>JASDFA010000018.1:146832500-156832500 GCA_035772735.1 Datura wrightii
AAGAATTTAAAACTAAGAAAGAATTGGGTGGGTTGGGTCAATGATCCACTTATCTATTTACTCAACCCATCTTGACATGCCTAATTTCGACTCAACCCGCCCATTTGACACTCCGAGCTTGTATCTTACTACTCCAGATGCTAAAACTAATTTAGTTTCAGTAAGAGTAGCAGAATAGATCTCGAAGTTATTGAGACATTGATTGTTAATACCTGTTCGCCTGTAATCGTTTTTATTTTCCTATGATCAATGTGAAAAATGTCATATTTTATTATTTTTAAACTTAATATATAAAATATATTTTATACATAAATTTATTCGATATTTTTTTTATAAAATTAAAAATCTACTTAATTATTCAGTATAATTATAAATTTATATAAAAAATTATCATTTTATTAAAAGTAACCTGATAATCGATTCAGTAAAATATGATTTGTCGGTCAAGTTAATTTTTTAAAACTGATTGACACCCCTGGAAATTCTTAAAGGCAAGAGGGGCATTTTTCTTTAGAAGTATAACGATAAGGATATTATAGGTTCGAATTAGTGAAACAGAAGGTAGATATGAACAATTTTTGAAACTAAGAGGGCAAATATGACGCTTATCCAAACTTAAAATAACACAAGTTTCTTCTTCCAAGGTCCCTTTCTCCAATCAGAACAAAACCCTTGTTGCTACGTTTTTCACCCATCCTCGATTCACGCCTTCTATCTCCCATCGCCGTCTCAGGAGTCGCTGCTTTCTTCGTCAACTGTTTGTCATCCTCCATCTTTCCAATTGTATCTTTGTAAGGCTCTCTGCCTCTTTCAGTCTCTGTTTAAATAGGTTGTAGCTTTGTAAGGCTCTCTGCCTCTTTTAGTGTCTGTTTAAATAAATACCTTAAGCTAATGGATATGAATTTTTATTTGCCCTATACAAACAAGTTCACAACCACCAGCCCGAATTTTTCTTTAAGACATTAAAATGGATTTATTCTTATGATTGGAGTAAAAAAGTTAATTTATAAAATCATACTATTCGTTAATTTATGAAATCATACATTATCACTATTCTAAGTGATTGAACATAGTTAAAATAATGTACCTCAATGGCAACGTGAGATTGTTTAACAATCCTACAGTAGCACTATTCTAAGTGTTTGGCCTCAATTTGCTTCTAATCTTGGATTAAACCTTTATTTTATTGGAATTTAAAATGTTTCAATTTTTTAAATTGAGATGGATAAATTTGTACACGGAGTTTTTATTTCCAACCAAGTTCCAGTATAGATGTCAATTGTTCTCATATTATAGATGAGCTCAATTTAGGATTCTCGTGAAGCCGATCTAGGAGAAAGAATAATGACCTTGGGATATTGATGTAGTGAGTAGTGATTAGCTTCTTGGATGACTAGCTTCAATCTAGTTATTTCCTTTGCTAATTTTGATAAGTTTAGAATAATGACGTTGGAGAAGTGTTGTCCACATGAGTTTGATGAATTACAGATTCGGAATCTGAGTTACTAACTCGATACTTTCCTAATTCATGCGCGAGGTAATAATAAAATGTTCTCCAACTTGTGAGGAATTAGTGATTTGATAAAAAAACATTGGTTGAGGCAAATCTGCCCGGTCGGAATTTCTTCGAATATGTTCTTGAATTCATTCGAGATGTGAGTAAAACTCAAATTGGAGAAGAATATGGAGACTTATTTACTTCTGAAGTTGATTATGATTTTGCGGTAACAAGTGTGGAGAGAGCATTCTCAATCATGAAGCAGATAAAATATGAAGTGAGAAATAGTATTGGTGATCAATATTCAAATGATTGTTGAGTTTGTTACATAGAGTGTGATGTATTTATAAATGTAAGTAATAACATCATTGATCATTTTCAGAATATGAAAACTCGTTGAGGATAATTGTAAATGAATGATGTATATTTATGATATTAGTAATATTTTTGCAAGTTTTATGCGTTGCGCCAAGTCGTCATGATTATTACATTTTTTTTTCATTTGATCTGTCTATATAAAATAAAAATATAAATAATCCAAACTGAAGCTCAAAGTTGATCAAGTTGATCCGTGTGATATTTGAAACCTTTGAATCTTGAATTCGCCACTGACAAAGGTTGTTGAGTTTATGATACTTCTCTAATAACTAGTACTATTAATATTTTACATAGTAAGATTATTAATATCTAAAGAGCAGACTGAATATTATCTTAAAATTGTGCTGTTGATTTTCTTTGAAAATGGTAAGGTGTAGTAGGATTATATGCATATAACTTGTATTTGCACTAGCGTTGTGGGATTACATTGTTGTTATTGTATCCACTAGTGTGCATTTTTTTCTTTCCTTAGTTTCCTTATTGCTAATATTAATGCTTTAGGCTCTTCACTCTTGACTTCAACTGCAGTTATGCTATATAAGCTGAAATTCTTGTTTTCCTTGTATCAAGACTTATTGTAGATCAACAACGCAAGCCAACAGTTAATTAGTCACTCCAATGTACACATATAATCTTGCAAGTAGCCGGAAGAAATGGTCATTAACAAAAAATTTATTTAAACTTCAAACCTGACAATGAGATATGTCTGAAACAATGAAAATGATCAATTTTGCCCTGAACTACTCAAATGGGACAACTTTGTCCTCCATTTTGTGTTGCCTAAATTTGCACTAGCGTTGTGAAAGGCACTTGCCTCAGCGATTAAAGCGTGAGGCAAGGTGAGACGCAACTTCGACGCTTTTCTCGGGCGAGGCGTGACTTAGGCAGAAAGGTGAACCAGAGCCGAGAGGCGAGGTGATAAGGCGAGAAGAAGTAGCTTTTGTTTTTTTTTAAGAGTTAATAGTAAAAAACACACCTAAAGTATCTTGATTTTTTGAGTTTTATACCTGAACTATTAGTTATGCGAGTTTTCTAACTGAACTATCACCGGCTATTTATCAAAACACACCTCAACTATGTCTTGTTCTCTTTTCCTGCTGAAATATCACCATATAAAACAAATTCATATATAAAACTTGAAAAATCACTTACTTCAGATTTATTTTTTACCGTTCACCTTTTTACTTTAATTTTTTTTTATAAGTCTTTAATTTAATTTTGTATTTTGGTACCTTACCTCTTTCAATCACAAAAAAGAAAGAAGAAATTACGACTTAAATGTCTTTCATTTAGGGTTTTTTTGGTACCTTAACTCTTTCAGTGGACAACAATACCAGTTCTTCCTCTTTCAGCTACGCCTTTCTTCTCCTTTCTTCTTTCTTCTTTCTTTCCTGCAGCTTCTGCTTTCCGGCTCTCTCTGTTTTTCGGCAGCTTTTTTCCTTTTTATTTTTTCTTCTTCTTGCGCAGCTTCTTCCTCTCGCTGTTTTCGTCCTCTTTCTACAAGATTTTTTCCTAGTTTCTTCCTCCCTCTGTTTTCGTTCTTCCGCTGTTTCTTTCTTCCTGTTTCTGCTCACGTTTTTAGTTTTAATTGTTCTTCAAATCAGTTTTGTGTTGCATATAATATACTTAATAACTTAATTTTTTTTAACAGTATGGCATCTCTGTTTCTTCCCCTTTCTGGACAGCTTTCTTATTTTAATTATTCTTTTCAATTCAAATTTTGAATTGTAATATTTTCTAATATGTTATTGCTGTTGATATTTTGGTTATTTATATATGCAATTTAATGTATTTTTTTTGTTGTATTAATTGGCGCTCTTACCTTCCAAAACACTGACTGGGTATCTGCGACAGCCCCTTTTATGTGTTCATAGTTTTTTTGTCTTGTGGAAAAGGGAGAGGTGGTGGTTATCGTAGAGATGTTCTGTTTACTTAATATATTTAGAACTTTTATTATTTTTTATGTATTTGCAAGTATTGGCGTGAGATGAGTTTAAATGGACTAACATGGTTAGTGAAGATTCATGTGGCTGACCCCAAGTTGTCTGTGACTGAGGCGCAGTAGTTATAAACAAAATCTGGCTTTGGTCACCTAGGTTGAATGTCCACGGGAGGTTTCTGCCATCTTAATTATCATCAAGGAAGTTGCTTTGATAACTGCAAAAGATTTTCGCTTAGCATAAAATATGATAACTATATTGCCAGGTGCACTGCAAGCCGGTCTGGACACCATGGTTATAAACAAAAATATGATAACTTGCTCTTGGAAGAAAATTTTCTGACTCTTATTAATTAATCTCATCCATCTTACAAGTTTCATCTAACTTATTCCCCTGCGAGATTAGTGTAGATAGCCAAGCATCCTCATAGTTGATAGGTCCTGCATGAGTGCCCCTGAAACAGTGGTCTTTTCAAATACTAGATGTTCCATAGAAAGAATGGAACTGGAGGTGCTTTGAGCACAAACTCAACTATATTCAGAGGCTAACAACAATTCCCTTCTTTTGCTTTTGGCGTAGAGTGGAACTTGTCAATAAGCTGAATCTATTTTAGAGCTCCTAGAATCCCTACAGCTTTAGACATGGACGTCTTTTTGTTTTCTCACTTTTGCCACAACAGATCTCCAGCTTTCTTAGTGCTGTTATGAATAAGGCCTTCTCATTTCACCCAAGAAATATAAATACAGCTGCTGTTTGCCAATAAATTTTCAACTACGGAAGCTAGATATTGGAAAATTCTTTAAAATAGTTGTTTTTTGCCATTTACAGTGTTATAATAGTGTAGTATAACACAAACCTTTGATACCTTAGGTATGATAAAAGTAGATTATATATTTGTGTGCCAGGCTAAGGTTGGAGATAGCCTGTTATCCACAAAACATGTGACATGCATATTGATCATCTTTGACTTTGTCTAGTTATTAAACTCTCACCTGTACGAGAAAGATGGAAAATTAGGATAACTTATCTTTTGGCATGATGAAACCTGCAGCATTCCGTATATGCTAAGTTGTTACTGTGCTGGTACTTTATTGCTGTGCTGCATTATTATCTGTTAGTAATATCTCGGAAATAGTTCTGTTCATCTACATTGTCAAATTTGGCATTGAAAAGAAAAGTAATGTGAGGTTTAAGCTTAGTTTCTTGTTCATTCACTTTAACTTTAGATGGCTATTCCTTTAGTGGTTTGTACGGGTATCAACAGTTTAAGCTGAGCAAATAGGCAAAGGTTGCGCCTTCGATACCAATGATTGTAAATGGACACATATATCTATCGTTTTTAATTACACTATTTATGGATTCGTCAAATTGGTTTTGATACTTTGTGCTGAATAAGGAGCAAGAGCATTTTCCCCTTGTACATTCCTCACAGCACCTTCTGGAGAAGGTGCTGGACATTTAATAGAATACCTTTTAATGATTAGATAAAAAAGGGACCTAGAGCATTTTCTAGTTAAGTTATTTCCCATAGTTTGTCTCTTGTACCGGAGTGAATAGTTTTTGAAATCATAATAGATCCGAGTCCTGCCTTGGTATAAAATGGAAGTTACGAAGGAGGTGGGCACGGACGTAGTTACACCAAAGATTCAAGTTAAATTTTAAGCAGCAGCAGGTAGTAGTTTTGATGGTTAGTTCAGAAGCACATCCTATGATAGGATCTCGTATTCTGTTTCAAAATCTTATTTTATTTTCATTTGCTATATGCCGTGGCATTCACTTACAATCATGTAATACCCTTGGAACTTTCTCTTGATAACCTGATAGCTGCCTAATTTCCATACATCTCAATTCAGTACGTCTTTGATAGTTTCTAATGTTATTCATATGATAGCTGAAGCTTCTTGATGTCTAATAAATGAAATAGGAGCTAAATTCAATTGATGGACTTGCTGTGTGAAATTCAACTTTGTGAAAGCTCAACGAAAAATTTTATGTATTTGTTTCCAGGACCAATGGCTGGAAAAGCTGTAAAGTCAGTAGCAAAAGCAGTTGGGGAATATCAATATCCGTGCCAAGAAAAGTTGGTAAAATACAAGGATGAGCTTTCAAAAGGAGTTTGGGGTTACTGGGAACTTGGAGCCTGGAAACCTCTGGGGATCAGTGCTCGCCATCGAGCTCGTCTCCGCAAGGAAGTTGTTCTTGCTGGACAAGATTGGCCATACGATCCAGAGAGGAAGGAAATGAGAACCAAGAAGAAAGGGCACAAGTGTGACAGAATATCAGCAGAAAAACGGGCAAAGACGGCCGAACTGATGCAAAAAATGCCTGAGATGTTGGCTGATTATAGGAAGAGAAAGTGGGAAAGGAAAATGAAAGCAGAAGAGGATGCTGCCAGAAGAGCAGTGCAAGAGTAAGTTTTACCCTGAGATTGCATGATCCTATCACCCACATGGAAATGAGATCCTTTCTCTTTCAACAAAATAATATTGAGTTCTCAGCGACTTCCAATTTTAGGATAATGTACTTTTACAGAATCGACCAAGGATTTCCTTTTTACTTGCCTTGTTCGTTTTCCCCTGTATTTTCAAAACTCCCTGATCATCTATACCGTGGCAATGGGCATAAATAGAGGGATTTGCCTTGTCATTTGGGGGAGTTTGAAACCTGGCGATTTTGTTTGATGTGTTTGGAATATACCTCCGAGTAATTGAGCTGTTATTAGTCTAATAAGTTTAAACATTAGATGGGCAAATGAACAAGAAGAAAACAGAGATGGTCTTAAACCTGATTGCAATTCCGATTTGTTTGTCTTCATCTTCAAGAAATGTTTGTTCTTTAACAGCTTGTTTGGATGGTTATTTCATTTCGTAATGTGTTGGAATGCATATCATGTTTTCAGTTATATAATATCATATATTAGCGATCTGAAGAATAAATCTACAATATTATAAATAAAATAGAGTATAGTGTATAATTATTATAATAAAAGGTAGGATAAAATAAAATTATCAAATACTAAGCAGAGATAAAAATGAGAGAAAAAAAAGTAATGACATGATCACACCAAATTAGTTTTTAGGTAAAAGAGACTCTTCATTGTTACATAAAAATATATTTAATGATGTGATATAATAAATTTAAGTAATAATAAGATTAAAATTATACTTAAAATAATATTACGATCCAATATAATAGGAAATGACCATCCAAACAAGTTGTAAATTCACCTTCTCGCTATTTAATTTACTTTACCAAGAATCTTACATCTCAACTGAAAAAATTAGACTAGATTGTTAGTACTGCAATTTACTTAGGATTGTGATTTGGGTCGCATATATTTCATTTTATCAACTTCTGCAGTCTTTTCAAAAAATAATATAGTTAAATTAGTTAATGTGATTTAAGGGCATGTGAGTTATATTGCTTTTAAAATATAATAATAACAAGATAAAATAGTCGCAATAAAGAGATGTAACAAGAATAGAGCAAGGAGATAATCAAGTTGTGTATTAGATTATGTGAATTGGGCTTACGATGACCTTGATATAGAGTGTTCGGAATAGTTAATGTATTGAAAAATCGAAAGCCTTAAGCTTGTTCCAGAATCTGGAACCCCTAATATTGATGCCTAATGGGCTATGTATAGTAAACAAACTAGGTAACTACTTTTGTAGGGTTCGAACCCCTCACAGTTTTCCACTTATGCATTAACTCTTCGATTGCGTACTAGTCGGTGATAATTTCGATTTTCTCTCTTGATTTTCGGGTTGGCAAGATTATCATCATCGTTGGTTGATGTCTCTTTGTCCGGATTTTGTCTTTTCAAAGCTAGACGGGCTGCATTTGGGGGGCATTGGTTCCGGTGACAGGAATACTGGCCCTCTTTGAGTTGAATTTGATTCCTAGGTCTGGCCTCCAGAAAGATTCATTCAACATTTCTTGACTAACCCTTCATAAATGGATGCTTGTGCCACATGTCGCTATATTATTCATCTATCTGGATAGGAACGATTTTATCCCGTACAGATAGTCCGCCCACTTTTTGATTGTTCGAATATCGAAAAATTAAAAAGTGAAAGAGTTTTCTCAAATTCTTGGCGAAAACGTAAACAAGCATCACTATGGCATACAACCGCACCTATCATATCCAACGCGTCGATCATGTGTCCTACTATTATGAGTGAACATGATTGGATAAAACAATTCAATCATGAAGGTCGTAGTATATGGTGCTTCAAATGTCCCTTTACCGGGCACTGCCCGTCGGATATTGAATGTAAATGCCAAAAATGTCTGGAGGATGAGATTGAATTGGATGAGCTTCATGGGGAGAGAGCCAAATATAAGAAAAGAAAAGGAAGATGCTCGGAAAAGAAACTAAAGAAACTTCGAAAACGATATAAAGATGGGGATCCATCTATTGGTTCCCTTAGCGCCCTGGAAAATATGAATTCCTTGTATCATATAAACCTCAAGATTGGCCAACTCTATCTTACTCCAACCACCAAATCTCCCAAGTCACAAATTTTCATGATGAGTCCATCTAGCTCTAGTCCTATTCCTGAATTCCCCTCACAACAACCTTTTGAAAAAGATGGCACGAGCCACGCACCAAAAATCCCAAAAAAAAATGTTGTGCTACCCACTGGAGAGAAGCCACCAACAAGTGACACAATCGGAGAACACAATTTGCCAGAACAAAGTGCCATCCAATATTGACACTTCTCTCAAGAATGTAGGTATTTAATTTGCCAGATCAAAATCTGGGATCTTATGTATCAAAGGAAATATGCATTAGAGTTAATATCTGAGTTGGGATTGCATGCTGCAAACCCAGTAGCAACACCACTTAAACCAAATGTAAAATTAACCACCAAAGAAGTTGATGATCATGTGAATAACTGAAGTAAGAAGCAAAATGATCTTTTAACAAATGTGGTTTCTTATCAAAGGATTATTGGGAAGCTACTGTATCTAACAATAACTAGACCAGATTAGCCTTCAGTGTGCAAACTCTTAGTCAAGTTTTGCATTAGCCTAAAATATCACAAAGACAACCTGGTTAAGGAGTCTCCTATCAAGCAACAGTCAAGAAGAAATCTCAGTCTATTGTGATGCTGATTGGGTAGTATATCCAAATTCCAATAAGTCTGTAATAGGATCCTTGGTCAAGTTAGGTGATTCCTAATATCTTGAAAATTCAAGAAGCAAAAAACAATATTCAAAAGTTCTGTTGAAGCTAAATACAGGAGCCTTTTACAGTGGTAGACTTAAGTTGGATTGTGGGCTTATACAAAGAAATTGAAATTTAAGTCAACTTACCAGTTCAAGTACTACACATTGATAGCAAGGTTGAAATGCAAGCATCAGCAAATCTAAGTATTCAACAAAACATCTAGAAATAGATTGTCACTTTGTAATGGAGAAAATTCAGAAAGGGTTGATCAAAACTGAGTATCCCAACAAGGTGTCAACAAGCAAACTTATTGACAAAGGGGCTAAACAAAATTTAGCATGAGTACTTATCTTCCAAGCTAAAAATACTCAATGTATTTGCACCACCTAGCTTGAGAGGAGTATCTAAAGTAATATATCCCAAGTCTTGAAGAGAAAATTAAGCATTTTCCGAATGACTTAGCTGAAAAGTTAGTTAATTATCCTAATTGTTTACTTAGTCAATTAGTTAGAAGGCACTTGTATATAAGCTCTAGCACTCACGCAATACAATATTCTTTCTGAATTTTTTTTTTCTTATCTGCTTCTTCCTCCTATCTTTATCTCCCTCCTGTTCTCATTATAATTTCTGAGAAATTAACAATTCTGAGCCAAAATGAATCTTCCTTGAATCACTGCTATAGGGATATTAATCAGGTAAGCGACAAATTAGCTAACTTGAGTCATGATTTCCCGAACAGCATTAACTACTTCTCTTATGCTAAGCTTCCCCACCAGGTCAAAGGGCTGGTAACAGTTGATAGATGGAGCCTGCCTGCCTGCCTTAAGAATTTCCAGTAGAAAGAGGAAGGAATATCTTCGAACCACCTTGAATTCTTGTTGCGGGATTTTTTTGTATAGCTGGTCCTTAATTTTCGAGAGTACAAAGCTAAGACATTCACCTTATCTCAAACCATCTGTAATCGTTTTTGGGAGAGGAATAAAATGCTGGAAAATGAGAGTTGATATAAAAAAAATACTTTTTTAAAAAAAAATCTACATTAATAGTACAAGATATTATATTATATAAACGCAGTTGTGACACTTTTGGGGGTTGGGTGTTTGTACCATTACAGCAAAGAAAAACTAATAACCAAAGAGATAAGGCAAGCAAACTCAAACAGAAAGTAAGACTGCTATGTTCAGTTCTTTTTCAATGTGTCAAAGTTCCTTTCCCTCACGCAATCTAAGGCAGAAGCGGAGTTCAGAGAAAGATTCCGCGTCTAGACGTGTACCATATAGTATGTCGGTTATATATGTTTACTCATCTTTTTTGTCTTACACCAATAATTGACCACTGTGGTCAAATGATTATATTTGACCACTCTATTCCGGTGGTTGTTACATAATTAGTGACAGGATTTAAAATTTTATATTTATGGGTAATCACTTTTTTAATATAAAGTTGCTACAAATTACATAGATAAGTATATAATTATTTAAACACAATAGTTTAAAAGGTTAATGCAAAACTACAATTAATATTTATAGTTATTAGAAAATAATCACTTTTTTTTATAAAAAAAAAGGAAAAAAGAAAATATATGCTTGTGAGTCCCTTGTTTCCAGTTTCAATGCCTCGCTGACCCTCGCATAGCCATCATTAAATTCATAGCCAGCTCATTCCCATTTAATTTACGTACTGCCTCGTCTTTGTTTCTTTCCCCACTGCTACTTACACTTCAAATTTCAAACTTGATAGATTTGTCACAGCCTGCCTTTTACAATGTCTAGAAGTAAGTATTTTGTTATATTTAGACTAATTAACTTGATATATATTTTCTTAAAGTTAAAAATGTTAAAACACATTAGCTAATGAAATGACTCCTCCATAACGAGCACAAAGATTAGTCCATACGACAAAGACATTATAACGTGTGGAGTGGAAAATAGAAAATCGTGGATTGCGTCAAAAGTAAAAGCATATAGTAGTTTTTTTCTCCTAAAGCCCCGTAAGTCTTCTTGGAATAGTAATCGACAATTTCAGTATTTCACAATCATAACAAGTCTTACACTAATGAGAAAATAAGACTTCTTATTCATTAACAGTTTGAATTTAAATTGCTTTTTATATATAAAAATTAAATTGCCTAGGAGATAAGGCAGCCGACTTGCCACAGCATTTTAAATTATATTGCCAACATAACAATTATTTATGTCATTGTATAAATCAAGTACTTTTTCTGCCCCAAAATTTATGTGATATAAACTTTTTTTCATTTTTTATAAATTATTTAATTGTTCTACTGATTTAAATGGAAAAGACAAGTGAAACTTTCACTATCTTTCATTTAATAAAAGGATAATTTTTGTATATTGTATATATATTTGCAGAATAGTTGAAGACCCCCTTAAATTTAATGTTTTTTTAAATTTTTTTTTTTAAATTATTAGTAATCTTATTTATCTTTTAAATTTATTTATTTGATAGTTTTAGCCTTCTAAATATTGATGTAACAAAGATAGTAACTACATTATCTTTTAAGTATGTGAGGATGAAAAATAAAATAAAGATCAGTTTTTAATTTTTTATTTTAATGTTGTATTTCTATTTTTCAAGCCAGTTAAAAAAAATTGACTCAAACTCTATCGTTCTAGCAAAATAAAATTAATTTTTTTTAAAAAATTAATGAAGTATCAATTGTGTTTTATTATTTTAGATGACATGCTAATTATTTCAATAGTGTATTATCTTTTCAGACCTAAATCAATTAAAAATAATTTGATCGTAATTTTTATTCATATAAAAAATAATTTAACCTGAATAATGAATTTGCAATTATGTAATTTTTTTATCTTTTATTAAGATGCAATAACTACTTATTTTTTTGGGCCAAATCTAGATAAAAAAAAATCGGTTAAAGCTTCTTTATTTTTAGTGAAATAAATTTTTTTAGCAAAATAATGAAGCTTCAACTGTATAATTTTTATTATTTTTACTAGATATAATGACTATTTATTTCAACAGTGAATTTTTTTGGAACAAAATCTGTAAAAAAAATAAATTATAATTTTATTATTTTTAGCAAAATAATTTTTTTGTTTGCTTAAAAAGTAGAGTTCTAAAAAGGCTTTTTTTTTTTACTAATTGAAAAATTCATAAATTTTAAAAATTTAAAATATATTTTTTAAATATAACACGTGGATAAAAAATTTAAATAACAGGAGAATATATTTCACCTTTTTAGGATGAGATGGGGTATAAAATGAAAAGCTATTAAATAATTAAGTTTAAGTAAATAATCAAGACTATGAATAATTTAAGGAGAATTTAAAGAAAACGCTGTATTCTCCCTATGTATATTTGCTCTTTGAATTATATGAGAAATTTCATTAATTTATTATGCTCTGTTCCACCGAGCCAAAGTACTACCTCAAGAAACGGGAGGAAGGGAGTAATTAACCTGCTATAAGATATGTAGATAACACCGATTGTACAAAAATAATTTATGTTATTAGTGTATATCATTTAAATTATTGTTTTATGGAGGAGTAGTTGACATACAAGTTAACTAATATTCAGTAAAAATGATTTGCACTGTTAACTGTTAAAGTTATGTTTATTAAGGATATTAACGTTTGTAGATATTTTTAAACATAAAATATTATTTACACCGACGTTGACGGTGTTATATAACTCAAATTCGAGCACAATCCAAAGGGGCCCGTTCAACTATAAAAGCACCAACACACGAAGCAACTCAGTTTCTTCTTTCATTTTCCTATCTAAAATTGCCAACTTTTTGTGCCTTCCGATTTCTTTTCATCCCTTCTTCCTTCTTCATAAGAAAAAAAATCATGGCTTCGACTTCTAACCATATAGCACATAAAAACAGCAACCAACACAATGTTGGAATGAACATGTCATGTAATTATAATGATGGCTTTGAGTACTCCTCCAATTCCAATAATACAACTTTTGTACAAGCTGACCCCTCCAACTTCCGTTCCGTGGTCCAAAAACTCACCGGTCATGAATCTTCTTCTTCATCCCACAAGCTCCCCGTCGGAAAATCCAACTCCGGCGAGAAAGGTGGTCGGTCGACCAGCTTCAAGTTGCACGAGCGGAGGCATAGTGCAAGAAAACTTGAAAATATTATTCTCACGGGCGGTAAGACGATTTTCTCTACTAGGCAGCAGAGAAGTAGTTTTCTTGCATCTCCGGTTTCACCTCTTGAAATGCTGACACGTGGAATAAGTCCAAAATCGCCCATGGAAATGGACATGGAAGAAGAAGATAGAGCTATTGCCGAGAAAGGATTTTATTTGCATCCGAGCACTCCCAGAGGCTCTCAGCAGCCTGCACCTCAACTCCTGTCTTTATTTCCACTTCAGTCTCCTACAGATACACATCATTCTTCTTCTTCTTCTTCTTTTTAATTCAAATATAGATATAAAAAGATAGGAGGTACGTATTTGTTTTATATATATTCAAATTAATCACGAGGAGTATCTTGTGTTAATTCTGATGTTGTAGTATTCGGTGAATTTTGGATTGTATCTCAAAAAAATATTTGAAGATTTCTACCACGTACGCTTGCATTTTTTCTTTTTTAGTTTTTCCATTACTGTTGCACTCTTTTTTAATGAGGTACAAAATGTGTATCTAACATTTTATCCTTTCCAAATAGTTGATTTTCTTTCCTCTTATATTTTCGAAATAGTTAAATTTTTTCCTTCTCGTCTTATCTTCTTATTTAAATTTTAGCGTCAAGGTGTGAACATTTGCAGCAGTAGAGACGGTTGAAATATGGGCATGGATGAAATATATATATATGTATCATATAAAACATTAATGGAACTAGTATTAAAAATTAAAAATAAAAAAAGAGGAGAGAGAAGAAAAAGAACAATCCGAAGTTATGTACTTAAATTGTAGCTCTGTTTGAGGAATATCAATGCAATTGAAAGTTATTTCTTATATAAGCTTTGTCCTTTTCTATTTTATTATTTATAGCAATCCGAAGATATGTACTTAAATTTATTCTTTTTGTTTGAACAAGTCTTCGACCTCTCTAACCAATTTCAGTTATGATTACTACAAAGAATTTTCATGAATATCATCAATTGCCATCACTAACATTCAACCTTACTAACAGCCTGTTTGGTTGAGCAGTTTAAAGGCCAAAACTATTTTTTTAAAAAAGAAGTTAAATTTGAGGTGTTTGACTAATAAGTTAGAATATTTTTAAGTAGAAGCAGCAGAAATAGTTTTATGCAGTTGGAAGAAGATATAAATTTCTGCTTCTTGAAAAAAAATAGAAGCAGAAAATTATTTTTGTGTTTAAGATAAAAATATTCCTATTAACTCATATCTCTCATTAACTCATTGATTTTTTATTATAAAATAACCCGATTAGTTACTACATATAGCAACTCATTTTCTTTTAATGAGATCTTTGATAAAACTAAAATTACTGTTACTTCATATTCTTGTTTACAATTATCAAGTTATATTTTGTTATATATTTTAAATTTTATGCCGCATATATAATTTATTTCTTATAAAAAAAAGATGTTTATTTTATTTTATTTTATTGTTTTTCAAGCCGTCTTATTATTCTTTTGGAACTTAAATGAATGATATTTTATTAAGTCAATATTTTTCTTTGACATACAAGTTTTTTAAAAACATTTTGATATTTTTAACTATAAAATGTTTAATTTACGTGATTTCTAAATGTATAATTAAAATAAATTGAAATTGACGTTTAAACATATCTTTTAAATTAAATTAATATTTTTAAATATATGTAAATCATCATGTTAATATTATATTAGTAATTAACATTTTCTTTGATATTATCCATGCATTCACTGATTGAAAAAATTAATGCATACTTTTTAATTTTGATTAAATAAAAAAAATTAATTAAAATCTTTTATAATAGATATTTAAAATAATTTCTCCCAATAAAATAATTTTAATTATAAACGTTCATTTGACTTTTTTCTTAGCAAGAATTATTGCAATAAGAGAATGACTACATTACGATTTTTAAGATTTAGCCGAGACTTAACTTAGAACCCACTATTCGTAGTATTTGATTTGATTTGCCTTTTTATGTAATATGACACTCAAAAATATTTTTGTAAAAAAATTGATCAAACACAATTTACTTATCAAAAAAGATTTTAAATTATGCCTCAAATAAATTAGCTAAATACAAATTAATTTTCTTCTTAAAAATTATTATTTTAATAAAAATATTTCAAAATAAGTAACTTTAAGCGCCCGAAAAAAGGAGATTTTAAACCGACTTCTAAGAGCCTGTTTGGTTAAGCTTATTTATAAGCACTTTTAACTTTTTGGAGTATTTGCTTAGTTAAAAAGTGCTTTTAAAAAGTTAAAAAGTAAAAATTGGTTTCCCTCAACTTTTCATTTTTTGGTTTATAAGTCATTCTTGACCAATATATTTACTTTTTTATCTTCATATTATTTTCGTAATTTCAAAAATACCCTCAAGCAAATAAAACCTAATAAATCTTTCTCTTCTTCTCTTTCTTTCTTAATAAAAACTAAAGGGGAGATTTTGCCTAATTTTATTCAAATTATATATTTTAAAAATTAAAGATAACATAAATAATTAGTTTATATTAAAATTAAATATAAAAAAATAAATTAATTTAAATTTTAATTATTTTAGAAATAAAAATACCAAAGTAATTTATTTTTTATAGTGTTGATAGCTTTAAGGGCATTTTACCAAACACATCAATACAGTTTTTTTTCAGCTTCAACACTTTTATCCAAACACATAAGTGCTTATTTATAAAATAAATTTCAATACTTTAAAAAATGCTTTAGTAATTATATTTAAAAGCCATTTTTTTTTGTTAACCAGACGGGCTAAGTCTGTATATATCTTTGATTAAGAAGTCAAGGTATAAATCAAGGTCGTTAATTGTTTGACTGCTGAAACCTGACTTAATGTCTTAATTAATAGAAGTTGCATTTGGATAATACTTGCTGGAAAGGTTAATTAGTCTTTCAAAACGAATACCCTTTGTACAATTATAACATGTTTGGCCACGCTTCTCAAATCAACTTATTTATCAGAAGTGTTTATCAAAAAAGTATTTTTTGTGAGAAGCAGTTTGTGTTTGACCAATAAATTTAAAAAACGCTTTTGAGCAACAATTAATGTTTGGCCAAGCTTCTGAAACGTGTATTTTTAACAAAAGTAATTTCCAAATAAGTGTTTTTGGGGAAAAACTACTTTTTTAGCTTATGAAAAACAACTTCTGGTACTCCCTAAAAGCACTTATTTTCTCTCAAAAGTTTGGTCAAACACCTTTTTTCTTAAATAAGTGCTTTTTAGAAAAAATAAGCACTTTTGGCCTCCTAAAAACTTGACCGAATAAATTATTAGTCATCATTTCACACTAGCGCGTTCTACATTTTTACAAGAGAAATTAATTAATTGCATTAACAATTCTGATTTTTAAGTTCGAATTCAAAAGTTTAGGTTTTATTATAATTCATTGTCTACCATTTTGCACCAAAAAAATACGCACTCTACATAAGTGTATTTGTATTAGCATTTCCATTCGTTTATCAAATGAATATAACAGAATATATTGCAATTTTTCCAATATATGTACAACAATTTATGCAGCACTAGAGCAAGGGCGAATGTAAGTGTCAAATTAATTCAGGCCAACGCCTATAATCTGTCCTTGGTGTTTCAGGAAATTATTCCCAAAATCTCCTCCTTAAACGTTGGTCTAAATTTTTTAGACTTTTCAAATTCAAATCCTATGTATGGATAGAAGTGGTCCAAATTCAATATGCTACTCTACCAATTCAAATTAGAAAAAATTACATAACATAGCACAATTATGAAAGTATTTACATATAATGATCATAATTTCAAAAAATTATATAATATGGCTTTATTTCATTTAATATGCCATCTATTTACTTTTTTGTATTTAATTATAATTTACCTCTCTCCTATTCATTATTGTAAATTCCTCCAATAACCATTCAATCCCTCTTCAATCTTCTCTCTTACTCATTGTTCATCATCAAACCAGATGGTCAACCCAATCCATCTTCCATCTTTCTACCCCCCCCCCCCTCTTTTTCTCTCTTTCTCTTTGGTTGTTCTTATTCGAAAACTCATGCATGTATTACTATGAGCACTATATATGTTTTGGAAGTAGTATCGAACACCGAGTAGGTTCGGAGCTTAGGTTAAGCCCCGAATCTCATAAACTACGTGCACCATAGGTATATTGGGACCTCTTACATGATTGTCCCCGGCCCAATTGGCCCTTTTTCAAGGTGATATCACGCCCTTCATGGTTCTACCTTTGGCAAGGTACGAACGGCCTCCCGACTAGGTTTACTGGTCGGACTTCATGTGTGCTCATATGGGGTGTGTCCGTTAAGAGAATCTCCCACTGTTTCTCATGAGTTATTCATGTTTATGATTATGTATTTTGGCTCAAGTCATGTTAAATAAAGCTCTTTTCTTATGATTACGATTATGTTGTATTACGAATGTCTTGAAAACCTTGAGCCCTATATTATGTTAATCTGTTTATAATTTGAGCATGATGTCCTACTCTTATGATCATTTATGAGTTTTATATATGTTTTAAATATCCGTTTTACTTACCTTGCATACTCAGTACATTCCACGTACTGACCGCATACTTTCTATGCTATATCGTTTCATGATACGTTCGGTTCATGACAAACTTGGTATCAGAGCCATAGGTTTTGAAGTGTCCTAAAGAGTCTGAAAGCCGCGATAATTAGATTTTTTCTCATGGGTGTGAAGCGCGCCACACTTATGACGAAGAGGCTATTAGACGTTTAGGAAATGATTTCTGTTCCCTTCTTTCATGATCTATGTCAGGCGATGAAGTCCTTTACTCTTCTAATCCATGTTATTCGTGTTTGAAGAATCATTCCTCCTCGCCGAATAAACGCCACAAGGAATGGTAACGGTAATGATCATGAGGATGTCCATGATGGTGAGCATCAGCCAGCCCCACCCATTCACGAGGAGCACGCATCAGAGCCAGCTGCCCACGCTGAGTTTAGGGTAGTGATTCAGATGTTCGCATAGGCCATGACTGCCCAGGTTCAGAATCGGACAGTGGCGCATTATCCTCAGAATGGGAATGCGATGACAGCTAGGGTGAGGCATTTCTTGAGAATGAACCCTCCTGAGTTCACGGGGTCGAAGATAGACGAGGATCCACATGACTTCATTGAGGAAATTCTGAACATCACCCAGGTTATGAGGGTGAACAATGGAGAGTGTGTTGACTTGACCTCCTATCAGCTGAAAGGAGTGGCTCATATATGGTTCAAGCAGGATGCCATGGAAGTGGGTGCAGGAGCGATAGGTTGAGAAGAGTTCCACGCAGCATTTATGGATCGATTCTTCCCTCGGAAGATGAGGGAGCTCAAGGCGGCCGAATTTGTTAATTTGAAGTAGGGTAACATGAACGTTCAGGGGTACACATTGGAGTTCACCTGATTATCTAATTATGCTCCAGAGTTAGTGGCGGATCAGAGGGCGAGGGTGAGCCGTTTTGTGCATGGGGTGGCAGATTACTTGAACAAGGATTGCTGAATCGCCATGCTTCATCGGGATGTTGACTTTCCCCGTATTATATTGCATGCATAGCAGATGAAGTCGGTCTACAGGAGGCAGAGGGAGGCCAAGAGGGCCAGGACCAACAACTATGGGGTTTATCAGGTTAGGTCTGGGGGTGGACAGTGTCAGCAGTCTCAGCACAGGGCTATCTCTCCAGCTCCATCATCGGCCAACACGCCATCTAGATTCAGGGGGGATCGAAGGAGCAGTCGAGAGGCTAGGATAGCATGCAGGTGGAGCGCACTTTTCCAGTTTGTGCGGTTTGTGGCAAGAATCACCCTGGGAGGTACTTAGTTGGCCTGGATGCTTGTTTCGGGTGTGGAAAACCCAGACACAGACTTAAGGATTGCCCCTCAGCTAGATCAGGGGTCGGAGGAGCCCGTGTGACAGCAACCAGTTTTGCCGCTCCAGCAGCACGTCCCCCTCAGCAGAGTGCCTCTACTAGTTCAGCAGGTGGTCAATGCCAAAACAGGATTTATGCTCTAGTACCCCTTCAGGAGAAGGAGGCTTCTCTAGATATGGTCACTGGTATGTTGCAAGTTTTCCATATTGATGCTTATGCCTTGTTAGATCCAGGAGCTACTTTGTCTTTTGTGACTCCCCATATAGCTAGTAGTTTTGGAGTTAGCCCTGAAATTCTGTCAGAACCATTCTCCGTCTCTACTCCAGTTGTTGAATCAGTTGTAGCTAGGCGGGTGTATAGAGTCTGCCCAATTACAGTATTGTATAAGGTCACCTCCGCAGACTTAGTAGAGTTAGCTATGACTAACATTGACATCATTTTGGGTATGGATTGGTTGTTTGCATGTTATGCTTTGATTAACTGTAGGATCCGTGTGGTGGAATTTCGATTTCCGGGTGAGTCAATTTTGGAGTGGAAGGGTAATTCAGCTATACCAGCCAGTCGGTTTATTTCATATCTTAAGGACAGGAAAATGATTTCAAAGGGATATATGTATCACCTAGTTAGGTTTAACGATGTTGAGTCCGAGACCCCGACTATCCAGTCAGTTCCGATGGTGTGTGAGTATCCGGAGGTTTTTCCCGATGATTTTCTAGGTGTACCTCCGGAGAGGAAAATTGATTTTGGTATTGATCTCTTGCCCGATACGCAGCCTATCTCTATTCCTCCTTATAGGATGGCTCCAGCCGAGCTAAAAGAGTTAAAAGAGCAATTGGAGGACTTGTTGGATAAAGGTTTCATTAGACCGAGCAAGTCTCCATGGGGTGCACCGGTTCTCTTTTTCCGAAGAAGGATGTTTCCCTTTGCATGTGTAGTGATTATCGACAGTTGAAAAAGGTCATCATTAAGAACAGGTACCCCTTACCCAGGACTGATGATTTGTTTGACCAGCTCCAGGGTGCTAGGTGTTTCTCAAAGATAGATCTCAAGTCCGGGTATTATTAACTTAGAGTTCGGGAGTGTGATATCCCAAAGATAGCCTTCAGAACCCGATATGGTCATTATGAGTTTGTAGTTATGTTATTAAGCTAACCAATTGTCCTACAACTTTTATGGACCTGATGAATAGGGTGTTCAAGAAATATCTATATGTTCGTGATCGTGTTCATCGATGACATCCTTATATACTCTCGGAGCGAGGAGGAGCATGCCGCACATTTGAGAGTAGTGCTGCAGACTCTCAAGGATCGTCAGTTGTATGCAAAGTTCAGTAAGTGCGAGTTTTGGTTGGACACGATTGCATTTTAGGCCATGTGGTATCGAGTGAGGGCATAAAAGTAGATTCTCATAAAATTGAAGCGGTGAAGAATTGGCCCAGACTGGTGAATCTTTTAGAAATTTGGAGTTTCTTGGGCCTAGCAGGCTACTACCGGAGATCTGTTGAGGGCTTTTCGTCAATTGCAGCCCCATTGACCAGGTTGACTCAGAAAAAGGTAAAGTTCCAATGGTCGGAGGCTTGTGAGAAAAGCTTCCAGGAATTGAAGACCCGACTCACTTCAGCACCAGTGTTGACCCTAACCGTCGTACGGATGGCTTTGTTGTGTATTGTGATGCTTTGCGAGTTAGACTGGTATGTTTGTTGATGCAGCATGAGAAAGTGATAGCATATGCCTCATTAAAATTGAAAGTCCATGAGAAGAATTATCCAACCCATGATCTTAAGTTGGCCGCGGAGGTATTTGCATTGAAGATATGGCGGCATTAATTGTATGGGGTCTATGTGGACGTGTTCATGGATCACAAGAGCTTGCAATATATGTTCATGCAGAAAGATCTCAATCTTCGGCAAAGGAGGTAGTTGGAGCTACTAAAGAATTACGACATGAGTGTCCTTTACCATCCGGGCAAGGCTAATATGGTGCAGACGCACTTAGTAGGCTCTCTATGGAGAGTGTATCCCACGTGGATGTGGGAAAGAAGGAGTTGGTGAAAGATGTCCATCGACTTGCAAGGTTGGGAGTTAGATTGGTCGACTTAACCAATGGCGACATTGTTGTGCAGAATCAATCAGAATAGTCTTTGGTGGTTGATGTCAAATCTAAGCAAGATGAGGATTCGATTTTGAGGAAATTGAATGAAGCGGTGCGGAGTCAAAGGGTGGAGGTTTTCTCCCAAGGGGGAGATGGTGTGCTATGATACTAGGGTCATCTATGTGTTCCAAACGTTGATGATTTGAGAGGTCGGATATTGCATGAGGCACACAGATATTCTATCCATTCGGGATCCACAAAGATGTTTCGAGGCTTGAGAAAAATCTATTGGTGGGATGGTATGAAGAAGGATATTGCAGAGTTCGTAGCCAAATGTCTAAATTGTCAACAAGTCAAGGTTGAACATCAAAGGCCAGGAGGAGTACTTCAAGATATTAGCATTCTTTCTTGGAAGTGGGAAGAGATTAATATGAATTTCATTACAGGACTACCCCGTACTCACCGATAATATGACTCCATTTGGGTGGTAGTAGACAGGTTGGACAAGGTGGCACATTTCCTACCAGTCAAAACCATAGATTCAGTGGATGATTATGCCAAATTGTATATTTGGGAGTTGGTTCAACTTCATGGAGTGCCCTTGTCTATTATTTCAGATCGAGGTACTCAGTTTACCTTTCAGTTTTGGCGGTCTTTTCAGAAGGGACTTGGGACTCAAGTTAAGCTCAGCACAACCTTTCATCCATAAACAGATGGACAAGCCAAACGAATAATACAGACTCTAAAGGACATGTTGAGAGCGTGTGTGATGGATTTCAAAGGTATCTGGGATGATCATTTACCCTTGATCGAATTTGCTTATAATAACAGCTATCACTCTAGCATCCAGATGGCATCATTCGAGGCTCTATATGGGCGAAGGTGTAGATCGCTTATTGGATGGTTTGAGGTCGGTGAGGCAGCTATGATATGGATCGATTCGTTTCATGAGGCCATGGTAAAGATTCAGTTGATAAGGGACCGGTTGAAAACCTCTCAGAGTCGTCAGAAGTCGTATGCTGATGTGAGGACAAGGGATCTAGAGTTTGAGGTAGACGTTTGGGTATTTCTCAAGGTATCTCCTACGAAGGGAGTCATGCGGTTTGGGAAGAAAGGAAAACTCAGTCCCCGATATGTTAGTCCCTACCGGATCATGGAAAGGGTTGGTAAGGTAGCGTATGAGTTGGACTTGCCCACAGAGTTGTCTTCTGTACATTCCGCGTTTCATGTGTCACTTTTGAAGAAGGGTTTGGGAGATCCAGCTCTAGTAGTTCCAGTGGATAGCATCGGCGTAAAAGATAGCCTCAGCTATGAAGAAATTTCGGTAGAAATATTAGATCGTTAAGTACGAAAGCTAAAGAACAAGGAAGTAGCTTCAGTTAAGGTCTTATGGAGAAATCAGCATGTTGAAGGAGCTACATGGGAAGTCGAAGCAGAAATGATGGTTAAATACTCGCATTTATTCTCTACCGGCTCGGTTTCGACTTGAGGTATCAGTTGTGCTCCATGACTCCATTTAGTTTTCATGTTCAGTTCACGTGTTCAAGTTTCTTTTATTTATATGGATGTGTATGTGAAGTATGAAATCAGTTCAGCTATGTGGTATGAATCGGAGGTAGTCATTCCGTTAATTTTCGGGTTAGATGATCAGTTTTGGGGTGTAATGATTGCATGTCTTTGTTTTATTCTTGTTTCCAACATTCGAGGACGAATGTTCCCAAGGAGGAGATATTGTAATACCCTGAAAGTGCCTAAAATTAGACCCGGGATCAAAATCTGAAGTTGGTTGAAAAACTAGAAAAAAGTCACAGCACGGGTGATGTAATGACTCATGGTTGGAAACCACAAGTCGTTATAAGCAGTCGTGGGAGGAATAGGACCTCGGCAGTTGGGGATACCACAGGTCATCCAACGACTCGTGGTGAGAAGTGACAACCCCTGGTCACCAGTAGTGATTTGGATTGCCAGATTTTCCAGTGTATATAATGGATGGATACCACGACTCATTGGAAGCAACCACGAGTCATGGTGAGGCTCGTGGTAAGGGAAGTTCATATTTTCAGGAAAGCTGATCGATCCAACGAGCCGTTATTTGAAGCAATGACTCATCTTGTCGAGTCGTGGGAAGAATCTGAAAACATGAAGTAAGGAAGTGGACCCAACGACTCGATACCACGAGTTGTGGTATCATGCAACGACTCGTGGGCTTAGTCCTTAGTTCACCTAGATAAGCTTTTCAAGGATTTTTCATTAAGGGTATTTTCAACCTTTCTATGCTCTAAAGCCCTAAACTAAGTCGTTTTATGTATTTTTCTGGGCATGATAAGATAGGTTAAGCTCCTCTTGTATAAGTCATTCCCATGCATGCAAATTAAGAGGATTCTAGAGAGATCAAGCATAGCTTCAAGCTTTTCCCTATCAATTCTCCATTGGGCATTCAAGGAACTTTAGAATTTGATCTTACCTAGGTATGTAAGGCTATTAATGGGTGATTTCTTCCACATTCATTCACTTCCTCTAAGATTTTACTAAAATTTCAATAAAAACTCATGGGGTTTTGAAGTTGATTTAATTAAAATTCTAATGATTTGATAATGGATTTTATGATTTCTGAATCTAATTATATTCTATGGGTTTTAATCAGTTTTCTTTTATGATTTAATTTGTTTAAAATGTTATCGATTTGATTTCTATTGAATCAAGCCTAATTATGCATGACCCATGATGAACTGATTTATGATCTACTTCTCCATTAATGATATTTATAATGCCCAGCATGAATTATGAGTTAAATAATAT
This sequence comes from Datura wrightii, assembly GCA_035772735.1. Lineage (NCBI taxonomy): Eukaryota > Viridiplantae > Streptophyta > Magnoliopsida > Solanales > Solanaceae > Datura > Datura wrightii. Next base: position 146,856,383 of record JASDFA010000018.1, read on the forward strand.
ATTTAAATAAATTACCCATCATGATCTTATGAATCACAAGCTATATGCATGTTCTACAAGTATATTTGAACTTTCGAATCATGAATCATGTTTTGGCCGACTCACAGGCCTCATCTCATGGATAGTTTGTGTATCTACATGAATGCTTCTAATTATCATGATTTATTTAGCCCATGACCTCATGCATATATTACTATGAGCACTATATATATTTTGGGAGTAGTATTGAACACCGAGTAGGTTCAGGGCTCAGGTTAAGCCACGAATCTCATAAACTACGTGCTACCATAGGTATATTGGGATCCCTTACATGACTGTCCCCGGCCCAATTGTCCCTTTTTCATGGTGATATCACGCCCTTCATGGTTCTAACATTGGCAAGGTACGAACGGCCTCCTGACTAGGTTTACAGGTCGGACTTCACGTGTGCTCATATGGGGTGTGTCCGTTAAGAGAATCTCCCACTGTTTCTCATGATTTATTCATGTTTATGATTATGTATTTTGGCTCAAGTCATGTTAAATAAAGCTCTTTTCTTATGATTATGATTATGTTGTATTACGAATGTCTTGAAAACCTTGAGCCCTATATTATGTTAGGATGTTTACAATTTTAGCATGATTTCCTACTCTTATGATCATTTATGAGTTTTATATATGTTTTAAATATCTGTTTTACTTACCTTGGATACTCAGTACATTCCACGTACTGACCGCATACTTTTTATGCTGTATCGTTTTATGATACAGGACTCCGCTCTCAGGCTCACCCTTCTCAATAGTGCTTCAGAGATTGTTATCAGCGTATTTGGTGAGTCCTCATGTTCGAGGGCCATATGTTTAGACTCTATGTTTTTCTTTCAGTTTCAGAATTGTTGGGTTAGTTGGGGAGTTGTCCCATCAATCCGTCTTTCATGATTAGAGGCTTTTCAGATGACATTTTGTAATCAACCGTTATTTATGAATTTTGTACTGGCTTCCCCCTTTACTATGTTATAATTACGTCTTCCTTATGCTAAGTTTTCCGCTTATGTGATTGATTAGATATAAGCTCATTCCATGGGTTGACTTCAGGTCTCTCGAGGCTCCTTGTCCCGTGTCTACGATCCGATGTACATTTAGGTCGTGACACCTGCCTCCCTCAAAATTCAACTCAAGTCGTTGACGACTAATTCACTGATCAAATCTGATCGGAAATGCAAAATTTTAATCGGAGAACAATGGAGCAGATATGATGATGTCCCTCTATTTCTTGTCCCAAAAGTATTTCTTCTGTATGTATTTTTGATAGAATTTTTTTTTAAAATTTAGATATATTTTTGTATTTTGCTTGTATTTTTATATTATGAGGAAGGACAAATGTTTACTCATGTAAGTTTTATTCGTGGTTTTTATTTAATTTTCAATTTAAGATATGAATTTTTTGTATTTTAAACAAAAATCTTCAACCGTGTAATTCATCGAAGTTTTACTAATAAAATCTTTATGATTTTTGGAGTCTTAAATAGATTATAGAATCCTGTTAATTGTGGTAACTGATTTTTTTTATTATTTTATAGGTTATGTATACTATGTATTTTGACATTATCTTTTCACCCATATGTATTTGATTTTTAGGACTTCTATTTGTATTTAGTTGTATTTATGACACAATGCAAACACATAGATTACAACATAATCATACTATTATGTTATACAGATACATACATACATACATACATACGTACGTACATACATACATACATATATATATATATATATATATATATATATATATATATATATATATATATATATATATATATATATATATATATATATATGTATGTATGTATGTATAAGTTGTATTCTTATGTATTTATCAATGGACACAATTTCTTTTAGCAGGGATGCATATTAGTACTCTTTGATACAGTTAAATAACAATTCTTTATGCCTTTTTTAGAATTTATTTGTTAAAATACATATATTTGGTTGTATTTATGATACAAATAATTTATTTTTTTAAATAATTTAAAGAATTAAAAGTATATGATTATGGAAATAAATCACTTTTTCAGAATTGCTTTACAAGGTGTTTATATAAAATAAGAATTTCATCCCTTTTAGAGTTCATTTAATTAAGAAATGTAATAATTATCAATTGCATGAATAATGGTAGCTGATTATATAAATAAACCACTTTTCAGATTTTCTTTACAAGGTGTTAATATAAAATAAGAATTTCATTCGTTTTTAGAGTCTTTTTTGTCACACCCCGCCTTGGGGGGTATGACTGGCACCTGGTGCCCTACTAGGACCTGAACTACTGGACTGCTAAGCCTAAGCACATCTGGTGCCTGGCTGGCTCTAACTCACATTTCTGGAAACAAAGGGCTATATAACGGCTGTAAACACAGCCTCCGGCCCATTGGCCTATAGCCTCCTGTACCTGTAATAACAACTGACCAGAACATGCAACTATAGGGAAACCTATGCGGGCCGACAAGGCCACCATGCTGTCTAGTTATCTGCAACTCAGCAACAAAATACTAGAAGGCTACGTGACCGGCAAGGTCACCACTACTGTCAAACTTATGGCCCCACACGGCCAACATAAAAGAAGCAAAAGTGCTAACAGCTAACAACTGCACGGCCTCACACGACCGGCTCAACTGACCACAGGGAAATATACAGACTGCAAGCCTCTAGGAATAGCAATAGAAATGATCGGGAAAGGGCCCCGACCTACCCGTACTATACAACAAAGGAACTGAAATACACCTCTGGAATTCAGTCTCCGGATGACAGGAGCTGAATACTCGATCGCTGACAGGAACCACGTGGTATCGCCTGCTCGTCTACGAGTACCTGCAGGCAAGTAATGCAGCGCCCCACCGGGCGTCAGTACCGCTGGTACTGAGTATGCAAAGCAATACTGAAAGGAATATCTGAAAAAAACAACAATATAACTGATGAAACTGAAGTAAAGAGAATAGATTAACTGTCTGGTAATGTAAATCATACCTTCTCTCAATCTTTACTGGAAGGGATAGGAGTCATACCTGGAGACGTATCGTGCTACTGCTGATCTACTCGTATCTAACATAACATGGCATAACATAACATAGCACACACAAACCTTACCCGGCCCCCATAAGCCGGGAGGTACAATCAGCACAGAATCTATACCCCTACCCCGGTCATCCCATCTCCTATAAACCCTGTAAGCATCCTGCCGGTCCCCTGGGTATGCACTTGGGCTCGCTGAGCCCCTGACTATAACTGCACCTGAGTCCGAAGGACTCCTGAATCAACACCCGGGCGTATCCGCTCGACGGGGGTGTATAAAAGCCGACCAAGGCATAATATGGGGAAAACTGGCATCCCATCTTCGTCCCCTGTGGGACGGCATGCCACTCCGTAGAGCGACGTATCCTCGTCCTCTAGCGGACGAGTCGATACAGCTATCAACCCTGGGGCGGTCATGGATGCTAGGTAGTCCAACCCCAAACAATACAACGGTCTCAACTAGCAATACTGTCTGCATATCTCACATGCTGAGGCTAATAGGGGTAAAGTATTGTATATATTACATGCTAAGCTAATGATAGTAATCAGTACGTATTTAATACGTGCTGAGACTGAACATAGCATCTGTACATAAATATAATCTTCTGCCATACTGTTCTGGGGCTAATACTGAACAGGATATAGTATTTCTGTTGAAAACCATGCTGTTTACTGAGTTTCTATAGTAACACGATTTACTAGTTCTAACATGCTTTCTAGCTTCACTTTAACTTATCGTTCTATTTCTGAGATGTCTTACAGATATCACATTACTTTACTAGGTTTCAACTGAATACAAGAATATCTTAACATTTCGTATTACATCACATACTGAACATGCTGGGCAGTTTCTAACACTTGTGTTAGAAACTATGTCGTACTAATAAGTTTCACGCAAGTTACAACTTGATGCTTCTAATACCGTATCAACATTTACAATAAATGTAACCCTTGACTTCTGAACATTCTATTGGCCTATAAATTACTATACTGTGCCGATTTACTTAACTTGCCGAGGGAACTAGCTTTACATACCTTATCCTTGAACTATTCGTCTGTCGGACGAGGCTCGGCCGGTACTTCAACTGTTTTCTCCCAACTGCATTCATAAATATGTCAATCAATACTAAATACAACTTTATTTTAAAAGGCAACGTCACTTTCGATATAGTTTATAGCCTAAACTTAGGCTTATCGAAAGACGACCAGAAACTCGCTACTTTTCAGAGGTCCAGAAGGGAGAAATATTCACTTCACAGCTAGGAACACATAGACACTAATTTAGAGCAATTCCACTTACCTTAGCTCGGTGGCTCGACGATTTGTCGGCCGTATTTTACGAAACTGAATCCGTAGGAATGCTCTCTGCTGCTAAATACCTCAGTATCTGGAGTTAATTTGAGTTTGGGCAACGTTTAGCAACGTAATCGGATGAAATTTGTATAATTTCTTCGTTCTTCCTCTTTCTCTGATTTCTCTCTCTGTTTCCTGGAAATTTCTAAGTGTATAACTGATTTAAAATTGAAGTGGGCTTTATATACTTGGGCCTGGACAAGGCCAACGTGTCACGGAGCCAACGCGGAGGCTCCTCCTCCGTGACACGCTGCCATCGCGAAGGGGCTCTGCCTCGGCTCCTTCCGCGATGGTTCGACAAGTTTCTCGTCCGATCTTTTCCCGGACCTTTCTCTAGCACGTATGGCCTTCAAATATGCTTAACCAACGTGCGAATAGGTCATCTAGGTGCCGGAAATTCTACGGGGTATAACATTCTCCCCCCCTTAAGAACATTCATCCTCGAATGTATACTGCTATCTAGAGGACTACTTAACTTACTTGTTTAGAAAAATTTCGCCAGAGTCTCCCCTGTAATATGGACTATACCAAAAACCTGAAATGCAGAAAAGTCCAATACAGGTACTGTACACAATACTTTAGGATCCACTGGATGGCTAAGTATCAATCTTTCTCACTTATACGTACACAACCATAAGATACTACATAGCAATAATACGGACATACCTGTCGCTTAACTGGGCTTGAAATAGGTGAGGGTATCTGGCTTTCATATCTTCTTCAGCTTTCCATGTCATTTCCTCTCGATTCCTAGTACGCCACAATACCTTGACAGACGCAACATCTTTAGTCCTCAACCTGCGCATCTGTCTGTCTAAGATAGCTGCGGGAACTTCTTCATATACTAACTCTTCTGTGACCTGGACATCCTAAACTGGAACTACTGTAGAAGGGTCTCCTATGAATTTCCTCAACATAGAGACATGAAATATTGGGTGAACAGATGCTAACTCTAGAGGCAAGTTCAATTCGTATGCAACCCGGCCTGTTCTTCGCCGGATCTGATATGGCCCAATAAGTCTCGGGATAAGCTTACCTTTCTTGCCAAATCTCATTACCCCTTTCATCAGAGACACTTTCAGATATACCCAGTCATTTACCGTAAATTCTAGATTTCTGTGCCGCATATCTGCATAAGACTTTTGGCTGCTCTAAGCAGTTAGTAAACGTTCTCGGATAAGCTTTATCTTTTCCTCTGACTGCCGAACAATGTCTGGGCCAACCAATGCTGATTCTCTTATTTCCAACCAACCAATCGGCGATCTACATTTTCGCCCGTATAATGCCTCGAAAGGTGCCATTTGGATGGCTGAGTGATAGCTATTATTGTAGGCAAATTCAATTAACGGTAAATGCTCACTTTGGCTACTACCGAAATCTAGCACACACGCTCGTAGCATATCTTTGAGCGTCTGAATTGTACGTTCAGCCTGCCCATCTGTCTGAGGATGGAATGCTGTGCTCAAGTTAATCTGCGTTCCCAAACCTTTCTGAACAACTGCCAGAATCTAGCTGTGAACTGTGCTCCCCTGTCTGAAATAATGGATACTGGCACTCCATGCAATCTAACTATTTCACTAATATACAACTCGGCATAATCCTCAGCCGAGAAGGTAACTTTCCCTGGCAGGAATGAGTTGATTTTATCAATTTGTCAACTATCACCCATATAGAGTCATGTCTGTGTCTGGTACGGGGTAATCCTGCCACACAATCCACACTCACTGCTTCCCATTTCCAGAGAGGCACAGCTATGTCCGGAGTTAACCCACCTGGTTTCTGATGTTCTGCTTTCGCCTTTGGCAGTTAGGACACAGGGTTACCAGTAGTTTTCTTTAATGTCATGGTACTTCTTTGTCGTACCGGGGTGAAGAGAATAGCGGGCGTAATGCGCCTCGCTCATAAACTGCTGGCGATGCACCAAAATATCTGGAGCACAAATGCGGCCTTTATATCGCCACACTTCATCCCCGGTTATCTGAAAATATGTCACCTCTTCTTACTGAACCTTGTGTTTAAGTTGAACCCGGCTAGGGTCTCCATATTGCCGTTCCTCTACTTCCACCACTAACGACAACGCTGCGACATTCTGTATTATCGCTCTGTTATCCTTTATTTCTGCTATGTGAACGGCTAAAACGACTAACTAGTGTAATTCTCGGGTCTATTCTCACTGTTCGGGTTGTAGGTATGCCAACTCCCCACAGATCTACGGCTAAGGGCATCTACTACCGTATTAGCCCTTCCCGGGTGATACAAAATTTTCACTCTTTAAGATATAAACTACTGCAACTAACTCCAGGTCATGGGTAAGATAATTCTTTTCACGTTTCTTCAATTGCCTGAAAGCATAAGCTATTACTTTACTATGCTGCATCAACCCCCAGTACCTCCTGGCGATACTAACACTGGAGCTGATGTTAACATGGCTTTTAACTCTTAGAAGTTCTGCTCACACGCCTCGGTCTACTGGAACTTTGCTGCCTTCTGTGTCAATTTAATCAGAGGTGCTGCTAAGGTGGAAAATCCTTCCACAAACCCTCTAAATTGCGTACTTCGATCGGAGTGGTAGGTCTAGACTATGTCTTCCCTACTTCGATTTTCTGTGTATCTATATGTACACCAGCCTCCGACACAATGTGACCAAAAAGGCTACTAAACTCAACCAAAATTCACATTTAAAAAAATTGACATATAATTGACGGTCCTACTGGTTTATTATACCAGAGAATCTGACAAGTAATCTACCAGTATAGCTAGAGCTTATCTGGCCTCCTGGCCGCATGCTAAGGCTACTTGTTGCTAAGGTAACCTTGAGCGACTATCTGCACACCACGTGCTCGTATGGTCAGGGGGTCCTGATATTGACCATGACCTCTAATGACTTGGCTGCATAACCTTAAATAACTGAATAGACGGGTTGAATGACCCGAATGTGGTAGTAGTCTAACAATACTCTAACTGTTCTACTTGAGTGCTTATAGTTCGTGCGTAACCGCAGACTCGTAGGCATCTAATTGCTCTTATTATTATGCTTAAACCACTGTAAGGCTGGGCTTAATCACACTTACTCCCAGGCGATCAATCTCTGGATCTTCACGGGGAGTCTACTGATCCCCTGGTCTTAATAAACACTGTGCTAGCAGGGTACTATCAATTTCTTACGCCTTGTGTGTATCCACTTGGATTTATACTGCAATTCTGGGGAATTCTCGGTCTTATGAGCTATTCTGTAAATACTGGCCTTCTGCTAGGGCTCTGTATCTGAATATCTTACAAAAACCAGCTAAAGTACTAGTCTGTCGCTGACTACTGATGTGGACCCTTCCTTGGGGTACCCACGGGTATTCTGACCGGGACGGCCGGCTGACTTATGGGGTGTTCCACAAAATAACTGCTAAATTGGCTAAGGCCGACTCTCACCTACAAGGCTGGGAAAATGACGTACGACCACTTAACATACTAGAACAATTTTTGGGATTGCTAATCTCTGAAATTTGCCTATTCGGCCTCTAATCCTGGTTCTAGCACATGCACTACTGTTACCGATCTTCAGGGACGCCTCCCTGCTAACGCAGGCGCCAGCTGGTCGGCAGACCGTCTAACTGTGCCCTTATCATCTAGCCATCTGTTTTAGGCCATTAACTCTGGTAAGCTCCTAGAGCCTAGATCTGACAACAACACATAAGTCTGTTAACCTAATAACTGAAAACTGAGATAGTTTTTATGACTTCATACATAATTCACACTTAATCCGCCCTTTCTCTTCTTCTTTTCTTTCTTTCTTCTCCCTCTTTCCTTTTTTTTTTGGCAAGGGGGGGGGGGTGTCCTACAATGCAATTTGTATATGCTTTCTATTACTAATCAGTATCGGTGATTATACCCCTTAGGCAGCTACTCACAACATACCTATTATCTGTATATGTATATATATCAATAGCTACGTACAATATGTACTGAGTTCTGCGATAATACATAATCTCTGACATGCTCTGCTGAATCTCATATCGTACATGATACATTGCTTCTTATGGCCTAATAATATCTCCTGCCCTGACTTATCTTTTCATTGCATTGTCACCCCATTCTGAAAGTAACAAACATAGACATTTTAGTTATCGTCTGCTGTTTGAAATTCGCCACTCTTGCGATGTGGGGTCGACGTTCGAATCTTATAGCCTTACTAGGCATATATTGAGGGCCCATGACTGTCTGCTGGGCCTTATCTCTAGGCTACACTAGATTAGAATTGCTGTATCGGTAACTTCTTAACTTTTCCATAGCGGACGTACTGCGGTATTCTGAACCGCAATCCTACTGTCAGCCCGAGGCTTAATCCTTAACACGATATTTTTATCAATCCAGGGTAGTTCTAATTTCCCCACAAGATCTGACATTCCTACTTTTTTCCTTCATCTTACTTAAGCTGAACTCTGGGGTTCAAAGTACCTGCTCTTCATCGTAACAAGATTGTTGGTCCTGTATCAGTTCATACTTCCCCTGACTTGCAGTCAGACCTATCTGATTCACATGATCCCTCACCCTGTTGATATCACAACTGGATCATAACCACAATCTTACAGGTATGTCTTGCTATCTGTTAGCATATGTGGCGGACTTAGCCTTTTTCTGACTCGAAATTGACTATTACTAAGCATTCATTACTAACAGATTTTTTTACCCCTGCTTCGGGTAAACTAAATAGTCTTACTTTCTTTACTAGCTTGTTATCATAAGGGTCTGCACAACTTACGTAATCATAGGAGCTCTCTATACTTTCTAATACTTACTAGGATCAATCAGCCCATCTTTACTTACTGCATGATTTCGCAACCCCATCTCAAGTCTTATGCTCCTTTACTATACTGGTATCGAAATCAAGAGGTAGGAATAGCCCTTTTCTTATTGCAGCAAATAAAAGCATTTAACTGTATCGTATCCAAAAAGATGTATTTGGGATTCCTGCATTTCCCTCTCTTTCTTATACTTACCTGGTGGTCTGACCTTATCTGTAATCATAATCAGATCTCATATAACTAATAAATAAATCAACTCATATATACATTATACTTCTGACTTCCTATTCTGACGTTATCAATGTATACTGGGGATAGTACCGACAAAGGTATCATACTGGGAGGCCTCGAGTACCTCCTCCTGCTGCTGTAGTTATCACGTAACTGGCTAATACCCTCTTCTGTTGTTATATCTAACCTTCTGCCTGTAGTAGGGTAATGCTGATCTGCCTTTGTATCTGTAATCAAAGAATACGGTAAGTTCTTAGGGACTCAACCCTATACTGTACCATTCTAAAGCACGACTGACTGAGAAGGAAGGGTAACCATCCTATCATGCCTCGCAGCCTCCTGCCTATAGTATGTGGTGCACAACACATCCATAGATAAGACTCTACTTAGCACGGCTTGTAGACTCCCTGGGACACAACCTGGCTCTGATACCAAGTTTGTCACACCCCACCTTGGAGGGTATGACTGGCACCTGGTGCCCTACTAGGACCTGAACTACTGGACTGCTAAGCCTAAGCACATCTAGTGCCTGGCTGGCTCTAACTCACATTTCTGGAAACAAAGGGCTATATAACGGCTGTAAACACAGCCCCCGGCCCATTGGCCTATAGCCTCCTGTACCTGTAATAACAGCTGACCAGAACATGCAACTATAGGGAAACCTATGCGGGCCGACAAGGCCACCATGCTGTCTAGTTATCTGCAACTCAGCAACAAAATACTAGAAGGCTACATGACCGGCAAGGTCACTACTACTGTCAAACTTATGGCCCCACACGGCCAACATAAAAGAAGCAAAAGTGCTAACAGCTAACAACTGCACGGCCTCACACGACCGGCTCAACTGACCACAGGGAAATATATAGACTGCAAGCCTCTAGGAATAACAATAGAAATGATCGGGACAGGGCCCCGACCTACCCGTAATATATAATAAAGGAACTGAAATACACCTCTGGAATTCAGTCTCCGGATGACAGGAGCTGAATACTCGATCGCTGACAGGAATCACGTGGTATCGCCTGCTCGTCTACGAGTACCTGCAGGCAAGTAATGCAGTGCCCCACCGGGCGTCAGTACCGCTGGTACTGAGTATGCAAAGCAATACTGAAAGGAATATCTGAAAAAAACAACAATATAACTGATGAAACTGAAGTAAAGAGAATAGATTAACTGTCTGGTAATGTAAATCATACCTTCTCTCAATCTTTACTGGAAGGGATAGGAGTCATACCTGGAGACGTATCGTGGTACTGCTGATCTACTCGTATCTAACATAACATGGCATAACATAACATAGCACACACAAACCTTACCGGGCCCCCATAAGCCGGGAGGTACAATCAGCACAGAATCTATACCCCTACCCCGGTCATCCCATCTCCTATAAACCCTGTAAGCATCCTGCCGGTCCCCTGGGTATGCACTTGGGCTCGCTGAGCCCCTGACTATAACTGCACCTGAGTCCGAAGGACTCCTGAATCAACACCCGGGCGTATCCGCTCGACGGGGGTGTATAAAAGCCGACCAAGGCATAATATGGGGAAAACTGGCATCCCATCTTCGTCCCCTGTGGGACGGCATGCCACTCCATAGAGCGACGTATCCTCGTCCTCTGGCGGACGAGTCGATACAGCTATCAACCCTGGGGCGGTCATGGATGCTAGGTAGTCCAACCCCAAACAATACAACGGTCTCAACTAGCAATACTGTCTGCATATCTCACATACTGAGGCTAATAGGGGTAAAGTATTGTATATATTACATGCTAAGCTAATGATAGTAATCAGTACGTATTTAATATGTGCTGAGACTGAACATAGCATTTGTACATAAATATAATCTTCTGCCATACTGTTCTGGGGCTAATACTGAACAGGATATAGTATTTCTGTTGAAAACCATGATGTTTACTGAGTTTCTATAGTAACACGATTTACTAGTTCTAACATGCTTTCTAGCTTCACTTTAACTTATCGTTCTATTTCTGAGATGTCTTACAGATATCACATTACTTTACTAGGTTTCAACTGAATACAAGAATATCTTAACATTTCGTATTACATCACATACTGAACATGCTGGGCAGTTTCTAACACTTGTGTTAGAAACTATGTCGTACTAATAAGTTTCACGCAAGTTACAACTTGATGCTTCTAATACCGTATCAACATTTACAATAAATGTAACCCTTGACTTCTGAACATTCTATTGGCCTGTAAATTACTATACTGTGCCGATTTACTTAACTTGCCGAGGGAACTAGCTTTACATACCTTATCCTTGAACTATTCGTTTGTCGGACGAGGCTCGGCCGGTACTTCAACTGTTTTCTCCCAACTGCATTCATAAATATGTCAATCAATACTAAATACAACTTTATTTTAAAAGGCAACGTCACTTTTGATATAGTTTATAGCCTAAACTTAGGCTTATCGAAAGACGGCCTGAAACTCGCTACTTTTCAGAGGTCCAGAAGGGAGAAATATTCACTTCACAGCTAGGAACACATAGACACTAATTTAGAGCAATTCCACTTACCTTAGCTCGGTGGCTCGACGATTCGTCGGCCGTATTTTACGAAACTGAATCCGTAGGAATGCTCTCTGCTGCTAAATACCTCAGTATCTGGAGTTAATTTGAGTTTGGGCAACGTTTAGCAGCTTAATCGGACGAAATTTATATAATTTCTTCGTTCTTCCTCTTTCTCTGATTTCTCTCTCTGTTTCCTGGAAATTTCTAAGTGTATAACTGATTTAAAATCGGAGTGGGCTTTATATATTGGGCCTGGACAAGGCCAACGTGTCACGGAGCCAACGCGAAGGCTCCTCCTCCGTGACACGCTGTCATCGCGAAGGGGCTCTGCCTCGGCTCCTTCCGCGATGGTTCGACAGGTTTCTTGTCCGATCTTTTCCCGGACCTTTCTCTAGCACGTATGGCCTTCAAATATGCTTAACCAACGTGCGAATAGGTCATCTAGGTGCCGGGAATTCTACGGGGTATAACACTTTTATTTAAGGAATGTAATAATTATCAACTGAGTGAATAATGGTAACTGATTATTTATGTGAAATATAATCCCTAAAATTACTCACCTAATCAGATTCTGTATTTGTATTTGATGCGTTTTACCTAGGGTAAATATAACACATGACACATAAAATATTGCTATTTTATTTAAATAAGTAAAATATAGCTACTTCAGCCTATTTTCACCCAAAATATTGGCATTTATGAAATTTCCTCTTCAAATTAAGTAATTTTTTGCTTTTACTTATTATGTTTTGCTTCACGATAGTTAATTTGACTAATTTTCGAAGCTAAATTAAATTAGATTAATTTAATATTTAAAATCTAGATGTTCAAAAACTATACAATAAATACTATAAGTTGCAGTCTTTATCATATTAATATAATGAATTTTTTTTTGAAATATTGGTCAAAGTTACAGTTTGACTTTCAAAAAGAGAAACATGACAAGTAAAAGTCAACGGAGAAAGTACATGTCAAAGTTGTTCAATAAATAGCTAGCCTTCCTACCTGCGAGAAATTTAAATTTGGTTCTCCAAACTACAGTACATGTTTAGAAAAGATACTACTTTCAAGTACTCGTGTTATTTGTTGAACTATATAATAAGTCTCTTGGAAAGGAGATCGAAGCAAGAAGATAAAGATTCTCATGAGGATCAAGACTTATAACCAAGTAATATCGATAAGAGTCTGTCATACAATTAAAAAAAAATGACTCCTATTGTCTCCTGCACCCCTATATTATGAGCTTCTTATGTAATGAAAACTATTGAAAATAACTAGCAAAGTTGTTACAACATTAGAAACAGTTGGAGTTTGTTAGTGTTAAGCACCGGTTGAGTGTGATTAGATGGTAAAGTAGTTAATTAGTTACTGAGCATGTGTAGTTCACATGATTAAAATGTAAGAGTATAAAAGACTATGTGGACTAATTGTGCTAGAAGTACGAAATAATATCTTCTTCTTCCTTCTTTTACTCTCTCTCTCTCTTTCTCTCTCTCTCTCTATGTCTCTCTCATATTTGCGTGAGCTCACAAAGTGGAAGCTCATGTATTTGAGTCATCAAGCTTAATTTCACATGGTATCAGAGCAACGAGACTGAGGTTTGATCATTGCTCACAAAATCATATCTCCTCTATTAAAATTGAGACATGGCTAGGATGAAATTAATAGAGTGGGTGCTCTCATGGATTAGCGGCATAGTAACAGCCGGATTGCTAACCACAATAGTCTATACTTGCAATGACAGGTGAGTTTCTGATTATTTCAAGGAGAGATTCGACAAATCTAACTTCACAAGAGTTTTTCATCTAAGAAAAGAAGTTGTAAACCTGAAGAAAGATATTGATGCTATGACTAATTACTATTCAAATATAAGATATATGTGAATAAGTTTGATTTGTTGGTGCCAATACCGTTGTATAATTGTGATGAGGCTAAGCCCTATATTGAACACCTTAGACAACAAAGGTTGTTGATGTTCTTGACGGATTGAATGAATCTTATGGTCATGTAAGAAGTGACATATTTCTTAAATATGATGTGTCGTGTATCATACAGGACTGTATCATAGTATTTCAGGAAGAAAGTCATAGGTTGTTAGGTGTGGTTGACATAAACAAGGAACTTTTCACTATGTTAGCTAATAGAAGACAAAACTTCAAAGGTGAAAAAATGACAGGGGCAGCGTGTGAGCAATGTGGATACAAAGGTCACTTGATTGAAAATTGCTACATATTGGTTGGATATCCTCATACTTCAGGAGTAATAAGAATTCTAACCATATAGGAGCGAGTGGATCAAATGGACCTTATCAAAGTGGTACAGGTGGTTACAAAACAAATGGTATGTGTGGTTACAAAACAAATGGTATATGTGGTTACAGAATAAGTAGTTAACATGTCACAAACAGTTTCAGGCCATATGTTAATAATGCAACAGCAGGTGGTCATGAACAAGGACACGATTTCACTGATGAAAAGTGCAGCCAAGTGAGGAATCTCATACGTAACACAGAACCAAGTGAATGCAGAGCAAACTTTGCAAGTAATATCTTATTACTGACCAATTCCTGTGAACATGAATAGATAATTGATTCTGGTACCACTCACCATATAGAATCTTATAAAGACTTATTAGATGATTTGAGATATTTAGAGGATAAAAAATATAGTACAGTTTAATTACCATAAGAAAGAGGGCTCAGATAACAACCATGGGAAATTTAGTAATTTTGGGAGATCAGAAAGTGAAGAATGTTCTATATATACATGATTTCAAGTTCAACCTTCTCTCAGTAGCAAAGCTCACTAAGAACTTATCATGCAGTGTTAGTTTTTTCCTTAACTTTTGTATGTTGTAGGCACTTTACAATGGAAGGGTTATTGGAATTGGCAGAGAATCTGATGGTTTATGCTTGCTGAAGGATCAAATAAAGGCAGTAGTAGGTGCAACAATAACGGATACCAACTTGACTCCGCTGTGGCATTTCAAGTTTGGTCATCCCTCTCTTAAGGCAATGCAACACATTCCTGCTCTTAGCAGTCACATAACTGCCAAGGATAAGCAATATTGCCAAATATATCCTACAACTAAGCAAAGTAGATCAATATTTTCTAATAGCTTAAATAAGACAAAAAGACATTTTTCAACTTATAAATGTAGATGTTTTGTGGCCCTATAAGACTTCAACTTATGATAGAAAATAATAATTTTATCACAGTAGTAGATGACTATAGCAGGTTTACTTAGATGTGCTTGATTCAATATAAGACTGAAGTACAACTTATATTGAAAGATTTCCTGATAATGGTGAATACACAGTCTGATGTCAAGGTGCAAGTGTTGAGATCAGATAATGGTACAGAGTTTTAAATTTTGAATATGGAGATTCATTTTCTTCTCTTGGAATAGTACACAGAGCTCTTATGTATATACACCCCAACAAAATGGTATAATAGAAAGAAAACACAGACATATATTAGACGCTGCTAAGGACTTAAGATTTCATGTTGCAATTCCCATCATATATTGGGACATTGTATTAAAACTGAAAATGTTTGATGAATAAACTCCATGTTGTTGTTTTGAAAGAGATGTTTTCTTATGAATTGTTGTATGAGGTAAAGCCTAAAATGAGAGTGTTTAGATACTTGTAATTTGCTTCAGTTCTACTTAACCTAGAAAAGTTTGCTCCTAGAGATAAACAGGCAACACTCATGAGCTATTCTAAAACCCCAAAAGGACATAGGCTGCTAGATTTGGAGACACACACCTTCTTTGTCAGTAGAGATGTCACCTTCATAGAGAATGTTTTCCCCTTCAAAGAAGACATAAATGATGCACTGACATATTCCAAACCTAATCTATTGTGTATGAGGAAAATGGTCCCACTCTAGTCCCATTTGTTCATGGCCTTGGTCTAGAAGGTATGACTATTGATCATGGCACAATTATAAGTTAGGTAAGTAGAATTGACACACTTATGCATATTGAAGATAGGTTGCCTATTGAGATAATGCCTCTTAATACAACAAAGACTCCTCTGGGTTGTACTGAGGATGTGCATGATAAGGGAGACGTGAGAAGCAGTATAGTTCCTGCTCCTACTACTTAAGTTAGCAACATATATGATCATTTTCCTATAATTGGCAACATAGATCCTACTGACACTTCTAGGAGGACAGAAAGATCTACTGAACCTCCATTATGGCATAAGAATTATGTTGTTCCAAAGAGGGCCAGTCATCTTGTTTATACCTCATTCAGAGCTGTGTCAAATGTAGCAGTTTGAGTCTTCCTTATCAAACTTATCTGGCTTCTTATTTGTAGTTTAACCAACCAGTTTCAAGGAGGCTTTTAAGAGTCAATAATGGATTGAGGTAATGAAGGGAGAAATAGATACTTTAAAGTAAAATCATACTTGAGTTGTGGTTAACTTGCCTCCTAGTAAGAAAGCTATTGGCTTCAAATGGGTGTATAAAGTGAAACACAAGGAAACTAGTGACATGAGAGGTATAAGGCCTAATTAGTTGTAATACCCTGGAAAGGGGCTAAGAATAGACCCGAGTTGAAGTTAGAAGCTTTAGAAAAACCTAAAATTTTGCACCAGAACGACTCGAGGTACGAGTCATGATGAGGACCTATGACTCGTGACTCGAGTCGTGATGAAGTTTAGGAGTCTGAGGTTATATCACAACTGGTCCTACAAATCGTGATGCGTAGGTACGACTCGTGGTTAGTAGTTGTGGTGAAATTCTCTGTAGTGTCAGAGTGAGTCATCATGGGTCATGGTACGACTCGTAGGATGTAGCAACAAGTCGTGATGAGGAGTCGTGGGTAGGTCGTAGTTGGTATGGGTGGATGATACCACAACTGACAGTATGACTCGTAGGATGGCACTACGAGTCGTAGGATGCGAGTCGTGGCCAGTTTGATAAGATTGAAGAAAATGGTGAGGTGGCCACGAGTCGTGACTTTGTGGTATAACTCGTGGTACGAGTCGGGGTCGGGGACAGATCTGTTTTTCAAGAAAATTTCATTAAGGGCAAATTCGACTTTCCTATGCTTTTGGACCCTAGACCCTGTCATTTTAGCCTTAGTTTTAGACATTTTGGAGAGTTTAAACGGTTTTCTCCCCTCATTCTCACGTTTACTATCAGAATTTCATTGACAGTTCTCTCAAGAAACCCTCTAGCAGGCTTAGGGTCATTCATTCATCACAGCAATCCAGATCCTCTTCTCCAGGGAATTCTTCACCAAGTATGTGGGTTTTTAGCAAGGGGATTGTCCTTACCTTGTGTCCCCAAATTCCTCCTCAATTTCTTCTAGTAATTCTAAGCCCTGAGCTTTCGAGTATGAGAAGCATCCATGTTATTTTCGTTGAATTCAGTCAGAACATTGTTTATATTTATTGCTATTATAATCTTCATCAGTTACTTATCAAATTGTCAATTTTATCACAAAGGTGAATTTAAACCCTAATTTTTGAGTAATGATTTTATTTGTTCAGTTCTCTCTAGTGAATGAAGGATCCTTGAGTTGAAATTTTCTAGAATTTCCTACATATATATACTTATGTTGAGCAAATGTTCCATAAACAAAAATGACTTTTTGCGCTGTTGAATAAAATTCCCATAATTCTTATTTTCTTATATTATGAAATTATCTTATCGGCACAAATAAGCTCTCTATTAGTTGTTAGTAATTTAATTAGTTAGAATACAGAACTATATCAGTTTAGTCTCAGTCAGAATCATATCAGTCTAACTTCAGTAAGATTTTAGCAACCTCAGTGTTGTCCAGGAAATGTCAACTGATCAGTTTAACTCCAGTTTATTTTCGAGGTGTCAGTGGTGCCTCCCAGTTTCCAGAATTAGATTTAGATTTCAGATATTTGGTCCATTAGGTGGTCATGATATTCAGTCATAGCTCTGACCGACACCAGGACCCTATTTCAGTTATTAGTTGTTCTGTAGACTGTTACGACGCTTCTAGATAAGCAGCTCTGACCAGTCTTAGAACTCAGTTTCCAAATCTGATCCTATAAGACGCTCAGGGAACTCTCTGACAGTATCCCTGGGTCAGTATAGTATTGGACCCCAGTATCGAGATATCCGCTTATCAGTAGTAGTAGTAATAGGATTATCCAGTGGAAGTAGGACTTAACATCGAAAGGACCGGGGTTTCAGCTCACCCAGGTTCCAGAACTACGTTGCCACCGTAGGTTTTATTTACTTTGCCTAACAACCCCCTTTTGATAGTGATTTTCATAGTCCATGCCTTTATACCCTGGCAAGGTATATTGGGTCCAACCGACGGGGTGTGTACATCGGACTCCACGTTTAGCTCACGTGGTTATATGTCGGTTAGAGTCTCTCCCACTAGTCAGTACAGTTTATCATCAAATTCTTTAGCCTAGATCAGTTCAGTGCAGTATCTCAGACTCAGTAATTCAGACATAGGGCGTGTTTATGACCATCAGCCAAGGTTACTTTTGACCATATTAGTTTTATATCAGTTGATTTAGTTTTCAGCATTTCAGTTAGTCATTTCATGTCATGCGAGTTTAGTTACTAGTTCTTTCATGTCATTCGTGTTTTCTCCCGCATACTCAGTATATTCAAAGTACTGACGCATACTTTTATGCTGTATCGTTTAATGATACAGCTGCAGGTTCCCAGACTCAGCATCGTTAGCCGTTGCGATCTAGATACTCCTCTGCTGCAGCCGAAGTGTGAGTCCTCATCATTCGAGGGCCTTGTTTTACTTTCTTTTAGTTGATTTATTATTTCAGCCAGACTTAGAGTTAGCTGGGGGCTTGTCCCAACAACTCCTCAGTTAGATAGCTTTCAGACAGACACGACTACAGTTTATTCAGTGTTATTTAAAGATTTAATCTTTTGCTTTCAGACTTGTCTTTCATAAATATTTTTATGATATTATTTTAAAGTTCCGCTATGCATGTTTACTCAGAATGCTAGTGACTGATAGACCAAGGGTTGACTTAGGGACATTTGTGGCTTCAAGTACCGTGTTACGCCCAGGGTGTAGGCTCGGGACGTGACATTAGTTACCAAAAGTTATAGTCAACAAGAAGGCTTAAACTATCACGTAACTTTCGCCTGTTGCTAAAGTGGTCATTGTAAGGACAATTATTAGTATAATAACATCTCACAACTAGCCTCTTTTCAAATGAATGTCCACAATATCTTTTTGCAAAGGTGATTTACCTAAGGATGGATGCATGGACTTTCCTCAAAATTTTTATAAGCAGGAGGAGTACAAGGTATGTAAGCCGCTCAAGTCATTATATGAGTTAAAGTAGAGTTCTAAACAATGGAACATCAAGTTGACAGAGGCACTAATTGATATAGGGTACTCGTAGAGTTATGATCATTAACTATGTACCGAGAAGGATGAACATGATATTGTTGTAATTCTAATTTATGTGGATGATCTATATCTCACAAGCAATAGAAAAAAATTGATTCAGAAGTTAAAGTCATCATTGCACATCAAATTCAAAGTAAAGGACCTTAGTGACCTTAAGTACTTTCTTGGCATAGAGGTATTGAGGTCCAAGGCTGGGATTCTACTCAATCAAAGAAAATATGATTTTAAATTGATCTCTAACATTGAAGTTGCTAGAGCCAAACCATCAAAAACTCCCTTGATAGCAAATACTAAGCTTACTATGTAGATTTTAATGAGTTTACAGGGATAATTGATGATCCTTTATTCAAGGATGTCATTATCTATCAAAATCTCATTGGAAATTTGTTGTACCTTACAATTACTTCTTCTATGAGTCAGTAGATGGGTACATTGGACACCAACCCAATTTCGATAAGAATTAGTACGCTGCACTCGATCAAGAAAATTAAAGCAACAAGAAACAAGAATAGGATGCGTTTATTTTATCTAATTATTAGTTATATTTGAAATGTATTACCTGTTCTATAAGCTCACTTATAGGATCTCTATTTGTTATTTTTAATTAAAAAATACATAAAAATAGGTTATTCCTATGAGTAATGTTCCGAATCATTTAAAAAATTGTTATATCAAAACAAAACTCCCAGGATAAAATAATTAAAAATTTTAAATGCTTTGACATTAATTTTGTTATTCAGGTAATATCTCAGTTTATGCAATAACCAAAAATGTCACACTGGGAAGCTACCTTGAGATTAGTTAGATACATCAAGAGATGCCCAGGTCAAGGACTACTATTGAGCAATGATATTAACATCCAATTGGAAGCATTTTGTGACTCTAACTGAGTTGCTTGCCCTAATACTAGAAGATTAGTGAAAGGATATGTCATCAAACTGGGAGAGTCTCTTATATCTTAAAAATTCAAGAAACAACACATAGTGAGTAGATGCTCAACTGCAACTAAATATAGGAGTATGATTGCAGCAATTGTAGAGATCATTTGGTTAATGAAAATGCTGAAAGAACGACTACAACACTTATAGAAATCATTTGGTTAATAGAAATGTTAAAAGAACTGAATATAGTAGTTGCAACACTTGTGCAGTTTCACTGTGACAACAAAGCAATAATTCAAATTACTGCTAATCTCATATTTCATAAAAGAACCAAATATATAGAGATTAATTGCCACTTTGTGAGAAGGAAGATCAAAGATGACTTGTTTATGCAACCTACACACATTAAAATGAAGCAGCAGTTGGAAGACCTACTTACTAAAGACTTGTGACTTGCCCAATATCAACTCTTGTTGAGCAAGCTCGGAGTTTTTGATGGTTATTTAGACTTTATCTCGGGGGAGAGTATTGGAAATGGCTAGCTAATCTCTTATAATATTAGAAACTGTTGGGGTTTGTGTTAGTGTTAAGAACTAATTGAGTGTGCTTAGATAAAAAATTGTTAGTTAGTTACAGAGCATGTGCAACTCATATAATTACAGTGTAATAGTATAAAAGATTATGTGCACTAATTAAGCCAGAAGTATGAAATAATATCTTCTTCTTCCATCTTTTATACACACACACACACTCTCTCTCTCTCTCTCTCTCACACGCGCACACATACACACGCAAAGAAAAGGAACAATATTCAAGAAAAATTAAATAAATGTTTAATTCACAATATAACCTGCCCTGAATGGTTATTTTCTTACTCTCTCCATCTTAAAATAATTATCGTGTTTTTTTTATTTACATGCTCCTTAAAAATTCATTAATAAGAATAGCATTTTGACATTTACCCTTTTAAAATATTGTCCCATGTTTAGCTCTCCTCAATAAACTAGAAAAGGTATCACTGTGCTTTTTACGGCCCAACAGGGTTGAAAGCTGTAAAAAAATAAAAGTTATTGTAATGTTTTAATTTTTTTTTTGTTATTTGAAGTTTAACTTTAAATGTGTAATAAAAAATAACTATCTCAAAATTTGCCTGTGCCTAATCCCAAATGCAGAAATTAACATAAATCAAGTTAACTACTAATTCGTTAGATATCATTCACCAAACAGCTAAAGTTAATATTAATGCAATTTTTTTTATAGATAAGTTACGGAATTATGAAATTATATAGATATTCTTGTACATGAATTAGAATGAAAGTTAAAGATAGAATTGAGAGTTTTTCAACTTCTATTAATGAATTATGAAAAGATCTATTGACATTGTAATCGGTCGAGCCCTTTAAAGTTTAAGCATGCTATGTTGCAATATTCAAAACGGTAAAGAGAAATAATATTATGGAAATTTCTGATACTTCCTTATTGTGATGCAATGAACTAAAATAGAATGAGAGAATACATAAAACCCTCTTGTACTTATACCTTAATTTTAAGCAAACACTTTAACTTTGCGGGGGTCCAATACCTCCATGAACTTTTTCAAACTAGAATAAATAAACTCTTTTTACCTGTTTTTGCAACTCAGTCGACGCGCGTGTAACTCACTTTATTAAAATAAATTTATTTACAAATATATTTGAACTCATTCAATAAAGGTCAGATTTTGACCCTAACCTAGTGGCTATTCCCATTTTCCCCTGATACATCCCACAATTTTTCCTTTTCCCTCTCTCCTTGACCGATCAAAATCCTTTAAGCTTGCTTAGATAGTAGACTAAATTTAGGAAAAATCAGTGTGTTGTGGTGTGAAAATTAACTATTTAATCGAAGAAGTGAAGGCTTACAGGTCAAGGTTCTTGATTATTTTCTTGAATGTTAGTAAAAAGAAAACCAAGTGAATGAAGACAGTAGTAGAGGAAAAGGAAGAGGAAGAGGCAGAGGAAGGGGGATTGCTCAACAAAATCAAGAGAATGAAGACACCAGTAGTGGACATGCTTCAAGAACTTATAAAAAGCCAAGGATGATGAGGGTTGGATTATTGGTTGCTGATGATGGTTTTACCACTCTTAATGTAAGTACAATTTGAATTTATTAGTTGGATTACTCAATTTTCATGTACTAAATTTTTCTAACCTTTATGATTTATTTGAATAGCCCGGAATGCCAAGTAGAAGGGTTATTGACATTGGTACAAGAGTTTCAAGGAGGTATGATGAAGTTACTGGAGATATTGGCTATCAACCATGCTTCGGAGTGAAATGGAAGGGGAAATCAACCATTACCAGTGAAAGACTTCAAAAAATGAGAGGTGAAAAGAGAGCTCTAACCAGGTCTGCTACTGCTATTAATCAAAGCCAAAACAGTACAACTAGAAATCCCCCTGCACCTTAGAAATAGTTGATTTTATTGTTGTTTTTGTGTTCTTGTTGCTGCTTTTATGTCTGTCAGTTTAGATTGATGTATTACCTACCAAATTCTATTTTGGTGTTGCTACTGTTTAGGCAACAACTCTTTAAATGATGTAAATTGTCAAGTTAGTAGTTTAAATTCAAACTTTGGTTTAGCATGAAAACGATTTTCATTCTGTTTCAATTGGCCTTCCTTTTATTGTTTTACACAAGATTTAGCAGTTGGCTTGAAATGAAATGAGATTGACATAAAATATGAACCATTACACACAAGATAGATGTTCCATTAACAAAATTCAAAAGAGATACAAGAAAGATTATATAAACATTATCAATGTCTTACACAACCAAACAAAATTCCATCTTGTTATAGTTAAACTACATCCGACAACCAAACAACATTTCAAACAAACTAAAGATGTAAATAGAAAATAACTATGGCAATTGCAAGTGCACACAATTGCATTTGTCATCCTTCACTTGCTTGTTGAGACCTAATTTCAGAAAAAACACCATGACACACACGATGATGATCTTCCAATTGATACTACAACAACTTGTCTTCTTCTTCTTCTCCTTGATTACCTTATCATGATAATCCTTCTTCTCCACCCATTTCATCTTCTTCTTCTTGCTTTCATAAAATGCTAATGCTTGTTCCAACTCTTTAATTCTATTTGCCAATCTCGAAATAACAAACTTGGATCGCACATCAATCTCATCAAGATCCCTCCATCTAAAGAACTTGCATGAGTTTTTCTAAAATAAGCCATAAATAAGTCAATTTACGTAATAGAAGCCATAAACAACCAGAAATGTGTATCGAACATACACGATACCGTGGACAGGACCAAAATCTTCTAGTTGGGTTGTCCTCCGATCATGAAGTTTGCATTGGCAGTAAGTCTCCATGTTTGCATCGCATTGTCACACGCAATATTGAATTGTTCTCGTCATTACAAATGTGATTTAAGCTTGCATTGGGCATTATAAAAGTAGTTTTCCCTCAAAACCTAATCACAATACATCAATTGATTTCAAAGGTTTTTGAACAAAATAATTAAAAATTGAAGCTAGTAAAGATAATTGATGAAAATTTCTTACCTTGAAATCTAATTTCGTTGAGGAGAGAAAGTTGCTATGCCTAGACAAGCTTCAATATATGTCAATGGCGTTTCAACTGATTTGGGGAAGATGGATTCTTTTGTAAATATTTAATTTAATCAAGCCACGTGTCATTTTAAGAGTGGTTTCGGGCTGTTTTTAAAATAACTCACTCGCCATTTATCATCTGAGAACACGTGAGGTGCGAAAAAGGGTAAAAAAAGTTTATTTATTATAGTTTGAAAAGGTTCAGGAGGGTAATAAGACCCCCGCAAAATTAAAGTGTCTGCTTAAAATTAAGGTGTAAGTACTGGGGAAGTTTTCGGTATTCTCTCAAAATAGAATTTTGAAAACATAAGAGAGATAAAATGTTAAAAAAGCAAGCCAACAGGAGAAGTGCATGTCTTTGCTCCATCTACAATAATTTTCGTTGTTATATCTGGTAATAAAACTCAAGTGAGGAAAATGGAAATGCTACTTCATTTGTTTGCCAAAAAAAAAAGAGAGAAGAGCTAAAAGAAAAGAAATAAGAAAGGCCATTTAATGATATGCCACTTGGCATTAGACAGTGGGCTGGCTTTTTGAAATGAAGCTCAAGTGACGTGTAAAGAGTAAAGTATATATCTATGTCGACTTTATAATGATGAGCTAGCTCCTTCTTAAATGTTATAATTAATACAAGGGGTAAATTGAAGAAAAACTACTTAATTTTAACTTAAATTCTAAAATAATAAATATTTTGAAATGAATAATTTTAATAAGAACGATAAATATTTTTGAAATAGGAGGAGTACTGGTTTGGGAACATGAGTATATAGCTTTGACAAGACTTAAGTGGAGAAAATTTGTTAAATTCAATATGTGATTTTGAGATGGAGGAATAGTAGTTTGTGAACATATGAGTATGTAGCTTTGACAAGAATTAAATGGAGAAATGTTTGTTAAATTCAATATGTGATTTTGAGATGGAGGAGTAGTAGTTTGTGAACATATGAGTATGTAGCTTTGGCAAGAATTAAATGGAGAAATGTTTGTTAAATTCAATATGTGATTTTGAGATGGAGTAGTAGTTTGTGAACATATGAGTATGTAGCTTTGACAAGAATTAAATGGAGAAATTTTTGTTAAATTCAAAACCTGTCTTGCAGAAGAGCGACGTAGTTAGACTTTAGGGAAACCTAAGAAGTAAGAATTTTTACCTTTGGGAAGACTGTTTTCACACATTGCCATCCAAAATAGATGATGACAAACTAGTCTTACAAGAAAAGAAATATGTATATATATATATATATATACACATATTTTGTCATTCACATCCGAAACCTTGTCTGGTCCCTCACATCGACAAGGGTGTCGTACAGGCATTGAAACTAAGAAGAAAATTACAACACAAGGTAAAAGAGTCAATTGAAAGTTTTCTGGACTTGTATTGAATTTCCATTGATTCTTCGATATTCAGAATTTGATGATTACATGTGTTTTTATAATTAATATAATATATATTTTGAATGTCATTGGTTTACATTTCGTTAAAATAATTGACAAACATTATCAAAAACTCAACAAATTATCTTTTTAATGTAACCAATGGACTTTCAACAGTTTACTTTTTATTTTAATAAAATAGATATATATTCCTCGATTAATTTTGCGTAAAAAAATACAAAAAATATAATTTTTTTTGAATACCATCTTTATTTTAATTTAATTAATCGGTGGATGCTATCGAAAAAATTCAAGAGAGTCCATCAATTATTTGTTTCAAGATGATAATTTTTTATAAATAATTATTCATCAGTTTCTATTGGTAATCCCTCTTCATTGAGGGACTTTCATCGTTTTTGTC
The DNA here is from genome assembly GCA_035772735.1 of Datura wrightii. Taxonomy (NCBI): domain Eukaryota; kingdom Viridiplantae; phylum Streptophyta; class Magnoliopsida; order Solanales; family Solanaceae; genus Datura; species Datura wrightii. The sequence continues at coordinate 146,882,033 of JASDFA010000018.1, forward strand.
CCTAAGAAAAGGGCGTGTTATTAGTGGTGAGCTATCTAACATAAACTTATAGCTGGTTAATAAGATTGAATTAAGGTCTATATTGAGTCAACTCGATCTATTTCGAATTAATTTGATTTAATTTGATCTATTTTTAATTAGTTTAGTTTTATTTATAAAAATTTGGTGCACAAATAAAAATGTGATCACTAAATCAAATAAGTTTTATTCAATTTGATTAACTTCTTAAATTTATATTCTATTGAATTAAGTTATTAAAGTGTAAAATAAGATAAAATTGTTAACTAATAAATACACCTTTTTAATTTACATATATTTAGATTAATATTATTTCTTTTGATATCATTACCCTTAATGATTTTAGAAATTAAGAAAAATAGTACCATTGGATAAATAAAAGGAGAAAATAATTAAAATTATATTCAAATAAAATTTCGTGATATAGAAGTAGAAAAATGAAGCAAATAAATAATTTAAATAAGATAATAAAATAGGTTTGTACAAAGAGAATTTATTTTTTTTATAAGAAAAAAAGAGCAAAAAAGAGGAAAGCGGACAAGAAGGGACTCAAAAATAAATAAAATAAGCTTCGCACTCTAATAGAGAGTCTCAATGTCTTGGGATCAGTAGCTGTGAATTCGACACCTTAGCCTGGCAACCACAGTCAATTTATTACTTGAATGCCACTCTTTATTTATATTTATATTTATATTTTATCTGAGCCGTGTCACCCTCAATATCCTGTAAATCTGCCCCTGCAATATGAGGGCAATTTCAAAATAGTCAATCAGCTTTCAAATTGTGCCGAAGTTATCAAGTCAAGTTTTTTGACCAATAAAAATAGGGAAATGCTAAATCTAGTCCTGAAGAATTCAAGTTGATAATCCACGTGGGACTATTTTGGACCCAGTTAAAACTAAAAAAGAACTCATGACACGTTACAATATGCATAGTGAAAGACATTGGATATTAGGTTGGTCTGAAAAATGAGTTCTTTAATTTTCCTAGAGGTGCCATGTAAATATAATATGTAAGGTAAATTGTCTATTTTTGAGTAAATAAGTATTGTTTTTCATTTAAAAACAGAAAAAAGACCCAAAAACTGTGATGTATTTGGATGGGAAGAAGAAAAGAAAAGAAAAGAATATTGATTGAGTAAAAGAAAGACGAGTCAGTTGAGATGACGAACAAGTTTAATTTCTTAAGAAGGAATTTTTTTGGCAGAAATTTAGGTAGGCCTTGCGTGTTGCGTGATGTCTACAACTTTATCAAAATCACATATTGCTTTCCGCGTCATTCTATTATGCTAAGTATATGGGTATCTCTTTTCTTTTAATTTGGTTATATATGTGGTGACTGGTTTTGAATAACATGTATTTTGATGCTGAGGAATAATTCCACAAGATAAAGCCACTGTCAGTCAGTCAATACTTTCACATTAACTATTAGGGGGTTCCTTGAAATTAAACATATGCTTTGCATGCCATTTCTGTGGTGTTAAAAAGTATAATTTTTGATGGTCTAGGTTTTGTTGTCATTCCTTATCATCTATCCTAGTCCATACCACCTGCCTCTAAACTTCCTAGTATTGTATTAAAATTACAAGGGGTCTTTGGTGTTTCCCTTTTTTCTTTTCCTTACTCTAATAACGGTTTGTTTTAAGAACAAAAAACAAGAGAGGATAAACAGAATAGAGACAGCAGTAACTTCTTGGTTATTAGAATTCGTCATACTACAATTTAAATTTAAATTTAAAATTTTCAGCCACTACACTTTCCTGAGGAAACAGAAGTAGAGCCTGCATTTATTTTTAGTTAAAATAAAATGGGACCTTGTCATTTTTCCATATAGAAGAGAAGTTTGCACTTGTTTTTAGTTTAATTTAGTACGTCCACCCCTAGCATTACAGTAAACATGAAGAGACGGCTTGTAAGAAGTCAATTTCTCACACTCCGCGAGTATATGCTCAACTGCAACAGGCGCAGCTCGGGGCACAGTTTCTTGTCTAACCAGGAAAGTCCCACTAGACCAACTAATGTGTTTCGTATCTTGTAAGTCCGATAAGGCCTCTCTATTGACAGGTTCGGATCACAACTTGGGGCGCTAAATGGGTCATTTTGAATGAGTTTGGGTGAGTTAAGATGGGTTGAACTTATTGTCCAAAGTTGAGATGAATTGGTTTGAGATAGGCTAAACAATGGGTCATAGTCCAACTTGACTCTATCATTTTTTATAATTTTCAAACTTGCATTTCATGATTTCAAATAACACAAAAGAAATCAATAAAATAAAGAAGTAACCATTCAAATTTTATAATTCCTTATATATAATTTTTCATTGTTGCTCGCAATGATTCAAATTTGAAAGCAAATATTCATACTTTTGTTATTCCCACCGGATGTTTTCTATCTACTTTAACACCTCAACTTTTGAATTCACGTATAGTAAGATTCAATCTACCTTCCATAATTTTTTTCATATTCAAAATTTAAACCCAAGACCCATTTGACTATCCAAAACTAGAAAGAACATGAATAAATCTTACGAATATTACTCCATGGGTAAAAAAAAAAAAAAGATATTTATTATTATTAGATTATCTATAGAACATTAATAATTTATCTCTATATTTAGATGATTTTTATTTTATGAATTGCATCAATACACCTTCGTAACTTACTTGTGCTTTAAATTTATACCCTTTTTTTACTATTTTTTTTCCTTCACAAAAAGTAAGTAATACTAATATTTTACCAATAATAATAATTATAGTAAATAATATTTATATAAATATATCATAATGATAAAAGAAAAATAACTATTCATATGCAAAATCTTATTCTAGAATTAAACTTTAGAAGTTAAAATTAAGTATTTTCATGGCGAGGATCGGGCATCATGATGGATATATTTGGGCTATTAATTTGTAATGGGTCAACTTGAGCTCGCCAAAATGGGGAGGTTACATAAATACAACTTTTTAAAATTATAATTATAAAAGTTACAACTATTTTTTTAATTACATAATATACAATATATACCTTATATATAAGTAAATGGATAAATATTATAAATATGATAATTTTCTATAAATGACATAAGTAATAATTTCTTTCATAATTTAAGTAGATTATATATGGTAAAAATTTAATACATATTATTATATTTAACACCATACATATGCTAAATATTATTATTTTATTTATTTTTTAAAAAAATTATTCATATTATCCTCATGTTCATCATCCATAAAATTTTCTTTTACTTTAATCTTTCATATATAAAGATTATAAATATAATATATATTAGACACCATATACTATATATTATATTATGCATATGTGTATCAATATATTATATTATACAATTGAAGCATATATGTGCATCTAATTATTGTTTTATATTATGCACAATTTTAATTAATAAATTTTTGTACTAAAAATTTAACACTATATATATATATATATATATATATATATATATATATATATATGAACAATTTATTATGTGCATCTATTTTTTATATTATGAACAATTTATTAATACAAAAATACATCTGATAAATCTTTGGATGAATTCATCCTTTATTCAAGGATCTTAAAATATTTCGACAAAATAAAAGTAAATTTTAATAAATCATAACTGATTTATAAAACATGGAGAAGAGAGGGATTCGTGGGAAATCAAATAAAAATGGAGAAGAAAGGAATTTTTGAATTTTTGAAAAAATAAATATGGAGAAGATAAATGTTTTTTTGGTAAAACAAAAATGGAGAAGAGAGAGAGATAATAGAAATTTTTGAAAAAATAAATATGAAAAAGATAGAGAGATTCTTGGGTTTTTTTGAAGGATTTTTGAAATTTCAGCAAAAAAGAAAAAAGAAAATAGAGTATTTTTATATTATTTTGTATATTTAAATTGTTATATTAGATATATAACTTTTTTATTATATTTAATTAGAATAGATATTTTAGAAAAGTAAATGTTGTACAAAATGTAATTAAAAAGACCCCGGAAAGTGCACGGACAGCCGCCATTTCCCCCTTTCACAATGTTCTCGTGAAGCTGCTCACGAATCAAAGTGTGAATATCCCTTCGAAGTCTCGCACGCTCTATGCTCTTCGCTAGCTTTTCCTCTAGTAAAAGATTAGCTCGTACCCTCTCTTTGTGTCTAGGGATTCCTGGGGCATGAGTTAAGCATATAGTTGATTGCTCTTTCTTTCGATTGAGCGTCGGTACTTTTGGAGTCTCTCTCTGTAGGCGTGCAAAACAACAGAGCCACTGCTCTTCGGGGTGATGAGGTGGACAATTCCTTACTCCAGCTTCAAAGGAGCATCTTTGCATGAATCAATACTAACTCCTCAGTCAGCTGACCTTCGATTTCGGAGATTAGAGCAGAAGAACTCCGTAACGGCGAAGAGGGGTTTCGCCTCGAATCCAAATGATTTCTCTTCTTCTCTTAAGATATTTCTAGTTACGACTTGATCGAGGGATCAATTAACTCCGAAACATAAAGTAAGAAGACCATAACCCCGTGCCCCCGCCTTAAAGGATCCCAACTCATCATCCTCATCTCCAACTTATTCGTGGTTTTAAGGTGCTTTTGACTATTATAAAAACTTATTTGGAGACCAAAGCGAGGGGTCATCTTCGGCAACCAACCGGGGTCATGGAGCCGGCCTCCCCGCCGTCCCCCCTGCCCGCACCCTCCATAACGAAAGTACGTAGAAACCTTGATCTGTTTACTTCCTCCTTTAATAAGATCGGGATGAGGAGTGACCTTTTACTGGACCTCGAGGATCGGCTTAAACTTGAAACTGCCTCAAAAGCAAAGAGGCAAAATAATAGAATTCATGGAGATCTTGGCCTTTGATGAAGATGAACTGATATATTGGCATTCTCTTCCAACTCCGTATCCTAACTCAGGGCAAACTATCTCTAGATGGCAAAGTTCAAAGTCGAATTGATCTGCACATCCCTCTATTCCAATAGAAAACATTAGCCTTCATCCATGAGATCGAGGTATCACTACTAGTAGGGGCCCGCATCCATAATAGACTTTGAAACCTCGCCTTCCCTTTCGATGTCCGATCCCGGATACCATGTCCAGCCTTTCAAGCGCTACTAAGAGGGATGTGTTGTTGGCTGCTTTAACCCCACTTCTGCTCAACATCGATCCTCTCACATACTTCCTCAAGCAGCGGAAGACTCAACTACAACTACATTATGCAAGCCCCGTCGATACCTACCTATAGAGTCAAATTCAAATAAAAAAGTACCAGTGACGGCTAATTTCTAGGTTTATGGATTCAGTCAGCTAAACTCCATCAAACTCCTCAATCAATATCAACAAGATGTCGTGACCGCTTAGGCTATGGAAGGGCAGAGGCCTTTGGTGTCCCCTCCAGTCAAGAATTGGGGCCTCACAATCACTAGCCAATATGCTTTTCTTTCATGCCTTTTTTCGTTCATGGTTCGATATTCTGGTGTCCCAGGCGTAGAGAAACCACACTAATCCATCCCGAACTTGGTGGTAAATCATTTGTATTTATGTAATTTTATTAAAGAAGTTGTAATTTTTATAATTATAATTTTTAAAAATGATATTTGTGTAAGAAATCCTTATCAACCCTTCATCTAAATCACTTTAGCTTAAATCCATCAAAACTTGAGCAGATTGAACGGGTCATTTAGGTTTGAGCTAATTTTGCCACCCACTCATCACACCCATCTACAGTACCATTTGGTGGTGCTACTCAAGCTCTTCAAGGACAAGATGAGATTCGAGAAACGGTCTTGCTAATGTTCGCATAGACAATCCTATTATTCTAGATTGAGAAAACAGAGCCAATCACTCTATACCAATCATACATCAGAGGTAATTTGGAGAGTTGAGAAACACTGTAGGTAAAAGCATGCTTAGAGAAAAGATGGACATTTATGATGAGTATTTGTACTAGTGAAACATTCTGCTACATAAACACAAGAAGAAAATCATGAAGTTAGAGAAATCATAACAAATCCTTCTATTGACATGATCTGCTTCCTAAAACTCCACAATCCATGGCCAATAATACAAAGGGAAAGAGGAGACTCCGGGGTTAAGATGCTTTACCAGTTAAAGAAGAGATTTGCCAGCATAACTTAGCTTTGAATTTAACTTGTTAACTGTGCTTTCATGTTACTTGTCCCCACCACCAAACATACCCATCATGTCCTTGGTGGAACCCATTTGCTTCATCAAGTTCTGCAAACCACCCATGCCGCCTATTTGTTTCAACATCTGAGGAGGCAATACTTTGCTCATGTGCTGTGCATTCATGTTTCGAGACAAGGCACTCATCTCTCCCTTCTTTGGAATCTTAAGCCCCTTCATCTTGCTCCATATCTTGGCCAGCCGTTTGTATTCCTCCATCATTTCCATCACCTCATGCACTTGGCGGCCGGATCCCCTAGCTATCCGCATAATTCGGGAGTCTGTCATAAGCTTTGGGTTGGAACTATCCAATTCTGCAATAGTTTTAGAATTTTAAATAGAAATATCAACTAAATTCAAAAACCAACTAATGAATGAAAATTATAGACTTAGATCACTTGCCTTCATTAGTCATTGAATCCATCATTGTCATGTATCGTTTAATTTTTGCCTGGCTTTCCTTTTCACGACCTTTTGGCATCAACTCTGCGCTGAATCCAGGAAGCATGGAAAAGACCTACACCACATAGAAACATGAACAACGTGTAAGATGATATCACAGTCAACTTCTAGCAGGGGAATGAGGGGGAGAGAGACAAAAACTGGAAAGGGTGGGGGTTGGTTGAGCAAAAGAGTTAGGGTTGACAATTCCCTTCCAGTTGTATTCAAGGAACTAGCAAATGATGGTAAGCTTGCTCTTAAGTTATTTTATCAATATTATGGTTTATCAGAATGAGAAGAATAACCTAGTAAACAAACCTAAGAGATATATACTGCAACAATTATTAACATAATATAATGGCATAATCACGTGCAGTAGACTACATTTAAATTGCTTCTTTCCAAATGAATTGGATACCGATCTTTTCCAACCAAAATGTTAAGGAAGTTGACACCCAAAACTACCGAAAAAGAGAGTTTTCAGAAATTAGAAAATTTAAAGCAAGCAAGTAGCAAACCTGTCCAATGGGACCCATTTTAAGTATGTTTTGAAATTGCTCATACATTATCCTCAAGGTAAAATGTCCTTCCGATAGCTTCTGAAGAAGCTCAGGCTGTTGATCCATCGGGACAACTTCATGTATCTTGTCCATGAAGCCAGACCAGTCACCCATGCCTGGTGGAGAGACACAATAGGAAAATAGACATCAGCAATATCTAGTACCTCAAATAAGCAAGATGGTTCAGGGGGAAAAAATCAAATGGCAGTATAGATGAAAATGCATCCACATAGAGGGAAGGAAGACAAAAGAGATGCAAACCTAAAAGTCGGCTGACAAATGGTTTAACATCAAAAACTTCAAACTCGTCCATGTGTTCACCAGTTCCAATAAAAATGACGGGACTTTTTGTTGCAGCAACTCTGCATAGAAGAGAAACAGAACAATATATCTTGTTCACTCCCAAAATTAGGTTATAAATTTCATTGCATAAAACTATTTGGTGAAACTAGTTCCAATTTAAAAATTCAAGATACGAAAAAGAAGTACTTTTGACCTATCAGAACAGGGCAGTAGAATTTGTGGGTTAATCAAGGCTTTAGAAAAAATGCATATATCCTAGACAGAGAACAGTAAAAGTTATGGCTTTAGTGCTGTAGGAACCAATTCAAAACCTTGATGTTTGAAGCCTTAACCAGCATCTAATTTATTTTCCCATACAAATTGCGTTACTTGTTTGGATCAACTTATCAAACGTGTCAGATAAAGAATAATAATCTTCTTTATGGGTGGATAAAGAATAATAATTTTCAACAGGAACATGTTCTATAGCTCAGATGACCGATTATGTAACTGAACGAGATGTTATCTAACAAAAGAATAACTAAATTAAAAGACTGCAACTGACATGGGCAAAAATTTTAATCCTTGAAGTTGCTCAGACGTGCTCAAAGGCATATTTTATTTAGATGCACAAGAGTGCTCATTATCAATAGAAGGCATACTTTATAAGTGCTACAACAGTAGCAAGAAAACTTACGCACTGAGGGCACCACCTCCTTTTGCATGGCCATCCATCTTAGTAACAATTACAGCTCCAACTGCAACACTTTGCTTAAATGCTTGAGCTTGATCAAAGGCAGCTTGACCAATACTGCTATCCATAACAAAAATCACAAGATCTGGTTTCTAGGAAACCAAATAGGAAGATTAGCATTTTCTATTCAAGCTAACCATAATATACCTGGAGCATAGTAAAACATACCGTTGCTTCAGCAACTTGTCGCATCTCTTCAAAAAGAGCAGCTTCTTGTTTGTGGCGCCCACTGGTATCAACAATTATTAGATCACAATTTTCCTTCTTAAATGTGTCAACACCATCAACTGCTATTTTCACAGGGTCTGATTCCGTGTAGCTGTAGCAGAACATTTATTAAATCAACATTACCTATAGTTTGCTTAGAACAGAAATTGAGTTCAACACAACCTAAATGATTAATTACTAATAGCAGACTACTCAATCCATTCAAAAACAGATGCGGATACTATTTTTTCTTTTGACGAGGTTTGAAGCAATTAGGAAAACCGAGTTAAAAAAAATGTCCATTTCCATTTCAAGAGAGAGAGAGAAAGAAATCACTGGTTTCTCAGTGACGAGAGCTCTTTAGCAAACAATCTTAAGGACTTCTGTCCAAAATTGAAAATAATAAGTGAATAGAAATACACATTGCATACTCATTCTCAGTCAGCTGAGCTATTGACTTTCATCTATTTGAAAAGTCTTCTTTTTAATATAAGTAATCCCTTTGAGCAAAACCAAAATGCAGCTTGCACTTTGTCCTCCGATTAAAATATGTGAACCCTATGCATATGACATTGTTGAATTAACTAACCAGTATGTGGAATGCTTTCAGAAAGTACATGGAGAACACTCATGATCAATAGATTGTAGCCTCTCAAGCTTCTAAGAATGCAAAGATAAGGTAACACTAATAGTAGATTGAGAAGAGGAGATACCTTCCATAAAAGGGTATCTTGGCTTTTGTTGCATTCTGCTTCAATTGATCGAAAGCACCAGCTCTGAATGTATCAGCACACACTAAAGCTGGTTTCCAACCTTTTTTCTGGTGGTAATATGCATACTTTGTACATGTTGTTGTTTTTCCAGACCCTGCAATAAATTATAAATAAATAAGGGTATCCATCTTAAGCAGTGAAAAAGAAGAAAGAAAAAATGGAAGGGGATTCGACATACGTATTCAGTCAAATTCCTATAGCCACTTCGAAAGTGTCCTAGTTATGTTATAGTCACCAAATTGCTAAGATATCATATGATATAAATCTAAAGTACAAAGTTGTAGCAACTCACCTTGCAAACCAACAAACATGACAACACTGGGTTTTCCTTTTTTTGGTGTAAAAGAAGGCTTCCCAGGATCCAATATTTTGCAGAGCTCATTAAAGACCGCCTATACAGAAGAAATTGTCTTAGGTCAATAAAAGAATGTGACAAGCAGAGTTGTAAAAAGCGAGAGAGCGATGAAGCGAAGCGAGGCGAGCATTGTGCGCTTCAAGCCGGTGAAGCGTTTCTGGAGCGAGGCAAGGCTGAACAGCTCGCTTCATCTCTGTTTTAAAAAAAGAGACCTAATTGGAAGAAACAAGAAAAGTGTTTTTTTTTTAATATGAAAGATTGGAAGAAACAAGAAAAGTTGAGACTAACTCAAGAAAATCTAGCCAAAAAGGGCTTCCATCTATGCTCTAGATGTTATGTGTGTGAAGAAGAAACAGAGACAATCAACCATCTTTTTTTGCATTGCAAGTTAACTGAACAGTTTTGGAGGATTTTCCTTAATTTAAAGGGAATCCTGTGGGTGATGCCAAGAGATACACTTGGAGTGCTGGAACAAATTCAAATTCACTCAGAACAGAAAGAAAGATGAAAGATTATCCCTACTTGCATTTGGTTGACAGTTTGAAAAGAGGGAAATCAGAGAAAAGAAAAAGATGAAGTGTTCAACCCTTTCCCTTTTTTGGTGTAAACATGATTATATGGAAGATATAGAATACTTGATGTTCTAGAATCTCTGCAAGTAGTTTTTAGTTCAGAACATCTTCCTATATTCCCTTTTCTAGTTAAGCTGCAGTTTTTATGTTGCAGCAAATAACAACAACATACCCAGTGCAATCCCACAAGTGGGAATTTGGGGGGAGTAGGATGTACGCAAACCTTACCCTTACCTTTATTGCAAGAGAGGCTGTTTTTGGTAGACCCTCTGCTCAAAAGGAAAGAAGAATCCAAAGCACGATTATAAGAAAACAAGACAGCAAAAAAAGTACACAAAGCAAATAGAGCAACAGATAGTAATAAACACCGAAGAACACAATAATATGTGATTCCTAAATATGACTACGAATAAGGAGAAATGGAGGGGAGGCTAATCCCTTGCCTCTCCTATCCTATATGAAGTGTGACAATACTCGGCTACCCACTAACCTTTTACCCTAATCATCGACCTCTATACCTTCCTATCTAGTGTCATGTCCATAGTAAGCTGAAGCTATGTAATGCCTTGTCTAATCACCTCCTCCAGTTTTTCTTCGGCCTACCTCTATCCCTCCTAACTTGTGTTATAGCCAACCTTTCCACCTCCTCACGCGCGCATCCAGGCACCTCCTCTTCACATGATCGAACCATCTTTGCTCACTTCCCTTATCTTGTCCGCCACGGAGGCCACTCCCACCTTGACCCGTATAACTTTGTTTCTAATCATATCTTTCCTAGTATGCTCACACAGCCATCTAAGCATCCTTATCTCCGCTGCATTCATCTTCCGAATGTGTCCGTTCTTGACTGACCAACACTCTACTCATACAACAAAATTGGTCGAACCACCGTGTAGAATTTACCTTTAAGCCTTGCTGACACATTCTTATCGCACAGTACTCGGTGCGAGCCTCCATTTCACCAACCCTGCTCCTATGCAATGTGTGACATCCTCATCAATTTCCCTATCCTTTTGAATTATGGATCTAAGATACTTGAAACTTCCTCTCGCGGATATGGCTTGTGCATCGATCTTTACTTCCACCTTCTCCTCATGCGTTACGTCATTGAACTTACACTCCAAGTACTCTATTTTAGTCCTGCTTAACCTGAAACCTTTAGATTTCAGGACCTATCTCCAACTTCAAGTCTATCGTTAACTCCACTACGTGTCTCGTTAATCAATACTATATCGTCTGCGAATAATATACACCATGGCACCTCCGCTTGGGCATGCCGTGTCAATTCATCCATCATTAAGGCAAATAGGAATGAGCTAACGACTGATCCCTGGTGCAACCCCATCATGACTGGAAAATGTTCTGATTCACCTCCCATTTTTCTAACCCCAATCTTGGCTCCATTGTACATGTCCTTAATTGCATATAAGCCACAGGTACACCTCTAGATTCTAAACATCTCCAAAGGACCTCCCCTAGGGACTTTATTGTACGTTTTTTCAAGGTCAACGAACACCATGTGTAAGTCTTGCTTCCTGTCTCTATACTACTCCAACAATCTCCTTATAAGATGAATGTCTTCTGTAGTTGATCTTCCTGGCATAAATCCAAATTGGTTCTTGGAGATAGACGCACCCCTCCTCACCATCATCTCAAACTCCTTTTTTTTTAAATATGGTAACATTTATTTAATCCAAAAACATCCGCACTTGAAAGAGCTAATGGGGTACTTTACAAGCAAATTTCCAAAAACAGTGTACAAGGACTATTGTTGTTTGCTTACAATTTACGCATTGCCTAGAAATTCTACCATATCTCTTGCTCCCTCCACTATATCCTGTTTACACCAAAAATAGAACAGACCAAGACAATTCATTTTCATAGTCTGTATGGAACTAGCTTTATCTTCGAACTGTCTTCAGTTTCTCCCCTTCCAAATTGTCCACCAGATGCAAGCTGGAATGGACTTCCACCAATCTTTCTCTACCCCTCTTCTCCCAATGTCTTTCCAGTTACGCAGAAGTTCTAGAATTGAACTAGGTAGCACCCAAATCACTCCTAGGATACAGAAGAACATGTGCCACAGATTTGTCGTTGTCTGACAATGTAAAAATAGATGTTCATTGCTTTCTGCATCTTTTTAGCAAAAAAGACATCTTGAGCATATCTGTAGACCTCTTTTCTGTAAAGCCTCTTGTATTAAACATGCCCTTCTTGTAACCAACCAAACAAAAGCAGAAACTTTAGTTGGAATTTTGACTTTCCAAATAAGTTTTCCAAGGCCATGCCTCAGCTAAAATAATCTTGTTTTTCTCCCAGTAAACAGATTTTACAGTGAAAGTTTCTTTACTGCCTAACTTCCGTACTAGCTTGTCTGGTTCAGTAGTAGTTCCTGTGAAGGCATTCAGTACCTATAACAAATCAGTGACTCTCCCTATTTCCCAATAATTTAATGCCTTTCTAAGCAATCGGTTCCACCTTTGCTCTGTCGACACTTGTGATATTCTATCATTCTTTTGAAGACTGATAAGGTAGAAATCCTGAAAAAGGATTTTGAGATTACTTTGACCAATCTAGTGATCTTCCCAAAAAGAGGTATTCGCCCATCACCCACTTTTATACTCAAATTTTTACTGCATTCGTTCCACATATTTCTGATTGTTCTCCATACACTATAGCCATATGTAGTCTTTACTTCATTTGTTGTCCAGTGATTCATCAAGCCATACTTCTGTGATATGTATTTCTTCCGAAGAGATCTATCTTCATTCCAGAATCTCTAAATCCATTTTTGGAGCAGACTTTGGTTGTGAAATTTGAGATTCTTAATCCCCATGCCACCTTGTTTCTGGCTAGTGTTACGGTCTCCCATTTGACTAAATTATAACCTTTCTTTTCCTTTTTACCTTGCCACAAGAAATTCCTCCTTATTTTGTTGATCTTCTTCACTATATCCTTGGGGATAGGAAACAGTGACATCATATAAGTAGGTAATGCATATAGAACCGAGTTAATTAGTGTAAATCTGCCACCAAGGGATAAATATTGGCTCTTCCATCTTGATAGTTTCCTGTCACATCTTTCCAACACTTCATTTCATATCTCTTGTTCTTTGTGTTTAGCCTCCAAAGGCATTCCCAAATAATTTGTGGGTAAAGACCCCCTTTGACAGCCCAAATTACTTGTCAGGTCTTGTACATTATTAACTTGATTAACTGGATATAAAAAACTTTTACTCCAGTTAACATGGAGGCCTAAAATGGCTTCAAAAATGATCAGAACAGCCCTTAGATGTCTAATTTGTTCCGCTTCAGCCCCACAGAACACCAAAGAATCATCAGCATATAGTAGATGGGTGATCTCTATGCATTCACCTCTGTTGGGCTGAGTCCCAAAGCCCTTGATCCAACCATTTGTTTTGGCTTTTCTGATCATGTGATTTAGTCCATCTATAGCTAAGAGAAAGAGGAAAGGTGACAAGGTGTCCCCCCATCTCAATCTCCTACTAAACTGAAAAAACCTTCAGGTTGCAATTTTAAATATCACCCTTGTTCTTGTACAATAGAACCATTGTACTCCACCTCTATTCTTTCAGTATCTTTGTCATCTTAAAAATAAGATTAAACAACTTGGTTAGCCACTCCATACTTTCCCTGCTAGCGTTCTTCTAAAATTCACTAGGATCTCATCTAGACCGATTGCTCTTCCCTTTCTTATCCTATGAATAGCCCCTCAACCTCAGCGGTCTTTATGCCCCTACAACACCCAAAATCTCTATGACTCTCGAAATGCTCTAACTCCCCAAACACATATTCGTTACCCTTTTCTTCATTCAAGAGCTTGTTGAAGCAAATAGCTATATAAAAAAATGTTACCTTCTCGAAAAAGAAAAGTAAAAGTTGGGACATTCTTTTGAGAAAAAAAAAATTAAAGAGCATTATATGGCTCCATCGACTCCAACGTTCATCATCTCCATTGACTTCAAGTTCAACCTAGGGTTCAAATTCAGTTGTCTTCACCTATGCGACTACCTAGGGTTGATATTGGCCAGGTATTTTCTTCTTCCTCTTCTTCTTCCTTCTTTTTTTGCTTTCTTCTTCGTTGTTGTGTATTGTTGGCAGTGATGGACCCAGAATTTTCACTAAGGAGGTTCGAAAAATAAAAATGCAATGCCTGAGATTTGCCTCTACGTGAATTTTAAACCCCCTAAACCACTGAGCCAACCTCTAGTATTATGTTCAGGAGATTCAAAATTTATATATATATATATATATATATATATATATATATATAAAGTTATCTTATATATACAGTATAATTCTTTGCCGAGTGGGTTCGGATGAACATCCTCGTGACTCCCTAGATCCGCCCATGATTGCCGGCAGTTCTTTTTTCTCCCAATTCTTTTTTCTTCAAGTTCAAGATGGTGCGGTGATTTCTTCAGCTATTTTCCTGTTTTCTTCTCTTATTTATTCTTCAGCTTTTTTCCCCTTTTTCTTCTCTTATTTCTTCTTCTTCAGCTTTTATGTCTTTGTTTGTCTTTATTTTTTTCAGTTTATTAATTTAAGTAAATTTTTCATTTTCAGTTTGTTAATTTAAGCCCAAGCTACTTCACAGTTTCTTTGTTTCATTACATTTTTCAGTAGGTAGTAACCATTTTTGAGTTATAATAGATGTTTCTAATTTTTTTTCTCTTAATAGTGTATAAATGGCATCATCCAACCAAATGAGAGACCCAGCTTGGGCTAATGAAATAAAGTAAGTGAGCTAGATAAAAACTCAATTAGATGTGCGTTTGTAACAAGATTAGCAAAGGGGCTCTCATTGGTGGTTATAGTGAAGTCAGTCTTTTCGAAAATGCTCAGAGCATGTGAAAGAAGAACAACTTGAGAAGGTTGTTCACTTCATCATAATACAATGCTAGTAAATATGCAAAGGAAGTTGGGGGAAAGACGCTGCAAACATTATTATGTCTCCTACCTTTTAGAATAGTTTTGTTCATGTTCTTAAATGGGTGGTCCTTTGATTAAAGTACTTCATTTGGTGGATGGGGAGCAAAAACCACCAATGGGCTACCTTTAGGTAGCTATGTATAGATCTAATGAGGATTTTAAAGAGTCATTTAATGGCAATGGGCAGAAATATAAAAAAGTCTTCTAGATTATTGATAGAAGGTGGTCGGATCATCAACTTCATCGACCTTTGCATGCAGCTGGGAATATCTTGAACCTAAACCTTTTTTCTTGAGAAGGACTTACTAGATTCAGATGTGTGAAACGGATACTATGAATGTGTTGCTAAGTTGGTCCATGATATTACTGAGCAAGATACTATAACAGAGCAACTTAACTTCAAAAATGCTGAAGAACTTTTTGGAATTGCAATAGCTATTGGACAAAGAAAGACGAGTTCACTATGTGGGCAAGTGCCTCTATATATCTTGATAGCTTTAAATTTTAAGTTATTTCTTTATACTTGTTAACTTTTAAATATTTGTTCTACTTCTACCGTTGAATGGTGGAAGCAATATGGTTCTTCCACACACACACACACACCCTTCTCCCCTTTACAAATTTTTGATGTCAAAGTTCTAAGTCTAACTTGTAGATCATCTTAATGTGAGTGGAACTGGAGCGTATTTGAACATGTAAAAAGAAAGATTTAATATATTGATATGATAATATTATATTACAATTGCCCCAACTCCTATTAACTACTTTCCACAACTTATTTGCAGATTCATACGAAAATGAACAGACTAACCCTAGAGTGTCTCAATGTCTAGCGTTCATCAAGTACAATAAAACATTGAGGAGTCATTACAAAACTCTCAAATATCATTGATCTAATTTCTTTGGAGAATGTTGATGAGGTAATGAATGGCCAACTGGACTCCCTTGAAATCATGAAGATGAAAAAGTGTTTGATGGAGATTCTAATTTCACTTAGGGTAATGTTGCGAAGGCAAGTGTAGTTGAGGAGAACCATTATGGTTTAAGAGGGAATGCTTCAAGCTTACATAGGAAGGAAAAAGAAGTAGCTACAAGTCTATCCCTAATTGATGAAGATGAAGAGAAAGAACATGATAAACAATACAATGATGACAAAATAGATTTTGACAATTTTGTAGAATAATAGGATGTTGATCCATTTATATTTTGGTTTTGAATTTTGCTTTTCCTATGGATAACTTTCGCTATCTGCTTTTTAGTTTTTAAATTGAAACATTTGCTTATATATATTTTCTATGCAAGGTTTATTTTGGTCTTTTTTAAACAATTACACTCGCTTCAATGTTTCGCTTCACACTTCAAGTAAAGCGAGGCCCTACCACTTTTTTGAGCTTTGCGTTCACAAGAATATTGGTGACAAGGAAATAAAGGCATAAATGATCTTTCCATTTAATAACTCTAAACATATCAAGTAAATCCCAATAGGGAAGAACGAGGAAACAAAGGAAGAAAAAGAAAGAAAAATTTACATAAGAGACATCAGATATGATACTTTTCACCAAAAGGAGGGGGAAATTGGAACAGCAACAGGAGAGCCTTTGCAAATCCAGATAAGTGTTACTCTTTGTATTCAATTCAATATGATGGTTTTTGAATTGATACGGAGTTTAAGATGTTTTTTTGGCTTATATTACGTTAGTGATGGTGAAAGAAAAATATTAAAGTATTGGTTGAATAGTCAGTTTGATAAAGAAAACATCAAAGATTTGAATTTCTTAATGAATTAGATTTCTTGATAGTTGTGGAAATCGTATAAAAATGAAATGGCATCAAATATTTGGATGCATATGAAAAGTATCATATAATTTAGGGCGGAAGGACCACCACCGACATGTACAAGTTTTTTCCACGCAACATAACATGAAATTTTATTTTTGGATAACGGTGGTGTCGGGCACTTGTGCACACCTACCTAATTCCAGGGGCACCTACGACCTCCCATCAGCACAGGTACTAAGTAACTCTGTTTACCAGGGCTGGAAATATGGAAAGAATCACCTAGTATTTGAATCACCTAGTATTTTTGCCTATGTTGCCTCCTCCGGACACAAGTGAATGCAAAGTCCAAAAATATACCAGCTTATGAAATCCTTCAAACAATCCATCTCAACATTTTACTAACTTAATCTCAACTGCGTGCTTAAAACCAAATATACCAAATCCTGATATCTGTATTTAAACAGGAAGACATAGAGCTGTGTATTTCTGACTTTCTTCCTTTTCCTTATAAAGTAACATTTCACAATTATTTCTTAGCACGGTCAAATATTGAAATCTAGAAGAACCCTATAAAAGATGTTATTTACTAACATAGTAACATTACAATTATATGGCTAATGGTATAGTTAAAAACTTGTGTGCCACTGCTAATGATCAACGCTAGTAGTAGCGGTTTTCACCTTTTAGATATATATACTTATGCAAGGTTTCAATTTTTTGGCTAGAAAAATCAATCCAAAATAAGCAAAGAGCTTTAAATTACTACAAACACGCTCTCTCTGAGCAAAGAGTCAATCTTGGCTTGAAAAACTCAACTTAGAGGGCTTATGGCTTTTGGATTATAAGCCAAAACTTAAGTTAGGATTTCTAAGTCATAATTTTTGGCTTAAAAATAAGTCCAATATTTATAATTTTAATCAAATATTACAGAACTGCTTAAAAGCTATTCACTTTAAAGAATCTAAAAATAAGCCAATCCAAACAGGCTCTTAAAAGTAAACCAACCTGTTGGATGATCCTACGCTTGTTATGTCCAGCAGCAAGATCATCAAGATTGACAATTTTCTTGATATTGGTGGTCATATCACGGACAAGCTTAAACTGAACATCAGCTTGAAGAAGGGCACGGGTGATTTCGTTGAGGCATTCATTGAGAACTTTCTCATCAATGATTGTAGCATTGCTCATCTGCTGGAGAGCACGTGATATGCTCCCTCCTAATTGTGCTAACACCATCTTGAATGAACAATTTTGAGATCGATTATCGAATCAAGAATTGGAGCAGGAGGATCTTGAATGCAATATGCTTCGTCAATATCAATTAATTAGGGTTGAGATAAGAATTAAGGGATAATTTTAGGGTTTTGAATGAACAATTCGCCAGTGATGAAGGGGGAATTATGACGGAGAGAATAATCTTGCTGAGGTAGGACGAATACAGAGTGGGAGAGGCTTGGGACTGGAAAATAAAACCCGGCCCCTTCCAACTTGCTTCTGCTCCGTTTAGGCTGGTACTTCCAAAAAATCAATGTTTAAATCAAATCAAATAACCAATTTTTATTAAAATGTGGTCTTGGAAGGTCAAATAGTGTCTAAAGTGTGGTATGATTTGTTAAGATCAACCTTGGACATTTCAATAGTTGAAGGTTAAACTTTTGATTTTTTAAATTTGTTTTTTGGTTAAAATTCTACCTAGCTTGTCAAGGTTAGCTAGCTAACTTCAGATAATTTTACTAACTTCACATAATTTTTGCTTAAACTTCAATTTTCTTTTAATGAGATTGTGGAGACCAATTTATTTGTGAGTAAAGACCAAACTCTTACGTGTATTTCAGCCATACGTGATTAAAGTGCATGTAAAAATTTGACTAAAACTCTAGTCATGTGTATCTTAGGTACAACTAAATTTGCTCAAAAAAGTTTATTCTTTGAACTAGTCAATTTGCCCGCGCTTCGCCCTGTCATTTTAAAGTAGAAGTCAGTTTGCTTAGTTGATCATATAATATAAATTAGTCCATAGAAAAAGAAGAAACATGAAAAATACTTTAACTAATTTTCACCTATAAAAGACATGCTAAAGTCTAAACTAATCAAATATCTTTTTAAGTAAAACTTGAATGTATTATAAAGTAATATAACCGCAATGAAAGAGTTTCTAAATTTATAGTAAATCAACATAAAATAGACACTTTTTTCCATCATTGCCCCCCGTCAAAATTATTCTCAAAATAATCTTAATAAATAAAAAGATACCACAACCCTTAATTGCAAATTCATAAGCATAATATAGCCGTTTTTCTTCTCATTAGGGTGAAAAGTATCCGGGCTATATAAATAGCAACCTTTTCCTTAATATTTTGTAGTTTCTTTTGATACCTGCATTGTCTTTGCACTGCCGTCGTGCATCAAATTTGAAAAATATTAATATATATTATCGATAAGAGAAAGCCAACTAAACCAACAAACACATAAAAAATAAATATAAATGACACTGCTACTAGAACTTTCAAATTCTCTAGCCACTTCAACTAAAGAGGAATTTTCTATGAAAGATGGCACCATGGAAAAGAAATTTCTCCAATAAATGACACAAAAAAAATGTTTTGCATATCACAAAATAAAATGCATGTTATATTTTCATTTCCCAGATATATGCAGCCATGAATAATTAGATCTCATAATTTGAATGGATTGCATAACCTTACATATGAATTCTTAGGTCCATTTTGATGAGTGAGATATTCCTGCGAGTATCTTTTACCCATTTAGGCATAGAAAATGACACCATAAAATACAATTAAATAAGTGTGTGGAGTTACCAATAAAAGTATATAGTAGACACCTTAATTAGATAGATATTACATTTATTGTTTTCAAAACTGAACTTTGAAAGTGCATCATTGATCAAGTGATAGACTTGACCGCCAACATTGCAGAAGGATAAAGAATTCAATTTCACACTACTATCAGCTTGATTGTCGAAGGATAAATTATATTGAAAGTTTAAAACTAAAAAAAGAACTGTTTAGTGTAAAGTAGTCATGTGAAGCAGCTCGATATTCACTTAGGACGCTAAGATAATTCTCATAATTCATAACAAATTATAGATATAACTGCAGACTAATCAATTAATGAAGAGATTACACTTAACTATTAAATTTTGTGTTAGCAAAAAAGTAAAGTTGTTGTACGACGTAATGAAAAAGTATGCACATAAAGTCATTACAAATTTGCTTTTCTATTATTACAAAGAAAAAGAGCATGCTTGGTCGAACAACTATTAACTATTACACAAGAGAACTCAACTACTGGATTAATATTTTATCAGGACTTGTATAAGTTTGTAATATACAATTACTGAACCAACAAATCTAACAATATTCTTTTATCATGACAATATTCTCCTTCAAAAGCTATATTTTTTTTTAACAAAAAAATTTAACACAGTTGTGGCAGCATTTTATAGAGGATCCAAGCAATATAGGTTGTAATCATAAATAAAAAGTGATGGACACAGTGGTGATTCGTATAGCTATGTTAAGTTTGTTTGGGATAAGGGCTTACAGTTGTTGTAATGAGACTTTATTGATTGAGGTAAAATAATTTATCCTAACATTATTAAGTTAAACAGGGAAGATACAACTCATATATTTAATACTTTTGCACAAAATAGAAAAATAAAAAGTTTTGATGGCCTTTTTTGGTATCCCAATTCTTCCAACTTGGACTTAGAAAATGACTCTTTATTTTATTATGTCTATCCAAGTTGAGGAAAGAAACTATCTTTTTCTTTACAAATCAGTTTTTAGAAATGACATAAGTAGAAATATGTTAATCATTGTCTAATTTAAAGCATATGATACTTGAAAGACCCACACCACCTGTACAAGAGTCATCCTTGTTCCTCTTTTTTGTACTCCTTCCTCTGTCTCTATTAGTGGAAGTTCAAATCTTATTTATCACCTTAAAAATCTTAATGAGTATATATATCATATGACCCCTAAATTTTTTACCAAAAATAAAAAAAGGTAGGAGTAGATAACCTTAAGTTGGTTGTAAAATAGTACCATCAGGTATCTACATCAAATATTTTCAAGCATATAAATGCTAAGAATATCTTAAAAAAGACAAGGAAAAAAAGCAATGGATGAGATCAATGGCCATGGTTAAAGTTATTGGTGATCTACAAGAACTGAAAAATCACAAGAATAACAGACAAAAAGCAAAAGAAGAGAGTGATATATATTGTCATGCTAAAAAGTGGATACAAAAAGGTCATTGCCTTGTCCAAAATTTATGACAATTTACTAATTTTTGTGGGACTAATTCTCTCCTTTTTTTCCTTTCATGTTCATAATAAAACATTCAAAATAACCATCAAAACCAAAGTGCCACAATATAAATAATAAAAACTTTAGAAACTTCTCAGTAAGAACACATATGCTTCTTCAAATAAGGAATAATATTACCAATAAATAAGTAACCACAAAATTATAGTCCATCAATCACGGACACATCACAAAATAAAAAAATAACCTATTATAATATAAAAAGACAATAATAATTCAACAACTACATCTAATTTTTCAAATGAAATGGACAATATGTTACAACTCCAGTTTTACTATATAGTCTATATGCTACCAAATCAAACACAACATTCTCTTATGGGATAATTATTTTATTGTGATTAAGCAAATCTTTAAATCAATTACAACATATATTGTGGAACAATGTTGCAGTAATTTTTTTCTGCTTCTGAGAAAAATATTAAAAAAATAATTAACAAATATATAACTAGAGTAAAAGTGAATATTGCTCATAACAAAATCACAAATCTCCTACATGTTTATGTTTTTTGGACCCTATTATGAAGCTTCTTGTAGAGACACAAGGTTGGATGACAACATTATGCAGCTATCTTCTCTTTTCCCATTTTCAAATCATTCTCGATCTTAAAATTCATTTTAAGATCTTCAAGTTATCGCCAATTCATCATAAAACTTAAAAATAAGACAGTCTAATAAGGTACGAATAATCTCCCAACTTTTATTATAAACTGACTTACACGGTTGAAAGTTTTTTTTGGTCAGAAATATAAAAGCATAAAATATGGATCATATGTAATAGATGAAAAGAGAATAAAATTGATGGTAAATCATTTTAAAACTCCCATTGAAAACAGAAGATGTATGTACTTCCAGAGAGAAGAGAAACAACCTTTCAGTGTGTTGAAAAAATTAAGAAAAAGAAAAGACCATTATAATTATTGGGGAAGTGCAAAAGTTGGGGATGTGAAAAGGTGTAACGAAAAGGGGTTAGTAAAAGTGACTTTTGGCTTTTTCATAAAGCACTTAAAAATCCCAAAAATCTGAGAAGAAAATGCAAAAAAAAAAAGAAAAAAAATAATTTTTCTGATCAATGAAAAATGTCACGTCATCGGGTTAAGGTTTCTAATTTACATAGATGCGTTACCCTATGTTCCTTTATTGAAATAGTTTGAAGTTTGAACATTAGGTTATTTATTTATTTTTTGATGAGATAATAACTAATTAAGTTTTTTTGATTTTTTTAGATGTTTCAGAGTTTTTGAATAGTTAAAAATTTTGGACTTTATATTCGTGATGCTTGAAAGGTAATACAACAAAATTATCCATTCAAAGGCATAAAAATATAAGTCGATAAGAACGACAACGATCGTTGCCACCTCTTTTTTGCTCAAGAAATATTTTTATCTACTTTGTTTCCCCTTTCTCTTTTCTTACTCATATATAACTTTTTATTTTTTTGTCTTTTTTGGTCCGAAAGAATCTAAGGGTGTGTCTTATATGGAGTACAAGAATGTCATTTTACTAAAATTTAAATGATAATAAAATTCAACAACAACACATAAATTTTGATTACAGTTGTCACACCCCGTAAGTTTTTAATGTTTAGTCGGCCTATTCGCATGTTGGATGAGAGCTATAGATTGATACGTGCAAGAAAAGAGCCCGGGGAAAGGCCGAACGAGTGCCAAGTTGGGATTTCGTGAGAGGAGGCCGAACCAAGCTGCCCAAAGGGCCAAAGTGGCACGGAGCTGCTCCATCGCGTTAACCAACGTGGCACGGAGCAGAAATGACGCGTGTGCCAGCGTGCCACATTGCCTTTTCCGTTCGATTACGCTACTAAAACCGTCCAAATTCAAATTAACTTTGGGTATCAAAGTAAAAGGATGAAGGGAGCATTTCTACGGAGTTAGTTTCGTGAAATTCACCTAGCGAATCGTCGTCCGGCCGAGCCAAAGTTGTTGAAATTACTCCAAACTAGTGCAACACGATCCTAGGCTTAAAGTAAACATTTCTCCCTTCTAGACTTTCGAGAAATAACGAGGTTTCGACTGTGTTCCGTTAAGTTGGAATATAGTTAATATTTATATATAAAGGTTTTTCTTTTTGCCGAATATAGTGTTAAAACTAGTTCTATCTTTCCAGTAACACGATTTCAGTTGGGAAGAGCTATTGAATACTAATTGGAACTTATCAGTTAATCAGAAACTGGCAATCAAGGTATGTTAAGGCATTTTCTTTCGGCAAGTTAGTTTCTTTAGCATAGTAATCCAGTATGAATCCCAGTAAAGTATGTCAGGAGTATGTTATCATGTTTAGTTGTCATTGACAGTTGAGACCTATAAATTGCATTGTTTTGGGCTGGATTATACCTGTATAGCTTCCGTGATCGCCCCAAGGTTAATAGCTGTGTCGACTCGCCCGCCAGAGGTGAGGATGCATCGCTCTACGGAGTGGCATGCCGTCCGGAAGGGATGAAGATGGGGATCCAGATCCTCATATTTTCCGTGGTTGGCCTTATACACACCCCCGTCGAGCGCTTACGCCCGGGATATAGACATCAGGAGTCCTCCAGACTCAAGCACAACTATAGTCAGGGGCCGAGCGGGCCTAGTTGCAGACCCAGGGGATCGACAGGACACTTATAGCTGCTAGATGACTCATATTGACCTGGATAGGGTATATAGGTTGAGATGTGCTCGCCAGGACTTATGGGGGCCTGAGCGAGTTATTCTGTGCTGATTGTACCTTTCGGCTTATGGGGGCCAGGTAAGGTTTATGTTGCTTTAGTTTGCTGATGGTTAGACAGTAGGATGCCTCATTTGTCAGGTATGACCCCTACCCTCCTTATCACAGTTATGTTTAGTCCTGATTTCACTACTTCAGTCATCTTTAGTTCGTTTTCCTTACTTTAGTCACTTTTAGTTCTATTTCTTACTTTCAATTATTTAAAGTTACTGCTTTACATACTCAGTACCTGTGGTACTGACGCCATCTTCTGGGGCGCTGCGTTACTTGCCTACAGGTGCAGATAGACGAGGAGCAGGTCCCTCGTAGTTCCAGTAAGCCGTACAGAGCCATCAGCTCCTTTCTTCCAGAGCTTGTGTGATAGAGGTTTACTTCTTTTGTTTGTACAGTATGGGTAGGTCGGGGCCCTGTCCCGACCATCTTATTACTCCTAGAGACTTGCAGATTGTATTTCTTCCCTGTGGTTAGTTGATATCGACCGTGTGGGGCCCATATGTGTTTTAGACTATGTGGGTTGGCTGCGTGGGGCCCTATTTAGCTATTGATTGGTGGCCTTGTCGGTCATAGCTCAGTTTAGCATCGGCTTTTACTTTCCAGTTATAACTAGATATCATGATGGCCTTGTCGGCCCACATAAGACTCCCTATGTTTGTTTGTCTCTGGTTAGCTATTTATTTTCATAGGTGGCTATAGGCCTTGTCGGCCGGGGGTTATATTTACAGCCGTTATATAGCCCGTTATTTCCTCGATTCTAGAGTTAGAGTCACCCCTGCATCAGAAGTGCTTAGGCTCAATCAGCTCAGCAGTCCAGGTCCTAGTAGGGCACCAGGTGCCAGTCATGCCTCCCAAGATGGGGCGTGACAAACTTGGTATCAGAGCAGGTCGTACCCCTAGGAGTCTACAAGCCATGCTAAGTAGAGTCTTGTCTATGGATGTGTTATACACCACATACTATAGGCAGGAGGCTGCAAGGCATGATAGGATGGTTACTCTTTCTTCTTATTCAGTCGTGCTATATAGCGGTACAGTATAGGGTTGAGACCCTAAGCTCGTTATACTCTTTTGCTTGCAGAGAAATGTCGGACCAATGACACCTTACGATAGGCAGGGGGGTAGATGTAGCTGCAGGAGAGGGCACCAGCAGGATGCCTTAGCCTCGGTCAGAATCGACCTGATCTAAGGATGATACGGAGGTATCATCTCGACCTCCCCAGTAATCTCCACCGTTCTAGGAGCCGCTTGGGACGGCTGGTGTGACGGTACCGCCTCTGGCAGTTTCTATACCCCTACTATCCGACCAGGAGGTCAGGAGCGCGGTGGTTATGCTGGCATAGATGATGACTGCTCAGTGCCAGCCAGTGCCACCTACAGTTGCAGAATCCGTAGGAGGGAGCACTAAGTCCCTCGCAATTCACAGGGACAGATCGGACCGAGGACCCTCAGGACTTCTTAGACCAGATGCAGAGGATTTTTAGGGTGATGCATGCTACACCCATAGAGTCAGTTGAGTTGGCAGTATTCTGGTTACGGGACATCGATGTACTGTGGTATGAGAGTTGGGAGAGGTCTCGAGGGAGAGATGTTTCCCCTCCGACCTGGCCCAACTTGTCAGAGGCTTTCTTGGATCATTACCTACCACAGGAGATTTGACAGGCCCGGGTTGATCAGTTCCTACACTTGGAGCAGGGGTCGATGAGTGTCCAGGAATATGTCATGCGGTTTGATTCCTTGGCTCTATTTGCGCCAACCTTTGTGGACACAATGCCAGCCAGGGTACACCGCTTTATTATGGGGCTGAACCCGGAATATGTTGAGACTTGCATCACAGCCACACTGTGAGAGGATATGGATATCGCCCGTGTGCAGGCTTTTGCTCAGAATATTTAGGGTATCAGACAGCGGCAACGGGAGATTAGGAGGAAAGTTTAGGAGTAGTGCCGCAGGGATAGACCGGATGAATTACAGGAGGAGTCCCGGGGAGGACCTAGGCCACGGTTATCAGATAGGCCGCCTAGACCCCCGCCTCCACCGCAGCGGCAGAGGAGCAGGTCTAGTCGTTGAGGGAAGCCAGAGCCCGGCGAAGGTTCGCAAGTAGTAGGTTCACAACAACAGAGGGGAGTGGAGCAGAGTGGGTTTACAATACCACTTTGCCCTATTTGCAGTCGACGCCACTCTGGAGCATGCAGGTATGGTTCCACAACATGCTACATTTGTGGACAGGAGGGTCATCAGATGAGGAATTTTCTAGTTAGGGGTCAGGGTGACTGAGATCGACAATATAGGTCCTCGGTAGGATCACGAGCTCCAGCATCCCCGGCAGGGCGTAGGCCCTCATTTTCAACCGGCAGAGGCCGAGGCAGATCAGGGGACTCCAGTTTAGGTGCCGACCCAGACCATACTTATACACTACCAGAGCGATAGGAGTCAGAGTCGTCACCAGATGTTGTGACAGGTATGCTGAACATTTGCTCTCATCATGCTTATGTGTTGATAGATCCAGGATCCACCTTGTCCTATGTTACACCGATAGTGGCTCAGAAGTTTAGTATTATGCCGAAATTGCTTCGGCGACCTTTCTTAGTGTCCACACCCGTTGGTGACTCTATTATAGCCAGAAGGGTGTATCAGGGGTGTACAGTAGAGGTTGCCAGTCGTCAGACTACAACAGACTTGATAGAACTAGAAATGGTTGATTTTGATGCCATTATGGGTATGGATTGGCTAGCTCCATGCTATGCCAATGTCGAATATTGGACCAAGATTGTCCGATACCTCTTTCCAGGGGAGGAAGTACGAGAGTGGAAAGGTAGTACAACCACGGCAAAAGGTAGGTTTGTTTCCTATCTTTGGGCGATAAAATTGATAGCAAATTGGTGCATTTATCAGAGTTCAGGGTGTTCGAGCAGAGCCTCCGACCCTTCAGTCTATCACAATGGTTAGTGAATTTCCCGATGTATTTCCAGATGAGCTTCCTGGTATTCCCCAGAAAGGGAAATTGATTTTGCAATCAATCTATTACTAGACACTCAGCCTATATCTATTCCTCCATATCGGATGGCTCCTACTGAACTCAGAGAACTAAAGGAACAATTGAAGGATTTGATAGATAAGGGCTTTATCAGGCCAAGTACCTCACCATGGGGTGCGCCAGTTCTATTTGTGAGGAAGAAGGACGGTTCCCTCCGTATGTGTGTAGATTATCGGCAGATGAATAAAGTCACTATGAAGAATAAGTACCCGCTTCCCAGAATAGATGACTTGTTTGATTAGCTACAGGGAGCGAGGTATTTTTAGAAGATTTACTTGAGATTAGGATATCATCAGGTCCGGGTTCGTGAAAGAGATATTCCAAAGACTGCCTTCAGGACCAGATATGGCCACTTTGAATTTCTAGTCATGTCCTTCGGACTGACAAATGCCCCAACAGTGTTCATGGACCTAATGAACAACATTTTCAAACCATACCTGGACTTGTTCGTGATAGTATTTATCGATGATATTCTGGTGTACTCCCGCTTAGAGGCAGACCACCAGGATCATCTACGGACAGTGCTCCAGATTCTTAGAGATCGCCAGCTATATGCAAAATTTTCTAAATGTGAATTTTGGCGGAATTCAGTAGCCTTCTTGGGTCATATTGTGTCAAATGCTGTAGATACGCAGAAGATAGAGGCAGTGAACACATGGCCTACACGTACCACTCCGACTGAGGTACGTAGTTTCCTGGGGTTAGCCGGGTATTACAGAAGGTTCGTGGAAGGATTTTCCACTTTAGCAGCACCATTAACCAAACTGACGCAGAAGGCTGCAAAATTCCATTGGACTGAGGCATGTGAGCAGAGATTTCAGGAACTGAAAGACATATTGACATCAGAACTGGTTCTAGCATTGCCAGAAGGAACAAAGGGTTATGCAGTCATTGTGACGCTTCGGGTGTTGGGTTAGGATGTGTTTTGGTACAGCATGGTAAGGTGATTGCCTATGCTTCCAGGAAGCTGAGGAAGCATGAGAAGAACTACCCTACCCATGACCTAGAATTATCCGCGATGATTCATGCCTTGAAAATATGGAGACACTACCTCTATGGCGTCCATATAGATATTTTTACTGATCACAAAAGCCTGCAGTATATTTTCACCCGAAAGAGTTGAAACTACGGCAGCATTGCTGGTTGGAGCTGTTAAAGGATTATGATGTGAATATTTTATACCACCCAGAAAGGGCTAATATTGTAGCAGATGCCCTTAGCCGCAAATCCATGGGGAGCCTGGCATATTTACAGTCCGAGCGGTAGGAATTGGCTCGAGAATCGCATCAGCTAGCCAGTTTAGCCGTTCGTGTAGTAGAATCAGGAGAAAATGGAGCGATAATCCAGAATACCGCAGTGTCATCATTGGTTGTAGAAGTGAAAGAACAGCAGTATAAAGATCCTAGCCTGGTTCAGCTCAGAAATAGGGTCCAGTGAGGGGAAAGGACAGATTTCCAGGTAACTGAGGACAGAGTTTTGAAATATAGGGATCGCCTCTGCGTTCCAGACGTGGCAGGGCTTCGCCAGCAAATTATGGGCGAGGTACGCTATGCCCGTTACTCTCTCTATCCAGGTTCAACAAAAATGTACCATGACGTAAAAGTGATTTACTAGTGGCCGGGAATGAAAAAGGGGATAGCAGAATTCGTAGCTCAATGTCCCAATTGCCAACAGGTGAAAGCTGAATATCAGGAACCAGGTGGACTGACATAGGATATAGCCATGCCTTTATGGAAATGGGAGGCAGTTAATATGGATTTCATAGTAGGGTTACCTCCTACCAGGCGTAAACATGATTCTATCTGGGTAATTGTTGATAGGTTGAAGAAATCAGCTCACTTTCTGCCAGTAAAGGCTACCTTTTGGGCCGAAGATTATGCTGAGTTGTATATTAGAGAAATGGTTTGATTGCATGGTGTTCCATTGTCAATTATCTCTTATAGAGAGGCACAGTTTACAACTAAGTTTTTGCAATCTTTTCAGAGGGGCCTGGGGACGCAGGTTAACCTGAGCACAACCTGCCATCCTCAGATAGACGGGCAGGTAGAACGTACCATCCAGACGCTCGAGGATATGTTACGAGCGTGCGTGCTAGATTTTGGAGGCAGCTGGGATGAACATCTACCGCTTATTGAATTTGCCTATAATAACAGTTATCATTCAGCAATTCAGATGGCACCTTATGAAGCAATATATGGACGAAAGTGTAGGTCGCCAGCTGGTTGGTTTGAGGTAGGAGAATTAGCATTGATTGGACCAGATATTATTCATCAGTCAGAAGAGAAAGCAAAGTTTATCAGGGAACGTCTGCTGACTGCTCAGAGCCGCCAGAAATCTTATGCTGATATGCGACGAAGGAACCTAGAGTTTAATATGGATGACTGGGTATTCCTGAAGGTTTCACCAATGAAAGGGGTGATGAGATTTGGTAAGAAAGGCAAGCTTAGCCCGAGGTTTATTGGGCCTTATCAGATTCGCCGAAGGATAGGCCAGGTGGCTTATGAATTGGATTTACCCTAAGAATTAGAATTAGTTCACCCAATTTTTCACGTATCAATGCTGAGGAAGTGTATAGGAGATCCCTTCCGGATTATCCCAATCAAAGACGTCCAAGTCACCGAGGAGTTAGCCTATGAAGAAGTTCCAGTACCCATACTAGATCGGTAGATCCGCAGACTAAGAACTAAAGATGCTGCTTTCGTTAAGGTGTTATGGCGAAATAAGAACCGAGAGGAGATGAACTGAGAAGTAGAAAATGATATGAAAACCAGATATCCTCAGTTATTTAAGACTTAGTCAGATTGTGCAGCCAGAGGTATGTTGTTATTGTTGTTTCATAAGTTGCATTATATACAGGTATATGTGAGATAATTGATTTTAGTTTATTGTGAAATGAATGCCATAGTATTGTGTGGAGTACCTGTATTGGACTTTTCTACATTTCAGGGTTCTTGGATAGTCAGGGGAAACTCTGCCGGAATTTTTCCAGAATAAGTAATTGCAAGGTTAAGGTTCTTGTAAGCAGAAGTTAACATTCGAGGACGAATGTTCTTAAGGGGAGAAGGATGTCACACCCTGTAAGTTTTTAATGTTTAGTCGGCCTATTCGCATGTTGGTTGAGAGTTATAGAGTCCCATACGTGCGAGGAAAGAGCCCGGGGAAAGGCCGAACGAGTGCCAAGTTGGGATTTCGCGAGAGGAGGCCGAACTAAGCTGCCTAGAGGGGCAAAGTGGCACGGAGCTGCTCCTCCGCGTTAGCCAACGTGGCACGGAGCAGAAGCGACGCGTTGGCCAGCATGCCACGTTGCCTTGGTTGCTGCTTCAAGTAAATATAGGCCTCACTCTTAGAAATTATGTTATTCTTCATATATATCTCGACCAAAAGAGTTAAGAGATGAAGGAGAATTATAATTTTCGTCTGATTACGCTGCTAAATGCCGTCCAAATTCAAATTAACTTCGGGTATCAAAGTATAAGTCTGCAGGGAGCATTTCTACGAAGCTATTTTCATGAAATTAAGTCTGCAGGGAGCATTTCTACGGAGTTAGTTTCGTGAAATTCACCCAGCGAATCGTCGTCCCGCTGAGCCAAAGTTGTTGGAATTGCTCCAAACTAGTGTCAACACTATCCAGGCTTAAAGTAAGCATTTCTCCCTTCTAGACTTTCGAGAAATAACAAAGTTTCGACCGTGTTCCGTTAAGTTGGAATATAGTTAATATTTATATATAAAGTTTTTCCTTTTTGCCGAATCTAGTGTTAAAACTAGTCCTATCTTTCCAGTAACACGATTTCAGTTGGGAAGAGCTACTAAATACTAATTGGAGCTTATTAGTTAATCAGAAACTGACAATCAGGGTATGTTAAGGCATTTTCTTTCGTAAAGTTAGTTTCTTCAGCATAGTAATCCAGTATGAATCACAGTATGTCAGGAGTATGTTATCATGTTTAGTTGTCATTGAAAATTGAGACTTGTAAATTGCATTATTTTAGGTTAGATTATACCTGTATAGCTTTCGTGACTGCCCTAAAGTTAATAGCTGTGTTGACTCGCCCGCCAGGGGTGAGGATGCGTCGCTCTACGGAGTGGCATGCCGTCTGGAAGGGATGAAGATGGGGATCCAGATCCTCATATTTGCCGTGGTTGGCCTTATACACACCGCCCCGAGCGCTTACGCCCGGGCTGTAGACATCTAGAGTCCTCCAGACTCAGGCACAACTATAGTCAGGGGCCGAGCGGGCCTAGTTGCAGACCCAGGGGATCGGCAGGACGCTTATAGCTGCTAGCTGACTCATATTGACCTGGATAAGGGTATATAGATTAAGATGTGCTCGCCAGGACTTATGGGGGCCTGAGCGAGTTATTCTGTGCTGATTGTACCTTCCGGCTTATGGGGGCCAGGTAAGCTTTATGTTGCTTTAGTTTGTTGATGGTTAGATAGTAGGATGCCTTGTTTGTCAGGTATGACCCCTACCCTCCTTATCATAGTTATGTTTAGTCTTGATTTCATTACTTCGGTCATCTTCAGTCCGTTTTCTTTACTTCAGTCACTTTTAGTTCTATTTCTTACTTTCAATTATTTAGAGTTACTGCTTTACATACTCAGTACCTGTGGTACTGACGCCCTCTTCTGGGGCACTGCATTACTTGCCTTCAGGTGCAGATAGACAAGGAGTAGGTCCCTCGTAGTTCCAGTCAGCCGTAGAGCCATCAACGCCTTTCTTCCGGAGCTTGTGTGATAGAGGTTTACTTCTTTTGTTTGTACAGTATGGGTAGGTCGGGGCCCTGTCCCGACCATCTTATTAGTCCTAGAGGCTTGCAGATTGCATTTCTTCCTTGTGGTTAGTTGATATAGGTCGTATGGGGCCCATATGTATTTTAGACTATGTGTGTTGGCTGCGTGGGGCCCTGTTTAGCTGTTGATTGGTGGCCTTGTTGGTCATAGCTCAGTTTAGCATCGACTTTTACTTTCCAGTTATAACTAGATATCATGGTGGCCTTGTCGGCCCGCATATGACTCCCTATATTTGTTTGTCTCTGGTTAGCTATTTATTTTCACAGGTGGCTATAGGACGGGTTGTATTTACAGCCACTATATAGCCCGTTGTTTCCTCGATTCTAGAGTTAGAGTCAGCCCTGCACCAGCAGTGCTTAGGCTCAATCAGCTCAGCAATCCAGGTCCTAGTAGGGCACCAGGTGCCAGTCATGCCTCCCAAGCTGGGGCATGACAATAGTTAAGTTCCACGGAGTTTATACTAAATTAGATTTATATTGTAGCTTCAGATATTGGTATTGAATAGCGATTCATTTTCCTATTACTTCTTATTTTCTTTGTACTTTACATAATATGTTATATTAGTATTATAGTATTTGTCCAAAGATATCGAATATCAGTGATTTACCTGCACAAACCACAAGCCTTTACAGCGAGAATTTTTTTTTCAAGCAAATATTAAATAATTTTAATCTGAAAGAGGGGCTTGATTATATTACAGTACCAAAACTTTTTATTCCAGTTGAGAATTTAGAGTTACAATAAAGATTAAGAAAAGAAAAAAAAGGGTATTATAATATAGGTTGTTTCATTTTTCTTTCACTGAATTATTAATGACTAAACCCCGATTATATACTTCAAAATGTAATTTTTTTCCCACCAAATCTCACAAACGGATACCTCCTATTACATTGTTCACAGTTAATTCTTTGTCAATTAATTTACAAGATGTATATAAAATTCTTCTATATTCATTCATTCACTCACGATAGCTATCAATTCCTGATTCTCTAACTATTCAAATGAAAATTACATTAAAATTTGAATTAGGATCTCCAAGTGAGATCAAAATTTGTTATGGCACCTTTATGGGTATTTAGGGACTATGTCATTTAAGAGCTAGCATTTTAAGCGGAACTTGCTGCATTGGAGGCTTTGATGATGTTCCATGCATTATTTTTGAAGTACTTTTAGTTGTATGTTGGAAAGATGAAAAATTATATAAATAAAATACAAACTTATTTATTTGAAAGCATTAGGAAGATACTCTTCTTTCCCTGTGACACAAAGTTTTAAAATTTTGTATTGTATATTTTAATGCATTACTTAAGTAATCTAAAAATGCTTTTATAAGATGTACATTTAATTCATAATAATTGTAACATTACATTTGAGATAATAACACTAGTTAAGAAATAAAAATTACCATGCATTAACTTCACAAAATAAAATATTTTATAATAATTACTTTAAAGAACACAATTATTATTGAAAAGACAGATAAAATATATAAAGAGTAAATTAATTTTATAATCTAAAAAACGTAAGCAAGATTAAAGTGTCATAAAACTTATTTCTGGAGAAGCTGACTATGTCGCAAGACATTAGGTACCACATGCAGTAAATTATTTAATAAATTGAAGGTAAAAATCAAAAGATAAGAAAAATAATACTGAAAGAAAATATTATATATAGATTTGTTGACTTGAATTACTGGTCAAATCAGCAATTTTAAAAAAAATACTATTATTGATTTTTCTAGTACCATACTAAAAACTAATTGAGGAACTTAAACCAAATTAAAACACATCAGGAAAAGAGGGGAGAAACCCCAAAACTTCAAATTAATATATTCCATGAGATTACTGAAAAAATATATTCAATTGGAACTTTCATTTAAAAAGATTTGCTAAAAATGATAAAATAATATTTTGACAGAGTTTCTTCAATATTTTTTTATTCTTGTTCAATTGAGAAGCCACCATCACTTTATTATATGTACCTTCGTCTAACCATAGCAATGCATAAAGATCATATTCTCATTTCCCAACATAGGCTAGAGAGGTACATTGTCCATCCAGAACTAAAAAATAAACAACATTACTTTTCAGGAAATAACGTGGGAATACTAAAAATACTGATAATCATAGACATAAGTCTAATAATACGATATGCAATTCATTTGTCGTAAAAGACGCGTATTTCAACTTTAAAAAAAGGTCTTCTACTTTACCTTTCCTTTTCCAATCAGTCAAATCTCTAGTTTTTTCCTCTATTTTTTAGGCGAAATTCTTATGCTTCTATAAGAAATTATAAAAAAATATTTTCTTGTTCTTGATTAGCTCATCGTATCATTTATATAAATAAATAAATAATAAAATAGTTAAAAGAGAGAAAGAAAATGCTGAAATGAGATCATACATGTAAGTTGAAAGATAATTTTGAAAACCCATAACATACCCAAAAATGAAAGTCAAAGTTCATCTTGTCATTTGTATAAATAAATAAATAAGAAAAAGTTAAAGAGAGGAAGAGAATGTTGAAGTAAGATTATACATGGACACTGAAGGATATTTTTAAAAATGCAATACTGAAGTGAGATCATACATGAAAATAGAAAAATATTTTAAAAAACACAGAATGATACTCAAGAATCAAATTCAAAGTAGTGACAAAAATTCAAACATAAATTAGTAATTAGATTTAATTAAAGAGCATGAAACTTTTTATTGATATCTCAGTAAATGACAAAGGAAAAGGGAGAATAAGAGGCAATTGAACTCCTCAAAGTTGGACATGATTGAAATGAATGAATATAAAAGTAACCAAGAAATGACATAAAATGCAGAAAGGAACGTGGAATTCCTATGGAAATTAATTCAGTTTCTTTCTAGGAGAGAGAAAATTAAAATTAAGACACAACAGACATAATGTTTAAGACTTTATAAACATCTATTCCGAACATATATATCAATTTATTTTTTATTAATTAATTAAATATAATTTAAACACAAGATAAATGCAACAATTTGAGAATAAAGATAATTAGAGATTCTGGTCTAAGAGAGCGCCACATCACCGGGTTCAGGTTCCTTATTTATATAGATATATAGATTTTAACAATCCAACACTCATATCTATTTCAATTAAGCTAAAATTTAAGACATAAGTTTCATATGTCATAAAAAATAAATTACATCATTAATTTGTCAAAATAACAATAAATCTAACAAACTCAATTAACACTCTTTTTGTCTTTTTTCATGTAAAAGATTGGCTAAAACTTTGGTCAAGTGTGTCTGTGAAATTTTTTACACCAAAAAAAAATTTGTTCTTCAAATTTCAGCGAAGTAATACACGATTCAACACTCAAATCTACTCCCAATAAGCTCAAATATGAAAAATAAATCTCATATATCTTAAAGAACAAATCTCAATCATCAATTTTTAAACAACAACAAATCTAATTACTCATTTTGCAATAATGAGTTTAAACTTACTTTTAATATTTAAAGTTCAAGACTTACTTCTTCAAAGCATTAACTCAATTTTATAGCTGTTAGTTGAGATATTGTGTTGGTATAACTGTTAGTATATGTGATTGAGCCCCGAAATAGGGGATGCTTTGATTGTTTAACACACTCACAACCATTGCACACTCTATGTTCGATGAAATTCCCCAAAGTATAGTCATGGGTAGTTCATTCCTATAATAGATGGATGACATCCATCTTAAGGATTGAATAGTCATTTGGTTGCGTTTTTGTGGCTTCTGCCTTAGACGTGTGTTCAATTTAAGTGTGAGGTGGTGGTTTGGATGGCTATTGTGGTATTAATACTGACACGGAGTGTCGCTAGCCCATGTAATCTTTGAAAAGAGAGGAAGTCTGATGTATCCTTTGAGGCTGGTTGTATCCATGCTCACGAAATAAGTGTGAAGTTGTTCTAATATTCACTTTAGTTCATTGTTAGTAATTTTGGGTGCTGATGATTGTGATTTTATGTTTGGGCAGGTAAAATATATGATGTTGGGCATATTTTTATGCCTGTTTTCCATACTCTTATCTATCTTTTGTCTTGTTTTGAGATCATTATCCTTATGAAATACATGAATTCATGATGATATGTGTTAAATGAGCTAACAAGTGTGTTTAGATGATTTTAGCAGGTAATCAATGGAAAAGGACTAAAAAATAGCCCAAGATGTAAAGAAAGAAGAATTCGAGAAAAGTTGATCTGGTGAGATTGCTGGGGCGGCGCGCCAGCCTCCGAACTTTAGAGAAAATTATACTCAGGCTGGTGTGTTGGCTGTATGGCACGCCGGAGTCTAAACTTCAGAAGAATTTTGATCAACACCTTGGTGAGATGAGTGGCACAATGCGCTAGAAGTGTTTCGGACTTGGAAAATTTTCTAACACTCTGGTGCAGTGAGTGGTGCGGCGCGCCAGGTACTAGAATTGTCGAATTTTGACTAACACCTTGGAGAAATGGATGGTGCGGTGCGCCAGAGGCTAAACTTCAGAGAAAATTCAAGCCAAAGTCTAGTGAGTTGGGTGGTACGGGTGCGCCAGGGTCTGTTCCGGGCGGATTTTCAAGTTTAAAAGTGGAACTTCTCAAGGGAAAAAGAGTCACTTGATACCTTGATTATAAATATAATATCTACCGCATTTTGTTAGAGATCTTCAATCAGTCTTAGATCAAAAAGATCAGTTTGTATGTAGTTCTTTAGGGAAGAGACAAGAAGTTCATTTTCTTCTAGGCTTTCTTCTTTACTTTATGCTTTTAATTTGAATGATGATTGCTTTAGTTTTCCTCTTGAACATGAGTGGCTAAACTCTTGTTCTAGGGTGTTGGCCATAGCTAATGGTTGTAGTTTGAATACTTGTTTATGCTAGATTTTAATTTTTCAATCAAGATTGTTTATGCTTACTTGTTTTAATTTATTATTCTTTAGACTGATCACCTTGCGAATATTATCTGCTGGCTCTTGGTTGAACTTAGGAGAGGGAACTAAGGGGTTTAAAAGGAAGCATAGAATAGGTTTCAATTATCTTGTTCAATTAGTTCAAGAGTTGATTTTATTGTCTAGAATAGGGACATTGTAACACCCCCAAAATTCCCTTTAATCCACTTATAAAATATCACAAAATAATGTAGTTTAGGGGTTAAAAGAGTTGGAAGTTACGAAAATATCCTTAAAATCACACAGGGAAAACTGCCCATCCAGTACCACAAGTCATGCCACGACGCGTGGTGACCTCTTATGGTCACTGGAGTCAAGTTGGTTAGTCTTTGTACATCTTCTCATGACCAGACAATACGAACCATAACAACATAGCACAATTCTTGGGTACTGCTCGTGATTACCGAGGCTATTTTGGTTACTCTTTGAACATCATCTCACGGGTGGATACACGACTCATACCACCTGATGTAGGGTGTATTCGCACACTTAGTTGCCATATTTTACCCATGTTTAGCTATGTTTTGAGAATAAATTGTGTGTGTTGTTTTGGGTTTTATGCGATATTTGTGAAAAAGAGCTAAAGCACATGATTAGATGTTTTCAAGGATTAAAGTGATGGATTTGGGCTTAATTGTGAATAGAAAGAGCAAGTATGTCAAACTTGGGCCGAGAAAACAAGTGTGATAGAGTTGGGTATCGCACAAGCATAATAGTGCTACGGCCTGCGCGACGCATAGGCATGGTTGGCGCATTAAGAGGCGCGACCCACTGCCTTGCTAGAACACCAAGAGGGGCGGGGCACAGGGCATGCTGGATGGCCAAGACATCCAATCCCAATTTGACTAGTAATAGACGCTGCAAAATCCAATCCTAATAAAAGTAGGAACAATGAAGGCTTAATCTACTATTATATATACCCTTTCTTAATATGCTTTAGGTGTGCAACTTAGAGTGAAACATAGTCGAATATTGTGGAACATTGTGGAATTTAGTATCAAGTTAGTATTGTGGAACATTGTGGAATTTAGTATCAAGTTTGCATAATTCTTACTTTACGAATTTGTGTAATTACTTAGTCAAATATTTGTTGGAGAACTCATCAAGTTCTTATTATTCAATTTAGCTTTGGAGATTTGTTAAACAATTTCATACTATTGTAAGTATTTCATTTCTTCTACATCTTACGTTATTGTTTTCGCAGACAGGAGTGGCTAAATCTCTTGAGCTAGGGTTGTGAAAACCATGATAGGATTAACAGAAGTAGGCAAAATAAAATAGTAATTCTTGAATGGTGAATTGAGTTGATTATTATTCTCTTCTTTTTAATAAGTTTTAGCGGTTGCAAATGTTGAAACGTGCCTATATCTTCACCTTGCTCGACCAAAGAGGTCGAAGTTAGGAAAAGAGAATAATAGTGGTAATTTGAGGTTACCAACCTTCATCTAATTAACTTGAACTCTAACCGAGGATAGTTAATCCAAGACTTATGGCGAGGGCAAAATATACATACCTAAAGTCTGAGAGGATTTAGGTAAAATTCATCTATGTAGGTCGAGAGACGTTAGGTGAACTTAATCGTTAGTCTTACACAAAATTCAACAGGATAGATCACTAATAAAATAAGTCAATTATGTTATGAAATCATGAGGAACACAATCCTAGTTTTGTCTCATAAATTTGATAACAACCTAATCACTGTTTAGATTTACTTTTTGTTTTCTTTGCGAAACCCCTCTTTTGAAATATTGACTACAAGTTGATTTATTCATCATTAACATATTATTTCTGCCCTATTCCCTGTAGGATTGGATTACTATATTTGACAATGACTGCTTTATACTTCATTGTGAGATATAGTTTGGACGTGATCAAATTTTGGTGTTTTTGCTGGGGAATACAGTGTTGAAATAGTTAATTGGTGTTTAAATTTGGCTTGTAGTTTTTATTTTGTGATTTACGTTTTTTTCTTGTTTGTTCTTGAGCCCTTCAGAAGACATCACAGACCAAATTAGACCACTCAAACTTCCTCTCTAAGAAGGACTAACGGAAGAATAGCGAGTAGAAGCCCTACAAAGGGCTGAACAGGCCCAACAAAATCGGCAGACTAGGGAAGATGATTTCTATGGGGAGCACATTGATCTAGATGAGGTTGGATTTACCAGAATGATAATGCCACCCCCTTTGCTAGTGAATGGTAAATTTGACATTACCAGTACTATGATTTAGCTGCTTAGCATGAAGGGCTATTTAAAGGACTAAATGGAGAAAATCCCTACTAGCATTTAATCAATTTCACCGGTATATGCAATTCTTATAGATTGCCGGGGTAATATAGGAGGCTATCAGGATTAGGTTGTTTTCATCCTCTCTAACAGGGGAAGCAAGAGTGTGGCTAAATGACATTTCATATAAGTCCATTACCACTTGACAAGAGTTGACTGCAACCTTCTTGGAGAGGTTTTTCCCACCTTCATGGATGATTCAACTAAGGGATGAGATAAACAACTTTAGACAGACTGTAGGGGAAGCCTTGCATGAGGCTTGGCTCAGGTTTAAAAAAGAATTAAAGTAGTGCCCAAATCGTAAGCTTCCAAATGAACTTCTTCTGGAAATATTCTACAGGTCACTCAACTCTACGAACAAGTTGATTGCTAACAACATGGAAGAAGGGTCAATTATGGCGTAAACTTTCAAGGAGGCTAGTGAGTGTCACGACCCGAGTCTGTACCCTAGACGCGACATGGTACTTGGTGCCACAAGTGACCCTAAGCTAACTCATAGTCTAACATCACACTCATAAACTAAGTAAACATAGAGGAAGCTAAAAACATAACTAAAATAACTAATTTCTGAAATAAGGAATATTTGATAAAATACTGAAAACTTAAATAACACAAAACAAGTTGGACACTATTATGTCTGAAAGCCAACTACTAACTGGCGAGTTGCTGGGACAAGCCCCCAACTAACTCTAACATTCGAACAGGAACTAAAAGAAATGAAAACCTCATCCTTAAATAATGAGGACTCGCCACTATAAAGCTGCTGAAATCGTCCGAGGAGAACTATCGACGTGCTGCGCTGAGAACCTGCACCTGTATCATAATACGATACAGCATGAAAATATGTGTCAGTACTTTGAATGTACTAAGTAAGTGAGATATAGATAAATCATGGAAATAAGCAATTGAACTGAAATAACATGAAAAGACCAACTAATATTGAGTATTGATAGAAACTGAGCTATAATTGTGATAAGGTCAATATAGATCCTGACTGACGATCATAAACATGTCTTGAAACTGAGTGACTAAACTGAGCTAACTGATACTGAGCTGAACTAAACTGTACTGATAAGTGAGAGAGTCTATAACCGACATATAACCATGTGAGCTAGACGTGGAGTCCGATAATACACCCTATCGGTGAGAGCCCGCTATACCTTGCTAGGATATAGTGGCTGAGCTGAGTGATCACAAGTTTGAGGCCCATTTAGGCTAATGACCTACGGTGGCAATGTAGTTCTAGGAACCTAGGTGTTCTGGAACCTCGGTTCGCTTAGTGCTAAGTTCTACTCCCACTAGATAGTTCTAACTTGACTACTAAACTGATAGCTCGAAACTAATGCCCTAGACTAAGTCAGGAATACTTATCTGGAAAGTAACCTGAGAGTCTATAGGACCTGATGACTGAAGGCCAGTGTTCTAAGACTGGTCAGAGCTGCTTATTTGGAAGCGTCGTAACCATTTAGAGAACAACCTGATAACTGATATTAAGGAGTGTTATTGAACTCCTTAAGAACTGACTATCGTCAAACTAATTAGCTGACTTACTAAAAGATATTGAAAAGGCTAATTACTAACTGAGACTGAACTTTGCATGCAAATTGACTGTGAACCCTATTGATGGTAATAACATGGAATTTCAAGAATTAACCAAGTCAAGCAACATTTGTGTCTAGAAAATTATGCAGGACCCAATCTATTGTATTCCTAGAACTAGGGCTAAAACAATATCACATGAAGAAAATAGCAACATGTTCACTAAGTATTGGAAACATAGCAAAAATTCATAAGAACTACAATCCACAAGAAATAATCAGAATCTGACTGAAAATTTACCCTAATTCTGATCTTCAAGGCTAGAATTGATAAGGAATTATAGAAGGGTTTTAGGGCACAAGGGAAAAGTAATTCCCTTATTTAATTTCCACATACCTGGAGTAGAATCCTTGAGAAAAATCTGGAGAAGTCTGAAAGAAAACTAAAAAACCTAGCTTAGCTCTACGATGTTTGTCTGGACTTCTACATTCTGAAAATCGTGAGTTGAGAGAAATGAGAGGTACTAAGTCGATTATACCCTTTAATTCTCTCCTAAATGTGCCCAAAATGACGTATTTTAGGGATTAAAAAGGTGAAAAGTTACAAAATTACCCCTAAAAGAAAGTCTAGAAAATTGCCCGTCGGGATCCAACGGGTCACTCAACGAGTCGTTGGGACCAGTCGTTGGTCTTGGGCAAAAAACTTAAGCTCATTAGAATTGGGCCACGGTAGGGAACCATGAGTCATTGGATGAACCAATAGGTTGTTGGTTCCTCTTGTGGTCACTGGCAAGGTTTTGAGAAAAACATTGGACCCCCACTAACGGATGACACCACGACTCATTGGTAGAACCAACGGGTTATTGTCACCTCTCATCCTTGCTACTGGAATTTCTGGACTTGTCATTGCAGGTGGACACAATGACTTGTCGTTTGATACATTAGGTTATTGTTGCCGCTTATTGTCACTGGAAGAGATTTTCAACAACACTTTGGAGCTCCAACTAATGAGTCACACCACGAGTCGTTACACCAGACAACGACTCGTTATCTAGCTCGTGGGTTCTTTGGAAGGGTCTAACAGGTTTATGAGTTGGGGATATAACGAGTGACAGGACGACTCATTAATTTCTCTAACGGGTTGTCCCTTGTCTCGTTGGTTCCTAAAGGCAACTGGCAGGGCTGACCACGACCCAAACAACGGGTCGTTACTGCTGACAATGACTCATTGTCTCGGTCATTTTTAGATAAAATTTTATGCTTCTTCCTGCTGAATATGAGTTTGGTCTAGGAAAGTTTTGGGGTGTTACAGTGATATATTATACAAGTTTGCAAAGACCAATAGGGCCTGACACATTATTGATTCTGAAACTGTAGTTGTAAACCACTCCAGGGGAATTCCAGCCGAGTTACAGAAGAGAGAGATGTAACGTGATCAAGACATTACCCAGATAAAAGCTTAGATGGAACTAATTACCAAGCACTTGATCACTATGAACGCGTACAACGTGCAAGGAGTTAACAAGCAAAAGGATACATCAAGGTATAAGGACTATTACCCCAATTATAAAAAAGAGGCTAACTTTGTTAACTATCACATAGAGGATTTCCAAACCTGTACCCAATGTCTAATTTATGCACCTGGAAGCATAGCCACAAAAATCAGGGTTGGAACCATTATAACTATGACAGGTCAGGCTACAGTGGCGGAGAACAAGGCAATTGAAGAAATAGGGGACTGTTGCATCCCATTTTTCCTCGCGGAAAAACGGGATTCAACATGTGACAACTCTTAAGGGTTTATTAATTTGAAGAGTCGCCACCTAACGGGTTAAGGTGCGTTAGGGCACCGTTCTAAGCTGAAGGTCTATTTTTGTTACCTAGGTTACCAGAGTCGGGTAAGGGCTTAAATTACCTCTAAAGGAAGGTGTTAGGCACCTTTCGAGGTCCACAAATGTGGTTCCCGGCCGGATTCATTAAAGTGGGGGAATTATCTAAGTGATCAAATAAAGTTGGTGAATTATTAAGCCTAAATAGAATACTAACACAAATACTAAATTAGCAATTTATAAAGCTAAAATTTAGAGTGGGATCAGGTTTTGACAAGACTGAAAAATGGGCCCAATGCGATATTACTCCCATCTATTCTATTTTTCTAAATCAAGATAGTATGAAAAGAATAATATATATATATATATATATATATATATAACTTGAATAAAAATGCATTTTTAAGAAAATCATATATACATATATATATATATATATTTTTTTTTTTTAAACACATTTTTTTTAATGAAAGTATGTCAATGTTTCAACATAATAAGAGAAATTTTAAAATCTTTGAAAGTTTATTAAAAAAAAGAACATGAATTTAGAAAAGATGGGAGTAACAATTTGCTTTGTATTTACAAAGAAGATATATGCTTCATACGAGAAGTCAGCTATAGCCTGTCTGTTTCATCATCTCCCGTCTACCCACCTAATTAATTTAATTAATGTTAAACCTAAGCGATCTAAGTGGAGAAGACGAACGCCCTAACAAATGCTTACCCGTCCCAATCCTAATGTCCAAGAGGCGATGGACAACTATTTTGATTTTTGGTTCTAAAATCTTAAGGCTCTAAAAAAGGTGATTAACGTCAAGTAAGTAGATAAAATTCAAATGAACAATTAACACCGAGGAGTTTTCAAATAGGCCTCTTTATAACCTATGAGTGATTTCGAAAGAGATGAAGTGAATCCTACAAACATAATTTCTAATGTAAATATGATAACTTTATTTAATATTAACCTATGAGTAAATACCTTAACACAGAGAATGCAGGTTAATGAAATGACAGTTAATGCCTAAAATGAATCCAGAAATGCAAATTAATGAGAATAACATTTAACATGAATGTACAAGCAGTTTAAAATAGATAAATATAATGATGTTTAAATAAGAAGTATGTTTTAAACAAATTAATATCTTAACCTAGATGCATGATTCCTATGTTTTTTAAGAGGGAGATCTTGCGCGCATTATTTAAATCCTATAAGCATAATTTATAGAT
Source organism: Datura wrightii (assembly GCA_035772735.1). Classification (NCBI taxonomy): domain Eukaryota; kingdom Viridiplantae; phylum Streptophyta; class Magnoliopsida; order Solanales; family Solanaceae; genus Datura; species Datura wrightii. The sequence continues at coordinate 146,925,622 of JASDFA010000018.1, forward strand.
TGATCTTAATAGCTACAAGCAGTGTTTAAGAAGTCTAAACATAAAACATACTTTAAAGTAAATTATTTAAGACCTATAGGCATGATTTCTATGTGTGTGTTAATCCTATAAGCATGATTTATAGAAGAAGTAATTGAAATCGTGTTACTCCTATAGGCATGAATTCTAGTGTTGTCGACAGTTAAGAAAGCAATAAATAAATATAGGACCCTCACCCCCATAAGCCCCTTCTCACTATATTTAGAGTTTATTACAAACCTTGCAACTAATAAGAATGAAATAAATTAAAAATATAAAAATACAATTCTGAAAATAATTAAATTCCCAATAGAATTTCTCATCCCAACGACTCTCCAATTGGATTCCACAGTGCAATAACTAAGACCTGTTAAAGTTAGTACAACCGTAGATGCAACAATAATCTCAAACTTAAAAAGTCATGTTAAAGAAACACGTTAACACATAATCATGATGATAGGTGCGATTAGGAAGAATAAATAACAAGATGTAACAAATAAATGAATCATTAGACTAAATAAATTAGTCGATACCAGGATTTTTACCCACACTCAATACGTCAAGATCACAAGAATCTCGAGGATTCCGAGCAGTGCTCGTATTGAGGTGGGAATGAGAATAAAGAATAAAGAATTTTGAAGGAGTAGAGCAACATTTGTGAAAAAAAATAATTATTCCCCTCTGACCGTGTTTCCCCCCATCTTCGACCGACAAATAAAGAAGGGGAAAAGCCCTTTAAATAGTAGAAAGTGAGGGATTAAAAGGAAAGAGAAAATATTTAGCATAATCAAATAAAGAAAATTATTCCTTAACAAATGGACAAGGTTAATTAATCATGACTTACCAAGAATATTCAAGTAATATCATTATTGTGAATTAATATGCGGAAAAGCGGTGGTAAATGAATATGCTTTTCCATTCAGGATTGCATTAACACATACCTAAAATAATACAAAATCAAATTGACACATAATTGAAGGGAACATATAAATTAACCATATATGTTATTCTAAATATCACAGCTTCCAAAATTCGTGAGTGGTAAAAGAAAAACAAATCACAGTTTACCATAATTAGATAAATATAAGAGCTGTCACATAATTTAAAGGACAGAAGATAAAAGAAACAAAATAATTTCAATATCAAAACCTCCCAAAATGTGGATACTAAAGATGTCCAGAATAAATTAAGGAAAGAAATGAGCATATAGTTAGTCACAATTTACCAAATATAGCACAACCGTTACATAATTAATGAATAAGTGTGAGATCAATTAGATCCGCATTTATCAAGAATATACAACAACTATTGTAAAGAAAGGAGATGATGAATAAACATGTAATTCCATTTAGGGCTGTCAATCAAAGGAAAATTTCTCTTATTCAAATTTATCGCGAATATTCAATGTTCAAGTTATCACGTAATTTAAGGAATTGATTACAAGAAATAGTAAAACTGTACATAATCAATCATAGACAGGATTAACAGAAACATATAATGCTTTGCTTAGCCGAATAGATAGAGTCATTTAGGGAGAAATCAATTTAATCAAAATAAATGAAGAGCAGAGTTGTCATATGTAATACAATAAAAAAATATGAAATTAAACGAATATTGCTGAACTCATATACAATCGGATACTCATGTATCAATTTAACAATATTAACAGAGGGCAATAGTCACATGCTCGTTTAAACTTAAGTAGAGGGCAGTATGCATGCTGGAATATTCAACAAGAAAAACATGGCATAATCAAAACTTCGTAAGAGTTTAGGGATTTCAAATAGGGAAACAGGTATATATCGAGAAATATTAAGCATAATTATTATAGAAATTCATCCTAAAGGCGTGTGAACAATGAAAAAGGAAATATATTAGGGATTTAATCTCGTCCGTTGGATTAAAATAAGATGAACGGTTAGGATTGAGATTTAGTTAATGGGTCGGGTTTTGGATATATCTACGGGTCGCAAATTGGGTATATGAGTTGGATTTAATTTAGGCTAGAATTGAATTTAAATAATAGCCACAATTGATCAAAAGTGGCTAAAATTGGCATAAATTGAATGAAAAGTGGCCAGATTTTAAATAGATTGAATGAAATTGAATAGAGAATGGCTAGAATTTAAATAGATTGGAAGAAAATTGAATTAGCTGCTAATAAATAAATATACTATACTTTAAATAATTTAATAAATAGATAATAAATTAATTTAAATTACGAAAAAATCACATAAACATTATTATTAATATAGATAAATTCTAAATTTAAGTATACTTATGTAGATATCATATAATTAAATTATTATATTTATAAATAACTTAGTAACTAGAAAAATAAAATTAAGTTATCAAATATTATAAAAATCGTATTATTAACATAAATAATTTATAAATTCGAGTAATATTATTAGTCAAATAAATTTGTAAAATTTAGTAAAATTAGATAAATAGTTTATTAAATAAAGAATAAATTTCAAAATAAGGGCGCATACTAATACGAAATATATTATATACGACATAATTATTTAATATCAAAAATTCATTAATGTGAGTCATATATATGTAACTTGAAATAACTTTCACAATATCATGATAATAAATTATTTTATAAATACAAAAGTAAGTCAAATTTTTGCGTAAAATAAATAAATAAATATATACATATATAAGTAGCATATTAAGGCGCAGGTCGGTCAAAATTGGGTGTCAACAGGGACCACCACCAAGTGACTCTAGAGATATCAAGATAGAAGCTATACTTTGCCAGGTCCTAACAAAACTTGAGTCCACAGAATCAGGTGTCAACAAAATGCGTGAAGAGCTCTCTAGTATAGGTAAATTGGTTGAATCACATTCATCTTCTATCAAACACTTGGAGCAACAAATAGGGAAAATATCAGCAGAGTTAAAGCAAAGACCTGAAAATTATTAGTGCATGGCAGTAGCAACGAGAAGTAGAAAGACCATCATTCAGTGGAAGATACCTAAAAAGGAGTCCAATGAAGAAAAAAACACCAAACCTGGCAAAAGCGAAAGAGTAGAGCAGCATGCTGTTAGACCCTAGCATTGAGGGCCAAGACGTGCCAGAAAGTATGAGAGCTGCAATGCACCACTAGAAAGGCTCAAAGAGACCCGTGACGCACTGCTGGAAGGGTGCAGTGAGACCCACGATGTGCCGACATTGCCTCGTCTTAGGGTGCGTTCTGCAAAGTATGAAGGAATAGAAGAGGGGTCATAAATGAAAGAAATTGAGGTAGAGGCAGAAAAGGCTAAAGAAAACCAGAAATTGTACACAGATTCCAAGACCGCCTCCTCCCTTTCCACAACTCCTTAGAAAAAAAGTTGAAGATGAAAATTTCAAGTTTATTTATAAGTTAAAGTGGCTATCTATCAATATCCCGTTGGTGGAAGCACTGAAGAAAATGGCAGGATACGCGAAGTTCATGAAGGAGTTGGTAACCAAAAAGAGAACAATAAGCTTTGACCCTGAGGATAACATTCATCATTACAGTGCAATAGCATCATACTCCTTAGTGCAGAAAAAGAAATACCCAAGAGCTTTCATAATATCCTGTACTATTGGAGCCCTGAATTTTGCCAAGGCATGATGTGATCTGGGAGCTAGCATAAAATTAACGCCTTTGGCAGTATATGAGTAGCAGGGCTTGGGAACCCCCAGACCAACTACAATGCGGCTACTAATGGCAGAGCGATCAGTAAAAAGGCTAGTAGGTATACTGATTGAAGTCTTAGTCAAAGTGGAGAGATTTATCTTTTTTGCAGATTTTGTCATATTAGATTGCGATGTTGATTTCGAAGTACCCATCATTTAGGCTCGCCCATTTTTAGACACATGAAGTTCACTAGTAGACATGGAGAATGGAGAACAAAAATTCAGGCTAAACAATGAGGAAGTGGTATTCAATGTCTGTAGGGTCATACAACAGCCGAATGATTTAGGTGTCATATCTATGATCGATGTCGTTGATAAAATGGTTATGGATTTGATAAAAGTTGTACAACTGAAGCATTGACATCCGCATTGATGACGTCTGCTGAATGGGATAATGCTAGGTTTGATGAAATAGTAAAAGCTATAGTGGGAAGGGCTGCCTATTCATATGCACCTAAAAAGTTGGATCTTGATTTGAAAAATAGAGCAGACCCTCCCACTAAGCCATCTATAGAAGAACCACCAGTGTTAGAGCTTAAGCCACTGCCCACTCATATATGCTATGTATTTCTTGGTCCCCAAAAGACACTACTAGTAATCATCTCTGCATAATTGTTGGATTGGTAGGTGGAAGCATTGATCTCCATTCTTAGGACCTACAAAAGAACCATCGGGTGGACCATTGCTAATATATTGGTATCCCACCAGGGATCTGCACTCATAAGATTAAACTGAAAGAAGATTGCATACTTAGTTTTGAGCATCAAGAGAGGCTAAATCCATATTGAGCATCAAGGGAGGTTAAATCCAACTATGCAGTAAGTGGTAAAGAAAGAAATTATTAAGTGGTTAGATGCAAGGGTGGTTTATCCAATCTCTGATAGCCAATAGGTAAGTCTGGTGTAATATTTATCAAAGAAAGGAGGGATGGCGGTAGTCCAAAATGAGAAGAATGAGCTTGTACCAGCTAGAATAGTGATTGGATGGAGAGTATGCATGGACTAGTGAAAGTTGAATAGTTGCACTGAAAAAGATCACTTCCTATTACCTTTTATGGATTAGATGATAGATAGGCTTGCAGGGAGAGCATATTATTGCTTTCTTGATAGATACTCAGGATACAACCAAATCTCTATTGCACTAGAGGATTTGAAAATGATGACATTACCTATCCTTATGGTACATTCACTTTCAAGCAGATGCCTTTTGGGTTATGCAATGCACCAGCCACATTTTAGAGATGCATGATGTTTATATTTTCAGAAATGGTGGAGGACATTATAGAGGTGTTTATGGATGAAATTTCAGTGGTGAGTGACTCATTTGAAGATTGCTTAGAACATTCAGCAGTCATCTTAAAATGATATGAAGAGACAAATTTGGTATTAAATTGGGAAAAGTGTCAATTCATAGTCATTGAAGGGATAGTGTTGGGGCACAAGATTTCTAAATAGAGCATTGAGGTGGACAAAGAAAAATTAAAATTATTTCAAAACTTTCACCTCCTATATATGTTAAGGGGATCTGAAGTTTTCTAAGGCATGCTGGTTTCTATCGGTGGTTTATTAAGGATTTTCCAAAACTTGCTAACCCTTTATGCAGGTTGTTGGAGAAGGATGCAAATTTTGTATTTCATGAAGCTTATATCAAGGCATTTGAGTTCCTAAAGGAGAAACTCATTACAACACCCATCATAGTGGCTCTCAATTGGAGTAAGCCACTCTAGATCATGTGTCACGCTAGTGGTGTAGCTTTGGGTGATGTCCTTGGACAAAGACATGATAGAATATTTCATCCCATCTACTACGCTAGCAAGACTCTCAATGCAGCTTAAAAGAATTACACAGTCAAAGAGAAAGAGTTGTTAGCTGTAGTGTATTCCTTTGAAAAATTTCGTGCTTACCTCCTTGGCACAAATGTGGTAGTGCACACTGACCATGCAAAAATTTGGTATCTTATGGATAAAAAGGATGCAAAACCTTGACTTGTTTGTTGGGTATTGTTACTATAGGAATTTGACTTCGAAGTGAAAGACAAAAAAGGTTACGAATACCAAGTGGAAGACCATTTATCTAGGTTGGATGAAGAAGGAAAAGCAGGAAATGAATTGGAAATAAATGATTCCTTCCCAGATGAACAAGTCTTGGAAGCTTCACATGACTTGATTCCATGGTTTGTAGATTTTGAGAATTTCTTGGTATGTGATATATTGCCCAAAAATATGAACTTTCATTAGAGGAGAAAATTGCTCCATGATGTTAGGAAATTTTAGTTGGATGAGTCATATCTATTCAGAGTCTGTGTTGACAATATAATAAGGAGGTGTGTCCCCAAAACTGAGATGATTTACATTTTGGAGGCATGCCATCCATCTCCCACTGGAGGGCATCAAAGTGGAATTCACACAACATAGAATATATTGCAATGTGATTATTATTGGCCTACAATTCATCAATATTCTCATGATTTCGCAAAAGCCTGTGATAAATGTCAACAAGAGGGAGGAGTGTCTAGGAGACATGAGCTACCACTAACACCCATTCTTGAGGTAGAGTTGTTTGATGTATGGGGTGTTGATTTTGTGGGTCCATTTGTAAGTTACTTTGGGATAAAGTACATATTGGTGGTAGTTGATTGTCTCCAAATGGGTGGAAGCTGTAGCACTTCCAAATAATGAGAGTAAGTCGGTCACTATATTCTTACGAAGGAATAACTTTTCTAGATTTGGCACTCCTAGGGCAATCATCAGTGATGGTGGATCACACTTTTGCAATAGGTTGTTTCATGGTATACTTGAGAAATATGGAGTCAAACATAAGGTGGAGACACCTTACCACCCACAGACAAGTGGACAAGTGGAGGTCTTAAATCATGAATTCAAGATAATTCTATCCAAAATAGTTAATACCAACCAAACAGACTAGTCAAGGGATTAGATGATGTTTTATGGGTATATCAAGAAGCACTCAAAATGATCATAGGTATGTCACCATATCAGCTCGTCTATGGAAAAGCATGCCACTTACCTGTAGAGCTCGAACACAAGGCCTTATGGACACTGAAGAAGCTAAATTTAAATTGGAAAGAAGCCGCAAACCTGAGACTAACTCAACTCAATGAGATGGATGAATTTAGATTGATGGCTTATGAGAATTCTGCAATATACAAAGAGAGAATGAAGCTTTACCATGATCGAAATATTGAAAAAAGGGAGTTCACGCCAGGGGACTTAGTGTTGCTATACAATTCCAGACTTCGCCTGTTTCTAGGAAAATTGAGGTCAAAGTGGTCAGGACCATTCAAGGCTATTCAAGTGTTTTCACATGGAGCAATAGAGCTTGAAACTAAGCATGGAACTAGATTCAAAGTGAATTGACAGAGAGTGAAGCATTATTTCAGAAATCCTGAGGATAAAAAGTTCTAGAGAAGATATACCTTGATGCAGTCTGAGAAATCAAGGTATCCATGTCATGCCACGACGTTAAATCAAGTGCTACTTGGGAGGCAACCCAAGATAATTTAGGTTTTTACTTTTGCTTGCGCAAGTATGCAGGAAAACAGTCACAAGCACATGACATATCTATAGGAATAAGAGAAAGGGATTAAGAGCCGCACCGGCCTAACTCCGCATGGAGCTACGCGACGCTCATGCCAAGCTCCACACAAAGAGGCAAGACGCAGCGAGCTTGGGATGCAGTGAGGTGCGCAACACGCCAGGCCTGTAGCAAAGTGAGAGCAGCCCATAGATGATGAGGATTAGGCCCAAGGAGTTCTTCTTTCACCTTTTTTTTGGCTTATGCTTTATTTTTTAGCACTAAGGACAATGCTATTGATTAAGTGTAGGGTGGACAAGTAAACTTTATTATACCATGTATGCTTTCATCGCTAAATGTTTTCATGGTAGGCCTAGATTTTTTTGTGATACATGACTTGAGTCCTACTAGCTTGTAGTATTTTTGGTTTTATTTTTATTTGAGTTCCCCTGATTTTTATTTTTGGTACTTTTTCAATGGATAGTCCCTTAGAACTGACCAAAGAGTCTAGAATTTTTTTTGAGTCATAGTCATGACTGTTCCAGATGATGGATGGATGAAGAGCGTCATAAGGAAAAATTAGTCATTAGGAGAACAAGAACTTCAAACCTTACGAATGCTAGGTGCTTCACTTAGGGTATCATTGAGACTTTGGGAAATTTATTTAAAAATACAGGAAAAGGTAGAAACACTTAGACTTTTGGAACTTGACTCCTATGCTTGAAAAATTAGGCTTAATAATGTGAAACATTCAATATGGATATATATGTTTATTTAATCTTGATTGCCATTATTGAACCATTTATGCCATTGTGTGAGTGAGGTATTTTTGTATACTCCATGCTTGCAATTTAATGTCTAGAACTTGCCTGGTGTTTGTGCAAAGCGAAATGAGGATGTTGAATCTATAAATTGATATAGGTATTTCTTTAGTAGCCTATTTGTATCCCGATTTTACCTACCTTGATGTGATTATCCTAGTTAGCAATTTTGAGCCTTAGCCTATTCTTTTGATAGCCATATCACAAACTTAATTTCATTTTGTTCTATTGACATTTGTTTGATGCAAATGACTCTTAAGGCACTTTAATTGAAAATTTTGCATAAAAGGAGCACAAGAAGAGAAAAGAGGGGAAAAGCTAAATTTTGAAAATCAAAAAGAAAAGAAAAGGGTAAAAAATTACTAAACAAGGAGGGTGATGTAGTGGGAAAAGAAGAAGTTTGAAAAAGAAGAATGAAAAGGAGCTTAATGTTAAAAATTCCCTACTAGTCACCTAAGTTGTAAATTGAAAAATAAAAGAAGGTATAAGGAGAAAAATAGAAAATTGAAGAATGTGCTAAAAATTCAAAGATTTGTGAAGTATTAAAGTACTTAGGGAGATAAGTCACTCTCTTGGCCAAATAGTTCCTATCTGTCCCTTAGCCTACATTGCAACCATCTTAAGTCCTAATTGATCTTAGATTCAATGTTCTATATTAGTGGAGTATTTACACGAAGGGCAAGCCTATGGGTCATATTTTGCATGCATGTTGAGTTCTTTGGGAGAGTGAGTGATTTTATTATATTTATGTCAAGTCAAAATTGTTATATATCATGTGAGTGAAAGGGAATCTCTCCAAATGGTGAGGGGCACATAATGGTAATTTTTGGTGTATCTTGATTGCTAAATTGCATATGGTTCATGTTATCCAAAATATATCTTATTGAATTAGTTCTAGAAGCTAAGTGATTTCGACTTATGACCTTTGAATGTTTATCGTATATGCATATTGAGTGAATTGTTAGTGCTTGATTGAATTTTATAATTATCCTAAGTGTAAGTAGACCTGTTCGTAGTGTAAATTTTGTGGTTTAATTTAAGAAGGAAAGTAGTAGATTGTTCGAGGATAAACAATAAGTGTAGGGTGGTGATAGGGTGTATTTACGCATTCATTTGTCATATTTTGCCCATGCTTAGCTATATTTTTAGAATAAATTGTGTATGTTTTCTTGGGTTTTATGTGATATTTGTGAAATAGCTAACACACATGTTAGATATTTTCAGGGATAAAAGTGACAGATTTGGGCTTAACTATGGTTAAAAAGAGCAAGTATGTCAAAACTGGATCGAGGAAACAAGTGTGATAGAGGTTGGCATCACACAGACATAACAGTGCTATGGCTTGTGCGACACACAGGCATGGTTGGCCCACCAAGAGGCGGGACACACAGGGCATGTTGGACGTCCAATCCCAATTCATCTAGGAATAAAAGCTGCAAAACCCAATTCCAATTCAAGAAAGAATGATGAAGGATTAATCTACTACTATATATCCCCTTTCTTAATATGCTTTGGGTGTGCAACTTATAGTGAAACATAGTCGAATATTGTGGAACATTGTGGAATTTAGTGTCAAGTTCGCATAATTAATACTTTACAAACTTGTGTAATTACTTAGTCAAATATTTTTTGGAGAATTCATCAAGTTCTTGTGATTCATTTTAGCTTTGCAAATTTGTTAAATAATTTTATACTATTGTAAGTATTTCATTATGATTTCTCCTACATCTTATGTTATTGTTTTTCCAGACATGAGCGGCTAAATCTTTTGAGCTAGGGTTGTGGGAACCATGATGGATTAATGAAAGTAGGCAATATAAAATAGTGATTCTTGATTGGTGAATTGAGTGGATTATTATTCTCTTCTTTTTAATAAGTTTTAGCGGTTGCAAATGTTGAAACGTGCCTATATCTTCACCTTGCTTGACCAAAGAGGTTGAAGTTAGGAAAAGAGAATAATACTGGTAATTTGAGGCTACCAACCCTCATCTAATTAACTTGAACTCTAACCGAAGATAGTTAATCCAAGACTTATGGCGAGGACAAAATATACATACCTAAAGTCCGAGAGGATTTAGGTGAAATTCATCTATGTAGGTTGAGAGACGTTAGGTGAATTTAATCGTCAGTCTTACACATAATTCAGCAGGATAGATCACTAATAAAATAAGCCTACTACGTTATAAAATCATGGGGAAGACAATCCTAGTTTTGTCTTATAACTTTGATAACAACCTAATCAATGTTTAGAATTACTTTTTCTTTCTTTGCAAAACCCCCATTTGAAATATTAACTACAGGTTGATTTATTCATCGTTAACATATTATTTCTGTCCTATTCCCTATGGGATCGACCCCAACCTAGTTGGCTTACTATATTTGGCTGCCATTGCGATATACTTCATTGCAAGGTGTAATTTGAGCGTGGTCACCACCTCATCATACGTCATACTATGACTCGTGGTCACTGAAACAATACTGAACACTTTTTTGAACTCCATACCACAGCTCCTTACCACGGACTATACATCCATACCATAGCTCGTGGTACAGTTTGTCCTATGCCAAATGTTTAGTTTTCTTGTTGGTTTCTACTTCAAGTCTAGGATCTGATCTTAGGAACTTTTAGGGTGTAACATTATTTACCCCTTGAAAACATTTGTCCTTGAATGGAGACTAATAGAGATGAAAAGATAGGGAAAGGGCTGCAATCCCAAAACTAAACACTATAGACTGAATATTGAAGGAGTGACGAACTTTGAAATGAGATGCTAAACTGATTTCATGAAACATGCATGCGTATTAAGACATAAGAGGAACTGAAGGACATAAAAACTGACATGAAACTGAGTAGAGTACTAAGAAAGAAATTAGTACCTCATGTTGAAGCTGAGTTGGAAGGGAAGAGGTGATGGTACTTAGCCATCATATATTCTTCGGCTTCCCAAGTAGCTCTCTCTACAAGCTGATTCCTCCAAGGATTTTCACTGAAATGACCTCCTTATTCCTCAACTTTCGAACCTGTGGTCAAGAATCTCAATCGAAACCTCTTCAGAGGTGAGGCTATTCCTTCACAATAATAATCTTTATAGGCACAACTAGAGTCGGATCACCAATGCACTTCTTCAACAAGGACACATGAAAAGATGGATGCGATGATACTAACGCTGCGGGCAACTCCAACTCATAAGCTACATTACCAACACGCCTCAAAATTCTGTAAGGACCAACATATTGTGGACTGAGCTTCCCCTTCTTTCCAAACCTCATCAAACTTTTCATGGGTGACACTTTTAGAAACACCCAGTTATGAATTGCAAACTCAAGCTCTCTTCTTCTTACATACGCATAGAATTTTTGACGGCTTTGAGCTATTTTCAGCCTTTCTCTAATAAGCTAAACTTTCTCCATAGCCTCATGAACAGAATCAGGCCTAATAAAAGTAGCTTCACCAACCTCAAACCACCCTATAGAAGACCTATATCTCCTACCATAAAGTGCCTTAAATGGGGCTATCTGAATTCTAGAGTGATAATTGTTATTGTAGGCAATCTCGACGAGAGGTAAGTGATCATCCCAATTACCTTTAAAATCAATCATGCAAGAACTCAACATGTCCTCTAGAGTCTGAATGGTCCATTTATCCCAACCATCTGTCTGCGGGTGAAAAGTTGTGCTAAGATTAACCTGAGTGCCAAGTCTCTGCTGAAAGGACTACCAGAAATATGAGGTGAACTGAGTATCCCTATCCGAAATAATGGAAAAAAGGACTCCATGCAATTTGACCAACTCCCGAATGTAAAGTCTAGAATAATCCTCACCTGAGTCTGTAGTCTTAACTGGCAGGAAATATGTTGATTTAGTCATTCGGTCTACAACCACCCATATCGAATTATGATGACGATGCGTATGAGGTAAACCTATGATAAAATCCATATTTATTTCTTTCCACTTTTAAGTAGGAATGCAGATATCCTGAGTCATACCTCCTGGTCTCTGATGCTCAACCTTAACTAATTGGCAATTTGGATGCTTAGCCACAAACTTTGCGATATCCTTTTTTCATGCCATTCCACCAATAGAATTTCCATAGATTACAATACATCTTAGTGGAACCTAGGTGGATATAGTATCGAGAGCTTTGGGCTTCTGTCGATATCCACTGTCTCAAATCCTCCATATCTGAAATACACCAACCTGCCCTAATAGTAGAGCACATCATCTCCCCCTTTGGAGAATGCTTCCGCTCTTTCTTGAGGACTGCTTCCTTCAACTTAGGAAATATTGGATCATTATCTTGTTGCTTTAACATCCACACAGGAGAAGACTCTGGACCATTTTGAACTATAACTCCACCTTCCACTGAATCAACAAAATGAATTCACAAATGAGTCAGCTTGTGAACATCTCTAACCAGCTCTTTCTTATCATCCCCAATATGAGCAACACTATTCATTGACAATTTGCTAAGGGTGTCGGCCACTACATTGGATTTTTTGAGATGGTACAAGACACTCATATCGTAGTCCTTCAACAACTCAAGCCATTTCATCTGACCATGATTCAAATTCTTCTGACTGAATATATACTCTTCTCATGAGATTTGAGCTATTTGGAAACATATGCTAAAACTTTACCATATTGCATTAACATGTAACCAAGGACAATTCCAGAGGCATCGCGATAAATCACGAATCCATCTGAACCTTCTGGTATAATCAATACTGGGGCATTAGTGAGTCGAGTCTTCAACTCCTGAAAACTCTTCTTGCAAGCATCAGTCCACTAAAATTTGAATTTCTTCTGAGTCAATCTAGACATAGAAGAGGCAATAGAGGAAAAGCCTTCGACAAACCATCTATAATATCAGCTAAAACCAAGAAACTCTTAATGTTTGATGGAGAGGTGGGTGTCGGCCAGTTCTTAACTCTGTCAATCTTTTGAGGATCAACCTGAATATCCTTGCTGGAGATGACCTGACCAAGGAATATTACTAATTTCAACTAGAACTCACACTTGCGAAACTTACCAAATAACTGGCGGTCCTTGAGAGTCTGCAAGACTATCCTCATATGGTCTGCATGCTCATCCTCTCTCCGAGAATAGATAAGGATGTCATTTATAATGACGATAAAAAACATGTCCAAATACTATTTGAACACCCTGTTCATCAAGTCCATAAAAGCTGAAAAGGCATTCGTTAGTCCAAAAGACATAACAACAAATTCATAGTGACCATACCGTATTCTGAAGGCTGTCTTCGAAATGTCACATTCTCTGACTCTGAGCTGATGATAGTAGGATCTGAGGTCTATATTTGAAAAGAATCTAGCACCCTTGAGCTGATCTAACAAGTCATTAATCCTGGGAATATGATACTTATTCTTGATTGTGACTTTGTTCAGCTAACGATAATTGATGCACATTCTGAGGAAACTGTCCTTTTTATGCACGAACAGAACTGGAGCACCCCATGGAGAGATTTTGGGTCGGATGAAGCCTTTGTCTAAGAGGTCTTTCAACTAATTCTTCAACTTCTTAAGTTCAGCTGGAGCCATTTTTTACGGAGAAATTGAGATAGGCTGGGTATTTGGAAAAAGGTCTATTCCGAAGTTAGTTTTCCATTTGGGAGAAACTCCGAGAAGATCTTTGAGAAATACTTCTAGGAAATCATATATGACTCGAACTAACTGAATAGTTAGGGCTTTGGAATTGAAATCCCTGACCCAAACTATATGATAGACACAACCCTTAGAAATTATTTTCCTAGCCTTAAAGTAAGATACAAACCGACCATTAGGCTATGAGGTACTATCCTTCCACTCTAAGATTGGTTCATTGAGAAATTTAAATCTAACGACCTTGGTTCTACAATCAACAGAGGCATAGCAAGAGTGTAACCATTCCATTCCAAGAATGATTTTGAAGTCAATTATATCCAACTCTACTAGATCAACTGTGCTGACTTTCTGTAAAACTGTAACTGCATAATTTATGTATACCTGACCAGCTAAAACTGACTCACCAACAAAAGTAGAGACTAAAAAGGGTTCTGAGAGGATTTCTAGACTAACATAAAATTGTATATAAGGAGTCACAAAAGAAAGTGTGGCTACTGGATCTAATAATGCATAAACATCAATCTAGAAGAGTCATAACATACCAGTGACTATGTCAAGCGAGTTCTCCTAATCCTGATGAGATGACGAGGCATAGAAGTGGTTCTGGCGTTGACCACTGCCCATACCAGAAGTAGTACCTTACTGAGTTGAGAAACCTAAAGATGTTGCGGAAGTGGTGGATTGAGTCTTTTCACATCTGGCTAAAGGGCAATCCTTCAATCTATGGCCCAACTGACCATACCAATAACAACCTTCCTTGCCTAGATAGCACATACCAGAATGGTTCTTACCACACTTAGGACATATGGGAAAGTGCGGATGCTAGAAACATTACTATGAGACTTAGAGCCAGATGCTCTACCTTTCTAAACAACACAGGGTCTAGGAGAAGAAGCACTAGTTGAAGAAGGTGTTGAAGCTGTAGATCTCTGCGGATACTATGAGCGATTGCTGCCGCGCAACCTTTATTGGTAATACTTAAAGTTACCTATCCTCACCTTTTTGCTCTCCCTTTCCCTTTCTTCAACTTTTTTTCCTCAATCTGATGGGCATGGATCATAGGTCTGGAGATATCCATGTCACTGATAAGCATAGCGGTCCTGCACTCCTTGACCACCAAGTTTGAAACTCCCCATACAAATTTTCTCATTCAGGTTTGTTCAGCATCCATCTCTGGAGCGTATTTGGACAGTTGATTAAACTTCAGGGCATACTCCTAAATAGTTGTGGAGTTCTTCATCAAATTAATGAACTCCTCTACCTTCACTTCCCTCAACTCACGGGGAAAAAATCTATCTAGAAACATTGTTACAAACTCATCCCACTCCACTAATCCTGCATCAACCCGTTTACCTTCCTTCCACTACCTGTACTAAAACTGGGCCACCCCTTTCAACTGATATGCGACCAAGTTTGCACTCTCAACCAAAGTAATGCCCATGATTTAGGTGATATTTTAGATATTGTCAATGAAGTCTTGTGGATCCTAATCCATCTTAGACCCATGGAACTTTGGGAATTCATCTGAGTGAAATCCCAAACTCTAGTAGCAGCTGCATCCTCACTTAGATTAGTAGGTGCAATGGCCTACTGATTAACCTGGTTGGTCATAACCTGCGCAAGCACTCAAAATGTAGCCTTAAACTCAGCGTGCATAACTTTCTCATTCAAAGGGTCTGCTGGAGTTGGTGGGGCTTATCGGTTTCCATTCCTATTTCTCCTTCCATTAGTCTTCTAGGAGGCATCATCTATAAACGTGCAAAGCACGAGTTAGAAGAATATTTTAGAGTTTCACGCGCTTCACACCCATGAAAAATATTCTACTTAACATGGCTTTCATATACCGTAGGACACACCTAAACCTGATGCTTTGATATCAAGTTTGTCAAGACTCGAGTCTATATCCTAGACGCAACACGATGCAACACGATGCCTCGAGCCACAAGTGACCCCAAGATAACCCATGGCATGACATATTTCTAACATTATATAATATTATAAAGAAACTAAGTGGAAGTTAACTGAATTTTAAAACATTCATTTATCAACAAAGGAATAAATAACACTGAGTCATAAAGCTGAAAATACTACTACTCGGTATGAAAGCCTCTACTAATTGATGAGCTTCTTGGGCAAGCTCCCAACTTACTTCCAAATTCTGAAACTAAACCAAGGACAAAGACAACTGAATAAAGGAAAATAACCCCAGTCCTTGAAGGATGAGGATTCACCACTGACAACTGCTGATGGGCAATTGTATGAGTCTAACTACGGTGCTACACCTGAGTACCTAAATTTATATCATAAAATGATATGGCACAAAGAGTATGTGGTTAGTACTTTGAATGTACTAAGTATGTGAAGTATACAACTGAAGTATAAAACATGTTAGTAAACTCTGATAAAGTATAACTGAACTGATATATAATGAACCATCTTAAACTTATCAATACTGAAAGTAATATGAAAAATCTAAAAATACTGAAAGGTAGAAGAAAAAACTGATATTTGGGTCATGTACATACATTAGAAACTGAAGCTGAGAGTGTAATTGAAGACTGTAACTGTACTGTGGGAGAGTCTATTAACCGACATATAACCACGTGAGATAAACGTGGAGTTTGATATATACGCACCATCAATAGGACCCAATATACCTTGCCAGGGTATAAAGGCATGACTGGGGTGATCACTAACTGAGGTCCATTTAGGCTAATAACCTATGGTGGCACGTAGTTCTGAGATATGGGTACGCTAAACCCTGGCCTAATTAGTGGTAAGTACTACTCCCAAATGAAATTTACTGATTATTTACTAATAGTACACTGTAGCTCGAAAACCAATGCCTTAAGACTAACTCAAAACTACTTTATATGAAAGTGTCCTGAGAGTCTATAGGTCCTGATAAAACTGATAATACAGATAGTACTGATAATATTGTAAAGAATGTATACTAAATTCATGAGAAAGTCATATGTACTTGAAAGACCATGTTATTAAAAAATAGTGCTAACTCATTAGGCTAAGTATTGGAAAACAAGCTAATATCAAAGTCATGGGAATACATTGTACCATTTGAGATCGTGCATTGAATAAAAATCCTAGGACATAGTTTCTAGAGAATTTAACCTGTTAGGGTTTTTGAAAATAATTGGTACACAAGAGTAAAAGAAAACCCTTTTTGAAGTCCCAATTACCTGGAGAAGGAGACTCCCTTGCTAGAGCTTGAATCTTGGAGCTTTGAAGAAGAACCATAACCTTGGCTTGAGAAGATCTAATACTTCTGTCGTATGTTTCTGAGAGTGTGTGTGAGAATAAGAGGGGAAATTCAAGTATTTCCCTTTGATCCCCTTTCAAAATATCCCAAAACAATGTAATCTAGGGGTTAAAAGAGTGAAAAGTTATGAAAATACCCTTAAAAATAATACCAGAAAAACTGTCTGTCTAGTGCCACGAGTCGTACCACGACTCCTGGTGACTAGCCACTACTTGTGGTGACCCTTCATGGTCACTGTAATTAAGTTGGTCAGTCTCTGTACCTCTTCCCATGACCAGATAGTATGAACTGTTCCAGCATAGAACAATTCATAGGCACTGCTCGTAGTTACCAAGACTATTTTGGTTACTCTCTAAACTTCCTCCTATGGGTGGATACCACAGATCATACCAAATCACTAAGGGTTGTAATATGACTCGTGGTCACTCAAACAATCCTGAACACTTCTATGAATCCTACTCCATGGCTCCTAGCCATGGACCGTACCTCCATACCATGGCTAGTGGCACGGTCCATCCTATGCCAAATGTTTAGTTTTTCTATTGGTTTCTACTTCAAGTCTAGGATAAACTCTTAGAAACTTTTGGGGTATAACACCTTGTACTGGTAAACATTACTTAGTATATTAGTAGAGGCTTCATAGACAGTCAGTCAGTTAGTTATATTAGTTTTCAAATGAATTTATGTTTCAAATTATGAAATTTCCTTTTTATTATTTTATAAGAGTTTGGTTCATCCTTTCGCTTATGCAGTATTTTTCAATATGTCTTTTAGTAGTATGCCAGGCTAAGGGTTTGCTCGGACCACTTGTGGTTTTGGATGTCGGCCATGCTCAGGGTGTAGGCTTAGGGTGTGACGTGATGAAAGAGGCCCGTCGAAACAAATTCAGTTGGTTTTTCCTTGGAGATGTGCTTACCCAATTTTTACATAGTGAGGATGTGGAGGAGGATGCCCATGATCATAATTTGTCTTCCATTATTAGATGTGCACATGTGAGGAGGGTGAATTAACCTGATGCAATGGGTGGCCCAACCTTGACAGTGGCCGACAGACACTCTATAAATGAGAGATATATTTTCTATTTGTATAGGATGATGGATCTACCACTGAGGATTGGAGGTTGTCCTTCTACTTCGTAGGAGCATGCTGTTTCGAATGAGTGGTACCCGCTCACATTTATGTCCAATACAGGTGCAAGATGAGGGAAAACTTTGATAAGCCTCTGGATGATGATGAGCTTACACTTGATCAATCACTGCATGAGATGGAGGAATACGAAGGAAAAAAAGAGGAGAATGATGAGAAGGAGCGAGACAATAAGGATGGTGACACTGTTTTCTCTCCCATTGATTATGATATTATCGATAATGAGTAGACAAGGAGTTCTTTCTTTTCACCTTTGAGTTTTATTTTGATGCACTAGGAATAGTGCTTTCTTTTAAGTGTGGGGTGTAGGAAGAAACTTCTATTATTTATGATATTTTTTATGGGTTGTATATTATAGATGTTATTTTGTTTTGATTGGGTTTGTTGGATATTTGAGTTGTAATAGTAAGTAAGTAGTATATTAGAAGCAGTGAGTCTTGCTAGGAGTTAGCATAACCCTCAATTTTTTCTTGTGCATCGGTTCTTTTTCGAGGTAAATCTTTGAATTAGGTAGTAGAATTTATTTAGTAGGTTTTATTTTTTTAGTCATAGGTAGAAACTTTTCCTAATGATTGATAGATGAAGATTGTCTTGAGAAAATTTTAGTGTAACACCCCAAAAGTTCCTAAGACTAGATTCGAGATTAAAAATATGATCAGCAGAAAAAGTTTGAGAAAAATGTCTTAGAACGACTTTTTGTACAAGTCGTTGTATGGAGCAATGGTCCATAGGACTGAGTCGTGGTGAATTTCTGGGTGACAGGTCTTAGACCAATGAGCCAGGGTACGACCCATTGGTTAATGTTATGGCTCGTGGTTACGAGCCGTGGTTAGTATCTACAGAGGACGACCTGGTGTAATGAGTCAATGTACGACTTGTAGGTTGTTGTCATGGGCTGTTGTCAGGAATCATGATGCGTTTCTGGTTGCCAGATCTTGGAACAACAAGTCAAGGTACGACTCTTTGTTAGGAGTGACGGGTCATGATCAAGAGTCATAGTATGTCCCTGGTGTGTCTAGGCTTGATAGTACGAGCCATGGTACGACTTGTTGTAGGAAATAACAAGTCGTGGTTTGCATCTTTGAAAAGAAATAGCGGAATTGGAAGTTTGGCCCTATAACGATGGGAGAAACCACGGGTCATTGTTTCAAGGTACGACCCATGGTACGAACTGTTGTAACTGGCAGTGAGATTTTTCCTGCGAAATCATTAAGGGTATTTTCATAAATTCTAAGATCCTAAGTCCTAAACTATATCATTTAAGCTTAGGAAAGAGTGTTTAAGGGTATTATCCACCCTATATCATCCATTCCTCTCCTAACACTCTTAATTGGAAATCAAGTCTCTCAAAACCCTCTTAATATTTTCTAGGGTTCTTGCCCAAGTTTCTCCTAAGTCCAATTGGGGTTTCAAGGCTAGTTACTGATTGTTAATTCTAGGTATGTGGACGTATCAATGATGGGTTCTTTCACACTCATGCCCCTTCTTCAAGCAAATTCATGATCACCCATTCCCCAAGCCCTATTTTTGAAATTCTAGGGTTTATGTTGGGTTATGAAATTCCTCCATGATTCTCTTATAGGTATAGCTGAATTGATAAAAATTTATGATTTCCATGATAAGGGTTTTATGTCCCCTCCTAATTGTTATGAAATTATGGCCCCTTATGTTACAAGTATGATTATGAGCTCTTAGGGCTAAATTCCTCTTTATGAGATTTTTATATCCTCTTATGATTGAAATTCTCTCAAGCCCTAATTTTATGTTTTATGATGTATAATACATGATTTCCTACAAGCACTCTACATGAATTTATGAACTTCAAGTATGTGGATTTTCTCAAGTATGTTTTCATGATTATCAGGATTATGATTAAGGTTGACTCACGGGCCCTTATTTCATGGCTAGTTAACGTATTACAAGCATGTTCACGATTATCATAATTTAAACTAGCCCATGAACTTCATGTATGATTTCACAATATTGGTCATGAGCCATGTGCATATTTTTGGGAGTAGTGTCTAGCATCGAGTAGGCCCAGGTTTAGGCAAACCTTGAGTCTTAGAACTACATGCCAACGTAGGTTGGTATTCATGCTAACCCTGCGAGGTCTCTTCAGTGATCATGCCATGTTATCGTTCTTTGCCCTGGCAAGGCTTAGGATGGCTCTGCTCACTTGAGCGAGATAGTTGGGGCATCATATAAGCTCTACAATGATGGTGTCGGTTATGACGAGTACTCCCATCATTCCTTATGTTTTATGCATGATCATGTTTACGATACTTTGTCTCAAGTTATGATTTACAAGATATCTCTTATGATCATGATTATGACTAGTTTACGAACAGTTTTGAAAACCTTGAGCCCTAATGTTCCAAATATGATTTTTACTTCAAGTTTTTCTTGAAATGTCCTACTCTCATGAAATTTTATGTATTTTAATTGTTTGCTTCAATTACCTTCATACTGAGTATATTCCAAGTATTGAATGCATACTTTTATGTTGTATCGTTTCATGATATAGGTCCAAGCGATCAAACTCAGCCCCGCCGGTAGTCCTGCTCGCACCTCAGACCGCATTAGTCCAGTCTTGGTGAGTCTTCACATATCAAGGACATTCTCCAGTTTATGTTTTGTATGTTATTTCAATTTCAGACTTTAGCGAGCTAGTTGGGCTATTGTCCCATTAGCTCATCAGATGTCCTGAGGCTTTTCGGGCGATATATAGATGTTTTAGCTTTTGAAGAGTGTTGACTCCATTTATGTTGTTTTGATATACTTTAGACTTCCTTTTATCCATGCTTATAATTTAATTCCCACTTGTTTATTCTATTAAGTCACGCTATGTATGTGCCATGGGTTAGCTTGGAGCCATTTGTGGTTCTAGATCTCGTGTCTCGATCCGGGGTCCCAGCTCAAGTCATGACATTTAGTCATTTTAGGATCATGTGTACCTCAAAAACCATGTAATGCTAGGTACTCTAGATTAGAAGCACTAGGAAACTCTTTAGGGGAATATAGAAGAACATGAAACAGATTATAGACGCCCCTAGTAAGACACCATCTAGGCTCTTCTAGTTGATTCGACACCTAATTTAGAGGGCTTAATAATGCTTGCATTGAACACACTCTAATGTAGGTTAAATAGAGGCTCTCCATTCATCCATCTTGAGTTGACCATGTGCCATGTGATATTGATTCTTTATATCATGTTCCATGTGTCATATCAATGTCTAGAACTTGTCGAATGTGTGTACAAGGTGAAAGAAGGTGTAAATGTTTAACAGATGATGTAGGCATTTCTTTGCTTAGCCAGTATATCTGCTTTTTGTTACCTACATATGATGATGATATTCCTAGTTATCCTTGTTTAGCCTTTAATCTATTCTTTGATAACTACCTGATAAACTTATCCCTTTTATTCACATTAGTCATAATGTTGATCACGTGGCCCTAAAGCACTTTAGTTGAAAATTTTGAGCACTTGAAGGAAAAGTGGGAAAGAAACAAGGGTATATTTGAAAAAGAATTTAAGTAGAAAAGTGAGACTACACAAGTTGCAAAGTAAAAATAGGATGTTGGAGGACAGAACAATGCATATAGAAAACAATGAAAAGAAAATGCTCTTTTCTAGCACCTAGTACAAAAGTTATTCCTAAAGCTTAAAGACAAAAAGCATGTGAGGTATAAGTGAAGAATTGATAGCAAAAAGAATGAAACTTGATGAAACAAAGAATATGTGAAGAAAAGAAAGAAAAAGTAGTGTGTTAAAAGTGCTTGGTAAAGATAGTTAGTATTCTGGATAAATAATTCCTACATGTCCCTTAGCCTACATTATAACCAGTGAAAGTCCTACTTGATACACCAAGATGGGTGGAGTATTACACTGAGGAAAAGCCTATGGATCATTGTATGAACATATGAAATTCATCGTGAGAGTGTAAGTGAAAATTTTCTTGATTACAATGCCCAATTTAAAATTCATGATCTTTCTATACGGACAACTTTTTCTCTTGATATTGAGGCCACATGATTGATGAAGATTAGGCAATATTCTTGATTTCTTTGTTGAGTTATACAATTATGTTTGTCTGTCTTACACTAAGGGACTCAATCTTAGAGGCGTGGTTATGTTACATGTAATACCCCAAAACATTTCTAGACCAAACTCAAACTTTGCATGAAAAACCAAAAAGAACCAGAAAATTTTATCTCAGAATGACCAAGACAATGAGTAGTTTTCAGCAGTAATGATCTGTTGTCTGGGTCATGGTTAGCCCTGCCATTTGTCCTTCAGGAACCAACAAGACATGGAATAATCCGTTCTGAGGAGTAACGAGTCGTCCTGTCACTCATTGCATTTCCAACTCAGAAATCAATTACACCCTTTCTAGGAACCCACAGGTCAGATGACGAGTCATCGTCTGATGTAATGACCCATGGGGTGACTCGTGAGTTGGAACCTAGGTGTTGTTAAAAATCTTTTCCAGTAATAGTGAGAGGCAACAACGACCCATTGTATCACACAACGAGTCATCATTTTCATCCATGACAATAAGACCAGACATCCCTGAGTTTTTTTAGTGTTGACTGCAAGCAGACACAATGACCCATTGGTTCTACTAAAGAGTCGTTGTGTCGTCCATTAGCAGAGGGACCAAGTTATCCTACCAGTGACAACAAGAGGTACCAACAACCCGTTGGTTCTTCCAATGAATTGTGGTTCCTTTAGGTGTTCCATTTATAGTAAGCCCTGATTCCAAGACCAGGACACACGACTGGTCCCAACGAGTCATGGTATCAACCAATGACTTGTTGTATGACCTGTTGGTCCCTGTCGAATAGTTTTCTAGATTTTTTTCAGGGGTATTTTTGTAACTTTCCACCTTTTTAATCCCTAAACTATGTCATTTTTGGGTTATATTTAGGGGTTTAGGGAGATAATCGATGTTCCCTCTTCATTGCTCTCATTCTCTCAAAGTCAGAACATAGAAAACTCAGTCAGGAAGCACAAAGCAGGAGCAGGGGTTTCAATTTTCTTCCTAGATCTCTCAAGGGTTCTTCTTCAGGATTTCTATACCAGGTATGCGGGAATTCAATAAGGGAATTTTCCTTTTCTTGTGCCCAAAAATCCTTATGAATTTTTCTTATCAGTTCTAGCCCTGAGGACTATCTAGGGGAATGTCGTATGGGCAAGGAGGGATGCTTTGGTTGTGGGCAGTTGGATCTCAGGTTAAAGGAGTGTCCATCAGTAGGACGGGGGAGAACTCAGTCTGCTTCAGCAGCACCAACAGGTCGTCTAACTCGGCGGGGGACTACTTCAGGTATGGATAGCGGTTAGTTCCAATATCATTTTTATGCTTTGTCCTCTCGTCAGGATCAGGAGAGCTCACCTGACGTGGTCATGGGTATGTTACGTCTTTTCCATCTAGATGTGAATGACCTACTATATCTAAGAGCCACACTATCATTTGTGACTCCTTACGTAGCTGTTCAGTTTGAAATCAGTCTGGAAGTCCTCTCAGAACTGTTCTCAGTCTCTACCCCAATTGCTGAGTCAGTTAGAGCCAGCTGGGTATATAGAAACTGCCCAGTCTCAGTGTTGAGTAAAGTAATTCCAATTGATCTAGTAGAGCTAGACATAGTTGATTTCGACCTCATTCTTGGCATGGATTGATTATATTCTGATTATGCCTCAGTCAACTGCAAAACAAGAGTCGTCAAGTTTCAGATATCCAATGAGCGAGTCTTAGAGTGGATGGGTAGTGTTTCAATGCCTAAGGGTCGGTTTATTTTCTACCTTAAGGAAAGGAAGCTCATTTCGAAATGATGCATCTATCACTTAGTTTGGGTCAAAGATTCTAGTTTCGAGACCCCAAATATTCAGTCAGTTCCAGTTGTCAGCGAATTCCCTGATGTGTTTTCTGAAGATCTTCCCAAAGTCCCTCTCGAGCGAAAAATAGACTTCGGCATAGACCTTCTTCCAGACACTCAGCGCATCTCTATTCCTCCTTATAGAATGGCTCTAGCTAATCTTAAAGAGTTGAAGGAACAGCTGAAGGACCTTCTAGATAAGGGTTTCATCAGGCCTAGTATCTCTCCATGGGGAGCTCCAGTGTTGTTCGTGCGAAAGAAAGATGGTACCCTCAGAATGTGTATCGACTACCATCAACTGAACAAAGTTACAGTTAAGAATAGGTATCCTCTACCCAGGAATTGATGACTTTTTCAATCAGCTTCAAGGAGCCAGTTATTTTTCCAAGGTAGATCTCAAGGTGGGGATATCATCAACTTAGGGTCAGGGAATGTGAAATACCAAAGACAACCTTCAGAGCTTGGTATGGCCACTATGGATTTGTGGTTATGTCCTTCAGACTAACTAATGCCCTGATAGCTTTTATGCACCTGATGGATAGGGTATTCAAATAGTATTTAGACATGTTCTTAATTGTATTCATAGATGACATTTTGGTATGCTCCATAAATGAGGAGGAGCATGCTAACCATCTTAGGATAGTGTTGCAAACTTTTAGAGACCGTCAATTATTCGCTAAATTCAGTAAATGTTTATTTTGGGTGAAGTCTGTGGAGTTACTTGGTCACATGGTCTTAGGTGAGGGTATTCAGGTAGACACTCAAGAGATAGCAGCGGCGAAAGACTGGCCAAGACCTACTTCCCCAACAGATACCAGAAGTTTCCTAGGTCCAGCCGGTTATTACTGACAGTTTGTAGAGGGATTTTCTTCTATTTCATCTCCTCTAACTAAACTAACACAGAAAAATGTGAAGTTTCAGTGGTCAGATGTATGTGAGAAGAGTTTCCAAGAGTTGAAGACTCGACTCACTACAACTCCAATTTTGACCTTACTAGAAGGAACAAAGGGTTCTTGGCCTATTGTGATTCTTTTAGAGTTGTCCTCAATTGCATTTTGATGCAACGGGTAAGGTGATAACTTATGCCTCCAGACAACTCAGGTCCAAGAGAAGAATTATTCGACTCATGATCTGGAATTGCCAGCAACGGTATTTGCTTTGAAAATATGGAGACATTATCTTTATGGGGTTCACGTATATGTTTTCACTGACCATAAGAACCTTCAGTACGTGTTCAGTCAGAAAGATTTGAACCTTCATTAGAGAAGGTGGTTAGAGTTATTGAAGGATTACGACATGAGTGTGCTTTACCACCCGGGCAAGGCAAATGTGATTGCGGATGCCTTGAGTAGAATGTCCATGGGTAGTGTTTCTTATGTTAAAAAGGGCAGAAAAGAGTTAGCAAAAGATATTCACAGGTTAGCCCGATTGGGAGTACAATTTGTGGATTCAGCTGAGGGCGGAGTACTATTGCGGAGTGGGTCAGAATCCTCGTTAGTTGTGGAGGTTAATTCAAAGCAGGATGAAGATCCCATACTGCTTAAGCTGAAAGAAGCAGTTCTAAGAAAAGAAGTGGAGGCCTTCTCCAAAGGAGGAGATGGTGTACTTCACTACCAGGGAAGACTGTGTGTTCCAGATGTAGATGGCCTGAGACAGCGAATATTGGTAGAAGCGCACAACTCCAGATATTCTATCCACCTAGGTGCCACTAAGATGTACCGCAACCTACGGGAAATCTACTAGTGGAATGGCATAAAGAGAGATATTGCATAATTTGTGGTTAAGTGCCCGAACTGCCAGCAGGTTAAGGTTGAACATCAGAGACCTGGGGATATGACTCAAGATATCAACATACCCATGTGGAAGTGGGAAGAAGTGAATATGGACTTTATTACAGGTCTACCTCATACTCGTCGGCAGAATGATTCAATTTGGGTGATAGTAGATTGGATGACCAAGTCGGCATATTTCCTCCCAGTTAAAACTACAGAATCAACTGAGGATTATGCTAAACTATACATCCCAGAGTTGGTT
Source organism: Datura wrightii (assembly GCA_035772735.1). NCBI lineage: Eukaryota > Viridiplantae > Streptophyta > Magnoliopsida > Solanales > Solanaceae > Datura > Datura wrightii. The sequence goes on from JASDFA010000018.1 coordinate 146,951,622, forward strand.
ATACTGCATGAAGTTCCCTTATCCATTATTTCAGATCGAGATACCCAGTTCACCTCCCATTTCTAAAAGTCATTAAAGAACGGACTCGGTACTCAAGTTAAACTCAGCACAACTTTTCACCCTTAGAAAGATGGACAAGCTGAGTGGACTATTAAAAACTTAGAAGATATGCTGAGAGGTTGTGTGATTGACTTCAAGGGCAATTGAGATGATCACCTACCTCTCATCGAGTTTGCATACAACAACAACTACCACTCTAGCATTCAGATGGCCCCGTTTGAGGCCTTATACGGTAGAAGGTGTAGGTCTCCTATAGAGTGGTTTGAAGTTGGCGAAGCTACCTTGATAGGACCAAACTCAGTTCATAAAGCTATATAGAAAGTGCAACTTATCAGAGAAAGGTTGAAAACAGCTCAGAGCCGTTAGAAATTATATTCTGATGTGAGGAGGAGAGAGTTAGAATTTGCTATAGATGATTGGGTTTATCTGAAAATTTCACCCATGGAAGGGGTGATAAGGTTTGGAACAAAAGGAAAACTCAGTCCGAGGTATGTAGGACCCTACAGGATTTTAAGGCGAATTAACGATGTGGCCTACAAGTTAGAATTATCTTCGGAGTTAGCATTTGTGCACCCACTCTTCCATGTGTCACTTTTGAAGAAGTGCATCAGTGATCTAACCCTAGTTGTGCCACTAGACAATGTAGGAGTGAAGGATAGTCTCTTACGAAGAAGTCCCAGTTCAGACCTAGACCATCAGGTTCGTGAGCTGAGAAATAAGGAGGTTGCTTCAGTAAAGTCTTGTGGAGGAACCAGCTAGTTGAGGGGGCCACATTAGGACATGATGGCTAAAGATCCCCATTTATTCCCCTCCAGTTCAGTTTCAACATTAGATGTTAAATTCCTCCTCAGTACTCTATTCAGTTCCTCACTCATTAGCTCTATTCAGATTTTTCAATGTACACTCTAGTTGTGTTAACTCAGTTAGTATGATTTAATCAATTCGGAGTTAGTCATTCCTTTAGAAATCAGTTTATAGTCTCAGTCTGGGAATTGCAGCTTTTTCCCAGTTATCCGGCAGTTTTAGCCTTCATTTGAGGATGAATGATCACAAGGGGGAGATATATTAACACTCCAAAATTTTCCTAGACCAAACTCAAACTTTGCATGAAAAACCAAAAAGAACCAAAAAATTGTCTGAGAACGACCGAGACAATGAGTCGTTGTCAGTAGTAACGACCCGTTATCTGGGTCGTGGCCAACCCTGCCAGTTGTTCTTCAGGAACCAACGAGACATGGAATGACCCGTTGTGAGGAGTAATGAGTCAACCTATCACTCGTTGCATTCCCAGCTCATAAATCAGTTAAACCCTTTCCAGGAACCCACGGGTCAGACGACGAGTAGTCGTTTGATGTAACGACCCATGGGGTGGCTCGTTAGTTGGAGCCTAAGTGTTGTTAAAATTCTTTAACAATAACAACAAGAGGCAACAACAACCCGTTCTATCACACAACGAGTCACTTTTTCCATCCATGACAATAAGACCATAAATCCCTTAGTTTTTCCAGTGTTGACTACGAGCAGACACAATGACCCGTTGGTTCTACAAACTGGTCATTGTGTCGTCTGTTAGCAGAGGGACCAAGTTATCCTATGTCACGACCTAAACGTAGACCCAAATCATAACATGGGACAAGGAGCCCCGAGAGACCCCAAGTCGACCCATGGCATGAGCATACATCTAATTCATTCACATAAGCGGAAGACTTAACATGAGGAAACAAAATCATGGCATAATGATGGAGAAAAGACAATACAAGATTCATACATAACGGCTGAATACAACTTATAGTCTGAAAAGCCTCTACTCATGAAAGACGGGTTGATGGGACAATACCCCAACTAACCCTACAATACTGAAGCTGAAAGAGAATAATAGAGTCTGAACATATGGCCCTTGAAACATGAGGACTCACCAAATAAACTGATAGCAAACTCTGAAGAGCTACTGAGGAGGGTGAGCCTGAGAGCCGGGTCCTGTATCATGAAATGATACAACATAGAAAGTATGGGGTCAGTACGTGGAATGTACCAAATGTGAAAGGTAAGTAAAACGGATATTTAAAATGTATAGTAAACTCATAAAACATCACAAGAAAGGGACTTCATGCGTGGATCATAATCATCGTAAGGCTCAAGGTTTTCAAATCATTCATAAAATGTTCATTAGCATATTCATAAGAGGAACTTTATCAAATAATTTCTCGAGCCAAAATCATAAACATAACAATGCATAAAAAAACATGCGGAATAATGGGAGGACTCGTCATAACCCACACCGTCATGGTAGAGCCTTTCATGATGCCCCAACTATCTTACTCAAGTGGGCAGAGTCGCCCCTGGCTTGCCAGACGAGGGACGTGCATTATGTGATATCAGGAAAAGAGGGGATCATTATCATTGTAATGAATCATTATAAACCCATGGTGGCACGTGGCTATGAGACACCGGTGTAGTCCTTTGAACGCCAGGCTACTCGGTGCTAGATATGGCTTCCAAAAATATGCATATAGGCTTATATGTAAATCAATAACATCATGCATTAAGATTCATTGGCTAAAATATGACATTTAACATTCATTAATCCCCATTAAACATGATTAGCCAAGAACCAAAGGCCCTTTAGTCAGCCAACATCATAAATCTATAAATCATGAGATCCGTTTCATAAAACATAAGTCATCCTTGAACATGTGGCCAATGCCCAATACTTTTCCATGCTTTACAATGCTCAATTCATTCGAAAACATATTTTTTCATCATTTATTGTTTATAAATCATAAAGCCCACGCGTACTTGAAATCATGAACATAACTTGTAAATCATCAAATCATGTTGGGCGTATAAATAATTTCATGTTTCAAACCACAATTCATGCTGGGTTCGTAAATACCAACAATCGAAGAGGAGATCATAAATCAAATCATCATAGATCATCCATAAGTAGGCTTAATTGAATTGAAACTGGAATTTATGATTTTATAAGTAAAATATATTGAAAAACCTGATCAAAATCCATGAGATCCGTAAATCATATAAGACCATAAATAAATAATAAGATTTTCATAAGAATTGAATTAAAACCCTAATGAATTGTTGATAGATTTTCGTAAATTGATAGGGAATGAGCATGGGTGTGGAATAAAACACCCATTTAAAACCTTACATACCTGAAAATAACTGATTCTTACTCTCCCTTGAATGCCCAAAAGAAATTGAAAGGAATTGGAGAAGGAAGCCTTGAATCACCCTTTGATCACCTCTCTATACTCTTGCGTGCATGAATAAGGACTTAGAATAGATTATCTCTCTAAAAACCCACCTTTCTTAGGCTAAAATGACGTAGTTTAGGGTCTCATAGCTTGAAAAAGTCGAAAATGTCCTTAATGAATCTTCCCTGAAAACTATCCAGATCGGTCTAAAGGGTGGTACCAACAAGTCATTGGAAGAAACGATGACACGTTGTATGGCCGTTCGTGAGCACTGCTGAGACTAGACTCCGAAATAAAACAATGGATGGACAGGATGACTCGTCCTTTAGACCAACGGGTCGTCAAGTCGACCATTGTTTGCCCCTTCACAAAATTGGACCTCCTGACCACGAGCCTTACCACGACTCGTGGTTACTTCCAATGAGTCGGGGTCTTGATCCGTCACATGCACTGGAAATTCTTGCAACCAAACGACGGCCGGTGACCACGGGTCATCACTTCTCACCACGAGTCATTGGACGACTCGTGGTTTTCTCAAGTGCTAAGCCCGGCCTCTCCTACGACTGCTAATAACGACTCGTTGTTCCAAGCAATGAGTCGTTGCATCGCTCGTTGTCTCCACTGCCACCAGAACTCCCTATTCACCACGACTGCATACAATGACTTGTGGTTTGATACCACGAGTCATTATGTTGCCCACCCTGTGATATTTTTCCAATTTCAGCTGTTTTTAACTTTTAACTCGCGGGTCTACCCCTAGGCACTTTCGAGGTATTACAATATCTCCCCCTGGGAATATTCGTTCTCGAATGTAAGAAACCAACATAAAACAGAAACATGCAATTATCATATGCAAATACCGATCATTTAGCCTGAAAAATGATGGGATGACTACCTCCGATTCAAATTATACAGTTGAACTGAATTCACAAATCACATACACACCTACATACATAGAAAAAACTTGTGTGCAAGAACTGAACATGAAACTAAATAGATTCATAGAGAGAAACTGATACCTCAAGTTTAAACTGAGCCGGTAGAGAATAAATGTGGGTATTTAGCCATCATATCCTCTTCGGCTTCCCTTGTTGCTCCTTCAACATGCTGATTCCTCCATAATACTTTAACTGAAGCTACTTCTTTGTTTCGTAAACTTCAAACCTGTCGATCTAGTATTTCCACCGGAACCTCCTCATAGCTAAGGCTATCCTTTACACTAACGCTGTCCACCGGATCTACTAAGGCTGGGTCTCCCAAGTATTTCTTCAAAAGCGATACATGAAACACGAGATGCGCGGAAGATAACTCTGAGGGAAAGTCCAACTCATACGCTACCTTACCAACTCTTCTCATAATCCAGTAGGGACCAACATAATGGAGACTGAGTTTTCCTTTCTTCCCAAACTGCATAACTCCCTTCATGGGTGATACCTTCAGAAATACCCAATCATCTACCTCAAACTCTAACTCTCTCCTCCTCACATTAACATATGACTTTTGACGACTTTGAGTAGTTTTCAGCCTGTCCCTTATCAACTGAACCTTCACCGTAGCCTTATGAACCGAATCAGGTCCTATCATAGCTGCCTCACCAACCTCAAACCATCCAATAGGCTATCTACATCTCTGCCCATAAAGAGCCTCGAACGGTGTCATCTGGATGCTGGAGTGATAGTTGTTATTATAAGCAAACTCGATTAGGGGCAAGTGATCATCCCAACTACCTTTAAAGTGCATCACACAAGCTCTCAACATGTCCTCGAGAGTCTGGATTTTTCATTCTGCTTGACCATCTGTTTGCGGATGAAAGGTTGTGCTGAGCTTAACCTGAGTCCTTAGCCCTTTCTGAAAAGACCACAAAAACTAAGAGGTAAACTGGGTACCTCGGTCTGAAATGATGGACAAGGGAACCCCATGCAATCGAACCAACTCCCAGATATACAGTTTGGCATAATCATCTGCTGAATCTGTGGTTTTGACAGATAGAAAGTGTGTAGCCTTGGTCAACCTGCCTACCACCACCTAAATAGAATCGTAGTGCCAACGAGTACGAGGTAGGCCTGTATGAAATCCATATTAATCTCTTCCAACTTCCAAGTAGGAATGCTGATATCCTGAAGTACTCCTCCCGGCCTTTGATGTTCCACGTTAACTTGTTGACAGTTTGGGCACTTGGCTATGAACTCTGCAATATCCTTTTTCATACCATCCCCCCAATAGATTTCTCACAAATCACGATATATCTTCGTGGAACCTGGATGAATAGAATAATTGGTACCATGTGCCTCATGCAATATCTGGCTCCTTAAGTCCTCTACATCTAGAACACACAAACGACCCTGGTACGCAGCACACCAACTCCCCCTTGGGAGAAGACCTCCACCTTCTGACTCCGAACGACTTCTTTCAGCTTTACCAAAATTAGATCCTCATCTTTTCTAGCTTTCACATCAGTCATCGAGGATGATTTGGATTCATTTTGCACAACAATGCTGCCATTGGTCAAGTCGACCAATCTAACTCCCAACCTTGCAAGTCTATGGACATCTTTCACCAACTCCTTCTTTCCCTCATCCACATGGGACACACTCTCCATAGAGAGCCTACTAAGTGCGTCCGCTACCACATTAGCCTTACCTGGGTGGTAAAGGACACTCATATCGTAGTTCTTGAGTAGTTCCAACCACCTCCTTTGTCGTAGATTGAGATATTTCTGCTTGAACACATATTGCAAGCTCTTTTGATCCATGAATACATCCACGTGGACCCCATATAAGTAATGCCGCCATATCTTCAATGCGAATACCACCACGGGCAACTCAAGGTCATGGGTCGGGTAATTCTTCTCATGGATTTTCAACTAGCTTGAGGCATATGCTATCACCTTCCCATGCTGCATCAACACAGACCCAAGTTCGATTCTCGAGGCATCACAATATACCACAAAACCATCGGTACCCTCGGGTAGGGTCAACACTGGTGCTGAAGTGAGTCGAGTCTTCAACTCTTGGAAGCTTTTCTCACAAGCCTCCGACCATTGAAACGTCACCTTTTTCTGAGTCAACCTGGTCAAGGGTGCTACAATAGATGAGAAGTCCTCAACAAACCTCCGGTAGTAGCCAACTAAACCCAAGAAACTCCGAATATCCGAAGGATTCACTGGTCTGGGCCAACTCTTCACCGCCTCAATTTTCTGAGAATCTACCTTTATGCCCTCACTCGATACCACATGGCCTAAAAATGCCACAGAGTCAAACCAAAATTCACACTTGCTAAACTTTGCATACAACTGACGTTCCTTGAGGGTCAGAAGCACTACTCTGAAGTGAGCGGCATGCTCCTCCTCGCTCTGAGAGTCTATAAGGATGTCATCAATGAACACAATCACAAACATGTCCAAATATTGCTTGAATACCCTGTTCATCAAGTCCATGAAAGCTGTAGGGGCATCGGTTAGTCTAAAATACATTCAACAAATTCGTAGTGACCATATCGAGTCCTAAAAGCGGTTTTCAGGATGTCACTCTCCCTAACCCTGAGCTAGTGATACCCGGATCTGAGATCAATCTTGGAGAAACACTTGGCACGCTGAAGCTGATCAAACAAATCATCGATCTTGGATAAAGGATACCTATTCTTAATGGTTGGATAAAGGATACCTATTCTTAATGGTGACCTTGTTTAACTGTCGATAGTCAATGCACATCCAAAGCGAACCATCCTTCTTCCAGACAAATAACACTGGTGCACCCCATGGAGACTTACTCGGCCTAATAAAACCCTTATCTAACAAGTCCTTCAACTGATTCTTCAACTCTTTTAGCTCGGCAGGAGCCATACTGTAGGGAGGGATAGATATAGGCTGCATATTAGGTAGAAGGTCAGTACCAAAATCAATTTCTCTCTCAGGAGGAACACCTGGCAAATCATCGGGAAAGACCTATGGATACTCACACACCATCGGGACTGACTGGATAGTCGGGGTCTCGGATTCAATATCCTTAACCCTAACTAAATGATACATGCAATCCTTAGAAATCATCTTTAGGGACTTAAGATATGAAATGAATTGGCCTGTAGGTACAGCTAAACTACCCTTCCATTCTAAGACTGGTTCACTCGAAAAGTGAAATTCCACCGCACGGGGTCTACAATTAATAGAAGCATAACATGCCAACCAATCCATGCCCAGAATGATGTCAAAGTCAGTCATGGATAACTTTACTAGGTCTGTGGAGGTGACCTTATGCAACACTGTAATGGGGCAACCTTTATACACCCGCCTAGCTATAACTGAATCACCAATAGGAGTAGAAACCAAAAATGGCTCTGACAAAGTCTCGGGACTAACTCCAAAACTATAGTAATGTAAGGAGTTACAAAGGACAAAGTAGCTCCTAGATCTAGCAAGGCATAAACATCAATGTGAAAGAGATGCAACATACCAGTGACCACATCTGATGAAGTCTCCTACTACTGGCGTGAGGCGAGGGCATAGAATCTATTTTGGTGTTGTCCAGCACCCCCACTAGTAGATGCTCCCTGCGGAGCTGAACGTGCTGGAGCCGCTGCTGACCTGGTGGTTTGCGCACGGCCTCTATCACCATCCTGTCTGGAAAATAGACATGCTTGGCGCATGCGGCTGAGCCTACCACACCCGTAGAAAATATCTGAGGCGAGCAAACACTCCCAGGCATGACTCTTGTACGAGTCGCACTTCTCGAAGACTGGGGAGGTGCGATCCATCTGCGTGCCTCTCTAATCCCTGAATCCTAAAGTCCTGCTCTTCTGATCACCCTTAGGTTTGGATGGAACACTAGCTGATGACGATGCTGGAGCTAGTGATCTTTGCTGAAACTGTGGGCGGTGACCGCCGCCGGACCTCTGATGTGAAAACCCATGGCTATCTGTTCGAGCCCTCTTTTCCTCCCTCTCTCTCACATGAGCTGCCTCCATCTGCTGGGCGTACAAAACTATATGAGGAAAGTCTATATCCTAATGAAGCATGGCAGTCCTGCAATCCTTGTCTAAATAACCGGCCACACCATGAATGAATCGGCTCACCCGCGCCCTCTGATCCATCACCAACTATGGGGCGTATTTTGACAAGCGAGTGAACTCAAGTGAATACTCCAGCACTATCATCTTTCCCTGCATAAGATTCAAGAACTCGGCTACTTTCAACTCCCTCATCTCCCGAGGGAAAAACCGATTGAGAAAAGCCATGTGGAACTCATCCCAGCTGATAGGGCCCGCTCCCGCTGCCCTGTTGTCTTTCCATTGCTTGTACCAAATATGAGCAACCTCCTTTAGCTAATAGGAGGCCAATTCAACACTCTCCCTATTTTTCACCCCCATGACCTGGGTGACCTTCAAGATCCCTTCAATGAACTCGTGTGGATCCTCATCCACCTTCGACCCCGTGAACTCAGGAGGATTCATCCTCAAGAAATCCCTCACCTAGCTGCCGCTGCATTCCCATTCTGAGGGTAATGCACCACTGTCTAATTATGAACCTGGGCAGCCATAGCCCGTGCCAGCATCTGAATCACTGCCCTAAACACAGCGTGGGCAACTGGCTCTGGTGCATACCCCTCATGAACAGGTGGGGCTGGCTGATACTCGTCACCATTGGAACCCTCATGATCATTGCCATTACCATTCTTCTGACGTTCACTCGGCGTGGAGTCATGATTCTGCAAACAAAAATAGCATGGATTAGAAGGGTAGGAAAACTTTTCATCGCACGACATAGATCATGAAAGAAGGGAACATTTCCTAAACGTCTCATAGCCTCTTCATCATAAGTGTGGCGCGCTTCACACCCATGAAAAAAGACTTTACTTCACGCAGCTTTCAGACACCCTAGGATACTTCAAACCTATGACTCTGATACCAAGTTTTTCATGACCTGAACTAGACCCGGATAGTAACACGGGACAAGGAGCCCTAAGAGACCCCAAGTCGACCCATGGCATGAGCAAACATCTAATTTATTCACATAAGCAGAAGACTTAACATGAGGAAACAAAATCATGGCATAATAATGGGGAAAAGACAATACATGATTCATACATGACGGTAGAATACAGTTTATAGTTTGAAAAGTCTCTATTCATGAAAGACAGGTTGATGGGACAATACCCCAACTAGCCCTACAATACTGAAACTGAAAGAGAACAATAGAGTCTGAACATATGGCCCTCGGAATATGAGGATTCACCAAATAAGCTGACAACAAACTCTGAAGAGCTACTGAGGAGGGTGAGCCTGAGAGCCGGGTCCTGAATCATGAAATGATACAGCATAGAAAGTATGCGGTCAGTATGTGAAATGTACCGAGTATGCTAGGTAAGTAAAATGGATATTTAAAATGCATAGAAAACTCATAAAACATCATAAGAAGGGGACTTCATGCCTGGATCATAATAATCGTAACATAATGTAAGGTTCAAGGTTTTCAAATCATTCATAAAACGTTCATTAGCATATTCATAAGAGGAACTTTATCAAATCATTACTCGAGCCAAAATCATAAACATAAAAATGCATAAAAAACATGCGGAACAATGGGAGGACTCATCATAACCGACACCATCATGGTAGAGCCTTTCATGATGCCCCAACTATCTCACTCAAGTTGGTAAAGTCGCCCCTGGCTTGCCAGGCGAGGGATGTACATTATGTGATATCACGAAAAGAGGGGATCATTATCATTATAATGAATCATTATAAACCCACAGTGGCACGTGGTTATGAGACACCAGCGTAGTCCTTTGAACTGTCGGGCTACTCGGTACGAGACACGGCTCCCAAAAATATGCATATAGGCTCATACGTCAATAACATCATGCATTAAGATTCATTGGCTAAAATATGACATTAAATATTCATAAATCCCTGTTAAACACGATTAACCAAGAATCAAAGGCCCTTTAGTCGGCCAACATCAAAAATTGATAAATCATGAGATCCGTTTCATAAATCTTAAATCATCCTTGAACATGTGGGCAATTCCCAATACTTTGCCATGGTTTACAATGCTCAATTCATTCAAAAAACATGCTATAAACATTGGGTAACTTTAAACATGCTTTTCATCATTATTGTGCATAAATCATAAAGCCCATGCATATGTGAAAGCATGAACATAACTTGAAAATCATCAAATCATGTTGGGCATATAAACAATTTCATGTTTCAAACCACAATTCATGCTGGGTTCGTAAATACCAACAATCGAAGAGGAGATCATAAATCAAATCATCATAGATCATCGATAAGTAGGCTTAATTGAATAGAAACTGGAATTTATGATTTTATAAGTAAAATATATTGAAAAACCTAATCAAAATCCATGAGATCCGTAAATCATATAAGACCATAAATAAATAATAAGATTTTCATAAGAATTGAATTAAAACCCTAATGAATTATTGATAGATTTTCGTAAATTGATAGGGAATGAGCATGGGTGTGGAATAAAACACCCATTTAAAACCTTACATACCTGAAAATAACTGATTCTTACTCTCCCTTGAATGCCCAAAAGAAATTGAAAGGAATTGGAGAAGGAAGCCTTGAATCACCCTTTGATCACCTCTCTATACTCTTGCATGCATGAATGAGGACATAGAATATATTATCCCTCTGAAAACCCACCTTTCCTAGGATAAAACGATGTAGTTTAGGGTCTCATAGCATGAAAAAGTCAAAAATTCCCTTAATGAATCTTCCATGCAAACTATCCAGATTGGTCCAACGGGTGGTACCAACGAGTCGTTGGAAGAAATGACGACCTATTGTATGGCCCGTCGTGAGCACTTCTGAGACTAGCCTTCGGAATAGAACAACGGATAGATAGGATGACTTGTCCTTTAGACCAACGGGTTGTCAAGTAGACCATTGTTTACCCCTTCACAAAACTGGACCTCCTGACCACGAGCCTCACCACGACTCGTGGTTGCTTCCAACGAGTCGTGGTCTTGATCCGTCACATGCACTAGAAATTATTGCAACCAAATGACGGCCGGTGACCACGGGTCATCACTTCTCACCACGAGTCATTGGATGACCCATGTTATCCTCAAGTGCTAAGCCCGGCCTCTCCTACGACTACTAATAATGACTCGTTGTTCCAAGAAATGAGTCATTGTATCGCCCGTTGTCTCCACTCCCACCAAAACTCCCTATTCACCACGACTGCATACAATGACCCATGGTTTGATACCACGAGTCGTTACGTCACCCGTGGTTTGATACCGTGAGTCATTATGTCATCCGTTCTGTGATATTTTCCCCGTTTCAGCAGTTTTCAATTTTTAACTCCCGGGTCTACCCCTAGGCACTTTTGAGGTATTACATCCTACCAGTGACAGCGAGAGGTACCAACAACCCGTTGGTTCATCCAACAAGTCGTGGTTCCCTTCCATGGTCCACTTCCAATTAGCCCTGATTCCAGGCCCAAGACCTGTGACTGGTCCCAAGGAGTCGTGGTATCAGCCAATGACTCATTCTGTGATCCATTGGTCCCTGTCGAGCAGTTTTCCAAATTTTCTTTCAGGGCACTTTTGTAACTTTCCACCTTTTTAATCCCTAAACTATGTCATTTTTGGGTTATATTTAGGGGATTTAGGGAGATAATCGATGTTCCCTCTTCATACCTTTCATTCTCTCAAAGTTAGAATGTAGAAAACTCAGTTTGGAAGCACAGAGCAGGAGCAAGAGTTTCAATTTTCTTCCCAAATCTCTCAAGGGTTTTTCTCGGGGATTTCTACACTAAATATGAAGGAATTCAACAAGGGAATTGTCCTTCCCTTGTACCCAAAAATGCTTTTGAAGTTTTCTTATCAGTTCTAGCCCTGAGGTTTTGAGTCAGGGTAAATTTTTAGCTAGATTCTGATTAATTCGTGTGGATTGTTGTTTATATGAATTCTTTCTATGTTTCCTCTATGTAATAATCATGTTGCTATCTACTTCATGTGGTTTATCCCTAACTCTATAAATGTAGTAAATTGGGCCTTGCATAGTTGATCAGATACTAATGTTGCTTGACTCCCCTAGGGAATCTTTAGAATTCCCACTGCTTAACATTCAATTCGCCTCTGTAGGACCCCTTTCTCACTCTTCCCCACGCCTATTTTTTCACCCGACTAGCTTTCTTCGAAAACTGTCATGTAAGAAAGCAAAGAGGATTGCTAACAAGGGGAAGAAAGAAATTTCCTAGCGTCAGGCAATCGCTCGGATGTTCCCCTAACCCAACCCTAGAATAGACTGGAGGGAACCGCAGCGTGGGGTCACTGAATGAAGTCCTCCATTTCTTTTAGAGGTGCTGACCTGCAGCAAGGCAGAGATGACATTGGAATTGGACTTGTAAATTGATTCATCTCATATTATTACTATCATATGAATTCTCAGTTAGTTGTATGCTAGTTCAGTCTCAGTCAGAAAATTAGCATTTTCAATATCGTTCAATAAGTCAACTGATTAGTTTGATGATAGTTAGTTCTTTGAGGAGTTTAGTTCAGTAATACTCCCTAGTTTCAGTTATCAACTATTCCTCTAAATGGTTACAATGCTTCTAGATAAGCATCTCTGACCAGTCTTAGAACAAACAGTATCAGTTATCAGTTATCAGTTAGTTCTCTAGACTATAACGATGCTTCTAGATAAGTAGCTTTGACCAGTCTTAAAACACCAGTTTTCAGTTATCTGGTCTTACAAACTCTCAAGTTACTTCCAGATAAGTATTCTTGACTTAGTCCAAAACCCCAACTTTGAGCTATCAGCTTAGTAGTCAAGTTAGGACTATCCAGTGGGAGTAGTACTTAGCACCGACCAGGCTAGGGTTCCAGTGCACCCAGGTTCCCAGAACTATATTGCCACCGTAGGTAATTGGCCCATCGAGCCCCAGACTTGTGATCACCCAGCTCAACCACTATACCCTGGCAAGGTATAGTGGGCTTTCTCTGATGGGGTGTATACATCAGACTCTATGTTTAGCTCACGTGGTTATATGTCAGTTATAAACTCTCCCACTTGTCGGTACAGTTTCAATTTAGTTCAGTTCAATTTAGCTCAGTTCAGTCACTTAGTTCTAGGACATGTTTATGACCATCAGTCAGGGTCATTATAGACCATACCAGCTATAGCTCAGTTTTTATCAATATTCAGTATCAGTTGGTCATTTCATGTTATTTCAGTTCAATTGTTTATTCTCTATGCTTATTGTATATCTCACTTACTCAGTACATTCAAAGTAGTGACACATACTTTCTATGTTGTATCATATTATGATACAGGAACAAGTTCTCAGTCAAAACATCGTCAGTAGTTTCCTCCGGCAATTTCAGCAGCAGTAGTCCGTTTGGTGAGTCCTTATCTTCCGAGGACGATATTTGCTTTTAAGTTAGTTTCTTTTTAGTCATATTTTAGAGTTAGCTGGGGGATTATCCCAGCAACTCGTCAGGTAGTAGTTGGATTTCAGACTCAGATATTCAATATTCCTTATAGTTATGTTTACACCTTCAGTAGTATTGATTACATAGTTATATTATTGTAAAACTTCTGCTTATGTTTACTTAGTTTACCAGTGCAATGTTAGACCATGGGTTAACTTAGGGTCACTTGTGGCACCAAGTACCGTGTCTCATCCAGGGTATAGACTCGGGTCGTGAAAATCTTGGTATCAGGGCACTACATTTAGAGTATCCTAGGATGTCTGAAAGTCTCGTCAAGTAGAGTCCTTTTTTATGAGTGTAAAGCGTGCCACCCTTTTTGTTCGTACTTCTTATCGTGCTTTGAAGTTGAATCCGACAAACGTTCTCCTAACTCATGCTCTATTTGTTTTAGTGAAAATATGCCTCCAAAATGAGAAAACGAATATTGGGCTGGCAATGCCAACCAACCTTCTCCACCAGCTCCAGCAGCCCCTCAGGACGACCAAGTGTCCACAGCAGAATTCCGAGTGGCAATCCAGTTGCTGGCTTAGACAGTGACTAACCAAGTAAACTAGCAGGTGATTCCTATGAATATAAATGGATCTGTAGCAACTGCTAGGGTTCGGGACTTCACCAGATGAACCCTCCAGCTTTCCATGGATCCAAGGTGGGAGGGGACCCGCAAGAGTTTATAGATAAGGTGCGGAAGACACTCGGATTATGGGTGTTAGCTCTGTGGAGAGTGCTGATCTGGTTGCCTACCAATTGAAAGGGGTGGTTCATGTTTGGTACAACTAATGGAAGGAGGGGAGGCCAGCAGAAGCAGGGTCAGTAGAGTGGGATGATGTCACGCCCCACATTGGGAGGCATAACTGGCACCTGGTGCTCTACTAGGACCTAAACTGCTGAGCTGACTGAGCCTAAGCACCTCTGGTGCAGGGCTGACTCTAACTCTAGAATCAAGAAAACAACGGGCTATATAGCGTTTGTAAATACAACCCCTGGCCGACAAGGCCTATAGCCACCTATGAGAATAAACAACTAACCCAAGACAAACAATCATTGGGATTCCTACGCGGGCCGACAAGGCCACCATGATATCTAGTTATAACTGGAAAGTAAAATTAGATGCTAAACTGAACTATGGCCGACAAGGCCGCCAATCAACAGCTAAACAAGGCCCCACACGGCCACAACACATAATCAAAAACACATATAGGCCCCTATACGGCTGATATCATTTAACCACAGGGAAGTAACACAATCTACAAGCCTCTAGGAGTAATAAGATGGTCGAGACAGGGCCCCGACCTACCCATACTGTACAAACAAAAGAAGTAAATCTCTATCCCACCAAGCTCCAGAAAAAGGGAGCTGACGGTTTTGTACGGCTGACTAGAACTACGAGGGATCTGCTCCTCGTCTATCTGTACCTGCAGGCAAGTAATGCAGCGCCCCAGAAGAGGGCGTCAGTACCACAGGTACTGAATATGTAAGACAGTAACTTTAAATGACTAAGAGTAAGAAATAGAACTGACAATGACTGAAGTAAAGAAAACGGACTGAAGATGACGGAAGTAGTAATCAAGGCTAAACATAACTGTAATAAGGAGGGTAGGGGGAATACCTAACAAACGAGGCGTCTTACTATCTAACTATAAGTAACTATAGCAAACATAAACCTTACCTAGTCCCCGTAGGCCAGAAGGTACAATTAGCACAGAATAACCCACCTGGACCCCCATTAGCCCTAGTGAGTACACCTCAATCTATATACCCCTATCCAGGTCATACTAAGTCAACTACCATCTTTAAGAATCCTGCCGATCCCCTAGGTCTGCAACTGGGCCCGCTCGACCCCTGACTGTAGCTGTGTCTGAGTTCGGAGGACTCCTGATATCTACACCCTGGGCGTAAATGCTCGGCGGGGGTGTGTATAAGGCCAACCACGGCATATGAGGATCTGGATCCCTATCTTCATCCCATGCGGATGGCATGCCACTCTGTAGAGCGATGAAATCTCGCCCCTCTCGGGTGACGACATAATTATTAACCCTGGGGTGGTCACGGAAGCTATACAGGTATAATCCAGCCTAAAATAGTATAATTTATGAGTCTCAACTAACAACATCAACTAGACATGATAACATACTCCTGACATGCTTTACTGGGATTCATACTGGAATACTATGCTGAAGAAACTAACTTGCGAAAAGAAACTACTTTAACATACCTCGTTCACTATTTATCGATTAACTGGCGAGTTTTGGCTCGTGTTCAACTTCCCTTCTCAACTGTAATCATATTAACGGAAGAATAGGGCTACTTTATTACTATATTCGAAGAAAATAATAACTTATATATATATACTGACTATACTTCAACTTATTGAAAGACGATCAAAAACTCATAATTTCTAGGGAATCTAGAAGGGAGAAATACTTACTTTAGGCACGTGATCGTATTGACACTAGTTTGGAACAATTCCATCAACTTAAGCTCGGAAGAACGACGATTTGTCGGGCGTATTTTATGAAAATAACTCTGCAGCGATGCTCTCTGCAGCCTTATACTTCACTACCCAGAGTTAATTTAGATTTGGACGGCGTTTAGCAGCATAATCATATGATTTTCAATAGTTTCCCCTCGTTCTTACCTCTGCTGGCCGAAGTTATTTGGAAAATAACATAACATCTAAGTGTGAGGCCTTTATATACTTGAGGCGGTAGATAAGGCAACGTGGCACTCTGCCGATCGCGCTAATTCTGCTCCGTGCCACTTTGGGTAACGCGGAGGGGGCTTCTCCGTGCCAGTTTGCCCCTCTGGGCAACTTGGTTCGGCCTCCTCCCATGAAATCCCGACTTTGCACTCGTTCGGCCTTTCCCCGGGCCCTTTCCTCGTACATATGGAACTCTAAAACTCTCAACCAACATACGAATAAGCCGACTAAAAGTTAGAAACTTATGGGGTGTAACATCCTCCCCCCTTAAGAACATTCGTCCTCAAATGTTAACTTCTACTTGCAAGAACCTTGACCTTCCAATTACTTATTCTGGAAAACTTTCGGCAGAGTCTCCCCTGTAATATGGACTATCCAAAAACCCTGAAACGCAGAAAAGTCCAATATAGATACTTCACACAATACTATAGCGTTCACTTCACAATAGACTGAAGTCAATTATTTCACATACACATGTATATAATGCAACTTATGAAACAACAAAAACAATATAGCTCTAGCTGCACAATCTGACTAAGTCTAAAATAACTGAGGATATCTGGTTTTCATATCATTTTCTGCCTCCCAGGTCATCTCCTCTCGGTTCTTACTCCGCCATAATACTTTAACAGAAGCAATATCTTTAGTTCTTAGTCTTCGGACTACCGATCTAATAGGTCTACTAGAGCCTCTTCATAAGCTAATCCCTCAGTGATTTGGGCGTCTTTGACTGGGACAATCTAGGAGGGATCTCCTATGCACTTCTTCAGCATTGATACATAAAAAACTGGGTGAACGGATTCTAATTCTGGAGGTAAATCCAATTCATAAGCCACCTGGCCTATCCTTCAGCGAATCTGATAAGGCCCAAAAACCTCACGCTGAGCTTACCTTTCTTACCAAATCTCGTCACACCCTTCATCGGTGACACCTTCAGGAATACCCAGTCACCCAGATTAAACTCTAAGTTTCATCACCACACATCAGCGTAAGATTTCTAGTGGCTCTGAGCAGTCAGCAGACGTTCCTTGATAAGTTTTACCTTCTCTTCTGACTGATGAATAATATCTGGCCCAATCAATGCCGATTCTCCTACCTCAAACCAACTAGCTGGAGACCTGCACTTCCGCCCATATAACACTTCATAAGGCGCCATCTGAATTGCTGAATGATAACTGTTATTATAGGAAAATTCATTAAGCGGTAGATGATCATCCCAGCTACCTCCAAAATCTAGCACACACGCCCGTAAGATATCCTCGAGCGTCTGGATGGTACGTTCTGCCTGCCCGTCTATCTGAGGATGGAAGGCTGTGCTCAGGTTAACCTGCATCCCCAGGCCCTTCTAAAAAGACTGCCAAAATTTAGCTGTAAACTGCACCCCTCGGTTAGAGATAATTGACAATGGAACACCATGCAATCGGACTATTTCTATAATATACAGCTCAGCATAATCTTCAGCTGAAAAGGTAGCCCTTACTGGCAGAAAGTGAGCTGATTTTGTCAACCTGTCAACAATTACCCAGATAGAATCATATTTACACCTGGTATGAGGCAACCCTACTACAAAATACATATTAAATGCCTCTCATTTTCATAAAGGAACGGCTATATCCTGTGTCATTCCGCCTGGTTTCTGATGTTCAGCTTTCACCTGTTGGCAATTGGGATATTGAGCTACGAATTCTTCTATCCCCTTTTTCATTCCCGGCCACCAATAAATCTCTTTTACGTCATGGTACACTTTTGTCGAACCTGGATAGAGAGAGTAACGGGAAAAGTGTACCTCGACCATAATTTGTTGGCGAAGCCTTGCCACATCTGGAACGCAGAGGCGATCCCTATATCTCAAAACTCCATCCTCGGTTACCTAGAAATTTGTTACTTCACCTCGCTGGACCCTATTTCTGAGCTAAACCAGGCTAGGATCTTCATACTGTCGTTCTTTCACTTTCACCACCAATGATGACACTGCGGTATTCTGAATTACCGCTCCATTGTCTCCTGATTCTATTATGCAAACGACTAAACTGGCTAGATGATGCAATTCTTGGGCCAATTCCTGCCGCTCGAGCTATAAATACGTCAGGCTTCTCATGGATTTGCGACTAAGGGCATCTGCTACAACATTGGCCCTTCGTAGGTGATATAAAATATTCACATAATAATCTTTTAACAGCTCCAACCAGCGACGCTTCCATAGATTCAACACTTTTTGGGTGAAAATATACTGCAGGCTTTTGTGATCAGTGAAAATATCTACATGGACGCCATACAGGTAGTGTCTCCATATTTTCAAGGCATGAATCATCGCAGCTAACTCCAGGTCATGGGTAGGGTAGTTCTTCTCATGCTTCCTCAGCTTCTTGGAAGCATAGGCAATCACCTTACCATGCTGCATCAAAACACATCCTAACCCAACACCCGAAGTATCACAATAGACTGCATAACCCTCCGTTCCTTCTAGCAATGCTAGCACCGGTGTCGATGTCAATCTGTCTTTCAGTTCCTGAAAGCTCTCTCACATGCCTCAGTCTAATCGAATTTTGCTACCTTCTGCATCAATTTGGTTAAAGGTGCTGCTAAAGTGGAAAATCCTTCCATAAACCTTTTGTAATACCCAGCTAACCCTAGGAAACTACGTACCTCGGTTGGAGTGGTAGGTCTAGGCCATGTTTTCACTGCCTCTGTCTTCTACATATCTACCTGTATACCAGCATCTAACACAATATGGCCCAAGAAGGCTACTGAATTCAGCCAAAATTCACATTTAGAAAATTCTACGTATAGTTGGCGATCTTTGAGAATCTGGAGCACTGTCCATAGATGATCTTGGTGCTCTTCCTCTGAGCGGGAATACACCTGAATGTCATCGATAAATACTATCAAGAACAAGTCCAAATATGGTTTAAAAACATTGTTCATCAGGTCCATGAACACTGCTGGGGCATTTGTCAGTCCGAAGGACAAGACTAGAAATTCAAAGTGGCAATATCTGGTCCTGAAGGCA
The DNA here is from genome assembly GCA_035772735.1 of Datura wrightii. Taxonomy (NCBI): domain Eukaryota; kingdom Viridiplantae; phylum Streptophyta; class Magnoliopsida; order Solanales; family Solanaceae; genus Datura; species Datura wrightii. The sequence continues at coordinate 146,971,065 of JASDFA010000018.1, forward strand.
GTCTTTGGGATATCTCTTTCACGAACCCAGACCTGATGATATCCTGATCTTAAGTCAATCTTTGAAAAATACCTCGCTCCCTGTAGCTGATCAAACAAATCATCTATTCTGGGAAGCGGGTACCTATTCTTAATAGTGACTTTATTCAGCTGTCGATAATCTACACACATATGGAGGGAGCGTCCTTCTTCCTCACGAACAGAACTGTGGCACCCTATGGTGAGGTACTCGGACGGATAAAGCCCTTGTCTAGAAAATCCTTCAATTGTTCCTTTAGTTCTCTGAGTTCAGCAGGAGCCATCCGATATGGAGGAATAGATATAGGCTGAGTGCCTGGTAATAGATCGACTGCAAAATCAATTTCCCTTTTTGAGGGAATACCAGGAAGCTCATCTGGAAATACGTCGGGAAATTCATTAACCACTGGAATAGACTGAAGGGCCGAAGGCTCTGCCTGAACTTCCTGAACTCTGACAATATGATAAATGCACCCTTTTGCTATCAATTTTCTCGCTCGAACATAGGAAATAAACCTACCTTTTGGCGTAGTTGTACTACCTTTCTACTCCCGTACTGCCTCCCCTAGAAAGTGGAATTGGACAATCTTGGTCCAATATTCGACATTGGCATAGCATGGATCTAGCCAATCCATACCCATAATGGCATCAAAATCAACCATTTCTAGTTCTATCAAGTCTGCCGTAGTATGACGACTGGCAACCTCTACTGTACACCCCCGATAGACCCTTCTGGACATAATTGAGTCACCAACGGGTGTAGACACTGAGAAAGGTCGCCGAAGCAATTCCGACATAATACTAAACTTCCGAGCCACTTTTAGTGTAACATAGGACAAGGTGGATGCTGGATCTATTAGCACATAAGCAGGATGAGAGCAAATGTTCAACATACCTGTCACAACATCTGGTGGCGACTCTAACTCCTTTCGCCCCCGTAGTGCATAAGTACAGTCTGGGCCGGCCCCTGATCTGCCTCGGCCTCTGCCAGCTAAAATTGAGGGCCTACGCCCTGCTAGGGATGCTGGAGCTCGTGATCCTGCCGAGGACCTATCCTATTGATCCCGATCACCCTGACCCCTAGTTGGACAATTCCTCATCTGGCGACCCTCCTATCCACAAATGTAGCATGCAGTGGAACCATACCTGCATGCTCCAGAGTGGCGTCGACTGTAAATAGGGAAAAGTGGTATTGTAAACCCACTCTCCTCCCATCCCCTCTGCTTCTGTGAAACTACTACTCGTGAACCTTCGCCGGGCTCTAGCTGCCCTCGACGACTAGACCTGCTCCTCTGCCGCTGCGGTGGAGGCGGGGGTCTAGACAGCCTTTCTGATAATCGTGGCCTAGGTCCTCCCCGGGACCCCTCCTGTAATTCACCCGGTCTGTCCCTGCGGCGCTGCTCCTGACTTGTCCTCCTAATCTCCCGTTGCCGCTGTCTAATACCCTTAATATTCTGAGCAAAATCCTGCACACGGGCGATATCCATATCCTCTCGCAATGTGGCTGTGGTGTAGGTCTCAGCATATTCTGGGTTCAGCCCCATAATAAAGAGGTGTACCCTAGTTGGCATGGTGTCCACAAAAGCTGGCGCATATCGAGCCAAGGAATCAAATCGCATGGCATATTCCCGGACACTCATCGACCCCTGCTCCAAGTGTAGGAGCTGATCAACCCGGGCCTATCGAATCTCCCGCGGTAGGTAATGATCCAAGAAAGCCTCTGAGAAGCTGGGCCAGGTCGGAGGGGAAACATATCTCCCTCGAGACCTTTCCCAACTCTCATACCACAGCACGATGATGTCCCATAGCCAGAATACCGCCAACTCAACCGACTCTGTGGGTGTAGCATGGATCACCCTGAAAATCCTCTGCATCTGGTCTAAGAAGTCCTGAGGGTCCTCGGTCCGATCTATCCCTGTGAATTGTGGGGGACTTAGTGCTAGGAACTCTCGGACCCTCGAGCTACCAGGCCCTCCTAAGGATTCTACAACTGTAGGTGGCACTGGCTGGCGCTGAGCAGCCATCATCTGAGATAGCATAACCACCACGCTCCTAACCTCCTGGTCGGATGGTACGGGTATAGAAACTGTCGGAGGCGGTGCCGTCACACCAGCCGTCCCAAGCATCTCCTCATATGGTGGAGACTGCTGGGGAGGTAGAGATGATACCTCCGTATCATCCTCAGATCGGGTCAATTCTGACCGAGGCTGAGGCACACTACTAGTGCCCTCTTCCGCTGCTATATCTAGCCTCCTGCCTGTTGTAGGGTGTCGTTGGTCCGATATTTCTCTATAAGCAAAAGAGTATAATGATCTTAGGGACTCAACCCTATACTGTACCGCTCTATAGCACGACTAAATAAGAAGAAAGAGTAACCATCCTATCATGCCTTGCAGCCTCCTGCCTATAGTATGTGGTGCAAAACACATCCATAGAAAAGACTCTACTTAGCACAGCTTGAAGACTCCCTGGGACACGACCTGCTTTGATACCAAGTTTGTCATGCCCTACCTTGGGAGGCATGAATGGCACCTGGGGCCCTACTAGGACCTGAACTGTAGAGCTGACTAAGCCTAAGCACCTCTGGTGCAGGGCTGACTCTAACTCTAGAATCAAGAAAACAACGGGCTATATAGCGGCTGTAAATACAACCCCTGGCCAACAAGGCCTATAGCCACCTGTGAGAATAAATAGCTAACTAGAGACAAACAATCATAGGGAGTCCTATGTGAGCCGACAAGGCCACCATGATATCTAGTTATAACTGGAAAGTAAAATCAGATGCTAAACTGAACTATGGCCGACAAGGCCGCCATTCAATAGCTAAACAGGGCCCCACACGATCGATATCATTTAACCACAGGGAAGTAACACAATCTGCAAGCCTCTAGGAGTAATAAGATGGTTGGGACGGGACCCCGACCTACCCATACTATACAAACAAAAGAAGTTAACCTCTATCACACAAGCTCCGGAAGAAGGGAGCTGACGGTTCTGTACGGCTGACTGGAACTACGAGGGACCTGCTCCTCATCTATCTATACCTGCAGGCAAGTAATGCAGTGCCCCAGAAGAGGGCGTTAGTACCACAGGTACTGAATATGTAAGGCAGTAACTTTAAATGACTAAGAGTAAGAAATAGAACTGACAATGACTGAAGTAAAGAAAACAGACTGAAGATGACGAAAATAGTAAAATCAAGGCTAAACATAACTGTAATAAGGAGGGTAGGGGGAATACCTGACAAATGAGGTGTCTTACTATTTAACTATCAGTAACTAAAGCAAACATAAACCTTACCTGTCCCCCATAGGCCAGAAGGTACAATTAGCATAGAATAACCCACCCGGGCCCCCATTAGCCCTAGTGAGTACACCTCAATTTATATACCCCTATCCAGGTCATACTGAGTCAACTACCAGATTTAGGCGTCCTGCCGATCCCCTGAGTCTGCAATTAGGCCTGCTCGGCCCCTAACTGTAGTTGTGTCTGAGTCCGGAGGACTCCTGATATCTACACCCCAGGCGTAAATGCTTGGCGGGGGTGTGTATAAGGCCAACCACGGCATATGAGGATCTGGGTCCCCATCTTCGTCCCTTGCGGACGGCATGTTGCTCTGTAGAGTGATGTAATCTCGCCCTTCGCAGGTGGTGACACAGTTATTAACCTTGGAGTGGTCACGAAAGCTATACAGGTATAGTCCAGCCCCAAACAATACAATTTACGAGTCTCAACTGACAACAACAACTAGACATGATAACATACTCCTGACATGCTTTATTGGGATTCATACTGGACTACTATGTTGAAGAAACTAACTTGCCGAAAGAAAATGCCTTAACATACCTCGTTCACTATTTACCGATTAACTGGCAAGTTTCGGCTCATATTCAACTGCCCTACTCAATTGTAATCATATTAATGGAAGAATAGGGCTACTTTATTACTGTATTCGAAGAAAACAATAACTTATATATATACTGACTATACTTCAACTTATCAAAAGACGATCAAAAACTCGTAATTTCTCGGGAATCTAGAAGAGAGAAATACTTGCTTTAGCCACGTGATCGTATTGACACTAGTTTGGAACAATTCCATCAACTTAATCTCGGTGGGACGATGACTTGTCTGCCGTATTTTACGAAAATTACTCCGTAGCGATGCTCTCTACAGCCTTATACTTCACTACCCGGAGTTAATTTAGATTTGGACGGTGTTTAGCAGCGTAATCAGATGATTTTCAATAGTTTCCCTTCGTTCTTACCTCTGCTGGCCGAAGTTATTTGGAAAATAACATAACATCTAAGTATGAGGCCTTCATATACTTGAGGCAGCACACAAGGCAACGTGGCACTCTGCCGGTCGCGCTAATTCTGCTCCGCGCCACTTTGGGTAACGCGGAAGGGGCTGCTTCGTGCCACTTTGCCCCTTTGGGCAACTTGGTTCGGCCCCCTCCCATGAAATCCCAACTTTACACTCGTTCGGCCTTTCCCCAGGCCCTTTCCTCGTACGTATGGCACTCTAAAACTCTGAACCAACATACGAATATGCTGACTAAATGTTAGAAACTTACGGGGTGTAATAGATGAATTCCTGACTGCATTTCTAGACAGATTCTTTCCTCAAGAGTTGAGAGAGGCCAAGGTCGCTTATTCATGAACTTAAAGTAGGGTAACAGAACCGTGGAGGAGTATGCATTGGAGTTCACTCGGTTGTCGAGGTATGCTCCAGAGATGGTAGCCAAGCCAAGGGCTCGCATGCTCAAATTTGTTAATGGAGTGTCAGAGTTGCTACTTAAGGAGTGCATAACCATGATGCTCATCAAAGACATTGACCTCTCCAGCCTCATCATTCATGCATATCATATTGAGGTTGAGAAGTTGAAGGATATTGAGCGGGAGAACAAGCGGGCTAGAACCGGTCAGTCAGATTATGGCCAACATAGGTCCGGTGGTAGCAGTCACCCATAACAGTAGCAATAGAGGACTCCAGCGCCCACATCAGCTAGCACCCCTACTTTTCGATCCCACAAGGATCGAAAGGGTGGAGCATCTAGCTCTCAATCCCAGAGTTACAGTGCCAGCAACCGTTACCTAGCTTGTCCTAAGTGTGGCGAGAACCATCCAGGGGAATGACGCATGGGAAAGGAGGGTTACTTTGGATGTCGGCAATTGGGTCAAAAGCTAAAGGAGTGTCCATCGGCAGGACGGGGGAGAACTCAGTTTGCATACGACTACTTTAGGTACAGATGGCAGTCAGCGCCAAAATCATTTTTACGTTTTGTCCTCTCGTCGGGGTCTGGTGAGTTCACCTGACGTGGTCACGGGTATGTTACGTCTTTTCCATCTAGATGTGTATGCCCTACTAGATACAGGAGCCACACTATCATTCGTGACTCTTTATGTAGTTATTCATTTTGAAATCAGTCTGGAAGTCCTCTCAGAACTGTTCTCAGTTTTTACCCCAGTTGGTAAGTCAGTTAGAGCCAACCTGGTATATACAAACTACCCAGTCTCAGTGTTGAGTAAAGTAATTCCAGTTGATCTAGTAGAGCTAGAAATGGTTGATTTCAACCTCATTCTTGGCATGTATTGGTTACATTCAGGTTATGTCTCAGTCAACTACAGAACTAGAGTCGTCAAGTTTCAGTTTTCCAATGAGCCAGACTTAGAGTGGATGGGTAGTGTTTCAGTGCCTAAGGGTCAGTTTATTTCCTACCTTAAGGCAAGGAAGCTCATTTCAAAAGGGTGCATCTATCACCTAGTTCGGGTCAAAGATTCTAGTTTCGAGACCCCAATTATTCAGTCAGTTCCAATTGTCAGCGAATTCCCTAACGTGTTTCCTGAAGATCTTCCTCGAGTCCCTCCCGAGCAGAAAATAAACTCCGGCATAGACTTTCTTCCAGACACTTAGCCCATCTATATTCCTCCTTACAAAATGGCTCCAGCTGAGTTTACGGAGTTAAAGGAACAACTGAAGGACCTTCTAGATAAGGGTTTTATTAGGCCCAGCATCTCTCCATGGGGAGCTCCAGTGTTGTTCGTGCGAAAGAAAGACGGTACCCTCAGAATGTGTATCGAGTATCATAAACTTAACAAAGTTACAGTTAAGAAAAGGTATCCTCTACCCAGGATTGATGACTTGTTTGATCAGCTTTAGGGAGCCAGTTGTTTTTTCAAGGTAGATCTCCGGTTGGGATATCATCAATATAAGGTCAGGGAATGTGACATACCGAAAATAGCCTTCAGAACTCGGTATGGCCACTATGAATTTGTGGTTATGTCCTTCGGACTAACTAATGTCCCGGCAACTTTTATGGACCTGATGAACATGGTATTCAAACAGCATCTAGACATGTTCGTCATTGTATTCATAGATGACATTTTGGAATACTCTAGAAATGAGAAGGAGCATGCTAACCATCTTAGGATAGTGTTGTAGACTCTCAGAGACCGCCAATTGTTTGCTAAATTTAGCAAATGTGAGTTCTGGCTGAAGTCTGTGACTTTCCTTGGTCATGTGGTCTTAAGTGAGGGTATTCAAGTAGACCCTCAAAAGATAGCAGCGGTGAAAGACTGGCCAAGAACTACTTCCCCAATAGGTATTAGAAGTTTCCTGGGTCTAGCCGGTTATTACCGACAGTTTATAGAGGGATTTTCTTCTATTGCGTCTCCTCTGACTAAACTAACTTAGAAAAAGGTGAAGTTTCAGTGGTCAAATATATGTGAGAAGAGTTTCCAGGAGTTGAAGACTCGACTCACTATAGCTCCAATTTTGACCTTACCATAAGGAACAGATGGGTTCGTGGTCTATTGTGATGCTTCCAGAGTTGGCCTCGGTTGCGTTCTAATGCAGTCGGTTAAGGTGATAGCTTATGCCTCCAGACAGATCAAGATTCAAGAGAAGAATTATCCGACTCGTGATCTGGAATTGGCAGCAGTGGTGTTTTCTTTGAAAATATGGAGACATTACCTTTATGGAGTTCATGTGGATGTTTTCACCTACCCCAAAAGCCTTCAGTACGTGTTCAGTCAGAAAGATTTGAACCTTCGTCAGAGAAGGTGGTTGGAGTTATTAAAGGATTACGACATGAGTGTGTTGTACCACCCTAGAAAGGAAAATGTGGTTGTGGATGCCATGAGTAGAATTTCCAGGGGAACCTTTGCTCATATTGAAGAGGGCATAAAAGAGTTAGCAAAAGATATTCATAGGTTAGCCCGATTAGGAGTGCAGTTGGTGGATTCAGCTGAGGGCGGAGTAGTACTGCAGAGTGGGTCAGAATCCTCATTAGTTGTGGAGGTTAATTCAAAGAAGGATGAAGATCCCATACTGCTTAAGTTTGAAAGAAATAGTTCTAAGAAAAGAACTGGAGGCCTTCTCCAAAAGGGGAGATGGTGTATTTCGCTACCAAGGCAGACTATGTGTTCCTGACGTAGATGACTTGAGATAGTGAATACTGGCAGAAACGCATAGCTCCATATGTCCTATCCACCCAGGTGCCACTAATATGTATCGTGACCTATGGGAAATCTACTGGTGGAACGACATGAAGAGAGACATTGCAGAATTTGTGGCTACGTGCCCCAACTGCCAACAAGTTAAGGTCGAACATTAGAGACCTGGGGATATGACTCAAGATATCAGCATACCCACGTGGAAGTGGGATGAAGTGAATATGGACTTCATTACAGGTCTACCTCATATTCTTCGGCAGCATGATTCAATTTGGGTGATAGTAGATTGGATGACCAAGTCAGCATATTTCCTCCCAGTTAAAACTACAGAATCAGTTGAGGATTACGCTAAACTGTACATCTGAGAGTTGGTTAGACTACATGGAGTCCGTTATCTGTTATTTTAGATAGAGGTACCCAGTTAACCTTGCATTTCTGAAAGTCATTTCAGAAAGGACTCTATACTTAGTTCAAACTCAGCACAGTTTTCACCCTCAAACAGATGGACAAGCTAAGCGGACGATTCAAACCTTAGAAGATATGCTGAGAGCTTGTGTGATCGACTTCAAAGGTAGTTGGCACGATCACCTACCTCTCATCGAGTTTGCATACAACAACAGCTACCACTCCAGCATTAGATGGCCCCGTTTAAGGCCTTATATGGTAGAAGGTGTAGGTCTCCCATAGAGTGGTTTGAAATTGGCGAAGCTACCTTGATAGGACCATACTCACTTCATGAAGCTATATAGAAAGTGCAACTTATCAGAGAAAGGTTGAAAACAACTTAGAGTTGATAGAAATTATATGCTGATGTGAGGAAGAGAGAGTTAGAATTTGCTGTAGATGATTGGGTTTATCTAAATATTTCACCCATGAAAGGGGTGATGAGGTCTGGAAAGAAAGGGATACTCTGTCCGAGGTATGTAGGACCCTACAGGATTCTAAGGTGAATTGGCAATGTGGCCTATGAGTTAGAATTACCTTCAGAGTTAGCATCTGTGCACCCACTCTTCCATTTGTCACTGTTGAAGAATTGCATCGGTGATTTGACCTCAGTTGTGCCAGTAGACAATGTAGGAGTGAAGGAAAGTCTCTCTTACGAAAAAGTTCTAGTTCAGATCCTAGACCATCAGGTTCGTAAGATGAGAAACAAGGAGGTTGCTTCAGTAAGGGTCTTGTGTAGGAACCAGCTAGTTTAGGGGGCCACATTCAGACATGATGACTAAATATCCCCATTTATTCCCCTCCGTTTCAATTTCAACATCAAGTATTAAATTTCTCCTCAGTACTCTATTCAGTTCCTCACTCATCAGCTCTATTCAGATTTTCAATGTGCAATGTAGTTATGTTAACTCAATTAGTATGATTAAATATGTTCGGAGTTAGTCATTCCTTTAGAAATCAGTTTACAGTCTCAATTTGGGAATTGCAGCTCTTTTCCCAGTTTCCCAGTAGTTTTAGACTTCATTCGAGGATGAATGATCCAAAGGGGGAGATATTATAACACCCCAAAACTTTCATAAATCAAACTCAGATTTTGCATGAAAAACCAGAAAGAACCAGAAAATTTTATCTCAAAACAACCGAGACAATGAGTCATTTTCAGCAATAACAACCCATTGTCTAGGTCTTGGTCAGCCCTGCCAGTTGTCTTTCAGGAACCAACGAGACATGGAACGACCCTGTTGTGAAGAGTAACGAGTTGTCCTATCACTTATTGCAGTCCTAGCTCAAAAATTAATTAAACCCTTTCTAGGAACCCACGAGTCAGACGACAAGTCATCGTCTGATGTAACGACCCGTGGGATGACTTGTCAGTTGGAGCCCAAGTGTTGTTAAAATTCTTTTCCAATAACAACGAGAGGCAACAATGATCCATTCTATCACACAATGAGTCATTATTTCCATCCATGACAATAAGACCAGAAATCCTTCAGCTTTTTCAGTGTTGACTATGAGCAGACACAATGACCCGTTGGTTCTACCGACAAGTCATTGCGTCGTCCCTTAGTAGAGGGACCAAGTTATTCTACTAGTGACAACGAGAGGTGACAATGACCCGTTGGTTCATCCAATGATTCGTGGTTCCTTTCCGTGGTCCAATTCTTGTAAGCCCTAATTCCAAGCCCAAGACCCACGACTGGTCCCAACGAGTCGTGGTATCAACCAATGACTCATTGTGTGACCCATTGGTCCCTGTCGGGTAGTTTTCCAAATTTTCTTTCAGTGGGAATTTTTGTAACTTTCCACCTTTTTGATCCCTAAACTATGTCATTCTTGGGTTATATTCAGGGGATTTAGGGAGATAATCTACGTTCCCTCTTCATTCCTCTCATTCTCTCAAAGTCATAACGTAGAAAACTCAGTTAGGAAGCACAGAACAGGAGCAAAGGTTTCAATTTTCTTCCCAGATCTCTTAAGGGTTTTTCTCTGGTATTTCTACACCAGGTATGTAGGAATTCAACAAGTGAATTGTCCTTCCCTTATGCCCAAAATTCCTTCTGAAGTTTTTTATCAATTCTAGCCCTGAGGTTTTGAGTCGGGGTAAATTTTTAGCCAGATTCTAATTAATTCATGCTGATTGTTGTTTATATGAATTCTTGCTATGTTTCCTGTACGCAGTAATCATGTTGTAATCTACTTCATGTGAAATGGTTTAGACCTAACTCTATAAATGCAGTAAATTGGGGCTTGCATAGTTGATCAGATATTAATATTGCTTGACTCTGTTAGTCTTTGAATTCCCGTGTTATTACTACCATATGAATTCTCAATCAGTTGTATGCTAGTTTAGTCTTGGTTAGAAAATTAGCATTTTCAATATCATTTAGTAAGTCAGCTAATCAGTTTGATGATAGTTAATTCTTTGAGGAGTTTAGTTCAGTAATACTCCCTAGTTTCCATTATCAGTTTGTCATGACCCAAGTCTATACCCTGAACGAGGAACGACACTTGGAGTCATAAGTAACCCCAAGCCAACCCATGGTTTATCATAACACTGGTAATCTGAGTAAACATATTCGGAAGCTTTAAATAATAAACTCATTTAAGAAAGCTAATCTGATAAAAAAAATCATACAACTGAAAGACGATACTGAATGTATGAGTCTATGTCTGAAAGCCATCTACTAATGATGAGTTGCTAGGACAAGCCCCCAGCTAACTCTAAAGTCTAACTGAAAGAAAATAACTGAAAAATAAAATATCGTCCTCGAAAGATAAGGACTCACCTGCTGCTGATATCCCCTGAAGGAATCCACTAACAGTGTTGAGGCTAAGAACCTGAGCCTGTATCATGATACAATACAACATAGACGGTATGCATCAGTACTTTGAATGTACTTAGTAAGTGAGAGAAAATATAAACATTAAGAACAAGTAACTGAACTATAATGACATGTAATGCAAACTGAAATACTAATAACGGAAAAACTTAAATATAACGAAGATGGTCAATAATGACCCTAACTGATGGTCATAAACATGCCCTGAATCTAAAATGCCGATCTGGGCTAACTGTACTAAGCTAAATTGAACTGAGTAAATCTGAAGCTGTACCGAGATGAGCTAAAATGAAACTGTACTAACTAGTGGGAGAGTCTATAACCGACATAACCACGTGAGCTAAATGTGGAGTCTGATGTATATACCCCATCAGTAGGACCCAATATACCTTGCCAGGGTATAAAGGAATTAGCTGGGTGATCACAAGTCTAGGGACATAAGGCCAATAAAATAACCTATGGTGGCAACATAGTTCTAGAAACTTGGGTGCGCTGGAACCCCAGTCCGCTCAGTGCTAAGTCCTACTCCCACTGGATAGTCCTAGTCGGACTACTAAGCTGATAGCTCAAAACTAGGGTCCAAGACTAAATCAGTGATACTTATCTGGAAGTACCCTAAGAGTCTTATCGGACTGGATTCTATAACTGGTGTTCTAAGACTGGCTAGAGATGCTTATCTGGAAGCATCGTAACCGTCTAAAGGACAAACTTAAATTGAAGTTGGTGGTTCTAAGATTGGTCATAGCTGTTTATCTAAAAGCATCATAACCGTCTAAAGAACCAATAAAAATTTGATAACTGATATTTGAGTCTAATAACTGATAACTGGGAGGCACCACTAATACCTCAAGAAAAGACAGTAGTTAAAGTGATCAGCTGACATTTCTGAATAATATGGAGTATACTAGTATTCTGACTGAAACTGGACTAGCATGCATCTGATTGAGATTTCAACTTATTTTATCAACAAGGAAATCCCAACACTAATAGAATCAAGCAACATGAATAAATAGTCAAATATGCAAGACTCTAATTTACTGAATGCCAAAGCTAGGGCTAAATCATTTTACAAGAATCTAGTTTACACATGATTCCTAAGAATTGGGATAATATAGCAGCTAATAACATAGATAATATTCCACCTGAAATTCATCGAATTCTCTTTGAACACTTTCTAAATTTCGAAACCTCAAGGCTATAACTGATAGAAGATTATGGAAGGGTTTTGGGGACACGAGGAAAGAACAATTCCCTTTTTGAATTTTCACATACCTAGTGTAGAAATCCCAAAGAAAATCCCTTTAGAATCTGAGAAGAAAATCGATTGCCCTAGCTCCTACTCTGTGTTTTTCTAAGAGAGTTTTACGATTTGAATTTTGAGGGAATGAGAGGAGTAAAGTATATCATCGAATACCCCTCTAAATTTCCTGAAAATAACCCAAAACAATGTAGTTTAGGGATTAAAAAGGTGGGAAATTATTAAAATATTCTTAGGGAAAAATCTGAAAAGAAACTGTCGACAGAGACCAACGGGTCACTCAATGAGTCGTTGGTTGAGACCACGACTTGTTGGGACCAGTTGTTAGTCCTGGGGCCTAGATTTTTGGCTCACTGGAACTAGCAACGAGAGGGACCATGACTTGTTGGATGAACCAATGGGTTGTTGGTACCTCCCATGGACACTGGCAGGAAAATCTAGGAAGCCTAACAATGAGCAACACAATGATTCGTTGGTAAACTCAACGGGTCGTTATATCGAGTTATCACCTCCACTTAAGATCCCTGAACTTGTCACCACGGGTGATCACAATGACCCGTGTGATAAAATGGGTCGTTATTGCCACTCCTTATCACTGAAGGGGATATCTGGGAGCCCCAACTAATGACTCATACCACTAGTCATTGTATCACACGACGACTCGTTAGTTGAGTCATAAGTTCCTGGAAAAAAGGAGTTCTGAGCTGGGGACCAATGAGTGATAGGATGACTTATTGTTTCTCACAACGGGTTGTTCCATGTCCTGTTGGTTCTCGATAGACCAAGGGGGTTGACCACGACTCAGACAATGGGTAGTTGGAGTTGACCATAACTCGTTGTCTCAGTATTTCTGAGGCAAAATTTCTAGTTTCTTCTGAATTTTTCTTGCAACGTCTAAGTTTGGTCTAGAAAAGTTTCAGGGTCTTACATAGTTAGTCCTCTATATGGTTACAATGCTTCTAGATAAGCAGCTCTGACCAGTCTTAGAACCAGTTGTATCAGTTATCAGTTAGTTCTCTAGACGGTTACGATGCTTCTAGATAAGCAGCTCTAACCAATCTTAGAACACCAGTTTTCAGTTATCTGGTCCCTCAAACTCTCAGGTTACTTCCAAATAAGTATTCCTGACTTAGTCTAGGACTCCAGCTTTGAGTTATCAGCTTAGTAGTCAAGTTTGGACTATCCAGTGGAAGAAGTACTTAGCACTGAGCGGACCGGGGTTCCAGTGCACCCAGGTTCCTAAAATTATGTTGTCACTGTAGGTTATTGGCCCATTGAGCCCCAAACTTGTGATCACCCAGCTCAACCACTATACCCTAGAAAGGTACAGTGGGATTTCTCCAATGAAGTGTATACATCAGACTCCATATTTACCTCACGTGGTTATATGTCGGTTATAGACTCTTCCATTTGTCAGTACAGTTTCAGTTTAGTTCAATTCAGTTTAGCTCAGTTCAGTCACTCAGTTCCAAGACATGCTTATGACCATTAGTCAGGTTCATTATTGACTATACCAATTATAGCTCAGTTTTTATCAGTATTCAGTATCAGTTGGTCATTTCATGTTATTTTAGTTCAATTGTTTATTCTCCATGCTTATTGTATATCTCACTTACTCATTACATTCAAAGTACTAAAACATACTTTCTATGTTATATCATATTATGATACATGCGCAGGTTCTCAGTCATAGCATCGTCAGTATTTCACTCCAGCGATTTCAGCAGCGATAGTCCATTTGGTGAGTTCTCATCTTTCGAGGATGCTATTAGCTTTTCAGTTAGTTTCCTCTCAGTCAGATTTTAGAGTTAGCTGGGGGCTTGTCCCAGTAACTCATCAGATAGCAGTTGGCTTTCAGACTTAGATATTCAGTATTCCTTACAGTTATGCTTACACCTTCAGCAGTATTGATTACATAATTATATTTTTATAAAGCTTCCTCTTATGTTTACTTAGTTTACTAGTGCAATGTTAGATCGTGGGTTAATTTGGGGTCACTTGTGGCACCAAGTGTTGTGTCCCGTCCAGGGTATACACTCGAGTCGTGAAATTACAATGGTCGTTGATATGAACTATTTTGAAAATAATGCATATTTTGATTTCAAAAACCCCTTTGTGTTGAGATGCCATAATTATAAGTGTTATAGTCATGAGTAGTCCTATTTACATTGGTAAGGTTTTGAGAGGTATTCATAGGAATGTTAAGGAGTGTATAGTGGTTTTAGCAAAAACGTTCAAAGGTTTGTTCAAGTATGGAGGAGGGGGTGATGTTAGGTGTATTTACACAATTTTTCATACTACTTTAAGCATTTTGTACCTTGTTTTGATTTGATTTTGTAGAAAATACACCTAACTTGTGTTGATTATGATATGAATGACTAATTGGAGACATTTCATGAATGTAGGTTCTTTTAATATAAACTATACAAGAAAGGAAGAAAAATAGAAGAAAAATGACTAAGTATGGACGAATTGCACATCCAATGCGCCACACCACCCATTTCGATGAAATCTAGAGCATTGGGGGGTGCAACATGATGAAGAGAGGGAGAAAACCAGAAGAATTGGCCAAGTATTGGAAGCATAAGTCACCATAATTCGGTACTTATCATAGTGAAATCCAGTGCATTGGGTAGGGGCCTGTGGTGGAGCAAAGATAGCTAAAGAAAAAGGAGTCAGTGTGACGCGGCGATGAAAGTGGTAAAATCCACCATGATGGTCGGTGCGTAGTGGTAGAACATGAAAAGTCCAAGAATTTTCTGAAGTCCCAAATTATGAAGAGGTCAGTGTGAATCGACACCTAATTCGGTGAAAGTCAGTGTGTTAGGCAACACGTTACGATAGGAGAAGAGACAGAAATAAGAATTAGCTAAGACATAAAACACTAAGGTAGTGCATTGTAGTAAGATTCACCACGATGGGTGGCAATGCGCGGTGAGAAGTTGTTTCGAAGCCTATTTTTGATAAAGTCCAAGTTTGACTAGGAGATCTGAGGGTTTTTCCACATCTATAAATAGACCCAAGGTCGTATTTAGAGGTGGTTAGACAAAATTGCAAGGTCTTCATATTAGGAGCATACCAAAGTCATGGAATCTTTTGGTTCTTGTTTCTTTTCACATTCTCTAGCCGTTTGTACGAATATTAAATGTCTACTGATTGTTACTATGAAAATGAGCAGCTAAAAATCTTTGTTCTCGGATTATAGTATTTGTTGTATGAACTTGATTTAGCTCATTAGGATATCTATCATCGTTCTACTGCTCGTGCGATTATTTAATTAATATTGATCTAAAATATTTTATTTATTCATGATTAATACGACATATCTTTGAACCATGGGTGAACTCGAGAGAGGAATTCTAGGTATTGTACTAAGATTAAGTAGATCATGATCTCTACCTTGCATACGGAATTGATTTGTGATTAGGATAGAGATATACCTCGGCGTCTTGTTTGGTTAATGTATGATAGAATTGTAAGCATCTTTATCACCTTCATGATCACTGAGAGGTAGACGTGGAAGTGAAGTCATTGATCAGAAGACTATGCAGCTCAAGAGAGCCTAGTGGCAGTAATTTTCATTAATCAATAGCTCAATAAAAAATTAAAGTCAAGTCAAGTGATTACTCAACATGATTTGGAATAAACTCATAACCCAGGAATATCATATCTTATTGCATTAAATCCTTACATTTCAATTGTAGCTAGCTAGAATAATTAGATAATTAATTAGATATATTTTCTACAATAGTATAATAATCACAACAAACTTGGACTAAAAATATTTGTATGATTAAATAGTAACAGTAAAAGTGATAACTCATTAAAGTCATGTTCTTGTGGGTATGATATCCAACTCTCTAGTCATTGTATTACTTAGCGATCATGTGCCCTTGTGTTTGTGTTTGGGAGCAACAAATACTTCATCAGTTATATTTTATACATGAGTACTATTCCATATGTACTCACGTTGTTTTTGTCAGAACACTGTATTTCCTTACGCAGGTTTAGATACTCAAGGCAATAGGACTCCACACTAGGCTTTGTCACACCTTCAGTTATTGATGACCCTACTAGATGTTCTGGTGTAGTTTTATTATTATTTTAGGTATGATGGGGCCTTGTCCCGATAGATGTTGATACTCATAATTATGTCTTAGAGGCTAAATATATTAGTTGTCCAATTATGTATACGTTGACAATATTCTGGTTTTAGTTCTCATGTCATAATGTTTGAACTTAAAGTAACCTTTATGAATAGAATATTTTAAAGACTTTATATTATAAAACCAATCTCATTTTATTTTATGTATTTATCAAGTTATATGTCATACAGAGTTGGTGCACTCAATCAAGTTAAGGCACCGAGTTCAGGTCCTCGCATGCCAAAGTTTGGGTGGTGATATTGTGTTTGAAGCTGGAGGAACATGTAATACCCGGAAAGTGCCTAGGACTAGAATTGAGATTTGAAATGAAAAGTAGCAAAAACTCTGAAAATTTTTCTCAGGACGACTCATTGTACGGGTCATTGATCGGACTAATGACCCATGGAAGGTGCTGGTGGTGAGAAGCTGCAAAATCGAACATGGAAGTGACGGGTGTCAAAATGACCCGTTGGTTGTTGTAATGAATCATTGTATGGGAGTCGTTGTGAGGTTGGTCTTGATTAGGGAGGAAGTAACGAGTCATGGGACGACTCATTGTTTGGAGCAACGAGTCGTTGTAAGCATCCGTTGTGAGGAATCCCAGGATAGGGGCAAGGGTGACGGCGACTGGCAGCGACGAGTCGTTGGAGCTTGTAATGACTCATCCTATCCGTTCGTGGTAGGAGACCCAAGACCAGAATTAGGGATGAAACAACAAGAGAAGTGATGACTTGTAGGAGCTTGTAACGATCCGTTGGATCAGTCTGGTCACTGGCAGTGCAGATTTTTCAGGTTTTTCATTAAGGGTATTTACGTTATTTATAAGCCCTAGGGTCCTAAACTACATCGTTTTAAACTCTGACTAGTGTGTTTATGGGGGGGGGGTAAGTTCATTCTAAGTATCTCCACTCCATGCATGCAACCTAGAGCCTTCCTTGAAGATTAAGTTTGAGAGATTTCGTCAAATTCTCTCCAATTTCCTTTGCGTTTTTAAGTAGGTGTGTGAATTTAATTTACCCAGGAATGTGAGGCTATGAATGAGATTTTCTTTCACTCTCATGCTCAAAACTCTTCTCAATTTCCCTGGATTTCAATTCTAGATTCAAGTTTCATGATCTATGGGGTTCACTCCAATTTCTTGTGAAATTTTCTATGATCTATCTATGGGTCAATTCCTTTCATATTTTAAATCGTGTATTATAATCTATGAGCAGATTTTATGACTATTTTGAATATAAATTTATAGATTTGAATTTAACTCCAACTATGCCCAATTATGTATGATCTTATGAAATATTAAGTTATGATTTCATTATGATCTTGATCCAAATTAGCCAACCTATGATTTATGCTTTATGATATTATTTCTCTCAAGTACTTATCATGGATTTATTAAATATCAAGTATATACATGTTTTACAACTATGCATGAATTTCATGATTTAGAGACTTATGATTATGGCCGACTCACGGGCCTTATTACAAGGCTAGTTCACGTATATCAAGCATGCTTATGATTATTACAATTTAAACTAGCCCGTGAATCTCATTTATGTTTTCTCTACTATAATATGAGCAAAATATACGTTCTAGGAGTAGTATTTAATGATCTTGGGCAAATTTATATGCCCAAGTGATACTCAAAAGTGTCATTTTAGCCTTGTTTATCTATCAATGTGTATACATTCTCATGTAATTGGTAATAAAATGTGAATTTATACTAACCAACATGATTAGCATTGTTTTGCAGGTAAAATGTAATTTCGGGAAGCTAAAATGCATGTTGGAGGATATCGGGGTTGGACTTGGAAGCGAGCAAGGGACAAGACATTGGAAAGCACAAAATAAAGGGGCCCCACAATGAAGCAGTGTCACGTTGCCATCACGGAGGCCTTCTACCTGGATGGGAATTTTCATCCCAATTCTAGTGTGGGTTCGCGATGGGTCCGTGGCACGGTGGCTTGGCTCCGCTTTGCACGTCGTGCCACATTGGGCTTTATTTCCTAGACCCCCAGTTCCAGTGAAGGTCCGCGTCCGTAGCGTGTCACGGAGGCAGTGCTCCGCGATGCACTCCGTGACACGTTGCTTGTTATTCCAGGAAAAATTCCCACCAGTTTAAATAGAACACTTAGGTTCATTTTTCAATATTCTGACTTGGTGGAGCAAGAACGTGGGTTACAGGCAGTTGAGGGGACGAAATTATCAGGGTTTTTCTCTCTTTCCTTCTCCTTGTATTCAATTGCTTGTATGTTTAACACTCATTTAACGATGTTTAATCCACAAATGAGTGGCTAATTCATCTTCTTGCTGAGGTTATGAACACTTGTAATGAAATATGATCATTGATTCTTTGGTTTTTCATCTTTTCTTCCATGGTTGTTCTATTAATTCTTGTTCTTACTGCATTAAGTTGTGGCCTACGTTAATGTATATCTAAAAAGTCCGGTTTCACTCGAGAGAGCAAGAAATTGGAAAGTTGTGAATTAATAGGATATGATCTTTTCTTGGTTTGGGAAAATTGGGAATTGATTTACTTTCAGAATAGAAATATACCTGAAAGTCGTATTAGTCAATTTAGGAACCGAATTTGTATGGCTAGAACATGAATTGCATTTAATCACAGAAATGTAGGTGTATGGTTCATGATTCTTAAGTGAGGTTAAATACGAGAGTTTTAATCTCTTGGCAAATGTTCTTGGCTAGCAACCGAAGGAAAAGACTAACCAAATTATGTCAATAATTAATTTCATTACATGTTCGTTTAACCTCAGCATGCTCTCATTCATAGTTCAGACTCACATTAGATAGTTGTTTTAGCTTTAGCATAAAAATTATAAAACAAAATATCAAACTCTTGGTTACACTGTTGTCTGCATTTTTAGAATCGAAATATAGTACACTTGAGCAGATTGCACTTCATCCCAGTCCCTGTGGGATCGATACTTGGCTTACTTAAGCCACTTACTACTTGTTCGACCACGTGCACTTGCGTGTCGTTTTATATACCCACAATCACGCGAACAAGTTTTTGGCGCCGTTGCCGGGGACTTGGCAATTGGTGAATTTGTTTTAAGTGTTAATTTACTGTATTTTTATTTTCTTAGTGTTGACAACTTGGTCTTAGCCTGTATTTTGCAGATTTAATTTCTGTTGAACACTGGCAAGAGACAAGGAGCTGGTGGACTCGTATATAGAGCTAGAAAGAATATTTCATAGTAAGCGGAGAGAAGCTCTACAAAGAAAGCTGCAGTTGCTCAGACAGACGATCATGGAGCAACAATAGAATCCACCGGTAGTACGGACAGTGTTAGTGCCCGAAGAAGTAGCAGCTCGGCCGGTTCGCGAGGTGGCAATCCCACATGCTAATAATGTCACATCTAGCATCCGCAAACCTAAGCCAGGAGGGAGGTTTGAACTTAAGCAGAATATGGTGCAATTGCTGCACACTAGCGGGCAGTTTACTGGTCTCCCTCATGAAGATCCACATCAGCATCTCCAAAATGTTTTGGAGATAAGTGACACTAATATCCCCGCTGGAGTGTCATCAGATTATGTCCGACTTACATTGTTCCCATTTTCTCTATTGGGAGAATCCAATAGGTGGTTGAAAGCTGAGCCACCGAATTCTATTTCTACATGGGATGATCTTGCAAGAAAATTTTTGATACGGTTTTTTCCCTCCGGTAAAACAGCAAGACTTAGAAGTCAAATTCTAAGTTTCAAACAGAGAGAGGGAGAGAATTTATATCAGGCCTGGGAGAGATTCAAGTCCATGTTACGGGATTGTCCTCATCATCATCAGTCCAATGATGTGCTGGTGCACACTTTCATAGAGGGTTTGGAACCCCACACAAAAATATTGCTAGACTCAGCAGCTGGAGGACAAGCGCTGGAGAAAACTTATGAGGAGCTGTATACCTTGTTGAACCGTATTTCGCAGGGCAATCCGGAATGGAATGCTGATTCATCAAGAGGCAGGACAAGGAAAGCAGCAGGAGTGCTAGAAGTGGATGGGTTTACAGCTATTGCTGCACAGATAGCTGCATTACAAAATCAACTTAACACCCACTTCAGCAACATGACAATGAACCAGCCTCAAGCCCCAGTGAATGCAGTGCAGCAGATGTGGTGTGAAGTGTGCGGAAGCAGTGACCACTCAGCTGAGTGTTGTGGAGCAAATCCTGACTCGGTAAACTTTGTGGGAAATGTACAAAGGAACAACCACCAACAGTATGGTAATAGCTACAATTCCAATTGGAGGAATCACCCTAATTTCTCCTGGGGTAGCAACAACCATCAGGGGCAAAGTTCGGGTCAGGGTGTGCAAAGGAACCAAGGAGGGCAGCAGAATTATCAAGCACAATTCAGAAACAACAATGCACCTCCTCCACCACCATCACCCAGCATTGAGAAGATGTTCAAGACCATGATAGCTAACCAAGCTCAATTGCAGGCTGACTATGTGAAATTGGCAGCCGAAGTGAAAAACAACCGGTTAGCTACCAAGGCACTTGAATATCAATTTGGGCAATTTGCTGGAGCCCAAAACACAAGGCCTAGAGGAGGACTTCCGAGCGACACAGATCCCAATCCGAAGCAGGTGAATGCAGTGACCACAAGGAGTGGTTTGCAGCTGAAAGAGGTGGAACCAGAAAGACCACCTCAACAATCGGGAGCGCAGAAGTTGAGAGGGAGCAAAGTACTGAAAGGGGGAAGACTAAGGAAGCTGAATCAGAAAGACCACCACCCCCGTTCCCTCAACGATTAAAGAAACACAAGGAGGAGGCGTGTTTCAAGAAATTCATGGAGGTGCTGAAACAGGTACATATTAACTTACCTCTTGTTGATGTTTTGTAGGGAGTGCCAAAATATGCTAAGTATATAAAGGACATCGTGGCAAACAAAAGTCGGTTGACTGAGTATGCTACGGTGGCTCTAATGGAGGAGTGCACTTCCCGGATTCAAAACAGACTGCCCACAAAGCTCAAAGACCCTGGGAGCTTTACTATACAGATTACTATTGGGCAGAGCATCCGAGCTCGTGGGTTGTGTGATTTGGGAGCGAGCATAAATTTGATGCCGTCATCGGTATTCAAAAAGCTGGGTCTAGGGAGTCCGAGACCCACAACAGTAATCTTGCAATTGGCGGATCGGTCCTTAGCTAGACCTGATGGCATTGTGGAGGACATTCTGGTGCAAGTTGGCTCCCTGATTTTCCCGGTAGATTTTGTCGTGCTGGATTTTGAACCAGACGCGGAAGTCCCATTTATTTTGGGACGTCCTTTCTTGGCGACCGGGAAAGCACTAATTGATGTAGCTGCGGGGTAGCTAACAATGCGAGCACACAACAAGGTGGAGGTGTATGATGGGTACAAGGCACCCAAGCTCCCGATGGTGCATGAAGAACTCTCGGTGATCAATGTAATTGATCAAGGCGATAATGAGCAGATTAAGGATTCACGAGAGTTAATGGGGAAACCACCAGAATGGTGTAAGCACTACTGGAGGGAGGACGGTGATCGAGAGAAATCGTCCATCACCCTAGAGGACAACTGAGCTTAACGACGTCGAGCCGCGACGGTAAACCAGGCGTTGCACGGGAGGCAACCCGTGGAAAATTTTTTTTTCTCTTTTTAAATTGTGAATAGATTTTTTCTTTTTCTTTTTCTTAATTAATAAAAAAAATTTCGTTTTAGTTTTTGTTTTTATTTTTAGTTAGAGTGAAACATATAATTCTAACCAATTTTATATAGTGAGTTGAATTTCAAGTCAAACGGAGGAAAATATGCACGGAATCGCAAAGGAAAATTCGAGGTATGAAAATTAACAAAAAGTGGCAAAACAGTGAGCTAGGGCAATAGCTCCGTGTCACCGAGGTGTACCTCCGCGTTACCCTCCGTGAGACGTTGAGGTATAATTCGGATTTTTAAAAAAAATTTCCAGAACAGGCTCGCGATGGCTCCGTGTCACGGAGGCAGTGCACTGCGATGCACTCCGTGACACGTTGCCGTGTATATAGCGACGGGTCACACCGGGTTGCCAGGTGACCCGCGTGATTTTTCTACTTTTTAACCCCGAAAACCCCTTCCTTTTCCTTATTTTTCACTCACTCCGCGACCAAACTCCCCAAAACCCATCCCCCTTCAACGTGACACGGAGTAGGCTAAGAAAATCATGAAGTTTGCTTCAATTCTTCAACTTCAAGGTATGTTCTTTGATTTCATCTCATTTCTTGTCGAATTTCTTCGATATTGAGCAAGTGAGGTGAGCTAAGTTTGCCCTAAGTAGAAATTAATCATGAATTCAATTGAATTGTTGTTGATGAATGTTCGGAATGTCATTATGATTGCTTGAACTCGTTAATTGCATAATTCAATTGAATTTTCTTGATATCATCAATTCTAGGGCTTGTTTTTGAATTTGAAGTGGAAAATGTAGTGAACTTGTGAAATTCATGCCGGGATGTACATGTTGAATGAGATGAGTCGATGTACTAATTGTTAGGATGTTGATAGAACGACGGATTCTCGGGTTAGAGGAATATTGAAATTGCAAGAATTTGGTTGGTTGTATAGGTTCGTGTAGATAAATTCTTGCTGTTGTTTTTGTTTCTTTGTTTTTCCTTGCTAAGTGTGATGGATTAAAAGGTTATCGATGGTAATGATTGTGGTTAGCTGTACGAAGTCTGAGTAGTACATAGAATATATACCGTCGAATTCTTCGTATGCACTAAGCATGTTTGTATAGTTGGTTGTTTATTTATGCAAATAAGCATGATCTTGCTAGTATGTTGTAACTGTAGCTAAGGACTAAGTGTGGGGTAGCTTAGCTTAACCCGACTTTAGCCGAAGTTAATACTCAGTGGCTTAACATTGATCTAGTCTACTTGGGTTGACAGGTAAAATGGCAAGCAGGCAAGAAAAAGGGAAAGGCGCATCAACTTCAGGCGCCGGAAGGAAGCGAATCAGACTGGGCACAGTAGTCCCAGCAGTTCCACGCGGCCAACGCCGCCAATACGGAACAAGATGGGTGACGAATGAGGGGAAGAAGATGTATGCAAAGCACAAAGAAAACAAATACTTCCCCGAGGAGCATATAGCACGGGAACCATTGGCACAGGAGTTCCCTAGGATTGTACACCGGATCGAGGTAGCTAGGCTCAACTTCATCTTTGAAGAGCCCAAGGAATGTAACTTGCACCTGATTCGGGAATTCTATGCCAATTGGAACCCGACCCACAGAAGTCACACCATAAAAATCAGAGGGCAAATAGTCACAATTGAGCCCCACCACCTCAATGCCATCATAGGAGCGCGGGACACAGACGCCCACGTGCTCCGACAGCTGAACATTACCCCACCGTATGCGGACATCAGACGCACCTTGTGTGGGACCCGATCGACAACTAGATGGAGCAGACACAAAGAGAGGGGCTACCATCAGACTTTGCCCTATTCACATATGAACAGGGAAGCCAGAATATGGCTAAAGATTGTCTATTCCTGCCTAATCTCGGGGGTACATATGACAGATGTAACCCGATATCGTGTATGCCTGGTGTACGCCCTGATGAAAGGGCTGGAGATCAACGTGGGGGCGGTGATTATCTCCGCCATGAAGAGAGACCGGTTGCATCAGGGGCACAGGTACGGCTTTGGTGGACAACTCACCACCTTCCTCAGGGGCCTAGATGTCGAGGAAGAGGCCCTTGATTATATCCCGCAGATGGAGCGGCGGGCCTTAGATGTTACTAAAACTAAAGCACCCGACACCACCCATGGGCCAGTGCTTACACTTGGCGAGTAAAATGCTTGTGATGATCAATATATGGCTTGCATGTATGGGATGCAAATGCTCCAGCTGAGGATAGGCAGGAGGCCGGCGACAGAGGAGGAGCTATGGCAGCTCGAGCTAGACTACCCCTTCAGAGAGAATGCCAGGGCTCTATGCCGAGTGGGGCCAACATTTGTAGAGCCCACGGATAATGACGTCCCCACAGACGAGGAGACACGTCGGGAGGACTCCGACGTGGAGTCCGATGATGACGACGGGGGTGATTCAGACATGGGAGATGAAGCAGCAGCACCTGACGAAGAAGTGGAGTACTTTGATTGATCAGGGAGTTCCACCACCCGATTTTGTGTTATTTTAATTTTTGTGAACACTGGGGACAGTGTTCGAGCTAAGTGTGGGGTGGGAGTAGTTAGGTGTTGGGCTGTGCTGTTATGTATGTATGCTCTAATCTGTTGTCGTGCCTGTGAAATTTTGTTGTTCCCTGTGATTTGTGAATTGTTAAGTTGTTGTTCTGTATTGTAAATTTATGTGAAATTGTTGTGTGTTGCTGAATGTTGCTAGCTGATTTTTGTACATATTTTTGTCTATCGAAATGATCGATATTTTCAAATTTTTTTACTTTTTGGGTTTCTCGGCATTTGTTTTCGGTTCTTTTGCCGAGAATGGTCCCATTGAACCGAAGTCATAGTAGTGACCGTTCCCTATGATAGATGGATGACGACCGTCTTAAGGGAAATGTAGTCATTAGGAGTAGTTTTTTTAATTATTTTTCAGTTTTTTTCTTTGGTGGGTTGCATCCCAAAACCTGTAGTTACTGTATGGTTGCGGAATTCTGGTTGCGTATTGTACATGATATTTAAAATGCAAAGGTGATTCGTATGAAAGAATGCAACTTTGTAAATATGTTGAGATACCTAGGCCATAGAGTTCGATTCAGTGTGATTGAGGCTTAATGCTTGAATTCCTGTAATTAGCTGATTGAAGAGTCTGTGAATACATCTTGAGTTGAGCATGTGCAATAAGTGTGAAGTGAGGTGTTGTTATTCCATGCTGTTGTGAAATGTCTAGAACTTGCCTGGTGTGTGTACAAAACGAAATGAAGGAGGTGTATCATAGGAAAGGATGTAGGCATTTCTTTGTTTTAACTGAAAGTTTCTATTTTCGTTGTCGTACCCACCTTGATTGTCTACCCTAGTCAGCCCGTCGAGCCTTTAGCCTATTATTTTTTCTTTTGTCGAAAAGTGTAAACCGAGCTTAATCCTTTTCTTTTCATTAGCCGTAAAGTCGATACAAAACTCTTAAGCGCTTAAGAAGAGAAAATCATTTTCCCAAAGTGTCAAAGAGTGAGAATGGTGAAAAGAAAAAGAAAAGCGGAGTGATAGAAGAAAAGAAAAGGTTGAAGGTGCACTTGTTATAAATAAACTATAATGAAGGTGCATGAATAATCTTTGTTGTTGTGTCAAGTGTGCTTAATAAGATGGGTCAAACTAAAGAAAAACATCAAGAATGGGAGGATGAAAGAAGAAACAATGTCCATGAGTTGATGGGATGTGTTGAAAAGGCGCTTAAGGATGCTAGTGGCTATTATTGGCTAACCCAATATTTACTAGTTCCGTAGCTTCCATTACAACCAGTTAAAGTCCTACGTGATCTTACATCGCACTTCTTTATATTAGTGGAGTAATACACTAAGGGCAAGCTTATGGATCATGACATGATGCATGTGAATTCTTTTGGGAGAGAGAGCGAAATTGTGTTTACATGCCCCTGCTTAAAATTTTGTGAGTCATATGAGCAAAAAGGGGAAGACTCTATTGTGTTGTGAGGGCACATGCTTGATGAGAGATTAATTTTCGTGTCGGATATCTTGATCAGCTGATTTGCATGAGTTTGCCAATATCGAGAGTCGATTCTTAAGTCTAGGAGGTCTTGATGTATTGAAGGTCATTGCATTGATAGGACCATGCATGTTTTCTTGATGATTTGCTGTATTGAATAATCGGTATGACCGTAGCCTAAATTGTCGAACCAAAGTAGCGAGGTTGGGATGTAAATTGCATGAAGTTTAGGATTGTTGTTCGAGGACGAACAAGGATTTAAGTGTGGGGTAAGTGATCTTGGGCAAATTTATATGCCCAAGTGATACTCAAAAGTGTCATTTTAGCCTTGTTTATCTATCAATGTGTATACATTCTCATGTAATTGGTAATAAAATGTGAATTTATACTAACCAACATGATTAGCATTATTTTGCAGGTAAAATGTAATTTCGGGAAGCTAAAATGCATGTTGGAGGATATCGGGGTTGGACTTGGATGCGAGCAAGGGACAAGACATTGGAAAGCACAAAATAAAGGGGCTCCGCGATGGAGCCGTGTCACGTTGCCATCGCGAAGGCCTTCTGCCTGGATGGGAATTTTCAGCCCAATTCTAGTGTGGGTTCGCGATGGGTCCGTGGCACGGTGGCTTGGCTCCGCGTTGCACGTCGTGCCATGTTGGGCTTTATTTCCTGGACCCCCAGTTCCAGTGAAGGTCCGCGTCCGTAGCGTGTCACGGAGGCAGTGCTCCGCGATGCACTCCGTGACACGTTGCTTGTTATTCCGGGAAAAATTCCCACCGATATAAATAGAACACTTAGGTTCATTTTTCAATATTCTGACTTGGTGGAGCAAGAACGTGGGTTACAGGCAGTTGAGGGGACGAAATTATCAGGGTTTTTCTCTCTTTCCTTCTCCTTGTATTCAATTGCTTGTATGTTTAACACTCATTTAACGATGTTTAATCCACAAATGAGTGGCTAATCATCTTCTTGCTGAGGTTATGAACACTTGTAATGAAATGTGATCATTGATTCTTTGGTTTTTCATCTTTTCTTCCATGGTTGTTCTATTAATTCTTGTTCTTACTACATTAATGTGTGGCCTACGTTAATGTATATCTAAAAAGTCCGGTTTCACTCGAGAGAGCAAGAAATTGGAAAGTTGTGAATTAATAGGATATGATCTTTTCTTGGTTTGGGAAAATTGGGAATTGATTTACTTTCAGGATAGAAATATACCTGAAAGTCGTATTAGTCAATTTAGGAACCGAGTTTGTATGGCTAGAACATGAATTGCATTTAATCACAGAAATGTAGGTGGATGGTTCATGATTCTTAAGTGAGGTTAAATACGAGAGTTTTAATCTCTTGGCAAATGTTCTTGGCTAGCAACCGGAGGAAAAGACTAACCAAATTATGTCAATAATTAATTTCATTACATGTTCGTTTAACCTCAACATGCTCTCATTCATAGTTCAGACTCACATTAGATAGTTGTTTTAGCTTTAGCATAAAAATTATAAAACAAAATATCAAACTCTTGGTAACACTGTTGTCTGCATTTTTAGAATCGAAATATAGTACACTTGAGCAGATTGCACTTCATCCCAGTCCTTGTGGGATCGATACTTGGCTTACTTAAGCCACTTTACTACTTGTTTGACAACGTGCACTTGCGTGTGAGTTTTATACCCATATAACACCCCGAACATTTAACACCGAGTAGACCCGGGGTCCAAGCATGCCCCGAGTCTCAAAACTACATACCAACGTAGCCATGATGGGACCTCCCTTAAGACTGTCCCCTTTTTCCCATATGGGCCTTCAATGAGTGATATCACACCTTTTTTTCATGGTTATACCCTTGGCAAGGTACGAACACCTTCCGACTAGGGGTTTACAGGTCAGGCTCTATGTGTGCTCATGTGGGGTATGTCGGTTATAAGAATCTCCCATTGTTCCTCATGATTTATGCATGGTATGTTTATGTTACTTTGGCTCAAGTCACATTTCATAAAGCTTTTCTATTATTATTATGATTATGACTTAGTTATGAATATTTTGAAAACCTTGAGCCCTTATGTTACATTAACATATTTACGCTATGATCATGTTGTCCTACTCTTATGAACTCTTATGTATTTTAACTGTCTGTTTTACTTACCTTGCATACTCAGTACATTTCAAGTACTGACCGCATACTCTATGTTGTATCGTTTCATGATACAGGTCCGAAGGATCAGTCTCAGTCGCATCATTAGACCCTACTTCCCTCTCTGACCTGTTCAACCGGCGTTGGTAGTCCTCATCCTTCGACGACGTTTATTCATTTACAGTTGTTATGTTCCTTTCAATTTCAAACTCTGTCGAGCTAGTTGGGGGTGCTATCCCATCAACTCATCTGTTATGTTAGAGGCTTTCGGATGTTATGTAGAAATCAGCTTGTTGTTATGGATTCAGTACTAGCTTGATATAAATATATGTATGCAGACTTCCGCTATGTTTCTTATGTTGATCTTCTATTTTGTTATTTTGAGTTAGATATTATGTTCATGTCATCGGTCAACTTGGAGCCTCTCGGGATTCCTTGTCCCGTGTATCGATCCAAGCCTATGCTCGGGTCGTGACAGCACATTTCTGACAAATAGAGTTCATGAGCAATCAGATGCAAGTATGGCTTCACCAAGGGGAGGTAGAGTGTTAAACACCATCATTTGGAATGATTAATCCATGCTACTGCCGTGATTTGCAAGATATCTGCTACATTATTTTGTTCCCTCTGTGTGTGATCAAGGAATGGCTTAGCCAGCTACTAAGAAGGAACCTACAATCAAGGATTAAATTAGTATATTATAGATTTTTTATGTCGTAGTTTAAGAATAAGAATTACTTCATCAAAGTTGACTTCCAAAGTATATAATCTGTGTTGTTTTGCTAGAAGGAGCCCATAAATCAGTGCCCTAAGTTCTGTGTCGATAATGTCCTTCATAGAAATGTCGCAAACCTAAAAACCCAATCTCTTGAATGGTTAGAAAAAACTCCTCTACACCTCCTTGGCTGGTGTTCGTTTAAATTCACATAAGTGGTCAATTTGTTGGGGTGGTGATAAGTGAATTCCATTTGAGGTAAAAGGAGAGGAAAGGCTTATGCCACATGATAGTGTTAATAGATATTAGTATTCTACCCCCTTTTATAGCACATAGTTCGTAGTTAGAGTGTGAGAGTTGTAAGAGAAAATAATTGAATTATGATAGAGGCAGAGATGTCATAAGAAGTAGGAGATTAGGATTTAATTTGGAATTTTAAGTCTATTAGAGACTTGATTATGAAGAGTAAAGTCTAGTATCCAGTGCAACCAAGAAGAAAAACTACCAGTAACAGATAATGTGAAGTGGGTCATATGCATGTGGTTGTGACAAGAGTTCGTGGATGTGGGAGAATGTAAAGTATATGATAAATGGAATCTCACTAGAGGCGGGTGTGGCATGTGTTATGTGGAAGATGACAATGTGAAAAAAACAAGCATTTATAGGTAAATGATTGTGACAGCAAGTTAGAGTAAGTGTTTAATTTTGATGGAGTATGTAATTTTTTAGATCCGTGCAAGCGATGTGATTAGTGATGATATATAGTGTTAGAAAGTTATAGAATGATTTGACAATAAATTTCCTGTTGGATGTTAAGTTTCAATGAAAAAAGACACATTTGGTGGAGGTTACGAGAGATTAACCTAATGAATTTTTTCTAATAGGTATTAAAGAAATTCAAAAAGTAGAGTGTCACGGCCCCATCCCAATAGGGGGCGAATAATGTGGATCCTAGAAGCACCTGCTAAACATAACATTATATCTCATGCTAAAGTTGTAAACTTATAAGCAGCGGAATAACTCAGAAACTATGTATACATATACTGGATCATATATATAAACTGGAGGGTCCACTGAGCAAAACTGTATAACTGATAATAATACTGATTCTGGGAAGCCTATAAAGAGTCTGTGTCTGCATAAATTATAACTGCCTCAGGACAGAGCCCCAACATGCCTAACTAGAGCATATATACATAGCCAAAACATGGGATCTAGACATCTGACAGCTCCATATAGAGGTCGAGCTTATCAACTAATCAATTGGAAGGTAACTGGGCCTAAGCTCACCAAAAATGGGGACATCAGTACATATAAAACATGTACTGGTATCTAAAGTAGATAGAATAAAAAGTATCCAAGTAAGAAGGCGCAAATGAATCAGATATGAAAGATGAGCAATCATGAGCATATAAACATCAGAAGTATAATTTGAAACTAAAATTGAAATCTGTGACCAACCTCAGTGATCCTTATATAACATCCTATTTGTTATTTATTTATACATATATTACCTAAAAATTTTCTAGTTGATATCTTTTTTTCTTTGTGTAGTACTAACTAACAAGAAATCAGAAGACGGCCTACTAAAGGAAATTTGACACCTGTGTGGCATATGTTGCCAACTGTTATAACTTTATGTAAAATCTCATAGTCTATGTATTTCAATCTATTTGTAACTATGACCTCCTGGGATCCTATAAGGTCTGCCCCCAAGCCTGTACACCATATCTTAGCTTAGTCATAGGGATCTATGACGGGAAGTTCCAGCTAAGTACTACCAATATGAATTCTCTACATAGAATAACATCACATATAATGGACCTATAAATATCCACCCCACACCACAGAGTAGGTTATAATCTCATCTTGTCTTTAAAGGCTTGTATTAAGCAACTCGTCATTTGAATCTTTCACATTATTTAGTAAAAAGCTTTCTGTAATTCAAGAATCATATTACTCATGATCTAGTCATCATTTACTTATTTTGTCTTAAGAATCATATAATATATATAACTAGGTGATCTTTATGCATATAGCTACATTGTTTCCAATTACTTTCTTTAATTACGTGATAGATATATCATATCTCCTATGAGTTCAATTGAGGATACATACCGTCATGTGAAACATTATGAATTCTTTGACTTGAAAGAATACTATACCTCTATAGACTTAGAACTCTAGCATGAGAGAATCTATAACAGAATAAGATTTTATTTTCATGTAACATATAAGTTGTGACAACCTTTATAGGAAGAACATGTGACTCTAGGTCATTCCTTAATGGAGAAAGAGGTTTTAACTTTACAAACCTCGATTCTGGATTCCACAGATGTATAATGGATTGCCCCTTTCTTATAATATAAATCTACACAACAATCAAGTGGTATAATAATTACAAACAACCATTAGCACACTTGATCCATATCGGCTGCATGTTGGCTATTAGGCGAGTGACTTGCTCGTCAGACCCTTTTTATACATCTACTACATTCTACTTTCTTTCCCTGATTATAGCCGCAAGTTAAACACATAAAAGATATATTTTAGCAGCTAATAACAATGTGGGGCCTGCAAAATAATCCACCACAACCAAACAGGCAGCACGCCCTCACAACAATTTAAACTCAGCGTATCACCATAGCACGCCCGCACAATAATCTAAACTCAGTGTATCGCCACATCCTCCAATTGTAAGCCCAAAACAGTCACAACCGACCCAAACATGAGACTTCCAACCTTTACAAGAAGAAATACATATCATACATTTTCAAAACAGTTTAACATAGTAAGAAAAACTCGAACTAACAGCTTTCGGTTACTCTCCTGTGAGTTCGTACAACAATTACATCTAAAATCGTCTCTTTCTTTCATAAACAATAAGAGATGAAACAGGGAAGAATATTACCTTAATCATATGGTAAATTTTGACCTACTAAAATACTTCTTCAATACCAAACTCTCCTCTTCACAATAATACCTTAAAACAAGAAGACCACAAGTAAAAAACTCAACTACATCAAAAGGAGTAACCAAGGATCTTCTTGCTATGAGGGCTGCCCAAACTCCCCCAAAGTGTATGGACATCATAAACAACCTATTCTATGTTAAAACCATAATAAACCACTGCAAAATACTTACCTTAAACCTTGGAGAAATTGAAGAAGAACAAGAACCTTTCTAAGGGAAAGAGAGGGCGGCCTAGAGCAAAGCTAGGGAGAGATATATGTTTTGTGTGTAGATTTGATTTTGTGTCTATATGTGTGGATAAATAGTCTAATTGGGTATATAGGTATTGGGACTGACCCATGACCCGACCCAACTCCTTTCATCTCAATTAATTTGGGTCTTACACCATTAAGTAGGTGATCCACCTACTAGTTTCACTTTAATTTTTAGTCTTGTATTTCTTAAGTAGGTGATTCACCTATTCGTAGTTATTTATTTTATTTAACCTCATATTCATTAATATAGCTCACATATACAAGTATCTCAAGCAAGTAGGACATTCAAGCAAGCATCTCAATTAAGTAGGACGTCTAACAATGTTATACCCCGAGAACCTAAGGATCAGACCCGGAAGTAAAAACGGAGAAAAACTGAAAATTTGCACTAGGTCACAGAACGACCCATGAGGTGAGTCGTGAGGAGTGACCACAAGTCGTGAGGTAACTCTTGGTCA
This sequence comes from Datura wrightii, assembly GCA_035772735.1. Classification (NCBI taxonomy): domain Eukaryota; kingdom Viridiplantae; phylum Streptophyta; class Magnoliopsida; order Solanales; family Solanaceae; genus Datura; species Datura wrightii. Next base: position 147,003,391 of record JASDFA010000018.1, read on the forward strand.
GCATGGTGTGGCAAGGCCTGAGTGAGGAGGCCAGGGGCTTGACCACGAGTCGTGGTCAGACCTCACGACTCGTGAGGTCACCCGTGGTCAACCCTGGAGGATTGGCAAGTTGAAATGGGCAGTGTAGGCCACGGAAGGTGACCACGAGTCATGGTCTGACCTCACGACTTGTGAAGTCACTTGTGGGGTCCCCTTGGATGTTTGGTCAGTGGACTCAATGGACCATGGCCACGAGTCGTTCCCTATGGCAACGACCCGTTAGGTCCCCCATGGGGACTGGCGACCAGAAATTTTCTATGTTTTAATAAGAGTGTTTTCGTAACTTCCTAAGTCCCTAAGGCCTACACTACGTCATTTTAGATATGTTTCTAAGTTAGATAAGATGGGTTAAGCCCTTTATGCATGCCCATTCTCATGCAAAAGATTAGAGAGGTTTTTGGGAGATTCAAGGCCTTCTTTCGCAAATTTTCATCAATTTCTTTACGGGTGTTCAAGGAACTTTAAGTACATCCATTTTCAGGTATGTAGAGTTTTAAAATGGGTGGAATTCTTCCTTACCCATTCCCAATTTCGACTAAAATCGTGAATCCTCCTATTCAAGTCTATGGGATTTTACTAAAATGCGTGAAAATGTGATTTCTCTTTATGGGTATGATTTAATTGAGTTTTAATTATTGAATTATGAATAATGGGAAGGTTTTATCATTATTTTTCTTTAATCATGTTTCAAGCTTTTAAATCCAAATTGCCCATTTAATGAAAGTTCATGAAAGTTATGATTTATGATGAATACTCTATAATTTGAATTTATTGATGATGGAAAAGCATGATTTTCTAGTTACCCATGTTTATGAGCATATTTTGAAAGTATTGAGTATGATGGAGTAATGGGCAATGACCACATATTGAAGAATGATTTACGATTTATGAAATAAATTACATGATTTATCAATTTAAGATGTTGGCCGATGAAAAGGGCTTTGATTCTTGGCTAAGCATGTTTAAAGGGGATGAATGATGATAAATGTTATATATTAGCTAATGAATTTTAATACATGATGATATTGATTTTAATGCGCAGGTCCCGCAAAATGGCAATGCAGCAGTAGCCCGAGTTAGAGATTTTCTGAGGATGAACCCTCCTGAGTTCACAGGATTAAAGGTGGATGAGGATCCACACGAGTTTATTGAAGGGATCTTGAAGGTCACTCAGGTTATGGGGGTGACAAATGGGGAGTGTGTTGACTTGGCCTCTTACCAGCTAAAAGAGGTCGCTCATATTTGGTACAAGCAATGGAAGGACAGCAGGGCAGCGGGAGCCGGCCCTATCAGCTGGGATGAATTCCACATGGCCTTTCTCGACAGGTTCTTCCCTCGAGAGATGAGGGATTTGAAGGCAGCTGAGTTTTTGAACCTCAAGCAGGGAAAGATGACAGTGTTGGAGTATTCGCTCGAGTACACTCGTTTGTCAAAGTACGCCCTATGGTTAGTGATGGATCAGAGGGAGCAGGTGAGCCGATTCGTTCAGGGTATGGCTGGTTATCTAGACAAGGATTGCAGGACTGCCATGCTCTACCAGGATATGGACTTTCCTCGCATATTGTTGTACGCCCAGCAGATGGAGGCGGCTCATGAGAGGGAGAGGGAGGAAAAGAGGGCTCGGATTGACAATCGTGGGTTTTCACATCAGAGGTCCGGTGGTGGCTACCGTCCACAGTTTCAGCAAAGGTCACTAGCCCCAGCACCATCATCAGCTAGTGTTCCATCCAGACCCAGGGGTGATCAGAGGAGCAGGGCTCCAGGATCGAGGGATCAGAGGGGCACCCAGCTAGAATATATCTCTCTAGCCTGTTGGAAGTGCAGAAAGAGTCACACCGGAGAGTGCCTGCTCGTCTCAGATATTTGCTATGGGTGTGGAAGATCTGAGCACATGCACCGAGCGTGCCCATATGCTAGACAGGGTGATGACAGAGATCATGCACAAACCATCAAGATAGCACCAGCTCCAGTCTGTTTCGCTCCGCAGGGAGCATTGACTAGTGGGGGTGGCGGGCAAGGCCAAAATCCATTTTATGCCCTTGCATCGCACCAGAAGCAGGAGACTTCGCCAGACGTGGTCACTGGTATGTTGTGTGTTTTTCATATTGATGTTTATGCCTTGCTAGATCTGGGAGATACCTTGTCTTTCGTGACTCCTTACATTGCTAGTAGCCTTGGAGTTAGTCCCGAGACCTTGACAGAACCGTTTTCAGTTTCTACCCCTGTTAGTGATTCGGTTGTAGCTAGGCGTGTATATATGGGGTGCCCGGTCATTGTGTTGCATAAGGTTACCTCCACAGACCTTGTATAGTTAACCATGACTAACTTTGACATTATTCTTGGCATGAATTGGTTGTTTTCATGTTATTCTTTGATTAACTGTAGAACCCGTACAGTGAAATTTCATTTTTCGGGTGAGTCGGTGTTGGAGTGGAAGGGTAGTTCAGTGGTACTAGTAGGTCAGTTTATTCCATATCTTAAGGCCAGGAGAATGATCTCTAAAGGTTTCATATACCACCTAGTTAGGGTTAAGAATGTGGAGTCCGAGACCCCGATTATCCAGTCACTTACAGTGGTGTGCGAATATCCGAAGTTGTTTACTGATGATTTGCCTGGTGTTCCTCCGAAGAGGGAAATTGACTTTAGTATTGATCTATTTCCAAATATGCAACCTATTTCTATCCCTCCTTATAGGATGGCCCCAGCCGAACTAAAGGAATTGAAGGATCAGTTAAAGGATCTATTGGATAAGGGCTTCATTAGGTCGAGCTAGTCTCCATGGGGTGCGCCAGTTCTATTTGTTCGAAAGAAGGATGGTTCCATTCGCATGTGTATTGACTATCGGCAGTTGAACCAGGTTACCATCAAGAACAGATAACCCTTACCTAGGATCAATGATTTGTTTGACCAGCTTCAGGGTGCTAAGTGCTTCTCCAAGATTGATCTCAGGTCCGGGTATCACCAACTCAGAGTGCGGGAGAGTGACATCCCAAAAACCACTTTCAGGACTCTGTATGGTCACTACGAATTTGTTGTATGTCTTTCGGACTAATTAATGCCCCTGAAGCTTTTATGGATCTAATGAATAAGGTGTTCAAGGAATATTTGTACATGTTCGTGATTGTGTTCATTTGACGACATCTTGATATACTCTCGGAGCAAGGAGGAGCATGCCACTCATTTTGAGGATAGTGCTGCAAACCCTCAAGGATCGTCAACTTTATGAAAAGTTTAGCAAGTGTGAATTTTGGCTAAACTCAGTAGCATTTCTGGGACATGTGGTATTAAGCGAAGGCATAAGGGTAGATTCCCAGAAGATTGAAGCGGTGAAGAATTGGCCTAGACCAGTGAATCCTTCAGAAATTCGGAGTTTATTATGCCTAGCAGGTTTCTACAGAAGGTTTGTGGAGGGTTTGTCATCTATTGCAGCACCTTTGACTAAGTTGACTCAGGAAAAGGTGAAATTCCAATGGCCGGATGCTTGTGAGAAAAGCTTCCAAGAGTTGGAGACCCGACTCACTTCAGCACTAGTGTTGACCTTACCCGAGGGTACTGATGGCTTTGTAGTGTATTGTGATGCTTTGAGAGTCGGGCTGGGATGTGTGTTGATGCAGCATGGGAAGGTAATATCATATGCCTCGAGACAGCTGAAAGTTCATGAAAAGAATTACCCTACCCATGATCTTGAGTTGGCCGTGGTGGTGTTTGCATTGAAGATATGGCGGCATTACTTGTATGGGTCCACGTGGATGTATTTATGGATCACAAGAGCTTGCAATATGTGTTCACACAGAAGGATCTAAATCTTCGACAAAGGAGGTGGTTGGAATTACTTAAGGACTACGACATGAGTGTCCTCTACCACTGGGAAAGTCTAATGTGGTTGTGGATGCACTTAGTAGGCTCTCCATGGAAAGTGTGTCCCACATGGATGAGGGAAGGAAGGAGTTGGTGAAGGATGTCCACCGACTTGCAAGACTGGGAGTTAGATTGATAGACTCGGTCGATGGCGGTGTTGTTGTGCATAACGGGTCAGAATCGTCCTTGGTGGTTGATCTTAAATCCAGGCAAGATGAGGATCCAATATTGAGGAAGCTAAAGGAGGCGGTGTGGAGTCAGAAGGTGGAGATGGTGTGCTACGATACCAGGGTCGACTATGTGTTCTGGATGTCGATAATTTGAGAGTTCGGATATTGCATGAGGCACATGGTACCAGATATTCTATTCATCGAGGATCCACAAAAATGTATTAGGAGTTGTGAGAAATCAATTGGTGGGATGGTCTGAAGAAAGATATTGCGGAGTTCGTAGCTAAATGTCCAAACTGCCAGCAAGTGAAAGTCGAACATTAAAGTCTGGGAGGTATACTTCAGGATATCAGCATCCCCACTTGGAAGTGGGAAGAGATTAATATTGATTTTGTTACAGGTCTACCCCGTACTCGCCGGCAATACGACTCTATTTAGGTGGTGGTCGACTGGTTAACCAAGGCTGCACACACTGAGTGACGTGCCAATGCTACTAATTGAGTGTCAGCACCTAGCTGTGTTGTCAGTAAGAAGGTAGCCGGTCCTATCGGTCAAGACCACAGATTCAGCGGATGATTATGCAAAGTTGTATATTCTGAAGTTGGTTCGACTTCATGGAGTGCCCTTGTTGATTATCTCAGACCGAGGTACTCAGTTTACCTCTCAATTTTGGAGTTCTTTTCAAGAAGGACTTGGGACGTAGGTTAAGCTCAGTACAGCCTTCCATCCGCAAACAAACGGCCAGGCAGAACGAACCATTAAGACCCTTGAGGATATGTTGAGGGCATGTGTTATGGATTTTAAAGGTAGTTAGGATGATCATTTGCCCTTGATCGAGTTTGCTTATAATAACAGTTACCACTCTATTATCCAGATGGCACCGTTCGAGGCTCTTTACGGGCAAAGGTGTAGATCTCCCATCGGAGGGTTCGAGGTTGGTGAGGTAGCTATGATAGGACCATATTTGGTTCATGAGGCGATAGTGAACATTCAGTTGATAAGGGACCGGTTGAAAACCACTTAGAGTCGTCAGAAATCGTATGTTGATGTGAGGAGAAGAGATTTGGAGTTTGATGTGGACGACTGGTATTTCTAAAGGTATCTCCCATGAAGGGAGTCATGTGGTTTGGGAAGAAAGGAAAACTCAGTCCCCACTATGTTGGCCCCTACCAGGTTGTCAGAAGAGTTGGTAAGGTGGCGTATGAGTTGGACTTGCCCTCGGAGCTATCTTCGGTTCATCCCATCTTTCATGTCCACTTTTGAAGAAGTGCTTGGGTGATCTAGCCTTGGTAGTTCTGGTAGACAGCATTGGAGTGAAGGACAACCTCAGTTATGAAGAAATTCCTGTTGAAATCTTGGATCATCAGGTTCGGAGGCTAAGGAACAAAGAAGTAGCTTCAGTTAAAGTATTATGGAGAAATCAGCATGTTGAGGGAGCTATGTGGGAAGCCGAAGCAGATATAATAGCTAAATACCCTCATTTGTTCCCTACCGGCTCAGTTTCAGTTTGAGGTATCAGTTTTGCCCTAAACCTTTAATCAGCTTTTCCCGTTTAGTTTATGTGTACAAGTTTGTCTTATGATATGTGATGTCTGAATTCGGTTCAGCTATGTAGTTCTTTTCGGAGGTAGTCACTCTGTTCGTTTTTGACTTAAATGACTGGTAATTGTATATGGTGATAGCCTGTTTTTGAGTTTTCTGCATGTTTCTATCATTTGAGGTCGAATGTTCCCAAGGGGGAGATATTGTTATACCCCGGGAACCCAAGGATCAGACTCGGAAGTAAAAACGGAGAGAAATTGAAAATTCACACCAGATCACAGAACGACCTGTGAGGTGAATCGTGAGGAGTGACCACAAGTCGTGAGGTGACTCGTGGTCAGCATGGTGTGGCAAGGCCTGAGTGAGGAGGCGACGGGCTTGACCACGATTCGTGGTCAGACCTCACGACTCGTGAGGTCACCCGTGGTCAATCTTAGAGGATTGGCAAGTTGGGATGGGCAGTGTAGGCCACAGAAGGTGACCACGAGTCGTGGTCTGACCTCATGACTTGTGAAGTCACCCATGGGGTCCCCTTGAATGTTTGGGCAGTGGACTCAACGGACCATGGCCACGAGTCGTTCCCTGTGGCAATGACCCGTTAGGTCCCTCGTGGGGACTGGCGACCAGAAATTTCTTGTGTTTTAATAAGGATGTTTTCATAACTTCCTAAGTCCCTAAGGCCTAAACTATGTCGTTTTGGATATGTTTCTGAGTTAGATAAGATGGGTTAAGCCCTTTATGCATGCCCATTCTCATGCAAAAACTTAGAGAGGTTTTTGGGAGATTCAAGGCCTTCTTCCCCAAATTTTCATTAATTTCTTTGTGGGTGTTCAAGGAACTTTAAGTCCATCCATTCCCAGGTATGTAGGGTTTTAAAATGGGTGGAATTCTTCCTCACCCATGCCCAATTTCAGTTAAAATCATGAATCCTCCTATTCAAGTCTATGAGATTTTACTCAAATGCATGAAAATGTGATTTCTGTTTATGGGTATGATTTAATTGAGTTTTAATTATTGAATTATGAATGATTGGCAAGTTTTATCATTATTTTCCTTTAATCATGTTTCAAGCTTTTAAATCCAAATTGCGCATTTAATGAAAGTTCATGGAAGTTATGATTTATAATGAATAATCTACAATTTGAGTTTATTGATGATGAAAAAGCATGATTTTCTAGTTACCCATGTTTATGAGCATATTTTGAAAGTATTGAGTATGATAAAGTAATGGGCAATGCCCACATGTTGAAGAATGATTTACGATTTATGAAATGAATTACATGATTTATCGATTTATGATGTTGGCCGATGAAAAGGGCTCTGATTCTTGGCTAAGCATGTTTTAAAGGGGATCAATGAAGATAAATGTTACATCTTAACTAATGAATTTTAATGCATGATGATATTGATTTATGTATGAGCCTATACTCATGTTTTTGGGAGCCGTGTCTAGCACCGAGTAGCCCAACATTCAAAGAACTACACTGGTGTCTCATAACCACGTGCCACCGCAGGTTTGTAAATAATATGATGTATTGATAATGATCTCCTCAGAATGTGATATCACACCTTATGCACGACCCTCGCCTGGCAAGCCAGGGTTGGCTCTGCCCACTTGAGCGAGATAGTGGGGCATCATGAAAGGCTCTACCATGATGGTGTCGGTTATGACGAGTCCTCCCATTATTCCACATGTCTTGTGCATTGTTATGTTTATGTTATTGGATCAAGTTATGTTTTGATAAAGTTTGTTTACGATTATAATTATGAACGTCTTATGAATGATTTGAAAGTCTTGAGCCTTATGTTCTCTTATGAAGTTTATAATACAATCATTATGTCCTTATCTTATGTTACTTATGAGTTTTATTTTACTTTTAAATGTCCATTTTACTTACCTTGCATTCTTGGTACATTTTACGTACTGACCGCATACTTTCTATGTTGTATCGTTTCATGATACAGGGTCCGGATCTCAAGCTCATCCTCATCCTTAGTCCATCTCAGCCTACGTGTTCAGCTTATTGGTGAGTCCTCATGTTCCGAGGGCCGTTTGGTTGACTTTCATGTTGTTTATGTTCACTTTTGGTCGGGTTAGTTGGGGATGTTGTCCCATCAACCCATCTTATGTATTAGAGGCTTTCAGACAAGTATGTAGTGCTCCGCCGTGTATACGCCCAGTATTTCTTGATGTTATGCTATAATTACATTTTTGCTATGTTTTATGATTATCATTCCACTTATTTGAATAAGATTAGTTGTATGCATGTGCCATGGGTCGACTTAGGGTCTCTCGGGGTCCCTTATCCCGTGTCTACGATCCAGGTGTACGTTCGGGTCGTGACAAATAAGTAGGACGTTCAAGCTAATAGGTAACTTTGTCCCGCGTTCATTTTCTTTTCAAATCTTATTATTTGAAACTATTACCTTCACTTTTGCTCACTTGAATATCTTAGACTTTAGGCTTAAATATATCTTAATTTTCTCAAGCCCGTTTAATCTCCTCGACTTAACTTAGTCATAAACACATGACTTTGCTGTAAGCAGAAATCCTGCCAATAGTGTCTTTTTCATACTCACATAAATCTTAGTGTAGAACTCTTATAGACGAGTGATTTATTTTTCTGAAAATTAGAGTCAAAGAACTCTAATTTTATAGGTAATAGATCCTAATTTTATAGGTAATAGATCCTCTAAATCATCATTTATTAGGAGATAAGATCATTCAAAGTCACATATTATGCTGGATCACTTGAAGTGACTCTCAACAAGGCATCTTTTTTTACTTGAACTTTTGTTTTAAGGCTTTCTTTGACTAAAGCTTTGGTTTAACACTTCATCCACCTTCATATATGTGTTTCATGATATATTTTATTAATATACATTCTTTTCTTCTTAATTTCACTTAAATTCATTGATGTTTGACTAGTCGCCTATTAGCATGGACGTACGAGGTATTACATTATTCCCCTTAGGATCATTCGCAAATGTAGGTTCTAAGTCAGAATGAAAACTAACTCTAGAACTTTTAAAAATTTTACTAGAGTTTCCTATGTAAATAGGCTTATCCAAAACCTGTCAGCTATCCAGAAAATATACAAATACGCTTCACAGAGCATCACAAGAATAACTATGCTCAATAGATAGAATGGATCTTCTTGGTCTTATATTTAAATAAAAGTTGTAGTACATGATGTAGCTTACGTTATACTTGTTTATCTGGGCATCTCAATTATAAGGAACATATGAAACCCAAAAATCATAGGCACATATCAAGTACCTGATAAATGGCATGTAAGTCAACTAGCAAATAAATAAGTACAATTAAAACTAGTGATCATGAAAATAAGACAAATTTGTATAAGAATCTTCAGGCAGTTCTTGGAATAAGTATGGATATTGGGCTTTCATGTCACCCTTCACTTCTCAAGTGGCTTCTTCTACATTCTAACTCTTCCGTAGGACTTTAATTAAAACTATTTCTTTTGTTTTCAACTTTCTGATATGTCTACCTAGTATGGCCATTGGGACTTCTTCATATCATAAATCTTCTAAAAGCTCTATACTCTTTAATTGGGATAACATGTGGAGGATCTGCTAAGAATTTATATAGCATAGACACGTGAAAAAATAGATGCACTACAGCTAAGTCCAGAGGCAAATCTAACTTGTAGGCTACCTGACCAACTCTTTATAAGATTCTATAAGGTCCAATATATCTAGGGCTTATCTTACCTTTCTCGCCAAATTCATCATGCGTTTCATAGGCTACACCTTCGAGAAAATCAATCATTAACTTGGAAATCTAAGTCTCTATGTTGCACATATATATAATATTTCCTTTTGGCTTTGAGCAATCTTCAGTCGCTCCTATATCAACTTCACTTTATCAACTGCCTCGTGAATAAGATCTGGTCCCAATATCTAAGTTTCACCAACTTTTAATCAACTGATAGGCTATCTGCATAGTCATCCATATAGGTCTTCAAATAAAGCCATGGAAATGTTGGAGTAACAGATGTTATTATCGGCAAACTCTATCAGGGGCAAATGATCATCCTAATTTCCTTAAAGTTTAGCACACATGCTCTCAATATGGCCTTGAACGTATGAATAGTGTGCTCGCCTTATCCATCTGTTTGTGGATAGAATGTCGTGCTAAGGTTCACCTGCATACCTAAATTCTTTTGAAACGACTTCTAGAAATGTGTTGTAAACTAGGCACCTCTATATGAAGTGATGGACACTAGAGTCCCGTGCAAGTGAACAATCCCCTTTATATATAGTTTGGCATAAATCTTATGTTGTACTGGTGGACTTAACTAGTAGGAAGTGAGCTGATTCTGTCAGCCAGTAAAATATGATAGAAATGGAGTTATACTTGTGCAATGAGGGAGGATATTAACAAAATCCATGTTAATAGCCTCGCATTTCCACACTGAAATTTTTATAGTCTGACCTTCGCCACTAGGCCTCTAATATTTTGCTTTCACTTACTGGAAATTGAAGCATTATGCCCCATAATTTGCTATGTCTCTTTTCATGTCACTCTACCAGTAGACCATTTTAAGGTCAAGATCATCTTCATGGAACTTAGATTAATCGAGTAGAGGGAATAATGTGCTTCAGCCATAATCTACTGTCTTAGCTCATCTACATTATGTTATCCCTTTATTTCAAATAGTAAGCAGAAAGTAGAAGAAACAGAACAACGTTAAGAAAATAATAGTTTTGAGCCCAACAAAAAGTTGTGTTTCCTTAAAAAATTTAATTCCTTCACAATTTCCCAAGATTATGAATTAATTTCTTCGATAATAAAATGGAACACTATCCTATAATATCGATAATGAAAATTATAGAAGTTCAGCGAACTCAACAAACAGATTAAACTACACGACACTATAATATCAATAATGAAAATTATAGAAGTTCAGCGAACTCAACAAACAGATTAAACTACACGACACTTACTTTTCTTTGAAAGTTTTGAAAAACGAATGCATATTTTGAGGGAAAAAATTAGAAGTTTGTTTGGTTTTTTGCATTTCTTTTTATTCTAGAAATGAGGCGAAGCCTCTGAAAGTTATAGCGAACAAGGTGAGGTGACTTATCGAGAATTTAATTTAAATTCATAACAAAAATAATTCCACGAATTCATTTAATTCGTATGAATTAATATTAGAAATTTTAGAAAAAAAAAGTAATTAATGAAAATGGAATAAATAAAATTTGGTCTAAAAAATATATCAATCAACCAGATCATTTGATCAAATTCAAATCCAAATCTAAATTCAAAGCTAAAAACGAAGCCAAGCAGAGCCACGACGATAGTGCATGGTGAATCCTTTTCTCAACTCTTTATGAGTTGGAGGATATGCTTTTTAATATAAGCATAAAACCTTTCCTCTTTTCTGCCAATGAGGGACAAAGTTCACTTATAAAAGAAACTTTTTAACTCACTTTCGTCCATTTTATTTTCTACTATTTTCTAATTCACATCACCCCGTTAAGACTTAATCTTTGAAGAGTCCCAACAATCCCCCACATGAATGGGCAATATCCATATTATGAAAATATGCATGAAAAAATTATGTGATGTACAAATAAAGATTAACCGCATCTGGGTTAGTAGGTTTCTCTTTGAACTTCCAGTAATGAACATACATCGGGTATACTTGGTCAATCAATGAATGTGATATCCTTGAATCGTTGGACGTTGATATATACCTAGACAACTTATGTCACACAATTAATCATTAACCATCTTTGATTCTCATTGTTGTGTCCGGTTCAACCATGAACGCCACCTGGTTTCATGAGTGCGTAGGAAACTGGTCGTACACTAATTCTCCTTAAAGCGGCTTACACTTGACACTTACATAGGTGAGTTCCAAACGTGTAATCCCTAGATACATTTTTTATAATTCATGTCAAACTTAGAAACCATTAAAAAGTCACATATTTTATCCTTATTTCTGAACATTGTCTTATCATAAGAATGGATTAAGTTTTAGCGACAATGTTAAATAGTGATTTATAACTTTATTTGATCTCCTTGAACCTAGATCTTGGATTCTCCAATCAACTAGGTAGAATTACCATTATGATGATTTGTTCTCGTCTATAATCCCATTTCGTTTGATGATTTGACAACCGCCTCTCTTGTCAGGCCTTTTGTAAGTGAATTTGACAAATTATCTTTTGACACTACATAGTATATTGTGATAATTTCACTAGAGAGTAACTGTCTATCCGTATTATATCTTTGTCATATGTAACGTGACTTTCTATTATACATCGTATACCCCTCGCTCCCCCAACACTCTGAAGCATATTTTCTCCCCTCTCCATCATCGTTTCTCTCCAGGAGCTCTAGGGTTTTCGTCGCTTTCTCCATAGCTATTTCTACGAGGATTCAAAGGTATGCTCCATAACCATTGCATTACACTGCTTCAATAAATTAAAATTTCATGCGATTCATGTGATTTTTAGTTGATTTATTTTTATAAATTGGAATTTCGAATTGTTGAGACTACACTTGTTTTTATTTCTCTTGGTAAAGTTCTGTAATGGGTTGATTACATCCTCTAGATTATGAAATTTACATCTATATGTAATAATAAGAAGTTGACAACACTTTACGACAAGTTGTAGTTTGCCCTCTGGAATCCTTCAAGAACAGAGTTGTAGGAGTTGCATTTTTAGTTAATATAAGAGAAGATACAAATACAAGGGAAAGCTAACCAAGACAATTACATCAACTTTTTGATTCTGTTCCTCTTTGTTTTCTCTGAGTTTCTGAATTTGGAGTTTGAAAAGGGAGTTAAAATTCGAGGATGATTTGCCTTTGTTCGCCGCCCCTAAATTGGTCTGTAACTTTTTCTTTTTCACTTTGTTTATATTGACTTTGTTTATGTTTGTGAAAGTTTTGCTTGCCTTCTCTGATTTCGTTTGTTAAAAATAGACCATTTAGTACACTTATCCTTTGATGCATTCTGTGTGAATATGTTTAAGTAGTATTTTTTATTGATTTTGAGTATAAATACATATCTGAAGTTATATTTCAGTCTATCACTAGTTTGTACTGTGTCGAAATGAGAAGTTAAGCGACATTTTTATTTTAGACTTCTGGTTTCTATGATCTCAGCATCTTTTTGTGTTGGTACTCAATCTGCTGGTGCATTTATAGCTATGGCATGTAAGAATGGTATATTTCGCTTCAACTTTCTTTCATGTTTCTCTCTGTTTATAAGTAGAAGTTCCGAAGTTGAATTTCCACAGATGGATTTAACTAACAAAATGAAGATGATGCAATAGTTGGAGCTGCAGCCACATGTGTTTTAGCTTCCGGTGTTGCAATCATTATAGCCTACGGAAATCAAAGTAGCATTCCAAGGGAACCTTATACTAATAAAGATAAAGAAAGAGAATTTTACATGAATAGTATTTTGAATGGAAGTGATGTTCATTGTGTTGGTCAAATAAGAATGAGCAAGCATGTATTCTATGAACTATGCAATGCTCTTAGAAGTACGAGTTTGTTATGTTCAACCAAAAATATGTCTGTTCAAGAACAAGTGTTGACATTCTTAGAAATTGTTGGTTTTAATGAACGGTTTCCCAAGATCGGGTCACACTTTTATAGATCAATTGACTCTATTCATCGATGCTTCCACACTGTACTTCAAGTGGTTTTTAAAGCTCTATCCAGTCCTTGTAAAATCACCGGATGGAACTGTTCAACCGGAGATAAGGTGTAATTATCAGTATTATCCATGGTTTGCCGTAAGTTACACATTAAAATTTTAATTAATTATTAAAAAATAGCACATATTATTAACTTAAGTTGTATATAGGAATGTGTAGGAGCAATAGATGGCACACATGTACTTGCATCTGTTCCTATTGAACAACAAAATAGATTTCATGGCCGAAAAGGCACAACAACACAATGTATTGGCTGCCATCAACATCAGTTTGAAGTTCACGTATGTGCTTGCTGGTTGGGAAGGATACGCGCATGACTCACGCATATTAAATGATGCATTGGAGAGACCACAGGGGTTTCAAATCCCCCAAGGTATCTTAATCATTCTAAAGTAATTTATAGAAAGAAATATATGAATAATGTATATTAATTAACTCTATTTTTACTTTGTAGATAAATATTATCTTGTAGATGTGGGATATGGGCTTCGTGAGGGATTTATTCCTCCTTATCATGGAGTACGCTATCACTTACAGGAGTATAGTGATCGTCCTCCCCAAAAGATTCCTCGGTTCGGGCCGAAGAAGCAATGTCACTCGATCATTATCAAACTGACTGCAATCTTTTTCTGTCCGTGAAGATCCCACTAGAGCGCCTTTTTAAAGAACTATTCAATCTCCGTCCTGCATCATTGAGATCCTCTAGAGATGGTTTCGTGTGATTGATAATGAACCCTTTTGGGACTTTAAAACACAAGTGGATGTGGTATTAGCGTCGTGCATTTTACATAATCACATAATTGATTTGGAGTCAAATGACCTAATAGTACAAGAAGTAGACGTGAAGCCACTAGTTCAACCTCAAAATGTTCAAATTACTCAAAGTTCTCAAGGGAGTCAAAACTATCAGATACAAAGACAAAGATGTGAAGAGGCTAGAGAATGGTCATCAAAAAGAGATGCCATTGCTCATGCCATGTTTACAAACTATGATAGGAGGAATAGGGGACTTTAGCGAATTCATCCATGTTATTAGGAGTTGTAGTTTCGAATAGGCTATACAAGTTTTTACCAATTGAATTTAGTGGAAGTTGTTCATCCATGTTATTAGGAATTGTAATTTTGAATAGTGAAAGATTTCTTATTAGTGGTGTTATGTTTCTATTTAATCTTCGGAGTATCAAAATGATGCTCTTTCTACTCTTTATAGCCTTTGTATATTTTTGTGACTAGTATATAAGACATTTCAAGTGATCACTAGTATTTTTGTGAAGTTAAACAAAATGATGCTCTTTCAACTCTTTGTAGCCCTTCCAATTTTTCTTATTTTTCTTCTTCCTAAAGCCAGAAAGAGTGGCAAAAACAATCTGCCACCAGGTCCTTTAGGCCTCCCAATCATTGGAAATTTGGGTCAATATGATAGTTCAGCCCCTCATATATATTTTTGGAAAATTTTCAAGAAATATGGAAAAATATTCACATTGAAATTTGGTTCTACTACTATGGTTGTGGTTTCTTCAGCAAAATTAGCAAAAGAAGTGTTGAAGACACAAGATTTAAAATTTTGTAGTAGAGCTTCTTTTATTGGGCAGCAAAAATTGTCTTACAATGGTCGTGAAATTGTAATGCTATCTAGCTTCTTTATCTCTGATATTTTCCCTTCTTTAATTTGGATTGATAAATTATTGAGAAATATTAGTAGACTTGAGAGGAATTTCAAGGACTTTGATGAGCTTTATGAAAAACTTTACTGATTTTTGGATGATCATTTTATTGTAATTCTCTCAGTATGTGTTTTTGAGTTGTTGACATTACTGACTACTACTGTAAATGTTTGAATGTTTCCTGTAAGTTGTAACAGTGAACAAATAGGGAGAAAAGGAGAGAAACAGTTTAGGTGGTCAAAACCAATGAAATATTTGATGTTAGAGATCCTAGCTGATGAGGTGAAGCAAGGAAATAAATCAACTAATCAATTTAAGGCCATCTCATTCAATCGAGTTTCGGATGTCACCAATCAACAACTAGGAATGGATTGTTCACCTAAACATGTGGAGAATCATCTTAAAACACTAAGAAGCACATGGAATACAGTACAAACTCTACTAAATAAAAGTGGTCTTGGATGGGATGACAACTTGAAGATGATTACCGCCATTCCTAGAGTCTATTCTCTTCATATTCCGGTATGTTGATTCTTTAATCCTAAGCACATGTCCTAAATATTTATCTTGTACATTAAGATTCTGATTCAGTGAACTTCAATGAAGTCTTATGTGTCGAAATTTATTTAATTATGACAAGACTTTAAAATATAGTTAGTCTTACAACAGTTTCTATTTATGTAGTATTTTTCTTTCTTGACGACACTGCCAATCTTTTAAAACTCTTTGAACTGGCAATGTTGTTCTGTTCCAATCAAGTCAAAGAGTTCTCTCTTCTCTATTTGGACAAGGATAAGGGTTGGATTAGCAGTTCCTAGACATCCTTTGTCGTTTTCCCTATGAATTTTATGTGTTGTCATTGTATTATAGGCTCATCCTACTCATGATAAGTTCATCAACAAGAAGATTGATATGTTTAAAGAAATGTCTCTTGTGTGTGGGAACGATCAAGCTAGGGTGATTGTGCTAAGTTGTTTGATGATATAATCTTGGATTGTAGTTCAGAGAAAGGTAATGCTGATGATATTGAAGGACCATCCAAGAAAAAAGCAGTAGTGGGTGAAACTTCTCAAGTCAAGGCAAGTCACAAAAGAAATCGTTCTTCTGATGTGCAAGATGTGGTCAGTAACATATCAACAGAACTTGGAGAAGTGGCAGCAGCAATTAGTAAGATAGCTGATAGTCGACTAGATGAGACAAAGTTGTATGAAGAAATTATGGCGAAAATTATGAAGAAGAGTTTTTAGGTGCAGCTTTTGATTATTTGGTGCAAAGTGACATTTTAGCTAAGGCATTCATGGCAAAAAATCAAAATCTCCGCAAGGTGTGGTTGGAACGATTCAAGCGACAACAACAGAATACATAAATTGGTTAGAAGAACCTAACTAGAGAGGGTTAGAAAGCAATTGTTATTCTCACTTTTATTTTGAAACTTCAATATTCTAGCTTGGTTTTTAATGTTCTGTTGCTATTTCAAGAAAGTTTCTTTGTGTAGTACTAGCCTCATTCTAAATGAAAGAAGAAGAACGCAGTTAAAAGAAGAAAGATGTGACGTTTTTGCTATGACAGTTATGTAAAACATTGATATATTGCTTTCTGGAAACAGGGGGTAATAGCAATGTATGTTCTAATAGAAATGTATGTTCTACAATGGCTACACCTAGTACTAGTAGTATTCAAAGGAGTTTGCTTTTATCCATTGGTTGCTACTGAAATGAGTGGAGGAGCTTAGGAAAGTTCTTTTTTTAAAAAAAATATTTTTTATTCACTAGAAAATATTTTCCGCAAAATATTTCCATTCACCAACCGAACACTAAAACATATTTTTCAGAAAATATTTCCACTCACCAATCGAATATGAGAAAATAAGTAAAAAATCTACTTATTTTCCAAGATTACATTTTCTAGGAAAACATTTTTCCATGAAAATTATTTTTCTCCATACCGAACACGCCCATAAGCATAAAACTTTTTCCTCTTTCATATCAATGTGGGATAAAGTTCACTTATAAAAGAAAAAGTTTCACTTCCCTTCACTTTATTTCCTACCATTTTCCAGTTCACTCTACTATAGTTTCAAGACTTAATCTTTAAAGAATTTCAACACATTAGGTACACATCATCTACCTCGGCATCTCAGGCTGCCATCTTCTACTAGCTCAAATAATGTAATTATATGTTGTTGAATCCCTTCTTTGTACTGAAGTAATGTTAGAAAAATAATCTAATATCGCAAAAAAAAAAAAAAAATTTAATGTGATTGACTGTTACAAATTATTTACTAATCATTTATTAGCCTTTAATCCTCCTTTAATGTGATCAATTGAATTAATTTGAATTCATATCTTTGATACCAAAGGGCTAATTAATTTATATTACTGTTACAATGTTCCGTTGATCATTGTCCTAGTAACAACATGTTTTGTTTCTTTTTCCAAAGATATCTTCTTTATTAGTCTTTATTTTCATTGATTTGGCAAATCATTATTCACTCACTCTTGAATAGCCTTAATTGACTATAATTAGCCTTTATTCTCTTAAATATGTGTGATTATTCTATGAGAGGCTCTTCACTGATCATAGGTTCTATACAGTCAAATCTCTCTATAGTGGCAGTGTTTGTCTGGAAATTTTATGATTGCTATAGTGAGGTGCTGTTATATATGTATACTGTATTTGACATTTAGATTTCATTTAACTGTTATAAACAAAAGTACGTAAATATCTAGTTTAACGATTTTCTTACCAAAAAAAAAAGAAATATATTTGTTAATCATTTTAACCAAAAAATAAAAAGAATATGAATGTAAAAAAATCAAAGTCTTTCCTCATGACGTTACGACCATAACTGATGGATACTATTTTAATATAATATTTTCCTTCTAGATATTCATACTTGAAATTTACTGTGTGCATGGCATTAATAATGATTATCATAAATATTTTAATATTTATTTACATATAATATATTTCTTATAGAATATTATTGCAGAATATTTGAGAATGACTGTTATAGAAGGCTAATTTTACAAAGAATGTACCACTATAATGAACGTCACTGTTGTTATAGGTAGAATGTTATTATAGAGAAGTACAATATAACATGAAAAATCAGTTCAGGAAAAAATCAGGTCGTTATAGTGAAATGTTGTTATAACGGATGGTGTTATAGAGTGGTTTGACTGTATATAAAATATTCTAGTCCTTTGTGGAAGAATAAGAGGGAATAAACCAGTGAGAAAATTTCTTCTTTTCTTATTTTTCCTTTTGCTGAATTTTATCTTATTTAATCTTTGTTAGATTCTAGCTTCTAGTTTTATACTAGAAGAGCTTGTTGAATCTTAGGGGATACACCTATATCGGGTGAAATATTTTTAAGGACAGTGTCTTTGATACGCCTCAAACTACGAGAATTTTCATGATTTACAATATTTTCCAACAAGTAATAAGGGATCATCATAAAAAACAGGGGTGGATCTACAGTAGCGGGTGTGGGTTTCAAGAAACACCACACCTGCTACCGCAAATCCTATAAATATATTGAAAAATAATTAAAGTATATAATTATTTTCAGATGGAAACTCATAAATAAAAGGGTGGCTGGTGCTATGATAAGTGAGGGATTGTGAGAGTGTGCTTTGTCTAGATTGTGTGGGATCAAATCCAACTGGACGCGCCGGGGTTTTTCCTTTATTTTTTTTAAATTCATTTTTTCATTTTTTTTTCAGTTTTTTTTAAAAGAAAAAAACAAAAAATCAACTAAAAACAGAAATAAGCTAATATTGAATATTAATTTATTTTTTGGGAACCCACAGACTTAAAATCTTAGATCCGACTATAATAAAGAACTGTCTTTTATGTTGTAGATAGTGTTGCATATCCCTACTGGCCGATATTGCGCAAGACCAGTGGCCTGACAAGTGACAAACATTTGGAAAACGTTTTTGCAGAATGAAGTGCTTTTGAACCTATATTTGATCAGAATTTTTTATAAGAAGGATGTAAACCATTTGGACTCGACGCTTTAAAACCATTTGATTAGTGATGCCCGTGTGATCAAAGCACTAACCAGCATTATCCTTTAGCATGGTGACTGAAAGATGGTCATCATATGCTAGAGTGATGTTACAGGTTACTGTTTGATTTTATGTTATTTGCACATGTGAATACAATTAGTATTTTGAAATCAATCCTCGTCGCTATCTTATTGGAGTCTTGATCAATAATTTTTTATACAAATACCGATCCATATGTCAGTTTATTGGGGTCTGGATCGATGATTTTTAATACAAGTACAGATCCATATGTCGTGGATCTCATGAGCGAACGTGGGATTCGACTTCGAGAATTCGTGAGCGGTATAAAGTTTGATTTCGAGAATTCAGGCTGAGCTGTCTGACTACTTCGCAACACCCAAATTCCTTCTTCATCTTAATTACGATTCTATTTATATTCAAACAATGTAATACACATTGAAATTTATGTATTGATTCTATTGTAAAAGCTCATGACATATATCGCCTCTTCTTGAGGGTTATTATGTATTTTCAGTACTTTCGACTTCACGATTTCAATTCCCTTAATTACTGTTTTCAAAAGCTTATTAATATTTTCTGTATAAAGGAAATGGCCTATCCAATTGGAGTGCAGGTGTCATCATGGCTCAAGTAAAATAGACAGTGACACTATCCTTTAATGAAGAATCAACTGATTATGCCAGCAACAATTTAGCCATATATTGTCGCTAACATTCCAGGAATTCTTGATCAATACAACAGTTTAGTCACTAAGAAAGTTCATAAAGAAGAATTCAACCGAACAAAGTATGGTTCGGTATTCAATATGTACAATCAAAAGGTCACAAACCAAAATTCTGAAAAACTGAAACCAAAATTCTGAAAAACTGAACTAAAAAGGATAAAACGGAAGAATTGAAACCGAACAAATTATGGTTCGCTATTCAATATGTACAATCAAAGAGTCAAAAACCAAAAAAAAATCGAGTCAACCGAACGTCCACCCCTCACCACAAGTAATGAAACACAACACATGTCTGGCGTTAATTCGTATGGAGTATCATGCTAGAAGTTGGTGGATATCAACCCTCATTACACAAAAAATGCACGGCAAATACCTTTTGTCTATTAACAGAAGTTCATTGATTTTGCATATATATTGAAGGCAACGAAAAATTCAGAACAAAAGAAACAAAACTATAATTTGAACATCAGCTTGGTGACATCACTCAGATAATGATTTGAGGCCTTCATATCGAATTTGGATGATGCCCCCTGTATGCAACTTCATTGGAATCATCAGCACAAGTTGGCAAGTGCCAGAAGGAATGCCTATTTCTAGGCGGCTCCATCTCTTTCTTTGAACATTCAGCACATTAGAATACATCTGGATTGAATCCAGGAAGAGGGTTGCTTTGGTGAACTTGCCGCAAATGCATTTTTAAAGAATAATTGTTGATCTGTGACATGACAACGGAATCAGAAAATCAAGAGTGGAGAAACTTTCATCTTTTTCAATTCCTTAAAACTGAAAAGTACTTTTCTTTAAAGAAGAAAACCTCCTATTAACTAAGCCAGCCTATATTTTACATCACAGCTGCATAATTGTCAATCTGAAACATTTTGCTGGTGGAACGACGATTACAAATAGTTTCATATGAAGATATAAAAGTATCCATGAAACAATAGCGAAAAGTATTTATCAGATTATAACAGTTTAGACAAGATGAATAAAAGTGTTGCAAAAAGATACTAAGAGAGGATGTTTGGATTGGCTTAAAAGCTGATCAAACCAGCTTTTAAGTTTTTTAAAACTTTTTTTCAGTGTTTAAAACAAATAAGTGCTTAAAATAAGTTTAAAATTGCTACAAAAAAAGTCAAACACCAAAAGTTGGCATGCCCCAACTTTTTACTTTTTGGCTTAAAAGCTATTTTAGTTTCACCAAGTGTTCTATCCTTTTATCCCCTTGTATTTTTTCTAATTCCATTACTACTCTTACTACCATAAAACCCTAAAAGTGTCCCTCTTCTCTTATTTTCGTTAAAGGTATTTCAGTCATTTTGACCCAAAAAAAAAGTGCGTAACAGAACTTGTGTACCAAACACATCAATAACTTTTTCCAGCTTCAACACTTAAAAAGTACTTTAAGCACTTATATTTAAAAACCACTTTTTTAACTAATCCAAATGGGCTCTAAGATATATTCTCTTAATATTTTGAACTTGATCCTTCATAACTTTCATTTTCTATCCTGCGTTGAGCAACAGCTACAGAAAGGCATTCAATTGATCTACTAGACCTAAATTCCAAACTAGTTGGTGACAATAATTGACATCTATAGTTTTCATCCCTTCTCTTAAAGGCATTTGGTATTAATTTGATTATTAAAAAGGGAAGTCTGAAAATATATTCATGTAATTTGAGATGTTTATCCCTCTATCAGTTGTCACTTGTCAGGTTATTTGCAGTTGGCCAATGGAGGTTACACTTCCAACTTCAGTAGCATCGACACTGACACCTAAATTTGTTGGGTTCTTTTCTGTTAACAATATGGAGGTTAAGTTTCAAACATTAATAGCAATGATGCTAACGCCTGTACTCGTTCTTATATTTGTTGAAGTAAGCAAGGCTACCAACACCCTTTACTCAGTGCAACGTACTTCAGCAACATTCTCTTCCTTCCAATTATTATCACTATCTTCATGTCACATTGAAAGAACTCCTTTCCTTATTGAGGTAAGTAATGTCACACTGATAAAATTAATTTAGCTATACAATTTCATTTGATATTGCAATACTTACCTGCTTATCCTTGAAAGCTCTGCTTAAGAAGACAATTCTAGAGTGCACAGGTATATTGTTTAAGCAACAACTAATTTCAACATGAATATTACCAAAAAGTTTTTGGACGAGAAATTACTCCAAGAGATGTAATGAGGCTTTTCATTCATGGTGCAGATCAGCAAAGAATCTCAAAGTATTGTGACAATACAAAAAATCATCTCAATTTGTCGCAAGTCATGGCTAGTATGAGAAGTTTATGAAGTTAGACATTTACCTCAAGAGTTCTCAATTGCTCTTTACCCTGAGCAATCAGCTGCTTTAATTGCTGCAGTTCCTGGTTCCTTTCATCATACTCTTTCTGACGTTCATGTTGAATGGCCACTGCCCTCTTGAGAATGGCATTATCTCGAAGAAGCACTTCCATTTGCTGTTTCAGCATTATATTTTCCTGCAAATTGATGAACAATCAACACCCAAAGAAACAAATAAATGGAAGTCAATAAACCAGCAGGTCAAATTGTGGATGGCAATTCTCATACACCTGAAGCACCACAATCCACTAATGTTGCATCGTTGCTGATTAAATCAGGAAGACAAGTCTTGGAATATATAGATAACATTACTAACTACATGCTTAACCTTGAATATAGTAGTTATACCCAAAAAATTGTGATCATTTTTCCTGCCACTAAACCTTGGCAAGAAATCATTCCTTAAACACATAGAACTCATGGATTAAAATGGAAACATGCATTTACAGTAACAACCTTGTGAAAATTTTGAGCTGCCTCTGTGCCTGCACGTGAGCTAATGCATTTCTCTAAGCTCTCTAACAGCCTAGTAGCTCGAGCCCTGGCATCATCTATGCTTGTAGCAGCCATCATTTCCCTCACAAAACACTCCACCCAATCTGCACCATTGGGAGGA
The DNA here is from genome assembly GCA_035772735.1 of Datura wrightii. NCBI lineage: Eukaryota > Viridiplantae > Streptophyta > Magnoliopsida > Solanales > Solanaceae > Datura > Datura wrightii. The sequence goes on from JASDFA010000018.1 coordinate 147,026,099, forward strand.
AAATTGTTTTCAGCCGAAAGATCTTCACACTGAGCAGCCGGCGCATTGATGGGCTTCATACCTGCAAATTTTCATGAAAATCAAAATTTTTCCACTGAAAATAGTTGGAAATCATCTTCCTGATTAATCAAGGAGTAACCCAATACTACTACAAGATATGCACCAGAAAAACACTAGTTGACTTTCAATATGTAAATGTATACACGTGAATGGACAATTTTCCTACACGTGCAAATGACCTTTAGATTAAAAGGAGTCGTGTGTGGGGGGGGGGTGTTAGAGTCAACTTTGGACAAATTAAAACAGGTTGAGTCAATAAACATGCCATCCAATGTTTGATTAGGTCAAGATGAATTGACAAAAGGGACATAACCAAACCTGCTGGAAAAAATTTTACGAGTTAAAACTGACACCTCCAAGGTGTCAAATAAATGGGTCGGGTAAAATTCGGGGGTTAAAGCAGGTTGAATTACAAAACAGGTCACAGTCCAACCCGCCATAATGTTGATTCGGTCAATATGGATTGAGTTGGTCGTACTACAACCAGCCACATTAAGTTTGGATGGGTTGCACTTTTATGCACCAAATTTGACACCTCCAGCTCAAGTAAACTTACCTGTAACAAATGAGAGCATCTATTGCTGAACAAATGGAGATGACCTTCATCTCCTTCCAAAAAACCTTTAAGTAGTGTTTGTTCTTTGGGGGAGCAGCAAAATGAGATCCTTAAATAGTCGTACATTCCACTGATATATTCACCAACTATAGATACATTTTTCCTTTCATTAATAATGGCACATTATTTCTGTCAAGGACGATACAGTTGTACTTCACGCAGACCAATTTTGCACCACTGTGAAATTTATGACACATTAACAGTAGGGTGGACAAACACTTGATCTTAAGTTATACATTATTGTGTATATGTATTGTGTATATATAATCCAATTTCACATAGTTAGGATTCATCACTAGGGATAGCAATGGGGTGGGACGGGTTATAGTGTTTGCGGGGCAGTGCGGATTAGAGTTTTCGCGGGGGCGGGGCAGGACAGGTTATAGTGTTTGTGGGTCAGTGCGGATTAGAGTTTTTGCGGGGGTGGGGTGGGGTGGGGCAGGTACAAAATAATTTTTTTTTAAAAGTCACGCGGGGCGGGTATGCTGGTTGGGGTTTGTCTGAAACTCGGCTATGCTTCATGTAGGTTTGCTGAACTATGCTCTCTTCTGGAACCTGGGAGACCTGTGAAAACAGACAATTGCCATACTTGACGACACCATTCGATTGCTAAACCAACTGAAGACTGAATCTGGGGAATATAAAGAGATGAACCAAAAGCTTTTGGTAGAGATCAGGACTCTAAAGGTGAGATATGGTGTTTTCTATGTTAATGATGCTAAGATGTTAAACCTGTGTTATATTAACTGGTAAAATTTACCGCCTCTATACTCTTGCTAGTAACTCTGGACACCCCTAATCTATCTTATGAAAACTAGAAATGCATCTTGAACACTTAAATTCCTATCTATGTTGGATAGTGCAGTTTACCCAATCTTATTTTTCTCATAAACAGGCGGAGAAGAATGAACTTCCGGAAGAGAAAGGCAGACAAGAGGGAGCAGCAGTTGAAAGCTTTAATTGAAAGCAAAATGTGCAGAGACAGATCCCACAAGAGACTTAATTAAGAACATATATATGTTCAGAGAAGTGGTCCTAGTTTATAAACTTTGCTTTTACCGAGTTGCAGCTTATTATGATGTTCTTTTGTCTTCATTTCTAAGTTCTAGCACTGCACGTGTACACTTTTGGAGTGTGTTTCTCGTTTTACTTCTACTTACTTTTGGTTTCTACAGTATGTACATAGTTGGTGCTTTTGTTTTTATATCAGGTTAAAGTACAAGGACTTGTATTAAAATTAGAGTGCTTGTAGGAAAGAGCGAATATGACATTTCATTAAAAGCTATGTCTGGAGGGTGTACAGGGGATGTTTCCGTTCTCTGACATGTAAAAGATAAGAAAACAAATTATGCAGGGTGGGTTGAAATCTTTGCGGGTTTATGCGGATTTGCCCCGCAACCGCACCGCACTCACACCATTGCCATTCCTATTCATCACCTTAGTTGCACCGAGTAACAATAAGAAAAACAAACAAATCTTTTTAACATGGCTTCAACCAGCAACCTGATGATGAGATTGTGATTTTTACATACCATTTTCCATATCTCCGTCAGCTTTTGTGTCCGACTTCCCATCTGAATATTCAAGGCATAGCTCATGCAGGCTCCTAATAGCAGCATCCACGTCATAGCCAGATTCTTCTAATGCTTTTTCAAGTAGCTGAAAAGAATGAATGCAAAATAAGTACCTGGCGACTCATTAGGAAAAGCCCACCACAAGGTGTTTGAACAGACTAATAGCCTGTTTGGATAGCTTTTTACTTATGGCTTATAAGTCAAAAGTCATAAGTTAGAATTTCTAACTTATGGCTTCTGCTTATTTTTGTCTATTTTAGATTAAAAGCACTTTATAAGAATGGCAACTTTGTGACTCTTGCTATAGTTCAGACCACCGAGAAGTTTTTTGGGAACCTTTTTGAAGATTCAAAAGCATTTAAAATTCATCGGAAAAGCAGGTCTAAAACTGCATTTTAAGCATCAAACGGAGCATGATACTCCCCGTTGACATAAAACCTCAAGATTCATTCGGCCCATTTCGTTTCAATACTCAATAATTTGCCTTCATAGAAAAAAAAAATTAATAATAAACAATATTAACACATTATTCTGCTACTACAACAATTAAACACTTATTAGAACCATCGCGGACCAAGACAAAATTAAAAAACGAGATAAAGAAAAGTTACATACCAGACTGTCCATATCAGGAAATAAAGCTCTCAGCTGATCGAAGAGAGATGGCCGAGAGAACTGAACCGGAGAGGTGCTGAAGGAAGAACAACGAAGCTTCTTTGAAACCGGCGGCGACATTGATATCGGCGACGGTGATTGTAAATCTTCAAAAAAGGATCTCTTGCGGCAAACAATTGCAGACATTGTTTAACTATTAGTCAACCTTTTAAATTTAATCTCCCCTCCAGAGATTGTTTGATGGGGGATTTAAGGACTAGGGTCAGGTATAGGGTTTTGAAGTTGCAAAGGATGTTGAGATGCTATGGACAGAGAGATGATGGAAGAGGTTTTTCAGACGTGAAGCTTTTCTTGAGCTATACTCCTATCTGGAACCTGCCGAGGTATATCCCTTTATATAGGGAAGATTTTGTGGGATGTTGAAAGCGGTGAACATTTGGGGAAAGGATTTTGAAAATATGCCGTCATGTCGTCGAGAAACAAAACAGGGAAAAAAAGGAAAAAGTATCACTCTTTTAGTCTAAAGCGCATGTGACTCGCACGTGTGATTTATATTAATAAAAATTAATGTATAAAAATAATATAAATAAATTTTAAAAATATATTTGTGTAATAATATAAGAATTTTAAAAGAAATTATAAACTTTTAATTGATAAATGATTGTGTTTAGCTTGATTAATCTAATAATTTTTTTTATTTTGTTCTAATACTTATTTTAATTAACAAAAACATCCTAGAAATGACATTTGATTTAAAGGTAAAAGAAATCGTTCGCTTTTACATAAGTATCTAAATGTATTAGTTATATGTATATATAAATATTAATAATTTCTACATGTTTGAAATAAGGAAGAATTTAGTACATAATATTTAGTTAATTTAAAATCAAATATTAAAAAAATAATTAAATAACTATTTTTTGTGTGAATTTTATTTTTAAAAGGGTAAAAAAATAAATAAGTTTTTGCTACGAAGCTTCATTCTTTAAATATTAGTAACGACTCAATTTTAAAGTTTTCTTTTTACCTTTTATAAGATGATTTCAGTTTAATTTTTTTTTTCTTTCTTATCTATGTGTCTAGTCAAACTTCTTCACATAAATTGAAACGAAAGAAATAATTATAGATTTAACTAAAGAGAGTGAATAGCAAGAACATTTAATTAATTGAAACAACTTAAAGTATATTATGTTTCTATTTTTTATTTAAAAAAAAGGAGGAGGAGAAATAAAACGTGTTAGTTGTTGACACCCAATTTTGACCTCCCTATGCCCCGTCTAAGCTGCATATTGATATATATACATATTTTTAAAATTACCTTTTTAATGAAATTATTTAGCTTTCAGTCGTAATATTCTAGCATTAATTAGCATACATATTTGAATTTTTTGCATAATTATTTTAAATTATATTTCTAAAATATTTTATTACATTAATTTCAAGTTTTTAATTTTTTCAATATTATATGTAATTATGTTATATATATTGCATAATAATATACATGCATACATATTTTCAATTAAACAAGGTTTATTCACAAAATATAATTTACTTAGTTTTATAAATTATTTATATTTAATTTCATAATAATAATATTAATAATATTTTATCATGAATTAAACTATTATGTTACCCATTTACTAAATTATTTACAAGTATAGTGTTTTTATTAATTATATAGCAGCTAATTCAATTTTCTTCTAATTCATTTAAAATCTGGCCACTTTTTATTCAATATGTGCCAATTTTAGCCAGTTTTGAACAATTCTGACTATTATTTGAATTCAAAATCAGCCATCAATTGCATCCTAACCAATTGACCCATCCAGTCGACCCATTTATGACCCAAATCCGACCCATCTATCCTAAATTAAATCTCAGTCGTTCGTTCAATTTAATCCTACGGATGAAACAAAACCCTACCCTATTTCCTTATTTATCTATATACCCCCCAAAGCCTAATCACTTTTCCTCATTTTTTTCTTTGACCAACCGCCCAAACTTGCCCTTTCCTCTTTCTTCTCTCTCAACAACATCCAAACCGGTCACCTCCTCTTTCTCCTCTCCTTTCCTCTCTGGCCGCCGCAGCCTCCACCAACCAGCCGCCATAACCACACCCAGCTTCCCCTCCACCGGAACCCTCACTCTCCCTCACCGTCGCACACCACTGTTCCAACCACCATCGCCAACCGGAACCCAAAACAGCCGCCCGAGCCGATCTTTCTCTTCACTCTCTCCTCTTCCATTACACACAGATCCGACCTCCCCCTCTCCCTCTCATCTCCACGCAACATCCATCCTAACTGCCACTCCAGTCAATCAACTACCATGAACACCGCCGCCTCCTCTCTTTTCTTTTTTCTCCTTACTGTTCCGACGAGAAACCAACACCTGTGCCGCCTCCTATTTCTCTGATAAATAGAGCTCCAAGTTAAAGCAACACTATTTTATATCAACAGAGCCACTTGAGTCTAAATCATCATGTCAAATGCAATACCGTTCAAGTTTCGATTTAATACAGATCCAAAATTTGCCCATGGTATTTCTCCGATGGATTTATTATTCTCTTTTATCCATCTGCGCCTGCTTTCATGATAGATTCTTCAGACTAAAATTAGCATTTAATGTTACACCCAGTAAGTTCTTGACACTTAGTTGGCCTATTCGCATGTTGGTTAAGAGTTTTAAAATGCCATACGTGCGAGAAAAGGGCCCGGGTGTTACACCCCGTAAATTTTAAATGAATAAATAGCCTAATGACATGTTGGTTAAGGGATTTTAAAAAAAAGAAAAGAAAAAGAAAAGTCGATTTTTCCATCTTTATCAATAAAAACCAGAAAAAAACAGAGGGTAGCCATGTTAAGGCAAAACCCACAACTTTTATATATAATTCCTTCCGATTACGCTTTGAAACGCGGTCTAAACTCCGTTCTGGCTTAGATACCGAGGTATAAAGCTGTAGAGAGCAATCCTACAGAGTTGGTTTCATGAAATTTGGCCGGTGAAACATCGTGCTACCGAGGTAAAGTAAATAGAATTGCTTTAAATTAGTACCAATGTGTTCCTAGCCTTGCAGTGAGCATTTATCCCTTCTGAACTATCGAGAAATAACGAGTTTTCGACCGTTTTTCGATAAGTCGAAGTTTGGGATAAATATATATCAAAAGTGATAATTTCTCCCGGATATTAATGTATTTAGTTCTAATTGACATATATGTAAATGTAGTTGGGAGAAACAACAAAAGTACCGACGGAAATCACATCGGTCAGTCGGGTACTCAGAAACCAGGTGTGTAAAGCTATTCTTTCGGCAAGCCAGGAAGTACAGTCTAGAAAACAAATAGAATAAAGGCTGTTAACAGATACCCAGCGTACAGGAACGATTCTAGTACAATTCCCAGCAAGCATGTTAGTATACCATTATGTATCATGCGATAATCAGAATAACGGATAGTCAGATGATTTTAGATAGTAATGTGGTATCAGCTAGTAGCTCAGCATGTTCTTACGTAATACCCAGAATGGAAGTTGTAAAAGCAGTATAATGAATTAGCAAGATTACAGATAGTATGTATTACATTTGTTGAGACTGTATCCGATAATAGATGGTACATCTTATGTTATTTAGCTATATCCAGTTATAGATGGCATGTCCTATGTTATTGAGTTATATCCAGATGTAATCAGATCAGTAATCAGATATAGAAATAGCTCCAGATACAGATGTAGCTCCAGAAATAGATATGGCTCTAGAAACTGATATAACTTCAGATCACGGGTAACAATAATCAGATAAACAAATAAAGGCCAGGTAGCAGTTAGCCCAGCAATCAGAAACAGTGTAAAACAGAATATAGCATCAGTTGTTTAATACGGACTGGCCTTGAAATAAAAGAAGAGAATAGGATTAGTATTTTTCATTTGAACATGTTTGTTGTGTATGTGTTTTGCATGTTGAGACTTGTTATGGCATGTGGGTGTCCCTTAGCATCCCCGCCGGCCCTGGGTTATAGCTGTGTCGATACCAGATTCAGATACCGCCCCCAGCTGGGCGATGTCGTCTGCCTAGAGGACGATGATGGCCGACCACCATAATAATACGGTCCAGATTACCCTGCTTGCAGGGGCAGTTCAGTTTACTCTGCGCAGAGCCAGATTACCCTGTTTGCAGGGGCAGACTACTCTGTGTGCGCTTGTGGCCGGGGGCAATTTCAGATACAGTTTTTTATAAAAATTACCCTATTGCGTGTTTGCACCCAGGGGCAGTTTCAGTCACAGATACAGCAGCAGATTACCTCGTTGAGTGCTTGCGCCCAGAGGCAGGAGTCTTCGGACTCAGACACAGTTCATTGTCAGAGGCCAAGGCCTGAGCTACGTACCCAAGGGGGCCGGTAGGAGGAGCTCACAGTTATCAGATGAGTGGAGTGACTTATTTTTGGTTGGTTTAGACCCGGGTAGGGGTAAATAGATTGTTCTGTCGGTTGGCACCTTCCGGCTTATGGGGGTCGGTCAGGTATTGTGTGTATTTATATGTACATCTATATGTGCTATTAGATACTGATAGACAGTAGGACGACACGTCGTCAGGTACGCCTAGTTTAGTTACAGAATAGGTAAACTCTCCCCAGTTATCCTCAGCCAGATAGACTCAGCTACTTCCTGCTTATATGTCATGTTATTGTTGTTACCCATTTCAGTTGTATATTTTAGTTTGCTTTACATGCTCAGTACCTGTGGTACTGACGCCCGTGGAGGCACTGCTGTTATACCCCATAGGATTCCCAGTACCTATATGACCTATTTGCACGTTGGTTAAGCATATTTGAAGGCCATACGTGCTAAAGATAGGCCCGGAAAAAGATCGGACGAGAAACCTGTCGAACCATCACGGAAGGAGCCGAGGCAGAGCCCCTCCGCGATGGCAACGTGTCACGGAGGTGGGGCCTCCGCGTTGGCTCCGTGACACGTTGGCCTTGTCCAGGCCCAAGTATATAAAGCCCCACTTCGGTTTTAAATCATATCATTCTTATAAAATCTCCAGAAAACAGAGAGGAAAAGTCAGGGGAAAGAAAAGAACGAAGAGGGTAATATATTTTCATCCGATTACGCTGCCAAACGCAGTCCAAACCCAAATTAACCTTAGATACCGAGGTATTTAGCAGCAGAGAGCATTCCTACGGAGTTAGTTTCGTGAAATACGGCCGACGAATCGTCGAGCTACCGGACTAAGGTAAGTGGAATTGCTCCAAACTAGTGTCTATGTGTTCCTAGCTGTGAAGTGAATATTTCTCCCTTCTGGACTTCTGAAAAATAGCGAGTTTTCGACCGTCTTTCGATAGGCCTAAGTTTAGGCTATAATTATATCAAAAGTGATGTCGTTCTTCAGAATAAAGTTGTATTTAGTACTGATTGACATATATATGAATGCAGTTGGGAGAAATAGCTGAAATACTGGCCAAGCTACGCCAGTTAGTCGGGAAATCAGAAGCAAAGGTATGTAAAGCTAGTTTCCTCGGCAAGTTAGTAATCTCGATATAGTACAGTAATTTAAAGGCCAGTAGAATGTTCAGAAGTCATGTGTTATCTTTATTACGAATGTTGGTACGATATTAGAAGCATCATGTTATATTTTGCGCGAAACTTGCTAGCACGATATAGATTCTAATACAAGTGTTAGGAACTGCACAGCATGCTCAGTATGTGATGTAGTATAGAATGTTAGGATATTATCGTATTCAGTTGGAACCCAGTAAAACAATGTAATATATGTAAGGCATCTCAGAAGTAGAATGATAAGTTAAAAATGAAGTTTAAGAAGCATGTTAGGGATAGCAAATCATGTATTACAGAAACTCTGTATACAATACAGTATGGTAGAAGATTATATTTGTACATATACACTATTATCAGTCTCAGCATGAATTAAGTACATACATATCGCTATCACTAGTTCAGCATATAGTAGACACAGATACATTATAATTATTAGCTTCAGCATGTGATATATGCAGATAGTATTACTAGTTGAGACCACTGTATTGTCTTGGGGTTGGATTACCTAGCATCCCTGACCGCCCCAGGGTTAATAGCTGTATCGACTCGTCCGCCAGAGGACGAGGATACGTCGCTCTATGGAGTGGCATGCCGTCCCACAGGGGATGAAGATGGGATGCCAGTTTTCCCCATATTGTGCCTTGGTCGGCCCTTACACACCCCTGTCGAGCGGATACGCCCGGGTGTTGATTCAGGAGTCCTCTGGACTCAGGTACAGTTATAGTCAGGGGCTCAGCGAGCCCAAGTGCATACCCAGGGGACCGGCAGGATGCTTATAGTTATTATAGGAGATGGGACGACTGGGGCAGGGGTATAGATTGCGTGCTGGTTGTACCTCCCGGCTTATGGGGGCCGGGTAAGGTTTGTGTGTGCTATGTTCGGTTATGTTATGTTATGCTATGTTACATTAGATACGAGTAGATCGATAGTAGAACGATACATCTCCAGGTATGACTCCTACTCTTTTCAGTATAAGTTAAGAGTAGGCACAACTTTATATTTTCAGCCAGTTAGTCTATTCTTTCTTATTTCAGCTTCATCAGTTGTGTTGTTGTTTTCAAATATTTCTTTCAGTCACTGCTTTACATACTCAGTACCAGCGGTACTGACGCTCGGTGGGGCGCTGCATTACTTGCCTGCAGGTACTCATAGACGAGGGGCCGATACCTCGTGATTCCAGCCAGCTCACAGGGTTATCAGCTCTAGTCATCCGGAGCCAGATAGCTAGAGGTCTATCTCTTTTCTTTTGTTGTACAGCATGGGTAGGCTGGGGGCCCTGTCCCGACCATCTTATCAGTATTCTTAGAGGCTTGCAGTCTGTATATATTTCCCTGTGGTCAGAGGAGCCGGTCGTGTGAGGCTGTGCAGTTGTATAGTTGTTAGTACTTCTGTTTCTTTTATGTTGGCCATGTGGGGCCATAGCTTGACAGTAGTGGTGACCTTGCCGGTCACGTAGCTTACCATGTTTCAATGCCAGGTTACAAATAACTAGACAGCATGATGGCCTTGTCGGCCCGCATATGTTTTCCTTATATTGATATGTTTCTGGTTAGCTGTCAGCACAGGTACAGGTGGCTATAGGCCTAGTCGGACGGAGGCTGTATTTACAGCCGTTATATAGCCCGTTGTTTCCCTGAATCTGAGTTAGAGCCAGCCAGGCACCAGATGTGCTCAGGCTCAGTAGTCTAGCAGTTCAGGTCCTAGTAGGGCACCAGGTGCCAGTCCTACCCCCAAGGCGGGGTGTTACATCTGCATTGCTTGCCTGCAGGTACATATAGATGAGGAGTCGATCCCTCGTGATCTAGTCAGCAGAGTTATCAGCTCCTATCCTCCGGAGCTAGACAGTCAGAAGTTGTTCCTATTTCCTTTTTTGATTACAGTTTGGGTAGGTTGGGGCCCTGTCCCGACCATTTTATTATTACTTCTAAGAGGCTTGCAATCTGATGTTTCCTGTGGTGGTGGAGCCGATCGTGTGGGGCCGTGCATGTATATATGTGTTTAGTTGTTGATGATGGCCGCGTGGGGCCTTCTTCTGGTTATAGTTAGTGACCTTGTTGGTCACAAATGTGAATAGTAGTTGCTTCAGATTATAGCGTCATTGTTCTGGTTAGCTGTTGTGCATTGTAGGTGGCTATAGGCCTAATCGGCCGGGGGCTGTATTTATAGCCGCTATATAGCCGGTTCATTTATTGAAATAGAGCCAGAGTCTAGTAGACACCAGGTGCCCGTCATACCCCCCAAGGTGGAGTGTGACACCAGGGAGAGACCGGACAAGCGCCATGCCAGAGCGTCGCAAGGCAAACGCGACTTATAAATCGCATTCGACAGTAGGTAGTAGGTATAGCCATAATATGGTTTATTTCCAAAATAACAGTAGAATTAATTCTATTCTTTCGTGAATATGAATACAGTTGGGAGAAATAGCTGAATACTAGCCGAGCTATGCCAGTTAATCATAAAGTCGGTAGTTGAGGTATGTAAAGCCAGTTTCTTTCGGCAAGCTAGTAGTTCTAGTATAGAAAAATAGTACGAATTTCAGTAGAGTGTTTCAGAAGTCGTATATTATGTTTAGTATGAAATTTAGTAAGTATGTTAGAAATATAATACAGTGTTCATCATGAAATTCAGTAAAACAGTATAAGTCCCAACAGAATATTCCAGAAATATTTTTACAGATTCAGTATATTTCAATATGAGATTCAACACAGAATGCCAGAGCATAAATATTATTATCAGATCCAGTATATATATTACGTGCGGCTATTGCTATCTATGGAGACATGATTGTTCTATGTTGGGCACCCTTAGAGCTTCGTTGACCGCCCCAGGGTTAATAGCTGTATCGACACGCCCGCCAAAGGGTGAGGATACGTCGCTATACGAAGTGGCATGCCGTCTTCTAGTGGACGAAGATGGGATGTAGATTCCCCATAGCAGGTTGATCAACACTATACCACACCCCCTGTCGAGTGCTTGCGCCCGGGGTGCAGATTTCAAATTTCAGATTATAGATTTCATATTTCAAATTTCAAGAGTCTTCCGGACTAAGATACAACAATAGTCAGGGGCCCATCGAGTCCAAGTTGCATACACAGGGGGCCGACAGGATGCTCATAGTTACTAGGTGGATGGTATGACCTGGGTAGGGGTATATAGATTGTGTGCTGGTTGGTACCTTATGGCTTATGGGGGCTATTAAGGTTCTTGTATGCTATGTTGTGTTAGTTATTAATAGATAGAAAGTAGACCACCATGTTATTAGGTATGACTCTTACTCTCTTCAGTAAAGTTATGCTCTTTTCAGTCTGTCTCAGCCCGTCTCCTATTACTTCAGTATCTATCAGTATTATTGTTTGCTTTCAGTTATTGGTTTGCATACTCAGTGCCAGTGGTACTGACGCCCGTTTTGGGGCGCTGCATTACTTGCCTGCAGGTACTCATAGACGAGGAGCAGATCTCTCGTAGTTCCAGCCAGCATATAGAGTCTTCAGCTCCTATCATCCGGAGCTTGACAGCTAAAGGTTTACTTCCCTTTTTGTTTATACAGTATGGGTAGGCCTGGGCCCTGTCCCGACCATCTCATTATTCTTAGAGGCTTGCGGATTATATATTCCTTTTGGTTAGTTGTACCGGTCGTGTGGGGCCGTGTGTATGTTTTTAGTTTACATGTGATGGCCGTGTGGGGCCTTGTTCAGTTGTCAGTTGGTGACCTTGTCGGTCACAGATCAGTTTAGCACTTGATTCTACTTTTCAGTGATAACTAGTCAGCATGATGGCCTTGTCGGCCCGCATAGGTTCCCTTATGTCAAGTTGTTCTGGGTAGCTGTTATATTCCTACAGGTGGCTATAGGCCTTGTCGGCCGGAGGCTGTATTTACAGCCGTTAATAGCCCGTTGTTTTCATAAATCCAGAATTAGAGCCAGCCTGGCACCAGAAGTGCTTAGGCTCAGTAGTCCAACAGTCCAGGTCCTAGTAGGGCACTAGGTGCCAGTCATGCCTCCCAAGGCGGGGCATGACAAACTTGGTATCAGAGCAGATCGTATCCCAGGGAGTCCGCAAGCCATGCTAAGTAGAATCTTGTCTATGGATGTATTGTGCACCACATACTATAGACAGGAGGCTGCAAGGCATGATAGGATGGTTACTCTTTCTTCTTATTCAGTCGTACTATAGAGCGGTACAGTATAAGGTTGAGTCCCTAAAGCTTACTATACTCTTTGTTTACAGATAAAATGTCAGATCAGTGACATCCTATCACAGGCAGAAGATTGGACATAGCAGCAGGAGAGGGCACCAGTGTTCGCGTGATGTGGGTATATAAAATGACACGCAAGTGCACGTGGTCGAACAAGTAGTAAGTGGCTTTAGTAAGCCAAGTATCGATCCCACAGAGACTTGGATGAAGTGCAATTTGCTCAAGTGTACTATATTTTACCTCTAAAAATGCAGACAACAGTGTAACCAAAAGTTTGATAGTTTGTTTTATAATTTTTATACTAAAGCTAAGAACAATTATCTACTTTGAATCTGAACTATGAATGAGAGCATGCTGAGGTTAAACGAACATGTAATGAAATTAATTATCATTATAATTTGGTTAATCTTTTCTTCCAGTTGCTAGCCAAGAACATTTGCCAAGAGATTAAAACTCTCGTATTTAACCTCACTTAAGAATCATGAACCATCCGTCTACATTTCTGTGATCAAATGCAATTCATGTTCAAGCCATACAATTCCGGTTCCTAAATTGACTAATACGACTTTCAGGTATATTTCTATCCTGAAAGCAAATTAAAACTCAATTTTCCCAAACCAAGTAAAGAACATATCCTATTAATTCACAACTTTCCAATTTCTTGCTCTCTCGAGTGAAACCGGACTTTTTAGATTTACATTAACGTAGGCCACACATTAATGCAGTAAGAACAAGAATTAATAGAACAACATGGAAGAAAAGATGAAAAACCAAATAATTAATGATCAAATTTCATCACACTTGTTCATAACCTCAGCAAGGAGAGGAATTAGCCACTCATTTGTGGATTAAACATCTTAAAATGAGTGTTAATCATACAAGCAATTGAATTAAAGAAGAAGGAAAGAGAGAAAAAACCCTGATATTTTCGTCCCTCAACTGCCTGTCACCCACGTCCTTGCTCCACCAAGTCAGAATATTGAAAAATGAACCTAAGTGTTCTATTTATACTGCTGGGAATTTTTCCCGGAATAACGAGCAACGTGTCACGGAGTGCATCACGGAGCACTGCCTCCGTGACACGCTACGAACACGGACCCTCACTGGAATTGGGGGTCCGAGAATTAAGGCTCAACGTGGCACGGCGTTCAATGCGGAGCCAGGCCTCCGTGCCACGGAGCAAACGTGGACCCTCTCTGAAATTTGGGCGAATTTTCCTTATCCAGGCAGAATGCCTCCGCGATGGCAGCGTGACACGGCTCCATCGCGGAGCCCCTTTAATTCATGTTGTCCAATGCCTTTTCCCTTGCTCGCATCCAAGTCCAACTCCGATATCATCCTACATGCATTTAAGCTTACCGAAATCACATTTTACCTGCAAAACAATGCTAATCATGTTGGTTAGTATAAATTTACATTTTATTACCAATTACATGAGAATGTATACACATTAATAGATAAACAAGGCTAAAATGGTACTTTTGAGTATCACTTGGGCATATAAATTTGCCCAAGATCACTTACCCCACACTTAATTCCTTGTTCGTCCTCGAACAACAAACATACAATTCATGCAATTTACATCCCAACCTCGCTACTTCGGTTCGACAATTTAGACTACGGTCATACCGATTATTCAATACAGCAAATCATCAAGAAACATGCATGGTCTTATCAATGCAATGACCTTCAATACATTAAGACCTCCTAGACTTTAAGAATCGACTCTCGATATTGGCAAACTCATGCAAATTAGCTGATCAAGATATCCGACACGAAAATTAATTTTTCATCAAGCACGTGCCCTCACAACACAAGAGAATCTTCCCCTTTTTGCTCATATGACTCACAAACATTCAAACAGGGGCATGTAAAAACCATTTCGCTCTCTCTCCCAAAAGAATTCACATGCATCATGTCATGACCCATAAGCTTGCCCTTAGTGTATTACTCCACTAATATAAAGAAGTGCGATGTAAGATCACGTAGGACTTTAACGGGTTGTAATGGAAGCTACGGAACTAGTAAATATTGGATTAGCCAATAATAGCCACTAGCATCCTTAAGCGCCTTTTCAACACATCCCATCAACTCATGGACATTGTTTCTTTTTTTTCCATCATCCCATTCTTGATGATTTTATTTAGTATGGCCCATTGCATTAAGCACACTTGACACAACAACAAAGATTATTCATGCACCTTCATTATCGTTTATTTATAGCAAGTGCACCTTCAACCTTTTCTTTTCTTCTATCGCTCTGCTTTTCTTTTTCTTTTCACCATTCTCACTCTTTGACACTTTGGGAAAATGATTTTCTCTTCTTAAGCGCTTAAGAGTTTTGTATAGACTTTACGGCTAATGAAAAGAAGGAATTAAGCTCGGTTTACACTTTTTGACAAAAGAAAAAAAAATAGGCTAAAGGCTCAACGGGCTGACTAGGGTATACAATCAAGGTGTGTACGACAAGGAAAAATAGAAACTCTCGGTTAAAACAAAGAAATGCCTACATCCTTTTCTACAATACACCTCCTTCATTTCATTTTGTACACACACCTGGCAAGTTCTAGACACTTCACAATAGCATGGAATATCAACACCTCACTTCACACTTTTTGCACATGCTCGATTCAAGATGTATTCACAGACTCTTCAATCAGCTAATTACATGAATTCAAACATTAAGCCTTAATCACACTGAATCGAACTCTACAGCCTAGGTATCTCAACATATTTACAAAGTTGCATGCTTTCATACGAATCACCTTTGCATTTTAAATATCATGTACAACACGCAACCAGAATTTCGCAACCATCCAGTAACTACAGGTTCCGGGATGCAATCCACCAAAGAAAAAAACTGAAAAATTGAAAAATAATTGAAAAAATCTACTCCTAACGACTACATTTCCCTTAAGACGGTCGTCATCTATCCATCATAGGGAACGGTCACTAACTATGACTTCGGTTCAATGGGACCATTCTCGGTAAAAGAACCAAAAACAAACGCCGATAAACCCAAGAATTAAAAAATGTTGCAAATATCGATCATTTCGATAGAAAAATTATTTACAAAATATTTTTAAATTTTTTTTTTTAAAAATATCGATCATTTCGATAACAAAAATATGTACAGAATCAGAATCATCTAGCAACATTCAACAACACACATCAATTTAACAAACATTTACAAATACAGAACAACTTAACAATTCACACTCACAGGGACAAACACATACATGACAACAGAAGAGAGCATACAAACAAAACAGCCCAGCCCAGCACCTAACTACTTCTACCCCACACTTAGTTCGAACACTGTCCCCAGTGTTCACAAAAATTAAAATAGCACAAAATTGGGTGGTGGAACTCCTTGATCAGTCAAAGTGTTCCACTTCTTCGTCGGGTGCTGCTGCTTCATCTCCCATGTCCGAGTCGCCTTCGTCGTCATCATAGGACTCCACATCGGATGCTATGCTATGATATGTTGTGTTATGCCATGTTACACCAGATACGAGTAGATCGACAGTAGAGCGATACATCTCCAGGTATGACTCATACTCCTTCCAGCATGGTTAAGAGTAGGCTTAGCTTTACATTTTCAGTCAGTTTAGTCTATTCCTTCCTATTTCAGTTCTATCAGTTGTATTCTTGTTTTTAGATATTTTTCAGTTGTTGTTTTACATACTCAGTACCAGCGGTACTGACGCCCCTTGTGGGCGCTGCATTACTTGCCTGCAGGTACTCATAGACGAGGGGCCGATACCTCGTGATTCCAGCCAGCTCACAGGGTCATCAACTCCAGTTATCCGGAGCTAGATAGCTAGAGGTTTATCCCTTTTATTTTGTTGTACAACATGGGTAGGCCGGGGCCCTGTCCCGACCATCTTATCCGTATTCCTAGAGGCTTGCAGTCTGTATATATTTCCCTGTGGTCAGTTGAGCCGGTCATGTGAGGCCGTGCAGTTTGTTATAGTTGTTTAGCATTTCAGTTATGTTGGCCGTGTGAGGCCTTATCCAGTCAGTAGTGGTGACCTTGCCGGTCACGTAGTTATTCAGTATTCCATTGTTGAGTTACAGATAACTAGACAGCATGGTGGCCTTGTCGGCCCGCATAGACTCCCTTATATTGATGTGTTTCTGGTTAGCTGTTAGTATAGGTACAGGTGGCTATAGGCCCAATTGGCCGGAAGCTGTGTTTACAGCTGTTATATATTCCTTTGTTCCCAGAAATCTGAGTTAGAGCCAGCCAGGCACCAGATGTGCTCAGACTCAGTATTCTAGTAGTTCAGGTCCTAGTAGGGCACCAGGTGCCAGTCATACCCCCCAAGGCGGGGCGTGACAAACTTTGTATCAGAGCAGGTCGTGTCCCAGGGAGTCTACAAGCTGTGCTAAGTAGAGTCTTGTCTATGGATATGTTGTGCACCACATACTATAGGCAGGAGGCTGCGAGGCATGATAGGATGGTTACTCTTCTTTTTTATTCAGTCGTGCTGCAGAGCGGTACAAAATAGGGTTGGGTCCCTAGAGCTTACTGTATTCTTTGGTTACAGATAATGTCAGACCAGCGACATCCTATCACAGGCCGGAGCTTAGATATTGCAGCAGGGGGAAGGCACCAGCAGGATGCCTCACCCTCGTTTAGAAATAGCCCGATTAGAGGGCACTATAGAGGCATCGTCCCAGCCTTCTCAGCAGTCTCCACCACATCATGAGCCACTTGGGGCGACACCACCTCCAGCACTCCCCATACCGATACCTTCCGACCAGGAGGTTAGGAGTTCAGTAGTCATGTTAGCACGGATGATGGCTGCTCAGCGTCAGGCGATGCCGTCTACAGTTGCGGAGTCGTCAGGAGGGCCCGGTAGTTCAAGGGTCCGAGAGTTCTTGGCTCTGAATCCCCCACAGTTTATAGGTACGGACCGGACAAAGGACCCTCAGGATTTTCTAGATCAGATGCAGAGAATTTTCAGGGTTATGCATGCCACACCTACAGAATCGGTTGAGTTGGCAGCATTCCGGTTACGGGACATCGTCGTATTGTGGTATGAAAGCTGGGAAATGTCCCGAGGGAGAGATGTTTCCCCGCCGACCTGGTCCATCTTCTCAGGAGCTTTTCTGGATCACTATTTGCCACGGGAGATTCGACAGGCCCTGGTGGACCAGTTCCTACATCTAGAGTAGGGGGGCATGAGTGTTCGGAAATACGCCTTGCGGTTTGATTCTTTGGCCCGATACACACCGGCCTTTGTTGATACCATGGCATCCAGAGTACACCGCTTTATCATGGGGTTGAATCCAGAATATGTTGAGACTTGTATTACGGCCACACTGCGAGAGGACATGGATATTGCTCGAGTTCAAGCATTTGCCCAGAATATTGAGGGCATCAGGTAGCGGCATCGGGAGATCAGCAGGACCAATCAGGAACAGCGCCGCCGGGACAGGCCAGTTGAGTTACAGAGGGAGGCTCGGGGAGGACCTAGGCCACGATTGTTAGATAGGCCACCCAGGCCCCCGCCTCCACCACAGCCGCAGAGGGGTAGATTTAGCCGCAGGGGGCAGTCAGAGACCAGCAGAGGCTCGCAGATTGCAGATTCACTATTACAGAGGAGGGCGGAGTAGAGTAGGTATACCCTACCACTTTGCCCTATATGCAACCGATGCCATCCTGGAGCATGCAGGTATGGCTCCACCGGATGTTATATTTGTGGCCAAGAGGGCCATTTGATGAGAGACTGCCCAGCCAGAGGTCAGGAGGATCGGGATAGACAGGACAGGGCATCCGTAGGGTCACAAGCTACAGCATCCTCGGCAGGGCGCATGCCCTCAGTTTTAGCAGGCAGGGGTTGGGGCAGATCAGGGGCCTCCAGTGTAGGTGCAGGTCCAAGCCGCACATATGCTTTACCAGGGAGGCAGGATTCAGAAGCGTCACCTGATGTTGTGACAGGTATGATAACTATCTGCTCACACCCTGCTTATGTACTGATTGATGCAGGATCTACTTTGTCCTACATTACTCCATTTGTGGCACGAAAGTTCAATATTGCACCAGAATTATTGCAATAGCCCTTTTCAGTATCCACGCCCGTCGGTGACTCTATTATAGCTAGCAGAATTTACCGAGGGTGTACAATAGAGGTTGCTGACCGTCAGACCACAGTAGATCTGGTCGAGTTAGAAATGATAGACTTCGATGCCATAATGGGTATGGATTAGCTAGTGCCGTGCTTTGCCAATGTTGAATGTTGGACCAAGATGGTCCGATTCCACTTTCCAGGAGAAGCAGTGCAGGAGTGGAAGGGCAGCACCGCTACGCCAAACGGTAGGTTTATTTCCTACCTCCAGGCAAGGAAATTGATATCTAAGGGATGTATTTACCACCTGGTTAGAGTTCAGGATGTCCGAGCAGAATCTCTGACGCTCCAGTCTATTCCGGTGGTGAACAAGTTCCCTGATGTGTTTCCAAATGAGTTACCTGGTATTCCCTCAAAGAGGGAAATAGATTTCACTATCGATTTATTACCAGGCACTCAGCCTATATCAATTCCTCCTTATCGTATGGCTCCTGCAGAACTCAGAGAGTTGAAGGAGCAGTTGAAAGATTTGTTAGATAAAGGTTTCATCAGGCCGAGTACTTCACCATGGGGTGCGCCAGTTCTATTTGTGAGGAAGAAAGATGGCTCGCTCCGTATGTGCATAGATTATCGGCAGTTGAATAAAGTTACAGTGAAGAATAAGTATCCGCTTCCCAGAATAGATGATTTGTTTGATCAGCTACAAGGGGCCAGATACTTTTCTAAGATTGACTTGCGGTCCGGATATCACCAGGTTCGAGTTCGTGAAAGAGATATTCCTAAAACGGCGTTCAGGACCCGATATGGACACTTCGAATTTTTAGTTATGTCCTTTGGGTTAACGAATGCCCCAGCAATATTCATGGACCTGATGAACAGTATTTTCAGACCATATCTGGACCTGTTCGTGATCGTGTTTATTGATGACATTCTGGTGTATTCTCGCTCCGAAGCAGATCACCGGACTCATTTACGGACAGTGCTCCAGATTCTCAAGGACCGCCAGTTATATGATAAGTTCTCCAAGTGTGAATTCTGGCTGAACTCAGTAACCTTCTTGGGGCATATTGTGTCGGATGCTGGTATACAGGTTGACACGCAGAAGATAGAAGCAGTCAAATCATCGCCTAGGCCTACCACTCCGACTGAGGTCCGTAGTTTTTTGGGATTAGCAGGTTATTATAGGAGGTTTGTTGAGGGATTCTCTACTGTAGCGACACCTCTGACTAAACTGACGCAGAAAGAAGTAACGTTTCAATGGATAGAGGCATGCGAGCAGAGCTTCCAGGAGTTAAAAGACAGATTAACCTCCGCCCCAGTGCTAGCATCGCCGGAAGGTACAGAGGGTTATTCAGTGTATTGCGACGCGTCAGGTGTTGGGTTAGGTTGTGTGTTGATGCAACATGGTAAAGTGATTGCATATGCTTCCAGACAGCTAAGGAAACACGAAAAGAATTACCCTACCCACGACCTGGAGTTAGCCGCAGTGATCCACGCCTTGAAAATGTGGAGACATTACTTGTATGGAGTCCATGTTGATATTTTTACAGATCACAAGAGCCTAAAATATATCTTCACTCAGAGGGAGTTGAATCTGCGGCAATGTCGCTGGTTGGAGCTGTTAAAGGATTATGACGTGAATATGCTGTACCACTCGGGAAAAGCCAATGTTGTAGCAGATGCTCTCAGTCGTAAGTCCATGGGGAGTTTGACGTATTTGCAGCCCGAGCAGCGGGAATTGGTCAGGGAGATACATCAGTTAGCTAGCCTAGCCGTTTGTGTAACAGAAATAAAGGACGGTAGAGCGGTAATTCAGAACACCGCCGTGTCATCATTAGTGGTGGAAGTGAAAGAACGACAATATGAGGATCCTGACCTAATCCAGCTCAAAGACAGAATCCAGCAGGGTAAAGCGCCAGATTTTCAGGTAACTAAGGAAAAATGCTGTTATGTAAGGGTCGCCTATGTGTTCCAGATGTTTCAGGGCTCCACCAGCAGATTATGAACGAGGTACATTATGCCCGTTATTCTCTTCACCCCGGTGCGACAAAAATGTACCATGATATCAAGGAGAATTATTGGTGGCCAGGAATGAAAAGAGAAATTGCTGAATTTGTAGTACAGTGTCCTAACTGCAACAGGTGAAAGCAGAACATCAGAAACCAGGCAGTTTGACTCAGGACATAGCTGTGCCTCTCTGGAAATGGGAAGCAGTGAATATGGATTTTGTGGCAGGATTTCCTCGTACCAGACACAGATATGACTCTATATGGGTGATAGTTGATAGATTGACAAAATCAGCTCATTTCCTGCCAGTAAGAGCTACTTTCTCGGCCGAAGATTATGCGGAGTTGTATATCTGGGAAATAGTCAGATTGCATGGAGTACCGGTATCCATTATTTCAGACAGAGGAGCACAGTTTACGGCTAGATTCTGGCAGTCGTTTTAGAGAGGTCTGGGAACGTAGATTAATTTGAGCACCGCATTCCACCCTCAGACAGATGGACAGGCTGAACGCACAGTTCAGACGCTCGAGGACATGCTACGAGCGTGTGTGTTAGATTTTGGAGGTAGCTGGGATGAGCATTTGCCGTTAATTGAATTTGCTTATAATAACAACTATCACTCAGCCATCCAAATGGCGCCTTTTGAGGCATTATATGGGCGAAAATGCAGATCGCCGATTGGCTGGTTCGAAATAGGAGAATCAGTGTTGGTTGGGCCAGACATTGTTCAGCAGTCAAAGGAAAAGGTAAAGCTTATTCGAGAACGCTTAGTGACTGCACAGAGCCGCCAGAAATCATACGCAAATGTGCGGCGCAGAGACTTGGAATTTGATGTAAATGACTGGGTATTTCTGAAAGTATCTCTGATGAAAGGGGTGATGAGATTCGGCAAGAAAGGTAAGCTCAGCCCGAGGTTTGTTGGGCCTTACCAGATTCGTCGAAGGATAGGCCGAGTAGCATATGAGTTGAACTTGCCGCCAGAATTAGAATCCGTTCATCCGGTCTTCCATGTATCTATGCTGAGGAAATACATAGGAGACCGATCCAGAGCAGTCCTAGTCCAGGATATCCAGGTTACAGAAGAGCTGGCCTATGAAGAGGTTCCAGTAGCTATCCTAGATAGACAGATTCACAGATTGAGAACTAAAGATATTGCGTCTGTCAAGGTATTGTTGCGTAACAGGAACCGAGAGGAGATGACTTGGGAGGCGGAGGAAGATATGAAGACTAGATATCCTCACTTATTCTAGACCTAGTCAGGCGATAGGTATGTCCTTATTATTACTTATGCAATACCTTACAGTTGTGTATGAATAAATGAGAAAGATTGATGCTTAGCTATCCAGTGAATCTTAAAGTATTGTGTGCAGTACCTGTATTGGACTTTCCTGCGTTTCAGGTTTTTGGTATAGTCCATATTACAGGGGAAACTCTGCCAAAATTTTTCTAAATAAGTAAGTTGAGGAGTCCTCTAGATAGCAGTTTCCATTCGAGGACGAATGTTCTTAAGGGGGGGAGAATGTTATACCCCGTAAGATTTCCGACACCTAGATGGCCTATTCGCACGGTGGTTAAGCATATTTGAAAGCCATACGTGCTAGAGAAAGGCCCGGGAAAGGATCGGACGGATAACCTGTCGAACCATCGCGGAAGGAGCCGAGACAGAGCCCCTCCGCGATGGCAACGTGTCACGGAGGTGGAGCCTCTGCGTTGGCTCCGTGACACGTTGGGCCTGTCCAGGCCCAAGTATATAAAGCCCCCACTTCAGTTTGTGAGGTTATATTTCTTATTTAATTTCCAGAAAACGCATAGAAACAGAGAGAGACGAAGAGGGGTAATATATTATCGTTCGATTACGCTGTCAAACGTAGTCTAAACTCAAATTAACCTCAGGTACCGAGGTATTTAGCAGCAGGGAGCATTCCTACGGATTTTGTTTCGCGAAATACGGCTGACGAATCGTCGAGCTACTGGACTAAGCTAAGTAGAATTGCTCCAAACTAGTGTCTATGTGTTCCTAGCTGTGAAGTGAATACTTCTCCCTTCTAGACTTCTGGAAAATAGCGAGTTTTCGACCGTCTTTCGATAAGCCTAAGTTTAGGCTATAATTACATCAAAAGTAATGTCGTCCTTCAGAATAAAGTTGTATTTAGTATTGATTGACGTATATATGAATGCAGTTGGGAGAAATAGCTGGAATACTGACCGAGCTACGCCAGTTAGTCGGGAAATCAGAAGCGAAGGTATGTAAAGCTAGTTTCCTCGGCAAGTTAGTAGTCTCGGTATAGTAAAATAGTTTAAAGGCCAATAGAATGTTCAGAAGTCGTGTGTTATGTTTATTATGAATGTTGGTACGATATTGGAAGCATCATGTTATGTATAGCGTGAAACTTGCTAGCATGATATAAATTCTAATACAAAGTGTTAGGAACTGTACAGCATGCCCAGTATGTGATTCAGTAAAGTATGTTAGGATATTATCGTATTCAGTTGAAACTTAGTAAAGCAGTATAAGTATCTGTAAGGTATCTCAGAAGTGGAATGGTAGATTAAAATGAAGTTTAGAAAGCATGTTAGAAATAGTAAATTATGTTACTATAAAAACTCAGTTATACAACATGATTTCCAACAGAAAAAAACTATATCTTGTTCAACATTAGACTCAGCACAGTATGACAGAAGATTATATATATATATACCATTATCAGTCTCAGCATGTATTAAATACAGACATATCACTATCACTAGTTCAGCATATAGTATGTACAGATACATTATCATCACTAGCTTCAGCATGTGGTATATGCAGATAGTATTACTAGTTGAGACCGCTGTATTGTCTTGGGGTTGGATTACCTAGCATCCCTGACCGCCCCAGGGTTAATAGCTGTATCGACTTGTCCGCCAGAGGACGAGGATACGTCACTCTACGGAGTGGCATGCCGTCCCATAGGGGACGAAGATGGGATGCCAGTTTCCCCATATTGTGCCTAGGTCGGCCTTTATACACCCCCGTCGAGCGGGTACGCCCGGGGTGTTGATTCAAGAGTCCTCCGGACTCAGGTACAGTTATAGTCAGGGGCTCAGCGAGCCCAAGTGCATACCCAGGGGATCGGCAGGATGCTTATAGATATTATAGGAGATGGGACGACCGGGGTAGGGGTATAGATTGTGTGTTGATTGTACCTCCCGGCTTATGGGGGCCGGGTAAGGTTTGTGTGTGCTATGCTATGTTATGTTGTGTTATGCCATGTTACACCAGATACGAGTAGATCGACAGTAGAGCGATACATCTCCAGGTATGACTCCTACTCCTTCCAGCATGGTTAAGAGTAGGCTTAGCTTTACATTTTCAGTCAGTTTAGTCTATTCCTTCCTATTTCAGTTCCATCAGTTGTATTCTTGTTTTCAGATATTTTTCAGTTGTTGTTTTACATACTCAGTACCAACGGTACTAACGCCCCTTGCGGGCGCTGCATTACTTGCCTGCAGGTACTCATAGATGAGGGGCCGATACCTCGTCATTCCAGCCAGCTCACAGGGTCATCAGCTCCAGTCATCCGGAGCTAGATAGCTAGAGGTTTATCCCTTTTCTTTTGTTGTACAGCATGGGTAGGCCGGGGCCCTGTCCCGACCATCTTATCCATATTCCTAGAGGCTTGCAGTCTGTATATATTTCCCTGTGGTCAGTTGAGCCGGTCGTGTGAGGCCGTGCGGTTTGTTATAGTTGTTTAGCATTTCAGTTATGTTGGCCGTGTGAGGCCTTATCCATTCAGTAGTGGTGCCTTGCCGGTCATGTAGTTATTCAGTATTCCATTGTTGAGTTACAGATAACTAGACAGCATGGTGGCCTTGTCTGCCTGCATAGGCTCCCTTATATTGATGTGTTTCTGGTTAGCTGTTAGTACAGGTACAGGTGGCTATAGGCCCCGTTGGCCGGAGGCTGTGTTTATAGCCGTTATATAGCCCTTTGTTCCCAGAAATCTGAGTTAGAGCCAGCTAGGCACCAGATGTGCTCAAGCTCAGTAGTCTAGTAGTTCAGGTCCTAGTAGGGCACCAGGTGCCAGTCATACCCCCCAAGGCGGGGCGTGACAGCTATGCTCCGGCCTTTGTAGACACCATGCCATCCAAAGTCCATCGGTTTATTATGGGGCTGAACCCAGAGTATATTAAGGCCTGTATGACAGCTACTTTGCGGGAAGATATGGATATTGCTCGACTGCAGGCTTTTGCTCAGACTATTGAGGGCCTCAGACAGCAGCAACTGGATAGCAGACGAACAAGTCAGGAACAGCGTCGCAGGGACAGGTTAGATAAGTTACAGGGGGAGATTCAGAGAGGGCCTAGGCCACGATTGTTAGATAGGCCACCTAGACCCCCGCCTCCATCACAACAGCAGAGGGGTAGATTCAGTCGCCGAGGACAATCAGAGTCCGGCAGAAGTTCTCAAACAGTAGATTACCCCAGCAGAGGAGAGCAAAGCAGAGCAGGTATACACCACCACTTTTCCCTATTTGCAGGCGACGCCACTGTGGAGCTTGCAGATATGGCTCCACAGGGTGTTATATATGCGGACAGGAGGGTCATGTGATGATAGATTATCCAGCCATGGGTCAGGGTGACCCGGATAGACAGGACCGGGCATCAGCAGGGTCGCGAGCTCCAGCAGCCCCGGCAGGGCGCAGGCCCTCAGTTTCAGCAGGCAGAGGCCGAGGCAGATCAGGGGCCTCTAGTTCAGGTACGGGCCCAAGCCGTACCTATGCATTACTTGGGAGATAGGATTCAGAGGCGTCTCCAAATGTTGTGATAGGTATGGTGACTATTTGCTCTCACCCTGCTTATGTATTAATCGATCCGGGATCTACCTTGTCCTATGTTACCCCATTAGTTGCTCGAAAGTTTAGTATTGTACCAGAATTGCTTCGGCAACCCTTTTCATTATCTACACCTGTCGGTGACTCTATCATAGCCAGAAGGGTTTATCGAGGGTGTACAGTAGAGGTTGCTAGCCGTCAGACCACAACAGATTTGGTAGAGTTAGAAATGGTTGATTTTGACGCCATTATGGGTATGGATTGGTTAGCTCCATGCTATGCCAATGTAGAATGCTGGACCAAGACAGTCCGATTCCACTTTCCAAGGGAGGCAGTACGAGAGTGGAAGGGAAGTACAGCTACGCCAAAAGGTAGGTTTATTTCCTATCTTCGAGCGAGAAAGTTGATAGCCAAGGGGTGCATTTACCACATAGTTAGAGTTCAAGATGTTCGGGTAGAGCCTCCGATTTTCCAGTCTGTTCTAGTGGTGAATGAATTCCTCGATGTATATCTAGATGAGTTACCTGGTATTCCCCAAGAAAGGGAAATAGACTTCGCATTTGATTTATTGTCGGGCACTCAGCCCATATCAATTCTCCCTTATCGCATGGCTCTTGCTGAATTCAAGAACTAAAGGAGCAGTTGAAGAATTTGTTAGACAAGGGCTTTATCAGGCCAAGTACTTCACCTTGGGGTGGCCAGTTTTGTTTGTGAGAAAGAAGGATGGTTCCCTCCACATGTGTATAGACTATCGGCAACTGAATAAAGTCACAGTCAAGAATAAGTATCCGCTTCCCAGAATAGATGATTTATTTGATAAGTTACAGGGAGCCAGATATTTCTCCAAATTGACTTAAGGTTCGGATATCATCAGGTTCGAGTTCGTGAAAGGGACATTCCAAAGACTGCCTTCAGGACCAGATACGACCATTTTGAATTCTTAGTCATGTCCTTTGGGCTGACGAATGCTCCAGCCATGTTTATGGACCTAATGAACAGTACTTTTAGACCATACCTGGACTTGTTCGTGATAGTGTTTATTAACGATATTCTGGTGTATTCTCGCTCAGAGGAAAACCACCAGGATCATTTGCGGACAGTGCTCCAGATTCTCAGAGACCGTCAGCTGTATGCCAAGTTCTCTAAATGTGAATTTTGGCTGAATTCAGTAGCCTTTTTGGGTCATATCGTGTCAGATGCTGGTATACAGGTAGATACACAGAAGATAGAAGTAGTAAAAGTAAGGCCCAGACCTACCACTCTGACTGAGGTACGCAGTTTCCTAGGGTTAGCAGGGTACTACAGAAGGGTTGTTGAAGGATTTTCCACCTTAGCAACACCTCTGACTAAACTGACGCAGAAGGCAGCAAAATTTCAGCGGATTGAGGCATGTGAGCAGAGCTTCCAGGAATTGAAAGAAAGGTTAACATCAGCTCCAGTGTTAGCATTGCCAGAAGGTACAGAAGGTTATGCAGTTTATTGTGATGCTTCGGGTGTTGGGTTAGGATGTGTGTTGATGCATCATGGTAAAGTAATTGCTTATGCTTCTAGACAGCTGAGGAAATATGAAAAGAACTATCCTACCCATGACTTGGAATTGGCCCCAGTGATTCACGCCTTAAAGATATGGAGACATTACTTGTATGGCGTCCACGTGGATATTTTTATTGATCATAAGAGCCTACAATATATCTTCACCCAGAAAGAGTTGAATTTGCGGCAGTGCCACTGGTTAGAGCTGTTGAAAAACTATGATGTGAATATTCTGCATCACCCAGGGAGAGCTAATGTGGTGGCAGATGCCCTTAGCCATAAATCTATGGGAAGTCTGGCACACTTACAGCTTGAGCAGTGGGAATTAGCCCGGAAATTGCATCAGTTAGCCAATTTAGCCATTCATGTAGCAGAAACAGAGGACAACAGAGTGGTAATCCAGAACACTGCAGTGTCGTCTTTAGTCTTGGAAGTAAAGGAATGGCAGTGTGAAGATCCTAGCCTGGTTCAGCTTAGAAACAGAGTTCAGCAAGGAGAGGTGACAAATTTTCAGACAACCGAGGATGGGGTATTGCGATATAAAGATCGCCTTTGTGTTCCAGACATTGCATGGCTTCGCTAGCAAATTTTGGGCGAGGTACATTATGCTCGTTATTCTCTCCACCCAGGTTCGATGAAAATGTACCACGATATAAAAGAAATCTACTGGTGGCCAGGAATGAAGAAGGGGATAGCAGAATTCGTAGCTCAGTGTCCCAATTGCCAGCAGGTAAAAGCTGAACATCAGAAACCAGGCGGACTGACTCAGGATATAACTGTGCCTCTATGGAAATGGGAAGCAGTAAATATGGATTTTGTAGCAGGATTACCCCGCACCAGGCGTAGATATGATTCGATCTGGGTGATTGTTGACAGACTGACAAAATCAGCAATTTTCTGCCAGTAAGGGCTACCTTTTTCACCGAGGATTATGCTGAGCTGTATATCAGAGAAATAGTCAGGTTGCATGGTGTTCCAGTGTCCATTATCTCCGATAGAGGGGCGCAGTTTACAGCTAAATTTTGGCATTTATTTCAGAGAGACTTAGGGACGCAGGTTAGCCTGAGCACAACTTTTTATCCTCAGAAAGATGGGCAGGTAGAATGCACCATTCAAACGCTCGAGGATATCTTGCGAGCATGTGTTTTGGATTTCGGAGGTAGCTGGGATGAACATTTACCACTCATTGAGTTCGCCTATAATAACAGTTACCATTAAGCTATTTAGATGGCGCCTTATGAGGCATTATATGGGCGAAAGTGGAAATCTCCAGTTGGTTGGTTTGAGGTAGGAGAATCAGCGTTGATTGGGCCAGATATCAGTCAGAGGAAAAAGTAAAGCTTATCAAAGAACGTTTACTGACTGCTCACAGCCGCCAGAAATCTTATGCTGACGTGTGGCGTATAAACTTGGAATTTAATGTGGGTGATTGGGTGTTTCTGAAAGTTTCGCCGATGAAGGGTGTGATGAGATTTGGCAAGAAAGGCAAGCTCAGCCCGAGGTTTATTGGGCCTTATTAGATTCGCCGAAGAATAGGCCAAGTGGCATATGAGTTAGACTTACCTCCAAAGTTAGAATCTGTCCACCCAGTTTTCTATGTATCAATGCCGAGAAAGTGCATAGGAGATCCCTCTAGAATTGTCCCAGTCCAAGATGTTCAGGTTACAGAGGAGTTGGCCTATGAAGAAGTTCCAGTAGCCATATTGGACCTGCAGATCTGCAGATTAAGAACTAAAGATGTTGCTTTTGTCAAAGTATTATGGCGTAACAGGAACCGAGAGGAAATGACTTGGGAAGCAGAAGAAGATATGAAAGCCAGATACCCTCAGTTATTTCAGACTTAGTTAGTCAGAGGTATGTTGATATTGCTTTTTTATGAGTTGCTTTATATTCATGTGTATGAGTGAGATGTTGACTTCAGTTTATTATATAATGGATGCTATAGTATTATATGGAGTACCTGTATTGGACTATTCTGCGTTTCAGGATTTTTGAGATAGTCCATATTACAGGGGAAGCTCTGCCAAAATGTTTTCAAAAAAGGTAGAAGCAAGTTAAAATTTCTGTAAACAGAAGTTAACATTCAAGGACGAATATTCTTAAGGGGGGAAGGATGTTACACCCCGTAAGTTCTTGATACTTAGTTGGCCTATTCGCATGTTGGTTAAGAGTTTTAGAATGCCATACATGCGAGAAAAGGGCCCGGGGAGAGACCAGACAAGCGCCAAGCTGAAGCGTCGCAAGGAAAATGCGACTTATAAATCGCATTCGACAAATGCGACTTATAAATCGCATTCGACAAATGAAGAAAAAACCAAGTCTGTGTCTGAAAGCCACTACAACAGGTGAGTTACCGGGACAAGCCCCCAGCTAACTCCAAATCTAAATAGAAGAAAGCAAAACTGAATAAAATAGTCTTTGTACTTGAAAGATGAGGACTTACCAAATAGAACAGCTGGAGTCTTCTGAGAGTGATCAGCTAGGGAGGCTGAGACTGAGATCTTGCAGTTGTATCATAAAATGATACAGCATAAAAGGTATGCGTCAGTACTTTGAATGTACTGAGTAAGTGAGAGAAAGTATAACACAATAGAATAAGTAATTGTACTAGACAGACATGCAATAACCAACTGAAGTTGTTTAAGCTAAAATAACTGTAATAAACTGAGGTGGTTTAAATGACCTTATATGATGGTCAAAGACATGCTCTGAATCTGAGATACTAGTCTAAAAGACTATGTTGAACTCATAACTGTATTGAGTAGTCTGAAACTATTCTGAACTGAGCTAAGCTGAGATTGAGCTGAACTGAGCTAAGCTGAGATTGAGCTGAAATGAGCTAAACTAAGATTGAACTGTCTAGTGGGAGAGCCTATAACCGACATATAACCATGTGAGCTAGACGTGGAGTCTGATGTATACTCCCCATCGGTAGGACCCAATATACCTTGTCAGGGTATATAGGCATGAACTGGGTGATCACAAGAGTCTGGGGCCATAAGGCCAATAAAACTGTAACCTACAGTGGCAATGTAGTTTTGGGAGCCTGGGTGCGCTGGAACCCTGGTCTGCTCGGTGCTAAGTCCTACTCTCACTGGATAGTCCTAAATTGAATACTAAGCTAATAACTTGAAACTGGGGCCCAAGAATAGTTAGGAGTACCTATCTAGAAGCACCCTGAGAGTCTTATCAGACCAGATTCTCTATCTGGGTTCTAAGACTGGTCAGAGCTGCTTATTTGGAAATGACGTAATCGTCTAAAGAACAAGTTGTAATCTATATCTAGGGTCCTAAGGCTGGTCAGAGCTGCTTATATGAAAGTGTCATGACCGCCTAGTGAACCACTAAAACTGAGTTCTGAGTGTGATTCTGGTAATTGGGAGGTACTACTAACACCTCGAGAATTTCTGTAGTCAAACTGATCAGCTGACATTTCTGAGTGACACTGAGTACTCTAACATTTTAAGTGAACTGCACTGACATCAATCTAACTAAATTTTCAGCACCAACTAACAATATGGGAATCCTCAACACTGTAGGAATCAAGCAAATTTCACTATTTAATCACTATTGCAAGATTCTAAATTTTCTACATTCAAGGACTAGGGCTACATTTCACTTCACGAGAACAAACATCATTTCAGTCAGAAGCTAGTGGAAAATATCTTTAACTAACATAAAATAATATTTCACATGAATTAAATGAAGTATGACTGATAATTTCTTGACATTCGATAGTTTCAGGGATGGAACTGATAGAGAGAAATAGGGAGAAATTCTAGGGACACAAGGGAAGAACTATTCCCTTGTTGAATTCCCATATACCTGGCTAGAATTTTCCCAGAGAAAGAAGCTTGAATGACTGCAACTAGTGAGGAACCCTAGGCCTTGCTTGAGAGCTCCTGAGAAGAACTTACACTATTTTTCTTTGAAAATCTCAGTGGGAATGAGGGTGAAACCATTTAGCCCCTCTAATTTCCCTTAGAATAGGACAAAACAATGTAGTTTAGAGTCTAGGAGGTTAAGAAATTATTGAAACACCCTTAGAAAATTCGCATGAAAAACTGACATTTAGGCCCCCCATGAGGCACCTAACGAGTCGTGCCCAGTGGCCATGACTCGTGGTCATAATCGTGAGGTACACTGCCAAAAACCCATACTGGTCACCACGGGGGACACCACGACTCATGGTGTCCCCAACGACTCATGGTGACCCATCCATCGCCAACACTACCTAAAACTTCCTGGACTCACCACGACTCATGGTGCCCCAAACGAGTCATGGTGAGGACCCATTGAGTACATTGCCTGACTTTTAAATTCCCAATCAAATACTGACCACAGATCACCCCATGACTCATGGTATTGACTATGACTCATGGTCACCCTTTTTTCCAAATTTTCATTAAGTTCAAAGTCCTCACCACGAGTCACTTAATGACTCGTGGTCACCCCGACGGGTCATAGGACGACTCGTTCTGTGACCTGGTGCAGATTATCCAATTTTCTCCATTTTAACTCCCGGGTCTAGTCTTTGAGTTTCTGCGGCATTACACAGTCACACGTCAGGCACTACAATATCAACTACCCCTATCATCATAACTATCACCATCACTAGTACTAGCAACTATCACCACCACAATTACTAGCCACTAATACTAAGCATTATCATGACCACCATTACAAACCATCTCCACCATCACTAGCGAACATAAATATTTTAGTTTTTTATCAGATAATAAATTTATTTTACTAAATTATTTTTTAAAAATTTAATTACTTTTTTATTTGAATTGTATATTTAATATATTTAGAAATTAATAAAGTACACACACTCAGACATTGAAAAATAGACAATCTTAATCATTCATTGTTTAGATCTAGAGATAACATCTTAATCATTTAGACGTGCGTTTAGATTCAGACATTTTAATCTTAATGAAAACAAATGAGGCTTTAGAATTTACTTTAGGTTTAGGACCACTAATCAATCAAAACTGTCATAGACTTTAGGCTTAGGTTTCGATTAATTTTCTTGTTTTTTAATTATAGTTCAATTCTTTTGAGAGAAAACAATTTAAGCAATCATCAGGGAGTTTTTTTTTATCATGATTTTCTTTAAATTTTTTTTGTTGATTTTGTATTATGTGATATTTCATTAATTTCATAAGATAAAGGAATTAAGATAAATTTGTTTGATCAGGACAAACTCTTATATTTGCTTCTTCATTTCATATTCTTTAACATGAGATTTTGATAGTGTCTATGACTGTAGAAATAAATTTCCTTGTGATTTAAGATAATAGATAACCGTGTATTCTTAGTAGACAAATGCTACTTAAAAAAATTTCCACTTGTGATAATTGTTTATAAACTCTCATATACAATTATAGTTTGAAATTAACTTATTTACAATTTTGTACAAGTTATTTTGTAACGACCCACCCAGCCATTATGGCATCCCGACCAACCAAGAGCGGGCGAATTTATATTTTTTAGAAATTTGAAACAAGATCTCTGAGAAACAGGGGCGTGAGAAGAACAAGTTGAATGGGCTGGGTCATAATCGGGTGGACTTAGGCGCGTGCTCGCCGTGACAGGATGTTTTCCACCATAGCAGAACCGCTGCAGCGGTAAATGGACTCGCTGTAGGGGGAGACGAGGACCAGAATTCTGTAACCTCATTTCGGTAAGGATTTTAAAAACCTAGTTTCTAAAAAAGGCTTATTAAAAATGCCACAAAAAAGAATAGACTTTTGGGAAAAAGAAGAAGGGCTAGAAGGTGAAGATTCATCCTCCATGGCTAGGATTTTCCGCAAGAACTCAAGAAATAGAGGCAAGCACACAATTGGGAATGTCTCGGCGACAACTTAGCGCCCAATTAAGCCATGGTTTACTCACCCTTAGGTTATACTTTGATTAGCTAAACATATATGTGCATATGGTCTATATGCTTGGAGGGGTAGGCTGAAACTTAGATAAATTATTGTCGATTAATTGAAATTGTTGAGATTCTAAGAATGAGTAAATTAGAAAAGGGGTAGTGATATCCCCGTAATGTGAAAACCCCTCGGGAAGAGATGGAAATAGTAATTAGTCTATGCCTAAGGGTGTATGTGGGACCAGATCAATTGTATGCAGATTGACCTTCTGGAGTTGTTGTTAAATATATTTTCTAGTGTATAGAATTACAGGGTCATTCTTTTGGAATGGAAATCTTGGATTGTTAATCATGTAAAACATGTTTAGAAGATGCAATAAATGAATGATTAATTGGTTATGATTATTATAGAACGTGAATTAAAGCCCGTGAATTAGGGTAGTTATACTATACGTAATGACCTGAAGGTGTTGTGGTTAATATTGTATTGTTTGGTTGGTGAATATTATTCGTATTGATAGTTGCACCCTAAAAAATTAATGATTGAAATAAGCTTGATAAAATGTTGCGTTTATTTTGGTGGGCCTGATAGATAATGAGACACTAGATGGGGAAGGAACGATTTGTGGAAGAGGCTGGGAAGAAGACTAGTCGTAGTACTGCCAACAGTACCGCTGCAACAGTTATTCTACTGTTGCAGCGAGATTGTTGTGGCGACAATAATGCCACTGCATTGGATCCCAAACCAATGAGGGGGCCAAGTTGTAATTCCTTGTAATATATTAATGTAACTGATATGATCACTATTTGGGTACGAGATTGGGTTTGGAAATATGCATGTGATTGTACTCGTTAATATGTATATGTAGCTCTTGTCATGTGTGATTTATTATTTATTGTGCTATGATGTGCATTCCAAGATTGAGGGGCGAGTGGGTATCGAATGAACGTGTGACTAAGATAATGGATGATACAGAGGGTAAAGCATCTATATGATGGTGAATGTGAGGCTTGGGGCCAAAAGGTAAAAAGCTCAGATAAACAAGTTAGTACGATTAGAGTTTGAATGAGGATGGGATACTTGAGTGGTTCGTGCCCGAGGTGAGCATACGGGCGAGCGGTATGAGAAAGTATACAGACAAGTATGGCTAAAAGATCATGCGGTTGGGTGTATGGTTATGAGTACACAGACAGGTATGATAAAGGACTCATATGGATGGGTGTTTGTTACATGAATTTCTAAAGTCCACTACAGGTCGTGATTGGAAGAGCAAGTATAAGACTCTTTGACATATGTGTATAGTGATGTGATGGAGGCGTGTGCCCAACATATCACCGATGAATGATTGTGAGACAGAGAATGTGGGGGTATGATTAATTATACATACGACTGCAGAGACAGAAAGGTACAGGTATACAAGTGTGTTACGGGATACACCGAAGTTATTCAATCTGAGATGAGAAATATGTGTGGAAATACCGTATATGGCTACATGATTC
Organism: Datura wrightii; assembly: GCA_035772735.1. Classification (NCBI taxonomy): domain Eukaryota; kingdom Viridiplantae; phylum Streptophyta; class Magnoliopsida; order Solanales; family Solanaceae; genus Datura; species Datura wrightii. The sequence goes on from JASDFA010000018.1 coordinate 147,060,524, forward strand.
AGGTATGATATATTATGATATTTTTCGTGGTATAGAGACAGGTAAGTGTAGGTACTTTAATGTTTGGGGAAAATTGACTACCTCGATATATTTTGATGACTACTGTGTGTACTTAAATTGATTAATCTGTATTTGCGATTGAATGTTTTGTGTTAATTGGATATGTGGATTATGGAAAATAGTATGACAGATTTAAACAAAATATAGTGAATGACCACAAGATAGTGAGTAGGCTGATTTAATTAACGTACCTCACCAAGAAGGGTCAGAAAATCTTGTAGTTAATTAAATAGGCTAATGAATGGTAGAAACGGACTTGGTCAATCATATGAGATGGTAAGAGATATAGTAAGATTTACGGAAGTTTACAAAAAAAATAAACAAAATTGGATCAGCAAAAAAGTATTGGGTGTTGACTGTTGGGTACGTCGCTGCAGTGGACAAGTAGTCGCGATAGCGGGACTGCTGTGGAATTCGGAGTAATCACTGTAGCAGAATAGTAAGGAGATATGTCGAAGATAAATTAATGAATAGAATGGTAGGATTATTTTACAATCCCTGATAAAACTTAGGAAAAATAATATAGTATTAAAATTTATTGAGTAGTTATACAAGTGGATTAATTGTTAAATTTAGTAGCATTGATTTTATGTTGATTATTATGCCGTTGTGTTAACTAATCTTAGTTAGCCGATGATGCTTATCAGTATGTGTGGTGTACGGATACTAACTTGCTACACATTTTTGATGTAGGTTATGAAAGCTTGAAGTTTCTTGATTGGCGTGGAGTGCTTAACATCAGCTTCCATGTCCTTCTTCTCAGATGAAGCTGTGTCATTTGTGTTTTCATGTATTTCTACAGAGCTCTTGTACCTTTCTAGAGTAGATCTTAGGAGAGTCATGGTTTTGGAAAGTTTGTGTTTTATTTTTATTTTGAGTTATTGTTGATTAATGAAAAGTAATGAGAAATTTGGGCATAATGGTAACGTTCCACAAGGGTTCTCCTATTGAGTAGAGTTGATGTAGGTGACCGCATGACCCGCCTATTTGGTGTCGTGACAAGCTGGTACAGAGCATCTAGGTTACTGTTCTCACAAGTACAAGAGCAATGTCAAGTAGACTCCTGCGAATTGGTGTATAGATGTCCAGATCTAATCCAAAGGAGGCTAGAAGGCATTTACGAAGTTTTCACTTATTTCTTTCCTATCTTCCTATCCAGGTATGTTGATCTCCTAGGTTGAGCCAATTGGTATCTGAAAGATTTCAATTGGTATATGAACAGGCCTAATGGGTATCTGACCATGCGTGATTAATGAAGGTAGGCAATAAGACTGGTGGGCGGGATTGATTTGAGTTGCCCCGGGGAAATGAGAAACGTACAGGTGATCGGCTTAGCGAGTTCGACTGTAGTGAAGACTGTCTCGCTGCCACGGACTCGCTACAACGAAAGAGGTACTGCTGTAATGGATCCACTATCGTGGTAGAAATACTGCTGCAACAGACATAGCCAGGTAGAATACCAGATTCCAGAAATTTCAAGTTCCCTTGTTTGAAATAAAAACCACAAGCATCAAGAAACCACAACCATTCAAAAAATGCAAGTATGAGTAAAACCACAGTGATAAAATATAAGGGGGCCAAAATGGTCAATGTTAGCAAATGCCAAATAGGCATTCGAAGGAACAAGAACCAACATCCAAAAGCAGAAAAAGGAAAAGGAAATAGTATTGTCTTACAAGACCCAAACGGGGTCTACCCAAAACAAGTGATAACAACAAATAATAGAGGGGAGGGGGAAATATTGCAACCCATCTAGCTGGAGGCCTCGTCACTGTCGCCGCCTGCATCCTCATTCATGCCCTCCTCGAACCCACTGAGGAAGGAGAACTCGGGATGGTCCTACCTGATTTCTTGGGGTGTCCTAGCATTGAGAGCAAGGGTCTTTAGGATATTCTTGATCCCCTTCCACATGAGGATGAGTAGCTTCTCCCAAGAATGCCGCTTTCTCCTTTCCCGCTCCAAGTCCTCCCGGAGCTCCACATGAGCCTAAGCCAGGATGGCAATTACCCCTGCATCTCCCCTCGATCGGCAACTTCTATACTAGAGGGCCTACTGGTAGAGGGCCTGCTGGGGGAAGGAGGCCTGGGTAACCCTCCCAGTATCTCCCGCATGGAGGCCATCTCGGCATCTATCCGCTCAAATGGTCCTGTAGGCTTGGAAGTGTTGTCCCCACCGTCCCGTCAATTGATGCAGACTTCCTCTTCTTCCTACCACTTCCCGGAGCTCCCTTCACCCTCAGAGGGTCAAAAGGCCTATCACAACCCATGATGAGGTCCCTGGACTCCTGGGGCACTCTAGCCCATTTGCATAGCCTGGTAATAAGAGAAGCGAATAGTAGGATGGTGATGGGTTTAACTGAGAAGTACCTCCACTCCTTCAGAATTTGAGCTCCCACGTTCACCCTCACCCCACTCAATACACATGCCATTACTAGAGCATAGGGATAGGTTATGTTCATAACATTGGAGGACGGGCGGATCCTTCGAGACACCAAATTTAGCCACCTCTTAGCCTCCACCGAAAAATGGGTGCTCTGGATGCCCGTCCTGATAATACCCTAATTGGTTGAAGCCCTTTAATCCTCCACCACGAAGATATCCACCAACCACTGCCCATTTTCATCCATATCTCAGGCGTTCAGCTCCTCCTCCGGGGGGTTAGGCAGATCCAACACCTCATTAATGGCAACAAGAGTGAGAAGAATTTGCCTGCCCCTAGCATAGGACACCGACTCCCTGCAGTTCTATACCATGATTGGGAGGTTGCCATATAACTCCCTAACCCAAGACTCATTGACCATACCGAGGTCCTCCACTAATAGGCCCTAGCCTATCTCCTGGAGAAGGGTGTAAAACTCAGGCTCTTTCTCCTCCATGTCCTGCAAGAAAACTCAGGCTCTTTCTCCTCCATGTCTTGCATGATAAACCCCCTTTCATGAAGTATATCCTTAGCATCGTGCTCATTGTGTCGGAATTTACATTGATCATTCATGAAATGAATGTTGTCTTCAGTATGGATGCTGCTTCTAGAGGAAGCCATAGTAACAAACCTGTATTAATAATGAGCATTAGAGAATGAATGGAAGGACTAAGAAAAATATAGAGGAAATAGGATTTAATTGGGAAAAGTACCATTTCATGGTCAAAGAAAGTATAGTGCTAGGGCAGAAGATTTCTAGTAAGGGTATTGAGGTGGACAGGGCCAAGGTCGAAGTAATTGCTAGTCTACCACCTCCAATTTCTGTGAAAGGTGTTCGAAGTTTTTGGGTCATGAAGGGTCTTATAGGAGATTCATCAAGGACTTCTCAAAGATTGCACATCCTTTGTGTAAACTACTTGAGAAAGAAGTAAAGTTTGTGTTTGATGAGGCATGTCTGAAGGCGTTTGAATGCCTAAAAGAGAGATTGACCACTGCCCCGATTATAGAGGCACCTGACTGGTCTTTACTATTTGAGGTTATGTGTGATGCTAGCGGAATGGTCCTGGGAGCTATTTTGGGCCAAAGGTGTAAAAAGATCTTCCATCCTATTTATTATGCTAGCAAGGCTCTTAATGCATCTTAGAAAAATTACACCATGACAAAACAGGGGTTGTTGGCTGTAGTATTTGCATTCGAGAAGTTTTGGGCGTACTTTCTTGGCACCAAAGTGATAGTCCATACATACCATGCAACTCTGAGATATTTGATGGCAAAGAAGAATGCCAAGCCGTGGTTGATTCGATGGGTTCTGTTGCTGCAAGAGTTCGAGAGGTAAAGGACCGAAAGGGGACTGAAAACTAGGTGGCGGATCATTTATCAAGATTGGGAGCTGATGCAACACTTCGTGATGAGCTGGACATAGATGATGCATTCCCCGACAAGCAGGTTTTAGCTGCCTCACAAGATCTCATACCATGGTTTGCAGACTTTGTCAATTATCTAGTGAGTAATGTTGTACCGAAAAATTTATCTTTTCGCTAGTAGAACAAGTTCATGTTTGATGTGTGGAAGTTTTTCTGGGATGAGCCTTTCTTATTCCGCGTATGTGCTAATGGGGTGATTCGGAGATGCGTGCCTAAGGTGGAGATGTTAAGCATATTGGAGGCCTGCCACTCATCCCCTGTGGGGGGTCACCACAGCAGGATTCGCATAGCCCACAAAATTCTGCAATGTGGGTACTATTGTCCAACCATTCACCAAGATGCACATGATTTTGCAAAATCATGTGATGCATGCCAAAGGCAAGGTGGCATATTAAGGAGGCATGAGCTCCCTCTTTTGGCATGGAGGCATATCAAGGAGGCATGAGCTCCCTCTTACTTCTATTCTTTTCATTGAGATATTTGATGTGTGGGGCATTGATTTCATGGGCCCATTTGTGAGCTCAAACGGGATGAAGTACATACTGGTTGCTGTGGACTATGCTTAGAAGAGGGTGGAGGCCATTGCGCTTCCAAACAATGAAGGGAAGAGTGTCATAGCATTCTTGAAGCGGAATATTTTTGCTAGATTTGGGACTCCTAGAGCCATCATTAGTGATGGGAGTTCACACTTCTGCAACCGGTTGTTTTGGACTTTACTAGAGAAATATGGGGTGAAACACAGGGTCACAACACCCTATCATCCACAATCTAGCGTGCAAGTTGAAGTCTCCAACTGGGAGATAAAGATCATCTTAGCTAAGACTGTAAATGGTAATCGGACAGATTGGTCTAGGAAGCTAGATGATACTTTATGGGCTTATCGGACCACATTCAAGACACCTATAGGTATGTCTCTGTATTAGCTTGTATATGGAAAAGCATGTCATCTTCCGATCAAACTTGAGCACAAAGCTATGTGGGCGCTCAAGAAGAGTAATTTGAACTGGAGCAAAGCTGCTAACTTGAGGCTTGATTAGTTGAATGAGTTAGATGAATTTCATTTGAAAGCCTATGAGAGTTCTAAACTCTATAAGCTAAGGATGAAAATTCAGCATGACCGGAAGATTGAGAAGAGAGAGTTCAGCCCGAGTGATATGGTGTTACTATTCAATTCTACGCTTCACTTGTTTCCTGACAAGTTGAAGTCCAAATGGTTGGGGCCTTTTCGAGTGGTCCAAGTATTCTCCCATGGGTAAATTGAACTAGAAAACCATGAAGGAAAGCAGTTTAAAGTAAATGGTCAATGGGTGAAAGCATATTTGGGGAAGAGTGAAGAAATTAAGCTGGCGGATCTTTGGGCTCTGGGTGAAGTTTGAGTAAGCCAAAGACTTACATCGTGCCACAACGTTCAATTAGGTGCTGCATGGGAGGCAACCCATGGAGGTATTTTGGTGAAGTCTGAGTAATCAAAATACCCGTGTTTTGTCGCGATGTCAAATCAGGCGCTTCTTGGGATGCAACCCAAGTTGTAATTATAAGATATATATATATATATATATAGTGTTCATGTGTGTTGATGTGTGCAGGTGATTAAGATGGGAAATTTGAAGTTGAAACCAAAAATTTGAACTTGAGTTGCTGGTGACAAAAAGTCAGAACGAGTCTTCATTTGACCTAACGACTCGTTAAGTGGATCATGGTCACTGTCATAGAAAACAGTGTAGATAATGGTTGACCAAACGAGTTGTTGCCAGTGACAATGAATCGTGGGGTCTTCCGTTAAGTCTTCTAGATTAAAGAGGATTTGAGATATAAAAAGATACAACAAGTGACTTAACGAATCGCGGGGACACCAAATGATTCGTTAAGTGACCCGTCATGAAGCTACTGCGTGCCAACAGAGTTCAGGGCCTATAAATCATGTCATGACTCATTGGATATCACCACGAGTTGTTCAATGAGTCGTTAGGTCCCAGGTAAGATCTTGATCTATTTAAATTGAACGAAAGAACCAAACGAGTCATTTCTTTGCTTAACGACTCATTACGTGGATCGTGGTATAACTTTAATTAAAATTTCCACTTGACCTGACCCACATCCCAATAGGGTAATTTGATTGTCAAAACATATTAAACACCCGATTGTGCCCTCTAATTTTCCCATATATACTCAAATCGAAATTTCAACTCAAGTTTCCCACTTCTTATTCTCCTAAATCATCTCCCACTTCCAAATAATTCACAAATGCACATTCATTATCAAAGCACACCCAACACGCAAATCTGCTCCAAGCTACCACATTTAATCGCGACCTCAAATTGAAATCACCCACTGCTAAATCCCATCTATGCTCTTGCACTTGTGAGTATTCAATTATTTAAAGCTCTAACCTATTTATTTTTTGTGTAAAATTGTGAGTTCGAACATTGTATATATTTTTAGATGAAACCCTAGTGTCAGAACTTTGTATGAGAATTTGAACATGGTCCCTTTAGTAAATACGAGGATCTGTGCTTGTGAGATATCAATTTAGTTGAGATGGAACATGGGTGTTGTTGTTTTTCATTGACCAGTGATGACTCCTCATATAAAGACTCGTGTGCAAGCCCAACGAGTAGTTACATGACCCGTCAGCACCACTGTAACACTGTAAATATACTCTTGAGCACGAGCCACATAACGAGTCGTGGAATCACATCACGACTTGTTGTGTAGCTCGTCCTGAGTGGGGAAATAGTAGAAGTAAATAGGGTACCTCACGACTGGTCTAATGAGTCGTTGGCGCAAGTAATGACTCGTTGTGACCAGTCGTTAAGTCTACTGGGTCAACAAAAGAAAAACCTGACCCTCAGACGATGAGTGACCTCACGAGTTGTGGCTAGTGGAAACGACTCGTTGAGTCCTTCGTCCTATTTGTAGCAACACAGTTAAAATATTATTTTTGTTTCATCTCATCTTGCATATTAACTGTTATTCCATAGGTATAATGGCATCGAAGGGTACACTAAAATAGGGTCCGACCAAGAAACAGGTGCCGGAGAAAAGTCATCCTCCATATCGCAGACTTAGGGACGAGCCCTCATCCTCTAAAGAGTCGAGTGGCTCAGTAGAGGAATATGAAGTTTCTGAAGAGCAGCTTGAGAGGAGATCAACCAGGGCTAGGACGCAACGCCCTACCAATCCAATAGCCCTGGTCGCATCTCCTACCTCACTTGCAAGAGACCCACCTAGCCGAGCAGAAGATAATGTTAGAGCCACACTCCCGATTGCTCCCGAGGGCACCACAACTGCGGCAAATGCAGAGGGCGCTGATGAATCACATGCCCAACAGGGGAACACGAATGATGAGCTGACAGAGACCTCACACGCATCCACCGAAAAACCACTGAAGGTGAGGCGATTGTGCGTCCAGGGCATGCGAGCCATTTACAACAGGGACATTGCTCCAAATAAAGAGGGCCATCCAAAGAGGAGCATTTATGAAGACCCCAGACTAGTCACCACAGGGCTCAAGGATCTTCCCGAGCAGTAAACATTATTTGAGAGATATAGGTTCGGGTGGTTAACTGAGCCTTCAAGGAGCTACAACCCTTTCCTGGTCAGAGAGTTTTATACCACCTACACAACCACGTTATAATGTCTGGCTTTAGGAGGACAATACTGGAATAAGAGGCCCGCATTGACGCAGGTGTTGGTTCGGGAGACACCTGTAGACATCTCTAAGAGGACCATCTCTAGGCTGCTCTATGGTCCAGACTATCAGGCCCTAATGAACACAGCCGATTTTGATTACAGACTGTTCGAACTCAAGAAAGTCAAAATCAAGAAGCCGAACAGTGAGGAACGTATCAGGCAGTACACTTGGCTGTCATGCATCATTGCCACATGGGGTCCATTAGTCGAGTGGTTACATGGCACCTAATCATAGAAAAAAAAGGCCACACTGAACTTTCAAGCTAAATTCTGGTGGATATTGGTTCGACACCGGCTGGTACTGACCAGCAATGACAATGTGCTTTCACCTGATAGAGCCGCAATAGTAGCGAGCATCATGGAGGGGTACGCTATAAATTTCCCATGATATATTGCTGAAGAGATTCGGGAAATGGCGATAGTAGATAGTACCACCATCCCTTTTTCATGCCTCATTGATCGACTCTATCAGGAAGTAAAGGCGCCAGAACTGCCATCGATTGATCAGCGATAGTGGTCTAGAAGATCACCGATATCGAGTTGATAAGACACCAGACAAACCTGATATCGAGAGCGAGGAGTCAGTCTGCCGCATCCACTGGAGCGACTTTATTGGCAGAGGCATTGAGCAGCGGTATGAAGACTGAGGCTGCATTGTTTACTGAGTTTGCGGCAGAGCCCACAGAGACCAGACAAAGTGGTAGCCGGCCTGAGGCTGCAGATGCAACTGACATTCCTGCACCTGCTGAGGTTCTAGAGTCTTCATCTACAATAGCAGAACCTCGACCACCTATTACACCTTCACGTGCTTCTCCAGCCGGCCTAGTTACAATTTCTCAAGAATTTTTGACTGACATGGCTAGGTGGCTGGCTAAAGCTGGAAAAAGGCAAGGGAACACAACTCTTCAAGTTAAGGTATTAATAAAGTAGGTAAATCCGTGGATTACAAAGGAGTTGGAGGCGCTCTCTAGTTCAGTGCATGGCCAATTGGATGCCTTTAAGAGGCATATGAATGAACGCCTTGCAAATATACAAGCGCCCAAGCTAACGAGATGGTATGCGGAGATAACAGTACTCTGAGATGAGGTGCAGGAGTTGTCCACACGACAGGTAGCTACGGTCCCTCCACCCGTGCTTCCAGTGATTAATGAAGAGAGTGAGGAAGAGCTACCACCAATAGTTGACTTTATCACTGAGGAGACAGTGGTGCAAGATAAGGGCAAGAGGCCTTGTAAGGAGGCAAGTGTTGATTAGGATGATTCTCTGCTCTGTGAGCAAAAGTGAGAACAGAGAGAGATGGAGGCAGCACTGTAGTGATCTAGAGACGAGTATCGACAGAGGGTTGCAGTTGAGTCAACGAGAGCTCATGGAGAAGGTACGAGCTCAGTAGGTTCTGAGAATGCACTGGTTCAGCCCGGTGGTATTGGAGACGACACTGGAGATGTATCTACACCCTCCACTGACCAGGCCGCAGACATGTAGGTCGTACAGGTATGTCCCTATTTCCTTGTTTTATGTTTGTATATGCATTGAGGACAACATATGCTTTTCTTGATGGGAGTGGGTAGGGATACCTATGTATTTTTGCTGAACATAACCCTAGGGTTTTTCTTGCTGGATGTCTTTTCCCTTGGGAGTTCCTTATCTAGTAGAACCGACATGTTTAGGTTTTTATATTTTTATGTTTGTATGTGTCAGTCGAAAGAAAATTAGGTGAACTTAAGGAAGTCAATAGCATGGATTTTTGAAATTGTTTGAACTAATAATGTGATACCCCTCCAAAAATATTTTTAATGTTTGTGTGTTAAAGTAGACAAGCATGACCTTTGTGAATCTTTGCATGGAATTAATACTGTGAACATGTTTATCATTGTGTGATTGTACCTGAACTAGCAGTTAGCAGAAGTGATGATGTTGGCCTGTGCATTGTGTGAGAAAGGTTTTATAGCTAAATTCTGTTGCATGTGTCAATCTAGAACTTGTTTGGTCTGTCGTACCGAGGTATAGGATGGGAAACTAGAAAAGGATCTTAGGCCATTTTTGATGATTGAGTCCACTTTAGCCTTAAAAGACCTACCAAATGGAAATAAATATCCCTTGATCCCAATTTTGAGCTTAAGTTGACCCTTCTTTTTTGTTAACACCAATTCACCTTCCTGCTTTGATTAAAATAAACCTGTTTTGGCCATGGACCCTCCTTGGACACTGTGAACCTCAACTCAGGCAAATTGCCTAAGTTGAGGGTGGCTATCATAAGTGTAATTAAGAAGAGTGGGTGGAATGAAATTGAGTAATGAAAATGAAAGAGCGGGTGCGGTGTGCGTAATGAAAGAATTTTTTTTTTGTTAAAGAGAAAAAGAGCAAAAAAAAAAAGAAAAGAAAATAGATGAAAGTAATGAATACTTGAAAGAAGGAACACTACACTCGTAGTTGCAAAATAAAGTAGTAGAAGAAGAAAGCAATGGAAAAAGGGAGAAAATGTGAAAAGAAGGTTACGAGCAGAGCCAAAGTGTGTGTAGTGCCAAGGAGGGTTAAACTACTAGTCCAATATGTACTATACCCAAATCCGAGCCTACATTACAAGCTTAAAGATTCCGATAGTAATCCTGGTTAACCCATCTAAAAATCGAGGTATTGAAAGTAAAGGCAAGCTTATGGTATTGCATGTGCACAGTTAGAATTTCTTTGTGAGGGCGAGTGTGCTTTTACCTAGTCCCAAGAGTAATATATTGATATGATCATATACACATGTGTGAGTTTGGGACTTCTTTGTGGTGAGAGCATTTGGTCAACAAAATCGTCTGCAAACTGTCAGGGTCAGTGCTGTAGAATTATGTGCATAATTGCAAGTGATAGTATATTGCCATGTTTCGATTCCTCAGTGTCATGGTTGAAAATATTACATATGCATTATGATTTGGTTTTTATGATAAAGGAGGGGTTAGAAAATTTTATTTGATTAAGAGATGTGACTGCCATAGGTTTCCTAGAGTTCTTTTGATTGAATCGTCGAAGTGGTTTTATTTTATTTGTTTTTGCTTGAGGACATACAAAATTTCTAAGTTGATGGTGTTGATGTGTCATGACTTTACTGCACTTTCGACGCTTAAAACCAAGAAAATATGCAAATTTCGGGTATGTTTATGTAGATATGATGTGTTTGTGTTAAGTGTTTCTAGAAAATAGGTCTGAAACGTGAAATGGGCAAAGTAAGGAAAAAATGGAACAAACTGTAGGCTACTAGCCAGGTAATGAGTCGTCATCCCAATGGATGACTCATTCCTGGTGTCGTGGAGAAGATCAGGTGTTTTATGAAGAAGAACTAGTGCAGTTAACAATTTGAAGGCACAACTCGTTACATCTGGTAACGAGTTGTTAAGAAAATTTCTAGAAAAATGCTCAAGAAGGCAATGAAGGACATAACGAGTCATTAGGAGATGTGACGACTCATCATGAGATACTTTGAGCAATCATCATGTACACTGGAGGATTTGGTGATCCATGGCCACGAGGGACCTAACTACATATGCCGTAACCTGACGAGTTGTTAGGTGAACCGTTGTCAAGACTGGATAGTTTGTTGAGGATGACTCGAGGACGCTTGCCACCACTCATTAGGAGACCCAACGAGTCGTTACTTGGCTTGTTACCACTCCAGACCTGGATTCCATTTTTAGTTAGGAAAAGTTTTATTTTGAACTATAAATATATTATTAAGGTTTATTTTTGAAGTATAGTTTATTTTACTATTTTTCACGTGGATTTTGGTATTGTTAACGATCATTCCTAGTTCAAGAAACAAAGTTTATAATTTTGTTCTTGATTTTGAGAATTAAACAACTTTGAAGTTTTGTTCATCGATTTTGGTGATTTATTCAATTCAAGTGGTTTTCTTCTACGAATCTTTGTAAGTTACAATTATGGTTTCTCCTTTATTTATGATTGTGATCATACAAGCATGAGTAGCTAAACCCATAACTAGGGTTGTGGGAACCATGATGAATTAACACACATAGGTTAAATACTTACTGAATATTGAACGAGGTTTATGCATGTATGGTTTTTCCCTTCATTTTAATTGCTTCTTAATGATTGCAAACGTTGGAAATTGGCTTATTCTTACTCACCGGATCAAGGGGATAGTGAATGGGAAAAGGGACTAAGAACAGAGATTTGAGGCTATCAACCCTTATCTAATAGTTTGACCTTGTCCGAGAATAGCTTATCCGATATTTAGAGTAAGGGTTAATTAAGCATACACCCGTATACGGACCAAGTTGCGTGGTGATAATCATCTAGATATGGGACCAAACATTTAGGTGAATTTAACTTACCGATATTGCATGCTAAGCACCGAAATAGATCACTAGTATAAAAGTCTTGTGGTTATGAAGTCGTGGGGAACACAATCCTAGTCAACCTGTTGATTAAATACAATCGAAATTGAATTTCGCATGTACTAGTCTTTACTCTTGTTTATTATTTTGTGTTTCAAACCTCCCCACTATAGGAAATAAGTAAGTCGATAGTATTAGCTAAACGCATTAACCCAAGTTCTCATCGTATTCCTCGTGGTATTCGACCCCAACCCTGGTTGGGTTCTATATTTGACATCGACCGCTTTATATCTCATTTACGAGGTGTAGTTTGGGCGATATTAGTGACTCTTTTGATGATTGGTTGGCTTATTTGAGCAAGGTGCTGCAGAGGTGTGAAGAGACCAACTTGATGCTTCATCGAAAAAGTGTCATTTCATTGTCAAGGAAGGTATAGTGCTTTAGGATTTTGGGTTAGGGCATTGAGGTGGACAGAGCAAAGATCAGTGTAATAGCTAGCTTACCACCTTTGATTTCTATGAAGGGTGTTCGAAGCTTTTTGGGTCATGCAGGGTTCTATCAGAGATTTATCAAGGACTTCTCCAGGATTGCACATCCATTGTGCAGGCTACTTGAGAAAGAGTTGAAGTTTGTATTTGATGATGCATGCTTGAAGGCTTTTGAGTGCTTGAAAAAGAAATTGAGCACTGCTTCGATCATAGTTGCACCTGACTGGTCCTTACTATTTGAGGTGATGTGTGATGCTAGCGGAGTAGCCCTGGGTGCCTTTTTGGGCCAAAGGCATGAGAAGATTTTTCGTCTGATCTATTATGCTATCAAGGTGCTTAATGCAACTCAAAAATTATTACATCGTGACGGAGAAAGAGTTGTTGACTGTGGTATTTGCATTTGAGATGTATCGAGCTTACTTGCTTGGAACTACGGTGACAGTTCATAAAGACCATGCAGCTCTATGATATTTGATGGCAAAGAAGGATGCCAAACCTCGATTGATTAGATGGGTACTATTGTTACAAGACTTTGAATTTGAGGTTAAGGACTGGAAGGGGACCAAAAATCAGGTGGCGGATCACTTGTTGAGATTAAAGAAATATGTAGCAGTTAGAGACGAGCTTGATATAGATGACACATTTCCCGACAAGCAGGTTTTGGCTGATTCTCAGGATCTCATTCCATGGTTTGCGGACTTTGCTAACTATCTGGTGAGTGATGTGGTAACGAAAGCTTTATCCTTTCTCCAAAGAAAGAAGTTCATGTCTAATGTGAGGAAGTTTATTTAGGATGAGCCTTACATATTCTGCATATGTGCTGATGGGGTAATTCAGAGATGTGTGCCCGAGGCTGAGATGTGGAGTATATTGGAGGCTTGACACTCATACCCTATTGGGGGTCATCACAGCGGTATCCGCACACCCGACAAAATTCTACAATGTGGGTACTATTGGCCAACTATTCTCCAAGATGCACATGATTTTGCAAAGGCATGTGATGCATGTCAAAGGCAAGGACGAAGGCATGAGCTCCCTCTTACTCCTATCCTTGTCATTGAGCTATTTGATGTTTGGGGCATTGACTTCATGGGCTCGTTTGTGATCTAGAATAGGATAAAGTATATACTTATAGTTGTGGACTATGTATATAAGTGGGTGGAGGTAGTTACGCTTCCCAATAATGAAGGCAAAAGTGTCACAGCGTTCTTGGAGCCAAACATTTTCTCCAGATTTAGGACTCTTAGAGCAATCATCAATGATAGGGGTTCATGCTTTCACAACCGGTTGTTTCAAACCTTGCTTGAAAAATATGAGGTAAAGAATAGGGTAGAAACACCTTACCGCCCATAAATTAGTGGGCAAGTTAAGGTCTCCTACCGGGAGATAAAGACCATCCTAGCGAAGACTGTGAATGCTAATAGAACAGACTGGTCTAGGAAATTAGATGATGTCTTATGGGCATATCGGACTACCTTCAAGAACCTTATAGGTATGTCTCCTTATTAGCTTGTGTATGGGAAAGCATGTCATCTACCAGTCGAGCTTAAGCACAAAGCCATGTGGGCGCTCAAGAAACTGAATCTGGGTTGGGGTGATGCAGTGAACTTGAGGCTTGATCAATTGAATGAATTAGATGAATTTTGTTGAAATCCTATGAAAGTTCAGAAATTTACAAAGAGAGGATGAAGATACAATATAACCAAAAAACTGAGCAGAGAGAGTTCAATCCTAGGGATCTGGTTTTGCTATTCAATTTAAGGCTTTGCTTGCCTCCTGGCAAGTTGAAGTCTAAGTGGTTGGGGCCATTTCGAATAGTGCAAGTGTTTCCATATGGTGCAAGTGAGATGGAGAATCATGAGGGAAAAAGGTTCAAGGTGAACGGCCAGTGGGTAAAATCATATATGGGGACAAGCGAAGAAATCAAATTGGTGGACCTTTGGGCGCCGGCTGAAGTCTGAATAACTTGGAGACTTGCGTCGTGCCATGATGTTAAATTAGGCGTTGGATGAGAGGAAACCTATAGAGGTATCTTAGTGAAGTCTGAGTAATCTAGATACCCCCACCGTGCCATGATGTTAAATCAGGCGCTTCTTGGGAGGCAACCCAAGTTGTAATTGTAACATAAACATAGTGTTCACATGTGTTGATATGTGCAGGTTTAATGCAAAAGTAAATTCAAAAATTTCAGCACATGCCTAAACTATGATCCTTAGAATGACCTATCCTATCGTGGTACTACTCATAGTTCAGGTTGTTGATGCCCATGCAGAGAAAATCCACTTTCAGAAGTGGTCAAACAGATGGTCACAATGAACTGTTCTTTTAAAGAATGGGCCATTATATCGCCCGTCTTATGCACTTCCTGCAGACCTCAAAAATCATGGGTCCAACCTACTAACGCACAGTATGGGTCTTTGTGTGAACAAACGACCCCTATATGCTCGTAGGTTCCACAGGTACAGTATCTTCAAAAGGAAATAAGAAACAACAAGAAGCTGCCACATGGAAGGAAATTGCTAAAAAGCGACAACTCCAGGATGAGTCAGACTTTGATAGCTCTAGTGGTTCAAAGGTGAACTATAACATTGAAGCCTCTGATGAGTCTCCAGTTTTGACCACTAGGGCAAAATCCAAAGACCAGGAAGCAGCATTGACTACTTCTCCACTTCCCCAGTCTGAAGAGGGAGGAGAAGGGGCTGACTCTGATAGTGAAGACCCTCCTATGAATGATGCAGAGGAGCACAATAATGATTCTAAGGAGTATGAGGATGATAATAATCAGGCTGAGGAGTCCGATGAAAAGGGGAATTCAAGGAAGGAGTTTTGTGACAAGGAGAGTGCTGCTGAGGAGTTCGAAGAACAGGAGGACTCTAACCGTCCCACCACACCAGATGCGAGGTCCAAAAGATGGACTGTGTAGGGCTCTCGAGATGTTTATTATGTGTGGTTAGCTCTCAATGACAAAGGTAACCCTAGCCGCAGTATTCAGGACGAGCCTAGTATCCTGACCAATGCCCTGAATGACATCCTAGAGCTCAAAAGGCTCTTTGATGCGTAAAATATGCATTGGATGGATGAGACTCTAGGAAAATATAACATGGAGATGGTGTATGAGTTCTATGCTAATTATTACTGCACCCTGGAGAAAAATGCTCCTTCGAGGAGTGCAATGAAGAAGGAGCCCGTGCTAGACTCAATCCGGGTGAGAGCCATCTCGGTAAATATATCCAAGAGGACTATCACTCAGGTCTTGACGAGTGGAGATTATACAATGTCGACTCAGACTACGGAGTATAACTACTAAATGGGCGAATTGAAAGGGATCAGGAAGTTGAGCACAAAGGACAAGTTGATGCATTTCAGGTAGATGGCGAATATCATTGCTGAGGACCAGAAGGAAGCAGAACGGGTCACGGGCAGGAAGCCAATATATAAGGCCTCCTTGAATTATTTGGCTAAATTATGGTGGTCTATTATCCAACATCGGCTCATGCCTACATCGAATGATAATGTTTTGAGCACGGATCAGGCAGCTTTGGTGGCCTGCATTATGTCTGACTACTTGTTGAACATTTCCCGGATCATTGCCATAGAGATTCGAGAGCGGGCGACCAAGGACAACACTACTCTCCCATTCCCGAGCCTGGTCTATCAGTTGTGCATAGAGTCTGGAGTGCATGTCTTGCCAGATATTGATCATATGATTACCAACACTAGGATGACATACATAATATTAATTAAGGAGGATTTGAATCCAATAGTCCGGGTCCAAGGTCCAATCGTAGAGCCAAGATTGATTGAGGGTGCTCTGGATAAAGGTGAGCAGGTTGATACTTCTTCCTAGGCTGAGCAGACCATGGAGTTTTCAGCCACTCAAGCTGGTGATGCAGCTGCTACCACATATATTCCATCAGGTAGCACTTCCTAGTCCATTCCCACTAGTTACATGTTGGTCCCTGAGACTGACATGAGGAAGATAGCCAAGAGACTGACAATTGTTGAGCGGAAGATTGACATATTGCTCGCAAGTCAAGCCATGGGTCAAAAAGGAAATAGAGGATGCAGTATGGGGGTCGCATATGAGATTGGATGGATTTGAGGTATGCCTAAATCAATTTTGATTTGAGACTCAGACCCAGGATTGGGATATGATGGAGAGAGAGCTGGTGACATTGAGAACCTCTGTGGTAGAGTTGTCATCTCGATAGACTCCACTATTACCACCACAGGCTCTGTTAGTGATTGAAGAGGACCTAGATGTGGAGATCATTAGTTCTTCAACCTTAAGCCGACCCACGTGAAAAAGTAAAAAAGAACTAGACCGCTGAGGGAGTGGAGGATAAGGAAAGAAGGAGACGAAAGAAGGAAAGGAGGGCATTGAAGGCCACCCTCAAAGATAGCCGACACACCTCCGTGGCACAGGAGATAGAGATACGGGAGAGGGTGAAAGGTGCCAATAGCTCTGGTGTGAGGGTGGTGCTTGAGGAGAGTGGGGGCACACCTATTGCCCTAGTACGTACAGCTTCAGAGAGCGCACTAGCCATAGCCGGTGCTACTGCTATGGAGGCTGCAGTTGATTTTGAGACTTCAACTACTAAGGATTTTGCGTTGCAATTGTAGCTCCCACTGATTAGACCACAGGCATCTAGGATTCCAGTTATGTTCCCTATTGCTATGTTTTATTTTTGATATGCATTGAGGATGTCGCATGATTTTTTTGAAGGGGGTAGGGTAGTACTTGGTTTTTGTTGAGCACAACCCAAGGGTTTTTCTTGCCAGGTGTCTTTTCCCTTGGGTGTTCTTCATCTAGTAGAACTGACATGTTTAGAGTTTTTGTTATTTTGTCTTTTTGTGTCTTGTTGGTTAGCTGGAAGGAAAATAGGAGGCGTAAGAGCAGTCAAATAAAGCATGTTATGAACTGATTTTTGTATATTTAAAATGATACCCCTCCTCAATGTTTTTTGCATGTATGTGCTTGTGCTATGAAGTGTGACTAGTGTGGCTCTTTGTATGGCATCATAGGTATTGCTAAAATAATTAATTCTTAAGCTTTGCATAAACCTGGTAGTTGGTAACTAGTCGTGCAATCTAATGATTGTGTGAATGAGGCATATACTTAGTTCTACTGTGTGTGTCAATCTAGAACTTGTCTGGTCAGTCATACCGAGGTATAGGATGCGAGATTAGGAATGGATCATAGGTCATTTTCTATGATTAGTCCACTTTATCCTAAAATGATCTACCGAATGAAAATAAATACCCCTTGATCCCGATTTTGAGCTTTAAATGAACCTTTTTGTTGTTTAGCTAATTCACTTTCCCTTCTTAATTATGATGAACCTACTCTGGCCCTGGTCCCTCCTTGTACACTATGCGCTTCAAATCAGGTAAATTGTCTAAGTTAAGGGTGTCTAGTATAGGGGTTATTAAGAAAAGATTAGTGGTGAGATTGTTGAAGCATGTCAAGGAAAGACGGGTGCCGTGTGCATAATGAGATATTAAAAAACAAAAAAAAGGGATAAGAAAAGAAAAAAAAAGAAAGTGAGAGAAAGAAGAAAAGAAATGCTTGAAAAGAGGAAAACTGCACCCGAAGTTGTAAAAGAAGAATAAAATAGAGAAAAAGGGGGAAAAGTGAAAAAAAGGTTAAGTAGAAACAAAGTTAGTGTAGTGTCAAGAAGGGTTGAGTCATTATTTTCATATCTATCATACCTATCCCTAAGCCTATATTACAAGCTTACGGAAGTCCTATAGTGATCCTTGTTCAACCATCCGAAAACTGAGGTATTGAAAGTAAAGGCAAGCCTATGGTATTGTATGTGCACAACTAGAATTTCTTTATAAGAGCGAGCGAGTTCTTACCTAGTCCCAAAAAGCATTGTCATGATCTTAAATAAATGTGTGGTGGGGCTTCTTTGTGGTGAGGGCACACGATTGCATTGGCTGATTGCTAGATTACCTAGGTGAAATATCATTTGTGTATGCTTAGTTGTGTAGTGAAAACATGATTCCATCCATTGATCCATTTGTGTCATACTGAGGAGTATTGAGTCTTTACACCGATTTTGTTTTGAGCACTGTAGGAGGGGGGTTTATTGTGTGAATAACATGTGTGCTTTGTAAGTTTTGGACTGCTGTGAATCTCCTCGGGTTCTTCTAGTTTAGCATCGCCATGGGTTGCTTTTATTTTGTTCACTTGAGGACATGCAAACATGATAAGTTGAGGTGTTGATGTGCCGTGGTTTTACAACACTAGCAACGCTTAAAACCAAGTGAATATGCATGCACTTAGGTACATTTATCTGGATATGAAACATTTTGATTGTTTTGCAAGTAAAATAGGCCTTGGGATTTAGAAACAAGAAAAGAGTCGAAAAAAAGGATTAAAGGCATCAGACGAGCCTCACATGGACCGTTGGTCCTTACCACAGGTTGTTCCATCCAGCCGTAGAAAGAGATTCAGAAAAAAGGTGAAATACAAGGCCAAACAATGACTGGAATTCACGACCCATATGACCATACAACAGACCGTCCTTATTCAAAGGACGGACAGTAAGGGTCGTGCTATCAAAGGACGAGTCATCCTAAGTGCCCATACTCAGAGGATCAAAAATCATGCCCTGCAGCCAGGAAACAACGGATGAAATCAACAACTCATATGTTCTCACAACGAGCCATTGTCTGAGGCAGATGCTCAAAAAAACCAAGTCAAGATGAAACAACGAATGGAATAATGAAGCATCCAATGGGCCGTTCAAGCTTCCAGCGGACCATTGTACCTGCCGACACCAGAATCCAATTTAACTTAAGAAAGGATTTATTTTATATCTATAAACATTTTTCTTAGATTTCTTTTACAGGTTATGACTTTTTACAATATTTTGGAGATTGTTGTTCGATATTGGAGTCCAAGAAACACATTGTCTTGATTTATTCTTAGGTTTTCGAGACTCAAACAACCTTTGATTATTGATTTTGGTTCTTGTTGATTAATTCAAGAAGTGTGATATCTTCTGCAATTACTTGTAAGTTTATAATTATGTTTTCTACTATAATTGTTAATTATAATTCTTCAAGTATGCGTAGCTAATCCCATAACTAGGGTTGTGGGAATTATAATGAACTAATACACATATGCTAAATACTTAGTGATTCTTGAATGGGGTTTATGCATGTGTCGTTCTTTCCATCATTTTAACTTTTTCTTAACGGTCGCGAACGTTAGAAATCGCCTTATCTTTATTCACCGGACCAAGGGGGTAATAGATGGGAAAAGGGATTAACAACAGAGATTTTGAGGCTATCAACCCTCATCTAATAGCTTGACCTTTTCCGAAAAATAGCTAATCGATATCTAAGGTAAGGGTAAGTCAAGTGAATATACAGATCAAGTTGCATGGTGATAATCATCTAATTAGAGGACCAACCATTTAGGTGAAGTTAATTTATCAATATTGCATGCTAAACACTAGAATAGATCACTGGTATAATTAAGCCTACATAGTTATGAAATTATGGGAAACACAATCTTAGTTATTTTACTCATTGAATACAATCAATTTTAACCAAGAATCTACGCACTTCTACATATTATTTTAAAATTATTTCTTGTTACAAACCTCCCCCATAGAAAATAAGTAGATTAATAGTAATAGCAAATGCATTAACCGAGGTCGTCGCCATATTCCTCGTGGAATTCGACCCCAACCTTGTTAGGTTCTATATTTGAACGTCAACCGCTTTATATCTCATTTAGAGGTGTAATTTGGGCGACATCAATGATACACTTATATGGTTCGGGCATGATGCGAGGGATACAATGATGAGACGGTACAATGATGAGATGACACATAATGCTATGATGCAGGTATGGTATTGCATGATGCAATCTTGGTACTGGATTGTACTGTGTGGTATTGTGGAGGTGCAGGTATATGCTTGTACCCTTATTTTTGGAGGACATAACTCTAGTGGTATTATTTGATGTTTCCTTGTTGAGTACTTGAGTTAGTTATTTAATGTCATGAATGAATGTCTTTTTAATATGGTCACCATGAGTTGTGAGGGAATGCCCGATTAGGCAAAGTCTAATTAGATTAGCTGAGCTACTATGGGTTAACAATGTAAGTATAACGTAATTTCGCTAAGGAATGTAGAGCAAGAGTTGTAAAAAAAGTAATGTGACTGAATTGGCAAGGGTAGAAACTAGTTATGAGATAGCCGATATAGGTAAATTTATCGGGGAGTGACCAAGGGAGCAGGAATTAATTGAAAAAGAACTAGTAAGTGTTGTTGAGTTAGTAAGTGAAACTTAGATGATCGGTACCGACTTCATTTCTAGAAACTGGTGTATGAATGAATTTGTGTATTCCTAGATGTTAATTTGAGTATTGAAAAATGGGAAAGGTCAGCGAAACAGGATTAGTGCCTAAATAGACTATCGCTACAACAAACTAGTCTGCTAACGCAAGACCGCAGTAGTGAGTATGTGTCTGCTGCAGTGGGATGAGGGAATAGAATCGAGGTGCGTGAATGATGACTAAGTTTTATCATATGGTTATTGTTTGAATTTTATGAAATAATGAAATTGATTGATGAACTTGGCCGGATCTAATTATAATGTCAGAATTATTGCTATAATTGGGTAATCGATTACATGCTAATTATATACTATTACGTGAACTTATCTTAGTCGGCTGAAGATGCCTACCAGTATGTGTGGTGTACTGCTACTATCTTGCTACACCTTTTTGGGTGTAGGTTGTGGCAGGCTTAAAGTTTCATGATTGGCGAGGCAGTACACAACATTCTTCTGCATTCTCTCCAGAGATGAAGCAGTGTCATTTTGTTTGTCAGTATTTTGTTTAGAGATTGTAGCAGTCTAGATTAGATTCTTGGGAAGAGTCAAGGTTTGGGAAAATATTTAATTTGAAATATTCAAAAAAATTATTACCGGTGTAAGATAATGAGGATGTATGACAATTTTTATGTTGTTAATTAAAAAAGGCTTCTCCTATCGAGTTAGAGTCGATGTAGGTGCCCGCACATCTCGCTCATTTGGGGCGTGTCATATTTAAATTATCATGTTAACATTATATCAATATTTTATATTTTTTTATTTATCTATGTATTATATTGATTAAAAATTTGTAATATGTATCTTTTAATTAATTAAAAGTAAAAACTTAATTGAAGTCTTTCATAATAGATATTTAATACTAAATTTTCTCCACAAAATCTATTCTATATTAAAAGTGTGAAGGCCCTTAGAAATATTGATTGAACTTTTTTTCCTTCAATAAAAGACTTAGCAATAGATAAAATTGTCATTTACAACTTCTTAAAAATAATTATCATTAATTATCATACTAATATTTAGAAAATTAAAATTAATTAAAGTTTTAGCTATTAAATCTTTATTTATTTGTGAAAATTTAAAACTCCTAATGCTCAATATTTAAAATTGATTAAAAATTTTCTTCTTAAATCTTTTCTTAATTAAACTTATATTCCTAACAAGAAAGAACTCCTAATATTTAAAATTGGCTAAAATTTTATTTCTTAAATCTTTTCTTATTTGAACTATATTAAAAGTTCTAACATTTAAGAGTCTTAAAGTAAATTACAATTTTGTTAACTTATATCAATCCTTTATTTATTAAACTAACTAATTACCTATCACAAATATTCAACTCACAGTATGAAAAAGTGTAATTTTATTGTGCATTAATATGTTGAATTCCTTCTTTCATTTAAAAAAAAATTGTATAATTGAACAAAATAAAAAAGTAACTATAGAAATACAACATATTTTAAGTTGTTTTAATTAATCAAGTGCTTTTGTTACTCACTCTCTTTAGTTAAATTTAAAAGTTTAAAATTAAGTTATTAATAAATATCTAAAGTATGAATCCTTATAACAAAATATTATTCACCTTTTTACCCTTTTAAAAATAGAGTTCACACTTGACAAAAATATTTATTCAATTATTTTTTTTAAATATTTAGCATTTTAAAATTAACTAAAATTTATATGTTAAATTCTTTCTTATTTGAAATATATAGAAAATATTTATATTTTGAAATAATTGGATCAAATTCTTAAATATAATTATTTATCAATTTAAAATTTACTATTTTCTTTCTAAATTCTTATATTTTTACTCAAAAACATCTTTTTAATATTATTTGTGTTATTTTAAAAACTATATTCTTATTAATATGAGAAACACGTGTGAGGCACGTATGCTAAGCCTAGTAATATTAATAGTAAAGGTACATTGATATCTATCATTTTTTTGTAATTTGACTCTCAAAAGCATTTTTAAAAAAATTAGTTAAACACAATATGTTTATCAAAAATATTTTTCAAATGAATTAGTTAAACAAAAATTATTATTTTTTCAAAGTACTTTTCTGAAAAGCTATTTTAATAAAAGTGTTTCTCAAGATAAGCAACTTTTAGTCGTTTGGCGGAACAAGTTCTAATTATTATAAGTCATCTCACTTATTGAGAAATGAATTGGAAATAATAGTACTTACTAATAAAGGTAAAATAGATATAAAATGATAATTAACTCGTGATTTTATAAATCGGACATTTATTTTAGAGAACAAATTAAAATGGATGAAGAGTATATGATATGCCAGGTTAAATTACTCATATTTTGTAAGAAAAAATATTTATTCTCTTTTAATTTATTGTATTATATACTACATGATTTAAGTATTGCGATATTAAGAATATACATTTACAGTTGATATTCTTGTATTTGGCCTAATTTTGATAGTTTCATCAATTTCGGTAAATAATTCTCCTTATCCCATAAAAATAACCATTATAAAATCATTTTGATACTATTTCACAATCTTCATCATAAATATTTTAAGGAGTAATAGTTTTAAGGTATGATAACTATTTTTTTGGTCTCACTTAATATTTACAATTTTACTAAACAATAGAGTTGTATGTGCACAAAAATAACAAGTATTATATCATTAAATAATAAAGTAATAGGAAGAATATTGTAGAGAAAAAGAGAAGAGGGAATAATAGATGATTTACAATGAAAATAAATCCTCTATTTATAGGACAATTCCTCCTAACTTTTCTCCAAAAGATATGCATTCACTATAATACAAATACACACATTCACTACAAAATAAATACCTTTATAGACATTTGTTATAATATAAATATATTTATAATATTCCCCCATGAATGTCTATTTGATAGATAATGTGCCTCGTTAAAATCTTACTAAAAAAATCCAGTGGAAAAATATTTCTAAAAGAAAAAAGAGTACACATATCTTGTAATACACATTTATAGTTGCCTTATTAAAAACCTTACAAGGAAAACCCTGTGGGACAAAATCTTGCGAAGAGAAAAGAGTGCAAAGTGTATTAACTTCCTCTAATGAGAACATCAATCCAAAAACTTGAATCTTAGCATCCCAATTTGTGCATTATTTTCTCAAAAGTTGAAGTTGGTAGAGATTTGGTGAATAAATCATCCACATCGTCACTTGAACGAATCTGTTGCACGTTGATATCACCATTCTTTTAGAGTTCACATGTTAGAAAATTTTTGGTGAAATGTGCTTCGTTCTATATATTTTTATAAATCCTCCCTTTAGTTTACTATGCATGCTGCATTATCTTCATATAAATTAAATAACTTTCTTGCGTTGCATAACCAACAATCCTTTGACAATATTAGTTAGAAATAATAAACTCATATCAGTATTTTCATTCACTTGTATCTCTACTAATAAAAGTGAAATTATATTTTTTCTGCATATTATAAAAATATTATCTCATGGATAGTAATAGCAGGATATATAAGTATAGTAATTGCACTAAAATACTGTACTTTCTAACCATTTTCATGAGATAGAAATTGATCTTTATTTATGTTAAGCTATCTCACAAAAATTGCGGTATTTAATAGAATCGCTTTAAAGCTTTTTAAGTCCTTCAAGGATTTTTATATATCTTTCACTGACTATCTAGACATGAAAATAATTTATTATATGTATATCAAGTTTTTCATGTATTGTCAGACTTATGAGAAACCTCAAAATAATTGCATCCACCACAGGAGGAGCTCTCTATATAATAATGTCAAGATTTGCGAAAAACCTTTATGCCATAAGGCACAAGTCGTACTATTTTATGATTTTATTTATTTCATCTTTTGCACAAGAATCCATTTATATCCAACTGGCATTATACTTGAATTACGTACTTTTATTCGGCTAATCATTTATCTGTACACATTTTTTGACAAATTTGAATTTAAGATCTTCGTCAATATTTTAACATTGAGCATCATATTATATTAAAGGTTTTTGTAAAATATTGTGAATCACGGAAGTCTCATAGCTTGAGGTATGCCTACGACACTGTCCTTAAGGATTCTTCACCCGGTAAGTGTATCCCCCAAGATTCAACAAGTTCTTCCAGTATAAAACTAGAAGCTAGAATCTGACAAAGATTTTAAAAGAAAACCCAGCACTTAAGAGATGAAGAAGTAGAAATTTATTTGTTATGTTTTTCTCTACTCCCTTTCTTGTCAAACAAGAGCAAACAATTTATTGACTGAAAAAAGGATTTCTCCTGGCCAAAAGATCAAAACAAGTGTATCCTTTGCAAGGATGAACTCCAATGGACAGAATATAAAATCAAAATCATTAAAAGCTATTAATTTGTAATTATTTGGCAGCAAAATTTTAAGGCTAAATCAATCAAAATTCGTTGTAAAATTGACCAAATTTTACATAATAAATGTCATGAATGTCATTCAAACTTTGATAGAAAACTTAAATTCTTATCTGCTGAAATATAATGCAGATATAAGAAAATAATAATTCTTTTTGAGATATTAAAATTATTATTTTCCAACAATCCCCCACATATTTCAAAAAGAATATTGAGGATAGAATAAAATAAAAAATTACTGGGTTTTCACAAATGCGAATAATGCGTCGAATCTGGTGTTTCGTAGACTATGAACCAGACCTAGATATAACAAGATTAAACTTACAGAATAATTGGTGAAGTTTAGAACTTCTATGAACCAAGAATTCTTTTGTAAGCTCATCGTCTTATTCTATTACATTATACTCGCATAATCTTCATCATTATCATGGTTTTGCGCTAAGAGATCATGCGACTGTCTTGGTATTCATGAGTGCTCTAGAAATTTATCACAATTTCATAGAAACGGCACCACTCCACACTCATATAGGTCCACCCATCAAGTGTATTATGCAGAGCAATACACCACCTATAAAGGATATGGTAATGGATTAAGAGTTTACAACTCAACCTCACTTTCCTTGTAGATTTGCACTATACACACACCATAATAGATCACAGATAAGACAAATTTTATACTGTACAAGATCAAACAACAACTTGTTATTACGCATATGAATCTACTTCATGAGATCTCCAATCACATAGGTTGGGTTACCATCATGTTTGATATAGAACTTGACAAAAGTCTTATTCTTGTTGAAGCTTCATTTATAAATTTTTTTCTCAAATGTTTAGTCTGAGAATTGGTCAAATTCACTTCTGAAATCACATAATTTATGAATATAATTCCATCTCTTAACAATCATTTAACTATATTATGTATCAAACATATGTGTTTTATTGTCATTGAAAATTTATTTTTTCATTACAGCTAATGCTGCAACCACAATATATAGATATGTTATTTTATCTCAACCTCAATACTTACTAAGAAGTTTCTTAGCCTCATTATCAGCCAACTCTAAAGCCACAAATTTGAAGTTTATAATTGATCTAATCATTGTCTATTTGGCTTATTTCATGTTATTACACACCACCAAGGTAAACACATAATCACATCTGAATTTTAAGATCCACTTAGCATCATTGTATCTCTCTAGTACAACAACTGTTAACTCATTGTAGCACTTGATTGCTCTTTTCAAGTAATACACCAAGAGAAGAAATAATATAATAATATATTTTACGATTACTATAAATAAGATACGTATAAAATTATCTTTGCAATTTTTCTTCTCCTCAAATACTAATTCCAAAATTATATTGAACAATAAGACAACATAAAATCACTTTCAAAGAAAATACATTCTCAAAAACTACATACACACACACACACACACATGTATATGTATATATATATATATATATATATATATATATATATATATTCCATTATAAAGTTGCTTCCAACTACATTAATATTAATAAATACAAAGTTTATATGTAACACATATTGTAAGCATATACAATAAAAATACAATCAGAAATGTTATGTCTTTTTTTTTTCTTTCCGAAATCAGGTAACACAAACTTAATAAATCACCCCCACACTTTCAAATATTTCAGTCTAAGGGAATAAATTTTTCATAACTCAAAAGAAGTTGTACCAATTTCTCATAAGAATTTTCATCTTATAGATAACAAGCTAATGATATAGCTTCACCTAAAATATTATCATATGGACAATCAACCATGCAATTTATCATTTATAAAGACCGAAGAAACTATGTCATCATCAATAAACATTTTAAGAAAATAATTTTTTTCAACCAAAATTTGATAAGAATAAATAAGTTAAAACAATACTAAGCACAAATAATTCACCATCTCTATCAAATCTACTCATCTAATCTTTTTATATAATTAATTTTCTACTTATATTGAATTCTCATAATATAAAATAAACTAATTTATTCAAATCTTAACATGTCATAATTAAAGAAGTTATCAAGCAAGCTACTAATATTTTCATCCATGATTAGAAACATTTTGCACAACTAAATCATATTTACACAATTCTTAGTTAACAAATATATTATTCTTAATCTAACCAATCATAACATTATCAAAAGAAACTTCTTTTCCCTAACATTTTCTAAGAATTCCAAATCAACCAAATTGAATTCAAATATTAGGAGCATGAAACCTCAGTTAAAGACAATATCCTTCCAGATGTGAGTTTGGAAAAAAAAACTTTTTTTTTCAAGAACATGAGTAGTTCTTCATTCACCAAGATAAATAATTTTTTTCCATCCATTGACTTGGGTGTAAGACACAAAATTATAATTATTCACACAAATATGTTTATCACCCAGTCATTCACACTGACCATAACATTCACTTGGAAAATGACCACAACAATAATATCATCTGCTTCATCCAAATTAATTTTTGTCTTAGCAGGATTGTCAACTTTTCCAACTCTTTTCTCAAAGGCTTTATTATTAATTTTAAATTTAAATAAACATGTTTGACGACTATTAGAAAAATAGAAATTGAACATGTTGACATACCTTATGACGACAGATACACAATTAACATTGAAACACAATTGGTATAATATTACCTCCAAAGGCTAGATCACAATACCACTAACCTAAGAAGGAGCTTTAGGTTCATCGTAATCAACAGAACACTGCCATGATGTAATACCCTAGAAAGGCCTAAGAATGACCCGACAGTTAAATTTGAAAAGTGCAGAAAACTAACAAAAACATCACAAGACGGTCAACCCTACGACTCGTGGTAGGGTACCACAAGTCGTCATAGGCTGTTGTGGTTTGGGGAGTTCATGGGAGCAGTGGAGACAACAGACGGTGTAAAGACTCATTATCGGGAACAACGGGTCATTTTCACCGGTCATTGGAAGGACTGGATTAGGTTGAAGAAGAAACAATGGGCCATCCCACGATTCGTGGTGAGTAGGCACGATTCCTTGTTTCAAGTCGTCATCCGTAGGTTAAAGGTTCCAATGCAGACAATGGGAGGAGGCCACGACTCATTGGAAGTCACCACGAGTTGTGGTGAGGTTCGTGGGAAGGAAAGTCAGATTTGGTCAAGGAGTGACAACGGTCGATCTAACGACTCGTCCTTTGAAGTAACGACTCGTCCTAACGAGTCGTGGGAAGGATCCGAGGCATGTGATGAAGCAGTGGACTCAACGACTCGATACCACGAGTCATGGTATGTCGTCACGACCCTTTGGGTTAGTCGTTGGTCCGTTTGGGATAGTTTTTAGGGATTTAATTTTTAGGGCAATTTTGACTTTTCTACGCTTTTAGACCCTAAACTATGTCGTTTTGGATTTTTTTTGAGTATGATAATATGAGTTAAGTCCTCTATGCATGCCCATCCTTATGCAAGAACTTTAGAGAGATTTATGGGAGATTCAAGGTCTTCTTCCCCAAATTTCCGTCAATTTCTTTATGGGTATTCAAGGAACTTTGAGTCAATCCATTTTCAGGTATGCAGGGTTTTATAATGGATGAAATTCTTCCTCACCCATGGCCAAATTCCAAGTTAATTCATGAATTCTCATATTCAAATCCACAGGGTTTTACCCAAAACATGAAGATATGATTTCTCTTTACGGATATGATATAATTGAGTTTTAATTATTAAATTATGCATGTGCGCAGATTTTATGTTATATTCTTCAAAATCATGTTTCAATCTTTTTAAATCTAAAATGCCCATTGATGGAAGTTCATGAAAATTATGATTTATGATGAATATTCAATATTTTGAGTTTATTGATGATGGAAAAGCATGAATTTAAGTTATCCATGTTTATGAGCATATTTTGAAAGAATTGAGTATGATGAAGTATTGGGCAATGCCCCCATGATGGAGAATGATTTACGATTTATGAAACGAATTTCATGACTTATCGATTTATGAAGTTGTCCGATAAAAAGGCCTTTGATTCTTGGCTAAGCATGTTAAAAGGGGATCAATCATGATAAATGTTATTTTCTAGCCAATGAATCGTAATGGATGATGTTAATGATTTATGTATGAGCCAATATGGATGTTTTTGGGAGCTGTGTCTAGTACTGAGCAGCCCGACGTTCAAAGGACTACGTCGGTGTCTCATAACCACGTGCCACCGTGGGTTTCTAATGATGTGTTGTGTTGATGATGACCCCCTCAACTGTGATATCACGCCTTATGCACGACCCTCACCTAGCAAGCCAGGTTCGGCTCTGGCCACTTGAGCGAGACAGTGGGGCATCACGAAAGGCTCTACCATGATGGTGTCGGTTATGACGAGTCCTCCCATTGTTCCACATGTTTTATGCATTGTTATGTTTACATTATTAGCTCAAGTTATATTTTGATAAAGTTTACTTATGATTATGATAATGAATGATTACGCATGATTTGAAGGTCTTCAGCCTTATGTTTTATTATGAAGATTTTGAAGCAAGCATGATGTCCTTCTCCTATGTCTATTTATGAGTTTCACTTTATTTTAAAATTTCTATTTTACTTACCTTACATACTCAATACATTCCACGTACTGACCTCATACTTTCAATGTTGTATCGTTTTATGATACAGGGTCCGGATCTTAGGCTCATCCTCATCCTTAGTCCGTCTCAGCTTACGTTCTCAGCTTATTGGTGAATATCTTCATGTTTCCGAGGATGTTGGTAGGCTTTTATGTTATCTTACATTCCAGTATCATTGGCGTTAGTTGGGGATGTTGTCCCATCGGCTCATCGTATGTTGTAGAGGCTTTCAAACCATGTGTAATATTCAACTTATGTGTACGTGTAGTATTTTCTAATGTTATGCTATGATAATGTTTCTGATATATTTTTATGATTATCATTCCACTTATTTGAATGAGATTAGTTGCATGCATGGGCCATCGGTCGACTTGGGGTCTCTCGGGGTCCTTTGTCCTGTGTTTACGATCCGGGAGTACGTTCATGTCTTGACAAACTTGGTATCAAAGCAATAGGTTGGTTTGAAGTGTCCTAGGGTGTCTGAAAGCTGCGTTAAGTAGAGTCTTTTTCATGGGTGTAAAGCGCGCCACACTTATGATGGAGAGGCTACTAGACATTCAGGAAATGTTCCCTTCTTTCATGTTCTATATCATGCGATAAAAGTCTTTCCATCCTTCTAAATCTTGCAACTCGCGATTGTAGAATTATGGCTCCTAGAAGAGTAAATGGAAGGAGGAATGGAAATGATAAGGGATACAGAGGTGGCAAAGATCATGGGCATCAGCAAGTCCCACCTATCCAGGAGCCCCAAGCACTAGAGCCAACTGCCCACGCTGAGTTTAGAGCAGCTATCCAGATGTTGGCACAGGCCTTGATTGCTCAGGTCAACCAGCAGGCTGTTGCGTGTGTCCCATAGAACGGTAATGCAGTGGCGACACGGGTTAGAGACTTTCTGAGGATGAACCCTCCTAAATTCACAAGATCAAAGGTGGATGAAGACCCACACGAGTTCATTGAAGGGATCTTGAAGGTCACTCAGGTTATGGGAGTGACAAATAGAGAATGTGTTGACTTGGCTACTTATCGGCTAAAGAAGGTAGCTCATATTTGGTACAAGCAATGGAAGAACAGCAGGACAGCGGGAGCGGGACCTATCAGCTGGGATGAGTTCCACATGGCCTTTCTTGACAGGTTCTTCCCTTAGGAGATGAGGGAATTGAAGGTAGCTGAGTTTGTTAACCTCAAGCAGGGGAGGATGTCAGTGTTGGAGTATTCGCTTGAGTTCACCTGTCTGTCAAAATATTCCCCAGAGTTGGTGATGGATCAGAGGGAACGGGTGAGCCGATTTGTTCATGGTGTGGCCGATTATTTAGACAAAGATTGCAGGACTACCATGCTTCACCAGGATATGGACTTTCCCGCATAGTGTTGTACGCCCAATAGATGGAGGTTTCTCATACGAGGGAAAGGGAGGCAAAGAGGGCTCGAACAGATAATCGTGGGTTTTCACATCAAAGGTCCGGCGGTGATAGCCGCCCACAGTTCAGCAAAGATCACTATTCCCAGCACCATCATCAACTAGTGTTTCCTCCGATGATCAGAGGAGCAGGGCTTCAGGGTCTAGGGATCAGAGGGGCACCCAGTTGGAGTATACCTTCGCAGCCTGCGGGAAGTGCGACAAGAGTCACACGGGGGAGTGCCTGCTCGGTTTGCATATCTTTTTTGGGTGTGGTAGATCTTGGCACATGCACTGAGCATGTCCGTATGCTAGATAGGGTGATGATAGGGGTCGAGCATTGACCACCATGATAGCAGCAACTCCAGTCCATTTTGCTCCATAGGGAGCATCGACTAGTGGGGGTGGCGGACAGCGCCAAAACTGATTTTATGCCCTTGCCTCGCGCCAAGATCAGGAGGCTTTGCCAGACGTGGTCACAGGTATGTTATGTGTCTCTCATATTAATGTTTATGTCTTGTTAGACCCGAGAGCTACATTGTCTTTCATGACTCCTTACATTTCTAGTAGCCTTGGAGTTAGTCTCGAGACTTTGTCAGAGCCATTTTTCGTTTCGAGCCTTGTTGGAGATTCGGTCGTAGCTAGATGAGTATATAAAAGGTGCCCGGTCACTATGTTGCATAAGGTTACCTCCACAGACCTGGTAGAGTTATCCATGATAGAATTTAATATTATTCTTGGTATGGATTGGTTGTTTGCGTGTTATGCAATGATTAATTGCAGGACCCGTATAGTGGAATTTCATTTTTCGGGTGAGTCAGTTTTGGAATGGAAGGGTAGTTCGGCGGTACCAGCAGGCCAATTTATTTCCTATCTTAAGGCTAGGAAGATGATCTCTAAAGGTTGCATGTACCACCTAGTTAGGGTTAAGGATGTGGAGTCCGAGACCTCGACTATCCAATCAGTTCTGGTGGTGTGCAAATATCCGGAAGTGTTCCCGAGGATTTGCCAGGTGTTACTCTAGAAAAGGAAATCAATTTAGGGATTGATCTATTGCCAGATACGCAGCCAATTTCTATCCTTCCTTAGAGGATGGCTCCAGCTGAGCTAAAGGAGTTAAAGGATCAGTTGAAGGACTTGCTGGATAAGGGTTCCATTAGACCGAGAAAGTCTCCATGGGGTGCACCGGTTCTCTTTGTTCGAAAGAAGGATAGATCCCTTCGGATGTGTATTGACTATTGGCATCTTAATAAAGTCACTATCAAGAACTGGTACCCCTTGCCCAGGATTGATGCTTTATTTTACCAGCTCCAAGGGTGCCATGTGTTTCTCGAAGATAGATCTCAGATCCAGATATCACCAGCTCAGAGTTGGGGAGTGTGATATTCCAAAGACAGCCTTAAGAACCCGGTATGGCCATTACGAGTTTGTAGTTATGTCTTTTCGGCTAACCAATGCTCCTGCAACTTTTGTTGACCTGATGAACAGCCTATTCAAGAAATATTTGGATATGTTCGTGATCATGTTCATCCACGATATTCTTATATACTTCTGGAGCAAGGAGGAGCATGCCACTCATTTGAGAATAGTGCTGCAAATCCTCAAGGATCATCAGTTGTATGCAAAGTTTAGCAAGTGTGAATTCTGGCTAGACTAGGTGGCATTTCTAGGTCATGTGGTGTCAAGCGAAGGCATACAGGTACATTCCCAGAAAACTGAGGTGGTGAAGAATTGGCCCAAACCGGTGAATCCTTCAAAAATTCGGAGTTTCATAGGCCTAGCAGGTTACTACCAAAGGTTTGTTGAGGGTTTCTCATCTATTAAGGCACCTTTGACTAAGTTGACTCAGCAAAAGATAAAGTTCCAATGGTCGGATGCTTGTGAGAAAAGCTTCCAAGAGTTGAAGACCCGAGTCACTTCAGCACCAGTGTTGACCTTACCCGAGGGTACTGATGGCTTTGTAGTGTATTGTGATGCTTTGAGAGTTGGACTGGGATGTGTTGATGCAGTGTGGGAAGGTAATAGCATATGCTTCGAGATAGATAAAAGTTCATGAGAAGAATTATTCGGCCCACGATCTTGAGTTGGCCGCGGTTGTGTTTGCATTGAAGATATGGCGGCATTACTTGTATAGGGTCCACGTGGATGTATTCACGGATCAAAAGAGTTTGCAATATGTGTTCACACAGAAAGATCTAAATCTTCGACAAAGGAGGTGGTTGGAGTTACTAAAGGACTACGATATGAGTGTCCTCTATCACCCGGGCAAGGAAAATGTGGTTGAAGATGCGCTTAGTAGGCTCTCAATAGAGAGTGTGTCCCATGTGGATGAGGGGAAGAAGGAGTTGGTGAAAGATTTCCACCGACTTGCAAGACTGGGAGTTAGATTGATCGACTCGACCAATGGCGGTATTGTTGTACATAACGAGTCAGAATCGTCCTTGGTGGTTGATGTTAAATCCAGGAAAGATGAAGATCCTATTTTGAGGAAGCTGAAGGAGGCGGTGTAGAGTCAAAAGGTGGAGATTTTCCTAAGGGGGAGATGGTATGCTATGATACTAGGGTCGTCTATGTGTCCCAGATGTAGATGATTTGACAGTTCAGATGTTGGATGAGGCACATGGTACCAGATATTCTACTCATCCAAGATCCATGAAAATGTATCGGGACTTGCGAGAAATCTATTAGTGGGATGGTATGAAGAAGGATATTGCGGAGTACGTAGCAAAATGTCCAAACTGCCAGTAAGAGAAGGTTGAGCATCAAAGGTCGGGAGGTGTACTTTAGGATATCAGTATCTCTACTTGGAAGTGGGAAGAAATTAATATGGATTTCATTACAGATTTACCTCATACTCGCCGACACTATGACTCAATTTGGGTGGTGGTCGACAGGTTAACAAAGGCTGCACACTTCCTACTGGTCAAGACCACGGATTTAACCGATGATTATGCTAAGTTGTATATCCGAGAGTTGGTTCGACTTCATGGAGTGCCCTTGTCTATTATCTCAAACCGAGATACTCAGTTTACCTCTCAATTCTGGCGTTCTTTTCAAAAGGGACTTGGGATGCAAGTTAAGCTCAGTACAGCCTTCCATCCGCAAACAGAAGGCCAGGCAGAACGAACGATCTAGACTCTTGAGAACATGTTGAGGGCATGTGTGATGGATTTTAAAGGTAGTTGGGATGATCATTTGCCCTTGATCGATTTTGCCTATAATAACGGTTATCACTCTAGTATCTAAATAGCACCGTTCGAGGCTCTTTACGAGCGAAGGTGTAGATCTCCCATCGGATGGTTTGAGGTTGGCGAGGCCGCTATAGTGGGACCATATTCGGTTCACGAGGCAATGGTAAAGGTTCAGATGATAAGGGACCGATTAAAAACCGCTCATAGTCGTTAGAAATCGTATGCTGATGTGAGAAGAAGGGATTTGGAGTTTAATGTGGACGACTGGGTATTTCTAAAGGTATCGCCGTGAAGGGAGTCATGCAGTTCGGAAAGAAAGGTAAACTCAGTCCTTGCTATATTGGTCCTTATCGAGTTGTGAGAAGAGTTGGTAAGGTGGCGTATGAGTTAGACTTGCCATTGGAGTTATCTTCGGTTCATCCCGTCTTCCATGTGTCGCTTTTGAAAAAGTGTTTGGGTGATCCAGCCTTGGTATTTTTGGTAGACAACATTGGGGTAAAAGACAGCCTTAGTTATGAAGAAACTCCCATTGAAATCTTAGATCGTCAGGTTCGTAAGTTAAGAAACAAAGAAGTAGCTTCAGTTAAGGTTTTATGGAGAAATCAGTATGTTGAGGAAGCAACGTGGGAGGCTGAAGCGGACATGATGGTTAGATATCCCCATTTGTTCTCTACCGGCTCGGTTCCGACTTGAGGTATCAGTTCTGCCCTATGATCCCATTTAGTGTTCACGTTCAGTTTATGTGTGCAAGTTTTTTTTATGTATATGAATGCGTATGTGAAGCATAAGATCAGTTCAGCTATGTGGTTTGATTTGGAGGTAGTCATTCCGTGAAAATTTCGATCAAAATGATCAGTATATAGCTATGATAAATTGTATGATTCTGTTTGCTGCTTGTTTCCTACATTTGAGGATGAATGTTTCCAAGCGGGAGATATTGTAATACCCCGAAAAAGCCTAAGAATAGACCCGAGAGCTAAATTTGAAAAGTGCAGAAAAATGGAAAAAACATCACAGGACGGACGACCCTACGACTCGTGGTAGGGTACCACGAGTCGTCATAGGCTGTCATGGTTTGGGGAGTTTAGGAGAGCAGTGGGGAAAACGGATGGTGTAACGCCTCGTTGTCGGGAACAATGGGTCGTTGCCACCGGTTGTTGGAAGGACTGGATTAGGCTGAAGGAGAAACAACGGGCCATCCCATGATTCGTGGTGAGTAGGCATGACCCATTGTTTGAAGTCATCATTCATAGGTTGAAGGTTCCAATGCAGATAACGGGAGGAGACCATGACTCGTTGGAAGTCACCACGAGTCGTGGGAAGTAAAGTCAGATTTGGTCAAGGAGTGACGACGGTCGATCTAACGACTCATCCTTTGAAGTAACGACTCGTCCTGAAAAGTCGTGAGAAGGATCCGAGGCATGTGATGAAGAAGTGGACTCAACGACTCGATACCACGAGTCATGGTTTGTTGTCACGACCCATTGGGTCGGTCGTTGGTCCGTCCGGGACAGTTTTCAGGGATTTAATTTTTAGGGCAATTTTGACTTTTCTACGCTTTTAGACCCTAAACTACGTTGTTTTGGCTATTTTCTGAGTGTGATAATTTGAGTTAAGTCCTTTATGTATGCCCATCCTCATGCAAGAACGTTAGAGAGATTTTTGGGAGATTCAAGGTCTTCTTCCCCAAGTTTCCGTCAATTTCTTTATGGGTATTCAAGGAACTTTGAGTCAATCCATTTTTAGGTATGTAGGATTTTAAAATGGGTGAAATTCTTCCTCACCCATGCCCAAATTCTAAGTTAATTCATAAATTCTCCTATTCAAATTCCATGGGGTTTTACCCAAAGCCTGAAAAATGATTTCTCTTTACGGATATGATTTAATTGAGTTTTAGTTATGGAATTATGCATGTGGGCAGATTTTATGTTATCTTCTTTAAAATCATGTTTCAATCTTTTTAAATCTAAAATGCTCATTGATGGAAGTTCATGAAAATTATGATTTATGGTGAATATTCAATATTTTGAGTTTATTGATGATGGAAAACATGAATTCAAGTTACCCATGTTTATGAGAATATTTTGAAAGAATTGAGTATGATGAAGTATTGGGCAATGCCCCCATGATGAAGAATGATTTATAATTTATGAAATGAATTTCATGATTTATCGATTTATGATGTTTGCCGATGAAAGGGGCCTTTGATTCTTGGCTAAGCATGTTAAAAGGGGATCAATCATGATAAATGTTATTTTCTAGCCAATGAATCGTAATGCATGATGTTAATGATTTATGCATGAGCCTATATGCATGTTTTTGGGAGCCGAATCTAGCACCGAGCATCCCGGTGTTTAAAGGACTACGCCGGTGTCTCATAACCACGTGCCACCGTGGGTTTCTAATGATGTATTGTGTTGATGATGATCCCCTCAAATGTGATATCACGCCTTATGCACGACCCTCGTCTGGCAAGCCAGGGTCGGCTCTGGCCACTTGAGCGAGACATTGGGGCATCGTGAAAGGCTCTACCATGATGGTGTCAGTTATGATGAGTCCTCCCATTGTTCCGCATGTTTTATGCATTGTTATGTTTATGTTATTTGCTCAAGTTATATTTTGATAAAGCTTACTTACGATTATGATAATTAAGGATTACGCATGATTTGAAGGTCTTGAGCCTTATGTTTTATTACGAAGATTTTGATGCAAGCATGATGTCCTTCTCCTATGTCTATTTATGAGTTTAATTTGTTTTAAAATGTTTGTTTTACTTACCTTGCATACTCGGTACATTCCATGTACTGACCGCATACTTGCTATGTTGTATCCTTTCATGATACAAGGTCCGGATCTCAGGCTCATCCTCATCCTTAGTCTGTCTCAGCTTACGTTCTCAGCTTATTGGTAATTCCTCATGTTTCCAGGATTGTTGGCAGGCTTTTATGTTATCTTACGTTTTAGTATCGTTCAGGTTAGTTGGGGATGTTGTCCCATTAGCCCATCGTATGTTGTAGAGGCTTTCATACCGTGTCTCATATTCAACTTATGTGTACGTCCAGTATTTCTAAGGTTATGTTATGATTACGTTTCCGCTATGTTTTTATGATTATCATTCCGCTTATTTGAATGAGATTAGTTGCATGCATGGGCCATGGGTCGACTTCGGGTCTCTTGGGGTCCATTGTCTCATGTCTATGATCCTGGTATACGTTCGGTTCGTGACACACGAGTAATGATCTTGAAGCAAGAAGAAGCTGTTGATTTTTCCATTATTTTCTTCTTCTTCTTCTTCTTCCGTTCTCTCACTCACTGATTGACCAGTCTAATAGCCTTTCTTGTTCCATCAAGAATGAAGTGTGGTCGCCTCCTTCATCTGTCTTTCATATAGTATCGCATATTGATTTTTTTTTTCGTGAATCATCATAATAAAATAAAATATCCTTAAGATTGTTATAAAATATTGTGAATCACAAATGTCTCATAGCTTGAGGCATACCTATGGCACTATCCTTAAGGATATTTCACCCGGTAGGTGTATCCCCCAGAATTCAACAAGCTCTTCCAGTATAAACCTAGGAGCCAGAATCTGATAAAAATTTTAAAAGAAAAACCAGCACTTAAGAGATGAAGAAGTAGAAACTTTTTTTAAATGTTTTTCTCTACTCCCTTTCTTGTCAAACAAGAGCAAACAATTTATAGGCTGAAAAAAGGATTTCTCCCGGCCAAAAGATCAAAGAAAGTATATCCTTTCTAAGGATGAACTCCAACAGACATAATAAAAATCAAAGTCATTAAAAGCTATAAATTTGTAATTATTTGGAAGCAAAACTTTTAGGCTAAATCAATGAAAAACCATTATAAAATCGACCAAATTTTACATAATAAATGTCTTTCAATTTTTGATAGAAAATTTGAATTCTTATCTGCTAAAATATAAATGCAGATATAATAAAATAAAAATTCTTTTTGAGATATTAAAATGATTATTTTTCAACAAAGGTATCATCGATGATTATTTTGATATCGGTCCAATACGACATAAGTTATCACGATCTCTTCATTTTTCATCATTTTAGGTACCTGAACCTTTCCCAAGGTTTTGTGAAATAATATGCCGTGGTGCTCCTTTTAAAGCATTTGCCTCATTATTCTGACTATCTTGATCATTTGCTCTTCTCCTTCTTTAAGGAGCTTTTATTTCTAGAATCAAATGATCTATTACGCTTCAAACATGTCATATCCTTGTCCTTCAATGACTCTAATTTTCATTAGCACATCTGTGTAACACCCAAAAACTTTCCTAGACCAAACTCAGACCTTGCAAGAAAAATCCTGAGAAATATTGCCTCAGAACGACCGAGACAATGAGTCGTGGTCAGCTCCAAGGACCCGTCATCTCAGTCATGGTCAGCCCTGCCTTGGTCCTTTGGGAACTAACGGGACGTGGAAGGACCTAGTGTGAGAAACAATGAGTCATCCTATCACTCATTGGTCCCCATCTCAGAAATCCCTTTTCCAGGAACCTACGACTCAACCAACGAGTCATCTTGTGATACAACAATTCGCGGTGTGAGTCGCTAGCTGAGACTCCCAGAAATCTTCTTTAGTGACAATGAGTGACAACAATGACTCATTGTATCATACAATGAGTCGTTATGACCACCTGTGGTGCCAAGTTCAAGGATCTTAAGAACTTCTCCAGTGGAGGTGATGACTTCACACAACGACCCGTTGGGTATACCAACGTGTTGTGTTGCACGTTGTTAGGCTTCTTAGATTTTTCTTCCTGTGGACATAGAGGAACCAATGACCTGTTGATTCATCCAAAGAGTCATGGTCCCTCTCTTTGCTAGTTCTAGTGAGCCGAATATTCAGGCCTCAGGACCAACAACTGGTCCCAATGAGTC
The DNA here is from genome assembly GCA_035772735.1 of Datura wrightii. Classification (NCBI taxonomy): domain Eukaryota; kingdom Viridiplantae; phylum Streptophyta; class Magnoliopsida; order Solanales; family Solanaceae; genus Datura; species Datura wrightii. The sequence goes on from JASDFA010000018.1 coordinate 147,099,780, forward strand.
GTGGTCTCAACCAACGACTCGTTGAGTGACCCATCGGTCCCTTTCGACAGTTTTTCCAGATTTTGTTCCCAGGGATATTTTAGAAATTTTGCACTTTTTTAATCCCTGAACTACATCGTTTTGGGTTATTTTCATGAAATTTAGAGGGGTAATCGACGTTATACTTCACCCCTCTCATTCCCTCAAAAGTCAAATCGTAAAAATTCTCTTAGAAAAGCTAAGAGTAGGAGCTAGGGTAGTCGATTTTCTTCTCAGATTCTCAAGAGATTTTCTCTGGGATTTCTTCACCAGGTATGTGGGAATTCAACAAGGGAATTGTTCTTCCCTCGTGTCTCCAAAACCCTTCCTTAATCTTCTATCAGTTATAGCCCTGAGGTTACAAAATGTAGAAAGTTTTTAGACAGAATTCGATAAATTTTAGGTGGAATATTATCCAAGCTACTATATTTTCCAAATTCCTACAAATTATGTGGAAACTAGTTTCTTATAAAATGATTTAGCCCTAGTTTCTGAGTTCAGTAAATTAGAATCTTGCATATTTGACTAGTTATTCATGTTGCTTGATTCTATCAGTGTTGGAATTCCCTTATTGTTAAAATAAGCTGAAATCTCAGTCAGATGCATGCTAGTCTAGTTTCAGTCAGAATATTAGTATAATCTGTATTATTAAGAAATGTTAGCTGATCAGTTTGACTACAGTCTTTTCTTGAGGTGTCAGTGGTGCCTCCTAGTTATCAGTTATTAGACTCAGATATTAGTTATCCGATTTTAGCCGATTTTTTAGACGGTTACAATGCTTCTAGATAAGAAGCACTGGCTAATCTTAGAACACTAGTTATAGAATCTGGTCTATTAAGATTCTCAGGGTACTTCTAGATAAGTATCTCACACTTAGTCTTGGACCCTAGTTTCGAGCTATCAACTTAGTAGTCAAACTAGGACTATCTAGTGGGAGTAGGAGTTAGCACCAAGTGGATTAGGGTTCCAGCACACCCAGGATCCTAGAACTACATTGCTACCATAGGTTATTTTATTGGCCCGATGGCCCCATACTCGTGATCACCCAATTCATGCCTTTATACCTTGGCAAGATATATTGGGTCCTACTGATGGGGTGTATACATCGGACTCCATGTCTAGCAGTCGTGGTTATATGTCGGTTGTAGCCTCTCCTACTAGTCAGTATAATTTCAGTTTAGCTTAGCTCAGTACAGTTTAAAATTTACTCAGTTCAGTTTAGTTCAGTTCAGTACAGTTAGCTCAGATCAGTATCTCAGATTCAGGGCATATTTATGACCACCAGTCAGGGTCATTATTGACCATCTCAGTTATATTTCAATAGACCTATTTCCAGTATTTTAGTTGGTTATTGCATGTCATTTCAGTTCATTTATTTGTTCTTTATGTTATATTTTCTCCCACTTACTCAGTACATTCAAAGTACTGACGCGTATCTTCTATGTTGTATCGTATTATGATATAAGCGCAAGTTCTTAGCCCTAACACCATTAGACGATTTCCTTCCGGTGATATCAGTAGCTGCAGTTGGTGAGTCCTCATCTTTTGAGGATGATACTTTATTATTCAGTTTTTTCTTTCAGTTAGACTTTAGAGTTAGCTGTGGGCTTGTCCCAACAACTCATCATTGTAGATGGCTTTCAGACATAGACTCAGTTATTTAGTTTTGCTTTCAGATGTATGAACCTTTATCATTTAGATTTTTCTTAAATGGTTTTATTATTTAAGCTTCCACTATGATTATCTAGATTACTAGTGTTATGATAGACCATGGGTTGTCTTGGGGTTACTTGTGACTCCAAGTACTGTGTCTCGTCTAGGGTATAGACTGGGGTTGTGAAAAACTTGGTATCAGAGCCCCAGGTTTAGAGTATCCTAGGATGTTTGAAAGCCGTGTCAAGTAGAGTCATTTCCATGGGTGTGAAGTGTGCCACACTTATGATGGGGAGGCTACGAGATGTTATTAGAAAAACTCCCTTTTTGTTCATACTCCTTATCGTGCATTGAAGTTCTATTCCAGAAACGTTCTCCTAACCCGTGCTCTATTTTGTTTCAGTGAAACTATGCCGCCAAGATGCAGAAATGGAAGAAGGACCAGCAATGCTAACTAACCCACCCCACCAGCTCCAGTAGCACCGCAAGACGACTAAGTGTCCTCAGTAGAATCCAGAGCGACAATCCAACTGTTGGCTCAGATAGTCACAAACCAGGTGAACTAGTAAGTGGTTCCGATTAACTCAAATGGATCTGCAGTGGTAGCCAGAGTTCGGGACTTCACCTGAATGAAGCCTCTATCCTTCATGGATCTAAGGTGGGAAAGGACCCACATGAGTTCGTGGATGAGGTACAAAAGATCACCCAGATTGTGGGTGTTAGTTCTGTTGAGAGTGCTGACCTGGCTGCCTACCAGTTGAAAGGGGTAGCCCAGATCTGGTACGATCAATGGAAAGAAGGGAGATGAATAGGAGGGGAACTAGTGGAGTGGGAAGAGTTCATAGCAGCATTCCTAGAAAATTCTTCCCCCGAGAGTTAAGGGAGGCTAAGGTTGCAGAATTCATGAATTTGAAGCAGGGAAATAGGACGGTGGAAGAATATGCATTGGAGTTCACACGGTTGTCAAGATATGCTCCAGAGATGGTAGTAGAGGGCTCCAACACCCACTTCAGCCAGCGCCCTTACTTTCTGGTCCCGCAAGGATCAAAAGGGTGGAGCATCTGACTTACAGTCCTAGAGTCACAACGCTAGCAACTGTTATCCAGCTTGCCCTAAGTGTAGCAAGAATAATCCAGGGGAATGCCTTCAGGGCAGAAAGGGTTTCTTTGGGTGTGGACAACTAGATCATCAGCTTAGAGAATGCCTATTAGCAGGATCAGGGAAATCACAGTCTGCCACTTCAGCAGCTCTAGTTGGCAGACCAGCTCAGCAGGCCAACACTTCAGGTACGGATGGCGGTCAGCGCCAAAACTATTTTTACGCTTTGTCCACTTATTAGGATCAGGAGAGCTCACCTAACATGGTCACGGTTCTGTTACGTCTCTTCCATCTACATGTATATGCCCTACTAGATCTAGGAGCCACATTATCATTCATGACTCCCTATCATTCAGAACCATTCTCAGTCTCTACCCCAGTTAGTGAGTCAGTTAGAGCTAGCCAGGTGTATAGAAACTGCCAAGTCTTAGTATTGAATAAGGTCATTCCAGCCGACCTAGTAGAGTTAGAAATGGTCTATTTTGATCTCATTCTTGGCATGGATTGGTTACACTCTGATTATGCATCAGTCGGCTACAAAAGTAGAGTCGTCAGATTTCAGTTCTCTAATGAGCCAGTTTTAGAGTGGATGGGCAGTAGTTCAGCGCCTAAAGGTCGGTTTATTTCCTACCTTAAGGCAAGGAAGCTCATTACTAAAGGGTGCATTTATCACCTTGTTTAGGTCAAAGATTTCAGCTTTGAGACCTCAATTATCCAGTCAGTTCCAGTTGTCAGCGAGTTCCCTAACGTGTTTTCCGAAGATCTTCTCGGAGTCCCTCTTGTTCGGGAAATATACTTCGGCATAGATCTTCTTCCAAACACTCAGTCCATCTCCATCCCTCCTTACAGAATGGCTCCAACTTAGCTTAAGGAATTGAAGAAGCAACTAAAAGATCTTTTTCATAAAGGTTTCATCAGGCCCAGTATCTCTTTAAGGGTTGCTCTAGTATTATTTATGTGAAAAAAAAGATGGTACTCTTAGGATGTGTATCGATTACCTTCAATTGTACAAAGTCACAATTAAGAACAGGTATCCCCTACCTAGGATTGACGACTTGTTCGATCAGCTTCAGGCAGCCAGTTATTTCTCCAAGGTAGATCTCAGGTCAGGGTATCATTAGCTTAGAGTCAGAGAATATGACATACCGAAAATAGCCTTCAAAACTCAGTATGATCACTATGAATTCGTGGTTATCTCCTTTGGGCTATCTAATGCCCCTGCAGCCTTTATGGACCTGATGAACAAGGTTTTCAAGTAGTACTTAGACATATTCGTCATTGTATTCATTGATGACATTCTAGTATACTCAAGAAATGAGGAGGAACATGCTAACCATATGAGGTTAGTGCTACAAATGCTTAAAGACCGCCAGTTGTTTGCTAAGTTCAGCAAATGTGAATTCTGGTTGAAGCATATGACTTTCCTTGGTCATGTGGTCTCGGGTGAGGTATTCAGGTAGATCTTCAAAAGATAGAAGAGGTGAAAGACTGGACAAGACCTACTTTCCCAACTGAAATCAGAAGTTTCTTGGGTCTAGCCAGTTATTACTGACGTTTTACGGAAGGATTTTCCTCTATTTCATCTCCTCTGACTAGGTTGACTTAGAAAAAGGTGAAGTTTGAGTGGTTGGATGCATGCGAGAAGAGTTTCCAGGAGTTGAAGACTCGACTCACTACCGCCCTAGTATTAACCTTACCGGAAGGAACAGATGGATTCATTGTATCTTGTGACGCCTCCAGAGTAGGACACAGTTGCGATCTGATGTAGAGGGTTAAGGTGATAGCTTATGCCTCCAGACAGCTCAAGGTTCACGAAGAGAACTATCCGACTCATGACCTTGAGTTGGCAGCAATTGCGTTTGCATTTAAAATATGGTGGCATTACCTTTATGGGGGTCACATGGATGTTTTCAGCGATCACAAGAGCCTTCAGTACGTGTTTAGTCAGAAGGACTTGAATCTTCGTCAGAGAAGGTGGTTGAAACTATTGAAGGACTATGACATGAGTGTGTTATACCACCCGAGCAAGGCCAATTGGTGGATGATGCACAAAGTAGGATGTCCATGGGGAGCATGGCTCATGTTGAGGAAAGTAGAAATAAACTAGCAAAAGATATTCATAGGTTAGCTCGATTAGAAGTGTAGTTGGTTGATTCAGCTGAGAGTGGAGTAGTAGTGTAGAGTGGATCAGATTCCTCATTATCCATTGAAGTTAAGTCAAGGCAGGATGAAGATCCCATACTGCTTAAACTAAAAGAAGCAGTTCTCAGAAAAGAAGTGGAGGCTTTCTTCAAAGGGAAAGATGGTGTGCTCTGTTACCAGGGTAGACTATGTGTACCGGATGTAGGTGACTTGAGACAGTAGATACTGGCTAAAGCACACAGTTCGAGATATTCTATACACCCAGGTGGCACTAAGATGTACCATAATCTACGGGATATTTACTGGTGAAACGACATGAAAAGAGACATAGCAGAATTTGTGGCTAAGTGCCCAAACTACTAGCAGGTTGAGGTGGAACATCAGAGGCCTGGAGGTATGACTCAGGATATCAGCATACCCACATGGAAATGGGAAGAAGTGAATATGGACTTTATTACAGGTCTACCTCGTATTCATTGGCAGCATGACTCAATTTGGGTGATAGTAGACCGAATGACCAAGTCAACACATTTCCTCCCAATTAAAACTATAGACTCAACTGAGGATTATGCTAGGCTATTTATCTGGGAGTTAGTCAGAATGCATGGGGTCCCCTTGTCTATCATTTCAGATAGAGGTACCTAGTTCACCTCGCATTTCCAAAAGTCATTTCAGAAAGGACTTGGTACCCAGGTCAAGCTTAATACAACTTTTCACACTTAGACATATGGACAAGCTGAGCTGACTATCCAGACCTTAGAAGATATGCTGAGAGTATGTGTGATCAATTTCAAGGGTAGTTGGGATGATCACCTACCTCTCATCGAGTTGCGTACAACAACAACTACCACTCTAGTATTCAGATGGCCTTGTTTGAGGCATTATATGGTAGGAGGTGTGGGTCTCCTATAGGGTGGTTTAAAGTTGGTGAAGATACCTTGATAGGTCCAGACTCAGTTCATGAAGCTATTTAGAAGGTGCAACTTATCAGGGAGAGGTTGAAAACAGCACAAAGCCGATAGAAATCCTATGCTAATGTGACGAGAAGAGAGTTAGAATTTGCAGTAGATAATTGGGTTTATCTGAAAATTTCATCCATGAAGGGGGTGATGAGGTTTAGGAAGAGAGGGAAACTCAGTCCGAGATGTGTGGGACCTTATAGGATTTTGAGATGAATTGGCAGTGCGGCATATGAGTTAGAACTACCTCCAGAGTTAGCTTATGTGCACCTAGTCTTCCATGTGTCACTATTGAAGAAGTGCATAGGTGATCCAACTTTAGTTGTGCCACTAGACAGTGTGGGAGTGAAGGATAGTCTCTCTTACGAAGAGGTCCCAGTTTAGATCCTTGACCGTTAGGTTTGTAAGCTGAGAAACAAGGAAGTCACTTCGATGAAAGTCTTGTGGGAGGAACCAGCTAGTTGAGGGAGCCACATGGGAGGTAGAAGCAGACATGATGGCTAGATACCCTCATTTATTCCCTTCCAGTTTAGTTCCAGCATCAGGTACTAAATTCCACCTCAATACTCTATTTAGTTCCATACTCATAAGTTCTATTAAGATTTTCAGTGTGCATTCTAGTTGCATCAACTTTGTTAGCATGGTTAAGTTAGTTCAGAGTCAGTTACTCCTTCAGAAACCCGTTCATAGTCTCAGTCTGGAAATTGCAGCTCTTTTCATAGTTTTCCAGCAGTTTCAGCCTTAATTCGAGGACGAATGATCCCAAGGGGGAGATATCGTAACACCCTAAAATTTTCCTATACCAAATTCAGACCTTTCAAGAAAAATCCATAAGAAATCAGAAATGTTGCCTCTGAACGATCGATACAATGAGTCATGGTCAGCCCTGCATTGGTCCTTCAGGAACTAACGGGACATGGAATGACCTGTTGTGATAAACAACGAGTCATCCTGTCACTTATTGGTCCCTAACTCAAAACTCCCTTTTCCAGGAACCCACGACTCAATCAACGAGTCGTCATGTGATATAAAGACTCCTGGTGTGAGTCGTTAGTTGGGACTCCTAGAAATCTTCTTCAGTAACAACGAGTGGCAACAATGACCCGTTGTATCAAGCAACGAGCCATTGTGACCACAAGTGGTGCCGAGTTCAGGGATCTTAAGAACTTCTCTAGTGGAGGTGATGACTAGACACAACGACCCATTAGGTATACCAACGAGTCGTTGTGTTGCCCGTTGTTAAGCATCCTAGATTTTTCTTCCAGCAGCCATGGGTGGAACCAATAACCCGTTGGTTCATCCAATGAGTCATGGTCCCTCTCGTTGCCAGTTCTAGTTAGCCGAATATTCCAGCCTCAAGACCAATGACTCGTTGAGTGACCCATTGGCCCATGTCGACAGTTTTTCCAGATTTTTCCCTAGGGATATTTTAGTAATTTATCACCTTTTTAATCCCTAAAATATATCATTGATTATTTTCAAGGAATTTAGAGGGGTAATAGACATTATACTTTACCCCTCTCATTCCCTCAAAAGTCAGATCGTAAAAATTCTCTTAGAAAAACTCAGAGTAGGAGCTAGGGTAGTCTATTTTCTTCTCAGATTCTCAAGGATTTTCTCTGGGATTTCTTCACCAGGTATGTGGGAATTTAACAAAGGAATTGCTCTTCCCTTGTTTCCCCAAAACCCACCCTTAATATTCTATCAGTTATAGCCCTGAGGTTTCAAAATGTAGAAAGTTTCTAAACAGAATTCGATAAATTTCATATGGAATATTATCCATGTTATTAGCTGCTATATTTTCCAAATTCCTAGAAATTATGTGAAAACTTGTTTCTTGTAAAATGATTTAGCCCTAGTTTCTGAGTTCAGTAAATTAGAATCTTGCATATTTGACTAGTTATTTATGTTGCTTGATTCTATTAGTGTTGGGATTCCGTTGTTGTTAAAATAAGTTGAAATCTCAGTCAGATGTATGCTAGTCCAGTTTCAGTCAGAATATTAGTATACGCTGTATTACTTAGAAATGTCAATTGATCAGTTTGACTACAATTTTTTCTTGAGACTATTAAATTATTAGCAGCTGAAGACATTAACAGATATAGGAAAAACTATAAGTTTCTTCACATAGGACTTGTCCAAGTCGCGGTTAAACCGCTGTATCGATTAGGCTTAGACGTACCTATATGTCTTCTATTAAGAGACAATAGGCTACTAAACTTTGATGATTTATTATTAACAGTATTACAAAGTAACCTAGCTAATGACCCGATATATTTTAACTGTTATCCCAATTTTTCTATAGATATTAATGATCAAAATGGTAAGGATACCTTAACATTAAATGTTAAAACAAAAACCATGAATAGAAAAGAAAATACAAGAGAAATAGCCATAATATATAGAGTATATTATAGGCTAATGAAAACTACCCTAACTCCAAAAGAAAAAATAGTAAGTAACAAAGGGGTTACCATGCTTAGGGAAGCCAATCACAATCACAATAATATTTTCGTCCCAAAAATGATAAAATGGGATGATGTGTTAGTAAAGGATAATTGGAATTTTGACTCCATAATGGAGCCAGAAATTGAGGAAGAAAATTCAACCATTGAGCAGGTAATACAATTTCCAGATGGATCTATAGATTTAAAATTTCTAAGATCTCAATCCTTTAGTCATGTTTCTTCAAGTAAAAGAATGTCTTTTTCGAGACCTTCATTTTCAAAAACGCTAGAAGAAATGGAGGTAACACTTGAAGACATAGAGAAAAAATTAAAGGGAGTAGATTTCTCTGAAACAATTCCTAAGGTTGAATATGAACCTAGAATTAACAAAAGAACAAGTCCCACTTCTAGTGAGATGTTAGGAGTAAGAGACTCTTTATGCATTATTAGATCTGATGAGGAGTTCGAACCAGACTTTGAATATTTAGATAAACTCTGGTTAGATCCAGAAAATAGCATAAAAAGGCAATGGTATGCAGAAAAATATTTATTAAAGGAAAGATTATCCTTTAGAAAAAAATGGTGCACCGATATGAAAAGGATAACATGCAATATAGAGTTCTTTAAATGGTTTGAGTACATAGGAAAATTGAATGATCAAAAGGAATCATTGAGCATGATTGTCAATAAACGTCATACCAAAACTAAGGTGGTTGAATCTATAGTTCCCCCACTAGAGGAAATTAGTTTACCAATTAATGGTAGAATTGTTATAGCTTCACCTTTTAAAATTGATATAGTAGACACTCAAGGTGATCCTAAGAATAAAGATATAAATAGATTAATTCAACAAAATAATTATACTAATCAAATTCTATACGTAGTCTCTAATCAGATCCTTAAGATTGATAATAAATCAATTTTCAATGATAAACCTAGCCCTTCCTATAATAATAAGAAATTAGAAACCCATCCAATATTTAAATTATTATAATTTTGCAAAGATAAATTTCTCAAATTTCAAGAAAAGTTTGAAATCACAGACGATCTTAAAGAAAAGATTAATGAAAAATTAAAAGCTGAATTAAAATAAAAGAATGAATTAAAATTAAAGGATGAATTAAAATTAAAAGATGATAAGGTCATAAGAACAATATCCGAAAAGTCTAATAACGACATTAATAAGTTAAGCTCAAAATATTCCATCAAAAAGAATTATTATAATAAACCCTCATTTCCGAATATGCAGTATGAAGAAAATGAATTTTTATCTCATACTTCACACTCTGGAAATGAAATTGCTGAATGGAATATTGATGGACTTGCAGAACATCAGATATACAACAAGTTACATGAAATGGGGATAGCCATTACGGCCTATAAAATGAAAAACTGCATGGATAAACAAGCTGCAACTCTAATTATATCTGGATTTACAGAGACATTAAAATATTGGTGGAATAATTATCTCAGTGAAGATAATAGGCATAGTGTAACAAATGCTACAACCATCACTCAAGTTATTAAGACTGAATCTACAGGACAAACTTTTGAAAATCTATGCGTAGAAGACACCACCGCTACTTTAATTTATAGTATAGCAAAACATTTTATAGGAGAACCTCAACTTTTTCAATATAGGAGTTTAGAAATACTATCTAACATATCTTTCCCAAAGTTAGATGATTTTAGATAGTATAAGGATGTATTCCTCAACAAGGTTATGGTCAGAGAAGACTGTAGTCTTGATTATTGGAAAGAAAAATTCATAAGTGGTTTACCAACATTATTTGCCGAAAAGGTTAGGATACAATTAAAAGATAGATTTGATGGAAAAATTCCTTATAGCCAGTTAACCTATGGTGACCTTTTAAGTTTTATAAATGTCACAGGACTTGAATTATGTACAAATATGAAGCTTAAAAATCAACTTAAAAAGGATAATAAAATATCCAAAAAAGAAATAGGAAGCTTTTGTCAAGATTTTAGATACATCAAGTTGTCTGCCCCATCAAAAGAGGCATCCAAGAAAATTAAAAGAAGAAACAAGCACTATAAAAATAAATCTAAAAACCCCACCATTACAGAAAAAGATTTAAAAGGAATAAACGAGAAGCCAATAAAGGTTGACTTTCAAAGAAATAATGATAAGTGTTGGAATTGTGAAAAATTTGGCCACAGGACTAAGGATTATAAGGTCTCTAATAAATAGAAAGTTAAGATCAATAAATTAGAACTTGAGCTAGAAATAAAAGATAGATTATATTTTATTCTTGATGAACATGACAACAATTCTTCCCCTGAAGAAAGTTTCAGTGATGAAGACTAGCTTAATATAGCATTAGTTCTGACAATAGTGATTCAACTGATCATTGTGGATGCATGGGAGCAATCTGCACCTGTGATAGCCACTCAATAAATGTCATTACCAATAATAACAAGAAAATCTTCTTTGATATGATTGATCATATTAATGATAAAGATATTAAAAGAAAATATTTAATAGAATTAAAAAATATAGTTCTTAACCAACAACATGACAAAGAAACAATTGAGCCTTTTAATATGAAAAAATTACTAAATAAATTTAAAGAATAAAAGTCTAGTACAACAGTAAAAGATCTTCAAACCGAATTATTACATATTAAAAATGAAGTCAAATAAGTTAAGCAAAGACTTAACAAGCTACAAACAGACTCCCTTGCTAATAAACTATTAAATGAACTAGAACCAATGCAACGATCTGAATTATATCAATCCGAACCAGGAGAAACATCAAAATTAGAAAAAGGTGAAGAAGAAATTTAGTCTCTAGAGAGCCCTCTAGAAGGTATATCAGGAGTAAAAACTATTGCAATAGTTAAAGCTCAGAGCTGGCATATACCTATCACATTGGTTATAAATAAAAATTATACTATTCACAAAATTGCATTATTAGATACAGGTGCAGACCAAAACTACATTATTGAAGGAATAATCCCTCCAAAGTACCTTAAAAAAAGTACAACGCGGTTATTCTCCGCGACAAGATAAAGGCTCAAAATAAATTATAAACTCCATAAGGCACACATTTGCAATAATGGAATCTGCTTTATTAATGATTTTGTAATAACTAAAGATATAAACGAAGAAATAATATTAGGCACCCCCTTTATAACCCAATTAAAACCCTATGTCGCTGATTGAGTTGGAATCCACATTACTGCTCTAGGAAAAGAGATCATTTTTCCCTACCTAAATAATATGTCAAAAGAAGAAAGTGAATTTATAAAAGGAAAAACTATCTTTAGAATAAATCTGCTTTCCCAACAAATAAACTATTTAAAGAACGAGATAAACTTTAAACAGATTGAATCCTCTTTAAAACATCCGAAGGTAGAAGACAAAATTAAAAGCCTACAAGAATTCATAGAACGAGAAGACTGTTCAGAATTTCCTAATTCCTTTTGGGATAGGAAACGCCATATTATTGAGTTACCATATATTGAGGGATTCAATGAAAAGAATATACCTACTAGGGCAAGAACTATTCAAATGAATCAAGAGTTAATGGAATATTATAAAAAGGAAATCAATGATTTCTTGATAAAAAGATTACTAGACCTTCCAAGTCATCACGGAGTTGTTCGGTATTCTATGTCAATAATAGTGCGGAAAAAGAAAGAGGGGCCCTAAGGCTAGTCATTAATTGTAAACCCCTTAACAAAGTTTTAAAATGGATCAGGTACCCAATACCCAATAAAAGAGATCTTCTTAAAAGGAATTATAAAGCTAACATTTATAGTAAGTTTGATATGAAATCGGGATTTTGGCAAATACAGATAGCAGAAAAAGATAAATATAAAATAGCTTTTAATGTACCTTTTGGACAATATGAATGGAATGTAATGCCATTCGGATTAAAAAATGCACCATCTAAATTTCAGAAAATAATGAACAACATATTTAATCCACATAGTCATATTTCTATAGTTTACATAGATGATTTTTTAATATACTCAAAAGATATTGACCAACACTTCAAACATTTTCAAACCTTTTTAAAGGTTGTTAAACAAAACGGATTAGTAGTAAATGCTAAAAATATTAAGTTATTCCGGACTACTATTAGATTCCTTGGTCCTGACTTATATCAAGGAACCTATAAACCTATTTGTAGAGCCATAGTGTTCTCATCCAAATTTTCAGATGAATTAATTGATAAAACTCAGCTTCAGAGATTCTTAGGAAGTCTCAATTATGTTGCAAATTTTATTTCAAATATTAGAAAGGTTTGTAAGCCTCTTTATCAGCGTATTAGGAAGGATCCAGTCCCATGGGGATTAGAACAAACAGAGACAGTCCAAAAAATAAAATCAATAGTTCAAAAACTTCCATATCTAGGAATACCACATCCAGAGGCATTCATGATAGTAAAAACTAACACCTCAGACATAGGATATAGAGGCATCCTTAAGAAAAAAATCTCCCTAGAAAATCCCGAACAATTAGTAAGATTCACTTCAGGAATTTGGAATAATACTTAGAAAAATTACAGCACCATTAAAAAGGAAATTCTGGCTATAGTGCTATGTATCACAAGATTTTAAGAAAATTTAATAAATAAAGAATTTTTACTACGAGTAGACTGCAAAGCAGCCAAAGATGTTTTACAAAAAAATGTAAAAAATCTAGTTTATAAACAAATATTTTCCAGATGACAGGCTCTGTTATCCAGCTTTGATTTTAAATCGAATTTATACAAGGAGAAAATAATTCTCTCCCAGATTTTTTGACTTGGGAATTTCTACAGGGAACTAATGAGACCCGGAACACCAGGTATAAGGCCCCTGAGGACTCCATTTTAGCCCTTCAAACCAGAAGAAATAATGAAAAGACCCTTTAAAGAAGAGGAAAAATCAAAACCATAAAATAAATATTCAGTTCTCTTAGAATTTCCATCTTTTCCAAAAGCTACTATTCCGTCCCCATTAAAGGAACCCATAACTAGTCAGACCAGATTATAGCCATTAAAATTAGCTTTTAAAGGAGACTCTTCATCAGGCGACAAAACTATCTCTATCCAAACAAAGGATAGTTATGAAATGAAGCCACCAGAGACATACTCTCAGACGGTTTTGCCAGCGACTCCTAAAAAGAAAATGGAGAAAAATATTTCAAATAAACAGCAGTTTGAGCTAACAGTTTTACAGGTACTTCCGATCATGGCCCTCGATAAAAAATATGAAGGTTTTGGAGTACCCGAGTTACTAAAGCCCTGCTATGCAAATTGGAATTATGTGGAGACAGACGATCCCCTTAAAACCCGAAGGTATCATGAGTTCATTTTAATAGACATCGATTCAGTAAAAATTGAGCATAAATTAAAATGTCCGGATAATTCTGATAGTTTTCAATACTCAAAGTTTACAATTAAAAGAATTTTAAGTCCGTTTGAATGGTTTGTAGATCATCTACATACACCCATTCCCCTATCAAGTACCCATAGACCCCAGACATACAACTGGTATGATTATAAGACATCCTGGTATAACTTTATGTATCTAAGGCCCAACACTCACTCTTGGTTTTTCAAGTATTCATAAGATATGAAAAGTGCGATCATCCCTAGATGGTTTTACAAATGGTGGAACCAATTCGGAGGAAATAAAAAAGTATTGTCAAAATATTTTCAGACACAGTTTGAAAAATTTCAGGTAGAGCAGAATATTTCTACCCTACCAGAAAATATTAAATTGTGTAAGTTTTTTATTACAAAAAGAATTTCATACATTATCAGTTGGTCCTTTGATATTGATGAATTTGAAATGATTAAATATCTGAGTAAGACCATCAAAATTAAAGGTTGGGCACCAACACCCCAGGAAGATAAGGAAATTTCAAGTTCTTCATTAGACAGGATTCTCAACTGTCCAAGGAAGAATCAAAAGGAAGGCTCCAGCAGGCCTTGTCAAATTTGAAAAAAGATACCCAACAAAAACAGATAATGGAATTATTAAATACTGCATCCTCTCATACAGTGAACCAAGCAATGGAGACATGCTAGATCCGCAAAGGACAGATCAACCTTATCTTCTCAACTAAAGAAGACAACCAGACTACCCTTTCAGAAAAATGAAAAGCTACTACAATGAAAAACATTGGACCCCTCAGGAATCCACCCAAAAAATAATGTAGCAAACAGACAAGCCACATAAGGACAAAATGGAATCTCTACAAACTCCCATGCAGATGAAGATGAATCTTCATCAAATACCAAGGTCACATCAGGACAAATATCAAATTTTAAGGAAACCAAGTTTCAAGAAGATGAAGACATCTTTTAAATAGATCCGTGTAAAATTAAATCTGCCACGTATGGACACATGTAAATAGATAGCATGTAGTAATTAGTTGACTCATCATATTGAGGTCTATTTAAGACCTTCACCTTGTATTAGGAAGGGCATTCAGAAAACACTACACTCACTTCAAATTGCCCAAATCTCTCTTTCCCTCTATGTTCTCTGTATTTCCTTCTTATCAATAAACAACTCTTTGTAAGTATCTTTTCTTCTACTTTATTATTACTTGTAGTATTTTCTTTAATTTTTCGCCCGCCTTTGTAATTTATTTTCAAATCATTTTCTACGATCCGTTAAATGGTTGAGTAGCTAAATCTTTATACTATCCTAGAGCCAGTAAAAATTATGTCACTCTTGAGCAGTTATTTCTGTGTTTAGTTTTGCTGATACTCTTACTCTATTTTCTTAATTTTATTCCTTAAGCCGGGTAACTGTTTAATCACGGTCTAGACGTTGGCAAGCCTGTATTTTCCGTTGGATTAGCTCTAAAGTTTAGATACTAGAGCAGGATCTGGATGGTGTTCCCGTCACCATACCTAAAGGAATAAGATAAAGGAAATTAGATAAGATAACCAGTAAACACTAAACAAAGAAATAACTATTAAGGAGTAACATCTAAAGTAGATATTGGCCTCGGGACAGTACTAATATTCCCCCGAATACTTCATATTATATTAAAATTTATGCTTACACATTCACTTACAGAACAAATAAAATACTATAATAGGAGAAAATGGGTATATTTGAAATACCAAAGTAACTATTAAAAGAAAATAACAGAAATATTAAAGAACTTAGACTATTATAAAAAACTAATATCTTCAGAAACTCATGGTAATTATTCTAGAAAAATAAATAGAAAATTAATTCTTGACAATCTAATCAGGTTATATAATGAATTATGTTATGTTAGTCATAATTTGTCTATACAAAGAAGAAAATTAAAGGATATATTAATTATTCAGTTAAAACTATCTGCACAATTTTAATGGATACCTCTGAAAATCATAACATAATAACTAGTATTAATATTTCTGCCATAACTACTAAAATAGCTAAGATAGAGAGCGATTTACAAAATTGAAATATCCCAAAGGAACGTTTTGAAAAGGCATATAAGACTGGAAACTTTAATTTTATTAAGAATTATAATATTAAAACCTCCGAATCTACGGTGGCTATTTATAAGTCTATTGAGACTATTAAATTATTAGCAGCTGAAGTCATTAACAGATATAGGAAAAACTATAAGTTTCTTCACATAGGACTTTCCCAAGTCGCGGTTAAACCGTTGTATCGATTAGGCTTAGACGTGCCTATATGTCTTCTATTAAGAGACAATAGGCTACTAAACTTTAATGATTCATTATTATGCAGTATTACAAAGTAACCTAGCTAATGGCCCGGTATATTTTAACTATTATCTCAATTTTTCTATAGATATTAATGATCAAAATGTTATAGATACCCTAACATTAAATGTTAAAACAAAAAACATGAATATCAAAGAAAATACAAGAGAAATAGCCATAATACATAGAGTATATTACAGGCTAATGAAAACTACCCTAGCTCGAAAAGCAAAAATAGTAAGTAACAAAGGGGTTACCATGCTCAGGGAAGTCAATCACAACCACAACAATATTTTCGTCCCAAAAATGGTAAAATGGGATGATGTGTTAGTAAAGGATAATTGGCATTTTGACTCCATAACAGAGCCAGAAAATGAGGAAGAAAATTCAACCATTGAGCAGGTAATACAATTTTCGGATGGTTCTATAGATTTAAAATTTCTAAGATCCCAATCTTTTAGTCATGCTTCTTCAAGTAAAAGAATGTCTTTTTCGAGACCTTCATTTTCAAAAACGCTAGAAGAAAAGGAGGTAACACTTGAAGACAAAGAGAAAAAATTAAAGGGAGTAGATTTCTCTGAAACAATTTCTAAGATTGAATATGAACCTAGAATTACCAAAAGAACAAGTCCCACTGCTAGTGAGATGCTAGGAGTAAGAGACTCTTTATGCATTATTAGATCTGATGAGGAGTTCGAACCAGATTTTGAATATTTAGATAAACTCTATGTAGATCCAGAAAATAGATAAAAAGGCAATGGTAAGCAGAAAAATATTCATTAAAGGAAAGATTATCCTTTAGGAAAAAATGGTGCGCCGATATGAAAAGGATGAGATGCAATATAGAGTTCTTTAAATGGTTTGAGTACACAGTAAAATTGGATGATCAAAAGGAATCATTGAGCATGATTGTTAATAAATGGCATACCAAAACTAAGGTGGTTGAATCTATAATTCCCCCACTAGAGGAAATTAGTTTACCAATAGATGGTAGAATTGTTACAGTTACACCTTTTAAAATTGATATAGTAGACACCCAAGGTGATCCTAAAAATAAAGATATAAATAGATTAATTCAATAAATTAATTATACTAATTAATTACTATACTTAGTCTCTAATCAAATCCTTAAGACTGATAATAAATCAATTTTCAATGATAAACCTAGCCCTTACTATAATAATAAGAAATTAGAAACCCATCCAATATTTAAATTACCAGAATTTTTCAAAGATAAATTCCCAAAATTTCAAGAAAAGTTTGACATCACAGATGATCTTAGAGAAAAGATTAATGAAAAATTAAAAGCTGAATTAACATTAAAGAATAAATTAAAATTAAAGGATGAATTGAAATTAAAAGATGATAAGGTCATAAGAACAATATCCGAAAAGTCTGATAACGACATTAATATGTTAAGATCTAAATATTCCATAAAAAAGAATTATTAAATAAACCCCCATTCCCGAATATGCAGTATGAAGAAAATGAATTTTTATCTCATACTTTACACTCTGAAAATGAAATTGCTGAATAGAATATTGATGGACTTGCAGAACATCAGATATACAACAAGTTACATGAAATGGGGATGGCCATTACGGCCTATAAAATGAAAAACTGCACGGATAAACAAGCTGCCACTCTAATTATATCTGGATTTACAGGGACACTAAAATATTGGTGGGATAATTATCTTAGTGAAGATAATAGACATAGTGTAACAAATGCTACAACCATTACTCAAGTTATTAAGACTGAATCTATAGGACAAACTTTTGAAAATCTATATGTGGAAGACGCCACCAGTACCTTAATTTATAGTATAGCAAAACATTTTTTAGGAGAACCTCAACTTTCTCAATATAGGAGTTTAGAAATACTATCTAACCTGAAAAATTCATAAGTGGTTTATCAACATTAATTGCCGAAAAGGTTAGGATAAAATTAAAAGATAGATTTGATGGAAAAATTCGTTATAGCCAGTTAACCTATGGCGACCTTATAAGTTTTATAAATGCCACAGGACTTGAATTATGTACAGACATGAAGCTTAAAAATCAACTTAAAAAGGATAATAAAATATCCAAAAAAGAAATAGGAAGATTTTGTCAAGATTTTGGATACATCAAGTTGTCTGCCCCTTCAAAAGAGGTATCCAAGAAAATTAAAAGAAGACACAAGCACTATAAAAATAAATCTGAAAAACCCCATCATTATAGAATAAGATTTAAAAGGCATAAACGAGAAGTCAACAAAGGTGGCTTTCAAGGAATTAATGATAAATGTTGGAATTGTGGAAAATTTGGCCACAGGGCTAAGGATTGTAAGGTCCCTAATAAAAAGAAAGATAAGATCAATATGTTAGAACTTGAGCCAGAAATAAAAGATAGATTATATTTTATTCTTGATGAACATGACAATTCTTCCCCTGAAGAAAGTTTCAGTGATGAAGACCAGCTTAATTTAGCATATAGTTCTGACAATAGTGACTCAACTGATCAATGTGGATGCACGGAAGCAATATGCACCTATGATAGCCACTCAATAAATGTCATTACCAATAATAATAAGGAAATATTCTTTGATATGATTGATCATATTGAAGATAAAGATCTTAAAAAAGAAAATATTTAATAGAATTAAAAAGTATAGTTCTTAACCAACAACATGACAAAGAAACAATTGAGCCTTTTAATATGAAAAACGTACTAAATAAATTTAAAGAACAAAATTCTAGTACAATAGTACAAGATCTTCAAACCGAATTATTACATATTAAAAATGAAGTCAAAGAAGTTGAGCAAAGACTTAACAAGCTAGAAATAGATACCCTTGCTAATAAACTATTAAATGAAATAGAACCAATGCAAGGATCTGAATTATATCAATCCGACCAAGGAGAAACATCAAAATTAGAAAAAGGTGATGAAGAAATTGAGTCTTTAGTGAGCCCTCTAGAAGGTAAATCAGGAGTAAAAACTATTGCAATAGTTAAATCCCAGAGCTGGCATCTACCTATCACATTGGTTATAAATAAAAATTATACTACTCACAAAATTACATTATTAGACACAAGTGTAGACCAAAACTGCATTATTGAAGGAATAATCCCTACTAAGTACCTTGAAAAAAATACAACGCGGTTATTCTCCGCGATAGGAGAAAGGCTCAAAATAAATTACAAACTCCATAAGGCACACATATGCAATAATGAAATCTGCTTTATTAATGATTTTGTAATAACTAAAGATATAAACGAAGAAATAATATTGGGCACCCCCTTTATAACCCAATTAAAACCCTATATCGCTGATTTAGATGGCATCCACACCACTGCTCTAGAAAAAGAGATCATTTTTTCCTACCTAAATAATATGTCAAAAGAAGAAAGTGAATTTATAAAAGAAAAAACTATCTTTAGAATAAATCTGCTTTCCCAACAAATAAACTATTTAAAGAACGAGATAAAATTTAAAAGGATTGAATCCGCTTTAAAACATCCGAAGGTAGAATCCAAAATTAAAAGCCTGCAAGAATTCATAGAACGAGAAGTCTGTTCAGAATTTCCTAATGCCTTTGGGATAGGAAACACCATATTATTGAGTTACCATATATTGAGGGATTCAACAAAAAGAATATCCCTAGAGAGCAAGACCTATTCATATGAATCAAGAGTTAATGGAATATTGTAAAAAGGAAATTAGTGATTTACTTGATAAAAAGATTATTAGACCTTCCAAGTCACCATGGAGTTGTTCGGCATTCAATGTCAATAATAGTACGGAAAAAGAAAGAGGAGCCCCAAGCCTAGTCATTAATTATAAGCCCCTTAACAAAGTTTTAAAATGGATGAGGTATCCAATACCCAATAAAAGAGATCTTCTTAAAAGGACTTATAAAGCTAACATTTATAGTAAGTTTGATATGAAATCGGGATTTTGGCAAATACAGATTAGCAGAAAAAGATAAATATAAAAAAGCTTTTAGTGTACCTTTTGGACAATATGAATGGAATGTAATTCCATTCGGATTAGAAAATGCACCGTATGAATTTTAGAATATAATGAACAACATATTTAATCCACATAGTCATATTTCTATAGTTTACATATATGATATTTTAATATACTCAGAAGATATTGACCAACACTTCAAACATATCCAAGTATACTAATATTCTGACTGAAACTGGACTAGCATGCATTTGACTGAGATTTCAACTTATTTTAACAACAAGAGAATCCCAACACTAATGGAATCAAGCAACATAAATAACTAGTCAAATATGCAAGATTCTAATTTACTGAACTTAGAAACTAGGGATAAATCATTTTACAAGAAACAAGTTTTCACATAATTTCTAGGAATTTGGAAAATATAGCAACTAATAACATGGATAATATTCCACCTGAAATTTATCGAATTCTATCTAGAAACTTTCTACATTTAACCTCAAGGCTATAACTGATAAAAGATTAAGGAAGCGTTTTGGGGACACAAGGGAAGAAAAATTCCTTTGTTGAATTACCACATACCTGGTGAAGAAATCCCAGAGAAAATCCTTGAGAATCTGAGAAGAAAATCGACTACCCTAGCTCCTACTCTGTGTTTTTCTGAGAGAATTTTTACGATCTTACTTTTGAGGGAATGAGAGGGGTGAAGCATAACGTTGATTAACCCTCTAAATTCCTTGAAAATAATCCAAAATGATATAGTTTAGGGATTAAAAAGTGAGAAATTACTAAAATATCCCTGGGGAAAAATCTGGAAAAACTGCTGACATGGGCCAACGGATCACTCAAAGAGTCATTGGTCTTGGGGCCTGAATATTCAGCTCACTAGAACTGGCAACGAGAGGGACCATGACTCGTTGGATGAACCAATAGGCTATTGGTTCCTCCCATGGCTGCTGTAAGAAAAATCTAGGAAGCCTAACAATAGGCAACACAACGACTTGTCGGTATACCCAATGGGTCGTTGTGTCGAGTCATCACCTCCACTAGAGAAGTTCTTAAGATCCCTGAACTTGGCACTACTTATGGTCACAATGACTCATTGCGTGGTACAACCGTCATTGTTACCACTCGTTGTTACTGAAGAAGATTTCTGGGAGTTCCAACTAACGACTCACACCAGGAGTCGTTGTATCACACGACGACTCATTGGTTGAGTCGTGGGTTCCTGGAAAAGGGTGTTCTGAGTTTGGGACCAATGAGTGACAGGACGACTCATTGTTTATCACAACGGGTCGTTCCACATCCCGTTGGTTCCCGAAGGACCAATGCAGGGCTGACCACGACTCATTGTCTCGATCATTCAGAGGCAACATTTTTGATTTCTTATTGATTTTTCTTGAAAGGTCTGAATTTGGTCTAGGAAAGTTTTGGGGTGTTACAATATCTCCCCCTTGGGATCATTCGTCCTCGAATGAAGGCTAAAACTGTTGGAAAACTACAAAAAGAGCTGCAATTCCCAAACTGAGACTATGAACGGGTTTCTGAAGGAGTAACTGACTCTGAACTGACTTAACCATGCTAAAAAAGTTGATGCAACTAGAATGCACATTGAAAATCGAAATAGAGCTGATGAGTACGAAACTAAACAGAGTATTGAGGAGGAATTTAGTACCTGATGCTGGAACTAAACTGGAAGGGAATAAATGAGGATATCATGTCTGCTTCTACCTCCCATGTGGCTCCCTCAACTAGCTAGTTCCTCCACAAGACTTTTCACCGAAGTGACTTCCTTGTTTCTCAGCTTATGAACCTAACGGTCAAGGATCTGAACTGGGACCTCTTCGTAACAGAGACTATCCTTCACTCCCACACTGTCTAGTGGCACAACTAAAGTTGGATCACCTATGCACTTCTTCAATAGTGACACATGGAAGACTGGGTGCACAAAAGCTAACTTTGGAGGTAGTTCTAACTCATATGCCACACTGCCAATTCGTCTCAAAATCCTATAGGGTCCCATATATCTCGGACTTAGTTTCCCTCTCTTCCTAAACATCATCACCCCCTTCATGGATGAAATTTTCAGA
This sequence comes from Datura wrightii, assembly GCA_035772735.1. NCBI lineage: Eukaryota > Viridiplantae > Streptophyta > Magnoliopsida > Solanales > Solanaceae > Datura > Datura wrightii. Next base: position 147,121,839 of record JASDFA010000018.1, read on the forward strand.
TAAACCTAATTATCAACTACAAATTCTAACTCTCTTCTCGTCACATCAGCATAGGATTTCTGTCGGCTTTGTGTTGTTTTCAACCTCTCCCTGATAAGTTGCACCTTCTGCATAGGTTCATGAATTGATTCTGGCCCTATCAAGGTAGCTTCACCAACTTCAAACCACCCTATAGTAGACCCACACCTCGTACCATATAATGCCTCAAATAAGGTCATCTGATTACTAAAGTGGTAACTATTGTGGTACGCAAACTCGATGAGAGGTAGGTGATCATCCCAACTGCCCTTGAAATTGATCACAAATGCTCTCAACATATCTTCTAAGGTCTGGATAGTCCGCTCAGCTTGTCCATCTGACTGAGTGTGAAAAGTTGTACTAAGCTTGACCTGGGTACCAAGTCCTTTCTGAAATGACTTTCAAAAATGCAAGGTGAACTAGGTTCCTCTATTTGAAATGATAGACAAAGGAACCCCATGCAGTCTGACTAAATCCGGATATATAGGCTAGCATAATCCTCAGTTGAGTCTATAGTTTTAATTGGGAGGAAATGTGCTGACTTGGTCATTTGGTCTACTAGCACCCAGATTGAGTCATGCTGCCAATGAATATGAGGTAAACTGTAATAAAGTCCATATTCACTTTTTCCCATTTCCATGTGGGTATGCTGATATCCTGAGTCATACCCCTAGGCCTCTGATGTTCCACCTCAACCTGTTGGTAGTTTGGGCACTTAGCCACAAATTCTGCTATGTCTCTTTTCACGCTGTTTCACCAGTAAATATCCTGTAGATTATGGTACATCTTAGTGCCACCTGGGTGTATATAATATCTCGAACTGTGTGCTTTAGCCAGTATCTACTGTCTCAAGTCACCTACATCCGGTACACATAGTCTACCCTGGTAACGGAGCACACCATCTCCCCCTTTGAAGAAAGACTCCACTTCTTTTTTGAGAACTGCTTCTTTTAGTTTAAGCAGTATGGGATCTTCATCCTGCCTTGACTTAACTTCAATGAATAACGAGGAATCTGATCCACTCTACACTACTACTCTGCCCTCAGCTGAATCAACCAACTACACTCCCAATCGAGCTAAACTATGAATATCTTTTGCTAGTTCATTTCTACTTTCCTCAACATGAGCCACGCTCCCCATGGACATCCTTCTTAGTGTATCAGCCACCAATTGGCCTTGCCTGGGTGGTATAGCACACTCTTTTGTAGTCCTTCAATAGTTCCAACCACCTTCTCTGATGAAGATTCAAGTCTTTCTGACTGAACACATACTTAAGGCTCTTGTGATCAGTGAAAACATCCACGTGAGCCCCATAAAGGTAATGCCTCCATATTTTCAATGCAAACACCACTGCTGCCAACTAAAGGTCATGAGTCGGATAGTTCTTTTCGTGTACCTTGAGCTGTCTAGAGGCATAAGCTATCATCTTAACCCCCTACGTCAGAACGCAACTGTGTCCTACTCGGGAGGGGTCACAATATATGATGAACCCATCTGTTCCTTCCGGTAAGGTTAACATTGGGGCAGTAATAAGTTGATCTTCAACTCCCGGAAACTCATCTCACACGCATCTGACTGCTGAAACTTCACCTTTTTCTAAGTCAACCTAGTCATAGGAGATGCAATAGAGGAAAATCCTTCCACAAAATGTTGGTAATAACTGGCTAGACCCAAGAAACTTCTAAATTTGGTTGCGGAAGTAGGTCTTGGCCAGTCTTTCACCTCTGCTATCTTTTGAGGATGTACCTGAATACTCTCACCCGAGACCACATGACCAAGGAAAGTCATAGGCTTTTGCTTAGAATACTAGTTACAAAATTCAGTCTGATAAGACTCTCAGGGTACTTCGAGATAGATATCCCTGACTTAGTATTGGACCCCAGTTTCGAGCTATCAGCTTAGTAGTAAGCCTAGGACTATCCAGTGGGATTAGGACTTAGCACCAAGCGGATTGGGGTTCCAGCGCACCTAGGTTCCTAGAACTATTTTGCTACCATAGGTTATTTTATTAGCGCTATGTCCCCAGACTCGTGATCACCCAAATCATGCCTTTATACCTTGGAAAGGTATATTGGGTCCTACCGATGGGGTGTATACATCGGACTCCACGTCTAGCTCACGTGGTTATATGTCGGTTATAGCCTCTCCCACTTGTCAGTACAATTTCAGTTTAGCTTAGCTTAGTACAATTTCATACTTACTCAATTCAATTCAGTTCATTACAGTTAGCTTAGATTGGTATCTCAAATTCATGGCATGTTTATGACCACCAGTCAGGGTCATTAGTGACCATCTTAGTTATATTTCAGTTGACCAGTTTCCAGTATTTCAGTTGGTCATTGCATGTCATTACATTTTAGTTAGTTGTCCTTTATGTTATATTTTCTCCCACTTATTCAATACATTCAAAGTATTGGCGCATACCTTCTATGTTGTATCGTATTATAATATAGGCACAGGTTCTCAGCCCAAGCTCCATTAGACGATTTCCTTCTGGTGATATCAGCAGCTGCAGTTGGTGAGTCCTCATCTTTTGAGGACAATATTTTATTATTCAGTTATTTCTTTCAGTTACACTATAGAGTTAGCTAGAGGCTTATCCCAGCAACTCATCATTGTAGATAGCTTTTAGACATAGACTCAGACATTCAGTTTTGCTTTCAGGTGTATGAACCTTTATCATTTAGCTTTTTCTTAAATGGTTTTATTATTTAAGCTTTCTCTATGATTACATAGATTACCAGTGTTATGATAGACCATGGCTTGGCTTGGGGTTACTTGTGACTCAAAGTACCGTGACTCATCCAGGGTAGACACGGGTCGTGACAATTTGCAGCTGAATTATAAAATAGGGTCAGCAAATACATCTGACAATTGAGTTCCAATATTTTACAAGTGAATTATCTCTTGAACCTTAAGTTCACTTTTTTTTCGTGGATCTAGATAATTCATCCCATACACAATTTTCAACTGCTAATTACTTCTCCTAATGTTAGGAAAACTAATATTTACCCCCAATCTCATTTGGGAATCCATCTTTTTGCGTTGTTGTGGAGCAATTGAATCATGTACCGCATATTCAAATTTTTAGATGAAATTATTTGGTTCCTGGCCCTGAACCAATTGTGATAGCGGAACCTTATTGGCTTGATGCATTTAAGTGTTGCTATATGTTAAATAAACATATGTCATACCAAATTTTATTTGAGGGTTTTATTCTCATAATTAATGGTTTAGCTATAACTTGAGGCATGTAATTTCAATTAAACCAACTTAGATATGAACCAACTTTATCAACATGATTTTATAATTTGAAACCATGCTCAATTTAATAATTCGAGCAAACAACCTTGCCAAAATCAATTGCCAGTTGATATCAAAGCACATATGACCATATCATAGATGCATCTATTAAAATTATATAATAGAAAATGGTTCACATGGTAGGTGAATGAGCCCACATTCACCTTTTAATAAGTTCCAAAACTTCAAAAAATATTATCCCAATCTTAGCTGATATAATGATCATTCTATCACGAGAACAAGAAACACGAGAATTCTTGAAGAATCTTTTATTTCTTCAACATATAAACACGTGAATTCTCAACTATTTTTGCATCACATTTGAACTGGGATAGCCAACCAATTATGCCAACTTATCTTTATCTCAGTAAACTTCTAGTTTCTTTTGGCATGTGATTTCGTCATCATACCCATATTTATGTACTACAAATAAAAGAAAACAACGGGTAATCTTTTATGTAAATGTTTATAACCCGCTTCAATTGTAATAATATGAAGATATTAAATATTTTCATAATTTATAGTCTCAATTTATTTTACTTTTTTTAATGTCTTTGAAACTTATAAGTTTCCTTTTGAGACTTACTACAATACCAATATTATGAATAATTTCATTCCTCTGGGTAGTAACACATTAGCTCTTCCAGATCTCTCAATTAATTTTGTGTACTACCACATATTCCATCATATCAACATCATTAATAGTCTCTCCACATAGTTTCAACTGAGGAACAATTCCAAACACTGCAAAGTTGTACTCGTGAATAGACTTATAGTCTTGAAACCTCAGATGCATCAAATCATATCGTGCCTTTGGGTAGATGACCATCTTCAGGTGGTCATATCTTTTTTTCAGGCTATTTCACAAAATAAATAGATCCTTAACCATGAGATATTCAATCTTCAGAATTTCGTCAAGATGATGACACAAAAATATCATAGCCTTAGCACAATTAAGGTTTGATGCTTTATTTTCAGTTTTAATGGTGTCTCCAAGACCCATTGCATCCATATGAATTTCAGCATCCAACACCCATGAAAGATAGTTCTTACCTTTTATTATTATCACAATGATGACCATTATTATTTAGTTCTTTGACACATCCATGATCATTTGTACGACCACAATAATTATTTTATCAATTTGTAGACTTGTCATGCACTGCTATCACATTCACTTCAAGGAATGGAGCATATCAAGTAGGACATCTTTCATGATTTTTAATCAAAAACATAGTATTTGCCTTAGCCATCATTAAATTATCTCTTGATGCATTGAGACTTAAGCCAACGTCTTACCCACATAAATGCGTGTCAGGCCATAATTCGATGAGTCTTGAACTCAATATCTTATCAATATGGTGCATCGTGAATTTAATCTGCGATATGACTTGAATCTATCATCTTACCCTCAATCAATGAGATAATAATCCATGTAAGGTGATAAATTTAGAAGAATATAAATATTAAATACAATAGCTTTACTTTTTTGATGTATGATACATTAACATACTATCACTGCAAATTCGCACCTTCTCTTTAATTTATGAGCTTCGTGTTTTGAGATTTTTCCATTGCTAATTCTGCGAAATCCCTGATCGATTTCACCGCCTTCCTCGCTGGTATCCCAATTAGATTTCACTTTCCTCAATCCATCACTGCTCTATTCCCCATAGGCAGATGCAGTGCCTGTAAAGTTAAAATCTTGAACTTTCTTCTTCTGTTTCCCATGGCAAAACTAGGACTTGGAAACAACTTGTGAGGAGGAGGGAAACGTTTCTCTTCTTTCCAATGTAACACAGAAGAAGAAGAAGAAGAAGAAGAAGCAACAACCACCATTAAATGCTTATATTACACACTATACAAATTTTTAGAATTTTGCCATTTGAGAGGAAAGACAACAAAAGATGCAATTTTTGGCAAACGTACTACTACGATATTCTTGAACTTTCCACTTTAACTTGGTTTTTGTGAAGAAGAAAATCATCTCTACTCTGTGAAAAGGAAAATCAACTCTACTCAACTTAGAGCCTCGTGCTGATAATATATTATGAAATAATAAAGAAATAGGAAGAATATTGTAGAGAAAGAGAGAAGAGAGAATAATTCTTATTTCTCTTTAGGGATGATTTTTTCACGACCCAAATGACCGTGATTGGCACCCACACTACCCCCCCAGTGGGTGAACCAATGATTCCCAACAATTATCCCGCACATCAATCATTCGGAGAAGAAATAACACTTTTATAACGAAATGAAATGAAATATTCAAAACAACAACAACCAACAAAAACAAAACAACATTCCTAAGATCTAATATTCATTGCACCATACATCTTCACACAAAGCTAGAAATGATAAATCTAGAAATAAAAGAACTAAAATATCGGGAGCAGAGATATCTTCACCGAGGGAGTGGGACTGCCCGTCTTGCGATCGCTCGCCTTTCAATGAAACTACTACTGCTTTATAGGTGAGGATGAGAAGAGCTTCCTAGATTGCATTCTACACTCAAAAAAGAAGTGCAGGAGTAGTGTCAGAACGAAACATGATACTGGTAGGCATCATCGACCGACATTACATAATAACATATAAGCATGCAACAACAACGTAAAACCAGTTTAGAACATCATACATATGTACAATGCACATTTTAGGAACTTTAGCTTTGCACAGGTTACAGTCGACCTACTCACTGGATTAGGCCTTTCGCTGCAGCTGTCACTTGACCGCTGTTGCGATCTCTCCTTAGCGAGATAAGTCCCACTGCAATGGTACTGCTCTGGGCAGTAGCTCGACTTAGCTACACCTTCATCATTTCACCAGCTTTTAGCAATTCACATATTCTCGTACTTGTTTAGATATAAATGTAAGCTATTGACATTGATACACAAACTATTAAATATCTACATGTGATATAGAGTAAATCATAACAAGACAGTACACATCAAACATCAGTATTCGTTTAACCATAGCAAACCATCAAGTTTTTTCCACTCTTCCACATTCAGGTAACAACCACATGATCACAAGCTCAACTTATCCATATAGCACTTACTCATTACAAGTCTTTAATGCTTTTACAACTACAGGACAAAGGGTTACATGTCAGGCACATGCCTCTGCCAGATCACCATAAACACTTCGTCACCAATATCGATGTACACACATGCTAGAGGATCTTATTTCTTTCCTTCCATTCATGACCTATAAAGGACTCTAGAAATTCATGTACTGTATTGGTGTGGTACCCACTCCCACTCATATGCTCGTCTAGATGCTCCCCTCGAATACGAGCCATTCAATCAATATTGCTCACCCGGATGCTTCCCCTCGGGCACGAGCCTCTCATCTTAGGTTATTGTCACAATCCTTAACCATTCTCAGGGCCATTGTAACATAGCGTAGTTCGTTATTTAGGCATTCAGGAGTTTACATTCTACCTCCCTCGCTCGATTAATTAATAATTCATCAATCACTTTAATGACAATGCAAAAGAAATACACTTAACAGTTCAACACAGTTCCACATAGTTTCGGTGACCACATCATATCAAATTTATTTCAACATTTTAATTTAACAGGGCAATCATCATAACAAGTAATGTTCATATACCAAATCAAAACATTATTATTCAACATACATATAAGCCATTATATAATGTCTAACACCTCTAAACCATAACCTACCTCAAACTGGGAGGGTTCGAATAGAAATCACTCTGTTGGAGCCTTGCCCTTTCTTAGTGCTTCAGAACGCGCATAGTCTAAACAAGAACATGACAAAATTCAGAATACTACCACCCACATAATGGTATTAGAAACTCAAATCCTTTCCTTCCGAGTAATTTTAAGAGTAAAACCTCAATTTCACCTAGTTCTAGGTCTCAATTCCCCTATAAACCACATTTTTTAACAACTAAACCTTGGGGAATGATCATTACCCCTATAAACTCACAATCAAACCACCCCATTAGTTCCCCATGATCCAGCTCTAGGCTATCAACCTAGTGTTTCTTTGCTAGAAAATCACCATTAGAGGTTCTCCTTGAATTCTAGTGTTTACATAATTTATCACAGAGGTAAGAATTCAAGAGACTTACCTTGGGAAAGAAATCCAACTGCTCTGGGGGAGAAAATCACCTTCAGCCCTTGAACCTTCGTATTTTAGAAATTATGGGATATAACCCAAGAAATCCCACTTAAATCTACTTTCTGATTCTCTTCGTCCTCTGCAGCGGACACGCTATGACAGTAAGGAAGCCACTACAGCAGATCTGGTGGTTACTTCCCTGATCAGTTATGACAAAACTCTAACTGTCACGACGATCTTGCTATAGTGGAAACTCTACCACTATAGCGGTCCCCTGAAACCAGTAGCTCCCTAAAATTAACCAACTTACATTACCTCACTCCACGACTATTCTTTTATCCATAATCTAGCCCCGTTAGAGTATTATAGGTTTATTTCCCCTCATAATGACATACAGGTCATTACATCAGATACCAATGAAAACACCGTTCATCCCCGAACAATCTACAAAGGCAAGAAAGAGAACATACCTGATTCCATGAACAATTGAGGATATTTAATTCACATTTCATCCTCGGTCTCCCAAGTGGCTTCCTCTATAAGATGACTCTTCCATTGGACCTTTATCATCGCAATCTCCTTTGATCTCAGCTTGCGGACATCCCTAGACAATATCATCACTGGTTCCTCTTCATAGGAAAAGTTCTCATTTATCAACACGGAGTCCCATTTGATGATGTACGATCCATCCCCATGGTATTACTTTAGCATAAAAACATGGAAGGTTGAATGCACCCTTGACAGCCCTAGCATTAAGGCTAGCTTATAAGTTATTTCACCCACTCGTTGGAGGATTTCAAAAGGCCCATGTACCTTGGGCTAAGCTTCCCCCTCTTACCAAACCTCATTATCCCCTTCATGGGGGATACCTTGAGCAAGACTTTCTCTCCCTCCATAAACTCCATATCTCTCACCTTCTTGTATGCATACTATTTTTATCTACTTTGGACAACCACCAGGCATTCTTGGATTAACTGAACTTTCTCTAAGGATTCTTTCAGCAAATCTGTTCCTCGAGGTCTCACCTCAAATACATCAAACCATCCGATTGGAGATCTGCATTTCCTTCGGTACAGAGCTTCAAATGGCGCTATGCCAATTCTTGAGTGATAGCTATTATTGTAAGAAAAATCTACCAAGGGTAAGAATTTATCCCAATGGCCCCCAAAATCTATAACACAAGCCTGGAGCATGTCTTCTAATACCTGGATGGTCCTTTCTGATTGTCCTTCTGTCTGAGGATGGAAGGTTGTGCTCAAATCCAACCTAGTACCTAACCTTCCTGCAAGGTCCTCTAGAAATGATAGGTGAACTGAGTACCTCTATCAGACACAATCAACACTGGCACCTCATGTAACCGAATCACTTATCCACATACAGCTAGCCAACTTCTCGGCATTGTAAGTCACTTGGACAGGCAAGAAGTGAGTAGACTTGGTCAATCTGTCCATAATGACCCAAATGGAGTCAAACTTCCCTAATGTCTTTGGAAGACCAACTATGAAGTTCATCGCTATTCTCTCCTATTTCCACTCGGGGATAGACATTCTCTAAAGTACTCCCCCATGCTTTTGGTTCTCGTACTTCACCTGCTAGCAGTTCAAACACTGGGTGAAATAGTCAACAATGTCCTTCTTTATTCTTCCCCACCAATAGTGCCGCTTCAAATCATGGTACATTTTGGTAGCCTTAGGATGAATGGAGTACCTTGAGTTGTGAGCTTCTGCCAGGACAGTACCAATTCGGGGAACACACATATGTCCCTTTATTCTCTAGATCCCTTCTCCATCTAGCACTGCTTCCTTAGCTTCTCCCCATAGAACTTTATCTCGAATTTTATCCAACTTCTCATCCTCAAACTGTCATGCCTTTATTTCCTCTAACAACAAGGACTTAGCCTCCATGCTAGCTAGTATCCCACCTGTTTCTGTCAGAGAGCCTCACTAAATTATTTGCCAGTATTTGAACTTCTCTAGTTATCGGTCATTGAGTAGCTTCCATGCAAGCTAGACTATCCATACTTACTGCCTTCCAACTCAATGCATCTATCACATATTAGCCTTCCCTGGGTGATACAAGATGGCGACATCATAATCTTGAGCAGTTCCATCCACCTCCTCTGCCTCAAATTGAGATCCTTCTGAGAAAACACATATTGCAGACTCTGATAGTCTATGAACGAGCCCCGTACAGGTAGTGCCTCCAGATTTTTAGGGCGAACACCACCGCTGCTAGCTCCAGGTCATGTGTGGGGTAATTCTTCTCGTGTGCCTTCAACTGTCTTGAGGCATAAGCAATGACCTGCCCTTCTTGCATTAACACGGCACCCATACAAACATGAGGCATCACAATAAATAACAAAATTTTTATCTTCCACCAGTAGTGCTAGGATAGGTGCTGTGGTTAGTAGGGTCTTGAGCTTCTGAAAGCTCTCTTCACAATTCCTCAGACCACTAAAGGTGCATCCTTCTTAGTCAACCTAGTCAATACGGAGGCAATGGATACAGACCCCTTCATAAATCGGCGGTAGCAGCTGGCCAGCCCCACAAAACATCGAATCTCTATCACGATAGTTGGCCTAGCCCTGTTCCTTACTGCCCCACCTTTTGTGGGTCAACATTGATTCCCTCTTTAGAGACCACATGCCCCAGAAAAGACACTAATTCCAACCAAACTCACACTTAGTGAATTTGGCATGCACCTGCTTCTCCTTCAACAGCCCCAACATGATTGTCATGCTCCTGCTTGGTCTTAGAGTACACCAAGATATCATCAATAAAAATAATTACGAATGAATCTAGATAGAGTTTGAAGATACCATTCATCAAGATCATGAATGCTATTAGAGCATTTGTAAGTCCAAAGGACATGTCTAGAAACTCATAATGTCCATACTTGGTCCAAAAGGCTGTTTTGCGAATATCCTCGGCTCGAATCTTTAGTTTTTGATAACCCGGCCTCAAGTCAATCTTTGAGAACACTGTTTCCCCTTGTAACTGATCAAACAAATCATCTATTCAAGGAATATGGTACTTGTTTCAAATAGTTACCTTGTTCAATTGACGGTAATCAATGTACATTCGCATGCTATTGTCTTTCTTTTTCACAAACAAGACCATGGCACCCTATGCAGAGACACTTGGCCTAATAAACCCCTTATCAAGCAGCTCTTGCAACTGTTCCCTGAGTTCTCTCAACTCAGCTAGTGCCATTCGGTATGGCAGAATATAAATGGGTCGGGTCCCTGGCTCTAAATCCATGCAGAAATTAGTATCACGGCTTGGCGGCATGCCGGGCAAGTCTGCAGGGAACACCTCTAAGAACTCGCAAACTACTGGGACCGACTCTATGGAAGGACCCTTGGAACTAGTATCCTGAATATGAGATAGGAATGCTGAACACTCCCTCTATCAACTTACGAGCACGAATATAAGAAATGAATTTCGTAGGAGTAGGGCTACAATTCCCTTTCCACTCCAACGTGGACGATCTTGAGCCCAATATAGTGACGGTCTTAGCATGGCAATCCAGAATGGCATGGTAAGAAGATAACCAGCTCATTCCCAGAATCACATTAAAATCAACCATGTCCAAGATCACTTAGTCTACCCGAGTTTCAAACCCCATAAAGTCAACAATACAATCCCGACAGACCCTATCCACCACCACAGAATCCCCAACAGGAGTAGACACATGGATAGGAGTATCAAGGATATCACAAGAAAGATCCAATCCTAATGTGAAATAAGCAGACACATAGGAAAAAGTAGAACCCAGATCAAACAAAGCCAGAGCCATTTTCTCGAACACAAAGATCATACCTGTAATAACAGTGTCTAAAGCCTCTGCCTCAGGCCTACTGGAGAAAGCATAAAAGTGAGCCTGGTTACTTGCCTGGGAACTGTCCCAATTGGGTTGTGCCACCCCTACCCATCTGAGCACCTCCTCTACCCGGCTAAGTACTGCCTCTGACGTCTGGCTAACTACCTCGCCTAAGATGTGGACGATCCCTGCTGAATGCACTGCCTCCTCTTTCGGTAGGGGCCGGAGCTTGAAGAATTGGGTGCGGGATAATCTGTCTGCCCTGGCCAAACCTAGGACACCATATGAGAATGTGTCCATACTTCCCACACTCGTGGGAATACCTTCTTGATCACTAACCTCTAAGCCGGAACAGAAGAAATAGGGCGAGCCTCGAAGTATAAGCGAACTAGCTGAGTACCCCTAATTGTACCTGCTGGTCTAGGAGTGTTTCCTGATGGACCTCCAGTATACACCTGCATAGCTGATTGAATAGGATGCCTAGAGAAACCCTGCGGTGCTAGAGTCCTAGCAACAGAGCCACTGTAGGAACCCACCTCTGAGCCTTCTTCTCAACATTCTTTGCGTGCCTTTCTGTTTCACCCATTGTTGTTCTTCACATATTCCACAACCTCTTGAAAGGTTTTACCTAAGAAGACCATCTGCAGAGCTGATTAGTGGAGACTGACATTCAACACATCGCCTGATCCTCTCTTCCTCTGTGGGCAGTAAGGTTAGAGCATATCTAGATAGTGAATGGAATTAGGCCTCATAGGCTACAACAGAAGAGCTTCCCTGCTCGATGGTGGTGAACTCATCCAGTCTCCTATCTCTCAAGGTACGAAAATTGGGTCCAGGTCAATGGTGGTGACCCTGCTGGTCTACACTCCATGAAAGCCCTCTACCAGCGCTTAGCATCACCCAGCAATTGAAAGGTGACAAACTTTATGCCGTACTTTTCCACCGCGCCCATCTTATGAAGCCTCTCATGACAATCTATAATAAATTCATAGGCGTCCTCTACCTCATTACCATAAAAAGTAGGAGGCTTCATCTTGGTGAACCTCCAATACAAGTCATGCTCCTCCCTTATCATCACCGGCCCAACTACTGGCCTCAAAACCATAACTGCCTCGATATGTCTTCAACGCGAGAAGCTACTGTAGCCATGTGTTGTATCCCTGATTCCTGTCCTGCAGGAGTCATTGGCACTGCCCCATTACCCATAAGGCCACTTAATAGATTAAAACCTAAGCTAGAACCTCGGAGGATGCTAGAGCAGCAAGAACCTCTCCTTGCATCAAAACTTCTACCTCTACCGCCACCATCTTTTGAACTGTGGGAAGTACCGGAGATGCTGACCTCTCCCATACTAGAGCAGAAGTGCGAGCCCCTTCACTTGTAGTGGTAGGCCTTCGCCCGCATCCTTGGTCCCGTCCTCTGCCACGTACTGCGGCTGCTACTGGCTCAGGTGCTGCTTCCCTACTCTCTCTGCATATGTTCTCACCATCTGTGGGAGAAATAAAGAAGAGTTGTTAGATATCAGTTTGGATCACCTGATACCAATTGGAATCAAGTAATTGCACGAAAGGAAAGAAGAAGGGAATTTTCCTAAAGTCCTGCAGCCTTTCGAAGATAAGTTACTGACGTCTCAGCACCGATCCGTGAGACTCTACTAGACCCATCTTAGTGTAATGAGATTGACGAACTTAGAGATCTGATACCAACTTTGTCATGACCCAAATGGTCGTGATTACCACCCATACTAACCCCCTAGTGGGCGAACCAATGAGTCCCAACAATTACCCCGACATCAATCACTCAAAAAAGAAATAACACTTTTATCATGAAACAAAATAAAACATCTGAAATGACAAAAGCCAACTAAAACAAAATAACATTCCCAAGATCCGATTGTCATTACACCAGACGTCTACATATAAGGCTAGGAATGATAAATCTAGAAATAAAAGAAGGAAAATGTTCGGAGGAGAGACATCTTCAATGAGGAAGTGGGACTGCCTGTCTTGCCTTTGCTTTATAGGTGAGGATGAGAAGAGCTTCCTAGATCAGATTCTACACTCAAAAAAGAGTGCAAGAGTAGCATTAGTACTAAACATGATACTAGTAGGCATCATCGGATGACCTTACATAATAATATATAAGCATGCAATGACAACGTAAAACCAGTTTAGAACATCATACATATACACAATACACATTTCAGGAATGTCATGACCCGATCCTAGACCCTGGATTGAGACACAAAACCTAGAACAATAAATAGCTCCAAGTCAACCCTTGGCATAAATATGATACCTAAAGATCATCATAAACAAAGCTGATAACTAAATTCTGAAATAGAGGAAGTCTGAATAACAAAATGTCTATCCAACATTAACATCATAACACTAAATCCGAAGCTGAAAATACAAGTTTATGTCTGAAAAACCTCTAACATACTAACGAGCTGATGGGACAACACCCCAACTAGCTCACTAGAAGTCTGAAACTGAAAATAACATAAATCAACTAACTGAAGGTCCTTGAAGGATGAGGACTCACCCAAAATAGCACTGCGATAAACTCAAGAGACTGGCTAACAGTGGGATTGAGTCTGAACGTCTGAACCTATATCATGAAACGATACAGCATAGAGTATGCGTTCAGTATTTGAAATGTACTGAGTATGCAAGGTAAGTAAAACAGGCTAAATATGTAAAACTGAAATCATGCATATCATAAATCATAATATCATAAGATTCTAAGAGTAAGGGATGAATGTTGATATATGAAAACATGAATAGACATAAACTGAAAATAAGTGCATATGGCTTTCCATATCCAAAATCATAGGTAAAACCTCATAAACTGATCCTTGGATCAAACTTACTAAAAACATGATATAATATCTTATAGTATATGGATTACTAAAATCATGAGGAATAATGGGAGACCTGCCTTAATCGACAACCACCATGTATGAGCGCATGATGATCCCACGTCTTACCTATATGGAGGAAGTCCATCCTAAGCCTTGCCAGGGCGGAGGATTAAATAGCGTGTGATATCATGGTGCGCCCTTGGGCTGGATGGAGAAACACTCTCTTGAGAGGGCCCAAAGTATACCTACATTGGCGCATAGTTTATGAGACTGGGGAACCTTAGAACCCCTAGCCTACTCTGTGCTAGACACTACTTTCAAAATATATATAATTCTCATATAATCATATATCAAAAAATATAACTTTAATCTTAACATATGGGAAGTCTTGACTCCAAACTTGAGATAACTGAACTTATTAGACTAGGATAAATCATGAAATCGTGCTTAACTTGAGTGGGCTTGCCCAAATATTAACATCATGCTTGTATGAAATAGAGATCATAAGTAAAATCATAAATACATGCATGGGCAAATTTGTAAACATTCATACATGCTAGATATTTCATCATACTTGAAACCATCAATCATAAACTATACTTTTTCATAAACATGTATAATTGGGAAAAATCGTCTAAAACTTGAACTCATGAATTTGTAATTAAAAACATGCATAAAATCTTCCCATTAATCATCAAACATACTTTAAAACACAGAGGGAATCAACCCATAAATAATTTGTAAGAAATCTATGAAATTAGATTGAAATCACTTTTAAATCATGATTTGAATTCAGACTTGCTTCATGAAATTAAGGAGAATTATGGGCATGAGGGTGGAAGAAATCCTCATTCATGGCCTCACATACCTAGGTAAGCTGAATCTACATCCTTCCTTGAAATCCCAAGAGATTTGGGAAAGAACTTGAAGATTTCTAGGCTTGATCTCCTATAGGATCCTCTAAACTTGCATGCATGGGAAGGGAATGGGTTAGAATAGGCTAAACCCTCTTAAAACCCTCCTAACAGATCTTAAAATGACGTAGTTAAGGGATTAAGGGCTTAGGATTTATGATAACACCCTTACTAAATTCGCAGGAAAAGTGACACTACCAGCCATCACGAGGGAATTGATGAGTCGTTGGGTCTACTAACAACTAGTGGTCCTCTCTCGTCATCTTCACTGGAAAAATCCGCATTATTTACTGAACTTTGCCACGCTACGGGTCACTTCATGAGTCATTAGGTGCACAACGACTCGTTCAATCCATTGCCAACACTACCAAAACCCTCCCTCGCACACTTCACGAAGGACACCATGACTCATGGGTGACATGACGACTCGTTCCTTAACTCGTTAAATCTCCTGATCTGTAACTTTTTCTGCACACTTAATGACCACACTAATGACTCGTTGAATCTCATGACGCATCATTTCTCGATCCATCGCCACTGGTAAAACTCCTTCAAAATTGGGCTCCTCCTAATGGGTCACTTAATGACCCATTAGGTCACACCACGAATCACTGGACGACTTGTTCTATGACCTAGTGCAAGTTTTTATTCTTTCTATGATTCAACCCTCAGGTCTGATCTTAAGGACTTTTAGGGTATTACCATATCTCCCCCTTGGGAATATTCATCTTTGAATGTGGGTAAACATACTGAATAGATGGGGAAAAGAACTGAAATCCCAAATACTAAATATTTAAAGATGAAAACTGTATCTGACTCCGCACTGATTTACATGACTGGACTGAATTCATGAATCACACATACATGTACTGACATGAAAGAAACTGAGAGACATGAACTAAACATGAAAGTGAATAGAGTACTAAGGAGTAAACTGATACCTCATGCTGAGACTGAGTCGGAAGGGAATAAATACGAGTATCTAACAATCATATCTTCTTCGGCGTCCCACATAGCTCCTTCAACAAGCTGATTTCTCCACAAGACTTTCACCGGAGCTACTTCTTTGTTCCTCAACTTCAGAACCTAATGATCGAGGATCTCAACTGGCACCTCCTCATAGCTAAGGTTATCCTTCACACCTACGCTCTCCACCTAAACAACCAAAGTTCTAAGGTTATCCTTCACACCTATGCTCTCCGCCTAAACAACCAAAGTTCAGTCACCAATGCACTTCTTTAACAATGATATATGGAAGACCGGATAGACCGAAGCCAACTCCGTTGGTAACTCTAACTCATAGGACATCTTGCTAACACGTCTCACAATCCTGTAGGGGAAAATATGTCGGGGACTAAGATTTCCTTTCTTTTTGAACCTCATCACCCCCTTCATGAGAGATACCTCCAAGAACACCCAATCATCAACTTCAAACTCAAGCTCTCCCCGTCTAACATCGACATATGTCTTTAGACGACTCTGAGCTGTTTTCAGCCTTTCTCTTATAAGTTGAACTTTCTCCAGAGTCTCATGAACTAAATATGGCCCTATCAACATAGCTTCACCTATCTCGAACCAAACAATAGGTGATCTATACCTCCACCCATAAAGAGCCTCGAATGGAGCCATCTGAATACTCGAGTTGTAACTGTTCTTATAAGCAAACTCAATAAGAGGTAAATGATCATCCCAACTACCTTTAAAGTCAATCACACAGGCTATCAACATATATTCAAGAGTCTAAATAGTCCGCTTGTCCTGACCATCTGTCTATAGGTGAAAAGCTATGCGAAGCTTGACCTGAGTACCGAGTCCCTTCTAAAATGATCTCCAAAACTGCAACGTGAACTGAGTAACTCTATCTGATATGATGGACAAGGGGACTCCATGAAACCTCACTAACTCCTGAATGTACAATTTAGCATAATCCTCCACTGAGTTGGTAGTTTTAACCGGTATAAAATGGGTTGCTTTAGTCAACCTGTCTACAATCACCCAAATAGAGTCATATTGTCGACGTGTATGAGGTAACCTTGTGATGAAGTCCATATTGATTTCCTCCCACTTCCAAGTAGGGATACTGATGTTTTGTAGCACACTTCCTATTCTTTGATGCTCCACTTTCACTTGTTGACCACCAATAGACTTCCCATAAGTCACGGTACATCTTGGTGGCACCTGGATGTATAGAATATTGGGAACCATGAAACTCATGCAACATCGGATCCCTCAAATCATCAATTCCCGAAACACATAAATGACCCTGATATCGAAGTACTCCATCTCACCCTTGTGAGAAGACTTCTACCTTCTGATTCTAAATCGCTTCCTTCAACTTTATCAAAATAGGATCCCTATCTTTTCTGTCACACCCCAAACCCGGGAGGCATGACTGACACTTGGTGCCACCCCTAATATGAGCATACCCGACGCCCCAAAAATTAAAATAAAGGTCAGAACTGATGAGGTTCAACAACACAACTATACAATCAGAATAAGATGATAGACTATAGCAGAAGCTGGCTCACCTGACCAACCAAGAAAAATAAATACAATATACCGTCAAGGACACGGAATGGAAGAACAACTATACAACATGGCCTACCTGGCCTATAACAATGACACTACACCCACAACAAATGTCTATGAGCCTCTAAAAATATAATAAAAATCAATTGTCTGGGACAGGGCCCCGAACTACCCATAACTCAACCTTTGAAACTCTGAAAGAATTGGAGCACACTGACTTAGTTGGAACTCTACTCAGCAATAAAGAACCTGATCTAACAACCATATCACCTGCAGGATGAATGCAGCGCCCTAACTAGGGCGTCGGTATAATAATGTACCGAGCATGAAAGGTAAAAACAACTGGAAGATAAAGATTAGAGCTCAACAGATATACCAAATATCGCAGAAGAAGAACTCAACTTAAGTAAACACATAAAACCTACCTAGCCCCCATAAGCCCGACAAGTACAAGAAAACATACAAACAGAACCTTCCTGGCCCCCATAAGCCCGACAAGTTCAAAATTAAATAACAATACAATGGCAGCCAGCCGACCCAGCTCACCTGTCATCACATCTAGACCTCTCAATGGCCTCAGCTAATACCAGCCAATATCTAGCATCCACTGCTATCGGATAATATATAACATAAACAACAACCATAGTGTAATGCCAAGCAAATAAAGAGTAAACACCAATTCATCAACATCATCAATCAAGCACTGCCGGACACTCTCTCGGCAGCGCACAGTTAGCAGAGCTCAATCCATTTGGGAGAACCAATAGCGATCCCAGGAAGGCTCAGACATGTGGGACTACTCTCGAATCATATCTCAACTCGACAATACGGAGGACATCATTCTCAACCCCGTAGGTCATTTCACTCCTTGGTCTCAACCCCTCAACCGAAAACACCTCGTGTATCGGATATCCACAAGCCACAAGGCACCTCGGGCTCGATCCCTAGCCGGAACAACTCTCGTGCATCAGGTATTCACAAGCAACACGGCCTCAAACGTAACACAAACACACACAATCAACAACAATAATAATACATGCTCAAATAGCCTACAATCGGCTTTCAAACCCCACAACCTGACTATTACAACACAATACTATTCTTTCATGTCTAACCGTCCACCGACGAGCCACTAACCAAGCTAAGGATTACCATCCTAATCAGTCTATCCTCAAGATTTACAAATAGCCCACATGCCACTCTACTTACCACTAACATCAAGGGACACAGCTAAATCAGCCCAAGTGTCACCACGACCGTCACGTGCCATCGACACAATCGCCGATTCAAATATAACAAAAGATCATCACAACCATCGACCTTAACCACTCTAATCCCAAAATTCACTTGTCAATATGATCACCTAATCTCATTCAATCAAACATCCCACAACTTGCTACAAGGACCACACGGCCTCTTGACACGAGCCTAACAATTTGCCATGACTACGATTCTCCGCACTCAAGCCTGAGCCACCAACCAAACCAGCACCTTATATACACCTTTATCACCATATAAACATCATAACAAGATTTCAATAATAGCAAAGACTCAATCCATCACAAAAAAGCCAACACACACGTCAGCACGGACGACAACGACTATGGAATTCATGCCGACAAAGGGAGGGAAAAGCCTAGCATACCTTAGCTTCAAGCCTAGCCGAACTTGAGCCTTCAACACCATGAACCTACTACCTAAAGGAAGTCCAAAATTCTGACAAAACGCAGCCAACACAACTCAAAAAAAAAACAAGACAACTGAAGCTTACCTGATAAGATTCATAGAAATTCGACGGTAGAAACTCCGAGACAACAACCTAATGGGGTTAACACACATATAACCAACCTAGATAACCAAGGAAACCAAATAAAGAAGTATTAGCAACAGAATCACCTCGAAACAGCCACCAAAAGCCTGGAAAAGACACCAAACCACGGACTACATCAAGCTCCCGACTTCCCGACATCAAAATCAAGTTAAACTGTGGCTTCCTACCTTAGGAACACTTGGAAAACTTAAGGGAGAGTTAGAGAGAGGTTTCTCATGAAGAAACTTTTTGGAAATGAATTTGGACGAAGAACAACCGACCAAGGGGCTATTTATAGTTCTCCACCGCCTTAGACCCTCGTGACATGCCTGCTTGCGCGGTCTAGCGAAAACGTGAATATCTCTCTACTCTGAAGTTGGATTGAGGAACGGTTTGATGAGATGAAAACTATATTGATAGATATTTAATTTTATAGGTCCTAAACCCCCTAACGCTTTATAGATTGGGAGAAAAGCCTCGATACATTTGACCTAAATTTTAATGAATCTCAAGAAGGAAATTTTGCAATAGCTTTTTTCGAATTTTGTTCTACAACTAGATCGACATCCAATCTTAAATATGATCATAGAGTGATTCAATAACTCATAAAACTTCCTTTTTAGCCTATTAGGTACTCTTAGTCCTACCTCAAAAGCACAATTTTATCGCTCAAATTATCTGGGGTGTTATATTGTCTAGCCTTGACCTCAGTCGCCAAAGAGGATTCTGAACCATTCTGAACAATGACACCACCATCCGTCGAATCAACAAGGTGAACTCCTATACAAGAAAGCCTATGGACATCCTTCACTAACTCTTTCCTTTCATCCTTCACATGAGAAACACTGTCCATGGATAGCCTGCGAAGAGCATCCACTAATGCATTGTCCTTTCCTAGATGATAAAAGATACTCGTGTCATAGTCCTTGAGAAGCTCTAACCACCTCCTTATCACAAATTCAGGTCCTTCTGAGTAAACACATACTGAAGGCTCTTATGGTCTGTGAAGAGATCTACATGCACCCCATACAATAGTGCCTCCATATCTTCAATGCAAACACCACTGCTGCCAATTCTAGGTCATGCGTCGGATAATTCTTCTCGTGACGATTAAACTATCTAGAAGCATACGCAATAACCTTACCATTATGTATCAACACACAACCAAGACCAACCCTAGAGGCATCACAATACACAACAAATTTATTTGTACCCTCAGGTAGGGTCAATACTGGGGCTGAAATGAGTCGAGTCTTTAACTCTTGAAAACTCTTCTCACAAGTATCCGACCACTAAAATTTAACTTTCTTCTAGGTCAACTTAACCAACGATGCTGCAATAGATGAAAATCCTTCAACAAACCTCCTGTAGTAGCCAGCTAGACCCAAGAAACTCCTAATATCCGAAGGATTAACTAGTCTAGGACAATTCTTTACATCTTCTATCTTTTGAGAGTCCACCTGCACACCCTCGCTTGACACCACGTGGCCCAAAAATGCTACTAAGTTCAGCCAAAAACTCGCAAGTGTTGAATTTAGCAAACAACTGGCTATCCTTGAGAGTCTGTACCACGATCCTCAAATGTGCGGCATGCTCCTCCTCGCACCGAGAGTATATGAGAATGACGTCTATGAAAACAATCATGAACATATCCAAGTATGGTTTGAACACCCTATTCATCAAATTAATAAAAGCCGTAAGAGCATTTGTTAGTCCAAAAGATATAACTATAAACTCATAGTGACCATATCAAGTACAGAAAGCCGTCTTCGGAATGTCACTCTCCCTAACTTTGAGCTGATGATACCCGGATTTGAGGTCTATCTTTGAGAAACACTTAGAACCCTGAAGTTGGTCAAACAAGTCATCAATTCTAGGGAGGGGATACTTGTTCTTGATTGTAACCTTATTCAACTGCCGATAGTAAATGCATATACGAAGAGAACCATCCTCGTAACATGCACCTGAACCTGCTAAGCACTCTTCGAGGTGCTTCCTGCCATGCTTGCTGCAAACTGAAATGCTGGGCTCTACTGACCTGCTCCCCTAACCTCAAGAGCTTGATGTCTTTCCCTTCTGATCGCGCCTAGACCTAGATGGCACACTGCTGATGACGGTGCTGGGGCTGACAATCGATAGTGGGACTGCTGATGATGTACGTCAGCAGACCTCTACTGGGAAAATCCAAAACTGTTTGTCTTGGCCTTCTTGGCTTCTCTCTCTCCCTCTCCCTCATCTGCATCACCTCTATCTACAAAGTATACAAGACCAATTGGGAGAAGTGAATGTCCTGATGAAGCATAGCAGTCCTACAGTTCTTGACCAAATAATCTACTACTCCATTCACAAATCTACTCACCCGAGCCCTCTAATCGACCGCCATCTCCAGTGCATACTTGGACAACCTGGTGAACTCTAGAGCATACTCCTGGATGGTCATTGTCACGACCTGAAGGAGTCTAGAAAAGTAACAAGGGAAAGGGAACCCCGAGAGGCTCCAAGTCGACCCATGGCATAAGTGTACATCTATATCATTCATGAAACCGAATAATCGATAACATAAATAAAGCAGAAGTCTAAACTTAAACATAACATCAGAAGAAACATCATCCAAAGCTGAGTATATACATATATCTGTATAGCCTCGAAGTATGACGAGCTAATGGGGACAAGACCCCCAACTAGCTCAAACAACTGAAACCAAAATACGTAAGAAGTTTGAGTAAATCTAGTCCTCTGGAGAGGAGGACTCACCCACGAGATGAAAGATAACTCTATCAAACAATCTACGAGTGAGGCTGAAGCTGAGAGTTGGGTCCTGTATCATAGGATGATACAACATAAAAAGTATGTGGTCAGTACGTGGAATGTACCGCGTTTGCAAGGTAAGTAAAACCGCTAAACTAGTTAAAATCATTTGAAAACAAGCGCCAAGTAAAACATGAGTATTAAAATTTGAGAGTAGGGCTTGCATGCATTCTTTCTGTAAATCATGATCTCTTCTTAACTTAACATGATATAGACTCATAACATCATAACTAAATCAATTGACTCGAAGCAACATTCTGACATTTATAAGATAAAGATGAACAATGACTCAAACCTACTTTTGAACATGCATAAATGTATAACAACCTTGTCAATAGTAAAGTATGCACATCTGAAATCATGAGGAACAATGGGAGACTCGTCTTTTAACTGACATACCACGATAGAGCTTACGTGGTCCCAACTATCACACTCAAGTGGGTAGAGCCATCCATAGTCTTGCTAGGACTAGGGATGATACCATGATATCAATATCAAGCTGAAGGCCCATTCGGGCAAGGGAAGCTCACAAGGGAGGTCCCAAGTCATATAATAGTATAAACCTACGTTGGTGCATAGTTCTAAGGCATAGAGTGATCGACCCATAGCCTACTCGGTGCTAGACAACAGTCCCAAAAACATACATATACTCTACATCATTCTATAACGAAGCTTAACATCGTCAATTGATGAAGCTCAATAATCAATACATCTCAAATATGAAATCATGCATATGAGAAGCTTTAATTCAAACATACCACAAGTTGATAAGTATAATTGGGAGCCTTCACTCCAAAACCATGTGGTAAGCTATGCATAGGAACCTTTAACTCAAAACATACCACAAGCTGAAAATAAAATTGGGAGATTTCACTCCAAAACAATGTGGTAAGCTTTATTCGGAAAAATCATCATTCATACTCAACAAGCGGGCATTGCCCAAAGCTTTATCATACTTGATGATAATTAATTCATATCAAAAACATCAATTATAAACATGGGTAGCTTTTAAACATGCTTTTCTTCATAATATCTCATCATTATCACATATACATCACAAATCTCACTTTTCATGAACATCCCCTCATTCATAAGGTTTGAAACATGATTTTTAATTGTAATCCTTATAAAAATTGCCCATGCTTCATAATTCGATAATAGAATCATAATCAATTCATACCCGCGTGTAGAAATATATAATTCATGCATTTGGGTTTGCGTGAAGTCCACTACCTCTTTTTCTTTTCCTTTCTTTTCCCCCTCCCCACGGCAAACCTGACGACTCTTGGGGCCTGACCACAAGTCGTGGTCATGCCCATGGGGTCTCACTTCTCCAGTTCTTCTCACTAATCCCTGGGCCTTACCCACGAGTCACCTCACGACTCATGGGATGTTCTCACAAGTCTTGTCACGACTTGTTCTGAGTTTGCTACAAAATTTTTACATTTTCCCCATTTCAACTCCCAAGTTTGATCTTTGGGCTCCCGAGGTGTAACGGTCATGTTGTTCTATTTAATATTCACAAACTCATCCTTGATTTCACTCATCTTCTGAGGAAAGAATCGGTCTAATAATACGGTGAAACGCATCCAAACCAACGGGGCCTGCTCCGACTCCCCCGGTTATCCTTCTACTACCTATACTATATATGAGCGACTCTTTTCAACTGATGGGAGGCTAAGTCTGCACACTCCTCCCCCTTCACCCCCATAATCTAGGTGACCTCCTGGATCTCCTCTATGAACTCGTGTTGGTCCTCCTCCACTCTCAATCTAAGAAACTCAGGGGGATTCATCCTAAGGAAATCCTGGACTCTAGCTACCGCTGCGTTCCCATTCTGAGGAACATGAGCCACTGCCTGCTGATTGACCTGAGCGATCAATGCATGTGCCCACATATGAATAGCCACCCTAAACTCAGCATGGGCAGCCTGCTCAGGCACAGGATCTGCTGGGGCTAGTGGGGCTTGCTTGTTCCCATCTCCATTGCCTTCCTCATGGCCATTTCCATTCCCTTTGCCATTCCTTCTTCCGTTAACTCGGCGTGGAGGCAGATTTTGCAAATGCGTAAAGCTGGAGTTAGAGGAAATTGAGAGAGTTGAACCCATAGCACAAGATAGAATCATCAAAGAAGGGAAGTTTCCTAAAATGTTTCGTAGACTTTTTGCTATAAGTGTGGCGCGCTTCTCACCCATGAAAAAAGGCTCTACTTAATGCGGCTTTCAGACACCTTAGGACACTTCAAAACCTAATGCTCTAATACCAAGTTTGTCACAACCCGAGTTGAGACCCTGAATAGAGACACAGAACCTAGAACCATAAATAGCTCCAAGTTAACTCGTGGCATGAACATGATAACTAAAGATCATCATAAACAAAGCTAATAACTAAATTCTGAAATAGCGGAAGTCTAATAACAAAACAATAATCCAATGGTAGCATCATAACATTGAATTTGAAGTTGAAAATACAAGTCTATGTCTGAAAAGCCTCTAACATATTGACGAGCTGATGGGACAACACCCCAACTAGCTCACTGGAAGTATGGAACTGAAAATAACATAACTCAACTAACTTAAGGTCCTCAAAGAATAAGGACTCACCAACAATAGCACTGGGATAAACTCGGGAGACTGGTTAACGGCGAGACTGAGTCTGAATGTCTAAACTTGTATCATGAAATGATACAACATAGAGTATGTGATTAGTACTTGGAATGAACTGAGTATGCAAGGTAAGTAAAACAGTTTGAGTAAGTAAAACTGAAATCATGCATATCATAAATCATCACATCTTAAGATTCTTAGAGTAAGGGTTGCATGCTGATATATGAAAATGTATACCCCGGGAACCCAAGGATCATACTAGGGAGTCAAAACATTGAAAAACTAAAAATTCAAGTTGCAGGCATAGAATGAGTTATTGGACGACTCATGAGACCAGCCCACGAGTCGTCAGGTGACTCGAGGGGAAGGCCAGTGAAGAATAGGAAGTTGGAGGATAAGGGTTCCCCACGGGCAAGGGAACGACTCGTGGTCAGTCACCACGAGTTGTTAGGTCAACCATGGGGTAAGGGTGTGTGAAAAATTGAAGAAGTCAACTAGTGTACTTGACGGGAGCAGAGCACGACTCATTAGGTCAGGTAACGAGTCATGGTGTGAGTCGTGGGGTGACTTATAAGTAAAGTGATATGATAGAGGCAGTGTACTTGACGATTGGTGAGCACGAGTCGTGGTCATCCCTGACGAGCCATTACATGATCCGTTATGAGCCCCAGGAGTTAGACAAGGCAGTGTACTCGATGAGCAACATGACGATTCTTTCCCTCCAGTGACGAGTCGTTGGGTCGTTCGTTAGTACCATCGGGCAGTTATTTTCAATGAATTTAGTGAGGGTATTTTCATAATTTACAAGTTTCTAAGACCTATACTATATCGTTTAAGGATAGTTTTACAGGGATTTAAGAGGGGAAAACCTATTCTAAGCTAATTCATTCCATGCATGCAAACTTGAGAGTTTGAAGAGAGGATTTAGAGCAAGTTTTGAAGGTTTCCATTGGAATCTCATCTTGGGCAATTAGAGAAGTGGTAAAATCATCCCTCCCAGGTATGTAGGGTTATGAGTGGGTGTCTTCTTCCACACCCATGCCCAATTTCTATCAAATCATGAAAATTACTTATGATCAAGTTATGGGGTTTTTACCCAATTGCATAATTCTTTAATTTCTATACATGGGTATGATTAGATTGTGTTTATATTGATGAAAAGTGAAGTTTGGGCAGATTGTAAATTGTTTTCAATCAGATATTGTGTTTTCTAAATTATGAAATTTAATTCCCATGGACGAGAAGATCATGAAAGAAGAGAATGATGATGAATGTATGATGATGATGAGATTTGATAATGAAAAGCATGTTTCTAAAGCTACCCACGATTATGATATTGTTTTCAAAATGAATTGAGTAAATCCAAGTATGGTAAAGCCTTGGGAGATGGCCACATGTTGATTTAAAATGATGATTTTTTTTTCGAAATAAGCTTACCACATTGTTTGGAGCAAGGTCTCCCAAGTTTCATATTATTAGCTTGTGGTATGTTTCAAATTAAAGCTTCTCATATGCATAAGTTCATAATTGAGATGTATGTCATTATTGAGCTTTGTCGAAGGATAAGGTTAAGCTTCATTTTTATATGATGTCGAGTCTATGAATGATTTCACTATTGAGCTTTGTCAAAGGATAATGTTGAGCTTCATTTCATACGATGTTGAGCATTGCATGTTTTGGGAGAAGAGTCTAGCACCGAGCGAACTAAGGGTCGATCACCCTATGCCCTAGAACTATGCGCTAACGTAGGTTGATACTATTATATTATTGGGACCTCACTTGTGAGCTATCCCTGAACCTAATGGCCCATGAGCTTGATATAGATATCATGGTAGCGCCCTTAGCCCTGGAAAGGTGTTGGACAGCTCTGCGGACTTAAGTGTAATAGTCGGAACCACGTAAGCTCTATCATGGTTATCGGTGAAGTGATGAGTCTCCCATTGTCTATATGATTCAGATTTGCATATTTATTACTCATGATTACTACTATAAGCGTGCATGTTCTAGAAGTAAGGTTTGACTCATTGTTCACCTTTCATCATAAATGTTACATTTTAGCTTTGAGTCATTCGAGTTAGTCATGATATTATAAAGCTACGCATTGTCATGTCATGGTAAGATTTCTATTTTAGAATGAATGCATATAACCCTTCTCCTTAGACTTGAACGCTTATGATATGTTATGAAATGTTTTAAATTATTTATTTTACTTGAGAAGATTTTACTTACTTTGCATACTCGATATATTCCATGTACTGACCGCATACTTTCTATGTTATATCATTTTATGATATAGGACCCAGCCATAGCTTCAGCCCCGCTCTTAGACAGATTTCCGAAGTTAGCACCTACTTGGATTGGTGAGTCCTCATCCTTTGAGGAATAGACTATCATTTTCCTTTATGTATTTGCAGTTTCAGTATTGTTGAGTTAGTTGGGGTCTTGTCCCATCAACTCATCTAGAATAGAGGCTTTTAAGACTTATGTATGTGTTAGCTTCGGATGTTATTCTGATGTTATGTTGAATTAGACTTCTGTTGAGTTATATTGATAATTTCTTCAGTTTATCGAATGGGTTAGATATATGCTTATTCCATGGATCAACTTGGGGTCTCTCAGGATCCCTTGTCTCGTGTCTATGCTTTGGGCCTCCATTCGGGTAGTGACAGAAAATGGTAACGGTAATGATCATGAGGGTGCCAATGGTGAGGAGCATCAGCCAGCCGCACCCGTTCACGAGGAGCACGCACCAGATCCAGCTACCCAAGTTGAGTTTAGGGAAGAGATTTAGATGCTGGCACATGCCATGACTGCCCAGGTTCAGAATCAAACAGTGGCGCATTACCCTCAGAATGGGAATGTGGTGGCATCTAGGGTTAGGGATTTCTTGAGAATTGTTGACACCTAATTTTGACCTCTCTATGCCCCGTCTAAGCTATGTATCAATATATATGTGTATTTTAAAATTACCTTTTAAATGAAATTATTTAATTCACATTTATAATATTCTAGCATTAATTAGCATATATATATTTGAATTTTTTCATAATTATTTTAAATTATATTTCTAAAACATTTTATTACATTAATTTCAAGTTTTTAATATTTCACTATTATATGTAATTATGTCACATTTAATATATTGAATAATAATATACATGCCGACATATTTTCAATTAAATAAGGTTTATTTACAAAATATAATTTAGTTTTATAAATTATTTATATTTAATTTTGTAATAATAATATTTTATCGTAAATAAAACCATTATGTTAGTTATTTATTAAATCATTTGCAAATGTAGTATTCTTATTAATTTAATAGCAGCTAAGTCAATTTTCCTCCAATTTATTTAAAATCTAGTCACTTTCTATTCAATTAGTACCAATTTTATCCATTTTCTATTCAATTTATTCCTATTCTAGCCTACTTAAATCACCTTGGCCCTATTTAAACCCAATCCAATTAATCCTACCCAATTTACCAAATTCGGTTAACCCAGTTATGACCCGCGATCCGACCTATGTATGACTTTTAATCTCAGTGGTTCATCTCACATAATCCTATGGTCAAGATTAAACCACCATATTTACTATTCCTATTACCCAACCCCCAGAACCCTACCTTTCTCTCATTCTCTTTTACCATAGAAGAAGCGCCGCCCTTACCCATTTCCCCCTCTTCGTCATCCTTTCTTCCCCGATGAACCCATGACCACGCCGACCACCCTCCCTCAACTCTCTTCCTTCTCTCCTCTTCTCCTCTCCAGTAACCAGCCCGAGAACAGCCATCGCACTACCAGACCTTGCGCCTTCATCTCCATTCCGACAACACCCTTCACTCCCTTATCCTCTCGTCCGGCACCACCAAACCCACCAACAACCGAACCTCATATCCTCTATAACTTCCGGCAAACTCTGACAAAAAGAAACAATCGGAAGCCATCTGCTCCGACCAAAGTCCAACCGGATGAACCACCAGAAACCCACGCTGGAAAACACCCAGATCTCTCCATCTCAGCCCTCCACTATCATCTCCGGCCAGAAACCACCCGATCTCCCTCTATTTTTCTCTCTCTTCTCCGACCAACTCTCACCACTGCATCGTCTCCCTATCACCATCCCTCCCCCTCATCACCTTACAAGCTCGTTCACCAGATAGATCTTCGTAGATCTGTCAGTAATATTGATTAATTTGAAGGTTTAATTTTATTTTTTCTTGTTTGTTCTTACCTATGCCTATTTAGATCTAAGTGACAATCATGTTTGATGGCTATTGTTTATGTTTGCCTTTACAACATCATGCCTAAATTCCTAAATGTTTGTATGATTTTCTTTGATTCTGTCATGCCCTGATCTGGCCTAATTTTCTTGGGAAATTATCATTTAGTTATGTCTAAGTATGTATGCATATCACCGTTCTTGTTGACTACTATGAAAGTATTTTGTTATTTGGTTTAGATGTTTTCAATACGCATATTTGTGTGTATATATGTAACACTGTTTACTGCTTTTCTTGCCCTCTGTATAAAATTCTAATATTGTTATACTGTGTGAACTCTCCTCTCTAGAAACGGATTCATGACATATTCATAAACATATTGCTATTATTTTTGTCTCTGCTTTATTTGTTTTTGCTCTTGTTAAAATGAGTGGAGTTAAATACTTTTACAAGTCATCATGGATGATTGGTTTGTGGTTAATGGTGCTTGTTAAAATCCCGTAATTAATTGATAATATCCTTATTCAGTAATTTTCTCCCGGTGTCAATCTTCTTTGTAGGTAAATATGTTAAATATGGTAGTTTAGGATTCATTTACAAAATGTCAATAATGTATTAATCACTAAGTCTGGTAAAAACCCTTATTTAGGTTTTTCCCTTCCTAATTAACAATATTTTTAGGTATGATTCGTTTTTGCCGTAAATATTTCATAGAGTTGTGCTGTATAGATTTAATTTAATTAATTATCTATTTGTATTTTATCATATATTAAGTGACAGTTTTACTTTTTGATTTGTCCTATTTTAAGGTAAGCATGTTCATGATTGATTCTTTCCTTATTTTGAGTAGTGATAACTATGGTAAAAAAGGGATCTTCCGGAAAATTTATTTGATTCTCCCAATTAAGAGAAATATTCTCCCAACTAATTTAACGGGTGATTTATTTTCTCTTCTCCAAATTGACTGACTTTTTCTGTTATAAAAGTATCCTTCTCTTTTCTTTTAGGGACATTCGAACACTATCATAGAATTGCAATAGATTTTATTTCAAAAAAAATATTGTTTAGTTTCTTCTAAGTGTCGCTCTTCTATCTCACTTAACCACGAGCACTGCTCGGGATCCACGAGGTCTTTGTGATCTTGACGTGTTGATGTTTGGGTCACTGTTTTTTGGCAAAGCCTTTTTGGAATTGTTGGTTGTTGCTCTATTCTTTTATTGATTAACCGGTTAGTTATTTTTCTCTATACTTTTCTGATAATACAAATGTGTAAACTTGTACTAGCATCATGTTATGATAATTCTTTAAGTATGATATTCTTAGGTCTCATAATGTGATTCAAGTTTATTTGCACGAGTATTCTGTAAAAACCAAATAACTTGCGAATTATGGATCTCCAAATATATGTTTGTACGTGCATATATGTCGTGTCATTTGTTTGATAGGTTACCATAATCCGGAACGAAGAGTCACTTGTGGAAAGAGGAATTTTGTTTAATTTCTGTTCAATTAATTATCTCGTGTATATTTTGTTGATTTATTTTACTTTCTTCAGTTTGTAATAATTGTAAAAAATGCTATAAATAGTCAAAAAGAGGTTTTATGGGGGGCGGGGTCCTATTTCTTTACTGTTTTGTTTCTAATTGCCAAATTCACCTAGAAAGCATGTTCATAGGTTTCTAATAATATATGCAACATTAGAAATCATGCCTATAGGGTCTTAAATGATTTAGTTTAAAACCTATTTTATGTTTAAACTTGAGTAATCTATGTAAGAATACCACGGACTTGTTTGTTTAGTTAGAAATTATGCATATAGGAACCTAATTTATATCTATGTTCAAATTCATATATGTTACGGATTTTCCTGCTAATAACCATTCATGAACAGTCCACTTTAGTTTCACAAGACTGGGCTTAATTATAAAAATTGGTAAATTTATATCTGTGAATATCGTGCCTATAGGATTAATGTAAGTATAATTGGTTATGTTTAAAAAATTATTAAATTAGTTAACGCATAATATTATATGTTACTGTTCGGTCTTAGATACTATCTAGGATATAGGTAATAAATATTACAATAGTTTGTTCTCATATGAACTGTCTGTATCTGAAATTTGCCTTCCTAGCCACTATTTGTAATTAACATTATGCCTGCAAAATTAACGCTACTCTCATACGTAATAATCTGGTTAAATTTGAAGTGCATTTTGTCAATGTGATTTATTAATTGAAGTCCTTTTTTTAGGAATTTCGTTGTTGCAAGCCTTAGTTAATCATTGCCAAAAATGCTGGATAACTGTCATGCACAATCATATATGAATACATTCTGGCTAATATATATTGCATTACTACATTAAATATTGCATTTCTGCATTTTTAGACCCAAAATCCAAAGTAATCATCCAATGCCTCTTGGACACTTAGTTTGGGACGGGTAGGCAAATATTAGGACATTAGCTCTCGTCCCCTAGAAATGCGTTAAGTTAATAATCGATTAATTAGGCGGGTAGCGGGAAATGATAGTTCGTGCTCGCTGGATAATACGAGCAATGTAAATCAATTAGAAATATTATTTAAGTTGCACGAGGTGATCCCTTTAGGATAAAATTACCCCTCCTTTAAGCGTAGAACTATGTCCGGCCTGATTCCCTATAGGGATTCGTAGGCGCCTCTTCGAGGTTCTGCCCCATGTTTAAGTGTTTATTTATTTGGTTGTTTTTTCTTTTTTGTGTGATTTTATCAGTTTATATTAGATCATTTTTTTGCAATATTGTATTGTATATTATAACTAAAATGACAGTGATAAAAACGCTCTTAATGCATTATGTGTTCCACTTTCTTTCTTCTCGCTTGTGTATTTTTCCTTATTTATTTTTCGTTTATCACACTAGTTTCTATTTAAATAACTTAAGTTAAAATCAATCCTTATTTGATCATTAGTTAAATCCCCCACATATTAATGGATCCGGCTGGGAACCACATTTGTGGACCTCGAAAGGTGTCTAACACCTTCCTTTCGAGGTAATTTAAGTCATTGCCCGACTCTGGCAACTTAGGTAAATTAAGAATACTTTTAGCTTAGAACGGTGCCCTAACGCATATCAAGTCGTTAGGTGACGACTCTTCTTTCATAATAAACCCTTAAGAGCTGTCACATGTTGTATCCTGCTTTTCGCGAGAAAAATGGGGCACGACAGTATGGCGACTCACCTGGGAATTTTAGACTTTAACCAAAACGTGTTCGTTTTATGTGGGGTTTTTTATTTGAGTTTTAATTTTTTAAAATTGCTAACTGCCAGGTTTAAAATCCTTTCTCTTTATTTATTTATATAAATATTTATTCGCCTCCTTATATGTTTTTACCATGAAGTTACTAACAATTTTCTTCTTTTTTTTTCACATCATGGTTTTTTATTTCCTTTATGTCTTTTAATATGCAATAATTATTTATAAACTGCTGTATTTTATATAAACTGCCATACCGGTCATATTTTCCCCCACTTGTGAACCTCTCACTATCACACAGAACAACGGTTACGTGGTTTCACGGCCGTTCACTATTAAAACACCCCTGAGGAATGCTTTATGATTTGGTCGATCAGCGGTGCGTTGACGTTCATAAGCTTCCTCACTCTCAAGTTGTCCACTTGAGGGAACCGTGTCATACCCATTCTCATTCCTAGATCTTGACCGTGTACGCCTTTAGTAAGGTATGCACATCATTTTAAACTCAAAAAATCACAACGTCCATGGCACATCAAGATTAATAGAGAAATCTTGCCCTAAGTCTTAAGGGATTTTAAAATCCCGAGAAGGACGATCCATAAATTATGTGCATTTTGAGAGGAAATAATGTTTAAGTAATGTCATTTTGCTCCTGGGTGGGTACGTTAGTTTAACCTTCTTTGTGTTGTAGGTACAATGAGCCTCCTTACCTCCTATCCGAGATTTGGCATGGTTTGGTGCATGCCCGTGGGAATGAAAGCATGGCGATGTGATTTAGGGAAATATGGCCAAAACGAGGTGAGGAAAGTATTGGGGTACTTACCTTCTCTTATGCAAGTTGCCCCATGTCGAGAACTTACCGAAGCGGCACTACAGTTTAGGATAAGAAAAGGGTTGTCTTCAGATTTGGTGACATTGAAATGACTCTGTTGTTGGAGGAAATTGGTGGGTATGTAGAAAATGTGAGCCTATTGTGGAGGAATAGGAAATGGAAAAAAGCTGAGATAATTATACCCAAACGCGTCACCCTAGAAGATGCGTGTGACAAGTTGGGACTGCAAGGTAGCAACATGGTGTCCTACGTAATAAAAGGGAGGATGCTGGGAAATTATTTGCTCAACTATTTTTGTCACAATTCTTCTCACGAAATCTACAAAGAAGAGAGTCTCGATCCGAGCTCGTGGATGAGCAAAAGAAAATTTGCATTCATGGTTTATTTTCCAGGGATGGTGGTCTTCCCACGAGGAGCCGAGGAAGAAATTGATATCTGCCTTATTTCGGTCATTCATGCCTTGTGCAAAGGTATTGACAAAGGACCTTGCATAATTGTCCCAACGATTGTGGCCGACATCTATCGATTTTTGAGAAAATGCAAAAATGGGTTTAAGCATTTCAAAGGATGTAACTTGTTGATTCAACTATGGGTTATCAGACATCTTTAAAAGGTGCATAGCAACCCGACCATGCCTAGACCTACAAAAACCAATCACATTTCCACTCACCATTACAGGGTCACTATGGGAGTTAGACCAATAAAAAAGCCCGAGGAGGTAGAAAAATGTGGTCAAATGTTGGGTAATTTGACAGAGGACTCTGTACGATGGATGTTCAATTGGTTTCTGAGATCCAACTTCGTGGTATATACCAAGCCTTGGTACTATTTGGTTTTGATAGGACTCCGAGGTCTTCAACCGTATTCTCCGATGCGGACGATGCGTCAGGCTGGAAGAATGCAAATAATACCCAGGGTTGCCGACCTGTATGCATACCAAGTGGATTACAAGGATGATCTTGTTCCGCATACTCTGGACATTGCAAAAGCGTGGAATAGAAAGATATACCTCGATGAGAAGAGCATAGAGGATGACCGATATCAGGCAGGCTATGTAACAGGATACGTCGAGTGGCTACATGACGATTGGGCTGGTACTGCAATATCGAGTGTCAAACATGGCAAGCTTGTAGAGGATAAGGAAGCCCAAGCACAAACCCTCCATCGCCGCTTAAAGAGAAAGGTCCAAGATTCTGATGCTTGTCACCAATAATTACACGACGACAATGCCAAAGAAATTGCTGAGATGGGCAAAGAGTTGGAGTACTGGAAAAATCGCGCCTTAGGTTTGGATTCAAGGAGACAATACTTGCGTGACGAATTCAGCAAACATGGGGAAGAATGCCTGAATGGGGGAGCTAGGGGAAGGATCGAGCATTGGCCTATCTTCTGTCTAGTCGCCACCGTTTTGACAAAGTGCTGGAAGATCCAAAGAAATCAGACCCCGATGAAGAAGTTTTCAAGATTTAATTGAATGTTATTTTTATTTAGTTTGTTTCTTTTATTTTGCAACATTTTATCTTAATAGAGTTTTATTTTGGGGTTTATTTTTGGAGCAAAGTGACAATACTTAACAACATGTTTATCTCAAACCAGTTAGGCCTACCTCTGGCATAAAAGAGGCTCTAAAAATTAGGAAACGCGTCAACATTTTGTTTCATCTTTACTTTAATCAGTATGATTGCTCACCTCTTTTACTGACTGTGATTTGTTTGCTGTTTGTCTTATTTTTCCCCTTTCCAAAGGTTGATCTGTGCAAACCTAGCCTACTATACAAGGTCCAAAGGGGCTCCTCCTTCTCCTCCTCCCATTCCTAACCGCAACAGAGGGAAGAACAAAACGCCAAGGCCTCCATTTACAGTGGGAAGAACTGCTCCTAGTTCGTACAAAATGGTACCTTGGAGCTACGAGGAAAATGCCCCACGGAGAACAAAGGTGTTAGAGACAGATGTGACACAAGGGGTGACACGGTCTGGACGGGTATACACCCTTGACACTCTGGCTCAAGAAGCCGACAGAGGAAAACAACCAGCGGCGAAAGCAGAAAATAATGGTATTTGGAAGAAGGTGCAAGCAAAGGAACACCCTGTGGTGGAATAGTTGAGCAAGACCCCGACTCAAATTTCTATTTTGTCCCTTCTGCAAAGCTCTGATCAACACCAAAAAGCTCTGATGAAGGTGTTAGGAGAAGCATACGTTCCTGCAAAGCATATCTAGCAGTGAAGTGGCCCATATGGTGGGACAAGTATTTGAAGCTCTGAAAATCTCATTCCATGAAGATGAATTGCCTATGGAAGGCGTGGCTCATAACAAAGAACTGCATATCATAGTGCAACACTCAGACAAGTTCATCACCAAGGTATTGATTGACCCGGGTTCCAGTTTAAATATTTTCCCGCTGAACATTTTGACCCGGCTGGAAGTTGACCTCGCCAGAATCAAGCTATGGAAGATGAACGTCAAAGCTTTTGATGGTTCAAAAAGGGACACCGTGGGAGAAATCGATCTGAATGTGTTGGTTGGCCCTGCCACATTCACTAGAACATTCCAAGTAATGGACATCCCAGCCTCCTACAATTTGCTATTGGGACGCCCATGGATTCATGCTGCGGGAGATGTGCCTTCAATTCTGCACCAATGCCCTGAAGTTCGAGTGGGATCACCAAGAGGTCGTGGTCCACGGGGATGAAAGTCGTCCAATATATGTTTCTCCCGTTATCCCCGCCATCGAAGGAAAAGGAGGTTTGGACAGGGAGAGTTTCCACACCTTAGAACATGTCAGTGTCATTGAGGAAGGAAGGTGGTGGAGCGACAAAGTTTTGAGTATGCTGCTATGGTTAGGATTTGAGCCAAGCAAAGGCCTTGGGGTCAGATTGCAATGAACGTTAGAGCCGCTGCAAGTGGCAACACAAAAAACCACTTTTGGATTGGGATATCCCACTGCCGAAGAGCTGGACAAATGGAAATATCCTTTGGGAAAGAAAAGTTTTTTGTTGCCAAATCCACTACTTTCGCTTCAGCAAACCTTCGTTTCCGATGGTTTTCTTCATATCAAGCGGGCCGAGGAAGGCGTCGTGCTGCTCAATTTAAGAAATCTGTTTTTGGATAAGCCAAGTGATAACAGTTGCCATGCCATTATCAACAAGGAGGAAGAAGGGGCCCCACAACAGGAAGCGGGAGCTCAAAGAGGAGTCACCAACTGGACAGTCACACCATCCAGAGCTCGTCGGGCATCTGGGTAGAATAAAAGGATCAGTTTTATTGTTTCAAAATAAAATATTTGTTTTTGAAGTCATTAAATTTTCTTTTGAATATTATGTCAAACTTTTGAACAAATTTTTAAATTAATAAAATTATTTTCTTTTCACATATTTGATTCAATTTTATTTATATTTTCAGCATTTCTAGTATCGAACGCGTTGAATCTAAGGCCATGGCTTGTAATGAAACTATACGACGTAACACAGGCAACTCATTAGAAGACGAAGAAGATGAGGTACCTGCTGAAATTGTCAGGGAGGTAGAAGAGTTCGAAGACAAGCCTAAAGAAAATCTGACAGAGACCGATGTGGTAACCCTAGAAGATGCAGAGACGCCTAAAGAGACTCAAGTCAGCACTCATCTGCCAAAAGATGAGGTTGAGGAGTACATAGAGCTTCTGAAAGAATATAAAGACGTATTCACCTGGTCCTATGCTGATATGACGGGGCTCAGCCATTCCATAGTAGCGCATAGGTTGCCTACTGATCCAGCATATCCTCCTGTCAAGCAAAAGCTGAGAAAATACAAGCCTGATATGAGTTTGAATATCAAAGAGGAAGTGGCTAAGAAGATGACGGAGGAATCCTCAAAGTCCTGGTTGAACAATATCGTGCCGGTACCGAAGAAGGACAGAAAGGTCAGAGTTTGTATGGATTACAGGGATCTCACAACGCCAGCCCTAAAGATGATTTTTCGTTGCAAAACATCCACATCCTTATTGACAACTGTGCCAAGCGTGAGACACAATCGTTCGTGGATTGTTTCGCTGGCTATCATCAGGTCAGAATGCATGATGATGATGCTGAGAAAACTGCATTCCTTTCGCCATGGGGTGTATATTGCTATAAGGTAATGCCATTCAGGTTGAAAAATGCTGGAGCCACCTACACGCGGGCCATGACCACCACCTTCCACAACATGATCCACAAGGAAATTGAGGTTTATGTGGATGATGTCATTATTAAGTCAAAGAGAAGCTCAGATCATCTGACAGACCTCAGAAAGATTTTGACAGATTGCGGAAGTGTAATCTGAAGCTAAATCCAGCGAAATGTGCATTTGGTGTTCCATTGGGAAAATTATTGGGATTTATCATCAGCCGTCGGGGTATCGAGCTGGATCCAACTAAGATTAAGGCCATCCAAGAGCTCCCACCGCCGAGAAGTAAGAACGAAGTCATGAGCTTTTTAGGACAACTCAACTACATCAACCGTTTTATTGCTCAGTCAACGGTTATTTGTGAGCCTATTTTCAAATTGTTGAAAAAAGATGCTGCTACAGAGTGGACTCCTGAATGTCAACAAGCTTTAGATAGAATCAAGGATTATCTATCAAAGCCTCCAGTTTTAGTCCCACCAGAATAAGGAAGACCTTTGTTGTTGTATTTGTCCGTGCTAAAAAACGCCTTTGGTTGTGTTTTGGGACAACATGACGAGACAGGGAGAAAGAAGCAAGCCATATACTATTTGTGCAAGAAGTTCACACCGTATGAGGCTCGATATACATTTCTGGAGAGGAAGTGTTGCGCTTTGACGTGGGTTGCTCAGAAGCTGAGATACTATTTGTCTGCTTACACGACTTATCTGATCTCCAGAATGGATCCGCTGAAGTATATCTTCCAAAAGCCCATGCCGACAGGGAAGCTGGCTAAATGGCAAATATTGCTAAGTGAGTTTGATATTGTCTATGTCACGCAGAAAGCAGTAAAAGGGAAGGTTCTTGCAGATCATTTGGCGTAAAATCCTGTGGATGAGGAGTATGAACCACTGAAGACATACTTTCCTGATGAGGAGGTAGCCTTTGTAGGAGAAGATATTGCCAAAGAGTATGATGGTTGGAGGTTATTCTTCGATGGAGCAACAAATTTCAAGGGAGTAGGCATTGGAGCAGTGTTGGTATCAAAGACTGGGCAGCATTACCCTGTATCAGCTAAGCTTCGATTCCTTGTACTAATAAAATGGCTGAGTATGAAGCTTGCATCTTAGGTGTCCGGCTAGCAATTGACATGAATGTGCAGTCCATATTGATAATTGGAGACTCAGATTTGCTGATACACCAAGTAAGAGGAGAATGGGCCACGAAGAATCCAAAGATCTTGCCTTATTCGCATTGCGTGCAAGAACTGTGTAAGAAGTTTGTCAAAATAGAGTTCCGGCATGTTCCCCGAATACATAATGAATTTAAAGATGCTTTGGATACATTGTCTTTGATGATCCAGCATCTTGATAAGAATTACATTGATCCCATTCCCATTCACATACATAAGCAACCGGCTTACTATTTTCATGTTGAGGAAGAACCAGACGGTGAACCATGGTATGCTGCCATCAAAGGGTATTTGAAAAACAAGGGTTATCCTAAGCATGCTACGAGCGTCCAAAGACACACGGTTCGGAGGCTGGCCAATCAGTTTTTCCTAAACGGAGAAATCCTTTATAGGAGGACCCCGGACTTGCGATTTCTAAGATGTGTGGATGCTAAGGAGGCAACAAATTTGATTGAGGAAGTCCACGCCGGAACTTGTGGTCCCCATATGAACGGTTTCATGTTGGCAAAGAAGATCTTGAGAGCTGGCTACTTCTGGTTGACTATGGAGACGGATTGTATCAAGTACGTGCAAAGATGCATTGATGTCAAACCCACGCAGATGTGATTCGAGCTCCGCCCAATGAGCTTCATGCCACGAGCTGGCCTTGGCCATTCGCAGCTTCGGGAATGGATGTAATTGGTCCCATCAAGCCTGCAGCATCTAATGGACATAGATTCATTTTGGTTGCGATCGACTACTTCATTAAATGGGTTGAAGCTACTTTTCACAAGTCCATCACAAAGAAGGTGGTGATAGATTTTGTTCGCGACCATCTTATTTGTAAATTTGGGGTACCTGAATCTATTATTACCGACAATGGGGCCAATCTGAATAGTGACTTGATGAGAACAACATGTGAAAGTTTCAAAATCAAGAACTGCAATTCTACTGCGTATAGGCCGTAGATTAATGGAGTTGTACATGCTGCGAACAAGAATATCAAAATGATTTTGTGCAAGATGATCGATAATTACAGACACTGGCATGAGAAGCTGCCCTTTACTCTGTTGGGATATCGTACCACTCTTCGACCGTCTATGGGAGCTACGCCTTATATGTTGGTATATGGTAATGAAGCAGTGAGACCAGGTGAGGTGGAAATTCCTTCTTTGAGAATTATTCAAGAAGCAGAACTGAACGATGCATAATGGGTGCAAAGTAGATTTGAGCAACTAGCACTCATTGATGGGAATAGGATAAATGCAATCTTCCATTGTGAACTTTATCAGAACAGGATGACCAAGGCCTTTAACAAGAAAGTTCGGCCAAGACTTTTCACGTCTGGGCAACTGGTTTTGAAATGGATTTTTCCACAACAAGATAAGGCTAAAAGCAAGTTCTCTCCTAATTGGCAAGGTCCTTACATAGTTCACCGAGTGCTGACAGGAGGAGCGCTTATCCTAGCAGAGATGGATGGTGAAATCTGGCCCAAACCTATCAACTCAGATGCTGACAAGAGATACTACATTTAGATTAGGAATTTGCTTTTTTGCTCTGCCTTGTAACCAGAACTACGTTGGACCTGATTCCCGTTTAAGAGGGATACGTAGGCGTCCCTGTGGGACTCGGTCTATATCTTTATAAAATTTTCTTCTCCCCTTTCGTTAAAGGTTTCAGTGATTCTATCATATTTTCTATGGGGATTTGGTTAACAAGCTGCACACTGGGGAAGAATTTTTAAGGGGACCTCAAAAATTCGCGACTCTATGTCATTCGCAAAGGAATCAACATCATGTTCTATACTGGGGAAAAAGTTTTGAGGGGATCCCAAAATTTCATCAAGACTAAGTCAAGACAAGGGTTCGATTTTCCGAAGGACGATGTATGGTTTCAAATTATGTCATGGCTCGTGATTTAACTCAACTTTTTCCTACATACGTCAAACTTGTTTTTACTTTTACTTTTACTGAATTATTTCAGAAGTTCACCTTTTTATTTAAACCTTATGCCCGAGCGTATACCTGGACGGAGTTCAACAACAGTTATCTAGCCGAAATGAGGATGTTACAGGATAGACGTACAGATCAACCTCCCCTTTACAAACTAATAATTTTCTTTGAGTGCAAAAATAACGAAATGCAAAAGGTAGCAATGGAGGACATCTTGTCGCAAAGTAACACAGAGCTAAGTCATTCTACCCTTTGAACCCTTAATTATATCTTTGTATTCCCTCATCAAGAGCCCATATTTGCATTTTAAGCTTTTATATGCCTTCCTCGAGCTTGTGATTCACATGATATATGCATTATAAAGACCCGTAATATACATGATATATGCATTTGAGCCCGTATTTGCAGATTGAGCCTGTGATATACGGTATATGCATTTTTTGATATACATCTGAGCACTCAATTGCATATCTAGCCCGTGATATACATGGTATATGCATTTTGATATACATCTGAGCCGTATTTGCTTATTGAGCCCGTGATATACATGATATATGCATTTTGATATACAGTTGAGCCCGTTTTGCATGATTAAGCCCGTTATTTACATTTCAAGTCCATTATGTACATTTTGAGCCCGTTGTTCGCATTTTAAGTCCGTACTTGCATTCTCGATTTAAATCTGAGCCCGCACATGCATTTTGAGCCCGTTATTTGCATTTCGAGCCCGTTATTTGCATTTCGAGCCCGTTATTTGCATTTCAATCCCATTTTATGCATTTGAGCCCGTTATTGCATTTTGAACCCTATGACCTATTTGCACTGAGCCCGAATAAACCAGAGCTATCATTTGAGTTATCTAAACTCTCGAATAATTTACTTTCTTTAAATTATCATTTTCCTACTCATCCAAAGGCACCATGGTCCAAAGGCATTATTTCATGGCCTGCGGACATCATGTCATGGCCTAAGGATTTACTTTTCCGCTTATCATGCTCCTAAGGCATCATAGTCTAAGGGCGTCATTTTTCATGGCCTGCAGACATCATGTCATTGCCTAGGAAATTTATTTTTCTGCTTATCATGCTCCTAAGGCGTCATAGTCTAAAGACGTCATCTTTCACGGCCCGCGGACATCATTTCACGGCCTAAGAAATTTATTTTGCGTATCATGGCTTAGAGACCTCATCCTTTTGTCTCGAAGAAAACTTCCATCATCTAATGGGAACTTACATCATGTTTTATCTTTTGCATCAGTTTATATTATGAAGTATTTGATGCATATGCTTTAATTGTTTGTTTACGCTAATGCCGAGGAATAACGAGCTACGAATGATAGCGCCTTTACTACTATTTTCTTTTCGAACCATATTCCCATCTGTTTATTTTGTAATGCACTCTAAATCTTGTCAATTCGTGCTACCCCCATCTTTATCCAAAGCTTCATGTTGTAAATTTTTAGGGATTTCATTCGTCCCTAAATCTAGAACTACATGCAGCCTGATTCTCGTGAAACTCGAGATATGTAAGCGACTTGAAACTGAAGTCTTGGCCGCGATATCTTCATAACTCCATTTTCTTTCATCTGGTCCCACTGAAACTTTTACCTCCGATCGGACAAAATTGGCTACTAAGTCAACGTTCTTTGCTCGACAATTCATCCTTCATTCCCGAACAAAGAAAGGGAAGTTGTTGACACCCAATTTTGACCTCCCTATGCCCCGTCTAAGCTGCGTATCAATATATATGTGTATTTTAAAATTACCTTTTAAACAAAATTATTTAATTCGCATTTGTAATATTCTAGCATTAATTAGCATACATATTTGAATTTTTTCATAATTATTTTAAATTATATTTCTAAAACATTTTATTACATTAATTTCAAGTTTTTAATATTTCACTATTATATGTGATTATGTCACATATAATATATTGAATAACAGTATACATGCCGACATATTTTCAATTAACAAGGTTTATTTACAAAATATAATTTACTTAGTTTTATAAATTATTTATATTTAACTTTCTAATAATAATATTTTATCGTAAATAAAACCATTATGTTAGTTATTTATTAAATCATTTGCAAATGTAGTATTCTTATTAATTTAATAGCAGCTAAGTCAATTTTCCTTCAATTTATTTAAAATCTTGCCACTTTCTATTCAATTCATACCAATTTTAGCCATTTTTTATTCAATTTATGCCTATTCTAGCCTACTTAAATCACCTTGGCCCTATTTTAGACCCAATCCAATTAATCCTACCCAATTTACCAAATCTGGCTAACCCAGCTATGACCCGCGATCCGACCTATGTATGACTTTTAATCTCAATCGTTCATCTCACATAATCCTATGGTCAAGATTAAACCACCATATATTTCCTATTCCTATTACCCAAACCCCAGAACCCTATCTTTCTCTCATTCTCTTTCACAAGAGAAGAAGCGCCGCCCTTACCCATTTCCCCCTCTTCGTCATCCTCTCTTCCCCGACGAACCCACGACCACGCCGACCACCCTCACTCAACTCTCCCCTTCGTCTCCAGTCATCGATCGCACCGGCGAAATAGCAATGTCGTCCTCCTCTCCTCTTCTCCTCTCCAATAACCGGCTGGAGAATAGCCATCGCACCACCAGACCTCGCGCCTTCATCTCCAGTACGACAACACCCTTCACTCCCTTCTTCTCTCGTCCGGCACCACCAAACCCACCAACAACCAGAACCTCATATCCTCCATAACTTCCGGTAAACTCCGACAAAAAGAAACAACCGGAAGCCATCTGCTCTGACCAAAGTCCAACCGGATGCACCACCGGAAACCCACGCTGGAAAACACCCAGATCTCTCCATCTCAGCCCTCCACTGTCATCTCCAGCCACTACTTTTCTCTCTTCTCCGACCAACTCTCACCATTGCATCGTCTCCCATCACCATCCCTCCCCCTCATCACCTTACAAGCTCGTTCAACAGACAGATCTTCGTAGATTTGTCCGTAATATTGATTATTTTGAAGGTTTCATTTTATTTTTTCTCATTTGTTCTTACCTATGCCTATTTAGATCTAAGTGACAATCATGTTTGTTGGTAACTATTGTTTATGTTTGCCTTTAGAACATCACGCTTAAATTCCTAAATGTTTATACAATTTTCTTTGATTCTGTCATGTACTGATCTGGCCTAATTTTCTTGGGAAATTATCATTTAGTTGTGTCTAAGTATGTATGCATATCACCGTTCTTGTTGACTATTATGAAAGTATTTTGGTATTTTGGTTAGATGTTTTCAATACGCATACGTGTGTGTATATATGTAACACTGTTTACTATTTTTCTTGCCCTCTGTATAGAATTCTAATATTGTTATACTGTGTGAACCCTCCTCTTTAGAAACAGATTCATAACATATTCATAAACATATAGCTATTATTTTTGTCTCTGCTTTATTTGTTTTTGCTCTTGTTAAAATGAGTGGAGTTAAATACTTCTAGAAGTCGTCATGGATGATTGGTTTGTGGTAATGGTTCTTGTTAAAATCCCGTAATTAATTGATAATATCCTTATTCGGTAATATTCTCCCGATGTCAATCTTCTTTGTAGGTAAATATGTTAAATATGGTATTTTAGGATTCATTTACTGAATGTCAATAATTTATTAATTACTAAGTCCTGGTAAAAACCCTTATTTAGGTTGTTCCCTTCCTAATTTAACAATATTTTTAGGTATGATTCGCTTTTGCCGTAAATATTTCATACAGTTGTGTTGTGTATATTTAATTTAATTAATTATCTATTTGTATTTTATTATATATTAAATGATAGTTTTACTTTTTGATTTGTCCTATTTTAAGGTAAGCATGTTCTTGATTGATTCTTTCCTTATTTTGAGTAGTGATAACTATGGTAAAAAAGGGATCTTCCGAAAAATTTATTTGATTCTCTCAATTAAGAGAAATATTCTCCCAACTAATTTTACGGGTGATTTATTCTC
This sequence comes from Datura wrightii, assembly GCA_035772735.1. Classification (NCBI taxonomy): domain Eukaryota; kingdom Viridiplantae; phylum Streptophyta; class Magnoliopsida; order Solanales; family Solanaceae; genus Datura; species Datura wrightii. Next base: position 147,166,125 of record JASDFA010000018.1, read on the forward strand.
TCTTCTCAAAATTGGCAGACTTGTTCTGCTATAAAAGCATCCTTCTCTTTTATTTTAGGGACATTCGAACACTATCATAGAATTGCAATAGATTTTATTTCAAAAAAACATATATTGTTTAGTTTCTTCTAAGTGTCGCTATTCTATCCCACTTCAACACGAGCACTGCTTGGGATCCACAAGGTCCTTGTGATCTTGACATGTCAAAGTTTGGGTCTCTATTTGTTGGAAAAGCCTTTTTGGAATTGTTGGTTGTTGCTCTATTTTTTTTTATAGATTAACCGGTTAGTTATTTTTTTCTCTATACTTTTCTGATAATACAAATGTGTAAACTTGTACTTGCATCATGTTATGATAATTCTTTAAGTATGATATTCTTAGGTCTCATAATGTGATTCAAGTTTATTTACATGAGTATTCTGTAAAAACCAAATAACTTGCGAATTATGGATCTCCAAATATATGCTTGTACGTGCATATATGTTGTGTCATTTGTTTAACAGGTTGTCATAATCCGGAACAAACAGTTGCTTAGGGCAAGAGGGATTTTGTTTAATTTCTGTTTAATTCATTATTTCATGTATATTGTGTTGATTTATTTTACTTTCTTCAGTTTGTAATAATTGTAAAAAACGCTATAAATAGTGAAAAGGGGGTTTTATGGGGGGCGGGGTCCTATTTCTTTACTGTTTTCTTTCTAATTGCCAAATTCACCTAGAAAGCATGTTCATGGATTTCTAATAATATATGCAACATCAGAAATCATGCCTATAGGGTCTTAAATGATTTAGTTTAAAACCTATTTTATGTTTAAACTTTAGTAATCTCTGTAAGAATACCACGGACTTGTTTGTTTAGTTAGAAATTATGCATATAGGAACCTAATTTATATCTATGTTCAAATTTATTTATGTTATGGATTTGCCTACTAATAACCATTCATGAGCAGTCCACTTTAGTTTCACAAGACTGGGCTTAATTATTAAATTGGTAAATTTATATCTGCGAATATCGTGCCTATAGGATTAATGTAAGTATAATTGGTTATGTTTAAAAAATTATTAAATTAGTTAACGCATAACATTATATGTTACTGTTCGGTCTTAGATACTATCTAGGATATAGGTAATAAATCTTACAATAGTTTGTTTTCATATGAAATGTCTGTATTTGAAATTTACCTTCCTAGCGACTGTTTGTAATTAACATTACGCCTACCAAATTAACGATACTCTCATATGTAATAATCTGGTTAAATTTGAAGTGCATTTTGTCAATGTGATTTATTAATTAAAGTCTTTTTTTTAGGAATTTCATTATTGCAAGCCTTGGTTAATCATTGCCAAAAATGCTGGATAACTGTTATGCACAATCATATATGAATACATTCTGGCTGATATATATTGCATTACTTCATTAAATGTGTAAATATAATATTTATGCATTAGAGAACATGCTTGTAGGATTTATCTGTGTGTTTAGAAATTATGCCTTAAGATCTGTCCCTTCGTCTCCAAAAATCATGTTTCTTTCAGAAATTCTTAAATAGAGTCCTATTTGGAACCTTATATGCTAAGTGTATTTTTTATTATTTGATTGTTTAATGTTTAATCACCAGTTTTAAAAAAAACCAAGATTTTTAGACCCAAAATCCAAAGTAATCGTCCAATGCCTCTTGGACACTAAGTTTGGGATAGGTAGGCAAATATTAGGACGTTAGCTCTCTTCGCCTAGAAATGCTTTAAGTTAATAATCGATTAATTAGGCGGGTAGCGGGAAATGATAGTCCGTGCTCACTGGATTATATGAGGAATGTAAATCATTGTGAAATATTATTTAAGTTGCACGAGGTGATCCCTTTAGGATAAAATTACCCCTCCCTTTAAGCGTAGAACTACGTCCGACCTGATTCCCTATAGGGATACGTAGGCGCCTCTTCGAGGTTCGGCCCCATGTTTAAGTGTTTATTTATTTGGTTGTTTTTTCTTTTTTGTGTGATATTATCAGTTTAGATTAGATGTTTTTTCTTTTTGCAATATTGTATTGTATATTGTAACTAAAATGACAGTGATAAAAACGCTCTTAATGCATTATGTGTTCCATTTTCTTTCTTCTCTCTTGTGTATTTTTCCTTATTTATTTTTCATTTATCACCCTAGTTTCTATTTAAATAACTTATGTTAAAATCAATCCTTATTTCATTATTAGTTAACTCCCCCTCATATTAATGGATCCGGCCAGGAACCACATTGTGGACCTCGAAAGGTGCCTAACACCTTCCTTTCGAGGTAATTTAAGCCCTTGCCCGACTCTGGTAACTTAGGTAAATTAAGCATACTTTTAGCTTAGAAAGGTGCCCTAACGCACCTTAAATCGTTAGGTGGCGACTCTTCTTTTATATTAAACCCTTAAGAGCCGTTACATGTTGTATCCCGCTTTTCATGAGAAAAATGGGGCACAACAAGATTGAACCCTCCTGAGTTCATGGAGTTGAAGGAGGGCGAGGATCCCCACGAATTCATTAAGGAAATTCTGAAGATCACCAGGTTATGGGGGTAAACAATGGAGAGTGTGTCGACTTGATCTCATATCAGCTGAAGGGAGTGGCTCATATATGGTTCAAGCAGTAGAGATATGCCAGGGCAGTTGGTGCAGGCCCGATAGGTTGGGATGACTTCCACGCGGCATTTTTGGATCGGTTCTTTCCTCGGGAAATGAGGGAGCTCAAGGAGGCCGAGCTTGTTAATTTGAAACAGGGTAATATGTCCGTTCAGGAGTACACATTAGAGTTTGCCAGATTATCCAAGTATGCTCTGGAGTTGGTGGTGGATCAGAGGGCTCGAGTGAGCCGTTTTGTGCATGGGGTGGAGGATTACTTGGACAAGGTTTGAAGGATCGCCATGCTTCATTAGGATATTGACTTCGCCCCTATTATATTGCACGCACAGTGTTCGGTGCGTAGTATGGGTATTATAAAACCGACACGCAAGTGCACGTGGTCGAACAAGTAGTAAGTGGCTTTAGTAAGCCAAGTATCGATCCCTCAGAGACTTGGGATAAGTGCAATTTGCTCAAGTATACTATATTTTTACTTCTAAATATGCTGACAACTAAATAACCAAAAATTGAATAATTTGTTTTATAAATTTTATGCTAAACTACAAACAATTATCTACTTTGAATTTGGACTATGGATAAAAGCATGCCGAGGTTAAAGAACATGCAATGAAACTGATTATCATCATAAATTGGTTAATCTTTTCTTCCAGTTGCTAGCCAAGAACAATTTCCAAGAGATTAAAACTCTCGTATTTAATCTCACTTAAGAATCATGAACCATCCGTCTACATTTCTGTGATCAAATGCAATTCATGTTCTAGCCATGCAATTCCGATTCCTAAATTGACTAATACGGCTTTCAAGTATATTTCTATCAGGAAAGCACATCAAAACTCAATTTTCCCAAATCAAGTAAAGAACAATATCCTATTAATTCACAACTTTCCAATTTCGTGCTCTCTCGAGTGAAATCGGACTTTTTAGATGTACATTAATGTAGGCCACACACCAATGCAGTAGAAACAAGAATTAATAGAACAACATGGAAGAAAAAGATGAAAAACCATATAATCAATAATCAAAATTCATCACAAGTGTTCATAACCTCAGCAAGGAAGGGAATTAGCCACTCATTTGTGGATTAATCATACTAAAACAAGTGTTAATCATACAAACAATTGAATTAGAGAAGAAAGAAAGAGAGAAAAAACCCTGAACTTTTCGTCCCTCAACTGCCTGTAACCCACGTCCTTGCTCCACAAAGTCTGAATTATGAAAAATACACTTAAGTGTTCTATTTATACTAGTGGGAATTTTTCCTGGAATAATGAGCAACGTGTCACGGAGTGCATCGCGGAGCACTGCCTCCGTGACACGCCGTGAACGTGGACCCTTACTGGAACTGGGGTCCGGGAAATCAAACACCAACGTGGCACGGCGTGCAACACGGAGGCTAGCCACCGTGCCACGGAGCAGACGCGAACCTCCACTGGAAATTGGTGAATTTTCACCCTCCAGGCAGAATGCCTCCGCGATGGCAGCGTGACACGGCTCCATCGCGGAGCCCCTTTAATTTGTGCAGTCCAATGCCTTTTTCCTTGCTCGATTCCAAGTCCAACTCCGATATCATCCAACATTCATTTTAGCTCCTCGAAATCACATTTTACCTACAAAACAATGCTAATCATGTTGGTTAGTATAAATTCACATTTTATTACCAATTACATGAAAACGTATACACATTGCTAGATAAACAAGGCGAAAATGGTACTTTTGAGTATCACTTGGGCATATAAATCTGCCCAAGATCACTTACCCCACACTTAAATCCTTGTTCGTCCTCGAACAACAAACATACAATTCATGCAATTTACATCCCAACCTTAGCTCCTATGGTGCGACAATTTAAGCTACGGTCATACCGATCATTCAATATTGCGAATCATCAAGAAAACATGCATGGTCTTAACAATGCAATGACCTTCAATACATTAAGACTTCCTAGACTTTAAGAATCGACTCTCGATATCGGCAAACTCATGCAAATCAGCTAATCAAGATATCCGACACGAAAATCAATCTTTCATCAAGCATGTGCCCTCACAACTCAAGAGAATCTTCCCCTTTTTGGTCATGTGACACACACATTCAAGTAGGGGCATGTAAAAACAATTTCACTCTCTCTCCCAAAAGAATTCTCATGCATCATGTCATGACCCATAAGCTTGCCCTTAGTGTATTACTCCACTAATATAAAGAAATGCAATGTAAGATCACGTAGGACTTTAATGGGTTGTAATGGAAGCTATGGAACTAGTATATATTGAATTAGCCAATAATAGCCACTAGCATCCTTAAGCGCCTTTGCAACACATTCCCATCAACTCATGGACATTGTTTCTCTTTTTTCTTTTTTCATCATCCCCTTCTTGATGATTTACTTTAGTATGACCCATTTCATTCAGCACACTTGACACAATAACAAAGGTTATTCATGCACCTTAATTATCATTTATTTATAACCAGTGCACCTTCAACCTTTTCTTTTCTTCCCTCACTCTGCTTTTCTTTTTCTTTTCACCATTCTCACTCTTTGACACTTTGGGAAAATTATTTTCTCTTCTTAAGCGCTTAAGAGTTTTGTATAGACTTTACGGCTAATGAAAAGAAAGAATTAAGCTCGGTTTATACTTTTTGGACAAAAGAAAGAAATAATCGGCTAAAGGCTCAAAGGGCTGACTAGGGTATACAATCACAAAAAGGGGGAGTATGACAAGACAAAAAAAAATAGAAACTCTCGGGTAAAACAAAGAAATGCCTACATCCTTTCCTACAATACACCTCCTTCATTTCGTTTCGTACACACACCAGGCAAGTTCTAGACACTTCACAATAGCATGGAATAACAATACCTCACTTCACACTTTATGCACATGCTCGATTCAAGATGCATTCACAGAGTCTTCAATCAGCTAATTACATGAATTCAAACATTAAGCCTCAATCACACCGAATCGAACTCTACAGCCTAGGTATCTCAACATATTTACAAGATTGCATGCTTTCATACGAATCACCTTTGCATTTTGAATATCAACACAACACGCAACCACAAATTCACAACCATATAGTAACTACAGGTTCCGGGATGCAATCCACCAAAGAAAAACAAAAAATAATTGGAGAAAAAAACTACTCCTACCGACTACATTTCCCTTAAGACAGTCGTCATCCATCCATCATAGGGAACGGTCACTAACTAAGACGTCGGTTCAATGGGACCATTCTCGGTAAAAGAACCGAAAACAAACGCCGAGAAACCCAAAATTAAAAAAAGTTGAAAAATTTTGCAAAACATCAATCATTTCGATAGAAAACTTATTTACAACATATTTTAAATATGAACAAAATATTTTCACAAAAATTTTTTTAAAAATATCGATCATTTCGATAAGCAAGAATATTTACAAAAATATTTACAAAATCAGCTGGCAACATTCAACAACACACATCAATTCCACAAATATGTACAGATACAGAACAATTTAAAAATTCACAAACACAGGGAAGCATAACATACAAAAATACAGAGGAAAACATACAAGCAAACCAGCCCAGCCCAGCACCTAACTACTCCCACCTCACACTTAAACCGAACACTGTCCCCAGTGTTCACAAAAATTAAATAGCACAAAATCGGGTGGTGGAACTCCCTGATCAGTCAAAGTATTCTACTTCTTCATCAGGTGCTGCTGCCTCATCTCCCATGTTTGAGTCGCCTCCGTCGTCGTCATCAGACTCCACATCGGAGTCCTCCCGACGTGTCTCCTCGTCTGTGGGGACATCATCGTCTGTGGGCTCTACAAAGGCTGGCCCCACTCAGCATAGAGCCCCGGCGTTTTCGCCAAATGGGTAATCTAGCTCAAGCTGCCATAGCTCCTCCTCCGTGGCTGGTCTCCCACCAATCCTTAGCTGGAGCATTTGCATCCCATACATCCGCGCCATGTACTGGTTATCACGAGCATGTCGCTCGCCAAGTGTCAGCACTGGCCCGTGGGTGGTGTCAGGAGCCTTAGTTTTGGTCACATCCAAGGCCCGCTGCTCCAACTGCGGGATATAATCCAAAGCCTTCTCCTCGACGTCGAGGCTCCGGAGAAAGGTGGTGAGTAGTCCACCGAAACCATACCTGTGGCCCTGGTGCGATCGGGCTCTCTTCATGGCGGATATAATGACTGCCCCGACATTAATCTCCAGCCCTTTCATCAGGGCGTACACCAGGCAAACACGGTCCCGGGTCACATCAGTCATGTGTACCCCCGGGATTAGGCACGAGCAGACTATCTTCAGCCAGATTCGGGCTTCCCTGTTCATCTGAGAATATGGCAGAGTCTGGTGGTAGCCCCTTTCCTTGTGCTTGCTCCATCTAGCTGTAGATCGAGCCCCACACAGTGTGCATCTGATGTCAACATACGGTGGGGTAATGTTCAGCTGTCTAAGGACGTAGGCGTCTGTGTCCCGCGCTCCTATGATGGCATTGAGCTGGTGGGGTTCCAAAGTGACTATCTGCCCTCTGATCTTGATGGTGTGGCTTCTGATTGACGGGTTCCAATTAGCATAGAACTCCCAGACCAGGTGCAGGTTGCATTCTTTAGGCTCCTGAAATATGAAACCGAGCCCAGCTGCCTCGATCAGGTGAACCATTCTGGGGAACTCCTGTGCTAATGGCTCCCGTGCTATATGCTCCTCGGGGAAATATTTGTTCTCCTTGTGCTTGGCATACCACTTTTTCCCCTCGTCAGTCACCCATCTTGTTCCGTATTGGCGGCGCTGGCCGCGTGGAACTGCTGGTGCAGCTGGGACTGCTGTGCCCAGTCTGAGTCTTTTCCTTCCGGTGCCTGAAGTTAATGCACCCTTCCCTTTATCTTGCCTGCTTGCCATTTTGCCTGTCAATACAAGTAAACAAGCTCAATGTTGAGCTAAATAGATATTAACTTCGGCTAAGGTCGGGTTACGCTAAATTTACCCCACACTTAGTCCTTAGCTACAGTTACGATACTATGACAAGAATAACTTTATTTACACCAAACAACCAACTATACAATCATGCTTAGTGCGTTCAAACGAAAATTCGACGGTATAACTTCTGCGTACTACTCAGACTTCGTACAGCTAATCCCAATCACTACCATCGCTAGCATTTTAACCATCGCACTTAGCAAAGAAAAACAACGAAACAAAAACAACAACAAAAATTCTATACAAATGAACCTATACAACCAACCAAGTTTGAACAAATTTCAACATTTTCCCCAAAACCCGAGAATTCATCGTTACTTAACATTCAAACCATTTGTTTACAATGACTCATCTCATTTCACAATTACACCCCGGCATACAATTCATGATTTCAACACATTACCCACTTCACATTCAACAACGAGCCCTAGAATTGATTTCTTCCATCAAATTCGAATAATTTATGCACTCAACAAGTTCAAACAATCAAAACGATAATCCGAACATTTATCAATCAACAAATAACTCGAATTCATGCCGAATTTCGACTTAGGGCGATTTATCTCACCTCCCATGCTTAATTTCGAATAAAATCGACAAAAACTTGAGAGAGAATCGAAAAACATACCTTGTAGTTGAATAAGTGAAGAAAACTTGGTAATTTGTTGCCTTAAGCCGTGGCACGTTGATGGGAGAGGGGTTTTGGGACGTTTGGTCGCGGAGGAAAATGAAAATGAGGGGAAAAGGGGAGAATTCGGGGTTTAAAAAGTAGAAAAACACGCGGGTCTCCCGGCAACCCGGTGTGACCCGTCACAATTTACACGGCAACGTGTCATGGAGTGCATCGCGGTGCACTGCCTCCGTGACACGGAGCCATCGCGACAGCATACTGGAAATTTTTAAAATTTTTGGGTTATACCTCAACGTGTCACGGAGGGTAACGCGGAGGTCCTCCTCCGTGACACGGAGCTATCTCCCCAGCTCACTGTCTTCTACATTTTATTAATTTTTCATACCTCGCCTTTTCCTTCACGATTCCATGGACATTTTTCTCCGTTTGACCTGAAAATCATCTCACTAAATAAAATTGGTAAGAATGATAGGTTTCACCTAACTAACAATAAAAAATACTAACTAAAATGAAAAATTTTGTAATAAATGAAGAAAAAGAAAAAGTAAAATCTATTTACACTTTACAAGATGAAAGAAAAAGGAAAAAAAAAATTTTTTCACGGGTTGCCTCCCGTGCAGCGCCTGATTTACCGTCTCGGCTCGACGTCATTTAAGCTCAATTGTCCGCTAGGGTGATGGATGATTTCTTTCGATCGTTGTCCTCCCCCCAGTAGTGCTTACACCTATCCAGTGGTCTTCCTATTAACTCTCGAGAATCATTCATCTGCTTAGCATTACCATGATCAATTACATTGATCATCGAGAGTTCTTCCTGCACCATCGGGAGCTTGGGTGCTTTATACACATTGAACACCTCTACCTTATCGTGTGCTCGCATTGTGAGTTGCCCTGCAGCTACATCGATTAATGCTTTCCCGGTTGCCAAGAAGGGTCGTCCCAAAATAAATGGGACTTCCGCGTCTGGTTCAAAATCCAGAACAATAAAATCTACCGGGAAAATTAGGGAGCCCAATTTCACTAGAACATCCTCAACAATGCCATCCGGCCTAGCTAAGGATTGATCCGCCAACTGCAAGATTGCGGTTGTAGGTCTAGGACTCCCTAGACCCAACTTTCTGAATACCGAAGATGGCATTAGATTTATGCTCGCTCCCAGGTCACACAATCCACGAGCTTGGATGCTCTGCCCAATAGTAAGCTGGATAGTAAAACTTCCAGGGTCTTTTAACTTTGTGGGCAGTCTGTTTTGGATCCGGTAAGTGCACTCCTCCGTTAAAGCCACCGTGGCATACTCAGTCAACCGACTTTTGTTGGCCACGATGTCCTTTATGTATTTGGCATATTTCGGCACTCCCTGCAAGACATCAACAAGAGGTAAGTTAACATGTACCTGTTTAAGCACCTCCATGAATTTCTTGAAACACGCCTCCTCTTTGTGTTTCTTGAGTCGCTGAGGGAACGGGGGTGGAGGTCTTTCTGATTCAGCTTCTTTGGTCTTCCCCCTTTCCGAACTTTGCTCCCCCTCAACTTCTGCTGCTCCCGAATTTTGAGGTGGTCTTTCTGGTTCACCTCCTTCAGCTGTAAACCACTCCTTGTGGTCACTGCATTTACCTGCTTCGAATTTGGATCCGTGTCGCTTGGCAGTCCTTCTCTAGGCCTTGTATTTTGGGCACTAGCAAATTGCCCAAATTGATACTCAAGAGCCTTGGTCGCTAACTGGTTATTTTTCACTTCGGCTGTCAATTTAACATAGTCAGCCTACAATTGCGCTTGGTTAGCGGTCATGGTCTTGAACATCTCCTCAATGCTGGGTGATGGTGGTGGAGGAGGTGCATTGTTATTTCTGAATTGAGATTGGTAGTTCTGTTGCCCTCCTTGATTCCTCTGCACACCCTGACCCAAACTTTGGCCTTGATGGTTGTTGCTACCCCATGAAAAATTTGGATGGTTCCTCCAATTTGAATTGTAGCTACTCCCATACTGCTGATGATTTCCTTGTGCATTCCCCACAAAGTTTACTGAATCAGGATTGGCTCCACAGCACTCAGCTGAGTGCTCACTGCTTCGACACACTTCACACCACAATTGCTGGACTGCATTAATTGGAGTTGAAGGCTGGTTCAATGCCATGTTGCTGAAGTGGTTGTTCAATTGATTTTGCAAGGCAGCTATCTGTGCAGCGATAGCTATAAATCCATCCACTTCAAGCACTCCTGCTGCTTTCCTAGTTCCACCTCGTGATGAATTTGCATTCCATTCTGGATTGCCCTGTGAAATCCGGTTTAGAAAGGTGTACAGCTCCTCATAAGTCTTTTCCAGTGCTTTCCCTCCAGCTGCTGAATCTAGCAATATTTTGGTATGGGGTTCCAAACCCTCAATAAATGTGTGCACCAACACGTCATTGGACTGATGATGATGAGGACAGTCCCGCAACATGGATTTAAATCTCTCCCAGGCTTGATATAAATTTTCTCCCTCCCTCTGTTTGAAACTTAGAATTTGACTTCTAAGTCTTGATGTTTTGCCAGAGGGAAAAAACCTTATCAAGAACTTTCGTGCAAGATCATCCCACGTTGAAATAGAATTTGGTGGCTCAGCTTTCAACCACCTCTTGGCTTCTCCGAGTAATGAGAACGGAAATAATGTAAGCCGAACATAATCAGGTGACACTCCAGCGGGTATATAAGTGTCACTTATCTCCAAAAAGTTTTGGAGATGCTGTTGTGGGTCTTCATGAGGGAGACTGGTAAATTTCCCGCTTGTGTGCAACAGTTGCACCATATTTTTCTTGAGTTCAAATCTCCCTCCAGGCTCTGGTTTGCAAATACTGGATGTAACATTGTTGGCATGTGGGATTGCCACCTCGCGAACCGGCCTTGCTGCTGCTTCTTCGGGCGCTAACACTGCCCTTACTACCGGTGGATTTTGTTGCTCCATAATGGTCTGTCTGAGCAACTGCAGCTTTCTTTGTAGAGCTTCTCTCCGTTTACTGTGAAATATACGTTCAGGCTCTATATAAGATTCCACCAGCTCTCTGTCTCTTGCCAGTGTTCACAGCAATTAAGTCTGCAAAATACAGGCTAAGACCAAGTTGTCAACACTTAAGAAAAGAAAATAAAAATACAGTAAAATTAACACTTAAAACAAATTCATCAATTGCCAAGTCCCCGGCAACGGCACCAAAAACTTGTTCGGTTCGTATTATGGGTATTATAAAACCGACACGCAAGTGCACGTGGTCGAACAAGTAGTAAGTGGCTTTAGTAAGCCAAGTATCGATCCCTCAGAGACTTGGGATAAGTGCAATTTGCTCAAGTATACTATATTTTTACTTCTAAATATGCTGACAACTAAATAACCAAAAATTGAATAATTTGTTTCATAAATTTTATGCTAAACTACAAACAATTATCTACTTTGAATTTGGACTATGGATAAAAGCATGTCGAGGTTAAAGAACATGCAATGAAACTGATTATCATCGTAAATTGGTTAATCTTTTCTTCCAGTTGCTAGCCAAGAACAATTGCCAAGAGATTAAAACTCTCGTATTTAATCTCACTTAAGAATCATGAACCATCCGTCTACATTTCTGTGATCAAATGCAATTCATGTTCTAGCCATACAATTCCGGTTCCTAAATTGACTAATACGGCTTTCAAGTATATTTCTATCAGGAAAGCACATCAAAACTCAATTTTCCCAAATCAAGTAAAGAACAATATCCTATTAATTCACAACTTTCCAATTTCGTGCTCTCTCGAGTGAAATCGAACTTTTTAGATGTACATTAATGTAGGCCACACACCAATGCAGTAGAAACAAGAATTAATAGAACAACATGGAAGAAAAAGATGAAAAACCATATAATCAATAATCAAAATTCATCACAAGTGTTCATAACCTCAGCAAGGAAGGGAATTAGCCACTCATTTGTGGATTAATCATACTAAAACAAGTGTTAATCATACAAACAATTGAATTAGAGAAGAAAGAAAGAGAGAAAAAACCCTGAACTTTTCGTCCCTCAACTGCCTGTAACCCACGTCCTTGCTCCACCAAGTCTGAACTATGAAAAATACACTTAAGTGTTCTATTTATACTAGTGGGAATTTTTCCCTGAATAATGAGCAACGTGTCACGGAGTGCATCGCGGAGCACTGCCTCCGTGACACGCCGTGAACGCGGACCCTTACTGGAACTGGGGTCCGGGAAATCAAACACCAACGTGGCACGGCGTGCAACGCGGAGGCTAGCCACCGTTCCACGGAGCAGACGCGAACCTCCACTGAAAATTGGTGAATTTTCACCCTCCAGGCAGAATGCCTCCGCAATGGCAGCGTGACACGGCTCCATCGCGGAGCCCCTTTAATTTGTGCAGTCCAATGCCTTTTTCCTTGCTCGATTCCAAGTCCAACTCCGATATCATCCAACATGCATTTTAGCTCCTCGAAATCACATTTTACCTACAAAACAATGCTAATCATGTTGGTTAGTATAAATTCACATTTTATTACCAATTACATGAAAACGTATACACATTGCTAGATAAACAAGGCAAAAATGGTACTTTTGAGTATCACTTGGGCATATAAATCTGCCCAAGATCACACAGCAGACGGAGTCAGTCTACAGAAGGCATAGGCAGGCCAAGAGGGCCATGACTGATAGCTATGGGGTTTCTCAGGTCAGGTCAGGAGGTGGACAGCGTCAGCAGTCCCAGTACAGGTCTATCGCTCTGGTTACATCATCGGCCAACACGCCATCTAGGTTTAGAGGAGATCAGAGGAGCAGGGCTTTGGGCTTGAGGGATCAGGGTAGCCTGCAGGGGGAGCGCACTTTTCCAGCTTGTGCAAAGTGCGGCAAGAATCATCCTGGGAGGTGCTTAGTTGGATCAGATGCGTGTTTCAGGTGTGGCAAACCCGGGCACAGACTTAGGGATTTCCCCTCAGTCATATCAGGGGTCGGAGGAGCCCGTGTGATGGCAACCAGTTCTGCCGCTCCAGCAGCACGTCCCCTTCAGCAGGGTGCCTCTACTAGTTTAGTAGGCGGTCAGCGCCAAAACAGGTTTTATGCTCTAGTACCCCGCCAGGAGCAAGAGGCTTCGCCAGATGTGGTCACTGGCATGTGAAAAGTCTTCCATATTGATGGCTATGCCTTGTTAGATCCAAGAGCTACTTTATCTTTTGTGAATCCCTATATTGCTAGTAGTTTTGGAGTTATCCCTGAAATTCTGTCAAAACCGTTCTCGGTCTCTGCTCCAGATGGTGATTCAGTGGTAGCTAAGCGGGTGTATAGAGGGTGCCCCATCACAGTATTGCATAAGGTCACCTCCACAGACTTAGTAGAGTTATCGATGACTAACTTTGACATCATTTTGGGTATGGATTGGTTGTTTGCATGTTATGTTTTGATAAATTGTAGGAACCGTGCGGTGTAATTCTGATTTCCAGGCGATTCAGTGTTGGAGTGGAAGGGTAATTCAGTTGTACCAGCTGGTGGATTTATTTCATATCGTAAGGCTAGGAAAATGATTTCTAAGGGCTACATGTATCACCTAGTTAGGTTTAAGGATGTTGAGTGTGTGACCCCGACTATCCAGTCAGTTCTGGTAGTGTGTGAGTATCCTTAGGTTTTTCCCAATGATTTGCCAGGTGTTCCTCCTAAGAGGGAAATTGATTTCGGCATTGATCTCTTATCCGATACACAATCTATCTCTATTCCTCCCTACAGGATGGATTCAACCGAGCTAAAGGAGTTGAAGGATCAGTTGAAGAACTTGTTGGATAAGGTTTTTATTAGACCGAGCAAATCTCCATGGGGTGCACCGGTCCTCTTTGTCCAAAAGAAGGATGGTTCCCTTCGCATGTGTATTGATTATCCGCAATTGAACAAGGTCACCGTCAAGAACCGGTACCCCTTACCCAGGATTGATGATTTGCTTGACCAGCTCCAGAGTGCTAGATGTTTCTCAAAGATAGATCTCAGGTTCGGGTATCATTAGCTTAGGGTTTGGGAGTGTGATATCCCGAAGATAGCCTTCAGGACATGGTATGGCCATTATGAGTTTGTAGTTATGTATTTTGGACTAACAAATGCCCCTGCAGCTTTTATGGACCTAATGAACAGGCTATTCAAGCAATATCTAGATATGTTCGTGATCATGTTCATTGATGATATCCTTATATACTCTCGAAGCGAGGAGGAGCATGTCGCTCACTTGAGAGTAGTGCTTCAGACCCTCAAGGATCGTCAGTTGTATGCAAAGTTCAACAAGTGTGAATTTTGGCTGGACTCTGTGGTATTTTTAGGCCATGTGGTATCAACTGATGGCATAAGGGTGGATTCTCATAAAGTTGAAGCAGTAATGAATTGGCCCAAACTAGTGAATCCTTCATAAATTCGGAGTTTTTTGGGCCTAGAAGGCTACTATCAGAGGTTTGTCGAGGTTTTTTCATCAATTGCAGCACCATTGACCAGGTTGACTCAGAAAAAAGTAAAGTTCCAATGGTCGGAGGCTTGTGAGAAAAGCTTCCAAGAATTGAAGACTCGACTCACTTCAGCACCAGTGTTGACCCTACCTGAGGGTACCGATGGTTTTGTGGTGTATTATGATGCTTCAAGAATTGGACTTGTTGTGTGTTGTTGCAGCATGGGAAGGTGATAGCATATGTCACGAGACAGTTGAAGATCCATGAGAAGAATTATCCGACCCATGACCTAGAGTTGACCGCACTGGTGTTTGCATTGAAAATATGGCGGCACTACTTGTATGGGGTCCACGTGGATGTATTTGCGGATCACAAGAGCTTGCAATATGTGTTTACCCAGAAGGATCTCAATCTTTGACAAAGAGGTGATTGGAGCTACTTAAAGACTACGATATGAGTGTTCTTTACCACTCGAGTAAGGCTAATGTGGTAGCGGACGCACTCGGTAGGCTCTCCATGGAGAGTGTGTCCCATGTGGATGAGGGAAAGAAGGAGTTAGTTAAAGATGTCCATCGACTTGTGAGGTTGGGAGTTAGATTGGTCGATTGGACCGATGGCGGCAATATTGTGCAAAACGGATCAGAATTGTCCTTGGTGACGGATGTGAAAGCCAGGCAAGATGAGGATCCGATTTTGGTAAAGCTAAATGAAGCCGTTGAAAGTCAAAAGGTGGAGGTATTCTCCCAAGGGGGAGATGAGATGCTTCGGTATCAGGGTTGTCTGTGTTTTCCAAACGTTGATGATTTGAAAGGTTGGATATTACGTGAGGCACATGGATCTAGGTATTCTATCCATCTGGGTGCCACTAAGATGTATCATGATTTGCGGGAAGTGTATTGTTGGAATGGCATGAATAGGGATATTGCAGAATTCGTAGCCAAGTGCTTGAATTGTCAGCAAGTGAAAGTCGAGCATCAAATACTGGGAGGCATACTTCAGGATATTAGCATTCCCACATGGAAGTGGGAAGAGATTAACATGGATTTTATTACAGGCCTACCCCGTACTCGCTGACAATATGACTCCATTTGGGTGGTGGTCAATAGGTTGACCAAGGCTGCACACTTCCTACCGGTCAAAACCACAGATTCAGTAGATGATTATGCCAAACTATATATCCAAGAATTGGTGTGGTTGCATGGAGTTCACTAGTTTATCATCTCAGACTGAGATACTCAGTTTACCTCTCAGTTTTGGCGGTCTTTCCAAATAAAGCTTGGGACTCAGGTTAAACTCAACACAGCATTTCATCCGCAAACGGATGGTCAGGCGGAGCAAACAATCCAGATTCTTAAGGACATGTTGAGAGCATGTGTTATGGACTTCAAAGGTAATTGGGACGATCATTTGCCCTTGATCGAGTTTGTTTACAATAATAGTTATCATCGTTTGAGGCTCTTTATGGGCGGAGGTGTAGATCGCCCATCGGATAGTTTGAAGTTGGTGAGGCAGTTATGATAGGGCCTGATTCGGCTCACGAGGTCATGGTGAAGGTTCAGTTGATAAGGGACAGGCTGAAAGCTGCTTAGAGTCGTCAAAAATCATACGCTGATGTGAGAAAGAGAGAGTTGGAGTTCGAGTTGGACGATTGGGTATTTCTAAAGGTATCTCCCATGAAGGGAGTCATGCAGTTCGGAAAGAAAGGAAAACTCAGTCCGCGCTATGTTGGTCCCTATTGGGTTATGAGAAGAGTTGGTAAGGTAGCGTATGAGTTGGACTTGCTATCAGAGTTATCTCCAGTACATCCCGTCTTTCATGTATCGCTCTTGAAAAAGTGCTTGGGTGATCCAGCTTTAGTTGTCTCGGTGGAAAGTGTTGGTGTGAGAGATAGCCTTAGTTATGAGGAAATTCCAGTTGCAATCTTGGATCGTCAAGTTTGGAGGCTGAGAAACGAAGAAGTATCTTCAATAAAGGTGTCATGGAGAAATCAGCATATCGAGGGAGCTATGTGGGAAGCCGAAGCAGATATGGTGGCTAAATACCCTCACATGTTCCCTACCGACTCAGTTTCAGTTTAAGGTATCAGTTTTGCCCTAATTCTCTAATCAGTTTCCACGTTCAGTTCATGCGCGCAAGTTAGATTTATGTTATGATAGATATATGTGACGTCTGAATTCAGTTCAGCTATGTAGTTCTTTTCGGAGGTAGTTATTCCGTCAGTTTACGGGTTAAATGAACAGTGTTTGTATATGATGATTGCATGTTTCTGAGTTTCTGTGTGTTTCCAACATTTGAGGACGAACGTTCCTAAGAGGGGGATATTGTTATACCCCGGGAACCCAAGGATCATACTCGGGAGTCAAAAAGGTGAAAAACTAAAAATTCAAGTTGCAGGCACATAACGAGTCGTTGGACGACTCATGAGCCAGCCCACGAGTCGTCAGGTGACTCTTGGGGAAGGCCAGTGAAGAGCAGGAAGTTGGAGGATAAGGGTTCCTCACGGGTGAGGGAACGACTTGTGGTCAGTCACCATGAGGTCGTTAGGTCAACCGTGGGGTAAGGGTGTGTGAAAAATTGAAGAGGTCAACCAATGTACTTGACGGGAGCAGACCATGACTTGTTAGGTCAGGTAACGAATTGTGGTGTGAGTCGTGGGGTGACTTGTAAGTAAAGTGATATGATAGAGGTGGTGTACTTGACGACTCGTGGTCGCCCATGACGAGCCGTTACATGATCCATTATGAGCCCCGGGAGTTAGACAAGGCAGTGTACTCGACGAGCAACATGACGATTCGTCCCTCCAGTGATGAGTCATTGGGTCATCCGTTAGGACCACCAGGCAGTTATTTCTGCGAATTCAGTGAGGGTCTTTTCATAATTCCTAAGTTCCTAAGACCTCTACTACATCATTTAAGGCTCGTTTTACAAGGATTTAAGAGGGGAAAACCTATTCTAAGCTAATTCATTCCATGCATGCAAATTTGAGAGTTCGATGAGAGGATTTAGAGCAAGTTTTGAAGGTTTCCATTGGAATCTCATCTTGAGCAATCAGAGAAGTGGTAAAATCATCCCTCCCAAGTATGTAGGGTTATAAGTGGGTGTCTTATTCCACACCCATGCCCAATTTCTATCAAATCATGAAAATTACCTATGATCAAGTTATGGGGTTTTTACCCAATTGCATAATTCTTCAATTTCTATACATGGGTATGATTAGATTGTGTTTATATTGATAAATTGTGACGCTTGGACAGATTTTAAATTATTTTCAATCAAATATTGTGTATTCTAAATTATGAAATTTAATGCCCATGGATGAGAAGATCATGAAAGAAAAGAATGATGATGAATGTATGATGATGATGAGATTTGATAATGAAAAGCATGTTTTTAAATCTACCCATGATTATGATATTTTTTTCAAAATGAATTGAGTAGATCCAAGTATGGTAAAGCCTTGGGCAATGCCCACATGCTGATTTAAAATGATGATTTTTTTTTCGAAATAAGCTTACCTCATTGTGTGTAGCGAAGTCTCCCAAGTTTCATATTATTAGCTTGTGGTATGTTTCAAATTAAAGCTTCTCATATGCATAAGTTCATAATTGAGATGTATGTCATTATTGAGCTTTGTCGAAGGACAATGTTGAGCTTTATTTTTATATGATCTCGAGTCTATGCATGATTTCATTATTGAGCTTTGTCAACGGACAATGTTGAGCTTCGTTTCATATGATGTTGAGTTATGCATGATTTCATCTTGAGCTTCATCAATAGATGATGTTGAGCTCCATTATATATGATGTAGAGCATTGCATGTTTTGTGAGAAGAGTCTAGCACTGAGCGAGCTAAGGTTCGATCACCCTATTCCCCAGAACTACGCGCCAACGTAGGTTGATACTATTATATTATTGGAACCTCCCTTGTGAGCTATCCCCGGCCCTAATGGCCCATGAGCTTGATATCGATATCATGGTAGTGTCCTTAGCCATGGCAAGTTTTTGGACGGCTCTGCCCACTTGAGTGTAATAGCCGGGACCACGTAAGCTCTATCATGGTATTTCGGTTAAGTGACGAGTCTCCCATTGTCTATATGATTCAGATTTACATATTCATTACTCATGATTACTACTATAAGCATGCATGTTCTAAAAGCAAGGTTTGACTCATTGTTTAGCTTTTATCATAAATGTTACATTTCAGCTTTGAGTCATTCGAGTTAGTCATGATATTATAAAGCTATGCATGGTCATGTCATGGTAAGATTTCGATTTCAGAATGAATGCATGTAGCCCTTCTCCTCAGACTTGAAAGCTTATGATATGTTATGAAATGTTTTAAACGATTTATTTTACTTGAGCGGATTTTACTTACCTTGCATACTCGGTATATTCCACGCACTGACATCATACTTTCAATGTTGTATTATTTCATGATAAAGGACCCGACTCACAACTTCAGCCTTCTCTTAGACAGCTTTCCATATTTAGCACCTAATCGGATTGGTGAGTCCTCATCCTTCAAGGACTAGTCTATCATTTTCCTTTATGTATTTCCAGTTTTAGTATTGTTGAGTTAGTTGTGGTCTTGTCCCATCAACTCATCCAGACTAGAGGCTTTTCTGACTTATGTATGTGTTAGCTTCGGATGTTATTCTGATGTTATGTTGAATTAGACTTTTGCTGAGTTATATTTATGATTTCTTCAGTCTATCGAATGGGGTAGATGTATGCTTATGCTATGGGTCGACTTGGGGTCTATCGAGGTCCTTTGTCCTATGTTTACGATCCAGGCCTTCGTTCGGGTCATGATAGAAAACATGAACCGATATAAACTGAAAATAAGTGCATACGGCTTCCCATATCTAAAATCATAGGTAAAAGTTTATAAACTAATCCTTGGATCAAACCCGCTGAAAACATGATATAATATCTTTTAATATATGCATTACTGAAATCATGAGGAACAATGGGAGACTCATCTTGACCAACAACCACCACATATAAGCGCATGATGATCCCACGTCTTGCCCACGTGGAGGAGGGTCATCCTAAGCCTTGCTAGGGTGAAGGATTAAATCAGGTTTGGTGTCACGGTGTGCCCTTGGGCCGGGGAAACGCTCTCTTGGGATGCCCCAAAGTATACCTATGTTGGCGCGTAGTTTATGAGACTGGGGAACCTTGGAACCCCTGGCCTACTCAGTGTTAGACACTACTTCTAAAACATATATAATGCTCATATAATAATATATCAAAACATAACTTAAATCTTAACATATGGGGAGTCTTAACTACAAAACTTGTGATAATTAAACTTATTAGCTTGGCTAAATCATGAAATCATTCTTAACTTGAGTGGGCTTGCCCAAATCTTAATATCATACTTGTATAAAATATATATCATAAGTAAAATCATAAATACGTGCATAAGTAATTTGTAAACATTCATACATGCTAGTATTTCATTATACTTGAAATCATTATAATTTGTAATTAAAAACATGCATAAAATCTGCCCATTAATTATCAAACATACTTTAAAATACAGAAGGAATCAAACTATAAACATTTGTAAAAAATCTATGAAATTAGATTGAAATCACTTTTAAATCATGATTTGAATTGATACTTTCTTCATGAAATTAAGGAGAATTATGGGCATGAGGGTGAAAGAAATCCTCATTCATGGCCTCACATACCTGGGTGAGCTGACGCTACACCCTTTCTTGAAAGCCCAAGTCATTTGAGGAAGAACTTGAAGATTTCTAGGCTTGATCTCCTATGGGATCCTCTAAACTTGCATGCATGGGAAGGGAATGGGTTAGAATAGGCTAAACCCTCTTAAAACCCTCCTAACAGAGCTTAAAATGACGTAGTTAAGGGCTTAGGTGCTTAGGATTTAGGAAAACACCCTTACTAAATTCCCAGAAAAAGTGACACTGCCAGCCACCATGAGTCACTTAAACTGGGCTCCTCCTAACAGGTCACTTAGCGACCCATTAGGTCACACCACGAATCACTGGATGACTCATTTTATGACCTGGTGTAGATTTTCCTGCTTTCTCTTATTCAACCCTCGGGTCTGACCTTAGGGACTTTTGGGGTATTACAAGGAAATTTAGCTTTGCACAGGTGACGGTCGGCCTGCTCAGTGGATTAGTCCTTTCGATGCAGTGGTTACTTGACCGGTGTTGCGGTCTCTCCATAGAAAGATAAGTCCCGCTACAGCAGTATTGCCCTGGGCAGTAGCTAGACTTAGCTGCACCTTCATCATTTCACCAGCTTTCTGTAACTCACACAATCTTGTATTTGTTTAGATATAAATGTAAGCTTTTGACATCGATACACAAACTATTACATATCTACATGCGATATAGGGCAAATCATAACAATACAGTACACATCAAACATCAATATTAATTTAACCATAACAAATATCAAGTCTGTTCCACTCTTCCATGTTCAGGTAACAACCACATGATCACAAGCTCAACTCAGCCACATAACACTTACTCATTACAAGTCTTTAATGATTTTACAACTATATCATAAAATAGAACAAATGATGAGATATCAGGAACACGCCTCCACCATATTGATCTTGGGAAAAATAGCATGCCTGAGTGACGCTTTATAACTTAGTTTTGTCTTGTTTATCGGCTTAATTATATACATTCTCATATAATTTTATGTAAATGTAAATATATACACTAACCAACATGATTAGTTCTTGCTTTTGTAGGTTTAAAATGAATTTGAGGAACTAATCCATGAGTTGCTGAAGTGGAGGCATGGAATTGGAAGTAAAACGCGAACGTTGGCAAGGAGGATGCACGAAACAGCCCACCTGCGCGTTGGCAACGTGCCACGGTAGGCAGGCTGCGCGACCAGCAACGTGTCATGGCCCCCAGCGCTCTGCACAAGCAGCATGACACACTGCCAAACGCGGAGGGGGTTGTTTGCGGGCTATTTTGATTTTCCAGTGTGCCTACGCGATGCCTCCATCTCACGGAGGCAAATTGGCGTGATAACCTTCGTGACATGGAGCTATTTCATGTCGGGCATAATTTTGTACAATTCTCATTTACTATAAATAGGTCCCTTAGCTCCTAAAAATATTTAGTCACGATTTATTTCTGAAAAACTGCCAAGGAGTGAAGGGAGAAGTGGGAGAACTCACCTACGGTTCATCAATTTCATCTTCTCTTCTACCTATTCTTGTAAGTACGTTACTTTAATTATGTTTTCTAGTAATTGTATGAACTTGAGTGGCTAGAACCCTTCCTCTAGGATTGAGGCCACATGGTATGATTGTGAATACATGATTTTGTTTTGGTTTTAAGTTATTAATTGTTGTTTTGTCTTACATTCTTAATTATGGTTGTTTTTATGATTGATCACCATGAAAACACACACGTTACACCTACGCAAAATCTTGAGAAAGAAAACCTAGGCAAGAACATAAGAATGTAGGGAGAAAGTTTGTATCTTACGATATAATTCGCGGTTAGGATAAGAAATTATACCTAATTTGCCTTGCTTGGTTGATAAAACGGGATGATAACATGAATTAACTTAGAAATGTCACATCACCACTCGAAGAAGTAGTTGTGAAGCTAAGTTGAGTTAAATGATTTGAGGTATGAAAGTCCCTAATCAAGAGCATAAACCCCGTAAACCACATCCACATAATTGAATTGACCACGAACTAGAATGTCACATCACCGCTCAACGATGTAGTTATGATGCTAGTTTGTCGTGTTTAGAGGCTCGAAAGACCACGAACATGCAATTGTAATTATGTGAGACGACAATTGATAATTCCATACTTAAACCATTACAAAGCATAGTATCGCATGATTATCCGGCTTCAACTCTAGTTGCTCCTTGAATGATTTCATAGTATTTCTGTGACCACCCCTAAATTTAATTAGACGCTATCGAAAACTTCTTTAATCAACACTTGGGAAAGTTAATATCACACTTGAATTTGATAATTAGCTAAATAGGTTCAGTCCCTATGAGTTCAACATCCGGCTCTTAAAAAGGGCCACTATATTACTTGTACGACCCGTACACTTGCAGGGCTCATCAAGTTTTGGCGCCGTTTCCGGGGACCCAGTGAAGTTTGCTGAATTTGTCTGTTTTTGTGTGATTTTTAAATTTCCTTAAGTGTTGAAAAATTTTCTTCATTAGTTTTAGATCTATTTTATTTTTAGTTTTTAGTCTGATACCCTTCTTGACATGACATCATGGAACACAAATGGGTTGAATGGTGGACACTCATATTTTGGTGAGTCCTGTCTGAATTGTGGAGGACCGTACTTGTGGAAAAACTGTAACACTTGCAATATATGTGGTGGTCAAGATGGCCATTGGGATGGCTGTCCGAATGCATACTCCCCTCCCACAAGCCCCTACTATGATCCTTCTGTTGTTTTTGATGAGTATAGGTATGATGAAAAGGAGTACTTGGAACGACAAGCTCGAATAGAAAACATGATAAAACAGGTCCTTAAGCAAACAGAATTAATGAAGGAGGAGATGGAAGTATTAGGAATTCAGACTAAGGAAAATGGAGAGGCCTTATAGATGATAAGCGCCAAGATCACGGAAATGATGGCTGAGGATGAAACTTGCGATGATTTGCAAGTAACGGTCTTATGCGATACTCAAGAGGAACTAACAGAAGAAGAAAGTGGTGAGTTCTTGGAAGAAGCTCAACAATTAGAAGCTCTTGAGAGTCCCCGTGATGGTCTCACACATATGGCAAATCCATTCATGGAAGAAGAGATAGAGTATCCCCCATTTGACATTAATAGAGAGATAGATGTTGATGCGAAGAAGGTGTATACAAGTAAGGAGGTCAAGCACAATGCAGTTTCAGAGTTGAGGTGTATTGGACCCCACTCAAAGCATTTTTCGACATTAAGTTTGGTTGACAACCTAGAAATAGAATCTTCTAAGTTTATAGAGAAATTTCTAGAGGAGGACCTAGCCCCATATATTCTGAAATTTTCTAACTCGGAGAGACAAAATGACTTCGCTTACTTAAGGGCCAATAAGTGCAAAAGGCGACATCTACTGCTTGGTCCTTTCATTTTTTCATCACCACCCTTGGAGCATAAGAGGAAACTAGAGAAGAAATTAGGGGTGAGATTCATATCCTCAAAATGGAGGAAAAAGTGGTGAAACTTGATGCGTCGTGCCACGACGTAAAATAAGGCGCTTCTTGGGAGGAAACCCAACGGTAGCATAGGTACCATTCTAATTTCTTGAATTTGAGTTGATTTGATTTATTTTTTCATCTTGTGTTGTTTTGGTGGAAAGTTAAGCACATATGGAGGGGAAGTCTGAGTACCCATAGAGAAGGAAGCTAACAAGCATGGAAGAGAAAAACTGTGGGGTCAAACACCCACTTGTGCACATGTGAAGAAAAGCATGCTATTAGCTCGGCCTAGAGGCCTCAGGGAGTAATTCTCATCCTATTTAATTTTAATTTGACGCTATGGGGACATAACATGATTCAAGTGTGGGGTGAGGAAGATTTCAAAATTTTTTATGCTTAACGATTTTTGGTGAATGTAATGCTTGTGAGAAATATTTGAAAAAAATTTTGTGAGTCAAGCATGACTTCATCACCCGTTGGTTTTTCTTTTCGGTTCTTTTCCGACGCGGGGGTCTTTGAACCGAAGAATAAAAATTTTCTTTGTCTGTATAAAGTGTTTTTAGTCATAGTTAGGGATTGTTTCTGAAAATGGATGGATGACGATCGTCTTGAGGAAAATTAGTCAATAGGTTTTGGTTTTTGAACCCATAGCTAATTGATGGTTTGATGTTCTTGTTATGTGCTATACATGATGGTAAGATGCAAGTATTGTTATTTTTGAATCATGTAAGAAGTGTATAACTTTGTTTGATACACTTAGGCTCTTGAATTTGACTCAATGTAATTAAAGCTTAATTCTTAATTCTTGTGATTAGCTGAGTTAAGAGTCTGCTGAATGTGTCTTGAATTGAGCATGTGTTGTGACTGTAAGTTTTTCGAATATTCCGTGCTATTGTGGAATGTCTAGAACTTGCCTGATTTGTATATAAAATGAAATGAAGGATGTGGACTGTAGGAGATGATTTAGGCATTTCTTTGAATGAACCTAATTTTTTTGCTTCACTTTACCTACCTTGAATGTTGAATCCTAGTGAGCCCCGTTGAGTCTCCTTTTTTTAGGATAGATTCCAAGTAGTCATTAAGAGCCTGTAAAACATTGGACAGATGTTATTGTCCTTTCCCAGTAGGTATTTTGTTAATAAGAGTATTGTCTAAAACATGAAACTGTGTTGTTACATTTTTTTGTTACGAAATTCAATATACTTTTTGTCCTTATTACTTTTCAGATTCTTTCAGTTCCTTCTAAGCATCTTTTCTAGAGCAAACATGCTAGAACGTACAGACAAAATATGAATGTCAGCTTTTCACTTACTCCGGAAATAGCACAACTATTCAACAGGATCAATCAGAATTAATGTAACTACAATTTTATGCTGGTCTTCAATACATACCAACTTTTTCCTAGATAATAAGATTTCTCTAAAACCTCTACATCTCAGGGAAACCAAAGATCAGCTAGTAATCCTAAGGTTGAGAAGGTTTTAGTTTTAGTTATTCATCAAAGTGCAGCTCAGGTTCCTGAGGGAGTTTTACCAGGAACACTGTCCATTTTTTGCATATTCAGTTATTTTCACGGATAGAGAATCTCAATATTGAAGACATAAAAATGACATAACATTCATGAAAAGGGTGCTTGTATATAGAATGAATGCAAAAAAAAAAAGGTAATGCAACCACAGTCATATTCTTGACTACATTTGTTACCTCAACAACTGTCCGCATGTGATTCAACTTTTCTTGCACAATATCATTTCACAATGATACTCCCAACGGATACATATTATGCACGAACTATTTTTACCAAGTGCCTCGAAAAAGGTTTGTTATTTGTTCCAACTATTCGATTATTATAAAAGATTACTTTCAACTTTTGTCTGATTTCAAGTGATGTAACTTCTTTGCACTTGCTTCTCCCTCGAACTGTTTTTATCTTTCTAGGACTAGATGAACCTATAGTTGCATAATTTGGTAAAAACTATATCAATAAAATTCAGTTATACAAATCAATAACACATGGATTCAAAATATCATACTTGTTTAAGGTATTTGGGAGTGCTGCATAACTTGATCAGTAGGTGGACGACATGAAATATTAGTTTGCATATGCTCTTTTCGAAGAACCAATGGAGTTTTATCCATTATTCACATTTCTTGACTAGAATATATGGTAGAATTCGATCTTTTGCTTTTAGAAAAAGGAGTATGCATACATTGACTAGCATAAGGGGCACTCTTGTGGAAAGATTCCACCTCATCTTTACAAACCCCAAAAGAGGAGCACAAGGATCTAATTGTTTCCTCCCCTCCCTTTCCAATAGAACCCGAACCAAAGAAATCATATTAGTAAAGGATTTGACATTAAATTTCATTTATATATGCAAATAAAAACACAACAAATTTGAAAAAACTTACTTATTTCAACTTTTTGAGTGTGCTTAACTTCATCAGTAAAAGATTTCATATTAAATTTCAGTTATATATGCAATTAAAACAAAATAAATTTTTAAAAAAAAAACATGTTTCAAGTTTTTGAGTGTGCTTAACTTCTTCAGTAGATGGAGGCAATGGAGTATTAATTTCCATAAACTCTTTCTCAAGAAGCATGGAGTTCTTATGTATCTTTCCCATTTCTTGACTAGCAGACACGGTAGAGTTTTTAAGCCCTTGTCCTCGTCCCTTTCGTATAGCACCTGAAGAAAAGAAATCATATTACTAATACTTTAGCATATAAATTCAGTTATGCAGATTAAAAATAGTAGATTTAAAAACATCTTACTTGTTTCAACTGTTTAGATGTATTGCTTAACTAGATCACTAGATTGAGAAAATAAATTCTTAGTCGACATATTCTATAGCACCTGAAGAAAAGAAATCATATTACTAATACTTTCGCATATAAATTCAGTTATGCAGATTAAAAACAATAGATTTAAAAACATCTTTCTTGTTTCAACTGTTTAGATGTATTGCTTAACTAGATCACTAGATTGAGAAAATAAATTCTTAGTCGACATATTCTCTTTCTGAATCAAATATCTAAGCCCTCGTCCTCATCCCTTTCCTATATCACTTATAGCACCAGGCGCGACAAGTGCATATTTGGTAGTAGTCTTCATAGTTGATTCCACCTCATTTTCAGTGTTTGATGGTTTCATATTGAACCTATAAAGAGCCAAAAGTTAAAAGAACAAGAAAAGAACATGTGTAACAATGTAATAATAAAAGAAATCATGCCATCAAAATATGTAACAATGAATAAATTCATTTATAAAGAGATACTTCACCTCATCAGTTCTTTTCTTTTCTTTTTTGAAGGATTTCCTAAGTCTACTGTATCATCATCCATTTATTCAATAACATCATATGAGTCACGAGGTTGAGTCTTTCTCACTACATGTCAACCTTTGTTGAAATTATCATTAACATAAAAAACTTGAGATGCTTGGTCTGTTAAAATAAAAGGCTAATTTATTTTCAAAATTCCCTCCGGATTAACACTCACCAAGTCATACTCATCTTTTTTAACTCCTTTTATTTTATCATACACGTCAAACCAATTACATCGAAACAAAATCACTTTTCTACCCATGGAAAACTACAATTTAATCACATATGTTAAAACTCCATAGTAATCAAGATTCTCACTATCTTTATCATTCTCACCAACTACAACAACATCAAAATTTTGAGTTCTTAACTTTTAATCATAATCTTCTACGTGAAATCTGTACCCATTAACAATGTAACCATTATAATGTGTCAAATATTGGGTAGGACTGCGTGAAAGTGAGAGCAGATCTTTCATAATCCAACTATTATCTCCTTTATGCAATTGTGCGACCTATCAACACGATCATGTAAAATTTGATGTTTATGTGCTACTCTCCCTAACTTTAAGCCATTCAATAAATTTTCGATTTCATTCTACATCAGAAAAATGTTAAGCAGTATCCACATGAGTTTGTGCAAACTCTCTACAAAATTAAAGTGAACCATAAATGTCATATAGAAAATAAATTACCCTAAGGGAAACAAAGAAAAAAGAGATGATATGAAAGAAATTTCCACACTCAATATATGATATGACTTTATCACAATTCTTCAGTATATATATATGTGCTTGTTCCAATTCATTTGCTTCAAGCTCACATTGATTTTTAGATCCTAGAGTTTTTCCAGATTGACAAAATACAAATAAACCTCCATTAGATTTTCTTAAACCCCCATCATAATTTCATTCAGGGCGATTGAATTTTGGGTCAATCCTATGTAGATACCTTGAACATAAAGTCATACATTCATTTTCTAAGTAGCCCTCTGCAATAGAACCTTCTGGACATGCCCTATTACCAGTGAGAGATTTCAAAAAATATAATCATTGTTCTATAAGATACATCCACCGATAGTGAATAGGTCCAGCAATCGCAGCTTCACTAGCTAAATGAATAGGCAAATACACCATCACATCAAAAAATGAAGGAGGGAAGATCTTTTCTAACTTGCAAAGTGTAAAAGGAATTTGTACTTCGATATGCTTTATGTCATAAATCCTCAACTCCTTTAATCCAAGCACACTAAAAAATAAAGATAACTCAATAAGCGGTTCACACACATCTTTGGACAACATACCACGAAATGCAATAGGGAGTAGATGTTGCAAAGAACATGACGATCATGACTTTTCAACTCAGATATCTTATGATCTTTCAGGTTCACATATTGAGAAATACTAGAGGAAAATCCATCAGAGACCTTTAACTTCTTTAATAAAAGGTAGAACTTGTGTGTATCTTATGGAGGCAATGTGTAGCATGCAGTTGGAACTTCAACTTTATCCCCTCTTTGGATGGGGAGCAATTCCGGCGTAATGTTCATTTCCTACAAGTCTAACCGAGTTTGAATTGTGTCCTTGGTATTTCCTTTGACATTCATGATTGTCCCCATAATATTATCAAATATATTTTTTCAATATACATAACATCCAAATTATGTCTCAACAAGAGAGACGTCAAATATGGAAGTTCAAAGAAGATACCTTTTTTGTTCCAATTATCCTTTCAATTTTCATATGATATCTTCTTTTTTTTCTTTGGATCCTTTGTTAACTGTAGCACTCCAAGATCCTGCATTTGATTAAATATCTCAATACCAGAATGCATTTTTGGTGGGATCCTTTTCTCTTTTGTACCATCAAATGATTCCCTGTCATTCCTCCAGCTGTCATTAAGAGGAAGGTAACGATGATGACCCATAAAGCACTGTTTCTTACTATTAGCCAATCGAATTGAGGAAATGTCCTTATTGCAACATGGACATGTCAATTTTCCTTTTATGCTCCATCCAGATAAATTTTCATATGTTGGAAAGTCATTAATAGTCCATAACAAGGAAGCATGCAACTTAAAATTCTGTTTAGTTGATGCATCAAAGGTCTCAATACCAACTACTCACAACTCCTTTAGTTCCTCTATTAAAGATTGAAGATATGTATCAATTGCATCTCCTGGACCATTTGGACCAGAAATAAGCGTTGATAAAATAAAATTTTCTTGTTTCATACACAACCAAGGTGGTAAATTATAAGGAATAAAAACCACAGGCCAAACGCTATATGAGGATTTTGAATTCCGAAATGGCTAAAATCCATCACTAGCAAGGCCAAGTCAAACATTACGAGCCTCAACTGCAAATAAAGGATGAAGTTCATCAAATAACCTCCATGCCATAAAATTAGCTGGGTGCCTCATTATTCCATCATTAACTCTTTTATCCTTATGCCATAACATTAGAGTAGATATTTTTTTAGACATAAACAACCTAGGCTTCAAGGGAAAATAGCGTAAAATCTTTGATGCTATCTTTTTTCCCTTTTTCTTACTTATTTCTCCATTATATCTATCAATTTTCCATCTGGACGCACCACAAACTTTGCAATAATCGAGTATATCCTCTCTCCAGTATAACATGCAATCATTAGTACAAGCATCAATCTTGTTATAAGAAAGCCCAAGTTCTTGAATTATCTTTTTTGCCTCATAATATGAGTTTGGAAAATCGGCGCCATCAGGCAACAACTCCTCTTTTAACATTTTCAGTAACATTGTAGATGACTCATTACTCCAACAATTCATACTTTTGATATGAAGCAATTTAATCAAAGAAGAAATCTTTGAAGCTTTTGAATTTTGGTACAAGGGTTGCTTGAAATTCTTCAATAGGCTGTAAAATTTTTTTGCTTCAGCAGTTGGTTCCTCCTCAAGTAAATCATCACAATCAATATGTGTAGTTCTTCCGTCAAAATTAGGATATAAATCTCTTAATAGTTCTTGTACTCCATCTTCACTCTCACATTCTTCTACTTCATCATCATATTCATCTTCTGATTCTAATAGTGGCTCACCTAAATATTCTCCATGGTGATACCAAAAAGTATAATTTTTAACTATTCCATGTACTTTCAAATGTGTCTCAACTGTCTTACGAGTTTTCTAAAGTTGTGTTACAATATTTGACACATGGACATCGTATTTCATATTCTTCTCCTATTTTTCGAAAAGCATAATCCAAAAACTTTTGCACCCCCATTAAGTAGGTTTCATTGAGTCGATTATCAACAAGTTGTATCCATTGCTTACTAGGTGCCATAACCTTGGAAAATACATAAAAATTATATCAATAAAAGATAAAGGATTAGAAAAACCTAATATGCACATAACTTGTTACGATCATATGCATATAATTAGGTTGAACTCTAAGGTCGCACTTTCTAGGGGACGTAGCTTCCTTTTTTAGTTAATGCATTACAATATACAATCAAATGGCACTAAGATATATAAAAGATTATAAATTAACTTGTAATTAAGACTTAGGATATTCTATAGCTACTAACCAAGTTGGTTGTACATGTAGGGAAGCTCAAACTCATCTATACTTTCTGAAAAAGGAGCAATGCAAGTGGCAAGGTACAAGATGCCTTGGCTGATATGCACTTTGACCAATGTTTCTCTAGTCCGATATCACACACCAAGGTTGAAATATGATATGGTGTAATTATATTTTGCTTACTAAATATGCAGTTATTAAGTGATAACAGCAATGTCTTTTGCAAACAACCGCTAAAATCATATGGCAAGGAAAGGAAGAGCCTCTGTGTCATGTCTCAAAATACCCCCTAGATGTGACTGACACCCGCTAACATCACCCACAAGGGCGAACCAATTTATCTATTTCACATGCTCATTTATATAAGTACTGAGAGTAAATATGTGAAAGTCTAAACATATTAATCATTCTTAAATAGAAATAGGGAATTCAACAGAATCCAAAATCAATTTATCAATTCGTCAATCACTCAAATACAAAGTGTCTAGCCTAAATCCCATAAAAGACCATGGAGCATCAATAGAGTTACATGATCTAACTGTCGGGCAAGCAAACCCCAACAAAGAAAATATAGGCTATAAAACAGATAGAGCTAAAATGACAGCCTCCACGAATCAATGCGAAGGCTCATCTCAGTAATAGAATTTACGCAAACGGACTAGTCAGCCACGAGTATCACGCTCCACAATGGTATCTGCATAGACATACAAGTAAGGGGAGATATTGTTATACCCCGGGAACCCAACGATCAGACCTGGGGGACAAATAGCGAAAAATCTGGAAAATGTTGCAGCTGTGCAGGACGAGTCGTTGGACGACTTGTCGGGTAGCCCCACGAGTCGTTAAGTGAATCATGGGAAGGCATGTGTTGGTGAAGGAACTCGAGATACCCATGGGTGACGTAACGACTCTTGGTGACCATGAGTTGTCATGTCAGTCGTGGGGAGGTCCTAGAGAAGAATTTTGAGGGTGATCCAGTGTACTTAACTAAAGCTGGTAATCAGTCGTGTCACCGGGGGACGAGTCGTCATGTCCTCCATTAAGAGACAAGGAAAAATTTCCAGTGGACTTAACGAAAGGACCCAACAACTCGTTGCCCCTGGCAATGAATCGTCAAGTCGCCCGTTAGGGTCGCCTGATAGTTATTTCCTGCGAATTAGAAATAGGCTTCTCGTAATTTCTACACTCCAAAGACCTAAACTACATCATTTTGAGGTCGGGACAGGGTATTTTAAAGGGAAATCAGCCATGATAAACCCCATTTGATGCTTGTAAGTGTAGAGAGGAAGGAGGAAAGGAAATTCAAGTGTCTTCTTCAAGTTCTTCAAGACTCTACCTAGGGTTCTCAAGGGAGTTAGGGGTCTCAAAATTTCCAGGTATGTGGAGTTCGAATGGGCAGTTTAGTCCCTACCCATGCCTATTTCTTCCCATTTCCTATGTTTAATTTGCTAAATTCTTATGAGTCTTAACCCCATTTGAATGATTTCTCAAAAGTTTACATGAGCTTGTGGTATTATGTTTCAATTGAGGGTTTTGATGTGTTTGGGCTGATTTTACTTGTACATATTTTATATTCCATGATTTGAGACTCTAAAATTATGGATGCCCAATTATGAAGGATTTTTAGTAAAAATTTATGTTCATGATGATCCCGCAAGCATGATATGAATTTTTGAATTTAAAGCATGTCTTCGAGTTTTCTATTTCTCATGTTACCATGATCATGTTTCCTATAAATTTAAGCATTTCAAGCATGATTAAAATTTGGGGCAATGCCCATATGTTGTGTACGATTTATGAACTATGACTTTGGCCGACTCTCGGACCCAAATTCCATGGCTAGCGTTATGAATTCTCAAGCATGATGTGATTTTCACGATTAAACTAGCGGTGCATGTTATGTATGAATTCCTATGAGCACGTTGCATGTTTCAGGAGTAGTACTTAACACCGAGTAGGTTCGGGGCCTAGGTTGCCCCCCGAATCTCAAGACTATGTGCCACTGTAGGTTATGTTGGGACCTCCTCAGTGATTGTCCCCTATGCCCTATGGGGCCTTCATGAGTGATATCACGCCTTTCATGGTTCATATCCTTGGCAAGATATGGACGACCTCCCGACTAGGTTTACAGGTCGGGCTCCATGTGTGCTCATGTGGAGTATGTCGGTTATAGAAATCTCCCATTGTTCCTCATGGTTGATGCATGCACGATTTGTTCTTTTGGCTCAAGTTATGTTTTATGAATTATTTTCCCTCATGTTATAACTATGACGGGTTTACAAATGTACTCGAAAAATCTTGAGCCTTACGATATACTTATGATTTTGGTTTTTATGATCATGATGTCTCCACTCCTATAACTATTATGTTTTAAGCATTGTTTTGCATACCTTACATACTCAGTACCTTCCAAGTACTGACCCACATATTTTCAGGATCCGGTTCACAGGTTCAGTATCATTCTTAGCTTGCACTCAGTTCTGCCCTAAGCCTTCGGTGGTGAGTCCTCATGATTCGAGAGCTTCTTGTTCGAACTTTAATTACCCTTTTATTTCCAGAATGTTGGGGTTAGTTGGGGTCTTATCCCTTCAACCTATCTATTATGATTAGAGGCTTTCAGACCTATGTATAGTATTCGACTGTTTATGTTTGGATCTTGTGTGGTTGTTTCTTGCACCTCTTGTTAAAATTTTCAGCTAGTGTATGATTATTAAGTTTGTTTTTTGCCTTTATGAATGAATTAGTTATATACGGGTTGACTTGGAGTCTTTCGAAGCTCCTGGTCCAGTGTCTACAGCTCAGGTGCACTCTCAAGTCATGACAAACTTGGTATCAGAGCAATAGGTTCATATGTGTCCTAGGGGGTTTAAAAGTCGCGTTAGGTAGAGTCTTTTTCATGGGTGCGAAGCGCGCCACACTTATGACATTGCGCCGGTTCCACATAATGGCAATGTAGCGGCACCCGGATTAGAGACTTTAGAGGATGAACCCTCCTGAGTTCTCAGGGGCAAAGGTGGACGAGGACCCACACGCGTTCATCGAATGGATTTTGAAGGTCACTCAGGTCACGGGAGTTACAAGTGAGGAATGTGTTGATTTGGCCTCTTATCAGCTGAAGGAGGTCGCGTATATTTGGTTCAAGCAATGGAGGGACAGTAGGGTAGCGGGAGCAGGCCCTATCAGTTCGAATGAATTCCACATGGCCTTTCTCGACAAGTTTTTCCCTGGGGAGATGAGGGAATTGAAAGCAACCAAGTTTGTTAACCTCAAGCAAGGGAAGATGACGGTGCTAGAATATTCACTTGAGTTCACTCACCTGTCAAAGTATGCCCCGGAGTTAGTAATGGACCAGAGGGCGCGGGTGAGCAGATTTGTGTAGGGAGTAGCTGAGTATCTGGATAAGGATTGTAGAACAGCCATGCTTCATCGGGATATGGACTATCCATGTATAGTCCTCGATGCCCAACAGATGGAAGCAACACATATGAGGTAGAGAGAGGCCAAGAGGGCCAGGATTGATAGCCACAGGTTCTCCCAACCAAGGCCAGGGGTTGGGCCTCACCAGCAGTCCCAGCACAGACCCATTACACCATCATCATCTTCATCCAGTACTCCATCTAGGCCACAAAACGATCAGAGGAGCAAGGCCGCAGGTTCGAGGAGTCAAAATAGCATGCGCATAGAGCGCATGTTCCCATCTTGTGCTAATTGTGGCGAGAATCACCTAGGGAGATGTTTGGTGGGCTTAGATGCTTGTTTTGGGTATGGCAAACCTGAACACAGACTCAGGGATTGCGCCGCAGCTAGGTCAGGGGGTAGTAGAGCCCACACTTCAACAGCCAGTTCAGCAGTTCCAGTGGCACGTCAAACTCATTAGGGTGCTTCGATTGGTTTAGCTGGCGGCTAGCGCCAAAACTTATTTTATGCACTTGCCTCTCGACAGGAGCAGGAGGCTTCTCCCGATCTGGTTACGGGTATGTTGCGAGTCTTTCATATTGATGCTTATGCTTTGTTAGATCCGGGAGCCACGCTATCTTTTCTGACACCTTACATTGCTAGTCACTTTAGAGTCAGTCCTGAAATCTTGTCCGAGCCATTTTCTGTGTCTACCTCGGTTGGTGACTCAGTCATAGCAAGGCGGGTATATAGAGGTTGCCCTATTACAGTCTTGCATAAGGTTACCTTCGTGGACTTAGTAGAATTGGTTATGAGCGATTTTGACATTATTTTGGGTATGGACTGGTTGTTTGCATGTTATGCTTCTTTTAACTGTAGGACTAGAGTAGTGAAGTTCCGATTTCAAGATGAACCAGTGTTAGAATGGAGGGGTGGTTCAGCGATACTTGTAGGTCACTTTATCTCCTACCTCAAGGCCCAGAGAATGATTGCTAAGGGTTGTATTTACCATTTGGTTACGGTTAAGGATACCACGTCCGAGAATCCAACCATTTAGTCAGTCCCCATGGTATGTGAGTATCCCGAGATATTTCCAAATGACCTACCAGGTGTTCCTCCCGTGAGGGAGATTGATTTTGAAATTGATCTCTTGCCCGATACGCAGCCCATATCAATTCCTCCTTACTTGATGGCCCCAGTCGAGCTAAAAGAGTTAAAGGAACAATTGAAGGATTTGCTAGATAAGGGTTTCATCAGGATGAGCAAATCTCCATGGGGTTCCCCAGTGTTGTTTGTCCGGAAGAAAGATGGTTCCCTTCGGATGTGTATTGACTATAGACAGTTGAACAAGGTCACCATCAATAATAGATACCCTTTACCTAGGATCGATGACCTATTCGATCAACTTCAGGCTGCCAAATATTTCTCCAAGATAGATCTCAGGTCCGGGTATCACCAGCTTAGGGTTCGGAGAACGACATCCCAAACACTGCTTTCAGGACCCGGTATGGCCATTTTGAATTCGTTGTTATGTATTTTGGACTAACCAATGCCCCTGCAGCTTTTATGGACCTAATGAACAGGGTATTCAAAGCATATTTGGATATGTTTGTGATCGTTTTCATCGACGACATATTAATATACTCCCGGAGCGAGGAGGAACATGTCGCACATCTGAGGGTAGCACTCCAGACCCTCAGGGACAACCAGTTATATGCCAAGTTCAGCAAATGCAAATTCTGGTTGAAATCAGTTGTATTCCTGGGACATGTAGTGTCAAGCGAAGGTATAAGGGTGGACTCCCAGAAAATAGAAGCAGTAAAGAACTGGCCCAGACCGGTAAACCCTTCGGAGATCAGAAGCTTTTTGGGCTTATCAGGTTACTATCAGAGGTTTGTGGAAGGCTTCTCATCCATTGCATCCCCATTGACTAGATTAACTCAGAAAAAGGTGAAGTTCCAATGGTCGGAGGCTTGTGAGAGGAGCTTCAAGGAATTGAAAGCCAGGCTCACTTTAGCACCAATGTTGACTTTAAAGGAAGGTACTGATGGCTTCATCGTATATTGTGATGCTTCGAGGGTCGGACTGGGATGTGCATTGATGCAACACGGGAAGGTCATAACATATGCTTCCAGACAACTGAAAACTCACGAGAAGAATTACCCAACCCACGATCTCGAGTTGGCTGCAATGGTATTTGCCTTAAAGATATGGAGACACTACTTGTATGGGGTTCATTTAGATGTATTCACAGACCACAAGAGCTTACAATATGTGTACACACAGAAGGAACTGAATCTTCAGCAATGGAGGTGGTTGGAGCTACTTAAGGACTACGACATGAGTGTCCTTTATCACCTAGGAAAGGCCATTGTGGTAGCAGACGCTCTTAATAGACTTTCTATGGAAAGTATGTCGCATGTGAGTGTAGACAAGAAGCTGGTAAAGGAGGTACATTGACTTGCACGGTTGGGAGTTAGGCTAGTTGGTTCGACCGATGGTGGGGTGGTAGTTCAGAACGGGTCAGAGTCATATCTGGTAGTGGAGGTGAAGGCTAAACAAGATGAAGATCCAACATTGGTAAGGTTGAAAGAAGTTGTTCAAAGTCAGAAAGTAGAAGTCTTCTCCAAAGGGGGAGATAGTGTGCTTCGGTACTAGGGTCACTTATGTGTTCCGAATGCGGGAGATTTGAGGAGTCTGATGTTGCATGAGGCTCATGGATCCAGATATTCTATCCATCCAGGTGCCACCAAAATGTATCATGCCTTGCAGGAAATCTACTGGTGGAATGGCATGAAGAGGGATATTGCGGAATTTGTAGCCAAATGCCCGAATTGCCAACAAGTGAAAGTCGAGCATCAGAGACCGGGGGGTATACTTCAATATATCATCATTACTACTTGGAAGTGGGAAGATATCAACATGGACTTTGTAATTGGTTTACCCAGCACTCGCAGGCAGTATGATTCCATTTGGGTTATGGTGTACAGGTTGACCAAGGTTGCTCATTTCCTACCGGTCAAAACCACCGATTCAGTAGAAGATTATGAAAAGTTGTACATCTGAGAGTTGGTTAGGTTGCATGGAGTGCCCTTATCCATTATATCAGATAGAGGTACTCAGTTCACCTCCCAATTTTGGAGGTCATTTCAAAAGGGACATGGCACCCAGGTCAAGCTTAGCACGGCATTTCATACGCAAACCGATGGTCAGGCAGAGCGGACTATCCAGACTCTTGAGGACATGTTGAGAGCTTGTACTATGGACTTTAAGGGTAGTTGGGAGGAGCATTTCCCTCTTGATGAGTTCGCTTACAACAACAGCTATCACTCCAGCATACAAATGGCACCGTTCGAGGCTCTTTACGGGCGATGGTATAGATCGCCCATTGGGTGCTTTGAGATCGGCGAGGCTTCGTTAGTATGTCTAGATTCAATCCATGAGGCCATTGAGAAAGTTCAGTTGATAATGGAAAGGATGAAAATGGCATAAAGTCGCCAGAAGTCTTATGCGGATGTAAGGAGGAGAGAGCTTGAGTTCTAGATCAATGATTGGGTGTTTCTAAAGGTATCACCCATGAAGGGAGTAACGAGATTCGGAAAGAAAGGAAAAGTCAATCCCCGCTATATTGGCCTATACAGGATCAAAAGGCGAGTGGGTAAACTAGCCTATGAGTTGATTTACCCTCAGAGTTCGCTTCGGTTCATCCCGTATTTCACGTATTGCTCTTGAAAAAGTGCTTGGAAGACCCAGCTTTAGTGGTCCCGGTGGAAAGAGTTGGTGTGAAGGATAGTCTCAGCCATGAGGAAATTCCTATCGAAATCCTGGATCGTCAGGTTCGGAGACTAAGGAACAAGGAAGTAGCCTCAGTAAAGGTTTTATGGAGGAATCAGCATGTCGAGGAAGCCACGTGGGAGGCCTAAGCGGATATGATGGCTAAATACCCCCATTTGTTCCCTACCGGCTCAGCTTCAGTTTGAGGTACCAATTTTTGCTCGAAACCTCTATTCAGTTTTTCATGTTCTGTTCATGCGTGCAAGTTTGTTTTATGATGTGATAGATGTATGTGATGTCTAAATTCAGTTCAGCTATGTAATTCTTCTTGAGGGTAGTTATTCCGCTAGCTTTTGGCATAAATGATCAGTAATTGCATATGGTGATTGTTTGATTATGAGTTTTCTGCATGTTTCTAACATTCAAGGACGAATATTTCCAAGGAGGAGATATTGTTATACCTCGAGAACCCAAGGATCAGACCCGGGAGCCAAACGGGGAAAAATCTGGAAAATGTTGCAGCAGTGCAGGATGAGTCATTGGACGACTCGTCTGGGAGCCCCCACGAGTCGTTAAGTGAATAGTGGGAAGGCCTGTGGTGGTGAAGGGACTCGAGATCCCCACAGGTGACGCAACAACTTGTGGTCAGCCACCACGAGTCATCATGTCAATCATGAGGAGGTCCTAGAGAAGAATTTTGAGGGTGATCCAGTGTACATAACGAAAGCTGGTAACGAGTCGTGTCACCGGGGGACGAGTCGTCATGTCCTCTGTTAAGAGCCAAGGGAAAATTTCCAGTGGACTTGACGAAAGGATCCAACGACTCATTGTCCCTGTCAACGAATCGTCAGATCGCCCGTTAGGGTCGCCTGACAGTTATTTCCGGCGAATTAGTAAGGGCCTTCTCATAATTTCCTACACTCATAAGACCTAAACTACGTCATTTTGAGGTCAGGACAGGGTCTTTTAAAGGGAAATCAGCCATGATAAACCCCATTTGTGCTTGTAAGTGTAGAGAGGAAGGAGAAAAGGAAATTCAAGTGTCTTCTTCAAGTTCTTCAAGACTCTACCTAGGATTCTCAAGGGAGTTAGGGGTCTCAAAATTTCCAGGTATGT
The DNA here is from genome assembly GCA_035772735.1 of Datura wrightii. NCBI lineage: Eukaryota > Viridiplantae > Streptophyta > Magnoliopsida > Solanales > Solanaceae > Datura > Datura wrightii. The sequence continues at coordinate 147,205,101 of JASDFA010000018.1, forward strand.
AGGGTTTGAATTGGTAGTTTAGTCCCTACCCATGCCCATTTCTTCCCATTTCCTATGTTTAATTTGCTAAATTCTTATGGGTCTTAACCCTATTTGCATGATTTCTCAAAAGTTTACATGAGCTTATGGTATTATGTTTCAATTGTGGGTTTTGAAGTGTTTGGGCTGATTTTACTTGTACATATTTTATATTCCATGATTTGAGACTCTAAAATTATGGATGCCCAATTATGAAGGATTTTTAGTAAAAATTTATGTTCATGATGATCCCGCAAGCGTGATATGAATTTTTGAATTTAAAGCATGTCTTCGAGTTTTCTATTTCTCATGTTACCATGATCATGTTTCCTATAACTTTAAGCATTTCAAGCATGATTAAAATTTGGGGCAAGCCCATATGTTGTTTACGATTTATGAACTATGACTTTGGCCGACTCTCGGACCCAAATTCCATGGCTAGCGTTATGAATTCTGAGCATGATATGATTTTCACGATTAAACTAGCGGTGCATGTTATGTATGAATTCCTATGAGCACATTGCATGTTTTGGGAGTAGTACTTAACACCGAGTAGGTTCAGGGCCTAGGTTACGTCCCGAATCTCAAAACTACGTGCCACCGTAGGTTATGTTAGGACCTCCTCAGTGACTGTCCCCTATGCCCTACGGGGCCTTCATGAGTGATATCACGCCTTTCATGGTTCATATCCTTGGCAATATATGGACGACCTCCCGACTAGGTTTACAGGTCTGGCTCCATGTATATGCTCATGTGGAGTGTGTCAGTTATAGAAATCTCCCATTGTTCCTCATGGTTGATGAATGCATGATTTTGTTCTTTTGGCTCAAGTTATGTTTTATGAATTATCTTCCCTCATGTTATAACTATGACAGGTTTACAGATGTACTCGAAAAATCTTGAGCCTTACGATATACTTATGATTTTGGTTTTTATGATCATGATGTCTCTACTCCTATAACTATTATGTTTTAAGCATTGTTTTGCGTACCTTATATACTCAGTACCTTCCAAGAACTAACCTACATATTTTCAGGATCCAGTTCACAGGTTCAGCATCATTCTTAGCTTGCGCTCAGCTCTGCCCTCAGCCTTCGCTGGTGAGTCCTCGTGATTCAAAAGCTTCTTGTTCGAACTTTAATTACCCTTTTATTTCTAGAATGTTGGGGATAGTTGGGGTCTTGTCCCTTCAACCTATCTATTATGATTAGAGGCTTTCAGACCTATGTATAGTATTCCACTGTTTATGTTTGGATCTTGTATGGTTGTTTCTTGCACCTCTTGTTAAAATTTTCAGCTAATGTATGATTATTAAGTTATGTTTTTTGCCTTTATGAATGAATTAGTTATATGCTCACGCCATAGGTTGACTTGGAGTCTTTCAGGGGCCTGGTCCCGTGTCTACAGCCCGGGTGTACTCTCGGGTTGTGATAGAGCTATATATAAATATAACTCAGTAAGATCCCTGACTTGCCACTTTAAATACCCCTGGAACAAGTGTTAAAATATATATATATATATATATATATGTATATCTATACACACACGCACACACACACACATACACATGTCTCATCACAAGCACATGACTTATATCAAATATAACCTTCAACAAGATTCACACATTTAACTATTAAGAATACTATATATTTCAACACAATTTATACTAAGGGCTTGTCATGAATGACATCTACGCGAATTACTCCACATGACGATTCCACAACAGCATACACAAAGCTCAGTATTGTCAAGAGGCATATACAATACCTAATACCGTCAAGAAGCATACACAATGCCCAGTGATATCTAGGAACATACCTGATGCCCCAACCTCATGGCTCACAATCATATCACTCCACGAATTAATTTTAATAAAGAGAGTTTTGATGTGCTTAAATATAAGATATACACGGCTGTCCTCGAAGACCATCGATTCTACCAAGCACACGCTCGTCCTAAAACATGGACCAGGCAAACAAAATATATTTGTAAAACAGATTTGAAAAGCAAGCATTCAAAGCTTAAAGTCTCACTTACCTCAAATTCACAACTCAAGCACACTTTTCAATAACTCAGAACTATGCTCTCGGGTCTCTGAATCACCTCAAACTACACAAAATAGGTTTAGAATGGTCAAAAATACTTCGGTAGAAGTTTCCTCAATTTTTAACGAAAGTCAAATTCATGGTCAAAGGTTTGACCGAAAAAGTCAATTCTGGTCAACGGGGCAGAATTCCCGAACTATGACCACCAACAGATTTTCCTCGAAGAGAGGATTCTAGAACATTAATCAAAATCAAATTTTGATAATGTTTGCCCTTTCAAATTGATGATTTGGATTGAAGAATCCTAGGGCTAAACTTTCTCAATTATTCAAAATTTCCCTATGTTTCTACCATGAAAACTTCCTTATAACTGCGTAATAAACTCAAGCAAAAGATTAGGATCATTACCTTGATGATTGGGATGAAAATCCCTATTTTTTTCTCTTCTCTTTTCCTCTCTTTTTCTCCCTTTCTTCTCTTTTCTTCTACTACGTTTTCTTTTCTTCTCTTCTTTTATTTCCATGTTCTGCTTCCGGTTTCCAACTAGACCAACCCTTTTATTTCTTTTTTTTTCACTTATCCCTTCTTTTTTTGTGACCCTTACTCCCTTTATGTATTTATTAGGCTTAAATTACAAAATTACCCTTAATGAAAATTTAGGTTATTACATTCTCCTCTTCATAAAATAATGTTCGTCCTCGAGCGCTTCTAGAATCTTACCTGCAGTGTCAAATAGATGAGGATACCTATCTCGCATGTCCGCCTCACACTCCCAAGTAGCCTCCTCGGTTGGATGATTTCGCCACAACACTCTAACTGAAGCAACCTTCTTCGACCTCAATTGTCTCACTTATCTATCAAGAATAGATATCGGACCCTCCTCATAAGTCAAATTCTGATCAAACTCCACATCCTTTAGCAAGATCTTATGACTATCATTATGAACATATCGTCTAAGCATGGACGCATGAAACACTACATGAACAGCGGACAATCTCGGAGGTAAAGCAAGTCTATATGCCACCAACTCGATCCGCTCCAAAATCTCATAAGGGCCAATGTATCTAGGACTTAACTTACCTTACGGCCAAATCTCATAACTCCTTTCATAGGGGAAACTTTTAGAAAGACTTTCTCACCTTTCATGAACTCCATATCATGGACTTTCTTATCTACATAAGACTTTTGTCTACTTTGTGTTGTCTTAAGTCATTCCCGTATCAATGCAACTATCTCCAAAGCTTGTTGAACTAAATCTGGACCTAATAATTGTGCTTCACCAGGTTCAAACCATCCAACTGGTGAACGGCACTTGCGACCATATAGAGCCTCAAACAGTGCCATGTGTATACTCGATTAGTAGCTATTATTATAAAAAACTCCACAAAAGGCAACTGATCATCCCAATGGCCACCAAAATCAACCGCACAACCTCTAAGAATGTCCTCCAAGATCTGAATAACCCGTTCAGACCATCCATTAGTTTGCGGATGAAAATTTATACTTAACTCGACTTGCAAACCCAATAACTTCTTAAAAGACTTCCAAAACTCAACAATGAATTATACACCTCGATAATATATTATTGAAATAGGAACACCATGAAGTCAAACTATCTCACGAAGGTAAATATCTGCTAACTGCTTTGCGGTATGAGTAACCCGAAATGGTATGAAATGTCCCGGCTTTGTGAGTCTTTCCACAATCACCCAAACTAAGTTATGTTTCTTGAAAGTACTTGGCAACCCAACAACAAAACCCATAGTAATCCTCTCCCACTTCCACTCTGGGATAATCAAGTTTTGCATTACTCCCGCAGGTTTTTGATGTTCATACTTGACTTGTTGACAATTTAAGCAACTAGTCACATGCTTCAATATGTCAGCTTTCATACACTTCTACTAGTACAATCCATGCAAGTCTTGATACATTTTTTTAGCACCTGGGTGAATAGAGTATCGTGAGCTATGAACCTCTTCAAGAATCAGCTGCTTCACATCACTCACAATGGGAATACACAATCTACCATGTCGACGAAGCATGCCCTCACCATTAATAGAGAATGACTTAACAACCCCATTCTGTACTCAATCTCGTAGTCTAACGAGGTAGGGATCTTCATATTGGCAAGTCTTGACTTGTCCAAATAAGGACTATTGCACCACCATACCTACTAGTATCTTGCCCGGCATTGTGTGATCAATTCGAACTCCTTGATTGGTTAATGCCTGAATATCCATAACCATTGATCAATTTTCAACAGTGAACCGTGCCAAACTACCCATAGACTTTCTACAAAGGCATCCGCCACCACATTTGCCTTCCCAGGGTGATACAAAATGGTAAGATCATAATCTTTAAGTAACTCTAACCACCCTCGTTGTCTCAGATTTAGATCTTTTTTCTTGAATATGTATTGTAGACTCTTATGATCCGTATAAATTTCACATGGCTCACCATAAAGATAGTGAAGCCAGATCTTCAGTGCAAATACGACTACAGCTAATTCCAAATCGTGAGTCGAATAATTCTTCTCATGAATATTTAGTTGTCAAGATGAATATGCCACCACTTTACCATTTTGCATTAAGACACAATCAATACGACTCGATACGCATCACAATAAATAGTGAAACCACCCTCTATTGTAGGTAACGTCAAAATTGGAGATGTAGTTAAAGCGGTTTTTAATTTCTGAAAACCTTCTTCACATCCATCAGACCATTGGAATACTACACCTTTCTAATTTAAAATTGTCAATGGAGTAGATATCTTTGAGAAGGCCTCTGCAAACCTTCTATAATATCCAGCTAGTCCTAAGAAGTTGCATATCTCTGTAGGAGTACTGAGTCTAGGCCAATCTCAAACTAATTCAATCTTCCTTGGATCAACTTGGATTCCATCCCGTGATACTACGTGTCCCAAAAAGGAAACTGTGCCCAACCAAAACTTACATTTCGAGAACTTGGCATAAAGCTTTCGTTCTCTAAGTGTTTGTAGCACAACTCTCAGGTGATGTTCATATTCTGCCTCACTCTGAGAGTAGACTAGAATGTCATCAATGAACATAATCACAAAATGGTCTAAGTATGGCTTGAATACTCTATTCATAAGGTCCATAAATGTTGCAAGTGCATTAGTCAACCAGGTCTACTAATAATTTAAACACTCACCCACATACTTCACGATATCATGCCTCATTATGCCCCACCAATAGTGTTGTCTTAAGTCAGGATACATCTTGGTAGCACCAAGATGAGTAGAATACCTCGAATTATGAGCCTATGACAGTATGGTATTAATCAAATCATCAACTTGGGTAACATATATACGCCCCTTAATTCTCAAGACACCTTTGTCATCGATCACTGCCTCCTTGGCCTTTTCTCGCAGAACTTATCTTAAATCTTGCTCAGTTTGGCATCTTCGAATTGTTTGGCCTTAATCTGATCAAGAAACAAATACCTTGCCTCTAAATTGGCTAATACGCCACCCGATTCTGACACTGTAAGTCTCACAAAACTATTAGCCAACGCTTGAACTTTCCTTGCCAACGAACACTTGGTAGCCACTAAACAAGCCAAGCTACTCATACTCTCTGACTTTCTACTCAATGCATCCACCACCATCATATTGGCTTTATCTGGATGATATTAGATTATGAAATCATAGTTCTTGAGCAGCTCCATCCATCTTTGTTGCCTTAGGTTAAGGTCCCTATGGTGAACACATGCTGTAAATTGCGATCGTCAATGAATAGTTCACAACAGATACCATAAAGATAGTGTCTCTAAATTTTTAAAGCAAACACCATTTCTGTCAATTGCAAGTCATGCGTAGGGTAGTTTTTTTCATGCACCTTCAACTGTCTGAAAGCATATGCAAGACCTATTTATCCTGCATCAGAAAAGTACCCAAACCAAATCGTGAGGCATCATAATAAACTATAATATCCTTACCCTCCACTGAATGATAGGATAGGGGCTGTCAACAAGGTCTTAAGCTTTTGAAAGCTCTCCTCACATTCATCAGACTATTGAAACGGTACATCTTTCTAAGTCAAATGGATCAACAGAGATGCAATAGCAGTGAAACCCTTCATAGACCGACGGTAGTAACTAGTTAACCAGATAAAAATATGAATTTCTATCGCTGATGTAGGCCTAACCCTATCCTAATTGCCTTCATTTTCTGCGGATCAATCATAATCCCTTCCTTTGAGATCACATGTCCCAAAAAGGATACAGATGCCAGCCAAAACTCACACTAAGAAAATTTTTCATATAACTGTTTCCCCCTTCAACAACCCCAAGATAATTCTTAGATGATTCTCATGTTCCTTTTTATTCTTTGAGTATACCAGAATGTCATCGAAAAAGATAATTACAAATGAATCAAGTACAACTAAAATATCCCATCATCAGACTCATAAAAGCAGTTGGAGCATTGATAAGCCCAAACGACATGACTAAAAACTCATAATGCCATACCCGGTCTGAAAGGCTATTTTTGAAATGTTGTCAAATGAATCTTTAGCTAGTGATAGCCCTATCTCAAGTCAATTTTATAGAACACCGAAGCACCCTGAAGTTGATCAAATAAGTCATCTATCTAGGGAAGGGGATATTTATTTTGGATAGTTACCTTGTTCAACTGACAAGTCAATGTACATTTGAGTACTCTCATTCTTCTTCTTAACAAACAATACAGGAGCACTCCACGGGGAGACATTCGGACGAATAAACCATTTACTAAGTAAATTTTGCAACTGTTCTTTCAGCTCCCTCAACTCAATTGGTGCCATCCAATATGATGGAATGGAAATACGCCTGGTTCTTGTCTCTAAATATATACAGAAGTCAATATCATGGTTTAGTGGCATGCCAGATAAATCTATAGAAAATACATTTAGAAACTCACGTACAACTGGAACAGACCCTGTAGGTGGGACCTCCATACTGACCTTTCGCATATGTGCTAAATAAGCTGAACATCCCTTCTCCACTAGCTTTCTGGCACGAATGAATGATATAATTTTCTTAGGAATAGGGCTATAATCGTCCTTCCACTCAAGGCTAGACATCCCTGGCATCCTACAGTGACTTTCTAGACATAACAGTCCAGAATAACATGGTAAGGAGACAACCAACTCATTTTAAGGATAACATCAAAATCCACCATATCTAAGATCACCAAATCTACTCGAATTTTATACCCTATGAATTCCACCTAACATGCACGATAGAATCTATCAACAATTACTAAATAACCAATGGGAGTAGAGACATGAATAAGAGTTTCAAGTACCTCACATACCAAGTGTTCTCTTGTTTGCTATGGGTATAAAACTACACGCAAGTGCACATGGTCGAACAAGTAGTAAAGTGGCTTAAGTAAGCCAAGTATCGATCCCACAGGGACTGGGATGAAGTGCAATCTGCTCAAGTGTGCTATGTTTCAATTCTAAAAATGCAGACAACAGTGTAACCAAGAGTTTGATATTTTGTTTTATAATTTTTATGCTAAAGCTAAAACAATTATCTAATGTGAGTCTGAACTATGAATGAGAGCATGCTGAGGCTAAACGAACATGTAATGAAATTAATTATCGACATAATTTGGTTAGTCTTTTCCTCCGGTTGCTAGTCAAGAACTATTGCCAAGGGATTAAAACTCTCGTATTTAACCCCACTTAAGAATCATGAACCATCCACCTACATTTCTGTGATTAAATGCAATTTATGTTCTAGCCATACAAACCCAGTTCCTAAATTGACTAATACGACTTTCAGGTATATTTCTATCCTGAAGGTAAATCAATTCTCAATTTTCCCAAACTAAGAAAAGATCATATCCTATTAATTCACAACTTTCCAATTTCTTGCTCTCTCGAGTGAAACTGGACTTTTTAGATATACATTAATGTAGGCCACACATTAATGCAGTAAGAACAAGAATTAATAGAACAACCATGGAAGAAAAGATGAAAAACCAATATGATCAACAATTACATTTCACTACAATTGTTCATAACCTCAGCAAGAAGATGAATTAGCCACTCATTTGTGGATTAAACATCGTTAAATTAGTGTTAAACATACAAGCAATTGAATACAAGGAGAAGGAAAGAGAGAAAAACCCTGATAATTTCGTCCCCTCAACTGCCTGTAACCCACGTTCTTGCTCCACCAAGTCAAAATATTGAAAAATGAACCTAAGTGTTCTATTTATACTAGTGGAAACTTTTCCCGGAATAACGAGCAACGTGTCACGGAGTGCATCGCGGAGCACTGCCTCCGTGACACGCTACAGTCGCGGACCTTCACTGGAACTGGGGGTCCAGGAAATAAAGCCTAACGTAGCACGGCGTGCAACGCGGAGCCAAGCCACCGTGCCACGGACCCATCGCGAACCCACATTGGAATTTGGCTGAAAATTTCCATCCAGGAAGAAGGCCTCCGCGATGGCAGCGTGACACGGCTCCATCGCGGAGCCCCTTTATTTTGTGCTTTCCAATGCCTTGTCCCATGCTCACTTCCGAGTTCAACCCCGATCTCTTCCAACATGCATTTAAGCTTCCCAAAATTACATTTTACCTGCAAAACAATGCTAATTATGTTGGTTAGTATAAATTCACATTTTATTACCAATTACATGAGAATGTATACACATTGATAGATAAACAAGGCTAAAATGACACTTTTGAGTATCACTTGGGCATATAAATTTGCCCAAGATCACTTACCCCACACTTAAATCCTTGTTCGTCCTCGAACAACAATCCCACACCTCATGCAATTTACATCCCAACCTCGCTACTTTGGAGCGACAATTTAGGCTACGGTCATACCGATTATTCAATACAGCAAATCATCAAGAAAACATGCATGGTCCTATCAATGCAATGACCCTCAATACATCAAGACCTCCTAGACTTAAGAATCGACTCTCAATATTGGCAAACTCATGCAAATCAGCTGATCAAGATATTCGACACGAAAATTAATCTCTCATCAAGCATGTGCCCTCACAACACAAGAGAGTCTTCCCCTTTTTGCTCATATGAACTCACAAAATTTCAGGCAGGGGCATGTAAACACAATTTCGCTCTCTCTTCCAAAAGAATTCACATGCATCATGTCATGACCCATAAACTTGCCCTTAGTGTATTACTCCACTAATATAAAGAAGTGCGATGTAAGATCACGTAGGACTTTAACTGGTTGTAATGGAAGCTACGGAACTAGTAAATATTGGGTTGGCCAATAATAGCCACTAGCATCCTTAAGCGCCTTTTCAACACATCCCATCAACTCATGAACATTGTTTCTTTTTTTCTTTTTCATCCTCCCATTCTTGACGTTTTTCTTTAGTTTAGCCCGTCTTATTAAGCACACTTGACACAACAACAAAAATTATTCATGCACCTTCATTATAGTTTATTTATAACAAGTGCACCTTCAACCTTTTCTTTTCTTCTATCACTCTGCTTTTCTTTTCTTTTCACCACTCTCACTCTTTTGACACTTTGGGAAAATTATTTTCTCTTCTTAAGCGCTTAAGAGTTTTGTATAGACTTTACGGCTAATGAAAAGAAAGGATTAATCTCAGTTTACACTTTTTGACAAAAGAAAAAAATAATAGGCTAAAGGCTCAACGGGCTGACTAGGGTAGACAATCAAGGTGGGTACGACAATGAAAAATAGAAACTTTCGGTTAAAACAAAGAAATGCCTACATCCTTTCCTACAATACACCTCCTTCATTTCGTTTTGTACACACACCAGGCAAGTTCTAGACACTTCACAATAGCACGGAATAACAAAACCTCACTTCACACTTATTGCACATGCTCAATTCAAGATGTATTCACAGACTCTTCAATCAGCTAATTACAGGAATTCAAACATTAAGCCTCAATCACACTGAATCGAACTCTATGGCCTAGGTATCTCAAGATATTTACAAAGTTGCATGCTTTCATATGAATCACCTTTGCATTTTAAATATCATGTACAACACGCAACCAGAATTTCGCAACCATACAGTAACTACAGGTTTTGGGATGCAACCCACAAAAGAAAACAACTGAAAAATAATTGAAAAAAAACTACTCCTAACGACTACATTTCCCTTAAGACGGTCGCCAGTCATCCATCATAGAGAACTGTCACTAACTATGACTTCGGTTCAATGGGACCATTCTCGATAAAAGAACCAAAAACAAACGCCTAGAAACCCAAGAATTGAAAAAATATTTTAAAAATATCGATCATTTCGATAAAAAAAATATGTACAAAATCAGCTAGCAACATTCAGCAACACACAACAATTTCACATAAATTTACAATACAGAACAACAACTTAACAATTCACAAATCACAGGGAACAACAAAATTTCACAGGCACGACAACAGATTAGGACATACATACATAACAACACAGGCCAACACCTAACTACTCTCACCCCACACTTAGCTCGAACACTATCCCCAGTGTTCACAAAAATCGGGTGGTGGAACTCCCTGATCAATCAAAGTACTCCACTTCTTCGTCAGGTGCTGTTGCTTCATCTCCCATGTCTGAATCACCCCCGTCGTCATCATCGGACTCCACATCGGAGTCCTCCCGACGTGTCTCCTCGTCTGTGGGGACATCATCATCCGTGGGCTCGACAAATGCTGGCCCCACTCGGCATAGAGCCCTGGCATTCTCGCCGAAAGGGTAGTCTAGCTCGAGCTGCCATAACTCCTCCTCTGTCGTCGGCCTCCCGCCTATCCTCAGCTGGAGCATCTGCATTCCGTACATGCGAGCCATGTACTGATCATCCCGAGCATGTCGCTCGGCAAGTGTAAGAATCGGCCCGTGGGTGGTGTCGGGTGCCCTAGCTTTAGTAACATCTAAGGCCCGCCGCTCCATCTGCGGGATGTAGTCAAGGGCCTCTTCCTCGACATCTAGGCCCCTAAGGAAGGTGGTGAGTAGTCCACCAAAGTCGTACCTATGCCCCTGATGCAACCGGGCTCTCTTCATGGCGGATATAATCACCGCCCCCACGTTGATCTCCAGCCCTTTCATCAGGGTGTACACCAGGCATACACGATCTCGGGTTACATCTGTCATATGTACCCCCGGGATTAGGCAGGAACAGACGATCTTTAGCCATATTCTGGCTTCCCTGTTCATCTGTGAATAGGGCAAAGACTGATGGTAGCCCCTCTCTTTGTGTCTGCTCCATCTAGCTATCGATCGGGTCCCACACAATGTGCGTCTGATGTCCGCATACGGTGGGGTAATGTTCAGCTTTCGGAGCACGTGGGCGTCTGTGTCCCACACCCCTATGATGGCATTGAGGTGGTGGGGCTCAAATGTGACTATTTGCCCTCTGATTTTTATGGTGTGACTTCTAAGCGTCGGGTTCCAGTTGGTTTAAAATTCCCGAATCAGTGCAGGTTGCATTCCTTGGGCTCTTCAAAGATGAACTTGAGCCCGGCTGCCTCGATCCGGTGTACAATCCTAGGGAACTCCTGTGCCAACGGTTCCCGTGCGATATGTTCCTCAGGGAAGTATTTGTTTTCTTTGTGCTTTGCGTACCACTTCTTCCCCTCATCCGTCACCCATCTGGTTCCGTATTAGCGGCGTTGGCCGCATGGAACCGCTGGTGCTGCTGGGACTGCTGTGCCTAGTCTGATTCGCTTTCTTCCGACGCCAGATGTTGATGCACCTTTCCCTTTTTCTTGCCTGCTCGCCATTTTACCTGTCAACCCAAGTAGACAAGATCAATGTTAAGCCAATGAGTATTAACTTCGGCTAAAGTTGGGTTAAGCTGAGCTACCCCACACTTAGTCCTTAGCTACAGTTACAACATACCGGCAAGATCATGCTTATTTGCATAAATCAACAACCAACTATACAAACATGCTTAATGCATACGAAGAATTCGATGGTATATATACACTATGTACTACTCAGACTTTGTACAGCTAACTACAATCATCACCATCGATAACCTTTTAATCCATCGCACTTAGCAAGGAAAAACAAAGAAACGAAAACAACAACAAGAATTTATCTACACGAACCTATACAACCAACCCAATTCTTGCAAATTTCAATATTCCCCTAACCCGAGAATCCGTCGGTCTTTTAACATGATAACAACTAGCCCATCGACTCATCTCACTCAACATGTACATCCCGGCATTAATTTCACAAGTTCACTACATTTTTCGCTTCGAATTCAAAAACAAGCCCTAGAAATGATGATATCAAGAAAATTCGATTAAATTATGCAATTAACGAGTTCAAGCAATCATAAGGATATTCCGAACATTCATCAACAACAATTCAATTGATTTCATGATTAATTTCTACTTAGGGCAAACTTAGCTCACCTCACATGCTCAATATCGAAGAAAATCAACAAGAAATGAGATGAAATCGAAGAACATACCTTGAAGTTGAAGAATTGAAGAAAACTCAGTGATTTTCTTGGCCTAATCCATGTCACGTTGAAGAGGGATGGGTTTTAGGGAGTTTGGTCGTAGAGTGATTGAAAAATAAGGAAAAGTGAGGGGGTTTCGGGGTTTAAAGGTGAGAAAATCACGCGGGTCACCCGGCAACCCGGTGTGACCCGTCGCGATATATACGGCAACATGTCATGGAGTGCATCGCGTTGCAGTGCCTCCGTGACACGGAGCTGTCGCGAGGGTACTCTGGAATTTTTTCAAATTCCGGATTTATACCTCAACGTGTCACGGAGGGTAACGCAGAGGTCCTCCTCCGTGACACGAAGCTATCGCCCTAGCTCACTGTTTTGCCACTTTTTATTAATTTTCATACCTCGAATTTTCCTTTGCGATTCCGTGCATATTTTCCTCCGTTTGACTTGAAATTCATCTCACTACACGAAATTGGTTAGAATTATAGGTTTCACTCTAAATAAAAATAAAAACAAAAAGAAAAACTAAAAATTTTGTAGTAAATCAAGAAAAAGAAAAAGAAAAATCTATTCACACTTTACAAAGAGAAAAAATTCTTTCACGGGTTGCCTCCTGTGCAGCGCCTGGTTTACAGTCGCGGCACGACGTCATTAAGCTCAGTTGTCCTCTAGGGTGATGGACGATTTCTCTCGATTACCGTCCTCCCCCCAGTAGTGCTTACACCTCTGTCCAGTGGTTTTCCCAATAACTCTCGTGAATTCTTAATCTGCTCATTATCGCCTTGATCAATCACATTGATCACCGAGAGTTCTTCGTGCACCATCGGGAGCTTGGGTGCCTTGTACACATCGAACACCTCTACCTTGTCGTGTGCTCGCATTGTTAGCTGCCCCGCAGTTACGTCAATCAGTGCTTTCCCGGTTGCCAAGAAGGGACGTCCCAAAAGAAATGGGACTTCCGCATCTGGTTCAAAATCCAGCACGACAAAATCTACCGGGAAAATCAGGGAGCCAACTTGCACCAGGACGTCCTCCACAATGCCATCAGGTCTGGCTAAGGACCGATCCGCCAATTGCAAGATCACTGTTGTGGGTCTAGGACTCCCTAGACCCAACTTTTTGAATACCGATGACGGCATCAAATTTATGCTCGCTCCCAAGTCACACAATCCATGAGCTCGGATGCTTTGCCCAATGGTAATCTGTATAGTAAAGCTCCCAGGGTCTTTGAGCTTTGTGGGCAGTCGGTTTTGAATCCGGGAAGTGCACTCCTCCGTTAGAGCCACCGTAGCATACTCAGTAAACCGACTTTTGTTTGCCACGATGTCCTTTATATACTTGGCATATTTCGGCACTCCCTGCAAAACATCAACAAGAGGTAAGTTAATATGTACCTGTTTCAGCACCTCCATGAATTTCTTGAAACACGCCTCCTCCTTGTGTTTCTTTAATCTTTGAGGGAAAGGGGGTGGTGGTCTTTCTGATTCAGCTTCCTTAGTCTTCCCCCTTTCAGTACTTTGCTCCCTCTCGACTTCTGCTGCTCCCGATTGTTGAGGTGGTCTTTCTGGTTCCACTTCTTTCAGCTGCGAACCACTCCTTGGGGTCACTGCATTCACCTTCTTGGGATTGGGATCTGTGTCGCTCGGAAGTCCTCCTCTAGGCCTTGTGTTTTGGGCTCCAGCAAATTGCCCAAATTGATATTCAAGTGCCTTGGTAGCTAACTGGTTGTTTTTCACTTCGGCTGCCAATTTCACATAGTCAGCCTGCAATTGAGCTTGGTTAGCTATCATGGTCTTGAACATCTCCTCAATGCTGGGTGATGGTGGTGAAGGACGTGCATTGTTGTTTCTGAATTGTGCTTGATAATTCTGCTGCCCTCCTTGGTTCCTTTGCACACCTGACCCGAACTTTTCCCCTGATGGTTGTTGCTACCCCAGGAGAAATTCGGGTGATTCCTCCAATTGGAATTGTAGCTATTACAATACTGTTGGTGGTTGTTCCTTTGTACATTTCCGACAAAGTTTACCGAGTCAGGATTTGCTCCACAACACTCAGCTGAATGCTCACTGCTTCCGCACACTTCACACCACATCTGCTGCACTGCATTCACTAGGACTTGGGGCTGGTTCATTGTCATGTTGCTGAAGTGGGTGTTAAGTTGATTTTGTAATGCAGCTACCTGTGCAGCAATAGCTGTAAACCCATCCACTTCTAGCACTCCTGCTGCTTTCCTTGTTCCTCCTCTGGACGAATCAGCATTCCATTCCGGCTTGCCCTGCGAAATACGGTTCAACAAGGTATACAGCTCCTCATAAGTTTTCTCCAGCGCTTGTCCTCCAACTGCTGAGTCTAGCAATATTTTTGTGTGGGGTTCCAAACCCTCTATAAAAGTGTGCACCAGCACATCATTGGACTGATGATGATGAGGACAATCCCGCAACATGGATTTGAATCTCTCCCAGGCTTGATATAGATTCTCTCCCTCTCTCTGTTTGAAACTTAGAATCTGACTTCTAAGTCTTGCTGTTTTACCGGAGGGAAAAAACCGTATCAAGAATTTCCTCGCAAGATCATCCCACGTAGAAATAAAATTTGGTGGCTCAGCTTTCAACCACCTCTTGGCTTCTCCCAATAGTGAAAATGGGAACAATGTAAGCCGGACATAATCTGATGACACTCCAGCGGGGATATAAGTGTCACTTATCTCCAAAAAATTTTGGAGATGCTGCTGTGGATCTTCATGAGGGAGACCTGTAAACTGCCCGCTAGTGTGCAGCAATTACACCATATTTTTCTTAAGTTCGAACCTCCCTCTTGGATCAGGTTTGCGGATGCTAGATGTGACATTATTAGCATATGGGATTGCCACCTCGCGAACCGGCCGAGCTGCTACTTCTTCGGGCACTAACATTGCACGTACTACCGGTGGATTCTGTTGTTGCTCCATGATCGTCTGTCTAAGCAACTGCAGCTTTCTTTGTAGAGCTTCTCTCCGCTTACTATGAAATAGTCTTTCTGGCTCTATATACGAGTCCACCAGCTCCTTGTCTCTTGCCAGTGTTCAACAGAAATTAAATCTGCAAAATACAGGCTAAGACCAAGTTGTCAACACTAAGAGAATAAAAATACAGTAAATTAACACTTAAGACAAATTCACCAATTGCCAGTCCCCGGCAACGGCGCCAAAAACTTGTTCGCTTGTTTGCTATGGGTATAAAACTACACGCAAGTGCACATGGTCGAACAAGTAGTAAAGTGGCTTAAGTAAGCCAAGTATCGATCCCACAGGGACTGGGAGGAAGTGCAATCTGCTCAAGTGTGCTATATTTCAATTCTAAAAATGCAGACAATAGTGTAACCAAGAGTTTGATATTTTGTTTTATAATTTTTATGCTAAAGCTAAAACAATTATCTAATGTGAGTCTAAACTATGAACGAGAGCATGCTGAGGCTAAACGAACATGTAATGAAATTAATTATCGACATAATTTGGTTAGTCTTTTCCTCCGGTTGCTAGTCAAGAACTATTGCCAAGGGATTAAAACTCTTGTATTTAACCCCACTTAAGAATCATGAACCATCCACCTACATTTCTGTGATTAAATGCAATTCATGTTCTAGCCATACAAACCCGGTTCCTAAATTGACTAATACGACTTTCAGGTATATTTCTATCCTGAAGGTAAATCAATTCTCAATTTTCCCAAACTAAGAAAAGATCATATCCTATTAATTCACAACTTTCCAATTTCTTGCTCTCTCGAGTGAAACCAGACTTTTTAGATATACATTAACGTAGGCCACACATTAATGCAGTAAGAACAAGAATTAATAGAACAACCATGGAAGAAAAGATGAAAAACCAATATGATCAACAATTACATTTCACTACAATTGTTCATAACCTCAGCAAGAAGATGAATTAGCCACTCATTTGTGGATTAAACATCATTAAATGAGTGTTAAACATACAAGCAATTGAATACAAGGAGAAGGAAAGAGAGAAAAACCCTGATAATTTCGTCCCCTCAACTGCCTGTAACCTACGTTCTTGCTCCACCAAGTCAGAATATTGAAAAATGAACCTAAGTGTTCTATTTATACTAGTGAAAATTTTTTCCGGAATAACGAGTAACATGTCACGGAGTGCATCGCAGAGCACTGCCTCCGTGACACGCTACGGACGCGGACCTTCACTGGAACTGGGGGTCCAGGAAATAAAGCCCAACGTGGCACGGCGTGCAACGCGGAGCCAAGCCACCGTGCCACGGACCCATCGCGAACCCACACTGGAATTTGGCTGAAAATTTCCATCCAGGCAGAAGGCCTCCGCGATGGCAGCGTGACACGGCTCCATCACGGAGCCCCTTTATTTTGTGCTTTCCAATGCCTTGTCCCGTGCTCACTTCCGAGTTCAACCCCGATCTCTTCTAACATGCATTTAAGCTTCCCAAAATTACATTTTACCTGCAAAACAATGCTAATCATGTTGGTTAGTATAAATTCACATTTTATTACCAATTACATGAGAATGTATACACATTGATAGATAAACAAGGCTAAAATGACACTTTTGAGTATCACTTGAGCATATAAATTTGCCCAAGATCACCAGGCTCAAGCCCATAGCAAAATAAACAGACACATATGAAATAGTATAATCAGGATCAAATAAAGTAGTAGCCATATGGTCGCAAACAAAGATGGTACCTGTGATAACAACCTCTGTAGCTTCTACCTCAGGTCTGCCCCAAAAAGCATAGAAATGAGCTTGACCGCCTGCCTTTGACCCGCTCCTACCAGGCTGTGTACTACCTCCACTAGTCTGATCACCACCTCCGCTAGTATAACCACCCTTTCTACTAAGTTGGGCCCCACCTCTACCCATTGAGTGGTGGCCCTAGTCAAGCTGAGGGCGATCTTTCCTGAAAGCATTGCCTCTCCTACTTGTTATAGTCGGAGCTCGGGGAGTCTAATGCAGAATAATCTGCCCATTTTGTCCGAACCTGGGACACCACCTCCAAATGTGACCATCTTCACACTTATGATAAACCTTATCAATAACAGGCCTCTGAGTTGGGACTAAAAAGATAAGATGAACTCCAAAATCTTAATGAGCTAGTGGTGCACTCTCCATATAACTTGAAGTGTACTGACTGGCCCCCAGTGGACCCCCAGCTGAGACCTGCATAGCTAACTGAATGGGGCATCTAGAGTACCTCTGAGGAACCAAGCAATATTTAAAGACGGTGAAATCAGCTTATTGAAAAGATGGGGCAATACTCACTTTGCTATCCAAACCCTTAATTAACTTGAAAAAATCTCCACAACAGTTGAATTAAATTTAGAGAAGGGGTGATAATTCCATGGACGATTTTGCAAGAACTTGAAGAACACTTCAAGAATTCTAGAAAGGAAAATGGGGCCACATATTTGTAAAGCGATATTAGGGGTCGTTTTTCTTATTTCGACACAGGGAGAAGTGATATACCATACACTGTTATGATGAATTATACACTTTAATTACCTTAAAAATTGAAAAAGAGAAGAGGCCTTCAAAAATTCTAAAAAGGATTTGGTTGCGGCACTTTGGGAGAGAGAGAGAGAGGAGAGGATTTGTGAGCTATAGAAAATTCTGAATTTGTCCAAGTAAAATGAAGAGGAATGAAGAAAATATGACCCTTGCAAAGTGGAGCTTTGCCGCCTCTCCTCTCTTAGTTTCTGAATACATGAATTATTTTATTTTATTTATAATTCATCCCTCGATGGATTTTTTTTTTTTTTAATCTTTTTTGTCTGCTGATGGGAAGATTATGACAATATGGGATCAAGGGCTGATTACTGATCATGATATCCTTTTTGTATTGTGTTGATGACACTAAAATGGTGTTCAAGATTAAAGATTAGGCGGACTCAAAATTTAAAGATGAGGAGTGTATTATTATTTTTAATATAGTCTGTTAAAATTAAAAAATTGTAATAAATTATGAGAAAAGTATAAACGTTAAAATGATTGAATGTCATTAATTTAGTACTAATATAAGAAAAGTAAATCAATCATTCATACTTAGACATCAACGTTCTTTCATATTCTAAAAACAATCAATGATAACATTGTTGCTTATATTTACAAATATGTTCTTTTCGATATAACAGACTAAACAATCATTTCAAAATTCATTACAATATTATCGAAAAATTAATTTTTATATCTCAAAAATAAGTTAATTTTATGTGTCAGTTTGTGAAATAATGCTAACAGACAATTTGAAATCCTTGCATTTAATTCGTTTGCCTACATTTGATTAGCCTTAATGGCTTATCCTTCTTTATAACCTTTTCATTACCAATTCAATTCATTATAAATTTCTCTGTAGTGGTTACATTTTCAATTATTAAACAGCGTTAATGGCTTTTAATATTCTTCAATATTGGAACGTTTAGTTTCTAATGAGAAGACTATTATCCATTTAGTTTCCTATATAAACTTTCCTGGATTCACTTTCATTATAGAGGAGTACGAAAGAAAAATCCTTCTTCCTATATTATATTGTGCTGGATTTTATATTAGTTAATCTTGTTTCTGTATTTCTAATTTTATACTAGAAGAACTTGTTGAATTTTGGGGGATACGCCTATAAAAGGACAGTATCTTTGACACGCCTCAAGTTATGAGAATTTTCTGTAGGTTTTTATGCTTAAGTATTTTTCAGAAGATTTCCAACATTACACAGCTTATTCTTGATATGTTTCATGGATGAGAATACTTTTTCTACAGTTGCAGTAACAACAGGTAAAATCAACGTCAATTTCACAAGTAAGTACACAACAGAAAAAGTCTCCACAAGATTTATATTAACCAACACTTCTGCCAAATCACCAATTCTTTTCAAATTAGAGAATGTAAGATCACCATGTCGCACGTGAAATTTACGCAATATGAAATCACACCCTAAAATAGAAGAAACACTTATCAATTTGCAAGAAAAAAAGATAACTTTGAAATGTTTAGCTCCGAAATTGAAAATGTTATAATCTTACCTTGTAAATATGCAAATCCTATAAATTCATTTTAAAAAAAAAACAGAAGTTAAAATTATGTTCTTCATTCATAAAAAGTTGAGATCAAATTACTAAACTTCTGTTCTTGAATAGACATCAATACTCAATAATTACTTTGTCAATCCCTATTATTTATTAAAATAAATTATAATAATTAGAGTTATATATTTTTTTTCAATCCTCAATTCCTCGTTTATTTAATATCAATAAATATATATATCATAACATTGATATTGAGAATTGAGATACACATTGTATATTATATATAATAGATTATAGATAAAGCAAGTAAGCAATAAATATAGATGAAACAGAAATCATGAAATACAAAAAAAAAAATTTGAATAAGAAAAGTTTATATTAGTTAATAAATAAAAAAAAAGTGAGAGTTGAGTCTGAGTACCGTAAAAAAGATGGGAATTTTAGATTAAACTTTGAAATTTTGGGAATTTTTTTGTTCTGTACATGGAATAGCCCGACTGGAAGATAAAGAATTAAAACTTTTTTATTTTAAAGTTTGTTTTGTAATTAAATGAAAAGGGAGTGGGGCCGGATGAGGTGACCCAAATTTTTATGTTAAAGTTTATTATCTAATTAAATAATAAGGGGTGAAACCAAATGAGGTGATCAAAATTTAATTTAAACATGAAAATGAAGAAAAAAAATTTGATAGAGCTGCGGCCATTGAGATTCAAACCGGCGCCATCGCGGTCAAACACAAGGGAAAGCAGCAGTTTCAACAAGTGCATCCGAAGGTGTGTTTCAAAGTGCACATTTTAAATATATATCAATTCTCAAGGTATAATATATATATATATATATATATATATATACAAAAAAAGTTTTAAAGTTAACGGATGCACGTGCACCTCGTTACTCCACGTGGGTCCGCCTCTGAATTAAAGTGTAGTTTTCCTTTAGTAGAGAACATTGTAGTTGTCATAGAATGTTCAGGATCTTTTTTAAAATAAAGCTAGCTTGCAGGCCTCCTTGCTTCTGGGGACAGTTTTGGGAATATCAATCAGTAAGAATTGGTGTTAAAATATTGGAACACATTGATGGATTCCGTTGATGCTGCACTTTTTGGGTAAAGTTCCTTCTGGTGCGGGTGCAAATTCAACGACGTATATTGAACTCATTGCTTTCACTTTCAACTAGGTCTAAATATTTAGGTAATATGCTCATAATTTAAGTCAAAATCATTAGTTTGAGTCGACCAATACTCTGAGGGAAACATAAAAGTACAAGAGAAGGATAAAATCTAACAAGAGCGTTTTTTGCTGCATGCCAAGAGACAAGTATCAAAGTTCTATACAACCCCCAGTACAGACACTATAACTGGATACTTCAGGTGTCCACGGTATAGTGTTGGAGATTCATATGGACCCAAGTGTTCCTTTTTAGTAAGTCTAGATGTTTTCTTTATCACAAAGGGGAAACAGGAAAGGTGAGAAGGGGAAGGGAAATAGAATCCACAAAAGTGTGAAAGACTTCCATTCATAACGCTAAGCTATAAGCATCAATCGTATATATGTACTGAAAGTTATTCCTCAGAATCTGAATATGGCGGACAAGATCCATCATCTACATTGGCTAGTGGATTGAAGTAGGGAGAGCTTGGATCAATGCATCCAGGTACTAGATCAAGATTGCAACGATCACCCTGCATTAGCATCAATTGTATCCCCTCAAATCAAATACTAGCTTTGAAATGAAACTCTCAACTTCCAAATAAAGGAAAATGTTGAAACAGGAAGAAAAGAGCAAGATGATTTTACTTACTCCGTCCACATTCAAGTTACCAACCATAGCACATCTTGTGATCAAGATATTAGAGTCCGGGAAGATTGCCCTGTCACAAGCACCGTCCTGGCTCAACTCCTGCGCAAGACCCTGTGTAACAAAATAATTCCTCAATCATGATGCCATATCGCTCTTCAATAGAGGCTATAGCAATGCAAATTATTTTTATCAGTAAATAGAGCAATACAAGCATCATACAACATAACTAGGTGATGCAGGTCGAATGTTGCATCTTAGTTGGCGAAAGTCGAGTAGATGAAAGCATCACTAGCTTAGGCTTTGACCCGATTAGCATGGCAGTATCAAGGAATCTCATGTGAACTAGTAAGGACAACCTTGTTCATATCTTTTCTTCTTTTTTTCCTTTCATTTTTCTTTTTCTTTTTTCCGAACATAAGAGTAATAGCCAGAAAGGCGAATCTAAGATTTAACCCATTATATTTTTAAAAAGTTATGGGTTCAAACTTATGTCAATGAATAGCAATAAGTCCATACCAAAATTTATAATTCAAGCAACAAACTTTAGGCAATCAGTGTCAGATGAAGAGACCAATATTAGTTCATAATACAAGTACCAGATTTCTTCTAATAAAAGTGACAACAGCATGATTTTAACTCAAATTTGTTAACTAAAAGACTAGAACTGAATGTTTGCTACCTCAGTGAAGAATTCAGTTGGTTTATTTCTCCAAGCCTTGGGGCCTTGAAATTGTAGTCTATAGGGACCATCCCATTCAATTCCATTTGTGAACGAGAAGATCAAACTAAGAGCTGCAAACAGATAAAAAAAATAGAATGTAAAAGTAGGAGGCAATGATTTATTCTTGTAATGCAACTAATTAAGAGAAGTTTCTTAACTAAAATTCTAAAACTCACCATGCTTGGGAATACATATCTGAATCGTATAAATAGGAGGATCTGCTTTTCCTCTGATTTTTTGGAGCATTACCCTAGGCTCACCACCGCACATGATAGGCTGGTTGAAACCTCCTGAATTTGAGGATCAATATTTCAGCATTTTGGTTCTAATTAAGTCTTAATTTAAGGGTGTGTAGCAGAATGAAGAAAATTGTAAATATGAACTAAAAGAAGGACGAAACCTGTTGAATATGTTTGGAGGACGCGTTTAATAGTGAATTTATTATTCTCTTAGCTTCATATATAATCTGAGTAATTATGTGAATTTGAATAGACAAGGACTTACCATTAAAAGCAATTCCAAAATCTTCATTAGGAACCATATTGTTTGCAGCTGGATTGTAAAAAAGCTTCAGTCTCTCTCCCTGTCAAAAAGAAAAGAAGAAAGATTTAGGACCTAAATTAATAGGCATTCAGACACATTATGTAAAAAAAGATGTATTCATTTTTTGGAAATGTGAACGTACTGCAGTTGGGGGGAGACCATTCATTGTTTTCCAATATACTGGTGATCTTCCAAGGTCAAATTTAGCCCATGTAGGAAGAGCATATCTGTAACATGAACGTTGATGATTGTTAAACTTCCATAGTTCCATATCAAGCATACATGGATAGAAAAAGATGCTAACTTGCTATTCATACAAAAAGTACAGAGCAATCACTTTCCGTTAAATTAGGATAGGAACTGAAAAAGTTGAACACATAACTTGCTATAATAGGTTAACATGCATTGATACTGTAAAGTTTCTTTACGCTTTCAGCATATATAAGTTACTTCCTACAATTTGATGCTAACAAAATTCAGTACTATATCTCATTAGAAGGCAGAAGACGAGAAAGGTGGAGCTTACTCTTTGATTTCCTCTGTAGGGGCAGTTGCAACAGCCGCAGCAACTATCCCCCTACTAATCCTTACTAGTTTCCTTGTACCTGGATAATATCTTCTCAAGCGAGCGCCCACAAAACTTGTGGCTGCGTTTTGAATATACAGTCAATTAGACAAATGAAATTAGATGCACTACAATAGATTACTTCAAAGATAAGGAGGGAGAAAGAGGGAAAATCATGCCAATGAAATAGCTGTTGTCTTGTTGTTTTCAAACAGATTAACTTATTAATAGTTTAGCAGTAGTTCAAACACCAATAATTTCGTCGAACTCGAAGAATGCCGACAGCACAAGGGAAGACCATTCTTCTCAACTCTTTAACAGTTAGAAAATATGTTTCTCAATATAATCATACACATTCCCCTTATGTTTCTTTTACAAAAGGAATTTAAAGGAAATTTCAAATTTCTCTTTCCTCCAATTTATTTTCCTCAATTTCCCAATTTATACCAATCACTTAACTCCAACAATAGCATTGACACAAGAATTAAAATATATGGAAGAGCTCAAAGAGCATCGGCTGACTTTTCTTGGGGTGACTATATGAATCATCTGTACTAATTCCACTCCATTTGTTCCTACTTCATTCCCATATAAAAGAATTTGTCTTCTAAACAAGATTAAAGACAAATTATGATATATCTGAAACTTTTCTCTAAATTTCACAGTGATCTCGATCTGACATGCTTTTAAATTCAAGATTGCTGGCCAAAATCGCAATTAATGAAACAATAACAACTAATCATTTATCTCCACTAGTTTGGGAATTCTAAACCAAGTGAGAGTCATCTCTAAGTATTGAAACAACATGGGTAATCTCCTAGTTTTTAGGATTGTAGTAATTGCAGGTAAAGTGATGTTCAGAAAATCATCCAAATTAGAAGTAAATATATGCAATTTGGTTGAAAAAAATTGAAGCTGCAGCATCTATAGGCAGATAAGGATAAGAATATGGAGCGTACCATATATATTTGAAACAGAGGGACTTGCATTATTATTAGAAGCAGAATGAGTTGCAGATAATATGGAGGGACTTGTTGATGCTGCAGCCATTTTGGAAGCTGTAGGATGATAAACTTAGAAATTGTTCCAAATACATAAAAGAAGGATAACATGCTGTGAGGTATAAATTGTCAACCACACAAAATACAAACTATTTTTTTTTTTGCACTTTAAAGAAATATCTCTTACAATAGAACCCGACAAACCACTTCATTTTCGCACTTATCATGAATCTTCCAACTCCCAAAAAATCTTCATCTTAAAATCTACTAACTCGATTATCAGCTACATACTTTGATTTTGTTTTTATTTTCACATGTAAAATAAAAATCTGATTATATATCTGTAGCTGAGTGATGAAATCATATTTTTCGGCATCTAATGGTATCGATAAAGATATTAACCAATTTCATCGGGTGGTGTCCAAAGTCATTTTGGTGTACCTTTTTGCTTATTTTGTTTAAAGGTGCCAAATGAGCAAATTATATGTAAGGGAATTGAAATGAGTTAGAATCAATATACACATTCAGTTTATAAAAACCACACAAGTTTTCTGCTAAACAATCTCATTACTTCAAATCCATCAAAAATGTTATGATTTGTTTGTTTTTGTAAAAAAAGAAAAAAAAAAGGGGGGGGAGGGGGAGGGGGAGGGGGGGGTTAAGATACCAAACGAGACTGACAAAAGCGTCGCCCCGTATAATGCCTATTTCCAACAAACCAATCCCTATTTTGTGATAAGTTTTTGTAACCTAAACATTTAGATAGACTAACTTTGATTGCTTCAAAAATCGATTTGTCACTGGACATATATTGTCAAATCTAACTTGCTCGTAAAAGCACCATTGGGCGGTGGTTCCTCTCCTTCCTCTTGAACCTCGAACAAAAAATCGATCTAAGTTCGGAATGAATTACACGAGTTAAATCTTATCCGTTAAATTAAAAATTCAATGTGTTATCTGATGAATTGCATGATTGTGGAGGAGATATTCTCTACGATGACTTATAATAGGTCAGGGTACCAACAATATGAAATCCCATATAGCAAAGTGAAAAGATCGAAATGAAAAATGGTAAAAACAAGTAGAGATAGAGAGGGATGATTTTATTTAGAGGTGACAAAATCATCCCATGAAATTAAAATTTGCCCAACTTGCTCAAGTTTGAGCTCATAATTGACCCGTTTATTTATTAGCTCAGTCCATTTCAGCCAACTCATTTCAATTCATCAATGTTTGGGCTAATATCTAGCCCAAATTGATTCACGAAAAATCTTTCCAAAACATTTTCAAAAAGATATATTATTTTATATAATATGTTATATTTAGTCATAATAAAGAAAATATTAATTTTATAAGTTATCAAAAGATTATAAAAGAATAAATAAATCAATTAAAACTTAATTACAGTTGGGTGGGTTAGGTTATGATCCGTACTTTAGCCTTTTTCAGCCCAATTAACTTTTGGGTGGGTCAATAACCTGCCCATTTATTAACTTAGTCATTTTGACCCACCCAAATTCAGCCCAACTCATCCATTTACCACCTATGATTTTATTGGAAGCGGCTCCTCTCCAGTACCCTTCCCCTCAATTTCCCCCATTCCCCATATGATTTGTGACATGTGTCAGTTAATTAATAGATGGATCAGATTTCTTATATTCAGTATTGGTTAAAAACACACCCCCACAGAGAATAAGATTTTTCTCTAATATTTCAATCTATCAAATAAAACTAAGAGCGAAGGATGAAAACACACCTAAAGAATCACGTCTTTTTGAGTTTCATACCTGAACTATCAGGTGTATAAGTTTTCTACCCGAACTATTATTGAATGTTTATCAAAAAACACCTAAACTATCAGTTGTTTCTTTTTTCCTACTTAAACGCTGGTGATATTCTAGGTAGGAAAAATGAGCAACTGTCACAACCCAAACATAGGCCTAGATCGAGAGACAGGATAAAGAACCCTGAGAGGCTCCAAGTCGACCAATGGCATGAACATGACATCTAAATTCCACATAATCAAGTGGAAGTCTAACATATATAATATAGCAGAAGTCTGAAAATATCATAACATTTGAATACATAACACAAGGCTGAAACTGAATACATGTTATGTCTGAAAAGCCTCTACTACTGATGAGTTGATGGGACAAGATCCCAACTAACTTGCTATAGTTTGAAATGTAAAATACTAAATACAACTGATAAATGGCCCTCGAAAGATTAGGACTCACCAATTGCTCGCTAAAAAGGTCTGAGCGATAAGCAAGACTAGAGATGCGACTGAGGCTGACCCCCGAACTTGTATCATGAGACAATACAACATAGAGTATGCGATTAGTACGTGGAATGTATTGAGTATGCAAGATAAGTAAAATGGACAGTTAAAATACATAAGAGTTCGTAAAAGTAGGACAGCATGATCACAAAGTAAATATCATAATGCGAACGTAAGGCTCAAGGGTTTTTCAAACATTCATAAATTAGTCATAATCATAATCATAAGGGAAAACCTTTATAGAACATAACTTGAGCCAAAGTAACATAACATAACCATGCATAAATCATAAGAAACAATGGAATGACTCATCATAATCGACACCATCATGATAGAGGCTTACATGATGCCCAGCTATCTCAATTAAGTGGGCAGAGCTATCCCAGGCTTTCCAAGCAAGGGACGTGCAGTATGTGATATCACGAAAAGGGGATCCATTAACATTTGGACTTACATATAAACCTACGGTGGCACGTAGTTCTGAGAAACCAGCGTAGTCCTTTGAACGCTGGGCTACTCGGTGCTAGACACTGCTCCCAAAAATATGCACATCAGGGCTCGTATAGTAACCGAACAATCATTTATGAAGTTCATGGAAAAATAAATAATAACATCATTGATCCCCATTTAAAATACATGTTTAGCCATGAACAAGGGCCCATAAATTGGCCAAGAGTCATAAATCCATCAATCATGCAATCCATGCTTATTTGTAAAACATATACAAACTTGACATTTCATAGATTCATGATAAGTACTTGAGAGAAATCAATTCATAAAGCATAAATTATAATTGGGCTAATTAAGATCAAGATCATAGTGAAATCATAACTTGACTTTTTATAAAATATACATAATTGGGCATAATTGGATTTAAATTCAAATCTATAAATTTATATAAAATATGGTCATAAAATATACCCATAGATCATAAAACACGATTTAATACATGGAAGGAATTGACCCATGATAGATAATTGAGAATTTCACAAGAATTGGAATAAACCTCATAGATCATGAAACTTGAAATTCTAGAATTGAAATCCATGAAAATTGAGAAGAATTTAGGGCATGAGAGTGAAAGAAACTCTCATTCATAGCCTCACATACCTGGGTAAATCTGATCAACACTCCCCCTTGAAAGCCCAAAGGAAATTGAAGAATTTGGAGAGATTCTTCAAACTTGATCTCCAAGGAAAACTCTAGGTTTTATGCATGGGAATGGTGAGACTTATAATAGGTTTAACACCCTTAAAATCTTACTAACTAAGCTTAAAACGATGTAGTTTAGGACCGTAGGGCTTAGGAATAACGAAAATACCCTTAATGAAAAACCTGAAAAAGCTGCTGGTACCATGGGTCGTTGCCGGCTCCAATGAATCGTTACTTCTCTCGTTGCTTCACCCTACTTGTTAGAATCAAGTCTGCTACCACGATTGGTACCACGAGTCATAACCAGTCCCAATGATTCATCACTACCGTCCGTCTTCACCACTGCGCATTGATCTTGGGCAGATTTATATGCCCAAGTGATACTCAAACGTATCATTTTTACCTTGTTTGTTGTGCAATGTGTATATAATATCATGTAATTGGTAATAAAATGCGAATTTATACTAACCAACATGATTAGCATTTGTTTTGCAGATAAAGGTGATTTTTAGGAGCTAAAATGCATGTTGAAACTATGTCGGAGTTGGACTTGGATGCGAGCGTGGAAAAGACCTTGGAATGCAGGATTTATAGGGGCTCCGCGATGGCTCCGTGCCATGCTACCATCGCGGTAGCACACTTCCTGAGCATGAATTAATTTGGCAATTTCCAGTGTACCTGCGCGTCAGCTCCGTGGCACGGAGATAGGCCTCCGCGATGGCCTCCGTGCCACGTTGAGGTTAAATTACCGGACCCTGGAAATTCCAGTGCGGGTCCGCGTCCACGCCGTGTCATGGAGGCAAGGCTCCGCATTGGCCTCCGTGACACGTTGCTTGTTATTCCGAGAAAAATTTCCCACTAGTATAAATAGCACACTTAGGTTTATTTTAATTAGTTTTTAGTTTTGAGACTGAGTTCAGAAGTGGAGAGCAGGAACGTGGGTTAGTAGCAGTTGAAGATTGGAAAAGCTAAGGGATTTCTTCTCTTCTTTTCTTCTTTCTATCAATTGTAAGTATAATTTACACTCATTTTAGGATGATCAATCCAAGAATGAGTGGCTAATTCTCTTTCTTGCTGAGGTTTTGAACATGTGTAATGAATTTTGATTGTAAATGATATGGTTTTATTCTTCTTCTTTAATGTTGTTCTATTAATTCTTGTTCTTTACTGCATTAGTGATTGGCCAACATTAATGTATATCTAAAAAGTCCAATTTCACTCGAAAGAGCAAGAAATTGGAAAGTTGTGAATTAATAGGGTATTGTTCTTAACTTGATTTTGGAAAATTGGGTTTTGATGTGCTTTCCTGATAGAAATATACTTGAAAGTCGTATTAGTCAATTTAGGAACATGAATTGTAGTGCTAGGTCATAAATTGCATTTGATCACAGAAATGTAGACGGATGGTTTATGATTCTAAAGTGAAATTAAATACGAGAGTTTTAATTTCTAGGCAAATGTTCTTGGCTAGCAACTTGAAGAAGAGAATTAACCAAAATTATCATGATTATCAAGTTCATTACTTGTTCTTAACCTTGGCATGTTCATATCCATTGTCTGAATTCACAAGTAAATAGTGTTATTAATTGTAGTATATAGTTTAGAAACAAAAACTCAATTAACCCTTGGTTACGTTGTTGTTAGCATAATTAGAAGTTAAATATAAATATAGTAAATTAGGCAATTTTACATATCTTGAGCCTCCTTGGATCGATACTTGGCTACTTAGCCACTTTATTACTTGTTTGACCACGTGCACTTGCGTGTCGGTTTTTTACCCGTAGCCCAAAGCACCGAGCAAGTTTTTGGCGCCGTTGCCGGGGAGGCTAGGCGATTTTTAAAATTTTGTTTAGTGTAAATTTACTGTATTTGTATTTTTATTTTCTTAAGTGTTAACAACTTGGTCTTAGCCTGTATTTTGTAGATTTTGTTTCTGTGAACACTGGCAAGGGACAAAGATCTGGTGGAATCTTACTTAGAGCCTGAACGGGAATTTCATAGTCAACGTAGAGAAGCTCTTCGAAAGAAGCTGCAGTTGCTTAAACAGTCTATGATGGAGCAACCAAATCCACCAGTAGTTAGGGCAGTTTTAGTGCCCGATGACGCAGCAGCAAGGCCGGTTCGCGAGGTGGCAATCCCACACACTAATAATGTACATTCTAGCATCCGCAAACCAGAGCCTGGAGGGAGGTTTGAATTAAAGCAGAATATGGTGCAACTTTTGCACACAAGCGGGCAATTTACCGGTCTCCCTCACGAAGATCCACAACAACATCTCCAGAACTTTTTGGAGATAAGTGACACTTATATACCCGCTGGAGTGTCACCCGATTATGTTCGGCTCACCTTATTTCCATTTTCCTTAATTGGTGAAGCCAAGAGGTGGTTAAAAGCTGAACCACCCAACTCTATATCAACGTGGGATGATCTTGCACGGAAGTTTCTTATTAGATTTTTCCCTTCTGGTAAAACAGCCAGACTTAGGAGTCAAATCCTAAGTTTTAAACAGAGGGAGGGAGAAAATCTATATCAAGCCTGGGAAAGATTCAAATCCATGTTGCGGGACTGTCCTCACCATCATCAGTCCAATGAGGTATTGGTACACACTTTTATTGAGGGTTTGGAACCCCACACTAAAATTCTGTTAGATTCAGCAGCTGGAGGGCAAGCGCTGGAGAAGACCTATGAGGAGCTGTACACTTTGCTCAACCGAATTTCACAAGGCAATCCAGAATGGAATGCAGATTCTTCAAGAGGTGGAGCAAGGAAAGTAGCTGGAGTGCTTGAAGTGGATGGATTCACAGCTATCGCTGCACAGATAGATGCTTTGAAAAATCAGTTAAACACTCACTTCAGCAATATAAATTTTAACCAGCCTTCAGCTTCAGTCAATGCAGTTCAACAGATGTGGTGTGAAGTGTGTGGTAGTAGTGAGCATTCAGCTGAATGCTGTGGTGCAAATCCTGATTCTGTTAACTTTGTGGGCAATGCACAGAGAAATCAACAGCAGTTTGGTGGTGGCTACAACTCAAATTGGAGGAACCATCCGAATTTTTCGTGGGGTAGCAACAATCAACAAGGCCAGAGTTCAGGGCAGGGTATGCACAGAAACCAAGGAGGGCAACAAAATTATCAAGCTCAATTCAGAAATCATAATGCCCCTCCTCCACCACCATCACCGACTATTGAGGAGATGTTCAAAACCATGATCGCTAATCAGGCACAATTGCAGGCTGACTATGTCAAATTGGCAGCCGAAGTGAAGAACAATCAATTGGCGACCAAGGCTCTTGAATATCAGTTTGGGCAATTTGCTAGTGCCCAAAATACTAGACCCAGAGGAGGACTACCTAGCAACACGGATCCAAATCCAAAGCAGGTAAATGCAGTGACCACGAGGAGTGGTTTACAATTAAAGGAGGTGGAACCGGAAAGACCGCCTCAAAAGTCAGGAGCAGCAGATGTTGAGGGTGAGCAAAGTTCTGATAAGGGGAAGACTAAAGAAGCTGAACCAGAAAGGCCTCCACCCCCGTTCCCTCAACGACTTAAGAAACACAAGGAGGAGGCGTGTTTCCAGAAATTCATGGAGGTACTTAAACAGGTACATGTTAACTTACCTCTTGTTGATGTCTTGCAGGGAGTGCCGAGATATGAAAAGTATATTAAAGACATCGTGGCTAACAAAAGTCGTTTGACTGAGCATGCCACGGTAGCTTTAACGGAGGAATGCACTTCCCGTATTCAGAATAGGTTGCCCACAAAACTGAAAGACCCTGGAAGTTTCACTATCCAGCTGACTATTGGGCAAAGTATCCGAGCGCGTGGATTATGCGACTTGGGGGCAAGTATAAATCTGATGCCATCTTCGGTATTCAGAAAGTTAGGTCTAGGGAGTCCTAGACCTACAACGGTAATCTTGCAGCTAGCAGACAGGTCTTTGGCTAAGCCGGATGGCATTGTTGAGGATGTGTTAGTGCAAGTAGGCTCCCTCATTTTTCCGGTCGATTTTATTGTTCTGGACTTTGAACCAGATGCTGAAGTCCCATTTATTTTGGGACGACCCTTTTTGGCAACCGAAAAGGCATTAATTGATGTAGCTGCGGGTCAACTCACGATGCGAGCACATGACAAGGTCGAAGTGTTCGATGTGTACAAGGTACCTAAGCTTCCAACTGTTTATAAGGATCTCTCGGTGATCAACATAATTGATCATGGGAATGCTAATGGATTGAGTGATTCCCGAGAGTTACTAGGTAGGCCACCGGACAAGGTAGAGCACTACTGGGGGGATGATCATGATCGGGACAAATCGTCCATCTCCCTAGTAGATAAATGAGCTTAAAGGACGTCGAGCCGCGACGGTAAACCAGGCGCTGCACGGGAGACAACCCGTGAAAATATTTTCTTTCTTTCTTTTTAGTGTGAATAATTTTTATTTTTCTTTTCTTTTTCTTTTCTTAACTAGGGTTAGATTTTCATTTTATTTAATATTTTTTATTTTAGTTAGGGAAATCTATTAATTTAACCAATTTTTGTTTAGTGAGGTGATTTTCAGGTATAACGGAGGAAATATACATGGAATCGAGAAAATGAGGCGAGGTATGAAAAATTAAATGTATGGGTGAAACAGAGCACTGGCGCGTTGGCGCCGTGTCACTGAGGCAATGCTCCGCGTTGGCCTCCATGACATGTTGAAGGCAAATCTGGATTTTACAAAAATCCAGTAAGCCAACGCGTTGGCTCTGTGTCACGGAGGAGGGCCTCCGCGTTGGCCTCCGTGACACGTTGCCCCTTATCCAGTGCCGGGTCACACCGGGTTTCCGGGTGACCCACGTGTTTTCTTTAAATGTAACCCCGATTTCGCCTTTTTTTTCCCCATTCCCTCTTCCCTCCGCGACCAAACACCCATTTCCCCCTCCCCAAGCAACGTGCCACGTTGATAGGCAAAGAAAAACGTCGAGTTTCTCCGATTCTTCAATTCTAAGGTATGTTTTCATCGTCTAACTCAATTTTTTTGGCGATTTTTGTCAATTTTGGGCATGTAAGGTGAGACATACCACCTTAGGTAGAAATTAAACATGATGGTGAATTATGTTGTGATTGATTATGTTCGGATTGTTGTATTTGGCATTTGAACTTGTCGATTATGTAAATAATTCGAAATTGATTGTCGAACTCTATCCTAGGTCTTGGGTTGTTGAATTTGACTTGGGCAACTTGATTGTTTGGTGAATTCGATGCCGGGGTGTGTTTATTATTTGAGATAAGTCGTGGTAAATAGTGTGTAAATGTTCAAAGACGACTAATTCTCGAATTTTTGTGGGAAATTGCATAATGTGTGAATTGGTTAGATTGTTTAGATTAGCTTGTATATGAAATATTTTTCTAGTTGTTTTTAGTTTGTGGTTGTTTTGTTGCTTGTGCGATGGTTGAATTGCTAGCGATAGTAGGATTGGGTATTAGCTGTATGAAGTCTGAGTAGTACACTAACAGTTATGCTGTCGAAATTTTGTTGTGAACGCACTAAGCAATATGTGTATAGTTGTTTGTGTTTGGGGTTGTAAATAGAGCTATCCTTGCTGAAATTTTGTAAATATTGTTAAGAACTAAGTGTGGGGTAAAATTTGTTTAACCCGACCTTAGCCGAAGCTAACAAGTTTTTAGCTTAACGTTGTGCTTGTTTGTGTAAACTGACAGGTACAATGGCTAGCAGGCAAGACAAAGGCAAGGGTGCTTCTACCTCAGGCACCGGCAGAAAAAGGATGAGACTGGGCACTGCAGTCCCAGCTGCACCTGCTGTTCCGCGCAGCCAACACCGCCGATACGGAACACGATGGGTCACCGATGAAGGGAAGAAATGGTACGCGAAGCACAAAGAAAACAAGTACTTCCCGGAGGAACATATTGCAAGGGAACCACTTGCACAGGAGTTCCCTCGCATTGTACAGAGGATTGAGGCAGCTGGGCTCAGCTTTATTTTTTAGGAGCCCAAGGAGTGCAACTTTCACTTGGTCCGGGAATTTTATGCCAACTGGAACCCGGCCATCAGGAGCCACACTATTAAAATCAGAGGCCAGATTGTCACTCTGGAACCCCAGCAGCTGAATGCCATAGTTGGAGCGCGGGACACAGACGCCCACGTTCTCCGCCAGCTAAACATCACCCCACCGTACGCCGACATCAGACGTACGTTGTGTGGGGCTCGATCCACAGCCCGATGGAGTAGACACAAAGAGAGGGGGTACCACCAGACTCTGCCCTACTCGCAGATGAACAGGGAGGCCAGAATCTGGCTAAAAATTGTATGTTCGTGCTTGATCCCGGGAGTTCATATGACAGACGTGACCCGGGACCGTGTCTGCTTGGTGTATGCCCTTATGAAAGGGCTTGAGATTAATGTTGGGGCGGTCATAATATCCGCCATGAAGAGAGACAGACTGCACCAGGGCTACAGATACGGGTTTGGCGGACTCATCACCACCTTCCTCCGAGGCCTCGACATTGAGGAAGAAGCCTTGGACTATATTCCACAGCTGGAGCGGAGGGCCCTCGACGTGACAAAGACTAAGGCCCCCGACACTACACACGGACCTGTGCTGACCTTGGGCGAGCGACATGCTCGTGACGATCAATACATGGCCCGTATGTTTGGCATGCAGATGCTGCAGCTACGGATAGGTGGGAGACCAGCCACCGAGGAGGAGTTATGGCAGCTGGAGCTGGACTACCCCTTTGGCGAGAACGCCAGAGCCTTATGTAAGGTAGGGCCAGCCTTTATGGAGCCTACAGATGATGATCTCCCTACTGATGAGGAGACACGTCGTGAGGACTCTGATGTGTAGTCCGATGACGACGATGGAGCTGATTCAGATATGGGCGACGAGGCTGCAGCACGGGATGAGGAAGTCGAATATTTCGACTGAGCAGGGAGTTCCACCACCCAAATTTTGTGCTTTGTATTTTTGTGAACACTGGGGACAGTGTTTGATTTAAGTGTGGGGTGGGGAGTAGTTAGGTGCTAGGTCAAGGCTCTAAATTGCTGTATACTTTTTCCTTGTTGTTTATGTATGTTGTGCTTTCCCTGTTGTGAACTGTTTGCGATGTATGTGTATATATTTGTTGTGTGGTTAAGGATGTGTGTTTTTGAAAGTATGGTTGCCATTATTTTGTAAATTTTGTAAATAAATTTTTTTTCTCTATCGACATGATCGATATTTTTGAAAATTTTTGCGAAAATATTTTGCACTTGTAAATATTTTCTTTCTATCGAAATGATCGATGTGTTGCAAAAATATTTTTCAATTTTGATTTTTGGGTTTCTCGGAGTTTGTTTTCGGTTCTTTTACCGAGAATAGTCCCAATGAACCGATGTCATAGTTAGTGACCGTTCCCTATGATGGATGGATGACGACCGTCTTAAGGGAAATGTAGTCGGTAGGAGTAGGATTTTTAATTGTTGTTTTAGTTTTCTTTGGTGGATTGCATCAATAAACTGTAGTTGCTTATGGTTGCTAAAATTTCGTTGCATGTTGTAATTGATGTTCAAATTGTGAAAATGATTCGTTTGAAAGCATGCAATTTTGTAAATATGTTGAGTTACCTAGGCTATAGAATTTGGTTCATTATGATTGAGGCTTAATCTTGAATTCATGTAATTGACTAATTAAAGAGTCTGTGAATGCATCTGGATTCGAGCATGTGCATGAAGTGTGAAGTAAGGTTTTGCTATTCCATGTCATCCTGAATTGTCTAGAACTTGCCTGGTGTGTATACAAAGCGAAATGAAGGAGGTGTAGTGTTGGAAAGGATGTAGGCATTTCTTTGTTTTAACCGATAGTTTCCATTTTTTTTCTTGTCAAATTCTACCCTTTTTATATGTTGTATACCCTAGTCAGCCCGTTGAGCCTTTAGCCGATTTCTTTCTTTTGTCCAAAATTGTATGAACTAAGCTTTATTCCTTCTTTTCATTAGCCTTAAAGTCTTTAAGAAGCTCTTAAGCGCTTACAAAGAACAGAAAATGTTTTCCAAAGTGTTAAAGAGTGAAAAGAGTGAAAAGAAAAAGAAAAGCAACGTGAGGAAAGAAAAGATGACGTTGAAGAGGCACTTGTTGTAATTAATTGATATTGAGGGTACATGAAAACCCTCTGCTTTGTGTCAAGTGTGGTTGATGAAATGGGCTGTGTGAAAGTAAACCAGCATGAATGGGAGAAAAAGAGAAAAGAGAGGAACAATGTCCATGAGTCGATGGGAATGAGTTGAAAAGGCGCTTAAGGATGCTAGCGATTATTATTGGCTAATCCAATATATGCATACTAGATCCATAGCCCCGTTACAACCCATTAAAGTCCTACGTGATCCTATATTGCATTTCTTTATATTAGTGGAGTAATACACTAAGGGCAAGCCTATGGGTCTTGACATGATGCATGTGAATTCTTTTGGGAGAGAGAGTGAAATTAATTTTTATAGGCCCCTACTTGCATGTTCGTGTGTTGCATGAACATAAAGGGGAAGTTTCTCTCGAGTTGTGAGGGCACATGCTTGATGAAAGATTGATTTTCGTGTCGGATTTCTTGATTAGTTGATTTGCATGAGTTTGCCGATATCAAGAATCAATTCTTAAAATGTCTAGGCAGCCTTGATGTATTAAAGGTCATTGTATTGTACGACCAAGCATGTTTTCTTGATGATGTACAAAAATTGAATAATCGGTACGACCGTAGCATAAATTGTTGCACCATAGTGATGAAGGTTGAGATGTAATTTGCATGATTTGTGTATGTGTTGTTCGAGGACGAACAAGGATTTAAGTGTGGGGTAAGTGATCTTGGGCAGATTTATATGCCCAAGTGATACTCAAACGTATCATTTTTACCTTGTTTGTTGTGCAATGTGTATATAATATCATGTAATTGGTAATAAAATGCGAATTTATACTAACCAACATGATTAGCATTTGTTTTGCAGATAAAGGTGATTTTTAGGAGCTAAAATGCATTTTGAAACTATGTCGGAGTTGGACTTGGATGCGAGCGTGGAAAAGACCTTGGAATGCAGGATTTATAGGGGCTCCGCGATGGCTCCGTGCCACGCTACCATCGCGGTAGCACACTGCCTGGGCATGAATTAATTTGGAAATTTCCAGTGTACCTGCGCGTCAGCTCTGTGGCACGGAGATAGGCCTCCGCGATGGCCTCCGTGCCACGTTGAGGTTAAATTACTGGACCCTGGAAATTCTAGTACGGGTCCGCGTCCACGCCGTGTCATGGAGGCAAGGCTCCGCGTTGGCCTTCGTGACACGTTGCTTGTTATTTTAGGAAAAATTTCCCACTAGTATAAATAGCACACTTAGGTTTATTTTAATTAGTTTTTAGTTTTGAGACTGAGTTCAGAAGTGGAGAGCAGGAACGTGGGTTAGTAGCAGTTGAAGATTGGAAAAGCTAAGGGATTTCTTCTCTTCTTTTCTTCTTTCTATCAATTGTAAGTATAATTTACACTCATTTTAGGATGATCAATCCAAGAATGAGTGGCTAATTCTCTTTCTTGCTGAGGTTTTGAACATGTGTAATGAATTTTGATTGTAAATGATATGGTTTTATTCTTCTTCTTTAATGTTGTTCTATTAATTCTTGTTCTTTACTGCATTAGTGATTGGCCAACATTAATGTATATCTAAAAAGTCCAATTTCACTCGAAAGAGCAAGAAATTGGAAAGTTGTGAATTAATAGGGTATTGTTCTTAACTTGATTTGGGAAAATTGGGTTTTGATGTGCTTTCCTGATAGAAATATACTTGAAAGCCGTATTAGTCAATTTAGGAACCTGAATTGTAGTGCTAGGTCATAAATTGCATTTGATCACAGAAATGTAGACGGATGGTTTATGATTCTAAAGTGAAATTAAATACGAGAGTTTTAATTTCTAGGCAAATGTTCTTGGCTAGCAACTTGAAGAAGAGAATTAACCAAAATTATCATGATTATCAAGTTCATTACTTGTTCTTAACCTTGGCATGTTCATATCCATTGTCTGAATTCACAAGTAAATAGTGTTATTAATTGTAGTATATAGTTTAGAAACAAAAACTCAATTAACCCTTGGTTACGTTGTTGTTAGCATAATTAGAAGTTAAATATAAATATAGTAAATTAGGCAATTTTACATATCTTGAGCCTCCTCGGATCGATACTTGGCTACTTAGCCACTTTATTACTTGTTTGACCACGTGCACTTGCGTGTCGGTTTTTACCCGTAGCCCAAAGCACCGAGCGCGCATTTTCCAGAAGTCCCTCCAACGGGAGCATACCACAACCCGTGGCTATAACTAACGAGTCGTTCCATGACTCGTGCCAACCCTTTTTGTCCAGGACCATCCTCCCAATGATCCCCATACAATGACTCGTTACATCGACCAACGGGTCATACTGAGACCCGTTACTTCCAAACCCATTTCTGTAGATTCTCACCCCGAGCCCTCTAACGAGTCGTTAGATCCTCCAATGACCCGTATAATGAGTCGTTCTAAGAAGAAACCTTAGTTGTTTTGCTACATATTATTTCAAATCTTGAGTCTAGTCTTAAGCACTTCCTGGGTATTTCTATATCTCCCCCTTGGAAATATTCGTCCTCAAATGTGGGTAAACATACTGAAAAGCTGAGAAATGCAACTACCATGCCAAACACTGGACATTTAAACTGAAAACTAACGGAGTGACTAACTTCGGACTAGAATACATGACTGAACTGAATTCATGAATCACACGTACATACATTGACATGAAGGAAACTGGGAGACATGAACTGAACATGAAACTGAATAGAATACTAAGGAGGAAAACTGATACCTCAAGCTGAAACTAAGCCAGAAGGGAATAGATGCAGGTATCTAGCCATCATATCTGCTTTGGCTTCCCATGTAGCTCCCTCAACATGCTGATTCCTCCACAAAACCTTGACTGAGGACACTTCTTTGTTTCTTAGCTTCCAAACCTCACGATCAAGTATTTCCACTGGAACTTCCTCCTAGCTAAGGCTATCCTTCACACCTACACTCTCTACCGGAATAACCAAAACTGGGTCACCCAAGCACTTCTTTAAGAGTGATACGTGGAAGACTAAATAATCTGAAGCCAATTCTGAGGGCAACTCCAACTCATAGGCCGTCTTGCCAACACGTCTCACAATCTGGTATGGAACAACATTACAGGGACTGCGTTTCCCTTTCTTTACGAACCTCATCACTCCCTTCATGGGAGATACCTTCAGAAACACCCAATCATCAACTTCAAACTCAAGCTCCCTCCTCCTCAAATCTGCATAGGACTTTTGGATACTCTGAGTTGTTTTCAACCTGTCCCTTATAAGCTAAACTTTCTCCATGCCCTCATGGACTGAATCTGGTCCTACTATGCAGCTTCACCAACTTCGAACCAACCAATAGGCGATCTACATCTTCGCCCACAGAGAGCCTTGAATGGAGCTATCTGAATATTGGAATGATAACTGTTGTTATATGCAAACTCAATGAGAGGCAAATGATCATCCCAACTACCCTTGAAATCAATCCCATACGCTCTTAATATATCCTCAAGTGTCTGAATGGTCTACTCCACCCGACCATCTATTTGCAGGTGGAATGCAGTGCTGAGCTTGACCTGAGTATCAAGTCCTTTTTGAAACAATATCCAAAATTGGGAGGTAAACTGAGTACCTCTATCCGATATGATGGACAAGGGCACTCCATACAACTAAACTAACTCCCAAATGTATAACTTTTCATAATCCTCCACTGCGGTCGGTAGTTTTGACCGGAAGGAAATGAGCTGCCTTAGTCAACCTATCCACAACTACCCAAATAGAGTCATACTGTCGGTGTGTATGAGGCAACCCTGTAATGAAGTCCATATTGATTTCCTCCCACTTCCAAGTAGGAATGCCAATGTCCTGAAGCACACCTCCTGATCTCTAATGCTCAACCTTCACTTGTTGACAATTCAGACACTTAGCCACAAACTTTGCTATGTCCTTCTTCACGCCATTCCACCAATAGACTTTCCGTAGGTCATGGTACATCTTGGTGGCATCTGGATTGATAGAATATCTAGAACCATGAGCTTCATGCAACATCCACTCCCTCAAGTCACCAACATCCAGGAAACACAAACGATCCTAATATCGAAGCACACCATCTTCCCCTTGGGAGGATACCTCTACCTTCTGATTTCGAATAACTTCCTTCAACTTTACCAAAATAGGATCCTCATCTTTGTTAGCCTTAACATCGGTTACTAAAGATGATTCTGATCCATTCTGAACATGAAACCACTATCCGTCGAGTTAACAATACGAACTTCTGATTGTGCAAGTCAATGCACATCCTTCACCAACTCTTTCCTTCCCTCATCTATATGAGATACACTCTCCATAGAAATCCTGCTAAGAGCGTCTACCATCATATTGGCCTTGCTTAGATGATTAACGACACTCATATCATAATCCTTAAGAAGCTCCAACTACCTTCTCTGACGTAGGTTTACATCCTTATGGGTGAACACATACTGTAGGCTTTTGTGGTCCGTATGGACCCCGTACAGATAGTGTCTCCAAATCTTCAAGGAAAATACTACCGCTGCCAATTGGAGGTCATGAGTCAGTTAGTTTTTTTCATGGACCTTCAACTGTTTGGAAGCATAGGCTATAACCTTACCGTGCTGCATTTGTACACAACCAAGGCCGATCCTCGAAGCTTCACAATATACCACAAACCCATCAGTACCCTCAGGTAGGGTCAACACTGGTGCTGAGATGAGTCGAGTATTCAACTTTTGGAAGCTCTTCTCACAAGCCTCCGACCATTGAAACTTCACTTTCTTATGGGTAAATTTAGTCAATGGAGCTGCAATATATGAAAACCCTTCAATGAAACTCCAGTAATAACCAGCCAAACCCAAGAAAATCCTGATATTCGAAGGGCTAACTGGTCTAGGCCAATTCTTCACCGCTTTTATCTTTTGAGAGTCCACCTGCACACCCTCACTTTATACCACATGATCCAAAAATGCCATTGACGATCCTTCAAGGTCTGTAACACCACCCTCAAATGAGCGGAAAGCTCCTCCTCGCTCCGAGAGTATATGTGAATTTCATCCATGAACACGATCACAAACATATCTAAGTATGGCTTGAAAACCCTATTCATCAAATCCAAAAAAGTTGTAGGAGCATTCGTTAGTCCAAAAGACATAACTAAAAACTCATAGTGGCCATAACGAGTTTTGAAGGCTGTCTTCGGGATGTCGCTCTCCTAAACCCTGAGCTGATGGTATCCGGATCCGAGGTCTATCTTTGAGAAACACATGGCACCCTGAAGATGGTCAAACAAATAATCAATCCTGGGGAGGGGATATCTGTTCTTGATGGTGGCCTTGTTCAATTGCCGATAATCAATACACATCTGAAGGGAACCATCCTTCTTCTAGACGAAAAGAACTGGTGCACCCCATGGGGATTTGCTAGGTTTGATAAAACACTTGTCTAAAAGATCCTTCAACTTCTCCTTCAACTCCTTTAACTCGGCTGGGGCTATTCTGTAGGGAGGAATAGATATAGGATGCGTATCGGGAAGAAGGTCAATACCAAAAAATGATCTCCCACTCAGGAGGAATCCCCGATAAATCATCGGGAAACACTTTTGGGTATTCGCATACCACAGGTACTGACTTGATAGTCGGGGTTTCGGATGTAGCATCCTTAACCCTAACTAGATGGTACACGCAACCTTTAGAAATCATCTTTCTGTCCTTAAGGTGGGAAATGAAGCAACCTACAGGCACAGCCGAACTACCCTTCCACTCTAAGACTAGCTCACCAGGAAATCTAAACTCTACTGCACGAATTCTATAATTGACTGAGGCATAACATGCATATAGCCACTCCATGCCAAAGATAACATCAAAATCTATCATGGCTAGCTCTACTAAATCTGATGTGGTGACTTTCTGAAGGACTGTGATAGGGCAATTTCTGTATACCCGTCGAGCTATGACTAAATCACCAACTAGAGTAGAGACTAAAAAGGGTTCTGATAGGATTTTGGGACTGACTCCAAAACTACTAGCGACATAGGGTGTCACAAAAAATAGGGTAGCCCATGGATCTAACAATGCATAAACATTAAAGTGAAATACTCGTAACATGCCAATGAACACATCTGGTGAAGTCTCCTGCTCCTGTCGAGATGCAAGGGCATAAATCTTGTTATGGTGCTTGCCACCACCTGAACTGGTGGATGTGGGTGTGTTGGTACTGCTGGTGAACTGGTAGCCTGAGCACGACCTCTACCATTACCCTATCTAGCTAAGGGACACTCCTGGCGCATGTCGCCAGATCTACCATACCCAAAACAGATATTCGATCCCATCAAGCACTCACCTGTATGACTCTTGCCACACTTCCTGCAGGATGAAAAGGTATGCTCTATCTGCGTGCTCCTCTGGTCCCTCGAACCTAAGGCTCTGCTCCCCTAATCACCTCACAGCCTAGATGGAGCACTGGCCGATGATAGAGCTGGAGCTAAAGACCTCTAAGGAGACTGCTGGCGATGTCTGCCTCCCTATCTCTGCTGTGAGAACCCATAACTGCATGTTCTAGTCCTCTTGGCCTCTTTCTCTCTCAGATGCACCGCCTCTATCTACTGAGCATACAGAACCAATCAAAGAAAGTCAATATCCTAGTGAAGCATAGCAGTCCTACAATCCTTGACCAGGTAGTCTGCTACTCTGTGCACAAACTGGCTCACCCGAACTCTTTGATCAGCCACCATCTCTAGGGCATACTTGGACAAGTGTGTGAACTCCAAAGCATACTTCTAGACTGTCATGTTACCCTACCTTAGGTTCACAAACTCAGTTGCTTTAATCTCCCTCATCTCACGAGGGAAGAACCGATCTAGAAATGCGGTATGAAACTCATCCCAGCTAATGGCACCTGCTCCAACTATCCTACTATCCTTCCATTGCCTAAACCAAATGTGCGTAACCCCTTTCAATTGATACGAGGCTAGATCTACGCACTCCTTCCGGTCACCCCCATGATCTGGGTGATCTTCAGAACCTCATCAATAAACTCATGTGGATCCTCGTCCACCTTTGACCCAAGGAACTCCAGAGGGTTCATCCTTAGAAAATCTCTAACCCTCGCCGCCGCCACATTCCCTTTCTGAGGGGCATGTGCTACCGCCTGTTGGTTGACTTGGGCGGTTAAAGCTGAGCTAGCATCTGTATGGCTTCCCGGACTCTGTGTGGGAAACCTGCTTGGGTACATGATCTTCTGGGCTGGTGGGGCTTGCTGGTGCCCATCTCTGTTGTCATTCTCGTGGCCATTTTTGTTTCTATTTTTTCTTCTGTTAACTCAGCAAGGTGGCATGATTCTACAAACACGTATAGCACGAGTTAGAAGGATAGAGAGACATTTCATCACAAGGCATAGATCATGAATGAAGGAGACATTTCCTAAACGTTTTGTAGCATCTTCATCATAAGTGTGGTGCGCTTCACACATATGAAGAAGACTCTAGTTAACGCTGCTTTCAACACTTAGGACACTTCAAAACCTAATTCTCTAATACTAAGTTTTTCACGACCCAAACATAGGCCCGGATTGAGACACGGGACAAAGAACCCATTGAATGAACATGACATCTAAATTCCACATAATCAAGTGGAAGTCAAACATATATAATATAGCGGAATTCTAAAAATATCATAACATCTGAATACATAACACAAGGCTGAAACTGAATATATGCTATATCTGAAAAGCCTCTACTACTGACGAGTTGATGGGACAAGACCCCAAATAACTCACTATAGTCTGAAACCAAAAATACTAAATACAACTGATAAAGGGCCCTCGGAAGATGAGGACTCACCAACTGCTTGCTAAACAGGTTCGAGGGATACGAAAGACTAGAGATGCGACTTAGACTGAACCCCCGAACCTATATCATAAGACGATAGAGTATGCGGTCAATACTTGGAATATACCAAGTATGCAAGGTAAGTAAAACAGACAGTTAAAATACATAAGAGTTCATAGGAGTAGGACAACATGATCACAAAGTAAATATCATAATGTGAACATAAGGCTCGAAGTTTTTTCAAACATTCATAAATCAGTCATAATCATAATCACAAGAGGAAAACTTTAGAGAACATAACTCGAGCCAAAGTAACATAACATAACCATGCATAAATCATGAGGAACAATGAGAGGACTCTTCATAAATGACACCATCACGATAGAGCCTTACATGATGCCCCAACTATCTCACTCAAGTGGGTAGAGCCGTCCCAGGCTTGCCAGGCAAGGGACGTGCAGTAAGTGATACCAAAAAAAGGGGATCCATTAACATTTGGATATATATATATAAACCTACGGTGGCACGTAGTTCTGAGACCCCAGCGTAGTCCTTTGAATGTCGGGCTACTCGGTGCTAGATACTGCTCCCAAAAATATGCACATCAAGGCTCATATAGTAACCGAACAATCATTCATGAAGTTCATGGAAAAATAAGTAATAACATCATTGATCCCCATTTAAAATACATGTTTAGCCATGAACAAGGGCCCATGAATTGGCCAAGAGTCATAAATCCATCAATCATGTAATCCATGCTTATTTGTAAAACATATATAAACTTGAAATTTCATAAATCCATGATAAGTACTTGAGAGAAATCAAATCATAATTGGGATAATTTAGATCAAGATCATAGTGAAATCATAACTTGACTTTTCATAAAACATACATAATGGATTTAAATTCAAATATGTAAATTTATATTCCAAATGGTCATAAAATTTTCCATAGATCATAAAACATGATTTAATATATGGAAGGAATTGACCCATAGATAGATCATTGAGAATTTCTCAAGAATTGGAATAAATCTCATAGATCATGAAACTTGAAATTCTACACTTAAAATCCATGGAAATTGAGAAGAATTTAGGGCATGAGAGTGAAAGAAACTCTCATTCATAGCCTCACATACCTGGGTAAATTTGATCAACACTCCCCCTTGA
The DNA here is from genome assembly GCA_035772735.1 of Datura wrightii. Taxonomy (NCBI): domain Eukaryota; kingdom Viridiplantae; phylum Streptophyta; class Magnoliopsida; order Solanales; family Solanaceae; genus Datura; species Datura wrightii. The sequence continues at coordinate 147,249,793 of JASDFA010000018.1, forward strand.
AAGCCGAAAGGAAATTGAAGAGAATTTGGAGAGATTCTTCAAACTTGATCTCCAAGGAAAACTCCAGGTTGCATGCATGGGAAGGTGAGGCTTATTATAGGTTTAACACCCTTAAAAGCTTGCTAACTGAGCTTAAAATGACGTAGTTTAGTACCTTAGGGATTAGTAATGAGGTAAATACCCTTAATGAAAAATCCAAAAAAACTGCACTGCCCATGACAACGATCGATACCACGGGTCATTGCCCGAATCGTTACTTCTCTCGTTGCTTCACCCCACTTTTTGGACTCAGGTCTTCTACCACGAGTCTTTACCAGTCCCAATGACTCGTCACTACTATCCGTTGTCACCACTGCCCATTTTCTAGAAGTCCTTCCAATGGGAGAATACCACAACATGTGGCTACAACTAATGAGTCGTTCCATGACTTGTTCCAACACTTTTTGAACAGGACCATCCTCCCAATGATCCCCATACAATGACTCATTACATCAGCCAATAGGTCGTTCTGAGACCCGTTACTTCCAAACCCATTTCTGCAGATTCTCACCACGAGCCCTGCAACCAATCGATAGCTCCACTAACAACCCGTACAACGAGTCGTTCTGTGAAGAAACCTCAGATTTTCTTCTACTTCTCATTTCAAATCACGAGTCTAGTCTTAAGCACTTTTGAGGTATTACAACAACCATAGTTGAGGTGTGTTTTGATAAACATTTGGTGATAGTTTGGATAGGAAACTTAAAAAATCTGAATACTTTAGATGTGTTTTTGACCTTTCACTCAAAAACTATAATAAGTTTCTGTTGTATAAAACATTTTACTTCTCCTTTTTGCAGTGTTAAACTATTCAATTCTTCATTAATAATTTTCTCTTTTTTAAAAATATTCGTTTGATATTTATATATTGCCTCAGATTTAAAAATTTAATTTTATGGATTCAATCTTTCAGATTTTTTAAAATTATATTTATTATATTTTAACGTTATGAGTTCATATTTACTAATTATTATAATTTTTATTGATTTTTTATACAATAAATTTATGTTTCACATCGGAAGTACTGAATTGAGATGAACCTCACATCGATACTGTAATATTAAATCTACCCCAGGTTAAGGGTTGATAGTGACAAATCAAAATTATAAAAAAACTATGTTATAAATATATTTTATTATGGATATTAATTGGATAAGCTTGCAACTAGATAATTTGAGATTGGATGAGCTTGCAATCAGATAAACTCTTAATATATATTTGTATTATAGTGAATGTCTAAGTTAGAATTAATATTTCCCTATAAATAGAAGGGTTCTTTTCATTGTAAATCATCCCTCAAGAGAAAAGAATTATTCTCTCTTTCTCTACATTCTTGTCCGTCTTGTTTTATTATTTCATAACACGTCATTAGTACAAGACTCTGCTATCTTAGAGCATCTATGCCATGACCCGAGCATTGGCCTAGAACGAGACATGGGACAAGGAGCCCCAAGAGACTCCAAGTCGACCCATGGCATGAACATACATCTAAATCAATCATTAAATTGGAAGATCAATCATAATAAACATAGCGGAAGTCTAAACATAACATAACATCGGAACATACAACGTGAGCCTGAAGCTGAATACAATCTATGTCTGAAAGGCCTCTACGTCTGATGAGTTGATGGGACAAGACCCCAACTAACTCTCTAAGTCTGAAACTGAAATACGTAAACATAACTGAATAGAAAGGGGCCCTCGACAGATGAGGACTCACCAATAGAGACTGGATGCTAACTCTGAAACTGGCTAGTGATGGGGAAGAGTCTGAAGATCGATGCCTTATCATAAAATAATATACCATAGAGTATGAGGTCAGTACGTGGAATGTACCTAGTATGCATGGTTAGTAAAACTTCTTAAGTAAGTAAAATCATTAAAACATGCATAATATTAAATATAATCAAGATAAGAATATGAAATTAGGGCTTGCATGTTGTTTTATGAAATCATGATCTAAACATAACTGAACATCATAACTAAATCGAATGACCTAAAGATGAAATCTGATAATCATAAGTAAAACTGAACGTTGGGTCAAACCTTCTTTAGAACATATATATATATATATATATATATATATATATATATATATCATGAAGGATAAACATGCATAACTGAAATCATGAGGAACAATGGGAGACTCATAATATAACCGACATTACCACGATAGAGCTTACGTGGTCCCAACTATCACACTCAAGTGGGTAGAGCCATTCACATCCTTGCTAGGGCTAAGGACGATACCATGATATCGATATCAAGCTCAAGGCCCCCTTGAGTCAGAGGAAAGCTGTATGCCTCGGAAACCCAAAATCTAGACCTGGGACTTAAATTGGAGAATCTAGAAAATCTGCAGGAATGCTACAGGATGACTCACCTAACGGGTCGTTAAGTGACCTAATGAATTGTTAGGTTATCCATGAGAAAGAGGTTTGAGAATTTGTAAAAAGGGAGACAGTGTTCCCAACGGGCGACCTCACATGTCGTGGTCATGTCCCATGACTCGTTAAGTCACTCGTAGTCAGGCCCGAATCTAAAATTTGAGAAGTTGGAAGTGTACTTGACGGGTGGCGATCGCGAGTCGTGGTCACCTGCATTGACTCGTTAAGTGACTCGTTACCAAGTAAGGTATTGGATCTTCAGAAAGGAGGCAGTGTATTCCACGATTGGTGATCATAAGTCGTGGTCAGTGATCACGACTCATTAGGCCCTCGTGGTGATCTATAGGAGAGACCTGGGCAGTGTACCCAGCGGGTGTGACCACGAGTTGTGGTCAGTCACCACGGCCCGTTAGGTCACCCGTTAGGGTTACTTGGCAATTTTTTCCAGCGACTTTTTAAGGGATATTTAGTAATTTCCTATTCTCCTAGACTTTAGACTATGTCATTTTGGGATTATTTTGAAGGGATTTAGAGGGGTTAAACGGTTTTCCCCTCATTTCCACTCAGATTTTCAAAAAGGATTGCGTAAGTTTTCTCTCAAGAGTTCTCAAGCAAGGTTTAGGGTTCTTCACTAGTTGCATCCTTTCAAGTTTCTTTCTCCAGGAAAAAAACTTTATCCAGGTATGTGGGCATTCAACAAGGGAATTGTTCTTCCCTTGTGTCCCCCAAAATCTTCCCATAATTTCCCTATCAGTTTTAGCCCTGAGTGTTCCAATATGAATAAATTACATGTTATTTTTCGTTAATTCCACCTGGAATAATATCCATGTTGATTGTTCATAATATCTACATCAGTTCCTAACTAAATTGCCAGTGTTAGTACAAAAGTGAGTTGAAACCCTAGATTTTTTAAAGAAGATTAATTGCTTGTTATTTCCCTTTCAGCGAATGAGGTATGTTTTGGGCTAAAATTCCTTGTAATTCATGTTATATACATGATGAACAAATATTCCACTGACAAGAATGATTTTAGCCTTGTCAGATGAGATTTCTTTAATTCTTGAGATTTTTCCATACTATGGAATGCTCGTGTAGTTATAATGAGTTGAGTTCTCTATTAGCTGTTTAGCGGCTCAGTCCAGTTAGAACATAAAATCTCTTCAGAACTATTCAAAAATTGTCAACTAATCAATTTGACTTCAGTCTTTTCCCGAGGTGTCAGAGGTGCCTCCCAGTTATCAGAATCAGACTCATAATCTAGTTTTTGGTCCATTAGGCGGTCATGACATTCTAGATATATAGCTCTGACTAGCCCCAGGACCCCAGTTCAGTTTATGTTTTCTCCCACTTACTCAGTACATTAAAAGTACTGACACATACTTTTATGCTGTATCATTTCATGATACAGTTGCAGGTTCCCAAATTCATCAGTGTTAGCCATTATGAATCAGATCCTCCTCAGTCGCAGTTGAAGTGTGAGTCCTCATCATTCGATGGCCTTATTTCATTTCTTATAGTTAGATTACAATTTTATTTAGACTTGGAGTTAGCTGGGGGTTTGTCCCAGTAACTCATCAGCTAGAAGGTTTTCAGACTGCAGATGTTTAGATTTCATGATTTAAGTTTTATCTTAAATTTCATAAAAATGCTTTTATGTTAGTACTTCAAACTCTCTACTATGCATGTATTACTCAAAATACCAGTGTATGATAGACCAAGGGTTGACTTGGAGTCACTTGTGACTTTGAGTACCGTGTTACGTCCAGGGTATAGGCTCGGAGCATGACAAACTTGGTATCAGAGTACTAGCTTTAGAGTATCCTCGGAATGTCTGAAAGCCGCATCGAGTATAGTCCTTTTCATGGGTGTGAAGCGTGCCACCCTTATGATGAGGAGACTACGAGATGTTTTTATGAAAAATCTCTTTTGTTCATACTCATTATCGTGCATTAAAGTTCAACTCCAAAAATGCCCTTCTAACTCGTGCTCTATTTCGTTTCAATAAACCATGCCTCTTAGACGTGGAAACAGAAGAAAGGCTGGTAACACCAATCGACCTTCCCCACCAACCCCGAAAACACCTCAAGATGATTCTGTATCTACCACCGAATTCAGGGTGGCCATTTAACTGCTGGCCCAAACAGTCACCAACCAGGTTAACCAGCAGGTGGTGCCGATGAACACCAACGGGTATGCAGCAGATGCGAGGGTGCGGGGCTTCACCCATATAAACCCTTCATATTTTCAGGGATCCAAAGTAGGGGAGGATCCCCAGGAGTTTGTGGTTGAGATCAGAAAGATCACCCGCATTATTGGTGTTAGCTCTTCTGAGAGTGTTGACCTGGCTTCCTACAAGTTATAAGGGGTAGCTCAGGTCTATTATGATTAGTGGAAAGAGGGACGGCCAGCGGCACGGGACCAGTAGAGTGGGAGGAATTCCACACAACTTTCTTGGATAGGTTTTTCCCTCGGAAGCTGAGGGAGGCAAAGATGGAGGAGTTTATGAATTTAAGACAGGGCAACAGAACTGTGTAGGAGTATGCTCTGTAGTTCACTTGGCTTTCTAAGTACGCTCCATAGATGGTAGCTGAGCCAAGGGCTTGGATGTTGAAATTTGTGAACGGGGTGTGGAACCTGGTCCTCAAGGAGTACAGGATGGCGATGCTGATTAAGGATATGGACCTCTCCAGCTTGATTGTCTATGCCTCGCAGATTGAGGCCGAAAAACTAAAGGATATGGAGTGGAAGAACAAACGAGCAAGGACCGACCATTCAAATTTTGGCCATCAGAGTCTAGCGGTAGTAGCTGCCCAGAGTAGCAGCAACACAACACCCAATTCTGCCAGCGCCCCAACCTTTCAGTCCCGTCAGGTTCGGAGGGGTGGGTCATCTGGCACTCAATCTTAGGCCCACAATACCGGGAAAAAGTATCCATCTTGTCCCAAGTGTGGTAGGAACCATCCGAGAGAGTGCTTTAAGGGTCGAGAGGGCTATTTTGGGTGTGGACAGCTTGGGCATCGGCTCAGGGAGTGCCTATCAGCCGGGTGAAGGAGATCACAATCTACCACATCATCAGCTCCAGCAGGCCGACCAGCTCAGCAGGCCAACACATCAGGTACGGATGATGGTCATCATCAAAACCATTTCTATGTTTTATCTTCCCATCAGGATCAAGAGAGCTCACCTGACGTAGCCACGGGTATGTTATGTCTCTTTCATCTAGACGTGTATTCCTCCTAGTTCCAGGAGCCACTATTTCATTTGTGACTCCCTACATAGTAGTCTAGTTATCAGTCCAGAGGTCCTCTCAGAACCATTCTGAGTCTCCACCCCAGTTGGTGAGTCAGTTAGAGCCAACCGGCTGTATAGAAACTGCCCAGTCTCAGTTCTGAATAAAGTCAATTAAGCTGATCTCATAGAATTAGACATGGTCTATTTTGACCTTATCCTTGGCATGGATTGGTTACACTCCTGCTATGTCTCATTTAATTGAAGAACTAGAGTTGTCAAGTTCTAGTTTCCAAATAAACCAGTGTTAGATGGACGGACAGTAGTTTAGCGCCTAAGGGTAGGTTTATTTCCTACCTTAAGGCCCAGAAACTCATCTCCAAGGGATGTATCTATCATCTAGTTCGGGTCAAGGATTCAAAATCTGAGACCCCAACAATCCAGTCAGTTCCAGTAGTCAGTGAGTTCCCAGATGTATTTCCTGAGGATCTTCCCGGAGTTCCCTTTGAGAGGGAAATAGACATCAGGATAGACCTTCTCCAGAATACTCAGCCCATCTCCATCCCTCCTTACAAAATGGCTCCAGCTGAGCTTAAGGAGTTTAAGGAATAGTTAAAAGGTCTTCTTGGAAAGGGTTTTATCAGACCCAGCATCTCTCCCTAGGGTGCTCCAATTCTATTCGTGTGTAAGAAAGATGGTACCCTCAGAATGTGCATAGATTATCGTCAGCTGAAAAAAGTCACAGTCAAGAACAAGTACCCCTACCCAGAATTGACGATCTGTTGGACCAACTTCAGGGAGCCAGTTGTTTTCCAAGATTGATCTCAGGAAAAGGTACCATCAGCTAAGGGTCAGAGAGTGTGACATATTTATCTCAGGACAGGGTACCATCAACTAAGGGTCAGAGAGTGTGACATACCGAAAACAATATTCAGAACTCGGTATGGTCACTACGAGTTTGTGGTAATTTACTTTGGGCTAACAAACACCCCAACAGCCTTCATGGAATTAATGAAAAAAGTCTTCAAGCAGTATCTGGATATGTTCATCATTGTATTTATCGACGACATTCTAGTATACTCGAGAAATGCAGAAGAGAATGCCAATCACCTAAGAATAGCATTGCAGACACTTAGGGACCGCCAGTTGTTTGCCAAGTTTAGTAAGTGCGAATTCTGGTTAAAGTCCGTGACCTTCTTAGGTCATGTGGTCTTAGGTGAAGGAATACAAGTAGACCCTCACATGATAGCAGCCGTGAAAGATTGGCCCAGACCTACCTCTCCTACGTAAATTAGGAGTTTCCTGGGTTTGGCAGGTTATTACCGACGGTTTGTGGAAGGTTTCTCCTCTATAGCATCTCCTATGAGTAAGTTAACTCAGAAGAAAGTGAAGTTTCACTAGTCGGATGAGTGTGAGAAGAGTTTTTAGGAGTTGAAGACTCGACTCATTACCGCTCTAATTTTAACCTTGCCGGAAGGAACAGATGGATTGGTTGTTTATTGTGATGCTTCCAGAGTTGGACTCAGATGCATTTTGATGTAGCAGGGCAAAGTGATAGCCTACGCCTCCAGACAGCTCAAAGTTCATGAGAAGAACTATCCAACTCATGACTTAGAGTTGGTAGCGGTGGTGTTTGAGCTAAAAATATGGAGGCATTACTTATATGGGGCTCACATAGATGTGTTTACAGATCATAAGAGTCTTTAGTACATGCTGAGTCATAAGGATCTAAATCTACGTCAGAGAAGGTGGTTGGAGTTGCTAAAGGACTATGACATGAGTGTGCCATATCATCTCGGTAAAGCCAATGTGGTGGCTGACGCCCTAAGCAGACGGTCTATGGGGAGCGTGGCTCACGTTGAGAAAGGCAGGAAGGAGTTAGCGAAGGATGTTCACATACTAGCCCGGTTAGGGGTGCAATTGGTGGATTTAGCTGAAGGTGGTGTGGTAATGCAAAGGGGGTTGGATTCATCCTTGGTAGTTGAAGTCAAGTCCATACAGGATGAGGATCTCATCTTACTTAAGCATAAGGGAGCAGTTCTTGGAAAAGAAATAGAAGCTTTCTCCCAAGGGGAAATGGGGTGCTCCATTACTAGGGCAGGTTGTGCGTACTGGATGTTGGTGAATTGAGACAACAAATATTGGCTGAAGCACACACTTCTATATATTCTATTCACCCTTGTGCTACTATGATATACCGTGATTTACGGGATGTTTACTGGTGGGACGACATGAAAAGAGATAACGCTGAATTTGTAGCTAAGTGCCCGAATTACCAGCAAGTCAAGGTAGAACACTAGAGACCAGGAGGTATGACCCAAGATATTAGCATACCCATATGGAAGTGGGAAGAAGTAAACATGGACTTCATTATGGGTCTACCTTCAACTTGTCAGCAACATGACTCAATCTGGGTAGTAGTAGACTGGATGACTAAGTCAGCACATTTCGTCTCAGTCAAAACCACATATTCAGCTGAGGAATATGCTATACTTTATATCCGAGAGCTGGTTAGACTTCATGGGGTGCCATTGGCCATTATTTGAAACAGGGGTACACAATTCACCTCCCATTTCTAAAAGTCTTTTCAGAAGGGACTTGGCACTCAGGTCAAGCTCAGTACAACTTTTCACCCGAAGACAGATGGGAAAGTTGAGCGGACTATTCAGACTTTAGAAGATATGTTAAGAGCGTGCGCAATCGATTTCAAGGGTAATTGGGATGACCATTTTCCTCTTATCGAGTTTGTGTACAACAATAGCTACCATTCTAGCATTCAGATGGCCCAATTTAAAGCATTATATGGGAGAAGGTGTAGATCTCCTATAGGGTGGTTCGAGGTTGGTGAAGCTACCTTGATAGGGCCAGACTCGATTCACAAGGAAATGTAGAAAGTTCAACTCATCCGACAAAGATTGAAAACAACTCAGAGCCGTCAGAAATCTTATGTTGATGTGCGGAGAAGAGAGTTAGAGTTTGTTGTTGATGACTAGGTTTACAGGTTTGGCAAGAAGGGGAAGCTCAGTCCAAGATATATGGGACCCTATAGAATTTTGAAGCCTATCCGCAATGTAGCCTATGAGCTAGAATTACCTTCAAAACTAGCAGTTGTACACCCAATTTTCCATGTGTCACTTTTGAAGAAGTGCATTGGAGATCCAACCTCAGTTGTGCCATTGGACAACGGGAGAATAAAGGATAGTCTCTCATATGAGGAGGTACAAGTCCAGATCCTTGACCGTTAGGTTCGTAAGCTGAGGAATAAGTAAATAGCTTCATTCAAGGTCTTATAGAGAAATCAGCAGGTTGAGGGAGCTATATAGGAGGCTTAAGCGGATATGATGGCAAAATACCCCCACTTATTCTCTACCCGACTCTGTTGTAGCTTGAAATGTTAGTTTTGCCTTAGGACCTGATCTAGTTGTTGAATTCAATTCATGTGTATAAGTTTCTTTTATGACTTTGGATGTATGTATGAAAAGTAAATTCAGTTCAGTTATGTATTTTGAAATGGAGGTAGTCATTCCGACAGTTTTGGAGTTAAATGATTAGTACCTAGAAATTTTGAGTGTTATTCTCTGCTTTCCTGTGTGTTTTCTAACATTCGAGGACGAATGTTTCCAAGGGAAAGATATTGTAATGCCCTAGAAACTCAAAATATAGAACCGAGACTTAAATCAGAGAATCTGGAAAATCTACAGGAATGCTACAGGACGACTCACCTAACGGGTCGTTAAGTGACCTAACAACTCGTTAGGTTAGCCATGAGAAAGAGGTTTGAGAATTTGTAAAAAGGGAGATAGTGTTCCTAATGGGCGACCTCACGAGTCGTGGTTAGGTCCCATGACTCGTTAAGTTACTCGTGGTTAGGCCAGAGTCTAAAATTTGAGAAGTTGGCAGTGTACTTGAAGGGTGGCGACCACGAGTCGTGGTCACCTGCAACGACTCGTTACCAAGTATGGTATTGGATCTTCGGAAAGGAGGCAATTTGGTCCACTACTGTTGACCACGAGTCGTGGTCAGTGACCACGAGTCGTGGTCAGTGACCACGATTTGTTAGGTCTCTCGTGGTTACCTACAGGAGAAACCTAGGCAGTGTACCCAACAGGTGTGACCACGAGTCGTAGTCAATCACCACAACCCATTAGGTCACCCGTTAGGATTACCTGACAGTTTTTCCCAATGATTTTCTAAGGGCTATTTAGTAATTTCCTATTCTCCTAAACTCTAAGCTACATCGTTTTGGGATTATTTTGATAGGATTTAGAGGGGTTAAACACTTTTCCTCTCATTCCCTCTCAGATTTTCAAAAAGGATTGCGTAAGTTTTCTCTCAAGAGCTCTCAAGCAAGGTCTAGGGTTCTTCACCAGTTGCAGCCTTTCAAGTTTCTTTCTCCGGGAAAAAAAATTTAGCCAGGTATGCGGGAATTCAACAAGGGAATTGTTCTTCCCTTGTGTCCCCCAAAAATCTTCCCATAATTTCCCTATCAGTTTTAGCCCTGAGTGTTTGAATACGAATAAATTACATATTATTTTTCGTTAATTCCACCTGGAATAATATCCATGTTGATTGTTCATAATATCTATATCAGTTCCTAACTAAATTGCCAATGTTAGTTCAAAAGTTAATTGAAGCCCTAGATTTTTGTATGAAGATTAATTGCTTGTTATTTCCCTTTTAGCGAATGAGGTATGTTTTGGGATGAAATTCCTTGTAAATCATATTATATACATGATTATTAGCCTTGTTAGATGAGATTTCTTTAATTCTTGAGATTTTGCCATACTATGGAATTCCCGTGTCATTGAAATGAGTTGAGTTCTCTATTAGCTGTTTAATAGCTCAGTCCAGTTAGAACGTAGAATCTCTTTAGAACTATTCAGAAATTTTCAACTGATCAGTTTGACTTCAGTCTTTTCCCGAGGTGTTAGAGGTGCCTCCTAGCTATCAAAATCAGACTCAGAATCTAGTCTTTAGTCCATTAGGCTTTCATGATATTCTAGATATATAGCTCTGACTAGCCCCAGGGCCCCAATTCAGTTTACAATTGTTCTTAGATGGTTACGACGCTTCCAGATAAGCAGCTCTGACCAGTCTAGAACCCAATTTCAGAATCTGGTCCGATAAGACTCTCAGGGTACTTTCAGTTATATGTCCTTGACTAGTCTTGGGCCCCAGTTTCGAGCTATTAGTCTAGTAGTTCAGTATAGGTTTTCCAGTGGAATTAGGACTTAGCACCGAGCGGGCTGGGGTTCCAGCGCACATAGGTTCCCAAAACTATGTTGCCAGCGTAGGTTACATTATTACTTGGCCTGATTGGTCCCAGACTTTTGTGTTCACCCATTTCATGCCTCTATACCCTGACAAGGTATATTGGGTCCTAACGGTGGCGTGTATACATTGGACTCCACGTCTACCTCACGTGGTTATATGTCGGTTGTAGACTCTCCTACTAATCAGTCTAGTCCAGTTTAATTCAGTTTACTTGTTGGTCATTGCATTTCATTTTAGTTCAGACTTTGTATTTCAGTTATGTTTTCTTCCACTTACTCAGTACATTCAAAGTATTGACGCATACTTTTATGCTGTATCGTTTCATGATACAGTTGCAGGTTCCCAAACTCATTAGTGTTAGCTGCTATGATTCAGATCATCCTAGCCGCAGTTGAAGTGTGAGTCCTCATCATTGTAGGGCTTTATTTCATTTTCTTACAGTTAGATTACAATTTTATTTAGACTTAGAGTTAGTTGGGGGCTTGTCCCAGTAACTCATCAGCTAGAAGGTTTTTAGACTGCAAATGTTTAGATTTCATGATTTAAGTTTTATCTTAAATTTCATAAAAATGCTTTTATGTTATTACTTCAAACTTTCCACTGTGCATGTAATACTTAGAATACCAGTGTATGATAGGCCAGGGGTTGACTTGGGGTCACTTGTGACTTCGAGTACGATGTTACGTTCAGGGTGTAGGCTCGGGGCGTGACAAAAGCTCCAAAGGAGGTCCCAAATTATATAAGTACACCTACGTTGGCGCGTAGTTCTAAGACATTGGGTTGAATGACCCTTAGCCAACTCGGTGCTACACACTATTCCCAAAAACATGCATATGCTCTCCATCATTTTCAACGAATGTGACCATCGTCTAGCGACGAAGCTGAATAATAACATACATGCATAATCAGAAATCATAACATGAGGAGCCTCTAGACTCCAAAACCATGAGGTAAGCTAATTGACATGAAATCATAGATCTTACTTGAACATATGGTCTTTCCCTAAACTTAAACATGCTTGAAAATAATTGATTCTCTTGAAAACATGATCACAGGCGTGGGTAACTTGAAAACATGCTTTTCTCATAAATATCTCAACATATTTGAACATACATCGCAGGTCTCAACTTTCATGTACTTTTCATTGTTGGGAATCATAATTATAAAACATGAAAACATAATTTATAATTGAAAACATTGTAAAACTTTCCCATGAATCATAATTCAATAATAGAAACATGCTTAGATCATATCCATGGTAGAAACTTAGGAAATTCATGCATTGGGTTAAAACCCCATAGGATCAACATATAGATTTTCATGATTAGAGAGTGATTGGGCATGGGTGTGAACAAATTCACCCATTCATAACCCTAAATACCTGAGAGAATCTGATTCTATAACTCCTCTGATTTCTCAAGGAAGAATTGAGAAGAACTTGGAAAAAATTAGGCTTTATCACCTCTCTTCCTCTTTCTTCAACTATCCCTAACCACAACTGACTTAACGAGTCGTGAGGCTGACCAAGACTCATGGTCACGCCCGTGGTCACTCAAAACTTTAATTTCCATCTTAAGTCAAACTCCCCCCACGAGTCACTTAACGACTCGTGGTCATCCAGACCGATCACAAAACGACTCGTTCTATGACATGGTGCAGAAAATCATGTTTTCTCCGTTTCAACTCCCAGGTCTGATCTTATGGCTTTCTGGGTATAACAATATCTCTCTCTAAGGAAAATTCATCCTCAAATATTGAAAATCATACAAAAAAGCATAAAAAAGCAATAATCATATTCAAATACTGATCATACGTGCTGAAAATTGACGGAACGACTACCTCCGAACTGAACTACATGGCTGAACTGAATTTCCAAAATACACATACATCCATTTACATGAAAGAAATTGAGTTACATGAGCTGAACATGAAAATGAATCGAGTATTAAGGCAAAAACTGATACCTCAAGCTGAAACTGAGCCGGAAGGGAATAGATGTGTGTATCTGGCCATCATATCTGCTGCGATTCCCCACGTAGCTGCATCAACATGCTAATTCCTTCATAAAACTTTAACTAAAGCTACTTCTTTGTTCCTTATCCTTCAAACCTGACGATCCAATATTTCTACCAGTACCTCTTCATAACTGAGGCTGTTCTTCACTCCCACACTCTCCACCGAAACAACTAGAGATGGTCACCCAAACACTTCTTTAGGAATGATATATGGAAAACTGGATGGATTGAAGCTAATTCTGATGGTAACTCCAACTCATAGGCCACCTTGCCAGCATGTCTCATAATTCGGCATGGGCCAATATAATGCGGACTGAGTTTCACTTTCTTTCCGCATCTCATCAATACCTTCATTGGAGATACCTTAGAAACACCCAATCATCAACTTCAAACTCGAGATCTCTCCTTATCACATCTGCATAGGACTTTTGGTGACTCTGAGCTATTTTCAACCTATCTCGTATGAGCGGAGCTTTCTCCGTGGCCTCATAGATTGAATCTAGTCTGATCATCGCAGCTTCACCAACTTCAAACCAACCAATAGGTGATCTAAATCTCCGCCCATAGAGAGCCTCAAACGGATCCATCTGTGTTGCACCCCCTAAAAATGTTAATGTTTAATAGGCATGCATGTGTTTTGTGGTGAATAAGAAGAGCTTGTTGTACGTGGGAAAAGTCTCAGAAGTAAGCATGAACTGGACTGAAGCACAAAGGGCCAGCAAAACGCGCCAGCCAGCAGTGCACTGGCCAGCACGGCGCATCAGGTCTACTGGCGCCTTGAGAGGCGTGGCGCGCTAGTAGCATTGGCGCCTTGAGGGGCACGGCGCGGTGCAGCAAGGTGGCTGGTGCTATGGGCAGAACGGGGCACCCTCTGCCAACCGACCTCACCTATATAAAGCCCCTCCTTTTAATTCCAAGTTCATTTCAATATTTCCCCCTTCGGCCAAAGAGAGTAAATTTCGTGGTTTTCGATAGTTTTTCATCCGATTATGCTACTAAAAGCCATCCAAATTCAAATTAACTTCAGGTATCGGAGTTTAAGCCCGTAGAGAATTACTGCGGAGTTACTTTCGCAAAATTCGCCTGGAAAATCGTAGCCTCACTGAGCAAAAGTTATCAAAATTGCTCCAAACTAATTTCTATACGATCATAGGCTTCAAGTAAGAATTTCTCCCTTCTGAACTTTCGAGAAATTATATGTTTTCGACCGTGTTCCATTAAGTTGAAGTATAGTTAATATTTATATAGAAAGTTATCATTTTTGCTGAATTTTGTACTGAAATTAGCCTCATTCTTCCAGTAATATGATTATAGTTAGAAAAAGCTATTGAATACAGATTGAAACTCGCTTCCTAATCCGAAATCAGCGATCCAAATATGTTAAGGAAAATTTCTTCGACAAGTTAGTTCTTTTAGTATTATAACTCAATCTGAAGCCCAGTAAGAAGATCAGAAGCATATCTATTATGACTAGCTATTGTTATTAGTTGAGATTAGTATTCCATGTCTAGTTTGGGGATTGATTACGCCTGTATAGCCTTCCCTGACCAACTCCAGGGTTATTAGCTGTGTCGACGCCCTCTAGGGGCGAGGTGACATCGCTCCAAGGAGCGGTATGCCGTCTGTAAGGGATAAAGATGGGGTTCAAGGTCCTCATACAGTCCACTCCATGGCTGAACTACTATTATGTTGATCGGTACTACATTACACCTCCTATCGAGCCTGGTGCCTGGGGTGTAGATATCTGATATTAGGAGTCCACCGGAATTAGACACAACTATTGTTCAGGGGCCCAGATGGCTTAGTAGCAAACCCAGGGGATTTGTAGGTCAGCTATAGTGTTTATATGACTCAGTATGACCTTGTTAGGGGTATATAGATTGAAGTGTACTCACCAGGGCTTATGGGGCCCCCAGATGGGTTATTTTGTGCTGGCTGTACCTTCCGGCTTATGGGGGTCAGGTAAGGTTCTTATTTGCATTAGTTACTAATAGATTAGACAGTAAGAAGTTTAGCTATGCAGGAGGTATTTATATCCTTTTCTTTCAGTTACTTTAAGTTTCATTTCAGTTCATTCAGTTATTTTCAGTTACTGCCTTACATATTCAGTACATATTGTACTGATGCCCTTCTGGGCCGCTGCATTACTTGCCTATAGGTGCGTATAGACGCGGATCAGGGCCTTCCTAGTTTCAACTAGATTAGCAGTCAGTCGACTCCTTTCCTCTAGAGATCATATTTAAAAGGTTGACTCTTTTTTGTGTGTACAGTTTATGGGTAGGTCGGGCCCTGTCTCGACCAATATATCACTCCTAGAGGCTTGCAGACTTCTTCTAATTCCCTGTGGTTAGTTGTTGTTGGCTGTGTGGGGCCCATATATGTTTTATCTTGTGTGTTGGTCGTGTGGTACCTTGTTTAGTTGTTAGTTAGCAGCCTTGCCGTCCATAGCTTAGTTTATGCTGGATTTACTTTAAAGTCATAACTAGACATCATGGTGGTCTTGCCGGCCTGCATAGGATTCCCTATTATTATCTGTTTCTGGGTAGCTGTTTTCTTTTATAGGTAGCTATAAGGCCTTGTCAGTCGGGGGCTGTGTTTACAGCCGAGATATAGCCCATTGTTTTCTTTATTTGAGATCTAGTGTTAGTCATGCACCAGAGTTGCGTAAGCTTAGTAAGGCCTATTCAGACCCTAGTAGGGCACCAGGTGCCAGTCATGCCTCCTAAGGTGGGGCATGACAAATTTGGTATCAGAGTAGGTCATATCCCAGGGAGTCTACAAGCACTGGTAAATAGAGTCTCGCTTATGGATGTGTTTTGCAGCACATACTATAGACAGGAGGTTGTGAGGCATGTTAGGATGGTTACTCTTCTTTCTCTTCTAGTCGTGCTATAGAGTTGTGCTGTATAAGGATGAGTCCCTAAGATTACCGTAATCTGCTTTTCCTATAAAGAAATGACGGACGTGCGACAGATCATGACTGGTAGGAAATTAGATGTTTTAGTAGGAGAAGGCACCAGCAGGGTGCCTCAGTCGGAGTCGGCCCAATCTGAGGGCGACAGGGAGACTACATCTTGGTCTCCCCAGCACTCCCCGCCACGCCAGGAGTCGTCCATAGCGGTAGATGTGTTGGCACCACTTCTAGTAGTCTTTATACCGATGCCATCAGATTAGGAGGTCAGGAGTGCTGTTTTTATGATAGCTCAGATGATGGCCGCACAGCGACAACCTGTGGCGTCGGTAGTTGCGGAGTCTTTGGAGTACCATGTAGTTCAAGAGTTCCTTGCACAGAGTCCCCCGCAGTTTATGGGGATGGACCAGGACGAGGACCCTTAAGACTTTTTAGACTAGTTGCAGCAGATCTTTAGAGTAATCCATGTTGCACCTGCAGAATCAGTTGAGTTAGCGGTATTTCGACTACGGGACATATAAATGTTATGGTAGGAGAGTTGGGAAAGGTCCTGAGGTAGAGATATTCCCCCTTCGACTTGGTCCAGCTTTTCAGAGGCCTTCTTGGACCATTGTTTGCTGTGGGAGATTCGACAGGCCCGAGTAGATCAGTTTTTGCATCTGGAACAGGGCTCAATGAGTGTTCGGGATTATGCTATGAGGTTTGATTCCCTGGCCTGATATTCACTGGCTTTTGTAGATACCGTGCCAGCCAGGGTGCACCAATTTATCATGGGGCTGAATCCAGAATATGTAGAGACTTGTATCATAGCTACCCTGCAAGAGGATATGGATATTTCCCATGTTCAGGCATTTTCTCAAAACATTGAGGGAATCAGACAGCGACAATGAGAGAGAAAGAATGAATCAGGAGCAGCGCTGTAGGGCTAGATCGAGTGATGTGCAGGCAGAATTTCTGGGCGGACCCAGGCCACGACTATCAGTCAGACCACCCAGACCCTCACCTCCATAGTAGAGCAGGGTAGTAGATCAGGCTGTCGGGGGCAGTCAGGACCCAACGAGAGTTCGCGACCATCAGGCTCGCAACAACAGAGGGGGTCAAAGCAGAGTAGATTTGCCATGCCACTTTGCCCTATTTGTAGTCTCCATCATCCTGGGGCATATAGGATGGTTCTTCTACGTGTTACATATGAGGGCAGAAGGGTCACTCGATGAGAGACTGTCTAGCCAGGGGTCAGAGTGATTGGGATCAATAGGACAAATATTAAGTAGGGTCACGTGCCCCAACGTCTCCAGCAGGACGTAGGCCCTCAGCTCCAACCAGTAGAGGCCGAAGCAGATTAGGGGCATCTAGCTCAGGCACCATTCTAGATTGATCATGGGCAGATTTATATGCCCAAGTGATACTCAAAAGTACCATTTTCGCCTTGTTTATCTAGCAATGCGTATACATTTTCATGTAATTGGTAATAAAATGTGAATTTATACTAACCAACATGATTAGCATTGTTTTGTAGGTAAAATGTGATTTCGAGGAGCTAAAATGCATGTTGGATGATATCGGAGTTGGACTTGAAATCGAGCAAGGAAAAAGGCATTGGACTGCACAAATTAAAGGGGCTCCGCGATGGAGCCGTGTCACGCTGCCATTGCGGAGGCATTCTGCCTGGAGGGTGAAAATTCACCAATTTCTAGTGGAGGTTCGCGTCTGCTCCGTGGCACGGTGGCTAGCCTCTGCGTTGCATGTCGTACCACGTTGGTGTTTGATTTCCCGGACCCCCAGTTCCAGTAAGGGTCCGTGTTCACGGAGGCAGTACTCCGCGATGCACTCCGTGACACGTTGCTCATTATTCCGGGAAAAATTCCCACTAGTATAAATAGAACACTTAAGTGTATTTTTCATAATTCAGACTTGGTGGAGCAAGGACGTGGGTTACAGGCAGTTGAGGGACGAAAAGTTCAGGGTTTTTTCTCTCTTTCTTTCTTCTCTAATTCAATTGTTTTTATGATTAACACTTGATTTAGGATGATTAATCCACAAATGAGTGGCTAATTCCTCTTCTTGCTGAGGTTAAGAACACTTGTAATGAAATGTGATTGTTGATTCTTTGGTTTTTCATCTTTTCTTCCATGGTTGTTCTATTGATTCTTGTTCTTACTGCATTAATGTGTGGCCTACGTTAATGTACATCTAAAAAGTCCGGTTTCACTCGAGAGAGCAAGAAATTGGAAAGTTTTGAATTAATAGGATATGATCTTTTCTTGGTTTGGGAAAATTGGGAATTGATTTACTGTCAGGATAGAAATATACCTGAAAGTTGTATTAGTCAATTTAGGAACCGGGTTTGTATGGCTAGAACATGAATTGCATTTAATCACAGAAATGTAGGTGGATGGTTTATGATTCTTAAGTTGGGTTAAATACGAGAGTTTTAATCCATTGGCAGTAGTTCTTGACTAGCAACCGGAGGAAAGGTTAACCAAATTATATCGATAATTAATTTCTTTACATGTTCAATTAACCTCAGTATGCTCACATTCATAGTTCAGACTCACATTAGATACTTGTTTTAGACTTAGCATAAAAATTTGAACCTAAAATATCTAACTCTTGGTTACACTGTTGTCTTCATTGTTAGAATCAATATAGTAGCACTTAAGTAATTTGTTACCTTATCCCAGTCCCTGTGGGATCGATACTTGGCTTACTTGAGCCACTTTACTACTTGTTCGACCACGTGCACTTGCGTGTAGTTATATACCCATATAACAAACAGAGGAACAAGTTTTTGGCGCCGTTGCCGGGGACTTGGCAATTGGTGAATTTGTATCAAGTGTTAATTTTACTGTATTTTTATTTTCTTTTCTTAAGTGTTGACAACTTGGTCTTAGCCTGTATTTTGCAGACTTAATTGCTGTGAACACTGGCAAGAGACAGAGAGCTGGTGGAATCTTATATAGAGCCTGAACGTATATGTCACAGTAAACGGAGAGAAGCTCTACAAAGAAAGCTACAGTTGCTCAGACAGACCATTATGGAGCAACAAAATCCACCAGTAGTAAGAGCAGTGTTAGTTCCCGAAGAAGCAGCAGCAAGGCCGGTTCGCCAGGTGGCAATCCCACATGCCAACAATGTTACATCCAGTATCCGCAAACAAGAGCCTGGAGGGAGATTTGAACTCAAGCAAAATATGGTGCAATTGTTGCACACAAGCGGGCAATTTACCGGTCTCCCTCATGAAGACCCACAACAGCATCTCCAAAACTTTTTGGAGATAAGTGACACTTATATACCCGCTGGAGTGTCACCTGATTATGTTCGGCTTACATTATATCCGTTCTCATTACTCGGAGAAGCCAAGAGGTGGTTGAAAGATGAGCCACCAAATTCTATTTCAACGTGGGATGATCTTGCACGAAAGTTCTTGATAAGGTTTTTTCCCTCTGCCAAAACAGCAAGACTTAGAAGTCAAAATCTAAGTTTCAAACAGAGGGAGGGAGAAAATTTATATCAAGCCGGGGAGAGATTTAAATCCATGTTGCTGGACTGTCCTCATCATCATAAGTCCAATGACGTGTTGGTGCACACATTTATTGAGGGTTTGGAACCCCATACCAAAATATTGCTAGATTCAGCAGCTGGAGGGCAAGCGCTGGAAAAGACTTATGAGGAGCTGTACACCTTGCTAAATCGGATTTCACAGGGCAATCCAGAATGGAATGCTGATTCATCACGAGGTGGAACAAGGAAAGCAGCAGGAGTGCTTGAAGTGGATGGATTTACAGCTATCGCTGCACAGATAGCTGCCTTGCAAAATCAATTGAACAACCACTTCAGCAACATGGCATTGAACCAGCCTTCAGCTCCAGTTAATGCAGTCCAGCAATTGTTGTGTGAAGTGTGTGGAAGCAATGAGCACTCAGCTGAGTGCTGTGGAGCCAATCCTGATTCAGTAAACTTTGTGGGGAATGCACAAAGAAATCATCAGGAGTATGGGAGTAGCTACAATTCAAATTGGAGGAACCATCCAAATTTTTCATGGGGTAGCAACAACCATCAAGGAAAAAGTTCGGGTCAGGGTGTGCAAAGGAACCAAGGAGGGCAACAGAACTACCAATCTCAATTCAGAAATAACAATGCACCTCCTCCACCACCATCACCCAGCATTGAGGAGATGTTCAAGACCATGATCGCTAACCAAGTGCAATTGCAGGCTGACTATGTTAAATTGGCAGCCGAAGTGAAAAATAACCAGTTAGTGACCAAGGCTCTTGAGTATCAATTTGGACAATTTTCTAGTGCCCAAAATACAAGGCCTAGAGGAGGACTGCCAAACGACACGGATCCGAATCCCAAGCAGGTAAATGCAGTGACCACAAGGAGTGGTTTGCAGCTGAAGGAGGTGGAACCAGAAGACCACCTCAAAATTCGGGAGCAGCAGAAGTTGAGGGGGAGCAAAGTTCGGAAAGGGGGAAGACCAAAGAAGCTGAATCAGAAAGACCTCCACCCCCGTTCCCTCAGCGACTCAAGAAACACAAAGAGGAGGCGTGTTTCAAGAAATTCATGGAGGTGCTTAAACAGGTACATGTTAACTTACCTCTAGTTGATGTCTTGCAGGGAGTGCCTAAATATGCCAAATACATAAAGGACATCGTGGCAAACAAAAGTCGTTTGACTGAGTATGCCACGGTGGCTTTAACTGAGGAGTGCACTTCCCGGATCCAAAACAGACTGCCCACAAAGCTAAAAGACCCTGGGAGTTTTACTATCCAACTTACTATTGGGCAGAGCATTCGAGCTCGTGGATTGTGTGACCTGGGAGCGAGCATAAATCTGATGCCATCTTCGGTATTCAGAAAGTTGGGTCTAGGGAGTCCTAGACCTACAACCGTAATCTTGCAGTTGGCGGACCAATCCTTAGCTAGGCCGGATGGCATTGTTGAGGATGTTCTAGTGCAAGTTGGCTCCCTAATTTTCCCGGTAGATTTTATTGTTTTGGATTTTGAACCAGACGCGGAAGTCCCATTTATTTTGGGACGACCCTTCTTAGAAACCGGGAAAGCGTTAATCGACGTAGCTGCGGGGAAACTGACAATGCGAGCAGACGACAAGGTAGAAGTGTTCGATGTGTACAAAGCACCCAAGCTCCCGATGGTGCATGAAGAACTCTCGGTGATCAATGTGATTGATCATGGTAATGCTAAGCAGATGAAGCATTCCCGAGAGTTAATGGGAAGACCACCGGATAGGTGTAAGCACTTCTGGGGGGAGGACAATGATCGAGAGAAATCGTCTATCACCCTAGCGGACAATTGAGCTTAAATGACGTCGAGCCGAGACGGTAAACCAGGCGCTGCACGGGAGGCAACCCGTGAATTTTTTTTTCTTTTTTCTTTCATCTTGTAAAGTGTAAATAGATTTTACTTTTTCTTTTTCTTGATTTATTACAAAATTTTTCATTTTAGTTAGTCTTTTTTATTGTTAGTTAGGTGGAACCTATTATTCTAACCAATTTCATTTAGTGAGATGATTTTCAGGTCAAACGGAGAAAAATGTGCACGGAATCGTGAAGGAAAAGGCGAGGTATGAAAAATTAATAAAATGTAGAAGACAGTGAGCTGGGGCGATAGCTCCGTGTCATGGAGGAGGACCTCCGTGTTACCCTCCGTGACACATTGAGGTATAACCTGGAAATTTTAAAATTTCTAGAAAGCTATCGCGATGGCTCCGTGTCACGGAGGCAGTGCACCGCGATGCACTCCGTGACACATTGCCGTGTAAATTGTGACGGGTCACACCGGGTTGCCGGGTGAGCCGCGTGTTTTTCTACTTTTTAAACCCCGAATTCTCCCCTTTTCCCCTCATTTTCATTTTCCTCCGCGACCAAATGTCCCAAAACCCCTCTCCCATCAACGTGCCACGGCTTAAGGCAACAAATTACCAAGTTTTCTTCACTTATTCAACTACAAGGTATGTTTTCCGATTCTCTCTCAAGTTTTTGTTGATTTTATTCGAAATTAAGCATGGGAGGTGAGATAAATCGCCCTAAGTCGAAATTAAGCATGAATTCGAGTTATTTGTTGATTGATAAATGTTCGGAATATCGTTTTGATTGTTTGAACTTGTCGATTGCATGAATTATTCGAATTTGATGGAAGAAATCAATTCTAGGGCTTGTTGTTGAATTTGAAGTTGGTAATGTGTTGAAATCATGAATTGTATGGCGGGGTGTACTTGTGAAATGAGATGAGTCGTTGTAAAAAAAAATTGTTTGAATGTTAATTGACGACGAATTCTCGGGTTTGGAAAAATGTTGAAATTTGTTCAAACTTGGTTGGTTGTATAGGTTCATTTGTATAGAATTTTTGTTGTTGTTTTTGTTTCGTTGTTTTTCTTTGCTAAGTGCGATGGTTAAAATGCTAGCGATGGTAGTGATTGGGATTAGCTGTACGAAGTCTGAGTAGTACGCAGAAGTTATACCGTCGAATTTTCATTTGAACGCACTAAGCATGATAGTATAGTAGGTTGTTTGGTGTAAATAAAGTTATTCTTGCCGTAGTATCGTAACTGTAGCTAAGGACTAAGTGTGGGGTAAATTTAGCGTAACCCGACCTTAGCCGAAGTTAATATCTATTTAGCTTAACATTGAACTTGTTTACTTGTGTTGACAGGAAAAATGGCAAGCAGGCAAGATAAAGGGAAGGGTGCATCAACTTCAGGCACCGGAAGGAAAAGACTCAGACTGGGCACAGTAGTCCCAGCTGCACTAGCAGTTCCATGCAGCCAGCGCCGCCAATACGGAACGAGATGGGTGACTGACGAGGGGAAAAAGTGGTATGCCAAGCACAAAGAGAACAAATATTTCCCCGAGGAGCATATAGCACGGGAGCCATTAGCACAGGAGTTCCCCAGAATGGTTCATCGGATCGAGGCAGCTGGGCTTGGTTTCATATTTCAGGAGCCCAAAGAATGCAACCTGCACCTGGTTCGGGAGTTCTATGCTAATTGGAACCCGTCAATCAGAAGCCACACCATCAAGATAAGAGGGCAGATAGTCACTCTGGAACCCCACCAGCTTAATGCCATCATAGGAGCGCGGGACACAGACGCCCACGTCCTTAGACAGCTGAACATTACCACACCGTATGCCGACATCAAACGCACACTGTGTGGGGCTCGATCTACAGCTAGATGGAGCAGGCACAAGGAAAGGAGCTACCACCAGACTCTGCCATATTCTCAAATGAACAGGGAAGCCCGAATCTGGCTGAAGATAGTCTGCTCGTGCCTAATCCCGGGGGTACACATGACTGATGTGACCCGAGACCGTGTTTGCTTGGTGTACGCCCTGATGAAAGGGCTGGAGATTAATGTCGGGGCGGTCATTATATCTGCCATGAAGAGAGCCCGATTGCACCAGGGCCACAGGTATGGTTTCGGTGGACTACTCACCACCTTTCTCAGAGGCCTCGACGTCGAGGAGGAGTCTTTGGATTATATCCCGCAGTTGAAGCGGTGGGCCTTGGATGTGACCAAAACTAAGGCTCCCAACACCACCCACGGGCCAGTGCTGACACTTGGCGAGCGACATGCTCGTGATGACCAGTACATGGCGCGGATGTATGGGATGCAAATGCTCCAGCTAAGGATCGGTGGGAGACCAGCCACGGAGGAGGAGCTATGGCAGCTCGAGCTAGATTTCCTGTTTGGCGAAAACGCCAGGGCTCTATGCCGAGTGGGGCCAGCCTTTGTAGAGCCCACAGACGATGATGTCCCCACGGACGAGGAGACACATCGGGAGGACTCCGATGTGGAGTCTGATGACGACGACGGAGGCGACTCAGACATGGGAGATGAGGCAGCAGCACCTGATGAAGAAGTGGAATACTTTGACTAATCAGGGAGTTCCACCACCCGATTTTGTGCTATTTAATTTTTGTGAACACTGGGGACAGTGTTCGGTTTAAGTGTGGGGTGGGAGTAGTTAGGTGCTGGGCTGGGCTGGTTTGCTTGTATGTTTTCCTCTGTATTTTTGTATGTTATGTTTCCCTGTGTTTGTGAATTTTAAAATTGTTCTGTATCTCTACATATTTGTGGAATTGATGTGTGTTGTGGAATGTTGCCAGCTGATTCGGTAAAAATTTTTTGTAAATATTTTTGGCTTATCGAAATGATCGATATTTTTAAAATTTTGTGAAAATATTTTGTACATAAATTTTTCTTTTGCTATCGAAATGATCGATGTTTTGCAAAATTTTTCAATTTTTTTAATTTTGGGTTTCTCGGTGTTTGTTTTCGGTTCTTTTACCGAGAAGGGTCCCATTGAACCGACGTCTTAGTTAGTGACCGTTCCCTATGATGGATGGATGACGACCGTTTTAAGGGAAATGTAGTCGGTAGGAGTAGTTTTTTTCTCCAATTATTTTTTGTTTTTCTTTGGTGGATTGCATCCTGGAACCTGTAGTTACTATATGGTTGCAAAATTTTGGTTGCGTGTTGTACCTGATATTCAAAATGCAAAAGTGATTCATATGAAAGCATGCAATTTTGTAAATATGTTGAGATACCTAGGCTGTAGAGTTCGATTCGATGTGATTGAGGCTTAATGTTTGAATTCATGTAATTAGCTGATTGAAGACTCTGTGAATGCATCTTGAATCGAGCATGTGCATAAAGTGTGAAGTGAGGTATTGTGATTCCATGCTATTGTGAAGTGTCTAGAACTTGCCTGGTGTGTGTACGAAACGAAATGAAGGAGGTGTATTGTAGGAAAGGATGTAGGCATTTCTTTGTTTTACCCGAGAGTTTCTATTTTTGTTGTCTTGTCATACTCCCCCTTTCTGTGATTGTATACCCTAGTCAGCCCTTTGAGCCTTTAGCCGATTATTTCTTTCTTTTGTCCAAAAAGTATAAACCGAGCTTAATTCTTTCTTTTCATTAGCCGTAAAGTCTATACAAAACTCTTAAGCGCTTAAGAAGAGAAAATAATTTTCCCAAAGTGTCAAAGAGTGAGAATGGTGAAAAGAAAAAGAAAAGCAGAGTGAGGAAAGAAAAGAAAAGGTTGAAGGTGCACTGGTTATAAATAAACGATAATGAAGGTGCATGAATAATCTTTGTTATTGTGTCAAGTGTGCTGAATGAAATCGGCCATACTAAAGTAAATCATCAAGAAGGGGATGATGAAAAAGGAAAAAAGAGAAACAATGTCCATGAGTTGATGGGAATGTGTTGCAAAGGCGCTTAAGGATGCTAGTGGCTATTATTGGCTAATTCAATATATACTAGTTCCATAGCTTCCATTACAACCCATTAAAGTCCTACGTGATCTTACATTGCATTTCTTTATATTAGTGGAGTAATACACTATGGGCAAGCTTATGGGTCATGACATGATGCATGTGAATTCTTTTGGGAGAGAGAGTGAAATTGTTTTTACATGCCCCTACTTGAATGTTTGTGTGTCACATGAGCAAAAAGGGGGAAGATTCTCTTGAGTTGTGAGGGCACATGCTTGAGGAAAGACTGATTTTCGTGTCGGATATCTTGATTAGCTGATTTGCATGAGTTTGCCGATATCGAGAGTCGATTCTTAAAGTCTAGGAAGTCTTAATGTATTGAAGGTCATTGCATTGTTAAGACCATGCATGTTTTCTTGATGATTTGCAATATTGAATGATCGGTATGACCGTAGCTTAAATTGTCGCACCATAGTAGCTAAGGTTGGGATGTAAATTGCATGAATTGTATGTTTGTTGTTCGAGGACGAACAAGGATTTAAGTGTGGGGTAAGTGATCTTGGGCAGATTTATATGCCCAAGTGATACTCAAAGTACCATTTTCGCCTTGTTTATCTAGCAATGCGTATACATTTTCATGTAATTGGTAATAAAATGTGAATTTATACTAACCAACATGATTAGCATTGTTTTGTAGGTAAAATGTGATTTCGAGGAGCTAAAATGCATGTTGGATGATATTGGAGTTGGACTTGGAATCGAGCAAGGAAAAAGGCATTGGACTACACAAATTAAAGGAGCTCCGCGATGGAGCCGTGTCACGCTGCCATCGCGGAGGCATTCTGCCTGGAGGGTGAAAATTCACCAATTTCCAGTGGAGGTTCGCGTCTGCTCCGTGGCACGGTGGCTAGCCTCCGCGTTGCACGCCGTGCCACGTTGGTGTTTGATTTCCCGGACCCCCAGTTCCAGTAAGGGTCCGCGTTCACGGAGGCAGTGCTCCGCGATGCACTCCGTGACACGTTGCTCATTATTCCGGGAAAAATTCCCACTAGTATAAATAGAACACTTAAGTGTATTTTTCATAATTCAGACTTGGTGGAGCAAGAACGTGGGTTACAGGCAGTTGAGGGACGAAAAGTTCAGGGTTTTTTCTCTCTTTCTTTCTTCTCTAATTCAATTGTTTTTATGATTAACACTTGATTTAGGATGATTAATCCACAAATGAGTGGCTAATTCCTCTTCTTGCTGAGGTTAAGAACACTTGTAATGAAATGTGATTGTTGATTCTTTGGTTTTTCATCTTTTCTTCCATGGTTGTTCTATTGATTCTTGTTCTTACTGCATTAATGTGTGGCCTACGTTAATGTACATCTAAAAAGTCCAGTTTCACTCGAGAGGGCAAGAAATTGGAAAGTTGTGAATTAATAGGATATGATCTTTTCTTGGTTTGGGAAAATTGGGAATTGATTTACTGTCAGGATAGAAATATACCTGAAAGTTGTATTAGTCAATTTAGGAACCGGGTTTGTATGGCTAGAACATGAATTGCATTTAATCACAGAAATGTAGGTGGATGGTTTATGATTCTTAAGTTGGGTTAAATACGAGAGTTTTAATCCATTGGCAGTAGTTCTTGACTAGCAACCGGAGGAAAGGTTAACCAAATTATATCAATAATTAATTTCTTTACATGTTCAATTAACCTCAGTATGCTCACATTCATAGTTCAGACTCACATTAGATACTTGTTTTAGACTTAGCATAAAAATTTGAACCTAAAATATCTAACTCTTGGTTACACTGTTGTCTTCATTATTAGAATCAATATAGTAGCACTTAAGTAATTTGTTACCTTATCCCAGTTCCTGTGGGATCGATACTTGGCTTACTTGAGCCACTTTACTACTTGTTCGACCACGTGCACTTGCGTGTAGTTATATACCCATATAACAAACAGAGGAACATAGATCGCACCTATGCTTTACCGGGACGACAGGAGTTAGAGTCGTCACAGGATGTGGTAACAAGTATGATGTACATCTGCTCTCATTCTGTGTATGTATTGATAGACCCAGGTTCCACTTTGTCTTATGCTACACCATTAGTGGCCTGGAAGTTCGGCATTACGCCAGAATTGCTTCAGTGACCTTTTTCAGTGTCTACTCCCTCGGTGATTCTATTATAGCCAAAAAGATCTATCAGAGGTGCATAATAGAGGTTGTTGGTCACTAGACTTTAGTAGATTTGGTAGAATTAGAAATGATTGACTTCGATGCAATTATGGTTATGGATTGGCTAGCACCATGTTATGACAATGTAGAATGTTGGACCAAAACTGTCCGATTCCACTTTCCAGGGGAGGTAATACGGGAGTGGAAAGGTAATGCATCCACACCAAAAAGTAGGTTTATTTCCTATCTTCGGGCGAGAAAGTTAATAGTAAAGGGTTGTATCTATCATATTGTCAGGGTTCAGGATGTTCAAGCCGAGTCCCCAACTCTCCAGCACATTCCAACAGTCAATGAATTTCCAGACATATTCCCAGATGAACTTCCTAGTATTCCCCCAGAACGAGAGATCGATTTTTCAATTAATTTATTACCAGGTACTCACCTATATCCATTCCTCCATACCGAATGGCTCATGCTGAGCTCAAAGAATTGAAGAAACAGTTGAAAGGTCTGTAGGATAAGGGCTTCATCAGGCCGAGTACTTCACCATGGGATGCGCCAATTCTATTTGTAAGAAAGAAGGATGGCTCACTCTGCATGTGTATAGACTACCGACAACTAAATAAAGTCACCATCAAGAACAAATACCCACTTTCCAGAATAGATGATTTGTTTGATCAGTTATAGGGTGCAAATTATTTCTCAAAAATTGATTTAAGGTCCGGGTATCATCAGGTTCGAGTTCGAGAGAGGGATATTCAAAACCACTTTCAAGATCAGGTATGGCCATTTTGAATTCCTAGTCATGTCCTTTAGACTGACGAATGCTCCAGCAGTGTTCATGGATTTGATGAACAGTATCTTCAGGCCATATCTAGACCTATTTGTGATAGTATTTATGATGATATTCTAGTATATTCTCGCTCGGAAGCAGAACATCGGGATTATCTGCGGACAGTGCTCCAAATTCTTAGAGATTGCGAATTATATGAAAAATTTTCTAAATGTGAGTTTTGGCTGAATTCAGTGGCCTTTTTGGGACATATTGTGTTAGAGGCTGGTATTTAGGTAGATTCACAAAAGATCAAGGTAGTAAATACATGGCCTAGAACGACAACTCCGATTGAGGTACGTAGTTTCCTGCGGTTAGCCGGGTATTACAGAAGGTTTGTGGAGGGGTTTTCTACCCTATGAACATCTTTGACAAAGTTAATTCAAAAAGCGGCTAAATTTCACAAGACTGAAGCATGTGAATAGAGTTTTCAGTACTTGAAAAACAGGTTGACATCAACACCAGTATTAGCTTTGCTAGAAGGATCAGAGGGTTATGTAGTGTTATTCTTCGGGCGCCGGGTTAGGATGTGTTCTGATGCAACATGGTAAGTTAATTGCTTATGCTTCAAGACAGTTGAGGAAGCATGAAAGGAACTAACCTACCCATGACTTGGAATTGGATGCAGTAATTCATGCCTTGAAAAGATGGAGGCACTATCTGTATGGCGTTCACGTAGATATTTTTACTGATCATAAGAGCCTTCAGTATATTTTTACACAAAAAGAATTGAATCTGTGGTAGCGTCGCTGGTTAGAACTATTGAAGGATTACGATGTGAACATTTTATATCACCCAGGGAAGGCCAACGTTGTAGCAAATGCCCTCAGCCGCAAATCTATGAGAAGTTTGGCATATTTGAAGCCCGAACAATGGGAACTGGCCTGAGAATTGCATCAGTTAAACAGTTTGGCAGTTTGAATAGTGGACCTGGGGACAGTGGAGTAGTGATCCAGAATACTGCGGTATCATCCTTGGTTGCAGAGGTGAAAGAACGACAATATGAAGACCCTAACTTGGTCCAGCTCAGAGATAAAGCTCAACAAGGGGAAGTATCAGCTTTCGAAGTAACCGCAGATGAGGTCTTGAGATATAGGGGTCGCCTCTATGTTCAAGATGTGCCCGGACTTTGCCAACAGATCATGGCAGAGGTGCATTATTCCCGTTATTCTCTTCACCAGGTTCAACAAAGATATATCATGACATAAAAGAAACTTACTGGTGGCCGGGAATGAAGAAGGAGATAGAAAAATTTGTAGCATAGTGCCCTAATTGCCAGCAGGTGAAGGCGGAACATCAAAAGCCCGTCGGATTGACACAGGAAATAGCAGTGCCTATGTGGAAATAGGAAGCAATCAACATGGATTTTGTGACTGGATTACCCCGTAACAGACGTAGATTTGACTCAATCTAGGTGATTGTCGACAAATTGACAAAGTCAGCTCATTTTCTACCAGTTAGAGCTACCTTCTCAGCCGAGGACTATGCTGAACTATTTATTAAAGAGATAGTTCGATTGCATGGTGTTCCAGTATCAATTATCTTTGACAGAGGGGTGCAGTTCACAGCTAAATTCTGGCAGTCCTTTCAGAAAGGCCTGGGGATACAGGTTAACCTGAGTACAGCCTTCCATCCTCAAACAGAAGGGCAGGTAGAACATACAATTTAGACACTCAAGGATATGTTACGGACATGCATACTGGACTTTGGGGGCAACTAGGATGAACATTTACCCCTTATTGAATTTGCTTATAATTACAGTTATCATTCAGCAATCCAGATGGTACCTTATGAGGCCTTATATGGGCAGAAATGCATTTCCCCAGTTGGTTGGTTCGAGATAGGAGAATCAGAATTGATTGGGCCAGATATATTCCACCAGTTAGAAGAGAAAGTAAAGCTTATTAGAGAACGCCTGCTGACAGCTCAGAGCTGCCAAAAATCCTACGCTGATGTACGACGTAGAAACCTGGAGTTGAATGTAGGTGACTGGGTATTTTTGAAAGTTTCGCCGATGAAGGGTATGACGAGATTTGGTAAAAAGGGAAAACACAGCCCGAGATTTGTAGGACCATATCGAATCCTCCGGAGAATAGGCCAGGTGGCGTATGAGTTAGATTTTTCTTCAGAGTTAGAATCTGTTCACCCGGTCTTTCATGTGTTGATGTTATAGAAGTGCATAGGAGATTCACCCCGAATTGTGCACAGTTGAGGACATCCAGATTACTGAGGAATTAGCCTACGAAGAGGTTCCAGTAGCCATATTAGATTGGAAAGTTTGTAGGTTGAGAACCAAAGATGTTGCCTCTGTTAAGGTACCATGGAGAACTAAGAATATGGAAGAGATGACTTGGGAAGCGAAGGACAATATGAGATTCAAATATCCTTATTTGTTCCAGGCTTAGTCCAGACAATGTAGTTGAGGTAAATTATTGATTCAGTTGTTGTTTTATGATTTGTGTTTCATATATTGCATAATTTAGTACAATCTTGTTGTAAAATAGTTGCGATGGTGTTATGTGAAGTTCCCATGTTGGACTTTTTTGCGTTTCAAGATTTTCGGATAGTCCATCATACAGGGGAGACTCTACCGAAATTTTTTCAAAATTAAGGTTGAAAGAGTTAGACTCCTGTGAATTGTAGTTGACATTCGAGGATGAATGTTCCTAAGGGGGGGAGGATGTTACACCCTATAAAAATGTTAACATTTAATAGGCACGTGTATGTTTTGTGGTGAATAAGAAGAGCTTGCTGTGGGTGGGAAAATCCTCGGAAGTAAGCATGAATAGGACCAGAGCACACAGGGCCAGTAAGATGCGCCAGCCAGCACAGCGCTCCAGGCCTGCTGGCGCCTTGAGAGGTGTGGCGTGCCAATAGCATTAGCACCTTAAGGGGTGCGGCGTGGCAGGGTGGCCGACGCGATGGGTAGTGTGGGGCTTGGTAGGTCAGCTATACTGTCTACATGACTCAGTATGACCTCATTAGGGGCATATAGATTGAAGTGTACTCACCATGGCTTTTGGGGGCCCCAGATGGGTTATTCTATGCTGGCTGTACCTTCCGGCTTATGGGGGCCAGGTAAGGTTCTTATTTGCATTAGTTACTAATAGATTAGACAGTAAGAAGTTCAGCTATGTAGGAGGTATTTCTATCCTTTTCTTTCAGTTACTTTCAGTTTTATTTCAGTTCATTCAGTTATTTTCAGTTACTGCCTTACATATTCAGTACATATTGTACTGACGCCCTTCTAAGGCATTGCGTTACTTGCCTGCAGGTGCGGATAGACACGAATCAGGGGCTTCCTAGTTTCAACCAGATTAGCAGTGCAGCTGGCTCCTTTCCTCCGGAGCTCAAAGTTAGAAGGTTGACTCTTTTTTGTGTGTACAGTTTGTGGGTAGGTCGGCGCCCTGTCTCGACCAATATATCACTCCTAGAGGCTTAGAGACTTCTAATTCCCTGCGGTTAGTTGTTGATGGATGTGTGGGGCCCATATGTGTTTTATCTTGCGTGTTGGCAGTGTGGGGCCTTGTTTATCTGTTAGTTAGTGGCCTTGTCGGCCATAGCTTAGTTTATGATGGATTTATTTTACAGTCATAACTAGACATCATGGTGGTCTTGCCAGCCCGCATTGGATTCCTTATTATTATCTGTTTTTGGGTAGCTATTTTATTTTACAGGTGGCTATAAGGCCTTGTCAGTCGGGGGATGTGTTTATAGACGAGATATACCCCGTTGTTTTATTGATTTGAGATTTAGTGTTAGTCATGCACTAGAGGTGCGTAAGGTCAGTCACGCCAGTTCAGACCCTAGTAGGGCACCAGGCGCCAGTCACACCTCCCAAGGTGGGGCGTGACTATCTAAATGCTGGAATGGTAGCTGTTGTTATATGCAAACTCAATGAGAGGAAAATGATCATCCCAACTACCCTTGAAGTCAATTACACACGCTCTCAACATGTCCTCGAGAGTCCGAATAGTCCACTCCACTTGACCATCCATTTGCGGATGAAATGTTATGCTAAGTTTAACCTAAGTACCAAGTCCTTTTTTAAACAATCTCCAAAACTGAGAGGTAAACTAAGTACTTCTATCTGATATGATGGACGATGGCACTCCATGCAATTGAACCAACTCTTGAATGTATAGTTTGGCATAATCCTCTGCCGAATCAGTGGTTTTGAGTGGTAGAAAATTGGCTTCTTTGGTCAACCTGTGTACGACCACCCAAATGGAGTCATACTGTCGACGAGTGCAAGGCAACATTGTGATGAAGTCCATATTAATCTCCTCCCTCTTATAAGTAGGAATACTGATATCTTGAAGTACACCTCCTGGTCTCTGGTGCTCAACCTTCACTTGTTGACAATTCGAACACTTAGCCACAAATTCTGTGATGTCCTTCTTCATGCCATTCTACCAATAGACTTCCTGTAGGTCACGATACATCTTGGTGGCACCTAGATGTATGGAGTATCTGGAACCATGAGCCTCGGGCAATATCCGATCTCTCAAATCATCAACATCCAGAACACACAAGCTCCCCTGGTATCGAAGCATGCTATCTCCCCCTTTGGAGAAGACCTCTACCTTCTGGTTCTAAACCGCTTCCTTTAACTTTACCAAAATGGGATCCTCGTCTTGTATAGCTTTCACATCAGTCACCAAGGATGATTTGACCCATTTTGAACTATAACACCACCATCGGTTGAGTCAACCAAATGAACTCCCAACTATGTAAGTTGATGCACATCTTTCACCAGATCCTTCTTCCCCTCATCTACGTAGGACACACTTTCCATAGAAAGCCTACTAAGAGCGTTAGCTACTACATTAGCCTTGCCCGGATGGTAATGGACACTCATATTATAATCCTTGAGTAGCTCCAACCACCTCATTTGAAGTAGATTTAAGTCCTTCTGGGTAAGCACATACTGTAGGCTCTTATGGTCCGTAAACACATATACATGGACCCCATACAGATAATGTCTCCAAATCTTCAAGGCAAATACCACCTCCGCTAACTCAAGATCATGGGTCGAGTAATTTCTTTCATGAACCTTCAGCTACCTGGAAGCGTATGCTATCACTTTACCATGCTGCATCAATACATAACCAAGGCTAATTCTAGAAGCATCGCAATATACCACAAACCCATCGTACCCTTAGGTAGGGTTAACATAGGTGCTGAGGTAAGTCTTTAACTCTTGGAAGCTCCTCTCACAAGAAGCTGACCATTGGAATTTCACTTTATTTTGGGTCAATTTGTTCAATGGTGCTACAATAGATGAAAACCCCTCAACAAACCTCTGATAATAACCCACTAAGACCAAGAAGCTCCTGATATCTGGAGGATTCACCGGTCTAGGCCAATTCTTCACCGCTTCTATCTTCTGAGAGTCCACCTTTATACCCTTACTTGACACCACATGGCCCAATAATGCCACTGCGTTCAACCAAAACTCGCATTTACTGAATTTAGCATATAATTGGCGATCCTTGAGAGTCTGTAGCACCACCCTCAAATGAGTGGCATGCTCATCCTCGCTTCGAGAGTATATCAGGATGTCATCGATAAACACGATCTCGAACATAACCAAGTATGGATTGAACACCCTGTTCATCAAATCCATAAAAGCTGCAGGAGCATTCATTAGTCCAAAAGACATAACTACAAACTCGTAATGACCATACCGAGTCCTGAAGGCTATCTTCGAGATGTCACTCTCTCAAAGTCTGAGCTGATGGTATTCAAATCGGAGATCTATCTTCGAAAAGCACTTAGCACCCAGAAAATGGTCAAACAAATCATCAATTTTGTGAAGTGGATACTTGTTCTTGATGGTGACCTTGTTCAATTGCCGGTAATCAATACAAATACGAAGAGAACCATCCTTCTTTCGGACAAATAGAACTGGTGCACCCCACGGGATTTGCTCGGTCTGATGAACCCCTTATATAAAAGGTTTTTCAACTACTCCTTCAACTCCTTTAACTTGGTTGGTTCCATTCTTTAAGGAGGAATAGATATGGGCTGCGTATCGGGAAGAAGGTTAATACCAAAATCAATCTCCCGCTCGGGAGGGATTCCCGGTAAATCACCTGGGAAGACTTCTGGATACTCACATACTAGTGGAATGAACTGGATAGTTGGGGTCTCGGACTTGGCATCCTTAACCCTAACTAAATGGTACACGCAACCCTTAGAGATCAACTTTTTGGCCTTAAGGTAGGAAATGAAATGACCTACTGGCACAACTGAACTACCCTTCCAATCTAAGGCCGGCTCATTCGGAAATTGGAACTCTACTGCACGGGTTCTACAATTAACTGAGGCATAGCATGTAAATAACCAATCCATGCCAAGGGAAGTCGGTCATGGCTAACTCTACTAGATCAGCTGAGGTGACTTTCTGAAGGACTGAGACCGAGAAATTTTTATACACCCGTCTAGCTACAACTGAATCACCCACTGGAGTAGGGACTGAGAAGGGTTCTGACAAGATTTTGGGATTAACTTCGAAACTACTAGCCACATAGGGCGTCACAAAAGGAAAGTTAGCCCCTGGATCTAACAAAGCATATACATCAAGGTGGAAAACTCATAACATACTAGTGACTACGTCTGGGGAGACCTCCTGCTCCTGGCGGGATGCTAGGGCATAAAATCTATATTGGCGCTGTCCGCCACCTGTGCTAGTAGAAGCCCCCTACTGAGGGGGGCGTGCTATTGGAGATTCTAAACTAGAAGCTACACCTCAACTCCTATCATAGCCCTATCTAGCTGCTGGGAAATCTCTGAGCATATGTCCAGGCTTTCCACACCCGAAGCAAGCACCTGTACCCACCAAACACTGACTTGTGTGTCTCCAGCCACATTTGTGGCACTATGGAGGGATAGTCTCAATGGGTCTACTACCCTGAACTCTCAAGCATGATGCTTGTCCTCTCTGGTCGTGCCTAGATCTGGATGGTACACTCATAGCCAACGATGCAAGGCTGACGATCTCTGGTGGAACTGTTGACAGTGTCCACCACCTGGCCTCTGCTAAGAGAACCCATAACTATCTGTCCTGGCCCTCTTGGCCTCTCTCTCTCTCTCACATGCACCGCCTCCATCTGTTGGGCATACAAAGCTATCCGAGGAAAATCCATATCTTGATGAAGCATCGCAGTCTGGCAATCTTTGTTTAGGTAGTCTGCCACTCCATGAACAAACCTGCTCACTCAAGCTCTGATCAACCATTAACTCTGGGGCATACTTGGATAGATGAGTGAACTCTAAGGCATACTCCTGCATTGTCATCTTCACTTGGCTCAGATTCACAAACTCGGCCACTTTCAGCTCCGTCATCTCACAAGGGAACAACTGTTCTAGAAAGGCGGCATGAAACTCATCCTAACTAATTGGTCTTGCTCTCACTACCCTACTCTCCTTCCACTGTTTGAACTAAATGTGTGCCACCCCTTTCAGTAGATATAAGGCCAAATTGGCACACTCCTTCCAAGTCACCCCCATAATTTGGGTAATCTTCTAAATCTTCTCAATAAACTCATGTGGATCCTCATCCACCTTTGACCCGAGAAATTCTGGAGGGTTCATCCTTAGGAAATCTCTGACTCGTGTTGCTGCTGCATTCTTGTTTTGAGGGACATATGCTACTGCCTGCTGATTGACTTGGGAGGTCAAGGCCTATGCTAGCATTTGAATGACTGCCCTAAATTCAGTGTTGGTAACCGGCTCCGGTACATGGTGCTCATGGGCTGGTGGGGCCTGTTGGTGCCTGTCTCCATTGCCATCCTCATGGACATTTCCATTTCCATTTCTTCTACCTTTAAATATGTGGGGAGGCATGATTATGCAATCACGAATAGCTCGAGTTAGAAGGATAGAGAGACATTTTAATGCAAGACATATATCATGAAAGAAGGAAACATTTCCTAAATGTCTCGTCGCCTCTTTGTCATAAGTGTGGCGTGCTTCACACCTATGAAAAATACTCTACTTAACACGACTTTTATACACTCTAGGACACTTCAAAACCTATTGCTCTGATACCAAGTTTGTTACGACTCGAGCATGGGCCCGGATCGAGACACGGGACAAGGAGCCCCGAGAGACTCCAAGTCGACCCATGGAATGAACAGACATCTAAATTGATCATTAAAAAGGAAGATCAATCATAATAAACATAGAGGAAGTCTAAACATAACATAACTTTAGAACATACACTGCGAGTCTGGAGCTAATAAAATCTATGTCTGAAAAGCCTCTACGTCTGATGAGTTGATGGGATAAGACTCTAACTAACTCTGTAAGTCTAAAACTAAAAATACGTAAACATAACTGAATAAAAAGGAGCCCTTGACAGATGACGACTCACCAATAGAGACTGAATGCTAACTCCTGAACTGGCTAGTGACGAGGATGAGTCTAAAGATCGGAGCCTGTATCATAAAATGATACAACAAAGAGTATGCATCAGTACGTGGAACCAACAGAGTATGCAAGGTAAGTAAAACCTCTTAAGTAAGTAAAATCATTAAAACATGCATAATATGAAACATAATCAAGATAAGAATATGAGAGTAGGTCTTGTATGCTATTTTATGAAATCATGATCTGAACATCACTGAACATCATAATTGTTCAAATGACCCAAAGCTGAAAGCTGATAATGATAAGTAAAATAGAACATTGGGTCAAACCTGCTTTAGAACACACACACACACACATACACACACACGCGCGCACGCGCGCACACACACACACACACACATATATCATGAATGATAAACATGCATAACTGAAATCATGAGGAACAATGGGTGACTCATCATATAATCGCCATTACCATGATAGAGCTTACATGGTCCCAACTATCACACTCAAGTGGGTACAACATCTAAAGCCTTGCTAGGGCTAAGGAAAATACCATGATATGATATCAAGCTCAAGGCCCCATTGGGGCAGGGGAAAGCTCCAAAAGAGGTACCAAAATATATAAGTACACCTACGTTGGCTCGTAATTCTGAGACATCAGGTTGACTGACCCTTAGCCTACTCGATGCTGACACTACTCCCAAAAACATGCACATGCTCTCCATCGTTTTCAATGAAGCTAACCATCGTCTAGTGAAGAAGCTGAATAATAACATACATACATAATCGAAAATCATAAAATGAGAATCCTTTGCTCAAATCATACCAAAAGCTGAATAAAATTGGGAGTCTAGACTCCAAAACCATATGGTAAGCTAATTGATATGAAATCATAGATCATACTTGAACATATGGGCTTGACCAATACTTGAACATGCTTGAAAATACTTGATTCTATTGAAAACATGATCATAGACACGGGTAACTTGAAAACATGCTTTTCTCATAAATATCTCAACATACTTGAACATACATCATAGATCTCAACTTTCATGAACTTTTCATGGTTGGGCATCATAATTTATAAAACTTGAAAACGTGATTTATAATTGAAAACATTGTAAAACATGCCCATGAATCATAATTCAATAGTAGAAACATGCTTAGATCATACTTTGGTAGAAACTTATGAAATTCATGCATTGGGTTAAAACCCCATAGGATCAACATATAGATTTTCATGAATTAGAGAGGGATTGGGAATGGATGTATACATATTCACCCATTCATAACCCTACATACCTGAGAGAATCTGATTCTATAACTCCTCTGATTGCCCAAGGAAGAATTGAGAAGAACTTGGAAGAAATTAAGCTTTATCACCTCTCTAGACTTCTAAGCTTGCATGCATGAATAGGAATATCCTAGAATGAACTTACCCTTCTTAAAACTCATTATTCATAGCTTAAAACGACGTAGTTTAGGCCTTAGGATAATAGGAATTATGGAAAAGCCCTTAATAAACTTGTAGAGAAAAACAAACTGCCAGTCCAACTAGGGACTGGACGAGTCGTTACCACCAGGCACGAGTCGTGGCCGCTAGTCATTAAGTACACTGCCAAAACTTCAACTGGGCTCACCACGAGGAATGTAATGGGTCGTTACTAGTGACCATGACTCGTGGTCATCTCTCATCCTCTACACTACCAGAATTACCAGGGGTCACTACGGGCGACATCACGACTTGTGCTACTCCCAACGATTCATGGTGAGGACCCGTTAACTGCACTGTCCCAAACTTCCTCTTCCTTCAACCATCCCCGACCATGGCTGACTTAACGAGTCGTGAGGCTGACCATGACTCGTGGTCATGTCCTTGGTCACTCAAAAATTGAATTTCCATCTTAAGTCAAACTCCCCACCACGAGTCACTTTACGCTCATGGTCATCCTGATGGGTCACAGGACGACTCGTTCTTTGACATGGTGTAGAAAATCTTATTTTCTCCATTTCAATTCCC
This sequence comes from Datura wrightii, assembly GCA_035772735.1. NCBI lineage: Eukaryota > Viridiplantae > Streptophyta > Magnoliopsida > Solanales > Solanaceae > Datura > Datura wrightii. The sequence continues at coordinate 147,288,285 of JASDFA010000018.1, forward strand.
CGATCTGATCTTAGGGCTTTTGGGGGTATAACAATCTACTTTGAAAGGACGCCAATGGAATGAAAATTCCTTCCACTACATCGTGTTTCTTTTATGTCCTCTACTTTGTGATCTCTATGTTTATCCTAATCGGTGTTCTCTATATATCTAATTGTATCTGTATTGATAATGATGAGCTTATATCCTTATTATAGGACAAGTTCACCCTATTTATGTATCTAAACTAAAATTTTATATGTGAGATGTGTGTATTGTGTTAGTGCTCCATTATCTACAGGTGACGTGATGATGGTCTCTAAAACATGGTTCTTGTTGTGTGTTCGATAAGTTTGTCAAAAATAGGTAGAAGGAATTTTTGGTAAAATAGTGAGTAAGTTATTACTTTGCTTATTTTAAATCTCAATAAATTAATGATCCTAAATAATGATTTTATTCTAAATTTATAATTACTAGAAGTAGTTAAATTTTATGGTGCTTTATAACTTTTAAAATAACAATTAGTATAAAGTTTAATGTACTTTGCAACATATGCTAGAGAAATTCTCTACGTCATATACATATCTTGATTTGCTCATGAAGCAACAATATACTAAAAGAGATTTTAACTATCATAACTTAATATGCTTAAGGCACATTCACATTATATATTCCATTCTTAAAGAATGAGAATTTTTGATAAATGTTATAACTACAGATTCATTTCCCGAAGTGAATGTGACAATATTTAGTAAAATTTATAAACATGAACATACTCTTGGTTGTGAAGATATCACGACTCACCTCAAGAAGAGGCATAATGATTGAGAAGAAGTATTCTGAATATTCTATATTTTTATTCTTGAAGTAGTAAAACTTGTGATCTACCAGAATTCCTATTTTTTCCAATATGATAGCAAGCATGATCTGGTAAAATGATGTCAATTCAATGATCAAGCACTCTCGACAAAATAAAACTCTGCAATTTACTCCTAAAGCAGTAAGACTCTACAATAGTAAATCTTGCAGTTTAATCCTGAAGTAGTAAAACTTGCAATCTACTCCCGCAATAGTAAAAGTTTGAAATAATGAAGTTTAGAACTTCATATTTATTATTTATTTCATGACACCAGCAGTGTCTAAATTTATTTTTATGATATCAAAAGTATCTAAGTAATACTTAATAATATAAAATTAGTGATCAAGGTCTCTAGAAGATCCTAATTATTTTTCTACAGGAATCATGACACTAGAAATGTCCAGACAATATCTTATCATGAAAAATAAATTGAAGTCTGTCGAAGAGCTTTATATGATAACACAATTCATGCTAGATTGTAATATATGAAGTTGTTATGATCAAAATACAAATTGTAGTAAACCTAAAGTTTACCAACAATAAAAATGGTTATCACATTGAGACAACAAATGATTGGAACATTAAATATCTCCAAATTACTATGGAAAATAAATATGTATATTAAAGGTTACCCGATTTGTACTACAAATATAAAGTATGATAAAATTATATGCTACAGTAAACCGTAAGTTTATTGAATTGAAATTTATAAACGTAAGTAAAATTTGAAGTTTACTAAAATAAATGACACATATCGTGATAATTTGAAGTTTAGTAGTACAGATAACTTTATCAGTTTACATGACCGTTTTGATCATCCTAATATGATGTGTTCATCGAATATGAAAATATATTGAAGAACTAGACTATTCTTCAACAAATATTTTATGTTGCTTATTCTCATGATAAGTTCAATTGTACTAGCTAATGTTGGCATTGGATCCCCAAAATTCTGAAAAGTTTAAAAGGTTAATATGGGCCCATTCACCTGCCATGTGATATCTTAAGTAGATGCATCCACAAGATGGTCACATGTATGTTTATTGCCAATCTGTAATTTGACATTCACAAAGTTGCTTGAGAGAGCAGATGTTGGGTGAGGCTCATGGCTCTCAGTATTCTATCCACCCAGGTGTACCGTGACCTAGGGGAAGTCTATTAGTGGAATGACATGAAGGACATAGTGGAGTTTGTGGCTAAGTGTTCGAATTGCTAACAAGTGAAAGTTGAGCATCAAAGACATGGAGGTATGTTGCAAGATATTAGTATTCCCACTTGGAAGTGGGAGGAGATCAACATGGATTTCATTAGAGGGTTTCCTCGTACTCACCGGTAATATGACTCTATATGGGTGGTTGTAGATAGGTTGACCAAAGTAGCTCATTTCTTACCAGTCAAAACTACCGACTCAACAAAGAGTTATGCTAGATTGTATATTCGAGAGTTAGTTCGGTTGCATGGAGTTCCCTTGTCCATCATCTCAGATAGAGGTACTCAGTTTACCTCACAATATTGAAGGTCATTTCAGAAGGGACTTGGTACTCGAGTCAATCTTAATACAACTTTTCACTTGCAAATAGATGGTCAGGCTTATCAGACTATTCAAACTCTTGAGGACATATTGAGAGTGTGTATGATTGAATTCAAGGGTAGTTGGGATGATCTCTTGCCTCTCATCGAGTTTTCTTACAGCAATAGTTACCACTCAAGTATTCAGATGGCTCCATTTGAGGCTCTTTATTGCCAAAGATGTAGATCATCTGTTGGATGGTTCGATGTAGGTGAGGCTACATTGATAGGTCCAGATTCAGTCCATGAGGCCATGGAGAAAGTCTATCTTATTAGGGAAAGGCTAAGAACAACTCAGAGTCGTCAAAAATCTTATACAAATGTTAGACGGAGAGAGATTGAGTTTGAGGTTGATGATTGGGTGTTTTCGAAGGTATCTCCCATAAACGGGGTGATGAGGTTTGGAAATAAACGGAAGCTAAGTCCCTGCTATGTTGGCCCTTATAAGATTCTAAAGCGAGTTGGCAAAGTTTCATATGAGTTGTAGCTACCAACGAAATTAGCTTCAGTACATTCAGTTTTCCATGTATCTCAATTGAAGAAGTGCATTGGTGACTTGGCTTTAGTTGTTCCGCTGGAGAGCGTAAGTGTGAAGGATAACCTTACTTATGAGGAGGTTCCAGTTGAGATCCTTGATTGTCAGGTTTGGAAGTTGAGAAATAAGGAAGTAGCTTCAGTGATGGTTTTATGGAGAAATCATCTTGTTAAGGGAGCTACATGGGAAGCCGAAGCAGATATGATGGCTAGATACCTGCATCTTTTCCCTTCCAACTCAGTTCCAGCTTGAGGTACTAGTTTTCTCCTTAGTACTCTATTTAGTTTCATGTAAAGTTCATGTCTCCCAGTTCCTTTCATGTTTTATCATGTATGTATGTGTCACGAATTCATTTCAGTCATGTATTTCAGCCTGGAGTCGGTCACTCTGTCAGTTCTCAGCTTTAGATGTTCAGTATTTGGGATTTTAGTTCTTTCCCCAGCCTTCCAGTATGTTTAACCCACATTCGAGGATGAATTCTCCCAAGAGGGATATATAGTAATACCCTAAAAGTCCCTAAGACTAGACTCGGTATTGGAAATGTGATCAGTAGAAAAGTTTGAAAAAAATGACTCACAACGACTCATTATACGAGTTGTGGGAAGCAATAATAGATCGTAGGTCTGAGTCATGGTAAAAATTTTGGTAGACAGGTCTTGGACCAACGAGCTGTGTATGACTCGTGGGTTCCTATGAAGGGTCATGGATTGCAGTCGTTATTTGTTTCTGATTGTTAAGATGGATGGCACAAGTCGTGGTATGACTCATTGTAGGGAACAACAAGTAGTGGTTGCTACTCTTGAGAAGATGTAGTGACAATGGATGGTCCAACAACCCGTTGGAATGTGTAACGACTCGTTGAATGGTACCCAGTATGGAAATTCTAGAATCTTTGCATAAAGTCAGTGGTGACGATGAGTGGAAGTAACGGGTCATTGTGACGGGTAACAACTCATCCTGTCTAGTCATGGTTTGAAGATTAGAGATTGGGTGAAAAATGTTGGGTTGCAGTGAGCAATGCAATGAGTCATGGTATCGAAGGATGACTCGTTCTATGAGTTGTGACATCTGGTAGTCTGATTTTTTTTCTGCAAAACTATTAAGGGTATTTTCATAATTCTTAAGCTTCTAAGTCCTAAACTACATCATTTTAAGATCTGAAAGAAGTGTTTTAAGGGGGTTTAACCTATTCTAAATGCCTTAGACTCCCATGCATGCAGATTTTAGAATTTCCCTTTGAAGATCAATCTTGAGTCCCTCAATTCTTCCCGAATTCTCTTGGGCTTTCAAAGTCAAGTTGAGAATTAGTTTACCTAGGTATGTAGGGCTATGAATTAGAGTTTTGTTTCACTCTCATGCCCAAATTTCTCCTCATGTTCATGAATTTAAGTTCTAATTCAAGATTATGATCTTATAGGGTTTTAACCCAATTTTGTGAAATTCTCTATGATATATCTATGGGTCAATGCCCCTCATGTTCCAAAGCATGTTTAAGATTTATGGGCAGATTTTATATGCAATTTTATTATAAAGTCATGATGTCAAGTTTTTAGAAATCATGCCCTATTATGCAAGTTTTATGAAAAGTCAAGTTTATGATTCATGTTTTTAAGTATGATGAGATATTTAGCATGAAATAATTGATGAATTATCCATGTATTAATTCATGATTTTGACTTATGAAGTCTATTTCAAGTATGAAGTCTATTTCAAGTATGCACGATTTTAAGACTTGGGCAAGCCCACGCAAGTTAAGTATGTTTCTGGGATTCAGTTGAGTTTTATAAGATCAACTTACTATATGGTTTGGAGTCAAGACTCCCTATTCAGCTTATTGTATGTTTGGAGCCAGGACTCCCTATGTTCAGATTTCAAACTATGCATGTAATTAATGAATTCAGCTTCATTGAAAAACAATGAGAGCACTATGCATGTTTTTGGGAGAAGTGTATATCATCGAGTAGGCTAGGGGTTCAGATAAACCCCAGGTCTCAAAACTACGTGCCAACGTTGGTATATTTATTCAGTAGGACCTCCCTTGAGATTCCCTCCCCCCTCCCCCTACGCTAGTGGGCCTCAGCTTTATATCAATATCAAGGTGGCATCCTTAGCCCTCACAAGGTTTTAGATGGCTTAACCCATTTGAGTGTGATAGTTGGGGAATTACGTAAGCTCTATCATGATGGTGTCAGTTATGACGAGTCTCCCATAATTTATCATGATTTCAATTATTCATGTTCATGATTTATGATATTATGTTTTACAGTAGATTTGACCTAATAATCAATTTATGAGTTTTTACTTATGATTTCAGCTATTACAAGCCATATGATTTCAGCTATTACAAGTCATATGATTTCTATTTTTAGCTTTGAGTCATTCAATTCATATATAATATTCATCTTGTTAATATATATGTTACAGATTCATATATGGAGTCCTTACTCTCATGATCTTATGACTTATGTTTATATGCATGCTTTCAGTTATAGTTACTCAATATGTTTTACTTACCTTGCATACTCAGTACATTCCAAGTACTGACCACATACTTTATGTTGTATCATTTCATGATACAGCTCCAAGCAATCAAACTCAGTTTTGCCGTTAGTCCAGCTTCTTTGCAGTAGCTCAATTCCCATTGTTGGTGAGTCCTCATCATCCGAGGACGTTTAGCTTAACGTTGATTATGTTATTTCAGTTTCATACTTTAGCTAGCTAGTTGGGGGGTGTTGTCCCATCAACTGATCAATCAATTTAGAGGCTTATTAGACATTATGTAGACTTTCATCTTTGTCGAGTATTATCTCTTTATTATGTTTGTTATGTTATTCAGACATCCGCTTATTCATATTTAAGATATAACTTTTCCGATTTGTTGTATGCTCTTTAGCTATTATGTTCATGCCATGGGTCGACTTGGAGCTATTTGTGGTTCTAGGTCCCGTGTCTCACTCCGGGCCTATGTTTGGGTTGTGACACTAGAAGTCCTCCCAATTTTTCTTTATTTGACAATATTACATTGAAACCCCCTGTCCACTATCCAAGATGTCTGCACTTGATTAGATAACTTGTGCATGGAGTCCCATAGCTCCTTTCTGATTCCACCATTACAGGAGGCATACACCACATTTACAAGAATATCTTGTTTTAGTGTTTGGTATGTTACCTTAACAGTAAGATGATGTATATGATCCTCAATGATTGATACTTAAATTTCTTCAGAAGCAAATAGCCATATGTTCCCTAGACAATTTTCCTAAGCACACTGATAACACAATCTTCTTTTAAAGGTGTCCAACCTTGATAGATCTTCAAAAGGTTCTACCAAACCAATTAAACTATAGTGATTCCTTCTATAAAAATTAATCAACCACTCAAAGGATTGTTGAGAGTTTACTGATCTTATATTTTAGAAAATAAGTTTGTTTATCATTGATGACTTTTCCTAGAGGTTGCTAACCTCTTTGGTAACTTCATAACTGGTTGAGGAATATTCTTTGTGCTTTTTCCTCCCTTATTCATTGTGACATTTTCTTTAAATATATTTGTTTGTCTTACTGATTGATCGCCTCTTTTAGCTGCCTAATTTATATTTTTGTGTAGTGGAACATGCTCTGATTCATCTGTGCTATCTCCCTGCTCCTCTGTGCTTTCTATTTCTGGATTGATATTTGGTAGTTTATCTAGCAACTTATCTATGTTCTATCCATTGTATTTTTAAAACATCTCCCTCATTTGATTTCTCTGTTTCTTCTTCTCTATCCTTGTCTGCTCCCTTTTTATATAAGTTTTCTTCTTTTCTGTTTACCTTATCCCCATTATCATTGTTCCCAACATTAGTACTAACTCCCTCCTTGTAGTCTCTGATTGATCTTCTCCTTATCCCCACGGTTAATAGTCAATACAAGGTTAAAATAAAAAATGACACAAAATTAAAAAATATAGCTAACAATTGTAATTATTTACAATTACAGCTATATCTTTTAAATGTTATAATATGTTTGCTATATTATGTAATTTTTCCTAAAAATAATGAATGAGAAATTTTTTTAGAAACAAAATGACATTTTTCAAATTAAAAGAAAATCAGTTTTAGGATTTATTTTTTAAAAAAATTCAACCTATTAACGAAAAGGGTAATTATGTGTTGTCCTCTTGTGTTCAAATAAGTAAAACAAAGATAAACAAAAAGATATCCAAGACCATAGAATTCACTGTGTATCCTTAAGAAATTTAATCCCCTCACTATACTTGAGATTTTGGACTACTTCCTCCCAGGATAAAATGGATATACCTATTAATGGTGTAGTAGTGCCTCCAACACCAATAAATTCATTAAACTCTAAGAACAGTAACAAATCACACAATAGTCTCGATTTTGTTTGTTCAAAAGTATGCAGAATATTCAAAATTTCTCTATTTGAAATGAAGGAAAAATACCTTTATTTATAGCCAAAGACCTTTATTTATAGCCAAAGAACTAAAGTGAAGTGGTGTGAAAACACCTGTTCAGTTGGTGCCTGTTCGGAATGAATATTGTTCGGATAGGAAATATTTCCTCTCTACTTGCGTTGCACTTGCGTTTCACACGTGAGGACTTGAGGCATGCAGGTGCAATGCAAATCCAAGCAGAATCCTTCCCAGGAATTTCTGCATGGCGCATGCATTTTGGTCTAAAAAATATATCAATCAATCAGATCATTTGACCAAATCCAAATATGAATTTGAATCTGAATTCGAAGATGAGCAGAGTGATGATGATGGAGCGAGGGTAGACTTTATTCTCAACTCTTTATTATCTAGAAGATATGCTTCTCAATATAAGCATAAACATTTCCCTTTTCCCTACCAATGTGGGACAAAGTTCCTTTTACAAAGAAAAGAAACTTTTCAACTTTCTCTTTGATGTTGGGTATATTTCTATGTCCATTTGCCATGTGTTTTCCCATCTTTTACCTTGTTTTGAGTTCATAATCCTTAGAAAATCCATAAAGTTATGTGCTTGTGTGTTTTATATGATAACAAATGATTAGAGGTGTTTGAGTAGGATACCAAGAAAAGGACCCAAAATGACCCAAGGTTGAAGGTTTGAGAAGCTGAGGAAAAGGATTTGGGGCTATAGCTAGCGCCCAGCATCTGGTACTCCACTTCAGAAGAAATGTGCATCAAATTTGGGGCTATGGATGGTGCCCAGTGGTAGGTCCTGAAATTCAGAGATGTTTCATTCAACACCTTGGTGAGATGGAGGGTATGGAGCCCCAGAGAATTTCAGACTTAGAGAAATTTCCCAATATTCTGTTGAGATAGATGGAGATGGGCACCAGAAGGGTCTTGAAGTTTATAAATTTGCAAACACTTTGGTTCTATGGTGAGAGTGAGGTAACAAAGGTGTTTGAATTGCAGAAATTTAGCTAAGTCCTTGGGGAGATGGATGGGGATGTGCTCTCGGAGCTTTTCTTCAGAGGAAATTTTATTAACTTTATGGTCCTAGAGCTAGGGCCGCGTGCTAAACCTATGCCAGAGCTGAAGTTGCTGATTTGAAAGATAAGTGTTGGAGGTCAGAAGCGTCATTTGAAAGGCTCAACTATATATATAGCCTCTAGGTCGTCTGTTAATCATCTTTGGATCACTTTTACATTCCATATATCATTTTGTAAGGGTTGTAAACCGTTTAGAAGAAGAGACAAGTTCTACACTAGGTTTCTTCTTTTCTGCTTTATTTTACTTTGAATGATGATGATTAAGTGTTTGTTTCTTCACTTGTCTATGAGTGGCTAAACTCATACTTTAGGGATTTTGCCATGGTGGATGGTTGATGTTTGATAGACTGATTTATCTAGTTTCGATTCTTTATTAATGGTTGTTTATATTTACTTATTCTAATTGTTTCTTTATGAGACTAATCACCTTATAAGTATATATGTTGGTTGTCGATTGAACCTGGGAAAGGGAATTGAAAGGATTAATGGTAAATATTGAATAGGAATTCAAAGACCCTTGAACTCATTGGTGAGAGGATAGAAGTTGTTTTAGAGTACAGGGATATTTCCTTCAATCCAATTTAGTTGAAATATAAGTAGGCATAATCGTCATTTCATGTTTCTCCTGTGACCATAGGGATATAGGTGTTAGGATTCATGAGATAGTTCTTAGATGCTCAAGAGAGTGGTAAGGAATGGGATAGTAAGTTTCACCTAACAACTATCGGAAGAATCGTTCTAGTGTAATCATGTATTGAAAACATAACTTGAAACTGAAAAGTGCCATTTCCCTAGATTTTTATCATCATCTGAAGTAAAACCAAATTTGCAAACATCTTTAGTTATTTTTTATATTTAAAGTTTTTAGTAGGTTAATTTCCCAAACAATTCCCCATTTCAACTGTTTGATAGACTAGAGAAATAAAAATCAACCTTAGAAGATTAAACTAACAAGTCTCTAAGGGATTGATAATCGGGACTTCTAGTCCTATATTACTTGAAGACCAGGTGTGTTTGTGTGCACTTGGGCGACATCAAGTTTTTGGCGCTCTTGCCGGGGACTTGAATTTTGTTTGATCATTTGTAGGTTAGGATTTTATTATACTATTCTGTATTGTATGTTTGTTTCTTTGTTTTTGTGAAGTTTATAGGGTTGTGTGCTCAGTGTATGCCAAGTATGAGAAGTCAAGAATCACTTTTGCCTTCTCTTGATCCTGAAATTGAGAGAACCTTTCGAAGGCTAATCATGGAGAATAATGAGCAGGCATCGGGCAACAATCAGGAGAGAGTTCCAGTGTTGAACTTTGCTAGACAAAAGCTGCAGAACGCTTCTAAAGAGATCGTCATGCCGGCCATCACTGCGAACTTTGAGCTGAAGTAAGGGACCGTGCAGTTTGTCCAAAACACTTGCCAATATTAGGTCAAGCAGCACGAGGATCCCCACAGGCATTTGATGATGTTCGTGGAGCTGAGTGAGAATTTCCACTACTAGAACGTGTTAGATGAATTTGTTAAGCTGACCTTGTGGTGAAGCTAAAGAGTGGCTTCAAAATGAGCCACCAGGTTCCATCACCACATGGGAGGCTCTTTCCAACAAATTCATCAACAAATTTTTCTCTTCAAGGAAAACCAAGGAGTTGAGAGGGAAGATATTTCCAAATTTGCACAGAAAGATGGTGAAACCTTAGCTCGGGCATGGGAATATTACAAGGGCTATTTGAGAGATTGCTCGCACCACATGCAGCCTAAAGAGATAATTGGGCACAACTTTATAGAGGTTCTAAAACCTGAGTCAAAGATCCTGCTTGAAACTACCACACAAGGGAAGATCTTGTCCAAGATCTATAATGAAATAGAGGCTCTTTTGATCCTCATGTCAGCGGGGAGTCAGGATTATCAAGACTCAGGTAGAGGATTCACAGCAGCTAAAGTGCCAGGAAAGCTTGAAGTGTTTGGTGTTGCGGCAATTAGAGCAGACATTAGCTAGCTAGTGAATGTGATTAGCAAGCTTGTGACTACACCAACAAAAAGCCAAGTACAACAGGTACATTAGGTGTAGATTCCACCACTATCATGCGAGGCATGTTGAGATGGACACACATATTCAGGTTGTCCACTTAACCTCAAATATGTATTTTTTGTGGGACAACAAGGTCATGGTGGAGGTTTTGTAGGTAATGGATATAATCAGGGGTAACACAATGTAGCCAATCCCTCATGGAGAGGGAATAAGAACTTCCAGAGGCCCCAAAATAATTATCGAAGGCCTCAAGGTCGCAGCTGAGCAGTTCTCTTGAGGAGACAATAAAGCAGTGGATGGTGCAACAAACTCAGATGGTAAATGAGATGCAGAATTCCTTCCAAGATCTTGATGGATAGATGGGGCATTGGCCCTGCAGCAAAAGAACGAACCAAAATGGGCACTTCTGAGTAACACCGAGAAGAACCCTAAGGAAAATATGAGTGCAATATCTTCGCAAAATGGTAAAGAACTGGGTCAGGTGATCCCCAGAGAAAAGAAGGTTGATGATGAACAGGTTGAGAAGTCTAAGAACGAGGTTGGTGGGTCCAGCAACTCACAACTAAAAGTTGTAGTGGCTAGGCCACCTCCTCTATTCCCTCAAAGGTTTAAGAAGCAGATGGAGGACACAACTTGCAAAAAGTTTCTTGACTTGTTAAAACAGGTACATGTTAACATTCCATTGGTGGAGCTTTTGCAGGAAGGTCCAAAATATGCTAAGTACCTAAACAACATAGTGTCCAATAAGAGGAGGTTAACGGAGTTTGGAACTGTGGCTCTCACGGAAGAGTGCAGTTCTCGGGTTCAAAACAAAATTCCTAAAAAGTTGAAGGACCCCAGGAGCTTCACCCTTCTAGTGGTGATTGGAGATAAGGAAGTTGATTTAGCCTTATGTAATTTGTGTGAGAGCATTAATCTGATACCTGGATTCCTATTCAAAACCTTGGGGAGAGGTGAACCACGTCCTAACATAGTGAATCTGCATCTTGCAGATCGATCTTTTGCCTACCCTGATGGAATAATAGAGGATGTCTTGATAAAGGTAGGACCTTTCATCCTTCTGGTGGACTTCATAATCCTAGATTACGAAGTTGATGCAACAGTTCCCCTTATTTTGGGATGAGGATTTTTAGCCACTGTTGATGCTGTCATATAGGTAAAGACCAAGCAAGATGTCTATAAAGGTGGATGGTCAGGAAGCAGTATTCTAAGTGTTTAGAGCAGCAAGCATGTCTCCTCACTATGAGGACTTCACAATTAAGCTGACAGTAGAACCTGGAGGATGTAAATAGTTAATTAAGTAGCGTGGGCTGCATGAGAGTTTAGAAGATTGTTAGTTTGGTGACCATTCACTCGGATGAAGGAGTGACAGTGACCATAGTCGTGCTGCAATGTTAAATTAGGCGCTGCATGAGAGGCAACCCATCTTTCTAACATTTTTTTTCCATTTTTCTTTGTTTCGTAGAGATGAACAGAGCTTTGGTGGCAAAAAGAGCTGAAAAGGGTTAAGTCTGGGGTGAGATACCTGGCGTAGGGCCAAGGTGTTTAATTATAAAAGAAAAAAATCTATTAGGTTGGTGCTATGGGTGGGGCGCTGCGCCAACCCAATTCCCCGAAGAAATTTTTTTCTAAGTATGTGAGGCCAGGGGCATTCTGGTCAAAAATTATTTGGTCAAATGGGTTAATGTTGACCCAAAGACCTTAAAATTACCAAAAACCCATGCTCCACAGCTTTATTTAAAATCCCATTCATCCTTTTCCATTAAAAATTTGAAAAACAAAAAGCAAAAATTCTCTCTCCTCTCCCTTACCAAACCCGTAACTCCCTCTCCCTTCTTTCCCTCCATTATTGTCTTCTCCATGGTTTGGTGAAGTTCTCCTATTCAACTCAAGTTATTATCTGTCTTCTGTCTTGGTTAGGTAATGTTTAAAGTATACTTCCACACCCTTCTTCCCCAAGATTAAAGACCTAAATCACCATAGTTGGTGAAAAGCTTAAGTTTCATATTGTGGGTTTCATAAGCTTTAGTTTCTTAAATTCTTCCATGATAATATGTATTCTTGTTGGGTTAACTTATTTTTGGCTGACTATAATGATTTGAAGTTGTGGGGATGAATGGGGATGGTGAATTGAATTCTTGAATTTGGTGGATATATGCATTAATTGTAGAAAGAGAAAGTAGATGGATATTGAATTCTTTAATATGAATAATTCTTGAGTTGTTGAAATTATTATTAATTCATTATGGATAATAGTAAATTGGTTGTTGGTTGTTGAATGAATTGAATGAAGCTACTTCCATGTATGAATTAGTTGAATTATAAATTTAAGGAGGGAATGTGAGAGGGAGGACCAAAGTGAGGCATTCTTGAAAAGCTAAACATGAGGGGAGAGTTGAAACAAAACATTCATGAACTTAGTTGTAGTTGGAGTTGGTGAATAAATTAGTTTTGTTGAGATTGGATGATGATGGGAAAGTCTTGAGTACCCCGTTGGACAAGTCTCACAAATATGCTAGCAAATTAAGTGTGGGGTCAATTTTGCACCTTTGACACTTAACAAGTTAGCTTTGTTGATCATGAACTAATGTTGTAAAGTTCTTGATTTTTTATTAGTAAGTCTCATGGAATCAAGGGAAAAGAAGTGGTGACCGTTAACCTAAGCTTCAAGAGGCTTCGAAGAGGCCAGAAGGTAGCTAGTTCATCAGCAGCCAAGGCTGGCCCTACTAGAAGATTTGGAACAAAAGTGATAGAGCCTCATGGACTTACTATGCTCAACTAAAATAAGGAGGCTAAGTATTCTCCTGAAAATTGGATTGATGAGGGCCGTCTGGCGCTTGAGTTCTCGACCATCCGGGACAAGCTCCATGAGTTGGGAGTTAGATACATCTTTGCTGCGTCAGAGGAGTGCAACCTTACATTGGTGAGGTTCTATTCAAACTGGGACACATTATATGGAGAGATCACCAAAGTGAAGATAAGGGGTCAGGTGGCGTGGTTCACTTATAAGAGGTTCAATGCTTTCCTTGGCACATTTGAGATAGACCCTTCAAAGTACTTTATCTTGTTTGAGAAGCAGCCTTACCGTGACATCCGTCACCACTCTATGTGGTGAACACTCATCCCCCCGTTGGGCAAGGGACCACAAAGGCACTCACTCCACACTTGTGTTCTCCTACTTAAACCAGGAGGCAAAAGTTTTGGTGAAGATAGTTTATACCCTGTTTCCCCCTGGGACACACATGACAGACATCACTAAAGAGCGGGTTGTGCTGGTGTACATGCTTATGAAAGGGATACCCATCAACTTTGGTGCGGTGCTTCACAATAACATGAGGTGTTCGAGGGACAACTACCGGTGGAAATATTACGGTGGTAGTCTCTTGACCCAGTTTTTGAAAGCAGCACGTATTGAGGAGGAAGAGGCAGACCTTCGTCTACCTCTAGTAGGGAACCTAGTAGGAAAGATGATGGATGTTAAAGAGGTGAATGAGACCATCACTCTCGCAGCTCCACTCCTCACTATAGCTGATCATTAGGCTCATGATGAAAGCTGGCAGGGTCGGATATTTAGGATGCTAGATTTGTAGTTGAGGTTAGGAGGTCGACCGGCCACAGATGAGGAGATGATAATCCTTGAGGTGAAGTACCCACTCACAGAGAGTGCCATGCAGATGCGTTGAGTGGGACCTGCCTTTGAGGAGCTACTTGATGTTGATGAGGCCATGGTGCTCACTGACAGAGTTGATGATTTGGACATGGATAAGGATGATGATGCTACTATGGGCGCCATGAAGGTTGATGTCAATGATGAGGATGAGGATCAAGATTACAATCCTAAAGATGATGCTTAGCGGCCCAGGGTGTTCTTTCTCTCTACCTACTTATTATATTTGCTTGTGCACTGAGGCCAGTGCACTGTTTAAGTGTAGGGTGGAGGAAAGATTCCTACTTGCTCTTTGGTTGCTATATTTGTAGTAGGCCGTAGAATAGTGTCATTCCCCATAGTAGTAGCTCTATGATTTGTTAGGTCTTTTTTGTAATAGCTAATATTAGTGATAATGACTGGATGATGCCTTGTGATGTAGTGGCTATTATTTGTCTTGAGTAGTATTTTGTTAGTTTAATTTTAGAGTCAAAATGTCGTTGGTCAAGGATGAGTATGCCATCCCGTGTTAGTTTGAAATTTTTTTAAAATTGGCATATCTCACTCACCCTTCGATTTTTCTTATGTCCTTGGTTCTATTCCGAAGGGGAGTCCTTTTAACCAGGTAATTTTTTCATTTTTAGGAGTTGTCATCATCTTATAGTAGTGATCCTTCCCTATGATAGGTGAATGAAAACTGTCTTAAGGGAATTTTGTCACATCTTTATTTTTATTTTTTCGGATTGAGTCATAGATTATTCACTTGTGTACTTGTTGACATTTTACTTAGCTGCTATGCTATAAGTTAGGAATCCATGATCGACACATATCTCTTTAATTTGACTCAAAGTAATTCTGAGGGCATAATAATGAAATAAAAATGTCATTCAATATGATTTTGTGAATGTGTAGTTGTAGGAAGATGACTAGACTCTTGATTGCCATGAGAGGTGAGCTAAATTGTCTTGTTTGTACATATTGTAGCATCTGGGACTTACCTTAGTGTACATAGGATAGCTAGTTTTTACAGAGTTGGGATATGATCAAGGAATTTCTTTGAAAGAGCCATATTTTCCCCATATTTGTTTTACCTTCCTAAACATAATCCCTAGTTAACCCCCTTTGAGCCTTAAGCCTTATTATTTCTTAGCCATGAAAGTAGCTTAATCCTTTTTTTTTGTGAAACCGTAGACTTATTGATCCAAAGTAGTCTTAGGCACTTTGAAACTTGAAAGTAAAGGTCCACCGAGGTATAATGTTAAGGGAAAAAGAAAAAAGTTGTGGTAAGAGGAGAAAAATAGGAAAAAGGGGTGCCCACAAAATTGTGTTGTTTATTTGCTGCTAGGAAAATAAAAGATAGAGCTCTAATTGCAAAATCCTTATTAATTCTCTAAGGAAAAACTAGTAGTCAAGTAGTGAAAAAGGAGCATGAAAAGAAAAGAAAAAGGGAGAGTTAGATGAAGGGTGAACATCAAGGAAAAAGGTGGTAGATGAGAAAAATAAAAGATGTCTTAAAAGTGCTTAGGGTGGTAATCATTATAAAAGAAATATCATCTTGGCTGACATTACAACCAAGAAAAGTCCTTTTGATACGAATCTCTTGAAACAACCAAGTTATCTAAATGTACATGATGGGTAAGCTTATGGTATATGACATATGTGCATTACTTCGTTAGTGAGCATGAGGGTGCCTTGCTTACTATGTTCCATATGTTTGCATTGATAATCTAAGAGAGGAACATCGCTAAAGTGAGGGGCACAGGATGTCTAAGTCGGTGTACTATTTGTTGCATGTTTCATACTTAATCTTATTGGACCTATATTTTACAAAATTTAGTCAATTATAGAGGTTGTGTGGTCTTGATTGTGAAACCTTTATATGTGCTTGATGAGAATTGTTGTATGTTATTTAACCACTTGATCTATGCTCTATGCTAGTTAGTTGAGTGTGAATTGTTAGAGGTGCCAAGTGTGGTGGCAAAATATGAGTTTATGTGTGTACTAAGGATTGTTCGAGGACGAACAATGGTTTAAGTGTAGGGTGGTGATGTTGGGCATATTTCTATGCCCATTTGCCATATTTTTTCCCCATATTTTACCTTGTTTTGAGTTCATAATCCTTGGGAAATGCATAAATTCATGTATTTGTGTGTTTTGTATGCTAACAAACGATTTGAGGTGTTTTGAGCAGAAAACCAAGGAAAAAGAACCCAAAATGACCCAAGGTTGAAGGTTTGAGAAGCTGAGGAGAAGGATCTAGGGCTATAGCTGGTGCCAGCGCCCGATCCTCAACATTAGAAGAAATGTGCATCAAATTTAGGGCTATAGCTAGCACCCAACACCAAGTCCCGAACTTCAGTGATGTTTCATTCGGCACCTTGGTGAGATGGATGGCGTGGAGCCCTAGAGCATTCCAGACTTAGAGAAATTTCCTAAGATTCTGGTGAGATAGATGGGGCTAGGCGCCAGAAGGGTCTTGAAGTTCATAAATTTGACTAACTCTCTGGTACTATGGTGAGAATGGGGCACCAGAGGTGTTAGAAGTGCAGAAATTTAGCTAAGTCCTTGGTGGGATGGATGGGCTGGGCAGCTGGAGTTATTCTTCAGAGGAAATTTTACTAACTCTATGGTGCTACAACTGGGGCGGCCTGCAAGACCTATTCCGAGCTGAAGTTGTTGATTTGAAAGCTAAGTGTTGGAGGTCAGAAGCGTCATTTGAAGGCTCAATTATATATATAGCCTCTAGGTTGCTTGTTAATCATCTTTGGATCACTTTTACATTTTGTATATCATTTTGTAAGGGTTGTAAGATGTTGAAAAAAGAGACAAGTTCTACACTAGGTTTCTTCTTTTCTTCTTTATTTTACTTTGAATGATGATGATTAAGTTTATGTTTTTTCACTTGTCTATGAGTGGCTAAACTCATACTCTAGGGTTTTGGCCGTGGTGGATGGTTGATGTTTGATAGACTGATTTATCTAGTTTTGATTCTTCATTAATGGTTGTTTATGTTTACTTATTTTAATTACTTATTTATGAGATTGATCAACTTATAAGTATATCTATTGGCTTTCGATTGAACTTGGAAAAGGGAGTGGAAAGGGTTAAAGGTAAATATAGAACAGGAATTCAAAGACCCTTGAACCCATTGGTGAGAGGATAGAAGTTTTTGTTGAGGATAAGGATATACCCTTCAACCCAGTTTAGTTGAAATTCAAGTAGGCATAATCGTTGTTTCATGTTTCTCCTGCGACCATAGGAATATATGCATTAGAATTCATGAATAGTTCATGGGTGCTCGGGAGAGTGGCAAGGAATGAGATAGTAACTTGCAACTAGCAACCATAGGAAGAATCATTCTAGTGTAATCATGTCTTGAAAACTCAATCTGAAACTGAAAAGTGCCATTTCCCTAGATTTTTATCATCATTTGAAGTAAAACCAAATTTGCAGATGTCTTTAGTTATTTTTATATTTAAAGTTTTTAGTAGGTTAATCTCGCAAACAATTCCCCATTTCAACTGTATGATAGAATAGAGAAGTAAGAAACAACCTTAAACGTTAAACTGACAAGTCTCAGAGGGATTGATAATTGGGACTTCTAGTCCTATATTACTTGACGACCATGTGTGCTTGGGAGACATCACTCTTCCATCTAAATTAATGTTCTTCCTTCTAATTCACACCCAATACTTAACTCCAATAATCCCCCACATCAATGGGGAATGGATATATGAAAATTTTAATGCATGAAAAAACTGTGTGATTTATAAGTAAGAAGTAATTACATCTGGATAAGTAGGTTTCCCCTTGAACTTTCCGTAGTGAACATATATCGGGTATACTCGATCAGTTAGTTGATTTGATATCTTTGAACCATTGAGCTTTGATGTATACCTAGACAACATAAGTCACGAAATTAATCCTTTAACTATCTTAGGTTCTCATTGTTTTATTCGTTTCAGCCATGAACACTGCCTGATTTCATGAGTGTGTAGAGAATTGGCCTTATAGAATTCTCCTTGAAGCGTCTTACCCTTCACACTTATATAGGTGATTCTCCTAAATGTTTTATCCCATAGATACACCATTTGACATACCCCGTGTCAAAATTAGAAGTCAATAAAAAGCCTTTAATTCTTTATCCTTGTTGCTAAACATTGTCTCATCATGAGAATAAACCAAAAATTATTTTGACAATATTAAACCGTCATCTGTGACTTTGTTTGATCTCCTTGAACCTAGATCTTATGATCTCTAGTCTTCTAGGTAGAGTTACCGCCACGATAAATTGTCCTCAGCCATAGTCCCATTCCCTTCAATGATGTTTCAACTGCCTCTCTAGTTAGACCTTTTGTAAGTGGACCTGACATATTATCTCTTAACATTACATAGTCAATTATGATAATTCCACTGGAGAGTAGCAGTCTAATGGTATTATGTCTTCTTCGTATGTGATGAGGCTTTCCATTATATGTTACAGTCCCAACCCTTCCAATTGCATCTTGGATATTGAAGCATATATATTGGAGCCAATGGTTTGGGTCAGAATGGAATGTCTTCTAGAGAATTCCTAAGCCATTCAGCTTCCTCACCAGCCTTTTCTAAAGATATGAATTCGTACTACATTATAGAGCAAGCAATAAATGTTTGTTTGGATGACTTCTAAGAAATTGTTCCTCCACCAATGGTTAAAATATATCCACTTGAAGATTTAGTTTCAGTTGAACCGATAATCCAATTTGCATCACAATATCGTTCAACAACTTTTGGATACTTATTGTAATATAAATCAAAACTTTGAGAATATTTTAAATACCCCAAAACTCATTTTATAGCCATCTAATGATTGCTTTGGGATTACTTGTGTACCGACTGAATTTACTTATTGCACAAGCTATATCTTGTTGTGTACAGTTCATGATGTACGTCAGACTTCCCAATACTCTTGCATAATCCAATTGAGACTTACTTTCTTCTTTGTTCTTAGCAAGAGCAAGAGTCATATCAATTGGTGTCTTCGCACTTGAAATCCAAATACTTAAAATTTTCAAGTATTAATTGGATATAATAAGGCTGAAACAATGCTAGACCTTGAGGAGTTTTATAGATCTTAATACAATATTAAATAAGCAACTCCTCAATCTTGTATCTCAAATTTACTAGCAAGCATACGCTTGGTAGCATTTATGTTAGTAATGTCTTTACTCATTAGCAACAAGTCATCCATATATAAGCAAACAATGAAGACTAGTTTTTGAGTGTTCGTAATATAAACACATTTTTCACACTCATTAAACTTGAAATCATTTGACAACATTGTCTGGTCAAATTTTGCATGCCATTATTTGGCACTTGTTTTAATTCGAACAAAGATTTTACAAGTCGACAGACCTTCTTTTCATTTTTAGGAACTACAAAGCCTTTAGGTTGTTCCATGTAAATTTATTCCTCCAAATCTCCATTTAAGAAGGCTGTTTTCACATCCATTTGATGAATTTCAAGACCATTACAGCACTAAAACTATTAACACCCCAATGGATGTAATTCTGGCTACAGGCAGTTATGTATCAAAGTAATCAAGTCCTTCTTTTTGTCTAAATCCTTTGGCTACAAGTCTTACTTTGTATTTATTAATAGTACCATTATCTTTAACTTTCCTATTAAAAATCCATTTGCAACCTAAAGGCTTGTTCCCTGGAGATAGGTCAATCAATACCCATGTATGGTTATTCATTATGGATTTAATTTCACTATTGACTCCCTGTTTTCGATATTGAGCTTCCAACGAACTCATAGATTCTTGAAAAGTTCGAGGCTCATTTTCCAACAAAATATTAGAAAATTTGTTCCAAAGAAAGTAGAAGTCCTTCGACATTTGCTATGTCTTGGATTCTCCTCATTAGAAACATTTTTCTTTGTCTCTTCCCGAGGTCATTTAGATCCTTCACTAGACAACTCACATTTCTATTTATACAAATATATATATATATATATATTAAAAAAGTTCAACATTTTTTGATTCCATTACCGTATTGTAATACCCTTAAAGTCCCTAAGATCAGACCCAAGCATTGAAGCAGAGAAAGCAAGAAAAATCTGCACCAGCTCACAGAACGAGTCGTTCAGTGACTCGTGGTGTGACATAATAGGTCGTTAAGTGACCCACTAAGTAGGGATCAATTTGGAGAGATTTCATTTTGTAGGCATTGTTAATTGTTGAGATGACGAGTCATCTTGACACCTCATGAATGATTGTATGACCCGTCGAGTGGGTAAGGGGTGAAGAAAGTGTGGCTGGGGAGTGTTAACGACAGGTCGAGGGAATGAGTCGTCGCACCCCTAATGACTCATCAATTTGTCCATGGGTGAGGAAGTTCAGTGAAAGGGTATTTTCCTATGGTGACAATGGATGAGGACCACGAGCTGTCAGTTGATCGAACGACTTGTTAGGTCCATCGTTGGGACTGGAGTGAGCTATTTCTAGATGAGTATCTAAGGGTATTTTTATAACTCCTAAGCTTTTAACTCACCAATAACGTCGTTTTAAGCCTTGGAAAGAGCGTTTTAAAAGGATTTAACCCATTCTAATGCGTTAGACTCCCATGCATGCTAAGCTTAGAGGTTCCCTTTGAAGATCAAGCTTAAATCCCTCAATTTCATTCCCAATTTTCTTGGGCTTTCAAGGAAGGTTAGAGAATCAGTTTACCCAGGTATGCAGGGCTATGAATGAGAGTTTCCTTTCACTCTCATGCCCAAATTTTTCTCAATTTTATGAATTCAAGTATATGAGCTTATAGGATTTTAACCCAATTTTATAGTGCCCGAGGTAAGGATTCAGATGAATAGAAGAGTGGGAGCGGGTATCGCGCCGGTATAATATATAGATTTCTATAATCCCCTACAGGTCATGACTAGAATGGCAGAAATAAGATCCTCTAGCATATGTATACAGTGATATTTAGTGATGAGTGTATATGGTGATGTGACAGAGGCATGTGTCTGGCACATTACTAATGTTATGATGCCGAAGAAGGACCCGTAGTGTAAAGATTGGTTTTAAAATATGAGGACCGTGTAAAATTGAAATCCTTGAATGTGTAGTTTACATGTGGATTTAATGTTGATGTATCGGTTTATGACCTGTTGTATACTTGCAAAGTTATGTATGAATATGTGATAAATTGATGAACTAATTGTTGAGGATTCAGTTGTATACCTCGTGCAATAAGTTCGTGAGTTGATTGTTTAGAATTTAGCTATGCATAAACCTGTACTGAGTTGATGAACTAATTGTTGAGAAACAACTAAGTGAGAATCTAAGGTTGTCAGCTTGATTAAGTTACTGCAATACCATTGCAGTGGTACCCTTACCATTGTAACGAGACCATTGCAGTGATGTCTAATCTAGTGAGCAGGCCGGTTTTTAACCTTACTTTGAATTATTTTAGAATTCATGTTTCCTGGTGATTATCTGTTTCATTGATTGTATATTGGTTATTCTGCATATATACTTTATTATTTAAAGTTGGCTAATGATGCCTACCCTTACATTCTGTTTGCATTGATGTTTCCCCTCCACTTTTTTCTAAGTGCAGACTGCGATCCAGAAAGTTCTACTACACCCTATTTGTAGAGGTAGCGACGAGTTATCTGAGGATGAGCTATTTTCCTTTCTAGGCTACTGAAAATCCTTCTTGAAGATGATGTCTTTGATTCAGACATGATTTTTTGTATATTTTGTTTTACTAATCATAGAAAAAGGTTAAGTACATGTCCTCCATACAATGACTTTTAATTTCTGGGGATGTCATCGATAGATGTTGTGAGTATTTTCTTTATTTATTCCAAGACTTCCACTTTTTACTTTAATAGTACTTATTTTATAGTAGAAATATTGCAATTGAATGAATTAGTTGGAATGCATTGGTTCGCCCACCGAAGGATTTAGAGTGGGTGCCACTTACAGCTACTTGGGTCATGACAAAGATAGTATTAGCGCCTAGTTTCATTGATCTCACTGTATAAGGACGAGTGTAGTAAAGTTTAGCGGATTAGTGCAGAGACGTATGTTACCTATCTTCAAAAGGCTATAGGACTCTAGGAAAACTCCCTTCTTTCTCTATTACATGCTATTACTTGATTCTAATTGGCATTTGGTGGTCCAAATAGGTATATAACATTATTATTTCTTTCTCCTACAGATGATGAGGACATATGCAGGAGGAGTCTGGAAAGAGGTCCCGAAACCAGTGGTGGTAGCTGTAGCTCACGACAGAGAATGGGCTAGAGGCCGAGGCCATGGGCAGAGACCTTCCACTGCCAGAGGCAGGGCTCAGGATGGTGGTCCCGCCCGGGGAAAGTCAGAATCTCTAGTATGTTCAAGAGTTTAGGACAAGGTGGCAGCAGAGATAGAAGTTCGATATAAAGAGGTATTGCAGCCGCACCAGCTTCCTCCAAGTTCCTAGCTCAGGTGATGAATCTTTTGAGCAGAATAGTGGGTAATGTAGTGGCACCATTGACTCTAGAAGGTCAGCACTGAGGGGTAAAACATGCAGCAGCTGTAGCTTCCCGCATGGATGACATTTTTTATGCAGGAAGGTTTTCGAGACCAGTGTCTAGACCAGTGATTACTGGGAAGAGCATGATCTATTTTGGAGGTTCACGAAGATAAACCTCACACCTTCTATGGCACTGAGGCGGAGGAAGCCTATGAGTTTATCATAGACTACCATGAGAGACTCCATAAAATGGTAGTAATGGAGAAGTACCAGGTGAAATTTGTTACTTTCCAATTGATGGAAGATGTTAAGCTATGATTAAGGGAATGTGTGAAGTGCAGGTCGGTGGGGTCACTACCATTAACACGGACTCAGTTCTATTCCACCTAGTTGGATAAGTATGTGCCTCACACCTTGTAGGACCGAAGGCTCGATGAGTTCACTAGTATTGAGTAGAGGACTTCCTCATTTAAAATTTATGAGTCTCGTTTCCACTCACTGTCTAGGTATGGCTTACTGTTACTATCCATGGAGGAGGGGAGGATTAGGCAGTTCGTGAAGGCCCTGAATGTTGGGCTCCAGTTGTCATCTCTATGGATGGTATCATCAAGTAAGACATTTCAAGAGGTGGTACAGAATATGAACAATTTGGAGGGGGTTAAGTAGGATGGTCATGGAAAAATATTTTTAAAAATGACATCTGGCAAGCTGGTCACTCTAAATAGTGTATGTCATGTTCGAGAAATGTGGAAGAACTTACTTTCTACTGGACTTCTCATCAAAAACATGTTTAAATGCGTTCTAATTTCAAACAAATTTATAATAAGTAAGAATGATGTGTGTATAGGAAAAGGTTACCTAACTAAGGGCATTTTCAAACTGAATATAATTGTTGTTAAGAGCAATAAAATTTTAGCTTCTTCTTACTTTCTTTAGTCAAATAACTTAAGGCATTCACGTTTGGGACATGTAAATTATAAAACATTGCGTAAAATGATCAATTTGGAATTATTACCAAAGTTTGAATGCAATCAATTAAAATATCAAATTTGTGTTGAATCCAAGTACGTTAAAAATATTTATAAGTCAATTGAAAGGAATTCAAGTCCCTTAGACTTGACTTACACAAATATTTGTGACATGAAGTTAACACCATCTCATGGTGGGAAGAAGTATTTCATAATTTTTATTGACGATAGTACGCAGTACTGTTATGTTTACTTACTCAAAAGTAAAGACGAAGTAATTGAAGAATTTAAACAATATAAAAGTGAAGTTGAAACAAAACTTAACAAAAAGATCAAAATCATAAGGAGTGATAGGGGCGATGAATATGAATCTCCTTTTGAAGAAATATGTTTGTAATATGGAATTATTAATCAAACAACTGTCCCTTATTAGCCATAATCTTATGGGATTGCGGGAAGAAAAAATAGGATATTAAAGGATATGATGAATTCCTTGTTGATAAGCTCTGGTTTACCCCAAAACTTGTGGGAGAAAGCTATCCTTACGTAGAGCAAAATACTCAATCGAGTGCCTCATAGCAAAACACAATCCATTTCATACAAAAAATGGAACAGAAGAAAGTCTAACCTTGGATACTTAAAATTTTGGGGGGTGTTTAGCTAAGGTATAAGTTCCTAAACCCAAAAAGGTTAAGATAGGACCAAAATCAATTGATTATGTTTTCATAGAATATGTTATAAATAGTAAAGCATATCAATTTGTGGTTCATAAATCAAAAAAATTTGACATTCATATTAGTACATGTCACGACCCAAGCTGGGATCCCGGATCGAGACACGGGATCTACAACTACGAATAGCTCCAAGTCAATCCATGGCATGAACATAGCAACTACATTAAAGCGGAAATTAATATCTTAACATGAATAAGAAGATGTTTGAATAGCATCAAGCATAATAGCGATCATAAATAGAGTCAACACCCGATAAATCTGAACGTCTATATAATGTTTGATAAGCCTCTAAACTGTCTGATGAGCAAATGGGACAATACCCCTAACTAGCCCGCTATAGTCTGAAACTGAAATAGAAAAATCAAACACTAAACTGAATATCCTCGAAAGATGAGGACTCACCAATAATGGGAACTGAGCTAAACTAAGGGGGTAATAGCTGGACTAACGACAGAACTGAGTCTGATCACTAGGACCTGTATCCTGAAATGATACAGCATAGAGTATGCGGTCGATACTTGGAATGTACTAAATATGCAAGGTAAGTAAAACATGTTAAGTAAATATTAACTGAAATCATGGATATAAATATAAATGAGCATATCATAAGAGTAAGGACTGCATGCTAAAATTTTGAATCTGATATATATGTAGTCAGAAGATTGAGATATACATAATCATAAGTTGCATATCATAACTTAACATAACGACCTAAGATTTAAAATATAGGAATCATAGGACTTTTTATAACTGAAATCATAAGTGAAAGCTCATAAACTGATCATTAGGTCAAATCTACTACAAATCATAAATCATAAGTCATGAACATGAATAACTAAAATCATAAGGAATAATGGGAGACTCGTCATAACCAACACCATCATGATAGAGCTTACGTGATGCCCCAAATATCACACTCAAGTGGGTAAAGCAATCTAAAATATTTCCAAGTCTAAGGATAATACATGATATCATTATCAAGCTGAAGGATCCTTCTGGGTAGGGGAAAACTCTCTTGAGAGGTCCCAAAAATGTAACATATACCTATGTTGGTGCGTAGTTCTGAGATCGAGGAACCTTAAAATCCCAAGCCTGCTCGGTGCTAGACACTAATCCCAAAAACCGGTAGAGTGCTCCTATCATTTTTCAACAAAGCTGAAATCATAATTACATGCATAGTCTCAAATCTAAGCATGGGGAGTCTTGACTCCAAAACATATCATAAGTTGTAGTGGGAGTCTTGACTCCAAAAAATATGATAAGCTAATCTTATTAGCCTTCACTAAATCATGAAAACGTACTTAACTTGTGTGGTCTTTCCCAAATCTTAAAATCATGCATACTTGAAATAGACTTCATAAGTCAAAATCATAGATTCATACATGGATAATCTATAAACATTCATTCATGTTAGGTATCTGTAATACCCCAAAAGTCCTTAAGACTAGGCTCTGGATTTAAATGTGATTAGTAGGAAAATGGGAAGGTTTTTCATAGGATTACTTGTTGTATGAGTCATAAGTAGCATCAACGGATCGTGGGTTCTTGTCGTGGTGAGGATTTTGGTTGACAGGTCCAGGAACAACGAGCCATGAAATAACTCGTAGGTCTCTATAATAGGTTGTGGATTATAGTAATTGCTTGGATCTATTTTGTCAAGGTGAATGGAATGAGTCATGGTATGGCTCGTTGTAGGGAACAACAAGTCGTGGTATGAACCCCTTGTGAAAATTCTAGAAGGTTAGTCTTTAAGGGCAGTGGTGTCGACTGGTGGCAGTAACGAGTAGTTGGGTCATCTAACGACTAATCTTGTTCAGTCATGGTTAAAGACATGATTCTGGAAAAAAATGAAGGAAGTAACAACTCGTTGGATCGATGGATGAGTCGTTACTCCGAGTAGTGTGGAAATTTATGCAAAGTTAGTAAGGGCAATTTTATAATTTCTAAGCCCCTAAGTCATTTTAAGTCTTGAAAGAAGAGTATTAAGGGAGTATAACCTATCCTAATGTATTCAACTCCCATGCATGCAAGCTTAGAGGATTCCCTTGAAGGTCAAGCCTAGAAATCCTCCAATTCTCCTCCAAAATCGTTGGGCTTCCAAAATCAAGTTAAGGATTAGTTTACCCAAGTGTGTAGGGTTATGAATGGGAGTCTTCCTTCACTCTCATGCCCAAATCCCATCTCAAGTTTTCATGAATTTAAGTGTATGATTCCATGGGGTCTTAACCCAATTCTATAAAATTCTCTATGTTTAAATCACGGGTCAATTCCCTTCAAATTGTAAATTATGTTTTAAGATCCATGGTGTCACGCCCCATCTTGGGGGGTATGACTGGCACCTGGTGCCCTACTAAGACCTGACCTGTTGAACTGTTAAGCCTGGGCGCATCTGGCGCCTGGCTGGCTCTAGCTCAAATTTCTGGAAACAAAGGGCTATATAACGGCTGTAAATACAGCCCCCGGCCCATTGGCCTATAGCCTTCTGTACCTGTATTACAGCTGACCAGAAACAAGGTAATTCAGGGGAACCTATGCGGGCCGACAAGGCCACCATGATGTCTAGTTATCTGCAACTCAAGCATAACATACTGAAAAGCTACGTGACCGACAAGGTCACCACTACTGGTAAACTATGGCCCCATACGGCCACTACAAAAGAACGAAGTAGTAAAGGCAACTATCCAACTGCACGGCCCCACACGACCGGCTCATCTGACCACAGGGAATATATACAGACTGCAAGCCTCTAGGAAAGATAATAGAAATGATCGGGACAGGGCCCCGACCTACCCGTACTGTACAACAAAAAGAACTGGACTACACCTCTAGAAATTCAGTCTCCGGATGACAGGAACTGAATACTCAACCGCTGATGGGGATCACGTGGTATCGCCTGCTCGTCTATGGTTACCTGCAGGCAAGTAATGCAGCGCCCCACTGGGCGTCAGTACCGCTGGTACTGAGTATGTAAAGCAAACTGAATACAAGTAATATAACTAAAAATTCTGGATAGTATGAGATAACTGAATATGTAAAAACTGAAGGGATATCTGAAATCAATAACATAATTGTCAAAACTGAGATAAGAAGGAGTAGATAACTGTCTGATGGTGTAGATCGTACCTGTTCTTAATCATACTGAAGGGAGTAGGAATCATACCTGGAGACGTATCATTCTACTACTAATCTACTCGTATCTACTATAATATAACATAACATACATAACATAACATGGTATACACAACCTTACCCGGCCCCCATAAGCCAGGAGGTACAATCAACACAGAATCTATACCCCTACCCCGGTCAACCCATCTCCTATACTGGCTGTAAGCATCCTGCCGGTCCCCTGGGTATGCACTTGGGCTCGCTGAGCCCCTGACTATAACTGCATCTGAGTCCGAAGGACTCCTGAATCTGCACCCGGGCGTATCCGCTCGACTGGGGTGTGTAAGGGCCGATCAAGGCACAAGTATGGGTAAAAACTGGCATCCCATCTTCGCCCCCTGGCGGGACGGCATGCCACTCCGTAGAGTGACGTATCCTCGTCCTCTAGCGGACGAGTTGATACAGCTATTAACCCTGGGCGGTCATGGATGCTAGGTAATCCAACCCCAAACAATACAACGGTCTCAACTGGTAATACTGTCTGGGTATCTCACATGCTGAGGCTAATAGGGATAAAGTATCATATATATTACATGCTGGGCTACTGATAGTAATCTGTACGTATTTAATACGTGCTGAGGCAGGTAGAGATGTATAAATGTGAACATAGTCTCCTGCCGGGCTGTACTAAGCAAATGCTATATAAGATAATGTTTCTGCTGAAAATTCTGCTGTTTACTAAGTTTCTGTATATACTATATGCTGGACCCGTGATAGAAATAAGTACATACTCCATACATGCTGAGGCTGGAAATACTATAGATGTATGTACGAATATAATCTTTCTGCTGAACTACACGGGATACTGGCTTTCTATAGTAACATGATTTACTACTCCTGACATGTTTCCTGAACTTTATTTTAACCTGCTATTCTGTTTCTGAAGTACTTACGGATACTGTACTACTTCAGGAGGCTTCCGCTAAACACAACAATATCTTAACATGGCATATTACGTCATATACTGAGTATACTGGGCACTCTCAATCACTTACGTCTGAATCTACATCGTACGGATGGGTATCGTACACGTTACAACCCAAAACTTCTCATCTTGCACCAATATTCAAAATAACACAATAATCGATTTCTGAACATTCTACTGGTCTGTAATTTATTACACTGTACTGATATTACTTAACTTGCCGAAGGAAACTAACTTTACATACCTTCTCTTTGAATTATTCGTCCGTCGGACGAAGCTCGGCCGGTACTTCAACTACTTTCTCCCAACTGCATTCATAAATACGCCAATTAATACTAAATACAACGTTATTGTAAAGAGCGACGTTACTTTCGATTTAATTTATAGCCTAAACTTAGGCTTATCGAAAGACGGTCAAAAACTCGCTATTTTCCAGCGGCCCAGAAGGGAGAATTATTTACTTCCCAGCTAGGAACACATAGACATTAATTTAGAGCAATTCTACTTACTTTAGTTCGGCGGCTCGCCGATTCGTCGGCCGTATTTTGCAAAACTAACTCCGTAGAAATGCTCTCTGCTGCTAAATACCTTGGTATCTAGGATTAATTTGGGTTTGGGCAGCGTTTAGCAGCGTAATCGAACGAAAATATTTAATTCTCATTCGATTCTCTCTGTTTGCTGCGTGTTCTGGAAATTTTTCAAGTGTAATCTGATTTTGGACTGAAGTGGAGGCTTTATATACTTGGGCCTGGACACGGGCAACATGTCACGGAGCCATCGCAGAGGCCTCACCTCCGTGACACGCTGCCATCGTGGAGGGGCACTACCTCGGCTCCTCCCGCGATGGTTCGACAGGTTTCTCGTCCGATCTTTTCTCGGGCCTTTCCCTAGCACGTATGGCTTTCAAATACACTTAACCAATATGCGAACAGGTCATCTAAGTGCCGGGAATTCTACGGGGTATAACATTCTCCCCCCCTTAGGAACATTCGTCCCCGAATGTATACTGCTGTCTAGAGAGCTGTTCACTCTAGTTTCTGGGAAAATTTTGGCAGAGTTTCCCCTGTAATATGGACTATCGCAATGACCTGAAACAAAGAAAAAGTCCAACACAGGCACTGCACACAATATCCTACAACCCACTGGACAACTAGATATCACTTTTCTTCTTTATCATTTACAACATACATACTAAAAAGTACTGTGTAAATAATGATACGGACATACCTGTCGTCTGATTAGGCCTGAAATAAGTGAGGGTATCTGGTTTTCATATCTTCTTCAGCCTCCCACGTCATTTCTTCCTAATTTCTGTTACGCCACAATACCTTGACAGATGCAACATCTTTAGTTCTCAGCCTGCGAATCTGTCTGTCTAAGATAGCTACGGGAACCTCTTCATAGGCTAACTCCTCTGTGACCTGAACATCCTGGACTGGAACTACTGTAGAAGGGTCCCCTACGAACTTTCTTAACATGGAAACGTGGAATACTGGGTGTACTGACGCTAATTCTGGAGGCAAGTTCAACTCGTATGCCACGCGGCCTATTTTTCGCCGAATCTGATATGGCCCAATAAATCTTGGGCTAAGCTTGCCTTTCTTGCCAAACCTCATTACCCCTTTCATCGGGGACACTTTCAGATATACCCAATCATTTACCGAAAATTCTAGATTTCTGTGCCGCCTATCTGCGTATGACTTCTGGCGGCTTTGAGCGGTCAGTAAACATTCCCGGATAAGCTTTATCTTTTCTTCGGACTGCCGAACAATGTCTGGGCCAACTAATGCTGATTCTCCTATCTCAAACCAGCCCACCGGCGATCTACATTTTCGCCCGTATAATGCCTGGAAAGGCGCCATCTGAATAGCTGAATGGTAGCTGTTATTATAAGCAAATTCAATTAACGAAAGATGTTCATCCCAGCTACCCCCAAAATCTAACACACACACTCGTAACATATCTTCGAACGTCTGAATTGTACGTTCGTCCTGCCCATCTGTTTGAGGATGGAATGCTGTGCTCAAATTAATCTGCGTCCCCAAACCTTTTTGAAACGATTGCCAGAATCTAGCTGTAAACTGTGCTCCCCTATCTGAAATAATAGATACCGGCACTCCATGTAATCTAACTATTTCTCTGATATATAATTCGGCATAGTCCTCAGCTGAGAAGGTAGCCCTTACTGGCAGAAAATGAGCTGATTTTGTCAGCCTGTCAACTATTACCCAAATGGAATCATTTCTGCGTCTAGTACGGGGTAACCCTGTTATAAAATCCATGTTTATTACTTCCCATTTCCACATAGGTATTATTATCTCCTGAGTCAAACCACCCGGTTTCTGGTGCTCTGCTTTCACCTGCTGACAATTAGCACATCTAGATACAAATTCAGTTATTTCAGTTTTCATACCTGGCCACCAATAGATGTCTCTGATGTCGTGGTACATTTTTGTCGCCCCCGGATGAAGGGAATAGCGAGCGTAATGTACCTCGTGCATAATCTGCCCACGAAGTCCTGCGACATTCGGGACACAGAGGCGGCCTTTACAATGTAGCACACCATCCTCGGTTATCTGAAAATCTGGCTCCTTACCTTTCTGAACTCTATCTCTGAGCTGGACTAAATCGGGATCCTCATACTGCCGTTCTTTTACCTCTGTAACTAACGATGACACTGCAGAATTCTGAATTACTGGTCCATTATTTTCTGTTTCTATTACTCGAACGGCTAGGCCAGCTAACTGATGAATTTCTTTAGCTAATTTCTGTTTCTCAGGTCGCAAATACGCCAAACTCCCCATTGACTTACGGCTTAGGGCATCTGCTACAACATTAGCTTTCCCGGGGTGGTATAGAATATTCACATCATAGTCTTTCAACAACTCTAACCAGCGGCGTTGCCGCAGATTCAACTCCCTCTGGGTGAAAATGTACTGTAAGCTCTTATGATCTGTATAAAT
Organism: Datura wrightii; assembly: GCA_035772735.1. Lineage (NCBI taxonomy): Eukaryota > Viridiplantae > Streptophyta > Magnoliopsida > Solanales > Solanaceae > Datura > Datura wrightii. The sequence continues at coordinate 147,319,632 of JASDFA010000018.1, forward strand.
GTCAACATGGACGCCATATAGATAATGCCTCCACATCTTCAAGGCATGAATTACTGCGGCCAATTCCAGGTCATGGGTAGGGTAATTCTTTTCGTGCTTTTTCAGCTGCCTGGAAGCATATGCAATTACTCTACCATGCTGAATCAATACACATCCCAATCCGACACCTGACGCGTCGCAATAGACTGAATAACCTTCTGTGCCTTCCGGCAGTGCTAATACAGGAGCGGAGGTCAATCTATCTTTCAGTTCCTGAAAACTCTGCTCACATGCCTCCGTCCACTGAAACTTTGCTGCTTTCTGTGTCAATTTTGTTAAAGGTGCTGCAATGGTTGAGAATCCCTCGACGAATCTCCGATAATACCCTGCTAACCCCAGAAAACTACGAACTTCAGTCAGGGTGGTAGGCCTAGGCCATGACTTAACTGCTTCTATCTTCTGCTTATCTACCTGTATACCAGCGTCTGAGATAATATGCCCTAAAAAGGCTACTGAGTTAAGCCAGAATTCGCACTTCGAAAATTTAGCATACAACTGGCGGTCCCTAAGAATTTGGAGCACTGTCCTCAAATGAGTCCGGTGATCTGCTTCAGAGCGAGAATACACCAGAATATCATCAATGAATACTATCACGAACAAGTCCAGGAAGGGTCTGAAAATACTGTTCATCAGGTCCATAAAGACTGCTGGGGCATTTGTTAGCCCGAAGGACATAACCAGAAATTCAAAATGTCCATATCGGGTCCTGAATGCTGTCTTAGGGATGTCCCTCTCACGTACTCGGACCTGGTGATATCCGGACCGCAAGTCAATCTTAGAAAAGTATCTGGCTCCCTGTAACTGATCAAATAGGTCATCAATCCTAGGAAGCGGATACTTATTCTTTACTGTAACTTTGTTTAGCTGCCGATAATCTATGCACATTCGGAGCGAGCCATCTTTCTTTCTCACAAACAAGACTGGCGCACCCCATGGGGAAGTACTCGGCCTGATAAAACCTTTATCTAACAGGTCTTTCAACTGCTCCTTTAATTTTCTGAGTTCTGAAGGAGCCATACGATAAGGAGGTATTGATATTGGCCGAGTGCCTGGTAGCAAATCAATAGTGAAGTCTATTTCCCTTTCTGGGGGAATACCAGGTAACTCATCAGGAAATACATCTGGGAATTCATTTACCACTGGAACAGACTCGAGTGTCGGAGATTCTGCTTGGACATCCTGAACCCTGACAAGATGGTAAATGCACCCCTTAGATATCAACTTCCTCGCCCGAAGGTAGGAAATAAACCTACCTTTTGGCGTCGTGGTACTGCCCTTCCACTCCCGTACTGCTTCCCCCGGGAAGTGGAATCGGACCGTTTTGGTCCAACATTCAACATTAGCAAAACATGGCACTAACCAGTCCATACCCATTATGGCATCGAAGTCTATCATTTCTAACTCGACCAGATCTACTGTGGTCTGACGGTCAACAATCTCTACTGTACACCCGCGGTAGATTCGGCTAGCTGTGATAGAGTCACCGATGGGCGTAGATACCAGAAAGGACTGCTGTAATGATTCTGGTACAATACTAAACTTCCGTGCCACAAATGGAGTAATATAGGACAAGGTAGACCCTGGATCAATTAGCACATAAGCAGGGTGTGAGCAGATAGTTAGCATACCTGTCACAACATCAGGCGATGCCTCAGAATCTTGCCTCCCTGGTAAGGCATATGTGCGGCTTGGACCCGCACCTGTACTGGAGGCCCCTGATCTGCCTCGACCCCTGCCTGTTGAAACTGGGGGCCTGCGCCCGGTCGAGGGTGCTGTAGCTCGTGATCCTGTTGATGCCCTATCCTGTCTATCGCAGTCCTCTCGACCCCTGGCTGGGCAATCTTTCATCAAATGGCCTTCTTGGCCACAAATATAACATGCGGTGGAGCCATATCTGCATGCTCCAGAATGGCGTCGATTGCATATAGGGCAAAGTGGTAGGGTATACCTGCTCTGCTCTACCCTCCTCTGTGATGGTGAATCTGCCATCTGCGAGCCTCTACCAATCCCTGACTGCCCCCTGCGGCTGGATCTACCCCCATGTGACTGTGGCGGAGGCGGGGGCCTGGGCGGCCTGTCTGACATTCGGGGCCTGGGTCCTCCCCGGGCCTCTCCCTGTAATTCAACTGGCCTGTCCCGGCGACGCTGTTCCTGATTAACCCTTCTGACCACTCGTTGCCGCTGTCTGATGCCCTCAATATTCTGAGCAAATGCCTGAATGCGAGCAATATCCATGTCCTCTCGCAGTGTGGCTGTAGTGCAAATCTCAACATATTCTGGATTCAGGCCCGTAATGAAGCGATGCACTCTGGATGCCATGGTATCAACGAAAGCCGGTGCATATCGGGCTAAAGAATCAAACTGCAAGGAATATTCCCGAACACTCATGGCCCCCTGTACTAGATGTAGGAACTGGTCTACCCGGGCCTGGCGAATCTCCCGCGGCAGATAATGATCCAGAAAGGCTCCTGAAAAGCTGGACCAGGTGGGAGGGGAAACATCTCTCCCTCGAGACCTCTCCCAGCTTTCATACCATAGCACCGCAATATCTCGCAGCCGGAATGCGGCCAATTCAACTGACTCAGTAGGCGTAACATGCATAACCCTGAAGATTCTCTACATCTGATCCAGAAAATCTTGGTGGTCCTCTGTTCGGTCCGTACCTGTGAACTATGGGGGATTCAGGGCTAAGAATTCTCGGACCCTCGAACTATCGGGCCCTCCTGATGATTCTGCAGCTGTAGATGGCATTGGCTGACGCTGAGCAGCCATCATCTGTGCTAACAAAACTACAGCACTCCTAACCTCCTGATCAGAAGGAGTCAATATAGGGGCTGCTGAAGGTAATGTCGCCCCAAGTGACTCCTGACGTGGTGGAGACTGCTGAGGAGGCTGAGATGAAGCCTCTATAGGGCCCTCTGATCGGGCTGTCTCCAAGTGAGGGGGAGGCATTCTGCTAGTGCCTTCTCCTGCTGCAATGTCTAAGTTCCGACCGGTAATAGGATGGTGCTGGTCTGACATTAGCTGTAACCAAAGAATATGGTAAGATTTTTGGAATTCAACCCTATACTGTACAGTTCTATAGCACGACCGAATTATAATAAAAGGACAACCATCCTATCATGCCTTGCAGCCTCCTACCCATAGTATGTGGTGCACAACACATCCATGGACAGGACTCTACTTAGCACGGCTTGCAGACTCCCTGGGATACGACCTGCTCTGATACCAAGTTTGTCACGCCCCATCTTGGGGGGTATGACTGGCACCTGGTGCCCTACTAATACCTGACCTGCTGAACTGTTAAGCCTGGGCGCATCTGGCGCCTGGCTGGCTCTAGCTCAAATTTCTGGAAACAAAGGGCTATATAACGGCTGTAAATACAGCCCCCGGCCCATTGGCCTATAGCCTTCTGTACCTGTATTACAGCTGACCAGAAACAAGGTAATTCAGGGGAACCTATGCGGGCCGACAAGGCCACCATGCTGTCTAGTTATCTGCAACTCAAGCATAACATAATGAAAAGCTACGTGACCGCCAAGGTCACCACTACTGGTAAACTATGGCCCCATACGGCCACTACAAAAGAACGAAGTAGTAAAGGCAACTATCCAACTGCACGGCCCCACACGACCAGCTCATCTGACCACAGGGAATATATACAGACTGCAAGCCTCTAGGAAAGATAATAGAAATGATCGGGACAGGGCCCCGACCTACCCGTACTGTACAACAAAAAGAACTGGACTACACCTCTAGAAATTCAGTCTCCGGATGACAGGAGCTGAATACTCAACCGCTGATGGGGAATTCGTGGTATCGCCTGCTCGTCTATGGTTACCTGCAGGCAAGTAATGCAGCGCCCCACTGGGCATCAGTACCGCTGGTACTGAGTATGTAAAGCAAACTGAATACAGCTGAATACAAGTAATATAACTAAAAATTCTGGATAGTATGAGATAACTGAATATGTAAAAACTGAAGGGATATCTGAAATCAATAACATAACTGTCAAAACTGAGATAAGAAGGAGTAGATAACTGTCTGATGGTGTAGATCGTACCTGTTCTTAATCATACTGAAGGGAGTAGGAATCATACCTGGAGACGTATCATTCTACTACTAATCTGCTCGTATCTACTGTAATATAGCATAACATACATAACATAACATGGCATACACAACCTTACCCGGCCCCCATAAGCCGGGAGGTACAATCAACACAGAATCTATACCCCTACCCCGGTCAACCCATCTCCTATACTGGCTGTAAGCATCCTGCCGGTCCCCTGGGTATGCACTTGGGCTCGCTGAGCCCCTGACTATAACTGCATCTGAGTCCGGAGGACTCCTGAATCTGTACCCGGGAGTATCCGCTCGACTGGGGTGTGTAAGGGCCGATCAAGGCACAAGTATGGGGAAAACCTGGCATCCCATCTTCGCCCCCTAGAGGGATGGCATGCCACTCCGTAGAGTGACGTATCCTCGTCCTCTGGCGGACGAGTCGATATAGCTATTAACCCTGGGCGGTCATGGATGCTAGGTAATCCAACCCCAAACAATACAACGGTCTCAACTGGTAATACTATCTGGGTATCTCACATGCTGAGGCTAATAGGGATAAAGTATCATATATATTACATGATGGGCTACTGATAGTAATCTGTACGTATTTAATACGTGCTGAGGCAGGTAAAGATGTATAAATGTGAACATAGTCTCCTGCCGGGCTGTATTGAGCAAATGCTATATAAGATAATGTTTCTGCTGAAAATTCTGCTGTTTACTATATACTATATGCTGGACCCGTGATAGAAATAAGTACATACTCCATACATGCTGAGGCTGGAAATACTATAGATGTATGTACGAATATAATCTTTCTGCTGAACTACACGGGATACTGGCTTTCTATAGTAACATGATTTACTACTCCTGACATGTTTCCTTAACTTTATTTTAACCTGCTATTCTGTTTCTGAAGTACTTACGGATACTGTACTACTTCACGAGGCTTCCGCTAAACACAACAATATCTTAACATGGCATATTACGTCATATACTGAGTATACTGGGCACTCTTAATCACTTACGTCTGAATCTACATCGTACGAATGGGTATCGTACACGTTACAACCCAAAACTTCTCATCTTGCACCAATATTCAAAATAACACAATAATCGATTTCTGAACTTTCTACTGGTCTGTAATTTATTACACTGTACTGATATTACTTAACTTGCCGAAGGAAACTAACTTTACATACCTTCTCTTTGAATTATTCGTCCGTCGGACGAAGCTCGGCCGGTACTTCAACTACTTTCTCCCAACCGCATTCATAAATACGCCAATTAATACTAAATACAACGTTATTGTAAAGAGCGATGTTACTTTCGATTTAATTTATAGCCTAAACTTAGGCTTATCGAAAGACGGTCAAAATCTCTCTATTTTCCAGCGGCCCAGAAGGGAGAATTATTTACTTCCCAGCTAGGAACACATAGACATTAATTTAGAGCAATTCTACTTACTTTAGTTCGGCGGCTCGCCGATTCGTCGGTCGTATTTCGCAAAACTAACTCCGTAGAAATGCTCTCTGCTGCTAAATACCTTGGTATCTAGGATTAATTTGGGTTTGGGCAGCGTTTGGCAGCGTAATCGGATGAAAATATTTAATTCTCCTTCGATTCTCTCTGTTTGCTGCGTGTTCTGGAAATTTTTCAAGTGTAATCTGATTTTGGACTGAAGTGGAGGCTTTATATACTTGGGCCTGGACACGGGCAATGTGTCACGGAGCCATCGCGGAGGCCTCACCTCCGTGACACGCTGCCATCGCGGAAGGGCTCTGCCTCGGCTCCTCCCGTGATGGTACGACAGGTTTCTCGTCCGATCTTTTCCCGGGCCTTTCCCTAGCACATATGGCTTTCAAATACACTTAACCAACGTGCGAACAGGTCATCTAAGTGCCGGGAATTCTACGGGGTATAACACATGGGCAAGTTTTATACCTATTTTGATTATAATTCATGATTTCAAGTTTTAAGAGCGTGATGCCCAATTATGCAAGTTTCATGAAAAGGTGAGTTTATGATTTATGCTTTCGAGTATGATGAGATTTTTAATGTATATGAATGGTTTCATATTGCCCATGAATATATTTATGATTTTACTTATGATGTCTATCTCATGCAAGCATGATGTTAAGATTTGACCAAGCCTACTCAAGTTGAGCAAGGTTTCATGATTTAGCCAAGGTTAATAAGTTCAGTTATCTCATATATTGGAGTCAGGACTCCCCATATGTTAAGATTCAAGTTATGTTTTCATCTATGATTATATAAGAATTATATTTTGGGAGTAATGTCAAGCACCGAGTAGGTTTGGGGTTCCAAGGTTCCCCAATCTCATGAACTACACGCCAACATAGGTACTCTCGGGCCTCTAAAGAGAGCATTGCCCCTAACCCAAGGGCCCACCATGATATCACACCTTACTTAATCCTTCATCCTAGCAAGGCTTAGGATGGCCCTCCTCCATATGAGTTAGACGTGGTATCGTCATGAGCTCATTGATGGTGGTTGTCGATTAAGACGAGTCTCCCATTGTTCCTCATGATTTCAGTTATGCGTGTTCATTAGTTATGATATTATATTTTCAAGCAGGCTTGACCCAATGTTCAGTTTATCAGTTTTACTTATGAATATCAGTTTGAGCCTTGGGTCATTCGATTTAGTTATGAGATTTAGTTATGATTATTCATGTTTTCAAGATATTAGCATGCAAGTCCTTACTTTTATGATGTTATGATTTAAGTTATGCATGATTCAGTTTTACTTACTTAGCCTATTTTACTTACCTTGCTCACTCAGTACATTCCAAGTACTGACCACATACTCTATGTTGTATCCTTTCATGATATAGGCTCAGACATTCAGGTTCAGTCTCACCGCTAGCCAATTTTCAAAGTTTAGTCTAGACATCTTGTTGGTGAGTCCTCATCCTTCGAGGATTGTTAGATAGTCGAACTATTGTCATTTTTAGTTTCAGACTTCTAGTGAGCTAGTTGGGGGTGTTTTCCTATCAGCTCGTCTGTATGTTAGAGGATTTTCAAATATAGTTTGTATTTCCAGCTTCAAATTCTATGTTTTGAGATTTCAGTTGTTTAAGTGTTTTACTATTCAGACTTCCACTATTTCAGAATTTAGTCTTCCACTATATTTATGTTGAGCTTCAGTTTTTATGTTCATGCCATGGGTCGACTTGGAGTCATTTATGGTTTTAGGTCCCATGTGTAGATCCAGGCCTATGTTTGAATCATGAAAACCTTGATATCAGAGCATTAGGTTTTGAAGTTTCCTAGGGTGTCTGAAAGCCGCATTAAGTAGAGTCTCTTTCATGGGTGTGAAGTGCGCCACACTTATGATGAAGAGGCTATGAAATGTTTTAGGAAATTTCCCTTCTTTCATGATATATTTCGTGTGATGAAGTATCTCTTTATACTTCTAACTCGTGTTATACGCGTTTGCAGAATCACACCTCCATGCTAAGTTAACAGAAGAAGGAATGGAAACAGAAATGGCTACGAGGATGGCAATGGAGATGGGAATTAGCAAGCCCCACTAGCCCCAACAAATTATGTGCCTGAGCAAGTTGCCCATGTTGAGTTCAGAGCAGCCATTCTAATGTTGGCACAAGCATTGATCGCTCAAGTCAATTAGCAGGCGGTGGCTCATGTTCCACAGAGTCAGGGACTTCCTCAGGATAAATCCCCCTGAGTTTCTTGGGTCGATAGTGGACAAGGACCCGCACGAGTTTACTAAGGAGATTTAGAAGATCACACACATTACGGGGGTGATGCGGAAGGAGTGTGCAGACCTAGCCTCCTATCAGTTGAAGGGAGCTGCTTATATTTGGTACAAACAATAGAAGGATAGGCGGGAAGTTGGAGCGGGTCCCATTTGTTGGGATGAGTTTCTCACTGCATTTTTAGACCGATTCTTTTCCCTGGAGATTAGGAAAATCAAGGCAGCAGAGTTCGTGAATCTAAATAGAATAATAACAATTCAAGAGTACGCTCTAGAGTTCACTGGCTTGTCCAAGTATGCGCAGAGGGCTCGAGTGAGTAGGTTTTTGAATAGGGTAGCAGACTACTTGTTCAAGGATTGCAGGACCACTATGCTCCATCAGGACATTGACTTCTCCCGATTAGTCCTATATGCCTAGTAGGTAGACACAATGCAGATAAGGGAAAGGGAGAGAGAGGCCAAGAGGGCCAGGAAAGACATTTTTGGGTTCTCCCAATAGAGATATAGTGGTGGACATCCTCAGCAGTCCCACTAGAGATCATTAGTCTCAGTGTCGTCAGTAATAAGTGTGTCATCCAGATCTAGGTGTGATCATAGGGAATGGGCATTAGGCTCTCGAGGTTAGGGGAGCAGGCCAGGAGAGCCTGGTCTTCTAGTGTGCAGCAAGTGTGGCAGGAGGCATCTCGGAGAGTGCCCAGCAGATTCATGTGCATGTTTCAGGTGTGGGAACTCGGTCATATTCTCAGAGATTGTCCAGCAGCAGAACAAGGCCATGGTAGCGGTTGAGACCCAGCCACTAGTTCAGCAGCTCCATTAGCACGCTCAGCTTAGCAGGGTGCATCCACTAGTACAGGTGGTGGTCAGCATCAGAATAGGTTGTATGCCCTATCGTCTGATGTTCTGTGGATTTACAACACTATTGACGCTTAAAACTAAGAAAATAGAATGGACTTAGGTGTATATATGTGGATATGAGGCACTTTTCCTTTGATTTTAGGATAAATGGGTATTGGAACAATAAATTGCAAAAGGAAGCTAAAAGTGTGCAAAAAAGGGCAAAAAGTGCAGTCCAGAGTACGATCCATAGGATGGACCTACGAGTCGTACTAAGGGCCGTGATAAGAAGCCGAAAGTTTAAACTAGAAGACTGATCCCATGAGACTTGTCACGGATCGTACCATGATGGTACGAGTCGTGGTAAGCCAGTCGTGATGAAATCTAGAAGAATTGCATAGGAGGCTGATTCTCAGTATGAAATGATCCTATGACCCGTGAGATGAAGGTACGAGTCGTACCATATCGGTCGTGGTGAAGTTCAGACAAATTTCAAAGTATCAGGATCAAGCCACGGGTGCAAGATACGTGTCGTAAGATATAGGTATGAATCGTACCTTGGACCAACACTTATCCAACACTTCAAGCCACGAGTCGATGCCACGGTCCATGAGAAGCCCCTACAAGTCGTAGGAGGACCCGTGACGAGATCGGCGACAGATACGGAAAGCAGTCATGTTAGTTTAGGAAAAGGATTCTTGTGTCTCTATAAATACGTTTTATGTTTTATTTTTCATAGTGGATGACGAATAGGCTTAATTTTAGTAGGAAAACATTGTTGTAAGAAATTTTACATCATTGAAAGAGAGAATTGAGTTGGTTCAACCTTGTGATCAACCTTTTCTTGAACTCATATTGTTCTTGCTACTTGTTATTCAAGATTTTGAGGATTAATTGAAGGAATCATTTTTCTCAATCATCTTTGTAAGTAATGTTTTATGTCTTCAATCATGAACACAATTCACAACCTTGGAACTATGAGAGGCTAAAACCTCCATAGTTAGGGTTGTGGGAACCATGGCAGATTAACAAGCCAGGGTTGCACAAAGTGATTCTAAAACCAATACTAATTACTTTTATTGTAGTCTCTTTATCATTAATGATTCTTACTGGTGCGCAACGTTAGGAAGTGCCCGAATTCTTTACTTTCTTTGGTTGAAGAGGTAGAGATTAGGAAAAGAGAATTACAACAGAACCTTGATCTTGATGATCATTATATTAACTTGGTTGTGGTCGTAGGATAGTTATATCTGGAACTTAGTGATAACGGTTAGTTTGCAAAATCATGAGACTTGGTCGAATAATTGAGGATAGTCATTCAATAGGGATTGGTCGATCATTTGAATGAACCTAAGTTATCATTTCTGTAATTAAGTATTGGTAAAGATCATGAGTGTATACCCAAAGCTATTATGAGCCCATGGGGAACACAAACACTAGTTATCCTTTAATTATTGATTTGCAAATATAATCTTGACTGCTGTTTATTTTTATTATTAATTCTTATTAGAATCCCCCCCCATTGTGAAGTAACTACCATACGATTTCATCTACCTGCTGTAATCTAGATCTTCTATATTCCCTGTGGGATCGACCCAACCTCTAAGTTGAGTTCTTTATTGACAATGTCCGCTTCATACTTTAGTTGGAAGTGTGGTTTGAGCGTTATCATCGTCTCGTCAGGAGAAGGAGGTCTCTCCAGATGTGGTCACTGGTACGTTATGAGTATTTCATCTTGATGTATATGCATTGTTAGATCTAAGGGCTACCCTATTTTTATGATGCCCTATGTTGCTGGTAATTTCAGAGTCAGTACCGCAATTCTATCAGAACCCTTCTCAGTCTCTACTCTAGTCGATGACTCAGTTATAGCTCGACGGGTATACAGAAACTTCCCTGTCTCAGTCCTTCAAAAAGACACCTCAGCAACTTTATTAGAGTTAGACATGACAAATTTTGATGTTATCTTCGGCACAGATTGGTTACATACATGTCATACCTCAGTGAATTTAGGACCCATGCGGTAGAGTTCCAGTTTCCGGGTGAGCCAGTCCTAAAACGGATGGGTAGTTTAGCGGCGCCTATAGGTTACTTTATATCCTACCTTAAGGCTAGGAAGATGATTTCTAAGGGTTGTGTTTACCATCTAGTTCAGGTTAAGGATGCTACATCCGAGACCCCGACTCTCCAGTCAGTTCCTATAGTGTGTGAGTATCTGGAGGTGTTCCCAATTGATCAACCTAGAGTTCCTTTGAAGAAGGAGATCGACTTTGGTATTGACCTTCTTCCCAATAGGCAGCCCATATCTATTCCTCCTTACAGGATGGCTCTAGCCGAGATAAAGGAGTTGAAGGAGCAGTTGAAGGATCTCCTGGATAAGGGGTTTATAAGGCCTAGCAAGTCTCCATGGAGTGCACCAGTTCTCTTTTTCCGAAAGAAGGATGGTTCTCTTCATATGCGTATTGACTATCGCAATTGAACAAGGTCACAATCTATCATGTCCCAAAATACCCCCTATATGTGACTGACACCAGCTGACACCACCGGCAGGTGAACCTATTTACCAAACACTTAACCTTTTCTATAAGCATTGAAATACAATATATGCAACTCCAAACATATTAATAGTCATAAAAATGAAATGATTATCCAACAAAAATCAAGTCTCAATTTATAAGAAAGCACACGACCGTTTAAGTAGTGTATCTCTAGTCCAAATCCCACACTAAGACCATGGAGCATCTAATAGAGTTACAAAAATTTAGTTGTCAAGCATGCAAACCCCAAGAAAAGAAAATATACATAAAGAGTAGATAAAGTTGAAATGATAGCCTCCACGAATCGATGTGAAGGCTCACCTCAGCAACAAAATCTACGCGAACAGACTCGTAAGCCACTAGTCTCACCTCCTATAATAGAACCTGTATAGAAATGCAAGTAAGGAGTGAGCTATATATAAACATAACTCATTAAGATCCTCGACCCGCCACTTTAATACCTCTTGAACAAGTGTTAGAAAATGAAACCACAACGAGCACAAAAAACAATATGCACAAAAATATATTTCCAAAATATAAAACTCATTAAAGTCCAAACATATGTTCAACAAGATCACTATATATATAGAAATATATATCTCAACACAACTCACACTCAGAATTTGAAAAACGACAGTAAAAGAGATAAACCTAGCAACCCGACTAACCCTCGACAACATATATAATGCCCAATAGTATACTACGACAGTAAGTACAAGGCCCCTAACATGCTAAGGTAGCACATGTATGACTCTAGTAACTATATCATGGAAGCAAAATAAGGATATCCAACTCCCCAACACCATGGTTACGAGACCACGCCACATCACAAATCAATTATGAAATAATTTTCCTTAAAAAAATATTTTTCTCAAAGTAACATATATGTGGTTGGTTAAATACCACCAATTTATCAAGTACACGCTTTTCCTAATATATGGACCAGGTAGACAAAACATAATTTTTAAAATAGGTCTAAAAAGCAAGCACCAAAGCTTAAAGTCTCACTTACCTCGAATTACAACTCAAGCACACTTTCCAATATTTCAGAACTATCCTCTCGGGTCTCTGACTCACCTCAAACTACACAAAAATGGTTTTAGAATGGTCAAAAATCCTTTGATAGAATTTTTCTTGTTTTTTAACAAAAGTCAAATTCACAGTCAAAGGTTTAACTGAAAAAGTCAACTTTGGTCAACAGGGCAGAATTCCCGAACTATGACCACCAAAATATTCTCCTTGATGAGAGTATGCCTAAACATTAATCAAAATCAAATTTTGATAACGTTTTTCCTTTCAAATTGATGATTTAGGTTGAAAAACCCAAGGGCTAAATTTTCTCAATTCTTCAAAATTTCTCCATATTATATCCTATAAACTTCCATATAATCGCGTAATAAACTCAAGCAAAAGATTAGGATCGTTACCTTGATGCTCTGGATAAAAAATTCTTATTTTTCTCTCCTCTTTTCTTCTCTTTTCTCTTCCTTTCTTCTCTCCTCTTCTACGTTTTTTCCCTTTCTGTGTTCTGCTTTTCCAGCAGAAATAACATTTTTTTCTAGTTCAATTGGGCTTCGACCCTTACTATTATTATCATTATTATAAATTATTTTAAATTCTTATCTTTTTTCTTTTATTTCTTGGTTACTATATAACCCTTTATTAAATTAGGTTTATTACATTCTCCCGTTCTAAGAATAACGTTCATCTCGAACGGGTCTAGAATCATACCTATAATGTCAAATAGGTTAGGATATCTATCCCGCATGTCCCTCAGACTATAAAGTAGCCTTCTCAGTTGGATGATTGCGCCATAACACTTTGACGGAAGCCACCTTCTTGGACCTCAATTATCGCACTTGCCTATCAATAATAGATATCAGACTTTCCGCATAAGTCAAATTCTCATCAAGTTCCACATCCTTCAGCTGGACCTTATGACTATCATCATGAACATATCGTCTAAGGATGGACATATGAAACATAGGATGAACAACAGACAATCTTGGAGGTAAGGCAAGTCTATACGCCACCAATCTAATCCGGTCCAAAATCTTATAAGGACCAATGTATCTAGGACTTAACTTACCTTTCCGGCCAAATATTATAACTCCCTTCATAGGGAAAAGTTTTAGAAAGACTTTCTAAACCTTCATGAACCCCATATCTGGACTTTCTTATCTGCGTAGGACTTTTGTCTGCTTTGTGCTGTCTTAAGTCATTCCCCTATCAATGCAACTTTCTCCAAAGCATGTTGAACTAAATATTGACCTAATAATTGTGCTTCGCCAGGTTCAAACCATCCAACTGGTGAATGACACTTGTGACCATATAGAACCTCAAATGGTGCCATCTTACACTCGATTGGTAGCTATTATTATAAGCAAACTCTGCCAAAGGCAACTGATTGTCTCAATGGTCACCAAAATCAATTGCACAAGCCCTAAGCATGTCCTCCAAGATCTGAATAACCCATTTAGACTGTCCATCAGTTTGGGGATGAAAAGCAGTACTCAACTCGACTTGCAAACCCAATGACTTTTAAAAGACTTCCAGAACTCAGCAGTGAATTATGCACCTCAATTAGATATTATTAAAATAGGCACACCATGAATCCAAAGTATCTCAAGAAGGTAAATATCTGTTAACTACTTCGCAGTATGAGTAACCCGAACTGGTATGAAATGTGTTGACTTTATGAGTTTGTCCATAATAACCCAAACTGAGTCGTGTTTCTTGAAAGTAATTGGCAACCCAACAACAAAATCAATAGTAAATCTCTCCCACTTCCACTCTAGGATAATCATGTTTTGCATTACTTCCCTAGGTTTTTTATGTTCATACTTGACTTGTTGACAATTTATGCAACTAGTAACATGCTTCAAAATATCAGCCTTCATACCCTTCCACCAATACATTCCATGCATGTCTTGATATATTTTTGTAGCACCTGGGTGAATGGAGTATCATGAACTATGAGCCTCTTCAAGAATCAGCTATTTCACATCACCCACAATGGGAATACATAATCTACCATGTCGACGAAGCATGCCTTCACCATCAATAGAGAATGACTTAACACCCTTATCCTACACTCGATCTCGTAGTCTAGCAAGGTAGGGATCTTCAAATTAGTGAGTCTTGATTTGTCCAACTAAGGACGATTGTACCACATACCCACTAGTAACTTGCCCGACACTACATGATCAATTCAAACACCCCGATTGGCCAATTCCTGAATATCCATAACCATTGATTAGTTTTCAATAGTGAACCAGGCCAAACTACCAATACACTTTCTACTCAAGGCGTCCGCCACCACATTCGCCTTCCCAGGGTGATGCAAAATGGTAAGATCATAATCTTTAAGTAACTCTAACCATCTCCATTGTCTTAGATTCAAATCTTTTTGCTAGAATATGTAGTGTAGACTCTTATGATCAGCATACATTTCACATGGCTCACCAAAAAGATAGTGACACCAGTTCTTCAGTGCAAATACGACTGCGACCAATTCCAAGTCGTTAGTCAGATAATTCTATTCATGAATCTTTATTTGTCGAGATGCATATTCCACCACTTTTCCATTCTGCATTAAGACACAACCCAGTCCGACTCGAGACGCATCACAATAAATGGTGAAACCACCCTCCGTTGTAGGTAACATCAAAATCGAAGTCGTAGTCAATACGGTCTTTAATTTCTAAAAACCTTCTTCACATCCATCAGACCGTTGGAATACTGCATCTTCTGAGTTGAACGTGTCAATGGAGCAGCTATCTTTGAGAAGCCCTCTATAAACCTTTTGTAATATCCAGCTAGTCCTAAGAAGCTGCATATCTCTGTAGGAGTACTGGGTTGAGGCCAATCTAAAATCGTTTCAATCTTCCTTAGATCAACTTAGATTCCATCCCATGTGTCCCAAAAAGGAAATTGTGCCCAAACAGAACTCATATTTCGAGAACTTGGCATAAAGCTTTCGTTCTCTAAGTGTTTGTAGCACAATTCTCAAGTGTTGTTCATGTTTTGCCTCGCTCCAAGAAGAGACCAGAATGTCATCAATGAAAAAAATCACAAAATGGTCTAAGTATGGTTTGAATACCCTATTCATGAGGTCCATAAATGATGCAGGTGCAAAAGTCAACCCGAAAGACATCACCAAAAATTCAAAGTGCCCATATCTGGTTCGAAAAGTTGGCTTAGAGATATCCTCGGTCTTTATTCTCAACTGATGGTAACCTGATCTAAAGTTAATCTTGGAAAAGTAAGTAGCACCCTATAGCTGATCAAATAAATCATCAATATAAGGCAACGAATATTTATTCTTGATCATCTCCTTATTCAACTATCTAAATTCAATGCATATATCATTGTAGCATCTTTCTTTTTCACAAATAACACAGGTGCACCACAAGGCGATGCACTAGGCCTGATGAACCCCTTATCAAGTAGTTCTTGCAGTTGAATCTTCAGTTCTGTCAACTTAGCTGGAGCCATACGATATGGAGGAATAGAAATAGGTTGAGTTCTTGGGACTAAATCAATGTTGAACTCAATTTCTCTTATTGGGGGTAGCCTAGGAAAATATTCTAGAAATTCATCCATAAATTCTCAAACAATAGGAACACTGTCAATAGTAACATCCTCCGCTTGAGTATCATGAACAATAGCAATAAAACCCAAACACCCATGATTAATCATTCAACGTGCCTTTACATAACATATTATCTTTCCTTGGGTCACATGAGTCAAGCCTTTCGACCCTAAAGGTGGTTCTCCAGGAAAATTAAAATGTATAATCTTAGCATAGCAATCAACTAAAGCATAACATGATGACAACCAATCCATACCTATAATCACATTAAAGTCAGACATGGGTAACTCTAGTAGATCAACTACAGTGTCCCTATCCTGAACAGATATCACAGAGTCTCTATAAACTCTATCCACTACCAAAGTCTCCTCCACTGGGGTCATAACCATATATGGAACAATAAGAGACTTAACTCTTTGTTCTAAGAATATAGCGAAAGATGGAGATACATACATATGCATAGAACCAAGATCAATAAGAGCATGTTCCCCATAAGAATTGACAATGATAATACCTGTGACTACTACATTAGAAGCCTCGATATCCTGTATAACCATAGCAAAGAATCTCGCTGTTCCACCTTCTCCCTGAGCAACTAGTGCACCATGCCGAACCTGTCCACGAGCACCCTGTTGAGCGGCCCTAGCTGGCTGAGCCTGAGCAGGTGTACCTGTAGCAGTTCCCTGCATATGTGTCATGTCTCCAAAATTAAACCTTACAATTGAGATATAAAGCGGTTGATGTCAAATATAGAACCCAACAAAGGTTGAGGTAGATCCCATATGAAATATAGAAAGAACTTGAGTTAATGTGATTAGCTATTACTATCGGATTACTTATTTCCTAGGGGGAAGAAATAAAATAATAAATATGAGTAAAGACTACTATATGTTTAAATCAATTTCGATTTGTATTCAATCAACAAATTGACTAGGATTGTGTTTCCAAAGACTTCATAAGCACAAGGCTTTTACACTAGTGATCTATTTCCGGTGTTTAACAAATATCAGTAAGTTAGGTTTACCTA
This sequence comes from Datura wrightii, assembly GCA_035772735.1. Lineage (NCBI taxonomy): Eukaryota > Viridiplantae > Streptophyta > Magnoliopsida > Solanales > Solanaceae > Datura > Datura wrightii. Next base: position 147,336,469 of record JASDFA010000018.1, read on the forward strand.
AATGGTTGGTCCCCTATCTAAATGATTATCACCACGCAACTTGGTTCGTATACGGGTGTATGATTAATTAACCCTTACCCTTAATATCGGATTAGCAATCCCCTGACAAGTTCAAGCTATTAGTTGAGGTTTGATAGCCTCAAATCTCCGTTGTTAATCCCTTTTCCCATTCACTACCTCCTTGATCCGGTAAGTAAGAATAAAGTGAGTTCTAATGTTTTCAACCATTAGGAAATAATTAAAATGAAGGGGAAAATAATACATGCATTAAACCCCGATCAAGAATCACTAAGCGTTTTACCTATGTGTGTTAATTCATCATGGTTCCCATAACCCTAGTTATGGGTTTAGCTACTCATGTTTGAATAATCACAGTCATAAAATATAGAATAAATCACAATTGTAACTTACAAAAACTCGTAGAAGAAAATCACGTGAATTGAATATAACTCCAAAATCGATGAACAAAAATCCAATGTAGATTAATTCCCAAAATCAACAGAATTACAAACTTTGTTTCTTGAACTAAGAATGATTGTTCAAAACACTAGAATCCATGTGAAAATAGTAAAAATAAACTGTCTCCGAAAAATAAACCTAAAAATTATATTTATAGTTCCAAACAAATCTTATCCTAACTAAACTTGGATTCCAGGTCGGCACGGGTAACGGGCCAAGTAACGACTCGTTAGGTCTCCCAATGATTCGTGATTAGTGAAACCATACATCCTTGGAAGTAGGCCCAGTCGTGGTAACAGATCACCTAATGACTCATCGTGTCAGGGCACGAGTCATTAGGCCTCTCGTGGTCTTGGTTCTCCAATATTCCAGTGCACATGACTCTCTGGAGGAGTCGTCCTATCATCCGATGACTCATTACATCTGTCGTTGCCTTCACTTGATATATTTTAGAAATCCTCTTCCTAGTCTTCACGACTCGTTGCCAAACATAAAGAGTCATGCCTTCCACCCGTTAAGTGCACTGCTTCTTCAACACTAAAACTTGATCTTATGCCCACGACTCCAGGAATGAGTTGTGCTTTGAAACAACGATTCGTGACTTGCCTAGAAGCCTGTGTTTCAGTACTTTTATGCCTCACTTTACCTATTTTGCATTCCGGACCAATTTTCCTGCAACATTCAACACAAACGCATCATATGTACATAAACACACACGGAATGTGCATAGTTTCTTGGTTTTCAGGGTCGAAAGTTCCATAAAATCATGCACATCAACACCCTTAACTTAGAACTTTTTCATGTCCTCAGGCAAAAACAAAATAAAATAAACTACTTCGACGCTTCACTCGAAATAACTTTAGGAAACTTACGGCAGTCACAACTCCTCATCAAGTCAAATTTTCTAATCCCTCCTTTATCATACAAACTCAAATCATAATGCATATGCAAAATTTTCAACCTTGACAAAAAGAAATCGAAACGTGGAAAAATATTGTACTTGCAACCATGCATAAGAATCTATAACACTGACCCAAACAGTTTGCAGATGATTTTTGTTGACTAAATGCTCTCACCTCAAAGAAGTCCCACACTCACTCATATGTATATGATTGTATCAACGTATTTCTCTTGGGACTAGGTAAGATCACACTCGCTCTCACAAAGAAATTCTAAATGTGTGCATGCAATACTATAGGCTTGCCTTTACTTTCAATACCTCAAATTTCAAACAGGTAACTGATCTTGGGCAGAATTGCATGCCCAAGTGATACTCAAATGCTTCATTTCGACTTGTTTATCTATCATTATGTGTACATTCTCATGTGATTTTTAGTTAAATGTGAATTTGTACTAACCAACATGATTAGTGTTGTTTTGCAGGTAAAAGGAAATTTTGGAAGCTAATATACATGTTGGTGAAAATCGGGAATGGACTTGGAAACAAGGAGTGGAAAATGACAAGGGAGAGCAGCAAAAATAAGGGCTCCGCGATGGAGCCGTGTCACGCTGCCATCGTGGAGACATTCTACCTCGGATGAAATGATTTTGGCAATTTCCAGTGGAGGTTCGCGTTACCTCCGTGACACGGAGGCAGTGCTCCACGATGCACTCCATGTCATGTTGAGTACAATTACCTGGAACATCAAGTTCCAGTGAAGGTGCGCGATAGCACCGTGGCACGGAGGCAAGGCTCCGCGATGCAAGCTGTACCATGCTGAGGTGAAATTGTTGAGGAGCCGACTTCCAGTGAGGGTCCACGATAGCCCCGTGGCACAAAGGTAGTGCTTCGCGATACACTCCGTGCCATGATCTTGGGCAGATTTATATGCCCAAGTGATACTCAAACATATCATTTTCGCCTTGTTTGTGTGCAATATGTATATATTCTTATGTAATTGGTAATAAAATGTGATTTTATACTAACCAACATGATTAGCATTTGTTTTGCAGGAAAATATGATTTTTAGGAGCTAAAATGCATGTTGGAATTATATTGGAGTTGGACTTGGATGCGAGCATGGAAAAGACATTGGAATGCGCAGAGTTTAGGGGCTCCGCGATGGAGCCATGCCACGCTACCATCGCGGAGGCACACTGCCTGGAGGGGAAATTAATTGGAAAATTCCAGTGAGGCTTCGCGACAGCTCCGTGGCACGGAGATAGGCCTCTGCGTTGGCCTCCGTGCCACGTTGAGGCTATAATCCCGGACCCTGGAATTCCAGAGAGGGTCCGCGTCCACGCCGTGTCACGGAGGTAGTGCTCCGCGTTGACCTCCGTGACACGTTGCTTGTTATTCCGGGAAAAATTCCCAGAAGTATAAATAGCACACTTAGGTTTATTTTAATTAATTCAGACTTGGTGGAGCAAGGACGTGGGTTAGAAGAAGTTGAGGGACGAAAAAGTTAAGGGATTTCTTCTCTTCCTTTCTTCTTTCAATCAATTGTATGTATGATTTACACTTGTTTTAGGATGATTAATCCACAAATGAGTGGCTAATTCTCTTCCTTGCTAAGGTTTTGAACAATGGTGATGAATTTTGATTGTTAATGATATGGTTTTCTTCTTCTTGTTCTATGTTGTTCTATTAATTCTTGTTTCTACTGCATTAGTGTGTGGCCGACATTAATGTACATCTAAAAAGTCCAATTTCACTCGAGAGAGCAAGAAATTAGAAAGTTGTGAATTAATAGGATATTGTTCTTAACTTGATTTGGGAAAATTGGGTTTTGATGTGCTTTCCTGATAGAAATATACTTGAAAGCCGTATTAGTCAATTTAGGAACCGGAATTGTAGTGCTAGGTCATAAATTGCATTTGATCACAGAAATGTAGACGAATGGTTTATGATTCTAAAGTGAAATTAAATACGAGAGTTTTAATTTCTAGGCTAATGTTCTTGGCTAGCAACATGAAGAAAATATTAACCAAATTGTGATTATCGTCAAATTCATTACTTGTTCTTAACCTTGGCATGCTCATATCCATAGTTTCAATTCACAGTAAATAATTGTTAATAGTTTTAGTATATATAATTTATAAACAAAAACTTATTTAACTGTTGGTTATGTTGTTGTTAGCATAATTAGAAGTAAGATAAGAATATAGTGTACTTAGGCAATTTTACTTATCCAGAGTCTCCTTGGATCGATACTTGGCTTACTTAGCCACTTTATTACTTGTTTGACCACGTGCACTTGCGTGTTGGTTTTAACCCATATAGCAAACCACCGAACAAGTTTTTGGCGCCGTTGCCCGGGAGACTAGGCAATTGGTGAAATTGTATTAAGTGTAAATTTACTGTATTTTTATTTTATTTTCTTAGTGCTGACAACTTGGTCTTAGTGTTTGTTTTAATTCTTTTTCATTTTATATATATATAGTTTTTTCTTTTTCGGATACCCTTATTGACATGACATCGTGGAATACAAATGGTATAAATGGTGGATACTCATATTTTAATGAATCTTGTCTGAATTGCAGAGGACACCACTTGTGGCAACACTGTAACACGTGCAATATATGTGGTGGTCAAGATGGCCATTGGGATGGCTGTCCGAATGCATACTACCCTCCCCCAAGCCCCCGCTATGATCATTCTGTTGTTTTTGCTGAATATAGGCATGCTGAAAATGAGGACTTGGGACGCCAAGTTCAAATAGAGGACATGATGAAGCAACTCTTGGAGCAATCCGAAGCAATGAAGGAGTCGGTGGCAGAATTGATAATTCAGCAAAAGGAGAATGTAGAGGCTGTAAGCAGGATGAGCGTCAAACTCACGGAGATGTGTGCTGAGGCTGAAGCTTGTGATAATTTGCAGGTGACAGTTTTAGCCGATATTCAAGAGGAACTACAAGAGGAATACAAGGGTGAATTTTTGGATGAAGCCCAACAATTAGAACCTCTTGAGTGTCCCCGTGATCGGCTCATACCTATAGAAAATCCATTCATGGAAGAAGAGAAAGAATATCTCCCATTTGACCTTAATGGAGAAATAGATGTCGATGTTGAAAAGGTATACACAAGTAAGGAAGTAAAGCACAATGCAATTTCAGAGTTGAGGTTGATTGGACCACACTCGAAGCATTTTTCGACATTAAGTTTTGTCGACAACATAGAAATAGAGTCTTCCAAGATTGTAGAGAAATGTCTAGAGGAGGACCAAGCCCCGTATATTCTGAAATTTGCTAACTCGAAGCAAAGAAATGACTTCACTTACTCAAAGGCCAATAAGTTCAAAAGAAAACATCTACTGTTTGGTCCTTACAATTTTTCACCACCACCCCTGGAGCATAAGGGAAAATTAGAAAAGAAATTAGGGGTGAGATTCATATCCTCAAGGTGGAGGAAAAAGTGGTGAAACTTGGTCGTCGAGCCGCAACGGTAAACCAGGCGCTGCACGGGAGGCAACACGTGAAAAATATTTTCTTTCTTTCTTTTTTTTAGTGTAAATAATTTTTATTTTTATTTTTCTTTTCTTGATTTGGGATATATTTTTGTTTTAGTTAATAATTTTCATTTTAGTTAGGGAAATCTATTAATCTAACCAATTTTTTTTAGTGAGGTGATTTTTCAGGTCAAACAGAGACAAATATGCATGGAGTCGGGAAGAACAAGGCAAGGTAGGAAAAACATAATTAAAATGAAGAGACAGTGCACTGGGGCGTTGGCTCCGTGTCACGGAGGAAGGGCTCCGCGTTACCCTCCGTGACACGTTGAAGGTAAAATCCGGATTTTTAAAATTTCCAGTAAGCCAACGCGTTGGCTCCGTGTCACGGAGGAGGGGCTCCGCGTTACCCTCCGTGACACGTTGCCTTATATTTGGTGCCGGGTCACACCGGGTTGCCGGGTGACCCGCGTGTTTTTCTTTAAATTAACCCCGATTTTCTTGCCCTTTCTCCCCATTTCTTTTCCTCTCCGCGACCAAACACCAAAATCCCCCTCCCCAATCAACGTGCCACGCCACTAAGCAAAGAAATCATCAAGTTTCTTCGGTTCTTCAACGTAAAGGTATGTTTTCCTCGTTTCTCTCTAAGTTTTGGCGATTTTAGTTGAATTTGGGCAGGTGAGGTGAGATATATCATCCTAAGTAGCAATTGAGCATGAAATTGAATTATTTGTGATTGATGAAAGTTCGGAATGTTGTTATTAGCGTTTGAACTTGTCGACTACGTGAATAATTCGAAATTGATTGTAAAATTGAATTCTAGGGCTTAGGTTGTTGAAATTGACTTGGGTAATTTGATAATTCGGTGAATTAGATGCCGGGGTGTGTTTGGGAATTGAGATTTGTCGGTGTAAATATTGTTTGAATGTAAAAGACGACGAATTCTCGAATTTTTGGGGAAAATGTGGAAATTGTGCAAATTGGTTTGATTATTTGGATTTGTATGTATATATAGAACTTTTGTTGTTGTTTTTATTTGTTTTTTTTGTTGCTTAGTGCGATGGTTGAATTGTTAGCGATAGTAGGATTGGGATTAGCTGTATGAAGTCTGAGTAGTACGCTAAGCGTTATGTTGTCGAAATTTTTGTGAACGCACTAAGCATAAATTGGATAGTTGATTGTTTTGGTGTAAATTGAGTTATCCTTGCCATAGTTTGTAAAAGTAGCTAAGGACTAAGTGTGGGGTAAACGTTGTGTAACCCGACCTTAGCCGAAGTTAACATATATTTAGCTTAACGTTGTGCTTGTTTATGTATATTGACAGGTACAATGGCGAGTAGGCAGGATAAGGGCAAAGGTACTTCTACTTCTGGCACCGCGAGGAAAAGACTGAGAATGGGCACCGCAGTCCCAGCTGCACCAGCTGTTCCGCGCGGCCAACGCCGCCAATACGGAACAAGGTGGGTAACCGAGGAAGGGAAGAAGTGGTATGCTAAGCATAAGGAAAGCAAGTACTTCCCGGAGGAACATATTGCACGGGAAGCACTAGCACAGGAGTTCCCCCGTATTGTGCAGAGGATTGAAGAAGCTGGGCTCAGCTTTATATTTCAGGAGCCCAAGGAGTGCAACCTACATTTGGTCCGGGAGTTCTACGCAAATTGGAACCCGGCCATCAGAAGCCACACAATAAAAATCAGAGGGCAGATTGTCACTCTGGAACCCCAGCAATTTAATGCCATCGTGGAGCGTGGGACACAGACGCTCACGTTCTCCGCCAGCTAAACATCACCCCACCGTACGCCGACATTAGACGTACCTTGTGTGGGGCTCGATCCACCGCCCGATGGAGCAGACATAAGGTGAGGGGTTACCACCAGACTCTGCCTTATTCGCAGATAAACAGGGAGGCCAGAATATGGCTGAAAATTGTATGTTCTTGCTTGATCCCGGGAGTTCACAAGACGGATGTGACCCGGGACCGTGTCTGCTTGGTGTATGCCCTTATGAAAGGGCTAGAGATTAATGTTGGGGTGGTCATTATATCCGCCATGAAGAGAGCCAGACTACACCAGGGCCACAGATACGGGTTCGGCGGACTCATCACCACCTTCCTCCGAGGCCTTGATGTCGAGGAAGAGGCTTTGGATTACATCCCGCAGTTGGAGCGGAGGGCCCTCGATGTGACAAAAACTAAGGCCCTCGACACCACACATGGGCCAGTGCTGACTTTGGGCGAGCGACATGCTCGTGACGATCAGTACATGGCACGTATGTTTGGCATGCAGCTGCTTCAGCTACGGATTGGTGGGAGACCAGCCACTGAGGAAGAGTTATGGCAGTTGGAGCTGGATTACCCATTTGGCGAGAACGCCAGAGCCTTATGTCAAGTGGGACCAGCCTTCGTTGAGCCTACTTATGACGATGTCCCCACTAACGAGGAGACACGTCGGGAGGACTCCGATGTGGAGTCCGATGACGACGATGGAGCTGACTCAGACATGGGCGATGAGGCAGCAGCACCGGATGAAGAAGTCGAATATTTCGACTGAGCAGGGAGTTCCACCACCCGAAATTTTGTGCTTTGTATATTTGTGAACACTGGGGACAGTGTTTGATTTAAGTGTGGGGTGGGAAGTAGTTAGGTGCTGGGGCTGGGCTAATCTGTTGTATGCTTTTTCCTTGGTTTGTATGTATGTTTATGTTTCCCTGTTGTGAATTGATTTGTGTTGTATCTGTATATATTTTTTTTTGTGGTTAATGATGTGTGTTGTGAAAAGTTATGGTTGCCAAGGTAAATATTTTGTAAATATTTCTGTATATCGAAATGATCGATATTTTTCAAAATTTTTGCGAAAATATTTTGCACTTATCAAAATATTTTGTAAATAGTTTCCATCGACATGATCGATGTTTTGCAAAAATTTTTCGATTTTTTTTTGGGTTTCTCGGAGTTTGTTTTCGGTTCTTTTACTGAGAATAGTCCCATTGAACCGATGTCATAGTTAGTGACCGTTCCCTATGATGGATGGATGACGACCGTCTTAAGGGAAATGTAGTCGGTAGGAGTAGGATTTTAATTTATTGTCAGTTTTTCTTTGGTGGATTACATCAATGAACCTGTAGTTGCTTTATGGTTGCAAAATTTCGTTGCGTGTTGTAACTGATGTTCAAAATGTAAAAGTGATTCGTTTGAAAGCATGCAATTTTGTAAATATGTTGAGTTACCTAGGCTGTAGAATTTGATTCGGTATGATTGAGGCTTAATTTTTGAATTCATGTAATTGGCTAATTAAAGAGTCTGTGAATGCATCTTGAATCGAGCATGTGCATGAAGTGTGTGAAGTGAGGTATTGTTATTCCATGCTATTGTGAAGTGTCTAGAACTTGCCTGGTGTGTGTGCAAAATGAAATGAATGGGGTGTAGTGTTGGAAAGGATGTAGGCATTTCTTTGTTTTAACCGAGAGTTTCTATTTTTTTTCTTGTCATCCTCTACCTTTTTATGTGATTGTATACCCTAGTCAGCCCGTTGAGCCTTTAGCCGTTTCTTTCTTTCTTTTGTCCAAAATGGTATAAACTAAGCTTTATTCCTTCTTTTCATTAGCCGTAAAGTCTATACAAAAATCTTAAGCGCTTAAGAAGAAAAGAAAATTCTTTTCCCGAAGTGTCAAAGAGTGAGAAGAGTGGAAAGAAAAGAAAAGCAGAGTGAAGAAAGAAAAGAAGAGGTTGAAGAGGCACTTGGTATAATGAAATGATAATAAAGGTGCATGAAAACCCTTTGTTGTTGTGTCAAGTGCGTTTGAGGAAATGGGCCATACAAAAGTAAACAAGCATGAATGGGATGATGAAAAAGAGAAAAAGAAGAACAATATCCATGAGTCGATGGGAATGTGTTGAAAAGGCGCTTAAGGATGCTAGTGACTATTATTGGCTAATCCAATATATACTAGTTCCATAGCTTCCATTACAACCCATTAAAGTCCTACGTGATCTTAATCATGGGTGGAGGGATCATAGCTACCTGTCATGCGGACAACTCCCGCACCTCTCCTCTGAGGCTGCTACCTCCGCATACCACCTTGCAAGCTCGAGCGTCTGTAACTGTGCAAGGCGCTCATCCATGCATCTCTCAAAAGCATCTAATCATCCATGCACTGAGCTAGAGAGAACCTCTAACTCCTTTCTAACCCATGACTTAACTTGCTCCATTAACACCTTAACCTGCAGAGCCCTGTGTGCTTGTTGTTTCTCAGCTTTTGCTAGCCTTCTAGCCATGTCAGTCAGGAATTGTTTGGAAATAGTGACTAGACCGGCTGAAGGAGCACTTGAGTGTGCAACAGGTGGTTGAGGTGCAGCTGCTGTGGATGATGACTCTGGAATCTCCATAGGGGTGGGAATGTCAGCTGCACATGTAGCCTTAGGCCGGCTACCCATCTCTCTGGCCTCCGTGTTCTCTGCCGCCATCTCAGTAAATACAGCAGCCTCAGTGTGCATACCGCTACTAGATGCCTTTGCCGATATAGTCACTCCAGTGGATGCGACAGCCTAACTACTTGCTCTCGATATCGGGTTTGTGTCAACTCAATATCGGTTATATTATGGACCACTATGCACTGATCAACCAATGGAAACTCTGGCACCTTTGACTCCTGACAAAGTCTATTAACAAGGCATGGAAAGGGAATGGTAGTGCCATCATTTATCACCCGCTCTCGAATTGCTTCAGCAATATACCGCGGGAAATTTATGGCGTACCCCTCCATGATGATAGCTATCAGTGCAGCTCTGTGAGGTGAACGAACGTTATCATTGCTGATTAGTACCAACCTGTGCAAAACTAGTGACCACCAAAACTTAGATTGAAAATTCAATGAGGCCTTCTTTATCTGGGTCTCAGTGCCATGCAACCATTAAACCAATGGACCTCTTGTGACAATGACGCATGACAGCCAAATGTACTGCCTGATTTGCTTCTCACTATTCATCTTCTTAGTCTTGAATTTCTCGAGCTCGAATAGTCTATGATCGAATTCGGTTGTATTCATCGGGGCATGATAGTCTGGCCCATAAAGCAGTCTGCAGATGGTCCTCTTAGATATGTCTAAAGGTGTCTCAACAACCAACACCTGTGTTAAAGCGGGCCTCTTCATCTAGTCTTGACAACCCAATGCCAGAAACTGTAATGTCGCTGCATAGGCTGTGTAGAATTCTCTAACCAGGCAGGGGCTATAGCTTCCCAATGGATCAGTCAACCACCCAAACCTGTATTTATTGAAGAAAGCCTGCAGCTCAGGGAGGTCCTTGAGCCCTATGGTGACCAGTCTGGGCTCCTCGTAGAGGCTCCTCTTTGGATGTCCTTTGTCATTCAGAGCAATATCGCTGTTGTAAATGACCCTCATACCATGAACACACCATCTCTTCACGTGCCTTGGTTGATCATTCAATGTATTCGAAGTCTCAGTCAATTCATCATCTATGTTCCCTTGTTGAGCACGACTCATCAGATACTTCTGCATTTCGCTCAGCTGTGGCGCCCTTGGGAGCAATCAAAACTATGGCCCAGTATTCTCATCTATTCAGCTTGGTGGGTCTCTTGCCAATGGAGTAGGAGCATCAACCAAGGCTGTCGGATTTGTATATCGTTGAGCCCTAGCCCTGGTGGATCTCCTCACCAGCTACTCTACTAACACTTTGTATTCCTCCTTTGAGCTACTAGACTCTTCAGAGGAAGAGGGCGCATCACGAAGTTTGCGATAAGATGGATGACTCCTCTCTGGAACTTGTTTCTTGGCCGGACCTTTCTTTGGTGTATCCTTCGGAGCCATTGTACCTATGGAATATCAGTTAGTATATAAGATGAGATGAAACATAATCAACTTTTAAACTGTGTCTCTGTAGACAGGACGAGTGACTTAACAAGTCGTTGCCACTAGCCATGACTCGTGAGGTCAGTTGTTGTCTCCAGGATATGTTTTTTCTTGTTGGACCAGTGGACTTGATGACTGGTCACAACGGGTCGTTAACTGAGGCAACGACTCTTTAGATCAGTCATGAGGTATACTGGTCACCTAGACTAATTCCCACTCAGGATGAGCTTATGACGAGTTGAGAGGTGATACCATGACTCATTGAATGGATCGTTCTCAAGAGTTTTATGAAAAGTCCCATTACACATGTTCCATATCTAGGAAATTTAAGTTCCCACAAGAACAGATCATCATATTCATTAAGGGTTCTATGAAAAAAAATTCACATTCAATGTCATGCCACTAGGGTTCCATAAAAAAATTCATGGTATTTGGTCGAATTTGCAATCATTACGTGAGAAAACAAGTGGAGAAGATCATAATATAATCAAATACTCACAATGACTACGATTTGAGTAGGAGAGATATTTGAATTTGAAATTGCAATAGGGTGAGGTACTTGAGTAACTGTGTTTGATCGTGTGTGTGAGTTCTTTGAGAGTGAGAAATGTGATCTTGGAATGGTGAAAAAGTGGGTAATTTTGAAGTTAAATTTTTATTTTTAAATTCAGGTAAGAGTTCGGAGGGAAAAAATTCGGGTGGTTTTATATGTTAAAAACAACAATTTACCCTAATTTGTGCGTAGGCCGGGTCGGGTGGAAGTTAATTAAAAACATACCACAACCCACGTAACGGTTTGTTATGTGGTGAAATGACTCATTTGACCCTTCTTCAGTGGCTTGAGCTTAAGATCCTACCTGGGACCTAATGACTCGCGTAATGACTCGTGGTGCTACACAACGAGTCATGGCCTGTGTCGTAGGCCCTGAACTATGGTATCTTCCTGATGGGCCACCTAACGAATTATTTGGTCGCCCAATGATTCGTTAAGCAGTCATTGTCACCTTTTTCAGTTTAATTCCATCTTTGATCTAGTAGATTTGACAGAAGTCCCCACGATTCGTTGTCACTGGCAACGACTCATTTGGTCAACCATTGTCTACACTATTTTATGCAACAGTGACGATGATCCATTTAATGAGTCATTTGGTCTGATTATGACTCGTTCTATGTTTCTTTGCGCCAGCAACTCAAGTGCAAATTTTTAGTTTTAACTTCAAATTTCCCATCTTAATCACCTGAACACGTCAACACACGTGAACACTATATTTTTCTTACATTAACAACTTGGGTTGCCTCCCAATAAGCGCTTGATTTAACGTCGCGACACGATATGAGTATTTTGACTACTCAGACTTCACCAAAACACCTCCATGGGTTGCCTCCCATGCAACGCCTGATTTAACATCACGGCATCACGCAAATCCCCAGGTTACTCAGATTTCACCCAGAGCCCAGAGATCCACCAGCTTTATTTCTTCGCTTCTCCCCAGATATGCTTTCACCCATTGACCATTAACTTTAAAGCATTTTCCTTCATGATTTTCTAGTTTAATTGCCCCATGGGAGAATACTTGAACCACTTGAAAAGGCCCCAACCATTTGGACTTCAACTTGCTAGGAAACAAGCGAAGCCTAGAATTGAATAGTAATACCATATCACCAGGGCTGAACTCTCTCTTCTCAATCTTTTGGTCAAGTTGAATCTTCATTCTCAATTTATAAATTTTAGAACTCTCATAGGCTTTCAAATGAAATTCACCTAGCTCATTCAACTGATCAAGGCTCAAGTTCACAGCTTTGCTCCAATCCAAATTCAGCTTCTTGAGCGCCCACATAGCTTTGTGCTCAAGTTCCACCAGAAGATGACATATTTTATCCCATATTTTTACCCTGTTTTTTACCCCATATTTATCCCATAAATAATGAAACAACCATTTACAAAAGTGTGAACCCCCATCACTAATGATGGCTTTGGGCGTCCCAAATCTAGCAAATATATTCCTTTTCAAAAATGCTATGACACTATTCCCTTCATTATTTGGAAGCGCAACTGCCTCCACCCATTTCGAAACATAGAACACAGCAACAAATATGTACTTCATCCAATTTGAGCTCACAAATGGGCCAATGAAATCAATGCCCCGCACATCAAATAGCTCAATTACCAGGAGGGGAGTGAGAGGAAGCTCATGCCTCCGTGATATGCCTCCTTGCCTTTGGCATGCATCACATGCCTTTGCAAAATCATGTGCATCCTGGTGAATGGTTGGCCAATAATACCCACATTGCAGGATCTTGTGGGATGTGCGAATCCCATGGTGGTGACCCCAACAGGGGATGAGTGGCAGGCCTCCACTATACTCAACATCTCTACCTCGGGCATGCATCTTAGAATCACCCCATTAGCACATATGCGAAATAACTAGGGCTCATCCCAGAAAAACTTTTGCATGTAAAACATAAACTTCTTCCTCTGGTGAAAAGATAAGTGCTCTAGTACAACATCATTTACCAGATAATTAGAAAAGGCTACACACCATGGGATGAGATCCTGTGAGGCCGATAAAACCTGCTCGTCTAGGATTGCATCATCTATGTCATGCTCATCTCGAAGTGCTGCATCAGGTTCAAATCTTGATAAGTGATCCACCACCTGGTTTTCAGTCCCTTTTCAGTCTTTTACCTCGAACTCAAACTCTTATAGTAGCAGAACCCATCAAATCAACCATGGCTTGGCATCCTTCTTTTCCATCAAATATATCAAAGCTGCATGGTCTATATGTACTATCACCTTAGTTCCAAGCAAGTATGCTCGAAAATTCTCAAATGCAAAAGCTACAGCCAACAACTCCTATTCTGTCACGGTGTAATTTTCTGAGTTGCATTAAGAGCCTTGCTAGCATAATAAATAGGATGGAAAATCTTTTCACACCTCTGACCCAACAAAGCTCCTAGGGCTACTCCTCTAGAATCACACATAACCTCGAATGGTGAAGATCGATCAGGTGTCACTATAATCAGGGCAGTGGTCAATCTCTCTTTTAGGCATTCAAACGCCTTCAGACATGCCTCATCAAAAACAAACTTCACCTCTTTCTCAAGTAGTTTACATAAAGGATGTTCAATCTTTCAGAAGTCCTTGATGAATATCCTGTAAAACCTTGCCTGACAAAACACCTTTCACAGAAATTGGAGGTGGTAGACTAGCAATTACTTCTATCTTGGCCCCGTCCACCTCAATACCCTTACCTGAAATCTTATGTCCTAACACTATACCTTCTTTCACCATGAAATGGCACTTTTACCAGTTAAGTACCAAATTGGTCTCTTCAAATCTCTACAACACCTTGCTCAAATGAGCTAAACAATCTTTGGATGAATCACCCACCACCGAAAAGTCATCCATAAAGACTTCAATGATATCTTCCACCATGTCAAAAAATATGGACATCATGCAATGCTGATAAGTGGTGGGCGCATTACATAACCCGAATGGAATCCTCTTAAATACAAATGTACCATATGGACAAGTGAACGTAGTCTTCTCTTGGTCTTCGGGGTCTATAGAAATTCGATTATACCCCGAATAACCATCAAGGAAATAGTATCATCCTCTGAACGCAAGTCGTTCTAACATCTTATCCATGAATGGAATGGAATGTGATCTTTATGAGTCCAACGATTCAACTTCCTATAGCCCATGCATACTCTCCAACCGGTGACTAGTCTTAATGGAATAAGCTCATTGTTGGCATTTGGGACCATCGTGATTCCTCCCTTTTGCGGTACACACTGAACTGGGCTCACCCATTTGCTGTTAGCAATAGGATAAACCACACCCACATCCAACCACTTGATGATTTCCTTCTGGACCACCTCTTGCATAGGTGGATTCAACCTATGTTGATGCTCAATGCTCGGAATACAATCTGGCTCTAGCTGGATCTTTTGAGTGCAAATACCGGTTGGGATTCCAATAATGTTTGCAATGGTCCATCCAATGTCTTTTTTATATCTCTTCAAAATGGAGACCAAAGCCTCCACTTGCCATTCCTCCAAGTCAGTTGCAACAATGACCGGTAAAGTGTTACCGATTCCCAAAAATACATATTGCAAGTGAGCCGAGAGTGCTTTGAGCTCCAATACTGGAGGCTCCTCAATAGATGGCTTGGCTGATGGTGTCACCCGATTCTTCAGGTCAAGATCAATCTTCTTTGGAGCATAAGTGTATGACTACATGCCAGTAAGTGAATTTACAATCTCCTTACCCCCATGGATCTCCTCAGTACCAACATCCATCAAAATTGCTGCTAAGTCATCAAGAATCAATAACTCCTCCACAGGCATAATTGGGAACTCAGGTTCCAAAACATCAATTACTGAGACCACCCTCATGTCATTTGGCTGCTTCATGAATCTGCATACCTTGAATGTCACTTCCTCATTATTCAACTGATATTTCAGTTGTCCAGTCTCCATATCTACAAGAGCACATCCGGTGGCGAGGAATGGTCAGCACAATATAATGGGGACCTCAAAATCAACTTCATAATCCAGGATGACAAAATCGGCCGAAAATATAATGGACTCCACCTTCACTAGAACATCAAAGATAATTCCCACTGAATTATTCACCATACGATCTGCCATCAAAAGCAGCATTGCAGGCGATTTGGGGGCTCCCAAGACCAACTATCTGAACATTGCTAGCAGCATCAAATTAACTAGCACCTAGATCACATAGTGCCTTAGATAAATTAAAGGCTTTAATAGTGCACGGTATGGTGAATGCTCCAGGGTCTTCATTTTTTTGAATAAGAGAACGGGATGCTATTGCACTACAATGGTGCAAATTATCAGCAGGTTCAAAGCTTATAGTCTTCTTTCTAGTGACAAGGTCCATCATGAATTTAGCATATCCAGGCATCTGCTCAAGTGCCTCAACTAATGGGATGTTCATAGATAATTGTTTCAACATAGATATGAATTTGTGATATTTCCCATCTTCGACCTTTTTCTTCAACTGCTGTGGAAAAAGGGGAGGCGGTCTAGGAATAGGTGTGAACTTTTGTGGTGCCTCCTTCTCCTTCTCATTACTAGATCCATGCTCCTTTCCATTACTAGGAGAAGTCTTCAGCACATAATCATCAACCAAAATTGGGTCCTCAGAATCTGCTATCCTATCTTCATTAATCAATACGGGCTCTTCTGTCTCATCAATCATAACCGGCCTTGGAGGATCAACTATCGTCTTCCCACTCCTAGTATTGATCGTCATGCAGTGATTTTCATTTTTCGGAATTTGCACTGTGTTGCTGGGAAGTGTGCCTTTCTGCCTCTAATTCATCGCAATAGACATCTGACTCAGCTGCTGCTCAATTTTCTTAATGGCCATGGCATGTGATTTCACCTTTTGATTCATACCAGAAATATCAGATCGGAGCTCCTTGAAATTGCCATTTGTTGCCTCCATCTGATTAAGTACCTTGGGCAACATGTCTTCAACCCTTGAGCCACTAGAATCTAGCTCACGATTCCTTAGAGGGACATACAGACCACTTTTATCATTCTTGTACTCCTCACGTTTCTTCTAGTCTCCATTGTCTCTGTATTGCCGTTGGTTGTAATTGTTATCCCTGTAGTTCCGACCTTGGTTTCCTTGACCTTAATTTCAAGAGTCTTGGTTAGACCCTTGGGTGTTGGTCCTGAAACCTGCCCCTTGACCATTCAGATAATTAGCTTCCTCCTCATATTCAGATTCGCCTCCATCATTTCTCGGGGCCTTGCCCTGAGAACCCATAGCATTCACTTTTTTAGCTCTAGCTCCCATCAAATACTTAGAAAGATGCCCCATTATGGTCTTTATCTATGCAATATACTGATCTCGTTCTTCATCCTTTCTTCTCTGTTCTGCAGGCATACCTATCGCATAAGAACCAACCAGAATCTTTAACTCTCTTGTGTGTTATGCACGGTAGGTTTTGGTGATTCTTTCAAGTAGCTCGGCAGCCTCGACATAAGTGTGGCTCATGAACAATTTTCTAGATACGGTATCAACCACCACCTTGGTGTTAGCATTTAAAGATCTATAGAAAATTTCCAGCAATGTATCTTTTGGGATCCTGTGGTTGGGCACCCTTTTAAGCTTCTTGTTGAATCTCAACTATGTCTCTTGAAGTGCCTCAGAATTTAACTGCCTGAAGTTGTATATCTCATCTTTTAACTGCAAGGCTCTGGAAGGTGGGAAAAATCTTTCAAGAAAAGCTCTTTTCAACTCCCTCCATGTAGTGATAGAATCGTTGGGCAGTTCTGCCAACCACAAGCTTGCTTCACTCCCTAATGAAAAGGGAAATAACCTTAGCCAAATTTCATCCTAACTCACTCCCGGTTGTTTATAAGCTTTGCAGATGCCCATGAAATTTATCAAGTTAGTATGTGCATCATCAGTTGCATGACCCGCAAATATCCCCTTCATGTTGAGTAGTTGAATCATAGCACTGGTAATATAAAACTTTGGCCCAACAGGCAAAGGGGCGGGGGGGGGGGGGACAATAGCTGTAGTGGCACCCGCTTTGTCAATATCAACATCATCATCCTCACTGAAATACTGATGTCTCTACTGTTCTGGACCTCTATTCCTTCTAGCTAGCTCTACTTCAGCAGCTAGGAAACCCTTGCTAGCTCTCTATCTCTTGTCCGAGCTTGTTCCTCATCCAACATTCTAGCAGTAGCTTGGTCCACTATCTCTTGCTCTTGTATGTTGTCTATTCTTCTCAGATTTCTCAGTGTTTGCTTAAGTTCATGATCAATTTGAACTAGGGGTTTTCCTTGGCTCCTAGTACCGGGCATGCACGAACCTAAAACCTGTAAATAACAAAAACAACAAAATAAAAATAAAAGGAAATAAGAACCAACAGTAAAGCAAACACAACTAACAAAAGCCTTAGCCGTATTCCCCGACGACGGTGCCAAAATTTGATGTCGCCCAAATTATACCGCGCAATTGAGATATAAAGCGGTCGATTTCAAATATAAAACCCAACAAAGGTTTAGGTCAATCCCACAGGGAATATCGAAAGAACTTGAGTTAATGTGATTAGCTATTACTATCGGATTACTTATTTCCGTGGGGGGGGGGGAAGAAATAAAATAATAAACAAGGGTAAAGGCTACTAGATATTTAAATCAATTTCGGTTTGTATTCAATCAACAAATTGACTAGGATTCTGTTCCCCAAGACTTCACAACCCCTAGACATTTACACTAGTGATCTATTCTAATGTTTAACATGCAATATCGGTAAGTTAGGTTCACCTAAATGGTTGGTCCCATATCTAGATGATTATGACCACGCAACTTGGTCTGTATACGGGTGTATGCTTAATTAACCCTTACTCTTAATGTCAGATTAGCTATCCCCCGACAAGTTCAAGCTATTAGATGAAGGTTGATAGCCTCAAATCTCCATTGTTAATCTTCCATTCACTACCTCCTTGATCGAGTAAAAGAATAAGGCGAGTTCTAATATTTGCAACCGTTAAGAAATAATTAAAACGCAGGGAAAAACAATACATGGATTAAACCCCATTCAAGAATCACTAAGTTTTTTACCTATGTGTGTTAATTCATCATGGTTCCCACAACCCTAGTTATGGGTTTAGCTACTCATGCTTGAATAATCACAATCAGAAAATATAGAATAAATCATAATTGTAACTTACAAAAACTCATAGAAGAAAACCACGTGAATTGAATATAACTGCAAAACTGATGCACAAAACTCCAATGTTGATTAATTCCCAAAATCAAGAACAAAATTACAAACTCTGTTTCTTGAACCAAGAATGATTGTTCACAACACTACAATCCACATGTAAGTAGTAAAAATGAGTTGTCTCCGAAAAATAAACCTAAAAATTATATTTATAGTTCCAAACAAATCTTATCCTAACTAAACTTGGATTTCAGGTTGGCATGGGTAACGGGCCAAGTAACGACTCGTTGGGTCTCCTAATGAGTCGTGATCAATGAAAATCATCTGTCCTTGGCAGTAGGCCCAGTCATGGTAATGGATCACCTAATGACTCATCGTGTCAGGGCACGAGTCGTTAGGCCTCTCATGTTCTTGGTTCTCCAGAATTCCAGTGCACATGACAGTTCCTACCAGTGCTCTCCTGACGATGTTGTCCCATCATCCGATGACTCGTTACATTTGTCTCTGCCTTCACTGGATATTTTTTAGAAATCCTCTTCCCAGTCTTTACGACAGGCTTAACGACTCTTACTAGACATAACGATTCATTCCTTCAACCCATTAAGTGTACTTCTTCTTCAACATTAAAACTTGATCTTCTCCCCACGACTTTAGGCATGAGTCTTGCTTTGAAACAATGATTTGTAACTTGCCTAGCAGCCTGCATTTCAGTCCTTTTATGCCTCACTTTTCCTATTTCCTGTTCTGGACCTGTTTTCCTTCAACATGCAACACAAATGCATCATATCTATATAAATATACCCGAAATGTGCATAGTTTCTTGGTTATAAGCGTCGTATGTGCCGTAAAATCACGGAACATGTCATATCCTGAATAGTACTAGAGTTCCCCTTAGGACAATATTTAGCAATAAGCCCCTTTTCACCATAAGTAGAACAAGGACCAACAACCCCATAGGAATGACCACCATGATGCCTACCAGCATTAAGATACTTCTAATATGGACTTGACTGATATGAGTTGTTACCCTTTCTCTGAGTCTTTTGTTGACCCTGTCTAGTTGGATTGTCACCTCTTGAAGACTGTACCACTGACTCTGACTGCGTAGGCCTGGATTTCCCATGATGATGGCCATTCTTGCCCCTGGATGGAGCACCACTGAACCCCCCTGTGTTACATGCCCTTTTACTTTCTCGCTCAGCTCTTTCCATTTCTAAATAGGACTCACAATGGAGCACAGTTTCAACTACATCTAAATAGGTACAACTTCACACATCTCGTATCATAGAACCACGATAACTATGCTCAAGTCAATCCACGAATCATCTCACCTTCTCCCTTGGGTCTTCAACTAAAAATGGAACATACCTAGATAACTCAGTGAACTTAGCCTCATACTTTGTAACTGCCATAGCTCCCTGGCGTATGTTATTAAACTGAAGTCTCATGTCATCTTGTTTACTCACGGGAATGAACCTGTCCTTAAACATTATTGAAAACTCTGACCAAGTGATACATGGTAACCCTACTTTTCTGCCTCTCTGAACTGAAGTCCACCCTTCCCCTGCAGAACCTTAGAACAGGAAAGTGGTAAATTCCACACCTTGAGTCTCCTTTAACCCGAATGTAGTCAATGTCTTTTCACAATGATGAATGAACTTCTGAGGCTCAATAGAAGTTGGCGCGTCACATCAAACTCGAGTGTCTTAAGATCCATGAAATTCTTAAGATCTTTGGACCGCCCAGTAGTTACAATTGAATGAACAGTCAGCTGAAGGGTCAACTAGATGCCCTTGTAACTGCAACATTCAACTGAACTTGTGTTTGCATTTTTGAAGTAGTTTGAGGAACTACAAGTCCACCATGACTAGGCACCAATAGCTCTAACACATTCAACAATCTCATCACTACATTTGTAGGAAAGGCAACAATAGGTACAACAGTTGGTACTGTCGATGGAGCATCTTGAACAACCTGTTCTTGTACTCGTTTCGGAGCAGCAACTCAGGGATGACTCCCATTCACAATTTCAAGCTGAAGACTGGCATGTGCCCTAGTCTGAGCCCTTGTTTGATGGTCCCCAGCTCGACTACCATCAGGGGTAGTTCCATGCCCTGCACCTTGTCAAACTGGTGCCTTTGATAGACTAGCAAATGAAGACGCACGTTTCTTAGCCATCTATGAAATAAATATTTCAAGATTAGACTTGAATCAATTCAACACACGAATAAAGAATGAAAGAAGGAAAAACATCCTAAATGATCGGTAGCTTCGAGGTCATAAGTATGGGCGCCTACATACCCATTAAAAAGACTCTACTAAACACTCCTCCATGAATCGGGACTTAAAGCCTAAGCTCTGATACCAACTTAGTCACATCCCAAAATATCCCATAGACGTGACTAGCACCCGCTAACACCACCGCCAGACGAACCTATTTTCCAAACCCTTAACCTTTTCTATAAGCATTGAAATACAATATATGCAACACAAACACATCAATAGTCATAAAAATGAAATGATTATCCAACCAAAATCAAGTCACAATTTATAAGAAAGCACACGATCATTTAAGTAGTATATCTCTATTCTAAATCCCACACTAAGACCATGGAGCATCTAATAGAGTTATATAAGTTTAGTTGTCGGGCATGCAAACCCCAAGAAAAGAAAAAATATATATATAAAGTAGATAAAGATGAAATGATACCCTCCATGAATCGATGCGAAGGCTCACCTCAACAACAAAATATACGCGAACGGACTCGTCAGCCACTAGTCTCACCTCCCGTAATAGAATCTGCATAAACATGTAAGTAAGGAGTGAGATATATATAAATATAACTCAGTAAGATCTTCGACCCACCACTTTAATACCCCTGGAACAAGTGTTAGAAAATGCAACCACAACAAGCACAAAAAATAATATGCACAAATATATATTTCCAAAATATAAAACTCATTAAAGTCCAAACAAATGTTCAAAAAGATCACTATATATTGCAACACCTTGAAAGTTTCCAAGATCAGATTCCAGGCTTGAGGAAAGAAATCATACTAAAAAGGGAAATTTTGTGCAGAATGAGTAGGGGAACGACTCGTTAGGAGGTCCCACGAGTCGTCATCAAACCCGTGGGAAAGCAGTTTTGAGGTATAGTTAAGTCAGGTGGTGAAGGACGACTTGATGAGTCGTCTTGCCTAGCAACGACTCATTAGGTTGGACGTTGGGTAGAGGCTAGGGTCCTGATAAAGTCTCAGGTAGTGGAGGTGAGGGAAGGACATGAGGAGTCATTAGGAATGGCGATGACTCGTTATGTTGGCCGTGGGTTGTGTTGAAGGACTTTTTGAAGGACATGGCAATGCACTCCACGACTCGGTTCCCACGAGTCGTTGCCTGATCCCACGACTCGTGGGGGCCTGGCAGGGTATTTTTTTACTACGAATTTCCAAGGTGATTTTGTAATTTCCTAAGCTCCATACTCCTAAACTGCATCATTTTGGGCATCAGGTGGGACGTTTTTAGGGGGAATATCTGGCCTAACCCCTTATTCCATCCAAAAACACTCACAAATTCTTCTTCCTCTTCTTCTTCAAAACTCAAGAACATGTAGGGTTTCTTCAATGACTTCAAGATCCAGGTTCTAGAGGGATATTCATCAAGCCAAATATGTGGGACTACAACAAGAATCCCCTTTCGTCCTTGTCTCCCAAGATTTATGTAAAACCGTAGTTATTAAATTTTAACAAAGAATTTATGTCTTAAGGTCTCAATCTGAGCGTGATTTCTCATATGTTTTCATGAATTTCTAGACCCTCATGATAATCAGCAATGCATGTTATGAAATTACTATTAAATTCATGATTTTGGCATACGAAATGGTAGTAGCATATTTTCTAGAATTTTTCTAATCATTAGCATTATTTTCAAGCTATGGCTCTTATGAAGTATGCACATACTTTTTACCATGATTTCACTATACATGGTTAAAGAATGATTTGAACCTATGAGTTTGCTTGAATATAGAACCCATGATTTATATTGTGTTCATGGCTCATGATTCTATGAATTGAGTAAGAAAAAGTATGTCTATGATTTCCCTAGACTCTCAGGCCTCTGGTTAGCTGAAAGGTAGTCTTGGTCCTTATCATAGATTAGGGTGGAACTTGAATGATTTAGATTCCAATAGAATTGTCATGTTTATATATGAGATTTCGTGCATGTGATGATTGATTGACATAGATGCTTGAGTAGTAGTTAATATCTTGGTGTATTCAGTCTCAGAGACTCAGTCCACACTGAAAACACTTAGAGTTCTACAGAAAGGTTAGTTATAAATGTTGGGATTTTCCATGTTGTTAATATCAGTAGTTTTTCATAGTCAGCTTATGCTAGTCCAGTTCCAGTCAAAATACTAGCTTACTCAGTAACTTTAGAAATGTCAGCTGATCAGTTTGACTTAAGTCTTTTCCTAAGGTGTTAGTGATGCCTCACAATTATCAAAACCAGATTTAGAATCCCATTTATTGGTCCATTAGGTGGCCATGACACTTAATATATATAGCTTTGACTAGCCTTAGGACCCCAGTTAAGTTATCAATTTGTTCTTTAGACGGTTACGATGCTTCCAGATAAGCTGTACTAGCCAGTCTTAGAACACCAGTTACTAAATTCGGTCCGATAAGACTCTTAGGATACTTCTAGATAAGTATCCCTGACTTAGTCTTGGGCCCCATTCTTGAGCTATCAGCTTAGTATTTAGTTTAGGATTATCCAGTGGGAGTAGGACTTAGCACCAAAAGGGGGCCAGGGTTCCGGCGCACCCAGGTTCCTAGAACTGCGTTGCCACCGTAGGTGACAATTTTATTGGCCTTATGGCCCAAAACAGTGATTTTTTCACAGTCCATGCTTTTATACCCTGGCAAGGTATATTGGGTCCTACCGATGGGATGTATACATTGGACTCCACGTCTAGCTCACGTGGTTATATATCGGTTATAGACTATCCCACTAGTCAGTACAGTCTCAGATAGCTCAGTTCAGAATAGTTTTAGTTTTCTCAGTTCAGTTCAGTTCAGTATAGTTAGTTCAGATCAGTATCTCAGACTCTAGGCATGTCTACGACCATCACACAGGGTCAATTTTACCATTTTAGATATATTTCAGTTTATTCAGTTTTAGTATTTGAGTTAGTTATTGCATGTCATTGCAGTTTAGTTATTTATTACTTTATGTTATATTTTTCTCCCACTTACTTAGTACATTCAAAGTACTGAAGCATACCTTCTATGTTGTATCCTATTATGATACAACTGCAGGTTCTCAGTCTCAGTACAGTTAGTAGACCTTCTCCATGAGTTACCCGTGGCATCAGTGGTGAGTCCTCATCTTTCGAGGACGATGTCATTTTTCTGCAGTTACTTTCATTCATTTAGACCTTAGAGTTAGCTGGGGGCTTGTCCCAGCAACTCATCAAATATAGATGGCTTTTAGATATAGACTTA
The DNA here is from genome assembly GCA_035772735.1 of Datura wrightii. Taxonomy (NCBI): domain Eukaryota; kingdom Viridiplantae; phylum Streptophyta; class Magnoliopsida; order Solanales; family Solanaceae; genus Datura; species Datura wrightii. Next base: position 147,360,399 of record JASDFA010000018.1, read on the forward strand.
AACTTTCAGATTTATTTTCATATGTGTAAATTCTTATTATTCAGCCTTCCTTAAATGATTTTATTATTTAAGCTTTTGTTATGATTTACTCAGATTACTAGTGTTATGACTCCAAGTACCATGTCTCGTCCATGGTATAGACTCGAGTTGTGACAAACTTGGTATCAGAGCCAGGTTTAAAGTTTCCTAGGGTGTCTGAAAGCCGCATCAAGTAGAGTCTTTTCATGGGTGTGAAGCGCGCCACCCTTATGAGGAGGAGGCTCCTAGGCGTTTTAGGAGAATTCCCTTCTTTCACTATTCTTATCGTGCGGTAGAGTGTAAACTCTAAAGTTTCTCTTCTAATTCGTGCTTTACGCATTTGCAAATAATGCTTCCCAGAAGCTATAGTGGAAGAGGAAACAATAACAGGAACCCACAAGTCCCACCAACTCTAGTAGCCCTCTAAATGGGAAAGTGATGGATACGGAGCTCGGGGTTGCTTTCAGAGTGTTAATACGGGCCACCACCACTCAGGTTAACTAGTAGGCAGCCATGCCTGCAAATCTTACTAAAGAAATAGTAGCTACCAGGGTTTGAAGCTCCATAAAAAGGAATTCATCTGAGTTACATGGTCCGAAAGAAGATGGAAGGGTCAAGGAGAGAAATAGAGCAAGGACAGGGGACTTATTGTATTCCCAACAGGGGATGAGTGGTGGACCTCGTTTCCAGTCCCGTTGGAGATCATCAGCCCTAGCACCACTGATAGCCAATGCTCAAGCCAAACCCGGAGTAAGGGGGATGACATACCCAACTTGCAAGAATTGTGGTAAGAAACATTTGGGAGAATGCATGGCTAGCCTAGATGGTTGTTTTTGGTGCGGCAAGTCGGGCCATAAACATAGAGATTTCCCAACAGCCAGATGAGGCAAAGATAGAGCCTCGATAACCCCTCCTATAGCCTTGTCAGGTCGCCCAGTTTGCGAGAAGTGTGGAAGGAGCCACCTGTTTTCTCGATAAGAAAGGATTCTTTGGATGTGGTCAATTGGGACATAGAATAAAGAATTGCCCTTTCGCTGGATGTGGGAAGACTCAGCCGACCATTCCAGCACCTCTAATCGCTCGCCCATCTCAGCAGGGCCCAACATTTAGTGCAGATGGCAGACAACTCCATATATAGTTGTGGGTATGTTATGAACTTTTGTTTATCCCTGCATGTTGTTAGGCCTAGGAGCCACCATATAAGGTATGAGATGCCTTTAGAATGCCAGTATGAGAATTATTCCGTGGAGGATATGAAATTACTAGAAGTGTGAAGCCTTCATTAATGTCTTTAGAGTCGAATGAGAAGTCAAAAGTTAGGGATGTTATCCTAGACTTAAGAAGAATCTAAGAGATTGAGAATAATGACTTTAAAGTAAGGGGGAGATGGTAAGTTACAAAGGCCAAGGCAACTCCTAAGTGTTCTAGTAGAAGGACTCCAGAAATAGTAGCTATAGGATGTCAATCCTTCCCATTCAGATGTTATCGCTTGTGTTTCAGTTAATAATACATTCTACTCATGCTTATGTTCAGACTCCAAGAATTATAGATAACCACTTCAGACAGTGATCCCCATCTTACTCCATGATTTCGAAAATCTCAACTTCATGTCATGAAACTCATTATGTACATACTCACGTCTCACAATATGCTCAGCTTCATGAACCTAGTCCCTCGGACTCTCTTTAATGATTCGATAGATCATGCTACATCATGTATAGGCTTAGACTAAGCTCCTTGAATGATTCGTGCTTGCGATTTCCTTACTATAAGCCAGGTGTATGTTCACCCATAACAAGAATGATTTTTGTAACAGATATATTCAGAATGACTTTCTATTTAGACCTTAGATGCTCAATATGTAGAAGTTCATGAGATGCAGTTACTAGTCCAATAAGGGAAACAGAGGAATTCTTGGATGGAACAAGCTGCGGAGGAGACGTAAGACAAATTTAGTGATAGGCTTGAATGTTGTGGTGGTATTCTGGAAGTTATCGTATCTAGAAAGGTGTCTCTCTTTTAAAATGAGATTTTAGGTGAGATTTTGACCGTTAAGATCGTAAGTTGGGGGAATAAGGGGGTTGTGTAGGTGAAGGTTTGAAGGAACAATCAGCTAGTAGGAGGAACTAATAGGGAAAACTAAATTCAGATAAGGCCGCATGTTCGGGTATTAGAATGCAGTTATAATTTGCAACTCTGCCCCTAACCGCTCAGTTCAAGCTTGAGAAGAACAGTTTCTCCTTAGTACCCTACTTAGTCCCATGTCAGCTTCATGTCCTTTAGTTTGCTCATATCTTAGCATGCATGTGTGATTCAGAGACTTAGTTCAGATATGTAGTTCAACTCAGACTCAGATACTCCATTGGCGTTCAGCCTTAGCATTCAGTTCTCGAGGTTGAAACTATTTTCCTAGCCTTTTAGCTCAGTCATTTTGTCAGTTCTCAATTCCGGGTGCAAAGTATTTGAGATTCCAGTTCAGTCCCTATCCTTTCAGTATGGTTAACCTAAATCCGAGGAATAATGTTCCTAAGGGGGAGATATTGTAACACCCCAAAAATTTACAAGATCAGATTCCAGGCTTGAGGAAAGAAATCATACTGAAAAGGGAAGTTTTGTGCAAAACGAGTCGAGGAACGATTCGTTAGGAGGCCCCGCGAGTCATGGTCAGACCCTTGGGAAAGCAGTTTTGACGTATGGTTAATTCAGGTGGTGACGGACGACCTGACGAGTAAACTTTCCTTGCAACGACTCGTTAGGTCAGTCATTGGGTAGAGGCTAGCGTCCTGATAAAGTCTCAGGTAGTGGAGGTTATGGAAGGATGTGATGAGTCGTTACGCGTGGTGAGGACTCATTATGTTGGTCGTGGGTTGTGCTAAAGGAATTTTTGAAGGACTGGACAGTGCACTCCACGACTCGGTTCCCACGAGTCATTGCCTGATCCCATGACTCATGGGTGCCTGGCAAGGTATTTTTTTCCTACGAATTTCCAAGGGTGATTTTGTAATTTCCTAAGCTTCACACTCCTAAACTGTATCATTTTGGGCATCAGGTGGGGCGGTTTTAAGGGAATATCTAGCCTAACCCCTTATTCCACTCAAAAATACTCACAAATTCTTCTTCCTCTTCTTTTCCAAAACTCAAGAACACCTAGGGTTTCTTCAACGACTTCAAGATCCAGGTTCTAGAGGGATAATTCGTCAAGCCAGGTATGTGGGACTTCAATAAGGATCCCTTTCGTCCTTGTGTCCCGAGATTTATGTAAAACCCGAGTTATTAAATTTTAACAAAGAATTTATGTCTTACGGTCTCAATCTAAGCATGATTTCTCATATGTTTTCATGAATTTCCAGACCCTCATGATAAGCAGCAATGCATGTTATGAAATTACTATTAAATTCATGATTTTGGCATACAAAATGGTAGTAGAATGTTTTCTAGAATTTTTATATGCATTAGCATTATTTTCAAGCTATGGCTCTTATGAAGTATGCACATGCTTTTTACCATGATTTCACTATACATGTTTAAAGAATGATTTGAACCTATGAGTTTGCATGAATATAGAACCCATGATTTATATTGTGTTCTTGGCTCATGATTCTATGAATTGAGTAAGAAAAAGTATGTCTATGATTTCCCTAGACTCTAAGGCCTCTAGTTAGCTGAAGGTTAGTCTTGATCCTTATCATAGATTAGGGTGGAACTTGCATTATTTGGATTCCAAAAAAAATGTTATGTTCATATGTGAGATTTCGTGCGAGTGATGATTGATTGACATAGACGCTTGAGTAGAAGTTAATATCTTGGTATATTCAGTCTCAGAGTCTTAGTCCACACTCAAAACACATAGAGTTCTACAAAAAGGTCAGTTATCAGTGTTGGGATTTTCCACGTTGTTAATATCAGTTGTTTTTCATAGTTAGATTATACTAGTCCACACTCAAAACACATAGAGTTCTACAAAAAGGTCAGTTATCAGTGTTGGGATTTTCCACGTTGTTAATATCAGTTGTTTTTCATTGTTAGATTATACTAGTCCAATTCCAGTCAAAATACTAGCCTACTCAGTAACTTTAGAAATGTCAATTGATTAGTTTGACTTAAGTCTTTTCCTTGTGTTAGTGGTGCCTCACAGTTATCAGAACCAGATTTAGAATCCAATTTATTGGTCATTAGGTGGTCATGACACTTTAGATATATAGCTCTGACTAGCCTTAGGACCCCAGTTCAGTTATCAATTTGTTCTTTAGATGGTTACGACACTTCCAGATAAGAAGCTCTAGCTAGTCTTAGAACATTAATTACTAAATCCGGTCCGATAAGACTCTCAGGTTACTTCAAGATAAGTGTCCCTGACTTAGTCTTGGGCCCCAGTTTCAAGCTATCAGCTTAGTATTTAGTTTAGGATTATCTAGTGAGAGTAGGACTTAGCACCGAAAGGGGGCCGGGGTTTCAGCCGCGCCTAGGTTTCAAGAACTACATTGCCACCGTAGGTGACAGATTTATTGGCATTATGGCCTAAAATAGTAATTTTTTCACAGTCCACGCCTTTATAACCTGGAAAGGTATGTTGGATCCTACCGATGGGGTGTATACATCAGACTCCACGTCTAGATCACGTGGTTATATGTCGGTTCTAGACACTCCTACTAGTTAGTACAGTCTCAGATAGCTCAGTTCAAAATAGTTTTAGTTTTCTTAGTTCGATTCAGTTTGGTACAATTAGTTTAGATCAGTATCTAAAACTCTGGGCATGTCTAAAACCATCACACAGGGTCAATTTGACCATTTTGGATATATTTCAGTTTATTCAGTTTTAGTATTTCAGTTTGTTATCGCTTGTCATTACAATTTAGTTATTTATTATTTTATGTTATATTTTTCTCCCACTTACTCAATGTATTCAAAGTACTGACGCATACCTTCTATGTTGTATCGTATTATGATACAGCTGCAGTTTCTCAGTCTTAATACAGTTAGTAGAACTTCTCCAGGAGTTACCCTCGACATCAATGGTGAGTCCTCATCTTTCAATGACGATGTCATTTTTCTGCAGTTACTTTCATTTCGTTATACCTTAGGGTTAGCTGGGGGCTTGTCCCAGTAACTCATCAGATATAGATGGCATTCAGATATATACTCAGACTTTCAGATTTATTTTTAGATGTGTAGATTCTTATTATTCATCCTTCCTTAGATGATTTTATTATTTAAGCTTCCGCTATGATTTACTCAGATTACCAGTGTTATAATAGACCATGGGTTGACTTAGGGTTACTTATGACTCCAAGTACTATGTCTCGTCCAGGGTATAAACTCAGGTTGTGACATATATATAGATATATATCTCAACACAACTCACACTTAGGACTTGACAAACGACGGTGAAAGAGATCAACCCAACACCCCCACTAGCCTTCAACACCATATATAATGCCCTAATAGTATACTACGGCAGCAAGTACAAGGCCCCTAACATGCTAAGGTAGTGCATGTTTTCCCCTAATAACTATATCACAACAGTGAGGGAAGGATATCCAATGCCCCAACGCCATGGTACGAGACCACGCCACACGACAGATCAAATATGAAATAATTTTCCTTAAAAAATATTTTTCTCAAAGTAACATATATGTGGTTGGTTAAAGACTACTGATTCCGCCAAGTACATGCTTGTCCCAACACATGGACTAAGCAAACTAGGCATACAAAACATAATTCTTAAAACAGATTTAAAAAGCAAGCACCAAAGCATAAAGTCTCACTTACCTCGAATTTACAACTCAAAGAACACTTTCCAATATTTTAGAACACTGCTGTCAGGTCTCCAGATCACCTCAAACTACACAAAAATGGGTTTAAAATGTTCAAAAACCCTTTGGTATTAGTTTGTTTGAGTTTTAACAAAAAGTTAAATTCGCGATCAAAGGTTTTACTGAAAAAGCCAACTCTGGTCAATTGGGGCAGAATTCCTGAACTATGACCACCAACAGATTCTCCTTGATTAGAGGATTATAGAACATTAATCAAAATTGAATTTTTATAACCTTTTCCCTTTCAATTTGATGATTTAGGTTGAAGAACCCTAGGGCTAAACTTTCTCAACTCTTCAAAATTTCTCCATGTTCTATCCTATAAACTTCCTGATAATCGCGTAATAAACTCAAGAAAAAGATTAAGATCCTTATCTTGATGCTTTGGATCGAAAATCCTTATTTTTCTATCCTCTTTTCTCTTCCTTTCTTCTCTCCTCTACTACATTTTTTTCTTTTTACATTCTGCTTTTCCAGCAGAAATACCCTTTTTTTCTAGTTCGATTGGGAAACGACCCTTATTATTATTATTATTATTATTATTATTATTATTATTATTATTATTATTATTACAAATTATTTAAATTCTTATCTTTTTTTTTTCTTTTATTGCTTGATTACTAAATAACCCTTTATTAAATTAGGTTATTACACAATCAAGAACAAGTATACTCTCCCTAGAATTGATGATTTGTTTGACCAACTTCAGGGTTCTAAGTGCTTCACAAAGATAGATCTCAGGTTCGGTTATCACCAGCTCAGAGTTAGGAGAGTGACATCTCGAAGATAGCTTTTAGGACTTGTATAGTCTCAATGAGTTTGTTGTTATGTCTTTTAGGCTTACGAATGCTCCTGCAGCTTTTATAGATTTGATTAACAGGTTATTCAAGCCATATTTGTACATGTTCTTGATTGTGTTTATATATGACATTCTCATATACTCTTGGAGCGAGGAGGAACATTCCGCTCATTTGAGAATTGTGCTGCAACTCTCAAGGATTGCCAACTGTTTGCTAAATTCAGCAAATGTGAGTTCTGGCTGAACTCAATGACATTCTTTTTCCATATGGTGCAAGAGAGGGTGTGTAGGTGGACTCTCAAAAGATATAAAAAGTGAAGAATTGACCTAGACTTGTTAGCCTGGCAGATATTAGGAGCTTTTTGGGCTTAGATGGCTATTAGAAGGTTTGTTGAGGTATTTTCATCCATTGCAGCACTGTTGACTAAATTGACCCAGAAGAAAGTCAAATTTCAATTTTCATATGCCTTTGAGAAGAGTTTTCAAGAGTTAAAAACTTGACTCACTTCAGCCCCAGTATTGACCCTACCTGAGAGTATAGATGGATTTGTAGTGTATTAAAACACCTCGAGGATTAATCTTGGTTGTGTGTTGATGTAGCACAGAAAGGTTATAGTTTATGCCTTTAGACAACTTAAGACCCATGAAAAGAATTACCCGACACGTGATCTTGAATTGGTAGCGGTGGTTCACATTAAAGATTTGGAGACACTATTTTTATGGGTCCATGTCGATGTGTTTACAGACCACAAGAGCCTACAATATTTGTCTACATAGAAGGACCTAAATTTGTGACAAAGGAGGTGGTTAGAGCTTCTCAAAAATTATGACATGAGTGTCCTTTATCTTTCGGGCAAGGACAATATGGTGACAAATTCCCTTAGGAGGCTTCTATGGAGAGTGCGTCTCATGTAAAAGAGGAAAGGAAGGAGTTGGTGAAGGATGTGCATTAGCTTGTACAACTAGGAGTCCGTCTTGTGGACTCATCGGATGGTGGTGTCGTCATTCAGAATGGTTCATAATCCTCTTTGGTGACTGAAGTCAAGGTTATACAAGATGAGGATCCTATTTTTGTAAAGTTGAGGTAAGTAGTTCCGAGTCAGAAAGTTGAGGTTTTCTCCCAAGAGAGAGATGTTGTGCTTCGTTATTAGGGTCATTTCTGTGTTTCGGGTGTTGATGACTTAAGAAATCGGATGTTGCATGAGGCTCATTATTCTTGATATTCTATACATCCAGGTGCCACCAAGATGTACCATGACCTACGGGAAGTCTATTGATGGAATGGGATGAAGAAGGACATAGCGAAATTTGTGGCTACGTATCCGAACTATCAACAAGTGAAAGTTGTGCATCAAAGAACTGGAGGTGTGCTACAAGACATTTGTATCCCTACTTGGAAGTGGGAGGAAATCAATATGTACTTCTTTACAGGGTTGCCTCATACTCTTCGACAATATGAATCTATTTGGGTGGTCATAGACAGGTTGACTAAGGCAGCTCGTTTTCCACTAGTCAAAACTACTAACTCAGTGGACGATTATGCTAAATTGTATATCCGGGAGTTAGTTCGTTTGAATGGTGTTCCCTTGCCATCATATCAGATAGAGGTACTCAGTTCACTTCGTAGTGTTGGAAGTCATTTCAGAAGGGACCTGGTACTTGGGTTAAGCTTAGAATAGCCTTTCACCCATAGATGGGTGATCAGGTTAAGCGGACCATTCAGACTCTCGAGGATATGCTGAGAGCATGTGTGATTTATTTTAATGGTATTTGGGATGATAATTTATCGCTCATCGAGTTTCCATAAAACAACAATTACCATTCCAGCATTCAGGTGGCTCCGTTTGAGGCTCTTTATGAACTGACATGTAGATTGCCTATTGGTTTGTTTGAAGTAGGTGAAGCTTCATTAATAGGGCCGGATTCATTAAATGAGGCTATGGAGAAAGTTCATCTTATAAGGGACAGATTGAAAACATCTTAGAGTCATTAGAAGTCCTAGACGGGTGTAAGGAGGAGAGAACTTGAATTTGAAGTTGATGATTTAGTGTTTCTAAAAGTGTCTCCCATGAAGGGAGTAATGAGATTCGAAAAGAAAAGGAAGCTAAGTCCCCGATATGTCGGCCTGTAGAAGATTTTGAGATGGGTCGGCAAGGTGGCCTATGAGTTGGATTTGCCCTCAGAGTTGGCTTCAGTGCATCCAGTCTTCCATTTGTCGGTCTTGAAGAAGTGCATGGATGACCCGGCTTTGGTTGTACTGATGGAAAGCATTGGTGTGAATGATAACCTTAGCTATGAAGAGGTTCCGGTTTAAATCCTTGATCGTCAGGTTCAAAAGTTGAGGAACAAAAAAGTAGATTTAGTAAAGGTTCTGTGGAGAAATCAGCTTGTTGAGGGAGCTACGTGGGAAGCCAAAGAAGATATGATGGCTAAATGTCTACATCTTTTCCCTCCTGGCTCAATTCCATCTTATGGTACCAGTTTCCTCCTTAGTACTCTATTCAATTTCATGTTTAGTTCATGTCTTCCAGCTTCTTTCATGTCAGTGTATGTATATGTGATTCATAAATTCAGTTCATTCATATATCCTATTCTGGAGTCAGTCACTCCGTCAGTTTTCAGCTTCAGATAGTCAGTATTTGGAATGGTAGTTCCTTTTCCCACTTTTCAGTATGCTTAGTCCACATTCGAGGATGAATCTTCCCAAGGGGGAGATATTGTAATACCCCGAAAGTCCTTGGGTCTAGGCTCGATATTTAAAATGTAATCAATAGGAAAAAGGGAAGATTTTTCATAGGACGATTCGTTGTATGAGTCATGGGAAACATCAACGAATTGTGGGTTCCTATCGTGATGAGGATTTTGGTTGACATGTCTAGGACCAATGAGCCATGGAACAACTCATGGGTCCCTATAATGGGTCGTGGATTGCAGACGTTGTTTGGATCTGTTTTGTTAGGGTGAATGTCATGAGTTGTGGTACCGCTCATTGTTGGGAACAATGAGTGGTGCTATGAACTCGTTGGGAAAATTCCAGAAGGTTAGTATTTATGAGCAGTGGTGTCGACAGGTGGAAGTAACGAGTCATTGGGACAAGTAACGACTCATCCTATTCAGTCATGGTTGAAGACTTGATTCTATAAAAAAATGGAGGAAGTAACGAGCAAAGTAATGACTCATTGGATTAATGGACTACCCGTTGGATGAGTCGTTACTCCCAGCAGTATGGAAATTTCTGCGAAGTTAGTAAGGGTAATTTTGTAATTTCTAAGCCCCTAAGTCCTAAACTACGTCATTTTAAGGCCTGAAAGAAGAGTATTAAGGGTGTCTAACCTATCCTAATGCATTCAACTCCCACGCATGTAAGTTTAGCGAATTCCCTTAAAGGTCAAGCCTAGAAATCCTCCAATTCTCCTCCAAAACCCTTGGGCTTTCAAAATCAAGTTAAGGATCAGTTTACCCAGGTATGTAGGGTTATAAATGGGAGTCTCCCCTCACTCTCCTGCCCAAATTCCATCTCAAGTTTTCATGAATTCAAGTGTATGATTCTTTGGGGGTCTTAACCCAATTCTAGAAAATTGTCTATATTTAAATCATGGGTCAATTCCGTTCATGTTTTAAATGATGTTTTAAGATCCATGGGCATATTTTATACTTATTTTGATTATAATTCATGATTTCAAGTTTTAAGAGCATGATGCCTAATTATACGAGTTTCATGAAAAGTTGATTTATGATTTATGCTTCCAAGTATGATGAGATTTCTAGTATATATGAATATTTTCAAATTACCCATGTATATGTTTATGATTTTACTTATGATGTCTATCTCATTCAAGCATGATGTTAAGATTTGGGGAAGCCCAATCAAGTTGATGAAGGTTTTATGATTTAGCCAAGGATAATAAGTTCAGTTATCTCATGTGTTGGGATCAAGACTCTCCATATGTTAATATTCAAGTTATGTTTTAATATATGATTATATAATCATTATAAATCTTTTGGGAGTAGTATCAAGCATCGAGAAGACTTAGGGTTCCAAGGTTCCCTAGTCTCATGAACTACACGCCAATGTAGGTACTTTGGGTCCTCTCAAGTGAGTGTTTCCCCTAGCCCAAGGGCCCACCGTGATATCACACCTTACTTAATCCTTTGTCGTGGCAAGGCTTTGTATGGCCCTCCTGTATATGGGCCAGACGTACGATCATCATGAGCTCATACATGGTGGTTGTCTGTCACGCCCTGAGCCTATACCCTGGATGTAACACGGTACTTGAAGCAACAAGTGACCCCAAGTCAACCCTTGGTCTATTATTTACTAGTATTCTGAGTAAACACACACAACAGAAATTTAAAATAATACATAATAACATTTATGAAAAATTTAAAGACTGAACATAGAGATTTAAAATATCCGAAAATCTAAAATAAAGACTACTCTAAAAGCCATCTAACTGAGGAGTTGCTGGGACAAGCTCGCAGCTAACTCTAAGTCTAACTGAAAATAATTAAGAAATTGAAATAAATAAAATGTGCCCTCGGAATATGAGGACTCACACTACTGCTATTGTTAGAGAGACCCGAATGTAATCGGCTAAAGGTGCTGGGTCTGAGAACCTGCAGCTGTATTATGAAATGATACAACATAAAATTATGCAGCAGTACTTTGAATGTACTGAGTAAGTGTGAAAAACATGAATAATATGATAGAACTAGTAACTGAACTGATACGACATGAAATGGCTAACTGAAATACTGAAAATTGATACAACTGGTGTAAAACTAATATGGTCAAAAGTGACCCTGGCTGATTTCATAAACATGTCCTAAGTCTGAAATACTGAATCTAAGATACTACACTAAACTAATTTGAACTGAGAAATTGAATAGTAAACTAAACTGACTAGTGGGAGAGGCTATAACCGACATAAAACCACGTGAGCTAGACGTGGAGTCCGATGTACACACCCCATCGGTAGGATCCAATATACCTTGCCAAGGTATAAATGCATGGACTTTGAGAATCTCTGTCAGAGGGGGCCATTAGGCCAAGTAAATAAAACATACGGTGGCAACGTAGTTCTGGAACCTGGGTGCGCTGGAACCTCGGCCCTTTCGGTACTAAGTCTTACTCCCACTAGATAATCCTATTACTACTACTGACAAGAGGATAGTTCGATACTGGGTCAAAGACTATAACTGACCTAGGGATACTATTTGAGAGTTCCCTAAGTGTCTTATAGGACCAGATTTGGGAACTGAGTTCTATGACTGGTCAGAGCTGCTTATCTGGAAGCGTCGTAATCGTCTAAAGAACAAACTGATAACTGAATTGGGGTCCTGGGGCTGGCCAGAGCTATATAACTAGAATTTCATGACCGCCTAATGGACAAAGTAAAATAAATTCTGAGTCTGATTCTATTAATTGGGAAGCACCACTGACACCTCGAAAACAGACTAGAGTTAAACTGATAGCTGACATTTCTGACTTACACTGAATATTCTAGTACTTTCACTGAAGATGAACAAACAATTCTGAGAACATACAAAGTATATAGGCTTTCTGACTGAATCTGAAAATCATACAAGTAATTGAGTTTTTAACACGTATAAGTATTATAGAAGCCCATAACTCTAAAAGATGCAAACAATGTTCAAGAATTCAAAGCTTAAGCAGGATTCTAATTTCTGACTTTTCAAAAGTTAGGGATGAATTTCTAAATTGATGGAACAAACATCATTTTGATTACAAGATGGTGGAAAATAGCTACAATCAACATAGGATGGGATTCCACATGAAATAATCCAGGAACAATAGAAATAATTTCGAATTCACAATCTCAGGGCTATGACTAAAAGTGAACAGGGAGAGCTTTGGGGGACACAAGGGGAGAAAAATCTCCTTACTGAATTCCCACATACCTGTAGAAGAAATTCTGGTGAAAATCTCTGAGAAAAACTGAGAAGATTATCATTCGCCCTAGCTTCTGCTCTGAACTCCCTGACTATTTCTACGCTCAGGTTTTTGAGGAGATGAGTGAAAGTGAAGGGGGAATGTCATTCTACCCCTTTTTCACCCTCCTAAGTGACCTAAACGTGACATGGCTTAGGGATTAAAAAAGTGGAAAATTACAAAAGTAACCCTGGGAATTAAAATTGAAATGTGGCCGATAGGAACCAACGAGCCTCAGAATGGGTCGTTGGTCAAAACGACGGTCTGTTAAATCCAGCCGTAGTTTTTGGGTTTAGAAACTAAATTTACAAGGGTGACCCATGGTTAGGTACAATGGTCCATTGGAAGTAACAACAGATCATTGATACCTCCTATTAGAACTGGTAAGAAAATAGGGCACGGGGACAAGGAGTGATAACAATGACTCATTTTTAGAACAAACGGGCCATTGTATCCCCTCGTGGTTCACACTGCATGGTTCTGGAACTGAACGACGGGTGATCACAACAGCTCGTTGGAGGCTACAATGGGCTGTTGTTCCCTCCCATTGTTCAGGGAAGGGTCCGGTAGACCTCTAAACTCAGGATTCAATGGACGACAGGATGACTCATTATTATGTTCAATAGGTTGTCCTACGTCTCATTGTTCCCCACTTGAAGAAGCACGCTCCAACCCACGACCCTATACAATGGTCCGTTGTGTGGGTCATCTGAGACAGAAAAATTTTCTGGTTTTTCTATGCTTTTTCATGCAACGTTTGAATTTGGTCCAGGAAAGTTTCGGGGTGTTACATTGTCGATTAAGATGAGTCTCCCATTGTTCCTCATGATTTCAGTTATGCATGTTCATTAGTTATAATATTATACTTTCAGCATATTTGACTCAATGTTTAGTTTATCAGTTTTACTTATGAATATCAATTTCAACCTTGGGTCATTCGATTTGGTTAAGAGATTCAGTTATGATTATTCATGTTTTCAAGATATCAGCATGCAAGTCCTTACTTTCAGAATTTTATGATGTTATGATTTAAGTTATGCATGATTCAGTTTTACTTACTTAGCCTATTTTACTTCCTTGCATACTCAGTACATTCCAAGTACTGACCGCATACTCTATGTTGTAGTATCATTTCATGATACAGGCTCAAACGTTCAGGTTCAATCTCGCCTCTAGCCAGTTTTCAGAGTTCATTCCAAACAATTTTTTGGTGAGTCCTCATCCTTCGAGGACTGTTAGATAGTTGAGCTATTGTCATTTTCAATTTCAAACTTCGAGTGAGCTAGTTGGGGGTGTTGTCCCATCAACTCGTTAGTATGTTAGAGAGTTTTCATACATAGTTTGTATTTCCAGCTTCAGATTCTTTGTTTTGATAGTTTAGTTGTCTAAGTGTTTTTACTATTCAGACTTTCGCTATTTTAGAATCTAGCCTTACTCCTTATTTATGTTGAGTTTTAGTTTTTACGTTCATGGCATGGATCGACTTGGAGCCATTTATGGTTCTAGGTTCTTTGTCTAGATCTGGGCCTATGTTCGGGTCGTAGCTATATCTTATCATACTTGAAATCAGGAATTATAAACTTGACTTTTCATAAAACTTACATAATATGGCATACTTTCTAAAAACTTAAAATCATGAATCTATATTAAATTTAAGTATATAGTCTGCCTATAAATCTTAAAATATGCTTTAAAACATGAGTGAAATTAACCCACAAATATTTAATAGAGAATTTTATAAATTGGGTTAAAATCCTATAAGATCATATACTTGAATTCATGAACTTGAGGAAAATTTTGACATGAGAGTGAAAGAAAACTCTCATTCATAGCCCTACATAGCTGGGTAAACTGATTCTCTAACTTTCCTTGGTAGCCTAAGAGAATTGGGAAACAAACTGAAGGATTCAAACTTGATCTTCAAAGGGAACCCGTAAGATTTGCATGCAAGGGAGTCTAAGTCATTAAAATGGGTTAAATCCTTTTAAAATATTCTTTCAAGGGTTTAAAATGATGTCATTAGATATTTAAAAGCTTAGGAGTTATGAAAATACCCTTAGAGATACATCTGGATATAGTTCACTGCAGTCCCAACAATGGACCTAATGAGTCGTTTGGTCAACTGACAGGTCGTGGTCTTCATCCATTATCACCACTAGAAAAGTCCCCTTTCACTGAACTTCCTCACCCCATGGGCAAGTTGATGAGTCGTTAGGGGTGCGACGACTCGTTCCCTCAATCTGTCGTTAACACTGCCCAATCACACTGTCTTCACACCTTACCCACTCGACTGGTCATAAAATGATTCATGAGGTGTCTTGACGACTCGTCGTCACAACCGTTGTAACTTCCTATGAAATAAAATCTCTCCAAATCAATCCCCACTTAATGGGTCACTTAAAGACCCATTATGTCACACCATGAGTCACTGAATGACTCATTATGTGACCTGTTGAAGATATTTCCTACTTTCTTTGCTTCAACCCTCTGTTCTAATCTTAGAGACTTTTGGGGTATTACAATATCCCCTTTGGGAATGTTTGTCCTCGAATGTAAGCTAAGCATATTGAAAGGCTAGGGAAGGAACTGAAATCCCAAATACTTTACATCTGAAATTGAAAACTGACGGAGTAATTGGCTCCGGACCGAAATACATGACTAAACTGAATTAATGAAACATACATATATACAAGGACATGAAAGGAATTGAGAGACATAAACTTAACATGAAACTGAATAAAGTACTAAGGATGAAATTGATACCTCATGCTGGAACTGAGCCGGAAGGGAAAAGATGCGGGTATTTAGCCATCGTATCTACTTTTGCCTCCCACATAGCTCCCTCAACAAGTTGATTCCTCCACAAAATCTTCACTGAAGCTACTTCCTTGTTCCTAAACTTCTGAACCTGAGAATCAAGGATCTCAACATGAACCTCCTCATAGGTAACGCTATCCTTCACACTTATGCTCTCTACCGGAACAACTAAAGTGGGGCCACTAACGCACTTCTTTAGTAGAGATACATGGAACACTGGATGTACCGAGGCTAACTTTGCTGGTAGTTCCAACTCATATGACACTTTTCCAACTCGCTTATGAATCCTATACGGAACAACATATCGAGGATTTAGCTTCCCTTTCTTTCTGAACCTCCTAACTCCCTTCATTGGAGACACTTTCAGAAACACCCAATCATCAATTTCAGACTCAAGTTCTCTCCGTCTAACATCCGCATAAGATTTCTGATGACTCTAACCTATTTTCATCCTTTCCCAAATAAGTTGTACTTTCTCCATGTCCTCGTGAACTGAATCTTCCCCTATCAATGTAGCCTTGCCTACTTCAAACCATCGGTAGGTGATCTACATTTCTACCCATAGAGAGCCTCAAGCGGAGCCATCTAAATGCTGGAGTGGTAACTATTATTTTAAGCAAATTCGATGAGAGGCAAGTGATCATCCCAACTACCCTTAAAGTCAATCTTACATGATCTCAATATATCTTCAAAAGTCTGAATGGTCCGCTTGGCCTGACCATCTGTCTGCAGGTAAAAAGTCATGCTAAGTTTCACCTGAGTACCAAGGACCTTCTAAAATGACCTCCAAAACTAAGAGGTGAAGTGAGTAGCTCTATATGAGATGATGGAATATGGAACTCCATGCAACCAAACTAACTCCTGAATGTACAATCTAGCATAATCCTCAACTGAATTAGTAGTTCTAGCTGGTAAGAAATGTGCTACTTCGGTCAACCTGTTTATAACCACCCATATAGAGTCATACCATCAGCATGTACGACGAAACCTTGCAATGAAGTCCATGCTAATCTCCTTCCACTTCCAAGTGGGAATACCAATGTCCTGCAATGCACCTCTAGGTCTTTGTTCTAAACTTTCACTTATTGACAATTTGGACACTTCGCCACGAACTTCGCTATGTACATATTCATTCCATTCCATCAATAGACCTCCCGTAGATCACAATACATCTTGGTGGAATTTGGGTGGATAGAATACTGAGAATATACGCTCTCTCAAGTCATCAACACCCGGAACACATAAACGACCCTGATAACGAAGTATACCATCTCCCCCTTGGGAGAAAACCTCCACCTTCTCATTCTGAAAAGCTTTATTTAACTTTACCAAGATAGGATCTTTGTCTTTCCTAGCCTTGACCTCAGTCACCAATGAAGATTCAGACCTATTTTGAAAATGACACCATCATCTGTCGAATCGACAAGGTGAACCCCTGAACGAGCAAGCTAATGCACATCCTTCTCCAACTCCTTCTTTGCATCCTTAATTTGAGACACACTCTCCATGGATAGCCTACTAAGAGCATCCACCACTACATTGACCTTGCCTGAATAATAAAGGACACTCATGTAGTGTCTTTGAGGAGCTCTAACCACCTCCTTCGTCGAAAATTCAGGTCTTTCTGAGTGAACACATACTGAAGTCTCTTGTGGTCCATGAACACATCCACATGCACTCCATACAAGCAGTGCCTCCAAATCTTTAACGCAAACACCACCGCTACCAACTCTAGGTCATGTGTTGGATAATTCTTCTTATGAGTCTTAAGTTGTCTAAAGGCATATGCAATGACCTTACCATGCTACATCAACATTCAACCAAGACAAACCCTAGAAGCGTCATAGTACAAAATGAATCCATCTGTGCCCTCTAGTAGAGTCAATATTGGGGATGAAGTGAGTCAAGTCTTTAGCTCCTGAAAACTCTTCTCATAGACGTCCGACCACTGAAATTTGACATTCTTCTGGGTCAACTTAGTCAACAGTGCTACAATGGATGAAAATCCCTCAACAAACCTCCTGTAGTAGCCATCTAAACACAAGAAGCTCCGGATATCTGAAGGACCAACTAGTCTAGGCCAATTCTTTACCACCTCTATCTTTTGAGAGTCCACCTACACACCCTCGCTAGACACCACATGAACTAAAATGCTATTGAGTTCAACCAAAACCCACACTTGCTGAATTTAGCAAACAGCTGGCAATCCTTGCAAGTATATAGCAAAATCCTCAAATGAGCGACATTCTCCTCCTCGCTCCGAGAGTTTATGAGAATATTGTGTATGAAGACAATCATATACATATCCAAATACGGCGTGAACATCCTGTTCATCAAGTCTATAAAAGCTGCAGGAGCATTTGCTAATACAAAAGACAGAACTATGAACTCATAGTGACCATACCGAGTCCTAAAGGTTGTCTTCTAATGTCACTCTCTCTAACTTTGAGCTGATGATAGTCGGATTTGAGGTTTATTTTCAAGAAGTACTTAGCACCCTGAAGTTGGTCAAACAAGTCATCAATCCTGGGGAGTGGATACTTGTTCTTGATTGTAATCTTGTTCAACTGTCGATAATCAATGCACATTCTAAGGAACCACCCTTCTTCCGGACAAAGAGAACTGTTGCACCCCACGAGGATTTACTAGGCCTGATGAAACCCTTATCTAGGAGGTCTTTCAAATGCTCTTACAACTCATTTAGCTTAGCTGGATCCATTCTATAAGGAGGAATAGATATTGATTGCGTATTAGGGAGAAGATCGATACCAAAGTAAATCTCCAGTATGGAGAGACTCCCGGTAGATCATCAGGAAACACTTCCAGATACTCACACACTATTGGAACTGACAGAAGAGTCGAGGTCTCAGACGTAGCATCCTTAACCCGAACTAGATGGTATACACAACCTTTAGAAATAATCTTTCTAGCCTTAAGATAGTAAATAGAGCAACTCATAGGTACCGCTGAACTACACTTCCATTCTAGGACTGGCTCACCCAGAAATCAGAATTCTACTTTACGGGTTCTACAATTTACTGGCGCGTAACATGCATGCAACCAATCCATACCAAAGATAACATCAAAATCGATCATTTCTAACTCTACTAGATCAGCCGAGGTGACTTTATGAAGGATTGTGATAGGGCAATTTTTGTATACCCATCAAGCTATAATTGAGTCACCGACTAGAATAGAGACTGAGAAGGGTTCTGATAGAATTTTGGGACTGACTCCAAAACTAATAGCAACATAAAGAGTCAAAAAAGATAAGGTAGCCCCTATATCTAATAATGCATACACATCAAGATGGAATACTTATAACATACTAGTGACTACATCTAGAGAGACCTCCTGCTCTTAATGAGATGAGAGGGCATAAAATCTATTCTCACACCAGCACCACCTGTACTAGTGGATGTACATTGCTGAGTTGAGCATGCTGGTGGAGCTATTTAACTGGTGGTTGGGTCACGACCTTGACTATGGCCCTGTCGGGCTTAAAGGAAGTCTCTGAGTAGATGTCCGAGCTTCCCACACTCGAAACAGGCTCCTGAACTCGCTAGGCACTCTCTGGTGTGCCTCCCACCACACTTTTTGCAAACTGGAATATTGAGCTCTCCTAACATGCTCCCCTGACATCTAGAGTCAAACACTCTACCCCTTTGATCATTCCTAGATCTAGATGGAACACTAACTGATGATGGCACTGGGGCTAACAATCTCTAGCGGGATGATGGAGATGTCCCTCACTAGACCTCTCCTGGAATTGACCATAACTCCCTGTCCTGGCCCTTTTGGCCTCTCTTTTATTTTCCTTCATCTGATCTGCCTCTATCTGATGGGTGTATATTACCAATTGTGAGAAGTCTAGATCACTATTCAGCATAGCGGTCCTGCACTCCTTGACCAACAAATCTACTACTCTACTCAATGTGACTTTTAGACACCCTAGGACACACTAAAACATTGCTCTGATACCAAGTTTGTCATGACCTGAGCTGGGACCCCGGACTGAGACACGAGACCTAGAACCACGAATAGCTCCAAGTAGACCCATGGCATGAACATAGAAACTACAGAGCATTCATCAAAGAGAAAATTGATATCTTAACATGAATAAGCAGGAGTATGAATAAAATCAAGCATAACAGTGATCATAAATGAAGTCATCACCCAATAAAGCTGAAAGTCTGCATAATATCTGATAAGCCTCTAAATTGTTTGATGAGTTGATAGGACAACACCCCCAACTAGACTGGTAAAGTCTGAAACTAAAATAACAAAATCAAACACTAAACTGAATGTCCTTGGAAGATGAGGACTCACCAATAATGGAAATTGAGCTGAACTGAGGGGGTAATAGTTGCGCTAACAGTGGAATTGAGTCTGATCGCTAGGGCCTGTATCATGAAATGACAAAAAATAGAATATGAGGTCAGTTCTTAAAATGTACTGAGTATGCAAGGTAAGTAAACATGCTAAATAAATATTGACTGAAATCATGCATATAAATATAAATCAGCATATCAAAAAAGTAAGGAATTCATGATGAAATCTAAATCTAAGACATATCTAGTCATAAGTTAAGTATCATATCTGAGATTTACATAATCATAATATGCTTATCGTAACTAAACACAATGAACCAAGGTTTACAATATAGGAATCATATGACTTGTCATAGCTGAGATCATAAGTTAAATCTCATAAACTGATCATTAGGTCAAATCTGCTGCAAATCATAACATCATAAGTCATGAACATGAATAACTGAAATCATGAGAAATAATAGGAGACTCGTCATAACGGACACCATCATGATAGAGCTTAAGTGATGCACCAACTATCACACTCAAGTGAGTAGAGCCGTCCAAAATATTTCCAAGGCTAAGGATGACACTATGATATCGATATCAAGCTGAAGGCCCCTTGTAGTGGGGGAAAACTCTCTTGAGAGGTCCCAAACATGCAACATATACCTACATTGGCACGTAGTTCTAAGACCGGGGAACCTTGAACCCCAAGCTACTCAGGCTAGGCATTACTCCCAAAAGCTTGAATAGTGCTCCCATCATTTTTCAATGAAGCTGAACATAATTACATGCATAGTCTAAAATCTGAATCTGTGGAGTCTTGACTCCAAAACATATGATAAGCTGATATTTTTAGCCTTGGCTAAATCATGAAAACATACTTAACTTGTGTGGGCTTTCCCCAACCATAAAATCGTGCATACTTGAAATAGACTTCATACGTCAAAATCATAGATTCATACATGGGTAATCTATAAACATTCATTTATTCTAGATATCTCATCATACTTGAAATCATGAATCATACACTTGACTTTTCATAAAACATGCATAATGGGGCATAATTTCTAAGAACTTGAAATCAATAATCTATATTACATGACCGTTTTGGGGTATAAATCTAACCTAACCTTCTTGATTCTGCTCATTACCATTAAATTGTTCATGAGGCAAATAAGAGGGAAACACGTGGAACATAATAAAGTACTATACATTCATACGAACTATTCTAACAATCAACACTTTAGGTTTAGCCTACCACAATAATTATATCATAATCTAGCATCAATTGGTGTTTGAAGATCAACTAAGCATGTTGTAAATCCACACAAATACAATTCATTATCTAAATTCTAACTCCTTATAAAACCATAACCTACCTCAATGGTAGGATAAGAGAATAAAACTACTACATTGGAGCTTTTCCTTTTTGTAGCTACTCTGAATGTTCAAAATCTAAATACAAACAAAGAAACATCATTCAATTATCTAACATTTCATTTGGGATTAGAATTTTGATTCTACCCAATTCTCTCGAATATTATGGTCAATTACAATATCACAAGGGTCAATACACCACGTTCTATCCCCCACATAGGTAATTCCTACCTATTCCATGGAGTTTCTACTCCTTAAACCCTTTATAGGTTGTTAACAATGCTACAGGTCCAAATTTCACCAACACCTGGGTCTTAGAATACCCTATAATCGAAAATCATACCTTCACATTCCCCTAAGAAGTGTTCATTCCACATTTTTAATCCTAGGAGTCAATACCCAATCATTCCCATAACCTTGGCCCTAGTTTTCACAACCCTACGGTTCTTGGGTAGAGTTTTACCATTAGAGACTACCCTTAATTCTGGGTTGCTAAGGAATTGAATGAGAAGAGAAATAGCTACAAATTTTACCTTGGGAAGGAGAAACTGCTTTGTCCTCTAAAAATTTCCCTTTTGCTCTCAAAGTCATGCCTTAAAGTAATAGGGTGAAAAACTCAAAAATTCTAACTTAAACCGTCACAATGCCTTTTGTCATCTGTTGCAGCAGACAGATTTCTACTGTAGTGGACCCGCTGTGGTGGCTTGGGCCTCACCACGATGGGCCTGACGGTTAATTCTCCCTCCTCGCTACAGAGGACCTCGACCATCATGGCGGTCTTGTTGAAACGGGACTCCCGCCGCTGCAGCAGTCTCTGTTAACCAGTAGCTCAAATTTTTCTTACACATTTTCATCCCTTAAAACACAAGTCTTAAATCCAACATTCCAGAACTCTCCATCGTGCACCTAGAAAAATGGATTATTAAGGCCATAATTACCCTGTAACGACAGGAAGGTCATTATAAATGGAGCCAAAGCATTGGTGCCTTGAAGAAAATAATAATTAGAATACCTTTCAGTTAGTGCTTTATTTAGTAAGACTTTAGAGTTAGCTGGGGGCTTGTCCCAGCAACTCACCAGTTAGTAGATGGCATTCAGACACAGTTGTTCAGTATTCTTTTGTTTACTCTTTTCAAATAGTATTACTTGGATAACTATTTTTATGCAGCTTCTGCTTATGTTTACTTAGTTTACCAGTGTGATGGTAGATCACAGGTTAGCTTTGGGTCACTTGTGGCACCATGTATCGTGTTCCGTCCAAGGTGCAGACTCGAGTCGTGACAAATATGGTATCAGAGCACTAGGTTTAGAGTATCCTAGGATGTCTGGAAGTCGCGTCAAGTAGATTCCTTTTCATAGGTGTGAAGCACGCCACACTTATGACAGGGAGGCTACAAGACATTATTAGGAAAAATTTCCCTTTTGTTCATACTCGTTGTCATGTGTTGAGCTTAATCTTGAAAATGTCCTCCTAACTTGTGCTCTATTCATTTTAGTGAAATATGCCTGCTAAATGAGAAAATGGAAGGAGGGCTGGCAATGCCAACCGACTTGCCCCACTAGCTCCAACAACCCCTCAAGATGATCAAATGTCCTCTACAGAATTTCGAGCACTGTTGGCTCAGACTTAACCAACCAAGTGAACCAGTTGATGGTTCTAGTGAATGTAAATGGGTCTGCCGCTGCTACTGGGGTTGGGACTTTACCCGATGAACTCTGTAGCTTTTCATGGATCTAAGGTGGGAGAGGACCTGTAGGAGTTTGTGGGTGAGGTGTAGAAGATCACCCAGATTAAGGGTGTTAGTTCCATAGAGAGTGCTGATCTCTATGCCTACCAGTTGAAAGGGGTGGCTCAGATTTGATACCACAAATGGAAGGAAGGGAGGCCAGCTGAAGAAGGATCGGCAGAGTGGGATGAGTTTGCTACGACATTTCTAGACAAATTCTTCCCTCGAGAATTGATAGAGGCCAAGGTCACTGTATTCATGAATTTGTGGTAGGATAATAGGACAGTGGAAGAATATGCATTGGAGTTCAATCGGCTATCCAAGTATGCTCCGGAGATGGTTGTCGAGCCAAGGGCTTACATGATTAAATTCATCAATGGAGAGTTAGATTTGGTACTTAAGGAGTGTAGAACTGCAATGCTCATCAAGGACATTGACCTCTGTAGTCTCATCTTTCATGCACAGAAGATTGAGGTAGAGAAGTTGAAGGATATTGAGCGGGAGACAAATGGGCTAGAACAGGTCAGTATGATTATGGCACCACAGGTCCGGCAGCAGTAGTCACCCACAACAGCAGCAGCAGAGAACTCCAGCACCCACATCAGCAAGTGCCCCTTCTTTCCCATTCCGTAAGGACTGAAGGGGTGGAGTATCAAGTTCCCAGTCCCAGAGTCACATTTCCAGCAACTACTACCCAACTTGTCCTAAATGTGGCAAGAACCATCTGGGGGAGTGCCATATGGGCAAGGAGGGTTGTTTCAGAGTGGGCAGTTTGGTCATAGGCTAAAGGAGTGTCCATCAGCAGTACGAGGGGAAACTTAGTCTACTACTTCTGCAGCCCTAGCAGGTCTTCCAGCTCAGTAGGGTAACACTTTAGGTACAGATGGCGGTCAGCGCCTAAACTGTTTTTATGATTTTTCCTCTCGTCAGGATCAAGAGAGCTCACCAAACGTGGTCACAGGTATATTACATCTTTTCCATATAGATGTATATGCCATACTAGACCTAGGAAACACACTATCATTTGTGACTCCCTATATGGCTGTTCATTTTAAAATAAGCCCAAAAGTCCTTTCAGAACCATTCTCAGTCTCTACCCTAGTTGGTGAGTCCGTTAGAGCTAGTCGGGTCTATAGAAACTACCCAATCTCAGTGTTGATCTAGTAGGCTAGACATGGTCAATTTCGACCTCATTCTTGGCATGGATTGGTTACATTTCATTTATACCTTAGTCGACTACAAAACTAGAGTCGTCAAGTTGTAATTTCATAATAAGCCAGTCTTAGAATGGATGGGTAGTGTTTTAGCGTCTAATGGTCGATTTATTTCCTACTTTAAGGCAAGGAAGATGATTTCAAAAGGTTGCATCTATCACCTAGTTCGGGTCAAAGATTCTTGCTCCGAGACCTCAACTATTCAGTCAATTCCAGTTGTTAGTTAATTCCCTAATGTGTTTCTCGAAGATCTTCTCGGAGTCCCTTCCGAGTGGAAAATAGACTTCATAAACCTTCTTCCAGAAAGTCATCCCGTCTCTATTCCTCTGTATAGAACGGCTCTAGAGGAGCTTAAGGAGTTGAAGGAAAAATTGAAATACCTTCTAGATAAGGGCTTCACTAGGCCCAACATCTCTCGTTTGGTTTCTCCAGTGTTGTTCGTATGAAAGAAATATGGTACTCTTAGAATGTGTATCAACTACTATCAATTGAATAAAGATACATTCAAGAACAGGTATCCCCTACCCAGGATTAATGACTTGTTCGATCAACTTCAGGAAGCTAGTTGTTTTTCAAAGGTAGATCTCAGGCGGGGTATCATCAGCTTAAGGTCAGGGAATGTGACATACCGAAAACAACCTTCAGAACTCAATATGGTCATTATGAATTTATGGTTATGTTGTTTTGAGTAACCAATGCCCTTGCAACTTTCATGGACCTGATGAACAGGGTATTCAAATCACAACTAGACATGTTCGTCATTGTGTTCATAGACGACATTTTGGTATACTCCAGAAATGAGGAGCATCATGTTAACCATGCGAGGATAGTGTTGCAGACTCTTGGAGACCACCAACTATTCTCTAAATGCAGAAAATGTGAATTCTAGATGAAGTCTGTGGCATTACTTGATCATGTGGTTTTAGGCAAGGGTATTCAGGTAGATCCTTAGAAGATAGCTTTGTTGAAAGACATGCCAAGACCCACATCCCCAATAGATATCAGAAGTTTGTTAGGTTTACCCGGTTATTATCGATGGTTTGTAGAGGGGTTTTCTTCTATTGCATCTCCTCTGACCAAGCTAACTTAGAAAAAGGTGAAATTTTAGTGGTCGGATGCATGTGAGAAGAATTTCCAAGAGTTGATGACTCAAATCACTACAACTCCAGCTTTGACCATAACAGAAGGAATAGATGGGTTCGTAGTCTATTGTGATGCTTCTCGAGTAGGCCTGGGTTGCATTCTGGTGTAGCGGGGTAAGGTGATAGCTTATGCTTCCAGACAGCTCAATGTTCATAAGAAGAACTATCCGACTCATGATCTTGAATTGGCAGCAGTGGTGTTTTCTTTGAAAATATGGAGGCATTACCTTTATGGGGTTCAGGTGGATGTTTTCACCGACCACAAGAGCCTTCAATATGTGTTCTGTCAGAAGGACTTGAACCTTCATCAGAGAAGGTGGCTGGACTTATTGAAAGATTATGACATAAGTGTGCCATACAACCCGATCAAAGCAAATGTGGTGGTAGATTCCTTAAGAATGATATCCATGGGGAGCGTTGCTCATGTTGAAGACGGCATAAAATAGATGGAAAAAAATATTCACGGGTTAGCTCGGTTGGGAGTGCAGTTGGTGGATTCAGCGGAGGGTGGTATTGAGGTTAAGTCAAAGAAGGATGAAGATCCCATACTGCTCAATCTAAAAGAAGCAGTTCTAATAAATGAAGTGGAGGCTTTCTCCAAAGGGGGAGATAGTGTGCTTCGTTACTAGGGTAGACTATGTTCCTCACATAGATGACTTGAGGTAGCGAATAAAGGTAGAAACACATAACTCCAATATCCTATTCACCGAGGTGCCACTAAGATTTACCGTGACCTACAGGAAATCTACTGGTAGAACGACCTGAAGAGGGATATTGTAGAATTTGTGGGTAAATGCCCGAACTGCCAGCAGGCTAAAGTTGAACATCAAACACCTAGGGGTATGACTTAGGATATCAGCATACCCACGTGGGAGTGGGAATAAGTGAATATGGACTTCATTACAGGTTTACCTCGTACTCGTCGGCAACATGATTCAATTTGAGTGATAGTAGATTGGATGACCAAGTCAACACATTTCCTCCCAGTTAAAACTACAACCTCAGCTGAGGATTATGCTAGGTTGTACATCCAAGAGTTAGACAGACTGCATGGGGTTCCCTTGTCCATCATTTCACATAGAGGTACCCAATTCACCTCACATTTCTAGAAGTCATTTAAGAAAGGACTTGGTACTCAGGTTAAGCTCAATATAGCTTTTCACCCTCAGAAAGATGGGCAAGCTGAGTGGACTATTCAGACATTAGAGGACATGCTGAGAACTTGTGTGATCAACTTCAAGGGTAGTTGGGATGATCACCTCCCTCTCATCGAGTATGCATACAACAACAGCTACCACTTCAGTATTCAGATGACCCCGTTTGAGGGATTATGTGGTTGGAGGTGTAGGTCTCCTATAGGGTGGTTTGAGGTTGGTGAAGCCACTTTGATAGGGCTAGATTAGGTTTTGGAGGCTATGAAGAAAGTGCAACTCATCAGAGAAATGTTGAAAACAACTTAGAGTGGCTAGAAATCATATGGAGATGTCAAATGAAGAGACCTAGAATTTGCTGTAGATGGTTGGGTTTATCTAAAAATTTCACCTGTGAAAGGGGTGATGAGGTTTTTAAAGAAAGGAAAACATAGTCCAAGGCATGTAGGACCCTACATGATTTTAAGGAGGATTGACAATGTGGCCTATAAGTTAGAATTACCTTCAGAGTTAGCATTTGTGCATCCAGTCTTCCATGTGTCACTATTGAAGAAGTGCATCGGTGATCCGACCTCAGTTGTGCCACTAGATAGTTTTGGAGTGAAGGATAGTCTCTCTTATGAAGAAGTTCTAGTTCAGATCCTAGACCATTAGGTTCGTAAGTTGAGAAACAAGGAGGTCAATGTCATACCCCACCTTGGGGGGTATGACGGGCACCTAGTGCTTGCTAGACTCTGGGCTGCTAAACGGTCCAGCCTGAGCACATATGGTGCTTTGGCTGACTCTGGCTCTATTTCAAGAAACGAACCGGCTATATAGCGGCTGTAAATACAGCCCCTGGCCGATTAGGCCTATAGCCACCTGCACTGTATCATCAGCAAACCAGAAACATTCACATCTAAGGAAACCTATACAGGCCAACAAGGCCACCATGCTATCTAGTCATCTCTATTCAATATAACAAATGCGGAACAGCTACGTGACCGGCAAGGTCACCATTACTAATTGGATAAGGCCTCACACGGCCAACATAGACAACTAATCATACGCACGGTCCCACACGGCCGGCACAACTAACCACAGGGAAATATATACAGACTGCAAGCCTCTAGGAAGTAATAATAGAATGGTCGGGATAGGGCCCCGACCTATCCAAATTGTAATCAAAAGGAAATAGGAACAACCTCCGACTATCTAGCTCCGGAGGATAGGAGCTGATAACTCTGCTGACTGGATCACGAGGGATCGACTCCTCATCTATGTGTACCTACAGGCAAGCAATGCAGCGCCCCCATGGGCGTCAGTACCACAGGTACTGAGCATGTAAAGCAAACTGAAATATACAACTGAAATGGATAGCAACAATAACATGACTTATAAGCAGGAAGTATCTGAGTCTACCTGGCTATGGATAACTGGGGAGAGTTTACCCATTCTGCAACTAAACTGGGCGTACCTGACGACGTGTCATCCTACTGTCTATCAATATCTAATAGCACATATAGATATACATATAAATACATACAATACCTGACCGACCCCCATAAGCCGGAAGGTGCCAACCAACAGAACAATCTATTTACCCCTACTCGGGTCTAAACCAACCAAAAATAAGTCACTCCACTCATCTGATAACTGTGAGCTCCTCCTATCGGCCCCCTTGGGTTCGCAGCTCAGGCCTTGGCCTCTGACAATAAACTGTGTCTGAGTCCAAAGACTCCTGCCTCTGGGTGCAAGTGCGCAACGGGGTAATCTACTGTTGTATCTGTGACTGAAATTGCCCCTAGGTACAAGCACGCAATAGGGTAATTTTATAAAAATCTGAATCTGAAACTGCCCCCGGACACAAGCGCACACAAATTAATCTGCCCCTATAAACAGGGTAATCTGGCTCTGCGCAAAGCGAACTGAACTGCCCCTACAAGCAGGGTAATATAGACCGTATTGTCATGGTGGTCGGCCATCATCGTCCTCTAGGCGGACGGCATCGCCCAGCTGGTGGCGGTATCTGAATCTGGTATTGGCACAGCTATAACCCAGGGTCGGCGGGGATGCTAAAGGGTGCCCACATGCCACAACAAGTCTCAACATGCAAAACACATACACAGCAAGCATGCTCAAATGAAAAATACTAATCATATTCTCATCTTCTATTTCAAGGCCAGTTTGTATTAGACAACTGATGCTATACTCTGTTTTACACTGTTTCTGATTGCTGGGCTAACTGCTACCCGGCCTTTATCTGTTTATCTGTTTATTGTTATCCGTGATCTGAAGCTATATCAGTTTCTAGAGCCATATCTATTTCTGGAACTACATCTGTATCTGGAGCTATTTCTATATCTGATTACTGATCTGATTACATCTAGATATAACTCAATATCGTAGAACATGCCAACTATAACTGGATATAACTCAATGATATAAAATGTGCCATCTATTACCGGGTACAGTCTCAACAAATGTAATACATACTATCTGTAATCTTGTTAATTCATTATACTACTTTTACAACTTCCATTCTGGGTATTACGTGAGAACATGCTGAGCTACTAACTGGTACCACATTACTATCGAAAATCATCTGACTATTCGCTATTCTCATTATCGCATAATACATAAAGATATACTAGCATGCTTGCTGGAAATTGTACTAAAATCGTTCCTGTACGTTGGGTATCTGTTAATAGCCTTTATTATATTTATTTTCTAGACTGTACTTCCTGGCTTGCCGAAAAAATAGCTTTACATACCTGGTTTCTGAGTACCCAACTGACCGATGTGATTTCCGTCAGTACCTCTGCTGTTTCTCCCAACTAAATTCATATACATGTCAATTAGAACTAAATACACCAATATTCTGAAAGAAAACGTCACTTTCGATATATTTATATCCTAAACTTTGGCTTATCAAAAGACGGTCAAAAACTCGATATTTCTCGAAAGTCCAGAAGGGAGAAATACTCTCTTTAAGGATAGAAATATATTGACACTAACTTGGAGCAATTCCACTTACCTTAGTTCGGTAGCACGACGATTCGTCGGCCGAATTTCATGAAATTAAATCCGTAGGAATGCTCCTTACTGCTTAATACCTCGGTATCTGGAGTTAATTTGAGTTTGGACCACGTTTGACGACATAATCGGAAGGAAATTTCAGTGGAATCTTCATCCTCTCTGTTTTCCTCGATTTCTCTGGAAATTATAAGAAATATAACATTTAAAACCGAAGTGGAGTGCTTATATAGTTGGGCCTAGACAGGGCCAATGTGTCACGGAGACAACGCGGAGGCTCCACCTCCATGACACGTTGCCATCGCGGAGGGGCTCTGCCCCGGCTCCTTCCGCGATGGTTCGACAGGTTTCTCATCTGGTCTTTTCTCGGGCCTTTTTCTAGCATATATGGCTTTCAAATACTCTTAACCAACACACAAATAGGCCATCTATGTGTTGGGAATTTTATGGGGTATAACAGTCAATTCAGTAAAGGTTTTGTGGAGGAACCAGCTAGTTGAGGGAGCCACCTAGGAGGCAGAAGTAGACATGATGGCTAAATACCCTTATTTATTCCCTTCCAATTCTGTTTTAGCATCAGGTATTAAATTCCTCTTAAGTACTCTATTCAGTTCCATATTCATCATCTCTATTCATGTTATAAATATGTATCCTAGTTGCATTATCTTATTTAGAATGCCTATTCTAGTTCGGAGTTAGTCACTCCTTCAGGAATCAGTTTATAATTTTCGTTTGGGAATTGCTGCTCTTTTCCTAGTTTTCCAGCAGTTTTAGCCTTCATTTGAGGGCGAATGATCCCAAGGGGGAGATATTGTAACACCCCAAAACTTTCCTAGACCAAAGACACACTAAGCAGGAAGAAATAGAAAATTTGTCTTAAAATGACCAAGACAATGAGTCGTTGTTAGCAGTGGTCTGTGTCGTGGTCCGCCCTGCTGGTTTTCCTCTAGGCACCAAAGAGACATGGGATGACTTTCTAGAGGAAGTAACGAGTCGTCCTGTCACTCATTGTATCTCCCAACTCAGAAACCTGATAAACCCTTCTTAGTAACCCATGAGCCAGACGACGAGTCGTTGTTTGGTGTAAGGGCTCGTGGTGTGAATCATTCATTAGAAATCCGAAGTGTTGTCAAAACCTCTTCCAGTGACAACGAGTGGCAACAATGACCAGTTGTATCCCACAAAGAGTCATTGTTTCCATCCGTGGCGATAAGTCAAGAAAATCCCTTAATTTTTTAGTGGTGACAACTAGCAGATACAACCACCCATTGGTTAATCGAATGAGTCATAGTACCCTCTCATTTTCCACTTCTAGTAAGCATAGATTTATGGCCTAGGACCAATGACTAGTCCCAACAAGTCGTGGTATCAACCAATGACTCGTGTGATCCGTTGGTTCCTGTAGGGCAATTTTCCAGATTTTCTTTGAGGAGCATTTTTCTAACTTCCCACCTTATTAATCCCTAAACTAAATCATTTTAGGCACGATTTAATTCCTCTCATTTCTCTCAACTCAGGATTTTCAGAACGTAGAAGTTCCAGAAAGACAGTGAAGAGCTAAGCTAGGGCTGTTAGTTTCTTCAGGCTTCCCCAGATTACTCTCTAAGGATTTTACTCTAGGTATGTGGGAATACAACAAGGGAAATACTCTTCTCTTGTGCCCCAAAACCCTCCTAAAATTTTAATCAGTTCTAGCACTAAAGATCAAAATTAGGGTAAACTTTTAGTTAGATTCTAACTTATTTCTTGTGGTTCGTAGTTCATATGAGTTCTTGCTATGTTTCCACTTCTTAATAGACTTGTTGCCATTTTCTTCATGTGATATTGTTTTAGCCTTAGATCTATGAATGCAGTAAAAGATTGGTCTTGCATAGTTGACTAGATACAATTGTTGCTTGACTCTGTTAGTTCTTGAATTTCCATGTTAGTATCATCATGTGAGTTCCTAGTTAGTTTGCATGCTAGGTTAGTCTCAGTTAGAAATTAGCAATTTTAGTATCTTACAGTAAGTCAGTAGATCAGTTTGACGATAGATAGTTCTTGAGGACTTCAGTTATACTCCCTAGCTTCAGTTATTAGATTGTTCTTTAGAAGGTTATGACGCTTCTAGATAAGCAACTCTGGCTAGTCTGAGAACACCATATTTCAGTTATCAGGTCCTATAGACTCTCAGGTTACTTCCAGATAAGTATTCCTGACTTAATCTAGGGCATCAGTTTCAAGCTATCAGTTTAGTAGTCAATTTAGAACTATCCATTGGGAATAGGACTTAGCATCGAGGGGGCCGGGGTTCAGTGCACCCAGGTTCCCAGAACATGTTGCCACCATAGGTATTAACCTGAACAGGCCACAAACTTGTGATCACCCAGCTCAACCACTATACCCTGGCAAGGTACAGTGGGCTCTCACCAATGAGGTGTATACATCGGACTCCACGTCTAGCTCATATGGCTATATGTCGGTTATAGACTCTCCCACTTGTCGGTACAGTTCATTTCAGCTTCTCAGTTTAGCTTAGTTTAGTCACTCAGTTCCAGGACATGTTTAAGACCGTCATTCAGGGTCTTTGTTGACCTTATCACAGTTATAGCTCAACTTCCATCATTACTAAGTATCAGTTGGTCATTTCATGTTATTTCAGTTCAGTTGCTTATCTTCATGCTTTATGTATTTCTCACTTACTGCATTCAAAGTACAGACGCATACTTTCTATGTTGTATCATATTATGATATAGATGCAGGTTCTCAGTCTCAGCATCGTCAATAATTCCTCCTAAGGATTTCAGCAGCAACCCTATTGGTGAGTACTCATCTTTCGAGGAGGATGTTTTCCTTTTAGTTATTTCTTTATTTAGTCAGACTTTAAAGTTAGCTGGGGGCTTTTTCCAGGAATTCTCCAAATAGTAGATAGTTATTCAGTGTTCTTTTCATTGATGTTTACTCTTTTCAAATAGTATTACGTGGATAACTATTTTAATACAACTTCCTCTTATGTTTACTTAGATTACCAGTGTGATGGTAGACCATCGGTTAGCTTGGGGTCACTTGTGGCACCAAGTAACGTGTCACGTCCAAGGTGCAGATTCGGGTCATGACATTGTCATCCTGAGGAGGCGGTACCTCTGCTACAATAGTGGAAATAGCATTGACCGGTGCACTCAATGCAACATTAGTTGGGGGATTGGTTACCCCTGCAGTAGTAGCAGTCGCCTCAGTGACCTCAGTAGTATCTCTAGCTGAATGTGGCTCACCTAAAAGGTCCATGCCACCCACAAGCTCTCCAATGGAAGTAGTGGAGCTCCCCCCTCCTCTGGCTCGCTCATGCAGCTCTGACATATGCTCGTCATGAGTCTGCACAATGTCCACTCTTGCCTGTTTACGCTCTTTATTCGCCTTTCTTTTTCTCTTCTTTCTTGAGGACTCATTTTCAACCTCCTTCGAGACCCTCGTCTTTCCCTTTCCTCCATCAGCCACTGTTAGAGCCTAGTATGCCTCCAAATATAGCTTTTCATTGAGCTCAGCATATACCTCCCAAATAGTAGGGGCTAATAATATTACTGGATATGATGACAACTCGACTACTTGGCTCAGCAAAGCCCCCAACTCTTCTCCAAGGCTGGCCGTACCTGTCTACCCAACCAGATGCTCATTGAGGCGATGCTTGAAACTGTCCACTCGGCCGTGCAACCACCTTACAGCCTTATCAATCTCAGCCTTCACCAACAGCTTGACATTCTCCATCATTGCATTGACCTTCTTCACAGTTATTGTCAGCCTCTTGGCCATTTTCTGAAGGAACTCCTACTGGACCAACATATAACCAGCTGGGGTCTGGCGCGGTATGCTCAATGGCGGTGCGGAGGAAGTCCTAGGAGCTACATTTATGTGGCCGACCTTTGTAGCTGGCATCTCTCCCTGCTCCGTTGAATTTGGGCATCAACATACCTGCCCCCAAATGCCCGTAGTAGTGGAACTGCAGTAGGAAGTCTGACCCGGCTAACTGGGTACATGTCCTCCAATATGAGACTGATATCTATAGTCTTCTAGCCTCCGATCAAATGGCCTACCTCAAATTTTTCCTTGAGGCCTGCCTCTATGCACAATCTGTGCACGAGACTTGGGAATAGGATGGTGTTCGGTGCTGTGGTGACTACACGCAAGTGCACGTGAACGAACAAGTAGTAAAGTGGCTTAAGTAAACCCAAGTATCGATCCCACAGGGACTGAACTACGGTACTAATACACTTAAGTGTTAATGAACTATATCTTTAAGAATGCAGACAACCAAATAAATAATATTTTGAGAGTTTGAGTTTACTAATTAATAAGAATCTAAGGCAAAATTATAAAGTGAGTTAGAACAATAGTAATAAGCAAGCTGAGGTTAAAACAAACATGCAAGGAATTAATTTATCAATACAATTCAATTAATCTTTCCTTCGGTTGCTTGTCAAGAATTATTGCCTATGTATTGGAACTTTCGAATCCTCTCCAACTTAAGAATCATGAGTGTTAATCTACATTTCTGTGATAAAAGAATTTCATGTTCTTGCCATACATTCCCCATTCCTTAATTGACTAATAAGACTTTCAGATATATTTCTATTTTGAGTGTAAATCAATCCTCAATTTTCTAAACTAAGAAGAGATCATATTCTACCAATTCACATCTTCCCAATTTCTTTCCTTTTCAAAATCAAAATTGGATTTTTTAGATATACATTAACATTGGCCAAACATTAATGCAGTGAGAAGAAGAATTGATAGAACAACCATTAAAGAAAAGATGAAAACTGAAATGATTAAAAATTACATTCCACTACAATTGTTCTTAACCTCAGCAAGAAGTGAATTTAGCTACTCATTTGTGGATTTAACATCATCAAATAAGTAGAATTCATACAAAGAATTGAGATAAAAGAGAAAGAGATAGAGAAGAACCCTAGAATTTTTGTCCCCTCAACTGCCTGTAACCCACGTTCTTGCTCAACCAAGTCAGAATGTTTAAAATAAAACCTAAGTGTGCTATTTATACTATTGAGAATTTTTCCTGAAATAACACGCAATGTGGCACAGAGTGTATCGCGGAGCACTCCCTCCGTGCCACGGAGGTATCGCGGACCTTCACTGGAAGTCGGCCCCCCAGGCAATTTAACCTCAACGTGCCACGACCTGCATCGTGAAGCCTGGCCAACGTGACACGGTGCTATTGCCACCTCCATTGGAAATTGCCAAATTTATTTCATCTGAGGCAGAGTGCCTCCGCGATGGCAATGTGACATGGCTCCATCACGGAGCCCTTTTTTTTGCTGATCTTCCATGTCCTTTTCCACACCTTGTTTCCAAGTCCATTCCTGATTTTACCAACATGTACCTTAGCTTCCCAAAATTCCATTTTTCCTGCAAAACAACACTAATTGTGTTGGTTAGTATAAATTCACAGTTAACTACAAGTCACATGAGAATGTACACAATAATGATAGACAAACAAGTCGAAATGAAGCATTTGAGTATCACTTGGGCATGAAATTCTGCCCAAGACCACTTACCCCAAACTTAAAACCTTGTTCGTCCTCGAACAATATTCTCACATCTCATGTAATTGACATTCACACATAGCTAATTTGGCTCAACAATTCAAGCTACGGCTATACCGAATATTTAATATAGCAAATATTCAAGAAAACATGCATGGTCTCATCAATACAATGAAGTATATCACATTAAGATCTCCTAAGCTCAAGAATCAATTCTCGATCTTAGCAAACTCATGCAAATCAACTGATCAATACATCCGACACGAAATTAATCTCTCGTCAAGCATGTGCCCTCACAACACAAGAAAACTACCCCATTTGCTATCATATGATTTCCAAAGCACTACATGTAGGGGTATAGGAATACAATTTCTCTCTCTCCCAAGGAATTCACATGCATCATGTTATGAACCATAGGCTTGCCTCTAGTGTATTACTCCACTAATATAAGGATGAGTGATGTAAGATCACATAGGACTCAACTGGTTGTAATGTAAGCTAAGGAACTAGAAAATACTGGGCTAACCAATAATAGCGACTAGCTTCCTTAAGCGCTTTTCAATACATCCCACCATCATTATTGGCCATTTTTTTCTTCCTTCATCCTCCCATCCTTGAAGAAATTTTTTCTTTGTTTTTGTTCCCATTTCTTTAAGCACACTCGACTTACTAGCAAAGATTAGTTATACATCTTTATTTTATCTAATTTCAGCAAGTGCACCTTTGACCTTTTCTTTAACTTTCACCACTTCCGTTTTTCCTTCCATTTCACACTTTGTACCCCTTTACACTATGGGAAAAATATTTTTTCTTGAGCTCTTAAGAGTTTTGGATCAAATTCATGGCTAATGAAAAGGAGGGATTAAGCTCAGTTTGTACCTCTTCAAACATAGAAAAAATAGGCTAAAGGCTCAATGGGGCTAACTAGAATGCACATTCAAGGTAGGTATGATAATGGAGAAACTTTCGGTTTATTCAAGGAAATGCCTACATCCTTTCCTACAATACACATCCTTCATTTCGTTTCCTACACACACCAGGCAAGTTCTAGCCACTTCACAATAGCATGGAATAATCGAAACCTCACCTCACACTCATTGCACATGCTCAACTCAAGCCATATTCACAGACTCTTCAATTAGCTAATTTCAAGAATTCACTATTAAGCCTCGATCATACCGAATCGAACTCTATGGCCTAGGTATCTCAACATGTTTACACATTTGCATGCTTTCATACGAATCACCTTTGCAACTTAATATCATTTGCAACACGTAACAAGAATTCTGAACCATGAAGTAACGACACGTTTGGGACACAAACAAAAGAAAGAAACGAAAGAAAAAAACTACTCCTATAGACTACAATTCCCTTAAGATGGTCTTCATCCATCCATCATAGGGAACGGTCACTGTCTACGACTTCGGTTCAATGGGACTATTCTCGGTAAAAGCATCAAAAACAAAGGCCAAGAAACTCAACATAAAAGAAATTTAACAAAAAATTTCAAAAAATTCAATAATTTTGATAGAAAACAAAAATATTTACACAACAACCAACAGCTCAACACAGCACACAACAACTTAACATTCATTACAACACCACTTAATTACAGAACACATAACACAAAGTCACAGGGTCAAATTTTTCACAGGCACAATAATAAAACATAAACAAAAACGAAGCAGCTGGCACCTAACTACTCCCACCCCACACTTAAACTAAACATTTTCCCAGTGTTCACAAAATTTCAACATATCACAAAGGTTGGTGGTGAAACTCCCTGATCAATCGAAGTATTCAACCTCTTCATCAGGTGTCATTGCCTCGTCTCCCATATCAGAATCGCCCCCGCTGTCCTCATCTGATTCAACATCTGAGTCCTCCCGTCATGTCTCCTCATCGGTGGTGACGTCATCATCTACGAGCTTCACAAATGATGGCCCCACTCTGCATAGAGCTTGGGCATTCTCGCGGAATGGGTAATCTAGCTCGAGCTGCCACAGCTCATTCTCCGTTGCTGGCATCCCGCCAATGCGCAACTGCAGCATCTGTATCCCGTACATGCGGGCCATATACTGATCATCCCGAGCATATCGCTTGGCTAGTTTGATCACTGGCCCATGAGTAGTGTCAGGTGCCTTGGTTTTGGTGACATCCAAGGCACACCTGTCAATCTGTGGGATGTAATCCAAGGCCTCCTCCTCAATATCATGTCTCCTCAGGAATGTGGTAAGCAAACCACCGAATCCGTATCTGTGCCCCTGATGCAATCGGGCTCTCTTCATGGCGGAGATGATCACCGCCCCAACATTTATTTCAAGCCTTTTCATCAGGGCATACACCAAGCAAACTCGGTCCTGGGTGACATCTGTCATGTGCACCCCCTGCATCAAGCATGAGCGCACAATTTTAAGCCGGATCCTTGCTTCCCTGTTCATCTGCGAGTAGGGCAGTGTCTAGTGGTATCCCCTCTCCTTGTGCCTGCTCCACCTAGCTGTCGAACGGGTTCCACATAGAGTGCGTCTGATGTCCGCATAAGGTGTAGTGATGTTCAACTGCCGATGTACATGGGCGTCTATGTCCCGCGCCACCAATATAGCATTCAAGTGATGGGGCTCAAAAGTGACAACCTGCCCCCTGATTTTGACGGTGTGACTGCGGAGGGTCGGGTTCCAGTTGGCATAGAACTCCCGAATCAGATGGAGATTGCACTCCCTGGGCTCTTCGAAGATAAAGTGGTGTCAATTCGGTGTACGATCCGCAGGAATTCCTGTGCCAGCGGCTTCCTTGATATTTGCTCCTCTGGGAAGTATTTGGTTTCTTTGTGTTTTGCATACCATTTCTTCCCTTCGTCAGTCACCCATCGAGTTCTGTACTGTCGGCGTTGGCCTCTCGGAACCACTGGTGCTGTTGGAACTGCTGTTCCCAATCTTATTCTTTTTCTACCGGCACCCGATGTGGATGCGCCTTTACCCTTGTCTTATCTGCCTGACATTGCTCATGTACAATCAAACATACAATCCCAATGCTATTCAAGTCACAATTAGCTTCAACTAAGGTTGGGTTCAATTAGGTCACCCCACACTTAGTCTTTAGCCACAATCAAAATAATTCGACAAGACATTCATGATTTTCCTCATTCTTAACATTCAACCGGCTTAGTGCATTCATATAAATTGATGGAACAATTACTATGTACTACTCAGACTTCGTACAATGAAAAAAAATTATCGCCATCGAT
Organism: Datura wrightii; assembly: GCA_035772735.1. NCBI lineage: Eukaryota > Viridiplantae > Streptophyta > Magnoliopsida > Solanales > Solanaceae > Datura > Datura wrightii. The sequence goes on from JASDFA010000018.1 coordinate 147,398,522, forward strand.
TCACGTTCAACATCATAACACTTAGCCAAATTTTTGTTCTCAACACCCTATGCAATTCACCAATTTCATTCTCCCGAAAACCCCCTGTCTACGTAGCATATTCAACATTAATCACAACATAATTCCATTCACCCAACATGCACAACCCAAGTTTGTTCAACATTTCAAATAATTTTTAGTCTTCTTCTATTCAATTTCCAACCCTAGCTAACAATTTCGCAAAAGTTCAATAAAACATGCATTCATTGATTTCATATACTCACAACGATACTATGAACATCAATCAATCATAACTTAAATGAATTCAAGCTTAATTTTCACTTAGGGCAAGTTTCAATCACTACACATGTTCAAGAATCGAAAATTCAAGCAAAAATGAGGTAAAGTTCAAGAACATACTTTTAATCCTATGAAATTGAAGAAAACTCAAAGAAAATCGATGCCTAGGTCCGTGTCACGTTGGGGGAGAAGGGAATTTGGGGTGTTGCTCAAGGAGGGAATGGAAAATAATGAAGAAATTGAGGGAAATCAGGGTTTAAAAGTGATATTTCGCGCGGGTTACCCGGTGATCCGGTGTGACCCGATGTGAAATAACACTCAACGTGTCATGGAGGGTAACGCAGAGCACCCCCTCCATGACACGGAGCCATCGAGCCAGTGTTCTGGATTTTTAAAAAAATCCGAAACACTCTTCAACGTGTCACGGAGGGTAACGCGGAGCACCCCCTCCGTGACATCGAGCCATTGCGTAGGCTCACTGTAATGTGTCAATTTTTATTTTCCTCACCTCAATTTTTTCCTTTGCATTACTTTGCATTTTTTCCCTCTGTTCCGCCTGAAAATCACTTCACCACAAGAAATTGGTTAGAATTCCTAGGTTTCAACACAAACAAAATTTTTATTATATTTTTTTCTTTTTTTCTTTTTCTTTTTTCTTTTTTTTTTTCAAATATTTCTACTCATCTATTACAACAATTTCATGGGTTGCCTCCCGTGCAGCGCCTGATTTACCGTCGCAGCTCGACGTCATTCAATGCTCAATCATCCTCTAGAGTGATGGACGTCTTCTCTCGAATAACATCCTCACCCCAATAGTGCTTACATCGCTGCCCATTTTCTAAGAATGTGGCACTTCTATCTTCTTTCCACAACTCCACCACCCCGTGCGGGGTCATTCTTACCACCTCAAATGGCCCTGACAATTTGGACCGCAATTTTCCTAGAAAAAGCCTCAATCTTGAATTGAATAGCAATACTTTCTGCCCCGGCTCAAAGATCCGATGCACCATATGCTTATCGTGCCACCTCTTTTTTTTCTCTTTGTAGCACTTGGCACTTTCATAAGCATGCCAACGAAACTCATCAAGTTCACTGAGTTGCATCAGCCTCTTCTTACTAGCTAGCTCTAGATCTATGTTCAATTTCCTCACAACCCAGAAAGCTCGGTGTTCTAGCTCCACAGGTAGATGACACGCCTTTCCATAGACCAATTTGTACGGAGAAGTCCCAATTGGTGTCTTGTATGCAGTTCTATAAGCCCAACGCATCGTCAAGTTTTCTTGACCAATCACTACGTTGTGCATTCACTGTTTTCTGTAGAATCTGCTTTACTTCTCTGTTCGACACCTCCACTTGCCCACTAGTTTGGGGATGATATGATGTTGCTACCTTGTGGCGCACCCCATACTTAGCTAGCAAATTCTTGAAACTTGCATTTACAAAATGAGCCCCTCCATCACTGATAATGGCTCGGGGTGTCCTAAACCTGGTGAAAATGTGCTTTTTCACAAATTTTGTTACCACTTTGTTGTCATTCCTGGGGAAAGCAGTTGCTTCAACCCACTTTGATACATAATCAACGCCCACCAAGATGTAACGATTACCAAATGACGGTGGGAACGGGCCCATGAAATCTATACCCCATACATCAAAGATCTCCACTTCTAATATTTACTGCAGCGGCATTTCTTGCCTTCTATCAATTGTGCCTATTCTTTGACATCTATCGCACATTTTTACGTATGCCATAGAGTCTTTAAACAGTGTAGGCAAAAAGAAACCTGACTGTAGTACCTTGTGCGTTGTCCGCTCGCCTCCGTGGTGCCCTCCATCCAATGAAGAGTGACAACTCCTCAACACTTCTGCAATCTGGCTCTTCGGGATGCATCTTCTCGTCACCTGATCTGGTCCCTGCTTAAACAAGTACGGATCATCCCAAATATAATACCTGCAATCATGTCTCAACTTCTTTATCTGCTGAGCCGTAGCCTCCGGTGGATAGACTCCACTCACTAGAAAATTCACAATGTCTGCATACCAAGGGATTTTAGCTTCCCTTATTGCCAAGAGCTGCTCATCCGGGAACTCTTCTTTGATGCTGTCACCTTCCTTCACATGCGACCGGCTTTCCAATCGCGATAGGTGATCTGCCACTTGATTCTCACTCCCCTTTCTGTCCCAAATCTCTAGGTCAAACTCTTGTAACAACAAGATCCATCTGATCAACCTGGTCTTTGCATTCATATTGTTAAATAGATACCGAATCGCTACATGATTGGTATACACCACTACTCTAGAACCCACCAAATAGGACCTGAATTTATCAGACGTGAACACCAATGCTAGCATCTCCTTTTCTGTGACTGTATCATTGACTTGGGCTGCGTCCAGTGTTTTGCTTGCATAATGAATAGAATGAAAAATTCTATTTCTCCGCTGCTCCAATAAAGCTCCTACCGCCACATCGCTTGCATCACACATTAATTCAAACGGTTGTTCCCAATCCAGAGAAATGAGGATAGGTGCTTCTATCAACTTCTGTTTCAACTCCTCAAATGCTTTGACACAATCCTCATCAAACTCGAACTTCACCTCTTTTCCTAGCAACCTGCATATTGGTCTAGAAATTTTAGAGAAGTTATTGATGAACCGTCTGTAGAACCCTGCATGTCCGAGAAAACTTTGAACACCCTTCACTGACACAGCTGGTGGTAGCTTTTTAATAACCTCGATCTTTGCACGATCGACTTCCAGCCCCTTGCAAGACACTTTATGGCCAAGGACGATACCCTCCTTGACTAAGAAATGACATTTCTCCCAATTGAGTACAAGGTTGGATTCTTCACAATGAGCTAGCACCCTCTCAAGATTCTGCAAACAAGTAGAAAATGAATTACCGAAAATAGAAAAATCATCCATAAAATACCTCGACGAAATCTTCCACCATATCGTGGAAGATCGCTATCATGCATCTTTGGAATGTGGTGGGTGCATTGCATAAACCAAATGGCATCCGCCGGAAAGCATATGTCCCATAAGGACATGTGAATGTAGTCTTCCTGGTCCTCCGGTGCTATGGCTATCTGGTTATAGCCAGAATAGTCATCAAGGAAACAATAATATTCTTGACCAGTCAATCTGTCCAATATCTGATCAATAAACGGGATAGGATAGTGATCTTTCCTTGTGGCCTCATTGAGCTTTCTGTAGTCCATGCAAATCCACCACCCTGTGACTGTGCGTGTAGGGATCAGCTCATTTTTCTCATTGGTGACCATAGTCATCCCTACTTTCTTTGGGACACACTTAACGGGGCTGGCCCATTCACTGTCTGAAATAGGATAGACCACACCTGCATCAAGCCACTTAATCACTTCCTTCCTAACCACATCCTTCATCACCCGATTCAACCTCCGCTGATGTTGTACAGTTGGCTTTGCTCCTTCCTCCATGAAAATTATGTGTGTGCAAAAAGCTGGATTGATACCCCGAATGTCTGACATTTGCCAGCCCATTGCTTTCTTGCTCCTCTTGAGAACCACCAATGCATCCTTTACCTGCGCCTACGTCAATTCTGCGAAGATGATGACTCGCAAGGTGTCATCTTCCCCCAAAAAGACGTATTTCAAATGTGGAGGCAATGTCTTCAACTCCAGTTTTGGTGCTTCCTCAATAGATGGTTTTGGGAATGGTTCCAGGGACCTCATCAATGGATGAAAGTCTTGCTTCCTGAGATACCATTTTGATTCATTCAACATTTGCACCATCTCATAAGTATCTCTATCTCCGAAATGATCGAAGCTCATCAACGCTATCTCCAATGGATCTTGAGAATCAACAATCTGAAGAATTTCTTCTTGGTTTAGCACATTGATTGCTAAAAGCTCCTCATAGATGGCCGAAAGCTTCATGGCCTTATACACATCAAATACCTCCACTTTGTCATGCGCTCACATGGTTAGCTTCCCTGCAGCTACATCAATCAACGCTCTCCCGGTTGCCAAGAAAGGACGTCCCAAAATAAATGGGACTTCCGCATCCGGCTCAAAATCCAAGACTATAAAATCTACCGGGAATATGAGGGAGCCCACTTGCACTAGCACGTACTCCACAATGCCATCTGGTGTGGCCAAAGAACGGTGTGCTAACTGCAAGAGCACTGTAGTTGTTCTAGGACTGCCCAACCCCAACTTTTGAACACCAATGTCGGCATCAAGTTTATGCTCGCTCCCAAATCACATAGTCCGCGAGCTCGGATACTTTGCCCGATTGTGATCTGAATTGTAAAGCTCCCACGGTCCTTGAGCTTTGTTGGCAACCTGTTCTGAATTCGGGAAGTGCACTCCTCAGTAAGTGCCACCGTAGCATACTCCGTCATCTGCTTTTGTTAGCTATGATGTCCTTCATATACTTTGCATATTTAGGCACTCCCTGCAAAAACATCAACCAAAGGTAAATTAATGTGTACCTGTTTAAGCACCTCCATGAACTTTTTAAAATAAGCTTCCTCCATGTGTTTCTTTAATCTTTGCGAGAATGGGGGTGGTGATCTTTCTACTTCATCTGCCTTCTCCTTCCCGCTCTCATCATCATGTTCCCTACCTTTTTCCACTATTCCTGATCGCTGAGGTGATCTTTCTGGTTCCACCTCCTTGAGATGTAATCCACTCCTTGTGGTCACTGTATTGACCTACTTGGGATTCGGGTCAGTGTCACTCGATAGTCCTCCTATGGGCCTGGTGTTTTGAGCTCCAACTATTTTTCCAAACTGGTACTCCAACACCTTTGTAGCTAACTGATGGTTTTTCTAGTCTGCCGCTAATTTCACATAATCATCGTGCATTTGAGCTTGGTTAGCTATCATTGTTTTGAACATTTCCTCAATGTTGTTGGTTGGTGGAGGAGGTGCATTGTTTCCTCTGTACTGAGACTGATAATTCTGCTGCCCCCCTTGATTTCTCTGCATACCCTAATTCGAACTCTGCCCTTGATGGCTATTACTACCCCAAGAGATATTTGGATGATTCCTCCAATTTGAGTTGTAATTATTGCCATACTGCTGCTGGTGATTATTTCTCAACTGAGTGTTCATTACTACCGCATACTTCACACCAAACCTGCTGCACTACATTAACTGGGGCTTGTGGTTGATTCAAGCTCATACTGCTGAAGTGGGTGTTGAGTTGATTTTGCAATGCAACTATCTTTGCAGCGATATCTGTAAAACAATCCACCTCAAAGACTCCTGCCGCTTTCCTTGTTCCTCCTCTTGAAGAGTACGCATTCCACTCTTGATTTCCTTATGAAATACGATTAAAAAAAGTATACAGCTCCTCATAAGTCTTTTCTAATGCTTGTGCCCCAGCTGCTGAGTCTAGCAAAATTTTTGTGTGGGGTTCCAAACCCTCTACGAAAGTATGCACCCACACATCATTGGACTGGTGATGGTGAGGACAATCCCTTAACAATGATTTGAACCTTTCCCAAGCTTGATACAGATTCTCCCCCTCTCTTTGTTTAAAACTTAGAATCTGACTTCTAAGTCTTGCTGTTTTCCATGATGGAAAGAATCTTATCAAAAAATTTCTTGCAAGATCATCCCAAGTGGTGATAGATTTAGGTGGTTCAGCTTTCAACCACCTCTTTGCTTCCCCCAATAATGATAATGGGAATAATGTAAGCCTTACGTAGTCGGATGATACTCCAGTGGGGATGTAAGTGTCACTTATCTCCAAAAAGTTTTGGAGATGTTGTTGTGGATCTTCAGGAGGGAGACCTGTGAATTGCCCGCTGGTGTGCAACAATTGCACCATATTCTGTTTAAGCTCACCTCCCTCCTGGATCTGCTCTGCGAATACTTGATGTAACACTGTTAGCATGTGGGATTGCCACTTCGTGAACCGGCCTAGCTGCCATTTCCTCGGGCACTAACACTGCCCTCACAAGTGGTGGATTCTGTTGTTGCTCCAGAATTGCATGTCTGAGCAACTGTAGCTTCTTCTCTAGAGCTTCCCTTCTTTGACGATGAAATTGTCTTTTCGGCTCTATATGTAAATCCACCAACTCCTTGTCTCTTGCCAGCGTTCAGAAGAATTCAATATCTGCAAGAGAAAGGCTAAGATCAAGTTGTCAGCACTTAAATAGAATTTGTAAACTAACACTAAGAAAATAATTTTACCAATTGCCAGTCCCCGGCAACGGCGCCAAAAACTTGTTCGGTGTTGTGGTGACTACACGCAAGTGCACGTGGTTGAACAAGTAGTAAAGTGACTTAAGTAAAGCCAAGTATCGATCCCACAGGGACTGAACTACGGTACTAATTCACTTAAGTGTTAATGAACTATATCTTTAAGAATGCAGACAACCAAATAAATAATATTTTGAGAGTTTGAGTTTACTAATTAATAAGAATCTAAGGCAATATTATAAAGTGAGTCTGAACAATAGTAATGAGCAAGCTGAGGTTAAAACGAACATGCAGGGAATTAATTTATCAATACAATTCAGTTAATCTTTTCTTCGGTGGCTAGTCAAGAATTATTGCCTATGGATTGAAAATTTCGACTACTATCCAACTTAAGAATCATGAGTCTTAATCTACATTTCTGTGATAAAAGAATTTCATGTTCTAGCCATACATTCCCCATTCCTTAATTGACTAATAAGACTTTCAAATATATTTCTATTCTGAATGTAAATCAATTCTCAATTTTCTAAACTAAGAAGAGATCATATCCTACCAATTCACATCATCCCAATTTCTTTCCTTTTCAAAATCAAAAATGGATTTTTTAGATATACATTAACATTCGCCAAACATTAATGCAGTAAGAACAAGAATTGATAGAACAACCATTGAAGAAAAGATGAAAACTGAAATGATTAACAATTACATTCCACTACAATTGTTCTTAACCTCAGCAAGAAGTGAATTCAGCCACTCATTTGTGATTTAACATCATCAAATAAGTAGAATTCATACAAAGAATTGAGATAAAAGAGAAAGAGATAGAGAAGAACCCTAGAATTTTCATCCCCTCAACTGCCTGTAACCCACGTTCTTGCTCAACCAAGTCAGAATGTTTAAAATAAAACCTAAGTGTGCTATTTATACTATTGAGAATTTTTCCTGAAATAACACGCAACGTGGCACGGAGTGTATCGCGGAGCACTCGCTCCGTGCCACGGAGGTATCGCGGACCTTCACTGGAAGTCGGCCCCCCAGGCAATTTAACCTCAACGTGCCACGGCCTTCATCGCGAAGCCTGGCCAACGTGACATGGTTCTATTGCGCACCTCCATTGGAAATTGCCAAATTTATTTCATCTGAGGCAGAGTGCCTCCGCGATGGCAACGTGACACGGCTCCATCGCGGAGCCCTTGTTTTTGCTGATCTTCCATGTCCTTTTCCACACCTTGTTTCCAAGTCCATTCCCAATTTTACCAACATGTATGTTAGCTTCCCAAAATTCCATTTTTCCTGCAAAACAACACTAATCGTGTTGGTTAGTATAAATTCACAGTTAACTACAAATCACATGAGAATGTACATAATAATGATAGACAAACAAGTCGAAATAAAGCATTTGAGTATCACTTGGGCATGAAATTCTGCCCAAGATCAGATGGTATTGCTAAGTCTCATAGCCTGATATTGGATCTTCTCTACTATGACGCTTAGAATGTTGATGGCATATCTCGACACGATGCACACCACTAAAGTTGCTCTGTCTGCGCTGGGGGTGTTGTCCTTAACAGTAGGCGCCAATCTATGCTGGACTAATGTACAGAAAGCCTTCATTATGAAGTTCAGCAAGGCGTTGGCGACCTTCTTTCCACTAGCTAATCAATCAACATCCTCTTTGTCCTTGTCTAGAACCCTAGCTAGCCATTTCACTTGGATCTGCCTCTCTTTGAACCCTAGCTGCTATACCTTTTTCAGACCTTCAACTCGGTACTCTAACTCAGTTGTGGTCTCTAGCACTCTAAATTGAGGCCCACATAATATCCATGGAATGGTCCACTCAGAGACGTCAATTGTGTGTCCCTGAACCATCACACTCTCAAGCTTGGGCTATTCCTTTAATTTTTGCACACCTTTTGCCTTCTGCTCCATTGTGGCCAAATAATTGGCATAGAACTATGAGACCATCTCTACACTATATTTCTCCGGAGTTCTATCTATCCATTCAAATCCGTAGAAGCTAAAATCTACTTCATTTCCTCAGCCTCATTGAAAGCACTAGTGAGGATCCGTTGTTCTTCCTGTATACTCCGCCTTAGGTAATTCTTTGAGGTGAGAGCCATTACCCTTCTCATAGATCTCTTGAGCACTAGGTACTCTCCACCTAATAGTATGATTCTCCCAAGGTGGTGTTTGGTCACCTTCTTCCTCAACAGCTTCTTCTTCAAACCTGGCTACATCATTACCATACTGGGCCACCTTAGAACCTTCTTTCTTATTAGATCCATTCTCGGACTCTTGGGTCTAACTGTGGAGAAACTGTTGGAACAGCGGATGTTGCTTCGGCCTGAGCCTTGGCCTGTGCCCTAGTGGTCCATGGCTCATCGGTGTCAGATGAATCTATTTGGTCTCCCTCGACCCACTAAGGGTGTTTCCTGCTTGATCATAGTTAGAGGGGTCATCTCTTAATGCCCTCCGTGAAACTATTTCAACTATATCTTGCTTGTCTTAGGGATTCTTCATTGATATCCTCTTGAACGTTATTTTACCTGTGGAGAAAAAGGTTTGTATGTATGATCTGAGAAAAAGAAACCAAGAAAAATATCCTCTAAAGTTTTCCATGAGTCCACAATATGGATCATACCTTGGTGGTAAGTACGACTTGTACTAAGATGGTATGATTTGTACTAAAGATCTTAATGAGGGATTTCTTTAAATTATGTTCATATGTATTTTTGTACGACTCATGTTATAGATTGTAATTAGATTCCATGGGTCATATGAAGGATCGTTTTGTTACTTTTGAACTTTGACCCTTTTAGGTTTATGGTATGGTCAGCAGGTACGATTAGCAGTAAGATACCATGGATTGTCCTAGGTCATGTACGACCACTTACACTTTCAGTAACTTGGGACAATTTCAATCAGTCATCGTATGAGTCATGGTATGAAACCACTAGTCGTAGGACTCATGAAGCCTGTCCTCACCTTATTTTGGTTAAGTTGTATAGGAAAACCAGTTTTTAGATAGGTACTAAGAATTCCCCATCCTAGGAATGCAATTTCACTTCTTTTGATCTACCCAGTTAAATCCCAACACGCTTCACAACCCGTAATTCATCATCAACCATCAAATTTATTGTTCAAGCACTTTAAATTCCTACCTATTCAGCATATAGCAAAACTACCTTCTAATCACTTTCCTAACCCTTCTTTTGATGAGTTTTGAGGCATAACAGTGTAGTTTCATTAGTCGCATAGCAAGGATTTCAAATTTAGCACATTTACTATACTTGATTTGGTAAAGTTCTTGCTCTACTCTTTCTTGCTTCAATTTTGAGTTAGGAATTTGAAGTGCTCCTACATACTGATTGCACAGATTTGAGCTTTAAAAATTTTTAGTTTGAGTTATATATGTGAGGAATGTGGATGAGAATCGTGGATTGAAGTTATGTTTGCGTGGGAGTGAGAGTTTGGAAAGTTTTTATTTAAATAGGTTAGGGCGGATTTTTAATGATCTGGGTCGAGTAGGGTCAATTTCATTAATTTTTTATGTCACGACTCGTACCACGAGTCATAGGCTTGAACTATGGCTCATTTCTTGGACTTGTAGTAGAAGAATTTAGGAACTTACTTGGGGACCTACAAGTGCATGGTACAACTCATATCATGAAGGAACTATCCGTACTTTTCCTTGTAAGTCAATGTCACTGCAGTTCCATACCTAACATAGTTCATCTTTACATTCCCAACAAACTCATTAGCCCTAGCTCCATTATCAGCCCATGTTCCATTTAGGTCGAGGGGAGATCAAAGAGGTATAGTGTCAGGCTCTAAGGTTTAGGGGAGCATGTCCGGGGAGTGCACCTTCCTATCTTGCAGAAGGTGCGGTAGGAACCATTCAGGAGAGTGTCTGATTGGTAGGGATGTTTGTTTGGGGTGTGGTAAAACCAAACATAAACTCAAGAATTATCCTTCAGCTAGACAGGGTGACGGTAGATGCCACGCCCTCACCACTAATTCAGCACCTCCAGCAGCTCGCCCACCTCAATAGGGCACATCATCTAGTGCCGGTGGTAGTCAGCACAAGAGTCACTTCTAAGCCCTTTCCTCATGCTAGGAGCAGGAGAGCTCACTAGATGTGGTCACGTGTATGTTACGAGTATTTCATCTTGACGTTTATGCATTGCTAGACATAGGGGCCATATTATCCTTTATAACTCCTTATATTGCTATTAGTTTTGTGTCAGTCCGAAAATCCTACAGAACCCTTCAGTCTTTACTCCTATTAGTGAGTCAGTTATAGCTCGATGGGTATACAGAAATTTCCCTATTACATTCCTTTAGAAAGTCACCTCAGTCAACTTAGCGGAGTTAGACATGATAGATTTTGATGTTATTTTCGGTATGGATTAGTTTTATGCTTGCTATGCCTCAGTAAATTATAGGACCTGGTAAGTAGAGTTTTGAGTCTTGGGTAAGCCAATCCAAAAGTGAAAGGTAGTTTAGATGTGCCTATAGGTCGCTTTGTCTCCTACCATAAGGGCAGAAAGATGATATCCAAAGGTTGTGTTTATCATCTAGTTTGGGTTAAGGATTCTATGTCTGAGACCCCGACTCTCTAGTCGGTTCCAGTTACATATGAGTATCCAAAGGTATTTCTATACGATCTACAAGAGTCCTTCCTGCTGAGCTAAAGAAGTTGAAGGAAAAGTTTGAAGGATCTCTTGGATAAGGGGTTCATTAGGCCTAGTAAGTCCCCTTGGGGTGATCCAGTACTCTTCGTGCGAAAGAAAGATGGTTCTCTCAGGATGTGCATTGACTATCATCAATTGAACAAGGTCACAATAAAGAATAAGTATCCCCTCCCCAGGATTGATGACTTATTTGACCAGCTTTAGGGTGCCAAGTGCTTCTCAAAGATAAACCTCAAATTCAACTATCACCAGCTCAGGGTGAGGGAGAGTGACATTTCGAAGACAACGTTCAAGACTCGATATGGTCACTATGAGTTTATTGTTATGTCTCTCGGACTAATGAATGCTCCTGCAACTTTCATGGATTTTATGAACAGGGTGTTCAATCATTACTTGGATATATTCATTATTGTCTTCATAGATGATATCCTCATATACACTTGGAGTGAGGATGATCATGCCGCTCATTTGAGGATTATGTTGTAGACACTTAAGGATTGTCAGTTGTTTGCTATGTTTAGAAAGTATAGTTTTGACTACAGTAGTTGCATTTTTGGGCCATGTGGTGTCTAGTGAGGGTTTTCAGGTAGACTCTCAAAAGATTAAGGTGGTGAAAAATTGGCCTTGACCTATCAGCCTTATTGACATCAACATCTTTTTAGGTTTAGCTGGCTACTATTGGAGGTTCGTAGAGGGTTTTTTATCCATTGCTGCACCTTTAACTAAGTTGACTCAGAAGAAGGTTAAATTTCAATTGCTCGATACTAGTGAGAAGAGTTTTCAGGAGTTAAAGACTTGACTCACTTCATCTCTAGTTTTGACCCTATCGTAAGGGTTGGATGACTTTGTTGTATGTTGTGATGCTTCTCAAATTGGCCTTGCATGTGTGCTGATGCAGTAGGGAGAGGTCATTACTTATGATTTTAGACAACTTATAATTCATGATAAGAATTACGTAGCGCACGATCTTAAGTTAGTAATGGTGGTGTTTTCCTTGAAGATTTGGAGGCACTATTTGAATGGAGTGCATATGGATGTGTTCACGGACCACAAGAGCCTTTAGTATGTGTTTACTCAGAAGGACTTGAATTTGTGGAAAAGGAGAAGTCTTGAGCTTTTTAAGGATTATGACTTGAGTATCCTTTACCATATGGGCAAGGCCAATGTAGTGGTAGATGCTCTTAGTAGATTGGACACATGTCCTATGTAGAGATTGCCTACAATAACAACTACCACTCCAACATTCAGATGGCTCCTTTTGAGGCTCTTTATGGGCGGAGATTGATCTTGGGCAGATTTATATGCCCAAGTGATACTCAAACGTATCATTTTCGTCTTGTTTATTGTGCAATGTGTATACATTTTCATGTAATTGGTAATAAAATGTGAATTTATACTAACCAACATGATTAGCATTGTTTTGTAGGTAAAACATAATTTTGAGGAGCTAAAATGCACGTTGGAACAATATCGGAGTTGGACTTGGATGCGAGCACAAAAAATACATTGGACTGCACAATGTAAAGGGGCTCCGCGATGGAGTCGTGCCACGCTACCATCGCGGAGGCACACTGCCTGGAGGGTGATTTAATTGTCAATTTCCAGTGAAGCCTCGCGACAGCTCCGTGGCACGGAGGCAAGCCACCGCGTTGCATGTCGTGCCACGTTGAGGCTTTATTCCTGGACCCCAGATTTCCAGTGAGGGTCCGCATCCACGCCGTGTCACCGAGGCAGTGCTCCGCGTTGGCCTCCGTGACACGTTGCTTGTTATTCCGGGAAAAATTCCCAATAGTATAAATAGAACACTTAGGCTTATTTTTAATTAATTTAGACTTGGTGGAGCAAGGACGTGGGTTACAGGCAGTTGAGGGACGAAAAAGCTAAGGCTTTTTCTCTCTTTCTTTCTTCTTTCAATCAATTGTTTGTATGATTAACACTTGTTTTAGGATGATTAATCCACAAATGAGTGGCTAATTCTCTTCCTTGCTGAGGTTATGAACAATGGTGATGAATTTTGATTATTGAGTTGTATGGTTTTTCATCTTCTTCTTCTATGTTGTTCTATTAATTCTTGTTTCTACTGCATTAGTGTGTGGCCGACATTAATGTTCATCTAAAAAGTCTGATTTCACTCAAGAGAGCACGAAATTGGAAAGTTGTGAATTAATAGGGTATTGTTCTTAACTTGATTTGGGAAAATTGGGTTTTGATGTGCTTTCCTGATAGAAATATACTTGAAAGCCGTATTAGTCAATTTAGGAACCGGAATTGTATTGCGAGGTCATAAATTGCATTTGATCACAGAAATGTAGACGAATGGTTTATGATTCTTAAGTGAGATTAAATACGAGAGTTTTAATCTCTTGGCTAATGTTCTTGGCTCGCAACTAGAAGAGAAGAATAACTGAATTAGGATTATAATCAAGTTCATTACTTGTTCTTAACCTTGGCATGCTCATATCCATAGTTTCAATTCAAAGTAGATATTTGTTAATAGTTTTAGTATATAATTTATAAACAAAATTATTTAACTTTTGGTTACGTTGTTGTCAGCATATATAGAAGTAAGATAGAATATAGTATACTTGAGCAATTTTTACTTATCCAGAGTCTCCTTGGTTCGATACTTGGCTTACTTAGCCACTTTATTACTTGTTTGACCACGTGCACTTGCGTGTCGATTTTTAACCCCTATGGCAAACCACCGAACAAGTTTTTGGCGCCGTTGCCGGGGAGACTAGGCAATTGGTGAAATTGTGTTAAGTGTAAATTTACTGTATTTTTGTTTTATTGTCTTAAGTGTTGACAACTTGGTCTTAGCCTGTATTTTGCAGACTTGATTTCTGTGAACACTGGCAAAGGACAAGGAGCTGGTGGAATCTTATATAGAGCCGGAACGTGAATTTCATAGTAAACGCAGAGAAGCTCTACAAAAGAAGCTTCAGTTGCTCAGACAGACTATGATGGAGCAACAAAATCCACCGGTTGTGAGGGCAGTGTTAGTGCCCGACGAAGCAGCAGCAAGGCCGGTTCGCGAGGTGGCAATCCCACATGCCAACAATGTACATTCAAGTATCCGCAAACTAGAGCCTGGAGGGAGATTTGAACTAAAGCAGAATATGGTGCAACTGTTGCACACAAGCGGGCAATTTACCGGTCTCCCTCATGAAGACCCACAACAACATCTCCAAAACTTTTTGGAGATAAGTGACACTTATATACCCGCTGGAGTGTCACCTGATTATGTTCGGCTCACACTATTTCCGTTTTCCTTACTTGGTGAAGCCAAGAGGTGGTTAAAAGCTGAACCACCAAATTCTATATCAACGTGGGATGATCTAGCACGGAAGTTCTTGATAAGATTTTTTCCGTCTGGCAAAACAGCCAGACTTAGAAGTCAAATTCTAAGTTTCAAACAGAGGGAGGGAGAAAATTTATATCAAGCCTGGGAAAGATTTAAATCCATGTTGCGGGACTGTCCTCATCATCATCAGTCCAATGAGGTGTTGGTACACACATTTATTGAGGGTTTGGAACCCCATACTAAAATTTTGCTAGACTCAGCAGCTAGAGGGCAAGCGCTGGAAAAGACTTATGAGGAGCTGTACACTTTGCTCAACCGGATTTCACAGGGCAATCCAGAATGGAATGCTGATTCATCTCGAGGTGGAGAAAGGAAAGCAGCAGGAGTGCTTGAAGTGGATGGATTTACAGCTATCGCTGCACAGATAGCTGCCTTGCAGAATCAGTTGAACAACCACTTCAGCAACATGAACTTGAACCAGCCTTCAGCGTCAGTCAATGCGGTCCAGCAAATATGGTGTGAAGTGTGTGGAAGCAGTGAGCACTCAGCTGAGTGCTGTGGAGCAAACCCAGATTCGGTTAACTTTGTGGGCAATGCATAGAGAAATCAGCAGCAGTTTGGTAGTGGCTACAACTCAAATTGGAAGAACCATCCAAATTTTTCGTGGGGTAGCAACAACCAACAAGGCCAAAGTTCGGGTGAGGGTATGCACAGGAATCAAGGAGGGCAACAGAACTACCAAGCTCAATTCAGAAATCACAATGCCCCTCCTCCACAACCATCACCTACCATTGAGGAAATGTTCAAGACCATGATCGCTAATCAGGCGCAATTGCAGGCTGACTATGTTAAATTGGCAGCCGAAGTGAAAAAGAATCAATTAGCGACCAAGGCTCTTGAGTATCAATTTGGGCAATTTGCTAGTGCCCAAAACACAAGGCCCAGAGGAGGACTGCCTAGCGACACGGATCCTAATCCGAAGCAGGTAAATGCAGTGACCACAAGGAGTGGTTTGCAGCTGAAGGAGGTGGAATCGGAAAGACCACCTCAATAGTCAGGAGCAGCAGATGTTGAGGAAGAACAAAGTTCGGATAGGGGGAAGACCAAAGAAGCTGAATTAGAAAGACCTCCACCCCCGTTCCCTCAACGACTCAAGAAACACAAGGAGGAGGCGTGTTTCAAGAAATTTATGGAGGTGCTTAAACAGGTACATGTTAATTTACCTCTTGTTGATGTCTTGCAGGGAGTGCCAAAATATGCCAAATATATTAAAGACATCGTGGCCAACAAAAGTCGTTGGACTGAGTATGCCACGGTAGCTTTGACGGAGGAATGCACTTCCCGGATCCAAAATAGACTGCCTACAAAGTTAAAAGACCCTGGAAGTTTTACTATCCAGCTTACTATTGGGCAGAGTATCCGAGCTCGTAGATTGTGTGACTTGGGGGCGAGCATAAACCTGATGCCATCTTCGGTATTCAGAAAGTTGGGTCTAGGGAGTCCTAGACCAACAACCGTAATCTTGTAGTTAGCAGACAGATCCTTAGCTAGGCCGGATGGCATTGTTGAGGATGTGCTTGTGCAAGTGGGATCCCTCATTTTTCCGGTTGATTTTATTGTTTTGGATTTTGAACCAGACGCTGAAGTCCCATTTATTTTGGGACGACCCTTCTTGGCAACCGGGAAAGCATTAATTGACGTAGCTGCGGGTCAACTTACAATGCGAGCACATGACAAGGTAGAGGTATTTGATGTGCTAAAAGCCATGAAGCTGCCAGCTATAAATGAGGAGCTTTCGGAAATTAGTGTGGTTGAACATGGAGAAATTAGGCAGGTTGTTGAATCTCAAGACCCATTAGAAAGAGCGTTGACGCATTCTGATCATTTTGGGGATAGAGAGGCATGTGGAATGGTCCAATTGTTGAATGGGGCACCTAATCATCCGAGGAGATAGGAATTCCAGTCATTGATGAGATCTCTAGAGCCTTTGCCGAAACCATCCGTTGAGGAGGCACCAAAGCTGGAGCTGAAAGAATTGCCCCTTATCTAAAATATATCTTTTTGGGGGAGGGGGAGACGTTACCAGTTATCATCTCTGCAGACTTGACGGAGGCACAGGAAAAGGCAGCATTGGGTGTCCTCAGAAAGAGGAAGAAAGCAATGGGTTGGCAAATGTCTGACATTCAGGGTATTAATCTAGCTTTCTGCACACACAGGATATTCATGGAGCAAGGAGCCAAACCAACCGTTCAGCCGCAACGGAGACTTAATCCAGCAATGAAGGATGTGGTAAGGAAAGAAATAATCAAGTGGCTTGATGCAGGTGTGGTCTACCCAATTTCAGACAGTGAGTGGGTCATCCCCGTTCAATGTGTTCCTAAGAAAGGGGGGATAACTGTAGTCCCCAACGAGAAAAATGAGTTGATCCCTACTCGAACCGTCACAGGCTGGCGGATTTGTATGGACTACAGAAAGCTAAACGAAGCCACGAGGAAAGATCATTACCCCATCCCTTTTATTGATCAAATACTTAATAGGTTGGCAGGACAGGAGTATTATTGCTTCCTTGATGGGTACTCTGGTTATAACCAAATAGCCATAGCTCCGGAGGATCAAGAGAAGACTACTTTCACCTGTCCTTATGGGACATATGCTTTCAGGCAGATGCCGTTTGGGTTATGCAACGCACCCGCCACATTCCAGAGATGCATGATGGCTATTTTCCATGACATGGTTGAGGATTTTGTTGAGGTATTTATGGATGATTTTTCTGTTTTCGGTAATTCGTTTGCTACTTGTTTGTAGAATCTTGACAGGGTGTTGGCTCGATGTGAAGAATCCAACCTTGTATTAAACTGGGAGAAATGCCACTTCTTAGTGAATGAGGGGATTGTCCTTGGCCACAAAGCATCTAAAAAGGGGTTGGAAGTCGATCGTGCTAAGATCAAGGTTATTGAAAAATTGCCACCACCAGTGTCAGTGAAAGGTGTGCGCAGTTTTCTAGGGCATGCAGGATTCTACAGACGATTCATCAAAAACTTTTCCAACATTTCTAGACCACTATGCAGACTGCAAGAAAAGGAGGTAAAGTTTGAGTTGAATGATGAGTGTGTTACAGCATTTGAAAAGTTGAAGCAGAAATTGATAGAAGCACCTATACTTACTTCTCCTGATTGGGAACAACCATTTGAGCTGATGTGTGATGCCAGTGATGTCGCTGTGGGAGCCGTATTGGGACAAAGAAAAAATAGAATTTTCCATTCTATTTATTATGCAAGCAAAACACTGAATACGACCCAGAGCAATTACACAGTCAAAGAGATGCTAGCCTTGGTGTTTGCATTTGACAAATTCAGGTCTTATTTGGTGGGTTCGAAAGTTGTGGTGTACACCGATCATGCAGCTATACGGTACCTATTCAACAAGAAGGATGCTAAGCCCAGATTGATTAGATGGATCTTATTGTTGCAGGAGTTCGACCTTGAGATCAGAGACATAAAGGGAAGCGAGAACCAAGTAGCAGATCACTTATCACGACTGGAAAGTCGGTCGCATGTGATGGAACGTGATAACATAAATGAAGAATTCCCAGATGAGCAACTCTTGGCAGTGGGAGAAGCTGAAGTTCCCTGGTATGCAGACATAGTCAACTTGCTAGTGAGCGGAGTCTACCCACCTGAAACAACAGACCAGCAAAGAAGGAAATTGAGGCATGACAGCCGGCATTATGTATGGGATGAGCCATATTTGTTCAAACAGGGACCAGATCAGGTGATGAGAAGATGCATCCCAGAGAGTCAGATAGCAGAAGTGTTGAGGGGCTTCCATTCTTCGTTGTATGGAGGGCATCACTGAGGTGAGAGAACAGCGCACAAGGTTCTACAGTCAGGTTTCTTTTGGCCAACACTATTCAGAGACTCTATGGCGTATGTCAAAATGTGTGATAGATGTCAGCGTACAGGATCAATTGGTAGAAGACAGGAGATGCCTTTGCAGAATATACTGGAAGTTGAGCCCTTTGATGTATGGGGCATTGACTTCATGGGTCCATTCCCACCGTCATTTGGTAATCGTTACATCTTGGTGGCTGTAGATTATGTGTCAAAATGGGTGGAAGCAATAGCTTGCCCCAGAAATGACAACAAGGTAGTAACGAAGTTTGTGAAAAAACACATCCTCACAAGGTTTGGGACACCCCGAGAAATTATCAGTGATGGAGGGGCTCATTTTATCAATGCAAGTTTCAAGAAATTACTAGCCAATTATGGGGTGCGCCATAAAGTGGCAACAACATACCACCCCCAAACTAGTGGGCAAGTAGAGGTGTCAAATAGGGAGGTGAAGCAGATTCTTCAGAAAATGGTAAATACACAATGGAATGATTGGTCAAGCAAACTCGACGATGCGTTGTGGGCTTACCGAACTGCTTATAAGACACCGATTGGAACCTCACCATACCGATTGGTCTACGGCAAAGCATGTCATCTCCCGGTGGAATTAGAGCACCGAGCTTTCTGGGCTGTCAGAAAACTAAATATGGACTCAGAGCTGGCGGGCAAAAAGAGACTAATGTAGCTCAGTGAACTTGATGAGTTCCGCTGGCATGCCTATGAGAGTGCTAAGTACTACAAGGAAAGAACCAAAAGATGGCATGATAAGCATGTGGTGCATCGCAGTTTCGAGCCGGGACCGAAAGTTTTGCTCTTTAATTCGAGGTTGAAGTTGTTTCCTGGTAAGCTAAGGTCTAAATGGTCGGGACCATTTGAAGTTGTAAGAATGACCCCTCATGGGGCCGTAGAATTGTGGCAAGAAGATCGGAGTGCTACGTTCTTGGTAAATGGGCAGAGATGTAAGCACTACTGGGGGGAGGACAATGATCGTGAAAAATGGTTCATCACCCTAGTGGATAATTGAGCATAAAGGACGTCAAGCCGCGACGGTAAACCAGGCGCTGCACGGGAGGCAACCCGTGAAAAATATTTTTTCTTTTGTTTAGTAAAGTGTAAATAGATTTTATTTTATTTTTCTTTTTCTTGATTTAGTAGAAATTTTTCGTTTTAGTTAGTATTTTTCATTCTAATTAGGGAAATCTATTAATCTAACCAATTTTGTTTAGTGAGGTGATTTTCATGTCAAACGGAGAAAAATATGCATGGAATTGGGAAGAAAAAGGCAAGGTATGAAAAAATGAATAAAATGAAGAGACAGTGAGCTGGGGCGATGGCTCCGTGTCACGGAGGAGGGGCTCCGCATTACCCTCCGTGACACGTTGAAGGTTAATCTGGAATTTTTGAAAATTCCAGTAAGCCATCGCGATAGCTCCGTGTCACGGAGGAGGGGCTCCGTGTTACCCTACGTGACATATTGCCCTATATTTTGTGATGGGTCACACCGGGTTGCCGGGTGACCCGCGTATTTTTCTTCATTTTAAACCCCGATTTTAGGCCCTTTTTCCTCATTTTCTCTCTTCTCCGCGACCAAACACCCACATTTCCCACCCCAACCAACGTGCCACGGTATTAACCAACCAAGTTGTCGAGTTTCTTCTATTATTCAACTTAAAGGTATGTTTTCCTCGTCTCTCTCAAGTTTTTGTCGATTTTAGTCGAATTTGAGCATGGGAGGTGAGATATATTACCCTATGTAGAAATTTAGCATGAAATTGAGTTATTCTTTGATTGTTAAATGTTCGGAATGTTGTAATGAGCATTTGAACTTGTCGATTGCGTGAATGATTCGAATTTGATTGTGAAATTCAATTCTAGGGCTTGGGTTGTTGAAATCAAATTGGGTAACTTGGGAAATTTGTGAATTATATTACGGGGTGTGCTTGTGAATTGAGACAAGTCGTTGTAAATATTGTTTGAAGGTAATAGACGATGAATTCTCTGGTTTTTGGGAAAATGTGAAAATTGTTCGAATTGGTTGGTTATATAGGTTCATGTGTATATAGAATTTTTGTTGTTGTTTTTGTTTGTTGTTTTTGTTGCTAAGTGCGATGGTTGAATTGCTAGCGATGGTAGGATTGGGATTAGCTGTATGAAGTCTGAGTAGTACGCTAAGGTTATACTATCGAAATTTTCTTTGCGAACGCACTAAGCATAAATTGTATAGTTGTTTGTTTTTTGGTGTAAATAAAGTGATCCTTGCCGTAGTATCGTAACCGTAGCTAAGGACTAAGTGTGGGGTAAACTTAGCTTAACCCGACCTTAGCCGAAGCTAACATGCATTTAGCTTGACATGGTCCTTGTTTATTTGTGTTGACAGGTACAATGGCAAGTAGGCATGATAAGGGTAAAGGTGCATCTACTTCAGGCACCGGGAGAAAATGACTTAGACTGGGCACAGCAGTCCCAGCTACACCAGTTGTTCCACGCGGCCAACACCGCCGATACGGAATGAGGTGGGTAACCGATGAAGGGAAGAAGTGGTACGCTAAACACAAGGAAAATAAATACTTCCCTGAGGAGCATATTGCGCGGGAACCACTAGCACAGGAGTTCCCCGGTATAGTGCAGAGGATCGAGGCAGCTGGGCTTAGCTTCATATTTCAGGAGCCCAAGGAGTGCAACTTACATCTAGTCCGGGAGTTCTATGCAAATTGGAACCCGACAATCAGAAGCCACACAATAAAGATCAGAGGGCAGATTGTCACTCTGGAACCCCAACAATTAAATGCCATCATTGGAGCGCGGGACACAGACGCCCACGTTCTCAGCCAGCTGAATATCACCCCACCATATGCCGATATTAGACGCACATTGTGTGGGGCTCGATCCACAGCCAGATGGAGCAGACATAAGGCGAGGGGTTACCACCAGACTCTGTCGTATTCTCAAATGAACAGGGAGGCCAGAATATAGCTGAAGATAGTCTGTTCGTGCTTAATCCCGAGGGTGCACATGACTGATGTGACCCGGGACCGTGTCTGCCTGGTGTATGCACTGATGAAAGGGCTAAAGATTAATGTTGGGGCGGTCATCATATCCGCCATGAAGAGAGCCCGACTACACCACGGCCACAGGTATGGGTTCGAAGGACTTATCACCACCTTCCTCTGGGGCCTCGACGTCGATGAAGAGGCTTTGGACTACATCCCGCAGTTGGAGCGGAGGGCCCTCGATGTGACCAAAACTAAGGCCCCCGACACCACACACGAGCCAGTGCTGACACTTGGCGAGCGACATGCTCGCGACGACCAGTACATGGAACGGATGTTTGGTATGCAAATGCTTCAGCTTCGGATTGGTGGGAGACCAGCCACGGAGGAGGAGCTATGGCAGCTGGAGCTGGATTACCCATTTTGCAAAAACGCCAGGGCTTTATGCCGAGTGGGGCCAGCATTTGTAGAGCCCACTGACGATGATGTCCCCATGGACGAGGAGACACGTCGAGAGGACTCCGATGTGGAGTCCGATGACGACGATGGAAGTGACTCGGACATGGGCAATGAGGCAGCAACACCGGATGAAGAAGTCGAATATTTCGACTGATCAGGGAGTTCCACCACCCAAAATTTTGTGATTTGAATTTTTGTGAACACTGGGGACAGTGTTCGAGTTAAGTGTGGGGTGGGGAGTAATTAGGTGCTGGGGCTAGGCTGGTTTGTTTGTATGTTCTTTCCTCTGTTTGTTTTGTATGTTTAAGTTTCCTTATGTTTGTGAAGTGCAAACTGGTGTGTATCTCTATATATTTGTGGTAATTGATGATGTGTGTTGTGAAATGTTGTGGTTTGCCAGCTAAGTCTGTAAAAATTTTTGTAAATATTTTCTTATGTTTTTTTTCTCTATCGAAATGATCAATATTTTTAAAATTTTGCGAAAATATTTTGTACATTGCGAAAATATTTTGTACATATTAAAATATTTTGTAAATATTTTTCCATCGAAATGATCGATGTTTTGCAAAATTTTTTGATTTTTATTTTTGGGTTTCTCGGAGTTTGTTTTCGGTTCTTTTACCGAGAATAGTCCCATTGAACCGAAGTCATAGTTAGTGACCGTTCCCTATGATGGATGGATGACGACCGTCTTAAGGGAAATGTAGTCGGTAGGAGTAGTGATTTTAATTTGTTTTCAGTTTTTCTTTGGTGGATTACATCACGGAACCTGTAGTTACTATATGGTTGTGAAATTATGGCTGCGTGTTGTAACTGATATTCAAAATGTAAAAGTGATTCATTTGAAAGCATGCAATTTTGTAAATATGTTGAGTTACCTTGGCTGTAGAATTCGATTCGGTGTGATTGAGGCTTAATTCTGAATTCATGTAATTGGCTAATTAAAGAGTCTGTGAATGCATCTTGAATCGAGCATGTGCATGAAGTGTGAAGTGAGGAGTTGTTATTCCATGCTATTGTGAAGTGTCTAGAACTTGCCTGGTGTGTGTACAAAACGAAATGAAGGAGGTGTAGTGTTGGAAAGGATGTAGGCATTTCTTTCTTTTAACCGAGAGTTTCTAGTTTTTTTTTCTTGTCATACACTACCTTTTTATGTGATTGTATACCCTAGTCAGCCCGTTGAGCCTTTAGCCGATTATTTCTTTCTTTTGTCCAAAATTGTATAAACTAAGCTTAATTCTTTCTTTTCATTAGCCGTAAAGTCTATACAAAACTCTTAAGCGCTTAAGAAGAACAGAAATTTTTTTCCCAAAGTGTCAAAGAGTGAGAATAGTGGAAAGAAAATGAAAAGCAGAGTGAGGAAAGAAAAGAAAAGGTTGAAGAGGCACTTGTTATAATGAAATGATAATGAAGGTGCATGAAAAACCTTTGTTGTTGTGTCAAGTGTGTTTGGTGAAATGGGCCATACGAAAGTAAACCAGCATGAATGGGATGATGAAAAAAGAAAAGAGAGAAACAATGTCATGAGTTGATCGGAATGTGTTGAAAAGGCGCTTAATGATGCTAGTGGCTATTATTGTCTAATCCAATATGTACTAGTTCCATAGCTTTCATTACAACCCATTAAAGTCCTACGTGATCTTACATTGCATTTCTTTATATTAGTGGAGTAATACACTAAGGGCAAGCCTATGGGTCATGACATGAGGCATGTGAATTCTTTTGGGAGAGAGAGTGAAATTAATTTCTACATGCCCCTACTTGAATGTTTGTGTATCACATGAACAAAAAGGGGAAGATTCTCTTGAGTTGTGAGGGCACATGCTTGATGAAAGATTGTTTTTCGTGTTGGATATCTTGATTAGTTGATTTGCATTAGTTTGCCGATATCGAGGGTCAATTCTTAAAGTCTAGGAAGTCTTGATGTATTAAAGGTCGTTGCATTGTAAGACCATGCATGTTTTCTTGATGATTTACAATATTGAATGATCGGTATGACCGTAGCTCAAATTGTCGCACCATAGTGGCGAAGGTTGGTATGTAATTTGCATGAGTTGTGTATATGTTGTTCGAGGACGAACAAGAATTTAAGTGTGGGGTAAGTGATCTTGGGCAGATTTATATGCCCAAGTGATACTCAAACGTATCATTTTCGTCTTGTTTATTGTGCAATGTGTATACATTTTCATGTAATTGGTAATAAAATGTGAATTTATACTAACCAACATGATTAGCATTGTTTTGTAGGTAAAACATGATTTTGAGGAGCTAAAATGCACGTTGGAACAATATCGGAGTTGGACTTGGATGCGAGCACGGAAAAGACATTAGACTGCACAATGTAAAGGGGCTCTGCGATGGAGCCGTGCCACGCTACCATCGCGGAGGCACACTGCCTGGAGGGTGATTTAATTGTCAATTTCCAGTGGAGCCTCGCGACAGCACCGTGGCACGGAGGCAAGCCACCGCGTTGCATGTCGTGCCACGTCGAGGCTTTATTCCCGGACCCCAGATTTCCAGTGAGGTTCCGCGTCCATGCCGTGTCACGGAGGCAGTGCTCCGCATTGGCCTCCATGACACGTTGCTTGTTATTCCAGGAAAAATTCCCAATAGTATAAATAGAACACTTAGGCTTATTTTTAATTAATTCAGACTTGGTGGAGCAAGGACGTGGGTTACAGGCAGTTGAGGGACGAAAAAGCTAAGGCTTTTTCTCTCTTTCTTTCTTCTTTCAATCAATTGTTTGTATGATTAACACTTGTTTTAGGATGATTAATCCACAAATGAGTGGCTAATTCTCTTCCTTGCTGAGGTTATGAACAATGGTGATGAATTTTGATTATTGAATTGTATGGTTTTTCATCTTCTTCTTCTATGTTGTTCTATTAATTCTTGTTTCTACTGCATTAGTGTGTGGCCGACATTAATGTTCATCTAAAAAGTCTGATTTCACTCAAGAGAGCACGAAATTGGAAAGTTGTGAATTAATAGGGTATTGTTCTTAACTTGATTTGGGAAAATTGGGTTTTGATGTGCTTTCCTGATAGAAATATACTTGAAAGTCGTATTAGTCAATTTAGGAACCGGAATTGTATTGCGAGGTCATAAATTGCATTTGATCACAGAAATGTAGACGGATGGTTTATGATTCTTAAGTGAGATTAAATACGAGAGTTTTAATCTCTTGGCTAATGTTCTTGGGTAGCAACTAGAAGAGAAGAATAACCGAATTAGGATTATAATCAAGTTCATTACTTGTTCTTAACCTTGGCATGCTCATATCCATAGTTTCAATTCAAAGTAGATATTTGTTAATAGTTTTAGTTTATAATTTATAAACAAAATTATTTAACTTTTGGTTATGTTGTTGTCAGCATATATAGAACTAAGATAGAATATAGTACACTTGAGCAATTTCTACTTATCCAGAGTCTCCTTGGTTCGATACTTGGCTTACTTAGCCACTTTATTACTTGTTTGACCACGTGCACTTGTGTGTCGGTTTTTAACCCCTATAGCAAACCACCGAACGGAGATGTAGGTCACCTATTGGATGGTTTGAGTTAGGTGAGGCTATGTAGAAGGTTCAACTTATTTAGGAGAGGCTGAGGATATCTCAGAGTTGTTAGAAATCATACGCAAATGTTAAGAGGAGCGAGCTTGAGTTTGTCGTTGATGATTGGGTGTTTCTGAAGATGTTTCCCATGAAGGGAGTTATGTGATTTGGCAAGAAGGAGAAGATTAGTCCCTGATATTTTGGTCCTTATAGTATTCTGAGATGAGATGGCAAAGTGGCATATGAGTTGGAGTTACCAGCGGAGTTAGATTCGGTGCATCTATTTTTACATGTGTCCTTGCTGAAAATCTGCATTAGAGATCCATTTTTAGTTGTTCCAGTAGAAACAATTAGTGTGGATGATAGCCTTACCTATGAGGAGGTTCCAGTTGAGATCCTTGATAGTCAGGTTTGCAAGTTGAGAAACAAGGAGGTATCTTCAGTGAAGGTTTTGTGGAGAAATCAGCTAGTTGAGGGAACTAAGTTGGAAGCCGAAGTAGATATAATGTCTAGATACCCGCATCTTTTCCCTTCCAGCTTAGTTCTAGCAAGAGGTGTTAGTTTCGTTCTTAGTTGTCTATTCAATTTCATGTCAATTTCATGTCTCTCAGTTCCTTTCATGTTCTAGTATGCATGTATGTTCATCAATTCAGTTCAATCATGTATTTCACTTTGGAGTCAGCCACTTCATCAGTTTCAATCTATAGCCTTTCAGTTCTGGATTGCAGTTCATTCCCCATCCTTCTAGCTTAGTTATCCTTCATTTGAGGACAAATTCTCCCAAGGAGAGAGATAATATAACACCTCGAAAGTCCCTAAAATCAAATTTGAGACTTGCAGCAAAAACCAGAAGGAAAAATATCACCAGGCCATTCAATAACTCTAAGAACGAGTGGTTCTATGGACCAATGGCTCGTTGGTTGTCCTGTGGTGGAGAACTTATGAAAAATGTCAAAAATTACCCAAAACTAACAAGTGGATTTATAAACTATTGTTATATTATACCAGCCGTTGTTTTAGTCATTGAAGCAGGTTCGGAGGATGATTCAGCGCAAAAACAAGATCCAATGGTCTGTCTTGTTGGTCATTGGTTCTGCCAGCCGGAATTTTTAGTTCGGTAGTGCAAGGATATTTTTGTGAAACCCTATGATTTTAACTTCTAAGTGACATCGTTTTAAGATCGGTAAAGGGCTAGTGAAGGGGTTATACTTAGCCTAAGCCCTCATTCTCTTAAAAACCATAGGTTGGAATTTCTCTCTCAAGGAAAGGCTGGGATTCTTCATCATTTTCTTCTCAATTTTTCTTGGGTCTTCAAATCAAGTTAAGGACTCATCAAGCCCGTGTATGCTGGGTCACAAATGGGGTCGTAATTTCAAATCATTTTTATGATTTCAAGCCTCCAATAACTTTTTATGAAAATTCTAGTGTTACACCTAATTTTGATGAAATCTCTCCCGATCTTCTATGAATTCAATTCTCTTTTGAATCAATCCATATTTTATGATTACAATTACATGTTTCCTACACGAATCTCTTATGAGCCTAAGATTTCAAGTTATGATGATTTACTCAATTATGCATGAATTTTACAAATCTTAAGTTTATGCCTCGTGGAAGATCTCCGACATTGTTTTCATGGCTAGTTCATGTATGTCGAATATGTTTATGACTTCATGATTTTAAACTAGCCCATGCAAATTCAAATATGTTTTATGATTATGATATGAGCACTATATATTTTTTTTGGAGTAGTATTTAACACCGAGTAGGCCGAGGTTCTAGAGCACCCATGTCTGAGAACTATGTGCCAACATAGCCATGATGGGGTCCTCCATGAGAGTGTCTCCTATGCCCAAATGGGCCACCCATGAGTGATATCACGCCTTCATGGTCCATGCCCTCATCAAGGTATGGATACACCTCCCAGCTAGTGTTACAAGTTGGGTTCCATGTTTGCTCACGTGGGGTATGTCGGTTGTAAGAATCTCCCATTGTTCCTCGTGTTTTAAGTCATTCATGTTCAGGATTTATAATAGCATGTTTTACAATATTTTGACCTTTTTATTAGTTTATGAATTTTTAATTATGATTTCAAACATGCTGAGCTATATGGATTTACTTTCAAAATCATGGGTCATTAATCTATAGTTTATGATGAACATCTCATGTTCAGGACTATCTCATGATTACGATTTTAGCATGTTGTCGTTACTCTAATATTTGATTTATCCAAAATACTCAGTATATTCAAAGTAGTGACCACATACTTTTATATTATATCGTCTCATGATATAGGTTTGGGTGATTAGTCTTAGCCCCGACGTTAGCTTCGCTCCTGCTTTAGTCCAGCCCAGCCCCAACTTGGGTGAGTCCTTATCATCCGAGGACATTTTCTAGTCTTATGTTTTGTTTTCATGTCTTTTAATTTTTGACATAGTTGAGCTAGTTGGGGGCTTGTCCCAATAGTTCATCTTATGAATAGAGGCTTTTAAGATAGTTATGTGTAGATATTCAACAATGTTGACTTGTGATGTTGGACATATTTTTATGCCCATTTGCCATGTTTTACCCATGTTTTACCATGTTTAGAGTTTACAATCCTTATGAAATGCATAAATTCACGTGTTTGTATGTTTTATATTCTAACAAACGATTTTAGATATTTTGAGCAGGAAACCAAGGAAAAAGGACCCAAAATAAACCAAGGAGTGAAGGTTTGAAAAACTTAGAAGAAGGGCCTGGGGCTATGGTTGGTGCCCCGAACAAGGTCCCCAACTTCAGAAATTATCTTCATCAAGTTGGGGCATGCCATCCCCCAAACCTCAGAAGAATTATCACTCAAAACCTTGGCTAGATGAGAGGTGTAGAGCCCTAGAAGCATTCCAGACTTAGAGAAATTCACAACATTCTGGTGCTATGGAGGTGGCGGCACGCCAGGTGGGTTCTAGAGCCAAGAAATTTGACTAAAACTTTGATGAGATAAATGGCGCATGGCACCCAAATGATCTCGAAGAGTGGAAATTCGACTAACTCGTTGGTGAGATGGATGATGCGACACGCCCGAAGCCAAACTTCAGAGAAAACTTGACCCCAACTTGGGGCTACAAGTGAGGTGGTCTGCCATAGCCATCCCGAGCTATTCATTAGAGGAAATTTGACTAACTCTATGGTGAGATAGGTGAGGTGGCACGCCAAAACCATTTCGGAGCTGAAATTACTTATCTTAAGTTAAGTTTTGGAGGTCAAAAACGTCATTTGAAGGCTCAACTGTAAATATGTCACGCCCCACCTTGGAAGGCACAACTGTCACATGGTGCCCTACTGAGATCTGAATTGGCCTGAATGAGGATATGCACTTCTGGTGCATGCCTAATCTCTAAATCAAGAAAACAACGGGCTATATCTCAGTTGTAAATATAGTCCTCGGTCGACAAGGCTATATAGATACCTGTAAAATAAAACAGCTAACCCGAAATAGGTAATAGCAAGAAATCCTATGCGGGCCAACACCATGATGTCTAGTTATAACTGTAAAGTAAATACAACACTAAACTAAGCTATGGCCGACAAGGCTGCTAACTGAAAACTAAACAAGGCCCCATATGGCCAACACGTAAAATAAAGCATACACGGGCCCCACATGGCCAACAACAACTCAGGACAGGAAATTTGAAATAATCTGCAAGCCTCTAGGAGTGATATAATGGTCGAGACAGGGCCCCGACCTACCCATAAACTGTACAATAAAAAGATTAAACCTTCTACCTGTTGGCTCTGGAGGAAAGGAGCCAACTGCATTGCTAATCCTGGCTGGCTACTAGGAAGGTCCTAATCCGCGTCTATTGACACCTGCAGAAAAGTAATGCAACGCCCCAAGAAGGGCGTTAGTACATATGTACCGAATATGTAAGGTAGTAACTGTAAATAACTTAATGAACAAAAAGGAAACTGAAAGTAACTGAAAGAAAAGAATAGAGATACTACCTGAATAGATAAACTTCCTGCTGTCTAATCTATCAGTACTAACGCAAAAAAGAGCCTTACCTTTCCCCCATAAGCCTGAAGGTACAACCAGCATAGAATAACCCACCCAGGGGCCCCATAAGCCCTGGCGAGTACACTTCAATCTATATACCCCTAACAAGGTCACACTGAGTCATCTAATAACTATAGCAATCCTACTAGTCCACTGGCTCTGCAACTGAGTTCGCTCAGCCCCTGAACTGCAGCTGTGTCTGAGTCTAGTGGACTCTTGGTATCTGCACCCCGGATACCAGGCTCGATGGGGGTGTGGTGTCGATACGAAATATAATAGTCCAGCCATGGAATGGACTGTATGAGGCCCTCGGACCCATATTCATCCGTCACGGATGGCATACCGCTCCTTGGAGCAACGTCATCTAGCCCTTGGCGGGCACCGACATAGCTATTAACCATAGGGTTGGTTATGGAATACTATACAGGGAAAGGTCAATCCCAAACTGAACATGGTGTACTGGTCTCAGCTAATGACAACATCTAACAATGACAATACTACTGGCTCTTTTACTGGGATTCACAATGTATTACAATACTAAAAAAACTAACTTGTCTAAGGGATTTGCCTTAAGATACCTCAATCACCGATTTTTGATTAACTGGCGAGTTCTAATACGTATTCAATAGCCCTTTCCAACTGTAATCATATTACTGGGAGAATGAGACTAGTTTCAGTACTAAATTCGGTGGTAACAATAATTTATAATACTAATGTTCATTATACTTCAACTTAATGAAATATGGTCGAAAACATTTAATTTCTCGAGAGATAAGATGGGAGAAATGCTTACCTGAAGTCTGTGACTGTATAGGAATCAATTTGGAGCAATTCTGACAACTTTTGCTCGGCGGGGTTATGATTTACCAGGCAAATTTTTGAGAAAAGAACTCCGTAGTAATGCTCCCTGCAGGCTTAGAATTCAACACCTGAAGTTAATTTGAGTTTGGACCGCATTTAGCAGTGTAATCAAAAGAAATTTAGCTAAAAATAGCATACCTCTCTCTCTTTGGCCGATAATATCTGAAATGAAATGAAAACAAATGAGAACGTGAACTTATATAATATTTGGGTGGTGGACAGGGGGGTCCGTGACACGGACCATGTCACGCCATATTACGGACATTTCACGGAGCTCAACGCGTAGGGGGAGGGTCCGTGACATGTTGCCCTTTTGGTAGCTCGTCCGGCCTTTTCCCTTGCAACCTTGATTCCACACTCGATCAACCTTCCTCCGGGCCCTTTCTCATACTTGTCGCACTCTAAAACTCTTGACTAACATATGAATACGCTAAATAAATGTTAGGAGCTTATGGGGTTTAACATCCTTCCCCCCTTAGGAACATTCATCCTTGAATGTCAACTTCAACTTACAGGAGTTTAACTCTTTTAAATATTGTTTTGGAAAAAATTTAGCTGAGTCTCCCCTGTAATATGGACTATCTGAAAACCCTGAAACGTAGAAAATTCCAATACAGACACTTCACATAACACTATAACAACTATTTCACAACAAAATGGTAGTCAACTGAACAGTATAAGTAACATAAATCATAATACAACAACTGAATCAACAACTTTACCTTCGCATAGTCTGGACTAAGCCTAGAACAAATGAGGATAACTGGATCTCATGTCGTCTTTGGCTTCCCAGGTCATCTCTTCTCTATTTTTGTTTCTCCACAGTACCTTAACAAAGGCAACATCTTTAGTCCTCAACCTATGAACCTGTCGATCTAATATGGCCACTGGCATCCTTTGTACATCCTCAACTGGCACAACTCGAGACGTATCCCCTATGCACTTCTGTAACATCGACACATGGAAGATTGGATGAACAAATGCTAACTCTAAAGGCAAATCTAGCTCGTATGCCACCTGGCCTATCCTCTGGAGGATTCGATACGGTCCAATAAACCTCGGGCTAAGCTTTCCCTTTTTACCGAACATCATTACACCCTTCATTGGTGAGACTTTTAGAAATACCCAGTTGTCTATATTGAATTCCAGATTTCTACATCGCATATTAGAGTAAGATTTATGGTGACTCTGAGCTGTCAGCAAGCGCTCTCTGATAAGTTTTACTTTCTCCTCTGATTGTTGGATTATGTCTGGTCCAATTAGCCTTATTATCCAACCTTGAACCAACCGACTGGGGACCTGCATTTCCGCCAATATAAGGCCTCATAAAGCGTCATCTGATGCCGAATGATTATTATTATTATAAGCAAATTCAATAAGGGGTAAGTTCTCATCCCAACTTCCCTCAAAGTCTAGCACGCATGCCCGTAACATATCCTCGAGCGTCTAAATTGTACGTTTTGCCTGCCCGTCTGTTTGAGGATGGAAAGCTATACTGAAATTAACCTGCATTCTCAAGCCTCTTTGAAATGACTGCCAGAATCTAGCTATGAATTGTACTCCTCTGTCATAAATGATCGATACTGGGACACCATGAAGTTGAACTATTTCTTTGATATACAATTCAACATAGTCCTTGGCTGAGAAGGTAGTTCTGAATGGAAGAAAGTGAGCTGACTTCGTCAATCTATCAACAATTACCCAAATGGACTCAAATTTGCATCTGGTACTGGGTAATCCCGTCACAAAATCCATATTGATTACCTCCCATTTCCATATAGGCATTGCTATTTCCTGCATCAATTCGTCGGGCTTTTGATGTTCATCCTTCACCCATTGGTAGTTAGGGCATTGTACTACAAATTCTGCTACACCCTTTTTAATTCCTGGCCACCAATAAATTTCTTTTATGTCATGATACATCTTTTTTGAACATGGGTGAAGAGAATAATGGGAATAATGTACCTCTGCCATGATCTGCTGGCGAAGTCCTTCCACATCTGGAACACAGAGGCGACCCCTACATCTCAAGACCCCGTCCTCAGTTATCTCAAAATATAATACTTCTCCCTATTGTACCTTATCTCTGAGTTATGCTAAATGAGGATCTTCGTAGTGCCATTCTTTTACCTCTGCAACCAGGGATGATACTTTTGTATTCTGAATAATAGTCCTATTTTCTCCTGAGTCCACTATTCGTACAGCTAAGCTAGCTAACTGGTGCAATTCTCGGGCCAACTCCCGCTGTTCAGGACTCAAGTGCGCTAAACAACCCCTTGATCTACAATTAAGGGCATCCGCTATGATATTAGCCTTCCTTGGATGATATAAAATATTCACGTCATAGTCCTTCAATAGTTCTAACTAGAGACGCTGCCGCAGATTCAACTCTTTCTGTGTAAAGATGTACTGGAGGCTCTTGTGATTAGTAAATATGTCCACGCGCACCCCATATAGGTAATGCCTCTAGATTTTTAAGGCATGAACTATTTCTGCTAACTCCAGGTCGTGAGTGGGATAGTTTTTTCATGCTTCCTCAGCTGCCTTGAAGCATAAGCAGTTACCTTATCGTGTTGCATCAGAACACACCCTAACCCAACACCTGAAGCATCACAATACACTACATAACCTTTCAATCGTTCTGGAAGTGCTAGTACTGGCGTTGATGTCAATTTGTTCTTCAGTTCTCAAAAACTCTATTCACACACTCTAGCTAGTGAAATTTAACTGCTTTTTGAGTTAACTTGGTCAAAGGCGCTGATAAGGTCGAAAACCCTTCTACAAACCTTTTGTAGTACCCGACTAATCCCAGAAAACTTCGTACCATAGTCGGAGTTGTAGGTCTAGGCTATGTCTTTAATGCCTCGATCTTCTATGAATCTACCTGAATACAAGCCTCTGACACGATATGGCCCAAAAAGGCCACAAAATTCAGCCAGAACTCACATTTTAGAAAATTTTGTATATAACTAGTGATCCTTGAGAATCTGGAGCACTGTTTGCAAATGATCTCGATGTTCTGGTTCTAAAAGAGAATACACAAGAATATCATTAATAAATACTATCAAAAACTAGTCTAGATATGGCCTGAAGATGTTGTTCATCAGATCCATGAACACTATAGGAGCATTCGTCAACCCGAAAGACATAACTAAGAATTCAAAATGTCCATACCTGGTCCTGAAGGCCGTCGTCGGGATATCTCTCTCCCGAACCTGCACCTGGTGATACCCAGATCTTATGTCAATTTTGGAGAAATATTTCGCCCCTTGTAGCTGATAAAACAAGTCATCTATCTTGGGAAGTGGGTATTTATTCTTGATGGTGACTTTATTTAGCTGTCGGTAATCTATACACATGCAGAGGGAGCCATCCTTCTTTCTCACAAACAGAACTGGCGCACCCTACGGTGAAGTAATCAGCCTGATGAAGCCCTTATCTAACAGATCCTTCAGCTTCTCCTTCAATTCTCCGAGCTCAGCAGGAGCCATTTGGTACGGAGGGATGGAGATAGGTTGAGTACCTGGTAGTAGGTCGATACCCAAATTAATTTCTTGCTCTAGGGGAATACCAGGAGTTTTATCTGGGAATATATTTGGAAATTCATTGACTACTGGAATAGACTTAGAGTCGGGGATTCTTCTTGAACATCCTGAACCTTGAAAATATGATAGAGGCAACCCTTTTCTATCAACTTTCTCACCCGAAGATAGGATATAAACCTACCTTTTGGTGTGGCTGCATTGCCTTTCCACTCCCATATTACCTCCCCTAGAAAGTGGAATCGGACAGAGTTGGTCCAACATTCTAATTGGCATAACATGGAGCTAGCCTTTCCATATCCACAATTGCATCAAAATCAATCATGTCTAGTTCCACTAAATTTACCAAAGTTTGGCGACCAACAACCTCTACTGTGCAGCCCCGGTAGATCCTTTTAGATATAATAGAATCACTGATGAGCATTGACACTGAAAATGGTTGCTAAAGAAATTCTGGCATGATACCGAATTTCAGGGCTACTAGTGGCGTCACGTAAGAAAAAGCGGAAGCTGGGTCTATCAAATCATAAACAGAATGAGAGTAAATTTCCAGCATATCTGTCACCACATTCTGTGATGACTCTGACTCTGGTCGCCCCCGCAAAGCATAAGTGCAATCTGGACAAGTGCCTGAGCTAGATGCCCTGACCTGCCTCGGCCCCTGCTGCCTGGAGCTAAGGGCATACGCCCTGCTGGAGATGCTGGGGCACATGACCCTACTGAAGTTCTATCCTGTCAGTCCCAATCACTCTGACCCTTAGCTGGACAGTCTCTCATTAGGTGACCCTCCTGTCCAAAGGTGTAACATACCAATGAACCATATCGGCATGCCCCAGGATGATGTTGACTACAGATAGGGCAAAGTGGCACGGTGAATCTACTCTGCTTTGACCCTCTCTGCTTCTGCGAACCTCTAATACCCCAGAAGTATGTAGTAGTAGACTTGTAAGTGAAATGATGAAAACTACAGAATTTGGGGAAAATTTGCTCAAGACGAGCCAAGGGATGACTTATTGTAGCTAACCACGTGTCATTGTAACCAGTCGTCGTATAGGTTAAGCTGGGTGGCAGTGTGAACAACGGACGATAGCACGACTTGTTGTTTGTTACAATGAGCCATTGAAAGTAGGCGTTAGAGAAGGTTGGGGTTCAGCAGGTGTCATGCAATGGGACTTCCAATGACTCATTATGTGTTGAAACGGGTCATTGTTGCCGGCCGTGGTTAGGGCGCATGAATTTCCAGTGTAAGGGATGGGTCGGGACCACGACTCATTGGAAGGAAACAAAAGCCATGGTGAGGCTCGTGGTAAGTGGATTCAGCTTCAGTAGTGAGCAAGTAACGGGTGATACAACGTATCATTGTTTGGAAGGACGGGTCGTCCTTTCCGTTCGTTGGTTGATTCCGGGAGTGAGTTTTCAGCAGTCCATTCAATGAAGGATATGATGGGCTGTTGGTTGATTCACAACCCATTGAAACCACCATTAGGTTCCATCCGGCCATTTTTAAGGGCAGGTTCATTGAGGGTATTTTTGACTTTTTTCACGATATAGGCCCTAAACTAAGTCGTTTTGGCTTAAGAAAGCTAGGATTTTTAAGAAAATAAACCTTCCTCAACTCTCATTCATGCATGTAAGAGTATGGAGAGGAGATTAGGAGGTGATTCAAGGTGTTCCTTCTCAATCCTTCCAGATTCATTCTTGAGCTTTAAAGAAGGGTTAAAATTCGATAATCCCAGGTATATAACGTCTTCAATGGGTGGATTCTTCCACACCCATGTCAGTTGATGTACCCCTTATTACTGTTACAATCAACATTTCAGAATATTTAAATTTTTTTATCTCTTCATCATTTAGAAAATCTAAGAATGAATCAACTCCTACTCTATTATTTACTCAAAATTTATTTAAATCTCATGGGGTTTTTGTGCTTGATTTGTATAAAATTGATTGATTTAACTATGGGTGTTGTGATTTTGAAACCTTACCATTATCTACTGATTTTGATTGTCTTTTGAGTTCTAAATTGATATTAATGTTGCTAATTTTGAAATTCTAATCAATTATGGTTGATTATGCATGCCCCATGATGAATCGATTTATGATCCATCGTTCCGTTGATGTTTTGATAAGTCTAGCATGATTTATGTTTTAAATTATGAATTTACTTATGTTATCTATTATGATCTATAGAATCCAAGCTATATGAATGACTTACAAGTATGTATGTATTTTATTAAGCGTGAATCATATTTTGGCCGACTCACGAGCCTAACCTCGTGGCTAATTTACTTATCTACAAGCATGCTTCTAATTATCATGATTTAACTAGCCATGAACTCATGCATGATAAACTATGAGCACTATATATATGTTTTGGGAGTAGTATCGAACACAGAGTAGATTCGGGACTCACGTTTAAGCCCCGGATCTCATGAACTACGTGCCACAGTATGTGTGTTGGGACGCCTTTCATCTTTTTCCCTCTCCCAAATGGCCCTTTCTCATGTGTGATCACGCCCTTCACGGTTCCTACCCTTGGCAAGGTACGAATACCCTCCCCGCTAGTGTCACAAGTTGGGCTTCATGTGTGCTCATGTGAGGTATGTCGGTTAAGAGATTCTCCCACTATTCCTCATGCCCTATGCATGTTATGCTTATGGATTTTAACTCATGTCATGCTACTTAAAGCTCTCATCTTATGATTACGATTATGTTGGATTATGGATGTTTTGAAAACCTTGTGCTTTACATTATGTTATATTGTTTACAATTTTAGCATTATATCCTACTCTTATAATTGATTTAAATCTCATATATGTTTTAAATGTCTGTATTACTTACCTTGTATTCTCGGTACATTGCACGTACTGACCGCATACTTTCTATGATGTATCATTTCATGATACAGGTCCTAGTTCTTAGGCTCATCCTAACCCGTAGCTAGTTTCAGCCTTTCTCTCAGCATACTTGGTGAATCCTCATGTTCCGAGGGCTACATGTTCACACTCTATGTCATTCCTTTTAGTTTTTCGATGATGGATTAGTTGGGGAGTTTTCCCATCAATCCTCTCTTCATGATTAGAGGCTTGTCAGACTATAAGATATATTCCACCGTATTGTATAAGTCCACTATTGTTTTTCCATTTGTCTATGTTATAATTACGTTCTTTAAGTTAAGTATTCTTCTCATGTGATTTATTCAGATGTATGATCATGTCATGGGTCGACTTGGGGTCTCTCGTGGCTCCTTGTCCCTTGTCTACGATCCGGGTGTACGTTTTGGTCGTGACAAACTTGGTATCAGAGCTATAGGTTGTGAAGTGTCCTGGGGAGTCTGAAAGCCGCGTTAAGTAGAGTCTTTTCGTGGGTGTGAAGTGCACCACACATAGATGAGGCTACTAGACGTTTAGGAAATGTTCCCTTCCTTCATGACCCACGTCGTGCGATAAACATCCTTTGGCCTTCTAACTCATGCTATGAGCTTGTGTAGAAACATGTCTTCATGAAACAACGATGGGAGTTAGCTGGCGCCACCAGCTTCAATGGGTTCAATGCCAGTTATTGATGCAGAACTCGGAGCTTCTCTCAGGGTGTTAATGCGGGCTATGATCACCCAGCCTAATCAACTATCTATCGCATCAATGAGCCTTACCGGGGA
The DNA here is from genome assembly GCA_035772735.1 of Datura wrightii. NCBI lineage: Eukaryota > Viridiplantae > Streptophyta > Magnoliopsida > Solanales > Solanaceae > Datura > Datura wrightii. The sequence goes on from JASDFA010000018.1 coordinate 147,435,978, forward strand.
GGTAACAACTATTGGACTCAAGGATTCATGAAGGAGAGCCCACCGGAGGTTGGTGACTCGAGTGTGTTCGGAAAGTGCAGGGGGAAAAGGAGGAGAAGCAAGAGGTTCAGAGTCGGAAAAGTCTGGAAATTTTGAACAAGGATCGACTAGTGGTGGTCGCTCTCGAGTCCGTTAGAAATCTTTAGCTCAAGTTCGAAAGGACAAGCCCCGGGTGAGAGAGATTACTTACCCAATATGTAGGCACTGTGAAAAGCATCACCAAGGGGAGTGCTTGGCAGGTTTAAATGTTTGCTTTTATTGTGGTCAGCCAGGTCACAAGAAAAGGGATTGCGCTTCCGCCAAGCGCGACGGCCAAAGGGTTCGCGCACCAACCACCCCTCTAGCAGTCTTATTTAGCTAGTTGATGTGCTTGGAGTGTGGTAGATCACATGCCAGTCAATATTTGGCGGGTTCAAGCATTTGCTACAGGTCTAAGGAGACCGGGCACGTGTGCAGGGAATGCCCATTAGCCAGGCAGGGCATGTGGCATGCAACTCCAAATGTAGTTCCAGGTATGCTATAAATTCTCCTACCAAACCTATCATGATTGCTAGTCTGAGAACCTCTACACAAGGTGCAAGATCTTTTGTGTACTTTGAGATAAGATTTATCCCACGAAAGGCAAGGAAGCGATAAGCGAAGGCTAGTCATGTCTTGGGTATCTTAGTAAGGGAGCAATCCTTCCTTTCTTCTTTAGACGTTTCCTCAGGTAGCACTCGACACCACGCTTGATTCATGTCTACGTTCAGGACCCTAAGATTATAGTCAACCCCACCCATCACTAATCTCAAGATCACCCGTTCAGTGTCATGTCATGGCCCTCATTATGTATGTGAACTCATGTCTCTTAACACGCCTAGCCCTACGAACTCAGTCCCCTCAAGATTCGTTCTATCAACTTATGAGATGGTACCATGTCAGATATATGCTAGCTTAGACTTCCTATGTGATTCATGCTCACAATCTCCTTATGCTAAAACCCTATGGATGTTCATCATGATGGGAAGGCAGGTAAAATGTATGTTCAGAATAACTCCTTATCCCCGCCATAAACACCAGATATGGTAGAGGAAGCCCAGTTAGTAACCAACCCAGAAGTGTTACAAACTTGGTCTCAAACCATATGGTTATTTATGTGATTTTCGATCTGTTTTCCTAGGATGAACCTTTTTGTATCATTTCCTTGTTGTTTCTGACTTGCAAAAGTGGATATTATTGTTTTTGAGGTAACATAATAATGTTCGGGTGAGATTTCGATTTTGAACCATTCGAAGTGTTAGGGGTTGACCCAAGTCAACAATCCGGGTTGTTAGCTTGAAATTTGGGTTTCAAAAGCTTGGTTGGTTCTGCATGGTAAGCTATTAGTCCGTGGGTAGGTTGTAGTGATTTTGCGGTGATTCAAAAGTGATTTGAACCTTGCATGGGAATTGTGAGCCTTGAGGAAGCTAGGCATACAAAAGGACAGTTGGGGGTAAAACAACCCTATGTGGACAACTTGATGGTTTCAATAGTTTCGGAGCAGGCATTAAAACTGGGAGGCATAATTGGGTATTACCGGAGAATTATTAGGAGTTTTTCATCAGTTACATCCCCATTGTTCTAATGGTAGGAGGCTTATGAGAAAAGCTTTCAGGAATTGAAGATCAGACTCACTTCAGCACCAGTGTTGACTTTACTTGAGGGTATTGATAGTTTTGTTGTACATTGTGATGCTTCAAGAGTTAGACTGGGATGTGTGTGATGCAGCATAGGAATGTGATAGCATATGCCTTAAGATAGCTGAAAGTTCATGAAACAATTACCTGACCCATGATCTTGAGTTGGCCGCGATGGTGTTTGCAATGAAGATATGGTGGCATCACTTGTATTAGGTCCACGTGGATGTGTTCATGGATCACAAGAGCTTGCAATATGTGTTCACGCAGAAAGATCTCAATCTTCGGCAATTGAGGTGGTTGGAGTTACTAAAGGACTACAATATGAGTGTTCTTTACCACTCGGGCAAGGCTAATGTGGTTACGGATGCACTTATTAGGCTCTCTATGGGGGGGGGGGGTGTCCCACGTGGATGAGGGAAGGAAGGAGTTGGTGAAAAATGTCCACTTACTCACAAGGCTAGGAGTTATATTGATCGACTTGACTTATGGCGGCGTTGTTGTGCAGAATGGGTCAAAATTGTCCTTGGTGGTTTATGTCAAATCTAAGCAAGATGAGGATCCAATTTTGAGGAAGCTTAAGGAAGCGGTGCAGAGTCAAAAGATAGAGGTTTTCTCCTAAAGGGGAAATGGAGTTCTAAGATATCAGGGTCAACTATGTGTCCTGAGGGTTGATAATTTGAGGGTCCCGATATTGCATGAGCACATGGTACCATATACTCTATCAATCCACGAAGATGTATCAGGACTTGCGAGAAATCTATTGGTGGGATGGTATGAAGAAGGATACTGCGGAGTTCATAGCCAAATGTCCAAACTGTCAGTAAGTGAAGGTCGAGCACCAAAGGCTGGGAGGTGTACATAAGGATATTAGCATTCCCACTTGGAAGTCGGAGGAGATAAATATGGATTTTGTTACAGGTATACCTCGCACTCACCGACACTATGACTCTATTTGGGTGGTGCTAGACAGGTTAACTAAGGCTGCACACTTCCTACCGTTAAGACCACGGATTCAGCGGATGATTATGCCAAGTTGTACACTCCGGGAGTTAGTTCAACTTTATGGAGTGCCCTTGTCTATTATTTCGAACCTAGGTACTCAGTTTACCTCTCAGTTCTGGCGGTCTTTTAAGAAGGGACTTGGGACTCAAGTCAAGCTCAGCATAGCCTTTCATCCGCAAATGGATGGACAAGTCGAATGAATGATCCAGACTCTTAAAGACATGTTTAGGGCATGTGTTATGGATTTTAAAGGTAGTTGGATGATCCTTTCCCTTAATCGAGTTTGCATATAATAACAATTATCACTCCAATATCCAGATGGCATCATTCAAGGCTCTTTATAGGCAAAGATGTAGATCGCCCATCGGATGGTTTGAGGTTGGTGAGGCAGCCATGATAGGACCTGGTTCGATTTATGAGGCCATCGTAAAGGTCCAATTGATAAGGGACCGGTTGAAAACCGCTTAGCCTCTTCAGAAATCATATGCTGATGTGAGGAGAAGGGATTTGGAGTCTGACGTGGACGACTGGGTATTTCTCAAGGTATCTCCCATAAAGGGAGTTATGCGGTTTAGAAAGAAAGGAAAATTAGGCCCCCGATATGTTGGCCCCTACCGAGTGGTGAGAAGAGTGGGTAAGGTGGCGTGTGAGTTAGGTTTTCCATCAGAGTTATGTTCAGTACATCTCGTGTTTCATGTGTCGCTTTTGAAGAAATGTTTGGGAGATCCAGCTTTAGTGGTTACGGTTGACAGTGTTGGTATAAATGACAGCCTCAGCTACGAAGATGTTCTGGTGGAAATATTAGATCATCAAGTCTGCAACCTAAGGAACATGGAAGTAGCCTCAGTTAAGGTTCTATGGAGAAACTAGCATGTTGAAGGAGCGACATGGGAGGTCAAAGCAGACATGATGGCTAAATACCCACAGTTATTCTCTACCAGCTCGGTTCTGACTTGAGGTATCAGTTTTAACCTTTGATTCTATCTAGTCTTCATAATCGATTCATGTGTGAAAGTTTATTTTATGTGTACGAATGCGCATGTGAAGTATGAGGTCAGTTTAGCAATGTGATTATATTTAGAGGTAGTCATTCCGTGAAAATTTCGGTTAAAATGATCAGTATTTCATTATAATAATTGTATGTCTCTGATTTCTTCTTGTTTCTAACATTCGAGGATGAATGCTCCCAAGGGGGAGATATTGTAATACCTCGAAAGTGCGTAGGAGTAGACTCGGAAGTGAAAAGTTGAAAATTGAAGAATTTGGGGAAAATTTGCTTAGGACGAGCCAAAGGGACGACTCGTGTTAGCTAACCACGGGTCATTGTAACCAGTCATCATATACGGTAAGCTAGGTGGCAGTGTAAACAACGAATGATAACATGACTCGTCGTTCATTATAATGAGCTGTTGAATGGAGGCGCATTGGAGAAGGTTGGGGTTCAGCAGGTGTCATGCAACGGGACTTCTAACGACTCGTTGTGGGTTTCAATGGGTCGTTGTTGTTGGTTGTGGTTAGGGTGCATGAATTTCTAGTGTAAGGGATGGGTTGAGACCATGAATCGTTGGAAGGAACCACGAGTCATGGTGAGGCTCGTGGTAAGTGGATTTAGCTTTTGTGGTGAGCAAGTATCGGGTGATACAATAGATCGTTGTTTGGAAGGATGGGTTGTCCTGTCCGTCCGTTGATTGATTCCAAGAGTGAGTTTTCAGCAATCCATTCAACGAAGGATATGATGGGCCGTTGGTTGTTTCCACACCCATTGGTTCCTCCCGTAGGTTCCATCTGGTCAGTTTTCAGGGCAAATTCATTAAGGGTATTTTCAACTTTTTCACGATATAAAGCCCTAAACTACGTCGTTTTGGCTTAAGAAAGTTGGGGTTTTTAAGAAAATAAACGTTCCTAAACTCTCATTCATGCATGTAAGAGTATAGAGAGGAGATTAGGAGGTGATTCAAGGTGTTCCTTCTCAATCCTTCCAAATTCATTCTTGTGATTTAAAGAAGGGTTAAAATTCGATAATCCCAGGTATGTAAGGTCTTCAATGTGTGGATTCTTCCACACCCATGCTCCTATTCTATTATTTATTCAAAATTTATTTAAAGTTCATGGGGTTTTTGTGCTTGATTTGTATAAAATATAATGATTTAATTATGGGTCTTGTGATTTTGAAACCTTATTAGTATCTACTGATTTTGATCATCTTTTTAGTTCTAAATTGATATTAATATTGCTGATTTTGAATTTCTAATCAATTAAGCTTGATTATGTATGCACCATGATGAATCTATTTATGATCCATCGATCAATTGATTTTTTGATAAGCCCAGCATGATTTATGTTTTAAATGATGAATTTACTTATATTATCTATTATGATCTTATGGAATCCAAGCTATATGAATGATTTACAAGTATGTATATATTTTATCAAGTATGAATCATATTTTGGCTGACTCACGAGCTTTACCTCATTGACAATTTACTTATCTACATACATGCTTCTAATTATCATGACTTAACTAGGCATGAACTCATGCATGATATACTATGAGCACTATATATATGTTTTGGGAGTAGTATCGAACACCGAGTAGGCTCAGGGCTCACCTTTAAGCCTCGGATCTCATGAACTACGTGCCACCGCAGGTATGTTAGGACCCCTTTCATTTTTTTCCCTGGCCCATATGGCCCTTTCTAATGTGTGATCACGCCCTTCACGGTTCCTACCCTTGGAAAGGTACGAAAACCCTCTCGACTAGGGTCATAAGTCGGGCTACATGTGTGCTCGTGTGAGGTATGTCGGTTAAGAGATTCTCCCATTATTCCTCATGACCTATGCGTGTTAGGCTTATTGATTTTAACTCATGTCATACTAATTAAAGCTCTCATCTTATCATTACTATTATGTTGGCAATATGGATGTTTTTAAAACCTTGAGCTCTACATTATATTATATTGTTTGCAATTTGATTATGATGTCCTACTCTTATAATTGATTTAAATCTCATATATGTTTTAAATGTCCATTTTACTTACCTTGCATACTCCGTACATTCCACGTACTGACCGCATACTTTCTATGTTGTATCATTTCATGATACAGGTCCCGGTTCTCAGGCTCATCCCAACCCGTAGCTAGTTTCAGCTTGCTCTTAGCATACTTGGTGAGTCCTCATATTCCGAGGGCTACATGTTCACACTCTATGTCATTCCTTTTAGTTTTTGGATGATGAATTAGGTTGGGAATTGTCCCATCAATCCCCCCCCTTTATGATTAGAGGCTTGTCAGACTATCAGATATATTTCGCTGTATTATATAAGTCTAGTATTGTTTTTCCTTTATGCTATGTTATAATTATGTTCTTTAAGTTAAGTCTTCTGTTCATGTGATTTATTTAGATGTATGATCATGTCATGGATCGACTTGGGGTCTCTCGGGGCTCTTTGTCCCGTATCTACGATCCAGGTGTACATTTTGGTCATGACAACACCTGATGGCCGTGAGCGCTCGCTGGGTCCTGACTATCCCCGATGGCCTGGTCTACCACCCTGATGTTGTTGTGGAGGTTGGGCTCTAGGTTGTCTTCCTGATAGTCGTGGCCTAGGTCCGCCCTGAAACTCCACATGAGTGTCACAAGGTCTAGCCCTGCGGCGTTGCTCTTGATTTGCCCTCTCCATCTCCCGCTGCCGCTGCCTAATACCTTTAATATTCTGAGCAAATTCTTGAACACGGGAAATATCCATGTCCTCTCACAGCGTATCCGTAATACAAGTCTCTACGTACTCTAGAAGCAGCCCTATAATAAATTCGTGCACTCTAGCTGGCATGGTATCTACAAAGTACTCCCGAACACTCATCGAACCCTGCTACAGAAGTAGAAACTTATCTACTCAGGCTTGTTGGATTTCTCACGAAAAATAGTGGTCCAGGAAGGCTTCTATAAAGCTGGACCAAGTCAGAGGGGAAACATCTCTACCTCGGGACCTCTCCCAACTGTCGTACCATAACACTGTTATGTACCGCAATTGAAATACCGCTAACTTAACCGACTCCACAGGTGTGGCATGCATTACCCTGAAGATCCACTGCAGCTGGTCCAAAAAGTCTTGAGGGTCTTCATCTCAGTCTGTCCCTGTGAACTACGGGGGACTCAGAGCAAGAAACTCTTGGACCCTCGAAATACCAGGTCTTCCCAAAGAATCAACAACCAGAGGTGACACTGGCTGACACTGTGCAGCCATCATCTAAGCTATCATAATAAAAAACACTGCTAAGAATATTGGCATCAGTATAAGGATTGTTGGAGGTGGTGCTGACGCATCAGTATAAAGATTGTTGGAGGTGGTGTCGATGCATTTGGTGCCCTGGACGGCTCCTGACGGGGTGGAGAATACTGGGGAGACCAAGATGGAGTCTCCTTGTCACCCTCAGATCGGGCTAACTCTGATTGAGGCACCCGACTAGTGCCTTCTCCTACTGCGACGTCCAACTTCCTGCCAGTCATGGTTTGTCGCATGTCCGACATTTCTGTGTAGACAAGAAGAATACGGTAAGCTTAGGGACTCAATCCTATACAGTACATCTCTATAGCACGATTGGAAGAGAAAGAAGAGTAACAATCCTATCATGCCTCGCAGCCTCCTGTAAATAGAATGTGGTGCACAACACATCCATAGACAAGACTCTACTTATCATGGCTTGCAAACTCCTTGGGATACGACCTTCTCTGATACCAAGTTTGTCACACCCCACCTTAGATGGTATGACTGGCAACTGGTGCCCTACTAGTATCTGAACTGGCCTGACTGAGCTTATGCACTTCTGGTGCATGCCTAATCTTTAAATCAAGAAAATAACGGGCTATATCTCGTTGTAAATATAGCCCCCGATCGACAAGGCCTTATAGTCACTTGTAAAAGAAAATAGCTAACTAGAAATAGGTAATAGATGGGAATCCTATGCAGACCGACAAGACCATCATGATATCTACTTATAATTGTAAAGTAAATCTAGCACTAAACTATGCTATGACCGATAAGGCCGCTAATTGACAGCTAAACAAGGCCCCACACAGAAAACACGTAAACTAAAGCATACATGGGACACACACGGTCAACAACAACTAACTACAGGAAATTTGAAAAAATCAGCAAGCCTTTAGGAGTGATATAATGGTTGAGACAGGGCCCCGACCTACCCAAAAATTGTACAATCAAAAGAGTAAACCTTCTAACTATTAGCTCTAGAGGAAAGGAGCCAATGCACTGCTGATCCTAGCTGGCTACTAGGATGGTCCTGATCTGCGTCTATCCGCACCTGCAGGCAAGTAATGCAGCGTCCCAAGAAGGGCGTCAGTACAATATGTACCAAATATGTAAGGCAGTAACTGTAAATAACTAAATGAATTAAAAGGAAACTGAAAGTAACTGAACAAAAAGATAGAGATACTACCTGAATAGATGAATTTCCTACTGTCTAATCTATCAGTACTAATGCAAACAAGAACCTTACTTGGTCCCCATAAGCCAAAAGGTACAACCAGCATATAATAACCCACTCAGGTCCCCCATAAGCCCTGGCGAGTACGCTTCAATCTATATACCCCTAACAAGGTCACACTGAGTCATCTAATAACTATAGCCATCCTACCAGTCCCTGGGTTTGCAACTGAGCCCGCTCAGCCTCTTAACTATAGCTGCATCTGAGTCTAGTGGGCTCGTGGTATCTGCACCCCGGGCACCAGGCTCGACGGGGATGTGGTGTCGATACGACATATAATAGTCCAGCCATGGAATGGACTGTATGAGGCCCTCAAACCCCATCTTCATCCCTCGCGGATGACATACCTCTCCTTGGAGCAATGTCATCTAGCCCCTGGTGGGCGCCGACACAGCTAGTAACCCTGGGGTTGGTTATGGAAGGCTATACAGGGCAAGGTCAATCCCAAAATGAACATGGAGTACTGGTCTCAGCTAATGACAATAGCTATTCACCATGAAAATACTATGGGCTCTTTTACTGGGATTCACATTGTATTACAATACTAAATAAACTAACTTGTTGAAGGGATTCTCCTTAACATACCTCAATCGCCAATTTTTGATTAACTGGAGAGTTCTAATACGTATTCAATAGCCCTTTCCAACTGTAATTATATTACTGGGAGAATGAGACTAGTTTTAGTACTAAATTCAACGGAAACGATAATTTATAATACTAATGTTAACTATAGTTCAACTTAACAAAATACGGTCGAAAATATATAATTTCCAGAGAGTTAAGAAGGGAGAAATGCTTACTCGAAGCCTGTGACTATATAGGAATCAATTTGGAGAAATTTTGACGACTTTTGCTAGGCGGGGTTATAATATGTTGGGCGAATTTCGAGAAGATGACTCCGTTGTAATGCTCCCTGTAGGCTTAGAACTCAATACCTGATGTTAATTTGAGTTTTAACCGCATTTGTCAAAGTAATCATAATACATTTAGCTAAAAATAGCATACCTCTCTCTCTATGGCGGAGGATATCTGTTATGAAATAAAAACAAATGAGAACATGAACTTATATAATATTTGGGCGGTGGACAGGGGGGTCCATGAAACGGACCCTGTCGCACCACATTACAGGCGTGTCATGGAGCCCAACACATAGGGGGATGGTCCATGACACGTTGCCCTTTTAGCATCTCGTGCAGGCTTCTCCCTTGCAACCTTGACTCTGCCCTCCATCGACTTTTCCCCGTGCCATTTCTCATATGCGTCACACTCTAAAACTCTTGACTAACGTATGAATACACCAACTAAAGGTTACGAGCTTACGGGGTGTAACAAAATACTTCCTCTAGGTCATTTGTTAGGCATCTTTAGATCATTTTTACATTCCGTATTTCATATGTGGAGGCTCGTAAGCTATTTGGAAGGAATACAAATTCTATTCTAGGTTTATTTTCTTCTTTATCACTTTACTTTTGAATGATAATGATTAAGTATTCCTTTTTCCACTTATCTATGAGTGGCTAAACTCATTCTCTAAGGTTTTGGCCATGGTGGAAGGTTGATTATTTAAAAGACTGATTTAATCTAGATATGATTCTTCTTTAATGGTTGTTTGTATTTACTTATTTTAATTTCTTATTTATGAGACTGATCACCTTATAAAAAAATCTGTTGGCTTTCTATTGAACTTGGAAAAGGGAATCAAAAGGGTTAAACGTAAAAACAGAACAGGAATTCAAAGACCCTTGAACCCATTGGTGAGAGGATAGAAATATTTGTTGAGGATTGGGATATATCTCTCAATCCTATTTAGTTAAAATACAAGTAGGCATAATTATCGCTTCATATTTCTCCTGCAACTATAGGGATATAGGCGTTAGAGTTCATGAAATAGTTCTTGGATGCTAGGATGGTGGAAAGGAATGGGATATTAAATTACAACTAGCAACCATTGGAAGAATCGTTCTACTGTAATCACATAGTGAAAACTCAACCTAAAGCTACAAAGTGTCATTTCCTTAGATTTTCATCATCATTAAACTAAAACCAAGCTTGCAACTGCTTTAGTTAATTTTACATTTAATCATTCCCCTTTAACTGTTTGATGGAATAGCAAAATAAGAAATAGCCTTAGAATGATTAAACTGACAAAACTCTATAGGTACGATAATAGGGGCTTCTAGTCCTATATTACTTGACGACCATGTGCGCCTGTGTGCGCTTGGGCGACATTAAGATTTTTGTGCCGTTGTTGGGGACTTGATTATTATTTGATCATTTATAGGATAGGATTTTATTATACTATTCTATATTTTACGTTTGTTTCTTTGTTTTTTTGAAGTCTGAAAGGTTGTATGAGAAGTCAAGAATCACTTTTGGCTTCTCTTGATCCTAAAATTGAGAGAACCTTCCAAAGGTTAATCATGGAGAACAATAAGCAAGCGCAGGGCATCAACCAAGAGAGAGTTCCAATGTTAAACTTTGCTTGGTCAAACTTGGAGAACTCTTCTAAAGCGATCATCAAGCCAGCTATCATAGGAAACTTTGAGCTGAAGGAAGGGATCATGCGGTTGGTCCAAAAACACTTTCCCATATCAAGGCAAGCTGCACGAGGTTCCCCAGAGGCATCTGATGATGTTCGTGGAGCTGAGTGAGAATTTCAATTACCAGAACATGTCAGATGAATATGTCAAGTTGACTTTATTTCCTTTCTCACTAATTGGTGAAGCCAAGGAGTGTAGGTTCCGTCACCACATGGGAGGCTTTTTTGCAACAAATTCATCAACATTTTTTCTCTTCAAGGAGAACTAAGGAATTGAGAGGGAAGATCTTCGGGTTTGTGCAGAAAGATGTTGAGACCTTAGATCAGGCGTGGGAACGTTAAAGAGCTATTTGAGAGATTGTCCACACTATATGCAGTCTAAGGAGATAATTGGTCATAACATTATAGAGGCTCTGAAGCCTTAATCATAGATTCTACTTGATGCTACCGCACAGGGGTATATTTTTTCCAAAAGATATGATGAAATTAAGGCTCTCTTGAACCTCATGTCAGTGTGAAGTCAAGATTATTAGGACTTAGGCAGAGGATTCACTGTAATTAAGGTGTCAGGGAAGCTTGAGGTAGATGGTGTTGCGGCAATCAGAGTAGATATTAGCCAGCTAGTGAATGTTATTAGCAAACTTGGGACCACACCAACAGGAAGCCATGTACAACATGTACATCAGGTGCAGGATCCACCATTGTCATGTCAAGCATGTGGAGAAGGACATGCATATTCAGGATATCCAGTTAACCCCGAATTTGTACTTTTTACAGGACAACAAGGTCGTGGTTGAATTTTTTCAGGTAATGACTATAATTAGGGGTGTCAAAATGCAGAAAATCCCTCATAGGGAGAGAAAAAGAATTTTCGGAGGCCCTAGAATACTTATCCAAGGCCTTAGGGTCAGCAGCTGAGTAGTTCCCTTGAGGAAACAATGAAGAAATGGATAGTGCAACAAACTCAGGTGGTGAAAGAGATGCAAAAGTCCATCCACGAGCTAGAGAGGCAAATGGGACAACTGGCCCTGCAGCAGACGAATGATCGAAAGGGGCACTTTCGAGTAATATCGAGAAGAAACCCCAAGGAAAATGTGAGCGCAATCTCCATGCGCGGTGGTAAAGAGCTGGGTGAGTTGATCCCAGAGAAAAGAAGGTTGATGATGAGCAGGTTGAGAAGTCCAAGAGTGAGGTCGGGGAGTCAAGAAACTCACAACCAAAAGTTATAGTTGCTAGATCACCGCCCCAGTTCCCACAATGGTTTCAAAAGCATAAGGAGGACACAACTTGCAAAAAGTTTCTTTACTTGTTGAAGAAGGTAAAAATTAACATTACAATGGTGGAGCTTTTGCAAGAAGTTCCAAAATATGCTAAGTACCTAAAGAACATTATGGCCAACAAGAGGCGGTTAATAGAGTTTGAAACTGTGGCTCTTATAGAAAATTCAGTTCTCGGGTCCAAAAGAAGATTCCTAAAAAGCGGAAGGACACTGAGAGCTTCACCCTTCTAGTGGTGACTAGAGACAAGGAGGTTGGTTCAGCCTTATGTGATTTGGGTGCGAGCATCAACTTAATGCCTATATCCCTATTCAAAACTTTAGGGCTAGGTGAACCACGTCCTACCATAGTGACTCTACAGCTTGCAGACCAATCTTTGACCTATCCTTATGGAATAATGAGGATGTCTTGATAAAGGTGTGACCTTTCATTCTTCTGAAGGACTTTAAAATCCTAGATTAAAAAGCTGATGCAGCAGTTCTCCTATGAGGACGAGCGATATTTCTATAAAGGTGGATGGTCAAGAGGCAGTTTTTGAGGTGTTTAGAGTCGCAAGGTGTTGCGCTCCAGTGCACTCGCAAGTGTACGTGGTCGTACAAGTAATACAGTGTCCCTTTTTAAGAGCCGGATGTCGAACCCACAGGGACTGGACCAATTCAGGAAATTATGATGTTCAAGTGTGAGATTAACCTTCACAAGTGTTGATTACAGAAGTTTTCAGAAAATTATAATTATGTCTAAGGGTGATCACCCTTGAGAAACTATATAAGAAGCAACTAGAGCTAAGGCCGGATAATCATGCAATGCTACACTTTATAATGGTTCACGTATGAAATTATCAACTATTGTCTCACATAGTTGGAAAATGCGGTGTTCATGGTCCCTCGAGCCTCTAAACACGACAAACTAGCCTCACAACTACATTGTTGAGCGGGGATGTGACATCCTAGTTTGTGGGCAATTCAACTACATGGATGTGGTTTACGAGGTTTATGCTCTTGATTATGGACTTTCGTACCTCTAATCATTTAACTCAACTTAGCTTCACAAATACTTCTATGAGTGGTGGAGTGACAATTCTAAGTCAGTGTCTTGCTATATCCCGTTTTATCAACCAAGCAAGGCAAATTAGGTATAATTTCTATCCTAACCGCGAATCATATCGAAAGATAAGAACTTGCTCCCTACATTCTCTTGTTCTTGCCTAGGGTCGCTCTTTCAAGATTTTACCTAATCTTAACGCATTTGTTTTCATGGTGATCAAGAATAAAAACAACCATAATGTAGAATGTAAGACAAAACAACAATTAACAACTCAAACCAAAACGAATTCATGCAATTACAATCATATCATGTAGCCTCAATCCTAGAAGAAGGGTTTTAGCCACTCATGTTCGTACAAATACTCAAAAACATCGTTAAGGTTATGTACTTACAAGAATGGATAAAAGAGAAGGTTAATTTTGTGAACCCTAGGTGAGTTCTTCACTTCTCCCTTTGCTTCTTTACGGTTTTCATAAAATATTTCGTGACAAAAATGATTTTTGAAGCTAAGGGTCCTATTTATAGTAAATAGGGAATGTACAATTTTTTCCCGTCGTGGAATGACTCCGTGGCATGGAGGTGGTCGCGCCAATTTACCTCCGTGACACGGATATATCGCAACAACACACTGGAATCATCTAAAAATTGAACCTCGGCAGAAGCTTGCCGCGATGACAGCGTGGCACGTTGCTTGTGCAGGGCGATGGCTGGCGTGACACGGACACTGTCACGCCTCTGTGCCAGTCGTGGGACGTTGCTGTCGCGCAGGTGGCCTGTTTGCTGCCTTCTTCTTGCCGACTTTTGCAATTTGCTCCCGATTCCATTCCTCCACTTCACCCATCATAAATTGGTTCCTCAAATGCATTTTTACCCTATAAAAACAAGAACTAATCATGTTCGTTAGTATATATCCAAATTTACATAAAATCACATGAGAAATTAAATGCATAAATAGACAAACACGACTAAACTAACTTAGAAAATAGCACTTGGGAATGCAATTATGCCCAAGATCACCACCCCACACTTAAAGCTTTGTTCGTCCTCGAACAAACCTTGTACATCTCATGCACATGAAGACACCCACATAGCTAATTTAGCAAGACAATTCAAGCTACGACTATAATGACTATTTAAGATAGCAAGTTAATAATATAGCATGCAAGATTTAACCATTAAAATCAAATTTTACTATGGTAAGACTTCGTAACCTCAAGAATCGGCTCTCAATCTTAGCAAACTCATGCAAATCAACCGATCAAGAAATCCAACATGAATTTTTATCTTTCATTAAACATGTGCCCTCACAACACAAGAGAGTTACCCATTTTCACCCACAAAATTTCAAATCACACCATGTATGGGTATATAAAAGGAATTTAAGCTCGCTCTCACAAAGAATTAACATGCATCATGTAGTGACCCATAAGCTTGCCTTTAGTGTATTACTCCACTAATTTAAGGACGTGTGAACGTAAGATCAAGTAGGACTTATTGGGTTGTAATGTAAGCTAAGGGACATGTAGGTACTATTAAGGATAATAACAGTGGCTATCTTTCCCAAGCACTTTTAATACATCGCACCTTCATTATGGACATCTCTTCTCTTACTTCACCCTCGTTCTTTTCACTCTTGAATTTTCTCTTCTTGTTCCCACTTATTTAAGCACACGCAACTTTTTCATTCATTTATTTTCTTACTCCCTACCAATACCCAAGCATTTTCAAACAAGTGCACCTTTGACCTTTTCTCAACTCTCACAACTGCTATTTATCCTTCTTTTTCACGATTCTCACTCCTTCACTCTTTCGGATTTTTCACTTAAGCGCTTAGGAGTTTTGGATCACATTCAAGGCTAATGAAAGAAAAAGGATTAATTTATGTTGTAGCTATCAAAGAATAGGCTTAAGGCTCAATGGGGCTAACAAGGATTCAATAATAAAGGTAGGTAAGGCAAGGGTTAGAAATTTAGCTCATTCAAAGAAATGCCTAAATCATCTCCTACACTCTATCTCCTTCATTTCGTTTTGTATACATACCAAGCAAGTTCTAGACACTCCACAATAGCATGGAATATTCAAAAACCTTACACTCTTAGCACATGCTCAATTCAAGACACATTCATCAGACTCTTAACTCAGCTAATTACATATATTGAGAATTAAGCTTAAAATCACATCGAGTCATATTCACGAGCTTAGGTGTCTCAAACAAAGTTATACACTTCTTACATGCTTCAAAACTAACCACACTTGCATCTTACAATCATCTATAGCACACAACAAGAACATCAAACAATCATTTAGCTACGGGCTCAAAACCAAAACCTATTAACTAATTTTCGCTCAAGACGGTCGTCATTCATCCATCGTCGGAAATAGTCTCTAACTATGACAAAAAACACTATATACAGACAAAGAAAATTTTTAATCTTCGGTTCAAAGACCCCCCATCGGAAAAGAATCAAAAAGAAAAACCAACGGGTTGTGAAGTCATGCTCAACTCAAAAAAATTTTCCAATATGTATCAAGCACTACATTCACCAACATAATTGAGCACAAACTTTTTGAAATTTCCCTCACCCCACACTTGAATCATGCTATGTCCCCAAAGTATCCAATTAATATTCAAAAAGGGTGAGAAATACTCCCTGGGGCCTCTAGGCCTAGCTAACAACATGTTTTTCTTCATTTTTGAGCAAGTGGGTATTCGACCCCGCATTTTCCCTCTTTCATGCTTCTTAGCTTCCTCCTCCAAGGGTACTCAGACTTCCCCTCCATCTGTGCTTAATTCTCCACCAAAAACAACAACAAGATAAAATAAACAAAATCAATACACATAAAAAAACAATTAAAATTGTACCTGTGGTACGCTTCGGTTGCCTCCCAAGAAGCGCCTTATTTTACATTGCGGCACGACGCATCAAGTTTCACCACTTTTCGCTCCACTTTTATGATATGAATCTCACCCCTAATTTTTTCTCCAGTTTCCTTTTTTGCTCCAGGGGTGGTGGTGAAAACATGAAATGACCAAGCAGTAGATGTCGCCTCTGGCAGTTATTGGCCCTTATGTAAGTGAAGTAATTTTGTCTCTTGGAACCAGCAAATGTCAAAAAATACGGGGCTTGTTCCTCCTCTATACCTTTCTCTACAAGCTTGGAAGACTCTATTTCTAGGTTGTCAACAAAACTTAATACCGAGAAATGCTTCGAGTGGGGTACAATACACCTCAAAGCTGAAACCACATTGTGCTTGACCTCCTTACTTGGGTACACCTTCTACACATCAACATCTAACTCCACATGAATGTCAAATGGTTGGAACTCTATCTCTCCTTTCATGAATGGATTGGCCATATGTGTGAGACTGTCATGGGGACTCTCAGGAGCTTCTAACTGTTGAACTTCTTCTAAGAACTCACCCTTTTCATCTCCTTGTAGTCCCTATTGAGTATTGCATAAGACCGTCACTTGCAAATCAAAGCAAGCTTCAGCCTTAACCATCATCCCCATGAACTTGGCGCTTATCATTTCTATGGCCTCTCCATTTTCCTTGGTATGAACTCCCAATACTTCCATCTGCTTCCTCATTGCTTCTGTCCGCTCAAGGACCTGTTTTAAGATGTTTTCTATCTGAGCTTGGTGTTCCAAGTCCTCCTTTTCATCATTCCTATACTCATCAAAAACAACAGAAGGATCATAGTAGGGGCTTGGGGAAGGGGAATATGCATTTGGACAACCATCCCAATGGCCATCTCGACCACCACAAATACTTCAAGTGTGACAGTGTTGCCACAAGTGGAGTCCTCCACAATTTAGACAGGACTCACCAAAATATGAGTATCCACCATTCAACCCATTTGTGTTCCATGATGTAATGTCAAGAAGGGTATCAGACCAAAAACAAAAAATAAAATAAATCTAAAACTAATAAAGAAAATTTTTTTCAACACTTAGAAAATTATACACTAACACAAAACAAGAAATTCACCAATTTCATCGGTCCCCGGCAACGGCGCCAGAAACTTGTTGCGCTCCAGCGCACTCGCAAGTGCACGCGGTCGTACAAGTAATACAGTAGCCCTTTTTAAGAGCCGAATGTCGAACCCATAGGGACTGGACCAATTCAACAAATTATGATGTTCAAGTGTGATATAACCTTCACAAGTGTTGATTATAGAAGTTTTCGGAAAATTATAATTAAGTCTAGGGGTGATCACAAAATACGTGAGAAACAATATAAGAAGCAACTAGAGTTATGGCCCGATAATCAAGCAATGCTACACTTTATAATGGTTCACATATGAAATTATCAACTGTTGTCTCACCTAGTTGGAAAATGCGATGTTCATGGTATCTCGAGCCTCTAAACACGACAAACTAGCCTCACAACTACATCGTTGAGCGGGGAAGTGACATCCTAGTTCGTGGGCAATTCAACTACATGGATATGGTGTACGGGGTTTATGCTCTTGATTATGGACTTTCATACCTCTAATAATTTAACTCAACTTAGCTTCACAACTACTTCTATGAGTGGTGGAGTGACAATTCTAAGCCGGTGTCTTGCTATCATCTCGTTTTATCAACCAAGCAAGGCAAATTAGGTATAATTTCTATCCTAACCGCGAATTATATCGAAAGATAAGAACTTTCTCCCTACATTCTCTTGTTCTGCCTAGGGTTGCTCTTTAAAGCTTTCACCTAAGCTTAACGCATTTGTTTTCATGGTGATCAAGCATAAAAATAACCATAATGTAGAATGTAAGACAAAACAACAATTAACAACTCAAACCAAAACGAATTCATGCAATTACAATCATATCATGTAGCCTCAATCTTAGAGGAATGGTTTTATCCACTCATGTTCATACAAATACTCAAAAACATCGTTAAGGTAATGTACTTACAAGAATGGATAAAAGAGAAGGTAAATTTTTTGAACCCTAGGTTAGTTCTTCACTTCTTCCTTTGCTTCTTTACGGTTTTCAAAAAATATTTCATGACAAAAATGATTTTAGAAGCTAAGGGTCCTATTTATAGTAAATAGGGAATGTACAATTTTTGCCCGTCATGGAATGGCTCCGTGGCACGGAGGTGGTCACGCCAATTTACCTCCGTGACACGGAGATATCGCGACAACACACTAGAAATTGTTGGGATGGTGAGGTGACTACACACAAGTGCACGTGGTCGAACAAGTAGTGAAGTGGCTTAAGTAAAGCCAAGTGTCGATCTCACAGGGACTGAGCTACGGTACTAATTAACATAAGTGATAATGACTATATCTTTAAGAATGCATACAACAAAATAAATAATATTTTGAGAGTTTGAGTTTATTAATTAATACGAATCTAAGGCAAAATTATAAAGTGAGTCTGAACAATAGTAATGAGCAAGCTGAGGTTATAACGAACATGCAGGGAATTAATTTATCAATACAATTCAGTTAATCTTTCCTTCGGTTGCTAGTCAAGAATTATTGCCTATGGATTGGAACTTTCGACTCCTTTCCAACTTAAGAATCATGAGCCTTAATCTACATTTTTGTGATAAAAGAATTTCATGTTCTAGCCATACATTCTCGATTCCTTAATTTACTAATAAGACTTTCAGATATATTTCTATTCTGAATGTAAATCAATTCTCAATTTTCCAAACTAAGAAGAGATCACATCCTACAAATTCACATCTTTCCAATTTCTTTCCTTTTCAAAATCAAAAATTGAATATTTTTTTGATATACATTAACATTGGCCAAACATTAATGCAGTAAGAATAAGAATTGATAGAACAACCATTGAAGAAAAGATGAAAACTGAAATGATTAACAATTACATTCCACTACAATTGTTCTTAACCTCAGCAAGAAGTGAATTTAGCCACTCATTTGTGGATTTAACATCATCAAATAAGTAGAATTTATACAAACAATCGAGATAAAAGAGAAAGAGATAGAGAAGAACACTAGAATTTTCATCCCCTCAACTACCTGTAACCCACGTTCTTGCTCAACCAAGTCAGAATGTTTAAAATAAAACCTAAGTGTGCTATTTATACTATTGAGAATTTTTCCCGGATAACAAGCAACGTGGCACGGAGTGTATCGCGGAGCACTCCCTCCAAGCCACGGAGGTATCGCGGACCTTCACAAGAAGTCGGCCCCCCAGACAATATAACCTCAACGTGCCACGGCCTGCATCGCGGAGCCTGGCCAACGTGACACGGTGCTATCACGCACCTTCACTGGAAATTGCCAAACTAATTTCCTCTGAGGTAGAGTTCCTCCGCGATGGCAACGTGACACGGCTCCATCGCGAAGCCCTTGTTTTTGCTAATCTTCCATGTCCTATTTCACTCCTTGTTTCCAAGTCCATTCCCGATTTTACCAACATTTATCTTAGCTTCCCAAAATTCCATTTTACCTGCAAAACAACACTAATCATGTTGGTTAGTATAAATTCACATTTAACTACAAATCACATGAGAATGTACACAATAAGATATAAAAACAAGTCGAAATAAAGCATTTGAGTATCACTTGGGCATGAAATTCTGCCCAAGATCACTTACCCCACACTTAAAGTCTTGTTCATCCTCGAACAAACCTTTTACATCTCATGCACATGAAGACTCACACATAGCTAATTTAGCAAGATAATTCAAGCTATGGCTATAATGATTATTTAAGATAACAAGTTAAAAATAGAGCATGCACGATTTAATCAATGAAATGATATACAACTCCGTTAAGACTTCCTAACCTCAAGAATCGACTCTCAATCTTGGCAAACTCATGCAAATCTTTTGATCAAGAAATCCGACATTGATGTTATCTCTCATTAAACATGTGCCCTCACAATAAGAGAGTTACCCCTTTTTACTCACAAATATTCAAATCACACCAAGTATGGGTATATGAATAAAAAGTACGCTCGCTCTCAGAAAGAATTCATATGCATCATGTAGTGACCCATAAGCTTGTCCTTAGTGTTTTACTCCACCCATTTAAGGATGTATGAACGTAAGATCAAGTAGGACTTAATGGGTTGTAATGTAAGCTAAGGGACGGGTAGGTACTATTCTGGCCAGTAATAGTGACTATCTTCCCCAAGCGCTTTTAATAACTTCAACCTTCATTAAGGATATCTCTTCTCTTACTTCTCCCTTATTCTTTTCAATCCTGAATTTTTTTTCTTCTTGTTCCCCTTCCTTTAAGCACACTCAGCTTAGTAGTAAGGAGTACTTAAGCAATTTTTTTCATTCATTTATTTTCTTATTCCCTACTAATAATCGACCGTTTTCACACAAGTGCACCTTTGTCCTTTTCTCAACTTTTACAACTTGCTACTTTTCCTTCTTTTTCCCAATTCTCACTCCTTCACTCTTTCGGATTTTTCACTTAAGCGCTTCGGAGTTTTGCATCAAATTCAAGGCCAAGGAAAGAAAAAGGATTAAGCTTATGTTGTAGCTATCAAAGAATAGGCTCAAGGCTCAATGGGGCTAACCATGATTAAATATTCAAGGTAGGTAAAGTGAGGGATAACATTTAGGTTCATTCAAAGAAATGCCTAAATCATCTCCTACAATTCACATCATTTATTTCGTTTTATATACACACCAGGCAAGTTCTAGACATTCCACAATAGCATGGAATATTCGAAAAACTTACACTCATAGCACATGCTCAATTCAAGACACATTCCGCAGACTCTTAACTCAGCTAATCACAAGAATTCAAAATTAAGCTTCAATCACATTGAGTCAAATTCAAGAGCCTACGTTTCTCACACAAAGTTATACACTTCTTACATGCTTCAACACTAACCACACTTGTATCTTACAATCATGCATAGCACATAACAATAACATCAAGCTATCAATTAGTCCTACTGACTAATTTTTCCTCAAGACGGTCTTCATCCATCCATTATCGGAAATAGTCTCTAACTATGACTACAAACATTATATATATACAAAGATTTGTTTTTTATTCTTCGGTTCAAAGACCCCCCGTCGGAAAAGAAAAACCAACGGGTGATGAAGTCATGCTTGACTCACAAAAAAAAATTTATTTTTTCAAATATTTCTCACAAGCATTACATTCACCAAAAATCGTTAAGCACAAAAAATTTAAAATTTTCCTCACCCCACACTTGAATCATGCTATGTCCCCATAGCATCAACTTAACATTTAAAGAGGGTGAGAAATACTCCCTGAGGCCTTTAGGCCTAGCTAACAGCATGCTTTTCTTCAACTTTGCACAAGTGGGTGTTCGACCCCACACTTTTTCTCTTCCATGCTTGTTACCTTCCTCCTCCACGGGTACTCAGACTTCCCCTCCATCTGTGCTTAACTTTCCACCAAAACAACACAAGATGAAAAATAAATAAAATCAACTTAAATGCAAGAAATTAAAATAATACCCATGGTACCCTTGGGTTGCCTCCCAAGCAGCGCCTAATTTTACGTCACGGCACGACGTATCAAGTTCCACCACTTTTTCCTCCACCTTGAGGATATGAATCTCACCCCTAATTTCTTCTCTAATTTACTCTTATGCTCCAGGGGTGGTGGTGAAAAATTGTAAGGACCAAGCAATAGATGTTTCCTTTTGAACTTATTGGCCCTTAAGTAAGCGAAGTCATTTTGTCTCTCCGAGTCAGAAAATTTCAAAATATACGGGGCTTGGTCCTCCTCTAGACATTTCTCTATAAGCTTGGAAGACTCTATTTCTCGGATGTCAACCAAACTTAATGTCGAAAAATGCTTCGAGTGTGGTCCAATACACCTCAACTCTGAAACTGCATTGTGCTTGACCTCTTTACTTGTATATACCTTCTCAGCATCGACATCTATCTCTCCATTAATGTCAATTGGGGGATACTCTATCTCTTCTTCCATGAATGGATTTTCCGTAAGTGTGAGCCCATCACGGGGACACTCAAGAGATTCTAATTGTTGGGTTTCATCCAAAAATTCACCCTTGTCTTCTTCTTTTAGTTCCTCTTGAGTATCGCCTAAAACCGTTACTTGCAATTTACCACAAGCTTCAGCCTCAGCCATCATCTCTGTGACTTTGACGCTCATCCTTTCTAGAGCCTCTCCATTCTCTTCTTGATGAATTCTCAATGCTTCCATCGCCTCTTTATTTGCTTCTGTTTGCTCAAGGATTTGTTTCAGCATGTCTTCTATTCGAGCTTGGTGTCCCAAGTCCTCATTTTCGTCATGCCTATATTCAGCAAAAACAACAGAAGGATCATAGTAGGGGCTTGGGGGAGGGGAGTATGCATTTGGACAGCCATCCCAATGGCCATCTTGACCACCACATATATTGCACGTGTTAGAGTGTTGCCACAAGTTGGGTCCACCGCAATTCAGACAAGATTCGCCAAAATATTAGTATCCACTATTTAAACCATTTGTATTCCATGATGTCATGTCAAGAAGGGTATTCGAAAAAAATCAAAAAGAATTAAAACAAATATCTATAATTTTTATTTTTATTTTTATTTTTATTTCAAAAATAAGACTAACAAAAGAATTCTATACCTGCAAGAGAAAGGCTAAGACCAAGTTGTCAGCACTTATATAGAATTTGTAAACTAACACTAAGAAAGTAAATTTACCAATTGCCAGTCCCCGGCAATGGCGCCAAAAAATTGTTGGGATGGTGAGGTGACTACACGCAAGTGCACGTGGTCGAACAAGTAGTAAAGTGGCTTAAGTAAAGCCAAGTATCCATCCCACAAGGACTGAGCTACGGTACTAATTAACGTAAGTGTTAATGAACTATATCTTTAAGAATGCAGACAACCAAATAAATAATATTTTGAGAGTTTGAGTTTACTAATTAATATGAATCTAAGGTAAAATTATAAAGTGAGTCTGAACAATAGTAATGAGCAAGATGAGGTTAAAACGAACATGCAGGGAATTGATTTATCAATAGAATTCAGTTAATCTTTCCTTCGGTTGCTAGTCAAGAATTATTGCCTATGGATTGGAACTTTCGACTCCTTTCCAACTTAAGAATCATGAGCCTTAATCTACATTTCTGTGATAAAAGAATTTCATGTTCTAGCCATACATTCCCGATTCCTTAATTGACTAATAAGACTTTCAGATATATTTCTATTCTGAATGTAAATCAATTCTCAATTTTCCAAACTAAGAAGAGATCATATCCTACCAATTCGCATCTTTCTAATTTATTTCCTTTTCAAAATCAAAATTGAATTTTTTAGATATACATTAACATTGGCCAAACATTAATGTAGTAAGAACAAGAACTGATAGAACAACCATTGAAGAAAAGATGAAAACTGAAATGATTAACAATTACATTCCACTACAATTTTTCTTAACCTCAGCAAGAAGTGAATTTAGCCACTCATTTGTGGATTTAACATCATCAAATAAGTAGAATTTATACAAACAATTGAGATAAAAGAGAAAGAGATAGAGAAGAACCCTAGAATTTTCATCCCCTCAACTGCCTGTAACCCACATTCTTGCTCAACCAAGTCAGAATGTTTAAAATAAAACCTAAGTGTGCTATTTATACTATTGAGAAATTTTTCTGGAATAACAAGCAACGTGGCACTCCCTCCATGCCACGGAGGTATCGCGGACCTTCACTGGAAGTCGGCCCCCCAGGCAATTTAACCTCAACATGCCACGGCCTGCATCGCGGAGCCTGGCCAACGTGACACGGTGCTATCGCGCACCTTCACTGGAAATTGCCAAATTTATTTCCTCTGAGGCAGAGTGCCTCCGTGATGGCAACATGTCACGGCTCCATCGCGGAGCCATTGTTTTTGTTGATCTTCCATGTCCTTTTTCACTCCTTGTTTCCAAGTCCATTTCCGATTTTACCAACATGTAACTTAGCTTCCCAAAATTCCATTTTACCTGCAAAACAACACTAATCATGTTGGTTAGTATAAATTCACATTTAACTACAAATCACATGTACAAACAAGTCGAAATGAAGCATTTGAGTATCATTTGGGCATGACATTCTGCCCAAGATCATAAAATCACCTAAAAAATGAGCCTCAGCAGAAGCTTGCCGCGATGGAAGCGTGCATGCTGCTTGTGCAACGCGATGGCTAGCGTGACACAACCACTGTCGCGCCACTGTGCCAGGCGTGGCACAGTGCTGTCGCACAGGTGGCTTGTTTGATGCTTTTTATTTGCTCCCGATTCCATTCCTCCACTTCACCCATCATAAATTGGTTCTTCAAATGCATCTTTACCCTACAAGAAAAGGAACTAATCATGTTGGTTAGTATATATCAAAATTTACATAAAATCACATGAGAAATTAAATGCATAAATAGACAAACATGACTAAACTAAGTTATAAAATAGCACTTGGGCACGCAATTATGCCCATGATCACCAGGATGCCTCCTCACTATGAGGACTTCACAGTTATGCCGGTAATAGAACCTAGAGGATGTAGTCAATTTATTCAGTAGCGTGGGCTGCATGAGAGTTCAAAAAAAATATGAGTTTGGTCACCATGTCACTCAGAGTAAGGAGTGAAAGTGACCATAGTCGTGCGTGATGTTAAATTAGGCACTGTATGGGAGGCAACCCATCTTTTATAACATTTTTTTAGATTTTTCTTTGTTTTGTAGAGACGAATAGGGATTTAAAGGCAAAAAGGGAAGAAAAAATAAGCTGAAAAAGTGTAAGTCTAGGGTGAGATACCTGGCGCCAGGTGTTAAACTCTAGAAGGAAAAAAGATATTAGGTGGTTCTCTTGGTGGCGCACCGCTCCAGCGCCTGTCCCCAAAGAAAAATATTTCTTAAGTTTGTGGTGAGACAGAGGGGGCGGCGCGCCAGACGCTTCTTGGTCAAAAACCTTTTTGGTCAAATGGGTCAATATTGACCCAAAGACCTTAAAATTACCAAAAATGCAAGCCCCACACCTTTATTTAAATTTCCACTCACCTTTTCCACCAAAACTTTGAAAAACAAAAAGAAAAAAATTCTCTTTCTTCTCCCTCTTAAACCCGTAACTCCCTCTTCCCCTTTCCCCTCCATTGTTGTCTTCTCCAAGGTTTGGTGAAGCTCCTCTTCTCAACTTAAGTAAGTATATTTCTTCTCTCTTGTTTAGGTAATGTTGAATGCATGCTCCCACTCCCTTTTTCTCCAAGATTAAACACCTAAATCACCATGGTTGGTGAAAAGCTTAAGTTTTATATTGTGGGTTTCATGAGCTTTAGTTTCTTAAATTCTTCAATGATAATGTTTCTCCTTGGTTGGTTGATTTATTTTTGGTTGAATATAATAATTTGAAGTTGTGGAGATGAATTGGGATGGTGAATTGAATTCTTGAATTTGGTGGGTAGGTGCATTGATTGTAGAGAGAGAAAGTATATGGTTATTGAATTCTTGCATGTGAATAATACTTGAGTTGTTGCAATTCATGATTAATTTATTATGGATGGTAGTAAACTTCTTGTGGAATGTTGAATGAATTGAATGTGGCTATTTTCATGTATGAATTACTTCAATTATGAATTGAAGGAGGAAAAGTGAGAGGGATGGCCAAAGTGAGGCATTCTTGAAGAGTTAAAAGTGAGGGCATAGTTGATAAAAAAAAAGAAAAAATCCATGAACTAGGTTGTAGTTAGAGTTGGTGCATAAATTTGTTTTGTTAATTGGAAGATGATGGGGGAAGTCGTGAGTACCCCATTGGACAAGTCTCACAAGTGGGCTAGCAAATTAAGTGTGGGGTCAAATTTTCACCTTTAACACTTAATTCTTTAGCTTTATTGTTCACCATCTAATTGTGTAAAGTTCTTTTTTGATTTGCAAGAGTTATGGCATTGAAAGGAAAGGAAGTGGTGAATGCTCAACCAAGCCTCAAGAGGCTTTTTCAGTGAGCTAGTTCATTAGCAGCCAAGGCTAGCCCTGTTAGAAAATTTGGAGCAAAGGCGGTAGAGCCTCATGGACATACTTGGTTCTACTCAAAGAATGAGGCTAAGTATGCTCCTAAAAATTGGATTGGTGAGGGACACCTTGCGCTTGAGTTCCCGACCATACAGGAGAAGCTCCATGAATTAGGAGTTGGATACATCTTTGCTGAGCCAGAGGAGTGCAACCTCACATTGGTGAGGGAGTTCCATGAAAAGTGGGATACATCATTTGGAGAGAGCACCATAGTAAAGATAAGGGGTCAGGTGGTGTGGTTCACTTATAAATTGTTTAATTCTTTCCTTGGAGCACCTGAGATAGACCCTTCGAAGTACTTTATTTTGCTAGAGGAGCCACCTTAGTGCAACATTTGTCACACTCTATGTGGTGATCACTCGTCCGTTTGATGGACAAGAAACCACAATGACACTCACTCTAAACTTGTATTCTCCTACCTAAACAAAGAGGTGAAAGTTTGGGTAAAGATAGTTTATGTCGTGTTTCTCTAGGGGACTCACATGATAAAAATAAGTAAAGAGCGGATTGTGCTTTTGTACATGCTTATGAAGGGGATACTGATCAACTTTAGTAGGGTGCTCCAGGACACTATGAGGAGATCACGGGACAACTGCAGGTGGAAATATTGTTGTGGCAGTCTCTTGACCCAGTTTTTGCGAGGAGCAGGTATTGAGGAGGAAGAGGCAGACCTTTATCTACCTCTAGAAGGGCACCTGGCCAGCAAGATCTTGGATGTTACAAAGGTAAAGGAGACTATCACTTCCACAACTCCACTCCTCATTATAGCTGATTGTCAGGCTCATGATAAAAGTTGGCAGGTCACATATTTGGGATTCTAGATTTACAATTGAGGTTAGGAGGTCGAGTTGCCACGGACGAGAAGATGGAAGCCCTTGAAGAGAGGTACCAACTTATAGAAAGTGCCATGTAGATGTGTTGAGTGTGACCTACCTCTAAGGATAGGCTTGATGATGATGAGGCCACGATGCTCACTGACGGAGTTAATGATTTTAGAGTTAGATAAGGATGATGATGCTACTATGGCGCCATGCAGGTAGATGGCGATGATGATGAGGATGAGGATAAAGATTACTAGCCTGTTGATGATGCTTAGCGACCTAGGAAGTTCCTTTTACTGTACCTTTTGATATGATTGTGTGTGCATTGAGGACGATGCACTATTTAAGTGTGGGATGGAGGAAAAATTCCTATTTTTTCTTTCATTACTATATTTGTAGTAGGCCATAGCATAGTATCATTACCTATAGTAGTATCTCTATGATTTGTTAGGTCTTAGTTTGTAATAGTTAGTATGATGTTGATGACTTGTGATTCCTTGGGATGTTGGATGCCCTTTTGTCTTTAGTAGTTGAGATTGTCAGGTTTTAGTTTAATTTTTTGCTTTTGGTTAGTTTAATTTTAGAGTCTAAATGTTGTTGGTCAAGGGTGAGTATGTCCATTGAGCTTTGTTTGACAATTTTTGAATTTGGCATACCTCACTCATCCTTCGATTATTCTTATGGCCTTGGTTTTTTCTGAAGGGGAGTTCTTTGAACCAGATAATTTTTAAATATTTAGGAGTCAGTGTTGTCTTAGAACAATGATCGTTCCCTATGATAGATGGATGATGCCCGTCTTCAGGGAAATTTGTCACAATTTTTTTAGGGTTGAGTCATAGATCATTCACTTGTGTGCTTGTAGACATTCTACTTAGCTGCTATGCTAGAGTCAATATAGTGGTCTTGAATGCATAAGTGAGGAATCCAAGAAAGACAAACATATCTCTTTACTTTGACTCTAAATGATTCTTAGGGCTTAATAATGAAATAAAAATTTCATTCAATATGACTGTGTGATTGTGTAGCTTTAGGAAGCCGACTAGATTCTTGATTGCCATGAGAGGTGAGCTAAATTGTCTTGTGTATACATATTGTTGCATCTAGAACTTGACTTAGTGTATGTAGGATAACTAACTATTAAGGAGTGACAATATGATCAAGGTATTTCTTTGAAAAAGCCAAGTTTTTCCCATGTTTGTTTCAACTTCCTGTACATTCTCCCTAGTTAACCCTATTAAGCCATAAGCTTTATTCTTTGTTAGCCACAAAAGTAGATTAATCCCTTTTTTTATGAGACCTCAAACTTAGAGATCCAAAGTAGTCTTAGGCACTTTGAGACTTGAAAGTAAAGGTCCACCGAGGTATAATGTTAAGGAAAAAGAAAAGCTTGTGGTAAAAAGACAAAAATAGAAGAAGAGTGACCGCAGAATAGTGTTGTTTACTCGCTTCTAGGAAAATGAAAGATAGAGCTTTAATTGAAGAATTCTTATTGATTATATATGCAAAGACTAGCAGTCAAGTAGTGAAAAAAAGGATCATGAAGAGTAAAGAAGAAGGATGAGTAAAGTGAAGGGTGAACAAGCAAGAAAAAGGTGGTGCACTTGAAAAGTGAAAAGATGTCTTAAATGTTTTTGGGGTAGTACTCACTATAAAAGATATATTATTCCTACCTATCCTTCACTGACATTATAACCAAGAGAAGTCCTTGTGATTCGAATCACTTTAAAACAACCAAGTAGTCTAAATGTACATCAAGGGCAAGCTTATGGTATGTGACATATGTGCATTACGTTATTTGTGAGCATGAGGGTGCCTTGATTTCTATGTTCCATGTGTTTGCATTGATAATTGATCTTGGGCATAATTTCATGCCCAAGTGATACTTTATAACTCAATTTAATCTTGTTTATCTATTTATTTATATACATTCTCATGTGATTTTATGTAAATGTGAATATATACTAACCAACATGATTAGTCCTTGTTTTTGAAGGTTAATAATGCATTTGAGGAACTAATTCATGATTTTGTGAAGTGGAGGAATGGAATCGAGCGCAAAATGTGAAAGTCAACAAGAAAACATGCAATAACTGGCACCCTGCGTGATAGGGGCCGTGGCACGTTGCCAACACGGCAACACTTGGCCGAAAATTGCATTTTTAGGCACATTCCAGTGAGGGTACGCGTTACCTCCGTGTCATTGAGGCAAGGCTCCACATTCACCTCCGTGACACATTGCCATTCCACCACAGGCAAAAAATCTGCAGATTATCATTTACTATAAATAGGAACCTTGCCCCAAAATTAGGGCGCACGCGATTTTCTGGAAAAACCGAAGGGAGGCACGAAGAAGACTTGGAGAACTCCTCTTGGTTCATCTTTTCTTCATTTCTTTTCATCTATACTTGTAAGTAAACTACTCTAAACATGTTTTTGAGTATTTTTACAAACATGGGTGGCTAGAACCCTCCATCTAGGGTTGAGGCCATGGATATGATTGTATTTTCTTAGATTCGTTTTGGGTTGAGTTGTTAGTTGTTGTTTTGTCTTACAATCTTTGTTATTGTTGTTTTTATGCTTGATCACCGTGAGAACAAGTGGGTTAAGCTTGGGTGGAAGCTTGGAAGAGCAAACCTAGGCAAGAACATAAGAATGTAGGAAGCAAGGTCTTCTCTTTTGATAAGATTTGTGGTTAGGATAGGAATATACCTAATTTACCTTGCTTGGTTGATAAAATGGGAAGATAGAAAGACACTAATTTAGAATTTTACTCCACCACTTATAGGAGTAGTTGTGAAGCTAAGTTTGGTAAAATGGTTGGAGGTACAGAAGTCCCCAATCATGGGCATAAACCCCATAAACCACATCCACATAGTGAATTGCCCATGAACTAGAAATGACATCCTCGCTCAACGATGTAGTAGTGAGGATAGTTTGTCGTGTTTAGAGGTTCAGAAGACCATGAACATGCAATTCCAATTATGTGAGATAACAACTGATAATTTCATACTTAACCCATTATGAATTGTAGCATTGCATGATTATCCGGCCTTAACTCTAGTTTTGTGTTGTATTGCTTCAAGATTTTTTTGTGTCACCACTAAGACTTAATTATAATTTATTGAAAACATCTAAAACCAACTTCTTAACTAACACTTGAACTTGATAATTTTCTAAACCAGTCCTTGTGGGTTCGACATTCCAGCTCTTAAAAAGGGCCACTATATTACTTGTACGACCGCGTGCACTTGCGGGTCATCAATTTTTTGGCGCCGTTGCCGAGGACTGGTGTAATTAGTGAATTAAAAACATTTTCTTGTGTTAGTTTAAATTCTCATAGAAAAAGTTTCTTGTTTTGTGTTAGTATCTATATTTTTTTTAATGTTGAAAAAATATTTATATTTGTTTTAAATTTATTTAAAATTTTTGTTTTTAATCTGATACCCTTCTTAACATGACATCATGGAATACAAATAGGTTAAATGGTGGATACTTTTATTTTGATGAGTCTTTTCTAAATTGTGGAGGACCTCACTTGTGGCAACATTGTAATACTTGCAATATATGTGGTGGTCAAAATGGCCATTGGGATGGTTGCCCAAATGCAAACACTTGCAATATATGTGGTGGTCAAGATGGCCATTGGGATGGCTGTCCAAATGCATACTCCCCTCCCCCAAGCCCCTACTATGATCCTTCTGTTGTTTTTGATGAATATGGGAATGATGAAAATGAGGACTTGGAACACCAAGCTCAGATACAAAACATGATAAAACAAGTCCTTGAGCAAACAAAAGCAATGAAGGAGGAGATGGAAGCATTGAGAATTCAGCAAGAGGAAAATAGAGAGGCCCTAGAAATGATGAGCGTCAAAATCACGGAGATGATGGCTTAGGCTTAAGCTTGCGGTAATTTGCAAGTAAAGGTCTTA
Organism: Datura wrightii; assembly: GCA_035772735.1. Classification (NCBI taxonomy): domain Eukaryota; kingdom Viridiplantae; phylum Streptophyta; class Magnoliopsida; order Solanales; family Solanaceae; genus Datura; species Datura wrightii. The sequence continues at coordinate 147,466,759 of JASDFA010000018.1, forward strand.
TGCAATACTCAAAAGGAACCACAAGAAGAAGAAAAGGGTGAGTTCTTGGAAGAAGCCCAACAATTAGAAGCTTTTGAGAGTCCTCGTGATGGTTTCACACATATGGAAAATCCATTTATGAAAGAAGAGTTGGAGTCCCACCCATTTGACATTCATGGGGAATTAGATGTTGATGTAGAGAAGGTGTACACAAGTAGGGAAGTCAAGCACAATGCATTTTCAGAGTTGAGGTGTATTGTACCACACTCGAAGCATTTCTCGACATTAAATTTGGTTGACAACCTAGAAATAGAGTCTTCCAAGCTTGTAGAGAAAGAGACAGAGGAGGAACAAGCCCCATATATTCTGAAATTTGTTGATACTGAGAGCAAAAACGACTTCACTTACGTAAGGGCCAATAAATGCAAGAGGAAACATTTACTTCTTGGTCCTTTAATTTTTTCACCACCACCCCAGGAGCATAAGAGAATATTAGAGAAGAAATTAGGGGTGAGATTCATATCCTCAAAGTGGAGGGAAAAGTGGTGAAACTTGATGCGTCGTGCCGGGACGTAAAATTAGGCACTGCTTGGGAGGCAACCCAAGGGTACCACAGGTACCATTTAATTTCTTTCATTTGTGTGATTTTGTTTATTTTCATCTTGTTGATATTTTTGGTGGAGATTTAAGTACAAATGGAGGGGAAGTCTGAGTACCCTTGGAGGAGGAAGCTAAGAAGCATGAAAGAGGAAAAGTGTGGGGTTGAATACCCACGTGTTCAAAGAAAGAAAAACATGTTCTTAGCTATGCCTCAAGGCCTCAGGGAGTATTTATCATCATCTTTAAATTTTAATTTGATGCTCTGAGGACATACATGATTCAAGTGTGGGGTGAGGGAAATTTCAAAATTTTGTGCTTAATGATTTTGGGTGAGTTTAGTGCTTGATAAGTATTGGTTAAAGGAACATTTTCGATTTGAGCATGATTCACCCACCCGTGGGTTTCTCGTGTCGGTTCTTTTCCGATGGGGGGGGGGGTCTTTGAACCGAAGAAGAATAAAATTTTATTTTATTTTATTTTTCTTTTTGAACCCGTAGCTAATTGATGGTTTGATGTTCTTTTTATGTCTTATACATGATTGTAAGATGCGAATGTGGTTGGTGTTGAAGCATGCAAGAAGTGTTATAACTTTGTTTGAGACACCTGGGCTCTTAAATTTGACTCTATGGACTGAAAGCTTAATTTTTCATCTTTGTGATTAGTTGAGTTAAGAGTCTGCTGAATGTGTCTTGAATTGAGCATGTGCTATGTGTGTAAGATGTTTGAATATTCCATGGTATTGTGGAGTATCTAGAACTTGCCCGGTGTGGATATAAAACGAAATGAAGGATGTAGAGTATAGGAAATGATTTAGGCATTTCTTTGAATGAGCCAAATATTTAATCCTTGCCTTACCTACCTTGAATATTGAATCCTAGTTAGCCCCATTGAGCCTTAAGCCTATTATTTGATAGGTACAACATAAGCTAAATCCTTTTTCTTTCTTTAGCCTTGAAATTGATCCAAACCTCCTAAGTGCTTAAGTGAAAAATCCGAAAGAGTGAAGGAGTGAGAATTGGGAAAAAGAAGGAAAAATAGCAGTTGTGGAAGTTAAGGAAAAACTTAGAGGTGCACTTGTTTGTAAATGCTTGATTATTGGTAGGGAGTAAGAAAAGAAATGAATGAAAAAGGGCTTAAGTACTCCTTACCAATAAGCTAAGTATGCTTAAAGAAATGGGAACAAGAAGAGGAAAAGTGAAAAGAAGGAGGGTGAAGTAAGAGAAGAAATATTCCTAATGAAGGTGTGATGTATGAAAAGCGCTTGGGGATGAATGGACGATTATTAAAGAATACCTACCTACCCTTAGCATACATTACAACCTAAAAAGTCCTACTTGATCTTACGTTCAAACATCCTTAAATTAGTGGAGTAAAACACTAAGGGCAAGCTTATGGGTCATTACATGATGCATGTGAATTCTTTGTGAGAGTGAGCGTAATTCTATTCATTTACCCATACATGTTGTTAGCTATGCCTCAAGGCCTCAGGGAGTATTTATCATCATCTTTAAATTTTAATTTGATGCTCTGAGGACATACATGATTCAAGTGTGGGGTGAGGGAAATTTCAAAATTTTGTGCTTAATGATTTTGGGTGAGTTTAGTGCTTGATAAGTATTGGTTAAAGGAACATTTTCGATTTGAGCATGATTCACCCACCCGTGGGTTTTTCGTGTCGGTTCTTTTCCGATGGGGGGGGGGGTCTTTGAACCGAAGAAGAATAAAATTTTATTTTATTTTATTTTTCTTTTTGAACCCGTAGCTAATTGATGGTTTGATGTTCTTTTTATGTCTTATACATGATTGTAAGATGCGAATGTGGTTGGTGTTGAAGCATGCAAGAAGTGTTATAACTTTGTTTGAGACACCTGGGCTCTTAAATTTGACTCTATGGACTGAAAGCTTAATTTTTCATCTTTGTGATTAGTTGAGTTAAGAGTCTGCTGAATGTGTCTTGAATTGAGCATGTGCTATGTGTGTAAGATGTTTGAATATTCCATGGTATTGTGGAGTATCTAGAACTTGCCCGGTGTGGATATAAAACGAAATGAAGGATGTAGAGTATAGGAAATGATTTAGGCATTTCTTTGAATGAGCCAAATATTTAATCCTTGCCTTACCTACCTTGAATATTGAATCCTAGTTAGCCCCATTGAGCCTTAAGCCTATTATTTGATAGGTACAACATAAGCTAAATCCTTTTTCTTTCTTTAGCCTTGAAATTGATCCAAACCTCCTAAGTGCTTAAGTGAAAAATCCGAAAGAGTGAAGGAGTGAGAATTGGGAAAAAGAAGGAAAAATAGCAGTTGTGGAAGTTAAGGAAAAACTTAGAGGTGCACTTGTTTGTAAATGCTTGATTATTGGTAGGGAGTAAGAAAAGAAATGAATGAAAAAGGGCTTAAGTACTCCTTACCAATAAGCTAAGTATGCTTAAAGAAATGGGAACAAGAAGAGGAAAAGTGAAAAGAAGGAGGGTGAAGTAAGAGAAGAAATATTCCTAATGAAGGTGTGATGTATGAAAAGCGCTTGGGGATGAATGGACGATTATTAAAGAATACCTACCTACCCTTAGCATACATTACAACCTAAAAAGTCCTACTTGATCTTACGTTCAAACATCCTTAAATTAGTGGAGTAAAACACTAAGGGCAAGCTTATGGGTCATTACATGATGCATGTGAATTCTTTGTGAGAGTGAGCGTAATTCTATTCATTTACCCATACATGTTGTTAGCTATGCCTCAAGGCCTCAGGGAGTATTTATCATCATCTTTAAATTTTAATTTGATGCTCTGAGGACATACATGATTCAAGTGTGGGGTGAGGGAAATTTCAAAATTTTGTGCTTAATGATTTTGGGTGAGTTTAGTGCTTGATAAGTATTGGTTAAAGGAACATTTTCGATTTGAGCATGATTCACCCACCCGTGGGTTTTTCGTGTCGGTTCTTTTCCGATGGGGGGGGGGGTCTTTGAACCGAAGAAGAATAAAATTTTATTTTATTTTATTTTTCTTTTTGAACCCGTAGCTAATTGATGGTTTGATGTTCTTTTTATGTCGTATACATGATTGTAAGATGCGAATGTGGTTGGTGTTGAAGCATGCAAGAAGTGTTATAACTTTGTTTGAGACACCTGGGCTCTTAAATTTGACTCTATGGACTGAAAGCTTAATTTTTCATCTTTGTGATTAGTTGAGTTAAGAGTCTGCTGAATGTGTCTTGAATTGAGCATGTGCTATGTGTGTAAGATGTTTGAATATTCCATGGTATTGTGGAGTATCTAGAACTTGCCCGGTGTGGATATAAAACGAAATGAAGGATGTAGAGTATAGGAAATGATTTAGGCATTTCTTTGAATGAGCCAAATATTTAATCCTTGCCTTACCTACCTTGAATATTGAATCCTAGTTAGCCCCATTGAGCCTTAAGCCTATTATTTGATAGGTACAACATAAGCTAAATCCTTTTTCTTTCTTTAGCCTTGAAATTGATCCAAACCTCCTAAGTGCTTAAGTGAAAAATCCAAAAGAGTGAAGGAGTGAGAATTGGGAAAAAGAAGGAAAAATAGCAGTTGTGGAAGTTAAGGAAAAACTTAGAGGTGCACTTGTTTGAAAATGCTTGATTATTGGTAGGGAGTAAGAAAAGAAATGAATGAAAAAGGGCTTAAGTACTCCTTACCAATAAGCTAAGTATGCTTAAAGAAATGGGAACAAGAAGAGGAAAAGTGAAAAGAAGGAGGGTGAAGTAAGAGAAGAAATATTCCTAATGAAGGTGTGATGTATTAAAAGCGCTTGGGGATGAATGGACGATTATTAAAGAATACCTACCTACCCTTAGCATACATTACAACCTAAAAAGTCCTACTTGATCTTACGTTCAAACATCCTTAAATTAGTGGAGTAAAACACTAAGGGCAAGCTTATGGGTCATTACATGAAGCATGTGAATTCTTTGTGAGAGTGAGCGTAATTCTATTCATTTACCCATACATGTTGTGATTTAAAAATTTGTGTGTGAAAATGGGTAACTCTCTTGTTGTGAGGGCACATGTTTAATGAAGGATATAATTCATGTTGGATTTCTAGATCCGTTGATTTGCATGAGTTTGCTAAGATTGAGAGTCAAGTCTTGAGGTTAGGAAGTCTTAACATAGTTAAAATTGATTTTAATGGTTAAATCTTGCATGGCCTATTTTTAGATTGCTATCTGTCTTGCTAAATTAGCTATGTGTGAGTCTTCATGTGCATGAGATGTAAAAGGTTTATTCGATGACAAACAAGGCTTTAAGTGTGGGGTTGTGATCTTGGGCATAATTGCATGCCCAAGTGCTACTTTATAACTCAATTTAGTCTTGTTTATCTACTTATTTATATACATTCTCATGTGATTTTATGTAAATGTGAATATATACTAACCAACATGATTAGTCCTTGTTTTTGAAGGTTAATAATGCATTTGAGGAACTGATTCATGATTTTGTTAAGTGGAGGAATGGAATCAAGAGCAAAACGTGAAAATCAACAAGAAAACATGCAATAACTGGCACCCTACGCGATAGGGGCCGTGGCACGCTGCCAACGCGGCAACACTTGGCCGAAAGTTACATTTTTTGGCACATTCCAGTGAGGGTATGCATTACCTCCGTGTCATGGAGGCAAGGCTCCACGTTCACCTCCGTGACACGTTGCCATTCCACCACAGGCAAAAAATCTGCAGATTCGCATTTACTATAAATAGGAACCTTGCCCCAAATTTAGGGCACACACGATTTTCTGGAAAAATCGAAGGGAGGCGCGAAGGAGACGTGGAGAACTCCTCTTGGGTTCATCTTTTCTTCATTTCTTTTCATCTATACTTGTAAGTAAACTACTCTAAACATGGTTTTGAGTATTTGTACAAACATGGGTGGCTAGAACCCTCCCTCTAGGGTTGAGGCCATGGATATGATTGTATTTTCTTAGATTCATTTTGGGTTGAGTTGCTAGTTATTGTTTTGTCATACAATCTTTCTTATTCTTGTTTTTATGCTTGATTACCATGAAAACAAGTGGGTTAAGCTTGGGTGGAAGCTTGGAAGAGAAAACCTAGGCAAGAACATAAGAATGTCGGAAGCAAGTTCTTGTCTTTTGATAAGATTTGTGGTTAGGAGAGAAATATACCTAATTTACCTTGCTTGGTTGATAAAATGGGAAGATAGAAAGACACCAACTTAGAATTGTACTGCACCACTTGTAGGAGTAGTTGTGAAGCTAGGTTTGGTTAAATGGTTGGAGGTACGGAAGTCCCCAATCAAGGGCATAAACCCCATAAACCACATCCACGTAGTGAATTGCCCACGAACTAGAAATGTCATCCTCACTCAACGATGTAGTAGTGAGGCTAGTTTGTCATGTTTAGAGATTCGGAAGACCATGAACATGCAATTCCAATTATGCGAGACAACAATTGATAATTTCATTCTTAACCCATTATGAATTGTAGCATTGCATGATTATCCGGCCTTAACTCTAGTTTTATTTTGTATTGCTTCCAGATTATTTCGTGTCACCACTAAGATTTAATTATAATTTATCGAAAACTTCTAAAACCAACTTCTTAACTAACACTTGAACTTGATAATTTGCTGAACAAATCCCTATGGGTTCGACATTCCGCCTCTTAAAAAAGGCCACTATATTACCTGTACCACCGCGTGCACTTGCGGGTCATCAATAATCTCAGAGAGAAAAATCAGTAAAAGTGAGGGGCACAAGATGTCTAAGTCGGTGTACTATTTTTTGCATATTTCATACTTAATCATGTTATTCCTATGTTTCTGAAAGAATTAGTTAATTATAGAGGTTGTGTGGTCTTGATTGTGAAACCTATACATGTGCTCGATGAGAATTGTTGTATATTGATGAACCACTTGATCTATGCTCTATTCTAGTTGGTTGAGTATGAATAATAGAGATACCAAGTGTGATGGTAAAAGATGAGTTTATGTGTGTATTAAGGATATTTCTAGGCCGAACAATGATTTAAGTGTAGGGTGGTGATGTTGGGCATATTCCTATGCCCATTTCCCATGTTTTTGCCCATCTTTTACCATGTTTTGAGTTCATAATCCTTATAAAATGCATAAATTCATTTATTTGTGTGTTTTATATTCTAAAAAATGATTTGAGATGTTTTGAGCAGGAAACCAAGAAAAAAGGACCCAAAATGAACCAAGGAGTGAAAGTTTGAAAAGCTGAGAAGAAGGGCCTGGAGCTAGAGCTGGCACTTTGCCCCAACCCTCAAACTTTAGAAGAATTATCACTTAAAACCTTGGCAAAATGAGAGGCGCGGAGTCCAAGAAGCATTCTAGAATTAGAGGAATTTCATAACATTCTAGTTTTATGGAGGGGCGATGCGCCAGGTGGGTTCTAGAGCCAAGAAATTTGACTAACACTCTAAAGAGATAGGTAGCACGAGGTGCCCGGATTATCTAGAATAGTGAAAATTTTACTAACTCCTTGGTGATATAGATGGTGCGGCACGCCCGGAACCAAACTTTAGAGAAAACTTGAGCACAACTTGGGGCTATAGGTGGGGCAGCGTGACAGAGCCATCCCGGAGATATTCTTCATAGGAAATTTAACTAATTCTATGGTGAGATAGGTGGGGTGGCACGCCAGACCCATTCTAGAGCTGAAATGCTGATTTTTAAGCTAAGTTTTGGAGGGCGGAAATGTCATTTAAAGGCTCAGCTATAAATACAACATGTAGGTCATGTGTTAGGAATATCTTGATCATTTTTACATTTCGTATTTCATTTGTGGAGGCTTGTAAGCTGTTTAGAAGGAAGAAAAGTTCTAAATTAGGTTTATTCTCTTCTTTATTGCTTTACTTTTGAATGATGATGATTAAGTATTCATTTTTCCACTTGTCTATAAGTGGCTAAACTCATACTCCAGGGGTTTGGCCATGGTTGATGGTTGATTGTTTGAAAGACTGATTTAATCTAGATTTGATTCTTCTTTAATGGTTGTTTGTATTTACTTTTCTTAATTTCTTATTTATTAGAATGATCACCTTATAAGTAAATCTATTGTCTTTCGATTGAACTTGAGAAAGTGAATCGAAAGGGTTAAGGTAAATACAAAATAGGATTTCAAAGAACCTTGATCTATTAGTGGGAGGATAGGAGTTGTTGTTGAGGATAGGGATATATCCTTCAACCCTGCTTAGTTGAAATATAAGTAGGCATAACCATCGTTGCATGTTTCTCCTACGACCATAGGGATACAGGCATTTGAGTTTATGAAATAGTTCTTAGATGCTAAGCATGGTGGCAAGGAATAGGATAGTAACTTGCAACTAGCAACCATAGAAAGAATCGCTCTAGTGTAATCACGTCTTGAAATCTCAAACTGAAACTGCAAAGGGTCATTTCCCTATAATTTCATGATCATCGAAGTAAAACCAAGCTTGCATCTGCTTTAGTTAATTTTACATTTAATGTTTTTAGTAGTTTATTTTCCTAAATCATTCCCGTTTTTAACTGTTTGATAGAATAGTGAAACATGAAATAACCTTATGACTATTAAACTGAAAAGTCTCTGGGGGTATGATAATTAGGGCTTTCAGTCCTATATTACTTGACGACCACGTTCGCTTGGGCGATATCAACTTGTAGTTCCATTTATGCTTTATGATATTCTACTCTTTCGCTCATGTTATATTTTATGCTTTACCTCCGCTTAGTCATATGCTCTTAAACATGCTATGCATGTGCCATGAGTTAGCTTGGAGCCATTCATGGTTCTAGATCCCATGTTACGTTCTAGTGTCACGACCCAAATGGGCAAGTCATGTGGGCACCTACATTGACTCTAACTCAATAGGAGAACCCCTTTTTGAACAACATAAAAAAATATTTACAAGACTCATCTATTTGCACAAATAAATATTGTTTTAAAACTTCAATAAAATTCTCCCCAAGAACCTTGACTCTCCCAAGATCTAGTCTAGACAAATAGAAGAGCTTTATTAAGGATATTGACAAGTAAAAAGGCACAGCTTCACTTGTGAAGGAAATGTAAAAGGTGATGTTGAGTATCGCGTCAATATCATGAAACTGTAATTCACCTGCCATTACCTATACCCAAAAAGGTGTAGCAAGAGTCGTATCAGTACACCACACGTATTGGCAGGCATCATCAGTTTACTATAATTACTTTACGGAATAGCATAAAATTAATATGCAACCAATAATTCAGTTTAAAGAACCACTCAATAACTTTACCAATTACAATTTCTTTACTCTTTATTCACGACAGTTATTAAATATATGTATTTTTTTTATCCAGCTTATCCATAGAGAATTGACTGCACACTGTTTAGGCCTCGCTGCAGCGGTAACTTGACCGCTAGCATGGTCTCGCGGCAGCAAGAACTCTATCACAACAGCGATACTGCTTTAGGTAGTAGCTCGACATTTCTGGCAACCTTCTTTCAACACCTCATCCATTACACAAGGCCTAACATCACACAAAACTTGCAACAAACAATCTCATAGTCAGGAGTAACCCAACAACAATACGTAATCACATTTACCCGACGATTATGGATGCAAATATTAACTCATACATAATTCACTTCATCAAACACCAAGACTTATCATAAAAAGTAAAAACAATTATGTATCAGATCACATTCATACTAAACACACGATAAATAAATCCGTCATCATTAATTTCATCTCATCAAATATTTGTACACACATCGATGTCATACCTGCCACTAAACTCTATCATGCGGCCATATGTATATCATAACATACCTATACCAATCTCTGTCTCACAACTGTAGGTATATCCTGACATACCTATAGTGTACTCTTTCACAATCAAATCATCAGTGATATGTAGGGCACATGCCTCCATCATATCACTGTACACATATGTCAGAGGGTCTTATTTCTACCCTTCCAGTCATGACCTGCAGGGGACTCTAGAAATCCATGTACTGTACACCCAGCCGTATGAACCTCTCATCATACCTGTCTGTGTGCTCATATTTATACACCCAGTCGTATGAACATTTGGTCATACCTGTATGTGTAACCATTCATACTGCTCGCCCGGATGCTCACCTCAGGCACGAGCCACTCATATCCAAGTACTCATACACATACAATTCCGCTCATCTGGATGCTCACCTCGGATACGAGCCTCTCATCTCAGGGTAAGGTATACCTGTAATATCATTCACGTTAACCCCAGGATAAGAATCTATTATCCCTCACTCATCAATATATGAAACATGATATCAACCAATTAACTAGTATGACCACTCGGGCAAACCCACTTATGAACCACGAATCCTCAGCAGAGCGTTTATACATTATACTTCATCAACTCATGTGACCATTTAGAAAGAAGTAATGAATCAATAATAAGCAACATATTTATAAGGAAATTTCACTCAGTTAACTCTGGTGACCATCATTGAATTTACAGGCCAAAGATTTATTATCTCTATGGGATTAAATCTCGAGTTATATGATTCTTAATCAATAAGGTCAAAATGTAATATGTGTTTATGTAGCTTTAGGGAAAAAAGCATCTTGCTCAAAAAGACATTAAGAGAGCTTTAGCCTATTCCACAATGTCTCAATTGGGTTATATGATGTTAACTCTAGGTATGGGGTTATAAATCAACAATCATCAGCACCGTTCATCAAGTATTTCATTAGGTCAACACATATGAAATCACATAAGCACAGATTGTTTATCTCAATTACCCTTATCTCTCACCATGACAATTATCGCATTACGCTTCTCAAACCTCATCTACAATCCTATAAAATATTAACATTATTCTACATAATCAAGGCACGAAGACCCATCAGCTATATCCACAACTCACCACATTTACCAGTTATCTAGTATAAAAAGTGATTCTTCCTATACCGTTACTCATTAATTTATTATTTATCAATTACAATTATTAAATATGTATTCCTGCTTCAATCAAAATTCACAACCAAGCCATCGTAAAGATACTATTCATAATTCCTCAGGCTAAATTTACTAGCCCTCTTATTACCTAGGGACTCATCATTCATTCAGGTCCTTTCAACCTTATTATATCACCTTAGTTCTGCGATTTTTCATTTTATGGCGGTCTATTCGAGTCAAATTTCTCCCCACTAGTATTTCTAATTTTTTTTAAATCAATTCATCAACACATAAGATTAATTAGATAAAATCGAGTCTAATTCACTCAACCTAGTTAATTACGAGTTCTTACAATTACTTGTTCTTTCCTTACCTCAGATGTATTCTAAGCTAGTTAATTTACATCACCGATTCACTTTCTCATTCATTCCATATAAAAGGGCACCAACAAGTTCACACAACCCCATTAGGTTTATTCACCTCACTTCTTTCTTGTTCCTCTCCTTTTATTCAATTCATGCACGAGGATATATTCATATTTTCTAATATAAAATACACCATCAAAATATATGATCAAGAACAACAACCACATGTTATCAAAACCTACAATCAAGAATATCACCTCAAAACTCCACTACAAAGATCATAACATCAAGGACACATTATCAAGAATATCCAATCAAGAGTACTTGTCAAGAACATCACATTAAGAGTGTGCCCTCCATTATTTATCATCAATTAGGTTTTACTTTCCTACATGTTATCATACCTACGATCCCGTTGTTTTGCAGGCTAATTCAATAATCATAGGCTAAATTATAACAACCCAAATCTACAATGATCATTTAACCCTAGTTCATGAAGTTTTTACTCCTCTAACCCTCTTAAAAATGTTTTTAAGGTTAGGGATTTCAGATTCACCGAATTCTAGATCTCAAACTATCGTCGAAACAATGTTCTAGAATCATATTCACCCTAGAAAGTGTTAATTTACACCTTTTAGACCTAGAATCAACACCTATTCATTTGCATAACCCTATCCCTAGTTTTCACAAACCTAGGTTCTTAGCTAGGAATTCACCATTAGAGACTATCTTTCCTTCTACGTGTTAAAGAATCACAAGAAGGAAGGATTAATAAGGAAATCTTACCTTGGAATAAAAAATTTCTCTATCCCTTGAAAATTTCAACCAGAGCTCTCAAACATCATGCCTTAGGATTATGGGGTAAAATCCCTAAAATCCCACTTTAAACCCATTTACAGCCTCTCGTCGTCCGCTGCAGCAGACCTGCTATAGTGCCTAAGATGCCGCCACAGTGGATCCAACGGTATTTCTCCTGGTCCGTTATTGTGGGCCTTTGACCGTGGTAACAGTCTCACTGCAGTAGTTTCCCATAAGTAGTAGCTCCTATTTCCTGCACATAGACCATTCCTCTACTTCAAAAATTCAGTAACACTGACATAATACCTTACTTCCAACAACTTATGTAAGACGGGTGTTTTTGACTTGTTTCCCCCGTAACAATAGAAGGTTGTTACATCTAGGATTCATGCTCTGATCATGACATCAACTGTTGGAAAAAATCAAATAACTGTTGAAGTTGTTGCAATAACTCACACAACTGTTGAGAAAAATTAATATTTATTTTACTTATTTTATCAACTACAGTAGTTGTTTCCATTATTTATTTTGACTAAATGATTAAATTAATTGTTGATTTCTATTTTGTTTCATATTTTGCAAATAAAATAACTACAAAAAGAGCAAGAAGTACCGGTAGAAGTGCTGCTTCTTCTAGAAGATTTAAAACAACTAGGACACAAGTTGAAACAAATGATGAATCTGGGAGTCCAAGCTTTCTGAATGCACTTGCTGACGAAGCAGGAGGCTTAGTGGAAAATGAGGCCACACCAAACAGAAGCAACAGGATAATGCTTCAGAGGCCAAAGAAGCCTCTCATGTAGATGGAGATGATTCCTTCGAAGTTCAATGTGAAAGTGGAGATGCTTCAAAAGATAATGAAGATTGAGATAGGGATGATGAAAATGGAGAGGATTATGAAGATAGGGATAATGATAATGATAATGAGAAAATCATAACATTTAATGATAGAATGAAGAAGAAAATGATGTGAATGTCCGGTCTACTCTTGTGAAGTATCTAGTAGTGGAACTTGTCAAAATACAAGGTTTGACAATTATAACTTCAAGAAGCCGATGGACTTGCATAGAGATTTAGAGGGTGATATTATAGTTGACCAGGTATGCAAAGAGGATTTATAGAATTCAAAAAGACCCTGAAGGAAAATGATTTAGAGAAGTTATTTAGGAGAGGTTGTTTTGGAATGTTTTCTGGACCTACTTGTTGGCACCACTGCAGGGCTCCAAATGACTATGGTGTATAGTCTCCTCCGACGCGGGATCATTTGTGATAAAAAGAGTAGATTTGGATAAACTACTATTGCATGTCTATTTTTTTGACATGAAGGAGTTTGCTGTTATGACAGGATTGAACTATCATTCTCCTCCTCATGTTAGAGATGCCAAATCGACAACCTAGGGTGAGGATTTGATTAGTTTTGTTGGAAAAAGCTATAAGGAGAAGAATATTCTTAAACATTTGAAATCCAAATTAGTTTCAAAGAATATCAATAAGTCGTTGTGCTTAGTTTGGTTTGTGCACAATGTTCTTTGTAAAGGGATGTTGGGAAGAAAATTTCTTTTGATTGGATTAAACTCTCCACAGACTATAAAGCATTTAATGCCTACCCTTGGGATCGAGTAAGCTTCAAACTCACAATTGAATATCTACTAAGGGACTTAAAGGAAAATATGAAGATCATCAACCTTTATGGTTTTTTCTAGGCTTTCATGGTAAATTTTATTCAAGCTCAAAGTTAAGTATTTAATATTTTTGAGTCCATCTGTTATTCTGATCCTTTATGACTTTATTTTATCTAGGTTTGGGCATTTGAAGTTATTCCTCACCTCAAGTGTCAAGTTAGGGACTTTCTAAAAGAAGTGTCTTCTCCATGGATCCTCAGATAGATGGCTGTGAAGAATAATAGACCAATTGATGCTTATCTATTTAGCCATGTTAGAGAATCGGTAAGCCTCATGACACAATTATATGTCCTTGGAATCTATTGTTGCAACCTTAGCATTTTTTTATTTTGTCCAACAAGAGCTAAAGCTATTACCACAACTTCCTCAACTGTTAAAAAAGCAAATAGTTGTTAGAGTTGTTGCAACAAGTCCAACATCTATTTGATTTTGTCAAACAATTATTGTTGTTTCTGCAGTAACTCACTTAGTTGTGTGATTTTATCAAACAAAAGTTGAGGTTGTTGCAATAGCTTCCCCAGCTATTGAGAAAAAAATTAAACGATTGCTGGACTTGTTTCAATAGCTCCAACAACTATTTGATTTTGTAAAAAAACTGTTGAAGTTGTTGCAACAACTCACCCAGTTATTTGATTTTATCAAATAAGAGCTGGACTTGTTGCAACAAGTTGTTTGAATTGCAGTAAGAACTCTTAATCTGCTGCCACAATAACTCTTAATTTGTTGCAACAATTGTTGTAATTGTTGGACCTTATCCAACAAATTAGTTTGTCGTTTTAATATATTCATAGTTTTTACAGCGGTGACTTATTTTTAATCAATTTTAGAAGTCACTTGAATTATACTTTAGCATTTAGGACTCTCTCAAGGACAAATTACGCGTTTGACTAATCCGCCAACTCCAAAACTAACTTTCTATTGGGAATTTATGATTCAATAATTTATTATTGAACAATGATGAAGAAAAAACTTTCCATTGAAAGTCAGCTCATTTATGAGCAACCTGGTCGGAAATGAATTGAATTGCTATGGGAAGTTGTTGGTTCAGTAATGTTCAATAAAAAACTGACGAATCAACAGCTTCCAATAGAAAGTCAGTTCGTTATGGAGTTGTTAGATTAGTCGAATGTGTGAATTTTTATTAGACAGTCATGAATTAAAAAGATGCTCCAACTGACTACTATTTTGGGTTATCACAAGTTCTTTCTTTACTTAGCTTCTAGGAGCAAGATCTGATTTTGTTGCAGTAAATTCTACATGTGGAAGTTGTTTGAGAAACTTAAGAAATCGTATCAATTTAGGATTTTAGTCACATGTTGCAGTGTATTGTGACAAGTCCAATCACTTGTGTTGAATATGCTTCCACAATAACTCTTAATCTGTTTCAACAATTATTGTACTTATTAGATCTTATCAAGAAAATTGATTAGTTGTTACATCAGATTCATAGCTGTTACAATTGTGACTTGTGTTTAATCAATTTTAGAAGTTACTTGGATTCTTCTTTAACATTCAACACTCTCCAAAGGATTAATTACACGTTTGGTTTATTGGCTAACTAAAAAATAAGATGGCTTTCGATTAGCAGTTTTTGGTCCATCAATTTCATATTGAACATTGATGATCCAATATGTTCCTATTGAAAATTCATTTATTTTTAAGCAACCTGCTTGAAAATAAACTGACTTTCTATAGGTAGTTATTGGTTCATCAATGTTCAATAAAAAACTGAGGAATCACCTGCTCCCTATCGAAAGTCATTTTGTTTTTGAGTTGGTAGATCAGTCGAACACGTAAATTTATCCTTGGGAGAGAGTTGGAGGAAGAAGAAGCTCCAAGTGGCTACTATTTCGGGTTATCAATAGTTCTTTCTAGATTTAGTTTCTAGGAACAAGATCCGATTTTGTTGCACTAAATTGTACATGTAGAAGTTTTTTGAGCAACTTAAGAAGTTGTTGTAATTTAATTGTTGTTTCCTTTACTTAGAATAATTTCAATATGTCTTTTTTTGACACAAAGATTGTGCACCCATGGATTGTTTCAATAAAAAGAGTGTTGAAAATGGAATTCCTTATCAGTTTGAGCCCTTGGAATCTTATCTAGACCAATAAATTGATAAGTTAAAGAGAGATTTGGCCAGAATGATGACCATTAGAAGGGATTGGTCGGGGGAAAAAAAGGATGATACTTCTTTCAATGTAATTAATGAAGTTGTGGGTAGTGTTGCGGATAATAATGCAATAAGAAAGATGAATTCCATCATAGTTGTGGTGGTGGATATACTCCACTTGGTATTGGTGGTGGATATACTGCGGTTGGTGAGGACATTCGACGTCAAGAAGATACTCCATACTTGTTGGTAGATCTTCAGCTGTTGGTGCCTCTAAGGTGTCTTCTTTTGCTTGTGAGTGTCTCAAATGCAACGAGAATACGAGTTTGTTATTTTCAAAGATTGAGGCTTTGGCAGAAACACAAGAAGTGATAGAGACAGCCATCAACAAGTTGTATCTAATAGGAGTATCTATTCGTCTTCATGGATATTAGAGACTTTTACTCCTGTTTGTGTGAATAGGAGGAAAAATCAAATTTCTAAAGCACTAACAAGTGCAAAGAAAATTCTGCTAATACTTCGAAGATGATAGATGAACAACCAATAGAGAGATTACCAGTAAATATTTACAAGAATGGAGACGATAAGAAGAAAAAAGAAAATTCAGCAGATAATCAAGACCAAGAGATCAACAAAGATCCTGTACACAATGCATGAATTCAATTATCTGGATTTTGATTACATGACTGACATGGATAAGTGGTGGGAGGACTATGTAAGTTTCTACATCTTATTTTTCCTTTGATTAAGAATTATTTGCATTTTTATTAAGCTATTGCAGCAACTCAATGCCGCAATTAGAGTTGCTGCAACAAATATAACAGTTGTTGCATATACTACAAAAATTTTATTAAGTTGTTGCAAATAGAATAATTGTTGTATCTGCTGCAACAATTTAATTAAGTTGTCGTAACAGATGCAACAATTTTATTAAGCTATTGTAGCAGGTGCAACAATTTCTGCATCTGTTGCAATAGTTTTATTAAGTTGTTGTAACAAATACAACTGTTGTTGCTTCTGATGCAGTATTTCCATTAAGCTATTACAACAAGTAACTGACTATCTTTTTAAAAAAAATTATACTATGTAGATGAAATATTTCTTTTAATGTATATTAGGCATAGACTACCCCAACCACTATGATCCCACAAACATAATCATGGATCTCAACTCCCACAACTTTATGATGGATGTGTACAATAAGTTGAACAAGGAGAATCTACTAGTAGGTGCTGTCCAGCTGAAATAGATTCTTGATAGTTACACATTCACCGATTATTTTCTTATTATTGCAAAGGTTTCAGACCCTACCCAGGAGGTGTTCCATGGCTTGGAGTGAAAAGAATCTACACCATGATGACGCTTGATAAAAAATATTTTGTTTCTCTTGAATACTTGATCTATAAAGGAGTGATAAATATTTATGATTGTAACATTTCATGCTACTAGGAAGATGTGTTTTTCCTACACATTCAGTTAGTCATGGAATTATTGTCTAGCTTTTTGAAACAGAGTGACATTTTTGACCGCGTGCCTCCCAAGTTGCTCAATAAAGAATGGATGTATGATTCAAAGAAGGATCTCCCAAAGATGACACCAATGTAGCATATGGTTCTTACTCTCTTGCCTTTATTGAGCATTGTATTACCAACATAGCAATGACTGTCTTGAATTACAACATTGTAGAGTGGATGCGGTAGAGATAGGTTGTGGATGTGGCTGATAAGTAATTAGTGTCGTAGGATGGACTGATTTATTTGAAAATTTTGTTGAACAATTTGTAGGATATTTTAAGTTATTATTTTTTCTTAAGTCTGATTGTTGAATAATTTGTGGGATATTTTAAGATATTTCAATATATTTTGTGTTTTTATATTATAATATTTTGCAATAAGCTATTAATTGCTGGAAAATCTCAGCAAGACAGTTGTTGCAACAAGTGTAATTGCTGCTGCAGCAAGTACAATGGTTGTTGTAGTGACTAAGCTAGTTGTTGCAACAGTTAAATTACTTGTTGCAATAAATCACTTTACTTGTTTGAAAAATTCCAACAGAAAATGCAATTGATAAAGCAGTTGTTGTTATGAGTCAATAAATTGGTATTTTTCAGCAAGTAACTCACATGTTGCAACAAGTGAGTAACTTGCTACAACAACTAGCTTACTCATTTCAAACAACTTAGTTTACCAATTGAAAAATCCCAACAAGTAGATCACTTGCTCAAACATGTCATGTTACTATACAACTTATTGTAACAAGTAGATAACTTATTGCAACAAGTTAGTTAACTTGTTTGAAAATTCTTAACAAGTAGATAACTTGTTGCAACAAGTCATGGTACTTGCTGAAACAGTCCAACAAGTCGATGACTTATTGAAACAGATTCTTAGTTATTACGATAATACTTTCACTCTATTCACCATTAAATCTATCTTTAAATCCTTAAATAAATTTAATTTAATCATATTTAACAATAAACATGATGGATCCAAGCAATTCATGATTAAATTGCTCGATTAAGGTTGACTACATATATAATTGCTCGATTGATCATCTATTATGATCAAGTTACTATTTCATTTTTAAACACAATTGCATCTAACTTTAAATCCTTAAATTCATTTATTTTAATGATATTTAATAATAAATATAATTTATCCAACTAATTATTGATCGAATTAGTATTTTAAGGTTTACAGAGCATAGAATAGCTCGATTAATCATCTATTATGATCAAATTACTATCTCGTTGCTAAACAACATTATTAAATCTAGCTTTAAGTCCTTAATTGCATTTAATTTAATCATATTTTATAATGAATATGTTTGATCCATGCAATTTATGATCAAATTACTTGATTAAGGTTGATTATGCGTACAATTGCTCGATTAATAGTCTATTTTGATCAAATTACTATCTCATTATTAATGAAAACCATAAAATCTAGATTTAAGTCCTTAAATGCATTTAATTTATTCATATTTAACAATAAATATGGTTGATCCAAGAGATTCATGATCAAATTACTTGATTAAGGTTAACTACGCGTACAATTGCTTGATTGATCATCTATTATGATCAAATTATTATCTCGTTGTTAAAGAACACCATTAAATCTAGTTTTAAGTCCTAAAATGTATTTTATTTTACAATATTTAACAATAAATATGATTGATTGTAATACCTCGAAAGTGTCAAGGGGTAGACTAGGGAGATAAAAATTGGAAACTGATGAAACTGAAAAAATATCACAAAATGGGTGACGTAGCGACTCGTGGTATCAAACCATGGGTCATTGTACGCATTCGTGGTGATTGGGGAGTTTTGGTCGCTGTGGAGACAACGGGCAATGCAACAACTCATTGCTTGGAATAATGAGTCATTGTTGGCAATTGTAGGAGAGGCTGGGCTTAATAGTTGAGGATACCACGGGTCATCCAACGACTCGTAGTGAGAAGTGATGACCCATGGTCACCGATCGTCGTTTGGTTGCAATAATTTCTAGTGCATATGATGAATCAAGACTACGACTCATTCGAAGAAACCATGAGTTGTGGTCAGGAGGTCCAATTTAGTGAAGGGGCAAACAACGGTCGACTTGACGACCTGTTGGTCTAAAGGATGAGTTGTCCCGTCAATCCGTTGTTCTATTCTGGAGGCTAGTCTCAGTAATGCTCACAATGGGCCATACAACGGGTCGTCGTTTCTTCCAACGACTTGTTGGTACGACCCGTTGGACTGATCTGGACAGTTTTCAGGGAAGATTCATGTTACACCCCGTAAGTTCTTGACACTTAGTTGGCCTATTCGCATGTTGGTTAAGAGTTTTAGAATGTCATACATGCGAGAAAAGGGCCCGGGGAGAGACCGGACAAGCGCCAAGTCAGAGCGTCGCAAGGCAAATGCGACTTATGAATCGCATTCGACAAATGCGACTTAAAGGGGGTTCAGGTCCAAGTATATAAAGCCCCACTTCGGTTTATTTTTGGTCATTTTTTCATTCTTCATTTCTAGTGAGAGACCAGAAACAGTGAGGGACGAGCGTCTAACATAAGAATACGTTCGATTACGCCGTCAAACGCAGGCCAAACTCAAATTAACTTCGGGTATTGAAGTATAAAGCTGCAGGAAGCATTTCTACGGAGTTAGTTTCGCGAGAATCACCCTGCAAAGCGGCAACCCGCCGAGTCAAAGTGATTGGAATTTCTCCAAACCAGTGTTAATACACTCCCAACATTAAAGTAAGTATTTCTGCTTTCTAGACTCTCGAGAAATTGCGAGTTATCGGCCGTTCTTCGATAAGTCGAAGAATAGGAAATAAATATATTCATAAGTATGGTTTCTCTACAAAATAATAGTAGAAGTAATTATATTTCTTCGTGAATATGAATACAATTGGGGAAATAGCTGAATACTAGCAGAGCTACGCCAGTTAATCAGAAAGTCGGCAGTTGAGGTATGTAAAGCCAGTTTCTTTCGGCAAGCTAGTAGTTCCAGTACAACAAAATAGTATAAATTCAAGTAAAATGTTTCAGAAGCTTATATTATATTCAGTATGTGTTTAGTAAGCATGTTAGAACTGTTATATAGTGTTCAACATGAAACTCAATAAAACAGTATAATTCCCAGCAAAATATTCCAGAAATATTATTTCAGACTCAGTATATCTCAGTATTAGATTCAGTCTATTTTAGTATCAGATTCAACAGATTTCAATATCAGATTCAGTGTATTTCAGTATGAAATTTAGAACAGAATACCAAAATATAAATATTATTATCAGATTCAGTATATATATATATATTACATGTGGTTATTGCTATCTGTGGAGACATGATTGTTCTATGTTGGGCACCCTTAGAGCTTCCTTGACCGCCCAGGGTTAATAGCACTCAGTCGCCAGAGGGTGAGGATACGTCGCTCTACGGAGTGGCATGCCGTCCGCCAGAGGACAAAGATGGGATGCATATTCCCCATAGCAGGCTGATCAGCACTATAACAAACCCCCTATCGAGTGCTTGTGCTCGGGGTGCAGATTACAGTTTTCAAATTTCAAATTTCAGGAGTCCTCCGAACTCAGATCCAACTATAGTCAGGGGCTCAGCGGGCCCAAGTTTCATACCTAGGGGGCTGGTGGGATGCTCATAGTTACTAGGTGGATGGTATGACATGGGTAGGGGTATATAGATTGTGTGCTGGTTGGTACCTTACGACTTATGGGGGTTGGTAAGGTTCTTGTATGCTATGTTGTGTTAGTTATTAATACATAGAAAGTAGACCGCCATGTTATCAGGTTTGACTTCATACTCTCTTCAGTAAAGTTACGCTCTTTTCAGTCAGTCTCAGCCTTTCTCCTATTACTTCAGTATCTATCAGTATTATTGTTTACTTTTAGTTATATTCAATTATTGCTTTTCATACTCAGTACCAGTGGTACTGACGCCCGTTTGGGGCGCTGCATTACTTCCCTGCAGGTACTCATAGACGAGGAGCAGATCCCTCATAGTTCTAGCCAGCGTACATCGCCTTTTGCTCCTTTCATCCTGAGCTCAAAAGACAATGGTTGGCTTCCCTTTTATTTATAAAGTATGGGTAGGTCGGGGCCCTGTCCCGACCATCTTGCTATTCTAGAGGCTTGCAGATTGTATATATTCCCTGTGGTTAGCTGTGTAGACCGTGTGGGGCCATTTTTGTGTTTCAGTTGTATGCAGCGGTCATGTGGGGCCTTATTATATTGGTAGTGGTGACCTTGTCAGTCACATAGTATCTTGGTACTTGTTTTCATTTCTCAGATGAACTAGTAAGCATGGTGGCTTGTTGGCTCACATAGGTTCCCATATGTTCAGTTGTTCTGGTTAGCTGTTATTTTTATACAGGTGGCTATAGGCCTTGTCAGCCGGAGGCTATATTTACAGCCGTTATATAGCCCGTCGTTTTCTTGAATTCAGAATTAGAGCCAGTCTGGCACCAGAAATGCTTAGGCTTAGTTAATCCAGCAGTCTACGTCTTAGTAGGGCACCAGGTGCCAGTCATGCCTCCCTAGGCGGGGCGTGACAAACTTGGTATTAGAGAAGGTCGTATCCCAGGGAGTCTGCAAGCCGTGCTAAGTAGAGTCTTTTCTATTGATGTGTTATGCACCACATACTATAGACAGGAGGCTGCAAGGCATGATAGGATGGTTACTCTTTCTTCTCATTCAGTCGTGCTATAGAGCGGTATAATATAGGGTTGAGTCCCTAGAGCTTACTATACTCTTTGTTTACAGATTAAATGTCAGACCAGCGACATCCTATCATAGGCCAAAGGTTGGATACAACAGCACGAGAGGGAACCAGTAGGATGCCTCAGCCTCGTTTAGAATCATCCTGATCTGAGGGCGATACAGAGGCATCATCCCAACCTTCTCAGTAGTCTCCACCATATCAGGAGCCACATGGGACGACACCACCTCCAGCAGTCCCCATACCTATACCGTATGACCAGGAGGTCAGGAGTTTAGTAGTCATGTTAGCACAAATGATGGCCGCTCAGTGTCAGCCGATGCCATCTACAGCTGCAGAGTCTTCAGGAGGGCCCGGGAGTTTGAGGGTTCCAGAATTTCTGGCACTGAGTCCCCCGTAGTTTACAGGTACGGATAGGACAGAGGACCCCTAGGATTTTCTAGACCAGATGCAGAGAATCTTCAGGGCAATGCATTCCACACCCACAAAGTCAGTCGAATTGGAGGTATTCCGGTTACGGGACATCGTCGTGTTGTGGTATGAGTGTTGGGAAAGGTCTAGATGGAGAGATGTTGCCCCTCTGACCTGGTCCAGCTTTTCAGAGGCTTTCCTGGACCGTTATCTACCATGAGAGAGCCGACAGGCCCGGATGGATCAGTTTTTACACTTAGAGGAGGGGCAATGTGTGTTCGATAATACACCCTGCAGTTCGATTCCTTGGCCCGCTATGCTCCAACCTTCGTAGACACCATGTCATACAGAGTCCACCGGTTTATTATGGGGCTAAACCCAGAGTATATTGACTCCTGTATGACAGCTACTTTGCGGGAAGATATGGATATTGCTCGAGTGCAGGCTTTTGCTCAGACTATTGAGGGCCTCATACAGCGGCAACAGGATAGCAGACGAACAAGTCAGGAACAGCGCCGCAGGGACAGGTCAGATGAGTTACAGGGGGAGATTCAGAGAGGGACTAGGCCACAGTTGTCAGATAGGCCACCTAGACCCCCACCTCCATCACAGCAGCAGAGGGGTAGATTCAGTCGCCGAGGACAGTCAGAGTCCGGTGGAAGTTCTCGAACAGTAGATTCACCCCAGTAGAGGAGGCAGAACAGAGTTGGTATACACCACCACTTTGCCCTATTTGCAGCCAACGCCACTCTGGAGCTTGTAGATATGGCTCCATAGGGTGTTATATATGCGGACAGAAGGGTCATGTGATGAGAGATTGTCCAGCCAGGGGTCAGGGTGATCGGGATAGACAGGACAGGGCATCAGCCGGGTCGTGAGCTCCAGCAGCCCCGGCAGGGCGCAGGCCCTCAGTGTCAGCAGGTAGAGGCCGAGGTAGATTAGTGGCCTCTAGTTCAGGTACGGGCCAAAGCCGTACCTATGCATTACCAGGGAGACAGGATTCAGAGGCGTCTCCAGATGTTGTGACAGGTATGATGACTATTTTCTCTCACCCTGCTTATGTATTAATCGATCCGAGATCTACCTTGTCCAATGTTATCCCATTAGTGGCTCGAAAGTTCAGCAACCCTTTTCAGTATCTACACCCGTCGGTGACTCTATTATAGCCGGAAGGGTTTCTCGAGGGTGTATAGTAGAGGTTGCTAACCGTCAGACCACATCAGATTTGGTAGAGTTAAAAATGGTTAATTTTGACGCCATTATGGGTATGGATTGGTTAGATCCATGCTATGCCAATTTAGAATGCTGGACTAAGACAGTCCGATTCCACTTTCCAGGGGAGGCAGTATGAGAGTGGAAGGGCAGTACCGCTATGCCAAAAGGTAGCTTTATTTCCTATCTTAGGGCGAGAAAGTTGATAGCCAAGGGGTGCATTTACCACATCGTCAGAGTTCAGGATGTTCGGGTAGAGCCTCTGACTCTCTATCTATTCCAGTGGTGAATGAATTCCCCAATGTATTTCCAGATGAGTTACCTGGTATTCCCCCAGAAAGGGAAATAGACTTTGCAATTGATTTATTGCCAGGCACCCAGCCCATATCAATTCCCCCTTATCGCATGGCTCCTGCTGAACTCAAAGAACTAAAGGAGCAGTTGAAATATTTATTAGATAAGGGCTTTATCAGGCCGAGTACTTCAACTTGGGGTGCGCCTGTTCTGTTTGTGAGAAAGAAGGACGGCTCCCTCCGTATGTGTATAGACTATCGGCAGTAGAATAAAGTTACGATCAAGAATAAGTATCCGCTTCTCAGGATAGATGATTTGTTTGATCAGTTACAGGGAGGCGGATATTTCTCCAAAATTGACTTAAGGTACGGATATCATCAGGTTCGGGTTCATGAAAGGGAAATTCCAAAGACTTTCTTCAGGACCAGATACGGTCATTTTGAATTCTTAGTCATGTCCTTTGGGCTAATGAATGCTCCAGCAGTATTTATGGACCTGATGAACAGTATTTTCAGACCTTACTTGGACCTGTTTGTGATAGTGTTCATCGATGATATTCTGGTATATTCCCGCTCAGCGGCAGACCACCAAGATCACTTACGAACAGTGCTCCAAATTCTCAGAGACCACCAGGTGTATGCCAAGTTTTCTAAATGTGAGTTTTGGCTGAATTCAGTAGCTTTCTTAGGTCACATCGTGTTGGATGCTGGTATACAAGTACATACGTAGAAAATAGAAGCAGTGAAAACATGGCCCAAACCTACCACTCCGACCGAGGTACGCAGTTTCCTGGGATTAGCAAGGTACTACAGGAGGTTTGTTGAAGGATTTTCCACCTTAGCAGCACCTCTAACTAAACTGACGCAGAAGGCAGCAAAATTTCAGTGGACTGAGGCATGCGAGCAGATCTTCCAGGAATTGAAAGACGGGTTAACATCAGCTCTAGTGTTAGCATTGCCAGAAGGTACACAGAAGGTTATGCAGTTTATTGTGACGCTTCGGATGTTGGGTTAGGATGTGTATTGATGCACCATGGTAAATTAATTGCTTATGCTTCCAGAAATTTGAGGAACATGAAAAGAACTATCCTACCCATGAACTGGAATTGGTCGTAGTGATTCACGCCTTGAAGATATGGAGACATTACTTGTATGGCATCCACGTGGATATTTTCACTGATCATAAGAGCCTACAGTATATCTTCACCCAGAAAGAACTGAACTTGCGGCAGTATCGCTGGTTAGAGCTGTTGAAAGACTATGATATGAATATTCTATATCACCCAGGAAGGGCCAATGTGGTGGAAGACACCCTTAGCCATAAGCCTATGGAGAGTTTGGCATACTTACAGCCTATGCAGCGGGAATTAGCCTAGGAATTGCATCAGCTAGCTAGTTTAGCCATTTGCGTAGCAGAAATAGAGGACAACAGAGCGGTAATCCAGAACACCACAGTGTCGTCTTTAGTCGTGGAAGTAAAGGAACGACAGTGTGAAGATCCTAGCCTGGTTCAACTTAGAAACAAAGTCAGTAAGGAGAGGTGACAGATTTTTAGATAACCGAGGATGGGGTATTGCGATATAAAGATCGCCTTTGTGTTCCAGACGTTGCAGGGCTTCGCCAGCAGATTATGGGAGAGGTACATTATGCCCGTTATTCTCTCCACCCAGGTTTGACGAAAATGTACCACGATATAAAAGAAATCTACTGGTGTCCAGGAATGAAGAAGGGGATAGCAGAATTCATAGCTCAATGTCCCAACTGCCAGCAGATAAAAGCTGAACATCAGAAACCAAGAGGACTGACTCAGGATATAACTGTGCCTCTATGGAAATGGGAAGCAGTAAATATGGATTTTGTAGCAGTATTACCCTGCACCGGGCGTAGATATGATTCGATCTGGGTGATTGTTGATGGACTAACAAAATCAGCTCATTCTCTGCCAATAAGGACTACCTTTCCAGCCGAGGATTATGCTGAGCTGTATATCAGAGAAATAGTCAGGTTGCATGGTGTTCCAGTGTCCTTTATCTCCGACATAGGGGCGCTGTTTACAGCTAAATTCTGGCAATCATTTCAGAGAGGCTTGGGGATGCAGGTTAACCTAAGCACAACTTTTCATCCTCAGATAGATGGGCAGGCAGAAAGCACTATTCAAATGCTCGAGGATATATTGCGAGCATGTGTGTTGGATTTCGGAGGTAGCTGGGATGAACATTTACCACTCATTGAGTTCACCTATAATAACAGTTACCATTCAGCCATTCAGATGGCGCCTTATGAGGCATTATATGGGTGAAAGTGCAGATCTCCAGTTGGTTGGTTTGAGGTAGGAGAATCAACATTGATTGGGCCAGATATCATTCATCAGTCAGAGGAAAAAGTAAAGCTTATCATAGAACGTTTACTGACTTCTCAGAGCTGCCAGAAATCTTATGCTGATGTGCGGCGTAGAAACTTGGAATTTAACGTGGGTGATTGGGTGTTTCTGAAAGTTTCATCGATGAAGGGTGTAACGAGATTTGGCAAGAAAGGAAAGCTCAGCCCGAGGTTTGTTGGGCCTTATCAGATTCACCGAAGAATAGGCCAAGTGACATATGAGCTAGACTTACCTCCAGAGTTAGAATATGTCCACCTAGTTTTCTATGTATCAATGCTGAGAAAGTGCATAGGAGATCCCTCCAGAATTGTCTCAGTCCAAGATGTTCAGGTTACAGAGGAGTTGGCCTATGAAGAAGTTCCAATAGCCATATTAGACCGGCAGATCCGCAGATTAAGAACTAAAGATGTTGCTTCTGTCAAAGTGTTATGGCGTAATAGGAACAGAGAGGAAATGACTTGGGAAGAAGAAGAAGATATGAAAGCCAGATACCCTCAATTATTTCATACTTAGTCAGCCAGAGGTATGTTGATATTGTTGTTTTATGAGTGGCTTTATATTCATGTGTATAAGTGAGATGTTGACTTCAGTTTATTATGAAATGATTGCTATAGTATTATATGGAGTACCTGTATTGGACATTTCTATGTTTCAGGATTTTTGAAATAGTCCATATTACAGGGGAAACTCTGCCAAAATTTTTCCAGATTAAGTAGAACAAGTTAAAATTTCTGTAAACAGAAGTTAACATTCGAGGATGAATGTTCTTAAGGGTGGAAGGATGTTACACCCCGTAAGTTCTTGACACTTAGTTGGCCTATTCCCATGTTGGTTAAGAGTTTTAGAATCCCATACGTGCGAGAAAAGGGCCCGGGGAGAGACCGGATAAGCGCCAAGTCGGAGCGTCGCAAGGGAAATGCGACCTATAAATCGCATTCGACAAATGCGACTTAAAGGGGGTTCAGGTCCAAGTATATAAAGCCCCACTTCGATTTATTTTTGGACATTTTTCATTCTTCATTTCAAGTGAGCGACCAGAAACAGTGAGGGACGAGGGTTTAACATAAGAATATGTCTGATTACACTGTCAAACGCAGTCCAAACTCAAATTAACTTCGGGTACCGAAGTATAAAGCTATAGGGAGAATTCCTACGGAGTTAGTTTCGAAAGAATCGCCCGACGAAGCGGTGACCCGCCGAGTCAAAGTGCTTGGAATTGCTCTAAACCAGTGTTAATACACTCCCGACATTAAATTAAGTATTTTTCCCTTCTAAACTCCCGAGAAATTGCGAGTTTTCGGCCGTTCTTCGATAAGTCGAAGAATAGGAAGTAAATATATTCATAAGTATTGTTTATCTCCAAAATAATAGTTGAAGTAATTCTAGTCCTTCGTGAATATGAATACAATTGGGGAAATAGCTGAACACTTGCCGAGCTACGCTAGTTAATTAGAATGTCAGCAGTTGAGGTGTGTAAAGCCAGTTTCTTTCGGCAAGCTAGTAGTTCCAGTAAAACAAAATAGTACAAATTCCAGTAGAATGTTTCAGAATCCGTATATTATATTCAGTATGAGTTTAGTAAGCATGTTAGATTTATTATACAGTGTTAAACATAAAACTCAATAAAACAGTATAATTCCTAGCAGAATATTCCAGAAATATTATTTTAGACTCAATATATCTCAATATTAGATTTAGTATATTTCAGTATCAGATTTAGCATATTTCAGTATCTGATTCAGTATATTTTAGTATGAAATTCAGAAAAGAATACGAGAATATAAATATTACTATCAGATTCAGTATATATATATATTACATGCAATTATTGCTATTTGTGGATACATGATTGTTCTGTGTTGGGCACCCTTAGAGCTTCCTTGACCGCCCCAGGGTTAATAGCTGTGTAGACTCGCCCGCCAGAGGGTGAGGATACGTTGCTCTACGGAGCGGCATGCTGTCCGCTAGAGGACGAAGATGGGATGCAGATTCCCCATAGTTGGCTGATCAGCAATATACCACACCTCCTGTCGAGCGCTTGTGCCCGAGGTGCAGATTATAGTTTTTAGAGTACAGATTTCAGATTTCATATTTCATATTTCAGGAGTCCCCCAGACTCAGATCCAGTTATAGTCAGGGGCCCAGCGGGCCCAAGTTTCATACCCAGGGGGCCAACGGGATGCTCATAGTTACTAGGTGGATGGTATGACCTGGGTAGGGGTATATAGATTGTGTGCTGGTTGGTACATTATGACTTATGGGGGTTGGTAAGGTTCTTGTATCCTATGTTGTGTTAGTTATTAATAGATAGAAAGTAGAACGCAATGTTATAAGGTATGACTCTTACTCTCTTCAATAAAGTTACACTCTTTTCAGTCAGTCTCAGCCCGTGTCCTATTACTTCATTATCTATCAGTATTATTATTTACTTTCGATTATTTTTGGTTATTGCTTTGCATACTCAGTACCAGTGGTACTGACGCCTGTTTGGGGTGATGCATTACTTGCCTGCAAGTATTCATAGACGAGGAGTAGATCCCTCGTAGTTCCAGCCAGTGTACAGCGCCTTCAGCTCCTTTCATCCGGAGCTCGACAGACAATGGTTGACTTCCCTTTTATTTGTACAGTATGGGTAGGCTGGGGCCCTTTCTCGACCATCTTGCTATTCTTAGAGGCTTGCAGATTGTATGTATTCCCTGTGGTTAGCTGTGTAGGCTGTGTGGGGCCATTTGTGTGTTTCAGTTGTATGCACCGGCCGTGTGGGGCCTTATTCAGTTGGTAGTGGTGACCTTGTCGGTCACATAGTAGCTTGGTACTTGTTTTCATTTCTCAGATGAACTAGTAAGCATGGTACCTTGTCGGCCCGCATAAGTTCTCGTATGTTCAGTTGTTCTGGTTAGCTATTATTTTTCTACAGGTGGCTATAGGCGTTGTCGGCCGGAGGCTGTATTTACAGCCGTTATATAGCCCGTTGTTTTCTTGAATCCATATTTAGAGCCATCTTGGCACCAGAAGTGTTTAGGCTCAGTTAATCCAGTAGTATAGGTCTTAGTAGGGTACCAGGTGCCAGTCATGCCTCCCCAGGCAGGGCGTGACAATTTATTAAGGGCATTTTCGACTTTTTCATGCTATGAGACCCTGAACTAAGTCGTTTTAGCCTAGGAAAGGTGGGGTTTTAGAGGGATAATCTATTCTAAGTCCTCATTTATGCATGCAACTGTATAGAGAGGTGACCAAAGGGTGATTCAACGTTTCCTTCTCCAATTCCTTTCAATTTATTTTGGGCATTCAAGGGAGAGTAAGAATCAATTTTTTGGATATATGTAAGGTTTCAAATTGGTGTTTACTTCCACACTCATGCCCATTCCCTATCAATTTACGAAATATTATCAACAATTCATTGGGGTTTTCATTTAATTCTCACGACAATCTTATTATTTATTTATAGGCTTATAAGATTTATGAATCTCATGGATTTTGATCATGTTTTTCAATATATTTTACATATATAAATTTCGGTTTCTATTCAATTAAGCCTACATATGGATAATCTATGATGATTTGATTTATCCTCTTTGATTGTTGGACTTTACGAACCCAACATGAATTGTGGTTTGAAACATGAAATTATTTATATGCCCAACAAGATTTGATGATTTACAAGTTACGTTCATGATTTCAAATATGCATGGGCTTTACGATTTATGCACAATAAATGATGAAAAGCATGTTTTAAAGTTACCTAATATTTATAGCATGTTTTCGAATGAATTGAGCATTGTAAAGCATGGAAAAGTATTGGGCATTGCCCATATGTTCAAGGATGATTTACGATTTATGAAATTGATCTCATGATTTATCGATTTATGATGTTGGCCGACTAAAGAGACTTAGATTCTTGGATAATCATGTTTCATGGGGATCAATTAATGTTGAATGTCATATTTTAGCCAATGAATCTTAATGCATGATGTTACTGATTTACGTATGAGCCTATATGCAAGTTTTTGGGAGCTGTGTCTAGCACCGAGCAGCCCGGCGTTCAAAGGACTATGCTGTTGTCTCATAACCACGTGCCATTGTGGGTTTATAATGATTCATTACAATGATAATGATCCCCTCTTTTCGTGATATCACATACTGCACATTCGTCGCCTGGCAAGCCAGGGGCGACTCTACCCACTTGAGTGAGATATTGGGGCATCATGAAAGGCTCTACCACGATGGTGTCGGTTATGAAGAGTCCTCCAATTGTTTTGCATGTTTTTTTATGCCTTGTTTTATTTATGATTTTGGCTCGAGTAATGATTTGATAAAGTCCTCTTATAATATACTAATGAACATTTTATGAATTATTTGAAAACCTTGAGTATTACGTTATGTTACGATGATTATGATCCAACAAGAAGTCTCCTTCTTGTGATGTTTTATGAGTTCTCAATGAATTTTAAATATCCATTTTACTTACCTTTTATACTCGGTACGTTTCATGTACTGACCGCATACTTTCTATGTTGTATCATTTCATGATACATGAGCCGGCTCTCAGGCTCACCCTCCTCAGTAGCTCTTCAGAGTTTTCTATCGGCTTATTTGGTGAGTCCTCATATTCCGAGGGCCATATGTTCAGAATCAATTGTTGTCTTTCAATTTTAGTATTTTAGGGTTAGTTGGGATATTGTCCCATCAATCCATTTTTCATGAGTAAAGACTTTTCAGACTATAAGTTGCATTCAGCCATCATGTATGAATCATGGTATGTGTTTTCTCCATTATTATTCTATGATCTCATTTCCTCATGTTAAGTCTTCCACTTATCTGAATGAATTAGATGGATGCTCATGCCATAGGTCGACTTGGGATCTCTCGGGGCTCCTTATCCCATGTTATGATCTGGGTATACATTCGGGTCGTGACAAACATGTTATCAGAGCCATAGGTTTGAAGTGTCCTAGGGTGTCTGAAAGCCGCATTAAGTAGAGTCTTTTTCATGGGTGTGAAGCGCACCACACTTATGATGTAGAGGCTACGAGACATCTAGGAAATGTTCCCTTCTTTAATGATCTATGTCGTGTGATGAAAAGTTTTCCTACCCTTCTAATTCGTGCTATTCACGTTTTCATATTTATGCCTCCATGCTGAGTGAACTTCAGAAGAAATGGCAATGGAAATGATCTAGAGGGGATGCCAATGGTGACGGGTATCATCCAACCCCACCTATTCACGAGGGGCACGCACCAAAGCTAGTTGCCCACACTGAGTTTACGACAGCAATTCAGATGCTGGCACAGGCTATAGCTTCCCAGGATCATAATCAGATAGTGGTGCATTACCCTCAGAATGGGAATGCAGCGACAGCTAGGGTGAGGGATTTCTTGAGGATAATCCTCCTGAGTTCACAGGATCAAATGTGGATGACGATCCACACGAGTTCATTGAAGGGATCTTGAAGGTTACCCATGTCATGGGGGTTACAAATGGTGAGAGTGTTGACTTGGCCTCCTATCAGCTAAAGGAGTTTTCTCATATTTGGTACAAGCAATGGAAAGGCAGCAGGGCAGCGGGAGCGGGACCTATTAGCTGGGATGAGTTCCACATGGCTTTTCTCGATCAGTGTTGAAAGTAGCTGAGTTCGTGAATCTTAAGCAGGGAAACATGACAGTGCTTGAGTATTCTCTTGAGTTCACTCGCTTGTCAAAATACTCCTCAGAGTTGGTGATGGATCAGAGGGCGCGGGTGAGCCGATTCATTCATGTTGTGGCCAGTTATTTTGAAAAGGATTGCAGGACTACCACGCTTCATCAGGGTAAGGACATTCCTCGTATAGTGTTGTATGCTCAGCAGATGGAGGCGGCTCATGCAAGAGAGAGGGAGGAAAAGAGGGCTCAGACAGATAGCCATGGGTTTTCACACTAGAGGTCTGGCGGCGGTCACTGCCCACAGTTTCAGCAAAGATCACTAGCCCCAGCACTGTCATCATCTAGTGTTCCATCCAGACCCAACGGTGATCAAAAGGGCAGGACTTCAAGATTTAGGGATCAGGAGGCACGCAGATGGAGCACACCTCCCAGCCTGCGAGAAATGCGGCAAGAGTCATGTAAGGGAGTGTTTGCTCAGCTCAGATATTTTCTATGGGTGTGGTAGGTCCGACCACCTACGCCGAGCGCGTCCATTTTCCAGACAAGATGGTGATAGAGGCCATGCGCAAACCACCAAGTCAGCAGCGGCTCCAGCACATTCAGCTCCGCAGGGAGCATCTACTAATGGGGGTGTCAGACAGAGCCAAAACATATTCTATGCCCTCGCCTCACTCCAGGAGTAGGAGACTTCACTAGATGTGGTCACTAGTATGTTGCGTGTATTTGACATTGATTTTTATTCCTTTCTAGATCCAGGAGCTACCTTGTCCTTTGTAACTCCTTACATGCTAGTAGTTTTGGAATTAGTCCCGAGATTCTGTCAGAGCCATTTTCAGCTTTTACTCCTGTTGGTAATTCAGTTGTGGCTAGGCGGGTGTATAGAGGTTGCCCCATTATAGTATTACATGGGTCACCTCCGAGAACGTAGTAGAGTTAGCCATGACTAACTTTGACATCATTTTGGGAATGGATTGGTTGTTCGCTTGTTATGCTTCTGTTAATTGTAGAACCCCTACGGTGGAATTTTTCTTATTGGGTGAACCAGTCTTGGAATGGAAGGGTAGTTCAGTTGTACCTGCAGGCTAATTCATTTCATATCTTAAGGCTTGGAAGATGATTTCTAAGGATTGCATGCATCATTTAGTTAGGGTTAAGGATGTTGAATCCGAGACCCCGACTATCCAGTCAGTCCTGGTGGTGTGTGAGTATC
Organism: Datura wrightii; assembly: GCA_035772735.1. NCBI lineage: Eukaryota > Viridiplantae > Streptophyta > Magnoliopsida > Solanales > Solanaceae > Datura > Datura wrightii. The sequence continues at coordinate 147,499,586 of JASDFA010000018.1, forward strand.
TATAGGTCTTTCCCAATTATTTGTAGGTGTTCCTCCTAAGAGAGAAATTGATTTTGGTATTGACCTTCTACCTAATACACAACCTATATCTATCCCTCCCTACATAATGGTTCCAGCCAAGCTAAAGAGTTGAAGGATCAGTTGAAGGACCAATTAGTTAAGGGCTTTATTAGGCCGAGTAAGTCTCCATGGGGTGCACTAGTGTTATTTGTCCAGAAGAAGGATGGTTCGCTTCAAATGTGCATTGAATATCGGTAGTTAAACAAGGTCACCTTAAGAACAGGTATCCTTTACCCAGGATCGATGATTCGTTTAACTAGCTTCACGGTGCCAAGTGTTTCTCCAAGATTGATCTTAGATCTGAGTATCACCAGCTCAGGGTTCGGGAGAGTGAAATCTCAAAAACCCCTTTTAGGACTCGGTATGGTCACTATGAATTTGTTGTTATGTCTTTTTGACTAACTAATGCCCCTGCAACTTTTATGGACTTGATGAATAGGGTATTCAAGTAATATCTAGACATGTTTGTGATTTGGTTCATTGATGAAATCCTTATATACTCTCGGAGCGTGGAGGATCATGCTGCTCACTTGAGAGTAGTGCTTCAGATCCTCATGGATCGTCAATTTTATACAAAGTTCAGCAAGTGTGAATTTTGGTTGGACTTCGTGGCATTTTTAGGCCATGTGGTATCAAGTGAGGGAATAAAGGTGGATTCTTAGAAAATTGAGGCGGTGAAGAGTTGGCTCAGATCAGTGAATCCTTCGGATATTCGGAGTTTCTTAGGTTTAGCTGGCTACTATCGGAGGTTTGTTGAGGGATTCTCATCTATTGCAGCACCCTTGACCAGGTTGACTAGGAAAAAGGTGACGTTTCAATGGTTGGAGGCTTGTGAGAAAAGCTTCCAAGAGTTGAAGACTCGACTCACTTCAACACCAGTGTTGAGGCTACTCTAGGGTATCGATGGTTTTGTGGTGTATTATGATGCCTTGAGAATCCAACTTGGGTTTGTGTTGATGCAGCAGGGGAAGGTGATAGCATATGCCTCAAGGCAGTTGAAAATCCATGTGAAGAATTACCCAACCCATGACCTTGAGTTGGCCGCGATGGTATTCGCTTTGAAGATATGGCGACATTACTTATATGGGGTCCAGTGGATGTATTCACGGATCACCAGAGCTTGCAATATGTGTTCACGTAGAAATATCTCAATCTACGGCAAAGGAGGTGGTTTGAGCTACTCAAGGAGTACGACATGAGTGTCGTTTACCATCTGGGTAAGGATAATGTGGTAGCAGACACACTTAGTAGGCTCTCTATGGATAGTGTGTCCCACGGGGATGAGGCAAAGAAGGAGTTGGTGAAAGATGTCTATCAACTTGCAAGGTTGGGAGTTAGATTGATCGACTCGACCGATGGCGGCATTGTTGTGCAAAACAAATCCGAATGGTCCTTGGTGACTGACGTGAAAGCTAGACAAGATGAGGATTTGATTTTGGTAAAGCTGAATGAAGCTGTTCGAAGTTAGAAGGAAGACCAAGGGGGAGATGGTGTGCTGCGATACCATGGTCGTCTGTGTGTTCCAAATGTAGAGGACTTAAGGAGTCAGATATTGCATGAGGCACATGGTACCAAGTACTCTATTCATTCGGGTTCCATGAAGATGTATCGTGATTTGCGAGAAATATATTGATGGGATGGTATGAAGAAGGATATTGTAGAGTTCATAGCCAGGTGCCCAAACTGTCAACAAGTTAAGGTGGAAAATCAAAGGTCGGGAGGAGTACTTCAAGATATCAGCATTCCTACTTGGAAGTGGGAAGAGATTAATATGGATTTCATTACTGGCCTACCTCATACTCGCCGACACTACGATTCTATTTGGTTGGTGGTAGACAGGTTGACCAAGGCTGCACACTTTCTACCGGTCAAAACCACAGATCTAGTGGATGATTATGCCAAACTATATATCTGGGAGTTGGTTCAATTGCATGGACCCTTGTCCATCATTTCAGACTGAGGTACCTAGTGTACCTCTCAGTTTTGGCGATCTTTTCAGAAAGGGCTTGGGACTCAGGTTAAGCTCAACACAACCTTTCATCCGCAAAGGGATGGTCAAGCGAAATGAACAATCCAAACTGTCGAGGACATGTTGAGAGCTTTTGTGATGGATTTTAAAGGTAGTTGGGATGATCACTTGCCCCTAATCGAGTTTGCTTATAATAACAGCTATCACTCCAGCATCCGGATGGCACCGTTCGAGGCTCTTTACGGGCGGAGATATAGATCGCCCATCAGATGGTTTGAGGTTGGTGAGGCAGCTCTAATAGGACCTGATATGGTTCATAAGGCTACAATAAAGTTTCAATTGATAAGGGACATGCTAAAAACTGCTCAGCGTCTTCAAAAGTCATATGCTAATGTGAGGAGGAGATAGTTAGAGTTCAAGGTGGACGATTGGGTATTTCTGAAGGTATCTCCCATGAAGGGAGTCATGCTGTTTTGGAAAAAAGGAAAACTCAGTCCCCATTATGTTGGTCCCTACCGTATTATGAGAAAAGTTGTTAGGGTAGCGTAGGAGTTGGACTTGCCCTTAGAGCTATCTTCCATGCATCCCGTGTTTCATGTATCTCTTTTGAAGAAATGCTTGGGAGACCCAACCTTAGTAGTTCTGGTGCACAGCATTGGTGTAAAGGATAGCCTTAGTTATGAGGAGGTTTCAGTGAAAATACTATATCGACAGGTTCAAAGGTTATGGAACAAAGAAGTAGCTTCAGTTAATGTATTATGGAGGAATTAGCATGTTGAAGGAGCCATGTGGAAAGCCAAAGCGGATATAATGGCTAAATACCCACATTTATTCTGTACCGGCTTAGTTTCGACTTGAGGTATCAGTTTCTCTCTATGATTCTATTTAGTTTCATGTTCAGTTCATTCACGCAAGTTTCTTTTATGTATATGGGTGTGTATGTGATTTGTGAATTCAGTTCAGCTGTATTTTTTGATTCGGAGGCAGTCACCCCGTTAGTTTTTCAACTAAATGCTTAGTATTTTCATATGATAATTGCATGTTTCTGTTTTATGCTGGTTTCTTACATTTGAGGATGAATGTTCTCAAGGGGGAGATATTATAATACCCCAAAAGTGCCTAGGAGTAGACCCGGGAGTTAAAAAATGAAAATTGCTGAAACTGGGAAAATGTCACAAAATGGGTTACGTAACGACTTGTGGTATCAAACCAAGGGCTGTTGTATTCAGTTGTGGTGATTGGGGAGTTCTGGTGGCAGTGAAGACAACGGGCGATGACTCGTTGCTTGGAACAACGAGTCATTATTGGCAGTCGTAGGAGAAGCTGTGCTTAGCAGTTGAGGATCCACGGGTCATCCAAAGACTCGTGGTGAGAAGTGACGACCCGTGGTCACCGGTCGTCATTGGCTGCAGGAATTACTAGTTCATGTGACGGATCAAGACCACGACTCGTTGGAAGCAACCATGTGTCGTGGTGAGGCTCATGGTCAAGAGGTCCAGTTTTGTGAAGGGGCAAACAACGGTCGACTGGACGACCCATTGGTCTAAAGGATGAGTGGTCCTATCCATCCGTTGTTCTACTCCAGAGGCTAGTCTTAGTAGGGCTCACGACAGGCCATACAATAGGTCGTCGTTTCTTCCAACGACTTATTGGTACGACCTGTTGGACCGATTTGGACAGTTTTTAGGGAAGATTCATTAAGGGAATTTTTGACTTTTTCATGCAATAAGACCCTAAACTACGTCGTTTTAGCCTAGGAAAGGTGGGTCATTAGATGGATAATCTATTCTAGGTCCTCATTCATGCATGCAAAAGAATAGAGAGGTGACCAAAGGGTGATTCAAGGCTTCCTTCTCCAATTCCTTTCAATTTCTTTTGGTATTCAAGGAAGAGAAAGAATCAGTTATTTTCAGGTATGTAAGGTTTCAAATGGGTGTTTTTTTGCACACCCATGCCCATTCCCTATCAATTTACGAAAATCTATCAAGAATTCATTGGGGTTTTAATTCAATTCTTATGAAAATCTTATTATTTATTTATGGGCTTATATGATTTACGAATCTCGTGGATTTTGATCAGGTTTTTCAATATATTTTACGTATAAAATCATAAATTCCTATTTCTATTCAATTAAGTCTACTTATGGATAACCTGTGATGATTTGATTTATGATCTCCTATTTGATTGTTGTTATTTATGAACCCAACATGAATTGTGGTTTGAAACATGAAATTATTTATATGCCCAACATGATTTGATGATTTACAAGTTATGTTCATGATTTGAAGTATGCATGGGCTTTATGATTCATGCACAATAAATGATGAAAAATATGTTTTCAAGTAACCCAAAGTTTATAGCGTGTTTTTGAATTAATTGAGCATTGTAAAGCATGGAAAAGTATTTGGCATTTCCCACATGTTCAAGGATGATTTACGATTTATGAAATGGATCTCATGATTTATCGATTTATGATATTGGCCGACTAAAAGGCCTTTGATTCTCGGCTAATCATGTTTAATGGGGATCAATGAATGTTGAATGTCATATTTTATCCAATGAATCGTAATGCATGATATTATTGATTTACGTATGAGCCTATATACATATATTTAGGAGCCGTGTCTAGCACCTAGCAACCCAACATTCAAAGGACTACACCAGTGTCTCATAACCATGTGCCACCGTGGGTTTTTAATGATTCATTACAATGATAATGATCAGCTCTTTTCATGATATCACATAATGCACGTCCCTCGCCAGGCAAGCTAGGGGTGACTCTGCCCACTTGAGTGAGATAGTTGGGGCCTCATGAAAGGCTCTTCCATGGTGGTGTCGGTTATGATGAATCATCCCATTGTTCGACATATTTTTTATGCATTTTTATGTTTATGCTTTTGGATTGAGTAATGATTTGATAAAGTTCCTCTTATGAATGTGCTAATGAACGTTTTATGAATGATTTGAAAACCTTGAGTCTTACGTTATGTTACGGTGATTATGATCCAGGCATGAAGTGCCCTTCTTGTGATGTTTTATGAGTTTTCTATGCATTTGAAATATTTGTTTTACTTACCTTGCATACATGGTATATTCTACGTACTGACCGCATACTTTCTAAGTTGTATTGTTTCATGATAGAGGACCCGACTCTCAGGCTTACCCTCCTCAGTAGCTCTTCAGAGTTTGCTATCAGCTTATTTGGTGAGTCCTCATGTTCTGAGGGCCATATGTTCAAACTCTATTGTTCTCTTTAAGTTTGAGTATTATAGGGTTAGTTGGGGTATTGTCCCATCAACCCGTATTTCATGAGTAGAGGCTTTTCAAACTATAAGTTGTATTCAGTCGTCATGTATGAATCATGTATTGTCTTTTCTCCACTATTACGCCATGATTTTGTTTACTCGTGTTAAGTCTTCTATTTATGTGAATGAATTAGATGTATGTTCATGCCATGGGTCGACATGGGGTCTCTCAGGGCTCCTTGTCCTGTATTACGATCTGGGTCTACGTTACGGTTGTGACATTCGTCCAAGTAATTCATGATCAAGTTACTCAATTAAGGTTTACTACACATACACTTGTTCGATTGATTGTTTATTACGATCAAATTACTATCTCATCATTAAAGAACCCCATTACATCTATATTTAATTCCTTAAATGCATTTATTTAATCATATTTAACAATAAATGTGATTGATCTAAGCAACTCATAATCAAATTACTCCTTACTGCAAGAAGAATAATAATTGTTGGCATCTGTCAAGCAACTTATTTTAAAATATACAAGTTTATTAGTTGTTTCAACAGATTACATTACTTGTTTGAAACTGTCCAGCAAGTACAACAATTGTTGACACCTTTAGTCAACTTGTTTGAAAATTCATAGCAAGTTTATTAGGTGTTGCAACAGATTAGGTTACTTATTTGAAATTGTCCAGCAAGTACAACAGCTGTTGGCACCTGTCAGGCAACTCGTTCGAAAATTCACAGCAAGTTAATTAGTTGTTGCAACAGATTAGGTTACTAGTTGAAATAAGGGACTTCTCTACCTTATAATACGAAAAGGAGTACTCATAAATTTGCCTCTCATATTCTTCAACATATTGAATGTGGGATGCTACCACATAATATGGACAATGTATTTTTTCCAGGTGAAGTACTCTACAAGTACAATATTTGTCAAAGCAAGTCGGTCGTTGTAGCTCCATCGGGATCGGTGACAATATACTTCTAGTTGGCAGTTTGATTAACCAATAACTTATTCTGCAAATTGACATTTTTTTCTATGGTTATTTCTATTGATGGGACAAAAATGGTTGCTATGTCAATGAACTCCATACGCCTCTAATGAAATTTTTCTACAAACCTCTTACTTATTTCATCAAAAAGGGAAATAATGAAAAATTCTCTCTCATCTACAAATTTTGTGTTAACCGACTCAACAATATTTTTCGTCGTAATATTATACATGTAAAAATAAAAAAACTAAAATTTTTAATAATAAGGAATTTAATTTCATTAATATATAACAACAACAACTAATACAATAAGGTGTACCTATTTTCTGAGAATAAGGCCTTGCTCCATCTATTAAATCCAACACGTTCAAGATATTCGGCTTCCCTAGGTACCATATCTCTTATTTGATGAAAGTGATAATCGAAAACATCTACTTGATATGATTTTGCAGCTTCATAGAAATGGTAGATGACTTTTTCACTGTGAAACCTAGTTTAGATATTTTCACCAAGGTGCCTCATGCAGCAACCATAATTACAACACTCCAAAAGTCACTAAGATCCGACTCAAGGGTTGAAGTAGAGAAAGTAGGAAAATCTGCATCAGGTCACAAAATGAGTCATTCAGTGACTCATGGTGTGACCTAATGGTTCGTTAAGTTACTTGTTAAGTGGTGCCCATTTTGAGGAAATGTCATTTTCAGAGAGTGGTGATGGATGAGATGATGAATCATCATTACTCACCACGAGTCGTTGTACGACACATGAAGTGTGTAAGGGGGTGAAGAAAGGGTCGATTTCTAGTGTTCCCAATAGACGGAGGGAACGAGTCTTCTACTCCATGACGACTCGTTAAGTTGCTCGTTTGATGAGGAAGATCAGAGAATGGGAAGACGTGCTAGTGGCAATAGGTCAAGGAATTACCTGTCATGTCCCCCAACGAGTTGTAAGGTCACTAATTTGGGTATGGCAGTATGAAATTTCATAAAAGGTCATTAAGGGCATTTTCATAATTTTTAAACCTCTAAATCCTAAACCACGTCATTTTAATCTTGGGAAAGAGTGCTTTAAGGGGAATATTCATCCTAGAACCTTTAGTCTTCTCCTAAACCTCCAATTAGAAGATCAAAATCCTTCAAGGCTCTCAAGAACAAGCTAGGGTTCTTCACTCTCCTCCTCTCCAATTCTCTTTAGGTTTCAAGCTAAGTTAAGAATCACTTAATCAAGGTATGTGGGCTTCTTCAATGAGGGTTTCTTCCACCCTAATGCCCTTCTCCAATTGGAATCATTATCTCCCATTCACCATGCCCTAATTAATGAATTTCTAGGGCTTTATTTGGTATCGTTGAATTCCTTCATGATTCTCCTATGGGTTTAGCTATCTACATATAATTAATGATTTTATGATTGGGGTTTTGTATATCTATCAAGTCTTCCATGAAATTACTATCTAGAATGATTATGAACATTCAGGTCAAATTCCCTGCTTTATTTAAATCTCATGATTTTAGTATGATATAAATTCTCAAGTTTTAAGTTACGTATTATGATCGTGATGTATGATTTTTACAAGAACCCTTCATCAAATTATGAATTTAACCAACTGCATATATGTTACTTTGAGAATATTACTTTAAGGAAAATTATTTTATATTGATTTGTGGTATGGCGTGGTCTCGTACCATGGCATTGGGGAGATGGATATCCTTCCTTCGCTTCCGTAATATAGTTACTAGGGGAATACATGCTCTACGTTAGCATGTTAGGGGCCTTGTACTTTCTTTCATAGTATACTATTGGGGCATTATAGATAATGTCGAGGGCTAGTTGGGGTGTTAGGTTGATCTATTTCACTGTTGTTAGACAAGTACTGAGCATGCGTTATGTTGAGATATATATATCTATATATAGTGATCTATTTGAACATTTTTTTGGACTTTACTGAGTTTTATATTTTGTAAATATATTATTGTTCATATTATTTTTGTGCTCGTTGTGGTTGCATTTTCTAATACTTGTTCCAGGAGTATTAAAGTGGAGGGTAGAGGATCTTACTGAGTTATATTTATATATAGCTCACTCCTTACTTGAAAGTCTATGTTGATTCTGTTATGGGAGGTGAAACTAGTGGCTGGCGAGTCATTCGCATAGATTCTGTTGCTGGGGTGAGCCTTCGCATTGATTCGTGGAAGCTATCATTTAAGCTTTATCTACTCTTTATATATATTTTCTTTTCTTGGTTTTTTCATGCCCGACAGCTAAACTCATGTAACTCTATTAGATGCTCCATGGTCTTAGTATGGGATTTGGAATATAGATACACTACTTAAATGGTTGTGTGCTTTCTTATAAATTGAGACCTGATTTTGGTTGGATAACTATTTCATTTTTATGACTATTGATGTATTTGGAGTTGCACATATTGTATTCCAATGCTTATCGAAAAGGTTAAGTGTATGGAAAATAGGTTCGCCTAGGGGGTGGTGTTAGCGGGTGCCAGTCACATCTAGGGGGTATTTGGGACATGAAAAATTTGGTATCAGATCCTAGGTTTTAAGTCTCGGGTCATGAAGCAGTATTTAGTAGAGTCTTATTCATGGGTATTTAGGCGCCCATACTTATGACCTCGAGGCTACCAAACATTTAGGATGGTTTCCCTTCTTTCATTCTTTATTCGTGCGTTGAATTGATTCAAGTATAATCTTGAAATATTTATTCCACAGATAGATAAGAAACGTACGTCATCATCTGCTAGTTGATCAAAGGAACCATTTGGACGGGGTGCGTGGCATGGTACTACTGTCGGTGGTAGTCGAGATGGGGCCCATTGAACAAGGGCTCAAACTAGGGCACAGGAAAATCCTCAACCTGAAGTTGTGAATGGGAGTCATCCCCGAGTTGCTACTCCAGAGCGAGTATAGGAACAGGCTATTTAGGATGCTCCATCGATAGTGCCAGCTGTTGTACCTACCATTGCCTTGCCTACAGATGTAGTGATTTGATTGTTTAATGTCTTCGAGGCATTAGTGCCTAATCATAGTGGACTTCAAGTTCCTAAAACTACTTTCCAAGTGCAAACACAAGTTTAGTTGAATGTTGCAGCTACATAGACACCCTAGCTAACCCCTCAGCCGACTGTTCATTCAGTTGCAACTATATGGGCAATCCAAAGATCTTAAGAATTTCATGGATCTTAAGCCACCATAGTCTGATGCGACGAAAACTTCTATTGAGCCTCAAAAGTTCATTAATCATTGTGAAAAGATACTGACTACATTGGGGTTGAAGGAGACTTAAGGTGTGGAATTTAAACTTTCATATTATTAGGGTCTGCAGAGGAATGGTGGACTTCAGTCTAGAGAGGCAGACATGCAGGGTCACCACATATCACTTGGTCAGAGTTTTAAATAATGTTTATGAATAGGTTCATTCCTTTGAGCAAACAAGATGACATGAGACGTTAGTTTAATAACCTGCGCTAGGGAGCTATGACAATTAAAGTGTATGAGCCTAAGTTCATTGAGTTATCTAGGTATGTTCCATTTTTAGTTGATGACCCAAGGGAGAAGGTGAGACGATCCGTGGATCGACTTGAGCATCATTACCGCAGTTTTGTGACACGAGATGTGCAAAGTGGTTCCTATTCAGACGTAGTTGACACTACCCTTCATTTTGAGTCCTATTTTGAAATGGAAAGAGATGAGCGAGAAAGAAAAAGGGCATGTAACACGGGCAGGTTCAGTTGTACTCCATCTGGGGGCAAGAATGGCCATCATCATGGGCAATCTAGGCATAGATAGTTAGAGTCAGTGGTACAGTCTTTAAGAGGTGATAATCCAGCTAGACAGGGTCAACAATACATGCTAAGAAAGGGTAACATATCATATCAATCATGTCCATATCAGAAGTGTCCTAATTGTGGTAGGCATCATAGTGATCGTTGTTATGCAGTTGCTGGTCCTTATTTTACTTGTGGTGAATAGGGACATATTGCTAAATATTGTCCTAAGGGGAATTCTAGTACTAGTCAGGCCACGACACAGTTGCAGGGAACTGCTACGGGTACACATACTTAGGCTCAGCCAGCTAGGGCTGCTCAGCAGGGTGCTCATGGACAGGGTCGACAGGGTGCACAGGATGCGCAGGGAGCGGGTGGACCACTGAGATTCTTTGCTATGGCCAGAAAAGATATCGATGCATCCAATGCAGTAGTCACATGTATTATTATTGTCAACTCTCATGGGGCATATGCTCTTATTGAACCTGGTTCTACGTATTCATATGTATCTCCATCTTTTGTTATATTCTTAAAACGAACAGTTGAACCTCTTATTGTGCCATATATGGTTATGACCCCAGTGGAGGAGACTTTGGCAGTGGAAAAAGTTTACAGAGACTGTGTAATATTTGTTCAAGACAGGGATACTGTAGTTGATCTACTAGAGTTAACGATGTCTGACTTTGATGTGATTATGGGTATGGATTGGTTGTCATCATGTTATGCTTTAGTTGATTGTTATGCTAAGATTATACGTTTTAATTTTCCTAGAGAATAACCTTTAGTGTGGAAAGGCTTGACTCACGTGACCCAGGAAAGATAATATGTTATGTAAAGGCACGTCGAATGATTAATCATGGGTATATGGGTTTTATTGCTATCGTTCATGATACTCGAGCGGAAGATGTTACTATTGATAGTGTTCCTATCGTTCGATAATTTATGGATGTATTTCCATAAGATTTGCCTAGGCTACCCCGAATAAGAGAAATTGAGTTCGGCATTGATTTAGTCCCAAGAACTCAACCTATTTCTATTCCTCCATATCGTATGGCTCCAGCTGAGTTGAAAGAACTGAAGGTTCAACTCCAAGAGCTACTTGATAAGTGGTTCATCAGGCTAGTGTATCACCTTGGGGTGCACTTGTGTTATTTGTGAAAAAGAAAGATGGTACAATGAGAATGTGCATTGATTACAGATAGTTGAATAAGGCGATGATCAAGAATAAATATCCGTTCCCTCGTATTGATGATTTATTCGATCAGCTATAGGGTGCTACTCACTTTTCCAAGATTCACTTGAGATCAGGTTACCATCACAAGAGAATCAAGACTGAGGATATCTCTAAGACAACGTTTCGAACCATATATGGGCACTTTCAATTTTTGGTGATGTCTTTCGGGTTGACTAATGCACCTGTAGTATATATGGACCTCATGAATAGGGTATTCAAGACATACTTAGACCATTTTGTGATTATGTTCATTGATGACATTTTGATCTACTCTCGGAGTGAGGCAGAATATGAACAACACTTGAGAGTTGTGCTACAAACATTTAGAGAACGGAAGCTTTATGGCAAGTTCTCGAAATGTGTGTTTCGTTGGGCACAGTTTCCTTTTTGGGACATGAAGTGTCACGGGATGGAATCCAAGTTAATCCAAGAAAGATTGAAGAGGTTCATGATTGGCCTCAACTCATTACTCCTCTAGAGATATGCATCTTCTTAGGACTAGCTGTAATTACAGAAGGTTTATGGAGGGCTTCTCAAAGATAACCACTCCATTAAAATGTTTAACTCAAAAAGGTGTAGTACTCCAATGGTTTGATGGATGTGAAGATAGTTTTTAGAAATTAAAGACTGCATTTACTACGTCTTCGTTTTTGATGTTACCTACCGCTAAGGGTGGTTTCACCATTTATTGTGATGCGTCTCGTGTCGGATTGGGTTGTGTCTTAATGCAGAATGGTAAAGTGGTGGCATATGAGTCTCGGAAACTAAAGATTCATGAGAAGAATTATCTGACTCACGGCCTGAAATTGGCTGCAGTTGTATTTGCACTGAAGATCTGGCCTGACTATCTTTATGGTGAGCCATGTGAAATCTATACTAATCATAAGAGTCTACAATACATATTCAAGTAAAAAGATTTGAATCTGAGACAACGATGAAGGTTAGAGTTACTTAAAGATTATGATCTTACCATTTTGTATCACCCTGAAAAGGTGAATCTAGTGGCGAACGCCTTGAGTAGAAAGTCTATGTGTAGTTTAGCCCGATTCACTGTTGAAAAGCAATCTTAGTTATGGATATTCAGGCATTGTCCAATTGGGGAGTTCGAATTGATCACACAGTGCTAGGTATGTTACTAGTGAGTATGGTGGTATAATCTTCCTTAGCTGCCCAGGCCAAGACTCACCAATATGAAGATCCCTACCTTGCTAGACTACGAGATCGAGTACATAATGGGGGCATTAAGTCATTTTCTATTGATGGTGAAGGCGTGCTTCGTCGACATAGTAGATTCTGTATTCCCATTATGGGTGATGTGAAATAGCTAATTCTTGAAAAGGCTCATAGTTCACGATACTCCATTCACCCAAGTGCTACAAAAATGTATCAACACTTGCATGGATTTTGCTGGTGGAAGGGCATGAAAGCTGACATTTTGAAGCACGTGGCTAGTGGCTTAAATTGTCAACAAGTCAAGTATGAACATCAAAAACCTAGGGGAGTAATGTAAAACTTGTTTATCCTAGAGTGGAAGTGGGAGAGAAGTATTATGGATTTTGTTGTTGGGTTTCCATGTACATTCAAGAAACATGACTCAGTTTGGGTGATTGTGGACAGATTCACAAAGACAACACATTTCGTACTAATTCAGGTTACTCATACCGCAAAGAAGTTAGTAGATATTTACCTTTGTGAGATCATTCGTCTTCATGGTGTGCCTATTTAAATAATATCTAATCGAGGTGCACAATTCACTGCTGAGTTTTGGATGTCTTTTCAGAAGTCATTGGGTTCACAAATCGAGTTGAGTACAACTTTTTATTTGCAAATTGACGGACAGTCTGAAAGGGTTGTTCAGATCTTAGAGGACATGCTTAGGGCTTGTGCGATCAATTTTGGTGGCCATTGGGATGATCAGTTGCCTTTAGTAGAGTTTGCTTATAATAACAACTACCAATCGAGCATACAGATGGCGCTGTTTGAGGCTCTATATGGTCGCAAGTGTCGTTCGCCTCTTGGATGGTTTTAACTTGGCGAAGCACAATTATTAGGTTAAGATTTTGCTCAGCAAGCTTTGGAAAAAATTGCATTGATACGGGACCGACTTAAGACACCACAAAGCAAACAAAAGTCCTATGCAGATAAGAAAGTTCGTGATGTGGAGTTAATGAAGGGTGAGAAAGTCTTTCTAAAATTTTCCCCTATGAAGGGTGTTATGACATTTGCCCGGAAAGGCAAGTTATGTCCTAGATACATTGGTCCTTATGAAATTTTGGAACGGATTGGATTGGTGGCATATAGATTTGCCTTACCTCCAAGATTGTCCGCTGTTCATCCTGTGTTCACATGTCCATGATTAGAAGATATGTTCTTGATGATAGTCATAAGATCTAGCTGGAGGATGAGGAACCTGATGATAATTTGACTTATGAGGAAGGTCCGATATCTATTATTGATAGGCAAGTGCGACAATTGAGGTCCAAGAAGGTGGCTTCCATCAAAGTGTTATGGCACAATCATCTAATCGAGGAGGCCACTTGGGTGTAATAACCAAAATTTTCATTAAGGGTAATTTGTAATTTAAGCCTAAAAATAAATAAAGGGACTAAGGGTCACCCAAAAGAAGGAAATAAAAAGAATGGAATAAGAGAAAAAAAAAAGAAATAAAAGGATTTTTCTGGTTGGAAACCAGAAACATAACGTGGAAAATAAAGAAGAGAAGAAAAGAGAAGAAAGGGAGAAAAAGAGAGGAAAAGAGAAGAGAAAAATAGGGATTTTCATCCCAAATCATCAAGTTAATGATCCTAATCTTTTTCTTGTGTTTATTACGCAGTTATAAGAAAGTTTTCGGGGTAGAAACATGTGGAATTTTTGAATAATTGAGAAAGTTTAGCTCTAGGGTTTTTCAACCCAAATCATCAATTTGAAAGGGAAAACATTATCAAAATTTGATTTTGATTAATGTTTTGGAATCTTCTCTTCTAGGAGATTCTGTTGGTGGTCATAGTTCAGAAATTCTGCCTCGTTGACCAGAGTTGACATTTTTTGTCAAACCTTTGACCGTGAATTTCACTTTCGTTAAAAATTAAGGAAACGTCTACCGAAGTGTTTTTTGACCATTCTAAACTCATTTTTGTGTAGTTTGAGGTGATTTGGAGACCCGAGAGCATAATTCTGAGTTATTGAATAGTGTGCTTGAGTTGTGAATTCTAGGTAAGTGAGACTTTAAGCTTAGAATGCTTTCTTTTCAAATCTGTTTTACAAATGTGTTTTGTCTACCTGGTTCATATATTGGGACGAGCGCGTGGTTGGTAGAATCGCTGGTTTTCAAGGCCAGCTATGTATATCTTATATTTAAGCACACAAAAACTCTTTTTATTATAATTAATTCGGTGGAGTGATACGGATATGAGCCATGAGGTTGGGGCATTGGGTATGTTCCTAGGCATCACTGGGCATTGTGTAAGCTTCTTGACAGTATTCGACATTGGGTATGCCTCTTGACAATACTGAGTATTGTGTATGCTGTTGTGGAATCATGGTGTGGAGTAATTTGCATAGATGCCATTTATGACAAGTCCTCAGTGTAAATTGTGTTGAAATATATAGTAATCTTGATAGTTAACTATATGAATCTTGTTGAAGGTTATATTATGATATAATTCATGTTCTTGTGGTGAGTTGTGTGTGTGTGTATATATATATATATATAACACTTGTTCTCGGGGTATTTAAAGTGGCAAGTCAGGGATCTTACTGAGTTATATTTATATATAACTCACTCCTTACTTGCATCTCTATGTAGATACCATTGTGGAGTATGAGACTAGTGGCTGACGAGTTCGTTCACATAGATTCTGTTGCTGAGGTGAGCCTTCGCATTGATTCACGTAGGCTGTCATTTCAGCTCTATCTATTTTGTAGCCTACATTTTCTTTATTGGGGCTAGCATGCCCGACAGTTTGATTCATGTAACTCTATTAGATACTCCATGGTCTTTTGTGGGATTTGGGCTAGATACATAGTATTTGAGTGATTGATGAATTGATAGATTGATTTTTGATTTTGTTAAATTCCCTATTTCTATTTAAAAATGATTAATGTGTTTAAACTTGCACATATTTTCTCTCAGTGCTTATATAAATGAGCATGTGAAATGGATAAATTGGTTCTCCCTTGTGGGTGATGTTAACGGGTGCCAGACACGTCTAGAGGGTATTTTGAGACGTGACGTTTAGCGATGAACATTTTTTTAGAAGGGGAGAATCTAATAACCCTAACTTAATAAAGGGATATTTATTAATTAGGTAATAAAATAAAAGAAAGATAAGAATTTAATGATAAAAATAATTAATAGTAATAATAATAAGGGAGAAAGTGTTGTTGAACTAAAAAAAAGTTATTTCCACTGGAAAGCAGAACACAATAGAAAAAAAATAAAGCAGAAAGAAAAAAACGCAGAAGAGGAGAGAAGAAAGGAAAAGAAAAAATAAAAGAGGAGAGAAAAATACGGATTTTTGATCCAAAGCATCAAGGTAATAATCCGAATCTTTTTCTTGAGTTTATTACGCGATTATAAAAATGTTTATAGGATAGAACATGGAGAAATTTTGAAAAATTGAGAAACATTAGCCTTAGGGTTCTCCAACCTAAAACTTCAATTCAAAAGGGCAAACATTATCAAAATTTGATTTTGATTAATATTCTGAAATCCTCTCATCAAGGAGAATATGTTGGTGGTCATAGTTCGGGAATTCTGCCCCATTGACTAGAGTTCACTTTTTCGATCAAACCTTTGACAGCGAATTTGACTTTTGTTAAGAATTAAGAAAACTTCTACAGAAAAATTTTGACCATTCTAAACCTTTTTTGTGTACTTTGAGGTGATTCGGAGACCCGAGAGAATAGTTCTGAAATATTGAAATGTGTACTTGACTAGTAAATTCGAGGTAAGTGATACTTCAAGATTTGATGCTTGCTTTTCAAACCTGTTTTAAAAAAAATGTGTTTTTGGGTTTCGTCTGCCTGGTCCATGTGTTTGGGACAAGCATGAGTTGGCAAAATTGGTGGTCTTTAATCAACCGCATATATGTTACTTTGAGAAAAATACTTTTTTAAGGAAAACTATTTCATAATTAATTTGTGGTGTGGCATGGTATCGTACCATGGCATTGGGGCGTTGGATATCCTTTCTTCGCTGTTGTGATATAGTTACTAGAGGCATACAAGCGCTACCTTAGCAATTTAGGGGCCTTATACTTGCTACTGTAATATACGATTGGGGCATTATATATGTTGTCGAGGGCTAGTCGGGGTGTTATATTAATCTCTTTCACTGCCATTTAACAAGCCCTAAGTGTGAGTTGTGTTCATATATATATATCTTTATATATTGTGATCTTATTGAAAATTTGTTTGGACTTTATTGAGTTTTACATTTTGAAAATATAATATTATGCATATTATTTTTGTGCTCTTTGTGGTTGCATTTTCTAACACTTGTTCCAGGGGTATTAAAGTGGCGGATCGAGGATCTTACTGATTGTATTTATATATAGCTCCTCCTTACTTGCATGTCTATGCAGATTCTGTTATGGGAGGTGAGACTAGTGGCTGACGAATCTGTTCGCGTAGATTCTATTGCTGAGGTGAGCCTTCACATTGATTCGTGGAGGCTACTGTTTCATCTTTATCTACTCTTTATATATTTTTTCTTTTCTTGGGGTCTACATCCCCGACAGCTAAACTCATGTAACTCTATTAGATGCTCCATGGTCTTAGTATGGGATTTGGACTAAAGATACACTACTTAAACGGTCGTGTGCTTTCTTATAAATTGAGACTTGATTTTGGTTGGATAATCATTTCATTTTTATGACTATTGATGTTTTTGTAGTTGCACATATTGTATTCTAATGCTTATTGAAAAGGTCAAGTGTGTGGAGAATAGGTTCGTCTGGCGATGCTGTTAGCGGGTGCCAGTCATATCTATGGGGTATTTTTGGACGTGATATGAATCCTCCCACTGTTCCTTATGATTTTATGCATGTTTATAATTATGATAATTTGGCCCAAACTATGCGTAATACCCTAAAAATTCCTAACACTGCATGAGAAATAAGTTCTGCAGAAGTATCTACATTTTTGCATCCATACGACCCAAACCTATGAGTCGTAGGTTTATAGTACGGGTCGTAGGAAAATCCATGGATCGGGTCAGAGATTTTGTTCCCCAGACCACGAGTCACCATGTCATGACTCGAGTCTACACCCTAGATACAATACAGTAGTTGGGGCTACAAGTGACCCCAATCTAACCCATGGTTGAACATCACACTGGTACACTAAATTAAACAATGCAAGAAGCTGGAAAATATTACTAAATAAACTGATTTCTGATAATAAGAAATGTATGATATGATACTGAAATTTATGTAACTAGCATAAAAAGACTCTGAACAACACAATGACTAAAAGCCATCTAAGAACTGACGAGTTGCTGGGACAAGCCCCTAGCTAAATCTATAAGATGAAATCAAAGAAAGCTGAATAAACTAAACTATGCTATCGTCCTCAAAAGATGAAGACTTACCAAAGATATTGCTGCCGAAATCATCGAAAGGGAACTACTAACGATGCTATGATTGAGAACCTTCACCTTATCATAATAGGATACAACATGAAAAATATGAATCATTACTTTGAATGTACTGAGTGTGTAAGATGTAAGTAAAAATAGTAGAAATACACAACTGAACTGATAAACACTGAAAATAACTGTAACAGTGTAACACAGGAATTGACTGAGGATCATAACCATATACTATAATCTAAATAAGATGAGCTAAACTGAAATTGATCTGTACTAAATTAAACTAACAAGTTGGAGAGTCTATAATCAATATATAACTACGTGAGCTAGACGTGGAGTTCGATATATACACCCTATCGATGAAAGCCCACTGTACCCTGCAAAGGTATAGTGGCTAAGCTAGGTGATCTCTGTCTGAGGCTCATTCGGGCTAATAACCTACGGTGGCAACATAGTTCTTGGAATCTAGGTGCTCTGGACGCCGGCTCGCTCGGTGCTAAGTCCTACTCCTATTGGAAATCCTAATTGTGACTGCTAGGCTAATAGCTCGAGCCTAATGTCCTAAGACTTAAGTCAGAAATACTTATCTGGAAGTACCTTGAGAGTCTGAAGGATCTGATAACTGAAACTAAGTGTTCTAAGACTTGCCAGAGCCACTTTACCTGAAAGCGTTGTAACTGTCTAAAGAACAACCTGATAACTGATAATTGAGACTAAGGAGTTTTACTAAACTCCTCAAGAGACTAAATATAGTCAAATTGATCAGATGACATTTCTGTAAGACACTAAAAATGCTAAGTACTGACTGAGACTGAAATATCAATGAATTCACTTTTGATCATATACGTCACGCCCCACCTTGGGGGGGTATGACTGGCACCTGGTGCCCTAGTAGGACCTAGACTGCTATCTGGTGAGCCAAGGCACATCTGGTACCTGGCTGGCTCTAACTCAAATTCCTGGAAACAAAGGGCTATATAACGGCTGTAAACACAGCCTCCGGCCAACAGGCCTATAGCCACCTGTACCTGGAAAAAAAACAAATAAGCAAAAACATACTACTGTCAAGGGAACCTATGCGGGCTGGCAAGGCCACCATGCTGTCTAGTTCTCTGTAACTTAATAATACACACTAAATAATTACGTGACCGGCAAGGTCACCACTACTGACTGGTTATGGCCACACACGACCAACAGGAATAGAAATAACAAATAACTATAACAAGCTGCATGGCCTCACACGATCGGCTCAAATGACCACAGGGAAATATATACAGACTGCAAGCCTCTAGGAATAACAATAGAAATGATCGGGACAGGGCCCCGACCTACCCGTACCGTACAACAAAAGAAAACGAAATACACCTCTGGAATTCAGACTCCGGATGACAGGAGCTGAATACTCAATAGCTGGCTGGAATCACGAGGGATCGCCTCCTCGTCTATGAGTACCCTCAAGCAAGTAATGCAGCGCCCCACTAGGCGTCAGTACCACTGGTACTGAGTATGCAAAGCAACTAAAATAGTACAACTGAAAATAACTGAATATAGATAGCATATCTAGCATTTCTGTATAGCAGGAGATAACTGAATCTGAAGAAGCTGGTATGAACTAAATCAAGCTTTCTGTACTGATAAGGTAGAGGCGTACCTGTAGACGCGACGGCCTGCTGTCTAGTAGCTAGTATAAAATATATAAAGCACATAAATAGATATACAAGTAGCAAGCAAGAGCCAATACCAACCCCTATAAGCCGGATGGTGTCAAGCAAGCAAACAATCTATATAACCCTACCCGGGTAAAAACCAACCAAAAATAAGTCACTCCACTCATCTGATAACTGTGAGCTCCTCCTACCGGCCCCCTTGGGTACGTAGCTTAGTCCTTGGCCTCTGACAATAAACTGTGTCTGAGTCCGAAGACTCCTGCCTCTGGGCGCAAGTGCACACGGGGTAGTCTGCTGTTGTATCTGTAACTGAAACTGCCCCTGGGTGC
This sequence comes from Datura wrightii, assembly GCA_035772735.1. Taxonomy (NCBI): domain Eukaryota; kingdom Viridiplantae; phylum Streptophyta; class Magnoliopsida; order Solanales; family Solanaceae; genus Datura; species Datura wrightii. The sequence continues at coordinate 147,519,458 of JASDFA010000018.1, forward strand.
AAGCACACAACAGGGTAATTTTATAAAAATCTATATCTGGAACTGCCCCCGGCCACAAGCACACACAGAGTGTTCTGCCCCTATAAACAGGGTGGACTGGCTCTGCGCAGAGTAAACTGAACTACCCCTGCAAGCAGGGTGGTCTGGATCGTATTATCATGGTGGTCGGCCATCATCGTCCTCTAGGCGGACGGCATCGCCCAGTTGGTGGCGGTATCTGAATCTGGTATCGACATAGCTATAACCCAGGGGCGGTGGGGATGCTAAAGGGGTGCCCACATGCCACAACAAGTCTCAACAAACAAATAGCACATAGAAATAGCAAGCATGTATAACTGAAAAGACTATTTGGAATCTAACTTCTTATTCTGATTTGTTTCTATACTGAACTGATTCTTACTAATTATACTAATTTTGTAACCTCTGTTTAACTGTACGGCTAATCTGTAGCCAAGATACTATCTGTCTATCAGATCTTTCTTTACTGACTTTTATTATGAAAATTTGTTCCTTTTTATTCTACAACATGCTTGCTATTCACATAATAGGCTGTACTGAATCTGAACTACTAACTTGCCCTTGGGCACATGCTTTTCTAACTTTCAGACTGAATATGATATCACAACGCGAACTAGGTTTACTGAACTCGCACAATACTTAACATTCCACTTCCGGGAATTCTACTACGGAGTTTATTGTATTATACAACGCTAAAGCTCCTAACTTGCCGAAAGAACTAGCTTTACATACCATAACCTCGAGTTATCCGTGTGTCGGCTCGGTCAATACTCCAGCTATTTCTCCCAACTGCATTCATGTATACGCTAATTAATACTAAATATAGCTTTATTCTAAAGAACGACGTCACTTTCGATATAATTGTAGCCTAAACTTAGGCTTATCGAAAGACAGTCGAAAACTCGCTATTTTTCAGAAGTCCAGAAGGGAGAAGTATTCACTTCACAGCTAGGAGCACATAGACACTAGTTTGAAGCAATTCTACTTACCTTAGCTCGGTAGCTCGACGATTCGTCGGCCGTATTTCGCGAAACAAAATCCGTAGGAATGCTCCCTGCTGCTAAATACCTCGGTACCTGAGGTTAATTTGAATTTGGACAGCGTTTGGCGGCGTAATCGAGCGACAATTTATCCATATCCTTCGCCCCCTCTGTTTTCTCTCACGTTTCTGAAAAATATAATGAACATACTAAATTAAAACCGAAGTGGGGGCATAAATATAATTGGCACTATAAATCGCATTCATGGAATGCGATTTATAAGTCGCATTCCTGAAATGCGATTTATAAGTCGCATTTTGCCTTGCGACGCGCCGACTTGGCACTTGTTCGATCTTTCCCCGAGCCTTTTTCTAGCATGTATGGCTTCCAAATATGCTCGACCAATGCACGAATAAGCCATCTAGGTGCCGGGAATCCTACGGGGTATAACATTCTCTCCCCCTTAAGAACATTCGTCCTCGAATGTAAACTTCTATCTAGAGGACTACTCAATTAGCTTAACTTGTTCTTAGGAAAATTTCGGCAGAGTTTCCCCTGTAATTTGGACTATCCCAAAATCCTGAAACACAGAAAAGTCCAATACAGGTACTCCACACGATACTATAAGATTCATTCGATAACTAAACATCAATCTTTCTCACTTATATATAAACAACTGTAAGGTACTGCATAGGTAACAATACTGACATACCTGTCGCCTAGCTAGGCCTAGAATAAGTGAGGATATCTAGCTTTCATATCTTCATTCGCTTCCCACGTCATCTCTTTTTGGTTCCTGTTACGCCACAATACTTTGACAAACGCAATATCCTTAGTTCTCAATCTACGAATCAGTCTGTCTAAGATGGCTACCGGAACCTCTTAATAGGCCAGCTCTTCTATAACCTGGATATCCTGGACTGGGACTGTTCTGGATGGGTCTCCTATGCATTTCCTCAGCATAGACACATGAAAGACGGGATGAACGGACTCTAGCTCTGGAGGCAAGTTCAACTCATATGCTACTCGGCCTATCCTCCGGCGAATCTGATAAGGCCCAACAAATCTTGGACTGAGCTTACCTTTCTTGCCGAATCTCATCACCTTTTTCATCAGTGATGCTTTTAAAAATACAAGTCGTTCACCTCGAATTCCAGGTTTCTGCGCCGCACATCTGCATATGACTTCTGGTGGCTATGTGCAGTCAGTAGGCATTCTCTGATAAGTTTTACCTTCTCCTCTGACTGCTGAATAATGTCTGGCCCAATCAACGCTGATTTTCCTATTTCGAACCAGCCAATCGGTGATCTGCACTTTCGCCCGTATAAAGCCTCGAAAGGTGCCATCTGGATAGTTGAATGATAGCTATTATTATAAGCAAACTTGATTAGGGGCAAATGCCCAACCCAGCTACCACTGAAATCTAACACACACGCTCGTAACATATCTTCGAGCGTCTGAATTGTGCGTTCCGCTTGTCCATATGTCTGAGGGTGGAATGCTGTGCTCAAATTAATCTCCGTTCCCAGACCTTTCTGAAATGACTGCCAGAATCTAGCCGTAAACTGTGCTCCTCTATTTGAAATAATGGATACTGGTACTCCGTGCAACTTGACTATTTCTCGGATATACAACTCCGCATAATCTGGCCGAGAAAGTAGTTTCCACTGGCAGGAAATGAGCTTATTCGGTCAATCTGTCAACTATCACCCATATAGAGTTATGTCCATGTTTAGTACGAGGTAATCCTGCCACAAAATCCATATTTACTGCTTCCCACTTCCAGAGAGGCACAACTATGTCCTGAGTTAACCCGCCTAGTTTCTGATGTTCTGCTTTCACCTGTTGGCAGTTAGGACACTGGCTACAAATTCATCAATTTCCCTTTTTGTACCTCGTTCATAATCTTCTGGTGGAGGTCTGAAACATCTGGAACATATAGACGGCCTTTACAACGCAGCACTCCATCCTCTGTTACCTAGAAATCTGGCACTTCCCCCTGTTAACCAGGTCATGATTCTTATACTACCATTCTTTTTTTTTCCTTCACAACTGATGACGACAGGGCGATGTTCTAGATTACCGCTCTGTTGTCCTTCATTTATATTACACAAACGGCTAAATTGATCAATTGATGTATCTCTCCGACCAACCTCCGTTGCTTGGGTTGCAAATACGCCACACTCCTAATAGATCTATAGCTAAGAGTATTTGCTGCTCCATTATCTCTTCTTGACTGATATAACATATTCATACTTAGAGAGCTCGGCATATAATTGACGGTCATGTTGGCTTGTCTTGCCGAAGAGATCGACAGGTAGTTTACAGGCATAGCTAGAGCTTATCTGGCCTTCCGGCCACATGCTAAGGCTACTTGTTGCTGGGATAACCTGAACGACCGTCTGCGCACCTTGTGCCTTTATCTTATCAGAGGATCCTGATATTGATCATGACCTCTAATGATCTGGCTGATCTTGGGCAGATTTATATGCCTAAGTGATACTCAAACGTATCGTATTCGCCTTGTTTATTGTGCAATGTGTATACATTTTCATGTAATTTGTAATAAAATGTGAATTTATACTAACCAACATGATTAGCATTGTTTTGCAGGTAAAACATGATTTTTAGGAGCTAAAATGCATGTTGGAACAATATCGTAGTTGGACTTGGATGCGAGCATGGAAAAGACATTGGAATGCGCAATGTAAAGGGGCTCCGCGATGGAGCCGTGCCACGCTACCATCGTGGAGGCACACTGCCTGGAGGGTGATTTAATTGGCAATTTCCAGTGAAGCCTCGCGACAGCTCCGTGGCACGGAGATAAGCCTCCGCGTTGGCCTCCGTGCCACGTTGAGGCTATATTCCCGGACCCTGGATTTCCAGTGAGGGTCCGCGTCCACGCCGTGTCACGGAGGCAGTGCTCCGCGTTGGCCTCCGTGACACGTTGCTCGTTATTCCGGGAAAAATTCCCAATAGTATAAATAGAACACTTAGGCTTATTTTTAATTAATTCAGACTTGGTGGAGCAAGGACGTGGGTTAGAGGCAGTTGAGGAACGAAAAAGCTAAGGGTTTTTCTCTCTTTCTTTCTTCTTTCAATCAATTGTTTGTATGATTAACACTTGTTTTAGGATGATTAATCCACAAATGAGTGGCTAATTCTCTTCCTTGCTGAGGTTGTGAACAATGGTGATGAATTTTGATTATTGAATTGTATGGTTTTTCATCTTCTTCTTCTATGTTGTTCTATTAATTCTTGTTTCTACTGCATTAGTGTGTGGCCGACATTAATGTACATCTAAAAAGTCCAATTTCACTCGAGAGAGCACGAAATTGGAAAGTTGTGAATTAATAGGGTATTGTTCTTAACTTGATTTGGGAAAATTGGGTTTTGATGTGCTTTCCTGATAGAAATATACTTGAAAGCCGTATTAGTCAATTTAGGAACCGGAATTGTAGTGCTAGGTCATAAATTGCATTTGATCACAGAAATGTAGACGAATGGTTTATGATTCTAAAGTGAGATTAAATACGAGAGTTTTAGTCTCTAGGCTAATGTTCTTGGCTAGCAACATGAAGAAAAGATTAACCAAATGATGATTATAATCAAGTTCATTACTTGTTCTTAACCTTGGCATGCTCATATCCATAGTTTCAATTCACAGTAAATATTTGTTAATAGTTTTAGTATATAATTTATAAACAAAAACTTATTTAACTTTTGGTTTCGTTGTTGTCAACATATTTAGAAGTAAGATAGAATATAGTATACCTAAGCAATTTTACTTATCCAGAGTCTCCTTGGTTTGATACTTGGCTTACTTAGCCACTTTATTACTTGTTTGACCACGTGCACTTGCGTGTCGGTTTTTAACACCTATACCGAACCAGCTGGACAAGTTTTTGGCGCTGTTGCCGGGGAGACTAGGCAATTTGTGAAATTGTGTTAAGTGTAAATTTACTGTATTATTGTTTTATTTTCTTAAGTGTTGACAACTTGGTCTTAGCCTGTATTTTGCAGACTTGATTTCTGTGAACACTGGCAAAGGACAAGGAGCTGGTGGAATCTTACTTAGAGCCTGAACGTGAATTTCATAGTAAACGCAGAGAAGCTCTACAAAAGAAGCTGCAGTTGCTCAGACAGTCTATTATGGAGCAACAAAATCCACCGGTTGTGAGCGCAGTGTTAGTGCCCGACGAAGCAGCAGCAAGGCCGGTTCGCGAGGTGGCAATCCCACATGCCAACAATGTACATTCTAGTATCCGCAAACCAGAGCCTGGAGGGAGATTTGAATTAAAGCAGAATATGGTGCAACTTTTGCACACAAGTGGGCAATTTACCGGTCTTCCTCATGAAGACCCACAACAACATCTCCAGAATTTTTTGGAGATAAATGACACTTATATACCCGCTAGAGTGTCACCTGATTATGTTCGGCTCACCCTATTTCCGTTTTCCTTACTAGGTGAAGCCAAGAGGTGGTTAAAAGCTGAACCACCAAATTCTATATCAACGTGGGATGATCTTGCACGGAAGTTTTTGATAAGATTTTTTCCCTCTGGTAAAACAGCCAGACTTAGAAGTCAAATTCTAAGTTTCAAACAGAGGGAGGGAGAAAATTTGTATCAAGCCTGGGAAAGATTTAAATCCATGTTGCGGGAAAGTCCTCATCATCATCAGTCCAATGAGGTGTTGGTACACACATTTATTGAGGGTTTGGAACCCCATACTAAAATTTTTTTAGACTCAGCAGCTGGAGGGCAAGCGCTGGAAAAGACTTATGAGGAGTTGTACACTTTGCTCAACCGAAATTAACAGGGCAATCCAGAATGGAATGCAGATTCATCTCGAGGTGGAGCAAGGAAAGCAGCAGGAGTACTTGAAGTGGATGGATTTATAGCTATCGCTGCACAGATAGCTGCCTTGCAGAATCAGTTAAACAACCACTTCAGCAATATGAACTTGAACCAGCCTTCAGTTTCAGTCAATGCGGTCCAGCAAATGTGGTGTGAAGTGTGTGGTAGCAGTGAGCACTCAGCTGAGTGCTGTGGAGCAAACCCAGATTCGGTTAACTTTGTGGGCAATGCGCAAAGAAATCAGCAGCAGTTTGGTAGTGGCTACAACTCAAATTGGAGGAACCATCCAAATTTTTCGTGGGGTAGCAACAACCAACAAGGCCAAAGTTCGAGTCAGGGTATGCACAGGAATCAAGGAGGGCAACAGAACTACCAATCTCAATTCAGAAATCACAATGCCCCTCCTCCACCACCATCACCTACCATTGAGGAAATGTTTAAGACCATGATCGCTAATCAGGCGCAATTGCTGACTATGTTAAATTGGCAGCCGAAGTGAAGAATAATCAATTAGCGACCAAGGCTCTTGAGTATCAATTTGGGTAATTTGCTAGTGCCCAAAACACAAGACCAGAGGAGGACTGCCTAGCGACACGGATCCTAATCCGAAGCAGGTGAATGCAGTGACCACGAGGAGTGGTTTGCAGTTGAAGGAGGTGGAACCGGAAAGACCGCCTCAAAAGTCAGGAGCAGCAGATGTTGAGGAGGAACAAAGTTCTGATAGGGGGAAGACCAAAGAAGCAAAATCAGAAAGACCTCCACCCCCATTCCCTCAACGACTCAAGAAACACAAAGAGGAGGCGTGTTTCAAGAAATTTATGGAGGTGCTTAAACAGGTACATGTTAATTTACCTCTTGTTGATGTCTTGCAGGGAGTGCCGAAATATGCTAAATATATTAAAGACATCGTGGCCAACAAAAGTCGTCTGACTGAGTATGCCACGGTGGCTTTGATGGAGGAATGCACTTCCCGAATCCAGAATAGGCTGCCCACGAAGCTAAAAGACCCTGGAAGTTTTACTATCCAGCTTACAATTGGGCAGAGTATCCGAGCTCATGGATTATGTGACTTGGGGGCGAGCATATATCTGATGCCATCTTCGGTATTCAGAAAGCTAGGTCTAGGGAGTCCTAGACCTACAACCGTAATCTTGCAGTTAGCAGACAGATCCTTAGCTAGGCCGGATGGCATTGTTGAGGATGTGCTTGTGCAAGTGGGCTCCCTTATTTTTCCGGTTGATTTTATTGTTCTGGATTTTGAACCAGATGCTGAAGTCCCATTTATTTTGGGACGACCCTTTTTGGCAACTGGAAAAGCATTAATTGACGTAGCTGCGGGTCAACTTACAATGCGAGCACATGACAAGGTAGAAGTGTTCAATGTGTACAAAGCACCCAAGCTCCCGATGGTAAATGAGGAACTCTCGGTGATCAATGTGATTGATCATAGGAAGGCTAATCAAATGAGTGAATCCCGAGAGTTGATAGGAAGACCACCTGATAAGGTTGAGCACTACTGGGGGGAGGACAATGATCGTGAAAAATCGTCCATCACCCTAGTAGATAATTGAGCATAAAGAACGTCGAGCCGCGACGGTAAACCAGGCGCTGCACGGGAGGCAACCCGTGAAAAATATTTTTTCTTCTTTTCTTGCTTTTGTTTAGTAAAGTGTAAATAGTTTCTATTTTAATTTTCTTTTTCTTGATTTAGTCCAAATTTTTCGTTTTAGTTAGTATTTTTCATTTTAGTTAGTGTAATCTATTAATCTAACCAATTTTGTTTAGTAAGGTGATTTTCAGGTGAAACGAAGAAAAATATGCATGGAATCGGGAAGGGAAAGGCAAGGTATGAAAAAATGAATAAAATGAAGAGACAGAGCACTGGGGCGATGGCTCCGTGTCACGGAGGAAGGGCTCCGCGTTACCCTCCGTAACACGTTGAGGTTAAATCTAAATTTTTTAAAAATTCCAGTGAGCCATCGCGTTGGCTCCGTGTCACGGAGGAGGGGCTCCGCGTTACCCTCCGTGACATGTTGCCCTATATTTAGTGCCGGGTCACACCGGGTTGACGGGTGACCCGCGTGTTTTTCATCTTTTTAACCCCGATTTTTGCCTTTTTCCCCTCATTTTCTCTCTTCTCCGCGACCAAACACCTAAGTTCCCTCTCCCAACCAACGTGCCACGCTACTAAGCAAACAATTTGTCAAGTTTCTTCGGTTATTCAACGTAAAGGTATGTTTTCCTCGTTTCTCTCAAGTTTTTGTCGATTTTAATCGAATTTGAGCATGGGAGGTGAGGTAAATCACCCTAAGTAGCAATTTAGCATGATATTGAATTATTCTTTGATTGATAAATGTTCGGAATGTGTAACTAGCATTTGAACTTGTCGATTGCGTGAATGATTCAAATTTGATTGTAAAATTGATTTCTAGGGCTTGGGTTATTAAAATTGAATCGGGTAACTTGGTGGATTGGTGAATTATATGCCGGGGTGTGTTTGTGAATTGAGATAAGTCGTTGTAAATATTGTTTGAAGGTAATAGAAAACGAATTCTCTGTTTTTGGGAAAAGGTGAAAATTGTTCAAATTGGTTTGGTTATTTGGATTCGTATGTATATAGAATTTTTGTTGTTGTTTTTGTTTGTTATTTTCGTTGCTAAGTGCGATGGTTGAATTGCTAACGATGGTAGGATTGGGATTAGTTTGTATGAAGTCTGAGTAGTACGCTAAAGTTATACTGTCGAATTTTTTTGTAAACGCACTAAGCAATAAATTGTATAGTTGTTTGTTTTAGTGTAAATAAACCGATCCTTGTCGTAGTATCGTAAAAGTAGCTAAGGACTAAGTGTGGGGTAAACTTAGTTTAACCCGACCTTAGCCGAAGCTAATATGCATTTAGTTTGACATTGTGCTTGTTTATTTATGTTGATAGGTACAATGGCGAGTAGGCAGGATAAGGGCAACGGTGCTTCTACTTCAGGAACCGGGAGAAAATGAATGAGATTGGGCACTGCAGTCCCAGCTGCACCAGCTGTTCCGTGCGGCCAGCGCCGCCAATACAGAACAAGGTGGGTGACCGATGAAGGGAAGAAGTGGTACGCTAAACATAAGGAGAGTAAGTACTTCCCTGAGGAGCATATTGCACGGGAACCACTAGCGCAGGAGTTCCCCCGTATTGTGCAGAGAATCGAGGCAGCTGGGCTCAGCTTCATATTTCAGGAGCCCAAGGAGTGCAACCTACATTTAGTCCGGGAGTTCTATGCAAATTGGAACCCGGCCATCAGAAGCCACACAATAAAAAATCAGAGGGCAGATTGTCACTCTGGAACCCCAGCAATTAAATGCCATCATTGGAGCGCGGGACACAGACGCCCACGTTCTCCGCCAGCTGAACATCACCCCACCATATGCCGACATCAGACGCACCTTGTGTGGGGCTTGGTCCACAGCCCGATGGAGCAGACATAAGGAGAGGGGTTATCACCAGACTCTGCCTTATTTGCAGATGAACAGGGAGGCAAGAATATGGCTGAAAATAATGTGTTCGTGCTTGATCCCGGGGGTTCACATGACGGATGTGACCTGGGACCATGTCTGCCTAGTGTATGCCCTTATGAAAGGGCTGGAGATTAATGTTGGGGTGGTCATCATATTCGCCATGAAGAGAGCCCGACTACACCAGGGCCACAGGTATGGGTTCGGCGGACTCATCACCACCTTTCTCCGGGGCCTCGACGTTGAGGAAGAGGCTTTGGACTACATCCCGCAGTTAGAGTGGAGGGCCCTTGATGTGACAAAAACTAAGGCCCCCGACACCACACATGGGCCAGTGCTGACACTGGGCGAGCGACATGCTCGTGACGATCAGTACATGGCACGAATGTTTGGTATGCAAATGCTTCAGCTCCGGATTGGTGGGAAACCAGCCACGGAGGATGATTTATGGCAGTTGGAGCTGGATTACCCATTTGGCAAGAACGCCAGAGCTTTGTACCGAGTGGGGCCAGCCTTCGTTGAGCCCACTGATGATGATGTCCCCACGGACGAGGGGACACGTCAGGAGGACTCCAATGTGGAGTCCGATGACGACAAGGGAGGAGACTCGGACATGGGCGATGAGGCAGCAGCACCAGATGAAGAAGTCGAATAGTTCGACTGATCAGGGAGTTCCACCACCCCAAATTTTTGTGATTTTTAATTTTTGTGAACACTAGGGACAGTGTTAGATTTAAGTGTGGGGTGGGGAGTAACTAGGTGCTGGGACCTGGGCTAATCTGTTGTATGTTCTTCCTTTGTTTTTCATGTATGTTTTTTATGTTTCCCTGTGGTTGTGAACTGATTTGTGTTGTATCTGTATATATTTTTGTGGTAAATGATGTGTGTTGTGAAAGGTTGTGGTTTCCAGTACAAATTTTGTAAATTTTGTAAATATTTTTTTTTCTTTATCGAAATGATCGATAATTTTAAAAATTTTGCGAAAATGTTTTGTACATATTAAAATATTTTGTAAATACTTTTCCATCGAAATGATCGATGTGTTGTAAAATTTTTCAATTTTTATTTTTGGGTTTCTCGGAGTTTGTTTTCGGTTCTTTTACCGAGAATAGTCCCGTTGAACCGAAGTCATAGTTAGTGACCGTTCCCTATGATGGATGGATGACGACCATCTTAAGGGAAATGTAGTCGGTAGGAGTAGTGATTTTAATTTATTTTAAGTTTTTTTCTTTGGTGGATTGCATCACTGAACCTGTAGTTACTAGATGGTTGTGAAATTTTGGTTGCGTTTTGTAACTGATGTTCAAAATGTAAAAGTGATTCGTTTGAAAGCATGCAATTTTGTGAATATGTTGAGTTACCTGGGCTGTAGAATTCGATTCGGTGTGATTGAGGCTTAATTTTGAATTCATGTAATTGGCTAATTAAAGAGTCTGTGAATGCATCTTGAATCGAGCATGTGCATAAAGTGTGAAGTGAGGTATTGTTATTCCATGCTATTGTGAAGTGTCTAGAACTTGCCTGGTGTGGGTACAAAACGAAATAAAGGAGGTGTAGTGTTAGAAAGGATGTAGGCATTTCTTTGTTTTAATAGAGAGTTTCTATTTTTTTCTTGTCATACTCTCATTTTTATGTGATTGTATACCCTAGTCAGCCCGTTGAGCCTTTAGCCAATTATTTCTTTCTTTTGTCCAAAAATGTATAAACTAAGCTTTATTCTTTCTTTTCATTAGCCGTAAAGTTTATACAAAACTGTTAAGCGCTTAAGAAGAAAAGAAAAAAATTTCTCAAAGTGTCAAAGAGTGAGAAGGATGAAAAGAAAAAGAAAAGAAGAGTGAGGAAAGAAAAGAAAAAGGTGGAGGGTGCACTCATCATAATTAAATGATATTGAGGGTACATGAAAACCCTTTGTTGTTGTGTCAAATGTGTTTGATGAAATGGGCCATACGAAAGTAAACAAGCATGAATGGGATGAGATGAAAAAAAGAAAAGAGAGAAACAATGTCCATGAGTCGATGGGAATGTGTTGAAAAGGTGCTTAAGGATGCTAGTGACTATGATTTGCTAATCCAATATATACTAGTTCCATAGCTTCCATTACAACCCATTAAAGTCCTACGTGATCTTACATTGCATTTCTTTATATTAGTGGAGTAATACACTAAGGGCAAGCCTATGGGTCATGACATGATGCATGTGAATTCTTTTGGGAGAGAGAGTGAAATTAATTTCTACATGCCCCTACTTGAATGTTTGTGTGTCGCATGAACATAAAGGGGAAGATTCTCTTGAGTTGTGAGGGCACATGCTTGATGAAAGATTGATTTTCGTGTCGGATATCTTGTTTAGCTGATTCGCATGAGTTTGCCGATATCGAGGGTCGATTCTTAAAGTCTAGGATGTCTTGATGTATTAAAGGTCATTGCATTGTTAAGACCATGCATGTTTTCTTGATGATTTGCAAAAATTGAATAATCGGTATGACCATAGCGTAAATTGTCGCACCATAGTGGGAAAGGTTGGGATGTAATTTGCATGAGTTGTGTATGTGTTGTTCGAGGACGAACAAGAATTTAAGTGTGGGGTAAGTGATCTTGGGCAGATTTATATGCCCAAGTGATACTCAAACGTATCATTTTCGCCTTGTTTATTGTGCAATGTGTAAACATTTTCATGTAATTGGTAATAAAGTGTGAATTTATACTAACCAACATGATTAGCATTGTTTTGCAGGTAAAACATGAGTTTTAGGAGCTAAAATGCATGTTGGAACAATATCGGAGTTGGACTTGGATGCGAGCATGGAAAAGACATTGGAATGCGCAATGTAAAGGGGCTCAGCGATGGAGCCGTGCCCCGCTACCATCGCGGAGGCACACTGCCTGGAGGGTGATTTAATTGGCAATTTCCAGTGAAGCCTCACGACAGCTCCATGGCATGGAGATAAGCCTCCGCGTTGGCCTCCGTGCCACGTTGAGGCTATATTCCCGGACCCTGGATTTCCAGTGAGGGTCCGCGTCCACGCCGTGTCACGGAGGCAGTGCTCTGCGTTGGCCTCTGTGACACGTTGCTCGTTATTCCGGGAAAAATTCCCAATAGTATAAATAGAACACTTAGGCTTATTTTTAATTAATTCAGACTTGGTGGAGCAAGGACGTGGGTTAGAGGCAGTTGAGGAACGAAAAAGCTAAGGGTTTTTCTCTCTTTCTTTCTTCTTTCAATCAATTGTTTGTATGATTAACACTTGTTTTAGGATGATTAATCCACAAATGAGTGGCTAATTCTCTTCCTTGCTGAGGTTGTGAACAATGGTGATGAATTTTGATTATTGAATTGTATGGTTTTTCATCTTCTTCTTCTATGTTGTTCTATTAATTCTTGTTTCTACTGCATTAGTGTGTGGCCGACATTAATGTACATCTAGAAAGTCCAATTTCACTCGAGAGAGCACGAAATTGGAAAGTTGTGAATTAATAGGGTATTGTTCTTAACTTGATTTGGGAAAATTGGGTTTTGATGTGCTTTCCTGATAGAAATATTCTTGAAAGCCGTATTAGTCAATTTAGGAACCGGAATTGTAGTGCTAGGTCATAAATTGCATTTGATCACAGAAATGTAGACGAATGGTTTATGATTCTAAAGTGAGATTAAATACGAGAGTTTTAATCTCTAGGCTAATGTTCTTGGCTAGCAACATGAAGAAAAGATTAACCAAATGATGATTATAATCAAGTTCATTACTTGTTCTTAACCTTGGCATGCTCATATCCATAGTTTCAATTCACAGTAAATATTTGTTAATAGTTTTAGTATATAATTTATAAACAAAAACTTATTTAACTTTTGGTTACGTTGTTGTCAACATATTTAGAAGTAAGATAGAATATAGTATACCTAAGCAATTTTACTTATCCATAGTCTCCTTGGTTCGATACTTGGCTTACTTAGCCACTTTATTACTTGTTTGACCACGTGCACTTGCGTGTCGGTTTTTAACACCTATACCGAACCAGCCGGACACTGGCTGCATAACCTTAAATAACTGAATAGTCGGGTTGAATGACCCGAATGTGGCAGTAGTCTAACAATGCTCTAACTGTTCTACTTGAGTACTTATAGTTCATGCATAACTGCAGACTTGTGGGCATCTAATTGCTTTGTTATTTTGCTTGAACCACTGTAAGGCTGGGTTTAATCAAACTTACTCCCAGGCGATCAATCTCTGGATCTTCACGGGGAGTCTACTGATCTCCTGGTCTTAATAAACACTGTGCTAGCAGGGTACTATCAGTTTCTTACGCCTTGTGTGTATCCACTTGGATTTATACTGCTATTCTGGGGAATTCTCGGTCTTATGAGCTATTCTGTAAATACTGGCCTTCTACTAGGGCTCTGTATCTGAATATCTTACGAGAACCAGCTGAAGTATTAGTCTGTCATTGACTGCTGATGTGGACCCCTTTCTTGGGGTGCCCACGGGCTTGTCTGACTTGCGGGGTATTCCTTGTAATAACTGCTAGGTTGACTAAGGTCGACTCTCACCCACAAGGCTGGGAAAACGATGTATGGCCACTTAACATATTGGAACAATTCTAGTATTGGTAATCTCTGAAGTATACCTATTCAGTCTCTAATTCTGGTTTTGGCACATGCGCTAGTGTTATTGATCTTTAGAGATGCTTCCCTGCTAATACAAGCGCCAGCTGGTCGGTAGACCGTCTAACTGCGCCCTTATCATCTAATTACCTGATTCAGGTTACTAACTCTTATAAGCTTCTAAAACCTAGATCTGAAAACAACATATAAGTCTATTAACTTAATAACTAAGAGCTGAGACAGTTTCTATGGATTCATACGTAAATCACACTTAACTTGCCCCTTCTTTTCGCTTTTCTCTTTTTCTTCTCTCTTTTCTCTTTTTTTTTTGGCAAGGGGTCCTGCAATGCAATTTGTATATACTTCCCAGCACTAATATACATCTATGTGATTGTAACCCCTATTAGCAGCTGCTCACAACATATTTATTATCTGCACAGATATATATTAATAAATACGTACAATACATACTGAATTCTGTAGTGATACGTAATCTCTGACACACTTTGCTAAATTTCATATTGTACATGATATACTGCTTCTATGGTCTAATAATACCTCCTGCCTTCTGTTAACATTTCATTGTATTGTCACCCCATTCTGAAAGTAACAAACATAAACACTTTAGTTATTGTCTACTGTTTGAAATTCCGCCACTCTTGCGGTGTGGGGTCAACGTTCGAATCTTGTGGCCTTACTTGGAATATATTGAGAGCCCATGACTATCTGCTGGGCCTTATCTCTAGGTCACACTAGATTAGAATTGCTGTATCGGTAACTTCTTAACTTCTCCATAGCGGACATACTGCGGTATTCTGAACCGCAATCTTACCATCAGCCCGAGGCTTAATCCTTAATACGATATTTTATCAATCCGGGGGTAATTCTAATTTTTTCCCACAAGATCTGACATTCCTGCTTCTTCCCCTCATCTTACTTAAGCTGAACTCTGGGGTTCAAGGTACCTGCTCTTTATTGTTAACAAGATTACTAGTAAAGTATCAGTTCATACTTCCCCTGACTTGTAGTCAGACCTATCTGACTAACATGATCCCTCACCCTTTCGCTATCACAACTGGATCATAACTATCATCTTACAGGTATGTCTTGCTATCTGTTAGCATATATGGCGGACATGGCCTTTTTCTGACTCGAACTTGACTATTACCCGGCATTCATCCCTAACAGGTCTTTTACCCCTGCTTCGGGTAAGCTAACGGTCTTACTTTCTCTACTGGCTTATTATCATAAGGGTCTGCACAACTTACGTAATCATAGGGGCTCTTTATACTTTCTAATACTTACTAGGATCAATCAGCCCATCTTTACTAACTGCTTGATTTGGCAACCTCATCTCAAGTCTTATGCCCCTTTACTATACTGGAATCAAAATCGAGAGGTAGGAATAGCCCCTTTTTTTTGCAACAAATAGAAACATTTAACTGTACCATATCCGAAAAGATGTATTTGGGATTCCTGCATTTCCCTCTCTTTCTCATACTTACCTGGTAGTCTGACCTTGGATGTAATCTTAATCAGATCTTATATAACTAATAAATAAGTCAACTCGTATGTACATTATACTTCTGGCTTCCTATTCTGACGTTATCAACGTATACTGGGAATAGTACCGATAAAGGTATCACGCTGGGAGGTCTCTGGTACCTCCTGCTGCTGTACTTATCATGTAACTGGCTGAAGCCCTCTTCTATTGCTATATCTGATCTTCTGCCTGTGATAGGGTAATGTTGATCTGCCTTTGTATCTGTAATCAAAGAATACGGTAAGTTTTTAGGGACTCAACCCTATACTGTACCGCTCTAAAGCACGACTGATTGAGAAGGAAGGGTAACCATCCTATCATGCCTCGCAGCCTCCTGCCTATAGTATGTGGTGCACAACACATCCATAGACAAGACTGTACTTAGCACGGCTTGCAGACTCCCTGGGACACCCCCTACTCTGATACCAAGTTTGTCACGCCCCACCTTGGGGGGGTATGACTAGCACCTGGTGCTCTAGTAGGACCTAGACTGCTATCCGGTGAGCCAAGGCACATCTGGTGCCTGGCTGGCTCTAACTCAAATTCCTGGAAACAAAGGGCTATATAACGGTTGTAAACACAGCCTCCGGCCAACAGGCCTATAGCCACCTGTACATGAAAAAAAAACAGCTAACCAAAAACATACTAATGTCAAGGGAACCTATGCGGACCAGCAAGGCCACCATGTTGTCTAGTTCTCTGTAACTTAACAATAGCACGCTAAATAATTACGTGACCGGCAAGGTCACCACTACTGACTGGTTATGGCCACACACGACCAACAGGAACAGAAATAACAAATAACTATAACAAGCTGCACGGCCTCACACGACCGGCTCAACTGACCACAGGGAAATATATACAGACTGCAAGCCTCTAGGAATAACAATAGAAATGATCGGGACAGGGCCCCGACCTACCCGTACCGTACAACAAAAGAAAACGAAATACACCTCTGCAATTCAGACTCCGGATGACAGGAGCTGAATACTCAATAGCTGGCTAGAATCACGAGGGATGGCCTCCTCGTGTATGAGTACCTGCAGGCAAGTAATACAGCGCCCTACTGGGCGTCTGTACCACTGGTACTGAGTATGCAAAGCAACTAAAATAGTACAACTGAAAACAACTGAATATAGATAGCGTATCTAGCATTTCTGTATAGCAGGAGATAACTGAATCTGAAGAAGCTGGTATGAACTAAATCAAGCTTTCTGTACTGATAAGGTAGAGGCGTACTTGTAGACGCGACGGCCTGCTGTCTAGTAGCTAGTATATAATATATAAAGCACATAAATAGATATACAAGTAGCAAGCAAGAGCCAATACCAACCCCCATAAGTCGGATGGCGCCAAGCAACCAAACAATCTATATACCCCTACCCGGGTAAAAACCAACCAAAAATAAGTCACTCCACTCATTTGATAACTGTGAGCTCTTCCTACCAGCCCCCTTGGGTACGTAGCTCAGGCCTTGGCCTCTGACAATAAACTGTGTCTGAGTCCGAAGACTCCTGCCTCTGGGCGCAAGTGCACACGGGGTAGTCTGCTGCTGTATCTGTAACTGAAACTGCCCCTGGGTGCAAGCACGCAACAGGGTAATTTTATAAAAATCTGTATCTAGAACTGCCCCCGGCCACAAGCGCACACAGAGTGTTCTGCCCCTATAAACAGGGTGGACTGGCTCTGCGCAGAGTAAACTAAACTACCCCTGCAAGTAGGGTGGTCTGGACCGTATTATCATGGTGGTCGGCCATCATCTATAGTTCACCTCTCAATCTCCCTCAATCTCCCTCTCAATCTCCCTCAATTTCTTCACCTCTATCTATAGTTCATGAATATGAGGCTAGAGAGGTCGATGTCCTTATAAGCATAGGAATTTTGCATTTCTTAAACACCAATTCATAAACACTATTAATGAATTTGAGCTTACGAGCCCTCGACTCAACAACAATTTCCTGAGCATATCTCAACAACCGAGTGAACTCCAACACATACTCCTCTATCATCATATTATTTTGCCTCAAGTTCTGTATTCGGTAGCCTTGGTTTCCCTCAACTCCAACAGAAAGTACCTGCCTCTGAGTGCGTAGTGAACTCATCCCATTCCACCAGGCCTGCTTCATTCGTCCTTCCATCTTCCACTACTTGTACCAAATCTGACCCACCCCTTTCAACTAGTAGGCAGCAGATTGGCACTCTCTATAGAGGTGACATCCATGATTCGGGTGATCTTCTGTACCTCATCAAAAAACTCATGTGGGTCCTCATCAACTTTAGACCCACAAAATGCTAGAGGGTTCATCCGTGTGAAATCCCAGACCCTGGCCAAAGCAGCAGTCCCGTTGGTGTTGATTGGTACCATCTGCTAGTCGACTTGACTGGTCATTTCCTGAGCCAACATTTGAATCATCGCCTAAAACTCCGTCGGAGACACCTTGTCGTCTTAAGGGGCGATAGGAGCTGGTGGGGCTGGCTGGTTAGCATTCTCGGTCCTCCTTCCATTTCCTCTATTCGGAGGCACTGTTATCACTATAAAGAATAGAACATGAGTTAGAAGGACATCTTTGTGATTAGATCAACGCACGATAAGGATCATGAACAAAGGGAAATTTCCTAATAACATCTTACAGCCTCCCCGTCATAAGTGTGACGCATTTCACACCCATGAAAATGACTGTACTTGACGCGACATTCAGACATCATAGGATACTCTAATACTAGGACTCTGACACCAAGTTTGTCATGACCTGAGTCTACACCCTGGACATAACACGGCACTCGGGGCCACAAGTGGCCCCAAGCTAACCCATGGCTTAACATAAACTGGCATATTGAATTAAACATAGAAGAACCTGAAAAAAACTACTAAATAAACTAATTTTTGAAAATAAGAAATGTCTGATATGATATTGAAATTTATGCAACTAGTACAAAAAAATATATGAACAACACTGTATCTGAAAGCCAGCTAAGAACTGACGAGTTTCTGGGACAAGCCCCCAGCTAAATCTAAAATATGAAATCAAAGAAAGCTGAATAAACTAAACTAAGCTCTTGTCCTCGAAAGATGAGGACTCACCAAAAGATACTGCTACTAAAATCATCGAAAGGGAACTACTAACGATGTTGTGACTAAGAACCTGCACTTGTATCATAATACGATACAACATGAAAAATGTGCATTAGTACTTTGGATGTACTAAGTATGTAAGGTGTAAGTAAAAATAGTAGAAATACACAACAGAACTGATAAACACTAAATATAACTGTAATAGTGTGACACTGGTACTGACTAAGGATTATAATTATATAGTAATATGAGTAAGCTGAGCTGAACTGAAACTGATCAATATAAACTAAACTGACAAGTGGGACAGTCTAAAACCGACATATAACCATGTGAGCTAGACATGGAATCTGATGTATATACCCCATTGGTAAAAGTCCATTGTACCTTGTCAGGGTATAGTGGCTGAGCAAGGTATGGTGGCTGAGCAAGGTGATCATTATCTGAGGCCCATGCGGGATAATAACCTACGAGATAACGTAGTTTTGAGGACCTGGGTGCGCTGAACCCTATCCTGCTCGGTGCTAATTCCTACAACCACTGGTAATCCTAACTGTGACTGCTAGGCTAATAGCTCGAACCTAATGTCCTAAGTCTTAAGTCAGGAATACTTATTTGGAAATACCCTAAGAGTCTAAAGGACCTAATAACTAAAACTATGTGCTCTAAGACTGGCCAGAGCTGCTTTATTTGAAAGCATCGTAGCCAACTAAAGAACAACTTAATGAATGATAACTGAGACTATGGAGTTTTACTGAACTCCTCAAGAGTCTGAATATAGTAAAACTGATAAGATCACATTTCTGTAAGACACTGAAAATGCTATGCAGTTACTGAGACTGAACAATTAATTAATCCATTTTTGATCATATACTGCACTATCATAGTGATTAGAAGGGAACTATCAAAATCAAGCAACATTCATATCTGAACAATTATGCAAGACTCTTTCAAATAACATCCACAAATTAGGGCTAAAATATGCATTTCATAGAAGGAAATATCAACACGAATATCACTAGCAATAACCTTCAAAAGTCACAAGAATTATAACAAGAAGGAAATCCATGATCTACCTGGAAAAAAAACCTAGCTCTGATCTTCAAGGGCTAGAACTGATAAAGTTTTTTGTAAGGATTTTTGGGCACAAGGGGAGAAAAATTCCCTTGTTGAAATCCCATATAGCTGGAGTATATATTCTCGGAAGAACCTTGAGAATCTAAGAAGGAATTCGCAAGCCCTAGTTTTAGCTCTGAGATGAATTGTCTGAGTTCCTAGTACTATTTTTGGGAGATCTTTAGAGAAGTGAGGGAGAAATATCAAATAACTCCCTTTAACCCCTGATAAATAACCCTAAAATGACGTAGTTTAGGAGTTAAAAAAGTCAAAAGTTACAAAAATGCCTTTGAGAGAAAATCTGAAAAATAGCCTGTCAGGACCCAATGGGTCACACAATGAGTCGTTGGTTGATACCATGACTCATTAGGACTAGTCATTAGTACTGGGCTAAAAGTCTTAGCTTACTGGAATTGGAAAATGGAAGAGAACCACGACTCATTGGATGAACCAACAAGTAGTTGGTTCCTCTCGTGGTCACTGGAGGAGTTTTGAACCGAAGCTTGAACTTCTATTAATGGGCGGCACAACGACTCGTTGGTTGGCACAGAGTCATTATCACTACTTGTCGTAACCACTATCTTATCTTGAAGGGCTGCTGATTTGGTGATGGGTGGAAATAATGACTCATTAGAAGGGACCACGAGTTGTTGGTTCGCCTCATTTCTTTTGGGAAAAATTTCAACCACTGGAAACCTTCCAACGGCTCCCAACGATCAATCTTCCAAGCCAATGATGAGTCGTTTGATGGCTCATTGGGTTTGGGAAAGGTCTAGGTAGGTTTCGACACTAAGGGGGAAATGATTGATATGACGACTCATTAATCCTCCCAACGGGTCATTGGTCTTGGGCAAAATTGCATGCCCAAGTGATACTCAAGTGCTTCATTTTGACTTGTTTATCTATCGTTATTGTGTACATTCTCATGTGATTTTTAGTTAAATGTGAATTTATACTAACCAACATGATTAGTGTTGCTTTGCAGGTAAAATGGAATTTTGGGAAGCTAAGATACATGTTGGTAAAATCGGGAATGGACTTGAAAACAAGGAGTGGAAAAGGACAAGGAAGAGCAACAAAAATAAGGGCTCCGCGATGGAGCCATGTCACACCGCCATCGCGGAGGTATTCTGCCTCGGGTGAATTAAAGTTGGCAATTTCCAGTGGAGGTTCGCTTTACCTCCGTGACACGGAGGCAGTGCTACATGATGCACTCCGTGTCACGTTGAGTACAATTACCTGGGACATCAATTTTCAGTGTAGGTGCGCGATAGCACCGTGGCATGTTGGCCAGGCTCCGCGATGCAGGCCGTGGAACGCTGAGGTGAAATTGCTGAGGAGCCGAATTCCAGTGAGGGTCCGCGATACCTCCGTGGCACGGAGGGAGTGCTCCGCTATACCCTCCATGCCACGTTGTTTGTTATTCCAGGAAAAAATTTCAATAGTATAAATAGCACACTTAGGTTTTATTTTAAACATTTTGACTTGGTTGAGTAAGAACGTGGGTTACAGGAAGTTGAGGGGATGAAAATTCTAGGGTTCTTCACTATATCTTTTATCTCAATTGTTTGTATGATTTCTACTTATTTGATGATGTTAAATCAACAAATGAGTGGCAAAATTCACTTCTTGCTGAGGTTATGAACAATTGTAGTGGAATTTAATTGTTAATCATTTCTATTTTCATCTTTTCTTCAATGGCTGTTCTATCAATTCTTGTTCTTACTGCATTAATGTTTGGCCAATGTTAATGTATATCTAAAAAATCCAATTTTGATTTTTAAAAGGAAAGAAATTTGAAAGATGTGAATTGGTAGGATATGATCTCTTCTTAGTTTGGAAAATTTAGAATTGATTTACATTCAGAATAGAAATATATCTGAAAGTCTTATTAGTCAATTAAGGAATCGGGAATGTATGGCTAGAACATGAAATTCTTTTATCACAGAATTGTAGATTAAGTGATTCTTAAGTTGGATAGGAGTTGAAAGTTCCAATGCATGGGCAATAATTCTTGAGTAGCAACCGAAGGAAAGATTAACTGAAGTGTATTGATAAATTAATTCCCTGCATGTTCGTTTTAACCTCAGCTTGCTCATTACTATTGTTCCGACTCACTTTATAATTTTGCCTTAGATTCTTATTAATTAGTAAACTCAAACTCTCAAGATATTAATTATTTGGTTGTCTGCATTCTTAAAGATATAGTTCATTAACACTTAAGTTAATTAGTACCGTAGCTCAGTCCCTGTGGGATCGATACTTGGCTTTACTTAAGCCACTTTACTACTTGTTCGACCACGTGTACTTGCGTGTAGTCACCACAGCACCGAACAAGTTTTTGGCACCGTTGCCGGGGAACTGGCAATTGGTAAAATTATTTTCTTAGTGTTAGTTTACAAATTCTATATAAGTGCTGACAACTTGGTCTTAGCCTTTCTCTTGTAGATATTGAATTTTGTTGAACACTGGCAAGGGATAGGGAGTTGGTGGATTCATTCATAGAGCTGGAAAGATACTTTCATCGTCAAAGAAGGGAAGCTCTAGAGAAGAAGCTGCAGTTGCTAAGACAGACAATCCTGGAGCAACAACAGAATCGACCACTTATGAGGGCAGTGTTAGTGCCCGAGGAAATGGCAGCTAGGCCGGTTCGCGAGGTGGCAATCCCACATGCTAACAATTTTACATCTAGTATTCGCAGACCAGAGCCAGGAGGGAGGTTTGAGCTTAAACAGAACATGGTGCAATTGTTGCACACCAGCGGGCAATTCACAGGTCTCCCTCATGAAGATCGACAACAACATCTCCAAAACGTTTTGGAGATAAGTGACACTTACATCCCCGCTGGAGTATCAACCGATTACGTAAGGCTTACATTATTCCCATTTTCATTATTGGGGGAAGCAAAGAGGTGGTTGAAAGCTGAACCACCTAACTCTATCACCACTTGGGATGATCTTGCAAGAAAATTTTTGATAAGATTCTTTCCATCCAGGAAAACAGCAAGACTTAGAAGTTAGATTCTATGTTTTAAACAAAGAGAGGGGGAGAATCTATATCAAGCTTGGGAAAGGTTCAAATCATTGTTAAGGGATTGTCCTCACCATAACCAGTCCAATGATGATTTGGTGCATACTTTCATAGAGGGTTTGGAGCCACATACAAAAATTTTGCTAGACTCAGCAGCTGGGGGACAGGCATTGGAAAAGACTTATGATGAGCTTTATACTTTGTTAAATCGTATTTCACAGGGAAAACCTGAGTGGAATGCGGACTCTTCAAGAGGAGGAACAAGGAAAGTGGCAGGAGTCTTTGAGGTGGATGGTTTTACAACTATCTCCTGCACAGATAGTTGCATTGCAAAATCAACTCAACACCCACTTCAGCAATATGAGCTTGAATCAACCACAAGCCCTAGTTAATGTAGTGCAACAGGTTTGGTGTGAAGTATGCGGTAGTAATGAACACTCAGCTGAATGTTGTGGTGCAAATCCAGATTCAGTGAACTTTGTTGGGAACGTCCGAAGAAATAATCACCAGTAGTATGGCAATAATTACAACTTAAATTGGAAGAATCATCTGAATTTCTCTTGGGGTAGTAACAATCGTCAATGGCAGAGTTCGAATCAGGGTGCGTAGAAAAATCAAGGGGGGCAGCAGAATTATCAGTCTCAATACAGAGGAAACAATGCACCTCCTCCAGCACCCATCAGCATTGAGGAAATGTTTAAAACAATGATAGCTAACCAAGCTCAAATGCAGGCTGATTATGTGAAATTACCTGCAGACATGAAAAATCAGCAGTTAGCTACTAAGGCATTGGAGTACCAGTTTGGTCAACTAGCTGGAGCTCAAAACACCAGTCCCAGAGGAGGACTACCGAGTGACACTAACCTGAATCCCAAGCAGGTCAATGTAGTGATCACAATAAGTGGATTACAACTCAAGGAGGTCGAACCAGAAAGACCACCTCAGCAATCAGGAGCAGTGGAAAAATATAGGGAACATGATGATGAGAAGGGGAAGGAGAAGGCAGCTGAAGCAGAAAGACCACCACCCCCATTCCCTCAAAGATTAAATAAACACAAGGAGGAAGCTTGTTTTAAAAAGTTCATGGAGGTGCTTAAACAGGTATACATTAATTTACCTTTGGTTGAGGTTTTGCAGGGAGTGCCTAAATATGCAAAGTATATCAAGGACATCATAGCCAACAAAAGAAGATTGACGGAGTATGCTACGGTGATGCTTATTGAGGAGTGCACTACCCGGATTCAAAATAGGTTGCCAACAAAGCTCAAGGACCCTGGGATCTTTACAATTCAGATCACAATCGGGCAAAGTATCCGAGCTCATGGATTATGTGATTTAGGAGCGAGCATAAAGTTGATGCCAACATTGGTGTTCAAGAAGTTGGGGCTGGGCAGTCCTAGACCAACTATAGTGATCTTGCAGCTAGCATACCATTCTTTGGCCGGACTAGATGGCATTGTGGAGGACGTGCTGGTGCAAGTGGGCTCCCTCATCTTCCAGGTGGATTTTATTGTCTTAGATTTTGAGCCGGATGCGCAAGTCCCATTTATTTTGGGACGTCCTTTCTTGGCAACCGGGAGAGCTTTGATTGATGTAGCTTCAGACCATCTAACCATGCGAGCACATGAAAAAGTTGAGGTATTTGATGTGTATAAGGCCATGAAGCTTCCGGCCATCTATGAGGAGCTTTCGACAATCAATGTGCTAAACCAAGAAAAAATTCTTTAGATTGTTGATTCTCGAGATCCATTGGAGAGAGCGTTGATGAGCTCCGATCATTTCAGAGATAGAGATACTTATGAGATGGTGCAAATTCTAAGTGAATCAAAATGGTATCTCAGGAAGCAAGACTTTCACCCATTGATGAGGTACCTGAAACCATTGCCAAAACCATCTATTGAGGAAACACCAAAACTGGAGTTGAAGACATTGCCTCCACATATGAAATACATCTTTTTGGGTGAAGATGACACCTTGCCAGTCATCATCTCCGTAGAATTGACAGAGGAACAAGTAAAGGATGCATTGGTGGTTCTCGAGAGGAGGAAGAAAGCAATGGGATGGCATCTGTCAGACATTCGGGGTATCAATCCAGCTTTTTGCACACATAGAATTTTCATGGAGGAAGGAGCAAAGCCAACTGTACAACATCAGCGGAGGTTGAATCCGATGATTAAGGATGTGGTTAGGAAGGAAGTGATTAAGTGGCTTGATGCAGGTGTGGTCTATCCTATTTTAGACAGCGAATGGGTAAGCCCCATTTAGTGTGTCCCAAAGAAAGGAGAGATGACCGTGGTCACCAATGAGAAAAATGAGTTGATCCCTACACCCACAGTCACAGGCTGACAGATTTGCATGGACTACAAAAAGCTCAATGAGGCCACAAGGAAAGATCACTATCCTATCCCGTTTATTGATCAGATATTGGATAGATTGGCTGGTCAAGAATATTATTGTTTCCTTGATGGCTATTCTAGCTATAACCAGATAGCCATAGCACCGAGAGGACCAGGAGAAGACTACTTTCACATGTCCTTATGGGACATATGCTTTCAGGCGGATGCCATTTGGTTAATGCAATGCACCCGCCATATTCCAGAGATGCATGATAGCGATCTTCCATGATATGGCGGAAGCTTTCGTCGAGGTATTTATGGATGATTTTTCTATTTTCGATAATTCGTTTGCTACTTGTTTGCAGAATCTTGACAAGTTGCTAGCTCATTCTGAAGAATCCAACCTTGTACTCAACTGGGAGAAATGTCATTTCTTAGTCAAGGAAGGTATCGTCCTTGGCTATAAAGTGTCTTGCAAGGGGTTGGAAGTCGATCATGCAAAGATCGAGGTTATTGAAAAGCTACCACCACCTGTGTCAGTGAAGGGTGTTTGCAGTTTTCTCGAACATGCAGTGTTCTACAAACGATTCATCAAGAACTTCTCTAAAATTTCTAGACCAATATGCAGGTTTCTAGAAAAAGAGGTGAAGTTCGAGTTTGATGAGGAATGTGTCAAAGCATTCGAGGAGTTGAAACAGAACTTGATAGAAGCACCTATCCTTATTTCTCCAGATTCGTAACAACCATTTGAATTAATGTGTGATGCAAGCGATGTGGCTGTAGGAGCTGTATTGGGGCAGTGGAGGAATAGAATTTTTCATTCTATTTATTATGCAAGCAAAACACTGGACGCAGCCCAAGTCAATTATACAGTCACAGAAAAGGAGATGCTAGCATTGGTGTTCGCGTTTGATAAATTCAGGTCCTATTTGGTGGGTTCTAGAGTAGTGGTGTATACCGATCATGCAGCGATTCGGTATCTGTTTAACAAGATGGATGCAAAGCCCAGGCTGATTAGATGGATCTTGTTGTTAAAAGAGTTTGACGTAGAGATTCGGGACAGAAAGGGGAGAGAGAATCAAGTGGCAGATCACCTATCGCGATAGGAAATCCGGCCGCATATGAAGGAAGGTGACAGAATCAAAGAAGAGTTCTCGGATGAGCAACTCTTGGCAATAAGGGAAGCTGAAATCCCTTGGTATACAGATATTGTGAATTTGCTAGTGAGTGGAGTTTATCCACCGGAGGCTACGACTCAGCAAAGAAAGAAGTTGAGGAATGATTGCAGGTATTATATTTGGGATGATCCATAATTGTTTAAGCAAGGACCAGATCAGGTGATGAGAAGATGCATTCCGAAGAGCCAGATTGCAGAAGTGTTGAGGAGTTGTCACTCTTCATTGTATGGAGGGCACCACGGAGGCGAGCGGACAACACACAAGGTGCTACAGTCAGGTTTCTTTTGGCCTACACTGTTTAGAGACTCTATAGCATATGTAAAAATGTGTGATAGATGTCAAAGAACAGGCACAATTGGTAGAAGGCAGGAGATGTCGCTGCAGCTGATATTAGAAGTGGAGATCTTTGATGTATGGGGTATAGATTTCATGGGCCCGTTTCCACCGTCATTTGGTAATCATTACATCTTGGTAGCCGTTGATTATGTATCAAAGTGGGTTGAAGCAACAACTTACCCCAGGAATGGCAACAAGGTGGTAATAAAATCTGTGAAAAAGAACATTTTCACTAGGTCCGGGACACCCCGAGCCATTATCAGTGATGAAGGGGATCATTTTGTAAATGAAAGTTTCAAGAATTTGCTAGTTAAGTATGGGGTGCGCCACAAGGTAGCAACAACATATCATCCCCAAACTAGTGGGCAAGTGGACGTGTCGAATAGAGAAGTAAAGCACATTCTACAGAAAACAGTGAATGCACAACGTAGTGATTGGTCAAGCAAACTCGACGATGCATTGTGGGCTTATAGAACTGCGTACAAGACACTAATTGGGACTTCTCCGTACAGATTGGTCTATGGAAAGGCATGTCATCTTCCTGTGGAGCTAGAACACTGAGCTTTCTGGGCAGTGAGGAAATTGAACATGGATCTAGAGCTAGAGGGTAAGAAGAGGCTGATGCAACTCAGCGAACTTGTTGAGTTTCGTTGGCATGCTTATGAAAGTGCCAAGTGCTACAAAGAGAAAACGAAGAGGTGGCACGATAAACATATGGTGCATCGGATCTTTGAGCCGGGGTAGAAAGTATTGCTATTCAATTCAAGATTGAGGCTTTTTCCAGGAAAATTGCGATCTAAATGGTCAAGGCCGTTTGAGGTGGTAAGAATGATCACGCACGGGGCAGTGGAGTTGTGGCAAGAAGATAGAAGTGCCATGTTCTTAGTAAATGGGCAGAGGACATTATTCGAGAGAAGACATCCATCACTCTAGAGGATATCGAGCAATGAATGACATCGAGCCGTGACGGTAAATCAGGCGCTGTGGGGGAGGCAACCCGTGAAATTGTTGTAATAGATGAGTAGAACTACTTGAAAAAAAAAGAGAAAAGAAAACAAAAAGAAAAAAAAAATTTGTTTTGTGTTGAAACCTATGAATGCTAACCAATTTCTTGTGGTGAAGTGATTTTCAGGTGGAATGGAGGGCAAAAATGCAAAGAAAAAAAATCGACGTGAGAAAAATAAAAAGTGACACATTACAGTGAGCCTACGCGATGGCTCATTGTCATGGAGGAGGTGCTCCGCGTTACCCTCCATGACACGTTGAAGAGTGTTTCGGATTTTTTTAAAAATCCAGAACACTGGCGCGATGGCTCCGTGTGACGGAGGGGGTGCTCCGCGTTACCCTCTATGACACGTTGAGTGTTATTTTGCGTCGGGTCACACCGGGTCGCCGGGTAAACTGCGCGAAATATCACTTTAAAACCCCGACTTGCATCATTTCTTTCCTTATTTTCCCTTCCCTCCGCGACTAACACCCCAAATTCCCTTCTCCCCCAACGTGACACGGACCTAGGCATCGATTTTCTTTGAGTTTTCTTCGATTTCATCGGATTAAAGGTATGTTCTTGAACTTTACCTCATTTTTGCTTAAATTTTTTATTCTTGAACATGTGTAGTGATTGAACCTTGCCCTAAGTGAGAATTAATCTTGAATTCATTTAAGTTATGATTGATTGATGTTCATAGTATCATTGTGAGTATAGGAACTGGATGAATGCATGTTTTATTGAATTTTTGCGAAATTGGTAGCTAGGGTTGGAAATTGAATAGGAAGAAGACTAAAATTGTTTGAAATGTTGAAACAAAATTGGGTTGTGCACGTTGGGTGAATTGAATTATGTTGTGATTAATGTTGAATATTCTAAGTAGACGAGGGATTTTTGGGAGAATGAAATTGGTGACTTGCATAGGTTGTTGAGAACAAAAGTTTGGCTAAGTGCTATGATGTTGAAAGTGAATCGATGGTGATAATTTTTTTCATTGTACGAAGTCTGAGTAGTACATTGTAATTGTTCTATCGATTTATATGAATGCACTAAGCCAATTGAATGTTAAGAATGAGGAAAATCATGAATGTCTTGTAGAATTGTTTTGATTGTGGCTAAAGACTAAGTGTGGGTGACCTAATTACACCCAACCTTAGTTGAAGCTAATTGTGACTTGAACAACATTGGGACTGTCTTTTTGATTGTACAGGAACAATGTAAGGCAGGCAAGACAAGGGAAAGGGCGCATCCACATCGGGCGCCGGTAGGAAAAGGATAAGATTGGGAACAACAGTTCAAGCAGCACCAGCAATTCCGATAGGACAACGCCGACAATACGGAACCCGATGGGTGACTGATGAAGGGAAGAAATGGTATGCAAAACACAAAGAAACCAAATACTTCCCAGAGGAGCAAATATCAAGGGAGCCGCTGGCACAGGAATCCTGTGGATTGTACACCGGATTGACACCGGTGGGCTTCACTTCATCTTCGAAGAGCCCAGGGAGTGCAATCTCCATCTCATCCGGGAGTTCTATGCCAACTGGAACCGGACTCTCCGCAGTCACACCGTCAAAATTAGGGGGCAGGTTGTTACTTTTGAGCCCCATCACTTGAATGCTATATTGGGGGTGCGGGACACAGACGCCCATGTACTCTGGCAGCTGAACATCACTCCACCTTATGCAGACATCAGATGCACTCTATGTGGAGCTAGTTTGACAATAAGGTGGAGCAGACACAAGGAGAGGGGCTACCACCAAACGCTGCCCTACTCGCAGATGAACAGGGAAGCCAGGATCTGGCTGAAAATTGTGTGCTCATGCTTGATCCCGGGGGTGCACATGACATATGTCACCAGGGATCGAGTCTGCTTGGTGTATGCCCTGAGAAGGGGCTTGAGATAAACGTTGGGGTGGTGATCATCTCTGCCATGAAGAGAGCTGACTACATTAGGGGCACAGATACGGGTTCGGTGGTTTGCTTACCACGTTCCTGAGGGGCCATGATATCGAGGAGGAGGACTTGGATTACATCCCACAGATTGAAAAGCGTGCCTTGGATGTCACCAAACCCAAGGCACCTGACACTACTCATGGGCCGGTGCTCACACTAGCCGAGCGACATGCTCGGGATGACTAGTATATGGCCCGCATGTACGGGATGCAGATGTTGCATCTGCGCATTGGCGGGAGGCCTGCAACGGAGGATGAGCTATGGCAGCTCGAGCTGGATTACCCATTCGGCGAGAAAGCCTGAGCTCTATGCAGAGTGGGGCCAGTGTTTGTTGAGCCCGTAGATGATGATGTCCCCACCGATGAGGAGACACGCCGGGAGGACTCAGATGTTGAGTCAGATGAGGACAGTAGGGGCGATTCTGATATGGGAGACGAAGCAATGACACCTGATGAAGAAGTTGAATACTTGGATTGATCAGGGAGTTTCACCACCTACCTTTGCGATATGTTGACATTTTGTGAACACTGGGGTCAATGTTTGATTTAAGTGTGGGGTGGGAGTAGTTAGGTGCCAGCTATTTCGTTTTTGTTTTTGTTTATGTTTATGTTTTGTGTTATTGTGCCTGTGAAAAATGTGACCTTGTGACTTTGAGTGGTATGTCTATAATTAAGTTGGTATTGTAATGAATGTTAAGCTGTTGTGTGTTGTGTTGAGCTGTTGTTGGTTGGTTGTTGTATAAATGTTTTTGTTTTCTATCGAAATTATCAAAACTTTTAAAAGTTTTGTTGAATTTCTTTTATGTTGGGTTTCTTGGCCTTTGTTTTTGGTGCTTTTACCGAGAATAGTCCCATTGAACCGAAGTCGTAGACAGTGACCGTTCCCTATGATGGATGGATGACGACCGTCTTAAGGGAAATGTAGTCGATATGAGTAGTTTTTTCCTTCTTTATTTTCTTTCTTTTGTTGTTTCCCAAACATGTCGCTATTTCATGGTTCGGAATTCTTGTTATGTGTTGTACATGATATTAAGATGCAAAGGTGATTCGTATGAAAGCATTCAAATGTGTAAACATGTTTAGATACCTAGGCCATAGAGTTCGATCCGGTGTGATCGAGGCTTAATAGTGAATTCTTGTAATTAGCTAACTGAAGATTCTATGAATATGTCTTAAGTTGAGCATGTGCAATGAGTGTGAGGTGAGGTTTCTATTATTTCATGCTATTGTGAGGTGTCCAGAACTTGCCTAGTGTGTGTACTAAACGAAATAAAGGATGTGTATTGTAGGAAAGGATGTAGGCATTTCTTTGATTAAACCTAAAGTTTCTCCATTATCATACCTACCTTGAATGTACATCCTAGTTAGCCCCATTAAGCCTTTAGCCCTATCTTTTTTTCTTTCTTTGAAGAGGTACAAACCAAGCTTAATCCCTTCTTTTCATTAGCCGTGAATTTGATCCAAAACTCTTAAGCGCTTAAGAAAAACAATTTTCCCATAGTGTAAAGGAGTGAGAATTGAGAAACAGAAGGAAAAGCGGAAGTGGTGAACGTTAAAGAAAAGGTCAAAGGTGCACTTGCTGAAATTAAATAAAATAAAGATGTATAACTAATCTTTGCTAGTAAGTCAAGTGTGTTTAGAGAAATGGGAACAAAAACAAAGAAAAAATTTCTTCAAGAATGGGAGGATGAAGGAAGAAAAAAAAATGGCCGTAATGATGGTGGGATGTATTGACAAGCGCTTAAGGAAGCTAGTTGCTATTATTGGTTAGCCCAGTATTTGTTAGTTCCTTAGCTTACATTAAAACCCGTTAAGTCCTACGTGATCTTACATCACTCGTCCTTATATTAGTGGAGTAATACACTGAAGGCAAGCCTATGGTTCATGACATGATGCATGTGAATTCTTTGGGAGAGAGAGCGAAATTGTATTCATATACCCCTACATGTAGTGCTTTGGAAATCATATGATAGCAAATGGGGTATTTCTCTTGTGTTGTGAGGGCACATGCTTGAC
Source organism: Datura wrightii (assembly GCA_035772735.1). Taxonomy (NCBI): domain Eukaryota; kingdom Viridiplantae; phylum Streptophyta; class Magnoliopsida; order Solanales; family Solanaceae; genus Datura; species Datura wrightii. Next base: position 147,550,974 of record JASDFA010000018.1, read on the forward strand.
GAGAGATTAATTTCATGTCGGATGTCTTGATCAGTTGATCTGCACAAGTTTGCCAAGATCGAGAATTGATTCTTGAGCTTAGGAGATCTTAATGTGATGTACTTCATTGTATTGATGAGACCATGCATGTTTTCTTGATGATTTGCTATATTAAATAATCGGTATAGCCGTAGCTTGAATTGTTGAGCCAAAGTAGCTATGCGTGAGTGTCAATTGCATGAGATGTGAGAATATTGTTCGAGGAAGAACAAGGTTTTAAGTGTGGGGTAAGTGATCTTGGGCGAAATTGCATGCCCAAGTGATACTCTAATGCTTCATTTCGACTTGTTTGTCTATTGTTATTGTGTACATTCTCATGTGATTTTTAGTTAAATGTGAATTTATACTAACCAAATGATTAGTGTTGCTTTGCAGGTAAAATGGAATTTCGGGAAGCTAAGATACGTATTTGTAAAATCGGGAATGGACTTGGAAACAAGAAGTGAAAAAGGACAAGGAAGAGTAGCAAAACCAAGGGCTCCGCGATGGAGCCGTGTCACGCTGCCATCGCAGAGGTATTCTGCCTCGGGTGAATTAAAGTTGGCAATTTCCAGTGGAGGTTCGCGTTACCTCCGTGGCATAGAGGCAGTGTTACGCGATGCACTCCATGTCACGTTGAGTACAATTACCTGGGACATCAATTTCCAGTGTAGGTGTGCGATAGCACCATGACACGTTGTCCAGGCTCCACGATGTAGGCTGTGGCACGCTGAGGTGAAATTGCTGAGGAGCCGAATTCAAATGAGGGTCCGCGATGCCTCCATGGCACGAAGGGAGTGCTCCGCGATACACTCCGTGCCACGTTGCTTGTTATTCCGAGAAAAATTCTCAAGAGTATAAATAGCACACTTAGGTTTTATTTTAAACATTCTGACTTTGTTGAGTAAGAACGTCGGTTACAGGCAGTTGAGGGGACGAAAATTCTAGGGTTCTTCTCTATATCTTTCTCTTTTATCTCAATTGTTTGTATGATTTCTACTTATTTCATGATGTTAAATCAACAAATGAGTGGCTAAATTCACTTCTTATTGAGGTTAAGAACAATTGTAGTGGAATTTAATTGTTAATCATTTCAGTTTTCATCTTTTCTTCAATGGTTGTTCTATCAATTCTTGTTCTTACTGCATTAATGTTTGGCCAATGTTAATGTATATCTAAAAAAATCCAATTTTTATTTTGAAAATGAAAGAAATTGGAAAGATGTGAATTGGTAGGATATGATCTCTTCTTAGTTTGGAAAATTTAGAATTGATTTACATTCAGAATAGAAATATATCTGAAAGTCTTATTAGTCAATTAAGGAATCGGGAATGTATGGCTAGAACATGAAATTCTTTTATCACAGAAATGTAGATTAAGGCTCATGATTCTTATGTTGGATAGGAGTCGAAAGTTCCAATCCATAGGCAATAATTCTTTACTAGCAACCGAAGGAAAGATTAACTGAAGTGTATTGATAAATTAATTCCCTGCATGTTCGTTTTAACCTCAGCTTGCTCATTACTATTGTTCAGACTTACTCTATAATTTTGCCTTAGATTCTTATTAATTAGTAAACTCAAACTCTCAAGATATTATTTATTTGGTTATTTGGATTCTTAAAGATATATTTCATTAACACTTAAGTTAATTAGTACCGTAGCTCAGTCTCTGTGGGATCGATACTTGGCTTTACTTAAGCCACTTTACTATTTGTTCGATCATGTGCACTTGCATGTAGTCACCACAGCACCAAACAGTCATCCCATGCCTCATAGGTTCCTGAAATATAACTTGTAGTGCTGACAATTACTTAGACAATGGATCGTTACTGCTGATAACCACTCGTTGTCTGGATCATTTTGTAACCAAATTTTCTGGTTTTTTCCTGCTAAGTCTAGGTTTGTTCTAAGAACCTTTTGGGGTGTTACACCCCACTATGAGTCATAGTATGTGGGTATGACCCGTGATCGGGAGTCGTACCAAGTCTTTCGAATTATCCAATGATTGATGGTATGGGTGATGGTATGACTCATATGATGGTGTTACTAATCGTAGTAAGATTTGTAGTTATATTCAGAGGGTTGGAGGTCTTGGGCTTGGTCAGTACGAGAGGATACCACGAGTCTAAAAAGGATTGTACGACTCGTAGTATAATTCGTGATAGTTGATATAACAGTTTTTCTGCAAATTCATTAAGGTATTTTCGTAAATCCTATTCATATAATACCCAAACTACGTCATTTTATGCCCTTAGAGAAGTGTATTAGGGGAGTTTAACCTATTCCAATTCATTCAACTCCCATGCGTGCAAGTTTAGAGGGTTCCATTGGAGATCAAGCCCAAAAATCCTCCAATTCTCCTCCAAATCTCGTGGCTTTCAAAGTCACGTTAAGAATTATATTACCTAGGTATATAGGCCATGAATGAGAGTTTCCTTTCACTCTCATATCCGAATTTCTCCTCAAGTTCATGAATTCAAGTATTTATTCAAGTGCATGATCCTATGGGGTTTCATCCCAATTTTATGAAATTCCCTATGATTTATTTATGGGTCAACTCCCTTCATGTTTAAAATCATATTTTAAGAACTATGGGTATATTGTATACTTATTTTTTGTTATTAATTTATGATTTAAAATTTTAGAGAATTAGGCCCAATTATGCAAGTTTCATGAAAAGTCAAGTTTATAATTCTATTATGATGTTGATTCCCTAAGCCTAAATTTATGATTTATGATTTATAACATGATTTATTCTCAAACATGTATATTCTTCATGATTTTGGTCGATTCAAGGGCCCTATTTCATGGCTAATCATATATTGCAAGCATGATCAAGTATGTTATGATATACTAGCCATGAAATTGATGAATAATTTCATAATTATTATATGAGCCCTCATGTGAATGTTTTTGTGAGTAGTGTCTAGCACCGACTAGGCCTGGCGTTTAGGTAAACTCTATGTTCTCAGAACTACACACCAACATAGGTTTATATTCTTGGACTCAAGGTGGGTCCCTATTAGTGATATCATGCCATTTACGTCCCTTTCCTGGCAAGTCTGGGATGGTTATGCCCACTTAGGTGATATAGTCGGGGCATCATGTAAGCTCTATCATGATGTTGTCAGTTAAGATGAGTCCTCCCATTGTTCCTCATGATTTATGCATTGTCGTGATTAAGATACTTTGGCTCAAGTTATGTTTTACAAGGTCTCTCTTATGATTATTATTATGACTAGTTTACGAATAGTTTTGAGAACCTTGAGCCCTCATGTTTATATTATGATAATCATTTCATGTTTTGAGCTTTCCTACTCTTACGAACTCTTATGTATTATTATTAGTCCATTTTTACTTACCTTGCATACTCTATGTTGTACTATTTCATGATACAAGTCCGGGAGATCAGATTCAGTCGCGCCATTAGTCTTACTTCCTTATTGGTTCAGTTTAGCCAGTATCGATGAGTCCTCATCTTCTGAGGACATTTAGCTTAGTTTTTTATTTTGTTATTTTAGTTATAGACTTTATCGAGCTAGTTGGAGATGTTGTCCCATCAACTCATCAGGTATGTTAGAGACTTTTTAGATAATATGTGTAATTTAGCTTGTCAGTGTTGACTCGTTCATGATTATTATGTGTGTAGACTACCACTTATTCGTGTTCACTTTATTAGTTTATTCTCTTTAGCCACTACGTTCATGCCATTGGTCGGCTTGGAGCCATTCGTGGTTTTAGGTTCCGTGTCTTGGTCCGGGGACTCAGCTCGGGTCGTGACATTATAATTTATAAGGTTTCCCTTACAAATATGATTATGACTCATTTATGAACTATCTGAAAACCTTGAGCCCTCATTCCTAAATAATGACTATTGCTTCATGTTTAAAATTTCCTACTCTCATGAGCTCTTTATGTATTTTAATAGCATGTTTTACTCACTTCCCATTCTCAGTACATTCAAATTATTGACTGCATACTGTATACTATATCATTTCATGATATAGATTTAGGCGATCAAACTTAGCCACGCCATTAACCCTGCTCCCTATCAGTCCAGTTCAGTCCTAGTGTTGGTGAGTCTTCATCTACCGAGGACATTCTTTTAACCATGTTTTGTTATGTCATACCAGTTCTTGATTTAGCAGACTAGTTGGGGAGTTGTACCATCATTCCATCTATGACTAGAGGCTTAGACAAACATGTATTAGTTGACTCAGTTGTTGATGTACATCACTTTTGTGCTCTATTTTATACTATATAGACTTCTATGAATTCATGTTTAAGGTTTTAAGCTTTGTGCTTTAATTAAATTATGCTCTTGAGTTGCTATGCACATTCCATGGGTTAGCTTAGATCCATTCGTGGTTCTAGGTCCCGTATCTCGATCCGGGATCCCAGATCGGGTCGTGACAATAATGTGTGGAAAGGTAGACAACTGAAACCCTCTTTATAATACTTGAATGTCGGTCAGAAATTATGCACAACTCTGGTGTATCATGCAGAAAACTACTCTACTGTTAAACAAAATATTGGTAGAAGGCATCACACTCAGAGTCTACTATATATAATGCCACAGGAAAAATATGATTCTCCACATCTTGTGCAACTGCAGACAACAACACCCCATTGTACTTTCTCACGACCCAAATGGGGGCCCGGATCGGAACACGGGAAAAAGAAACCCTGAGAGAGCCCAAGTCGACCCATGACATAAGCATACATCTAACTTAATCAAGAAACTTAATAATCAACAATATTCTCATAATGGAAGTCTAACTTGAACATAACATCAGCATATGAAATCCGAAGCTGAATACATACATATGTCTGAAAAGCCTCTAAATCTGACAAGCTGATGGGAAAAGACCCCAACTAGCTCAAACAACTGAAACTGAAATACACAAAGGAAGTCTTAGTAGTCTAGTCCTCAGGAGATGAGGACTCACCCATAGTATGATTGCTAGATCTGTTAAGCTAACTATGAGCGGGGCTAAACCTGAGAGTCGGGTCCTGTATCATGAAACGATACAACATAGAAAGTATCTGGTCAGTAAGTGGAATTTTGTACCGAGTATGCAGGGTATGTAAAACCGCTAAAGTAAGTAAAATCATTTAAGGACAATGAATTAAGTAAAACATAAACCTCAGTAATCTGAGAGTAGGGCTTGGATGCATTCTTTATGAAATCATGATCTCTTCATAACATGACATAACATAACTTTATAACATCATAACTGAATCGGTTAACTCAAAGCTGAATTCAGACATTCATAAGTAAAGATGAACATTGAGTCAAACCTGCTTTAGAACATGCATTTACATAAATATCATGAGTAATGGATATGCATATCTGAAATCATGAGGAACAATGGGAGACTCATCTTTTAACCGACATACCACGATAGAGCTTAGTGGTCCCAACTGTCACACTCGAGTGGGTAGAACCATCCAAATCCTTGCTAGGGCTAGGAATGATACCATGATATAGATATCAACATCATGGGACATTTGGTCCATGGATAGCTCACAAGGGAGGTCCCAAGTAATATTTAATAGTATCAACCTATGTTGACGCGTAGTTCTGAGGCATAGGGTGATTGACCCTTAGCCTACTCGGTGCTAGACACTACTCCCAAAAACATGCATATGCTCTATATTGTATATAACGAAGCTCAACATTGTCTATTGACAAAGCTCAATAATCAAGTACATCTCAAATATGAAATCATGCATATGAAAAGCTTTAGTTCAAAACATACCACAATGAAAATATTATTGGGAGTCTTCACTCCAAAACAATATGGTAAGATTAACTCAGGAAACTCATCATTCATACTTCACATGTGGGCATTCAACAAAGCTTTATCATACTTAGAAATACTCAATTCTCATCGAAAACATCATTGTAAACATGGGTAGCTTCAAAACATACTTTTCATCATAATATCTCATCATTATCATATATTCATCACCAATCTTATCTTTCATGAACATCTTAACAATGGCCTTTTAATTCAATAAACTAGTAACACAATTTTTAATTGAAAAAGTTATAAAAATTTCCCATGCTTCATAATTCAATAGTATAATCGCAATCGAATCATACCCACATATCGAAATCGAAGATTCATGCATTTGGGTTAAAACGCCATAAATTATACATAGAATTTCATACTTTAGAGAGGGATTGGGCATGGATGTGAAAGAAATCAACCATTCATAACCCTACATAGCTGTTGGTAGCTGATTCTAACACTTCTTTGAATGCCCAATTGAGAATTGAAAGGAAATTGAGGAACAACATGCTCTAAAACTTTTCTACCTTGCATGCATGATTGAATAATTTCAAAAATGAACTTAACCCTTTTAAAAGTCACTATTCATAACCCAAAACATCGTAGTTTAGGCCTTAGGAACTTAGGAATTACGGAAAAACTCTTACTAAATTCGTAGAAAATAACGTCCAAGGTGGTCCTAACGGAGGACCTAACGACTCGTTGCTGAGGGACACGACTCGTGGAGTCGTCCATTAAGAACAATGCTTTTCTGATCTCCTGGGCTCATCATGGGCGAACTCACGACTTGTTATTGGTGACCACGAGTCATGGTCACCACCCATAAGGTACACTGCCTTGGCTTCGAAAAAAATCTTCTTTGTTTGATCACGACTCACCCCACAAATAGTGGGGGCTGACCACAACTCGTAGGGACCTTCTGTCAAGTCCACTACCCCTTTTTTCTTTTCTTTTCTTTTCCCCCTCCCCACGACTAACCTGACGACTCGTAGGCTTGATCACGAGTCGTGGTCGTGCCCGTGGGGCCTCACTTCTCCAGTTTTTAATTCCCTTTACTGCCTTCCACGAGTTACATCACAACTCGTGGGTTGATCTCACGACTATCCCCATGACTCGTCCTGACTCTCCTGTAAAATTTCATTTCTTTTCTGTTTCAACTCTTGGGTCTGATCTTTGAGCTTCCGGGGTATAACAATATCTCCCCCTTTAGGAACATTCGACCCCAGATGTTGGAAAACACACAGAAAAGCTGAGATATGCAATTATCATATTCAAATACTGATCATTAAAACCAAAAACTGACGGGATTATTACCTTCAATTCAAACTACATAGCTGAACTGAATTCATGAATCATACATACATCCATATACATAAAAGAAACTTGCGCACATGAACTAAACATGAAATTAAATAGAGTCTGAGTGAACAACTGATACCTCAAGTAGAAACTGAGTCGGTAGAGAATAAATGTCGGTATCTAGCCATTATATTCACTTCGGTTCCCACGTAGCTCCTTGAAGATGCTGATTTCTCCATAACACTTTGATTGAAGCTACTTCATTGTTCCTTACCTTTTGAACCTATCAATCCAATATTTCCACCGGAACCTCCTCATAGCTAAGGCTGTCTCTCACACCAACACTGTCCATCGGGACAACTTAGGCTGGATCACCAAAACACTTCTTCAAGAGCAATACATGAAACACAGGATGCACAGAAGCTAATTCTGAAGGCAAATCCAACTCATAAGACACCTTGCCAACACGTCTCACTATCTGATACGGGCCGACATAGCAAGGACTAAGTTTCCCTTTCGTTTTAAATCACATCACTCCCTTTGTTACACTCCGTAAGATTCCCAACACATAGATGGCCTATTCGCGTGTTGGTTAAGAGTATTTTAAAGCCATACATGCTAGAAAAGGCCTGGGAAAAGACCGGACGAGAAACCTGTCGAACCATCACGGAAGGTGCCGGGGCAGAGCCCCTCCGCGATGGCAACGTGTCACGGAGGTGGAGCCTCGGCGTTGGCTCCGTGACACATTGGCCCTGTCCAAGCCCTAGTATATAAAGCCTCCACTTCGGTTCATTTCATTATTATATCAAATAATTTCCAGAAGCTCGTGAGAAAACAGAGAGGGTGCGAAAGTATTATTAAATTATCGCTCGATTACGCTGTCAAGTGTAGTCCAAATCCAAATTAACCTCAGATACCGAGGTATTTAGCAGCAAGGAGCATTCTTACAGATTTAGTTTCGTGAAATTCGGCCGGTGAATTGTCATGCTACCGAACTAAGTTGGGAGAAATAGCTGGAGTACTCACCGTGCTTCGTCCGTTAGTCGGATAAACCGAGGTTAAGGTATGTAAAGACAGTTTCTTCATCAAGTTATTAGTTTTAGCCTTGTATAGCACAGTAAACTCCATATTAGAATTCCCTGAGTTGAATATTGAGTATTGTACAAGTTCAGTAAATCTAGTTTGCGTTGTTATATCGTACTCAGTCTGAAAGTTAGTAAAGCATGCGCCAAAATGGCAAGTTAGCATTCCAGACTTAGTATAGCCCAGTATGTTATTAGCAAGCATATTTCTAGAATATTATGACAGATATTCAGAATAAGAGTTAGTAAAGTAAAATCAGACAGTCAAATAGTATCTTGGCTACAGATTAGCCATACAGACAGTGGATATCTTGGCTATAGTATAGCCATACATTTAGATAGTATCTTGGCTACAGATTAGCCATATAGTTAGATAAAGATCACAGATTCAGTATAAAGCAGTATGAGAATTAGAATAATACAGAAAGAGATCAGAATAAGAAATCAGAATTCAGATAGTATTTTTCAGTTTAAACATGCTTGCTATACATGTGCTTATTGTTAGTTGAGACTTGGTTGTGTTGTGAGGGCACCCTTTTGAGCGTCCTCACCACCCCTGGGTTGGTAACTGTGTCGCCCACTGAGCAGGTGGGTTTACGTTACTCCATGGAGTGGCATGCCATCCCCAGTTTGGACGAAGATGGGATGAAGCTTTCCCCATATCAGGCTGATCCGCATTACAGTACAGATAGCCCTGTTGTGTGCAAGCGCCCAGGGAGCATTTTCAGATACAGTTACAGTTACAGATACAGTATAGGAGTCCTCCAGACTCAGAAATGATTATTTATATCGGAGGCTATGGCCTGAGCTGGAGACCCAGGGGGCTGGCAGAGGTGGTCGTAGTTAGCAGATGAGTGGAGTGACTTATTTTTGGCTGGTTAGGACCCGGGTAGGGGTATATAGATTGTTTGCTTGCTTGGCTCCATCCGGCTTATGGGGGTTTGTATTGGCTCTTGTTTGCTATATATATATATACATATATATATATATATGTATGTATGTATTTATGTGCTATATATTAGTTAATAGACAGCAGGCCGTCGCGTCTATAGGTATTGTCCTGCCCTATCACAACACCGAAAGTCTGATTCAGTTCATATCAGTTCTTATAGATTCAATTATCTCCTTCTATTTAGAATTGCTAGTTATGTTATCTGTATTCAGTTGTATCCAGTTGCTTTGCATAGTCAGTACCAGTGGTACTGATGCCCGTTTGGGGCGCTGCATTACTTGCCTGCAGGTACTCATAGACGAGGAGGCGATCCCTCGTGATTCCAGCCAGCTTATAGATTCATCAGCTCCTGTCATCCGGAGCTTGATATTCAGAGGTGTAGTTCATTTTCTTTTATTATACAGCATGGGTAGGCCGGGGCCCTGTCCCGACCATTTCATCAGTATTCATAAAGGCTTGCAGATTGTATATATTCATCTCCTTGTGGTTAGTTGTGCCGGTCGTGTGAGGTCGTGCGTTTTGTTTAGCTGCGTAGCATTGTTGATTATGTTGGCCGTGTGGGGACATAGTCTGATAGTAGTGGTGACCTTGCCGATCATGTAGTTATTCAGTATTCTATTATTGAGTTACAGATAACTAGACAGCATGGTGTCTTTGTCAGCCCGCATAGGTTTCCCCCTTTGTAAGTATGTTTCTGGTTAGCTGAAGTTTTATACAGGTGGCTATAGGACCAGTTGGCCGGAGGATGTGTTTACAACCATTATATAGCCCGTTGTTTCCAGAAATCTGAGTTAGAGCTAGCCAAGCACCAGATGTGCTTAGGCTCACCAGTTAGCAGTCTAGGTCCTACCAGGGCACCGGGTGCCAGTCATACCCCCCAAGGCAGGGCGTTACAAACTTGATATCAGAGAAGGTCGTGTCCCAGGGAGTCCGCAAGCCGTGCTAAGTAGAGTATTGTCTATGGATGTGTTGTGCACCATATGCTATAGGCAAGAGGCTGCGAGGCACGATAGGATTGTTACTCTTCTTTCTTATTCAGTTGTGCTATAGAGCGGTACAATATAGGGTTGGGTCCCTAAAACTTATCATATTCATTGTCTACGGATAAGAATGGCAGACCAGCGTCACCCTACCACCGGTAGAAGATTAGACACAGCAACAGGAGAAGGCACCAGTAGGATGCCTCAGTTCCATTCAGAGTCAGCCCGACCTGAGGGCGATAGAGAGGCTTCATCATAGCCCTCTCAGCAGTCCCCCTCACATCAGGAGCCGTTTGGGCACGACACCGCCTCCGATAGCTCCTGTACCTTCGCCATCAAACCAGGGAGTTCGGAGCATAGTGGTTATGTTGGCACAAATGATGGCCACACAGCGCCAGTCAGTGCCAACTGTAGCAGCAGAGCCTTCAGGTGGGTCAGGTAGTTCCAGGGTCAGGGAGATTTTGGCACTAGGTCCCCAACAGTTCACTGGGTCAGATCAAGCAGAGGACCCCCAGGATTTCCTAGATCAGATGCAGAGAATTTTCCGGGGTATGCATATGACCCCTACAGAATCAGTTAAGCTGGCGGTGTTTCAGTTGCGGGACATAGTTGTATTATGGTACGAGAGTTGGGAAAGGTCTCGAGGGAGAGATGTTTCCCCTCCGACCAGGACCGTTATTTGCCACGGGAGATCCGGAAGGCCCGGATGGATCAGTTTTGCATTTGGAGCAGGGGGCGAGGAGCGTATGAGAATATGCCCTACAGTTTGACTACCTAGCCCGCTATGCTCCAGCTTTTGTGGACACCATGCCATCCAGAGTCCACTGATTCATTATGGGTCTGAACCCAGAATATATTGAAGCCTGCATGATGGCTACGTTACGAGAAGATATGGATATTGCCCGAGTACAGGCCTTTGCCCAGACCATTGAGGGACTTAGAAAGCGGCAACAGGGCAGTAGATAGACAAATCAGGAACAGCGCCGCAGAGACAGATCAGATGGAATGCAGAGGGAGGTTTCAGAGAGGACCCAGGCCCCGATTGCCAGACAGACCCCCTATACCCCCACATCCATCACAACAGCAGCAGCGAGGTAGATTTGCTCATCGAGGGCAGTCAGAGTCTGGTGGCAGTTCTCAAACAGTAGATTCCCCGCAGCAGAGAAGGGAAGAGCAGAGCAGATTTACACCCCCACCTTGCCCTAATTGCGGCCGACCTCACATCGGAGCTTGTAGATATGGCTCCTCGGGGTGTTATATTTGCGGGCATGAGGGGCACTGCATGAGAGATTGTTCGACCACGGGACAAGAGAGCAGAGATAGTTAGGACAGGGGATCCGCAGGGCCACGAGCTCCAACAGCCTCGGCAAAGCGTAGGCCCTCAGGTACAGCAGGTAGAGGCCGAGGTAGATTAGGATCCTCTAGTTTAGGTGCGGGCTCAAGCCGTACCTATGCATTACCAGGGAGACAGGACTCAGAGGCGTCTCCAGATGTGGTAACAGGTATGATGACTATCTGTTCATGCCCTGCTTATGTATTGATTGATCAAGGGTCCACACTGTCATATATTACCCCATTTGTGGCTCGAAAGTTTAATGTCGCACCAGAGTTATTACAGCAACCCTTTTCAGTATCTACACCCGTTGGTGACTCCATTATAGCTAGTAGAATTTATCGAGGGTGTACAATGCAGGTTGCTGATTGCCAGACTACAGTAGATTTGGTAGAACTAGAGATGATTGTTCGGGTTGTTTGTGGATATACAAAACGACACGCAAGTGCACGTGGTCGAACAAGTAGTAAGTGGCTTTAGTAAGCCAAGTATCGATCCCACAGAGACTTGGGTTAAGTGCAATTTGCTCAAGTATACTATATTTTACCTCTAAATATGCCGACAACAACGTAACCAAAAATTTGATAAGTTGTTTCATAAATTTTATACTAAAACTAAGAACAATTATCTACTTTGAATCTGAACTATGGATAAAAGCATGCTGAGGTTAAACGAACATATAATGAAATTTATTATCATCATAAATTGGTTAATCTTTTCTTACTGTTGCTAGCCAAGAACATTTTCCAAGAGATTAAAACTCTCGTATTTAACATCACTTAAGAATCATGAACCATCCGTCTACATTTCTGTGAACAAATGCAATTCATGTCCTAGCCATACGATTCCGGTTCCTAAATTGACTAATACGACTTTCAGGTATATTTCTATCCTGAAAGCACATCAAAACTCAATTTTCCCAAACCAAGTAAAGAACAATATCCTATTAATTCACAACTTTCCAATTTCGTGCTCTCTCGAGTGAAATCGGACTTTTTAGATGTACATTAATGTAGGCCACACACCAATGCAGTAAGAACAAGAATTAATAGAACAACATGGAAGAAAAGATGAAAAACCAGATAATCAATAATCAAATTTCATCACAAGTGTTCATAACCTCAGCAAGGAGGGGAATTAGCCACACATTTGTGGATTAATCATCATAAAACGAGTGTTAATCATACAAGCAATTGAATTAAAGAATAAACAAAGAGAGAAAAAACCCTGAACTTTTCGTCCCTCAACTGCCTGTAACCCACGTCCTTGCTCCACCAAGTCTGAATTGTGAAAAATGAACTTAAGTGTTCTATTTATACTGCTGGGAATTTTTCCCGGAATAATGAGCAACGTGTCACGGAGTGCATCGCGGAGCACTACCTCCGTGACACGCCATGAACACAGACCCTCACTGGAACTGGGGGTCCGGTAATTCAAGCTCAACGTGGCACGACGTGCATCGCGGAGCACTGGCTCCGTGCCACGGAGCAAACGTGGACCTCCATTGGAAATTGGGTGAATTTTCCCATCCAGGCAGAATGCCTCCGCGATGGCAGCGTGACACGGTTCCATCGTGGAGCCCCTTTAATTGCTGTTGTCCAATGTCTTTTCCCTTGCTCGCATCCAAGTCCAACTCCGATATCATCCAACATGCATTTTAGCTTCTCGAAATCACATTTTACCTGCAAAACAATGCTAATCATGTTGGTTAGTATAAATTCACATTTTATTACCAATTACATGAAAATGTATACACATTGCTAGATAAAAAAGGCGAAAATGGTACTTTCGAGTATCACTGGGCATATAAATTTGCCCAAGATCACTTACCCCACACTTAAATCCTTGTTCGTCCTCGAACAACAAACGTACAATTCATGCAATTTACATCCCAACCTCGCTACTATGGTTCGACAATTTAAGCTACGGTCATACCGATTATTCAATACAGCAAATCATCAAGAAACCATGCATGGTCTTATCAATGCAAAGACCTTCAATACATTAAGACTTTCTAGACTTTAAGAATTGACTCTCGATCTCGGCAAACTCATGCAAATCAGCTAATCAAGATATCCGACACGAAAATCAATCTTTTATCAAGCATGTGCCCTCACAACTCAAGAGAATCTTCCCCTTTTTGCTCATGTGACACACAATCATTCAAACAGGGGCATGTACACACAATTTCACTCTCTCTCCCAAAGGAATTCACATGCATCATGTCATGACCCATAAGCTTACCCTTAGTGTATTACTCCACTAATATAAAGATGTGCGAAGTAAGATCACGTAGGACTTTAATGGGTTGTAATGGAAGCTATGGAACTAGTAAATATTGGATTAGCCAATAATAGCCACTAGCATCCTTAAGCGCCTTTTCAACACATCCCATCAACTCATGGACATTGTTTCCCTTTTTTTTTTTTTCATCATCCCATTCTTGATGGTTTACTTTAGTATGGCCCATTTCATTAAGCACACTTGAAACAACAACAAAGATTATTCTTCATTATCGTTTATTTATAGAAAGTGCACCTTCAACCTTTTCTTTTCTTCTATCACTCTGCTTTTCTTTTTCTTTTCACCATTCTCACTCTTTGACACTTTGGGAAAATGATTTTCTCTTCTTAAGCGCTCAAGTGTTTTGTATAGACTTTACGGCTAATGAAAAGAAGGAATTAAGCTCGGTTTACACCTTTTGGACAAAAGAAAGAAAACAATCGGCTAAAGGCTCAAAGGGCTGACTAGGGTATACAATGACAGAAAGGGGATATGACAAGAAAAAAATAGAAAATCTCGGTTAAAACAAAGAAATGCCTACATCCTTTCCTATAATACACCTCCTTCATTTCGTTTTGTACACACACCAGGCAAGTTCTAGGCACTTCACAATAGCATGGAATGTCAACACCTCACTTCACACTTTACGCACATGCTCGATTCAAGATGTATTCACAGACTCTTCAATCAGCTAATTACATGAATTCAAACATTAAGCCTCAATCACACTGAATCGAACTCTACAGCCTAGGTATCTCAACATATTTACAAATTTTGCATGCTTTCATATGAATCACCTTTGCATTTTGATTATCATGAACAACACGCAACCCCAATTTCGCAACCATATAGTAACTACAGGTTCCGGGATGCAATCCACCAAAGAAAAAAACTGAAAAATAATAAAAATAAATAAAATAAATCTACTCCTAACGACTACATTTCCCTTAAGACGGTCGTCATCCTTCCATCATAGGGAACAGCCACTACTTAAGACATCGGTTCAATGGGACCATTCTCGGTAAAAGAACCAAAAACAAACGCCGAGAAACCCAAAATAAAAAAAAATTGAAAAATTTGAAAAATATCGATCATTTCGATAGAAAAAGAAAAAAATTATGTACAAAATATTTTAAAGAATTTTTTTTAAAATATCGATCATTTCGATAAACAAAAATGTTTACAGAATCAGCTGGCAACATTCAACAACACACATCAATTTCACATCAATTTACAAATACAGAACATACTTAACAATTCACAAATCACAGGGACAAACAACATGCACAATAACAGAGGAGAACATACAAACAAAACAGCCCAGCCCAGCACCTAACTACTCCCACCCCACACTTAGCTCGAACACTGTCCCCAGTGTTCACAAAAATTAAATAGCACAAAATCGGGTGGTGGAACTCCCTGATCAGTCAAAGTATTCCACTTCTTCGTCGGGTGCTGCTTCTTCATATCTCATGTCCGAGTCGCCTCCGTCGTCATTATCGGACTCCACATCGGAGTCCTCCCAACGCGTCTCCTCGTCTGTGGGGACGTCATCATCTATGGGCTCTACAAATGCTGGCCCTACTCAGCATAGAGCCCTAGCATTTTCGCCGAAGGGGTAGTCTAGCTTGAGCTACCATAGCTCCTCCTCCGTCACTGGCCTCCCACCTATCCTCAGCTGGAGTATCTACATCCCAAACATCCGTGCCATGTACTGGTCATCACGAGCGTGTCGCTCGCCAAGTGTAAGCACTGGCCCGGGGGTGGTGTCGGGAGCCTTGGTTTTGGTAACATCCAAGGCCCGCCGCTCCAACTGCCGGATATAATCGAGGGCCTCCTCCTCAACATCGAGGCCCCTGAGAAAGGTGGTGAGTAGTCCACCAAAACCATACCTGTGCCCCTGGTGCAACCGGGCTCTCTTCATGGTGGATATAATAACCGCCCCGACATTGATCTCCAGCCCTTTCATCAGGGCGTACACCAGGCAAACACGGTCCCGGGTTACATCAGTCATATGTACCCCGGGATGAGGCATGAGAAGACTATCTTCAGCCAGATTCGGGCTTCCCTATTCATCTGTGAATATGGTAGAGTCTGGTGGTAGCCCCTTTCTTTGTGCCTGCTCCATCTAGCTATAGATCGGGTCCCACACAATGTGCATCTAATGTCTGCATAAGGTGGGGTAATGTTCAGCTGTCGGAGAATGTGGGCGTCTATGTCCCGCGCTCTTATGATGGCATTGAGTTGATGGGGCTCCAGAGTGACTATCTGCCCTATGATCTTGATGGTGTGGCTTCTGATCGACGGGTTCCAGCTGGCATAGAACTCTCAAACCAAGTGCAAATGCATTCCTTGGGCTCCTCAAATATGAAATTGAGCCCAGCTGCCTCGATCCGGTGAACTTGGTTCCTGTGCTATATGCTCCTCGGGGAAATATTTGTTTTCTTTGTGTTTTGCATACCATTTTTTCCCCTCATCAGTCACCCATCTTTTTCCTTATTGGCGGCGCTGGCCACGTGGAACTGCTGGTGCCGCTGGGACTGCTGTGCCCAGTCTGAGTCGCTTCCTTCCGGTGCCTGAAGTTGATGCACCTTTCCCTTTCTCTTGCCGGCTTGCCATTTTACCTGTCAACCCAAGTAAACAAGATCAGTGTTAAACTAACGGATATTATCTTCAGCTAAGGTCGGGTTATGCTAGTTCACCCCACACTTAGTCCTTAGCTACGGTTACAACAATATGGCAAGAATATCTTTATTTACACAAAACAACCAACTATACAATCATGCTTAGTGCGTTCGAAATAAAATTCGACGGTATAACTTCTGTGTACTACTCAGACTTCGTACAACTAATCACAATCACTACCGTCTCTAACATTTTAGTCATCGCACTTAAAAAAGAAAAACAAACAAACAAAAACACAACAAAAATTTATACACATGATCCTTTCCAACTAACCAATTTCGAACAAATTTCAACATTTCCCCCAAACCCGAGAATCCGTCGTCTATTAACATCCAAACACTTTGTACATCGACTCATCTCATTCAACACATACACCCCGACATAAAATTCATGATTTCAACACATTTCCAACTTCAAATTCAACAACAAACCCTAGAATTGATTTTATAAATCAAATTCGAATAATTTATGCAATCGACAAGTTCAAACGATCATAACGACATTCCGAACATTTATCAATCAACAAATAACTCGAATTCATGCTTAATTACTACATAGGGTGATTTAGCTCACCTCCCATGCTTAATTTCGAAGAAAATCGACAAAAACATGAGAGGGAATCGGAAAACATACCTTGAAGTTGAAGATTCGAAGAAAACTCGGTAATTTGTTCCCTTACACCGTGTCACGTTGATGGGGGATGATTTTTGGGGGGTTTGGTCGCGGAGGAATTAGAAAATGAGGGGAAAAGGGGAGGTTTCGGGGTTAAAAAGGTAGAAAAATATGCGGGTCACCCGGCGACCCGGTGTGACCCATCACGATGTACACGGCAACGTGTCACGGAGTGCAACGCGGTGCACTGCCTCCGTGACACGGAGCCATCGCGATAGCATTCTGGAAATTTTAAAATTTCTGGGTTATACCTCAACGTGTCACAGAGGGTAACGCGCAGGTCCTCCTCCGTGACACGGAGCTATCGCCCCAGCTCACTGTTTTCCACTTTTTATTAATTTTTCATACCTCGACTTTTCCTTCACGATTCCGTGCACATTTTAATCCGTTTGACCTGAAAATCATCTCACTATACAAAATTAGTTAGAATTATAGGTTTCACCTAAATATAAATAAACAAAAACTAAAACAAAAATTTTTTTAATCAATCAAGAAAAAGAAAAAGAAAAATCTATTTACAGTTTACAAAATGAAAGAAAAATTTTCACGGGTTGCCTCCCGTGCAGCGCCTGGTTTACTGTCGCAGCTCGACGTCGTTTAAGCTCAATTTTCCGCTAGGGTGATGGACGATTTCTCTCGATCACCGTCCTCCCCCCAGTAGTGCTTACACCTATCCAGTGGTTTTCCCATTAACTCTCGGGAATCCTTCATCTGCTTATCATCAGCATGATCAATCACATTGATCACCGAGAGTTCTTCATGCACCATCGGGAGCTTGGGTGCTTTATACACATCGAACACCTCTACCTTGTCATGTGCTCGCATTGTGAGTTGCCTCGCAGCTACGTAGATTAGTGCTTTCCCGGTTACCAAGAAGGGACGTCCCAAAATAAATGGGACTTCCGCGTCTGGTTCAAAATCTAGCACGACAAAATCTACCGGGAAACTTAGGGAGCCAACTTGCACCAGAACATCCTCAACAATGCCATCCGGCCTAGCTAAGGATCAATCTGCCAACTGCAATATTACCGTTGTGGGTCTAGGACTCCCTAGACCCAACTTTCTGAATACCAAAGATGGCATCAAATTTATACTCGCCCCCAAGTCGCACAATCCACGAGCTCAGAAGCTCTGCCCAATAGTAAGCTGGATAGTAAAACTTCCAGGGTCTTTTAGTTTTGTGGGCAATCTATTTTGGATCCGGGAAGTGCACTCCTCCGTTAGAGCCACCGTAGCATACTCAGTCAACCGACTTTTGTTGGCCACGATGTCCTTTATGTTCTTGGCATATTTAGGAAATCCATGCAAGACATCAACAAGAGGTAAATTAACATGTACCTGTTTAAGCACCTCCATGAATTTCTTGAAACACGCCTCCTCCTTGTGTTTCTTGAGTCGTTGAGGGAACGGGGGTGGAGGTCTTTCTGATTCAGCTTCTTTGGTCTTCCCCCTTTTCGAACATTGCCCCCTCTCAACTTCTGCTGCTCCCGAATGTTAAGGTGGTCTTTCTGGTTCCACCTCTTTCAGCTGCAAACCACTCCTTGTGGTCACTGCATTTACCTGCTTGGGATTGGGATCCGTGTCGCTTGGCAGTCCTCCTCTAGGCCTTGTATTTTGGGCACTAGCAAATTGCCCAAATTGATACTCAAGTGCCTTGGTAGCTATCTGATTGTTTTTCACTTCGGCTGCCAATTTCACATAGTCAGCCTGCAATTGAGCTTGGTTAGCTATCATGGTCTTGAACATCTCCTCAATGCTGGGTGATGGTGGTGGAGGAGGTGCATTGTTGTTTCTGAATTGAGCTTGGTAGTTCTGTTGCCCTCCTTGGTTCCTTTGCACACCCTGACCCGAACTTTGGCCTTGATGGTTGTTGCTACCCCATGAGAAATTAGGGTGATTCCTCCAATTGGAGTTGTAGCTACTACCATACTGCTGGTGATTTCTTTGTGCATTACCCACAAAGTTTACCGAGTCAGGATTGGCTCCACAGCACTCAGCTGAGTGCTCACTGCTTCCACACACTTCACACCACATCTGCTGGACTGCATTAACTGGGGCTTGAGGCTGGTTCAATGTCATGTTGCTAAAGTGGTTGTTCAATTGATTTTGCAATGCAGCTATCTGTGCAGCGATAGCTGTAAACCCATCCACTTCAAGTACTCCTGCTGCTTTCCTTGTCCCACCTCGTGATGAATCAACATTCCATTCTGGATTGCCCTGTGAAATCTGGTTCAACAAGGTATACAGCTCCTCATAAGTCTTTTCCAACGCTTGCCCTCCAACTGTTGAATCTTGCAATATTTTGGTATGGGGTTCCAAACCCTCAATAAATGTGTGCACCAACACCTCATTGGACTAATGATGATGAGGACAGTCCCGCAACATGGATTTAAATCTCTCCCAGGCTTGATATAAATTTTCTCCCTCTCTTTGTTTGAAAATTAGAATTTGACTTCTAAGTCTTGCTGTTTTACCAGAGGGAAAAAACCTTATCAAGAACTTCTGTGCATGATCATCCCACGTTGAAATAGAATTTGGTGGCTCAGCTTTCAACCACCTCTTGGCTTCTCCTAGTAATGAGAATGGAAGTAATGTAAGCCGGACATAGTCTGGTGACACTCCAGCGGGTATGTAAGTGTCACTGATCTCCAAAAAATTTTGGAGATGCTGCTGTGGATCTTCATGAGGGAGACCGGTAAATTGCCCGCTTGTGTGCAATAACTGCACCATATTTTGTTTAAGTTCAAATCTCCCTCCCGGCTCTGGTTTGCGGATACTTGATGTAACATTATTGGCATGTGGGATTGCCACCTCGCGAACCAGCCGTGCTGCTGCGTCTTCGGGCACGAACACTGCCCTTACTACCGGTGGATTTTGTTGTTGCTCCATAATCGTCTGTCTGAGCAACTGCAGCTTTCTTTGTAGAGCTTCTCTTCGCTTACTGTGAAATATTCTTTCAGGCTCTATATAAGATTCCACCAGCTCTTTGTCTCTTGCCAGTGTTCACAATAATTAAGTCTGCAAAATACAGGCTAAGACCAAGTTGTCAACACTAAGAAAAATAAAATACAGTAAATTAACACTTAAAACAAATTCACCAATTGCCAAGTCCCCAGCAACAGCGCCAAAAACTTGTTCGGGTTGTTTGTGGATATACAAAACGACACGCAAGTGCACGTGGTCGAACAAGTAGTAAGTGACTTTAGTAAGCCAAGTATCGATCCCACAGAGACTTGGGTTAAGTGCAATTTGCTCAAGTATACTATATTTTACCTCTAAATATGCCGACAACAACGTAACCAAAAAGTTGATAAGTTGTTTGATAAATTTTATACTAAAACTAAGAACAATTATCTACTTTGAATCTGAACTATGGATAAGAGCATGTTGTGGTTAAACGAACATGTAATGAAATTTATTATCATCATAAATTGGTTAATCTTTTCTTCCTGTTGCTAGCCAAGAACATTTTCCAAGAGATTAAAACTCTCGTATTTAACCTCACTTAAGAATCATGAACCATCCGTCTACATTTCTATGAACAAATGCAATTCATGTCCTAGCCATACGATTCCGGTTCCTAAATTGACTAATACGACTTTCAGGTATATTTCTATCCTGAAAGCACATCAAAACTCAATTTTCCCAAACCAAGTAAAGAACAATATCCTATTAATTCACAACTTTCCAATTTCGTGCTCTCTCGAGTGAAATCGGACTTTTTAGATGTACATTAATGTAGGCCACACACCGATGCAGTAAGAACAAGAATTAATAGAACAACATGGAAGAAAAGATGAAAAACCAGATAATCAATAATCAAATTTCATCACAAGTGTTCATAACCTCAGCAAGGAGGGGAATTAGCCACTCATTTGTGGATTAATCATCATAAAACGACTGTTAATCATACAAGCAATTGTATTAACAAAGAAAGAAAGAGAGAAAAAACCCTGAACTTTTCGTCCTTCAACTGCCTGTAACCCACGTCCTTGCTCCACCAAGTCTGAATTCTGAAAAATGAACTTAAGTGTTCTATTTATACTGCTGGGAATTTTTCCTGGAATAATGAGCAACGTGTCACAAAGTGCATCGCGGAGCACTACCTCCGTGACACGCCATGAACGCGGACCCTCACTGGAACTGGGGGTCCGGGAATTCAAGCTCAACGTGGCACGGCGTGCATCGCGGAGCACTGGCTCCGTGCCACGAAGCAAACGCGGACCTCCACTGGAAATTGGGTGAATTTTCCCATCCAGGCAGAATGCCTCTGCGATGGCAGCGTGACACGACTCCATTGCGGAGCCCATTTAATTCCTGCTGTCCAATGCCTTTTCCCTTGCTAGCATCCAAGTCCAACTCCGATATCATCCAACATGCATTTTAGCTTTCTCGAAATCACATTTTACCTGCAAAACAATGCTAATCATGTTGGTTAGTATAAATTCACATTTTATTACCAATTACATGAAAATGTATACACATTGCTAGATAAACAAGGCGAAAATGGTACTTTCGAGTATCACTTGGGCATATAAATTTGCCCAAGATCAATGATTGATTTCGATGCCATTATGGGTATGGATTGGTTGGCGCCATAATATGCTATCGTAGAATGTTGGACCAAGATGGTCCGATTCCACTTTCCAGAAGAGGCAGTGCGAGAGTGGAAAGGCAGCACAGCTACTCCAAAAAGTAGGTTTATTTCCTACCTTCAGGCGAGGAAATTGATAACTAAGGATGTATCTACCACCTAGTAAGGGTTTAGGATGTTCAGGTAGAATCTCCGACACTTCAGTCTGTTCCGGTGGTGAATGAATTCCCTGATGTATTTCTAGACGAGTTACCTGGTATTCCCCCAGAAAGGGAGATAGATTTTGCAATTGACTTGCTACCAGGCACTCAGCCTATATCAATTCCTCCGTATCACATGGCTCCTATTGAACTCAGAGAATTAAAGGAACAGCTGAAGGACCTAATAGATAAGGGTTTTATCAGGACGAGTACTTCACTATGGGGTGCGCCAGTTCTATTTGTGAGAAAGAAGGATGGCTCGCTCTGCATGTGTATAGATTACCGGCAGATGAATAAAGTTACAGTAAAGAATAAGTATCCGCTTCCCAGAATAGATGATTTGTTTGATCAGTTACAGGGAGCCAGATATTTCTCCAAGATTGACTTGCGGTCCGGATATCATCAGGTTCGAGTTCGTGAAAGAGACATTCCCAAAACGGCCTTCAAGACCCGATATAGACACTTTGAATTCCTAGCTATGTCCTTTGGGTTGACGAATGCCCCAACAATATTGATGGACCTGATGAATATGATTTTCAGACCATACTTGGTCCTGTTCGTGATAGCGTTTATTGATGATATTCTGGTGTATTCTCGTTTTGAAGCAGATCACCAGGCCCATTTAGGGACGGTGCTCTAGATTCTCAGGGACCGTCAATTATATGCTAAGTTCTCCAAGTGTGAATTTTGCCTGAACTCAGTAGCCTTCTTGGGGCATATTGTGTCGGATGCTGGTGTACAAGTTGACACGCAGAAGATAGCAGCAGTTAAAACCTGGCCTAGGCCTACCACTCCGACCGTAGTCCGCAGTTTTCTGGGGTTAGCGGGATATTACAGGAGATTTGTTGAGGGATTCTCTACTATAGAGGCACCTCTGACCAAACTGATGCAGAAAGCAGTGAAGTTTCAGTGGACAGAGTCATGTGAGCAGAGCTTCCAGGAGTTAAAAGACAGATTAACCTCCGCCCCAGCGTTAGCATTGCCGAAAGGTACAGAAGGTTATTCAGTGTATTGCGATGCATCAGGCGTTGGGTTGGGTTGTGTGTTGATGCAGCCTGGTAAGGTAATTGCGTATGCTTCCAGATAGCTGAGGAAACACGAAAAGAATTGCCCTACCCATGACCTGGAGTTAGCCGCAGTGATCCACGCCTTAAAGATATGGAGATATTACTTGTATGGCGTCCATGTGGATATTTTCACAAATCATAAGAGCCTACAGTATATCCTCACCCAGAGGGAGTTGAATCTGCGACAGTGTCGCTGGTTGGAGCTATTAAAATATCATGATGTGGATATTCTGTATCATCCGGGAAAAGCTAACGTAGTAGCAGATGCTCTCAGCCTTAAATCCCTGGGAAATTTGGCATATTTGTAGCCCGAGCAACGGGAGTTGGTCAGGGAGATACATCAATTAGCCAGCCTAGTCGTTCGTATAGCAGACACAGAGGACAACAGAGCGGTAATTCAGAACACCGCCATGTCATCATTAGTTGTGGAAGTAAAAGAACGGCAGTATGAGGATCCTGACCTGATCCAACTCAAAGACAGAATCCAGCAGGGTAAAGCGCCAGATTTTCAGATAACTGAGGAAGAAGTGTTGTTACGTAAAGGCCGCCTCTGTGTTCCAGATGTTTCAGGGCTCCGCCAGTAGATTATGAACGAGGTACATTACGCCCGTTATTCTCTTCACCCCGGTGCGATTAAAATGTACCATGATATCAAGGAGAATTATTGGTGGCCAGGAATGAAAAGAGAAATTGCTGAATTTGTAGCCCAGTGTCCTAACTGCCAACAGGTAAAAGCGGAACACCAGAAACCAGGCGGGTTAACTCAGGACATAGCTGTGCCTCTTTGGAAATGGGAAGCAGTGAATATGGATTTTGTAGCAGGATTACCCCGTACCAGACATAGACACGATTCTATTTGGGTAATAGTTGACAGGCTGACAAAATCAGCTCATTTCCTGCCAGTGAAAGCTACCTTCTCGGCCGAGGATTATGCCAAATTATATATCAGAGAAATAGTTAGATTACATGGAGTTCCAGTATCTATTATTTCGGACAGAGGAGCACAGTTTACAGCTAGATTTTGGTAGTCGTTCCAGAGGGGTCTGGGAGCGCAGAATAATTTTAGCACAGCATTCCACCCTCAGACAGATGGACAGGCTGAGCTCACTACTCAGACGCTCAAGGATATGCTACGAGCGTGTGTGCTAGATTTTGGAGGTAGCTGGGACAAGTATTTGCCGTTAATTGAATTTTCTTATAATAATAGCTATCACTTAGCCATCCAGATGGCGCCCTTTGAAACATTGTATGGACGAAAATGCAGATCGCCGGTTTGCTAGTTTGAAGTGGGAGAATCAGCGTTGATTGGGCCAGACATCATTCAACAGTCAGAGGAGAAGGTAAAGCTTATCAGAGAACGCCTATTGACTGCACAGAGCCGCCAGAAATCATATGCTGATGTGCGTCGCAGAGACCTGGAATTTGATGTGAATGACTGGGTATTTCTGAAAGTATCTCCGATGAAAGGGGTGATGAGATTCGGCAATAAAGGTAAGCTCTGTCCGAGATTTGTTGTGCCTTATCAGATTCGTCGAAGGATAGGTCGAGTAGCATATGAGTTGAACTTGCCTCCAGAATTGAAATCCGTTCATCCGGTCTTTCATGTATCTATGCTGAGGAAATGCATAGGAGACCCATCCAGGGCAGTCCCAGTCTAGGATATCCAGGTTACGGAGGAGCTGGCCTATGAGGAGGTTCCAGTAGCCATCTTAGACAGACAGATTCGTAGATTGAGAACTAAAGATATTGCGTCTGTTAAGGTATTGTGGGGTAACAGGAACCGAGAGGAGATGACTTGGGAGGCGGAGCAAGATATGAAGACCAGATACCCTCATTTATTTCAAGCCTAGTCAGGCGACAGGTATATTAGTATTATTATCTTATGCAGTGCCTTATAGTATACATAAAAATGAGAAGGTCTATTTTAATCTGTCATTTAAATACCATAGTATTGTATGGAGTACCTGTATGGGACTTTTCTGCATTTCAGGTTTTTGGGATAGTCATATTACAGGGGAAACTCTGCTGAAAATTTTCTAGAAACAAGTTGAGTAAGTTTAGAAGTCCTCTAGATAGAAGGTTACATTCGAGGACGAATGTTCTTAAGGGGGGGGAGAATATTACACCCCGTAAGATTCCCAACACATAGATGGCCTATTCGCATGTTGGTTAAGAGTATTTGAAAGCCATACATGCTAGAAAAGTCCTGGGAAAAGACCGCACGAGAAACCTGTCGAACCATCGCGAAAGGTGCCGGGGCAGAGCCCCTCTGCGATGGCAACGTGTCACGGAGGTGGAGCCTCCGCGTTGGCTCCGTGACACGTTGTCCCTGTCCAGGACCAAGTATATAAAGTCTCCACTTTGGTTCATTTCATTATTATATCAAATAATTTCCAAAAGCTTGTGAGAAAATAGAGAGGGTGCGAAAGTATTGTTAAATTATCGCTCGATTATGCTGTCAAACATAGTCCAAATCAAAATTAAGCTCAGATACCGAGGTATTTAGTAGCAAGGAGCATTCCTACTGATTTAGTTTCGTGAAATTTGGTCGGTGAATCGTCGTGCTGCCGAACTAAGTTGGGAGAAATAGCTGGAGTACTGACTGAGATTCGTCCGTTAGTCGGATAAACCGAGGTTAAGGTATGTAAAGCCAGTTTCTTCAGAAAGTTAGTAGTTTTATCCTAGTATTGCACAGTAATCTCCGTAGTAGAATTCTCGGAGTTGAATATTGAGTATTGTACAAGTTCAGTAAATCTGATTTGCGTTGTTATATCATACTCGGTCCGAAAGTTAGTAAAGCATGCGCCAAAATGGCAAGTTAGCATTCCAGACTCAGTATAGCCCAGTATGTGATTAGCAAGCATGTTTCTAGAATATTATAAAAGATATTCAGAATAAGAGTTAGTAAAGTAAAATCAAACAGTCATATAGTATCTTGGCTACAGATTAGTCATACAGACAGTGGATATCTTGGCTATAGTATAGCCATACAGTGAGATAGTATCTTGGCTACATATTAGCCATGTAGTTAGATAAAGATCTTAAATTCAGTATAAAGCAGTATGAGAACCTGTGCAATACAGAAAGAGATCAGAATAAGAAATCAGAATTTAGATAGTATTTTTCAATTTAAACATGCTTGCTATATATGTGCTTATTGTTTGTTGGGACTTGGTTGTGTCGTGAGGGCACCCTTTTGAGCGTCCTCGCCGCCTCTGGGTTGGTAACTGTGTCGCCCACTGAGCGGGTGGGTTTACGTTACTCCAAGGAGTGGCATGCCATCCCCAGTTTGGACGAAGATGGGATGAAGCTTTCCCCATATCAGGCTGATCAGCATTACAGTATAGATAGCCCTGTTGTGCGCAAGCGCCCAGGGAACAGTTTCAGATACAGTTACAGTTACAGATACTGTATAGGAGTCCTCCGGACTCAGACACGGTTATTTATATCAGAGGATATGGCCCGAGCCGGCGACCTAGGGGGCTGGCAGAGGTGCTCGTAGTTAGCAGATGAGTGAAGTGACTTATTTTTTGTTGGTTTTGACCCGGGTAGGGGTATATAGATTGTTTGCTTGCTTGGCGCCATCCGGCTTATGTGGGTTGGTATTGTCTCTTGTTTGCTATATATATATATATATATATATATATATATATATATATGTATTTATGTGCTATATATTAGTTAGAAAGCAGGCTGCCGCGTCTACAGGTACGCTCCTGCCCTATCACAACACAGAAAGTCTGATTTAGTTTTATCAGTTCTTACAAATTCAGTTATCTCCTGCTATTCAGAATTGCTAGTTACGTTATTTGTATTCAGTTGTATCCAGTTGCTTTGCATAGTCAGTACCAGTGGTACTGACACCCGTTTGGGGCGCTGCCTTACTTTCCTGCAGGTCCTCATAGTCGAGGAGGCGATCCCTCGTGATTCCATCCAGCTTATAGAGTCATCAACTCCTGTCATCTGGAGCTCGATATTCAGAGATGTAGTTCAGTTTCTATTATTGTACAACATGGGTAGGTCGGGGCCCTGTCCCGACCATTTCATCAGTACTCATAGAGGCTTGCAGATTGTATATATTCATCTCCCTGTGGTTAGTTGTGCCGGTCGTGTGAGGCCATGCATTTTGTTTAGCTTTTTAGCATTGTTGATTATGTTGGCCGTGTGGGGCCATAGTCTGATAGTAGTGGTGACCTTGTCGGTCACGTAGTTATTCAGTATTCTATTGTTGAGTTACAGATAACTAGACAGCATGGTGGCCTTGTCGGCCCGCATAGGTTTTGTTACACCCCGTAGAATTCCCAGCACTTAGATGACCTATTCCCACGTTGGTTAAGCATCTTTGAAGGGCATACGTGTTGGAGAAGGGCCCGGGAAAAGATCGGACGAGAAGCCTGTCGAACCATCGCGGAAGGAGCCGAGGCAGAGCCCCTCCGCGATGGCAGCGTGTCACGGAGGAGGAGCCTCCGCGTTGGCTCCGTGACACGTTAGCCTTGTCCAGGCCCAAGTATATAAAGCCCCACTTCGGTTTTAAATGATAGAAACTTATAAAAATTTCCAGAAAACGTAGAGAGCAGAGAGGGACGAAGGAAATTAATTAATTTCCGTCCGATTACGCTGCCAAACGCTGCCCAAACTCAAATTAATCCTAGATACCAAGGTATTTAGCAGCAGAGAGCATTTCTACGGAGTTACTTTCGCTAAATACGGCCGACGAATCGGCGAGCCACATAACTAAAGTAAGTAGAATTGCTCTAAATTAATGTCTATGTGTTCCTAGCTGAGAAGTGAATATTTCTCCCTTCTGGGCCGCTGAAAAATAGCGAGTTTCTGGCCGTCTTTCGATAAGCCTAAGTTTAGGCTATAAACTATATCGAAAGTGACGTTGCCTTTTGAAATAAAGTTGTATTTAGTGTTAATTGATATGTTTATGAATGCAGTTGGGAGAAAACAGTTGAAGTACCGGCCGAGCCTCATCCGACAGACGAATAATTCAAGGATAAGGTATGTAAAGCTAATTCCCTCGGCAAGTTAGTAATCTAGTACGATAGATAGCGTGATGTACAGAAAAAAGGAACTTATAAGTCAAGCACTAAGTCCAGTTTGAATTTAGTAAGCATGTTTTTATGATATTATGAGATACATATACTCAGAATCAAGTTAGTAAAGCAACATCAGATAGTCAGATGAAATCTCAGTTACAGTATAGGCAGACAGTCAGATAATATCTCAGATACAGTATAGTTCAGTATTACGTTATTATGAACATTGGTACAACATGAGAAGCATTGGGCTGTAACGTGTATGAGACCTATCAGTATGTGATGTAATATGCTACGTTAAGATATTGTTGTGTTCAGCTGAAACCCCGCGGAATAGTATAGTATCCGTAAAGCATTTCAGACATAGAATAGTAGACTAAAACAAAGTTTAGAAAGTATGTCAGGAATAGTAACTCATGTTACTATAGAAAATCAGTATACAGCATAGTTTCAGCAGGAAGTCTATATCATGTTCAGCATTAGCCTCAGTATAGTCGGGCAGAAGACTATATTCGTACATACATATATATTACTTCCAGCCTCAGCATGTATTAAGTATGTACACATTTCTATTACTAGTCCAGCATATAGTGTATACAGATACTTAGTAAACAGCAGAGTTTTCAGTAGAAACATTGTCTTATATAGCATTTGCTCCAGTACAGCCCGGCAGGAGACTATACTCATATTTATACGTCTTTACCTGCCTCAGCACATATTAAATACGTACAGATTACTATCACTAGCTCAGCATGTAATATATATGATACTTCACCCCTATTAGCCTCAGCATGTGAGATACCCAGACAGTATTACCAGTTGAGACCATTGTGTTGTTTGGGGTTGGATTACCTAGCATCCATGACCGCCCAGGGTTAATAGCTATGTCGACTCGTCCGCCAGAGGACGAGGATACGTCACTCCACGGAGTGGCATGCCGTCCCGCCAGGGGACGAAGATGGGATGCCAGTTTTTCCCCATATTTGTGCCTTGATCGGCCCTTACACACCCCAGTAGAGCGGATACGCCCGGGTGCAGATTCAGGAGTCCTCCGGACTCAGATGCAGTTATAGTCAGGGGCTCAGCGAGCCCAAGTGCATACCCTAGGACCGGCAGGATGCTTACAGCCACTATAGGAGATGGGATAACTGGGGTAGGGGTATAGATTCTGTGTTGATTGTACCTCCCGGCTTATGGGGGCCGGGTAAGGTTTGTGTGTGCTATGTTATGTTATTTCATGTTATGCCATGTTATGTTAGATACAAGTAGATCAGCAGTAGCACGATACGTTTCCAGGTATGACTCTTATCCTTTCCAGTAAAGATTGAGAGAAGGTATGATTTACATTATCAGACAGTTAGTCTATTCTCTCTACTTCAGTTTCTTCAGTTATATTATTGTATTCAGATTTTGCTTCAGTTATTGCTTTACCTACTCAGTACCAGTGGTACTGACGCCCGGTGGGGCGCTACATTACTTGCCTGCAGGTACTTACAGACGAGCAGGTGACACTACGTGATTCCTGTCAGCGACCGAGTATTCAGCTCCTGTCATCCGGAGACTGAATTCCAGAGGTGTATTTCAGTTCTTCTGTTATATAGTACAGGTAGATCGGGGCCCTGTCCCGATCAGTTCTATTACCATTCCTAGAGGCTTGCAGTCTGTATATATTCCCTGTGGTCAGATGAGCCGGTCGTGTGAGGCCGTGCAGTTGTTTACTTGCCAGTATTCTTGCTTTCTTTTACCTTGGCCGTGTGGGGCCATAGCTTGCCAGTAGTGGTGACCTTGCTGGTCACGTAGTTCTTTTGTGATTTATGATTGAGTTGCAGATAACTAGACAGCATGGTGGCCTTGTCGGCCCGCATAGGTTCCCCTGAATTACCTTGTTTCTGGTCAGCTGATGATACAGGTACAGAAGGCTATAGGCCAATAGGCCGGGGGCTGTGTTTACAGCCGTTATATTGCCCTCTGTTTCCAGAAATGTGAGTTAGAGCCAGCCAGGCACCAGATGTGCCCAGGCTTAACAGTCCAGCGAGTCAGGTCCTAGTAGGGCACCAGGTGCCAGTCATGCCCCCCAAGGCGGGGCGTGACAAACTTGGTATCAGAGCAGGTCGTATCCCAGGGAGTCTGCAAGCCTTGCTAAGTAGAGTCTTGTCGATGGATGTGTTGTGCACCACATACTATAGGCAGGAGGCTGCGAGGCATGATATGATAGTTACCCTTCTTTCTTAGTCAGTCGTGCTTTAGAGCGGTACAGTATAGGGTTGAGTCCCTGAGAACTCACCGTATTCTTTGGTTACAGATACAAAGACAGATCAGTATTACCCTATCACAGGAAGAAGATCAGAAATAGCAACAGAAGAGAGCATCAGTCAGTTACATGATAATTACAACAGTAGGAGGAGGTATCAGAAACCTCCCAGCGTGATACTGTTATTGGCATTATTCCCAGTATAAGTTGATAACGTCAGAATAGGAAGTCAGAAATATAATGTATATATGAGTTGATTCATTTATAGCTATATGAGATCTGATTATGATTACAGATAAGGTCAGACCACCGGGTAGGTATAAAAAAAAAGGAGAGGGAAAATGCAGGAATCCCAAATACATCCTTTTAGAATTTGGTACAGTTGAATGTTTTTATTTGCTGCACTAAGAAAAGGGTTATCCCTACCTCCTGATTTTGATGCCAGTATAGTAAAGGGGCATAAGACTTGAGATGGGGTTGCCAAATCAAGCAGTAAGTAAAGATGGGCTGATTGATCCTAGTAAGTATTAGAAAGTATAAAGAGCCCTCATGATTACGTAAGTGGTGCGGACCCTTATGATAACACGTCAGTAAAGAAAGTAAGACTGCTAGTCTACCCGAAGTAGGGGTAACAGACCGGCTAGTGATGAATGCCTAATAATAGTCAAGTTTGAGTCAGAAAAAGGCCAAGTCCGCCATATACGCTAACAGATAGCAAGACATACCTGTAAGATTATAGTACGATCTAGTTGTGACCTCGAAAGATATAGAGGTCATGTGAATCAGATGGGCTTGAACATACGCCAGAAGAAGTATGGGCCGAGGCTTGATCAATGATCTCATTAGCAATGAAGGGCAGGTACCATGAACCCCAGAGTTCAGTCTAAGCAAGATGAGAGGAAGAAGCAGGAATGTCAGATCTTGTGGGGAATTAGAACTACCCCGGATTGATAAAGTATTGTATTAAGGATTAAGCTTCATGCTGACAGTAAGATTGTGGTTCAGAATACCACAGTATGTCCGCTATGGAAAAGTTAAGAAGTTACCGATGCAGTAATTCTAATTTAGTGTAGCTGGAGATAAGGCCCAGCAGACAGTCATGGGCTCTCAATATATGCCTAGTAAGGCTACAGGATTCGAACGTTGACCCCCCACATCGCAAGAGTGGTGGAATTTCAAACAACAGACAATAACTAGAATGTTTATGTTGTTATTTTAAGAATGGGGTGACGATGCAATGAAATGATAAGTCAGGGCAGGAGATATTATTAGGCCGTAGAAGAAATGTATCATGTACGATGTGAGACTCAGCAGAACCTGTCAGAGATTATGAACTACCGCAGAAATAAGTACATATTGTATGTAGCTAGTGAGATATATGTATACAGATCATAGATATGTTGTGAGTGGCTGCCTATAAGGGCCACAATCACAGATGCTGATTAATAATAGAAAGCCTATACAGATTGCCTTACAGGACGCCCCCCCCACCAAAAAAAAAAGAGAGAAGAAAGAAAAGAAGAAGAGGAAGGGCGGATTAAGTGTGAGTTATGTATGAAGTCATAGAAACTATCTAAGTTCTCAGTTATTAAGATGATAGATTCATGTGTTGTTGTCGGATCTAGGCTCTAGGAGCTTACCAGAATTATTGACCTAAGACAGATGGCTAGATGATGAGGGCGCAGTTAGACAGTCTACCGACCAGCTGTCGCCTGCATCAGCAGGGAGGCATCCCTGAAGATCGGTAACAGTAGTGCAATTGCCGGAACCAGGATTAGAGACCGAATAGGCAAATTTCAGAGATTAGCAATACCAGAATTGTTCTAGCATGCTAAGTGGTCATACGTCGTTTTCCCAGCCTCGTGGGCGACAGTCGGCCTTAGCCAACCTAGCAGTTGTTATGTAGAACACCTCATAAGTCAGTCTGCCGTCCCAGTCAGAATACCCGTGGGTACCCCAAGGAAGGGTCCACATCAGCAGTCAGCGATAGACTAGTATTTCAGCTGGTTTTCGTAAGGTATTTAGATACAGAGCCCTAGCAGAGGGCCTGTACTTACAGAATAGCTCATAAGACCGAGAATTCCCCAGAATAGCAGTATAAATCCAAGTGGATACACACGAGGCGTAAGAAATTAACGGTACCCTGCTAGCATAGTGTTTATTAAGACCAGGGGATCAGTAGACTCCCCGTGGAGATCCAGAGACTGATCGCCTGGGAGTAAGTTGATTAAGTCCAGCCTTACAGTGGTTTAAGCAAAATAACAGAGCAATTAGATGCCCACGAGTTGGCGCTGATGCACGAACTATAAGTACTCAAGTAGTACAGTTAGAGCATTACTAGACTACTGTCACATTCGGGTCATTCAACCCGACTATTCAGTCATTTAAGGTTATGTAGCCAGATCATTAGAGATCATGGTCAGTATTAGGACCCTCTGATCAGATAAAGGCACAAGGTGCGCTGGCAGTCGTTCAGGTTATCCCAGCAACAAGTAGCCTTAGCATGCGGCCAGAAGTCCAGATAAGCTCTAACTATACCGGAAGATTACTTGTCAGATTCTCCGGTATAATAAACCAGTATGACCGTCAGTTATATGTCAAATTTTGTAAATGTAAATTTTGATTGAGTTTAGTAGCTTTTGTTGGCCATATTGTGTCGAAGGTTGGTGTACAGACAGATACACAGAAAATCGAAATAGCGAAGATATAGCCAGACCTACCACTCCGACCGAAGTAGTCCCTGCGGTTAGCCGAATACCGCAGAGGGTCTATGGAAGGATTTTCCACCTTAAACAGCACCTCTCACTAAGTTGACACAGAAGGCCGTGAAGTTCCAGTAGACTGAGGTGTGTGAGCAGAACTTCCAAGAGTTAAAAGCCAGGTTAACATCAGCTCCAATGTTAGTATCGCCAGAAGGTACAGAGGATTGGTGCAGCATGGTAAAGTAACAGTTTATACTTTCAGGCAATTGAAGAAACGTGAAAAGAATTATCTCACCCACGACTTGGGTATTACCCAGTTAGCTGCAGTAGCTTATGCCTTACAAGAGCGAAAATTTTGTATCATCCAGGAAGGGCTAACATGGTAGCAGACGCCCTTAGCTATAGATCTATGGGGAGTTGGCATACTTACCGCCTGAACAGCGGGAGTAGACCCGAGAATTTTACTAGTTAGCCGGTCTAGCCGTTCGCATAGCAGAAATAAAGGATAACAGAATGATAGTACAGAATATCGCAGTATTGCGGTTAGAGGTGGAAGTAAAGGAACGGCAGTATAGAAACCCTAGCCAGGTTTAACTTGAACACAAGATTCAGTAAGGAGAGATGACACATTTTCAGATACCCGGGGATGAAGTGTGGCGATATAAAGGCCGCATTTGTACTCCAGATATTTTGGGGCCTCGCCAGCAGTTTATGAGCGAGGTACATTACGCCCGCTATTCCCTTCATCCCGATACGACAAAGAGGTACCATGACATTAAAAAGAACTACTGGTAGCCCAGTGTCCTAACTGCCAACAGTTGAAGGCAGAATATCAGAAACCAGGAAGGATAGTTTAGAACATAGCTGTGCCTCTTTGGAAATGAGAAGCGATGAATATGAATTTTGTAGCAAGATTACCCCGTACTAAACACAGACATGACTCTATACGAGTGATAGGTGACAGATTGACAAAAATCAGCTCAGTTCTTGCCAGTAAGAGCTACTTTCTCGGCCAAAGATTATGCTGAGTTGTATTTCAGAAAGGTTTGGGCACGCGGATTAATTTAAGTGCAGCGTTCTATCCTCAGACAGATGAGCAGGCTGAGCGTACAACGCAGACGCTCGAAGTCATGTTGCGAGCGTGTGTGCTAGATTTTAGTAATAGCCAAAAATGAGCATTTACCATTAATCGAATTTGTCTCCAGAATTAGAATCCATTCATCCGGTCTTCTATGTAGCTATGCTGAGGAAATGAATAGGAGGCCCGTCCGGTGTAGTCCCAGTTCAGAATATCCAGGTTACGACTAGACAGACAGATTCGCAGATATAAGGACCAGATATCCTCACCCTATTTCAGGTCTAGTCAGGCGACAGGTATGTCCGTATTATTATTTATGCAGTATCTTATGGTTGTATGTCTGTAAATGATAAAGGAAAAATTGATATATGGTCATCCAGTGGATCTTAGAATATTGTGAGCAGTGCCCGTGTTGGACTTTTCTGCATTTCAGGTTTTTGCGATAGTCCATATTACAGGGGAAACTCTGCCGAAATTCTTCCAGAAAGTAAAGTAATCAGTCCTCTAGATAACAGTATACATTCGAGGACGAATGTTCTTAAGGGGGGGGAGAATGTTACACCCCGTAGAATTCCCGGCACTTAGATGACCTATTCCCACGTTGGTTAAGCATATTTGAAGGCCATACGTGTTGGAGAAGGGCCCGGGAAAAGATCGGACGAGAAGCCTGTCGAACCATCGCAGAAGGAGCCGAGGCAGAGCCCCTCCGCGATGGCAGCGTGTCACGGAGGAGGAGCCTCCGCGTTGGCTCCGTGACACGTTGGCCTTGTCCAGGCCCAAGTATATAAAGCCCCACTTCGGTTTTAAATGATAGAAACTTATAAAAATTTCCAGAAAACGTAGAGAGCAGAGAGGGACGAAGGAAATTAATTAATTTCCATCCGATTACGCTGCCAAACGCTGCCCAAACTCAAATTAATCCTAGATACCAAGGTATTTAGCAGCAGAGAGCATTTCTACGGAGTTAGTTTCGCGAAATACGGCCGACGAATCGGCGAGCCACTGAACTAAAGTAAGTAGAATTGCTCTAAATTAATGTCTATGTGTTCCTAGCTGAGAAGTGAATATTTCTCCCTTCTGGGCCGCTGAAAAATAGCGAGTTTCTGGCCGTCTTTCGATAAGCCTAAGTTTAGGCTATAAACTATATCGAAAGTGACGTTGCCTTTTGAAATAAAGTTGTATTTAGTGTTAATTGATATGTTTATGAATGCAGTTGGGAGAAAACAGTTGAAGTACCGGCCGAGCCTCGTCCGACAGACGAATAATTCAAGGATAAGGTATGTAAAGCTAATTCCCTCGGCAAGTTAGTAATCCAGTACGATAGATAGCGTGATGTACAGAAAAAAGGAACTTATAAGTCAAGCACTAAGTCCAGTTTGAATTTAGTAAGCATGTTTTTATGATATTATGAGATACATATACTCAGAATCAAGTTAGTAAAGCAACATCAGATAGTCAGATGATATCTCAGTTACAGTATAGGCAGACAGTCAGATAATATCTCAGATACAGTATAGTTCAGTATTGCGTTATTATGAACATTGGTACAACATGAGAAGCATTGGGCTGTAACGTGTACGAGACCTATCAGTATGTGATGTAATATGCTACGTTAAGATATTATTGTGGTCAGCTGAAACCCCGCGGAATAGTATAGTATCCGTAAAGCATTTCAGACATAGAATAGTAGACTAAAACAAAGTTTAGAAAGTATGTCAGGAATAGTAACTCATGTTACTATAGAAAATCAGTATACAACATAGTTTCAGCAGGAAGTCTATATCATGTTCAGCATTAGCCTCAGTATAGTCGGGTAGAAGACTATATTCGTACATACATATATATTACTTCCAGCCTCAGCATGTATTAAGTATGTACACATTTCTATTACTAGTCCAGCATATAGTGTATACAGAAACTTAGTAAACAGCAGAGTTTTCAGCAGAAACATTGTCTTATATAGCATTTGCTCCAGTACAGCCCGGCAGGAGACTATACTCATATTTATACGTCTTTACCTGCCTCAGCACGTATTAAATACGTACAGATTACTATCATTAGCTCAGCATGTAATATATATGATACTTCACCCCTATTAGCCTCAGCATGTGAGATACCCAGACAGTATTACTAGTTGAGACCGTTGTGTTGTTTGGGGTTGGATTACCTAGCATCCATGACCGCCCAGGGTTAATAGCTGTGTCGACTCGTCCGCCAGAGGACGAGGATACGTCACTCCACGGAGTGGCATGCCGTCCCGCCAGGGGACGAAGATGGGATGCCAGTTTTTCCCCATATTTGTGCCTTGATCGGCCCTTACACACCCCAGTCGAGCGGATACGCCCGGGTGCAGATTTAGGAGTCCTCCGGACTCAGATGCAGTTATAGTCAGGGGCTCAGCGAGCCCAAGTGCATACCCTGGGACCGGCATGATGCTTACAGCCACTATAGGAGATGGGATGACCGGGGTAGGGGCATAAATTCTGTGTTGATTGTACCTCCCGGCTTATGGGGTCCGGGTAAGGTTTGTGTGTGCTATGTTATGTTATTTCATGTTATGCCATGTTATGTTAGATACAAGTAGATCAGCAGTAGCACGATATGTTTCCAGGTATGACTCTTATCCTTTCCAGTAAAGATTGAGAGAAGGTATGATTTACATTATCAGACAGTTAGTCTATTCTCTCTACTTCAGTTTCTTCAGTTATATTATTGTATTCAGATTTTGCTTCAGTTATTGCTTTACATACTCAGTACCAGTGGTACTGACGCCCAGTGGGGCGCTGCATTACTTGCCTGCAGGTACTTATAGACGAGCAGGTGACACTACGTGATTCCTGTCAGCGATCGAGTATTCAGCTCCTGTCTTCCGGAGACTGAATTCCAGAGGTGTATTTCAGTTCTTCTGTTATATAGTACGGGTAGATCGGGGCTTTGTCCCGATCAGTTCTATTACCATTCCTAGAGGCTTGCAGTCTGTATATATTCCCTGTGGTCAGATGAGCCGGTCGTGTGAGGCCGTGCAGTTGTTTAGTTTCCAGTATTCTTGCTTTCTTTTACCTTGGCCGTGTGGGGCCATAGCTTGCCAGTAGTGGTGACCTTGCCGGTCACGTAGTTCTTTTGTGCTTTATGATTGAGTTGCAGATAACTAGACAGCATGGTGGCCTTGTCGGCCCGAATAGGTTCCCCTGAATTACCTTATTTCTGGTCAGCTGATGATACAGGTACAGAAGGCTATAGGCCAATAGGCCGGGGGCTGTGTTTACAGTCGTTATATAGCCCTTTGTTTCCAGAAATGTGAGTTAGAGCCAGCCAGGCACCAGATGTGCCCAGGCTTAACAGTCCAGCGAGTCAGGTCCTAGTAGGGCACCAGGTGCCAGTCATGCCCCCCAAGGTGGGGCGTGACAGGTTTCCCCCTTTGTAAGTATGTTTCTGGTTAGCTGAAGTTTTATACAGGTGGCTATAGGCCCAGTCGGCCGGAGGCTGTGTTTACAGCCGTTATATAGGCCGTTGTTTCGAGAAATCTGAGTTAGAGCTAGTCAGGCACCAGATGTGCTTAAGCTCACCAGTTAGCAGTCTAGGTCCTACTAGGGCACCGAGTGCCAGTCATGTCCCCCAAGGCGGGGCATGACACCCTTCATGGGAGAAACCTTCATAAACACCCAGTCATCGACGTCAAATTCTAACTCTCTTATTCTCATGTTCGCATAAGACTTTTGGCTACTCTATGAAGTTTTCAACCTGTCTCTTATCAACTGTACCTTGTCCATTGCTTCATGAACTGAATCCGGCCCTATCATTGCCGCCTCACCAACCTCAAACCATCCAATGGGCGATCTAAATCTCCTCCCTAGAGAGCCTCGAACGGCGCCATCTGAATGCTAGAGTGATAGCTATTATTGTAGCAAACTCAATCAAGGGCAAGTGATTATCCCAACTACCCTTAAAGTCCATCACACATGCTCTCAATATGTCTTCGAGAGTCTGAATTGTCTGCTCTGCTTGACCATCCATTTGCGGGTGAAATGTTGTGCTGAGTTTAACCTGAGTACCAAGACCTTTTTGAAATGACCTCCAAAACTGAGAGGTAAATTGAGTCCCTCTATCTGAAATGATTGATATGGGCACTCCATGCAATCAAACTAACTCCCGCATATATAGTTTGGCATAATCCACTGTCGAATCTATGGTTTTGACTGGTAGAAAGTGAGCAGCCTTTGTCATCCTATCTACTACCACCCAAATGGAGTCATATTGTCTGGAGTACGAGGTAATCCTATTATAAAATCCATGTTAATCTCTTCCCACATCCAAGTTGGAATGCTAATATCCTGAAATACGCCTCCCGGCCTTTGATGCTCAACCTTTACTTGTTGATAGTTCGGGCACTTGGCTATGAATTCTACAATATCCTTCTTTATGCCATTCCACCAATAGATTTCCCGTAAGTCAAGGTACATATTGGTGGCACCTGGATGGATAGAATACTTGGATCCATG
Organism: Datura wrightii; assembly: GCA_035772735.1. Lineage (NCBI taxonomy): Eukaryota > Viridiplantae > Streptophyta > Magnoliopsida > Solanales > Solanaceae > Datura > Datura wrightii. The sequence goes on from JASDFA010000018.1 coordinate 147,589,511, forward strand.
AGCCTCATGCAACATCTGGCTCCTCAAATCATGAACATTTGGAACACATAAGCGACCCTAGTACCAAAGCACACCATCTCCCCCTTGGGAGAAGACTTCTACCTTCTAATGTTGAACGAATTCCTTCAACTTTACCAAAATCAGGTCCTCATCTTGTCTAGCATTCACATCAGTCACCAAGGACGATTCTGATCCATTCCGAACCACCACACCGCCATCGATCGAGTCAACCAACCTAACTCCCAACCTTGCGAGTCGATGAATACCCCTCCCAAACTCCTTTTTCCCTGCATCCACATGGGACACACTCTCCATAGATAGTCTACTAAGTGCGTCTGCTACCACATTAGCCTTGCCTAGATGGTAAAAGACACTCATATCGTAGTCTTTGAGTAGTTCCAACCACCTCCATTGTTGAAGATTGAGATCTTTCTATGTGAACACATATTGTAAGCTCTTGTGGTCTGTAAATACATTAATGTGGACCCTATATAAATAATATTGCCATATATTCAAGGCAAATACTACTGCGGCCAATTCAAGATCGTGGGTCGGGTAATTCTTCTCATGGACTTTCAACTGTCTAGAGGCATATGCTATCACTTTCCCATGTTGTATTAACACACACCCAAGTCCGATCCTTGAAGCATCGCAATACGCCACAAATCCATCGGTACCCTTAGGTAGGGTCAACACCGGTGCTGAAGTAAGTCGAGTCTTCAACTTTTGGAAGCTCTTCTCATAAGCCTCCGACCATTGGAACTTCACCTTCATCCGAGTCAACTTTCTCAAAGATGCTGCAATAGATGAGAAACCCTTAAAAAACCTCCAATAGTAGCTAGCTAAACCCAAGAAACTCCGAATATCTAAAGAATTCACTTGTCTGGGCCAATTCTTCACCGCCTCAATTTTTTGAGAATCTACCTTTATGCCCTCACTTGATACAACATGGACCAAAAATGCCACGGAGTTCAACCAAAACTCGCACTTGCTGAATTTGGCATATAATTGATGATCCTTGATAGTCTGAAGCACTCTTCTCAAATGAGCGACATGTTCCTCCCCGCTTCGAGAGTATATAAGGATGTCATTAATAAACACTTACGAACATGTCTAGGTATGGCTTGGACACCTTGTTCACTCAAGTCCATAAAAGCTGCAGGAGCATTCATTAGTCCAAAAGACATAACTATAAACTCATAATGACCATACCACGTCCTGCAGGCTATCTTTGGGATATCACTCTCCAAAACTCTGAGCTAATGATACCCGTATCTGAGATCTATTTTGAAGAAACAGTTGGCACCCTGAAGCTGGTCAAATAAATCATCAACCCTAGGTAGAGGATACCTGTTCTTGATGGTGACTTTGTTCAATTGCCGATAATCAATACACATGCGAAGAGAACCATCCTTCTTTCGTACAAAGAGAATTGGTGCACCCCATGGGGACTTGCCTTGTCTAATGAAACCCTTATCAAAAAAAATCCTTCCATTGCTCTTTCAACTCCCTTATCTCAGCTGGATCCATCCTATAGGGAGAAATAGATATAGGCTGCGTGTCGGGAAGAATGTCAATACCAAAAGCGATCTCCCGCTCCAGAGGGATTCTCGATAAATCATCAGGAAATACCTCTGGATACTCGCGTACTACTGGAACTGACTGGATAGTAGGGGTCTTGGACTCAACATCCTTAACTCTAACTAGATGGTACATACAACCCTTAAAAATCATCTTTCTTGCCTTAAGGTAGCAAATGAAATAACCTACAGGAACAGCTGAACTACTCTTCCATTCTATGACTGGCTCAATAGGAAATCTAAACTTTATTTCCCAGGTTCTACAATTAACTGAAGCATAGCATGCAAATAGCAAATCCATGCGGAAATATAACATCAAAAATCTGTCATGGCTAACTCTATCAAATCTGCTGAGGTACCCTTATGAAGGACTGAGACTGGGCAACCTCTATAGACCCGTCTAGCTATAACTGAGTCACCTACTAGAGTAGAAACTGAGAAGGGTTTCGAAAAGACTTCGGGACTGACCCGAAGCTACTGGCCACATAAGGTGTCACAAAGACAAGGTAGCCCCCGGATCTAACAAAGCATAAACATTAAAATGGAAAACTTATAACATACTAGTGACCACATCTAGGGACACCTCCTGCTCCTGATAGGATACTAAAGCATAGAATCTATTCTGCCGTTGATCGTCGGGTGTAGTGGTAGATGCCCCCTGATATGCTGAGCTTGCGAGAGGGTCAGCTGAGCTAGAAGCTGGGCCTCGGCCCCCAACCTGATCTTGTCTCGCACCTAGAAAATCTCTAAGCATGTGTCCAGGCTACCACACCTGAAACAAGCACCTGAACGTGCCAAGCACCATCCTGTATGCCCCCGACCACATCTGCAACAAGCAGGGATGCTAGAATCCGTGGGTCTGCTGCTCTGACCCCTCAAGCCCGATGCTCACCCTCTCTAATCATTTCTATGACTGGATGCACACTCAGTACTGAAGATGCCGGGGTTGATGATCTCTAGTGAGTCTACTGTAGTGCCCACCATTAGACCTCGGCTGAGAGAATCTGTGGTCATCTGTCCTATACCTCTTAGCCTCCCTTTCTATAATGTCCCGTCTCCATCTGTTGGGCGTACAACACTATCCGTGGGAAATTCATATCATGATGGAGCATAGCGGTACTACAATCCTTGTCCAAATAGCTCGCTACTCCATGGATGAATCTACTGACCAGCGCCCTCTGATCAGCTACCAACTCTAGGTCATATTTCGATAGGCGAGTGAACTCAAGGGAATACACTTGTACAATCATTCTTCGTTGCTTCAGATTTACAAACATAGCAGCCTTTAGCTCCCTAATCTAGCGAGGGAAGAATGTTTCTAGGAATGCAACATGGAACACTTACCAAGTGACAGAACCTGCTCCAGCAACCCTGCTATCCTTCCATTGGCAAAACTAGATATGCGCGACCCCCTTCAACTGGTAAGAGGCCAACTTTGCGCACTCAACTCCATTCACACCTATCACTTGGGTGACCTTTACTATCTCATCTATGAACTCATGGGGGTCCTTATCTACCTTTGACCCAAGGAACTCTGGCGGGTTCATCCTCAAGAAGTCTCTGACTCGAGCCACTGCTGCATTGCCATTTTGCGGAACATGCGTAACGGCCTGCTGATTGACCTGAGCGGTCAAGGCCTACACAAGCATCGGAATAGTGGCCCGAAACTCAGCGTGAGCAACTGGCTCCGGAGCCTGGTTCTCCTAAACTAGTGGGGCTCGTAGGTGCCCATTATCATTGAACTCCTCGTGGCCTTCACCATTCCCATTTCTCCTACCATTCACTCTTCAAGGAGCCATGATTTTGCAATTGCAAATAGTACGAATTAGAAGGATAGAAATACTTTTCATCGCATGACATAGATCATGAAAGAAGGGAACATTTTTTAAACATCTCGTAACCCCTTCATCATAAGTGTGGCACACTTCACACCCATGAAAAAAATCTACTTAACGCGACTTTGGGACACCCTAGGACACTTCAAACCTATGGATCTGATACCAAGTTTTTCATGACCCGAATGGAGGCCCAGATCGCAATACAGGACAAGGAGCCCCGAGAGACCCCAAGTCGACCCATGGCAGAAGCATACATCTAACATAATCATGAAACTGAATAATAAACAATATACTCATAGCGGAAGTCTAACTTTAACATAAGATCAGCTTATGAAATCCGAAGATGAATACATACGTATGTCTGAAAAGCCTCTAAATCTAATGAGTTGATGGGAAAAGACCCTAACTAGCTCAAACAACTAAAACTGAAACACAGAAAAGAAGTCTAGTTCTCGGGAGATGAGGACTCACCCAGAATATTATTGCTAGATTTGATAAGCTGACTACGGGCGGGGTTGAACCCGAGAACCGGGTCCTGTATCATGAAATGATATAACATAGAAAGTATGTGGTAAGTACGTGGAATCTACCGAGTATGCAGGGTAAGTAAAACCTCTAAAGTAAGTAAAATCATTTAAGGACAATGAATTAAGTAAAATATAAACCTCAGTAATCTGAGAGTAGGGATTGCATGCATTCTTTATGAAGTAATGATCTCTTCATAACATGACATAACATAACTTCATAACATCATAATTGAATAGATTGACTCAAAGCTGAATTCAGACATTCATAAGTAAAGCAGAACATTTGAGTCAAACCTGCTTTAGAACATGCATTTACATAAATCTCATGAATAATAGATATGCATATCTAAAATCATGAGGAACAATGCGAGACTCGTATTTTAACCTACATACCACGATGGAGCTTACGTGGCTTAACTATCACACTCAAGTGGGTAGAGCCATCCAAATCCTTGCTAGGGATAGGGACGATACCATGATATCGATATCAATCTCATGGGCCATTAGGGCCGGGGATAGCTCACAAGGGAGGTCCCAAGTAATATAAAATAGTATAAACCTATGTTGATGCGTAGTTCTGAGGCATAGGGTGATCGACCCTTAACCTACTCGGTGCTAGACACTACTTTCGAAAATATGCATATGCTCTACATCATATATAATGAAGCTCAATAATAAAATACATCTCAAATATGAAATCACACATATGAGAAGCTTTAGTTGAAAACATACCATAAGGTGAAAATATAATTGGGAGTCTTCGCTCCAAAAAAATATGGTAACCTTAATTTGGGAAACACATCTTGCATTCTTAACATGTGGGCATTTCCCAAAGCTTTATCATATTTAGAAATACTCAATCCTCATCGAAAACATCATTGTAAACATGAGTAACTTCAAAAAACTAGAAACGTGATTTCTAATTGAAAACATTATAAAAATTGCCCATTCTTCATAATTCAATAGTAGAATAGAAATCAAATCATACCCGTGTATAGAAATCAAAGATTAATGCATTTGGGTTAAAAACCCATAGATTAGACATAGAATTTCATACTTTAGAGAGGGATTGAGCATGGGTGTGAAATAAATCACCCATTCATAACCCTACACACCTGTTGATAGCTGATTCTAACACTTCTTTGAATGCCCAATAGAGAATTAAAGGGAAATTGAGGCCTCTCAAACTTGTCTACCTTGCATGCATGAATGAATAATGTCTAAAGTGAACTTAACCCTTTAAAAAGTCACTATTCATATCCAAAATGTCCTAGTTTAGGCCTTAGTAACTTAGAAATTACGGAAAAACCCTTACTAAATTCATAGAAAATAACTGCCAGATGGTCCTAATGGAGGACCTAGCAATTCATTGTTGAGGGGCACAACTCGTGGAGTCGTCCGTTAAGAACACTGCTTGTTTGATCTCCTAGGCTCGTCACGAGGAATGTCACAACTCATTACTAGTGATCCCGAGTCGTGGTCAGCACCCGTGAGGTACACTACCTTGGCTTCGATAAAATTCTTCTCTTCTTGATCACGAATCACCCCATGAATCGTGGGGGCTAGGCACGACTCGTGGGGACCTTTCGTCAAGTCCACTGCTCCCTTTTTCTTTTCTTTTCTTTCCCCCTACCCACGGCTAACCGGAGGACTCATATGCTTGACCACAAGTCATGGTCATGCCCGTGGGACCTCACTTCTCCAATTTTCAATTTTATGTATTGGCCTTTCCCACGAGTTACATCAATTATTAAGACTGAAGATGCAACTTACGAAAGTCTTTGATCTAGCCGAGCTAGTACAGAATACCCGACTTTAGAGCTGACTCATGGGTTGATCTCAAGAGTCTCCCCACAACTCGTCCTGAGTCTGCTGCAAAATTTTAATTTTTTTCCATTTCAACTCTCGGGTCTGATCTTTGGGTTTCCGAGGTATAACATGCTTGCTCTTCAAAAATGTCCCATCAATAGATAGGACTTTTCTCATATGTGAAAAACAAGAAAAGGTTCATAGGCCACAAAAAGTTTTTGAACTTACAATTTTCATGAAGCTTCCATGTTGCCTTACTTCTCGGATTTATGGTCTAATAATGCTCAAGCTCACACTTTTTGGCAAAGTATGAAGTGGACATTGTCAATAAAGAACCCAACAAAGAGGTTGGGGTTGAACCCACAGGGAATAAGGTAAGATCTAGATTAATCCCGGTACTTATACTTGTTGGTAAGTATCTCCAAATTGGGGTGCTTAAGAAAAACAATATTCCAACAAGATCGTAATTGTGGTTGTTATCATTATTTGCAAATAACTAGGATAAGTGTCCCCCATGGTTTCATAACTACTTTGGATATACACATGTACTCAATCCCAATGATTATTTATAGAATTAATAACTAGGGTTCATCCAAACGACTGGTTCATCCCTATTGGATGACTATACTCAATCATCGAGTTAGGTCTCATAAGTGATTTCGTTTTAGCCGTTATTAATATGTTCCAAATTAACTTTCCTGCGACCGCAGCTCAAGTCATACAATGATCATAAAAATCAAGGCTTTAGATGTAATTTTCTCTTCCTAATCTATACTTCTCTAGGTTCAAGCAAGTAAAGAAGTCGGGCAAGTCCTAACATTGTGCACCGTTATGAAACGTGTAGAGCTGAAGAGAACACAATACAAGCATTTTGCATTGGTTTTGAATCACTTTGTGTAACCCTATTTCATTAATCCACCATGGTTCCCACAACCCTAGTTTTGGAGGTTTTAGCCTCTCATAATTGTAAGATTGTGATTAGCATTCATAGACAAATACATAATTAAATACTTACAATAATAATTGGAAGAAAACCTGCTTTGAAGAATAATGAACAAACTCAAGAACAATTGATAAAATGAAGTGTAGATCCTAAGAGTTTCTCTCCAAAACATGATAATAACTCGCAAAACTTTTCACACGTCTACTACTTTCTCTCTATATAATTTTTTAAAATAAAACATAAAAGGTATTTATACAGACATCAGAAACCTTTTCCTAAGCTGACAGGGAATTTTTCATATCTAATGCCGACTGGACTCATGACTAATCATATGACCCGTAACAAGATTGTACGGGTTGTGCCTGCCTCTCGTACATCCCTTGGGTGCTACAGATTTGAGTAGTGTTGGCAGCTGGTACGATTCGTACCATTATCCTACGAGTCATAAAATACATTCCTGGCTTGGCCCTGAGAACTTTGACATCTTCTGAAGTTTTCTACGAGTGTTGTGGTATGCCTTGTACTTTCTTGTTGCATCTGGAGTTCTGCCAAATTTTTAAGAATCACTGGAGCTCCCCATGGCTCATGGTACAAGTCGTAAGTAGTTGCAATGATCCCTGGGTTCCACCTGTACCAAGAGACTGCCTTGTGCAATTTTATCTTAAGATTTTCATGACTAGTTATGGCTCATACAATCTTGGTACGACTTGTACTAAGAGTCATACTTTGCCTTCGCCTTATTCCAGCCTTCTTTGTTTTTCCAAAAGTCTCAGTACGACTCATATAATCAAGGTATGACTTGTACTGAGATTGGTACATCACTGATTTTCTACAGTTTTATGCATCTTTTGCACATTTTTTCTCCAACACCTATTTTCCTTGAAAACAAAGTAAAAGCGCCTCATTTTTAACCCTTTTTCTTTTCTCTTTCTTCTTCACCTCCTCAAGATTTATGCACCCTACTCTAGCCACACTCTACCTAGGCATTTTTCCTATTTTGAGGTTCACCATGTCCAGGGAGAGACAAGGGCCAAAATAGGTTCATTATAAAAATGGGTACAGTTAATTGGTTAATCAAAGAAATATGTTTCATTTAATCCTTAAAACCATGATCAAGGGAATCTTATTATCTTGGCAGGGTTATTTAAACTTTAAATGGGCTAAAAGAATAGCCTAATGATCCTTTCCTAACCAACCATCCAAAATCTAATGTAAAGACCAACTGGGCAAGTTCTAGATTCTCTATGCAGTATAGAACTAGGTATTAGACCTCACTCACTCATGGTACATGTCTTGCATTCATTCTACCTGTATGATTTTTACATGGATAATAAGAACTACTCATGCTAAAAGCCTAAATTAAACAAAAAACTTCACATAAATCATGCTTTGCAATCAACACGTGCATAACTAACCATCAAAAATTTTAAACAGGGTCAATTTTTCACAACTTCAAAACTAGTGCAATTTTGCTGGCTGAGTACTTCTAAGCTACTTTCTATTAAACAAGAACACAAAAATAAAATCCTAAACATGCTGATTCTACTAGATAGCATGCTCAAGGGAAAAGAAACAGGACAAAAATACCCTCAGATGAATCCAATAAAATACGGTACACCTCCTCCCCTTTTAAAAAGCATGCTTCGTCCCCAAAGCATAGAATGTAAAGCAGAAGGAAGGGAAAATACCTGTGGATACTCAAACTTCACCATTCATGGATTGCCTCCCATGCAGTGCCTGATTAAATGTCACAACACGACACATGTCTCATAACTACTCAGACTTCATCAAGGAACTTGGACTCATCCTCGATTATTGAGACCACCCTGTACTTCTTTGGTTGCTTCATTGAATGGCAGACATTGAAGCTGACCTCTTCTTTATTGAATTTTAATTTTAATTGGCTAGCCTCCACATATAAAGCCCTACCAGTGGAAAGGAATGGTTTCCCCAAAATGATGGGGACCTCAAAATCAACCTCGCAATAAAGGATCACATAGTCCATTGGGAATATGAATCTATCCACTTTAATAAGGACATCAAACAGGATTCCCACAGGCTTCATTACAGTTCAGTCAGCCATCAGTAGTTGTATAGTAGTTAGTGTAAGGTTCACAAGTCAAGCTGCTTAAACACAGCTAATGACATCAGATTAATGCTTTCTCCCAATTCACAGAGTGACCTCGCAAACTCAAAATCACCATTTGGACATGGAATGGTGAAGGCACCTGGATCTTCCTTCTTTTGGGAAAGGACTCGTGAGGATATAGCGCTACAATGATGCACATTATTGATGTGTTGTGATTTTACAGCACTTTCGACGCTTAAAACCACGAAAATATGCACATTTCAGGTATGTTTATGTAGATATGAAGTGTTTGTGTTAAGTGTTGTAGGAAAACAGGTCCGAAATGGGAAATGGGCAAAGAAGGCAAAAATGGACAAAAATGTAGGCTGCTACCCAAGTCACGAGTAGTCGTACCAATGCATGACTCGTGCCTGAAGTCGTGGGGAAGAGATCAGGTTTGGTGAAACTTGAGCAGTGCACCTCACAAGTTGAAGGCACGACTCGTTACATCTGGTAATGAGTCATTATGATAGTCATGGAGACTGAGAGGAAAATTTCAGAATAATGCCATGTGAAGACAATTAGAGACATAACGAGTCATCAGGTGAAGTGAAGACTCGTCATCAGATACTGTGGGCATCCGTAAAGTATACTAGAGGATTTGGAGAGGCATGGCCATGAGGGACCTAATGGCTCGTGCCTAGGCCTAACCAGTCGTTAGGTAACCTATCATTAGGACTGGAAAACTATCGAGAAAGAGTCAAACTTTATTGTCCATGACTCATTGGAGACCCAATGAGTCGTTACTTGGCACGTTACCACTGCCGATGTTGAGTCTATTTTTAGTTAGGAAAATATTTGTTTGGGACTATAAATACAATATTTAGGTTTATTTTTTTAGTACATTTTATTTTACCAATTTTCATGTAAATTTTAGTGTTGTTAACGATCCTTTTTAGTTCAAGAAACAAAGTTTGTAGTTTTGTTCTTGATTTAGAGAATTAAACAACATTGGAGTTTTGTTCATCAGTTTTAGCATTTTATTAAATTTACGTTTTCTTGCACGAATCTTTCTAAGTTACAATGATGTTTTATTCTTATTTTTGTGATTGTGATCATTCAAATATGAGTAGATAAACTCATAACTAGGGTTGTGGGAACCATGATGAATTAACACACCTAGGTAAAAATACTAAGTGATTCTTGAACGGGGTTTTAATGCATGTATCTCCCCAGATCAGTATCTCCCCATGGCCATTTTCATCGTGTCCTAGCGGTTGAAAACGTTGGAATTTGCCTTATTCTTAATTACCAGATAAAGGGAGTGATGATTGGGAAAAGGGATTAACAATGGAGATTTGAGGCTATCAACCCTCATCTAATAGCTTGACCTTGTACGAGAATAGCTAATCTGATATTAAGGGTAAGGATTAATTAAGCATAAACTCGTATACAGACCAAGTTGCATGGTGATAATCATCTAGATAGGGGACCAACCATTTAGGTGAATTTAACTTACCAATATTGCATGCTAAACACCAGAATAGACCACTAGTGTAAAATCCTTGTGGTTATGAAGTCATGGAGAACACAATCCTAGTCACTTTATTGGTAGAATACAACAAAAATTGATATAAACATTTACTAGTCTTTACTCTTGTTTATTATTTTGTGTTTCGAGTCTTTGCCCCTTAGGAAATAAGTAAGCCAATAGTGTTAGCCAAACGCATTAACTCAAGTACTGGTCTTATTCCTTATGGGATTTGACCCCAACCTTGGTTGGATACAATATTTGACATCGACCACTTTATATCTCATTTATGAGGTGTAATTTTGGCGACATCAAATTTTAGGGCCGTGTTCGGGGAATATGGCTAAGGTTTTTGTTAATTGTGTTTGCTTTACTATTGGTGCTTATTTCCTTTTTATTGTTCTTTTGTTGTTTTTTTACTTAATAGGTCTTAGGTTCGTGCATGCCCAGTATTAGGAGCCAAGGAAAGTCCCTGGTTCAAATTGATCAAGAACTTGGACAAATACTGTAAAGTTTGAGGAGAATGGCCAACATACAAGAGCAAGATAAAGTGGACCAGACTACAGGTAGTATGTTGGTTGAGGAACAAGCTCGGGCAAGAGATTTAGAGTTAGCAAGGGTTGCTGAAGAGCAATGCCTAGCTACAGAAGTAGAGTGAGCTAGAAGGAACATAGGTCCAGATTAGCAGAGGCATCGGTATTTCGATGAGGATGATGATGCTGGTATTGATGAAGCCGGTGCCACTGGAGCTATTGTCACTCCCCCTTTTCCTGTTGGGGCAAAGTTTGATATTAACAGTGCTATGATCCAACTGCTCAACATGAAGGGGATATTTGCGGGTCATGCAACCGATGATGCACATACTCACTTGACTAATTTCATGGGTATCTGCATAGCATAAAAACAACCGGGAGTGAGTCAGGATGTGATACGGCTGAGGTTATTTCACTTTTCATTAGGGAGTGAGGCAATACTATGGTTGTCAGAACTGCCCAACGATTCTATCACTACATGGAGGGAGTTTTAAAGAGCTTTTCTTGAATGATTTTTCCCACCTTCCAGATCTTTAAAACTGAAAGATTAGATATACAACTTCAGGAAATTAAATTCTGAGGCACTTCACGGGACATGATTGAGGTTCAACAAAAAGCTCAGAAGGGTGCCCAACAACAGGATCCCAGATAACACATTATTGGAAATCTTCTACAGGTCTCTAAATGCTAACACCAACGTGGTGGTTCATACCATGTCTGGCGAAACATTCATGAGTCACACTTATACTGAAGCTACTGAACTACTTGACAGAATCACTAAAACCAACCGTGCATGGCACACAAGAGAGTCGGAGACTCCGAATGGTTCTTATGCACTAGGTATGACTATGAAATAGAGAAGGAAGGATGAGAGTGAGATCAGGATATTGCTAAAATAAAGACCACAATGGGGTTGCTTGCTATGTATTTGATAGGAGTCGGGGCTGAAAAGGTGAATGCTGTGGGTTCTCAAGGCAAGGCCCCGAGAAATGAAATAGGTGAATCAGAAGTTGAGGAGGAAGCTAATTATCTAAATGATCAAGGAGTGGGTTTCCAGACTAAACACCCAAGGGTGTAACAAAGACTCTTGGCATCAAGGTAAGGGTAACCAAGGTTGGAACTACTAAAGGGATATCATTTACAACTAAGGCCAATACAAAGACAATGGAGACTGGAAAAAGCGTGAGGAGTACAAGAATGACAGAAGAGTTCTATATGTTCCTCCAAAGAACCGAGAGCCAGAGTCTAGTGGTTCAAGGGTGGAAGATATGTTGTCTAAGGTACTTAAGAAAATGGAGGCGACAGATGGCCATTTCAAGGAGCTCTGCGCTGATATTCCTGTTATTAATCAAAAGGTGGAATCACATGTTGTGGCCATTAAGCAGATTGAGCAACAGCTTATTTAGATGTCTATTGCAATGAAATAAAGGCAGAAAGGAACGCTTCCCAGCAATACAGCAAAATCCAAAAAATGATAATCACTGCATGGCGGTCACTACTAGGAGTAGGAACGCAACAAGTGATCCTCCGAGGTCGGTTGTGGTCAATGAGATAGTAGAGCCCTTAGTGATTGATGATGATAAGATGGCAGATTTCAAGGATCAGACTTTGGTTGATGATTCATTAGAGAAGACTGCTCCTTGTAATGCAAAGGAGCATGGATCTGGAAAAGAGAAGGAGAAGGAGGTACAACAAAAGATCACACCTATTCCTAGACCTCCTCCCCCTTTTCCACAGAGGTTGAAGAAAAAGGTCGAAGATGGGAAGTATCACAAGTTTATTTCCATGTTGAAACAATTATCTATGAACATCCCATTAGTCAAGGCACATGAGCAGATGCCTCGCTATGCTAAATTCATGAAGGTTCTTGCCACTAGAAAGAGGACCGTAAGCTTCGAATCTGCAGATAATTTGCACCATTGTAGTGCTATAGAATACTGTTCTCTTGTTCAAAAAAAGGAAGACCCTGAAGCATTCACCATACCTTTCAATATTAGAGCCTTTAATTTTGCTAAGGCACTATGTGATCTAGGTGCTAGTATTAACTTGATGCCACTAGCAGTGTTCAGAAAATTGGGTTTGGGAGCCCCCAAACCGACTACAATGCGGCTTTTGATGGCAGATTGTACGGTGAAAATTTCGGTGGGAATTCTCTATGATGTTCTAGTGAAGGTGGAGTCCTTTATATTTCCAGTCAATTTTATCATTATAGATTGTGAGGTTGATTTTGAGGTCCCCGTTATCTTGAGGCGACCATTCGTCTCCACAAGATGTGCTCTTGTAGATATGAAAACCGGACAGCGAAAATTCTTGTTGAACAATGAGGAGGTGACATTCAATGTATGTCGATCCATGAAGAAGCCAAATGACATAAGGGTGGTCTTAGTAATTGATGTTGTGGAACATGTGTTTCCAATTATGCCCATGGAGGAGTTATTGATTCTTGAGGATTTAGTCACAGTTTTGCTAAATGTTGGTTTTGAGGAGATCAATGGGGTTGAGGAGATAGTTAATGCACTTGTTGGTATGGGTTCATACACCTATGCTCCAGCTATAGCCAGATTATATTCTGAGCATTGAGAATCAACATAGGTTGAATCCACCTATTAAAGAGGTGGTCAAGAAGGAAATCATCTAGTGGTTGGATATGGTGTGGTTTACCCTATTACTGACAGCAAATGGGTGAGCCCAGTTCAGTGTGTACCGAAGAAGAGAGGAATCACGGTAGTCCCAAATGATAACAATGAGCTCATTCCACTAAGGCCAATCACTGGTTAGAGAGTATGCATGGATTATGGGAAGTTGAACCATTGGACTCAGAAAGATCACTTTCCTGTGCCATTATTAGAAAAGGTGCTAGAATGACTTGCAGGCAGAGGATGGTACTATTTTCTTGATGGTTATTTGGGGTATAATTAGATATCAATAGCCCTCGAAGCCCAAGAGAACACCACGTTTACCTGTCCATATAATACTTTTTCTTTCAAGAGGATGTCGTTCGGGTTATGTAATGCACCCGCCACTTTTCAACGTTGCATGATGTCCATATTTTATGACATGGTGGAGGACACCATTGAAGCCTTTATGGATGACTTTTAGGTAGTGGGTGATTCATTTGATGACTGTTTAACTCATCTGAGCAAGGTGCTGCAGCGATGTAAAGAGACCATCTTGGTGCTTAACTGGGAAAAGTGTCATTTCATGGTCAAAGAAGGTATAGTTCTAGGACATAAGATTTCTGGTAAGCGTATTGAGGTGGAAAGGGCCAAGATCGAAGTAATTGCAGGTCTACCAACTCTAATTTCTATGAAAGGTGTTCGAAGCTTTTTGGGTCATGCTGGGTTTTATAGGAGATTCATCAAGGACTACTCAAATATTGCACATCCTTTGTGTAAATTGCTTTAGAAATAGGTGAGGTTTATTTTTGATGAGGCATGTTAGAAGGCATTTGAATGCCTAAAAGAGAGATTGACCACTGCCCCGATTACAGTGGCACCTAACTGGTCTTTATCGTTCGAGGTTATGTGTGATGCTAGCGGAGTGGCCCTGGGAGCTGTGTTGGGTCAGAAGTGTGAAAAGATTTTCCATCCTATTTATTATGCTATCAAGGTTCTTAATGCAACTCAGAAACTTACACCGTGATAGAACATAAGTTGTTGGCTATAGTATTTGCATTCGGTAAGTTTCAGGCGTACTTTCTTGGAACTAAGATGATAGTCCATACAGAACATGTAGCTTTGAGATATTTGATGGCTAAGAAAGATGCAAAACCACGGTTGATTTGATGATTTCTGCTACTTCAAGAGTTCGAGCTCGAGGTAAAAGACCGGAATAGGAGCAAAAACCAGGTGGCGGATCACTTATCAAGATTGGAACCAGATGCAACACTTCAAGATGAGCTCGACATAGATGATGCATTCCCTGACGAGTAGGTTTTAGCTTCCTTACAGGATCTCATCCCATGGTTTGTAGACTTTGCCAATTATCTGGTGAGTGATGTTGTACCGGAGAACTCATCTTTTCACCAGTGGAAGAAATTCATGTCTTATATGCAGAAGTTTTCCTGGGATGAGCCTTAGTTATTTTGCATATGTGCTGATGGGGTAATTTAGAGATGCATTCCCGAGGTGGAGATGTTGAGCATATTGGAGGCTTGCCACTCATCCCCTGTTGGGGGTCACCACAGCGGGATTTGCACAGCCCACAAAATTTTGCAATGTGGGTACTATTGGCCAACCATTCACCAGGAAGCGCATGATTTTGTAAAGGCATGTGATGCATGCCAAAGGCAAGGAGACATGAGCTTTGTCTTACTCTCACCCTTGTCATTGAGCTATTCTGATGTGTGGGGCATTGATTTCATGGGCCCATTTGTGAGCTCAAACGGGATGAAGTACATACTTGTTGCTGTGGTCTATGTTTTGAAATGGGTAGAGGCAACTGCTCTTCCAAATAATGAAGGGAAGAGTGTCATAGTATTCTTAAAGCGGAACTTTTTTGCCAGATTTGGGACTCTCAAAGCAGTCATTAGTGATGGGGGTTCGCACATCAATAACCAGTTATTTCGGACATTATTTGGAAAAATATGTGGTGAAACATAGGGTGACAAGACCATATCATCCAAAGTCTAGTGGGCAAGCTGAAGTCTCCAACGGGGAGATAAAGACCATCTTAGCGAAGACTGTAAATACTAACCGGAAGATTGGTCTAGGAAGCTAGATGATGCTTTATGGGCTTATCGGACAACATTCAAGACTCCTATAGGTATGTCTCCATAGTAGATTGTATATGGGAAAACATGTCATCTTCCGGTTGAACTTGAGCACAAAGCTATGTGGGCGCTTAAGAAGCTGAATTTGAACTGGAGCGAAGCTACGAACTTGAGGCTTGATCAGTTAAATGAGATAGATGAATTTCATTTGAAAGCCTATGAGGGTTCTGAAATTTATAAACTAAGGATGAAAATTCAGCATGACCGGAAGATTTAGAAGAGAGAGTTCAGCCCGGGTGATATGGTGTTACTATTCAATTCTAAGGTTTGTTTGTTTCCTGGAAAGTTGAAGTCCAAATGGTTGGGGCTGTTTTGAGTGGTTCAACTATTCTCCCGTGGGGAAACCGAACTGGAAAAACATAAAGGAAAGTGATTTAAAGTCAATGGTCAACGGGTAAAAGCATATCTAGCGAAAAGCGAAGAAATAAAGCTAGTGGATCTCTGGGCTCTGAGTGAAATTTGAGTAACCCGGGGACTTGCATCATGTCGTCACATTAAACCAGGTGCTGCATGGGAGGCAACCTATTGAGGTGCTTCGGTGAAGTCTGAGTAGTCAAAATACCCGCGTAATGCCGCTACGTTAAATCAAGTGCTTCTTGGGAGGCAACCCAAGTTGTAATTGTAAGATCAATATAGTGTTTATGTGTGTTGATGTGTGTAGGTGATTAAGATGGGAAATCTAAAGCTGAAATCGAATATCTGAACTTGAGTTGCTAGTGCCAAAAAGCAATGAGTCGTCATATAAACTAATAACTTGTTAAGTGGATTATGGTTACTTCAACAGAAAATAGTGTAGACAACGATTGACCAAATGAGTCGTTGCCAGTGACAACGTATTGTAGGGTCTTCAGTTAAGTCTATTGGACTAAAGACAGAGTTAAGCTGTAAAAGGTGACAATGAATGTCTTAACGAATCATCGGGTTAAGTTCTTGTCATATTCCTCATGGGATTTGACCCTAACCCTGGTTGGGTTCTATATTTGACATCGACCACTTTATATCTTATTTACGAGGTGTAATTTAGGCGACACCCAATGATTCGTCAAGGGACCCATCATGAAGCTACTGCAGTTCAGGGTCTACGACTCATGCCATGACTTATTGGGTAGCACCACAAGTCGTTACACGAGTCGTTAGGTCCCAAGTAAGATTTTGACCAATTTAATTTAACGAAAGAATCAAATGAGTCGTGGCCTCGGCTAATGAAGTTACGTGGGTTGTTGTTTACTTTAAGTAAAATATTCATCTGACCCGACCCACGTTTAAATTAGGAAATCAATTTTAGACAAATCAAATCACTCGAATTTCTCCCACTAAATTTCCTCACAAGTTCGAACTCCCAAATCTTTTAAGAATAAAATTTCGCACCTCCTATTCTCCAAAAACATCACTCATAAGAAATTATTCAAAATCGCACTCAAGTACACACAGGAACGATCACTCATATCCCACAAACTCTTCTTGACATTCATAGCTTACTCTTCATCTTCATCCTCAAACATTGTGAGTACTTAAATGCTTAGAGTATAATTATTTCCTAACCCTGCATGTCTATAGACATCGTACTGTTTGATCTATGATTCATACAAGTAGAAAACCCTAAGTTGCTTTGCTTTTCATTACTCAGGATTAAAATTTAATTCAATGTTATATGAAATGTGGTTAATATGCTGTTGGGATTGAAAAATCTAAGTGATGATTAACATGGTGTGAGTTATTTTAAATCACGGTAAGTAAACTCTTGAGCACGAGCGATGTAATGAGTCGTGGTATCACCTCATGACTCGTTGTGTAGCTTGTCCTATGTTGGGAATTAGGTGAAGTAACTAGTGTACCTCACGACTGATCTAATGAGTCATTAACTCAAGTATCGATTCATTGTGACCAGTCATAAAGTCCACTAGTCCAACAAAGAAAAAAATGACCTGCAGACAACGAGTGACCTCATGGGTCGTGGCCAGGGCAACGACTCGTTGAGTCCCTCATCTTGTCTATGGGGACACAATTATAAGATGGTTTTATTTCATCTCACGTTGCATACTAACTATCATCCCGCAGATAGAATTGCTCTGAAGGGAACACCGAAGAAGGGTCCGACCAAGAAATAGTTGCCGGAGAGGAGTCAACCATCATATCGCAGACTTAGGGATACGCCTTTCTCCTCTGAAGAGTCGAGTAGCTCGGAGGAGGAATGTGAAGTTTTAGAAGAGCAGCTTTAGAGGAGATCCACAAGGGCTAGTGTTCGGTCCCAACTACATGAAAGTGCACGTGGTCGTACAAGTAGTAAAGTGGCTTTATTTCAAGCCAAGTATCGATCCCACAGGGACTGTAATATGGCAGTAATATTCATAATTGTTAGTAAACGATTTCGTTATGCAGGTAGACAACCAAAACAAATAATGCTTTTGAGTCAAGATTAATAGTTAATGTGAACCTAAATGAATATTATAAGTTAAATTCTGAACAATAGCACGAACAAGCTGAGGTAAAGGCAAATATGCAGGGATATAATTTATTAGTTATAGTACAGTCAATCTTCTCTTCGGTTGTTAGTCAGGAATTAATAACCCATGGATTGGATCTTTCGACTCCTCACAAATTAAAGAATCACGAGACTTACATTACACAATTCTGTGATGCAAAAACTCCATGTTCTAGCTATGCACAACAAATTCCATAAATGACCAAATATGACATTACAGATATATTTCTATTCTGAACGTAAATCTTCCCTTAATTTCTCAACCAAGAAAAGAACATATTCCACAAATTCTCATCTATCCAATTAGTCTCCCTTTCGTAATCGAAATTGGAATTATAGAATATACATTAACATTGGCTAAACATTAACGTAGTAAAAGCAAGAATTCGTAGAAAAGCCGTTATAGAGAAGGTAAAAACTGAAATAATCATTAGTTACATTCTTATGCAATTATCCTCAACCTCAGCAATTGGTGAATTAGCGACTCTTTTTCGGATTAAACATCTTCAAACAAGTATAAATCATACAAGCAATTGAAATTAAAGAGGAAAAGGAAGAGAATTAACCCTAGGAATTCTTCTTCTCAACTGCCTGCTATCAACGTTCTTGCTAAAAAATGTCAGATACTTTAAAATAAAACCTAAGTGTGCTATTTATACAAGTGAGAAATTTTTCCCGGAATAACTGGCAACGTGGCACGGAGTGTATTGCGGAGCATCAGCTCCGTGCCACGGCTCTGTCCCGGAGGCTCATTGGAACACAACTTCCAGGTAATTGTCTTCAGCGTGGCATGGAGGTAAACGCGGAGCTTAGGCTCCGTGACACGGTGCCATCGCGCACCTCCACTGGAAATCAAGTTAAAATTCCTTCTAGGCAGAATGCTTCCACGATGGTAGCGTGATACGACCTCCATCACGGAGCACCAAACTTTTCCAATTTCCTTGTTGACTTTCGTTTCTTTCTTCCAAGTTAATTTCTACACTTCACCAACTTGTAGATTAGCTTCCAAAAATTCCTTCTAGAGTGCAAAACAAAACTAATCATGTTGGTTAGTATAAATACACATTTACATAAAAATCACATGAGAATGCACAAATAAAAGTGTATAAACAAGTCGAAATGAAGTATTAAAGTATCACTTGGGAATGCAATTATGCCCAAGATCACCTACCCCACACTGACAACCTTGTTCATCCTCGAACAACCCTTTCACATCTCACCTATAGCTAATTTGGCAAGACCATTAGAAGCTATGGCTAAAAGGATTGTTTAAGATAGCAAATCATCAAGAGAGCATGCACGGTTTCATAAATGAAATGAAATACACCACATTAAGACCTCCTAACCTCAAGAATCGACTCTCGATCTTGGCAAACTCATGCAAATCAACCGATCAAGACATCCGACATGAATGTTATCTCTCATTAAGCATGTGCCCTTACAACACAAGAGAGTTACCCCATGTTCACTCATAAAATTTTCAAAGCACTACATGTAGGGGTACGTGAATAAGATTACGCTCGCTCTCCCAAAGAATTCACATGCATCATGTCGTGAACCATAAGTTTTCCCTCAGTGTTTTACTCCACTAATTTGAGGATGCATGATGTAAGATCACGTAGGACTTAATGGGTTGTAATGTAAGCTAAGGAACTAGTAAATAATGGGCTAACCAATAATAGTAACTAGCTTCCCCAAGCTCATTTAATACATCCCACATTCATTACGGACATTGCTTCTTCCTCAATCCTCTCACTCTTGAATTTTCTCCTTGTTTTTGTTCCCATTTCTTTAGGCACACTCGACTTACTAGCAAAGAGTATTTAAGCAACTTTTTTTTCTCATTCATTGATTTTCTTACTCTCTACTAATAATTAATCAATTCCAACAAGTACTTTTCTTTAACTTTCACAACTTCCACTTTCCCTTCTGTTTCAAGCTTCTCACTCCTTCACTCTTTGAGAAAATTATTTTTTTTTACTTAAGTGCTTTGGAGTTTTGGATCAAAATCATGGCTAATGAAAAAATTAGGATTAAGCTTGGGTGGTATCTATCAAAGAATAGGCTAAAGGCTCAATGGGGCTAACTAGGAATTAATATTAAGGGTGGGTAAGATGAGGGAGAAAATTTTGGTTTATTCAAAGAAATTCCTACATCCTTTCCTACAATCCACATCCTTCAATTCGTTTAATATACACTCCAGGCAAATTCTAGACACTTCAAAATAGCATGGAATATTCAAAAACTCACACTCACTGCACATGCTCAACTTAAGACATATTCACAGACTCTTCATTCAGTTAATTACAAGAATTCAATAATTAAGCCTTGATCACCCCGAGTCGAATTCTAGGGCCTAGGTATCTCAACATGTTTAACACATTTGCATGCTTCCGTATGAATCACACTTGCATCTTACAATCACGTGTAGCACATAACAAGAATGTCAAACCATTAACTAGTTACACGTTTTGAAAACAAATGAAAGAAAAAAAATCTAAACCTATTGACTAAATTTCCCTGAAGACGGTCGTCATCCATCCATCTAGGGAACAGTAGCTATCTAAGACGTTGGTTAGAGGGGACAATTCTCGGGAAAAACACCAAAAACAAAAACCGAGAAACCCAAACAAAAAATCAATAGAAATAAATAAATATAATCAAAAAAATTACACATAACTTCCACAAGCAGCTTACTATTTATTACAACACCAGCTACCACAAATTCATTAGCCACATAACATGAAACACAGAGTCATAGAGTCACAAATAGCACATCTACATAAGCACAAACACAAAGAGCCTTTCTACACTAGCACCTAACTACTCCCACCCCACACTTAATCGGAAAACTATCCCTAGTGTTCACATATCTGAAATTAAAAACAAATTTTGGGTGGTGTAACTCCCTGATCAATCAAAATAATAAATCTCTTCATCAGGTGCCAGTGCCTCATTGCCACGATCAGAATCGTCCCCACCGTCTTCCTCCCACTCAATGTCTGAGTCCTCCCGGCATGTTTCCTCATCAGTAGGGACGTCATCATCTACAAGCTCTACAAATGTAGGCCCAATTTTGCACAAGGCTCGGGCATTCTCATTAAATGTATAGTCCATCTAGAGTTGCCACAATTCATCCTCTGTCGCAGGCCTCCCACCATTTCGCAACTGTAGCATCTGCATACCATGCAATATGGCCATGAAATGGTCATTCCAAGCATGAAGCTCGGCGATTGCAAGTACCGGCCCATATGTGGTGTCGGGTGCTTTGGTCTTGGTGACGTCCAAAGCCCGACGATGAATGTGCGGGATGTAATCCAAGGCCTTTTCTTCAATACTGTGGCCTCTGAGGAAAGCGGTGAGAAGACCACCGAACCCATACCAATGCCCCTGATGCAGTTTGGCTCTCTTCATGGCGGAGATGATCAGTGCTCCAACATTAATTTCCAACCCTTTCATTAGTGCATAAACCAGACAAACTCTATCCCGGGTGACATCAGTGATGTGCACCCCCGGGATTAGACAAGAGCAAACTATCTTTAACCATATCCGAGCTTCTTTTTTCATATGGGAATATGGAAATGTCTGGTTTTATCCCCCTTCTTTGTGACGACTCCACCTGGCTACCGATCGAGCTCCACATAAAGTGTGTCTGACATCTGCGTATGGTGGAGTGATGTTCAGCTGGCGGAGGACATGAGCGTCTATGTCCCGTTTCCCCAGGATTGCATTTAGATGCTGTGGTTCAAAAGTAACCACCTTCCCTCTGATCTTGACGGTGTGGCTGCGCAAAGTCGAGTTCCAGTTAGCATAGAATTCTCGGAAAAGATGGAGATTGCACTCTTTGGGTTCTTCAAAAATTAAGTTTAACTCAGCAGTGTCAATCCTATGTAGGATCCTTGGGAATTCTTGTGCTAGTGGTTCCCGTGCTATCTGTTCCACCGAGAAATACTTGGTTTCCCTGTGTTTGGAATACCATTTCTTTCCCTCACCTGTCACCCATCTTGTTCCATATGGTCTACATTGCCCTTGAGGAACAGATGGTGCTGCTGGTACTGCTGCTCCAATTCTTTCTCTTTTTCTGCTGGCGCCAGATGTAGATGCGCCCTTGCCTTTATCTTGCCTTCCAGACATTTGTTCTATGCATTCAAAAACATACAGTTCAAATGTTATTCAAGGCATAGTTGGCTATGACTAAGGTTGGGCTTAACTCGATCACCCCACACTTAGTTGTTAGCTGTAACCAATACAAATCTACAAGAGCAACCACCTATATTTAGATCTTATTTACCACCAGGTTTAGTGCATTCATACAAATGGATGGAATGGTTTCATTTTACTACTCAGACTTCATACAGTGCATTATGAATTCATCCATCTTTTCATTAACAACATCATGATCAATTCTCACTTTATGCACCCACCGATGGGATTTTCCTACTTTCATTCCCCCAGCATTTGATCTTCACACTCACACATTCACAATTCAAGCACAAAAAAAATCTATTTTGAAACTCCAACAAAGTCCACACAATTTTCTAACTTTAGTTTTCGACATATACTCAATTATCCAACTCAAGTTGTCAACAAATGCTCAATTTTTCAATTCAATTTTTCAACCCATACTAAATTTCCCAACCCTAGGTATCAACATGTGGAAGAATTTCAACACACGTCATGTAATTATTGAGTTCTAAGCACAAAGTAGTACAAAATCAACATTCATCAACGGCTCAAACAATCACATACCTCCTCAATACCTCAGGGCGGATTTTCCTCACAAAACATGTACAAGGTTTGAATTTTTCATCTAAAATTGAAAGAAAATGGAAGATCATACCTTACTTAACACGATTGAAATGAAATTTGTGGAATTTGTTGAGTACTTCCATGCCACACTTGAGGGAGAAGGGGTATTGAGGTTTTTGTCGCGGAGATATGAAGAAAAGTTGGGAAAATCGGGGTTTGAGGTATTAAAAAGGGTTAATTCGCGCGGGTCAACTCGATGACCCGAGGTGACCCGAAGCGAACTTTGCCTCAACATGTCACGGAGGCCATGGCGGTGGCCAGGCTCCGTGACACGGAGCCAACGTGGAGGCATTCTGAAATTTTTAAAAATTCCAGAATGAAGCCTCAACGAGTCACGGAGGGTAACACGGAGGTCCACCTCCGTGACACGGAGCCAACACAAGGGCTCTCTGGAATTGTCCCCAAGTTTTATTTTCTTACCTTTATTTTTCACTTGCACTTTTGTATTTTGGCCCTCCATTTCACTTGAAAATCATCCAACAACAATAATTTGCTAGAAATCATGGGTTGCCTCCCAACTATTGCCAACTCTTTCTTTTTCTCTTTTTCTTCAATAATCCTAACTAATCTATTACATTACATTCACGAGTTGTCTCCCGTGCAGCGCTTGATTTACCATCGCGGCTTGACGCTTTTCATCCTTACTCATCTATTAAAGTGATAGACGTCTTCTCTCGAATAACATTTTCACCCCAGTAGTGCTTACATCTCTGTCTATTCACCAAAAATGTGGCACTTTTATCCTCTTGCCATATTTCAACTGCCCTGTGTGGGGTCATTCTCACAACTTCAAACGGCCCTGACCACTTGGACCGCAACTTCCCTTGAAAGAGTTTCAACCTCGAGTTGAACAGAAACACTTTTTGCCCTGGCTCAAAGATCCGATGCACCATGTGCCTATCGTGCCACCTTTTAGTTTTCTCCTTCTAGCATTTACACTTTCATAGGCGTGCCATCGAAACTCGTCTAACTCACTCAGCTGCATCAATCTCTTCTTTCCTGCTAGCTCAGGATCCATGTTTAGCTTTCTTACGACCCAATAAGCTCGATGTTCTAGCTCCACAGGTAGATGACATGCCTTCCCATAAACCAATATGTACGAAGATGTCCCAATGGGTTTCTTATATGCAGTTCTGTAAGCCCACAACGCATCGTCAAGTTTGTTTGCCTAATCAATTCATTGTGTATTCACTATTTTCTGCAGAATTTGCTCAATCTCCCTCTTTGACACCTCTACTTGCCCGCTAGTTTGGGGATGGTACGTTGTCGCCACTTTGTGCCACACCCCATACATAGCTAGCAAGTTTCTGAGCCCTGCATTCACAAAATGTGCCCCTCCATCACTGATAATAGCTCGGGGCATACTGATCCTGGTGAAAATCTGCTTCTTCACATATTTCATCACAACCTTGTTGTCGTTCCTGGGACAACCTACTTCCTCGACCCACTTAGACACGTAATCCACTGCTACTAAGATGTAACGATTACCAAATGATAGTGGAAACGGGCCCATAAAGTCTATCCCCCATACATCAAAAACCTCAACTTCTAATATCTGATGCAATGGCATCTCTTTTCTCTTGCCGATTGTTCCTATTCTTTGACAACTATCACACATTTTGACATAAGCTGTAGCGTCAGTGAACAATGTGGGCCAAAAGAAACCGGACTGCAGCACCTTGTGAGTTATTCGCTCTCCTCCATGATGACCTCAATACAACGATGAATGACAACTCCTCAGCACTTCTGCAATCTAACTTTCTTGAATGCATTACCTCATCACCTGATTCGGTCCTTGCTTAAACAGATACCGCTCATCCCACATGTAGTATCGGGAATCATGCCTCAACTTCTTCCTTCGCTGAGCCGTTGCCTCAGGTGGGAATACTCCACTTACCAAAAAGTTCACAATATCTGCATACCAAGGGAGTTCAGCATCCTTTATTTCAAAGAGTTGTTCATCAGGGAACTCTTCTCTGATGCTATCACCTTCCTTCATATGCGAATAGTTCTCTAACCGCGATAGGTGATCTGCCACCTGATTCTTGCTTCCCTTTCTGTCTCGGATCTCCAAATCAAACTCTTGTAGTAATAATATCCACCTGATTAGCCTAGGCTTCGTATCCTTCTTGCCAAACAAGTACCGAATTGCTGAATGATCAGTATATACCACCACTTTCGACCCCACCAGATAGGATCTGAACTTGTCAAATGCAAACACTAAAGCCAGCATCTCCTTCTCCGTGACTGTATAATTGACTTGGGCAGCATCAAGTGTTTTGCTTGCATAATAAATGGAATGAAAAATTTTATTCCTACGCTGCCCCAATACATCTCCTACAGCCACGTCACTTGCATCACACAACAACTCAAAAGGATGTTCCCAATCTGGAGAAATGATAATAGGCGCTTCCACCAGCTTCTTTTTTCGCTCCTCGAATGCTTCTTCACATTCCTTGTCAAATTCAAACTTCACCTCTTTTTCTAGTAACTAGCATATCGGTCTAGAAATTTTTGAGATGTTCTGGATGAACCGTCTGTAAAACCCAGCATGTCCTAGAAAGCTGCAAACACCCTTCACTAACACTGGTGGTGGTAGCTTTTCAATCACCTCAATCTTTTCACGATCAACTTCTAACCCTTTGCATGACACCTTATGGACAAGAACGATACCCTCCTTGACTAAAAAGTGGCACTTTTCCCAGTTGAGCACCAGGTTTGAGTCTTCACATTGAGCTAACACCCTGTCAAGATTCTGCGGACACATAGCAAATGAATTACCGAAAATAGAAAAGTCATCCATAAATACCTCAATAAAATCTTCCACCATATCGTGGAAGATCGCCATCATGCATCGCTGGAATGTGGCTGGTGCATTGCATAGACCAAATGGCATTCGCCTGAAAGCATATGTCCCATAAGGACATGTAAAAGTGGTCTTCTCCTGATCTTCCGGCGCTATGGCTATTTGATTATAGCCGGAATAACCATCCAGAAAACAACAATATTCTTGACCTACCAACCTGTCCAAAATTTTATCAATGAATGGAATAGGATAATGATCTTTCCTCATGGCCTCATTGAGGTTCCTGTAATCCATGCAAATTCGCTAGCCCGTGACTGTGCGTGTGGGAATCAGCTCATTCTTTTCATTGGTGACCACGGTCATCCCTCCTTTCTTTGGAACACACTGAACTGGGCTAACCCATTCATTGCCTAAGATAGGATATACCACACCTGCATCTAGCCACTTGATCACTTCCTTTCTGACTACGTCTTTCATCACCGGGTTCAACCTCCGCTGATGTTGCACGGTTGGCTTGGATCCTTCTTCCATAAATATCCTATGCATGCAGAAAGCTGGACTAATCCCCTTGATGTCCGACATCTGCCAACCCATTGCTCTTTTCCGCCTCTTAAGGACCACCAATGCATCTTTCACTTGTGCATCTGTCAGTTCTGCTGAAATGATGACTGGCAAGGTGTCATCTACACCTAAAAATACATACTGCAGATGTGGAGGCAATGTCTTTAACTCCAATTTCGGTGCCTCCTCAATTGATGGCCTTGGCGAGGGTTCCAAGGACCTCTTCAACGGTTCAAAGTCCTTCTTCCTGAAGAACCATTTTGGCTCATTCAAAGTCTGCACCATATCATACGTAGCACTGTCCCCAAAATGATCATAGCCCACCAAGGTTCTCTCCAATGGGTCCTGTGAGTCAACAATCTGAAGGGTCGATTCCTGATTTAAAACACTGATTGCTGATAGCTCCTCATAAATGGCTGGTAGCTTTATGGCCTTGTACACATCAAAAACCTCTACTTTGTCATGCGCTCGCATGGTCAGCTGCCCAGCAGCCACATCGATTAAGGCTCGCTCGGTTGCCTAGAAGGGATGTCCCAAAATAAATGGGACTTCCGCATCTGACTCAAAATCCAGAATTATAAAATCCAGCGGGAAAATAAGGGAGCCTACCTACACAAGCACATCCTCTAAAATACCATCAGGACTGGCCAATAAACGGTCAGCTAGCTGCAAGATCACAATAGTGGGTCTAGGGCTGCCCAGCCCCAATTTCTTAAGCACTGATGTTGGCATCAAATTTATGTTTTCTCCCAAATCACACAATCCGTGAGCTTGAATAGACATCTCAATTGTAATCTGAATAGTGAAGCTCCCAGAATCCTTGAGCTTTGTCGGCAATCTATTCTGTATTCGGGAGGTGCACTCCTCAGTAAGCGCCACTATAGCGTACTCCGTCAATCTGCTTTTGTTTGCTACAATGTCCTTGATGTACTTGGCATATTTCAGCACTCCCTGCAAAACATCAACTAAAGGCAAATTAATATGTACCTGTTTCAATACTTCCATGAATTTCTTGAAGCAAGCTTCCTCCTTGTCCTTTTTCAATCTCCGAGGAAATGGGGGTGGTGGCCTTTCTATCTCGGCTTCCTTTTCCTTCCCTCTCACATCATCATGTCCTTCATCCTTTTCTGCCGCTCCAGATTGCTGAGATGGACTTTCTAGTTCCACCTCCTTGAGTTGAGTTCCACTCCTGGTAGTAACTGCATTGATCTGCTTAGGATTTGGGTCTGTATCGCTTGGTAATCCTCCCCTCGGTATGGTGTTTTGGGCTCCAGCTAACTGTCCAAACTGATACTCCAATGCCTTTGTTGCTAACTACTAATTTTTCATGTCAACAGTTAATTTTACATAATCAACCTGCATCTGTGCTTGGTTAGCTATTATGGTTTTGAACATATCCTCGATGTTGCTGGATGGAGGAGGTGCATTGTTTCCTCTATATTATGGCTGAAAATTGTGATGCCCCCCTTGGTTTCTCTGCATGCCCTGATTTGGACTCTGTCCTTGATGACTAGTATTTCCCCATGAAAAATTCGGATGATTCCTCCAATTTGGTTTGTAACTGTTGCCATACTATTGATTAGTGTTCCTCTGGGCGTTTCCAACAAAACTTACCAAATCCGGATTTGCACCACAATACTCAGCTAAATGTTCACTACTTCCACAGACTTCACACCAAACTTGATGAACTTCACTGACAGGGGCCTGTGCCTACTTCAAACTCATACCACTGAAATGAATGTTGAGTTGATTTTGCAAAGCAGCTATATGTGCAGCGATAGCTGTGAAACCATCCACATCAAAGACCCCTGCGGCTTTCTTTTCTCCTCCTTGAGTTGAATCCGCATTCCGTTTTGGATTTCCCTGTGAAATACGATTTAATAAAGTGTAAAGCTCTTTGTAGGTCTTCTCCAATGCCTGCCCAGCGGCTGCTGAATCCAAGAATATCTTAGTATGCGGTTCCAAACCCTCAATGAACGTATGCTCCAACACCTCATTAGCCTGGTGATGATGAGGGCAATCTCTAAGCATAGACTTAAATCTTTCTCAAGCCTGATACAAATTCTCACCCTCTTTTTATTTAAAGCTTAGAATCTGACTCCTAAGCTTTGCAGTCTTCCCTGATGGAAAGAATCGTATCAAAAACTTCCTTGCGAGGTCATCCAAGTAGTGATAGAATTTGGTGGTTCAACCTTCAACCACCTCTTTGCTTCCCCCAGCAGTGAAAACGGGAATAATGTAAGCCTCACATAGTCGGATGATACTCAAGTGGGGATATAGGTGTAACTTATCTCCAAAATATTTTGGAGATGTTGTTGCGGATCTTCGTGAGGGAGACCTGTAAATTGATCGCTGGTGTGCAATAACTGCACCATATTCTGCTTGAGTTCGAATCTCCCTCCTGGCTCTGGTCTGTGAATGCTGGATGTTACATTATTCGCGTGTGGGATTGCCACTTCGTGGACCGGTCTTGCTGCCTTCTCTTCGGGCACTACAACTGCACTTACAATCGGTGGATTCTGTTGCTGCTCCAGAATTGCTTACATTAATAACTGCAGCTTCTTCTCTAGAGCTTCCCTTCTTTGTCGATGAAATTGTCTCTCTGGCTCTATAAATGAATCCACCAACTCCTTGTCTCTTGCCAGTGTTCAGAAAAAATTTAGTACCTGCAAGAGAAAGGCTAAGATGAAGTCGTCAACACTTGTATCGAAGTTGTACACTAACACTAAGAGAATTAAATAACTAATTGCTAGTCCCCGGCAACGACGCCAAAAACTTGTTCGGTCCCAACTACATGCAAGTGCACATGGTTGTACAAGTAGTAAAGTGGCTTTATTTCAAGCCAAGTATCGATCCCACAACGACTGTAATATGGAAGTAATTTTCCTAATTGTTAGTAAACGATTTCGTTATGCAGGTAGACAACCAAAACAAATAATGCTTTTGAGTCAAGATTAATAGATAATGTGAACCTAAATGAATATTGTAAGTTAAATTCTTAACAATAGCACGAACAAGTTGAGGTTAAGGAAAACATGCAGGGATTTAATTTATTAATTATAGTTTGGTCAATCTTCTCTTCGTTTGTTAGTTAGGAATTAATAACCCATGAATTGGATCCTTTGACTCCTCACCAATTAAAGAATCATAAGACTTACATTACACATTTCTGTGATGCAAAAACCCCATGTTCTAGCTATACACAACAAATTCCATAAATGACCAAATATGACATTACAGATATATTTGTATTCTGAATGTAAATCTTCCCTTAATTTCTCCACCAAGACAAGAACATATTCCACCAATTCACATCTATCCAATCAGTCTCCCTTTCAAAATCAAAATTGGAATTCTAGAATATACATTAATATTGGCCAAACATTAACGTAGTAAAAGCAAGAATTGGTAGAACAACTGTTATAGAGAAGGTAAAAACTGAAATAATCATTAAATACATTCTTCTAAAATTATCCTCAACCTCAGCAAGAGGTGAATTAGCCACTCATTTGCGAATTAAACATTTTCAAACAAGTAGAAATCATACAAGCAATTGAAATTAAAGAGGAAAAGGAAGAGACTTAACCTTAGGAATTCTTCTTCTCAACTGCCTGCTATCCACGTTCTTGCTAACAAATGTCAGATACTTTAAAATAAAACCTAAGTGTGCTATATATACAAGTGAGAAATTTTTCCCGGAATAACTGGCAACGTGGAACGGAGTGTATCATGGAGCATCAGCTCCTTGCCATGGCCCTGTCGCGGAGGCTCACTAGAACACAACTTCCAAGTAATTGTCTTCAACATGGCATGGAGGTAAACGCGGAGCATAGGCTCCATGACACGGTGCCATCGCGCACCTACACTGGAATTCAAGTTAAAATTACTTCTAGGCAGAATGCTTCCGCGATGGTAGCGTGACACGGCCTCCATCGCAGAGCACCAAACTTAGCCAATTTCCTTGTCGACTTCCACTTCATGCTTCCAAGTCCATTTCTACACTTCACCAACTTGTAGATTAGCTTCCATAAATTCCTTCTAGATTGCTAAACAACACTAATCATGTTGGTTAGTATAAATCCACATTTACATATAAATCACATGAGAATTCACACATAAAAGTTGATAAACAAGTCGAAATAAAGTATTAAAGTATCACTTGGACATGCAATTATGCCCAAGATCAGCTAGAACATAATTCCCTAGAAATTCAACAGACCTGGTTGTTGCTCCTACTCCACTAGTAAGAGATCCACCAAGCCGAGTAGAAGAGAATGTTGGGGCCACAATCCTTATTTCTCCTGAGGGCTCCATAGCTACGGCAAATGCAGAGGGTGCTGATGAGTCACATGCCAAACAGGGAAGCACATATGATGAGTTAACAGAGACTTCAAATACATCTAATGATCAACCATGTCAGCTGAGGCGATGGTGTGTTCGCGGTATGCGGGGCATTTACAACAGGGACATTGCTTCGAATGAAAAAGGCCATCCAAAGAGGAGCACCTATGAGGAGCCCAAACTGGTCACTATAGTGCTCAAGGACCTCCCTGAGCGTAGGCATTGTTTGATAGATATATGTTCAGGTGGTTAACTGAGCCATCAGGGAGCTATATCCCTTGACTCGTTAGAGAGTTTTATACCGCTACACAGCCACGTTACAGCATCTGGCTTTGGGTGGCCAAGACTGGAAGAAGAGGCCCGCATTGACGCAGGTGTTGATTCAGGAGACGCCTATAGATATATTTATGAGAGCACCATATCTAGACTACTCTATAGTCCAAACTATCATGTCCCGATGAATACAACCGAGTTTGATCACAAACTTTCCGACCTCAAGAAAGTCAACCAAGAAGCTGAACAATGTTGAATGAATCAGGAAGCACACTTGGCTATCACGCGTCATTTCCACATGGGGTCCACTGGTTGAGTGGTTGCATGGCACCAAATCATAGATAAAATAGGCCACATTAAACTTCCAAGCCAAACTCTGGTGGTCATTGGTCTGGCATAGGCTGGTATCAACTAGCAATGACAACATGCTTTCACTTGACAGAGCATCATGGGTAGATAGCATCATGGAGGGGTACACCATAAACATCCTGTGATTTATTATTGAAAAGATACGAGAGCGGGCGATAGTAGATAGCACTACCATTCCCTTTCCACATCTCGTTGATAGACTCTATCAGGTGTCAAAGGCGCCAGAATTGTCGTCCATTGATAAGCAAGTGTTGGTCCATAAGATTGCCGATATCAGGTTGATAAGAGATGAAACAAATCTGGTATCGAGAGCGAGGAGTCAGGCTGCTACATCCGCTGGAGCGACTTTATTGGTAGAGGCATTGAGCAGTGGCATGCAGACTGAGGCTGCATTGTTATTGAGATTGCGACAGAGCCCACAAGGCCAGAGAGATTGGTAGCCAGCCTGAGGCTACAGATGTAGCCGATGCTCCCAGACCTGTTGAAGTTCTAGAGTCCTCATCAACAGCAACAGTAGCTCGACCACCTGTTGCACCCTCACATGCTCCTTCAGCCGGTCTAGTCACTATTTCCCAAGAATTCTTGACCGACATGGCTTGGCGGGTGGAGAAAGCCAAAAAATAGCAAGCACCAAGGCTCTTCAAGTTATGGTACTAATGGAGAAAGCTAAGCTAAGGGTTCTAAAGGAGTTGGAGGCACTATCTAGCATAGTGCATGGATGGTCAGATGCCTTTGAGAGGGGTATGGATGAGCGCCTTGCACAGTTACAGGCGCCCGAGCTGGCAAGGTGGTATGCGGAGGTAGCAGCACTCTGAGTGGAGGTGCGGGAGTTGTCCACACGACCGGTAGCTGCGATCCCTCCACCCCTGCTTCCACTGATTGATGATTAGAGCGAGGAAGAGCTGCCACCAATATTTGATTTTATCACTGAGGAGCCAGTGGCGCAAGATAAGGGAAAGAGGCCGTGAGCATAAGCTAGAGCGGAGAGAGATGGAGATAGTACTGCACGTATGCAGAGAGGAGACTCGACAGAGGGCTGCAGTTGAGTCAGCGAGAGCTCGTGGAGAAGGTACTAGCTCAGTAGGTTCTGAAAATGCATCGAGTCAAGTTGGTGGTAAAGGAGATAACACTGGAGGAGTATGTGCACCCTCTACTGACCAGGCCATAGACTCCGATGTACCACAGGTATGTTCCCTATTTCCATGGTTTTGTGTTTATATGCATCGAGGATGATGCATACTTTTCTTGATAGGGTGGGGAGGGATACCTATGTATTTTTGCTGAACATAACCCGAGGATTTTTCTTGTTGTATATCTATTCTCTAAGGTGTTCCTTATCTAGTAGAACCGGCACGTTTAGTTTTTTATGTTTTTGTGTTTGTTTGTGTCATTTGAAAGAAAATTAGGTGAAGTTAAGGCAGTCAGTAGCATGAATATTTGAATTTAGTTGAACTGATAATGTGATACCCCTCCTAAATTTTTTTTATGTGTGTTCTAAAATCGACAAGTATGTCCTTTGTGAATCTTTGCATAGCATAAAAACTGTGAACATGTTTATCATTTAATGACTGTACTTGAAGTAGAAGTTAGTAGAAGTGATGATATTGGCCTGTGCTATGTGTGAGTGAGACTTAATAGTTAAATTTTGTTGTGTGTGTCAATCTACAACTTGCTTGGTCAGTCGTAGCGAGGTAGAGGATGGGAAACCAAGAAAGGATTACAGGCCATTTTTTTTGAATGAGTCCACTTTAGCCTTAAAAGACCTACCAAATGAAAATAAAAATCACTTGATCCAAATTTTGAGCTTAAATTGACCTTTCTTTTGTTAACACCAATTCACCTTCCTACTTTGATTAACATGAACCTGTTTTGGCCCTGGTCCCTCCTTGGACACTGTGAACCTCAACTCAGACAAATCGCCTAAGTTTTGGTTGGCTATCATAGGGGTTATTAAGAAGAGTAGGGTGGAACGAAATTGGGTGATGAAAATGAAAGAGCGGGTACGGTGTGCATAATGAAACAAAAGAATTTTTTTTGTTAAAGAGAATAAGAGCAAAAAGAAAAAAAGTGAATGAAAGTAATGAATACGTGAAAGAAGGACCTTCGCGCTCTCAGTTTCAAAAGAAAATAAAAGAAGAAAAAAGAAAAGAAAAAAGGGAGAAAATAGGGAAATAAAGGTAAAAGTGGAGTCAAAGTGTGTGTAGTGCCAAGGAGGGTTAAGCTACTAGTCCCATATGTATCATACCCGAACCCGAGCCTATGTTACAAGCTTAAAGAGCCCTATAGTGATCCTGGTTACCCGTCTAAAAATCGAGGTATTGAAAGTAAAGGCAAGCTTATGGTATTGCATACGCACAATTAGAATTTCTTTGTGAGAGCGAGTGTGATCTTACCTAGTCCCAAGAGAAATACATTGATATGATCATATAAAAATGAGTGTGTGTAGGACTTCTTTGTGTTGAGAGCATTTCATCAACAAAATTGTCTGCAAACTGTCTGGGTTAGTGTTATAGATTTATGTGCATGGTTGCAAGGTACAGTATTTTTCCATGTTTCGATTCCTCTATGTCATGGTTGAAAATTTTACATATGCATTATGATTTGATTTTTTATGATAACGGAGGGGTTAGAAAATTTGATTAGATGAATAGTTCTGACTGACGTAAGATTCCTAAAGTTCTTTTGATTGAAGCATCGTGGTAGTTTTATTTTATTTTTTTCTTTGCTTGAGGACATGAAAAAGTTCTAAGTTGAGGGTGTTGATGTGTCCTGATTTTATGGAACTTTTGATACTTAAAACCAAGGAAATAGGAATATCTTGGGCATGTTTATGTAGAAACGATGTGTTTGTGTTAAGTGTTGCAGGAAAATAGGTCCGGAATTCGAAATGGGCAAAGTAAGTCAAAAATGGACAAAAATGCAGGCTGCTACCCAGGTCACGAGTCGTTGTCCTTGTACACGAATCATGCCTAAAGTCTTGGGGAAGAGATCGAGTTTGATGAAACTTAACCATTTCAGCTCACAAGTTGAAGGCACGACTCGTTACATCTGGTAATGAGTCATTAAGACAGTTGTGGAGACTAGGAGGAAAATTTTAGAAGAATTCCCAGTGAAGACAATGAGAGACAAAACTAGTCGTCAGGTGAAGTGACGACTCATCATCAGATACTGTGGGCATCCGTTGAGTGCACAGGAGGATTTGGAGAGGCATGGCCACGAGCGGCCTAATGACTTGTGCCCAAGCCTAACGAGTCGTTAGGTTACCCATCACCAGGACTGGACAACTGCTGAGGATGAGGTCCTAGGGAAGTTTCTGTCGAGTTAAGGTAAAACTACGCCGCTAAACTCCATCCAATTGCAAATTCATCTTGGTTAACATGTGTTCGAGCCTGCGTGGAATGCATATACCGAATTATTTCTTGGAATCTAGCTCGAATTGTCAATGTCCCGTAGAGTATAAATTATTAAAATCACTTCTAATTTAGTCCTAAGTGTCTATAAGTAATAAGTAATTATGGGAAAATGTAAGCTTTTGGCCTAATTGAGTGGGTTATGACTTGCGGTTGTTGTGATTCGCAAATGAAGTTTCTAGTCATGTTCCCTCATCATAAGGCCTTGAATTTGGAGATGTTATCGGTTCTTGAAATTGACCAGGGTCGATTGAGCAGAATCCAACAAGTATGTTAAGGCTAACTCCTCTCGGCAAGTTATTCCTGTTGTTCGCTAATACATCCATAACTTGTACTAACTTATGCTTATAATGTTGTGGTTAACTGTTGTGAGATGAATTGAGGTTATAACATAATATCCCTTTTCAAAAAGGCTTGTATTAAGTTTTGACTATCATCAGAAGCAACGGAGAGATTCCTTGTTCAGTTATTTACCAATTTAGGAGACTAGAAGTATTTTGCAACCATATTGAGGCCAAAGAGGCTGGAGGTCGACTATTAGCGTACTTTGTTAATTTAGGTAGCATAAGACGTAGCTAGGCAATACAACATTCCGTTCGACGCCTATATATATAGTAAGGATTGCCTATAAACCATTAGCATATCTTGATGTCTACAATACTTGAATCATGATAGAATGGCCTTGTCTTTGAGTCAGTGGCACCAAGGTTGCAAAATGGACCAGGTGGTAGCTTTCTTGGGGAACTAACTATTGTCAACGACCGTATAGCTCCTTTTAACTTGCAAATACTCACATTACTCACTCAGGGAACCCCCCTTGTTATCATAAGCTAGACAAACTATGTAATGCCCTAAGGGGGGAGTCCTATCAACAATTATATGTGGGACTAATGCATCAAGTAACCCAGATGGCTCAGATATAGTTACAGGAGCCCACACGAATAAGATACAGTTATAGGAGCCCAGACGGCTCAGATATAGTTATAGGATCCCAGACGACTCAGTTACAATTACATGAGCCTAAACCTACACAGGTATAGTTATAGGAAACCAGACGACTCAGATACAGTTATAGGAGGCGAGACGGCTCAAATACAGTTATAGGAGCCTAGATGACTCAGATACTGTTACAGGAGCCCAGATAGCTCAAATATAGTACATGAGCCCAGATGGCTCAAACACAGTCAGAGGAGCCCAGAAGGCTCAGTTACAACATTAGAAGTCGAGTATACCTTAGTTACAACATGCTTACGGGCCTTTAATGGTACAGATAGGAAGAGTATGGATTTCTTACACTTTCTGGGGCTTATGGTGGCCCAGGTTGGTTATTCTATGTTGTTTGTACCTTCCACACTTAAGGGGGTCAGGTTAGGTTTTTATTTGTACATTACCTGTTAGCTATAGTTCATATTGGGAGGTCTTTTAGATTAGCTTCTGGCACTTCTTACGGATTACTTTCAGTTCCTTATCAGCTTTCATTCATATATTATTTACTGCCTTACATATTCGATACATATTTTACTGACGTCTACGGTTGGAGCGCTACATACTAGCCTACAAGTCCAAACACAGGGTTCAAGGCCATCTCAGTAGCTGTTCAGATCCAGTAGATTGGCTAGCTCCTTTCTTTCAGAGTTGCCAAATGTTAAAGGTTTGACTACCTTTTCTTGTATAGTTTTTCGGTAGGCTGGGGCCCTGTCTCGACCGATATTTTACTCTTAGAAACATGCGTACTATAGTTTTTGGGTTAGTTGTACGTTATTTTCCATGTGGGGCCCATATGTTATATGATATGTGTTCGGTGCTATTTCGATTGGTATTATCTATTATAAACCGACACGCAAGTGCACGTGGTCAAACAAGTAATAAAGTGGCTAAGTAAGCCAAGTATCGATCCAAGGAGGCTCAGGATATGTAAAAATTGCCTAAGTATACTATATTTTTATCTTACTTCTAATTATGCTAACAACAACGTAACCAACAGTTAAACGAGTTTTGTTTATAAAATATATATATACTAAAACTATTAACAATTAGTTACGCTGAATTTAGACTATGGATTTGAGCATGCCAAGGTTAAGAACAAGTAATGAATTCTATTGTAATAATTATTCGGTTAATCTCTTCTTCATGTTGCTAGCCAAGAACATTAGCCTAGAAATTAAAACTCTCGTATTTAATTTCACTTAAGAATCATAAACCATTCGTCTACATTTCTGTGATCAAATGCAATTTACGACCTAGCAATACAATTCCGGTTCCTAAATTGACTAATACGGCTTTCAAGTATATTTCTATCAGGAAAGGACATCAAAACCCAATTTTCCCAAATCAAGTTAAGAACAATACCCTATTAATTCACAACTTTCCAATTTCTTGCTCTTTCGAGTGAAATTGGACTTTTTAGATGTACATTAATGTCGGCCACACACTAATGCAGTAAGAACAAGAATTAATAGAACAACATGGAAGAAGAAGAAGAAAACCATATCAATTACAATCAAAATTCATTACAAGTGTTCAAAACCTTAGCAAGGAAGAGAATTAGCCACTCATTTGTGGATTGATCATCCTAAAACGAGTGTAAATCATACGTACAATTGATAGAAAGAAGAAAGGAAGAGAAGAAATCTCTTAGCTTTTTCGTCCCTCAACTGCTGCTAACCCACGTCCTAGCTCCACCAAGTCTCCCCCCTGAAAAATAAACCTAAGTGTGCTATTTATATTAGTAGGAATCTTTCCCGGAATAACAAGCAACGTGTCATGGAGTGCATCGCGGAGCACGGCCTCCGTGACACGCTACGGACGCGGAGGCTCTCTGGAAAATCACCCGAAATTGGCCCAGGCAGCACCCTGCCGCGTTGGCAGCGTGTCACGCTGCCTGGGCAGCGCGTTGCAGCCCCTTGGTCACGGAGGCCACCTGCCGTGGCACGTTGCCAATGCGCAGGTGGGCTGTTTTGAGCGGCCTTCCTGCCGTGGCACCTTGTCGATGCACCGGTGGGCTGTTTTGTGCCTCTTCCTTGCCGACGTTCGCGTGTTAATTTCGTTTCCAAGCTTCTACTTCACCATCTCATGGATTAGTTACTCAAACATCATCAAAACCTACAAAACAAAGGCTAATCATGTTGGTTAGCACATATCTCCACATTATATAAAATTACATGAAAATGTATACAATAACTTAGATAAACAAGACTAATTTAAGTAATAAAGAGTATCTCGGGCATATATTTTTGCTCGTGATCACAACACCACACTTAAAGCCTTGTTCGTCCTCGAACAACCTTTTACATATCATGCATATGGAGACTCCCACATAACTAATTTAGCAAGATAATTCAGGTTACGGCTATAATGATTACGTAAGATACAAGCTAAAAATAGAGCATGCCTGATTTGATCATTGAAATGAAGTACAACTATGTTAAGACTTCTTAACCTCAAGAGTCGACTCTCAATTTTAGCAAACTCATGTAAATTAACTGATTAAGAAATTCCACATGAATTTTATCCTTCATTAAACATGTGCCCCTCACGGAAAGAGAGTTACCCAATCACATGCAAAAACAATTTTTTACATCACAACATGTGTGGGTACATGAATAGAATTACGCTCACTCTCACAAAGAATTCACATGCATTATGTAATGACCCATAAGCTTGCCCTTAGTGTTTTATTCCACTAATTTAAGGATGTATGAATGTAAGATCAAGTAGGACTTTTTAGGTTGTAATGTAACTCAGGTGCGGGTAGGTACTATTATGATCAGTAATAGTGACTATCTTTCCTAAGCGCTTTTAATACATCACGCCTTCATTACGAACTTCCCTTCCCTCACTTCACCTTTTTCACTTTTCATCTTTCTTTTTCCTCTTTTGTTCCCCCATTTCTTTAGGCACTTTTAGCTTATTAGTAAGGAGTTCTATAAGTAACTTTTCATTTATTTGTTTTCTTACTCCCTACTAATACTCACTCATATTCAAAAAAAAAGTGCACCCTCGACCTTTCTCAACTCTTACAATTGCTACTTTCCCTTTCTTTTCATTCTTATCACTCCTTTACTCTTTCGGATTTTTCCTTTAAGCGCTTAGGAGTTTTGGATCAAATTCAAGGCTAATGAAAGAAAAAGGATTAAGCTTATGTTGCAGCTGTCAAAGAATAGGCTCAAGGCTCAATGGGGTTAACTAGGATTAATTTTTCAAGGGAGGTATAATGAGGGATAAAAATTGGTTCATTCAAAGAAATGCCTAAATCATCTCCTACAATTCACATCCTTCATTTCGTTTTATATACACACCAGGAAAGTTCTAGACATTCCACAATAGCATAGAATACTCAAAAACCTTACACTCATGGCACATGCTCAAATCAAGACACAATCAGTAGACTCTTACTCAGCTAATCACAAGAATTCAGAATTAAGCTTCAATCATATTGAGTCAAATTAAAGAGCCTAAGTGTCTCAAACAAAGTTATACACTTGCATGCTTCATACTGAACATACTTGCATCTTACAACCATGTATAGCACATAAAAAGAACATCAAGCCCCAATTAGTTATGGGTTCAAAAACCCAAAACCTATCGACTAATTTTCCTCAAGACGGTCGTCATCCATCCATCATTGGAAACAGTCTCTAACTATGACTAAACACACTATATACAGACCAAGGAAAGAAAAAGAAATAAAATTTATTCTTCGGTTCAAAGACCCCCCGTCGGAAAAGAACCGAAAAGAAAAACCAACGGGTGATGAAGTCATGCTTAATTCACAAAAATTTTTTCAAATTTTTCAAATTTTCTCACAAACTTTTGCACAAGCATTACATTCACCAAAATCATTAAGCACAGCAAATTCTGAAATTTCCCTCACCCCACACTTAAATCATGCTATGTCCTCATAGCATCAAATTAAAATTTACAAAGGGTGAGAAATACTCCCTGAGGCCTTTTAGGCTTAGCTAACAGCATGCGTTTCTTCGACTTTGCACAAGTGGGTGTTCAACCCCACACTTTTTCTCTTCCATGCTTGTTAGCTTCCTCCCCCACGGGTACTCAGACTTCCCCTCCAGCTGTGCTTAACTTTCCACCAAAACAACACAAGATGAAAATAAACAAAAATCAACTCAATTTCAAGAAATTAAAATGGTACCTGTGGTACCCTTGGGTTGCCTCCCAAGCAGCGCCTAATTTTACGTCGCGGCACGACGTAACAAGTTTCACCACTTTTTCCTC
The DNA here is from genome assembly GCA_035772735.1 of Datura wrightii. Classification (NCBI taxonomy): domain Eukaryota; kingdom Viridiplantae; phylum Streptophyta; class Magnoliopsida; order Solanales; family Solanaceae; genus Datura; species Datura wrightii. The sequence continues at coordinate 147,629,397 of JASDFA010000018.1, forward strand.
CACCTTGAGGATATGAACCGCACCCCTAATTTCTTCTCTAATTTTCTCTTATGCTCCAGGGGTGGTGGTGAAAAATTGTAAGGACCAAGCAGTAGATGTTTTCTTTTGAACCTATTGGCCCTTATGTAAGCGAAGTCATTTTGTCTCTCTGAGTTAGCAAATTTCAGAATATATGGGGCTTGGTCCTCCTCTAGACACTTCTCTATAAACTTGGAAGACTCTATTTCTATGTTGTCAACCAAACTTAATGTCGAAAAATGCGTAGAGTGTGGTCCAATACACCTCAACTCTAAAATTGTTTTGTGCTTGACTTCCTTATTTGTGTACACCTTTTCAACATCGACATCTATTTCTCCATTAAGGTCAAATGGGAGATATTCTTTTTCTTCTTCCATGAATGGAATTTCTATAGGTATGAGCCGATCACGGAGACACTCAAGAGATTCTAATTGTTGGGCTTCATCCAAAAATTCACCCTTGTATTCCTCTTGTAGTTCCTCTTGAATATCGGCTAAAACTGTCACCTGCAAATTATCACAAGCTTCAGCCTCAGCACACATCTCTGTGAGTTTGACGCTCATCCTGCTTACAGCCTCTGCATTCTCCTTTTGCTGAATTATCAATTCTGCCACCGACTCCTTCATTGCTTCTGATTGCTCCAGGAGTTGTTTCATCATGTCCTCTATTTGAACTTGGCGTCCCAAGTCCTCATTTTCAACATGCCTATATTCAGCAAAAACAACAAAAGGATCATAGTAGGGGCTTGGGGGAGGGGAATATGCCTTTGGACAATCACCCCAATGGCCATATTGACACCCACATATATTGCACGTGTTACAGTTTTGCCACAAGTGGGGTCCTCCACAATTCATGCAAGATTCGCCGAAATATGCGTATCCACCATTTATATTCCAAGATGTCATGTCAATGAGGGTATCCGAAAGAGAGAAAAATTAAAATGATCAAAGAATTAAAACAAATACTAAGATCAAGTTGTCAACACTTAAGAAACTAAAACAAAAATACAGTAAATTTACACTTAACACAATTTCACAAATCGCCTAGCCTCCCCGGCAACGGCGCCAAAAACTTGTTCGGCGCTATTTCGATTGGTATTATCTATTATAAACCGACACGCAAGTGCACGTGGTCAAACAAGTAATAAAGTGGCTAAGTAAGCCATGTATCGATCCAAGGAGGCTCAGGATATGTAAAAATTGCATAAGTATACTATATTTTTATCTTACTTCTAATTATGCTAACAACAACGTAACCAACAGTTAAATGAGTTTTGTTTATAAAATATATATATACTAAAACTATTAACAATTAGTTACGGTGAATTTAGACTATGGATTTGAGCATGCCAAGGTTAAGAACAAGTAATGAATTCGATTGTAATAATAATTCGGTTAATCTCTTCTTCATGTTGCTAGCCAAGAACATTAGCCTAGAAATTAAAACTCTCGTATTTAATTTCACTTAAGAATCATAAATCATTCGTCTACATTTCTGTGATCAAATGCAATTTACGACCTAGCAATACAATTCCGGTTCCTAAATTGACTAATACGGCTTTCAAGTATATTTCTATCAGGAAAGCACATCAAAACCCAATTTTCCCAAATCAAGTTAAGAACAATAACCTATTAATTCACAACTTTCCAATTTCTTGCTCTTTCGAGTGAAATTGGACTTTTTAGATGTACATTAATGTCGGCCACAAACTAATGCAGTAAGAACAAGAATTAATAGAACAACATGGAAGAAGAAGAAGAAAACCATATCAATTACAATCAAAATTCATTACAAGTGTTCAAAACCTTAGCAAGGAAGAGAATTAGCCACTCATTTGTGGATTGATCATCCTAAATCGAGTGTAAATCATACGTACAATTGATAGAAAGAAGAAAGGAAGAGAAGAAATCTCTTAGCTTTTTCATCCCTCAACTGCTGCTAACCCACGTCCTAGCTCCACCAAGTCTCCCCCCTGAAAAATAAACCTAAGTGTGCTATTTATATTAGTAGGAATCTTTCCCGGAATAACAAGCAACGTGTCACGGAGTGCATCGCGGAGCACGGCCTCCGTGACACGCTACGGACGCGGAGGCTCTCTGGAAAATCACCCAAAATTGGCCCAGGCAGCACCCTGCCGCGTTGGCAGCGTGTCACGCTCCCTGGGCAACGCGTTGCAGCCGCTTGGTCGCGGAGGCCACCTGACGTGGCACGTTGCCAACGCGCAGGTGGGCTGTTTTGAGCAGCCTGCCTGCCGTGGCACCTTGTCGACGCACCGGTGGGCTGTTTTGTGCCTCTTCCTTGCCGACGTTCGCGTGTTAATTCCGTTTCCAAGCTTCTACTTCACCAACTCATGGATTAGTTACTCAAACATCATCAAAACCTACAAAACAAAGGCTAATCATGTTGGTTAGCACATATCTCCACATTATATAAAATTACATGAAAATGTATACAATAACATAGATAAACAAGACTAATTTAAGTAATAAAGAGTATCTCGGGCATATAATTTTGCCCGTGATCAATATGCATTATTGGCTGCATGGGGCCTAGTTATGTTATCTATTAGCAGCATAGTGATCTTGTCGGTCTCCATAGGATAATATTACTATTGCAATGGGTTAGATGATTTACTATAGGTGTTGTGTAGCAGCCTTGTCGGCATAGGGTTGTGTTAACAACTGAGATATAGCTATTTGTTTTCTTGATTATGTACTTCTTCTATGCACTAGGAGTGTATATGTCCAGCCAAGTCATCATAGGATCCAGTGTGGAATGAGGTGGCAGTTACGCCCCCCAAGGTGGGGCGTGACAAACTTGATATCAGAGAAACATCATATCCTAGAGATTTTCCAAGCCGTGTCTGGTAGAGTCTTGTTTATGAATATGTTGTGAACTAAATTTTATAAGTAGGAAGCTACGATTCATGACAGTATGGTTAACCCTCCTTCTTCTCAGATCGTGCCATAGAGCTGAGTTATATAGGGTTGAGTACCTAAGGTTATATTATTATGTCTGTGTTACACCCCACAAGATGTTAGCGGCTAGTGTGCGTGCGCGTGGGATTGTATTGAGCAATGAGAGCTTGACGTGTGCGGGAAGAGCCTCGGAGGATGGACGAGCGAGGACATCATTTAGTGGATTGTCAAGTTTAGGAGAGGCTAGGCTATGAGGGCCTGCGTAACGCGCCAGCCCTGCCTGCGCGATGGGCACCACAAGGCATTGGCCCTGCTTAGGCGATGGGCAGCGCCGTGCAGCAGGCCCTTGGTGCGATGGCCAGCTTGATGCACCTCCCTTCCAATTGGCTCCCACCTATAAATATAAGTCAAGTTCATGTCTAAATCATAACAAACATTTCCCTAAGCCAAAACTCGAGGCTAACAAAGGGTTTCTCTATTTTTATTCCATTTTTCACCAAATTACGCTGCTAAACTCCGTCAAAACACAAATTCATCTTAGATAACATATTCTAGGCCTATGAGGAACATCTCTACAAAGTTATTTCTTGAAAATTCGCTTAGAGTAACAGAATCTCGTCGAGTAAAGATTGTAAAAATTACTTCAAAATTGGGTCCTAAGCGGCTACAGGTGATAGGTAAGCATCTCTACCTTCTAAACACTCGAGAAATTGTGAGTTTTCGGCCGAATTGAACGAAGTTAAAGTTAAGTTAAAATTATTGAAAGATATTATTGTCTGTCTAGTTTTAGTATTGAAAATAACCTTATTCGGCGTAACGGTTATAATTGAATGGAATCGCCAGCTACAGGTTGGAACTGATCGGATAGGAGAGAATCAACATTCGAGGTATGTTAAGGCTTATCGTTTCGTCAAGTTATTTTCGTCCTATAATGATACGATCTATGTTATTGAATCAAGACAACAATCCGATATATTGTAATTAGCTATTGGTAGTAGATTATGATTATATATGTTGTGATTAGTTGTTTTTACTAGGTTATGATTATATATGTTGTGGTTAGCTGCTAAAGGACATTTTGAGAGTATATTGTAGTATCCCACGTCGGGAAAGAGTATGTTAAGGGTGACTCATACTAGGAGCATCAAAGAAACTCCTCCATTCTTCTATTCACTATATTAGTAGAATTCTAGTGTTTTGCTTTCATGCCAAGGCCTTAGAAGTTTATGGTTATCTATTGGGCTTGATTTGGTAAGTTGGATAGTATTGGGAGTAGCTAGGCGATATAAATTTCAGTTTGACGCTTGCCTTATCAGTAAAGCTCACCCAGAGGATATTGGCATACCTTAATGCCTCCAAGGCCAGAAATTTGGATAGGATAGTCACACCTTAAAGTTAGGTGAACTGAGTGACAGCCTGCTTTCTACTTAGTCACTGCCAGTGCCTGTTAGTTTTAGTTGACTTAGTGCTTGTCATACAGGTTGCCCAGGAAGCCATCGCAGTTGTACAAGTCAGATAGACACATAGGTACCCTAAGGTGGGAACCTTACCAGTAGTTGAATGTGGGGCCAATGGCCCAACCTATCCTTATAAGATACTCAGGTGCAGGTTGTCGTGAGTGGCTAAGTCTAGATAAACTTACCTATGGGGATAGGAATTGCCTAGAGAAATCATATGAAATCTGAATAGATCAAGTTAAGGTCTGACGCACTAGAATCATGTTAGTACAGTATTACATTCAGGCAAAGAATTATAGTAAGCTGTCTATGGAAGATTAGGGGATGACTACTCAAGAGCATGTCTAGTCAGTAGTAGCCCTACAGTTGTCCTAAGCAAAAGAACTAAGTAATTGGTCATCTCCGACCTTACAGTTTGCTTATGAGCTATTGTTGTCCTAGCACGAAATTCAGAGTATCGTTTAGGCCACTCCAGATCTCCCCCTATCTAGTCTAGACGATTATAGATTATGATCACTGCCAGGATTCTCTGATCAGATTTAGGCACACCCGGTGTGCCTGTTGGTAGCTATGTGAACTACCCTAGGGGAGAGTAGCGGTCGTGTTAGGTCTTAAAATCCAGATAAGCTCTTTGAGTGGCAAGAGTGAGATTTAATTATAGTACATTGGTTGGGATTGACCCCACCTAGGATAGCCTTCCATTGACCAACATCAGGGTTGTTAACTGTTCATCGCCTATGGGGGTATATGATGTTGCTCAGAGGACTATACGATGTTTCTCGAAGGATCTATGTGATGTCACAAGGAACTATATTCAGCATATTATAGTTCATCCATAAATGAACATCTAATTAATACTGTATCGGCATCACTAACCTTCGTTGAGCCTGATGTGCCAAAGGTCTATTTACATGAGCCCATCAGGCTCAGACACAGTTATAAGAGTCCAAGGGGCGCAAATGAGGACGCAGAAGCCAGGTAGGTTGGCTATAGCACTAGTAGAATCATAAGAACCTGGATAGGAGTATATAGATTGAATTGTACTTGCCAGGGTTTATAGGGGCCCCGGTAGGTTGTTTCTATGTTGCTTGCACCTTCCTGGCTTATTGGGGCCAGGTTAGGTTCTTGTTTTTATACTTGCTTGTTAATTGTACCCTATGAATGTATAGTCGTGCAGTTTCAACTCATTTACGTGTAGTGTTGTACTAGATGCAGGTTATGGATAAGAAAGCTTATAGGTTAACTTCTACCACTTCTTGCTATTCACTTTTAGTTCTTTATCAGCTCCTATTCAGTCTTATTTACTGCCTTACATATTTGGTACATATTGTACTGACGCCCAACTATGGGGCGCCACATACTTGCCTGCAGGTTTAGAAAGACAAATTTTGGGGTCTCCTAGAAGCTCTTCAAAGTCAGCAGATTGGTCTACTCCTTTCATTCGGAGTTTCCAAGTTATACAGGTTGATCTGTCTTTTATTTTCATAGCATTTGGGCACGTCGAGGCCCTGTGTAAACCAATGTTTTCACTCCTAGAGGCTTACAGACTACATTCTTCAGTTAGTTGGTTGTTGTTGGCCATGTGGAGCCTATATATGTCTTATTCTGCATGTTGTCCATGTGGGGCCTAGTTTAGCTAGTTAGTTAGTAGCCTTGTCTGCTATAGTATAAATTTGACTGCCTGTTTTCATTCCAGTATAACTAGACAATATGGTGGTCGGCTCGCATAGGATCCCTTTACTATTGATTTGCTGGGCTTGCTGCTTCTGTTACAGGTGTTGCGTGGACTTGTTGGCCCGAGCTATGTTTATAAACAAGATATAATAGTTTGTTTTCTTTTTTTTGAGTCACTGGTAGGCACTAGAGGTTTAAATGCCCAGCCAGGTCAGCCCAGATTCCAGTTTTGCATTAGCTTCCAATCATGCCTCCCAAGGTGGGGCTTGTCAAAGTTGGTATCAGAGAAGGTCGTATCCCTGGGAGTTTACATGCCATGTCTAGTAGAGTCTTTCTTATAAATGTGTTGTGCACCACATTTTATAAGTAGGAGTCTACGAGGCATGATAGTATGGTTACCCCTACCTCTTATCAAATTGTGCTATAGCGCCGACTGGTATAGGGTTGAGTTCCTAAGCTTTCATTGTTATGTCTGTCTAGAGTAATATTTGATATGGGACTGTTACACCCCAGAATTCTTTTTGATGATTATTTGATGGTTATATGTCATATTAAGGGAATTATGGGTCTTACGTTGTCCATAGGTGAGGAGGGAAACATGTGCAAAGGGAAAAGCGAAGAGTATGTGAAGATTGTAAATAAGGGTCAACTTTAAATGGACGTATCTCAAAATATATAATGATTCAGAGGTCCTATAGCCTATAAAATGAAATATATTTAAGTCTAGTTTACAGTGAAAAAAACCACTCATTAATCAGAGTTTGGAGTAAAAAGTTATATTCGTTTGAAGATAGCATTGTCGGCTAAAAAACCGCCCATGCGCGCGGGCGCCGAGACAAGCAGGCAGCAGGCGCGTGGCACGCGCGTGGGTACGTCGCATGGCAGCCGCTTGTGAGCACCGCCTAGTCTGCCTATATGAAGTAATTTTGAGCTAAAAAGCTCATTTCTACTCCGTTTCACCTCATTTTTTTTAAATTCGCGGATAAGAGCTCTCTCCAATGGTGAAAACAAATTCCAGGTAAAAAATTGTATGGATAGGTCAAATTTCCTTATATTCCAAGCTTGTAAAGGGTTTCTTATGTCGTGAGCTTCTAATCGTCGAGTTTCTGCGTTTTTAGCTGCCAAGATGCTGCATTTTTGGGCAGTAGGTAGTTGAAGTTCTACCTCCACATTGGTGAGATTTTAGTACAAAAGGAGGTGGTGTTTTTACTCTTTAAATTATCATGAATTAACAAGTTATGTTGGAAGTGAAGTTCGAACTTATCTGCTGCTTGGGCGTGTGTTGTTGCTGCGGTTTTGCAGCAGGGTTGCTACATTTTTGGAATGGAATTTAGCTGAAAAGGAACCCCATATGGGAAGGGGTTATACAAAAGTGAAAGCTAATTGTTCCTACTTGGTTTATCTGCTCAAATTCGCAAGCTAAAGTAAGGAAATGACATGAAGTCAATATGTGTTTTATGTGATATTTGACTGAGATTTCTGCCCGTTTTTTGGAGGTTGTTAAAGCTGTATAGATGCTGGAATTTATCCAAAAGATGGAAGGAATACACCACACCTTTGGGGAGGTTAAACACCAAAAGAACGTAAGCGAAACTCTCTTGAATTGCCTCAAGTTTAAGACGCCTAAGGTATGTAGGATTGCTGAAAATTATATTATGATGTGGCTGTTTGGTTGTACATTTTGGGACATGAATTGTTACTGGGAACATGGCATAAACAGTACTTGTTCCATGTAGTGTAATTAAGGAGTTGAAGGTGTCGGAGTTTCTAGCAAGCGGAAGAAATAGGCTAAAAAGACGCGACGAAGTGAGGTATGTAAAGGCGTCCCTTTCCTTATTTTTCAAGCACGAAACTAAGTTATTGAAAGGATCAATATTCCTATGTTTTTAAAATCATATTGAGTCATGTATGATCCTTTCCAAAGGGTTGGAACTACATGGCATAAAGCTTGAATCGTTAAGAATGGTTGAAGCGAACAAACGTGAAGTGAAAGGCGTAATTTTTATACGATTGTTTCCGTAGTTCTAAATCGAGTATGAAGTCCCATTAACGTGGGCACTGTGAGCTGGTCATTTTTAGTATACTGTATATGTGATGTTGAATATATGTTATGATCTGGTCACTTAGTGAAATTGGTACGAAAAATGCTAAGACGACGACATGTAATTGAACTTAAGCTATGAAGATGACGCTTAGACGATATAGGGTAAACGAGCTTATTGAAATGACGTTTTAATAATATTGTTAATCCCTCCTATATGTTTATGTTTTAAAATGCTTAAGGTAAGAAGTAGATTTTATATTTTTCCTCTTTAAAGCTAAGAAAACGACACATAGCGAGTAAGCTAAATCGATACATGTTAACAGGGAAAGTGTGGCTAAGTTGTCAATCAGGCAAAGAGGTAAGTGTGTATAAGAATTGATGGAACAGTGAACACGAGGGTGAAAACTTGAGTGTAGAGTGAATAATTTTTGGCAAAGAAGTTAAGATGAATAAGGAAAGTAGAGCTAAATATTGTTAAATTAGACGATATGGGTTACAATGGTGAACGAGGTAGGCAACAACTAGGAAGATTAACCCTGTTCTAAAGACGTTTAGCAAAAGAGTTATAAATTAAGTTGTTTGTGTTCAATATGTATTATGTTGATGCATAACCACTAAAGTGTTAACTTTCTATGAAATATTTAGAGTTGAACGTCTGCAAAATAGTAACTTAAGTTGAGAAGCTCTCTACTATACCCCTAAAGGATTATGTTAAGTTATCTATTCGAAGTGTTAAAATTTTATACCATGTCTGAAAAGGGTAATCCTAGGATCTTGTAAGTCACTTATGATTATGTATGCTTTCATAAGCTCCGTAGATAATTGCAAAGTTATGTAAGTCAATCCAGCATCACCCGAATTACGGCTATATATCTTTATTTCCCTATACGAAATCACTTAGAGAGTTACTCACGAGTTCCTAAGTTATAGAGCTCCAAGTCTCAGATCCTTAAGTTATGTCTTTGCGTCCATAATTTATGTTGAAATGTGCTACCTGATCTAAGAAGTTTTTGAGAGATCATATTTCGAGAATTATGCTAATGTCTCAGTGAAGTATCTAATGTTTTATACGAGTCTAAAAACTCAAGTCTTTATATGTCTTTCCAGTAAGTAGTCTTAACGTATATGATTTTCATGTTATAACATACAGTTGAATTCTTTCAGTTATATTCAAGTCATGCATCTTTATGTTTAGCTCTTTTTGAGTTATCAGTTGAATTTCCTAAATTCAGAGGAGAGATTCTCCCATGTACCAATGTTCCTAATGTCTAAGTAAGTATAAGAGCAGGCTATAATAATGATCAGTTAAGCTCAGAACTTTGAATGCCAGGAAGTCTCCTGGAGGTCACCCCGTTAACTAAATACAAGTTATACATTATATAGAAGTCTCATACGTTGTATGTCTGTAGTTCAGTTCTCAACTCTATGTATATGACTGATCTTGGGCAGATTTATATGCCCAAGTGATACTCAAACGTATTATTTTCGCCTTGTTTGTGTGCAATATGTATATATTCTCATGTAATTGGTAATAAAATGTGAATTTATACTAACCAACATGATTAGCATTTGTTTTGCAGGAAAATATGATTTTTAGGAGCTAAAATGCATGTTGGAACTATATCGGAGTTGGACTTGGATACGAGCGTGGAAAAGACATTGGAATGCACAAATTATAGGGGCTCCGCGATGGAGCCGTGCCACGCTACCATCGCGGAGGCACACTGCCTGGAGATGCAATTAAATGGCAAATTCCAGTGAGGCCTCGCGACAGCTCCGTGGCACGGAGATAGGCCTCCGCGTTGGCCTCCGTGCCACGTTGAGGCTAATTTACCGGACCCTGGATTTCCAGTGAAGGTCCGCGTCCACGCCGTGTCATTGAGGCAGTGCTCCGTGTTGACCTCCGTGACACGTTGCTTGTTATTCCGGGAAAAATTTCCCTCTAGTATAAATAGCACACTTAGGTTTATTTTAATTAGTTCAGACTTGGTGGAGCTAGGACGTGGGTTAGCAGAAGTTGAGGGACAAAAAAGCTAAGGGATTTCTTCTCTTCCTTTCTTCTTTCAGTCAATTGTATGTATGATTTACACTTGTTTTAGGATGATCAATCCACAAATGAGTGGCTAATTCTCTTTCTTGCTAAGGTTTTGAACATGTGTAGTGAATTTTGATTGTAAATGATATGGTTTTCTTCTTCTTCTTTCATGTTGTTCTATTAATTCTTGTTCTTACTGCATTAGTGCTTGGCCGACATTAATGTACATCTAAAAAGTCCAATTTCACTCGAGAGAGCAAGAAATTGGAAAGTTGTGAATTAATAGGGTATTGTTCTTAACTTGATTTGGGAAAATTGGGTTTTGATGTGCTTTCCTGATAGAAATATACTTGAAAGCCGTATTAGTCAATTTAGGAACCAGAATTGTAGTGCTAGGTCGTAAATTGCATTTGATCATAGAAATGTAGACGGATGGTTTATTATTCTAAAGTGAAATTAAATACGAGAGTTTTAATTTCTAGGCTAATGTTCTTGGCTAGCAACATGAAGAAGAGATTAACCGAATTATTATTACAATCGAATTCATTACTTGTTCTTAACCTTGGCATGCTCATATCCATAGTTTAAATTCACAGTAAATAATTGTTAATAGTTTTAGTATATATTTTATAAAGAAAAACTCAATTAACTGTTGGTTACGTTGTTGTTAGCATAGTTAGAAGTAAGATAAGAATATAGTATACTTAGGCAAATTTTACATACCCTGAGCCTCCTTGGATCGATACTTGGCTTACTTAGCCACTTTATTACTTGTTTGACCACGTGCACTTGCGTGTCGGTTTGTAATATATAATACCAACCGAATAGACCGAACAAGTTTTTGGTGCCGTTGCTGGGGAGGCTAGGCGATTTGTGAAATTGTGTTTAGTGTAAATTTACTGTATTTTTATTTTTATTTTCTTAAGTGTTAACAACTTGGTCTTAGCCTGTATTTTGCAGATTTTTTTTCTGTGAACACTGGCAAGGGACAAGGAGCTGGTGGAATCTTACTTAGAGCCTAAACGTGAATTTCATAGTCAACGTAGAGAAGCTCTACAAAAGAAGCTACAGTTGTTCCGACAATCTATTATGGAGTAACAAAATCCACCAGTTGTGAGGGCAGTGTTAGTGCCCGATGAAGCAGCAACAAGGCCGGTTCGCGAGGTGGCAATCCCACACGCTAACAATGTACATTCTAGCATCCGCAAACCAGAGCCTGGAGGGAGGTTTGAATTAAAGCAGAATATGGTGCAACTCTTGCACACAAGCGGGCAATTTACCGGTCTACCTCATGAAGATCCACAACAACATCTCCGAAACGTTTTGGAGATAAGTGACACTTACATACCCGCTGGAGTGTCACCTGATTATGTTCGGCTCACCTTATTTCCGTTTTCCTTACTTGGTGAAGCCAAGAGGTGGTTAAAAGCTGAACCACCCAATTCTATATCAACGTGGGATGATCTTGCACGGAAGTTTTTGATTAGATTTTTCCCTTCTGGTAAAACAGCCAGACTTAGAAGTCAAATTCTAAGTTTTAAACAGAGGGAGGGAGAAAATCTATATCAAGCCTGGGAAAGATTTAAATCCATGTTGCGGGACTGTCCTCATCATCATCGGTCCAATGAGGTGTTGGTACACACATTTATTGAGGGTTTGGAACCCCACACTAAAATTCTGTTAGATTCAGCAGCTGGAGGGCAAGCGCTGGAAAAGACCTATGAGGAGCTGTACACTTTGCTCAACCGAATTTCACAAGGCAATCCAGAATGGAATGCAGATTCATCTCGAGGTGGAGCAAGGAAAGCAGCGGGATTGCTGGAAGTGGATGGATTTACAGCTATCGCTGCACAGATACCTGCCATGCAAAATCAGTTAAACAATCACTTCAGCAATATGAACTTGAACCAGCCTTCAACTTCAGTCAATGTAGTCCAGCAGATGTGGTGTGAAGTGTGTGGTAGTAGTGAGCATTCAGCTGAGTGCTGTGGTGCAAATCCTGATTCTGTTAACTTTGTGGGCAATGCACAGAGAAATCAGCAGCAGTTTGGTAGTGGCTACAACTCAAATTGGAGGAACCATCCAAATTTTTCGTGGGGTAGCAACAACCAACAAGGACAAGGTTCTGGTCAAGGTATGCAGAGAAATCAAGGAGGGCAACAAAACTATCAAGCTCAATTCAGAAATCACAATGCCCCTCCTCCACCACCATCACCGACCATTGAAGAGATGTTCAAAACCATGATCGCTAATCAGGCACAATTGCAGGCTGACTATGTTAAATTGGCAGCCGAAGTGAAGAACAATCAGTTGGCGACCAAGGCTCTTGAATATCAGTTTGGGCAATTTGCTAGTGCCCAAAATACAAGACCCAGAGGAGGACTACCTAGCGACACGGATCCTAATCTGAAGCAGGTAAATGCGGTGACCACGAGGAGTGGTTTACAGTTGAAGGAGGTGGAACCGGAAAGACCGCCTCAAAAGTCAGGAGTAGCAGATGTTGAGGAGGAACAAAGTTCTGATAGGGGGAAGACTAAAGAAACAGAATCAGAAAGGCCTCCACCCCCGTTCCCTCAACGACTGAAGAAACACAAGGAGGAGGCGTGTTTCAAGAAATTTATGGAGGTGCTTAAACAGGTACATGTTAACTTACCTCTTGTTGATGTCTTGCAGGGAGTGCCAAAGTATGCAAAATATATTAAAGACATCGTGGCTAACAAAAGTCGTTTGACTGAGTATGCCACGGTGGCTTTAACGGAGGAATGCACTTCCCGAATTCAGAATAGATTGCCCACGAAACTGAAAGACCCTGGAAGTTTTACTATCCAGCTGACTATTGGGCAAAGTATCCGAGCTCGTGGATTATGCGACTTGGGGGCAAGTATAAATCTGATGCCATCTTCGGTATTCAGAAAGTTAGGTCTAGGGAGTCCTAGACCTACAACGGTAATCTTGCAGCTAGCGGACAGGTCCTTAGCTAAGCCGGATGGCATTGTTGAGGATGTGTTAGTGCAAGTGGGCTCCCTCATTTTTCCGGTTGACTTTATTGTTCTGGACTTTGAACTAGATGCTGAAGTCCGATTTATTTTGGGACGACCCTTTTTGGCAACCGGAAAAGCATTAATTGATGTAGCTGCGGGTCAACTTACAATGCGGGCACATGACAAGATAGAAGTGTTTGACGTGTACAAATCACCCAAGCTCCCGATTGTAAATGAGGAACTCTCGGTGATCAATGTGATTGATCATGGGAATGCCAATATAATGAATGATTCCCGAGAGTTAACAGGAAGGCCACCAGATGAGGTTGAGCACTACTGGGGAGAGGACAAGGATCGTGAAAAATCGTCCCTCACCCTAGTAGATAATTGAGCATAATGGACGTCGAGCCGCAACGGTAAACCAGGCGCTGCACGGGAGGCAACCCGTGAAAAGAAAAATATTCTATTTTTTTTTCTTCTTTTAGTAGAGTGTAATTAATTTGTATTTTTTATTTTTCATTTTTCTTTTTTCTTGATTTCGTACAAATTTTTCGTTTTAGTTAGTATTTTTTCATGGTAGTTAGGAAAATCTATTAATCTAACCAATTTCGTTTAGTGAGGTGATTTTCAGGTCTAACGGAGAAAAATATGCATGGAAGCGGGAAAAATAAGGCAAGGTATGAAAATAATTTTTATTAAAGAAACAGTGCACTGGGGCGTTGGCTCCGTGTCACGGAGGAGTGGCTCCGCGTTACCCTCCGTGACACGTTGAAGGCAAAATCAGATTTTTTTTAAAATTTCCAGAGAGCCAACGCGTTGGCTCCGTGTCACGGAGGAGGGGCTCCGCGTTACCCTCCATGACACGTTGCCCTTTATTCAGTGTCGGGTCACACCGGGTTGCCGGGTGACCCGCGTGTTTTTCTTTAAATTAACCTAAGTTTTGCCCTTTTTCACCCCATTTCTCTCCTCCTCCGCGACCAAAACACCCAATTCCCCCTCCCCAACCAACGTGCCACGTTACTAGGCAAGGAAAACGTCAAATTTCTTCGGTTCTTCAACTAAAAGGTATGTTTTCATCGTTTCTCTCAAGTTTTTGGCGATTTTAGTCGAATTTGAGCATGTGAGGTGAAATATATCACCCCAAGTATCAATTAAACATGATGTTGAATTATTTTGTGATTGATTATGTTCGGAGTGTTGTAATTAGCGTTTGAACTTGTCGATTATGTGAATAATTCGAATTTGATTGAAATATTGCATTCTAGGGCTTGAGTTATTGAAATTGAATTGGGGAACTTGATAGTTTGATGAATTAGATGCCGGGGTATGGTTGTAAATTGAGATAAGTCGATGTAAATATTGTATGAATGTTAAGTGAAGACGAATTCTCGAATTGTTGGGGAAAATGCGAAAAGTTTGTAAATTGGTTTGATTATTTAGATTTGTATGTAAATAGAATTTTCGTTGTTGTTTTTGTTTTTTTTTTGTTTTGTTGGTAAGTGCGATGATTGGATTGCTATCGATAGTAGGATTGGGAGTAGCTGTATTAAGTCTGAGTAGTACGCTAACCGTTATGCTGTCGAAATTTTTCGTGAACGCACTAAACAATATACCTTATAGTTGCTTGTGTTTGGGGTTGTAAATAGAGTAATCCTTGCCGAAGTATTGTAAACATAGTTAGGGACTAAGTGTGGGGTAAACTTAGTTTAACCCAACCTTAGCCTAAGTTAACTTGTATTTAGCTTAACTTTGTGCTTGTTTATGTATATTGACAGGTACAATGGCAAGTCGAGAGGACAAGGGCAAGGGTGCTTCTACCTCAGGCACCGGACGGAAAAGATTGAGGTTGGGCACTACAGTCCCAGCTGCACAAGCTGTTCCGCGCGGCCAACGCCGCCAATACGGAACAAGATGGGTAACCGATAAAGGGAAGAAGTGGTATGCAAAACATAAAGAAAACAAGTACTTCCCCGAGGAACATATTGCATGGGAACCACTTGCACAAGAGTTCCCACGTATTGTGCAGAGAATCGAGGCAGCTAGGCTCAGCTTTATATTTCAGGAGCCCAAGGAGTGCAACCTTCATTTGGTCCGCGAGTTCTACGCAAATTGGAACCCGGCCATCATAAGCCACACAATCAAAATCAGAGGGAAGATTGTCACTCTGGAACCCCAGCAATTTAATGCCATCGTTGGAGCGGGGGACACAAACGCTCACGTTCTCCGCCAGCTAAACATCACCCCACCGTACGCCGACATCAGATGTACGTTGTGTGGGGCTCGATCCACAGCCCGATGGAGTAGACATAAGGAGAGGTGTTACCACCAGACTCTGCCTTATTCGCAGATGAACAGGGAGGCCAGAATATGGCTAAAAATTGTATGTTCGTGCTTGATCCTGGGAGTTCACATGACGGATATGACCCGGGACCGTGTCTGCTTGGTGTATGCCCTTATGAAAGGGCTTGAGATTAATGTTGGGGCGGTAATTATATCTGCCATGAAGAGAGCCAGACTGCACCAGGGCCACAGATACGGGTTTGGCGGACTCATCACCACCTTCCTCCGAGGCCTCGACATTGAGGAAGAGGCTTTGGACTATATTCCGCAGTTGGAGCGGAGGGCCCTTGATGTGACAAAAACTAAGGCCCCCAATACCACACACGGGCCAGTGCTGACTTTGGGCGAGCGACATGCTCGTGACGATCAGTACATGGCACGTATGTTCGGCATGCAGATGCTTCAGCTACGGATTGGTGGGAGACCAGCCACCGAGGAAGAATTATGGCAGCTGGAGCTGGATTACCCATTTGGCGAGAATGGCAGAGCCTTATGCCGAGTGGGACCAGCCTTCGTGGAGCCGACGGATGACGATGTCCCTACTAATGAGGAGACACGTCGTGAGGACTCCGATGTGGAGTCCGATGACGACGATGGAGCTGACTCAGATATGGGCGACGAGGCAGCAGCACCAGATGAAGAAGTCGAATATTTCGACTGATCAGGGAGTTCCACCACCCGAAATTTTGTTTTGTAATTTTTGTGAACACTGGGGACAATGTTCGATTTAAGTGTGGGGTGGGGAGTAGCTAGGTGCTGGGACTTGGGCTCTAATTTGCTGTATGTTTTTCCTTGGTTTGTATGTATGTTTGTGCTTTCCCTGTTATGAACTGATTTGTGGTGTATCTGTATATATTTGTTTGTGTGGTTAATGATGTGTGGTAAGAAAAGTTATGGTTGCCAGTGTAAATATTTTGTAAATATTTTTTTTTCTATCGAAATGATCGATATTTTTCAAAATTTTTTCGAGAATATTTTGCACTTGTAAATATTTTCTTTCTATCGAAATGATCGATGTGTTGCAAAAATTTTTTGGTTTTTATTTTTTTGGGTTTCTCGGAGTTTGTTTTCGGTTCTTTTACCGAGAATGGTCCCATTGAACCGATGTCATAGTTAGTGACCGTTCCCTATGATGGATGGATGACGACCATCTTAAGGGAAATGTAGTCGGTAGGAGTAGGGTTTTTAATTTGTTTTTAATTTTTCTTTGGTGGATTGCATCAATGAACTGTAGTTGCTTTATGGTTGCTAAAATTTCGTTGCGTGTGTAACTGATGTTCAAAATGTGAAAATGATTCGTTTGAAAGCATGCAATTTTGGTAAATATGTTGAGTTACCTAGGCTATAGAATTTGATTCAGTATGATTGAGGCTTAATTTTGAATTCATGTGATTGGCTAATTAGAGAGTCTGTGAATGCATCTTGATTCGAGCATGTGCATGAAGTGTGAAGTGAGTTATTGTTATTCCATGCCATTGTGAATTGTCTAGAACTTTCCTGGTGTGTATACAAAACGAAATGAAGGAGGTGTAGTGTTGGAAAGGATGTAGGCATTTCTTTGTATTTAACCGATAGTTTCCATTTTTTCTTGTCAAATTCTACCTTTTTATAGGTTGTATACCCTAGTCAGCCCGTTGAGCCTTTAGCCGATTTCTTTCTTTCTTTTGTCCAAAATTGTATAAACTAAGCTTTATTCCTTCTTTTCATTAGCCTTAAAGTCTATACGAAGCTCTTAAGCGCTACAAAGAAAAGAAAATGTTTCCCAAAGTGTTAAAGAGTGAAAAGAGTGAAAAGAAAAAGATAAGCAGAGTGAGGAAAGAAAAGATGATGTTGAAGAGACACTTGTTATAATTAAATGATATTGAGGGTACATGAAAACCCTTTGTTTTGTGTCAAGTGTGTTTGATGAAATGGGCAGTACGAAAGTAAACCAGCATGAATGGGAGAAAAAGAGAAAAGAGAGGAACAATGTCCATGAGTCGATGGGAATGTGTTGAAAAGGCGCTTAAGGATGCTAGCGACTATTATTGGCTAATCCAATATATATACTAGATCCATAGCCCCGTTACAACCCATTAAAGTCCTACGTGATCCTATATTGCATTTCTTTATATTAGTGGAGTAATACACTAAGGGCAAGCCTATGGGTCACGACATGATGCATGTGAATTCTTTTGGGAGAGAGAGTGAAATTAATTTTTATATGCCCCTACTTGCATGTTTGTGTGTTGCATGAACAAAAAGGGGAAGATTCTCTTGAGTTGTGAGGGCACATGCTTGATGAAAGATTGATTTTCGTGTCGGATTTCTTGATTAGCTGATTTGCATGTGTTTGCCGATATCAAAAATAAATTCTTAAAGTCTAGGAAGTCTTGATGTATTAAAGGTCATTGTATTGTAAGACCAAGCATGTTTTCGTGATGATTTGCAAAAATTGAATAATCAGTATGACCGTAGCGTAAATGGTCGCACCATAGTGACGAAGGTTGGGATGTAATTTGCATGAGTTGTGTATGTGTTGTTCGAGGACGAATAAGGATTTAAGTGTGGGGTAAGTGATCTTGGGCAGATTTATATGCCCAAGTGATACTCAAACGTATTATTTTCGCCTTGTTTGTGTGCAATATGTATATATTCTCATGTAATTGGTAATAAAATTGGAATTTATACTAACCAACATGATTAGCATTTGTTTTGCAGGAAAATATGATTTTTAGGAGCTAAAATGCATGTTGGAACTATATCGGAGTTGGACTTGGATACGAGCGTGGAAAAGACATTGGAATGCACAAATTATAGGGGCTCCGCGATGGAGCCGTGCCACGCCACCATCACGGAGGCACACTGCTTGGAGATGCAATTAAATGGCAAATTCCAGTGAGGCCTCGCGACAGCTCCGTTGCACGGAGATAGGCCTCCGCATTGGCCTCCGTGCCACGTTGAGGCTAATTTACCGGACCCTGGATTTCCAGTGAAGGTCCGCGTCCACACCGTGTCACGGAGGCAGTGCTCCGCGTTGACCTCCGTGACACGTTGCTTGTTATTCCGGGAAAAATTTCCCTCTAGTATAAATAGCACACTTAGGTTTATTTTAATTAGTTCAGACTTGGTGGAGCTAGGACGTGGGTTAGCAGCAGTTGAGGGACGAAAAAGCTAAGGGATTTCTTCTATTCCTTTCTTCTTTCAATCAATTGTATGTATGATTTACACTTGTTTTAGGATGATCAATCCACAAATGAGTGGCTAATTCTCTTTCTTGCTAAGGTTTTGAACATGTGTAGTGAATTTTGATTGTAAATGATATGGTTTTCTTCTTCTTCTTTCATGTTGTTCTATTAATTCTTGTTCGTACTGCATTAGTGCTTGGCCGACATTAATGTACATCTAAAAAGTCCAATTTCACTAGAGAGAGCAAGAAATTGGAAAGTTGTGAATTAATAGGGTATTGTTCTTAACTTGATTTGGGAAAATTGGGTTTTGATGTGCTTTCCTGATAGAAATATACTTGAAAGCCGTATTAGTCAATTTAGGAACCGGAATTGTAGTGCTAGGTCATAAATTGCATTTGATCACAGAAATGTAGACGGATGGTTTATGATTCTAAAGTGAAATTAAATACGAGAGTTTTAATTTCTAGGCTAATGTTCTTGGCTAGCAACATGAAGAAGAGATTAACCGAATTATTATTACAATTGAATTCATTACTTGTTCTTAACCTTGGCATGCTCATATCCATAGTTTAAATTCACAGTAAATAATTGTTAATAGTTTTAGTATATATTTTATAAACAAAAACTCAATTAACTGTTGGTTACGTTGTTGTTAGCATAGTTAGAAGTAAGATAAGAATATAGTATCCTTAGGCAAATTTTACATACCCTGAGCCTCCTTGGATCGATACTTGGCTTACTTAGCCACTTTATTACTTGTTTGACCACGTGCACTTGTGTGTCGGTTTATAATATATAATACCAACCGAACAGACCGAACAATGACAAATAACTACAAGTTCCTAGTTATAATTTCCATGATTTCCTGCAAATAAGTCAAATGAATTAAGAACTATATTTGCTTATCTACATGATAATTTGGCAATGAAATTCCAATGTATAGTTGTCGATACAGGTAAAGGAACCACCTGGTAGGCAATATATATTTGTAGTTCCCAAATGTTAAAGAATTGTGTAGAAATGAGCTCTATGTGTTTCTATCCAAGTAATATGTTCAATTGGTAGGATTATTTGTAGGACATTGTTTGTAAGCCTACAAAAGTTCTTATGTTGTTTAAACCTCTTGAAGGTCCTTCAAGTAACTGAGTCGACATGTTCATGTCTAATTTGACAGCTTTACGTGATATATATACATATTTTCTAGCTTTACATGATATGGGTGCTCACTTGCATTTGTGTTAGGAAAGATGCTTATTCCGGCCACAGATTTAACATTTGTCATTTATATGCCATACGTGTTAAATTGACTCAATATAAGCCATATCAACCCTATTTATGATTATGATTGAGAATTATTTTTATTTTACCTCGATGTGGTACATCGGCTGGAGATATTTAAATTTTACCCCGGTGTGGTACATCGGCTGGAGATATTTTTATTTTATCCCGATGTGGTACATCGGCTGGAGATATTTTTATGTTACCCCGGTGTGGTACATCGGCTGGAGATATTTTTATTTTACCTCGATGTGGTACATCTGTTGGAGATATTTTTATTTTACCCCGGTGTGGTACATCGGCTGGAGATATTTCTATTTTACCCCGGTGTGGTACATCGGCTGGAGATATTTTTATTTTACCTCGATATTATACATCAGCCAAAGATAATTTTATTTTTCCTTGGCATGGTACACCTGCTGGACGAATTTTATATATGGATTTATGGTTGGTAGGTTGTTAGCATTACAGTTATAGTTTTTATTGTGCATTACTTGGTTGCATTTGCACTTCAGTATTGACTTATTGCCAGGTTTCAGTTTCCAGGATTCCAGGTTATTGTTATTCCTTATTTCTGGCTTAACCATCATCGCTATCTTACATGTTTACAGTTTTCTGCCTTACATACCAGTATATTTCATTCGTACTTACGTCCCTTCGCCTGGGGACCTGCGCTCGTAATGCAGGTGTAGGTAGAGGTCGAGATTGCCAATTGCAGTAGCAGTTCATGAGATTAGCAGATGTGTTGGTATGCTCCTTTCTTTCTGGAGCCAAGACTGGTTTGGTTTCAGTTAGAGTTTTGAGATGTGTTATGGATAGGTCGGAGCCTGTCCCAACCATCAGTAAGTTTACTCTCTAGAGGCTTTGTGGACTTAGTGTGTACAATGGTATTCAGTTTGTGACCTTGTTGGCTTTTTGTTTTTTAGTTTGGCATACTCATAGCCTTGTTTGCATTTCAGTTGTTTACCCTGTATTATTGAGACATTATGGGTCCAGTTTGTGCTCTAGTTGATTGTGATAGGTGGCCGTCCAGTTATGGGGCGTGATAGACTTGGTATCAGAGCGAAGTCGTATCCTAGGGAGTCCACAAGCCATGCCTAGTAGAGTCTTACTTATGGGTATGTTGTGCACCATACTTATAATCAGGAAGCTACAGGGTATTTAGGAGTTGTTTCACTTTGTTCATTAATAGATCGTGCTATAGCAAAGATGTAAGAGGTGTGTTAAATATATATCATGCTTATGTTTTAAAATTCGCCTGGAGTAAGGCAAATTGCTACGTGATTTATTGGCACTGATGTTTGAAATGGTCCTAACCACCCTCCTACCGATCAGAGAAACAGATTAGAGGCTCGAAGCGAGTTTCCTATTCCTCATACCATAGTTCCTCCATGTTCCAGTCGGAATTACTGTGGCAAGGGATTCAACCCCTTCTATTGTTTCAGATTCGATTGAGCTAAGAGAATGTAGAGTTATTGATCCTTCAGCACCTGTTGTACCTTCAGGTATATCAAAGGGATGAGATTTTGAGACTGTATTTCAAATGTTATCCCGAGCAGTGATGTTTCAAAATTAATAGTTAAAATTAATGGTAGAGTCCAAGGGAACTTTTGAGAGCTCTAGTGCCCGTAGGTTTTTAGCCTAAATCCCCTAGCCTTCACGAATTAGTACTTACCACGGGAACTTCGATAGGTTGGAGCTAATAAGGTTTTGTACCGAGAGAAGGGCAGCATGAGTATTCGCGAATATAGTCTCGAGTTTAATTCTTTGGCCCAATATGTTGTAGATAGGGTGCGAAATATGAGGGATAGAGTATATCGATTGTATTAGGTTTGGGACCCCATTTGGTCCGAAAGTGTTTGGGAATGTCTACCCTGACAAAATTATCTACTACTTGGATGCTAGTATTTGGTCAAAAGACTGACAATCGTAGTCACCGTCTCCCAAATAATGACAAGGTAGTGGAAGAGAGTAAGGAAACCAGGTCGATAAGACTATTTAAGGACCCTCGTAGTGCTTGGAGACCCTGGCCGGCCAGACATTTAGTTTCTCCTTAAGATTAAGTCTCTACTTTGTCCCTATATTAGACTACAATTTCTTTTGGCCCCCGTTTCCATGATACACAGTGACAGGTTTTGGTAAAATCTAACGTAAAAGAGCAACTTCAGGTTTGACACCGATTCTATATGGTAAGTGGTTAAGTTGTGATTTTCACTTTTTTTTCTATGATATTTGCTAATGGTATGAATGGAAAGACGGTATTTGAGTAAATCATAACTCCCATGGTAGTTTATTAATTTTCTTAGGGTTAGAAAAGTTACCGATTTTATGGTACTAAAGCATGTCTATCATACGCCAGACAAATAGATGGAGTTGACTACGTACGGTTTGATAAGAAGCGGCAATAGAAAGAGGATTTTCTTAAGAAAAATAGAATGTATGTTTATGACACAAGGCAAGGAAAAGTTAAAGATGTTATGGCCAATATTACGGCTACCGAGGTATAACCCTCATTTGAGGACGAATGATTTTAAGGGGGGGGGGAGGATGTTACACCCCGGATTGTTTTTGATGATTATTTGATGCTTATATGTCATATTAATGGAATTATGGGTCGTATGTTTTCCGTAGGTGAGGAGGGAAACATGTGCAAAGGGAAAAGCGAAGAGTATGTGAAGTTTGTAAATAAGGGTCAATTTTAAATTGACATATCTCGAAATATATAATAATTCAGAGGTCCTATAGCCTATAAAATGAAAGATATTTGAGTCTAGTTTATAGTGAAAAAAACCGCTCGTTAATCAGAGTTCGGAGTAAAAGGTTATGCTCATTTGAAGACAGCACTGTCGGTTGGAAAAGCGCCCATGCGTGTGGGCGCCGAGACAGGCAGGGAGCAGGCGCGCGTGTGCGTTAGGGCACGTCGCACGGGCGCCGCACGCGAGAACCGCCCAACCTGCGTATATGAAGTAATTTTGAGCTAAACAACTCATTTCTACTCCGTTTCACCTCATTTTTTTTCAAAATTCGCATAATTAAGAGCTCTATACAATGGTGAAAACAAATTACAGGTAATAAATTGTATGGATAGGTCAAATTTCCTTATAGTCCAAGCTTGGAAAGGGTTTCTTATGTCGTGAGCTTCTAATCGTCGAGTTGATGCGTTTTTGGCTGCCAAGATGCTGCATTTTTTTGCAGTAGGTAGGTGAAGTTCTACCTCCATATTGGTGAGAGTTGAGTACAAAAGGAGGTGGTGTTTTTACTCTTTAAATTATCATGAATTAACAAGTTATGTTGGAAGTGAAGTTGGAACTTATGTGTTGCTTGGGTGTGTGTTGTTGCTGCGGTTTCGTAGCATGGTTGCTACATTTTTGGAATGGAATTTAGCTGAAGAGGAACCCCATATGGGCAGGGGTTATGCACAAGTTAAAGGTAAGTGTTCCTACTTGGTTTATCCGCTCAAATTCGCAAGCTAAAGTAAGGAAATGACATAAAGCCAATATGTGTTTTATATGATATTTAACTGAGGTTTCTTCCCGTTTTTGGGAGTTTGTTACAGCTGTATAGATGCTGGAATTTATCCAAAAGATGGAAGGAATACACCACACCTTTGGGGAGGTTAAACACCAAAAGCACGTAAGCAAAACTCTCTTGAATTGCCACAAGTTTAAGATGCCTAAGGTATGTAGGATTGATGAAAATTATATTATGATGTGGTTATTTGGTTGTATGTTTTGGACATGAATTGCGACTGGGAACTTGGCATAAACAGTACTCATTCCATGTAGTGTAATTAAGGAAGTTGAAGGTGTCGGATTTTCTAGCGAGCGGAAGAAATTGGCTAAAAAGACGCGACGAAGTGAGGTATGTAAAGGCGTCCCTTTACTTGTTTATCAAGCATGAAACTAAGTTATTGAAAGGATCAATATTCCTATGTTTTTAAAATCATATTGAGGCATGTATGATCCTTTCCAAAGGGTTGGAACTACTTGGCATAAATCTTGAATCGTTAAGAATGGTTGAAGCGAACAAACGTGAAGCGAAAGGCGTAATTTTTGTACGATTGTTGCCGTAACTCTAAATTGAGTCTGAAGTCCCATTAATGTGGGCACATTGAGCTGGTCCTTTTCAGTATACTGTATATGTGATACTGAATATATGTTAAGATCTAGTCACTAGTGAAATTTGAACGAAATGCTAAGACAATGACATGTAATTGAACTTAAGCTAAGAAGATGACACTAAGCCGATTGAGGGTAAACGAGCTTATTGAAATGATATTTAATAATATTGTTAATCCCTCCTATATGTTTATGTTTTGATGTGCTTAACATAAAAAGTATATTTTATATTTTTTCTCTTTATAGCTAAGAAAGCGGCACGTAGAGAATAAGCTAAATTGATACATGTTAACAGGGAAAGCATGGCTAAGTTGTCAATTAGGCAAAGAGGTAAGTGTGCATAAGAATTGATTGAATAGTGAACACGAGGGTAAAAACATGAGTGTAGAGTGAATATTTTTGGCAAAGAAGTTAAGATGAATAAGGAAAGTAGAGCTAAATATTATTAAATTAAACGATACGGGTTATGATGGTGAGCGAGGTAGGAAACAACTAGGAAGATTAACCCTGTTCTAAAGAAGTTTAGTAAAAGAGTTATAAATTAAGTTGTTTGTGTTCAATATGTATTACGTTGACAAATAACCACTAAAGTGTTAACTTTCTACGAAATAATTAGAGTTGAACGTCTACGGAATAGTAACTTAAGTTGAGAAGCTCTCTTCTATACCCCTAAAGGATTATGTTAAGTTATATATTCTAAGTGTTAAAATTTTCTACCATGTCTGGAAAGGGTAATCCTAGGATCTTGTAAGTCACTTATGATTATGTATGCTTTCATAAGCTCCGTATATAATTGCAAAGTTATGTAAGTCAATCCAACATCACCCGAATTACGGCTATATATCTTTATTTGACTATACGGAATCACTTAGAGAGTTACTCACGAGTTCTTAAGTTATAGAGCTCCAAGTCTCAGATCCTTAAGTTATGTCTTTACACCCCTAATTTATGTTGAAATGTGCTACCTGATCTAAGAAGTTTTTGAGAGATTATATTTCGAGAATTATGCTAATGTCTCAGTCAAGTATCTGATGTTGTATACGAGTCTAAAAACTCAAGTCTTTATATGACTTTCTAGTAAGAAGTCTTAATGTATATGATTTTCATGTTATAACATACAGTTGAATTCTTTCAGTTATATTCAAGTCATGCATCTTTATGTTTAGCTCTTGTTGAGTTATCAGTTGAATTTCCTAAATTCAGAGGAGAGATTCTCCCATGTACCAATGTTCCTAATGTCTAAGTAAGTATAAGTGCAGGCTATGATAATGATCAGTTAAGCTCAGAACTTTGAATACCAGGAAGTCTCCTGGAGGTCGCCCCGTTAACTAAATACAAGTTATACATTATATAGAAGTGTCATACGTTGTATGTATGTAGGTCAGTTCTCAGGTCTATGTATGTGACAAATAACTCCAAGTTCCTAGTTATAATTTCCATGTTTTCCTGCAAAATAAGTCAAATGAATTAAGAACTATGTGTGCTTATCTACATGATAAATTTTGCAATGAAATTCCAATTTATAGTTGTAGATACAAGTAAAGGAACCACCTGGTAGGCAATATATATTTGCAGTTCCCAAATGTTAAAGATTTGTGTAGAAATGAGCTCTATGTGTTTCTATCCAAGTAATATATTCAATTGGTAGGATTATTTGTAGGACATTGTCTGTAAGCCTACAAAAGTTCTTATGTTGTCTAAACCTCTTGAAGGTCCTTAAAGCAATTGGTCGACATGCTCATGTATAATTTGACAACCTTACGTGATATATATACATATTTTCTAGCTTTACATGATATGGGTGCTCAATTGCATTTATGGGTTACGAAAGAGGCCTATTCCGGCCACAGATTTAACATTTTTCATTTATATGCCCTACGTGTTAAATTGACTCAATATAAGCCATATCGACCCTATTTATGATTATGATTGAGAATTATTTTTTTTTACCCCGTGTGGTACATCGGCTGGAGATATTTATATTTTACCCCGGTGTGGTACATCGGCCGGAGATATTTTTATGTTACCACAGTGTGGTACATTGGCTGGAGATATTTTTATTTTACCCTGGTGTGGTACATCGGCTAGAGATATTTTTATTTTACCCCGGTGTGGTACATCAGCTGGAGATTTTTTTATTTTACCCTGGTGTGGTACATCGGCTGGAGATATTTTTATTTTACCCCGGTGTGATACATCAGCTGAAGATACTTTTATTTTTCCTTGGTATGGTACACTGGCTGGATGAATTTTATATATGGATTTATGGTCTGTTGGTTGTTGGCATTACAATTATAATTTTTCTTGCGCGTTACTTTGTTGCATTTTCCCTTCAGTATTGACTTATTGGCAGGTTTCAGTTTCCAGTATTCCAGGTTGTTGTTATTCCTTATTTTTTGCTTAACTATCATTGCTATCTTATATGTTTGCAGTTTTCTTCCTTACATAATAGTACATTTCATTCGTATTGACATCCCTTCGCTTGGGGACCTACATTCGTGACGCAGGTGTAGGTAGAGGTAGGGATTGCTAGTTGCAGTAGCAGTTCATGAGATTGGGAAATGTGTTGGTATGCTCCTTTCTTTCTGGAGATAAGAATGGTTTTGTTTCAGTTAGAGTTTTCAGATGTAGTTATGGGTAGGTCGGAGCCCTTTCCTGACCATTAGTCAGTTTACTCTTTAGAGGCTTTGTGGACTTAGTGTGTACGATGGTATTCAGTTTGTGGCCTTGTTGGCTTTTTGTTGTTTAGTTCGGTATACTCATAGCCTTTTTTGCATTTCAGGTATTTACCCTGTATTGTTGAGACATTATGGCTCCAGTTTGTGCTCCCGTTGATTGTGACAGCTAGTCGTCCAGTTATGGGGCGTGACAGGGACAGACTTCAGTTAGCTTCAAGTTAGCCACAACAGAAGTAGAGGGTACCAGTGATGTGCCATAGTTGGGGGACAGTTGGCCTAAGGGCGGAAGCAGATGTCTTTTAATCTCCCCATCATCCTTTCAGAGCACCATCCTTTTGATATAGTACAAGAGTTACTTTAGCGACCATTTCTTGTGTCTACACCTGTTGGTGAATCCATTATCGCCTGAAGAATTTATCGAGGTTGTAAGGTGGAAATTGTGGGCTACCAAACTTTTGCATAGTTAGTAGAGTGAGAAATAATTGATTTTGACGTAACTATAGGCATGGATTAGCTAGCTCCATTTTATGCCAATGTTGAGTGCTAGAAAAAGACTGTAAGATTTCACTTTCCATGAGAAGTATTACAGGAATGAAAAAGAGGATGCACCTATGCCGAAGGGTAAGTTTTTATCCTATCTTCATGCAAGAAAGTTGATTGCAAAGGGCTGTACCTATTGTATTGTCAGGGCTCAGGATATACAAACAAGACGACGACTCTTCAGTCATTCTGGTGGTTAGTGAGTTCTCATATATATTTCCGGATGAGCTTCTTGGTATTCCCCTAGAATGGGAAATTGACTTCCCATTGACACGCTACCAGATATACAACGCATATCTATTCCTCCATACATAATGGCCCTTGCCAAGTTGAAGGAATTGAAGGATCAGTTGAAAGACTTATCAGATAAATGTTTCATTAGTCCTAGTGCTTTGCCGTGGGGTGCATGAGTCCTATTTGTATAAAAGAAAGATGGCTTGCTGCGAATGTGTATAGATCATTGATAGCTGGATAGAGTTACTATCAGGAACATGTATCCTTTACTGAGAATAAATGACTTTTTTGATTAGTTGCGGGGGAGAAAAAAACTTCTCAAAGATTGACTTGATGTTAGGGTACCATTAGGTACGGTTTCGGGAGAAGCATATTCTAAAAATGGCCTTAAGAACCAGATATGGCCATTTTGAGTTCCTTATTATGTCTTTCAAGTTGACGAATTCCCCAGAAGTGTTTATGGATTTGATGAATAGCATATTCAGACCTTTTCAAGATTTGTTCGTGATAGTATTTATTAACAACATTATGGTATATTCACATTTAGAAGATGAACATAGATATCATCTACAAATAGTACTCCAGATCCTCAAAGATCGCAAGTTGTATGCGAAGTTTTTGAAATATGAGTTATGGTTAAATTTTGTAGCTTTCTTGGGCCATATTGTGTTAGATGCAGGCATTCAGGTGGACCCGCAAAAAATTGAGGCTGTAAAAACTTGGCCCAAACCCACAACTTCAACTAAGTTTTGTAGTTTCTTGGGGTTAGTCGGATATTATAGAAGGTTTGTCAAAGGATTCTCTACCCTATCAGCACCATAGATGAAATTGGACTTAGAAAGCAAGTTCTAGTGGACTAAGACTTGTGAACAGAGTTTTCAGGAGCTAAAAGACAAACTGATATTTGCACCAGTATTATCCTCGCCAGAGGGTTCAAAGGGCTATAATGTATATTGTGATGCTTCAGGCAGTGGGTTAGGATGTGTTCTGATGCAACATGGTAAGGTAATTGCCTATGTTTCGAGGCAATTGAGGAAACACGAGTAGAATTACCCCACCCATGATTTAGAATTAGCAATAGTTATTCATGCTCTAGAAATTTTGAGGCATTACTTATATGGTGTTCACGTAGACATCTTCACTAAGCAGAAAAGTCTCCAGTATGTTTTTACACAGAAAGAGTTGAATTTGCGACAACATCATTGGCTAGAGTTGTTGAAATTTAGAATTAGCTGCAGTTATTCATGCTCTGAAAATTTTGAGGCATTACTTATATGGTGTTCATGTAGACATCTTCACTAAGCATAAAAGTCTCCAGTATGGTTTTACGCAGAAAGAGTTGAATTTGCGACAACATCTTTGGCTAGAGTTGTTGGACTACGATGTGAACATCTTGTATCAACCAAGAAAGAATAATAATGTTGCTTATGCCCTTAGTCGCAGATCCATGGGAATTTTATCAAATTTGAGGCCAGAAAAGCGGGAAATGGCTCGAGAGCTACATCAGTTAGCCAGTCTAGTAGTTAGAGTAGTAACTTTAGATGATAATGGTGTTTTGATTTAGAATACTACAGTGTCATCTTGGTGGTGGAAGTGAAAGAACCATAGTATGAAGACCCAAGCCTTGCACAACACAGAAAAAATGTTTAGTAAGATGGGTTGTTAGCCTTTGAGATAACAGAGGACGGAGTATTGAGATTTAGAGGCTGACTCTACATTCCACCTATCGCAGGGCTTCATCAGCAGATTATGGAAGAAGTACATTATTCTCATTATTCCCTTCACCTAGGCTCAACGAAAATGTATCATGATATAAAACAGATCTATTAGTGGCATCGGATGAAGAAAGACATTGTTGAGTTTGTAGCACAGTGTCCCAATTGCCAGCAGGTAATGCTTAACATCAAAAACCTGGTGGGCTGACTCAGGAGATATTCGTGCCTATGTGGAAATGGGAAGCAATCAATGAGGATTTTATTACAGGGTTACCTCACACTAGACATAAATTTGACTATCTGGGTCATTGTCAACAGGCTAACAAAATCAACTTATTTCTTACCAGTCAAGACTACATTTTTAGCTGAAGATTATGCTGAGTGATATATTAAAGATATAGTCTGACTGCACAGTGTTCCACTATCTATCATTTCTAATAGAGGGGTCTAGTTTGCAGCTAGGGTTTGGAAGTCCTTTCAAAAATGTTTGGGGACGCAAGTTAATTTGAGTACAACTTTTCATCCCTAGACAGATGGTCAGGCAGAGTGCACTATTCAGACGCTCGAAAATATGTTACGAGCATGCGTGCTAGAATTTAGAGGAAGTTAGTATGAGCACTTACCCCTTATTGAATTTTCATATGATAACAATTACCATTCTATCATCAAAATGGCGTCCTATGTGGCTTTATAGAAGCAGAAATGCAGATCCCCCATAGGATGGTTTGAAGTAGGTGAGTCAAGGCTGATTGGACCTCACATGATACATCAGTCAAAAGAGAATGTTAAACTCACTAAAGAACATTTATTGACAGCCCAGAGTCGTCAGAAGTCCTATTCCGATGTCTGGCGTAAAGATTTAGAGTTTGATGTCAATGACTGGGTATTCCTGAAAGTTTTGCCAATGAAGAGCGTTATGAGATTTGGAAAGAAGGGCAAGCTTAGCCCAATATTAATCGGGCTACACCAAAATGGCGTCTTATGTGGCTTTATAGAAGCAGAAATGCAGATCCCCCATAGGATGGTTTGAAGTAGGTGAGTCAAGGCTGATTGGACCTGACATGATACATCAGTCAAAAGAGAATGTTAAACTCACTAAAGAACATTTATTGACAGCCCAGAGTCGTCAGAAGTCCTATTCCGATGTCCGGCGTAAAGATTTAGAGTTTGATGTCAATGACTGGGTATTCCTGAAAGTTTTGCCAATGAAGAGCGTTATGAGATTTGGAAAGAAGGGCAAGCTTAGCCCAATATTAATCGGGCAAGCTTAACCCAATATTAATCTGGCAAGCTTAGCCCAATATTAATCGGGCTACACCAAATTCTTCGAATGATAGGCCAGGTGGCTTATGAGTTAGAATTGCCTCAGGGCTAGAATCTGTTCATCTTTTCTTTCATGTATCGATTCTATGGAAGTGCATATGAGACCCATCTCGGATTGTCCCACTGAGGATGTTCAGGTCATAGAGGAGTTGTCCTATAAGGAGAATCCAATAGCTATATTAGATTTAAATATCCGTAGAATGCGAATCATAGATGTAGCCTCCGTTACATCGTATGGAAGAACATAAATGTATAAGAGATGACTTGGGAAGCTGAGGATGACATGAAGTCTAGATACCCTCACTTTCTCTTGATATCTTGACAGTAGTACCAACAGAAGTGATATATTTTGACGTGAGACAGTTAGTCAAATATAACTTTTACCTCTTTTGATATCATTTGGATGATTATTCATTTATTTGTGGTGGAACCATATTATGTAGCTGTTGTAGCGTCCTGTGAGATACCCACGTTGGAATTTTCTGCATTTCAGGCTTCTGGATAATCCATATCATAGAGGAGACTCCACCAACTTTTCTGGAAAAAGACTAAGGACTCAAATTTCCTAAGGTTATATTACATTCGAGGACAAATGTTTCTGTGAGGGAGGGGGGGATGATGTTAAACCCCGTAAGTTTTTGTCGTTTAACAGATGCGTCTGTACATATGTTTATAGTTTTAGAGTACGATGCATTCGGGAAAGGACTCGGGGGATGAGCATGTGAGCATATTTTCAAGCGGGTAGGAGGCTGGAGTCAGAGATAGGGTGCACCAGGCGCTGCGTCGTACAACCCACACCTGCACATGGGCAGGCGCATCATGCCCGTATGCTGGCGCGATGGGTGGTGCGTCACGCCCCCCGCCACCGCCTCAAGTATATATATGTTAGGTTAAGTCATTTGAAATATTTTAAAACAAATTAAGGTAAAATTTACGCCTCTAAACTCCGTTCAATTGCAAATTCATCTTGGATAACTAGTTTTGGGCCTATGAGGAATGCATCTATGTAGTTATTTATTGAAATCTAGGTTGGATAATCAGATTCCCGTTGAGTATAAGTTGTATAAATCACTTCTAATTGAGTCAAAGTGTCTACAAGTAATAAGTAAGTATTTCATCCTTCTAAACTCTCGGGAATTTGTAAGCTTTCGGCCAAATGGAGCGGGTTACACTTGTGGTTGTTGTGTTTTGTGAATGAAGTTTCTAGCTGTGTTCCCTCAGTGTAAGGGCTTCAAAATGGAGGTGTTACCAATTCTTTAGTTGGAACAGGGTCAGTTGAGCAGAATCCAGTAGTAAAGGTATGTTAAGGCTCACTTCTCTCGGCAACTTATTCCTGTTGTTAGCTAGTACATCAATACCTTGTAGTAGCTTATGGTAATAGTGTTGTGGTTAGCTGCGACGAGATGAATTAAGGTTATAACATAATATCCCTTGTCAGAAAGGTTTGTATTAAGTTTTAATTATCTCCACAAGCAACGAAGGGATTCCTTGTTCGGTTATTTACCGATTAAGGAGAGTAGTAGCGTTTTGTTGCCATATTAACGCCAAAGAGGCCAAAGGTTAGCAGTTAGCATACTTTTTTAAGTTAAGCAGCATAAGGCGTAGCTGCGTGATACAATGTTCCATTAGACACCAATATATGCAGTAAAGCTCTCTTACAAATCATTGGCATATATTGACGCCTAGAGGACTAAAATATTAATAGAATGGCCTTATTTTCGAGTTAGTAGAACCAAGGATGCCAAATAAATCAGGTGGTAGATTTTTTGGTGAACTATGTACTATCAACGACCGTATAACTCCTTTTAAATTGTAGATAATCACTTGCTCAGGGAAACCCCTAGTTTTCACAAGGTGGTCTGACTATGTAATGTTCTAAGGGGGGAATCCTATCAGTAGTTATACATGGGACTAATGTGTTATACCCCGTAGAATTTCCGGCATCTAAATGACCTATTCGCACGTTGGTTAAGCATATTTGAAGGCCATACGTGCTAGAGAAAGGCCCGGGAAAAGATCGGACGCGAAACCTGTCGAACCATTGCGGAAGGGGCCGAGGCAGAACCCCTCCGCAATGGCAGCGTGTCACGTAGGTGAAGCCTCCGCGTTGTCTCCGTGACACGTTGGCCTTGTCCAGGCCCAAGTATATAAAGCCCCACTTCGGTTTTAAATGATTAAACACTTATAAAAATTCCAGAAACAGAGAGGAAAACGCAGGAGAAGGGATAGGAACGAAGAGGTAATATAATTTTCGTCCGATTACGCTGCTAAACATTGTCCAAACTCAAATTAACCCCAGATATCGAGGTATTTAGCAGCAGAGAGCATTCCTACGGATTTAGTTTCGTGAAATACGGCCGATGAATCGTCGAGCTACCAAGCTAAGGTAAGTGGAATTGCTCTAAACTAGTGTCTATGTGTTCCTAGCTGTGAAGTGAATATTTCTCCCTTCTGGACCTCTGAAAAATAATGAGTTTTCGACCGTCTTTCGATAAGCCTAAGTTTAGGCTATAAACTATATCGAAAGTGACGTTGCTCTTTAAAATAAAGTTGTATTTAGTATTAATTGACATATTTATGAATGCAGTTGGGAGAAAATAGTTGAAGTACCGGCCGAGCCTCGTCCGACAGACGGATAGTTCGAGGATAAGGTATGTAAAGCTAGTTTCTTCGGCAAGTTAAGTAATCTCGGTACAGTACAGTAATTTAAAGGCCGGTAGAATGTTCAGAAGGCATGTGTTATGTTTATTACGAATGTTGGTACGTAATTAGAAGCATCAAGCTATAACTTGTGTGAAACTTGCTAGCACGAATAGATTCTAATACAAGTGTTAGAAACTACACAACATGCTCAGTATGTGATGTAGTACAGAATGTTAGGATATCATCGTACTCAGTTGAAACTAGTAAAGCAATGTACTATCTGTAAGACATTTCAGAAATAGAATGATAGGCTAAAATGAAGTTTAGAAAGCATGTTAGGAATAGTAAATCATGTTAATACAGAAACTCAGTATACAACATAGTTTTCAGCAGAAACACTATATCTTGTTTAGCATTAGCCCCAGTACAGTCTGGCAGAAGACTATATTTATACATATATGTACTATTACCAGCCTCAGCATGTATTAAGTACGTACATATTATTATCACTAGCTCAGCATATAGTATATACAAATACTTTACCACTATTAGTTTCAGTATGTGGGACATGCAGATAGTATTACTAGTTGAGACCGTTGTATTGTTTGGGGTCGGACTACCCAGCATCCATGACCGCCCCAGGGTTGATAGCTGTATCGACTCGTCCGCCAGAGGATGAGGATACATCGCTCTACAGAGTGGCATGCCGTCCCACAGGGGACGAAGATGGGATGCCAGTTTTCCCCATATTTGTGCCTTGATTAGCCCTTACACACCCCTATCGAGCGGATACGCCCGGGTGTTGATTCAGGAGTCCTCCGGACTCAGATGCAGTTATAGTCAGGGGCTCAGCGAGCCCAAGTGCATACCCAGGGGACCGGCGGGATGCTTATAGCTATTATAGGAGATGGGATGACCGGGGTAGGGGTATAGATTCTGTGCTGGTTGTACCCCCCGGCTTATGGGGGCCGGGTAAGGGTTGTGTGTGCTATGTTATGTTATGTTATGTTATGCCATGTTACGTTAGATACGAGTAGATCAGTAGTAGAACGATACGTCTCCAGGTGTGACTCCTACTCCTTCTAGTATAATTGAGAGAAGGTATGACTTACATTATCAGACAGTTAATCTATTTCTTCCTACTTCAGTTTCATCAGTAATATTATTGTTTTCAGATATTTCTTTCAGTTATTGCTCTACATACTCAGTACCAGCGGTACTGACGCCCGATGGGGCGCTGCATTACTTGCCTGCAGGTACTCATAGGCGAGCAAGCGATACCACGTGATTCCTGTCAGCGATCGAGTATTCAGCTCCTGTCATCTGGAGACTGAATCCTAGAGGTGTATTTCATTTTCTTTTGTTGTATAGTACGGGTAGGTTGGGGCCCTGTCCCGATCATTTCTATTGCTATTCCTAGAGGCTTGCAGTCTGTATGTATATTACCCTGTGGTCAGATGAGCTGGTCGTGTGAGGCCGTGCAGTTGTATAGCTGTTAGTACTTTTGTTTCCTTTATGTTGGTCGTGTGGGGCCATAGTTCGACAGTAGTGGTGACCTTGCCGGTCACGTAACTATCCAGTACTTCAGGGTTGAGTTATAGATAACTAGACAGCATAGTGGCCTTGTCGGCCCGCATAGGTTTCCCTATATTAATAGGTTTCTGGTCAGCTGTTAGTATAGGTACAGGAGGCTATAGGCCAATGGGCCAGGGACTGTGTTTACAGCCGTTATATAGCCCTTTGTTTCCATAAATGTGAGTTAGAGCCAGCCAGACACCAGATATGCCCAGGCTTAGCAATCCAGCAGTTCAGGTC
This sequence comes from Datura wrightii, assembly GCA_035772735.1. Classification (NCBI taxonomy): domain Eukaryota; kingdom Viridiplantae; phylum Streptophyta; class Magnoliopsida; order Solanales; family Solanaceae; genus Datura; species Datura wrightii. The sequence goes on from JASDFA010000018.1 coordinate 147,664,378, forward strand.
CTAGTAGGGCACCAGGTGCCAGTCATACCCCCCAAGGCGGGGTGTGACATAATGCCTCTGGTTATCCAGATGACTCAGATAAATTTAAAGGAGCCTAGATGACTCAGATACAGTTATTGGAGCCCAAACAACTCTGATATAGTTACAAGAGCCTAGATAACTCAGATATAGTACAGGAGCCCAAACGGCTTAGACGTAGTCACAGGAGCACAAAAGGCTTAATTAACACTTTAGAGGTTACATCTTGATTATGGGCCTCTAGTGGTACAAATAGGAAGTGTATGCATTACTTTCACTTTCCAGGGCTTGTGGGGGCCCAGATAGGTTATTCTGTACTTTTTGTACATTCCAGGCTCATGGGGGCCAAGTTAGGTTCTTATTTGTACATTTCTTGTTAGCTAATGTTCATATTGTGAGGTTATTCAGGTTAACTTCTGGCCCTTCTTACTGATTACTTTCAGTTCCTCATCCACTTTCATTCAGTTATTATTTAATGCCTTATATATTTGGTACATATTGTACTGATGCCCACGCATGGGGCACTGCATACTTGCCTATCAGTCCAGACAGAAAAGGTTTGAGGTCGTCTTAGTAGCTATTCAAATCTAGTAGAATGGTTAGCTCCTTTCTTGCGGAGTTGCCAAATGTTAAAGGTTTGACACCTTTTGTTGTATATTTTTCGGGTAGGTTGGGGCCTTGTTCGGATTGATATTTTACTCATAGAGGCTTGCGGACTATAGTTTGTGAGTTAGTTGTGAGTTATTTATTGTGTGGGGCCCATATGTGATATGGTATGCATTGTTGGCCGCGTGGGGCATAGTTATGTTATTTGTTAGCAGCATAGTGGTCTTGTCAGCCCACATAGGATGATATTTCTATTGCAACTGTTGGGTTAGCTGATTTACTGCAGGTGTTATTAGCAGCCTTGTCGGAATAGAGCTATGTTTACAGTTGAGATATACTTGTTTATTTTCTTGATTATGTGTTGCTGGTATGTGCTAGGAGTGTACATGTCCAGCCTGGTCAGCTCAATGTCCATTGTGGCATAAGGTTCACGTTACGCCCCCTAAGGTAGGGCATGGCGTTAAGATAAACTTTGGTTCTATACCACCCTTGCAATTATGTAAACCCTCAAAATTGGTCTAGCTTGATCTTCCAAATAATATGCAAAATAATTTTATCCTCTATCCTAAAAGGAGCCACCCTCTTGTTTTTCCAAAAATTATATATGTATTTGATGGGAAGATTTTTTACATCAGAATTTAATTCACAATTGGTGATAATTTTATCAACTAAACATTCATACGTATATCTCTGGTCAGAATCATCTCTATCGTCTCTACCATATCTCTACCTTTTCAATGCAAAATATAGCAGTTGTTACATTCGATCCATTCACCATGACAATTAACTCCTATTGTTATTTTATCCCCTATTAATGGTCTTCAAGGTACCTGGATATATTTTATTTTAAAGTAAACAAATTGGTCATTACAGGAGAGAAAAAATTATGATAAGATGAAACAACTGTTATAATTGTTGCAGCAACTACTGAAGCTATTACAATAATTGTTGAAGTTGTTATATCAACTTAGAGAGTTGTTGAAACAATTAAAATGGTTATTGCAACGACTGAGTAAGTTGTTGTAACAGCTCACTGAACTTCATCTCTGTTTTAACCAAAATATTTAGATGATGTCCAACATGTCCAATAGTTGTTGCAACCATTCTAGTGGTTGTTGCAACAACTAATAAAGATTTTAAAAAGGATGCAACAATTGTTTCAATTATTGCAGATATTACAATGACTATTGCATGTTCTTTATAAGTTGTTGCAAAAAAATTAGAAGCTTTTTACAATAAATTACTCAGTTGTTGCAACAACTAACAACAAAAGATGCAACCAATGCTGCACTTGTTGTAGTAAATACAACAACTGTTGCAACTTCTTTATAAGTTGTTGCAAAAAATTAGAAGCTTTTTTTAGTACAGATTACTCAGTTATTGCAACAACTTATAGAAAAAGATGTAGCCGTTGCTGCAATTGTTGCAACAAGTATAATAGTCGTTGTGAAAATTTAGATTTTTTTTTACTACAGATCACTCAGTTGTTGCAACAACTAATAGCAAAAGGTGTAGCAATTGCTGCAGTTTTAAAATAAGATTGGGGGAAACAATGAAAAGTCTAATATATATTTGATGGAACTACCAATATACTTACTCATTCACCATGGATGAGAAAACTTCTTTTAAAAAAGAAAAATAAATGCCTTTACTCTCTATACTAGAATATTCTAAGACTAGTTTTCATCTTACTATTGCTCTAACAAAGATTTAACACCGTCTACACACACACACACACAAAGATTTACTCATTCACAATGTGCTTTGTAAAATAATATAAACTTTATAAAAATAAATATTTTAATATATATATGAAAGATTAAAGTACAAAATTTTATGAAGAATCAATATGGATCGTGGGTGATTAATTTGTCGAGGTCAAGCTGATTATATATATCGCTTGAACCTATGAAGTTGAATAATCAAACATATAATAAATATGGAAAACTTTCTGTGAAGAAACTTAAATCCAACTAAATTTTAACTATCTTTAAATTATAACCATTTCATACTCTATATCTCAGTTTACTAATATATTATTAAACTAACACTCATGAGTTATAAGCCGTATAATGTGCCTATTTTTTCATTGGGAGTGGATAATATGACAAAAGAATACTGTATGACCTAAATTTAAGGACTAAACAACGAAAGAGAAGAGTGCTAGAATAATTATCCAAATAACTAAGAAAACAATATATTTCGTTATTATGTTTACTTTTCACCCTTGATATATAAATATATTAAGCAAGCCCTCCAATATTTTTTATGAGCGAGCATGTTCACATTGTTTTTATAACTACCAAGAGCATATATATAAAGGCTTAAATGTGGGTTCATGGGAATCACTAGCTTGTGCGCGCGCAACACACACAAACGCATATATTATGAAAGCTACTAATATCTATAATACTTTATTATGACAAAGTTATTATTGTAATATTAATTTAAGGTGTAATAACCCATATGTCAATACGTGGGGGAAACTGACTTAGAACCGTCTAAGAGGGGCTAGACAATAGTTAGAAAAGTGTTGTGGAGTATGTTAGTGAAGATTGATGATTTTGGGAGAGCTATTGGTTTTAGGGGACCACTACAGTGGTAGAATTCCCGCTGCAGCAAGACAGTGGTGACAATCGGTGTCCCGCCGTAATGGATGAGTTAATAACCGTCGAATCCACTGTAGCGGCTTTCTGACCGCCACAACGGGTATGCTGCACCAAAAAGTGACTATTGCAGCCGACGAAAGGAATCAGAAAGTGGGTTTAAGTAGGAGTTCTGGGGTTATACCCCCATTATTTCCAAAATATGAAGGTTCAAGGGCTGAAGGTGATTTTCTCCCCTAGAGTAGTTAAATTTTTTTCCCATGGACAGTCTCTTGAATTCCTACACCTAAGAATGATTATGTAACATCTATGATTCAAAGAAAACCTCTAACGGTGATTTTTCTAGCTAAGAAACCCTAGGTTGATAGACTAGGGTTGAATCATGGGGAACTGCGGGGTAGTTTGATTATTAGTTTATAGGGGCTAATGATCATTCCCCAAGGTTTAGTGGTTAAAGAATGTGGTTGATGCGGATATTGAGATCTGGAACAAGGTGGAATTAGGATTTTACTCTTAAAATTGCCCTAAAGGGAATGGTTTGAGTTTCTAAGACCCTTGTGTGGGTGGTAGGTTACTGAATTCTATTATGTTCTTGTTAGACTTTGTGCATTCAGAAGCACTAAGGAAGGGAAAGGCTCCGACAGAGTGATTTCCATCTGAACCCTGTCAGTTTGAGGTAGGTTATGGTTTGGAGGAGTTATACCTTGTATAGTTGCCTATATGAATGTGCAATGATACCGTGTTGATTCGGTCTATAGACAATGCTTGTTATGATAATTGCCGGTTAAATTAAATTGTTGAACTAAATTTTATATGACTGGGCACCCAACCGATGTTGAACAGTGTTAAACTATTAAACGTGTTCTTTTTGCATTGTTATTGAAGTGATTGATGATTTTTAATTATTCGAGGGAGGGAGGTAGATTGTAGCTCCAGAATGTCTTTGTAAAAAACTCTAGTATGTTATAATTCCCTTGAGAATGGTTAAGGATAGTAAGCATATCTTGAGATGAGAGGCTCCAGCCCCAGGAGAGCATCCCGACAAGAAATATTGATTGAGTGGCTCGTGCCCGAGGGGAGCATCAAACCGAGCATATAAGTGGAAACGGGTACTACGTCGGTACAATATATGGATTTCTAAAGTCCCCTCCAGGTCATGACTAGAAGGGCAAAAATAAGATCCTCTAGCATGTGTGTACACTGATGTTGGTGACGGAGTGTTTAAGGTGATATGGTAGAGGAATATGCTCGAGACACTATTCATTCTATTTTATGATGTAGTTGTATATGTGTTATAAACTTTGAATGAGTAAGTGCTATGTGGTTGAGTTGAGTTTCAGGTTATGTGATTGTAAACTGAACATGGAAAAGTGGAAAAGACTTGATGTGCGACATGATTAAATGAATATTGATGTTGAATTGTTCTATATTGCTCTAATTTGCTTTATATAGCATGTGGTTATGTATCAGTGTCAATAACTTACATTTATATCTGAATAAATATGAGAATGTGTGAATGGCTAAAATCTAGTGAAATGGTGAAAGGTGCAGCTAAGTCGAGCTACTGCCTAGGGTAGTACCGCATCATCTTGATTTATTTTCGCTACGGCGAGACTGCGGCAGCGATCACATGACCACTGCAGTGAAAGGTCTAATTCAATGTGCAGACCAGTTGTCATTTGCGCAAAGCTAAGGTTCTTGAAATGTGTACTATACATATGTATGATTTTCTGAATTGGTTTTATATTGTTGGTGCATTGCTTATATGTTATTATGTAAGGTCGGCCGCTGATGCCTACCAGTACCGTGTTTCATACTTACACTACTCTTGCACTGGTTTGCTAAGTGTAGAGTTTGATCTAGGATGCTCCTCTCACCCTCACCTATAAAGCAGTAGCAGTTTCATTTGAAAGGTGAACGATCGCAAGAGAAGCAGTCCCACTCCTCCGTTGAAGATGTCTCTACTCCGTACATTTTAGTTCCTTTTATTTTCTAGACTTATCACATCTGGTGAATTGACAATTTGATCTTCGGAATATTGTCTGTTGTAGATGCTTCTTATTATTTTTGATATTTCATTTCATTTCATTATAAAAGTGTTATTTCTTTCTGAATGATTAATGTCGGGATAATTGTTGGGAATCATTTGTTCGCCATCTAGGGGTTAGTGTGCGTGCCAGTCATGGCTATTTGGAATGTAATAAAGTTGGTATCAGAGCTCTAGGTTCATTGATCTCATTGCAATAAGAAGGGTCTTGTAGAGTCTCGCGAATCAGTATGGAGACGTCCATAACTTATCTTCGAGAGACTGCAGGAATTTAGAAAAACTCTTTTCTTCTTCCCTATCGTGCGATTACTTGAACAAAATTGGTATCTAGTGACTGAAATTGGTATCTAACAACTCTTCTTTATTTCTCTAACATATGGTAAGAACACGCGCAGACAAGAACAAAGAAGCAACTACCGAGCTAACAACAACAATGCTCTATGGCAAAAGAAGGGGTCGAGGATGCAGGTGAATGCCTATCGCTACCAAAGGAGGTGATCACGCTCCTTCTCCATTATGGGAGATTCAGCATCTCCGGTACCTCCCGTCATTCAGGAAAGGGTGGCGGTACAGGTGGATAACCTGACGCAAGGAGAGATTCCTGCCGCTCTAGCATCTTTCTAGATTTTGGCTCAGGTTTTTAATCTCCTAGGTAGCCTCGTGGCTAATGGGGAAGCACCAACAACCCCTGCAGGATAGCAATCAAGGATACAACATGCGGCTATAGTGGCTCCTCGCATTGATGGCATGTTTGAGGCGGTCATGTTTTCGAGGCTGGTGTTGGGACCTGTGATGACATGGGAGGAGCATGATTTGTTTTGGTGGTTCACCAACATGAAGCCTTCTACTTTTTATGGTACTGAGGCGGAGGATGCCGATGAATTCATTATAGATTGTGATGAAAGTCTTCATAAGATAGGGGCTGTGGAGATGTACTTTGTCACCTTACAGCTGATGGGTGATGCTAAGCTCTGGTGGAGGGCTTTCATGGAGTGCAGAGCAGCAGGGTCACCATCATTGACCTAGACCCAGGTTTACTCTACATTTCTTGAAAAGTATGTACCCTGTACCTTGAGGGATAGGAGGCGAGATGAGTTCACCACCATCGTGCAGGAAAGTTCTTCTTGAAGCCTACGAGGCCTGGATCCAATCACTATCTAGGTATGCTCAACCTTTACTACCCATAGAGAAAGAGAAGATTAGGTGGTTTGTTAAAGGCCTAAATGTGGGTCTAAAGTTTTCACGACCCAAACATACACCCAGATCATAGACATAGGCCAAGGAGCCCTGAAAGACCCCAAGTCGACCCATGGCCTGAGGAAAAATATAATTCAATCACGTGAGCGGAAGACTTAACATAGAGAACATAATCATAACATAGCATAAGGGAAAATCAGTACAAGACTTAAATAATACGGCGGAATACAACTTGTAGTCTGATAAACCTCTAAACATGAAAGGCGGATTGATGGGACAATTCCCCAATTAATCCAACATCCAGAAACTGAAAGGAATAACATAGAGTGTGAACATGTATCCCTCTGAACATGAGGACTCACCAAGTGCATTGAGAGAAAGTCTGGATATATCTATGGTTAAGGATGAGCCTGAGAACTCGGACCTGTATCATGAGATGATACAGCATAGAAAGTATGTGGTCAGTACGTGGAATGTACTGAGTATGAAAGATATGTAAAGAGAATATTTAAAACATGTATGAAATTCATAAATGATCGTAAGAGTAGGACAACATACTCGTATCATAAATCATATTGACATATCATATGGTTCAAGGTTTTCAAAGCATTCGTAACATTATATATTCATAATCACAATAGAAGAGATTTATTTAACATGACTTGAGCCAACATACATAATCATAACATGCATGAATCATGAGGAACAATGGGAGATTCTCTTAACCGACATACCACATATGAGCACAAATAAAGCCTGACTTGTAACCCTAGTCGGGAGGGTGTTCGTACCTTTCCAAGGGTAGAACCATGAAAGTGTGATATCACCATGAAAAGGGCCATTTGGTCTAGGGACTAACATAACAGGGGTCCCAACATACCTACGGTGGCACATAGTTAATGAGATCCAGGGCTTAACCTGAGCCTCGAACCTACCTGGTGTTCGATACTACTCCCAAAACATATATAGTGCTCATAAAAATACATGCATGAATTCATGGGCTAGTTAAATCTTGATAATCGTAAACATGCATGAACATATGTGATCTAGCCATGACATGAGGCCCGTGAGTCGGCCAAAAACATAATTCGTGATTAATAAGATTCATACATACTTGTAAATCATGCATATAGCTTGAATTTCATAAAATCATAATAAATAACATAATAAATTCATAATTTAAATCGTAATTCATGCAGGGATTTTCAAGAGAATCAATGGATAAATAGATCATAAATCGATTCCTCATGGGGCATGCACAATTAAGCTCAATTGTTTAGAAAATCAAAATCAAAATCATTATAATCAATTTAAATCTAAAAAGATATTCAATATCCATAGATTATGTTAAGATTTCAAAATCACAAAGAAACCCATAATTAAATCATTAGATATTATATAAATCAAATACAAAACCCCATGAGTTTTTGATAATTTATAAGTAAAATCATAGAGTAGGAGCATGAGTGTGGAAGAATTCACCCATTGATGACCTTACATACCTGGGATTATCAAATTCTAACCCTTCTTGAAAGCCCAAGAATGAGATTGAAAGAATTGAAGAGAAAATCTTGAAATGCATGCATGAATGAGAGTTTAGAATAGGTCATTCTCTTAAAACCCAACTTTTTCAAGGCAAAACAACGTAGTTTAGTGACTTATATCGTGAAAAAGTCAAAAATACCTTAATGAACCTGCCCTGAAAAATGGCCAAATGGAACCCACAAGTAGTATCAATGGGTCGTTAGAACAAACAACGACCCATCATGCCCCTTGTTATATACATTGCTGATGACCCATTCTCAGAATCAAACAACAGATCGTCACGACGACCCATCCTTTCAACCCATGACTCGTTACTCGCCCTTGGCATCTCATCTCCTAACGTGTCACACCACGACCCATCACTAGAACCAATGAATCATTGTTTCCCTACATCATGCCTACTGGAAACCTCAATCCTCCAACCACGATCACAACCAACGACTCGTGATTTCTCCCAACGGGTCATTGGGTCGCTCGTTGTATGTCTCCTGAAGAACCTAACTCCTTCCCACGACTGATAACGATAACTCATTGTTTCCCACAATGAATTGTCATGTCTCCCATGGTTTACACTGTCACCCACCCTGATCCTAACCACGATTGCATAAAATGTCTCACGGTTTTCCATGGCCATCCTGCAACTTTTTCCCAATTTCTGTAGTTTTCAACTTTCAATCTCCTGGGTCTATTCTTACACACTTCTGGGGTATTACAATATCTTCCCCTTAGGAATATTTTTCCTCGAATGTAGGAAACAAGAAGAAAATAGAAACATGAAATTATCATACGGAAATACTGATCATTTAAACCGAAACCTTATGGAATGACTATCTCCGATTCATAACACATAGCTAAACTGATCTCATGCTTCACATACACACTCATACACATAAAATAAACCTAAACACATGAACTGAACATGAAAACTAAATAGAATCATAAAGTAGAACTGATACCTCAAGTCAGAATTGAGCCGATAGAGAATAAATGTGGGTATTTAGCGATCATATCTACTTCAGCTTCCCACGTAGCTCCCTCAACATGCTGATTTCTCCATAAAACCTTTACTGAGTCTATTTCCCTGTTCCTCAGCATATGGACTTAACGATCCAATATTTCCACAGGTACTTCTTCATAACTAAGGTTGTCTTTTACACCAACGTTGTCCATCAAGACTACTAAGGCTGGATCACCCAAACACTTTTTCAAAACTGGCACATGAAACACAGTATGAACTAAAGATAACTCCGAGGGCAAGTCCAACTCTTATGCCACCTTATCAACTCTCCTCACAACCTGATAGGGACAAACATAGCGGGGACTGAGTTTCACTTTCTTTTAGAACCATATGACTCCCTTCATGGGAGATACCTTTAGAAATACCCAATTGTCCACCTCAAAGTCCAAATCTCTCCTCCTCATATCGACATATGATTTCTGACGACTCTCAGCGGTTTTCAACCGGTAACTTATCAACTGAACCTTCACCATCGCCTCATGAACCGAATTTGGCCCTATCATAGATGCCTGACCAACCTCAAACCATCCGATGGATTATCTACACCTCCACCTGTAAAGAGCCTCGAATTGTGCCATCTAGATACTAGAGTGATAACTGTTATTATAGGCAAGCTTGATTAAGGTCAAATGATCATCCAAACTACTTTTAAATTCCATAACACATGCCCTCAACATGTCCTTAAGAGTCTGGATTGTTCGTTTCTCCTGGACATCCATTTGCGGATGTAATGTTGTGCTGAGCTTAACCTAAGTCCCAAGTCCCTTCTGAAAAGACCGCTAGAACTGGGAGGTAAACTGAGTACCTCGGTCTGAGATAATAGATAAGGGCACTCCATGAAGTCGAACCAACTCCCAAATATAAAACTTGGCATAATCATCTGCTGAATCCGTGGTCTTGATCGGTAGGAAGTGTGCAGCCTTTGTTAACCTGTGTACCACCACCCTATTGGAATCATAGTGTCGTCGAGTACGAGGTAGGCCTATAATGAAATCCATGTTAATCTCTTCCCACTTCCATATGGGAATTCTAATACCCTGAAGTACGCCTCTCGGCCTTTGATGCTCGAGTTTCACCTGCTGACAATTTGGAGATTTGGCTACGAACTCTGCAATATCCTTCTTCATAACATCCCACCAATAGATTTCTCGCAAGTCCCGATACATCTTCATGGCTCCTGGATGGATAGAGTATCTGGTATATTGTGCCTCATGCAATATTTGAACTCTCAAATTATCAACGTCCAGAACACATAGCTGACCCTGGTATCGTAGGACACCATCTCCCCCTTGGGAGGAAACCTCCACCTTTTGACTATGCACCTCTTCCTTTAGCTTCCTTAAGATCGGACCCTCATCTTTCTTAGATTTTACATAAACCACCAAGGACTATTCTGACCCATTCTGCACAACAACACCGCCATCGGTCGAGTCAATTGATCTAACTCCCAACCTTGCAAGTTGGTGGACATCTTTCACCAACTCCTTATTTCCCTCATCCACATGGGATGCACTCTCGATAGAGAGCCTACTAAGTGAATCCACAACCACATTAGCATTGCCCGGGTGGTAAAGAACACTCATATCATAGTCCTTTAGCAACTCCAACCATCTCCTTTGCCGAAGATTGAGATCTTTCTGCGTAAACACATATTGCAAGCTCTTGTGATTCATGAACACATCCACGTGGACCCCATACAAGTAATGCCGCCATATATTCAATGCAAACACCACCGTGGCCAACTCAAGGTCATCGGTCGGGTAATTCTTTCTCGTGAACTTTTAGTTGTCGAAAGGCATATGCTATTACTTTCCCATGCTGCATTAACAAACATCCTAGTCCAAATCTAAAAGAATCACAACATACAAAAAAGCCATCCTTACCCTCGGGTAAAGTCAACACTGGTGCTGAAGTGAGTTAGGTCTTCAATTCCTGGAAAGTTTTCTCACAAGCCTCCGACCACTGGAACTTTATCTTTTTCTAAGTCAACCTGGTCAATGGGGGTGCAATTGATGAAACTCCCTCAACAAATCTTCTGTAGTGGCCTGCTAGGACCAAGAAACTCCGAATTTCTGAAGGATTCACTGGTCTTGGCCAATTCTTCACCGTTTTGATTTTTTGAGAATCCACCCTTATGCCCTCACTCAAGACCACATGGCCCAAAAATGCCACCGAGTCTAGCCAAAATTGACAGTTGCTAAACTTTGAATACAACCGACGATCCTTGAGGGTCTAAAGCACTACCCTCAAATGGGTGGCATGCTCCTCCTCACTCCAGGAGTATATAAGGATGTCATCAATGGACACAATCACGAACATGTCCAAATATGCCTTGAACACCCTGTTCATTAGATCCATAAAAGTTGCAGGAGCATTGGTTAGTCCGAATGACATGACTACAAACTCATAATGGCGATACCGAGTCTTGAAGGCTATCTTTGGGATAGCACTCTCTTGGAATATGAGTTGGTGATACCCAGACCTGAGATCAATCTTCGAGAAACACCTGGCACCCTGGAGCTGGTCAAATAAATCATCAACCTTGGGCATGGGGTACCTTTTCTTGATAGTGACCTTATTCAGCTATCGATAGTCAATACACATCCGAAGGGATCCATCCGTTATTCAAACAAAGAGAATCGGTGCACCCCATGGAGACATTCTTGGTCTAATCAAACCCTTATCCAATAAGTCCTTCAACTGTTCTTTGAGCTCCATTAGCTCGACTAGATCCATCATGTAAGGAGGAATAGATATAGGCTACGTGTCGGGAAGAATATCTATACCAAAATCAATCTCCCGCTCGGGAGGGGCACCTGACAAATCATCGAGGAATACCTGCGGATACTCACACACCACTGGAATTGACTGAATAGTCAGGGTCTCGGACTCTAATCCTTAACCCTAACTAGTTGGTACATACAACCCTTAAAGATCATTTTTCGGGACATAAGGTATGAAATAAACCGACCGATTGGTATAGCAGAATCACCCTTCCATTCCAAAATTGACTCACCCAAAAATCGAAATTCCTATGCATGGGTCCTACAATTAATCGAAGCATAACATGAAAAAAACCAATGCATACCCAAGATGATATCAAAGTCTGTCATGGACAACTCTACTAGGTCCGTGGAGGTAACCTTATGCAACACTGTACTGGGGAAACCTCTATATACCCGCCTAGCTACAACTGATTCACTGACTGGAGTAGATACGGAGAACAGTTGTAAAAGAATTTTAGGACTAACTCCAAAACTACCAGCAATGTACGGGGTCACAAAAGACAATGTAGCTCCTGTATCTAACAAAGCATAAGCATCAATATGGAAGACTTGCAACATACTCGTGACCACATCTGGCGAAGACTCCTCCTCCTGGCGAGGCACTAGGGCATAAAATGTATTTAAACGCTGGCCACCTGCTGAACTAGTGGAGGCACCCTGCTGAGGGGGTCGTGTTGTTGGAGCGGTAGAATTGACTGTAGGGCAATCTCTAATCCTGTGCCCAGGTTTTCTGCAACCGAAACAAGCATCTACACCAACCAAGCACTTCCCCGGATGATTCTTGCCACACTTCGCACAAACTGGAAAAGTGCACTCCACTTGCATGCTACCATGATCCCTTGAGCCTATAGCCCTGCTCCTCTGGTCTCCCCTGAACCTGGATGGCGTGATGGCCGATGATGGAGCTGGAGAAATAGACATGTGCTGGGTCTGCTGACATGGTCCACCTCTTGACCTGGCCTGAGAAACCCCGTAGCTGTTAGCCCTGACCCTTTTGGCCTCTCTCTGCCTCCTGTAGACTGACTTCATCTACTACACATGCAATAAAATATGGGAAAAATCAATTTTTCCAGTGAAATATGGTGATCTGGCAATCCTTGTCCAAGTAATCGGCTACTCTATGCACAAATCAACACACCCGAGCCCCCTGATCCACCACCAACTCTGAAGCATATCTAGATAATCGGGTGAACTCCAATGCATATTCCTAGACCAAAATATTACCCTAATTCAGATTAACAAATTCAGTCGCCTTAAGCTCCCTCCTCTCCCAAGGGAAGAACCAATCTATGAGTGAAGTGTGAAACTCATCCCAACCTATTGGGCCTGCACCCGCCACCCTTGCATCTCTCCACTGGTTAAACCATACATGTGCTACCCATGTAGCTGGTAAGAGGCCAAGTCAATGCATTCCCTGTTGTTCACCCCCATAACCTGGGTGACTTTTAGAATCTCCTCTATAAAATCATGTGGGTCCTCGTTCACCTTTGACCCTGTGAACTCTGGAGGGATCATCCTCAAGAAATCCCTTACTCTAGCTACTGCGACATTCGTATTCTGAGGGAAATGCACCACCATCTAATTCTGGACCTGGGCAGTCATGGCTTGTGCCAGCATCTGAATCGCCACCCTAAACTAAGCATGGGCAGCTGGCTCTGGTATGTGCTCCTCATGAACGGGTGAAGCTGGCTGATGCTCACCACCATAGGCACCCTCATGATCATCACCGTTACCGTTTCTCCTGGCATTGACCCGGCGTGGAGGCATGATTCTACAAACGCAAATGGCATGAATTTGAGTAGTAAAGGACATGCACCGTACGTCATAGATTATGAAAGAAGGGATAATTTCCTAAACATCTAGTAGCCTCTCTGTCATAAGTGAGGCACGCTTCACACCCAAGCAAAAGACTCTACTTAATGCGGCTTTCATACTCTCTAGGGCACATATACCAATGGCTCTGATACCAAGTTTTTCATGACCCAAACGTACACCCAAATTGTAGACACGAGACAAGGAGCCCCAAGAGACCCCAAGTCGACCCATGGAATGAGCATACATCTAACTCAATCACATGAGTGGAAGACTTAACGTAGAGAACGTAATCATAAATATCATAAGGGAAAATCAGTACAAGACTTAAACAATACGTCGGAATACAACTTCTAGTCTAATAGTCCTCTAATTATGAAAGGTGGATTTATGGGACAACTGCCCGACTAATCCAACCTGTAGAAACTGAAAGGAATAATATAGAGTGTGAACATGTAGCCCTCGGAATATGAGGAATCACCAAGTGCGTTGAGAGCAAGTTTGAATCTATCTTCGGGTGAGGATGAGCCTGATAACTATGACCTGTATCATGAGATGATACAACATAGAAAGTATGCGGTCAGTATGTGGAATGTACTGAGTACGCAAGGTATGTAAAGAGGTCATTTAAACCATGTATGAAATTCATAAATGATCATAAGAGTAGGACAGCATGCACGTATCATAAATCATAATGACATATCATATGGCTCAAGGTTTTCAAAGCATTCGTAACATAAACATATTCATAATCATAATAGAAGATATTTATTTAACATGACTTGAGCCAAAATACATAAGCATAACATGCATGATTCATGAGGAATAGTGGGAGATTCTTTTAACCGACATACCCTATATGAGCACACATGAAGCCCGACTTGTAACCCTAGTCGGGAGGGTGTTCCTACATTGCCAAGGGTAGAACCATAAAATTGTGATATCACCATGAAAAGGGACATTTGGGCTAGGGACTAACATGAAAGGGGTCCCAACATACCTACGGTGGCACGTAGTGCATGAGATCCGAGGCTTAACCTGAGCTCAGAACCTACTTGGTGTTCGATACTACTCATAAAACATATATAGTTCTCATAATAATACATGCATGAATTCATGGGCTAGTTAAATCATGTAATCATAAACATGCCTGAACATATGTGATCTAGCCATGACATGAGGCCCGTGAGTCGGCCAAAAACATAATTCATGATTTATAAGATTCATACATACTTTTAAATCATGCATATAACTTGAATTTAATAAAATCATAATAGATAATATAATAAATTCATAATTTAAATCGTAATTCATGCTGGGCTTTTCAAGAGCATCAATGGATAAATAGATCATAAATGGATTCCTCATGCGGCATGCACAATTAAGCTCAATTATTTAGAAAATCAAAATCAATATCATTATAATCAATCTAAATCTCAAAATATTATCAAAATCCATAGATTATGTTAAGACTTCAAAATCACAAAGAAACCCATAACTAAATCATTAGATTTTATATAAATCAAATACAAAACCCCATGAGCTTTTCATAATTTATTAGTAAAATCATAGAGTAGGTGCATGGGTGTGGAAGAATTCACCTATTAATGACCTCACATACCTGGGATTACCATAGTCTAACCCTTCTTAAAGCCCGAGAATGAGATTGAAATAATTGAAGTGAAAATCTTGAAATCCGCTTAGATCACTTATCAGAATCCTTGCATGCATGAATGAGAGTTTAGAATAGGTTATTCTATTAAAAACCTAGCTTTCCCAAGGTAAAACAACATAGTTTTGGGCCTTTTATTGTAAAAAAGTCAAAAATACCCTTAATGAACCTGCCCTGAAAATTGGCTGGATGGAACCCACGAGAGGTATCAACGGGTCGTGGGAACCAACAACGACCCGTCATGCTCCTCATTGTATACACTACTGATGATGCATTCTCGGAATCAAATAACGGATCATTAGGACAACCCGTCACTTCAACCCACAACTCGTTACATCACCCGTGGTTAGCCCCCCCTAAACCTTGACCCATCCCTAGAACCAACAAATCATTGTTTCCCGCCGTCAAGCCTACTGGAAAACTCAATCCTCCAACCACGGACACAACCAATGACTCGTGGTTTTTCCCAATGGGTCATTAGGTCGCTTGTTGTATGTCCCCTGAAGAACTTAATTCCTTCCAACGACTGCTAACGAAGACTCATTGTTTCGCATAATGTGTCATCATGTCTCCCATGGATTACACTGTCAGCCAGCCTGATCCTAATCATGACTGCATACAATGACTTGTGGTTTGATACCATGAGTTATTCCATGGCCCGTCTTGCAACTTTTTCCCAATTTTTTATGTTTTCAACTTTCAACCTCCTGGGTCTATTCTTACACACTTCTGGGGTATTAAACCAGTTATAAGCTCTTCAGATGGTCTCCTTAGGTACGAACTTTCAGGAGGTAGTGGAATATTTGAAGAACATAGAGGGGGTGAATTAGGAAGCGTACGCAAAAAATGTCGACAAGAAGGCTTGGAAGGTGACTTCCTACAATGGTTCTATTGCTAGGACTCTCGTACCACGAGGTTTCTCTAGGGGTCCTATTTAGTCAGATTTGTAGGTGTCTCTCGGAGGTCCATTAATCTTGGGCAGAATTGCATGCCCAAGTGATACTCAAATGCTTCATTTTGACTTGTTTGTCTATCATTATTGTGTACATTCTCATGTGATCTGTAGTTAAATGTGAATTTATACTAACCAACATGATTAGTGTTGTTTTGCAGGTAAAATGGAATTTTTGGAAGCTAAGATACATTTTGGTGAAATCGGGAATGGACTTGGAAACAAGGAGTGGAAAAGGACAAGGAAGAGCAGAAAAAATAAGGGCTCCGCGATGGAGCCATGTCACGCTGCCATCGCGGAGGTATTCTACATTGGGTGAATTAAATTTGGCAATTTCCAGTGGAGGTTTGCGTTACCTCCATGACATGGAGGCAGTGCTACGCGATGCACTCCGTGTCATGTTGAGTACAATTACTTGGGACATCAATTTCCAGTGTAGGTGCGCGATAGCACCGTGGCACGTTGGCCAGGCTCCGCGATGCAGGCTGTGGCAAGCTGAGGCGAAATTGCTGAGGAGCCAAATTCCAGTGAGGGTCCACGATACCTCCGTGGCATAGAGGGAGTGCTCCGCAATACACTCCGTGAAATGTTGCTTGTTATTCCGGGAAAAATTCTCAAGAGTATAAATAGCATACTTAGGTTTATTTTAAATATTCTGACTTGGTTGAGTAAGAACGTGGGTTACAGGCAGTTGAGGGGACGAAAATTCTAGGGTTCTTCTCTATCTCTTTCTCTTTTATCTCAATTGTTTGTATGATTTATACTTATTTGATGATGTTAAATCAACAAATGAGTGGCTAAATTCACTTCTTGTTGAGGTTAAGAACAATTGTAGTGGAATTTAATTGTTAATCATTTCAGTTTTCATCTTTTCTTCAATGGTTGTTCTATCAATTCTTGTTCTAACTGCACTAATGTTTGGCCAATGTTAATGTATATCGAATAAATTTAATTTTGATTTTGAAAAGGAAAGAAATTGGAAAGATGTGAATTGGTAGGATATGATCTCTTCTTAGTTTGAAAAACTGAGAATTGATTTACATTCAGAAAAGAAATATATATGAAAGTCTTATTAGTCAATTAAGGAATCGGGAATGTATGGTTTGAACATGAAATTCTTTTACCATAGAATTGTAGATTTAGGCTCATGATTCTTAAGTTGGATAGGAGTCGAAAGTTCCAATCCATAGGCAATAATTCTTGACTAGCAACCGAAGGAAAGATTAACTGAAGTGTATTGATAAATTAATTCCCTGCATGTTCGTTTTAACCTCAGTTTGCTCATTACTATTGTTCAGACACACTTTATAATTTTGCCTTAGATTCTTATTAATTAGTAAACTCAAACTCTCAAGATATTATTTATTTGGTTGTCTGCATTCTTAAAGATATAGTTCATTAACACTTAAGTTAATTAGTACCGTAGCTTAGTCCCTGTGGGATCGATACTTGGCTTTTCTTAAGCCACTTTACTACTTGTTAGACCACGTGCACTTGCATGTAGTCACCACAGAACAGAACATGTTTTTGGCGCCGTTGCCGGGGAACTGACAATTGGTAAAATTATTTTCTTAGTGTTAGTTTACAAATTCTATATAAGTGCTGAAAACTTGGTCTTAGCCTTTCTCTTGCAGATATTGAATTCTGTTGAACACTAGCAAGAGACAAGGAGTTGGTGTATTCATTCATAGAGCCAGAAAGACAATTTCATCGTCAAAGAAGGGAAGCTCTATAGAAGAAGCTGCAGTTGCTAAGATAGACAATCCTGGGAGCAACAACAGAATCCACCACTTGTGAGGGCAATGGTGGTGCCTGAGGAAATGGCAGCTAGGCCGGTTCACGAAGTGGGAATCCCACATGCTAACAATGTTACATCTAGTATTCGCAGACTAGAGCCAGGAGGGAGGTTTGAGCTTAAACAGAACATGGTGCAATTTTTGCACACCAGCAGGAAATTCACAGGTCTCCCTCACGAAGATCCACAACAACATCTCCAAAACTTTTTGTAGATAAGTGACACTTACATCCCCGCTGGAGTATCATTCGATTACGTAAGGCTTCCATTGTTTCCATTTTCATTATTGTGGGAAGCAAAGAGGTGGTTGAAAGCTGAACCACCTAACTCTATCACCACTTGGGATGATCTTGCAAGAAATTTTTTTGATAAGATTCTTTCCATCCGGGAAAACAGCAAGACTTAGAAGTCAGATTCTAAGTTTTAAACAAAAGAGAGGGGTAGAATCTGTATCAAGCTCGGGAAAGGTTCAAATCATTGTTAAGGGATTGTCCTCACCATCACCAGTCCAATGATGTGCTGGTGCATACTTTCATAGAGGGTTTGGAGCCACATACAAAAATTTTGCTAGACTCATCAACTGGGGGACAAGCATTAGAAAAGACTTATGTGGCCATAAAGGAGGGTATCGTACTTGGCCATAAAGTGTCTTTCAAGAGGTTGGAAGTCGATCGTGCAAAGATCAGGGTTATTGAAAAGCTACCACCACCTGTATCAGTGAAGGGTGTTCACAGTTTTCTCGGACATGCAGGGTTCTACAGACGGTTCATCAAGAACTTCTCTAAAATTTCTAGACCAATATGCAGGTTGCTAGAAAAAGAGGTGAAGTTCGAGTTTGATGAGGAATGTGTCAAAGCATTCGAGGAGTTGAAACAGAAGTTTATAGAAGCACCTATCCTCATATCTCCGAATTGGGAACAACCATTTGAATTAATGTGTGATGCAAGCGATGTGGCTGTAGGATCTGTATTGGGGCAGCGGAGGAATAGAATTTTTCATTCTATTTATATGCAAGCAAAACACTGGACGCAGTCCAAGTCAATTAGACAGTCACACAAAAGGAGATGCTAGCATTGGTGTTCACGTTTGATAAATTCATGTCCTATTTGGTGGGTTCTAGAGTAGTGGTGTATACCGATCATGCAGCGATTTGGTATCTGTTTAACAAGAAGGATGCAAAGACCAGGTTGATCAGATGGATCTTGTTGTTACAAGAGTTTGACCTAGAGATTCGGGATAGAAAGGGGAGCGAGATTCAAGTGGCAGATCACCTATCGCGATTGGAAAGCCGGTCGCATGTGAAGGAAGGTGACAACATCAAAGAAGAGTTCCCAGATGAGCAGCTCTTGGCAATAAGGGAAGCTGAAATCCCTTGGTATGCAGACATTGTGAATATGCTGGTGAGTTGAGTTTATCCACCGGAGGCTATGGCTCAGCAAAGAAAGAAGTTAAGACATGATTACAGGTATTATATTTGGGATGAGTCGTACTTGTTTAAGCAGGGACCGGATCAGGTGATGAGAAGATGCATCCTGGACAGCCATATTGCAGAAGTATTAAGGAGTTGTCACTCTTCATTGTATGGAGGGCACCACGAAGGCGAGCGAACAGCGCATACGGTTCTACAATCAGGTTTCTTTTGGCCTACACTGTTAAGAGACTCTATGGAATACGTAAAAATGTGCGATAGATGTCAAAGAACAGGCACAATTGGTAGAAGGCAGGAGATGCCACTGCAACAGATATTAGAAGTGGAGATCTTTGATGTATGGGGGATAGATTTCATGGGCCCGGTCCTATCATCATTTGGTAATCGTTACATCTTGGTAGCCGTTGATTATGTATCAAAGTGGGTTGAAGCAACAGCTTGCCCCTGGAATGACAACAAGGTGGTAACAAAATTTGTGAAAATGCACATTTTCACCAGGTTTGGGACACCCCGAGCCATTATCAGTGATGGAGGGGCTCATTTTGTAAATGCAAGTTTCAAGAATTTGCTAGCTAAGTGTGGGGTGCGCCACAAGGTAGAAACAACATATCATCCCCAAACTAGTGGGCAAGTGGAGGTGTCGAATAGAGAAGTAAAGCAAATTCTACAGAAAACAGTGAATGCACAACGTAGTGATTGTGGGCTTATAGAACTGCGTACAAGTCACCAATTGGGACTTCTCCATATAGATTGGTCTATGGAAAGGCGTGTCATCTGCCCGTGGAGCTATAACACCGAGCTTTCTGGGTCGTGAGGAAATTGAACATGGATCTAGAGCTCGCGGGTAAGAAGAGGCAAATGCAACTCAGTGAACTTGATGAGTTTCATTGGCATGCTTATGAAAGTGCCAAGTGCTACAAAGAGAAAACAAAGAGGTGGCACAATAAACATATGGTGCATCGGATCTTTGAGCCGGGGCAGAAAGTATTGCTATTCAATTCAAGATTGAGGCTTTTTATAGGAAAATTGCGGTCCAAATGGTCAGGGACGTTTGAGGTGGTAAGAATGACCCCGCACGGGGCGGTGGAGTTGTGGCAAGAAGATAGAAGTGCCTCGTTCTTAGTAAATGGGCAGCGATATAAGCATTATTGGGGTGAGGACGTTATTCCAGAGAAGACGTCCATCACTCTAGAGGATGATTGAGCAATGAATGACGTCGAGTCGCGACGGTAAATCAGGCGCTGCACGGGAGGCATCCCGTGAAATTGTTGTAATAGATGAGTAGAACTATTTGAAAAAAAAAAGAGAAAAAGAAAACAAAAAGAAAATAAATAAATTTAAAAAAAAATTGTTTTGTCTTGAAACCTAAGAATGCTAACAAATTTCTTGTGGTGAAGTGATTTTCTGGTGGAACAGAGGGCAAAAATGCAAAGAAACACAAAGAAAAAAGTCGAGGTGAGAAGAATAAAAAGTGACACATTACAGTGAGCCTACGCGATGGCTCCGTGTCACGGAGGAGGTGCTCCGCATTACCCTCCGTGACACGTTGAAGAGTGTTCCGGATTTTTTTAAAAATCCAGAACACTGGTGCCATGGCTCCGTGTCACGGAGGGGGTGCTCCACGTTACCCTCTGTGACACGTTGAGTGTTATTTCGCATCGGGTCACGCCGGGTCGCCGGGTAACCCGCGCGAAATATCACTTTAAAACCCCGATTTCCCTCATTTCTTTCCTTATTTTCCCTTCCCTCCACGACCAACACCCCAAATTCCCTTCTCCCCCAACGTGACACAGACCTAGGCATCGATTTTCTTCGAGTTTTCTTCAATTTCATCGGATTAAAGGTATGTTCTTGAACTTTACTTCATTTTTGCTTAAATTTTCGATTCTTGAACATGTGTAGTGATTGAACCTTGCCCTAAGTCAGAATTAAGCTTGAATTCATTTAAGTTATTATTGATTGATGTTCATAGTATCGTTGTGAGTATATGAACTCGATGAATGCATGTTTTATTGAATGTTTGCGAAATTGGTAGCTAGGGTTGGAAATTGAATAGGAAGAAGACTAAAATTGTTTGAAATGTTGAACAAAATTGGGTTGTGCATGTTGGGTGAATTGAATTATGTTGTGATTAATGTTGAATATGCAAAGTACACATGGGATTTTCAGGAGAATGAAATTGGTGACTTGCATAGGTTGTTGAGAACAAAAATTTGGTTAAGTGCTACGATGTTGAAAGTGAATCGATGGCGATAATTTTATTCATTGTACGAAGTCTGAGTAGTACATAGTAATTTTTCCATCGATTTATATGAATGCACTAAGCCGGTTGAATGTTAAGAATGAGGAAAATCATGAATGTCTTGTCGAATTGTTTTGATTGTGGCTAAAGACTAAGTGTGGGGTGACCTAATTAAACCTTAATTGAAGTTAATTGTGACATGAATAACATTGGGACTGTCTGTTTGACTGTACAGGAACAATGTCAAGCAGGCAAGACAAAGGAAAGGGCGCATCCACATCGGGCACCGGTAGGAAAATGATAAGATTGGGAACAGTAGTTCCAGCAGCACCAGCGGTTCTGAGAGGTCAACGCTGACAATACGGAACCCAATGGGTGACTGATGAAGGGAATAAATGGTATGCAACACATAAACTAAACCAAATACTTCCCGAAGGACCAAATATCAAGGGAGCCGCTGGCACAGGAATTCCCGCGGATTGTACACTGGATCGACACCGCTGGGCTTAACTTCATCTTCGAAGAGCCCAAGGAGTGCAATCTCCATCTCATCCGGGAGTTCTATGCCAATTGGAACCCGACCCTCCGCAGTCACTTCGTCAAAATCAGGGGGCAGGTTGTCACTTTTAAGCCCCATCGCTTGAATGCTGTATTGGGGGCGCGGGACACAGACGCCCATGTACTCTGGCAGCTCAACATCACTCCACCTTATGCAGACATCAGACGCACTCTATGTGGAGCCCGTTCGATAGCAAGGTGGAGTAGGCACAAGGAGAGGGGATACAACCAAACGTTGCCCTACTCGCAGATGAACAGGGAAGCCAGGATCTGGATGAAAATTATGTACTCATGCTTGATCCCGGGGGTGCACATGATAGATGTCACCCGGGACTGAGTCTGCTTGGTGTATGCCCTGATGAAGGGGCTTTAGATAAACGTTGGGGTGGTGATCATCTCCACCATGAAGAGAGCCCGACTACATCAAGGGCACAGATACGGGTTTGGTGGTTTGCTTACCACGTTCCTAAGGGGCCATGATATCAAGGAGGAGGCCCTGGATTACATCCCACAGATTGACAGGCGTGCATTGGATGTCACCAAAACCCAGGCACCTGACACTACTCATGGGTCGGTTCTCACACTAGCCGAGCGACATGCTCGGGATGACCAGTATATGGCTCGCATGTATGGGATGCAGATGCTGCAGTTGCGCATTGGAGGGAGTCCAGCAACGGAGGATGAGCTATGGCAGCTCGAGCTGGATTACCCATTTAGCGAGAATGCCCGAGCTCTATGTAGAGTGGGGCCAGCGTTGTGGAGCTCGTAGATGATGATGTCCCCACCGATAATGAGACACGTCGGGAGGAATCAAATGTTGAGTCAGATGAGGACAGCGGGGGCGATTTTGATATGGGAGACGAAGCAACGACACCTGAATAAGAAGTGGAATACTCCGACTGATCAAGGAGTTTCACCACCTACCTTTGTGATATGTTGAAATTTTGTGAACACTAGGGATAGTGTTCGATTTCAATGTAGGGTGGGAGTAGTTAGGTGCCAGCTGTTTCATTTTTGTTTTTGTTTATGTTTATGTTTTGTGTTGTTGTGCCTGTGAAAAATGTGACCCTATGACTTTGTGTGGTGTGTCTGTAATTAAGTTGTTATTGTAATGAATGTTAAGTTGTTCTGTGCTGTGTTGAGCTATTGTTGGTTTGTTGTTGTGTAAATATTTTTTTTTCTATTGAAATTATCGAAATTTTTAAAAGTTTTGTTGAATTTCTTTTATGTTGGGTTTCTTGGCCTTTGTTTTCGGTGCTTTTACCGAGAATAGTCCCATTGAACCGAAGTCATAGACAGTGACCGTTCCCTATGATGGATGGATGACGACCGTCTTAAGGGAAATGTAGTTGATATGAGTAGATATTTCCTTCTTTATTTTCTTTCTTTTGTTGTTTCCCAAACGTGTCGCTACTTCATGGTTCGGAATTCTTGTTACGTGTTGTACATGATATTAAGATGCAAAGGTGATTCGTATGAAAGCATGAAAATGTGTAAACATGTTGAGATACCTAGGCTATACAGTTCGATTCGGTGTGATCAAGGCTTAATAGTGAATTCTTGTAATTAGTTGATTGAAGAGTCTGTGAATATGTCTTGAGATAAGCATGTGCAATTAGTGTGAGGTGAGGTTTCGATTATTCCATGCTATTGTGAAGTGTCTAGAACTTGCCTAGTGTGTGTACGAAACGAAATGAAGGATGTGTATTGTAGAAAAGGATGTAGGCGTTTCTTTGATTAAACCGGAAGTTTCTCCATTATCATACCTACCTTGAATATCCATCCTAGTTAGCCCCATTGAGCCTTTAGCCTATTTTTTTCTTTCTTTTAAGAGGTACAAACCAAGCTTAATCCCTTCTTTTCATTAGCTGTGAATTTGATCCAAAACTCTTAAGCACTCAAGAAAAACAATTTTCCCACAGTGTAAAGGAGTGAGAATTGAGAAACGAAAGGAAAAGCAGAAGTGGTGAAAGTTAAAGAAAAGGTCAAAGGTGCACTTTCTAAAATTAGATAAAATAAAGATGTATAACTAATCTTTGCTAGTAAGTCGAGTGTGCTTAAAGAAATGGGAACAAAAACAAAGAAAAAATTTCTTCGAGAATGGGAGGATGAAGGAAGAAAGAAAAAATGGCCGTAATGATGGTGGGATGTATTGACAAGCGCTTAAGGAAGCTAGTTTCTATTATTGGTTAGCCCGGTATTTGCTAGTTCCTTAGCTTACATTACAACCCGTTAAGTCCTACGTGATCTTACATCACTCGTCCTTATATTAGTGGAGTACTACACTAAAGGCAAGCCTATGGTTCATGACATGACGTATGTGAATTCTTTGGGAGAGAGAGCTAAATTGTATTCATATACCCCTACATGTGGTGCTTTGGAAATCATATGATAGCGAATGGCGTACTTCTCTTGTGTTGTGAGGGCACATGCTTGATGAGAGATTAATTTCGTGTCGGATGTCTTGCTCAGTTGATCTGCACGAGTTTCCCAAGATCGAGAATTGATTCTTGAGCTTAGGAGATCTTAATGTGATGTACTTCATTATATTGATGAGACCATGCATGTTTTCTTGATGATTTGCTATATTAAATAATCGGTATAGCCGTAGCTTGAATTGTTGATCCAAAGTAGCTATGCATGAGTGTCAATTGCATGAGATGTGAGAATATTATTCAAGGACGAACAAGGTTTTAAGTGTGGGGTAAGTGATCTTGTGTAGAATTGCATGCCTAAGTGATAATCAAATGCTTCTTTTCGACTTGTTTGTCTATCGTTATTGTGTACATTCTCATGTGATTTGTAGTTAAATGTGAATTTATACTAACCAACATGATTAGTGTTGTACTGCAGGTAAAATGGAATTTTGGGAAGATAAGATACATGTTGGTAAAATCGGGAATGGACTTGGAAACAAGGAGTGGAAAAGGACAATGAAGAGCAGCAAAAATAAGGGAGCAGCGATGGAGCCATGTTACGCTGCCATCGCGGAGGTATTCTGCCTCGGGTGAAATAAATTTGGCAATTTCCAGTGGAGGTTCGCATTACCTCCGTGACACGGAGGCACTGCTACGTGATGCACTCCGTGTCACGTTGAGTACAATTACCTGGGACATCAATTTCCAGTGTAGGTGCGCGATAGCACCGTGGCACGTTGGCCAGGCCCCGCGATGCAGGTCGTGGCACGCTGAGGTGAAATTGCTGAGCAGCCAAATTCCAGTGAGGGTCCACGATACCTCCGTGGCACGGAGGGAGTGCTCCGCGATACACTCCATGCCACGTTGCTTGTTATTCCGGGAAAAATTCTCAAGAGTATAAATAGCACACTTAGGTTTATTTTAAACATTCTTACTTGGTTGAGTAAGAACATGGGTTACAGGCAGTTGAGGGGACGAAAATTCTAGGGTTCTTCTCTATCTCTTTCTCTTTTATCTCGATTGTTTGTATGATTTCTACTTATTTGATGATGTTAAATCAACAAATGAGTGGCTAAATTCACTTCTTGCTGAGGTTAAGAACAATTGTAGTGGAATTTAATTGTTAATCATTTCAGTTTTCATATTTTCTTCAATGGTTGTTCTATCAATTCTTGTTCTTACTGCATTAATGTTTGGCCAATGTTAATGTATATCTAAAAAATCCAATTTTGATTTTGAAAAAAAAAGAAATTGGAAAGATGTGAATTGGGAGGATATGATCTCTTCTTAGTTTGGAAAATTGAGAATTGATTTACATTCAGAATAGAAATATATATGAAAGTCTTATTAGTCAATTAAGGAATTGGGAATATATGGTTAGAACGTGAAATTCTTTTATCACAGAAATGTAGATTAAGGCTCATGATTCTTAAGTTGGATAGGAGTTGATAGTTCCAATCCATAGGCAATAATTCTTGACTAGCAACCGAAGGAAAGATTAACTGAAGTGTATTGATAAATTAATTGCATGTTCGTTTTAACCTCAGCTTACTCATTACTATTGTTCAGACTCACTTTATAATTTTGCCTTAGATTCTTATTAAGTAGTAAACTCAAACTCTCAAGATATTATTTATCTGGTTGTCTGCATTCTTAAAGATATAATTCATTAACACTTAAGTTAATTAGTACCGTAGCTCAGTCACCGTGGGAATGATACTTGGATTTACTTAAGCCACTTTAACACTTGTTCGACCATGTGCACTTGCGTGTAGTCACCACAGAACCGAACATCCATCAGGAAACAGTCCCCGACCAGCAGGTATAGTCGGGGGTACTAAGCTTATTTTCTCAGACTTCGGGGCTCGCCCTATTTCTTCTATTCCGACTCATAGGCTAGTGATCTAGAAGGTATTCCACGAGTGTGGGGAGTATTGCCATATTTGCATATGGTTTTCCAAGGCGAAAAAGATCATCCTACACCCAGCTTCTCGAGTTCCAGACTCTACCAGAAGAGGAGGCAGTGTGTTCAGTAAGGATCATCCACAGCTAGGGCGAGGAAGTCAACCAACTATCAGAGGCGGTACTCAGCCAAGTGTAGGAGGTGCTCATATTGGTCTACTAGAGGAGTGGCACAACAAAACTTGGGTGGTTCGCAGGCGGGTAACCAGGCTCACTTTTATGCTTTTCCCTGTAGGCCCAAGGCAGAAGCTTAAGACGCTGTTATTACAGGTATGATCTTTCTCTCCAACAAAATGGCTATTGCTTTATTTGATCTGGGTTCTACTTTTTCCTATGTGTCTGCTTATTTTGCATTGAGATTGGATCTTTCTTGTGATATACTTAATACTCCTATCCATGTATCTAATCCTGTTAGGGATTCTGTGGTGGTGGATAGGGTTTATCAGGATTGTACTGTTGATTTTGTGGGGTTTGACGCTTGTAGACTTAGAGATATTTCACATGGTGGATTTTAATGTAATTTTAGGAATGAGGTAGTTATCCCCTTACCATGCCATTTAGGATTGCCATGCTAAGACCGTCACTATATAAGGCCTAGGGTTTTCTAGGTTGGAGTGGAAAGGGAATTGTAGCCCAGATCTTAAGAAATTCATTTCTTATATTCATGCTCGTAAGTTGATATAGCAGGGGTGTTTTTTGCATATCTGGCTCATATTTGGGATAATAGTTCCGAGGGTCCTTCCATACAGTAGGTCCCAGTAGTTTGCATGTTTTTAGAGGTGTTCCCTGCAGATCTACCCAGCATGCCACCGGACTGTGATATTGATTTCTACATAGATTTAGAGCTAGGGACCTGACCTATTTCTATTCCACCGTACCAAATGGAACCAGCTAAGTTGGGAGAACTCAAGGAGCTATTGCAAGAACCGCTTACTAAGGGGTTTATCAAGCGGAGTCTCTCTCATTGGGGTGCCTTGGTCTTGTTTGTAAAGAAGAAAGATGGTATAATGTGCATGTGCATTGATTACCATCAGTTGAACAAGGTAACTATTCGAAACAAGTACCCTCTTTCTCGAATAGATGATTTTTTTTATTAGTTACAAGGGGAAGCTATATTTTCAAAAATTGACTGGAGGTGGGGTTATCACCAGATGAATATTTGGGTTGAGGATATTCCCAAAATAGCCTTCTGGACCAGTATGGGCATGATGAGTTTCTGGTCATGTCGATCGAACTGAACAATGCCCTAGCTGGTTTATGTACTTGATGAATGGTAAATTCAGACACTATTTACATTGCTTTGTGATTTTTTTTATGATATCTTGGTGTACTATAATACTAAGAAGGAGCATGAGAATCATTTGAGAATCATGTTGGGGTTG
The DNA here is from genome assembly GCA_035772735.1 of Datura wrightii. Classification (NCBI taxonomy): domain Eukaryota; kingdom Viridiplantae; phylum Streptophyta; class Magnoliopsida; order Solanales; family Solanaceae; genus Datura; species Datura wrightii. The sequence goes on from JASDFA010000018.1 coordinate 147,692,422, forward strand.
TTGAAGGAGAAGTAGTTGTATGCTAAATTCATTAAGTGTGAGTTTTGGTTGGACTCAGTATCTTTTCTAGGACATGTGGTCTCCAAAGAGGGAATCAAAGTTGACCCACAGAAGGTGGAGGTGGTAAGAAGCTGCTCGGTTTGTGAAGGGGTTTCCATCCATTACCTCAGTACTGACCAGGTTGACTCAAAAGGATGTACCTTTCTAGTGGTTTGAGGAATGTGAAGCGAGTTTTCAGAAGCTCAAGACCTTGCTAACCATGAAACCTATCTTGGCATTTCCAGTGGAAGGTAAAGATTTTATTATTTATTGTGATGCCTCACGATCTGGTTTGGGTGTTGTGTTAATACAAGAAGGACAAGTAATTGCTTATGCCTCGAGACATTTGAAGGTGCATGAGAAGAATTACTCTACTCATGGCCTGGAGCTATCAAAGGTGTTGTTCACCTTAAAAATCTTGAGGCGCCACCTATATGGGGCTCGTTGTGAGGTATTCACAGCCCATCGCAACTTGCAATATGTGTTTTCTCAGAAGGATCTCAATTTAAGGAAGAGGAGCTGGATAGAACTGCTCTAGGATTTTGACGTCACCACTTTGTATCACCCAGGGAAGGGTAATGTGGTGGCCGATGCGTTGAGTCGGAAATTTGCAAATATAAGCAGTCTAGCTTGCCTAGAAACCACTCGACGTTCGATGGCCAGGGAAGTTCAGACAATGACAAATAGTTTGATGAGGCTCTCTTTGACAAAAACAAGTGGGAACTAGCTAGATGGAGGCTATGTCATCATTGTTAGAGGAAATAAAGACAAGACAGTTTGAGGATGAGAAGTTGGGTAATATCAAAGATAATGTTCTTCAAGGAGAAGCTAAGGAAATAGTTCTTGATGGTGAAGGGGTCCTGAGAATAAAAGGACGCATGTGTGTTCCCCAAGTTGGTGAGTTAATTAAGAGTCTCCTAGCAGAAGCTCACAACTCGAGGTACTCCATTCATCTAGGAGTTACCAAAATGTACCATGACTTAATGTGGCACTATTGGTGGGGAAAAATGAAGAGACACATTATTGAATGTGTTGCCTGGTGTTCGAACTGTTAGCAAGTGAAATACGAGCACCAAAAGACTGGGGGAGTACTTCATAGGATGCCTATCCCTGAGTGGTAATGTGAGAGAATAGCGATTAATTTTGCCGTTGGTCTTCCAAAGATATGGGGGAAGTTTAACTCCATCTAGGTCATTGTGGAAAAATTGACCAAGTCTTCTTGTCACACCCCGCCTTGGGAGGTATGCCTGGCACCTAGTGCCCTACTAAGACCTGGACTGCTGGGCTAGCTGAGCCTAAGAACTTCTGGTGCCAGGCTGGCTCTAATTCTAGATTCAAGAAAATGACGGGCTATATAACGACTGTAAATATAGCCTCCGGCCGACTAGGCCTATAGCCACCTGTAAGGAAGCAGCAACTAACCAGAACAATAGTAGTATAAAGGAACCTATGCGGGCCAACAACGCCTCCATGCTGTCTAGTTACTTCTGGATCAAGAAAACAAGTGCTAAACTTCTACGTGACTGACAAGGTCACCACTACCAACTGAATAAGGCCCCACACGACCGTCATAAACAAACTAAATATACACACGACCTCATACGACCGGTACAGATAACCACAGGGAATATACAATTTGCAAGCCTCTAAGAATACTGATAAGATGGCCGGGATAGGGCCCCGGCCTACCCATACTGTACAACAAAGAAAAGAAATAAACCTCTAGCTGTCTAGCTCCGGATGACAGGAGTTAATGACTCTGTGTGTTGGCTGGAATTACGAGGGAGAGGTTCCTCGTCTATGAGTACCTGCAGGCAAGTAATGCAACGCCCTCAAGTGAGCATCAGTACCACTTGTATCGACTATGCAAAGAAAACTGAACATAATTGAAGATAAATAGTAAATTGGCAGTTACTGAAATGACAGAGGATAGCTAAAACTGTCTGGAATAGCAGAATCTGTACCGAGCTTAACTGTACTGGCAAGAAGATAAGAATCATACCTGTCGATGCGGCGTCCTGCTATTTATCAGCTTAATAAGTAACATATATATATATATATATATATAGCATACAAGAAGCTATACCAGCCCCCATAAGCTGAAAGGTGCCAATCAACGCGCAATCTATATACCTACCGGGGTCAAACCATCCAAAAATAAATTCACTCCACTCACCTAATAAGAGCATCTCGTCGGCCCCCTGTGTATGCAGCTTGGGATCTCTAGGCCCCTGACTATAACTGTATCTGAGTCCGGAGGACTCTTGTAATTGTAATTTAAGATCTGTATCTGTAATCTATAATCTGTGCCCTGGGCGCAAGCGCTCGACAGGGTATACTGTAATGTTAATCAGCCTTATATGGGGAATGTTGCGTCCCATCTTCGTCCTACTGCGGATGGCATGCCACTCCTTGGAGTGATGTATCCACACCCTCTGGCGGGCGAGTCGACACAGCTATTAACCCTGGGGCGGCAAGGAAGCTCTAAGGGTGCCCACATATCACAAACAAGTCTGAACAAGCAACAATAATCACATATAACATGTATATTAAATCTGAAAATACTATCCATGTTCTGTTATTCTATTCTGGATCTTTTGCTGAATTAAACTAAATATAATACTGAGTTAAACTAAGTCTGGGAGAAGATCTTGCTGTCTGATACTAATTTAATGACTCTTATTCTGGATATGACATAATGATACAAACATACTTAATAATCGGCTTCTGGAACTTCCTTCTGGAATTTATTCTATTTTACTATACTAGAATTACTAACTTGTCGAAGAAACTGGCTTTACATATCACAGTTGTCGCTTTTCGGCTAATTGGCGTAACTCGGCCAATACTCAGCTATTTCTTCCAACTGTATTCACATTCATAGAAATTAGAACTAAATTCATCAATATTCTAGAAGAAAATACTACTTTGAATATATATATATATATATATATATATATATATATGTATATCCCAAACTTTGATTTATTGGAAAACAGCCGAAAACTCGCTATTTCTCAGAAGTCCAGAAGGGAGAAATACTCACTTTAGGGCTAGGAGTATATTGACACTAATTTGGAGCAATTTCACTTATCTTAGCTCGGTAGGATGACGATTCGCCGGCCGAATTTCACGAAACTAACACCGCAGGAATGCTCTCGGCAACTTAATACTTCACTACCAAAGATTAATTCGAGTTTGGACCGCGTTTAATAGTGTAAACAGACAAAATTTTATTGAATTCTCTTATTCCCTCTGTTTTCTGGTTTGTCTCTAGAAAATTATCATATTATCAACAAAAACTGAAGTGGAGGGGTTTATATACTTGGGCCTGAACCCCCCCCTCCGTGGCATGCTGACCATTGCGGAGGGGAAGCCTCCGTGACACGCTACCTGTCGCGGAGGTGCTTTTTCCGACTTCCTCTTTAAGTAGCATTTGTCGAATGCGATTTATAAGTCACATTTGTCGAATGCGATTTATAAGTCGCATTTGCCTTACGATGCTCTGACTTGGCGCTTGTCCGGTCTTCCCCTGGGCCTTTTCCTAGAATATATGACATTCTAAAACTCATAACCAACATGCGAATAGGACAAATAAATTTCAAGAATTTACAGGGTGTAACACTGTTGTAACACCTCGAAACTTTCCTAGACCAAGCTTAGATATTGCATGAAAAACCAGGGAAAAACCAGAAATTTTTTGCCACAGAACTAGTCGTGGTGAAATTCGTCGCTCAATGCAGGAAATATTAGTTTAGGATCCCAGGGGCGATGCCCCACATGACAACTCGTTAGGTCAAGAAATGAGTCGTTCTAAAGGGTCATCGAGTGGAGGTTCGTAGTTCATGTTTCAGTGGCAATGACGGACACAATGAGTCATTAGGTCAAGTAAAAACTCATCAAGTCAGTTGTTGGAAGGGTCCTGGTAAAGCTTATCCCCTGAGAAAGTACTAAAAATGAGAGGAGGGGACGAGTCGTTAGGTCAAGTAACGACTCATCGTGACCAGCCATGGGGTCGAAAGGAGAAATTTTGGTTCAGTGACAATGGAAGACATCAAGAGTCGTTAGGTCTCATGAAGACTCATGATTTCAGTCATTTTCCATGCGAGGAAATGTTGGAGATTTTCCAGAAATCGCCATGACTTGGCACCACGGATCATTCCCAACCCCACGACCCGTGGAGTGTCTCATGGGGACTGGTAGAAGGATTTTTCCAGCAATGCTCCAAGGGTGATTTCATAACTTTAAACTATTTTTATCCCTAAACTATGTCGTTTTGGGAACTTTTTGGAGAGAATTAAAAGGGTAATCAACTAAGTTTCTCTCATTCCACTCACACCACGATCTTAGAGTGCAAAAATTCTTGTTAGGTATCTCAGAGCTAACTAGGGCTTCCTCAGTTCTTCAGATTTGTTCAGGCTTCTCTTAAGAACTCTACACCAAGTATGTGAGTATTTAAAGGGAATTGTCCTTCCCTTGTGCCCCAAAATCCATCTAAATTTTCTTATGAGTTCTAGACCTTGAGTTTTCAAATGTGAATGAATTTTTAGACAGATTCATTCTATATTGGGTGGAATATTGTTCATGTTAATTGTTACCAAATTTCCACTATCTAGGTATCATATTGATACTTATTCTTGTAAAGATGGTTTTAGCCCTAGCTTTGGAATGCAGTAAATTAGATTCTTGCATATTTAATTAGTTATTCATGTTGCTAGATTCTATCAAAGTTGGGATTCCCATGTTGTTAATATCAGTTGATTACCTCAGTCAGTTCATGCTAGTCCAGTTTCAATCAGAATACTAGCCTACTCAGTATTCTCATAAATGTCAGCTGATCAGTTTGACTATAGTATTTTCTTGAGGTACCAGTGGTGTCACGCCCCGTCTTGGGGGTATGATTCGCACTTGGAGCCCTATTAGGACCTGAACTGCTAGACTACTGAGCCTAAGCATATCTGGTGCCTGGCTAGCTCTAACTTAGATTTCTGGAAACAACGGGCTATATAACGGCTGTAAACACAGCCTCCAGCCGATTGGGCCTATAGCCACCTGTATAAAACTTCAACTAACCAAAAACATACTTATAAAGGGGGAAACCTATGTGAGCCGACAAGACCACCATGCTGTCTAGTTATCTGTAACTCAATAATAGAATACTGAATAACTACATGACCGGCAAGGTCAGCACTACCATCAGACTATGGCCCCACACGGCCAACATAATCAACAATGCTAAACAGCTAAACAAAACGCACGGCCACACATGACCGGCACAACTAACCACAGGGAAGTATATACAGACTGCAAGCCTCTAGGAATACTGATAAGATGGTGGGCACAGGGCCCCGACCTACCCGTACTATACAACAAAAGAAAATGAAATACACCTCTGAATATCAAGCTTCGGATGACAGGAGTTGATGACTCTATAAGCTGGCTGGAATCACGAGGGATCGCCTCCTCGTCTATGAGTACCTGCAGGCAAGTAATGTAGCGCCCCAAACGGGCGTCAGTACCACTGGTACCGAGTATGCAAAGCAACTGGATACAAATGAATACAAATAACATAACTAGCAATTATGTATAGTAGGAGATAACTGAATCTGTAAGAACTGATATGAACTGAATCAGACTTTCTGTGATGTCATAGGGCAGGAGCGTACCTGTAGACGCGGCAGCCTGCTTTCTATTAACTAATATATAGCACATAAATACATATATATATATATATATATATATATTGGGAACAAGAGCCAATACCAACCCCCATAAGCCGGATGGCGCCAAGCAAGCAAATAATCTATATACCCCTACCGGGGTCAAAACCAGCCAAAAATAAGTCACTCCACTCATCTGCCAACTACGAGCACCTCTGCCGGCCCCCAGGGTCTCCGGCTCGGGCCATAGCCTCCAATACAAATAACCGTGTCTGAGTCTAGAGAACTCCTATATTGTATCTATAACTGTAACTGTATCTGAATCTGTTCCCTGGGCGCTTGCGCACAACAGGGCTATCTGTACTGTAATGCTGATCAGCCTGATATGGGGAAAGCTTCATCCCATCTTCGTCCAAACTGGGGACGGCATGCCACTCCTTGGAGTGACGTAAACCCACTCGCTCAGTGGGCGACACAGTTACCAACCCAGGGGCGGCGAGGACGCTCAAAAGGGTGCCCTCACGACACAACCAAGTCTCAACAAACAATAAGCACATATATAGCAAGCATGTTTAAACTGAAAAATACTATCTGAATTTTAATTTCTTATTCTGATCTCTTTCTGTATAATACTTATTCTCATACTACTCTATACTGAATCTGTGATATTTATCTAACTGCATGGCTAATCTGTAGCCAAGATACTATCTAACTGTATGGTTATACTGTAGCCAAGATATCATCTGTCTGTATGGCTAATCTGTAGCCAAGATACTATCTTACTGTCTAATTTTACTTTACTAACTCTTATTCTGAATATCTATCATATTATTCTAGAAACATGCTTGCTAATCACATACTGGGGTATACTGAGTCTGGAATGCTAACTTTCCATTTTGGTGCATGCTTTACTAACTTTCGGACTGAGTATGATATAACAACGCAAACCAGATTTACTGAACTTGCACAATACTCAATATTTAACTCCGGGAATTCTACTACGGAGTTTACTGTGCTATACAAGGATAAAACTACTAACTTGCCAAAGAAACTGGCTTTACATACCTTAACCTCGGTTTATCCGACTAACGGACAAAGCTCGGTCAGTACTCCAGCTATTTATCCCAACTGCATTTACATATATGTCAATTAGAACTACATACACCAATATTCTGAAAGAAAACGTCACTTCCGATATATTTATAGCCTAAACTTTGGCTTATCGAAAGACGGCCAAAAACTCGCTATTTCTCAAAAGTCCAGAAGGGAGAAATATTCACTATAAGTCTAGGAGTATATTGACACTAATTTGGAGCAATTTCACTTACCTTAGTTCGGTAGCATGACGATTCGCCGGCCAAATTTCGCGAAACTAAATCCGTAGGAATGCTCCTTACTGCTTAATACCTCAGTATCTGGAGTTAATTTGAGTTTGGACTGCGTTTGACGGTGTAATCGAGCGATAATTTAATAGTACTTTCGCACCCTCTCTGTTTTCTCATGAGTTCTGGAAATTATTTAATATCATAATGAAATGAACCGAAGTGGAGGCTTTATATACTTTGGCCTGGACAGGGCCAACGTGTCACGGAGCCAATGCGGAGGCTCCACCTCCGTGACACGTTGCCATCGCGGAGGGGCTCTTCCCCTTCTCCTTCCGTGATGGTTCGACAGGTTTCTCGTCCGGTATTTTCCCGAGCCTTTTTCTATCATGTATGGCTTTCAATTACTCTTAACCAACAGGTGAATAGGCCATCTATGTGTTGGGAATTTTACCGGGTGTAGCAAGTGGTGCCTCCCAGATGTCAATTATTTGAATTAGTAATCAATTATTATATATTAGTTGGTTCTTTAGATGGTAATGACGCTTCCAGATAAGCAGCTCTGACCAGTCTTAGAACCAACAGCTTCAGTTTCTGTTTGTTCTTTAGACGGTTACCACGCTTCCAAATAAGCAGCTCTAGCAAGTCTTAGAACACAAGTTAGAGAATCTGGTCCGATAAGAGTCTCAGGGTACTTCCAAATAGGTATCCCTTACTTAGTCTTAGGCCCCAATTTTAAGCTATTAGCTTAGTAGTAAGACTAGGACTATCCAGTGGGAGTAGGACATAGCACCGAGCGGACCGACATTCCAGTGCACCAAGGTTCGCAGAACTACATTTCCACCATAGGTTATTTTATTAGCCTATGGCCCCAGACTTTTCATCTCCCAACTCATGAATTTATACCCTATCAAGGTATATTGGGTCCTATCAATAGGGCGTATACATCGAACTCTACGTCTAGCTCGCGTGATTATATGGCGGATATAGACTCTGCTGCTAATCAGTATAGTTTTAGTTTAGCTCAGCTCAGTTTAGTTTAGTTTAGCTCAGCGCAGTATTTATGATTCAGGACATGTCTATGACCATCAACTAGGGTCATTATTAACCATATCAATTATATTCAGTTGTTCAGTTTCCAGTGTTTCAATTGGTTATTTCATGTCATTTCAGTTCAGTTATTTGTTTCTTCATGATTATATTATCTCTCACTTACTGAGTATATTCAAAGTATTGACGCATACCTTCTATGTTGTATTGTATCATTATACATGCACAGGTTCTCAGCTTCAACATTGTTAGTCGATTCCCTCTATTGATATTAGCAGCTGCAGTGGTGAGTCCTCATCTTTCGAGGATGATATTTATTTTCAGTTAATTTCTTTCAGTTAGAATTTAGATTTAGCTGGGGTCTTGTCCCAACAACTCATCATTTGAAGATGTCTTTTAGACATAGACTCAAACATTCAGTATTGTTTTTCAGTTGTATGAATTTTTACCAAATTAGCTTTCTTAAGTTATTTTTATTATTTAACTCTACCGCATATATTTACTTAGATTTCCAGTGTTATGATAGACTATGGGTTGGCTTGGAGTTACTTGTGACTCCAAGTACCGTGTCTTGTCCAGGGTATAGACTCGGGTCAAGAAAAACTTGGTATTAGAGCACTAGGCTTAGAGTATCCTAGGAGGTGTAAAATCTGCATCAAGTAGATTCCTTTTCATTGGTGTGAAACGTGCCACACTTATGAAGGGGAGGCTACGAGATGTTATTAGGAAAACTCCCTTTTATTCATACTCCTTACTGTACATTGATGTTCAATTCCAGAAACTTTCTCCTAACTCGTGCTCTATTTCATTTAAGTGAAACTATGCCTCCACAATGCAGGAATGGAAGAAAGGCTGACAACGCTAATCGGCTTGCCCCACCAGCTCCAACAACCCCTCAGGATGACCAAGTGTCCTTAGCAGAAATAAGAGAAGCAATCCGACAGCTGGCTCAGACAGTAACAAACCAGGTGAATTAGCAGGTGGTTCCAGTAAACTCAAATGGGTCCACCCCAGCTGACAAAGTACAGGACTTCACCGAATGAACCTTCCATCCTTTCATGGATCCAAGGTGGGAGAGAACCCACAGGAATTCGTGGATGAGGTATGGAAGACCACTCGAATTATGGGTGTTAGTTCCGCTGAGAGTGCTAATCTAGCTGCCTACTAGTTGAAAGGAGTAGCCCAAATCTGGTACGATAAATGTAAAGAAGAGAGACCATCAAGAGTGGAACCAGTGGAGTGGGAAGAGTTCACCACAACATTCTTAGACAGATTCTTCCCCTAGGGATTAAGGGAGGCTGAGGTTGCAGAGTTCATGAATTTGAAGCAGGGCAACAGGACAATGAAGGAATATGTAATATAATTCACGCGGTTGTAAAGATATTCTCCAGAGATGGTAGCCGAGCCAAGGGGTCATATGCTTAAGTTCATTGATGGATTATCAAACATGGTACTTTAGGAGTGCAGGACCGCAATGCTCATAAATGATATTGACTTTCCAGCTTCATCGTTCATGACAAGCAGATTGAGGTAGAAAAGTTGAAAGATATTAAATGGGAGAATAAGTGATCTAGGATTGTCAAATGAGATTATGGCCACTAGAGGTATGGCGGTAATAGCTGCCCATAACGCAATAGTAGCAGAGGACTCCAACACCCACTTCGGCCAGCACCCCTACTTTTCAGTTTCGCAAGGATCGGAAGGGTGGAGCATCTATCTCTCAGTCCCATAGTCACAGCGCCAGCAACCGCTACCCAGCTTTCCCTAAGTGTTGAAAGAATCATCCAGGTGAATGCCTCCAGGGCAAAGAGAGTTGCTTTGGGTATGGACAGCTAGGTCAACAACTTAGGGAATGTTCGTCAACAGGACGAGGGAGATCACATTCTACCACTTTAGCTGCTCTAGCAGGCCCACTAGCTCAGCAAGCCAACACTTTAGGTACGGATGGCAGTTAGCGCCAAAACTGCTTTTACGCTTTGTCCTCTTGTCAGGATCAGGAGAGATAGATGTGGTCACAGGTATGTGATGTTTCCCAAATTACAACTCGCAATTAAGATATAAAGTGGTCGATGTCAAATGTAGAACCCAACTAGAGGTTGAGGTTGATCCCATAAGGAATATGGAAAGAACTTAAGATAATGTGAATAGTTGTTACTATCGTGTTACTTATTCCCAAAGGGCGAATGAAATAAACTATTAAATATGAGTAAAAACTACTAAATGCTTCAGTCAAATTTGGTTTGTATTCAATTAACGACTTGATTAGGATTGTGTGCTCCAAGACTTCATAACCAAAAAGCTTGTACACTAGTGATCTATTCTGGTGTTTAACATGCAATATCGGTAAGTTAGGTTTACCTAAATGGTTGGTCCCCTATCTAGATGATTATCACCACAAAACTTGGTCCATATACGGGTGTACTAATAATTGACCCTTACCCTTTATATCGGATTAGCTATCCCCGGACAAGTTCAAGCTATTAGATGAGGGTTCATAGCCTCAAATCTCCGTTGTTAATCCCTTTTCCCATTTACTACCTCCTTGGTCCGGTAAGTAAGAATAAGGCAAGTCTTAATGTTTGCAACCATCAACAATAATTAAAATGAAGGAAAACAATACCAGCATTAAACCCCGTTCAAGAATCACTAAGTATTTAACCTATGTGTGTTACTTCATCTTGCTTCCCACAACCCTCGTTATGGGGTTAGCTACTCATGCTTGTACAATCAAAATCACAAAATATAGAATAAATCATAATTGAAACTTACAAATTATCATAGAAGAAAACCAAATAAAAGGAATAAAACTCCAAAATTGGTGAATAAATTCCAATGTTGCTTTTGATCCTCAAATTAAAGAGCAAAAATTGTAAACCTTGTTTCTTAACCCAAGAATAATCGTACAACACCAAAATCCTACGTAAACAATATTAATAATAAATTTGTTGTCAAAAATAAACCTAAATAGTGAATTTATAGTTCTAAGAAAACCTTTTCCTAACTAAAACTGGAAACCAGGTCGTCAGTGATCACGAGCTTGATGACGATTAATTGGGACCTTTGACGAGTCGTGCCTTGATAAAAATCAGTCGTCTTCAGCATTGAACCCAATTGTGGCAACGATAACCTAATGACTCGTTGTGCCTGGGCACGAGACGTTAGGCCCCTTGTGGTCTAACTCCTTCAACTTTCCGGTGCACCTTACGGTTGGATCCATAGATCTGCGAAAAAGTCATTTAGTCAACTAATGACTCGTTATGTCGTCCGTCAACTTCACTAGATACTTCTTCTCTAATTCCTTTCCTTGTCTTCATGATTGACTTCATGACTCATTACTAGATTTAACGAGTCGTTCCCTCAACCCGTCAGGTACACTGTTTTTGCATTTTCAAAACCCAATAATTGCCCACGCCTTCAGTAACGAGTCGTGCTTAGTGCCAACGACTCGTGAAGTGTCTGACAGTCACTTGTTTAGTTGTTTTTAAGCATTAATTTGATCTGTTCACTTCTGAACCTGTTTTCCTGCAACATTAAACACAAAATATATTTTTGACATATCATACCTATATAATCATACCCGTAATGTGCATAATTTGTTGGTTTTAAGCGTCAAAAGTGCCGTAAAATCATGGTACATCAACACCCTCAACTTAAAACTTTTGCATGTCTTCAGGCAAAAACAAAATAATATAAACTACACTACTTCGACGCTTCAATTGAAAGAACTCTAGGGAATTTATGGTAGCCACATTCATTCATCAAATCAAAATTTTTAAGCCCTCCCTCATCATAACAACTCAAATCACAGTGCATATGCAAAATTTCCAACCATGACACAGAGAAATCAAAACATGGGAAAACACTGTCACTTGCAATCATGCACATAATTCTATAACACTGACCCAGACAATTTGCAGACGATTTTGTTGACCAAATTCTCTCACCTCAAAGAAGTCCCGTACTCACACATGTGTGTATGATTATTTCTATATATTTCTCTTGGGACTAGGTAAGATTCACTTTCTCTAACAGAAATTCTAACTGTGTGCATGCAATACCATAGGCTTGCCTTTACTTTAAATACCTCGATTTTCGGGCAAGTAACCAGGATCACTATAGGACTTTGTAGGCTTGTAACATAGTATCAGGCTCGAGTATGGTATATATCAAATTAGTAGCTTAACCCTCCTAGGCACTAAACACATCTTGACTCCACTTTTCACCCTTTTTTCCCTATTTTCTCCCCTTTTTTCTTTAGTTGCTTCTTCATTTATTTGCGTTTGCAACTACAGATGTGGTTTCTCTTTATTCAAGCATTCATTGATGTCACATATTTCTTTTCTTTTCTTTTCTTTCTCTTTGACAATAATTTTTATTTCTTTCTTTTCTTTTCATTATGCATACCGCACCAGCTCGTTTCTTTTTCATTACCCAATTTTCATTCCACCCGAGTCTTCTTAATCACCCCTATAATAGCCACCCTCAACATAGGCAATTTGCCTGAGTTGAGGTTCACATTGTCCAAGGAGGGAGTTGTTAATAAAAGCAGGAACCTGAATTGGTGTACACAAAAAAAGAGGTAGATTTAAGGTCAAACATTTGGATCAAGGGATTTTTATTCTATTTTGGTAGGTCTTTTAAGGCTAAAGTGGGCTTATAAATCAAAAACGACCTATGATCCTTTCCTAGTTTTTTATTCTCTATCTCGGTGCGGCTGACCAGGCAAGATCTAGATTGAGAAACACAATCGAATGTAGCTATTAAACGTCACTCACACATAGCACAGGTCAACATCATCACTTCTACTAACTGCTAGTTCTGGTACAACCATACAATGGTAAACATGTTCACAGTTTCAATGCCATGCAAAGATTCACAAAGGTCATACTTGTAAACTTTACCATACACATACTAAAAACTTCGGAGGGTTATCAACTTATAAATCAACAAAAATCAACAATTTAAGCTCTTGACTGCCTTTAGTTCACCTAACTTTCTTCCGATTGACACAAAACAAACACATAAAACATAAAATCCTAAATATGCGGGTTGTACTATATATGGAACACCCAAGGGAAAAGACATCCATCAAGAAAACCATCAGGTTATGTTCAGCAAAAGACATGCACCAGTATCCCTCCCCACCCCCATAAAGAAAAGCGTGTGTTGTCGTCGATGCATATACATATCAGACAAAACTAGGGAAATAGGGAACATACCTGCGCGACCTAGGTATCAGCTACCTGGTCGGTGGAGGGTTTAAATACCCCTCCAATGTTATCTCCAGCATTACCGGCTTAATCGGTGCATTTTTAGATTCAGCCAAGCTCGTCCCTTCTCCACGAGCTCTCACTGCCTCAGTCTCATCTCTCTATCAAGCCTCCTCCCTCGATACATGCAGCGCTCTCTCCATCTCACACCGCTCTCATTTTTGCTGACGGAGCATAGAAGCATCATCTTTGAAGCTTGCCTCCTCACTAGGGCTCTTTCCCCTACCATGTGCCACCTTTTCATGATTTAGAGAGAGATTGGGCATTGGTGTGAATGAATTCACCCATTCATAACCCTAGATACCTGGGGAAGAATTGGTTTTACCACTCATTTATTGCCTAATGAAAGATTGAAGAAAAATTGAAGAAAGCCTAACCTGATCACCTTCTAAAACCTTCAATTTGCATGCATGGATGAGAATGAGCCTAGAATAGATCTACCCCTCATAAAACACTTCATTTCGAGCCTTAAACGACGTAGTTTAGGACCTTAGGTCTTAGGAATGATGAAAATACCCTTAATGAAAAATTGAATTGCCAGTGACAACGAAAGACAAAACGATCCATTGTTAGCTCCTAAGGTCTGTTGTTGCCACTCGTTTCTACTCCCTGAGTTTAGGTCTCTGATCCCTCACACGAACAAACAGGACTGGTGGCTACTAGCTCCAATGAATCATTGCTGCCAATCATCGTCACTACTACCTTAACCTGGGATCCCTTTACATGACTGTTGACTAATAAAAGGTTGTTCCACGACTCGTTACTTCCTCCTTAAACAAGGAGTAGTCTCACAATGACTCCATCCAACGACTCGTAACATCAAACAACGGGTCGTTCCTGAACCTGTTACTTCCAACTCCAACCCACAGAGCCTCACCACAAACACATCCAATGGGTCCTTGGTTGAACGAACGATCCGTACCACAACCCGTTCTGAGAACATTTTCCAGATTTCTGCAACTTCCATTTTTAAATTCGAGGTCTAGTCTTGGACACTCCGGGGTATTACATCACATAGTTAGGATCAAAAATTTCAGATCTGAGACTCCAACTATTCAGTTAGTTTCAGTTGTCCACGAGTTCCCTGACGTGTTTCTCGAAGATCGCCGAAGAGTCCATCCCGAGCAGGAAATAGACTTCGGCATAGACCTTCTTCCAGACACTCAATCCATGTCCATCCCTACGAGTTGAAGGAGCAACTAGAATACCATCTTGATAAAGGTTTCATCAGGCCCAACATCTATCCATGGGGTGCACCAGTCTTATTCTTGCGAAAGAGAGCTGATACTCATGGAATGTGTATCGATTACCATAACCTTAACAATGTTACAGTTAAGAACCGATATCCCCTACCCAAAATTGACGACTTCTTTGATCAGCTTTAGGGAGGCACTTGTTTCCCAAAATTAGATCTCAGGTCGGGGTAACATCAGTGTAGATTCAGAGAATGTGACATACCAAAAATAGCCTTCCAAACTCGATATGGTCACTATGAATTTGTGGTTATGTCCTTTGGCTAACTAATGCCCCTGCAGCTTTCATGGATGAATAGGGTTTTCCATTTCCATTCGTGCTATTGTTTACTCTACAGGGAGGCATGATTCTACAATTGCAAATAGCACGAGTTAGAAGGATGGAGTGACATATCACCGGATGACATAGATCATGAAAGAAGGGAACATTTCCTAAATGTCTCGTAGTCTCTTCTTCATAAGTGTGGCGCTCTTAACACCCATGAAGAAGACTTTATTTAATGCGTTTTACATACACCCTAGGACATTTCCAAACCTATTGCTCTGATATCAAGTTTGTAACTACCCGAACATAGGCTCGGATCGAGACACAGGACAAGGAACCCCGAGAGACTCCAAGTCAACCCATGGCATGAACATACATCTAACTCAATCAAATAAAATAGATAAATTATCATAATGAACATAGAGGAAGTCTAGTATAACATATAATCCAGAAATACAACACCAGACTGAAGCTGAATACAATCTATTGTCTGAAAAGCCTCTAAGTCTGATGAGTTAATGGGACAAGACCCCAACTAACTCTCTAAGTATGAAACTTAAAATATGATTACATAACTAAATAAAAGAGGGGCCCTCGGCAGATGAGGACTCACCAACAGAGATTGATGCTAACTTTGGAAGTTAGATAGGGATGGGGCTTAGTCTGAAGAGTGGAACCTGTACAAGAAAATGATATAGCATAGAGTATGCGGTCAGTACGTGAAATATACCAGGTATGCAAGGCAAGAAAAACCTCTAAGTAAGTAAAATAAATTAAAACACACTTAATATAAAACATGATTACAACAAGAATCTGAGAGTAGGGCTTGCATGCTATTTTCTGAAATCATGATCTCGACATAACAGAACAACATAACTGAATCAAATGACCCAAAGATTAAATCTGATAATCATATGTAAAACTAAACATTGGGTCAAACCTTCTTTAGAACACACACACACACACACACACACATATATATATATATATCAAGAATGATAAACATGCATAACTGAAATCATGAGGAACAATGGGAGACTCGTCATATAACAAACATACCACGATAGAGCTTACATGGTCCCAACTATCACACTCAAGTGGGTATAGCCGTCCAAAGCCTTTCCAGGGCTAAGGACGTCCAAATCCCAATCGAGGCAGGGGATAGCTCACAAGGGATGTCTCAATTTGGATATATGGATAAGAATGAGCTTAGAATAGATCTACACCTCAAAACACCCTTAATGAATTTCTTAGATTGGAAATACCCTTAATGAATTTCTTGGACCCTAGGGACCCTAGGGTTTCGAAATAACAAAATAACCCTTAAGGACCCTAGGGCTTAGGAATGATGAAAATACCCTTAATGAATTTTCTGGAAAAATTGAATTGGTAGTGACAACAAACGATAGAACAATCTGTTGTTAGCTCCTATAGTCCATTGGTACCACTCGTTGCTACTCCCTGAGTTCAGGTGTCTGATCCCTCACCATCACCAGATAGGAGGGGTCGTTGCTTGCTCTAACGACCTATTACTGTCAGTAGTCGTCACCACTGCCTTACTGGGATTCCTTTACAGGACTGTTGACCACGACCCATTATTACCTGCAATGGGTCATTCCACAACTCGTTACTTCCTCCTTCACCAAGGACCAGTCTCACAACGACTGTTAACATCAAATAATAGGTTGTTCCTAGACGCGTTAATTCCAACTCAAACCTGCAGAACCTCACCATGGACATATCAAATGGGTCGTTGGTGGCATTAATGATCCGTACCATGACCCCTTCAGATAACATTTTCTATATTTCTGCCACTTTCCATTTTTAAATCCCAGGTCTAGTCTTGGGTACTTCCAGGGTATTAAAATATCTCCCCCTTGGGAACATTCATCCTCGAACGTGGGTAATCATAAAAAAACACAGAGAAATGTAATCATCCTATTCAAATACTAATCATATAAGCTAAAAACTAATGGAATGACTAATTCCAATTTAAACTACATGGCTGAACTGAATTCATGAACCATACATACATCCATATACATGAAAGGATCCGGGCAACATGAACAAAACATGAAACTGAATAGAGTTTTAGGGAAAAAACTAATACCTCAAGCTGGTACTGAGCCAGTAGGGAATACATGAGGGTATCTAGCCATCATATCGGCTTTGGCTTCTCATGTAGCTCTCTCAATATGTTGATTCCTCCATAAAACTTTAACTGAAGCTACATCCTTATTTGTTAGCCTTCGAACCTGTCGATCCAGTATTTCAACCGGAACCTCTTCATAACTAAGACTGTCTTTCACACCAACACTGTTCATGGTGACAACTAGAGCTGGATCACACAAAGACTTATTTAAGAGCAATACATGAAAAACAAGATGAACAGAACATAATTCTGCGGCAAACTCTAATTCATATGCCACCTGACAACCCACTTCACAATTCGATATGGGCCAACATAACGAGGACTGAGTTTATCTTTCTTTCTGAATCTCATTACTCCCTTCATGGGGGACACTTTTAGAAACACCCAATCGTCAACATCGAACTCAAGTTCCCTTCTTCTCACATCAACATAGGACTTTTGGCTACTTTGAGCTATTTTCAACCTATCCCGTATGAGCTAAACTTTCTCCATGGCCTCATGTATTGAATTTGGCCTATCTTCACAGCTTCAGCGTCCTCGAACCAACAAATAGGTTATCTACATCTCCATCCACAGAGAGCCTCAAATTGATCCATCTGAATGCTGGAATGAAAGTTGTTATTGTATACAAACTCAATAAAAGGCAAATGATCTATAACACCCTGAAAATATTTTGGTGATTATTTGATGTTTTATGCTAGGTTAGGGACAGTACGGATTGTATATTGGTCATAGGTGACAAGGGAAATGTGTAGGATCAAATCCAAACAGTATATGAAGTTCATAAGTAAGGGTCAAATTTAAATGACCATATCTCCCAATATATAATGAATTAGAAGCCCCACGACCTATTAAATTAAAGGTCTTTGAGTCTAGTTTTCAGAACATCAAACCGCTTATCTGTTGGAGTTTGGAGTAAGAAGTTATGAGCATTTTACCGAACCATCACGAGCAGTGACGCGGGCATGCCGAACTAGTCCCTCATCTCACGAGAGAAGAACCGTTCCAGAAAAGCAACGTGAAACTCCTCCCAACTGATAGGGCATGCCCCCACAACCCTACTATCCTTCCACCATATAAACCAAGTGTGTGCAACCCCCTTCAACTGATATGAGGCAAAATCAAAACATTTTACTCCATTCATCCCCGTGACCTGGGTGATCTTCACAATCTTGTCGAAAAAGTCATATGGATCCTCATCCACATTGGACCCAAGAAACTCGGGTTGGTTCATCCTCAGGAAATCTCTGACCCGATCCGCCACTATATTCCTATTTTTAGGGAGATGTGCTACTGCCTAGTGATTGACCTCAGCGGTCAAAGCCTGTGCTAGCATTTGTACGGTTTCCCTAAATTCAACATGGGCAAGCAGCTCCGGTGCATGGTGCTCATGGACTGGTGTGACTTGTTGGTGCCTGTCCCCATTGCCATCATCGTGGCCATTTCTATTTCCATTCCTTCTGCCGTTAACTCTTCAAGGATACATGATTCTAAAATCGCGAATAGCACGAGTTAGAAGAATAGAGAGACATTTCTCCGCATAACATAAATCAAGAAAAAAGGGAACATTTTCCTAAATGTTTCATAGCCTCTTCCTCATAAGTGAGACGCTCTTTACACCTATGAGAAGACTCTACTTAATGTGGCTTTCGGACACTCTAGGACACTTCAAAACCTATTGCTCGGATACCAAGTTTGTCACGACCCAAACATAAGCCCGGATTGAGACACAGGACAAGGAACCCCAGGGGACTCTAAGTCGACCTATGGCATGAACATACATCTAAATCAATCAAATAAAGAGGAAAACTTAACATAATAGCATAGTTGAACTTCGAACATAACATAACATCGAAATCGAAATCCACATAATATATGACGAGCTGATTACTACATATAGTCTGAAAGCCTCTACATAACTGATGGATTGATGGGACAACACTCCCAACTAACCCGAAAAATCTGAAAACTGAAAGTGTAAAGATATATGATAGAAAATGGTCCTCAGGAGATGAGGACTCACCAATAAGCTGGATGCTAAGTCCGGAACCAACTAATGGCAAGGCTGAGTCTTAAGATCGGGGCCTGTATCATAAAATGATGCGCATAGAGTATGTGGTCACTACGTGAAATGTACCGAGTATGCAATGAAGTGTAGGGTATAATACCCTGAAAGAGCCCAAGACTAGACCTGGGATGTTAAAATGGAAAGTGGTAGAAATGTGGAAATTTTTCAAAGAATAGGTCATGGTATGGATCATTGGTGTCACCAAAAACCCATTGGATGAGTCTGTATGTTATACCTCGGGATTTCAAGAATCAGACCTATAAGTGAATCAAAAGAAAACTGGAAAAATATTACAGCAGTTCCAGAATAGGTCACTTAACAACTCGTGAAGAGGCCAAATGAGTCGTCAATTGACTCATGGGGAAGGCCTGAGGTGATGCAAGACTCGAGGTCCCCACGGGCGATGTAACGACTCGTGGTCAGACACCATGAGTCGCCATGTCAGTCGTGGGTTAGTCCAAGAGAAAGATAGTGAAGCTTATCCAGTGTACCTAACAGATGGTACCTAATGAGTCGTCGTCAGTCCTAACAACCATTAGGAGGACCCTTAACAACCTGGTTGAGTTTTCATGAATGATGAGGCAGTGTACTTGACGGGTGAACCAACGGATCGTGTGCCCTAGTAACGAGTCTTTAGGTCGTCCGTTAGGACCCCCTGACAGTTATTATCAACAATTTTAGTAAAGGGTTTTCTGTAATTCCTAAGTTCTAAGGGTCTACACTACATTGTTTTAAGCTCATAACAAAGGGTTTTGAGCTAAGAAAGACCCATATAGGCCATTTTCTTCATGCATGCAAGGTGAGAGCTTGAAGGGCAGAAAGTGAGGAAAATTTCAAGGTTTTCAAGGGAAATTTCAGTTGTGCAATTAGGAAGAGTTAGGATTCTTTATTCCCAGGTTTGTAAGGCTATGAGTGGGTGCTTTCTTCCACACCCATGCCCATTCCCTATCAGTTTGTGACTAATTTGTGACGATCAAGTATGGGTTTTCATTCAATTGCATGATTCTCACATTTCTACTCATGGGTATGATTAATTGAGTTGATATTGATGATTTATCGAGCTTGGGCGGATACTAACTTAATTTCTTTTACAAAATTATTTTCTAAAAGTTGAATCTAAAATTACCATGTGTGGGGAGTTTCTTATATGATGTGATGATGATAGAGTAGATGATGAAAAGCACGTTTCCAAGATTACCCATGATTTTGATGATGTTTTCGAAGGAGTTTAAATAGACCCATGTATGATGAAGCTTTAGGTAGTGCCCAATGTTGAGTATGAATGATGATTTTTGTGAATTGACGTTATTACTTTGTTTTGGAGTGAAATCTCCCAAATTACAATGTTTCAAAATAAATTGTAAGAGTTCAAGCATGATAAGGTTTTTGCGCAAGGCCCTCATATTGATGATGATGGAGGGATAATTCTAAGTAGGCTTACCACATTATTTTTTGAGTAAAGTCTCCCATTACTCTTTGAGCTTGTGGTATGTATGATAGTAAAGCTTCTCATATGCATGAATTCATAATTGAGATGTATGTTGGCATAAAGCTTCATTTCACATGATGTTGAGTCTAAGAATGATTTCATTCTAAGCTTTGTGGAGACAACATTGTTGAGCTTCATATTTATATGATGTTTATTATATGCATGGATTCATAATGAGCTTTGTCAATAGACAATGTTGAGCTTCCTTTCATACGATGTTGAGTTTATGCATGATTTCATGTTGAGCTTCGTCACTAGACAATGTTGAGATTCATATTTATATGATGTAGAGCATTGCATATGTTGGGAGAAGAGTATAGGACCGAGCGGGCTAAGGGTCGACTACCCTATGCCCCAGAACTATGCGCCAACGTAGGTTGATTCTACTATATTTTTGGGACCTCCCTTGTGAGCTATCCCCAGCCTGATTAGCCCTTTGATCTTGACATAGATATCATGGTATCATCCATAGCCCTAGCAAGGTTATGGACGGATCTTCCCACTTTAATGTAATAGTCCGGACCACGTAAGCTCTCTCATGGTATGTCAGTTAAGTGAAAAGTCTCCCACTGTCTATATCGTTCGAGTTTGCACACCCATTACTCATGATGATTATCTTATGCATGCATGTTTGAAAAGCAAGGTTTGACTCATTATTCAACTTTTGATATAAATGTTATAATTTAGCTTTGATTCATTCGATTTAGTCATGATGTTCTAAAGCCAATTCAAACCATATATTAAATAAAAATGATTTCATAATGAATTCTTGTGATTGTTTCTTATCCTTTAAGGCTATCATATATGTATTACTTGTTTTACACAGGCTATTATTGCTCCAGCTGTTTTACTTACCTTGCATACTCAATACATTCCACGTACTGACCGCATACTTTCTATGGTGCATCGTTTCATGATGCAAGATCCAGTTCTCAGGTTCATCCCCGTTAGTAGCCGCTTATCAAAGCTAGCGCCAGCTTGTTTTGGCGAGTCCTCATCTTCTGAGGACTAGACTGTCATTTATCTTGAGCGTATCTTCAGTTTTAGTATTTTTGAGCTAGTTAGGGGTGTTGTCCCATCAGCTCATCCAGATTAGAGGCTTATCAGACTAAGACATGTATTCAACTTCAGACGTTCATTCTGTTTTTATGTAAAGTTAGTCTTCTGCTGAGTTATGTTTATGTTTCCTTTATGTTTATGGAAAAGTTAGTGAATGCGTGTGCCATGGGTTGACTTGGGGTCTCTCAGGGTCCCTTGTCCCGTGTCTACGATTCGGGTGCACTCTCGGGTCATGACAAACTTGGTATCATAGCCATAGGTTTGAAGTGTCCTAGGGAGTCTGAAAGCCTCGTTAAGTAGTGTCTTCTTCGTGGGTGTGAAGCGTGCCACACTTATGATGAATATGCTATGAAACGTTTTAGGAAATGTTCCCATCTTTTATGATTTATGTCATGCAATGAAGAGTCTTTCTATCTCTTTAATTCATGCTATTCGCGATTGCAGAATCATGGCTCCCCGAAGGAAGAATGAAAGGAGAAATGGAGACGGTGAAGGCCACGATGATGGTATGGGTCGTGGGAATCAGCAGGTCCCACCAATTCAAGAGCCTCAGGCACTGGTGCCAACCGCTCACGCTAAGTTATGGGCTGCTATGCGGATGCTTGCACAGGCCTTTACCACTCAGGTCAATCAGCAGGCTATTGCGCATGTCTCGTAGAATGGTAATGTAGCGGCAGCTTCAGTCATGAACTTCTTGAGGATGAACCCGCTAGAGTACTTGGGGTCTAAGGTAGGTAAGGACCCACATGACTTCATTGAGTGCGTGGAGTTGGCCTCCTACTAGTTGAATGGGGTTGCGCATATCTGGTTTCATCAATGGAAGGACAACAGAGTTGCTAGAGCAGGTCCGGTCACTTAAGAAGAGTTCCATGTTGCATTCCTTGAAAGGTTCTACCCTTGGGAGATGAGGGAGCTAAAGGCAACTGAGTTCGTAAATCTGAAGCAAGGGAGGATGACAGTACTAGAGTATTTCCTTGAGTTCACTCGCCTATCAAAGTATGCTCTTGAGTTAGTGGCTGACCAGAGGGTTTGAGTGAGCAGGTTTGTGCATGGGATAGCAGGTTACTTGGATAAGGAATGCTGGATTGCTATGCTCCATTAGGATATGGACTTCTATCGGATGGTGTTGTATGCCCAGCAGATGGAGGCGACACATTCGAGAGAGAGAGAGGCCAAGAAGGCTAGGACCGAGGACCACAAAGTTTCCCAGCAGAGGTCCGGTGATGGGCACCATTAGCTGACTCACCAGAGGTCATCCGCCCCATCTTCATAAGCCTTAATTGTGCCATCTCGGCCTAGGCATGATCAGAGAGGGAGAGCTTTAGACTCGAGGGGTCAGAGTGACAGGCTCGTAGATTCAAGTGTTCTAACTTGTCGCAAGTGTGGCCGAGGGCATACAGGCCAGTGCTTGGCAGGTTTGGGTGTGTGTTTTGGGTACGGGCAACACGGATACATTCTTAGAGATTGTCTAGCAGCGAGACAAGATCACGTTGGGGGTCATGGCCCAGCTTCTAGTTTAGAAGCCCCACCCCCTCACTTAGCACATCAGGGGGCATCTACTAGTGCAGCTGGCAGTTAGCGCCAAAACAGATTCTGTGCCCTAGAATCCTATCAGGAGTAGGAGGTCTCCCCGCACGTGGTTACCAGTATGTTATGAGTCTTCCATGTTGATATTTATGCATTTTTATATCCAGGGGCCACCTTGTCCTTTATGACACCTTATGTAGCCAGTAGCTCCGAAGTTAGTCCCAATGTCTTGTCAGAATCCTTCTCGGTTTCTATTCGAGTAGGTGACTCAGTTATTGCTAGACAAGTGTATATGGATTATCCGGTCTTGGTTCTCCATAAGGTCACCTTAGTAGATTTAATAGAGTTAGCCATGACCAATTTTTATGTTATTCTCGGCATGGATTTGTTGTATGCTTGTTATGCTTCCATTAATTGTAGGACCCAGTCAGTAGAGTTTAGATTGCCCGGTGAGCCAGTCTTAGAATGGTAGGGTAGTTCAATTGTTCCTGTAGGTTGCAACATTTCCTACCTCAAGGCCAGGAAGATGATTTCTAAGGGTTGCATGTATCACCTAGTTAGTGTTAAGGATGTGGAGTCCAAAACCCGACTATCTAGTCAGTTCCAGTAGTACGTGAGTATCCAGAGGTCTTTCCTGATGATTTGCCTGGTATCCCTCCTGAGCGGGAGATTGATTTCGATATTGACCTCCTTCCTAATACATAGCCTATATCCATTACACCCTACAGGATGGCTCCCGCTGAGCTAAAAGAGTTGAAGGATCAGTTAAAGGTTTTGCTAGATAAGGGCAGTATTAGACCGAGCCAGTCCCCATGGGGTGCACCGGTATTATTTTTGCCGAAGAAAGATGATTCCCTTTGTATGTGCATTGATTATCGACAGTTGAACAAATTTATTGTCAAGAATAGGTATCCCTTACCCAGGATCAATGATCTGTTCAATCAACTTTAGGGTGCTTCATGAAGTATCTCAGATCTTGGTATCATCAACTCAGAGTTCGGGAGAGTGATATCCCGAAGACGGCATTCAGAACATGGTATGGTCAATACCAACTTGTAGTTATGTCTTTTGGACTAACAAATGCTCCTGCAGCTTTTATGGACCATATGAATAGGGTGTTCAATACATATTTGGATATGTTGGTGATTGTGTTCATTGATGACATTTTGGTATACTCTCGGAGCAAGAAGGAACATGCTGCTCACTTGAGAGTAGTGCTGCAGACCCTAGAGGACCATCAATTGTATGCGAAGTTCAGCAAGTGTGAGTTTTGGTTGGACTCCATGGCATTCTTGGTCCATGTGGTGTCTAGTGAAGGCATAAAAGTAGACTCGCAGAAAATTGAGGCGGTCAAGAATTTTCCCAGACCGGTGAGTCCTTCGAATATTCGGAGTTTCTTGAGCTTAGCTGGCTACTATCGAAGGTTTGTGGAGGGTTTCTCATCCATTGCAGTGTCTTTGACTAAGTTGACTTAGAAGAAGGTGAAGTTTTAGTGGTTGGAGGCTTGTGAGAAAAGCTTTCTAGAGTTGAAGGCTCGACTTACCTCGGCACTAGTGTTGACTCAACCCGAGGGTAATGATAGTTTTGTGGGGTATTATGAGGCTTCCAGAGTTGGACTTTGATGTGTGTTGATCCAGCATGGGACGGTGATAGCTTATGCCTCTTGACAGCTAAAAGTGCATGAAAAGAACAATCCAACCCACGATCTTGAATTGATCGCGGTGGTATTTTCATTGAAGATATGACGACACTACTTGTATGGGGTCCACATGGATGTATTTTCGGACCACAAGAGCTTACAGTATGTGTTCACACAGAATGATCTAAATCTTCGGCAAAGGAGGTGGTTGGAGTTACTTAAGGATTATAACATGAGTGTCCTTTACCACCCAGGTAAAGCTAATGTGGTTGCGGATGCGCTTAATAGACTCTCAATAAAGAGTGTGTACCGTGTGGATGAGGGGAAGAAAGAATTGGTGAAGGATGTTCACCAGCTTGCGAGGCTGGGAGTTAGATTGAATTATTCGACCGATGATGGTGTTTTTGTGTATAACGGGTCGGAATTGTCCTTGGTAGTTGATGTTAAATCCTGGAAAGATGAGGATCCAATATTGAGGAAACTGAAGGAGGCAGTGCGGAGTCAGAAGGTAGAGGTTTTCTCCCAAGGGAGAGATGGTGTGCTAAGATACCAGGGTCGACTATGTGTTCCGGACATTGATAATTTCAGAGTTTGGATATTGCATGAGGCACATAGTACCAGATATTCTATTCATCAAGGATCTATGAAAATGTATCGGGATTTGCCAGAAATCTATTAGTGGGATGGTATGAAAAGGGATATTACGGAGTTCATAAAAAAATGTCCAAACTGTCAGCAAGTAAAAGCTGAGCATCAAAGACCTGGAGGTGTACTTTAGGATATTGCCATTCCCACTTGGAAGTGGGAAGAAATCAATATGGACATCATTACAGGTCTACCTCGTACTCGCCGACAATATGACTCTATTTGGGTTGTGGTGGCCAGGTTGACCAAGGCTGCACATTTCCTACCGGTCAAGACCACGGGTTCAACATACGATTATGCTAAGTTATATATTGCAAAGTTGGTTTGGCTTCATGGAGTGCCCTTGTCTATTATTTTGGATCGAGGTACTCAGTTTACTTCTCAATTCTAGCATTCGTTTCAAAAAGGCTCGGACTCAGGTTAAGCTCAGTAGAACTTTTCACCCTTCGACGGATGGCCAAGCGGAACGAACCATTCAGACTCTTGATGATATGTTGAGGGCATGTGTTATGGATTTCAAAGGTAGTTGGGATGATCATTTACCTTTTATCAAGTTTTCTTATAATAACAGCTACTACTCTAGTATCCAGATGGCACCGTTCGAGGCTCTCTACGGGCGAAGGTGCAGATCTCCCATCGTATTGTTCGAGATTTGTGAGGCAGCTGTGGTAGGACCAAAGTTGGTTCCTAAGGTGATAGTGAAGGTTCTGCTGATAATGGATAGGCTGAAAACCGCGCAGAGTCATCAGAAATTGTATGCTGATGTGAGAAAAAGAGAATTGGAATTTGATGTTGATGACTGGGTGTTCCTAAAGGCATCTCCCATGAAGGGAGTCATGTAGTTTGTAAAGAAAGGTAAACTCTGTCCCCGCTATGTTGGTCCATGCCGGGTTGTGAGAAGAGTTGGAACAGTGGCGTATGAGTTGGACTTGCCTTCAGAATTGGATCCAGTTCATCTCATGTTCCATGTATCGCTGTTGAAAAAGTGTTTGGGTGATCCAGCCTTGGTGGTTCCGATAGAAAGCTTTGGTGTGAAATATAGCCTCAGTTATGAAGAAATTCTGGTTGATATCTTGGATCGACAAGTTCGAAGGCTGAGGAACTAGGAAGTAGCCTCAGTAAAGGTGATATGGAGGAATCAACATGTCGAGGGAGCCACGTGGGAGGCCAACGGGGATATGATGGCTAAATACCCCCATTTGGTCCTTACCAGCTCAGCTTCAGTTTGAGGTATAAAATTTTTTCCCTAAACCTCTATTCAATTTTTCATGTCCTATTCATGCGAATAAGTTTGTTTTATGATATGATATATGTATGTGTTGTCTGAACTATGACCAGCTATGTGGTTCTCTCCGGGGATAGTTTTTCCGTCAGTTTTCGTCTTTAAAATTATTGATTAGCATATATATATATATAGTGATTGTTGTTTATGGGTTTTCCGCTTGTTTCTAACAATCGAGGGTGAATGTTCCCAAGGGGGAGATATTGTTACACCTTGGGAATTCAAGAATCGGACCTGGAAGTGAATCATGAAAAAATTGGAAAAAAATGTTGCAGCAATTGCAGAACGGGTCATTCAATGACTCGTGAAGAGACCAAACGAGTCATCAAGTGACTCGTGGGGAAGGCCTGAGGTGATGCAGGACTCGAGGTCCCCACAAGCGATGTAATGACTAGTGGTTAGACACCACGAGTCATCATGTCAGTCGTGGGTTGGTCCTAGAGAAAGATAGTGAAGCTTATCCAGTGTACCTGACGGATGGTACCTAACGAGTAGTTGTCAATCCTAACTACATGAAAAGCATGTTTCCAATCTTACCCATGATTTTGATGATGCTTTCAAAGGAGATTAAATAGACCCATGTATGATGAAACATTGGGTAGTGCCCAATGTAGAGTATGAATGATGATTTTCGTGAATTGACGTTATTACTTCATTTAGGAGTGAAATCTCCCAAATTACAATGTTTCCATATAAATTATAAGAGTTCAAACACGATAACATTTTTGGGCAAGGCCCTTATATTGATGATGATGGAGGGATAATTCTAACTAGGCTTAGTACATGATTTTTGGAGTAAAGTCTCACATTACTCATTGTGCTTGTGGTATGTATCGTAGTAAATCTTCTCATATGCATGAATTCATAATTGAGATGTATGTTGGCATCAAGCTTCATTTCACATGATGTTGAGTCTAAGCATTCTTTCATTATAAGCTTTGTCGAGATGACATTGTTGAGCTTCATATTTATATGATGTTTAGTGTATGCATGGTTTCATAATGAGCTTTGTCAATCGACAATGTTGAGCTTCGTTTCATACGATGTTGAGATTAAGCATGATGTCATGTTGAGCTTCATCACTAGACGATGTTGAGGTTCATATTTATACGATGTAGAGCATTGCATGTTTTGGGTGAAAAGTCTAGCACCGAGTGGGCTAAGGGTCGACTACCCTATTCCCCAGAACTATGCTCCAATATAGGTTGATTCTATTATATTATTGGGACCTCCCTTCTGAGCTATCCCCGGCCTGATTAGCTATTTGAGCTTGATATCGATATCATGGTATCATCGTTGGTCCTAGCATGGTTATGGATGGCTCTTCCCACTTGATTATAATAGTCGAGACCACGTAAGCTTTATCGTGGTATGTCGATATAGTGACGATTCTCCCACTATCTATATCATTCGAGTTTGCACACCCATTACTCATGATGATTATCTTATGCATGCATGTTTGAAAAGCAAGGTTTGACTCATTGTTCAGCTTTTGATAAAAGTGTTATGATTTAGCTTTGATTCATTCGATTTAGTCATGATGTTCTAAAGCCATGCATGGCCATGTATTAAATAAGAATGATTTTATAATGAAGGCTTGTGATCGTTTCTTATCCTTAAAAGCTATCATATATGTGTGACTTGTTTTAAAAAGACTATTATTGCACAAACGGTTTTACATACCTTGAATACTCGGTACATTCCATGTACTGACCGCATACTTTCTATGTTTCATCGTTTCATGATGCAGAATCCAGTTCTCAGGTTCAGCCTCATTCGTAGCCGCTTATCAGAGCTAGCGCCTGCTTGTTTTGGTGAGTCCTCATCATCCGAGGACTAGATTGTCAGTTATGTTGAGCGTATTTTCAGTTTCAGTATTTCTAAGGTAGTTGGGGGTGTTATCCCATTAGCTCGTCCAAATTAAAGGCTTATCAGACTTAGACATGTATTGAGCTTCAGACGTTCATTCTGCTGTTATGTAAAGTTAGTCTTCCGCTGAGTTTATGTTTATGTTTCCTTTATGTTTATTGAATAAGTTGGTGAATGCATGTGCCATGGGTTGACATGGGGTCTCTCGAGGTCCCATATCCCGTGTCTACGATTCGGGTGCACTCTCGGGTCATGACAAACTTGGTAGCAGAGCCATAGGTTTGAAGTGTCCTAGGGAGTCTGAAAGCCGCGTTAAGTAGAGTCTTCTTCATGGGTGTGAAGCGCGCCACACTTATGACGATGAGGCTATGAAACGTTTTAGGAAATGTTCCCATCTTTCATGATCTATGTCATGCGATGAAGAGTCTTTCTATCTCTCTAATTCATGCTATACATGATTGTAGAATCATGACTCCCTGAGGATGAATGGAAGGAGAAATGGAGATGGTGAAGGCCACGAGGATGGCATGGGTCGTGGGCATCAGCAGGTCCCACCAGTTTAGGAGACTCAGCTACCAGAGCCAGTAACTCACGCTGAGTTTCGGGCCGCTATCCGGATGCTTGCGCAGGCCTTGACCGCTCAGGTCAATTAGCAGGCTGTTGCGCATGTTCCAGAGTTTTTAGTTGGCATCCTTGTCGGCCATAGCTTAGTTTAATTCCTGATTTAGTTTTCAGGTCTAACTAGACAGCATAGTGGCCTTGTCGGCCCACATAGGACCCCTATTTTTGTGTTGTTGTGGTCAGTTGTCTTCTCTTGCAGGTGGCCTTGTCGGCCAGAGGTTGTACTTATAGTCGAGATATAGCCCGTTCGTTTCTTGAATTAGGTGTCAAACGTGCCCCAATCCTGTCAGGTTAGTTCAGACCAGTAGGGCACCAAGTGCCAGTTATACCTCCCAAGGTGGGGTATAACTTTTCGGGATTTTGAAATATTATCGTAATCTACGGATTTTGATCATCTTTTGAGATTTAAATTGATTATAATATTGTTGATTTTGAATTTTCTAAGAAATTAAGCTTAATTATACATGCCTCCATGGTGAATCGATTTATGATCTATTTTTCCATTAATGTTCTTGTCAAGCCCAACATGAATTATGATTTAAATTATGAATTTATTATGTTATCGGTTAAGATCTTATTAATTTCAAGCTATATGCATGATCTACAAGTATGTATGAATTTTACTAATTATGAATCATGTTTTCGGCCGACTCACGGCCTCATGTCATGGCTAGCTCACATATGTTGGATTTTCGGCCGACTAACGGGCCTCATGTATTTGCTAGCTCACATATGTTCAAGCATGTTTACGATTATCATGATTTAACTAGCCCATGAACTAATGTATGTATTTGTATGAGCACTATAAATGTTTTTGGAGTAGTATCGAACACAGAGTAGGTTCGAGGCTTAGGTTAATCCCCGGATCTCATGAACTACGTGACACCGTAGGTATGTTGGGACCCCATTCATGTTTGTCCCTGGCCCAAATTGCCTATTTTCATGGTGATATCACAGTTTCATGGTTCTACCTTTGGCAAGGTACGAACACCCTCCCGAATAGTGTGACAAGTCGGACTTCATGTGTGCTAATATGGGGTATGTTGGTTAAGAGAATCTCCCACTGTTCCTCACGATTTATGCATCATATAACTATGTATGTTGGCTCGAGTCATGTTAAGTGAATCTCTTCTATTATGATTATGATTATGTTTGTGTTATGAATGTTTTGAAAAACATGAGCTGTATGATATGTTATTATGATTTATGATATGCGCATGACTTCCTACTTTTATGATTATTTTGAAATTCATATATGTTTTAAATGTCCGTTTTACTTATCTTGCATACTCAGTACATTCCAAGTACTGACCGCATACTTTCTATGATGTATCATTTCATTATACAGGTCACAGTTCTTAGGCACATCTTCACCCATAGATAGTTTCAAATCCAATCTCAGTGCACTTGGTGAGTCCTCATGTTCCGAGGACTGTATGTTCATACTATATGTTTTTCTTTCAGTTTTTTGATGTTGGGTTAGTTGGGGACTTGTCCAAATAACCTATCCTTTATGTTTAGAGGCTTATCAGACTACAGATTGTATCCAACCGTATTTTATAAGTCTTATACTGCTTTTTCCTTTGGCTATTTTATGATTACGTTCTTTTATGTTAAGTCTTCAACTCTTGTGACTGAAATAGATGTATGCTCATTCCATGGGTCGACTTGGGGTCTCTTGGGGCTCCTTTTCCCATGTCTACGATCTGGGTGTACGTTTGGGTCGTGACATATATTATGCATGTTTTAAATGATTTTTACCTATTTAAGCGGTTTTAATTACCTTTCATACGCGGTACATTCCACGTATTGACCGCAAACTCTATGTTGTATTATTTCATGATACAGGCTTCAATCTTCATACTCAGCCCGCCACTAGACAGCTTTCGGAGTTAGCATCAGTCCCTGTTGGTGAGTCCTCATTTGTCGAGGGCCCCTCTTTTATTGCATTATGTTGTGTATGTGATGTTTTAGACTTAGATAGTTATTTGGGGTCTTTTCCCATCAACTCATCAGACTTAGAGGCTTTTTAGACTACATCTTACATTCAGCTTTAGACACATGTTGTATTTTGGGATCATGTGTTATGCTAGACTTCCACTATGTTATTATGTTAAGTCTTCCTTTTTATTTGATTGAGTTAGATGTATGTAAATTCCATGGTTTGACTTGGAGTCTCTCGGGGCCCCTTGTCCCCTGTCTTGATCCAGGCCTATGTTTGAGTCGTGAAAAACTTGGTATCAGTGCAATAAGTTTGAAGTGTCCTAGGGTGTCTGAAAGCTGCATCAAGTAGAGTCTTTTTCATGGGTGTGAAGCACACCACTTATGATGGAGATTCTATGAGACGTTTAGGAAAAGTTCCCTTCTTTCATGATCTATGTCGTGCGATGAAATGTCTCCCTATCCTTCTAACTTATGCTATTCGCAATTGCAGAATTATGGCTCCCTGCAGAGTTAACTGTAGGAGGAATGGAAATGGAAATGGCCATGAGGACGACAATGGAGATGGGCACCCATTGGCCCATCAGTCTAGGAGCACCATACACCAGAGCTGGTTGCCATGCTGAATTTTGGGCAGCCATTTAGATGCTAGCGCAGGCCTTGACCACTCAGGTCATCCAGCAAGCAGTGGTGAATGTCCAACAGGCTAGGTTTGGAACCCTTGTCGCAGCCCTCGAGAAGCTGGAAAGTACCCATGTGGCACACCATCCATAAGCACTCCAATGTCTTCATTACATAAACATCCATGTATCAAATTCCACCATTTCTCACAAAAGCCCATTCGATCCAAAAAGATGCTTTTTCCATATCCTGACTTTCTTTTGACCCCCCTCCCTCCTATGTTGTCTTAACAGGAATGCGTCGACAGCTCGAGTTAGAGATATCTTGAGAATGAACCCACTAGAGTTTCTTGGGTCAAAGGTGGAAGAGGATCCATATGAATTTATCGAAGAGATTATGAAGATCACCCAAGTCATGGGGGTGAATGAAGTAGAGTGTGCCGATTTGGCCTCATATTAGTTGAAGGGGGTCGCACACATTTAGTTTACGCAGTGGAAAGATAGTAGGGCAACCCGAACAGGCCCTATCAGTTGGGAGGAGTTTCAAGTTGCTTTTCTAGATCGAATTTTCCCTCGTGAGATGAGGGAGTTGAAAGCAGCTTATTCCGTGAATCTCAAGCAGGGGAAGAGGACGGTGCAGGAGTATGTCCTTGAGTTCATTCGTCTATCAGAGTACTCCCCATAGTTAGTGGTTGATCAGAGGACAAGAGTGAGCAGGTTTGTTTATGGGGTGGCAGACTATTTAGACAGCGATTGCAACATGACTATACTCCAGCAGGACATGGATTTCCTTTGGATAGTCTTAAACGCCCAGCAGACGGAGGCAGTGCTTATAAGGGAGCAGGAGCCCAAAAGGGCTAAGACTGATAGTTATAGATTCTCTCAGCCAAGGCCAGGTGGTGGGTACCTACAGTAGACCCACCAGAGATCTTTATCCCCAACATCTTCAGCGATGAGTGTTCCCTCAAGACTTAGTCACGATTAGAGAGGGTGAGCATCATGCTCTAGAGGTCAGAACAGCAGGGCCGCAGATTCCAGTTTCCCAGCTTGCAGCAGGTATGGTCGGGGACACACAGGTCAGTGCTTTGCAGGTACAGGTGCTTGCTTTGGGCGTGGGAAGCCCAAACATATGCTCAGAGATTTCCCAGCAGCTAGAAAGGGCCATGATAGAGGCTGAGGCCCAACTTCTAGTTCAGCAGCTCCATCTGCATGCCCAGCTTAGCAGGGGGCATCTACTAGCATAGGTGGTGGTCAGTGCCACACCAAATTTTATGCCTTAGCGTCCCTCCAGGAGCGGGTGGTCTCCCTTGATGTAGTCACTGGTATGGTACGAGTTTTCAATCTTTATGTATATGCTATGTTAGATCCAGGGGCTACCTTGTCATTTGTGATGCCTTATTTGGCTAGTAGTTTCGGAGACAGTCCCGAAGTCTTTTCAAAACCCTTCTAAGTCTCTACTACAATGGGTGATTCAGTTGTAGCTGGATGGGTATATAGAAGTTGCTCAGTCACAGTCCTTCAGAAAATCACCTCAGCAGATCTAATAGAGTTAGCCATGACCAATTTTGATCTTATCCTCAACATGGATTGGCTATTTTCATGTTTTGCCTCAGTTAATTGTAGAACATGGGCAGTAGAGTTCAGATTTTGGGTGAGCTAGTCATAGAGTGGAAGGGTAGTTCAGATGTGCCTGTAGGTGGTTTCATTTCCTACCTTAAGGCAGAAAGATGATCTCCAAAGGTTGTGTATAGAATCTAGTTATGGTTAAGGATGCTACATCTGAGACACCGACTATCCAGTCAGTCCTAGTAGTATGTGAGTATCCAGAAGTCTTTCTAGATGATCTACCGAGAATCCCTCCCGAGTGGGAGATTGAGTTTTGTATTGACCTTCTTCCCGATACGCAACCTAAATCTATTCCTCCTTATAGAATGGCCCCAGTCGAGTTAAAAGAGCTGAAGGAGCAGTTGAAGGACCTTTTAGATAAGGGTTTCATTAGACCGAATAATTCCTCATGGGGTGCGCCAGTTCTCTTTGTCCGAAAGAAAGATGTTTCTATTCGTATGTGTATTAATTATCGGCAATTGAAAAAGGTCACCATCAAGAACAGGTATCCTCTACCCAGGATTGATGATTTGTTTGACCATCTTCAGGGTGCCAAGTGCCTTTCAAAGATAGACCTCAGATCCAAGTACCCACAGCTTAGGGTTCGGGAGAGTGACATTCCGAAAACAGCCTTCAAAATGCAGTATGGTCACTATTGGTTTGTAGTTATGTCTTTTGAACTAACGAATGCTCCTGTAGCTTTTATGGACTTGATGAAAAGGGTGTTCAAGACATACTTGGACATGTTCATGATTGTGTTTATTGATGACACCCTGATGTACTCTCGGAGCGAGGAGGAGCATACCGCACATTTGAGGGTGGTGCTACAGACGCTCAAGGATCACCAACTATATGCCAAAATAAGCAGGTGGGAGTTTTGGTTGGACTCAGTGGCGCTTTTGGGCCATGTGGTATCAGGTGAGGGCATAAAGGTGGACCCTCAAAAAATAGAAGTGGTGAAGAACTAGCCTAGACCAGTGAACTCTTCAGACATCAGGAGTTTCTTTGGTTTATCCGGTACTATCGGAGATTTGTTGAGGGATTTTCATCTATTGTATCACCATTGACTAAAGTGACTCAAAAGAAAGTGAAATTTCGATGGTCGGAGGCTTGTGAAGAGAGCTTCCAAGAGTTGAAGTCTCGACTTACCTCAGCATCAGTGTTAACTCTACTGGAGGGTACTGATCAGTTTGTGGTGTATTTTGATGCTTCAAGAATTGTCCTTGGTTGTGTTTTGATGCAACATGGCAAGGTTATAGCATATGCTTCCAGATAGCTGAAAGTTCATGAGAAGAATTACCCGACCCATGATCTTGAGTTGGCAGCGGTGGTATTCTCCTTGAAGATATGGAGACATTATCTGTACGGGGTATATGTAGATGTGTTTACGGATCTTAAGATTCTACAGTATGTGTTTACCCAAAAGGAGGTAGTGAAGGATGTGCATCAACTTTCAAGGTTGGAAGTTCGTTTGGTTGACTCAACCGATGACAATGTCATTATTCAGAATGGATTAGAATTGTCCTTGGTAACTAATGTAAAGGATAGACAAGACGAGGACCCTATTTTGGTAAAGTTAAAGGAAACTGTTCAAAATCAGAAGGTAGACGTCTTCTCCAAAGGGGAAGATGATGTGCTTCTGTACCAGGGTCGCCTATGTGTTTCGGATGTTAATGATTTGAGAAATCGGATATTGCATGAGGCTCATGGTTCTAGGTATTCAATCTATATAGGTTCCACTATGATGTACTTTGACTTATGATAAGTCTATTGGTTGAATGGCATGAAGAAAGACATCTCAGAATTCGCAGCTAAGTGCTGAAACTGTCAGCAAGTGAAGGTTGAGCATCAGAGACCGGGAGGTGTGCTTCAGGATATCAATATTCCTACTTGGAAGTGCGAAGAAATTAATGTGTACTTCATCATAGGGTTGACTCAAACCCGTCGGCAATGTGACTCCATTTGTGTTGTTGTAGATCGGTTCACCAAAGCCACTCATTTTCTACCGGTCAAAACTACGAATTCAGCAGAGGATTATGCTAAACTATACATTCGAGAGCTACTTTGTTTGCATGGAGTTCCCTTGTCCATCATATCATATAGAGGTAATCAGCTTACCTCTAAGCTTTGGAGGTCATTTCAAAAAGGACTTGGTACTCAAGTTAAGCTCAGTATAGCATTTAACCCACCGGATGGTCGAGCGGACCAGAAAATTCATACTCTCGAGGACATGTTGAGAGTATGTGTGATTGGATTCAAAGGTAGTTGGGATGAACATTTTCCTCTTATCGAGTTTGCATACAATAAGAGATACTATTGCATTATCCAGATGGCCCTGTTTGAGGCTCTCTATTGGCAGAGAGGTAGATCGCCCATTGGCTGGTTTGAAGTTCATAAAGCTACGATGATAGGGCCGGTATCAATCCATGAGGCTATGGAGAAAGTTCAACTCATAGGGGACAGGCTGAAAACAGCTCAATGTCGCCAAAAATCTTATGCCAATGTGAGAAGGAGGGAACTAGAGTTCAAAGTTGATGATTGGGTGTTTCTAAAGGTGTCTCCCATAAAGGGGGTGATGTGGTTTGGAAAGAAAGGGAAACTCAAATCTCATTATGTTGGCCCCTACCGGATTGTGAAGCGGGTTGGCAAGGTGGCATATGAACTGGATTTGCCTTCATAATTAGCTTCTGTGCATCCTGTTTTTCATGTATCACTCTTAAAGAAGTGTTTGGGTGATCCAGCTGTAGTTGTTTCGGTGGATAGTGTCAGTGTGAAAGACAACCTTATTTTTGAGGAGGTTTCGGTACAGGTACTGGATCGTCCGGTTCGAAGACTAAGAAACAAGGAAGTAGCTTCAATTAAAGTTTTGTAGAGGAATCAACACATTGAGGGATATACGAGAGAAGACAAAGAAGATATGATGGCTAGATACCCACATTTATTCCCTACCAGCTCAGTTCCAGCTTGAAGTATCAGTTTTTTCCCTAAAACTCTGTTCATTTTTATGTTCAGTTAGTGTGCCCCAGTTTCTTTCATGTATATGGATGTACGTATGAATCATGAATTCAGTTCAGACATGTTTTTTAAATTGGAGTTAGTCATTCCGTCTGTTTCTAGATTGTATGATCAGTAATTGAGTATGATGATTACATTTCTCTAATTTTCTATATGTTTTCCCTCATTAGAGGATTAATGTACCCAAGGGGGAGATATTTTAATATCCCAGAAGTGCACAAGACTAGAACCGAGATGTTAAAATGGAAAGTGGCTGAAATTTGGAAATTTTTCATATAACGGGGCATGGTATGGATCGTTGGTGCCACCAACGACCCGTTAGATGAGTCCGTGGTGAGGTACTGTAGGTTCAGAGTTGGGAGTAACTGTTACACCCCAAATTTTTTTGATGATTATTGGATGTTTAAATGTCGTATTAAGGGAATTATGGATTATATGTTGGCCTTAGGTAAGGTGGGAAACATGTGCAAGGGGAAAAGCCAAGAGTATGTGAAGTTTGTAAATAAGGGGAAAATTTAAATGGACATATATCCAAATATATAATTATATATAGGTCCTATACCTATAAAATGAAAGGTATTTGAGTCTAGTTTATAGTGGAAAAAACTGCTCATCAATCCAAGTTCGGAGTAAAAAGTTATGCTCGTTTGAAGACAGCACTATCGGCTGGAAAAGCGCCCATGCGCGCGGGGGTCGACACAGGAAGGCAGCAGGCGCGCACGTGCCCGTGCGAGGACACGTCGCACGGGCACCGCACGCAGCTACTGCCCAGTCCGCCTATATGAAGTAATTTTGAGCTAAAAAGCTCCTTTCTACTCTGTTTAACTCAGTTTTCTTTTTCAAAATTCATAGAATTAAGAGCTCTATCCAATGGTGAAAACAAATCCCAGGTAAGAAATTGTATGGATAGGTCAAATTTACTTATAGTACAAGCTTGGAAAGAGTGTCTTATGTCGTGAGCTTCTAATCATCGAGTCGCAGCATTTTTTGGCAGTAGGGAGGTGAAGTTCTACCTCCATACTGGTGAGAGTTGAGTACAAAAGGAGGTAGGTGTTTTTACACTTTAAATTATCATGAATTAACAAGTTAGGTTGGAAGTGAAGTTGGAACTTATGTGTTGCTTGGGTGTGTGTTGTTGCTGCAGTTGTGTAGCATGGTTGGTACATTTTTTGAACATTATTCATCTGAAGGGGAACTCCATATGGGCAGGGATTTCACACAAGTGAAAGGTAAGTGTTCCTACTTGGTTTATCCTCTCAAATTTGCAAGCTAAAGTAAGGAAATGAAATAAAGTCGATATATGTTTTATGTGATATTTGACTGAGGTTGCTTCCCGTTTTTGGGAGGTTGGTACAGCTATATAGATGCTGCAATTTATCAAAAAGATGGAAGGAATACACCACACTTTTGTGGAAGTTAAACACCAAAAGCACGTAAATGAAGCTCTCTTGAAATGCCTCAAGTTTAAGACACCTAAGGTATGTAGAATTGCTAAAAATTATATTGTGATGTGGTTGTTTGGTTGTATGTTTTGGGACATGAATTGTTACTGGGAACTTCGCATAAACCAGTACTCATTCCATGAAGTGTAAGTAAGGAAGTTGAAGGTATCGGAGTTTCTAGCAAGCAGAAGAAATTGGCTAAAAAGAAGCGACGAAGCGAGGTATGTAAAAGGTGTCCAAATTCTTATTTTCCATGCACGAAATCTTGTTTTTTATTGGGCCAATGTTCCTACGTTTTGAGTTCCTATTGAGGCATACATGATTCTGCCCAAAGTATTAGAACTACTTCATAGAAAGCTTAAAGAGTTAAATATGCCTTGAAGTGAACAAACGTGAAATGAAAGGCGTATTGTTTACGATTATTATTGTAGTTGTAAATCATGTTTGGAGTCCCCTCATTGTGGGAACCATGATATGGTCCCTTATATTATGTCATGCATGTGATATCAAATGTGTTCAAAATTCTGGTTGCTAAGTGAAATTGGTAAAAAGGGCAAGACGACACGCGAGCGAACTTAACGCTAGAAAACAATCTTAAGCTAGATAAGGGTAAATGAGAATAACGAAAGGAAAAATCCTTACAATAGCTATCCACCCTATGATGAAAATGTTCTAAGTTATATAAGGCCAAGAGGAGATTCCTTGATTTCTCTCCCTTTAGCTAACCGACTAGTTAACGAGTTTTCGAACCAACCGATACGTTTAATGAATGATAGATTCGAATGTGTAAATTATTGATATTTCTATGAAACCGTCTCTATGGGCAGGTTATACACAGTATTTTAAGGTTAGCAGGTTATACGAAAATAATTATATATTTACACTTATGCTTACATTCAATATTACACGCTAGGGCAACAAGAATTGTCTTGTGAATGTCGCCGTAAATAGATTGTAACTCTTGTGCTATTCGAACCTCCTGAGACTCTCCAAGAAATTAAGTTAAATAAGTGATATAAATAAGTTATGTGGTAACGATATAATGAATATTATGTGACGACCTTCTATGAATTAGTTAGAGTTGAACGTTTGTAAAATAGTTACTTAAAGAGAAGCTCTCTGCTATGCCCCTAAATGTTTATGTTAAGTTATCGATTCTAAGTGTTGAAATTGTTTTCCGTGTCCAAAAAGGCTAATTGTAGGAGCTTCTAAGTCGTTTATAATGATGTAAGCTTTCTGAAGCTCCTCGGTTAATTGCAAAGATGTGTAAGTCAATCCAACGGCTTCTGAATTACGGTATAAGTCTTTATTTGCCTATGAGGAAGCGCTTGGAGAGTTGCTTATGAATTCTCAAGTTTAAAAAATCCAAATCTCAGAATCTTAAGTAATGTCTTCAAGTCCCTAAGTCATGTTGAAGTGTGTTATGCTAATCTAAGAAGTTCTCTAGAGATTATATTCCGAGAATCATGCTAATATCTCGGTCAAGTATTTGAAGTTGCGTACCAGCCTAAGAATTCAAGTCTTTATTTGTCTTTCCAGTAAGAAGTCTTAATGTATATGATTTTCATGTTATAACATACAGTTGAATTCTTTCAGTTATATTCGAGTCATACATCTATATATTTGGCTCTCATTGAGTTACAATTTGAATCTACTAAATTCAGAGGAGAGATTCTCCCACGTACCGACGTTCCTAATGTATTAGTAAGTATAAGCACAAGCTATGATAATGATCAGTTAAGCTTAGAACTTCTAATCTCGGGAAGTCACCTGGAGGTCACTCAATTAACTAAATATGAGTTTATACGTTATACAGAAGTCTCATATTTTGTATATCTATAATTTATCTCTCATCTCTATGTATATGTTAAGTGATATGTAAAATAAATCCAAGCTCCAAATTATAAGTCCCATGTTTTCCTGCAAATATGGCAAACGAATTGAGAACTGTATGTGCTCATCGACGTGATAAGTTTGGCAATGAAATTCCAATGTATAGTTGTCGATACATGTAAAGGAACCACCCTGTGAGCAACAAATATATGTAGTTCCTAGATTTCAAAGGATAGTATAGAAATGAGAATCTATGTGCTTCTACTCAAGTGATATGTTAAATTTGTAAGACTATCTATAGGACATTGCTTGTACGCCTATTAAAATTCTTATGTTGGCTAAACCTCCTGAATGTCCGTTGAGTCACTAAGTTGACATGTTTGTATATAATTTGACAGCTTTACGTGATATATGTGCATATTTTCTAATTTTATGCGGTATATGTGCCCACTAGCATTTATATGTTACGAAAGAGACCTATTACAGCCATAGATTAAGCATTTCTCATTTCAATGCTACATGTGTTAAATTGACTCAGTATAAGCTTTATTGGCTCCATTCATAAATATGATAGAGAATATTTTTATTTTTTCCCCGGTATGGTACACCAGCTAGAGATATTTTTATTTTACCCCGGTATGGAACACCAGCTGGAGATGTTTTTATTTTACCCCAATATGGCAAACCGACAAGAGATATTTTTATTTTTACCCTGGTATGGTACACCAGCTTTTTTTATTTTTACCTTGGTATGGTACACCGGCTTTAGATATTTTATTTTATCCTGGTATGGTACACCGGCTGGAGGCATTTTTATATGGTTTTTATGCTCGGCTAGTAGCCAACATTACAGTTACAGTTTTCCTTGTGCATTACTTGGTTACATTTGCAATTTAGTATTGACTTATTATTGGGTTTCAGTTTCCAGGATTCCAAGTTGTTACTATTTCTTATTTCTTTCTCAGTTATCATTGCTATCTTACATGTTTACAGTTTTAAGACTTACATATCAGTACATTTCTCTCGTACTAACGTCCCTTCGCCTAGGGACCTGCGTTTGTGTTATAGGTGCAGGTAGAGGCCAGGATTGCCAGTTGTAGTAGCAGTTTGTTATATTAGCAGATGTGTCGGTATGCTCCTTTCTTTCTGGATCTAAGAATTATTTGGTTTCAGTTAGAGTTTTGAGATGCAGTTATGGGTAGGTCAAAGCCTTATTCCGACCATCAGTCCATCTACTCTTTAGAGGCTTTGTGGACTTAGTGTGTATAGTGTTATTCATTTTGTGGCCTTGTCGACTTTTTATTGTTCAGTTTAGCATATTCATAGCCTTGTTTGCATTTCAGTTGTTTACCTTGTATTATTGAGACATTATGGGTCCAATTTATGCTCCAGTTGATTATGACAGGTGGCCTGGACGACCTAAGTATTACAGTTACAGATGTCATATAGCTAACATCCCGATTAGTCAGGTATCGAGAGCCAGTCGCGCCCTCCCCTAGTTTTGGGGTGTGACAAACTTGGTATTAGAGAGAAGTCATATCCCACGGAGTCCACAAGCCGTGTATTGTAGCTTGCTTCTGGGTATGTTGTGCACCATACTTATAATCCGGAGGCTACAAGGAATTTAGGAGTTGTTTCACTTTGTTCATTAATAGATTGTGCTATATAGCAAAGATGTAAGGGGTGCTTTAAATCTAAATCGTGCTTATGTTTTAAAATTCACCTGGAGTAAGGCAAATTGCTACGAGATTTATCGGCACTGATGTTTTAAAGGGTCCCATTCGCCCTCCTGTCGATCCGAGAAATAGTTTAGAGGCTTGAAGCGAGTTTCCCATTCCTCGTACCATAATTCCTCCAAGTTCCAGTCGGAGTTACTGTAGGAAGGGATTTAGCCCCTTTTGTTGTTTCAGATTTGGTAGATCCAAGAGAATGTAGAGTTATTGTCCTTCAGCACCTGTTGTACCTTCAGGTATATCAAAGGGATGAGATTTTAAGAATGCATTTTAGATGTTAACCCAAGTAGTGACGTTTCAAAATCAACAGTTGAAATTAATGGCAGGGTCTAGGGGAAATACTTTTGAGAGCTCTAGTGCCTGGGAGTTTTGAGTCTAAATCCCCTAGCCTTTATGAATCAGTACTTACAATGGGAATTTTGATGGGTTTAAGCTAATAAGGTTTTGTACCTAGAGCAGGGCAGCATGAGTATTCGCGAATATAGTCTCCGGTTTAATTATTTGGCCCAATATGTTTCAGATAGGGTATGGAATACTAGGGATAAAGTATATTGACTGTATTAGGTTTGCGACCCCATTTGGTCCGAGAGTGTTTGGGAATGTCTACCCTGACAAAAATGTCTATTGTTCGGATACTAGTATTTGCTCAAAAGACAAATGATCTACTTCACCGTCTCCCAAGTAACGACAAGGAAGTGGAACAGAGTAAGGAAACTAGGTCGATAAGACAATTTAAGGACCCTCGTAGTGCTTGGAGACCCCGGCCAGCTAGACATTCAGTTTCTCTTTTAGATTCAGTTTCTACTTTGTCCCTAGATTAGACTACAATTTCTTTTAGCCCCCATTTCCAAGATAGGTAGTGACAGGTCTTTGTAAAAGCTAAGATAAAATAGCAACTTCAGGTTTGACACTAACTATATATTTTAAGTGGTTAAGTTTTACTTTTCACTTCTTTTCTATGATATTTCCTAATGGTATAAATGGAAAAGTGGTATTGGAGTAAATCATAACTCCCATGTTAGTGTATAAATTTTCTTAGGGTTAGAAAAGTTAACGATTATATGGTACTAAAGCATGCCTATCTTATGTCAGATAAATAGATAGAGTTGAGTAAGTACAGTTTGATATGAAGCAGCAGTAGAAAGAGGATGTGCTTACAAAAAATGGAATGTATGTTCTGACACAAGATAAGGAAAAGTTAAAGATGTTATGGCTAAAGTTGCGGCCATCGAGGTATAACCCACATTCGAGGATGAATGATTTTAAGGTGGAGGATGTTACACCACAAAATTTTTTTTGATGATTACTTGATGTTTATATGTTGTAATAAGGGAATTATGGGTTGTATGTTAGCCTTAGGTGAGGAGGAAAACATATTCAAGGGGAAAAGCGAAGAGTATGTGAAGTTTGTAAATAACGGTGAACTTTAAATGGACATATCTCCAAATATATAATGATTCAGAGGTCCTATATTCTATAAAATGAAAGGTATATCAGTCTAGTTTATAGTGAAAAAAACCGATCATCAATCGAAGTTTGGAGTAAAAAGTTATGCTCGTTTGAAGACAACACTATCGAATGGAAAAGCGCCCATGCGCGCTGGCGCCGAGACAGGCAAGCAGCAGGCGCACGCGTGTGTGAGGGCACGTCGCACAGGAACCACACATGGCCACCATCAAGCCCGCCTATATGAAGTAATTTTGAGCTAAAAAACTCATTTCTACTCCATTTCACCTCATTTTTTTAAAAGTTCACAGAATTAAGAGATCTATCAAATGATGAAAACAAATCCCAAGTAAGAAATTGTATGGATAGGTCAAATTTCCTTATAGTCCAAGCTTGGAAAGGGTTTCTTATGCCGTGAACTTCTAATCATCAAGTTCCTGCATTTTTGGGCAGTAGGGAGGTGAAGTTCTAACTACATACTGGTGAGAGTCGAGTACAAATGGAGGTAGGTGTTTTTACTCTTTAAACTATCATGAATTAACAAGTAATGTTGCAAGTGAAGTTTGAACTTATGTGTTGCTTGAGTGTGTGTTGTTGCTACGGTTTGGCAGCATGGTTGCTACATTTTTGGAACATTATTTGGCTGAAGAGGAACTTCATATGGGCAGGGGGTATACACAAGTCAAAGGTAAGTGTTCCTACTTGGTTTATCCGCTCAAATTCGCAAGCTAAAGTAAGGAAATGAAATAAAGTCGATATGACTTTTATGTGATATTTGACTGAGGTTGCTTCTCATTTTTGGGAGGTTGTTACAGCTATATAGATGATAGAATTTATCAAAAAGATGGAAGGAATATACAACACCTTTGTGGAATTTAAACACCAAAAGCACGTAAAGGAAACTCTCTTGAACTGCCTCAAGTTTAAGACACCTAAGGTACGTAGAATTGCTAAAAATTATATTGTGATGTGGCTGTTTGATTGTACATTTTGGAAAATGAATTGTGATTGGTAACTTCGCATAAACCAGTCCGCATTCAATAAAGTGTAAGTAAGGAAGTTGAATTTGTCGGAGTTTTGAGCAAGCGGAAGATATTGGCTAAAAAGACGCGATGAAGCGAGGTACGTAAAGGCGTCCCTATTCTTATTTTGCAAGCACGAAATCTTGTTGTTAATCGGGCCAATGTTCCTATGTTTTGAGTTCCTATTGAGGAATACATGTTTCTTCCCAAAGTATTAGAAATACTTCATAGAAAGCTTGAAGTGTTAAATATGCTTGAATTCAACAAACGTGATGTGAAAGACGTATTGTTTACGATTATTGTTGTAGTTGTAAATCGAGTTTGAAGTCCTCTCAGAGTGGGCATTGTGAACTGGTCCTTTATATTATGTCATGAATGTGACATCAAATATGTTCAAAATTCTGGTTGCTAAGTGAAATTGGTAAAAAGGGCAAGACAAGGACACGTGAACGAACTTAACGCTAGAAAACAATCTAAAGCTAGATAAGGGTAAATGAGAATAACGAAATGAAAATTCCTTACAATAGTTATCCACCCAGTTGTCAACATGTTCTAAGGTATATAAGGCCAAGAGGAGATTGCTTGATTTCTCTCCCTTTAGCTTACCGACTAGTTAATGAGTTTTTGAACCAACAGATACGTTGAATAAAAGATAGAACTCGAATTTGTAAGTTATTGATATTTCTATGAAACCATCTTTATGGAAAGATTATACACAATATTTTAATGTTAGCAAGTTATACAAAAATAAATATATATTTACACTTATGTTTACGTTCAAGTTACATGCTAGGGCAACAAGAATTGTCCT
This sequence comes from Datura wrightii, assembly GCA_035772735.1. Taxonomy (NCBI): domain Eukaryota; kingdom Viridiplantae; phylum Streptophyta; class Magnoliopsida; order Solanales; family Solanaceae; genus Datura; species Datura wrightii. The sequence goes on from JASDFA010000018.1 coordinate 147,737,100, forward strand.
TCTAATGTCGCCGTAAATTTACTATAACTCTTGTGTTATTTGAACCTCTTGAGAATCGCCAAGGCATTAAGTTAAATAAGTGATATAAATACGTTATATGGTAATGGTATAATGAATATTATGTGCCGACCTTCTATAAATCAGTTAGAGTTGAACGTTTTTAAAATAGTAACTTAAAGAGAAGCTCTTTGCTATGCCCCTAAACGTTTATGTTAAGTTATCGATTCTAAGTATTGAAATTGTCTTCCATGTCTGAAAAGAGTAATCCTAGGAGCTTCTAAGTAGTTTATAATGATGTAAGCTTTCTTTAGCTCCTCGGTTAATTACAAAGTAGTGTAAGTCAATCCAGCGTTGTCTGAATTACGGTTATAAGTCTTTATTTGCCTATAAGGCAGCAATTGGAGAGTTGCTTATGAATTCTCAAGTTAAACAAATCCAAATCTCAGATTCTTAAGTAATGTCTTCCAGTCCCTAAGTCATGTTGAAGTGTGTTATGTAAATCTAAGAAGTTCTCAAGAGATCATATTCTGAGAATCAAGCTAATGTCTCGGTCATGTATTTAAAGTTGTGCACTGTTATACCCCGAGAATTCAAGAATCGAACCCGTAAGTGAATCTGTAGAAAAACTGGAAAAATGTTGCAGTAGTTGCAGAACGGGTCACTTGACGACTCGTGAGGAGGCCTAACGAGTCGTCAGGTGGCTCATGGGGAAGGCCTGAGATGTTGAAGGACTCGAGGTCCTCATGGGTGATGTAACGACTCGTGGTCCGTAACCACGAGTAGTCAGGTCAGTCGTGGGGAGGTCGAAGAGAAGATAGTGAAGCTTATCTGGTGTACCTGACGGATGGTACCTAATGAGTCGTCGTCAGCCCTAATGACCCGTTAGGAGGGCCGTTACCAAGCCAGTTGAGTTTTCGTGAATGATGAGGCAGTTTACTTGACGGGTGAACCAACAGATCATGTGCCCTAGTAACGAGTCGTCAGTCATCCGTTAGGACCCCTTGGCAGTTATTTTCAGCGACTTAAATAAGGGTTTTTCCGTAATTTCTAAGTTCTAAAGGCCTACATTGTGTCGTTTTAAGCTCGTAATAGAGGGTTTTAAGCTAAGGAAGACCCATCTAGGCCATTTTCATCATGCATGCAAGGGTGAGAGCTTGAAGGGAAAAAAGTGAGGAGAATTTCAAGGTTTTCAAGGGAAATTCAGCTGGGCAATTAGGAAGAGTTAAGATTCTTCATTCCCAGGTATGTAAGGCTATGAGTGGGTGCTTTCTTCCACACCCATCCCCATTCCCTATCAATTTGTGATTAATTTGTGATGATAAAGTATGGGTTTTCATTCAATTGCATGATTCTTACATTTCTACTCATGGGTATGATTAATTGAGTTGATACTAACGATTTATCGATCTTGGGAGGATTCTAACTTAATTTCTTTTACAAAATTATTATCTTAAAATTGAATCTAAAACACCCATGTGTGGGGAGTTTCTTATATGATGTGATGATGATGGACTAGATGATCAAAAGCATGTTTTCAACCTTACCCATGATTTTGATGATGTTCCCAATGAAGATTAAATAGAACCATGTATAGTGAAGCTTTGGGTAGTGCCCACTATTGAGTATAAATGACGATTTTTGAGAATTGACTATATTATTTCGTGTTGGAGTGAAATATCCTAAATTATAATGTTTTTAAATGATTTGAATGGGTTCAAGCTTGATAATGTTCTGAAAAGGCCCCTATGTTGATGATAATGAAGTGATAATTCTAAAGTAGCCTTACCACATGATTTTGGATTAAAGACTCCCACAATTCTCTAGTTTGTGGTATGTGTCACAATAAAGCTTCTCATATGTATGAATTTCTTGATTGAGATGTATGTTGTAATTAAGATACATTTCACATGATGTTGAGTCTAAGCATGATTCTATTCTATGCTTTGTCGAGATGACATTGTTGAGCTTCATATTCATATGATGTCTAATGCATGCATGATTTCATAATGAGCTTTGTCAATAAAAAATGTTGCGCTTCGTTTCATACGATGTTGAGTTTATGCATGATTTCATGTTCAGCTTCGTCATTAGACGATGTTGAGATTTGTATTTATACGATGTAGAGCATTGCATGTTTTGGGAGAAGAGTCTAGCACCGAGCGGCTAAGGGTCGATAATCCTATGCCCCAGAACTACGCGCCAATGTAGGTTGATTCTATTATATTATTGGGACCTCCCTTGTGAGCTATCCCTGGCCCTATTGGCCCTTTAGGTTTATATCGATATCATGGTAGCATCCCTATCCCTCGCAAGGTTTTGGACGGCTCTGCCCACTTGAGTGTAATAGTCGGGACCACGTAAGTTCTATCGTGGTATGTTAGTTAAGTGATGAGTCTCCCATTATCTATATCATCCGAATTTGCATATCCACTACTCATGATGATTATCTTATGCATGCATGTCTAAAAAGCAAGGTTTGGCTCATTGTTCAGTTTTTGAGATAAATGTTATGATTTAGCTATGAGTCATTTGATTCTATTATGATGTTATAAAGCCATGCATGAACATGTTATGATAGAGTTCGATTTCAGAATTAATGCATGTGGTTTTCTACTTACTCTTAAAGTTTATTGTATGTATGAATGGATATAAATGATTTATATTATCAAAGTGGTTTTACCTACCTTGCATACTGGTACATTCCACGTACTAATCGCATATTATTTGTGTTGCATCATTTCATGATGCAGGATTCGCTTCTAAAGTTCAGCCCCATTCGTAGCCGCTTATCAGAGTTAGCACCGACCGTTTGGTGAGTCCTCATCTTCTGAGGACTAGATTTTTTCAGTTTTGATGAGTGTATTTCAGTTTCAGTATATCTAAGCTAGTTGGGAGTGTTGTCCCATCAACTCGTCCAGACTAGAAGCTTATTAGACTTAGACATGTATTCATCTCAGATGTTTATTCTGTTGTTATGCTAAATCAGACTTTCACTGAGTTTATATTTATGACTCCTTTATGTTCATTGAATGAGTTAGTGAATGTTTATACCATGGGTTGAATTGGGGTCTTTCAGGGTCCCTTGTACCATATCTACGTTCCAGGTGTACTTTCAAGTCATGAAAAACATTGTATCAGAGCTATAGGTTTGAATTGTCCTAGGGAGACTGAAAATCGCATAATGTAGAGTATTTTTCTTGAGTGTGAAGCGCGCCACACTTATGATGAAGAGGTTGCGAAAAGTTTTAGGAACTGTTCCCATCTTTCATGATCTATGTCATGCGATGAAGAGTCTACCCATCACTCTAATTCGTCCTATTAGTGATTGCAGAATCATGGCTCCTTGAAGGATGAATGGAAGGAGAAATGGAGATGGTGAAGGCCACGAGGATGGAATGGGTTGTTGGCATCAACAGGTCCCACCCGTTCAGGAGGCTCAGGCCCTAGAGCCAGCCGCCCACGCTGAGTTCCGGGATGCTATCCAAATGCTTGCACAGGCCTTAACTACTCAGGTCAATCAGTAGGCTGTTGTGCATGTTCCACAGAATGGAAGTGCAGCGGCGGCTTGAGATAGGGACTTCTTGAGGATGAACCCGTTGGAGTTTCTAGGGTCCAAGGTAGATGAGGACCCACATGAGTTCATTGATGAGATCGTCAAGATCACCCAGGTTATGGGGGTGAGTAGTTGTTGAGTGTGCGAAGTTGGCCTCCTACCAGTTGAAAGGGGTTTGCGCATATCTGGTTCCATCAATTGAAGGATAGCAGGGTTACCGGAGCAGGCCCGGTAACTTGGGAGGAGTTTCAGGATTCATTCCTCGATTGGTTCTTCCCTCAAGAAATGAGGGACCTAAAGGCAGCTGATTTCATAAACCTGAAGCAAGGGAGGATGACAGTACTAGAGTATTCCATTGAGTTCACCCACTTATCAAAGTATGCTCCTGAGTTATTGGCTGATCAGAGGGAACGAGTGAGCAGGTTTGTACATGGGATAGTGGGTTACTTGGACAAGGAATGCAGGATTGCTATGCCCCTTCTGGATATGGACTTCCCTCGGATGGTGTTATACGCTCAGCAGATGGAGGCAGCACACTCGAGAGAGAGAGAGGCCAAGAGGGCCAGGACTGAGGACCACAGATTCTCCGAACAGAGGTCCAGCGGTGGGCACTGTCAGCAAACCCACCAGAGATCATCCGCCCCATCTTCATCAGCCTTGAGTGTGCCATCTTGGCCTAGGCATGATCAGAGAGGATTAGCATCAGGCTCGAGGGGTCAGAGCAGCAGGCCCGTAGATTCAGGTGTTTCAACTTGTCACAGGTGTGGCCGAGGGCATACATGCTAGTGCTTGGCAGGTTCGGGTGCATGCTTCGGGTGCGGGCAACCCAAACACATGCTTAGAGATTGTCCAGCAGCGAGACAGGATCAGGTTTGGGGCCGTGACCCAACTTCCATCTCAACAGCTCCTCCCCTCGCTCAGCACGTCAGGGGGCATCTACCAGTGCAGCTGGCGGTCAGCTCTAGAATAGATTTTATGCCCTAGCATCCCGTCAGGAGTAGTAGGTCTCCTCGGACGTGGTTACTGGTATGTTACGAGTCTTCCATGTTGATGTTTATGCATTATTAGATCCAGGGGCCACCTTGTCCTTTGTGACACCTTATGTAGCCAGTAGCTTCAGAGTTAGTCCCGATGTCCTGTAAGAATCCTTCTAAGTTTCTACATCAGTAGGTGACTCAGTTATAGCTAGACGGGTGAATAGAAATGGCCCGGTCTTGGTGCTTCATAAGGTCACCTCAGCAGATCTGATAAAGTTATCCATGTCAGATTTTGATGTTATTCTCGGCATTGATTGGTTGTATGCTTGTTATGCTTCCATTAATTGCAGGACCCGGTTAGTAGAGTCTAGATTCCCAGCTGAGGCGGTTTTAGAATGGAGGGGTAGTGTAATTGTTCTTGTAGGTCGATTTGTTTCCTACCTCAAGGCCAGGAAGATGATTTCTAAGGGTTACATGTATCTTCTAGTTAGGGTTAAGGACATGGAGTCCGAAACCCCGACTATCCAGTCAGTTCCAGTAGTACATGAGCATCCATAGGTCTTTCTTGATGATTTGCCAGGCATTCCTCCCGAGTGGGAGATTGATTTGGGTATAGAAATTCTTGCCGACACGCAGCCTATCTCTATTCCATCCTACAGGATGGCTCCAGCCGAGCTTAAAGAGTTGAAGGATCAGTTAAAGGATTTTCTAGATAAGGGTTTCATTACACCGAGCCAGTCTCCATGGGACACACTAGTATTATTTGTTCGTAAGAATGATGGGTCCCTTCGAATGTGCATTGATTATCGACAGTTAAATAAAGTCACTGTCAAGAACAGGTATCCCTTTCCCAGGAGCAATGATTAGTTCGATCAGCTTTAGGATGCTAAGTGTTTCTCGAAGATAGATCTCAGATCTGGGTATCATCAGCTCAGAGTTTGGGACAGTGATATCTCAAAGACGGCATTCACAACACGGTATGGTCATTACGAGTTTGTAGTTATGTCTTTTTGACTAACGAATTCTCCTGCAGCATTTATGGACTTGATGAACAAGATGTTCAAGCCATATTTGAATATGTTTGTGATCGTGTTCATTGATGACATCCTTGTATACTCTCGGAGCAAGGAGGAGCATGCCGCTCACTTGGAGTAGTGTTTCAGACCCTCTAGGAATGCAAATTGTACGTGAAGTTCAGCAAGAGTGATTTTTGGTTGGACTCCGTTGCATTCTTGGGCCATGTGGTTTCTAGCGAAGGTATAAAGTAGACTCACAGAAAATTGAGGCGGTGAAAAATTGGCCCAGACCGGTGAATCCTTTGGATATTCGGAGCTTCTTGGGCTTAGCTGGCTACTATCGGAGGTTTGTGGAGGGTTTCTCATCCATTGCAGCGCCTTTGACTAAGTTGACTTAGAAAAAGGTGAAGTTTCAATGGTCTGAGGCAAGTTCTAGACTGACACACACAACCGAATTCAGATATTAAACATCACTTCACACATAGCATAGGTCAACAATATCAATTCTATTAATCGGTAGTTCGGGTAGAGCCATACAATGGTAAACAAGTTCACAGTTCCAATGTCATGCAAAGATTCACAAAAGTCATAATTGTCAACTCTCACATACACATATACAAATTTTTCAAAGGGGTGTCAAATTATCAAAAATCACAATTTACATTTTAAGCTCTTTACTGCTTTCAATTTTCCTAACTTTCTTCCGATTGACACAAAAAAACAAAAACACAAAATATAATCCTAAACATGTCGGTTCTAATAGATATGGAACACCCGAGGGAAAAGTTATCTGGCAAGAATGTCACACCCCACCTTGGGGGGTATGACGGGCCCCTGGTGCCTACTAGACTCTGGGCTGCTAAACGATCCAGCCTGAGCACATCTGGTGCTTTGGCTAACTGTGGCTCTATTTCAAGAAACGAACAGGCTATATAGCGGCTGTAAATACAGCCCCTGGCCGATTAGGCCTATAGCCACCTGCACTGTATCATCAGCTAACCAGAATCATCCACATGTAGGGAAACCTATACGGGCCGACAAGGCCACCATGCTGTCTAGTTATCTCTAACTCAATATAACAAATGTGGAACAGCTACGTGACCAGGCAAGGTCACCACTACTGACTGGATAAACAAATGCGAAATAGCTACGTGACCGGCAAGGTCACCACTACTGACTGGATAAGGCCTCATATGGCCAACATAGACAACTAAACATCCGCACGGCCCCACACGACCGGCATAGCTAACCACAGGGAAATATATATAGACTGCAAGCCTCTAGGAAGTAATAATAGATTCGTCGGGACAGGGCCCTAACATACCCAAACTGTAATCAAAAGGAAATAGGAGCAACCTTCGACTATCTATCTCCGGAGGATAGGAGATAATAACTCTGCTGACTGGATCACGAGGGATCGACTCCTCGTCTATGTGTACCTGCAGGCAAAATGCAGCGCCCACACGGGTGTCAGTACCACAAGTACTGAGCATGTAAAGCAAACTGAAATATACAACTGAAATGGGTAACAACCATAACATGACATATAAGTAGGAAGTAGCTGAATTTATCTGGCTGAGGATAACTGGAGAGAGTTTACCTATTCTGTGACTAAACTGGGCGTACCTGACAACGTGTCGTCTTACTGTCTATCAGTATCTAATAGCACATATAGATATACATATAAATACACACAATACCTGACCGACCCCCATAAGCCGGAAGGTGCCAACCAATAGAACAATCTATTTACGCCTACCCGAGTCTAAACCAACCAAAAATAACTCACTCCACTCATCTAATAACTGTGAGCTCCTCCTACCGGCCCCCTTGGGTACGTAGCTCAAGCCTTGCCCTCTAACAATGAACTGTGTCTGAGTTCGAGGACTCTTGCCTCTGGGCGCAAGCGCTCAACGGGGTAATCTGCTACTGTATCTATGACTGAAACTTCCCCTGGGTGTAAACACGCAACAGGGTAATTTTATAAAAATCTATATCTGAAACTACCCCCGGCCACAACCGCACTCAGAGTAGTCTTCCCCTGTAAACATGGTAATCTGGCTCTGCACAGAGTGAACTGAACTGCCCCTGCAAGCAGGGTAATTTGGACCATATTGTTATGGTGGTTAGCCATCATCGTCCTCTAGGCGGATGACATCGCCCAACTGGTGGTAGTATATGAATCTGGTATCGACACAGCTATAACCCAGGGGCGACGGGGATGCTGAAGGGTGCCCACATGCCATAACAAGTCTCACAAATGCAAACACATACACAGCAAGCATGCTCAAATAAAAAATACTAATCATATTCTCTTCTTTTATTTCAAGGCCAGTCTGTGTTAAAAAACTGATGCTATATTCTGTTTTCCACTGTTTCTGATTGCTGGGCTAACTGCTACTTGGCCTTTATCTGTTTGTCTGATTATTGTTATCCATGATTTGAAGCTATATATCAGTTTCTAGAGCCATATTTATTTCTGGAGCTATATCTGTATCTAGAGCTATATCGGTGTCTGAAGCTATTTCTATATCTGATTACTGATCTGATTATATCTGGATATAACTCAACACATAGAACATACCACCTATAATTGGATATAGCTCAATAACATAAAATGTTCCATCTCTTACCGGATACAGTCTCAACAAATGTAATACATACTATCTGTAATCTAGCTAATTCATTATACTGCTTTTACAACTTCCATTCTGGGTATTACATAAGAACATGCTGAGCTACTAGCTGATACCACATTACTATCTAAAATCATCTGACTATCCATTATTTTGATTATCGCATGATACGTAATGATATACTAGCATGCTTGCTGGAAATTGTACTAAAGTCGTTCCTATACGCTGGGTATCTGTTAATAGCCATGGAATACTGGGGGAACAGACGCTAACTCTGGAGGCAAGTTCAACTCCTATGCAACTTGGCCTATTCTCCGCCGAATCTGATATGGCCCAATGAACCTCGGGCTAAGCTTGCCTTTCTTACCAAATCTCATCACCCCTTTCATCGGAGACACTTTCAAATATACCCACTCATCCACTGCAAACTCTAAATTTCTACGCCGCATATCTGCATAAGACTTCTGGCAGCTCTGAAAAGTCAGTAGGCATTCTCTGATAAGCTTCACCGCCTCTTCTGACTGATGAATAATATTCGGCCCAATCAGCGTTGTCTCCCCTACTTCAAACCAGCCAACGGGTGATCTACATTTCCACCTGTATAATGCTGCAAATGGCGCCATCTGGATAGCTGAATGATAACTGTTATTATAGGCAAATTCAATCAACGGCAGATGCTCATCCCAGCTACCCCCAAAATCTAGTACACACGCTCGTAGCATATCTTCGAGCATCTGGATAGTGCACTGAGCCTGACCATCTGTCTGAGGGTGGAATGCTGTGCTCAAATTAATCTGCAATCCCAGACCCCTCTTGAACGACTACAAAAATCTAGCTGTAAACTGTGCTCCTTGGTCTTAAATAATAGACACCGGCACTCCATGTAATCTAACTATTTCTCTGATATATAATTCGGCATAGTCCTCGGCTGAGAAGGTATCTTTCACTGGAAGGAAATGAGCTGATTTTGTTAATCTATCAACGATTACCCAAATAGAATCGTTTCTATGTCTGGTATGGGGTAAACCTATTAAAAAATCCACATTTATCACTTCCCATTTCCACAAAGGCACGGTTATATCCTGCGTCAGACCGCTCGGTTTCTGGTGTTCTGCTTTCACTTGCAGGCAGTTAGGACATATAGATATAAATTCAGTTATTTCAGCTTTCATACCTTGCCACCAGTAGATGTCTCTAATGTCGTGGTACATTTTCGTTGCTCCTGGATGGAGCGAATAGCTAGCGTAATGTACCTCATGCATGATCTGCTGGCGAAGCCCTGAAACATTCAGGACACATAGGCGGCCCTTACAACGCAGCAGTTCATCCTCAGTCACTTGGAAATCTAGCTCCTTACCTTTCTAAATTCTGTTTCTGAGCTGGACTAACTCAGGGTGCTCGTACTGCCGTTCTTTTACCTCGGTAACTAACGATGACACAGCAGAGTTCTAAATCACCGCTCTGTTATTTTCTGTCTCTACTACTCGAACGGCTAAGCTGATGAATTTCCTTGACTAACTCCCGCTTCTCGCGTCGCAAATACGCTAAATTCCCCATTTACTTACGGCTGAGGGCATCTACTACTACATTAGCTCTTCCTTGGTGGTAGAGAATATTTACGTCGTAATCTTTCAGCCATTCTAACTAGCGACGCTGCCGTAGATTTAACTCCCTTTGTGTGAAAATGTACTGCAGGCTCTTCTGATCTGTAAAAATGTCTACGTGAATGCCATACAGATAATGCCTCCAGATTTTTAGAGCGTGGATCACTGCGCCAGTTCCAGGTCATGGGTCGGATAGTTCTTTTTGTGCTTCCTCAGTTGTCTGGAAGCATAAGCAATTACCTTTCCATGTTGCATCAGCACACAACCCAGTCCAATGCCTGAAGCATCGCAATACACCGCATACACATCTGTTCCCTCTAGCAATGCTAGTACTGGGGTGGAGGTCAATCTATCTTTCAACTCTTGAAAACTCTGCTCACATGCCTCCGTCCACTGAAATTTCGCTGCTTTCTGTGTCAGCTTTGTCAGAGGTGCTGTTATAATGGAGAATCCTTCAACAAATCTCCGGTAATACCCTGCTAAACCCAGGAAACTGCGGATCTCGATAGGAGTGGTAGGTCTGGGCTATGTCTTGACCGCCTCTATTTTTTGTGTGTCCACCTATATACTAGTATTCGACAGGATATGCCCCAAAAAGGCAACTGAGTTCAGCCAGAACTCACACTTAGAAAACTTGGCGTACAGATGATGGTCCCTAAGGATCTGGAGTACTATTCGTAAATGGTTCTGGTGATCTGTCTCTGAACGAGAATATACCAGAATATCATCGATAAATACTATCACGAACAGATCCAAATACGGTCTGAATAAACGGTTCATCAGCTCCATAAACACTGCGGGAGCATTCGTCAGCCCAAAAGACATGACTAGAAATTCAAAGTGACCATATCTGGTCCTGAAAGCAGTCTTTGGAATGTCCCTCTCACGGACTCGGACCTGGTGGTATCCGGACCTCAAATCTCTCTTGGAGAAACATATGGCCCCCTGCAACTGGTCAAACAAATCATCTATTCTAGAGAGCGGGTATTTGTTTTAATCGTTACCTTATTCAGCTATCAGTAGTCTATACACATACAGAGTGAGCCATCCTTCTTTCTTACAAATAGAACTGGCGCAGCCCACGGGGAAGTAATAGGCCTGATAAAGCCTTTGTCGAGCAATTCTTTTAACTGATCTTTCAACTCTCTAAGCTCAGCTGGTGCTATGCGATACGGGGGAATGGATATAGGTTGAGCCCCTGGAAACAAGTAAATTGAAAAATCTATCTCCCTTTCGGGAGGGATACCAGGCAACTCATCTGGAAATACGTCAGGGAATTCATTGACCACTGGAACGGACTGAAGAGTCAGAGGTTCCACCCGAACGTCCTGGACTCTAACTAGGTGATAAATACATCCCTTTGCTATTAATTTTCTCGTCTAAAGGTAGGAAATAAACCTACCTTTTGGCGTAGCTAGGCTCCCTTTCCACTCTCGCACTGCTTCCCCCGGAAAGTGAAATTGGACCGTCTTGGTCCAGCATTCTAAATTGGCATAGCATGGCATTAACCAGTCCATACCCATAATGGCATCGAAGTCGACCGTCTCAAGATCTATCAAGTTTATTGTGGTCTGGCGATCAGCAACCTCTACCGTACACCCTTGATAAATGCTTTTAGCTGTAATCAAGTCACCGACCGGTGCAAGCACTGAAAAAGGGCCGCTGAAGCAATTCTGGTTTGATACCCAACTTTCGGGACAGAAAAGGTGTAATATATGACAAGGTAAACCCTGGATCAATCAATACATAAACAAGGTATGAGAAGATAATCAATATACCTGTGACCACGTCGGGAGATGCCTTTGAATCCTGCCTCCCTAGTAATGCATAGGTACGACTGGCTCCTGCACCTGAGCCAGAGCCTCCTGATCTACCTCGACCCCTATTTGCTGAACCTAAGGGGATGCGCCTTGCTAAGGCTGCTGGAGCTCGTGGCCCCGCTAATATTCTATCCAGACTATCCCGGCTACCCTGTCCTCTGGCCGAATAATCTCTCATTAAATGCCCTTCCTGTCCGCAGTAATAGCACCCTGAGAAGCCTTGCCTGCAGGCTCCAGAATAGGGTCGGTGGCATATAGGACAAGGGGTAGGTGCAAATCTACTCTGTTTTGCCCTCCGCTGCTGAGGTGATGCTACTGTCCGCAAACTGCTACCGGACTCTGACTGACTCCGGTGAACAAATCTGCCTCTCTGCTGCTGTACCAGAGTTAAAGATCTGGGTAGCCTATCTGAAACCGTGGTCTCGGCCCCCTAGGGATTTCCCCCTCAATCTCAACGGGTCTGTTTCTACGGCGCTACTTTAAAGTCACCTGCCTGTCGCCCCGCTGCCGCTGTCTTAGGCCCTCAATTGTTTGTGCGAAGGCCTGTACCCTGGCTATGTCCATGTCCTCTCTCAAAATAGCTGTAATGCACGTCTCTATGTAATATAAATTCAGGCCCATAATAAAGCGATGGACTCTGGACGACATGGTGTCCACAAATGCTGGAGCATAGCGGGCTAAGGAGTCAAACTATAAAGAATACTCACGGGTGTTCCTGGCCCCCTGCTCTAAGTGTAAGAACTGGTCCATCCGGGCCTGTCTGACCTCCCGGGGTAAGTAGTGGTCCAGGAAGGCCTCTGAGAAGCTTGACCAAGTAGGAGGGGCTGCATCTCTTCCACGAGATCTCTCCCAACTTTCGCACCACAAAACGACAATATCCCTCAACCGAAACACTGCTAATTCCACCAATTCTACTGGGGTTACGTGCATGACTCTAAAGATTCTCTGCATTTGGTCCAGAAAGTCTTGAGTGTCCTCCACTTGATCTGACCCAGTAAACTGAGTGGGTCCCAATGCCAAGAATTCTCTAACCCTGGAACTACCTGGCCTACCTAGAGATTCTGCTGCTGCAGGTGGTACTGGCTGACGCTCAGTAGCTAGCATCTAGGTCAACATAACCACCGCACTACGTAGCTCCTGATCAGATGAAGTAGGAGCAGGAGCTGTGGGAGGCGGTGCTGCCTCAAATGGTGTCTGGCGAGGTGGAGACTGCTGGGAGGGTCGAGATGACACCTCCGTATTGCCCTCAGATCGGGCTGAGTGTCACACCCCACCTTGGGGGGGGGGGGGGGGTATGACTGGCACCTGGTGCCCTACTAAGACCTGACCTGCTAGATTGTTAAGCCTGGGCGCGTCTGGCGCCTGGCTGGCTCTAACTAACATTTGTGGAAACAAAGGGCTATATAACGGCTGTAAATACAGCCCCCGGCCCATTGGCCTATAGCCTTCTGTACCCGTATTAGCAGCTAACCAGAAACATAGTAATTCAGGGAAACCTATACGGGCCGACAAGGCCACCATGCTGTCTAGTTATCTGCAACTTAATCATAAAGCACAAAAAGAAGCTACGTGACCGGAGGTCACCACTACTGACAATTATGGCCCCACACGACCATCACAGAAGTAAGAAAGAGTAAAGACAACTATACAACTGCACAACCCCACACGACCGGCTCATCTGACCACAGGGATTTCACACAGACTGCAAGCCTCTAGGAATAGTAATAGAACTAGCCGGGACAGGGCCCCGACCTACCCGTACTGTATACAACAAAAGAAACTGAACTACACCTCTGAAATTCAACCTCCGGATGACTGGAGCTGAATACTCAACCGCTGACAAGAAGTCACGTAGAATCGCCTGCTCGTCTAAGAGCACCTGCAGGCAAGTAATGCAGCGCCCCACCGGGCATCAGTACCGCTGGTACTGAGTATGTAAAGCAAAGACTGAAAAAAGGATATCTGAAATCAATAACATAACTGACGAAACTGAAATAAGAAGAACCAGATTATCTGTCTGAAGATGTAAGTCGTACCTGTTCTCAATCATACGGGGGGGAATAGATATCATATCTGGAGACGTATCATCCTACTACTAATCTACTCATGTCTAATATAACATAGCACAACATACATAACGTAACATGGCATACACAACCTCACCCGACCCCCACAAGCTGGGAGGTACAATAAACACAGAATCTATGCCCCTACCCCGGTCATCCCATCTCCTATAGTGGTTGTAAGCATCCTGCCGGTCCCTGGGTATGCACTTGGGCTCGCTGAGCCCCTGACTATAACTGTATCTGAGTCCGAAGGACTCTAAATCAACACCCCGGGCGTACCCGCTCGACGGGGGTGTATAAGGGCCGACCAAGGCACAATATGGGGAAACTGGCATCCCATCTTCGTCCCCTTGTGGGACGGCATATCACTCCGTAGAGCGACGTATCCTCGTCCTCTGGTGGACGAGTCGATACAGCTATTAACCCTGGGCGGTCAGGGATGCTAGGTAATCCAACCCCAATCAATACAATGGTCTCAACTAATCATGTTGTCTGTGTATCTCATAAGCTAAGACTATCAGGTGTAGGGTATCGTATAAATCACATACTGAGCTAATAATAGCAATCTGTAAGTGTCTGATACATACTGAGACAGGTAAGTATAAATATAAATATAGCCTCCTGTCAAACTGTACTGGGGTAAAAGTTATACGAGGAGGTGTTTCTGCTGAAAACTATACTGTTTACTAAGTTTCTGTGTTAACATAATTTCCTATTTCTAACATGCTTCCTAAACCATATATAGTTACTATTCTATATCTGGAATGCTTTACTGATACTGTACTACCTCGCGAGGTTTCAACTAAACACAACAATATCTTAACATGGCATATTACATCACATACTGAATATACTGGGCAGCGTTAACCACTTACGCCCGAATCTATATCGTACGGATAGGTATCCTACACGTTAAAACCCAAAACTTCTCATATTGCACCAATATTCAAAATAACACGATAATCGATTTCTAAACATGCTACTGGTCTGTAAATTACTATACTGCTTCGAGGTTACTCAACTTGCCGAGGAAACTTAACTTTACATACCTTATCTTTGAATATCCGTCCGTCGGACGAGGCTCGGCCGGTACTTCAACTATTTTCTCCCAACTACATTCATAAATACGTCAATCAATACTAAATACAACTTTATTTAAAAAGGCAACGTCACTTTCGATATAGTTTATAGCCTAAACTTAGGCTTGTCGAAAGACGGTCGAAACCTCGCTATTTTTCAGCGGCCCAGAAGGGAGAAGTATTCACTTCTCAGCTAGGAACACATAGACATTAGTTTAGAGAAATTGTACTTACTTTAGTTCGGTGGCTCGCCGATTCGTCAGCCGTATTTCGCGAAACTAACTCCGTAGAAATGCTCTCTACTGCTAAATACCTTGGTATCTAGGATTAATTTGGGTTTGGGCAGCGTTTGGCAGCGTAATCGGATGATAATTTATAATCTCCCTTCGTTTTCCCTCTGTTCACTACGTTCTCTGGAAGTTATTAAGTAATGAAATGATTTTAAACCGAAGTGGAGGCTTATATACTTGGGCCTGAACCTGGGCAACGTGTCACGGAGCCATCGCGGAGGCCTCACCTCCGTGACACGCTGCCATCGCGGAGGGGCTCTGCCTCGGCTCCTCCCGTGATGGTTCGACGGGTTTCTCGTCTGATCTTTTCCTGGGCCTTTCCCTAGCACGTATGGCTTTCAAATATGCTTAACCAACGTGCGAATAGGTCATCTAAGTGCCGGGAATTCTACGGGGTATAACATTCTCCCCCCCTTAGGAACATTCATCCTCGAATGTATACTGTTATCTAGAGGACTGCTTACCTTACTTTCTGGAAAACTTTTGGCAGAGTTTCCCCTATAATATGGACTATCGCAAAAACCTGAAATGCAGAACACAGGCACCGCACACAATATTCCAAGATTCACTAAACAACTAAATATCACTTCTTTCTTTATCATTTACAAACATACAATCATAAGATACTGTATAAGTAATGATACGGACATACCTGTCGTCTGACTAGGCCTGAAATAGATGAGGATATCTGATTTTCATGTCTTCTTCAGCCTCCCACGTCATTTCTTCCCGATTTCTATTACGCCACAATACCTTGATAGATGCAACGTCTTTAGTTCTCAATCTGCGAATCTGTCTGTCTAAAATGGCTACGGGAACCTCTTCATAGGCTAATTCCTCTGTGACCTGAACATCCTGGACTGGAACTACTGTAGAACGGTCCCCAACGAACTTTCTTAACATAAAAACATGGAATACTGGGTGAACAGATGCTAATTCTGGAGGCAAGTTTAACTCATATGCCACGCGGCTTATTCTTCGCCGAATCTGATATGGCCCAATGAATCTTGGGCTAAGCTTGCCTTTCCTGCCAAACCTCATTACCCCTTTCATAGGGGACACTTTTAGATATACCCAGTCGTTTACCGAAAATTCTAGATTTCTGCGCCGTCTATCTGCGTATGACTTCTGGCGGCTCTGAGCGGTCAGTAAACGTTCTCGGATAAGCTTTATCTTTTCCTCGGACTGCTGAACAATGTCTGGGCCAACTAATGCTGATTCTCCTGTTTCAAACCAGCCCACCGGCGATCTACATTTTCGCCCGTACAATGCCTCGAAAGGCGCCATCTGAATAGCTGAATGGTAGCTGTTATTATAAGCAAATTCGATTAACGACAGATGTTCATCCCAGCTACCCCCAAAATCTAACACACACGCTCGTAGCATACCTTCGAGCGTCTGAATCGTACGTTCAGCCTGCCCGTCTGTCTGAGGGTGGAATGCTATGCTCAAATTAATCTGCGTCCCCAAACCCTTCTGAAACGACTGCCAGAACCTAGCTGTAAACTGCGCTCCCCTATCTGAAATAATAGAGACCGGCACTCCATGCAATCTAACTATTTCTCTGATATACAATTCGGCATAATCCTCAGCAGAGAAAGTAGCCCTTACTGGCAGGAAATGAGCTGATTTTGTCAGCCTATCAACTATTACCCAAATGGAATTATTTCTGCGTCTAGTACGGGGTAACCCTGTTACGAAATACATGTTTATTGCTTCCCATTTCCACGTGGGTACCGTTATCTCTTGCGTCAAACCACCCGGTTTCTGGTGCTTTGCTTTCACCTGCTGACAATTAGCACATCTAGATACAAATTCAGCTACCTCAGTTTTCGTACCTGGCCACCAGTAGATGTCTCTGATGTCGTGGTACATTTTTGTCGCCCCTGGATGAAGGGAATAGCGAGCGTAATGTACCTCGTGCATAATGTGCCCACGAAGGCCTGAGACGTTCGGGACACAAAGGCGGCCCTTACAACGTAGCACACCATCCTCGGTTATCTGAAAATCTTGCTCCTTACCCTTCTGAACTCTATCTCTGAGCTGGACTAAATCGGGATCCTCATACTGTCGTTCCTTTACCTCTGCAACTAATGACGACACTGCCGAATTTTGAATTACGGCCCCATTATTTTCTGTTTCCATTACTCGAACAGCTAGTCCAGCTAACTGATGAATTTCTTTAGCTAATTTATGTTTCTCGGGTCGCAGATACGCCAAACTCCCCATTGACTTACGGCTCAGGGCGTCTGCCACAACATTGGCTTTTCCCGGATGGTACAGGATGTTCACATCATAATCCTTCAACAATTCTAACCAGCGACGTTGCCGCAGATTCAAGTCCCTCTGAGTGAAAATGTACTGCAAGCTCTTATGATCTGTATATATATCAACATGGACGCCGTACAGGTAATGCCTCCACATCTTCAAGGCATGAATTACTGCGGCCAACTCTAGATCATGGGTGGGGTAATTCTTCTCGTGTTTTCTCAGCTGCCTGGAAGCATATGCAATTACTCTACCATGCTGCATCAACACACAACCCAATCCGACACCTGACACGTCGCAATAAAATCAATAACCTTTTGTGCCTTCCGGCAGTGCCAGTACTGGGGCGGAGGTTAATCTGTCTTTCAGTTCCTGGAAACTCTGCTCGCATGCCTCCGTCCACTGGAACTTTGCTGCCTTCTGTGTCAATTTGGTTAAAGATGCTGCAATGGTTGAGAATCCCTCAATGAACCTCCGATAGTATCCTGCCAACCCCAGAAAGCTACGAACTTCAGTCGGGGTGGTAGGCCTAGGCCATGACTTAACTGCTTCTATCTTCTGCTTGTCTACCTGTATACCAGCGTCTGAGACAATATGTCCTAAAAAGGCTACTAAGTTAAGCCAGAATTCACATTTCGAAAACTTAGCATACAACTGGCGGTCCCTGAGAATCTGGAGCACTGTCCGCAAATGAGTCCGGTGATCTGCTTCAGAGCGAGAATACACCAGAATGTCATCAATAAATACTATCACGAACAAGTCCAGGAAAGGTCTGAAAATACTGTTCATCAGGTCCATAAAGACTGCTGGGGCATTCGTTAGCCCGAAGGACATAACCAGAACTTCAAAATGCCCATATCGGGTCCTGAATGCTGTCTTAGGAATATCCCTCTCACGTACTCGGACCTGGTGATAGCCGGACCGCAAGTCAATCTTAGAAAAGTATCTGGCTCCCTGTAGCTGATCAAATAGGTCATCAATCCTGGGAAGCTGATACTTGTTCTTTACTGTAACTTTGTTTAGCTGCCGATAGTCTATGCACATTCGGAGCGAGCCATCTTTCTTTCTCACAAACAAGACTGGCGCACCCCACGGGGAAGTACTCGGCCTGATAAAACCCTTGTCTAACAAATCTTTCAACTGCTCCTTTAATTCTCTGAGTTCTGCAGGAGCCATACGGTAAGGAGGTATTGATATTGGCTGAGTGCCTGGTAGCAAGTCAATAGCGAAGTCTATTTCCCTTTCTGGGGGAATATCAGGTAACTCATCAGGAAATACATCTGGGAATTCATTTACCACTGGAACAGACTGGAGTGTCGGAGATTCTGCTTGGACATCCTGAACTCTGACAATATGGTAAATGCACCCCTTAGATATCAACTTTCTCGCCCGAAGGTAGGAAATAAACCTACCTTTTGGCGTCGCGGTGCTGCCCTTCCACTCCCGTACTGCCTCCCTCGGGAAGTGGAATCGGACCGTTTTGGTCCAACATTCAACGTTAGCAAAACATGGTACTAACCAATCCATACCCATTATGGCATCGAAGTCTATCATTTCTAACTCGACCAGATCTACTGTGGTCTGACAATCAGCAACCTCTACTGTACACCCGCGGTAGATTCGACTAGCTGTGATAGAGTCACCAATGGGCGTAGATACTAGGAAGGGCTGCTGTAATGATTCTGGTACAATACTAAACTTCCGTGCCACAAATGGAGTAATATAGGACAAAGTAGACCCTGGATCAATTAGCACATAAGCAGGGTGTGAGCAGATAGTTAGCATACCTGTCACAACATCAGGCGATGCCTCTAAATCTTGCCTCCCTGGTAAGGCATATGTGCGGCTTGGAACCGCACCTGTACTGGAGGCCCCTGCTCTGCCTCGACCCCTGCCTGCTGAAATTGAGGGCCTACACCCAGTCGAGGATGTTGTAGCTCGTGATCCTGTTGATGCCCTATCCTGTCTGTCCCGGTCCTCACGACCTCTGGCTGGGCAATCTCTCATCAAATGGCCTTCTAGGCCACAAATATAGCATGCGGTGGAACCATACCTGCATGCTCCAGAATGACGTCGACTGCATATAGGGCAAAGTGGTAGGGTATACCTACTCTGCTCCGCCCTCCTCTGTGACGGTGAGTCTGCCGTCTGCGAACCTCTACCAGCCTCTGACTGCCCCCTGCGGCTGAATCTACCTGCCTGTGACTGTGGCGGAGGCGGGGGACTGGGCGGCCTGTTTGACAATCGTGGCCTGGGTCCTCCCCGGGCCTCTCTCTGTAACTCGGCTGGCCTATCCCGGCGACGCTGCTCCTGATTGACCCTTCTAATCTCCCGATGCCGCTGTCCGATGCCCTCAATTTTTCTGGGCAAATTCCTGGATTCGGGAAATATCCATGTCCTCTCACAGTGTGGCCGTGATACAAGTCTCGACATATTCTGGGTTCAACCCCATAATAAAACGGTGCACTCTGGATGCCATGGTATCCACGAAAGCCGGTGCATATCGAGCCAAGGAGTCAAACCGCAAGGAATATTCCCGAACACTCATGTCCCCCTGTTCCAGATGTAGGAACTGGTCTACCCGGGCCTGTCGGATCTCCCGCGGCAAATAGTGATCTAGAAAGGCTCCTGAAAAGCTGGACCAGGTGGGAGGGGGAACATCTCTCCCTCGGGACCTCTCCCAGCTTTCATACGGTAACACCGCAATATCTCGCAACCGGAATGCGGCCAATTCAACTGACTCAGTAGGCGTAGCATGCATAACCCTGAAGATTCTCTGCATCTGATCCAGAAAATCCTGGGGGTCCTCTGTTCGGTCCGTGCCTGTGAACTGTGGGGGATTCAGGGCTAAGAACTCTCAGACCCTCGAACTACCGGGCCCTCCTGATACTTCTGCAACTGTGGATGGCATTTGCTGACGCTGAGCAGCCATCATCTGTGCTATCATAACTACAACACTCCTAACCTCCTGGTCGGAAGGTGTCGGTATAGGGACTGCTGAAGATACTGTCGCTCCAAACGGCTCCTGACGTGGTGGAGACTGCTGAGGAGGCTGGGATGAAGCCTCTGTAGGGCCCTCTGATCGGGCTGTCTCCAAATGAGGGGGAGGCATCCTGCTGGTGCCCTCCCCTGCTGCAATGTCTAAGCTCCAACCTGTGGTAGGATGTTGCTGGTCTGACATTATCTATAGCCAAAGAATATGGTAAGCTCTTAGGGACTCAACCCTATATTGTACCGCTCTATAGCACGACTGAATAAGAATAAAAGACAACCATCCTATCATGCCTTGCAGCCTCCTACCCATAGTATGTGGTGCACAACACATCCATCGACAGGACTCTACTTAGCACGGCTTGCAGACTCCCTGGGACACGACCTGCTCTGATACCAAGTTTGTCACACCCCACCTTGGGGGGGGGGGTATGACTGGCACCTGGTGCCCTACTAAGACCTGACCTGCTAGACTGTTAAGCCTGGGCGCGTCTGGAGCCTGGCTGGCTCTAACTCACATTTCTGGAAACAAAGGGATATATAACGGCTGTAAATACAGCCCCCGGCCCATTGGCCTATAGCCTTCTGTACCTGTATTAGCAGGTAACCAGAAACATAGTAATTCAGGGAAACCTATATGGGCCGAAAAGGCCACCATGCTGTCTAGTTATCTGCAACTTAATCATAAAGCACAAAAAGAAGCTACGTGACCGGCAAGGTCACCACTACTGACAATTATGGCCCCACACGACCATCACAGAAGTAAGAAAGAGTAAAGACAACTATACAACTGCACGGCCCCACACGACCGGCTCATCTGACCACAGGGATTTCACACAGACTGCAAGCCTCTAGGAATAGTAATAGAACTGGCCGGCACAAGGCCCCGACCTACCCGTACTGTATACAACAAAAGAAACTGAACTACACCTCTGAAATTCAGCCTCCGGATGACTGGAGCTGAATACTCAACCGCTGACAGGAAGTCACGTAGAATCGCCTGCTCGTCTAAGAGCACCTGCAGGCAAGTAATGCAGTGCCCCACCAGGCGTCAGTATCGCTGGTACTGAGTATGTAAACCAAAGACTAAAAAAAGGATATCTGAAATCAATAACATAACTGACGAAACTGAAATAAGAAGAACCAGATTATCTGTCTGAAGATGTAAGTCGTACCTGTTCTCAATCATACGGGGGGGAATAGATGTCATATCTGGAGACGTATCATCCTACTACTAATCTACTCGTGTCTAATATAACATAGCACAACATACATAACGTAACATGGCATACACAACCTCACCCGGCCCCCATAAGCCGGGAGGTACAATCAACACAGAATCTATGCCCCTACCCCGGTCATCCCATCTCCTATAGTGGTTGTAAGCATCCTGCCGGTCCCTGGGTATGCACTTGGGCTCGCTGAGCCCCTGACTATAACTGTATCTGAGTCCGAAGGACTCTAAATCAACACCCCGGGCGTACCCGCTCGACGGGGGTGTATAAGGGCCGACCAAGGCACAATATGGTGAAACTGGCATCCCATCTTCGTCCCCTTGCGGGATGGCATATCACTCCATAGAGTGACGTATCCTCGTCCTCTGGCGGACGAGTCGATACAGCTATTAACCCTGGGTGGTCAGGGATGCTAGGTAATCCAACCCCAATCAATACAATGGTCTCAACTAATCATGCTCTCTTTGTATCTCATAAGCTAAGACTATCAGGTGTAGGGTATCGTATAAATCACATACTGAGCTAATAATAGCAATCTGTAAGTGTCTGATACATACTGAGATAGGTAAGTATAAATATAAATATAGCCTCCTGTCAAACTGTATTGGGGTAAAAGTTATACGAGGAGGTGTTTCTGCTGAAAACTATACTGTTTACTAAGTTTCTGTGTTAACATAATTTCCTATTTCTAACATGCTTCCTAAACCATATATAGTTACTATTCTATATCTGGAATGCTTTACTGATACTGTACTACCTCGCGAGGTTTCAGCTAAACACAACAATATCTTAACATGGCATATTACATCACATACTGAATATACTGTGCAGCCTTAACCACTTACGCCCGAATATATATCGTACGGATAGGTATCGTACACGTTACAACCCAAAACTTCTCATATTGCACCAATATTCAAAATAACACGATAATCGATTTCTAAACATGCTACTGGTCTGTAAATTACTATACTGCTTCGAGGTTACTCAACTTGCCGAGGAAACTTAACTTTACATACCTTATCTTTGAATATCCGTCCGTCGGACGAGGCTCGGCTGGTACTTCAACTATTTTCTCCCAACTGCATTCATAAATACATCAATCAATACTAAATACAACTTTATTTAAAAAGGCAACGTCACTTTCGATATAGTTTATAGCCTAAACTTAGGCTTATCGAAAGACGGTCGAAAACTCGCTATTTTTCAACGGCCCAGAAGGGAGAAGTATTCACTTCTCAGCTAGGAACACATAGACATTAGTTTGGAGCAATTGTACTTACTTTAGTTCGGTGGCTCGCCGATTCGTCGGCCGTATTTTGCGAAACTAACTCCGTAGAAATGCTCTCTGCTGCTAAATACCTTGGTATCTAGGATTAATTTGGGTTTGGGCAGCGTTTGGCAGCGTAATCGGACGATAATTTATAATCTCCCTTCGTTTTCCCTCTGTTCACTACGTTCTCTGGAAGTTATTAAGTAATGAAATGATTTTAAACCGAAGTGGAGGCTTATATACTTGGGCCTTAACCTGGGCAGCGCGTCACGGAGCCATCGCGGAGGCCTCACCTCCGTGACACGCTGCCATCGCGGAGGGGCTCTGCCTCGGCTCCTCCCTCGATGGTTCGACGGGTTTCTCGTCCGATCTTTTCCCGGGCCTTTCCCTAGCACGTATGGCTTTCAAATATGCTTAACCAACGTGCGAATAGGTCATCTAAGTGCCGGGAATTCTACGGGGTATAACACTGAGTCTGGCTGTAAGTGAGGCATCCTGCTGGTGCCCTCGCCTGCCGCTGTGTCTAATCTCCTGCCTGTAGCAGGGTGCCACTGATCTTCCATAGTATCTGTAGACAAAGAGGGTGGTAGGTTTCAAAAGAACCAACCCTATACTATATTGTGCTATGGCACGACTGAGTATGAAAGAAGGGTAACCATCCTATTATGCCTCGCAGCCTCCTGCCTATAGTATGTGGTGCACCACACACCCAAAGAGAAGACTCTACTTAGCACGGCTTGCAGACTCCCT
This sequence comes from Datura wrightii, assembly GCA_035772735.1. Taxonomy (NCBI): domain Eukaryota; kingdom Viridiplantae; phylum Streptophyta; class Magnoliopsida; order Solanales; family Solanaceae; genus Datura; species Datura wrightii. Next base: position 147,760,658 of record JASDFA010000018.1, read on the forward strand.
GGGACACGACCTACTCTGATACCAAGTTTGTCACACCCCACCTTGGGGGGTATGACGGGCACCTGGTGCCTGCTAGACTCTGGGCTGCTAAACAGTCCAGCCTGAGCACATCTGGTGCTTTGGCTAACTATGGCTCTATTTCAAGAAATGAACCGGCTATATAGCGGCTGTAAATACAGCCCCTGGCCGATTAGGCCTATAGCCACCTGCACTGTATCATCAGCTAACCAGAATCATCCACATGTAGGGAAACCTATGCCGATAAGGCCACCATGCTGTCTAGCTATCTCTAACTCAATATAACAAATGCGGAACTGCTACGTGACCGGCAAGGTCACCACTACTGACTGGATAAGGCCTTACATGGCCAACATAGACAACTAAACATACGCACGGCCCCACACAACCGGCACAGCTAACCACAGGGAAATATATAAAGACTGTAAGCCTCTAGGAAGTAATATAGATTGGTCGGGACAGGGCCCTGACCTACCCAAACTTTAATCAAAAGGAAATAGGAGCAACCTCTGACTATCTAGATCTGGAGGATAGGAGCTGATAACTCTGCTGACTGGATCACAAGGGATCGACTCCTCGTCTATGTGTACCTGCAGGCAAGCAATGCAGCGCCCACATGGGAGTCAGTACCACTGGTACTGAGCATGTAAAGCAAACTGAAATATACAACTGAAATGGGTAACAACAGTAACATGACATATAGGCAAGAAGTAGCTGAATCTATCTGGCTGAGGATAACTGGAAAGAGTTTACCTATTCTGTAACTAAACTTGGCGTACCTGACGACGTGTCGTCCTACTGTCTATCAGTATCAAATAGCACATATAGATATACATATAAATACACACAATACCTGACCGACCCCCATAAGCCAGAAGGTGCCAACCAACAGAACAACCTATTTACCCCTACCCGGGTCTAAACCAACCAAAAATAAGTCACTCCACTCATCTAATAACTGTGAGCTCCTCCTACCGACCCCCTTGGGTACTTAGCTCAGGCCTTGCCCTCTGACAATGAACAGTGTCTGAGTTTGAGGACTCCTGCTTCTGGGCGCAAGCACTCAACGGGGTAATCCATTGCTATATCTATGACTGAAAATACCCCTGGGTGTAAACACGCAACAGGGTAATTTAATATAAATTTGTATCTGAAACTGCCCCCGACAACAAGCGCACTCAGAGTAGTCTGCCCCTGTAAATAGGGTAATCTGGCCCTGCAAGCATGGTAATCTAGACCATATTGTTATGGTGGTCAGCCATCATCATCCTCTAGGTGGACGGCATCGCCCAGCTAGTTGCGGTATCTGAATCTGGTAGCGACACAACTATAACCCAGGGGCGGCGGAGTTGCTGAAGGGTGCCCACATGCCATAACAAGTCTCAACATGCAAATCACATACACAACAAGCATGCTCAAATGAAAAATACTAATAATATTCTCTTCTTTAATTTCAAGGCCAATCCGTATTAAACAACTGATGTTATATTCTGTTTTGCACTGTTTCTTATTGCTGGGCTAACTGCTACCTGGCCTTTATCTGTTTATATTATTATTGTTATCCGTGATCTAAAGCTATATCAGTTTCTAGAGCCATATCTGTTTCTGGAGCTATATCTGTATCTTGAGCTATATCGGTGTCTGAAGCTATTTCTATATCTGATTACTGATCTTATTATATATGGATATAACTCAATAACATAGAGCATACCATCTATAACTGGATATAGCTCAATAACATAAAATGTGCCATCTCTTACTAGATACAGTCTCAACAAATGTAATACATACTATCTGTAATCTTGCTAATTCACTATACTGCTTTTACAACTTCCATTCTGGGTATTACATAAGAACATGCTGAGCTACTAGCTGATACCACATTACTATCTAAAATCATCCGACTATCCGTTATTCTGATTATCGCATGATACGTAATGATATACTAGCATGCTTGCTGGAAATTGTACCGAAATCTTTCCTGTACGCTGGGTATCTGTTAATAGCCTTTATTCTATTTATTTTCTAGACTATACTTCCTGGCTTGCCGAAAGAATAGCTTTACATACCTGGTTTCTAAGTACCCGACAGACCGATGTGATTTCCGTCGGTACTTCTGCCGTTTCTCCCAACTACATTCATATACATGTCAATTAGAACCAAATACACCAATATTCTTAAAAAAAACATCACTTTCGATATATTTATAGTCTAAACTTTGGCTTACCGAAAGACGGTCAAAAACTCGCTAATTCTCGAAAGTACAGAAGGGAGAAATATTCACTTTAAGGCTAGGAGTATATTGACACTAATTTGGAGCAATTCCACTTACCTTAGTTCGGTAGCACGACGATTCATCGATCGAATTTCGCAAATCTAAATCCATAGGAATGCTCCTTACTGCTTAATACCTCGGTGTCTGGAGTTAATTTGAGTTTGGACCGCGTTTGAAGGCGTAATCGAGCGATAATTTAATAGTACTTTCGCACCCTCTCTGTTTTCTCACGAATCCTGGAAGTTATTTGATGAAAATGAGATTAAAAACTGAAGTTGGAGGCTTATATACTTGGGCTTGGACACGGCCAATGTGTCACGGATCCAACGCGGAGGCTCCACCTCCGTGACACGTTGCCATCGCTGAGGGGCTCTGCCCCGGTCCCTTCTGCGATGGTTCGACAAGTTTCTAGTCCGGTCTTTTCCCGGGCCTTTTTCTAGCATATATGGATTTCAAATACTCTTAATCAACACGCGAATAGGCCATCTATGTGTTGGGGATTTTACGGGGTATAACATTCTCCCCCCCTTAAGAACATTCTTCCTCGAATGTATACTTCTATCTAGAGGACTTCTCAACTTACTCAACTTGTTTCTAGAAAAATCTCGGCAGAGTTTCCCCTGTAATATGGACTATCCCCAAAACCTGAAATGCAGAAAAGTTCCATGCAAATATTCCACATAATACTATAGTATTTAAATGATAGATTAAAAAAGACCTTCTCATTTATATATACTATAAGGCACTGCACAAGATAATGATACTAACAAACCTGTCGCCTGACTAGGCTTGAAATAAATGAGGGTATCTGGTCTTCATGTCTTCCTTCGCCTCCCAAGTCATCTCCTGACAATTTCTGTTACTCCACAATACCTTGACAGATGCAATATCTTTAGTTCTCAGTCTACGAATCTATCTGTCTAAGATGACTACTGGAACCTCTTTATATGCAAACTCTTCTGTGACCTGGACATCCTGAACTGGAACAATTTTGGAAGGGTCTCCTATGAACTTCCTCAACATAGATACATGGAATACTGGGTGAACAGACGCTAACTCTGGAGGCAAGTTCAACTCCTATGCAACTCGGCCTATTCTCTGCCGAATCTGATATGGCTCAATGAACCTCGGGCTATGCCTTTCTTGCCAAATCTCATCACCCTTTTCATCGGAGACACTTTCAAATATACCGAGTCATCCACCGCAAACTCTAAATTTCTGCGCCGCACATCTGCATAAGACTTTTGGTGGCTCTGAGTTGTCAGTAGGCGTTCTCTGATAAGCTTCACCGCCTCTTCTGACTGATGAATAATATCAGGCCCAATCAGCGTCGTCTCCCCTACTTCAAACCAGCCAACGGGTGATCTACATTTCCGCCGGTATAATGCGGCAAAGGGCTCCATCTGGATATTTGAATGATAACTGTTATAATAGGCAAATTCAATCGACGATAGATGCTCATCCAAGCTACCCCCAAAATCTAGTACACACGCTCGTAGCATATCTTCGAGCGTCTGGATAGTGCGCTTAGCCTGTTCATCTGTCTGAGGGTGGAATGTTGTGCTCAAATTAATCTGCGTTCCCAGACCCCTCTGGAACGACTGCCAAAATCTGGTTGTAAACTGTGCTCCTCGGTCTGAAATAATTGACACCGGCACTCTATGTAATCTAACTATTTCTCAGATATATAATTCGACATAGTCCTCGGCCGAGAAGGTAGCTTTCACTGGCAGGAAATGAGCTGATTTTGTTAATCTGTCAATGATTACCCAAATAGAATCATTTCTGCATCTGGTACGGGGTAACCCTGTTACAAAATTCATATTTATCGCTTCCCATTTCCACAAAGGCACGACTATATCCTGCATCAGACCGCCCGGTTTCTGGTGTTCTGCTTTCACCTGCTGGCAGTTAGAACGTCTAGATACAAATTCAGCTATTTCAGCTTTCATACCTGGCCACCAGTAGATGTCTCTAATGTCGTGGTACATTTTCATTGCTCCTGGATGGAGGGAATAGCGAGTGTAATGTACATCATGCATGATCTGCTGGCGAAGCCCTAAAACATTCGGGACACATAGGCTGCCCTTACAACGCAGCACTTCATCCTCAGTCACATGGAAATCTGGCTCCTTACCTTTCTGAATTATATCTTTGAGCTGGACTAAGTTAGGGTCCTCATACTGCCATTCTTTTACCTCTGTAACTAACGATGACACAACAGAGTTCTGAATCACTACTCTATTATTTTCTGTCTCTACTACTCGAACGACTAAGTAGATGAATTTCCTTGACTAACTCCCACTTCTCGGGTCGCAAATATGCTAAACTCCCCATTGACTTACGGCTGAGGGCATCTACTACTACATTAGCTCCTCCTGGGTGGTAGAGAATATTTATGTTGTAATCTTTCAGCAATTCTAACCAGCGTCGCTGCCACAGATTTAACTCTCTCTGTGTGAAAATGTACTACAGGCTCTTATGATCTGTAAAAATGTCTACATGAACGCCATACAGATAATGCCTCCAGATTTTTAGAGCGTGGATCACTGCGGCCAGTTCCAAGTCATGGGTCGAATAGTTCTTTTTGTGCTTCCTCAGCTGTTTTGAAGCATAAGCAATTACCTTTCCATGCTGCGTTAGCACACAACCCAGTCCAATGCCTGAAGCGTCGCAATACACCGCATACCCATCTGTTCCCTCTAGCAATGTTAGTACTGGGGCGAAGGTCAATCTATCTTTAAACTCTTGAAAACTCTGCTCACATACCTCCGTGCACTGAAATTTCGCTGCTTTCTGTTTCAGCTTTGTCAGAGGTGTTGCTATAATGGAGAATCCTTCAAAAAATCTCTGGTAATACCCTGCTAAACCCAGGAAACTACGGATCTCGGTCGGAGTGGTAGGTCTAGGCCATGTCTTGACCGCCTCTATTTTTTGTGTGTCCACTTGTATACCAGCATTCGACACGATATGCCCTAAAAAGGCAACTGAGTTCAGCCAGAACTCACACTTAGAAAACTAGGCATACAACTGACGGTCCCTAAGGATCTGGAGTACTGTTCCTAAATGGTTCTGGTGATCTGTCTCTCAACGAGAATATACCAGTATATCATCGATAAATACTATCACGAACAGATCCAAATACGGTCTGAATATACGGTTCATCAGGTCCATAAACACTGCGGGAGCATTCGTCAGCCCAAAAGACATGACTAGAAATTCAAAGTGACCATATCTGGTCCTGAAAGTAGTCTTTGGAATGTCCCTCTCACGGACTCGGACTTGGTGGTATTCGGACCTCAGATCTATCTTGGAGAATCATCTGGCCCCCTGCAACTGGTCAAACAAATAATCTATTCTAGGGAGCGGGTATTTTTTTTTAACCATAACCTTATTCAGCTGCCGGTAGTCTATACACATACGGAGTGAGCCATCCTTCTTTCTTACAAACAGAACTGGCGCACCCCACGGGGAAGTACTAGGCCTGATAAAGCCTTTGTCGAGCAAATCTTTTAACTGCTCTTTCAACTCTCTAAGTTCAGCTGGTGCCATGCGATACAGGTGAATGGATATAGGTTGAGTCCCTAGCAACAAGTCAATTAAAAAATCTATCTCCCTTTTGGGAGGGATACCAGGCGACTCATCTGGAAATACGTCAGGGAATTCAGTGACCAGTGGAACGGACTGAAGAGTCGGAGGTTCAACTCGAACGTCCTGGACTCTAACTAGGTGATAAATACATCCCCTTGCTATTAATTTTCTCGCTTGAAGATAGGAAATAAACCTACCTTTTGGCGTAGCTATGCTCCCTTTCCACTCTCGAACTGCTTCCCTCAAAAAGTGAAATCAGACCGTCTTAGTCTAGCATTATAAATTGGCATAGCATCGCACTAACCAGTCCATACCATAATGGCATCGAAGTCGAGCATCTCAAGTTCTATCAAGTCTAATGTGGTCTGGCGATCAGCAACCTCCACCGTACACCCTCGGTAAACTCTTTTAGCTGTAATTGAGTCACCGATCGGTGTAAGCACTGAAAAGGGATGCTGAAGAAATTCTGGTTCGATACCCAACTTCCGGGCCACAAATGGTGTAATATATGACAAGGTAGACCCTGGATCAATCAATACATAAACAGGGTATGAGTAGATAATCAATATACTTGTGACCACATCGGGAGATGGCTCTGAATCCTGCCTCCCTGGTAATGCATAGGTACGGCTGGGGCCTGCACCTGAGCCAGAGGCTCCTAATCTACCTCGGCCCCTATTTGCTGAACCTGAGGGTCTGCGCCCTGCTAAGGCTGCTGGAGCTCGTGGCCCTGCTGATGTTCTATCAAGACTATCCCGGCTACCCTGTCCTTTGGATGGACAATCTCTCATTAAATGCCCTTCCTGTCCGCAGTAATAGCACCCTGAGAAGCCTTGCCTGCAGGCTCCAGAATGGGGTCGGTGGCATATAGGACAAGGGGTAGGTGCAAATCTCCTCTGTTCTGCCCTTCGCTGCTGAGGTGATGCTACTGTCCGTAAATTGCTACCGAACTCTGATTGACTCCGGCGAGCAAATCTGCCTCTCTACTGCTGTACCGGAGGTAAAGATTTGGGTGGTCAATCTGAAAACCGTGATCTCGGCCCCCTAGGGATTTCCCCCTGAATCTCAACAGGTCTGTTTTTACGGCTCTGCTCTGAAGTCGCCTGCCTGTCGCCTCGCTGCCGCTGTCTCAGGCCCTCAATTGTTTGTGCGAAGGCCTGTACCCTTGCTATGTCCATGTCCTCTCTAAAAGTAGCCGTCATGCACATCTCTATGTAATCTGAATTCAGGCCCATAATAAAGCGATGGACTCTGGACGACATGGTGTCCACAAATGCTGGAGCATAGCGGGCTAAGGAGTCGAAGTGTAAAGAATACTCACGGACGCTCCTGCCCCCTGCTCTAAGTGTAAGAACTGGTCCATCCGGGCCTGTCTGACCTCCTGGGGTAAGTAGTGGTCCAGGAAGGCCTCTGAGAAGCTGGATCAAGTAGGAGGGGCTGCATCTCTTCCATGAGATCTCTCCCAACTTTCGTACCACAAAACGACAATATCCCTCAACCGAAACACTGCTAATTCCACTAATTCTGCTGGGGTTACGTGCATGACTCTAAAGATTCTCTACATCTGGTCCAGAATGTCCTGAGTGTCCTCCACTTGATCTGACCTAGTAAACTGAGGGGGTTCCAATGCCAAGAATTCTCTAACGCTGGAACTACCTGGCCTACCACCGCACTACGTAGCTCCTGATCATATGAAGTAGGTGCAGGAGCTGTGGGAGGCGGTGCTGCCTCAAATGGTATCTGGAGAGGAGGAGACTGCTGGGAGGGTCGAGATGACACCTCCGTATCGCCCTCAGACCGGGCTGAGTCTGGCTGTAAGTGAGGCATCCTACTGGTGCCCTCGCCTGCCGCTCTATCAAATCTCCTGCCTGTAGCAGGGTGCCACTGATCTGCCATAGTATCTGTAGACAAAGAGGGTGGTAAGTTTCAATAGAACCAACCCTATACTGTATTATGCTATGGCACGACTGAGTATGAAAGAAGGGTAACCATCTTATTATGCCTAACAGCCTCCTGCCTATAGTATGTGGTGCACCACACACCCAAAGAGAAGACTCTACTTAGCACGGCTTGCAGACTCCCTGGGACACGACCTACTCTGATATCAAGTTTGTCACACCCCACCTTGGGGGGTATGACGGGCAACTGGTGCCTGCTAGACTCTGGGCTGCTAAACAGTCCAGCCTGAGCACATCTGGTGCTTTGGCTGACTGTGGCTCTATTTCAAGAAACGAACCGGCTATATAGCGGTTGTAAATACAGCGCCTGGACGATTAGGCCTATAGCCACATGCACTGTATCATCAGCTAACCAGAATCATCCACATGTAGGGAAACCTATGCGGGTTGATAAGGCCACCATGCTGTCTAGTTATCTATAACTCAATTAACAAATGCGGAACAACTACATGACCGACAAGGTCACCACTACTGACTGGATAAGGCCTCACATGGACAACATAGACAACTAAGCATACGCACGGCCCCACACGACCGGCACAGCTAACCACAGGGAAATATATACAGACTGCAAGCCTCTAAGAAGTAATAATAGATTGGTCCGGACAAGGCCCCGACCTACCCAAACTGTAATCAAAAGGAAATAGGAGCAACCTCCGACTGTCTAGCTCTGGAGGATTGGAGCTGATAACTCTGCTGACTAGATCACGAGGGATCGACTCCTCATCTATGTGTACCTACAGGCAAGCAATGCAGCGCCCACACGGGTGTCAGTACCACAGGTACTAAGCATGTAAAGCAAACTAAAATATACAACTGATATTTGTAACAACAATAACATGACATATAAGCAGGAAGTAGCTGAATCTATCTGGCTGAGGATAACTGGGGAGAGTTTACCTATTCTGTAACTAAACTGGGCATACCTGACGACGTGTCGTCCTACTGTCTATCAGTATCTAATAGCACATATAGATATACATATAAATACACACAATACCTGACCAACCCCCATAAGCCGGAAGGTTCCAACCAACAGAACAATCTATTTACCCCTACCAGTGTCAAAACCAACCAAAAATAAGTCGATCCACTCATCTGATAATTGTGAGCTCCACCTACCGGGCCCCTTGGGTACGTAGCTCAGGCCTTGCCCTCTGACAATGAACTGTGTCTGAGTCCGAGGACTCCTGCCTCTAGGCACAAGCGCTCAACAGGGTAATCTGCTGTTGTATCTGTGATAGAAACTGCCCCTGGGTGTAAACACGCAACAGGGTAATTTTATAAAAATCTATATCTGAAACTGCCCCCAGCCACAAGCGCACTCAGAGTAGTCTGCCCCTGTAAACAGGGTAATCTGGCTCTGCGCAGAGTGAACTAAACAGCCCCTGCAAGCAGAATCTGGACCATATTATTATGGTGGTCAGCCATCATCATCCTCTAGGCGGATAGCATCGTCCAGTTGGTGGCGGTATCTGAATCTGGTATAGACACAGCTATAACCCAGGAGCGGCGGGGATGCTGAAGGGTGCCCACATGCCATAACAAGTCTCAACATGCAAAACACATACACAGCAAGCATGCTCAAATGAAAAATACTAATCATATTCTCTTCTTTTATTTCAAGGCCAGTCCGTATTAAACAACTGATGCTATATTCTGTTTTGCACGGTTTTTGATTGCTGGGCTAACTGCTTCCTGGCCTTTATCTGTTTATATTATTATTGTTATCCGTGATCTGAAGCTATATCTGTTTCTAGAGCCATATCTGTTTCTGGAGCAATATCTGTATCTAGAGCTATATCGGTGTTTGAAGCTATTTCTATATCTGATTACTGATCTGATTATATCTGGATATAACTCAATAACATAGAGCATACCATCTATAACTGGATATAGCTCAATAACATAAAATGTGTCATCTCTTACAGGATACAGTCTCAACAAATGTAATACATACTATCTGTAATCTTGCTAATTCATTATACTTCTTTTACATCTTCCATTCTGGGTATTACATAAGAACATGCTGAGCTACTAGATGATACCACATTACTATCTAAAATCATCTGACTATCCGTTATTCTTATTATCGCATGATACGTAATGATATACTAGCATGCTTGCTGGAAATTGTAATAAAATCGTTCCTGTACGCTGGATATCTGTTAATAGCCTTTATTCTATTTATTTTCTAGACTGTACTTCCTACCTTGCCGAAAGAATAACTTTACATACCTGGTTTCTGAGTACCCGACTGACCGATGTGATTTTCATCGGTACTTCTGTTGTTTCTCCCAACTTCATTGATATACATGTCAATTAGAACCAAATACACCAATATTCTGAAAGAAAACGTCACTTTCGATATATTTATAGTCTAAACATTGGCTTATCGAAAGACGGTCAAAAACTCGCTATTTCTCGAAAGTCCAGAAGGGAGAAATATTCACTTTAAGGCTAGGAGTATATTGACACTAATTTGGAGCAATTCCACTTACCTTAGTTTGGTAGCACGACGATTCGTTGGACGAATTTCGCGAAACTAAATCCGTAGGAATGCTCCTTACTGCTTAATACGTCGGTATGTAGAGTTAATTTGAGTTTGGACCGCGTTTGACAGCGTAATCGAGCGATAATTTAATAGTACTTTCGCACCCTCTCTGTTTTCTCACGAATTCTTGAAGTTATTTGAGGAAAATGAGATAAAAAACCGAAGTTGGAGGCTTATATACTTGGGCTTGGACAGGGCCAACGTGTCATGGAGCCAACGCGGAGGCTCCCCCTCCGTGACATGTTGCCATCGCGGAGGGCCTGTGCCCCGACCCCTTACGCGATGGTTTGATAGGTTTCTAGTCCGGTCTTTTCCCAGGACTTTTTCTAAAATTTATGGCTTCCAAATACTCTTAACCAACACGCGAATAGGCCATCTATGTGTTGGGGATTTTACGGGGTGTAACAAAGAAAAACCCTCTGGTTTTGTTCAGCAAAATAGAATGCACAGATATCCCTCCCCACCCCCATCCAAAAAGCATGCGTCATCCTCGACGCATATATATGCAAGACAAAAACTAAGGGAATAGGAAACATACCTGTACGGCCTGGGTGTCAACTACCTGGTCGGTGGAGGGGGTAGATACGCCTCCAACATCAACTCCAATATTTTTGGCTTAACCAGGCGCATTTTTAGATCCAATTGAGCTCGTTCCTTCTCCACGAGCTCTCGCTACCTCAGTCTCGGCTCTCAGTCGAGCCTCTTCTCTTGATTCGTGCAGTGCTCTCTAACTCTGCTCTCGTTTTTACTGACGGAGTAGAGACGCATCATCATCAACACTCGCCTGCTCATGAGGCCTCTTCCCCTTGGGATGTGCCATCATCTCCTCTGTGATGAAATAAAAAATAGGTGGTAGCTCCTCTTCAAACTCATCATCGATCACGGGAAGTACTGGTGGAGGTACCCTAGCCACTTATCATGCGGCCAAGTCGCACACCTCGCATCGTAGCGCTCCAAGCTTTGTGTATCATCGATATAACTTCGACGCCTGTAACTGTGAAAGACGCTCATCCATCTTTCTCTTGAATGATTCCTGTCAACCCTGCACTGAACTAGACAATGTCTCCAAGTCCTTTGACACCTACAGCTTAACTTGCTCCATCAAGACTTTGACCTGTAGAATCGTGTGTGCCTGTTGTTTTTCTACTTTAGCTAGCCGCCTAGCCATGTTAACAAAGAACTCTTGTGCTACCGTGACTAGGTCGACTGTGGTGGATCGTGGAGGTGCAACTGATGGTCTAGATGATGCTGCCGTAAATGATGATTTAGGAACATCAGCAGGTTTGGAGGTATCCGCTGTATTTGTAGCCTCAGCTTGGCTGCCTATCTCTCTGCCCTCAGTAGGCTCGACCTCTAACTCGGCGAACTATGCTTCATCAGTCTACATTCCACTTCCAAATGCCTCCGGTATTATGGTCGCTCCAGCGGATGCAGATGCCTGAGTCCTCGCCCTCGATACCAGGTTTGTATCATCTCAAATCAGCCCCACCACTCTGGTCAACTGATGGCAATTCTGGCATTCGAGACTCCTGACAAAGTCTATAAAGCAAGAAAGGGAAGGGAATCATCGTACCATCATTTATAGCCCACTCTCGAATCTCCTCAACAATGAACCGTAGGAAATTGATTGCATACCCCTCCATTATGCTAGCTACCAGTGCTGCTCTGTCGGGTGAGAGTATATTGTCATTACTTGTTGGTACCAGCCTGTGCCTCACCAGTGACCACCAAAATTTCTCCTGAAAGTTCAATGCAGCCTTCTTTAGCTACGACTCTGTACCATGCAGCCATTCAACTAGCGGACCTTTAGTGGCAATGATTCGGGAAAGCCAAGTGTACTGCTGTAGCCGCTTGATGCTATTCAATGTCTTTGTTTTGACTTTCCTCAGCTCAGATAACCTATGATCAAACTCTGCCATGTTCATCAGAGCATGATAATCTGGCCCATACAACATCCTAGAAATCATTTCCTTAGATATATCAACTGGAGTCTCACGCACCAAAACTTGACTCAAGGCTAGCCGCCTCTTTCAATCCTGACCTCCTAATGCCAACCGCTGCAATATGGCTGCATATGCTATATAAAACTCTCGGACAAGGCATGGGCTGTAGCTACCTGATGGCTCGGTAAACAACCCGAACTTGTATTTATCAAAGACCGCTTGTAGCCCAAAATGGTATTTCAACCCAGTGGTGATCAGCCTTGGCTCCTCGTAAATGCTCCGCTTCAGATTGCCTTTGTCATTGGGAGAAATATCTCGGTTGTATATAGCCCGCATACCATGGACACAACATCTCCTCACATTTATCAGTTGTTCATTGGATGTGCTCGATGTCTCAGTAAGCCCATTGTCGGAGTCCCCTCGCTGGGCATGCGACTCATCAACTCTCTCTGTATTGTGCCCAGCTGCGGGAGCCCCAATAACAAGTATAGCAGCAGCCTTAGCACTTTCATTAGTGCGGCTGGGCGGATATCTTGCTAGTGGAGTGGGAGTATCGACCAGGGCTGTCAGATTTGAAGTTTTTTGGGCCCTAGCCCTGGTCGTCCTCCTTACCAGCTGCTCCTCCGATACCTCACGTTCCTCTTCAGAGCGACTCGACTCTTCAGAGGAGGATGGATAATCTCACAGCCTTCGGTATGATGGTTGACTATGCTGAGGTACCTGCTTTTTGGTTTGACCCTTCTTTGGTGTACCTCGTGGAGCCATTGCATAATTTTTGTTTGTTACAGATGAAGTGCAATGTCTTTATTGTTATTGTGCTTCGGTGAATGGGGGGTGCAGTGATGAAAGTTATTTCTATGGTTGTTTTCGATGGGTTATCGTGAAGAAGAAGAAGTAGAAAAGAGGGAAAATTTGAAGCTTTAATTTTATATGAGTTTAACTGGGAGCATTAGATGAAATCGGGTTCTTGATTTTGATTTAGAAGCTTCTCCCAATTGCATTCGTGGGTCGGGTTAAGTTAACTTACCTAGGACCTAACGACTCACGTAATGACTCGTGGTGTTACCCAATGACTCATTTCCTGAGTCGTGGTCCTTGGCCTGTTATAGCTTCAGGACGGGTCACATAACGACTCGTTTGGTTTCCCAACGATTCATTGAGTGAACCATTATCACCCATTTTCTTTAAGTTCAAACTTTGATCCAGTGTACCTGACGTGGGACTAAACGATTTGTTCCTTGGAGAAATGACTCGTGAAGTCACTCGTTGCTCCCCTGTCTTATATAGTTCTCTTCACAAATTGGCTAAACGAGTCGTCAAGCAGACGAAGACTCGTTCTGTGATTTTTCTGCACCAAAACTAAAGTTCCAATTTTTGGTTCCAACAGCAGAATTTCCATCTTATTCACATGTACCCATCAACAAACGTTTACACTAATTTTTTTATTACATTTACAACATGGGTTGCCTCCCAAGAAGCGCTTGATTTAACATCGCAACATGATGTGGGTGTTTTTGGCTACTCAGACTTCACCAAAACACCTCCACGGGTTGCCTCTCATGCAACGACTAATTTATCGTCGCGGCACGATGCAAGTCACTTGAGTTACTCAGGCTTCACTTGAAGTCCACAGGTCTACTAGTTTTAGTTCTTCTCTTCTTCCCAAATAAGCTTTGACCCGTTGACCATTTACAGTGAACCGCTTTCCTTCCTGGTTTTCCAATTTGATTTCCCTATGGGAGAATACTTTGACTACTCAATAAGGTCCAAGCCACTTAGACTTCAACTTTCCAGAAAACAACCGAAGTATAGAATTAAACAAAAGTACCATATCACCCCGACTGAATTCTCTTTTCTCGATTTTTCGGTCATGCTGAATTTTCATTCTTAGCTTGTAAATTTCAGAATTCTCATAGGCTTTCAAACCAAATTCATCTAACTCATTCAGATGGTCAAGCCTCAAGTTCGTAGCTTTGTTCCAATCTAGATTCAACTTCTTGAGCGCCCACATAGCTTTATACTCAAGTTCAACTAGGAGATGACATGCTTTACCATAAATAAGCTAATACAAAGACATAGCTATAGGAGTCTTGAAGGCAGTCCGATCGGCCCATAAAGCATCATCTAGCTTTCTTTCCCAATCTGTCTGGTTTGCATTCACAGTCTTTGCCAAAATAGTCTTTATCTCTCAGTTGGTTACTTCAACCTGCCCACTAGACTGCGGATGATAGGGTGTGGCCACCCTGTGTTTGACCCCATATTTTTCCAATAAACAGCGAAACAACCTGTTACAGAAATGCGAACCCCCATCACTAATGATGGCTCTGGGGGTCCCGAATCTTGCAAATATATCTCGCTTCAAGAACACTGTGACACTCTTCCTTTCATTGTTTGGCAGAGCAACTGCTTCCACCCATTTTGAAATGTACTCAACAAAGACAAGTATATACTTCAATCCATTCAAGCTCACAAATGGGCCCATGAAATCAGTGGCCCATACATAAAACAGCTCAATAAAGAGGATGGGAGTAATAGGAAGCTCGTGCCTCCTTGATATGCCTCCTTATCTTTGACATGCATCATATGCCTTTGCAAAATCGTGTGCATCCTCGTTAATGGTTGACCAATATTACCCACATTGTGGAATTTTTTGGGTTGTGCGGATCCCGCTGTGGTGGCCTCCAATAGGGGATGAGTGGCAGGCCTCCAATATACTCAACATCTCTACCTCAGGCACACATCTCTGAATAACCCCATCAACACATATTTAAGCGGTTTTACTTACCTTGCATACTCGGTATATTCCATGTACTGACCGCATACTTATATTGTATCATTTCATGATACAGGCTCGGATCTTCAGACCCAGCCCCGCCACTAGCCATCTTTCGGAGTTAGCATCAGTCCTTGTTGGTGAGTCCTCATCTGTCGAGGGCCCCTCTTTTATTCCATTATGTTGTGTATGTTCTGTTTCATACTTAGAGGGTTAGTTGGGTCTTTTCCCATCAACTCATCAGACTTAGAGACCTTTCAGACTACATATTGTATTTAGCATTAGACTCGTGTTATATTTCTTGATCATGTGTTATGCTAGACTTCCTCTATGTTATTATGTTAAGTCTTATGTTTTATTTGATTGAGTTAGATGTATGTTCATACCATGGGTCAACTTGGAGTCTCTCGGGGATCCTTGTCTCATGTCTCGATCCGGGCCTATGTTCGGGTCGTGACATAGGGCTTGCATGCTATTTTCTAAAATCATAATCTTAACATAACTGAACATCATAGCTAAATCGATTGACCCAAAACTGAAATTTTGTAATCGTAAGTAAAATCTAAACATTGGGTCAAACCTGCTTTAGAACATATTATATATCATGAATGATAAACATGCATAACTTAAATCATGAGGAACAATGGGAGACTCTTCTTATAACCGACATTACCACGATAGAGCTTACGTGGTCCCAACTATCACACTCAAGTGGCAGTGTCATCCAAAGCCTTTTCAAGTCCAAGGACGATACCATTATATCGATATCAAGCTCAAGGCCCATTCGGGGCAGGGGATAGCTCACAAGGGAGGTCCTAAAAGTATATATATGATATGTAAACCTATGTCGGCACATAGTTTTGAGGCATAGGGTTGACCGACCCTTAACCTACACGGTGCTAGACACTACTCCCAAAAACATGCATATGCTCTCCATTATTTTTCAACGAAGATGAATATCTTCTATTGATGAAGTTTAATAATCAACTACATAACAAATATGAAATCATATATGAGGAGCTTTAGCTCAAAACATACCACATGCTAAACATAATTGGGAGTCTTAACTTCAAAACCATGTGGTAAGCTAATTTGTGAAATCATAAATCTTACTTGAGCATATGCCATTGCTCGATACTTTAATCATGCTTGAAAATATTTAATTCACTTGAAAACATGATCATAAACATTGGTAACTTGATAACATGCTTTCCATCAATAATATCTCATCATACTTGAACATTGATCATAAATCTCAACTTTCATGAACTTCTCATAAAAGGGAATTTTAATTTATAAATCTTGAAAACATGATTATCATTGAAACCAATGTAAAACTTGTCCATGAATCATAATTCAATAATAGAAACATATTTTAGATCATACCCATTCAGAAAATTTGGAATTCATGCATTGGGTTAAAACCCCCCATAGGATTAACATTTGAATTTTCATGATTTATAGAGGGATTGGGAATGGGTATGAACAAATTCACCCATTCATAACCCTACACACCTAATAGGATCTGATTCAACCACTTCTCGGATTGCCCAATGAAGAATTGAAGGAAAACTTGTAGAAAACCTAAGCTTGATCACCTTCTAAGTCTTCAACATGCATGCATGAATGTGGATGACCTAAGAATGAACTTACCTCTCATAAAACATCCTACTTCGAGCTTAAAACGATGTAGTTTAGGACCCTAGGGCTTAGGAATTTCAGAAATAACCTTAAAGAAAAATCCTGGAAAAACTAAGTTGCTACTGACAACAGACGTCAGTACGATCCATTGTTAGCTCCTACGATCGGTTGTTGCCACTCATTGCTACTCCCTTAATGCTGGTCTATGATCCCTCACAACGACTGGATACGACAGGTCGTTGCTAGCTTAAATGACTTGTTGCTGCCAGTCATCGTCACCACTGCCTTAACTTGGGGATCCCTTTAAATGGCTGCTGACCAAGACCCATTGTTACCTGCAACTGTCATGCTATGACACATTAATTCCTCCTTGACCAAGGACCAATCTCCCAACGACACCATCCAACGACTCGTTACATTGAACAATGGGTCATTCCCACACCCCGTTACTTCTAACTCCAAACATGCAGTGCCTCACCACGAACACATCCAATGGGTCGTTAGTGGCACCCACGACTCGTACCATGACCTGTTCTGAGAAGGTTTTCTAGATTTCGGCCACTTTCATTTTTAAATCTGGGGTCTTGTCCTGGGCATTCCTGGGGTTTTACACAACCCTAGTTGTCGAGGTTTTAGCCTCTTATAGTTGTAAGATTGTTATTAGCATTTATAGACAAACACATAATTAAATACTTACAATAATAATTGTAAGAAAACCTACTTTAAATATCAAAGAACAAACTCAAGAACAATTGATTAAATCAAGTGTAGATCCTATGAATTTCTCTCCAAAACTTGATAATAATTCACAAAATAAAACTTTTTACACGTCTACTAGCATCTCTCTATCTTTTTTTCTAATATAAAACATAAAAGTTATTTATACAGACATCAAAAGCTTTTTCTAAGCTAACAATGAATTTTCTATATCTGGTGCCAGCTTGACTCACGACTAACCATACGACCCGTAATAGTATCGTACGTGTCATGCCTGCCTCTCAAACATCCCTTTGCTACTGCAAAATTGAGTAATTTTTGGAAACTGGTACGACTCATACCATTGTCGTATGAGTCATACAATCCTTCTGTGTCTTGGCATTGAGAACTTTCACATCCTCTGATGCTTTCTACGTATGTTATGGTATGCCTCATACCTTCCTCCTACGACTCGTGCTTGCTTGTTGCATCTGAAGTTCTGCCAAATCTTTATGAATAACTAAAGCTCCCTATTCGGGTTCTATGGTGACTACACGCAAGTGCTCATGGTCGAACAAGTAGTAAAATGTCTTGAGTAAGCCAAGTATCGATCCTATAGGGACTGAACTAAGGTAATAATTAACTTAAGTGTTAATGAACTATAACTTTAAGAATGCAGACAACCAATTAAACAATATTTGGAGAGTTTGAGTTTCCTAATTTCTACGAATCTAAGACAGAATTCTAAAGTGAGTCTGAACAATAGTAATGAGCATGCTGAGGTTAAAACGAACATGCAGGGAAGTAATTTATCGATACAATTCAGTTAATCTTTCCTTTGGTTGCTAGTCAAGAATTATTGCCTTTGGATTGAAACTTTCGCATCCTACCCAACTTAAGAATCATGAACCTTCAACCTACATTTCTGTGATAAAAGAATTTCATGTTCTAGCCATACAAAACCGATTCCTTAATTAACTAATAATACTTTCAAATATATTTCTATTCTGAATGTAAATCAATTCACAATTTTCCCAAACTAAGAAGAGATCATATCCTACCAATTCACAACTTCCCAACTTCTTTTCTTTTCAAAAATTAAAATTGGATTTTTTAGATATACATTAACATTGGCCAAACATTAATGCAGTAAGAACAAGAATTGATAGAACAACCATTGAAGAAAAGATGAAAACTAAATTGATCAACAATTACATTCCACTACATTTGTTCTTAACCTCAGCAAGAAGTGAATTTAGCCACTCATTTGTGAATTAAGCATCATCAAATGAGTACAAATCATACAAACAATTGAGATAAAAGAGAAAGAGATAGAGAAGAACCCTAGAATTTTCGTCCCTTCAACTGCCTGTAACCCACGTTCTTGATCAACCAAGTTAGAATGTTTAGAAATAAACCTAAGTGTGCTATTTATACTAGTGAGAATTTTTCCCGGAATAACAAGCAACGTGGCACGGAGTGTATCGTGGAGCACTCCCTCCGTGCCACGGGGCTAATGCAGACCCTCTCTGGAATCAGGTTCCTCAGCAATTTCTCCTTGGCGGGCCACGGCCTGTAACGCGGAGCCAGGCCAACGTGTCACGGCGCAATTGCGAAACTTCACTGGAATTGGCAAACATAAATCACCCGAGGTAGAATGCCTCCGCGATGGCAACGTGACAAGGCTCCATCGCGGAGCCCTTATTTTTGCTGCTCTTCCTTGACCTTTTCCACTCCTTGCTTCCAAGCCCATTCCCGATTTTTACCAACATGTATCTTAGCTTCCCAAAATTACATTTTACCTGCAAAACAACACTAATCATGTTGGTTAGTATAAATTCACGTTTTAACTACAAATCACATGAGAATGCACACATAATGATAGATAAACAAAATGAAATGAAGCATTTGAGTATCACTTGGGCATATAATTGTGCCCAAGATCACTTACCCCACACTTAAAACCTTGTTTGTCCTCGAACAATACTCTCACATCTCATGCAATTGACACCCATGCATAGCTACTTTGGCTTGACAATTCAAGCTACGGCTAAACCGATTATTTAATATAGCAAATCATCAACAAAAAAACATGCATGATCTCATCAACACAATGACATACACCACATTAATTCCTCCTAAACTCAAGAATCGACTCTCGATCTCTGCAAACTCATGCAAATCAACTGATAAAGACATCCGACACGAAATTCAATCTCTAGTCGAGCATGTGCCCTCACAACACAAGAGAAATTTCCCCCTTTTCAATCATATGATTTCCAAAGCATTACATGTAGGGGTATATGAACACGATTTCGCTCTCTCTCCCAAAGAATTCACATGCATCATGTCATGAACCATAGGCTTGCCTCTAGTGTATTACTCCACTAATATAAGGATGCGTGATGTAAGATCACGTAGGACTTAACGGGTTGTAATGTAAGCTAAGGCACTAGTAAATACTAGGCTAACCTATAATAGCAACTAGCTTCCTTAAGCGCTTTTCAATACGTCGCACCATCATTATGGGCCTTGTTTCTTCTTTCAACTTCTCTTTCTTGAATTTTCCTCTTTATTTTTGTTGCCATTTCTTTAAGCACACTCGACTTAATAACAACGATTAGTTATACATCTTTATTTTATTTAATTTCAGCAAGTGCACCTTTGACCTTTTCTTTACTTTCACCGCTTCCGCTTTTCCTTTCTTTTCACAATTCCCACTCCTTGACACTGTGGGAAAACTATTTTTCTTGAGCGCTTAAAAGTTTTAGATCAAATTCAAGGCTAATGAAAAAAAGGGATTAAGCTCGGTTTGTACCTCTTCAAAGAAAGAAAAAAATAGGCTAAAGGCTCAATGGGGCTAACTAGGATGTATATTCAAGGTAGGTATGACAATGGAAAGACATTCGGTTTAATCAAAGAAATGCCTACATCCTTTCCTACAATACACATCGTTCATTTCGTTTCATACACACACCGGGAAAGTTCTAGACACTTCACAATAGCATGGAATAATCGAAACCTTACCTCACACTCATTGCACATGCTCAACTCGAGACATATTCACAGACTCATCAATCAGCTAATTACAAGAATTCAATATTAAGGCTCAATCACACTGAATTGAACTCTATGACCTAGGTATCTCAACATGTTTACACATTTGCATGCTTTCATACCAATCACCTTTGCATCTTAATATCATGTATAACACGTAACAAGAATTCCGAACCATGAAGTAGTGACACATTCGGGAATCAAACAAAAGAAAGAACATAAAAGAAAGAGAAAAACTACTCCTATCGACTACATTTCCTTAAGACGGTCGTCATCCATCAATCATAGGAAACGATCACTATTTACGACTTTTGTTCAATGGGACTATTCTCGGTAAAAGCACCAAAAACAAAGGCAGAGAAACCCAAAATAAAAGAAATTTAACAAAAAATTTTAAAAATTTTGATAATTTCGATAGAAAATAAAAATATTAGAAAACAAAAATATTTACGCAACAACCATTCAACAACAGCTCATCTGACTCAACATTTGAGTCCTCACGGTGGGTCTCCTCATCAATAGGGACATCATCATCTACAGACTCCACAAAAGCTGGCCCCACTCGGCATAGAGCCTAGGCATTCTCGCCAAAGGGGTAATCTAGCTCGAGCTGCCATAGCTCATCCTCCGTCGCAGGCCTCCCGCCTATGCGCAACTGCAACATCTGCATCCCGTACATGCAGGCCATATATTGATCATCCCAAGCATGTCGCTCGGCTAGTGTGAGAACAGGCCCATGAGTCGTGTCAGGTGCCTTGGTATTTGTGACATCCAGGGCGCGCCTGTCAATCTGTGGGATGTAATCTAGGGCCTCTTTCTCGATATCATGGCCCCTCAGGAACGTGGTAAGCAAACCACCAAACCCGTACTTGTGCCATTGATGGAGTCATGCTCTCTTCATGGCGGAGATGATCACCACCCCAACATTTATCTCAACCCCTTTTATCAGGGCATACACAAAACACACTCGATCCCAACTAACAGACCCCCGGGATCAGGCAGGAACACACAATTTTTAGCCAAATCCTGGCTTCCTTATTCATCTGAGAGTAAGGCAGTGTCTAATGGTAGCCCCTCTCCTTGTGCCTGCACCACCGTGCTATCGAACGGGCTCCACACAGAGTGCCTCTAATATGCACATAAGGTGGAGTTATGTTTAGCTGCCGGAGTACATGGGCGTCTTTGTCCAGCGCCCCCAATATAACATTCAGGTGATGGGGCTCAAAGGTGACAACTTGCCCCCTTATCTTGACAGTGTGACTATGGAGGGTCGGGTTCCAGTTGGCATAGAACTCCCAAATCAGATGGAGATTGCACTCCTTGGGCCCTTCGAAGATGAAGTTCATCCCGGCAGTGTCAATCTGGTGTACGATCCTCGGGAATTCCTGTGCCAGCGGCTCCCCTGCTATATGCTCTTCCGGGAAGTATTTGGTTTCTTTGTGTTTTGCATACCATTTCTTCCCTTCAGCAGTCACCCATCGGGTTTCGTATTGTCGGTGTTGGCCTCTCGGAACCGCTAGTGCTGCTGGACTGCTGTTCCCAACCTTATCCTGTTTCTTCCGGTGCCCGATGTGGACGCTCCCTTTCCTTTATCTTGTCTGCCCGATATTGTTCCTGCACATATAACCATACAATCCCAATGTTATTCAAATCATAACTAGCTAGGACTAAGGTTGGGTTTAATTGAATCACCCCACACTTTGTCTTTAGCCGCAATTTAAAACAATTTGGCAAGACATTCATGATTTCAGAATTCTTAACAGTCAACATTCTTAGTGCCTTCATATAATTCGATGGAATAATTACTATGTACTACTTAGACTTCGTACAATGAATACAATATCGCCATCGATTCCATTACATCACATAGCACTTAGCGAAATTTTTGTTCTTAACAACCTATGCAATTCACCAATTTCATTTTTCCGAAAATTCCCTTGTCTACTTAGTATGTTCATCTATATTAACAACATCATTCACGTCACCCAACAAGCAAAACACAATTGTTTTTCACATTTCAACCAAATTTAGTTTCTTCCTATTAAAATTCCAACCCTAGCTACCAATTTCGCAAAAATTCAATAAAGCATGCACTCATCGAGTTCATATACTCACAATGATATTATGAACATCAATCAATCATAACTTAAATGAATTCACGCTCAATTTGCACTTAAGGCAAGGTTTACTCACCTCTCATGTTCAAAAATTGAAAATTCAAGTAAGAATGAGGTTAATTTCTAGAACATACCTTTAATCTGATGAAATCAAAGAAAAGTTGAAGAAAATTTGTGCCTAGTTCCGTGTCACGTTGGGGGTGGAGGGAATTTGGGGTGTTGGTCATGGAGGGAATGGAAAATGGGGAAAAATGGAGGGGAATCGGGGTTTAAAGGGTGTTTTTCGCGTGGGTTACCCGGCGACCCGGTGTGACCCGACGTGAATTACACCTCAACATGTCACGGAGGGTAACGCAAAACACACCCTCCGTGACACGGAGCCATCGCGTAGGTGTTCTGGAAATTTTAAAAAAATTTAGAATACCTTCAATGTGTCACGGAGGGTAACGCGAAGGCCCTCCTCCATGACACGGAGCCAACGCGTAGGCTCATTGTCATGCCATTTTTTATTTTTCTCACCTCAAATTTTTTTCCTTTGCGTTTTTTTGCATTTTTGCCCTCTGTTTCACCTGAAAATCATTTCAAAGCAAGAAATTGGTTAGAATTCATAGGTTTCAATGCAAACTCAATTTTTTTTTCTTTTTCTCTTCTTCTTTTTTTATATCTTTTCTTTTTCAACTAATTCTACTCATCTAGTACAACAATTTCACGGGCTGCCTCTCGTGCAGTGCCTGGTTTACCGTCGCGGCTCGACGTTATTGACGCTCAATCCTCCTCTAGAGTGATGGACGTCTTCTCTCGAATAACTTCCTCACCCCAGTAATGCTTACAATGTTGCCCATTAAGCAAGAACGTGGCACTTCGATCTTCTTTCCACAACTCCACTCTTAGTGCTTCCTCAATCGATGGTTTCAGCAATGGTTCTAGGGATCTCATTAAATGCTGAAAGTCATGCTTCCTGAGATACCATTGTGGTTCATTCCACATTTGCACCATCTCATAAGTATCTCTATCTCCGAAATGATCGGAGCTCATCAATGCTCTTTCCAATGGATCTCGAGATTCAACAATCTGAAGAATTTCTGCTTGATTTAGCACATGGATTGCTGAAAGCTCCTCATATATGTCCGGAAGCTTCGTGGTCTTATATACATCAAATACCTCCACTTTGTCATGCGCCTGCATGATTAGCTGCCCTGCAGCTACATCAATCAAAGCTCTCCCAGTTGCCAAGAAAGGACGTCCCAAAATAAATGGGACTTTCGCATCTGGCTCAAAATCTAGAACAACAAAATCTACAGGGAAGATAAGGGAGCCCACTTGCACCAGCATGTCCTCCACAATGCCATCTGGTCTGGCCAAAGAACGGTCCGCTGCAAGATCACTGTAGTTGGTCTAGGACTGCCCAGCCCCAACTTCATGAACACTAATGTCGGGATCAGGTTAATACTCTCTCCCAAGTCACATAATCCACGAGCTTGGATACTTTTCCCAATTGTGATTTGAATTGTAAAGATCCCAGGGTCCTTGAGCTTTGTTGGCAACCTGTTATGTAACTGGGAAGTGCACTCCTCAGTAAGCTCCACCGTAGCATACTCCATCAATCTGCTTTTGTTAGCTACGATGTCCTTGATATACTTTGAATATTTAGGTACTCCCTGCAAAACATCAACCAAAGGTAAATTAATCTGTACCTATTTAAGCACCTCCATGAACTTTTTGAAACAAGCTTCCTCCTTGTGTTTCTTTAATCTTTGAGGGAACGGGGGTGGTGGTCTTTCTGCTTCAACTGCCTTCTCCTTCCGCCTCGCATCATCATGTTCCCTCTTTTTTTCCACTGCTCCAAACTGCTGAGGTGGTCTCTCTGGTTCCACCTCCTTGAGTTGTAAACCACTCCTTGTGGTCACTGCATTTGACCTGCGTAGGATTTGGGTCAGTGTCGCTCGGTAGTCCTCCTCTTGGCTTGGTGTTTTGAGCTCCATCTAGTTGTCCGAACTGGTACTCCAACACCTTTGTAGCTAAATGGTTGTTCTTTACGTCTGCTGCTAATTCACATAATTAGCCTGCAATTGAGCTTGGTTAGCTAACATTGTTTTAAACATTTCCTCAATGCTGGTAGGTGGTGGAGGAGGTGCATTGTTTCCTCTATATTGAGTCTGATAGTTCTGCTGCCCTCCTTGATTTCTCTACGTACCCTGATTTGAACTCTGCCCTTGATGGCTGTTACTACCCCAAGAGAAATTCGGATGTTCAACAATTCGATTTGTAGTTGTTGCCATACTATTGGTGATTATTTCTCTATACATTCCTAACAAAGTTCACTGAATCTGGATTTGCACCACAACACTCAGCTGAGTGTTCATTACTACTGCATACTTCACCAAACCTGCTGCACTACATTAACTAGGGCTTGAGGTTGATTCAAGCTCATATTGCTGAAGTGGGTGCTGAGTTTATTTTGCAGCGCAGCTATCTGTGCAGCGATAGCGTAAAACCATCAACTTCCAAGACTCCTGCCGCTTTCCTTGTTCCTCCTCTAGAAGAGTCCACATTCCACTCTGGATTTCCCTGCGAAATACGATTTAACAAAGTATACAGCTCCTCATAAGTCTTTTCTAATGCTTGTCCCCCAGCTGCTGAGTCTAGCAAAATTTTTGTGTGGGGTTCCAAACCCTCTATGAAAGTATGCACTACCACATTATTGGACTGGTGATGGTGAGGACAATCCCGTAACATAGATTTGAACCTTTCCCAAGCTTGATACAGACTCTCCCCCTCTCTTTGTTTAAAACTTAGAATCTGACTTCTAAGCCTTGCTGTTTTCCCGGATGGAAAGAACCGTATCAAAAATTTTCTTGTAAGATCATCCCAAGTGGTGATAGAGTTAGGTGGCTCAGCTTTCAACCACCTCTTTGCTTCTCCCAATAATGAGAATGGGAATAATGTAAGCCTTACGTAATCGGATGATACTCCACCAGGGATGTAAGTGTCACTTATCTCCAAAAAGATTTGGAGATGTTGTTGTGGTTCTTCGTGAGGGAGACCTGTGAATTGCCTGCTGGTGTGCAGCAATTGCACTATATTCTGTTTCAGCTCAAACCTCCCTCCTGGCTCAAGTTTACGAATACTTGATGTAACATTGTTAGCATATGGGATTGCCACTTCGCGAACCGGACTAGCTACCATTTCCTCGGGCACTAACACTGCCCTCACAAGTGGTGGATTCTGCTGTTGCTCCAGGATTGTCTGTCTGAGCAACTGTAGCTTTTTCTCTAGAGCTTCCCTTCTTCAACGATGGAACTGTCTTTCCGGCTCCAAGTATGAATCCACCAACTCCTTGTCTCTTGCCAGTGTTCAACATAATTCAATATCTGCAAAAGACAGGCTAAGATCAAGTTGTCATCACTTATATAGAAATTGTAAACTAACACTAAGAAAACAATTTTACCAATTGCCAGTCCCCGGCAACGGCGCCAAAAACTTGTTCGGGTTCTGTGGTGATTACACGCAAGTGCACGTGGTCGAACAAGTAGTAAAATGGCTTAAGTAAGCCAAGTATCGATCCCATAGGGACTAAACTAAGGTAATAATTAAATTAAGTGTTAATGAACTATAACTTTAAGAATGCAGAAAACCAATTAAACAATATTTGGAGAGTTTGAGTTTCCTAATTTCTACGAATCTAAGACAGAATTCAAAAGTGAGTCTGAACAATAGTAATGAGCATGCTGAGGTTAAAACAAACATGCAGGGAAGTAATTTATCGATACAATTCAGTTAATCTTTCCTTCGGTTGCTAGTCAAGATTTATTGCCTATGGATTGAAAGTTTCGTATCCTACCCAACTTAAGAATCATGAACCTTCAACCTACATTTCTGTGATAAAAGAATTTCATGTTCTAGCCATACAAAACCGATTCCTTAATTGACTAATAAGACTTTCAGATATATTTCTATTCTGAATGTAAATCAATTCTCAATTTTCCCAAACTAAGAAGAGATCATATCCTACCAATTCACAACTTCCCAACTTCTTTTCTTTTCAAAATTAAAATTGGATTTTTTAGATATACATTAACATTGGCCAAACATTAATGCAGTAAGAACAAGAATTGATAGAACAAACATTGAAGAAAAGATGAAAACTAAATTGATCAACAATTACATTCCACTACATTTGTTCTTAACCTAACCAAGAAGTGAATTTAGCCACTCATCTGTAAATTAGGCATCATCAAATGAGTACAAATAATACAAACAATTGAGATAAAAGAGAAAGAGATAGAAAAGCACCCTAGAATTTTCGTCCCTTCAACTGCCTGTAACCCACGTTCTTGATCAACCAATTTATACTACTGAGAATTTTTCCCGGAATAACAAGCAACATGGCACGGAGTGTATCGCGGAGCACTCCCACCGTGCCACGGGGCTAACGCAGACCCTCTCTGGAATCAGGTTCATCAGCAGTTTCTCCTTGGCGTGCCACGACCTGCAACATGGAGCCAGGCCAACGTTTCATGGCGCAATCGCAAACCGTCACTGGAATTGGCCAAAATAAATCACCCGAGGCAGAATGCCTCCGCGATGGCAACATGACACGGCTCCATCGCGGAGCCCTTATTTTTGCTGCTCTTTCTTGACCTTTTCCACTCCTTGCATCCAAGTCCATTCCCGATTTTTACCAACTTGTATCTTAGCTTTCCAAAATTACATTTTACCTGCAAAATAACACTAATCATGTTGGTTAGTATAAATTCACATTTTAACTACAAATCACATAAGAATGCACATATAACGATAGATAAACAAGACGAAATGAAGCATTTGAGTAACACTTGGGCATATAATTCTGCCCAAGATCACTCCCCACAACTCATTGTATGAATTGTAAGTAGTTGTTACAATCCGTGGTTCCACCGGTACCAAGAGACTGCCTTATGCAATTTTCTATAAAGATTTTCACGACTCCAGTTATGGCTTGTAACATCTTGGTACTACTCATAGTAAGATTCATACTATGCATTCTCCTTATTCCAGTCTTCTGAGTTTATCCACAAGTCTCAGTATGACTTATACAATCATGGTAAGGCTCGTACTAAGATTGGCACTTGACTAATTTTCGGCACTTTTATGCATCTTTTGCACATTTTTGCTCCAACACCTTTATAAACAATACTTAAGTCCATGCTATTTTCTCAATTTTAAGCATTGAATGTGCTGTAAACTCACATTTGCATGTCCTCAGGCAAAGAAAACAAAAAACAAAAAAATGACGCTTAACTAAAAAATAAACCTAGGATACTACAGCCAACAATTAATCAAAATTTGCACTATAAATTCAAGTAGCTTTTGACCCTTTTTCCCATAAGCCAGATTAGCATATGCCCATCAAGCAATAACAAACCATGATAAAGAGGGATTATGATTTTTCATCTAGCTATTAACAGATAGTCAAGTTGTCACCAATGCTTTTCACATAGACAATTGGCAAAACCAAACAAAAACCATGTACCGTCACAACAAATGAAGTCCCCCACTCACATATATAGACGAATATGAAACATGGGAATGAACAAGTAAGACTCTCACCCTCACAAAGAAGTTCCAAATATTTCATGTCAGATACCATAGGCTTGTGCTTATTTTTTGTACTTTGACTTGTTAGATGGTCAGGCTAGGATCACTATAGTACTATATTTGGCTAATAATGTAGGCTTTCGGGCGGGTATAGTAGATATGGAATATTTTTACCTTCTAAACCCTCCTTGGAACTACATAAATGTGGCTCCATTTTTCACTTTTTCACCCTTTTTTCTTTTTCAACTTTTTTCCACCCTTTTCACCATTTTTATGCAATTGTATGGGTCTGGTGTGTTTTCAAAAATTCTCATTCATCATTCTCTTTTTGCATCTTCTTTTTCAATTTTTCTTTTTCTTTTGTTTCTTCTTTTTGTTTTGTCACACCACATCTTATTTTTAACCCTTTTTCTTTTCTCTTCTTTTTTCACCACCCCAAGATTCATGCATCCCTACTATAGACACCCTCAATTTAGGCATTTTGCATATGTTGAGGTTCATAATGTCTAAAGAGGGACTAGGGCAAAAATAGGTTCATTATAAAAATTAGTACGTGCTACATCCCGTGAGTTCCTAAAATTTATTCGACCTATTCTTACATTAGTCAAGAGCTTTAGAGTACGACGCGTACAAGAAAGGGACCGGGAAAAGGTCGAACAAGCGTGGAATCGAGATCAAACTAGAGAATGCCAAAGTAGGTCGTGACAGGGGCGGCGTGTCACAGAACCCCCTCTGTGTGCGTTGGGCACCATGGCACGCCTATAAACCGGCGCGATAGGGTCCGTGGCACAGACCCCGTGTCCACCGCCCAAACATTTTATATAAGTTCAAGTTTTCATTTGTTATATTTCATATATTCATATATATCTTTGTCCAGAGAATGGAAAATGCAAAACTTAATCTAATTCTCTTTCGTTACGCTACCAAACGCTGTCCAAATTCAAATTAACTTTAGGTATCGAATTATAAATATGCAGGAAGCATTACTATGGAGTTAGTTTCTTGAAATTCGCTCAGAAAATCATAGATCCACCAAGTAAAAGTTGTTAGAATTTCTCCAAACTAATTTCTATACGATCACAGGCTTCAAGTAAGTATTTCTCCATTCTAAATTCTCAAGAAATTATACGTTTCCGACCGTGTTTTGATTAGTTGAAGTATAGTTAATATTAGTATTAAAAGTTATCATTTTTTCAAAATTTAGTATTGAAACTAGTCTAATTTCAGTAATACAATTATAGTTAGAAGGAGTTTTTGAATACGGATCGAAACTCCCCAGTTAATCAGAAATTGGCAATCTAGGTATGTTAAGGGAAATTCGGCCGGCAAGGTAGTTACTTTAGTATTATAACTCAGTTTGTATCCCAATAAGAGAGCT
The DNA here is from genome assembly GCA_035772735.1 of Datura wrightii. Taxonomy (NCBI): domain Eukaryota; kingdom Viridiplantae; phylum Streptophyta; class Magnoliopsida; order Solanales; family Solanaceae; genus Datura; species Datura wrightii. The sequence continues at coordinate 147,790,236 of JASDFA010000018.1, forward strand.
AGAAGTATATCTATTATAATTAGCTATTGTTGCTAGCTGGGACTTGTATGCTATGTTGAGTTTGGGACTGACTTTGTCCTGTATAGCTTAGCTCTCCATAACGAACCCTAGGGTTACTATCTATGTCGATGCCCTCCAAAGGTGAGATGACGTCGCTCCAAGGAGTGGTATACCGTCCGCGAGGGATGAAGATGGGGTCCCAAGTCCTCATACAGTCTATTCCATTTCTGGTCTATTATATGTCGTATCGGCACCACACCCCCTGTCGATCCTGGTGCTCGTGGTGCAGATATTAGGAGTCCACTAGACTCAGACACAACTATAGTTCATGGGACGAGCAGGCTCAATTGTAGACCCAGGGGACTAGTAGGACGGCTATAGCAACTAATTGATCTGTTTTGACCATATTGGGGGTATATTGATTGAAGTTCACTCACTAGGGCTTATGGGGCCCTGGGTGGGTTATTCTGTGCTGGTTGTACCTTCCTTCTTATGGGGGCAAGGTAAGGTTCTTGTTTGTAGTAGTTACTGATAGATTAGATAGCAGGAAGTTCAACTATTCAAGTAGTATTTTTATCCCTTCTTTTCAGTTACTTTCAGTATCATTTCCGTTCACTCAATTACTTACAGTTATTGCCTTACATATTCAGTACATATTGTACTGACGCCCTTCTAGGGCGCTGCATTACTTTCCTGCAGGTGCTGATAGATGTGGGCTAGGATCTTCTTAGCTTTCAGCCAGAGTTAGCAGGGAAGTCAGCTCCATACCTCCGAAGCTAATAGCTAGAAGGTCTACTACTTTGTTTGTACAGTTTATGTGTAGATCGGCGCCCTGTCTCGACCATCATATCACTCCTAGAGGCTTGCAGACTATTTCAGATTCCTTATGGTTAGCTGTTGATGGCCGTATGGGGCCAGTGTATGTTTTATTTTATGTGTTGGCCATGTAGGGCCTTGTTTAGCTGTTAGTAGAGGCCTTGTCGGCCATAGCTCAGTTTAGTGCTGGATTTATTTTACAAGTTATAACTAGACATCATGGTGGCCTTGTCGGTCCGCATAGGATTCCCCATTATTACTTGTTTCTGGTTAGCTGTTTTCATTTACAAGTGTCTATAAGGCAGGGCTGTGTTTACAGCTGAGATATAGCCCATTGGTTTCTTCATTTAAGGTTTAGTTATGAACCAGAAATGCAAAAGCTCAGCCAGGCTAGTTGAGATCCTAGTAGGGCACCAGGTGCCAGTCATGCCTCTCAAGGTGGGGAGTGACAAACTTGGTATTAAAGCATGTCATATCCCAGGGAGCATGCAAGCCATGCTAAGTAGATTCTTTCCTATGGATGTGTTGTGCACCACATACTATTGAAAAGAGGTTGCGAGGCATGTTAGGATGGTTACTCATCTGTATAGAGATTAGTCCCTAAGCTTACTGTAATTTGCTTTTTTACAGAGAAATGATGGACATGCGACAGACCACGACTGGCAGGAAATTAGATGTTGCAGCAGGAGAAGACACTAGTAGGGTGCCCCAGTCAGAGTCGACCTGATCTGAGGGCGATAGGGAGACTACATCTCAATCTCCCCAGCACTCTCCGCAACGCCAGGAGCTGTCCAGAGGGAAAGACGTGTCGGCACCTCCTCAATCAGTCTCTATACCGATGCCATTAGATCAAGAGGTCAGCAGTGTCATTTTTATGATAGCTAAGATGATGACCGCACAACGTCAGCCAGTGGTATCCGTAGTTGCGGAGACTTCGGGAGGACCAGGTAGTTCGAGGGTCTGTGCCCCATAGTTTATGGGGATGGACCGAGACGAGGACCTTCAAGACTTTTTGGACCAGCTGCAGCGGATCTTTAGAGTAATGCATGCTGCACCTTCAGAATCTGTTGAGTTAGCGATATTTCGACTATGGGACCTGCAATATTATGGTATGAGAGTTGGGAAAGGTCCCGAGGTAAAGATGTTACCCCTTCGACTTGGTCCATCTTTTAAAAGGCCTTCTTGGACTATTATTTCCCGTGGGAGATCCGACAGGCCTGGGTAGATCAGTTTTTGCATCTGGAGCAGGGCTTAATGAGTGGTCGAGAGTATGCTATGAGGTTTGTCTCCCTGGCCCGATATGCACTGGCTTTTGTAGATACTACGCCGGCCAGGGTGCACCAGTTTGTAATGGGGCTAAATCCAGAATACGTAGAGACTTGTATCACAGCTACTCTTCGAGAGGATATGGATATTGCTTGTGCTTAGGCATTTTCTCAAAATATCGAAGGGATTAGGCAGCGACAGCGAGAGATAGACAGGGCAAATTAGGAGCAGCGCCGCAGGGCTAGATCGAGTGACACTTAAACAGGGTTTCAGGGCATACCTAAGCCACGACTATCAGGCAGACAACCTAGGCCTCCACCTCTACAGCAGCAGTACGGTAGTAGACCAGGCCATCAGGGGAAGTCAGGACCCAGCGAGAGTTCATGATCATCAGGCTCATAGCAGTAGAGGGGGTCAGAGTATAGTAGATTTATCGTGCCACTTTGCCCTATTTGTAGTGGCCCACATCCTGGGGCATGTAGGTATGGTTCTTCTGTGTGTTACATCTATGGCCAAGAGGGTCACTTACGAGAGACTGTCTAGCTAGGGGCCAGATTGATTGGGACCAAAAAGATAGATATTCAGTAGGGTCACGTGCCCCAGTATCTCTAGTATGGCGTAGGCCCTCAGCACCAGCCGGTAGAGGCCGAGGCAGATCAAGGGTATCTAGCTCAGGCACCGGTCCAGATCGCATTTATGCTTTACCGGGACGACAGGTGTCAAAGTCATCACCGGATGTGGTGACAGGTATGTTGGACATCTGCTCTAATTTTGTGTATTTCTTGATAGACCCAAGCTCCACTTTGTCCTATGTTACACCATTAGTTGCCCGAAAGTTCAGTATTATGCCAGATTTTCTTTAGCAACCTTTTTCAGTGTCTACACCTGTCGGTGACTCGATTATAGCTAAAAGGTTCTATCAAGGATGAAAAATATCGGTTGTTGGTCGCCATACTTTGGTAGATTTGGTGGAATTAGAAATGATTGACTTTGATGCAATTATGGGTATGGATTAGTTAGCATCATGTTACACTAATGTAGAATGTTGGACCAAGACTGTCCGATTCCACATCCTAGGGGAGGTATTATGGTAGTGGAAAGGCAATGCGGCCATGCCAAAAGGTAGGTTTATTTCCTATCTTCGGGCGAGAAAGCTGATAGCGAAGGGGTGTATTTATCATATTGTAAGGGTTTAGGATGTTCAAGAAGAATATCCGACTCTTCAGTAAATCCAGTAGTCAATGAATTTCCAGATGTATTTCTTGATGAACTTCTTAGTATTCCCCAAGAATGGGAAATCGATTTTTCCATTGACTTATTACTAGGTACCTCAGCCTATATCAATCTCTTTGTACAGAATGGCTGCTACTGAGCTTAGAGAATTGAAGGAACAACTAAAAGATCTGTTAGATAAGGGATTCATCAGGCTGAGTACTTCACTATGGGGTGCGCCAGTTTTGTTTGTGAGAATGAAGGATGGCTTCCTCCGCATGTGTATAGACTACCGGCAGCTGAATAAAGTCACCATCAAGAATAAATACCCACTCCCCAGAATAGATGACTTGTTTGACCAATTATAGGGGGTGAAGTATTTCTCTAAAATTGACGTAGGATCCTGGTATCATCAGGTCCGGGTTCGAGAGACAAACATTCCAAAAACTTCTTTCAGGACTAGGTATGGCCATTTTAAATTCCTAGTCACGTCCTTCAGATTGACAAATGCTCCTGTAGTGTTCATGGATTTGATGAATAACATCTTCAGGTTGTATCTAGACTTGTTTGTGATAGTGTTTATTGATGATATTCTGGTGTATTCCCACTCATAAGCATAACATAAAGATCATTTGCGAACAGTGCTCCAGATTCTTAGAGATCGCCAGTTGTATGCAAAATTTTCTAAATGTGAGTTTTGGCTGAACTCTGTAGCCTTTTTGGGCCACATCGAATCAGAGGCTGGCATTCAAGTAGATTCAAAGAAAATTGAGGCAGTAAAGACATGGCCTAGACCCAAAACTCTGACTGAGTTACGCAGTTTTCTAGGGTTAGCCGGGTATTAAAAAAGATTTGTAGAAGGAATTTCTACCTTATCGGCGCCCTTGACCAAGTTAACTCAGAAAGCATTTAAATTGCACTAGATTGAAGCATGTGAACAGAGATTCCAAGAGTTAAAGAACATATTAATGTCAGCGCTAGTACTAGCTTTGCTGGAAGGGTCAGAGGGTCATGTAGTGTACTGTAATGCTTCAAGCCTCGGGTTATGGTGTGTTCTGATACAACATGGTAAGGTAATTGCTTATGCTTCAAGACAGTTGAGGAAGCATCAAAAGGACTACCCCACCCATGATCTGGAATTTGCTGTTGTAATCCATGCCTTGAAAATATGGAGGCACTATCTGTATGGTGTCCACGTAGATATTTTTACTAATCATAAGAGCCTCTAGTACATTTTAACTCAGAAAGAGTTGAATATACGACATCATCGATAGACAGAATTGCTAAAAGATTACGATGCGAACATTTAGTATTATCAAGGAAAGGCCAACATTGTAGCAGATGTCCTCAGTCGCAAATCCATGGGATGTTTGGAACATTTGAGGCCCGAACAGTGAGAGTTAGCCCGAGAATTGCATCAGCTAGCTAGCTTAGCCGTTCAAATAGTGGACTTGGGAGACGGGGGAGCAGTGATCAAGAATAATGTAGTATCATCCTTGGTGGTAGAAGTAAAAGAACGACAATATGAAGATCCTAACTTGGTTCAGCTCAGAGATAATGTTCAGAAAGGGGAAGTATCAGTTTTTGAGGTAAGCGTAGACGAGGTCTTGAGATATAGGGGTCGCCTCCGTGTTGTAGATGTGGTAGGACTTCTCCAGCATATCATGGCAGAGGTACATTATTCTCGATATTCTCTTCACCCAAGATCAACAAAGATGTATCATGACATAAAAGAAACTTACTGGTGGCCGACAATGAAGAAGGAGGTAGCAGAATTTGTAGCACAATGTCCTAATTGCAGCAAGTGAAGGCGGAACATCAAAAGTCCGGTGGATTGACACAGGAGATAGTAGTGCCTATGTGGAAATGGGAAGAAATCAATATGGATTTTGTGACCGGATTACCCCGTACCAGTCGCATATTTGATTTCATATAGGTGAATGTCAACAGATTGACAAAGTCAGCTCATTTTCAGCCAGTTAGGAGCACCTTCTCAGCTGGGGATTATGCTGAATTATATATTAGGGAAGTAGTTCGATTGCATGGTGTCCCAGTGTCTATTATTTCTGACAGAGGAGCGCAGTTTACAGTTAAATTCTGGCTGTCCATTCAGAAGGGCCTGGGGACACAGGTTAACCTGAGTACAGCCTTCCATCCTTAAATGGACGGACAGGTAGAACGTACCATCCAAACACTCAAGGATATGTTACATGCATTGATGTGTTGTGGATTTACAACACTATCGATGGTCAAAACTAACAAAATAGAATGGACTTAGGTGTGTTTATGCAGATATAAGGCTCTTTTCCCTTAGTTGTAGGATGAATTAGTGTTGAATTTGAAAATTGCAAAAGAAAGACTAAAAGATGCAAAATATGCTCAGATTGCAGACCACAGTATGAGCCGTAGGAAGGACGTATGAGTCGTATTAATGGTCGTGACAAGCTGCAGAAGGCTAAGTTGAAAAGATGCAATGTACGAGTCTCAGTATGAGTTGTACCAACCTGGCACGAGTCATGGTGATTAAATCGTGACAAGATACAGAAAATTTGCATAAGGTGCTAACTCTTTCTACTGGAAGACAATATGACCCTTGGGAAGAAGGTACGAGTCGTATATGACGGTCGTGATGAACTTCAGAAGAATTCCAAAATTTCATAATCAAACCATGAGAGCTCAGTATGAGTCGTATGATGGAGGTATGAATGTACCAGGATCCAACACTTAGCACAATTCAGCCAACAATGCGAGGTACAACAGGAAGCTATGGGTCATAGGAAGCTACTACGGATCGTGTCATGGCCCGTGACGATTGCGGCACTAGATATGGAAATTCATCCAGTTAGCCTAGGAAAAGGATTCTTGTGTCTGTATAAATACATTTTAGGTTTTATTTTTCTATAGACAGTCATAGACACGTAAGAAATACAACAAAAGACAAAGAGACAAGATATTTGTGAGGGGAATCGAGTTGATTCAACTTGTGATCAACCTTTTCTTGAATTTATCTTGTTCTTTCAACTTGTTCTTCAAGATTTTGCTGAATAATTAAAGGAACTATTTTTCTCATTCATTCTTGTAAGTATTGATTTATGTACTCAACCATGAATACAATTAAAAACCTTACAACTATGAGAGGCTAAAACCTCCATAGCTAGATCTTTTGTGGGAACCATGGTGGATTAACAAGCTAGGGTTACACAAAGTGATCTTAAAACCAATAAAAATATTTATATTGTATTCTCTTCATGCTTAAACATTTCTTAACGGTGCGCAACATTAGGAAGTGCCTGAATTCTTTACTTACTTTGGTCGAAGAGATAGAGATTAGGAAAAGAGAATTACAATATAGCCTTGATCTTGATGATCATTATATTAACTTGACCAGTGGTCACAAGATAGTTAAATATGGAACTTAGTGATAACAGATAGATTGAAACTGCTCATGAGACTTTGTCGAGTGATTGAGTATAATCATTCAATAGGGAATGGTTAGTCGTTTCAATGAACCTAAGTTATCAGTTCTATAAGTAGGTATTGTTGATAATCACGAGTGTATACCCAAAGCAGTTGTGAACCCACGGGGAACACAAATCCTAGTTATTCTTTAATATTGAGTCAACAATAGAATTTTGATACTTGTTTTTATTATTGATTTCTTTTAGAATCCCCCTATTTTGAAGTAACTACCTCAAAATTACCGACTATAATCCAGTTCTTTCTATTCCCTATGCGATCAACCCCAACCTCTAGTTGGGTTCTTTATTGACAATGTCTGCCTTCTCACTTTAGTAAGAGGTGTGATTTGACTGATATCAAAAAGTGGCATCATTGCCGGGGAATACGGCTGAAACTAGGTTATTATCTTGTAATTAACGTTTTGGTAGTTATTTCATTAATTACATTTATTTTTATTTTTGATGCCCACAGGCTGTTCTCCGGTGAATGCCAAGGACTAGGAGTAGAGGAGATCCCCTTATTCCAATAAATCCAGAAATTGAAAGAGCACTGCATAGATTGGAAAACCATGATCAAAGGGAAGCCTGCATAGATGAAGAAGCTAGGCAAGTCGAGCTAGCTCGGCAAGCTGCACTGTAGCATGCGAAAGATGAAAGAGATGAAGTGGTAAATACTGGTCAACAAATGAGGGGCAACAAAGCTAATAGATTTGTCCCTCATTTCTTTAATGATGATGACGACCCGAACATTGATGAAGTCGGGTCGACTGGAGGAATTGTGCCACCACCACAGCACGCTGGGGCCAAGTTCAACACTACAAGCACCATGATTCAGTTGCTGAATATGAAAGGGGTGTTTAGTGGTCTCATTGTGGATGGCGCCAACCTGCACTTGATGAACTTCATAGAAATATGTGAGGCATACAGGTTTCTCGGAGTAAGCCAGGATGCAACAAGACTCAGACTCTTCCCTTTTTCTCTATTAGGGGAAGCTACTTTGTGGTTATCAGAGTTGCCGAATGACTCCATACATACCTTTTTCAATTTATCTAGTGAACTTAGGCTTCAAGTGCATACCACAAACTAGAGGGAGATTAAACAGGTCTTTTTGGAGAGATTCTTTCCCCCATCCATGATGTTGCAACTAAAAGTTGAGATTTATAATTTTCGATAGATTAAAACTGAGGACCTTCATGAAACTTGGTTGAGATTAAAAATGAAGTTGACTAAGTGCCCCAACCACAAAATCCCAAATGATAGTTTGTTGGAAATTTTTTACAGGTCTCTAAACAATAGCACCAAGGTTGTAGCTGACACAGTAGCTGGAGGAGTATTTTTGAGTCACACCTGGGAGCAAGCTGCCACCATTCTTGACAGGGCGACTAAGACAAACTGGGCCTGGCATACGATGGAGGTTGATGCAGTGGCAGACACATAGGTTGTTGGTTTGACTGCAGACAAACGTAGAAAAGAAGAAGAGCGCAACTAGGAGTTGGATCATATCCGCACATCTTTGGGCTTTATGACAAAGCATTTTATGGGAGCCAGAGCCAAACAGATCAATGTAGTGGGTACTCAAGGAAGGGAGCAAGGAGATGATCACTCTTATTCTAAGGAGAAGGCGAACTTCTTGGAAAGCCAGATGGATGGTTATCAAACCAATGCCCAAGCGTCTGGAAAAGACAATTGGTGTTAAGTCTCAGGAAATCAATGTCAGAACCAGTATAGAGACAACTATAACAGAAATGGGTTCAGAGACAGGAGCCGAGGTCGTGAGTGCGAAGGAGATTGGAGGCAAAATTATGGATATTGCAATGACCGGGCAGGATTTTATATGCCTCCCAATGCACGAGAAAGGTAGTCTAGGCAATCAAATTTTGAGAGCATGATGGATGAGATGTTGAAGAAGGTGAGGTCCACTGATGATCAGCTAAAGGAGATCTGAGGGGACTTTTCCAGTGTGGGTCAAAAGGTGGAATCTCATGCCACCGCCATCAAGCAAATTGAGCACCAATTTGGGAAACTGTATGCATCAATGAACCCTACACAAAAGGGTACACTACCCAACAACACCGATCAAAATTTGCAAGAGGATGCACATTGTATGGCGGTGATGACTAGGAGTGGTAAAACCATAGTTAACCCCCCGTTTGCATTTGAAGTTGAATGGAAAAAAGAGATCGTAATGGAGGATGATGATACAAGTGCTGAGAAAGAGATTGGTGAGTTGCAAGAGGCCTCGAGAGATGAGAAGGAACCTGACATTGATCAAGGGGAAACACAAGTACAAAAAGCTATCCCACCACCACCACAACCATTCCCCAAAAGGATGAAGAAGAAGGCGGGGAATTGTAAGTTCATGAAATTCCTTTCAATGCTTAAGCAACTGTCTGTGAACATACCATTGGTCAAACCATTGGAGCAGATGCTAGGATATGAAAATTTTATGAAGGACTTGGTAAGAAAGAAGAGATCTATGAGCTATGAACCTGTTGACAATGTGCATCACTATAGTGCCATAGCTACAAGGATCTTAGCACAAAAAAAGGAGGACCCAAGTGCCTTCACTATACCATGTATGAATGGAAATGTCGACTTTGCAAGGGCACTTTGTGATGTGGGAGCTAGCATTAATTTGATGCCCTTGAATATATTCAAGAAATAAGGATTGGGAGCCCCTACACCGACCAACATGCGGCAACTGATGACCGACAAAACAATTATGAAGTCGGTAGGCATCCTAATCAATGTGCTAGTCATGGTAGATAAATTTATATTCCCAGTAGACTTCATGAATTCGTATTGAGAGGTTGATTATGAGGTCCCCATCATTTTAGGGCGACCACTCCTTGCAACCGAAAGAGCTCTAGTAGATGTGGAAGCTGGCCGATTGAATTTTAGGCTAAATGAAGAAGAGGTCGCATTCAACTTCTGCAAGACAATGAAGCAACCCAAGGAATTTAGTGTGATCTCAACATTGGAGGATGAGTATGAATCACTTAATGAATTCTGAGTAGTCAAGTGATTTGTGTCGTGCCGCGTGTTAAATCAGGCTCTTCTTGGGAGGCAACCCAAGTGGTAGATTGGTGAAGTCTGAGTAACCATGCTACCTACATCGTGCCGCGATGTTAAATCAAGCGCTTCTTGGGAGGCAACCCAAGTTATTGAACTAATGTGTGCTCAGTGTGTAGGGAAAATAAAAAACAGGAGGCTGAAACATCAGCTGCTATGGCTCTCAGTACGACCCATGATTAGATCCTACGAGCCATAACAGTAGTCGTGGTGAGGTTCAGAAAAAATAATCCAAAGCTTTGACCTACGATTCACCCTACGGTCAGTACCTTGATGATACGAGTTGTATGATGTAATCGTTGGTCGTTAGGTAAGTTTTCGTTAACAGGTTGCATACGAGTCCAAGGGACGAGCCATAGGTTCTTCCTACGACTCGTGGGACAAGTGGTGACTGGTTAAAACTAGAATTAATACCCGACTCAGCGCAAATTTTTTAAAATTTTCCCTTTCCTATTTAAACCCGCTGAACCCTTTCTCCCACGCTCAAGCATTCAAACAGACGAATCTACCTCACTCTCCCCAACCCGTAACTCAATAACACCAAAAGAATCAAGAAATATTCTTGCTCGACTCAAGCTCTGAAAACCCCACACTGTCATTTACCATTGATGAAGCATCAATCAAGTAAGCGTGTTGTGTTAAACATTATTGAGGGGCACATATTGAAATTGTAGGTGCCAACACCCCTGTGAGTTAGTACTAGGCTTGAAGATTTGATTTTTAAAATAAATAATGATTAGGGTGTTGTTACTGTGCTTCTTTGATTAAAAGGATGCTAGGTTCTAGATGAATTGAGGTTTTGAAAATTAATGAGTTACGGGTAGTAGGTTAAAATGGGGAGGATTGGGCTTGGGTTAAACTAAGTCATTGATGTGCCTAGACTTGGGGGGAAATCTGAGTACCCCAAAAAAACTGAAAAAGAATCCTTGCAAATTGAGAAAAGAAAATTTAAAGTGGTATGAGGCACAATACGGAATGTAGGTTGCCATTACGAGTCGTACTAAGCACTCGTGCCACAAAACTGAACATAGTCACATGAAAATCTCGTTCTTATGAATCGTGGAATCGACCTACAGGTTGTACCACGAGTCGTAGAAAAATTTAGAAAAATAGTAATGTCGGGCTTCATCAGATGACTCGTAGTATGGATCATACCTTTATGGTACGAGTCGTACCGACAAATGTTGCAATTATGGGACTTCTTACAAGTCGTATCTCCATGGCACGACCCGTATTGAGGACCCTGGATGAAATTCATAATATCTCCTTTCTAATTCTTCTTTTTCAAAAATGGAATGCTAACTTCTTTCTCTAAAGGTACAATGACATATAAACGCAGGGCAGACAAAATAAAATCCCAAAGGAGACTAATTAATGAACCAACTGACTCGGAGTACGACACGGCCGAAAACTCACCTACTGGTTCAATTCAGAAGTATAAAGTAGACACCTCGGACATCGATGGAACCAGAACCACTAGGGCGAGAGAAAATCCTCAAGCTGAAGCAACCACTAACATATCCGCTCAAGCTCCCTAGTCTGAAGAGGGAGTTAGAGAGGAACAACAAGAATCAGAGAGAGACTCCAATGCTGAAGAAGGGTTAGGGGAGAGCCAGAGTGAAGAGGAAAGCGGTAGTGATGAGTCAGAGGAAGAGGCTCTTGTTGATGCACAAGAGCAGATCCCACCCAGAGCAAACTGTAAAATCCAGTGGAGAGTGCCAGGAGCCAAAGAAATCTATGAACAGGGCATCTCTCTCACCGCCAGAAATAAGCCACGGAGGATCATTCAAGAAGAACTGCGGATCCTCACAAACACGTTGAATGAAGTTGAGGAGATGAAGCAGATTTTTAGCTTCTATGGTTTTGAGTGGATGGCCAAGAATCCAACACATTACACATAAGAGATAGTTCAGGAGTTTTATGACAACTACTTGGATACCATGGAGGTGAAGGCAAAAGAGGGAAAAAAGATAAAAGACCAGCCTCGTCTGGAGAGTGTCATGGTCTGAGGTCGAGAAGTTAATATATCCAAGTGGACCATTGCTCGATTATTGTACGACCCATAGTTCGTGCCTACCAGGATGATACTAGAGTTTGATTACAGGGTGGAGGAAATAAGAAGATTAGATCGCTTGGTATGCTGGAGCGACAGAGGTAGCTACAATGGCTAGCAGGGGTGATTTCTGAGAACAAAGATGAAGATGAATGGTACAGGTGGAAATCAGGTGACCAATAATTCACTTAACATCATTGAAAAAGCCTGTTGGACACTAGTGCACCATCGATTAGCACCTACGGTAAACGAAAACACATTGAGTGTTATAGAGCTGCTTTGGCTGCATGCCTCATGTCTCGCTACCCCATCAATATTCTGAGGATCATAGTGGATGAGTTATGAGAATGGGTAGTGGGAGTAAGTACTAATTTCCCATTTCCGAGCGTTGTTTTTAGATTATGTATGGAGGCAGGAGATCCACGGGGTGACGAGCGGTTGATTGGAGGCCAAAGGATTGCAGATATAGACCTTATCCGGGATGAAATGAACCCACTAAGCAGATCCAAAATTCCCACAGCTATTCTAGCAGTCCAGCTAGCAGGGGATGCATAGTTGAATGTCCCCACTACATAGGAGCAAAGAGAGACACCGGCTACAGACGTCAGTCATTCAGAGTCAGCTCCCAGCACCTCAGATACACCACTTCCCATCATGTAGGCCCAAACACCGGCAGGATATACTTTACTACCACAAGAATTCCTTCAAAAGCTAGCTAAAAGATTTACCATGGCGGAGCATAAGATTCAGGCCATGATGGATAATGTAAAACCATGGGTCAAGTAAGAGAAAGAGGCAACAACCTAGGCTCTACCTGCTCGCCTAGATAGTTTTGAGAGCCAATTCAATGAAAGAATGGCAGAGCAGACCGATACCAGCAGACTTCCTGTGGAGATGGGGGCACTTCGGAGCCAAGTAGTTGAGTTGTCATCACGACAACAACCAGTTTTGGCGGCATATTGGGAGCCGACCACAGCTGGTGATAAAGGAAAGAAAAGAGTTGCTGACGATGCTAGTGAGGAGAGTTTGAGAAAAAAAAGAAAGAAGGAGAGAAAAGAGCGCAAACGGGATAGACCAGAGAGAATGCGGACTCATGACACACATATGACGAAGATGCATGAGAGAGATAGATAAGAAAGCAGCTCCACCGTACCTCAGCCCGAGCTTGCCCATAGCCATGGCCCTTTGGGAGAGCCACATTCAGCCCTGACAATTTCAGAGGCCATCCAACTGGCCACGACTACTGGGGGGGGGGACCACTCCCCCTATTGGCACACAATTGAGCGCGCCAGCAACCGCTAGCGACACTATTACAATAGAGGTACCATCTCTGTGAGATGATAGGAGCGCCTAGTGTGCCACAGGTATGTTCTCTTCCCCATTTTCTTCTAGATGATGCTTCGAGGATGAAGCTAACTTTTCAAAAAGGGGAGAGGGTGTACTTGTGATTTTGGGATTCTTGGTTCGTCTGAGGTTTTTTCTTGTCGTGTTTCTTTTCCCTTAGACATGCTTTCTAGTAGAACCAGCACGTGTAGGATTTTTATTTTTTTAGTTTGTGATTTTTTTCAATTAGAAATTAACTTAGGAGTACTCAGCCAATAAAAATACACTAGTTTTGGTTTTGGAAAGAAGTGACCCTATTTTTTTAAAAAAATTAATGCATTAGCTATGTATTTGTGACAACATGCATGATTGTTGTGGATCTTTTGATGTCATTTATTTTTTAAACATGAGTATTTTTGTTAAGTCATGTATAACCAGACAGGTGAGGTGACAACAGTTCATGCACCATGTGTGAGGGAGGTGTAGTAGTTAGTTCGGTATTGTGTTGAAGATCTAGAACTTGTCTGGTTGGTCTTTGCATAGACTAAGTGTTCGCGTTTTCTAGTCAGGTTGGTATTATATATTAAAACCGACACGCAAGTGCACGTGGTCAAACAAGTAATAAAGTGGCTAAGTAGCCAAGTATCGATCCAAGGAGGCTCAAGATACGAAAAATTGCCTAGTTTACTATATTCCTATTTAACTTCTAATTATGCTAACAACAATGTAACCAAGAGTTACTTGAGTTTTTGTTTCTAACTATATATACTACAACTAATAACAACTATTTACTTGTGAATTTAGACAATGGATATGAACATGCCAAGGTTAAGAACAAGTAATGAATTCGATAATCATGATAATTTGGTTACTATCTTCTTCATGTTGCTAGCCAAGAACATTCGCCTAGAAATTAAGACTCTCGTATTTAATTTCACTTTAGAATCATAAACCATCCGTCTACATTTCTGTGATCAAATGCAATTTATGACCTAGCACTACAATTCCGGTTCCTAAATTGACTAATACGGCTTTCAAGTATATTTCTATCAGGAAAGCACATCAAAACCCAATTTTCCCAAATCAAGTTAAGAACAATACCCTATTATTTCACAACTTTCCAATGTCTTACTCTTTCAAGTGAAATTGGACTTTTTAGATATACATTAATGTTGGCCAAGCACTAATGCAGTAAGAACAAGAATTAATAGAACAACATTAAAGAAAAAGAAGAAAACCATATCATTTACAATCAAAATTCATTACACATGTTCAAAACCTCAGCAAGGAAGAGAATTAGTCACTCATTTATGGATTGATCATCCTAAAATGAGTGTAAATCATACGTACAATTGATAGAAAGAAGAAAAGAAGAGAAGAAATCCCTTAGCTTTTTCGTTCCTCAACTGCTACTAACCCACGTCCTTGCTCTCCACTTCTGAACTCAGTCTAAAAACAAAAAACTAATTAAAATAAACCTAAGTGTGCTATTTATACTAGTGGGAAATTTTTCCCGGAATAACAAGCAACGTGTCACGGAGGCCAACGCGGAGCACTGGCTCCGTGACATGGCGTGGACGCGGACCTTCACTGGAATTTCCAGGGTCCGGTAAATTAACCTCAACGTGGCACGGAGGCCATCGCGGAGGCCTCTCTCCGTGCCACGGAGCTGACGCGAAGGCACACTGGAATTTGTCATTTTAATTCCTGTTCAGGCAGTGTGCTGCCGCGATGGTAGCGTGGCACGGCTCCATCGCGAAGCCCTTATAAAATGTGCATTCCAAGGTCTTTTCCACTCTCGCATCCAAGTCCAACTCCGACATAGTTCCAACATGCATTTTAGCTCCTAAAAATCACATTTACCTGCAAAACAAATGCTAATCATGTTGGTTAGTATAAATTCACATTTTATTACCAATTACATGATATTATATACACATTGCACAACAAACAAGGTAAAAATGATACGTTTGAGTATCACTTGGGCATATAAATCTGCCCAAGATCACTTACCCCACACTTAAATCCTTGTTCGTCCTCGAACAACACATACACAAATCATGCAAATTACATCCCAACCTTCGTCACTATGGTGCAACAATTTATGCTACGGTCATACCGATTATTCAATTTTTGCAAATCATCAAGAAAACATGCTTGGTCGTACAATACAATGACCTTTAATACATCAAGGCTTCCTAGACTTTAAGAATTGATTCTTGATATCGGCAAACTCATGCAAATCAACTAATCAAGAAATCCGACACGAAAATCTATCTTTCATCAAGCATGTGCCCTCATAACTCGAGAGAAACTTCCCCTTTATGTTCATGCAGCACACAAACATGCAAGTAGGGGCATATACAAATAAATTTCACTCTCTCTCCCAAAAGAATTCACATGCATTATGTCATGACCCATAGGCTTGCCCTTAGTGTATTACTCCACTAATATAAAGAAATGCAATATAGGATAACGTAGGACTTTAATGGGTTGTAACGGGGCTATGGATCTAGTATATATATATTGGATTAGCCAATAATAGTCGCTAGCATCCTTAAGCGCCTTTTCAACACATTCCCATCGACTCTTGGACATTGTTCCTCTCTTTTCTCTTTTTCCCCCATTCATGCTGGTTTACTTTCGTACATCCCATTTCATCAGACACACTTGACACAAAACAGAGGGTTTTAATGTACCCTCACTATCAATTAATTACAACAAGTGCCTCTTCAACATCATCTTTTCTTTCTTCACTTTGCTTTTCTTTCTCTTTTCACTCTTTTCACTCTTTAACACTTTGGGAAACATTTTCTTTTCTTTGTAAGCGCTTAAGAGCTTCTTATAGACTTTAAGGCTAATGAAAAGAAGGAATAAAACTTAGTTTATACACTTTTGGACAAAAGAAAGAAATCGGCTAAAGGCTCAACGGGCTGACTAGGGTATACAACATATAAAAAGGTAGAAATTTGACAAGAAGAAAAATGGAAACTATCGGTTAAAACAAAGAAATGCCTACATCCTTTCCAACACTACACCTCCTTCATTTCGTTTTGTATACACACCAGGCAAGTTCTAGACAATTCACAATGACATGGAATAGCAATACCTCACTTCAGACTTCATGCACATGCTCGAATCAAGATGCATTCACAGACTCTTTAATTAGTCAATTACATGAATTCAAGATTAAGCCTCAATCATACTGAACCAAATTCTATAGCCTAGGTAACTCAACATATTTACAGAATTGCATGCTTTCAAAAGAATCACTTTCACATTTTGAACATCAATTACAACACGCAACGAAATTTTAGAAACCATAAGCAACTACAGTTCATTGATGCAATCCACCAAAGAAAAACTAAAAAAACAAATAAAAATCCTACTCCTACCGACTACATTTCCCTTAAGACTGTCGTCATCCATACATCATAGGGAACGGTCACTAACTATGACATCGGTTCAATGGGACTATTCTCGGTAAAAGAACCGAAAACAATCTTTGAGAAACCCAAAAAAAATATAAAATATCAAAAAATTTTTGCAACACATCGATCATTTCGATAGAAAGAAAATATTTACAAGTGCAAAATATTTTCGCAAAAATTTTGAAAAATATCGATCATGTCGATAGAGGAAAAAAAACACACACACAATGGCAACCATACTTTCAAAAACACACATCATTAACCACACAATAAATATATACAGATACATCACCAAACAGTTCACAACAGGGAAAGCGCAAACATTCATAAACATCAAGGAAAAATATACAGCAATTTAGAGCCTATGTCCCAGCACCTAACTACTCCCCACCCCACACTTAAATCGAACACTGTCCCCAGTGTTCACAACAATACAAATCACAAAATTTTGGGTGGTGGAACTCCCTGCTCAGTCGAAATATTCGACTTCCTCATCCGGTGCTGCGACCTCGTCGCCCATATCTGAATCAGCTCCATCGTCGTCATCGGACTCCACATCAGAGTCCTCACGACGTGTCTCCTCATCAGTAGGGACATCGTCATCTGTAGGCTCCACAAAGGCTGGCCCTACCCGACATAAGGCTTTGGTGTTCTCGCCAAAGGGGTAGTCCAGCTCCAACTGCCATAATTCTTCCTCGGTGGCTGGTCTCCCACCAATTCGTAGCTGTAGCATCTGCATGCCAAACATACGGGCCATGTACTGATCGTCACGAGCATGTCGCTCGCCCAAAGTCAATACTGGTCCGTGTGTAGTGTCGGGGGCCTTAGTCTTTGTCACATCGAGGGCCCTCCGCTCCAACTTCGGAATATAATCCAAGGCTTCTTCCTCAATGTCGAGGCCTCGGAGGAAAGTGGTGATGAGTCCGCCAAACCCGTATCTATGGCCCTGGTGTAGTCTGGCTCTCTTCATGGTGGATATTATGACCGCCCCCACATTAATCTCAAGCCCTTTCATAAGGGCATACACCAAGCAGACACGGTCCCGGGTCACATCTGTCATATGGACTCCCGGGATCAAGCACGAACATACAATCTTCAGCCAGATTCTGGCCTCCCTGTTCATCTGCGAATAAGGCAGAGTCTGGTGGTAACCCCTCTCCTTATGTCTACTCCATCGGGCTGTGGATCGAGCCCCACACAACGTACATCTGATGTCGGCGTACGGTGGGGTGATGTTTAGCTGGCGGAGAACGTGGGCGTCTGTGTCCCGCGCTCCAACGATGGCATTCAGCTGCTGGGGTTCCAGAGTGACAATCTGCCCTCTGATTTTTATAGTGTGGCTTATGATGGCCGGGTTCCAGTTTGCATAAAATTCTCGGACCAAGTGAAGGTTGCACTCCTTGGGCTTTTGAAAAATAAAGCTGAGCCCAGCTGCCTCGATTCTCTGTACAATGCGAGGGAACTCCTGTGCAAGTGGTTCCCGTGCAATATGTTCCTCGGGGAAGTACTTGTTTTCTTTATGTTTTGCGTACCACTTCTTCCATTCATCGGTGACCCATCTTGTTCCGTATTGGCGGCGTTGGCCGCGCGGAACAGCGGGTGCAGCTGGGACTGCGGTGCCCAGTCTCATCCTTTTCCTACCTGTGCCTGAGATAGAAGCACCCTTGCCTTTATCTTGTCTGCTAGCCATTGTACCTGTCAATTTACACAAACAAGCACAATGTTAAGCTAAAAACTTGTTAACTTCGGCTAAGGTCGGGTTACACAACATTTACCCCACACTTAGGCCTTAGCTACTTCTATAAAATTACGGCAAAGATAACTCTAAGTACACCACAGACAACATCATAACTTCATGCTTAGTGCGTTCACAACAAAATTTCGACAGTATAACGGTTAACGTACTACTCAGACTTCATACAGCTAATCCCAATCCTACTATGGCTAACAATTCATACATCGCACAACCAAAAAAAAACATCAACAAAATAAAAACTACAATAAAAACATGTTATATACAAACGAATCCAAACAATCTAACCAATTCACACATTTTATGCATTTTCCCGCAAAAATTCGAGAATTCGTCGTCTCCTAACATTTACACAATATTTACCACGACTTCTCTCAAATAATAAACACACCCCGGCATCGAATTCACCAAATTATCAAGTGCCCAAGGCAAATTCAACAACCCAAACCCTAGAATACCATTCTATGATCAATTTCGAATTATTTATGCAATCGATAAGTTCAAACGCTAAATACAACAATTCAAACATATATCAATCACAAATAATCCAACATTCATGTTTAATTTCTACCTAGGGTGATATATCTCACCTAACATGCCCAAATTTGACAAAAATCGCCAAAAAATTGAGATAGACGATGAAAACATACCTTTGAATTGAAGAACCGAAGAAAATTGATGTTTTTCCTTGCCTTGGAACGTGGCACGGTGCTTGGGGAGGGGGGAATGGGTGTTTGGTCGCGGAGGGAAGAGGGAATAGGGAAAAATTGGGCAAAATCGGGGGTATATTTAAAGAAAACATGCGGGGCACCCGGCAACCCGATGTGACCCGGCACTGAATAAGGGGCAACGTGTCACGGAGGGTAACGCGGAGCCCCTCCTCCGTGACACGGAGCCAATGCGTTGGCTTACTGGATTTTTGAAAAATCCGGATTTTGCCTTCAACGTGTCACAGAGGCCAACACAGAGCACTGCTTCCGTGACACGGCGCCAACGCGCCAGTGCACTGTTTCTTCAATTAATTTGATTTTTCATACCTTGCCTCATTTTCTCGATTCCATGTATATTTCCTCCGTTATACCTGAAAATCACCTCACTAAACAAAAATTGGTTAAATTAATAGATTTCCCTAACTAAAATAAAAAAATACTAACTAAAATGAAAATCTAAACCTAATCAAGAAAAGAAAAAGAAAAATAAAAATTGGAAATAAACAACTAAAACAAAAATAAAGATAAAAACTAACTACACTGTGCAAAAAGAAGAAAAATAAAATATTTTTCTCATGGGTTGCCTCCCGTGCAGCGCCTGGTTTACCGTCGCGGCTCGACGTCCTTTAAGCTCACTTGTCTACTAGGGTGATGGACGATTTGTCCCAATCATGGTCATCCCCCCAGTAGTGCTTGCATCTCTGCCCATTTACCAAGAACGTAGCACTCCTAACTTCTTGCCACAGTTCTACTGCCCCGTGAGGGGTCATTCTCACCACTTCAAATGGTCCAGACCTTTTAGACCTCAGCTTACCAGGAAACAATTTCAATCTTGAATTAAAAAGCAAAACTTTCTGTCCTGGTTCGAAAATGCGATGCACCACATGCTTGTCATGCCATCTTTTGGTTCTTTCCTTGTAGTACTTCGCACTCTCATAGGCATGCCAGCGAAATTCATCAAGTTCGCTGAGCTGCATGAGTCTCTTTTTACCCGCTAGCTCTGAGTCCATATTTAGCTTTCTGACAGCCCAGAAAGCTCGATGCTCAAGTTCAACCGGGAGATGACATGATTTGCCATAGACCAATCAGTATGGTGACGTTCCAATCGGTGTCTTATAAGCAGTTCGGTAGGCCCACAACGCATTATCAAGTTTACTAGACCAATCATTCCGTTGTGTGTTCACCGTTTTCTGAAGAATCTCTTTTACCTCCCTATTTGACACCTCTACTTGCCCACTAGTTTGTGGGTGATATGCTGTGGCCACTTTATGGCGCACCCCATACTTAGCCAATAATTTCTTGAAACTTGCATTGATAATTGCTCGGGGTGTCCCAAACCTTGTGAGAATGTGTTTTTTCACAAACTTTGTTACTACCTTGTTATCATTCCTGGGGCAAGCTATTGCTTCCACCCATTTTGATACATAATCTACAGCCACCAAGATGTAACAATTTCCAAATGTCGGTGGGAATGGACTCATGAAATCAATGCCCCATACATCAAAGGGCTCAACTTCGAGTATGTTCTGCAAAGGCATCTCTTGTCTTCTGCCAATTGATCCTGTCCGCTGACATCTATCACACATTTTGACATACGCCATAGAATCTCTGAACAGTGTTGGCCAAAAGAAACCTGACTGAAGAACCTTGTGTGCTGTTCTCTCACCTCTGTGATGCCCTCCATACAACGAAGAATGGCAGCCCCTCAACACTTCTGCTATCTGACTCTCCGGGATGCATCTTCTCATCATCTGGTCTGGTCCCTGCTTGAACAAATATGGCTCATCCCATACATAATGTCGGCTGTCATGCCTCAATTTCCTTCTTTGTTGGTCTGTTGTCCCAGGTGGGTAAACTCCGCTCACTAGCAAGTTGACTATGTCAGCATACCAGGGAACTTCAGCTTATCCCACTACCAAGAGTTGCTCATCTGGGAAGTACTCATTAATGTCATCACCTTCCATCATATGCGACCGACTTTCCAGTCGTGATAGGTGATCTGCTACATGATTTTCACTCCCTTTTCGGTCTCTAATCTCAAGGTCAAACTCCTGTAGCAATAAGATCCATTTGATCAACCTGGGCTTAGCATCTTTCTTGTTGAATAGGTACCGAATAGCTGCATGATCAGTGTACACCACCACTTTCGAACCCACCAAATAAGACCGGAACTTGTCAAATGCAAACACCAGAGCTAGCATTTCCTTTTCTGTGACTGTGTAATTGCTCTGGGCCGTATTCAGTGTCTTGCTTGCATAATAAATAGAATGAAAAATTCTATTCTTCCTTTGTCCCAATACAGCTCCCACAGCCACATCACTGGCATCGCACATCAGCTCAAATGGTTGTTCCCAATCAGGAGAGGTAAGGATGGGTGCTTCTATCAATTTCTGCTTCAACTTTTCAAATGCTCCAACACACTCATCATTCAACTCAAACTTGACCTCCTTTTCTAGCAGTCTGCATAGCGGTCTAGAAATGTTGGAAAAGTTTTTATTGAATCGTCTGTAGAATCCTGCATGTCCCAGAAAACTGCGTACACCTTTCACTGATACTGGTGGTGGCAATTTCTCAATAACCTCAATTTTAGCACGATCGACTTTCAACCCCTTTTTAGACACTTTGTGGCCCAGGACAATCCCCTCCTTCACTAAGAAGTGGCATTTCTCCCAGTTTAACACAAGGTTGGATTCTTCACATCGAGCCAGAACCCTGTCAAGATTCTGCAAACAAGTAGCAAAAGAATTACCGAAAACAGAAAAATCATCCATAAATACCTCAACAAAATCCTCAACCATGTCATGGAAAATAGCCATCATGCATCTTTGGAATGTGGCGGGTGCGTTGCATAACCCAAACGGCATCCGCCTGAAATCATATGTCCCATAAGGACAGGTGAAAGTCGTCTTCTATTGATCCTCAGGAGCGATGGCTATTTGGTTATAGCCAGAGTACCCATCAAGGAAGCAATAATACTCCTGCCCTGCCAATCTATCAAGTATTTGATCAATAAAAGGAATGGGGTAATGGTCTTTCCTCGTGGCTTCATTGAGTTTCTTGTAGTCCATACAAATTCACCAGCCTGTGACGGTTCGTGTAGGGATCAACTCATTTTTCTCATTAGTGATTACAGTCATCCCCCCTTTCTTAGGAACACATTGAACGGGACTGACCCACTCACTGTCTGAAATTGGGTAGACTACACCTGCATCAAGCCACTTGATTATTTCCTTCCATACCACATCTTTCATTGCTGGATTAAGTCTCCTCTGCGGCTGAACAGTTGGCTTGGCTCCTGTCTCCATGAATATCCTGTGTGTGCAGAAAGTTGGATTTATACCCTGAATGTCAGACATTTGCCAACCCATTGCTTTTTTCCTCTTCCTTAAGACCCCCAAAGCTGCCTTTTCCTGTTCCTCTGTCAAGTCTGCAGAGATAATAACTGGTAACGTCTCTCCCTCCCCCAAAAAGATATATTTTAAATGGGGAGGCAATTCCTTCAGCTCCAATTTCGGTGCCTCCTCAATAGACGGTTTCGGCAACGGCTCTAGTGATCTCATCAATGACTGAAATTCCTGTCTCCTCGGATGATTAGGTGCTCCATCCAACAATTGAACCATTCCACAAGCTTCTCTATCCCCAAAATGATCAGAATGCGTCAACGCTCTTTCCAATGGGTATTGAGATTCAACAACCTGCCTACTTTCTCCATGTTCAACCACACTGATTTCCGAAAGCTCCTCATGTATAGCCGGCAGCTTCATGGCTTTTAACACATCAAATACCTCTACCTTGTCATGTGCTTGCATTGTAAGTTTACCCGCAGCTACATCAATTAATGCCTTTCCGTTTGCCAAAAAGGGTCGTCCTAAAATAAATGGGACTTCAGCATCTGGTTCAAAATCCAGAACAATGAAATCGACCGGAAAAATGAGGGAGTCTACTTGCACTAACACATCCTCAACAATGCCATCTGGCTTAGCTAAAGACCTGTCTGCTAGCTGCAAGATTACCGTTGTAGGTCTAGGACTTCCTAGACCTAACTTTCTGAATACCGAAGATGGCATCAGATTTATGCTTGCCCCCAAGTCGCATAATCCACGAGCTCGGATACTTTGACCAATAGTAAGCTAGATAGTAAAACTTTCAGGGTCTTTCAGTTTTGTGGGCAACCTATTCTGAATACGGGATGTGCATTCCTCCGTTAAAGCTACCGTGGCATACTCAGTCAAACGACTTTTGTTAGCCACGATGTCTTTAATATATTTCGCATATTTTGGCACTCCCTGCAAGACATCAACAAGAGGTAAGTTAACATGTACCTGTTTAAGTACCTCCATGAATTTCTGGAAACACGCCTCCTCCTTGTGTTTCTTAAGTCGTTGAGGGAACGGGGGTGGAGGCCTTTCTGGTTCAGCTTCTTTAGTCTTCCCCTTATCTGAGATTTGCTCTCCCTCAACATCTGCTGCTCCTGACTTTTGAGGCGATTTTTCCAGTTCCACCTCCTTCAACTGTAAACCACTCCTCGTGGTCACTGCATTTACCTGCTTCGGATTAGGATCCGTGTCGCTAGGTAGTCCTCCTCTGGGTCTAGTATTTTGGGCACTAGCAAATTTCCCAAACTGATATTCCAGAGCCTTGGTCGCCAACTGATTGTTCTTCACTTCGGCTGCCAATTTGACATAGTCAGCCTGCAATTGTGCCTGATTAGCGATCATGGTTTTGAACATCTGCTCAATGGTAGATGATGGTGGTGGAGGAGGGGCATTGTGATTTCTGAATTGAGCTTGATAATTTTGTTGCCCTCCTTGGTTTCTGTGCATCCCCTGCCCTGAACTTTGGCCTTGTTGATTGTTGCTACCCCACGAAAAATTCGGATGGTTCCTCCAATTTGAGTTGTAGCCACTACCAAACTGCTGCTGATTTCTCTGTGCATTGCCCACAAAGTTAACAGAATCAGGATTTGCACCACAGCATTCAGCTGAATGCTCACTACTACCACACACTTCACACCACATCTGTTGAACTGCATTGACTGAAGCTGAAGGCTGGTTCAAATTTATATTGCTGAAGTGAGTGTTTAACTGATTTTGCAAAGCAGCTATCTGTGCAGCGATAGCTGTGAATCCATCCACTTCAAGCACTCCCGCTGCTTTCCTTGCTCCACCTCTTGAAGAATCTGCATTCCATTCTGGATTGCCTTGTGAAATTCGGTTGAGCAAAGTGTACAGCTCCTTATAGGTCTTCTCCAGCGCTTGCCCTCCTGCTGCTGAATCTAACAGAATTTTAGTGTGGGGTTCCAAACCCTCAATAAATGTGTGTACCAACACCTCATTTGACTGATGATGGTGAGGACAGTCCCGCAACATGGATTTAAATCTTTCCCAGGCTTGATATAGATTTTCTCCTTCCCTCTGTTTAAAACTTAGGATTTGACTCCTAAGTCTGGCTGTTTTACCAGAAGGGAAAAATCTGATAAGAAACTTCCGTGCAAGATCATCCCACGTTGATATAGAATTGGGTGGTTCAGCTTTTAACCACCTCTTGGCTTCACCAAGTAAGGAAAATGGAAATAAGGTGAGCCGAACATAATCAGGTGACACCCCAGCGGGTATATAAGTGTCACTTATCTCCAAAAAGTTTTGGAGATGTTGTTGTGGATCATCATGAGGGAGACCGGTAAATTGCCCGCTTGTGTGCAAAAGTTGCACCATATTCTGCTTTAATTCAAACCTCCCTCCAGGCTCCGGTTTGCGGATGCTAGAATGTACATTATTAGCGTGTGGGATTGCCACCTCACGAACCGGCCTTGCTGCTGCTTCATCGGGCACTAAAACTGCCCGCACAACTGGTGGATTTTGTTGCTCCACCATAGACTGTTTAAGCAACTGCAGCTTCTTTCGTAGAGCTTCTCTACGTTGACTATGAAATTCACGTTCAGGCTCTAAGTAAGATTCCACCAGCTCTTTGTCCCTTGCCAGTGTTCACAGAAACAAAATCTGCAAAATACAGGCTAAGACCAAGTTGTTAACACTTAAGAAAATGAAAATACAAATACAGTAAATTTACACTAAACACAATTTCACAAATCGCCTAGCCTCCCCGGCAACGGCGCCAAAAACTTGTTCGCAGTTTTCTGCTCAGGTTGGTATTATATATTATAAACCGACACGCAAGTGCACGTGGTCAAACAAGTAATAAAGTGGCTAAGTAGCCAAGTATCGATCCAAGGAGGCTCAAGATACGTAAAATTGCCTAGTTTACTATATTCCTATTTAACTTCTAATTATGCTAACAACAATGTAACCAAGAGTTACTTGAGTGTTTGTTTCTAACTATATATACTACAACTAATAACAACTATTTACTTGTGAATTTAGACAATGGATATGAACATGCCAAGGTTAAGAACAAGTAATGAATTCGATAATCATGATAATTTGGTTACTATCTTCTTCATGTTGCTAGCCAAGAACATTCGCCTAGAAATTAAGACTCTCGTATTTAATTTCACTTTAGAATCATAAACCATCCGTCTACATTTCTGTGATCAAATGCAATTTATGACCTAGCACTACAATTCCGGTTCCTAAATTGACTAATACGGCTTTCAAGTATATTTCTATCAGGAAAGCACATCAAAACCCAATTTTCCCAAATCAAGTTAAGAACAATACCCTATTAATTCACAACTTTCCAATGTCTTACTCTTTCGAGTGAAATTGGACTTTTTAGATATACATTAATGTTGGCCAAGCACTAATGCAGTAAGAACAAGAATTAATAGAACAACATTAAAGAAGAAGAAGAAAACCATATCATTTACAATCAAAATTCATTACACATGTTCAAAACCTCAGCAAGGAAGAGAATTAGCCACTCATTTGTGGATTGATCATCCTAAAATGAGTGTAAATCATACGTACAATTGATAGAAAGAAGAAAAGAAGAGAAGAAATCCCTTAGCTTTTTCGTTCCTCAACTGCTACTAACCCACGTCCTTGCTCTCCACTTCTGAACTCAGTCTAAAAACTAAAAACTAATTAAAATAAACCTAAGTGTGCTATTTATACTAGTGGGAAATTTTTCCCGGAATAACAAGCAATGTGTCACGGAGGCCAACACGGAGCACTGGCTCCGTGACACGGCGTGGACGCGGACCTTCACTGGAATTTCCAGGGTCCGGTAAATTAACCTCAACGTGGCACGGAGGCCATCGCGGAGGCCTCTCTCCGTGCCACGGAGCTGACGCGAAGGCACACTTGAATTTGCCATTTTAATTCCTGTTCAGGCAGTGTGCTGCCGCGATGGTAGCATGGCACGGCTCCATCGCGGAGCCCTTATAAAATATGCATTCCAAGGTATTTTCCACGCTCGCATCCAAGTCCAACTCCGACATAGTTCCAACATGCATTTTAGCTCCTAAAAATCACATTTACCTGCAAAACAAATGCTAATCATGTTGGTTAGTATAAATTGACATTTTATTACCAATTACATGATATTATATACACATTGCACAACAAACAAGGTAAAAATGATACGTTTGAGTATCACTTGGGCATATAAATCTGCCCAAGATCACTTAGGATTGTTGATTGGGACATGATCATAGGACATTTTTTGTTTATCTCACATTTAGCCTATATTACCCTGCAAAAATGTTGCATGAATCCCTTGATCCCAAGTTTGATCCCTAGTAGACCATGATTTCTTTGATTTACCGATTAACCGTATCCAGTTTTTTGTAATGAAACTATTTTGGTCCTGGTCCTTCCTTGGATATTGTGTACCTCAACAAAAGAAAAATGCTTAAATTGAGGGTGGCTAGAGTAGGGGCGTGTAAAAGGTGGGAACGGAAGAAAGGAAAAGAAAAGAGAAGAAAGAGTAATGGTGAAGAATGAAGGGTGGTGAGATGATGAAAAAAAGACATGAGAAATGCTAAAAAATTTTGAAAAAGAAAGCCAAAGGAAATCTGAAAATGCTGAAAAAATGCGAACCCCCATCATTAATGATGGCTCTGGGGATCCCGAATCTTGCAAATATATTCCGCTTCAAGAGCGTCGTGACACTCTTCCCTTCATTGTTTGGCAGAGCAACTGCTTCCACCCATTTTGAAATGTACTCAACAACGACAAGTATATACTTCAATCTGTTCGATCTCACAAATGGGTCTATGAAATCAATGGCCCATACATCAAACAACTGAATAATGAGGATGGGAGTAATAGGAAGCTTGTGCCTCCGTGATATGCCTCCTTGTCTTTGACATGCATCATATGGGTTTGCAAAATCGTGTGCATCCTTGTGAATGGTTGACCAATAGTACCCACATTGTGGAATTTTGTGGGCTATGCGGATCCCGCTGTGGTGGCCTCCAATAGGGGATGAGTGGCAGGCCTCCAATATACTCAGCATCTCTACCACGGGCACGCATCTATGAATAACCCAATCATCACATATTTAAGCGGTTTTACTTATCTTGCATACTCAGTACATTCCACATACTGACCGCATACTCTATGTTGTATCATTTCATGATACAGGCTCTGATCGTCAGACTCAGCCCCGCCACTAGCCATCTTTCGAAGTTAGCATCAGTCCCTATTGGTGAGTCCTCATCTGTCGAGGGCCCCTCTTTTATTCCATTATGTTGTGTATGTTCTGTTTCATACTTAGAGGGTTAGTTGGGTCTTGTCCCATCAACTCATCAGACTTAGAGGCCTTTTAGACGACATATTGTATTTAGCATTAGACTCGTGTTATATTTCTGGATCATGTGTTATGCTAGACTTCCTCTATGTTATTATGTTAAGTCTTACGCTTTATTTGATTGAGTTAGATGTATGTTCATGCCATGGGTCAACTTGGAGTCTCTCGGGGATCCTTGTCCCATGTCTCGATCCAGGCCTATGTTCGGGTCGTGACATAGGGCTTGCATGCTATTTTCTAAAATCATAATCTTAACATAACTGAACATCATAACAAAATCGATTGACCCAAAAATGAAATTTTATAATCATACATAAAACTAAACATTGGGTCAAACCTGCTTTAGAACATATTATATATCATGAATGATCAACATGCATAACTTAAATCGTGGGGAACAATGGGAGACTCTTCTTATAACCGACATTACCACGATAGAGCTTACATGGTCCCAACTATCACACTCAAGTGGTAGTGCCGTCAAAAGCCTTGCCAAGGCCAAGGACAATACCATGATATCGATATCAAGCTCAAGGCCCATTCGGGGCAGGGGATAGCTCACAAGGGAGGTCCCAAAGTATATATATGATATGTAAACCTATGTTGGCGTGTAGTTTTAAGGCATAGGGTTGACTAACCCTTAACCTACTCGGTGCTAGACACTACTTCCAAAAACATGCATATGCTCTCCATTATTTTGCAACGAAGATGAACATCTTCTCTTGACGAAGTTTAATAATCAAATACATATCAAATATGAAATCATATATGAGGAGCTTTAGCTCAAAACATACCACAAGATGAACATAATTGGGAGTCTCAACTTCAAAACCATGTGGTAAGCTAATTTGTGAGTTCATAAATCTTACTTAAGTATATTGCATTGCTCAATACTGTAATCATGCTTGAAAATATTTAATTCACTTGAAAACATAATCATAAACATCGGTAACTTGATAACATGCTTTTCATCAATAATATCTCATCATACTTGAACACCGATCATAAATCTGAACTTTCATGAACTTCTCATAAATCGGCATTTTAATTTATAAATCTTGAAAACATGATCATCATTGAACCATGTATAACTTGTCCATGAATCATAATTCAATAGTAGAAACATATTTAGATCATACCCATTCAGAAAACTTGGAATTTCATGCATTGGGTTAAAACCCCCATAGGATCAACATTTGAGTTTTCATGATTTATAGAGGGATTGGGAATGAGTGTGAACAAATTCACCCATTCATAACCCTACATACCTGATATGATCTGATTCTACCACTTCTCTGATTTCCCAATGAAGAATTTAAGGAAAACTTGTAGAAAACCTAAGCTTGATCACCTTCTAAGTCTTCAACAGGCATGCATGAATGTGGATGAGCCAAGAATGAACTTACCTCTTATAAAACTTCCTATTTCGAGCTTAAAACGATGTAGTTTAGGACCCTAGGGCTTAGGAGTTTCAGAAATAACCTTAAAGAAAAATCATGGAAAAACTGAGCTGCTAGTGACAGCGGACGTCAGTACGATCCATTGTTAGTTCCTACGATCGGTTGTTACCACTCGTTGCTACTCCCTGAATCCAGGTCTATGATCCTTCACAATGATTGGATACGATAGGTCATTTCTAGCTTAAACGACTTGTTGCTGCCAGTCATCGTCACCAAATCCTTAACATGGGGATCCCTTTAAATGGCTGCTGACCAAAACCCATTGTTACCTGCAACTAGTCATGCTATGACTCGTTACTTCCTCCTTGACCAAGGACCAATCTCCCAACGACACCATCCAACGATTCGTTACATCAAACAATGGGTCATTCCTACACACCGTTACTTCCAACTCCAAACCTGCAGTGCCTCGCCACAAACACATCCAATGGGTCGTTAGTGGCACCCACGACTCTCACGACCTGTTCTGAGAAGGTTTTCCATATTTCTGTCACTTTAATTTTTAAATGTGGGGTCTAGTCCTGGGCATTCCCAGGGTTTTACACAACCCTAGTTGTCAAGGTTTTAGCCTCTTATAATTGTAAGATTGTTATTAGCATTTATAGACAAACACATAATTAAATACATACAATAATAATTGGAAGAAAACCTGCTTTAAATATCAAAGAACAAACTCAAGAACAATTGATTAAATCAAGTGTAGATCCTATGAATTTCTCTCCAAAACTTGATAATAATTCACAAATAAAACTTTTTACACGTCTACTAGCATCTCTCTATGTATTTTTCTAAAATAAAACATAAAAGTTATTTATACAGACATCAAAAAGCTTTTCCTAATCTAACAAGGAATTTTCCATATCTGATGCCGGCTTGACTCACGACTAATCATACGACCCATAATAGTATCGTACGTGTCGTGCCTGCCTCTCAAACATCCCTTTGCTACTGCAAAATTGACTAATTGTTGGAAACTGGTTTGACTCATACCATTGTCCTATGAGTCGTACAATCCTTCTGTGGCTTGGCCTGGAGAACTTTGACATCCTCTGAAGTTTTCTACGTGTGTTATGGTATGCCTCATACCTTTCTCCTATGACTCGCGCTTGCTTGTTGCATCTGAAGTTCTGCCAAACCTTTAAGAATCACTAAAGCTCCCCACAACTCATGGTATGAATTGTAAGTAGTTGTTACAATCCGTGGTTCCACCGGTACCAAGAGACTGCCTTGTGCAATTTTCTCTAAAGATTTTCACGACTCCAGTTATGGCTCGTAACATCTTGGTACTGCTCATAGTAAGAGTCGTACTATGCCTTCGCCTTTTTCCAGTCTTCTGAGTTTATCCACAAGTCTCAGTATGACTCATACAATAAAGGTAAGGCTCGTACTAAGATTGGCACTTGACTAATTTTCTGCACTTTTATGCATCTTTTGCACATTTTTGCTCCAACACCTATATAAATAATACTTAAGTACATGCTATTTTCTAAGTTTTAAGCATTGAATGTCCTGTAAACTCACAACACATCAACACCCTCAACTTAAGACTTTTGCATGTCCTCAGGCAAAGAAAACAAAAAACTAAAAAATGACGCTTAACTAGAAAATAAACCTAGCATACTACAGCCAACAATCAATCAAAATTTGCACTGTAAAATTCAAGTAGCTTTTGACCCTTTTTCCCATAAACCATTTAGCATATGCGCATCAAGAAATAACAAACCATGATAAAGAGGGAACATGATTTGTCATCTAGCTATTAACAGATAGTCAAGTTGTCACCAATGCTTTTCACACAGACAATTGGCAAAATCAAACACAAACGATGTACCCTCACAACAAATGAAGTCCCCCACTCACACATATAGACAAATATGAAACATGGGAATGAACAAGTAAGACTCTCACCCTCACAAAGAAGTTCCAAATATTGCATGTCGAATACCATAGGCTTGCGCTTATTTTTTGTACTTTGACTTGTTAGATCGTCAGGCTAGGATCACTGTAGTACTTGATTTGGCTAATAATGTAGGCTTTTGGGCTAGGTATAGTAGATATGAAATCTTTTTACCGACTAAACCCTCCTTGGAACTACATAAGCGTGGCTCCATTTTTCACTTTTTCACCCTTTTTTCTTTTTCAACTTTTTTCCTCCCTTTTCACCATTTTTATGCAATTGTATGGGTCTGGTGTGTTTTCACAAATTTTCATTCATCATTCTCTTTTTGCATCTTCTTTTTCAATTTTTCTTTTTCTTTTGTTTCTTCTTTTTGTTTTGTCATACCACATCTTATTTTTAATCCTTTTTCACCTCCCCAAGATTCATGTATCCCTACTATGGCCACCCTCAATTTAGGCATTTTGCATTTGTTGAGGTTCATAATGTCTGAAGAGGGACTAGGGCCAAAAGAGGTCCATTATAAAAATGAGTACGTGCTACATCCCATGAGTTCCTAAAATTTTTTCGGCCTATTCTTACATTAGTCAAGAGCTTTAGAGTACGACGCGTACAAGAAAGGGACTGGGAAAAGGTCGAACAAGTGTGGAATCGAGATGGAACGGGAGAATGCCAGAGTACGCCACGACAGGGGCGGCGTGTCATGGACCCCCCTCCCTGCGCGTTGGGCGCCATGGCACGCCCGTAAACCGACGCGATAGGGTCCATGGCACAGACCCCGTGTCCACCTCCTAAACATTTTATATAAGTTAAAGTTTTCATTTGTTATATTTCATATATTCATATATATCTTCATCTAGAGAATGGAAAATGCAAAACTTAATCTAATTCTCTTTCGTTACGCTACCAAACGCTGTCCAAATTCAAATTAACTTTAGGTATCAAATTATAAGTCTGCAGGGAGCATTACTATGGAGTTAGTTTCTTGAAATTCGCCTGGAAAATCATAGATCCACCAAGTACAAGTTGTTAGAATTTCTCCAAACTAATTTCTATACGATCACAGGCTTCAAGTAAGTATTTCTCCCTTCTAAATTTTCAAGAAATTATACGTTTTCGACCGTGTTTTGATAAGTTGAAGTATAGTTAATATTAGTATTAAAAGTTATCGTTCTTTCCAAATTTAGTATTGAAACTAGTCTCATTCTCTCAGTAATACCATTATAGTTAGAAGGAGTTTTTGAATACGGATCGAAACTCGCCAGTTAATCAGAAATTGGCAATCCTAGTATATTAAGAGAAATTCGTCCGGCAAGTTAGTTACTTTAGTATTATTACTCAATTTGTATCCCAGTAAGAGAGCCAGAAGTATATCTATTATAATTAGCTGTTGTTGCTAGCTGAGACCTGTATGCTATGTTGAGTTTGGGACCGACTTTGTCCTGTATAGCCCTCCATAACCAACCCTAGGGTTACTATCTATGTCGACGCCTGCTAGGGGAAAGATGACGTCGCTCCAAGGAGTGGAATACCATCCGCGAGAGACGAAGATGGGGTCCCAAGTCCTCATACAGTCAATTCCATTTCTGTTCTATTATATGTCATATCGGCACCACACCCTCTGTCGATCTTGGTGCTCGTGGTGCAGATATTAGGAGCCCACTAGACTCAGACACAACAACAGTTCATGGGACGAGCAGGCTCAATTGTAGACCCAAGGGAATAGTAGGACGGCTACAGCCACTAGTTGATCTGTTTTGACCTTGTTGGGGGTATATAGATTGAAGTACACTCATTAGGGCTTATGGGGGCCCTGGGTGAGTTATTTTGTGCTAGTTGTACCCTCTAGCTTATGGGGGCAAGGTAAGGTTCTTGTTTGTAGTAGTTACTTATAGATTATATAGTAGGAAGTTCAACTATTCAAGTAGTATTTTTATCCCTTCTTTTCAATTACTTTCATTATCATTTCCGTTCACTCAATTACTTATAGTTATTGCCTTACATATTCAGTACATATTGTACTGACGCCCTTCTAGGGCGCTGCATTACTTTCTTGCAGGTGCTGATAGATGTGAACTAGGATCTTCTTAGCTTTCAGCCAGAGTTAGCAGGGAAGTCAGCTCCATTCCTCTAAAGCTAATAGCTAGAAGGTCTACTCCTTTGTTTGTACAGTTTATGGGTAGATCGGTGCCCCGTCGCAAAATACACCTCAACGTGTCACGGAGGGTAACGCGGAGCATGCCCTCTATGACACGGAGCCATCGCGCAAGTGTTTTGGAATTTGTAAAAATTCCAGAATACCTTCAACGTGTCATGGAGGGTAACGTGGAGGCCCTCCTCCATGACACGGAGCCATCGCGTGGGCTCACTGTTTTGCCACATTTGATTATTTTTCATACCTCAATTTTTCCTTTGCGATTCTTTGCATATGTATCCTCCGTTCAACCTGAAATTCATCTTACAACAACAAATTTGTTAGAATTATTGGTTTCACTAAAAAAAAATAAAAAAAAATAACAAATATAAAAATTTTGTTTTAATTATTTTTTCTCTCTTTCTCTTTCTTTTTTCATTTTTCCTTTTTCTATGAAATCTATTCACATGTTATATAGAAAATTTCACGGGTTGCCTCCCGTGTAGCGCCTGGTTTACTGTCGTGGCTCGACGTCCTTAAGCTCAGTCATCTTCTAGGGTGACGAACGTTTTCTCTCGACCATCGTCCTCACCCTAGTAATGCTTACATCGCTCCGGTGGTTTTCCCAATAACTCTCGTGACTCAACTATCTGTGCATCATCAACTCGATCAATCACATTGATCACCGAGAGTTCCTCGTACACAGTCGGGAGCTTAGTGGACTTGTATACATCAAACACTTCCACCTTGTCATGTGCTCGCATAGTTAGCTGCCCTGCAGCTACATCAATCAATGCTTTCCCTGTCGCCAAGAAAGGACGTCCCAAAATAAATAGGACTTCCGCGTCTGGCTCAAAATCCAGCACGATGAAATCTACCGGGAAGATAAGGGAGCCCACTTGAACCAACACGTCCTCCACAATGCCATCAGGTCTGGCTAAGGAACGATCCGCTAGTTGCAATATGACTGTTGTTGGTCTAGGACTCCCTAGACCCAACTTCTTGAATACCGATGATGGCATCAAATTAATGCTCGCTCCCAAATCACATAATCCGCGATCTCGGATACTTTGCCCAATTGTAATTTGTATAGTAAAGCTTTCAGGATCTTTGAGCTTTGTGGGCAACCTGTTTTGTATCCGGGAAGTGCACTCCTCCGTGAGAGCCACCATAGCATACTCAGTCAACCGACTTTTGTTCGCCACGATGTCCTTAATATACTTTGCATACTTCGGCACTCCCTGCAAAACATCAACAAGAGGTAAGTTAATATGTACCTGTTTCAGCACCTCTATGAATTTCTTGAAGCACGCCTCCTCCTTGTGTTTCTTTAATCTTTGAGGGAATGGGGGTGGCGGTTTTTTTGATTCAGCCTCCTTTTTCTTCCCCCTCTCATCAATTTGCTCCCTCTAAACTTCTGCTGCTCCCGATTGTTGAGGTGGTCTTTCTGGTTCCACCTCTTTAAGATGCAAACCACTCCTTGTGGTCACTGCATTCACTTGCTTGGGGTTGGGATCCGTGTCGCTTGGGAGTCCTCCTCTAGGCCTGGTGTTTTGGGCTCCAGCAAATTGCCCAAATTGATACTCCAGTGCCTTAGTAGCTAACAGGTTGTTCTTTACCTCGGCTACCAATTTCACATAGTCAGCCTGCAATTGAGCTTGGTTAGCTATCATTGTCTTGAACATCTCCTCAATGTTGGGTGATGGTGGTGGAGGAGGTGCATTGTTGTTTCTATATTGTGCCTGATAGTTCTGCTGCCCTCGTTGATTCCTCTGCGCCCCCTGACTCGAACTCTGCCCTTGATGGTTGTTGCTACCCCAAGAGAAATTCGGGTGATTCCTCTAGTTGGAATTGTAGTTGTTGCCATACTGTAGGTGGTTGTTCCTCTGTACATTTCCCACAAAGTTCACCGAATTAGGATTTGCTCCACAACACTCAGCTGAGTGCTCACTACTCCTGCACACTTCACACCAAATCTGTTGCACTACATTCACTGGGGCTTGAGTCTGGTTCATGGTCAAGTTACTGAAGTGGGTGTTGAGTTGATTCTGCAAAGCAGCTATCTGTGTAGCAATAGCTCTAAAACCATCCACTTCTAGGACTCCTGCTGCTTTCCTTGTTCCTCCTCTTGATGAATCAGCATTCCACTCCGGATTTCCCTGCGAAATACGATTTAACAGGGTATACAACTCCTCATATGTTTTCTCTAATGCTTGTCCCCCAGCTGCTAAGTCTAGAAAGTTTTTTGTGTGGGGTTCCAAACCCTCTGTAAAAGTGTGCACTAGCACCTCATTGGATTGGTGATGATGACGACAATCCCGCAACATAGACTTGAATCTCTCCCACGCCTGATACAGATTCTCTCCATCTCTCTGTTTAAAACTTAGAATTTGACTTCTATGTTTTGCTATCTTACCGGATGGAAAAAATCGTATCAAGAATTTCCTTGCAAGATCATCCCACGTAGTAATAGAATTGGGTGGCTCAGCTTTCAACCACCTCTTGGATTCTCCCAACAGTGAAAATGGGAACAATGTAAGCCTGACATAATCTGATGACAATTCAGCGGGGATTTAAGTGTCACTTATCTCTAAAAAATTTTGGAGATGCTGCTGTGGATCCTCATGAGGGAGACCTATGAACTGCCCGCTGGTGTGCAGCAATTGCACCATGTTTTGTTTGAGCTCGAACCTCCCTCCTGGCTTAGGTTTGCGGATGGTAGATGTGACATTGTTAGCATTTGGGATTGCCACCTCGCGAACCGGCCTAGCTGCCATTTCCTAGGGCACTAACATTGCCCTTACAACTGGTGGATTCTGTTGTTGCTCCATGATTGTTTGTCTGAGCAGCTGCAGCTTTCTCTCTAGAGATTCTCTCCTTTGACGATGAAATTGTCTTTCAGGCTCTAAATATGAGTCCACCAGCTCCTTGTTTCTTGCCAGTGTTCAACAAAAATTAATATCCACAAAACACAGGCTAAGACCAAGTTGTCAACACTAAGAAGAAATAGTAAACTAAAACTTAAGAAAAATTTACCAATTGCCAGTCCCCAACAACGGCGCCAAAAACTTGATCGGTGCTTTTGGGTATATAGCTACACGCAAGTGCACGTGGTCGAACAAGTAGTAAAGTGGCTTAAGTAAGACAAGTATCGATCCCACAGGGACTGGGCTAGGGTAACAATCTACTCAAGTGTCACTATACTTTATCTCTAAAAATGCAGACAACAGTGTGAAGAAGAGTTTGGTACTTTGGTTTCTAATTTTATGCTAATTATAAAACGAATATACAAATTTAGTCTGAACTATGAATATGAGCATGCTGAGGTTAAATGAACCTGTAAAGAAACAAATTATCAATTCAATTTGGTTAATCTTTCCTACGGTTGCTAGTCAAGAATTATTGACAATGGATTAAAACTCTCGTATTTAACCCAACTTAAGAATCATGAACCGTCCACCTACATTTCTGCGATAAAACGAAATTCATGTTCTAGCCTTACAAAACCGATTCCTTAATTGACGAATAAGACTTTCAAGTATATTTCTATCCTGAAGGTAAATCAATTCTCAATTTTCCCAAACTAAGAAAAGATCATATCCTATCAATTCACAACTTTCCAATTTCTTTCTCTCTCGAGTGAAACCAGAATTTTTAGATATACATTAATATTGGCCACACATTAATGCAGTAAGAACAAGAATCAATAGAACAACCATAGAAGAAAAGATGAAAAACCAAATAATCAATAATCACATTTCAATACAATTGTTCTTAACCTCAGCAAGAAGGGGATTTAGCCAGTTATTTCTGGATTAAACATCGTTAAATGAGTGTTAATCATACAAGCAATTGAAATAAAGAAGAAGGAGATAGAGAAAAACCCTAACATTTTCGTCCCCTCAACTGCCTATAACCCACGTTCTTGCTCCACTAAGTCAGAATAATTAAAATTGAACCTAAGTGTTCTATTTATACTTGTGGGAATTTTTCCCGGAATAACAAGCAACGTGTCACCGAGTGCATCGCGGAGCACTGCCTCCGTGACACGCCACCGACATGGACTCTTATTGGAATTTATTCATCCAGGTACTTAGGCCCAACGTGGCACAGCATGCAACACGGGGCTAGGCCAACGTGCCACGGCCCCAACACGCACCTCCACTGGAAATAGGCATAATTTCACCATCCAGGCAGAATGCATCCGCGATGGCAGCGTGACACGACTCCATCGCGGAGCCCCTTTAATTTGTGCCTTCAAGTGCTTTTTCCTTTGCTCGTGTCCGAGTCCAACCCCGATCTCTCCCAAAATGCATTTTAGCTTCCCAAAATTATATTTCACCTACAAAACAACGCTAATCATGTTGGTTAGTATAAATTCACATTTTATTTCAAATTACATGAGAATGTATAAACATCAATCGATAAACAAGGCAAAATTGACACCTTTGAGTATCACTTGGGCGTATAAATTTGCCTAAGATCACTTACCCCACACTTAAATCGAACACTATCTCCAGTGTTCACAAAAATTAGCATAGTACAAGAATGGGTGGTGAAACTCCCTGATCAATCAAAGTATTCCACTTCTTCATCAGGTGCTGCTGCCTCGTCTACTATGTCTGAATTGCCCCATCATCATCATCTGACTCCATATCGGAGTCATCACGACGTGTCTCCTCATCTGTGGGGACGTCATCATCTGTGGGCTCCACAAAAGTTGGCCCTACTCGGCATAGAGCCCTGGCATTTTCGCCAAAAGGGTAGTGTAGCTCGAGCTGCCACAGCTCCTCTTCTGTTGCCGGCCTCCTGCCTATTCGCAGCTGGAGCATCTGCATTCCGTACATGCGAGCCATGTACTGATCATCCCGAGCGTGTCGCTCGGCTAGTGTAAGAACTGGCCCGTGAGTGGTGTCGGGTGCCTTAGTTTTGGTGACATCTAAGGCCCGCCGCTCCATCTGTGGGATGTAGTCAAGGGCCTCTTCCTCAATATCCAGGGCCCTCAGGAACATGGTGAGTAATCCACCAAACCCGTACCTGTGCCCTTGATGCAAACGGGCTCTCTTCATGGCGGAGATTATCACCGCCCCCACGTTGATCTCGAGCCCTTTCATCAGGGCTTACACCAAGCATACACGATCCCGGGTTACATCTGTCATATGCACCCCCGGGATTAAGCAGGAATAAACAATCTTCAGCCATATCCTGGCTTCCCTGTTCATCTGTGAGTAGGGCAAGGTCTGATGATAGCCCCTCTCCTTATGCCTGCTCCAACATGCTGTAAACCGGGTTCCACACAAAGTGCGTTTGATGTCCGCATATGGTGGAGTGATATTTAGCTGTCGAAGCACATGGACATCTGCATCCCGTGCCCATAAGATAGCATTAAGGTGGTGGGGCTCAAAAGTGACTATTTGCCCCCTTATCTTGATGGTGTGGCTTCTGAGAGTCGGGTTCCAGTTGGCGTAGAATTCCCAAATCAAGTGCAAGTTGCATTCCTTGGGCTCTTCAAAGATGAAATTCAGCCCAGCTGCCTCGATCCTGCGGATAATCCTAGGGAACTCTTGTGCCAACGGTTCCCTAGCAATGTGTTCTTTGGGGAAGTATTTGCTTTCCTTATGCTTCGCATACCATTTCTTCCCCTCCTCTGTCACCCATCTGGTTCCATATTGACGGCGTTGGCTGCGTGGAACCGCTGGTGCTACTGGGACTGCTTTTCCTAGCCTAATTCTTTTTCTTTCGGCGCCTGATGTTGATGCGCCTTTTCCCTTGTCTTGCCTGCTTGCCATTGTTCCTGTCAAACCAGACAGACAAGTTCAATGTTATGCCAAGTAAAATTAGCTTTGACTAAGGTTAGATTAAGCTAGGCTACCCCACACTTAGTCTTTAGCCAAAATCATAACATTACGGCAAGATCGTACTTATTTTCACGAACAAACAACAAAACATAACACATATGCTTAGTGCATTCAGAGAATTCGACGGTATACATTTTATGTACTACTCAGACTTCGTACAGCTAGTCACAATAATAACCATCACTAACATTTCATCACATAGCACTTAACAAGGAGAACAAAGAAACAAGAAAAGAATTTATCTACATGAATCCTTATAATTCATCCATTTCTTCCAATTTCCATAATTTCCTTAACCCAGAAATCCGTCGGTCTTTTAGCTTATTACAGTTAGCACAACCGACTTATCTCATCCAACATAAACAACCCAGCTAGAATTCCAAAGTTCAACTCAATTTTTCCGTTTCACACTCAAATTCAAGCCCTAGCTATGCTTTTATTAAAAATCCTATCAAGCTATGTAATTTTCGAGTTCATGTAATCATGATGATTCTACAAACTTCAATCAACAATAACTCAATTGAATTTAAACTTAATTTCTACTTAGGGCAAGTTTTCTTCACTTCCTATGCTAAAAATCGGAAAAATAAGGTAAGAAATGAGATGAAGTTAACAAACATACCTTAAATTCGATAATATCGAAGAAAAGTTGATAAAATTGAACTCCTAGGCCGTGTCACGTTGGGTAAGGGGGGAATTTCAGGTTGTTTGTCGCGGAGGAGGTGAGGAATGGGAAAAAATGAGGCAAAATCATGGTTGAAAGTGGGGGTTTTCGCGCGGGTCACCCGGCGACCTGGTGTGACCCATCGCGAAATACACCTCAACGTGTCACGAAGGGTAACGCGGAGCATGCCCTCCGTGACACGGAGCCATCGCGCAGGTTTTCTGGAATTTTTACAAATTCCAGAATACCTTCAACGTGTCATGGAGGGTAACGCGGAGGTCCTCCTCCGTGACACGGAGCCATCGCGTGGGCTCACTGTTTTGCCACTTTTGATTATTTTTCATACCTCAATTTTTCCTTTGCGATTCTTTGCATATGTATCCTCCGTTCAACCTGAAATTCATCTTACAACAAGAAATTTGTTAGAATTATTGGTTTCACTAAAAAAAAATTAACAAATATAAAAATTTTGTTTTAAATTATTTTTTTCTCTTTTTCTCTTTCTTTTTTCATTTTTCCTTTTTCTATGAAATCTATTCACATGCTATATAGAAAATTTCACAGGTTGCCTCCCGTGCAGCGCCTGGTTCATTGTCGCGGCTCGACGTCCTTAAGCTCAGTCATCTTCTAGGGTGGCGGACGTTTTCTCTCGACCACCGTCCTTACCCCAGTAATGCTTACATCGCTCCGGTGGTTTTCCCAATAACTCTCGTGACTCAATTATTTGTGCATCATCAACTCTATCAATCATGTTGATCACCCAGAGTTCCTCGTACATAGTCGGGAGCTTGGTGGACTTGTATACATAAAACACTTCCACCTTTTCGTGTGCTCGCATAGTTAGCTGCCCTGCAGCTACATCAATCAGCATTTTCCCGGTCGCCAAGAAAGGACGTCCCAAAATAAATGGGACTTCCGTGTCTGGCTCAAAATCCAGCACGACGAAATCTACCGGGAAGATAAGGGAGCCCACTTGCACCAGCACGTCCTCCATAATGCCATTAGGTCTGGCTAAGGAACGATCCACTAGTTGCAATATGACTGTTGTTGGTCTAGGACTCCCTAGACTCAACTTCTTGAATACCGATGACGGCATCAAATTAATGCTCGCTCCCAAATCACATAATCCGCGAGCTCGGATACTTTGCCCAATTGTAATTTGTATAGTAAAGCTCCCAGGATCTTTGAGCTTTGTGGGCAACCGGTTTGTATCTGGGAAGTGCACTCCTCCGTGAGAGCCACCGTAGCATACTCAGTCAACCGACTTTTGTTCGCCACGATGTCCTTAATATACTTTGCATACTTCGGCAACTCCTTGTAAAACATCAACAAGAGGTAAGTTAATATGTACCTATTTTAACACCTCTATGAATTTCTTGAAACACACCTCCTCCTTGTGTTTCTTTAATCTTTGAGGGAATGGGGGTGGTGGTCTTTCTGATTCAGCCTCCTTTTTCTTCCCCCTCTCATTAATTTGCTCCCTCTCAACTTCTGCTGCTCCCGATTGTTGAGGTGGTCTTTCTGGTTCCACATCTTTAAGCTGCAAACCACTCCTTGTGGTCACTGCATTCACTTGCTTGGGGTTGGGATATGTGTCGCTGTTCGCGTGATTTGTGGGGTATGAAACGACACGCAAGTGCACATGGTCGAACAAGTAGTAAGTGGATTTAGTAAGCCAAGTATCGATCCCACAGAGACTTGGATGAAGTGCAATTTGCTCAAGTGTACTATATTTTACTTCTAAAAATGCAGACAACAGTGTAACCAAAAGTTTGATAGTTTGTTTTATAATTTTTATACTAAAGCTAAGAACAATTATCTACTTTGAATCTGAACTATGATTGAGAGCATGCTGAGGTTAAACGAACATGTAATGAAATTAATTATCATCATAATTTGGTTAATCTTTTCCTCCAGTCCTAGCCTAGAACATTTTCCAAAAGATTAAAACTCTCGTATTTAACCTCACTTAAGAATCATGAACCATCCGTCTACATTTCTGTGATCAAATGCAATTTATGTCCTAGCCATACAATTCTGGTTGGTAAATTGACTAATACGACTTTCAGGTATATTTCTATCTTGAAAGCAAATCAAGACTCAATTTTCCCAAACCAAGTAAAGAACATATCCTATTAATTCACAACTTTCCAATTTCTTGCTCTCTCAAGTGAAACCGGACTTTTTAGATGTACATTAATGTAGGCCACACATTAATGCAGTAAGAACAAGAATT
Organism: Datura wrightii; assembly: GCA_035772735.1. Classification (NCBI taxonomy): domain Eukaryota; kingdom Viridiplantae; phylum Streptophyta; class Magnoliopsida; order Solanales; family Solanaceae; genus Datura; species Datura wrightii. Next base: position 147,832,291 of record JASDFA010000018.1, read on the forward strand.
AATAGAACAACATGGAAGAACAGATGAAAAACCAAAGAATCAATGATCAAATTTCATCACAATTGTTCATAACCTCAACAAGGAGAGGAATTAGCCACTCATTTGTGGATTAAACATCTTAAAATGAGTGTTAATAATACAAGCAATTGAATCAAAGAAGAAAGAAAGAGAGAAAAAACCCTGATATTTTCGTCCCTCAACTGCTTGTAACCCACGTCCTTGCTCCACCAAGTCAGAATATTGAAAAATGAACCTAAGTGTTCTATTTATACTGCTGGGAATTTTTCCCGAAATAACGAGCAACGTGTCACGGAGTGCATCGCGGAGCACTGCCTTCGTGACACGCTACGGACGCGGACCCTCACTGGAATTGGGGGTCCAGGAATTAATGCTCAACGTGGCATGGCGTGCATCGCGGAGCACTGCCTCCGTGCCACGGAATAGACGCGGACCCTCTCAGGAAATTGGTCGAATTTTTCCATCCAGGCAGAAGGCCTCCGCGATGGCAGCGTGACACGGCTCCATCGCGGAGCCCCTTTAATTCATGTTGTCCAATGCCTTGTTTCCTGCTCGCATCCAAGTCCAACCCCGATATCATCCAGCATGCATTTAAGCTTCCCAAAATTACATTTTACCTGCAAAACCATGCTAATCATGTTGGTTAGTATAAATTCACATTTTATTACCAATCACATGAGAATGTATACACATTGATAGATAAACAAGGCGAAAATGGTACTTTTGAGTATCACTTGGGCATATAAATTTGCCAAGATCACTTACCCCACACTTAAATCCTTGTTCGTCCTCGAACAACAAACACACAATTCATGCAATTTGCATCCCAACCTCGCTACTTTGGTTCGACAATTTAAGCTACGGTCATACCGATTATTCAATACAGCAAATCATCAAGAAAACATGCATGGTCTTATCAATGCAATGACCTTCTATACATCAAGACCTCCTAGAATTTAAGAATCGACTCTCGATATAAGCAAACTCATGCAAATCAGCTGATCAAGATATCCGACACGAAAATCAATCTCTCATCAAGCATGTGCCCTCACAACACAAGAGAATCTTCCCCTTTTTGCTCATATGACTCACAAACATTCACGCAGGGGCATGTAAAAACAATTTCACTCTCTCTCCCAAAAGAATTCACATGCATCTTGTCATGACCCATAAGCTTGCCCTTAGTGTATTACTCCACTAATATAAAGAAGTGCGATGTAAGATCACGTAGGACTTTAATGGGTTGTAATGGAAGCTACGGAACTAGTAAATATTGGATTGCCAATAATAGCCACTAGCATCCTTAAGCGCCTTTTCAACACCTCCCATCAACTCATGGACATTGTTTATTTTTTTTTCATCATCCCATTCTTGATGATTTTCTTTAGTATGGCCCATTTCATTAAGCACACTTGACACAACAACAAAGATTATTCATGCACCTTCATTATCGTTTATTTATAGAAAGTGCACCTTCAACCTTTCTTTTCTTCCCTCGCTCTGCTTTTCTTTTTCTTTTCACCATTCTCACTCTTTGACACTTTGGGAAAATGCTTTTCTCTTCTTAAGCACTTAAGAGTTTTGTATAGACTTTACGGCTAATGAAAAGAAGGAATTAAGCTCGGTTTACACTTTTTGGACAAAAGGAGAAAAAAAAATAATTGGCTAAAGGCTCAACGGGCTGACTAGGGTGTACAATCAAAAAAAGGGGGGTATGACAAGGAAAAAAAATAGAAACTCTCGGTTAAAACAAAGAAATGCCTACATCCTTTCCTACAATACACCTCCTTCATTTCGTTTTGTACACACACCAGGCAAGTTCTAGACACTTCACAATAGCATGGAATATCAACACCTCACTTCACACTTTTTGCACATGCTCGATTAAAGATTTATTCACAGACTCTTCAATCAGCTAAATACAGGAATTCAAACATTAAGCCTCAATCACACTGAATCGAACTCTACAGCCTAGGTATCTCAACATACTTACAAAGTTGCATGCTTTCATACGAATCACCTTTGCATTTTAAATATCATGTACAACACGCAACCAGAATTTCGAAACCAGAGAGTAACTACAGGTTCCGGGATGCAATCCACCAAAGAAAAAACCGAAAAATAATTGAAAAAAAACTACTCCTAACGACTACATTTCCCTCAAGACGGTCGTCATCCATCCATCATAGGGAACGGTCACTAACTAAGACGTCGGTTCAATGGGACCATTCTCGGTAAAAGAACCGAAAACAAACGCTGAGAAACCCAAGAAGTAAAAAAAATGTTGAAAATATCGATCATTTCGATAGAAAAATTATTTAAAAAATATTTTAAAAATTTTTAAAAATATCGATCATTTCGATAACCAAAAAAAAGAATATGTACAGAATCAGAATCATCTAGCAACATTCAGCAACACACATCAATTTCACATAAATTTACAGATGCAGAACAACACTTAACAATTCACAACTCACAGGGACAAACAATATACACGACACAAAAGAGATCATACATACAAAATAGCCCAGCCCAGCACCTAACTACTCCCACCCCACGCTTAGTTCGAACACTGTCCCCAGTGTTCACAAAAATTAAAATAGCACAAAATCGGGTGGTGGAACTCCCTGATCAGTCAAAGTATTCCACTTCTTCGTCTGGTGCTGCTGCTTCATCTCCCATGTCCGAGTCGCCTCCGTCGTCATCATCGGACTCCACATCGGAGTCCTCCAGTCGTGTCTCCTCTTCTGTGGGGACATCATCATCTGTGGGCTCTACAAATGCTAGCCCCACTCAGCATAGAGCCCTGGCGTTTTCGCCGAAGGGGTAGTCTTGCTTGAGTTGCCATAGCTCCTCCTCTGTCGCCGGCCTCCCACCTATCCTCAGTTGGAGCATCTGCATCCCATACATCCGAGCCATATACTGGTCGTCACGAGCATGTCGCTCGCCAAGTGTAAGCACCGGCCCATGGGTGGTGTCGGGAGCCTTAGTTTTAGTAACGTCTAATGCCCGCCGCTCCAACTGCGGGATATAGTCAAGGGCCTCCTCCTCAACATCGAGGCCCTTGAGGAAGGTGGTTAGTAGTCCACCAAAGCCATACCTGTGCCCCTGGTGCAACCGGGCTCTCTTCATGGCGGAGATAATTACCACCCCTACATTGATCTCCAGCCCTTTCATCAGGGGGTACACCAGGCATACACGATCCCAGGTTACATCTGTCATATGTACCCCTGGGATTAGGCATGAGCAGACTATCTTCAGCCAGATTTGGGCTTCCCTGTTCATCTGCGAATAGGGAAAAGTCTGGTGGTAGCCCCTCTCTTTGTGTCTGCTCCATCTAGCTATTGATCGGGTCCCACGCAATGTGCGTCTGATGTCCACATACGGTGGGGTAATGTTCAGCTGTCGGAGTACGTGGGCGTCTGTGTCCCGCGCTCCTATGATGGCATTGAGGTGGTGGGGCTCCAAGGTGACTATTTGCCCTCTGATCTTGATGGTGTGACTTCTGATCGTCGGGTTCCAATTGGCATAGAACTCCCGAACCAAGTGCAGATTGCATTCCTTGGGCTCTTCGAAGATGAACTTGAGCCCAGCTGCCTCGATCCGGTGGACCATCCTGGGGAACTCCTGTGCCAATGGTTCCTGTGCTATGTGCTCCTCGGGGATATATTTGTTTACTTTGTGCTTTGCGTACCACTTTTTCCCCTCATCAGTCACCCATCTCATTCCGTATTGGCGGCGCTGGCCGCGTGGAACTGCTGGTGCAGCTGGGACTGCTGTGCCCAGTCTGATTCGTTTCCTTCCGGTGCCTGAAGTTGATGCGCCTTTTCCTTTATCTTGCCGGCTTGCCATTTTACCTGTCAACCCAAGTAAACAAGATCAATGTCAAGCTCACGGATATTAACTTCGGCTAAGGTCGGGTTACGCTAGGTTACCCCACACTTAGTCCTTACCTACAGTTACAACACTACGACAAGATTATTTTTATTTACACACAATAAACAACTATACAATCATGCTTAGTGCGTTCGAAAAATTCGACAGTATAACTTATGTGTACTACTCAGACTTCGTACAGCTAATCACAATCACTACCATCGCTAACATTTTACCCATCACACTTAGCAACGAAAAACAAAGAAACAAAAACAACAACAAAAATTTATCTACATGAACCTATACAACTAACAAAATTCTTACAAATTTCTATATTTCCCTAACCCAAGAATCCGTCGTTTTATTAGCATCCTAACAATTTGTACATCGACTCATCTCATTCAACCTTTACATCCCGGCATAAAATTCACGATTTCAATACATTTTCAACTTCAAATTCAACATACAAGACCTAGAATTGATATTATCAATCAAATTCGATTAATGTATGCACTCGACAAGTTCAAGCAATCATAACGACATTCCGAACATTCATCAACAGCAATTAACTCAAATTCATGATTAATTACTACGTAGGGCAATTTAGCTCACCTCCCATGCTCAAAATCGAAGAAAATCGACAAGAATTTGAGAGGAAATCAAAAAACATACCTTGTCTTTGAAGAATCGAAGAAAAATCGTTGATCTTCTTGCTTTACTCCATGTCACATTAATAGGGGATGGGTTTTGGGGGGTGTGGTCGCGGAGAGCTTAAAATATGAGGGAAAAGAGAGGGTTTTCGGGGTTAAAAAGTAAGGAAATCGCGCGGGTCACTCGGCGACCCGGTGTGACCCGTCGTGATATACACGGCAACGTGTCACGGAGTGCATCGCGGTGCACTGCCTCCGTGACACGGAGCCATCGCAAGACTATTCTGGAAATTTTTAAAATTTCCAGATTATACCTCAACGTGTCACGGAGGGTAACGCGGAGGTCCACCTCCGTGACACGGAGCTATCGCCCCAGCTCACTGTTTTCCACTTTTTATTTATTTTTCATACCTCGACTTTTCCTTCGCGATTCCGTGCATATTTTTCTCCGTTTGACCTGAAATTCATCTCACTATACAAAATTGGTTAGAATTATAGGTTTCACTCTAAATACAAATAAAACAAAAACTAAAACGAAAAATTTTGTAATAAATCAACAAAAAGAAAAGAAAAAAAAAAGAAAAATGTATTTACACTTTACAAAAAGAAAGAAAAAAAAAATTCACGGGTTGCCTCCCGTGCAGCGCCTGGTTTACCGTCGCGGCTCGACGTCGTTAAGCTCAATTGTCCGCTAGGGTGATGGACGATTTCTCTCGATCACCGTCCTCCCCCCAGTAGTGCTTACACCTTTCCGGTGGTTTTCCCATTAACTCTCGGGAATCAATCATCTGCTTATCATCACCTTGATCAAACACATTGATCACCGAGATTCTTCATGCACCCTCGGGAGCTTGGGTGCCTTGTACATATCGAACACCTCTACCTTGTCATGTGCTCGCATTGTTAGCTGCCCCGCAGCTACGTCAATTAGTGCTTTCCCGGTTGCCAAGAAAGGACGTCCCAAAATAAATGGGACTTCCGCGTCTGGTTCAAAGTCCAGCACGATAAAATCTATCGAGAAAATTAGAGTGCCAACTTGCACCAGAACGTCCTCTACAATGCCATCAGGTCTGGCTAAGGATCGATCCGCCAACTGCAAGATTACCGTTGTGGGTCTAGGACTCCCTAGACCCAACTTTCTGAATACCGAAGACAGCATCAAATTTATGCTCGCTCCTAAATCACACAATCAACGAGCTCGGATGCTCTGCCCAATAGTAATCTGGATAGTAAAACTCCCAGGGTCTTTTAGTTTTGTGGGCAGTCTATTTTGAATCCGGGAAGTGCGCTCCTCCGTTAGAGCCACCGTAGCATACTCAGTCAACCGACTTTTGTTTGCCATGATGTCCTTTATATACTTAGCATATTTCGGCACTCCCTGGAAAACATCAACAAGAGGTAAGTTAATATGTACCTGTTTCAGCACCTCTATGAATTTCTTGAAACACGCTTCCTCCTTGTGCTTCTTTAGTCGTTGAGGGAACGGGGGTGGAGGTCTTTCTGATTCAGCATCCTTAGTCTTCCCCCTTTCAGTACTTTGCTCCCTCTCAACTTCTGCTGCTCCCGACTTTTGAGGTGGTCTTTCTGGTTCCACCTCTTTCAGCTGCAAACCACTCCTTGAGGTCACTACATTTACCTTCTTGGGATTGGGATCCGTGTCGCTCGGCAGTCCTCCTCTAGGCCTTGTGTTTTGGGCACTAGAAAATTGCCAAATTGATATTCAAGTGCCTTGGTAGCTAACTGGTTGTTTTTCACTTCGGCTGCCAATTTCACATAGTCAGCCTGCAATTGAGCTTAGTTAGCTATCATGGTCTTGAACATCTCCTCAATGCTGGGTGATGGTGGTGGAGGAGGTGCATTGTTGTTTCTGAATTGTGCTTGATAATTCTCCTGCCCACCTTGGTTCCTTTGCACACCCTGACCCGAACTTTGACCCTGATGGTTGTTTCTACCTCATGAGAAATTAGGATGATTCCTCCAATTGGAATTGTAGCTACTACCATACTGTTGGTGGTTCCTTTGCGCATTACCCACAAAGTTTACCGAGTCTGGATTGGCTCCACAACACTCAGCTGAGTGCTCACTGCTTCCACGCACTTCACACCACATCTGCTGTACTGCATTAACTGGGGCTTGAGGCTGGTTCAATGTCATGTTGCTAAAGTGGGTGTTAAGTTGATTTTGCAATGCAGCTATCTGTGCAGCGATAGCTATAAACCCATCCACTTCTAGCACTCCTGCTGCTTTCCTTGTCCCACCTCTTGATGAATCCGCATTCCATTCTGGATTGCCCTGTGAAATACGGTTCAACAAGGTGTACAGCTCCTCATAAGTTTTCTCCAGCGCTTGCCCTCCAGCTGCTGAGTCTAGCAATATTTTGGTGTGGGGTTCCAAACCCTCTATAAATGTGTGCACCAACACATAATTGCACTGATGATGATGAGGACAATCCCGCAACATGGACTTGAATCTCTCGCAGGCCTGATATAAATTTTCTCCCTCTCTCTGTTTGAAACTTAGAATCTGACTTCTAAGTCTTGTTGTTTTACCAGAGGGAAAAAATCGTATCAAGAACTTCCGTGCAAGATCATCCCACGTAGAAATAGAATTCGGTGGCTCAGCTTTCAACCACCTCTTGGCTTCTCCCAATAAAGAGAATGGGAACAATGTAAGCCGGACATAGTTTGATGACACTCCAGCGGGGATGTAAGTGTCACTTATCTCCAAAATATTTTGGAGATGCTGCTGTGGATCTTCATGAGGGAGACCGGTAAACTGCCCGCTAGTGTGCAGCAACTGCACCATATTCTGTTTAAGTTCAAATCTCCTTCCTGGCTCTGGTTTGTGGATACTAGATGTAACATTATTGGCATGTGGGATTGCCACCTCGCGAACCGGCCATGATGCTGCTTCTTCGAGCACTAACACTGCTTGTACTACCGGTGGATTCTGTTGTTGCTCCATGATCGTCTGTCTGAGCAACTGCAGCTTTCTTTGTAAAGCTTCTCTTCGTTTAATGTGAAATATCCTTTCTGGCTCTATATACGATTCCACCAACTCCTTGTCTCTTGCCAGTGTTCAACAGCAATTAAGTCTGCAAAATACAGGCTAAGACCAAGTTGTCAACACTAAGAAAATAAAAATACAGTAAATTAACACTTAAAACAAATTCACCAATGGCCACGTCCCCGGCAACGGCGCAAAAAACTTGTTCACGTGATTTGTGGGGTATAAAGTGACACACAAGTGCACGTGGTCGAACAAGTAGTAAGTGGCTTTAGTAAGCCAAGTATCGATCCCACAGAGACTTGGATGAAGTGCAATTTGCTCAAGTGTACTATATTTTACTTCTAAAAATGCAGACAACAGTGTAACCAAAAGTTTGATAGTTTGTTTTATAATTTTTATACTAAAGCTAAGAACAATTTTCTACTTTGAATCTGAACCATGAATGAGAGCATGCTGAGGTTAAACGAACATGTAATGAAATTAATTATCATCATAATTTGGTTAATCTTTTCCTCCAATTGCTAGCCAAGAACATTTGCCAAAAGATTAAAACTCTCGTATTTAACCTCACTTAAGAATCATGAACCATCCGTCTACATTTCTGTGATCAAATGCAATTCATGTCCTAGCCATACAATTCCGGTTCCTAAATTGACTAATACGACTTTCAGGTATATTTCTATCCTAAAAGCAAATCAAGACTCAATTTTCCCAAACCAAGTAAAGAACATATCCTATTAATTCACAACTTTCCAATTTCTTGCTCTCTCGAGTGAAACCGGACTTTTTAGATGTACATTAACGTAGGCCACACATTAATGCAGTAAGAACAAGAATTAATAGAACAACATGGAAGAACAGATGAAAAACCAAAGAATCAATGATCAAATTTCATCACAATTGTTCGTAACCTCAGCAAGGAGAGGAATTAGCCACTCATTTGTGGATTAAACATCTTAAAATGAGTATTAATAATACAAGCAATTGAATTAAAGAAGAAAGAAAGAGAGAAAAAACCCTGATATTTTCGTCCCTCAACTGCCTGTAACCCACGTCCTTGCTCCACCAAGTCAGAATATTGAAAAATGAACCTAAGTGTTCTATTTATACGGTTGGGAATTTTTCCCGGAATAACGAGCAACGCGTCACGGAGTGCATCACGGAGCACTGCCTCCGTGACACGCTACGGACACGGACCCTCACTGGAATTGGGGGTCCAGGAATTAAGGCTCAACGTGGAACGACGTGCATCGTGGAGCACTGCCTCCGTGACACGGAACAGACGCGGACCCTCTCTGGAATTTGGTCGAATTTTCCCATCCAGGCAGAAGGCCTCCGCGATGGCAGCGTGACACGGCTCCATCGCGGATCCCCTTTAATTCATGCTATCCAATGCCTTGTTTCCTGCTCGCATCCAAGTCCAACCCCGATATCATCCAACATGCATTTGAGCATCCCAAAATTACATTTTACCTGCAAAACCATGCTAATTATGTTGGTTAGTATAAATTCACATTTTATTACCAATCACATGAGAATGTATACACATTGATAGATAAACAAGGCGAAAATGGTACTTTTGAGTATCACTTGGGCATATAAATTTGCCCAAGATCAGTCGCTCGGGAGTCCTCCTCTAGGCCTGGTGTTTTGGGCTCCAGCAAATTGCTCAAATTGATACTCCAGTGCCTTAGTAGCTAACTAGTTGTTCTTTACCTCGGCTGCCAGTTTCACATAGTCAGCCTGCAATTGAGCTTGGTTAGCTATCATTGTCTTGAACATCTCCTCAATGTTGGGTGATGGTGGTGGAGGAGGTGCATTGTTGTTTCTATATTGTGCCTGATAGTTCTGCTGCCCTCGTTGATTCCTCTGCGCCGCCTGACTCGAACTCTGCCCTTGATGGTTGTTGCTACCCCAAGAGAAATTCGGGTGATTCCTTCAATTGGAATTGTAGTAGTTGCCATACTGTAGGTGGTTGTTCCTCTGTACATTTCCCACAAAGTTGACCGAATTAGGATTTTCTCCACAACACTCAACTGAGTGCTCACTACTCCCGCACACTTCACACTAAATCTGCTGCACTACATTCACTGGGGCTTGAGTCTGGTTCATGGTCAAGTTACTGAAGTGGGTGTTGAGTTGATTCTGTAAAGCAGCTATTTGTGCAGCAATAGCTGTAAAACCATCCACTTCTACGACTCCTGCTGCTTTCCTTGTTCCTCCTCTTGATGAATTAGCATTCTACTCCGGATTTCCCTGCGAAATACGATTTATCAAGGTATACAACTCCTCATAAGTTTTCTCCAATGCTTGTCCCACAGCTGCTGAATCTAGCAAAATTTTTGTGTGGGGTTCCAAACCCTCTATAAAAGTGTGCACCAGCACATCATTAGATTGGTGATGATGAGGACAATCCCGCAACATAGACTTGAATCTCTCCCACGCCTGATACAGATTCTCTCCATCTCTCTGTTTAAAACTTAGAATTTGACTTCTAAGTTTTGCTGTCTTACCGGATGGAAAAAATCATATCAAGAATTTCCTTGCAAGATCATCCCACGTAGTAATAGAATTGGGTGGCTCGGCTTTCAACCACCTCTTGGCTTCTCCTAACAGTGAAAATGGGAACAATGTAAGACTGACATAATCTGATGACACTCCAGCAGGGATGTAAGTGTCACTTATCTCCAAAAAATTTTGGAGATGCTGCTGTGGATCCTCATGAGGGGAGACCTATGAACTGCCCGCCAGTGTGCAGCAATTGCACCATGTTTTGTTTGAGCTCGAACCTCCCTCCTGGCTCAGGTTTGCGGATGCTAGATGTGACATTGTTAGCATGTGGGATTGCCACCTCGCGAACCGGGCTAGCTACCATTTTCTCGAGCACTAACATTGCCCTTACAACTGGTGGATTCTGTTGTTGCTCCATGATTGTTTGTCTGAGCAACTGCAGCTTTCTCTCTAGAGATTCTCTCCTTTGACGATGAAATTGTCTTTCAAGCTCTAAATATGAGTCCACCAGCTCCTTGTTTCTTCTTAGTGTTCAATAGAAATTAGTATCTACAAAATACAGGCTAAGACCAAGTTGTCAACAGTAAGAAGAAATAGTAAACTAACACTTAAGAAAAATTTACCAATTGCCAGTCCCAAGCAACGGCGCCAAAAACTTGTTCAGTGCTTTTGGGTATATAGCTACACGCAAGTGCACGTGGTACAGTTGAGATATAGCTGTTTGCCTTCTTGATTATGTGTTGCTGATATGCACCAGGAGTATATATGTCCAGCCAGTTCAGCTCAGCGTCCAGTGTGGCATGAGGTGCCAGTTACGCCCCCCAAGGTGGGGCGTGACATTCAGATAAATTTTGATTCTCTACCACCCTTGCAATTATGTACACCCTCAAAATAGGTCTAGTTTCATATTCCAAATAATACGCAAAATAATTTTTATCCTCTATCCTAAAAGGAGTGGCCCTTTGCTTTTTCCCACAACTATGCATGTATGTGATGACAAGATCTTTTACAACACAAATTATTTCACAATTGGTGATAATTTTGTTCACTAAACCTTCATATGTGATATATTTGTTCAGAATCATTGTTATCGTCTCTACCATGTCTCTACCTTTTCAACACCAAATATAGCGATTGTTAGAATTCAATTTATTCACCATGACAATTAACTCCTTTTGTTATTTTATCCCCTATTAATGGTCTTCAAGGTACCTGAATATATTTTATTTTAAAGTAAAAAAAGTGATCATTACAGGAAAGAAGAAACTATGATAAAATGAAACAACTATTATAATTGTCGCAGCAATTGCATTAATTGTTGAAGTTGTTACATCAACTTTGAGAGTTGCTGAAACAATTAAAATGGTAATTGGAATGACCGAATAAGTTGTTGTAATAGCTCACTGAACTTCATTGTAGTTTTAACAAAAATATGCAAATGATGTCCAATATCTCCAATAGTTGTTGCAGCAGTTATAGTAGTTGTTGCAACAACTAATAAAAATTTAGAAAAGGATGCAACAATTGTTGCAATTATTGCAGATATTACAACGACTGTTGCATGTTCTTTAAAAGTTGTTGCAAAAAACCTACAAGCTTTTCTACAACAAATTACTCAGTTGTTGCAACAACTAACAACAAAACATGCAACCACTGCTGCACTTGTTGCAATAAGGACAATAATTGTTGCAACTTCTTTATAAGTTTATGCAAAAAATTAGAAGGTTTTTTTACTAAATATTACTCATTTATTGCAACAACTAATAGAAAAAGATGTAGAAGTTGCAATAATTGTTGCAACAAGTATAACAGTTGTTGCACCAAGTAAAACAACTGTTGCAACTTCTTTACATGTTTTTGCAAAAGTTTAGGCATTTTTTACTACAAATTACTCAGTTGTTACAATAACTAATAGCAAAAGGTGTAGCAATTGTTGTAGTGTTAAAAAAAAAGGGGAAAATAATGAAAAGTCTAATATATATTTGATTGAACTACCGACATACTTACTGATTCATCATGGATTAGAAAACTTCTTTTATAAAAGAAAAATAAATGCCTTTACTCTCTATACTAGAATGTTCTATGAATAGTTTTCATCTTACTATTGCTCTAACAAAGACTTAACACCGTCTACACACACAAAAAGAGACTAGTCTCTCAGCACGTGCAATGCACTTATGTGCTGAGTTATGCAATGTGCTTTGTAAAATAATATAAACTTTATAAAAATTAATGTTTTAAATATATACATGACAGATTAAAGTACAAATTTTTTTGAAGAATCAATATGTATCGTGGGTGACTAGACTGTCGAGGTAAAGATGATTATACATATCATTTGAACCTATGAAGTTGAACAATCAAACATATAATAAACATTGAAAACTTTGTGTGACAAAACATGAATCCAACGAAATTTTAACTCTCCTTAAATTATAACCATTTCGTACTATATATCTCAGTTTAATAATATATTATTAACGTAACACTCATGAGTTATAAGTCATATAATGTGTCTATTTATTGATTGGGGTGGATAATATGACAAAAGAATATTGTATGACCCAAATTAAAGGAACTGAATAGAAAAAGACAAAAGTGCTAGAATAATTATAGAAATATAACTAAGAGAAAAATATCTTTCATTATTATATTTATTGTTCACCCTTGATATATAAATATATTAAGCAATCCCTCCAATTTTTTCATAAGTGAGCATGTTCACATTTTTTTATACTACCATTGTACTACCAAGAGCATATATAGAGGCATAAATGTGGGTTCATGGGAATCACTAGCCTGTGTGTGCGCACACGCACACACACACACACACAACACACACACACACACACACACACACACACACACACACACACACACACACACATATATATATATATATATATATATATATATATGTATATATATTAAGAAAGCAACTAATATCTATAATACTTTATTATGAAAAATGTTATTATTGTAATATTAAATTGAAAGTGCAAAAACCCATATGTCAATACATGGGGAACTCACTTTGAACCCTCTAAGAGGGGCTAGATAGCAGTTAGAAAAGTGTTGTGGGGTAAGTTAGTAAAGATTGATAATTTTTGTTAAGCTACTGACTTCAGGGGACCACTACAGCGGTAGAATTCCCGCTGTAGCGAGACCACGGTGATAGTCGGTATCCCGCCATAACAGATGAGGAAATTACCATCGAATCCACCATAGCGGATTCCTCACTGCCACAGAGGGTTTGCTGTAGCAAAAAGTGATTGCTGCAGCAGACGACGGGAATCAAAAAGTCGGTTTAAGTAGGATTTCTGGGTTATACCCCATTATTTCCAAAACATGAAGGTTCAAGGGTTGAAGGCCATTTTCTCCCCTAGAGTAGTTAAATTTCTTTCCCAAGGTAAGTCTCTTGAATTACTACCCCTAAGACTGATTATGTAACACCTAGGATTCAAAGAGAACCTCTAATGGTGATTTTTCTAGCAAAGAAACCATAGGTTGATAGACTAGGGTTGGATCATAGGGAACTATGGAGTGGTTTGATTATGATTTTATAGGGGGTAATGATCATTCCTCAAGGTTTAGTTGTTAAAGAATGTGGTTTATGCGGAAATTGAGATCTAGAACTAGGTGGAATTAGGGTTTTACTCTTAAAATTTCCTTATAGGGAAGGATTTTAGTCCCTAAGACCCTTGTTTGGTTGGTAGGTTACTGGATTCTATTATGTTCTTGTTAGACTTTGAGCAATCGGAAGCACTATGGAAGGGCAAGGCTCTGACAGAGTGATTTCCATCTGTACCCTACTAGTTTGAGGTAGGTTATGATCTAGAGGAGTTAGAAGTTGTATAATTGCATGTACGTATGTGCAATGATACCATGTTGATTTGGTCTGTGGACATTTCTTGTTATGATGATTGCCGGTTAAATTAAAATGTTGATGTAAATTTAATATGATGTGGTCACCGAATCGATGTGGAAATGTGTTGAACTGTTAAATGTGGTTCTTTTGCATTTTTATTGAAGTGATTGATGATTTGTTAATTACTCGAGTGAGGGAGGTAGATTGTTACTCCTAAATGTCTTAGTAATGAACTCTAATATGTTATAATTCCCTAGAGAATGGTTAAGGATAATAAGAATATCCTGAGATGAGAGGCTCATGCCCTAGGAGACCATCCGGGTTAGCAATATTGATTGAGTGGCTCGTGTCTGAGGGGAGCACCCGAATGACCATATGAGTGGGAGCGGATACTACGTCAGTACAGTACATGGATTTCTAGGGTCCCCTGCAGGTCATGACTGGAAGGGCAGAAATAAGATCCTCTAGCATGTGTGTACATTGATGTTGGTGATGGAGTGTTTAAGGTGATATGGTAGAGACGTGTGCCTAACATATCACTATTCATTCTATTTTATGATGTAGTTGTAAATTTGTTAACGACTTTGAATGAGTAAGTGCTATGTGGTTGAGTTGAGCCTGTGGTCATGTGATTGTAAACTAAACATGGAAAAGTAGAAAAGACTTGATGTGCGACATGGTTAAATAAATATTGATGTTGAATTGTCCTATATTATTCTAATTTGCTTTATATCCCATGCAGTTATGTAATAGTTATGTATCAATTCAATAACTTACATTTATATCTTATTAAGCATGAGAATGTGTGAATGGCTAAAATCTAGTGAAATGGTGAAGGCACAGCAAAGTCGAGCTACTGTCAAAGGTAGTACCGCAGTAGTGGGACTTATTTTCGCTACAGCGAGACCATTGAAGCGGTCAAGTGACCACTACATTGAAAGGTCTAATTCAATGAGCAGGCCAGTTGTCATCTGCGTAGAGCTAAGGTTCTTGAAATATGTAGTATACATATCTATGATTTTCTGAATTGGTTTTGTATTGTTGTTGCATTTCTTATATGTTATTTTATATGGTCGGCCGATGATACCTACCAGTATCGTGTTTCCTATTGACGCTACTCCTGCACTTCTTTGCTAAGTGCAGAGTTCAATCTTGGAAGCTCCTCTCACCCTCACCTATAAAGTAGCATCTGTTTCATTTGAAAGGTGAGTGGTCGCAAGACTTATAATGATCAAAGCATACCTTCTTATGAAGTATGAAGCAAACCTTGTCAATAAAGAACCCAACAGAGATGTTGGGGTCGAACCCACAGAGAATATGGAAGATCTAGACTAACTTCTTTAAGTGAACTTGTTGGTTAGTTACTCCAATTGGGGAGTTTTAAGAAAACAATATTTCAAAGAATAATTAAAATTTTGATGTAAAATTAAGAGTTAAGAATAACTAGGGTTTGTGTTTCCCATGGGTTCATAACTGCTTCGGGTATACACACGTGATCAATACCAATGCTTACTTGTAGAACTGATAACTAGGGTTCATCCAAATGACTGGTTCGTCCACATTGGATTGCTATACTCAATCACCGAGTCAGGTCTCATGACCAATTCCATACCATCCGTTATCAATAAGATTCAAATTTAACTATCCTGTGACCACATCTCAAGTAAATACATTGATCATCAAGATCAAGGCTGCTTTGTAATTCTCTTTTCCTAATCTCTACCGCTCTAGGCTCAAGTAAGTAAAGAATTCATGAATGTCCTACCATTATACGCCGTTAAGAAATGTTTAAGCATGAGTAGAATAAATACAAGCATTTTTCATTGGTTTTGGATCATGTTTGTGTATCCTTGCTTGATAAGACACCATGGTCCCACAACCCTAGCTATCGAGGTTTTAGCCTCTTATGTCGCAAGGTTGTGCATGCATTCATAATTATACACATAATTAAATAATTGCAATTACAGATGAGAGAAAAAATTCTTTGATTGTATTTGAAATACTCAAAAATAATTCACAAAGATCCAGAAGAAATCAAGAAAAGGTTGATCACAAGCCAATCAACTAAATTCTATTTATTTCCTCACTTTGTAACCTTCTCTAATTACTTCCAACATTTTTTCTCTATTGTCTAGACGTTATTTCCTTAAAATAAAACATAAAAGGTATTTATACAGACATAAGAATCCTTTTCCTAAGTTAACAGGGTAAATTTTCCATAACTGGTGCCTCCTGAGCCACGATCGATCATACGATCCATAACAAGTTTATGCAGGTCATACCTGTTATCCGTAAGTCCTTGACTTGATGAAATTTAGCTAAGTGTTGGGCCTTGGTACGACTCGTACATGCTTCCTACGAGTCGTACTGTACTTCCGTGGCTTGACTCCGAGAATTCTCAATTTTTCTGAAGTTTGTCATGAGTGTGATGGTACGACTTATACCTCTCCGCCAGGACTCCTACTTTCTATCTATGTCAGGAGTCTGCCTCTTATGCATTTCTTCTGAATATTTCCACGACTCAATGGTACGGCTCGAATTGTGAGTCGTGGGTTTCAATCTTCCCAACTCAGCCTTCTGAATCTTTTCACGAGTCTTAGTATGATTCATACCAGCAATGTACGATTCATACTGACACTACTCATTTTATGCTCTTTTAGGCTTCTTTTGCACATTCTTGCTCCAACACTCATGTTTCCCTAAAAACAAAAGAACATCACCTCATACCCATATAAACATACCTAAGTCCATGCTATTTTCTTAGTTTTGAGGATCGAAAGTGTTGTAAACTCACAGAACATCAACACCCTCAACTTAAGACTTTTGCATGCCCTCAGGCAAAGAAAAGAAAAACTAAAACATGATGCTAAACTAGAAAATAAACCTAGGATACTACAGACAATACCAAACAAAATTTTCACTATACATTCAACAACTTTCGACCCTTCTTCCATGAACCATGATCAGCTAATGTACCACAAGCAACCACAAAACCCAATAAAAAGGGATCAAGACATATCATCTGGCTATCAACAAGAAATCAAGTCATTGGCGATGTTTTTCACACACACCAATGGTAAAAGTAACATAACACATGTATCCTCACAACAAATGAAGTCCCCACTCTCAAATATAGTAACAACTATGATATAATACTAACAAGCAAGGCTCTCATTCTCACAAAGAAGTTCCAAGTATTGTGTATCAGATACCATAGGCTTGCCTTTATTTTCTCTGCTTCGACCTATCAGATGGTCAGATTAGGATAACTATAGGACATGTTGTGGATCGTAATGTAGGCTTTAGGTCTGGACATGATAAATGTGAGATATTTTTAAGTTACTTACTCTTCCCTGGCACTACATACATTGACTTCACCGTTCACCTATTTCACCCTTTCTTTTTCTTCTAATTCTTTTTCCTCCCCTTTCACCTCTTTTGTATGCATTTGTATTAGTGTGGTGTATTTTCAACCTTTTCAAGCATTATTTTTTTCCTTTTGAATTTTCTTTTTCAAGATTTCAACTTTTTCATCTACCTTTTTTTTTTATCTTTTTCATTTGTCACACAATACCTCATTTTTCACCTTTTCTCTTTTCTTTCCCCTTTCCTCGTTCCCACCTTTTATTCAGGCCTACTCTAGAATCCCTAAACTTAGGCATTTTGCCTATGTTGAGGTTCACAATGTCCAAGGAAGGACCAAGGCCAAAACAGGTTCATTATAAAAAAAAATGGGTACGGTTCATTGGTTAATCAAAGAAAAAGGTCTATTAAAGGCTTAAAATTAGGATCAAGGGAATCATATGATTTTGGTAGGGTCATTTAGACTAAAAGCGAGCTTAACAAAAAAGGGCCTATGATCATATACTAACCAACCATCTTTAGCCTATGCAAAAACCAACGAGGAAAGTTCTAGATCTTCAACACAGTACTGAACTAAGTATCAAACCTCACTATCTCATAGAACATGTCGTATATTCACTTTACCTGTCTAGTTTACACATAGCTTAACAAAACTATTCATGTTAATACCCTAAATGACATCAAAATATCCACAAAAATCAAGCATGCAGTCACAAATACATAGCTAATACCTCAAAAATTTTAAGTAGGGTCAATTTTTTTCAGAAATCCTAAACTAGTGCACTTTTAGTGGCTGAGTACTCCTAAGCTATTTTCTAATTAAAAAAAATCTTAAAATAAGAAAATAAAATCCTAAACCTGCCAGTTCTACTAGATAGAATGCCCGAGGGAAAAGAAACACGGCAAGAAAAACCCTCGGACAAATAAAAAAATCCCAAAAATTACAAGCACACCCCCTCCCTTTTTTGAAAATTATGCTTCATCCCCCAAGCATGAACTACAAAAACAGAGGGAAGAGATCATGCCTGTGGCTAATCATACTTCACCATTTGGCCCATCGGTATCGTATTGCTAACCATGTAATTTGCAAAGTCGACAAACTAGGGAATCAAATCCTGCGATGCAGCTAGTACCTATTCGTCTGGCAAGGTATCATCAATATCAACCTCCTCCCTTGCCCTGGCTCCAGACTCAAGACTGGATAGATGGTCCGCTACCTGATTTTTTGTTCCCTTCCGATCTTTAACCTCAAACTCAAATTCTTGGAGCAAGAGTACCCACTGAATAAATATGGGTTTAGCATCCTTTTTGAAATTAGGTACCTCAAAGTAGCA
The DNA here is from genome assembly GCA_035772735.1 of Datura wrightii. Taxonomy (NCBI): domain Eukaryota; kingdom Viridiplantae; phylum Streptophyta; class Magnoliopsida; order Solanales; family Solanaceae; genus Datura; species Datura wrightii. Next base: position 147,850,920 of record JASDFA010000018.1, read on the forward strand.
TGGTATGTATGAATGACCACCTTGGTCCCAAGCAAGTATGCTCGAAATTTTTTGAATTGAAAGACCACTGCCAATAGCTCATGTTCTGTGATCGTGTAATTCTTCTGGGCTATATTGAGTGTTTTACTAGTGTGATCAGATGAAAAAACTTTGTTCTTCGTTGGCCCAAAATAGCACCAAGAGCAACACCACTAGCATCGCACTTTAACACAAATAGAAGAGACCAATCTGGAGCTGTGATGATAGGAGCAGTAGTGAGTTTCTCTTTCAATCATTCAAAAACCCTTATACATGCCTCATAAAACACGCACTTTACCTCCTTCTCAAGTAATTTTCACCATGGCTGTGAAATTTTTGAAAAGTCCTTGATGAATCATCTATAGAATCCTGCATGCCCTAGAAAGATTCTGACCCCATTTATGGAAATAAGGGGTGGAAAACCAGCTATAACCTCAATTTTTTCCCTGTCTACCTCAATCCCCTTTTTCGAGATTTTATGACCCAACACTATTCCTTCCTTGACAATAAAATGACATTTTTCCAAATTTAGGAATAGATTAGTTTCTTCACATATTTTCAATACTTTGCCCAAGTGGTTGAGATAAGATCTGAATGAGTCACCTACAATAGAGAAGTTGTCCATAAATACTTCAATGGGATCCTCCACCATGTCTAAGAATATAGACATCATGCAGCGCTGGAATGTGGCTAGTGCATTGAACAATCCAAATGGCATTCTTCTGAATCTCAAATAACCGTCAAGAAAATAGTACCTACCTATACTTGCCAGTCTGTCAAGCATCTGATCTAAAATGGCATTGGAAAGTGGTCCTTTTTGGTCCAGTGGTTGAGTTTCCTGTAATCCATGCATATACGCCACTCTGTGACTGCTTGTGTTGGTGTTAACTCATTCTTTTCATTGAGCACCACTGTGATCCCACCTTGTTTTGGTACACACTTTACCGGACTCACCCACTTGCTATTTTCGATGGGATAGATTACACCAGCATCCTGCCATTTGATGATCTCCTATTTTACTACTTCTTGCATTGGGGGATTCAAGCGGCACTGATGTTCTATACTTGGTTTGCAATTTTGCTCAAGTTGGATCTTGTGAGAACATATGCCTGGCGGGATTCCGATAATATCAACTATGGTCCAGCCAATCGCCTTTTTGTACCTTATTAGTATGTTGACCAAAGCTCCCACCTTTTCTTCTAACAGATCTGTTGTGATCATTACAGGTAAATTATTTTCTTTACCGAGGAATGCATATGTGAGATGGGGAGGTAGTGCTTTCAACTCAAGGACAGTTTTTACCTCCACAGATGGCTTGGCCGGCAGTGTTGAACAATTGTTTAATCCAAGTCTAAGTTCTTTGGGCTAAAGTTATATGAGCCCATTCCACTAAAATAGTTCACCATCTCCGTGCACTTCAATATCCTGTCTCCCTCATAATTCATGATCACAGCTGTTAATGTATCAATAGTCATCATCTTCTCCATAGGCACTGGCAGCTTATAATATTCCATCGAGGAGTTTGAACGAGGGATCGTTCCCTTGATGTATCCTGAGAGAATCACAACTGAAAAACAAAGAAAATGTAAATAGGGAAATAACTACCAAAAGTCAAATACAAGTAATAAATCTAGTGTTTGTCGTAATCCCCAGCAATGGCGTCACTTTTTGATAACACTCAAACCATACCTCCTTATGAAGTATGAAGCGGACATTGTCCATAAAGAACCCAATAGAGAGGTTGGGGTTGAACGCACAGAGAATATGGAAGATCTAGACTAACACCTATAAGTGAACTAGTTGGTTAGTTACTCCGATTGGGGGGTTTTAAGAAAACATTATTTAAAACAATAATTTAAATTTTGATGTAAAATCAAGAGTTAAGAATAACTAGGGTTTGTGTTACCTATGGGTTCATAACTTCTTTGGGTATACACACGTGATCAATACCAATGCTTACAGTTAGAACTAATAACTAGGGTTCATCTAAACGACCAGTTCATCCCCATTGGATGACTATACTGAATAATCGATTCGGTTCAGGTCTCATGAGAGTTTCCAAACTATTCATTAACAATAAGTTCCAAATTTAACTATCCTACGACCACAACTCAAGTTAATACAATGATCATCAAGATTAAAGCTTTGTTGTAATTCTCTTTTCCTAATCTCTACCTCTCTATGCTCAAGCAAGTCCTAAATTTGTACACTGTTTAAAAATGTTTAAGCATGAAGAGGATAAAATACAAGTGCTTTGCATTTGTTTAGGATCATGTTTGTGTATCCTTAGCTTGTTAATCCACCATGGTTTTCACAACCCAAGCTATGGAGGTTTTATCCTCTCATAGTTGAAAGGTTGTGATATGCATTCATAATCAGACACATAACTCAATACTTACAATTGTGGATGAGAGAAAAACTTCTTTGATTATATCCGAAATACACACGAACAATTCACCAAGATCAAGAAGAAATCTATAAAAGGTTGATCACAAGCCAATCAACGCAATTCTATGTTTTTCCTCACTTCCTAACTTTCTCTAGTTACTTCCAACATTTTTTCTCTATTGTCTAGATGTTCTTTCCTAAAAACAAAACATAAAAGGTATTTATACAGATATAAGAATCCTTTTCCTAAGGTAACAGGGTAAATTTCCATAAGTGGTGCCGCCTGAGCCATGATTGATCATACGACCCGTAATAGGTTTGTACGGGTTGTACCTGCTATCCATAAGTCCTTGTCTTGCTAAAATTTGGCTAAGTGTTGGGCCTTGGTATGACTCATACATGCTTTCTACAAGTCTTACTATACTTCCATGGCTTGGCTATGAGAATTCTCAATTTTTCTAAACTTTTTCACGAGTGTGATGGAACGACTTATACCTCTCCGCCATGACTAGTACTATCTATCCATTTTAGGAGTCTGCCTCTTTTGCAATTTTTCTGAATATTTCCATTGGTTGGTCTTCCAAAGACATTGAGGAAGTTTGACTCAATCTATGTCATTGTGGATAGATTTACCAAGCCTTCTATAACACCCAAAAATTTTCCTAGACAAAACCCAGACCTTACATCAAAAACCACGGAAAAACAAGAAATATTTTTCCACAGAAAGAGTCATGGCACGATTCATCCAGTCACTAGACGAGTCATGGTTAGACTCATGGATCGACGCAGGAAATTTTAGTTAAGGAGCCCAGGGGTGACGACCAACATGACAACTCGTTGGGTCAACTGACGAGTCATTGTGAAAGGGTCATCGAGTAGAGGTTCGTAGTTCATGTTTCAGTGGAAACAACAGACGCGATGAGTCATTAGGTCAAGTAAAGACTCATTGCGTTGGTTGTCAGAAGGGTCGTGGTAAAGCTTAGCCCCGAGGTAGTGCTAATGACGAGAGGAGGGGACAAGTCGTTAGGTCATGTAACGACTCATCATGACCAGCCGTAGGGTCGAATGGAGAAATTTTGGTTCCATGAAAAAGGAAGATGTCACGATTCATTAGGTCTCATGGTTGCTCGTGATGTCAGTCATTGTCCATGCGAGGAAATGTTGGGGATTTTCCAGACATGTCTATGACTTGGCACCATGGGTCTTTCCCAATCCTATGACTCATGGAGTGTCTCATGGGGACTGGCAGCAGGATTTTTCCTACGATGCTCCAAGGGTGTTTGCTTAACTTCTAGCTATTTTCATCCATAAACTACGTCATTTTGGGCATGTTTTGGAGAGAATTAAAAGGATAATTAACTAAGTCCCTCTCATTCCACTTATCCCATGATCTCAGAGCACAGAAATTATTGTCACACATCTCAGAGCTAATTAGGGGTTCCTCAGTTCATTAGATTTCTTCAGGCTTCTCTCAAGAATTCCACACTAGGTATGTGAGAATTTTGCAGGGGAATTGTCCTTCCCTTGTGCCCAAAAATCCATTTAAATTTTCTTATGAGTTCTAGTCCTTGAGTTTTCAAATATGAATGAATTTTCAGCCTGATTCGGTCTTTATTGGAATATTTTTCAAATAAATTGTTACAAATTTCAACTATCTAGCTATCATGTTGATACTTGTCCTTGTAAAGATGGTTTTAGCCCTATCTTTGGAATGTAGTAAATTAGAGTCTTGCATATTTAATTAGTTATTCATGTTTCTTGATTCTATAAGTGTTGGGATTCCCATGTTGTTAATATTAGTTGATTACCTCAGTAAGTTTATGCTAGTCCAGTTTCAATAAGAATACTAGCCTACTCAGTATTTTCAGAAATGTCAGTTGACCAGTTTGACTATAGTCTTTTCTTGAGGTGTCAGTGGTGCCTCCCAGATGTCAGTTATCAGAATTAGTTATCAGTTATTAGATATTAGTTGGTTCTTTAGACGGTTATGACACTTCTAGATTAGTAGCTCTGACCAGTGTTAGAACCACAAACTTCAGTTTCAGTTTGTTCTTTAGATGGTTACGACGCTTCCAGATAAGAAGCTCTGGCCAGTCTTAGAATAGCAGTTATAGAATATGGTCCGATATGACCCTTAGGGTATCCATATAGGTATCCCTGACTTAGTCTTGGGCCCCAATATCGAGCTATTAACTTAGTAGTCAGACTAGGACTATCTAGTAGGATAGGAAATAACATCGAGCGGACCGGTATTCTAGCCCACCTAGGGTTCCCAGAACTACGTTGCCACCGTCGGTTATTTTATTAGCCCTATGGCCCCAGACTTGTGATCACCCAGCTCATACCTTTATACCCTAGAAAGGTATATTAGGTCCTATAGATAGGGCGTATACATCGAACTCCACATCTAGCTCATGTGATTATATGTCGGTTATATACTATCCCACTAGTTAGTTTAGTTTCAGTTTAGCTCAGCTCAGTTCAGTTCAGTTTAGCTCACCTCAGTATTCCTTATTCAGGACATGTCTATGACCATTATCTAGGATCATTATAGACCATATCAGTTATATTCAGTTGTTCAGTTTCCAGTATTTCAGTTTGTCCTTTCATGTTATTTTAGTTCAGTTATTTGTTCCTTCATGTTTATATTATCTCTCACTTACTCATTACATTCAAAGTATTGACACATATCTTCTATGATGTATCGTATCATGATACAGGCACAGGTCTCTGCTTTAGCACCGTTTGTCGATTCCATCAGGTGATATCAGCAGCTGCAGTGGTGAGTCCTCATCTTTCTCGGAAGATATTTATTTTCAATTGATTTCTTTTAGTTAGACTTTAGAGTTAGCTCAGGGCTTGTCCCAAAAACTCATCATTTGTAGATGGCTTTCAGACACAGACTTAGACATTCAATATTGTTTTTCAGTTATCGAATTTTTACCAGATTAGTTTTCTTAAATGATTTTTATTATTTAAAGCTTCTGCATATATTTACTTAGATTTCTAATGTTATGATAGACCATGGGTTGGCTTGGGGTTACTTGTGACTCCAAGTACCACATCTCGTCTAGGGTATAGACTTGGGTCGTGGCAAACTTGCTACCAAAGCACTAGGTTTAGAGTACTGTAGGATTTCTGAAAGTCGCATCAAGTAGGGTCCTTTTCATGTGTGTGAAGTGAACCACACTTATGAGGGGGAGGCTACGAGACATTATTAGGAAAACTCCCTTTTCTTCATATTCCTTATCGTGTGTTGATGTTCAATTTTAGAAATGTTCTCCTAACTCGTGCTCTATTTCGTTTAAGTTAAATGATTCCTCCACAACGTGGGAATGGAAGAAGGGCTGGCAACGCTAAATGACCTACCCCACCAGCTCCAACAGCCCCTCAGGTCGACAGTAACAAACCAAGTGAACCAGCAGGTGGTTCTAGATAACTCTAATGGGTCCATAGCAGTTGCCTGATTTTGGTACTTCACCTGAATTAACCCTCCAGCATTTCATGGATCCAAGGTGGTAGAGGACCCAAAGGAGTTCATGGATGAGGTACGGAAGATCACCCAGATTATGGGTGTTAGTTCTGTTGAGAGTGCTAATCTGGCTACCTACCAGTTCGAAGGGGTAGCCCAGATCTAGTATGATCAATGGAATGAAGGGAGACCAGCAGGAGAAGAAGTAGTGGAGTAGGAAGAGTTCACCACAAAATTCTTAGATAGATTCTTCCCCTAGGAGTTAAGGGAGGCTAAGGTTGTAGAGTTCATGAATTTGAAGCAGGGTAATATGACAGTGAAGGAATGTGCGTTGGAATTCACACGGTTGTCAAGATATGCTCCAGAGATGGTAGCCGAGCTAAGAGCTCGTATGCTTAAGTTCATCAATAGAGTATCAAAATTGGTATTTAAGGAGTGCAGGACCGCGATGCTCATAAAAAATATTGACCTCTCCAATCTCATCGTTCATACCCAGCAGATTGAGGCAGAAAAGTTGAAAGATACTGAATGGGAGAATAAGTGGGCTTGGACTGTCGAATTAGATTATGGACACCAAAGGTCTAGCGGTAGTAGCAGCCCACAGCAGCTACAACAGTAGTAGAGGACTCCAACAACCACTTCGGCTAGCGCCCTTATTTTTCAGTTCCCCAAGGATCGGATAAGTGGAGCATCCGTCTCTCAGTCCCAAAGTCACAGCGTTAGCAACTGCTACACATCTTTCCCTAAGTACGGCAAGAATCATCAAGGTGAATTCCTCTAGGGCAAAGAGGGTTGCTTAGGGTGTGGACAGCTAGGTCACTAGCTCAGGGAATGTCTATCAGCAGGACGGGGGAGATCACAGTCTACAATTTCAGAAGCTTTAGCAGGCCGACCAGCTCAGCAGACCAACACTTCAGGTATGAATGGCGGTTAGCACCAAAACTTCTTTTATTCTTTGTCCCCTCATCAAGATCAGGAGAGCCCACCTGATGTGGTAACAAGTATGTTACGTCTCTTCCATATAAATGTGTATGACCTACTAGATCTAGGAGCCACACTATTATTCAAGACTCCCTATGTAGATGTCCAGTTTGAAATCAGTCCAGAAGTACTCTTAGAACCATTCTCAGTCTCTACCCCAGTTGGTGATCAGTTAGAGCTAGCTAGGTGTGTAGAAACTGCCCTGTCTCAGTATTGAATAAGTTCAGTCCAACTAATCTAGTAGAGTTAGACATGGTCGATTTCAATCTCATTCTTGGCAGGGATTTGTCACACATTGGATACGCCTTAGTCAACTGTAGAACTAGAGTCGTCAAATTTTAGTTTTTGAATGAGCCAGTTTTAGAATGGATGGGAAGTAGTTCAGCGCCTAAGGGTCAATTTATTTCCTACCCTTAAGGCAAGGAAGCTCATTACTAAAGGGTGCATTTATCACCTAGTTCGGATCAAAAATTCCATCTCTGAGACCCTAACTATTCAGTCAGTTCTAGTTGTTAGCGAGTTCCCTGACGTGTTTCCCAACAATCTTCTCAAAGTCCCTCTCGAGCGGGAAATAGACTTCGGCATAGACCTTCTTCCAGAAACTCAACCCATCTCCATCCCTCCTTATAGATGGATCTAGATAAGCGTAAGGAGTTGAAGGAGAAGATAAAAGACATTCTTGATAAAGCATTCATCAGGCCCAACATCTCTCCATGAGGTGCACCGGTGTTATTTGTGTGAAAGAAAGACAGTACTCTCATAATGTGTATCAATTACCATCAACAAAACAAAGTTATAGTTAAGAACAGGTATCCCCGACCCATAATTGATGACTTTTTTGAATCAGCTTCGGGGTATCATCAGCTTAGAGTCAAAGAATGTGACATACCAAAAATAGCCTTAAGAAGTCAGTATGGTCACTATGAATTCGTGGTTATGTCCTTTGGACTAACTAATGCCCCTACAACTTTCATGGACCTAATGAATAGGGTTTTCAAGCAATATCTAGACATGTTCATCATTGTATTCATTCAAGACATTCTTGTATAATCTAGAAATGAGGAAGAACTTGCTAACCATCTGAGGATACAGATGCTTAGAGACCGCGTGTTCTTCGCTAAATACAGCAAATGTGAATTCTTGTTGAGGTCTATGACTTTCTATGTTCACGCGGTCTCAGGTGAGGGTATTCAGGTAGATCCTCAAAAGATAGCACTGGTAAAAGACTGGACAAGACCTACTTCGCCAATAGATATTAGAAGTTTCCTAGGTCTAGCGAATTATTACCGACTATTTGTAGAATAATTTTCCTCTATTGCTTCTCCTTTGACTAAGCTAACTTAAAAAAAGGTGAAGTTTCAGTGGTCAGATGCATGTCAAAAGAGGTATTAGGAGTTGAAGACTCGACTCACTACTACACTTGTTTTAACCTTACTAGAAGGAACATAGGGGTTCATGGTATATTGTGACGCTTCCAGAGTTGGGCTCGATTGCGTTCTGATGCAGCGGGGTAAGGTGATAGCTTATGCCTCTAGACAGCTCAAGTCTCATGAAAAGGACCATTTGACTAATGACCTTGAGTTGGTAGCAGTGGTGTTTGCATTGAAAATATGGAGGCATTACCTTTATGGGGCTCACATGGATGTTTTCATTGATCACAAGAGCCTTCAGTATGTGTTAAGTTAGAAAGACTTGAATCTTCGCCAGAGAAGGTGGTTGGAGCTATTAAAGGATTATGATATTAGTGTGCTATACCACCTGGGCTAGGCCAATGTGGCAGCTGATGCCCTAAGAAGAATGTCCATGGGGAGCGTGGCTCTTGTTGAAGAGAGCAGAAAGAATTGGTAAAGGATATTCACAAGTTAGCTCGGTTGGGAATGCTGTTGGTCGATTCAGACGAGGGTGGAGTAGTAATGCAAAGTGGGTCAGATTCCTTATTAGTCGTTGAAGTTAAGTCAAAAGGGAAGATGAAGATAGCATACTGCTTAAGTTGAAAGAAGCAGTTCTCAAAAAAGAAGTGGAGGCTTTCTCCAAAGGGGGAGATGGTGTGCTCCGTTACCAGGGAAGATTATGTGTCCTGAATGTTGGTGACTTAAGGTAACTAATACTAGCAGAAGCACACAGTTCTAGATATTCTATTCACCCAGGTGCCACTAAGATGTACCGTGATCTATGGGAAATTTACTGGTGGAATGGCATGAAAGAGACATTGCAGAATTTATGGCTAAGTGCTTGAACTGCCACCAGGTTAAGGTTGAACACCAGAGACCTAGAGGTATGACTCAGGATATTAGCATACCCACATGGAAGTGGGAAGAAGAGAATATGGACTTTATTATAAGTCTACATCATACTCGTCGGCAACATGATTCAATTTTGGTGATAGTGGATCGGATGACCAAGTTAGCACATTTCCTCCTAGTTAAAACTATAGACTCATCTGAGGATTATGCTAGGCTATATATTCGGGAGCTATTCATACTGCATGGGGTTCCCTTGTCCATCATTTCAGATAGAGGTACCTAGTTCACCTTGCATTTCTGGAAGTCATTTTAGAAAGGATTCGGTACTCAGGTCAAGTTCAACACAACCTTTCACCCTCAGATAGATGGATAAGCTGAGCAACCTATTCAGACATTAGAATATATGCTGAGAGCTTTTGTGATCAATTTCAATGGCAGTTTGGATGATCACCTACCTCTCATAGAGATTACGTACAACAACAACCACCACTCCAATATTCAAATGGCCTCATTTGAGGCATTATATGGTAGGAGGTGTAGGTCTCCAATAGGTTGGTTTGAGGTTGGTGAAGCTACCTTGATAGGACAAGACTCAGTTCATGAAGCTCTGCAAAAGGTGAAACTTTCCAGACAGAGGTTGAAAACAACGCAAAGCCGACAGAAATCTTATGTTGATCTGAGGAGGAGCGAGTTAGAATTTGTGGTAGATGATTGGGTTTACCTGAAAATTTCACCTATGAAAGAGATAATGAGTTTTGGAACTAAAGGGAAACTCAGCCCAAGATATGTGGGACTTTACAAGATTCTGAGGCGAATTGGCAGTGTGGCATATGAGTTAGAATTACCTCCCGATTTAGCATCTGTGCACCTAGTCTTCCATGTGTCACTATTGAAGAAGTGCATCGGTGATCCAAATTCAGTTGTGCCACTAGACACTATGAAAGTGAAGGATAGTCTCTCTTACGAAGAGGTTCTAGTTCATATCCTAGACCGTCAGGTTCATAAGATGAGAAACAAGGAAGTAGCTTCGGTGAAAGTCTTGTGGAGAAATCAGCTAGTTGAAGGAGACACATGGGAGGCTAAAGTAGACATGATGGCCAAATACCCTCATTTATTCCCTTCTAGTTTAGCTCCAACATCAGGTACTAAATTACACCTCAATACTTTGTTCACATCTGTACTCATCAGCTCTATTCAGATTTTTAATGTGCATTCTAGTTGCATCAACTCTGTTAGTAGGGTAAAATTAGTTCGGAGTTAGTCATTCTTTAGAAATCAGTTCATAGTCTCAATCTGGGAATTGCAGCTCTTTTCCTGATTTTCTAGCTATTTTAGCCTTCATTTGAGTACGAATGATCCCAATGGGGAGATATTGTAACACCTAGAAACTTTCATTGACCAAACTTAGACATTGCAGGAAAAATCAAGGGAAAACCAAAATTTTTTTCCATAGAACGAGTTGTGGCATGACTCGTCTAGTGACTAGACGAGTCATGGTAAAACTCATGGCTCGATGCAGGAAATTTTAGTTAAAGAGCCTTGGGGTGACGACCCACATGACGACTCAATTGGTTAAGTAACGAGTCGTCACTAAGGGTTGTCAATTGGAGGTTCATAGTTCATGTTTTAGTGGCAACGATGGGAACGACGAGTCATTAGTGATCTTGGGCAGATTTATATGCCCATGTGATACTCAAACGTATCATTTTTGCCTTGTTTGTTGTGCAATGTGTATACATTTTCATGTAATTGGTAATAAAACGTGAATTTATACTAACCAACATGATTAGCATTGTTTTGTAGGTAAAACATGATTTTGAGGAGCTAAAATGCATGTTGGAACAATATCGGAGTTGGACTTGGATGCGAGCATGGAAAAGACATTGGAATGCACAATGTAAAGGGGCTACGCGATGGAGCCGTGGCACGCTACCATCGCGGAGGCACACTGCATGGAGGATGAATTAATTTGGCAATTTCCAGTGAAGCCTCGTGACAGCTCCGTGGCACGGAGGCAAGCCTCCGTGTTGCATGTCGTGCCACGTTGATGCTATATTCCCGGACCCCAAATTTCCAGTGAGGGTCCGCGTCCACGCCGTGTCACGGAGGCAGTGCTCCGCGTTGGCCTCCGTGACACGTTGCTTGTTATTCCGGGAAAAATTCCCACTAGTATAAATAGAACACTTAGGCTTATTTTTAATAAATTCAGACTTGGTGGAGCAAGGACGTGGGTTACAGGCAGTTGAGGGATGAAAAAGCTAAGGGTTTTTCTCTCTTTCTTTCTTCTTTCAATCAATTGTTTGTATGATTAACACTTGTTTTATGATGAATAATCCACAAATGAGTGGCTAATTCTCTTCCTTGCTGAGGTTATGAACAATGGTGATGAATTTTGATTATTGAATTGTATGGTTTTTTATCTTCTTCTTCCATGTTGTTCTATTAATTCTTGTTTCTACTGCATTAATGTGTGGCCGACGTTAATGTACACCTAAAAAGTCTGATTTCACTCGAGAGAGCACGAAATTGGAAAGTTGTGAATTAATAGGGTATTGTTCTTAACTTGATTTGGGAAAATTGGGTTTTGATGTGCTTTCCTGATAGAAATATACTTGAAAGCCGTATTAGTCAATTTAGTAACCGGAATTGTATTGCTAGGTCATAAATTGCATTTGATCACAGAAATGTAGACGGATGGTTTATGATTTTTAAGTGAGATTAAATACGAGAGTTTTAATCTCTTGGATAATGTTCTTGGCTAGCAACAGGAAGAGAAGAATAACCAAATTATTATTATAATCAAGTTCATTACTTGTTCTTAACCTTGGCATGCTCATATCCATAGTTTCAATTCAAAGTAAATATTTGTTAATAGTTTTAGTATATAATTTATAAACAAAAATTATTTAACTTTTGGTTACGTTGTTGTCAGCATATTTAGAAGTAAGATAGAGTATAGTATACTTGAGCGATTTTACTTATCCGGAGTCTCCTTGGTTCGATACTTGGCTTACTTAGCCACTTTATTACTTGTTTGACCACGTGCACTTTCGTGTCGGTTTTTAACCCCTATAGCAAACACCCGAACAAGTTTTTGGCGCCGTTGCCGGGGAGACTAGGTAATTGGTGAAATTGTGTTGAGTGTAAATTTACTGTATTTTCGTTTTATTTTCTTAAGTGTTGACAACTTGGTCTTAGCCTGTATTTTGCAGACTTGATTTCTGTGAACACTGGCAAAGGACAAGGAGCTGGTGGAATCTTATACAGAGCCTGAACGTGAATTTCATAGTAAACGCAGAGAAGCTCTACAAAAGAAGCTGCAGTTGCTCAGGCAGACTCTAATGGAGCAACAAAATCCACCGGTTGTGAGGGCAGTGTTAGTGCCCGACGAAGCAGCAGCAAGGCCGGTTCGCGAGGTGGCAATCCCACATGCCAACAATGTACATTCAAGTATCCGCAAACCAGAGCCTGGAGGGAGATTTGAATTAAAGCAGAATATGGTGCAACTTTTGCACACAAGCGGGCAATTTTCCGGTCTCCCTCATGAAGACCCACAACAATATCTCCAGAATTTTTTGGAGATAAGTGACACTTATATACCCGCTGGAGTGTCACCTGATTATGTTCGGCTCACACTATTTCCGTTTTCCTTACTTGGTGAAGCCAAGAGGTGGTTAAAAGTTGAACCACCAAATTCTATATCAATGTGGGATGATCTAGCACGAAAGTTCTTGATAAGATTTTTTCCCTCTGGTAAAACAGCCAGACTTAGAAGTCAAATTCTAAGTTTCAAATAGAGGGAGGGAGAAAATTTATATCAAGCCTGGGAAAGATTTAAATCCATGTTGCGGGACTGTCCTCATCATCATCAGTCCAATGAGGTGTTGGTACACATATTTATTGAGGGTTTGGAACCCCATACTAAAATTTTGTTAGACTCAGCAGCTGGAGGGCAAGCGCTGGAAAAGACTTATGAGGAGCTGTACACTTTGCTCAACTGAATTTCACAGGGCAATCCAGAATGGAATGCAGATTCATCTCGAGGTGGAGCAAGGAAAGCAGCAGGAGTTCTTGAAGTGGATGGATTTACAGCTATCGCTGCATAGATAGCTGCCTTGCAGAATCAGTTGAACAACCACTTCAGCAACATGAACTTGAACCAGCCTTCAGCTTCAGTCAATGCGGTCCAGCAAATGTGGTGTGAAGTGTGTGGAAGCAGTGAGCACTCAGCTGAGTGCTGTGGAGCAAACCCAGATCCGGTTAACTTTGTGGGCAATGCACAAAGAAATCAGCAGCAGTTTGGTAGTGGCTACAACTCAAATTGGAGGAACCATCCAAATTTTTTGTGGGGTAGCAACAACCAACAAGGCCAAAGTTCGGGTCAGGGTATGCACAGGAATCAAGGAGGGCAACAGAACTACCAATCTCAATTCAGAAATCACAATGCCCCTCCTCCACCACCATCACCTACCATTGAGGAAATGTTCAAGACCATGATCGCTAATCAGGCGTAATTGCAGGCTGACTATGTTAAATTGGCAGCCAAAGTGAAGAACAATCAGTTAGCGACCAAGGCTATTGAGTATAAATTTGGGCAATTTGTTAGTGCCCAAAACACAAGGCCCAGAGGAGGACTGCCTAGCGACATGGATCCTAATCCGAAGCAGGTAAATGCAGTGACCACAAGGAGTGGTTTGCAGCTAAAGGAGGTGGAACCGGAAAGACCACCTCAAAAGTCAGGAGCAGCAGATGTTGAGGAAGAACAAAGTTCAGATAAGGGGAAGACCAAAGAAGCTGAATCAGAAAGGCCTCCACCCCCGTTCCCTCAACGACTCAAGAAACACAAGGAGGAGGCGTGTTTCAAGAAATTTATGGAGGTGCTTAAACAGGTACATGTTAATTTACCTCTTGTTGATGTCTTGCAGGGAGTGCCAATATATGCTAAATATATTAAAGACATCGTGGCCAACAAAAGTCGTCTGACTGAGTATGCCACGGTAGCTTTGACGGAGGAATGCACTTCCCGGATTCAAAATAGACTGCCCACGAAGCTGAAAGACCCTGTAAGTTTTACTATCCAGCTTACTATCGGGCAGAGTATCCGAGCTCGTGGATTATGTGACTTGGGGGCGAGCATAAATCTGATGCAATCTTCGGTATTCAGAAAGTTAGGTCTAGGGAGTCCTAGACCTACAACCGTAATCTTGCCGTTAGAAGACATATCCTTAGCTAGGCCGGATGTGATTGTTGAGTACGTGCTTGTGCAAGTGGGCTCCCTCATTTTTCCGGTCGATTTTATTGTTCTGGATTTGGAACCAGATGCTGAAGTACCATTTATTTTGGGACGACCCTTTTTGGCAACCGGAAAAGCATTAATTGACGTAGGTCAACTTACAATTCGAGCACATGACAAGGTAGAAGTATTCAATGTGTACAAAGCACCCAAGCTCCCGATGGTAAATGAGGAACTCTCGGTGATCAATGTGATTGATCATGGGAATACTAAACAAATGAATGATTCCCGAGAGTTGAGAGGAAGACCACCGGATAAGGTTGAGTACTACTGGGGGGAGGACAAGGATCGTGAAAAATCGTCCATCACCCTAGTGGATAATTGAGCATAAAGGACGTCGAGCCGCGACGGTAAACCAGGCGCTGCACGGGAGGCAACCCGTGAAAAATAATTTTTTTTTAAAGTGTAAATAGTCTTTAGTTTATTCTTCTTTTTCTTGATGTGGTATAAATTTTTTGTTTTAGTTAATATTTTTCATTTTAGTTAGGGAAATCTATTAATCTAACCAATTTTGTTTAGTGAGGTGATTTTCAGGTCAAACGGAGAAAAATATGCATGGAATCGGGAAGGAAAAGGCAAGGTATGAAAAAATGAATAAAATGAAGAGACAGTGCACTGGGGCGTTGGCTCCGTGTCACGGAGGAATGGCTCTGCATTACCCTCCGTGACACGTTGAGGTTAAATCTGGATTTTTTAAAAATTCCAGTGAGCCATCGCGTTAGCTCCGTGTCACGGAGGAGGGGCTCCGCGTTACCCTCCGTGACACGTTGCCCTATATTTTGTGACGGGTCACACCGGGCTGCCGGGTGACCCGCGTGTTTCCCTTCATTTTTAACCCCGATTTTAGGCCCCTTTTCCCCCATTTCCTCTCTTCTCCGCGACCAAACACCCGAATCCCCCTCCCCAAGCAACGTGCCACGCTATTAAGCAACCAAATTTTCGAGTTTCTTCGATCATTCAACTTAAAGGTATGTTTTCCTCTACTCTCTGATGTTTTTGTCGATTTTAGTCGAATTTGAGCATGGGAGGTGAGATAAATCACCCTAATTAGCAATTTAGCATGAAATTGAATTATTCTTTGATTGATAAATGTTCGGAATGTTGTAATATGCGTTTGAACTTGTCGATTGCGTGAATGATTAGAATTTGATTCAAAAATTGAATTCTAGGGCTGGGGTTGTTGAAATCGAATTGGGTAACTCGGTAAATTGGTGAATTATATGCTGGTGTGTGTTTGTGAATTGAGATAAGTCGTTGTAAATATTGTTTGAAGGTAATAGACGACGAATTCTCGGGTTTTGGGAAAATGTAAAAATTGTTCAAATTGGTTTGGTTATTTGGATTCGTATGTATATAGAATTTTTGTCGTTGTTTTTGTTTGTTGTTTTCGTTGCTAAGTGCGATGGTTGAATTGCTAGTGATGGTAGGATTGGGATTAGCTATATGAAGTCTGAGTAGTACGCTAAATGTTATACTATCGAAAATTTTTGTGAACGCACTAAGCATAAATTGTATAGTTGTTTGTGTTTAGGTTGTAAATAAGGTAATCCTTGCCGTAGTATCGTAAACGTAGCTAAGGACTAAGTGTGGGATAAACTTAGTTTAACCCGACCTTAGCCGAAGCTAATATGCATTTAGCTTGACATGGTGCTTGTTTATGTGTATTGACAGGTACAATGGCAAGTAGGCAGGATATGGGTAAAGGTGCTTCTACTTCAGGCACCGGGAGAAAACGCATGAGATTAGGCACAGCAGTCCCAGCTGCACTAGCTGTTCCGCGCGGCCAACGCCGCCAATACGGAACAAGGTGGGTGACCGATGAAGGGAAGAAATGGTACGCTAAACATAAGGAGAATAAGTACTTCCCTGAGGAGCATATTGCACGGGAACCACTAGCACAGGAGTTCCCCCATATTGTGCAGAGAATCGAGGCAGCTGGGCTCAGCTTCATATTTCAGGAGCCCAAGGAGTGCAACCTACATTTAGTCCGGGAGTTCTATGCAAATTGGAACCCGGTCATCAGAAGCCACACAATAAAGATCAGAGGGCAGATTGTCACTCTGGAACCCCAGCAATTAAATGCCATCATTGGAGCGCGGGACGAAGACACCCACGTTCTCCGCCAGCTGAACATCACCCCACCATACGCCGATATGAGACGCACTTTGTGTGGGGCTCGATCCACAGCCAGATGGAGCAGACATAAGGAGAGGGGTTACCACCAGACTCTGCCGTATTCTCAAATGAACAGGGAGGCAAGAATTTGGCTGAAAATAGTTTGTTCGTGCCTGATCCCGGGGGTGCACATGACTGATGTGACCCGGGACCGTGTGTTCCTGGTGTATGCCCCGATGAAAGGGCTAGAGATTAATGTTGGGGCGGTCATCATATCCGCCATGAAGAGAGCCCGACTACACCAGGGCCACAGGTATGGGTTCGGCGGACTCATCACCACCTTTCTCCGGGGCCTCGACGTCGAGGAAGAGGCTTTGGACTACATCCCGCAGTTGGAGCGGAGGGCCCTTGATGTGACCAAAACCAAGGCCCCCGACACCACACACGGGCCAGTGCTGACACTTGGCGAGCGACATGCTCGTGATGATCAGTACATGGCACGAATGTTTGGTATGCAAATGCTTCAGCTTCAGATAGGTGGGAGACCAGCCACGGAGGATGAATTATGGCAGCTGGAGCTGGATTACCCATTTGGCGAAAATGCCAGAGCTTTGTGCCGAGTGGGGCCAGCCTTCATTGAGCCCACTGACGATGATGTCCCTACGGATGAGGAGACACGTCGGGAGGACTCCGATGTGGAGTCCGATGACGACGATGGAGGTGACTCGGACATGGGCGATGAGGCAGCAGCACCAAATGAAGAAGTCGAATATTTCGACTGATCACGGAGTTCCACCACCCGAAATTTTTGTGATTTTTAATTTTTGTGAACACTGGGGACAGTGTTCGATTTAAGTGTGGGGTGGGGAGTAGCTAAGTGCTGGGGCTGGGCTAATTTGCTGTATGTTCTTCCTTTGTTTTGTATGTATGTTTATGTTTCCCTATGGTTGTGAGTGCAAACTGATTTGTATTTGTATCTGTACATATTTTTGTGGTAATTGATGTGTGTTGTGAAAGGTTGTGGTTTCCAGTGTAAATATTTTTTGTAAATATTTTCTTTTTTTTTTCTCTATCGAAATGATCGATATTTTTTAAATTTTGCGAAAATATTTTGTACATATTAAAATATTTTGTAAATATTTTTCCATCGAAATGATCGATGTTTTGCAAAAAAATTTCAATTTTTATTTTTGGGTTTCTCGGAGTTTGTTTTCGATTCTTTTACCGAGAATAGTCCCATTGAACCGATGTCATAGTTAGTGACCGTTCCCTATGATGGATGGATGATGACCGTCTTAAGGGAAATGTAGTCGGTAGGAGTAGTGATTTTAATTAGTTTTCAGTTTTTTTTCTTTGGTGGATTGCATCACTGAACCTGTAGTTACTATATGGTTGTGAAATTTTGGTTGCGTGATGTAACTGATATTCAAAATGTAAAAGTGATTCGGTTGAAAGCATGAAATTTTGTAAATATGTTGAGTTACCTTGGCTGTAGAATTCGGTTCGGTGTGATTGAGGCTTAATTCTGAATTCATGTAATTGGCTAATTAAAGAGTCCGTGAATGCATCTTGAATCGAGCGTGTGCATGAAGTGTGAAGTGAGGTGTTGTTTATTCTATGCTATTGTGAAGTGTCTAGAACTTGCCTGGTATGTGTACAAAATGAAATGAAGGAGGTGTAGTGTTGGAAAGGATGTAGGCATTTCTTTGTTTTAACCGAGAGTTTCTATTTTTTTCTTGCCATACACTACCTTTTTATGTGATTGTATACCCTAGTCAGCCCGTTGAGCCTTTAGCCGATTCTTTCTTTCTTTTGTCCAAAATTGTATAAACTGAGCTTAATTCGTTCTTTTCATTAGCCGTAAAGTCTATACAAAACTCTTAAGCGCTTAAGAAGAACAGAAAAAATTTTCCCAAAGTCTCAAAGAGTGAGAAGGGTGAAAAGAAAAAGAAAAGCAGAGTGAGGAAAGAAAAGAAAAAGGTGGAGGGTGCACTCATCATAATTAAATGATATTGAGGGTACATGAAAACCCTTTGTATCATGTCAAGTGTGTTTGGTGAAATGGGCCATACGAAAGTAAACCAGCATGAATGGGATGATGAAAAAAAAGAAAAGAGAGAAACAACGTTCATGAGTTGATGGGAATGTGTTGAAAAGGCGTTTAAGGATGCTAGTGACTATTATTGGCTAATCCAATACATACAATTTCCATAGCTTCCATTACAACCCATTAAAGTCCTACGTGATCTTACATTGCATTTCCTTATATTAGTGGAGTAATACACTAAGGGCAAGCCTATGGGTCATGACATGATGCATGTGAATTCTTTTGGGAGAGAGAGTGAAATTAATTTCTACATGCCCCTACTTGAATGTTTGTGAGTCGCATGAACATAAAGGGGAAGATTCTCTTGAGTTGTGAGGGCGCATGCTTGATAAAAGATTGATTTTCATGTTGGATATCTTGATTAGCTGATTTGCATGAGTTTGCCGATATCGAGGGTCGATTCTTAAAGTCTAGGAAGTCTTGATGTATTAAAGGTCCTTGCATTGTTAAGACCATGCATGTTTTCTTGATGATTTACAATATTGAATGATCTGTACGACCGTAGCGTAAATTGTCGCACCATAGTGGCAAAGGTTGGGATGTAATTTGCATGAGTTGTGTATGTGTTGTTCGAGGACGAACAAGGATTTAAGTGTGGGGTAAGTGATCTTAGGCAGATTTATATGCCCAAGTGATACTCAAACGTATCATTTTCACCTTATTTGTTGTGCAATGTGTATACATTTTCATGTAATTGGTAATAAAACGTGATTTTATACTAACCAACATGATTAGCATTGTTTTGTATGTAAAACCTGATTTTGAGGAGCTAAAATGCATGTTGGAACAATATCGGAGTTGGACTTGGATGCGAGCATGGAAAAGACATTGGAATGCACAATGTAAAGGGGCTCCGCGATGGAGCCGTGCCACGCTACCATCGCGGAGGCACACTGCATGGAGGATGAATTAATTTGGCAATTTCCAGTGAAGCCTCGCGACAGCTCCGTGGCACGGAGGCAAGCCTCCGCGTTGCATGCCGTGCCACGTTGAGGCTATATTCCCGGACCCCAGATTTCCAGTGAGGGTCCGCGTCCACGCCGTGTCACGGAGGCAGTGCTCCGCGTTGGCCTCCGTGACACGTTGCTTGTTATTCCGGGAAAAATTCCCACTAGTATAAATAGAACACTTAGGCTTATTTTTAATAAATTCAGACTTGGTGGAGCAAGGACGTGGGTTACAGGCAGTTGAGGGACGAAAAAGCTAAGGGTTTTTCTCTCTTTCTTTCTTCTTTCAATCAATTGTTTGTATGATTAACACTTGTTTTAGGATGATTAATCCACAAATGAGTGGCTAATTCTCTTCCTTGCTGAGGTTATGAACAATGGTGATGAATTTTGATTATTGAATTGTATGGTTTTTTATCTTCTTCTTCCATGTTGTTCTATTAATTCTTGTTTCTACTGCATTAATGTGTGGTCGACATTAATGTACATCTAAAAAGTCCGATTTCACTCGAGAGAGCACGAAATTGGAAAGTTGTGAATTAATAGGTTATTGTTCTTAACTTGATTTGGGAAAATTGGGTTTTGATGTGCTTTCCTAATAGAAATATACTTGAAAGCCATATTAGTCAATTTAGGAACCGGAATTGTATTGCAGGTCATAAATTGCATTTGATCACAGAAATGTAGACGGATGGTTTATGATTCTTAAGTGAGATTAAATACGAGAGTTTTAATCTCTTGGCTAATGTTCTTGGCTAGCAACAGGAAGAGAAGAATAACCAAATTATGATTATAATCAAGTTCATTACTTGTTCTTAACCTTGGCATGCTCATATCCATAGTTTCAATTCAAAGTAAATATTTGTTAATAGTTTTAGTATATAATTTATAAACAAAAATTATTTAACTTTTGGTTACGTTGTTGTCAGCATATTTAGAAGTAAGATAGAATATAGTATACTTGAGCAATTTTACTTATCCAGAGTCTCCTTGGTTCGATACTTGGCTTACTTAGCCACTTTATTACTTGGTTGACCACGTGCACTTGCGTGTCGGTTTTTAACCCCTATAGCAAACACCCGAACAATTAGATCAAGTGACAACTCGTCGAGTTGGTCATCGAAAGGGTGCTGGTAAAGTTTATCCCTAGAGATAGTGGCTGAAGACAAGAGAAGGGGATGAGTCGTTAGGTCAAGTAACAACTCATCGTGACCAGCCATGTGTCGAAAGGAGAAATTTTCGGTCAGTAAGTACGAAAGACGTCATGAGTCGTTAGGTCTAGTGACGACTTATGATGTCAGTCATTGTCCATGCAAGAAAATGTTGGGGATTTTCCATACATGGACACGACTTGGCACCCTGGGTTGTTCCCAACCCCACGACATGTGGAGTGACTCGTGGGGACTGGCAGCTGGATTTTTCCTATGATGCAACAAGGGTGTTTTTGTAACTTCTAGCTATTTTTATCCCTAAACTACATCATTTTCGGAATGGTTTAGAGTGAATTAAAAGGGTAATCGACTAAGACCCTCTCATTCCACTCACCCCATGATCTCAGATCATAGAAATTCTTGTCAGGCATCTTAGAGCTAACTAGGCTTCTTTAGTTCTTCAGATTTCTTCAGGCTTCTCTCAAGAACTCTACACCAGGTATGTGACAATTTAGCAAGGGAATTGTCCTTTCCTTGTGCCCCAAAATCCATCTAAATTTTCTCATATATTCTAGTCCCTAAGTTTTTGAATGTGAATGAATTTTCAGCCAGATTCTGTCTATATTGTGTGAAATATTGTTCATGTTAATTGATAATAAATTTCCAATATCTAGCTATCATGTTGATACTTGTTCTTGTAAAGATGGTTTTACCCCTAGCTTTGGAATGCAGTAAATTGGAGTCTTGGATATTTGATTAGTTATTCATGTTGCTTGATTCTATAAGTGTTAGGATTCCCATGTTGTTAATATCAGTTCGTTAGCTCAACTCGTTCATGCTAATCCAGTTTAATTCAGAAAACTAGCCTACTCAGTATTTTTAGAAATGTAAGCTGATCAGTTTAACTATAGTCTTTTCTTGAGGTGTCAGTGGTGCCTCCCAGATGTATGTTTCAGAATTAGTTATCAGTTATTAGATATTAGTTGGTTCTTTAGATGGTTGCGATGCTTCCAGATAAGTACCTTTGACTAGTCATACAACCACCTGCTTCAGTTTTAGTGTGCTCTTTAGACGGTTATGACGCTTCCAAATAAGTAACTTTGGCCAGATATAGAACACCAATTGCAGAATCTGGTCCGATAAGACTCTTACGGTACTTGTAGATAGGTATCCCTGACTTACTCTTAGGCCCCAGTTTTGAGCTATAAGCTTAGTAGTAAAACTAGGACTATCCAGTGGGAGTAGGACTTAGCACCGAGTGGACTGAGATTCCAGCGCACCCAGGTTCCCAAGACTACATTGCCACCTTAGGTTATTTTATTTGCCCTATGGCCCTAGACTTATGATCACCCAGCTCATGCCGTTATAACATGGCAATGTATATTGGGTCCTATTGATTGGGCGTATATGTCAAACTCGACGTCTAGCTCACGTGGTTATATGTTTTTTATAGACTCTCCCACTTATCCATTAAGTTTTAGTTTAGCTCAGCTCAGTTCTGTTTAGCTCAGCTCAATATTTCAAATTCAGGATATGTCTATGACCATCAGCCAAGTTCATTTTTAGCTATATCAGTTATATTCAGTTGTTTAGTTTCCAGTATTTCAATTGGTCATTTCATGTCATTTCATTTCAGTTATTTGTTCTTCGTGTTTATATTCTCTCTCACATACTCAGTACATTCAAAGTTATAATGCATACCTTCTGTTCTTTATCATATCATGATGCAGGCAAGTTCTCAGCCTCAACATCATTAGTCGATTCTTTAGGTGATATCAGCAGCTGTAGTGGTGAGTCCTCATCTTTGGAGGATGATATTTATTTTTAGTTAATTTCTTTTAGTTAGACATTAGAGTTAGCTGGGGGCTAGGCCAGCAACACATCTTTTTTAGATGGCTTTCAGACATAGACTCAGACACTTAATATTATTTTTCAGTTGTACGAATTCTTACAAGATTAACTTTCTTAAATGATTTTTATTATTTAAAGATTCTACATATGTTTACTTAGATTTTCCAGTGTTATGATAGACCATGGGTTGGATTGGGGTTACTTATGACTCCAAATACCATGTATCGTCCAAGGTATACACTCGGGTTGTGACATCTACACACTTCTTTCTGGTTCAAGTGACTTACAATGCCGAGAGGTTGGCTAAGCTGTATGTTAATGAAGTGATTCGGTTGCATGGGGTGCCGGTGTTGATTTGGTCTGAATAGGATACTGAATTTACCTCTAATATCTGGAGGATATTGTAGGCAGAGTTAGGCACTAGGTTGTATTTGAGCACAACCTTCCATCCTAAAATACATGGCCAGTCAGAAAGGAACATCCAGGTATTAGAGGACATGCTCCAGACCTGTGTCATAGATATTGGGGACCATTGGGATAAATTTCTACCCTTGATAGAGTTCTCTTACAAGAACAACTATTACTCAAACATTGGCATGGAGCCATTTGAAACTCTATACAGGAGGAAATTCTAATCTCCAATTGGGTGGTTTGATGAATTTGATGTGAGACCCTGGGGAACCGATTTGCTGAAGGAATCCTTGGAAAAGTTTTGGTAATCAATGAGCATGTGGTGGCTACTCAAAGTAGACAAAAAGAGTATGCAGACAAGAATGTTAGATATATGGAGTTTGTGGAGGGAGAGAAAGTCTTGCTCAAGGTATCCCCCATGAAGGGGGTAATGACGTTCAGTAAGCGAGGCAAGCTTAGCCCAAGATACATTGGTTCATTTGAAATCTTTCAAAGTATTTGTGAAGTAGCTTATACACAGGCCTTATCGCAAGGGTTGTCGGGGTTGCACCCAACATTCCATGTTTGTATGTTGAAGAAATACCATGGGGATAGATCGTACATTATTAAATGGGGCTTTGTATTGCTAGTCCGAACTTGTCCCATGAGGAGGAGTCAGTGGTGATATTGGATACAGAGGTCCTCAAGGTGATATCAAAAGAAATTGTGACAGTAATGGTCCAATTGAAGAATTGTCCCATAGAGGAAGCCAGTTGGGAGACCGAGGCTGACATATAGATCAAATATCCTCAACTGTTCATGGAATATAGCACGTCCTCTTCCTTGCCTTTGTATACCATTCAGGGACAAACAATGTTTTAATTGGTATCTGATGTAATGACCTATATTCAATACATGGGGGAAACTGACTTAGAACACTCTAAGTGGGACTAGACAACAGTTAGAAAAGTGTTGTTGAGTGAACTAGTGAAGATTGATTATTTTGGGGGAGCAACAATAACACTCAAATCATACTCCTAAAAAAGTATAACGTGGACGTTGTCAATATATAACCCTACAAAGGTTGGGGTCGATCCCAAAGGGAAAAAGGTTAAGATATAGAATAACTCCGTAT
The DNA here is from genome assembly GCA_035772735.1 of Datura wrightii. Lineage (NCBI taxonomy): Eukaryota > Viridiplantae > Streptophyta > Magnoliopsida > Solanales > Solanaceae > Datura > Datura wrightii. Next base: position 147,875,011 of record JASDFA010000018.1, read on the forward strand.
TTAAGATTTTAAGTTTGTTATCTCTTAAAGGGGTGCTTTGTAAAGACAGAGATGAAACAATGATGAGAATTAATTGTTGTTTACCATGTTTATGCAAATAACTAGGGCAAGTGCTCCCCATGCATTCATAACTACTTCGGGTTTTACACTAATGATCTATCACAATGCTTACTTGTAGAACTGATAACTAGGATTCATCCAAACGACTGGTTCTCACAAATTGGATGACTATACTCAAACACTGGATTATGTCTCATGAGTGATTTCAATTCAACCGTTATCAATATTGTCCAAATTAACAATCCTACGACCACAACTGAAGTTATAGAATGACCCATAAAGATCAAGGCTTTATTATAATTCTCTTTTCCTAATTTTTACTTCTCTAGATTCAAGAAAGCAAAGAATTCAGGCAAGTCTTAACGTTGTGCTCTATTAACAAACATTGATGATGAAGAGAACATAATGCAAGAGTTTAGCATTGGTTTAGAATCAATTTGTGCAACCATAGTTCATTTATTCACCATGGTTTCCACAACCCTAGTTGTGGGGTTTTAGCCTCTCATGGTTGTAAGAGAATTATAGGCATTCATAGAAAAACACATAATTTAAGACATATAAAGATGATTGGAAGAAAACCCAATTCGTTATTGCAAGAATTAAAGAAGAATACTTCAAGAACAATGAGAAAATCAATTTAATAAAGTCTCCCCGAATAGAAAATCAACAATAATTCTCCAAATTCGACTCTCTCTAACTTCTATGACTTGTGTCTTACTTGTTCTTTACGTACACTGCTTATTCTAAGTGAAAATAAACTAAAAAGTATTTATACAAATATTTAGAACCCTTTCCTAATTAAATATTGAAAACAACTAAACTCATTTATGATCTGTAATAGGATTGTACGAGTCGTACCTTCACTTGTACAATGCTTGGAAACTTTTGTTTTTTGTAAGTGTTAGAAGATGGTGTGACTTGTACCTTGAAACTACGAGTCGTACTGTGTTGTCGTGGTTTGATCTTGAGAGATTTGGCATTCTCTGAATATTTTCAAGGGTGGCTTTGTACGACTCGTACTTGAGTCCCACGACCCATGACTTCCAGTTGTACATTGAGATCTACCCTTCTTCAGTTCTTTTGAACTTTACCACGATTCCTTGGTAAGGGTCTTAGGTAGATACCATGATTTGTGCTTACTACCCATACTTGGAGACATGTCCTGTGGAACATCTTCTAAATTAACTACGACTGCTATTGTACGACTCATACTATAAGTTGTACTTTGAATTTACCTCAAATAAATATTCTGGAATTTTCCACAACTCTAAGTACGGCTTGTGCTGAGGTTTGTACTTCACCCTTTTTGTGCATTTTGTCCTTCTTTTTCACATTTCAACTCCAACATTTATCTTCCTTGAAAACAAAGTAAAAGTGAATCATATCCATATAAACACACGTAATTCCATGCTTATTTTTTCTGTTTTAAGCGTCGAAAGTTCTGTAAATCCACAACATATCAAAACCCTCAACTTAATACTTAGGCATGACCTCAGGCAAAGAAAACAAAACTAAAAATGATGCTTAATTAGAAAGTAAACTTAGAATACCTACAACCAACACAAAAAAAATTTGCACTATGAACCATTAACAGATATTGACCCCTTTTTCATTCAATCCAAGTCAACAACACACACATGTAACTATAACCTATGACATACAGCGATCGAGATATGACATCCAACTAATAGCAGAGAATCAAGCTATTACCAATGCTTTTGACACATACAATTAGCAAAATGCAACACAGACCATGTAATCTCACCACAACTGAAGTCCCCAATGCTCATAGATATATAGAAAATGAAACTTGGGACTAAACAAGCAAAACTCTCACCCACACAAAGATGTTCCAAATACTGCACGTTGGATACCATAGGCTTGCCCTTATTTCCTCTGTTTTGGCTTTTTAGACAGTTAAGCTAGGATCACTATAGGACTTTTCTTGGCTTGTAATGTAGGCTTTATGCTAGGTAATGGTAAATATGGATTTTAGTAACCACCTCTCCTTGGCACTACACAATGTTCTCCACTTTTCACTTTTTACCCCATTTTTCATTTTTCAACTTTGTCCTCCCTTTTTCTCCATTTCAATGCATTTGTTATTTTCTTTTATTTTCATTTTTACTTTCTCATCTATTTTTCATTTCAAGCCACACCTCAATCTTCTTTGACTTATTTTCTCTTTTATTCTCCACCCTCACATAGTGTACACACCCCTACTGCAACCACCCTTAACTTAGGCATTTTTCCTGAGTTTGAGGTTCACAATGTCAAAGAAGAGACCAGGGCCAAACAAGTTTATTAATAGACTTGGTCAAGGTGAATGGGTATCTAAGAAAACAGGTCAAATTTTTGGAACGAATACGGGATCAAGGAAATTATGTAATTTGGTAGGGAAATTTAAACTAAAGTGGGCTTTGGAAAAAACTGCTTATGATCCTTTCCTATCAAACTAGCTTAAAACCTATGTGAAGACCAACGGGGCAAGTTCTAGATCCTTAATGCAATATTGAACTGAGTATGAATCCTCACTCACTTATGGTACAGGATTGCATTGATTTTACCTATCCAGTTCATGCATGGCTAATCTACGACTAGATATGCTAATAATATATATTCTATACAAAGATCCACAGAAGTCATACTTCGCAGTCAACATATATACCTAACATTAAAAATTTAAAGATAGGGTCATTTTGTCAAAAACATCAAAAATAGTGCATTTATTGGTAGTAAAGTAATCCTAAGCTAATTCTAATTACACAAATTAAAAAAAACTTTAAATATGACGAGTATACTAGATAGCATTTCCGAAGGGGAAGAAACATGGCAAGATAAACCCTCGGATGAACAAAACTCCCAAAATCAACAAATACACCCCCCCTTTTAAAAGCATGCTTCGTCCACAAGCATAAACTGTAAGAACAAAGGAAAGGGACATACATGTGGCGCTCTAGGCACTCCTCTCATCCTGGAAAGCGGTACGTACGCTATAATAGTGACGCTAGTGGTGGCCGATGCACTCAATGAAACATCAGTTGGGTATTGGTTACCCCAACAATAGTAGCAGTTGCCTCAGTGACCTTAGTAGTATCTCTGGCTGAATGTGGTTCACCCGAAGGGTCCTTGCCATCCGCAAGCTATCCAATGGAAGTGTTGGAGCTCCCTGCTTCTCTTGCTCGCTAATGCAGCTCTAACATATGCTCGTCATGAATTTGCATATTGTCCACTCTTGCCTGCTTGGACTTTTTCTTCTCCACTCTTTTTCTCTTATTTCTTGAGGACTTGTATTTAACCTCCTCTTAGACCCTTTTCTTTCCTTTTCCTCCATCGGCCACTATCGGAGCCTAGTTCGTCTCCAAATCTAGCTCTTCATCCAGCTTAGCATCTAACTCTGGGATAGTGGGTGCTGATAATATTACCAACTCCTAAACGACAACTTGGCTACCTGGCTCCATAAAGCCCCCAACTCCTCTCTAAGGTTGCCTGTATCTTGCGGTTTAGCTAGACGCTCATCGAGGCAGTGCTCAAAACTATCCAACTGGCTATTAAACTATCTCATAGAATCATCAATCTCAGCATTCACCCACGGCTTGACATTCTCCATCATGTCATTGACCTTTTTCTCAGTCACTATCAGCCTTTTAGAAAATTTTTGGAGCAACTCCTGCGGGACCAACATATACCAAGATGGAGTATGGCGCGATATGCTCAATGATGGTGCAGAGGAAGTACTAGGAGAGGCCTCTGTGTAGTCAGCATCTCTCATGGTCACCTAAAATCGGGGCATCAACATTCTCGCCCCTAGATAGTTGTGGTAGCGGGAGTGCAGTAGGAAGTTTAACCCGGCTAATCGGGTTCATGTCATCCCGTATGAGACCAATGTCCGCAGTCTTCTACCATCAGATCAAATGATCTACCTTCGGTTTTTCCTAATGGCCTGCCTCTATCCATAATCTGTACATGAGACTTGGGAATAGGATGGTAGTGCTCAGTCCCAGAGCCTAGTATCGGATCATCTCTATTGTTACACCCCATAAATTCTCGACGTGTAGATAGCCTATTCGCATGTTTGTTAAGAGTTTTTGAATGCCATTCATGCTAGGAAAAGGCCCGGGGAAAGACCGAACAAGAAATCCGTCGAACCATCATGGGAGGAGCCGGGGAAGAACCCCTCCGTGATGGCAACGTGCCACGGAGGGAGAACCTCTGCGTTGGCTCCGTGTCACGGAGGCCCTGTCCAGGCCCAAGTATATAAGCCTCCAACATAAGTTTTTAACTTCATTTTCATCATTTAATTTCCAGAACACGAAGAGAAACAAAGGGTGCGAAGGTTTCTTGATAAATTCCTTCCGATTACGCCGTCAAACGCCGTCCAAACTCAAATTAACTCCAGATACCGAGGTATTAAGCAGTAAGGATCATTCATATGGATTTAGTTTCATAAAATTCAGGCGGTGAATCATCTTGCTACCGAACTAAGGTAAGTGCAATTGCTCCAAACTAGTGTCAATATACTCTTATCCATAAAGTGAGTATTTCTCCCTTCTGGACTTTCAAGAAATAGCGAGTTTCTGACCGTTTTTCGATAAGCCAAAGTTTGGGCTATATATATATTGAAAGTGATGTTTTCTTCTAGAATATTAGGGTATGTAGCTCTAATTGATATGTATATGAATGCAGTTGGGAGAAATAGCAGAATACTGACCGATCTATGCCAGTTAGTTGGGAACTCCGAAGCAAAGGTATGTCAAGCTAATTCCTTCGGCATGTTAGTAATCCAGAATAGTAAATAGCGTGATGTATAGAAGAAAGAACTCAGAAGTCGATAATTGAGTCTAGTTTGATTTAGCAAGCATGTTTTATGATATTATGATGTGTATTTAGAATGAAAGTTAGTAAAGCAATATCAGAAAGTCAGATGATATCTTAGTTACAGTATAATCAGACAGTAAGATAATATCTCAGATACAACATAGTTCAGTATGAGAATCAGTATAACACATAAAAGAGTTCTGAATGTGAAATCAGAGTACAGATAGTATTTTCAGTTTAAACATGCTTGCTATATATGATTATTGTTTGTTAAAACCTGTTTGTGTTATGAGGGCACCTTTGAGCGTCCTCGCCGCCCCTGGGTTGGTAACTGTGTTGACCCACCGTGAGGGTGGGGATACGCCACTCCGAGGAGTGGTATGCCGTCCGCAGTAGAACGAAGATGGGATAAAGTATTCCCCATATCAGGCTGATCAGCATAGTAGTATTGCTTACCCTGTTGTGCGCTTGCGCCCAGGGGGCAGATTACAGATACAGATACAGATACAGATTACAGATTACAGTACAGGAGTCCTCCGGGCTCAGACAAAGTTATTTATATCAGAGGCCATAACCCAAGCTGGATACCCAGGGGGCCAGTAGAGGTGCTCATAGTTAGTAGGCGAGTGGAGTGATTTATTTTTGGATGGTTTTGACCCGGGTAGGGGTATATAGATTGTGTGTTGGTTGGCACCTTCCGGCTTATGGGGGCTGGTATAGGTTCTTCTGTTATATATATATATATATATATGTATATACATGATATCTATTAGTTGATAGAAAGCAGGTCGCCATGACGACAGGTATGATTCTACCTTACCTTCAGTACAGGTAAGCTTATTTCAGATCCTGCTAGTTTAGACAGTTTGAAATATTTCCTGCTACTCAGAATTTACTAGCATTGTTGTTTATATTCAGTTATGTTATGTTGCTTTGCATACTTGGTACCAGTGGTACTGATGCCCATTTGGGGTCCTGCATTACTTGACTGCAGGTACTAGTAGACAAGGAGTCGATCCCTCGTGATCCTAGCCAGCGCAGAGTCATCAGTTACTGTCATCTGGAGCTTGATATTTCAGATGTTTATATCATTTTCTTTTGTTGTACAGTATGGGTAGGTCGGGGCCCTGTCCCGACCATCTTATCAGTATTCCTAGAGGCTTGCAATCTGTATATATTTCCCTGTGGTTAGTTGTGCCAGTCGTGTGGGGTCGTGCGTATGTTTAGTTGTTTATATTGGCCGTGTGAGGCCTTATCCAGTCAGTAGTGGTGACCTTGCCGGTCAAGTAGTTGTTTAGCAATTGTTATATTGATTTAGAGTTAAGTAGACAGCATGGTGGCCCTGTCGGCCCGCATAGGTTTCCCTATATGAGTATGATTCTTGTTAGCTGATATTACAATACAGGTGGCTATAGGCCCAGTCGGCCGGAGGCTGTATTTACAACCGTTATATAGCCCGTTGATTCCATGAATCCGAGTTAGAGCCAGCCAGGCACCAGATGTGCTTAGGCTCAATAGTCTAGCAGTTCAGGTCCTAAATGGGCACTAGGTGCCAGTCATACCCCCCAAGGCGGGGCGTGACAAACTTGGTATCAGAGCAGGTCGTGTCCCAGGGATTCTGCAAGCCGTGCTAAGTATAGTCTTTACTATGGATGTGTTGTGCACCACATACTATAGGTAGGAGGCTGCAAGGCATAATAGGATGGTTACTCTTTCTTCATATTCCGTCGTGCCATAGAACAATTCACTATAGGGTCGAGTTCTTAAAACTTATCACATTCTTTGTCTACAGATAAAAATGGCAAACCAGCAACACCCTGCCACAGGTAGAAGGTTGGATACCACAGCAGGAGAAGGCACCAGCAGGATGCCTTAGCTCCATTTAGAATCAGCCCGATCTGAGGGAGATATAGAGGCAGCATCACAGCCTTCTCTGCAGTCCCCTTCTCATCAAGAGCCATTCGGAACGACACCGCCTCCGATAGCTCCTGTACCTACGCCATCCGACCAGAAGGTTCGCAGTGCGGTTGTTATGTTGGCACAAATGATGGCAACTCAGCGCCAGTCAGCGCCACCTGTAACAGCAGAGCCATCAGGTGGATCTGGTAGTTGGAGGGTCAGGAATTTTTGGCATTGGGTCCCCCACAGTTCACAGGGTCAGATCAGGCAGAGTACCCTCAGGATTTACTAGATCAGATGCAGAGAATCTTCTGGGTCATGCATGTGACACCTACAGAATCAGTGGACTTAGTAGTATTCCGGTTGCGAGACGTAGTCGTATTATGGTACGAGAGCTGGGAAAGGCCTCGAAGGAGGGATGTTGCCCCTCTGACCTGGTCCAGCTTCTTGGAGGCCTTCCTGGACCATTATTTATCACGGGAGATCAGGCAGGCCTGGATGGATCAATTTTTGCACTTGGAGTAGGGGGCGAGGAGTGTACGAGAATATGTCTTACAGTTTGACTCCATAGCCCGCTATGCTCCAGCTTTTGTGGACACTATGCCATACAGAGTCCACCATTTTATTATGGGTATGAACCCAGAATACATTGAGGCACGCATGATAGCTACGTTAAAGGAGGATATGGACATTGCCCGAGTGCAGGCCTTTGCCCAGACTATTGAGGGCCTTAGACAGCGGCAACAGGACAGTAGACAGATAAATCAGGAGCAGCACCGTAGGGATAGATCAGATGAATTACAGAGGGAGATTCAGAGAGGACCCAGGCCCCGGTTGTCAGACAGGCCCCCTAGACCCCCACCTCCATCACAATAGCAGAGGGGTAGATTTATTCGTCAAGGGCAGTCCGAGTTTGGTGGCAGTTCTTGAACGGTGGATTCACCTCAACAGAGGAGGGTAGAGCAGAGCAGATACACACCCCACCCTGCCCTATTTGTAGACGACCTCACATCAGAGCTTGTAGATATGGCTCTTCAGGATGTTATATATGCGGGCAGGAGGGGCACCTGATGAGAGATTGTTCGGCTAGGGGGCAAGGTAGCCGAGATAGCCAGGATAGGGGATTTGCAGGGCCACGAGCTCTAGCAGCCTCGGCAGGGCGTAGGCCCTCAGGTTCAGTAGGTAGAGGCCGAGGTAGATCGGGAGCCTCTAGTTCAGGTACAAGCTCAAGCCGTACCTATGCATTACTAGGGAGACAGGACTCAGAGGCGTCTCTAGATGTGGTAACAGGTATGATGACTATTTTCTCATACCCTGCTTATGTATTGATTGATACAGCGTCCACTTTGTACTATGTTACCCCATTTGTGGCTTGAATGTTTAGTGTTGTACCAGAATTGTTACAGCAGCCCTTCTCAGTATCTACGCCTGTCGGTGACTCCATTATAGCTAGCAGAATTTATCGAGGGTGTATAGTAGAGGTTGCTGATCGTCAGACTACAATAGATCTAGTAGAACTAGAGATGATTGATTTCGATGTCATTATAGGTATGGATTGGTTGGTGCCATGCTATGCTAATGTAGAATGTTGGACCAAGATGGTCTGATTCCACTTTCCAAGGGAGGCAGTGCGAGAGTGGAAGAGAAGCACAGCTACGCCAAAAGGTAGGTTTATTTCCTACCTTCAGGTGAGGAAGTTGATAGCTAAGAGATGTATTTACCACCTAGTCAGGGTTGAGGATGTTCGGGTAGAGTCTCCAACAATCGAGTCTGTTCCAGTGTTGAATGAATTCCCTGATGTATTTCCAGATGAGTTACCTAGTATTCCCCCAAAAAGGGAAATAGATTTTGCAATCGACTTGCTACCAGGCACTCAGCCTATATCAATTCCTCCGTATCGTATGACTCCTGCTGAACTTAGAGAATTAAAGGAGCAGCTGATGGACCTACTAGAAAAGGGCTTTATCAGGCCTAGTACTTCACCATGGGGTGCCCGAGTTCTATTTTTGAGGAAGAAGGATGGCTCGCTCTGCATATGTATAGATTACCGGCAGCTAAATAAAGTTACAGTAAAGAATAAGTATCTGCTTCCCAGAATAGATGATTTGTTTGATCATCTACAAGGGGCCAGATATTTCTCCAAGATTGACTTACGGTCCGGATATCATCAGGTTCGAGTTCGTGAAAGAGACATTCCTAAAATAGCCTTTAGGACCCAATATGGACACTTTGAATTTCTAGTTATGTCCTTTGGGTTGACAAATGCCCCAACAGTATTTATGGACCTGATGAACAACACCTTCAGAACATACCTGGACCTGTTCGTGATAGTATTTATTGATGACATTTTGGTATATTCTCACTCAGAGGCAGACCACCAGGCCCATTTATGGACAGTGTTCCAGATTCTTAGGTACCGTCAGTTGTATGCTAAATTCTCCAAATGTGAATTTTGGCTGAACTCAGTAGCTTTCTTGGGGCATATTGTGTCGGATGCTGGTATACAGGTTGACACGCAGAAAATAGAAGCAGTCAAAACATGGCCTAGACCTACCACTCCAACCGAAGTCCGCAGTTTTCTGGGATTAGCAGGATATTACAGAAGATTTGTTGAGGGATTCTCCACTATAGCGGCACCTCCGACTAAGCTACGCAGAAAGTAGTAAAGTTTCAGTGGACAGAGGCATGTGAGCAGAGTTTCCAAGAATTAAAAGATAGATTAACCTCCGCTCCAGTGTTAGCATTACCCAAAGGTACAGAGGGTTATTCAGTGTGTTGTGACGCATCAGGTATTGAATTGGGTTGTGTATTGATGCAACACGCTAAAGTGATTGCGTATGCTTCCAGACAGCTGAGGAAACAGGAAAAGAATTATCCTACCCATGACCTGGAGTTAGCCGCAGTGATCCACGCCTTAAAGATATGGAGACATTACTTGTATGGCGTCCATGTGGATATTTTCACAGATCATAAGAGCCTACAGTATATCTTCACTAAGAGGGAATTGAATTTGCGACAGCGTCGCTGGTTGGAGTTATTGAAAGATTATGATGTGGACATTTTGTATCATCCGGGAAAAGCCAACGTAGTACCAGATGCTCTCAACCGTAAATCAATGGGAAGTTTGGCGTATTTTCAGCCCGAGCAGCGGAAGTTGGTCAGAGAAATACATCAATTAGCCAGCCTAGCTGTTCGTATAGCAGAAACAGAGGACAACAGAGCGGTAATTCAAAACACCACTGCGTCGTCATTAGTTGAGGAGGTAAAAGAATGGAAATCTAAAGATCCTGACCTGGTCCAGCTTAAGGGAAGAATTCAGCAAGGGAAAGCGCCATATTTTCAGATAACTGAGGATGAAGTGCTGTGATGTAAGGGTCGCCTCTGTGTTCCAGATATTATAGGGCTCTGCAAGCAGATTATGAGTGAGGTACATTACGACCGCTATTCTCTCCACCCAGGCGCGACGAAAATGTACCACGATATCAAGGAGATCTACTGGTGGCCAAGTATGAAGAGGGAAATAGCAGAATTTGTAGCTCAATGTCCTAACTGCCAACAGGTAAAAGCGGAACACCAGAAACCAGGCGGGTTAACTCAGGACATAGTTGTGCCTCTCTGGAAATGGGAAGCAGTGAACATGGACTTTGTAGCAGGATTACCCCATACCATACATAGACATGACTCCATTTGGGTAATAGTTGACAGACTGACGAAATCAACTCACTTCCTGCCAGTGAAAGCTACTTTCTCTACCGAAGATTACGCCGAATTGTATATCAGAGAAATAGTTAGATTACACGGTGTTCCAGTATCTATTATCTCTGATAGAGGAGTACAATTTATAGCTAGATTATGGCAGTCATTTCAGAGAGGTCTGGGAACACAGATTAATTTTTAGCATAGAGAATGCCATACATGCTAGGAAAAGGCCCAGGGAATGACCGGATAAGAAATACGTCGAACCATCGCGGGAGGAGCCGGGTAGAACCCCTCCGTGATGGCAATATGCCACGGAGGGAGGGCCTCCGCATTGGCTCCGTGTCACAGAGGCCCTGTCCAGGCCCAAGTATATAAGCCTCCAACATCGTTTTTTAACTTCATTTTGATCATTTAACTTCCAGAACACAAAGAGAAACAGTGGGTGCGAAGGTTTCTTAATAAATTCCTTCCGATTACGCCGTCAAACGTAGTCCAAACTCAAATTAACTCCAGATACCGAGGTATTAAGCAGTAAGGAGCATTCCTACGGTTTAGTTTCGTGAAATTTGGCTGGCGAATCATCGTACTACCGAACTAAGGTAAGTGGAATTGCTCCAAACTAGTGTCAATATACTCCTATCCCTAGAGTATTTCTCCCTTCTATACTTTTGAGAAATAGTGAGTTTCTGACCGTTTTTCGATAAGCCAAAGTTTGGGCTATATATATATATATAGAAAGTGATGTTTTCTTCTATAATGTTAGCGTATGTAGCTCTAATTGATACGTATATGAATGCAGTTGGGAGAAATAGCAGAATGCTGACCGAACTACGCTAGTTAGTCGGGAACTCCAAAGAGAAGGTATGTAAAGCTAATTCCTTCGGCAAGTTAGTAATCCAGTATAGTAAATAGCGTGATGTATAGAAGAAAGAACTCAGAAGTCGAGAATTGAGTCCAGTTTGAATTTAGAAAGCATGTTTTATGATATTATGATATGTATTTAGAATGAAAGTTAGTAAAGCAATATCAGACAGTCAGATGATATCTCAGTTACAGTATAATCAGACAGTCAGATAATATCTCAAATACAGTGTAGTTCAGTATGAGAATCAGTATAACAAAGAAAAGAGTTCTGAATGAGAAATCAGAGTACAGATAGTATTTTCAGTTTAAACATACTTGCTATATGTGATTATTGTTTGTTCAGACATGTTTGTGTTATGAGGGCATCTTTGAGCGTCCTCGCCGCCCCTGGGTTGGTAACTGTGTCAACCCATCGTGAGGGTGGGGATACGCCACTCCAAGGACTGGTATGCCGTCCGGATTAGGACGAAGATGGGATAAAGCATTCCCCATATCAGGCTGTTCAGCATAGCAGTATAGCTTACCCTGTTGTGCGCTTGCGCCCAGGGGGCAGATTACAGATTACAGATTACAGTACAGTAGTCCTCCGGGCTCAGATATAGTTATTTATATCAGAGGCCATAGCTCGAGCTGGAGACTCAGGGGGCCGATAGAGGTGCTCATAGTTAGTAGGCGAGTGGAGTGATTTATTTTTGGATGGTTCTAACCCGGGTAGGGGTATATAAATTGTGTGTTGGTTGTCACCTTCCGATTTATGGGGGCTGGTATTGGTTCTTGTGTTATATATATATATATATATATGTATATACATGATATATTTTAGTTGATAGACAGCAGGTCGCCATGACGACAGGTATGATTCTACCTTAACTTCAATACAGGTAAGCTTATTTCAGATCCTGCTAGTTCATACAGTTTTAAATATTTCCTGCTACTCAGAATTTACTAGCATTGTTGTTTATATTCAGTTATGTTCAGTTGCTTTGCATACTCGGTACCTTTGGTACTGACACCCGTTTGGGGTGCTGCATTACTTGCCTGTAGGTACTCGTAGACGAGGAGCCGATCCCTTGTGATCCTAGCCAGCGTAGAGTCATCAGCTCCTGTCATCCGGAGCTTGATATTTCAGAGGTTTATATCATTTTCTTTTGTTGTACAGTATGGGTAGGTCGGGGTCCTGTCCCGACCATCTTATCAGTATTCCTAGAGGCTTGCAGTCTGTATATATTTCCCTGTGGTTAGTTGTGCCGGTCGTGTGGGGCCGTGCGTATGTGTAGTTGTTTATGTTGGCCGTGTGAGGCCTTATCCTGTCAGTAGTGGTGACCTTGCCGGTCACGTAGCTGCTCAGCAATTGTTATATTGATTTAAAGTTAACTAGACAGCATGGTGGCCTTGTCGGCCTGCATAGGTTTCCGTATATGAGTATGATTCTGGTTAGCTAATATTACAGTACAGGTGGCTATAGGCCCTGTCGGCCGGAGGCTGTATTTATAGTCATTATATAGCCCGTTGATTCCATGAATCTGAGTTAGAGCCAGCTAGGCACCAAATGTGCTTAGGCTCAGTAGTCTAGCAGTTCAGGTCCTAATAGGGCACCAGGTGCCAGTCATACCCCCAAGGCGGGGCGTGACATCTACTATGACCCTCGGACTATTGATGCCACATCTCAATATGATGCATTACACAAAAGCCTCTCTATCTGCACTGAGGGTATTGTCATTAACCGTAGGCGCCATCCAATGGTGGTCTAGTGTCCAGTAGGCCTTTGCTATGAAGTTCAGCGAGGATTTGTTGACCAGCTTTCCACTAGCCAGTGAATCAACTTCTTCCTTGTCCTCCGCTAGAATGCCAGCTAGCCATTTCACTTGGCTTTGCCTCTCCTTGAACCCCAGCTACTTTACCTTTTTAGAGCTTTAACTAAGTACTTGAACTCAGTTGTGGTCTTCGACACTCTAAACTGAGGCCCATATAATATCCGTGTAATGGTCCGCTTAGAGATGCCAATTGTGTGTCCTCGAACCATCACACTCTCAAGCTTGGGTTGTTCCTTTAATTTTTGCTCATGTTTTGCCATTTACACCATTGTGGCCAAATAATTGGCATAGAACTCCCGGACCATCACTGCACTGTATTTCTTCAGAGTTCTAGCCATCCATTCGAATCTGTAGAAGCAAAAATCCTCTTTATTTCCTCAACCTCATTCGAAGCACTAGTGAGGATCCGTAGTTATTCCTGTTTACTCCACCTCGGATCATTCTTTGGGGTGAGACCCAGACCCTTCTCGTAGATCTCTTGAGCACCAGGTGCTCTCAACCCAATTTTACGTTTCTCCTGAGGTGGAGTTTGTTCACCTTCTTCCTCGGAAGCTTCTTTCTCAGACCCTGATGCATCATTACCCTCTCCGAACTGGGCCTCCTCAGACCATTCTTCCTCATTAGAGTTACTCCCGGACTCTTGGGTCTGATCTCCTACTCCTTCAAACTGGGGAGTATTTACTAGAATAGCGAATGTTGCTAAAGCCGGAGCCTTAGCCTGTGCCTTAGTGGTACGTGGCTTGTCGGTTTCATATGTATCTACTTGGTACTCCTCACTTAAAACACTAGGGGTGTTGTCTGCTTGATCAGAGTCAAAGGGATCATCTCTCAATGCCCTCCAAGCAGCTATTTTAGGTCTGGCCCGCTTGTCTTGGGTCTTCTTCTTTGATATCCTCTGGAACGTCATTGTACCTATGGGGAAAGAGTCTAGTATGTATGATTTGAAAAAAAGAAAGCAAGAAAAATATCTTCTGAAGTTTTTAGTGAGTCAACAATATGGGTCATTCCTTGGTGGTACTATTCATACTGTGACTCATGGTTCATATTAGCACTGTCATGACTCCTAGGTAAGTGATGAAGGTTGTACTTACACACTTCATAGATGTATTTTTCCCACACTGTACTATGTTTTAAGAAAAAATTATATGTGTTTTCATGTGTTTATGCTACATATTTGTGAAAATAGCTAACACATGTGATGAGATGTTTTTAGGTCCTAAAATGATGAATTTTAACGTGTTTGAGGCCTTTGGAATACAAGTAAAGAACTTGGAATAAACAATGCGAAGATCAAAGATTGAAGTGATCAACCACACGAGGATGGCACAAGACTGCACGAGGTAGCCGCAAACTGGAGCAAGGACAATGGCGGCGCAACCCTCCTTCAACGCAACAACATGCGCGTGGCAGCATCATTTCTCTGCAGGGGCAGGCGCGAGGTGCCCCCATGTTGGCGCATAGACACGCGCGATGGCATGTGCCAAGTTGAAGTAAATGCGGCAATGAGGCAAGGCGACGTGGCAAGGCGTCCAAAAAGGGAAAAAAGACGATTTCCTACTTCAACTAGGAAAAGGAATATCATGTCCAAGTCAAATTCGACAAGGAACAAGGAAAACATAAATCAACTATAAATTCCCCTTTATATTCATGTAATAGAATCAAGTTGTAAGGATCAAGTGGAAAATCAAGCTTTTAGAATCAAGTTTTAAATCAATCTTTTAGTATCAAGCCTTACATCAAGTTTCAAGTCTTACAATCTAGTTTTGGGAGTTAGTATTATTTTGAGATTCGATTGTACAGCTGTTCTTCCGAATTTTTCATTAACCAAGTGAAGCTTCTTCCGATCATTGTTGTAAGTGTTATTTTAAGCTTTTGTCTATGAATGCTATTAAATTACATATGAACATGATCGGCTAAAACTACCACAACTAAGGTTGGGGAACCATGGTGAATTAAAAAACTAGGGTTAGCGTGAAGTGATTCTAAAACCAATACTAAACTCTTATATTGTATTCTCTTCATCTTTAACGATTCTTAACAGTGCGCAACATTAGGAAGTGCCTGAATTCTTCAATTCCTTTGGTCGACAGAGCCTTGATCTTGATGATCTTGGAAAAGAGAATTACAACAGAGCCTTGATCTTGATGATCATTGTATTAACTTGAGTTGTGGTCGCAGGATAGTTATATCTAGAACTTAGTGATAATAGTTAGTTTGCAAAACTCATGAGACTTGGTCAAGTAATAGAGGATAGTCATTAAATAAGGATTGGTCGATCGTTTGAATGAATCTACGTTATCAGTTCTATAAGTAAAGTATTGGAATAGATCAGTAGTGTAAAAGTCAAAGTAGGTAAGGATCCATTGGGAACACTTACCCTAGTTAATTGCAATTATTTGGAAACAACCATCAACTTCTCAACATTGTTACTTATTTTTACAAATCCCCCGTCTTATGTAATAATCGACTAAAAAGCTTAAGCACTAGCATTTTTCTACATCCTTCCATATTCCTTGTGGGATCGACCCCAACCTCTAGTTGGGTTCTTTATTGACAACGTCTGCTTCATACTTCAATTAGAAGTGTGGTTTGAGCGTTATCAAAAAGTGGCGCTGTTGCCGGGGAATACAGTTTAGGATTAGATTAATTGCTTGTGTTTAACTTTTAGTCTTTATTTCCTATTTTTTAGGTTTCTTTTATTTTTTGACGTGTCACAGGTTAGTGTGCTAAAACAAGCGGCCAAGATGTGACCACGGTCTCAACAGGTATCTTTATGAAGTCTGAGTAATCAAGATACATGTGTCGTTCCGCGACGTTAAATCAAGCGCTGCTGGGAGGCAACCCAAGAGAATATTTTGTTCGTTTTTATGTGTTTGTTCAAGTGTGCAGGTGATAGGTCATAATTTTCAATAAAGATTGAGCTTAAATATTGAAGACAAGGAGTAGAGGCCCAGGAAGTTTTTCATGAACTATGTTACTTTATGCTTATTTTAGCACTAGGAATAGTGTAACCAATTATGTGTGGGGTGGGAGATGTGAACTTCATGTTACTATGCATGCCTTAATTGCAAAATTTGCACATGGTAGGCCTAGTTTTTTTGGGATTTATGATTTAGCAAGCATGCTTGTTGGTGTGTAGTAATTTTTAGTTTTATTTTATTTTGGGTTCCTCCGATTTTTGTTTTCGGTAGTTTTCCAGTGGATAGTCCCTTAGAACCGACTAGAGAGTCTAGATTTTTTAATTTAGTCATTGAGTCATGACTTTGCCCGATGATGGATGGATGACGACTATCTTAAGGGTAAATTAGTTATTAGGAAGAACAAGACTTGAGCCTTACGAATGCTAGGTGCCTCACTTTTGGTATCATTGAGATTTTATTAAATTCACTCAAAAATGCATGAAAAAGGTAGAAACACCTAGTCTTTTTGAAACTGACTCGAGTACTTGAAAAATTGGGCTAAATTATGTTATGCATGCAATATGGATATATGCGTTTATGTGATTTTGATTTCCATTGTTAAACCATCTTGTACCAATGTGTGAGGAATTATTTTTGATATACTCCATGCTTGTAAATTGATGTCTACAACTTGCCCGACATGTCTTCAAAGAGAAATAAGCTGATGGATTTAGGAAGTGATATAGGCATTTCTTTGATAGCATTATTTTTACCCTATTTTACCTACCTTGATTGTGATTATCCTATTTAGCCAAGTTTGAGCCTTAATAGACCATGTTTCTTTGATTTACCAATTTACTGTACCCATTTATTTATAATGAACCTGTTTTGGCCCTGGTCCTTCTTTGGATATTGTGAACCTCAACATAAGCAAAATGCTTAAGTTGAGGGTGGCTAGAGTAAGGATTCGTAATGGTGGGAGCGGGACGTCTGGTGAATTAGAAGAAAAGAAAAAGGTGAAATTTTGCTAAACAAGGAGGGTGATTGTTAGTGGGAAAACAAAAAGAAAAAATAAGAGCTTTGAAAAATTGAAAGAAAGATATATATATATATATATATGTGTGTGAATAATCTCAAGGTTGAAAAATCCCCACTAGTCACCTAAGTTGATAAATTGAAAAATAAAAGGAGGTATAAGGAGAAAATCGTAAAATTGATGAATGTGCTAAAAAATTAAAGTATTGTGAAGTAATAAAGTGATTGAGGAGGTTAGTCACTATCTTTTCCAAATAGTTCCTACCCATCCCTTAACCTATATTACAACCAAATTAAAGTCCTAATTGATCCTTGATTCATAATTGTATATTAGCGGAGTATTACACTAAGAGAAAGCCTATGGGTCGTCGTTCGCATGTATGTTGAGTTCTTTTTTTGAGAGTGAGCGGAAATTATTTTATTTATGCCCAAGTTAATCTTATTCTATATATTGTGTGAAAATGGGCATCTCTCCAAATTGTAAAGGGCACAATGGTAAGACTTCGGTAAATCTTGATTGCTAAATTACATATGATTCATGATGGCCCAAAATATGTCTTGATGAGTAAGTTTTCAAAAGCTAAGTGATTTTGAACTTCGACATTCTAATGTTGATCCTATATTCATGCGAGTGAGTTATTTGAGCTTCATTGATATGTCTCATGATCCTATGTGTAAGTAGACCTATTCGTAGGATAAATTATCTGCTTAAATGTGAGAAGGGAAATAGTAGATTTTTCGAGGATGAACAATAGTTTAAGTTGAGGATATTGATGAAGGGTGTACTTACACACTTCATAGACGTATTTTTCCCACACTTTACTATGTTTTGACAACAAATTATGTATGTTTTCATGTGTTTATGCTACATATTTGTGAAAATTGATAACACACGTGATGAGATATTTTTAGGGCTTAAAATGATGAATTTGAATGTGTTTGAGGACTTTGGAATACAAGTAAAGAAGTTGGAATGAACAATGCGAAGATCAAAGCTTGAAGTGATCAACCGCACGTGGATGGCACAAGACCGCGCGAGGCAGCCGCACACTGGCGCAAGGCCAGGTGCGGCACAACCCTCCTTTAGTGCAACAGCATGCGCGCGACAACAGCATTTCTCAGTAGGGGCAGGCATGAGGCACCCCAATGTTGGCGCATAGATATGTGCGACGCTGCAGCAAGTCCCGCGCGATGGAAGGTGCGAGGCAGAGAGCTTCTCAACTTAAGTTACTATTTTGCAGATGTTCAACTCTAATTATTTCATAGAAGTTTAACACTTTAGTGGTTATTCATCAACGTAACACATATTGGACTTAAACAACTTAATTTATAACTCTTTTGCTAAATGTCTTTAGAACAGGGTTAATCTTCCTAACTGTTGCCTACCTCGTTCACCATCGTAACCCGTATCATCTAATTTAACAATATTTAGCTCTATTTTCCTAATTCATCTTAACTTCTTTGCCAAAAATTATTCAGTTTACACTCAAGTATTTACCCTCGTGTTCACTATTCCATCAATTTTTATACGCACTTACCTCTTTGCCTAATTGACAACTTAGCCACGCTTTCCCCGTTAACATGTATCGTCTTAGCTTATTCGCTGCGTGCCGTTTGCTTAGCTTTAAAGAGAAAAAACATAAAATCTACTTTTTACCTTAAGCACTTTAAAACATAAACATATAGGAGGGATTAACAATATTATTAAAATGCCATTTCAATAAAATCTTTTACCCATCGGCTTAGCGTCATCTTCTTAGCTTAAGTTCAATTACATGTCGTCGTCTTAGCATTTCCTACAAATTTCACTAAGTGACCAGATATTAACATATATTCAACATCACATATACAGTATACTGCAAAGGACCAGCTCATGGTGCCCACGTTAAGGGGACTTCAGACTCGATTTAGAACTACGGCAACAATCGTATAAATATTACGCCTTTCTCTTCACATTGGTTCGCTTCAACCATTCTTATCGATTCAAGCTTTATTCCAAGTATTTACAACCCTTTGGAAAGGATCATACATGCCTCAATATGATTTTAAAAACAAAGGAATATTTATCCTTTCAATAACTCAGTTTCGTTCTTGAAAAACAAGGAAAGGGACGCCTTTACATACCTTGGCACCTCGACTCTAATTTCGCCGAAAATCTTCCTTTCAAGCTTACTCATTAAGGCTCCTTCCAAGACTAATTTACAAACCCAACAAGCAGCAACTTCACTTCACCAAAGTTCTGGAAAATTTGGGCAGCAACATTCCACAAAAACACACAAAGAAAAAACAACACAATACTACAACAATCTCCATGTTTTAACCTCATAAACTTGAAGAAATCAAAAAGGGAATTACTTACCCTTTCTTGGAGATGTTATCAGCTAAAGTCGAAGTAAGCACCTACTATTTCCTCATCCTATAATCATCTAAAACACAGAAATACCACAATCAATCACAAGATAACAGCAAGCCATGATTTTCTTCCAAGGTTCTCTTATTAAAGCCCAATGGAGACAAGAGTGAAGTTTCTTACCTGGCATATCTTTTCACCATGTTATGGGGATTTGAATTCTCTGAATTCTGAAAAAAAAAATCAACTAAAAGAGATTAGAAATGAGATTTCTAGCTCAATTTTACTTGCTATAGGCGGGCTGGCCAAGGTCTGGGTGGCACCCGCGCGACATGCCCTCGCACGCGTGCGCTTGCTGCATTCTGGTCTCGGCGCCCGCGCACCTAGGCGCTTTTCCAGCCGAAAGTGCTGTCTTTAAATGAACATAACGTTTTACTCCGAACTCCGATTGACGAGAGGTTTTTTCTTATGTAAACTAGACTCAAATACCTTTCATTTGATAGTTTAAGGGGCTTCTGGATCATTATATGTTTGGAGATATGACAATTTTAAGTTTAGGGGATTCTGGATCATTATATGTTTGGAGATATGACAATTTTAAGTTTACCCTTATATACAAACTTCACATACTCTTTGTTTTTCTCTTTGCACATGTTTCCCTCCTCACCTAGGGAAAACATACAACCCATAATTCCCTTAATATGATATATAACCATCAAATAATCATCAAAAAAAATTTCGGGGTGTAACACACTTCCTAAACCGTTTAGTAGCCTATTCGCTATAAGTGTGGAGCGCTTCACAAACATGAAAATGACTCTACTTAACACGGCTTTCAGACACCCTAGGATACTTTAAACCTATGCCTCTGATACCAAGTTTCTCACCACATTAGAGTACACCCGAATCATAAACACAGGGCAAGGAGCCCCGAGGGACCCCAAGTGAACACATGACATAAGCATATAACTAATCCATTCACATAAGGCAGAAGAATATGCTTAATGATCATGAACTGAAAGAAAACCGAGACATGAAATATAAGAAAAAACAATACATGATCCAAGCATAAACAGCTGAAAACTACAAATAGGTATGAAAGCCTCTAATCATAGTAGACAGGTTGAAGGGACAAGTGATCTTGGGCAAATTTATATGCCCAAGTAATACCCAAATGTGTCATTTTAGCCTTGTTTATCTATCAATGTTTATACATTCTCATGTGATTGGTAATAAAATGTGAATTTATGCTAACCAACATGATTAGCATTATTTTGCAGGTAAAATGTAAGTTTGGGAAGCTAAAATGCATGTTGGAATAGATCGGGGTTGGACTCGGATGTGAGCAAAGGACAAGGCATTGGAAGGCACAAAATAAAGAGGCTCCGCGATGGAGCCGTGTCACGCTGCCATCACAAAGGCCTTCTACCTGGATAGGGAATTTTCAGCCTATTTCCAATGAAGGTTCGTGATGGGTCCGTGGCACGGTGGCCTGGATCCGCGTTGCACGCCGTGCCACGTTGGGCCTGATTACCTGGACCCCCAACTTCTAGTGAGGGTCCGCATCGGTGGCATGTCACGGAGGTAGTGCTCCGTGATGCACTCCGTGACACGTTGCTTGTTATTCCGGGAAAAATTTCCACTAGTATAAATAGAACACTTAGGTTCATTTTTCAATATTCTTACTTGGTGGAGCAAGAACGTGGGTTACAGGCAGTTGAGGGGACAAAATTATCAGGGTTTTTCTCTCTTTCCTTCTCCTTGAATTCAATTGCTTGTATGTTTAACACTCATTTAACGATGTTTAATCCACAAATGAGTGGCTAATTCCTCTTCTTGCTGAGGTTAAGAACACTTGTAATGAAATGTGATTATTGATTCTTTGGTTTTTCATCTTTTCTTCCATGGTTGTTCTATTGATTCTTTCTCTTACTGCATTAATGTGTGGCCTACATTAAAGTACATCTAAAAAGTCCGGCTTCACTCGAGAGAGCAAGAAATTGGAAAGTTGTGAATTAATAGGATATGATCCTTTCTTAGTTTGGGAAAATTGAGAATTGATTTACCTTCAGGATAGAAATATACCTGAAAGTCGTATTAGTCAATTTAGGAACCGGGTTTGTATGGCTAGAACATGAATTTTCGTTTAATCACAGATATGTAGGTGGACGGTTGATGATTCTTAAGTTGGGTTAGATACGAGAGTTTTAATCCATTGGCATTAGTTCTTGACTAGCAACCGGAGGAAAAGTTAACCAAATTATATCGATAATTAATTTCTTGACATGTTCAATTAACCTCAGTATGCTCACATTCATAGTTCAGACTCACATTAGATATTTGTTTTAGACTTAGCATAAAAATTAGAATCCAAAAATATCAAACTCTTGGTTACACTGTTGTCTTCATTGTTAAACTGAAAATATAGTAACACTTTATTAATTGTTACCTTATCCCAGTCCCTGTGGGATCGATACTTGGCTTACTTGAGCCACTTTACTAGTTGTTCGACCACGTGCACTTGCGTGTAGTTATATACCCATATAACAAACGAATGAAAAAGTTTTTGGCGTCGTTGCCAGGGACTGACAATTGGTGAAATTTAAGTGTTAATTTACTATATTTTTATTTTCTTAGTGTTGTCAACTTGGTCTTAGCCTGCATTTTGCAGATTTAATCTCCGTTGAACACTGGCAAGAGACAAGGAGCTGGTGGACTTGTATTTAGAGCCAGAAAGATTATTTCATCGTCAACGGAGAGAAGCTCTAGAAAGAAAGCTGCAGTTGCTTAGACAAACACTTATGGAGCAACAACAGAATCCACCAGTAGTACGGGCAATGTTAGTGCCCGAAGAAGTAGCAGCTCGGTCGGTTCGCGAGGTGGCAATCCCACATGCTAATAATGTCACATATAGCATCCGCAAACCTGAGCCAGGAGGGAGGTTCAAGCATAAATAAAACATGGTGCAATTGCTGCACACTAGCGGGCAGTTTACAGGTCTCCCTCATGAAGATCCACAACAGCATCTCCAAAATTTTTTGGAGATAAGTGACACTTACATCCCTGCTGGAGTGTCATCAGATTATGTCCGGCTTACATTGTTCCCATTTTCACTATTGGGAGAAGCCAAGAGGTGGTTGAAAGCTGAGCCACCTAATTCTATTTCGACGTGGGATGATCTTGCAAGGAAATTCTTGATACGATTTTTTCCCTCCGGTAAAACAGCAAGACTTAGAAGTCAAATTCTAAGTTTCAAACAAAGAGAGGGAGAGAATCTATATCAGGCTTGGGAGAGATTCAAGTCCATGTTGCGGGATTGTCCTCATCATCATCAATCTAATGATGTGTTGGTGCACACTTTTATAGAGGGTTTGGAACCCCATACAAAAATATTGCTAGACTCAGCAGCTGGGGGACAAGTGCTGGATAAAACTTATGAGGAGTTGTATACCTTGTTGTACCGTATTTCGCAGGGCAATCCAGAGTGAAATGCTGATTCATCAAGAGGAGGGACAAGGAAAGCAGCAGGAGTTCTAGAAGTGGATGGTTTTACAGCTATTGCTGCACAGATAGCTGCCTTACAGAATCAACTCAACACCCACTTCAGTAACATGACAATGAACCAGCCTCAAGCCCCAGTGAATGCAGTGCAGTAGATTTGGTGTGAAGTGTGCGGGAGCAGTGAGTACTCAGCTGAGTGTTGTGGAGCAAATCCGGACTCGGTGAACTTTGTGGGAAATATACAAAGGAACAACCACCAACAGTATGGCAACAGCTACAATTCCAATTGGAGGAATCACCCGAATTTCTCCTGGGGTAGCAACAACCACCAGGGGCAAAGTTTGAGTCAGGGTGTGCAAAGGAACCAAGGAGGGCAGCAAAATTATCAAGCACAATTTAGAAACAACAATGCACCTCCTCCACCACCATCACCCAACATTGAGGAGATGTTCAAGACGATGATAGCTAACCAAGATCAATTGCAGGCTGACTATGTGAAATTGGCAGCTGAGCTGAAAAACAACCAGTTAGCTACCAAGGCACCTGAATATCAATTTGGGCAATTTGCTGGAGCCCAAAATACCAGGCCTAGAGGAGGACTTCCGAGTGACACAGATCCCAACCCCAAGCAGGTGAATGCGGTGACCACAAGGAGTGGTTTGCAGCTGAAAGAGGTGGAACCAGAAAGACCACCTCAACAATCGGGAGCAGTAGAAGTCGAGAGGGAGCAAAGTGATGAGAGGGGGAAGACTAAGGAAGCTGAATCAGAAAGACCACCACCCCCGTTCCCTAAATGATTAAAGAAACACAAGGAGGAGGCGTGTTTCAACAAATTCATGGAGGTGCTGAAACGGGTACATATTAACTTACCTCTTGTTGATGTTTTGTAGGGAGTGCCGAAGTATGCCAAGTATATAAAGGACATCGTGGCAAACAAAAGTCGGTTGACTGAGTATGCTACGGTGGCTCTTACGGAGGAGTGCACTTCCGGGATACAAAACCGACTGCCCACAAAGCTCAAAGATCCTGGGAGTTTTACTATATAGATTACTATTGGGCAGAGTATCAGAGCTCGTGGATTATGTGATTTGGGAGCGAGCATTAATTTGATGCCATCATCGGTATTCAAAAAGCTGGGTCTAGGAAGTCCTAGACCCACAACAGTGATCTTACAATTGGCGGATCGATCCTTAGCCAGACCTGATGGCATTGTGGAGGACGTTCTGGTGCAAGTTGGCTCCCTGATCTTCCCGGTAGATTTCGTCGTGATGGATTTTGAACCAGACGCGGAAGTCCCATTTATTTTGGGACGTCCTTTCTTGGCAACCGGGAAAGCGCTGATTGATGTAGCTGCGGGGCAGCTAACCATACGAGCACACGACAAGGTGGAAGTGTTTGATGTGTACAAGGACTCCAAGCTCCCGACTGTGTACGAGGAACTCTCGGTGATCAATGTGATTGATCGAGTTGATAATGCGCGGATAAAGGATTCACGAGAGCTATTGGGAAAACTACCTGAACGATGTAAGCACTACTGGGGGGAGGACGGTGGTCGAGAGAAAACGTCCATCACCCTAGAGGACAACTGAGTTGAATGACGTCGAGCCGCGACGGTAAACCAGGAGCTGCACGGGAAGCAACCCGTGAAATTTTTCTTTGTAAATTGTGAATAGATTTTTTTTATTCATTTTCTTTTATTTTCTTGATTAACAACAAAATTTTTAGTTTTTATTTTAGTTTTTATTTTTATTTTTATTTTGAGTGAAACCTATAATTCTAACCAATTTCTTGTAGTAGAATTAATTTAAGGTCGAACGGAGGGAAAATATACAAGGAATCGCAAAGGAAAATTCGAGGTATGAAAATCAAGAAAAAGTGGCAATACAGTGAGCTAGGGCGATAGCTCCGTGTCACGGAGGAGGACCTCCGCGTTACCCTCTGTGACACGTTGAGGTATAAATTCGGAATTTTAAATGAATTCCAGAACACCCTCGCGACAGCTTCGTGTCACGGAGGCAGTGCTCCGTGACACGTTGTTGTGTATATCGCGACGGGTCACATCGGGTCACCGGGTGACCCGCGCAATTTTTCCACTTTTAAACCCTGAATCCCCCTCAATTTTCCTTATCTCTAACACACTCCGCGACCAATCTCCCTAAAACCCCTCCCCCTTCAACGTGACATGGAATAGGCCAAGGATTTCATTGAGTTTTCTTCAATTCTTCAAATTTAAGGTATGTTCCTCAATTCCATCTCATTTCTTGTTGATTTTCTTCAATATTGAGCATGTGATGTGAGCTAACTTTCCCTAAGTAGAAATTAAGCGTAAATTCAATTGAATTGTTGTTGATGGATGTTCAGAGTATCATTGTGATCGCTTGAACTCGTTAATTGCATAATTTAATCGAATTTTTGTTGATACAATCTTAGCTAGGGCTTGTTTTTGAATTAGAAGTGGAAAAATATAGTGAACTAGTGAAATTCATGATGGGTTGTACATGTTGAGTGAGATGAGTCGATGTGCTAGTTGTTATTATGCTAAAAGACCGACGGATTCTCGGGTTAGGGGAACATTGAAATTTGCAAGAATTGGGTGAGTTGTATAGGTTCATGTAGATAAATTCTTGTTGTTTTCTTTTCTTTGTTTCTCCTTGCTATGTGCGATAAGAGAAAATGTTATCGATGGTAATGATTGTGGTTAGCTATACGAAGTCTGAGTAGTACATAGAATACATACCATCGAATTCTTTGAATGCACTAAGCATGGTTGTATATTTGGTTGTTTGTGTGTGTAAATAGGTATGATCTTGCCGTAATGTTGTAATTTTAGCTAAAGACTAAGTGTGGGGTAGCCTAGCTTAACCCAACCTTAGTCGAAGCTAATGCTCATTGGCTTAACATTGATCTTGTCTGTTTGGTTTGACAGGAACAATGGCAAGCAGGCAAGAAAAAGGGAAAGGCGCATCAACGTCTGGCACCGGAAGAAAGAGAATCAGACTAGGCAAAGCAGTCCCAACAGCACCAGCGGTTCCATGCGGCCAACGCCGCCAATACGGAACTAGGTGGGTGACAGAAGAGGGGAAGAAGTGGTATGCCAAGCACAAGGAGAGCAAGTACTTCCCCGAGGAACACATAGCTCGGGAACCGTTGGCACAGGAGTTCCCTAGGATTGTCCACAGGATCGAGGCAGCTGGGCTCAATTTCATCTTTGAAGAGCCCAAGGAAAGCAACTTGCACCTGAATTGGGAATTCTATGCCAATTGGAACCCGACTCTCAGAAGTCACACCATCAAAATCAGAGGTCAAATAGTCATCTTTGAGCCCCACCACCTCAATGCTATCATAGGGACGTGGGACATAGACGCCCATGTGCTTCGACAGCTGAACATCACTCCACCATATGCGGACATCAGACGCACCTTGTGTGGAACCCGGTCGACAGTTAGATGGAGCAGACACAAGGAGAGGGGCTACCATCAGATGAATAGGGAAGCCAGGATATGGCTTAAGATCGTCTGTTCCTGCCTAATCCCGGGGGTACATATGATAGATGTAACCCGGGATCGTGTATGCCTGGTGTACGCCCTGATGAAAGGGCTGGAGATCAACGTGGGGGCGGTGATTATCTCCGCCATGAAAAGAGCCCGGTTGCATCAGGGGCACAGATACGGATTTTGTGGGCTACCCACCACATTCCGAGGGGCCTAGATGTCGAGGAAGAGGCCCTTGACTACATTCCGCAGATGGAGCGGTGAGCCTTAGATGTCACCAAAACTAAGGCTCCCGACACCACCCACGTGCCTGTTCTTACACTAGGCGAGCGACATGCTCGTGATGATCAGTATATGGCTCGCATGTATGGGATGCAGATGCTCCAGCTGAGGATAGGAGGGAGGCCAGCAACAGAGGAGGAGCTATGGCAGCTCGAGCTAGACTACCCTTTTGGCGAAAATGCCAGGGCCTTATGCCGAGTGGGGCCAGCTTTTGTAGAGTCCACGGATGATGATGTCCCCAAAGAAGAGGAGACACGTCGGGAGGACTCCGATGTGGAGTCCGATGATGACGATGGGAGTGATTCAGACATGGGAGACGAAGTAGCAGCACCTGATGAAGAAGTGGAGTATTTTGATTGATCAGGGAGTTCCACCACCCAATTTTTTGAGCTATTTTAATTTTTGTGAACACTGGGGACAGTGTTCGAGATAAGTGTGGGGTGGGAGTAGTTAGGTGCTGGTTGTGCTGTTATGTATGTCCTAATCTGTTGTTGTGCCTGTGAACAAAATGTTCTGACCCTGTGATTTGTGAGTGTTAAGTTGTTATCCTGTATTGTAATTATATGTGAAACTGTTGTGTGTTGCTGAATGTTGAATGTTGCTAAGCTGATATTGTACATATTTTCGTTTATCGAAATGATCGATATATTTTTTTGGTTTTTTTTTCAATTCTTGGCTTTCTCGGCGTTTGTTTTCGGTTCTTTTACCGAGAATGGTCCCATTGAAC
Source organism: Datura wrightii (assembly GCA_035772735.1). NCBI lineage: Eukaryota > Viridiplantae > Streptophyta > Magnoliopsida > Solanales > Solanaceae > Datura > Datura wrightii. Next base: position 147,902,451 of record JASDFA010000018.1, read on the forward strand.
CGAAGTCCTAGTTAGTGACCGTTCCTTATGATGGATGGATGAAGACCATCTTAAGGGAAATGTAGTCATTAGGAGTAGATTTTTCATTTATTTTTCAGTTGTTTTTCTTTTGTGGGTTGCATCCCAAAACTTGTAGTTACTTTATGGTTGCGGAATTCTGGTTGCGTGTTGTACATGATATTTAAAATGCAAATGTAATTCGTATGAAAGCAAGCAACTTTGGAAATATGTTGAGATACCTAGGCCATAGAGTCGATTCAGTATGATTGAGGCTTAATGTTTGAATTCCTGTAATTAGCTGATTGGAGAGTCTGTGAATACATCTTGAATTGAGCATGTGCAATAAGTGTGACGTGAGGTTTTGTTATTCCATGCCATTGTGAAATGTCTAGAACTTGCCTGGTGTGTGTACAAAATGAAATGAATAAGGTGTATTGCAGGAAAGGATGTAGGCATTTCTTTGTTTTTAACCAAAAGTTTCTATTTTTCATTATTGTACCCACCTTGTGTACCCTAGTCAGCCCGTTGAGCCTTTAGCCGATTAATTTTTTCTTTTGTCAAAAAGTGTAAACCGAGTTTAATCCCTTCTTTTCATTAGCCGCAAATTTGATCCAAAATACTTAAGCGCTTAAGAAGAGAAAATCATTTTCCCGAAGTGTCAAAGAGTGAGAATGGTGAAAAGAAAAGAAAAGCAGAGTGATAAAGGGAAAGAAAAGGTTGAAGGTGCACTTGTTATAAACAAACTATAATGAAGGTGTATGAATAATCTTTGTTGTTGTGTCAAGTGTGCTCAATAAGATGGGACAAACTAAAGAAAAACTTCAAGAATGGGAGGATGAAGAAAGAAACAATGCCCATGAGTTTGATGGGATGTAATGAAAAGGCGCTTAAGGATACTAGTGGCTATTATTGGCTAGCCCAATATTTACTAGTTCCGTAGTTTACATTACAACCCGTTAAAGTCCTACGTGATCCTACATCACACTTCTTTATATTAGTGGAGTAATACACTAAAGGCAAGCTTATGGGTCATGACATGATGCATGTGAATTCTTTTGGGAGAAAGAGCGAAATTGTGTTTTTATGCCCCTACATGAAATTTTGTGAGTTCATATGATCAAAAAGGGGAATATTCTCTTGTGTTGTGAGGGCACATGCTTGATGAAAGATTAATTTTCATGTCGGATGTCTTGATCAGCTGATTTGCATGAGCTTGCCAATATCGAGAGTCGATTCTTAAGTCTAGGAGGTCTTGATGTATTGAAGGTCATTGCATTGATAGGACCATGCATGTTTTCTTGATGATTTGTTGTATATATAATCGGTATGAACGCAACATAAATTGTCGAACCAAAGTAGCGAGGTTTGGGTGTAAATTGCATGAGGTGTAAGATTGTTGTTCGAGGATGAACAAGGATTTAAGTGTGGGGTAAGAGATCTTGGGCAAATTTATATGCCCAAGTAATACCCAAATGTGTCATTTTAGCCTTGTTTATCTATCAATATTTATACATTCTCATGTTATTGGTAATAAAATGTGAATTTATACTAACCAACATGATTAGCATTGTTTTGCAGGTAAAATGTAAGTTTGGGAAGCTAAAATGCATGTTGGAATAGATCGGGGTTGGACTAGGATGTGAGCAAAGGACAAGGCATTGGAAGGCACAAAATAAAGAGGCTCCGCGATGGAGCCGTGTCACGCTGCCATCGCGGAGGCCTTCTGCCTGGATAGGGAATTTTCGGCCTATTTCTAGTGAAGGTTCGCGATGCGTCCGTGGCACGGTGGCCTGGATCCGCATTGCACGCCATGCCACGTTGGGCCTGATTACCTGGACCCCCAATTTCCAGTGAGGGTCCGCGTCGGTGGCGTGTCACGGAGGCAGTGCTCCGCGATGCACTCCGTGACACGTTGCTTGTTATTCCGAGAAAAATTCCCACTAGTATAAATAGAACACTTAGGTTCATTTTTCGATATTCTTACTTGGTGGAGCAAGAACATGGGTTACAGGCAGTTGAGGGGACGAAATTATCAGGGTTTTTCTCTCTTTCCTTCTCCTTGAATTCAATTGCTTGATGTTTAACACTCATTTAACGATGTTTAATCCACAAATGAGTGGCTAATTCCTCTTCTTGCTGAGGTTAAGAACACTTGTAATGAAATGTGATTATTGATTCTTTGCTTTTTCATCTTTTTTTCTTCCATGGTTGTTCTATTGATTCTTGTTCTTACTGCATTAATGTGTGGCCTACATTAATGTACATCTAAAAAGTCCGGTTTCACTTGAGAGAGCAAGAAATTGGAAAGTTGTGAATTAATAGGATATGATCCTTTCTTAGTTTGGGAAAATTGAGAATTGATTTACCTTCAGGATAGAAATATACCTGAAAGTCGTATTAGTCAATTTAGGAACCGGGTTTGTATGGCTAGAACATGAATTTTCGTTTAATCACAGAAATGTAGGTGGATGGTTCATGATTCTTAAGTTGTGTTAAATACGAGAGTTTTAATCCATTGGCATTAGTTCTTGACTAGCAATCGGAGGAAAGGTTAACCAAATTTTATCGATAATTAATTTCTTTACATGTTCAATTAACCTCAGTATGCTCACATTCATAGTTCAGACTCACATTAGATACTTGTTTTAGACTTAGCATAAAAATTAGAATCCAAAAGTATCAAACTCTTGGTTACACTGTTGTCTTCATTGTTAAGCTGAAAATATAGTAACACTTGATTAATTGTTACCTTATCCCAGTCCCTGTGGGATTGATACTTGGCTTACTTGAGCCACTTTACTACTTGATCGACCACGTGCACTTGCGTGTAGTTATATACCCATATAACAAACGAACGAACAACAAGACCCCAACTAACCCCAACATTATGAAATAAAAGATAGCAAAGATCTGAATGTAAAGCCCTCAAATCATGAGGACTCACCAAGGAGAACTGAGAGAAGAACTGAGAGCAAGCTAGGAGCGATGCTGAACCTAAGATCCAGATCCTGTATCATGAAACGATTATGAGGGTCAATACTTGCATTGTAGCAAGTATGAAAGGTGTGTAAAACAATACTTAAAAGCATAAGAGTTATCGGAGTGGGACATCATAATCGTAAAGACTGAAATCATAAATATATCGTAAGGCTCAAGGTTTCCCAAAAGCATTAATAAACCTATCATAGTCACAACATGGGAGGAAAATATTTCATAAAACATGACTTGAGCCAAAACAACATAATTATACATGCATTAAAACAATCAGGAACAGTGAGAGATTTTTATAACCGACATACCCCCTATGAGCACACATGGCCCAACTTGTAAGCCTAGTCGGGAGGTCGTTCATACCTTGCCAAGTGTAGAACCATGAAAGGCATGAAATCACTCATAAAGACCCTGTAGGGCATAGGGGACGGTCACTGAGGAGGTCCCAAACATAACCTACGGTGGCATGTAGTTCTGAGATTAGGGGCGTAACCTGGGCCCATAACCTACTCGGTGTTAAGTACTACTCCCAAAACATGCAACATGCTCATAGAAATTCATACATGACATGCTTGGCTAGTTAAATCGTGATAATCATAACATGCTAGAGAAATCATAATACTAGCCATAAAATTGGGCCCGTGGATCGGCCAAAATCTTAGTTCATGAACCATAAGCTACATGTGGGCATTGTCCATATTTTCAACATCCTTGAAATGCTTAAATTTTATAGAAAAAACATGGTCATAATAACATGAGAGATTGAAGACATGCTTAAAATTCAAAAATTCATATCATGCTTGAGGAATCACCATAACTATGAACTTTACCAAAAATCCACATGATTTGGGCACCTATTCTTTTAGGGATTAGATCATCAATCATTGAATAAAACAAGTGAAAACAGCCCAATAATTCGAAAACTGTGATTTTAGACATACTACAACAAGCTCATATAAATTTTTTTAAGGAATCATGCAATTAGGATAGGACCCATAAGATTTAGTAACTTTAAACATAGCATTTAGGAAGAATTGGGCATGGCTAGGGACTAAACCACCCATTCAAAACCCCACATACCTGGAATTACTTGATTCTTAACTCTCCTAGAAAGCCAAAGATGAAAATTCGGAGAATTTGAAGAAGAACCCTAGATCACCTCCTACTCCCTTCTCTAACTCTTGCAAGCATCGAATGAGACTTCACATGAATTATTTCCCCTTAAAAGACCCTGTCCCGACCTCAAAATGACATAGTTTGGGCCTTAGGAATGTGGGAATTTATGAGAAGGCCCTTATTAATTCAAAGGAAATAACTGCCAGGTGACCCTAACGGGTGACCTGATGACACGTTAGGACTGGCAATGACTCGTCATGTCGCCCGTCAAATACACTGGATACCAGGTCAGCTAGGCTCGTAACTAGTGGCTTAACGACTTGTCACAACTGACCATGAGTCATGGTCACCTTCTGTCAAGTACAATGCTTCATCCTTAATAAATTTTGACAGGCTTGCTCATGACCCAACTCATGAGTCGTTGGGACTGGCCACGACTCATGGGGTCCCATCCATTAGGTGCACTGGTCAGACCTCCCAGGGAACCCTCAATCTCACCCCACGGGGGAGCTGACGACTCGTGGTTGCTGGCCACGAGTCTTTCCCATGCCCGTGGGGACCTTAGCTCCTCAGCCCATTCTAGCCTCCCCACGAGGCACCTAACGACTCGCAGGGTCCCCTCACGAGTGGTCTAGTCACTTGTCCTACACTACTGCGACATTTCCCAAATTTGTTTTCCCTATTTGACTCTCGGGTATGATCCATGGGTTCTCGAGGTATAACATCAACACACATCCCAGTTCAACTCTTGAAGCATCACAATAGACAATAAAGCCATCAGTACCCTCGGGTAAAGTCAACACTAGTGCTGAAGTGAGTCGGGTCTTCAATTCCTGGAAGCTTTTCTCACAATCCTCTAACCATTGGAACTTTATCTTTTTCTGAGTCAACTTGGTCAAAGGTGCTTCAATAGATGAGAAACCCTATACAAACCTTCGGTAGTAGCCTGCTAGGCCCAAAAAACTCTGAATTTCGGAAGGATTTACTAGTCTAGACCAATTTTTAACCGCTTTAATTTTCTTAAAATCCACTCTTATGCCCTCACTCGACACCACATGGCCCAGAAATGCCACCGAGTCCAGCCAAAATTCACACTTGCTAAACTTTGCATACAACTGATGATCCTTGAGAGTTTGAAGAACTATTGTCAAATGAGTGACATGCTCCTCCTTGCTCTGAGAGTATATAAGGATGTCATCAATGCACACAATCACAAACATGTCCAAATCTACCTTGAATACACTGTTCATTAGATCCATAAAAGCTGCAGGAGCATTGGTTAGTCCAAATGACATATCTACAAACTCAAAATGGCCATACCGAATCCTGAAGGCTGTCTTTAGGATATCACTCTACCGGACTCTAATCTGGTGATACCCAGACCTGAGATCTATCTTCGAGAAACACTTGGGACACTGGAGCTGGTCAAATAAATCATCAATCCAGGGAAAGGGGTACCTGTTCTTGACGGTGACCTTACTAAGTTGTCGATAATTAATACACATTCGAAGGGATCCATCCTTCTTCCGAACAAATAGAACCGGTGCGCCCCATGGAGACTTGCGCGGTCAAATGAAACCCTTATCCAACAAGTTCTTCAACTGTTACTTTAACTCTTTTAACTCTATCGGGGCCATCCTGTAAGGAGGAATAGAGAGAGGTTGCGTATCAGACAGTAGATCAATTTCCCTTTTCGGAGGAACACCTGGTAAATCATCGGGAAAAACCTCGAGATACTCGCACACCACTAGAACTGACTGAATAATCGGGGTCTCGGAATCTACATCCTTAACCCTAAATAGGTGGTACGTACAATCCTTACATATCATTTTCCTAGCCTTCAGATATGAAATATACCGACCGGTTGATACAGCTGAATTACCCTTCCATTCCAAAATCGGCTCACCCAAAAATCAAAATTCCACTTCACAAGTCCTACAATTAATCAAAGCATAACTTTGAGCAACTAGCTGGAGCTCAGAACACCAGGCGGAGAGGAGGACTTCCAAGTGACACTGACCCCAACCCCAAGCAAGTGAATACAATGACCACAAGGAGTGGTTTACAACTCAAGGAGGTGGAACCAGAAAGACCACCACAGCAGTCGGGAGCAGTGGAGAATGGGAGGGAACACAATGATGATAGGGGGAAGGAGAAGGAAGCTGAACCAGAAAGACCACCCCCCCCCAGTCCCTCAAAGATTAAAGAAACACAAAGAGGAAGCGTTTTTCAAAAAGTTCATGGAGGTGCTTAAACAGGTACACATTAATTTACCTCTTGTCGATGTTTTGCAGGGAGTGCTGAAGTACGCAAAATATATCAAGCATATCGTGGCGAACAAAAGCAGGTTGACGGAGTACGCCACGGTGGCTCTTACAAAATAGGTTGCCCACAAAGCTCAACTTGGGAGCTTTAAAATTCAACTTACAATCGGGCAGAGTATCTGAGCTCATGGATTACGTGATTTGGGAGCGAGCATTAACTTGATGCCGATATCGGTATTCAAGAAATTGGGGCTACAGTCCTAGACCGACAACAGTGATCTTGACCAATCCATAAGCAAAATGATGTCAAAATTAATCAAGGCCAATTCTACTAAGTCCGCTGAGGTAACCTTATGCAACATCGTAATGGGGCAACCTCTATATACCCGCCTAGGTACCACTGCTTCACCGACTAGAGTAGATACGGTGAATGGTTCTGAAAGAATTTCAAGGATAACTCAAAAACTACTAGCAATGTAAGGGGTCACAAAAGACAAGGTAGCTCCTTGATCTAACAAAGAATAAGAATCAATATGGAGGACTTCCAACATACCCGTGACCACATCTGGCGAAGCCTCCTACTCTTGGCAAGGAACTAGGTCATAAAACCTGTTTCAGTGTTGACCACCTACCGAACTAGTGGAGGCAGCCTGCTGAGGGGGTCTTGCTGCTAGAGTTGTAGAACTGGATGCAGGGAAATCTCTGATCCTGTTCCCCATTTTGTCACACCCAAAACAAGCATCCGAACCTACCAGGCACCTCCTGGGATGTTTTTTGCCACATCTCGCACAAGTTTGAAAAGTGCGCTCCACCTTCATGCTACCATGATCCCTTGAAACTGTAGCCCTACTCCTCTGGTCTACCCTAAACTTGGATGGTATGCTAGCAGATGATGGAGCTGGAGTAGTGGACCTGTGCTGGGACTGCTGACGTGATCCACCTCCTAACCTAGCCTGAGAAATCCCGTAGCTATTGATCTTGTCCCTCTTGGCCTATCTCTGCCTCTTATATATCGACTCCATCTACTAGGCATTCACTACAATATGGGGAAAGTCAATGTTCTTGTGTAGCATGGCAATCCGACAATCATTGTTCAAGTATTCTTCTACTCCATGCACAAAGCGGCTCACCCGAGCCCGTTGATCAGCCACCAACTCCGGAGCATATTTGGATAGATGAGTGAACTCCAAGGAATACTCCTGGACTGACATGTTTCCCTGCTTCAAATTCACAAACTCAGCCGCCTTAAACTCTCTCATCTCTCGAGGGAAGAACAAACCCATGAACGTGGTGTGGAACTCATCCCAGCCTATCGGGTCTGCACCCACTGCCCTAGCACCTTTCCATTACTTAAACCATATATGTGCTACCCCTTGAGATGATAGGAAGTCCAATCTACACTTTCCCCATCATTCACCCCCATAACCTGGGTGATCTTTAGAATTTTCTCAATAAAGTCATGTAGGTCCTCATCTACCTTTGACCCTGTGAACTCCGGAGGGCTCATCCTCAAAAAGTCCCTCACCCTAGCAGTTGTCGCATTTCCATTTTCCAGATAATGTGCCACATTCTGATTCTGGACCTGAGATGTCATGGCCTGTGCCAACATCTGAATCGTTGCCCTAAACTAAGTGTGGCCGGTTGGCTTTTGTACATGCTCTTCATGAATGGATGGAGCTGGCTGATGCTCTCCATCACGGGCACCCTCATGATCATCACCATTACCATTCATAACGACATTTACTCGGCATGAAGGCATGATTCTGCAAACACGAATAGCATGAATTAGGGGAGTAAAGGACATTCATCGCATGAAATAGATCATGAAAGAAGGGAATATTCCTAAATGTCTAGTAGCCTCTTTGTCATAAGTGTGGCGTGCTTCACACCGATGAAAAAGACTATACTTAATGTGGCTTCCAGACTCCTTAGTACACATAAACCTATGGATCTGATACCAACTTTTTCATGACCCAAACGTACACCAGGATCGTAGACACGGGACAAGGAGTCCCGAGAGACGCCAACTCTACCCATGGCATGAGCATACATCTAATCCAGTCACATTAGTGGAAGACTTAGCATAGAGAACTTAATCATAACCTAACAAGAGGGAAAATAGTACAATACTTATACAATACGGCGGAATACAACTTTTTAGTCTGATATGTCTCTAAACATGAAAGGTGGATTGATGGTACAACTCCCCAACCAATCCAACATCCAGAAACTGAAGGAATAACATAGAGTGCGAACATGTAGCCCTCAGAACATGAGGAATCACCAATTACATAGAGAGAAAGTCTGAATCTATCTACGGGTAAGGATGCACCTGAGAACTGGAACCTGTATCATGAGACGATATAGCATATAAAGTATGCAGTCTGTACGTGGAATGTACTTAGTATGCAAGGTGAGTAAAGCGGACATTTAAAACATTTATAGAACTCATAAATGGTCATAAGAGTAGGACATCATGCTCGTACCATAAATCATTACAACATATTATACAGCTCAAGGTTTTCAAAACATTCGTAATATAACATAGTCATAGTCCTAATAAAAGAACTTATCTTAACATAACATGAGCCAACATACATAATCATAACATGCATAATTCATGATGAACAGTGGGAGATTCTCTTAACCGACATACCCCATAGGAGCACACATGAAGCCCAACTTTAGCCCTAGTCAGGATGGTGTTCGTACCTTGCCAAGGGTAGGAACCATGATAGGCATGATCACACATGAAAATGGAAATTTGGGCTAGGGAAAAACATGAATGGATCCCAACATACCTACAGTGACACGTAGTTCCTGAGGTCCGGGGCTTAACCAGAGCCCCAAATCTACTCAGTATTCGATAGTACTCCCAAAACATATATAGTGATCATAATAATACATAAGTGAGTTCATAGGCTAGTTAAATCATGATAATCATAAACATGCTTGAACTTACATGAACTAGCCATGACGTGAGGCCCGTGAGTCGGCCAAAACATAATTCAGGCTTAATAAAATACATACATACTCCTAGATCATGCATATAGTTTATATTTCCATAAGATCATAATAAATAACATAATATATTAATGATTTAATTCATAATAAATGATGGGATTATCAAAAACATCAATGGATCAATGGATCATAAATCGATTTATCATGGGCATGCATAATCGGTTTTAAATGATTAGAAATTTGAAATCATCCATACTCAAAAGATGATCAAAATCAGTAGATAATGATAGGGTTTTAAAATCACAAGACCCATAATTAAATCATTAAATTTCTATACAAACCGAATATAAAACCCTATGAGTTTTTAAGTAAATGTTGAGTAATTAAATAGAAAAGGAGAATGGGTGTGGAAGAATCCACCCATTGAAGATCTTACATACCTGGGATTATCAACTCCTAACCCTTCTTAAAAGTCCAAGAATGAAATTGAAGGAATTGAGGTGAAAAGCTTGAAATCTCCCCTTAGATCACTTGTCAAAATCCTTGCATGCATTAATAGGAGTTTAGAATAGGTCATTCTCTTAAAAACCAGCTTTCCCAAGCCAAAATGATGTAGTTTAGGGCCTTATATCGTGAAAAAGTCCAAAATACCTTTAATGAACCTACCTTGAAAATTGTTCAGATGGAACCCACAACTGGTACCAACGGGTCGTGGGAAACACCAATGGCCCGTCATGTCCCTCGTTGAATGGACTACTGAATGTCTCCTCTCAAAACTAATAAATGGACAGACAGGACGATGCGTCCTCTAAAACCACAATCCATTACACCGTCCATTGTATGCTCATCATAAAATCTGAACCCACTAACGATGAGTCGTTGTCTCAACTCATCACCTACATTGGAAATTCTTAACCTCCAACAACGACTCGTGGCTTCTCCTGACGGGTCATTGGGTCTCCCATTGTTTAAACTATCGCCCAGCCTGACCTTAACCAATACTAGAAAGGATGGCCCGTTGTATCCCACAATGGGTTGTGATACCTCTCATTGTCTCCACTGCCACCATCCTTTCCCCAACAAATGGTAGCATACAATGACTCGTGGTTTGGTACCACGGGTTGTTCTGTTGTCTGTCCTGTGACTTTTTCCCAATTTCTGCAGTTTTCAACTTTCAACCTCCCAAGTCTATTCTTACGCACTTCTGAGGCATTACACAAGGTGGAAACTAGTCGTGGAATGACCCATTTTAGGTAACTACGGGTCGTCGTCAGTAGTAGTGTAATGGGATCCCATGTTAAAGTAGTGATGACGACGATTGGCAGCAATGAGTCATTGGAGCTAGCAATGACCCGACCTATTTGGTCATGGTGAGGGATTAGAGACCTGAACTTAGGGAGTAGCAATGAGTGGTAACGATGGGCCGTAGAAGCCAACGACAGATCATCTGTTATCCATTGTCACTAGTAGTGCATAATTTTTAGGTGATTCATTAAGGGTATTTTCGTCATTCCTAAGTCCTACGGTCCTGAATTACATCGTTTTAGGCTCAAAATGAAATGTTTTATTAAAGGTAAAGCCATTACAGGATGATTCACATCCATGCATGCAAATTGAAGGCTTAGGAGGTGATCAAGTGTAGGTTTTCTTCAAGCTTTCCTTCAATCTTTTATTGGGCAGTCAAGGAGGGGTAAAATCTGTTCATCCTCAGGTATGTAGGGTTATGAATTGGTGAATTTGTTCACACCCATGCGCAATTCTCTCTAAATCATGTTCATATGTTGATTCTATGGTGTTTTAACCCATAGCATGGAATTCCTAATTCTCTACATGGGTATAATCTAAATGTGTTTTTACTATTGAATTATGAATCATGGGCAAGGTTTACGTTGTTTCCCATTAAAAATCATGTTTCAATCTTTGTAAATTTAAAATGCCCATTTATGAGAAGTTCATGAACGTTGAGATTTATGATGAATGTTCAATTATGATGAGGTATTATTGATGAAAACCATGTTTTTAAGTTACCCATGTTTACAATTAGGTTTTCAAGTGAATTGAGTATTTTCAAGCATGCTAATGTATTGGGAAATGCCCATATGTTCGAGCATGATTTATTATTTTACGAATTAAGCTTACCACATGATTTTAGAGCGGAGACTCCCATTTATTTGATATGTATTTGATTATTGAGCTTTGTCAATAAATGATGGTGAGCTTCATTGATAAACGATGGAGAGCCAACGTAGTGTCTAGCACAGAGTAGGCTAAGGGTCGATCACCCTATGCCTTAGAACTATGCGCCAAAGTAGGTTATTACTCTTATATATACTACTTTGGGACCTCCCTTGTGAGCTATCCCCTTACCCCGATTGGGCCTCGAGCTTGATATCGATATCATGGTATCATCCTTAGCCCTGGCAAATCTTTGGACGGTTCTACCCATTTGAGTGTGGTAGATGGGACCACGTAAGCTCTATCATGGTATGTCGGTTATATGACGAGTCTCCCATTGTTCCCCATAATTTCAGTTATGCATGTTTATTACTCATGATATATATATATATATATTCTAAAAGAGGTTTGACCCAATGTTCAGTTTTACTTATGATTATCAGATTTAAGCTTTGGGTCATCCAATTCAGTTATGATATTATGTTATGTTCAGATCATGATTTCAAAAAATAGCATGCAAGCCCTACTCTCATATTCTTGTTCTTGTCATGTTTTATATTATGCATGTTTTAAATAATTTTTACTTATTTAAGCGGCTTTAATTACCTTGTATACTCGGTAAATTCCACGTACTGACCGCATACTTGATGTTGTATAGTTTAATGATACAGGGTTCGATATTCAGGCTCAGCCCCGCCACTAGCCATCTTTTGGACTTAGCATCAGTCCCTGTTTGTGAGTTCTCATCTGCCGAGGGCCCCTCTTTTACTCCATTATGTTGTGTATGTTCTCTTTCATACTTAGAGTGTTAGTTGGGGTCTTGTCCAATCAACTCAACAGACATAGAGGCTCTTCAGACTATAGATTGAATTCAACTTTAGACTCGTGTTGTATTTCTGGATCATGTGTTATGCTTGAGTTCCTCTATATTATTATGTTAAGTCTTCCACTTTATTTGTTTGAGTTAGATATATGTTCATGCCAGGAGTGGACTTGGAGTCTCTCTGGGATCCTTGTCCCATGTCTTGATCCAGGCCTATGTTCGGCTCATGACATAGGGCTTGCATGCTATTTTTTGAAATCATAATCTTAACATAACTGAACATCATAACTGAATCGATTGGCCCAAAGCTGAAATTTGATAATCATAAGTAAAACTAGTCATTGGGTCAAAACTACTTTAGAACACACACACACACACATATATATATATATATATATATATATATCATGAATGCTAAGCATGCATAACTGAAATCATGAGGAATAATGGGAAACTGATGTTATAACCGACATTACCACGATAAAGCTTACGTGGTCCCAACTATCACACTCAAGTGGGTAGAGTCGTCCAAAGCCTTGCCAAGGCTAAGGACGATACCATGATATTGATATCAAGCTCAAGGCCCATTCGGGGCAAGGGATAGCTCAAGGTCCCAAAGTTTATATATGATATGTAAACCTATGTTGGCGCGTAGTTTTGAGGTATAGGGTTGACCGACCCTTAGCCTACTCTATGCTAGACACTACTCCCAAAAACATGTATATGCTCTCCATCGTTTTACAATGAAGGTGACCATCTTCTATTGACGAAGCTTAATAATCAAATACATATCAAATCTGAAATCATATATGAGGAGCTCTAGCTCAAACCATACCACAAGTTGAACATAATTGGGAGTCTTAACTCCAAAACCATGTGGTAAGCTAAATTGTGAAATCATAAATCTTACTTGAACATATGTGCATTGCCTGATACTTTAATCACGCTTGAAACTACTTAATTCAGTTTAAAACATGATCGTAAACATCAGTAACTTGATAACATGCTTTTCATCAATAATATCTCATCGTACTTGAAAATTCATCTTAAATCTCAACTTTCATGAACTTCTCATAAATGGGCAATTTAATTTATAAAGTTTGAAAATATTATTATCATTGAAAACAATGTAAAATTTGTGCATGAATCATAATTCAATAATAGAAACATATTTATATCTTACCCATGTGGAAAATTTGGAATTTCTTGCATTGGGTTAAAACCCCCATAGGATAAACATATGAATTTTTATGATTTATAGAGGGATTGGGAATGGGTGTGAACAAATTCACCTATTCATAACCCTACATACCTGATAGGATCTGATTCTACCACTTCTCTAATTACCCAATGAAGAATTGAAGGAAAACTTGTAGAAAACCTAAGCTTGGTCACCTTCTAAGTCTTCAACTTACATGCATGAAGGTGGATGAGCCTAGAATGAACCTACCTCTCATAAAACTGCCTATTTCGAGCTTATAACGACGTAGTTTACGACCCTATGGCTTAGGAATTTTGGAAATACCCTTAATGAAAATCCTGGAAAAACTGAACTGCCAGTGACAATAGACATCAGTACGATCTGTTGTTAGCTCCTACGATTGGTTGTTACCACTCGTTGCTATCCCTGAATCTAGGTCTCTAATCCCTCACCACGACCAGAATGGACGGGTCATTGCTAGCTCAAATGACTCATTGCTGCCAATTGTCGTCACAACTGCCTTAACCTGGGGATCCCTTTAAATTATTGTTGACCATGACTCGTTGTTACCTGCAATGGGTCATGCTACGACTCGTTACTTCCTCCTTGACCAAGGACCAGTCTCCCAGACACCATCCAACGACTTGTTAAGTCAAATAATGGGTCATTCCTAAGCCCGTTACTTTCAACATAAAACCTGTAGTGCCTAACTACGGACACATCCAATGGGTCGTTAGTGGCACCCATGACTCGTACCATGACCTGTTCTGAGAAGGTTTTCCATATTTTTGCCACTTTTCATTTTTAAATTTGGGGTCTAGTCCTGGGCATTCCCTGGGGATAACACAACCCTAGTTGTGGAGGTTTTAGCCTCTTATAAGTGTAAGATTGTTCTTAGCATTTATAGACAAACACATAATTAAATACTTACAATAATAATTGGAAGAAAATCTGATTTAAATATCAATGAACAAACGCAAGAACAATTGATTAAATAAACTGTAGATCCTATGAATTTCTATCCAAAACTTGATAATAATTCACAAATATAACATTTTACACGTCTACTAGGTTCCCTCTATGTTTTTTTAAATAAAATATAAAAGTTAGTTGTATAGACGTCAAAATCCTATTCCTAAGCTAACATGGAATTTTCCATATCTGGCGCCGTCTTGACTCACGACTACTCATACGACCCGTAATAGTATTGTCATTGTGCCTGCCTGTCAAACATCCCTTGGCCACTGCAGATTTTACTATGTGTTGGAAAATGGTATGACTCATAGCATTGTCCTATGAGTCATTCAATCCATCTGTGGATTAGCCCTGAAAACTTTGACATCCTCTGAAGTTTTCTACGTGTGTTGTGGTATGCCTCATACCTTCCTCCTATGACTCATGCTTGCTTGTTGCATCTGGAGTTCTGCCAAATCATTAAAAATTACTAAAGCTCTCCACGGCTCATGGTATGAATTGTAAGTAGTTATTACAATCCGTGTTTCCACCGGAACCAAGAGAGTACTCTGTGCAATTTTCTCTAAAGATTTTTACGACTCCAGTTATGGCTCGTAACATCTTGGTATGGCTCATACTAAGAGTCATACTATTCCTTCGCCTTATTCCAGCCTTTTGAGATTTTCCACAAGTCTCAGTACGACTCATACAATCAAGGTAAGGCTCGTACTAAGATTGGCACTTGACTAATTTTCTGCACTTTTACGAATCTTTTGATCATTTTTGCTCCAACAACTATATAAACAATACTTAAGTCCATGCTATTTTCTTAGTTTTAAGCGTTGAATGTGTTGTAAATAGCACATCAACATCCTCAACTTAAGACATTTGCATGTCATCAGGCAAAGAAAACAAAAAGCTAAAAAAAGATGTTTAACTAGAAAATAAATCTAAGATACTACAGCCAACAATCAATCAAAATTTTCACTATAAACTCAAGTAGCTTTTGACCCTTTTTCCCATAAACCAAATTAGCATATATGCATTAAGCAATCACAAACCATGATAAATAGGGATAAAGATTTGTCATCTAGTTATTAACTGATAATCAAGTTGTCACCAATGCTTTTCACATAGACAATTGGCAAAATCAAATACAAAGCATGTACCCTCACAGCAAATGAAGTCCCCCACTCACATATATAGAGAAATATGAAACATGGGAATGAAAAAGTAACAATCTCACCCTCACAAAGAAGTTCCAAATATTTCATGTCGGATGCCAAAGCTTGCCCTTATTTTTCTGTACTTCAACTTGTTAGATAGTTAGGCTAGGATCACTATAGGACTTGATTCGGCTTATAGTGTAGGCTTTCGGGCTGGGTATAGTAGATATGGAATCTTTTTACTAACTAAATCGTCCTTGGCACTGCACAAACGTGGCTCCATTTTTCACTTTTTCACTCTTTTTCTTTTTCAACTTTTTTCCTCCATTTTCATCATTTTTATGCAATTGTATGGGTGTGGTGTTTTTTCACAAATTTTCATTCATCATTCTCTTTTTGCATCTTCTTTTTCAATTTTTCTTTTTCTTTTGTTTCTTCTTTTGTTTTGTCACATCATATCTCATTTTTAAACCTTTTTCTTTTCTCTTTCTTTGTCATCTCTCCAAGATTCATTCATCCCTACTATAGCTACCCTCAACTTAGGAATTTTGCATGTGTTGAGGTTCACATTGTCCAAGGAGGGACTAAGGGAAAAATAGGTTCATTATAAAAATGAGTACATGTTACACTCTGTGAGTTTCTAAAATTTAGTCGGCCTATTCGTACATTAGTCAAGAGTTTTAGAGTACGACGCATACGAGAAAGGGCCCAGGAAAAGATCGAATGAGTGTGAAATCGGGATCACATGGGAGAAGGCCGGAGTACACCGCGACAGGGGCAGTGTGTCACGGACCCCCCCTCTCTGCGCGTTGGGCACCATGGCACGCCCGTAAAATGGAACGATAGGCTTCGTGCAACGGACCCCGTATCCACCGCCCAAAAAAATTATATATAAGTTCAAGTTTTTATTTGTTATATTTCATATATTCGTTTATATATCTTCATCCAGAGAAAGTAAAATGCGAAACATAAGGTAATTCTCTTCCCTTTATGCTGTCCAAATTCAAATTAACTTTACGTATCAAATTATAATCCTGCAGGGAGCATTAAAAAATACGGAGTTAGTTTCTTTAAATTCGCCCGCCAAATCATAGCTCCACCAAGTAGAAGTTGTTAGAATTGCTCCAAACTAAATTCTATACGATCACAGTCTTCAAGTAAGTATTTATCCCTTCTAAAATCTCGAGAAATTATTTGTTTTCAAACGTATTTTGATAAGTTAAAGTATAGTTAATATTAGTATTATAAGTTATCATTTTGGCCGAATTAAGTATTGAAACTAGTCTCATTCTCTCAGTAATACTATTACACTTAGAAAGAGCTTTTGAATACTGATCGAAACTTTCCAGTTAATTAGAAATTAGCAATCCATGTATGTTAAGGTAAATTCGTCCAACAAGTTAGTTTCTTTAGAATTATAACTCAGTTTGTATCCCAGTAAGAGAGCTAGAAGTATATCTATTATGATTATCTCTTTGTTGCTTGCTGAGAACAGTATCCTATGTTGAGTTTGGAACCGACTTTGTCTTGTATAGCCCTCCATAACCAACCCCAAGGTTACTAGCTTTGTCGACGTCCACTAGGGGCGAGATGACATTGCTCCAAGGAGTGGTATGCCGTCTGCGAGGGACAAAGATGGGGTCCCAAGTCCACATACTGTCCAATCTATGTCTAGACTACTATATGCCGTATAGGTACCACACCCCGGGTCGATCCTGGTGCTCGGGGTGCAGATATCAGGAGTCCACTAGACATAGACACACCTATAGTTTAGGGGCCGAACAGGCTCAGTTGTAGACCCAGGGGACTTATAGGACGGCTATAGCCACTAGTTGATCTGTTTTGACCTTGTTGGGGGTATCTAGATTGAATTGCACTCACCAAGGCTTATGGGGGCCCTAGGTGAGTTATTCTATGCTGGTTGTACCTTCCAGCTTATGGGGGCCAGGTAAGGTTCTTGTTTGCAGTAGTTACTGATAGATTAGATAGCAAGAAGTTCATCTATTCAGGTAGTATTCTTATCCAATCTTTTCAGTTACTTTTAGTTTCATTTCCATTCACTCAGTTACTTACAGTTACTTCCTTACTAATTCGGTACATATTGCACTGACGCCCTTCTGGGGTGCTGCATTACTTTCCTGCATGTGCTGATAGACATGGACCAGGATCTTTTTAGCTTTCAACCAGAGTTAGCAGGGCAGTCAACGCCATTCCTTCGTAGCTAATAGCTAGAAGTTCTACTCCTTTGTTTGTACAGTTTATGGGTAGGTCAGGGCCCTATCTCGACCATTATATCACTCTTAGAGGCTTGTAGACTGTTTTAGATTCCATGTGATTAGCTGTTAATGGCCGTATAGGGCCCGTGTATGTTTTATTTTACGTGTTGGCCGTGTGAGGCTTTATTTAGCTGTTAGTAACGGCCTTGTTGGCAATAGCTCAGTTTTGTGTTTGACTTATTTTACAAGTTATCACTAGACATCATGGTTTCCTTGTTGGCCCGCATAGGATTCCCCATCATTACCTGTTTCTGGTTAGTTGTTTTCTTTTATAGGTGGCGATAAGGCCTTGTCAGCCGAGGGCTGCACTTACAGCTGAGAAATAGCCCGTTGTTTTCTTTATTTAAGGTTTAGTTATGCACAAGAGGTACAAAAGCTCAGCCAGGCCAGTTCAGATCCTAGTAGGGCACCAGATGCTAGTCATCCCTCCCAAGGTGGGGCGTGACAAACTGGGTATCAGAGCACTTCGTATCCTAGAGAGTCTGCAAGCCCTGCTAAGTAGAGTTTTGCATATGGATGTGTTGTGCACCACATACTATGGACAAGAGGATGCGAGGCATGTTAGGATGGTTACTCTTCCTTCTCTTCCAGTCGTGCTATAGAGTTCTGCGGTATAGGGATTAGTCCCTAAGCTAACTGTAATCTTCTTTTCTATATAGAAATGACGGACACGCGACAGACCACGATTAGCAGAAAATTAGATGTTGCAGCAGGAGAAAGGACTAGTAGGGTTCCCCAATCAGAGTTGACCCAAACTGAGGGCGACAGGGAGACTACATCTCAGTCTCCCCAGGAGCTGTCCAGAGCGACAGATGTGTCGGCACCACCTCCAATAGTCTCTATGCCGAAGCCATCAGATCAGGAAGTCAGGAGTGCTACTTTTATGGTAGTTTAGATGATGGCCGCACAATGTCAGCTAGTGGCACCCGTAGTGCAGAGTCTTCGGGAGGACTAGGTAGTTCGAGGGTCCAAGAGTTCGTTGCTTTGAGACCTCGAAAGTTTAGAGGGACGGACCGCGAAGAGGACCTTCAGGTCTTTTTGGACCATCGGCAGCGGATCTTTAGAGTAATGCATGCTACACCTACAGAATTAGTTGAGTTAGCGGTATTTCGACTACGGGACATAGAAATATTATGGTAAGAGAGTTGGGAATGGTCCCGAGGTAGAGATGTTCCCCCTCCGACTTGGTCCAACTTTTCAGAGGCCTTCTTGGACCATTATTTGCTGCGGGAGATCCGACAGGCCTGGGTAGATTAATTTTTTCATTTGGAGCATGGCTCAATGAGTGTTTGAGAGTATGCTATGAGGTTTGAATCCCTGGCCCGATATG
The DNA here is from genome assembly GCA_035772735.1 of Datura wrightii. Lineage (NCBI taxonomy): Eukaryota > Viridiplantae > Streptophyta > Magnoliopsida > Solanales > Solanaceae > Datura > Datura wrightii. The sequence continues at coordinate 147,921,711 of JASDFA010000018.1, forward strand.
CACAGGCTTTTGTAGATACCATGTCGACCAGGGTGCACCGGTTTATCATGGGGATGAATTAATAATATGTAGAGACTTGTATCACAACTACTCTGTGAGAGGATATGGATAATGCCCGTGTTCAGGAAATTGCTCAGAATATCGACGGAATAAGGCAATGATAGCGAGATATAGACTGGGCAAATCAGGAGAAAGGCCGCAGGGCTAGACAAAGTGACACTTAGGCAGAGTTTCAAGGTGGACCCAGGCCACGACTATCAGGAAGACCACCTAGACCTCAACCACCACAACAGCAATAAAGTAGTAATACAGGTTATCGGGGACAGTCAGGACCCGGCGAGAGTTCACGATCATCAGGCTCTCAGCAGAAGAGAGGGTTAGAGAAAAGTAGATTTACCATGCCACTATGCCCTATTTGCAGTCGCCGTCATCCTGGGGCATGTTGGTATGGTTCTTCTGCATGTTACATCTGTGGGCAGGAGGGTCACCTGATGAGAGACATTCCAGCTAGGGTTTAGAGTGATAGAGACCGACAAGACAGATCTTCAGTAGGGTCACGTGCCCCAGCATCTCCAGCTGATGGAGGCTGAGGAAGATCACGGCTATTTAGCTCAAGCACCGGTCCATATTGCACTTATACTTTACTGGGATGACAGGAGTCAAAGTCGTTGCCGAATGTGGTGACAGGTATGCTGGACATCTGCTCTCATTCTATGTATTTCTTGATAGACCCAGGCTCCACTTTGTCTTATGTTACACCATTAGTAGCTCAAAAGTTTGATATTACGCCAGAATTGCTCCAGTGACCTTTTTTAGTGTCTACACTAGTCGGTGACTCCATTATAGCTAAAAGGGTCTATCGGTGCTGCACAGTAGAGGTTGTTAGTCGCCAGACTTTGGTAGATTTGGTGGAATTGGAAATGATTGACTTTGATGCAATTATAGGTATGGATTGGTTAGCACCATGTTACGCCAATGTAGAATGTTGGACCAAGACAATCTGATTCCACTTCCCAGGGAGGTAGTACAGGAATGGAAAGGCAATGCGGCCACGCCAAAAGGTAGGTTTATTTCATATCTTTGGGTGAGAAAGCTAATAGTGAAGGGGTGCGTTTATCATATTATTAGGGTTCAGGATGTTCAAGCATAATCTCCGGCTCTTCAGTCGATTCTAGTAGTCAATGAATTTCCAGATGTATTCCCTGATGAACTTCCTCATACTCCCCAGAATCGGAAATCAATTTTTCCATCGACTTATTATCAGGTACTTTACCTATATTCCCTCTGTATCGGATGGCTCCTACTGAGCATAGAGCATTGAAGGAACAACTAAAAGATTTGTTAGATAAGGGCTTTATCAGGCCGAATACTTCACTGTAGGGTGTGCCAGTTCTGTTTGTGAGAAAGAAGGATGGCTCCCTCTGCATATGCATAGATTACCGGTAGCTGAATAAAGTCAACATCAAGAATAAATACCCACTCCCTAGAATAGATGAAATGTTTGACCAATTACATGGGGTGAAGTGTTTCTCTAAAATTGACTTAAGATTTGGGTATCATCAGGTCCGGGTTTGAGAGAGACACATTCATAGAACTACTTTCAGGATCAGGTATGGCCATTTTGAATTCCTAGTCATGTGCTTCAGACTGACAAATGCTCTTGTAGTGTTCATGGATTTGATGAACATCATCTTCAGGTCGTATCTGTACTAGTTTGTAATAGTGTTTATTGATGATATTCTAGTATATTCTCGCTCGGAAGCAAAACATTGAGATCATTTGCAAACAGTGCTCCAGATTCTTAGAGATCGCCAGTTGTATGCAAAATTTTCTAAATGTGAGTTTTGGTTGAACTCTGTAGCCTTTTTGGGCCATATCATATCAGAGGCTGGCATTCAAGTAGATTCACAGAAAATCGAGGCAGTAAAGGCATGGCCTAGACCCACAACTCCGACTAAGGTACGTAGTTTCCTTGGGTTAGTCGGGTATTACAAAAGGTTTGCAGAAGGATTTTCGACCTTATCAGCGCCCTTGACCAAGTTAACTCAGAAAGCAGCTAAATTTCACTAGACTAAAGCATGTGAACAAAGCTTCCAGAAGTTGAAGAACAGATTAACGTCAGCGCCAGTACTTACTTTGCCGGAAGGGTCAAAGGGTTATGCAGTGTACTGTGATGCTTCAGGCCTCAGGTTAGGGTGTGTTCTGATGCAACATGGTAAGGTATTTGTTTATGCTTCAAGACAGTTGAGGAAGCATGAAAAGAACTAACCCACCCATGATCTGGAATTGCCTGCTGTAATTCATGCCTTGAAAATATGGAGGCACTATTTGTATGGTGTCCATGTAGATATTATTACTGATAATAAGAGCCTCTAGTACATTTTCACTCAGAAAGAATTGAATATACGGCAGGGTCGCTGGATAGAATTGCTAAAAGATTAGACGTGAACATTTTGTATCATCTAGGAAAGGCCAACATTGTAGCATATGCCCTCAGCCGCAAATCCATGGGAAGTTTGGCACATTTAAGGCCCAAACAACTAGAGTTGTCTTGAGAATTGCATAAGTTAGCTAACTTAGCCATTCGAATAATGGACTCGGGCGACGGGGGAGCAGTGATCCAGAATACTGCAGTATCATCCCTGGTGGTAGAAGTAAAAGAAAGGCAGTATGATGATCCTAACTTGGTTCAATTCAGAGATAAAGTTCAGCGAGGGGAAGTATTAGCTTTCAAGGTAACTACAGAAGGGGTCTTAAGATACAGGGGTCGCCTCTGTGTTCCAGCTGTTGCAGGACATCGCCAACAGATCGTGGCAGGACATCGCCAAGAGATTATGGCAGAGGTACATTATTCTCCATATTCTCTTCACCCAGGGTCAACAAAGATGTATCATGACATAAAAGAGATTTACGGGTGGTCAGGAATGAAGAAGGAGGTAGTAGAATTTGTAGCACAAAGTCGTAATTGCCAGCAAGTGAAGGCAGAGCATCAAAAGTCCAGTGGATTAACACAGGACATAGTAGTGCCTATGTCGAAATGGGAAGCAATCAATATGGATTTTGTTATCAGATTACCTCATACCAGACGCAAATTTGATTCCATCTAGGTGATTGTTGACAGATTGATGGAATCAGCTTATTTTCTGCTAGTAAGGACCACGTTCTTAGCTGGGGAGTATGCTGAATTATATATCAGGGAAGTAGTTCGATTGCATGGTGTCCCATTTTCTATTATTTCTGACAGAGGAGCGCAATTTATAGCTAAATTCTGGTAATCCTTTAACAAGGGACTGGGGAAATAGGTTAACTTGAGTACAGCCTTCCATCCTCAAACAGAAGGGCAGGCAGAATGTACCATCCAAACGCTCGAGGATATGTTACGGGCATTGACGTGTTGTGGATTTACAGCACTGTCGATGCTCAAAACTATGAAAATGGCATGGATTTAGGTGTGTTTATGTGGATATAAGGCACTTTTCCATTAGTTACAGGTTGAATTAGTATTGAATTTGAAAATTGCAAAAGAAAGCCTAAAATATGCAAAATATGGTTAGATTGCAGACCATAGTACGAGCCGTAGGAAGGACCTACGAGTTGTTCCGATTGTCGTGAGAAGCTGTAGAAAGCTAAGTTGAAAAGATGCAATGTACAAGTCTCAATATGGGTCGTACCAATCTGGTACAAGTCGTGGTGATGAAATCATGACAAGATCCAAAAAATTTGCTTAAGGTGTTGTCTCCTGCTAAAGAAAGACAGTACGACCTGTGGGAAGAAGGTACAAGTAGTACCATGATGGTCGTGACGACCTTCAGAAGAATTCCAAAATTTTAGAATCAAACCAGGCGAGCTCAGTATGAGTCATATTTTGTAGGTACGAATCGTTCTAGGATCCAACACTCAAAATTAAGCCAATAATGCAAGGTACGATAGGAAACTACGGGTCATAGGAAGCTACAATGGATCGTGACATGGCCCATGACGACTGGAGCACCAGATATGGATATTCATCCAGTTAGCATAGGAAAAGGAATCTTATGTCTGTATAAATACGTCTTAGGTTTCATTTTTTTGTAGACAGTCATAGATACGTAAGAAATACACGAAAAGACAAGGAGAGAAGACATTTGTGAGGGGAATTGAGTTGATTCAACTTGCGAAAAATCTTTTCTTGAATTTGTCTTGTTCTTGCTACTTGTTCTTCAAGGTTTTGCTGAGTGATTACAGAATGTGTTTTCTTATTCATTCTTGGAAGTATTGATTTATGTCCTCAATCATGAATATAATTAACAACCTTACAACTATGAGAGGCTAAAACCCCCATACCTAGGGTTGTAGGAACCATGGTGGATTAACAAGCTAGAGTTACACAAAGTGATCTTAAAACCAATAAAATACTTATATTGTATTTTCTTCATTCTTAAACATTTCTTAACAGTGCGCAACGTTAGGAAGTGCCCGAATTCTTTACTTGCTTAGGTCTAAGAGGTAGAGATTAGGAAAAGAGAACTACAACAGAGCCTTGATCTTGATGATCATTGTATTAACTTGAGCTGTGGTCGGAGGATAGTTAAATCTGGAACTTAGTGATAACAGATAGTTTTAAACAACTCATGTGACTTGGTCGAGTGATTGAGTATAGATATTCAATAGGGACTGGTCGGTCGTTTGAATGAACTTAAGTTATCAGTTCTGTAAGTAAGTATTAGTGATAATCACGAGTGTATACCCAAAGTAGTTATGAACCCATGTGGAACACAAACCCTAGTTATTCTTTAATATTGACTCAACATCTTAATTTTGATACTTGTTTTTATTATTGATTTCTTTTAGAATCCCCCTATTTTGAAGTAACTACCTTACAAGTTCAATTACCAGCTATAATCCAGTTCTCCCTATTCCCTATGGGATTGACTCCAACCTCTGGTTAGGTTTTTTTATTGACAACGTCTGCTTCTCACTTAAGTAAGAGGTGTTGTTTGAGCGTTATTAAAAAGTGGTGCCATTGCGGGGGAATATAGCTCAAACTAGGTTATTAGCTTGTAATTAACTTTTTGATAGTTATTTCCTTAATTACATTTAATTTCGATACCCACAGGCTGTTCTCCGGTGAATGCCAAGCACTCGGAGTAGAGGAGATCCCCTTGTTCCACTAAATCCAGAAATTGAAAGCACAATGCATAGAATGGAAAACCATGAGAAAAGAGAAGCCCGTATAGCTAAATAAGCTAGGCAAGCGGAGCTAGCTCGGCAAGCTGCACTACAACATGCGGAAGATGAAAGTGATGAAGTGGTAAATGTTGGTCGACAAGGGAGGGGCAATAGAGCTCATAGATTTGCCCTCAGTTCTTTAATGATGATGATGACCCAGACATTGATGAAGTCGGGTCGATTGGAGCAATTCTGCCACCACCACTACCCACTGCGGCCAAATTCGACATTACAAGCACCATGATTCAGTTGCTAAATATGAAAGGGGTGTTTAGTGGTCATGCAGCAGATGACGCCAACCTACACTTGATAAACTTCGTAGGAAATATGCAAGGAGAACAGGTTTCCCGGAGTAAGCCAGGATGTAGTATGGCTCAGACTCTTCCCTTTTTCTCTATTAGGAGAAGCTATTTTGTGGTTATCGAAGTTGCCTAACGACTCCATAACCAACTGGAGGGAGCTTAAATCGGCCTTTTTGGGGAGATTCTTTCCCTCATCCAGGATGTTGCAGCTAAAAGATGAGATCTATAATTTTTGACAAATTAAAATTGAGGCACTTCATGAAACTTGGTTGAGATTCAAAAAGAAGTTGGCTAAGTGCCCCAACCACAAAATCCCAAATGATAGTTTGTTGGAAATTTTTTACAGGTCTCTAAACAATAGCACCAAGGCTATAGCAGACAAAGTAGCTAGAGGAGCACTGATGATTCACACCTGGGAGCAAGCTACCACTTTTCTTGACATGGTAACTAAGAAAAATAGGGCCTGGCATACGAGGGAGGCTGATGCAGTGGCAGACACATATGTTGTTGGTTTAACTACAGACTAAGGAAGAAAATAAGAAGAGCGCGATCAGGAGTTAGCTCATATGCGCACATCTTTGGACTTGCTGATAAAGCATATTATGGGAGTCGGAGCCAAATAGGTCAATGTAGTGGGTACTCAAGGAAGGGAGCAAGGAGATGATCACTCGGATTCTGAGGAGGAGGCAAACTTCATGGATATCCAAGTGGCGGGTTTTCGAACCGACGCCCAAGCGACTGGAAAAGAAAATTCGTGCCAAGGTTCTGGAAATCAAGTTTGGAACTAGTATAGAGACAACTACAACAAAAATGGGTTCAGAGATAGGAGCCGAGGTCGTGAGCATGAAGGAGATCGGAGGCGAAATGATGGATATCACTATGAGCAAGCTGGATTCTATGTGCCTCCTAATACACGAGAAAGGGAGGTTGGGCAATCAAAGTTAGAGAGCATGATGGCTGAGATGTTGAAGAAGGTTCCACTGATGATCAGCTAAAGGAGATCCGAGGAGACTTATTAAGTGTGGGTCAAAAGGTGGAATCTCATTCAACCGCCATTAAGAAAATTGAACACCAACTTGGGAAACTATAATCATCAATGAACCCTAGACAAAAGGGTACACTACCCAGCAACACTATTCAAAATCCAAAAAATAATGCACATTGTATGGAAGTGATGACTAGGAGTGGTAAAACCACAGTTGGCCCCCCGTTTCCAGTTGAAGTTGAATGGAAGAAAGAGAGCATAATGGAGGATGATGATACAAGTGCTGAGAAAGAGACTGGTGAGTTGCAAGAGGTCCCAAGAGGTGAGAAGGAACCTGACATGGATCAAGGGGCAATGCAAGTACAAAAAGCTATCCCACGACCACCACCACCATTCCTCTAAAGGATGAAGAAGAAGGTGAAGAATGGTGAGTTGCATAAATTCCTTTCAATGCTTAAGCAAGTGTCTGTGAACATACCATTGGTCAAAGCATTGGAGCAGATGTCAGGATATGCAAAGTTTATGAAGGACCTGGTGACAAAGAAGAGATCTGTGAGCTATGAACCTGTTGACAATGTGCATCACTATAGTGCCATAGCTACAAGGGTCTTGGCAAAGAAAAAGGAGGACCTAGGTGCCTTCACTATACAATGTATGATTGGCAATGTCGAGTTCGAAAGGGCACTCTGTGAGCTGGAAGCTAGCATTAATTTGATGCCCTTGGCTGTATTCAAGAAATTAGGATTGGGAGCCCACACCAACCAACATGCGGCTACTGATGGCTAACAGAACAGTTAAGAAGCTGGTGGGCATCCTGCTCAATGTTCTGGTAAAGATAAATAAATTTATATTCCCAGCAGACTTCGTGATTTTGGATTGCGAGGTTGATTATGAGGTCCCTGTCATTTTGGGGCGACCATTCCTTGCGATTGAAAGAGCTCTAATAGATGTGGAAGCTGGCCTGTTGAAGTTTAGGTTGAATCAAGAAGAGGTCACTTCAACATCTGCAAGACAGTGAAGAAACAGAATGAATCTAGTGTGATCTCAGCACTAGAGGATGAGTATGAATCACTTGACGAATTATGAGTGGTCAAGAGATTTGTGTCGTGTCGCGACGTTAAATCAGGGACTTCTTGGGAGGCAACCGAAGTGGTAGATTGGTGAAGTCTGAGTAACCAGGCTACCTCCATCGTGCCGTGATGTTAAATCAAGAGCTTCTTGGGAGGCAACCCAAGTTATTGAACTAATGTGTGCTCAGTGTGCAGGCAAAATTAACAATAGTAGGATGAAACATTAGTTGCTATGGCTCTCAGTACCACCTGTCATGAGATCCTACGAGCCATTGCAGTAGTCATGGTGAGGTTCAGAAAAAATAGTCCCAAGCTCAGACCTACGATTCACTGTACAGACTATACCTTGATGGTATGAGTCGTAGGATGCAATCATAGGTCTCCAGGTAAGTTTTTGTTAACAGGCTGCATACGAGTCCAAGGGATGAGCCATAGGTTCTTCCTATGACTCGTGGTACGATTCATGACGGGTTAAAATTGGCATTAACACCCGACTAGGCCCAAATCTTTTTAAATTTTCCCTTACCTATTTAAACCGCATGAACCCCTTCTCCCATGCTTAAGCATTCAAATACATGACTCAACCTCACTTTCCCCTACACTTAACTCCACAACACCAAAAGAATCAAGAAAAATTCTTGCTCGACTCAAGCGCAAAAAACCCCACACTGTCATTTACCATTGATGAAGCATCAATCAAGTAAGTGTGTTTTGTTACACATTGTTAAGAGTCACATATTGAGATTGTAGGTGCCAACACCCCTGTGAGTCAGTAACTAGGGTTGAAGATTTGATTTTGAAAATACACAATGATTAGGGTATTGTTACTGTGCTTCTTCAACTAAAAGGATGCTAGATTCTAGATGAATTGAGGTTTTGAAAATTAATGAGTTAGGGGCAGTAGGTTAAAAAGTGGAGGATTGGGCTTGGGTTAAACTGAGTCATTGATGTGCCTAGACCTGGGGGGAAATCTGAGTACCCTGAAAAAGATTGAAAAAGAATCCTTGCAAACTGAGAAAAGAAAATTTGAAGTGGTATGAGGCACAGTACAGACCGTAGGATGCCATTACGAGTTGTACTGAGCACTCGTGCCACCAAATTGAACATAGTTGAATGAAAATGTCCTTCTTACGACTCATGGAATCGAACTATTTGTCGTACCATAAGTCATGGAAAAATTTAGATAAATAGTAATGTCAGGCTTCATCAGACCACTCGAAGTACGGATCGTCCCATTTTGGTACGAGTCATACCTACGAGCCGTACTGAAAAATGATGCAATTTTGGGACTTCTTATGAGTTGTACCTCTATGGTATGACCCGTAGTGAGGGCCTATGATGAAATCCAAAATGTCTACATTTTAATTCTTGTTTTTCAAAAACGGAATGGTAACTACTTTACAATAGAGCCTTGATCTTGATGATCATTGTATTAACTTGAGCTGTGGTTGCAGGATAGTTAAATCTGGAACTTAGTGATAACGAATAGTTTGAAACCGCTCATGAGACTTGATCGCGTGATTTAGTGTAGTCATTCAATAGGGACTTGTCGGTCGTTTGAATGAACCTAAGTTATCAATTCTGTAAGTATGTATTGGTGATAATCACGAGTGTATACCCAAGGCAGTTATGAACCCATGTGGAATAAAAACCCTAGTTATTCTTTAATATTGACTCAAAATCATAATTTTGATACTTTTTTTTATTATTGATTTCCTTTAGAATCCCCCTACTTTGAAGTAACTACCTCACAAGTTCAATTCCCGGCTATAATCCAGTTCTACCTATTCCCTGTGGGATCGACCCCAACCTCTAGTTGGGTTATTTATTGACAACGTCCACTTCTCACTTCAGTGAGAGGTATGGTTTTAGCATTATTAGGAGTGTGTGTTAGACTTTGGAGGAAGTTGGGATGAGCATTTATCCCTTATTGAATTCGCTTACAATAATAGTTATCATTCAGCAATCCAGATGGCATCTTATGAGGCCTTATATAGGCGGAAATGTAGGTCCCAATTGGTTTGTTCGAGGTAGGAGAATCAGAGTTGATTGGGCCAGTAATAATCCAGCAGTCAGAAGAGAAAGTAAAACTTATTGGAGAATGCATGCTGACAACTCAATGCCACTAGAAATGTTATGCTGACGTACGACATAGAAATCTAGAATTCGATATAGGCTACTGGGTATTTCTGAAAGTTTCACCAATGAAGGGCGTGATGAGGTTTGGTAAAAAGGTCAATATTAGATCAAGGTTCATTGGGTCGTATAAAATCCTCCAGAGAATAGGTCAGGTGACATATGATCTAGATCTACCTTCAAAATTGGAACTTGTTCACCTAGTCTTTTATGTGTCGATATTAAGAAAGTTCATAGGGGATCCATCAAAAATTGTGCCAATTGAGAATATCCATATTACTGAGGAGTTAGCCTATGAAGAGGTTCCAGTGGCCATATTTGACCGGCAGGTCCGTAGGTTGAGGACTAAAGATGTCGCCTGTATTAAAGTATTGTGGAGGAACAGGAATAGAGAAGAGATGACCTAGGAGGCTGAGGATGATACGAGATCCAGATATCCTCATTTGTTCTAGGTTAGTCCAGACTATGAGCTATAGGTAAATTCTTGATTCAGTTGTTGTTTTATGACTTGTTTTACATATATTGCTCGGTTGACTACAATCATGTTGTGAAATAGTTGTTATATTGTTATGTGAAGTGCATGTGTTGGACTTTTCTGCGTTTCAGGATTTCCAGATAGTCAATATTACAGGGGAGACTTTGTCGAAATGTTTCCAGAATAGTAGTTAGAAGAGTTAAATCCCTATAAGCTAAAGTGACATCGAGGACCAATGTTCCTAAAGGGGGAGGATGTTATACCCCATGAGTCCTAACGTTTAATCGGCATAGTCGTACGTTAGTAAAGAGATTTAGAGTACAATGCGTACGAGAAAAGGGCCGGGGAAAATTCGAATGAGCACGTAATAGGGATCGCACGGGAGAAGGCCGGAGTAGGCCACGACAGGGGCGGCATGTCACAGACCGCCCCTCCATACACGTTGGGCACTGCGGCACGCCCATAAACTGGTGCGATAAGGTTCATGCCATGGACCCCGTTTCCACCGCCCAAACATTATATATAAGTTCAAGTTTTCATTTGTTATATTTCATATATTCATATATATCTTCGTCCAGAGAAAGGAAAACGCGAAACTTAAGGTAATTCTCTTCTGTTTACGCTACCAAATGCTATCCAATTCAAATTAACTTTAGGTATCGAACGATAAGCCTGTAGGGAGCATTACAACAGAGTTAGTTTCTTGAAATTTGCCTAACAAATAGTAGCTTCTCCAAGTAGAAGTTGTTAGAATTGCTCCAAACTAATTTCTATACGATCATTCTCTCTTCTGAACTCTAGAGAAATTATACATTTTCGATCGTTTTTTGATAAGTTGAAGTATAGTTGATATTAGTATTAAAGGTTATCATTTTTTCGAAATTTAGGACGAAAACTAGTCTCATTCTCTCAGTAAACGATTACAGTTAGAAAGAACTTTTGAATACAGATCAAAACTTGCCAGTTAATCAGAAATTGGCAATACAAGTATGTTAAAGCAAATTCGTTCGGCAAGTTAGTTTCTTTAGTATTATAACTCAGTCTGTATCCCAGTAAGAGACCCAATAGTATATCTATTATGATTAGCTGTTGTTGCTAGATTAGACCAGTATTCTATGTTTAGTTGGGGACCGACTTTGTCCTGTATAGCCTTCCATTACCAACCCTAGGGTTACTAGCTGTGTCGACGCTCGCCAGGGGTGAGATGAAATCACTCCAAGGAGCGATATGCCGCCTGCGAGGGACAACCATAGGGTCCCAAGTCCTCATGTAGTCTATTCCATGGCTGCACTATTATATTCCATATTGGAACCATACCCACTGTAGAGCCTGGTGCCCCGGGTGTAGATATCAGGAGTGCATCGGACTCAGACACAACAATAGTTAAGTGGCCGAGCGGGCTGAATTGTAGACCCGAGGGACTAGTAGGACGTCTATAGCCACTAGTTGATCTATTTTGACCTTGTTGGGGGTATATAGATTGAAGTGCACTCACCAGAGGTTATGGGGGGCCCAGGTGGGTTATTTTATGTTGGTTGTACCTTCCGGCTTATAGGGGCTGGTAAGGATCTTGTTTGCAATAGTCACTGATAGATTTTATAGTAGGAAGTTCAACTATTTATGTAGTATTTTTATCCCTTCTTTTTAGTTACTTTCAGTTTCATTTCAGTTCACTAAGTTACTTACAATTACTGCCTTACACATTCGGTACATATTGTACCGACGCCCTTCTGGGGCACTGCATTACTTGCCTGTAGGTGCCAATAAATGTGGACCAAGATCTTCTTAGCTTTCAGCCATAGTTAGCAGGGCAGTCAGCTCCATTCCTCCGGAGATAATAGCTAGAAGGTTTACTCCTTTATTTTTATAGTTTATGGGTAGGTCGGGGCCCTATCTCGACAATCATATCACTCCTAGAGGCTTGCAGACTGTTTCAGATTCCCTTTTGATGGCCGTATGGGGCCCGTGTATGTTTTATATTACGTGTTGTCCATGCCGGGCCTTGTGTAGCTGTTAGTGGCGGCCTTGTCGGCCATAGCGCAGTTTAGTGCTGGATTTATTTTACAGGTTATAACCAAACCTCATGGTGGCCTTGTTGGCAAGCATAGGATTCCCTGTTATTACCTGTTTCTAGTTAGTTGTTTTCTTTTATAGGTGGTTACAAGGCCTTGTTGGCCTGTGGATGTGCTTACAGCCGAGATATAGCCCGTTAGTTACTTTATTTAAGGTTTAGTTATGCACCACAGGTGCAAAAGCTTAGCCAGGCCAGTTCAGATCCTAGTAGGAACTAGGTGCTAGTCATGCCTCCTAAGGTGCGACATGATAGTACAGTTAACTGGTTAATCAAAGAAAAATGGTTCATTTAAGGCTCAATCAGGATCAAGGGAATCATATTATTCTGATAGGGTCATTTAAGCTAAAAAATGGGCTAAACAAAAATGGCCTATGATCCTTCCTTAATCAAGCATCCTAAAACCTATGTAAAGACCAACTGGCAAGTTTTAGGTCCTCTACGCAGTATTGAACTAGGTATAAGATCTCACCCACTCATGGCACATGTCTTTCATTCATTCTACCTATCTGATTAATACATGGCTAACAAGAGATACTCATGCTAATACACTAAATGACACAAAGAGATCCACAAAAATCATGCTTTGTAATCAACAAGTACATAGCTAACCATCAAAATTTTTTAAACAGGGTCAATTTTTCACAACTTCAAAACTAGTGCAATTTATTGGTTGAGTACTACTAAGCTACATTCTAATTAAACAAGAACACAAAAGTAAAATCCTAAACATGCCAGTTCTACTAGATAGCATGCCCTAGGTAAAAGAAACACAACAAGAAAAACCCTTGGGAGAATCCAAAAAAATCCCAAAAAATACAAGTACACCCCTCCCCTTTTAAAAAGAATGCTTCATCCCCGAAGCATAGAATGTAATGCAAAAGGAAGGGAACATACCTGTGGCTACTCAGACTTCACCATCCATGGATTGCCTCCCATGCATCACCTGATTTAACATCGCGGCATTATGCAACTCTCTTAACTACTCAAAATTCATTAAGGAACTCGGACTCATCCTCGATTGCTGAGACCGCTCGGTACTCCTTTAGTTGCTTCATTGACAGACAAACATTGAAGGTGAACTCTTCTTTATTGAGTCTGAATTTTAACTAGACAACCTCCACATCTACTAAAGCCCTCCCAGTGGCAAGGAATGGTCGCCCCAAAATGATGGAGACCTCAAAATCGACCTCGCAATTAAGGATCACGAAGTCTTCTGGGAATATTAATCTGTATACTTCAACAAGCATATCAAATAGGATCTCCATAGGCTTGTTTACATTAGCAGCCACATAGTAGTACGTGTGAGGCTCCCAACCCCAGCTGCTTAAAAACACCTAATGGTATCAGCTTGATGCTTGATCCCAAGTCGTAGAGTGCCCTTACAAACTCAACATCACCAATTGGACATGGAATGATGAAGGCACCTGGATGATCCTTCTTCTGGGTAAGGACTTATGAGGCTATAGCGATACATTGATGCACGTTATCCACAGGCTCATGGTTCACAAACCTTTTTTTGGTAATAAGGTCATTCATAAACTTGGGTATCCCGACATCTATTCTAATGCCTCGACCAATGGTTTGTTCATAATTAATTGTTTTAGCATTGATAGGGATTTCTGAAACTTACCATTCTCCGCCTTCTTCTTCATTCATTGAGAGAAAAGTGGCGGTGGTCGTGGAATAGCCTTGTAAATTTGTGTGGCTCCTTGCTTCTCTCCTTGTTCAGCCTCAGGCCCCTTATCAACAACTGGAGCCTCAGTCAACTCAGCATCCTCATCATGCTCATTCTCGACAACCTCTTCCTAAATATAGATTATGCTTTCTTTCTTAATTTGAAGCTCAACTACAATCGGCAGAGGGGGATCAACTGTGGTCTTTCCACTCCTAGTAATCACAACTATGTAGTGGCCATCATTCGTCGGATTTTGGATTTTATTGCAAGGTAGTGTACCCTTTTGCCTAGAGCTCAAGGATGCTGACAATTGCCCCAACTACTGTTCAATCAGCCTGATAACCGTAGCATGTGACTCAACTATCTTACCTATGCTCGATAGATCCCTAAGGATGTCTTTCAACTGATCATCCGTGGATCTAACCTTCTTTAGCAACTCACCCAACATGCTCTCCAACTTTGAATGTCCAGCCTCCCCCCCACGTGCATTCAGAGGCATGTATAATGCTGCTCGATCGTTGCGCTAACCATCATTCCTTCTCTATTCTTCCTCTCGCTCACGACCTGGGCTTCTGTCTCTATACCCATTGTAGTTGTAATTGTTTTTGTATTACTCCTGACCTTGGTTTCTAGAACCTTGGTGCCCAGTATCTTCTGCAGACACCTGGGAATTGGCTTGGAAACCCACCAACTGATTGTCCAAGAAGTTTGCCTCCTTGGAATCTAAGTGCTCAGGCCCTGGTTCCTGTCCCTGTGTACCCACTACATTAAATTTTATAGCTATAGCGCCCATGATATGCTTCATGAGCAAGTCTAATAATTTGCACATATGAGCCAATTCCTACTCATGTTCTTCCTCCTTCCTTCATTTGTCTGGAGTAAAGCCAACAACATATGTAGTAGCTGCTGCTTCTGCTTCCCTGATGTGCAATGCTCTATTTGTTTTCATCACTCTATCTAGAATAGTGGCAGATTGCTCCCAGGTCTGGCTCAACAAGGCTCCTCCTGTCACTGGGTCTGCTATATCGTCAGTACTGTTATTCAGTGATCTATAGAAAATCTCCAACAAAATGTTATCAGGAATTTTGTGTCTTGGGCACTTGGTCAACTTCTTCTAAAATCTCATCTAAGTTTCATGAAGTGACTTTTTAATCTCTCTAGAAATGCTTGTTTAAGCTCCCCCAATTGGTAATAGAGTCTTTGGGCTACTCTGATAACCATAAAGTGGCCTCCCCAGATAGAGAAAAGGGGAAGATTCTTAGCCTTATTGCGTCCTAGCTGACTCCAGGAAACATATATGCCTTGCATATTCCAACAAAGTTCATTAAGTGCAACTTGGCATCATCAGCTGCGTGACCACTAAACACCCCCTTTAAGTTCAATAATTAGATCATAGTGCTAGTAATGTCAAATTTTTTCCCAGCAATAAATTATGGTTGTACAATAGCTCCAATTGACCCGACTTCATCAATGTCCGGGTCATCCTCATCAATGAATTAAGGGGCATATCTTTGGCCTTTGTTTCCCCTTTCATGGCGACCATTGTCGACAACCTCATCTCGAGCATCCTAAGGAGCTAGCTCACCTTGCGTAGCTTCTTCAACAATACGAGCATCTCTCTGCTCTTGGTTCTTAATCCTTCGCAGTTTCTTTCGAGTTCGATATCCAAAGGAATCAGGGGGTTTCCACTCCATTGAGTACTTGGCATTCACTAGGAGACAACCTGTGGATATCTAAAAATGAAAATAAAACGTAAGTCAAAGAAATAACAGCTGAAAATTAAATACAAGCAATTAATTTAATCTTAGCTATATTCCCCGACAATGGCACCACTTTTTGATAATGCTCAAACTCACACTTCCTAGAAAAGTATGAAGCAGATGTTGTCAATAGAGAATCCAAAAAAGAGGTTGGGGTCAAAACCACTGGGAATAGGGTAAGATCTAGACTAATGTCGGTACTTAAACTTATTGGTAAGTTTTCTCCAAATTGGGGAGTTTGAATAAAAACAATATTAAAACAAGATCATAATTGTGGTTGTTATCAAGATTTAGAAATAACTAGAGTAAGTGTTCCCCATGGGTTCACAACTACTTCGGGTATACACATGTGATCAATCCCAATGCTTACTTGTAGAACTGATAACTAGGGTTCATCTAAACGACTGGTTCGTCCCTATTGGATTACTATACTAAATCACTGGGCTAGGTCTCATGAGTGATTTCTATTTAGCCGTTACCAATATGTTCCAAATTAACTTTCCTGTGAACACAACTCAAGTTAATAAAATGATCATAAAAATCAAGGCTTTGTTGTAATATTCTTTTCTGAATCTCTACTTCTCTAGGTCAAATAAATAAATAGTTCGGGCAAGTCCTAACATTGCGCACCTTAAGAAATGTGTAAAGATGAAGAGAATACAATATAAGCATTTAGCATTGGTTTTGAATCACTGAAGCCCCCCCATGACTCATGGTACGAGTGGTAAGTAGTTGTTACGATCCGTGGGTTCCACCCGTACCAAGAGACTACCTTGTGCAATTTTCTCTAAAGATTTTCACAACTCCAGTTACAGCTCGTACCATATTTGTACAGCTGTACAGAGAGTTGTACTTTTCCTTTTCCTTGTTCCATCCTTCTGAGTTTTTCGAAAAATCTCAGTACGAATCGTAAAATCAAGGTACAACTCGTATTGAGATTACTACTTGACTGATTTTCCACACTTTTATGCATCATTTGCACATTTTTGCTCCAACACCAATTTTCTCTTAAAACAAAATAAAAGTGCCCTATATCCATATAAACATACCTATGTCCACGCTATTTTCTCAGTTTTAAGCATCAAAAGTGTTGTAAACTCACAATACATCACGGTCCTAAGCTTATAGACGTATGCATCAAGCACTGCATAGTCGTGCTCGAGTGTCCCTCTTATCAAAGTCTTTGTAATCTCACTGCCCTTCCAAACCTTTCAATAACTGATCTTGCAGCCGAATTTTATATGCAGTGAATTTCTTATATATTTTGTAGGTGGACCTTTACCCTTAGAAAACTTAAAGTATTCACCAATGACTTTCACTGTGGCGTGTGGGTTATGATTCCTAAGATGCTAAGAACCATATTTGTATGGCTTTTCATATTTTCTAATGTGAAACCTATCAAAATGATTATGTTTCACAGCTCTCAGACACCACTCGAACTCAGTATATGCATATCTCACACAATACATAGAACCTGTGTTAATCACCTCTTTCAATATAAAATTTTTCTTTATGAAAGAAAGTTTTAGCGCAACATATAATTCTCACTTATTATTGAACAAAATTCTATTGTGGAAACCCATTACATCACCTTGAACATGGCTGGACTGTGTTGATTTTGTAGTTCCCTATGTATTGTTGGCAACTGCAGGAATAGGAATCTGTTCACCCCCACCGTTTTCTTTATCCGGAATATCCATATTGATCCCATAACATTCATCATTTAACATATCTTATAGGTCTTGAGTGTTACACCCCATATGTTTTTGTTATTTAACCGATGTGTGCATACGTATAGTAAAAGTTTTAGAGTACAACGCATGTGGGAAAAGGCTTAAGGAATGAGCATGTGGATAGGAAGCTAGAGCCAGAGGCAAGGTGCATTGGGCGTCGTGCAGTGCAGCCCATACTTATGCATAGGCAGGTGCGTCATGCTCGTATGTTGACGCGATGCGCAGCGCACCGCTCCCCCTCCCTCCCCCCCCCCCCCCCCCCACGCGATGACCTCAAGTATGTATATGTTAACTTAAGTCATGTGAAACATTTTAAAACAGAGGCTACGGACTTGTACGATTTCCTACCAAAGTCTCTGTTTCTTTAAGGTAAAATTATGCTGCTAAACTCCGTTCAATTGCAAATTCATCTTGGATAAAAAGTTTTTGTCCTACGTGGGATGCATCTACAAAGTTATTTCTTGAAATATAGCTCGGATTATTGGAGTCCCGTAGAGTAGAAGTTGTAGAAATCACTTCTAATTGTGTCATAAGTGTCTACAAGTAATAAGTATGTATTTCAACCTTCTAAACTCTCAGGAATTTGTAAGATTTTGTTCGAACTGAGCGGTTTCTGACTTGTGGTTTTTTTGGGTAATTGAAGTTTCTAGTCATATTCCCTCGGCATAAGGGCTTCAATTTGGAGAGTTACTAGTTATTGAATTTGAACAGGGTCGATTGAGAAGAATCTAACATTAAAGGTATGTTAAGGCTAACTCCTCTCGGCAAGTTATTCTTGTTGTTAGCTAATACATCAATACCATGTAGTAGCTTATGCTTATAATGTTAAGGTTAGCTGCTACGATACGAATTGAGGTTATAACATAATATATCTTGTTGGAAAAGTTTGTATTCAATTTTGATTATCACTAGAAGCAACGAATGGACCCTATTTAGTTATTTACTTGTTAAGGAGACGAGTAGTATTTTGCCACCATATTTTAGTCAAAGAGGCCGGAGGTTAGTTGTTAGCGTACTTTGTTAAGTTAGGCAACATAAAGCGTAGCTGGGCATTACAATGTTCCATTCGACTCCTATATATAGTAAAGATCACCTATAAACCATTAGAATATTTTGATGCCTACAGGACTAGAATCATGATAGACTGACCTTATCTTCGAGTCAGTGGCACTAAGGTTGCCAAATGGACCGGGTGGTAGCTTTTTAGGTGAACTAACTACTGTTAAGGACCGTATAACTCCTTTTAACTTGAAAATAGTTACATTATCACTCAGGGAGCCCCCTTAGTTATCAGAAGCTGGATAGACTATGTAGCGTCCTAAGGGGGAATCCTATCAATAGTTATAAGTGGGACTAACGCATCAAGTTATCCAAATGGCTCAAATACTATTATAGAAGCCCAGACAGCTAAGATATAGTTATAGGAGCCTAGACCGCTCAAATACAGTTATAGGAGCCCATACGGCTTAGATATAGTTATAGGAGCCCAGATGGCTCAGTTACAGTTATAGGAGGCAAGATGACTCCAATACAGTTATAGGAGCCCAGACGGCTCAAATACTATTACAAGAGCCCAGATAGCTCAGATATAGTACAGGAGCCCAGACGGCTCAGACACAGTCGTAATAGCCTACAAGGCTCAATTACAGCTTCAAAGGTCGAGTATACCTTAGTTACAGCTTGCTTATGGGCCAATAGTCATACAGATAGAAAGAATATCGATTGCGTGCACTTTCCAGGGTTTATGGGGGCCCAGGTTGGTTATTCTGTATAGTTTGTACCTCCCAAGATTGTGTGGGCCAAGTTCGGTTCTCGTTTGTACATCACCTGTTATATATAGTCCATATTATAAGGTTATTCAAGTTAACTTCTGGCCCTTCTTACTGATTACTTTCAATACCTTATTAGCTTTCATTTAGTTATTACTTACTGCCTTACATATTCCACACATATTATACTGACGTTCACGCATGGGGCGCTGCATACTTGCCTACAGGTCTAGATAGAAAGGGTTCAAGGCCTTCTTAGTAGTTATTCACATCCAGTAGATTGTCTAGCTCCCTTCTTTCGGAGTTGCCAAATGTTAAGGGTTTGACTACCTTTTGTTGTATAGTTTTTTAGTAGGCTGGGGCCCTGTCCTGACCGATATTTTACTCTTAGAGGCTTGTGGACTACAATTTTTGGGTTGGTTGAGCGTTATTTTCCATGTGGGGCCCGTATGTGATCTGATATGCATTATTAGCCACGTAGGGCCTAATTATATTATTTGTTAGCTGCATAGTAGTCTTGTCGTTCCGCATAGGATGATAATACTATTGCAACTATTGGGTTAGCTAATTTACAATAGGTGTTGTATAGCGGCCTTTTCGGCCTAGGGCTGTGTTTACAATCGATATATAGCTATTTTTTTCCTTGATTATGTGTTGCTGGTATGCAGCAAGAGTGTATATGTCCGTCCAAGTTAGCTCTGGGTCCAATGTGGCATTAGGTGCTAGTTACGTCCCCTAAGAAACGTGACAAACTTTGTATCAGAGAAACATCATATCCTAGGGAGTTTACAAGCCATGTGTAGTAGATTCTTATTTATAAATGTGTTTTGCACAATATTTTATAAGAAGGAGGCTACGAGGCATGACAGTATGGTTACCCCTCCTTCTTCTCAAAGCATGCTACTAAGCCGAGTTGTAAGGGTTGAGTCCCTAAGCTTATATTGTTATGTTTGTCTATACAAATGTCAGATATAATGCAGACCACAGTTAGTCGTGAGTTAGATTCCGCAGTAGGAGAGGGTACTAGCAGGGTGCCACTGTTGGGGACAGTTTAGCTTGGGGACAAAAGAGAGACATCCTTTCGACCTCTCCAGCATTCTCTAGGGCACCAGGAATCTCTGAGGATAACAGAAGCATCAACATCACATCCATTTCCTTCTGCACTCTCTGATTAGGATGTTAGGAGTGCAGTATGTACGTTGATTCAAATGATGGCTGCTCAGCGTCAGCCTCAGTCAATAGTACCAGTTATTGTTGAGCCTACTGAGGGGCCCGAGAGTTTGAGAGCTCGTGAGTTCCTTGCTTTGAGTGCTCCGCAGTTTATAGGGACAGACCATAGAGAGGACCCTCAGAACATCCTGGACTAGCTAAAGAGGATATTCAGGGTTATGCATGCTTCATCCACAGAGTCAGTCGAGTTACTAGTGTTCCGATTATGAGAGATAGAGGTTTTATGTTACAAAAGTTAGGAAAGGACCATAGGTAGAGATGCACCTCCACCTACATGGCCTAGCTTCTCTGAAGCCTTTATGGACCATTATTTAACTCAACAGATGCAATAGGGCAGAGTAGAGCAGTTCTTACATTTGGAGCAGGGCCGAATGAGCATATGAGAATATGCATTGAGATTTGATTCCTTAGCTAGATATGCGCCAACATTTGTTGATACTATGTAAGCCAGGGTACCTCGGCTTGTTGTGGGGCTTACACCAGAGTATGTGGCATTATGTATTACAACACAATACGAGATGATATGGATATCTTAAAGATTTAAGCCTTTGCTCAGAACATAGAGGAAATCAGGCAGCGTTAGTATGGGATTGATAGGGCAGGTCAGGTGCAGCGTCAAAGAGCTAGACATGCCGACTTCCAGGATGAGTTTCAGTGTGGTCCTAGGCCTCATCCATATGTAGGCCCCCCCAGCCCCATTTCAGCAGCAACAAGGAAGCATATCAAACTGTCATTGACAATTAGATCCTGGCGAGAGTTCATGAGCGTCAGGCTCCCAACAGCAGAGGGGCTCAGGTCAGATGAAACCAACTATACCATGTTGCAGTACCTGTAATAGGCAACATATGGGGAGATGTATATATGCCTCTACTGCCTATTATTCCTATGGATAGGAGGGACACATGATAAGGGATGGTCCGATAAGGAACTAGGGTGATTGGGACCAGAAAAATAGGTCCTCAACATGTTCATATGCTCCAGCAACTTTGGTAGGACGCAGGCCCTTAGCTCCAGTAGGCAGAGGTAGAGGTTGATTAGGGGCATCCAGTTCTGACAGTGGTCTAGATAGTACTTATGCATTATCAAGATTACAACACTCCAAGCCAACGCCAAATGTTGTGGCAGGTATATTGAATGTTTTCTCCCATTTAGTTTATGCATTGATAGATCTAGGCTCAACATTGTCTTATGTTAATCCATTAGTGTCACAGAAGTTTGATATATTAGAAGAGTTACTTTAGCGATCTTTTTTATGCCTACACCTATTGGTGAATCTATTATCGCCTGGAGAATTTATCGAGGTTGTACGGTGGAAATTGTGGGCTGCAAAACTTTTGCTGAGTTAGTAGAGTTACAAATAATTGATTTTGATGTAAGT
Source organism: Datura wrightii (assembly GCA_035772735.1). Taxonomy (NCBI): domain Eukaryota; kingdom Viridiplantae; phylum Streptophyta; class Magnoliopsida; order Solanales; family Solanaceae; genus Datura; species Datura wrightii. The sequence continues at coordinate 147,943,506 of JASDFA010000018.1, forward strand.
ATTGGCATAGATTGGCTAGTGTCATGTTATGCCAATGTTGAGTGCTGGACAAAGACTGTTAGATTCCACTTTCTAGGAGAAGTAGTATGGGAATGGTAAAGAGATACACCTACGCCAATGGGTAATTTTATATCCTATCTTCACGCAAGAAAGTTGATTGCAAAGGTATATACCTATTATATTGTAAGGACTTAGAAATACAAATAGAACCCCCGACTTTTCAGTCTATTCCAGTGGTTAGTGAGTTCCAAGATGTATTTCTGAATGAGCTTCTTGGTATTCCCCCAGAACGGTAAATTGACTTCCCCATTGATATGCTACCAGATATAAAACACATATCTATTTCTGCATACATAATGGCCCCTTCCGAGTTGAAGAAATTAAAGGATCAATTGAAAGACTTATTAGATAAAGGTTCATTAGTCCTATTGCTTTGCCATGGGGTGAACGAGTCCTATTTGTATAAAAGAAAGATTGCTCGCTGTGAATGTGTATAGATCATCGATAGCTGAATAAAGTTACTATCAAGAATAGGTATCCTTTACCGAGAATAAATAACTTGTTTGATTAGTTGGTGGGGGAAAAATACTTCTCAAACATTGACTTGAGTTTAGGGTACCATCAGGTACAGTTTCAGGAGAAGGATATTCTGAAAATGGCCTTTTGAACCAGATATGGCCATTTTGAGTTCCTTGTTATGTCTTTAAGGTTGACAAATGCCCCAATAGTGTTTATTGATTTGATGAATTACATATTCAGACCATTTCTAGATTTGTTCGTGATAGTGTTTATTAATGACATTCTGGTATATTCATGTTCAGAAGATGAACATAAAGATCATCTACGAACAGTACTCTAGATCCTCAAAGATCACAAGTTGTATGCGATGTTTTTGAAATGTGAGTTCTGGTTAAATTTTGTATCTTTCTTGGGCGATATTGTGTCAGATATAGGCATTCAAGTGGACTCACAGAAAATTGAGGCGATAAAAACTTGGCCCAGACCCACAACTCCAATTGAGGTTCATAGTTCCTTGGGGTTAGCCGGATATTATAGAAGGTTTGTGGAACGATTCTCTGCCCTATCAACACCATTGATGAAATTGAATCAAAAAGCAACTAAGTTCGGATGGACTGAAGCTTGTGAATAGAGTTTGTAGGAGCTCAAAGACAAATAGACATTTGCATTAGTATTAGCCTTGCTAGAGGGTTTAGACGGCTATGTTGTATATTTCGATGCTTCAGGAAGTGGGTTAGGATGTGTTCTGATGCAATATGGTAATGTAATTTCCTATGCTTCGAGGAAACTGAGGGAACATGAGTAGAATTACCCTACCCATGATTTAGAATTAGTTGTAGTTATTCATTCTATGAAAATTTGGAGGCATTACATATATGGTGTTCATGTAGACATCTTCACCAAGAACAAAAGCCTCCAGTATAATTTTACACAAAAAGAGTTGAATTCGCGACAACGTCGTTGGCTAGATTTGTTGAAATTTAGAATTAGCTGCAGTTATTCATGCTCTAAAAATTTGGAGGCATTACTTATATGGTGTTCATATCGACATCTTCCTGAGCACAGAAGTCTCCAGTATGTTTTTACGCTGAAAAAGTTGAATTTGCGACATCTTTGGCTAGAGTTTTTGAAAGACTACGATGTGAAAATCTTTTATTACCCAGGAAAGGATAATATGTTATCGATGACCTTAGTCATAGATCCATGGGCATTTTATCATATTTGAGGCCAAAAAAGTGGGAAATGGCTCGAGAGTTGCATCAGTTAGCCTGTCTGGCAGTTCGAGTAGTAAATCCAGATGATAATGGGGTTGTAATTCAGAATACTACAGTGTTATCTCTAGTGGTGGTAGTGAAAGAATGACAGTATGAAGACCCAAGCCTTGCACAACTTATAAAAAAAGGTTCAGTAAGAAGGCTTGTTAGACATTAAGATAATAGAGGACGGAGTATTGAGATTCAATGGTCGACTCTGCATTCTAGATATGGTAGGGCTTCATTAGCAGATTAAGGCAAAAGTATATTATTCTCATTATTCCTTTCACTTGGGCTCAACAAAAACGTATCATGATATAAAAGAGATCTATTAGTGGCATCGGATTAAGAGAGATATTGTTGAGTTTGTAGCATAGTGTCCCAATTGCCAGTAGGTAAATGCTGAACATCGGAAACCCGGTGGGATGACTCAGGAGATAGTCGTGCCTATGTGGAAATGGAAAGCAATTAATATGGATTTTGTCATAGGGTTACCTCACACCAGATATAAATTTGACTCTATTTGGGTCATTGTTGATAGGCTGACAAAGTCAACTAATTTCTTGCCAGTCAAGACAACATTTTCAGTTTAAGATTATGCTGAGTTATATATTAAAGAGATAGTTTGACTGCACAGTGTTCCACTATCTATAATTCTAACAAAGGGGTCTAGTTTACAGCTAGTTTTTGGAAGTCCTCTTACAAAGGTTTGGGGACACAGGTTAATCTGAGTACAACTTTTCATCCCTCGACAGACTGTTATGTAGAGCATACCATTCGGATTCTCGAAGATATGCTACGACGTGCGTGATCGACTTTAGAGGAAGTTGGGATTAGCACTTACCTCTTATTGAATTTAAATATAATAACAGTTACCATTCTATCATCAAGATGGCATCTTATGAGGCTTTATACGGGCAGAAACGCAGATCCCCCATAGGATTGTTCGAAGTAGGCGAGTCAGAGTTGATTGCACCTGACATGATACATCAGTCAGAAGAGAAAGTTAAACTCACTAGAGAACGTTTATTGACATCCCTGAGCCGTCAAAAAGTCCTATTCCGATGTACGGTGTAGAGATTTAGAGTTTGATGTCAATAACTGGATATTCTTGAAAGTTTCGCCAATGAAGAGTGTAATGACATTTGGCAAGAAGGGCAATCTTAGCTCTAGATTCCTTGGGCCATACCGGATTCTTCAAAAGATAGTCCAAGTGGCTTATGAGTTGGAATTGCCTTTATGGCTAGAATTTGTTCATCCATTCTTTCATGTATTGATACTATGGAAGTGCATACGAGACCCATCTCGGGTTGTCCCAGTCGAGGATGTTCAGGTCATAGAGCAGTTTTCCTACAAGGAGACTCCAATCGCTATATTAGATCAACAAGTCCATAGTTTGTGAATCAAAGATATAGCCTCCATTAAGTCCTATGGAGGAACATAAATGTAGAAAAGATGACTTGGGAAGCTGAGGACAACATAAAGTCTAGATACCCTCACTTATTCCCGATCTCTTGACAGTAGTACTGACACAGGTGATATAGTTTGAGTGGAGATAGTTAGTCAAATATAGTTTTTAAGGCTTTTTATATCATGTGTCTGATTATTCATTAATTTGTGGTGGAACCATATTATATAGTTGTTGTAGCGTCCTGTGACACATCTATGTTGGACTTTTTTGCATTTTAGGTTTATGTATAGTCCATAATATAGAGGAGAGTCTGCCAAAATTTCTGGCAAAGCCTAAGGACTCAAATCTCCTAAGATTATATCACATTCCAAGATAAATGTTCCTAAGGGGGACGATGTTACACCCCATAAGTTTTCATCATTTAACCGATGTGTGCATATGTATGTTTAGAGTTTTAGAGTACGACACATACGTGAAAGGGCTCGGGAAATAAGCATGTGAGCACATTTTCCAGCGGGCAGGAGATCGGAGTCGGAGACAGGGCGCATTGGGCACCGCATCGCGCAACCCACAATTGCACATGGGCAGGTGCGTCGTGCCCGTATGTTGGCATGATAGGTGGTGCGCCGCCTACTCTACCACTGCCTCAAGTATATATATGTTAGATTAAGTCATTTGAAATATTTTAAAACAAAGTCTATGGACTTGGATGATTTCCCATTGAAGTTTCTATCGAATTAAGGTTAAATTACGCCGCTAAACTCCATTCAATTGCAAATTCATCTTCGATAACAAGTTTCTGGGATATGAGGAACACATTTATAGAGTTATTTTTAGAAATCTAGCTCGGATTGTCGGAGTCCCGCCGAGTAGAAGTTGTAGAAATCACTTCTAATTGAGTCCTAAGTGTCTTCATGTAATAAGTAAGTATTTCTACCTTCAAAACTCTCGAGAATTTGTAAGCTTTCAGCCAAAATGAGTGGGTTATGACTTGTCATTTTTGTGTTTTGTAAATGAAGTTGCTAGCCGTGTTCCCTCGGCGTAAGGGCTTCAATTTTAAGGTGCTACTAGTTCTTGAGTTGGAGAGGGGTCGGTTGAGCATAATCCAACAGTAAAGGTATGTTAAGGCTAACTCCTCTAGGAAAGTTATTACTGTTATTATCTAACACATTAATACCTTATAATAGCTTATGCTTATAATGTTGTGGTTAGCTACTATGACACAAATTAAGGTTATAACATAATATCCCTTGTCCGAAAGGTTTGTATTCAGTTTTTATTATCGGTAGAAGCGACGAAGGGATTCCCTATTCTGTTATTTACCAGTTAAGGAGACTAGTCGTGTTTTGCTTCCAAATTGAGGCCAAAGAGGATGGAGGTTAGCTGTTAGCATACTTAGTTATGTTAGGCGGCATAAGGCGTAGATGCGCGATACAACATTTTGTTCGACGCCTATATATACAGTAAAGCTCTCTTACAAACCATTGGCGTATCTTGATGCCTGCAGGACTAGTGTATTGATAGAATGGCCTTATCTTCTAGTTAGTAGCACCATGGTTAATAAATGAATCGGATGGCAGCTTTCTAGGTGAAATATGTACTGTCAAGGACCGTATATCTCCTTTTAACTTATAGATAATCACACTACTCACTCTGGGAACCCCCTAATTTTCAGAAGCTGGACAGACTATGTAATGTTCTAAGGGGGGAATCCTATAAGTAGTTATACATGGGACTAACGCTTCTGGTTATCCAAACAGCTCAAATAAAGTTACAGGAGTCCAGACGACTCAGATATAGTTATCGGAGCCAAGATGACTCTGATATAGTTACAGGAGCTTTGACAGCTCAGATATAGTACAGGAGCAGAAAAGGCTAAGTTATAGAAAGGAAGGATATGGATTGCTTGCACTTGATGAGGCTTGTGGGGGCCCAGATAGGTTATTCTGTGCTATTTGTACCTTCCAGGCTTATGGGGACCAGTTAGTTTCCTGTTTGTACATTACCTGTTATTTATAGTTCATATTGTGAGGTTATTCAGGTTAACTTCTGGCCCTTCTTACTGATTACTTTCACTTCCTTATCAGCTTTCATTCACTTATTATTTACTGCCTCACATAGCACATATTGTACTGACGCCCACACATGGGGCGCTGCATAGTTTCCTACAGGTCTATACAGGCAAGGTTCGAGGCCATCATAGTAGTTGTTCAAATCTAGTAGATTGGCTACCTCCTTTCTTTTGGAGTTGCCAAATGTTAAAGGTTTGACTACCTTCTGTTGTGTAGTTTTTGGGTAGGCTGGAGCCCTATCCAGACTGATATTTTACTCTTAGAGGCTTGCATACTATAATTTTTGAGTTAGTTGTGCGTTATTGGCGGTATGGGGCCCATATGTGATATGATATGCATTGTTGGCCACGGGGGCCTAGTTATGTTATCTTTTAGGAGCATAGTGTTCTTATTGGCCTGCATATGATGATATTACTATTGTAACTGTTGGATAAGCTAATATACTACAGGTTTTATGTAGCAGCCTTGTCGGAATAGAGTTGTGTTTACAACTGAGATATAGCTGTTTGTTTTCTTGATTATGTGCATCTAGTACGCACCAGGAGTGTATATGTCCAGCTAGGTTAGCTCAGCGTCCAATGTGGCATGAGGTGCCAGTTACGTCCCCCAAGGTGGGGCATGACATTGAGATAAATTATGGTTCTCTACCACCCTTGCAATTATGTACACCCTCAAAATGGGTCTAGCTTCATATTCTAAATAATACGCAAAATAATTTTATCCACTATCCTAAAAGGAGTCGCCCTCTGCTTTTTTCCACAACTATGCATGTATGTGACGGCAAGATCAATAACATCACAATTTAATTCACAATTGGTGATAATTTTTTTCACTAAACCTTCATATGTGATATATCTATTCTGATCATCGTTATCGTCTCTACCATATCTCTACCTTTTCAACACCAAATATAGCAGTTGTTAGATTCAATCCATTCACCATAAAAATTAAGTCTTGTTGTTATTTTATCCCCTAGTAATGGTCTTCAAGGTACCTGAATATATTTTATTTTAATGTAAAAAAGTGATTATAGGATAGAAAAAACTATAATAAAATGAAACAACTATTATAATTGTTGCAGCAACTGCTCAAGCTATTGCAATAATTATTGAAGATGTTTCATCAATTTTGAGAGTTGCTAAAACAATTAAAATGGTTATTGCAATGACTAAGTAAGTTGTTGTAACAACTCACTGAACTTCATCATAGTTTTAACCAAAATATGCAGATGATGTCCAACATCTCCAACAGTTGTTGCAGCCATTCTAGTAGTTGTTGCAACAACTAATAAAAATTTAGAAAAGGATGCAATAATTGTTGCAATTATTGCAACTATTACAATGATTATTGTATGTTCTTTATAAGTTGGTGCAAAAAACTTAGAAGCTTTTCTACAACAGATTACTCAGTTGTTGCAACAACTAACAACAAAAGATGCAACCACTGCTGCACTTGCTGGAGTAAGGACAATAACTGTTGCAACTTCTTTATAAGTTTATGCAATAAATTAGAAACTTTTTTTGCTACAGATTACTCAGTTATTGCAACAACTAATACAAAAAGATGCAACAATTGCTGTAATTGTTGCAGCAAGTATAACAGTTATTGCAGCAAGTACAACAACTGTTGCAACTTCTTTATAAGTTTTTGCAAAAATTTAGACAATTTTTTACTACAGATTACTCAGTTGTTACAACAACTAATAGTAAAAGGTGTAGCAATTACTGTAGTGTTCAAATAAGAAGGGGGAAACAATAAAAAGTCTAATATATATTTGATGGAACTACCAACATACTTACTCATTCAACATGGATGAAAAAAATTCTCTTAAAAAAGATAAATAAATGCCTCTACTTTCTATACTAGAATGTTCTATGAATAGTTGTCATCTTACTATTGCTCTAACAAAGAATTAACACAATCTACACACACACACACACAATGAGACTAGTCTCTCAGCACATGTAATGCACTTATGTGTTGAGTTATGCAATGTGCTTTGTAAAATAATATAAACTATAGAAATAAAGTTTTTAATATATACATGAAATATTAAAGTACAAATTTTTATGATGAATCAATATGGATCGTGGGTGATTAGTTTGTCGAGGTCAAGCTGATTATATATATCATTTGAACCTGTGAAGTTGAATAATCAAACATATAATAAACGTGGAAAACTTTGTGTGAAAAAACTGGAATCCAACTAAATTTTAACTCTCTTTAAATTATAACCATTTCGTACTATATATCTCAGTTTAATAATATATTATTAAAGTAACACTCATGTGTTATAAGCCGTATAATGTGTCTATTTATTGATTGGGGGTGGATAATATGACGAAAGAATACTATATGACCCAAATTTAAGGACATTGAATAGCAAAAGAGAAGAGTGCTAGAATAATTATCCAAATATAACTAAGAGAAAATATCTTTCCTTATTATAGTTACTTTTCACCCTTGATATATAAATATATTAAGCAAGCCCTCCAAATATAACTAAGCTTGTTCACATTGTTGTTATAACTATCAAGAGCATATATAGAGGCTTAAATGTGGGTTCATGGAAATCTCTAACTCGCGCGCGCACACACGCACATATATATATTATGAAATCTATTAATATCTATAATACTTTATTATGAATAGAATTATTATTATAATATTAACATGAAGTGCAATAACCCATACGTCAATACATGGGGGAACTGACTCAGAACTCTCTAAGTGAGGCTAGACAGCAGTTACAAAAGTGTTGTGAAGTGAGTTAGTGAAGATTGATAATTATGGTTGAGCTACTAGTTTTAGGGGACCACTATAGCGGTAGAATTCCCGCTGCAGCGAGGCCATGATGATAATCAGTGTCCCACTGTAATAGACGAGGAAATTACCATCGAATCCACCATAGCAGCTTCCTGAATGCCACAGCGGGTCTGCTGGAGAAAAAGGTGACTGCTGCAGCGGACGACGGGAATAAAAGAGTGGGTTTAAGAAGGATTTCTGGGGTTATACACCATTATTTACAAGACATGAAGGTTCAAGGGCTAAAGGTGATTTTCTCCCCTAGAGTAGTTAAATTTCTTTCCCGAGGTAAGTCTCTTGAATTCCTACCCTTAGGATTGATTATGTAACACCTAGGATTCAAAGAGAACCACTAATGGTGATTTTTCTAGCAAAGAAACCGTTGGATGACAGACTAGGGTTTGATCATGGGGACCTACGGTGTGGTTTGATTATGAACTTGTAGAGCTTAATGATCATTCCCCAAGGTTTAGTTATTAAAGAATGTTGTCTATACGGAAATTGAGACCTGGAACTAGGTGGAATTAGGGTTTTACTCTTAAAATTGCACTACCGGGAAGGGTTTTAGTTACTAAGACCCTTGTCTGGGAGGTAGGTTACTTAATTCTATTATGTTCTTGTTAGACTTTGAGAAATTGGAAGCACTATGGAAGGGCAAGGCTCCGATAGAGTAATTTCCATCCGAACCCTCCCTATTTGAGGTAGGTTATGGTCTAGAGAAGTTAGACATTGTATAATTACCTTTAGGTATATGCAATGATATCGTGTTGATTCAGTCTATTGTCATTTCGTTTTATGATGATTGCCGGTTAAATTAAACTGTTGAAGTAAATTTCATATGGTGTAGTCACCGAACCGATGTGGAACTGTGTTGAACTGTTAAATATGTTTCTTTTGCATTTTTATTGAAGTGATTGATGATTTGTTAATTATTCAAGTGAGGGAGGTAGATTGTAACCCCTAAATGTCTTAGTAACGAACTCTAATATGTTATAATTCCCTAGAGAATGGTTAAGGATAATAAGAATATCCTGAGATGAGAGGTTCATGCTGCAGGAGAGCATCCGGGTGAGCAATATTGATTGAGTGGCTCGTGTACAAGGGTAGCATCCAAATGAGCATATGAGTGGGAGCGCGTACTATGTCGGTACAGTACATCGATTGCTAGTGTCCCCTGCAGGTCATGACTGGAAGGGCAGAAATAAGATCCTCTAGCATGTGTGTACATTGATGTTGGTAATGGAGTGTTTAAGGTGATATGGTAGAGGTGTGTACCCGACATATCACTATTTATTCTATTTTATTATGTAGTTGTAAATGTGTTAAAGTCTTTGAATGAGTAAGTGCTATGTGGTTGAGTTGAGATTGTGGTCATGTGATTGTAAACTGAAGATGGAAAAGTGGAAAAGACTTGATGTGCGACATGGTTAAATGAATATTGATGTTGAATTGTCCTATAATGTTCTAATTTGCTTTGTATCTCATGTGGTTATGTAATAGATATGTATCAATTCAATTACTAACATTTATATCTGATTAAGCATGAGAATTTGTGAATGGCTAAAATCTAGTGAAATGGTGAAGGTGCAGCTAAGTCGAGCTACTGCAAAAGGTAGTACCGCAGTAGCGGGACTTATTTCCTCTATGGCGAGACCATAGCAGCGGTCAAGTGACCACTGCAGTGAAAGGTCTAATTCAGTGAGCAGGTCAGTTGTCATCTATGTAGAGCTAAGGTTTTTGAAATGTTTACTGTACATATGTATGATTTTCTGAATGGGTTTTATATTATTGTTTCATTGCTTATATGTTATTATGTATGGTCCGCCGATGATGCCTACCAGTATCACGTTTTCTAATGACGCTACTCCTGCACTTCTTTGATATGTGCACAGTTCGATCTAGGAAGCTCCTCTCACCCTCACCTATAAAGTAGTAATAATTTCATTTGAAAGATGAGCCATCTCAAGACTTATAATTCTCAAACCACACCTTCTTATGAAGTATGAAGCAGACCTTTTCAATAAAGAACACAACAGAGGGGTTGGGGTCGAACCCACAAAGAATATGGAAGATCTAGACTAAATCCTGTAAGTGAACTTGTTTGTTAGTTACTCCAATTGGGGGGTTTTAAGAAAACAATATTTAAAACAATAATTAAAATTTTGATGTAAAATAAACAGTTAAGAATAACTAGGGTTTGTGTTCCCCATGAGTTCATAACTACTTTCCGTATACACAAGTGATCAATACCAATGCTTAAGCGTAGAACTGATAACTAGGGTTCATCCAAACGACTTGTTCATTCGTATTGGATGACTATACTTAATCACCAGGTCAGGTCTCATGAGTAGTTCCAAACTATTTGTTATCAATAAGTTTCAAATTTAACTATCCTGTGACCACAACTCAAGTTAATACAATCATCATCAAGATCAAGGCTTTGTTGTAATTCTCTTTTCCTAATCTCTACCTCTCTAGACTCAACAAAGTAAAGAATTGTTGTACACCGTTAAGAAATGTTTAAGCATGAAGAGAATACAATAGAAGCGTTTTGCATTGGTTTTGGATCATGTTTGTGTATCCTAGCATTTTAAGCCACCATGGTTCCCACAACCCTCACTATGGAGGTTTTAGCCTCTTATGTTGCAAGGTTGTGATATGCATTCACAATTAGACACATAATTAAATAATTACAATTAAAAATGGGAGAAAAACATCTTTGATTTTAGCCGAAATACTCAAGAACAATTCACAAAGATCAAGAAGAAATCAAGATAAGGTTGATCACAAGCCAATCTACTAAATTCAATGTTTTCCTCACTTCCTAACCTTCTCTAATTACTTCCAATGTTTTTTCTCTATTTTCTAGATGTTCTTTCCTAAAAATAAAACACAAAAGGCATTTATACAAACATAAGAATCCTTTTCCTAAGTTAATAGGGTAAATTTCCATAACGGATGCCGCCTGAGCCACGATCGATCATACGACCCGTAACAAGTTTGTACAGGTCGTACCTACTATTCATAAGTCCTTGGATTTCTGAAATTCGTCTAAGTGTGGGGCCTTTGTACCATTCGTACATGCTTCCTACGAATCGTACTATACTTCCATGGCTTGACTCCGAGAATTCTCAATTTTTCTGAAGGTTGTCATGAGTGTAATGGTATAACTCATACCTCTCTACCAGGACTCCTACTGTCTATCCATGTCAGGAGTCTGCCTCTTGTGCAATTCTTCTAAATATTTGCACGACTCAATGGTATGGCTCGAACTGTGAGTCGTGGGTTGCAGTCTTCCCAACTAATCCTTCTAAATTTTTTTAGGAGTCTTAGTATGATTCATACTAGCAATGTACGGCTCACACTGAGACCTTCACTTTGACTCATTTTCTGCTATTTTAGGATTCTTTTGCACGTTTTTGCTCCAACACCTATGTTTCCCAGAAAACAAAAGAACGACACCTCTTACTCATATAAACATACCCAACTCCATTCTATTTTCTTAGTTTTGAGCGTCGAAAGTGCTGTAAACTCACAGCACATCAACACCCTCAACTAAATACTTTTTCATGTCCTCAGGCAAAAAAAAGAAAAACTAAAACACGACTTGCAACTAGAAAATAAGCCTAGGATACTAGGGCCAATACCAAACAAAATATTCACTATACATTCAAAAACTTTTGACCATTCTTCCATGAACCATGATCAGCTAATGTACCACAAACAACTATAAAACATGATAAGCAAGGATCAAGACATGTCATCTGGCTATCAACAAGCAATCAAGTCATTGCTGATGTTTTCACACAGACCAAAAGTAACATAACCCATGTAGCCTCACGAAAAATGAAGTCCCCACTCGCAAATATAGTAAAAACTATGATATGGGACTAACAAGCGAGGCTCTCACTCTCACAAAGAAGTTTCAAGTATTGTGTATCAGATACCATAGGCTTGCCTTTATTTTCTCTGCTTTGGTCTATCAGATGGTCAGATTGGGATCACTATAGGACTTGCTGTGTCTTGTAATGTAGGCTTTAGGGCTGGACATGATAAATGTGAGATATTTTTTACCGACTAACCATTCCTTGGCACTACATACATTGGCTTCACCATTCACCTATTTCACCCTTCTGTTCTTCTCATTCTTTTTCCTCCTTTTCACCTCTTTTGTATGAATTTGTATGAGTATGGTGTATTTTCAACCTTTTCAAGCATTACTTTTTTCCTTTTGAATTTTCTTTTCAAGGATTTCAACTTTTTCATCTCCCTTTTTTTATCTTTTTCATTTGTCACACCACACCTCATTTTTCACCTTTTCTCTTTTCTTTCCCATTTCCTCGTTCCCATCTTTTATGAACCCCTTACTCTAGCCGGCCTAAACATAGGTGTTTTCCCTATGTTGAGGTTCACAATGTCCAAGGAAGTATCAAGGCCAAAACAGGTACATTATTAAAATAATGGGTACGGTTCATTGGTTAATAAAAGAAAAATGGTCTATTATAGGCTCAAAATTGGGATCAAGGGAATCATATGAAATTTCGTAGGGTCATTTAGGCTAAAAGTGAGCTTAACAAAAAATTGCCTATGATCATATACTAACCAACCATTCTTAGCCTATGAAAAAATCAACCAGGCAAGTTCTAGATCTTCAACACAGTATTGAACTAAGTATTAAACCTCACTCACTCATGGAACATGTCTTATATTCACTTTACCTATCTGTTTTACACATGGCTTAACAAAACTACTCATGCTAATACAATTAATGACATTAAAAGATCCAAAGAAATCATGCATGCAGTCACAAATACATAGCTAATACCTCAAAACTTTTAAACAGTGGTCAATGTTAATCAGAAATCCAAAACTAGTGCACTTTCATTAGTTGAGTACTCCTAAGCTATTTTCTAATTAAACAAAAATAAAAAAATAAAAAAATAAAATCCTAAACTTGCCAGTTTTACTAGATAGCATGCCCGAGGGAAAAGAAACACGACATGAAAAACCCTCGGACGAATCCAAAAATCCCAAAAATTACAAGTACACCCCCTCTCTTTTTTTGAAAATTATTCTTCGTCCTCGAAGCATGAACTACAAGAAAAGATGGAAGGGAACATACTTGTGGCTACTCAGACTTCACCATTCATGCGTTGCCTCCCATGCCGCGCCTGATTTAACGTCGCGACACAACGTGAGTGTTGCGGCTCTTCAGGAATCATCAAGGTATACTACCTCTATTCCTCTTAATTCCTCTTCATCTTGCAGATGCAACTTTATTCTTTGCTCGTTCACTTTGAACCTTTTTCCTTCTTTATTCTCAAGTTCCACAACTCCATATGGAGACACATGTACCACTCTGTAGGGTCCCATCCATCTAGATTTCAACTTCCCATGGTATAATTTGAGCCTTGTGTTGAACAGTAAGACTAAATCACCTGGGCTAAACTCCCTTTTTGCTATCTTCTTATCATTCTAAATCTTCATCCTTTATTTACAAATGGCCACACTCTCATAAGCATTAAGTCGGAACTCATCCAACTCATTAAGCTGGTTAAGCCTCAGCTTGGCTGCTTCACTCCAGTTCATATTCAGCTTTTTCAGAGACCATAGCGCCTTATGCTCTAATTCGACCTGTAAATGACATTCTTTTCCATAAACCAGTTTGTATTGATATGAACCACTGGGGGTCTTATAAGCTTTTTGGTTAGCCCACAATGCATCATCGAGCTTTCTAGACCAATTTTTCCAGCTAGTATTCACTGTTTTGGCCAAGATGGTCTTGATTTCCCTGTTCGAAACTTCCACTTGTCCACTTGACCGAGGATTATAAGGCGTGGCGACCTTATGTTTGGCACCTTATTTTTCCAATAGGGTCCTAAAGAGGCGGATACAGAAGTGAGATCCACCATAACTGATAAAAGCTCTGGCACTGTCAAATGTGGCAAAGATGTGCTTCCGAAGAAATGTTGTAGCACTTTTTCCTTCATTGTTTGGTAGTGCAACGACCTCCACTCTTTTGGAGACATAATCCACTACCACGAAGATGTATTTCATTCCATATGAGCTAAAAAATGGGCTCATGAAATCGATGACCCACACATCAAACAACTTAACTTCCAAGATGGGGGTCAATGGCAACTCATGTTTATGGGTAATACTGCCCTGCCTTTGGTATTGATCACAAGGCTTGGAGTAATCATATGAATCTTGGTGATAGAGGGCCAGTAATATCCATATTGTAAGATCTTATGTGCAGTTCTGATACCACTATGATGACCCCCAACCGGAGATGAATAAGAAGCCTCTAGAATGCTCAACATCTCTATTTTAGGCACACACCTTCGAATGATCCGATCAGCACAAATGCAAAATAAATATGGTTCATCCGACTAATATCTTCAGGCATCAAACAATAACTTTTTCTTTTGCTGAGGAGTTAGGTTTATCGGTATCATATCACTAACCAAGTAATTTGCAAATTCGGCAAACCAGGGAATCAAATCCCATGATGCATCTAGTACCTGTTCATATGGAAAGGTATCATCAATATTAACCTTCTCCCTTGCCCTGGCTCCAAACTCGAGACTGGATAGAGGGTCTGCTACCTGATTTTCTATTCCCTTTCGATCATTAACCTCAAACTCAAATTCTTAGAGCAAGAGCACCCACCGAATCAATATAGGTTTAGCATCCTTTTTTGACATTAGATACCTCAAAGAGGCATGGTCTGTATGAATGATGACCTTAGTTCCAAGAAAGTATGCTCGAAACTTTTTTAACGCAAAGACCACCACCAATAGCTCTAGTTTTGTGACCGTGTAGTTCTTCTGGGCTGTATGAGTGTTTTACTAGCATAATAGATCAGATGAAAAATCTTAGCTCTTTATTGGCCTAAAAATACACCAAGAGCAACCCTAGCATCACACATTACCACAAATCGAAGAGACCAATCTCGAGCTATGATGATAGGAGCAGTGGTGAGTTTCTCTTTCAAGCATTTAGAAGCCCTTAGACACGCCTCATCAAACACGCACATTACCTCCTTCTCAAGTAATTTTCACAATGGCTGTGCAATTTTTGAACAGTCCTTGATGAATCATTTGTAGAATCCTGCATGCCCTAGAAAGCTCCTGACCCCTTTTATGGAAATAGTGGGTGGCAAACCACCTATAACCTCAAATTTTTCCCTGTCCACCTCAATACCTTTTCTCAAGATTTATGACCAACACTATTCCTTCCTTGACCATAAAATGACATTTTTCCCTATTTAGGACTAGATTAGTTTCTTCACATCTTTTCAATAGTATGCCTAAGTGGTTGAGGCAAGATTCGAATGAGTCACCTACAACAGAGAAGTTGTCCACAAATACTTCAATGGTATCCTCCACCATTTCTAAGAATATAGACATCATGCAGTGCTGGAATGTGGCTGGTGCGTTACACAATCTAAATGGCATTCTTCTGAAAGCGAACATTCCATATGGAAAAGTAAAGTTCATCGTTTACTGGTCTTTTGGAGTGATGGTAATCGTATTATATCTTGAATAACCATCAAGAAAATAGTGCAAACGTATACCTGCCAGTCTGTCAAGCATCTGATCCAGAATGGCATTAGAAAGTGGTCCTTTTGGGTCCAGTGGTTGAGTTTCCTGTAATCCATGCATACACGCCACTCTGTGACTAGTCATGTCAGTATCAACTCATTCTTTTCTTTGGGAACCACTACAATCCCACCTTTTTTTGGTACACACTGTACCGAACTCACCCAATTGCTATCCGCGATGGGATAGATTACACCAGCATCCAGCCACTTGATGATCTCCTTCTTTACTACTTCTTGCATTGGGGAGTTCAGGCGGCACTGATGTTCTATACTTGGTTCTCAATTTTGCTCGAGTTGGATCTTGTGAGTACATATGCCTAGCGGGATTTCGATGATATCAGCTATGGTTCAACCAATTGCCTTTTTGTACCGTTTTAGTATGTTGACCAAAGCTCCCACCTGCTCGTCTAAAATATCTACTGCGATTATTATAGGCATAGTATTGTCTTCACCGAGAAATGAATATGTGATATGGGGAGGTAGTTCTTTCAGCTCAAGGACTGGTGGTACCTCCACAGATGGCTTGGCTGGCGACGTTGAACGATTATTTAGATTTAGGTCTAAATTCTTTGGGCTATTGTGATGTTATACCCCATAGAATTCCCGGCACTTAGATGACCTATTCGCACGTTGGTTAAGCATATTTGAAAGCCATACGTGCTAGGGAAAGGCCCGGGAAAAGATCGGACAAGAAACCCGTCGAACCATCGAGGGAGGAGCCGAGGCAGAGCCCCTCCGCGATGGCAGCGTGTCACGGAGGTGAGGCCTCCGCGATGGCTCCGTGACACGTTGCCCAGGTTCAGGCCCAAGTATATAAGCCTCCACTTTGGTTTAAAATCATTTCATTACTTAATAACTTCCAGAGAACGTAGTGAACAGAGGGAAAACGAAGGGAGATTATAAATTATCGTCCGATTACGCTGCCAAACGCTGCCCAAACCCAAATTAATCCTAGATACCAAGGTATTTAGCAGCAGAGAGCATTTCTACGGAGTTAGTTTCGCGAAATACGGCCGACGAATCGGCGAGCCACCGAACTAAAGTAAGTACAATTGCTCTAAACTAATGTCTATGTGTTTCTAGATGAGAAGTGAATACTTCTCCCTTCTGGGCCGCTGAGAAATAGCGAGTTTTCGACCGTCTTTCGATAAGCCTAAGTTTAGGCTATAAACTATATCGAAAGTGACGTTGCCTTTTTATATAAAGTTGTATTTAGTATTGATTGACGTATTTATGAATGCAGTTGGGAGAAAATAGTTGAAGTACCGATCGAGCCTCGTCCGACGGACGGATATTCAAAGATACGGTATGTAAAGTTAAGTTTCCTCGGCAAGTTGAGTAACCTCAAAGCAGTATAGTAATTTACAGACCAGTAGCATGTTTAGAAATCGATTATCGTGTTATTTTGAATATTGGTGCAATATGAGAAGTTTTGGGTTGTAACGTGTACGATACCTATCCGTACGATATAGATTCGGGCGTAAGTGGTTAAGGCTGCCCAGTATATTCAGTATGTGATGTAATATGCCATGTTAAGATATTGTCGTGTTTAGCTGAAACTTCGCGAGGTAGTACAGTATCAGTAAAGCATTCCAGATATAGAATAGTAACTATATATGGTTTAGGAAGCATGTTAGAAATAGGAAATTATGTTAACACAGAAACTTAGTAAACAGTATAGTTTTCAGCAGAAACACCTCCTCGTATAACTTTTACCCCAGTACAGTTTGACAGGAGGCTATATTTATATTTATACTTACCTGTCTCAGTATGTATCAGACACTTACAGATTGCTATTATTAGCTCAGTATGTGATTTATACGATACCCTACACCTGATAGTCTTAGCTTATGAGATACACAGACAGCATGATTAGTTGAGACCATTGTATTGATTGGGGTTGGATTACCTAGCATCCCTGACCGCCCAGGGTTAATAGCTGTATCGACTAGTCCGCCAGAGGACGAGGATACGTCGCTCTACGGAGTGATATGCTGTCCCGTAAGGGGACGAAGATGGGATGCCAGTTTCCCCATATTGTGCCTTGGTCGGCCCTTATACACCCCCGTCGAGCGGATACGCCCGGGGTGTTGATTTAGAGTCCTTCGGACTCAGATACAGTTATAGTCAGGGGCTCAGCGAGCCCAAGTGCATACCCAGGGACCGGCAGGGTGCTTACAGCCACTATAGGAGATGGGATGACCGGGGTAGGGGCATAGATTCTGTGTTGATTGTACCTCCCGGCTTATGGGGGCCGGGTGAGGTTGTGTATGCCATGTTACGTTATGTATGTTGTGCTATGTTATATTAGACATGAGTAGATTAGTAGTAGGATGATACGTCTCCATATATGACATCTATTCCCCCCCGTATGATTGAGAACAGGTACGACTTACATCTTCAGACAGATAATCTGGTTCTTCTTATTTCAGTTTCGTCAGTTATGTTATTGATTTCAGATATCCTTTTTTCAGTCTTTGCTTTACATACTCAGTACCAGCGGTACTGACGCTCGGTGGGGCGCTGCATTACTTGCCTGCAGGTGCTCTTAGACGAGCAGGCGATTCTACGTGACTTCCTGTCAGCAAGTGAGTATTCAGCTCCAGTCATCCGGAGGCTGAATTTCAGAGGTGTAGTTCAGTTTCTTTTGTTGTATACAGTACGGGTAGGTCGGGGCCCTGTCCCGGCCAGTTCTATTACTATTCCTAGAGGCTTGCAGTCTGTGTGAAATCCCTGTTGTCAGATGAGCCGGTCGTGTGGGGCCGTGCAGTTGTATAGTTGTCTTTACTCTTTCTTACTTCTGTGATGGTCGTGTGGGGCCATAATTGTCAGTAGTGGTGACCTTACCGGTCATGTAGCTTCTTTTTGTGCTTTATGATTAAGTTGCAGATACCTAGACAGCATGGTGGCCTTGTCGGCCCGTATAGGTTTCCCTGAATTACTATGTTTCTGGTTAGCTGCTAATACAGGTACAGAAGGCTATAGGCCAATGGGTCGGGGGCTGTATTTACAGCCGTTATATAGCCCTTTGTTTCCAGAAATGTGAGTTAGAGCCAGCCAGGCGCCAGACGCGCCCAGGCTTAACAGTCTAGCAGGTCAGGTCTTAGTAGGGCACCAGGTTCCAGTCATACCCCCCCCCAAGGTGGGGTGTGACAAACTTGGTATCAGAGCAGGTCGTGTCCCAGGGAGTCTGCAAGTCGTGCTAAGTAGAGTCCTATCCATGGATGTGTTGTGCACCACATACTATGGGTAGGAGGCTACAAGGCATGATAGGATGGTTGTCTTTTATTCTGATTCAGTCGTGCTATAGAGCGGTACAGTATAGGGTTGAGTCCCTAAGAGCTTACCATATTCTTTGGCTACAGATAATGTCAGACCAGCAACATCCTACCACAGGTCGGAGCTTAGACATTACAGCAGGGGAGGGCACCAACAGGATGCCTCCCCCTCATTTGGAGACAGCCCAATCAGAGGGCCCTACAGAGGCTTCATCCCAGCCTCCTCAGCAGTCTCCACCACGTCAGGAGCTGTTTGGAGCGACAGTATCTTCAGCAGTCCCTATACCGACACCTTTCGACCAGGAGGTTAGGAGTGCTGTAGTTATGATAGCACAGATGATGGCTGCTCAGCGTCAGCAAATGCCATCCACAGTTGCATAAGTATCAAGAGGGCCCGGTAGTTCGAGGGTCCGAGAGTTCTTAGCCCTGAATCCCCCACAGTTCACAGGCACGGACCGAACAGAGGACCCCCAGGATTTCCCGAGGGAGAGATGTTCCCCCTCCCACCTGGTCCAGCTTTTCAGGAGCCTTTCTAGATCACTATTTGCCGCGGGAGATCCGACAGGACCGGGTAGACCAGTTCCTACATCTGGAACAGGGGGCCATGAGTGTTCGGGAATATTCCTTGCGGTTTGACTCCTTGGCTCGATATGCACCGGCTTTCGTGGATACCATGGCATCCAGAGTGCACCGTTTTATTATGGGGTTGAACCCAGAATATGTCGAGACTTGTATCATGGCCACACTGCGAGAGGACATGGATATTTCCTGAATCTAGGCATTTGCCCAGAATATTGAGGGCATCAGACAGCGGCATCGGGAGATTAGAAGGGTCAATCAGGAGCAGCATCGCCGGGATAGGCCAGCCGAGTTACAGAGAGAGGCCCGGGGAGGACCCAGGCCACGATTGTCAGATAGGCCGCCCAGGCCCCCACCTCTGTCACAGTCACAGGGAGGTAGATTCAGCCGCAGGGGGCAGTCAGAGGCTGGTAGAGGTTTGCAGATGGCAGACTCACCATCACAGAGGAGGGCGGAGCAGAGTAGGTATACCCTACCACTTTGCCCTATATGTAGTCGACGTCATTCCTGGAGCATGCAGGTATGGTTCCACCGCATGCTATATTTGTGGCCAAGAAGGCCATTTGATAAGAGATTGCCCAGCCAGAGGTCGTGAGGACCGGGACAGACAGGATAGGGCATCAACAGGATCACGAGCTACAACATCCTCGACTGGGCGTAGGCCCTCAGTTTCAGCAGGCAGGGGTCGAGGCAGAGCAGGGGCCTCCAGTACAGGTGCGGGTCCAAGCCGCACATATGCCTTACCAGGGAGGCAAGATTCAGAGGCATCGCCTGATGTTGTGACAGGTATGCTAACTATCTGCTCACACCCTGCTTATGTGCTAATTGATCCAGGGTCTACTTTGTCCTATATTACTCCATTTGTGGCACGGAAGTTTAGTATTGTACCAGAATCATTACAGCAGCCCTTCCTAGTATCTACGCCCGTTGGTGACTCTATCACAGCTAGTCGAATCTACCGCGGGTGTACAGTAGAGGTTGCTGATTGTCAGACCACAGTAGATCTGGTCGAGTTAGAAATGATAGACTTCGATGCCATAATGGGTATGGATTGGTTAGTACCATGTTTTGCTAACGTTGAATGTTGTACCAAAATGGTCCGATTCCACTTCCCGGGGGAGGCAGTACGGGAGTGGAAGGGTAGCACCGCGACGCCAAAAGGTAGGTTTATTTCCTACCTTCGGGCGAGAAAGTTGATATCTAAGGGGTGCATTTACCATATTGTCAGAGTTTAGGATGTCCAAGCAGAATCTCCGACACTCCAGTCTGCTCCAGTGGTAAATGAATTCCTAGATGTATTTCCTGATGAGTTACCTGGTATTCCCCCAGAAAGGGAAATAGACTTCGCTATTGACTTGCTACCAGGCACTCAGCCAATATCAATACCCCTTACCGTATGGCTCCTGCAGAACTCAGAGAATTAAAGGAGCAGTTGGAAGATTTGTTAGACAAGGGTTTTATCAGGCCGAGTACTTCCCCGTGGGGTGCGCCAGTCTTGTTTGTGAGAAAGAAAGATGGCTCGCTCCGAATGTGCATAGACTATCGGCAGCTAAACAAAGTTACAGTAAAGAACAAGTATCCGCTTCCCAGGATTGATGACCTATTTGATCAGCTACAGGGAGCCAGATACTTTTCTAAGATTGACTTGCGGTCCGGCTATCACCAGGTCCGAGTACGTGAGAGGGATATTCCTAAGACAGCATTCAGGACCCGATATGGGCATTTTGAATTTCTGGTTATGTCCTTCGGGCTAACGAATGCCCCAGCAGTCTTTATGGACCTGATGAACAGTATTTTCAGACCTTTCCTGGACTTGTTCGTGATAGTATTTATTGATGACATTCTGGTGTATTCTCGCTCTGAAGCAGATCACCGGACTCATTTGCGGACAGTGCTCCAGATTCTGAGGGACCGCCAGTTGTATGCTAAGTTTTCGAAATGTTAATTCTGGCTTAACTCAGTAGCCTTTTTAGGACATATTGTCTCAGACACTGGTATACAGGTAGACAAGCAGAAGATAGAAGCAGTTAAGTCATGGCCTAGGCCTACCACCCCGACTGAAGTTCGTAGCTTTCTGGGGTTGGCAGGATACTATCGGAGGTTCGTTGAGGGATTCTCAACCATTGCAGCATCTTTAACCAAATTGACACAGAAGGCAGCAAAGTTCCAGTGGACGGAGGCATGCGAGCAGAGTTTCCAGGAACTGAAAGACAGATTAACCTCCGCCCCAGTACTGGCACTGCCAGAAGGCACAGAAGGTTATTCAGTCTATTGTGACGCGTTAGGTGTCGGATTGGGTTGTGTGTTGATACAGCATGGTAGAGTAATTGCATATGCTTCGAGGCAGCTGAGGAAACACGAGAAGAATTACCCCACCCATGATCTAGAGTTGGCCGCAGTAATTCATGCCTTGAAGATGTGGAGGCATTACCTGTACGGCGTCCATGTTGATATATATACAGATCATAAGAGCTTGCAGTACATTTTTACTCAGAGGGAGTTGAATCTGCGGCAACGTCGCTGGTTAGAATTGTTGAAGGATTATGATGTGAACATCCTGTACCATCCGGGAAAAGCCAATGTTGTGGCAGACGCCCTGAGCCGTAAGTAAATGGGGAGTTTGGCGTATCTGCGACCCGAGAAACAGAAATTAGCTAAAGAAATTCATCAGTTAGCTGGACTAGCCGTTCGAGTAATGGAAACAGAAAATAATGGGGCCGTAATTCAAAATTCGGCAGTGTCGTCATTAGTTGCAGAGGTAAAGGAACGACAGTATGAGGATCCCGATTTAGTCCAGCTCAGAGATAGAGTTCAGAAGGGTAAGGAGCCAGATTTTCAGATAACCGAGGATGGTGTGCTACGTTGTAAGGGCCACCTTTGTGTCCCGAACGTCTCAGTCCTTCGTGGGCAGATTATGCACGAGGTACATTACGCTCGCTATTCCCTTCATCCAGGGGCGACGAAAATGTACCACGACATCAGAGACATCTACTGGTGGCCAGGTACAAAAACTGAGGTAGCTGAATTTGTATCTGGATGTGCTAATTGTCAACAGGTGAAAGCAGAGCACCAGAAACCGGGTGGTTTGACGCAAGAGATAACGGTACCCACGTGGAAATGGGAAGCAATAAACATGGATTTTGTAACAGGGTTACCCCGTACTAGACGCAGAAATAATTCCATTTGGGTAATAGTTGATAGGCAGACAAAATCAGCTCATTTCCTGCCAGTAAGGGCTACTTTCTCAGGTGAGGATTATGCTGAATTGTATATTAGAGAAATAGTTAGATTGCATGGAGTGCCAGTCTCTATTATTTCAGATAGGGGAGCGCAGTTTACAGCTAGGTTCTGGCAGTCATTTCAGAAGGGTTTGGGGACGCAGATTAATTTGAGCACAGCATTCCACCCTCAGACAGACGGGCAGGCTGAACGTACGATTCAGACGCTCGAAGATATGCTACGAGCGTGTGTGTTAGATTTTGGGGGTAGCTGGGATGAACATTTGTCGTTAATCGAATTTGCTTATAATAACAGCTACCATTCAGCTATTCAGATGGCGCCTTTCGAGGCATTGTACGGGCGAAAATGTAGATCGCCGGTGGGCTGGTTTGAAACAGGAGAATCAGCATTAGTTGGCCCAGACATTGTTCGGCAGTCCGAGGAAAAGATAAAGCTTATCCGAGAACGTTTACTGACCGCTCAGAGCCGCCAGAAGTCATACGCAGATAGACGGCGCAGAAATCTAGAATTTTCGGTAAATGACTGGGTATATCTGAAAGTGTCCCCTATGAAAGGGGTAATGAGGTTTGGCAGGAAAGGCAAGCTTAGCCCAAGATTCATTGGGCCGTATCAGATTCGGCGAAGAATAGGCCGCGTGGCATATGAGTTAAACTTGCCTCCAGAATTAGCATCTGTTCACCCAGTATTCCATGTTTCTATGTTAAGAAAGTTCGTAGGGGACCCTTCTACAGTAGTTCCAGTCCAGGATGTTCAGGTCACAGAGGAATTAGCCTATGAAGAGGTTCCCGTAGCCATTTTAGACAGACAGATTCGCAGATTGAGAACTAAAGACGTTGCATCTGTCAAGGTATTGTGGCGTTATAGAAATCGGGAAGAAATGACGTGGGAGGCTGAAGAAGACATGAAAATCAGATATCCTCACCTATTTCAGGCCTAGTCAGACGACAGGTATGTCCGTATCATTACTTATACAGTATCTTATGATTGTATGTTTGTAAATGATAAAGAAAGAAGTGATATTTAGTTGTTTAGTGAATCTTGGAATATTGTGTGCGGTGCCTGTGTTGGACTTTTCTGCATTTCAGGTTTTTGCGATAGTCCATATTACAGGGGAAACTCTGCCAAAATTTTTCCAGAAAGTAAGGTAATCAGTCCTTTAGATAGCAGTATACATTCGAGGACGAATGTTCCTAAGGGGGGGAGAATGTTATACCCCGTAGAATTCCCGGCACTTAGATGACCTATTCGCACGTTGGTTAAGCATATTTGAAAGCCATACGTGCTAGGGAAAGGCCCGGGAAAAGATCGGACGAGAAACCCGTCGAACCATCGCGGGAGGAGCCGAGGCAGAGCCCCTCCGCGATGGCAGCGTGTCACGGAGGTGAGGCCTCCGCGATGGCTCCGTGACACGTTGCCCAGGTTCAGGCCCAAGTATATAAGCCTCCACTTCGATTTAAAATCATTTCATTACTTAATAACTTCCAGAGAACGTAGTGAACAGAGGGAAAACGAAGGGAGATTATAAATTATCGTCCGATTACGCTGCCAAACGTTGCCCAAACCCAAATTAATCCTAGATACCAAGGTATTTAGCAGCAGAGAGCATTTCTACGGAGTTAGTTTCGCGAAATAGGGCCGACGAATTGGCGAGCCACCGAACTAAAGTAAGTACAATTGCTCTAAACTAATGTCTATGTGTTCCTAGCTGAGAAGTGAATACTTCTCCCTTCTGGGCCGCTGAAAAATAGCAAGTTTTCGACCGTCTTTCGATAAGCCTAAGTTTAGGCTATAAACTATATCGAAAGTGACGTTGCCTTTTTATATAAAGTTGTATTTCGTATTGATTGACGTATTTATGAATGCAGTTGGGAGAAAATAGTTGAAGTACCGGCCGAGCCTCGTCCGACGGACGGATATTCAAAGATAAGGTATGTAAAGTTAAGTTTCCTCGGCAAGTTGAGTAACCTCGAAGCAGTATAGTAATTTACAGACCAGTAGCATGTTTAGAAATCGATTATCGTGTTATTTTGAATATTGGTGCAATATGAGAAGTTTTGGGTTGTAACGTGTATGATACCTATCCGTACGATATAGATTCGGGCGTAAGTGGTTAAGGCTGCCCAGTATATTCAGTATGTGATGTAATATGCCATGTTAAGATATTGTTGTGTTTAGCTGAAACCTCGCAAGGTAGTACAGTATTAGTAAAGCATTCCAGATATAGAATAGTAACTATATATGGTTTAGGAAGCATGTTAGAAACAGGAAATTATGTTAACACAGAAACTTAGTAAACAGTATAGTTTTCAGCAGAAACACCTCCTCGTATAACTTTTACCCCAGTACAGTTTGACAGGAGGCTATATTTATATTTATACTTACCTGTCTCAGTATGTATCAGACACTTACAGATTGCTATTATTAGCTCAGTATGTGATTTATACGATACCCTACACCTGATAGTCTTAGCTTATGAGATACACAGACAACATGATTAGTTGAGACCATTGTATTGATTGGGGTTGGATTACCTAGCATCCCTGACCGCCCAGGGTTAATAGCTGTATCGACTCGTCCGCCAGAGGACGAGGATACGTCGCTCTACGGAGTGATATGCCGTCCCGCAAGGGGACGAAGATGGGATGCCAGTTTCCCCATATTGTGCCTTGGTCGGCCCTTATACACCCCTATCGAGCGGGTACGCCCGGGGTGTTGATTTAGAGTCCTTCGGACTCAGATACAGTTATAGTCAGGGGCTCAGCGAGCCCAAGTGCATACCCAGGGACCGGCAGGATGCTTACAGCCACTATAGAAGATGGGATGACCGGGGTAGGGGCATAGAATCTGTGTTGATTGTACCTCCCGGCTTATGGGGGCCGGGTGAGGTTGTGTATGCCATGTTACATTATGTATGTTGTGCTATGTTATATTAGACATGAGTAGATTAGTAGTAGGATGATACGTCTCCAGATATGACATCTATTCCCCCCCGTATGATTGAGAACAGGTACGACTTACATCTTCAGACAGATAATCTGGTTCTTCTTATTTCAGTTTCGTCAGTTATGTTATTGATTTCAGATATCCTTTTTTTAGTCTTTGCTTTACATACTCAATACCAGCGGTACTGACGCCCGGTGGGGCGCTGCATTACTTGCCTGCAGGTGCTCTTAGACGAGCAGGCGATTCTACGTGACTTCCTGTCAGCGGTTGAGTATTCAGCTCCAGTCATCTGGAGGCTGAATTTCAGAGGTGTAGTTCAGTTTCTTTTGTTGTATACAGTACGGGTAGGTCGGGGCCCTGTCCCGGCCAGTTCTATTACTATTCCTAGAGGCTTGTAGTCTGTGTGAAATCCCTATGGTCAGATGAGCCGGTCGTGTGGGGCCGTGCAGTTGTATAGTTGTCCTTACTCTTTCTTACTTCTGTGATGGTCGTGTGGGGCCATAATTGTCAGTAGTGGTGACCTTGCCGGTCACGTAGCTTCGTTTTGTGCTTTATGATTAAGTTGCAGATAACTAAACAGCATGGTGGCCTTGTCGGCCCGTATAGGTTTCCCTGAATTACTATGTTTCTGGTTAGCTGCTAATACAGGTACAGAAGGCTATAGGCCAATGGGCCGGGGGCTGTATTTACAGCCGTTATATAGCCCTTTGTTTCCAGAAATGTGAGTTAGAGCCAGCCAGGCACCAGACGCGCCCAGGCTTAACAGTCTAGCAGATCAGGTCTTAGTAGGGCACCAGGTTCCAGTCATACACCCCCCCCAAGGTGGGGTGTGACATGTTATATGAGCCTATTCCACTTAAAGAGTTCACCATCTCCGTGCATTTTTTTATCTCGTCTCTCTCGTAATTCATCAGCACAACTGCTAATGTATCGATCATCATCATCTTCTCCACAGGCATTGGCAGCTTACCATATTCCATTTGGGAGTTTAAACGAGGGATCATTCCCTTGATGTATCCTAAGAGAATTACAAAAGAAAAAGAAAGAAAATGTAAATAGGGAAATAACTACCAAAAGTCAAATAAAAGTAATTAATCTAGTCTTAGTTGTAATCCTCATCAATGGCACCACTTTTTGATAATGCACAAACCACACCTCCTTACAAAGTATGAAGCGGTCGTTGCTAATAAAGAACCCAACAGAGAGGTTGGGTCGAAGGCACAGAGAATATGGATGATCTAGACTAACACCTAAAAGTGAACGGGTTGGTTAGTTACTCCAATTGGGGGGTTTTAAGAAAATAATATTCAAAAAAATTAATTTAAATTTTGATATAAAATCAAGTGTTAAGAATAGCTAGGGTTTGTATTCCCTATGGGTTCATAACTGCTTCGGGTATACACACGTGATCAATATCAATGCTTACTTGTAGAACTGATAACTAGGGTTCATCCAAGCGACTCGTTTGTCCCCATTGGATGACTATACTAAATATCCAAGTTAGGTCTCATGAGCTGTTCCAAACTATTCTTTACCAATAAGTTCCAAATTTAACTATCCTGCGACTACAACTCAAGTTAATACAATAATCATCAAGATCAAGGCTTTGTTGTAATTCTCTTTTCCTAATCTCTACCTCTCTACGCTCAAGCAAGTAAAGAATTCAAGCAAGTACTAAAGTTCTACACCGTTAAGAAACATTTAAGCATAAAGGCGATACAATACAAGTGTTTTTCATTGGTTTAGGATCATGTTTGTGTATCCCTAGCTTGTTAATCCACCATGGTTTTCACAACCCTAGCTATAGAGGTTTTAGCCTCTCATAGTTGCGAGGTTTTTGATATGCATTAATAAGTAGATACATAATTCAATACTTACAATTGTAGATGAGAGAAAAACTTCTTTGATTATATCCAAAATACTCAAGAACAATTCACAAAGATCAAGAAGAAATCAAGAAAAGGTTGATCACAAGCTAATCAACTCAATTCTTTGTTTTTCGTCACTTCCTAACCTTCTCTAATTACTTCCAGCATTTTTTATCTATTTTCTACATATTCTTTCCTGAAAATAAAACATAAAAGGTATTTATGAAGACATAAGAATCCTTTTCCTAAGCAAACATGGTAAATTTCCATAACTGGTGCCGCCTGAGCCACGATCGATCATACAACCCCTAATAGGTTTGTACAGGTCGTACTTGCTATCCATAAGTCCTTTTCTTGCTGAAATTTGGCTAAGGTTTGGGCCTTGGTGCGACTCATACATGCTTCCTACAAGTCATATTGTACTTCCGTGGCTTGAGTATGAGAATTCTCAATTTTTTCTAAATTTTTTCACGACTGTGATGATACAACTTGTACATCTCAGCCATGACTCATACAGACGATCTGTGTTAGGAGTTTGCCTCTTGTACAATTCTTCTTAATATTTCCACGACACGGCTCGTACTGTGAGTCCTAGGTTTCCTTCTTCCCAACTCAACTTTCTAATTTTTTTTACGAATCTTAGTATGATTCTTACCAGCAATGCACGACTCATACTGACACTGTCACTTTGACTCATTTTCTGCTCTTTTAGGCTTTTTTTGCACATTCTTGCTCCAACACCTATGCTTCTCGGAAAACAAAAGAAAAGCACCTCATACCCATATAACATACCTAAGTCCATGCTATTTTCTTTGTTTTGAGCATCGAAAGTGCTGTAAACTCACACCACATAAAGGATGAGCAGTCTCACTCCTCAGTTGAAGATGTCTCTACTCCAGATATTTAGCTCTTTTATTTTCTAGACTTATCATGTCTGGTGCATTGACAATTTGATCTTGGGAATATTGTTTGTTTTAGATGCTTCTTATTATTTTGGATATTTAATTTCATTTCATTATAAAAGTGTTATTTCTGTCTGAATGATTGATATTGGGATAATTATTGTAAATCATTAGTTCACCAACTAAGGTTTAGTATGGGTTCCAGTCATGGCCATTTGAGATATGAAAAAGTTGGTATCCGAGCTCTAGGTTAGTCGATCTCATTGCACTTTGACGGGTCTAGTAGAGTCTCGTGAATCGGTGTAGAGACGTTAATAACTTATCTTTAAGAGGCAGTAGGATTTTAGAAAATCTCTTTTCTTCTTCCCTTTCATGTGATTACTTGATCGAAATTGGTATCTGGTGATTGAAATTGGTATCTAACAACTCTTCTCTATTTCACTCACATATGGTGAGATCACAAGCAGATAGGAACAGAGAAGCAACACCCGAGCCAACACAGCAATCCTATGCTGCAAAAGAAGGGGCCGAGGATACGGGTGAAGGCCTGTTGTTGCCAAAGGAGGGGCTCGCGCTCCTCCTCCATTACGGGAGAGGTCAGCATCTCTGGTACTTCCCGCTGTTTAGGAAAGGGTAGCGTAGAGGTTAATGTTTCAACGTAGGGAGAGATTCCTACCACTCTAGCATCCTTCCAAATTCTAGCTGAGGTTCTTAATCTCCTAAGTGGCCTCGTTGGTAATGGGTCAGCGCCAGCGACCCCTGCAGGACAACAATCAGGGATACAACACGCGGCTAATAGTGGCACCTCACATTAATTACATTTCTGAGGCGGTTATGTTTTCGAGGTTGGTGGTTAGACCTGTGATGACACGGGAGGAGCATGATTTTTTCTTGAGGTTCACCATGATGAAGCCTCCTATTTTTTATGGTACTGAGGTGGAGGATGCATATGAATTAATTATAGATTGTAATGAAAGTCTCCATAAGATGGGGGTGGTGGAGAAGTACAGTGTGGAGTTTGTCGTCTTCCAGCTGATGGGTGATGTTATGCTCTGGTGGAGGGCTTTCATGGAGTGTAGACCAGCAGGCTCATCATCATTGACCTGGACCTAGTTTTACTCCTTCTTTCTGAAAAAGTATGTACCCCATACCTTGAGGAATAGGAGGTTGTATGAGTTCACCACCATCGTGCAGGTTGCGGCCTACGAGGCCTGGCTCCATCCACTATCTCTGTATGCACTACCATTACTACTTATAAAGAAAAAGAAGATTGGGTGGTTTATTAAAAGCCTAAATGTGGGTCTCCAGTTATTAGCTCTTCAGATAGTCTCCTCAGGTAAGACCTTTTAGGAGGTAGTGGAATATGTGAAGAACATAGAGGGGGTGAAATGGGAAAAGTATACAAAAAATACTGAGAAGAAGGCTCGGTGGGTGGGTTCTTACAATGGTTCTGTTGCTAGGACTATGGTACCATAGGGTTTCTTTAGGGTTCCTATTTAGTCTTCTATGCAGGTGTCAGCCGAAGGTCCATCAGGAAACACTCCCCGACCAGCAGGTATAGTCTGGAGTACTCATATTATTCTCTCATACTTTGGGGCTTGCCCTACTTCTTCTGTTCCAGATCAAAGGCTAGTTATCGAGAAGGTATACCACGAGTGTAGGGAGTATGGCTGCATTCACATATGCTGTCCCAGGTTTGTCCAGGGTGGACAAATCATCTCGCACCCAGCTTCTCAAGTTCTGACCCCTACCAGAAGAGAAGGTTGTATGTTTACCAAGGATCGTCCATAGCTAGGGCGAGGTAGTCAACCAGCTTTCAAAGGCAGTACTCAGCCAAGTAGAGGAGGTGCTAAGATTAGTCTGCTAGAGGGGTGACGCAATCTAACCCGAGTGGTTCACAGGTGGGTCAGACTCACTTTTTTGCTTTTCCCTGTAGGCTCAAGGCAGAATCTTCAAACGCTGTTATTACAGGTGTGATCTTTGTGTCCAACAAAATGGGCATGGCTTTTATTTGATCCGAGTTCTACTTTTTCCTATATGTCTTCTAATTTTGTATTGGGATTGGATCTTTCTTGTGATATACTTAATACTCCTATCGATGTATCTACTCAGGTTAGGGATCCAGTTGTGGTCGATAGGGTTTATCGGGATTGTACTGTTGATTTTGTGGGGTTTGACACTAGTAGAAATAGAGATGTTGGACATGGTGGATTTTAATGCAATATTTGGAATGAGTTGGATATCTCCTTACTAAGCTATTCTGGATTGCCATGCTAAGACTGTTACAACATCGGGCCTATGGTTGTATAGGCCGGAGTGGAAAGGGAATTATAGCCCAGATCCTAAGAAATTCATTTCTTATATTCATGCTCGTAAGTTGATAGAGGAGGGGTACTTTGGCGTATCTAGTTCATATTTGGGATAATAGTTTCGAGGGTCCTTCCATATAGTCGGTCCTAGTAGTTTGCAATTTCTTAGAGGTGTTCCCTGTAGATCTACCCAGCATGCCGAAGGACCATAGTATTGATTTTTGCAAAGATTTAGAGCCAAGGACCCAAACCATTTCTATTCTGTCGTACCAAATTGCACCAGCTGAGTTGGGAGAACTCAAGGAGCAGTTGCAAGAATTACTTAGTAAGGGGTTTATTAGGTGGAGTCTCTCTCCATGGGGTGCCTAGGTCTTGTTAGTAATGAAGAATGGTGGTAGAATGCGGATGTGCATTGACTACCATCAATAGAAAAAGGTAAGTAGTCGAAACAACTACCCCCTTTCTCGAATAGATGATTTGTTTGATTAGTTATTGGGGGTAGCTATGTTTTCAAAAATTGACTTGAGGTCGGGTTATCACCAGTTAAAGATTCGAGTTGAGGATACTCCTAAAACAGCCTACCAGACCAGGTATGGCCATTATGAGTTTCTAGTCATGTCGATCGAACTGACCAATGCCCAAGCTGGTTCATATGCTTGATGAATGGTAACTTCAATCCCTAGTTAGATTTTGTGGTGATTTTTTATTTATGATATCTTTGTGTACTAAAATACCAAGCAGGAGCATGAGATTCATTTGAGAATCATGTTGGGGTTGCTGAAGGAGAAACAATTGTATGCTAAATTCATTAAGTTTGAGTTTTGGTTGGAATCGGTGTCTTTTATATGGCATGTGATCCCCAAAGAGGGAATCAAAGTTGACCAACAGAAGGTGGAGGCGGTCAGAAGCTGGGCAAGGCCAACTACATGACAGAGACTTGGAGTTTTGTGGGGCTGGCCAGCTACTACCACTGGTCTGTGAAGGGGTTTCCATCCATTGCCTCAGTAGTGAACATGTTGACTCAAAAGTATGTACCTTTCTAGTGGTTTGAGGAATGTGAAGCGAGTTTTCAGAAGCTCAAGACCTTGCTAACCATGACACCTATCTTGGCAATACCAGTGGAATGTAAAGATTTTATTATTTGTTGTGATGCCTCACGATCTGGGTTGGATGTTATGTTAATGAAAGATGGACAAGTAATTTCTTATGCCTCAGGATAGTTTAAGGTGCATGAGAAGAATTACCCCACTCATGACTTAGAGCTAGCATTGGTGTTGTTCGCCCTAAAAATCTAGAGGCACCACCTATACGGGGCTCGTTGTGAGGTATTAACAGCCCATCACAACCTGCAATATGTGTTTTCACAAAAGGATCTCAATTTGAGGCAGAGGAGGTGGATAGAACTGCTCAAGGATTATGACGTCACCATCTTGTATCACCCAATAAAGGCAAATGTGGTGGAAAATGGGTTGAGTCGGATATTTGTAGATATAAGTAGTCTACGTTGCCTGGACGCCACTCCATGTTCGATGGCTAGGGAAGTGTAGACATTGACAAACAGTTTGATGATGCTCTGTTTGACAAAAAAAGGTGGGATACTAGCTAGCATGGAGGCTAAGTCATCATTGTTAAAGGAAATAAAGACAAGACAGTTTTAGGATGAGAAGTTAGGTAAAATCCATGATAAGGTTCTATATAGAGAAGCTAAGGAAGCAGTGCTAGATGGTGGAGGGGTCCTGAGAATAAAAGGATTCATGTGTGTTCCCTGAGTTGGTGAGTTAATTAAGACTCTCCTGGCAGAAGCTCACAACTCGAGGTACTCCATTCATCCTAGAGTTACCAAAATATACCATGACTTAAAGTGGAACTATTGATGGGGAAAAATTAAGACACACTATTGATTTTGTCTCCCAGTGTTCGAACTGTCAGCAAGTGAAAAACAAGCTTCAAAAGCCTAGGGGAGTACCTTAGAGGATGTCTATCCTTGAGTGGAAATGGGATAGAATAGAGATGAATTTTATGGTTGGTCTTCCAAAGACATTGAGGAAGTTTGACTCCATCTAGGTCATTGTGGATAGATTGACCAAGTCTACTTTAACACCCCAAAACTTTCCTAGACCAAACTTAGACGTTGCATGAAAAACCAGGGAAAAACCAAAAACATTTTGCTACAAAATGAATCATAGCACGACTCACCCAGTGAGTAGACGAGTCGTGGTAAGACTCATGTCTTAATGCAACAAATTTTAGTTCAGGAGCCTAGGGGTGAGGACCCACATGGCGACTCGTTGGGTCAAGTAACGAGTCATTGTGAAGGGTCATCGAGTAGAGGTTTGTAGCTCATGTTTCAGTGGCAACAATGAACACGATGAGTCATTAGGTCAAGTAACAACTTATTACGTTGGTCATCGGAAGGGTCGTGGTAAAGCTTAGCGCCCGAGGTAGTGCTAACGACGAGAGGAGAGGACTAGTCATTAGGTCAAGTAATGACTCATCATGACAAGCCATGGGATCGAACGGAGAAATTTTGGTTAAGTAACAATGGAAGATGTCACGAGTCGTTAGGTCTCATGGTGACATGTGATGTCATTCATTTTTCGTCTGAGGAAATGTTGGGGATTTTCTAGACATGGCCACAACTTGGCACCATGGATCGTTGCCAACCCCACGACTCGTGGAGTGTCTCATGGGGACAGACAGCAGGATTTTTCCTACGATACTCCAAGCGTGTTTTCTTAACTTCCAACTATTTTCATCCCTAAACTATGTTGTTTTGGGCAGGTTTTGGAGAGAATTAAAAGGGTAATCAACTAAGTCGCTCTCATTCCGCTCATCCCACGATCTAAGAGCACATGAATTCTTTTCAAGCATCTCATAGCTAATTAGAGCTTCCTCGGTTCTTTAGATTTCTTCAGGCTTCTCTCAAGAACACTACACCAGGTATGTGAGAATTTAGCAAGGGAATTGTCCTTCCCTTGTGCCCCAAAATCCATCTAATTTTTCTTATGCGTTCTACACCCTGAGTTTTAAAATGTGAATGAATTTTCAGCCAGATTCGGTCTATATTGTGTGCAATATTTTCATATAAATTTATACTAAATTTCCACTATCTAGCTATCATATTGATACTTTTCCTTGTAAAGATGGTTTTAGCCCTAGCTTTGGAAAGTAGTAAATTAGAGTCTTGCAATTTGATTAGTTATTCATGTTTGTTTATTCTATTAATGTTGGGATTCCCATGTTGTTAATATCAGTTGATTACCTCAGTCAGTTAATGCTAGTCTAGTTTCAGTAAGAATACTAGCCTATTCAGTATTTTCAGAAATTTCAGCTGATTAGTTTGACTATAGTCTTTTCTTGAGGTGTTAGTGGTGCCTCCCAAATGTTAGTTATAAAAATTAGTTATCCATTTATTAGATATTAGTTTGTTCTTTAGACAGTTGTGACACTTTTAGATAAGTAGCTCTGACCAGTCATAGAACTACCAACTTTAGTTTTAGTTTGTTTTTTAGACGGTTACGATTCTTCAAAATAAGAAGCTCTGGCCAGTCTTAGAACACCAGTTGTAGAATCTGGTCCAATAAGACCCTTAAGGTACTTACAGATAGGTATCCCTGACTTAGTCTTGGGACCCAATATCGATCTATTAGCTTAGTAGTCTGACTAGGACTATCCAGTGGGAGTAGAAAATAACATCGAATGGACCGGGATTCCAGCCCATCTAGGTTCCCAGAACTATGTTGCAACCGTAGGTTATTTTATTAGCCCTATGGCCCTAGACTTATGATCACCTAGCTCATACATTTATACCCTAGCAAGGTATATTGGGTCCTATAGATAGGGCGTATATATCGAACTCTACGTCTAGCTCACGTGATTATATATCAGTTATAGACTCTCCTACTAGTTAGTTTAGTTTCATTTCGGCTTAGCTCAATACAGTTTAGTTTAGCTCATCTTAGTATTTGAGATTCAGAACATGTCTATGACCTTTATCTAGGTTCATTATTGACCATATCAGTTATATTCAGTTGTTCAGTTTCTAGTATTGTAGTTGGTCATTTCATGCTATTATAGTTAAGTTATTTGTTCCTTCATGTTTATATTATCTCTCACTTACTCAGTACATTCAAAGTACAGACGCATATCTTTTTTGATTTATCGTATCATGATACAGGCACAGGTTCTCTGCCTCAGCACCGTTAGTCGATTCCTTCAGGTGATATCAATAGCTGCAGTTATGAGTCCTCATCTTTTGAGGACGATATTTATTTTCAGTTAATTTCTTTTAGTTAGACTTTAGAGTTAGCTAAGGGCTTTTCCTAGTAACTCGTCATTTGTTGAAGACTTTCAGACATAGACTCAGATATTCAGTATTGTTTTTCAGTTATACGAATTTTTTACCAGATTTGCTTTCTTAAATGATTCTTTTATTTAAATCTTCCACCTATGTTTACTTAGATTTCCAGTGTTATGATAGACCATGGGATGGCATGGGGTTACTTGTGACTCCAAGTACTGTTTCTCATCCAAGGTATAGACTCAGGTCGTGGCAAATTTGGTACGAAAGCACTATGTTTAGAGTATCCTAGGATTTCTTAAAGATGCATCAAGTAGAGTCCTTTTCATGGGTGTGAAGGCACCACACTTATGATAGTGAGGCTACAACACGTTATTAGGAAAACTCCCTTTTATTCATACTCTTTATCGTGTGTTGATGTTCAATTCTAGAAATGTTCTCCTAACTCATGCTCTATTTCGTTTAAGTGAAATGATGCCTCCAGGAAGTGGGAATGGAAAAAGGCACGACAATACTAACTGAACTGCCCCACCGTCTCCAACAGCCCCTTAGAACGGACAAGTGTGCTCAACAAAATTCAGAGCGGCAATCCAGATGCTGGCTCAGATAGTAAGAAACTAGGTGAATTAGCAGGTGGTTCCATTTAGCACTAATGGGTCCGTAGCAGCTGCCAGGGTTCGGGACTTCACCCGAATGAACCCTCCAGCCTTTCATGGGTCTAAGGTGGAAGAAGATCCACAAGAGTTCGTTGATGAGGTATAGAAGATCACCCAAATTATGGGTGTTAGTTCTACTAAGAGTGCTGATCTGGCTGCCTACCAGTTGAAAGGGGTAGCCCAAATCTGGTACAATCAATGGAAAGAAGGGAGACTAGCAAGAGACGAATTGGTGGAGTGGTAAGAGTTCACCAAAACATTCTTAGCTAGATGCTTCCCCTAGGAGTTAAGGGAGGCTAAGGTTGAAGAGTTCATGAATTGAAGCAGGGCAACAGGATAGTGAAGGATTATGCATTGGACTTCACACAGTTCTCAAGATATGCTCCAGAAATGGTAGTCGAGCCAAGAGCTCGTATGCTTAAGTTCATCAAAGGAGTATCAAACTTGGTATTTAAGGAATGCAGGACCACGATGATCATAAAATATATTGACCTCTCCAGCCTCATCATTCATACCCAATAGATTGAGGCAGAAAAGTTCAAAGATACTGAACAGTAGAATAAGCGGGCTAGGACTGGCCAATCAGATTATGGCCACCAGAGGTCTGGCGGTAGTAGCCACCCACAGCAGCTACAACTGCATCAGTGGACTACTACAACCACTTCGGATGGGCAGAGCAACTGGCTATCAGTCCTAGAGTCACAACACTAGCAACTACCCATCTTGCTCTAAGTGTGGGAAGAATCATCCAGGTGACTGCCTCAAGGGAAAAAAGGATTGCTTTGGGTGTGGACATCTAGGTCACCAGCATAAGGAATGTCAGTCAGCAGGATGGGAGAGATCACAGTCTACAACTTCAGCAGCTCCAGCAGGCCGACAAGCTCAGCAGGCCAACACTTTTGGTAGGATGGTGGTTAGTGCCAAAACTACTTTTATGTTTTGTCCACTCATGAGGATCAGGAGAGTTCACCTAACGTGGTAATGAGTATGTTAGGTCTCTTCCATATATATGTGTATGACCTACTAAATCTAGGAGCCACACTATTATTTGAGACTCCCAATGTAGCTTTCTAGTTTGAAATCAATCTGGAAGTCCTCTCAGAACCATTCTCAGTCTCAACCCCAGTTGGTGAGTCAGTTAGAGCCGGCTAGGTGTATAGAAACTGCCTAGTCTCAGTATTGAATAAGGTCATTCCAGCTGATCTAGTAGAGTTAGACATGGTTGATTTTGATTTAATTCTTGGCATGGATTAGTTACACACTGAATATGCTTCAGTCAACTGTAGAACTAGAGTCGTCAGATTTTAGTTTCCAAATGAGCCAGTTTTAGAATGGATGGGTAGTAGTTCAGCTCCTAAGGGTCGATTTATTTCCTATATTAAGGCAAGGAAGATCATTACTAAAGGGTGCATTTATCACCTAGTTGGGATAAAAGATTCTAGCTTTGAGACCCCAACTTTCAGTCAGTTCTAGTTGTCAGCGAGTTCCATGACGTGTTTCCCAATGATCTTATCGGAGTCCCTCCCGAGCGAGAAATAGACTTCAGTATGGACCTTCTTCTAGACACCCATCCCATCTCCATTCCTCCTTATAGAATGGCTCCAGCTAAGATTAAGGAGTTGATGGAGTAGCTAAAAGACCTTCTTGATAAATATTTCATTAGGCCCAGCATCTCTCTATAGGGTGCACCAATGTTATTTGTGTGAAAGAAAGATAGTACTCTCATAATGTTTATCAATTAAAATCAACTAAACAAAGTTATAATTAAGAACATGTATCCCCTACCTAGATTTGATGACATTTTGAATCAGCTTCGGGGTATCATCAACTTAGAGTCAAAGAATGTGACATACCAAAAACAGCCTTAAGAACTTAGTATGCTCACTATGAATTCGTCGTTATGTCCTTTGAACTAACTAATGCCCCTAAAGCATTCATGGACATAATGAATAGGGTTTTCAAGCAGTATCTAGACATGTTCATCATTGTATTCCTTCATGACATTCTGGTATATTCTAGAAATGAGGAAGAACATGCTAACCATCCAAGGATAGTGCGATAGATGCTCAAAGACTGCCTGTTGTTCGCTAAATTTAGCAAATGTGGATTCTTGTTGAGGTCTGTGACTTTCCATGGTCACGTGGTCTTAGGTGAGGTTATTCAGGAAGATGCTCAAAAGATAGTAGTGGTAAAAGACTGGCCAAGACCTACTTCCCCAACTATATCAGATGTTTCCTGGGTCTAGCCGATTATTACCGATAATTTTTAGAAGGATTTTCCTCTATTTCGTCTCCTTTGACTAAGTTAACTCATAAAATGGTGAAGTTTCAGTGGTCAAATGCAAGTGAGAAGAGTTGTCAGGAGTTGAAGACTCGACTCACTACTGCTCTAGTTTTAACCTTACTAGAAGGAACAGAGGGTTCATGGTATATTGTCAAAGTTAGGCTCGATTGCGTTCTGATGCAGCAGGGTAAGGGGATAACTTATGCCTCCAGACAACTCAAGGTTCATGAAAGGAACTATCTGACTCATGACCTTGAGTTGGCAGCAGCGGTGTTTGTGTTGACAATATGGAGGCATTACGTTTATGGAGCTCACATCGATGTTTTCATCGATCACAAGAGGCTGCAGTATGTGTTTAGTCAGAAAGACATGGATCTTCACCTGAGAACGTGGTTGAAGCTATTGAAGGATTACGACATTAGTGTTCTATACCACTCGATCTAGGATAAAGTGGTGGCTAATGCCCTAAGAAGAATGTCTATGGGGAGCGTCGCTCTTGTTGAAGAGAACAGAAAAGAACTAGTAAACAATATTCACAGGTTAGCTCGGTTGGGAGTGCTGTTGGTCGATTCAACCAAGGGTGGAGTAGTAATGCATAGTGGGTCAGATTCCTCATTTGTCATTGAAGTTAAGGCGAGATAAAGATCCCATACTGCTTAAGTTGAAAGAATAAGTTCTCAGAGAAGAAGTGGAGGCTTTCTCCAAAAGGGGAGACGGTGTGCTTTGTTACCAGGGAAGATTATGTGTCCCTAAAGTTTGTGACTTAAGGCAACAGATACTGGCAGAAGCACACAGTTCTAGATATTCTATTCACCCAGGTGCCACTATGATGTAATGTGATCTACGGGATATTTACTGGTGGAATGGCATGAAAAGAGACATTGTAGAATTTGTGGCTAAGTGCTCGAACTGCCACCAGGTAATGGTGGAACACCAGAGACCTCAAGATATTAATACCAACATGGAAGGGGAATAATTGAATATGGACTTTATTACAAGTCTACCTTGTACTCGCCGGCAACATGATTTAATTTGGGTGATAGTGGATCGGATGACCAAGTTAGCACATTTCCTCCTAGTTAAAACTACAGAATCAGCTGAGGATTATGCTAGGCTATATATCCGAGAGCTAGTCATACTTCATGGGGTGCCCTTGTCTATCATTTTAGATAGAGGTACCTAGTTCACCTTGCATTTCTGGAAGTCATTTCAGAAAGGATTCGGTACTCAGGTAAAGCTCAGCATGGCTTTTCATCCTCAGATAGATGGATGGGCTGAGTAGACTATTCCGACATTAGAAGATATGCTGAGTCCTTGTGTGATCGATTTCAAGGGAATTTCGGATGATCACCTACCTCTCATCGAGTTTGTGTACAACAACAACCACCACTCCAATATTCATATGGCCTCGTTTGAGGCATTATATGGTAGAAGGTGCAGGTCTCCTATAGGGTGGTTTAAGGTTGGTGAACCTACGTTGATAGGACCAAACTCAGTTCATGAAGCTCTACAAAAGGTGAAACTTATCAGAGAGAGGTTGAAAACAGTGCAAAGCCAACATAAATCTAATGCTGATGTGAGGAGGAGAGAGTTAGAATTTGTGGTAGATAATTGGGTTTATCTGAAAATTTCACCTATGAAAGAGGTAATGAGTTTTGGAAATAAATGGAAACTCAGTCCAAGATATGTGGGACCCTACAGGATTCTGAGGCAAATTAGAAATATGGCATATGACTTAGAATTACCTCCAAAGTTAGCATTTGTGCACCCAGTCTTCCATGTGTCACTATTTAAGAAGTGCATTGCTGATCCAACTTCAGTTGTGCCACTAGACAGTGTGAGAGTGAAGGATAGTCTCTCTTACGAAGACGTTCTAGTTCAGATCCTAGACCATCAGGTTCGTAAGCTGAGAAACAAGGAAGTAGCTTTGGTGAATGTCTTGTGGAGAAACCAGCTAGTTGATGGAGCCACATGAGAGGCAGAAGAAGACATGATGGCCAAATACCCTTATTTATTCCCTTCTAACTCAGTTCCAGCTTCAGGTACTAAATTACTCCTCAATACTTTGTTCAATTTCATACTCATCAGCTCGATTTAAATTTTCAATGTGCATTCTAGTTGCATCCACTCTGTTAGTATGGTAAAATTTGTTCGGAGTCAGTCATTCCTTTAGAAATCAGTTCATAGTCTTAGTCTAGGAATTGCAGCTCTTTTCTTGATTTTCCAGCAGTTTTAGCCTTCATTCGAGGACAAATATACCAATGGAGAGATATTGCAACACCCTGAAACTTTCCTAGACCA
This sequence comes from Datura wrightii, assembly GCA_035772735.1. Classification (NCBI taxonomy): domain Eukaryota; kingdom Viridiplantae; phylum Streptophyta; class Magnoliopsida; order Solanales; family Solanaceae; genus Datura; species Datura wrightii. The sequence goes on from JASDFA010000018.1 coordinate 147,983,831, forward strand.
AACTCAGACATTGCATGAAAAACTAGGGAAAAACCAAAATCTTTTTGCCATAGAACGAGTCATGGCATGACTCGTTAAGTGACTATATGATTTGTGGTCAGGCTTGTGGGTCGATGCAGGAAATTTTAGTTCAGGAGCCTAGCGGTGACGACCCACATGAAAACTCGTTGGATCAAGTAATGAGTCGTCGTGAAGGGTTGTCGAGTGGAGGTTCATAGTTCATGATTTAGTGGCAAAGATGGACACGACGAGTCATTATGTTAAGTAACAACTTGTTGAGTTGGTCATCAGTAGGGTCCTGGTAAAGATTAGCCCTACAGACAGTGCTGACGACAAGAGGAGGGGATGAGTCGTTAGGTCAAGTAACAAGTCGTCGTGACCAGTCATGGGGTCAAAAGGAGAAATTTTGGATCAGTAAATATGGAACATGTCATGAGTTGTTAGGTATCATGACAACTCGTGATGTCAGTCGTTGTCCATGCGAGAAAATGTTGGGGATTTTCCAGACATGGACAGGACTTGGCACCACGGGTCGTTCCCAACCCTACAACTCGTGGAGTGCCTCGTGGGGACTAGAAGCAGAATTTTTCATGTGCTGCTCCAAGGGTGTTTTTGTATCCTCTAGCTATTTTTATCCCTAAACTACATCATTTTGGGCAGGGTTTAGAGTGAATTAAAAGGGCAATTGACTAAGTCTCTGTCATTCCACTCACCCCACGATCTGGGAGCATAGAAATTCTTATCAGGCATCTCAGAGCTAACTAGGGCTTCCTCAGTTCTTCAGATTTCTTCAGGCTTCTCTCAAGAACTCTACACCAGGTATGTGAGAATTTAGCAAGGGAATTGTCCATCCCTTGTGCCCCAAAATCCATATAAATTTTCTTATCTATTCCAGTCCCTGGGTTTTCAAATATGAATGAATTTTCAGCCAGATTCTGTCTATATTGTGTGGAATATTCTTCATGTTAATTGTTACTAAATACCCAATATCTAACTATCATGTTGATACTTCTTCTAGTAAAGATGGTTTTAGCCCTAGCTTTGGCACTAAATTAGAGTCTTGCATATTTGATTAGTTATTCATGTTGCTTGATTCTATTATTGTTGGGATTCCCATGTTGTAAATAGCAGTTGATTAACTCAGCCGGTTCATGCTAGTTCAGTTTCATTCAGAACACTAGCCTACTTAGTATTTTTAGAAATGTCAGCTAATTAGTTTAACTATAGTCTTTTCTTGAGGTGTCAGTAGTGCCTCCCAGATGTCAGTTATCAGAACTAGTTATTAGTTATTAGTTATTAGATATTAGTTGGTTCTTTAGACGGTTATAAAGCTTGCAGATAAGTACCTCTGACCAGTCTTAGAACCACTAGCTTCAGTTTCAGTTTGTTCTTTAGACGGTTACGATGCTTCAAGATAAGTAGCTCTGGCCAGTCACGGAACACTAGTTATAGCATCCGGTCTGATAAGACTCTAAGGGTACTTACAAATAGGTATCTGTGACTTACTCTTGGACCACAGTTTTGAGCTATTAGCTTAGTAGTCAGACTAGGACTATCCAGTGGGAGTAGGACTTAGCACCAAGCGGACCGGGATTCTAGCACAACCAGGTTCCCAAGACTATGTTGCCATGGTATGTTATTTTATTAGCCTTATGGACCCAGACTTGTGATCACCCAACTCATGCCTTTATACCATGGCAAGGTATATTGGTTCCTCTTGATTGGGCATATATATCAAACTCCACGTCTAGCTCACGTTGTTATATGTCGTTATAGACTCTCCCACTAGTCAGTTAAGTTTTAGTTTAGGTCATCTTAGTTCAGTTCAGTTTAGCTCAGCTCAGTATTTAAGATTTAGGATATGTCTATGACCATCAACCAGGTTCATTATTGACCATATCAGTTATACTAAGTTGTTCAGTTTCTAGTATTTCAGTTGGTCATTTCATGTCATTTCATTTAAGTTATTTGTTTCTTCATGTTTATATTATCTCTCACTTACTCAACATATTCAAAGTACTGACGCATACCTTCTGTGCTGTGTCATATCATGATACAGGCGTAGGTTCTCAGCTTCAGCACCATTAGTCGATTCCTTCAGGTGATATCAGCAGCTGTAGTGTTGAGTCCTCATCTTTCGAGAACGATATTTAGTTTTACTTAATTTCTTTCAGTTCGACTCTAGAGTTAGCTGGGGGAATTTCTAGCAACACATCATTCATAGATGGATTTCAGACATAGACTCAGACATTTAATATTATTTTTCAATTGTATGAATATTTACCAGATTCTTTTTTAAATGATTTTTATTATTTAAGGATTCTGAATATGTTTACTCCGATTTCCAGTGTTATGATAGACCATGGGTTGTCTTGGGGTTACTTGTGACTCCATATACCATGACTCATCAAGGGTTTAGACTTGGGTCGTGTTATCTACACACTTATTTCCGGTTCAAGTGACTTACAATGCCGAGAGGTTGTCTAAGTTGTATATTAAGGAAGTGATTCGGTTGCATGGGGTGCTGGGGTTGATTTTTTATGGCAGGGATACTCAATTTACCTCTAATATCTGGAGGGCATTGCAGGCAGAGTTAGGCACTAGGTTGTATTTGAGCACAACCTTCCGTCCTAAAATAGATGGCCCGTCAGAAAGGAACATCTAGATATTAGAGGACATGCTCTAGGCCTGTTTCATAGATTTTGGGGGCCATTGGGATAAATTTCTACCCTTGGCAGAGGTCTCTTACAACAATAACTATTACTCGAGCATTGGCATGGTTCCATTTGAAGCTTTGTACAGGAGAAAATGCTAGTCTCCAATTGGGTGGTTTGATTAATTTGATTTGAGACCCCGGGGAACGTATTTTCTAATGGAACCCTTAGGAAAAGATTGGGTAATCCAAGAGCATCTGGTGGCTACTCAAAGTAGACAAAAATAGTATGTAGACAAGAAGGTCAGAGATATGGAGTTTGTGGAGGGAGAGCGAGTCTTGCTCAAGGTATCCCCCATGAAGGGGATACATTGGGCCATTTGAAATCCTTCAACGTATTTGTGAAGTAGCTTATAACTAGTCCTTATCACTAGGGTTGTTGGGGTTGCATCCAACATTCCATGTTTCTATGTTAAAGATATACCATGGGGATGGATCTTACATCATTAAATGGGACTTCGTATTGCTAGTCCGAACATGTCCCATGAGTAGGAGTTAGTGGCGATATTGGCTAGGGAGGTCCATAAGGTGAGATCAAAATAGATTGTGACAGTAAAGGTCCAGTGGAAGAATCGTCCCGTAGAGGAAGCCACTTGGGAGACCCAGGCCTACATATTGATCAAATATCCTTAACTGTTATAGAATCTGGTACATCCTCTTCCTTGCCTTTGTAGACCATTCAGGGACAAATGATGCTTTAATTGGTATTTGATGTAATGATACATATGTCAATACGTGGGGGAAACTAACTTAGAACACTGTAAGTGGGAGTAGACAACAATTAGAAAAGTGTTGTGGAGTGAGCTAGTGAGGATTGATTATTTTGGGGGAGCAATGATAACACTCAAATCATACTCCTAAAAAAGTATAACGTGGACGTTGTTAATATATAACCCTACAAAGGTTGGGTTGTTCCATAGGGAATAAGGTCAAGATATAGAATAACTCAGTATTTAAGCTTTTAAGTTTGTTATCTCTTAAAGGGGTGTTTTGTAAAGATAGAGATGAAACAATGCTGAGAATTAATTGTTGTATACCATGTTTATGCGAATAACTACGGCAAGTGCTCCCCATGGATTCATAACTACTTCAGCTTTTACACTCAAGATATATCACAATGCTTACTTGTAGAACTAATAACTAGTGTATATCCAAACGACTGGTTCGTCCCTATTGGATGACTACACTAAATCACCAAATTATGTCTCATGAGTGGTTTCAATTCGATTGTTATCAATTTGTTTCAAATTAACTATCCTACGACCACAACTGAAGTTATACAATGACCTATAAAGATCAAGGCGTTATTGTAATTCTCTTTTCCTAATTTCTAATTCTCTAGATTCAAGCAAGCAAAGAATACGGGCAAGTCCTAACGTCGTTCTTTGTTAACAAACATTAATGATGAAGAGAATATAATACAAGAGTTTAGCATTTGTTTAGAATCAATTTGTGCGACCCTAGTTCATTTATTCACCATGGTTTCCACAACCCTAGATGTGGATATTTTAGCCTCTCATGGTTGTAAGAGAATTATAAGCATTCATAGAAAAACACATAATTTAGAACCTACAAAGATGATTGGAAGAAAACCCAATTTGTTATCACAAGAATTAAAGAAGAATACCTCAAGAACAATGAGAAAATCATTCAAGAAAGTCTCCCCAAGACTTGAATAGAAAATCAACAATAATTCTCCAAATTCGACTGTCTCTAACTTCTATGACTTGTGTCTTACATTTTCTTTATGTACTATTCTTATTCTAAGAGAAAATAACCTAAAAAGTATTTATACAAATATTTAGAACCTTTTCCTAAGTAAATAGGGAAAACTGCTAAACTGTCACTGTCTTCACTTACGATCCATAATAGGATTGTACGGGTCGTACCTTCACTCGTACAATGATTGGAAAATTTTTCTTTTGGTAAGTGTTAGAAGCTGGTACGACTTGTACCTTGAACTTATGAGTGGTACTATGTTGTCATGGTTTGTTCCTGAGAGTTTTGGCATTCTCTAAATATTTTCACGGGTGGCTTGGTACGACTCGTACATGTGTCCCACGACCCATGACTTCTAGCCGTACATTGAGATCTACCCTTCATCAATTCTTTTGATCTTTAGCACGACTCCTTAGTACGGGTCTTAAGTAGATATCATGATCCGTGCTTACTACACATACTTGGAGACATGTCTTGTGCAACATCTTCTGAATTATGTTATGATTGCTATGGTACGGCTCGTACTATAAGTTGTAGTTTGACTTTACCTCAAATAAATATTCTGGAATTTTCCGCAACTCTATGTACGGCTCGTGCTGAGGTCCGTTATTAGCCCTTTTTCTGCATTTTGTCCTTCCTTTGCACATTTCAACTCGAATATCTATCTTCCTTGAAAACAAAGTAAAAGTGAATCATATCCATATAAACACGCATAAGTCCATGCTTATTTTTTCCATTTTAAGCGTCCAATGTGCTGTAAACCCACAACATATCAAAACCGTCAACTTAATACTTAGGCATGTCCTTAGGAAAAGAAAACAAGACTAAAGATGATGCTTAGTTAGAAAGTAAACTTAGAATAGCTACAACACACAAAAAAATTTGCATTATGAACTATTAATAGATATTGACCCCTTTTTCATTCAACCCAAGGAAACTACACACACATGTAACTATAACCTATGAGATACAGGGATCGAGGTATGACATCCAACTAATAGAAGAGAATCAAGCTATCACCATTTCTTTTCACACAGACATTTAGCAGAATGCAACACAAACCATGTAACACCACCACAACTGAAGTCCCCAACGCTCACAAATATATGGAAAAATGAAACTTGGGACTAAACAAGCCAAACTCTCACCCTCACAAAGAAGTTTCAAATACTACACATCGGATACCATTGGCTTGCCCTTATTTCCTCTACATTGGTTTTTAAGACAGTTAATCTAGGATCACTATAGGACTTTTCTCGACTTGTATTGTAGGCTCTGTGCTGGGTAATGGTAAATATGGTTTTTAGTAACTAACTCTCCTTGGTACTACACAACGTTTCTCCACCTTTCACTTTTTACCCCATTTTTTATTTTTCAACTTTGTCCTCCCTTTTTCTCCATTTCAATGCATTTGTTATTTTCTTTTATTTTCATTTTTGCTTTTTCATCTCTTTTTCTTTTCATGCCACACCTCACTCTTCTTTGACTTATTTTCTCTTTTCTTCTCCACCCTCACGTAGTGTACACCCCTGCTATAGCCACCCTCAACATAAGCATTTTGCCTGAGTTTTAGGTTCACAATGCCCAAGGAGGGACCAGAGCCAAACAAGTTTATTAATAGACTTGGTCAAGGTGAATGGGAAATCCTAGAAAATAGGTCAACTTTTAGGCTCGAATACATGATTAAGGAAATTATTTCATTTGGTAGGGCAATTTAAACTAAAGTGGGCTTTTAAAGAAACTGTCTATGATCCTTTCCTAACCAACTATCTTAAAACCTATCTAAAGACCAACGGGGCAAGTTCTAGATCCTTAATGCAATATTGAATTGACTATGAATCCTCACTCATTTATGGTACATGTTTGCATTGATTATACCTATCCAGTTCATGCATGGCTAATCTACAATTAGACATGCTAATAATATATATGCTATACAAAGATCCACAGATGTCATACTTCACAGTCAACATACATATCTAACATCAAAAATTTTAAGATAGGGTCATTTTGTCAAAAACATCAAAAAATAGTCCATTTATTGGCTATAAAGTAATCCTAAGCTACTTCTAATTACACAACAAAAAACAACTTAAATATGTCAAATCTACTAGATAGCATGTCTGAGGGAAAAGAAACATGGCAAGATAAACCCTCAAACGAACAAAACTCCCAAAATCAACAAATACACCCCCCCCCCCTTTTAAAAGCATGCTTCGTCTCGAACCATAAACTGTAAGAACAAGGAAAAGGGACATACATGTGGCACTCTAGGGGCTCTTCTCATCCTGTAGAGGCGGTACCTATGCTACAATAGTGACACTAGTGGTGGCCGATGCACTCAATGAAACATCAGTTGGGGGATTGGTTACCCCCGTAATAGTAGCAGTCGCCTAAGTGACCTTAGTAGTATCTCTGGATGAATGTGGCTCACTCGAAGGGTCCTTTCCACCCGCAAGCCCTTCTAAGGCAGTGGTGGAGCTCCCCTCTTCTCTATCTAGCTCATGCAGCTCTGACATATGCTGGTCATGAGTCTACATACTATTCACTCTTGCCCTGTTGCACTTTTTATTCTGCTCTCTTTTTCTCTTCTTTCTTGAGGACTTGTCTTTAAACTCCTACAAGACCCTCTTCTTTCCTTTTCCTCCATCAGCCACTATTGGAGCCCAGTTCGCCTCCAAATCTAGCTGCTCATACAGCTCAGCATCTAACTCTGGGATAGTGGGCGTTGATAATATTACCAGCTGCCTAAACGACAACTTGGCTACCTAGCTCCACAAAGCCCCCAACTCCTCTCTAAGGCTACCTGTATGTTGCTGCTTAGCTAGACGCTGATTGAGGCAGCGCTCGAATCTATCCAACCGGCCATCTAACTATCTCATAGACTCATCAATCTCAGCATTCACCCATGGCTTGACATTTTCCATCATTTCATTAACATTCTTCTCAGTCACTGTCAGCCTTTTAGCAATTTTTTAGAGTAACTCATGTGGGCCAACATATAACACAATGGAGTATGGCGCGATATGCTCAATGATGGTGTAGAGGAAGTATTCGGAGAGGCCTCTGTGTAGCTGGCAACTCTCCTGCTACACTAAAATAGGGGCATCAACATGCTCGCCCCCAGACGGTTGTGGTAGTGGGAGTACAGTAGGAAGTCTAACCTGGCTAACAGGTTTCATGTCATCCCGTATGAGACCGATGTCTGTAGTATTCTAGCCTCCAATCAAATGATCTACCTTCAATTTTGCCTTAAGGCCTGTCTCTATGTATAATTTGTACATGAGACATTGGAATAGTATGGTAGTGCTTAGTCCCATAGCCTAGTCTCGCATCTTCTATACTATGAGCCTCGGGATATTGATGTCGTAACTCAATATGATGCATGCCACCAAGGCCTCTCTGTCTGCACTGAGGGTATTGTCATTAACCATAGGTGCCATCCTATGGTGGTCTAGTGTATAGTAGGCCTTTGCTATGAATTTCAGCGAGGCTTGGTTAACATTCTTTCAACTAGCCACTAAATCAACTTCTTCTTTGTCCTTTCTTAGAACTCCAGCTATCCATTTCATTTGTCTCTGCCTCTCCTTGAACCCCAGCTACTTTACCTTTTTAGAGCTTCAACTCGGTACTTGAACTCAGTTGTTGACTTTGGCGCGCTGAATTGAGGCCCATATAATATCTGTGTAATGGTCTGCTTAGAAATGCCAATTGTATGTCCTCGAACCATCACACTCTCAAGCTTGGGTTGTTCCTTCAATTTTTTCTCACATTTTTCTTTCTACTACATTTTGGCCAAATAATTGGCATAGTACTCCCGGACCATTACTGCATTGTATTTCTCCGAAGTTCTAGCTATACATTTGAATCAATAGAAGCTAAAAATCCACTTTATTTCCTCAACCTCATTCAGAGCACTAGTGAGGATCCGCGGTTCATCCTGTATACTCCACCTCGTATGATTCTTTGAGGTGAGACCCAGACCCTGCTCATAGATCTCTTGAGCACCAGGCGCTCTCAACCTAATAGTACGGTTCTCCTGAGGTGGAGTTTGGTCAGCTTCTTCCTCAGCAGCTTCTTGCTCAAACCCTAAAGCATCATTACCATCTCTTAAGTGGGCATGCTCAGACCATTCTCCCTTATTAGAGTCACCCCCAGACTCTTGGGTCTGATCGCCTACTCCTTCTTCAGAATGGGGAGTAGCTGCTGTAACAGCGAATGTTGCTTTGGCTTGACCCTTGGCCTGTGCCTTAGTGGTATGTGGCTTGTCAGTGTCAGATGTATCTATTTGGTATTCACCCCTTAAACCACTAGGGGTGTTTCCTGCTTGATCAGAGTCAAAGGGATCATCTATCAATGCACTCCGAGGAGCTATTTCAGCTCTGGTCCGCTTGTCTTAGGCTTCTACTTTGATATCCTCTTGAACATCATTGTACATATGGAGAAAAAGGTTTGTATGATTTGAAAAAAAGGAAGAAAGAAAAATATCCTCAAAAGTTTTTCGTGAGTCAACAATATGGGTCATACCTTGGTGGTATGATTCGTATTGTGACTCATGGTTCATATAAGGACTGTCGTGACTCCTAGATACGACTTGTACTAAGATGGTGAAACTCATACTAAGGGTCATAATGAAGGATTTCTTTAAATTATGTTACTCGTACAATCAATATAGAGTTTTAGTGACCAACTATAACATAAACTCTTGCTTTCTCTTTTCACCATGACTGGTACTATGGCTCATACAATCTCTTACGAGTCGTACTGAGGATCATAATACATGTCTAGTTTGCAATTTTTCTCTTACCAGATTTTGTTTGACTTGTAAACTGAACACAGATAAGTTAAGTTACTTGGGTTGCCTCCCAAGAAGCGCCTGATTTAACATCGCAACACGACGCAGGTGGTTTGGTTACTCAGACTTCACCAAACCACCTTATGGGTTTCCTTCCAAGAAGCACCTAATTTAACGTCACGACATGATGAAAGTCTATTGACCACTAAGAATTAATCAAAAAACTCATAATCATCTCCTATTGCAGAGACAACCCTAAACTCATTAGGCTTATTCATTGATCGGCAAACATTAAAAATAACCTCCTATTTATTCAGCCTGAATTTGAGTTGGCCTATATCAAAATCCACTAAATATCTCCCAGTGGAAATGAATTGTCGCCCCAAAATTATGGGGACCTAAAAATTAACCTCTCAATCTAGGATCATGAAGTCTGCAGGGAAGATAAAATGGACAACCTTAATTAGCACATCAAATAGGATCCCCACTGACTTATTGACTATGCAATCTGCCATAAATAGCCACATTAAAGTTGGTGTGGGGGTCCCCAAGCCCAACTATATGAACACAGCCAAAGGCATCAAGTTGATGATAGCTCTTAAGTCACGCAGTGCCTTGGCAAACTCAGAAACACCAATTGTACACGGAATGGTGAAGGCACCTAGTCCTCCTTCTTTTGATAGAGGACTCGTGAGGCTATGGCACTATAATGATGAAAGTTACCAACTGGCTCATAGCTCACGGACCTCTTCTTGGTCCCAAGATCCTTCATGCACTTGTCATATCTTGGCATATGCTCCAATGCCTTGACCAATGGTATATTCACAGATAACTACTTAAGCATAGAGAGAAATTTTTAGAACTTACCATCTTCCGCATTTTTCTTCATCCTTTGAGGGAAGGATTGCTGGTCAAGGTATAGCCTTATAAATTTGTGTGGCCTCCTTCTTACCTTCACACTCCTTTGCACCACCTGGAGCCTCAGTCAAGTCAGCCTCACCAGTAAGCTCTTGCTCAGCAAGCTCATCTTCATCAATCTCAATATCCTTGCATCTTTCCATCTCAAATACAACTAGTAGAGGGGGATCAACTGTGGTCTTTCAACTCCTAGTCATCACAACCATATAGTGACTATCATTATTTGGATTATGCAGTGTGTTGCTAGTAGGTGTTCCCTTTTGCCTTTGGTTTAGGGAAGCCATCATTCGACGAAGCTGTTGCTCGATTTGTTTGACCGCTATGGCATGACATTCAACTTTCTGGCTCATACCAAATATATCTCCCCGATTGTCCCTCAACTGACCATTAGAGGATTTTACCTTCTTGTGCATCTCAGCCATGATGTTCTCCTACTTTGAGAGTTGTCTCACCCTCACGTGCATTAATAGGAACATACAAACCTATGCGGTCTTTGTGATATTTCCATTCTTCCTCTCGCTCACGACCTCGGCTCCTATCCCTAGACCCATTCAAGTTATAATTGACCCAATATTGGTTCCAACCCTAATTTTTAGAACTTTGGCACCAAGTGTCTATCCAGACCCTAGGGCGTTGGCCCGAAAATCCACTGATCTTGGGCATAATTACATGCCAAAGCGATACTTTATAACTTAGTTTTGTCTTGTTTATGTATTTAATTATGTACATTTTCATGCCTTTTTATATAAATGAGAAGAAATATTAACCAACATGATTAATCTTTGTTGTTGAAGGAAATAATGCATTGGAGGACCCAATCTATAATTTGGTGAAGTGGAGGAATGATATCGGGAGCGAAACACCAAAGTTGGAATAAATTGGGAGATTTCCAGAGGGCTTCCGTGATACCTCCGTGTCACTTTGGCAGTGCTCCGCGATACACTCTGTGATGCATTGGCAGTGCTCCGCGATACACATTGTGTCACGGAGGCAACACTCCACGATACACATTGTGTCATGGAGGCAGTGCTCCGCGATGCACTCCGTGACACGTTGCTTGTTATTCTGGGAAAAATTCCCACTAGTATAAATAGCACACTTAGGTTTATTTTTAATAATTCTGACTTGGTGGAGAAAGAACGTGGGTTACAGACAGTTGAGGGGAAGAAAATATTAGGGTTCTTCTCTATCTCTTTCTCCTTTATTTCAATTGTTTGTATGATTTACACTCATTTAACGATGTTTAATCCACAAATGAGTGGCTAAATTCACTTCTTGCTGAGGTTAAGAACATTTGTATTGAAATGTAATTATTGATCAATTGGTTTTTCATCTTGTCTTCCATGGTTGTCATATTGATTCTTATTCTTACGGCATTAATGTGTGGCCAATGTTAAATTATATATAAAAAGTCCGGTTTCACTCGAGAGAGCAAGAAATTGGAATGTTGTGAATTGATAGGATATGATCTTTTCTTAGTTTGGGAAAATTGAGAATTGATTTACCTTCAGGATAGAGAAATACCTTAAAGTCGTATTAGTCAATTAAGAAATCGGTTTTGTATGGCTAGAACATGAATTTCTTTTTATGACAGAGATGTAAGTGTAAGGTTCATGATTTTTACGTTGGGTTAAATACGAGAGTTTTAATCCATAGGCAATAATTCTTGACTAGCAACCGGAGGAAAGATTAATCAAATTGTGTCAATAATTTATTTCTTTACGTGTTCATTTTAACCTCAGCATGCTCATACTTATAGTTCAGACTAAAATTGCATATTCGTTTTAGACTTGGTATAAAATTAGGAAACAAAATATCAAAATCTTCTTCACACTATTGTCTGCAGTTTAGAGTTAAAGTTTATTGACACTTGATTAGATTGATACCTTAGTCCAGTCCCTGTGGGATCGACACTTGGCTTACTTGAGCCACTTTACTACTTGTTCGACCATGTGCACTTGCGTGTAGTTATTCCAAATATCCCGAACAAGTTTTTGGCGCCGTTGTCAGGGACTGGCAATTGGTAAAATTATTTTCTTAGTGTTAGTTTACAAATTCTATATAAGTGCTGACAACTTGGTCTTAGTGTTTGTTTTAATTCTTTTTGATTTTATTTTTTTTCTTTTTCGGATACGCTTATTGGCATGACATCGTGGAATACAAATGGTGTAAATGGTGGATACTCATATTTTGGCGAATCTTTTCTAAATTGCAGAGGACACCACTCGTGGCAACACTGTAACACGTGCAATATATGTGGTGTTCAAGATGGCCATTGGGATGGCTGTCCGAATGCATATTCCCCTCCACCAAGCCCCTACTATGATCCTTCTGTTGTTTTTGCTGAATATAGGCATGCCGAAAATGAGGACTTGGGACGCCAAGCTCAAATAGAAGACATGCTGAAACAACTACTGGAGCAATCAGAAGCAATGAAAGAGGCGATGGCAGTATTGAGAATTCAGCAAGAAGAGAATGTAGAGGCTCTAGAAAGGATGAGAAATGTCTAGAGGAGGACCAAGCCCCGTATATTTTGAAATTTGCTAACTCGGAGAGACAAAATGACTTCGCTTACTTAAGAGCCAATAAGTTCAAAAGGCAACATCTACTGCTTGGTCCTTACAATTTTTCACCACCACCCCTGAAGCATAAGAGGAAATTAGAGAAGAAATTGGGGGTGAGATTCATATCCTCAAGGTGGAGGAAAAAGCAGCGAAACTTGATACGTCGTGCCGCGACGTAAAATTAGGTGCTGCTTGGGAGGCAACCCAAGGGTACCATGGGTAACATTTTAATTTCTTGCATTTACGTTGATTTTATTTATTTTTCATCTGGTGTTGTTTCGGTGGAAAGTTAAGCACGGATGGAGGGGAAGTCTGAGTACCCGTGGAGGAGGAAGCTAACAAGCATGGAAGAGAAAAAGTGTGGGGTCCAACACCCACTTGTGCAAAGTTGAAGAAAGGCATGCTATTAGCTAGGCCTAAAGGCCTCAGGGAGTATTTCTCACCCTCTTTAAATTTTAAGTTGATGCTATGGGGACATAGCATGATTCAAGTGTGGGGTGAGGAAAATTTTAAAATTTTTGTGCTTAACGATTTTTGGTGAATGTAATGCTTGTGAGAAATATTTGAATTTTTTTTTTGTGAGTGAAGCATGCCTTCATCACCCGTTGGTTTTTCTTTTCGGTTATTTTCCAACAGGGGGTCTTTGAACCGAAGAATAAAAATTTTACTTTGTCTGTATATAATGTTTTTAGTCATAGTTAGAGACTGTTTCCGACGATGGATGGATGACGACCGTCTTGAGGAAAATTAGTCAGTAGGTTGGTTTTTGAACCCGTAAATAATTGATGGCTTGATATTCTTGTTATGTGCTATGCATGATTGTAAGATACAAGTGTGGTTAGTGTTGAAGCATGTAAGAAGTGTATAACTTTGTGTGAGACACTTAGGCTCTTGAATTTGACTCGATGTGATTGAAGCTTAATTCTAAATTCTTGTGATTAGCTAAGTAAGAGTCTGCTGAATGTGTCTTGAATTGAGCATGTGCTGTGAGTGTAAATTTTTCGAATATTCCGTGCTATTGTGGAATGTCTATAACTTGCCTGGTGTGTATATAAAACGAAATAAAGGATGTGAATTGTAGGAGACGATTTAGGCATTTCTTTGAATGAACCTAAATGTTATCCCTCACTTTACCTACCTTGAATATTTAATCCTAGTTATCCCCATTGAGCCTTGAGCCTATTCTTTGATAGCTACAACATAAGCTTAATCCTTTTTCTTTCATTAGCCTTGAATTTGATCCAAAACTCCTAAGGGCTTAAGTGGAAAAATTCCAAAGAGTGAAGGAGTGAGAAGCGTGAAAAAGAAGGAAAAGTAGAAGTTGAGAAAGTTGAGAAAAGGACAAAGGTGCACTTGTGTAAAAATGGGTGATTATTAGTAGGGAGTAAGAAAAAAAATGAATGAAAAATTTTTTTTTGTTGCTTAAGTACTCCTTACTACTAAGCTGAGTGTGCTTAAAGAAAGGGGAACAAGAAGAAAAAAAAAATTTCAGGATTGAAAAGAATGAGGGTGAAGTAAGAGAAGAGATATCCTTAATGAAGGTTGAAGTTATTAAAAGCTCTTGGGGAAGATAGTCACTATTACTGGCCAGAATAGTACCTACCCGTCCCTTAATTTACATTACAACCCATTAAGTCCTACTTGATCTTACGTTCATACATCCTTAAATGAGTGGTGTAAAACACTAAGGGCAAGCTTATGGGTCACTACATGATGCATGTGAATTCTTTGTGAGAGCGAGCGTAATTTTCATTCATATACCCATACTTGGTGTGATTTGAATATTTGTGAGTAAAAAAGGGTAACTCTCTTGTTGTGAGGACACATGTTTAATGAGAGATAACATCAATGTCGGATTTCTTGATCAGTTGATTTGCATGAGTTTGCGTAGATTGAGAGTCGATTCTTGAGGTTAGAATGTCTTAACTGAGTTGTATATCATTTCATTGATTAAATCGTGCGTGCTCTATTTTTAACTTGTTATCTTAAATAATCATTATAGCCATAGCTTGAATTATCTTGCTAAATTAGCTATATGTGAGTCTTCATGTGCATGAGATGTAAAAGGTTTGTTCGAGGACGAACAAGACTTTAAGTATGGGGTTGTGATCTTGGGAATAATTACATGCCAAAGTGATACTTTATAACTTAGTTTTGTCTTGTTTATGTATTTAATTATGTACATTTTCATTCATTTTTATATAAATGAGAAACAATACTAACAAACATGATTAGTCTTTGTTTCTGAAGGAAATAATGCATTGGAGGACCCAATCTATCATTTGGTGAAGTGGAGGAATGATATCGGGAGCGAAACACCAAAGTTGGAATAAATTGGGCGATTTCCAGAGGGCTTCCGCGATACCTCCGTGTCACGTTGGTAGTGCTCCGCGATACACTCTGTGACACGTTGGCAGTGATCCACGATACACACCGTGTCACGGAGGCAATGCTCCGCGATACACACCGTGTCATGGAGGCAGTGCTCCGCGATGCACTCCGTGACACGTTGTTTGTTATTGCAGGAAAAATTCCCACTAGTATAAATAGCACACTTAGGTCTATTTTTAATAATTCTGACTTGGTGGAGCAAGAACGTGGGTTAAAGACAGTTGAGGGGACGAAAATCTTAGGGTTCTTCTTTATCTCTTTCTCCTTTATTTCAATTGTTTGTATGATTTACACTCATTTAACGATGTTTAATCCACAAATGAGTGGCTAAATTCACTTCTTGCTGAGGTTAAGAACATTTGTATTGAAATGTAATTATTGATCAATTGGTTTTTCATCTTCTCTTCCATGGTTGTTATATTGATTCTTGTTCTTACTGCATTAATGTATGGCCAATGTTAATGTATATCTAAAAAGTCCGGTTTCACTCGAGAGAGCAAGAAATTGGAAAGTTGTGAATTGATAGGATATGATCTTTTCTTAGTTTCGGAAAATTGAGAATTGATTTACCTTTAGGATAGAGATATACCTGAAAGTCGTATTAGTCAATTAAGAAATCGATTTTGTATGGCTAGAACATGAATTTCTTTTTATGACAGAGATGTAGGTGGAAGGTTCATGATTCTTAAGTTGGGTTAAATACGAGAGTTTTAATCCATAGGCAATAATTCTTGACTAGCAACCAGAGGAAAGATTAATCAAATTGTGTCAATAATTTATTTCTTTACATGTTCACGTTAACCTCATCATGCTCATACTTCTAGTTCAGACTCAAATTGTATATTCGTTTTAGACTTAGTATAAAATTAGGAAACAAAATATTAAAATCTTCTTCAAACTGTTGTCTGCAGTTTAGAGTTAAAGTTTATTGACACTTGATTAGATTGGTACCTTAGTCCAGTCCCTGTGGGATCGATACTTGGCTTACTTGAGCCACTTTACTACTTGTTCGACCACGTGCACTTGCGTGAAGTTATTCCAAACAAGTCGAACATCCACCACTTGGTTGTCTAAGAAGTTTGCCTCCTCCTCAGAATTTGAATGCTCTTGCCCTTGTTCCTGACCTTGAGATCCCACTGCATTTACCTTTTTTGCACCAATGCTTATGATTTGCTTCTTGAGATGGTCTAATGATGTTTGCATATTATCCAACTCATGATCACACTCCTCCACCCTTTTATGTTGATCTGCAGACATACCAACAATATACATATTTGTAGCTACTTCTGCTTCCCTAGTGTGTCAGGCCCTGTTCGTCTTAGTCACTCTATCTAGAATAATGGTAGGTTGCTCCCACGAGTGACTCATCAATGCTCCTCCCTTTATAGTATTAGCTACAACTTTTGTGTAGTTTTTAAAGGACCTATAAAAATTTCCAATAAACTGTCATTAGGAATTTTATCATTCGGGTGCTTGGTCAACTTCTTCTTCTTAAACATGTTCTATGCAATGCCTCAGTCTTCAATTGTCGGATGTTATAAATTTCATCCTTTAAATAGTAGTATCCTTGAGGGTTGGAAGAACCTTTCTAGGAAAGCTAGTTTGAACTCCTTTCAGTTGGTGATGGAGTCGTTGGGCAACTCTGATAACCATAATGGTGGCCTCTTCAGAGAGAGAGAGAATGGGAAGAGTCTCAACCATGTAGCATCTTGAGTCACTCCAGGTAACATGTACTCCTTGCATATACTAATAAAGTTCATCATGTGCAGTTTAGCATCATCAGTCGTGTGACCACTAAACACCCGTTTTACATTCAATAGTTGTATCATGGTGCTAGTGATATCAATCTTCTCCCTAACAGGAAAAGGTGGTGGTACAATGGCTCCAGTTGACACGACTTCATCAACATCTGGATCAACATCATCATAGAACTGAGGAGCCTATGTTTTGCCTCTATTTCCCCTTACATGGCGGCCAACATTCACTACCTCATCGCGAGCATCCTCGGCTTCTTCAAGTACAGGTTGCCGAGCTTCTTCATCCATACAGCGCTCTCTTTGGTCAAGGTTCTCCATTCTTGTCAGAGTTCACTCTAATTCAAGATTCAGAGGAATCAGAGAGTTTTCGCTCAGTCAATTACTTGGCATTCACCAAGAGATGAACTATAGATGTCAAAAACAAAAACAAAATATAAATAAAGAAATAACAACTAATAGTCAAATACTATAATTACTCTAATCCTAAGTCGTATTCCCGGCAATGACGCCGATTTTGAGAACGCTAAAATAACACTCCTAAAAAAGTATGATGCAGACATTGTCAATATATAACCCAACAATGGTTGGGGTCGATCCCACAGGGAATAAGGTCAACAAATAGAATAACACTTGTTTTTAAGCTTTTAAGTTAATTATCTATTAAAGGTGGGTTTTGTAAAAATAGAGATGTATAATCGTGAGAATTAATTATTGTTTATGAAGTTTATGCTAATAACTAGGGCAAGTATTCCCCATGGATTCATAACTACTTCAAGTTTAACACTCATGATCTATCCCAATGGTTATTTGTAGAACTGATAACTAGGGTTCATCCAAATGACTGGTTCGTCCCTATTGGATGACTATATTTAATCAACAAATTAGTTCCCATGAGTGATTTCAATTCACCCATTATCAATTTGTTCCAAATTAACTATCCTGCGACCGTAGCTCAAGTCATATAATGACCCATAAATATCAAGGCTTTGTTGTAATTCTCTTTTTCAAATCTCTACTTCTCTAGATTAAAGCAAGAAAAGAATTTGAGCAAGTCCTAACGTTGTGCTCCATTAAGACACATTAAACATAAATAGAATACAAATCAATTATTTAGCATTGGTTTAGAATCACTTTTTGCAACCTTATTTGTTAATTCACCATGGTTTCCAAAACCCTAGTTGTGGATATTTTAGCCTCTGATGGTTATAAGAGAATTATTGGTATTCCTGGGCAAACACAACAATTATTGCCACTTTAACTACTTATTTGTTTTTGTGGGAAAATAAGTCCGAAACACCCAATTTTGCCTTGGTGAACGGAGAAAACTGTCGAGTGAGTGATAATTAAACTTGGATTTGTGGAATGAAATGTGGGTAGTGAAAAGTGAGCCATTGGTTAACGGGAAACTGTTGCAGCATAGGGAAAGCTGCTACAGCGAGACCATTGTGATGGTCGGAGGATGCCTTAACGGAATTGGAGAATAACCATTGGATCCGCTATGGAGGTGTTCGGACATCTGTAGTGGGTTCGCTGTAGAGGAATTGCGATTGAAGTAGCAGACGAAGGGAGGCAGTGAGTTGTTTTTAAGTAGGATTTTAGGGGGTTTTACCCCATTATTCTTTGGCATGAAAAACTGAAAGACTTAGGGAAATTTTCTAGAAAAATAAGCGGTTGTTCTTCCCAAGTAAGATTTCTAGCTAATTCTTTCTCTCATTAGATTTCTCAACACCCAAAAATCAAAGGGTGGCCTTTAATAGTGAATTTTTAGCTAAGAATCGTAGAATTGTAAAAACTAGGGCTAATTAAGGGAGAATGAATGGTATTGATTCCTAGATCTAAGAGTGGGCATTGAACACTTCCTAGGGGATTGCAAAGGAATGTTTTCAATTGTGGGTAGGTTTATACCTAGAATTTGATTATGTTAATATAGTTAGCACTATTAATTGCTTAGGAAGGGTTCAAGGAGTGGAAAACCCTATGAATTAGGTTGGAATGATTGATGGTAGAATAGAATGTGATGAATAAATTGGTGGATAACAATTGAGGCCGTTATGATGGGTGATTTGAGGGTAGGGTTAACATCCCAAGACCCTTATTTGAAGAGTAAATAGTAAAGCACTCTTATGATTATCGTTGTAGATTTCGAACGTTCTGAGGTTCTGAGAAAAGGAGAGGCTCCTGCGAATAGTTGACTTCTCTAACCCTATAATCGAGGTAGGTTATGATTTATATGGAGTTAGACCTTATAATAATGTGTATATGAGTGAAGTGATAGCATGGTTAGTTGGACTTCGAACATAATTTGTTGTTGGTTTCATGACGTGTTAAATATGATTGTAACATAAACTTGAGATGTTGGTTGTCAATGAAGTTTTTGTGAGATTTGAATTCCTTGAGACATATATGTGTTCCTTCAAATTATCATTTAACTGGCAGGACATTTGTAAATATAATACCAAGTTGATGAGAGTAACTTGGTGCCTTTGGAAAATCGCACTAAATGACTGAGTGATAATATACACAATATAAAAATGGAACTAGATAACATGATTTATCTTGAGATGAGCAGCTCATGCTCGAGGAGGGCATCCGGGCGAGCGATTATGATTAAGTGTCTCATGTCCGAGGGGAGCATCCAGATAAGTAGATGAGTGGGAGTGGGTACCACACTGATATAGTATATGAATTTCTAGAGTCCCCTGAAGGTCATGACTGGAAGGAAAGAAACAAAACCCTATGGCATGTGTGTACATTAATGAATGTGAGTGAATATGTGGTGATGTGATAGTGGCGTGTTCTTGGCATATTACCAAAGTGAGGTCAGCAAAGACGAGTTGATTGTTGAGGATTCAGGTGTATATATTCCCTATGATATCCTGATGAATTGATTGTTGAGAATTCATGTGCTAAGTTGATTAATTGATTGCTGAGGATTCATGTGTATATAGTCCCTATGAAAAGTTGTTGAATTGATTGTGAGGATTCATGTGTATATTCTATTGTAAAGAATGACAAATTGATCATTGAGCCTGTTATGTGTGCATTTAATTGAGTTGATGAACTGACTGGGAAAAATTTCTAAGTGTGAAACATAACGTTGACAGCTTGGTTGAGCTACTTCCTATGTAGTATCGCTGCAGCGGTACTATTACTGTTGTAGTGAGACTACCTCCCCCGCAACAATCACTTTGCAGCGAGGCGTTCAAGTAAGAAGGCTAGCTAAGACCTTGCCTTGAAAATTATTAGAAATAGGGTTGTGTAATGAGTAATTGTTGTTGTAAATGATTTTTTGCTATTTCCCTATATATTCATTATTATCTAAGGTCGGTCGATGATGACTACCAGTACTCAGTGTGATACTTATGCTACTCATGCACTTCTTTTCTCAGTGTAGACTGCAATCAGGAAGCTCCTCTCTACCCTATTTTTAGTAGCAGCTGCGAGACATCTGAGGGTGAGACAATTTCTTCAAGCTAACGCAACTCCTCCAGAAGAAAAGCCTTTTTATTCGAACATGGATTATTAATTTTCTGTTATTCCTTTATACTATACAATGGTAGATGTCCTCTATACAATGACTTTTAGTTCTTAGGTTGTTTGTAAGGAGGTTGATAATAATTCTTTCAGTTTTTTAACACTTCCCCTATTTTATTTTATGAGTGCTTAATTGAAAGTAGGAATGTTGCAATGGGATGATGAAGTTGGGGATATGTTGGGTTCGCTCACCGGGGGATTAGTGTAGGTGCCAATCACAACCACTTGGTTTGTTATAAATGTGATATCAGAGACCTAAGTTCATTGATCTCATCGTATAAGGATGAGTCTAGTAGTGTCTCGCAGATCGGTATGGAAAGGTCCATTACTTATCTTCAAGAGGCTACAGGACTTAAGTAAAGCTCCCTTCTTTCTCTCTCTTTCATGGTATTACTTTATTTCAATTAGTATCTGATAATTCAAATTGGAATCTAACAACTTCTTTCTTTCTTTCTCTCACAAATGATGAGAAAACGTGCAGGAGGAATCAGAGCGAAAGCAACAGAGCTAGTGGTAGTAGCCTTAGTTTGCATTCGAGAACGAGGCCGAGGTTGAGAGCGAAGGCCTACTACTGCCAAAAGCAGGTCTAAGATCGTGGTTCCACTTGGGAGAGGTCAAAATCCCAAACGCCTTTGGAATTCCAAGATAGAGTGGCAGTAGAGGTGGAGGCATCGACGCAGGGAGAGGCTGCATCTTCCTTCAATGTCCTAGATTAGGAACTAAATCTTTTGAGAGGTCTCTCGTCGGTAATGGAGTAGCACCAGCAGCTTCAGCAAGTCAGCACTCAAGGATAAAACGTGCCGCAGCTATAGCTCCTCGCATGGACTACTTTTCTGAGGCAGTTATGTTTTTGAGACTGGTGGCTGGACCAGTGATGACTGGGAATGAGCATGAATTGTTATGGAGGTTCAAAAGGATGAAGCCTTCCACCTTATATGGAACTGAGGCTGAGGATTCTAATAAGTTCACCATTGACTACCATGAGAGACTCCGTAAGATGGGGCAATGGAGAAGTACAGGGTGGAAGTTGTTACCTTTCATCAGATGGGAGATACCAAGCTCTGGTGGAGAGCATTTGTGGAGAACAGACCGGCGTGGTCACCTCCACCGACGTGGACTCATTTCTACTCCACTTTCTTAGAGAAATATATGCCCCATACCTTGCGAGACCGAAAGTGAGAAAAGTTCACTAACATTAAGTAGGGAACCTCCTTAGTTGTAGACTGTGAGGCCCAGAGTTTTAGTCACTGTCCAGGTATGCTCTACTATTATTGCCCACCGAGGAGGAGAGGATTAGGAGGTTTGTTAAGGACCTGAATATAGGACTTCAGCTAACAGCTCTACATATGGTCTCAGTAGGTAAGACATTGAGGAAGTGGTTGAGTTCATGAAAAATGTGGAAGGGGTCAAGCAGGATGGTTACGCAAGGAATGTCGAGAAAAAAAATGTCGAAAGGTGGGTAACTTCAGTGGATCTTTTTCTAAGGCTCTGATTCCCCAAGGATACTCGGGATACCTTATTCAATCGACTATAATAGTATTAGCTTTGGGTCCGCCAGGGACTATTTAGTGGCCTACAGGTATAGTTGGGAGAGCCCAAGTGGTTCGCTCAAACACTGGGGCTTATCCTATCTCCTATGTTCCGACTCAGAAGATACTTCTTCATAAGGTCTGTAATGAGTGTTCTGAGTATGGTCACATTTGTAGATGGTGTCCCAAGTTTAGATTGGGCAGGCAGATTGTTCCACAACAAGTCCCCTAAGCTCCAGAAACAAAAAGTATGGAGGTAGTACATTAAGCAAAAATCTTCTTCTGCTTGGGAGCTGACAGTTATTATGTAGGTAGAGGTGGTAACTAGCCTAATAGAGGGGGTGCATTGACCGGAAGGGGTTATGCTTAGTCTGGCATAGGGGGTATACAACCCAGCAGGGGCGGGTCTTAGGCAGGTGTCCAGACTCATTTTTGTGCATTCATTAGTCGACCTGAGGCAGAGACTTCAGACATAGTTATCACATGTACTATTCTTGTATTTGACTGAATCGCCATGACTTTATTTGATCCTGGCCCTACTTATTCCTAAGTGTCTGCTTATTTTTCTACGGGATTGGATCTTATTTGCGATGTTCCTTATATTTCGATTCATGTTTCTACTCCTGTTGGGGATTGTATGATTATGAATAGGGTTTATCATGCTTACTCAGTGAATTTTCTGAGTTTTGATATGCAGGTAGACTTAGTGATCTTAAACATGGTAGACTTTGATGTTTTCATGGGAATGGGCTAGTTTTCTCTACACCATGCTGGATTTCCATGCTAAGACAGTCACCATAGTGATGTCAGGATTGTCTAGGTTGGGGTGGAAAGGGAATTGTGGCCGTACTCCTAAGAACTTATCTCCTATATCTGCGATAATAAATTGATATGGTGAGGGTGTTCAACTTACCTAGCTCAGATTTGGGATGCCTGTTCATAAGGTCCTTCTATAGAGTCTGTTCCGATAGTTTGTGAGTTTCTAGATGTATTTCTCATGGATTTTCCTAGCATGCCGCCGAAATTTGATATTGATTTTTTCATAAATTAAGAGTGAGGGACCCGACCTATTTCCATATTTCCATACATGATGACACTAGCTGAGTTGAGGTAACTCAAGGAGAAGTTGCAAAAATTGCTTAGTAAGGGGTTTATAAGGTCGGTGTCTTTCTGCAGGGTGCTGCTACTATGTTTGTAAAGAACAAAGACGGTAGCATGCGGATATGCATCGATTACCTTCAGCGGAATAAGGTAACCATTTGGAACAAATATCCCCTTCTCCGAATAAATGAACTGTTTGACCAATTATAGGGGCAACAATGTTCTTAAATATTTATTTAAGGTGGGGTTACATTAGCTAAAAATTTGTGCTGAGAATATTCTAAAGATAGCTTTTCAGACTAGGTATAGGCATTATGAGTTCCTAGTCATGTCAATTGGATTCAATAATGCTCTAGCAGCATTCATGAGCCTGATGAATGGTATTTTCAAACCTTATCTGGACTCCTTTGTAATTGATTTTATTCACAATATTTTGATATATTCCAAGACTAAATAGGAACATGAGAATAACTTGAAGATTGTGTTAGGGCTACTAAAGGTGATGCAACTTTATGCAAAGTTCACTAAATGTAAATTTTTGTTGGAACAATGTCATTTCTGGGGCATGTAATCTCCATGAAAGGGATTAAGGTGGATCCACAAATGGTAGAAGTAGTCTGAAACTAGGCTAGGCCTACTTCGGCAGTAGAGATTCGAAGCTTTGTGGGGCTAGGCAGTTGTTACCGCCCATTTGTGAAGGGCTTCATGACCATTGCCTCTCGATTGATAAGGCTGACCCAAAAAGATGTGCCATTCCAGTGGTTCGAAGAATGGGAAGAGAGCTTCCAAAAGCTAAAAACCTTACTAACCCTGGCACATATTCTGGGACTACCAGTAGTAGATAAAAATTTTGCAGTTTATTGTGATATCTCATGGTCTTTCTTGGGTGTTGTGTTAATGCTGAAAGGATAGGTCATTGCGCATGCTTCAAGACAATTGAAAGTGCATGAGAAGAACTACCCTACGCATTACTTGGAATTGGAAGTGGTGGTATTTGCCCAGAAAATATGGAGACATTACTTGTATGGGACCCATTGTGAGGTGTTCACACACCATCGTAGTTTGCAGTTTGTGTTCTCTCAGAAGGATCTCAACCCGAGACAGCGGAGATGGATGGAACTGCTTACGAACTACAATGTCATGATTCTATATCATCTAGTGAAGCGAATATGGTGGCAAATGCCTTGAGCAGAAAATTAGTGAGCATGGGTATCTTGGCTTGTTTGGAAGATGCTCGGCATCCGATAGCCAAAGAAGTTCAGACACTAGCCAATAGTTTTGTATGATTTATATTGGCAGAGGTAGGCGAAATACTAGCCAGTGTGGAACCTAAATCGTCGCTGCTAGAGGAAGTTAAATCTAGTCAGTTTGAGGATACAAGTTTGAGTAAGATTCGCGATCAGGTCTTACAAGGGGAGACGAAGGAGCCCACAATAAATGAAGATGGGGTTTTGAGGATAAGGGGACTACTATGTGTTCCCCGGGTTGGTGAGCTGATCAAGACTATCTTTTCAGAAGCTCACAACTGGAGATACTCTTTACATCCCGGAGTCACCAAGATGTATCATGACCTAAAACGACAGTATTGGTGGAGCAGGATGAAGAGGTACATTGTTGATCATGTTGCCCAATGCCTAATTGTTAGCAGGTTAAATATGAGCATCCAAAACTTGGGGGAGTAGGAGCGGATAACTATGGACTTTGTCGGTGGACATCTGAATACATTAGGAATGTTTGATTCCTTCCGAGTTATTATGATTGGATTGACCAAGATTGCCCATTTCTTTCTTGGTCAGGTGGCTTACAATGCCTAGAAACTAGCTAAGCTGTATGTAAAAGAGGTGATTTAGTTGCACAGGGTACCAATATCGATCATCTCAGATAGAGGTACATGGTTCACTTTCCACTTTTAAAGGACATTGCTGGATGAACTAGGTAATAGGTTGGATTTGAGCATGGCCTTCCTCCCACAGATGGATGGAGAGTCGAAAAGGACGATCCAAGTGTTAAACGACATACTTTGGGCATGTGTGATCAATTTTAAGGGCTATTAGGATAAGTTCTTAACTTTGGCGCAATTCGCACACAATAACAACTATCACTCAACCATTGGCATAGAACCATTCGAGGCTCTATATGGAACGAAATGCAGATCCCCTATATGATGGTTTCATGCGTTCGAAGTGAGACCCTAGGGCACTTATTTGTTAAAGTAGTCCTTGGAAAAAGTCAGAGTAATTCAAGAACGACTGGTGGCTGCTCCAAGTAGGCAGAAGTAGTATGTGGATAGGTAGGTGAGAGATTTGGAGTTCATGGTGGGAGAGTAATTTTTTCTTAAGCTTTCCCCCATGAAGGGAGTGATGAGATTTGGAAAGCGAGGCAAGCTTAGCCTGCGGTACATTAATCCATTCGAGATTCTTCGGTGTTTGGGAGAGGTAGTTTATGAAATAGCCTTGCCACAAGGTATGTCCAGAGTGCATCTGAAATTTCATGTCTCTATTCTACAGAAATACCATGGGGATGGGGCTTATATCATTTGATGGGATTTAGTGCTGCTTGATGAGAACTTGCCTGTCACGACTGGAAAGGAGACCCGGATCGTAGACACGGGACAACGGACCTTAAGAGACCCCAAGTCAACCCATGGCATAAGCATTCACTAACTCATTCAAAAAAAAACACAAAGGATACATAAATATAAACTCAAAGGAAGTCTAACTTAACATAACAACAAAATGCCCATCCGAAGCTGAAAGCATGTCTAAGTCTGATAAACCTCTAATCTGGATGAGTTGATGGGACAATGCCCCCAACTAGCTCAGAAACACTAAAACTGAAAAATATGCTCATGAAACCTAAAAATATATTCCTAGGAAGATGAGGACTCACCAAACAGGCAGGTGCTAACTCTGATAAGCAGCTGCGAATGGGGCTGAACTTGATAACTGAAAGTATGCGGTCAGTACGTGGAATGTACCGCGTATGCAAGGTAAGTAAGACCTCTTTGATAATATAAATCATTTAAATCCTTTCATACGTATAATAAACTTTAAGAGTAAATAGAAGACTATATGCATTCATTCAGGAATTGAAGTCTTATCATAACGTGTTCATGCATGGCTTTAGAACATTATGACTGACTCGAATGACTCAAAGCTAAATCATAACATTTATATCAAAAGCTGAACAATAAGTCAAACCTTGCATTTTTAAACATGTATCCATAAGAAAATCATTATGAGTAATGGATATACAAATTCAAATGAAATAGACAATGGGAGACTCATCACTTAACCAGATCTGATTGATCATCGTGATGTTGTATATATTTGATCTTTAAAAGTAGAGTTGCATCTAGTCATACCACGATAGAGCTTACGTGGTCCCGACTATTACACTCAAGTGGACAGAGCCGTCCAAAACCTTACCAGGGATAAGGAAGCTATCATGATATCGATATCAAGCTGAAGGGCCAATCGGGCCGGGGATAGCTCACAAGGGAGGTCCCAAATAATATAATAGAATCAAACTATCTTGGCGCGTAGTTCTGTGGCATAAGGTAGTCAACCCTTATCCCGCTCGGTGCAAGATTCTTCTCCCAAAACATGCAATGCTCTACATAATACAAATACGAAGGTCAATATTGTGTAGTGACTAAACTCAACATGTAACCATTCACAACTCAACATCGTATGAAATGAAGCTCAACATTGTCTATTGACAAAGCTCAGTATGAAATCATGTATACTTAGACATCATATTGATATGAAGCTCAACAATGTCATCTCGACAAAGCTTAGAATGGGGTCATGCTTAGACTCACCATCATGTGAAATGAAGCTTAATGACAACATATATCTCAATTATGAATTCATGCATATGAGAAGCTTTACTATGACAAATACCACAAGCTCAAGAATAGTGGGAGGCTTTACTCCAAAATACTGTGGTAAGGCTACTTTAGAAATATCACTTCATCATCATCAACATAAGGGACTTTCCGAAAAACTTATCATGCTTGGACTCATATGATTTTTTGGAAGTCGTTTAAATTGGGAGATTTCACTCTGAAATAAGTAATAATGTTAATTCACGATAATCATCATTCATACTCAACATTGGGCACTACCCAAAGCTTCATCATACTTGGGTCTATTTATTCTTCTTCGAAAACAACATCAAAATCATGGGTAAGGCTGAAAACATACTTTTCATCATCTACTCCATCATCATCACATTATATTAGGAACTCTCCATACATGCGCCTTTTAGATTCAATTTTAGAAAAACAATTTTGTAAAAAAAATTAAGTTAGAATCCTCCCAAGTTTGATAAATCATCAATATCAACTCAATTTAATCATACTCATGAGTAGAAATGTAAGAATCATGCAATTCAATGAAAACACATACTTGATCATCACAAACTAATCACAATTGACAGGGAATGGGCATTGGTGTAGATGAAGGCACCCACTCATAGCCTTACATACCATGGAGTGAAGAATCCTAACTCTTCCTAATTGCCCAGCTGAGATTTCCCTTGAAAACCTTGAAATTCTCCTCACTTTCTTCCCTTCAAGCCCTCCCCCTTGAATGCATGAAGAAAATGGCCTAGATGGGTCTTTCTCAGCTTAAAACCCTCTATTACTAGCTTAAAACGACATCGTATAGGCCCTCAGAACATAGAAATTATGACAAAGCCCTTACCGAAATCGTTGAAAATAACTGTCAGGGGGTCCTAACGGACGACCTGACGACTCGATACTAGGGCACAAGATCCATTGGTTCACCCGTCAAGTACATTGCCTCATCCTTTATGAATACTCAATGGCTTGGTAGAGGACCTCCTAATGTGTTGTTAGGACTGACAACGACTCATTAGGTACCATCCGTCAGGTACACTGTATAAGCTTCATTATCTTTCTCTAGGACCTCCCCATGACTGACCTGGCGACTCGTGGTGACTGACCACGAGTCATTACTTCACCCGTGAGGACCTCGAGTCCTTCAACATCTTAAGCCTTCCCCATGAGTCACTTGACGACTAGTTAGGCCTTCTCACGAGTCGTTAAGTGACTCGTTTTGCAACTGCTTCAACATTTTCCAGTTTTCTCCTTATTCACTGCCCGACCTAATCCTTGAGTTCCTGGGGTATAACAATATCTTCCCCTTGGGGACATTCATCCTAGAATTTTATAAACAAGAAAAAGCCCTAGAAACAACAATCACTATTCATATATAGATGTTAATCATAGACATTCAAGCCGAAAACTGACGAAACGAGAACCACATAGCTGGTCAGAGTTCAGACATCACATACATATATCATATCATAAAAACAAACTTATTCGCATGAATAGACCATGAAAAAATGACTAGAGGTTTAGGGCAAAATTTTGATACCTCAAATTGAAGTTGAGCCGGTAGGGAAGAAATGGGGGTATTTAGCCATCATATATGCTTCGGCGTCCCACGTGGCTCCTTTGACATGTTGATTCCACCATAACACCTTTACTGAGGCTACTACCTTGTTCCTCAGCTTTCAAAGTTTTCGATACAAGATTTAAATTGGAATTTCTTAATAACTAAGGCTGTCTTTCACGCCAATGCTGTCTATCGGAACCACCAAGGCTGGTTCACCCAAGCACTTTTCAAAATTGATACATGGAACACGAGATGAATTAAAGCCAATTTCGAAGGCAAGTAAACTCATACGCCACCTTACTAACTCTTCTTACAGGACTGAGTTTACCTTTCTTTCTGAACCGCATGACTCCCTTCATGGGAGATACCTTTAGAAACACCCAGTCGTCTACATCAAATGCCAAATCTCTTCTCCTCACATCAGCATGCAGTTTCTGATGACTCTGAGCGGTTTTTAACTGGTACCTTATTAACAGAACCTTCACGATCGCCTTATGCACTGAATCTGGACCTATCATGGCTACCTCATCAACCTCAAAATCCAGTGGGGGACCTGTACCTTCGCCCGTAGAGAGCCTCGAACAGTGCCATCTAGATACTAGAGTGGTAACTATTATTATAAGCAAACTCGATCAAGGGAAAATGATCAACCCAACTACCTTTGAAATCCATAACTCATGCCCTCAACATATCCTCAAGAGTCTGAATGGTTCGTTCTGCTTGGCCATCCATCTGAGGATGAAAATCTCTACTTAACTTAACCTGAGTCCCGATCATCTTTTAAAACAAAGGCCAGAATTGAGAAGTAAGCTGAGTACTTTGGTCCGAAATAATAGACAAGGGAACTCCATGAAGTCAAACCAATTCCCGAATATATAGTTTAGCATAATCATCCGCTGAATCTGTGGCCTTGACAGGTAGGAAGTGCGCAGCCTTGTTTAACCTGTCGACCACCACCCAAAGAGAATCATACTGTCAGCGAGTACGAGGTAGTCCAGTAATGAAATCCATATTAATCTCTTCCCACTTCTAAGTGGGAGTGCTGATATCCTGAAGTACGCCTCCCGACCTTTGATGTTCAACCTTCACTTGCTGACGATTAGGACATTTGGCTACAAACTCTACAATATGATTCTTCATACCATCCCACCAATACATTTCTCGCAAGTCGCGATACATCTTTGTGGATCCATAATGGATAGAATATCTGGTACCATGTGCCTCATGCAATACTCGAACTCTGAAATCATCAACGTCTGGGACACATAGATGACCTTGGTATCGTAGCACACCATCTCCCCCTTGGGAGAAAACCACCACTTTATGACTATGCAACGCCTCCTTCAGCTTCCTCAATATTGTATCGTCATCTTGCCTAGATTTAACGTCAACTACCAAGGATGATTTCGACCTGTTATGCATAGCAACACTGCCATCAGTCGAATTGATCAATCTTACTCCCAGCCTTGCAAGCTGGTGAACATCATTCATCAATTCCTTCTTCCCCTCATCCATATGGGACACACTCTCCACTGAGAGTCGACTAAGTGCATCCGCAACCACATTAGCCTTGCCCAGGTGGTAAAGGACACTCATGTCATAATCTTTAAGTAACTCCAACCACCTCCTTTGCTGTAGATTTAGATCTTTCTAAGTGAACACATATTGCAAGCACTTGTGGTCCGTAAAAACATCCACGCGGACCTCATACAAGTAATGCCGACATATCTTCAATGCAAACACCATCGAGGCCAATTGAAGATCGTGGGTCGGATAATTCTTTTCATGCACCTTTAGCTATCTAGAGGCATAAGCTATCACCCTTCCCCACTGCATCAATACACACCCATGTCCAACTCTAGAAACATCACAATACACCACGAAACCATCGCTACCTTTGGGTAGAGTCAACAGTGGTGCTGATGTAAGCCGAGCCTTTAACTCTTGGAAGCTTTTCTCACAAGCCTCCAACCATTGAAACTTCACCTTCTTTTGAGTCAACTTAGTCAATGGCGCTGCAATAGATTAGAAACCCTCCACAAACCTCCGATAGTAGCCAGCAAAGCCCAAGAAGCTCTAAATATCCGAAGGATTTACCGGTCTGGGCCATTTCTTCACCGCCTCAATTTTCGACCGGTCTACTTTTATATCTTCTCTAGACACCACATGGCCCAAGAATGCCATAGAGTCCAACTAAAACTCACACTTGCTGAACTTTGCATACAATTGGCAGTCCTTGAGGGTCTGAAGAACTACTCTCAAGTGAGTGGCATGCTCCTCCTCGCTCCAAGAGTATACCAAGATGTCATCAATAAACACGATCACAAACACATCCAAATATGGCTTGAACACCCTGTTCATCAAGTCCATAAAAGTTGCAGGAGCATTTGTTAGTACAAAAAACATACCTAGAAACTCGTAATGACCATACCGTGTCTTGAATGCCATCTTCGGGATATCACTCTCCCGAACTCTAAGCTGATGATACCCAGATCTTAGGTCTATCTTTGAGAAACACTTAGCACCCTCAAGCTAATTGAAAAAGTCATCGATCCTAGGTAAGGGATACCTGTTCTTGACGGTGACATTGTTCAACTATCGGTAATCAACGCACATACGAAGGGAACAATCTTTATTCCGAACAAATAATACTAGTGCGCCCCACGGAGACTGGCTCGGTCTAATGAAGCCCTTATCTAGGAAATCCTTTAACTGATCCTTCAACTCTTTTAGCTTGGATGGAGCCATCCTATAGGGTGGAATAGATATAGGCTGCATATCGGGAAGGAGGTCAATACTGAAATCAATCTCCCGCTCAGGAGGAATACCTAGCAAATCATTAGGAAAGACCTCTGGATACTCACGTACTATTGGAACTGACTGGATAGTCGGGGTTTCAAACTCCACGTCCTTCACACTAACTAGATGATACATGCAACCCTTAGAAATCATGTTCTTGGCCTTGGTAGGAAACAAATCGACCTACAGGCACAGCTGCACTACCCTTCCATTTTAAAACTGGCTCACCCGCGCGTCTGAACTCTACTAACTAGGTCCTGCAATTAATGGAAGCATAATAAGCATACAACCAATCCATGCCGAGAATAACATCAAATTTGGTCATGGCTAACTCTATCAGATCTTCTGGGGTGACCTTATGGAGAACCAAGGCCTGGCAATTCCTATACACTCGTCTAGCTATAAGTGAGTCACCTACTAGAGTAGAATCCGAGAAGGACTCTAACAAGACATCGGGGCTGACTCTGAAGGTAAGGTGTCACAAAGGACAAGGTGGCCCCTGGATCTAACACTGCATAAACATCAAAATGGAAGACTCGTAACATATCAGTAACCACATCTGGGGAGACCTCCTGCTCCTGACGGGATGCTAGAGCATAGAATATGTTCTGGCGCTGCCCTCCAGCAGCACTGGTATATGGCCCCTGATGTGCTTAGCGAGGGGGTGGGGCTGCTGAGCTAGAAGATGGGCCACGGCCCCCATCTTGATCCTATCTCGCTTCTGGACAATCTCTAAGAATGTGTCTAGGTTTCCCGCACCCGAAACATGCACCCGAACCTGCCAAGCACTGACTTGTATGCCCTCGGCCATATCTGCGACAAGCTGAAACACCTAAACCTGCGGGCATGCTGTTCTGACCCCTCGAGCCTAATGCTCGTCCTCTTTGATCATGCCAAGGCCAAGATGGAACACTAAAGGGTGATGAAGCTGGGGTGGATGATCTTTCATGGGTCTGCTGATGGTGCCCACTACTGGATCTCTATTGCGAGAATTTGTGGTCCTGCGTCCTGGTCCTCTTGGTCTCTCTCTCTCTCTCAAATGTGCAGCCTCCATCTGCTGGGTGTACAACACCATCCTAGGGAAGTCCATATCCTGATGGTGCATAACAATCCTGCATTCCTAATCCATGTAACCTGCTATCCCATGCACAAACCTACTCAATCGCGCCCTCTAATCGTCCACTAACTCAGGAGCATACTACGATAGGCGGGTAAACTCAAGGGAATGCAATAGTACCATTATCCTCCCTTGCTTCAGATTTATGAACTCAGCTGCCTTTAGCTCCCTCATTTCCCGAGGGAAGAACCGATTGAGGATTGCAACCTGAAACTCCTCCCAAGTGACTGGACCTGCTTCAGTGACCCTGCTATCCTTCC
The DNA here is from genome assembly GCA_035772735.1 of Datura wrightii. NCBI lineage: Eukaryota > Viridiplantae > Streptophyta > Magnoliopsida > Solanales > Solanaceae > Datura > Datura wrightii. The sequence goes on from JASDFA010000018.1 coordinate 148,016,454, forward strand.
ATTGACAGAACCAGATATGCGCAACCCCCTTCAACTGATAGGAGGCCAACTACACGCACTCAACACTACTCACCCCATAACCTGGGTGATATTGACGATCTCATCAAGGAACTCATGTGGGTCCTCATCTACCTTGGACCTTAGAATCTTCGGCAGGTTAAAACTCAAGAAGTCCCTGACTCGAGCCGCCGCTACACTACCATTTTGTGAAACATGCACAACAGCTTGTTGATTGACCTGAGCGGTCAATGCCTGCACAAGCATCTAGATAGTGGCTCGAAACTCAAAATGGGCGGCTGGCTCCGGTGCTTGAGGCTTCTAAATTGGTGAGACCTGCTGATGCCCACGACCCATGACATCCTAGTGGCCTTCACCGTCTCTATTTCTCCTTCCATTCATCCTTCGAGGAACCATGATTCTATAGTCGCGAATAGCATGAAGTAGAAGGATAGAAAGACTCTTCATAGCACGACATAGATTATGAAAGATGGGGACATTTCCTAAATTGTTTCGTAGTCTCTTCCTCATAAGTGTGGTGTGCTTTAAACTCATGAAAAAGACTCTACTTAACGCAGCTTTCAGACTTCCTAGGATACTTCAAACCTATGCTCTAATACCATGTTTATCATGACCCGAGAGGAGACCCAAATCTTAGACACGGGACAAGGGACCTCGATAGACCCCACGTCAACCCATGGCATAAGCATTCACTAACTCATTGAGAAAAAACACAAAGGATACATAAATATAACTCAGTGGAAGTCTAACTTAACATAACAACAGAATGCACATCCAAAGCTGAAAACATGTCTAATTCTTATAAGCCTCTAATCTGGACGAGATGATGGGACAACACCCCTAGCTAGCTCAAAAGTACTGAAACTGAAGACACGCTCATGAAAACCTAAAATCTAGTCCTCGGAAGATGAGGAATCACTAAATTGGTAGGTGCTAACTCTGATAAGCGGCTATGAACGCGGCTGAACTTGAGACTAGATCCTGTATCATGAAATGATGCAGCATAGAAAGTATGCGGTCAGTACGTGGAATGTATCGAGTATGCAAGGTAAGTAAAACTGTTTGATAGTATAAATCATTTAAACCCCATTCATTCATATAATAAAATTTAAGAGTAAGTAGAAGACTACATGCATTAATTCAAAAATCGAACTCTTATCATAACGTGTTCATGCATATCTTTAGAATATCATGACTTACTCGAATGACTCAAAGCTAAATTATAACATTTATATCAAAAGTTGAACAATGAGTCAAGCCTTTCAGTTTTTAATATGCATGCATAAGATAATTGTTATGAGTAATGGATATGCAAATTCAAATGATATAGACAATGGGAGACTTGTCACTTAACCGATATACCACGATAGAGCTTACGTGGTCCCGACTATTACACTCAAGTGGGCAGAGCCACCCAAAACCTTGCCAGGGCTAGGGACGCTACCATGATACCAATATCAAGTTGAAGGACAAATCCGGCCGGGGATAGCTCACAAGGGAGGTCCCAATAATACAATAGAATCAACCTACGTTGGCGCGTAGTTCTGGGGCATAGGGTAGTTGACCCTTAGCCCGCTTGGTGCTAGACTCATCTCCCAAAACATGCAATGCTCTACATCGTATAAATATGAAGCTCATCATTGTCTACTGATGAAGCTCAACATGAAACGATGCACAACTCAACATCGTATGAAATGAAGCTCAACACTGTATATTGACAAAGCTCGATATGAAATCATGCATATATTAGACTTCATATAGACATGAAGCTCAACAATATTATCTCGACAAAGCTTAGAATGAAATCTTGCTTAGACTCAACAGAATGTGAAATGAAGCTTAATGACAACATATATCTCAATTATGAATTCTTGCATATGCGAAGCTTTACTATGACACATACCACAAGCTCAAGAATAGTGGGAGGCTTTACTCAAAAATCATGTAGTAAGGCTACTTTAGAAATATCACTTTATCATCATCAACATATAGGCCTTGCCCAAAACCTTATCAAGCCTTGACTCATACGATTTATTTGAAAACATTATAAATTCTGAGATTTCACTCCGAAACAAGTAATAAAGTTAATTCATGATAATCATCATTTATACTCAATATTGGGCACTACCCAAAGCTTCATCATACTTGGGTCTATTTATTCTTCTTCGAAAATATCATCAAAATTATGGGTAAGGTAGAAAACATGCTTTTTATCATCTACTCCATCATCATCACAATATATTAGGAACTCCCTATACATGGGCGTTTTAGATTAAATTTAAAAAAAATAATTTTGTAAAAGACATTAAGTTAGAATCCGCCCAAGCATGATAAATCATCAATATCTACTCAATTTAATCATACCTATGAGTAGAAATGTAAGAATGATGCAATTGAATGAACACCCATACTTGATCATCACAAACTAATCACAAATTGACAGGGATGGGCATGGGTGTGTAAGAAGGCACCCACTCATAGCTTTATATACCTGGGAATGAAGAATCCTAACTCTTCCTAATTGCTCGACTAAGATGTCCCTTGAAAAACATGAAATTCTCCTCACTTTCTTCCCTTCAAGCCCTCCCCCTTGCATGCATGAAGAAAATGGCCTAGATGGGTCTTTCTCAGCTTAAACCCCTCTATTACGAGCTTAAAACGACGTAGCATAGTCCCTTAGAACTTAGGAATTACAGAAAAGCCCTTACTAAAATCGCTGAAAATAACTATCAGGGGATCCTAACGGACGACTTGATGACTCATTACTTGGGCACACGATTCGTTGGATCACTTATCAAGTGCACTGCCTCATCATTCATGAAAATTCAATTGGCTTGGTAACGACCTCCTAATGGGTCGTTAGGACTGACAATGACCCATTAGGTACCATCCATTAGGTACATTGGATGAGCTTCATTATCTTTCTCTAGGACCTCCCCATGACTTACCTGACGACTTGTGGTGACTGACCATGAGTCGTTATATCACTCGTGAGGACCTAATCCTTCAAAATCTTAGGACTTCCCCATGAGTCACTTGATGACTCGTTAGGCCTCCCCACGATTCGTTAAGTGACCCATTCTACCACTGCTGCAATATTTTCCAGTTTTCTCCTGATTCACTTCCGGACCTGATCCTTGGGTCCCTGTGGTATAACACTGCCTTACGAGGAAGATCCTAAGACTATATTAGAAAGAGAGGTCTACAAGTTAATATCTAAAGAGATGGAAATAGTAAAGTTCCACTAGAAGAATCATCCTTTAGAGGAAGCCACTTGGGAGACCAAAGCAGATTTGCGGGACAAATACCCTCAGCTGTCTATAGAATCAGGTACATCTCCTTTCCTTACTTTCTTGGGCCGTTCAGAGATGAACAATATTTTAATTGGTATCTGATTTAATGAGCCATCTGTCGTGAAGGGGAAATAAGTCTAGAACACCCCGTTTCTTCCTAGGTGCATAGGGAAAAGTTTTGGGTAAGTGATAGTTAAACTTCCATTTGAGGAATGGAGTGTAGGCACTGAGTATAAGCTACTACTTAACGGGTGCCGGATGTAGGGTGGGGAAAGTCGTTGCAGCAAGATCGTAATAATGGAATGGGAGAATAGTCATTCGATTTATCGTGGCAGTGTTCTAACTGACATAGCGGGTCCACTGTAGTGAAATTAAGGCTGCAACAGCAGATGACGGGAGATAGTGAATTGGATTTAAGTGGGATTTCAGGAGTTTTATCCTATTATTCTAAGCCACATTAATGAAGTGAAGTTAGTAATGATGAAGTGATTGTTGAGGATTCAGGTGTGTATATTCCCTATGATAAGTTGATGAATTAATTGTTGAGAATTCATGTGCTTATAATCCATTTGCTATGTTGATGAATCGATTGTTGAGTATTCATGTGTATATAGTCCCTATGATATGTTGCTTCATTGATTGTGATGCTAAATTGATTGTGAGGATTGATATGTATATACCATGCGAAAGAATTATACTTGGTAGAGATACTACCTACGTAGTATCACTGCAGTGGTACTATTACCGTTGCAATGAGACCACCGCCGCGGCAACAACCCTGATGCAGTGAGGCCTAATCAACTGAGCAGGCTATCTTAGAACTTTCTTTGAACAATATTAGAAATACGGTTGTGAAATGAGTAATTTTTTTCTTGAATGTTTCATTGCTATTTCCCTATATATTTATTATTATCTAAGGTTGGTCTATGATGCCTACTAGTAATCTATGTCATGTTGACACTACCTTTACACATCTTCTTTGAGTGTAGACTGCGATCCAGGAAGCTCCTCTTGACTCCCATTTATTGTAGCAGCTGGGAGAAACCCGTGGGTGAGATGATTTCGTCGAGCTAACGCTACTCATATGGAAGAAAAAACTTTTTATTTAGACAAGGATTATTTATTTTTTGTTATTCCTTAAGACTATACATAGGTAGATGTCCTCTACACGATGACTTCAAATTCTTAGTTTGTATATAAACAGGTTTTTAATAATTCTTTCGATTTTATAAAGCTTCATCGATTTTACTTTATGAGTGCTTAATTTAAAGTAGGAATGTTGCAGTGGGATGATCAAGTTAGGGACACATTGGTTCGCCCACCAGGGGATTAGTTTGTGTGCCAATCACGGCCACTTGTGTCGTGACAGCCACAGCAGATGAAATGAACCAGAACTTTGTGATTTTCCTATTTCTAAGACCCAAATCCTATTATAACAAGGATTAGTCATTAAAAACACACTGAAATGAAATTTTTCTTATTATAGCAAGGAAAAGCATAGGGTGTCTATAGAAGGGCAAGAATTCCAAAATCCTCTTCGACGATTTTTTGCAAGGACACCAGGGCTCAAAGCAAGAATGCAATCCCATTATTTCTTAGCAGTAGCATGACGCCCAGGTAGGTTATAGCTTACATTTGTGTTAGACTTTAATTAGTAACTCATATATTTTTGTACATTTTATATATAATTGATGGGAGAATGTAAATACAGAATATTGAAGATATCTGGTATAAAATCATAGGGAAAGAATTGTAAAAAGGGGAGGGGAAATAACTCGAATAATAAGAAAAGGAAGTGATGAATACTTTATTGTAATTATTGAACATGGGTAGATTCTTTATGATGGATTGTTGATGGTATATTTTGGATGGTATATTCCAGTCAGCATATTCTCAACAACATATTCCTAGTTGTGTATTCTTAATTGTACATTATTGGTTATTGTAAGTGGAAATATTGAAATTAACATGGAATTGTCTAGTTAAAAATGGAGTTGGAAGAACTTCAATATTGGGTGACTATAAAGTTGGTAACAAGTTGATAACTATGATAGAGATGGAGAATTTACCATGAATATTGTATCTTGAAGTAGGGGTGACGTGATAGTTGGGATATTCATGATGAATATTTTCCTTGAATATGTGAAGTCTCATGAGATTGAACTAATAAATAATTGGGAGCAGAATGTGGTGTAGGTATATATAAAGTCAAGTATGAATTAATAATTTTACGTGTCTATATGTGTATATCTAATTACCTACACACCCCACTTAATTATAGTGTCAAATTACCGAAGATTGCGTTGTAACCAATGTCTTATATTGTTACGCCCCAAAGTCGGGGTAGAGCGTAACTGACACTCGATTCATGATTGATCGAGAAGCTGGCTATATGGCATCTGTAACTGTAATACATAGGTCATCCAGGCCACCTGTCATAATCAACTGGAGTAAAAACTAGACCCATAAGGTCTCAACATTACAGGGTAAACAACTGAAATACAACCAAGGCAATGACTATGCTAAACCAAGCAATAATAAGACGACGAGGCCACAAACTGAATAACACTATACACTCTATGTCCACAAAGCATCAAAGAGTAAACTAGCTGATGGTCAGAATAGGCTCTGACCTACCCATAACTGTATCTCAAAACTGAAGCATAAATAACTATGCCCTAGATCCAGGAAGAAATGAGCATACCAACACATCCATTGATCTCATGAACTACTACTGCAACTGGCAATCCCGACCTCTACCTGCATCTGTGGCATAAACGTAGGTAACCAAGCGAAGGGACATCAGTACGAATGAAATGTACTGGTGTGTAAGGATGAAACTATAAACATGAGATAACAATCCTGTAATAACTGACTCAGCACATAACATATAAAGGATAGATATAACCTAGTACTCTGCAACCTGTAGTTGATAACAACTCACTATAAAATAAGAGAACTCAAACTAACTGAACCAAGAATAAGGAATAGTACAACATGGAATACTAGTAACTGAACCCTAATAATAACAGTATAATGAAGTCAAAATGTAATTAAGAAATTCACAATAAAGAAACTATAATTGTGATTCCAGTGACCAGGCAACCATAAATCCATATATAAAATTCGTCCAGCCAGTGTACCACCGGGGTAAAATAAAAATATCTCTTGCCGGTGTACCATTTTGGGGTAAAATAGGACATCTCCAACTAGTGTATCATACCGGGGTAAAATAAAATTAAATCTCAATCGCAATCGTAAATGGAGCTAATGGGGCTCATATAGACTACTTGTATATTGACAACCATGCAATATGTCGACTCAGTAACTATAACACATGTAGGATCTTACCACGACCCTAAATACTACAATTATTTCATACAAATATAGGTCTTTCATTTAGCATTTAAATTCATACATATGTTGTGAATGAATACTAGGAAATTTCCTAGGACTGAAATATCAGAAAGACTGTGTAGACATACGTTCATGGTTTTAAGCATCTCCTAGCAATACTAACACGAGGAGCAAAGAGGAATAGCTTAACTTAATATTTTTCATTAACAATGTTAACATTCCTTTCGTACTTATACTCATTTGAGTTTCATACTTTCATATCAAGAATTGTGAGCATACCTCATTCATTGTACATCATATCACATCTCAATGTAACTTATGAATAGGAAGACATAACTCGTGTATCTCAAACTTAGAGCTCTTTAACATAAAAACGCTAGGCAACTGTCTAGGGGCTACCTTAAGATAAATAAAGATTTATAGTGGTGCTTTAGACAACATAGGAAAGGCTCATGTGAAATGTTGCAATATATGAGGAGCTTAGAAAGCTTAGCGGCATTATAAGAAGTTAAGAAACTTCCAAGAAAAAAATCCATTAAAACTTGAAAAAGTTAATCCAACAGTTAGAACAAATAATCAAAGATAATTGTTTAAAAGTATGATGAAGAACTTCTCTTTAACTTGAGTTACTATCTCAAAAATGTTCGATTCCAATTATTTATTAAGAAGTTAACACTTTACTGGCCTTTCATCAACTTAACACAAACTGAAGATAAACAACTTTATTTATATTGTTTCACTAAACGTCTTTAGAACAGGGTAAATCTTGCTAGCCATTTGCATAAATCATTCACAATTGTAACCCTTATCATCTAAGTTAAGAACCTTTAGATCTACTTTTCATATTAACCTTAACTTCTTTTTCAATTCCCTGCTTAATTATTTACGCTCATGTTCACTATTCCAGCAATTCTTATACGCACTTATCATTTTACTTAATTACCAAACTTATTTCTTAAACCTCGTCTTTTTTATATTTTAACATCGTTTAAAGGTTTTCTGAAATAAAGTACAGGCAGAGAGCATATAACTCACATATTACCTTAAAAGGTCTAATATTTACTGTTATCTTTCCTTTGCTACCGGTGCCTCAACTTTTACACTTGGGTTAACCTCCTTACACATATACAATTTTCAAAGAACGTGCAACGTGTCTACTTAAATCCTTAAACAGTTCTCAGGAGGTCTACATAACTCAAGAGTTCTAATAAATATATAACGACTTTCTAATGCGACGCTCAGAGACTGCTAGTTGTTCGCTAAGTTCAGCAAATGTGAATTCTGGTTGAAATTTGTGACTTTCCCTTGTCACGTGGTCTCGAGTGAGGTATTCAGGTAGATCCTAAAAAGATATCAGCAATGAAAGACTGGCCAAGACCTACTTCCCTAATTGAAATCAGAAGTTTCTTGGGTCTGGCAGGTTATTACGGACGTTTTGTTGAAGGTTTTTCCTCTATTGCATCTCCTCTGACTAGGTTGACTCAGAAAAGGTGAAATTTTAGTGGTTAGATGCGCGTGTGACAATTCTCCAGGAGTTGAAGACTCAACTCACAACCACTCCAGTGCTAACCTTGCCGGAAGGAACAGATGGGCTTGTAGTGTATTGTGACTCTTCTAGAGTTGGACTCAGTTGTGTTATGATGCAGCGGGGTGAGGTGATAGCTTACGACTCCAAACAGCTCAAGGTTCATGAAAAGGACTATCTGACTCAGTATTTAGAGTTGGCAGCAGCAGTGTTTTCGTTGAAAATATGGAGGCACTACCTTTACAGGGCTCACATGGATGTTTTCATCGATTACAAGAGCCTTCAGTATGTGTTCGGTCAGAAATATTTAAATCTTCATCAAAGAAGATGGTTGGAGCTATTGAAGGACTACGAAATGAGTATGTTATACCACTCGGGCAAAGCCAATGTGGTGGCTGATTCTCTAAGAAGGATGTCTATGGGTAGCGTGGCTCATAGTGAAGAGAATAAAAATGAACGAGCGAAGGATATTCATAGCTTAGCTCGGTTGGGAGTGTAGATAGTTGATACAGCTGAGGGTGGACTAGTAGTATAGAATGGATTAGATTCCTCGTTAGCAGTTGAGGTTAATTCAAGTCAAGATGAAGATCCCATACTGCTCAAGCTGAAGGATGCAGTTCTTAGAAAAGAAGTGGAGGCTTTCTCTGAAGAGGAGATGGTGTGCTCCGTTATTAGGGTAGACTCTGCGTACCGGATGTGCGTAACATGAGACAACAGATACTGGCTGAAGCACATATTTTGAGATATTCAATTCATCCAGGTGCCACTAAGATGTACTGTGATCTGCGGGATTGTCACACCCCGAGTCAACACCCTGGACGGGACATGGTACTTAAAGCCATAGGTGACCCCAAGTCAACCCATGGTCTATCATACACTGGAATTCTAAGTAAAATAAATATAGCGAAAGATTATGAATAACATCATAAGAGAATTTAAGAAAATAAAACTAAAAATATTATGTTTGAGAACATCTGAATCCAGAATTAATTCTTTATCGGAAAGCCTTCTAACTGATGAGTTACTGGGAAAAGCCCCCGCTAACTCCAAGTCTAAATAAAACTGTATTCTGACTTTAAGAAAATGAAACAAGGCGCTCGAATGATGAGGTCTCACATTTCAACTACGTCTTAGGAGGATCTGAACCATAGCAGCTAACCTTGATGAGTTTGGGAACCTGCAACTGTATCATGAGATGATACAACATAAAAGTATGTGTCACTACTTTGAATGTACTGAGTAAGTGGGAGAAAACATAACTGAATGTAATGCCCGAACTGATATGAAATGCAATGACCAAATAAGTAAACTGAATTGAACTACTGAAGTAAACTGAGGTGGTCAAAATGACCTTGTCTGACGGTCAAGGCATGTTCTGTGTCTGAAAGTGCTGAGTCTGAGATACTGAACTGAACTAAATCAAACTGATAGAACTGGAACTGTACTGAACTAGACTATACTGATTAATGGGAGAGTCTTTAGTCGACATATAACTATGTGAGCTAGACGTGGAGTTCGATGTATACACTCCACCGATAGGACCCAATATACCTTGCCAGGGTATAAAGTCATGAACTAAGTGATCACAAAAGTCTGGGGCCAATCAGGCCAAGTAATACTGTAACCTACACTAGCAACGTAGTTCTGGGAACCTGGGTGCGCTGGAACCCCGACCTGCTTGATGCTAAGTCCTACTCCCATTAGAAAACCTATACTAAACTACTAGGCTTATATCTCGAAACTTGGGTCCAAGACTAGTCAAGGACATATAACTAAAAGCACGCTGAGAGTCCTACCGGACCAGATTATGGAATTGGGTTCTAGACTAGTTAGAGTTGCTTATCTGGAAGTGTCGTAACCACCTAAGAACAATTTATAAGCTGAACTGCGGTCCTGGGGATGGTCAGAGCTATATATCTAAATTGTCATGACCACCTAATGGACCAATAAACTGGATTCTGAGTCTGATTCTGATAAATGGGAGGCACCACTTACACCTTAGGAAAAGACTAAAGTCAAACTGATCAGTTGTCAAGTTCTGAATAGTTCCGAAGAGGTTTTACATTCTAACTGAACTGAACTACTAAGCAGCTAATACAGAACTCAACTTATGATATGGAAAAATCTCAAGAATTAAAGAAATCTCATCTGACAAAGCTAAAATCATTCTTATCACTGGAATATTTGCTCATCATATATATAATAAGAATTACAAGGAAATCTAGCCCAAAACATACTTCATTCACTAAATGGGAATTAGCAAGCAATTAATCTTCATACAAAAATCTGAAGCTTCAATTCTCTATTGTACTAACACTGCCAATTTAGTTACGAATTGATGAATATAATATGAACAATGAACATGGATATTATTTTAGCCAAAATTGACGAAAAATAACATGAAACATTTGTATTCCAAAACTCAAGGCTAAAATTGATAGGGAAATTATGGGAGGATTTTAGGAGACACAAGGCAAGGACAATTCCCTTGTTGAATTCCCACATACTTGTGTTGAAGCTTTCCTTGGAGAAAGAAACTTGAAAGGCTGCAACTGGTGAATAACCCTAGACCTTGCTTGAGAGAAAACTTATGCAAACCTTTCTAGAAATATGAGTGGGAATGAGGGGAAAACCTTTTAGACCCTCTAAATCCCTTCAAAATAATCCCAACAACGTAGTTTAGAGTTAGGAGGATAGGAAATAAATAAATATCCCTTATAAAAATGCTGGGAAAAGCTGCCAGGTAACCCTAACGGGTCGTGGTGACTGACGATGACTCGTGATCACACCCGTTGGGTACACTACCCAGGTTTCTCCTCCAGGTCACCACGAGGGAGCTAACCAGTCGTGGACCCCATTGTCTCACTTCCAAAGCTTCTATACTTTGCTTGACCACGAGTCACACAACGAGTCATTACCAGTGATGACGACACGTGGTGACACTCATTTGGTGCACTACCTAACAACTGAGTAGGGATGGTAACGGAGGACATAACGAGTCATTGCAGGTGACCATGACCTGTGGTCACCATCTTTCTAGTACACTGCCCAACTCCTAAAATTTTGACTCCGGCCTGCCACGAGTGACTCAACGGGTCGTGGTCAGTGGCCACGACTCATGGGGTTTCTCATTGGGTACACTGCTTCTCACTTGACACTTCTAGTTCCTCCTTCCCACAACTAACCTAAAGAGTCGTTAGGTCTCACAATGACTCGTTGGGTGAGTCGTCTTGAGAAATTTTCTATAGATTTTCCATATTTTCTAATTTAAGTCCTGTATATAGTCTTTGAGTTTTCGGGGCATTAAAATATCTCCCCCTTGGAAACATTCATCCTCAAGTGTTAGAAAACACACAAGAAAGCAGAGAATAACAACCAGACATTCCAGACACTATTCATATCTCCAAAACTGTCAGAATGACTACCTCCGTTTCAAAATACATGACTGAACTGAATTTACCTTTTGTACATATATTCAAAAACATAAAAGACACTTGAACACCTGAACTGAATCATGAAAGCTAAATTGAGTTCTAGGGCCAACATTAATAGCTCAAGCTGTGATAGAGTCGGTAGAGAACAATTGTGGGTATTTGGCTATCATATCTACTTTTTCCTCCCATGTAGCTCCCTCAACCTGTTGATTTCTCCATAAGACTTTTACTGAAGCTATTTCCTTGTTCCTCAGCTTATGAACCTTTCGGTCAAGGATCTAGATTGGTACTTCCGCATATGAGAGACTATCTTTTACTCCTACACTGTCCAACGACATAACTGAGGTTGGATCTCTAATGCACTTCTTTAAAAGGGACACATGGAAAACTAGGTGGAAAACTGCTAGTTTTGAAGGTAACTCTAGCTCATAGCCTACATTACCGATACGCCTCAAAATTCTACAGGGTCCCACATATCTCGAACTAAGCTTCCCCTTCTTGCCAAACTTCATCAACCCTTTCAAGGGCGAAACTTTTAGGTAAATTCAGTCATCAACTACAAACTCCAACTCTCTTTTCTGCACATTGACATAAGTTTTCTGATGGCTCTAAGCGGTTTTCGACAATTCTCGGATGAGCTAAACTTTCTACATTACCTCGTGAACCGAGTATAGCCCTATCAAGGTAGCTTCATCGACCTTAAACCACCCTATAAGCGATCTACACCTTCTCCCATGAAATGCTTCGAATGGGGCCAACTGAATGCTAGAATGGTAGCTATTATTGTGTGCAAACTCAATAAAAGGCAAATGGTCATCCAAATTACCCTTAAAATCGATCGCGCATGCTCTTAGCATATCTTTTAGGGTCTAAATAGTCCACTCAGCTTGCCCATCAGTCTGCGGGTGAAAAGCTGTGCTGAGCTTGACCTGAGTGCCTAGTCCCTTCTGAAAGGACTTCCAAAAGTATGAGGTAAACTGAGTTCCTCTGTCCGAAATGATAGATAACGATACCTTATGGAGTCTAAGTAACTCTTGGATGTAAAGTCTGGTATAGTCCTCAGCTGAGTTTGTGGTTTTAACTGAATAGAAATAAGCTGACTTAGTCATCCGATCTACTACTACCCAGATTGAGTCACGCTGCCGACGAGTCCGAGGTAGACCCGTAATGAAGTCCATGCTTACTTCTTCCCACTTCCATGTGGGTATGCTGATATCCTAGGTCATACCTCCTGTTCTCTGGTGTTCTACCTTGACTTTCTGGAAGTTTGGGCACTTAGCTACAAATTAAGCAATATCTCTTTTCATGCCATTCCACCGATAAACATCCCTTAAATCATGGTACATCTTTGTAACATCAGGGTGAATGGAATATCTAGAACTACGTGCTTTAGCCAATATCTGCTGCCTCAACTCACCAACATATGGTACACACAATCTTCCCTAGTAAGAGTGCACACCGTCTCCCCCTTTGGAGAATGCCTCAACCTCCTTCCTGAGAACTGCTTCATTAAGGTTAGGTAGAACTGGATCTTCATCCTATCTGAACTTAACTTCAACTACCAGAGATGAGTCCGACCCACTTTGCATTACCACACAACGTTCGGCTTATTCCACCAGTTGCACCCCTAATTGGGCTAGTGTATGAACATCCTTTGCTAACTCCTTCTTAACTTTCTCAATGTGAACCACACTGCCCATACACCATCTATTTAGGGCGTCAGCCACCACATTGTCTTTACCCAGGGGATACAGCACACTCATGTTGTAGTCTTTTAGCAACTCCAACCACCTTCTCCGATGCAGGTTTATCTGACTTAGCACGTACTAAAGACTATTATAATCTTTGAATACATCCACGTGATCTCCATATAAGTAGTTCCTCCATGTTTTTAGCGCAAACACCACTGCTAATAACTCCAAGTCATGAGTTGGATAGTTCTTCTCATGAACCTTGAGTTTTTTGGAGGCATAGGCTATAACTTTTCCCTACTGCATCAGAACGCATCCGAGTCCAACTTTGGAAGAATCATAATAAACAACCAATCCATCTGTTCCTTCTGGTAAGGTCAGAACTGGAGTAGTAGTGAGTCGAGTCTTCAACTCCTGGAACCTCTTCTCACACTCATCCGACCACTGAAATTTCACCTTCTTCTGAGTCAACTTAGTCAGAGGAGATGCTATAGAGGAGAAACCTTCCACAAACCATCTGTAATAACCCGCCAGACCTAGGAAACTCCTGATTTCAGTAAGAGAGGTAGGTCTGGGCCAATCTTTCATGACTGCTATCTTGTGAGGGTCTACTTGTATTCCTTCACCTGAGAAAACATGACCTAATAAGGTCACGGACCTTAACCAGAATTTGCAGTTGCTGAACTTGGTGAACAACTGGCGGTCCCTGAGTGTCCGCAATGCTAATCTTAGATGATTTGCGTGCTCTTCCTCATTTCTAGAGTATACTAGAATGTTTTCGATAAATACAATGATGAACATATCCAAATACTTCTTAAAGACTCTATTCATCAAGTCTATGAAGGTCGTTGGGGCGTTTGTTAGCCCGAAGGACATCACCACAAACTCATAGTGACCATATTGAGTTCTGAATGTTGTTTTCGATATGTCACACTCTCTGACACTTAGCTGATGATACCCTTTCCTAAGATAGATTTTTGAGAAACAACTGGCTCCCTAAAATTGGTTAAATAGGTTGTCAATTCTTTGTATGTGATACTTGTTCTTAACTGTGACCTTGTTTAGTTGACGGTAATCTATGCACATTCTGAGGGTACCGTCCTTCTTACGCACGAATAGCACTGGGGCACCCCAGGGAGAGATGCTGGGTCTGATAAAACCATTTTCAAGAAGATCTTTTAGCTTCTCCTTTAACTCTTTAAGATCAGTTAGAGCCATTCTATAAGAAGGAATGAAGATGGGCTGAGTATCTGGGAGGAGGTCTATTCCAAAGTCTATTTCCCGTTTAGAGGGAACTTCGGGAAGATCCTCAGGAAATACATCTTGGAACTCAACTGACTACTGGAACTTACTTGATAGTTGGGGTCTCAGAGTTGGAATCCTTGATCTGAACTAGATAATAAACGCACTCCTTGGAGATGAGTTTCTTGGTCGATTCATCTCAATCCTTAAGGAAAGGAAAATGATTTCTAAGAGGTGCATCTATAACATTGTTAGGGTCAAAGATTATAGTTCTGGGACCCTAACACTTCAGTTAGTTCTAGTTGTGAATGAGTTCCCTGATGTGTTTCCCGAAGATCTTCCGCAGAGTCGCTCCCGAGTGGAATGTAGACTTCGGCATAGGCCTTCTTCCAGATATCCAGCCTATCTCTATTCCACTTTACATAATGACTCCAACTAAGCCTAAGGAGTCGAAGGAACAACTGAAAGACCTTCTAGTAAGGTCTTCATCAGACCCAACATCTTTTTATAGGGTTCTCCAGTCTTATTCATCCGAATGAAAGATGGTACACTCAGATTGTGCATCGACTACCTTCAGCATAATAAGGTCATAGTCAAGAACAACTATCCTCTACCAAGGATTGATGACTTGTTCAACCAACTTTAAGGAACTAGTTGTTTTTCCAAGGTAGATCTCAGATCAAGATACCACTAGCTTAGGGTCAAAGAATGTGACATTCTGAAAACAACCTTCAAAAGTTGGTATGGTCACTACAAATTCATAGCTATGTCTTTTAGACTAACAAATGCTCCTGTAGCTTTTATGAATTTGATGAACAGGGTATTCAAGTCGTACCTTGACATGTTCATTATTGTCTTTGTAGATGATATTCTAATTTAATCCAGAATAGAGGAGGAGCATGCAGGCCATATGAGAAAAGTTATGCAGTCTCTCAGGGACCGCAGTTGTTCACTAAATTTAGCAAGTGTGAATTCTAGCTAAAATCAGTTGCATTCCTCGGTGATGTGGCCTCCCATAATGGTATTCAAATGGATCCACTAAATATAGAGGAAGTCAAGGACTGGCCCAAACCCACTTTTCCATCAGACATTATGAGTTTTTAGGGCCTTGACGATTATTACATATGGTTCATAGAAGGGTTCTACTCCATTGCCTCTCCTTTGACTAGATTAACTCAAAAAAGGTGAAGTTTCAGTGGTCTAATGCATGTGAGAAGAGCTTTTCAGTAATTGAAGACTCAACTCACTACAACCCCAACTATGACTCTAACAGAAGGTTCAGATGGATTTGTGATCTATTGTGATGCCTCTAGAGTTGGCCTTGTGTGTGTTCTAATGCAGCATGGTAAGGCAATAACTTATGCCTCTAGACAACTTAAGGTTCATGAGAAGTACTATCCGACTCACGAACTTTAACTGGAAGCGATAGTATTTTCCTTGATGAATTGGAGGCATTACCTTTATGGGGTTTGTGTGGATGTTTTTACTGACCACAAGAGCCTACAATACATGTTCAGTCAGAAAAACCTGAATCTGCGTTAGAGAAGATGGCTAGAATTATTAAAGGATTATGACATGAGTGTGTCGTATCACCCTGGAAAGGCCAATGTAGTGGCTAATGCCCTCAGTAGGAAGTCTATAGGAGTATTGCTTATGTAGAAGAGGATAAAAATGAGCTGAAAAAGGATGCTCACCGATTGGCTCGGTTAGAGGTCTAGTTGGATTATTCTGTAAAAGGTGGAGTCTTAGTCCAGAGTGGGTCAGTATCCTCCCTGGTGGTGGAGGTTAAGTCAAAGCAGGATGAAGACCTAATTCTACCAAAGCTAAAGGAAGTAGTCCTATGGTAAAAGGTGGAAACTTTCTCCAGAAGGGAGATGGTGTGATACATTATTAGGGCAGGTTGTGTGTTCCCGATGTGGATGATTTGAGGTAGCGTATACTAACGAAAGCTCACAGCACCAGGTACTCTATCAACCCAAGTGCCACAAAGATGTACCATAATTTTCGGTAAGTCTACTAATGGAATGGCATGAAGGACATTGAAGAATTCATGGAGATGTGTTCAAATTGCCAATAGGTGAAGGTTGAACATCGGAGACTTGGAGGTATGACTCAGGATATTAGCATTCCTAATTGGAAGTGGGAAGAACTGAACATGGACCTCATTACAGGTCTTCCTCGTATGTGCTGATAACCTGACTCAATTTGGGTGGTTGTAGACCAATTGACGAAGTTAGCACATTTCCTACTAATTAAGACTATAGACTCAGCAGAGGATTATGCCAGACTATACATTTGGGAGTTCTTCAGAGTGCACGGAGTTCCCTTGTCCATCATTTCAAACGGTGGTACTCAGTTCACCTCGCACTTCTAGAAGTTATTTTAGAAAGGACTAGGTACTCAAGTAAAGCTCCACAAACCTTGTCACCCACAAATAAATGGACAAGCTGAGCTGACTATTCCGACTCCAGTGGATATTTTGAGGGCTTGCATAATCGATTACAAGGGCAGTTGGGATGATCACCTACCTCTCATCGAGTTTGCATACAATAACAACTACTACTATAGTATTTAGATGACCCTATTCGAGGTATTATATGGTAGGAAGTGTATATCTCTTATAGGGTGGTTGGTGGTTGATGAAGCTGCCATAATAGGAGCCGATTCAGTACATGAGGCTATATAGAAGCTTCATCTTATCACGAAATGGCTGAAAACAACTAAAAACCAATAGAAACTGTATGTGAATGTAAGGAGAAGGGAGCTAGAGTTTGTTGTGGATTATTGGGTATATTTGAAAAATTCACCTACTGAAGGGGTGATTAGGTCAGGGAGGAATGGAAAGCTCAGTCCTAGATATATTGGTCTTTACAGAATCCTGAGGCACATTGGCAATGTGGCTTATGAGCTGGAGTTGCCTACGAAGTTTGTATCAGTGCACCCTGTCTTCCATGTGTCCTTGTTGAATAAATGAATTGGTAATCCAGCCTCAGTAGTGCCTATAGAGATTTTTAGTGCAAAGGACATTCTTTCTTACGAAGAAGTTCAAGTTCAAATCCTAGACCATCGGGTTGGTAAGCTGAGGAACAAAGAGGTCGCTTCAGTAAAGGTTTTATGGAGGACCTAGCAAGTTGAGGGAGCTACATGGTAAGAAGCAGAAAATACAATGGCTAAATACCCTCATCTATTCCCTTGCAGCTCAGCTTCAGCATCAGGTACTAAATTCCTCCTCAGTACTCTATTCAGTTCCAATCTCTTCAGCTCTATTCATGTTTTATTGTGCACAGTAGTTGCATAATTTCAGTTAATATGTTTATCCCAGTTCAGAGTTAGTCACTCCTTCAGTAATCAGTTCATAGTCTTCAATTCGAGATTGCAGCTCTTTCCTAGTCTTTAAGCTTACTTAGTCTTCATTCGAGGATTAATGTTTCCAAGGGGAGATATTGTAACACCCCAAAAGTTCCTTAGACCAAACCTAGACTTGGTTCAAGAAAACAGAATTTTTTTTCTCAAAACGACTCAACCATTAAGTTGTAAATAACAACAACCCATAGTCTGAGTCGTTGTCAGCCTCTACAAATTCCTTTCCTAGATTCAACGAGCAATACAATGATCCGTTGCTGCAAGTAATGAGTTGTCATTTTATTTGTTGTTAATAGTCCAAAAACCTGTCAAATCTTTCTTCCAAACAATGCCAGACGAAAAGTCATCAATTGGTATAACGACTCATCATAAGGAGCAGTTGGAAGAAATTCAGAAAGAGTTAAAAAATCATCTATTGACAGCATTTGGATACAATGACCCATTATTTCTTATGACGGGTCATTTTGTCCATCTGTTGGGGGATATCCAAAAATTGTTCAAAAACTATTCTAGTAGCAACGAATGGAACCAACGACCTGTTGTAAGGTCCAATGAGTCATCTTGTCCGTCCATTGGTCGTAGTCCAGAAAATGACTTTCCAGGACCATAATTAATGATTGGTTCTTACGAGTAGTGGTCACAACCAACGTCTCATTATGAGGTCGTTGGATCTGGATAGTCAAATTTTGAAATGGTTCCCTAGGGGAGTTTTCATAAAATTCTAAGCCCCTAGGTCATTACCTTCATCATTTTGCGGTGCATTTAGAGGGGAATTAAGGGAGTCAATCAACTTTTTCCTCTCATTCTCTCCCAAACACACATAATCAGAACACAAAAACTCAGACAGTTTTGTTCAAACCAAGAGCTAGGGATTGTTCTCTTACTTAGAATTCAGGTGCTTTTCTTAGAGAAATCCTTCCATAGTTATATAGGACTTCAACAAGGGTTCCCTTTCCCCCTTGTGTCCCAAATTATTTTCAAAGAAACCTTATTATTCCAGCCCTGTAACATATTTAAAGCTAGGGTTTTTTAGTCAGTTTAAGAATTCCTTAATCTTGATGATGCTTTAAACTTTCGTGTCTATTATTAGATGAAATTCATGTCTTGGGTTAATTTACACAATGTGTTTTATTATCCATAACCTTTAGCATGATTTTTTAATGAAACTGGTATGATTTAGAATTTAGATAGAATTATTGTACAATCATGATATTTCCACTACAAATTATGAATTTTAGCATAGATGCTTTGAATAAAAAGTCAATGCTTTTAGTATGTTTAGTCTCAGTAATATTTTCAATACTTAGTATATTCAGTAGTATCAGTTTATCAGCATGTTCATCGTTTTCTAGACTCTCATGACACTTTCAGATAAAACAACTCTAACAAGTCTTAGAACACAGTTTCTTTCAGGTCCTTAGACTCTCAGAACACATCAAGATAAGTAGTTCTGGCTTAGTCTTATGACATTAGTTTCGAGCTATCAACATAGTTAGTTATAATTAGGTTTCTAGTGGGAGTTGTACTTAGTACCGATCGGGCCGGGGTTCAACACTCCCACCGTCCCTAAACTACGTCCCACCATACGTTATAAGCCTGAATGGGCCCCCAGACAGTGATTACACATCTCAACCACTATACTCCACGTCTAGCTCACGTGGGCTCTCTTTGATGGGGTGTACACATTGAACTCCACATCTAGCTCACGTGGTTGTATGTCGAATATAGGCTCTCCCACAGTTTAGTACAGTCAGGGTTCTCAATCCAGTCCAGACTATCATAGTTCAGGATATGCTCTTGACTTTAATTTAGTTTATCAGTTCTTACAGTATTACCATATATGTCATACTTTTTTGTAGTATTTCTGAGTTTAGAAAGAGTCATTGCATGTTATTTAAGTTCAGTTTACTAGTCTTCAGTATATGAATGTTTTAGTTACATATCAAATACTCAGTACATTAAAAGATCTTATCGCATATTTCTATGTCCTATATCATTTTATGATATCTGCTTAGGTGCCCAGCCTCAGCACTGCAACTAGTTTCTCTCGGTGATTCTCCAGCAATTTTCAATGGTGAGTCCTCATTTGCCGAGGGCTGAAGTTTTCGTTTTCGCTTTGTTATTTTTAGTATAGTTTTAGACATTAGAGTTAGATGGGGAGTTGTCCCAGCAACACATTAGTTCTTTTAAAAGGCTTTCAGACGGTATATGTTAGATTCAGCTTGAGTTCCAATGTTTGCACATATCTTTGTAATTATTCAGTAGTTGATTATTTCTTTAGTCAGCTTCTTCTTAATATCATTTTACAGCAGATCAGTTTGAATAGAATTATAATTTATCATGGGTTTTCTTGGGTCACTTGTGATCCTAAGTACCATGTCACGTCTAAGGTATAAACTCAGGTCGTGACAGAAAATTCATATAAGCAAAGGATTGATAGCTTTAATATTTATGCTGGTTATCAACCTCCTAAAGTGAAATAATTCAATGGAAATGAAAATCCAAAAAACATATAGAGGACTTCATCGAGGCGTTAACAAGGCTAACAATTATGGTGATTATCTGGTCAAGAGTTCCTCCATTCTTTCAAAGAAAAGATTTTTTATTGGTACACAAATTGCAAACAAATTTCTGTAGATAGCTAGGAGAGTTAAAGAAAGAGTTCCTTAACTATTTTTATAGTGCAAGACACATAATTATTATGATCTCAAATCTAACCCTGGCGAAACAGGCATACGATGTTGATGAACCGCATTGAAAGGACCTTATAGATATGATAATTCACATAGTTGTCCTATAATTGTTACTTAATCTACTTAAAAATAATTAAATCAAGACAATTTAATTTAATAAAATAAAGAATAATATACAATGTGTGATACTTTGTCTACTTGCTAAACATAGCAGTGTGCTCCAACAAGTCAAGCAATAACTTTACATAATATAAACGACAAAATATCTATTGATGGAGTGATGTGTCGAAATTTAAGACACATTTTGATACATATTGAATGATTTTATAATGTCTTCTAGCATTATTCAAGTGAATTCAAATGTTAAAATGTTGTATTGTAGGTATCTGGATGAAATGAGGATAATTCACAATATTAAATAGAAGTTGCACCTAAATGGGGAACAGACAGACAACAGATGGATTCTAGCGAATATCTGTCCACCGTAGATGGACTTCAAAGAATTGAAAAGAAGATGAAAAAGATTGATAAGTATGGAAGAATTTATGGTGCCAGTGGCGGACCATAGTTTCAAGCTATATTCTATGGATGTGTTGTAAGACCTAAATAGAGAAGGGTGCGAAAGCGAGCTCGACTTATAAAGCCCAATCACGAATCGGAAATGGATTTTGTGGTTCGCACATAAAGAATATGGAAGCTTAAAACAAGCAATTTAAAAATAATAGATGTAAACTATGATGGTATATCAACATGCAGTGGATTCTGACTGAGTAAGAATTGATCTTGGGCAAATTTATATGCCCAAGTGATACTCAAATGTGGAATTTTAGCCTTGTTTATCTATCAATGTGTATACATTCTCATGTAATTGATAATAAAATGTGAATTTATATTAACCAACATGATTAGCATTGTTTTGCAGGTAAAATGTAATTTTGGGAAGCTTAAATGCATGTTGGAAGATATCGGGGTTGGACTCGGACGTGAGCAAGGGACAAGGCAGTGGAAAGCATCAAATAAAGAGGCTCCGCGATGGAGTCGTGTCACGCTGCCATCGCGGAGGCCTTCTGCTTGGATAGGGAATTTTCGCCCAATTTCCAGAGAGGGTCCGCGATGGATCTGTGGCACGGTGGCATGGCTCCGCGTTGCACGTCGTGCCACGTTGGGCCTTATTTCCTGGACCCCCAGTTCCAGTGAAGGTCCGCGTCGGTAGCGTGTCACGGAGGCAATGCTCCGCGATGCACTCTGTGACACGTTACTTGTTATTCCGGAAAAAATTCCCACTAGTATAAATAGAACACTTAGGTTCATTTTTTAATATTCTGACTTGGTGGAGCAAGAACGTGGGCTACAGGCAGTTGAGGGGATCAAATTATCAGGGTTTTTCTCTCTTTCCTTCTTCTTGTATTCAATTGCTTGTATGTTTAACACTCATTTAACGATGTTTAATCCACAAATGAGTGGCTAATTCATCTTCTTGCTGAGGTTATGAACTCTTGTAATGAAATGTGATCATTGATTCTTTGGTTTTTCATCTTTTCTTCCATGGTTATTCTATTAATTCTTGTTCTTACTACATTAATGTGTGGCCTACGTTAATGTACATCTAAAAAGTCCGGTTTCACTCGAGAGAGCAAGAAATTGGAAAGTTGTGAATTAATAGGATATGATCTTTTCTTAGTTTGGGAAAATTGAGAATTGATTTACTTTCAGGATAGAAATATACCTGAAAGTCGTATTAGTCAATTTAGGAACCGGGTTTGTATGGCTAGAACATGAATTGCATTTAATCACAGAAATGTAGGTGGATGGTTCATGATTCTTAAGTGGGGTTAAATACGAGAGTTTTAATCCCTTGGCAATAGTTCTTGACTAGCAACTGAAGGAAAAGACTAACCAAATTATGTCGATAATTAATTTCATTACATGTTCGTTTAACCTCAGCATGCTCACATCCATAGTTCAGACTCACATAAGATAATTGTTTTAGACTTAGCATAATTATTAGAAATCGAAATATCAACTTCTTGGTTACACTGTTGTCTGCATTTTTTAGAATCGAAATATAGTACACTTGAGCAGATTGCACTTCATCCCAGTCCCTCTGGGATCGATATTTGTCTTACTTAAGCCACTTTACTACTTGTTCGACCACGTGCACTTGCGTGTAGTTATATACCCATATAACGCAGACCGAACAAGTTTTTGGCGCTGTTGCCGGGGACTGGCAATTGGTGAATTTATTTTAAGTGTTAATTTACTATATTTTTGTTTTCTTAGTGTTATCAACTTAGTCTTAGCCTGTATTTTGCAGATTTAATTTCTGTTGAACACTGACAAGAGACAAGGAGCTGGTGGACTCGTATATAGAGCCAGAAAGAATATTTCATAGTAAGCGGAGAGAAGCTCTACAAAGAAAGCTGCAGTTGCTCAGACAGACGATCATGGAGCAACAACAGAATCCACCGGTAGTACGGGCAATGTTAGTGCCCCAAGAAGTAGCAGCGCGGACGGTTCGCGAGGTGTCAATCCCACATGCTAATAATGTCACATCTAGCATCCGCAAACCTGAGCCAGGAGGGAGGTTCGAACTTAAGCAGAATATGGTGCAATTGTTGCACACTAGCGGGCAGTTTACAGGTCTCCCTCATGAATATCCACAGCAGCATCTCCAAAACTTTTTGGAGATAAGTGACACTTACATCCCCGCTGGAGTGTCATCAGATTATGTCCGACTTACATTGTTCCCATTTTCACTATTGGGAGAAGCCGAGAGGTGGTTGAAAGTTGAGCCACCGAATTCTATTTCTACGTGGGATGATCTTGCGAGGAAATTCTTGATACGATTTTTTCCCTCTGGTAAAACAGCAAGACTTAGAAGTCAGATTCTAAGTTTGAAACAAAGAGAGGGAGAGAATTTATATCAGGCTTGGGAGAGATTCAAGTCCATGTTGCGAGATTGTCCTCATCATCATAAGTCGAATGATGTGCTGGTGCATAATTTTATACAGGGTTTGGAACCCCATACAAAAATATTGCTAGACTCAGCAACTGGGGGACAAGCGCTGGAGAAAACTTATGAGGAGCTGTATACCTTGTTGAACCGTATTTCGTAGGGCAATCCGGAATGGAATGCTGATTCATCAAGAGGCGGGACAAGGAAAGCAGTAGGAGTGCTAGAAGTGGATGGGTTTACAGCTATTGCTGCACAGATAGTTGCATTACAAAATCAACTTAACACCCACTTCAGCAACATGACAAAGAACCAGCCCCAAGCCCCAGTGAATGCAGTGCAGCGGATATGGTGTGAAGTGTGCGGAAGCAGTGAGCACTCAGCTGAGTGTTGTGGAGCAAATCCTGACTCGGTAAACTTTGTGGGAAATGTACAAAGGAACAACCACCAACAGTATGGTAATAGCTACAATTCCAACTGGAGGAATCACCCTAATTTCTCCTGGGGTAGCAACAACCATCAGGGGCAATGTTCGGGTCAGGGTGTGCAAAGGAACCAAGGAGGGCAGCAGAATTATCAAGCACAATTCAGAAACAACAATGCACCTCCTCCACCACCATCACCCAGCATTGAGGAGATGTTCAAGACCATGATAGCTAACCAAGCTCAATTGTAGGCTGACTATGTGAAATTGGCAGCCGAAGTGAAAAACAACCAGTTAGCTACCAAGGCAGTTGAATATCAATTTGGGCAATTTGCTGGAGCCCAAAACACCAGGCCTAGAGGAGGACTTCCGAGCGACACAGATCCCAATCCCAAGCAGGTGAATGCAGTGACCACAAGGAGTGGTTTGCAGCTGAAAGAGGTGGAACCAGAAAGACCACCTCAACAATCGGGAGCAGCAGAAGTCGAGAGGGAGCAAAGTACTGAAAGGGGGAAGACTAAGGAAGCTGAATCAGAAAGACCACCACCCTCGTTCCCTTAACGATTAAAGAAACACAAGGAGGAGGCGTGTTTCAAGAAATTCATGGAGGTGCTGAAATAGGTACATATTAACTTACCTCTTGTTGATGTTTTGCAGGGAGTGCCGAAATATGCCAAGTATATAAAGGACATCGTGGCAAACAAAAGTCGGTTGACTGAGTATGCTACGGTGGCTCTAACGGAGGAGTGCACTTCCTGGATTCAAAACCGACTGCCCACAAAGCTCAAAGACCCTGGGAGCTTTACTATACAGATTACTATTGGGCAGAGCATCCGAGCTCGTGGATTGTGTGATTTGGGAGCGAGCATAAATTTGATGCAGTCATCGATATTCAAAAAGTTGGGTCTAGGGAGTCCTAGACCCACAACAGTGATCTTGCCATTGGCGGATCGGTCCTTAGCCAGACCTGATGGCATTGTGGAGGATGTCCTGGTGCAAGTTGGCTCCTTGATTTTCCCGGTAGATTTTGTCGTGCTGGATTTTGAACCAGATGCGGAAGTCCCACTTATTTTGGGACATCCCTTCTTGGCAACCGGGAAAGCACTGATTGACGTAGTTGCGGGGCAGCTAACAATGCGAGCACATGACAAGGTAAAGGTGTTCGATGTGTACAAGGCACCCAAGCTCCTGATGGTGCACGAAGAACTCTCAGTGATCAATGTGATTGATCAAGGCGATAATGAGCAGATTAAGGATTCACGAGAGTTATTGGGAAAACCACCGGAACGGTGTAAGCACTACTAGGGGGAGGACGGTGATCGAGAGAAATCGTCCATCACCCTAGAGGACAACTGAGCTTAACGATGTCGAGCCGCGACGGTAAACCAGGCGCTGCGCGGGAGGCAACCCGTGAAAAATTTTTCTCTTTGTAAAGTGTGAATAGATTTTTCTTTTTCTTTTTCTTGATTTACTACAAAATTTTTAGTTTTTGTTTTTGTTTTTATTTTTAATTAGAGTGAAACCTATAATTCTAACCAATTTCGTGTAGTGAGATGAATTTCAGGTCAAACGAAGGAAAATATTCACGGAATCGCAAAGGAAAATTCAAGGTATGAAAATTAATAAAAAGTGGCAAAACAGTGAGCTAGGGCGATAGCTCCGTGTCACGGAGGAGGACCTTCGCGTTACCCTCCATGACACGTTGAGGTATAAATCTGGAATTTGAAAAAATTCCAGAGTACCCTCGCGACAGCTCCGTGTCACAGAGGCAGTGCACCGCGATGCATTCCGTGACACGTTGCCGTGTATATCGCGATGGGTCACACTGGGTCGCCGAGTGACCCGCGCGATTTTCCCACTTTTAAACCCCGAAACCCCCTCACTTTTCCTTATTTTTCAATCACTCCGCGACCAAACTCCCTAAAACCCATCCCCGTTCAACGTGACACGGATTAGCCCAAGAAAATCACTGAGTTTTCTTCAATTCTTCAACTTCAAGGTATGTTCTTCGATTTCATCTCATTTCTTGTCGATTTTCTTCGATATTGAGCATGTGAGGTGAGCTAAATTTGCCCTAAGTAGAAATTAATCATGAATTCAATTGAATTGTTGTTGATGAATGTTCGGAATATCCTTATGATTGTTTGAACTCGTTAATTGCATAATTTAATCGAATTTTCTTGATATCATCATTTCTAGGGCTTGTTTTTGAATTTGAAGTGGAAAATGTAGTGAACTTGTGAAATTCATACCGGGATGTACATGTTGAATGAGATGAGTCGATGTGCTAATTGTTATGATGTTAATAGAACGACGGATTCTCGCGTTAGGGGAATATTGAAATTTGCAAGAATTGGGTTGGTTGTATAGGTTCGTGTAGATAAATTCTTTGTGTTTTTCGTTTCTTTGTTTTTTTTCCTTGCTAAGTGCGATGGATTAAAAGGTTATCGATGGTAATGATTGTTGTTAGCTGTACAAAGTCTGAGTAGTACATAGAATATATACCGTCGAATTCTTCGTATGCACTAAGCATGTTTGTATAGTTGGTTATTTATTTGTGTAAATAAAGATGATCTTGCCGGTATGTTGTAACTGTAGCTAAGGACTAAGTGTGGGGTAGCCTAGCTTAACCCGACCTTAGTCGAAGTTAATATCCATTGGCTTAACATTGATCTTGTCTACTTGGGTTGACAGGTAAAATGGCAAGCAGGCAAGAAAAAGGGAAAGGCGCATCAACATCTGGCGCCGAAAGAAAGCGAATCAGGCTGGGCACAGCAGTCCTAGCAGCACCAGCGGTTCCATGCGGCCAACGCCGCCAATACGAAACCAGATGGGTGACAGTTGAGGGGAAGAAGTGGTACACAAAGCACAAAGAAAAAAGTACTTCCCCGAGGAACATATCGCACGGGAACCATTGGCACAGAAGTTCCCTAGGATTGTCCACCGGATAGAGGAAGCTGGGCTCAACTTCATCTTTGAAGAGCCCAAGGAATGTAACTTGCACCTGATTCGGGAATTCTATGCCAATTGGAACCCCACCCTAAGAAGTCACACCATAAAAATCAGAGGGCAAATAGTCATATTTGAGCCCCACCACCTCAGTGCTATCATAGGGGCACGGGACACAGGCGCCCACGTGCTTCGACAGTTGAACATCACTCCACCGTATGCGGACATCAGACGCACATTGTGTGGGACCCGATCGACAGCTAGGTGGAGTAGAGACAAAGAGAGGGGCTACTATCAGACTTTGCCCTATTCACAGATGAATAGGGAAGCCAGAATATGGCTAAAGATCATCTGTTCCTGCCTAATCCTGGGGGTACATATGATAGATGTAACC
The DNA here is from genome assembly GCA_035772735.1 of Datura wrightii. Taxonomy (NCBI): domain Eukaryota; kingdom Viridiplantae; phylum Streptophyta; class Magnoliopsida; order Solanales; family Solanaceae; genus Datura; species Datura wrightii. The sequence goes on from JASDFA010000018.1 coordinate 148,043,790, forward strand.
CGGGATCGTGTATGCCTGGTGTACGCCCTGATGAAAGGGCTAGAGATCAACGTGGGGGCGGTGATTATCTCCGCCATGAAGAGAGCCCGGTTGCATCAGGGGCACAGGTACGACTTTGGTGGACTACTCACCACCTTCCTCAAGGGCCTAGATGTTGAGGAAGAGACACTTGATTATATCCCGCAGATGGAGCGGCGGGCCTTAGATGTTACTAAAACTAAGGCACCCAACACCACCCACAGCCCAGTTCTTACACTTGGCGAGCGACATGCTCGTGATGATCAGTATATGGCTCGCATGTATGGGATGCAGATGCTCCAGCTGAGGATAGGCAGGAGGCCGACGATAGAGGAGGAGCTATGGCAGCTCGAGCTAGACTACCCCTTCGGCGAGAACGCCAGGGCTCTATGCCGAGTGGGGCCACCATTTGTAGAGCCCACGGATGATGATGTCCCCACAGACGAGGAGACACGTCGGGAGGACTCCGATGTGGAGTCCGATGATGATGACGAGGGTGATTCAGACATGGGAGATGAAGCAGCAGCACCTGACGAAGAAGTGGAGTACTTTGATTGATTAGGGAGTTCCACCACCCGATTTTTGTGCTATTTTAATTTTTGTGAACACTGGGGACAGTGTTCGAGCTAAGTGTGGGGTGGGAATAGTTAGGTGCTGGGCTGTGTTGTTTTGTATGTATGTCCTAATCTGTTGTCGTGCCTGTGAAATTTTGTTGTTCCCTGTGATTTGTGAATTGTTAAGTTGTTGTTCTATATTGTAAATTTATGTGAAATTGACGTGTGTTGCTGAATGTTGCTAGATGATTTTGTACATATTTTTGTTATCGAAATGATTGATATTTTTAAAATAATTTTTTTCAATTCTTGGGTTTCTCGGCATTTGTTTTCGGTTCTTTTACCGAGAATGGTCCCATTGAACCGAAGTCATAGTAGTGACCATTCCCTATGATGGATGGATGACGACTGTATTAAGGGAAATGTAGTCGTTAGGAGTAGTTTTTTTCAATTATTTTTTAGTTGTTTTCTTTTGTGGGTTGCATCCCAAAACCTGGAGTTACTTTATGGTTGCGGAATTCTGGTTGCGTGTTGTACATGATATTTAAAATGCAAAGGTGATTCGTATGAAAGCATGCAACTTTGTAAATATGTTGAGATACCTAGGCCATAGAGTTCGATTCAGTGTGATTGAGGCTTAATGTTTTAATTCCTGTAATTAGCTAATTGAAGAGTCTGTGAATACATAGACTAATCCCCCTTAAAAGACCCTATTCAGACCTTAAAACGACATAGTTTAGGCCTTAGGAATTTAGGAATTACGAAAACACCATTACTAAAAACATAGAATTTCCTGGTTGCCATTCGCCACGAGGGACCTCACGAGTCGTTTCTAGGGGGCACGACGTGTGGCCTGAATCCGTGATGCTCACTGCCCAACTCACTCATGGGACGCCATGAGGGACCCCACGAATCGTGGTGGTTGACCAAGACTCGTGGTCACCACTCGCGACCCCCACTGGCCAAAAATACTGACCAACCATACACCCCAGCCCACGGGTGACCTCACGAGTCGTGACATCTGGCCATAACTCGTGGTCAAGCCCGTAGACTCCTCCACCTGAGTCTGCCATCCTTGTTGACCATGAGTCACCTCACGACTTGTTGTCACACCCCACGACCTACCTGATGGGTCGTCCTGTGACCTAGTGCGAAGTTTCAGTTTTTTTCTATTTTGACTCCCGGGTCTGGTCCTAGTGTTCCTGGGGTATAACAATATCTCCCCCTTGGGAACATTCATCATCAAATGTTAGAAACATGCAGAAAACTCGGAAACAAGAAATCACCATACATAAATACTGATCATTTAAGCTAAACACTGATGGATTGACTACCTCCGAAAAGAACTACATAACTGAACTGAATTCAGACTCCACATACATATACCATATCGTAAAAAATACTTGTACGCACGAATGGAACATGAAAACTGATTAAAGGTTTAGGCCAAAACTAATACCTCAATCGAAAATTGAGTCGGTAGAGAATAAATGTGGGTATATAGCCATCATATTCTCTTCGGCTTCGCACATAGCTCCTTCAACATGCTGATTTGTCCATAATACTTTAACTTAAGCTACTTCCTTGTTCCATAGCTTACGGACTTGATGATCTAAGATTTCCACCAGAATTTCTTCATAGCTGAGGCTATCCATTATACCAATGTTGTCCACCGGAACTACTAAAGCTGGATCACCCAAGCACTTTTTCAAAACTGACACATGAAACATAGGATGAACTGAAGAAAACAACGAGGGAATTTCCAACTCATACGCCACCTTACCAACTCTCCTCACAACCCAATAGGGGCCAACATAGAGGGGGCTAAGTTTCCCCTTCTTCCCTGGTCGCATGACTCTCTTCATGGGAGATATCTTTAGAAATACCTAGTCATCCATATCAAACTTCAAGTCTCTTCTCCTCACATCGGCATATGTTTTCTGATGACTCTAAGCGATTTTCAACTGGTCCATTATCAGCTGAACCTTCACCATCGCCTCGTAAACCGAATCTGGCCCTATCAAAGCTGCCTCACCAACCAAACCATCCAATAGGAGATCTACGCCTCTGCCCATAGAGGGCCTCGAACGGTGCCATTTGGATATTGGAGTGATAATTGTTGTTATAAGAAAACTCGAACAAGGGCAAATGATCATCCCAACTACCTTTAAAATCCATAACACATGCCCTCAACATGTCCTCAAGAGTCTGGATTCTTCATTTGGCCATCCATTTGCGGATGAAATAATATGCTGAGCATGATTTGAGCCCCAAGTCCCTTCTGAAAACACTGCTAGAATTGGGAGGTAAACTGAGTACCTCGGTCTGAAATAATATACAAGGGCACTCCATGATGTCGAAAAAACTCTCGAATATACAACTTGGCATAATCATCCACTGAGTTCATGGTCTTGACCCGTAGAAAGAGTGTAACCTTGGTTAACCTGTCCACAACAACCCAAATGGAGTCATACTATCTCCGAGTGCAGGGAAAACTTTTTATAAAGTCCATATTAATCTCTTCTCACTTCCATGTGGGAATGCTGATATCCTGATGTACGCCACCTAGCCTTTGATGCTCAACTTTTACATACTTATAGATTGGACATTTGGCCAGGAAATCTGCAATATCCTTCTTCATACCATCCCACAAATAGATTTCTGTAAGTCCCGATACATCTTCATGGATCATGAATGGATAGAATATCTGGTACCATGTGCTTCAGGCAATATCCAAACCCTCAAATTATCGATGTTCGAAACGCATAGTTGACCCTGGTATCGTAGCACACCATCTCCCCCTTGGGAGAAAACCTCAACCTTTTGACTCTGCACTACTTCCTTTAGCTTCCTCAAAACCGGATCTTCATCTTTCTTAGATTTGACATCAACCACCAAGAACGATTCTGACCCATTCTGCACAATCACACCGCCATCGGTTGAGTTGATCAATCTAACTCCCAATCTTGCGAGCCGGTGCACATCCTTCACCAACTCCTTCTTTCCCTCCTCCACATGCGACACACTCTCCATAGAGAGCCTACTATGTGCATCCTCCACCACATTAGCCTTGCCCGGGTGGTAAAGAACCCTCATATCATAGTGCTTTAATAACTCCAACCACCTCCTTTGCCGAAGGTTGAGATCCTTCTGCGTTAACACATATTGCAAGCTCTTGTGCTCCGTGATACATCCATGTGGACCCCATACAAGTAATACCGCCATATGTTCAATGCAAACACCACTGCGGCCGACTCAGGATCATGGGTCGGGTAATTCTTTTCGTGAACAATTGGTTGTCGAGAGGCATATGCTATTACTTTCCCATGATGCATCAGCACACATCTCAGTTCGACTCTCGAATCATCATAACATACAGCAATGCCATCTGTACCCTCGGGTAAAGTCAACACTGGTGCTAAAGTGAGTCAGGTCTTCAATTCCTGGAAGCTTTCCTCACAAGCCTCCGACCATTGGAACTTCACCTTCTTCTGAGTCCACTTGGTCAAAGATGCCGCAATAGATGAGAAACCCTCAACAAATCACCAGTAGTAACCTGCTAGGCCTAAGAAACTCTTAATTTTTAAAGGATTCAGCAGTTTGGGCCAATTTTTCACCGCTTTGATTTACTGGGAATCTACTTTAGTGCCCTAACCTGAAACCACATGGCCTAGAATTGCCATCGAGTCCAACCAAAACTCACATTTACTGAACTTTGCATATAACTGTAGATCCTTGAGGGCTTGAAGCACTATATGCAAGTGAGTCACATGCTTCTCCTCACTCCTGGAATATATAAGGATATCATCAATGAACACAAATACTAACATATCTAGATACTGCTTGAACACCTTATTCATCAGGTCCATAAAAGCTGCAGGAACATTGGTTAGTCCAAAAGACATAACAACAAATTCATAGAGACCTTACCTTGTCCTGAAAGTGGTTTTTGGGATGTCACACTCCCAAACTCTGAGCTAATGGTATCCGGACCTGAGATCTATCTTCAAGAAATAATTGGCACCCTGGAGCTGGTCAAATAAATCAATAATCCTGGGCAAGGGGTACCTGTTCTTGATAGTGACTTTATTCAGCTGTTGATAATCAATACACATCCGAAGGGATCCATCCTTCTTTCGAACAAAGAGAATTGGTACACCCCATGGAGACATGCCCGGTCTAATGAAACCCTTATCCAACAAGTCCTTCAATTGTTCTTTTAACTCTTTTAGCTAGGCTAGAGCCATTCTATAAGGAGAATGGATAGGCTACTTACCGAGCAATATATCAATATCGAAATCAATTTCCCTCTCAAGAGGAATGATCACGAGAAAAAATAGCATGCCCGAGATACGCTTTATGACTTAAATTAGCCTTGTTTATCTAAATTATTGTCTACATTTTCATGTAATTTTATATGAATGTGAAGATATGTGCTAACCAACATGATTAGCCTTTGTTTTGTAGGTTTTGATGAATTTTGAGTAACTAATCCATGAGTTGGTGAAGTAGAGGCTTGGAAACAAATTAACCCGCGAACGTCGGCAAAGAGGAGGCACAAAACAGCCCACCTGCGTGTCGGCAACGTGCCACGGCAGGCAGGCTGATCACAACAGCCCACCTGCACGTTGGCAACGTGCCACGGCAGGCTGGCTGCGCGACATGGAGGTGTCAATGCACTGCCCAAGCAGTGTGACACACTACCAACGCGGCAGGGGGCTGCCGAGGCCAAATTTCGGGTGATTTCCAGAGAGCTTTCGCGTTGCCTCCATGTCACGGAGGTAGTGCTCCACGATACACTCCATGACACGGAGTCGTTCCATGACAGGCTAAATTATGCACATTTTCCATTTACTATAAATAGGTCCCTTAGCTCCTAATTCCATTTGGCCACGATTTTATTCTGAAAAACTACCTAGGAGTGAAGGGAGAAGTGGGAGAACTCATCTAGGGTTTGGCAAATTCCCTTCTCATCTACCGAATTCATGTAATTATGTTAGTTTAGTAGTAGTTAGTGTAGTTTTACGAACATGAATGGCAAGAACCCTTCCTCTATGGTTGAAGCCATGAATTATGATTGTGATTTTATGAAATTGTTTTGGAATTAAGTTATTGATTGTTGTTTTCATCTTGCATTCTGGATTGTTGGTTGTGTTTATGATTGATCACCATGAAAGCATATTTGTTAGCTTGAGTAATAGCTTGAGAAAGCATTACCTAGGTCAGGACATGAGAATGTGAGGAGCATGTTTGTATCTCGGGAGTGATTTTTGTGTCAGGATAGAAATATACCTAACACCGTGCTTGGTTGAGACACGGGGGTTATGAAAGACCAACTTGGGATGTCACATCACCACTCGAAGAAGTAGTTGTGAGGCTAAGTTGAGTTAAATGGTTAGACGCATGAAAGTCCTAATCGTTTCCCCGTAAACCACAACATAATTGATTGCCCGCGACTAGAAATTAAACTCCTCGCTAACAATGATGCAGTGAGGCTAGATTGTCGTGTTTAGAGGCTCGAAAGACCATAAACATGCAATTCTAATTATGTGAAATAACAATTGATAGTTCCATGCTTAACCCATTGCAAATCGTAGTATCGCATGATTAATTGGTTTTAACTATATGTTGCTCCTAGAGTAATTTCATAATATTTCATTGACCCAAACTTAGACTTAATTAATCTCAATCGAAAAAGTCTATAACCAACATTTGAGGTATTTAAGATCACACTAGAAATGGATAGTTAGAGGAATGGATCCAGTCCCTGTGGGTTCGACAATCTGGTTCTTAAAAAGAGCCACTATATTACTTGCACGACATGTACACTTACGGTCGCGTGAATCGGGCACGTCAAGTTTTTGGCGCCATTGCCGGGGACTCGGCGAAGTTTGTATAATTTATCTATTTTTGTGTGATTTTTGTAATTTCCTGAAGTGTTGAGAAACTTGGTCTTAATCTATTTATTTGCAGGTGACAGGTTGTCCTGCCGAGCTGGCTAGAAATAGAGAGCTTGTGGAACCATTGCTGGAACCTGAACGTCAAATCCATTTGCAAAGGAGAGTAGCTTTAGAGCAAAAGTTGAAGAGACTGCAAGAAAAAGTACAACAACAACCACCCGCGGGACAAGCACAATTGTCATAAGAAGCAATGGCAGCAAGACCAGTTCGCGAAGTGGCAATCCCACTAGCGACGATTGTGACCTCTAGCATCCGTAAACCGGAGTCTGGAGAGCACTTTGACCTTAAACACAACATGGTGCAGCTGTTACATTCTAGTGGTCAATTCACTGGGATGGCACATGAGGACCCGCGGCAGCACCTACAGAGCTTCTTAGAGATTAGTGACACGTTTGTCCCCACCGGCTTGTCCACAGATTATGTCCGACTGACCCCCTTCCCATTTTCACTGTTGGGAGAGGCGAAAAAGTGGCTGAAGGCTGAGCCACCGAACTCCATAACTTCATGGAATGACTTGGCTATGAAGTTCCTTATCAGATTCTTCCCTTCAGGCAAAACTGCAAAGTTGAGAAGTGAAATACTCAGTTTCAAGCAGAGGCCTGATGAGAACTTATATATGGCTTGGGAAAGATTCTAGTCATATTTCGGAGACTGTCCCCATCACCAGCAATCAAATAAAGTGCTGGCACATACCTCTGTAGAAAGTCTAGACCCACACACAAAAATATTACTAGACTCTGCATCGGGTGGGCAAGCCTTGGATAAAACATATGATGAGTTGTACACTTTGTTGAATAGAATTGCACAAGGAAATCCAGAGTGGCACAGCGAGTCATCGAGGGGGGCAGAAAAGAGATCGGGGTTGATAGAAGTAGATGGTTTGAATGCCTTAGCATCACAGTTAGCTTCGTTCCAGCATCAGATGATGACTCAGTTCAATAAACTGAGTATGAACCAACACCAGGGCCAGGTTAATGCAGTTCAGCAAGCTCCGAGTTGGTGTGAAATTTGTGGTAATAATGGGAACAATGCAGAATTTTGTGAAGCCAATCCGGAATTAGTTAATTTTGTTGGTAATGTGCATAGGAATCAGAATTTTGGGAACAACTCCAACAGAAGTTGGCAGGGCCACCCAAATTTTTCTTGGGGTGGAAACCAAAAGCAGAATTATATGCAACCTCAGCAACAACAGTATCAGCTGAACAGGCAGAATAGTGGGCAACTAAGTAGCAACATTGAGGAGACACTGCAGAAAATTATGGAGACCCAAAATCAGTTAGCGGAAAATCAGGTGAGGATGGCAACAGACTTAAAGAATCAGCAAATGGCCACCCACAATCTTGAAAAACAAGTAGGTCAGATAGCAGCTGCTCAAAACATGAGATCACAAGGGGGATTACCCAGCGACACAAATCCTAACCCCCGGAAAATCAATGCCATCAGTCTGAGAAGCGGTAAGCAATTAGCTGATGCAGTGCCAAAAGAGCTGAGAAAGGGGGTGCAGCCGAAATTAGTTAGACCAGGACCATCCTTCAACATGGGATATAATCAGAGTGCTGGACAACAAAATGCGCAACTTTCATTGCAGCCAACACAAAGACCACCACCACCATTCCATCATAAATTCAGAAAGAGCAAGGAGGAGGAATGCTTCAAAAAGTTCTTTGAGAGCTTCAAAGAACTTCACATAAATTTGCCTCTTATTGATGTCTTGTAGGGAATGCCCAAGTATGCTAAATACTTGAAGGACGTGATGGCGAACAAAGTTAGATTGGTCGATGTCCAGACTGTAGCACTGACTGAGGAGTGCAGTCATAGGGTATTGAGCAAAATGTCAAAGAAGCTCAAAGACCTAGGGAGTTTGACCCTCCCCATACAAATTGGTAAAGCTGAGGTACTACGAGCTTTGTGTGACTTAGCGGCAGCGGTTAATCTAATGCCCCTATCCTTATTCAACACCCTGGGGTTGGGAAAACCGAGGCCGATAAGGTTGATGCTGCAGCTGGCTGACAAGTCGCGAGTAACACCAGATGGAATAATAGAGGACCTTCTCATCAAAGTTGGTAAGTTTATTATACCTGCTAATTTTATTGTCTTAGATTTTCAGGTTGATGACCAGGTACCCCTGATCTTGGGACGGCCATTCTTGGCCACCGGAGGAGCGGTGATTGACTTGAAAGCAGGGACCCTGAAAATGAGGGTTGAGGATGAAGAAGAAATCTTCCGCGTTTACTAAGAAATGAACCCATCTGAAGACTACAGAAACCTTTGTCAAGTTAGTGTGTTGGCAGAGGATGAGTGTGGGGTGGAGGATTCCACAGTTGCAGGGCCAAAGGTAATGACAAGTGTTCAGCCCAAGTCTGATAGAGGGCTTCAAATTGAGAAGAAATTTGAGAAAGAGAGGAATAGATTGGAGGTTGTTTCCTCTCAACAGCAAAAGAAAAGGAGATGGTTCTCGAAAGAGAACCTAGGTATGAGGATGTCCTGAAAAGGACAGTCCACGTCGGGCCACGACGTGAAATAAGGCACTGCTTGGGAGGCAACCCAAGGGTACCTCAGGTAGAATTTTTAATTTTGATTTCTGTGTTGCTTTTGTTAGTTTCATGTTGTTTGTGTTTTTGGTGGAAAGTTAAGCACAGATGGGGGGAAGTCTGAGTACCGAGACGGTGGAAGCTAAAGAGCATGGAAAGGAAGAAGTGTGGGGTCGAACACCCACCTCTTAAAACTTGAAAGGAAAGCATGCTTTTAGCTTGGCATAGAGGCTCAGGGAGTATTTCTCATCCTTTAAATGTTAATTTGATGCTATGAGGACATAGCATGACTTAAGTATGGGGTGAGAAAAAATTTCAAAATAATTTTTGTGCTTAACAAGCTTGTGGTGAATGTAATGCTTGAAAAACTTTGAAAAATTTGAATTTTTTGTGTGAGTCAAGCATGACTTCATCACTCGTTGGTTTATCTTTTCGGTTCTTTTCCGACGGGGGGTCTTTGAACTGAAGAATAAAAATTTTCTTTTCTTTGTCTGTATATAGTGTTTTTAGTCATAGTTAGGGACTATTTCCGACGATGGATGGATGACAACCATCTTGAGGAAAAATTAGTCGGTAGGTGTTGGGTTTTTGAAACCATAATTAAGTGGTGCTTGATGTTCTCGTTATGTGCTATACGTGATTGTAAGAGGCAAGTATGTTCAGTGTGAAGCATGCAAGTGTATAACTTTGTTTGAGACACTTATGCTCTTGAATTTGACTCAATATGATTGAAGCTTAATTCTAAATTCTTGTGATTAGCTGAGTAAGAGTCTGCTGAATGTGTCTTGATTTGAGCTTGTGCCATGAGTGTAAGGTTTTTGAGTATTCTGTGCTATTGTGGATTGTCTAGAACTTGCCTGGTGTGTTTATAAAACGAAATGAAGGATGTGAAGTGTAGGAGATGATCTAGGCATTTCTTTGAATGAACCAATTTTTTATCCCTCATTTTACCTACCTTGAAAAATTAATCCTAATTAACCCCATTGAGCCTTGAGCCTATTCTTTGACAGCTGCAACATAAGCTTAATCCGTTTCCTTTCATTAGCCTGGAATTTGATCCAAAACTCCTAAGCGCTTGAGTGGAAAAAATCTGAAGGAGTAAAGGAGTGAGAAGAATGAAAAGAAAGGAAAAGTAGCAAGTTGTAGAAGTGAGAAAAGGACAAGGGTGCACTTGTGTGAAAATGGTTGATTTTTAGTAAGGAGTAAGAAAACAAATTAATGTAAAATTATTTATAGAGCTCCTTACTAATAAGCTAAAAGTGCCTAAAGAAAGGGGGAACATAAGAGGTAAAAGAAAGCTGAAAGGAGAAAAAGGTGAAGTAAGGGAAGGGAAGTTCGTAATGAGGGCGTGATGTATGAAAAGCGCTGAGGAAAGATAGTCACTATTACTGGCCATAGTAGTATCTACCCGCAACCGAGTTACATTACAACCTAAAAAGTCCTACTTGATCTTACATTCACACTTCGTTAAATTAGTGGAATAAAACACTAAGGGCAAGCCTATGGGTCATTACATGATGCATGTGAATTCTTTGTGAGAGTGAGCGTAATTCTATTCATGTACCCACACATGTTGTGATATAAAAATTGTTTTTGCGTGTGAATTTGGGTAACTCTCTTTCCGTGAGGGCACATGTTGAATGAAAGATATAATTCATGTGGGATTTCTTAATCATTTGATTTGCATGAGTTTGCTAAGATTGAGAGTCGATTCTTGAGGTTAAGAAGTCTTAACATAGTTGTACTTCATTTCAATGATCAAACCGTGCACGCTCTATTGGTAGCTGGTTATCTTATGTAATCATTATAGCCGTAACTTGAATTATCTTGCTAAATTAGTTATGTGGGAGTCTCCATATGCATGATATGTAAAAGGTTGTTCGAGGACGAACAAGGCTTTAAGTGTGGGGTGGTGATCACGGGCAAAAATAGCATGCCCGAGATACGCTTTATGACTTAAATTAGTCTTGTTTATCTAAATTATTGTCTACATTTTCAGGTAATTTTATATGAATGTGAAGATATGTGCTAACTAACATGATTAGTCTTTGTTTTGTAGGTTTTGATGACTTTTGAGTAACTAATCCATGAGTTGGTGAAGTAGAGGCTTGGAAACAAATTAACCCGCGAACGTCGGCAAAGAGGAGGCACAAAACAGCCCACTTGTGCGTCGGCAACGTGCCACGGCAGGCAGGCTGATCACAACAGCCCACCTGCACGTTGGCAACGTGCCACGGCAGGCTGGCTGCACGACATGGAGGTGTCAACGCGCTGCCCAAGCAGCGTGACACGCTGCCAACGCGGCAGGGGGCTGCCGAGGCCAAATTTCGGATGATTTCCAGAGAGCTTTCATGTTGCCTCGGTGTCACGGTGGTAGTGCTCCGCGATACACTCCGTGACACGGAGCCGTTCCATGACAGGCTAAATTATGCACATTTTCCATTTACTATAAATAGGTCCCTTAGCTCCTAATTCCATTTGGTCACGATTTTATTCTGAAAAACTACCTAGGAGTGAAGGGAGAAGTGGGAAAACTCATCTAGGGTTTGTCAAATTCCCTTCTCATCTACCGAATTCATGTAATTATGTTAGTTTAGTAGTAGTTAGTGTAGTTTTACGAACATGAATGGCAAGAACCCTTCCTCTATGGTTGAAGCCATGAATTATGATTGTGATTTTATGAAATTGTTTTGGAATTAAGTTATTGATTGTTGTTTTCGTCTTGCATTCTGGATTGTTGGTTGTGTTTATGATTGATCACCATGAAAGTATATCTGTTAGCTTGAGTAATAGCTTGAGAAAGAATTACCTAGGTCAGGACATGAGAATGTGAGGAGCAAGTTTGTATCTCGGGAGAGATTTTTGTGTCAGGATAGAAATATACCTAACACCATGCTTGGTTGAGACACGGGGGTTATGAAAGACCAACTTGGGATGTCACATCACCACTCGAAGAAGTAGTTGTGAGGCTAAGTTGAGTTAAATGGTTAGACGCACGAAAGTCCCTAATCGTTTCCCCGAAAACCACAACATAATTGATTGCCCGCGACTAGAAATTACACTCCTCGCTAACAATGATGCAGTGAGGCTAGATTGCAGTGTTTAGAGGCTCGAAAGACCATAAACATGCAATTCTAATTATGTGAAATATCAATTGATAGTTCCATGCTTAACCCATTGCAAATTGTAGTATCGCATGATTAATTGGTTTTAACTCTATGTTGCTCCTAGAGTAATTTCAGAATATTTCGTTGACCCAAACTTAGACTTAATTAATCTCAATCGAAAATGTCTATAACCAACACTTGAGGTATTTAAGATCACACTAGAAATGGATAGTTAGAGGAATGGATCCAGTCCCTGTGGGTTCGACAATCCGGTTCTTAAAAAGAGCCACTATATAACTTGCACGACCCGTACACTTGAAGACGCGCGAATCGGGCACGTCAAGGAACACTTGGAAAATCATCGAGAAATAGTTCCAGATACTCACACACCACTGGAACTGACTGAATAGTTGGCGTCTCGGACTCTACTTCCTTAACCCTAACTAAGTTATACAGGAAACCCTTAGAAATCATTTTTCAGGCTTTAAGGTATGAAATAAATAGACCGGCTAGTACGATCGACTATCCTTCCACTCAAAAACTGACTCATACTGAAATTGAAATTTCACCGCACGGGTTATATAATTAATCGAAGCGTAACATGCAAACAACCAATCCATACCCAAAATGATGTCACAGTCAATCATGGCCAATTGTACTACGTTCGTGGAGGTAACCTTATGCAACACTGTAATGGGGCAACCCCTATGCACCCGCCTAGCTACCATTGATTCACCAACTAGAGTAGATACGGAGAACGGTTATAACAAAATTTTTGGACTAACTCCAAAACTACTAGAAATGTAAGGGGTGACAAAAGACAAAGTAGCTCCTGGATCTAATAAAGCATAATCATCAGTATGAAAGACTTGCAACATACCCGTGACCACATCTGGCGAAGCCTCCTATACCCAGCGAGGCACTAGGGCATAAAACCTATTTTGGCGCTAACCACCCGCTGAACAAGTGGAGGCACCCTACTAATGGGGTCGTGCTATTGGAGCGGTAGAAGTGGCTGTATGGCAATCTCTGATCCAGTGTCCGGGTTTTCCACACCTGAAAAAAGCATCCGCACCGGCCAAACACTTTCCGGGATGATTCTTTCCGCTCTTCGCACAAGCTAGAAAAGTGTGCTCCACCTGCATGCTTCCATGATCCCTCGAGCCTGTAGCCCTTCTCCTCTAGTCTCCCCTAAACCTGGATGGCGTGCTGGCTGGTGATGGAGCTGGAGCAATGGACCTGGGGTCTGCTGACGTGGTCTACCCACTAACATGACCTGAGAAACCCCGTAGTTAACAAACCTAGCTCTCTTGGCCTCTCTCTGCCTCCTGTAGACTGACTTATCTACTGCGCATGCAATACAATATGGGGAAAATCAATGTCCTAGTGAAGCATGGCAATCCAGCAATCCTTGTCCAAGTAATCGGCTACTCCATGCATAAAGCAGCTCACCTGAGCCAACTGATCCGCCACAAAATCTGGATCATATTTAGACAACCGGGTGAACTCCAATGCATAGTCCTATACCGACTTGTTACCCTACTTTAGATTTGCAAACTCGGCCTCCTTAAGATCCCTCATCTCCCAAGGGAAGAACCGATCTATGAACGCGGTGTGAAACTCATCCCAACCTATCGGGCTTGCACCCGCTGCCTTAACATCCTTCCATTACTCTAACCATATATGTGCTACCCGCTTGAGCTGATAACAGGTCAAATCAACGCATTCCCCATATTCACACCCATAATCTGGGTGATCTTCAAAATTTCCTCAATAATGTCATATGGGTCCTCATCCACCTTCGACCTAGTGAACTCTCGAGGGACCATCCTCAAGAAGTCCCTCACCCTCACAATTGCTGCATTCCCATTTTGCGGATAATGTGCTGCAGTCTGATTCTGAACCTGAGTTTTCATGGCCTATGCCAACATCTAAATCACCGCCTTAGGCTCAACATGGGTGCCTGCCTTTGGTGCATGCCCCTTATGAACTGGTGGAGCCAGCTGATTCTCACCATCATGGGCACCCTCATGATCATTAACATTTCCGTTTCTCCTGGAATTAACTCGACGTGGAGGCATGATTCTGCAAATGCAAATAGCACGAATTAGGGGAGTAAAGGATGTCCACCGCACGACCTAGATCATAAAAGAAGGAAACATTTTCTAAACGTCTAGTAGCCTCTTCGTCATAAGTGTGGCACACTTCACACACATGAAAAAGTCTCTACTTAACGCGGCTTTCAGACGCCCTAGGACACATAAAACTAGGGCTATGATACCGTATTTGTCACGACCCAAACCTAAACCCGGATCATAGCACAAGACAAGGAGCGCCGAGAGACCCCAAGTCCACTCATCATAAGCATACATCTAATTCAGTCACATGAGCGGAAGACTTAACATAAATAACAAAATCATGACATAGCATAAAGGAAAAATAGTACAAGACTTATACAATACGGCGAAATACAACTTGTAGTTTGATAACCCTCTAAACATGAAAGGCGGATTGATGGGAAAACTCCCCAACTAATCCAATATACAAAAACTGACGGAACATGAGGACTCACCAAGTGCGCTGAGAGCAAGGCTGAAACTAGCTATACGTGAGGATGAGCCTGAGAATTAGGACCTATATCACGAAGCGATACAACATAGGAAATATGCGGTCAGTAGGTGGAATGTATTGAGTATGCAAGATAAGTAAAAAGGAAATTTAAAAACATATATAGAACTCATAAAGAATCATAAGAGTAGGACAACATGCTTGTATCATAAATCATAGTAACATATCTTTTGGCTCAAGGTTTTCAAAACATTCGTAACATAAGATAATCATAATCCTAATAGAAGCAGTTTATTTAACATGATTTGAGCCAACATACAAAATCATAACATGCATAAATTATGAGAAACAGTGGGAGATTCTCTTAACCAACATACCCCATATGAGCACACATGAAGCTTGTCTTGTAACCCTAGTCGGGAGGGTGTTCGTACGTTGCCAAGGATAGAACCATGAAAGTGTGATATCACCATGAAAAGGGCCATTTGAGCCAGGAACTAACATGAAAAGGGGTCCCAACATACCAATGGTATCACGTAGTTCATGAGATCCAGGGCTTAACCTGAGCCCCTTTCACACCCCAACTTTGGGGGTATGATTGGCACCTGGTGCCTACTAGACTCTGGCTCTATTTTAAGAAACGAACCAGCTATATAGCGGTTGTAAATACAGCCCCCGGTCGATTAGTCCTATAGCCACCTGCAATGCACAATAGCTAACCAGAACAATGACACTATAATCTGAAGCAACTGCTATTCACATTCGTGACCGACAAGGTCACTAACTATAACTAGAAAAAGGCCCCACGCGGCCAACATCAACAACTAAACACATATATACATGCACGGCCCCACACGACCAGCTCCACCACCACAGGGAAACATCAGACTGCAAGCCTCTAGGAAGTAATAATAGTATGGTCGGGACGGGGCCCCGACCTACCCAAACTGTAATAAAAAAGGAAATAGGAACAACCTCCGACTGTCTAGCTCCGGAGGATAGGAGTTGATAACTCTGCTGACTGGATCACGAGGGATCGACTCCTCGTCTATTTGTACCTGCAAGCAAGCAATGCAGCGCCCCCCAGGGGCGTCAGTACCACAGGTACTGAGCATGTAAAGCAAACTGAAATATACAACTGAAATGGGTAACAACAATAACATGACATATAAGCCGGAAGTAGCTGAGTCTATCTAGCTGAGGATAACTGGGGAGAGTTTACCTATTCTGTAACTAAACTGGGCGTACCTGACGACATTTCATCCTACTGTCTATCTGTATCTAATATCACATATAGATATACATATAAATACACACAATATCTGACCGATCCCCATAAGCCAGAAGGTGCCAACCAATAGAATAATCTATTTACCCCTACCCGGGTCTAAACCAACCAAAAATAAGTCACTCCACTCATCTGATAACTATGAGCTCCTCCTACCGGCCCCCTTAGGTACGTAGCTCAGGCCTTGGCCTCTAACAATGAACTGTGTCTGTGTCCGAAGACTACTGCCTCTTGGCGCAAGCGCTCAACGGGGTAATCTGCTGCTGTATCTGTGACTGAAACTGCCCCTGGGTGCAAACACGCAACAAGGTAATTTTATAAAAATCTATATCTGAAACTGCCCCCCGCCACAAGCGCACACAGAGTAGTCTATCCCTGTAAATAGGGTAATTTGGCTCTGCTCAGAGCAAACTTAACTACCCCAGCAAGCAGGGTAATCTGGATAGTATTATTAGGGTGGTCAGCCATCATCGTCCTCAAGGCGGACGACATCGCCCAGCTGAGGGCGGTATCTGAATCTGGTATCGACACAGCTATAACCCAGGGGCGGTGGGGATGCTAAAGGATGCCCACATGCCATAACAAGTCTCAACATGCAAAACACATACACATAAAGCATGCTCAAATGAAAAATACTAATCACATTCTCTTCTTTTATTTCAGGGCCAGTTCGTCTTAAACAACTGATGCTATATTCTTTTTGGCACTGTTTTTGATTGTTGGGCTAACTACTACCTGGCCTTTATCTGTTTATCTAATTATTTGTTATCCGTGATCTGAAGCTATATCAGTTTCTAGAGCCATATCTATTTCTGGAGCTATATCTGTATTTGGAGCTATATCGGTATCGGGAGCTATTTCTATATATGATTACTAATCTAATTATATCTGGATATAACTCAATAACATAGAACATGCCATCTATAACTGGATATAGCTCAATAAAATAAAATGTGCCATCTATTAGCGGATACAGTCTCAACAAATGTAATACATACAATCTGTAATCTTACTAATTCATTATACTGCTTTTACAACTTCTATTCTGGGTATTACATAAGAACATGCTGAGCTACTAGCGGATACCACATTACTATCTGAAATCATCTGACTATCTGTTATTCTGATTATCGCATGATATGTAATGATATACTAGCATGCTTGCTGAAAATTGTACTTAAATTGTTCCTATAAGCTGGGTATCTGTTAAAAGTCTTTATTCTATTCATTTTCTAGACTATACTTCCTGGCTTGCCAAAAGAATAACTTTACATACCTAGGTTCTGAGTACCCGACTGACCGATGTGATTTCCATCAGTACTTCTGCTGTCTCTCCCAACTACATTCATATACATGTCAATTAGAACTAAATACATTAATATCCGGGAGAAATTATCACTTTTGATATATATTTATCCCAACCTTCGACCTTTCGGAAAACGGTCGAAATCTCGTTATTTCTCGATAGTCCAAAAGGGATAAATGCTCACTGCAAGGTTAGGAACACATTGGTACTAATTTAAAGAAATTCTATTTACTTTACCTCGGTAGCACGATGTTTTGCCGGTCAAATATCACGAAACCAACTCCGTAGGATTGCTCTCTGCAGCTTTATACCTCAGTATCTAAGCCGGAACGGAGTTTAGACCGAATTTCGTAGCGTAATCAGAAGGAAATATATATAAATGTTGTGGGTTTCCTTTTTCCTACCTATATTCCCCTGTTTTTCTGGAAATTTATTGATATATATGAAATATATATAATCAATCGCCTGCTTCCATATATGAAACATAAGCATTCATAAGGAAAAATAATTCTAACATACCTCTTGTTTGCCTATGCCTTGAATAAGTGGGGATATCTAGTTTTCATGTCCTCCTCAGCTTCCCAGGTCATCTCTTCTCGGTTCCTGTTATGCCACAATACCTTGACAGATGCAATATCTTTAGTTCTCAATCTACGAATCTGTCTGTCTAAGATAGCTACTAGAACCTCTTCATATGCTAACTCTTCTGTGGCCTGGACATCCTGAACTGGAACAACTGTGGAAGGGTATCCTACGAACTTCCTCAACATAGATATATGGAATACTGGGTGAACAAACTCTAATTCTGGGGGCAAGTTCAATTCGTATGCTACTCAGCCTATTCTTCGCCAAATTTGATATGGCCCAATGAACCTCAGGCTAAGCTTGCCTTTCTTGCCAAATCTCATCACCCCTTTCATCGGAGACACTTTCAAATATACCCAATCATCCATTGTAAATTCTAAATTTCTGCGCCGCATATCTGCATAAGACTTCTGGAGGCTCTGAGCAGTCAGTAGGCATTCTCTGATAAGATTCAACGCCTCTTCTTATTAACGAATAATATCCGGCCCAATCAGCGTTGTCTCCCTTGCTTCAAACCAACCAACGGGTGATCTACATTTTCGCCCGTATGATGCTACAAAGGGCGCCATCTGGATAGCTGATTGATAACTATTATTATAGGCAAATTCAATCAACGGCAGATGCTCATCCCAGCTACCCGCAAAATCTAGTACACATGCTCATAGCATATCTTCGAGCGCTTGGATAGTTCGTTCTGCTTGCCCGTCTGTCTGAGGATGAAAGGTTGTACTTAAGTTAATTTGTGTCCCTTGCCTCTCTGGAATGACTGCCAAAATTTTGCAGTAAATTATGCTCCTCTATCTGAGATAATAGACACAGAAACACCGTGCAATCTGACTATCTCTCTGATATATAGTTCAGCATAATCCTCAGCAGAGAATGTAGTTCATACTGGCAGGAAATGGGCTGATTTTGTTAATCTGTCAATGATTACCCAAATAGAATCGTTTCTACAACTGGTACGGGGAACCCTGTTACAAAATCCATATTTATCGCTTCCCATTTCCACAAAGGCACAGTTATATCCTGCGTCAGATCGACTGATTTCTGGTGATCTGCTTTCACTTGCTGGCAGTTAAGACATCTAGATACAAATTCAGCTATTTTAGCTTCCATACCTAGCCACCAGTAGATGTCTCTGATGTCGTGGTACATTTTTGTTGCTCCTGGATGGAGGGAATAGCAAGCGTAATGTACCTCCTGCATGATCTGCTGGTGAAACACTGAAACATTCGGGACACATAGGCGGCCCTTACAACGTAGCACTTTATCCTCAATCACTTGGAAATCTGGCTCCTTACCTTTCTGAACTCTATTTCTGAGCTGGACTAAGTCAGGGTCCTCGTACTGACATTTTTTTACCTCTGTAACTAACAATGACACAGTGGAGTTCTGAATCACTGCTCTGTTATTTTTTGTTTCTACTACTCGAACGGCTGAACCAGCTAGCTGATGAATTTCCTTGGCTAACTCCCGCTTCTCGGGTCGCAAATACGCTAAACTCCCCATTGATTTACGGCTGAGGGCATCGACTGCTACATTAGCTCTCCCTGGGTGGTAGAGAATATTTATGTCATAATCTTTCAGCAATTCTAACCAATGACGCTGCCGCAAATTTAACTCCCTCTGTGTGAAAATATACTGTAGGCTTTTATGATTTGTACAAATGTCTACATGAACACCATACAAATAATGCCTCCAGATTTTCAGAGCGTGGATCACTGCGTCCAGTTCCAGGTCATATGTCGGATAGTTCTTTTCGTGCTTCCTCAGCTGTCTGGAAGCATAATCAATTACATTTCCATGCTGCATCAGCACACAACCCAGTCCAAAGCCTGAAGCGTCACAATACACCGCATACCCATCTGTTCCCTCTGGCAATGCTAGTACCGGGGCGGAGGTCAATCTGTCTTTCAATTCTTGAAAACTCTGCTCACATGCCTCTGTCCACTGATATTTTGCTACTTTCTGTGTCAGCTTTGTCAGAGGTGCTGCTATAATGGAGAATCCTTCAACAAACCTCCGGTAATACACTGCTAAACCCAGGAAACTCCGGACCTCGGTCGGAGTGGTAGGTCTGGTCCATGTCTTGACCGCCTCTATTTCTGTGTGTCCACCTGTATCCCAGCATCCGACACGATATGCCCCAAAAAGGCAATTGAGTTCAGCGAGAACTCACACTTAGAAAACTTGGCGTACAGCTGACGGTCCCTAAGGATTTGGAGTACTGTTCGTAAATGGTTCTAGTGATCTGTCTCTGAATGAGAATACACCAGAATATCATCGATAAATACTATCATAAACAGATCCAAATGCAGCCTGAATATGCTGTTCATCAGGTCCATAAACACTGCGGGAGCATTCGTCAGCCCAAAAGACATGACTAGAAATTCAAAGTGACCACATCTGGTCTTGAAAGCAGTCTTCGAAATGTCCCTCTCACGAACTCGGAAATGGTGGTATACGGACCTCAGATCTATCTTAGAGAAACATCTAGCCCCCTGCAACTGGTCAAACAAATCATCTATTCTAGGGAGCGAGTATTTGTTTTTAACCATTACCTTATTCATCCACCGGTATCTAATAGCACATATAGATATACATATAAATACACACAATACTTGACTGACCCCCATAAGCCAGAAGCTGCCAACCAACAAAACAATCTATTTACCCCTACCCGGGTCTAAACCAACCAAAAATAAGTCACTCCACTCATCTGATAACTGTGAGTTCCTCCTACCGGCCCCCTTGGGTACGTAGCTCAGGCCTTGGCCTCTGACAATGAACTGTGTCTAAGTCTGAAGACTCCTGCCTTTGGGCGCAAGCGCTCAATGGGGTAATCTGCTGTTGTATCTGTGACTGAAACTGCCCCTGGGTGCAAACATGCAACAGGGTAATTTTATAAAAATCTATATCTGAAACTGCCCCCGGCCACAAGTGCACACAAAGTAGTCTGCCCTTGTAAATAGGGTAATCTAGCTCTGCTCAGAGCAAGCTGAACAACCCCTGCAAGCAGGGTAATCTGGATAGTATTATTAGGGTGGTCAGCCATCATCGCCCTCAAGGTGGATGGCATCGCCAAGCTGGGGGCGGTATCTGAATCTGGTATCGACACAACTATAACCCAGGGGCGAGGGGATGCTAAAGTATGCCCACATGCCATAACAAGTCTCAACATGCAAAACACATACATAGCAAGCATGCTCAAATGAAAAATACTAATCACATTCTCTTCTTTTATTTCAAGGCCAGTCTGTATTATACAACTGATGCTATATTATGTTTGGCACTGTTTCTGATTGCTGGGCTAACTGCTTCCTGGCCTTTATCTGTTTATCTAATTATTGTTATCCGTGATCTGAAGTTATATCAGTTTCTAGAGCCATATCTGTTTCTGGAGCTATATCTGTATCTGGAGCTATATCGGTGTCAGAAGCTGTTTCTATATTTAATTACTGATCTGATTATATCTGGATATAACTCAATAACATAGAACATGCCATCTATAAGTGGATATAGCTCAATAATATAAAATGTGCCATCTATTACCGGATACAGTCTCAACAAATGTAATGCATACTATCTGTAATCTTACTAATTCATTATACTGCTTTTACAACTTCCATTCTGGGTATTACGTAAGAACATGCTGAGCTACTAGAGGATACCACATTACTATCTTAAATCATCTGACTATCCGTTATTCTGATTATCGCATGATACGTAATGATATACTGGCATGCTTGCTGGAAATTGTACTAAAATCGTTCCTGTATGCTGGGTATCTATTAATAGCCTTTATTTTATTTATTTTCTAGACTGTACTTCCCGGCTTGCCGAAAGAATAGCTTTACATACCTGGGTTCTGAGTACCCGACTGGCCGATGTGATTTCCGTCTATACTTCTGCTGTCTCTCCCAACTACATTCATATACAAGTCAACTAGAACTAAATACATTAATATCCGGGAGAAATTATCACTTTTGATATATATTTATCCCAACCTTTGACCTTTCGGAAAACGGTCAAAAACTCATTATTTCTTGATAGTCCAGAAGAGATAAATGCTCACTGCAAGGCTAGGAACACATTGGTACTAATTTAAAGCAATTCTATTTACTTTACCTCGATAGCACGATGTTTCGCCGGCCAAATTTCACAAAACGAACTGCGTAGGATTGCTCTCTGCAGCTTTATACCTCGGTATCTAAGCCGGAATGGAGTTTAGACCGCATTTCGTAGCGTAATCGGAAGGAAATATATATAAATGTTGTGGGTTTCCTTCTTCCTACCTATATTCCCTTGTTTTTCTGGAAATTTATTGATATACATGAAAAAAACCGACTTTTTACCCTTTTTTTCTCCTTCTAAATCCCTTAACCAACATGCCATTAGGCTATTTATTCATTTAAAATTTACAGGGTGTAACAGCCCCGAACCTACTCGGTGTTCGATACCACTCCCAAAACATATATAATGCTCATAATAATACCTGCAGGAGTTCATGGGCTAGTTGAATCATGAGAATTGTAAACATGCTTGAACATATAAGAACTAGCTATGACTTAAGGCCTATGAGTCGGCCAAAAACATAATTCATGAAAATGAGATTCATGCACATTTTTAGATCATGTACATACCTTGAATTTCATAAAATCATAATGGGTGGTAAAATAAATTCATAATTTGGAACATAATTCATATTGGGCTCATAAAGAACATCAATGGGGAAAAGTATCTCATAATTCGATTCATCATAGGGCACGCATAATTAAGCTTAATTACATAGAAATCAAATCAACAACATTATAATAAATTTAAATCTTAAAAAAATGATCAAAATCCATATATTATGATAAGATTTCAAAATCATAAAACTCACAATCTAAATCATTAGATTTTATATAAATCAAATACAAAACACCAATAGGTTTTGACAAGTTTTAAGTAAAATCGTAGAGTAGGAGCATGGGTGTGGAAGGATTCACCCATTGATGACCTTACATACCTGGAAACACATGATTCTTAATCTCCCTAGAAAGCCCACGATGGAATTTAGAGAAATTTGGGCAGAACACCTTGAATCACCTTCTAGGATCCTCTCTATACCCTTGCATGCATGAATGAGGCTTAACATAGAGTAATACTCCTTAAAAGACCCTATTCAGACTTTAAAACGACTTAGTTTAGGACTTAGGAATTTAGAAATTATGAAAACACCCTTACTAAAAACGCAGAATTTCTTTGTTGCCAGTCCCCATGAGGTACCTCACGAGTCATTGCCAGGGGGTACGACTCGTGGCCTGAATCAATGATGCTCACTTCCCAAGTCACTCAGTGGACCTCACGACTCATGGTCACCACCCATGATCCCTACTGCCCAAAAATCCTAACCAACCATACACCATAGCCCACGGGTGAGGTCACGAGGCATGAGATATGACCACGACTCACGGTAAAGCCCATGTCCTCCTCCACCTGAGTCTGCCATCCTTGTTGACCATGAGTCACCTCACGACTCGTGGTCACTCCCCACGACCTGCCTCACGGATCGTCCTGTGACCTGGTGCGAATTTCTTGTTTTTCTCCGTTTTGACTCCCAGGTCTGATCCTTGTGTTTTCGGGGTGTAACATCTTCTTAGGCGAACACCTAGTAATCCAAAAAATTTAACTTTTAGTACTTTTGCTTGATGCTCGGCATAGGACCGATATTTTACTTAGACAGCCGTATTTGGCCTCTATCTGTTGGCCATCTAAATTTCCAATAAGTTATATTTTTAGTATTTCCCATATGGTTGACACATGGAGTATGTCAAATATGTGGCCACTGTATGTCAACTCTGAACTTAGCAATTTCAGTGATTTCAGGCCTAAACATATGGTACGACATATGTATTGTATGTTCAACATATGGTCCATATGTTAGTTTGCATCTCAACACTTGTAATTCTAAAATTATAACTTTTTAGGAGTTGTAGGTCACTTCTTTAGTACTTTTATGCTACCGTATATTGACACAAGTCCTGCTAAACTTCTTATTTAAGTTCTTTCAACATCAAACCTTTTTTACACTTAATGCATGCTTGGATAACATTATTTACATGCGATTAAATGTATCATGAGTCGAACTACATGAATTTATGTCACGTCCCGAGTCTATACGCTAGACGAGACATAGTACTTGGAGTCACAAGTAAGCCCAAGTCAACCCATGGTCTATCATAACACTGGAAATCTGAGTAAAAGCATAGGGGGAGCTTAAAAGTAATAAAACCATTTATGAAGAAGAACAAAATCATAATGTTTTAAAACAAATGAAAACAAAACTAAAAATCTAGATTTGTGTTTGTGTCTGAAAGCCATCTATCTGATGAGTTGCTAGGACAAGCCCCTAGCTAACTCTAAGTCTAACTGAAAGAAAAATAACTGAAGGAAAATAAATATCATCCTCGAAAGATGACGATTCACCACTAGCTTAGCTGATAACTCCTGGAGAAGATCTGCTAATGGTACTGAGACTTAGAACCTACAGCAGTATCATAAAATGATACAACATAGAAGGTATGTGATATCGGGCAAAATAGCATGCCCGAGTGATGCTTTATAACCTTGTTTTGTCTTGTTTATCGACTTAATTATATGCATTCTCACGAATTTTTATGTAAATGTCAATATATATACTAACCAACATGATTAGTTCTTGTTTTTATAGGTTTAAAATGAATTTGAGGAACTAATCCATGAGTTAGTGAAGTGGAAGCATGGAATCAGAAGTAAAACACGGACGTCGGCAAGGAGGATGCGCGAAACAGCCCACCTGCGCGTTGGCAACGTGCCACGGTAGGCAGGAGGCACGACCATGGCGTGCCACAGCACCTAACGCGCTGCACAAGAAGCGAGCCATGCAACACGTCAGGGGGCTGCCTGGCATGTATTTTACGTGATTTCCAGAATACCTACGCGATGCCTCCATGTCACGGAGACATATTGGCACGATAACCTCCGTGACATGGAGCTATTTCATGCTGGGAATAATTTTTTACAATTATCATTTACTATAAATAGGTCCCTTAGCTCCTAAAAACATTTAGTAATGAAATTATTCTGAAAAACTGCCAAGGAGTGAGGGAGAAGTGGGAGAACTCACGTAGGGTTCATTAATTTAATCTTCTCTTCTACCAATTCTTGTAAGTATGTTATTTTAATTATGTTTTCTTGTAATTATACAAACTTGAGTGGCTAGAACCATCCCTCTAGGGTTGAAACCACATGGTATGATTGTGAATACATGATTTTGTTTTGGTTTTAAGTTGTCAATTGTTGTTTTGTCTTACATTCTTAATTATGGTTGTTTTTATGATTGATCACCATGAAAACACACACATTTTACCTAGGCGAAAGCTTGAGAAATAAAACTTAGGCAAGAACATGAGAATGTAGGGAGCAAGTTCATATCTTTTGATATGATTCGCGGTTAGGATAAGAAATTATACCTAATTTGCCTTGTTTGGTTATTAAAACGGGATGATAACATGAAACAACTTAGAATTATTAGATCACCACTCCAAAAAGTAGTTGTGAAGCTAAGTTGAGTTAAATGATTATAGGTACAAAAGTCCGTAGTTAAGAGCATAAACCCCATAAACCACATCCACGTAATTGAATTGCCCATGAACTAGAATGTCACATCCCCGCTCAACGATGTAGTTGTGAGGCTAGTTTGTCGTGTTTACAGACTCGAAAGACCATGACCATGGAATGTAAATTATGTGAGACAACAATTGATAGTTTCATACTCAAACCATTGCAAATCATAGTATCGCATGATTATCCGACTTTAACTCTAGTTGCTCCTTGAATGAATTCAGTGTATTTCGTTGACCACATCTAGAATTAATTAAATTTCTCAAAAAAGTCTATAATCATCACTTGCGGCATTTAATATCACACTTGAACTTGATAGTTAGCTGAATTGGTCCAGTACCTATGGGTTCGACATTCAGCTCTTAAAAAAGGGCCACTATATTACTGGTACGACCCGTACACTTGCGGGACCATCAAGTTTTTGGCGCTGTTGCCGGGGACTCAGCGAAGTGTAGTAAATTTGTCTGTTTTTCTGTGATTTTTAAATTTCCTTAAGTGTTAAGAAACTTGGTCTTAGTCTGACTTATTGTAGGTGACAGGTTGTCTTGCCGAGCTGGCTAGGAATAGAGAGCTTATGGAACCGTTGCTTGAACCAGAACGTCAAATCCATTTGCGAAGGAGAGTAGCTCTTGAGAAAATGCTGAAAAGACTTCAAGAAAAGGTACAACAACAATCACCCGCAGGACAAGCATATTTGTCACCGGAAGCAATGATAGACAGACTAGTTCGCGAAGTGGAAATCCCCCAAGCGATGAATGTGAACTCTAGTTTCCGTAAACCCGAACCTGGAGGGAACTTTGAATTGAAGAAGAATATGGTGCAGCTGTTACATTCTAGTGGTCAATTCAATGGGATGGCACATGAGGACCCACAACAGCACTTACAGAACTTTATTGAGATTAGTGACACATTTGTCCCCATCGGTGTGTCCACAGACTATGTCCGACTTACCCTCTTCCCATTTTCATTGTTGGGAGCGGCAAAGAAGTGGTTGAAAGCTGAGCCACCAAACTCCATAACTTTGTGGAATGATTTCGCAAAGAAGTTCCTTGGACGTCACCAAAACTAAGGCACCCAACACCACTCATGGGCCAGTTCTCACACTAGCCGAGCGACATGCTTGTGATGATCAATATATGGCCCACATGTTCAGGATGCAGATGCTGCAGTTCAGAATAGGCGGGAGGCCAGCAACAGAAGATGAGCTGTGGTAGCTCGAGCTAGATTACCCCTTTGGCAAAAATGTCAGGGCTTTATGCCGAGTGGGGCTAGCTTTTATGGAGCCCATTGATGATGATGTCCCCACAGATGAGGAGACACGCCACGATGACTCAGATATTGAGTCAGATGAGGATATCGGGGGCGATTCAGATATGGTGGACGAGGCAACAACACCTGACGAAGAAGTTGAATACTTCGACTGATCAGGGAGTTTCACCACCTACTTCTTTGCTATGTTGAATTTGATGAACACTGGGGACAGTTTTCGATTTAAGTATGGGGTGGGAGAAGTTAGGTGCCGGTTGTTTTATTGTTGTTTATGTTCATGTTTATGTTCATGTTCTATTGTTGTGCCTGTGAAAAATTTGTGACCCTGTGATTTTGTGAGTATGTTGTGTATTGTATTTCGGTGTGTAATGAATGTTAATCTGTTGTGTGCTGTGTTGAGCTGTTGTTAGCTGGTTGTGTAAATATTTTTGTTTTCTATCGAAATTATCGATATTTTTAAATTTTTGTTGAATATTTTTTTGATTGGGTTTCTCGGCCTTTGTTTTCTGTGCTTTTACTGAGAATAGTCCCATTGAAACGAAGTCGTAAATAGTGACCGTTCCCTATGATGGATGGATGACGACCGTCTTAAGGGAAATGTAGTCGATAGGAGTAGTTTTTTGTTTCTTTTATTTTCTTTCGTTTGGTTGTTTCCCAAACATGTCGCTATTTCATGGTTTGGAATTCTCGATGCGTGTTGTACATGATATTAAAGATGCAAAGATGATTCGTATGAAAGCATACAAATGTGAAACATGTTGAGATACCTAGGCCATAGAGTTCGATTCGGTGCGATTGAGGCTTAATATTGAGTTCTTGTAATTGGCTGATTGAAGAGTCTGTGAATAAGTCTTGAGTTGAGCATGTGCAATGAGTGTGAGGTGATGTTTCGATTCTTCCATGCTATTGTGAAGTGTCTAGAACTTGCCTGGTGTGTGTGCGAAACGAAATGAAGGGTGTGTATTGTAGGAAAGGATGTAGGCAATTCTTTGATTTAACCAAAAGTTTTTCCATTATCATACCTACCTTGATAGTACGTCCTAGTTAGCTCTATTAAGCCTTTCGCCTATTTTTTTCTTTCATCGAAAAGGTACAAACCAAGCTTAATCCCTTCTTTTCATTATCCATGAATTTGATCTAAAACTCTTAAGCGCTCAAGAAAAATAATTTTTCCACAGTGTCAAGGAGTGGTAATTGTGAAAAGAAAGGAAAAGCGGAAGTGGTGAAAGTAAAGAAAAGGTCAAGGGTGCACTGGCCGAATTTAATAAAATGAAGATGTATAACTAATCTTTGTTATTAAGTCGAGTGTGCTTAAAGATATGGGAATAAAAATATAGAAAGATTTCAAGAATGGGAGGATGAAGGAAGAAACAATGCCCATAATGTTGGTCGGATGTATTGAAAAGCGCTTAAGGATGCTTGTTGCTATTAATGGTTAGCCCAGTATTTACTAGTTCCTTAGCTTACATTACAACCCGTTAAGTCCTATGTGATCTTGCATCACGCGTCCTTATATTAGTGGAGTAATACAGTAGAGGCAAGCTTATGGGTCATGACATGATGCATGTGAATTGTTTGGGAGAGAGAGTGAAATCATGTTCATATGCCCCTGCATGTAATGTTTTTGAGATCATATGATTGAAAAGGGGAAAATTCTCTTGTGTTGTGAGGGCACATGCTTGACGAGAGATCAGCTGATTTGCATGAGTTTGCCGAGATCGAGAGTCGATCCTTGAGTCTAGGAGGTCTTAATGTGTTGAATGTCATTGTATTGATGAGACTATGCATGTTTTCTTGATGATTTGCTATGTTAAATAATTGGTATAACCGTAGCTTGAATTGTCGAGCCAAAGTAGCTATGATTGGGTGTCAATTGCATGAGATGTGAGATTATTGTTCGAGGACTAACAAGGTTTTAAGTGTGGGGTAAATGATCTTGGGCAGAATTATATGCCCAAGTGATACTCAAATGCTTCATTTCGTCTTGTTTATCCATCGATATTTGTACATTCTCATGTGATTTGTAGTTAAAAGGTGAATTTATACTAACCAACATGATTAGTGTTGTTTTACAGGAAAACGGTAATTTTAGGAAGCTAAGATGCATGTTGGGAGAAATCGGGAATGGACTCGAAAGCGAGTAGTGGGAATGGCCATGGAAATGCAGCATATTAAGGGGCTCCGCGATGGAGCCGTGCCACGCTGCCATCGCAGAGGCATTCTGCCCCAGATGATTAAAATTTTCCAAGTTCCAGTGGAGGTCCGCGTTGCCTCCATGGCACGTTGGACATAATTACCTGGAATAGGGAATTCCAGTGAAGGTTCGCGTTGGTGCCGTGGCACGTTGGCCAAGCCCCGTGTTGCACGCCGTGGCACGTTGGGCATAATTACCTGGATGACCGAATTCAAGTAGGGGTCCGCGTTTGCGCCATGTCACGGAGGCAATGCTCCGTGATGCACTCCGTGACACGTTGCTTGTTATTCCTGGAAAAATTTCCACTAGTATAAATAGCACACTTAGGTTTATTTTTAATAATTCTGACTTAGTTGAGCAAGGACGTGGGTTACAGGCAGTTGAGGGGACGAAAATCTTAGCGTTTTTCTCTATCTCTTTCTCCTTTATTTCAATTGTTTGTATGATTTATACTCATTTGATGATGTTTAATCCACAAATGAGTGGCTAAATTCACTTCTTGCTGAGGTTAAGACCATTTAGTGGAATGTAATTATTGATCATCTTGGTTTTTCATCTTTTCTTCCTTGGTTGTTCTATCAATTCTTGTTCTTACTGCATTAATGTTTGGCCAATGTTAATGCACATCTAAAAAATCCAATTTTTCCTCGAAAGAGAAAGAAATTGAAAAGTTGTGAATTGGTAGGATATGATCTCTTCTTGGTTTGGGAAAATTGAGAATTGATTTACCTTCAGAATAGAAATATATCTGAAAGTCGTATTAGTCAATTAAGGAATCGGTTTCGTATGGCTAGAACATGAATTTCTTTTTATCAAAGAAATGTAGGTGGAAGGTTCATGATTCTTAAGTTGGGATAAATATGAGAGTTTTAATCCATAGGCAATAATTCTTGACTAGCAACTGAAGGAAGGATTAACCAACTTGTATCAATAAATTGCTACCCTGCATGTTCGTTTTAGCATCAACATGCTCATTACAATAGTTCAGACTCAAATTGTACATTTGTTTTAGATTAGTATAAATTAGGAAACAAACTCCCAAAATCTTCTTGAAACTGTTGTCTGCATTATTAGAGTTAGAGTTCATTAACGCTTGATTCGATTATTACCTTGGTCCAGTCCCTGTGGGATCGATACTTGTCTTACTTTAGCTATTTTACTACTTGTTCGACCACGTGACTTGTGTGTAGTCATTTAAAATCCCGAACAAACTCTTCCGAGTATACAAAGAGATTAGCCCACCTACAAACTACATAAACCTTTGTAAGGTTAGTGTGTTGTTAGAGGATAAGTGTGGGGTGGTAGATTCCTCAGGTCCATGGCGAAAGGTAACGATAAATGTTCAGTCCGAGTTTGATAAGAAGTTGGAGGAAGAGAGGAACAGAATGGAGGTTGTTTCCTCTAAAAATCAAAAGAGTAGAAGATAGTTCTTGAAAGGGAACCCAGGTACAAGGATGTCCTGAAGAGGATAGTCCACGTCGTGCCGTGAGGTAAAATAAGGCGCTTCTTGGGAGGCAACCCAAAGGTACCACAGGTACAATTTTTTATTTTTGTTTATGTGATTTTGGTTACTTTCAACTTGTGTTGTTTTTGGTGGAAAGTTAGGCACAGATGGAGGGGAAGCATGAGTACCCGTGGAGGAGAAAGCTAAAAAGCATGGAAGAGGAAAAGTGTGGAGTCGAATACCCACTAGTGCAAAAATGAAGAAAAACATGTTGTTAGCTAGGCATAGAGGCTCAGGAAGTATTTATCACCCTTTTGAATTTTAATTAGATGCTATGCGGACATTGCATGATTCAAGTGTGGGGTGAGGAAAATTTTAAAATTTTTTGTGCTTAATGATTGTTGGTGAATTAGTGCTTGGGAGAATTATTTAAAGAAAATTTTTAAATTAAGCAGGACTTCATCACCCGTTGGTTTTTCTTTTTGGTTCTTTTCTGATGGGGGATCTTTGAACCGAAGAATAAAAAAATTTTCTTTGACTGTATATAATGTTTTTAGTCATAGTTAGAGACTAGTTTCGACGATGGACGGATGACGACAGTCTTGAGGAAAAATTAGTCAATAGGTTTTGGTTTTTGAACCCGTAGCTAATTGATGGCTTTCTGTTCTTGTTATGTGCTATACATGATTGTGTTGAAGCATGTAAGAAGTGTATAACTTTGTTTAAGACACTTAGGCTCTTCAAATGGGACTCAATGTGATTGAATCTTAATGTTGAATTCTTGTGATTAGCTGAGTTAAGAGTCTGCTGAATGTGTCTTGAATTGAGTATGTGCTGAGAGTGTAACATTTTTGAATATTCCGTGCTATTGTGGAATGTCTAGAACTTGCCTGCTGTGTATATAAAACGAAATGAAGGATGTGGACGGTAGGAGATGATTTAGGCATTTCTTTGAATGAACCTAAATTTTATCCCTCACTTTACCTACCTTTAATGTTGAATCCTAGTGAGCCCCATTAAGCCTTAAGCCTATTCATTGATAGCTACAACATAAGCTTAATCATTTTTCTTTCATTAGCCTTGAATATGATCCAAAACTCCTAAGCGCTTCAGTGAAAAATTCCAAAGAGTGAAGGAGTGAGAAGCATGAAAGAGAAGGAAAAGTAACAGTCGTAAAAGTTGAGAAAGGTAAAAGGTGCACTTGTTTGAAAATGCCTAAGTATTGGTAGGGAGTAAGAAATAAATAAATGAAAAACTTATTTAAGTGCTTCTTACTAATAAGATGAGTGTTCTCAAAGAAATGGGAACAAGAAGAGAAAATTCAAGAATGAAAAGAATGGGAAGGAAGTAAGAAAAGAGATGTCCTTAATGAAGGGTGAAGTTATTAAAAGCGCTTGGAGAAGATAGCCACTATTATTGGCCAGAATAGTACCTACCCATTCCTTAGCTTACATTGCAACCCATTAAGTCCTACTTGATCTTATGCTCATACATCCTTAAGTTAGTGGAGTAAAACACGAAGGGCAAGAATATGGTTCACTACATGATGCATGTGAATTCTTTGAGGGAGCGAGCGTAATTTTATTCATACACCCATACATGTTGTGATTTGAAAATTTTTGAGTAATAATGGGTAACTCTCTTATTTAATGAAAGATAACATTCATGTTGGATTTATTGATCGGTTGATTTGCATGAGTTGGATAAGATTGAGAGTTGATTCTTGAGGTTAAGAAGTCTTAACATAGTTGTATTTCATTTCAATGATTAAATCGTGCATGCTCTATTTTTAACTTGCTATCTTAAATAATCATTATATCCGTAGCTTGAATTATCTTTTTAAACTAACTATGTGGGAGTCTTCATTTACATGAGATGTAAAAGGGTTGTTCGAGGACGAACAAGGCTTTAAGTGTGGGGAAGGTGATCTCGGGAAAAATAGCATGCCCGAGTGATGCTTTATAACTTAGATTTGTCTTGTTTATCGACTTAATTATATGCATTCTCATGTATTTTTATGCAAATGTGAATATATATACTATCCAACATGATTATTTCTTGTTTTTGCAGGTTTAAAATGAATTTGAGGAACTAATCCATGAGTTGGTGAAGTGGAGGCAAGGAATCGGAAGTAAAACGCGAACGTCGGCAAGGAGGATGCGCGAAACAGACCACCTGTGCGTTGGCAACATGCCACGGCAGACAGGCTGCGCGACCATGGAATGCCGCGGCCCCTAACGCGCTGTACGAGAGCGTGCCATGCTGCCAACGCAGCAGGGGGCTGCCTAGCATGTATTTTACGCGATTTCCAGAACGCCTACGCGATGCCTCCGTGTCACGGAGACATATTGGCGCGATAACTTCTGTGACACGGAGCTATTTCATGCCGGGAATAATATTGTACAATTCTCATTTACTATAAATAGGTCCCTTAGCTCCTACAAACATTTAGTCATGAAATTATTCTGAAAAACTGCCAAGGAGTGAGGGAGAAGTGGGAGAACTCACGTAGGGTTCATTAATTTAATCTTCTCTTCTACCAATTCTTGTAAGTATGTTATTTTAATTATGTTTTCTTGTAATTATACGAAATTGAGTGGCTAGAACCATCCCTCTAGGGTTGAAACCACATGGTATGATTGTGAATACATGATTTTGTTTTGGTTTTAAGTTGTCAATTGTTTTTTTGTCTTACATTCTTAATTATGGTTGTTTTTATGATTGATCACCATGAAAACACACACATTTTACCTAGGCGAAAGCTTGAGAAATAAAACCTAGGAAAGAACATGAGAATGTAGGGAGCAAGTTCATATCTTTTGATATGATTCGCGGTTAGGATAAGAAATTATACCTAATTTGCCTTGTTTGGTTATTAAAACAGGATGATAACATGAAACAACTTTTAATTATCAGATCACCACTCCAAAAAGTAGTTGTGAAGCTAAGTTGAGTTAAATGATTATAGGTACAAAAGTCCGTAGTTAAGAGCATAAACCCCATAAACCACATCCACGTAATTGAATTTCCCACGAACTAGAATGTCACATCCCCGCTCAACGATGTAGTTGTGAGGCTAGTTTGTCGTGTTTAGAGACTCGAAAGACCATGAACATGGAATGTAAATTATGTGAGACAACAATTGATAGTTTCATACTCAAACCATTGCAAATCATAGTATCGCATGATTATCCGGCTTTAACTCTAGTTGCTCCTTGAATGAATTCAGTGTATTTCGTTGACCACATCTAGAATTAATTAAATTTCTCAAAAAAGTCTATAATCATCACTTGCGGCATTTAATATCACACTTGAACTTGATAGTTAGCTGAATTGGTCCAGTACCTATGGGTTCGACATTCAGCTCTTAAAAAAGGGCCACTATATTACTGGTACGACCCGTACACATGCGGGACCATCAAGTTTTTGGCGCTGTTGCCGGGGACTCGGCGAAGTGTAGTAAATTTGTCTGTTTTTGTGTGATTTTTAAATTTCCTTAAGTGTTAAGAAACTTGGTCTTAGTCTGCCTTATTGTAGGTGACAGGTTGTCTTGCCGAGCTGGCTAGGAATAGAGAGCTTATGGAACTGTTGCTTGAACCAGAACGTCAAATCCATTTGCGAAGGAGAGTAGCTCTTGAGAAAATGCTGAAAAGACTTCAAGAAAAGGTACAACAACAATCACCCGCAGGACAAGCATATTTGTCACGGGAAGCAATGATAGCCAGACTAGTTCGCGAAGTGGAAATCCCCCAAGCGATGAATGTGAACTCTAGTATCCGTAAACCCGAACCTGGAGGGAACTTTGAATTGAAGAAGAATATGGTGCAGCTGTTACATTCTAGTGGTCAATTCAATGGGATGGCACATGAGGACCCACAACAGCACTTACAGAACTTTATTGAGATTAGTGACACATTTGTCCCCATCGGTGTGTCCACAGACTATGTCCGACTTACCCTCTTCCCATTTTCATTGTTGGGAGCGGCAAAGAAGTGGTTGAAAGCTGAGCCACCAAACTCCATAACTTTGTGGAATGATTTCGCAAAGAAGTTCCTTGGACGTCACCAAAACTAAGGCACCCAACACCACTCACGGGCCAGTTCTCACACTAGCCGAGCGACATGCTTGTGATGATCAATATATGGCCCACATGTTCAGGATGCAAATGCTGCAGTTGAGAATAGGCGAGAGGCCAGCAACAAAAGATGAGCTGTGGAAGCTCGAGCTACATTACCCCTTTGGCAAAAATGTCAGGGCTCTATGCCGAGTGGGGCTAGCTTTTGTGGAGCCCATTGATGATGATGTCCCCACAGATGAGGAGACACGCCATGATGACTCAGATATTGAGTCAGATGAGGATATCGGGGGCGATTCAGATATGGTGGACGAGGCAACAGCACCTGACGAAGAAGTTGAAAACTTCGACTGATCAGGGAGTTTCACCACCTACTTCTTTGCTATGTTGAATTTGATGAACACTGGGGACAGTTTTCGATTTAAGTATGGGGTGGGAGTAGTTAGGTGTCGGTTGTTTTATTGTTGTTTATGTTCATGTTTATGTTCATGTTCTGTTCTTGTGCCTGTGAAAAATTTGTGACCCTGTGATTTTGTGAGTATGTTGTGTATTGTAATTCGGTGTGCAATGAATGTTAATCTGTTGTGTGCTGTGTTGAGCTGTTGTTAGCTGGTTGTGTAAATATTTTTGTTTTCTATCGAAATTATCGATATTTTTAAATTTTTGTTGAATTTTTTTTTGATTGGGTTTCTCAGCCTTTGTTTTCGGTGCTTTTATTGAGAATAGTCCCATTGAAACGAAGTCGTAAATAGTGACCGTTCCCTATGATGGATGGATGACGACCGTCTTAAGGGAAATGTAGTCGATAGGAGTAGTTTTTTGTTTCTTTTATTTTCTTTCATTTGGTTGTTTCCCAAACATGTCGCTATTTCATGGTTTGGAATTCTTGATGCGTGTTGTACATGATATTAAAGATGCAAAGATGATTCGTATGAAAGCATGCAAATGTGAAACATGTTGAGATACCTAGGCCATAGAGTTCGATTCGGTGCGATTGAGGCTTAATATTAAGTTCTTGTAATTAGCTGATTGAAGAGTCTATGAATAAGTCTTGAGTTGAGCATGTGCAATGAGTGTGAGGTGATGTTTTGATTCTTCCATGCTATTGTGAAGTGTCTAGAACTTGCCTGGTGTGTGTGCGAAACGAAATGAAGGGTGTGTATTGTAGGAAAGGATGTAGGCAATTCTTTGATTTAACCAAAAGTTTTTCCATTATCATACCTACCTTGATAGTACGTCCTAGTTAGCTCTATTGAGCCTTTCGCCTATTTTTTTCTTTCATCAAAAAGGTACAAACCAAGCTTAATCCCTTCTTTTCATTATCCGTGAATTTGATCCAAAACTCTTAAGCGCTCAAGAAAAATAATTTTTCCACAGTGTTAAGGAGTGGTAATTGTGAAAAGAAAGGAAAATCGGAAGTGGTGAAAGTAAAGAAAAGGTCAAGGGTGCACTGGCCGAATTTAATAAAATGAAGATGTATAACTAATCTTTGTTATTAAGTCGAGTGTGCTTAAAGATATGGGAATAAAAATATAGAAAGATTTCAAGAATGGGAGGATGAAGGAAGAAACAATGCCCATAATGTTGGTCGGATGTATTGAAAAGCGCTTAATGATGCTAGTTGCTATTATTGGTTAGCCCAGTATTTACTAGTTCCTTAGCTTACATTACAACCCGTTAAGTCCTATGTGATCTTGCATCACGCGTACTTATATTAGTGGAGTAATACAGCAGAGGCAAGCTTATGGGTCATGACATGATGCATGTGAATTATTTGGGAGAGAGAGTGAAATCATGTTCATATGCCCCTGCATGTAATGTTTTTGAGATCATATGATTGAAAAGGGGAAAATTCTCTTGTGTTGTGAGGGCACATGCTTGACGAGAGATCAGCTGATTTGCATGAGTTTGCCGAGATCGAGAGTCAATCCTTGAGTCTAGGAGGTCTTAATGTATTGAATGTCATTGTATTGATGAGACTATGCATGTTTTCTTGATGATTTCCTATGTTAAATAATTGGTATAACCGTAGCTTGAATTGTCGAGCCAAAGTAGCTATGATTGGGTGTGAATTGCAAGAGATGTGAGATTATTATTCGAGGAATAACAAGGTTTTAAGTGTGGGGTAAATGATCTTGGGCAGAATTATATGCCCAAGTGATACTCAAATGCTTCATTTCGTCTTCTTTATCCATCGATATTTGTACATTCTCATGTGATTTGTAGTTAAAAGGTGAATTTATACTAACCAACATGATTAGTGTTGTTTTACAGGAAAAAGGTAATTTTAGGAAGCTAAGATGCATGTTGGGAGAAATCGGGAATGGACTCGAAAACGAGTAGTGGGAATGGCCATGGAAATGCAGCAAATTAAGGGGCTCCGCGATGGAGCCGTGCCACGCTGCCATCGCAGAGGCATTCTGCCCCAAATGATTAAAATTGTCCAAGTTCCAGTGGAGGTCCGCGTTGCCTCCATGGCACGTTGGACATCATTACCTGGAACAGGGAATTCCAGTGAAGGTTCGCGTTGGTGCTGTGGCACGTTGGCCAATCCCCGTGTTGCACGCCGTGGCACGTTGGGCATAATTACCTGGATGACCGAATTCAAGTAAGGGTCCGCGTTTGCGCCATGTCACGGAGGCAATGCTCTGTGATGCACTCCGTGACACGTTGCTTGTTATTCCTGGAAAAATTTCCAGTAGTATAAATAGCACACTTAGGTTTATTTTTAATAATTCTGACTTAGTTGAGTAAGGACGTGGGTTACAGGCAGTTGAGGGGACGAAAATCTTAGGGTTTTTCTCTATCTCTTTCTCCTTTATTTCAATTGTTTGTATGATTTATACTCATTTGATGATGTTTAATCCACAAATGAGTGGCTAAATTCACTTCTTGCTGAGGTTAAGAACATTTAGTGGAATGTAATTATTGATCATCTTGGTTTTTCATCTTTTCTTCCTTGGTTGTTCTATCAATTCTTGTTCTTACTGCATTAGTGTTTGGCCAATGTTAATGCACATCTAAAAAATCCAATTTTTCCTCGAAAGAGAAAGAAATTGGAAAGTTGTGAATTGGTAGGATATGATCTCTTCTTGGTTTGGGAAAATTGAGAATTGATTTACCTTCAGAATCGAAATATATCTGAAAGTCATATTAGTCAATTAAGAAATCGGTTTCGTATGGCTAGAACATGAATTTCTTTTTATCAAAGAAATGTAGGTGGAAGGTTCATGATTCTTATGTTGGGATAAATATGAGAGTTTTAATCCATAGGCAATAATTCTTGACTAGCAACTGAAGGAAGGATTAACCAACTTGTATCAATAAATTGCTTCCCTGCATGTTCGTTTTAGCATCAACATGCTCATTACAATAGTTCAGACTCAATTTGTACATTTGTTTTAGATTAGTATAAATTTGGAAACAAACTCCCAAAATCTTCTTGAAACTGTTGTCTGCATTATTAGAGTTAGAGTTCATTAACGCTTGATTCGATTATTACCTTGGTCCAGTCCCTGTGGGATCGATACTTGGCTTATTTTAGCTATTTTACTACTTGTTCGACCACGTGACTTGTGTGTAGTCATTTAAAATCCCGAACGAACTCTTTCGAGTATACAAAGAGATTAGCCCACCTACAAACTACATAAACCTTTGTAAGGTTAGTGTGTTGTTAGAGGATAAGTGTGGGGTGGTAGATTCCTCAGGTCCATGGCCAAAGGTAACGATAAATGTTTAGTCCGAGTTTGATAAAGGGCTTCTGTTTGATAAGAAGTTGGAGGAAGAGAGGAACAGAATATAGGTTGTTTCCTCTAAAAATCAAAAGATTAGAAGATAGTTCTTGAAAGGGAACCCAGGTACAAGGATGTCCTGAAGAGGATAGTCCACGTCGTGCCGTAAGGTAAAATAAGGCGCTTCTTGGGAGGCAACCCAAGGGTACCACAGGTACAAATTTTGATTTTAGTTTATGTGATTTTGGTTGCTTTCAACTTGTGTTGTTTTTGGTGGAAAGTTAGGCACAGATGGAGGGGAAGCATGAGTACCCGTGGAGGAGAAAGCTAAAAAGCATGGAAGAGGAAAAGTGTGGAGTCGAATACCCACTAGTGCAAAAATGAAGAAAAACATGTTGTTAGCTAGGCATAGAGGCTCAGGAAGTATTTATCACCCTTTTGAATTTTAATTAGATGCTATGCGGACATAGCATGATTCAAGTGTGGGGTGAGGAAAATTTAAAATTTTTTTGTGCTTAATGATTGTTGGTGAATTAGTGCTTGGGAGAATTATTTAAAGAAATTTTTGAATTAAGCAGGACTTCATCACCTGTTGGTTTTTCTTTTTGGTTCTTTTCTGATGGGGGATCTTTGAACCGAAGAATAAAAAAATTTTCTTTCACTGTATATAATGTTTTTAGTCATAGTTAGAGACTAGTTTCGACGATGGACAGATGACGACAGTCTTGAGGAAAAATTAGTCAATAGGTTTTGGTTTTTGAACCCGTAGCTAATTGATGGCTTTCTGTTCTTGTTATGTGCTATACATGATTGTGTTGAAGCATGTAAGAAGTGTATAACTTTGTTTAAGACACTTAGGCTCTTCAAATGGGACTCAATGTGATTGAAGCTTAATGTTGAATTCTTGTGATTAGCTGAGTTAAGAGTCTGCTGAATGTGTCTTGAATTGAGTATGTGCTGAGAGTGTAACATTTTTGAATATTCCGTGCTATTGTGGAATGTCTAGAACTTGCCTGCTGTGTATATAAAACGAAATGAAGGATGTGGACTGTAGGAGATGATTTAGGCATTTCTTTGAATGAACCTAAATTTTATCCCTCACTTTACCTACCTTTAATGTTGAATCCTAGTGAGCCCCATTAAGCCTTAATCCTATTCATTGATAGCTACAACATAAGCTTAATCCTTTTTCTTTCATTAGCCTTGAATATGATCCAAAACTCCTAAGCGCTTCAGTGAAAAATTCCAAAGAGTGAAGGAGTGAGAAGCATGAAAAAGAAGGAAAAGTAACAGTCGTAAAAGTTGAGAAAGGTAAAGGGTGCACTTGTTTGAAAATGCCTGAGTATTGGTAGGGAGTAAGAAATAAATAAATGAAAAACTTATTTAAGTGCTTCTTACTAATAAGATGAGTGTTCTCAAAGAAATCGGAACAAGAAGAGAAAATTCAAGAATGAAAAGAATGAGAAGGAAGTAAGAAAAGAGATGTCCTTAATGAAGGGTGAAGTTATTAAAAGCGCTTGGAGAAGATAGCCACTATTATTGGCCAGAATAGTACCTACCCATTCCTTAGCTTACATTGCAACCCATTAAGTCCTACTTGATGTTATGCTCATACATCCTTAAGTTAGTGGAGTAAAACACGAAGGGCAAGAATATGGTTCACTACATGATGCATGTGAATTCTTTGAGAGAGCGATCGTAATTTTATTCACACACCCATACATGTTGTGATTTGAAAATTTTTGAGTAATAATGGGTAACTCTCTTATTTAATGAAAGATAACATTCATGTTGGATTTATTGATCGGTTGATTTGCATGAGTTGGCTAAGATTGAGGGTTGATTCTTGAGGTTAAGAAGTCTTAACATAGTTGTATTTCATTTCAATGATTAAATCGTGCATGCTCTATTTTTAACTTGCTATCTTAAATAATCATTATATTCGTAGCTTGAATTATCTTGTTAAATGAACTATGTGGGAGTCTTCATTTACATGAGATGTAAAAGGGTTGTTCGAGGACGAACAAGGCTTTAAGTGTGGGGTAGGTTTTCTCGGGAAAAATAGCATGCCCGAGTGATGCTTTATAACTTAGTTTTGTCTTGTTTATCGACTTAATTATATGCATTCTCATGTATTTTTATGTAAATGTGAATATATATACTAACCAACATGATTAATTCTTGTTTTTGAAGGTTTAAAATGAATTTGAGGAACTAATCCATGAGTTGGTGAAGTGGAGGCAAGGAATCGAAAGTAAAACGCGAACGTCGGCAAGGAGGATGCGCGAAACAGACCACCTGTGCGTTGGCAACGTGCCACGGCAGACAGGCTGCGCGACCATGGAATGCCGCGGCCCCTAACGCGCTGCACGAGAGCGTGCCATGCTGCCAACGCAGCAGGGGGCTGCCTAGCATGTATTTTACGCGATTTCCAGAACGCCTACGCGATGCCTCCATGTCACGGAGACATATTGGCGCGATAACTTCTGTGACACGGAGCTATTTCATGCCGGGAATAATATTGTACAATTCTCATTTACTATAAATAGGTCCCTTAGCTCCTAAAAATATTTAGTCATGAAATTATTCTGAAAAACTGCCAAGGAGTGAGGGAGAAGTGGGAGAACTCACGTAGGGTTCATTAATTTAATCTTCTCTTCCACCAATTCTTGTAAGTATGTTATTTTAATTATGTTTTCTTGTAATTATACGAACTTGAGTGGCTAGAACCATCCCTCTAGGGTTTAAACCACATGGTATGATTGTGAATACATGATTTTGTTTTACTTTTAAGTTGTCAATTGTTGTTTTGTCTTACATTCTTAATTGTGGTTGTTTTTATGATTGATCACCATGAAAACACACACATTTTACCGAGGCGAAAGCTTGAGAAATAAAACCTAGGAAAGAACATGAGAATGTAGGGAGCAAGTTCATATCTTTTGATATGATTCGCGGTTAGGATAAGAAATTATACCTAATTTGCCTTGTTTGGATATTAAAACGGGATGATAACATGAAACAACTTAGAATTATCAGATCACCACTCGAAAAAGTAGTTGTGAAGCTAAGTTGAGTTAAATGATTAGAGGTACGAAAGTCCCTAATGAACAACATAAACCCCGTAAACCACATCCACGTAGTTGAATTGCCCATGAACTTGAATGTCACATCCCCACTCAATGATATAGTTGTGAGGCTAATTTGTCGTGTTTAGAGGCTCGAAAGACCATGAGCATGGAATTTTAATTATGTGAGATGACAATTGATAGTTTCATAGTTAAACCATTGCAAATCGTAGTATCGCATGATTATCCAACTTTAACTCTAGTTGCTCCAATAATGAATTCAGAGTATTTCATTTACCACATCTGGACTTAATTAAATTTCTCGATAAAGTCTATAATCAACACATGCGGCATTTAATATCACACTTGAACTTGATAGTTAGTTGAATCAGTCCAGTCCCTATGGGTTCGACATCCGGCTCTTAAAAAAGGGCCACTATATTACTGGTACGACCCGTACACTTGCGGGACCATCAAGTTTTTGGCGCCGTTGCCCGGGACTCGGCGAAATTTAGTAAATTTGTCTATTTTTGTGTGATTTTTAAATTTCCTTAAGTGTTAAGAAACCTTGTCTTAGTCTGACTTACTGCAGGTGACAGGTTCTCTTGCCGAGATGGCTAGGAATAGAGAGCTTGTGGAACCGTTGCTTGAACCAGAACGTCAAATCCATTTGCGAAGAAGAGTAGGTCCTGAGCAAAAGCTGAAAAGACTTCAAGAAAAGGTACAACAACAACCACCCGCAGGACAAACATATTTGTCACCGGAAGCAATGGCAACCAGACCAGTTCGCGAAGTGGCAATCCCACAAGCGATGAATGTGAACTTTAGTATCCGTAAACCAGAACCTAGAGGGAACTTTAAATTGAAGCAGCATATGGTGCAACTATTACATTCTAGTTGTCAATTCAATGGGATGGCACATGAGGACCCGCAGCAGTACTTACAGAACTTTATTGAGATTAGCGACACGTTTGTCCCTACCGGAGTGTCCGCAGACTATGTTCAACTTACCCTCTTCCAATTTTCATTGTTGGGAGAGGCAAAGAAGTGGTCAAAAGCTGAGCCACCAAACTCCATAACTTCGTGGAATGATTTTGCAAAGAAGTTCCTTATCAGATTTTTCCCTTAAGGCAAGACTTTCCAAACATAGAAGTGAGATATTGAGTTTCAAGCAGAGGCGTGATGAGAACCTATATTTGGATTGGGAAAGATTCAAGTCATTACTGAGAGATTGTCCCCAACACCAGCAATCCAATGAAGTCTTTGCCCATACCTTTGTAGAAAGTCTAGACCCACATACAAAAATTTTGCTAGACTGTGCATCGGGTGGGAAAGCTTTAGATAAGACGTATGATGAGCTATACACGTTGTTGAATAGAATTGCTCAAGGAAATCTAGAATGGCACAACGAGTAATCGAGAGGGGTAGGAAAGAGAGTAGGGTTGATAGAGGTAGATGGTATGAATGCCTTGGCGGCACAACTAGCTTCATTCCAGCATCAGATTATGACTCAGTTCAATAAACTGAGTATCAACCAACAACAGGGTTAGGTTAATGTAGTTCAGCAAGCTCCGAGTTGGTGGGAAATTTGTGGAAATAATGGGCACAATGCAGAATCTTGTGGAGCCAATCCGGAATCAGTCAATTTTGTTGGGAATGTTCAAAGGAACAACTAGAATTTTGGGAACAATTACAACAAGAATTGGTAGAGCCACCCAAATTTTTCTTAGGGTGGAAATCAAAGGCAAGCTTACCAGCAACCTCAGCAGCAGTAGTATCAGCAGAATAGGCAGAATGATGGCTAGTTGAGCAGCAACATTGAGGAGACATTATAGAATATTATAGAGACCCAGACTCA
This sequence comes from Datura wrightii, assembly GCA_035772735.1. Classification (NCBI taxonomy): domain Eukaryota; kingdom Viridiplantae; phylum Streptophyta; class Magnoliopsida; order Solanales; family Solanaceae; genus Datura; species Datura wrightii. The sequence continues at coordinate 148,086,993 of JASDFA010000018.1, forward strand.
ACTAGCAGAGAATCAGGCGAGGATGGCATCAGATTTGAAAAATCAGCAATTGGCCACCCGCAATCTAGAAAAGCAAATGGGTCAGATAGCAGCTGTTTAAAACATGAGACCGTAGGGAGGATTACCCAGTGATACAGGTCCTAACCCCCGTTAGGTCAACGCCATCAGTCTAAGAAGTGGCAAGCAATTAGCTGATGCGGTACCTAAAGATAAGAGAAATGAGGTGCAGCCGGAGTTGGGTAGACAAGGACCATGCATCGACAAGGTAGAGAATCCGAGTGCTGTGCAAAAAAATGCACAATCTTCATTGTAGCTAGCACAAATACCTCCACCACCATTCCCTCAGATATTCAAAAAGAGCAAGGAGGAGGAATTCTTCAAAAAGTTCTTTGAGATTTTCAAAGAACTTCACATAAATTTGCCTCTTATTGATGTTTTGCAGGGAATGCCCAAGTATGCTAAATACTTGAAGGATGTGATGGAAAACAAAGTCACATTGGTGGATGTTCAAACAGTAGCACTGACTGAGGAGTGCAGTCATAGGGTATTGAGCAAGATTCCTACGAAGCTCAAAGACCAAGGGAGTTTTACCCTCCCCATACAAATTGGTAAAGCTGAAGTGATACGTGCTTTGTGTGATCTAGGGGAAGCAGTTAATCTAATGACCCTATCTTTATTTAATACCCTGAGGTTGGGAAAACCGAAGCCAACAAGGTTGATGCTGCAGTTGGCGGATAAGTCGCAAGTGGCACCGGATGGAATCATAGAGGACCTTCTCATCAAAGTGGGTAAGTTTATTATACCTGTTGATTTTATAATCATAGTTTTTAATGTTGATGACCAGGTACCCTTAATCTTGGGATGGTCATTCTTGGCAACCGGAGGAGCGGTAACTGACTTAAGAGCAGGGACCCTGAAAATGAGGGTCGAGGATGAAGAAAAACTCTTCCGAGTATACCAAGAGATTAACCCACCTACACACTATAGAATCCATTGTAAGGTTAGTGTGTTGTCAGAGGATTAGTGTGGTGTGGTATATTTCACAGGTCCATGGCCATAGGTAATGATAAGTGTTCAGCCCGAGTCTTATAAAGGGCTTCAGTTTTATAAGAAGTTGGAGGAAGAGAGGAACAGAGTGGATGTTGTTTCCTCTAAAAATCAAAAGAGAAGAAGATGGTTCTCGAAAGGGAACCCAGGTATAAGGATGTCATTAAAAGGATAGTCCACATTGTGTCGCGACGTAAAATAAGGCGCTGCTTGGGAGGCAACCTAAGGGTACCACAGGTACAATATGTGATTTTTGTTTATGTGATTTTGGTTACTTTCAACTTGTGTTAGTTTTGGTGGAAAGTTAGGCACAAATGGAGGGGAAGTCTGAGTACCCGTGGAGGAGGAAGCTAAAAAGCATGGAAGAAGAAAAGTGTGGGGTCGAATATCCACTTGTGCAAAAATGAAGAAAACCATGTTGTTAGCTAGGCATAGAGGCCCAGGGAGTATTTCTCCCCCTTTTGAATTTTAATTAGATGTTATGCAGACATAAATGATTCAATTTTCGGGTGAGGAAAATTTAAAATTTTTTTGTGCTTAATGATTGTTGGTTAATTAGTGCTTGGGAGAAATATTGACAGAAAATTTTTGAATTAAGCAGGACTTCATATCCTGTTGGTTTTTCTTTTCGGTTCTTTTACAACGGGGGGTCTTTGAAACGAAGAATAAAAAAATTTTCTTTGTCTTTTTATAATGTTTTTAGTCATAGTTAGAGACTAGTTCCGAGGATGGATGGATGACGACCGTCTTGAGGAAAAATTAGTCAATAGGTTTTGGTTTTTCAACCCGTAGCTAATTGATGGCTTTCTGTTCTTTCTATGTGCTATACATGATTGTAAGATACAAGTGTGGTTAGTGTTAAACAATTTAAGAAGTGTATAAATTTTTTTGAGACACTTAGGCTCTTGAAATGGGACTCATTGTGATTGAAGCTTAATGTTGAATTCTTGTGATTAGCTAAGTTAAGACTCCGCTGAATGTGTCTTGAATTGAGCATGTGCTGAGAGTGTAAGTTTTTTTAATATTCCGTGCTATTGTGGAATGTCTAGAACTTGCCTGGTGTGTATATAAAACGAAATGAATGATGTGGACTGTAGGAGATGATTTAGGCATTTCTTTGAATGAACCTAAATTTTATCCCTCACTTTACCTACCTTGAATATTGAATCCTAGTGAGCCCCATTTAGCCTTAAGCCTATTCTTTGATAGCTACAACATAAGCTTAATCCTTTTCTTTCATTAGCCTTGAATTTGATCCAAAACTCCTATGTGCTTCAGTGAAAAATTCCAAGGAGTGAAGGAGTGAGAAGCATGAAAAAGAAGGAAAAGTAGCAGTTGTAAAAATTGAGAAAGGTCAATGGTGCACTTGTTTGAAAATGCCTGAGTATTTGTAGGGAGTAAGAAATAAATGAATGAAAAAGTTGTTTAAGTGCTTCTTACTAATAAGATGAGTGTGCTCAAAGAAATGGGAACAAGAAGAGAAAATTCTAGAATGAAAAGAATGAGGAGGAAGTAAGAAAAGAGATGTCCTTAATGAAGGTTGAAGTTATTAAAAGAGCTTGGAGAAGATAGCCACTATTATTGGCCACAATAGTACCTACCTGTCCCTTAGCTTACATTACAACCCATTAAGTCCTATGCTCGGTGCATTTCACAAGTACACGCAAGTGCACGTGGTCGAACAAGTAGTAAAATTGCTTAAGTAAGCCAAGTATCAATCCCAGAGGGACTGAACCAAGGTAATAATCGAATTAAGTGTTAATGAACTCTAACTCTAAAAATGCAAACAACAATTTAAAGAAGATTTTAAGAGTTGGTTTCCTAATTTATACTAATCTAAGACAAAATAATAAAGTGAGTCTGAACTATAGTAATGAGCAAGCTGAGGCCAAAATGAACATGCAGGGAAGTAATTTATTGATACACTTCGGTTAATCTTTCCTTCGGTTGCAAGTCAAGAATTATTGCCTATAGAGAGAAACTTTCGTATTCTACCCAACTTAAGAATCATGAACCTTCAACCTACATTTCTGTGATAAAAGAATTTCATGTTCCAGCCATATTAGACCGATTCCTTAATTGACTAATACGACTTTCAGATATATTTCTATTCTGAAGGTAAATCAATTCTCAATTTTCCCAAACTAAGAAGAGATCATATCCTATCAATTCACAACTTTCCAAATTCCTTCTTTTTCAAGATAAAACTGGATTTTTTAGATATACATTAACATTGGCCAGACATTAATGCAGTAAGAACAAGAATTGATAGAACAACCATGGAAAGAAAGATGAAAAACCAAAATGATCAACAATTACATTCCACTATGAATGTTCTTAACCTCAACAAGGAGTGAATTTAGCCACTCATTTGTGGATTAAACATCATCAAATGAGTATAAATCATACAAACAATTGAAATAAAGGAGAAAGAGTTAGAGAAGTACCTTAAGAGTTTCGTCCCCTCAACTGCCTGTAACTCACGTCCTTGCTCAACTAAGTCAGAATAATTAAAAATAAATCTGAGTGTGCTATTTATACTAGTGGGAATTTTTCCCAGAATAACAAGCAACTTGTCACGGAGTGCATCGCGGAGCACTACCTCCGTGACACGGTGCAAACGCGGACCCTCACAGGAAATTTATGTTCCAAGTAAATATAGGCAACGTGCCACGACATGTAACGCGGGGCTTGGCCAACGTGCCACGGCGCCGTCGCGAACCTTCACTGGAAATTTGCCAAAATAAATCATCCGAGGCAAACTGCCTCCGCGATGGCAGTGTGACACGGCTCCATCGCGGAGCCCCTATATTTGCTGCTTTTCCTTGAGCTTTTCCACTGCTCGCTTCCAAGTCCATTTCCAATTTTCACCAACATGCAACTTAGCTTCCTTAAATTACATTTTTCCTGCAAAACAACACTAATCATGTTGGTTAGTATAAATTCATATTTTAACTACAAATCACATGAGAATGTACAATTAACGATAGATAAACAAGATGAAATAGAGCATTTGAGCATCACTTGGGCATATAATTCTTCCCAATATCACTTACCCCACACATAAAGCCTTGTTCGTCCTCGAACAATACTCTCACGTCTCATGCAATTGACACCCACGTATAGCTACTTTGGCTTGACAATTCAAGCTACAGTTATACCGATTATTTACTGGAGCAAATCATCAAGAAAACATGCATAGTATCATCACTACAATGACATTCACCACATTAAGGCCTCCTAGACTCAAGAATCGACTCTCAATCTCGGCAAACTCATGCAAATCAACTGATCAAGACATCCGACACGAAAGTCAATCTCCCGTCAAGCATGTGCCCTCACAACACAAGAGAATTTCCCCCTTTTCAATAATATGATCTCAATGCATTACACTTAGGGGTATATGAACACAATTTTGCTCTCTCTCCCAAAGAACTCACATGCATCATGTCATGAACCATAGGCTTGCCTCTAGTGTGTCACTCCACTAATATAAGGAAGTGTGATGTAAGATCACATAGGACTTATCGGGTTGTAATGTAAGCTAAGGAACTAGTAAATACTGGGCTAACCAATAATAGCAACTAGCTTCCTTAAGCGCTTTTCAATACATCCCACCAACATTATGGGCATTGTTTCTTCCTTCATCCTCCCATTCTTGAAGTCTTTCTTTATTTTTGTTCCCATCTCTTTAAGCACACTTGACTTAATAAAAAAGATTAGTTATACATCTTTATTTTATTTAAATTCGGTAAGTGCACCTTTGACCTTATCTTTACTTTCACCACTTCCGCTTTTCCTTTCTTTTCACACTTTTCACTCCTTGACACTGTGGGAAAATTATTTTTCTTGAGCGCTTAAGAGTTTTGGATCAAATTCACGGATAATGAATAGAAGGGACTAAGCTCGGTTTCTACCTGTTGAACGAAAGAAAAAATAGGCTAAAGGCTCAATGGGGCTAACTAGGATGTACATTCAAGGTAGGTATGATAATGGAAAAAGTTTCGGTTAAATCAAAGAAATGCCTATATCCTTTCCTACACTACACATCCTTCATTTCATTTCGTATACACACCAGGCAAGTTCTAGTCACTTCACAATAGCATTGAAGAATCGAAACCTTACTTCACACTCATTGCACATGCTCAACTCAAGACTTACTCACAGATTCTTCAATCAGCTAATTACAAGAATTCAAACATTGAGCCTCAATCACACCGAATCGAACTCTATGGCCTAGGTGTCTTAACATGATTACACATTTGCATGCTTTTATACGAATCATCTTTGCATCTCAATATCATGTACAACACGCAAGACGAATTTTGAACCATGAAGCAACGACACATTTGGGAAACAAACAAAAGAAAGAAAATAAAAGAAAATATCAAAACTACTCCTATAGACTGCATTTCCCTTAAGACGGTCGTCATCCATCTATCATAGGGAACGGTCCCTATTTATGACTTTGGTGCAATGGGACTATTCTCGGTAAAAGCACCGAAAAAAAAACGTCGAGAAACCCAATCATAAAAAATTCAACAAAAAATTTTAAAAATATCGATAATTTCGATAGAAAACAAAAATATTTACACAACCAGCTACCAACAACTCAACACAATACACAACAGCTTAACATTCATTACAACACCGAATTACAATACAAAACATATGCACAACATCACAAGGTCACATTTTTTTCACAGGCACAACAACACGACATGAACATAAAGAACAACAAAACAACTATCACCTAACTACTCCCACCCCACACATAAACCGAACACTGTCCCCAGTGTTCACAAAATTTAACATAGCACAAAAGTAGGTGGTGACACTCCCTGACCAATCGAAGTATTCAACTTCTTCATTAGGTGTCGTTGCCTCGTCTCCCATATCCGAATCGCCCCCGCTGTCCTCATCTTACTCAATATCTGAGTCATTGCGGCGTGTCTCCTCTTCAGTGGGGACATCATCATCAACAGGCTCCACAAAAGTTGGACCCACTCGGCATAGAGCCCTGGCATTTTCGCCAAAGGGGTAATCTAGCTCGAGCTTCCATAGCTCATTCTCTGTTGCTGGCCTCCCGCCTATGCATAACTGTAGCATCTGCATCCCATACATGCGGGCCATATACTGATCATCCCAAGCATGTCGCTCGGCTAGTGTGAGAACTGGCCCGTGAGTGGTGTCGGGTGCCATGGTTTTGGTGAAGTCCAAGGCATGCCTATCCATTTGCGGGATGTAGTCTAGGGCCTCCTCCTCGATGTCAAGGCCCCAAAGAAACGTGGTCAGAAAACCACCAAACTCGTACTTGTGCCCTTGATGCAGTCGGGCTCTCTTCATAGTGGAGATGATCAACCCCCCAACATTTATCTCCACCCCTTTCATCAGGGCATAGACCAAACATACTCAATCCTGGGTGACATCTCTCATGTGCACCCCCGGGATCAGGCAGGAACAAACAATTTTAAGCCAAATCCTAGCTTCCCTGTTCATTTGAGAGTAAGGCAGTGTCTGATGGTAGCCCCTCTCCTTGTGCCTGCTCCACCACGCTGTCGAACGGGCTCCACACAGAGTGCGTCTGATATCCGCATAGGGTGGAGTTATGTTCAGCTGCCGGAGTACATGGGCGTATGTGTCCCGCACCCCCAATATGGCATTAAGGTGATGGGGCTTAAAGGTGACAACCTGCCCCCTTATTTTGACTGTGTGACTGCGCAGTGTCGGGTTCCAGTGTGCGTAGAACTCCCGAATAAAGTGGAGATTGCACTCCTTGGGCTCTTTGAAGATGAATTTAAGCCCGACAGTGTCAATCCGGTGTACGATTTTGGGGAATTCCTGTGAGAGTGGCTCCCTTGCAATGTGCTCCTTAGTGAAGTATTTGGTCTCCTTATGTTTTGCATACCATTTCTTCCCTTTGTTAGTCACCCATCGGGTTCCGTATTGACGGCGTTGGCTGCGCGGAACCACTGGTGCTGCTGGAACTACTGTTCCCTATCTAATCCTTTTTATCCCGGCGCCTAATGTAGATGTGCCCTTTCCTTTGTCTTGCCTGCTTGACATCGTTCCTGTCAAATCAAACAGACAGCCCCAATGTTATTCAAGTCAAACATTAACTTCGACTAAGGTTGGGTTGAGTTAGGCTACACCACACTTAATCTTCAGCCACAATGAAAACAATTCAGCAAGACAATCATTCTTTTCCAATTTTTATCAATCAACATGCCTTGTGCATTCAGATAAGTCGATAGAATAATTACTATGTACTACTCAGACTTCGTACAACTAATCACAATATCACCATCGACTCCATTATATCACATAGCACTTAGCCAAACTTTTTCTCAACAACAACAACCTGTGCAATTCACCAATTTCATTTTCCCGAAAATTCCCTTGTTTATTTAGCATATTCATCTATATTCACACACAATTCACCTCACCCAACATGCACAACCCAATTTTTTTCACATTTTCTATCCAATTTAGTTTCTTCCTATGCACATACCAACCCTAGCTACCAATTTAGAAAAAATTCAATCAAACATGTATTTATCGAGTTCATATAATCACAACGATACTATGGACATCAATCAACAATAACATAAATGAATTCAAGCTCAATTTACACTTAGGGCAAGATTTACTCACCTCACATGCTCAAAAATTGAAAATTTAGGTAAAAATTGTGGTTAAGTTCAAGAACATACCTTAAATTCGATGATATCGAAGAAAAGTTGAAGAAATTTCAATCCTAGGTCCGTGTCACGTTGGGGAAGGAGGGATTTTAGGTGTTTTGTCATGGAGTTGAGTGAGAAATGGGAAAAAAGAGGGGTTTTTGGGGTTAAAAAGAGGTTTTTTCATGCGGGTCACCCGGCGACCCGGTGTGACCCGACGCGGCTAACACCTCAACGTGTCACGGAGGGTAATGCGGAGCACCCCCTCCGTGAAACGGAGCCATCGCGTAGGTGTTCTGAAATTTGTGAAAATTCTAGAATACCTTCAACGTGTCACGGAGGGTAACGCGGAGTCCCTCCTCCGTGAAACGGAGCCATCGCACAGGCTCACTGTCTTGCCACTTTTTTATTTTTTGTCACCTCGATTTTTTCCTTTGCGATCCTTTGCATTTTTGCCCTCCGTTCCATCTGAAAATCATCTCACAACAAGAAATTGGTTAGAATTTATAGGTTTCAAACACGAACACAATTTTGTTTTTATTATTATTTTTCTCTTTTTTTTCTTTTTATTTTTCTTTTTTTTTTAAAACTAATTCTACTCATCTATTACAACAATTTCATGGGTTGCCTCCCGTGCAGCGCCTGGTTTACTGTCGCGGCTCGACGTCCTTAAACCTCAATCATCCTCTAGAGTGACAGACGTTTTCTCTCGAATAACGTCCTCACCCCGGTAATGCTTACACCACTGCCCATTAACCAAGAACGTGGCACTTTGATCTTCTTGCCACAACTCCACTGCCGCGTGCAGGGTCATTCTCACTACCTCAAACGGCCCTGACCATTTGGACCGCAATTTTCCTGGAAATAGCTTCCATCTTGAATTGAAAAGCAACACTTTCTACCCCGGCTCGAAAATACGATGCACCATATGCTTATTGTGCCACCTCTTTGTTTTCTCTTTGTAGCCCTTGGCACTTTCATAAGCATGCCAACGAAACTCATCATGTTTGCTTAGTTGCATCAGCCTCTTCTTCCCTTCTAGCTCTAGGTCCATATTCAATTTCCTCACGGCCTAGAAAGCTCGGTGTTCTAGCTCCACCGGCAGATGACACGCTTTTCCATGGACCAATCGGTATGGAGAAGTCCCAATTGGTGTCTTGTAAGTAGTTCTATATGCCCACAATGCATCATCGAGTTTTCTTGACCAATCACTACGTTGTGCATTCACTGTTTTCTGGAGAATCTGCTTCACTTCTCTGTTCGACACCACCACTTGCCCACTAGTTTGGGGATGATATGTTGTTGCCACGTTGTAGCGCACCCCATACTTAGCTAGCAACTTCTTGAAACTTGCATTGACAAAATGAGCCCCTCCAACATTGATAATGGCTCAGGGTGACCCGAACATGGTGAAAATGTGTTTTTTCACAAATTTTGTTACCACCTTGTTGTCATTCCTGGGGCAAGCTAGTGCTTCAACCCACTTTGATACATAATCAATGGCCACCAAGATGTAACGATTACCAAATGACGGTGGGAATGGGCCCATGAAATCAATACCCCATACATCAAAGATCTCCACTTCTAGTATATGCTGCAGCGGCATCTCTTGCCTCCTACCAATTGTGCCTGTCCTTTGACATCTATCACACATTTTGATGTATGCCATAGAGTCTCTGAATAGTGTAGGCCGAAAGAAACCTGACTGTAGCACTTTGTGCGCTGTCCGCTCATCTCCGTGGTGCCTTCCATACAATGAAGAGTGACATCTCCTCAAAACTTCTGTAATCTGGCTCTGTGGGATGCATCTTCTCATAACCTGATCTGGTCCCTATTTAAACAAGTATGGCTCATCCCAAATAAAATACCTGCAATCATGCCTCAATTTCTTTATCTACTGAGTTGTAGCCTCCGGTGGATAGACTCCACTCACTAGCAAATTCACTATGTCTGTATACCACGGGATCTCAGCTTCCCCTATTGCCAAGAACTGCTCATCTGGGAACTCCTCTTTGATGCTGTCACCTTCCTTCACATGCGACCGGCTTTCCAATCATGATAGGTGATCTGCCAGTTGATTCTTGCTCCCCTTTCTGTCTTTAATTTCTAGGTCAAACTCTTGCAACAACAAGATCCATCTGATCAGCCTAGGCTTTGCATCCTTCTTGTTAAACAGATACCAAATCGCTGCATGATTGGTATACACCACTACTCTCGAACCAACTAAATAGGACCTGAATTTATCAAATGCAAACACCAATGCTAGCATCTCCTTTTCTGTGACTGTATAATTACTTTGGGCAGTGTTCAGTGTTTTGCTTGCATAATGAATAGAACGAAAGATTCTATTCCTCCGCTGCCCCAATACAGCTCCCACAGCCACATCACTTTCATAACACATTAGTTCAAATGGTTGTTCCCAATCCAGAGAAATAAGGATAGGTGCTTCTATCAATTTCTGCTTCAATTCCTCGAATGCTTTGACACACTCATAATCAAACTCAAACTTCAGCTCTTTTTCTAGCAACCTGCATAATGGTCTAGAAATTTTGGAGAAGTTTTTGATGAACCGTCTGTAGAACCTGCATGCCCTAGAAAGCTGCGAACCCCCTTCACCAACACAGGTGGTGGTAGCTTCTCAATAACTTCAATATTAGAATGATCAACCTCCAACCCCTTGCAAGACACTTTATGGCCAAGGACGATACCCTCCTTGACTAAGAAATGACATTTCTCCCAGTTGAGTACAAGGTTGGATTCTTCACAGCGAGCTAGCACCCTATCAAGATTCTGCAAACAAGTAGCAAATGAATTACCGAAAACAGAAAAATCATCCATAAATACCTTGACGAAATCCTCCACCATGTCGTGAAAGATAGCTATCATGCATCTCTGGAATGTGGCGGGTGCATTGCATAACCCAAATGGCATCCGCCTAAAAGCATATGTCCATAAGGACATGTGAAAGTAGTCTTCTCCTGATCCTCCGATGCTATGGCTATTTGGTTATAGCCATAGCACCCATCAAGGAAACAATAATATTCTTGTCCCGCCAATCTATCCAATATCTGATCAATAAATGGGATAGGATAGTGATCTTTACTTGTAGCTTCATTGAGCTTTCTGTAGTCCATGCAAATCCGCCAGCCTATGACAGTGCGAGTAAGGATCAACTCATTCTTCTCATTGGTGACCACGGTCATACCTCCTTTCTTTTGTACACACTGAATGGGGCTGACCCATTCGCTGTCCGAAACAGGATAGACCACACCTGCATCAAGCCACTTAATTACTTGTTTCCTAACCACGTCCTTCATCGCCGGGTTCAACCTTCGCTGAGGCTGAACATTTGGCTTTGCTCCTGTCTCCATGAAAATTCTGTGTGTGCAAAAAGCTAGGTTGATACCATGAATATCTGACATTTGCCAGCCCATTACTTTCTTCCTTCTTCTGAGGACCACCAATGCTTCCTTTTCCTGTGCCTCCATCAATTCTGTGGAGAGGATGACTGGAAAAGTGTCCTCTTCCCCCAAAAAGACATATTTTAAATGGGGAGGCAATCTTTTCAATTCCAGCTTTGGTGCTTCCTCAATAGATGGTTTCGGCAATGGTTCCAGGGACCTCATTAAAGGCTGAAAGTCTTGCTTCCTTGGATACCTTTGTGGTTCATTCAGCATTTGCACCACCTCATAAGTATCTCTATCTTCGAAATGATCGGAGCTCAGCAAATCTCTTTCAAATGAATCTCACGATTCAACAATCTGAAGAATTTTTGCTTGATCAAGCACACTGATTGCTGAAAGATCTTCAGGTATGGCCGGAAGCTTCATGGCCTTAAACACATCGAATACCTCCACTTTTTCATGCGCCCGCATAGTTAGCTGCCCTATAGCTACATCAGTCAATGCTTTCCCGGTTGCCAAGAAAGGACGTCCCAAAATAAATGGGACTTCTGCATCCGGCTCAAAATCCAGAACAATAAAATCTACCGGGAAGATAAGGGAGCCTACTTGCACCAACACGTCCTCCACAATGTGATCTGGTCTGGCTAAAGAACAGTCCTCTAACTGCAAGATCGCCGTCGTTGGTCTAGGACTGCCCAACCCCTACTTCTTGAATACCGATGTCGGCATCAAGTTAATGGTCGCTCCCAAATTGCATAGTCCACGAGCTCAGATACTTTGCCCAATTGTGATTTGAATTGTAAAGCTCCTAGGGTCCTTGAGCTTTGTTGGCAACCTGTTCTGTATCCGGGAAGTGCACCTCCTCCGTAAGCGCCACCGTAGCGTACTCCATCAGCCTTCTTTTGTTTGCTACAATGTCCTTGATATATTTTGCATACTTCGGTACTCCCTACAAAACATCAACAAGAGGTAAATTAATATGTACCTGTTTAAGCACCTCCATGAACTTTTTGAAACACGTTTCCTCCTTGTGTTTCTTTAATCTTTGAGGGAACGGGGGTGGTGGTCTTTCTGCTTCAGCTGCCTTCTCCTTCCCCCTCTCATCATTCTGTTCCCTTTCTTTCTCCACTGCTCCTGACTGCTGAGGTGGTCTTTCTGGTTCCACCTCCTTGAGTTGTAAACCACTTCTTGTGGTCACCGCATTTACTTGCTTGGGGTTCGGGTCAGTATCACTCGGTAGTCCTCCTCTTGGCCTGGTGTTTTGAGCTCCAGCTAGTTGCCCAAACTGGTACTCCAATGCCTTTGTAGCTAACTGATTGCTCTTTACATTTGCCACCAATTTTACATAGTCAGCCTGCAATTGAGCTTGGTTAGCTATCATTGTTTTAAACATTTCCTCAATGCTAGGTGGTGGTGGTGGAGGAGGTGCATTGTTGCTTCTGTATTGAGTCTGATAGTTCTGCTGCCTTCCTTGATTTCTCTGCACACCCTAATTCGAACTCTGCCCTTGATGGCTGTTACTACCCCAGGAGAAATTCGGATGATTCCTCCAATTGGAGTTGTAGTTGTTGCCATAATGTTGGTGATTATTTCTTTGTACATTACCAACAAAGTTCACTGAATCTAGATTTGCACCACAACACTCAGCTGAGTGTTCATTACTACCGCATACTTCACACTACATCTGCTGTACTACATTAACTTGGGCTTGAGATTGATTCAAGCTCATATTGCTGAAGTGGGTGTTGAGTTGATTTTGTAACGCAGCTGTCTATGCAGCGATAGCTGTAAAACCATCCACTTCCAAGACTCCTGCCGCTTTCCTTGTTCCTCCTCTAGAAGAGTCCGCATTCCACTCTGTATTTCCCTGCGAAATACGGTTTAACAAAGTATACAGCTCCTCATAAGTCTTTTCTAACGCTTGTCCCCCAGCTGCTGAGTCTAGCAAAATTTTTGTGTGGGGTTCCAAACCATCTCTGAAAGTATGCACCAGCACATCATTGGACTGGTGATGGTGAGGACAATCTCGTAACATGGATTTGAATCTTTCCGCAGCTTGATACATATTCTCCCCCTCTCTTTGTTTAAAACATAGAATCTGACTTCTAAGTCTTGCTGTTTTCCCGGATGGAAAGAACCGTATCGAAAATTTTCTTGCCAGATCATCCCAAGTGGTGATGGAATTAGGTGGCTCAACTTTCAACCACCTCTTTTCTTCTCCCAATAGTGAAAATGGGAACAATGTAAGCCTTACGTAATCAGATGATACTCCAACGGGGATGTAAGTGTCACTTATCTCCAAAACGTTTTGGAGATATTGTGGATCCTTATGAGGGAGACCTGTGAATTGCCTGCTGGTGTATAGCAATTGCACCATATTCTGTTTTAGCTCAAACCTCCCTCCTGGCTCGGGTTTGCGAATGCTTGATGTAAAATTGTTAGCATGTGGGATTACCACTTCGTGAGCTGGCCTAGCTGCCATTTCCTCGGGCATTAATACTTCCCTCACAAGTGGCGGATTTTGTTGTTGCTCCAAGATTGTTTGTCTGAGCAACTGTAGCTTTCTCACAAGAGTTTCCCTTCTTTGACAATGGAATTGACTTTCCGGCTCTAAGTATGAATCCACCAGCCCCTTTTCTCTTACCAATGTTCAACAGAATTCAATATCTACAAAATACAGGCTAAGATCAAGTTGTCAGCATTAATAAGAAATCGTAGACTAACACTTAAGAAAACAATTTTACCAATTGCCAGTCCCTAGCAATGATGCCAAAAACTTGTTCGGTGCGTTTTGAAACTACACGCAAGTGCACGTGGTCGAACAAGTAGTAAAATGGCTTAAGTAAGCCAAGTATCGATCCCATAGGGACTGAACCAAGGTAATAATCGAATTAAGTGTTAATGAACTCTAATTCTAAAAATGCAGACAACAATTTAAAGAAGATTTTGTGAGTTGGTTTGCTAATATATATTAATCTAAGACAAAATGATAAAGTGAGTCTGAACTATAGTAATGAGCAAGCTGAGGCCAAAACGAACATGCATGGAAGTAATTTATCGATACACTTCGATTAATCTTTCCTTCGGTTGCTAGTCAAGAATATTGCCTATGGAGAGAAGCTTTCGTATTCTACCCAACTTAAGAATCATGAACCTTCAACCTACATTTCTGTGATAAAAGAATTTCATGTTCTAGCCATACGAAACCGATTCCGTAATTGATTAACACAACTTTCAGATATATTTCTATTCTGAAGGTAAATCAATTCTCAATTTTCCCAAACTAAGAAGAGATCATATCCTACCAATTCACAACTTTCCAATTTCTTTCCTTTTCAAGATAAAACTATACATTAACATTGGCCAGACATTAATGCAGTAAGAACAAGAATTGATAGAACAACCATGGAAGAAAAGATGAAAAACCAAAGTGATCAACAATTACATTCAACTACAAATGTTCTTAACCTCAGTAAGAAGTGAATTTAGCCACTCATTTGTGGATTAAATATCATCAAATGAGTATAAATCATTCAAACAATTGAAATAAAGGAGAAAGAGTTGGAGAAGAACCTAAGAATTTCGTCCCCTTAACTGTCTGTAACCCACGTCCTTGCTCAACTAAGTCAGAATAATTAAAAATAAACCTAAGTGTGCTATTTATACTAGTGGGAATTTTTCCCGGAATAACAAGCAATGTGCCATGGAGTGCATCGCGGAGCACTGCCTCCGTGACACGGTGTAAACGCGGACCCTCACTGGAAGTTTATGTTCCAGGTAAATATAGGCAACATCCCACGGCATGTAACGCGGGGCTTTGCCAACGTGCCACGGAGCCGTCATGAACCTTCACTGGAAATTTGCCAAAATAAATCATCTGAGGCAGACTGCCTTCGCGATGGAGCCGTGCCACGGCTCCATTGCGGAGCCCCTATATTTGGTGCTTTTCCTTGACCTTTTCCACTGCTCGCTTCCAAGTCAATTCCTGATTTTCACCAACATGCAACTTAGCTTCCTAAAATCACATTTTTCCAGCGAAACAACACTAATCATGTTGGTTAGTATAAATTCACATTTTAACTACAAATCACATGAGAATGTACAATTAACTATAGATAAACAAGACGACATAGAGCATTTGAGCATCACTTGGGCATATAATTCTGCCCAAGATCATCCTACTTGATCTTAAGTTCATACATCCTTAAATTAGTGGAGTAAAACACTAAGGGTAAGCATATGGTTCACTACATGATGCATGTGAATTCTTTGAGAGAGCGAGCGTAATTTTATTCATACACCCATATATGTTGTGATTTGAAAATTTATGAGTAAAAATGGGTGACTCTCCTGTTGTGAGGGCACATGTTTAATGAAAGATAACATTCATGTAGGATTTCTTGATCGGTTGATTTGCATGAGTTTGCTAAGATATACAGTCGATTCTTGAGGTTAGGAAGTCTTAACATAGTTGTATTTCATTTCAATGATTAAATCGTGCATGCTCTATTTTTAACTTGCTATCTTAAATAATCATTATAGCCGTAGCTTGAATTATCTTGTTAAATGAACATTGTGGCAGTCTTCATTTACATGAGATGTTAAAGGGTTGTTCGAGGACGAGCAAGGCTTCAAGTGTGGGGTAGGTGATCTCGGGCAAAATAGCTTGCCCGAGTGATGCTTTATAACTTAGTTTTGTCTTGTTTATCGACTTAATTATATGCATTCTCATGTATTTTTATGTAAATGTGAATATATATACTAACAAGCATGATTAGTTCTTGTTTTTGTAGGTTTAAAATGAATTTGAGGAACTAATCCATGAGTTGGTGATGTGGAGGCTTGGAATAGGAAGTAAAACGCGAACATCGGCAAGAATGATGCGCGAAACAGCCCACCTGCGCGTCGGCAACGTGCCACGGCAGGTAGGCTGCATGCCCATGGCATGCCACGGCCCCTAACGCGCTGCACGAGCAGCGTACCATGCTGCCAACACGGCAGGGGGCTACCTAGCATGTATTTTACGCGATTTCCAGAATGCCTACACGATGCCTCCGTGTCACGGAGACATATTGGAGCGATAACCTCCGTGACACGGAGCTATTTCATGCCGGGAATAATTTTTTACAATTCTCATTTACTATAAATAGGTCCATTAGCTCCTAAAAACATTTAGTCACAAAATTATTCTAAAAATCTTCCAAGCAGTGAGGGAGAAGTTGGAGAACTCACCTAGGGTTCATCAATTTCATCTTCTCTTCTACCAATTCTTGTAAGTATGTTACTGTAATTATGTTTTCTTGTAATTATACAAACTTGAGTGGAGGGAACCCTCCCTCTAGGGTTTAAACGACATGGTATAATTGTGAATACATGATTTTTTTTTTGGTTTTAAGTTGTTAATTGTTGTTTTGTCTTACATTCTTAATTATGGTTGTTTTTATGATTGTTCACCATGAAAACACACACGTTATACCTAGGCGAAAGCTTGAGAAAGAAAACCTAGGCAAGAACATGAGAATATAGGGAGCAAGTTCGTATCTTTTGATATGATTCGCGGTTAGGATAAGAAGTTATACCTAATTTGCCTTGTTTGGTTATTAAAACGGGATGATAACATGAAACAACTTAGAATTATCACATCACCAGTCAAACAAGTAGTTGTGAAGCAAAGTTGAGTTAAATGATTAGAGGTACGAATGTCCCTAATCAAGAGCATAAACCCCATAAACCACATCCACATAATTGAACTGCCCACGAACTAGAATGTCACTTCCCCGCTCAACGATATAGTTGTGAGGCTAGTTTGTCGTGTTTAGAGGCTCAAAAGACCATGAACATGCAATTTTAATTATGTGAGACAACAATTGATAGTTTCATACTTAAACCATTGCAAATCGTAGTATCACATGATTATCCGGCTTTAACTCTAGTTGCTCCGTGAATGAATAAAGAGTATTTCGTTGACCACATCTAGACTTAATGAAATTTCTCGAAAAAGTCTATAATCAACACTTGCGGCATTTAATATCACACTTTAACTTGATAGTTAGCTGAATTGGTCCAGTCCCTGTGGGTTCGACATCTGGCTCTTAAAAAAGGGCCACTATATTACTAGTACGACCCGTACACTTACGGGGCCACCAGTATGCGTCAGTACTTTGAAAGTACTGAGTAAGTAGGAAAAAACATAACACAAAGAATAAAATAACTGAACTATAATGACATGTAATGAAAAACTTAAATACTGAAACTAAATCAACCAAAATATACTTAGATAGTCAAAATGATCCTGTTTGATTGACATGCCCTAAATCTGAGAGACTGGTTTGAACTACTGTACTGAATTGATCTGAAATGAGTAATCTGAAACTGTTTTGAGTTGAGCTAACTGAGATTGAACTGAACTGAGCTAATCTGAGACTGAATGACTAGTGGGAGAGTCTATAACCGACGTATAACCACGTGAGCTAGGTGTGGAGTACGAACCCTATCGGTAGGACCCAATACACCTTGCTAGGGTATAAAGGCATGAACTAGGTGATCAAAAGTATGGGGCCATAAGTCCAATAAAAATAACCTATGGTGGCAACGCAGTTTTGGGAACCTAGGTGTGTTGGAAATCTGGTCCACTTGGTGCTAATTCGTACTTCCACTTGATAGTCCTAGACTTACTACTAGGCTGATAGCTCTAAATTTGGGCACAAGACTAAGTCAAGAATACCTATCTGGAAGTACCCTAAGATTCATATCAAATTGGATTCTATAATTGGTGTTCTAAGACTGGTCAGAGCTGCTTATCTGGAAGCATCGTAACTTTCTAAAGAACAAACTGAAATCTGAATCTGGGGTCCTAAGGCTAGTCAGAGCTGCTTATCTAGAAGTTTCATGACCACCTAAAGAACCGCAAAAATATGATAACTGAGTCTAATACTGATAACTGGGCGACACCATTGACACCTCTAGAATTAACTATAGTCAAACTGATCAACTAATATTTCTTGATAACACTGATTGTAGTAATCTAACTAAGACTGGATATTTATATCTCTGACTGAAATTTTCACATACACTAACAATATGGGTATCTCATATCTGATAGAATCAAGCTACATGGAAACTAGTCCAACACACAAGATTCTAAATTGTATTGAACTGATAACTAGAGCTAAATCATTCCACTAGATACAATTTTCACAAATTTCTGGAAATAGGGAATAATAAAGTAGTTAAAAATCATGAGAAATATTCCACTTATAATCTTAAAGAAATTAGTCTAACAATTTTCTACATTTCAAATCCATAGGGCTGAACTAATAGAGAAAATATATAAGATTTTGGGGATACAATGGAAGAACTATTGTTTTGTTGAATTCCCACATGCCTAGAGAAGAAATCCCTAGCGAAAGAGGCTTGAACTTCTGCAACTAACAAGGAGCCCTAGTTCTTGCTTGAGAGAAGGGACCTTGGTTGTATGATCGATTTCTAAAAGTTTACATGGGGAATGAGGGGGAAAACCGTTTATTCCCTCTAATATCTCTAAAATCATACTTAAAACAGCGTATTTTAGGGAATAAATAGGTGGGAAATTACAAAATATCCCTAGAATAAAAATCTAGAAACTGGCCGACACGGAACCAACGGGTCACTCAATGAGTCGATGGTTGACACCACGACTTGTTGGGACCATTCGTTGGTCCTACGGTCTGGGTCCCTGTTTCACTGTATCTGGCAATGGGGGACACCAGAACTCATTAGATGAACCAATGAGTTGTTGGTTCCTCCTGTGGTCATTGGATGAGGAAACTTGGAAGGCTTGACAATGAGTAACAAAACAACTCATTGGTGGACTCAACTTGTCGTTGTGTCCAGTCGTTACCTTCACTGGAAAAAGTCTTGGATTTCTAAGCTTGACCCCATGGGTGGACATAACGACTCGTTGTGGGACAGAATGGGTCGTTGTCTCCACTCGTCATCACTAAAAGGGATTTCTGGGTTCTCACCAAACAAATCACACCATGAGTGGTTGTTTTTGATGATGACTCATTGGTAGAGTCATGGGGTCTTGGAAAAGGTGTTCTGAGCTCGGGAACCAACAAGTGACAGGACGACTCATTGTTTCTCACAACGGGTGATTCCTTGTACCGTGGGTTCTCGATTAACCAAGTACGTCAGACCACGACTGACACAACGAATCGTTGGAGCTGACCACGACTCATTGTCTCAATCATTCAGAGGCAAATTATCTCATTTTTTTTTGGATTTTTTTGGAAAGGTGTGAGTCTGGTCAACAAAAGTTTTGAGGTGTTACAATATCTCCCCCTTGGGATCATTCATTCTCGAATGAAGGCTAAAACTTCTAAAAACTAGGACAAGAGATAAAATATCTAGATTGAGACTATGAGTTGGTCTCTAAAGGAGTAACAAACTCTTAACTGACTTAACCATGCTAAAAGAGTTGATGCAACTAGAATGCACAGTAAAAATCTGAATAGAGCTAATGAGTACGGAACTGAACATAGTACTTAGGAGGTATTTCGTACTTGATGTTGGAACTCAGCTGGAAGGGAATAAGTGAGGGTATCTGGCCATCATGTCCGCTTCTGCTTCCCATGTGGCTCAAACAACTAGCTGGTTCCTCCACAAAACTTTCACTGAAGCAACTTCCTTATTTCTCATCTTACGAACCTGATGGTCAAGGATCTGAACTGGAACCTCCTCGTAAGATAGAATATCTTTTATTCCTACGCTATCTAGTGGCACATTTGAGGGTGGATCACTGATGTACTTCTTGAATAGTGACACATGGAAGACTGCGTGCACCGATGCTAACTCTGGAGGTAGTTCTAACTCATATACCACACAACCAAATCACTTCAAGATTCTGTAGGGTCCCACATATCTCAGATTGAGTTTTCCTTTCTTCCGAAACCTTATCACCCCTTTTATGGGTGACATTTTTTCATAAACCCAATCATCCATGCAAAATGTAACTCGCTTCGGCTCACATCAGCATATGATTTCTGATGGCTTTGCGCTGTTTTCAACCTCTCCTTGATAAGTTGCACCTTCTGCATATCCTTATGAATTGAGTCTGGCCCTATCAGGGTAGCTTCACCAACCTCAAGCCATCCTATAGGAGATCTACACCTCCTACCACATAATGCCTCAAACAAGGTCATCTGGATACTGAAGTGGTAGCAGTTGTTGTACACAAACTCGATGAGATGTAGGTGATCATCCCAACTGCCCTTGAAATCGATCACATACGCTCTCAACATATTTTCCTAAGTATGTATAGTCCATTCATCTTGTCCATCTATCTGAGGGTGAAAAGTTGTGCTGAGCTCGACCTAGGTACCAAGTCCCTTCTGAAATGACTTCTAGAAATGCGAGTTGAACTGGGTACCTCTATCTGAAATAAGGACAAGGGCACCCATTGTAGTCTGACCAACTCCCAGATATAAAGCCTAGCATAATCCTCAGCTGAGTCTGTAGTTTTAACTGGGAGGAAATGTAATGACTTGGACATCCAGTATACTATCACCCAGACTGAGTCATGTTGTCGACGAGTAGGAGGTAGACCTATAATATAATCAATATTCACTTCATCCCACTTCCATGTGGGTATACTAATATCCTCAGTCATACCTCCTCGTCTTTAATGTTCCACCTTGACCTGCTGCCAGTTCGGGCACTTAGCTACAAATTCTGCAAGTCTCTTTTCATGTCATTCCACCAATAAATATCCCGTAAATCACGATGCATCTTAGTAGCACCTGGGTGGATAGAATATCTCGAACTCTGTGCTTCGAGCAGTATTTGCAGTCTCAAATCACCTACATCTGGTACACACAGCCTACCCTGGTAACGGAATACACCATCTCCCTTGGGAGAAAACCTCCACTTCTTTTCTACGAACCTCTTCTTCAGCTTAAGCAGTAAGGGATCTTTATCCTGCCATGACTTAACTTCAACTACCAACAAGGAATCTCATCCACTTTGCACCACTACTCCACCCTCAATTATGTCAACCAACTGCATCCCCAATCGAGCTAACCTGTGGATATCCTTTGCCAGTTCCTCTTCAACATGAGCCACGCTCCCCATAGACATCTTGCTTAAAGCATCAACCACCACATTGGCTTTTCCTGGGTGATACAGCACACTAATGTCATAGTCCTTCAGTAGCTCCAATCATCTTCTCTGACGAAGATTTAGATCTTTTTGACTAAACAATTACTGAAGGCTCTTGTGATTGGTGAAAACATCAACGTGAGCCCTATAAAGGTAGTGCCTCCATATTTCAATGCAAATGCCATCGCTGCCAACTCCAAATCATGAGTCGGATAATTCTTCTCATGAACCTTGAGTGGTCTGGAGGCGTAAACTATCACCTTACTCCGTTGTATCAGAACGCAACCAAGTCCAACTCTAGAAGAGTCATAATATACTACAAACCCATTTGTTCCATCCGGCAAGGTCAACACTGGAGTGGTAGTGAGTCGAGTCTTCAACTCCTGGAAATTCTTCTCACACGCATCTGACCACTAGAATTTCACCTTTTGCTGAGTCAACCTAGGGGATGCAATAGAGGAGAAACCTTCCACAAAACGTTGGTAATAACTGGCTAGACCTAAGAAGCTTCTAATTTTGATTGGGGAAGTAGGTCTTGGCAAGTCTTTCACCACTGCTATCTTTTGAGGATCTACTTGAATACCCTCACTCGAGACCACGTGACCGAGGAAAGTCACATACTTCAACCAGAATTCGCATTTGCTAAACATAACGAACAACTAGCAGTCTCTGAGCATCAGTAGCACTATCGTCAGATGGCTAGCCTGTTCTTCTTCGCTTCTGGAGTATACGAGAATGTCGTAAATAGATACAATGACGAACATGTCTAGATATGAATTGAAAACCCTATTCATCGGGTCCATAAAAGTTGTAGGGGCATTAGTCAGTCCGAAGGACATAACCACGAATTTTTAGTGACCATACAAAGTTTTGAAAGTTTTTTTCGGTACGTCATATTCTCTGACCCTTAGCTGATAGTACCCCGATCTGAGATCTACCTTTGAGAAACAAATGGGTCCCTGAAGCTAATCGAACAAGTCGTTAATCCTTTGTAGGGGAGTACCTGTTCTTGACTATGAACTTGTTCAATTGACAGTAGTCGATAAACATTCTGAGGGTACCATCTTTCTTTCGCACAAATAATATTGGAGCACCCCATGGAGAGATACTGGGTCTGATGAAGCCTTTATCAAGGAGGTCTTTTAGCTGCTCCTTCAACTCCTTAAGCTTTGTTGGAGCCATTTTGTAAGGAGGGACGGAGATAGGTTGAGTGTCTGGGAGGAAGTCTATGGTAAAGTCTATTTCCCGCTCGGGAGGAACTCCGGGAAGATCTTCGGTAAACACGTGAAGGAACACACTGACAATTGGAACTGCCTGAATAATTGGGGTCTCATAGTTGGAATCTTTGACCGGAATTAGATGATAAATACACCCTTTAGAAATAAGCATTCTGGACTTAAGGTAGGAAATAAACCGACCCTTAGGCACTAAACTACTACCCGTCCACTCTAAAACTGGCTCATTAGGGAACTGAAATCCTACGACCGTAGTTCTGCCATCGACTGAGGCATAACTGGAGTGTAACAAATCCATGCCAAGAATGAGCTCAAAGTCAACCAAGTCTAACTCTAGAAGATCAACTGGAATGACCTTATTCAATATTGAGACTGGGTAGTTTTTATACACCCAGTTGGCTCTAACTGACTCACCAACTGGGATGGAGACTGAGAATGGTTTTGAGATAACTTATGGACTAATATCAAATTGGACAGCTACATAGGGAGTCACAAATGATATTGTGGCTCCTGGATCTAGTAGGGCATACACATATTGATAGAAAAGGCGTAACATACCCGTGACCACGTCAGGTCAGCTCTCCTGATCCTGATGAGAAGACAAAGCAAAAAATTTGTTTTGGCGTTGGCCGCCATCCGTACTTGAAGTATTGTCCTGCTGGAGCTGCTGAAGTAGTGGATTGCGATCTCCCTCGTCCTGATGACAGGCATTTTTCGAGCCGACGAGCAAGTTGTCCACACCGAAAGCAACCCTCTCGGCCCTGAACACATTCTCCTGGATGGTTCTTTCCACACTTAGGGAAATCTAGGTAGCGGTTGCTGTTACTGTGACTCTGGGACTGTGAGCCATAAGTCTCCACCCCTCCGATCCTTGAGGGGCTAGAAAGTAGGGGAACTGGCTGAAGTGGCTGCTGGAGTCCTATACTACTGCTGTAGTTGCTACTATGGGCGGCTACTACCTCCAGACCTCTAGTGTCCATAATCTGATTCACCAGTCCTAGCCCACTTGTTCTCCCGCTCCAAGTTTGCTAGTTTTTCTACCTAAATATGTTGGGCATGAATGATGACACTGGAGAGAACAATATCTTTAATAAGCGCAGTCCTGCACTCCTTGAGGACCAAGTTCAATACTCGATTGACAAACTTCAGCATGCGAGCCCTTTGATGGGCCACAATCTCTAGAGTATATTTAGACAACCTTATGAATACCAGTGCATGCTCTTCCATTGTTCGATTTCCCTATTTCAGATTCATACATTCAGCCACCTTAGTCTCCTTATGCTACCAGGGAAATAATCTATCTAGGAAAGCTATAGTGAACTCCTCCCACTCCACCGGTTCTACTCCTGCAGGTCTTCCTTCCTTCCACTGGTTGTACCAGATCTAGGCTGCCCCTTTCAGTAGGTAGGCAGCTAGGTCATCACTCTAAGAGGAGCTAACACCCATAATTCGGGTGATCTTCCTAATCATATCCACGAACTCTTGTGGGTCCTATCCCACCTTAGATCCATGAAAAGCTGGAGGGTTCATCTGAGTGAAGTCCCGAACCCGGGCAGCTACTGCAGACTCATTAGTATTGACTGAAACCACCTGCTAGTTCACCCGGTTCATGACTGGCTATGCGACCAGCTGGATAGCTGCTCTGAACACTGCGGAGGACACTCGGTCGTCTTGTGTGGCTGCTGGAGCTACTGGGGAAGGTCGGTGAGTGTTGCCGACCCATCTTCGTTACCATGTCATAGAGGCATGATTTCACTAAAACGAAATAGAGAAAGAGTTAGAAGAAAGTTTCTGAAATTGAAATTTGACGCATGATAAGGAGTATGAGCAAAGGGGAGTTTTCCTAAAAATGTCTCATAGCCTCCCCATCATAAGTGTGGCGCGCTGCACACCCATGAAAAGGACTCTACTCGACATGGATTTTAGACATCCACGGATACTCTAAACCTAGGGCTCTGATACCAGGTTTGTCACACCCCGAGTCTATGCCTTGTATGAGACATGGTACTTGGAGTCAAAAGTAACCCCAAGTCAACCCATGGTCTATCATAACGCTGTGAATCTGAGTAAAAGCAAAGAGGAAGCTTTAAAATAATAAAACCATTTATGAAGAAGAACTAAATAATAAAGTTTTAATATAATTGAAAACAAAACTGAAAATCTTGACATGAGTTTGTGTGTGAAAGCCATCTATCTGATGAGTTGATCGGACAAGCCCCCAGCTAACTCTAAGTCTAATTGAAAGAAAAATAAATGAAGGAAAATAAACATCATCCTAGAAAGATGAGGACTCACCACTTGGGCAACAGATAACTCCTGGAGAAGCTCTTCTGACAGTGTTGAGATTGAAAACCTACAGCTGTATCATAAAATGATACAGCATAGAAGGTATGCATCAGTTTTTTGAATGTACTGAGTAAGTAGGAGAAACCATGACACGGAGAATAAAATAACTAAACTGTAATGA
Organism: Datura wrightii; assembly: GCA_035772735.1. NCBI lineage: Eukaryota > Viridiplantae > Streptophyta > Magnoliopsida > Solanales > Solanaceae > Datura > Datura wrightii. Next base: position 148,111,963 of record JASDFA010000018.1, read on the forward strand.
AATGCAATGACCAACTGAAATGCTGAAACGGAATAAACTAAGATATACTGAGATTGTCAAAATGACCCTATATGATAGTCAATGACATGCCCTAAATTTGAGATACTCATCTAAAATATTGTACTACACTAATTTGAACTGAGTAATCTGAAACTGTTTTAAGCTGAGTTAACTGAGACTGAACTGAATTGAGCTAATCTGAGACTGAACTAACTAGTGGGATAGTCTATAACTGACTTATAACCACATGAGCTAGATGTGGAGTCAGATGTATACACCCTATCGGTAGGACCCAATATACCTTGCCAGGGTATAAATGCATGAACTGGGTGATCACAAGTCTGGGCCATAAGGCCAATAAAAATAACCTATGGTGGCAACATAGTTCTGCGAACCTAGGTGCACCGGAACCCCGGTCGACTCGGTGCTAAGTCATACTCCCATTGGATAGTCCTAGACTAACTACTAGGCTGATAGCTCAAAACTGGGGCCCAATACTAAGTCAGGGTGACAGTAGGCCCATATTAAGACATGGGACAAGGAGCCCCAAGAGACACCAAGTCAACCTATGGAATGAACATTCATCTATCTTAATCTAGTAAAGCGGAATACTCAACATGATAACATAGTGGAAGCATAACTATAAAATAACATGGAAAGAGTAACGCACTTCATACATGAAAACTGAATACTACACATATTCTGAAAGCCTCTAACATATCTGATGGGCTGATAGGCCAACACCCCCAACTCACCTAACAAGTCTAGAAAATTGAACATAAAGAGATAATTGATATCGACTGGTCCTCGGGGGATGAGGACTCAGCAATGAACTGGATGCTAATCTGGGAATGAGCTAATGAAGGTGTTGGGTCTAACGATCGGAGCCTGTACGCGGTCAGTACGTGGAATGCACCGAGTATGCAAGGTAAGTAAAACGGACATTTTAAATGTTTAAAAGATCATAAGAGTAGGACAACATGCTCATAACATAAATATCATAATGTAACATACGGCTTAAGGTTTTCAAAGCATTCATAAATTAACCATAATCATAATAATAAGAGAAAAGCTTAATTAAACATGACTTGAGCCAAAATAATAAAAAATAACCATCCATAAATCATGAGGAAAAATGGGAGGACTCATCATAACCAACGCTATCATGGTAGAGGCTAACATAATGCCCCAACTACCCCACTCAAGTGGGCAGAGTCGTCCCAAGCTTTCCAGGAAGAGGACGTGCAGTATGTGATATCACGAAAGAGGGGATCAATTAATATTGTAATGTATCAGTATAGCCTATGGTGGCACATAGCTACTAGACACCTAGTGTAGCTCTTTGAGTGTCGGGCTACTTGGTGCAAGACACTACTCCCAAAAACATGCACATTAGGCTCGTGCGTAAATTGTTAACATCATTCATATGATTCATTGCCAAATAAACATTAAGATAGTTGATCCCCATTTGCATACATGTTTGGCCATAAATCAAGGGCCCGTAAACTGGCCAACGTCCTTAATCAATCAATAATGAAATCCATATCATAAATCATAAATCATACTTGAACATGTGGGCATTGCCCAACACTTTAACATGCTTGAAAATACTCAATTCACTTGAAAACATGATTATAAACATGGATAACTTCAAAACATTCTCTTCATCATTAATACATTGTCATACATGAACATTCATCATAAATCTCAACTTTCATGAACTTCTAGTAATGGGCATTTCAGTTTAAAAATCTTGTAACATTGTTTTAGTGGAAAACAACGTAAAACCTACCCATAATTCATAATTGAATAATAAAAACATACTTAGATCATACCCATATAGAGAATTAGGAATTTCAAGCATTGGGTTAAAACCCCCACAAAATCAACATAGGAATTTCTATGATTTGAAGAGAGCTTGGGCATGGGTGTGAACGGATACACTCATTCATGACCCTACATACCATAGGAAGATTAGATTTTATCACTCCTTGAAAGTCCAATGAATGATTGAAGGAAAGCATGAAGAATTCTAGCTTTATTACCTTCTAAACACTTTAATATGCATGCACGGATGTGAATGGGCCTAGGATCGATTTTTCCCTCCTAAAACACTTCATTTCGAGCCTTAAAAGACATAGTTTAGGACCCTGTGACTCAGGAATGATGAAAATACCCTAAATTAATTTCTTGAAAATTCAGCACTGTCAGTGACCATGGGCGATCCTACGGATCTTACCAGGATATCACGATTCGTGGTCTCCATCCATTGCATCCATTGTCGAAACTTAACTTCTCATATTTGAACACAACGACTCGACAGGACTAGTCGTTACATCAGACGACGGTCCGTTTTATCCTCCACTGAATCAGCTATTGTTTCCCCCTGAGGACCTACACCTGGGCCTTCCCACGAGCCGCACCACCACTCGTGCCTCCTTCCAATGAGTCGTGGGTTCCATCCAACACCTCGATTGGAGATTTTCCTACTCTTTCCCACGGTTGGTCACCATGAATCTTCCTATGACCCGTTACCTCCATCTAGACTAAGGATCAATCTCACCATGACCACAGACAATGACTCATGACATCAAGCCACGGGTCGTTCCTTGACCCATTACCCCTAACTTCGACCCTACTGCACCTCACCAAGGACACTTCCTATGGAACCAACGATAAGTTACATGACCCGTTTGGTGATGATTTTCCAGATTTCTACCAACTTCCATTTTTCATACTTGGGTCTAGTCTTAGGTACTTTCGGGATATTTAAATATCTCCCCCTTGGGAACATTCATCGTCGAATGTGGGAAAACATACAGAAAATAGAGTAATGCAATCATCATACTCAAATATTGATCATTTAAGCTGAAAACTGAGGGAATCACTAACTCCGATTCAAACTACATGGCTGAACTGAATTGATAAATCATATACACATCCACATACATGAAAGAAACTCGGGCACATGAACTGAACGTGAAAGCTAAATAGAGTTCTAGGGAACCTCAAGCTAGAATTGAGCCAGTAGGGAACAAATGTGGGTATCTAGCCTTCATGTCTGCTTCGACTTACCAGTAGCTCCTTCAACATGTTGATTCCTCTATAAAACATTGACTAAACAACTTCCTTATTCCTTAGCCATCGAACCTATAGATCTAGTATTTCCACCGGAACCTCCTCACAACTAAGGTTGTATTTCACACCAATACTATCCACTAGAACAACTAGAGTTAGATCACCCAAACACTTCTTTAAGAGCAATACATGGAAAACATGATGCACAGAATCTAATTTTATGGGCAACTCCAATTCATATGCCACCTTGCCAACCCATTTCGCAATTCGATAAGAGCCAACATAATAAGGGATGAGTTTTCCTTTCTTCCCAAACTGCATCACTCCCTTCATGGGAGACACCTTCAGAAACACCCAATCATCTACTTCGAACTTGAGTACTCTCCTTCTCACACCGACCTAGATCTTTTGGTGAATTTGAAATATATTCAATCTGTCCTTTACAAGTTGAACCTTCTCCATAGCCTCATGGACCAAACCGGGTCCTATCATCGCAGCTTTCCTAACTTCAAGCCAACAAATAGGCGATCTACATCTCTACCCATACAGAGAGTCAAACGGAGCCATATGAATACTGGAATGGTAGTTGTTATTGTATCCAAACTCGATAAGAGGCAAATGATCATCCCAACTACCTTTGAAGTCAATCAAGCATGCTCTCAAAATGTCCTCAAGATTCTGAACTGTCTTCTCCACTTGACCATCCATTTGCGGGTGAAATGTTGTGCTGAGCTTAACCTGAGTACCATGTCCTTTTTGAAATGACCTCTAAAACTAAGGGGTAAATTGGATACCTCTATTTGGTATGATGGACAAGCGAATTTCATGCAATTGGACAAACTCCCCAATGTATATTTTGCCATAATCCTCCTCTAAATCAGTGGTTTTGACTAGTAGAAAATTAGCAACTTTGGTCAACCTATCTACAACAACCCAAATGGAGTCATATTACTAGCAAGTGTGAGCCAACCCTGTGATTAAGTCCATATTGATTTCTTCCCACTTCCAGGTAGGCATACTGATATCTTGAAGTACACCTCCTTGTCTGTGATGCTCAACCTTCACTTGCTGACAGTTCGGGCACTTAGCTACAAATTCTGCGATGTCTTTCTTCATGCCATTCCCCCAATAGACTTCTCATAGGTCATGATAATATTGGTGGCACCTAGATGAATTTAATATCTAGAATCATGAGCCTCATGCAATATTTGATTTTTAGAATCATCAATGTTCGGAACACGAAAGCGAACCTGATATCAAAGCACACTATCTCCCCCTTTGGAGAAAACCTCTACCTTCTGATTTTGGACGGCTTCCTTTAACTTTAACAAAATGGGATCCTTGTCTTGACTAGCTTTTACATCAATCACAAGGGACAATTATGATCCATTCTGAACTATAACACCGGCATTGGTCGAGTCAACCAACTGAACTCCCAACCTTGCGAGCCGATGCACATCTTTCACCAGCTATTTTCTTTCCTCATCCATATGGGACACGCTCTCCATATAGAGTCTGATATGTGTGTCTACTACTACATTAGCCTTGCCCGAATGGTAAAAGACACTCATATCATCGTACTTGAGTAGCTCCAACCACCTCCTTTGATGAAGATTGAGATCCTTTAAGGTAAACACATATTGTAGACTCTTAAGGTCCGCAAACTTATCTACGTGGACCCTGTACAAATAATTCGTCCATATCTTTAAGGTGAATACCACTGCTGCCAATTAATGATCATGGGTCGGATAATTCTTCTCATGAACTTTCAGTTGTCTAGAGGAATATGCTATTACTTTTCCATGCTGCATAAATACACAACCAAGTCTGATCCTCAAAACATCACAATACACCACAAACCCATCAGTACCCTCTGGTAGGGTTAACACCGGTGCTAAGGTAAGTCTAGTCCTCAACTCCTGAAAGCTTCTCTCACAAGTCTCCGACCATTGGAACTTCACTTTCTTTTGGGTCAATTTAGTCAATGGCACTACAATGGATGAAAAACCCTCAAGAAAACTCCTATAGTTGCTAGTTAAGCCCAGAAAGCTCCTGATATCCGAAGGATTCACCGGTCTAGGACAATTCTTCACCGCTTCTATTTTTCTGAGAGTCCACCTTTATGCCCTTACTTAATACCACATGGCCCAAAAATGCCACTAAGTTCAATGAAAACTCGCACTTGCTGAATTTAGCTTATAAATGGAGATCCTTAAGAGTCTGTAGCACCACTCTCAAATAAGCGACATGCTCCTACTCGCTCTAAGAGTATATAAGGAAGTCATCAATAAAGACGATCACAAACATCTCTAAGTATGGCTTCAACACCCTGTTCATCAAGTCCATAAAAACTGAAGGAGTATTCGTTAGTCTGAAAGACATAACTACAAACTCATAATGACTGTACCATGTCCTAAAGGCTGCCTTCAAGATGTCATTGTCCCGAACTCTGAGATGATGGTACCCGAATCTGAGATCTATTTTCAAAAAACACTTGGCACCCTAAAGCTTGTCAAATAAATTATCAATCCTGTGAAGAGGATACTTGTTCTTGATGGTGACCTTATTCAATTGTCGATAATCAATACACATACAAAGAGAGCCATCTTTCTTTCAGACAAAACAGAACTAGTGCACCCCATTGGGACACGCTCTGTCTAATGAAACCCTTATCCAAAAGATCCTTCAACTGTTCCTTCAACTCTTTTAGCTCGTTTGGAGCCATTCTATAGGGAGGAATAGATATAGTCTGCATATCGGGAGGAAGGTCAATACCAAAATAAATATCCTACTCAAGAGGGATTCCCGGTAGATCATCTGGGAAGAATCATGGATACTCACATACTACTCGGACTGACTGGATAGTCGGGGTCTCGGATATAGCATTCTTAACCCTAACTAGGTGGTACACACAACCTTTGGAGATCATCTTTCTGTCCTTAAGGTAGGAAACAAAATGACCTACAGGCACAGCTGCACTAACCTTCCACTCAATGACTGACTCACCCAAAAATCTACTCTACTGCTTGGGTTCTACAATTAATTGAGGCATAACATGCAAAAAGTCAATCCATACTGAGGATAACATCAAAATCGGTCATGGCTAACTATACTAAATCTGTTGAGGTGACTTTCTGAAGGACTATGGACCGAGCAACTTCTATACACTTGTCCAGTTACAACTGAATCACCCACTAGGGTAGAGACTAAAAAGGGTTCTGACAAGATCTCAGGACTAACTCCGAAACTACTAGACGCGTATGGTATCACAAAAGACAAGGTATCCCCTGGATCTAACAAAGCATATACAACAAGATGAAAAACTCATAAAATACCAGTAACCATATCCTGTGAAGTCTCCTGCTCCTGACGCGAGGTGAGGGCATAGAATCTATTTTGACGCCGCCCTCCACCCCTACTAGTAGATGCCCCCCGGGGAGCTGAGTGTGCTAGAGCTGTTGCTGACCTGGTAGTTTATACACAACCTCTACCATCATCATATCTAGCCAATGGACATGCTTGGCGCATGTGTCTGGATCTGCTGCACCCATAACATATATCTGAGCCGAGAAAACACTCTCCGGCATGACTCTTGCCACATTTCCCTGTTACACCCCGTAAAAACATTAACTCTTGGTGGGTATATGTGTAAGTTATTGTGAGAAAGAAGAGCTTGTTGGGTGTGGGAAAAGTCTCGCAAGTGGGCATGAACAGGACCAGCGCGTACCAGGCCAACATAGAGCACCAGCACGCCAATGCTTTGAGCAGCGTGATGCACCAGAGGAATCAGTGCCCTGGGAGGCGCGACGCGGCATGCCCTCCTGCGCTTTGGCTAGTACGGGGTGCCGGCCCCATGGAGCTTTGGCTAGCACGGGGCACCGCCTGGCCCACCACCCACACACATATATATAGCCCCTTAACTCACTAGTTGATAATTTTCCAAACAACATAGTCGTCCATAGAAGAGGGGAAAACGCAACTTTCATATCAACTTTCTCCGGTTACGTTACCAAGCACTTTCCAAACACCAATTAACTTCAGGTATTGAATTATAAGCCTACAGGGAGCTTCACTATGGAGTTAGTTTCCGGAATAATGCTCGTCGAATCGGAACTCTGCCAAGTAGAAGTCATCATAATTGCTTCAAACTAATTTTTAAATGATCACAGACTTTAAGTAAGCATTTCTCCCTTCTGAACTCTAAGGAGATTATACTTTTAGGGCCATTTTTCGATAAGATAAAGTATAGTGAATATTAGTAGTAAAAAAGGGTATCGTTTTTGCCAAATTTAGCATTAGAACTAGTTTTATTCTCTCAATAATACGATTATAGTGGGAAAGGGATGTTGAATACGGGTTGAAACTCACCAGTTAGATAGGAAATCAACCCTCGAGGTATGTAAGGATATTCTTTCGGAAAGTTAGGTGCATCATAAAGTTGGCATGGTTTGTATGTCTATAGTATTTCCGAATAAACCCATTAGGGCCGGATGTTATGAATTGAATAGGGATAGTAATAGTGATTTAAGCAACCCTGAATAACCCTAGCCAGTTTGGTTATCATATAAGATATTTTGGTTATGAATGTTATTTCATATAAAGTAATGTACACCAGAGCAGTATGTTGTCTGGAGAAACAACAGTGAGGCCGTGAGGGCCACCTCTAGTTTTAGAGCTTACCTTACAGCCCATAGTCGAGGCAAGGCTTGGGGCCCAGTTACAGCAGTTCCATTATGATCCATAGTTGCGCCCAGGCCCGGGGTCCAGTTATTAGAGATCACATTATAGCCCATAGTCGAGTCAAGGCTCGGGACCCAGTTACAGTAGTCATAGCATTATCCATAGTCGAGCCAAGGCTCTGGATCCAGATACAGAATTTACATTATGATCCTTAGTAGGGCCTAGGCCCCGGGTCCAGCTATTCAAGGTTACGTTATGACCCATAGTCGAGCCAAGGCTCGGGTTCCAGTTACGCAGCTAGACAGTTTAGACATAGACAAAGCCACAATAGACTTTAGGCTCAGACGTGTATTCAGATAATAAGTAATCTAGAGTTACCGTATGCCCACAGCTTTTAGTAGCCAGGCAGCAGAAGTATACCTTGATTGTACCTACGGGGTCTTATGGGGGACCAGTTAGGTTTTTCTGTGTTGTTTGTACCTTCTAGACTTATGGGGGCTCGGTTAGGTTCTTGTTTGAGTATAGATAGACTTTTTGTATACATATTTCAAATGGTGAAGGTATCTAGGTTAAATCCTTACTCTCTTCTTTGATTAATATAGTTTTACCAGCTTTCAGTTAGTTATTATCTTTTTGCCTTACATATTCGGTACATGTTGTACTGACACCCACTTGGAGAGCTGCATTACTTAAATGTAGATGTAGATAGATGCGGCTCGGGATGTTCCTAGACTTTAGCTGAGGTCAGCAGTTTATTCAACTCCTTTCTTATGGAGTTGAAATTTAGTAGAGGTTTCCTCCTTTGATGCAAAGTTTATGGGTAGGTCGGGGCTCAATCTCGACCATTATATCACTCCTAGAGGCTAGCAAACTGTTGTATATTCCCCGTGGTTGGTTTGCTGATGGTTGTATGGGACCTTGTTTAGTTGTTAGTAGCGGCCTTATCGTCCATAGAGTGGTTTAGTGCTTGAGTTACATTTCAGTTATAACTAGACAACATGGTGGTCTTGTCGCCCCGCATAGGATCCAGTTACATTTCAGTTATAACTAGACAGCATGGTGGTCTTGTCGGCCCACATAGGATCCCTGTTGTTGTGCTTTCTAGTTAGTTCTGTTCTTTTACAGGTGGCCTTTTCAGCCAGAGGCTACATTTACAGCTGGGATATAACTCGTTGGTTTCTTGGATTAACTGTTGGTGTGCACCAGTAGTGCACCAGTCTAGCCAGGTTAGTTCAGACCTAGTGTGGCACCAGGTGCTAGTCATACCTCACAAGGTGGGGTGTGACAAACCTGGTATCAGAGTTGGTTGTATCCAATGGAGTCTACAAGCTGTTGCAAGTAGAGTCTTCTTTATGGGTGTGTTGTGCAACACATTTCATAGGCAGGAGGCTGCAAGGAGTAATAGTGTGGTTACTCTGATTTTCTCCTCCAGTCGTGCAATAGAGCTGTGCTGTATGGGGTGACTTCCTGAGCCTATGTTATCCTATGTATTTACAGAGAAATGTTAGACACACGACAAACCGCGACTAGTCGAGAGCTGGATGTGGCAGCAGCAGAGGGCATTTGTAGGGGGCCCCAGGAAGAGTCAGCCCAATCTGAGGGAGCCCGGGGGACACCTCCTCGATCTCCCCAGCATTCACCACCACATTCAGAGCCTGCTAGGGCGGCAGACATACTAGCACCACCCCCAGCTATACTTGTGCCATCAGATTAGGAGCTCAGGGGTGCTTTCTGCATGTTGATACAAATGATGGCTACCCAACATCAGCCTCAACCAGCAGTACCAGCTGCAGTTAAACCTCCTGAGGGGCTCGATAGTGCGAGAGTTCATGAGTTTCTATCTTTAAGTCCCCCACAGTTTACAGGGACAGATCGCAGAGAGGACACCCAAACCTGTATAGATTAGCTGCGGAGGACACTCGGTCGTCCTATGTGGCTGCTGGAGCTACTGGGGAAGGTCGGTGAGCATTGCCGACCCATCTTCCATTACCATGTCATAGAGGCATGATTTCACTAAAACGAAATACAGCACGAGTTAGAAGAAAGTTTCTGAAATTGAAATTTGACGCACGATAAGGAGTATGAGCGAAAGGGAGTTTTCCTAATAACGTCTCATAGCCTCCCCATCATAAGTGTGGTGCACTGCACTCCCCATGAAAAGGACTCTACTCGACGTGGCTCTCAGACATCCAAGGATACTCTAAACCTAGGGCTCTAATACCAAGTTTGTCACACCCCGAGTCTATACCTTGTATGAGACATGGTACTTGGAGTCACAAGTAACCCCAAGTCAACCCATGGTCTATCATAACGCTGCCAATCTGAGTAAAAGCAAAGCGGGGGCTTTAAAATAATAAAACCATTTATGTAGAATAACTAAATAATAAAGTTTTAATACAACTAAAAACAAAACTGAAAATCTTGATATGTGTCTGTGTTTGAAAGCCATCTATCTGATGAGTTGATCGGACAAGCCCCCAGCTAACTCTAAGTCTAACTGAAAGAAAAATAAATGAAGGAAAATAAACATCATCCTAGAAAGATGAGGACTCACCACTAGCGTAGCTGATAACTCCTGGAGAAGATCTGCTAACAATGTTTAGATTGAAAACCTGCAGCTGTATCATAAAATGATATAGCATAGAAGGTATGCATCAGTACTTTGAATGTACTGAGTAAGTACGAGAAAACATAACACGGAGAATAAAATAACTAAACTGTAATGGCATGCAATGACCAACTGAAATGCTGAAATTGAATAAACTGAGATATGCTGAGATAGTCAGAATGACCATGTCTGATGGTCAATGACATGCCCTAAATCTGAGATACTCATCTAAAATATTGTACTAAACTGATTTGAACTTAGTAATCTAAAACTGTTATATGCTGAGTTAATAGAGACTGAACTGAACTGAGCTAATTTGAGACTGAACTAACTAGTGGGAGAGTCTATAACCGACTTATAACAACATGAGCTAGATGTGGAGTCAGATGTATACACCCTATCGGTAGGACCCAATATACCTTGCCAAGGTATAAATGCATGAACTGGGTGATCACAAGTCTGGGCCATAAGGCCAATAAAAATAACCTATGGTGGCAACATAGTTCTGCGAACCTGGGTGCACCGAAACCCCAGTCCACTCGGTGCTAAGTCATACTCCCATTGGATATCCCTAGACTAACTACTAGGCTGATAGCTCGAAACTGGGGCCCAATACTAAGTCACGAATACCTATCTTGTCATGATCCGACTGTAGGCCCGTATTAAGACATGGGACAAGGAGCCCCAAGAGACACCAATTCAACCTATGGAATGAACATTCATCTATCTTAATCTAGTAAAGCGGAATACTCAACATGATAATGTAGTGGAAGCATAACTATAAAATAACATGGAAAGAGTAATACACTTCATACATGAAAACTGAATACTACACATAGTCTGAAAGCCTCTAACATATCTGATGGGCTGATAGGACAACACCCCCAATTCACTCGACAAGTCTAGAAAACTGAACATAAAGAGATAACTAATATCAACTAGTCCTCAGAGGATGAGGACTCCCCAATGAACTGGATGCTAACTCTGGGAATGAGCTAATGAAGGTGTTGGGTCTAATGACCAGAGCCTTTACACGGTCAGTACGTGGAATGTACCGAGTATGCAAGGTAAGTAAAACGGACATTTTAAATGTTTAAAAGATCATAAGAGTAGGACAACGTGCTCATAACATAAATATCATAATGGGCATTAAGGTTTAAAAATCTTGAAACATTGTTTTAGTGGAAAACAACGTAAAACCTACCCATAATTCATAATTCAATAATAAAAACACATTTAGATCATACCCATGTAGAGAATTAGGAATTTCCAGCATTGGGTTAAAAAACCCATAGAATCAACATCGGAATTTCTATGATTTGAAGAGAGCGTGGGTATGGGTGTGAACGGATTCCCTCATTCATAACCCTACATACCATGGGAAGATCAGATTTTATCACTCCTTGAAAGTCCAAGGAATGAGTGAAGGAAAGCTTGAAGAATTCTTTCTTGATTACCTCCCAAACCCTTTAATAAGAATGCATGGATATGAATGAGCCTAGGATCGATTTTTCCCTCCTAAAACACTACATTTCGAGCCTTAAACGACGTAGTATAGGACCCTATGACTCTGGAATGATGAAAATACCCTAAATGAATTTCCAGAAAATTTAGCACTGTCAGTTACCATGGGCGATCCTACGGGTCGTACTAGGATATCACGATTCGTGGTATCCGTCCATTGCATCCATTGCCGAAACATAACTTCTCATATTTGAACACCACAACTCGACAGGACGAGTCTTTACATCATACGATTGTCCATTTAATCGTCCATTGAATCTGCTATTGTTTCCCCCTGATGACTTGCACCTAGGTCTTCCCACGAGCCACACCACGACTCGTGCCTCCATCCTACAATTCGTGGGTTCCATCCAACACATCGATTAGAGATTTTCCTACTCTTTCCCACGGTTGGTCACCATGAGTCTTCCTATGACCCGTTACCTCCTCCTAGACTAAGGATAAATATCACCACGACCAGAAGCAACGACTCGTGACATCAAGCCACGGGTCATTCCTTGAACCATTACCCCCAACTTCGACCCTACTGCACCTAACCAAGGACACTTCCTATGGAACCAACGATTCGTTACATGACCCGTTTGGTGATTATTTTCCAGATTTCTGCCAATTTCCATTTTTAAATCCTGGGTCTACTCTTAGGCACTTTTGGGATATTTAAATATCTCCCCCTTGGGAACATTCGTCGTCGAATGTGGGAAAAAATATAGAAAAATATAGAAATGCAATCATCATACTCAAATATTGATCATTTGAGCTGAAAACTGAGGGAATCACTAACTCCGATTCAAACTACATGGCTGAATTGAATTGATAAATCATATACACATCCATATACATGAAAGAAACTGGGGCACATGAACTGAACGTGAAAGCTAATAGAATTGTAGGGAACCTCAAGCTGGAATTGAGCCAGTAGGAAATAAATGTGGGTGTCTAGCCATCATGTTTGCTTCGACTTCCTAGTAGCTCCTTCAACATGCTGATTCCTCTATAAAACTTTGACTAAACTACTTCCTTGTTCCTTAGCCTTCGAACCTAATTATCTAGTATTTCCACCGGAACCTCCTCATATCTAAGGCTGTCTTTCACACCAATACTATCAACTAGAACAACTAGAGTGGGATCACCCAAACACTTCTTTAAGAGCAAAACATAGAAAACATGACGCACAGAAGCTATTTCTGAGGGCAACTCCAATTCATATGCCACCTTGCCAACCCATTTCACAATCCGATAGGAGCTAACATAATGAGGGCTGAGTTTTCCTTTCTTCCAAAACTGCATCACTCCCATCATGGGAGACACCTTTAGAAACAACCAATCATCTACTTCGAACTTAAGTTCTCTCCTTCTCACATCATCCTAGGTCTTTTGGCGACTTTGAACTATTTTCAATCTGTCTTGTATGAGCTGAACCTTCTATATAGCCTCATGGACCAAACCTAGTCCTATCATTACATCTTCCCTAACTTCGAACTAACCAATAGGCGATCTATATCTCTGCCCATAGAGAGCCTCAAACGGAGCAATATGAATACTGGAATGGTAGTTGTTATTGTATACAAACTCGATAAGAGGCAAATGATAATCCCAACTACCTTTGAAGTCAATAACGCATGCTCTCAACAAGTCCTCGAGAGTCTCAACTGTCCGCTCCACTTGACCATCCGTTTGTGAGTGAAATGTTGTGTTGAGCTTAACCTGAGTACCAAGTCCTTCTTGAAATGACCTCTATAAGTGAGAGGTAAATTGGATACCTCTATTTGAAATAGTGGACAAGGGAATTCCATGCAATCGGAAAAACTCCCGGATGTATATTTTGCCATAATCCTCCGCTGAATCAGTGGTTTTGACCAGTAGAAAATTAGTGGCTTTGGTCAACCTATCTACAGCAACCCAAATGGAGTCATATTACCAATGAGTGCGAGCCAACCCTGTTATGAAGTCCATATTGATTTATTCCCACTTCCAGGTAGGCATATTGATATCCTGAAGTACACCTCCTGGTCTCTAATGCTCAACCTTTACTTGTTGACAGTTTGGGCACTTATCTACAAATTCTGCGATGTCTTTCTTCATGCCATTCCACCAATAGACTTCTCGTAGGTCACGATAATATTGGTGGCACCTAGATGAATTTAATATCTGGAATCATGAGCCTCATGCAACATTTGATTTCTCAAATCATCAATGTTCGGAGCACATAAGAGAACCTGATATCGAAGCACATTATCTCCCCCTTTAGAGAAAACCTTTACCTTCTGATTTTGGACGGCTTCCTTTAACTTTAACAAAATGGGATCCTAGTCTTGACTAGCTCTAACGTCAATCAAAAGGGACAATTATGATCCATTCTGAACTATAACACCGGTATTGGTCGAGTCAACCAACCGAACTCCCAACCTTGCAAGCCGATGCACATCTTTCACCAGCTCTTTTCTTTCCTCACCTATATGGGACACGCTCTCCATATAGAGTCTAATAAGTGCATCTACTAGTACATTAGCCTTCCCCGAATGGTAAATGACACTCATATCATAGTACATGAGTAGCTCCAACCACCTTCTTTGATGAATATTGAGATCCTTTAAGGTAAACACATATTGTAGACTCTTATGGTCCGCAAACACATCTACATGGACCCCGTACAAATAATTCCTCCATATCTTTAAGGCGAATATCGCTACTGCAATTCAAGATCCTGGGTCGGGTAATTATTCTCATGAACTTTCATATGTCTGGAGGCATATGCTACTACTTTTCTGTGATGCATAAATACAAAACTAATTATGATCCTCAAAACATCGCAATACACCACAAACCCATTAGAACCCTCTGGTAGGGTTAACACCGGCGCTGAGGTAAGTCTAGTCCTCAACTCCTGAAAGCTTCTCTCACAAGTCTCCGACCATTGGAACTTCACTTTCTTTTGGGTCAATTTAGTCAATGGCACTACAATGGATGAAAAACCCTCAAAAAAACTTCTATAGTTGCCAGCTAAGCCCAAAAAGCTCCTGATATCTTGAGGATTCACTAGTCTAGGCCAATTCTTCACCGCTTCTATTTTTCTGAGAGTCCACCTTTATGCCCTTACGTGACACCATATGGCCCAAAAATGCCACTAAGTTCAACGAAAACTCGCACTTGCTGAATTTAGCATATAATTGGCGAGCCTTAATAGTTTCTAGCATCACTGTCAAATAAGCGGCACGCTCCTCCTCGCTCCAAGAGTATATAAAGATGTCATCGATAAACACGATCACGAACATATCCAAGTGTGGCCTGAACACCCTGTTCATCAAGTCTATAAAAACTTTAGGAGCATTCATTAGTCCGAAAGACATAACTAAAAACTCATAATGAGTATACCGTGTCTTGAAGGCTGCCTTCGAGATGTCGGTCTCCCGAAATCTGAGATGATGGTAGCCGGATCTGAGATCTATTTTTGAAAAACACTTGGCACCCTAAAGCTGGTCAAACAAATTATCAATCCTGTGAAAAGGATACCTGTTCTTGATGGTGACCTTATTCAATTGCCGATAATCAATACACATACAAAGAGAGCCATCTTTCTTTCAGACAAAATAGAACAAGTGCACCCCATGGGGACATGCTCTGTCTAACGAAACCCTTATCCAAAAGATCCTTCAACTGTTCCTTCAACTCTTTTAGCACGTTTGGTGCCATTCTAAAGGGAGGAATAGATATAGTCTGCATATCGGGAAGAAGGTCAATACCAAAATCAATCTTCTGCTCAAGAGGGATTCCCGGTAGATCATCCGGGAAGAATTATGGATACTCACCTACTACTGGGACTGACTGGATAGTCGGAGTCTCGAATATAGCATTCTTAATCCTAACTAGATTGTACACACAACCTTTCGAGATCATCTTTCTTTCCTTAAGGTATGAAATGAAACAACCTACAGGCACAGTTGCACTAACCTTCCACTCTATGACTGCTCTACTGCTCGGGTTCTACAATTAATTAAGGCATAACATGCAAATAGCCAATCCATACTGAGGATAACATAAAAAGCGCTCATGGCTAACTATACTAAATCTGTTGAGGTGAATTTCTGAAGGACTATAGACTGAGCAACTTCTATACACCCATCCAGGTACAACTGAATCACCCACTAGGGTAGAGACTAAAACGGGTTCTGACAAGATCTCAGGACTGACCCTGAAACTACTAGCCACGTATGGTATCACAAAAGACAAGGTAGCACCTGGATCTAACAAAGCATGTACATCAAGATGGAAAACTAATAACATAAAAGTAACCACATCCTGTGAAGTCTCCTGCGCCTGAAGCGAGGCGAGGGCATAGAATCTATTTTGATGCTGCCCTCCATCCCCACTAGTAGATGCCCCCTGGGGAGCTGAATGTGCTAGAGCTATTGCTGACCTGTTAGTTTGTGCAGAACCTCTACCATCATCCTATCTAGCCAATGGACACGCTTAGCGCATGTGGCCGAATCTGCTGCACCCATAACTTATATCTTAGCCGAGAAAACACTCCCCGGCGTGACTCTTGCCACACTTCCCTGTTACACCCCATAAAAACATTTACTCCCGGTAGGCATACGTTTAAGTTATTGTGACAAAGAAGAGCTTGTTGCGTGTGGGAAATGCTTCGCAAGTGGGCATGAATAGGACCATCATGTACCAGGCCAACATAGAGCACCAGCATACCAGTGCTTTGAGCAGCGCGATGCGCCAGAGGAATGAGCACCCTGGGAGGAGCGACGCGGCATGCCCTCCAATTCTTTGGCCAGTGCGGGGAGCCAGCCCCATGGAGCTTTGACCAGCTCGGGGCACCACCCGACCCACCACCCACACACATATATATAGCCCCTTAACTCACTAGTTGATCATTTTCCAAACAACATAGGCATCTACAAAAGAGGGGAAGATGCAACTTCTTTGTTCGGTTACACTACCAAACACTGTCCAAACACCAATTAACTTCAGGTATTGAATTATAAACATAAAGGGAGCTTTACTATGGAGTTAGTTTCCTGAACAACGCCCGGCAAATCTGAACTCTATTGAGTAAAAGTGATCATAATTGCTTCAAACTGATTTTTAAACGATCATAGGATTTAAGTATGCATTTCTCCCTTTTGAAATCTCAGGAGATTATACGTTTTCATCTGTGTTTTGATATGATACAATATAGTGAATATTAGTAGTAAAAAAGGGTATCGTTTTTGCGAAATTTAGCAATGAAACTAGTTTTATTCTCCAAATAATACGATTGCAGTGGGAAAGGGATGTTGAATATCGGTTGAAACTCACTAGATGGATAGGAAATCATCACTCGAGGTATGTAAGGATATTCTTTCGGCAAGTTAGGTGCATCATAAAGTTGTCAGGGTTTGTATGTCCATAGTATTTCCGAATAAACCCATTGGGGCCAGATGTTATGAATTGAATAGGGACAGTAACGGTGATGTAAGCAACCCTTGTTGGAATAACCTAAGCCAGTTTGGTCATCATATAAGATATTTTGGGTATGAATGTTGTTGCGTATAAAGTAATGTACACCAGAGAAGTATGATGTCTGGAGGAACCACAGTGAGGCCTTGAGGGCCACCTCTAGTTTTAGAGCTCACCTTATGGCCCATAATAGAGCCAAGGCTCAAGGCCCAGTCACAGCAGTTCCATTGTGATCCATAGTCGGGCCCAGGCCGGGGTCCAATTATTGGAGATTACATTACAGCCCATAGTCGAGTCAAGGCTCGGGACCCAGTTATAGTAGTCATAGCATGATCCATAGTCTAGCCAATGCTCGAGATCCAGACACAAAATATACATTATGATCCATAGTAGGGCCTAGGCCCCGGGTCCAGCTATTCAAGGTTACGTTATGACCACTATTCGAGTCAAGGCTCGGGTTCAAGTTACGCAGCCAGACAGTTTAGACATAGACAAAGCCACAATAGACTATTAGGCTCAGACGTGTATTGAGAGAATAAGTAATCTTGAGTTACAGTATGCCTCCAGCTTTTAGTAGCCAGGCAGTAGAAGTATACCTTGATTTTACCTGCGGGGTCTTATGGGGGACCAAGTAGGTTTTTCTGTGTTATTTGTACCTTCTAGACATATGGGGGCTCGGTTAGGTTCTTGTTTGCATATAGATAGACTTTTTGTATAGATATTTCAGACGGTGAAGGTATCTAGGTTAAATCCTTACTCTCTTCTTTGATTACTATAGTTTTACTTGCTTTCAGTTAGTTATTATCTTTCTGCCTTACATATTCGGTACATGTTGTACTGACGCACACTTGGAGCGCATCATTACTTTCCTGCAGGTGTAGATAGATGCAGTTTGGGATGTTCCTAGACTTAAGTTTAGTTCAGCAGTTTATTCAGCTCCTTTCCTCTAGAGTTGTAAGTTAGTAGAGGTTTACTCCTTTGATGCACGGTTTATAGGTAGGTCTGGGCTCAGTCTCGACCATTATATCACTCCTAGAGGCTGGCAAACTGTTGTATATTCCCCGTGGTTGGTTTACTGATGGCCGTATGGGGCCTTGATTAGTTTTTAGCAGCGGTCTTGTCGGCCATAGAATGGTTTAGTGCTTGAGTTACATTTCAGTTATAACTAGACAACATGGTGGTCTTGTCGGCCCGCATAGGATCGCTGTTGTTGTGTTGTTCTTGTTAGATGTGTTCTTTTGTAGGTGGCATTGTCAGCCAGAGGCTATATTTACAACTAGGATATAACTCGTTGGTTTCTTGGATTAAGTGTTGGTGTGCACTAGCATTGCACCAGTCTAGCCAGGTTAGTTCAGACCTAGTATGGCACCAGATGCTAGTCATACCTCCCAAAGTGGGGCGTGACAAACTTTATATCACAGTCGGTCGTATACAATGGAGTCTACAAGCTGTGCAAAGTAGAGTCTTCTCTATGGGTGTGTTGTGCAGCACATTCCATAAGTAGAAGGCTACAAGGCATAATAGTGTGGTTACTCTTTTCTTCTCCTCCAGTCGTGCTATAGAGTTGTGTTTTATAGGGTGACTTCCTGAGCTTATGTTATCCTATGTATTT
Source organism: Datura wrightii (assembly GCA_035772735.1). Classification (NCBI taxonomy): domain Eukaryota; kingdom Viridiplantae; phylum Streptophyta; class Magnoliopsida; order Solanales; family Solanaceae; genus Datura; species Datura wrightii. The sequence goes on from JASDFA010000018.1 coordinate 148,130,913, forward strand.
AAAGAGAAATGTCAGACATACGGCAAACCGCGACTGGTCGAGAGCTGGATGTTGCAGCAGGAGAGGGCATTGGTAGGGGTCCCCTGGAAGAGTCAGCCTGATTTGAGGGCGACCGGGGGACACCACCTCGATCTCCCCAGCATTCACCACCACATTCAGAGCCCGCTAGGGAGGCAGACATATCAGCACCACCCCCAACTATACTTGTGCCATCAAATTAGGAGCTCAAGGGTGCTTTCTGCATGTTGATACAAATGATGGCTACCCAGCGTCAGCCTCAACCGGTAGTACAAGCTGTCATTGAGCCTGATGAGGGGCTCGATAGTGTGAGAGTTCGTGAATTTCTATCTTTAAGTCCCCCACAGTTTACAAGGACAGATCGCAGAGAGGACCCCAAAACTGTATAGATTAGCTTTAGAGAATATTCAGGGTCATGTATGCCTCGTCCACAGAATCACTTGAGCTAATAGTATTCAGATTGCGAGATGTAGCAGTTTTTTGGTGTGAGAGATAGGAGAGATCCAGAGGCAGAGATGCACCTCCACCTAGATGGCCTGTCTTTTCTAAGGCTTTCATAGATCATTATTTGCCTCTAGAGGTTCGACAAGCCAGACTAGAGCAGTTTTTGCATCTAGAGGAGGGCAGAATGAGTGTTAGAGAATATGCATTGAGATTTGACTCTCTGGCTAGTAATGCACTCTCGTTTGTTGACACTATGCCAGCCAGGGTGCACCGGTTTATCATGGGAATTGCGCCGAAATATATGTAGAATCTTGTATTATAGCCACCTTGCTAGAGGACATAGACATTTCACAGATCTAGGACTTTTCCCAGAATGTAGAAGAACTCAAATAGCATCAGTATGTCATAGAGAGATCGGGTCAGGAGCAGCACCAAAGGGCCAGACCCATAAGTTTTCAAGCAGACTCTTTAGGTGGGCCCAGGCCTTGTTTTTAAAGTAGGCCACCCGAGCCCCCATTTCAGTAGTAGTCAAACAGCAGGTCAGGTCGTCGGAGGCAGTTAGGCCCCAGTGAAAGTTCACGGGCATTAGGCTCACAGCATTCGAAAGGGCTAGGTCAGACAGAGCCGACAGTACCACGATGTAGTGCCTGTCATAGGCTACACCCAGGGAGATGCAGGTATGGTTCCAACACTTGTTATTCCTATGGGCAGGAGGGACACATGATGAGAACTGCCGGACTAGATGGTAGGGCAGTCAGGACCAGCCAAATAGATCCTCAGTAGGTTCGTATGTCCTAACAGCTTCTACAGGGCATAGGCCTTCCGCTCCAGCCAGCAGAGGCCGAGGTAGACTAGGGGCATTTGATTCAGGCAGTTGTCACGATTGCACAAATGCATTACCAGGGTGACAGGAGTCAGAGTCGTCACCAGATGTTGTGACAGGTATATTATATATTTGTTCTCACTCAGTTTATTCTTAGATAGATCCGAGCTCCACTTTGACGTATGTTACTCCGTTAATAGCCCCAAAGTTTGATATAGCACCAGAATTGCTTTAGAGAACCTTTTTGGTGTCTATCCCTATTGGTGACTCTATTATTGCTAGAAGAATTTACCGAGGTTGTACATTAGAGGTTGTGGGTCGTCAGACCTCAACAGATCTAGTAGAACTAGAAATGATTAATTTTGATGTGATTATGGGTATGGATTGGCTGGCACCATGTTATGATACTATAGAGTGTTGGACCAGAATTCTATGATTTCACTTTTCAGGAGCGATATTGCGTGAGTAGAGAGGTAATACAGCTATGCTGAAAGGTATGTTTATATCCTATCTTTGAATGAAAAAGTTAACAGCAAAGGGTTGTATCTACCATATTATCAGGGTTCAGGATGTGCAAGTAGAATCCCCAACTCTCCAGTCTATCCCAATTGTTAATGATTTCTCAGATGTGTTTCCAGATGAACTTCCCAATATTTCCTCAGAGCGGGAAATAGATTTCTCTATAGATTTGCTACCAGATACTTAGCCCATATCCATTCCCCCGTACCGAATGGCCCCTGTTGAATTAAAAGAATTGAAAGAACATTTGAAAGATTTGTTAGATAAAGGTTTCATCAGACCTAGTACATCACCGTGGGGTGCACCAGTTTTGTTAGTAAGAATGAAACATGGTTCCATATGCATGTGCATAGATTACCAGCAATTGAATAAAGTTACTGTTAAGAATAAATATCTTCCTCTGAGAATCGATGATTTGTTTGATCAGCTACAATAGGAGAAATACTTTTCTAAAATTTATTTTAGATCTGAGTACCACCAGGTTCGAGTTCAGGAGAAAGATATCCGGAGACAACTTTCAGGACCAGGTATGGTCACTTTGAGTTTCTCATTATGTACTTCGGGTTGACTAACGCGCCAGCAGTTTTCATGGACCTAATGAATAGCATCTTAAGGGCATAGTTGGATCTATTTGTAATAGGGTTTATTGATGTATTCTAGTCTACTCCTGCTTAGAAGAGGAACATAAATGTTATTTGCGAACAGTACTCCAGATCCTCAAAGACCCCAAATAATATGCAAAGTTTTCTAAACGTGAGTTCTTGTTAAATTCTGTAGCTTTCTTAGGCCACATTATATCAGAGGCTGGTATTCAAGTCAATTTGCAAAAAATTGAGGCAGTGAAAACATGGCCTAGACCTGTGACCCCAGAGAGGTTCGCAATTTCCTGGGGTTAGTCGGATATTACAGAAGGCTCGTGGAAGGGTTTTCTACTCAGTCAGCACTGTTGACTAAATTGTCTCAGAAAGCATCTAAGTTTCAGTGGATTGAAACCTGCGAGCAGAGTTTCCGGGAATTGAAAAATAGACTAACATTAGTACCAGTGTTAGCCTTGCCGGAAGGTTCAGAGGGTTATGCGGTATATTGTGACACATCAGGTGTTGGGTTAGGATGTGTTCTGATGCAACATGGTAAGGTAATTGCTTATGATTCGAGGTAGTTGAGAAAACATGAAAAGAACTATCCGACCCACAAACTGGAGTTAGCTGTAGTGGTTCACGCCTTAAAGATATACACGCATTACTTATATGGGGTTTATGTGGATATTTTTACTGACTATAAAAGTGTTCAGTACATTTTCACATAGAAGGAGTTGAATTTGCGACAATGTTGTTGGTTAGAATTGTTGGAAGACTATGATGTGAACATCTTGTATCACCCAGGGAAAGCTAATATTGTGGCGGATGCTCTTAGTCTTTGATTTATGGGCAGTTTGACATATGTGAGGCAAGAATAATGGGAAATGGCTCGATAATTGCACCAGTGCCGTCTTAGCGGTTCGGGTAGTTGATACAGGGGATGATGGAGCCATAATTAAGAATATTGCAATATTATCCCTCATTGTAGAATTAAAAGAGCGTCCATACGAAAATCCTCAATTGGCACATCTCAAAGATAAGGTACAGCAGGGAGAAGTACCAGCCTTTGAGGTAACTGAGGATGGGGTTTTGAGATATAGGGGTCGCCTCTCCATTCCAGATGTGGCAAGACTTCGCCAGAAAATTATGGCAGAGGTACATTATTCTCGTTATTCTCTTCACCCAGGTTCAACAAAGATGTATCATGACATAAAAGAGATTTACTGGTGGCTTGGAATGAAGAAAACTATAGTCGAATTTGTAGCACAGTGTCCTAATTATCAATAGGTAAAAGCTAAGCATCAGAAACCCAGCGGCCCAACTTAGGAGATAGTTATACCTATGTGGAAATAGGAGTTAGTTAATATATATTTTGTGACAGGACTACCCCGTACCAGGCGTATATTTGATTCCATCTGGGTGATTATTTATATGTTAACAAAGTCAGCTCAATTTTTGCTAGTCAGGACCACTTTCTCAGTTGAAGATTACGCCGAGTTGTATATCAGAGAAATAGTCAAATTACACGGTGTCCCAATATCTATCATTTCTGACAGAGGAGCACAATTTACAGCCAGATTCTGACAGTCATTTCAGAAAGGTTTGGGAACCCACGTAAATTTGAGTACAACATTCCATCCTCAAGCAGACGGGTGGGCAGAACGTACAATTCAGACGCTTGAGGATATGCTACGGGCATGTGTGCTAGACTTCGGTGGCAGTTGGGATGAACATTTACCCCTTATTGAGTTTTCTTATAATAATAGTTATCACTTTGTAATTCAAATAGCATCATATGAGGCTTTATATAGGCGAAAGTGCAGGTCCCCAGTTGGTTGGTTTGAGGTAGGAGAATCAGAGTCAATTGGACCAGACATGATCCACCAATCAGAGGAAAAAGTGAACTTTATCAAATAATGTTTGTTTACAACTCAAAGTCATCAGAAATCTTATGCCGATGTGCAGTGTAGAAACCTGGAATTCAATGTAGACGACTGGGTTTTTCTGAAAGTCTCGCCCATGAAGGGCGTAATGTGGTTTGGTAAGAAGGGAGATCTTAGCCTGAGGTTTATCAGACCGTATCGAGTCCTCCGGAGAATAGGCCAGGTGGCATACAAGTTAGACTTGCCTTTGAAATTGGAGTCTATTAACCCGATCTTTCATGTATCGATGTTACGAAAGTGTACAGGGGATCCTTTATATGTTGTGCCAGTTAAGGACGTCTATGTTATCAAAGAGTTAGCCTACGAAGAGGTTCTTGTGGCCATATTAGATCGACAAGTTTGCAGGTTGAGAACCAAAGACATCGCCTCTGTTAAAGTAATTTTGGATAAATAGAAATAAAGAAGAGATGACCTGGGAAGCTGAGGAAAACATTAGATGCAAATATCCTCAGTTGTTCTTGGATTAGTTTCGAGTATGCAGTTAAGGTATGGTCATTGATTCAGCTATTGTTTATTATTCATGTTATTGATACTGTTCAGTTGATTGCCATTTTGTTGTGCAAGAGTTGATATAGTGTCATGTGATATACCTATATTGAACTTTTCTACATTTTAGGATTTTTCAGTTAGTCCATATTATAGGGGACATTCTGCCGATATTTTTCCAAAATAGTAGTTAAGGAGTTAAGCTCCTATGAATTTAAGTAGACATTCGAGGACAAATATTCCTAATGGGGGAGGATGTTACACCCCATAAAAAACATTAACTCTTGGTGGGCATATGTTGCGCTCCAATGCACGCAAGTGCACGTGGTCGTACAAGTAATATAGTGGCTTTTTTTTTTCAAGCCGGATGTCGAACCCACAAGGACTGTAGCGTGGCAATAAATTTCTTACTTAAGTAGTCACAACGTCTTTATACAAGTATATGGAGAACACCGAATGAGAATTTGTTAAAGATTAATAGTTAATTTAACGCTAGTTGAAATAAAAAAATGTGAGTTAAGCAATAGCACGAGTAACCTAAGGTTAAGGCAAAACATGCAGGTATGTGTAATGAGTATTATATTTTAGCTAACCGTTCTCTTAGGTTGATGATCAGGGATGGCTGGCCTATGGCTTGGGTCATTTGAACCTCTAGCCAACTATAGCATGACAAGCCTTACACAACACATTTCTATGAAGCCAGAGCTCATATTCTAATGAATCACAATAGTTTCCCTATGTAACTGAATATGACGTTACAGGTATATTTCTATCTTGCACGCAAATCCTACCTTTAATCCACATCAAAGACAAGAACATATTCCCCTACTCCACATCTATCCTAAAAATTTTCCATTCAGAAACAAAATTAGGATTATGAGTTGTACGTTAATGATGGTCGAACATTAACCTAATGAAAATCAAGAGTAGTAGAACAACCTTTCTTAAGAGAAGAGAATTAAGCTGAATTCATAATGCATTACACACTTCTGCAATTTGCCTCAACCTCAGACGGAGGTAATTTAGCCACTCATTTGTTGATTAATCATCTTCAAACAAATAATAATCATACAAACAATTGAAATTTAGAAGAAAAGAGAAGAGAAATAACCCTAGGACTTTTCTTCATCTCAACTGCCTGCCTCCCAGTTCGTGCATAAAAATGTCAGATAACCAAAATAAAAGCCTAAGTGTTCTATTTATACAATTGAAAAATTTCCCGGAATAAGTTGGCAACGTGGCACAGAGGTTATCGCGGAGCTCAAACTCCATGCCACAGAGCCATCGCGAGGCCGCACTGGAATCCTGGTACAACAATGATCTCCTCAACGTAACACAGAGGCCATCACAGAGGTCAGGCTCCATGCCACGGAGCCATCTCGAGGGTTCATTGTAATTTGGGACAGGGCACTGATTTCCCCTCAACGTGGCACGGAGACTATCGCGGAGATCTGGCTCCGTGCCACGGAGCCATCGGGAAGGTTCACTATTTTGTGCCTTCCCACTTTTCATCATTTTAGTCTTCCTCCCATGTAATGTGGCATGTTGTTCGATGCAGACCATCGTTAGCGTGACTCGGTGGGGGAACTTTAAATTTCTCTTTACGCCCTCCAGATATTAGCCTATTATTCCTTGGAGTATGGCTTGCTCCTCTAGTTTTGCCACTTTCTTCTCCACCTCAATTATTCACCACACAATTATTAATCCGAAACAAAAAAAATAAGAATAACCTTACTTAACTCTACATGTGCGAATACATCAGTATTCTTCTTATTCAGACTCACAACGGGTTGAAAATATGGATTCTGGTCGTATAAATACGCCCAATATCACTACCCCACACTAATCCCCTTGTCCGTCCTCGAACAAACTTTTAGTATCCTCGGCATGCTTCCAAATACTTTACCATCATTATAGGGCCAAAGTAACTCACATCTACTTGTGCTAAAGACTTTAATCATGGAGTAACATTAAGTAAGCAAGGTACATTCATTATTTTATTGAGCAAAATCATACAGGCCTCATGATTAACTCTTTAACTGAAAATCTGGCCAACATGTCTAAATCATAATAGCAAACTATTAGCTTAACCAAAAGTCCCCTAGCTTGTGCCCTCACTGATGTACACCCCTTCTATTTCCATGAAACTGAGATACTCATACTTATGCACATTATGCACTGAATCACTCACACTCCAAAGATTATTCCAAGCAAAATCTAATGCATCATGAGTTTGCCTTTAGTGTACTACTCAATCGATCATTGCATCACTTATAGGATCAGAAGGACTTTTTCCAGGTTATAATGTCGGCTAAGGGACAGGTAGGATTATTTGGTCTATAGTGACTCATATCCCTCTGCACATTAAGACATTTCCACAATTTTTCTTTTTTTCAATTTACTTCTTTCATCATTCACTTCAATTCCTTTCAAATTGTCTTCCTAGATGCATCGCCTTTTGTACCCTTGACTGAACTCATCAACAAACTATATGTACACAAGTGTGTATATATATATATATATTTTTTTTTTATTATTATTTTTTTTTTATTTTTTATTTTTTATTTTTTTTATTTTTGTTATTTATTTTTTATTATATAGATGCACCAGTATATATATAGCTTATGATTTCATATGGAGCACTCACTTTCTTTCTTTCCCTTTTTCATGTTGCCTTAATAAAGTGCAATGGGATCTATTGGGATCAAAACAACATTTAGGCTATTTGAACAAATGGGGTAAGGTTTCTTAGTGCGGTTGTTTAAAAAATACATAGGCTCAAAGGCTCAAACTGGCTCACTAGGGGAAATCGTTAAGGTTAGGAACCTGAATTAAATGGGCAAACTATCTCGGTTTACAGTGCCTTAATTAGGTCCTCTAAGCTTAATGGCATTTCTGAGTTTTTGTACACACAAGGCAAATTCTAGACATTAGATTGCATAAAATACAACTAGTTTTCACCACACATGGGAAAGAGGGTAACTTTTCGTTAGCTTATCTTCTTTCATGATTTCAACCATATTGATTGACAAGCACAATTAAGCCCAAAATTCAGCAATTTAGTGTTCAACATTCATACCTATGTGATCCGCTTAAATTCAACCATTTGTTTATCCAAATGCATGTGCCATGAAGTCTAGCATCTAACCGAGTGAAATGCTTTTAGCCCAATAATGATGTATTTATTGCCTATTTCCTAACGCGACTACTTCCCTTAAGATGATCGTCATCCGACCATCATAGGGAACAGTCTCTACCTATGACTTCGGTTCAAAGGGACTCTCCTCGGGAAAAGCACCGAAAACAAAACTGAGGAACCCAAAAGAATAGACACTAAGAATCAAAATAAAAATACCAAAAACATCTTCCCGTACACAGCAAAGTGCCCTTAAACAGAGCTTACTAGCTATTACAAACCAATTTTCACCAATTTTTCATGTCACAGCTAACCACACAGCTATCCAGGGCCCCTGCAAATTAACTTAATGTGGCACGGAGGCCATCGCGGAGCTCAGACTCCGTGCCACGGAGCAACATCGTAGGCTCACTAGATCTTGTCCTTATTTTTTAAACATCTTACCTTGGCTTGCACGTCCGCAATTTTGTTTGGCTCCATACCTCCTACAAATCATCCACAACCACCCATTAATAAGAAAATAGTGGGTTTCCTCCCACCAAGCGCCGTAGTTTTATGTAACAGCTAACCACACCGCTAACCACACAAGTACACAAACATAGTATTACCAATCAGATTATACATGCCAGAATACCCACAGAGATAAACAAACAAAAGATAACCTCCACCCCACACTTAGTTTGAACACTACCCTCAGTGTTCACACATATCAATTTAAGAACAAAGTTGGGGTGGTGAAAACATCCCGATCAATCAATTGGTTCAATTTCTTCATCTGGTACCAATGCCTCATCACTAAGGTCTGAGTCTTCGCCTCCATCTTCATCTGACTCAATGTCTGAGTCTCCATGGCGTGTCTCCTCATCGGTGGGTACATCATCGTCCACCGTCTCTACAAATGCTGGGCCAATTCTGCACATGGCTCGAGCATGCTCTTTCATTGGGTAATCCATATCCACCTGCCACAATTCATCCTCTATTGAAGGACATCCACCTATCTGTAGATGTAGCATCTACAGTCCAAACATCCTGGTAGCGTAGCAATCATCACAAATGTGTCGCTCTACTAATGTGAGAACAGGGCCATATGTGGTGTCTGGTGCCTTAGTCTTAGTCACGTCTAAAGCACAACGGTCGAACCTCGGTCGGTAGTCTAGGCCTCTTCTTCAGTGTCATGGCTCTTGAGGTAGGTAGTGAGTAGACCACCAAATCCATACCTGTGCCCCTGATGCAGTCTGGCCTTTTTCATGGCTGATATGATCACAGCCCCAACATTAATTTCTAAGCCTTTCATCAGAGCGTATACCAGACAAACTCTGTCGCGGGTGACATCTGTCATATGCACCCCAGGGATGAGGCAAATGCACACAATCTTCAACCAAATTCTGGCTTCGCTGTTCATATGTGAATATGGCAATGTTTGGTGGTACCGTTTCTCCTTATGACGACTCCACCTGGTTGTTGATCTTTGTCCACATAATGTGTGTCGGATATCAGCATATGGTAGGGTGATGTTCTGCTGGCGGAGAGGATGCGGATCAGTATCTGGTGTCCCCAAGATGAAATTTAGATGGTGTGCTTCAAAAGTTACCACCTGCCCCCGAATCATGATGGTTTGGGTGCATAGAGTAAGGTCCCAATTCGCGTAGAATTTCCTCACCATGTGTAAATTACACTCCTTGGGTGCCTCAAAGATGAAGTCCATACCCAAGGCATGTATCCTGTGCAATATCCAGGGGAATTCTTGTGCCAAAGGTTCCTTCTCGATTTGCTCTTCAGGAAAATACTTCGACTCCTTATTTTTTCCATACAACTTTTTGCCTTCCTCCACCAACCATCTAGTACCAAACTGTCTTCTCTGGCCCCTGGGAACTGGTGGGGCTGCTGGAACAGCTGAGCCCACTTTGTATCTTTTCTTGCCCGTGCAAGAAGTTGAAACACCTTTTCCCTTATCTTGTCGAGCCGACATCTTTCCTGTTCAACAAAAACATACACTAACACTGTCAGTAACAACATGGCTAGGTAATACTAAGTTCGGGCTTCAGCTGGTCACCCCACACTTAGTTGCTAGCATGGTTTCACGAGTCATAGTCAGTCGGGTACTCAGGCTTCCCCTTCTTCACAATTCCATGCTCGATACTCCCACAATTTATGTGAATCACAACTTTGACAAGATAAGATGGCACAATATTATCTAGCAACTATCAACAGAGCGCGTTACATCAGTACATTTGACATGGCAATTTCTTGTACTACTCAGACTTCGTACCATTGAATTCTTATGTTCCTTAATCTCACAATAATGTTGCGTGACTCAAAATTAATGCAGTTGATAACTCACCCAGGTGAATAGTAGTCTTTGGGATTTCTTTCATGCTCCCCTTCATGAAGACCATCCTTGCAATCATCCTCTCCACAAATTTTAATCCCCATTCTAATTATACAAGAATTAATGGCCCAATTTCTAATTTTCCTATCTTCTTCCTCTTCATTCAACTCAACAAGAAGCCCTAACCTTTAGATACTTATGAAACGCAACCATAATCAAGCAATTATTGAGTTCGAATATCATCCTAATTGCATTATTGACCCATAAAAACTTGATTAAAATAAGTTTCTGTTCGGTGCTGATTCGGTTAGTATTAAATATTATCAACCGACACGCAAGTGCACGTGGTCAAACAAGTAATAAAGTGGCTAAGTAGCCAAGTATCGATCCAAGGAGGCTGCTCTAGATATGTAAAACTGCCATGTTTACTATATCTCTATTCTATTCCTAACTATGTTAACAACAATCCAACCAAGAGTTGAGTGAGTTTTTGTTTCTAAACTATTTATATACTACAATTAATAACAACTATTTACTTTTGAATTTAGACAATGGATATGCACATGCCAAGGTTAAGAACGAGTAATGAACTTGATAATCATGATAATTTGGTCATCCTCTTCTTCATGTTGCTAGCCAAGAACGTTTGCCTAGAAATTAAAACTTTCGTATTTAATTTCACTTTAGAATCATAAACCATCCGTCTACATTTCTGTGATCAAATGCAATTTATGACCTAGCACTACAATTCCGGTTCCTAAATTGACTAATACGGCTTTCAAGTATATTTCTATCAAGAAAGCACATCAAAACCCAATTTTCCCAAATCAAGTTAAGAACAATACCCTATTAATTTACAACTTTCCAATTTCGTGCTCTCTCGAGTGAAATTGGACTTTTTAGATATACATTAATGGTGGCCAATCAATAATGTAGTAAGCACAAGAATTAATAGAACAACATGCAAGAAGAAGAAGAAACCATATCAATTATCACCAAAATTCATTACACAAGTTCAAAACCTCAGCAAAGAAGGGAATTAGCCACCCATTCTTGGATTAATCATCCTAAAATGAGTGTAAATCATGCATACAATTGAAGGAAAGAAGAAAGGAAGAGAAGAAAACTCTTAGCTTTTCTATTCTTCAACTGCCACAAACCCACGTTCCTGCTCTCCACTTCTGAACTCAGTCTAAAAACTAAAAACTGATTAAAAATAAACCTAAGTGTGCTATTTACACTAGTGGGAAGTTTTTCCCGGAATAACAAGCAACGTGTCACGGAGGCCAACGCGGAACACTGCCTCCGTGACACGGCGTGGACGCGGACCCTCTCTGGAAATTGTAGGGTCCGGATAATTGGCCTCAACGTGGCACGGAGGCCATCGCGGAGGCCTATCTCCGTGCCACGGAACTGACGCACAGGCACACTAGAAATTGCCTAATTAATTCCTGCCCAGGCAGTGTGCTACCGCGATGGCAGCGTGGCACGGCTCCATCGCGGAGCCAGTGTAAAATGTGCCATCCAAGGTCTTTTCCACGCTCGCATCCAAGTCCAACTCCGACATAGTTCCAACACGCATTTTAGCTCCTAAAAATCACATTATCCTGCAAAACAAATGCTAATCATGTTGGTTAGTATAAATTCGCATTTTATTACCAAATACATGATATTATATATACATTGCACATCAAACAAGGTAAAAATGATACGTTTGAGTATCACTTGGGCATATAAATCTGCCCAAGATCACTTACCCCACACTTAAATCCTTGTTCGTCCTCGAACAACACATACACAACTCATGCAAATTACATCCCAACCTTCGTCCCTATGGTGCAACATTTTACGCTACGGTCATACGGATTATTCAATTCTTGCAAATCATCTAGAAAACATACTTGGTCGTACAAGACAATAACCTTAATACATCGAGGCTTCCTAAACTTTTAAGAATTGATTCTTGATATCGGCAAACTCATGCAAATCAACTAATCAAGAAATCCGACATGAAAATCAATCTTTCATCAAGCATGTACCCTCACAACTCGAGAGAAACTTCCCCTTTTATGTTCGTGCAGCACACAAACATGCAAGTAGGGGCATATAAAAATTAATTTCACTCTCTCTCCCAAAAGAATTCACACGCATCATGTCATGACCCATAGGCTTGCCCTTAGTGTATTACTCCACTAATATAAAGAAATGCAATGTAGGATCAAATAGGACTTTTAATGGGTTGTAACTGGGCTATGGATCTAGTATATATGTATATTGGATTAGCCAATAATAGTCGCTAGCATCCTTAAGCGCCTTTTCAACTCATTCCCATCGACTCATGGACATTGTTCCTCTCTTTTCTCTTTTTCTCCCATTCATGCTGGTTTACTTTCATACAGCCCATTTCATCAGGCACACTTGACACAAAACAGAGGGTTTTCATGTACCCTCACTATCATTTAATTACAACTAGTGCCTCTTCAACATCATCTTTTCTTTCCTCACTTTGCTTTTCTTTTCTTTTCACTCTTTAACACTTTGGGAAACATTTTCTGTTCTTTGTAAGCGCTTAAGAGCTTCTTATAGACTTTAAGGCTAATGAAAAGAAGGAATAAAGCTTAGTTCATACAATTCTGGACAAAAGAAAGAAATCGGCTAAAGGCTCAACGGGCTGACTAGGGTATACAACATATAAAAAGGTAGAATTTGACAAGAAAAAAATGGAAACTAACGGTTAAAACAAAGAAATGCCTACATCCTTTCCGACACTACACCTCCTTCATTTCGTTTTGTATACACGCCAGGCAAGTTCTAGACAATTCACAATGACATGGAATAGCAAAACCTCACTCACACTTCATGCACATGCTCGAATCAAGATGCATTCACAGACTCTTTAACTAGTCAATTACATGAATTCAAGATTAAGCCTCAATCATAATGAACCAAATTCTATAGCCTAGGTAACTCAACATATTTAAAAAATTGCATGCTTTCAAACGAATCATTTTCACATTTTGAACATCAATTACAACACGCAACGAAATTTTAGCAACCATAAGCAACTACAGTTTATTGATGCAATCCACCAAAGAAACTAAAAACAAAACATCTACTCCTATCGACTACATTTCCCTTAAGACGGTCGTCATCCATCCATCATAGGGAACGGTCACTAACTATGACATCGGTTCACTGGGACTATTCTCGGTAAAAGAACTTAAAACAAACTCCGAGAAACCCAAAAATAAAACTTCAAAAATTTTTGCAACACATCGATCATTTCGATAGAAAATATTTACAAAATATTTTGATAAGTGCAAAATCTTTTTGCAAAAATTTTGAAAAATATCGATAATATCGATAAAGAAAAAAATATTTACAAAATTTACAAAATATTTACAAAGGCAACCATAACTTTCAAAAACACACATCATTAGCCACAAACAAATATATACACATAAATCACAAATCAGTTCACAACAACAGGGAAAGAACAGACATACATAAACGTCAAGGAAAAATTATACAGCAAATTTAGAGCCTATGACCCAGCACCTAACTACTCCCCACCCCACAATTAAATCGAACACTGTCCCCAGTGTTCACAACAATACAAAGCACAACATATGGGTGGTGGAACTCCCTGCTCAGTCGAAATATTCAACTTCCTCATCCGGTGCTGCGGCCTCGTCGCCCATATCTGAATTAGCTCCATCGTCGTCATTGGACTCCACATCGGAGTCCTCACGACGTGTGTCCTCATCAGTAGGGACATCGTCATCAGTCGGCTCCACGAAGGCTAGCCCCACCTTGCATAAGGCTCTGGCGTTCTCGCCAAAGGGGTAGTCCAGCTCCAGCTGCCATAATTCATCCTCGGTGGCTGGTCTCCCACCTATCCGTAGCTGCAGCATCTGCATGCCGAACATACGGGCCATATACTGGTCGTCACGAGCATGTCGCTCGCCCAGAGTCAGCACAGGTCCGTGTGTAGTGTTGGGGGCCTTGGTCTTTGTCACATCGAGGGCCCTCCGCTCCAACTGCGGAATGTAATCCAAGGCTTCTTCCTCAACGTCGAGGCCTCGGAGGAAGGTGGTGATGAGTCCGCCAAACCCGTATCTGTGGACCTGGTGTAGTCTGGCTCTCTTCATGGCGGATATTATGACCGCCCCCACATTAATATCAAGCCCTTTCATAAGGGCATACACCAAGCAGACACGGTCCCGGGTCACGTCTGTCATATGAACTCCCGGGATCAAACACGAACATACAATTTTTAGCCAGATTCTGGCCTCCCTGTTCATCTGCGAATAAGGCAGAGTCTGGTGGTAACCCTTCTCTTTGTGTCTACTCCATCGGGCTGTGGATCGAGCCCCACACAACGTACGTCTGATGTCGACGTACGGTGGGGTGATATTTAGCTAGCGGAGGACGTGGGCGTCTGTGTCCCACGCTCCCACGATGGCATTAAACTGCTTGGGTTCCAGAGTGACAATCTGCCCTCTGATTTTAATAGTATGGCTCCTGATGGCCGGGTTCCAGTTGGCGTAGAATTCCCGGACCAAGTGAAGGTTGCACTCCTTGGGCTCCTGAAAGATAAAGCTGAGCCCAGCTGCCTCAATCCTCTGTACGATGCGAGGGAACTCCTGTGCAAGTGGTTCCCTTGCAATATGTTCCTCCGGGAAGTATTTGTTCTCCTTATGCTTTGCGTACCACTTCTTCCCTTCCTCGGTAACCCATCGTGTTCCGTATCGGCGGTGTTGACCGCATGGAACAGCAGGTGCAGCTGGGACAGCCGTGCCCAGTCTCATTCTCTTTCTGCCGGTGCCTGAGGTTGAAGCACCCTTGCCTTTATCTTGTCGGCTGGCCATTGTACCTGTCAATTTACACAAACAAGCACAACGTTAAGCTAAAAACTTGTTAGCTTCGGCTAAGGTCGGGTTAAACAAAATTTACCCCACCCTTAGTCTTTAACAATATTTACAACATTTTAGCAAGGATATCTCTATTTACACCCCAAACACAATCAACTATAAACATATTGCTTAGTGCGTTCACAGAAATTCGACAGCATAACGGCTACCGAACTACTCAGACTTCATACAGCTAACCCAATCCTACTATCGACAGCTATTCACCCATAGCACTTAGAAACAATAACAACAACAAAATAGAAACAACAATACAAACATTTTATATACAACTAATCTAAGCAATTCAACCAATTCACATATTAAGCAATTTCCCACAAAAATTCGAGAATTAGTCGTCTTTCAACAATTATACAATATTTACCACGACTTATCTCAAATAATAAACACACCCCGGCATCAATTTCATCAAACTATCAAGTTACCCAAGTTAAAATTCAACAACCCCAAGCCCTAGAATACAATTCGACAATCAAAATCGAATTATTCAATCAATCGATAAGTTCAAACGTCAACTACAACAATCCGAACATAATCAATCACAAAATAATTCACATCATGTTTAATTTCTACCTAGGGTGATATATATCACCTCACATGCTCAAAATTGACAAAAATCACCAAAAATTTGAGACAGACGATGAAAACATACCTTGGATTTGAAGAATCGACGAAAACTTGACGTTTTCCTTGCATATTAACGTGGCACGGAGCTTGGGGGTAGGGGAATGGGTGTTTAGTCGCGGAGGGAAGAGGGAATGGGGAAAATAGGGGCGAAATCGGGGGTTTTTATTAAGAAAACACGCGGGTCACCCGGAAACCCGGTGTGACCCGGCACTGGATAAAGGCAACGTGTCACGGAGGGTAACGCGGAGCCCCTCCTCCATGACACGGAGCCAACGCGTTGGCTTACTGGAAATTTGAAAAATCCAGATTTTCCTTCAACGTGTCATGGAGGCCAACGCGGAGCATTGACTCCGTGACACGGCGCCAACGCGCCAGTGCTCTGTTTCACCATCAAATTTTATTTTTCATACCTCGCCTCGTTTCCTCGATTCCAAGTATTTTTCCTCCAGTATACCTGAAAATCACCTCACTAAACAAAAATTGGTTAAATTAATAAATTCCCTACTAAAAATAATAAAAAAAATTACTAAATTACTAAATAAAAAATTACTAAATAAAATGCAAATCTAAGCCTAGTCACGAAAAAGAAAAGAAAAGAAAATAAAAGAAAAACTTTACACTAAAGAAAGAAAAAAAAATATTTTTCACGGGTTGCCTCCCGTGCAGCGCCTGGTTTAACGTCGCCGCTCGATAGCCTTTATGCTCACGTGTCTACTAGGGAGATGGACGATTTGTCCCGATCCTGGTCATCTCCCCAGTAGTTCTCAACCTTGTCTGGTGGCCTACCTAGTAACTCTCGGGAATCACTCAATCCATTCGCATTCCCATGATCAATCATGTTGATCACCGAGAGTTCCTTATAGATAGTCGGGAGCTTAGGTGCCTTGTACACATCGAACACCTCAACCTTGTCGTGTGCTCGCATTGTGAGTTGACCCACAGCTACATCGATCAATGCCTTTCCGGTTGCTAAAAAGGGTCGTCCCAAAATAAATGGGACTTCCGCATCTGGTTCAAAATCCAGAACAATGAAATCTACCGGAAAAATGAGGGAGCCTACCTGCACTAGCACATCCTCAACAATGCCATCCGGCTTAGCTAAAGACCTGTCTGCTAGCTGCAAGATCACTGTTGTAGGTCTAGGACTCCCTAGTCCTAACTTTCTGAATACCGAAGATGGCATCAGATTTATACTTGCCCCCAAGTCGCATAACCCACGAGCTCGGATACTTTGGCCAATCGTCAGCTGGATAGTAAAACTTCCAGGATCCTTTAGTTTAGTGGGCAACCTGTTCTGAATACGGGATGTGCATTCCTCCGTTAAAGCCACCGTGGCATACTCAGTCAAGCGACTTTTGTTGGCCACGATGTCTTTGATATACTTCGCATATTTTGGCACACCCTGCAAGACATCAACAAGAGGTAAGTTAACATGTACCTATTTAATTACCTCCATGAATTTCTGGAAACACGCCTCCTCCTTGTGTTTCTTAAGTCGTTGAGGGAACGGGGGTGGAGGCCTTGCTGGTTCAGCTTTTTTGGTCTTCCCCGTATCTGAGGTTTGTTCTCCCTCAACATCTGCTGCTCCTGACTTCTGAGGCGATCTTTCCGGTTCCACCTCCTTTAATTGTAAACCACTCCTCGTGGTCACTGCATTCACCTGCTTAGGATTGGGATCCGTGTCGCTAGGTAGTCCTCCCCTTGGTCTAGTATTTTGGGCACTAGCAAATTGCCCAAACTGGTATTCAAGAGCCTTGGTTGCCAATTGATTGTTCTTTACTTCGGCTTCCAATTTGACATAGTCAGCCTGCAATTGTGCCTGGTTGGCAATCATGGTCTTGAACATTTCCTCAATAGTCGGTGATGGTGGTGGAGGAGGGGCATTGTGATTTCTGAACTGATTCTGATAGCCTTGTTGCCCTCCTTGGTTTCTGTGCATACCCTGCCCTGAACCTTGGCCTTGTTGATTGTTGCTACCCCACAAAAAATTCGGATGATTCCTCTAATTCGAGTTGTAGCCACCACCAAACTGCTGTTGATTCCTCTGTGCATTGCCCACAAAGTTGACAGAATCAGGATTTGCACCACAGCATTCAGCTGAATGCTCACTACTACCACACACTTCACACCACATCTGTTGGACTGCATTGACGGAGGCTGAAGGCTGGTTCATATTCATATTGCTGAAGTGAGTGTTTAACTGATTTTGCAAAGCAGCTATCTGTGCAGCAATAGCTGTGAATCCATCCACTTCAAGCACTCCCGCTGCTTTCCTTGCTCCACCTCTTGAAGAATCTGCATTCCATTCCGGATTGCCTTGTGAAATTCGGTTGAGCAAAGTGTACAGCTCCTCATAAGTCTTCTCCAGTGCTTGCCCTCCAGCTGCTGAGTCTAACAAAATTTTAGTGTGGGGTTCCAAACCCTCAATAAAAGTGTGTACCAACACCTCATTTGACTGATGATGATGAGGACAGTCCCGCAACATGGACTTGAATCTTTCCCAGGCTTGATAAAGATTTTCTCCTTCCCTCTGTTTAAAACTTTGAATCTGAATTCTAAGTTTAGCTATTTTACCTGAAGGGAAAAATCTGATCAAAAACTTCCTTGCAAGATCATCCCACGTTGATATAGAGTTGGGTGGTTCAGCTTTTAACCACCTCTTGGCCTCACCAAGTAAGGAAAATGGAAATAAGGTGAGCCGAACATAATCAGGTGACACTCCAGCGGGTATGTAAGTGTCACTTATCTCCAAAAAGTTCTGGAGATGTTGTTGCGGATCTTCGTGAGGGAGACCGGTAAACTGCCCGCTAGTGTGCAAAAGTTGCACCATATTTTGCTTTAACTCAAATCTCCCTCCAGGCTCTGGTTTGCGGATGCTGGAATGTACATTATTAGCGTGTGGGATTGCCACATCGCAAACCGGCCTGGCTGCTACTTCCTCGGGCACTAACACTGCCCGCACAACTGGTGGATTTGGTTTCTCCATCATAGACTGTTTAAGCAACTGCAGCTTCTTCCGAAGAGCTTCTCTATGTTGACTGTGCAATTCACGTTCTGGCTCTAAGTAAGATTCCACCAGCTCGTTGTCCCTTGCCAGTGTTCACAGAAATAAAAATCTGCAAAATACAGGCTAAGACCAAGTTGTTAACACTTAAGAAAATAAAAATACAAATACAGTAAATTTACACTAAACAAAATTTTACAAATCGCCTAGCCTCCCCGGCAACGGCGCCAAAAACTTGTTCGGTGCTGATTCGGTTAGTATTAAATATTATCAACCGACACGCAAGTGCACGTGGTCAAACAAGTAATAAAGTGGCTAAGTAGCCAAGTATCGATCCAAGGAGGCTGCTCTAGATATGTAAAACTGCCTAGTTTACTATATCTCTATTCTATTCCTAACTATGTTAACAACAATCCAACCAAGAGTTGAGTGAGTTTTTGTTTCTAAACTATATATATACTACAATTAATAACAACTATTTACTTTTGAATTTAGACAATGGATATGCACATGCCAAGGTTAAGAACGAGTAATGAACTTGATAATCATGATAATTTGGTCATCCTCTTCTTCATGTTGCTAGCCAAGAACGTTTGCCTAGAAATTAAAACTTTCGTATTTAATTTCACTTTAGAATCATAAACCATTCGTCTACATTTCTGTGATCAAATGCAATTTATGACCTAGCACTACAATTCTGGTTCCTAAATTGACTAATACGGCTTTCAAGTATATTTCTATCAAGAAAGCACATTAAAACCCAATTTTCCCAAATCAAGTTAAGAACAATACCCTATTAATTCACAACTTTCCAATTTCGTGCTCTCTCGAGTGAAATTGGACTTTTTAGATATACATTAATGGTGGCCAATCAATAATGTAGTAAGCACAAGAATTAATAGAACAACATGCAAGAAGAAGAAGAAACCATATCAATTATCACCAAAATTCATTACACAAGTTCAAAACCTCAGCAAAGAAGGGAATTAGCCACCCATTCTTGGATTAATCATCCTAAAATGAGTGTAAATCATGCATACAATTGAAGGAAAGAAGAAAGGAAGAGAAGAAAACTCTTAGCTTTTCTATTCTTCAACTGCCACAAACCCACGTTCCTGCTCTCCACTTCTGAACTCAGTCTAAAAACTAAAAACTGATTAAAAATAAACCTAAGAGTGCTATTTATACTAGTGGCAAGTTTTTCCCGGAATAACAAGCAACGTGTCACGGAGGCCAACGCGGAGCACTGCCTCCGTGACACGGCGTGGACGCGGACCCTCTCTGGAAATTGCAGGGTCCGGATAATTGGCCTCAACGTGGCACGGAGGCCATCGCGGAGGCCTATCTCCGTGCCACGGAACTGACGCGCAGGCACACTAGAAATTGCCTAATTAATTCCTGCCCAGGCAGTGTGCTACCGCGATGGCAGCGTGGCACGGCTCCATCGCGGAGCCAGTGTAAAATGTGCCATCCAAGGTCTTTTCCACGCTCGCATCCAAGTCCAACTCCGACATAGTTCCAACACGCATTTTAGCTCCTAAAAATCACATTATCCTGCAAAACAAATGCTAATCATGTTGGTTAGTATAAATTCGCATTTTCTTACCAAATACATGATATTATATACACATTGCACAACAAACAAGGTAAAAATGATACGTTTGAGTATCACTTGGGCATATAAATCTGCCCAAGATCAGTTTCCATGACCTAGGGCGGAATTTTGTCTTCCCATAGTTCATGCTAAGAAATTTTGCATAAAACATGGAAGAGCAAACCTTAAACATACCTGTTAATCTTAGTTGTGAAGGAGGGAGGAAGATTTGGGAGAGCTTTGGCGTGGCACGCTCAGGGAAGAATGGGGAATGGGGGTTTTGTCGTGGAGGTTTTGGAAAAATGAGGGTGATTGCTGCTTTTTGGTTTTAAAAATAAGGGTTTTCGGCCGGGTCGACCCGGTTCTTTAATTGAACCCGTCGTCATTATAAGGGCAACATGGCATGGAGGCCATCACAGAGCTCAGGCTCCATGCCACGGAGCCAACTCGCAGGCTCACTAGAATAAAGGACCCCTGCAAATGAACTCAACGTGGCACGGAGGCCATCGTGGAGCTCAGGCTCCGTGCCACGGAGCCAACACGCAGGCTCACTGGATCTTGTCCTTATTTTTTCAACATATTACCTTAGCTTGCACATCCGCAATTTTATTTAGCTCCATACCTCCTGTAAATCATCCACAACCACCCACTAATTAGAAAATAGTGGGTTGCCTCCCACCGAGCGCCTTAGTTTTAGTCATGGCATGCCTTTTTTTTCATAATTTCTAACTATTACATTACATTCACGGGCTGCCTCCCGTGCAGCACCTAATTTACCATCGCGGCACAACGCCTCTCATCTTCATTCATCCGCTAAGGTGATGGACATCTTCTCTTGATTCAATCCTTCACCCCAATAGTGTTTACACCGCTGACCATTTACTAAAAATGTGGCACTTTTATCATCTTGCCCCAATTCAACAGCCCCGTACGGATTTACCACCTCAAATGGTCCAGACCACTTAGAGCGCAATTTTCCCAGGAATAACTTCAACCTGGAGTTGAATAGCAATACCCTCTGGCCCGGCTCAAATACTCGATGCACTATATGCTTGTCATGCCACCTCTTCGTTTTTTCCTTGTACAATTTTGCACTATCATATGTATGCCACCGAAACTCATCCAACTCACTCAATTGCAGGAACCGCTTTTTCCCATATAACTCGGGATCCATGTTCAGCTTCCGCACATCCCAATAGGCTTGATGTTCAATCTCTATAGGTAGATGACACGCTTTCCTGTAAATTAACTAATATGGTGAAATCCCAATTGGAGTCTTGTACGCAGTTCGATATGCCCACAACGCATCATCTAATTTGCTTGCCCAATCTCTGCGTTGAGCATTCACTATTTTCTGCAAAATTTGCTCGATTTCCCGGTTCGACACTTCTACTTGCCCGCTAGTTTGGGGGTTATATGTTGTAGCCATTTTATGCCGCACCCTGTATTTTGCCAAAAACTTTCAGAACCAGGCATTGACAAAGTGTGATCCTCCATCACTGATAATTGCTTGTGGAGTGCCAAATCTTTTAAAAATCTGCTTTTTCGCAAATCTAGCCACCACCTTGTTATCATTCTTGGGACAAGCCACTGCCTCAACCCATTTAGACACATAGTCCATGGCTACCAGAATGTACTGATTACCAAACAATGGTGGAAAAGGGCCCAAAAAGTCTATCCCCCACACATCAAATACCTAAACTTCTAAGATGTTATGCAATGACATCTCATGTTTCCTACTGATTGTCCCCATTCTTTGACATTGATCACAGGCCTTGAAATAGGCTGCAACATCCTTGAATAATGTTGGCCAAAAGAAATCGGATTAGAGACTTTGTGAGCGGTACGCTCTCCTCCATGATGACCGCCATACGGTGATGAATGACAGCTTCTCGACACCTCACTTATCTGACTCTCTGGAATGCACCGCCTCATTATTTGAACTGGTCCTTGCTAGAACAAATACGGCTCATCCCACATATAGTACCGGGACTCATACTTCAGCTTCTTCCTTTATTGAGCAGTTGTCTCTGGTGGGTATACTTCACTCACTATCAGGTTTACTATATCTGCATACCATGGGAGTTCTGCCTCCTTCAACACCAAGAGTTGTTCATCAGGGAACTCTTCTCAGATGTGCTCACTCTCCTTCACATGTGACCGATTCTCTAGTCGTGACAGGTGATATGCAACCTAATTTTCACTTCCCTTCCTCTCTCGGATCTCCAAGTCAAACTCTTGCAGCAATAATATCCACCTGATTAACCTAGGCTTTGAATCTTTCTTGCCAAATAAGTATCGAATCGCAACATGATCCGTGTGTACCACCAGTTTTGACCCAACCAGATAGGATTTGAACTTGTCAAATGCATAAAAAAGTGCTAGCATCTCCTTCTCGATGACTGTGTAGTTCACCTGTGCGGCATCCAGCATTTTCATGCATAGTAGATGGAATGAAAAATCTTTTTCCTTTGCTTCCCCAATACCACCCCCACAGAAAGATCACTAGTATCACACATCAGCTCGAAGGGGTGTTCACAGTCAGGAGCAATGAGAATGGGAGCTTCCACCAGCTTCTTCTTCAGCTCCTCAAATGCTTTCACACACTCCTTGTTAAGCTCAAACTTTACATCTTTTTCTAACAATCGGCATATTGGTCTGGAGATCTTTACGAAATCCTGAATGAACATTCTGTAAAAGCCAACATGTCCTAAGAAACTGTGGACACCCTTAACCGATATTGGTGGAGGTAGCTTCTCGATTGCCTCTACCTTTTGCACGATCAACCTCCAAACCTTTTTGCGACACCTTATGGCCAAGAACACTGCCCTCCTTGACTAGAAAGTGACACTTCTCCCAATTCATCACCATGTTTGAGTCTTCACACCTAGCTAAAATGCTGTCTAAATTCTGCAAACACATAGCAAACGAGTTACCAAAAACAGAAAAATCAACCATAAATACCTCAACATAGTCTTCCACCATATCATGAAATATTTCCATCATGCATCGCTGGAAGGTGGCTTGTGCATTGCATAATCCAAAGGGCATTTGTTTGAAAGCATATGTCACATAGGGACATGCGAATGTGGTCTTCTCCTGATCTTCTGGGGCTATAGCTATTTAATTATAGCCAGAATAACCTTCAAGAAAGCATTAATACTCCTGCCCTGCCAGTCTATCCAACATTTGATTGATGAATGGTATAGGATAGTGATCATTACGAGTGGCCTCATTGAGGTTCCTATAATCCATGCAAATCCTCCAACCTGTGACTGTTCACGTGGGAATTAACTCATTCTTCTCGTTAGTGACCACTATCATCCCCCTTTTTTTGGGACACATCGAACCGAGCTGACCCACTCGTTGTCTGAGATCAGATACACCACTCCTATATCTAGCCACTTAATCACTTCCTTCTTGACTACATCTTTCATCACCAGGTTCAACCTCCATTGATGTTGTACAGTTGGCTTAGATCCTTCCTCCATCAATATCTTATGCATGCAGAAAGCTGGACTGATTCCCCTGATGTCTGACATCTGCCATCCCATCGCTCTCTTTCGCCTCCTCAAGACCACTAACGTATCTTGCACCTGTGACTCTTTCTGTTCTGCTGAAAGAATGACTAGAAATGTGTCATCTTCTCCCAAAAATACATAATGCAGGTGTGGAGGCAATGTTTTCTACTCCAATTTGGGTGCCACCTCTATTGATGGCTTTGGTGATGGTTCTAAGGACCGCTGCAACGGCTCAAACTCCTGCTTCCAAAACAACAGTTTTGCCTCATTCAGAGTTTGCACCATTTCATATGTTGCACCATCCCCTGACTGACCATGTCCCACCAATGCTCTCTCCAAGGGATCCTTTGGGCCCATAAGTTGCAGTGTTGACTCTTGATGCACAATAGTAATAGTTGATAACTCTTCATAGATGGCAAGTAGCTTCTTAGCCTTGTAGACGTCAAATACTTCTACCTTATCATGAGCTCTCATGGTTAGCTGCCCAGCAGCTACATCGATCAGTGCTTGCCGAGTTTCCAAAAAGGGACATCCCAACATAAATGGGACTTCCGAATCTGGCTCAAAGTCAAGAATTATGAAATCCACAGGGAAAATAAGGGAGCCCACTTGCACTAGCACATCCTGCACAATTCCATTTAGCCGTGCCAATGAACGATCGGCTAGCTACAAAATTACTTTAGTGGGTCTGGGACTACCCAATTCCAACTTCTTAAATACAGATGTAGGCATCAAGTTGATACTTGCTCCCAAATCACACAAACCACGAGCTCGAATCGATTGCCCAATAGTAATCTGGATAGTAAAACTTCCCGGATCTTTGAGCTTTGTAGGCAATCTTTTCTGTATCAGAGAAGTGCACTCTTCAGTATGTGCAACTGTAGCACATTCTGTCAGTCTGCTCTTGTTTGCCACAATATCCTTTATGTACTTTACATACTTAGGAACTCCTTTCAACACATCTACTAAAAGGAAGATTAATGTGCACCTGCTTCAGCACTTCCATAAACTTCTTGAAACATGCTTCCTCCTTATGCTTTCACAATCTCAGTGGAAAAGTGGTGGTGGTCTTTCATTCTCTGCTACCTTTTCAATCCCCCTCAAATTCTCATTCTCTTCAGCCTGTTCTATTGCTTCAGCTTGCTGTGGTGGCTTTTCGGGTTCCAACTCCCTCAGTTGCTGTCCATTTCTAGTTGTAATTGCATTCACCTTCTTGAGATTTGTATCTGTATCACTTTGTAATCCACCCCGAGATCTAGTATTCCGTGCTCCAGCTAACTGTCCAAACTAAAACTCCAAAGCCTTTGTGGCTAACTGCTGGTTTTTCATGTCAACTGTCAATTTTACATGGTTAGCTTGCATTTGAGTTTGGTTAGATATAATGGTCTTCAGCATGTCCTTGATGTTGCTAGAATGAGGCGGTGTAGTATTTCCTCTAAACTGAGACTGAAAATTCTGATGACCCCCTTGGTTCCTGTGCAAGCCCTGATTTGAACTTTGCCCCTGATAACTATTGCTACCCCAGGATAAATTCTTATGGTTCCTCCAATTCGGGTTGTAATTATTGCCATACTGCTGATTGTAGCTCCTTTGCGCATTGCCAACAAAATAAACTGAATCTGGATTGGCATCACATACATCAACTGAATGTTGACCGCTACCACAGACTTCACACCATACCAGCTGGACTGCATTGACTGGAGCCCGTGACTGACCTAAGCTCATTCTACTGAAATGAGTGTTTATCTCATTCTGCAGTGCGACTATCTATGCAGCAATAGCTGTCAGTCCATCTACCTCCAGTCCCCGGAAACGGCGCCAAAAACTTGTTGCGCTCCAATGCACGCAAGTGCACGTGGTCGTACAAGTAATATAGTGTCTTTTTTTTTCAAGCCGGATGTCGAACCCACAAGGACTTTAGCGTGGCAATAAATTTCTTACTTAAGTAGTCACAACTTCTTTATACAAGTATATGGAGAAAACCGAATGAGAATTTGTTAAAGATTAATAGTTAATGTAAAGCTAGTTGAAATAAAAAAATGTGAGTTAAGCAATAGCACGAGTAATCTAAGGTTAAGGCAAAACATGCAGGTATGTGTAATGAGTATTATATTTTAGCTAACCCTTCTCTTAGGTTGATGATCAGGGATGGCTGACCTATGGCTCGGGTCTTTCGAACCTCTAGCCAACTATATAATTACGAGCCTTACACAACACATTTCTATGAAGCAAGAGCTCATATTCTAACTAATCACAATAGTTTCCCTATGTAACGAAAAATGACGTTACAGGTATATTTCTATCCTGCACACGAATCTTACCTTTAATCCACATCAAAGACAAGAACATATTCCCTTACTCCACATCTATCCTAAAAAGTTTCCTTTCAGAAACAAAATTAGGATTCTAAGTTGTACATTAATGATGGCCGAACATTAACACAATGAAAAGCAAGAATAGGAGAACAACCTTTCTTAAGAGAAGAGAATTAAGCTGAATTAATAATGCATTACACACTTCTGCAATTTGCCTCAACCTCAGACGGAGGTAATTTAGCCACTCATTTGCTGATTAATCATCTTCAAACAAGTAATAATCATACAAACAATTGAAATTTGGAAGAAAAGAGAAGAGAAGTAACCCTACGATTTTCTTCAGCTCAACTGCCTGCCTCCCACGTTCGTGCATAAAAATGTCAGATAACCAAAATAAAAGCCTAAGTGTTCTATTTATACAAGTGGAAAATTTCCCGGAATAAGCTGGAAAAGTGGCGCGGAGGTCATTGCGGAGCTCAAACTCCGTGCCACGGAGCCATCGTGAGGCCGCACTGGAATCCTAGTACAACAATGATCTCCTCAACGTGGCACGGAGGCCATCACGGAGGTCAGCCTCCGTGCCACGGAGCCATCGAGAGGGTTCACTGGAATTTGGGACAGGGCACTAATTTCCCCTCAATGTGGCACGGAGGCCATCGGTGAGGTCTGGCTCCGTGCCACGGAGCCATCGCGAAGGTTCACTGTTTTGTGCCTTCCCACTTTTCGTCATTTTAGTCTTCCTCCCATGTAATGTGGCACGTTGTTCGACGCGGACCATCATTAGCATGACACAGTGGGGGAACTTTAAATTTCTCTTTACGCCCTCCATATATTAGCCTATTATTCCTCGGAGTTTGGCTTGCTCCTCCAGTTTTGCCACTTTCTTCCTCACCTGCAATTAGTCACCACACAATTATTAATCCGAAAAAAAAAAGAAGAATAACCTTACTTAACTCTACATGCGCGAATACATCAATATTCTCCCTATTCAGACTCACAACAGGTTGAAAATATTGATTTTGGTCATATAAATATGCCCAATATCAGCATACGTGTAATTTATGGTATGTAAGAAGAGCTTGTTGCGTGTGGGAAAAGCCTCGGAAGTGGGAAAGAATAGGACTGGCACGTACCGGGCTAGCATGGTGCACCAGAATGCCAGTGCTTTGAGCAGCGCGCCGCGCTAGGGAATCAACGCCCTAGGAGGCATGACGCGGCATGCCCTCCAATGCATTGGCCAGCATCGGGCACCGGCCCCATGGCGCTTTGGCCAGCATGGGGTGCCGCCCGACCCACTACCCACACACATATATAGCCCCTTAACTCACTAGTTGATCATTTTCCAAACACATAGTTTTCTAGAAAAGAGGGGAAAATACAACTTTCATATCAATTTCGTCCGGCTATGCTAACAAACACCGTCCAAACTCCAATTAACTTCATGTATTGAATTATAAGCCTACATGGAGCTTTACTACGAATTGAGTTTCCCAAAAAAAAGGCCCGACGAATTAAAACTCTATCGAATAGAAGTCATCAGAATTTTTTCAAACTAATTTCTAAACGATCACAGGCTTCAACTAAGAATTTCTACCGTCTGAACTCTCGGGAGATTATACGTTTTTAGCCGTGTTTTGATAAGTTAAAGTATAGTTAATATTAGTAGTAAAAGTTATCGTTTTCACCAAATTTAGCACTAAAACTAGTTTTGTTCTCCGAGTAATACGATTGAAGTGGGAAAGGGCTATTAAATACGGGTTGAAACTCGCCAGTTAGATAAGAAATCTGCACTCGAGGTATTTTAGGGCTATTCTTTCGGCAAGTTAGGTCTATCGTAAAGTTGTCATGGCTTGTATGTCTATAGTATTTCTAAATAAAACCATTGGGGTCAGATATTATTAATTTAAAGAGATAGTAACGATGATTTAAGCAACCTTCATTGGAAATAACCCTAGCTAGTTTGGTTATCGTATAAGATATTTTGGGTTTGAATGTTATTGCCTATAAAGTAATGTACACCAGAGAAGTATGATATCCAGAGGAACCATAGTGAGGCTTCGGTGGCAACATCTAGTTTCAGAGCTTACATTATGTCCCATAGTCGAGCCAAGGCTCGGGGCCAAGTCACAGCAGTTCCATTGTGATCCATAGTTGGGCCCAGACTCGGGGTCCAGTTATTGGAGATTACAATACACCCCATAGTCGAGTCAAGGCTCGGGGCCCAATTATAGCATTCACAGCATGATCCATAGTCGAGCCAAGGCTCGGATCCAGATACAAAAATTATATTATAACCCTTAGTCGGGCCTAGGCCCGGGGTCCAGCTATCCGAGGTTATGTTATGACCCATAGTCGAGCCAAGGCTCGGGGTCTAGTTACGCAGCCTGACAGTTCAGACATAGACACAACCATAGTACCCTATTAGGCTCAAACGTGTATTCAGAGAATTAGTAATCCAGAGCTACAGTATGCCCACAACTTTTAGTAGCGAGGCAGTAGAAGTATATCTTGTTTGTACCTGTCGGGTCTTATGGGGGCCCAGGAAGGTTTTCCTTTGTTGGTTGTACCATCCAGGATTGTGGGGGCTTGGTTAGGTTCTTGTTTGCGTATAGATAGACTTGTTGTTTAGATATTTATATTAGTAGAGGTATCCAAGTTAAATACTTACTCTCTTCTTTGATTACTACAGTTTTACGAGCTTTAAATAAGTTATTATCTTTCTACCTTACATATTCGGTACATGTTATATTGACGCTCACTTAGGGCGCTGCATTACTTTCCCGAAGGTGCAGATAGATGTGGTTCGAGATGTTCCTAGCCTTCAGTTGAGGTCAGCAGTTCATTCAGCTCCTTTCCTCTGGAGTTGAAAGATAGTAGAGGTTTACTCTTTTGATTTACAGTTTATGGGTAGGTCAGGGCCCTGTCTCGACCATTGTATCACTCTTAGAGGCTTGCAGACTATTGTATATTCCCTGTGGTAGGTTTGCTGATGACCGTATGGGGCCTTGTTTAGCTGTTAGTAGTGGCCTTACAGGCCATAGAGTGGTTTAGTGCCTAAGTTAGATTCCAGTCATAACTTGACAGCATGGTGGTCTTGTCGGTCCGTATAGGATCCCTGTTGTTGTGCTGTTGTCATTAGCTGTCTTCTTTTACAGGCGGCCTTGTCGGCCAAAGGCTATATTTATAGTCGGGATATAGCTCATTAGTTTCTTGGATTAAGTGTTAGTGTGCACCAGAAGTGCACCAATCTATCCAGATTAGTTCTGACCTAGTATGGCACCAGGTGCTAGTCATACCCCCCAAGGTGGGGCATGACATTTCCGTAGGCTGAAAAGGTGCTCTCTACCTGCATAGCCCTCTGGTCTCTCAAACTTGAGTCCCTACTCCTCTAATCACCCTTGGATATGGATGGAACACTAGCTAATGATGGTGCTTGAGCTAGTGACCTCTGCTCAATTTGAGGGCAGTGACCACCGTCGAACCTCTGCTGAGTGAACCCATAGCTGTCTATCCGAGCCCTTTTGTCCTCTCTACCCCTCATATGCACCACTTCCATCTGCTGGGTGTATAAGAATATCTGAGGGAAATCCATATCTTAGTGGAGCAGAGCAGTCCTGTAATCTTTGTCCAAATACTTCACCACCCCTTGAACAAACCTGCTAACTCATGCTATCCGATCAACCACTAACTCGGGGGTATACTTTGATAAGCGAGTGAACTCAAGGGCATACTCCTGTACTGTCATCTTCAGCTGCTTAAGATTCACAAACTCGACTGCCTTCAACTCCCTCATCTCACGAGGGATGAACCGATCTAGGAAAGCAACATGGAACTCCTCCCATGTGACAGGGCCTGCTCCGGTTGCCCTTCAATCTTTCCACTGTCGAAACTAGATGTGTGCAACCCCTTTCAACTGATATGAGGCCCACTCAGCTCACTAAACTCCATTCACCCCCATGACCTAGGTGATCTTCACAATCACACCAATAAACTTATATGGATTCTCGTCCACCTTGGAACCAAGAAACTCTGGCGGGTTCATCCTCAAGAAATCTCTGACTCGAGCTGCTGCCGCATTTCTGTTTTGCGAAATATGTGCCACTACATGCTGGTGGACCTGAGCGGTCAAGGCCTGCGTTAGCATCTGAATAGCTGCACAGAATTCAGCATTGGCAACTGGCTCCATTGCATGGTTCTCCTAGACTAGTGGGGCTTGTTGGTGCCCATCTCTGTTGCCATCCTCGTGGCCGTTTCCATTCCCATTCCTCCAACCGTTAACTCTGCGAGGAGCCATGATTCTACAATCGCGAATAGAGCGAGTTAGAAAGATAGGGAGGCGTTTCATCACACGACATAAATCATGAAAGAAGGGAACATTTCCTAAACATCTTGTAGCCTCTTAATCATAAGTGTGGCGCGCTTCACATGAATGAAAAAGACTCTACATAACGCGGCTTTCAGACACCCTAGGACACTTCAAACCTACGGCTCTGATACCAAGTTTATCATGACGCGAACGTAGGCACGGATTGATACAGGGGAAAAGGAGCCCCGAGAGACTCCAAGTTGATCCATGGCATGAACATACATCTATCTCAATCTAGTAAAGCAGAATACTAACCATGATAACATAGCAGAAGCATAACTATAACATAACATGTAAAGCGAAACACACTTCATAATTGACAGCTGAATACTACATAATGTCTGAAAGTCTCTAACATATCTAATGGGTTGATGGGACAACACCCCTAACTAACCCGATAAGTCTAGAAAACTTAACATAAAAAGATAACTGATATCAACTAGTCCTCAAGGGATAAGGACTCACCAATTTACTAGATACTAACTCCGAGAACGAGCTAATGATGGTGTTGGTTCTGAAGATTGGAGCCTGTATCATGTAACGATACAACATAGAGTATGCGGTCAGTACGTGGAATGTACCGAGTATGCAAGGTGAGTAAAAAATACATTTTAAATGTATAAAAGATCATAAGAATAGGAAAACATGCTCATAACATAAATATCATAACATAACATAAGGCTCAAGGTTTTCAAATCATTCATAAATTAACAATATTCATAATCATAAGAGAAAAGCTTCATTAAACATGTCTTGAGCCAAAATAATAAAAACATAACCATGCATAAATCATGAGGAACAATGAGACGACTTGTCATAACCGACTCCACATGATGCCCCAACTATCTCACTCAAGTGGGCAGATTCGTCCCGGGCTTATCAGGCAAGGGACGTGCAATATGTGATATCACGAAAGAGGGGATACATTAACATTGTAATGTATCAATGTGATCATACGGTGGCATGTAGTTACGAGACACCGATGTAGTCCTTTGAACACCAGGCTACTCGGTGCTACACACTGATCCCAAAAACATTCACGTTAAGCTCGTATGTAGATCATAAATATCATTAATGAGATCCATGGCCAAATAAACATTAACATTGTTGATCCCCATTTACGTACATGTTTATCCATAAATCAAGGGCCCATAAATAGGCTAATGTCGTAAATCGATCAATCATGAAATCCATATCATAAATCATAAATCATACTTGAACATGTGGCATTTCCCAATACTTTAACATGCTTGAAAATACTTAATTCACTTAAAAATATGATTATAAACATAGGTAACTTGAAAACATTCTTTTCATCATTAACATATTTTCCTACATGAACATTCATCATAAATCTCAACTTTCATGAACTTATCATAATGGGCTTTTAAGTTTAAAAAGTTTCAAACACGGTTTTAGTGGAAAACAACATAAAACCTACTCATGATTCATAATACAATAGTAAAAACTCATTTAGATAATACCCATGTAGAGAATTAGGAATTTCATGCATTGAATTAAAAAACCCATAGAATCAACATAGGAATTTCTATGATTTAAAGAGATTGGGCATGGGTTTGAACGGATTCACACAATCATAACCCTACATACTTGGGGACGATCAGATTTCATCACTCCTTGAAAGCCCCGTGAAAGATTGAAGGAAAGCTTGAAGAATTCTAGCTTGATCACCTCCTAAACCCCTTCAATATGCATGCATGGATGTGAATGAGACTAGGGTAGATTTTCCCATCCTAAAACTCTAGATTTCTATCCTTAAACAACGTAGATTCGGACCCTAGGACTTAGAAATGATGAAAATACCCTTAATGAATTTCCTAAAAATTCAACACTATCCGTGACCACGGGTGATCCTACGGGTCGTACCAGGATACCATGACTCGTGGTATCCGTCTATTGCATCCACTGCCCAAAATTAACCTCTCAGATTCGAGCACCATGACTTGAAAAGATGAGTCATTACATCAAACAATGGTCCGTTGAATCCTCCATTGTTTCCTCCCTGACGACCTGCACCTAGGCCTTCCCACGAGCCACACCATGTCTCGTGCCTCCTTCCAATGAGGAATGGGTTCCATCCATCACCTCGGCTAGAGATTTTCCTACTCTTTCCCATAGTTGCTCACCACGATCGGTTTCTACTCACCACGAGTCGTCCTACGACCCGTTACCTCCTTCTATACTAAGGATCAATCTCACCATGACCACAAACAACGACTCATGACATCAAGCCACGGATCGTTCCTTGACTTTTTATCCCCAACTTCAACCCTGCTGCACCTCACCATGGACACTTCCTACGGATTGTTTGTGGAACCAAATATCCGTTACATGACTCATTCTGTGATAATTTTCTTGATTTCTGCCAACTTCCATTTTTAAATCTTGTGTCTAGTCACTTCCAGGGTATTAAATATCTTGAAGTACCCTGAGAGTCTTATCGGATCGGATTCTGTAACTGGTGTTCTAAGACTAGTTAGAGCTGCTTATTTGGAATTGTCATAACCATCTAAAGAACAAAATGAAATTTGAAGCTGGGGTCCTAAGGCTGGTTAGAGCTACTTATCTAGTAGTGTCATGACCGCCTAAAGAACATCTAAAAGCTAATAACCAAATCTAATATTGATAACTGGGAGGCACCACAGACACCTCAAGAATTTACAGTGGTCAAACTGATCAACTGACATTTCTGCAAAACACTGAGTGTAGTAATCTGACTGAGATTGTACATGTATATATCTGACTGAAATATTCACTTTCAGTAACAATATGGGGATCCCAAATCTGATAGAATCAAGCTACTAGGAAACTAGTCTAAAACGTAAGATTCTAAATTCTACTGAACTGAGTTCTAGGGCTGAATCATTCCACTAGATACAATTTTCACAAATTTCTAGATATAGGGAGTAATAAATCAGTTAAAAATCATGAGAAATATTCCACTTGTAATCTTAAAGAAATTAGTTCGACAATTTTCTACATTTCGAACTTGCGATGCTAAATTGATAGAGAAAATAGAGGCGATTTTGGAAACACAAGGGAAGAACTATTCCCTTGTTAAATTCCCACATAACTGGATAAGAAATCCCTGGAGAAGAAGACTTGAACTACTTCAACTGACAAGGAGCCCTAGTTCTTGCTTGAGAGAAGTGACTTGGGTTCAACAATTGATTTCTAAAAGTTTACGTGAAGAATAAGGGGGGAACTATTAATACCTCTAATATCTATTAAATTATACTCAAAACAACGTAGTTTAGGGACTAAATAGATGGGTAATTACAAAAATATCCTTGGAATAAAAATCTAGAAACTGACCCACAGGGAACCAATGGGTCACTCCACGAGTCGTTGGTTGAGACCACGACTAATTGGGACCACTTGTTCGTCCTACTGGCCGGTTCCCTGGTTCTCTGAATCTGGCAACGGGGGATACTGCAACTCATTAGATGAACCAACATGTCATTGGTTCCTTTTGTGGCCATTGGACAAGGAAACTTTGAAGGCTTGATAATAAGTGACACAACGACTCATTGGTAGACCCATTGTGTCATTGTTTCCAGTCATTACCTTCACTGGAACAAGTCTTGGATTTCTAAGCTTGACCCCATGGGTGGTCACAATGATTTGTTGTCAGACACAATGGGTTGTTGTTATCACTCGTCACCACTGAAAGAGGTTTCTGGGTTCTCATCCAATGAATCACGCCGCGAGTCATTGTTTTTGATGATTACTCATTGGTTGAGTCTTGGGGTCCTAGAAGAGGACTTTTGAGCTCGGGAACCAATTAGTGACATGATGACTTATTGTTTCTCACGACAGGTCATTCCTTGTCATGTGGGTTCTCGATTGACACAACGAGTTGTTGGAGCTGACCACGATTCATTATCTTAATCGTTCTAAGGCAAATTTTCTGGATTTCTTCTCAGTTTTTCTACCAAGGTCTGATTCTTTTCTACAACAATTTCAGGGTGTTATAATTTGCTGGTTCAAGTCGAATCTGAATCTCTTGAGTGTTACATTATCACCCCTTTGGGAATGTTTGTCTTTAAATGTGGATCATAGTCTAAAATATGCCTAACTTCCTTGATTTGCAAAATTTTTGCCATAGTTTACTTTGCCATATGATCCTCATATGGTCTCTCACAATCAAAATCACCAAATATTAAGACAAGATAATAAATTTCATATAGTAATTGCTAAAATCAACAACCAAGGTTAGAAAATGTACATAAAATGCTGAACTAACTGAGGTTATCTTTTCTCCAGGTCATCCTAGTTCCAAAATTGGTTCCTCGTATTATGATTATGCCAGATGTGTCACGCCCCAAAACAGGGGGAGGGCGCAACTGCCTCCCGATACCGGATTGACCGGGAAGCCGACGATATAGCATCTATAACTGTAACACCTAGGCCTTCCAGGCCACCTGTCACAATCAACTAGAGTAAACATCTGGCCCATGAGGTCTCAAATACCATAAATAAATAACTGAAATGTCGATAAGGCCATGACTATGCTACATAAAGCAACGAAAAGCCAAAAAGGCCATAAACTGAATAATACTATACATACTAAGTCCACAAAGTCTCTAATGAGTAAACTGAATTGATGGTTGGAATAGGGCTCTGACCTACCCATAACTATAAGTCAAAAGTCAAGCTGAAATAACTAAGCCCTAGCTCCAGGAAGTAAGGAGCATACCAATACATCCGCTAATCTCACAAACCACTATTGCAACTGCAAATCCAGCCTCTATCTGCACCTGCGGTGCAAACGTAGGTCCTCAGGCGAAGGGATGTCAGTAAGAATGAAATATATTAGTATGTAATGCTGAAAACTATAAACATATAAGATAGTAATGATAATTGAGCCAGAAATAAGGAATAGTAACAACCTAGAATCCTAGAAATTGAAACCTGGAAATAACTCAATACTGAAGTGCAAATGCAACCAAGTAGTGTACAAGCAAAGTTATAACTGCAAAGTTGGTCGCCAGCCGACCACAAAATTCATGTAAAAATTCCTCCAGCCAATGTACCACACTGGGGTACAATAAAAATATCTCCAGCCAGTGTACCACACCAGGGTAAAATAAAAATATCTCCAGCCAGTGTATTATACCTGGGTAAAATAAAAATATCTCCAACTGGTGTACCATACAGAGATAAAATAAAAATATCTCCAGCCGATGTACCATACTGGGGTAAAATAAAAAATACCTCAATCATAATCATGAACAGAGCCGATAGAGCTTATATTGAGTCAATTTAACACATATGGAATTGAAATGACAAGTGCTAAATATGTGGCTGTAATAGGTCTCTTTCATAACATATAATGCAAGTGAGCACCTATACCATGCAAACTTATCAAACCTGCACATATATCATGTAAAGCTATCAAATTATATATAAACATGTCAACTCATAGACTCACCGGACCATCAGGAGGTTTAGACAACGTAAGAACTTTAGTAGGCTTACAAGCAATATCCAATAAATAATCTCACCAATATAACGTATCGCTTGAGTAGAAGCGCATAAATTCTCATTTGACATGTAGGCAACATCAAATACTTGACCGAGACACTAGCATGATTCTCGTAATATTATTTCTTGAAAACTTCTAAGATTAGCTAGCATGTTTCAACACAAATTGGGGACATGAAGGCATAACTTATGGATCTGAGACTTGGAGCTTTGTAATTTGGGAACTCATGAGCAACTCTCTAACTGATGCCTTATAGGTAAAAAAAGATATATAGTCATAATTCAGACAATGCTGGATTGACTTACATAACTTTGCAGTTACCTGAGGAGCTTAAGAAAGAATTATAAGAGACTTAGAAGATCCAAAGATTACACTTTTCAGACACAGAAGACAATTTCAACACTTAGAATGAATAAGTTAACATAATCGTTTATAAACATAACAAAAAACTTCTCTTTAACTTGAGTTACTATCTTAAAAACATTCGATTCTAATCATTTCGTAAGAAGTTAACACATTACTGGCCATTCATGAACTTAACACTTACTAATTAGAAACAACTTTATTTATAACCTTTTTACTAAACGTCTTTGGAAAAGGATAAATCTTTCGAGCTGTTTGCATAACTTGTTCACAATCATAACCCGTATCGTCTAGTTTAACAACCTTTAGCTCTACATTCCTTATTCAAATTAACTTCTTTTCCAAACATTATTCACTCTACACTCAAGTCTTTACTCTCGTGTTCACTATTCCATCAATTCTTATACGCACTCACCTCTTTACGTAATTGAAAACGTTATCTTCTAAACTTTGTCTTGCTTAACTTTAAAGTTGTTCAAAGGTTATAGAAAGAAATTACGGGCAGAGAGCATATTACTCACATATTGCCTTAAAAGGCCTAACATATACTCTTATCTTTCTTTTTTATAACGTCACAAAAAGATTAACAACTTAGCCATGCTTTCCTCATTAACATATATCGACTTAGCTTATTCGTTATGCGGCGCATGCTTAGCTTTAATAAGAGGAACCATAAGATCTCCTTTTTACCTTAAACACATTAAAACATAAAATTACAGGAGGGAATAACCGTATTATGAAAATGTCGTTTCAATAAGCTCGTTTACCCTCAATTGGCTTAGCGTCATCTTCTTAGCTTAATTTCGATCACACATCTTCGTCTTAGAATTTATTACCAATTTCAATAAGTGACCAGATCTGAATGTACATTCAATATCACATATTCAATATACTTTGAACTACCAGCTTATGGTGCACACATTAAGGTTACTTTAGACTTGATGTACAACTACGACAACAATCATACTAAAATTACGTCTTTCACTTCACATATGTTTTCTTCAACCATTCTTAATGATTCAGGATTTATGCCAAGTACTTACAACCCTTTGGATAATATCATACATGCCTCAATATGATTTTAAAAACATAGGAATATTGATCCTTTCAATGACTAGTTACGTGCTTTAAAAACAAGGAAAGGAACACCTTTACATATCTTGGCACGTCGACTCTAATTTTTGCGAAAAACCTTCCTTTCAAGATTACAACTTAAGGTTCCTTCCAATTCCAATATATAAACATAACAAGCAGCAACTTCACTTCACCAAAGTTCTGGAAAAATTGGGCAGCAACATGCCACAAAAGCACATAAAGAAACAACAACAAAATACTACAACATTCTCCAAGTTTAACCTCATAAACTCAAAGAAATCAAAAAGGGAAATACTTAGCCTTTCTTGGAGAGGTTATTAGCTAATGTAGGAGTAGACTCCTACTCTTTCCTCTTCCGAGAACCAGCTAAAAACACAGAAGCACCACTATCAACAGCAAGCCATAACTTTCTTCCAAGGGTCTCTTCCCAAAGCCCATAACAAACAAGGGTGAAGTTTTTAACCTGGGATATCTTTTAACCATGTGATAGGATTTTCAATTCTGTGAATTTTGAAAACAAATGAGGTGAAACGGAGTAGAAATGATATTTTTAGCTCAAAATTACTTTATATTGGTTGGCTTGGCGGTGCCCACGTGCAACGCCAGTGTGACATGCCTTCGCGTGCGCCTCATGCCTACCTGTCTCGGCGCCTACGCACCACTGCACTTTCCCTGCTGATAGTGCAGTTTCCAAAGGAGCATAACTTTTTACTCCAAACTCTGATTGATGAACAGTTTTTATCACTATAAACTAGATTAAAAATACCTTTCATTTGATATGTTGTGGGACTTTTGAATCATTTTATATTTGTAGATATGTCCACTTAAATTTAACACTTTCTTAAGAACTTCACATACTCTTCGTTTTTCCGTTTGTACAGGTTTCCCTCCTCCCCTAAGGTCAACATCCAACCCATAATTCCGCTAATACGGCATATATATATATATATATCAAATAATCATCAAAAAGATTTTCGGGGTGTAACATCCTCCCCCCTTAAAATCATTCATCCTCGAATGAGGGTTATACCTCGATAGCCACAAATTTAGCCATAACATCTCTAACTTTTCCTTGCCTTTTGCCATAAACATACATTCAATTTTTCATAAGAACATCCTCTTACTATTGCCACTTCATATCAAACTGTGCATATTTAACTCCATCTATTTTTCTAACGTAAGATTGGCATGCTTTAGTACCATATAATCGGTAACTTTTCTAACCCTAAGTAAATTAATACACTACCATGGGAGTTATGATTTCCTCCAGAACCACTTTTCTATTCATACTTTTAGGAATTATCACGAAAAAAGTGAAAATCAAAACTTCACCACTTAACATAAAGAATCAGTGTCAAACCTGAAGTTGCTATTTTAACTTTGCTTTTACAATGACCTGTCACTGCCTATCTTGGAAAAGGGGGATAAAAGAAACTTTAGTCTAATCTAGGGACAAAGTATAGACTGAATCTCAAGGAGAAACTGAATGTATGGCTGTCGGGGTCTCTAAGAACTACGAGGGTCCTTAGATAATCTTATCGACCTAGTCTTCTTACTCTGTTCTACTTCTTATTCAGTACTTGGGAGACTGTGAATACGATCGTCCGTCTTTTGAGCAAATACTAGCATCCGAGCAGTAATCATTTCTGTCTGGATAGATATTCCCAAACACTCTCAAACCAGATGGGATCCCTGACATGATACAATTGATATACAATATCCCTCGTGTTCTGCACCCTATCTGAAACATATTGGGTCAAAGAAATAAACTTGAGACTATATTTGTGAATACTCATGCTGCCCTACTTTAGGTAAAAAAACTTACTAAGTCGAACGTGTTGAAGTTCCCGTGGCAATTACTGATCCGTAAAAGCTAGAGGAACCCACGGGCACTAGAGCTCTCAAAAGTAAAGTATTTTCCTTGGACCCTGCCATTTATTTAAACAGTTGATTTGGAAATGTCACTACTTGGGTTAACCTATGAAATGATTTCTCAAAATCTCATCCCTTTGATAAACCTGTGTTGGAGGATAAACAACTCTACCTCCTCCTTACTCTACCAGAATTGGGAAAAAATGACGGGCCGAATACCTTCCCATGGTAGCTATGACTGGAACTAGAGAACTGTAACACGGAGAGTAAAAAAACTCACCTTGCGCCTCTAATCTATCTCTCATATTGGCAGGAGGGCAACAAGGACTCTCTTCCAGCATCAATGCCAATAAATCTCACAGCCATCTGCTTTATTGCAGGCGAATTTGGAAACACATAGACACGATTTAGATTTCAAACACCTCTTACATCTCTTCTCTATAGCACGATCTATTAATGAACAAAGTGAAAGAAAACCTAAATGGCCAGTAGCCCCCTGATTATAAGTATGCTGCACAACAAACCCATAAGAAAGATTCTACTAGACACGACATGGGGACTCCTAGGACACAACTTCGCCTTGATACCAAGTTTGTCATGCCTCAAAACTGGAGGAGGGCGCAACTGGTTCCCGATACCTAACTGACCAGGAAGTCGACTATATAGCATCTGTAACTATAACACCAAGGCCTTCCAAGCCACCTGTCACAATCAACTGTAGTAAACATCTGGACCCATAAGGTCTCAAATACAGTAAATAAATAACTGAAATGTCGATAAGGCCATGACTATGCTAAACCAAGCAACGAAAAGCCAACAGGGCCACAAACTAAGTAATACTATACATACTAAGTCCACAAAGCCACTAATGAGTAAGCTGAACTGATGGTCGGAACAAGGCTCCGACCTACCCGTAACTTTAACTCAAAACTCAAATTGAAATAACTAAGCCCTAGATCTAGTAAGAAAGGAGCATACCAGTGCATCCGCTGATCTCACAAACCGCTACTGCAACTTCCAGTCTAGCCTCTGCATGCACCTGCAACACAAAAGTAGGTCCCCAAGCGAAAGGATGTCAGTACGAATCAAATGTACTGGTATGTAAGGCTGAAAACTGTAAACATATATGATAGCAATGATAACAGAGACAAAAATTAGGAATAGTAAAAACCTGGAATCCTGAAAATTGAAACTAGAAATAACTCAATAGTGAAGTGCAAGTGGAACCAAGTAGTGTACAAGCAAAGTTAAAACGGTAATACTAGTGGCCAGCCGACCATAAAATTCATGTAAAAGTTCCTTCAACCGATGTACCACACCGGGGTAACATAAAAGTACCTCAATCATACTCATGAATGCAGCTGATAGACTTTATATTGAGTCTATTAACACATATGGCATTGAAATGATAAATGCTAAATTTGTGGCCGTAATAGGTCTCTTTCGTAACATATAATGCAAGTGAGCACATATACCATGAAAAATTAGAAAATATACACATGTATCACGTAAAGCTATCAAATTGTATATAAACATGTCGACTTAGTGACTCGCCAGACCTTCACGAGGTTTAGACAATGTAAGAACTTTAGTATGCTTACAGGAATTATCTTACAAATAATCTTACCAATTTAACATACCGCTTGAGTAGAAGCATATAGATTCTCATTTATACATAATTCATTATGATCTAGGAACTACATATATGTATACACTGCCCAGAGGGTGGTTCCTTTACATGTATCGATAACTATACACTAAAATTGTATTATCAAACTTATCACGTTGATCAACACATATATTTATTAATTCATTTCTATTGTTGGCAGGAAAACATGGGAATTATAACTTGAAACTTGGAGTTATTTGTCATAACGCTTAGCATATACATAAAGCTGAGAGCTGAACTGCAGACATACAACGTATGAGATTTCTGTATAACTTATAAACTCTTATTTAGTTAACGGAGTGACCTCCAGGAGACTTCCTGGGATTAGAAGTTCAAAGTTTAACTGATCATTATCATAGCTTGTGCTTATACTTACTTATATATTAGGACCATTGGTACGTGGGAGAATCTCTCCTCTAAATTTAGGAAATTCAAATGATAACTCAATGAGAGCTAAACATATAGATGTATATTATGAGTATAAATAAAAGAATTAAAATATATGCTATGACCTGAAAACTGTATACATTAAGACTTCTTACTAGAAAGACTTATAAAGACTTGAGTAACTGGACGTGTAGCAACATCAAATATTTGATCGAGACACTAGCATGATTCTCGTAATATTATTTCTTGAAAACTTCTTAGATTTGCTAACATGATTCAACACAAATTGGGGATATTAAGACATAACTTACGGATCTGAGACTTGGAGCTCTGTAATTTGGGAACTCGTGAGCAACTCTCTAAGTGATACCTTATAGGCAAATAAAGATATATAGTCGTAATTCAGATGATCTAGGATTGACTTACATTAATTTGTAATTATTTGAGGATCTTAAGAAAGATTTATAAGCGACTTAGAAGATCCTAGAATTACACTTTCCAAACGTGGAGGACAATTTCAACACCTAGAATGAATAACTTAACATAATCGTTTATAAACATAATGAAAAACTTCTCTTTAACTTGAGTTACAATCTCAAAAACATTCGATTCAAATTATTTCGTAAGAAGTTAACACATTACTGGACATTCATGAACTTAAC
This sequence comes from Datura wrightii, assembly GCA_035772735.1. Lineage (NCBI taxonomy): Eukaryota > Viridiplantae > Streptophyta > Magnoliopsida > Solanales > Solanaceae > Datura > Datura wrightii. Next base: position 148,173,104 of record JASDFA010000018.1, read on the forward strand.
ACTTACTAATTAGAAACAACTTTTTTTGTAACCTGTTTACTAAACGTCTTTAGAAAAGGATAAATCTTTCGAGTTGTTTGCATAACTTGTTCACAATCATAACCCGTATCGTCTAATTTAACAACCTTTAGCTCTACATTCCTTATTCAAATTAACTTCTTTTCCAAACATTATTCACTCTACACTCAAGTCTTTACTCTCGTGTTCACTATTCCATCAATTCTTATACGCACTCACCTCTTTACGTAATTGACAACGTTATCTCCTAAACTTCGTCTTGCTTATACTTTAAAGTTGTTCAAAGGTTCTAGAAAGAAATTATGGGCAGAGAGCATATTACTCACATATTGCCTTAAAAGGCCTAACATATACTCTTATCTTTCTTTTTTATAACGTCACAAAAAGATTAACAACTTAGCCATGCTTTCCTCATTAACATATATCGACTTAGCTTATTCGTTATGCGGCGCATGCTTAGCTTTAATAAGAGGAACCATAAGATCTCCTTTTTACCTTAAACACATTAAAACATAAAATTACAGGAGGGAATAACCATATTATGAAAATGTCGTTTCAATAAGCTCGTTTACCCTCAATCGGCTTAGCGTCATCTTCTTAGCTTAATTTCGATCACACATCTTCGTCTTAGAATATATTACCAATTTCAATGAGTTACCAGATCTTAATGCATACTCAATATCACATATACAATATACTTCAAACTACCAGCTTATTGTGCACACATTAAGGGTACTTCAGACTTGATGTACAACTACGACAACAATCGTATTAAAATTACGTCTTTCACTTCACATATGTTTTCTTCAACCATTCTTAATGATTCAAGATTTATGCCAAGTACTTACAACCCTTTGGATAGTATCATACATGACTCGATATGATTTTAAAAACATAGGAATATTGATCCTTTCATTGACTAGTTACGTGCTTTAAAAAAAAGGAAAGGAACATCTTTACATATCTTGGCACGTTGACTCTAATTTTTGCCGAAAACCTTCCTTTCAGGATTACAACTTAAGGTTCCTTCCAATTAAAATATACAAACATAACAAGCAGAAAATTGACTTCACCAACATTCTGGAAAAATTGGGCAGCAACATGCCACAAAAGCACACGAAGAAACAACAACAAAATACTACAACATTCTCCAAGTTTTAACCTCATAAACTCAAAGAAATCAAAAAGGGAATTACTTAGCCTTTCTTGGAGAGGTTATTAGCTAAAGTAGGAGTAGACTCCCTACTCTTTCCTCTTTCTAGAACCAGCTAAAAACACATAAGCACCACTATCAACAACAAGCCATGACTTTCTTCCAAGGGTCTCTTCCCAAAGCCCAAAAGAGACAAGAGTGAAGAGACAAGAGTGAAGTGTCTTACCTGGGATATCTTTTTACCATGTGATAGGGTTTTTAATTCTGTGAATTTTTTAATAAAATGAGGTGAAACGGAGTAGAAATGAGCTTTTTAGCTCAAAAGTACTTCATATTGGCGGTCTAGGCAGTGCCCGCATGCGGTGCCCATGTGACATGCCCTCTCACGCGCGCCTGTTGCCTGCCTGTCTCGGCGCTCGCGCGCCACAACACTTTCCTACTGATAGTGCTATCTTCAAAAGAGCATTAACTTTTTATTCTAAACTTCGATTGATGAGTGGTGTTTTTAAGTGTAAACTAGACTCAATACCTTTCATTTGATAGGTTATGGGACTTCTGAATCATTATATATTTGGAGATATGTCCACTTAAAATTGACCCTTACTTACAAGCTTCACATACTCTTCGTTTTTCCCTTTGCACATTATTACCTCCTCACCTACGACCAACATACAACCCATAATTCCATTAAGATGACATATAAACATCAAATAATCATAAAAACAAATTTGGGGGTGTAACAAGAAGACTTTGATCGAAGCTACATCCTTCATTCTAAACCTCAAACTTGTTGATCTAAGATTTGTATAGATTCTTCTTTATAAGAAAGCATCTAATTAATTTCAACTTCCTCATGACATAGTATATGAGAGAGATTAGTTCAATATAACCTCACAATAGACATATAAAAGACAGGATGCACCATGTATATCTCTGAGGGCAATCTTCAACTCATAAAGCACAACTCTCTTCTTAATTTCATACAGACCAACAAATAGAGGAATAAGCTTTCCCTTTCTACTAAAATGCATTAAACCCTTTATAGGGTAAAGCTCCAAAAACACATAGTCATCCATTGAGAATTCTAGCTCATGACGCCTCATGTCAGTATAAGACTTCTATCAACTTTTAGTTATTCTTAGTCTACTAACTTTCTTTAAGCTTGATGAACTGAGTTAGGACTTAATAATTCTACCCCTATCAGTTTGAATCAACCTGTCATAACCCGAGCATAGACCCCGGATCTTAAAACAAGACCTAGAACCACAAATAGCTCCAAGGTAACCCATGGTACATGCATCACATCATAAAGAGCATAACTGAGCCGAAATCCAACATATAATAAAGCATAAGCGGAAGTCTAGAAAATAATAAATCATATGGAAAGGGACAATGAGTAAAAACCCAGAAAACATCAAGCATCAACTCTGAAAGACTCTACTCATGTGATGAGATGATGGGATAAAACCCCTAACTAACTCTACTAAAGTCTGAAACTAAAAGACTTAAAAGAAAGAACATACTCAAAATCGATGTCCTCAGATGATGTGGACTTACCAAAATAGATGAAGCTAGAACCAAATAGAATCTAGCAATGAAGTTGAGATGGGTCACCTAAACCGATATCATGAGATGATATAGTGCAAAAACATGTACTTGGAATACTTAGAGTAAGTAGGATAAGTAAAATATGGGAGTAGAGACAACTTGTTAAAATCATAATGGTGTTAAATACTACTTCCAAAACATGCATATTACTCATAGTGATAATAATTAAACATCGTTTTGCATGGGCTAGTTGGAAAACATAAAAATCATAAACATACGTGACATACGTGAACTAGTCATGAAAATAATGCCATTGTTTTTATCATGACACATAAGCATGACATTCATGAAATTCATGCATAATTGAGTAAATCATCATAAGAAACATGGGTTCATAAGAGATTCTTGTAGAAAACATGTAATCATAATCATAAAATATGCATTGAATTATGAGAGAATTGAATTCGTAGAAGATCATGATAAATTTAATCACAATTGGGTCTAACCCTAGAAATTAATAATATCATGATGGAAGACTCGAATTCATGAAATTGATTTGAAATTGGGCATTTTGATGAAAGAAAACCCCCATTCACGACCCTATATACCTAGGCTTGATGAAATTCTTCCGTAGAATTGGGACACAACAGACTTGGAGAAGCTGAAGATGAAGAACCCTTAGTCGCCTAGAGAAATTGATTTCTCAAGTATGATGTTTTTTAAAGGAATGAGGAATTAAGATAACTAAAACACTCTAATACACCCATTTATTCCCAAAATGACATTGCTAAGAAATTAAAAAACATAGGGTTTTACTAAAATACCCCTAGACTACAAAATTAAAAATCCAGCTGGCAGAACCCACGATCCTTACAACGGATTGTTAGTTTAACCAATGGACCATTGATTCATTAGTTAGATCTTGCTTTTGCTCTAAGCCACCCTCTTAACCTATTCCGACTAAAACAACAACTGGTATTATCTAACAACGGGTCATAAAATTCCGTCGTTGGTTTTGGGTGAATTTTGATACTTTTCTGAAGTTCACCAATGAGCAAACCAATGACTTGTTCTTCCTAACCACGACCCATTTTGAGGGTCGCACAATGGCCCGTTACCACTTTTCTGCTGGTTTCTGCTACAAGTCTCAGATTTGATCTTAGAGACTTTTGGGGTGTTATATTATCTCCCCCTTAGGAACATTCATCCTTGAATGAAGGCTAACTAAGCTGAACGGATAGGGAAGAGCTGTAATCCTGACACTAACAGCTATATACTGAAACTAACAGAGTGACTGACTCTAGACTAAGATACATGGCTGAAATAAATTCATGAAAGATACATGCATACTAATACATGAAAGGAACAGAAAGACATGAACTTGACATGCAACTGAATAGAGTACTAAGGAGGAAATGAGTAGCTCATGCTGGAATTGAGCTGGGAGGGAAAAGATGCAGGTATCTAGCTATCATATCTGCTTTGGCTTCCCACGTAGCTCCCTCAACTAGTTGATTTCTCCATAACACTTTCATTGAAGCTAACTCTTTGTTCCTCAACTAGCGAACCTGATGATCAATGATCTCAACCGGAACCTCCTCATAAGTATGGTTGTCTTTCACCCATACACTGTATATCAGTACAAGTAACGCTGGGTAATCAAAGGCGCTTCTTCAACAAAGACACATGGAAAATTGGATGCACCAAAGCTAACTCTGCTGGTAACTCCAACTCATAAGCCTCCTTGCCAACTTGCCTTAAAATCCTCTAAGGACCAACATATTAGGGGCTAAGCTTCCCGCTCTTGCAAAACCTCATAACTCCCTTCATGGGTAACACCTTCAGAAACGCCCAATCATCAACGTCAAACTCAAGCTCTCTCCTCCTAATAATGACATATGATTTCTGACTACTCTGAGTTATGATCAGCCTCCCCTAGATAAGTCAAACTTTATCCATACCCTCATGAATTGAATTGGGTCCTATTAGTGTAGCCTCACCTACCTCAAACTATCCAATAGGTGATCCATATCTCCACCCATGAAGAGCCTCAAATGGAGCCGTCTGAACGTTGGAGTTGTAACTTTTATTGTAGCCAAAATCAATGGGAGTCAATTAATCATTCCACTACCCTAAAAATTGATCACATAAGCTCGCAACTGTCCTCAAGAGTATGAATGGTCCACTCGTTATAACAATCCATCTGTGGATGAAATGTTGTGCTAAGCCTTATTTGAGTACCAAGGCCATTCTAAAATGACTTTTAGAATTTAGAAGTGAATTGAGTACCCCTTTCATAAATGATGGATAACAAAACTCCATACAACTGAACTAACTCCGGAATGTAAAGTCTAGCATAGTCCATGGCTGAGTCTGTAGTCTTAATAGGAAAGAAATATTGTAGCATGCCAAATGTTCCTTAGGTTAAATCTGAGGCTTACAGCAGAAAACAACAGGAAAGCAACACCAGAACCAAACAACAAACCTCCGTATTGTTCGTTGTAGGGTTTAATGGGTTATATGATGTGCTTTTTTTTGATTTCTAGAGAGCAGTCAGAATTTTCCCAGAACCCATGAGAGGATCGCATGGACTGTGGTTTGATTGAACAGGTCATTGTTTGTGGTCATTGAAGCATATTCAGAGAATTTCAGAGGAATAATGGGGAGAACAATGGACAAACTAATGGTCCATTGTTTGGACCCATGGCCCATTGTATGGGTCGTTGGTTTTTCCTATTTTTTAAAAATTTTGGGCTAAGCAGGAAACATTATAGGTATATAGATAGACTCAAGCTCGATGAATTTATGGAAACAAGGTATTAAGATCAGTTCTTAATCTTAAGGAGTGCATTGGATGCAATTTAAGGTAAAAAGGAACCTCTAGCACAATGTTGATTTGAGAGCCCTCTTACCGGTTGAGTTTTCGTATAAGTTCTTACAAGGGTCAATTTCAAATGACCATAGATCTCATTTTACAAAATACTTTTGGGGTATTCAACAGATCAATTTGAATCCCTTATAGTCTTCTTTGCAATGTAACCAACATTGTGTCAATTGGAGTTTGGAGTGAAAAGTTATGAGCAGTTTAGTAAAGCAGCAGCATGCAATGGACGAACCTCTGTAAGGGTCGTCCTATCAAACAATGAACCATCCTATTGGTCATTGTAACTGCTAGTTTCAGGCTTTAATCCAGTATTCTAGAGGTATTTTGGAAAAATCATATGTTCTAACTTCTATATAACGTTGCTTTGGGCTTCGTTAAGGTCAGATTAAAGGGATTAACCTAGCCTAAATCCTCACCCTCTCCAAAAGATAGATAGTTAGATTTCTTTCAAGAAAGGAGCTAGCGTTCTTCTTCAAACCACTTCAAATCTTCTTAGGTTCTTCAAGAAAAGTAAAGGGATCATCATCCTAGGTATGTAGGACTACAAGTATGGAGTTGCTTCCACCCTCATGCTCTTTTCAAGTTGTATTCATGATTCTCACTTCACATGCCCTAATTTTTAGAATTTTATGGTTATTCTTCTAGAGGATGAATTCTTTCATGTTCTTCCATGAAATTAGTTGATTCAATTTCTGTTTCTATGATTATGATTTCATGTCCTTTATTCCTCGTGAATCTATGAATTTCAAGTTTCAAGTATGATTTTAAAAACTTCTAAGGTAAGACCTAAATTGAATAGAACTCTATGATTTTCTTATGACTTCACGTATCTTCTGATTCAAATTTTGTTTTAGGATCATGATGCATGTTTTCTACAAGACTCTCTCATGAACCCATGACTTTCAAGTTAATGTTGAGTTTTGGCCTACTACGTATGGTTTATAAATTTAAAGCTTATGAGTCCATGATTTCAAGAAAGACAAATTATCAAGAATGCATGAGTATTTATGAATTCTTAACTTATGTTTTCATGATTTCGAATTATGAAGCTTATTTCATGTATGTATTATTCCATGATTTGGACAAGCCCATAAAGACCCAAGTATGTTTTATTATAATTTTATCTAAGGCTTACAAGAATCTATTTATGAAATATTTTGGAGTCAAAACTCCTAATATTCAGATTTAAGCTATGATTTGAGTCTATCGTTTTCATGATATGAGTATATATAATGCCCTGAAAGTCTTTAAGATCATACCCGAGGATTTAAGTACAAAAAGCAGGAAAATATTGCACCAGGTCACGGGACAACTCATCCAGTGACCCCTGAGTACTCCACGAGTCGTGAAGTGACTCGTGAAGTGGGTGGCAGACCAGTGAAGAGTCGTGGTCATGGGGTGACCATGAGTAAAGCCATGAGTTGTGGTGGTACCTCATGACTCATGAAGTAAGTTGTGGTCAGGTAGGAGGAATTGGAGGTTTGAAATTCCAATAGAGTTCAAAAGTGAAGTCCACGAGTCATCCCTTACCTTACGACTTGTGTAGTCCCTCGTCAGGACGGGTAGAGTCTATTTTTCTGTGAATATAGTAAGGGTGTTTTCATAATTTATAAGCTCCTAATTCCTAAACTATGTCATTTTAATATCTGTTAGAAGGATTTTAAGAAGGTTCAACCTATCCTAAGTCATTCTCTCCCATGCATGAAAGATTTGGGATTTCCATTGAAGATTAAGCCTAGAAACTATCCAAGTTCTTCCCCAAATCTCGTGGGTTTTCAAGCAAGGGTGTAGAATAATCTTAGCTAGGAATGTAGGGCCATGACTTAGATATTCCCTTCACTCTTATCTACAAATCCATTCTCGAGTTCATGAATTTAAATGTATGATATTATGGGGTTTTAACCTAAAGTATGAATTCTCTATGTTTTAATCATGGGTAAATTCCCTTCATGTTTCAAATGATGTTTTAACATTCATGGGCAAGTTATATACTTATTTTGAATTACAATTCATGATTTCAAGTTTTAAGAACATGATGCCCAATTATGTATGTCTCATGAAAAGTTAAGCTTATGATCTATGTTTTCAAATATGATGAGTTGTCTAGCATGAAAGAATGTTTATTATTTACCCATGTATGAATCCTTGATTTTGGACAATCAAGTCTAGTTTAAGTATGTTAAAGTTTGGGTAAGCCGACATGATTTAAGCATGTTTTCATGATTCAGTTTAGTTTTATGATATCAGCTTACCACACTGTTTTGGAGCCTACACTCCCAATTTTAGCTTGTGGTATATTTTGAGCTAAGGCTCCTCAAATTCATGATCAACTTCCTTGAAAAATGATGGTTTCAGCTTCATTGAAAAACGATGGAGAGCAAATGCATGTTTTTGGGAGTAGTGTCTAGTACCATGTAGGCTAGGGAGTCAGGTACACCGTAGGCCTCAAAACTACGTGCCAACGTAGGTTTATTTAGGTTCATTAGGACCTACCTTCTGAGATTTCTCCACCCCCAAGAGGCCTTCAACTTGATATCGATGTCACGGTAGCGTCCTTATCCCTAGCAAGATTTTGGACGGCTCTACCCGCTTGAGTATAATAGTTGGGATCACGTAAGCTCTATTGTTATAATGTTGGTTATATGCCGAATCTCCCATTGTTCCTCATGATTTCAATTGTGATATTATGTTTTTAGCAAGTTTGGCTGAATGTTCAGTTTAACTTATGAATGTCAGTTTCAGGTTTGGGTCATTCGATTAATTTATGAGGTTCGGTTATGCCTATTCATGTTTTCAGATATCAACATGTAGTCCTTTCTTTTAGAACCTTATGATGAAATGATTTATGTTATGCATGATTTAAGTGTATACTTAATCAACCTATTTTACATACATCACATACTTGGTACATTCCAAGTATTAACTACATACTCTATGCTGCATCATTTCATGATACAGGATTAGACGTTCAAACTTAGTCCCACCGCTAGCCAGTTCTAGAGATTATCCTAGACAACTATGTTGGTGAGTCCTCATTATTTGAGGACTTTACGTTATTTGAGCTTGTCATATCTAGTTAGGGTGTTGTCCCATCAACTCATTAGTGTTTAGAGGCTTTTCAGACATAGATTATATTTTTCAGCTTAGGATTTGGTGTTATGATATTTCATTGGACGGATGTTTATTTATTCAGACTTCCGCTAATTTAGAATTTAGCTTTTTGATGTTCTTATATTGAGCTTCAGTTATTATATTCAGGCCATGGGTCAACTTGAAGCCATTTATGGTTCAAGGTTTTGTGTCTCGATCTGGGCCTATGTTCGGGTTAGGACAAATATGGTATTAGAACCTTAGGTTTTGAAGTGTCTTAGGGTGTCTAAAAGATGTGTTAAATAGATTCTTTTTAATGGGTATGAAGCGTGCCACACTTATGCCAACGAGGCTATGAAGCATTTTAGGAAACTTCCTTCTTTCATGATTCTATCTCATGCTATGAGTTCAACTCTCTTTATCCTTTAACTCCAGCTTTGCACGTTTGAAGAATCGTGCATCCATGCTGAGTGAACGAAGGAAGGAATTGAAACGAAAATGGCCGTGAGGATGGTAATGGAGATGCGCATGAAAAATCCCCACTAGCCCCAAAGGATCGCATGCTCGAGCACGTTGCCGATGCTGAGTTTAGGGAAGCCATTCAGAGGTTGGCACAAGTGCTGAACGCTCAGGTTGATCCGTGGCGGTGGCTTAAGTTCCCCAGAATGGGAATGCAGTGGAGGCTAGAGTTAGGGATTTCCTCAAGATGAGTCCCCTAAACTTTCTTTGGTCGAGGGTGAATGAGGACCCACATGAGTTAATCGAGGAGATTTAGAAGATCACCTAGATTATGGGGGTGAACATAGAGGAGTGTGCAGACCTAGATTCTTATAAGATGAAAGGGGTTGCTCATATTTGGTACAGACAGTGGAAGGATAGCCGGAGAGTCGAAGCAGGTCCCATTGGATGGGATGAGTTTCTCACCGCATTCTTAGACTTATTTCTTTCCCAGGAGAAGAGGGAAATCAAGGTAGATGAGTTCGTGAATCTAAAATAGAACAACATGAACTTTCAAGAATATGCTCTAGATTCCACCCGCTTGTCCAAGTATGTCCCGGAGATGGTGGTTGACTAGTGGGCTTTAGTGAGCAGGTTTGTGAATGAAGTAGCAAATTATATAATCACGGATTGTAGGATTGCTACGCTTCATTAGGACATAGAATTCTCCTGATTAGTCTTGTATGCCCAACAAGTATAGGTGGTGCAGATGAGGGACAGGGAGCGAGATACCAAGAGGGCCAAGACAAACAGTTTTGGGTTCTCATACCAAAGGCCTTGTGGTGGACATTGCCAGTAGTCCCCGCAGAGATTGCCAGCCCCAGCACCAGCCAGTGTGCCATCTACATCTAGTCTTGATTAGAGGGGATGGGCATTAGGCTGTTGAGGTCAGGGGAGAAAGACAGTAGAGCCCAGCATTCCAAGTTATGATAGGTGTGGTATAAGGCACACCGAACAGTGCTTAGCAGGTTCAGGGGCATGTTTTAGGTGTGGGAAGCTCAGCCGCATGCTTAGAGATTGCCTTTGGATAGACAAGGCCATGGTACAGATCATGACCCAACCACTACTTTAGTAGCTCCACTAACATGCTTAGCTCAACAGGGTGCATCCACTAGTGCCGGTGGTGGTCAGCGTCAGAATAGGTTTATGCCCTCTCATCTCGTTTGGAGTAGGATTCTCTCCAAATATGGTCACTATTATGTTACGAGTATTTCATCTTGATATATATGCATTTTTAGGTTTAGGGATACTTTATTTTTCATGACACCTTATGTTGATAATAGTTTCAGAGTTAGTCCCAAAATCCTATCAGAACTCTTCTCAGTCTCTACTCCAGTTGGTGACTTAGTTATAGCTGACGGGTATACAGAAATTGCCCTGTCACAGTCCTTCAGAAAGTCACTTCAGCAAATCTAGTAGAGTTAGACATGACAAATTTTAATGTTATCTTTGGCATGGATTGGTTGCATGCATGTTATGCCTCAGTAAATTGTAGAATCATTGCGGTAGAATTCTTGTTCTTAGGTGAGCCAATCATAGAATGGAATGGTAATTCAACAGTACTTGTAGGTCACTTTGCTTCCTAATTTAAGTCGAGAAAGATGATTTCCAACAATTGTGTTTACCATCTAGTTTGGCTTAAGGATGCAACATCCAAGACCCCAACTATCAAATCAGTTCCTATAGTGTGTGAGTGACCAAAGGCCTACCCATTTGATCTGTCAGGAGTCCCTTTCGAGCGGGAGAATTAATTTTGTATTGACCTTCTTCCTGATATGCAGCCTATATCTATTCCACCTTGCAGAATGGCTCCAGCTGAGCTAAAGGAGTTGAAAGAACGGTTGAAAGATATCCAAGAAAAGGGTTTCATTAGACATATCTGCACTAGTTCCCTTTGTTTGAAAGAATCATGGTTCTCTTCATATGTGTATTGACTATCGATAGTTGAACAAGGTCACAATCAAGAATATGTATTCCCTCCCTATAATTGATGACTTGTTTGACCAACTTTAGGGTGCCAAGTGTTTCTCAAAGATAGACTTCGGATTTGAATATCATTAGCTCAGAGTTAGGGAGAGTGACATTTTGAAGACAACTTTCAGGACTCGGTATGGTTACTATAAGTTTGTAGTTATTCCTTTTAGACTAACATATGCTCCTATATCTTTTATGAATTTGATGAATATGTTGTTCAAACCATATTTGGACATGTTCACGATTTTATTCATAGATGGCATTCTTATATACTCTATGAGCAAGGAGGAGCATGCCGCTCATTTGCGGTTTGTGGTATAGACTCTCAAGGATCGTCAGCTATTTGCTAAATTCATCAAGAGTGACTTATGGTTGGACTCAATTGCATTTTTGTGCCACGTGGTGTCAAGCGAGGGTGAATAGGTGGACTCTCATAAGATAGAAACTGTAAAGAATTGGACTAGACGAGTTAATCCTTCAGATATCAAGAGTTTCTTGGGGTTTAGTTGGCTAATATAGGATGTTTGTTGAAGAATTTCCATTCATTGTGGAACCATTGACTAAGTTTACCTAGAAGAAAATGAAATTTTGGTGGTCAGATGCCTATGAGAAGAGTTTTCAGTAGTTTAAGACTCGACTAACTTCAGCCCCAGTATTAACCCTACCTGAGGGTATAGATGGATTTGTGGTGTATTGCGATGCCTCACAGATCAGTATTGGTTGTTTATTGATGCAGCATGATAAGGTCATTGAATATGCCTCTAAACAACTTAAGAATCATGAGAATAATTACCTGATGCATGACCTAGAATTGGCACCGGTGGTGTTCACATTGATGATTTGGAGAACTACTTGAATGGGGTCTGTGTGGATGTGTTTACGGACCACAAGAGCCTATAGTATGTGTTCACCCAGAAGGACCTGAATTTTCTGCAAAAGAGGTGGTTAGAGCTTCTCAAGGACTATGACATGAGTTTCCTTTATCATTCAGGTAAGGACAACATCGTGGAAGATTCCCTTAGTAGACTTTCTATGGAGAGTATTTCTCATGTATAAGAAGAAAGGAAAGAGTTGGTGAAGGATGTGCATCGGCTTTTATGATAAGGAGTTCGTCTCGTTGACTTGATGGATGGTGGCATCATTGTGTAGGATGGCTCAAAACCCTCTTTGTAACTGAAGTCAAGGCTAGGCAAGATGAGGGTCCTTTTTTCCTAAATCTGAAGGAAGCGGTTCAGAATCAAAAGGTGGAGGTCTTATCCCAAGGAGGAGATGGTGTACTTCGTTATCAGGGTCATTTGTATATTCTGCGTGTGGATGAATTGAGAGATCGGATGTTGCATGAGGCTCAAGGTTCCTGATATTTTATACATCCAGGTACCACCAAGGTCTACCATGAACTACGTGAAGTCTATTGGTGGAGTGGAATGAAGAAGGACATAACAAAGTTTGTGGCTAAGTGTTCGAATCATCAGCAAGTAATGGTCGAGCATCAATAACCTGGAGGTGTGATACAATACATTAGTATCCCTACTTGGAAGTGCGAGGAAGTCAATATGGACTTCATTAAATGGTTGCCTCCTACTAATCGATAGTATGACTTTATTTGGGTGAATGTAGATAGGTCGACTAAAGAAGCCCATTTTCTATTAGTCAGAACTATTGATTGAGCGGAGGATTATGCTAAATTGTACATTTTGGAGTTAGTTCAGTTGGATGGAGTGCTGTTGTCCATCATTTCAGATAGAGGCACTCAGTTTATCTCCTAGTTTTGAAGATCGTTTCAGAATGGACTTCGTACTCAGGTCAAGCTTAGCATAACTTTTCACCCACAGATAGATGGTTAGGCTTAGCGGGCCATCCAGGCTCTCGAGGATATGTTGAGAGCATGTGTGATTTACTTCAAAGGTAGCTGGGATGTTCATTTGCCTCTTATCGAATTTTCAATATAACAACAACTACCACTCCAGCATTCAGATGGCTCTGTTTGAGTCTCTTTATGGGCGGCGATATAGATCTCCGATTGGATGGTCTAAAAGACGCGAAGCTACATTGATAGGGCTATATTAAGTTCATAAGGCTATGGAGAAAGTTCAGCTTATCAGGGAAAGGCTGAAAAAAGCTCAGAGTCGTCAGAAGTCCTATGGAGATGTGAGCAGGAGAGACCTTGAGTTTGAAGTTGATGATTGGGTGTTCCTAAAAGTGTCTCCCATGAAGGGAGTGATGAGGTCCAAGAAGAAAGAAAAGCCTATTCCCTAACATGTTGGTCGTATAGGATTTTGAGACGTGTTGGCAAGTTGGACTAGGAGTTGGAGTTGCCCTTATTGTTGGCTTCAGTAAATCCATTTTTCTATGTATCGCTCTTGAAGAAGTGCACTGGTGACCAGGCTTTGGTTGTTCCTGTGGGAGCACAGATCTGAAAGATAGCCTATGCTATGAAGAGGTTTTGGTTTAAATCCTTGATCATCAGATTCAAAAATTGAGCAACAAGGAAGTAGCTTTAGTAAAGGTTTTGTGGAGAAATTAGCTTTTTGAGGGAGCTACGTGGGAAGTCGAAGAAGATATGGTGGCTAAATACCCATATCTTTTTCCTTCCAACCCAGTTCCAACTTGATATATTAGTTTCCTCCTTAGTACTCTATTCAATTTCATGTCTATCTCATGTCTCCTAGTTTCCTTTAGGTCAGTGCATGTATGTGTGATTCATGAATTCAGTTCAATCAAGTATTTCAGTCAAGAGTCAGTCACTTTTTTAACCTTCAAATGTTCAATATTTGGGACGGTTAGTCCTTCCCCAGCTCTTCAGTATGTTTACCCACATTCGAGGATTAATATTTGCAAGAAGGATATATTGTAATGTCCCTAAAGTCCCTAAGACCAGACCCAAGGGTTTAAGAAGAAAAAGCAAGAAAATGTTGCACTACGTCACAGGATGACTCATCCAGTGACCCATGAAGTACTCCAACACTCATGAAGTGACTCATGAAATGGGTGGAACACCAGTAAAGGTTCGTGGTTAGGGGGTTACCAAGCGTGAATCCACGAGTCGTGGTGTTACCTCAACACTCATTAAGTAAGTCGTGGTCAGGTTGGAGGAATTGGAGGTTTGAAATTCCAGTAGAATTGACGAGTGAGGGGCACGAGTCTTCCCTACCTCACGACTCGTGAAGTCCCTGGTTAGGACTGCCACAGACTATTTTCATGCGAATTTAGTAAGGGTGTTTTCATATTTTCCTAAGCTCCCAAGTCCTAAACTACATCATTTGAAGCTCTATTAGAAGGGATTTAAGAAGGTTTAACCTATCCTAAGTTATTCTCTCCCATGAATGCAAGATTAGAGTGTCCAAATGAATATAAAACTTAGAAAATATCCAAGTTCTTCACCAAATCCTTGGGTTTTTAAGGAAGGGAGTAGAGTCTACTTACCCAAGTATGTTGGGCCATGAATGAGAGTTTTCCTTCACTCTCATTCCCATATCCTTTCTTAAGATCATGAATTTAATGTATGATTTTATGGGGTTTTAACCCAATGTATGAATTTTCTATATTATAATCGTGGGTCAATTCCCTTTATGTTTCAAATGATGTTTTAAGATTCACGGGTAGGTTTTATACTTATTTTGAATTGCAGTTCATGATTTCAAGTATTAAGAACATGATGCCCAATTATGTATGTCTCATGAAAAGGTAAGATTATGATCTATGTTTTCAAATATGATGACATTTCTAGCTTGAAAGAATGTTTATAATTTACCCATGTATGAATCCATGATTTTGGACTATAAATTCTAGTTCAGGTATGTTAATGATTGGGAAAGCCCACATGATTTAAGCATGTTTTCATTATTCAGTTTAGTTTTATGATATCAGCTTACCATATGGTTTTGGAGTCTAGACCCCCACTTTCAACTTATGGTATGTTTTGAGCCAAGACTCCTCATATTCATATTTCAGACCATATATGTAATTTAATGATCAGCTTCATTGAAAAATAATTGTTTCATCTTCATTGAAAAACAGTGAGAGCATATGCACGTTTTTGGGAGTAGTGTCTAGCACCAAGTAGGCTAGGAGTTCAGTACACCCCGAGCCTTAGTACTACGTGCCAATCAAGGTTTATTCTGTTTAATTGGGAAATTCATTATGAGCTTTCCCTACCCCCAAGGGGCCTTCAGCTTGATATCGATATCATGGTAGCATCCTTAGCCCTCACAATATTTTTGACGGCTCTGTCCACTTGAGTGTAATAGTAGAGGATCATGTAAAATCAATCATTCTAATGTCGGTTATATGATGAATCTCCCATTATTCTTTATGATTTCAATTATTCATGTTCATCAGTTATGATATTATGTTTTCAGTAGGTTTGGCCTAATGTTCAATTTATTAGTTTTACTTATGAATGTTTGTTTTAGCTTTAGGTAATTTGATTTAGTTATGCCTATTCATATTTTTAAATATCAACATAAAGTCCTTACTTTCATAACCTTATGATGATATAATTTATGTTATGCATGATTTGAATTTATACTTAATCATCCTGTTTTACTTACCTTGCATACTCCGTGCATTTCAAGTACTGACCGCATACTCTATGTTGTATCATTCATGTTACAGGCTTATATGTTCAGACTCAGTGCTGCCACTAGCCAGTTCCAGAGTTTATCCCAAATAACTGTGTTGGTGATTCCTCATCCTTCGAGGACCTTCAGTTAGTTGAGATCGTCATTTTCAGTTTCAGACTTCTAGTGAGCTAGTTGAGGTGTTGTCCCATTAGCTCATCTGTATGTTAGGGCTTTTCAGACATAGATTGTATTTGTAAGATTCGGATTCAATTGTATGATATTCAATTGGGCATATGTTTGTTTATTTAGACTTTTTCTACTTCAGATTTTAGTTTTCCGCTTTGCTTATGTTTAGATTTAGTTATCATGTTCATGCCATGGGTCAACTTGGAGCCATTTATGATTCTAGGTTCTGTGTCTTGATCCGGGCCTATGTGCGGGTCGTGTTAGTATGATCAGCATTTTCATGGTTTTTTAGACTGTCAAGCCTCTTGCTTATTAGAAAGTAGCCTCGACTAGTCTTAGAACATTAGTTTTGAGCCCTCAATTTTAGTATGTTCATGGTCCTTTCGGCTCTTGGGATCCTTGTTAGACAAAGTGGTTACGACTAGTCTTAGTACATTAGCTCCAGACTTTCTGTTACATGTACCTTTTTTTTAGTTGGGAGTAGTACTTAGCACCGAGCAGGCTAGGGTTCTAGCACAAATAGGTCTCAAAACTATGTGCCACCATAGGATAAGGAATTCTTAATAGTAGAGAATGTTTCCCTTAGCTCGAGGAATATGGAATCCTCATTATTGGAGAGTGTCTCCCTTGCCTCTATGGGAACATGTAGGGGTCGTCGTTATTAGATATTGTCTCCCTAAGTTCACGAGTGATATCACGCCAGTCATAGTTCTTACCCTTGGCAAGGTATGAACACCTTCTCAACTAGGGTAATAGGTCGGGCTCCATGAGGCTCACATTGGAGTTTCTTGGTTAGTAGGCTCTCCCACAGTATAGTTCACTTTTAAATTCTGTACAGTTATTTCAGTTATAGTTTTCAGTTTATGATTTCAGATTCAGTCTTCAGTACATGTACATGAACAAAAAATTAGATTTACTTGTATTTCATTAAATGTTTTCAAACTAGCATTCCATGTCGATGTTCATGCATCTCAGAAAGGGTCATTACACTTTATCTCAACTTATGCATCCAGTCATGTTCATGTACAGTTTCTCTCTGATTCATAGTATATTCTCATCTCTGGTTATGTTCTGATATATTCAGTGCATTACAATATTGATCGCACACTTTATGCGCTATATTGTTTTATGATATAGAACCAAGTATCAGACCCAGCCCCCTAGTTAGACACGTTCCAAATTTATAAGGTGACAGTGGTGTGTCACCATCCACCGAAGACAGGAGTTATGATTTATTTATTTCAGTATATTTTTAGTATTAGATTTTGGAGTTAGCTTGACTTCTCCTAGTATCTCATCAGACAAGTAGAGGCTTTCAGACAGTATAGTGTGAGTTTCAACTTATGACTTAGTTTTGTTATCAGATTTTTATCCTTTCCATTTGATTAGTTATATTGAAATCAAGCTTCCGGCCAAATATATTCTATTAGTTTTTTTAGGTTAGAATCATGAAATTCCATGCATTAGCTTGGAGCTATTCTTTGTTTCAGGTCTCGTGTCTCAATCCGAGGTCCCAGCTCGGGTTGTGACAAATGTGCTGACTTGGTCATCCGATCCATAATCACCCATATAGAATCATGCTTTCGACGTTTACGAGGCAATCCTATAATGAAGTCCATATTGATCACTTTCCATATCCAAGTGAGAATACTAATATCATGAAGCATACCTCTAGGCCTTTGATGCTCAACCTTCATCAGCTGGCAATCGAACCCTTAGCTACAAACTCTGCAATATCCTTCTTCATGCCATTCCACCAATAGACTTCTCATAAGTCGCAGTACATTTTGGTGGCACCTCAATGGATAAAATATTTAGAGCTATCTCAACATCTATTCTCTCAAGTCATTTACTATAATCCCCCAAAAGCGCCTAAGATTAGACATGGGATAAAAATTTGAAGTTGGTTGAAAACCTGGGAAAGTGTCACAGAATTGGCAAAGTAACGAATCGTGGTTAGAAACCACAGGTCATTGAATGCAGTCATGGTTATGGGAGACCTGGTGGCAGTGGATACAACGGGTGGAGTAACGATTCATTATTTGGAACAATGAGTCATTATTTGTGATCGTGAGTAAGTGATGGACTTAAGCATTGAGGATGTTAACGATTCTCTCAATGACTCATTGTGAGCTATGACGATCCGTAGTAACGAATCATTGTCTAGGTGGTCAGATTTTCAACGCATCTAACGGATGGTAACCACAACTCATTGGAAGCAACCACGGGTCGTGGTGAGGCTCGTGGTAAGAGAATTTAGGTTTGAGAAGGGAGCTGGCAAAGGTCGACCTAATAACCCATTAGTTAAATCAAAGACTCGTTCCATTGAGTCTTTGGATTTATCCATGGTATGAAATTAAATAGTGGATCCAACGACCAGATACCACAGGTCGTGGTACCAAGCAACAACTCGTGGAGTCAGTCATTAGTTCACCCAGTTCAGTTTTCATGGAAATTTCATTAAGGGTATTTTCGACCATTCTATGCTATAAGGCCCTAAACTACGTTGTTTTATGTATTGTTTTGCGCATAATAAGATAGGTGAAGTCACTCTTGCTTAAGCTATTCCGATGCATGCCAATTAAGAGAATTCTAGAGAGATCAAGCATAGGTTCAAGCTTTTCCCTATCAATTCTCCATTGGCCATTCAAGAACTCTTGAATCTGACCTTACCCAGGTATGTAGGGTTATGAATGGGTGTTTACGATCACACTCATGCCCATTCTCTATTAATTTATAAAAATATATTAAAAATCTCATTGGTTTTTAAATTCGATGCTTGTGAAAATCTAATGTTTTGCTAATGGGTTATTATGAAATGTGATTTACATCATTTTCCATGGGTTTTGATCAGATCTTATAGCTATTTTCCATTATAAACTTATAGATTTCGATTCCCACTAAATTAAGCCTAATTATGCATGATCTATAATGAATCAATTTGTGATCTTCTCTTCAATTGTTGATATTTACAAACCTAGCATGATCTATGATTTAAAATATGGATTTATTCAAATACCCAACATGGTTTGATGATTTACAAGTTATATGCATGATCTTAAAATATGCATGGGCCTTATGATTTATGAATGATTGATGATGAAAAGCATGTTTTAAAGTTACCCATGTGATTAAACACGTTTTCAAATGAATTGAGTATTGTAAGGCATGGTAAGGTATTAGGCAATGCTCACAAGTTGAAGAATGATTTATGGTTTATGAAACTGATCTCATGATTTACTGATTTATGATGTTGGCCGACTAAAGGGCCTTTTAATTCTTGGCTAATCAAGTTTAATGGGGATCAATGAATATGAATGTTTACTTTAGCCATGAATCTTAATGAATGATGTTATTAATTTACGTATGAGCCTAATATGCATGTTTTTGGGAGTTGTGTCTAGCACCGAGCAACTCAACATTCAATGGATTACGCAAGCGTCTCATAACCACGTGCCACCGTGGGTTTATAATGACACATTACAATGATAATGATCCCCTCTTTTCGTGATATCACATAATGCATGTCCCTCGCGTGGCAAGCTAGGGGCGACTCTTCCCACTTGAGTGAGATAGTTGGGGCATCATGAAAGGCTCTACCATGATGGTGTTGGTTATGAAGACTCCTATTGTTCCACATCATTTATGCATTGTTACGTTTATGATTTTGGCTCAAGTGATGATTTGATAAAGTTTCTCTTATGATTATGATAATGAACGGTTTATGAATGATTTAAGAACCTTGAGCTTATATTATGTTACGATATTTATGATATAAGCATGATGTCCCAATCTTATGATGTTTTATGAAATTTTACATGTTTTAAATGTCTCTTTTACTTACCTTGCATACTCAGTACATTCCATGTACTGACCGTATACTTTCTATGCTATATCATTTTATGATAAAGGACTTGGCTATCATGCTCATCTTCATCCTTAGTCCATCCCAAAGTACGCTTTCAGTACTATTTTGTGAGTCCTCATGTTTAGAGAGCTGTTTGACTTGACATACTATAACAGACAGACAGAAAGAGTTAACTTTATTAAGGAATAGGTACCGATAGACTAGGGTCGTTGGAAATCTTACCCTAATGTACAACATAGACAGATAAGGATTAAAATAGTGGCTGAGTATTCCTAACAACTTCACCAATGAAAGATGTTACGAGATTTAGAGTAAGGGCAAGATTATCCTTAGGTTTGTTGGCCATATTGTATCCTCCCGAGAGCTGGCAAAGTGGCATATAGGCTAGAATTTCCTTCGAAACTAAAATTTGTCCATTCTGTCTTTTGTATGACAATTATGGAAACACATATGAGACTGTGCCCAGTTGATGACGTTCAGGTTATCGAGGAGTTAGCCTATGAAGAAGTCACAATAGCCATATTAGATTAGTAGGTTCGTAGGTTGAGACCTAATGATGTCGCCTCTGTTAAGGTATTGTGGATAAACAGGAATAGAGAAGAGATGAACTGGGAAGCTGAGGATGATCTGAGATCCAGACATCCTCATTTGTTCCGGGCTTAATTCAGATTATACAATTAAGGTAAAGTTGTTGGTTCAGTTATTGCCGTATAATTTATGTTATATCTGATACTCAGTTTTCTATCATCATACTATGAAAGAGTTGTGATAGTGTTATGTTGAAATGTCTGTATTGCACTTTTCTGCATTATAGGATTTTCAGATAGTCCATATTACAAGGGAGACTCTACCAAAAATTTTCCAAAACAATAATTGAAAGAGTTGAACTCCCGTATGCTGTAGTCGACATTCGAGAACGAATGTTCCTAAATGGGGAGGATGTTACACCCTGTAAGTTCCTAGCATTTAGCCGGTGTATTCGTACATTAGTCAGGAGTTTTAGAGTATGACATGTATGAGAAAGGGCTTGGGGAAAGGTTGAACGAGCGTGAAATGGGGGAGCGAGGGAAAAGGCTTGAAAAGCTGTCAAATAGGGGCAACGTGTCACAGACCCTCCCTCGCTGGGATGGGCTCCGCGCCACGCCCGTATTTTGGTGCAACAAAGTCTGTGCCGCGTACCCCCAGTCCACCGCCCTAAGTATATAAATAGTCCCTTAGTTCATTTCAATTCATTTCCTTGATACAAGTTCGGCTAAAGAAAGATAGATACGAAGAATTCAAGTTATTATCGTCTGTTACACTGCCAAACACCGTCTAAATCCAAAATTAACTTCAAGTATCCGGTTATAAGCCTGTAGGAAGCATTACTACAAAGTTATTTTCTTGAAATTCGCCCGGCGTATCGAAACTCCACCGAATAGGAGTTGTTAGAATTGCTCCAAACTGATTCCTAAATGATCACAGGCATTAAGTAAGTATTTCTCCCTTCTGAACCTTCGAGAAATTATATGTTTTCGGTAGTATTTTGTGAAGTTAAAGTATTACTACAGTATTAAAAGTTGTCGTCTTGGCCAAATTAGGTATTGAAATTAGTCCCTTTCTCTTAGTATTATAACTACAGTTGGAAGAAGTTGTCGACATAAGTGAAACTCGTCAAATAATCAGAATCAGTATTTGAGGCAGTAAGGCTTATTCCTTTAGAAAGTTGTTCTCTTCGTATAGTGATACGACTTATGTTTTGATGTGCATAATGATTTCACATGCTGTAATTTGTTGTTGCTAGTATAGGAGGATCAGATATGTTGTGGTTAGCTGCTATCAGTAGACTATGGTTATATTTGTAGTGGTTAGCTGCTAGAAAACGTGTAAGGATTATACTGCAGTATCCCTTGTCAGAAAAGAACATGTTAAGTGTGACATACGCCAGAAACTCCTTTGTTCTCTAGTTCATTATGTTAGTAGAATCAGATGTTATATTATCAAGGGTAGACCCTAGAAGCTCATAGATAGTTATTAGGCCTGAGTTAGTAAGTTCAACAGTATAGGCGCAGTTCGGCAATATAGCCACTAGTTTTGCGCCTGTATTGTTAGTGAAGCACTTTTAGAGGCCATTAGCGTACCTATATGCCCCAGGGCCTGAAATTTAGATAGGAAGGCCATATTTTAGAGTCAGCAGCCTAGGTTTTTCTAATGAACTGAGTGATAGCCTGCCATCTAGTTAGCTATTATCGGTGATTGTCAGTCCCAAATGACTTAGTAGTTGTCATACAAGTCACCTAGGAAGCTAGCCCAGTCATCCAGGTCAAATAGACCAGTAGGTATCCTAAGGATGGCGACCTTATTAGCAGTTAGAGGCAAGGCCAGCGCCCCATTCGTGCTTATAAGATATGCAGGTGCAGATCGCTATGAGTGGCTAGATCTATATAAACTTGCCTATAAGGTTAGGAATCACCAAGAAAAGTCACATAAGTTCTGAGAAGACAAAGATAAGGTCTAAAGGACTAGCACCATGTTAGTACAGTACTACCCTCAGGCTAAGAATGTCAGTAAACTACCTGTGGAGGGTTAGGGGTCGATCGCTTAAAAGCATGTTTGGTCAGTAACAGCCCTATAATCGTTATAAGTAGAGGAACTATGTAATTAGTCATCCGTGACACTACAGGTGCTTATGAGTTATAGTTTTCTGAGTAGGACATTCAGAGTATTATTAGGACAATCCATATGTTGCCCTATCCATTCTAGACCATTAGATATCATGATCGCTACCAGGACCCTCTAATCAGATACAGGTGCTCGGGGTGTGCCTTCCAATAGTCTTACAGACCATTCTAGGGGCAAGCAGTGATAGCTTTAGGCCTAGAAGGATAGATACGCCATTCAGTGGCTAGATTAAGATTTCAGTATAACACCTCGGTCGAGGTTGTCCTCACTTAGGAGACTTCCATGACCACCCCAGGGTTACTAGCTGCGTCATCGCCTACCAGGGGCTAGATGACATCGCTCCAAGGAGTGGTATGCCGTCTGCGATGGAAAAAGATGAGGTACAAGGACCTTACATAGTCCATTCCGTGGCATAACTATGTTATGCCATATCGGCACCACACCCCCTTTGAGCCTGGTGCCTAGGTGCAGATATCAGGAGTCCACCGAACTCAGGCAAAGCTATAGATCAGGAGTCGAGTGGGCTTACTTGTAGACCCAGGGGACTTGTGGGTTGGTTATAGCACCAGTAGGGTCATACAAACCTGGTTAGGCGTATATAGATTGAAGTGTGCTCGCCAGGGCTTTTGGGGGCCCTAGCTGGTTAGTCTGTGTTGATTGTACCTCCAGGATTATGGGGGCCCGGTTAGGTTCTTGGTTGTATCTTTTGTTACTAGCTATAGCTTATGATTATATGATTGTGAAGTCATAGCTCATGTACATGTAGTGGTTTGTTAGATGCAGATTATGAAAAAGCCAGCTTACAGGTTAAGTCTTCTGCCCCTCTTTTCTACTTAGTTGTAATTTTTAACAGTTTCCATTTGGCTTTTATAACTGCCTTACATATTCGATACATATTGTACTGATGCCCAATTATGGGGCGCTGCATTACTTACCTATAGGTTTAGACAAATAGAGTTCAGGGTCCTTAGTAGTAGCTATTTAGAATCCGCGGTTAGGCCAGATCCTTTAATTCGGGGTTGCTAGGTTGTAGAGATTTTAGTATTTCAGTTGTATAGCATTTTAGGTAGGCCAGGGCCTTTTCACAACCACTATTTGTGATTCTTAGAGGCTTGCAGACTACATTCGTCAACTAGTTAGTTGTATGTTGGCCGTGTGGGGCCTTAATCAGTTATGCTTCGTATGTTGGCCGTGTGGGGCCTAGTATAGTAGCTTGTCTTCATTTTTATTATAACTAGACAACATGGTGGTCTTATTGGCCCGCATAGGATCCCTTCTATTGCCTGTTGTTGGTTTGCTACTTCATTTCCAGGTAGCTATAAGGCCTTGTCGGCCGGGGGTTGTGTTCTCAGCCGAGATATAGCTCATTTTTTTCTTGAATCGAGTCATAGGCATGCACTAGACGTGCATAAGCTAGCCAGGTCAGTCAGATCCCAATGTGGCACTAGGTGCCAGTCATGCCTCCCAAGTTGCGGCGTGACAACACATTTTCTACCAATGAAAACTATAGATTCAGCAGATGATTATGCAAAACTGTATATCCAGGAGTTGGTTAGATTACATGGAGTGCCCTTGTCTATTAATTTCGACCGACGTACTCAATTTACCTCCCAATTTGGCGGTCTTTTCAGAAAGGGCTTGGGTCTCAGATTAAGCTCAGCACAACCTTTCCTCTTCAAATGGATGGCCAAGCGGAACGAACAATCCAGACTCTTGAGGACATGTTAAGGGCATGTGTAATGGACTTCAAAGGTATTTGGGATGATCAGTTGCCCCTGATTGAGTTTTCTTACAATATTAGCTATCACTCCAGCATTCAGATGGCACTGTTCGAGGCTCTTTATGGGCGGAGGTATAGTTCGCCCATCAAATAGTTTGAGGTTCGTGAGGCAGCTATGATAGGGCCAAATTCAGTTCATGAGGCTATGGTGAAGGTTCAATTTATAAGGGACAACTTGAAAACTGCTCGGAGTTGTCAAAAGTCATTTGCTAATATGAGGAGGAGATAGTTGGAGTTCGAGGTGGACGATTACGTATTTCTGAAGTTATCTACAATGAAGGGAGTAATGCGGTTTTGGAAGAAAGGAAAACTCAGTCCCCACTATATTGGTCCCAACCAGATTGTGAGAAGAGGTTGTAAAGTAGCGTATGAGTTGGAGTTACCCTCAGAGTTTTCTTCTGTGCATCATGTGTTTCATGTATCACTTTTGAAGAAATATTTCGGAGATCCAGCTGTTGTAATCCCAATGGACAGTGTTGGTGTAAAGGATAGCCTTAACTATGAGGAGGTTCCGGTGGAAATATTAGATCATCAGGTTCGGAAGCTAAGGAACAAAGAAGTAGCTTTAGTTAGAGTATTATGTAGAGATCAACATGTTGAAGGGGCACGTGGGAGCCGAAGCAGATATGATGGCTAAATACCCATATTTATTACCTACCAGCTGAGTTTCGACTTGAGGTCTCAGTTTTGCCCTATGACTCTATTTATTATTCATGTTCAAATCATGTGTTCAAACTTCTTTTATATATATGGATGTGTATGTGAAGAATGAAATAAGTTCATCTATGTGATATCCATCAGAGGTAGTCATTCCGTTACTTTTCAATTAAATGATTAGTATTTGAGTATAATGATTGCATGTCTTTGTTTTCTTCTTGTTTCCTACATTTTAGGATGAATGTTCCCAAGGGGGAGATATTTTAATACCCCGAAAATGCCTAATATTACACCCCGGATCAAAATTTGAAGTTGGCTAAAAAGCTGGGAAAGTGTCACAAAATGGGCAACGTAACAACTCGTGGTTGGATATCACAGGTTGTTGTATGCAATTATGGTTATAGGAGACCTAGTGGAAGTGGATGCAACGGGTGGAGTAACGATTCCTTATTTGGAACAATGAGTCGTTATTGGTGATCATGAGTGAGTGATGGACCTAAGCATGGAGGATGTAACGAGTCTTTCAACGACTCATTGTGAGCTACGAAGATCCGTTGTCATGAATCATTGTCCAGGTGGTCATATTTCCAGTGGATCTAACGGATGGTTACCATGACTCGTTGGAAGAAACAACGAGTCGTGGTGAGGCTCGCGGTAATGGAGTTCATTTTTTGTGAAGGGAGCTGGCAATGGTCGACCTAACAACTCATTAGTTGAATCAATGACTTGTTCTATTGAGTCGTGGGAAGAATTCGAGGTATGAAGTGATAGAGTGGATCCACGACTGCATACCACGGGTTGTGGTATGAAGGAACGAATCGTGGGATCATTCATTGGTTCACCCAGTTCAGTTTTTCAGAAAAATTTCATTAAGGGTATTTTCAACCTTTCTATGCTCTAAGTCCCTAAACTACATCATATTATGTATTTTTCTGTACATTATTAGATAGGTTAAGTCACTCTTGCTTAAGCCATTCCCATGAATGCAAATTAAGAGAATTCTAGAGAGATCAAGCATAGATTCAAGTTTTTCACTATCAATTCTCCATTGTGTATTCAAGAACTCTAGAATCTGATCTTACCGAGGTATGTAGGGTTATGAATGGGTGTTTCATTTCACACACATGCTCATTCTCTATTAATATATGAAAATCTATCAAAAATCTCATGGAGTTCTAAATTTGATTCTTGTGAAAATCTAATGTTTTTATAACACCCCAAAAAATTTTTGCTGATTATTTCATGTTTTATGCTAGGTTATGGAAAGTACGGGTTGTATATTGGTCGTAGGTGACATGGGAAATGTGTCCGATCAAAAAACCAAAGAGTATGTGAAGTTCATAAGTAAGGGACAACTTTAAACGAACATATCTCCCAATATATAAAGAATTAGAATCTCCACGACCTATCAAATTAAAGGTCTTTGAGTCTAGTTTTCATAACATCAAACCGCTTGTCAATCGGAGTTTGGAATAAGAAGTTATGGGCATTTTATCAAACCATCGCGAGCGGTGATGCTGGCAGGACGCCTTAGCGCCTCCACTGCCCTATTTACTTAAAATATGATTTTTCACTTGTAGAAAACATTTCCAGCTAAATCTAAATTGACCAGCTAGATAAGGATTCCATTTCACTCTCAATTCCTGCAGCTAGGACAAAGAAAATCAAAGAGGAACATCAAGCAAAGTTCAAGAAAATAACAAGATAAGTTGAGATTACCTTGCCAAGTATGTTAGGGGCTGTTTGGGAGCTTATTTTGGCAAGGTTTTGAAGAAGTTTTTCTGCTTTTCAAAATCTATTTGGACTGCCTATATATCCATCTTTTAGTAGGTGTTGAAATCAGGAGAAAAGGTACGGATTTCGCCCCTTTTAAACCTCTCAAATTGCAAAGCGAAAATCTGGAAATTGGCAGATAAGTGAGCTGCCGATGGACTTGTTTGTTAGCTTAGTTTTGCTCGTTTTCCTTAGGATTTTCGGATGTTTATTTTGCTTGAATTATACTTCATATTTAGGGGTAGAATCACAGAAAAACTAAGGTAAAATTTCCTCTGTTTTCTCCCTCAAATGTTAGTGAAAATTAGTTGAGAAAATGGCTAAATGTTGTTGTTGTTGTCGTGTGTTGTTGTTGCTATTTTAACTGCCTCTGATTAGTTATGTTGGCTGCATTTTTTTGATATAGATTAAGCTTGTTGTTTTCCTATAAAACCACTGGATTAAGGAGGTTGAAGGCTGATCATTGAGATAGGAAATTGGATAGAGAAAAGTTCATCGGAGAAAGGTATGTGAGGGGCCCCATCTTTAGTTCTTTTAAGAACGATTCGTGTGCTGTGAATCGAATGAGACAGAAACCTATTTTAAAGTCTTGAGGCAGTATGTTAAGATTCATTTAAATCTTTAACGTCCCATGTTTTATTGAGGATAAATGTTAAGATAATGTCTAGCCGAAGTGAGACACCTAAAGTGTGATATTGTGTTGATTGTTGTCGTAGTTGTACGTGGAGTTGGACACCCCTCAGCATGGGCATTGTTAGCTGGTCCTTACTATATGTCATGTGTATATATATGTGACGTTAAATGTTTTTAAAAGTCTGGTTGCTAACTGAAATTGGTGAAAGAGACGAGATGAGGATGTGTAAACGATTTTAAGCCACATAAAGACGTCGGAAGCTATTGAGGGTAAACGAGCTTACCTAATTAGGATTACCTGGTTATGGTTGTCCTTTATCTTATGTATATGTTATGAAATACGTCAGGCCAAGGGGAGATTTCATAATCCATTTCACTTAAGCCGAACGACAAGCTAGCGAGTTTCTGAGCTTTAATGTCCCTTGGAGACAATCTATAAATTTTGTCGATACTCTTAGGTTATCCGTTGTTCCTTATGATTTATATTAGTTTTTAGTACCTGCATTTATGTTCTATTTTCTAGATTTACATGTTATATGTACTCAGTTCCAGTTATGCATTATGAAGGAGGCCTATGCAGGCCACATGTTTAGTACTCGTCATTTCTATGTTGTATGTATTGAGCTGGTCTAGTATATGCCATATCGACACCATTTATGATTTTGTCTAAGCTTTATTGATTTTACCCCGGTGTGGTACACCGGCTGGAGGTCTTGTTATTTTACCCCAGTGTGGTACACCGGCTGGACAGAGTTTTCCCCCGGTATGGTACATCGGCTGGAGATATTTTTATTTTTATCCCGGTTTGGTACACCGGCTGAAGGCATTTTTATTTTTAGCCCGGTGTGGTACAGTGGCTGGACGGATTGTATATTGATTTTACGGTCAGCTGTCTGCTGGCATGTCAGTTATAGTCTTTGTTTTGCATTAGATGGTTGCATATACACTTCAATAATGAGTTATTGTCAGGTTTATGTTTTCAGAAATTTGGGTTGTTACTACTCCTTATTTCTGGCCTAGTTATCATTTTTTTCTTACATGTTTTCAGTTTTCAGCATTACATACCAGTACATTTTATTTGTACTAACGTCTCTTCATCCTTGGATCCTTCCTGCAAATGTGCTGCAAGTACAGGCCAAGGCTCAGATCATCGGACGTAGTAGGAGCCAGACTTCAGCAGAATAGTGGTAACTCCTCTCTTCCAGAATCCATGTCCTAGTTTGGACTATTTTCAATTTTGTGTACAACATGGGTATGCCGGGGCCCTATCCCGTGCATTTCAGCTTGTTTACTCTATAGAGGCTGATGTGGACTAGTTTGTTTAATAGTGTGGGTTGTGTAGTCATATCGGCTTTTCATTTCCTTGCTTAGCTTTCTTGTAGCCTTGTCGGCTTTCCAGGTTGCATATTTATAATTGTCAAGGCATTATTGGCCCAATATTTATCTTGGTTGGTTGTGACAGGTGGCTTTATCAGCCTTAGTGTTACATTTATAGATGCTATATAGTCGGCTTCTCGATCAACCATGAATCGAGTGCCCGTTGCACCCTACCCTAGTTCTGGGGCGTTATAGACTTGGTATCAGAGCGAAGTCGTGTCCTAGGGAGTCCACAAAGACGTGTCTAGTAGAGTCTTGCTTATGGGTATGTTGTGCACCATACTTATAATCAGGAGGCTATAGGACATTTAGGAATTGTTTCACTTCTTTTACTAATAGTTCGTGCTATAGGTCGAGCTCATAAGTACTGTGATATTTAAATCATGTTATTGTTTCAGAGTATGCCTGTGACAAGGAAGATGACTACAAGGTTGATTGGGACAGTCGTTAGGGAGGGTACTAGTCTCCTCCAGTGGATCAGAGAGATAGGTCAAAGGTTCAAAGTGAATCTCCTGCCCTAGGTATTACAGTTCCTCCCTCACCAACCAGAGCAATGGCAGATAGACCTCCAACTCCTCCCGCACCAGCAGTACCTGAGGGTAGTAGAGTGGCAAACTCTACCATGCCTATGATACTTCCAATTGTTCCGGAAGGACAGGGTCTTGAGGGAGCTGTTTCGCTGATGGCTCATATAGCCGCAGGTCAAGAGCAATGATTGGAGGCGATGGAGAGACATAGAGGGAAGACAACTAAGAGTTCCAGGCCCCCGAGTTCTTAAGTTTGAGCCCTCCTATATTCACCGGATCAGACCCAAGCGAGGATCCTCAGGACTTTATCAATCATACTTATAGGGTGTTAAAGGTGATGCGAGCTACAACGACTGAGGAAGTAGAGTTGGCAGCCTTTAGACTACGTGAAGTGGCCATATTGTGGTATGAGGCTTGGGCTCGATCTAGAGGAGCCGATGCACTACTATCTTAGTGGGAAGAGTTCTCCGAGGCCTTTATGCACCACTATCTACCCCGAGAGCTTCGACAGGCTCGAGCTGAGCAGATTTTGCACCTAGAGCAAGAAAGTATGAGTGTGCGTAAGTATTGTCTTCGGTTTAATTCTCTTGCCAGGTATGCTCCTGACATGGTTCAAACGATGGAGGATAAAGTTCATCGGTTCACGTTAAGGTTGAGGCTTTATATGGATCGAGATTGCTTGGGGGTATCTACTCAGGAGCACATGGACATTTCACGAATTCAAGCTTTCTCCCAGAGGGAAGAGGATTTGGGTCATCACTTACGGGATACACGGAGACAACAACAGCAACGAATGAGAGCTAGGACTGTGGGTCCTTACAGAGGGCCGCAGGGTGACCCAGGGGCTCAGTTATCCAGGCAGTTGGTTAGGCCAATAGGGAGTGCCCGACCTCAGTTTCAAGGACAAAGAAGGGACCAAGGCCCAGCTCCATCTAGTTCTCCATGACAGGAGTGGGCAGGGAAGTGGCGACCACCATTGCCGCCTTGTCCCTAGTGTGGGAAATCTCATTCAGGTCGGTTTCGTCAGGGGCAGAATGTATGTTATCGTTGTGGGAAGCTAGGGCACTTTATGAGGGATTGTTCACATAGGTTCGAGGCGAATCAGGAACGATTAGTGGTTGCTTCGTCATCCTCCATTCGACCTCCCAGACCTGATCCTCAGCTAGCAACAGGTCGTGGTAGAGGAATAGGGAAAGAGGCTTGTAGTTCTTGGGCAACCCAAAATCGATTTTGTGCTTTGGGTGGTCGATAGGACCAGGAGGCCTCACCTGATGTTGTTACAGGTAGTTTGATTATTTATTCTTGTGCAGTATATGTCTTACTTGATCCTGGTTCTACAATCTCTTATGTCACACCATTGGTTGCTAGTTAGTTTGAGACAGTCCCTGAGTTATTATCTATACCATTTGTTGTTTCTACGCCAATTGGCGAATCTGTTTTAGCTAGACGAGTTTACCAAAACTGCATAATATTGGTATGTGATAGATCAACCTTAGCTGATCTAGTTGAGCTTGAAATGGTTGATTTTGATGTCATTTTTGGTATGGCTTGGTTGTCGGCATGTTATGCTAATGTTGATTGTTGAGCTAAGGTTGTCAGATTCAATTTTCCCGGGGAGCCAGTCCGGGAATGGCAAGGTGATGCCGCTATTCCCAAAGGTACGTTTATTTCATACCTTAAGGCTCAGAAGTTGATATCCAAGGATTGTATTTATCACTTGGTTCGGGTAAGAAACTTGGAATGTGAGCTTACGACTCTCCAATCAATTCCTATTTTAAATGAGTTCCCTGAGGTCTTTCCAGAGGATTTTCTTGGAATTCCTCCTAAAAGGGAGATAGATTTTGCTATTGATCTACCTCCAGGTACTTAGCCTATATCGATCCCTCCTTACAGAATGGCTCCAGCAGAGCTAAGGGAATTAAAGGAGCAGTTGAGAGATCTGCTCGAGAAGGGATTCATTCGACCTAGTGTATCGCCTTGGGGTGCACCAATGCTCTTTGTGCGAAAGAAAGACGAGTTGTTAAGAATGTGTATCGACTATAGGCAGCTAAATAAGGTTATGATTAAGAATAAGTCCCACTTCCTAGGATTGATGACCTATTTGATCAGTTACAGGGTGCTAGATGCTTCTCAAAGATTGATTTGAGATCCGGGTACCATCAGTTACGGGTTAGGGAAGTTTATATCCCCAAGACTTCCTTCAGGACTAGATATGGCCATTATGAGTTCTTAGTGATGTCATTTTTTCTTACTAATGCCCCAGGAGCTTTTATGGACCTAATGAATCGGGTGTTTAGGCCTTTTCTTGATGTATTTGTGATCTTCTTCATTGATGCAGATCATTTGACATAAGTATTATAGACTCTACGGAGCACAGGTCATATGCTAAATTTTCTAAATGTGAGTTTTGTCTAACATCTGTGGCTTTCCTTGGTCATGTAATTACAGCTGAAGGTATAAGAGTGGATAGTCTGAAGATAGAGGCAGTAAAGTCTTGGCCCAGACCCTTGAATACTGCAGAGGTTCGCAGCTTTTTGGGGTTAGCAGGTTATTATCGCCGATTCGTGGAAGGTTTCTCTACTATCGCTGCATCATTGACAAAGTTGACTCATAAAGCTGCTAAGTTTCAGTGGACAGAGGCATGTGAGTGAAGTTTTCAGGAATTGAAGGATAGACTGACTTCAGAACCTGTCCTGACTCTTCTAGAGGGTATCGAGGGTTATGTGGTCTATTGTGATGCTTCGGGAGTTGGGCTAGGTTGTTTTCTAATGCAACACAACAATGTTATTGCTTATCCCTCTAGACAGTTGAGGAAGCATGAGCATAATTTTCCTACCCGTGATCTTGAGTTGGCTGTAGTGGTATTTTCATTGAAGATTTGGCGCCATTACTTATACGGAGTACATGTTGATATCTTCACAGATCATAAGAGCCTCCAGTATTTGTTTCAGCAGAAGGAGTTGAATTTACGCCAGAGAAGGTTGATAGAATTGCTGAAAGATTATGACGTTAGCATTTTATATCATCTGGGCAAGGAAAATGTCATAGCTGATGCGCTAAGTCGCAAGTATATAGGTAGCTTGAGTCATATTCACGTTGAAAGGATTGAAATGATGAAGGCTCTATGACAGTTGGCTGACTTGCAGATTCGGTTACTGGAGCCTAAGATGGGGGTGTTATTGTCAAAAACACAGCAGAATCGTCCTTTGTAGCGGAAGTTAAGCAATGACTATATGATGATGTAGAGTTAGTCTTACTGAGAGATAGTTTACCACAATAGAAGCAGAGCCTATTTGATTGTGGACCCGATGGAGTTCTTAGATACAAGGGCCATCTATGTGTACGTAATATGGGTGAACTACGAGAAACAATTATGAATGAAGCTCATTATTCTTGATATTCAGTACACCCAGGTGCCACAAAGATGTATCATGACCTAAGGTAGCTATATTGGTGGAATGGCACGAAAAAGGAAATCACTGGTCTTCTGACTCAGTGTCCCAATTACCAATAGGTAAAGGTTGAGCACCAAAGGCCTGGAGGTTGGGTGCAGGATATGGAAATTCTAGCCTGGAAGTGGAAGGTGATTATTATGGATTTTATTACAGGATTTCCTAGAACGAGTAGGAAGCATGATTCTATTAGTTTAATAGTTGATAGATTAACTAAATTAACTCACTTCTTTCCAGTTAAGATCATATATGCTGCAGAGGATTATGCTAGGCTTTATATACGAGAGATAGTTCTCCTACATGGCGTCCCCTTGTCCATTATTTCTGACAGAGGTGCTCAGTTCACAACGAACTTCTAAGTCTTTCCAGAAAGTCTTGGGCACTCAGATAAGCCTCAGTACTGCATTTCATCCTCAGATAGACGGACAGGCTTAACGCACCATTCAAATGCTTGAAGACATGTTGCGTGCCTGTGTTTTAGATTTTGGCGGAATCTGGGATGATCATGTTTCCTTGATTGAGTTCGCCTATAATAACAACTACCAGGCTTGTATTAAGATGGCTCCATATGAAGCTTTTTTATGGGCGAAAATGCAGGTCATCAATGGGCTTGTTTGAACTCAATGAGGCAGAATTATTGGGGCCAGACTTAATGCAGCAAGCTATTGACAAGGTGAAACTTATTAGAGATTGACTGCAGACAGCCCAAAGCAGGCAGAAGTCTTATGCATATGTACACCGTCGAGCACTGGAGTTTGTTGTTAATGATTAGGTCTTCCTAAAAGTGTCACCTATGAAAGGCGTTATGCGATTTGGCCGAAAAGGCAAGCTGAATACTAGATATGTTGGGCCCTACAGAGTTATTCGAAGGATAGGAAAAGTGGCCTATGAGTTGGAGTTGCCACAAGAGTTAGCGGCAGTACACCCAGTATTTCATGTATAGATGTTGCGGAGGTGTATAGGAGACCCAACTCATGTTATGCCTATCGATGATGTCCGAATTTCTGAGGAGATGACCTACACCGAGGTTCCAGTTGCTATTCTTTACCGGCAAGTCAGGAAACTTCAAACCAAAGAAGTCGCCTTAGTTAAAGCATTATGGCGAAGTAATAACATCGAGGAAGTGACTTGGGAGGCTGAGGTGGAAATGAAGAATAAATATCCTCACCTATTTACGATGTCGACGTGATGTTAAGGTATGTGTTTGATAAGTTACTAAGTATCTATTTTAATGCATATTAAGTGAAATTAATTTCCATTCGGGGACGAATGTTCCTAAGGGGGGGAGAATATAACAACCCGAAAATGTTTTGGTGATTATTTGATGTTTATGATTGGTTAGGGAAAATTTTAGTTTTTATCACAAAAAAACTAAGGTAAAATTTCCTCTGTTTTCTCCCTCAAAAATTAGTGAAAATTAGTTGAGAAAATGGCTAAATGTTATTGATGTTGTCATGTGTTGTTGTTGCTATCTTGGCTACCTCTGATTAGTTATGTTCGCTGCATTTTTTTTATATAGATTAAGCATGTTGTTGGCATATAAAACCACTGGATTAAGAAGGGTGAAGGCTGATCATTGAGATAGGAAATCGGCTAGAGAAAAGTTCATCGGAGAAAGGTATGTAAGGCGCCAAGTCTATCAGTCTGTTAAGCACGATTTGTGTGTTGTGAATCGAATGAGACAGAAACCTATTTAAATGTCTTGAGAAGTATGTTAAGCTTCATTAAGGCTTTAAATTCCCATGTTTTATTGAGGATAAATGTTAAGATTATGTCTAGCCGAAGTGAGACACCTAAAGTGTGATATTGTGTTGATTGTTGTCATAGTTGTACATGGAGTTGGACAACCCTCAGCATGGGCATTTTGTTACTTGGTCCTTACTGTATGTCACGTGTACATATATGTGATGTTAAATATGTTTAAAGGTCTGGTATCTAACTGAAATTGGTGAAAGATCCGAGATGAGGACGTGTAAACGATTTTAAGCCACGTAAAGACGTCGCAAGTTATTGAGGGTAAACTAGCTTACCGAATTAGGATTACCTGGTTATGGTTTTCCTTTATCTTATGTGTATGGTGTGAAATATAACAGGTCAAGGGGAGATTTCATCATCCCTTTCCATTAAGCTGAACGATAAGCTAGCGAGTTTTTGAGCTCTAATGTCCCTTAGAGACGATCTATAATTTTTGTTGAAACTCTTAGATTATCCATAGTTCCTTATGATTTAGACAAGTTTTTAATACATGCATTTAAGTTCTATTTTATAGCTTTACATGTTATAAGTACTCAGTTCAAGTTATGCATTACAAAGGAGGCCTATGCAGGCCACAAGTTTAGTATTCCTTATTTCTTTGTTGTGTCTATATAGCTGGTCCAGTATAAGACATATCGGCTCCATTTATGATTTTGTCTATGATTTATTGATTTTACCAAAGTGTGGTACACCGTCTAGAGGTTTTGATATTTTACCACGATGTGGCACACCGGCTGGACAGAGTTTACCCCATTATGGTACACCGACTGGAGGCATTTTTATATTTATACCGGTATGGTACACCGGATGGAGGCATTTTTATTTTTACCCTGGTGTGGTACACTGGCTGGACGGATTGTATATAGATTTTATGGTCGGTTGTCTGCTGGCATGTCTGTTATAGTCTTTGTTGTGCGGTAGATGGTTGCATTTACACTTCAATAATGAGTTATTGTCAGGTTTCTGTTTTCAAAATTTCGGGTTGTTACTACTCATTATTTCTAGCCTAGTTATCATTTTTATCTTACATGTTTACAGTTTTCAGCCTTACATACCAGTACATTTTATTTGTACTGACATCCCTTCATCTTAGGACCCTTCCTGCAATCGTG
Source organism: Datura wrightii (assembly GCA_035772735.1). Lineage (NCBI taxonomy): Eukaryota > Viridiplantae > Streptophyta > Magnoliopsida > Solanales > Solanaceae > Datura > Datura wrightii. Next base: position 148,208,612 of record JASDFA010000018.1, read on the forward strand.
CTACAGGTACAGGCCGAGGCTCAGATTATTGGACGTAGTAGGAGCTAGACTTCAGCAAAATAGTGGTATACTCCTCTCTTCCAGGAGCCATGTCCCAGTTTGGACTTTTTTCAGTTTTGTGTACAACATGGGTAGGCCGGGGCCCTGTCCCTTGCATTTCAGTTTGTTTACTCTGTAGAGGCTGATGTGGACTAATTTGTATAGTAATGTGGGTTGTGTAGTCATATCGGTTTTTCATTGCCTTGCTTAGCTTTATTGTAGCCTTGTCGGCTTTCCAGGTTGCATATTTATAATTGTCAAGGCATTATTGGCCTAGTATTTATCTTCGTTGGTTGTGACAGGTGGTTTGGTCAGCTTTAGTGTTACATTTATAGATGCTATATAGTCGTCTTCTCGATCGACCATGAATCGTGTGTCAGTTGCACCCTACCCTAGTTCTGAGGAGTGACGGTTTTGCTAATGAGTTATTATGAATTGTGATTTACATCATATTACATGGGTTTGATCATATCTTATAGCTATTTTCAATTATAAACTTATTGATTTCGATTCCTACTAAATTAAGCCTAATTATGCATGATTTATGATGAATCTATTTGTGATCTTCTCTTCAATTGTTGATATTTACAAACCCATAATAATTTATGATTTGAAATATGGATTTATTCAAATACCCAACATGATTTGATGAATTACAAGTTATATGCATGATCTTCAACTATGCACAGGCCTTATGATTTATGAACTATGGATGATGAAAAACATGTTTTAAAAGTTACCCATGTTTATAAGTACATTTTCTAATTAATTGAGTATTGTAAAGCATGGCAAGGTATTATAAAATACCCACATGTTGAAGAATGTTTTACGGTTTATGAAATGGATCTCATGATTTATCGTTTTATGAGGTTGGCCGACTAAAGGGCCTTTTGATTCTTGGCTAACCAGGTTTAATGTGGATCAAAGAATGATGAATGTTTATTTTAAGCCATGAATCTTAATGAATGATGTTATTGAATTATGTATGAGCATAATATGGATTTTTTGGGGAACCGTGTCTAGCACCTAGCAGCCCGGCGTTCAAAGGACTACGCCGGTGTCTCATACCCACGTGCAATCGTGGGTTTAAAATGATACATTACAATGAAAATGAACCCCTCTTTTCGTGATATCACATAATGCGCGTCCCTCGCCTGGCAAGCTAGGGGTGACTCTGCCCATTTTAGTGAGATAGTTGGGGCATCATGAAAGGCTCTACCATGATGGTGTCGTTTATGACGAGTCCTCCCATTGTTCCACATCTTTTATGCATTGTTACGTTTATGATTTCGGCTCAAGTGATGATTTGATAAAGTTTCTCTTATGAATATGATAACGATCGGTTTATGAATGATTTGAAAACCTTGAGCCTTACGTTATGTTACGATATTTATGATATACACATGATGTCCCATTCTTATGACGTTTAATGAAATTTTACATGTTTTAAATGTCCGTTTTATTTACATTGCATACTCAGTACATTCCACGTACTGACTGCATACTTTCTATGCTATATCATTTTATGATTCAGGACTTGGATCTTAGGCTCCTCATCCTTAGTCCATCCTAGAGTTCGCTTTCAAAACTATTGGTGATTCCTCATGTTCCGAGGGCCGCTTGACTAGACATTTACACAGTAGAGGCTTTTAGATAATATGTAGTACTCAGCTTATGTATATGTCCAAAGTTTCTGAAAGTTATGTTATGTCATGTTATGTTTACGTTTCCGCTATGCCTTATGTTTGTCTTCCGCTTAAAGTAAATGAAGTTAAATGTATACTTATGCCATGGGTTGACTTGGGGTCTCTCGGGGTTTGTTGTTCCATTTAACGATCCGAGGTTACGTTTGGGTCATGACATTTACCTTGGGAACACATAGTTGGCCATGATATCGGAGCATGCCATCTCCGATTCAGAGAAAACCTCCACGCCACTTCCTTTAATTTAAGCAAAATAGGATCCTCTTCTTTCCTTGCAACTTTCCACACCAAAGAAGACACTGCACCATTCTGCACGATAACTTCACATTCGCTGAATTAGTGAAGAGAAGCCCCAAGAAAGCAAGCCTATCGATATATTTCACCAATTTTTCCTCCCCTCCTCCACATGAGACAGACTCTCCATAGACAACCTATTGAGAGCGTCAACAGTTACATTGGCCTTGCTCGGTGGTAAAGGACACTCATGTCATAGAGTTTGGGAAGCTCAAGCAATCTCCATTGCCGCAAATTTAAGTCCTTTTGAGTAAACACATACTGAATGCTCATGTCATCCTTCAACACATCCATATGCACCCCATACAAATAGTGCCTCCAATCTTCAACGCAAACATCACTGCTTCTAACACAAGGTCATGTGTCGAGTAATTCTTCTCATAAGTCTTAAGTTGTCTCGAAGCATATGTCATGACCTTCCCATGTTTCGTCAGCACAAACCCAAGGCCAATCCTTGAAGTATCACAATATACAACAAAGCCATTTGTGCCTTCTAGCAATGTCAATATTGGAGCTAAAATAAGTCATCTTTTTAGCTCCTGAATACTTTTCTCAAAAGCATCTGACCACTAAAATTTGGCCTTTTTCTAAGTTAAATTAGTCAAAGGTTCAAAAATGGATGAAAATCCTTCCACGAACCTTCTATAGTAGCCAGCTAAACTCAAAAAGCTCCTAATGTTAGTAGGGCTGAAAGGTCTAGGCCAGTTCTTCACCACCTCTGTCTTCTGAGAGTCTACCTAAACACCCACACTAGAAACCACATAGCCTTGAAATTCAACCCAATACATGAAAAACTCACACTTGTTAAACTTAGCAAATAACTAACGGTCCTAAAAAGTATGCAGTACAATCCTCAAGTGAGTAGCATGCACCTCCTCAATCCAAGAATACACAAGGATGTCATCTATGAAGACAATGATGAACATATCGAAGTATTTCTTGAACACCCTATTTATCAAATCCATAAAAGATGCATGGACATTCATTGATCCAAAAGACACAACTACAAGCTCATACTGACCATAACGAATCTTGAAGATGTCTTCAAAATGTGACTCTCCCTAACTCTAAGCTAGTGATTTCCAGATTTGAAGCCTATTTTCAAAAAGCACTAGGCACCCTGTATCATGACCCAAACATGGGCCCGGATCAAGATGCGGGACAAGGATCCCTGAGAGACTCCAAGTCGATCCATGGTATGAACATACACATAACTCAATCAATAAAAGCAGAAGATCAACATAATAAACATAGCGGAAGCCTGAACATAACATGAAATCTGAACATACAACACAAGCCTGAAGCTAAATATAGTCTATATCTGAAAAGCCTCTACTTCTGATGAATTAATGGGACAAGACCCCAACTAATTCTCTAAGTCTGAAACGGAAAATGTAAAGATAGCTGATAAGGAATGGTTCTCAGGAGATGAGGACTCACCAACTGAGACTAGATATACTACTCTGGAAGGCTGGCTAGCAACAAGTGTGACTTTGAATATCGTAGCCTTTAACATAACGATACAACATAGAGTATACAGTCAGTACGTGGAATGTACTTTGTATGTAAGGTATGTAAAAGCTCTTAAGTAAGTAAAATCAATAATAATGCATTTAATAAAACATAATCAAGATAAGATACTGAGAGTAAGGGTTTCATGTTAATTTTTGAAATCATGAACTGAACATAACTACATACCATAACTAATTCGAATGATACAAACCTGAAAACTGATAATCATAAGTAAAACTGAACATTGGGTCAAACCTGCTGAAAATATAATATCATGATTGATATAGGTGCATATATGAAATCATGAGGAACAATGGGATACTTTTCATATAACTGACATTACCACAATAGGCTTACGTGGTCCCAAGTATCACACTCAAATAGGCAGAGTCGTCCAATGTTTTGCAAGGGCTAATAGAGCTAATCATGATATCGATATCAAGATGAAGGCTGCTTGGGGAAGGGGAATCTCACAAAGAAGGTCCCAAATAATTTTAACATACCTACGTTGGCTCGTAGTTTTGAGGTATAGTTTGACTGACCCTTAGCCTACTCGGTGCTAGCCTACTCTGTGCTAGACAATACTCTCAAAAATATGCATTTGCTCTCTGTCATTTTTCAACGAAGCTGAACTATCATCTGGTGACGAAGTCGAATACAATAACACATGCAAAAATCTAAAAACATAATATGAGGAGCCTTGGGCTCAAACCATACAACAAGCTGAAATATAATGGGAGTCTAGACTCCAAAATTCATGTGGTAAGCTGATAACATGAAATTTAGATAAATCATGAAACATACTTGATCGTATGCGCTTGCCCAAACTTAAACCGGCTTGAAATAGACTTTGATTATTCAAAACATGAATATATACATGGGTAATTCGAAATTATACTTTCTTCAAATATCTTTCAACATAATTGGAAACATAAATCATAATCTCAACTCTTCCTGAATTCTTTTTTGATCGGACATCCTAATTTATAAAACTTTAAGACATAATTTATAATTGAAAACATTCTAAAATATTCCCATAAACCATAATTAAACATTAGAAACATTCTTAGATCATACCCATGATTGAAAATTAGAGAATCCACACATCGGGTAAAAACCCATAGATTTATCAATTAGAATATTCATGAGTTGAGAGAGGATTGGGCATAGGTGTGGACAATTGCACTAACTCAAAGACTTACATACCTAAAGAGATTTGATTTCACCACTTCCTTGATTGCCCAATGAGAATTGAAGAAGAACTTTGAAGAAACTAGACCTGATCACCTCTCAAACCTCTAAGCTTGCATGCATGAATTAGGATAGGCTTAAAATGAATTAACCCTTATTAAAACACCCTATTATAAGCTTAAAACAACGTAGATTAGGCCTTAGAAACTTAGGAATTACAGAAAAGCCTTTATTAAATTCGTAGGAAAATACGCATTGCCAGTCCCAATGAGGGACTAGACAACATGTCGGTTGGACCTTGACTCATGGTCACCTATCATTACTTACACTGCCAAAGTTCTTCTGAGGGTCACCACGACTTGTGGTGTCCCCAACAAATCATGGTGATGACCCGATAGGTGAACTTCCTGCTTCACTTCATTCTTTAGACATGTTTTACCAAGGTTGACCTAACGGATCGTGGGGCTAACCCCGACTCGTGGTCACACCCGTGGACACCCCAAACCTAAAATTTCCAATCATAGAAAAACCCCTCCCCATCCTTCACTTAACGACTCGTGGTCATCCTAATTGGTCACTGGACGACTCGTCCTGTGACCTGGTGCAGAAAATCCCGTTTTCTCCGTTTCTACTCTGCGGTCTAATCTTAGGGCTTTTGGGGTATAACACGAAGAGGCAAGTCAAAAAAGTCATCAATCCTAAGTAGGGGATACTTATTCTTGATTGTTACTTTGTTCAACTAACGATAATTGAAGCACATCCCGAGAGAATCATCTTTCTTCCAAATAAAGAAGACTACAGCACCCCACGGGGACTTACTAGGCCTGATAAAACCCTTATCTGAGAGATCTTTCAACTTCTCCTTCAACTCTTTTAACTTAGTTGGAGCCATTTTTTATGGAGGAATTGATGTGGGTTTTGTATTAGGGAGAAGGTCAATACCAAAGTCAATCTCCTACTCGGGAGGGACTCACGATAAATTATCTTGAAACACCTCTGGATAATCTCATAAAATTGGGATTAACCAAAGAGTTGGCTTTTAAGACTAAAAATCCTTAACCCAAAAAAAATGATATATACCAACCTTGGAGATCATCTTCTTGGCGTTGCAAGAGGAAACAAAGCGACCTACAGGCACTGCTAAACTACCCTTTCATTCTAGGACTAGCTCACCCAAAAATTGAAAATCCACTGACCGGGTTCAATAATTTATCAAGGCATAGCATGAATACAACAAAACCATACCAAAACAACATCAAAATCTATCATGCCTAACTCTACTAAGTCAGTTGAGGTAACTTTATGAAGAACTGTGATAGGGTAATGTTATACCCCGTAGAATTCCCGGCACCTAAATGACCTATTCGCATGTTGGTTAAGCATATTTGAAGACCATACGTGCTAGAGAAAGGTCCGGGAAAAGATCGGACGAGAAGCCTGTCGAACCATCGCGGAAGGAGCCGAGGCAGAACCCCTCCGCGATTGCAGCGTGTCACGGAGGTAAAGCCTCCGCGTTGGCTCCGTGACACGTTGGGCTTGTCCAGGCCCAAGTATATAAAGCCCCACTTCATATTTTAAATCATTTATACACTTATATTTCCAGTAAAACAGAGAGCAATCAGTAGAGAGAAGGTAAGAACGAAGGAGGTGTTATAATTTTTGTCCGATTATGCCGCTAAACGTTGTCCAAACTCAAACTAACCTCAGATACCGAGGTATTTAGCAGCAGAGAGCATTCCTACGGATTTAGTTTCGTGAAATACGGCCGACGAATCATCGAGCTACCGAGCTAAGTTAAGTGGAATTGCTCTAAACTAGTGTCTATGTTTTCCTAGATGTGAAGTGAATATTTCTTCCTTCTGGACCTCTGAAAAATAGCGAGTTTTCGATTGTCTTTCGATAAGCCTAAGTTTAGGCTATAAACTATATCGAAAGTGATGTTGCTCTTTAAAATAAAGCTGTATTTAGTATTAATTGCAATATTTATGAATGCAGTTGGGAGAAAATAGCTGAAGTACCGGCCGAGCCTCGTCCGACAGACGGATTGTTCGGGGATAAGGTATGTAAAGTTAGTTTCCTCGGCAAGTTAGTAATCTTGGTATAGTACAGTAATTTAAAGGCCGATAGAATATTCAGAAGCCATGTTGACGTTTATTATGAATGATGGTACGATACTAGAAACGTTATGTTATGTTCAGCGCGAGACTTGCTAGCACGATATAAATTTTAATACAAATATTAGAAACTGCACAGCATGATGCTCTGTATGTGATATAATGCGAAATGTTAGGGTATCATTGTATTCAGTTAAAGCCCAGTAAAGCAATGTAATATCTGTAAGACATCTCAGAGATAGAACGACAAGTTAAAGTGAAGCTAGAAAGCATATTAGAACTAGTAAAGCATGTTACTATAGAAACTCAGTATACAGCATGGTTTTCAGCAGAAATACTATATCCTGTTCAGTATTAGCCCCAGAACAGTCTGGCAGGAGACAATATTCATATGTATATATTTACAAGCCTCAGCACATATTAAATACGTACAGATTACTATAACTAGCTCAGCATGTAATATATACGATACTTTACCCCTATTAGCCTCAGCATGTGAGATATGCAGACAGTATTGCTAGTTGAGACCATTGTATTGTTTGGGGTTGGACTACCTAGCATCCATGACTGCCCCAGGGTTGATAGTTGTATCGACTCGTCCGCCAGAGGACGAGGATACGTCGCTCTACGGAGTGGCATGCCGTCCCACAGGGGACGAAGATGGGATGCCAGTTTTCCCCATATTATGCCTTGGTCGGCTTTGATACACCCCTGTCGAGCGGATGCGCCCGGGTGTTGATTTAGGAGTCTTTCGGACTCAGGTACAGTTATAGTCAGGGGCTCAGCGAGCCCAAGTGCATACCCAGGGAACCGACAAGATGCTTACAGGGTTTATAGGAGATGGGATGACCGGGGTAGGGGTGTAGATTCTGTGCTGGTTGTACCTCCCAGCTTATGGGGGCCAGGCAAGGTTTGTGTGTGCTATATTATGTTATGTTATGTTATGTCATGTCACGTTAGATACGAGTAGATCAGTAGTTGAGTGATACGTCTCCAGGTACGACCCCTATTTCCTTCCAGTATAATTAAGAAAAGGTATGACTTACATTATCAGACAGTTAATCTATTTCTTTCTACTTCAGTTTCATCAGTTATATTATTGATTTCAGATATTTCTTTCAGTTATTGCTTTACATACTCAGTACCAGCGGTACTGATGCCCGGTGGGGCACTGCATTACTTGCCTGCAGGTACTCATAGACGAGCAGGCGATACCACGTGATTGCTGTCAGCGATCGAGCATTCAGCTCCTGTCATCCAGAGACTGAATTCCAGATGTGTATTTCAGTGTCGTTTATTGTATAGTACGGGTAGGTCGGGGCCCTGTCCTGATCATTTATATTGTTATTCCTAGAGGCTTGCAGTCTGTATCTATCTTCCTGTGGTCAGTTGAGCCGGTCGTGTGAGGCCGTGCAGTTGTTAGCTGCTAGTACTCTTGTTTCTTTTATGTTGGTCGTGTGGGGCCATAAGTTTGACAGTAGTGGTGACCTTGCCGGTCACGTAGCCTTCTAGTATTTTATTTGTGAGTTGCAGATAACTAGACAGCATGGTGGCCTTGTCGGCCCGCATAGGTTTAGCTATATAGATATGTTTCTTGTTAGCTGTCATTGCAGGTATAAGAGGCTATAGGCCAACGGGCCGGGGGCTGTGTTTACAGCCGTTATATAGCCCTTTGTTTCCAGAAATGTGAGTTAGAGCTAGCCAGGTACCAGATCTGCCCAGGCTTAGCAGTCCCACAGCTCAGGTCCTAGTAGGGCACCAGGTGCCAGTCATACCCCCCAAGGCGGGGTGTGACAAACTTGGTATCAGAGCAGGTCGTGTCCTAGGGAGTCTGCAAGCCGTGCTAAGTAGAGTCTTGTCTATGGATGTGTTGTGCACCACATACTATAGGCAGGAGGCTGCGAGGCATGATAGGATGGTTACCCTTCCTTCTCAGTCAGTCGTGCTTTAGAGCGGTACAGTATAGGGTTGAGTCCCTAAAAACTTACCGTATTCTTTTATTACAGATACAAAGGTAGATCAACATTACCCTACTAAAGGCAGAAGATCAGATATAACAACAGAAGAAGGCATTATCCAGTTACAAGGTAACTACAGCCGCAGGAGGAGGTAACAGGGACCTCCCAATGTTATCTCTTTTATTGGTACCGTCCCCAGTATATGTCGATAACTTCAGAATAGGAAGTCATAAGCATAACGTATAAATGAGTCAATTTATTTGTTAGATATATATATATAAATATAAGACCTGATTAAGATAGTAGACAATATTAGATTATCAGATAAGTGTTAGAAAGAGTAAGGAGCTCTTATGAATATGTAAGTTGTGCAGACCCTCACGGTAATAAGTCAGAAGAGCAAGCAAGACTGCTAGCTTACTCGAAGTGGGTGTAGGAGATCCGTCAATGATGGACTCCCAGTGAGAGTCAAGTTCAAGTCAGGAAAGGGTTGAATCCGCCGTGGCATGCTAACGACGGCAGGGTATGTCTGCAAGATAATAGTTATAACCTTAACTGTGATATCAAAGGACAGGGGGATTATATGAATAAGATGGGTCCGACTGCAAGTCAGAAGAAGTATAGGTTGGAACTTGACCGGCAACCTTATTGGCAGCGTAAGGTAGGTACCTTGAACCCCATAGCCCAGTTTGAGGAAGATGAAGGTGAAGAGCATGAATACTAGATTTTGAGGGAAAATCAGAATTTCCTCTACATTGATAGAACATTGTGTATTAAGGACTAAACCTTAGACGAACAGTTAAGAGACAGTAAGGTTGTAGTTTAGAATGTTGCGGTATGTCCGCCCAAGGAGAAGGTAAGAGGGTACCGAACCAAAGACTCCGATCTAGTGTGGCCCAGAGACAAGGTCCAACAGACAGTCACGGGCCTTAATATAATGCTAAGTAAGGCCACAAGGTTCGGATGTTGACCCCACATTATAAGAGTGGCGAAATTTCAAATAGCAGATCATAGCTAAAGTGCATGTGTGTGTTGCTTTCAAAATGGGATGAAAAAAATCCCATGTAATGATACGAGAGGGCAGGAGATATTGTTAGGACGTAGAAGCGGTGTATCATGTACGGTATGAGATTCAGCAGAGCATGTCATAGATTATGTATTACCGCAGAACTCAGTACATATTGTACGTAACTATTGATATATATATGTATACAGATAATAGATATGTTGTGAGTGGCTACCTATAAGGGGTACAATCACAGATGCTGAGTAGTAATAGAAAGAATGTACAAATTGCATTGCAGGACACCCCCCCTTGTCAAAAAAAAAAAAGAGGGAGAAGAAAGAAAGAAAAGGAGAGAAGAAAGGAGAAAGGGAAAGGAGAAGAGAAAGGGCAAATTAAGTGTGAATTACGTATGAAGTCATAGAAACTATCTCAGTTCTTAGTTATTAAGTTAATAGACTTATGTGTTGTTGCCAGATCTAGGCTCTATGAGCTTACCAGAGTTAATGGCCTAAACCAGAAGTCTAGACGAGAAGGGCGCAGTTAGACGGTCTATCGACCATCTGGCGCCTGCATTAGCAGGGAAGCATCCCTGAAGATCAGTAACATTAGTGCATATGCTAGAACCAGGATTAGAGGCCGAATAGGCAAATTTCGGAGATTAGCAATATCATAATTGTTCTAGTATGTTGAGTGGTCGTACGTCGTTTTCCCAGCCTTGTAGGCGAGAGTCGGCCTTAGTCAACCTAGTAGTTGTTATATGGAACATCCCATAAGTCAGCCGGCCGTCCCAGTCAGAATACCCGTGGGTACCCCAAGGAAGGGTCCACATCAGTAGTCAGCGATAGACTAGTTCTTCAGCTGGTTCTCGTAAGATATTCAGATGCAGAGCCCTAGCAGAAGGCTAGTATTTACAGAATAGCTCATAAGACCGAGAATTCCCCAGAATACCAGTATAAATCCGAGTGGATACACACAAGGCGTAAGAAATTAGTAGTGCTCTGCTAGCACAGTGTTTACTAAGACAAGGAGATCGGTAGGTTCCCTACGAGGATCCAGGGACGGATCGCCTGAGAGTAGGTTGAACTAAGCACAACACCACAATTGTTCAATTAAGAAGACGAAACAGTTAGCTGTCCACAACTCCGCAGTTATGCATGAGCTACAAATATCCGAGTAGGACATGTAGAGCATCGTTAGACTACTGCAGCATTCAGATCATCTAACCCAGCTATTTAGTTAGTCGAGATTATTCAGCCAGACTATTAGAGATCATGATCATTGTCAGGATCCTCCGATCAGATACGGGCACATGGTGTGCAGATAGTCGTTCAGGTTATCTTAGCAACAAGTAGCCTTAGCATGCGGCCAGAAGGCCAGATGAGCTCTAGCTATACCGGTGGATTCCTTGTCAGATTTTCCGGTAGATACACAGAAAATCAAAGCAGTGAAGACATAGCCCAGACCTACCACTCCGATCGAAGTACGCAATCCCTGCGGTTAGCCGGGTACTACAGAGGGTTTGTGGAAGGATTTTCCACCTTAGCAGCACCTCTGACTAAATTGACACAGAAGGCAGCAAAGTTCCAGTAGACTGAGGCGTGTGAGCAGAACTTCCAAGAGTTAAAAGCCAGGTTAACATCAGCTCCAGTGTTAGTATCGCCAGAAGGTACAGAGGGTTGATGCAGCATGGTAAAGTAATAGCTTATGCTTTCAGGCAGTTGAAGAAACATGAAAAGAATTATCTTACCCATGACCTAGAGTTAGCTGCAGTAGTTTATGCCTTAAAGAGTGAATATTTTGTATCACCCAGGAAGGGCTAATATGGTAGCAGATGCCCTTAGACATAAATCTATGGGGAATTGGCATACTTGCAGCCTGAACAGTGAGAATAGGCCCGAGAATTACACCAGTTAGCCGGTTTAGCCGTTCACATAGCAGAAATAAAGGACAACAGAGCGGTAATCTAGAACACCGCCGTGTCTTCATCAGTTGTGAAAATAAAATAACGGTAGTATAAGAATCCTGACCGGGTTTGCAAGGGAAAACGCCAGTTTTCCAGGTAACAGAGGATGGAGTGCTGCGTTGTAAAGGCTGTCTATATGTTTCAGATGTTTCAAGTCTCCGCCAGCAGATTATGAACGAGGTACATTACGCCCGTTGTTCTCTACACCCCGGGTGCGACAAAAATGTGCCATGATATCAAGGAAAACTACTGGTGGCCAGGTATGAAAAGGGAAATTGCTGAGTTTATAGCCTAGTGTCCTAACTGCCAACAGGTGAAGGCGGAACGCCAGAAACCAAGCGAGTTAACTCAGGACATAGCTGTGCCTCTCTGGAAATAGGAAGCAGTAAATATGGATCTTATAGCAGGATTACCCCGTACTAAACACAAACATAACTCTATATGGGTGATAGTTGACAGGCTGACAAAATCAGCTCATTTCCTGCCAGTGAAGGCTACCTTCTCGGCTGAGGATTATGCTGAATTATATATCAGAGAAATAGTTAGACTACATGGAGTGCCGGTATCCACCATTTCAGATAGGGGAGCACAGTTCACAACTAGATTCTGGCAGTCGTTTCAGAAGGGATTGGGAACGCAAATTAAATTGAGCACAGCATTCCACCCTCAGACAGATGGGCAGGCTGAGCGAACTATCCAAACGCTCGAAGATATGTTGCGAGCGTGTGTACTAGATTTTGGGGGTAATTGGGATGAGCATCTTTTGTTGATTGAATTTGCTTATAATAACAGTTACCATTCAGCTATTCAGATGGCGCCTTTCGAGGCATTATATGGGCGAAAATGTAGATCGCCAGTGGGCTGGTTTGAAGTGGGGGAATCAGCATTGGTTGGCCCAGACATTGTCCGGCAATCAGAGGAAAAGATAAAGCTTATCCGAGAACGAATACTGACTGCTCAGAGCCGCCAGAAGTCTTATACAGATACGCGACGCAGAAATCTAGAATTTGCAGTAAATGACTGGGTATATCTAAAGGTGTCTCCAATGAAAGGGGTGATGAGGTTTGGCAAGAAAGGCAAGCTTAGCCCGAGACTCATTGGGCCATATCAGATTCGGCGAAGAATAGGCCGAGTTGCATACGAATTGAACTTGCCTCCAGAGTTAGCATCTGTTCACCCAGTATTCCATGTCTCTATGTTGAGGAAGTTCGTAGGGGACCCTTCTACAGTAGTTCCAGTTCAGGATGTCCAGGTCACAAAAGAGTTAGCCTATGAAGAGATGCCCGTAGCTATCTTAGACAGACAGATTCGCAGGTTGAGGAATAAAGATGTTGCGTCTGTCAAAGTATTGTGGCGTAACAGGAATCGTGAGGAAATGACGTGGGAAGCTGAAGAAGATATGAAACCCAGATACCCTCACCTATTTCAGGCCTAGTCAGGCGACAGGTATGTCCGTATTATTACTTATGCAGTACCTTATAATTGTATGTGTGTGAATGAGAAAGATTGATACTCAGTCATCCAGTGGATCTTAAAATATTGTGTACAGTACCTGTATTGGACTTTTCTGCATTTCAGGTTTTTGCTATAGCCCATATTACAGGGGAAACTCTGCTGAAATTTTTCTAGAAAGTAAGTTAAGTAGTCCTCTAGATAGCAGTGCACATTCGAGGATGAATGTTCTTATGGGGGGGAGAATGATATACCCCGTAGAATTCCCGGCACCTAAATAACCTATTTGCACGCTGGTTAAGCATATTTGAAGACCATACGTGCTAGAGAAAGGTCCGAGAAAAGATCGGACGAGAAGCCTGTCGAACCATCGCAGAAGGAGCCGAGGCAGAACCCCTCCGCGATGGCAGCGTGTCACGGAGGTGAAGCCTCTGCGTTGGCTCCGTGACACGTTGGCCTTGTCCAGGCCCAAGTATATAAAGCCCCACTTCGGTTTTAAATCATTTATACACTTATATTTCCAGTAAAACAGAGAGCAATCAGCAGAGAGAAGGTAAGAACGAAGGAGGTGTTATAATTTTTGTCCGATTATGCCGCTAAACGTTGTCCAAACTCAAATTAACCTCAGATACCGAGGTATTTAGCAGCAGAGAGCATTCCTATGGATTTAGTTTCGTGAAATACGGCCGACGAATCGTCGAGCTACCGAGCTAAGGTAAGTGGAATTGCTCTAAACTAGTGTTTATGTTTTCCTAGCTGTGAAGTGAATATTTCTTCCTTCTGGACCTCTGAAAAATAGCGAGTTTTCGACCGTCTTTCGATAAGCCTAAGTTTAGGCTATAAACTATATCAAAAGTGATGTTGCTCTTTAAAATAAAGTTGTATTTAGTATTAATTGTCATATTTATGAATGCAGTTGGTAGAAAATAACTGAAGTACCAGCCGAGCCTCGTCCGATAGACGGATTGTTCGGGGATAAGGTATGTAAAGTTAGTTTCCTCGGCAAGTTAGTAATCTTGGTACAGTACAGTAATTTAAAGGTTGATAGAATATTCAGAAGCCATGTTGACGTTTATTATGAATGATGGTACGATACTAGAAACGTTATGTTATGTTCAGCGCGAGACTTGCTAGCACGATATAAATTTTAATACAAATATTGGAAACTGCACAGCATGCTCAGTATGTGATATAATGTGAAATGTTAGGGTATCATTGTATTCAGTTAAAGCCCAGTAAAGCAATGTAATATCTGTAAGACATCTCAGAGATAGAACGACAAGTTAAAGTGAAGCTAGAAAGCATATTAGAACTAGTAAATCATGTTACTATAGAAACTCAGTATACAGCATGGTTTTCAGCAGAAATACTATATCCTATTCAGTATTAGCCCCAGAACAATCTGGCAGGAGACTATATTCATATGTATATATTTACCAGCCTCAGCACGTATTAAATACGTACAGATTACTATTACCAGCTCAACATGTAATATATACGATACTTTACCCCTATTAGCCTCAGCATGTGAGATATGCAGACAGTATTGCTAGTTGAGACCATTGTATTGTTTGGGGTTGGACTACCTAGCATCCATGACCGCCCCAGGGTTGATAGTTGTATCGACTCGTCCTCCAGAGGACGAGGATACGTCGCTCTACGGAGTGGCATGCCATCCCACAGGGGACGAAGATGGGAATCCAGTTTTCCCCATGTTATGCCTTGGTCGGCTTTCATGCACCCCTGTCGAGCGGATGCGCCCGGGTGTTGATTCAGGAGTCCTTCGGACTCAGGTATAGTTATAGTCAGGGGCTCAGCGAGCCCAAGTGTATACCCAGGGAACCGGCAGGATGCTTACAGGGTTTATAGGAGATGGGATGACCGGGGTAGGGGTGTAGATTCTGTGGTGACCTTGCCGGTCACGTAGCCTTCTAGTATTTTATTGCTGAGTTGCAGATAACTAGACAGCATGGTGGCCTTGTCGGCCCGCATAGGTTTCCCTATATAGATATGTTTCTGGTTAGCTGTCATTGCAGCTACAGGAGGCTATAGGCCAATGGGCCGGGGGCTGTGTTTACAGCCGTTATATAGCCCTTTGTTTCCAGAAATGTGAGTTAGAGCCAGCCAGGCACCAGATGTGCCCAGGCTTAGCAGTCCCGCAGCTCAGGTCCTAGTAGGGCACCAGGTTCCAGTCATACCCCCCAAGGCGGGGTGTGACAAACATAATTTCAGTCTACCCATCGAGCTATAACTGAATCACCAACAAGAGTTGAGACTGAAAAAGGTTTTGAGAGATTCTTGGGACTGACACCAAAACTGATGGTAACATAAGGAGTCATGAAGGTTAATGTGACCCCTGAATCTAGAAATGTATAAAGATTAAGATGCAAGACTCGTAACATACCAGTGACCATGTTTGGTGAACTCTCCTACTCCTAACAAAATGATAGCGCATAAAATGAACTCTGGCACTGCCCACCACCGGCACTAGAAGATGCATCCTGTTGAGGTTAGTGAGCTGCTAGATCACTGAAGTAGTGGCTAGGGCATGACTTCTACAATCACCCCACCTAGTTGAGGGACAATCCCTACACATGTGTTTGGGTTTCCCACACTCGAAGCAAACATCTGAGCCCACCAAGCACTCTCCTAGGTGGTTTTTCCCACATATCATATAATCTGGGAAAGTACACTCCCCTGACATGCTCCCCTAACCTTTAGAGCCTGATGGTCTACCTCTTTGATAACCTCATGGAATAGATGGAACACTGGATATTGATGGAGCTTGGGCTGATGATATCTATTGGGACTATGTTCGGTGTCCACCACCGATCCTTTGCTGGGAGTAATCAATGTGCCCAGTACTAGTCCTCTTGATCTCCGACTCCTTCTCCTTAAACTTCTCCTCTTCGATTTGCTGGGCATGAATCATGAGTCGAGATATATCATGTCACTGATGAGCATAGTGGTCCTACACCTCATGACAACTAAAACTGAGGCCCCCAACAAAAACTTACTCATCTAATCCTTCGGCTCAGCAACCGTCTCCAACGCAGACTTCGACAACTAAGTGAACTTCAAAGCATACTCCTAATCGACATGTTGTTCTACTTCAGATTAATAAACTCAACAACCTTGGCTTCCCTTATCTCTCGATAAAAGAACCTTTCCAAGAAGGCTGTCACAAACTCATCCCAGTTAACATGAACTGCACTTGCCCTATGACCTATCTTCCACTACCGAAACCAAATATGAGCCAACCCTTTCAGATGATAAGAGGCCAAATCTGCCTTCTACTCTCCGAAAACTCCTATAGTTTGAGTAATCTTTTAGATCTCCTCAATGAATGCTTGTGGATCTTCATCCACCTTGGAACCATAAAACTCTAGCAGATTCATTCTAGTGAAGTCCCACACTCTTGCCACCATAGCACCCCTATTGAGATTCAACAGTGCAATTGCCCGTTGGTTAACCTATGTCGATAAAGCTTGGGCCATCATCTGAAAAGTAACCCTAAACTCGGCATAAGTCACATGCTCATTTGAAGGGTCCGCTAGAGATGGTGGGGCTGGCTACCGCCCATCTCTATTGTCATTCCCATGGCCATTGTTGTTTCCTTTCCTTCTTGTATTGACTTGGCAGGGTGGC
Organism: Datura wrightii; assembly: GCA_035772735.1. Taxonomy (NCBI): domain Eukaryota; kingdom Viridiplantae; phylum Streptophyta; class Magnoliopsida; order Solanales; family Solanaceae; genus Datura; species Datura wrightii. Next base: position 148,225,492 of record JASDFA010000018.1, read on the forward strand.
ATATTTCTATAAATGCAAATACCACAAATTAGAGGAATAGAGAGGGTTGGACTTCATCGCACGATAAAGATCATGAAAGAAGGGAGGTTTCTTAAAATGTCTTGTAGCCTCTTCCTCATAACTATGGCACATTTCATACCCATGAACAAGAAGTTACTCGACGCGGCTTGTAGAAACCCTAGGATACTCTAAACCTGATGCTCTAATACAAAGTTTGTCATGAAGCGAGCATGGACCCCAAATCGTAACGCAAGTCCTAGAACCATAAATGGCTACAAGATAACCCATGGTAAATTCATGACATCATTAAGTGCATAACTAAGTTGAAATGCAATATATAATAAAGCAAAAGTTGAAGTCTAGAATATCATAAATTGTATGGAAAGGGACAACAAGTCAAAACCGCTGAAATATCTAGCGTCAACTTTGAAAGTCGCTACTCATATGATGAGTTGATGGGACAATACCACCAACTAGCTCTATTAAAGTCTAAAACTGAAAGAAAAAAAAGAAAGGACATACATCGAAACTGATGTCCTTGGATGATGTGGACTCATCAAAATAGCTGAAGTTAGAGCCAGATAGAATCTAGAGACGAGGCTGAGATGGGTCACCTGAACATATATCATGAGATGATATAGCACAAAAACATGCAATATGTACTAAGCAGGATAAGTAAAATATGGGAGTAGAGATAACGTGGTAAAATCATGATCATGAGATAGTCATAAACATGAGTTATTTATCATAAGTTGTAGCATAATGACCCCAAATTTTGAAGATAATAATCATATAGCTTCATATGTTTGAAATCATAAGTAAAAGTTCATAAATTGATCAATGGGTCAAAATATCACAAAACATGATATCATAAATCCTGAACATGAACAACTTACAAGATTATGAACAATGGAAGATTCTCATAATCGACATAATCATGAACAAGAACATGATTCCCAACTATCTCTCTCAAGTTGGCAGAACCGTCCTACGCCTTGCCAGAGCAAAGAACGATAAAGGCGTGATATCACTCATGAGGCCATTTAGTCGGGGGAACACTCTCTGGCGAGGCCCCAATCATACATATACCTACGATCGTATGTAGTTCTAAGACCTGGATGTGCTGATCTCTGGCCTAATCAATGCTAAATACTACTCCCAAAACATGCATATTTGTTCATAATCATAATAATGAAACACACTTTGTTTTTCATGGGCTAGTTGGAAAATATGAAAATCATAAACATACTTGACATATGTGAACTATCCATGAAAATAATGTTGTTGATTCGGCCATGATACATAGGTTGAGATTCATTAAATTCATGCATAATTGAGTAAATCATCATAACTTGAGAAACATAGGTTCATAAGAGATTCTTGTAGAAAACATATAATCATAATCGTAAAACGTGGATCGAATAATAAGAGAATTGAATTCGTAGAAGATCATGAGAGATTTCATCACAATTGGGTCTAACATTAGAAATTCATAAAACTATGACGGAAGACTTGAATTCATGAAATTGATTTAAATTTTGCATGAGGGTGGAAGAAATCCCCCATTCATTATCCTACATACCTCGATTTGATGCAATTCTAGCTAAGAATTAAGACCCAAGAGTCTTGGAGAAGATGAAGATGAAGAAGCCTTACTTGCCTAGAGAGCTTGATTTCTGAATTATGGTGTTATATAAAAGAATGATGAATTAAGCTAAGTAAAACCCTCTAATGCAGCCTCAAGGATTCCCAAAATAATCTCACTTAGAAATTAAAATCATAGGGTTTTACTAAACTACCCTTGGACTGCCGAATTAAAAACCACTAGAAAAAACCTACGATCCATACAATTGATTTTTAGTTCAACCAACGGACCATTGGTTCATTCATTGAATCTTTCTTCTACTTTGAACCACCCTCTGAACCGGCTCGAACAACTAAAACCAATGAAAGGTACAATTTAACAATGGTTCATATAATCCACCCTTGGTTCGTCGTGAATTTTTGCATTTTCATGAAGTTCTCCACCAATGAGCTAACCAATGACTCGTTGGTCCTAACCACAACCCTCTTGAAGGCCCCACAATGGCCTGGTGCCATTTTTCTGATGGTTTCTGCTACAAGTTATTGTATAATCTTAGGGACTTTCGGATTGTTACATAACCAATTGTAGATCTACAATGCACCATAAAGAGCTTCATATTAGGCCTGTCATACACCAAATCTGACCCTGGCGCAACAGGCATCCGATGTTACAGAACCACATCGGAAGCACCTTGTGGATTGATAGTTCACACATTGCCCCATCATTATTACTTAATTCAGTTAAGTGTATAAAAGTTTAAGACAAATAATTAAAAAAAAGAATAATATAAGTAATGTGAATATTTATCTTGTCGCGAAACAATGTAGTGTCTCCAACGAGTAGTGCAATAACTCAAGTAAGCCCCACATTACAATATTTATCTATGGATCCTTTAAGAAAAGAATAACTAACTCGAGACACAACTCAAAATCTAATAAAGTTATAAAATAGTTAATGGCACCCATCAACAACAATGTGGCTCACAAACGTCTGATGAATAGCAAGTTCCCTCCTAAGAGTCTCACAAAGCTGGAACCTACTCCTCCTCATTACCTAATACAACACCAAAAATAATGATTTCATATACTAGAATTACTATCTTTCCAAAGAAACTGGCTTTACATACCTCAGTTGCCGACTTCTTGACTAACTGGTGTAACTCGGCCAATATCCAGCTATTTCTTCCAAATGCATTCATATTCATAGCAAATAAAACTAAATTCATCAATATTCTAGAATAAAACACTACTTTGAATATATATACTGCCCAAACATTGACTTATCAAAAAACAGCCGAAAACTTGCTATTTCTCGGAAGTCCATAAGGGAGAAATACTCACTTTAGGGCTAGGAGTATATTGACACTAATTTGGAGCAATTCTATTTACCTTAGCTAGGTAGGACGATGATTCGCCGACCGAATTTCACGAAAATAACTCCGTAGGAATGCTCCCTGCAGCTTTATACTTCGCTACCCGAAGTTAATTTGAGTTTGGACCACGTTTAACAGCGTAAACGGAAGGAATTTTAATGGAAACCTTCGTCCTCTCTGTTTCTCTACTGTTGTCTGGTTTACTCACTGGAAATATTGATAATTATCACTTAAAAACTGATGTGGGGGCTTATATACTTGGGGCCTTTACGTCGCATTTGTCAAATGCGACTTATAAGTCGCATTTGTCGAATGCGATTTGTAAGTTGCATTTGCCTTGCGACACTCTGACTTGGCGCTTGTCCGGTCTCTCCCCAGGCCCTTTTTCTAGCACGTACGACATTCTAAAACTCTTAACCAACATGCGAATAGGCCATCTAAATGTCAAGAATTTATAGGGTGTAATAGGTTAGTTTGAAATCACTCATGAGACCTTACCTGGTAACTGAGTATAGTCATCCAATAGGAATGAACCAGTTATTTGGATGAGCCCTAGTTATCAGTTCTACAAGTAAGAATTGGAATTGATCACGGTGTATACCCGAAGTAGTTATAAACCCATGAGGAACACTTACCTAGTAATTTGCAAATCTTGATATCAATCACAATTATAATCTTTCTTTAACATAGTTTTTCTTTGAAACCCCCCAATTTGGAGATAACTCACCAACAAGTTCTTGTACCGGCATTAGTCTAGATTTTACCCTATTCCCTGTGGCTTCGACCCAACCTCTTTGTTGGATTCTTTAATGACAACGTACGCTTCATACATGGACAGGAAGTGTGAGTTTAAGCCTTATCAAAAAGTGGCGCCATTGCCGGGAATACAACTAAGATTAGATTAATTGTTGTATTTAACTTTTGATTGTTATTTCCTCGTTTACATTTTTATTTGTTTTGTTTTGTCTTATCCAGGACACCTCTTGGCAAAGTTAAGCATTTAACAAAGTGGAGAATGAGTCCAAGTTTTTTAATGAATTCTGAGTAATCAAGATATCAGCGTCGTGCCACACGTTAAATTAGGCGCTGCATGGGAGGCAACCCATGAATAGATGGTGAAGTCTGAGTAGCCACAGGTATGTACCTCTCCTAGTTTTTACATTCTTGATTGCTTTAGGGAAAAAGAATATTTTTAAGGGGGGGGGGGGGGAGATGTACTTGTTTTTGGATATTCGCCCAAGGGTTTTTCTTGTTGTATTTCTTTTCCCTTGCGCATGATTTCAAGTAGAACTGGAATGTTTAGGATTTTATTTTATTTTTGTGTTCTTGTTTAATTAGAAAGTAGCTGTCATGACCCAAACATAGGCCTGAATCGAGACACGGGACAAAGAACCCCGAGAGGCTCCATGTCGACCCATGGCATGAACATATCATCTCAATCAATCATATTAAAGAGGAAGATTAACATAATTAATATAGCGGAAGTCTAAAAATCTTATAACATCAGAATACATAACTCAAAACCGAAGCTAAGTACATACTATGTCTGAAAAGCCTCTACTACTGACGAGTTGATGGGACAAGACCCCACTAACTCACTAATGTATAAAACTGAAAGTAATAGATACAACTGAAAGAAGGGCCCTCGAATGATGAGGACTCACCACTTTGGCTAATAAGTGTTAAATGTTGTAGGTCTGGCTAACGACGGAACTAAGACTGCATCATGAAATGATGTAACATAGAGTATGTGTCAGTACGTGGAATGTACCGTTATGTAAGGTAAGTAAAACCGCTATGTAAGTAAAATCATAAATCATGCATAATATAAAACAAAATTAAGATAAGATTTTGAGAGTAGGGCTTGCATGCTATTTTCTAAAATGCTGAACATAACTAAATGGAATGACCCAAAGCTGAAAACTAATAATCATAAGTAAAACTGAACATTGGGTCAAACATGCTGAGAACATAATACCATGATTGATGAAGATGCATAACAGAAATCATGAGGAACAATAAGCGAATTGTCATATAACCGACATTACAACAATAGAGCTTACATCGTCCCAACTATCACACTCAAGTGGGCAGAGCCATCCAAAGCTTTGACAAGGCTAAGGACGCTACCATGATGTCGATATCAAGTTGAAGGACCCTTGGGGGTAGGGGAAGCTCACAAGGGACGTCCCAAGTAATCTGAACGTACCTACGTTGGCGCGTAATTCTAAGGCATATGGTTGACTAACCCTTAGCCTACTCGGTGTTAGACACTACTCCCAAAAAAACATGCATATGCTCTCCATCGATTTTCAACGAAGCTAAACCATCATCTAATGACGAAGATGACTCATAATATACATACATAAATCCCAAATCATAACATGAGGAGCCTTGGCTCAAATCATACCACAAGCTAAACATAGTGGGAGTCAAGACTCAAAAATCCATGCTAATAACATGAAACATAGATAAATCATGATACATACTTGATCATATGGGCTTCCCCAATACTTAAACATTCTTGACATAGGCTTGATCATTCAAAAACATGAACATAAACATGGGTAATTCGAAATCGTACTTTCTTCATAAACATCTCATCATACTTGAACACAAACTTCATATATCTCAACTTTCACGAACTTTCATGGATGGGCATCATAGTTTATAATAATTGAAAGAATAATTAATAATTGAAAACCTTGTAAAATCTGCCCATTAATCATAATTGAACACTAGGGACATGTTTAGACCATACCCATAATTGAAACTTAGAGAATTCACATTTTGGGTTAAAACCCCATAGATTCATCAATTAGAAATTCATGAATTGAGAGGGGATTGGGCATGGGTGTAGACAATTACACCCATTCAAAAACCTACATACTTGAAGAGATCTGATTTCACAACTTCCTTGATTTCCCAAAGATAATTTGGGGAAGTACTTAAGGAATTTAGGCTTGATCACCCTTAGGAGCTTCTAGACTTGCATGCATAGAAATGAATAAGCCTATAATGAACTTACCCCTCTTAAAACACTCTATTTTGAGCTTAAAACAACGTAGTTAAGACCTTAGGAACTTAGGAATTATGAAAAAGCGCTTAATAAATTCGCAGGGAAAAACATATTGTTGGTCCCCACGAGAGACTAGACGACCTGTCGTCCCTGACCATGACTTGTGGTCACCTCTCGTTGCCTGCACTGGGTATCCATCTTAACTGGTCACAACGAGGGACACCATGACTCGTGGTGTACCTGATGACTCATCGTGACTAGTCATTATGTATACTGCCCAAATCCTTCATTCTTCATTCAATAATTGACGATGGACCACCTAACGATTCGTGGTCCCACCTGTAGTCAGCCTGAAACTCAAAATTCCAACCCAATCCAAGCTCCTCCCCATGAGTCACTCAACGAATCATGGTGCACCCCACGAGTTACTGGACAATTTGTCCTGTGACCTGGGGCAGAAAATCCTATTTTCTCCGTTTCAACTCCCAAGTCTGACCTTAGGCTTTTCGGGGTATTACTGTCACGACCCAAACATAGGATCAGATTGTCATACGTGAAAAAGAACCCCGAGAGGCTCCAAATTGACCCATCACATGAATATAACATCTACCTCATTCAAATAAGTCGAAAGATCAGCATAAATTACATAGTGGAAGTCTGAACATAACGTAACATCTGAATACATACATAAGTTGAATACAAACTATGTCTGGAAAGCCTCTAATACTGATGATTTGATGGGAAAAGATCCCAACTAACTCACTATAGTCTGAAATTGAAAATACTGAACATATCTAGATAGTAAGGTCCTCAAAAGATGAGGATTCACCAACTCCGGTTGGAAGTACTAATGCTGGGAATCTGGCTAACAGCGGTACTGAGGCTGGATATCAGAGCCTGTATTATAAAATGACACAACATAGAGTATGCAGTTAGTACGTGGAATATACAGAGTATGTAGGGTAAGTAAAATCGCTAAATAAGTAAAATCATTAAACATGCATAGTATAAAACATAATCAAGATAAGATTATGTGATAGGGATTGCATGTTATTTTCTAAAATCATGATTTGAACCTATTTGAAAATCATAATTGAATGGAATGACCCAAAACTAAAAACTGATAATCATAAGTAAAATTGAACATTGGGTCAAACCTACTGAAAACATAATATCATGACTGATGAACATGCATAACTAAAATCATGAGGAACAATGGGAGACTCATTTTATAACTGATATTACCACGATAGAGATGACATGGTCCCAACTATTATAATCAAGAGGATAGAGCCTTCTAAAGCCTTTCAAAGGCCTAGGACGAAATCATAATATCGATATCAAGCTGAAGGCCCCTTGGGGGCAGGGGAAGCTCAAAAGGGAGGTCCCAAAAGTATGTATATAACCTATGTTGGTGCGTAGTTTTGAGGTATAAGGTTGACTGACCCTTAGCCTACTCGGTGCTAGACACTACTCCTAAAAACTTACATTTGCTCTCCATCATTTTTCAACGAAGCTGAACCATAGTCTGGTGACAAAGATGAATGCAATAATACATGCAAGAATCTAAAAACATAAAACATGAATGTAGACATGGATAATTCGAAATTATACTTTCTTCAAATACCTTTCATCATAATTGGAAACATAGATCATAATCTCAACTCTTCCTGAATTCTTTTATGATCGGGCATCATAATTTGTAAAAATTGAAAACATAATTTATAATTGAAAACATTCTAAAATATTCTCATAAATCATAATTCAACATTATATATATTCTTAGATCATACCCATGACTGAAAATTAGAGAATCCACATGTTACACCCCATAAGTTCCTAACATTTAGTCGACCTATTCGTACATTAGTAAAGAGTTTTAGAGTTCAGTGTGTACGAGAAAGAGCCTGGGAAAAGGTCGAATGAGCGCAGAATCGAAGATGCAAGGGAAAATGCCGGAGCAGGCTGCAACAGGGATAGCATGCCACGGACCCCCGCCCTCCGTGTTGGGCGCCGTGGCATGCCCGACTTTTGTCGTGACATGGTCCATGCCACAGACCCCTGTCCACCACCCTAAGTATATAAATAGTCCCTTAGTTCATATCAATGTAATCATTTGTTATAATTTCGGCCTAAGAAAGGCAGATATGAAGAATTTAGGTAATTTCCTTCTATTTATGCTATCAAATGTTGTCCAAATTAAAATTAACATTAGGTATTTAATTATAAGCCTGCAGGGAACATTACTACGGAGTTAGTTTCTTGAAATTCGCCCGGCAAATCATAGCCCCGCCTAGTAGAAAATGTCAGAATTGCTCCAAACTAATTTCTATACGATCACAATCTTCAAGTAAGCATTTCTCCCTTTTGAACTTTGGAGATATTATACATTTTCGACCGTGTTTTGTTAAGTTGATGTATAGTTAATATTTATATAGAAAGTTATCATTTTTGCCGAATTTAGTGCTGAAACTAGTCTCATTCACCAGTAATACGATTACTGTTGGAAAGAGTTGTTGAGTATGATTTGAAACTCGCCAGTTAATCAGAAATCGGTGATCCAAGTATGTTAAGGCAAATTCGTTCGGCAAGTTAGTTTCGTCAATATTATAATTTAGATTGAATCCTAGTAAGAAAGCCAGAAGTATATCTATTGTGATTAGCAGTTATTATTAGCTGAGACCAGTCTTCTAGGTTTAGTTAGGGATTGAATTTTCCCTGTATATCCCTCTATAATCAACCCTGGGTTAATAGTTGTGTCGACACCACCCAGGGGCGAGATGACATCGCTCCAAGGAGCAGTATGCCATCTACAAGGGATGAAGATGGGGTCCTTGGTCCTCATATAGTCTATTCCATGGCTGGTCTATTTTTATGCTGATCTGTCAAGCCCGGTGACCGGTGTATAGATATCAGATATTAGGAGTCCATCGGACTTAGTCACAGCTACAGTTTAGGGGCCGAGCAGGCTCAATTGCAGACAGGGAGACTGGTAGGATGGCTATGGTTATTAGATGACTTAGTATTTCCTTGATAGGTAACCTATATTGGAGTGTACTGAGCAAGGCTTATGGGGGTCCGGGTGGGTTATTCTATGCTGGTTGTACCTTCTGGCTTATAGGGGTCAGGTAAGGTTCTTGTTATGAAGTAGTTACTGATAGATTAGATAACAGGAAGTTCATCTATTCAGGTTGTATTTCTATCCCTTCTTTTCAGTTACTTTTAGTTTCATTTCAGCTCATTTAGTTATTTACAGTTACTGCCTTCATATTCGGTACATATTGTACTGACGCACTTTTGGGATGCTACATTACTTTCTTGCAGGTGTTGATAGACGTGGACTAGGATCTTCTTCGCTTTCACCCACAGTTAGCAAGGCAGTCAGCTCCATTCCTTTAGAGTTACTAGCTAGAAGGTTTACTCTCTTTCATTCATACAGTTTATGGGTAAGTCGGGGCCCTGTCTCGACCAGTATATTACTACTAGAGGCTTACAAATCATTTCAAATTCTTTGTGGTTAGCTATTGATGGCTGTGTGGGGCCTGTGTATGCTTTATCTTATGTGTTGGCCGTGTGGGGCATTGTTTAGCTATTAGATAGTGGCCTTGTCGGCCATTGATTAGCTTAGTACTGGATTTACTTTACAGTCATAACTAGACATCATGGTGGTCTTGTCGGCCTGCAGTGGATTCCCCATTATTACCTGTTTCTAGTTAGCTGTTTTCTTTTACAAGTGGCTATAAGGCCTTATCGGCAGGGGGCTGTATTTACAACCAAGATATAGCCCATCTTTTTCTTTATTTGAGGGTTGGTATTAGTTATTCACCAAGGGTGTGCAAGCTCAGTCACAGTAGTTCATACCCTAGTACGGCACCAGGTGCCAGTCATGCCCAACAAGGTGGGGTGTGACAAACTTGGTATCAAAGCAGGTCGTATCCCAGGGAGTCTGCAAGCCGTGCTAAGTATAGTCTTGCCTATGGATGTGTTGTGCACCACATACTATAGAAAGGAGGCTGCGAGGCATGTTAGGGTGGTTGCTCTTCTTTCTCTTCCAGTTGTCTTATAGAGCAGTGCTATATAGGGTTGAGTCCCTAAGCTTACTGTAATCTATTTTCCTACAGAGAAATGTCGGACACGCGACAGACCACGAATGGTAGGAAGTTAGACGTCACAGTAGGAGAAGGCACTAGCAGGGTGCCTCAGTCAGATTCAGCCTGATCTGAGGGCGACAAGGAGACTCCCTCTCGGTCTTCCCAGCAGTCTTCGCCATGCCAGGAGTCATCCATAGTGGCAAATGGGTTGGCACAGCCTCCAGCAGTCTCTATACCAATGCCATCAAATCAGGAGGTTACGAGTGCTGTTTTTATAATAGCTCAGATGATGGCCACACAGTGTCAGCCAGTGGCACTCGTAGTTGTGGAGTTTTTAGGAGGACCAGGTAGTTCCTTGATCTGAGTTCTTATTTTCTTGGCAACCAAGAGTTCCTAGCTCTGAGTCCCCCACAGTCTATGGGGATGGACCAGGACGAGGACCCTCAGGAATTTTTGGACCAGCTGCAGCGGATCTTTAGAGTAATGCATGCTACACCGGCATAATTAGTTGAGTTAGCGGTATTTTGACTAAGGGACATAGCAATATTATGGTACGATAGTTTGGAAAGGTCTCGATGTAGAGATGTTCCCCCTTTAGCTTGGTCTAGCTTTTCAGAGGACTTCTTGGACCATTATTTATCATGGGAGATCCGACAGGCTCGGGTAGATTAGTTTTTGCATCTGGAGCAGGGCACGATGAGTGTTTGGTAGTATGCTATGAGGTTTGATTCCCTGCCCCGATATGCACCGACTTTTGTAGATACCATGCCAGCCAGGGTGCACCAGTTTATCATGGGACTGAATCCATAATATGTAGAGACTTGTATTATAGCTACTTTGCGAGAGGACGTGGATATTGCTTGTGATCAGACATTTTCTCAAAAAATTGAGGGGATAACACAGTGGCAACGAGAGATAGAAAGAATAAATTAGGAGCAACGCTATATCGAGTGATGTGTGGGCTAAATTTCAGGGCGGACCCAAGCCACGACTATCAAGCAGACCACCCATACCCCCACCTCCATAGCAGCAATAGGGTGGTAGATCATGCCATCGAGGCCAGTTAGGACCCGACGAGAGTTCACGACCATCAGGCTCGCAGCAGTATAGGGGGTTAGAGCAGAGTAGATTTACCTTGCCACTTTGCCCTATTTGCAGTCACTGTCATCCTGGGGCATGTAGGTATGGTCTTTCTGCGTGTAGGGGGGTCACTTTATGAGAGACTTCCCAGCTAGGGGTCCGAGTGATCGGGACTGACAGGATAGATATTCAGTAGGGTCACGTGCCACAACATCCTAGGGAGTAATCCCTCAACTCCAGCTGACAGAGGCTGAGGCAAATCAAGGGCATCTAGCTCAGGCATCGGTCCAGATCGCACTTATGCTTTATCGGGGCGATATAAGTCAAAGTCATCGCCGGATGTTGTGACAGGTATGCTGGACATCTGCTCTCATTCCGTGTATGTTTTGATAGACCCAGGCTCCACTTTGACTTATGTTACACCACTAGTAGCCCACAAGTTCGGTATTATGCTAGAATAGCTTCAGCAACCTTTTATAGTGTCCACACCTGTCGGTGATTCCATCATAGCTAAAAGAGTCTACTGAGGGTGCATAGTAGAGGTTGTTGGTCGCTAGACTTTGGCAGATTTGGTAGAATTAGAAATTATTGACTTTGATGCAATTATAGGTATGGATTCGTTAGCACCATGTTATGCCAATATAGAATGTTGGACCAAGACTGCCTGATTCCACTTTCCAAGGGAGGAAGTATGGGAGCAGAAAGGTAATGTAGCCCCACAGAAAGGTAGGTTTATTTCCTATCTTCGGGTGAGAAAGTTGATATTGAAGGGATGCATTTATCATATTGTCAGGGTCCAGGATGTTCAAGAAGAATTTTCAGCTCTCTAGTCCATTCCAGTGGTTCAATGAATTTCTAGATGTATTCCCTGATGAACTTCTTCGTGTCCCCCTAGAATGGGAGATCAATTTTGCGATCGACTTATTACCAGGTACTCAGCCTATATCCATCCCTCCGTACCGAATGGCTCTTGTTAAGCTTAGAGAATTGGAGGAGCAGCTGAAAGATCTATTAGATAAGGGTTTCATTAGGCCGAGTACTTCACTATGAGATGCACTAGTTCTTTTTGTAAAAAACAAGGATTACTCCCTCCGCATGTGTATAGACTACCGATAGCTGAATAAAGTCACCATCAAGAATAAATACCCACTCCCCAGGATAGATGACTTGTTTGACTAATTACGAGGGGAGATGTATTTCTCTAAAATTGACTTAAGATCTGGGTATCATCAGGTTCAGATTCGAGAGAGAGACATTCCAAAAACCTCTTTCAAGACTAGGTATGGCCATTTTAAATTCCTAGTCATGTCCTTCGGACGGACGAATGCCCCAGCACTATTCATGGATCTGATGAATAGCATCTTCAGGCTATATCTAGACCTGTTTGTGATAGGTTTATTGATGATATTCTGGTGTATTCCTATTCTGAATTAGAATATCGGGATCACCTATGGATAGTGCTTCAGATTCTTAGATATCGCCAACTGTATGCGAAATTTTCTAAATGCGAGTTTTGGTTGAATTCGGTGGTCTTTTTGGGCCACATTGTGTCATAAGCTGGTATTCAAGTAGATTCGTAGAAGATCGAGGCAGTAAAAACCCACAACTCCGACTGAGGTACGCAGTTTCTTGGGTTTAGCCGGATATTACAAGAGATTTGTAAAGGGGTTTTCTACTCTATCAGTGCCATTGACAAAGTTAACTTAGAAAGCAGCAAAATTTCACTGGACTGAAGCATGTGAATAGAGTTTTCAGGAGTTGTGAAACAGGTTGACATCAACACCAGTATTATCTCTGCGGGAAGGGTTAGAGGGTTATGCAGTGTACTGTGATGCTTCAAGTGTCGGGTTAGGATGTGTTTTGATGCAACATGGTAAGGTGATTGCTTATGCTTCGAGGCAGCTGAGGAAGCATGAAAAAAACTATCCACTCATGATCTAGAGTTAGCAACAATAGTCCACGCCTTAAAGATCTGGAAACATTATCTATATGGGGTGCACATGGACATTTTTACTAATCATAAGAGCCTTCAGTATATCTTTACACAGAAAGAGTTGAACCTACGAAAGCATTGCTGGTTAGAATTGTTAAAGGACTACAACGTGAATATTATATATCATCTAGCAAAGGAAAACATTGTAGCAGATGCCCTCAGTCGCAAATCCATGGGAAATTTGGCATACTTAAAGCCTGAACAGCGGGGACTGGTTTGAGAATTGCATCAGTTAGCCAGTTTGGCCATCTGAATACTAGACTTGGAAGACAGTGGAGGAGTGATGTAGAATACTGCAGTATCATCCTTGGTTGTAGAGGTGAAAGAACGGTAATATGAAGACCCTAACCTGGTTCAACTCAGAGATAAAGTTCATCAAGGGGAAGTATCAGCTTTCGAGGCAACCATAGACGGAGTATTGAGATGTAGGGTTCGCCTTTGTGTTCCAGATATGGTAGGACTTCACCAGCAAATCATGGAAAAGGTACATTATTCCCGTTATTCTCTTCACCCAGGTTCAACAAAGATGTATCATGACATAAAAGAGATTTACCGGTGGCCGGGAATGAAGAAGGAGGTAGCGGAATTAGTGGCCCAATGCCCTAACTACCAACAGGTAAAGGCTGAACATCAAACACCTGATGGATTGACACAGGAGATAGCAGTGCCTATGTGTAAATAGGAAGCAATCAATATGGATTTTTTGACTGGATTACCCCATACCAAACCAGATTTCATTCCTTCTGGGTGATTGTTGACAGATTAACGAAGTCAGCTCATTTTTTCTGCCAGTCAGAGCTACCTTCTCAATCGAGGACTATGTTGAACTGTATATCAGAGAGATAGTTTGACAGCATGGTGTTCCAGTATCAATTATTTCTGAAACAGGAGCCCAGTTTACAACTAAATTCTGGAAGTTCTTTCAGAAGGGCTTGGGGACAGTTAACTTGAGTACAATCTTCCATCCTAAAATTGACAAGAAAGCAGAACGTACCATCTAGACGCTCGACTATATGTTACAGGCATGTGTATTGGACTTTGGAGGCAGTTGGGATGAGTATTTACCCCTTATTGAATTCATTTAAAAATAATAGTTATCATTCGGCAATCCATATGGCGCCTTATGAGGCCCTATATAGGCAGAAATGTAGGTCCCTAGTTTGTTGGTTCGGGGTAGGAGAATCATAGTTAATTTGGCCAAACATAATCCACCAGTCAGAAGAGAAAGTAAAGCCCATCAGAGAACACTTGCTCACAGCTCAGAGCCACCAAAAATCTTATACTTATGTACGACGTAGAAACTTGGAATTTGATGTAGGCGACTGGGTATTTATGAAATTTTCACCGATGAAGGGCGTGATGAGATTTGGTAAAAATGGCAAGCTTAGCCCGAGATTTATAAGTCTGTATCGAACCCTCTAGAGAATAGGTCAAGTGGCATATGAGCTAGATTTGCCTTCAGAGTTGGAATTGGTTCACCCAATCTTTCATGTATCGATGTTACAGAATGCATAGGAGATCCATCCCGAATTGTTCCAGTTGAGGACATCCCGTTTACTGAGGAGTTAGACTATGAAAAATTCCAGTGGCCATACAGACCGGCGGGTCCATAGGTTGAGGACTAAAGATGTTGGCTCTGTTAAGGTATTATGGAGGAATGGGATTAGAGAAGAGATGACCTGGGAAGCTGAAGACGATATGAGATCTAGATATCCTCATTTGTTTTAGGCTTAGTCCAGACTATGTGGTTGAGGTAAATTCTTGATTCAGTTGTTATTTTGTGATTTGTGTTTCATATATTGCTCAGTTAAGTACAACCTTGTTGTGAAATAGTTATTATAGTGCTATGTGAAATTCCTGTATTGGACTTTTCTGCATTTCAGGGTTTTCAAATAGTCTATATAATAGGGGAGGCTCTGCCAAAATTTTTCCAAAATAGTAGTCAGAAGAGTTAAATCCCCGTAAGCTAAAGTGACATTCGAGGACGAATGTTCCTAAAGGGGGAGGATATTACACCACGTAAGTTCCTAACATTTAGTCGGCCAATTCGTACATTAGTCAAGATTATTAGAGTTTGGTGTGTATGAGAAAGAGCCCAGAAAAAAGTTGAACGAGCGCGAAATCAGAGAAGTGAGGGAGAAGACAGGAGCAGGTTACAATAGGGGCAGCGTGCCACAGACCCCCTCCCTCTGCATTGGGAGCTGTGGAATGCTCGACTTTTGGCGCAACAGGGTCCGTGCCACAGATCCTTGTCCACCGCCCTAAGAATATAAATAGTCCCTTAGTTCATTTCAATGTATTCCTTTGTTATAATTTCTGCCAGAGAAAAGGAGATATGAATAATTCAGTTAATTTCCTTCCGTTTACGCTGTCAAATGTTGTCCAAATTCAAATTAACTTCAGGTATCGAATTATAAGCTTGCACGGAGCATTACTACGAGTTAGTTTCTTGATATTTGCCTGGAAAATCGTAGCCTCACCAAGTAGAAGATGTTGGAATTTCTCCAAACTAATTTCTATACGATCACAGGCTTCAAGTAAGCATTTCTCCCTTCTGAACTTTTGAGAAATTATACATTTTCGATCGTATTCTGTTAAGTTCAAGTATAGTTAATATTTATATAGGAAGTTATCATTTTTGCCAAATTTAGTACTGAAACTAGTCTCATTCTCCCAGTAATACAAGTACAGTTGGAAAGAGTTGTTGAGTATGATTTGAAACTCACCAGTTAAATAGAAATCGGTGATCCAGGTCTGTTAAGGCAAATTCGTAATGCATGTTTGTTTCTTTAATATTATAATTTTGTTTGAATCCCCGTAAGAAAGCCAGAAGTATATCTATTGTGATTACCAGTTGTTATTAGATGAGACCAGTATTCTAGGTTTAGTTGAGGATTGACTTTGCCCTGTATAGCCCTCCATAATCAACCCCAGAGTTAATAGCTGTGTCGACACCCGCTAGGGGCGAGATGACATCGGTCCAAGGAGTAGTATGACATCCGCAAGGGAAAAAGATGGGGTCTCAGGTCCTCATACAGTCCATTCCATGGATGGACTATTTTTATGATGATCGGCACTATACCACACCCCCAGTCGAGCCTGGTTCCCGGGGTGCAGATATAGATATCAGTAGTCCACCGGACATAGATACAACTACCATTCAAGTATAGAGCAAGCTCATTTGTAGACCCAGGGGACTGGTAGGACGTCTATGGTTATTAGATTACTCAGTACAACCTTGCTAGGGTATGTATATTTTAGTGTACTCCCCAGGGCTTATGCAGGTCCCGCGAGGGTTATACTTTGTTGGTTTTACCTTCCGGCTTATGGAGGCCAAGTAAGGTTCTTGTTTGCAGCAGTTACTAATAGATTAGATAATAGGAAGTTCAGCTATTCAAGTAGTATTTCTATCCATTCTTTTCAGTTACTTTTAGTTTGATTTTAGTTAGTTTAGTTATTTACAGTTACTGCCTTACATATTCGGTACATATTGTAATGACGCCTTCCTGGGGCGCTGCATTACTTGCCTGCAGGTGCCGATAGATGTGGACTTGGATCTTCTTAGCTTTCAGCCAGAGTTAGAAGGATTGTCAGCTCCATTCCTCCAGAGCTAATAGCTAGAAGGTTTACTCTCTTTCGTTCGTATAGTTTATGGGTAAGTCAGGGACCTCTCTCGACCAGTATATCACTCCTTGAGGCTTGCAGATCATTTCAAATTTCCTGTGGTTAGCTGTTGATGTTCGTGTAGGGTCCATGTATGCTTTATCTTACGTGCTGGCCGTGTGGGGCCTTGTTTAGCTATTAGATAGTGGCTTTGTCGGCCATAGCTTAGTTTAGTACTAGATTTACTTTACAGTCATAACTAGACATCATGGTGGTCTTGTCGATACACATAGGATTTCCCGTTATTACGTGTTTGTGGTTAGCTATTTGTTTTACAGGTGGCTATAAGGCCTTGTCAACCAGGGGCTGCATTTACAGCCGAGATATAGCCCGTCATTTTTTTGATTTGAGGGTTGGTATTAGTTATGAATCAAGGGTGCGCAAGCTCAGTCAGACCAGTTCAGACCCTAGTAGGGCACCCAGTTCCAGTCATGCCTCCCAAGGTGGGGCATGATACCACACATTAGGTAAAAACCCATAGATTTATCAATTAGAATTTTCATGAGTTGAGAGAGAAATGGGCATGGGTGTAGACAATTGTACCCATTTATAGCTTTACAGACCTGAAAAGATTTGATTTTTCCACTTCCTTGATTTCCAATTAAAATTGAAGAAGAACTTTGAATAAACTAGGCTTGATCACCTCTCAAACCTCTAAGCTTGCATGCATGAATTTGGATAGGATTAGAATGACTTATCCCTTCTTAAAACACACTATTTTGAGCTTAAAATGATGAAGTTTAGGCCTTAGGAACTTAGGAATTTTTGAAAAACCCTTATTAAATTCACAGGAAAATAAACACTTCTTGTCCCAACGAGAGACTGGATGACTCGTCGCTTGGACCATGACACATGGTCACCTGTCATTACTTACACTGCAAAATTTCTTCTTAGGCTTACCACGAGTGACACCATGACTCGTGGTGTACCCAATGAATCGTGGTGATGACTCGTTAGGTGCATTTCCTGCTTCCTTTCATCCTTTAGACACTTTTTGCCACGATTGACCTAACGGATCGTGGGGCTGACCGTGACTCGTGGTCACGCCCGTGGTCACCCCAAACCTAAAATTTCCAATCACAAACAAAACCCTCCCCACGAGTGACTTAACCACTTGTGGTGTTCATGACGGGTCACTGGATGACTCCTCTTGTGATGTGGTGTAGAAATTTTTGTTTTCTCCATTTCAACTCCTAAGTTTGATCTTAGGGTTTTCGAGGTATTACAAAATCTCCTCCTCGGGAACATTCCTCCTCGAATGTTGAAAATCATACTGAAAAGTAGAGAAATGCATTCATCATACTCAAATACTGAACATACATGCTAAAAACTGACAGAGTGACTTACTATGCTTTGAACTACATGACTGAACTGAATTCTCAATCTCACAAACAACCATCTAGGGTACATGAGCTAAACCTGAAAATGAATAGAGTACTAAGGAGGAAACTGATACCTCAAGTTGAAATTGAGCCTAAAGAAAATAGATGCGGGTATTTAGCCATAATATCTGCTTCGGCTTCCCACATAGCTCCCTGAACATTCTAATTCCTCCATTAAACCTTGACAGAAGCTACTTCCTTGTTCCTTAACTTCCGATCTTGACGATCTAGTATTTCCACTGGAACCTCTTTATAGCTGAGATTGTCCTTCACAACCACACTCTCTATCGGAACCACTAGAGCTGGATCACCCAAACACTTCTTCAAGAGCGATATATGGAAAACTGGATGAAATGAAGCTAATCCATAGGGCAACTCCAATTGATATGCTATCTTGCCAACCATTTTCGCAATTCAATGAGGGCCAAATGTTACAGCATAAATGTTAGCGATTAATAAGTGTACGCGTGGATTTTTGATGAATAAAGAGAGTATGATGTGTGTAGAAAATCCTGGGGAGCATGGTTGGACGGAACAAGTGCATGCAGGGCCAGCAAGACACGCTAGCCGGCAATGCACTAGCCTACGCGGCGCGCCAGGCCTGCTGGCACCTTGAGAGGCGCGGTGCGGCAATGGGGTTGCCGCTATAGCCTGTGCGAGGCACCCCCCAGGACACTACCGTCAATATATACAAAGGACCTCCTTTCATTTCAAGTCATTTATCAACATTTTACTTTGGCCAGAGAGAGTATAACTCGAGGGTTATGATAGTTTTTTGTCTGATTATGCTGCCAAACGCCATCTAAATTCAAATTATCTTCAGGTATCAAGTTTTAAGCCTGTAGTGAACATCAGTACATAGTTATTTTCTCAAAATACTCCTGGTGAATCGGAACTCCACCGAGTAGAAATTGTCAGAATTGCTCCTAGTTGATTCTTACACAGTTACAAGCATCAAGTAAGCATTTCTCCCTTCTAAACTCTCGGGAAATTATAGGTTTTCGGCCGTATTTTGCGAAGTTGAAGTATTATTGTTATTAGTATCAGTAGTTATCATTTTAATCAAAATTTGGTATTGAAATTAGTCTCTTTCTGCTAGAATTACGGTTATAGTTGAAAAGAGCTGACTAATACAAGTTTAGACTCGTTGGTTACTCGGGATATGATAATCGAGGTATGTTAAGGCGAATTCATTTGGTATGTTAGTTTCTATAGCATTGTAATGCAGTTTGAATCCAAGTAAAGGATCCAGAAGTGTTGTTATTATGATTAGCTGTTGCTGTTAGCTGAGACCAGTACTCTATGATTAGTTTGGGACTTACTTTGCCTTGTATATCCTTCCATGACAAAACCGGGTTACTAGTTGTGTCGTTGCCTGCAAGGGGCTAAACGATGTCGATCCAAGGAGCGATAGGCCATCCCAAGGAATGATTATGAGGCCTAAGGGACTTATATAGTCCATTCCATGGCTGGACTACATATTCTATGTCATATTGGCACCACACCCCCATCGAGCTTAGTTCCTGGGGTGCAGTTATCAAGAGTCCACTATACTCAGATGCAACTTTAGTTCAGGGGTCGAGTGGGCTCAGTTGCCGACCTAGGGGACTGGTAGGTTGGCTATAGTTACTACTTGACTTATTTTTGCCTTACTAGGGTTATATAAAATATGCTCTCCAGGGCTTATGGGGGCCCCGAGTGGGTTATTATGTACTGTTTGTATCTTCCGGCTTATGGGGTCCAGGGAAGGTTCTTGTTTGCACTATTTGTTGATAGGTTAGATAGTAGGAAGTTAAGTTATTCAGGTTATATACCTGTCCGTCCTACTTAGTTACTTTCAGTTTTATTTCAAGTTTATTCATTTATTTTCTATTAATGCCTTACATATTCAGTACATGTCGTACTTGTTATACCCTAGGAACCCGTGGATAAGACCCGAGAGTCAAAATAGAGAAAATCTAGAAATTCACACCAGGTCACAGAACGGCCCGTGAGGTGGGTCGTGAGGGGTGGCCACGAGTCGTGGAGTGACTCATCATCAAGCAGGGCATGGCTAAGTTTTGGGGGAGACCATGGGCATGACCATGAGTCGTTGTCACTCCACACGACTCGTTAGGTCTCTTGTGGCCTAGGTGGACCAGTTGGCAAATTGGGAAAGGACAGTGAAGACTACGGGTGGTGACCACGAGTCATGGTCAGCCACCACGAATCATGGGGTCCCCTGGGGAGTTTGGGAAGTAAGCATGATGGTTTCAGGCCACGAGTCGTGCCCCCCAGCAATGACTCGTGAGGTCCCTCGTGGGGATTAGCAACCAGAAAATTTCTTGCATTTTAGTAAGGGTGTTTTCGTAACTCCTAAGTTTCTAACGCCTAAACTACATCATTTTAGGCTGTAAATGGGGTCTTTTAAGGGGGATTATCTAATGTTAGGCCTCATTCATGCTTGAAAGAGTTTAGGGAGGAGGATAGAAGGTGATTCAAGGTGTTCTTCCCCAATTCCTCACAATTTCACCTTGGGCTTTCAAGGGAGATTTAGAATCAGTGTTTTCAGGTATGTAAGGTCTTCAATGGGTGGATTCTTCCACATCCATTTTCCTACTCAATGATTTCACTCAAAATTTATTTAAAAACTTTTTGGATTTTATATTCGATTTGTATAAAATTGATAATTTAATTATGGGTCTTGTGATTTTGAAAACTCACCATAATCTACTGATTTTGATCATCTTTTGGGATTTAAATTGGTTATAATATTATTGATTTTGAATTTCTAAACAATTAAGCTTGATTATACATGCCCCATGTTGAATCGATTTACGATCCATTGACCCATTGGTGCTTTGATATGCCTAGCATGAATTATGAATTTATTTATGAATTTGTTATGTCATCTACTATGAACTTTTGAATTTCAGGCTATATGCATGATCTACAAGTATGTATGAATTTTATCAATCATAAATTATATTTTTGGCCGACCCACGGGCCTCAAGTCATGGCTAGTTCACGTCTGTTCAAGAACGTTTACGATTATAATCATTTAACTAGCCCATGAAGTCATATTTGTATTATTATGAGCACTATATACATTTTGGGAGTAGTATCGAACACTGAGTAGGTTCGGGGCTCAGGTTAAGCCTCAGATCTCACGAACTACGTGCCACCATAGGTATGTTGGGACCCTTTCATGTTCGTCCATGGCCAAAATGTCCCTTTTCATGTGTGATCACGCCCTTCATTGTTCCAACCCTTGGCAAGGTACGAACACCCTCCCAACTAGGGTTACAAGTCGGGCTTCATGTGTGCTCATATGGGGTATGTCGGTTAAGAGAATCTCCCACCGATCCTCATGATTTATGCATGTTATGACTATGTGTGTTGGCTCAAGTCATTATAAGTAATACTTTTCTATTATGATTACGATTATGTTATGTTACAAACATTTTGAAAACCTTGATCCATATGATATGTTGTTACGATTTATGCCGTCCTACTCTTGTGATGATTTATGAATTTCTTATATGTCTTAAAAATGTCCATTTTACTTACCTTGCATACTCAGCACATTCCATGTACTGACCGTGTACTTTCTATGTTGTATCGTCTTATGATACGGGTTCTGGTTCTTAGGATCATCCTCCTCTGTAGTGCTTCTGAGACTAATATTAGATTATTGGTGAGTCCTCATGTTCCAAGGGCCTTATATTCAGACTCTACGCTTTTCTTTCAGTTTCTGCATTGCGGCTTAGTTGGGGAAATTGTCCCATCAACCTTTCCTTTATGATTAGAGGGTTTTCACAATATAAGTCGTATTCATCTATCGTGTATGGAATCATGTACTTTCTTTTCTCTGCTATTATGACATGCATATATTTTATTTACGATAAGTCTTTCGCTCATGTGATTGAATTAGATGTATGCTCATGCCATGGGTTGACTTGGGGTCTCTCACGGCTCCTTGTCTCGTGTCTACGATCCAGGTGTACGTTTGGGTCATGGCATTACTGAAGCCCATCCTTGGAGTGCTACATTACGTGCCCACAGGTGCAGATAGACGGGGATCAAGACCCTCCTAGCATTCAGCCAGAATTAGCAGTACAGTCGGCTCCCTTCCTTCGGAGCTAATAGTTAGAAGGTTTACTCTTTCTGATTATACAGTATGTGGGTAGGTTGGGGCCCTGTCTCGACCATTATTCCACTCCTAGAGGCCTGAAGATTTATAGTTTCCCTGTGGTTAGTTTTTTGTTTGCCGTATAAAGCCAATATATGTTTTATTTCATGTGACGGTCGTGTGGGGACTTGTTTAGCTATTAGATAGTGTCATTGTTGTATATAGTATAGTTATGGTTGTCTGACTTTCAATTTAGTTATAACTAGACAACTTTGTGGTCTTGTCGGCCCGCATAGGATTCCTTTTTATTGCTTTTTGCTGGTTAGCTATTTTTGTTTACAGGTGGCTATAAGGCCTTGTCGGCTAGAGGTTGTATTTATAGCCAAGATATAGCTCGCTGTTTTCCTGAATTGAATTGCAGGCATGCACTAGACATGCATAAGCCTAGCAAGGTCAGTCAGATTCCAGTGTGGCACTAGGTTCCAATCATGACTCCCAAGGTTGGGCATGACAAACTTGGTATTCGAGTAGGTCATATCCCTGGGAGTTTTCAAGCCGTGTCAAGTAGAGTCTTGTCTGTGGATATGTTGTGCACTACATTCTATAGACCGGAGGCTGCAAGGCATGTTACGGTGGTTACTCTTCTTTCTCTTCTAGTCATGCCATAGAGTTGTACTTTATAGGGTTGTGTCCCTAAGCTTACTATATTCTGCTTGTCTATAGAGAAATGTTGGACATGCGACAGACCACGACTGGCAGGAAGTTAGATGTCCCAGCAGGAGAAGGCACTAGCAGGGTGCCCCAGTCAGAGCCAACCCATTCTGAGGGCGATAGGGAGACTTCATCACGATCTCCTTAGCACTCTCCGCCAGGCCAGGAGCTATTTAGAGCGGCAGATGTGTCGGCACCGCCTCCAGCAGCTCCTATATCGATACCATCATACTAGGAGGTTAGAAGTGTTGTCTTCATGATAGCTCAGATGATGGCTATGCAGCATCAGCCAGTGGTACCCATGGTTGCTGAATCTTCGGGAGGACCTTGTAGTTTGAGGGTTCGAGAGTTTCTCGCGCTGAGTTCCCCATAGTTCACAGGGACGGATCAAGATGAGGAACCTCGGCACTTTTTGGACAAGCTATAGCAGATTTTAAAGGTAATGCATGCCATGCTTGCGGAGTTGACTGAGTTAGCGGTAGTTCGACTAGGGACTTAGTAGTGTCATGGTATGAGAATTGGGAAAGGTCCCGAGGTAGAGATATTCCCCCTCTGACTTGGTCCAGCTTTTCAGAGGTCTTCCTGGATCATTATTTGCCATGAGAAATTCGACAGGCTCGGGTAGATTAGTTTTTTCATCTACACAGGGCTAGATGAGTGTTTGGGAGTATGTTATGAGATTTTACTTTTTGGACCGGTATGCACCAGCTTTCGTAGACACTATGCCAGCCAGGGTGCACCGGTTCATTGTGGGGCTGCTTCTAGAGTACGTGGAGACATGTGTTACGATTATTCTACAGGAGTACATGGATATTGCCCGTATTCAGGCATTTTCTCAGAGTATTTAGGGAATCAGGCAGCGGCAACGGGAGATAGAGAGGGCAAATCAAGAGCAGCATCACACGGCTATGCCTAGTAACACTCAGGCACAATTTCATGGAAGACCAAGGCTACGACTATCTGGCAGACCACCCATACCCCCACATCCATTGTAGTAGCAGGGTGGTAGACCAGGCCGTCGGGGGCAGTCAGGACCCGATGAGAGCTCACAGCCATCGAGTTCGCAGTAGAGGAGAGGGTCAGAGCAGAGTAGACTTACTGTGCCACCTTTCCCTATTTGCAGTCAACGTCATGTTGGGACATACAGGTATGGTTCTACTATATGTTACACCTGTGGACAAGACGGTCACATGATGAGAGATTGTTTAGCCAGGGGTAAGAGTAATCGGGACAGATAGGATAGATCTTTAGTAGGGTTACGTGCCCCAGCATCTCCAGTAGGGTGTAGGCCCTCAGGTCCAGCCGTCAGAGGCTGAGAGAGGTTAGGGGCATGGAGTTCAGGCACCGATCCTAATCGCACTTACGCTTTACCAGGGCGATAGGAATCAGAGTCGTCGCTGGATATTGTGACAGGTATGTTGGACATTTGTTTTCATTCCGTGTATGTTTTGATAGATCCAGGTTCTACTTTATCTATGTTACACCATTAGTGGTTCGGAAGTTTGGTATAATGCCAGAATTGCTTCAGTGACCCTTTTAAGTGTTAACACCTGTCGGTGATTCTATCATAGCTAAAAAGATCTATCGGGGTTGCGCAGTAGAGGTTGTGGGTCGCCAAACTTTGGCGAATTTAGTGGAACTAGAAATGATTGGTCTTGATGCAATTATGGGTATGATTTGGCTAGCACCATGTTACGCCAATGTAGAATTCTTGACCAAGACAGTCCGGTTTCACTTTACAAGGGAGGTAGTGCGAGAGTGGAAAGGCAATGCAGCTACGCCAAAAGGTAGATTATATCCTATCTTCGGGCGAGAAAGTTAATAGAAAAGGGTTGTATCTATCATATTATCTGGGTTCTGGATGTCCAAGCAGAATCCCCAACTCTTCAGTCCATTCCAGTAGTCAATGAATTTCCAGATGTTTTCCCAGATATATTTCATGGTATTCCCCTAGAATGGGAAATCGATTTTTCTATCGACCTATATCCATCCCTCCGTACCGAATGGCTCCTGCTGAGCTTAGAGAATTGAAATAACAACTGAACGATCTGCTGGATAAGGGTTTCATTAGGCTGAGTACATCACCATGGGGTGTGCCAATTTTGTTTGTAAGAAAGAAAGATGGATCCCTCCTCATGTGTATAGATTACCGACAATTAAATAAGGTTACCATCAAGAATAAATACCCGCTTTCCAGGATAGATGACTTGTTCGATCAGCTAAAAGAGGTGAAGTATTTCTCTATGATTGACTTAATGTTAGGGTATCACCAGGTGTGGGTTCGGGATAGAGATACTCCAAAGAAAGCTTTCAGGACTAGGTACGGTCATTTTGAATTCCTAGTTATGTCCTTCGGATTGTTGAATGCCCCAGCAGTGTTCATGGATTTGATGAACAGTATCTTCAGGCCATATCTAGACTTGTTTGTGATAGTATTCATTGATGACATTCTGGTGTATTACTACTTAGAAGCAGAACACTGAGATCATATGCGAACAGTGCTCCAGATTTTCAGGGATCGCTAGTTGTATGAAAATTTTTCTAAATGCGAGTTCTCGCTGAATTCGGTAGCCTTTTTGGGCCATATTGTGTCAGATGCTGGTATTCCGGTAGATTCACAGAAGATTGAAGTGGTAAAGGCGTGGCCTAGACCAACAACTCCAATTGAGGTACAGAGTTTAGAGGGATTTTCTACTCTATTAAAGCCTTTGACCAAGTTAACTCAGAAAGCAGCTAAATTTCACTGGACTGAAGCATGTGAACAGAGTTCTCAGGAGTTGAAAAATACATTGACATCAGCGCCGGTACTAACAATGTCGAATGGTTTAGAGGGTTATGCAGTGTACTGTGATGCTTCGAGCGTCGAGATATGGTGTGTTCTGAAGCAACAAGGTAAGCTAATTGCTTATGCTTCAAGACAGCTGAGGAAGCATGAAAAGAACTATCCCACTCATGACCTGGAGTTAGCAGTAGTAGTTCACACTTTAAAAATCTGGAGACATTACTTGTATTAGGTGCATGTGGACATTTTTTGCTTATCATAAGAGCCTCCAGTACATCTTTACACAGAAAGAGTCGAATTTGCGGCAGGGTCGCTGGATATAATTGTTGAAGGACTATGATGTCAATATTTGATATCATTTAGGGAAGGCTAATATCGTAACAGATTGCCTTAGTCATAGATCAATGGGGATTTTAGTACATTTGAGGCCCGAATAGCGAGAGCTGGCTAGAGAATTGCATCAGTTAGCCAGCTTAGTCATCCGAATAGAAGATTCCAGAGACAGTGGGGCAGTGATTCAGAATACTGTAGTATCATCCCTTGTTGTAGAGGTAAAATTACAGCAGTATGAAGATCCTAACCTGGTTCAGCTCAGAGATAAGGTTCAACAAGGTGGGTTAGCGACATTTGAATTGACAAAAGACGGGGTCTTGAGATCTAGGGGTCGCCTCTGCATTCCAGATATGGCAGGACTTCACTAGTAGATCATGGTAGAGGTATATTATTCCCATTATTCTCTTAACTCGAGTTCAATGAAAATGTATAATGACATAAAGATATTTACTGGTGGCCGGGAATGAAAAAGTGTGTAGCAGAATTTGTACCATAATGCCCTAATTGTTAGCATGTAAAAACGGAACATCAAAAACCTGGTGGATTGACCCAAGAGATAGCGGTACCTATGTGGAAATGGGAAGCAATCAACATTGAATTTATGACAGGGTTACCCCGTACCAGGCATAGGTTTGATTCCATCTCGGTGATTGTTGACAGATTAACGAAATCAGCTCATTTCCTGCCAGTCAGGACCACTTTCTCAACCGAGGACTATGCTGAATTGTATATAAGAGAGATAGTTCAATTACATGGTATCCCAACATCTATCATTTCTGATGGGGGGCACAATTCACAACTAGATTCTTGTAGTCATTTTAGAAAGGCTTGGGAACAAAGGTTAACTTGAGTAGAACCTTCCATCCTCAAACAGACGGGTAGGCAGAACGGACACTTTAAACACTCGAGGATATGTTGCGGGCATGTGTGTTATACTTTGGGGGCAGTTGGGATGAGCATTTAACCCTTATTGAATTTTCTTACAACAACAATTATCATTCGACAATCCATATGGCGCCATATAAGGCCTTATATGGGCGGAAATGCAGATCTCCTATTGGGTGGTTTGAAGTAGGGGATTCAGAATTAATAGGACCTGACATGATCCACCAGTCAAAGGAGAAAGTAAAGCTTATTAGAGAGTGCTTGCGGACAACTTAGACTCGCCAGAAATTCTACACTGATGTGCGGCGTAGAGACCTAGATTTCAGTGTTGGTGTTTTGATGTTTCTGAAAGTTTTGCCAATGAAGAGCATAATAAGGCTTGGTAGTAAGGGCAAGATTACCCTAGTTTTTTTGGGCCATATCGGATCCTCCGGAGAATAGGCCAAGTGGCTTATGAGCTTGACTTACCCCCAGAGTTAGAATCTATTCACCTGGTCTTTCACATGTCAATGCTGCGAAAATATATAGGGGACCCATCCTAAGTCGTGCCAATCAAGGACGTCCAGGTTACTGAGGAGTTGGCCAATAAAGAGGTTCCGGTGGCCATATTAGATTGGCAGGTACGTAGGTTGAGAACAAAAGATGTCGCCTCTGTTAAAGTATTATGGAGGAACAAGAATAAAGAAAAGATGACCTGGGAGGCTGAGGATGATATGACGTTTAGATATCCCCACTTGTTCTAAGGCTTATTCAGATTCTGCAGTTAAAGGTGATATTGTTATGCAGTTATTATTTTACTACTTGTACTATCAATACTGTTACTTAGCTACCCCTTTTTATTGTGTAATGGTTGTATAGCATCCTACGCGGCACCTATGTTGGACTTTTTTGGGTTTCATATTTCTGGATAGTCCATATTATAGAGGAGACTCTGCCATAATTTTTCTAAATCTTGGTTAAGAGAGTTAACTCCTTTAAGCCTGAGAATGACATTCGAGGACGAATATTCCTAAGAAGGGAGAATGTTACACCCTGTAAATGGTAATGATTAGTAAGCGTGTGCATGGAATTGTGATGAACAAAGAGAGTACGAAGTATGTACAAAAGCCTCGGGAGCGGGGTCGGACGTAACTAGCACGCGCAGGGCCAGCGCAATGCGCTAGCCAACAGCGCACAGGCCAGCGTGGCGCGCCAGGCCTGCTAGCACCTTGAGAAGGGCGGCGCTGCACTAGGGTTGTTGTGATGGCCGACGCGAGGCGCCCCCAGGCAACCGCCTTCAATATATATAAAGGCCCTCATTTCATTTCAAGTCATTTATCAACATTTTCCTTCGGCCAGAGGGAGTATAACTCTAGGGTTACAATAGATTTTCGTCCAATTATACTGCCAGACGCCGTCCAAATTCAAATTAACTTTAGGTATCGAGTTCTACGCCTACATGGACCATTACTATGGAGTTATTTTCTCAAAATATGCCCGTCAAATCGAAACTCCACTGAGTAGAAGTTATCAGAATTTCTCCTAATTAATTCTTACACAGTCACAGGCATCAAGTAAGCATTTCTCCCTTCTGAACTCTTGGGAAATTATTGGTTTTCGGCTGTATTTTGTGAAGTTCAAGTATTGTTGTTATTAGTATCAAAGGTTATCATTATAAGCCAAATTTGGTATTGAAATTACTCTCTTTCTCCAAGTATTATGGTTATAGATGAAAAAATATGAAGAATAGAAGTTGAGACTTATCGGTTACTCGGGAAACGACAATCGAGGAATGTTAAGGCGAATTCATTCGGCAAGTTAGTTTCTATAGCATTGTAATGCAATTTGAATTCTAGTAAAGGATCCAGAAGTGTTGTTATTGTGATTATTTGTTTTCTGTTAGTTGTGACCAATACCCTATGTTCAGTTTGGGATTGACTTTGCCCTGTATAGCTTTCCATGACCAACCCCAAGGTTACTATCTGTGTCTTTGCCCTTTAGGGGCTATATGACATCGCTCCAAGGAGTGTTGTGCCATCCCAAGGGACGATAATGATGCCTAAGGGCCTTATATAGTCCATTCCTTTGCTGGACTACCAGTTCTATGCCGTATCGACACCACACATTTATCGAGCCTGGTGCCCGGGTTGCAATTATCAGGAGTCCCCTAGTCTTAGACACAGCTATAGTTTAGTGGCTCAGTTGCAGACCTAAGGGACCGATAGGTGTGCCATAGTTACTAGTTGACTCATTTTTACCTTGCTAGGGGTATATATATTGATGTGTGCTCGCCGGGGCTTATGGGGGCCCTGAGTGGGTTATTCTGTGCTGTTTGTACCTTCTGGCTTATGGGGGCCAAGTAAGGTTCTTGTTTGCACTATTTATTGATAGGTTAGACAACAAGAAGTTAAGTTATTCAGGTTATATCCCTGTACCTCCTACTCAGTTACATTCAGTTTCATTTTAAATTCATTTAGTTATTTTTTGTTAATGCCTTACATATTCGGTACATGTCGTACTGACGTCAATCCTTGGGGAACTGCTTTACTTACCTTCAAGTGTGGATAGAAGCGGATCAGGACGCTCCTAGAATCCAACAAGAATTAGCAGTACAGTCGACTCCCTTCCTCTGGAGCTAATAGTTAGAAGGTTTACTCTTTTCTATTATACAGTAAATGGGTAGGTTGGGGCTTTGTCTCGACCATTATTCAACTCCTAGAGGCTTGCAGATTTACAGTTTCCCTATGGTTAGTTTGTTGTTGGCCGTATGGGGCCTATATATGTTTTATTTCATGTGACAGCCATGTGGGTCCTTCTTTAGCTGTTAGATAGTGGTCTTGTTAGCTATAGTATAGTTATAGTTTCCTGACTTTCATTTCAATTATAACTAGATAGCATGGCGGTATTGTCTGCCCGCATAGGATTCCCTTTTATTGCTTGTTGCTGGTTAGCCATTTTCGTTTATAGGTAGCTGTAAGACCTTTATGGATGGAGGCTGTATTTACAGCTGAGATATAGCTTATTGTTTTCCTGAATTGAGTTGCGAGCATACATTAGACATACATAAGCCAAGCCAGGTCAGTCATATTCCAGTATGGCACAAGGTACCAGTCATGCTTCCCAAGGTGAGGCGTGACACCAACATAACCGGGACTGAGTTTTCCTTTCTTTCCAAACCTCATCACGCCCTTCATGGGAGATACTTTCAGAAACACCCAATCATCAACTTCAAACTCTAGCTCCCTCCTACTCACATCCGCATAGGACTTTTGGCGACTCTGAGCTATTTTTAACCTATCTCTTTTAAGCTGAACATTCTCCACAGCCTAATGGACTGAGTTTGGACCTATCACTACAGCTTCACTGACTTCAAACCAACCAATAGGTGGTCTACATCTCCGCCTATAGAGAACCTCAAATGGATCCATCTAAATACTGAAATGGTAGTTTTTGTTATACACAAACTCAATGAGAGGAAAATGATCATCCCAACTACCCTTGAAGTCAATCACACACGCTCTCAACATGTCCTCGAGAGTCTGAATAGTCCACTCCACCTAATCATCTGTTTGCAGGAGAAATGGTATGCTAAGCTTAACATGAATACCAAGTCCCTTTTCAATGATCTCCGAAACTAGGAGGTAAACTGAGTAGCTCTATCCTATATGATGGACAATGGAACTCCATGCAACCGAACTAGCTCCCGGATGTACAACATAGCATAATCCTCCACTGAATCGATAGTTTTGACTGGTGGGAAATGAACTACTTCAGTCAACCTGTCCTCAACCACCCAAATGGAGTCATACTGTCGATGAGTGCGAGACAACCCTGTGATGAAGTCAATGTTGATCTTCTCCCACTTCCATTTAGGAATACTTATGTCTTGAAGTACACCTCCTGGTCTCCGGTGCTTAACCTTCACCTGTTAAAAATTCGAAAACTTAGCCACAAATTCTACTATGTCCTTCTTCATGGAATTGCACCAATAGACTTCCCGTAGGTCACAATACATCTTAGTGGTACCTCAATGTATAGAGTATCTGGAACCATGAGCCTCGGGCAACACTTGATCTCTCGAATCATCAACACCCGGAACACCAACTACCTTGATATTGAAACACCCCATCTCCCCCCTTTAGAGACGACCTCTACTTTATGATCCTGAATGACTTCCTTCAACTTTACCAATATAGGATCTTCGTCTTACCTATCTTTGACCCTCATCATCACGAAAGATTTTGATCCATTCTAAAAAATGACACCGACATCCATTGAGTCAACAAGATGAACTCCTATAATTCATGCTAAGAATTTTGTAAATCTCGTAAAACGAATCCCTGGATTGCAACATTTGATACTTAAGATAATGCTAAACATAAAAAATATTCAATTCCACCCGAATCTTATCCAGAATCCTTCGAACACCAACCAACTATGCATTTCAATTGTAAAACCCATTATGGACTAGTTGGAATCATCAAATTACCAATATGAGGTCGTTCTGATTGAAAGTTAACAGTGGTCAAACTTAGCCTCCTTAAAGCTCATAAATTCGACCGAGGGTCCTAATCACTCTTCAATCACCTCGGGATCCATGAAAACTACCCAACTAAGTCATAAATTACCGTTCAAAACTAACTGAGCTCACAAATCTAAATTGAAGCTCGGTAACCTGAAATGTTGACTTTGGACAAACCCCTCAAACTTCAAACCTTTCAAAAACTAAAAATCTCACCCAATCTTCATTGGATCATCTAAGGGATGGTGTCATCCACCTCCATAAGTCATAATCAACAAAATATAGATACGGAAAGGTTCTACCCAGGGAAATGGATCAACAATCAAAAATGACCATGCGGATTGTTACACTTCCTGGCTTGGCTAATAACTTCACTTCCTGGACTTCTACATACCCGAGACCTATGGCAGGGGAAGGGAATTACATTGAACGTACCAATTTTAACAATCACTTCCATTATAGGGAAAATCCATAGGGTTTAGAGTAAGGAAATCATGAGCTTGAATCATTCAAGAAATCTAAGCCGGGCATATACCGAATATAGCACGATCTTATGAGCCGATAAGGAAAATCTTAAGGACTGAGTTCATAGAGCTGAGCATGATGAGAGACATGAATTCACATACATAACGAGGGTCATGACGTGAAGCTGGATTGTTTTGGAGTCAAGGAGTAATATTAGAATCACTGATTGACAGGGTTACCTAACATCTTAGGGTTCTAAACATCATGAGTTAGGCGTAGCATCGAGCGAAACATAAGGGAAACATTTGAATGAGAATGGATTGACTACCCCTAAATACTATTTCTAGAACTTCCTTACTAGAAAACTTACAACTTGACTTGGCCCTTCATTTACCATATCCCCCTTCAATTAAGGCCATCATTCTAAGGCTCTAGGATCCTTTATTAAGGTTACACTAATATCACTAGCTACGGACTTCCCATTCAACTCTAAATCTATTGTTGAAGATTTCATACTTATAACCATTCTATACCCTTCACACAATAAATCTCATACTAAAATGCAACTGGGATCTTGTAACTTATACTGAACTTGAGTAAGGAGTAGACCTTTTTATTTTGGGATTTTCTAGAGTTTGAAAACGAGAACTCCTTTCCTTATTTGGTGTACCTACTTGAGCCGGATGAAAGGAAACTTTCACGTTTGATTTTGAAGGGGGGGAAATATTATAGAATCCTATCCCAAATTTGCTTTTGCTAGGCCCATAACTAAAAAGCCCACTTTCTTACCATTTCGAGGTTTATTCGAATATGAAATCCAATCTTGGAAATATAGCATTCCACTTTTTTTTACTACCCAGGGTTTCAATATGTTTCACAACTAGTAATCATGCTAGGTTCGATAAGAAGACTTATAACATATGAGGAACCACATCTGAGGTTGATTGCCAGTTGATCTTGGTAACCTATTCTGCAGGGATGGACGATTTGTTGGAGTTGTTGATCTAGTGGTCGGTGCTCTTGCTCTACCCTTGCCCTACTTGTACGATGGGCAATTCCTGTGCATTTATCTAGGCTCTCCACAACCGAAACAAGCACCTGAACTTGCCAAACACTATCTTGCATGTGTTCTACCGCATTTTAGGCATGTTGAATGTCTAGATAGGGCTATTAGAGGGGTGGCCGAGGCATTACCTCTCTAACTGTTTCAATTGGCTGAAGGGCAATATCTTTGTTTATGACCGAGCTGTCCATAATAGAAGCAAACATTTGAACCTACCATGCACTTTATTAGGTGGTTCTTCCTGCAACGCTTGCAAAATGGATAAGTAATCTCCCTCACCCGGGGCTTGTTTCCCTGAACCTGAGCTAAAGACCTTTGTCAGGGTTGAGAGCGACTTCCAATACATGGAACTAGCTGGGGACTCTCCAAGTATTTGGTCCTAGGCCTTTTGTTCCCTTCTTCTCCCCCCTTGAACTGTCCATCCATACCTGAACCACCAAACTTAGACGGACTCCTCCTCATCAAGTCTTGAACCCTAGTAGATGCCGCTTCTTCGGTAGGGTTCGTAGAAGTTATAGTCTGCTAGTTAGGCTGGGTGATCATGGTCCGTATCAACACTCCGAAAGCGTCCCCGAGTTCTGCATCTGTAACTTGATCGAACATAGGATCCATTGGAGTTGGTGGGGCTAGATGACTCCCCTTGTCACTTTGAGAAAACATTTTTCTGCACACGCGTATAACACTAATTAGGGGAATGGAGAGAGTTGAACTCGTGGTATGAGGTAGAAGGGTAGAGAGACATTTCCTCGCACAACTTAGATCATGAAAGAAGGGAACCTTTCCTAAACGTTTCGTAGCATCCTCATCATATGAATGACACGCTTCACACCCATGAAAAAAACTCTACTTAATGTAGATTTTGGACACCCTATGACACTTCAAAACCTAATGCTCTGATACCAAGTATGTCACCACTCGAACATAGGCCCAGATCGAGACACGGGACAAAGAACCCTGAGAGGCTCCAAGTAGACCCATGGAATGATATAACATCTAACGCATTCAAATAATTTAGAAGATCAACATAATTAACATAGTGGAAGTCTGAACATAACATAACATCTGAATGCATATATAAGTCTAAAGCTGAATAGAACTATGTCTGAAAAGCCTCTAATACTGCCGAGTTGATGGGACAAGACCCCAACTAACTCACTATAGTCTGAAACAGAAGATACTGAACATCTCTGGATGGTAAGGCCGTCGAAATATAAGGACTCACAAACTCTATTCGAAAGTACTAATGTTGGGAATCCGTGTAGCGGCGAAACTGGGGTTGGTTATCGGAGTCTGTATCATAAAATGATACAACATTGAGTATGCGGTTAGTACGTAAAATGTACCGAGTATGCAAGATAAGTAAAACCGCAAAGTAGTAAGATATTTAACACGCATAGTATAAAACATAATCAAGATAAGATTTTATGAGTAGGGCTTGCATGCTATTTCATGAAGTCATGATCTGAACATCATAACTGAATCAAATGACCCAAAGCTGAAAACTGATAATCATAAGTAAAACTGAACGTTTGGTCAAATTTGCTAAAAACATAATATCATGACTAATGAACATGCACAATTGAAATCATGAGAAACAATAGGAGACTCATCTTTTAACTGACATTACCACGAAGAGCTTACGTGGTCTCAACTATTATACTCAATAGGGAAGAGCCGTACATAGCCTTGCCAGGCTAAGGAAGAAACAATGATAGCGATATCAAGTTGAAGGCATCTTAGGAGTAGGGGAATCTTACAAGGGAGGTCCGAAAAGTATGTATATAACCTGCATTGGCGCATAGTTTTGAGGCACAAGGTTGACTGACCCTTAGCCTACTCAGTGTTAGACACTACTCCCAAAAATATGCATTTGCTCTCCATCATTTTTCAATGAAGCTGAACTATCATGGTGAAGAAGCTGAATGCAATAATATATGCAAAAATCTGAAAACATAATATGAGGAGCCTTGGGCTCAAACCATACCACAAGAAAAAAACTAATGGGAGTCTACACTCCAAAATCCATGTGGTAAGCTGATAACTTGAAATTTAGATAAATCATGAAACATACTTGATCGTATGGGCTTGCCCAAACTTAAACAGGCTTGAAATAGACTTTGATTATTCAAAACATGAACGTAGACATGGGTAATTTGAAATTATGCTTTCTTCAAATACCTTTGATCATAATTGGAAACATAAATCATAATCTCAACTCTTCCTGAATTCTTTTATGACCGAACATCATAATTTATAAAACATAAAAACATAATTTATAATTGTAAACATTCTAAAATATACACATAAATCATAATTAAACATTTGAAACATGCTTAGATCATACCCATGATTGAAAATTAGAGAATCCACACATTGGGTAAAAACCCATAGAATTATCAATTAGAATTTTCATGAGTCGAGAGAGGATTGAGCATGGGTATGGACAATTGTACCCACTCGTAGCCTTACATACATGAAGATATTTGGTTTCACCACTTCCTTTATTGCCCAATGAGAATTGAAGAAGAACTTCGAAGAAACTAGGCTTGATCTCCTCTCAAACCTCTAAGCTTGCTTGCATGAATGAATTAGGATAGGCTTAGAATGACTTAACTCCTCTTAAAAAACCCTATTCTAAGCTTAAAACAATGTAGTTTAGGCCTTAGAAACTTAGAAATTATGGAAAATCCTTTATTAAATTCACTGGAAAATACGCACTGCCATTCCTATTGAGGGACTAGACGATTCGTTGTCACCCGTCGTTACTTACACTGCCAAATTTTATTGAGAGTCACCATGAGGGATACCACAACCGTGGTGTACCCAATGAATCATGGTTATGACCCGTTAGGTGCACTGCCTGCTTCCCTTGATCCTTCAAAGACCTTTGACCATGGTTGACCTAATGGATCGTGGGCCTGACCACGACTCGTGGTCATACCCGTGGTCACTCCAAACCTAAAATTTCCAATCATATACAATGCCCTTCCCACGAGTCTCTTAGTGACTCGTGGTGTTCCTAACGGGTCATTGGATGACTCGTCCTGTGACCTGGTGCAGAAATTTCTATTTTTTTTATTTCAACTCTCGGGTTTGATCTTAGGGTTTTCGAGGTATTACAATATCTCCCCCTTGGGAACATCCGTCCTCAAATGTTGAAAATCATACTAAATAAGAGAAATGCAATCATCATACTCAAATACTGAACATACATGCAAAAAACTAACGGAGTAACTAACTCCGGTTTAAACTACATGACTGGATTGAATTCCTGAATCACACATACATCCATTTAAATGAAAGAAACTAGGGTACATGAGCTGAACATGAATCTAAATAGAGTACTAAGGAGGAAACTGATACCTCAAGCTAAAACTAAGCCTGAAGAAAATAGATGCGGGATTTAGCCATCATATCTGCTTCGGCTTCCCATATAGCTCCTTCAACATGCTAATTCCTCCATTAAACCTTCACCAAAGCTACTTCCTTGTTCCTTAGCTTCCGATTCTAATGATCTAGCATTTCCACCGGAACCTCTTCATAGAAAAGAGTGTCCTTTACATCCGCACTCTCTAGCAGAACCACTAGAGCTGGATCACCTAAACACTTCTTCAAGAGAGATACATGGAAATCTGGACAAACTGAAGCTAATTCGGAGTGCAACTCCAATTAATATGCTACCTCGCCAACCTTTTTCGTAATCCAGTATGGGCCAACATAACTGGGACTGAGTTTTTCTTTCATTTCAAACCTTATCACTCCCTTCATGGGAGATACCTCTAGAAACACCCAATCATAAACTTAAAATTTCAGCTCCCTCCTCCTCACATCCGCATTGGACTTTTGGCCACTTTGAGCTATTTTAAACCTGTCTTTTATAAGCTGAACTTTCTCCATAGTCTAATTGACTGAGTATGGACCTATCACCACAAATTCACTTACTTCAAACCAACCAATAGGCGATCTACATCTCCTCCCATAGAGAGCCTCAAACGGAGCCATTTGAATACTAGAATGGTAGCTGTTGTTATACGCAAACTCAATGAGAGGCAAATGATAATCCAAACTATCCTTGAAGTTAATCACACACTCTATCAACATGCCCTCAAGAGTCTGAATAGTCCGCTCCTCCTAACCATCTATTTGCAGGTGAAATGTTGTGCTAGGCTTGACCTGAGTACCAAGTCCCTTTTGAAACGATCTCCAAAACTGGGAGTTAAATTGAGTACCTCTATCGGAATGATGGAAAATGGCACTCCATGCAACCGAACTAGCTCTCAAATGTACAACTTAGCATAATTCCCTGATGAATCGGTAGTTTTGACCCGTAGGAAAAGAGCTACTTTTAGTCAACCTTTCCTCAACCACCCTAATGGAGTCATACTATCGACGAGTGCGAGACAACCCTGTGATGAATTCCATATTGATCTCCGCCCACTACCAAGTAGGAATACTGATGTCTTGAAGTACAACTCTTGGTCTCTAGTGCTAAACCTTTATCTGCTGAAAATTCGAACCCTTAGCCACAAACTCTTTTATGTCCTTCTTCATGGAATTCCACGAATAGATTTCTTGTAGGTCATGGTACATATTGGTGGCACCTAGTTTTGTAGAGTATCTTGAACCATTTGCCTCGAGAAACATTCGATATCTCGAATCCTCAACACTCGGAATACCAACTACCCTGTTATCGAAGCACCCTATCTCCCCCACTTTGTAGACGACCTCTACTTTCTGATCTTGAATGATTTCCTTCAACTATAACAAGATAGGATCCTCGTCTTACCTAGCTTTGGCCCCAGTCATCACGGAAGATTTTGATCCATTCTGAACAATGACACCACTATCCATCGAGTCAACAAAACGAACTCCAATAATTCATGTTAAGAATTTTAAAAGTCTCGTAAAATGAACCCCTGGGTTGCCACATTTGATTCTTAAGATCATGTTAAACACACAAAATGTCCAATTCCACCCGAAGCTTATCTAGAATCCTCTGAACACCAACCAACTATGCGATTCAATTGTAAATCCCATTACGGACTAGTTGGAATCATAAAATTACCGATACGAGGTTATTCTGATCAAAAGTTGACTGTGATCAAACTTAGCCTCCTTAAAGCTCATAAATTCGACCAAGGGTCCTAATCACTCCTGAATCACCTCGCTATCCTTTAAAACTATCCAACTAAGTCATGAATCATCGTTTGGAACTAACAATGCTGTTAGAATCCAAATTTGAGCTTGGTAACCTAAAATGTGTACTTTGGTCAAATCCCTGAAACTTCAAATCTTTTAAAAACCAAAAATCTCATCCAATCTTCGTTGGTTCATCTCAGGAACGATATCATCCACATCCGTAAGTTATAAATAACAAAACATAGATACTGAAAGGTTTTACCCAGGGAAACAGATCAACAATCAAAACTGAACATGCAGATTGTTACACTTCCCAGCTTGGCTAATAACTACACTTCCTATACTTCTACATACCCGGCACCTATGGAAGGGATAGGGCGTTACCTTGAACGTACCCATTTTAACCATCACATCCATTATGGGGAAAATCCATCGGGTTTAGAGTAAGAAAATCATGAGCACGAATCATTCAAGAAATCTAAGTTGGGCATATACTGGATATAACATGATCTTATTAGCCGATAAGGAAAATCTTAAGGACTCAGTTCATAGAGCTGAGCATGCTGAGAGAGACATGAGTTTACATGCATAACGAGGGTCATGACATGAAGCTGAATTGTTGTGGAGTCATGGAGTAATATTGGAATCGCTGACTCATGGGGTTACCTATCATCTTAGGGTTCTAAACATAAGCATGAGTTAAGCGTAGCATCGAGCGAAACATAAGGGAAACAATTGAATGATAATGGATTGACTACTCCTAAATACTATTTCTAGAACTTCCTTATTAGAAAACTTAAGACTTGACTTGGCCCTTCACTTACCATCTCCCCCTTTGATTAAGGCCATCATTCTAAGGCTCTGGGATCCTTCATTAAGGTTACACTAATATCACTAGCTACACACTTCCCATTAAGCTCTAAAGCAATCGCTAAAGATTTCATACTTATAACTATTCTATACCCTTCACGCAATAATTTCATACTGAAATGCAACAGGGATCTTGTACCTTATACTGTAGTTCTTAGAACTAGCAATCATGTTAGGTTCGATAGGATGTCTTATATCAACCTGGGACTACATCTAAGGTTGATTGCCAGTTGCTCTTGGCAACCTATTATGCTGGGATGAACGATTTGCTGGAGTTGTTGATCTGGTGGTTGGCGCACTGGCTCCACCTTTGCCCTGCTTGGCTGATGGGCAATTCTTGTGCATGTATCCGGGCTCTCCAGACCCAAAACAAGCACCTGAACTTTCAAAACACTATCTCGCGTGTGTTTTACCACATTTCAGGCATGTTGACCAGCTAGATAGGGCTGCTGGAGGGGTGGCCGAGGCACACCCTCTCTGGCCGTTTCGCTTGGCTGAAGGGCAATCTGTATGTTTATGACCGGGCTGTCCATAGTAGAAGCAAACATTTGAACCCACCATGCACTTTATTAGGTGGTTCTTCCTGCAACGCTTGCAAACTGGATAAGTAATCTCCCTCACCCGGGGCTTGTTTCGCTGAACCTGAGCTAAAGACCTTTGCCGGGGTTGAGAGCGACTTCCAATACATGGCACTAGCTGGGGACTCTCCAAGTATTTGGTCCTAGGACTTTTGTTCCCTTCTTCTCCACCCTTGAACTGTCCATCCATACCCGAACCACCAAACATAGACGAACTCCTCCTCATGAAGTCTTGAACCCTAGTAGATGTCGCTTCTTCGGTAGGGTTCACAGATGTGATAGTCTGCTAGTTAGGCTGGGTGATCATGGTCCGTATCAACACTCCGAAAGCGTCCCCGAGTTCTACATCTGTAACTTGATTGAACATAGGATCCATTGGAGTTGGTAGGGCTAGATGACTCCCATTGTCGCTTTGAGAAAACATTTTTCTGCACACGCGTATAACACTAATTAGGGGAATGGAGAGAGTTGAACTCGTGGCATGAGGTAGAAGGGTAGAGACACATTTCCTTGCACAACATGGATCATGAAAGGAGGGAACATTTCCTAAACATTTCTTAGCTCTTCGTCATACGTGTAGCGCGTTTCACACCCATGAAAAAGTCCACTTAACATGGATTTGGATACCCTAGGACACTTCAAAACCTAATGCTCTGATACCAAGTTTGTCATGGCCCGAACATAGGCCCCGAACAAGACACGGGACAAAGAACCCCGAGAGGCTCCAAGTCAACCCATGACATAAACATAACATCTGGCTCATTCAAATAAGTTGGAAGATCAACATAATTAGCATAGCGGAAGTTTGAACATAACATAACATCTGAATACATAAATATGTCCAAAGCTGAATATGAACTATGATTGTAGAACCTCTAATACTGACAAGTTGATGGGACAAGACCCCAACTAATTCACTATAGTCTAAAAAAGAAAATACTGAACATATCTAGATAGTAAGGCCCTCGAGATGAGGACTCACCAATTTCGGTCGAAAGTACTAATGCTGGGAATCTGACTAGCGACGGGAATGGAGTTGGATATCGGAGCCTGTATCATAAAATGATACAACATAGAGTATGCGGTCAGTACGTGGAATGTACCGAGTATGCAAGATAAGTAAAACCGCAAAGTAAGTAAAATCATTAAACATGCATCGTATAAAACATAATCAAGATAATGTTTTGTGAGTAGGGATTGCATGCTATTTTTCGAAATCATGACTGAACATAATAATTGAATCGAATGAAAAAAAGCTGAAAACTGATAATCATAATTAAAATTGAACGTTTTGTCAAACCTACTAAAAACATAATATCATGACTGATGAACATGCATAACTTAAATAATAAGGAACAATGAGAGACTCATCTTATCACTGACATTACCACGATAGAGCTTACGTGGTCCCAAATATTATACATAATATGGTAGAGCCGTCCAAAGCCTTGCCAGGGCTAAGGTCGAAACTATGATATCAATATCAAGCTGAAGGCCCCTTGGAGCTAGGGGAAGCTCACAAGGGAGGTCCCAAAAGTATGTGTATAACCTACGTTGGCGCGTAGTTTAGCGGCATAGGGTTTACTGACCGTTAGCCTACTTAGTGCTAGACACTACTCCTAAATATATGCATTTTCTCTCCATTGTTTTTCAACTAAGTTGAACCATCATCTAGTGACGAAGCTGAATGCCATAATACATGAAAAAATCTGAAAACATAATATGAGGAGCCTTGGGCTCAAACCATACCACAAGCTAAAATATAATGGGAGTCTAGACTCCAAAATTCATGTGGTAAGCTGATAACATGAAATTTAGATAAATCATGAAACATACCTGATCGTATGGACTTTCCCAAACTTAAACAGAATATAAATAGAGTTTGATTATTCAAAACATGAATGTAGACATGGGTAATTCAAAATTATAATTTCTTCAAATACCTTTCACCATAATTGGAAACATAGATCATAATCTCAACTCTTCCTGAATTCTTTTATGATCGAACATCAAAATTTATAAAACTTGAAAACATAATTTATAATTGAAAACATTCTAAAATATGCCCATAAATCATAATTAAAAATTAGAAACATGCCTAGAGCATACCATGATTGAAAATTAGAGAATCCACACATTAGGTAAAAACCTATAGATTTATCTATTAGAATTTTCATGAGTGAGAGAGGATTGGGAATGGGAGTGGACAATTTCACCCATTCATAACCTAAGGATGTTTGATTTAACCACTTCCTTGATTGACCCATGAGAATTCAAGAGGAACTTTGAAGAAACGAGGCTTGATCACCTCTCAAACCTCTAAGCTTGCATGAAAGAATTAGGATAGGCTTAGAATGACTTAACCCTTCTTAAAACACCCTATTCTGAGCTTAAAACGACATAGTTTAGGCCATAGAAACTTATGAATTACGGAAAAGCCTTTATTAAATTCAAAGGAAAATATGCACTGCCAGTCCGAAC
The DNA here is from genome assembly GCA_035772735.1 of Datura wrightii. Lineage (NCBI taxonomy): Eukaryota > Viridiplantae > Streptophyta > Magnoliopsida > Solanales > Solanaceae > Datura > Datura wrightii. The sequence goes on from JASDFA010000018.1 coordinate 148,267,596, forward strand.
GAGGGATTGGACGACTCGTCGGTTGGACCGCAAATAGTGGTCAGCTGTCGTTACTTACGCTGTGAAATTTCTTTTGAGCGTCACCATGAGTGACGCCACGACTTTTGGTGTACCCAAAAAATCGTGGTGATGACTCATTAGGTGCACTACCTGATTCCCCTCATCCTTCAGACACCTTTGACCACGGTTGACCTAAAGGATCGTGGTGGTGACCACGAGTCGTGGTCACCCCAAACCTAAATTTCCAATCACAAACAAACCTATCCCCACGAGTCACTTAATCGTGGTGTTCCAGACGGGTCACTGGACGACTAGTCATGTGACCTAGTGTAGAAATTTTTGTATTTTTTGTTTCAACTCCGGGGTTTGCACATAGGGTTTTTAAGTATTACAGTGTCTCCCCTTTAGGAACATCCATCCTTGAATGTTGAAAATCATACTTAAAAGCAGAGAAATGCAATCATCATACTCAAATACAACATATATGCTGAAAACTAACGGAGTGACTGACTCCGATTTGAACTACATGACTGAACTGAATTCCTGAATCACACATACATCCATTTTCATGAAAGAAACTGGGGTACATGAGCTGAAAACGAAAATGAATAGCGTACTAAGGAGGAAACTGATACCTCAAGCTGAAACAGAGCCAGAAGGAAATAGATGAGGCTATTTAGCCAACATATCTGCTTCGGCTTCCCAGTAGCTCCCTCAACATGCTAATTCCTCCATAACATCTTGACTGAAGCTACTTTCTTGTTCCTAAGCTTCCGAACCTGACAATCTAGTATTTCCACTAGAACCTCTTCATAGCAAAGATTGTCCTTTATACCCACAATCTCTACCAGAACCACTAGAGTTGGATCACCCAAACACTTCTTCATGAGCGATACATGGAAAAGTGGATGAACTGAAGCTAATTCGGAGGGCAACTCCAATTTGTATGCTACCTTGCCAACCCTTTTCACAATCCTGGATGGGCCATCGTAATAGGGACTGAGTTTTTCTTTCTTTCCAAACCTAATCACTCCCTTCATGGGAGAGACCTTCAGAAACACCCAATCATCAACTTCAAACTCTAGCTCCCTCCTCCTTGCATCCGCATAGGACTTTTGGTGACTCTGAGCTGTTTTTAACCTGTCTCTTATAAGTTGAACTTTCTCTAGAGCCTCATGGACTAAATTTGGACCTATCGCCACAGCTTCACCGACTTCAAATCAACCAATACGCGATCTACATCTCCTCCCATAGAGAGCCTCAAACGGAGCCATCTCAATACTGAAATGGTAGTTGTTGTTATACGCAAACTCAATGAGAGGAAAATGATCATCCCAACTACCCTAGAAGTCAATTACACACGCCTCAACATGTCCTCGAGAGTTTGAATAGTATGCTCCGCCTTACCATCTATTTACGGGTGAAATGTTGTGCTAAGCTTGACTTGTGTACCAAGTCCCTTTTGAAACGATCTCCAAAACTGGGAGGTAAACGAAGTACCTCTATCCGATATGGTGGACAATGGCGCTCAATGCAACTGAACTAGCTCCCTAATTTAAAACTTAGCATATTCCTTTGCTGAATCGGTACTTTTGACCAGTAGGAAATGAGCTGCTTTAGTCAACCTGTCATCAACCACCCAAATGCAATCGTATTGTGGACAAGTGTGAGGCAACCTAGTGATGAAGACCGTATTGATCTCCTCCCACTTCCATGTAGGAATACTAATGTCTTAAAGTACACCTCCTGGTCTGTGGTGCTGAACCTTCACCTGCTAAAAATTCGGACACTTAGCCACAAACTCTACTATGTCCTTCTTCATGATATTCCACCAAAAGACTTCGCGTAGGTAATGTTACATCTAGGTGGCACCTGGATGTATAGAGTATCTTGAACTATGAGCCTCGGGCAACATTCGATCTCCCAAATCATCAACACCCAAAACACCAACTACCTTGATATCAAAGCATCCTATCTCAACCCATCTCCCCCCCCCCTTTTGGAGACGACCTCTACTTTATGATCCTGAATCACTTCCTTCAACTATACCAAGATAGGATCCTCGTCTTACCTATCTTTGACCCCGATCATCACCGAAGATTTTGATTCATTCTGAACAATGACACCGCCATCTGTAGAGTCAACAATACGAGCTCCTATAATTCATGCTAAGAATTTTGAAAGTCTTAGAAAATGAACCTCTAGGTTGCCACATTTGATACTTAAGATCATGCTAAACAAAAAAAATGTTCAATTCCACCCGAAGCTCATCTAGAATCCTCCGAACACCAACCAACTATGCGATTCAATCATAAAACCCATTTCGGACTAGTTTGAATCATCAAATTACTCATATAATGTCATTTTGATCAAAAGTTGACCGTGGTCAAACATAGCCTCCTTAAAGCTCATAAATTCCACCAAGGGTCCTAATCACTCCTGAATAACCTCGGGATCCATGAAAACTACCCAACTAAGTAATAAATCACTGTCCGAAACTAACAGAGCTCTCAGAATCCAAATTCAAGATCATTAACCTAAAATGTTGACTTTGGTCAAACCCCTCAAATTTCAAACCTTCTGAAAACTAAAAATCTCACCCAATCTTCTTTGGATCATCTCAGGAACTCTGTCATCCACCTCCGCAAGTCATAAATAAGAAAATAAAGATACGGGAAGGATCAACCCAAGGAAATGGATCAACAATCAAAAAATGACCATGCAGATTGTTACATTTTTCGGCTTGTCTAATAACTGTACTTCCTGGACTTCTACATACCCGGCACCTATGGCAGGTGTAGGGAGTTACCTTGAACGTACACATTTAAACCATCATTTCCATAACGGGGAACCTCCATATGGTTTAGAGTAAGGAACTCATGAGCACCAATTATTCAAGAAATCTAAGCTGAGCATGTACCGAATATAAGACGATCTCATGAGCCGATAAGGTTAATGTTTAGGACTGAGTTCATAGACTTGAGCATGCTGAGAGAAATTAGTTCACATACAGGTCATGACATGAAGCTAAATTCTTATAGAGTCATGGAGTAATATTGGAATTGCTGACTAAAGGGGTTACCTATCGTCTTAGGGTTCGAAACATAAGCATGAGTTGGGTGCAGCATCGCATGAAACAAATGGGAAACAACTTAATAAGAATGGATTGACTACCCATAAATACTATTTCTAGAACTTCCTTACTAGAAAACTTAAGACTTGACTTGGTCCTTCACTTACCATCTCCCCCTTAGATTAAGGCCATCATTCTAAGGATCTTGGATCCTTCATTAAGGTTACACTAATATCACTAGCTCCGGACATCCCATTCACCTCCAAAGTTATCGATGAAGATTTCATACTTGTAACCATTCTATATTATTCACACAATAAATCTCATACTAAAATGTGATAGGGATCTTGCACCTTATACAGTAGTTCTTGGAACTAGCATTCATGCTAGGTTTGATAGGAAGACTTATAACATACCTGGGACTACATCTAAGGTTGATTGCTAGTTTGTCTTGGCACCCTATTATGCTGGGATGGATGATTTGCTGGAGTTGTTGATCTGGTGGTTGGTGCACTAGCTGTACCCTTGCCCTGCTTGGATGATGGGCAATTCTTGTGGATCTATCCAGGCTCTCCACACCCGAAACAAGCACCTGAACCCTCCAAACACTATCCCGCGTGTGTTCTACCACATTTCAGGCATGCTTACTCATTGTTATAACTGGATGTGAAAGACATCTATTGTTCAAAATGAATTCTTTTTACTACTATTTATTTTCGAGCTAATAGTGTCCTCCTTAAATAAAACATTATCGATATAGGAAAAAGATATATGAAAATTGTATAATACTGGAAATAAAAAAAGAAGGCCAATATGTGTTTTTCAAGTTTTTGTATTCAATAAAACATTCATAATCGTAAAAAAGAAAAGGTTCTCTATTGACTGGGCTGACCGGCTAGAAAGGGCTATTGGAGTGGTGGAGTGGTGGACCGGCTACATACCACATTTCAGGTATTTAGGGTTACGAATGGGTGAATCCTTTCACACCCATGCCCAATCCCTCTCTAAATCATGAATTTCCTATGTCTAATCTATGGGATTTTAATCTAATGCATGAAATTCCTAATTCACTACATGGGTATGATCTAAATATGTTTCTACTGTTGAGTTATGAATTATGGGCAGGTTTTATATTGATTTCAATTGAAAATCATGTTTCAAGTATTATGAATTAAAAAGCCCATTGATGAGATGTTCATGAAAGATGAGATTTTTAATGAATGTATGATTATGATGAGATATTATGATGAAAAGTATGTTTTAAAGGTACCCATGTTTATTATTATGTTTTCAATATGAATTGAGCATTTTAAAGCATGTTAAAGTATTGGGCAATGCCTACATGTTCAAGTTGATTTATGAATTTCCCGAATTAAGCTTACCACATTGTCTTGGTGCGACGACTCCCAATTATCTTTCCTCTTGCAGTATGTTTTTAGCTAAAGCTTCTCATATGCATGATTTCAGTTTTGAGATGTATTTGATTATCGAGCTTCGTTAATAGATGATGTTGAGCTTTTGTCACACCCTACCTTGGGAGGCATGACTGGCACCTGGTGCCCTACTAAGATCTGAACTAACTAAGCTATCTGAGCCTAAGAATTTCTGGTGCAGGCTTACTCCCCAAATAAAGAAAACAATGGGCTATATCTTAGCTGTAAATACTACCTCCGACCGACAAGGCCTCATAGCCGCCTGTAAAAGAAAACAGCTAACCAGAAACACGCAATAACAGGGAATCCTATGTGGGCCGACAAGAGCACCATGATGTCTAGTTATGACTGTGAAGTAATACCAGTGCTAAGCTAAACTATGGCCGACAAGGCAACTAATCTGCTAGCTAAACAAGGCCCCACATGGCCAACATGTAAACTAAAATACATATAGTCCCCACACGGCCAATAACAGCTAACCACAGGGAAATAAAAACAATCTACAAGCCTCTAGGAGTAATATGATGGTCGGTATAGGGCCCCGACCTACCCATGAACTATACAATGAAAAGAAGTATACCTTCTATCTAAAAGCTTCGGAAGAAAGGAGCTAACTACTCTGGTGAGGATAGTTGAAACCTACGAGGGGCCTGCTCCTCATCTATCCGTACTGCAGACAAGTAATGCAGTGCCCCGAAAAGGGCATCAGTACAATATGTACTGAATATGTAAGGCGGTAACTGTAAATGACTGAAATAAAGAGATAAAACTAAGAATAACTGAGATGAAGGAATAGAGTTCTACCTGAGTAATAGAACGTCTTACTTTCTAACTATCAATAACTAAAGCAAACATAAACCTCACCTGGCCCCTATAAGACGAAAGGTACAACCAGCACAAAATAACCCATCTGGGGCCCCCATAAGCACTGGTGAGTACACTTCAGTCTATATACCCCTATCCAAGGTCACAGTGGTTAACTAATATCTATAGCCATCCTACCAATCCCCTGGGTCTGCAATTGAGCCCGCTCAGTCCCTGACTTTAACTGTGTCTGAGTTCGGTGGACTCTTCATATCCTCACCCTGGGCATCAGGCTCGACGGAGGTGTATGAAGCCAACCACGGCATAAGAGGACCTGGGACCCCATCTTCATCCCTGGCGGATGTCATATCAACTGTAGAGTGACGTCATCTCGCCCTTGGCATGTGTCGACACAGCTAATAACCCTTGGGTTGGTCATGACGGCTATACAGGCATAATCCATCCCAACTAATATGGAATACTGGTCTCAGCTAATAAAAACAGCTAATCATAATAGATATGCTTCTAGTACTCTTACTAGGATTCAACTGATTTTTCATGCTAAGAAAACTAACTTGCCGAAGGAAACTGCCTTAACATACCTCGTTTGCCGATTATTGATTAACTGGCGAGTTTTAGCTCGTATTCAACTGCAATCGTATTATTAGAAGAATGAGGCTAATTCCAGTACTTAATTTGATAAAACAATAACTTATATATGAATATTAAATATACTTAAACTTGACGGAACACGGTCGAAAACTCATAATTTCTCGAGAATCCAGAAGGAAGAAATGCTTACTTTAAGCCTGTGATCATATTTACACTATATTGGAGAAAATACAACAAATTTAGCTTGGCGAGGCTATGATTTTCCAGGAAAATTTCACGAAACTAACTCTTTAGTAATTCTCCTTGCAGCCTTATACTTCGATACCCGAAGTAAATTCAAATTCGGGCAGCATTTCTTAGCTTAAATGGAGGAAATTAGGATGAATATGGTGAGTTCCCTTCACTTGTTGCGGGGTTCTGCTAATTAGGAATGAAACCAAATGATCTGATTAAATATATATACCACTTGGGCAGTGGACACGCGGTCTGTGGAACGAACCCCAACGTGCCAATTCTGGGTCGTGCCACAGAGCCTAACACTCCAGGGAGGTTCCGCGCCATGTTTCCCCTTTGGGTAGCTGGTCCGGCCTTCTCTCGTGCGGTCCCTACTCCATGCTCATTCGACCTTTCCCCGGGACCTTCCTCATATGTATTAAACTCTAAAACTCTTAACTAATGTACGAATAGGCCGACTAAATGTTAGAAACTTATGGGGTGTAACATCCTCCCCCCTTAGGAACTTTCTTCCTCGAATGTTAACTTTAGCCTATAGGCATCTCAACTCTTATAACTACTCATTCTGGAAAAAATTCAGCAGAGTCTCCCCTGTAATATGACCTATCCAAAAATAATGAAATGCAGAAAAGTCCAGTGCAGGCACTTTATATAATACTATTACAACTATTTCACAATAAGACTGGAGTCAACTGAGCAATATATATAACACAAATCATGAAACAACGACTGAATCAATAACTTACCTTAACTGCATAGTCCTAATTCTTTAACAAGTGAGGATATCTGGATTTCATGTCATCCTCAGCTTCCCAAGTCATTTCCTCTCCATTCTTGGTTCTCCGTTGTACTTTAACAGAGGCAATATCTTTAGTCATCAACTTGCGAACCTGTCGATCCAATATAGCTACTGGAATCTCTTCATAGTCTACTTCCTCGGTAACCTGGACATCCTCAATTGGCACAATTCTGTATGGATCCCCTATGCACTTTCGTAGCATCAACACATGGAAGAATGGATGAACAGAATCAAACTTTGAAGGAAAATCTAGCTCGTATTCCACTTGACCTATTCTCCAGAGTATTCGGTACGACCCAATAAACCTCGGGCTGAGCTTACCCTTTTTACCAAACCTCATTACACCCTTCATTGGAGAGATTTTTAGAAATACCCAGTCACCAACACTAAACTCCAGATTTCTACGCCGTACATCAACATAAGATTTCTGGAGACTATGAGCTGTCAGCAGATGTTCTCTAATAAGATTTACTTTCTCTTTTGACTGGTGAATTATATCTGGCCCAATTAACCCTGTCTCGCCAACCTCGAACCAACCAACTGGGGACCTACAGTTTCGCCCGTATAAAACCTCATAAGGCGCCATCTAAATCGCTGAATGGTAATTGTTATTGTAGGCAAACTCAATAAGGGGTAAATGTTCATCCCAACTGCCTCCAAAATCCAGTGCACACGCCCGTAACATATTGTCATGCATATGAATTGTATGTTCCGCTTGCCCATCTGTCTGAGGGTGGAATGCCGTACTCAGATTAACCTAGATTCCCAAACTTCTCTAGAAGGACTGCCAAAACCTAGCTGTAAATTGCACTCCCCTTTCAAAAATGATAGATGCAGGGACACCATGTAATCTGACTATCTCCCTGATATAAAGCTTGGCATAATCTTCAGCTGAAAAAGTAGCACTCACTGGCAGAAAATGAGCTAATTTCTTCAATCATTCAAGAATCAACCAGGTGGAATCAAATTTACGCCTGGTACAAGGTAACCTTGTCACAAAATCCATGTTAATTTCCTCCCATTTCTACATAGGCACTACTATCTCCTATGTCAGTCTGTCGAGTTTCTGATGTTCGGCTTTCACCTGCTGGCAATTAGGATGTTGAGCTACAAATTATGCTATTTCCTTTTTCATTCTCGGCCACCAGTAATTTTCTTTTATACCATGATACATCTTTGTTGAACTCGAATGAAGCGAATAACAAGAATAATGCACCTCGCCCATAATTTACTGGTGAAGCTCTGCCGCATCTGGAACACAAAGGCGATCCCTATATGTAAAAACTCTGTCTTCGGCTACCTGAAAATCCGTAACTTCCCCTCATTGGAATTTATCTTTTAACTGAACCAGGTTAGGGTCATCGTACTGCCATTCTTTCACTTCCACAACTAATGATGATACTGCCGTATTCTTAACTACTGTTGCACTGTCTCCCGAATCCACTATACGGACGGCTAAATTGGCTAAGTGATGCAATTCTCGGTCCAGTTCTCGTTGTCCTAGCTTCAGGTGTACTAAACTCCCTATGGATTTACGGCTGAGGGAATGTTCTACAACATTAGCTTTTCCTGGGTGATACCAAATATTCACATCATAGTCTTTCAATAGCTCTAACTAGCGACGCTCACATAGATTCAACTCTTTCTGTGTGAAAATATACCGGAGACATGATCGATGAAAATATCTACATGAACGCCATGCAGATAGTGCCTCCATAATTTCAAGGCATGAATCACCGCGGCTAATTCCAAGTCATGGGTGGGGTAGTTCTTTTCATGCTTCTTCAGCTTCCTGGAAGTGTAAGAAATTACTTTACCATGATGGATCAGAACACATCCTAACCCGATGCCTGAAGCATCGCAGTATACTGCATAACCTTCTGATCCTTCTTGCAAGGCTAATACTGATGCTGAGGTCAGTCTATTTTTCAACTTCTGAAAGCTCTATTCACACGCTTCAGTCCAGTGAAATTTAGCTTCTTTATGAGTTAACTTGGTCAAAGGTGCTATTAAGGTGGAAAATCCTTCCATGAACCTTCTGTAATACCCAGCTAACCCCAAGAAACTATGTACCTCGGTCGGAGTGGTTGGTCTAGTCCATGTTTTCACTGCTTCAATTTTCTGCGAGTCTACTTGAATGCCAGCATCTGACACAATGAGGCCCAAGAAGGCTACTGAATTCAACCAAAGTTCACATCTAGAAAACTTCGCATACAGCTGGCGATTCTTGAAAGACTGGAGCACTATTCGTAGGTGATCTCGGTGATCTGCCTCAGAGCGGGAACATACTAGAATGTCATCAATAAATACTATCACAAATAGGTCTAGATACGACCTGAAGATTCTATTCATCAAGTCCATGAACACTGTTGGAGCATTCTTCAGTCCAAAGGGCATGACTAGAAATTCAAAGTGGACATACCTGGTCCTGAAAGCGCTTTTTGGAATATCCCTCTCAGGAACCCGAACCTGATGGTACCCTTACCTTAAGTCTATTTTTGAGAAATAATTTTCCCCCTACAACTGGTCAAATAAGTCATCTATTTTGGGAAGCGGATACTTATTTTTGATAGTGACTTTATTCAGCTGTCGGTAGTCTATACACATAGGGAGGGAGCCATCTTTCTTTCTCACAAATAGAACTGGTGCTCCCCACGGTGAAGTACTCGGCCTGATGAAGCCCTTATCTAACAGATCTTCCAAGTGTTCCTTCAATTCTCTGAGCATAGTAAGAGCCATTCGGTATGGAAGAATAGATATGGCTGAGTACCTGGTAATAAATCAATTGCAAAGTCGATTTCCTGTTCTAGGGGAATTCCAGGTAGCTCATCTGGAAATACATATGAAATTTCATTAACTACTGGAATGGACTAAAGAGTCGGAGATTCTTCTTAAACATCCTGAACTCTAACAATATGATAAAAACACCCTTTTACTATTAATTTTTTCGCCTGAAGATAGGAAATAAACCTACCTTTTAGTGTGGCTACACTACCTTTCCACTCCCATACAACCTCCCCTGAAAGTGCAATCAGATAGTCTTAGTCCAACATTCCACATTGGCATAGCATGGTGCCAGCCAATCCATACCCGTAATTTCATCAAAATCAATCATTTCTAGTTCTATCAAATCTGCTAAAGTATGACGACCGACAACCTTTATTGTGCATCCCCGGTAGACCCTCTTGGGTATGATAGAGTCACCGACGGGTGTAGACACTGAAAAAGGTCGCTGCAGTAATTCTGGCATAATACCGAACTCTCAAGCCACTAATGGGGCAACATTAGACAAGGTGGATCTCGATCTATTACTACAGATATCGAATGAGAGAAAATGTCCAGCATACCTGTCACCACATACGGCGACGACTTTGACTCCTTTTGTCCTAGTAAAGCATTAGTGCGATCTGGACCAGTACCTGAGCTTGATGTCCCTGGTCTGCCTCGGCCTCTTCCGGCTGGAGTTGAGGGCCTGCACCCTACTAGAGATGCTAGGGCACGCGATCCTACTCAAGATCCATCGTGTCGGTCCAGATAACTCTGAACCCTAGTTGGACAATCCCTCATCTGATGACCCTCCTCTCCATAAGTATAACATGATGTGGAACCATACCTGCATGCCCAGAGTGATGTCGACTGCAAACAGGGCAAAGCGACACGGTGAATCTACCCTGCTCCACTCATTTCTTCTGTTGTGAACCTGTTGATCGTGAGCTCTCACCGGGTCCTGACTACCCCCAATGACCAGATCCATTCCCCTGCTGTTGTTGTAGGGGTGGGGGTCTGGGTGGTCTGCTTGAAAATCATGGCCTGGGTCCACCTTGGGACTCCGCCTGCATGTCACTAGGTCTGGCCCTGCGGCGCTGCTCCTGATCTGCCCTCTTTATCTCTTGTTGTCGCTATCTGATCCCTTCAATGTTCTAAGCAAAAGCCTGGATGCGGGCAATATCCAGGTCCTCTCGTAGAGTGGCTGTAATACAGGTCTCCACATATACTGGATTCATCCCCATAATAAACCTATGCACCTTAGTCGACACGGTATCTACAAAAGCTGATGCATATCGGGTCAAGGATTTGAACCTCATAGACTACTCCTGGACACTCATCGACCCCTACTCTACATGTAGGAACTTATCAACCAGAGCATGTCAGATTTTTCGTGGTAGGTAGTTGTCCAGAAAAGCCTCAGAGAAGCTAGGCCAAGTAGGAGGGGAAACATCTCTCCCTTAGGACCTGTCCCAACTCTCGTACTACAATACTGTGATGTCCCGTAACCAGAACACCGCTAACTCAACCGACTTTGTAGGTGTAGCATGCATCACCCTGGAAATTCGTTACATCTGATCCAAGAAATCCTGAGGGTCCTCCGCCTGATCCGTCCTTGTAATCTGCGTGGGACTCAAGGCAAAGAACTCTCGAACCCTCAAACTACCAGGCCCTTCTGAGGACACTGCGACTGTGGGTTCCACTGGATGATGCTGTGCAACCATCATCTTAGCTAGCATAACAACAACACTCCTAAACTCCTAAGCCGATGGTACCATTATAGAGACTGCTGGAGGCGGTGTCATCACATTTGCCGCTACAAGCGGCTCTTGGCATAGTCAAGTGTGTTAGGGAAACTGAGACGAAGTCTCCCTATCGCCCTCAGATCGGGCTAACTCTGACTGAGGCACTCTGCTGGTGCCTTCCCCTGCTGCAACGTATAGTCTCCTGCCAATTGTGCTGTGTTGTGGGTCTGCCATTTCTCTATAGATAAAAGAGTATGGTAAGCTTAGGGACACAACCTTATACAATACAACTCTATAGCACGACTGAATAAGAAGAAAGAGCAACCATCCTATCATGCCTCGCAACCTCCTGCCTATAGAATTTGGTGCACAAAAAATCCATAGACAAGACTCTACTTAGCACGGTTTGCAGACTCCATGGTATACGACCTAGTCTGATACCAAGTTTGTCACGCCCCACCTTGGGAGGCATGACTAGCACCTAGTGCCCTACAAGGATCTGAACAAATTGAGCTGACTAAGCCTAAGCACTTCTGGTGTAGTCTTACTCCCCATATCAAGAAAACAATGGGTTATATCTCGGCTGTAAATACAACCTCCGGCTGAGAAGGCCTTATAGCCACCTATAAATGAAAACAACTAACTAGAAACAGGCAATAACAGGAAATCCTATGCGGGCCGGCAAGGTCACCATGAAGTCTAGTTATGACTGTAAAGTAAAACCAGTGCTAAGCTAAACTATGGACAACAATGACGCTAATCTTCAAGCTAAACAAGTCCCCACACGGCCATATAGGCCCCACATGGACAATAACAGCTAACCACAAGGAAATAAAAATAATCTGCAAGCCTTTAGGAGTAATATGATGGTTGGGACAAGGCCCCGACCTACCAATGAACTATACAATCAAAAGAAGTTAACCTTCTATCTACAAACTCCGGAAGAAGGGAACTAATTGCTCTGGTGAGGTTGGATTAAAGCTACGAGGGACCTGATCCTCGTCTATCTGTACCTGCAGGCAAGTAATGCAGCACCCCAGAAAGGGCGTTAGTACAATATATACTAATACGTAAGGAGATAATTGTAAATGATTGAAATAAAGAGATAAAACTGAGAATAACTGAGGTGAAGGAATAGAGTTCATACCTAAGTAATAGAACATCTTACTGTCTAACTATCAATAACTAACGTAAACATAAACCTTACCTGGCCGCCATAAGCCTGAAGGTACAACCAGCACAGAATAACCCATTTGGGGCCCGTATAACCCCTGGTGAGTACACCTCAATCTATATACCCCTATCCTAGGTCACACTAGTCAACTGATAGCTATAGCAATCTCACCAATCCCCTGGGTCTGGAACTGAGCCCGCTCAACCCTTGATTGTAACTGTGTCTAAGTCCGGTGGACTCCTGAAATCTACACCCCGAGAACCATTCTCGACGGGGGTGTATAAAGACAACCACGACATATGAGGACCTAGGACTCCCATCTTCATCCCTAGCGGACAGCATACCGCTCCGTAGAGCGACGTCATCTCGCTCCTAACGGGTGTCAATACAGCTAATAACCTTGGGGTTGGTCATGAAGGCTATACAGGTATAATCCATCCCAACTAATATGGAATACAGGTTTCAGCTAATCATAATAGACATGCTTCTGGTACTCTTACTGGGGTTCAGCTGATTTATCATGCTAAGAAAACTAACTTGCCGAAGGAAACTACCTTAACATACCTCGTTCGTCGATTACTAATTAACTGGCGAGTTTCAGCTCATATTCAGATGCGCTTTTCAACTGCAGTTGTATTTTTAGAAGAATGAGGATAATTCCAGTACTAAGTTCGATAAAACGATAACTTCATATATAAATATTAACTATATTTCAACTTGACAAAACACGGTCAAAAACTCATAATTTCTCGAGAATCCAGAAGGGAGTAATGCTTACTTTAAGCCTGTGATCATATTTACACTAGTTTGGAGCAATTTCAAAAACTTTAGCTTGGCAGAGCTATGCTTTGTAAGGAAAATTTCACGAAACTATCTTCGTAGTAATGCTCCTTGCATCCTTATACTTTGATACCCAAAGTTAATTCGAATTAGGGCAGCGTTCCATAGCTTAAACAGAGGAAATTAGGATTAAAATTGTGAGTTTCCTTCTCTGGTCGAGAGGTTCTGCTTATTAAGAATGAAATCAAATTATCCGACTAAATATATATAAGGCTTGGGTGGTGTGCATGGGGTCTATGGAACCGTGCTACAGAGCCGAACGCTCCAGGGAGGGTCTGTGCCATGGAGCCAAATGCACCAGGGAGGGTCCGTGCCACGTTGCCCCTTTGGGCAACTGGTCCAGCCTTCTCTCGCGTGGTCTCGACTCCATGCTCGTTCAACTTTTCTCAGGCCCTTCCTCGTACATATTGAACTCTAAAAGTCTTAACTAACATATGAATAGGCCGACTAAATGTTAGAAACTTATGGGCTGTAACAGCTTTGTTGAAAAATGATGGAGAGCATATGCATGTTTTTGGGAGTAGTGTCTAGCATTGAGTAGGCTAAGGCTAGATCACCCTGTCCCTAAGAACTATGCGCCAATGTAGGTTTATAATTATATATATATATATATATATTACTTTGGGACCTCCCTTGTGATCTATCCCTTGCCCTATTGGGCCACAAGCTTGATATCGATATCATGGTATCGTCCCTAGCCCTGGCAAGGATTTGGATGGCTCTTCCCACTTGAGTGTAATAGTTGGGACCATGTAAGCTCTATTGTTGTATGTCGGTTAAAACACGAATCTCCTGTTGTTCCTCATGATTTCACTTATACATCTTCTTTATTCATGAGATTCATATATCTATATATGTTCTAAAGCAGGTTTGACTCAATGTTCTATTTTACTCATGACTATTAGATTTCATCTTTGACTCAATCGATTTAGTTATGACATTATGTTATGTCAAGATGAGATCAGGATTTAAGAAAGAATGCATGCAAGCCCTACTCTCAGATTTTTATTCTTTATGTTTTACATTATGCATATCTTTAAATGGTTTTATCTATTTAAGAGGTTTTTCTTACCTTGCATACTTTGTACATTCACATACTTACCGCATACTCTATGTTGTATCATTTCATGATACAGGACCCGACACTCAGACTCAGCCCCATTTATAGCCAATCTTCAAAGTTAGCATCTTACACTTGCTGGTGAGTCCTCATCTCCCAAGGATTATGGTTATTCAGATTTCTCTATGTATTTTCAGTTTTCATCTTATTCTAGTTAGTTAGGGTCTTGTCCCATCAACTGATCATGTGTAGAGGCTTTTCAGAAAAAGGATGTATTCAGCTTCAGATTGTGTATTATTGTGTTATGTTTATTTTGGACTTCTACTAAGATTATTACGTTGATTATTCAGTTTTAGTAATTAAGTTAGATGTATGTTCTTGTCATAGGTCGACTCGTAGTCTCTCGGGGCTCCTTGTCCCATGTATCGATCTGGGCCACCATTTGGGTCGTGAAACTAGAGTAGCGGTGCATAAATATTGGGGAGGTGAAAAAGAAAGAGAAAAGAAAAAGTTGAAAAATGAGGTGTGTTGTGACAAAATAAAAAGAAAAAAAGAAACAAAAATTGAAAAAGCAAATACAAAAAAAGAATGATGATGAGAAGTTTGAATAAACACACCACACTCATACAAGTGCATAAAAAAGGGTAAAAAGGGAGGAAAAAGTGAAAAAAGCAAAAAGGGTGAAAAAGTAAAAAGTGAAAAAATGGAGCCACATGTATGTAGTGCCAAGGAGGGGTTTAGTCAGTTAAAAGATTCCATCTCTACCATATCCAGCCCAAAAGCCTACATTACAAGCCTAATCAAGTCCTATGATATCTGATATGCAGTATTTGAAAGTTCTTCCTAAGAGTGAGAGTCTTACTTTTTCAGTCTCACGTTTCATATTTTTACTATATTTGTGAGTGGGGGACTTCATTCGCTATGAGGGTACATGGTTTGTGTTTAATTCTAACACTTGTCCATGTGAAAAGCATTGGTGATGACCTGACTATCTGTTTATAGCTAGATGACATATCTTGATCCCTATTTATCATGTTTTGTGATTACTTTATGTACATGTACTGATTCGATTCATCAGAAAAAGGGTCAAAAGTTGTTTAAGTTATGGAGTAATGTTTGGTTGATTGTTGGCTGCAGTATCCTAGGTTTATTTTCTAGTTAAGTGTCGTGTTTAGTTTTTTTGTTTTCTTTGCCCGAGGAAAAGCAAAAGTCTTAAGTTGAGGGTACTGATGTGCTGTGAGTTTAAAGCATGTTCGACGTTTAAAACTGAGAAAATAGCATAGACTTAGGTATGTTTAAACGAATATGAGGTACTTTTACTTTTATTTCAAGGAAAATAGGTGTTGGAGAAAATATGTATGAAAGAGGCATAAAAATGCATAAAATTATCCAAGTACTAGTCTCAGTACGAGTCATACCATGATTATACGAGCTGTATTGAGAATCGTGGTGAAAGTAAGAAGGTTGGATTAAGAGGAAGGCAATGTACGACTCTTAGTACGATGCGTACCAAGATTGTAGAAGTCGTAACTGGAGTTGTGGAATTGTTTAAAGAAATTTGCACAAAGGCAGCCTCTTAGTACGGGTGGACCCATGAATCGTAGCACTCACATATGACCCGTACCACGAG
The DNA here is from genome assembly GCA_035772735.1 of Datura wrightii. Taxonomy (NCBI): domain Eukaryota; kingdom Viridiplantae; phylum Streptophyta; class Magnoliopsida; order Solanales; family Solanaceae; genus Datura; species Datura wrightii. The sequence continues at coordinate 148,283,766 of JASDFA010000018.1, forward strand.
CTGTGGTAAGCTTCAAGAAATTATTCAACACTTGGAATAACTTCATATACAACAAACAGTATGAGTCGTAGGAGGAAGATACGAGGCGTACCACAACACTTGTGGAAACCTTCAGAAGATGTCAGAGTTCTAAAGGTCAAACCACAGATGCAATGTATGAATCATAGGACTGTGGTATGAGTCGTACCAGCCTGCCAACACATAGACAAATTAGCAGCAGCCAAGGATGTATGAGAAGCAGGTACGACCCATAAAATCCTACTATGGGTCATAGGATCAGTCGTGATAAAATCGGCGCTATATATGAAAAATTCTCTGTTAGCTTAGCAAAAGGTTTCTAATATCTATATAAATACATGTTTATATTTTATTTTAGTAGGGATGAAAAAAAGGAGGTAGTAGAGTGTAATACCCTAGAATTCTTAAGAGTAGACCCGGGAAGCTAAAATGCAAAACTACTGAAAATTGGGAAAAAGGTTGCAAAACGACAGGTACCACGAACCGTGTTAAGTAACCATTGGCCCTCATTATGGTCGTGGGTTCAGGAGTTCCGATGTCAGGTGGGGAAACAACAGTTCATTCGACGACCTATTGTAAGAAACAACGAGCTGTTGTGATGGTCGTGGTAAGGAGTTAACCTAGATGGTTGAAGTAGCAACAGGTGTTACAACGACCCGTTATGAAGAATGGATGTCCGTTGTTAGCAGTCATGGTGGAGCTGTGGACTGTCATAGTGGAGACAACGGGTGGAAACTAAACCCCGTTGAAGCTTACAATGAGCCGTGGTGAGACTCGTGGTATAGGAGTGCAAAATTTTAGAAGAAGGAAACAACGACCAAAGGAACGGTCTGTTGAAGATTAGCACGATCCGTCCTGTTTGTTCGTGGTACGATTCTGAGAAGGGGCTTTCTACAGTGTTTTTAACAAGAAGACAGGATGGGCCGTGGGTGGGTTCCACGACCTATTGGTACCACTCGTGGGTTCCATCCGACCAGATTTCAAGGCAGGTTCATTAACGGTATTTTCGACTTTTCCATGCTTTTAGACCCTAAACTACGTCATTTTGGATATTTTCTAAGTGCGATAAGATGAATTAAGTCCTTTATGCATGTCCATTATCATTCAAGAACTATAGAGAGATGGGAGATTCAAAGTCTTTTTCCCTATGTTTCCATCAATTTCTTTGTGGGTATTCAAGGAACTATGAGTCAATCCGTTTCTAGGTATGTAGCATTTTGATGGGTGTATTCCTTTCATACCTATGCCTAATTCCTATCAATTAGTGTTAAATTATGAATAATCAACTATGGGGTTTTGATCAATTGCATGATTCTTATATCTCTATTCATGGGTATGATTAGATTGAGTTTATATTGACGATTTACGAATCTTGGACAGATTCTAACTTGTTTCTCTTATAAAATTTGTTTTTCTAAAAAAAATTGAATCTAAAATGCCCAAGGGTGAAGAGTTCATAAAATAGGTGATTTATGTTAATTGTGTGATAATGATGAAGTCGGTGATGAAAAGCATGTTTCTAAAACAACCATGATTAGGATGTTGTTTCCAAAAAAATGAGAATGTTATATCCTAGTATGCTAAAGCTTTGGTCAATGCCTATATGTTGATTAAAGTGATGATTTTCCCTACATAAGCTTACCACATTATTTAAAGAGAAATTTCCCAATTCTTATTATAAATTCTAGCTTGTGGTCTGTCGAGTAAATATTTCTACATATAGCTTACTACATGATTTGGAGTAGATGCTCCCACCTATGATTGAGCTTGTGGTATGTCGAAATAAAACTTCTCATATGCATGAATTTATAATCGAGATGTATGGCATTTTTGAGATTTTTCAAAGGACAATGTTGAGCTTCATTTTCATATGATTTCCAGTCTATGCATGATTTTATTAATGAGCATTGTTAATACAAAATGTTGAGCTTCATTTCATATGATGTTGAGTCATGCATGATTTCATGTTGAGCTTCGTCAATAGATGATGTTGAGCTTCGTTATATACGATGTAGAGCATTGCATGTTTTTGGGAGAAGAGTCTAACACCGAGCGGGTTAAGGGTCGACTACCCTATGCCCCAGAACTACGCGCCAACATAGGTTGATACTTATACATTATTGAGACCTCCCTTGTGAGCTGTCCCCGGCCCGATTGGCCCTTGAGCTTGATATTGATATCTTGGTAGCCTCCATCGCCCTAGAAAGGTTATAGACGGCTCTTCCCACTTGAGTGTGATAGCTGGGACCACGTAAGGTCTATCATGGTATGTCGGTTAAGTGACGAGTCTCCCACTTTCCATACCATTCATATTGCATATTCACTATGCATGATGATTAGTTATGCATGGATGAACAAGAAGTATGGTTTGACTCATGGTTTCTCTTTTGAAATAAATATCATGTTTCATCTTGAATCATTCGAGTCAGTCATGATGTTTTGAAGCCATGCATGATCATGTACAATATGAGTATAATTTCATAATGAATGCATGTAGTCTTCTTTTTATCCTTAATAGCTTATGATATATGTATAACTTGCTTAAATGGATTTATATTACCTCGCGGTTTTACTTACCTAGCATACTCGGTACATTCCATGTACTGATCTTATATTTTCTATGTTCTATTGTTTCATGATACAGGGTTCGGATCTCAGGCTCGTCCTCATCCTTATTCCATCTCAGCTTATGTTATCAGCTCGTTAGTGAGTCCTCATGTCCCAAGGGTTGTTTGACAGACTTTTATGTTATCTTGAGTTCCAGTACTGTTTGGGTTAGTTGGGAATGTTGTCCTATCAACCCATCGTATGTAGTAGAGGCTTTAAGACTAGTATGTAGTACTCAACTCTTGTATACGTCCGGTATTTCTTGATGTTATGATATGGTTTAGTACTCAACTCTTGTATACGTCCGGTATTTCTTGATGTTTTGATATGGTTATGTTTCTGCTATGTTTTTGTTTAAGGTCCTGCTTATTTAATTGAGAATAGTGGTATGCATGTGCCATGGGTCGACTCGAGGTCTCCCGGGGTCCCTTGTCACGTGTCTACGATCTAGGCCTCCATTCAGTTCTTCACAAACTTGGTATCATAGCAATAGGTTTGATGTGTCTTAGGGAGTCTGAATGCCCCATCATTTAGCGTCTTTTTTATGGGTGTGAAGCGCACCACACTTATGACAAAGAGGCTACTACACATTTTAGGAAATATTCCCTTCTTTCATGATCTACGTATTGCGATGAAAAAAGCCTTTCTATCCTTCTAAATTTGTGCTATTCGCAATTGCAGAATCATGGCTCCTAGGAGGATGAATAGAAGGAGGAATGGAGGTGGTGCAAGCCATGATAAGGGAAATGCTCATGAGCATTAGCCAGCCCCACCGGTTCTAAAGCCTCAGGCACTGGAGCCAGCCGCTCATGCTATGTTCTAAGCTACCATCCAGATGCTTGCGCAAACCTTGACCGCTCAGGTCAATCAATAGACTGTTTCACATATTCCACAAAATGGCAATGCGGCGGCGGCCAGAGTTAGGGACTTCTTGTGAATGAACTCACTGGAGTTTCTGGGGTCCAAAGTAGATGAGGACCCACCACGATTTCATTGATGAGATAGTCAAGATCACCCAGGTTATGGGGTTGAGCAGTGTTGAGCACACAGAGTTGGCCTCCTACCAGTTGAAGGGGGTTGTGCATATTTGGTTCTGCTAGTGGAGGGACAATAGAGTCGCTGGAGCAGGTTCGGCCGCATGAGAGGAGTTTCAGGTTGCATTCCTCGATCGGTTCTTCCCTCGAGAGATGAGGGAGTTGAAAGAACCTGAATTTGTGAATTTGAAGCAAGGAAGAATGACTGTTCAGGAGTACGCCCTTGAGTTCACCCACCTGTCTAAGTATGCCCCAGAGTTAAGTGGCCGACCAGTAGGCGCGGGTGAGCATATTTGTGCATGGTATAGTAGGATATTTGGAAAAGGACTACATGATAGCTATGCTCCATCAGAAAATGGACTTCCCTCACATTCTGTTGTATGCTCAGCAGATGGAGGCGGCACATTCTAGGGAGAGGGAGGCCAAGAGGGCTAGGATCGAGGACCACAGGTTCACTCAGTAGAGGTCCGGTGGTGGGCATCGACAACAGACTCACCAGAAATCATCAACCCCAGCATCTTCAGCACTGAACTAAATCAGGCCCTATCATAGCTGCCTCACCAACCTCAAACCATCCGACAGGAGATCTACACCTCCGCACGTAAAAAACCTCAAACGGTGCTATTTGGATACTAGAGTGATAACTGTTATTATAATAAAACTCGATCATGGGTAAATGAACATCCCAACTACCTTTAAAATCCATAACACATGCCCTCAACATGTCCTCAAGAGTCTAGATTGTTTGCTCCACCTGGCCATCCATTTGCGGATAGAATTCTGTACTGAGCTTAACTTGAGTCCCAATCCATTTTTGGAAAGACCGCCAAAACCGAGAGGTAAACTGAGTACCTCGGTCTGAAATAGTGGACAAGGGCACTCTATGAAGTCGTACTAGCTCCCGAATATACAATTTGGCCTAGTCATCCGTTGAATATGTGGTTTTGACAGGTAGAAAGTGTGCAGCCTTGGTCAACCTATCCACCACCACCCAAATAGAATCATATTGTTGGCGAGTAAGAGGTAGGACTGTAATGAAGTTCGTGTTGATCTCTTCCCAATTCCAAGTAGGAATTTCAATATCCTGCAATATGCCTCCCGACCTTTGGTGCTCAACTTTCACTTACTGATAGTTCGGGCACTTGGCTACTAATTCTGCAATATATTTCTTCATGCCGTTCAACCAATATATTTCCTGCAAGTCATGATACATCTTGGTGGTACCCAGATTGATAGAATACCTGGATCCATGTGCCTCATGCAATATTCGGTTCCTCAAATTATTGACATTTGGAACACATAAACAACCCTGGTACCGCAGTACACCATCTCCCCCTTGGGAGAAAACCTCCACCTTTTGACTTCGGACAACTTCCTTCATCTTTACTAAAATCATGTCCTCATCTTGTGTAGATTTGGCATCAACCACCAAGGACAATTCTGATTCGTTCTGCACAACAACGCTGCCATTGGTAAAGTCGACCAATCTAGCTCCCAACCTCGCAAGTCGATGGAAATCTTTTACCAACTCTTTCTTTCCCTCATCCACGTGGGACACACTTTCCATAGAGAGTCTACTATGTGCGTTCATTACCATATTGGCCTTGCCTGGGTGGTAAGGAACACTCATATCATAGTCCTTAAGTAGCTCTAACCACCTCCTTTGCCGAATATTGAGGTCTTTCTGCGTGATCATATATTGCAAGCTCTTGTGATCCGTGAATACATCCACCTGGACCCCATACAAGTAATGCCTCCATATATTCAATGCAAACATCACCTCAGCCAATTAAAGGTCATGGGTCGGGTAATTCTTTTCATGAACTTTGAACTATCTCGAGGCATAGCTATCACTTGCCCATGTTCCATTAAAAACACCTGAGTCCAACTCGTGAAGGATCACAATACACTACAAAGCCATCCATCCCCTTGGGTAGAGTCAGCACTAGGGCTGAAGTGAGTCGGGTGTTCAACTCTTGGAAGCTTTTCTCACAAGCCTCTTTACTGCCTTGATCTTTCGAGAGTCTACTTTTATGCCCTCACCTGATACCATATGGCATAGAAAGCCATCGAGTCCAACCAAAACTCACATTTGCTGAACTTTGCATACAACTGAAGATCCTTGAGGGTCTGAAGCACTATCCTCAAGTGAGAAACATGCTCTTCCTCACTTTGAGATTATATAAGAATGTCATCAATCACCACAATCACGAACATGGCCAAATATGCCTTGAACATCCTATTCATTAGATCCATAAAATCTACAGGGGCATTGGATAGTCCAAAAGTCATAACAACAAATTCTTAGTGACCATACCGAGTATTGAAGGCGTTTTTAGGGATGTCACTCTCCCGAATCCTGAGCTGGTGATACCCGAATCTGAGATCAATCTTGGAGAAACACTTGGTACCCTGAAGCTGGTCAAACAAATCATCGATCCTAGGTAGAGGATACCTATTCTTGATGGTGACCTTGTTCAATTGACTATAGTCAATGCACATTCGAAGAGAACCATCTTTCCGCTGAACGAACAGGACTAGTGCACCCCATGGAGTCTTACTCGGCCTAATAAAGCCCTTGTCTAACAAATCCTTCAACTTATCCTTCAACTCTTTTAGCTTGGCTGGAGCCATTCTGTATGGAGGAATACATATAGGCTACCTATCGGGAAGAAGATCTATACCAAAATCAATCGCCCGCTCGGGAAGGGCACCTGGCAAATTATCAGGGAAGACCTCTGGAAACAGGTACAACTGGTATGGACTGGATAGTCGGGGTTTCGGACTCCACGTCCTTAACCCTAACTAGATTGTACAAACAACCCTTAAAAATCATCTTTCTAGCCTTAAGGTAGAAATAAATCGATCTAAAGGCACAACTGAACTACCCTCCCATTCTAAGACAGGTTCACCCGGAAATCTGAACTCTACTTACCGGGTCCTACAATTAACTGAAGCATAGCATGAAAATATCCTATCCATGCTGAGAATAACATCAAAATCGGTCATGGCTAACTCTATCAAGTATGCTGAGGTGACCTTATGAAGAACTGATACCGGGCAATCTCATACATCCGTCTAGCTATAATTGTGTCACCTATAGGAGTAGAAATTGAGAAGGGCTTTGATAAGAATCGGGACTGAATCCGAAGCTACTGGCCACATATGGGTCACGAAAGATAGGGTAGCCCCCGAATCTAGCAATGCATATACATCAACATGAAAGAGTCTCAACATACCGGTGACTACATCTGGTGAGGTCTCTGGCTCCTAACGAGTGGCTAAGGCATAGAATCTGTTCTGGCACTGCCCGCCAGCTGTGCTAGTAGACGCCCCCTGATGTGTTGTGCGTGGTGGTGGGGCTGTTGAATTAGAAGCTGGGCATCGGTCCCCAACCTGATCCTATCTCGCAGAAAGGCAATCTCTGAGTATATGCCCATGCTGCCCACATCCAAAACAAGCTCCTAACCCATCCAAACACTGGCCTGTGTGCCCTCAGCCGCACCTGCGACAAGCTGGAACACTGGAGTCTACAGGCCTACTGCTATGACCCTTCGAGCTGACATTCTCCCCCTCTGATCATGTCTGGGCCTAGATGGGACACTTAATGAGGCCATGGTAAAGGTTCAGTTGATAAGGGATAGGCTGAACACCGCTTAGAGTGGTCAGAAATAATATGTAGATATGAGGAGAAGAAATTTTGAGTTTAAGGTGGACGATTGGATATTTCTAAAGGTATCTCCCATGAAGGGAGTAATGCGGTTCACAAAGAAAGGGAAACTCAGTCCTTGTTATGTTGATCACTACCAGGTTGTGGGGAGAGTTGGTAAGGTAGCGTATGAGTTAGACTTGCCACTGGAGTTGTCCTCAGTTCATCCCTTTTTTCATGTGTCACTTTTGAAGATGTATTTGGGTGATCCAACCTTGGTAGTTCTAGTAGACAGCATTGGAGTGAAGGACAACCTCATTTATGAACAAATTCCCGTTGAAATCTTGGATTGTCAATTTCGGAAGTTGAGAAATAAAGAAGTAGCTTAAGTTAAGGTCTTATGGGGAAATCAACATGTTGAGGGAGCTACGTGGGAAGTCGAAGCGGACATGATGGCTAGATATCGACATTTATTCTCTACTGGCTCAGTTCCAACATAAGGTATCCGTTCGACCCTATGATCCCATTTATTCTTCATATTTAGTTCATTTGTACAAGTTTCTTTTATGTGTATGAATATGTATATGAAGCATGAGATCAGTTCAGCTATGTGGTTTGAATCGGAGGTAGTCATTCTGTGAAAATTTCAGTTAAAATGATCAGTATAAAGCTATGATAAATTGTATGCTTCTGTTCGTAGCTTGTTTCCTACATTCGGGGATGAATGTTCCCAAGGGGGAGATAGTAATACCTTGGAAGTGCTAAGGAGTAGACCTGGGAAGCTAAAATGCAAAACTACTGAAAATTGGGAAAGGTTGCAGAACGATAGGTACCATGACCAGTTGTAAGTAACCTCAGGCCTTCATTGTGGTTGTGGGTTTAGGAGTTTAGATGTCAGGGGGGAAACAACAATTGATTCGACAACCTATTGAGAGAAACAGCGAGCCATTGTGATGGTCGTGGTAAGAAGTTAGCCTAGATGCCTGAAGTAGCAACGAGTCTTTACAATGGCCCATTGTGAGGAACGATTGTCTATTGTTAGAAGTCATGGTAGAGCTTTGGACTGTCGCAATGGAGATAACAAACCACACCCCGTTGAAGCTTACAACGAGCCGCGGTGACATCGTGGAATGGGAGTGCAAAATTTCAGAAGAAGGAAACAACGACCAAAGGAACGGTCTGTTGAAGCTTAGGACGATCCATCTTATGTGTCCGTGGTACGATTTCGAGAAGGGGCTTTCTGCAGTGTTTTTAATGAGAAGACAGGACGGGCCATGGGTGGGTTCAACGACCTGTTGGTACCACTCCTGGGTTCCAGCCAGCCAGATTTCAAGGCAGGTTTATTAAGGGTATTTTAAACTTTTCCATGCTTTTAGACACTAAACTATTTCATTTTGGATATTCTCTAAGTGTGATAAGATGAGTTAAGTCCTTTATGGATGCCCATTCTCATGCAAGAACTTTAGAGAGATTTTTGGGAGATTCAAGGTCTTTTTCCCCAAGTTTCCATCAATTTCTTTGTGGGTATTCAAGGAACTTTGAGTCAATCCATTTCCATGTATGTAGGGTTTTAATGGGTGTCTTCCTTCCACACCTATGCCCAATTCATATCAATTAGTGTGAAATTATGAATAATCAATTATGTGGTTTTGATCAATTGCATGATTCTTATATCTCCATTCATGGGTATAATTAGATTGAGTTGATATTGATGATTTACGAAGCTTGGACAGATTCTAACTCGTTTCTCTTATAAAATTTGTTTTTCAAAAAAAAATTGAATCTAAAACGCCCATGGGTGAAAAGGTCATAAAAGAGGTGATTTATGATAAATGTGTGATAATGATGAAGTTGGTGATGAAAAGGATGTTTCTAAAGCTACCCATGATTATGATGTTGTTTTCAAAAAAAATAAGAATGTGTGGATCCTTGTATGATAAAGCTTTGGGCAATGCCCACCTGTTGATTAAAGCAATGATTTTTCAAACATAAGCTTACCACATTGTTTGAAGAGAAATTTCCCAATTCTTATCATAAATTCTAGCTTGTGGTATGTCGAGTAAATATTTCTACATGTAGCTTACCACATGATTTGGAGTAGATGCTCCCACCTATGATTGAGCTTGTGCTACGTTTTGAAATAAAGCTTCTCTTATGCATGAATTTATAATCAAGATATATGACATTATTGAACTTTTGTCGAAGGACAATGTTGAGCTTCATTTTCATATGATGTCCAGTCTATGCATGATTTCATTAATGAGTTTTGTCAATAGACAATGTTGAGCTTCATTTCATACAATGTTAAGTCATGCATGATTTCATGTTGAGCTTCGTCAATAGACGATGTTGAGTTTCGTTATATACAATGTAGAGCATTGTACGTTTTTGGGAGAAGAGTCTAGCACCGAGCAGTTTAAGGGTCGACTACCCTTGCCCCAAAACTACGTGCCAACTTTGGTTGATACTTATACATTATTGGGACTTCCATTGTGAGCTATCCCCGGCCCGATTTTCCCTTAAGCTTGATATTGATATATTGGTAGCATCCATCGCCCTAGAAAAGTTATGGACGGGTCTTCCCACTTGAGTGTGATAGTTGGGACCATGTAAGCTCTATTGTGGTATGTTGGTTAAGTGACGAGTCTCCCACTGTCCATATCATTCAGATTGTGTATTCACTATTCATGATTATTAGTTATGCATGCATGTCCAAGAAGTAAGGTTTGACTCATGGTTTTTCTTTTGATATAAATGTCATGTTTCGGCTTGAGTCATTCGAGTCAGTCGAGTCAGTGATGATGTTCTAATGTCATGCATGATCATGTGTAATATGAGTATAATTTCATAATGAATGTATGTAGTCTTCTTCTTATCCTTAACAACTTATGATATATGTATAACTTGCTTAAATGGATTTATATTACCTCGCCGTTTTAATTAGCTTGCATGCTGGGTACATTCCACTTACTGAAAGCATACTATCTATGCTATATCATTTCATGATACATGGTCCGGATCTCAGGCTCGTCCTCATCCTTAGTCCATCTCAGCATACGCTATCTGCTTATTGGTGAGTTCTCATGTTCCGAGGCTGTTTGATAGACTTTTGTGTTATCTTGAGTTTCAGTACTGTTGGGGTTAGTTGGGGATGTTGTCCCATCAACCCATTGTATGTAGTAGAGGCTTTTGGACTAGTATGTAGTACTCAGCTCTTGTATATGTCCAGTATTTCTTGATGTTATGCTATGGTTACGTTTTCTATATGTTTTATGTTTAAGGTCCCGCTTGTATAATTGAGAATAGTCGTACGCATGTGCCGTGGATCGACTCGGGGTCTCCAAGGTCGCTTTTCCCGTGTCTACGATCTGGGCCTCTATTCGGGTCTTGACATAGAGATGTGTGCAGAATAATATTTGTGATTTTTTATCAAGTTTTAGAGTGCAATTCTTAGAATCAAACTCTTGATTTCATCTATTGTTATTGAGATTGTTCTTTGATATTCAGATCAGGTTTTCTTCTAATTACTGTTGTAAGTATTGAGTTAAGAGGCAGGAGTTGGTGTAGCGATGATATAGATGAGGAGGAGTGACCCACTCAGGGAATCTCTCGCCCCCTTTATTTTGCATACATATATTGGGGACACTATAATATTTGAGTTGGGGGTAGGATGAGCATTTTTCTGGGTTGTTATTTGTGACTTGTTTTGTTTATGGCATGATGTAACCCTTGTCGGGCTTTTGTTTTTCTTTGATGAGGAGTTGTGAGCTTTTGTCATGCTCATTTTTGTATTGTTGATGATTGCTCTTACTGGGCTGGTTGTTTTGACAAAATTGTGAATGGATGAAATGAATGATTTTTGGATGTTAGCGCTGTGAAATTGGTCTTTGCTTTGAATTGCAAAATGTTTCTTTGTGATCCAAATTTTGATTATACATCTTGTTGTTCGCTAGTGTAAATAGTAGATAGTAATCAAACTCCAAGGATTTTCCTCATACAATGGTTCTTTCCCAAGAAGCATCTTTCTTTTTCTTTTCTTTTTATCGACGAAATGAGTTGGCACTTCCCGATGATAAATTGTGAGACGACTCTCTTAAGGGAAAATGCCATGTCTTTCTTGAGTCTTCTGTGGAGCTGTTTGTAGAGGTTTTACCAAAAAGTGTTGAGATGTGGCATGAAAAGGAGAAATGAGAAATGTATTGTAGATTCCTTTTTTGGCTTAAGAATTCACATGCTCTAATGTCTTGAATCAAAATCTTGTGTTGATAATGACTTTTGTTAACTCTTTGGTCGTGATGCCTTGTGTTGTAAGGATCTTCGTGAATCTCATGCTTCTCTTCTTTTCTAGAACTTTCCCTAAATGAGACTCACAGAGAAATTTCATTTGACTAGTCTCTCTACCCAAAATGACGTCCAAAAATGTCTTCCTTTGCTAGCCAAAGTTGAGCCCTTTTGAATAGTTTATTCTTGGAAACCACATTACAAGTCAACGTCCGTTTTTAATGCCCTCTTCTTGGAACCTATTCTTCCTAATTGCTAGTAATAAGCGAATGAGAAAATGGGGTCTGAAAGCCCCAAGACATAAGGATAGATAAGGAAATTAGTGAGAAAGAGGCAAATATCCTAACTTTGGGGGTTTTCAAGAAAGGGGGATACATGTAAGAAGTCTAAATTTGAGGTAGCACCAAATTGTGAGAAAAAGAAATGAAATGATTAGTCGAGGGACCTTATGGTACCAAAAGAGAAAAGAAAAGTGAAATGGTGTTACCTCTTGCTTAGAAGGCTTAATATGATTGTCAAATGAGCTACAAGGAAGGTCTTTGAGCAATAGAAGAGGGAAATGGTTGCAAAAGGGGGAATAAGGTGGAGTAATATAGAAGGTTAGATGAAAAGGTGAAAGTGTTCACATAAAGGCATTAGGGAGATCTGGTCACTAGAGCCAAATAATTGTCTTACTATTACCCCTAGCCTTCATCATTACCCGCAAGTCCTAATTAATTATGAATGTGGTTACTCTACTGTATTGGAAAATTACATGAAGTGCAAGCCTATGGGTTGAGTTGTGTGCATGAAAATTTCTTTTGGGAGAGTGAGGGTCATTATCTTTTTCTATAATCCCTTGCGTGTGCATAGATTCATGAAAAGGGGATTCTCTCTTTGGTGAGTGGCATCATTCCTTTTTGAAGACACACTTGCATTGAGGTTCAGGTGTGATTGAGGCATCATTAGTGGGAGTTCTAAGGCAAACTTTAAATATGTTGTGACTATGAATTGAGATGTTATATGTGTTTCATTGGATAAGCTAAGCCCTTTTCTTGCAAAATGAATGAATTTGTAAATCATGCCTTTGAATCGTAGTTGCCTCTTGAAACTTTTCCATATATTTTTAGGGAAATTTGCTTCTGTTTTTCTGTGAGTAGTGAGCATTTTTGGGTTGTCATGGATTAAGTGGTCATTGATGCATAAACTCTTGTGGAGTGGCGTGTTTCTCAACTAATGAGAATTGCATTACTTGAAGACAAACAATGGTTCAAATTTGGGAGTTTGATGAGTTGGTAATTTACCAAATCATTAGGCTCTTAAGAGTATAGTTTTCAATTCATTTAGATGAATTTTATACCCTTTTTGCCTTTTTATGTGCAAGTATCTAAGTTGATGAGAAAGAGCAAGAAGTGGACTAAAAAGGACGGAATCAGGTGAAAATTGGTGCTCCACTATAGGACATCAGCAAAATGCCGGTCAAAATAGGTAACCACTTGTTTGAGGAGAAAATGCAACTAGTTGCTGCAGCCATTAATTGGAAACTCACCGGTTCAATCACTGACAGGTACTGGATCTTGCTGGACCAGGGAGGAAATTAATTGGAAGATCACGGATGGAAGCCGGCGAGCCACCGAAGGCATTGCCTAATGGTCCTAGAACATCAGTAGATTGTGGAAGAAAATGAACGGCAGTTCGTGTAGTGCAACCGGTGAACCGTTGGTTCCCCCCTAAGTGAAAAATGCCTGAACATGGGTAATTACATCTAACACTGAAAAAGAGGAGATTTTTTGCCCTATTTTCATATATAGTCCAGAAGAAAGTACTCTGTACACACTTTTTTACTTTTTGAACATTTCTTTTGCTTTGTATAAAGAACCCCATTGGATGATAATTTTGAATCTTGCTTTTCCTATTTTCATCTTCTTCCTTAGCAAGGTATAACCATTTTTGTAGACATATTTTGAGTTTGATTTTGCTTTCTCTTAGTAACGAGATCATTGAGTTTATTAATGAATATGCTGTGTAGTTTCTTCACCATGAGTAGGTAAAATCATCAATTAGAGGTGTGTGATGATGGATTCTTAATTCGATTGGGTATTGCTAGATTCATCTTAATATTGCTTAATTAGAGTAAATCTGCTTAATTCTCTCCAATTTATAATTGATGATCCATAGTTGCAAATGTGTGTTTAGTGTTCTTACTTGATTTCATCTTGTAAGAGAAAAATTAAGTATTGGGATAGAATTCAATGGTGGGAATGGATGTGATGGTATCACATTGGGCTAGAAATAGCCAAAACTCATATTCACAATCTAATTAGTAGTTGATGGCTAGAAATAGTTCAGCTATTAACCTAAACTCTATTAGGCTGATTGAATTGTGTCTTGAGGTTCAAAAGGACTCGATAAAAAGGCGCCCATGAGGTTAAAAAGCATAGGGCGCCATCTTATTTGCAATGATTTTATTGTCTAGCATATCCATATTTAATTAACACTCTATCTACATCACACCTCTAGTCTGCATTCATCATTGTCTATCAATTTTGGTAATTTTGCTATCTTGGCTAGTAGATTTAGAATCCACAATATTATTGACTTCCTTCTTTACCCCAAAAATTTATTGTTTTATTTCCCTAGATTGGTGCAAGTTAATTAAAATTTCCTAAACAACGCTTGTGCAAATCATTCACTTGTCTCTATGGGATTCGACCCCGACATCCGTCAGGAATATTTGTTTTGAGAAACGACCGTATACACTCTCTCATTAAGAGGGGTGTAGTTTGGACATTATAAGGCCCCACTGTCACAACACGAACGTACACCCGGATCATAGACACGGGACAAGGGACCTCGAGAGGCCCCAAGTCAACCCATGGCACAAGCATTCAAATAATCTCATTTAAATAAATGGAATATTAAGCATAAAACATCGTGGAAATACATAGCATCAAGAAATTCAAATATTTACATAAGCGGAGTACCACGCATTTGTCCAAAACCCTCTAATACGTAAGATGGGTTGATGGGACAACATCCTCAACTAACCTGAGAAATACTGAAACATAATCAACAAGAAAGTTTATAAAACAGCCCTTGGAACATGAGGACTCACCAACAAGCTGATATCGTAGGCTGGGATGGACTACGGATGAGGATGAGCCTGAGATCTGGACCCTGTATCATGAAACAATATAACATAGAAAGTATGCAATCAGTACACGAAATGTATTGAGCATGCAAGGTAAGTAAAATGGACATTTTAAAAGTAAAGTAAACTCATAAATAGACATAGGAGAAGGACATCATGATTGCATCAAAACCTTCATAATAAAACATAAGGCTCAAGACTTTCAAATCTTTCACAATCATTCATTATCATAGATGTAAATAACTTTATCATAATATAACTTGAGCATATAACATAAACATAACATGCATACAACATGTGGAACAATGGGAGGACTCTTCATAACCGACACCATCATGGTAGAGCCTTTCATGATGCCCCACTGTATCGCTCAAGTGGGCAGAGTCGACCCTGGCTTGCCAGGAGAGGGTCGTGCATAAGGCGTGATATCACATTAGAGGGGATCATTATCATTACATCATAACATTTACAACTCATGGTGTCACGTAGTTATGAGACACTGGCGTAGTCCTTTGAACGCCGCGCAGCTCGGCACTAGAGACGCCTCCCAAAAACATGCATATAGGCTCATACATAAATCATTAACATCATCCATAAAATTCACTGGCTAAGATATAACATTTATCATCATCGATCCCCTTTAAAACATACTCAGCAAAGAATCAAGGCCCCTTTTTATCAGCCAACATCATAAATCGATAAATCACGAAATTCGTTTCATAAATCGTAAATCATTCTTCATCATATGGGAATTGCCCAATGCTTCATCATACTCTATTTTTTCAAAATATGCTCATAAACAGGGGTGACTTGGATTCATGCATTTGCATAATCAATAGACCTAAAATAATGAATATTCATCGTAAATCATAATTTCCATGAACTTTCATAAATGGACAATTTAGATTTAAAGAGATTGAAACATGATTTTAAAAAAAACAATACGAAACTTGCCCATCATGCATATTTCAATAAATAAAACTCAATTAAAACATACCCATAAGGAGAAATCACATTGACATGCTTTGGGTAAAACCTCATGGAGTTTGACTAGGAGAATTCATGACTTTAATGGAAATTTGGCATAGGTGAGGAAGAATTCCTCCTATTTTAAAACCGTACATACCTAGGAATAGATGGACTTAAGGTTCATTGAGCACCCACAAAGAAATTGATAAAATTTGGAGAAGAAGGCCTTGAATCTCCCAAAAACCTCTCAAAAATACTTGCGTGAGAATGGGCATGCAATAGGGAATTAACTCCTCTTATCGCACTCAGAAAATATCCAAAACGATGTAGTTTAGGCCTTAGGGACTTAGGAAATTATGGCAACACCCTCATTAAATCGTAGAAAATATCTGGTCACCTGTCCTCACGAGGGACCTAATGGGTCATTACCACAGGGCACGACTCATTGCCTTGATCCATTGACTCTAGTGCCAAATCCTGCTTGGGAACCCAACGGGAGACTTCACGAGTTGTGAGGTCAGACCACGACACGTGGTCACTTTCCATGGCCTACACTGCCCATCCCAATTTTGCCAATCCTCCAGGGTTGACCATGGGTGACCTCACGAGTCGTGAGGTCTGACCACGACTCGTGGTCCCGCCCGTGGCCTCCTCACTTAGACTTTGCCAACCCAAACTGACCATGAGTCACTTCACAACTCGTGGTCACTCCTTATGACTCACCTCATTAGTCATTCTGTGAGCTGGTGCAAATTTTCAATTTTTCTCCATTCTCACTTCCTTGTCTGATCCATGTGTTCCCAGGGTATATCAATATCTCCCTCTTAGGAACATTCGCCCTCGAATGTTAGAAACATGGAGAAAACTCAGAAACAAGTTATCACCATGTACCATTACAAATCATTTAAATCGAAAACTGACGGAATGACTATCCTCAAAAGGAA
This sequence comes from Datura wrightii, assembly GCA_035772735.1. Lineage (NCBI taxonomy): Eukaryota > Viridiplantae > Streptophyta > Magnoliopsida > Solanales > Solanaceae > Datura > Datura wrightii. Next base: position 148,300,398 of record JASDFA010000018.1, read on the forward strand.
CTACATAACTAAACTGAATTCAGACATCACATACACTTACCATATCATAAAACAAACTTGCACACATGAACTGAACGGGAAAAGCTGATTAATGGTTTTAGGGCAAAAGTGATACCTCAAACTGAATCTGAGCCGGTAGGGAACAAATGAAGGCATTTAGCTGTCATATCTTCTTCGGCTTCCCACATAGCTCCCTCAACATGAGGATTTCTCCATAATACATTAACTGAAGCTATTTCTTTATTCCTCAGCCTCTGAACCTGACGATCCAAGATTTCAACGGGAATTTCTTCATAACTAAGGCTATCCTTTACTCCAATGTTGTCTACCAGAACTACCAAGGCTGAGTCACCCAAGCACTTCTTCAAAAGCGATACATGGAACACAGGATGAATGGAAGCCAATTATGAAGGCAAGTCCAAGTCATCGCCACCTTAACTCGGTAGGGGCCAACATAGCAGGGACTAAGTTTACCTTTCTTTCCGAACCGCATGACTCCCTTCATGGGAGATACCTTTAGAAATACCCAGTCGTCCACATCAAACTCCAAATCTCTTCTCCTCACATCAGCATATGATTTCTGACGACTCTGAGCGATTTTCAACCGGTCCCTTATCAATTGAATCTTCACCATCACATCATGAACCGAATATGGTCCTACCATAGCTGCCTCACCAACCTCGAACCATCCGATGGGAGGTCTACACCTCTGCCTATAAAGAGCCTCCAACGGTGCCATCTGGATACTGGAGTGGTAACTATTATTATAAGCAAACTCGATCAAGGGCAAATGATCATCCCAACAACCTTTAAAATCAATAACACATTCCCTCAACATATCCTCAAGGGTCTAAATGGTTCGTTCTTCCTGGTCGTCTGTTTGCTGATGGAAGGCTATACTCAGATTAACCTGTGTCCCAAGTCTTTTTTGAAAAGAACGCCAGAATTGAGAGGTAAACTGAGTACCTTGGACTGAGATAATAGACAAGGGAACTCCATAAAGTCGATCCAACTCCCGAATATACAACTTAACATAATCATCCGCTAAATCCGCAGTCTTGACCGGTAGGAAGTGTGCCGCCTTAGTTAGCCTGTCCACCTCCACCCAGATGGAGTCATAATGTTGGCGAATACGAGGTGGGCCTGTACAAAATCCATATTAATCTCTTCCCACTTCCAAATGGGTATGCTGATATCCTGAAGTACACCTCCTGGCCTTTGATGTTCGACTTTCACTTGCTGGCAGTTTGGACATTTTGCTACGAACTCTGCAATATCTTTTGTCATACCATCCCACCAATAGATTTCTCGCAAATCCCAATACATTTTCATGGATCCTAGATGAATACAATATCTAGTACCATGTGCCTCATGTAATATCCGAACTCTTAAACTCTCGATGTCTAGAACACATAGTCGGCCCTGGTATCATAGCACGTCATGTCCCTCTTGAGAGGAAACCTCCACCTTTTGACTCCGCACTGTCTCGTTCAACTTCCTCAATATTGGATCCTCATCTTGCCTGGATTTAACTTCAACTACCAAGGATGTTTCTAACGCATTATGTACAACAACACTGTCATCGGTCGAATCGATCAATCTAACTCCCAACCTTGCGAGTCGGTGGACATCCTTCACCAACTCCTTTTCCTCATCCACATGGGACACACTTTCCATAGAGAGTCTGCTAAGTGCATCCGCAACCACATTAGCCTTGCCTGGGTGGTAAAGGACACTCATGTCATAGTCCTTAAGTAATTGCAACCACCTCATTTTGCCGAAGATTTAGGTCCTTCTATGTGAACACATACTGCAAGCTCTTGTGATCCGTAAATACATTCACATGGACCCCATACAAGTAATGCCGCCATATCTTCAATGCGAACACCACTGCGGCTAACTCAAGATCATGGGTTGGGTAAATCTCTTCATGGACTTTCAACTATCTCGAGGAATATGTTATTACCTTCCCACGCTGCATCAACGCTTATCCAATCCGACTCTCAAAGTATCAAAATAGACAACGAAACCATCGATACCCTCGAGTAAGGTCAACACTGGTGCTAAAGTGAGTCTGGTCTTCAAATCGTGGAAGCTTTTCTCACAAGCAAACGACCATTGGAATTTTACCTTTTTCTAAGTCAACTTAGTCAAAGGTGTCGCAATAGATGTGAAACCCTCCACAAACCTTCGGTAATAACCTGCTAGGCTCAAGAAACTCCGAATTTCTGAAGGATTCACCAATCTAGGCCAATGCTTCACCGCTTCTATCTTCTGGGAATCTACTCTTATGCCTTCGCTTTATACTACATGTCCCAAAAATGATACCGAGTTTAACCAAAATTCAAACTTGCTAAACTTTGCATACAGTTGACGATCTCTGAGGGTTTGCAGCTCTATTCTCAAATGAGTGGCATGCTCCTCCTCGCTTTGGGAGTATATAAGAATGTCATTGATGAACACGATCATAAACATATCCAAATATTGCTCGAACACCATATTTATCAAGTCCGTAAAAGCTGCAGGAGCATTGGTTAGCCTAAATGAAATAACAACAAATTCATAGTGACCATACCGAGTCCTTAAAGCGGTCTTCGGGATGTCAATCTCCCGCACACTGAGCTGATGATACCCGGACCTAAGATCTATCTTGGAGAAGCACTTGGCACCCTAAAGCTGGTCAAACAAATCATCGATCCTTGGTATGGGGTACCTGTTCTTAATGGTAACCTTTTTCAACTGCCGATAGTCAATACACATGCGCCTCTTTCGAACAAATAGAACTGGTGCACACCATGGAGACTGGCTCGGTCTAATGAAGCCCTTATCTAACAAATCCTTCAACTGGCCCTTCAATTCCTTTTGCTCGGCTAGAGTCATCTTGTAAAGAGGGATAGAAATAGGTTGCGTATCTGGCAATAGATCAATACAAAAATCAATTTCCCTTTTTAGAGGAACACCTGGAAAATCCTCGGAAAACACCTCTGGATATTCGTACACCACCGAAACTAACTGAATAGTCAGATTCTCGGACTCCACATCCTTAACCCCAACTAGGTGGTACATACACCCCTTAGAGATCATCTTCCTAGACTTAAGATAGGAAATAAACTGACCTGATGGCACCACCGAACTACCCTTCCACTCCAAAGCTGACTCACCCGGAAAATAAAACTCCAAGTTATGGGTTCTACAATTAATCGAGGCATAAAAGGCAAACAACCAATCCATACAAAGAATAGCATAAAAGTCAGTCATGGCTAACACTACCAAATATGCGGAGGTAACTTTATGCAACACAGTAATAGGGCAACCTTTATATATCCGCCTAGCTATAACTGCATCCCCAACTAGGGTAGATAAGGAGAATGGTTCTGACAGAATTTTAGGACTAAGTCCAAACCTATTAGCAACGTAAGGAGTCATGAAAGAAAATGTAGCTCCCGGGTCTAGCAAGGCATAAACATGAATATGAAAGACACGCGACATACCAGTGACCATGTCTAGTGAAGTCTCCTGCTCCTAGCACGAGGCATGGGCATAGAATTGGTTTTGGCACAGACCACAACCACCACTAGTAGATTCTACCTGTGGAGTTGAACGGGCTAGAGCTGCTGCAGTCCCCGTGGTCTGTGCTCGACCCCTATCATCACCTTGTCTGGAATATGGACATGCTCAGCGCGTGTGCCTAGGCCTACCACACTCGAAGCAAACATCTGAACCGAGCAGGCACTCCCCAGTGTGACTCTTACTGCACTTCCCGCAGGCTAGAGAGGTATACTCTTGCTGGGTGCCCCTCTGATCCCTCGACCCTGAAGACCTACTCCTCTAATCACCCCTGGGTCTAGATGGGATGCTAGCTAATAATGGTGCTGGGGCTAGTGACCTCTACTGAAACGGTGGACGGTAGCCACCGTTGGACTTCTGGTGTGAAAACCCACGACTATCTGTCTGAGCTCTCTCTGCCTCCCTCTCCCTCGCATGAGCCGCCTCCATCTGCTGGGAATACAACACTATGCAAGGAAAGTCCATATCCTGATGATGCATGGCATTTCTGCAATCCTTGTCAAAACAACTGGCCACACCATGAACAAGTCAGCTCAACCACACGCTCTGATCCATCACCAACTTTGGGCCGTGCTTTAACAACTGGGTGAACTCAAGCAAATACTCCAACACTGTCATCTTTCCTTTCTTGAGGTTAACAAACTCAGCTACTTGCAATTCCCTCATCTCTCGAAGGAAGAACCTGTCAAGAAAGGCTATGTGGAACTCATCCCAGCTGACAGGGCTCGCTCCCGCTGCCCAGCTGTCCTTCCATTGCTTATATCAAATATGAGCAACCTCTTTTAGCTGATAAGAGGCCAAGTATACACACACCCCATTTGTCAGCCCCATAACCTGAGTGACCTTCAAGATCCCTTACCTGAACCCTTGTGGATCCTCATCCACCTTCGATCCCGTGAACTCAAGAGGGTTCATCCTCAAGAAGTCTCTAATCAGAGCCGTCGTTGTATTGCCATTTTGTGGAACTTGTGTAACAGCCTACTGATTGACCTGAGCAGTCCAGGCCTGCGCCAACATCTGATCGCCGCCCAAAACTCGGTGTGGGTAGCTAACTTTGGGGCCTGGGCTCCAGAACAGGTGGGGCTTGCTGATGCCCAATGTTCATTGCCATCTCCATGGCCTTCATCATTTCCATTCATCCTCTCGTTCATTCTCCTTGGAGCCAAAATTTTTCTATCGTGAATCACACGAATTAGAAGGATGGAAAGGCTTTTCATCGCACGACATAGAACATGAAAGAAGGGAATATTTCCTAAATGTCTAGTAGCCTCTTCTTCAAAGGAGTGGCGCTCTTCACACCCATGAAAAATACTCTAGCTAAAGCAGCTTTCGGACACCCAAGGACACTTCAAACCTATCTCTATGATACCAAGTTTGTCACGACCCGAACGTACACCCGCATCATAGACACACGACAAGGGGCCCCGAGAGACCCCAAGTCAACCCATGGCACATGCATTCAAATAATCTCATTTAATAAATGCAATACTAAGCATAAAACATCGCAGAAATGTATCAATGGCATAGCATCAAGAAATTCCAACATTTACATAAGTTGAGTACTACGCATTTGTCCGAAAGCTTCTAATACATAAGATGGGTTGATGGGACAAAATCCCCAAGTAACCCAAGCAATACAAAAACATAATCAACAAGAAAGTTTATCAAACGGCCCTTGAAACATGAGGACTCACCAACTAGCTAATATCATAGGCTGGGATGGACTAAGGATGAGGATGAGCCTGAGATCCGGACGCTATATCATGAAACGATACAACATAGAAAGTATGTTGTCAATTTGTGGAATGTACTAAGTATGCAAGGTAAGTAAAATGGACATTTTAAAAGTAAAGTAAACTCATAAATAGACATAGGAGAAGGACATAATGCTTGCATCAAAACCTTCGTAATAAAACATAAGGCTCAAGACTTTCAAATCTGTCATAATCATTCATTATCATAATCATAAATAACTTTATCATAATATAAATTGAGCCAATAACATAACCATAAAAATGCATAAAACATTTGGAACAATGGGAGGACTTGTCATAACCGGCACCATCATGGTAGAGCCTTTCAAGATGCCCCACTATCTCGTTCAAGTGGGAAGAGCCGACCCTGGCTTGCCAGGTGAGGGTCGTGCATAAGGCGTGATATCACATTTGAGGGGATCATTATTATTACATCATAACATTTACAACCCACAGTGGCACGTGGTTATTAGACACCGCCGTAGTCCTTTTAACGTTGGGTTGCTCGGTGCTAGACACGTCTCTCAAAAACATGCATATAGGCTCATACATAAATCATTAACATCATTCATAAAATTCATTGGCTATGATATAACATTTATCATCATTGATCCCCTTTAAAATATGCTTAGCCAAGAACCAAGTCCCCTTCTTATCGGCCAACATCATAAATCGATAAATCATGAAATTCGTTTCATGAATCGTAAATTATTCTTAAGCATATGGGAATTTCGCAGTGCTTCATCATACTCAACTCTTTCAAAATATGCTCATAAACATCGGTGACTTTGATTCATGCATTTTCATAATCAATAGACTTAAAATAATGAATATTCATCATAAATTATAATTTCCATGAACTTCCATAAATGGGCAATTTAGGTTTTAAAAGTTTGAAAAATGATTTTAAAGAAAACTATATGAAACCTTCCCATCATGGATATTTCAATAAATAAAACTCAATTAAAACATACCCATAAGGAGAAATCACATTGACATTCTCTGTGTAAAACTACATGGAATTTGAGTAGGAGAATTCAAGACTTTAATCGAAATTGGGTATGGGTAAGGAAGAATTCCACCCATTTTAAAACCCTACATACCAGGGAATAGATGGACTTAAGGTTCCTTGAGCACCCACAAAGAAATTGATGAAAATTTTGGGAAGAAGGCCTTGAATCTCCCAAAAACCTCTCTGAAATCCTTGCATGAGAATGGGAATGCAATAAGGACTTAACTCCTCTTATAACACTCAGAAAATATCAAAAATGATGTAGTTTAAGCCTTAGGGACTTAAGAAATTACGGAAACACCCTCATTAAAACGCAGGAAATATCTGGACGCCAGTCCTCACGAGGGACCTAACAAGCCGTTGCCACAACGCACGACTCATTGCGTTGATCAATTGATTCCACTGCTCAATCCTCCAAGGGAACCCTACAGGAGACTTCACGTGTCGTGAGGTTAGACCATGACTCGTGGTCATCTTCCATGGCCTACACTGCCCATCCCAATTTTGCCAATCCTCCAGGGTTGACCACGGGTGACCTCACGAGTCGTGAGTTCTGACCATGACTCGTGCTCAGGCCTGTGGCCTCCTCACTTAGACTTTGCCATCCCAAGCTAAGCATGAGTCACTACATGACTCGTGGTCACTCCTCACGACTCACCTCACGAGTCGTTATGTGACCTAGTGTGGATTTTTAATTTTTCACCATTTTCACTTCTGGGAATGATCCTTCGGTTACCGGGGTATAACACCCACAGGCCTAGAAGTACTGTCCCCACCATCACCCTCAACTGCGGCTGACTTCCTCTTCTTCCTACCCTTAACCGGAGCCCCCTTCACCCTCAGAGGGTCAAAAGGCCCGTCACAGCCCACAATCAGGTCCCTAGACATGTGGTGCACTCTAACCTGTTTGCAGAGCTGGTTAATGAGAGAAGGGAAAACAGGCCACTGATGGGCTTAACTGAGAAGTGTCCTGTCGTTTGTTATGTGGGTATATAACTACACGCAAGTGCACGTGGTCGAACAAGTAGTAAAATGGCTCAAGTAAGCCAAGTATCAATCTCACAGGGACTAGTATAAGGTAACAATTAATCAAGTGTTACTATATTTTCAGTTTAACAATGAAGACAACAGTGTAACCAAGAGTTTCATATTTTTGGATTCTAATTTTTATGCTAACTCTAAAACGATTATCTAATGTGAGTCTGAACTATGAATGTGAGCATGCTGAGGTCAAATGAACATGTAAAGAAATCAATTATCAATATCATTCGGTTAGTCTTTTCCTCCGGTTGCTAGTCAAGAACTACTGCCAATGGATTAAAACTCTCGTATTTAACCCAACTTAAGATTCACGAACCGTCCACCTATATTTCTGTGATTAAACGAAAATTCATGTTCTAGCCATACAAACCCGGTTCCTAAATTGACTAATACGACCTTCAGGTATATTTCTATCCTGAAGGTAAATCAATTCACAATTTTCCCAAACTAAGAAAACATCATATCCTATTGATTCACAACTTTCCAATTTCTTGCTCTCTCGAGTGAAACCGGACTTTTTAGATATACATCAACGTAGGCCACACATTAATGCAGTAAGAACAAGAATCAATAGACCAACCATGGAAGAAAAGATGAAAAACCAAAGAATGAATAATCACATTTCATTACAAGTGTTCTTAACCTCAGCAAGAAGAGGAATTAGCCACTCATTTGTGGATTAAACATCATCAAATGAGTGTTAAACATACAAGCAATTGAATTCAAGGAGAAAGAAAGAGAGAAAAACCCTGATAATTTCGTCCCCTCAACTACCTGTAACCCACGTTCTTGCTCCACCAAGTCAGTATATTGAAAAATGAACCTAAGTGTTCTATCTATACTAGTGGTAATTTTTCCCGGAATAACAAGCAACGTGTCACGGAGTGCATCGCGGAGCGCTGCCTCCGTGACACATCACCGATACGGACCCTCACTGGAAGTTGGGGGTTCAGGTAATCAGGCTCAATGTGGCACGGCGTGCAACGCGGAGCTAGGCCACCGTGCCATGGACCCAACGCGAACCCTCACTGGAAATTGGGAAAAAATTCCCTATCCAGGCAGAATGCCTCCGCGATGGCAGCGTGACACGGCTCCATCGCGGAGCCTCTTTATTTTGTGCCTTCCAACGCCTTGTCCTTTGCTCACATCCGAGTCCAACCCCGATCTATTCCAACATGCATTTTATCTTCCCAAACTTACATTTTACCTACAAAACAATGCTAATCATGTTGGTTAGTATAAATTCACATTTTGTTACCAATCACAAGAGAATGTATAAACATTGATAGATAAACAAGGCTCAAATGACACATTTGAGTATCACTTGGGCATATAAATTTGCCCAAGATCACTTACCCCACACTTAAATCCTTGTTCGTCCTCAAACAACAATCTTACACCTCATGCAATTTACACACAAACCTCGCTACTTTGGTTCGACAATTTAGGTTACGGTCATACCGATTATTCAATACAGCAAATCATCAAGAAAACATGCATGGTCCTATCAATCCAATGACCTTCAATACATCAAGACCTCCTAGACTTAAGAATCGACTCTCGATATTGGCAAACTCATGCAAATCAGCTGATCAAGACATCCGACACGAAAATTAATCTTTCATCAAGCATGTGCCCTCACAATACAAGAGCATTTTCCCCTTTTTGATCATATGAACTCACAAAATTTCACGCAGGGGCATAAAAACACAATTTCGCTCTCTCTTCCAAAAGAATTCACATGCATCATGTCATGACCCATAAGCTTGCCTTTAGTGTATTACTCCACTAATATAAAGAAGTGTGATGTAGGATCACGTAGGACTTTAACGAGTTGTAGTGTAAGATACGAAACTAGTAAATATTGTGCAAGACAATAATAGCCACTAGTATCCTTAAGCGCCTTTTCAATACATTCCATCAAACTCATGGGCATTGTTTCTTTCTTCATCCTTCCATTCTTGATGTTTTTCTTTAGTTTGGCCCATCTTATTGAGCACACTTGACACAACAACAAAGATTATTCATGCACCTTCATTACAGTTTGTTTATAACAAGTGCACCTTCAACCTTTTCTTTCCCTTTATCACTCTGCTTTTCTTTTCTTTTCACCATCCTCACTCTTTGACACTTTGGGAAAATGATTTTCTCTTCTTAAGCGCTTAAGAGTTTTGGATCAAATTTGCGGCTAATGAAAAGAAGGGATTAAGCTCGGTTTACACTTTTTGACCAAAGAAAAATTAATAGGCTAAAGGCTCAACGGGCTAAATAGGGTACACAATCAAGGTGGCTACAATGATGAAAAATAGAAACTTTCGGTTAAAAACAATGAAATGCCTACATCCTCTCCTACAATACACCTCCTTCATTTCATTTTTTACACACACCAGGCAAGTTCTAGACACTTCACAATGGCATGGAATAACAAAACCTCACGTCACACTTATTGAACATGCTCAATTCAAGATGTATTCACAGACTCTCCAATCAGCTAATTACAGGAATTCAAACATTAAGACTCAATCACACTAAATCGACTCTATGGCCTAGGTACCTCAACATATTTACAAAGTTGCATACTTTCATACGAATCACATTTGTATTTTATATATCATGTACAACACGCAACCAGAATTCCGCAACCATAAAGTAACTACAAGTTTTGGGATGCAGCCCACAAAAGAAAAACAACTGAAAAATAAATGAAAAATCTACTCCTAATGACTACATTTCCCTTAAGACGGTCGTCATCCATCCATCATAGGGAACGGTCACTAACTATGACTTCGGTTCAATGGGACCATTCTCGGTAAAAAAACCGAAAACAAACGCCGAGAAACCCAAGAATTAAAAAAAAAAATTTAAAAATATCGATCATTTCGATAAACCAAAATATGTACCAAATCAGCTAGCAACATTCAACATTCAGCAACACACAATAGTTTCACATATAATTACAATACAGGATAACAATTTAACACTCACAAATCACAGGGTCAGAACATTTTGTTCACAGCACAACAACAGATTAGGACATACAAAAGAGCACAACCAACACCTAACTACCTCCGTGACACGCCACCGACGCGGACCCTCACTGGAAGTTGGAGGTCCTGTTAATCAGGCTCAACGTGGCACGGCGTGCAACGCGGAGCTAGGCCACCGTGCCACAGACCCAACGCGAACTCACTGGAAATTGGGCAAAAATTCCCTATCTAGGCAGAATGCCTCTGTGATGGCAGCGTTACACAGCTCCATCACGGAGCCTCTTTATTTTGTGCCTTCCAACGCCTTGTCCTTTGCTCACATCCGAGTCCAACCCCAATCTATTCCAACATGCATTTTAGCTTCCCAAACTTACATTTTACCTGCAAAACAATGCTAATCATGTTGGTTAGTATAAATTCACATTTTATTACCAATCACATGAGAATGTATAAACATTGATTGATAAACAGGGCTAAAATGACACATTTGAGTATCACTTGGGCATATAAATTTGCCCAAGATCAATAAGTACCTCCACTCCTCCAAAATTCGAGCTCCCACATTCACCCTCACCCCACTCAGCGTACATGCCACCACCAGAGCATAGGAATAGGGCACATTGGTAACATTTGAGGATGCAATGATCCTCTGAGACACTAGATTAAGCGACCTCCTGGCCTTCATAGTAAAATGGGTACTCTAGATACCCATCCTAGTTATCCCCCAATTGGTTGCAACCCTCAGTTCCTCCACCACCAAAGTATCCACCAACCACTACCTATTTTCATCCATGTCTCGGGCTTTGGACTCTTCTGCCAGGGGGTTGGGTAGACCCAATGCCTTACTAATAGTAGCCAAGGTGAGAAGAATCTGCTTTCCCCTGACATAAGGCACTGGTTCCTTGCGGTACCATACCACGGTTGGGAGGTCAACATAGAACTCCCGAACAGATTCATTGACCCGACAAGGTCATCCACTAACGGGTCCCATCCTATCTCCTAGAGATGGCCAAAAAACTCAGGGGCTTTGTCCTCTATTTCCTGTATGATGAAACCCCTCACATGAAGTAGATCCTTAGCAGCCTTCTCATTTTGTCTGAATTGACACTAGTCATTTGCAAACTGGATGTACTCTTCAGTGTCGAGACTGCTACTAGAATGAGAAATAACAATAGATCTACATTTATGACAAACATTAGAAGGTGGACTAAAAGATTAGGGGAATGGAGAATGGGACAAAAAGAAAAATCAGAGTTCAAAGGGGAGCCATTGCACAGGTGAACTGCGTTCGCTGTAGCGAGTTCGCCATAGCGAAAGAAGGTATGTTGTAATAGTATCGCTGCAGCGGACATTGTCTTCACCAGAACTTCAGACCCCATCAATGGAGGTTGAAATATCAACCTTCGTACTTCTTCGAATTTACTACAGATCGGGTAAGGGGAGAACTTGTCAAGCCCTTATGACTGTTTCCCATGCGAATGGGCACATATAAGGAATTCAAACCACCACCCACAAAACCCCCCTCATTTTCGACCCCACAACCCCATGAAAACCACCAAAATCATGCAGAGAACAATAGGGAACACTTGAGAATGTAAATACAACTAGCATGTTACAATAATCTTGCAATGAATTCAAAATTTGAGAACCTACCCATTATTACATCCTGAAATTTTTTTGATGATTATTTGATGTTTGTATTCTTGATCAAGGGAAGTACGGGTTATATATTGGTCGTAGATGACAAGGAAACTGTGTACGAATGGAAAAGCAAAGAGTATGTAAAGTTCATAAGTAAGGGTCAATTTTAAAGGACCATAACTCTCGATAAATAACAAATTATAAGCCTCACAACCTATCATATTAAAGGTCTTTGAGTCTAGCTTTTACAACATCAAATATCTCATCAATCACAGTTTGGAGAAAAAAGTTATAGGCGTTTAATTGTGGCATTATTCGGCACTAACGTGGCCACCGCCTAAATAGCTTTATATTTTAAGTTTTGTGCTATGATATCATTTTCAACTTTTCAAGATTTGAGGTGCTTTCTTTCCCTCTGAAATCTTCTCTCTTTCCAGCAGGAAATCCTATGAATCCAAGAGGAATCCATCAAGGAAACAACATCAAAAATCAAGCAAAATTTCATGGAAGTGAAGGCAACATTGTGGTGAAGTTGTTGCTGCCTTGTAGCTTCGTTTTGGCAGTGTTGTTGCTGTGTGTTTGGGACTATATTGAGATAAAGTTATACTCCATCTTAGTAGTAATTTCTCATGATAAAGTGTAAGAAATTTCCCTCTTTATAAATCTCTAAAAGTCTATGGAATTTTTAAAGGAAAACTACAAGAAAGTTATGGTTTGTATGTTGACTTGTTGTTGTTGTTGTGCTGTTCTGTTGCTGCGTTTTAAGAAGCAAGATTGCTGTGTTATTGGGAAGGGATTTGGAGGAAAATACTCCTATTATACCCAAGGACAATCTCAAGCAAAGGGTAAGTGTTTCTCATTCCTAAACTTTCCTAAAAATCCGAGACAAAGCTAGAAGTTGAAGGCTTTGTTGGGCTGCCGTCGTTGGTATGTTGTTGTTAAAGTTCTGCAGATTTTTGAAGGTTGAAAAAGCTGTGTTTTTCTGAGAATATACTCTATATTTTTGGGAGTTGTTCATATGAAAAGTGAGGTAATTTCCTAATTCTATGTTTCCTCAAGGTTGTAGAAACAAGTTGAAGTAAGAAATGCTAAATGTTGACTTATTTGTTTGTGTGGCGACTGCCTATTGGTGTAGCGTTTTGGATGGATAAATTGGCTTTAAACAGCCTTTTCACTTGTTGATAAACTAAATTAATTTAAGGGGGATAATTTATAATTGTTGTAAGAATGAAACGACATAAGAAAGCTCACTAAAAAATGGTATGTAAGGCGCCCCGACCATCATTCTTTTAAGCACGATTCGTCCGTTGTGAATTGAATATTCTAGCAACCTCTTTAAAAGTCTTGAGGAATTATGTTAAGCTTTAATTAATCTTTAAAGTTTCATGTTTGATTGAGGTTAAATATTAAGATTATGCCTAGCCGAAATGTGGTACCTAAAGTGTGATATCGTATTGATTGTTGTCGTAGTTGCACATAGAGTCTGAGACCCCTCATCATGGGCATTATTAGATGGTCCTTTAAATTACTTCATATATGTTATATTTATCACATGTAAGGTTATGTTCACCTTGTGAAATTATAAATTGAAGCTAAGATGGCAAGGTGAGAATAACGTATGCTTATATTGAATGTTGAGTTTCTAAGGGTAAACGAGGGTGTCGGTGCAGTGATTCTCTCGCATGGTCACCTACCTTTATGCATATATGTTTTAGAGTTCTTAGAGTCTAAAAGAGATTCCAAAACTCCTAATCCTTAAGCTATTGGTAAGTTACTGGGTTAGCGAGTTTAAGTTAAGCAACAATGACCGTAAGCATCTATAATTGAGTTTAAGTACTCTAAGTAAAGTTCAAGTTGAGTTAAGCTTTGTAAGTTGAATCTGAATATTCATATGGAATCCACGTATTCCAACATAGGGTCTAATATCCATAGTTGGTTCTAAGAACCCATAAGCGAAGTCCAATGTCATATTCCTCGAGTCTCATGTTCATGTTAAGCTTTCTAGTCAAGTTATATTGTATGTCTCCTTCAATCAGTTTCTAGGGTTATGATGTTCAATTGTTCCTCCATTTTTGACCCATTATCTGAGTCAGTTACTTTGCATTTTTGAGTCAGTTACTTTGCATTATTCAATTGGTCCTCTAAGTTGGACCCATGATCTAAGTCTGATATATATTGCATTATTTAGTTGCTGGTTTCAGTATCAGTTGGCTCATTTTTTATTTGCATTATTTGTCGCATGCCCTCTCTAGTCCGAGTATCAAATGTCTTATTATGTGACGTCGCACGCCCTCTCTAGTCTAAGTATCAGATGGCTGAATGTAAGAGGAAATATGCATGAAAATCCTAGTCCAAGTATCAACTCGGCCACATAAAGTCCTAGTCGAAGTATCAGGCAAATATTAGAATCCTGGTCCAAGTATCAGGTAGCCATACTTAAATCATGGTCCAAGTATCAGGTAGCTACCGAGTCGATTCTCATAAACTCCGGTCCTAGTATCAGAAGTGTTGACATATGAGTTAGTTATGTTATGTTATGTTCATGCACAAAGTTTGCGTATAGGGTAGGAAGTTATAGAGTTACAAATTACCTCTCTACCCTATCTTTTGAGTTATGTTTATCTACTATTTTCCATTGTTTATGTTGACAGGTTCCAGAGTATCATGTTATAGCTATTCCCTTCTCTGGTTTATTTTATCGTTGGCATTACTTTTTTATAGCTTTCAGTCTTACATACTAGTGCATTTCTTTGTACAGATGTCCCTTCGCCTGGGGACCCTCAGTCATGTTGCAAGTACAGCTAGGGGCTTAGATCGACCGATTCAGTAGGAGCTTAGATCCAACACAGAGTTGGTATGCTACCCTCATTAAGAAACCTATGTTTGTTTGGGTCATTTTGAGTTTTGTTGTATAGATGGGTAGGACGGGGCCCTGTCTCATGCATTCAGTATTATTTTACTCTTTTAGAGGATTTTGTGGACTAGTTATATAGTTTTTTAGATCCAGTGGGTTTGTTGGCCTAGCTAGCCTTTCATAGTTTCTTTTTACATATATTGTGATCCTGTTGGCATTCTATCTTGTCTTGATTATTATGACATAGTTGGTCCATTTCTGTGTATCATTGATTGTGATAGGTGGCCCAGATGGCCTAAGGGGTTGTAGTTCAGATACCACATAGCCGGTTCCTCAATCTCTTTGGAATTCAGTGCCAGTTGTGCCCTACCCCAGTTTTGGGGCGTTACAGACTTGTAGCAAAGTCATGTCCCAAGGAGTCCATAAAGCAGTGTCTAGTAGAGTCCCACTTATGGGTATGTTGTGCACCATACTTATAATCAGGAGGCTATAGGGCATTTAGGAGTTGTTTCACTTTTTTTACTAATAGTTCATGCTCTAGAGAGAGGTTATAACTATTATAATATTTCAGTCATGTCATTGCTTCAGAGTATGCCTTTGACGAGGAGGATGACTATGTGGTTGATTAGCATAGCCGTAGGAGAGGGTAACAGTCACCCTCCAGTGGATCAGGGGTATAGATTAGAGGCTCAAAGCGAGACCCCCGCCCCAAGTGTTACAGTTCCCCCTTCCCCCAACTAGAGCAGTAGTAGATAGACCTCGAGCTCCTCTAGCACCAACAATACTTGAGGGTGAGAGAGTAGCAGACCCTCCCGCGCCTGTAGTACCTTCGGTTGCTCCGGAAGGATCGGGTCTTGAGGGAGCCATTCAATTAATGGCTCGTATTGCTGCTGGATAGGAGTGATGATTAGAGGTGATGGAGGGACATAGAGGTTAGAATGCTAAGAGTTCTAGAGCCCGCAAGTTCTTCAGTTTAAGCCCTCCAATATTTACTGGATTAGACTTGAATGAGGATCCTCAAGACTTCATTGATCAGAACTACAGGGTGTTGAAGTTCATGAAGGCAATAGGGATAGAGGGGATAGAGTTGGCTGTATTTAGACTATAGGATGTGGCTATTTTGTTGCATGAAGCTTGGGCTCGATCTAGTGGAGCTGATGCACAACCAGCTGAGTGGGAGGAGTTCTCTGAGGCCTTTATGCACCAATATCTACCCCGAGAGCTTCGACAGGCCTGAGATGAATAGTTTTTGCATTTGGAGCAGGGCAGTATGAGTGCACGGGAGTATTGCCTTATCTTTAATTCCTTGGCCCGGTATGCGTCACACCTAGTTCAGACGATGGATGACAAAATTCATCAATTTGTTTTAGGTCTAAGGCTTTTATATAGCTCGTGATTGCTTGGGGGTATCTACTCAGGAGCTCATGGATACTGTACGAATCCAAGCTTTTTCTCAAAGGGCCGAGGATTTGGATGACTTGATTAGTTATACTCGTAGGGGACAGGATCATAGGAAGAGGGCTAGAACTGCGAGGTCTTATAGAGAGTCTATAGGATACTCAATGGTTAGTCGCCCAGACAGCCGACTCAACCAACAGAGAGTGGTCAAACATCCATTTCGAAGGCCGAGTAGAGACTAAAGTTTAGCTCCGTCAAGATCCCGACGTCAAGAGAGACCTCCAGTACCCACCTGTGATTAGTATGGTAAGAAACATCCAGGGCATTGTCGTTTGGGTAAGGATGTATTCTGTCAATGTTGACAGCTTGGCCATTATATGCGATAATGTTCGTTAGGGACTAGAGGTAGTACTGCATATTCGACAGGTTTAGCAGTAGCATCATCACCCTCAGTTCAACCTCACAAGCCCAGTTCTCATCTTGCAGAAAGTCATGGTAATGGCAAGAGGGGAAAATCTTCTGGTTCAGGGATAGTGCAGAACTGTTTTTATGCTCTAGGTGGTCGCCAGGACCAGGAGTTATCGCCTGATGTTGTCATAGGTACTTTGATTATATTCTCTCGTGTTGTTTATGCCTTGATTGATCAAGGTTATACTTTTTCATATGTTACCCCTTTGATAGCGAGTCAGTTTGAGATAGCTCCTAAATTATTAGTTAAGCCATTTGTTGTATCTACGCCAATTAGGGAATTTGTATTAGCTAAAAGAGTGTGCCGTGGTAGAATAGTTCGAGTATGTGATAGGTCTACAGTAACTGATCTAGTTGAACTTGGGATGGTTGATTTTGATGTTATTTTGTGCATGGATTGTTTAGCAGCATGATATGCTAATGTTGATTATCGAGCAAAGATTGTCAGATTCTAATTTTTTGATAAGCAAGTTATGGAATGGAAGAGCAATGCCGCTACGCCTAAAGGTATGTCTATTTCGAACCTTAAGGCCCAAAAGATGTTATCCAAAGGCTATATTTCTCACTTAGTCCAAGTCAGGGACTTGGCTAGTAAGCTGGCGACTTTCCAGTCAGTCCCAGCGGTCAATGAGATTCCACGAGTCTTCCCAGAGGACTTATCTAGAGTTCCTCCCGAGAGAGAGATACACTTTGCGATTGATCTACTTCTAGGTACTCGGCCCATATTTATCCCTCCTTATAGAATGGCTCCAGCAGAGCTAAGGGAATTGAAGGAGCAGGTTAGAGATCTTCTCGAGAAGGGATTCACTCGACCTAGTATATCGCTTTGGGGTGCACCAGTATTCTTTTTGCGAAAGAAAGATGGGCTGTTAAGAATGTGTATTGAATACAGGTAGTTGTATAATGCTACGATTACGAAGAAGAACCCATTCCCAGGATTGATGACCTGTTTGATCAGTTACGGGGTGCCAAATGCTTCTTAAAGATTTATTTGATTTCGGGCACCATCATTTATGGTTTAGGGAAGTTGATATCCCTTAGACTGCCTTTCAATCAAGATATGGACATTATCAGTTATTAGTAATGTCATTAGGGCTTACTAATGCCCCAACAGCTTTTATGGATTTGATGTATAGGGTGTTTAGGGCCTTCCTTTATGTATTCGTGATTGTATTTATCGATGACATACACATTTATTCATGATTAGAGACTAAGCATGAAGATCACCTAA
Organism: Datura wrightii; assembly: GCA_035772735.1. Taxonomy (NCBI): domain Eukaryota; kingdom Viridiplantae; phylum Streptophyta; class Magnoliopsida; order Solanales; family Solanaceae; genus Datura; species Datura wrightii. Next base: position 148,318,351 of record JASDFA010000018.1, read on the forward strand.
GAGATGCATTACAGACTCTCCAGGAGCATAAGTTGTAAGATAAATTTTCTAAGTGTGAATTTAGGCTAACTTCTGTGGCTTTCCTTGGTCATGTAATTATAGTTGAAGGTTTTAGAGTAGATGGTCAGAAAATAGAGGCAGCAAAGAGTTGGCCCCGGCCTTTGAATCATACAGAGAATCGTAGTTTTCTAGGGTTGACAAGTTAGTATCACAGATTTTGCAAGGTTTTTCTACTATCTCCGTGCTATTGACAAATTTGACTCATAAAGCAGCTAAGTTCCAAAGGTCAGAGGTGTGCGAACGCAGTTTTTAAGAGTTGAAGCATAGGTTGACCTTAGCACCTGTCTTGACTTTGCTACAAGGTACAGAGGGATATGTGGTTTATTGTGATGCCTCTAGGATCAACTTAGGCTATGTTTTGATGCAACATGGAAAAGTCATTGCCAATGCTTTGAGGAAGCTGAGGAAGCACGAGAAGAATTATCCTACCCATGATATAGAGTTGGAATTGGTGGTGTTCGTAGTGAAGATCTGGTGTCACTACCTGTATGGAGAACATGTTTATATTCTTATGGATCACAAGAGCCTTCAGTACCTATTCCAGCTGAAGGAGTTAAATTTACACCAGAGAAAGTGGTTAGGATTGCTAAATGATTATGATGTTAGCATTTTGTACCATCCCAACAAAGCTAACATTGTGGCTGATGTCTTAAGACACAAGTCCATGGGCAGCTTGAGTGTTACAGTAGCTGAAAAAGTTAAAATAGTTGAGACCATACAACTGTTAGCTAATATGCACATTCGATTACTAGATACTGAAGACGGAGGCATAGTAGTTCATAACACTACAGAATTCTGCCTAGTGTTGGAAGTCAAGAAATGACAATATGAGGATCTAAAATTTATAGTGGTAAGAGATAGCATTCCACAATAGAAGCAGGCTTTGATTGAGTGTGGGCCGGTTAGAGTTCTCAAATACCAGACTCGTTTATGTTTGTTGAATATGTGCAAGCTATGAGAGCTAATCATGTGTGAAGCTCATCACAATCGGTATTCAGTACATCCAGGTGTCACGAAGATGTATCATGATCTGAGGCAGCTATACTGGTGGAATGGTATGAAAAAGGACATCATAGGTTTTGTGGTATAGTATCCTAATTACCAGTAGGTAAAGGTCGAGTACCGTAAACCTGGAGGCTTAACTTAGAATATGAAGATCCCAGCCTAAAAATGGGAAGTGATTAATATCTATTTTTTATTGGGTTTGCACGAACAAGCAGGAAGTGTGACTCCATTTGGGTAATATAGACAGATTGACTAAATGAGCTCACTTTCTGATTTAGATGGTTGCATTTACACTTCAATATTGAGTTATTGTCAGGTTTTGATTTTAAGGACTCCAGGTGGTCACAATTTTATATTTATGGCTCAGTTATCATTATTATCTTATATGTTTACATTTTGTAGCCTTACATACCAATACATTTTATTCATATTCACGTCCCTTTATCTGGGGATCCCTCCTGCAATCATGCTGCAGGTACAGGCTGAGGCTCAGGTCATCAAATGCAATAGGAGCTAGATTTCAGTAGAATAGTGATATGCTCATCTATTCAAGGAGCCATGTCCTATTTTGGCTATTTTGAGTTTTGTGTACAACATCGGTGGGCCAAGGCAATATCTCGTGAATTTCAGTTTTTGTATTCTATAGAGGTTGATGTGGACTAGTTTGTAATTAGTTTTGGTTGTGTAGTCATGTTGGTTTTCCATTGCTATGTTTAGCCTTATTGCAATTTTTTCATCTTTCCAATTCACTTATTCATCATTATCAAGACCTTATGGGTCTAGTATATATCTTGGTTGATTGTGACAGGTGGCTTGGTCTTCCTTAATGTTATATTTTAAGACCCTATATGGCCGGCTTCTCGATCAATCATCAATCAAGTGTCAATTGTGTCCTACCCCAATTTTGGGGTGTGAAAAACATGGTATCAGAGAGAAGACGTCTCCTTGGGAGTCCACAAACACGTGTCTCATAAATTTTTTCTTATGGGTATGTTGTGCACCATACTTATAATTCAGAGGCTATAGGACATCTACGAATTGTTTCATTTCTTTTACTAATAGTTCATGCTATAGAGCGAGGTAATAAGTATTACGATATCCAAATCATGTTATTATTGCAAAGTATGACTGTGACAAGGAATATGATTACGAGGTTGATTGGCATAGCTGTTGGAGAGAGTACTAGTAGCCCTCCAGTGGATTAGGGAGATAAGTTAGAGGCTTAGAGTGAGTCTCCTACCCCATGTATTATAGTTCCTCCAACACCGGTTAGAGTAGTGGTAGATAGACCTCTAGCTCCTCCTGAACTAGCAGTACCTGAGGGTAGTAGAGAGGCAGACCCTCTCGGGCCTATGGTACCTCCGATTGTTTTTCAAGGACAGGGTCTTGAGGGAGCTGTTTAGCTGATGGCTCGTATAGACAAAAGTCAGAAGCGGTGATTGGAGGCGATAGAGAGACATAGAGGCCAAGAAATTAAGAGTTCTAGGGCCTACGAGTTCTTCAGTTTGAGCCGTCCCATATTCATCGAATCAGACAAGAGTTAGGATCCTCAGGACTTTATTAATCAGACATATAGGGTGTTGAAGGTGATGCGAGCCATAGTGGCTGAGGAAGTAGAGTTTGAGGCCTTCAGACTACATGATGTGGCTATATTGTGATATGAGGCTTGGACTAGAACCAAAGGAGCTGATGTATCACAAGCCGAGTGGGAAGAGTTCTCCGAGGACTTTATGCACCATATCTACCATGGAGCTTCGACAGGCTCAAGCTGAGCAGTTTTTGAACCTAGAGCAGCGTAGTACGAGTGTGTGTAAGTATTCTCTTAGGTTTAAATCTTTTTCCAGGAATGCTCCACATATGGTTCAGACAATGGAGGATAGAGTTCATCGGTTCGTGTTAAGGTTGAGTCCTTATAAAGGGCCGCCAGGTAACCCAGTGGCTCAGTCATCTGGGCAGTCAGTTAGGCCTATAGTGAGTGCCCCACCTCTGTTTCAGGTATAGAGAAAAGACTAGGGCGTAGCTCCGTCTAGATCTCGACAATAGGAGCGGGTGGGGCAGAGGAGACCACCATTCCCGTGTTTTCCTCAGTGTGGGAGATCTCATTTAGGTCAGCTCCGTCAGGGGTAGAACGTATACTATTGTTATGGGTAGCCAGGGAACTTTATGAGGGATTATTTAGATAGGGTTGAGGTAGATCAGGCACGATCAAAGCGATTAATGGTTGCTTTGTCATCATTTGTTTGACCTCCCAGACCTGATACTCAATTGGCAGTAGGTCAGGGAAGAGTCAGAGGGAGAGAGGCTTCTGTTTCCGGGGTAACCCAGAATCGATATTATGCTTTGGGCGGTTGGCAGGACTAGGAGGCCTCACCTGATGTCGTTACAGGTACTTTTATTATTTATTCCCATGAAGTATATGTCTTGGTTTATGCTTGATCTACACTCTCTTATGTTACACTATTGGTCGCGAGTCAGTTTGAGACAGTCCCTAAGTCACTATCTATACCATTTGTTGTTTCTATGCTGATTGGCAAATCTGTGTTGGCTAGTCGAGTATAACAAACCTGCATAGTATTGGTATGTGATGGATCAACCTTATTTAATCTAGTTGAGCTTGAAATGGTTTTTTTTTATGTCATTAGGGTATGGATTGATTGGTGGCATATTATGCTAATGGTGATTATAGAGCCAAGGTTGTTACATTCCATTTTCGCGAAAAGCCAATTCGGAAATGGCAAGGTAATGCCGCTATATGTAAAGGTAAGTTTATTTCATACCTTAAGGCTCCGAAGTTGATATCCTAAGGTTGTATTTATCACTTGGTTGGGGTAAGAAACTTGGAATGTGAGCCTAGGACTCTCCAATTAATTTCTATTGTAAATGAGTTCCCCGAGGTCTTTTCAGAGGATTTGCCTGGAATTCCTCCTTATAGGGAAATAGATTTTTCTGTTGATCTACTTTTAGGTACTCAGCCTATATCGATCCCTTCTTACAGAATGGCTCCAGCAGAGCTAAAAAAATTAAAGGACCATTTGAGAGATTTGTTGGAGAAGGGTTTTGTTCCACCTAGTGTATCATCGTGGGGTGCACCAGTGCTCTTTGTGCAAAAGAAATATGGGTCATTAAAAATGTGTATTGACTACAGGCAGCTGAATAAGGTTACGATTAAGAACAAGTACACACTTCCCAGGATTGATGACTTGTTTGATTAGTTATATGGTGCCAGATGCTTCATAAAGATTGATTTTAGATCCTGGTACCATCACTTTCGGTTTAGGGAAGTTGATATCCCTAAGAAAACCTTTGGAACCCGATATGGCCATTATAAGTTCTTAGTGATGTCGTTTGGGCTTACTAATGCCCTAACAACTTTTATAGATTTGATGAATAGGATGTTTAGTCCCTTCCTTGATGTATTCAAGATTGTCTTTATCGATGGCATCCTCATTTATTCACGATCAGAGGATGAGAATGAAGATCACCTGAGAGTTGTGTTACAGACTCTCCAGGAACACAAGTTTTTTGATAAATTTTCTATGTGTGGATTTCAGCTAACATCTATGGCTTTCCTTGGTATTTAATTACAAATGAAGGTATAAGAGTGGATACTCAGGGGATAGAGGCAGTAAAGAGTTGGCCCAGACCCTTGAATCGTACAGACGTTAATAGTTTTCTGGGATTGGCAGGTTACTATCGCAGATTTATAGAAGGTTTTTCTACTATCTCTGCGCCTTTGATAAAGTTGACTCATAAAGCAAATAAGTTTCAGTGGTCAGAGGCATGTGAGCACAGTTTTTAGGAGTTGAAAGATAGGTTCACTTCAGCCCCTATCTTGATCTTCCAGAAGGTTTAAAGGGTTATGTGGTGTATTGTGATGCCTCTAGGATCAGCTTAGGCTGTTTTTTGATGCAACATAGCAAATTCATTGGCTATTCATTGAGGCAGTTAAGAAAGTACGAGCAGAACTACCCTACCAATGATTTAGATTTTGCAGCGGTGGTATTCGCACTGAAGATCTGGCATCACTATCTGTATGGGGTACATGTTGATATTTTTACAGATCATAAGAGCCTTCAGTACCTATTCCAGCAGAAGGAGTTGAATTTATGCCAGAGAAGGTAGTTGGAATTGCTGAAAGATTATGAAGTTAGCATCATGTATCATCCGGGAAAAGCAAATATTGTGGCTGATGAGCTAAGTCATAAGTCTATGTTTAGCTTGAGTCACGTTCAAGTTGATAGGATTGAAATGAAAAAGACTCTAAAGCAATTGGATGACTTACAGATTCAGTTACTGGATGCCGAAGATGGGGGTGTTATTGTCCAAAACATAGTACAATCATCCTTGGTAGTGGAAGTTAAGTAAAGGCAATATGATGATTCAGAGTGAGACTTACTGAGAGATAGGATACCACAACAGAAGTAGAGCCTATTTGATTGTGGACTCGACGGAGTTTTTAGATTCTAGGGTCATCTATCTGTACCTTATGTTAGTGAGCTATAGAAACAAATTACGAATGAAGCTCATTACTCTCGATATTCAATACACCTAGGTGCAACTAAGATGTATCATGATCTGAAGCGACTATATTGGTGGAATGGCATGAAAAAGGATATAGCAGGTCTTGTAACTCAGTGTCTCAATTGCCAGTAGGTGAACGTTGAGCACCAGAGGACTTGAGGTCTAGTGCAGGGTATAGAAATTCTAGCCTGGAAATGGGAGGTGATTAATATGGATTTTATTACAGGATTGCCACGAATGAGCAAGAAGCATAATTCTATCAGGGTAATAGTTGATAGACTAACTAAATTAGCTCATTTCTTGCCAATTAATACTACATATGCTGTAGAGGATTATTCTAGGCTTTATATATGAGAGATAGTTCACCTACATGGCGTCCCTTTATCCATTATTGCTGGTAGAGGTGCTCAATTCACAGCAAACTTCGAGAAGTCTTTCCAAAAAGGACAGGGCACTCAGGTAAGCCTCAGTACCTCATTTCATCCTCAGACAGATGGACAGGTTGAACACACCATTTAGACGCTTGAATATATGTTGCGTGCCTGTGTTTTTGATTTTGGTAGAAGCTGGATGATCATGTTTCCTTGATTTAGTTTACATATAATAATAGCTACTAGGCGAGTATTCAGATGGCCCCATACGAAGCTTTATATGGGTGAAAGTTCAAGTCATCATTGCGTTGGTTTAAACTCATTGAGGTAGAGTCATTGGGGCCAGACCTAGTGCAGCAGGCTATTGACAAGGTGAAACTTATTAGAGATTGTGTTCAGACGGCCCAGAATAGGCAGAAGTCATATGTGGATGCACGTAGTCGAGCGTTGGAGTTTGTTGTTGATTATTTGGTCTTCCTAAAAGTGTCTCCTATGAAAGGCGTCATGCGATTTGGCCGTAAGGGCAAGTTGAGCCCTAGATACGTTGGGCCTTGCAGAGTTATCCAAAAGATAGGCAAAGTAGCCTATGAGTTGGAGTTGCTACCAGTGCTAGCAGCAGTCCACCAAGTATTTCATGTATCAATGTTGCAGAAGTGTATAGGAGACCCAATCTGTGTTATACCTGTTTATGATGTCCAGGTTTTTGAGGAAATGACCTACACCATGGTCCAAGTTGCTATTCTTGAATGGCGAGTCAGGAAACTTCGGACCAAAGAAGTCTCCTCAGTTAAAGTATTTTGGTGTAGTAATAACATTGAGGAAGTAGCTTGGAGGGCTGAGAAGGAATTGAATAAGAAATATCCTCACCTATTCACGATGTCGACGTGATATTAAGGTCTGTGTGTGATACCTAAGCTACAGTGTATCTATTTTCAGGTATATTAAGTGAAATTAATTTCCATTTGGGGATGAATGTTCCTAAGGGGGAAAGAATGTTACACCCTAAAAAAATTTTTGGTGATTATTTGGTGTTTTAATGATATTTTAAGGGAAATATTGTTTGTATATTGGTCGTAGATGATAAGGAAAATGTGTACGAACGGAAAAGCAAGGAGTATAAGAAGTTCATAAGTAAGGGCCAAAATGACAATATTTCCAAATATATAACGAATTAAAAGCCCGACGATCTATCAAATTAAAGGACTTTGAGTCTAATTTTCAGATCAATAAACCTTTCATTAATCGGAATTCGGAGTAAAAAGATATAAGTCTTTTACAGTAGCACTATCGGCAGTGATGTGGCCACTACCCTAAAAACGGCCACGACTCAAATACAATTATATTTTAAGTCTTGTGCTATGAGATCATTTTCAATTTTTCCAGATTTAAGGTGCTTCTGATGCTTTGAAATCCTCTCAAATTTCCTGCAAACAACTAAGGAAGACACCAAGCCAAACTCCATTAAAACAAAGGCTAAGTTAAGGGGATCAATCACATAGTGAAGGTGGTTGTTTCGGTTGCATTTGGGTAATGTTGTTTTGGTGAATTTGCTGCATTTTTGAAGCTGTTATAAGATACATATACGCTCTATTTTGATAGGGATTAGAAACAAGTATAAAAGGTTAGAATTGTACTACTAACCCCGCTTGAATTCTTGATTAAAGGACTAGAAGTTGGAGGTGTGTTTGGTGTGTTGGTGAACTGTTTTTTCTGCATATTTGACAGTAAAGTTGCTACGTTTTGGGAAAATAAGTTGAAGTCAAATACTCCTATTTTAATCTATAATAACACCCAGCAAAAGGTAATTTCTTTTAGAATTCAAACATGCAAGAATCCTAGCTTGAAGCTGGAGGTTGGGCGCCAAGTTTGGCTACCATTTTTGGTGCAATTTTGTTGAAGGTCACTGCACATTTTTGAAGGTTGTTGTAGTTGTGTGTTACTGGAAATAAAATTCATGTTAATGGGAGTTGGTTACAAAGGAATTTAGGTAATTTCCTACTTTCGTTCTTTCCTTAAAAGTGTGTAGAACAAGTTGTTGCATTATGCTAAAATGTTGCTTTGGGTGTTGTGGTTGTGGATGCTGCTGGTGTGATGTTTTTGGCTGGATATACTGGCTTGAAATGTCCGTGTGACTTGGTTATAAACTCAAGTAATTTAATGGGATCTGTTATAATTGTTCAAAGAAAGAAACGACATAAGAAAGCTCGCCGAACAAAAGGTATGTAAGGCGCCCCGTCCTTCATTCTTTTAAGCACGATGGGTTCATTGTGAATTGAATAAGCCAGAAAAATCTTTACAAGTCTTGAGGCAGTTTGTTAAGATTCATTTACGCATTAAAATTTTCATGTTTTATTGTTGTTAAATGTTGAGATTATGTCTAGACCAAGTGATGCATTTAAAGTGGGATATCATGTTTATTGTTGTCGTAATTGTACAGACCCCTCAGTATGGGCATTGTTAGCTGGTCCTTACTGTATGTTTTATATATATATGTATATGTGTGTGTGTGTGATATTAACTGTGTTTAAAGTTTTGGTTTCTAACTTAAATTGGTGAAATAGCATAGATGATGACGTGTAAACGATTCTAAGCCAATTAAAGACGTGCAAGCTATTAAGGGAAAATAGGCTTATTGAATTATGACTGTCTTGTTATGGTTTTCCTTTTCTTATGTGTATGTTATGAAATATTCTAGGACAAGGGGATATTTCATAATCTCTTTCCCTTAAGTCGAATGACAAGCTAGTGAGTCTCCGAGCTCTAATATCACTTTTAACAAGATCTATAAATCTTGTTGAAACTCTTAGGTCATCCGCTGTTCCTTATTATTTATACAAGTTTTGAATAAATGCATTTAAGTTCTATTTTATAGCTTTACATGTCACTCGTAGTTATGCATTACGAAGGAGGCCTATGTATGCCACATATTTAGTATTTGTCATTTTCATGCTATACGTGTTAAATTGAGCGAGTATAAGCCATACAGGCTCCATTTTTGATTGAGATTTATTGATTTTACGTCAGTGTGAACACCGGCTGGAGGTATTTTTATCTTAGCTGTTATACCACAAAAGTTCCTATCAATTAATTGACGCATTCATATGTATGTCGAGATTTTTTGAGTATGACACATACATAAAAGGGGTTGGGAAATGAATGTATGAGTATAGAGTCGAGCGAGCGGGAGGTTGGGGCTAGAGGCCAGGGACACTAGCCGCCATGCTGCAGTAGCCAGCCCGGTGCCTTGAGTGGCGCGACGTGCCCGACTCTTGGCGCTGTAGGCAGTGCACCGTGCCTTCCTTGCACTACCCCCCACTTATATATTTTTAAATGTATGTTGGTGAATCATTCAAAACATTTCCCAAATGAAGAGCAGCAACTAGGGATAGTATTTCATGAGGTTTTGATTAGTTTTTTACAAGATTACGCCATTAAACTCAATCCAAATGCAAATTCATCTTGGTTAATGAGTTTCAGGCCTACGAAGAATTTCCCTGCGGAGTTATTTTTGTGAAAATTGCTCAGAGTACAGGAACCCCGACAAGTAATAATTGTCGGAATTGTTTCTAAATGAGTCTTAAGCGACTGCAAGTGACGGGTAAGTGATTCTACCTTCTAAACTCTCGGGAATTTGTGAGTTTTAGACCGAAAAGAATGAGGTTGAATAGTAGTCAATTTTCTTTGAAAGATACAATTGTTTGCCGATTCCTCCTATTGAAATAGCCTTATTTTCTCGGTAAAGGTTGGAATTGAGTACAATTGCTGGATTTAGGTTGGAACTGTTTGGATAAACGTGAATTAACATTTGAGGTTTGTTAAGGCTTATCTCTTCGCCAAGTTATTCTCATTGTATAGTGATACAACCTATGCCTTTGAAAGTAGATAATGATCTGATATGTTATGATTTGTTGTTGCAAATAAAAAATGATTATGTATGTTATTGTTAGCTTATATAAGACTTATCGAGAGAATACCATAGTATCCGTCATGGGCAAAGGGGTATGTTAAGTGTGACTAACGCTGAGTGCACCATAGAGAGTTCCCTATTCATCTTCTTACCATTTAGAGGTATTCTAATGTTTTTCTGTCACGCCAAGGCCTTAAAAGTTTATGGTTAGCTATTGGGCCTGACATGGTAAGTCAAATAGCATAGGGCATAGTCGGGTGATATAACTATCAGTTTGATGCCTATATTTTCAGTAAAGCTCTCCTAGAGGCCGTTGGCATACCTTGACGCCTCCAGGGCCAGAGTTGAGATAGGGTGGTATTACCTTCAGGTTAGTGGCACTAGGCTTACCTAGTGAACTAAGCAACAACTTTCCATATGATTGGCTATTGTCAGTGACCGTTAGTCTCAGTGGATGTAGTGCTGGTCCTTCAGGTTTCTTGGGAGACTACCCCAGTTGTTACAAGTCTGAAAGACTAGTTAATAGCCCAAGGGGCGAACCTTATTAGTAGCTAGATATGGGACCATTGTCCCGGGCCACTCTTATAGATGCCCGTGTTTGTGTTTCCATGAGAGGATAGCTCCAGATATGCCTGCCTACGAGGCTATGAATCACGACATCTGGATAGACAAAGTTATTGTTTAAAGAGACTAAAACCATAGAATCACAACGTTACCTTCAGTTTAAGAGTTATAGTAAACTACCTATGGGAAGTTAAGGCTGACTGCTTAGGAGCATATCTGATTAGTAGCAACCCTATAGTTGTTCTAAGAGAATGAATTAAATAGTTGGTCGTGTGCTACCTTACTGTTTGCTTATAAGCTATCATTTTCCTAGTATGACATTTAGAGTATCGTTTAGGCTACTCTACACCTTGCCCTATTCTGTCTAGGTCGTTAGAGACTATAGTCACTGCCAGGACCCTGTTGATCGGGTGTAGGTACATGGCGTGTGCTTGGTAGCGGGTGTACAACTTATTCTAGGGGTGAGTACCGGTCGCGTTAGCCTTATGATCCATATACACCTTTTGAGTTGCTAGATTGAAACCAAAATGTGGTATATTGATTGGGATTGACCCCAGCTAGGGTGGCCTTCCATTGACCAACTTTAGGATTACTAAATGTGTCATCGCCTATGGGGCTATGGATTGCTCAAAGGATCTATGTGATATTTCTCAAATGAGCTATGTTATGTTCCAAGGACCTATATTCAGGCCTGTGAGACCATATCTGCATCCATCCTCGTATGGACCTCTTCTTATGTCATACCAGCAAAATTGACCCTCCGTCGACCCTCGTGTGCCCAAGATGTAGTGAAAGGAGCCCAAAGGGCTCAGAGATAGTAACAAGAGTCCAGCGGCCTCAGTTGCAAACCTAGAAGCCAGGTGGGTTGGCTACAGTTATCAATAGAATTACAAGGTCCTTGTTAGGGGTATATAGATTGAATTGTACTTGTCAGCACTTATGGGTTCCTCGGTAGGTTGTTCCAGTGTTGCTTGCACCTTTCAGGATTATGTGGGACAGGTTAGGTTCTTGTTTATATACTTTCCTTCTAGCTATAGCTTATGAATGTATAGTCTTACAGTTTCAGCTTATATTCTTGTAGTGATTTACTAGATGTAGATTATGGATAAGAAAGCTTACAGGTTATCTTCTTCCCCTTCTTGCTACTTACTTTCAATCGTTATCAGCTTCTATTCAACTTTTTATACCGCTTTACATATTCAGTACATATTGTATTAGCGCCCATGCATGGGGCCCTTTGTACTTGCTTGTAGGTTTCAGCAGACAGGTTTCAAGATCTCCTAAAAGTTATTCAGAGTCAGCAGATTGTCCAACTCCTATCATTCAGAGTTGCCAGGTTGTAAAGATTACTTGTATTTTATGTGTATGGCATTTGGGTAGTTCAGGGCCCTGTCCTGACCAATATTTTCATTCTTAGAGGTGCTGACTACAATCTTCAGTTAGTTGTCTGTGTTGGCTGTGTGGGGCCTATATATGTTCCATATTGTATGTTAGCCATGTGGGGCCTAGTATAGCTTTCAATTAGCAGCCTGGTCAGTTGTAGTGTTTATATGACTACTTGTTTTTCATTCTGTTATATCTAGACAACATGGTGGTCTTTTGGACTGCATAGGATCCCATTTATTGTTATGTTGGCTGGGTAAGATGCTTTCTTTTACAGGTGTTGTGTTGCCTTGTTGGCCTGAGGCTGTGTTTACAGCCAAGATATAACAGCTATTTTTCTTGATTTTATGTCGCTGGTAGGCACCAGAGGTGCATATGACAACCCAAGTTAGTCCAGATCTTTGTGTGGCATTAGGTGCTAGTCATGCCTCCCGAGAATGGGTGTGACAAACTTGGTATCAAAGCAATGTCGTATCCTATAGAGTCTGCAAGTCATTTCTGATAGAGTCTTGTTTATAAATGTGTTCGGAACCATATTTTATAAGCAAGAGGCTATGAGACATGATAGTATGGTTACCCATCCTTCTTTTCAGATCGTGCTACAGAGCCTAGTTGTATAAGGTTGAGTCCCAAAGCTCTCGCTGTTATGTCTTTCTAGAATAAGGTTTGATACTGGACAGACTTTAGTTAGCCGCAAGTTAACTATAGCAGTAGGAAAGTGTACCAGCAAGGTGTCACTATTGGGGGGACAGTTTAGTGTGAAGGTGAAAGAGGATGTCTTTTTAATCTCCCCAGCATCTTCCTGTGGCACAAGGAACCTTATAAGGTAACAGACATGCTAGCATCGTTCCCGATTCTTCTTACACACTCGAAGTAGGAGGTCAGAAGTGTGATTCATATATGAGTTGGCTTACTTAGTAGCCAGTCAAAATTATACAGGGGTGAATAGTTAATGTTAACTTACCTGAGATATGCGAAGGATTGTGCGAGGTTTGTGCCCCCAACTTTTAGAGTTTGTTCGATTTTCCACTTTAGCAATATCATAGAATGATGGGGTCATTTTCCACCTCACAACTTTTTCTTTCAGTACAACAGAAAACATAAGTATAGATGCCATGTTGCCCTGAGTAAACAGGAAAGGAGGGCTAGATCCGTTGACTCCTGGAAAGTGTTAGAAAGTGGTTAAGACCCCTATTGTATAAATAAGTCACCACAGTAGTAAATAAGGAGGGCAGATAAGATTGGCAGTAGCACCCAGGTATGTGTGAGAGTCCATAAGCAATAAACCCCCAGAAATAGTAAAGCTCAGGCCAGAAATAAGCTGATTTTGTCGCAGTGTGTTGTTGATTGTAGTGAATTCCTGAAGAGCAATGGCTAAGACCCCTAGCTTGTTATGTCGAAGGACAGAGATATTATATGAGGGGAATTCGCTTGAGTGCAGGTCAGAACGATATAGGTTGGTAGACTCAACTTATAGAAGTAAGGGGAAGGCACGAGTATCTAGCTCTGGAGGAGAACAGGGCCACCTCCAAGCTGTAGCAAGCTGATATAGCTTGGAATCACCACTGATTGTCAGGAGATGAATATCAAGCTATCGTTTAAAGGGTAGAAAATTTATGACTTAGAATACTACAGTATCAACTTTAGTTGTGGAGGCAAAGGAGTGACACTACAGAGACCCTAGCCTAGTCAAGCTAGAGATAAGTCTGAGCAGAACGAGGCACCGGCCTCTGAGATAGTAGGGGACAAGGTCTTGAGACAACGAAATCGACTCTACATTCCAAATGTAGAAGGGCTTCGTTAGTAGATTGTAGCAGAGTTACACCCTGTTTGTTATTCCCTCCACTTGGGTTTGACAAAAATGCATCAAGTTATAAAAGAAAATCTACTGATGGCATGGGAAGAAGAAAGATATTTGTCGAGTTGTGGAACAGAGCTCCAATGACTAACAAGGGAAGGCTGGACAACAGAAACCAGGTAGGCCAATTTAGGAGATAGTCGTGCTTGCACGAAAGCGGGAAGTAATCAGTCTGAATATAGCTACAAGGTTACTTCATACCAGGCATAAATGTGACCCCATTTGGGTCATTGTTGAAAGGCTAATGAGATTAACTTATTTATTACCGGTCATAATTATGTTCAACTAAAGACTACGCTGAATTGAATATAAAAGGAATATTCTGGCTATATGGTGTCTCAGTGTCTATTACCATCTGACAAAGGGGCACAACTCACAACTATGTTTTGGAAAAGTTGTTAGAACATATTGGGACGCATATTAATTTGAGTACTACTTTTCGTCCCCAAAAAAATATCCAACCAGATCACATGATTTAGATTCCTGAGATCTATTATGGGTGGAAATGTAGGCCCCTACATGATGACCTGAAGCAGGTACATTAGGGGTAGTTGAACGGGCAATACTAAATCAGACAGACGGTATCAGAAATATGTACCGGTGCCTGGGATCGTCGGAAGTCCTACTCTAACATATGGTGTAGGGAATTAAGGATTTAAGCAGGGACTGGGTATTCCTAGAAACTTCGCCAACGACGGGCGTTATGAGATATGATAAGAAGGGCAAGCCTAGCCCTAGATTTACTAAGATATACCTGATACTCCGAAAGATTAGCCAAGTGGCCAATGAGATAGAGTTACCTTTGGGGCTAGGATCTTCTCATCAACACTACGCAGGCATTTAGGAGACCTTTTCTCAGTTGTACCCAGTTGAGAATGCTCACGTTACTAAAGAGTTATCCTATGAAGAGACTCTAATAGTTATATTAGATCGGAAATTCCGCAGGGGCTACCTTGATAATCAAGGTTGTAGCCTAGCAAAGTCTTATATAGGAACATAAAGGTAGAAGGAATTGCTTGGGAAGCTAAGGACGTCATGAGGTTTAGATATCCTCACTTATTCCAAGTCTGACCTAGATTGAGCAGTTGTGGTAAGATTGTTTAGTTGTTATTTGATTTTTTATACTATCAGCACTGTTTAGTTATTCACTGGATATTGTGGGGTAGTTGTTGATAGTGTCCTGTGAGATGCTTGTGTTGGACTTTTCTGCATTTCAGGTTTCTGGATAGTCCACACTATAGAGGAGACTCTACCGATATTTTTCTAGCGATAGTTAAAGGAATCGAGTCTTTTAAGCTTAAGATTACATTTGAGGATCAATGTTCTGAAGGGGGGTGGGGGGAGATGTTACTCCCAGTAAGTTTCTATCATTTAACTTATGCGTTCGTACATATGTCGAGAGTTTTAGAGTATGACGCATATAGAAAAATTCTTGGGGAATGACGTACGAGTACGGAGTCGAGCGAGCGGGAGGTCGGGGCCAGAGGCTAGGCGCACCGGGCGCCGCACCGCGCAAGTAAGCCCGATGCTTGAGCGGCGCGTCGCGCCAGACTTTTGGCACTGTGGGAAGTGTGTCGCGCCTTCCCTGCACTGCCCCCACCTATATATATTTAAATTTATGTTAGTGAATCATTAAAAACATTACCCAAATGAAGAGCAACAGCTAGGGAGAGTATTTCACGAGGTTTTCATTGTTTTTTTGCAAAATTACACTGTTAAACTCCATCGAAACGCTAATTAATCTTGTATAATGATTTTCAGGCCCACAAGGAACGTTCATGCGAAGTTATTTCTTGAAAATTCGCTCAAAGTACAGGAAACCCGCCGAGCAAAAGTTTTCAAAATCGCTTCTAATTGAGTCCTTATTGACTGCAAGTGACGGGTAAGTGTTTCTACCTTCTAAACTCTCCAGAATTTGTGAGTCTTCAACCGAATAGAATGAAGTTGAATTATAATCAATGTTCTTTGAAAGATATCATTGTTTACGAATTCCTACTATTGAAATAGCCTTATTATCTCAGAGTTAAGGCTACAATTGAGTGGAATTGCTGGCTTAAGGTTGGACCTATTTGCATAAATGAGAATCAGTAGTTGAGATATGTTTATCTCTTCGAAAAGTTATTCTCATCGTATAGTGATATGACCTATGCTTTCAAAAGTAGTTAATGATCTGATATGTTTTGATTAGTTGTTGCAAGTAGATAATGATTATGTATGTTTTGCTTAGCTTCTATAAGACGTATTGAGAGTAAACCGCAGTATCTCTCAAAGGGGTATGTTAAGTGTGTCTAATGTTGGGTGTGCCATAGAGAGTCCCCCATTAATTTGCTTACAATTTAGAGGCATTCTAATGTTTTGATGTCTCGCCAAGGCCTTAGAAGATTATGGTTAGCTTTCATGACCCGAACGTAAGCCCGAATCGAGACACGGGACGAGGAACCCCGAGCGGCTCCAGGTCGACCCATGGCATGAACATGATATCTAACCTCAACATAATCAAATGGAAGTCTAATATACATAATAAAGTAGAAATCTGGAAATATCACAACATCTAAGTACATAAAAGGTTAAATACCGAATATATACTATATCTGAAAAGCCTCTACTACTGACGAGTTAATGGGACAAGACCCCAACTAATTCACTAAAGTCTTAAATTGAAAATACTAAATACAACTGAAATAAAGGGCCCTCAGAAGATGAGGACTCACCAACTCTGGCTGAAAAGTGTTAATATTGCAGGTTTGGCTAATGACGGGATTGAGCCAGAATATCCGAGCTTGTATCATGAAATAATATAGCATAGAGTATGCAGTAAATACGTGGAATGTACTGAGTATGTAAGTTAAGTTAAACTGCTAATTAAGTAAAATCATAAATCATGCATAACATAAAACATAATCAAGATAAGATTCTGAAAGTAGGGTTTGCATGTTATTTTCTAAAATCATGATCTAAACATAACTACATATCATAATTGAGTCGAATGACCCAAAGCTGAAAACTGATAATCATAAGTAAAACTAAACAATGGGTCAAACCTGCTGAAAACATAGTAACATTATTGACAAACATGCATAACTGAAATCATGATGAATAATGGGAGACTCATCATATAACCGACATTACCACGATAGAGTTTACGTGCTCACAACTATCATACTCAAGTACGCAGAGTCGTCCAATGCCTTTCCAGGGCTAAGGATGCGACCATGATATCGATAACAAGCTAAAGGCCCCTTGGGGCAGGGGAAGCTAACAATTGAGGTCCCAAATAATCTGAACCAAACTATGTTGGCGCGTAGTTCTGAGGCATGGGGTTGACTAACCCTTAGCTACTTAATACTAGACACTACTCCCAAAAACATTCATATGCTCTCCATTATTTTTCAACGAAGTTGAACTATCATGTAGTGATGAAGCTGACTCATAACATACATGCATAAATCTGAAATCATAACATGAGGAGCCTTGGGCTCAAACATACCCCAAGCTGAAATAGTGGGATTCTAGACTCCAAAATTCATGTGGTAAGCTAATAACATGAAATTTAGATAAATCATGAAACATACTTGAACATATGGGCTTGCTCAATACTTGAACATACTTTACATAGACTTGATCATTCGAAAACATGAATATAGACATGGGTCATTCAAAATCATACTTTCTTCATATACATCTCATCATGCTTGAATACATATATCGTAGATCTCAAATTTCATGAACTTTCATGGATGAGCACCATAATTTGTAAAAAAATGAAATCATAATTTATAATTGAAAACGTTGTAAAATATACCCATTAATCATAATTCAACACTAGAAACATGCTTAGATCATACCTATGGTTGATACTTAGGAAATTCACATGTTAGGTTAAAACCCCATATATTGATCAACTAGAATTTCATGAATTGAAAAGGAATTGGGCATGGGTGTGGATGGATGCACCCATTAATAGCCTTACATACCGTAGAAATCTGATTTCACAACACCCATGATTGCCCAATGGAAATTTGGGGAAGAACTTTAGCGATTTAGGCTTGATCACCCTTAGGGGCTTCTAGACTTGCATGCATGGAAGTGAGTAGGCCTAGAATGAACTTACCCCTCTTAAAACACATTATTTTGAGCTTAAGAAAACTTAGCATAGGCCTTAGGAACTCAGGAATTATGGAAAAGCCCTTAATAAATTCGTAGGAAAATACTCACTGCCAGTTCCCACGAGGGAATGGATGATTCATTCTCTAGACCATAGCTCGTGGTCTGCTTCTCGTTGGCTGTACCAGAATTTCATCACCACTGGTCACCGCGACTCATGGTGACAACCCATTAGGGACACGACCAAAAACATTCGACCTTTAGTTAACTCTTGACCACATACCACTGAACGAATCATTGTGTTGACCACGACTCATGGTCACCTCAAAACTCAAAATTTCAACCCAGTCCAAACTCCTCCCCATTAGTCACTCAAACAACTTGTGGTGCACCGCAAGGGTCACTAGACGACTCGTTCTGTGACCTACAGTAGAAAATTTTATTTTCTCTGTTTCAACTCCCGGGTCTGATCTTAGGGCTTTTCGGGGTATTACAATATCTCCCCCTTGGGAGAATTCGTCCTCAAATATGGGAAACTTTATTGAGAAGTTGTGAAATGCAATCATCATACTCAAATACTGAACATAGAAGCAAAAAACTAATGGAATGATTGACTCCGAACTGAACTATATGACTAAACTGAATTCATGAATCACACACATATTCATTGACATGAAAGAAACTGGGGCACATGAGCTGAACATTAAACTGAATAAAGCACTAAGGAGAAAACTTATACCTTAAGCTGAAACTAAGCTGGAACGGAATTGATGTTGGTATTTAGCCATCATATATGCTTCGACTTCCCGTGTTTCTCCCTTAAAATGTTGTTTCCTCCACAAAACCTTGACTGAGGCTACTTCTTTGTGTCTTAGCTTTCAAACCTGATGATCAAGTATTTCTATCGAATCCTCCTCATTAATAAGGCTATCTTTCACGCTGACACTATCCACCAGAAAAACCAAAGTTGGATCACCCAAACACTTCTTTAAGAGCAATACATGGAAAAGGGGACGAACTGAAGCTAATTCCGAGGGAAACTCTAACTCGTACACTACCTTGCCAATCCATTTCACAATCTGGTACGTACCAACATAATGGGGACTGAGTTTCCCTTTCTTTCCGAACCTCATCACTCCATTCATGAGAGACACCTTTAGAAACACCCAATCATCGACCTCAAACTCAAGTTCTGTCCTCCTCACATACGCGTAGGACTTTTGATGACTCTGAGCTCTTTTCAATCATTCCATTATAAGCTGAAACTTCTCCAATCCTTCAAGAATTTAATTTGTTCCTATCATCGCAGCCTCACCGACTCCAAACTAACTAATAGGCAATCTACATCTCCGGCCATAGAGAGCCTCAAATGGAGCCATCTAAATGCTGGAATGGTACCTGTTGGTATATGCATATATGCAAACTCTATAAGAGGCAAATGGTCATCCCAACTACCCTTGAAATCAATCACACATGCTCTGAACATGTCCTCGAGAGTTTGAATGGTCCACTCAGCCTGACCATTTGTCCGTGGGTTAAAGGTAGTGCTAAGCTTGACCTGAGTACCAAGTCCCTTCTGAGAGGATCTCCAAAACTGGGAGGTAAACTGAGTACCTCTATAGGATATGATGGACAATGACACTCCATGCAACCGAACTAACTCCCGAATGTATCACTTAGCATAATCCTCCACTGAATCGGTAGTTTTGACCGGTAGGAAATGAGCTGCCTTGGTCAACCTATCTACAACCACCTAGATAGAGTCATACTATCAACGAGTGTGAGGAAACAATATAATGAAGTCTATATTGATCTCCTCCTATTTTCATGTAGGGATACTAATATCTCGAAGCACACCTCCAGGTCTTTGATTTTCCACTTTCACCTGTTGACAATTTGGACATTTAGCCACAAATTCTGTTATGTCCTTCTTCAAGTCATTCCACCAATAGACTTCCCATAGGTTAGGGTAAATCTTGGTGGAACGTGGATGTATAGAGTATCTGAAACCATGAGCCTCATGCAACATTCGATCTCTCAAATCATCAACACCAGGAACACGTAAGCTACCTAGATATCGAAGAACACCATCTCCCCCTTTGGAGAAGATTTCTACCTTCTAATTTTGAACGACCTCCTTCAATTTTACCAAAACAGGATTCTCGTCTTGCCTCGCTTTAACTTCGGTCACTAAGGATGATTCCGACCCATTCTAAACAATAATACCACCATATGTTGAGTCAACAAGACTGACTCCTACCTGTGCAAGCCGATGCACATCCTCGTCTACATGGGACACATTCTCAATAGAAAGCCTGCTACAACATCCGCCACCACATTGGCCTTGCCCAAATGATAGAGAACACTCATATCATAATTTTTAAGAAGCTCCAACCACCTCCTCAGATGAAGATTTAGATCCTTTTGGTAAAAACATATTGTAGGATTTTGTTGTCCATAAACACATCAACATGGACCCCGTACAGATAGTATCTCCAAATCTTCAAGGAAAATACTACTGCCGCTATCTCGAGGTCATGAGTTGGATAGTTCTTTTCATGGACCTTCACTTGCCTGGAAGCATAGGCTATAACCTTTCCATTCTGCATTAATACACAACCAAGGATGATCCTCAAAGTGTCACAATAAACTACAAACCCATCGGTGCCCTCAGGTAGGGTCAACACTGGTGCTGAGGTGAGTCGAGTCTTCAACTCTTGGAAGCTCCTCTCACAAGCCTCTGACCATTGAAACTTTACTTTCTTCTGGTTCAATTTAGTCTACAGTGCTGCAATGGATTGAAACTCTTCAACAAACCTTCGATAGTAACCAACTAAACCCAAGAAATTCCTGATATCTGAAGGATTCACCTGTCTAGGCCAATTCTTCACTACTTCTATCTTTTGAGAGTCCACCTCTACACCCTAACATGACACCACATGACCCAAAATGCCACTGAGTTCAACCAACACTCGCATTTGCTGAACTTAGCATATAACTAACAATCCTTAAGAGCCTGTAGCACCACCATCAGATGAGCGGCATGATCCTCCTCGCTTCGAGAGTATATAAGAATATCGTCTATGAAAACAACCACAAACATATCCAAATATGACTTGAACATCCTGTTCATCAAATTCATAAAAGCTGTGGGAGAATTCATTAGTCCGAAAGACATAACTATAAACTCATAGTGACCAAACCAAGTCCTGAAGGCAGTCTTCGAAATATCGCTCTCCCGAACGCTGAGCTGATGGTATCCGGATCTAAGGTATATTTTTGAAAAGCACTTAGCACCCTTAAGTTGGTAAAACAAATCATCAATCCTGGGGAGAGGATACCAATTCTTTATTGTAACTTTGTTCAATTGTCGATAATCAATGCACATACGAAGAGAACCATCCTTCTTGTGGACAAAGAGAACTGCACCCCATAGGGATTTGCTACGTTTGACGAAACCCTTGTCTAGGAGAACCTTAAACTTCTCCTTCAACTCCTTTAGCTCAACTAGAGCCATTATGTAAGGAGGAATAGATATAGGTTGTGTATCGGGAAGAAGGTCAATACCAAAGTCAATCTCCCGCTCGGGAGGGATTCCCGGAAAATCATCTGGAAACATCTCTAGATACATATACACTACAAGAACTGACTGGATAGGTAGGGTTTCAGACATAGCATCCTTAACCCTAATGATATGGTACACACAACCCTTAAAAATCATTTTCCTGGCCTTAAGATAGGAAATGAAGCGACCTATAGGAATATCTGAACACCCTTCCACTCTAAGACTGGCTCACCTGGAAATCTGAACTCTACTACACGGGTTGTACAATTAACTAATGCATAACATGCATGTATACAATTCATGCCAAAGATAACATTAAAATTAGTCATGGCTAGCTCTACTAATCTGTTGAGGTGACTTTTTGAAGGACTGTGACAGGGCAATTTTTATATACGCATCGAGCTATAACAGAATCACAGACTGGAGTAGAGACTACGAAGGTTTCTGATAAGATTTCAGGATTGACTTTGAAACTACTAGAAACATAGGGTGTCACAAAAGAAAAAGTAGCCCCTAGATCTAACGATGCATATACATCGAGGTGGAATACTCGTAACATACCAGTGACTATATTTGGGGAGACCTCCTACTCTTGACAAGATGCTAGGGCATAAAATCTACCTTAGCTCTGACCACCACCCGCAGTAGTAGCCTGTTGGGCTGGGCATGCTGGTGGGGCTGCTGAATTGGAGGCTGGGCCTCAGCCCCTATCGTGACCTTGTTTGGCTTTTTGGCAATCCCTAAGCATATGCCCCAGCTTCCCACACTTGAAACAAGCACCTGAACCTGCTAAGCACTGACCCACGTGTCTTCGGCCATATATGCTACACTCTAGAATGATGGACTCTACGGGTCTGCTACCCTGACCTCTCGAGCCTGATGCTCATCCCCTCTGATCGCGCCTGGATCTAGATGACACACTCATAGCCAACGGTGCTGGTGCTGAAGACCTTTGGTGGTACTGTTGATGGTGCCCACCAGGTCTCTACTAGGATAATTTGAAGTTATCAGTCCTGGCCCTCTTGGCCTTTCTCTCCATCTCACTCACATGTACCGCCTCCATTTGCTGGGCGTACAGAACTATCCGAGGAAAGTCAATGTCCTGATGAAGAATCACAGTCCGACAATCGTTGTCCAAGAAGTCTGCTATACCATACACGAACTGGCTCACTCAGGCTCTCTGATCTATCACCAGTTCAGGTGCATACTAGGAAAAACGAGTGAACTCAAAGGCATACTCCTGAACTATCATATTTCCTCTCTTCAGGTTCACAAACTTGACTACTTTAATATCCCTCATCTCACGAGGGGAGAACCAATCTAGAAATGCGGCATAAAACTCATCCCAACAATTAGGGCCTGCTCCAACTACCCTGCTATCCTTTCATTGCTTGAACTAGATGTGCGCAACCCTTTTCAACTGATACGAGGCTAGATCGATGCACTCCTCGGCCATCACCACCATGATATGGGTGATATTCAGGACATCATCAATAAACTCATGTGGATCTTCATCCACCTTTGACCCAAGAAACTCTGGAGGATTCATCCTAAGAAAATCTCTAACTTGTGCTGCCGCATTCCCATTTTGAGGGACATGCACTACCGCCTGTTGATTGACTTGAGTGGTCAAGGCCTGAGCTAGCATCTGTATGGATGCCCTAAACTCTACGGGGGTAACTTGCTCGAGTATATGCACCTCCTGGGTTGGTGGGCCTGCTGGTGCCCATCTCCATGGCAATTCTCATGGTTGTTTCCGTTCCCATTTCTCTTTTCATTAACTCGGTGAGGAGGCATGATTTTGCAATTGCATATAGCACGAGTTAGAACGATAGAGATATTGCATCGCATGAAATAGATCATGAAAGAAGGGAACATTTCCTAAAATATCTCGTAGCCTCTTCGTCATAAATGTGGTGTGCTTCACACACATAAAAAAGACTCTACTTAATGCGGCTTTCGGACACCCTAGGACAGTTCAAAATCTAATGCTCTGATACCAATTTGTTACTATCCAAACATAGGCTCGAAATGAGACACAAGACAAGGAATCCCGAGAGACTCCAAATTGACCCATGGCTTGAACACGATATCTAAACTCAACATAATCAAATGGAAGTCAAATATACATAATAAAGCACAAATATGGAAATATCAAAACATCTTAGTACATAACGCAAGGTAGAATACTAAATACATAATATGTCTGAAAACCCTCTACTACTTACGAGATTAAAGGACAAGACCTCAACTGACTCACTAAAGTGTGAAATTGAAAATACTAAATACAACTAAAAAGAAGGGCCCTCGGAAGATTAGGACTCACCAATTCTGGCTGAAAAGTTCTAGCACTATAGGTGTGTGGCTAATGACGAGATTGAGCTTGAATATTCGAGCCTATAAGATGAAATAATACAACATAGAGTATGCAATCAGTACATGGAATGTACCGAGTATGTAAGGTAAGTAAAATGAATAATTATGTAAAATCATAAATCATGCATATCACAAAACATAATCAAGGTAAGATTTTGAAAGTAGGGCCTCCATACTATTTTCTAAAATCATGATCTGAACATAACTTCATATCATAACTGAATCGAATAATCCAAAGCTGAAAACTAATAATCATAAGTTAAACTGAACATTAGGTCAAACCTATTGAAAAAATAATAACATGACTGGTGAGCGTGCATAACTGATATCATAAGGAATAATGACAGACTCATCATATAACTGACATTATCACGATAGAGCTTACCTGGTCCCTACTATCACACTCAAGTGGGAAGAGCCGTCCAAAGTCTTGCTAGGGCTAAGGATGCTACCATGATATCAATAGCAAGCTAAAGGCCCCTTGGGGCAGGGGAAGCTCACAAGGGAGGTCCCAAAGAATTTGAACATACGTTGGTGCACAGTTCTGAGACATAGGGGTGACTATCCCTTATCCTACTTGGTGCTAGACACTACTCCCAGAAAAAACATGTATATGCTCCCCATTGTTTTTCAACGAAGCTGAACCATCGTCTAGTGACGAAGCTGACTCATAACATACATACATAAATCTGAAATCATAACATGAGGAGCCTTGGACTCAAACATACCACAAGATGAAATAATAGGAGTCTAGAGTCCATAATCCAAATGGTAAGCTAATAACATGAAATTTAGATAAATCAGGAAACATACTTTATCATATGGGCTTACCCAATACTTGAACATGCTTGACATAGGCTTGGTCATTCAAAAACATGAACATACACATGGGTAATTCGAAATCATACTTTGTCCATATACATCTTATCATGCTTGAATACATATATCATATATCTCAATATTCGTGAACTTTCATGGATGGGCATCATAATTTGTAAAAACATGAAAACATAATCTATAATTGAAAACATTGTAAAATATGCCTATGAATCATCATTCAACATTAGAAACATGTTGAGATCATACCCATGGTTTATACTTGGGAAATTCACATGTTGGGTTAAAACCCCATAGATTCATCAACTAGAATTGCATGAATTAAAAAGGTATTGGCCATGGGTGTGGATGGATACACCCATTCATAGCCTTTCATACATGTACAAATCTGATTTTACAACTCCCGTGATTGCCCAATGGAAGTTTTGGGAAGAACTTAAGGAATTTAGGCTTGATCACCCGTAGGGGCTTCTAGACTTACATGTATGGAAATGAGTAGGCCTATAATGAACTTAACCCTCTTAAAACACACTATTCTTATCTTTAAACAACGTACTAAGGCATTAGAAACTTAGAAGTTATGGAAAAGCCCTTAATAAATTTGCAGGAAAATACTCACTGCCAGTACCCATGAGCGACTAGACGATTCGTTCCCTAGACCATGGCTCGTGGTCTGCTTCTTGCATAGGAATTTCATCACCAACTACTCACCATGAGGGACACCACGATTCGTAGTGTGACCTATGACTCGTGGAACAACCCATTAGGGACACTGCTAAAAACATTCGACCTTCAATGATGTCTTGACCATGGACCACTCAACGAATTGTGGTGCTGACCACGACTCATGGTCACACCCCTGGTCACCTCAAAACTCGGAATTTCAACCCATTCCAAACTCCTCCCCACAAGTTACTCAATGACTCGTGGTGCACCTTATGGGTCACTGGACGGCTCATATTATGAGCTGGTGAAGAAAATTATGTTTTCTCCATTTCAACTCCCAGGTCTAATCTTAGGGCTTTTCGTGGTATTATATTAGTTGTTGGGCATGACTTGGTAAGTCAGATATCATAGCGTGTAGCTGGGTGATATAACTTTCAGTTTGACGCCTATATTTTCAGTAAAGCTCGCCCAAAGGCCGTTGGCATACCTTGACACCTCCAGGGGAAGAATTGGTATGGTTGGTCTTATCTTCGTGTCAGTGGCACTAGGGTTACCTAGTGAACTGAGTGATAGATTGCCATATGGTTGGCTACTGTCAGTGAACGTTAGTCTCAATCAACTCAGTATTGGTCCTTCGGGTTGCTCGGGAGACAACCCCAGTTGTTAAAAGTCTAATAGAATAGTTAATACCCTGGGGGGGGAACCTTGTTGGTAGCTAGATGTGGGGCCAATGACCCAGAAAACTCTTATAAATGCCCGTGTTTGTGTTGCCATGAGGTGCTAGGTCCATATATGACTGCCTGTGAGGATATGAATTGCCCATAGGGGTCATATGACATCTGGACAGACCAAGATAATATCTAAAGAGACTATAACCATAGTATCACAACATTATAATAGTTACAGTAAACTGCCTGTGGGAAGTTATGGTTAACTGCTTAGGAGCATATTCTATTAGTAGTAGCCCTACAGTTGTTCTAAGTGAAGGAATTAAATAGTTAGTCGTCTGTGACCTTACTATTCTCTTATGAGATATTATTGTCCTAGTATGACATTCAAAGTATCATTTAGGACACTCCAAACCTCGCCCTATTATGTCTAGGCCATTAGGGACTGTAGTTACTGCCAGGACCCTCTGATCAGGTGTAGGCACACGAGGTATGCCTACTGACAGTTGTGCAGACTATTCTAGGGAGGAGTAGCAGCCTCGTTAGGCCTTAAGAGCCAGATACACATTTTGAGTGGCTAGATTGAGACCTAAATTTTGTATATCAGTTGCAATTGACCCAATCTAGGATGCATTTCGATTGACCAACTTTAGGGTTACTAACTGTGTCATCACCTATAAGGTTATGGATTGCTTAGAGGAGCAATATGATATTGCTCAGAGGAGCTATGTGATGTCCCAATTGACTATATTCAGGCCTATTGAGACCATGTATACGTCCATCGACATATGGACCTCGTCTTGTGCCCGTACCCGACATTACTGACCCTCCGTCAAGCCTTGTATGCCCAGGGTGTAGTTACAGGAGTCTAGAGGGATTAGACACAGTTATAGGAGTCCAGCGGACTCAGTTGAAAACCTAGAAGCAAGGTAGTTTGGCTATAGTTATCAATAGAATTATAAGGACCTTGTAGGGGTATATAGATTGAATTGTACTGTCCAGGGCTTATAGGGTCGCTGGTAAGTTGTTTCTGTGTTGCTTGCACCTTCCAGGATTATGGGGGCCAGGTTCGGTTCTTGTTTGTATACTTTCCCACTAGCTATAACTTATGAATGTAAAGCCGTACTGTTTCAGCTCATATACATGTAGTGATTTACTTGATGCAGGTTATGGATAATAAAGCTTATAGGTTATCTTCAGCCCTTTCTTGCTACTTACTTTTAGTCGTTAACCGCTTCTATTTATCTTTTAATTACCGCCTTACATATTGTACTAATGCGCACGCATGGGGCACTGCATACTTGTCTGCTTGTTTAGAAAGATAGATTTCGGGATCTCCTAGTAGTTATTCAGAGTCAGCAGATTGGCCAGCTCCTTTAATTCAGAGTTTCCAGGTTGTAAAGGTTGCTTGTCTTTTATTTATATGGAATTTGGGTAGGTCGAAGCCCTGTCCTGCACAATATTTTAATTCTTAGAGGCTTGCAGACTGCAGTCTTCAGTTAGTTGTCCATGTTGGCTGTGTGGGGCCTATATATATTCCATTTCGTATGTTGGTCGTGTGGGGCCTAGTATTGCATTCAATTAGCAGCCTTGTCAGTTGTAGTGTTTATATGACTGCTTGTTTTTCATTTTGTTATAACTAGATAGCATGGTGCTCTTGTCAGTCCGCATAGGATCCCTTTTATTATTATGTTAGCTGGATAGGCTATTTTCTTTTACAGGTGCTCCGTTGCCTTGTCAGTCCGAGGATGTGTTTACAGTAGTTTGTTTTCTTGATTTTGAGTCACTAGTAGGCACTAGAGACATATGCCCAGCTAGGTCAGCCCAGATCTCAGCGTGGCATTAGGTGTCAGTCATGTCTCCCATAGTGGGGCGTGACATTACCTCGGTGTGGTACACTAGCTGGGTTAATTCTATATGGATTTTATGGTCGACTATCCGCCAACATTTTAGTTATAGTTTCTATTGTGCATTAGCTTGTTGCATTTACACTTCAATATTGAGTTATTGTTAGATTTTGATTTTCTGGATTCTAGGTTGTTACTATTTATTATTTATTGCTTAGTCATCATTATTATCTTATATGTTTATAGTTTTTAGCCTTACATACCAGTACAATTTATTCGTATTGATGTCCCTTTATCTAGAGACCCCTCCTACAATCATGTTGGAAGTACAGGAGGAGGCTCAGATCATCAAATGCAATAAGAGCCAGATTTTAGCTGAATAGTGGTATGATCCTCTCTTCCAGGAGCCATGTCCTAGTTTTGACTATTTTGGATTTGTGTACAACATGGGTAGGCTAGGGCCCTGTTATGTAAATTTCAGTTTGTTTACTCTATAAAGGATGATATGGACTTGTTTGTATATTAGTTTTTGTTGGGTAATCATGTTGGTTTTCCATTGATATATTTAGCTTTATTGCAGTCTTTTCTGCATTCCAAATCATATATTCATCATTATCGAGACCTTATGGGTCGAATATTTATCTTGGTTGATTGTGACAAGTGGCTTGGTCGGCCTTAGTATTACATTTTCAGATGCTATATCGCCGGCTTCTCGATCAATTATGAATTGAGTTCCAAGTGCACTTTACCCCAGTTTTGGGGCATGATAATTATGCTAGGTTGTCCATCAGTATTTCATGTGTCGATGTTGCGGAAGTGTATATGAGAACCGACCCGTATTATCCTATTGATGATGTCTAGATTTCTGAGGAGATATCCTAAAGAGAGGCCCCAATTTCTATCCTTGATCGACAAGTCAGGAAGCTTCAAACTAAGGAAGTTGCCTCAGTCAAGGTATTGTGGCAAAGTAATAATGTCAAGAAAGTAACCGTGGAGGCTGAAAAGGAATTGAAGAAGAAATATCCTCACCTATTCGTGATGTTGACGTGATACTAAGGTATGCATTTGATACCTATGTTACGGAGTATCTATTTTGAAGCATGTTAAGCGAACTTAATTTTCATTCGGGGACGAATGTTCCTAGGGGGGGAGAATGTTACACCCTAAAAATTTTTTAGTGATTATTTGATCTTTGTATGCTAGTTTAAGGGAAGTACGGGTTGTATATTGGTCATAGATGACAAGGATAATGTGTACGAATGGAAGGGCGAAGAGTATGTGAAGTTCATAAGTAAGGTACAAATTTGGAAGACCATATCTCCCGATATATAATGAATTATAATCCC
The DNA here is from genome assembly GCA_035772735.1 of Datura wrightii. NCBI lineage: Eukaryota > Viridiplantae > Streptophyta > Magnoliopsida > Solanales > Solanaceae > Datura > Datura wrightii. Next base: position 148,347,429 of record JASDFA010000018.1, read on the forward strand.
CACGACATATCAAATTAAAGGTCATTAAATCTAATTTTTGGGTCATTAAACTACTCGTCAATCGAAATTCAGAGTAAAAAGTTATAGGCATTTTATGGTGGCACAATAAGGCAGTGATGTGGCCACCACCCTAAAAACTGCCACTAGCCAAACACCTTTATATTTTATGGTTTTTTCTATCAGATCATTTTCAGCTTTTACCGATTTGAGGTGCTCTCTTACCCTCTGAAATCCTCTGTCTTTTCCAGTAGCAAAGCCTAAGAAACCAAGAGGAACCCTAAAGGAAACAACATCAAAACTCAAGGAAAAGTTCATGGAACTGAAGGAAATGTTTTGGTGAAGTTATTGTTGCCTTGTAGCTTCATTTTGGTAGTGTTGTTGCTGCTTGAAGGAAAAGTAGAAGAAAGTTATGGTTTGTATATTGACTTGTTGTAGTTATTGTGTTGTTATGTTTCTATGATTTAGGCAGGAAAATTACTACCTTACTGGGACGTGATTTGGAGGAAAATAATCCTATTATATCCAAGGGAAATCTCAAGAAAAGGGTTACTGTTCCTAATTGCTAAACATGCATAAAAATCCTAGATAAAGAATGAAGTTGGAGGCTATGTTGGGCGGTCGTTGTTCATATGTTGTTAATGATGTTCTGCTTATTTTGGATGGTTGAAATAGCTATGTTTGCTGAGAATATACTCTATGTTTGTGGGAGTTGTTCATGAGAAAAGTGAGGTAATTTCCTACTTCTATTTTCCCTGAAAGTTGTAGAAACAAGTTGAAGTAAGAAATGCTAAATGATGCCTTATTTGTTTGTGTTGCGACTGCCTGTTGGTGTAGCATTTTTGCTTGATAATTGGCTTGAAACAGCCTTGTCACTTGGTGATAAACTCAAGTAATTTAAAGTGGATAATTTCTTATTGTTGAAAGAAAGAAATGACATAAGAAAGTTAGAAAAAAAATGTATGTGAGGCTCCCCGTTCATCATTCTTTTAAGCACGATTCGTGTATTGTGAATTGAATAAGCCTACAACCTATTTACATGTATTAAAGAAGTATGTTAAGTTTCACTTAAGCTTTAAAGTTTCATGTTTAATTGAGGTTAAATGTTATGATTATGCCTAGCCGAAATGTGGTATCTAAAGTGTGATATTGTACTGATTGTTGTCGTAGTTGTACATCGAGTTGGAGACCCCTCAATGTGGGCATTTTTAGCGGTCCTTTACATTATTTCATATATGTTATATTGATCACCTTTAAGGCTCTGGTCACTTTGTGAAATTAGAAATTGAAGCTAAGACGACGACGTGAGAATAACATATGCTTAAAGTGAATTTTTAGTTTCTAAGGGTAAACTAGGATGCTGGTGCAGCGATTCTATAGCATGGTCACCTACCTTTATGTATGTATGTTTTAGATTTCTTATAGTGTAAATGAGATTCCAAAACTCCTAATCCTTAAGCTGTTGGTATGTTACCGGTTTAGCGAGTTTAAGTTAATCAATGATGATGCTAAGTATATATAGTTGATTTAAGTACTCTAAGTCGAGTTCAAGCTGAGTTAATATTTATAAGTTGAATCTAAATATTCATATGGAATCCATGTATTCCAAAATCGGGTCTAAGTATCCATAGTTTGTTAAAGGAACCTTTAAGCGAGGTCCAGTGTTATATTCCTCGAGTCTCATGTTCAGTTTAAGCTTTCAAGTCAAGTTATGTTTTATGTCCCCTTCTGTCAGTTGCTTGGTTTATGATGTTCAGTTGGTCCTAAAAGGTTGGACCCAATATCCGAGTCAGTTGCTTTGCATTGTTGAGTTAGTTACTTTGCACTGTTCAGTTGGTCCTCCAAGTTGGACCCTTGATCTGGGTTAGATATATATTGCATTATTTAGTTGCTTGTCTCAATATCAATTTGCTCATTTTCATGATTTACGTTGTTTTATGCACACCCTCTATGGTCCAAGTATCAGATGGCTGATTATGCGATGTCGCAGGAGCGATGTTGCACGCCCTCTCTAGTCTAAGTATCAGATGGATGAATGTGTGAGGAAATATGTATGAAAATCCTGGTCATGTATCAGGTCAGCCACATAAAGTCCTGTTCAAAGTATCAGGCAACTCTTAACATCCTGTTCCAAGTATAAGGAAGCCATACATAAATCATGGTCCAAGTATAAGTTAGCCACCGAGTCGATTTTTATAAACTCTGGTCCTAGTATCAGAATTGTTGACATATGAGTCTGTTATGTTATGTTATGTTCATACACAAAGTCTGCATATAGGGTAGTCAGTTACTGAGTTACATATTATCTCTCTATCCTATCTTTTGAGTAATGTTTAGCTGATATTTGCCCTTGTTTATGTAGACAGGTTCTAGAGTATCATGTTGTAGCTATTCCCTTATCTAGTTCAGTTTATCGTTGGCATTACTATTTTATATCTTTCAATATTACATACCAGTGCATTTCTTTGTACTGACGTCTGATCTTGTTCAGAATTATACGCCCAAGTGATACTCAATGGCTTCATTTCATCTTCTTTATCTGTCGTTATTTGTACATTCTCACGTGACTGGTAGTTAAAATGTGAATTTATACTAACCAACATGATTAGTGTTGTTTTGCAGGAAAAATGTAATTTTAGGAAGCTAACATGCATGTTGGTGAAAATCGGGAATGGAATCGGAAGCGAGAAGTGGAAAGGGTCGAGGAAAAGTAGCAAATATAGGGGCTCCACGATGGAGCTGTGTCACGCTGCCATCGCGGAGGCATTCTGCCTCGGATGATTTATTTTGGCAAATTTCCAGTGAAGGTCTGCGTTGCCTCCATGAGACAGAAGCAATGCCACGCGATACAAGCCGTGGCACATTGGGGATATTTACCTGGAACATCAAATTCAAGTAAGGGTTCGCGACGGCGCCGTGGCACGTTGGCCAAGCCCCGCGTTGCATTCCATGGCACTCTGAGGAGTAAAATGCTGAGGGACCTGATTCCAGAGAGGGTCCACGTTAGCTCCGTGTCACGGAGGTAGTGCTCCGCGATGCACTCTGTGACACGGTGCTTGTTATCTCGGGAAAAATTCCCACTAGTATAAATAGCACACTTAGGTTTATTTTTAATTATTATGACTTGGTTGAGCAAGAACGTGGGTTACAGGCAGTTGAGGGGATGAAAATTCAAGGGTTCTTCTCTATCTCTTTCTCCTTTATCTCAATTGTTTGTATGATTTATACTCATTTGATGATGTTTAATCCACAAATGAGTGGCTAAATTCACTTCTTGCTGAGGTTAAGAACATTTTTAGTGGAATGTAATTGTTGAGCATTATGGTTTTTCATCTTTTCTTCCATGGTTTTTCTATCAATTCTTGTTCTTACTGCATTAATGTCTGGCCAATGTTAATGTGTATCTAAAAAATCCAGTTTTATCTTGAAAAGGAAAGAAATTGGAAAGTTGTGAATTGGTAGGATATGATCTCTTCTTAGTTTGGGAAAATTGAGAATTGATTTACCTTCAGAATAGAAATATATCTGAAAGTCGTATTAGTCAATTAAGGAATCGATTTCGTATGGCTAGACCATGAAATTCTTTTATCACAGAAATGTAGGTTGAAGGTTCATGATTCTTAAGTTGGGTAGAATATGTAAGTTTCTCTCCATAGGCAATAATTCATGCCTAGAAATCGAAGGAAAGATTAACGGAATTGTATTGATAAATTGCTTCCCTGCATGTTCATTTTGGCCTTAGCTTGCCCATTTTACTACTTGTTCGACCACGTGCACTTGCGTGTAGTTGCGAAACACGCCCGAAAAAATTTTTGGCGCTGTTGCCGGAGACTGGAAATTGGTCAAATTGTTTTCTTAGTGTTAGTTTACAATTTCTATATAACTGCTGACAACTTGATCTTAGCCTGTCTTTTATAGATATTGAATTTTGTTGAATACTTGCAAGAGACAAGGAGCTGGTGGATTCATACTTAGAGCCGGAAAGACAATTCCATCGTCAAAGATGGGAAGCTCTTGAGAAAAAGCTATAGTTGCTCAGACAGACAATCCTGGAGCAACAACAGAATCCACCACTTGTAAGGGCGGTGTTAGTTTCTGAGGAAAAGGCAGCTAGGCCGGTTCACGAAGTGGAAATCCCACATGCTAACAATGTTACATCAAGCATTCTCAAACTCGAGTGAGGAGGGAGGTTTGAGCTGAAACAGAATATGGTGCAATTGCTGCACACCAGCGGGCAATTCACAGGTCTCCCTCAAGAAGATCCACAACAACATCTCCAAAACTTTTTGGAGATAAGTGACACTTACATCCCCGCTGGAGTATCATATGATTATGTAAGGCTTACATTGTTCCCATATTAACTATTGGGAGAAGCAAACAGGTGGTTGAAAGCTGAGCCACCTAATTCCATCACCACTTGGGATGATCTTGCAAGAAAATTTTTGATATTGTTCTTTCTATCCGGTAAAACAGCAAGACTTAGAAGTCAGATTCTAAGTTTTAAACAAAGAGAGAGGGAGAATCTGTATCAAGCTTGGGAAAGATTCAAATCCATGTTACTTCCTCACAATTAGCAGTCTAATGATGTGCTGATGAGTACTTTCATAGAGGGTTTGGAACCCCCCACAAAAATTTTGTTAGACTCAGCAGTTGGGGGACAAGCATTAGAAAAGACTTATGAGGAGCTGTGTACTTTGTTAAACCGTATTTCGCAGGGAAATCCAGAGTGGAATGCGGACTCTTCTAGAGGAGCAACAAGGAAAGCGGCAGGAGTCTTGGAAGTGGATGGTTTTACAGCTATCGCTGCACAGATAGCTGCATTACAGAATCAACTCAACACCCACTTCAGCAATATGAGCTTGAATCAATCTCAAGCCCTAGTTAATGTAGTGCAGCAGATTTGGTGTGAAGTATGCGGTAGTAATGAACACTCAACTGAGTGTTGTGGTGATAATCCTGATTCAGTGAACTTTGTTGGTAATGTACAGAGAAATAATCACCAACGGTATGGAAACAACTACAACTCTAATTGGATGAATCTTCTGAATTTCTCCTGGGGTAGTAACAGCCATTAAGGGCAGTGTTCGAATCTGGGTGCGTGGAGAAATCAAGACTCAATACAGAAGCAACAATGCACCTCCTCCACCACCACAACCCAGCATTGAGGAAATGTTTAAAACAATGATAGCTAACCAAGCTCAATTGCAGGCTGACTATGTGAAATTGGCGGCCGATGTAAAGAACAATCAATTAGCTACAAAGGCGTTGGAGTAGTAGTTTGGGCAACTAGCTGGAGCTCAAAACACCAGGCCAAGAGGAGGACTACCGAGTGACACTGACCCGAATCCCAAGCAAGTAAATGCAGTGACCACAAGGAGTGGTTTACAACTCAAGGAGGTGGAACCAGAAAGACCACCTCAGCAGTTAGGAGCAGTGGAGAAAGAGAGGGAACACGATGATTAGAGGGGGAAGAAGAAGGAAGCTGAATCAGAAAGACCACCACCCCTGTTCCCTCAAAGATTAAAGAAACACAAGGAGGAAGCGTGTTTCAAAAAGTTCATGGAGGTGCTTAAACAGGTACACATTAATTTACCTCTTGTTGATGTTTTGTAGGGAGTGCCGAAGTATGCAAAGTATATCAAGGAAATCATGGCGAACAAAAGAAGATTGACGGAGTATGCTATGGTGGCGCTTACGGAGGAGTGCACTTCCCGGATACAGAATAGGTTGGCCACAAAGCTCAAGGACCCTGGAAACTTTGCACTTCAAATTACAATTGGGCAAAGTATACGAGCTCGCGGATTATGCGATTTGGGAGCGAGCATTAAGTTGATGCCGACATCGGTATTCAAGAAGTTGGGGCTGGGCAGTCCTAGACCAACTACAGTGATCTTGCAGTTAGCGGATCATTCTTTGGACAGACCATATGGCATTGTGGAGGACGTGCTGGGTCAAGTGGGCTCCCTTATTTTCCCGGTAGATTTTGTTGTGCTAGATTTTGAGCCGGATGCAGAAGTCCCATTTATTTTCGGATGCCTTTTCTTGGCAATAGGGAAAGCGTTGATTGATGTAGTTGCAGGGCAGCTAACCATGAGGGCACATGACAAGGTGGAGGTATTTGATGTGTAGAAGGCCATGAAGCTTCTAGCCATATATGAGGAGCTTTCAGCAATCAATGTTCTAAATCAAGCAGAAATTTTTCCGATTGTTGAATCTCGAGATCCATTGGGAAGAGCAGTGGTCATCTCCAATCATTTTGGAGATAGAGATACTTACAAGAGGGTGCAAATGTTGAATGAACCACAATGGTATCTCGAGAAGCATGACTTTCAGCCGTTCATAAGGTTCCTAGTACCATTGCCGAAACCATCGATTAAGGAAGCACCAAAACTGGAGTTGTGGCAAGAAGATCGAAGTGCCACGTTCTTGGTTAATGGGAAGCATTGTAAGCACTACTGAGGTGAGGATGTTATTCGAGAGAAAATATCCATCACTCTAGAGGATGATTGAGTGTCAATGACGTCAAGCCGCAACGGTAAACCAGGCGTTGCACAGGAGGCAACACGTGAAATTATTGTAATAGATGAGTAGAATTAGTTAAAAAGAAAAAGAAAAAATAGAAAAAAAATAAAAATAAAAACAAAAAATGTGTTCGTGATTGAAACCTATGAATTCTAACCAATTTCTTGTTGTGAGATGAATTTCAGGTGGAACGGAGGGCAAAAATGCAAAGGATCGCAAAGGAAAAAAATTGAGGTGAGCAAACAAAAAAAAAGTGGCAAGACAGTGAGCCTACGGGATGGCTCCTTGTCACGGAGGAGGGCCTCCGCATTACCCTCCGTGACACGTTGAAGGTATTCTGGAATTTTTACAAATTCCAGAACACCCACGCGATGTCTCCGTGTCACGGAGGGGGTGCTTCGCATTACCCTCCGTGACACGTTGAGGTCTTATTCGCGTCGGGTCACGCCGGGTCATCGGGTGACCCGCATGAAAAAACCTCTTTTTAACCCCGAAATCCCCTCATTTTTCCCATTTCCCACTCCCCTCCGCGACAAACCCCCTAAAATCCCCCCTTCCCCAACGTGACACGGACCTAAGATCGAAGTTTCTTCAACTCTTCTTCGAGTTCATCGAATTAAAGGTATGTTGTTGAACTTAACCTCAAGTTTTGCCTAAATTTTCAATTTTTGAGCATGTGAGGTGAGTAAAGCTTGCACTAAGTATAAATTAAGCTTGAATTCATTTAAAGTATGATTGATTGATGTTCGTAGTATCATTGTGAGTATATGAACTCAACGAATACATGTTTGATTGAATTTATTCGAAATTGGTAGCTAGGGTTGGAATTTGAATAGGAAGAAACTAAATGTGGTTGAAATGTGAAAATTTTGGGTTGTGCATGTTGGGTGAGATGAGATGAATATGCTAAATAAACAAGGGAATTTTCGGGAAAATGAAATTGGTGAATTGCATAGGTTGTTGTGTTGGAACAATTCTTGGCTAAGTGCTATGTGATGAAATGGAATCGAAGGTGATATTGTTATGCGTTTAACGAAGTCTGAGTAGTACTTAGAAATTATTCCACCGACTTATCTGAATGCACTATTTTAGTCAAATTTCTTATTCCACTTCATTTTTGGCCGACTTTTGAGAGAGAAAATATCCTAGAACTTTCTCTAAATTTATATGATTATTACATCAAATTATCTAGAATTATCACTAGAATAATCATCTAAATTCTTAGATTTCAACAATCAAATTCAAGAGCGATTTTAAAGAGAATTTCTTCGAGAATCTTCATGAGATAAGTCTTTTGATTAAATAATGAAATCAGAGGGTTAATTAGGGTTTTCATTGCCTATTTGAAGGAATTATTAACAATGGGTGATTCTTGAATTGGTCATAAATAAGAATTTTGTCCTAGAACCCTAGTTTTCCTAAAAGGGTGGAAATTCATGAGATTTAATCAAAGCTCTACACTTTATCATCAAAATTGATTGTAGAGTCATTCTTGGGCATTATTGAACATGGTTAGACTATTTTTAGCAGAATTTGAGTTATATCTCTTTTGAACATATTTTGCCTAAAAAGAGATTTTGAATAGGATTTATGCGTGTGTGGGAAAAGCTCGCATGGAGCCTTCGTATTTGTATTTTAATTATGATATATGTATGAAATTGTGTTTTTTCCTTTGAATGAAATTTTTGGAATTGCATTTGAAGTAGTGATTTTTTACATTCTTTTTCTCTGTTAATGAACTATTGATTTGAAACATGATTTAATAGTTTTTAAACCTGATTTTTAAATTTGAGCAAAGATTTTTGTATAACTCTTTACTGAGATGATTATTTTAAAATATTTTGGCTAATTTACTTTGTGTTTTTGGGCGTGTATGAAAAAGTTGTGTTATTCCAGAGGACGAATACCCATTGGGAATCCTAACGGAATAAATTGTTGTGCTAGTTTATAGGATGATTGACCTTCGGGGAACAATATTTCCCCAATGAACCAAATTGTTGTGTCTATCCAGAGGACGATTATCCTCTTACGAATGATGTTTTCTAGTGAAATACTTTAAGAATTGGGGTCCTACTTACGACCCTCTCATTTTCTTCTTGTTTGATTTGCCCTAAGCTTACCTGTGTTTACTTTCTAAATTGCTTTCCACTAGAAAATAACAACGGTATGACATGACTTTTGAACAAAATGGATTGATGTTTATTAAATTTTCATCACTGTTGATTTGGCTAGGTTTTATGATTTACTCCGTATTTGAAATTTAATTGTTTCATTACAACTATTATATATTAATTATTGTTGTTATTATGATTATTCTTATTATATGAGCTCTTTCTCCAAGACATTCACTATGTATCCAGTGCACAAGCATGTAAAATAGAATAAATTCCAGAAGAACGTTTCAAAGTCGAGTATTATGCCGAGTGTGAATTCAGTAAGCATGCTTGAATAATAATTATGTCATATTCAGAATAAAAGTCAATAAATTAGTATCAAACGACGATATATTATTCCAAACTCAGTATAACTCAGTATCAGATTCAGTATAATTTAGCAAGGGATTCAGAATAGAATATCAGAACATGGACAGTATTATCAGATTAATATATATGTTATATGTGATTATTGTTGTTTGTAGAGACCTGATTATTCTATGTTGGGCACCCTTAGAGCTTCCTTGCCGCCCTAGGGTTAATAGCTGTGTCGACTCACCCGGCAGAGGGTGAGGATATGTCACTCTAAGGAGTGGCATGCCGTCTGAAAGAGGATGAAGATGGGAGGCAGCATTCCCCATAGCAGGATGATCAACATTCTAGCACACCCCCATCGAGCGCTTGCACCCGGGGTACAGATTACAGATTACAGATACACATCTCAGATCACAGTTTACAGGAGTCCTCCTGACTCAGATACAGCTATAGTTAGGGGCCTAGAGAGCCTTAGTTGCATGCCCAGGGGGCCGGCAAGATGCTCATAGTTACTAGATGAGTGGAGTGAATTGTTATTTTTGGATGGCGACCCGGGTAGGGGTATATAGATTGCATGTTGATTGGTACCTTCCGGCTTATAGGGGTTGGTATATGTTCTTGTATGCTATATGTGTTATTTATTAAATTGATATATAGCAGGACGCCGCATTGACAGGTATGATTCTCACCTTCTCTCCAGTACAGTTAAGCTTAGTTTTGATTCTGCCATCCCAGACAGTATTAGCCATCTTCTGTTATTTATTAACTATCAGTATTACTGTCTATTTTCAGTTATGTTTAGTTATTGCTTTGCATACTCGATACCAGTGGTACTGACGCCTATTTGGGGACGCTGCATTACTTGTCTGTAGGTACTCATAGACGAGGAGTCGATCCCTCGTGATTCCTGCCAACACACAGAGTCATCAGCTCCAGTCATCCTGAGCTAGATAGCTAGAGGTTTACTCCTTTTCTTTTGTTGTACAGTAGGGCCTCGACCATATTATCAGTATTCTTAGAGGCATGCAGATTGTATATTCCCCGTGGTTAGCTGTACCGGTCGTGTGAGGCCGTGTGTACGTTTTAGTTTATTTATGATGGCGTGTGTGGCCTCATTTAGTTGGTAGTGGTGACCTTGTCGGTCACGTTGCAGTTTAGCACCTGTTTTCTTGATTTAGAAGTAACTAGACAGCATGGTGTCCTTGTCGGCCCGCATAGGTTCTTTCATACTACTATCGTTCTGGTTAGTTGTTGCTTCCTTACAGGTGGCTATCGGCCTAGTCGGTCGGAGGATGTATTTACAGCCGTTATATAGCCCGTTGGTTCCATGAACCCAGTGTTAGAGCCAGCCTGGCAGCAGAAGTTCCTAGGCTCAGTAGTCCAGCAGTCTAGGTCTTAGTAGGGCACCAGGTGCCAGTCATACCTCCCAAGGAGGGGCATGACAAACTTGGTATCAGACCAGGTCGTATCCCAGGGAGTCTACAAGTCGTGCTAAGTAGAGTCTTCTCTATGGATGTGTTGTGCACCACATACCATAGGCAGGAGGCTGCAAGGCATGATAGGATGGTTACTCTTTCTTCTTATTCATCTTTCTATAGAGCAGTACAGTATAGGGTTGAGTCCCTAAAGCTTATCATACTCTTTGTTTCCAGATAAAATGGCAGACCAGCGACATCCTGCCACAGGTAGAAGACTGGATATCGCAGTAGGAGAAGCCACCAATAGGATGCCTCAGCTTCATCTAGAATCAACCCGATTGATGGCGATACAGAAGCATCATCTCGACCTTCTCAGCAGTCCCCACCTCACCAAGAGCCACTCGGAATGACGCCACCTATGATAGTTCCTATACCCACACCATCCGATCAGGAAATTCGAAGTGCAGTAGTTATGTTGGCACAAATGATGGCTAATCAGCGCCAGTCAGTGCCACCCGTAATAGATGAGTCATCAGGTGGGCCTGGCAGTTCGAGGGTTCGAGAATTCTTGGCACTAGGTCCTCCGCAGTTCACTGGGTCGGATCAAGCAGAGGACCCCCAGGACTTCCTGAATCAGATGCATAGAATCTTCCGAGTCATGCATGTGACATCTACAGAGGCGGTTGAGTTATCGGTATTTCGGCTGCGGGATATTGATGTGTTGTGGTACGAGAGTTCGGAAAGGTCTCGAGGGAGAGATGTTGCCCCTCCGACCTAGTCCAGCTTTTTAGATTCTTTCTGGGACAGTTATCTGCCATGAGAAATCTAACAAGCCCGGATGGACCAGTTCTTACACTTGGAGCAGGGGGCGAGAAGTGTATGGGAATACACCCTGTAGTTTGATTCCTTGGCCTGCTATGCTCCAGCCTTTGAGGACACCATACCATCTAGAGTCCACCAGTTTATTATGGGTCTGAACCCAGAATATATTTAGGCATGCATGACGGCTACGCTGCGGGAAGATATGGATATTGCTCGGGTGCAGGCCTTTTCCCAAACTATTGAGGGCCTTAGACAACGGCAACAGGATAGCAGACGAATAAATCAGGAACAATGCCACAGGGATAGATTAGATAAGATACACAGGGAGATTTAGATAGGGCCTAGGCCACGGTTGTCAAATAGGCCACCTATACCCCAGCCTCCATCACAGCAGCAGAGGGGTAGATTTGGTAGCTGGGGAAAGAAAGTGTCCAGCGGGAGTTCTCGAACGGTAGATTCACCCTAGCAGAGGAGGGCAGAGCAGAGCAGGTATACACCCCCACCTTGCCCAATTTGCAGCCGACCCACACTAGAGCTTGCAGATATGGCTCCACAGGGTGTTATATATGCGGGCAGGAGGGTCATGTGATGAGAGACTGTCCATCCAGGGGTCAGGGTAATCGAGATAGACAGGACAAGAAGTCAGCAGGGCCGCGAGCTCTAGTAGCCTCGGCAGGGTGTAGGCCCTCAGTCCCAGAAGGAAGGGACCGAGGCAAATCAGGGGCCTCGAGTTCAGGTACGGGTCCAAGCCGTACCTATGCATTACAAGGGAGGCAGGACTCAGAGGCGTCTCCAGATCTGATAACAGGTATGATGACTATTTGCTCTCACCCTACTTATGTATTGATTGATCCAGGATCTACCTTGTCCTACGTTATCCTATTTGTGGCTCGAAAGTTCAGTATTGTACCAGAGTTGCTTCAGCAACCCTTTTCAGTATCTACACCTGTAGGTGACTCCATCATAGCCAAGATGGTTTATCGAGGGTGTACAGTAGAGGTTGTTGATCGTCAGACCACAGTAGATTTGGTGGAATTAGAGATGATTGATTTCGACGCCATTATGGGTATGGATTGGTTGGCGCCCTGCTATGCCAATGTAGAATGCTGGACCAAGACGGTCCGATTCGATTTTCCAAGGGAGGCAGTATAAGAGTGGAAGGGCAGTACAGCTACGCCGAAAGGTAGGTTTATTTCTTACCTTCAGGCAAGGAAGTTGATAGCTAAGGGATGCATTTACCACATAGTCAGAGTCCAGGATGTTCGGGTAGAGCCTCCGACTCTTCAGTCTGTTCCAGTGGTTAATGAATTCCTTGACGTATTTCCAGATGAGCTACCTGGTAATAGATTTTGCAATTGATTTGCTACTAGGCACTCAACCCATATCAATCCCTCCGTATCATATGGCTCCTGCTGAACTCAGAGAATTAAAGGAGCAGCTGAAAGATCTGCTAGATAAGGGCTTTATCAGGCCGAATACTTCACCTTGGGGTGTGCCAGTTCTTTTTGTGAGGAAGAAGGATGGCTCACTCCGCATGTGTATAGACTACCAGCAATTGAATAAGGTGACAGTCAAGAATAAGTATCTGCTTCCCATAATAGATTATTTGTTTCATCAGTTACAGGGGGACAAATATTTCTTCACGATTGACTTATGGTCCGGATATCATCAGGTTCGAGTTCATGAAAGGGACATTCCGAAGACTGCCTTTAGGACCAGATACGGACATTTTGAATTCCTAGTCATGTCCTTTGGGCTGATGAATTCTCCCGCAGTATTCATGGACCTTATTAACAGTATCATCAGACCATACTTGGACCTATTTGTGATAGTGTTTATTGATGATATTCTGTTGTATTCTCGCACAGAGGCAGACCACCAGGATAATTTGCGGACAGTGCTCCAGATTCTTAGGGACCGTCAGCTGTATGCCAAGTTCTCTAAATGTGAATTTTGGCTGAACTCAGTGGCCTTCTTGGGGCATATCGTGTCGGATGCTGGTATACAAGTAGACACACAGAAAATAAAAGCAGTAAAAACATGGCCCAGACCTACCACTCCGACCGAAGTACGCAGTTTTCTGGGATTAGTAGGGTACTACAAAAGATTTGTTGAGCGATTCTCCACCATAGCGGCACCTCTGACTAAGCTGATGCAAAAAGCAGTAAAGTTTCAGTGGACGGAGGCATGTGAGTAGAGTTTCCAGGAAATGAAAGACAGGTTTACCTTCGCCCCAGTGTTAGCATTGCCAAAAGGTACAGAGGGTTATGCAGTTTATTATGATGCTTTGGGTATTGGGTTAGGATGTGTGTTGATGCAGCATGGTAAAGTAATTGTTTATTCTTCCAGACAACTGAGGAAACACGAAAAGAATTATACTACCCTTGACCTGGAACTAGCCGCAGTGATCCACGCCCTAAAGATATGGAGACATTACTTGTATGGCGTCCATGTGGATATTTTCACTGATCATAAAAGCCTACAGTATATCTTCACCAAGAGAGAGTTGAATTTGCAGCAGCGTCGCTAGTTGGAGTTGTTGAAAGATTATGATGTAAATATTCTGTATCACCCAGGAAGAGCAAACGTAGTAGCAGATGCCCTTAGTCGTAAGTCTATGGGGAGTTTTGCATACTTGCAGCCCGAGCAGCGGGAATTAGCCCATGAAATACACCAATTAGCCAATTTAGCCATTCGTGTAGCAGAAACAGAGGACAACAGAGCGGTAATTCAAAACACCGTAGTGTCGTCATTAGTTGTGGAGGTAAAGGAATGGCATTATGAAGATCCTGACCTGGTTCAGCTTAAAGACCGAGTTCAGCAAGGAAAAGTGCCGGATGTTTAGGTAACTGAGGATGAAGTGTTGCGATGTAAAGGCCACCTTTGTGTTCCAAATATTTTAGGGCTTCGCCAGCAGATTATGAGTGAGGTACATTACGCCCGCTATTCTCTCCATCCAGGCGCGACAAAAATGTACCATGATATCAAAGAAATCTATTGGTGGCCAGGTATGAAGAGGGAAATAGAAGAATTCGTAGCCCAGTGTCCTAACTGCCAGTAAGTAAAAGCGGAACACCAGAAACCAGGCGGATTGACTCAATACATAGCTGTGCCTCTTTGGAAGTGGGAAGCAGTAAATATGGATTTTGTTGCAGGACTACCCTATACCAGACATAGAAATGACTTGATTTGGGTAATTGTTGACAGACTGACAAAATCAGCCCATTTTCTACCAGTAAGGGCTACTTTCTCTGTCGAAGATTATGCTGAGTTGTATATAGGAGAAATAGTCAGACTGCACGGTGTTCTAGTGTCCATTATCTCTGACAGAGGGGGGCAGTTCACAGCCAAATTTTGGAAATCATTTCAGAGAGTCCTGGGAACACAGATTAACTTGAGCACAGCTTTCCACTCTCAGACAGATAGGCAGGCAGAACGCATTATTCAGACGCTCGAGGATGTGTTACGAGCGTGTGTGTTGGACTTTGGAGGTAGCTGGGATGAGCACTTACCACTTATTGAGTTTTCTTATAATAATAGTTACCACTCAGCTATCCAAATGGCACCCTATGAGGCTTTGTATGGATGAAAGTGCAGATCGCCGGTTGGCTGGTTTGAAGTAGGAGAGTAAGCGCTAATTGGGCCAGATATTATTCATCAGTCAGAGGAGAAGGTAAACCTTATCAGAGAATGTCTACTGACTGCTCAGAGTTGCCAGAAATCGTATGCTGATGTGCGGTGCAGAAACTTGGAATTTAATGTGAATGACTGGGTATTCTTGAAAGTATCTCCAATGAAAGGGGTGATGAGATTCGGTAAGAAAGGCAAGCTCAGCCTGAGATTTGTTGGGCCTTACCAGATTCGTCGAAGAATAGGCCAAGTGGCATACGAGTTGAACTTACCTCCAGAATTAGAGTCTGTTCACCCAGTTTTCCACGTGTCCATGCTGAGGAAATATATAGGAGACCCCTCCAGAGTTGTCCCAGTTCAGGATGTCCAGGTTTCGGAGGAGCTGGCTTATGAAGCGGTTCCAGTAGTCATACTAGACCGGTAGATACGCAGATTAAGAACTATAGATGTTGCTTCTGTCAAGGTATTATGGCGTAACAGGAACCGAGAGGAAATGACTTGGAAAGCATAGAAAGATATGAAAGTCAGATATCCTCAGTTATTTAAGACTGAATCATCCATAGGTACGTTAGTATTATTGTTTTATGAGTTGCCTTATATTTATATGTATAAATGAAATAGTGGACTCTAGTCTATTGCGTGATGAATACTATAGTATTGTGTGGAATACCTGTATTGGACTTTTCTGCATTTCAAGATTTTTGAGGTAGTCCATATTACAGGGGAAACTCTGCCAAAATTTTTCGAGAATAAGTCGAGTATGTTGAGATTCCTTTGAGCAGGAGTTTACATTCGAGGAAGAATGTTCTTAAGGGGGGGAGGATGTTACACCCCGTAAATTCTTGACATTTAGATGGCCTATTCGCATGTTGGTTAAGAGTTTTAGAATGCCATACATTCTAGAAAAAGGGCCCGAGGAGAGACCGGACAAGCGCCAAGTCAGAGTATCGCAAGGCAAATGCGACTTATAAATCACATTCGACAAATGCGACTTATAAGTCACATTCGACAAATGCGACTTAAAGGCCCCAAGTATATGAGCCCCCATATTGGTTTTTAAGTGATAATTATCAGTATTTCTAGTGAGTAAACCAGAGAACAGTAGAGAAACAGAGAGGACGAAGATTTCCATTAAAATTCCTTCTGTTTACGCTGTTAAACGCGGTCCAAACACAAAT
Source organism: Datura wrightii (assembly GCA_035772735.1). NCBI lineage: Eukaryota > Viridiplantae > Streptophyta > Magnoliopsida > Solanales > Solanaceae > Datura > Datura wrightii. Next base: position 148,363,464 of record JASDFA010000018.1, read on the forward strand.
TAACTTCGGGAAGCGATGTATAAAGCTGCAGGGAGCATTCCTATGGAGTTAGTTTTGTGAAATTTGGTCGGCGAATTGCCGTCCTATCGAGCTAAGGTAAATAGAATCACTCCAAATTAGTGTCAATATACTCCTAGCCCTAAAGTGAGTATTTCTCCCTTATGTACTTTCGAGAAATAGCGAGTTTTCGGCTGTTTTTTGATAAGTCAATGTTTGGGCAGTATATATATTCAAAGTAGTTTTTTCGTCTAGAATATTGATGAATTTAGTTTTATTTGCTATCAATATGAATGCATTTGGAAGACTGGATATTGGCCGAGTTACGCCAGTTAGTCAAGAAGTCGGCAACTAAGGTATGTAAAGCCAGTTTCTTCGGCAAGATACTAATTCTAGTATAGTAAAATAAAATAAATTCCAGAAGAATGTTTCAAAGCTGAGTATTATGCCGAGTGTGAATTCAGTAAGCATACTTGAATAATTATTATGTCATATTCAAAATAAAAGTCAGTAAATTAGTATCAGACAGCGAGATATTATTCCATACATAATATAACTCAGTATCAGATTCAGTATAATTCAGCAAGGGATTCAGATAGAATATCAGAACATGGACAGTATTATCAAATTTAATATATATGTTATATGTGATTATTGTTGTTTGTAGAGACCTAATTGTTCTATGTTGAGCACCCTTCCAGCTTCCTTGCCACCCCAAGGTTAATAGCTGTGTCGACTCGCCCTCTAAAGGGTGAGGATACATCACTCCAAGGAGTGGCATGTCGTCCGCTAGAGGACGAAGATGGGAGGCAGCATTCCCCATAGCAGGCTAATCAGCATTATAGCACACCCCCGTCGAGCGCTTGCGCCCGGGATACGGATTACAGATTACAGATACAGATCTCAGATCATAGTTTACAGGAGTCCTCCGGAATCATATACAGCAATAGTCAGGGGCGTACAGAGCCCAAGTTGCATACCCAAGGAGCCGGCAGGATGCTCTTAGTTACTAGATGACTAGACATAATTATTATTTTTTGATGGCGACCCGGGTAGGGGTATATAGATTGCATGTTGATTGGTACCTTCCGACTTATGGGGGCTGGGGTTCTTGTATGCTATATGTGTTAATTATTAAATTTATAGATAGTAGGATGTAGCATTGACATGTATGATTCTCACCTTCTCTCCAGTACAGTTAAGCTTAGTTTTGATTCTGCCATCCCAGACACTATTAGCCATCTTCTGTTATTCAGTAACTATCAGTATTACTGTCCATTTCTAGTTATGTTTAGTTATGGCTTTGCATACTCAGTACCAGTGGTACTGACGCCCGTTTGGGGGTGCTGCATTACTTGCCTGCAGGTACTCATAGACGAGGAGCCGATCCCTCGTGATTCTATCCAGTACACAGAGTCATCAGCTCCAGTCATCCGGAGTTAGATAGCTAGAGGTTTATTCCTTTTCTTTTTTTGTACAGTATGAGTAGGCCGAGGCCCTGTCCCAACCATATTATCAGTATTCTTAGTGGCTTGCAGATTGTATATTCCCTGTGGTTAGCTGTACCAGTCGTGTCAGGCGTGTGTATGTTTTATTTTGTTTATGATGGTCGTGTGGGGCCTCATTCAGTTGGTAGTGGTGACCTTGTGGGTCATGTAGCTGTTTAGCACCTTTTTTCTTGATTTAGAAGTAACTAGACAGCATGGTGACCTTGTCAGCCCGCATAGGTTCCTTCATACTACTGTAGTTCTAGTTAGCTGTTTCTTCCTTAAAGGTGGCTATCGGCCTAGTCGGCCGGAGGCTATATTTACTGTCGTTATATAGCCCGTTGGTTCCATGAACCCAGAGTTAGAACCAGCCTGGCACCAGAAGTGCCTAGGCTCAGTAGTCCAGTAGTCTAGGTCTTAGTAGGACACCAGGTGCCAGTCATACCTCCCAAGGCGGGGCGTGACATAACCGTTGTTAATATGTTACAAATTTAACTATCTTGTAACTACAACTCATGTTAATAAAATGATCATAAAGACCAAGCTTGTGTTTTCCATACATTTACTTTTTAGGTTCAAGTAAGTAAAGAATTTGGGCAAGTCCTAACATTGTACACCATTAAGAAATATTTAAAAATGAAGAGAAATAAAATACAAGCATTTAGCATTGGTTTTGAATAACTTTTTTGTAACCTTATTTCATTATTCCACTATGGTTCCCACAACCCCTAGTTTTGGAGGTTTTAGCCTCTCATGATTGTAAGATTATAATTAGTATTCATAAACAAACACATAGTTAAATATTTACAACGATAATTGGAAGAAAACCTTATCTGAATTTCAAAGAACAATCTAAAGAACAATGGATGAAATCAAGAGTTTGATCCTAAGAATGTCTCTCCAAAACATGATAAAAATTCACAAATATTATTCTTCACACATCTATACTACTTCCTTTTTGGCTTCCCTGGTAAAATAAAACATAAAAAGGTATTTATATAGAAATTAGAATCCTTTTCCTATGCTAACAGGAAATTTTTCATATCTGGCGCCAACTGTATCACGACTGATCCTACGATCCATTACAGGATTGTACAGGTCGTACCTACTTATCACACATCCTTGGCTGCTACAGATTTTTTTAAGTGTTGGCAGGATGGTACAACTCGTACTATAGTCCTACAAGTCATATAATGTATCCCTCATTTGACCTTGAGAACTCTAACATCTTCTGATGTTTTCCACGAGTGTTATGGTATGCCTCATACCTTCCTCCTACGACTCGTACTGCTTGTTGTATCTTAAGTTCTGCCAAGTGTTGAAAAATTACTTGAAGCTCACAATGGCTCATGGTACGGGTCGTATGTGAGTGCTATGATCTATGGGTCCACCCGTACCAAGAGACTACCATTGTGCAAATTTCTTTAAACAATTCCACAACTCTAGTTACAACTCGTACCATCTTGGTACGACTCGTATTGAGAGTCGTACATTGCCTTCCTCTTAATACAACCTTCTGAGTTTCACCACGATTCTCAGTATGTCTCATACAATCAAGGTACAACTCATATTGAGACTTGTAGTTGGCTGATATTTTGCATTTTTATTCCTTTTTTGCACATTTTCCTCCAATACCTATTTTCTCTGAAATCAAAGTAAAAGTACCTCATATCCCTATAAACATACCTAAGTCCATACTATTTTCTCAATTTAAGAATTGAAAGTGCTGTAAACTCATAGCATATCAAAGCATGTCATTTTCTGTCGGTGAATTGTATTATGATGTTGGGATGGTCACCGCCAGCCCCACCAAACCAAATTTAGACTTTTAGTTGGCTGATTTTTTGCATTTTTATGATTCTTTTGCACATTTTTCTCCAATACCTACTTTCTCTGAAATCAAAGTAAAATTACCTCATATCTTTATAAACATACCTAAGTCCATACCATTTTCTCAATTTAAGAATCGAAAGTGCTGTAAACTCACATCATATCAAAGCATGCCATTGTCTGTCAGTGAATTGTGTTGTGATGTTGGGAAGGTCACTGCCAGCCCCACCAAATCAATTTTCTTCTCCGTGGTGATTGATTGGCCATGCAGATGGCATAGTGTCCCTTCATATCGGGCACAAAGAACATGATTTCCTACTAAGAGTTGGTAGGTGCTGTGGATGTCTTTGCCTTTCCTTTTTCCCTTTAAGGATGAGGAAGCTAAGGATTTGCTATTGCTAGGATTCCTTGATGAAGTCATTTTACGTAAACACAATGTTAGTGGCACCCACAATGTATCCTTTTGTATTTTTCCAATGATAAAATGAAAACAACCAACAACTATTTTAAAATTTGAATGAGTAACAAGAATAGGAATTAGAAAGAATGAACTGGCAGCACCAGAAGAATGCCGGCGCACTGTAGGAGTCTATCCGCTGACTACCGATGAACCGTTGGTGATAGCCAAAAGTCTGGGGTGGAAGCTTTTCCTTCGGCGAATTATCAACGAACCGTCGATCGCTATCTGTGAAGTGCCGGTCTGACGCGGGGTAAAGAAAGTGGCGTCAAGCCAATCTTCGCTCGAATCGGCGTTTTGCTGGACTAGATCAGCGAATAGCCAATGGTCATCGTCTCCCGTACTTCAAAAAGCAATTCAAAATCAAAACTCTCAAACACTCACTCAGATCATATCAAAGCATTACCTACATACATGAAAAGGGATAAAGTGATGATTTATCCTTAAGAATGGTATCACTCAATCTATCATCGGGAAAATATTGTCCTTTTAATCCCTTGGGGTTACTCAAACTTCACCTCAGTCAACTACACAAGAACAATCATTTCCCCCACACCCATTTTAGCACCAGGCCTCTATCACCCCACAAATTTCTCATTGTATCAATCAACATCATACAACAAGTATGTTCTCAATAATGAAAATATTGGGAGAAAGGGCAGTGAAAAGAAGGGAGATACATGCCATAGCAACATCCATATGCAACAAGAATAATATTGATAAAAAACCAAGGAGTTAAGAGTACGTTACCACAACACTGGAATGAGTGCAGGGAAGAGATGTGGAAGCTTGAGAGTGCTCAGCAATGGTGGAATTTTGGAGCTTTGCTAGTAGAGTGTGAGAGTATTGTGAGAGTTAGGTGAAAGAATTGGGAGATGTTATAGGTGAAAAGGAATAAATGGTATTGGTTGAGGAGAAGGTGGATGTTGAACGGCGCTTTAAATGTAGAGGAACTTTGAGAGAGGGAATTGTTGGAATATGGAAAGGTGGGGTGTTGAAAACATGGAAGGGTGTACGGGGAAGTGTTAAAAGGTGGGAAATAGGGAAGTGTAGGAGAACAAAAAAGGGGTTTGATTAGGTTAGCTTGGCTAAGAAAGGCATTTCGGTCAGGTAGGTCCATGGTTTGGTCAAGATCTTAAAACAATGCATGTACTTTCACCGACGTTACACTGGCGGTCGCCGATGGGAAACGGCTATCACCACCTTATCATTATAGACCTGAATTTTTGCCCAGTTCACTGCATTGTAACCAGCAATTGACCAGCGGTTTATGGTTTTGGTTCTGCGTTCAGCTAGAGGATCATCATTTGTACACTTACTGCTCAGGTATTCTGACTCAAAATGGCGGTCAACCGGTGGTTCACGAACATGTATTAACATTTCGCCTATGAATCGCTGGTTTGACCATTTGTTCCCAGGTTTCTTCTTCCATAACATAAGGGTGCAATGTTTCACGCATTTGTACCGGTGGTTCACCGGTCTAGCATAGTGCCTGCCTTCTTTTGTGGTCCTCCTCCTTGCGTCTCACCTACTTAGTCCTACAAAAAAAAATAGAAATCACATTAAAAGCATTCAAAAAAGACACCTTGGTTGCCTCCCAAGAAACTCCTTAGTTAACATCGTGGCACGAGGTATCTCTCATTTGAAATTCATTCTCCGAAGGATCATCTTCTGACTCAACCTCCTCCATACTCATTCTCCTCATTCAGTACTCCAATCACTTTGTATTCATCAGGAGGTTCAATGGATTGACACACCTTGAAGATAACCTCTTTACCTCTAATCCGAAACTTGAGCTTTCCTAGCTCCACATCTACCAAAGCTCTACCTGTGGCGAGCAATGGTCTCCCTAAAATGATTGAAACTTCTACATCCATCTCGCAGTCAAGGACCAAAAATCAGCTAGTAGGATAAACTTATCTACCCTAACCAATACATCCTCTAACACACCTACAGGTTTCTTGATAGAGCGATCACCCATTAACAACCTCATTGAGGTAGGTTTGGTGTTCCCAAGTCCTAACTTCGTGAAGATTATGAGGGGCATCAGATTTACAATTTCCCCAAGGTCACAAAGGGCTTTCTTGAACACACACCACCCAATAGTGTAAGGGATTATGAAGGCTCCCGGATCCTCCCATTATAGGGAAAGTTTGCTCATCATCATAGAACTACAATAATGTGTTGTCTCTCTGGTGCCCACATCTACAACCTTCTTCTTCTTCAGCAGCTCTTTCATGAACTTATCATATCCGGGCATTTGAAGTAAAGCATCCACCAGTAGTATATTTATGGACAATTTACTGAACATGCTGATAAACTTGATGAATTGATCATCCTTCTTCTTCTTGGCTAACCGCTGTGGATAAGGAGGTGGAACTCTTCATTCTTATTCTTTCTCACTTGAGGCCTCCATACCTGCCTCTTCTTCATTAGCATTTGAGGGAACTTCATCAACATCTCCCTCACCTTCATCCTCAACATTATCACAAATACTTGGTGCTGTTGGCACCGCATCAGATTCTTTTGTATCATTTTCCTTAGGAGCAATAACTTCATTGGGCTTAACGCCCGCATCTCTAAGCATTTTACCACTGTTGACAACAACCATGCATTGACTCTCCTTCTTGGCATTTAGCATTGTATCACAAGGAAGTGTACCTTTATTCGGGGGTTTATTTGAGAGGATAAGTGGTTCATTTGGGCTTCTAAATTCTTGATGGAAGCTAAGTGTGAACTCACTGTTTGGGCAAAGTTAAACACCTCTCCATTTAATTCCTTCATCCCGCTTTCAGTTGATTCAACTTTCTTGAGAACCCTTGCTAACATCTCTTTAATTTTCGAGTTCCCTACTTCGCTCACACCTAATTGAGCTCGGGCAGTCTCAGCTTTAGGAGGGGGAATATATAGATTTGAACTTCGATGATAGTGGTCCTCCTCACAGTTTTGCTCTCTATTGCCTCATCTATTATTTCTATCGGGCAATCACTATGTGTCGCGATTTCTCCAATCTTGATTTTCTTTCTGTGGGCGCCAAAGGCCTTGTTTAGTCCCTTGATACCTGGGTGGAGAACCCCCCCCCCCCATCTGATTTTTCATGTATTGACACTCCTCTTCGTTTCATGGTGGTGATGACTCTCCTTCAATATGCATTGGATATTGCATTCCTACAGCATTCACAACCTTAGGCCCAACTCCAATCATATGTTTAGTCATTAACTCCAGGTGAGTCATTATTTTAGCAAGATTTTCATCTCACTCTTCATCTCTTTTTTCGCATTTCAGTTGTTAGCACACTAGAACCCACATCATTTAACGATACATTAGTCTCCCTTGTATTCCATTCTCGATTCGTCTTTGTCATTCTATCCAAGAGGGCCTTAGCTAACCCATACATCTAATCCTTATTGATCCTCTAGCTAGATTATTGGCAACAGATTTATTGATGGAGTCTAGGGCTCGGTAAAACCTTTGAAGGAGCACTCCATTGGGGAGACTGATCTTGGGCAGATTTATATGCCCAAGTGATACTCAAACGTATTATTTTCGCCTTGTTTGTGGTGCAATGTGTAAATATTCTCATGTAGTTGGTAATAAAATGTGAATTTATACTAACCAACATGATTAGCATTTGTTTTGCAGGAAAATATGATTTTTAGGAGCTAAAATGCATGTTGGAAGTATATCGGAGTTGGACTTGGATGCGAGCATGGAAAAGACATTGGAATGCGCAAAGTAGAAGGGCTCCGCGATGGAGCCGTGCCACGCTACCATCGCGGAGGCACACTGCCTGGAGGGGAAATTAATTGGCAAATTCCAGTGAGGCCTCGCGACAGCTCCGTGGCACGGAGATAGGCCTCCACGTTGGCCTCCGTGCCACGTTGAGGCTATAATCCCGGACCCTAGAATTCCAGAGAGGCTCCGCGTCCACGCCGTGTCACGGAGGCAGTGCTCCACGTTACCCTCCGTGACACGTTGCTTGTTATTCCGGGAAAAATTCCCACTAGTATAAATAGCACACTTAGGTTTATTTTAATTAATTCAGACTTGGTGGAGCAAGGACGTGGGTTAGAGTCAGTTGAGGGACGAAAAAGCTAAGGGATTTCTTCTCTTCCTTTCTTCTTTCAATCAATTGTATGCATGATTTACACTCGTTTTAGGATGATTAATCCACAAATGAGTGGCTAATTCTCTTCCTTGCTGAGGTTTTGAACAATGGTGATGAATTTTGATTGTTAATTATATGGTTTTCTTCTTCTTTTTCCATGTTGTTCTATTAATTCTTGTTTCTACTGCATTAGTGTGTGGCCGATACTAATGTACATCTAAAAAGTCCAATTTCACTCGATAGAGCAAGAAATTGGAAAGTTGTGAATTAATAGGGTATTGTTCTTAACTTGATTTGGGAAAATTGGGTTTTGATGTGCTTTCCTGATAGAAATATACTTGAAAGCTGTATTAGTCAATTTAGGAACCGGAATTGTAGTGCTAGGTCATAAATTGCATTTGATCACAGAAATGTAGACGAATGGTTTATGATTCTAAATTGAAATTAAATACGAGAGTTTTAATTTCTAGGCTAATGTTCTTGGCTAGCAACATGAAGAAAAGATTAACCAAATTGTGATTATCATCAAATTCATTACTTGTTCTTAACCTTGGCATGCTCATATCCATAGTTTCAATTCACAGTAAATAATTGTTAATAGTTTTAGTATATATAATTTATAAACAAGAACTTATTTAACTGTTGGTTACGTTGTTGTTAGCATAATTAGAAGTAAGATAAGAATATAGTGCACTTAGGTAATTTTACTCATCCAGAGTCTCCTTGGATCGATACTTGGCTTACTTAGCCACTTTATTACTTGTTTGACCACGTGCACTTGCGTGTCGATTTTACATATACCGAAGCACCCGAACAAGGTTTTTACGCCGTGGCCGGGGAGGCTAGGCAATTGGTGAAATTGTGATAAGTATAAATTTACTGTATTGTTGTTTTATTTTCTTAAGTGTTAACAACTTGGTCTTAGCCTGTATTTTGCAGACTTGATTTCTGTGAACACTGGCAAGGGACAAAGAGCTGGTGGAATCTTACTTAGAGCCTGAACGTGAATTTCACAGTCAACGCAGAGAAGCTCTACAAAAGAAGCTGCAGTTGCTCAGACAGTCTATTATGGAGCAACAAAATCCACCAGTTGTGCGGGCAGTGTTAGTGCCCGATGAAGCAGCGGCAAGGCCGGTTCGCGAGGTGGCTATCCCACATGCCAACAATGTACATTCTAGTATTCGCAAACCAGAGCCTGGAGGGAGGTTTGAATTAAAGCAGAACATGGTGCAACTTTTGCACACAAGCGGGCAATTTACCGGTCTCCCTCATGAAGACCCACAACAACATCTCCAGAATTTTTTGGAGATAAGTGACACTTATATACCCGCTGGAGTGTCACCTGATTATGTTTGGCTCACCTTATTTCCGTTTTCCTTACTTGGTGAAGCCAAGAGGTGGTTAAAAGCTGAACCACCAAATTCTATATCAACGTGGGATGATCTAGCACGGAAGTTTTTGATAAGATTTTTTCCTTCTGGTAAAACAGCCAGACTTAGAAGTCAAATTCTAAGTTTTAAACAGAGGGAGGGAGAAAATCTTTATCAAGCCTGGGAAAGATTTAAATCCATGTTGCGGGACTGTACTCATCATCATCAGTCCAATGAGGTGTTGGTACACACATTTATTGAGGGTTTGGAACCCCATACTAAAATTTTGTTAGACTCAGTAGCTGGAGGGCAAGCGCTGGAAAAGACCTATGAGGAGCTGTACACTTTGCTCAACCGAATTTCACAGGGCAATCCAGAATGGAATGCAGATTCATCAAGAGGTGGAGCAAGGAAAGCAGCAGGAGTGCTTGAAGTGGATGGATTTACAGCTACCGCTGCACAGATAGCTGCCTCGCAAAATCAGTTAAACAACCACTTCAGCAATATGAACTTGAACCAGCCTTCAGTTTCAGTCAATGCAGTCCAGCAGATGTGATGTGAAGTGTGTGGTAGTAGTGAGCATTCAGCTGAGTGTTGTGGTGCAAATCCTGATTCTGTTAACTTTGTGGGCAATGCACAGAGAAATCAGCAGCAGTTTGGGAGTGGCTACAACTCAAATTGGAGGAACCATCCAAATTTTTCGTGGAGTAGCAACAACCAACAAGGCCAAGGTTCTGGTCAGGGTATGCATAGAAATCAAGGAGGGCAACAAAACTATCAAGCTCAATTCAGAAATCACAATGCCCCTCCTCCACCACCATCACCTACCATTGAAGAGATGTTCAAGACCATGATCGCTAATCAGGCGCAATTGCAGGCTGACTATGTAAAATTGGCAGCCGAAGTGAAGAATAATCAGTTAGCGACCAAGGCTCTTGGATATCAGTTTGGGCAATTTGCTAGTGCCCAAAATACATGACCCAGAGGAGGACCACCTAGCGACAAGGATCCTAATCCGAAGCAGGTAAATGCAGTGACCACAAGGAGTGGTTTGCAGTTGAAGGAGGTGGAACCGGAAAGACCGACTCAAAAGTCAGGAGCAGCAGAAGTTGAGGAACAAAGTTCTGATAGGGGGAAGACCAAAGAAGCAGAAGCAGAAAGACCTCCACCCCCGTTCCCTCAACGACTTAAGAAACACAACGAGGAGGCGTGTTTCAAGAAATTTATGGAGGTGCTTAAACAGGTACATGTTAATTTACCTCTTGTTGATGTCTTGCAGGGAGTGCCAAAATATGCCAAATATATTAAAGACATCGTGGACAACAAAAGTTGTCTGACTGAGTATGCCACGGTAGCTTTGACGGAGGAATGCACTTCCCGAATTCAAAATAGACTGCCCACGAAGCTGAAAGATCCTGGAAGTTTTACTATCCAGCTGACTATTGGGCAGAGTATCCGAGCTCGTGGATTAAGTGACTTGGGGGCGAGCATAAATCTGATGCCATCTTCGGTATTCGGAAAGTTAGGTCTGGGGAGTCCTAGACCTACAACCGTAATCTTGCAGCTAGCAGACAGATCCTTAGCTAGGCCGGATGGCATTGTTGAGGATGTGCTTGTGCAAGTGGGGTCCCTCATTTTTCCGGTCGATTTTATTGTTCTGGATTTCGAACCAGATGCTGAAGTCCCATTTATTTTGGGACGACCCTTTTTGGCTACCGGAAAAGCTTTAATTGACGTGGCTGCGAGTCAACTTACAATGCGAGCACATGACAAGGTAGAAGTGTTCGATGTGTACAAAGCACCAAAGCTCCCGATTGTAAATGAGGAACTCTCGGTGATCAATGTGATTGATCATGGGAATGCTAAACACATGAGTGAATCCCGAGAGTTGATAGGAAGACCACCTGATAAGGTTGAGAACTACTGGGGGGAGGACAAGGATCGTGAAAAATCGTCCATCACCCTAGTAGATAAATGAGCATAAAGGACGTCGAGCCGCGACGGTAAACCAGGCGCTGCACGGGAGGCAACCCGTGAAAAATATTTTCTTTCTTTCTTTTTTTAGTGTAAATAATTTTTATTTTTATTTTTCTTTTCTTGATTTGGTATATATTTTTTATTTTAGTTAATATTTTTCATTTTAGTTAGGGAAATCTATTAATCTAACCAATTTTGTTTAGTGAGGTGATTTTTCAGGTCAAACGGAGACAAATATGCATGGAATCGGGAAGAATAAGGCAAGGTATGAAAAAATAATTAAAATAAAGAGACAGTGCACTGGGGCGTTGGCTCCGTGTCACGGAGGAAGGGCTCCGCGTTACCCTCCGTGACACGTTGAAGGTAAAATCCGGATTTTTAAAATTTCCAGTAAGCCAACGCGTTGGCTCTGTGTCACGTAGGAGGGGCTCCGCGTTACCCTCCGCGACACGTTGCCTTATATTTGGTGTAGAGTCACACCGGGTTGCCGGGTGAGCCACGTGTTTTTCTTTAAATTAACCCCGATTTTCTTGCCCTTTCTCCCCATTTCTTTTCCTCTCCGCGACCAAACACCCAAATCCCCCTCCCCAATCAATGTGCCATGCCACTAAGCAAAGAAATCATCAAGTTTCTTCAGTTCTTCAACGTAAAGGTATGTTTTCCTCATTTCTCTCTAAGTTTTGGCGATTTTAGTCGAATTTGGGCAGGTGAGGTGAGATATATCATCCTAAGTAGCAATTGAGCATGAAATTGAATTATTTGTGATTGATGAATGTTCGGAATGTTGTTATTAGCGTTTGAACTTGTCAGTTACATGAATAATTCGAAAATTGATTGTCAAATTGAATTTTAGGGTCTGGGTTGTTGAAATTGACTTGGGTAATTTGATAATTCGGTGAATTAGATGCCAGGGTGTGTTTGGGAATTGAGATTAGTCGGTGTAAATATTGTTTGAATGTAAAAGACGATGAATTCTCGAATTTTTGGGGAAAATGTGGAAATTGTGCAAATTGGTTTGATTATTTGGATTTGTATGTATATATAGAACTTATGTCGTTGTTTTTATTTGTTGTTTTTGTTGCTTAGTGCGATGGTTGAATTGTTAGCGATAGTAGGATTGGGATTAGCTGTATGAAGTCTGAGTAGTACGCTAAGCGTTATGCTGTCGAAATTTTTGTGAACGCACTAAGCATAAATTGTATAGTTGATTGTTTTGGTGTAAATTGAGTTATCCTTGCCATAGTTTGTAAAAGTAGCTAAGGACTAAGTGTGGGGTAAACGTTGTGTAACCCGACCTTAGCCGAAGTTAACATGTATTTAGCTTAACATTATTCTTGTTTATGTATATTGACAGATACAATGGTGAGTAGGCAGGATAAGGGCAAAGGTGCTTCTACCTCAGGCACCGGAAGAAAAAGAATGAGATTGGGCACCGCAGTCCCAGCTGCACCAGCTGTTCCGCGCGGCCAACGTCGCCAATACGGAACAAGGTGGGTAACCGAGGAAGGGAAGAAGTGGTATGCTAAGCATAAGGAAAGCAAATACTTCCCGGAGGAACATATTGCACGGGAACCACTAGCACAGGAGTTCCCCCGTATTGTGCAGAGTATTGAAGCAGCTGGGCTCAGCTTTATATTTCAGGAGCCCAAGGAGTGCAACCTACATTTGGTCCGGGAGTTCTACGCAAATTGGAACCCGGCCATCAGAAGCCACACAATAAAAATCAAAGGGCAGATTGTCACTCTGGAACCCCAGCAATTTAATGCCATCGTTGGAGCGCGGGACACAGACGCTCACGTTCTCCGCCAGCTAAACATCACCCCACCATACGCTGACATCAGACGTACGTTGTGTGGGGCTCGATCCACAGCCCGATGGAGTAGACATAAGGAGAGGGGTTACCACCAGACTCTGCCTTATTCGCAGATGAACAGGGAGGCAAGAATTTGGCTGAAAATAGTTTGTTCGTGCTTGATCCCGGGGGTTCACATGACGGATGTGACCCGGGACCGTGTCTGCTTGGTGTATGCCCTTATGAAAGGGCTGGAGATTAATGTTGGGGCGGTTATCATATCCACCATGAAGAGAGCCCGACTACACCAGGGCCACAGATATAGGTTCGGCGGACTCATCACCACCTTCCTCCGAGGCCTTGATGTCGGGGAAGAGGCTTTGGATTACATCCCGCAGTTGGAGCGGAGGGCCCTTGATGTGACAAAAACTAAGGCCCCCGACACCACACACGGGCCAGTGCTGACTTTGGGCGAGCGACATGCTCGTGACGATCAGTACATGGCACGTATGTTTGGCATACAGATGCTTCAGCTCCGGATTGGTGGGAGACCAGCCACCGAGGAAGAATTATGGTAGTTGGAGTTGGATTACCCATTTGGTGAGAACGCCAGAGCCTTATACCGAGTGGTACCAGCCTTCGTTGAGCCTACTGATGACGATGTCCCCACTGACGAGGAGACACGTTGGGAGGACTCCGATGTGGAGTCCGATGATGACGATGGAGGAGACTCGGACATGGGCGACGAGGCAGCAGCACCGGATGAAGAAGTCGAATATTTCGACTGATCAGGGAGTTCCACCACCCGAAATTTTTGTGATTTTTAATTTTTGTGAACACTGGGGACAGTGTTCGATTTAAGTGTGGGGTGGGGAGTAGCTAGGTGCTGGGACTTGGGCTAATCTGCTGTATGTTCTTTCCTTTGTTGTGCATGTATGTTTTTATGTTTCCCTGTGGTTGTGAACTGATTTGTGTTGTATCTGTATATATTTTTGTGGTTAATGATGTGTGTTGTGAAGGGTTATGGTTGCCAGTGTTATTCTGTAAATATTTTGTAAATATTTCTGTATATCGAAATGATCGATATTTTTCAAAATTTTTGCAAAATATTTTGCACTTATCAAAATATTTTGTAAATAGTTTTCCATCGACATGATCGATGTTTTGCAAAAATTTCTTGATTTTTTTTTTGGGTTTCTCGGAGTTTGTTTTCGGTTCTTTTACCGAGAATAGTCCCATTGAACCGATGTCATAGTTAGTGACCATTCCCTATGATGGATGGATGAAGACCGTCTTAAGGGAAATGTAGTCGGTAGGAGTAGGATTTTAATTTATTTTCAGTTTTTCTTTGGTGGATTGCATCAATGAACCTGTAGTTGCTTTATGGTTGCAAAATTTCATTGTGTGTTGTAACTGATGTTCAAAATGTAAAAGTGATTCGTTTGAAAGCATGCAATTTTGTAAAAATGTTGAGTTACCTAGGCTGTAGAATTCGATTCGGTGTGATTGAGGCTTAATTTTTGAATTCATGCAATTGGCTAATTAAAGAGTCTGTGAACGCATCTTGAATCGAGCATGTGCATGAAGTGTGTGAAGTGAGGTATTGTTATTCCATGCTATTGTGAAGTGTCTAGAACTTGCCTGGTGTGTGTACAAAACGAAATGAAGGAGGTGTAGTGTTGGAAAGGATGTAGGCATTTCTTTGTTTTAACCGAGAGTTTCTATTTTTCTTTCTTGTCATACTCTACCTTTTTATGTGATTGTATACCCTAGTCAGCCCGTTGAGCCTTTAGCCGTTTCTTTCTTTCTTTTGTCCAAAATTGTATAAACTAAGCTTTATTCCTTCTTTTCATTAGACGTAAAGTCTATACAAAAATCTTAAGCGCTTAAGAAGAAAAGAAAATTCTTTTCCCAAAGTTTCAAAGAGTGAGAAGAGTGGAAAGAAAAGAAAAGCAGAGTGAAGAAAGAAAAGAAGAGGTTGAAGAGGCACTTGGTATAATGAAATGATAATAAAGATGCATGAAAACCCTTGGTATTGTGTCAAGTGTGTTGGATGAAATGGGCCATACAAAAGTAAACAAGCATGAATGAGAGAAAAAGAGAAAAAGAAGAACAATGTCCATGAGTATGGGAATGTGTTGAAAAGGCGCTTAAGGATGCTAGTGACTATTATTGGCTAATCCAATATAAATACTAGTTCCATAGCCTCCATTCCAACCCGTTAAAGTCCTACGTGATCTTACATTGCATTTCTTTATATTAGTGGAGTAATACACTAAGGGCAAGCCTATGGGTCATGACATGATGCATGTGAATTCTTTTGGGAGAGAGAGTGAAATTAACTTTTATATGCCCCTACTTGAATGTTTGTGTGTTGCATGAACATAAAGGGGAAGATTCTCTTGAGTTGTGAGGGCACATGCTTGATGAAAGATTGATTTTCGTGTCGGATATCTTGATTAGCTGATTTGCATGAGTTTGCCGATATCGAGAGTCGATTCTTAAAGTCTAGGAAGTCTTGATGTATGAAAGGTCATTGCATTGTAAGACCATGCATGTTTTCTTGATGATTTGCAAAAATTGAATAATCGGTATGACCGTAGTGTAAATTGTCGCACCATAGTGACAAAGGTTGGGATGTAATTTGCATGAGTTGTGTATGTGTTGTTCGAGGACGAACAAGGATTTAAGTGTGGGGTAAGTGATCTTAGGCAGATTTATAGGCCCAAGTGATACTCAAACGTATTATTTTCGCCTTGTTTGTGGTGCAATGTGTATATATTCTCATGTAGTTGGTAATAAAATGTGAATTTATACTAACCAACATGATTAGCATTTGTTTTGCAGGAAAATATGATTTTTAGGAGCTAAAATGCATGTTGGAAGTATATCGGAGTTGGACTTGGATGCGAGCATGGAAAAGACATTGGAATGTGCAAAGTAGAAGGGCTCCGCGATGGAGCCGTGCCACGCTACCATCGCGGAGGCACACTGCCTGGAGGGGAAATTAATTGGCAAATTCCAGTGAGGCCTCGCGAAAGCTCCGTGGCACGGAGATAGGCCTCCGCGTTGGCCTCCGTGCCACATTGAGGTTATAATCTCGGACCCTGGAATTCCAGAGAGGGTCCGCGTCCACGCCGTGTCACTGAGGCAGTGCTCCGCGTTACCCTCCGTGACACGTTGCTTGTTATTCCGGGAAAAATTCCCACTAGTATAAATAGCACACTTAGGTTTATTTTAATTAATTCAGACTTGGTGGAGCAAGGACGTGGGTTAGAGTCAATTGAGGGACGAAAAAGCTAAGGGATTTCTTCTCTTCCTTTCTTCTTTCAATAAATTGTATGTATGATTTACACTCGTTTTAGGATGATTAATCCACAAATAAGTGGCTAATTCTCTTCCTTGCTGAGGTTTTGAACAATGGTGATGAATTTTGATTGTTAATTATATGGTTTTCTTCTTCTTCTTCCATGTTGTTCTATTAATTCTTTTTTCTACTGCATTAGTGTGTGGCCGATACTAATGTACATCTAAAAAGTCCAATTTCACTCGACAGAGCAAGAAATTGGAAAGTTGTGAATTAATAGGGTATTGTTCTTAACTTGATTTGGGAAAATTGGGTTTTGATGTGCTTTCCTGATAGAAATATACTTGAAAGCCGTATTAGTCAATTTAGGAACCGGAATTGTAGTGCTAGGTCATAAATTGCATTTGATCACAGAAATGTAGACGAATGGTTTATGATTCTAAATTGAAATTAAATACGAGAGTTTTAATTTCTAGGCTAATGTTCTTGGTTAGCAACATGAAGAAAAGATTAACCAAATTGTGATTATCGTCAAATTCATTACTTGTTCTTAACCTTGGCATGCTCATATCCATTGTTGCAATTCACAGTAAATAATTGTTAATAGTTTTAGTATATATAATTTATAAACAAGAACTTATTTAACTGTTGGTTACGTTGTTGTTAGCATAATTAGAAGTAAGATAAGAATATAGTGCACTTAGGCAATTTTACTTATCCAGAGTCTCCTTGGATCGATACTTGGCTTACTTAGCCACTTTATTACTTGTTTGACCACGTGCACTTGCGTGTCAGTTTTACATATACCGAAGCACCCGAACAGAGACCATGGTTAGGGCAAAGGGAAACCTTCTTTTTAAAGCTTAGCCATGATTCATGCAAAGCCTCCCCTAGCTCTTGCCTAAAATTTGTGATATCATCCCTCAGCTGCAATATTTTTGAGGGAGGGAAAAAACAACCCAAGAAAGCTTCTGTCAGTTCTTTCCACAAGGTGATACAACCCGGAGGGAGCTCCTCCAACCACATTGTTGCCTCTCCCATTAGGGAGAATGGAAAGAGCCTCAACCTGAGAGACTGTTGGCTTATATTCATGATGTTAAAGGGTTGGAAAATCTCTAAGAAATTCCTCAAGTGGCGTTTTGCATCCTCACTCAAACCTCCGAAGAGCCCTTTCATCTGCAACAAGTGTAACATAGTGCTCGTGAGGACATGAAACTCTGCATTCCCTACCGTAGCTGGTAGGCGAATGGCCCCTACAACTTCAGGCATTACCGGGTTATCCTCTACATGCTCAATGTTACCTTCAAATGAACTATCTCCTACTTTGGGATGCATGTTCATATGAATTCACCCTAATAACCAAAAGCATGACAAATGTCAACAACTAGGATGCAAGACCAACTCAAATTAACAAACAACGCAAGGATATCAAGCGCTAGTCACGGGCAACGGCACCATTTTTGATAACGTCCAAACTACACCCCTCTTAACGAGAAAGCATACACGGTCATTGCTCAAAACAAATATTTTTGATGGATGTCGGGGTCGAACCCCACAGAGACTAGTGAATGATTTGTACAATCGTTTAGGAAATTTCAATTAACTTGCACCAATCAAGGGAAATCAAAATAGTAAATATTTGGGGGAAAAATGAAGTCAATAATATTGTGGATTCTAAATCAGCTAGCCGAGATAGCAAAATAAAAAAAATTGATAGACAGTGATGAGTGAAGTCTAGAGGTGTGGTGTAGATGGGGTCTTAGTCAAATAAGAATATGCTAAACCATCAAATCATTGAAAATAAGTGCAAATAACATTGGACAAGATGGTGCCCTATGTTTTTCAACCTTATGGGCGCCTTTTTCTCGAGACCTTTCGAACCTCAAAACACAATTCAATCATCCCAATAGAGTTTAGGTTAATAGCTTAACTATTTCTAGCCAGCAGCTACTGATTAGGATTGTGAATATGGGTTTTGGCTATATCTAGCCCAATACCACACCATCACATCCATTCCCATCATCAAATTCTCTCCCGATACTTAATTCTTGTCTTTCAAGTTGAATTCAAGTAAGAGCACTAAACGCACATTTGAAACTATGGATCATCAATAATAAATTAGAAAGAATTCAATAGATTACACTAATTAAGCAATATTGAGATGAATTTAGCAATACCCAAACTAATTAAACACCTATCATTACACACCTCTAGTTGATGATTTAGCTACTCATGATTAAGAAACTAAAGAGCATATTCATTAATAAACTCAATGATCTCATTACTAAGAGAAATCAAAATCAAACTCAAAGTTTGCAACAATGGTTATACCTTGCTAAGGAAGAAGATAAAAATAGGAAAAATAATATTCAAAGTTCTCCTCCAATGGGGTTCTTCACTCTAAAAAGCAAAAGGAATGTTCAAAAATTTTAAAAAAAATGTGTATAGAGTACTTTCTTCTAGACTATATATAAATATAGGGCAACCAATCTCCTCTTTTTCAGTTCTAGATGTAATTACCCCTATTCAGGCATTTTTTCAATCTCAATGGAACCGACGGTTCACAGGTTGCACTCCACAAACTGCCGTTCATTTTCTTATACAATCCAGTTATGTTTTAGGACCATTCAACGATATCTTCAGCGGTTCGCCGGCTTCCACCACGATCCTCCATCCGACGTTTCTCCTGTGCCTTCTGGTGGAGTGTTGATTTTCACCTAATTTCATCCTTTTTACTCCACTTCTTGATCTTTCTCGTCAACTTAGATACCTGCACAAAAAAACACAAAAAGGGCATAAAATTCATTTAAATGACTTGAAAACTAAGATAAAGATCATGCTTAAGAGCCTAATGATTGGTAAATTAAAACTCATTTGGGTCATTCAAGAGGATAGAGGCCGGATGGCGGCCATGCGAGAACTCCTCGAAGGGTTGCCTAGACCTCCTTTTCCTAGCAGGCCTTCTGCTAGTCGACCCTCCACCAGTCTACCCTCCAGTGTAGCAGCTACCGATCCCGAAGAGATGCAGGGGGAGATTTCTTCTCTAGCCCAGGCCCATGTTGAGCTACGGGAGGACTTGGAGTGGGAGAGGAGGAGACGCCGCTCTCGGGATAAGACGTTCATCCGTATTGTGGAAATGGGTCAAGAAGATCCTGAATACCGTAGCTCCTGGTGAAAGGAAACCCCAAGCGACCCAGTAGGATCTCCTCAAGTTCTCATTCCTTAGCGGGTTTGAGGAGGGAGCGGATGAGGATGCAGCCAGCGGCAGCGGCGAGGCCACTAGCTAGATGGTTGCAGTCCCCCCTATTTTTATCTTTTATAACTATTTTTGGTTAGCCCCCATTTGGGGTTTGTAAGATAATACTATTTCCTTTTCTAGTTTTTATTGTTGAATGACAATACTAGTTATACCTTGATGTATGGATGCCCGTTTGGTATCCTCAGACATTGGCCGTGTTTTTGTCCCCTTTATAATATCGTAGTAGTTTACTTATATTCGCATTGCGTGTCCGTTTCACTAGGTTCTCTTTGTTGTCCAATATTCGTAGTAGGGAATATTGAAATTTAGGAACCTTTCATTTTTCCTGACCACGTCCGCTGTAGCGATCATCCTACTGCGATAGCAGATTCGTGATAGCGATACCTCTTTCACTATAGCGAGTCTGCTGCAGCAAAACATGCTAAGAAGAACAAATATATAACAAGAATTCTTTTGTCTCTCTGGTCAACTCAAGTCAGTCCCACCCACCAGTCTTATTGCAGATTTTCACTAGTCACACTTAGGCAGATACTGATTAGGCCTGTCGAGATACCAATTAGCATCTTTCAAATAACAATTGGACTCAACTCAGGCAATCGACACACCCAAACACCACGGTGGGAAAGAAATAAGTGTAGATTTCGTAAATTCCCTATAGCTTCCCGAGGATTAGATGTGGACATCTACACACCAATCTATAGGGGTTTACTCTACATTGATCTTGTACTTATAGACCAGTAACCTAGACGCTATGACAACAACTTGTCATGACCCAAAATGGATGGGTCGTGCGGGTACTGACATCGACTCTAGATAGGAGAACCATTACAAAATATTACAATTAATATACAAAAAAAAAGAAATTTTTGTTACTTCTCATTATTCAATGAAAATATCAAAAAAAAAGTACAAGATTCCCTAAAACATGACTCTCCCAATATCTAGTCTAGAAAGGGGAAAGAGGTCTAATTGAATACCTGAAAAGACAAAAAGACCCAGCTTTATCTGAGAAGAAGAACATGGAAGCTGGTGCTGAGTACTCCACGCTAATCAAGGAACTTCAAACCTGCCACAACCCACACCAAAAAGGAGTAGCAAGGTAGTATCAGTGCACCACACGTATCGATAGGCATCATCAGCCGACTAAGGTTAGTTAATACAATAACATAATAACCAACATACAATCAATGTCATTTAATTTAACAATTACTTCACTCCTACAACATCACACTAAGTGTAACTACTACATTCTCATTCTTAAGCCTCACCGAAGTTTATGCAATTACTTTACAAACCTATTCGTTATTAAATCCTTCAAACTGCCTCCCTCTATTTCTGCTACAGCGCAGGCTCTGATTGCTACCGCGGTGATGTGTCCACTGCCGCGCAATCCCAATAGTCAGTTGTCACGACCCAAACATACACTCGAATTGTAGACACGAGACAAAGGACCCGGAGAGACCCCAAGTCGACCCATGGCACATGCATACAACTAATCTCATTCAAATAAGCGGAATGATAATCATAAAAAAATACAGAGGAAATGTAATTATAGCATAACATCAGAAAATACTATACATATGCATAGTTGAGCACTACATACTTGTCTGAAAGCTTCTACTACATAAGATAGGTTGATAGGACAACATCCCCAACTAACCCGACCAATACTGAAACATAAATAACATGAAAGTCTGTGAAACAGCCCTTTGAACTTGAAGATTCACCAATAAGTTGAAACCTTTAGCTGAGATGGACTAAGGATGAGGATGAGCTTGAGATCCGAATTTTGTATCATGAAATGATACAAAATAGAAAGTATGTGGTCAGTACGTGAAATATACCGAGTATGCAGGGTAAGTAAAACGGACATTTTAGAGTAAACAAAACTCATAAATAAATATAAGAGAAGGATATCATGCTTACATCAAGTCTTCGTAATAAAACATAAGGCTTAAGACTTTCAAATCATTCATAATCATTCATTTCCGTAATCATAAGTAAACTTTATCAAAACATAACTTGAGCCAACAACATACACATAAAAATGTATAAAACATGCGGAACAATGGGAGGACTCGTCATAACCGACACCATCATGGTAGAGCCTTTCATGATGCCCCACTATCTCGCTCAAGTAGGCAGAGCTGACCCTGGCTTTCCAGGCGAGGGTCGTACATTAGGCGCGATATCACAGTCTAGGGGATCATTATCAATACAATATATCATTAGAAACCCACGTTGGCACGTGGTTATGAGACAAACCGGCCTAGTCCTTTGAACGCCGGGCTGTTCAGTGCTAGACACGGCTCGCAAAAACATGCATATAGGCTAATACGTAAATCAATAACGTCATGCATTGAGATTCATTGGCTAAAATATAATATTTATCATCATTGATCCCCTTTAAAACATGCTTAGCCAAGAATCCTATACCCTTTTCATCGACCAACATCACAAATCGATAAATCATGTAATTCGCTTCATAAATCATAAATCATTCTTCAACATGTGGGCATTGCCCAATACTTCATCATATTCAGTTCTTTCAAAATATGCTCATAAACATGAGAGTTTGAAATCATGCTTTTTCTTCATCAATAAATCTCAAAATATAGAATATTCATCATAAATCATAACTTCCATGAACTTTCATCAAATGGGCATTTTCGATTTAAAAGATTGAAACATAATTTTAAATAAAATAATTAAAAACCTTCCCATCATTCATAATTCAATAATTAAAACTCAATTAAATCAAACCCATAAAGAGAAATCACATTTTCATGCATTTGGGTAAAAGTCCATAGACTTGGATAGAAGAATTCATGATTAAATTCGAACTTTGGGCATGGGTGTGGAAGAATTTCACCCATTCTAAAACCCTACATACTTAGGAATGGATTGCTTTCGAGGTTCCTTGAATACCCATAAAGAAATTGATGGAAATTTTGGGAAGAAGGCCTTGAATCTCCCAAAAATCTCTCTAAGATTTTGCATGAGAATGGGCATGCATAAAGGACTTAACTCATCTTATCTCACTCAAAAAAATATCCAAAACGGCGTAGTTTAGGCCTTAGGAACTTAGAAATTACGAAAACATCCTTACTAAAATGCAAAAATTTCTGGTCGCCAGTCCCCACGAGGGACCTCACCGGTCATTGCCACAGGGCACGAATCGTGGCCATGGTCCGTTAAGTCCACTGTCAAAAATATCCAAGGGGACCCCACAGGTGACTTCATGAGTCGTGAGGTTAGACCACAACTCATGGTCACCTTCCGTGGCCTACACTGCCCATCCCAACTTACCAAACCTCCAAGGTAGACCACGGGTGACCTCACAAAGTCGTGAAGTCTGACCACGAGTCGTGGTCAGGCCTGTGGCCTCCTCACTTAGGCCTTGCCAAACCATGCTGACCAAGAGTCACCTCACGACTCGTGGTCACTCCTCACGACCTGCCTTATGGGTCGTTCTGTGACCTGGTGCGAATTTTCAGTTTTTCTCCATTTTTACTTCCAGGTATGATCCTTGGGTTTTAGGGGTATAAAAATATCTCCCCCTTGGAAACATTCATCCTCAAATGTTAGAAACATGCAGAAAACTCAGAAAAAAGCTATCACCATATACAGTTACCGATCATTTAAGCCGAAAACTGATGGAATGACTACCTCTGAAAAGAACTACATAGCTGAACTGAATTCAGACATAAAATACATATACCATATCATAAAACAAACTTGTACACATGAGTTGAACATGAAAATTTGATTGAAGGTTTAGGGTAAAACTGATACCTCAAACTGAAACTGAGTCGGTAGGGAAAAAATGAGGGTATTTAGCTATCATATCTACTTCAGCTTTCGATGTAGCTCCCTCAACATGCTGATTTCTCCATAATACTTTAACTGAAGCTACTTCTTTGTTCCTCAGCCTCCGAACCTGACGATCCAAGATCTCCAACGGAATTTCCTCATAGCTGAGGCTATCCTTTACACCAATGTTATCTATCGGGACTACTAAAGTTTGATCACCCCAGCACTTTCTCAAGAGCGATACATGAAATACGGGATGAGCTGAAGCTAATTTTGAAGGCAATTCCAACTCATACACCATCTTACCAACTCTCCTCATAACCCTTTAAGGACCAACATAGCGGGGACTGAGTTTCCCTTTCTTCCTAAACCGCCTGATTCCCTTCCTGGGAGATACCTTTAGAAATACCCAATCATCCATATCAAACTCCAATTCCCTTCTCCTCACATCAGCATACGATTTTTGATGACTCTGAGCAGTTCTTAACCGGTCCCTTATCAACTGGACCTTTACCATGGCCTCATAAACTGAATCTGGTCCTATCATGGCTGCCTCGCCAACCTCAAACTAACCGATGGGCGATCTATAACTTCTCCCATAGAGAGCCTCAAATAGTGCCATCTGGATACTAAAGTGATAACTATTATTATAGGAAAACTCAATCAAGGGTAAATGGTCGTCCCAACTTCCTTTGAAATACAAAACACATGCCCTCAACATATCCTCGAGGGTTTGTATCATTCGCTCTACCTGGTCGTCTGTCTGCGGATGGAAGGCTTTACTCAACTTAACCTGTGTCCCAAGTCCTTTTTGAAAAGAACTTCAGAATTGAGAGGTAAATTAAGTACGTCAGTTTGAAATAATAGACAAGGGAACTCTGTGTAGCCGAACCAACTCCCGAATATACAACTTAGCATAATCATCTGTTAAATTTGTGGTCTTGACTGGTAGGAAGTGTGCAGCCTTAGTTAACCTGTCTACTACCACCCAAATGGAGTCATAGTATTGGTGAGTACGAGGTAGACCTGTAATGAAATCCATATTTATTTCCTCCCACTTCCAAGTGGGAACGGTAATATCCTGAAGTACACCTCCCGGCCTCTGATGCTCGACTTTCACTTGCTGACAGTTTGGACATTTAGCTACGAACTCTGCAATATCCTTCTTCATACAATCCCACCAATAGATTTCTTGCAAGTCCCGATACATCTTTGTGGATCCCAGATGTATAGAATATCTAGTACCATGTGCCTCATGCAATATCTGAACTCTCAAATTATTAAAGTCCAGAACACATAGTCGACCCTGGTATTCTAGCACACTATCTCCCTCTTGGGAGAAAACCCCCACATTTTTACTCCACAATGCTTCCTTCATCTTCCTAAAAGTCAGATCCTTATCTTTCTTAGATTTGACATCAACCACTAAGGACGATTCTGACACATTCCGCACAATAACGCCGCCATTAGTCGAGTTGACCAATCTAACCCCTAGTCTTGCAAGTCGGTGAACATCCTTCACCAACTCCTTCTTTCCCTCACACACATAGGACACACTCTTCATAGAGAGCCTACTAAGAGCATCCACAACCACTTTGGTCTTGACCGGGTGGTAAAGGACACTCATGTCATAGTACTTTAGTAAGTCCAACCTCCTCCTTTACCGAAGATTTAGATCCTTCTGTGTGAGTACATATTGCAAGCTCTTATGATCCATAAATACATCCATGTGGACCCCGTACAAGTAATGTCGCCATATCTTCAATGCAAACACCACAGCGGCAAACTCAAGATCGTGGGTTGGGTAATTCTTTTCATGAACTTTGAATTGTCTCAAGGCGTATGCTATTACCTTCCCACGTTGCGTCAACACACATCCTAGTCTGACTCTTGAAGCATCACAATACACTACAAAGCCATCAGTGCCCTCGGGTAAAGTCAACACTAGTGCTGAAGTGAGTTGGGTCTTCAACTCTTGGAAGCTTTTCTCACAAGCATCCGACCATTGGAACTTCACCATTTTCTGAGTCAACCTAGTCAATGGGGCTGCAATTGATGAAAAGCCCTCAATAAATCTTCATTAGTAGCCTGCTATGCCTAAGAAACTCCGAATTTTGAAGGGTTCATTGATCTGGGCCAATTCTTTCACCGCCTCAATCTTCTAGGAATCTACCCTTATTCCTTCGCTTGATACCACATGACCCAAAAATGCCACCGAGTTTAGAAAAAATTCACACTTGCTAAACTTTGCATATAGCTGACGATCCTTAAGGGTCTGCAGCACTATTCACAAATGAGTGGCATGCTCCTCCTTGCTCCAGGAGTATACTTGAATGTCATTGATGAACACGATCATAAACAGATCCAGATATGCCTTGAACACCCTATTCATTAAATCCATAAAAGCTGTAGGGGCATTGATTAGTCCGAAAGACATAACAACAAATTCGTAGTGACCATACCGAGTCCTGAAAGCGGTCTTCGGGATGTCACTCTCTAGAACATTGAGCTGGTGATACCCAGACATGAGAACAATCTTGGAGAAGCACTTGGAAACCTGAAGCTGGTCAAATAGATCATCGATTCTAGGTAAGGGGTACTTGTTCTTGATGGTAACCTTGTTCAAATGCTGATAGTCAATACACATGCGAGGGGAACTGTCCTTCTTTCGAACAAATAGAACTGGTGCACCCCGTGGAGACTAGCTCGATTTAATGAAACTCTTATCCAACAGGTCCTTTAATTGATCCTTCAATTCCTTTAGTTCAGCTGGGGCCATCCTGTAGGGAGGAATAGATATAGGCTGCATATCGGGTAATAGATCAATACCGAAATCAATTTCCCTCTCCAGAGGAACACCTGGCAAATAATTAGGAAACAGCTACGGATATTCACACACCAGTGGAACTGATTGAATATCCGAGGTCTCGAACTCCACATCTTTAACCCTAACTAGGTGGTACATCCAACCTTTAGAGATCACCTTCCTTGCCTTAATATAGGTAATAAACTGACTTGCTGTTACCGTCGAACTACCCTTCCACTCCAAAACTGACTCACCTAGAAAATAAAATTCCACCACATGGGTCCTACAATTAATCAAAACATAACATGCAAACAACCAATCCATGCCAAGAATAACGTCAAAGTTAGTCATGGCTAACTCTACAAGGTCTGCGGAGGTAACCTTATGCAACACAGTGACCGGGCATTCTCTATATACTCATCTAGCTATGATTGAATCACCAACAAGGGTCGAAACTAAAAACGGTTCTGACAAGGTCTCGGGACTAAATTCTAAGGCTACTAGTAATGTAAGTAGTCACGAAAGAAAATGTTGCTCCTGGATCTAGCAAGGTATAAACATAAATATGAGAGACACGTAACATACCGGTGAGCATGTCTGGCAAAGCCCCCTAATCCTGACACGAGGCAAGGGCGTAGAATCAATTTGGCTAAGTGTCAGGCTTTGGTATGATTTATACATGATTCCTATTAGTTGTACCATTCTTGCATGGCTTGACTCTGAGAAATCTCAATTTTTCTGAAGTTTGTCATGAATGTGATGGTCCGGCTTGTACCTTGACGCCACGACTCGTACTATCTATCCGTGTCAGGAGTTATCCTCTTTTACAATTCTTCTGAATATTTCCAAGACTCAATCCTACGACTCGTACAAGAATTGTAGGATGCACTCTTCATAACTCAGCCATCTGAAACATTTCATAGACTTCAGTACGACTCGTAATGAGACTTGTGACTTCAACCCATTTTCTACACTTTCAGACTATCTTTTGCACATTCTTGCTCGAACACCTATTTGTCCTGTAACCAAAGAAAAAGTGTCTTATATCCATATAAACACAACTAAGTCCATGCTATTTTCTTAGTCTTGAGTGTCGAAAGTGTTGTAAACTCAAATCACATCAACACCCTCACCTTAAGACTTTTGCATGATCTCAAGTAAAGAAAAGAAAAAAAAACTAAACGCGACGCTCAACTAGAAAATAAACCTAGGATACTACAGCTAATACCAAACAAAACTTTCACTATACATTCAACAACTTTTGACCCTTCTTCTATCAACAAATATCAGCTAATGTACTACAAGCAGCTGCAAAACATGCTAAGCAAGGATCAATACATGTCATCTAGCTATTAACAAGTAATCAAGTCATCGCCGATGCTTTTCGCATAGACCAATGGTAAAATTAAACATAACCTATGTACCCTCACAACAAATGAAGTCCCCACTCACAGATATAGTGTCAGATATTGCATGGGACTAAACAAGCGAGACTCTGACTGTCACAAAGATGTGTCATGTACTGTGTATCAGATACTATAGGCTTGCTCTTATTTTCTCTGCTTCGGTCTGTTAGATGATAAAATTAGGATCACTATAGTACTTTTTCTATCTTGTAATTTAGGCTTTAGGGCTGGACATAATAAGTATGAGAGATTTTTGAGTGATTATCCCTTTCTTGGCACTACATACATTGGCTTCGCCATTCACCTATTTCACCCTCTTTTCTTTTCATTCTTTTTCCTCCCTTTTTACCTCTTTTGTGTGTATTTATATGGGTGTGGTGTATTTTCAACCTTTTCAAGCATTTATTTATTTTTCTTTTGAATTTTCTTTTTCATGATTTTCAACTTTTTCATCTCTTTTCTTTTCTGTCACATCACACCTCATTTTTAATCTTTTCTCTTTTCTTTTCCCTTTTCTTGTTCCCACCATTTATGCACCCCTACTCTATCCACCCTCAACTTAGGAATTTTTCCTATGTTGAGGTTCACAGTGTCCAAGGAAGGACCAGGGCAAAAATAGGTTCATTATAAAATGAGTACGGTTCATCGGTAACTCAAAGAAAAATGATCTATTAAAGGCTCAAAATTAGGATAAAGGGAATCATATGATTTTGGTAGGGTCATTTAGGCTAAAAGTGAGCTTAACAAAATATGGTCTATGATCATTTCCTAACCACCCATTCTTAGACTATGCAAAGACCAACAAGGCAAGTTCTAGATCTTTAACACAATACTGAACTAAGTGTCAAACCTCATTCGCTCATGGAACATGACTTATATTCACTTAACTTATCTGGTTTACACATGTCTTAACAAGACTCCTCATGCTAATAAGCTAAACGACATCAAAAGATCTATAGAAATCATGCATGCAGACACAAATACATGGCTAATGCATCAAAAATTTTAAACATGGTCAATTTTTAAATAAACAAAACTAGTGCACTTCCATTGGCTGAGTACTCCTAAGTTATTTCCTAATTAAACAAAAATCACAAAATAAGAAAATATAATCCTAAACATGCCGGTTCTACTAGATAGCATGCCGAGGGAAAAACACGGCAAGAAAAACCCTCGGACGAATCCAAAAATCTCAAAAATTACAAGTACACCCCCTCCCATTTCTGAAAATTGAGCTTCATCCCCGAAGAATGAACTACAAGAAGAGAGGGAATGGAACATACCTGTGGCACTCTAGGCGCTTCTGTCATATTGCGGAGGAGGTACCTTCGCTTTAATCATGGCGCTAGTGGTGTCCGGTGCTCTCAATGGTGTATCAATAGGGGGAATGGTTACCCCCTCAGTAGTCTCGGCTGCCTCTATGGCCTTTGTGGTGATCGGGGTTGAATGTAGCCCTCCCAAAGGGTCCTTGCCACTAACAAGCTTGTGCTGGGTAGAGTTGCCTACTCCTCTAGCTCGCTCCTGCAGCTCTAACATATGTGATTCATGAGTTTGCAGGCTCTGTGGTCATGCCTACTTGCGTTCTCTTCTTTCTTTCTTCCTTTTTTTCCGCAAACTTTCTTCTCCAACATCCTCGTAGACTCTTTTCTTCCCTTTTTCTCTAGCAGCTGTCATCGGCTCCCAATGAGCCGCCAAGTCAATCTCTTCATCAGGCTCTTCATCAAGGTCCGGAAGAGTGGGCGCTAATATGAATGCTAGTTGCCATGATGGAAACTCGACTGCTTGACTCCGAAGAGCCCCCAATTTCTCGCGGAGACTACTAGTATTTGTCTGCTCCGCCATATGCATGTTGAACCGGCTCTCAAATCCATCTAGGCTAGCATGTAAGGCCTGTACTACTGTGTCAATCTCAGCTTTGACCCATGGTTTCACATTCTCCATTATAGCCTGATTTTTCTTTTAGCCATGGTCAACCTCTTGGACTATTTCTAGAGAAAATCACGGGGCACTAGGATGTACCCTGCTGGAGTCTAAGTCGGCAGGCTAGGCAATGGTGTAGAAGAAGTACTAGGAGTTGCCTCTGAATGACTGGTATTTGTAGCCGGTGTCTCGCTCTGCTTCTGTGAGGTGGGTCATTCACCTGTGCACCCCCTGCTGGCTGAGTCTGTGTCGGTATCAGCTTGTTATTTTCGTTAGGCACCACTGTGATCCCACCTTTCTTCGGTATGCACTGTACTGGGCTTACTCACTTGCTATCTACGATGGGATATATCACTCCAGCATCCAGTCACTTCATGATCTCCTTCTTTACTACTTCTTGCATTGGGGGGTTCAAGCGGAGCTAATGTTCTATACTTGGTTTGCAATTTGGATCGAGTTGGATTTTGTGAGAACATATACCTGGCGGTATTTCGATGATATCAGCTATGGTCTAGCCAATTTCCTTTTTGTACCTCTTTAGTATGTTGACCAAAGCTCCCACCTTATCGTCTAATAGGTCTGCTGAGATTATTATAGGTAAAGTACTGTCTTCATGGAGGAATGCATACTTGAGATGGGGAGGTAGTGCTTTCAGCTCAAGGACTGGTGGAACCTCCACAGATGGCTTGGTCAGTGGTGTTGAACGATTCTTTAGATCAAGGTCTAAATTATTTAGGCTGAACTTATATGACCCATTCCGAAGTTAGGCTGAACTTATATGACCCCATTCCATTTAAAGCGTTCACCATCTCTGTGTATTTCAGTATCCCGCCTCCCTCATCATTCATCATCATAGCTGCTAATGTATTAATAGTCATCATCTCCTCCACAGTCATTGGCATCTTATCACATTCCATCTAGGTGTTTGAACGAGGGATCATTCTCTTGATGTATCCTGAAAGAATCACAGAGGAAAAACAAATGAAAATGTAAACAATGAAATAACTAACAAAAGTCAAATACAAGCTATTAATCTAGTCTTAGTCGTATTCTCCGACAACGGTCTACTTTTTTATAAGGCTCAAACCACACCTCTTACTGAAGTATGAAGCGGATGTTGTCAATAAAGAACCCAACTTAAGGTAGGGGTCAAACCCATAGGGAACATGGAAGATCTAGACTAATGTCGATAAGTGAACTTGTTGGTTAGTTACTCAAATTGGGGGGTTTTAGAAAAATAATAATTAAAAATAATGATTGAAATTGTGATGTAAAATCAAAAGTTAAGACTAACTAGGGTTTGTGTTCCCCATGGGTTCATAACTGCTTTTGGTATACACATATGATCAATACCAATGCTTACTCGTAGAACTGATAACTAGGGTTCATCCAAACGACTAGTTCGTCCCTATTGAATGACTATACTGAATCATCGGGGCAGGTCTCATGAGCGATTTCAAATTAACCATTATCAATTGTTCCAAATATAACTATCCTGCGACCACAACTCAAGTTAATACAATGATCATCAAGATCAAGGCTTTGTTGTAATTCTCTTTTCCGAATCTCTACCTCTCTAGGCTTAAGAAAGTAAAGAACTCAGGCAAGTCCTAACGTTGTACACCGTTAAGAAATGCTTAAGCATGAAGAGAATACAATACAAACATTTTGCATTGGTTTTGAATCACTTTTGTGCAACCCTAGCTCATTAATCCACCATGATTCCCATAACCCTAGCTATGGAGGTTTTAGCCTCTCATAGTTGCAAGGTTGTTATATGCATTCATCATTAAACATATACTTCAAATACTTACAATCGTGGATGAGAGAAAAGCTTCTTTGATTATATCGGAAAAACCTCAAGAACAATTGATAAAGATCAAGAAAGAATCCAAGAATAGGTCAATCACAAGTGAATCAACTCAATTCTATGTTTTCCTTTGAATCTCTAATGTTTTTATGCCTATCTCTCTTCCTATTTGAAAATAAAACATAAAATTATTTATACAGATAAAAGAATCCTTTTCCTAAGCTAACAGGGTAAATTTCCTTAACTGGTGCCACCTGAGCTATGATAGATCCTACGACCAGTAGCAGGATTGTACAGGTCGTACCTGCTATCCATATATCCTTGACTTGCTGAAATTTGGCTAAGTGTTGGGACATGGTACGACTCGTATATTCTTCTATGAGTCGTACTGTTCTTGCTTGGCTTGACTCTGAGAATTCTCAATTTTTCTGAAGCTTTTCACGAGTGTGATGGTACGACTCGTACTGTCTATCTGTGTCAGGAGTAAGCCTCTTGTCCAATTCTTCTGAATATTTCCATGACTCAATGCTACGTCTCATACAAGCGTTGTAGGATGCACTCTTTATAACTCAGTCATCTGAAACTTTTCACGGTATTCAGTACGGCTCGTACTGAGACTTGTGACTTTAGCCCATTTTCTAATCTTTTAGGCTATATGTTGCAATTCTTGCTCGAACACCTATTTGTCCTGTAACCAAAGAAAAAGTGATGTATATCCATATAAACACACCTAATTCCATGCTATTTTCTTACTCTTGAGCGTCGAAAGTGCAGTAAACTCATAGCACATCAAGGAACACCACGAGTCGTGGTGTTGTTCATGGTGATTTCTAGCAGTGTTGAGAACGAGAGGTGACCACGACACTAACGACCCATTATGTCCCCCATGGTCACTGTAGTGGATTTTTGGGCAGTGTACTTCACGAGTTGGACCGCGATTCATGGTCACTCGGCATGACTCATCTAGTCCCTCGTTGGGACTGCCAGTGTGATTTTTATGCGAGATTTTTAGGAGCTTTTTTGTAATTTCCTAAACTCCTAGACTCTAACCTACATCTTTTTGGGCTCATCCAAGAGAGTGTTAAAAGTGTGATCGACTTTTTCCTCTCACCCATTCTCTTGATACTTAGACTCAGAACGTAGAAACTATCAGGGCTAGAACTAGGGTAATCGACTTCTTCTTAGATTTTCAAGGAATTATCTCTGAGATCTCTTCACTAGGTATGTGGGAATTCAACAAGGGAATAGTTCTTCCATTGTGTCCCTAAAAACCTTGTCTAATTTCTCTATAATTTACATCCCTATAGCTTTGAAATGTGAAAAATTTTTAGATAGATTTCTTTATGGATTCAAATGGAATATTTCTTATGATTTCAATTACTTTATTATTCCCTATTGCTAGAAATTTGAGAAAGATTGTATCTAGTAGAATGATTCAGTCCTGGTTCCCAGCTCAGTAGAAATTTGCAGGTTGAACTAGTTTCCTTGTAGCTTGGTTCTATCAGTTTTAGGATGCACATATATTTAATTTATGTTAAAATCTCATTTAGATTCATGTTAGTCTAGTCTCAGTCAGATTTTTAGCAACCTCAGTGTTGTTCAAAAATAAATTTTAGCTGATCAGTTTGACCACAGTTCGTTTTTAGGGTGTTAGTGGTTCCTCTTATTTATCAGAATTTAGACTCAGACATCAGTTATCAGATTTTTATAGTTCTTTAGATAGTTACTATACTTCCAGATAAGCAACTCTGACTAGTCTTAGAATCACCAACTTCAGCCTTAGTTTGTTCTTTAGACGGCTATGACACTCCCAGATGAGCATCTCTGACTAGTCCTAGAACACCGATTTCCAAATCCGATCGGATAAGACTCTCAGGGTACTATGAGACGGTATTCCTAAGTGAGTTGTAGTCTTGGGCCCTCAGTATCAAGCTATCCGCTTGGCAGTAGTATTCATTGTAGGACTATCCAGTGGGAGTAGGACGTAGCACC
Organism: Datura wrightii; assembly: GCA_035772735.1. NCBI lineage: Eukaryota > Viridiplantae > Streptophyta > Magnoliopsida > Solanales > Solanaceae > Datura > Datura wrightii. The sequence continues at coordinate 148,396,795 of JASDFA010000018.1, forward strand.
GAGAGGGTCGGGGTTCCAGCACACCCAGGTTCCCAGAACTACATTGGCACCGTAGGTTATATATTATTGGCCTCATGGCCCCAGACAGTGATCTCACAGTCCATGCCTTTATACCCTGGCAAGGTATATTGGGTCCTATCGATGGGGTGTGTACATCGGACTCCACGTCTAGCTCACATGGTTATATGTCGGTTGTAGCCTCTCCCATTATTTAGTTTAGTTTCATATTAGATCAATTTAGTTCAGTCTCATTTTAGCTTAGTTCTAAACAATTTCAGACTACGCAGTACCATTATCAATTCAGTATAGCAATTCAAATCAGTATCTCAGATTTAGGTCATGTCATTGACCATCAAACTAGGTCATTTTGACCACCTCAGCATAGTTCAGTTTATTTAGTTATAGTATTTCAGTTGGTCATTGCATGTCCTTACAGTTTAACTATTTTATTCTCTGTGTTATTGTTCCTCTCACTTACTCAGTATATTCAAAGTACTGATGCATGCCTTTTATGCTGTATCATTTCATGATACTGCTGCAGGTTCTCAGACTTAGAACCGTTAGCAGATCTTGCTCCGAAGTTTTCAGCTATATCATTAGTGAGTCCTCATCTTTCGAGGATGAGGATTAATTATTTTTAGATATATTTCTTTCAGTTAGACTTAGAGTTAGCTGGGGCCTTGTCCCAGAAACTCATCAGATAGATGGCTTTCAGACACAGTCAGAGAATCAAATTTTTAGTTTGTTTTAAGTTGTATAAAACTTTATGACTTAGTTCTTTTTATTAAATGTTATATTTTCTTATTTTAAAGCTTCAACTATGTTTTTACTCAGAATGCCAGTGTCATGATAGACCATGGGTTGACTTAGGGATACTCGTGACTTCAAATACCGTGTCTTGTCCAAGGTATAGACTTGGGGCGTGATAGAGAGTGTGAAGGCACACTCCCCTCCGTTGCAAATGTGGTAGTAGCGGTGGCCATCGCACTCAATGATGTTGTAGCAGAGGCTGCAGTCTTGGCCACCTTAGCAACCTCTCTAACCATCTAGGATGAATATGGCTCACCCCAAAGCGTCCTCGCCACCAGCAAGCTCGCCGAGCATAGTAGTTGAGCTCCCGGCTCCTCTAGCTCTTCCTGTTTCCCTCTATTACTCCTTCTCTATTCTCTTCCTCTTCCTGGAGGTCTCCTTATCAATTACCTTCGCTGCTCTCTTCTGTGACTTCTCTCCACCAACCATCTTAGGAGTATAGAATGCCCCTAGATCAAGCTCCTCCTTCGGCTCATCCTCAAACAATGGGATAGTCGGGGATGATAATACGGTCGGCTGTCTAGGCGACAGTTCAGCTACCTGACTTCGCAGCAACCCAATCTCTTCTCTCAAACTCCTCATATTCGGCTGCTCATCTAGTTGCTCGTTGAGCCGTAGCTCAAAACTTTCTATTTTTCTATATAGCCCTTTAGCTGCCTCCTTAATCTCAAACTTAACCCAAGGCTTGACTTGCTCCTTCATCATACTGACCTTTTTCTCGATCAAGGTTAGCCTCTTGGCCAACATCTATAGGAACTCATGGGCCACATGAATGCATCTGAATGGAACCTGACCCAATATGGCTAGTGGAGGTACTGAAGATGTGCTGGGGCAGCTGTTGTGTGGCTGGCTTCACCGGTCGACATCTCACTCTGCTCAATGGAGGTAGGGGAATCTACCTCCTTGCCCTTGACTAGTTGTTGTGGTAAAACTACTGATGGTAATATTACCCAACTCACCGGGTTCATCTCGTCTCGGATCAGACCAATGTCAGCAGTTCGGTTGCCTCCAATCTTGGCATCAATCTCAGCTATCATCTGAACACCAGACTTTCTACAAAGCCTATATATGAGACTCAGGAATGGAATCGTCATGCTGAAGGATAGAGCTCGATCACGAATCTCCTCTACTATCACTCTCAGGATGTTAATTGCATATCTCGACACGATGCATGCCACTAACACTGCTCTATCGATGCTCAAGATATTATCATTTTTCGTTGGTGTCAACTTATGGCAAACCAATGTCTAGCAGGCCTTTCGCTATGAAATTAAGCGAGGCTTTGATGACCTTTCATCCACTAGTCACCCAATCAACCTCCTCTTTATCCTCAGTAATTACTCTAGCCAACCACCTCACCTGTTTCTGTCTCTCCTCTAGGCTCAGCTGCTTAACCCTTTTTCAGGGCATCAACCTGGTAATCAAACTCTATTGTAGAAGCTAGGGCCCCTATAATCCGACCTATATAACATTCAGGCAATGCGCCCATAGAGACATCAAATACTCATCCCCGGACCCTCACACTCTCTAGTATGGGTTGCTTCTTCACCTTCTACCTAGTTGGAGTTTGCTTCTCTAAGTTGGCCAAGTATTATGCATAGAACTCCTTGACCATGTAGAACTGAAGCTATCAGGGGTTCTTTCCATTCACTCAAACCCATAGAAAATAAACAACTGCTTTATCTCCTTGACCTCATTTAAGGCACTGTTCAGGATGTGCGGCTCCTCCTTAATGTTTCTCTTAGAGTTCTTCTTTGAGGTGAGAGTGAGGCCCTGCTCCTAAATCTCCCGAGCACCAGTTACACTCCACTAAATAGTGTGATTCTTTGGAGGTAGGGTCTGACCGTCATCATCATCTTATGCCTCTTCCTTAAGCCGAGCCTAATCTAAACCTTCCTCTTCATTCGAGCCACTACTGGACTCCTAAGGTTGTGCATTGGCTTCCTCCTCAGATTAGGGGAGAATTTGCTGGAGTGGAAGAGGTAGCAACGCCTTGAGCCTTTGATTGTGCCCAAGTGGTTCGCGGCTTATCAGTGTCATCACTATAAAATTGATACTCCTCTAATGAACATCTAGGTGTGTTCTTCCCCTGCTCAGAGGTTGAGGTCTCATCTAGTAATGCCCTTCGGGCAGCAATCTTGGCTCTGGCCTTCTTTTCTTAGGCATTCTTTGTTGCTCTTTTCTTGATTGTCATGGTACCTGTGGAAAAAGGTTAGTACATGTGATTTCATAGAATGAAAGGAAGGAAATTATCTTCAGTATCATACTACGATTTCTCAATACAAGTCATATTATGATGATATGACTCGTATTGAGACTTGTAGTGTCTTCTATCACTATCATGACTCGTTGGGATGACTCATACCAAGTTTGTACAAATCGCATTAACGGTCATATGATGAACTTCAAAAAATGTGATTCTTAGTAATTATGTACGACTCATTATCATCATTCATGGTTGGAAGTCGTACTAAGGGTTACAATATTGATTATGATTTTGACCCTTTCTATTTCATGGTATGACTTGTAGTGAGATACCATGAATCTTACTAAGCCCGTACCATTGTTTTCCATTTTAATAAATTGAAACAGTCCCAACGAATCATCCTACAAGTCATAGGATGGCTCGTGAAGCCTTTCCTCTCCCTGTACAGTGCCAAATATGCAAGCAAACATATTATTGGGGTGGGTGCTCATACTTCACCACCCTATTTCCTCACAAATATACAACACATCACCTACCCCCTCAATCCCCACAATTTGATTTTTTTTCATTTATTCACTACCCATACATAATTAAATCCATTAAGTCTAATTCATTCCAAAACCTAGTAAACAAGATCATGTACAACCTACTGATCATGTTCCTCCATTTTAGTTCATGAATGGAGGAATCAAATTGACAGTTTGATTATAGTTAGCAAGACAACAAAATGAAAAAATTTCAACTTACTTGCTACATTCTTGATTTACTCTTGCTTGCTTAGGGTTTGGAGTATGAACTTCGACCAACTTTTGCTATTTTATAGCACAATTTTGATCTTCATAGCAATGGGAGTGAGTTACGGGTGAGTAGAGAGTGAAGGGAGGAGATCGTGTGTTCATGTGAGGAAAATTAGGTCCGAAATTTTCAATTTTAAAAAGGTTATGGGTTGATTATAAAATTCGAGTCGAGTCGGTCTACTGGGTTATGTCATTTAGTTTGCCCATTATGACTCGTACAATGAGTCATAAGTCACTCCTATGACTCATCCCCGACATTTGTACCTAGAGACTGAGAAAATGTACCTGTGGACCTACGAATGGATGGTATGAGTCGTACCAAAATTCCATGACCTGTACCATGACTCGTAGGTTAGAACTTTAGTACTTCGGCACGTTAGCAGAGTTTATCACTACTGTGAGTACTACAACTCATACCATGCATGTACCATTCATAATGATCAATTGTAGTATGAACTTATATACCGAATCAAGTCTCTATTTTTCACCATGAATAGGACTACGAGCCGTACAATCTTTTTATGATCCGTACTGAGAGTCGTAGTCCAGACCTGTCCTGCATTTTTCACCCATTAGTATTTGCTTAACCTGCACACTGAAAACACATTAGTCAAGATACTTTGTTTGCCTCCCAAGAAGCGCCTGATTTAACATCGCTGCATGATGCAAGTGGTTCAGTTACTCAATCTTCACCAAACCACCTTATGGGTTGCTTCCCACGCAGTGCCAGATTTATCATCACGACACGATGCAAGTCGCTTGACTACTCAAAATTCGTTAAGAAACTCAGACTCTACATTAATTACTGAGACTACATAGAATTCATTTGGCTGCTTCATTGACCTATAGATATTGAAGGTGACCTCCTCTTTGTTCAACCCAAAAAGATCAAAATAAAGGAAAAACATAAACTAGGAAATGAAGGCTTAAAGTTAAACACAAACAATTAATCTAATCCTAAGTCTTATTCCTCGGCAAGACACATTATTTTTGACAACACTCAAATTACAACCCTAATGAAATATAATGCGGACGTTGTCAATAAGAACCTGACTAAGGTTGGGGTCGATCTAATAGGGAATATGGTCAGAGTGATGAATAGTGTTAGTATATATGCTTTGTGTTCAGTTATTTCCTAATGGGGGGTTTAAAGAAATAATTGAGTAAAAATATGGAAAATTGGTGTTGTGATCAAGTTTATGTAATTTAATAGGAAAGTGTTCCCCATGGATTTGTAACAACATCAGCTTATTACACTAATGATCATTCCCAATACTTATCCTGTAGAACTGATAACTTAGGTTCATCCAAAAGACTGACTCGTCCCTCTTGGATGACTATACTAAATTACTGGATCAGGTCTCTTGAGTGATTTCACTTTTAACCGTTACCAACGATTCCAAATTACCTATCCTAGGACCGCAGCTCAAGTTAATCAATGGAACTAAAGTTCAAGGGTTTGTTGTTCTTCTCTTTTCCTAATCTTTATTTCTCTTGGCTCAAGAAACTAGGGAATATGGATAATTCCTAATATTGCACACTATTAAGAAACATTTATGATGAAGAGATGAACAATAAAAGCATGCGTATTGGTTTATAATCATTTTATGTTAACCCTTGTTAGTTATTCCACTATGGTTTCCACAATCCTAGTTGTGAAGGTTTTAGCTACTCATAATTGTAAGAAAAGAATTAGATTCATGGAAGAAAACATAATTAACACTTACAATGATGTATGATGAAAAACCCAATTGATTATTGCACTATAAAACTATGAAAAATTCAAGACAATGAAGAAAATCTCCAAGTAATTCGTGTATTTGATCTCCAATAGTGTTAGGAAACCCAAAAATCACATTTACAAATTAAAAGTATCGGTCCCCCTAAAGAAAATATCCTAAAATGTATTTATATAAATAATTGGAATCCTTTCCTAAATTAACAAGGAACTACTGCCGACATGTCCTATGAGTCGTAGCATGAAGCTTCAAGTCGTGGATTCCATCTGTAGTATCCAATGCAGCCTTAAAATCTTTCAAATTCTAGGAGTTTGTATGACTCATATAATGCCACTATGAGTCGTATATTACACGCCATGGTCTGGATATATGAAGTCTGGCATCCTCTGAATCTTTCCACAAGTCCATGGTACGGTTCATACTTGAATGTTATGACTCGCGGTATCTACTCGTACCCTGGGATCTGCCAACTTGACATGTTCTATAAAATTCACAATAGCTCCTTAGTACGAGTCATATGTTGTCATCACGACCCCTATCTTCCAATCGTACCAAGAACTCAAGCAAGTGCATATCTTCTGAACTTTTCCACGACTCCTTGGTACGGGTCGTACATAGAGTCGTACTTGGACCCAACACTTAAGAATCTCCTCTACATCTCACTATTGCTAGGTACGACGCGTACCACCAAGGTATGACTCATACTAAGGTCTGGACTTGGCTCATTTTTTGTGTTTTTTCCTCTTCTTTTCTAGAATCCATCTCAAAACGTGATTTCCCTAAAAATAAGGTAAAAAAACCCCGCATATGTATAAAAATATCTAAGATCAAGCATCTTTTCTAAGTTTTAAGCATTGAAAGTGCTTTAAAATCACAACACATCAGTGCGCAATGCGGACCAGAACTCTCAAATTCTATCTAGATTTGAATTTAAATACTTATTTTCATAAGGTTTGGTGAATTAAAATGCCTACAAACAAATGTTAGAATTTTTAACAAGGAAAGAAAGTAAGGAGGATGGAGAGGGTGAGGACTTCACCATCCGCTACAACAATTCTCTGCAAGAACTTAGGACTCGAGACAGGCACATAACCCGTGGGCTCTCGTAAATGGCAACTTGATGCCCAGGTAGGCTATGGCCTTCCTTTGTGTTAGACTTTGATTAGCAATTCATACATGTGTGTATGATTGATGTGTTATTGATAAGAAAAACAATAGTTATCATGTTAATCACAACTAGTCAAATTATAGTTAATTATTAGTAAGAGAGGGATGTAATAGGGATAAAGATAGAAGGAAGGGATGAAATTACATTTTTTAAGTCAGATAATTTTATAATTACCATTAAATAAATCATTGATCAATGGGATAATACACTCACCTTCATGTCAAATTTAAAATAATAATAATTACGAAATTTGGTTATATCTTTATAAGTAGAACATCAATTAAATCATGAAAATATTTACAAATTATATACCAAAAAATCAATAAAACACTCTTTTCGGAATGTTTATTCACTGCTCATATCTTTCTTAAAAATGGACTAAATATATAATTATACACAAATTATTTTTCGTGTAATTATAATGTAAAATCTATAAATATATTATCTCTAAAAAAACAAATAAAGATGGTGTTTTTATTTTTAAAAAAAATGTACTTTGGGAGGGAAAAAAGAAATCAAATCAAAAAACTTACTTGTAATGACCCGTCTATTGTTATGGGGGGAGGGTGGGGGAATAAGATCGAACACCCCCTCTCTAGCCTAAGTATTGGTAGGAAGGTGTTGGTCGAGTGTTAGTGAAAATTTTGAGTTGAGGAGTGGTTCGAGTGCAGGAATTAGGAGCTATTGGTTATAGGGGAACGCTACAGTGGAGGGATAACTGTTGCATCGATACTGTTACCATGATCGGAGTCCCGCTGTAATAAACCAAAAAATATGTCGGCGGACCCACTATGACGGTGCCTTGAGTGAGGTAGTAGACCCACTGCAGCGAATGATGGGAATCAATTAGTAGGTTTGAAGTGGGATTTCAGGGGTTTTACCCCATTATTCTAAGGCATGAAGTTCTAAGAGCTAGAGGCAATTTTCCCCAAGAGTAGAACAATTTCCCTTCTCAAGTTAAGAACTTGACTTATTTCTTCCACTTTCTATTCCTTAACACCAATGAATCATGGGGGAAAATCCCCAATGGTGAACTTGCTAGCAAAGATCCCCAGGTTGGTAGAACAAGGGTTGAGTAATGGTGAACTAGTGGGTGTTGGTTCCTAGGTTTAGAAAAAATGAACCCTCCCTAAGACGAAAGTCCTTGTTGAACTTTGTCCATGTGAAAGTGGAGACCTACAACTAGGTTAAATTAGGGACCTTTTATCTGTAATGCCCCGGAAGACCTAAGATCGGACCTGGGAGTTTAAATGGAGAAAACTGAAAAAATTGCACTAGGTCACAGAACAAGTTATTCTGTGACCAGTGAGGGGTGACCACGAGTCGTTAGGTGACTCGTCATGAGAAGCTGGTTTAAGTTCTGGAATTTGTATTTTGAAGACACCATGGGCATGACCATGAGTCGTGGTCAACCCCCACGACACGTTAAGTCAGCCATGGCCATGGGAAATTGGAAGGAGGAGTTGGAGTGGCAGTGCACCTGACGGATTGGACCCCGTGAGTTGTGGTCAAACACCACGGTTCGTTGGGATAGTCGTGGTCAGCAGATGAATTAAGGTTCAAGCAGTGGGGCAGTAGAGGTGACGAGTTGTGACCATGAGTCGTGGTCACCAACAATAACCCTTTAGATCCCTCGTGGGGACCCCTTGAGGAAAAATTGCAGTGGACCCAACGACCTCATGAGACGACTCATGGTTCATGGAGACAACTCGTCCATTCCGTCAATGGAACTAGCAGTCAGATTTTAGCAGTGAATTTATTAAGGGTATTATCATCATTCCTAGTCCCTAGGGTCCCATACTACATCATTTTAAGTTATTTTCAGGGTGTATTGAGATAGGTTAAGTCATTCTAGCCTATTCAAAACTCATGCATGCAAAGTTCAAGAGTATAGAGGGTGATCAAGCATAAAACCCCAAGGTTCTTCATCAATTATTCTTCAATTCCTCATGGGAAATTAAGGGAGTGATAGAATCCCAGTCTCTTAGATATTTAGGGTTAAGAGTGGGTGAATTCGTTCACACCAAGTCCAACCTCTCCTAATTCATGAAATTCTATTTGAAAACCTTATGGGGTTTAATCCCAAATTCTTATGAAATCCTAATGATCTATCTATGGGTTAATATCTCTCATGTATCACATCATATTTTATGAAACATGGGCATACTTTACAACTAATTCGTTCATAGATTTATTGATTTAAATTTCTATAAAATTATGCCCAATCATACATGTTCTATGACAAATCGAGTTATGATTTTACCTTGATTTTTATGTTCTTTAAACCATCATGATTTATGATTTATGATACAGATTTACTCGAATGCTCATCATGGATTTACATTACTAAGTATATACATGTTTTACAAGTATGTATGAACCTCATGATTTATAATTTATGACTATGGCCGAGTCACGGGCCTTATCTTCATGGCTAGTTCACGTATTTACAAGCATGCTTATGATTATAATGATTTAACTAGCCATGAATTTCATGTGTATTATTCTATGAGAAATATATTTTGTTTGGGAGTAGTACTTAACACCGAGTAGGTTCGGGGCCCAGGTTTTGCCCCGAATCTCAGAACTACGTGCCACCGTAGGTCATGATGGGACCTCCTTTGAAATTGTCCCCTTTTGTCCCAAATGGTCCTTTCATGAGTTATATCACGCCTTTCATGGTTCTATCCTTGGCAAGGTACGAACACCCTCCCGACTAGGGGTTCACAGGTCGGGCTCCATGTGTGCTCATATGGGGTTTGTCGATTACAAGAATCTCCCACTGTTCCTCATGATTTATGTATGATTATGAGTATTTAATAAAGCTTTTCTCTCGTGAGTATGATTATGAATGGCTTACGAACGTTTTGAAACCTTGAGTCGTATGTTATATTATGATATTTATGTTATGATCATGTTGTCCTACTCTTATGCACTTTTATGTATTTTAAACGTCTGTTTTACATACCTTGCATACTTGGTACATTCCACATACTGACCGCATACTCTATGATGTATCATTTCATGATATAGGATCCGATACTCAAATTAAGCCTCGACCCTAGCTATCTTTCGGAGTAACATCAATCCTTGTTGGTGAGTCATAATCTTTTGAAGGCCCCTCCTTATTTTAGCTATGTTGGTGTATTTTTAGTTTCAGTTTAGAGAGTTAGTTGGGGTCTTGTCCCATCAACACTTCTATGATAGAGGCTTTCCCGAACATAGTTTATATTCAGCTTTAAGCGCATGTGATGTATTTCTGACCCTATGTCATATTTAGACTTCCACTATATTATGTATGTTGAATCGTTTTGTTTATTGATTGAGTTAGTTGAATGTTCATGCTGTGGGTCAACTTGGAGTTCCTCGAGGTTTCTTATACCATGTCTCGATCCGGGCCTATGTTCGGGCCATGACATTATCCTTAAAAACTAACTTTAAAGGGTTTGTGGGAGTAGAACTTTTATGAACCAGGTAGGAATGGTGATTGTGGGATTAATTTAAAAGAATTAAAGTTATTGTTAATGAGGTGGATTGTGATAATGGGTAGAAGGGGATGAGTTTGGATTCTCAAAACCCTTGATTTCAGAAGTAGACTACTGAATTGTTCTTAATCCTTGGCTTTTAGACTATGAATGTTTGGAGGAATTGAGGAAAGGAAAAGCTCCAGCAGTGTAATTGACATATGAAACCTCCAAACCAATATAGGTTATGGTTTAGAAGAAGTTAGAGTTTACGGAACGACATGCATAGATGTGGGATTATAATGTGCATATTGGTATCTAGACCTTAAGTGTTGTAAAATCGTCCTTGTTGAATCCCTGATTGATTGATCCTAATGTGCTGTTGTTACATGTGTAATGTGGAAGTGAATATGGATAGCTTGTTCCGATTTTTTTTGGAATTGTTGGGAATGATCTCAAATTGTTTGAATGTTTAAGTTAATGGAGGTAGATGAGGCCTCTTAGGTGGAAGATAAAAAAGCTATCTTTATAATAATAAAGAGAATGTATTAAAATTCACATTCGAAAATGGGATTATCAACTATACTTGATTGGAAAAACCAGCCAATTCATATCGATGGACATAATGATAATATATCAATTATGAGAATGAAAGTGGATTCTATGAATGTCCTGATATGATGAGTAACTCGTGCCCAAGGAGAGCATCCACGCAAGCAATGATGGTTGAGTGGCTCATGTCCGAGGAGAGCATCCGAATGAGCAGATGAGTGGAAGCGGGTACCACGCCGGTACAGTACATGGATTTCTAGAGTCTCCTGCAGGTAATGAATGAAAGGGCAAAAATAAGACCCTATGGCATGTGTGTACATTGATGTTTAGTGATTGAGTGTTCATGGTGATGTGATGAAGGCATGTTCCTGGCATATCACCATTCATTGTATTACTTGATTTATAGTAAGAATGTAAGATAGGACTAATAATATGAGGACCTAACTGAACTGACCTTTGGTCATGTCTTTGCTCATTTGAATTATTGAAGTGTTGAGAATGATTCAATGGTTAGGTATAGTTAAATGAGGACTCGTGAATGAGTTGTCAAACGCTTCATGAATTATTAATTCTATGTGGCTATGTTGTGTCAATTGTCTATTGATGACTATGAATAACGTGGATGATCATAATGATTAGTAAATTGAAAAGAGTTACTGGAATAGTGGTTGAGCAGCAAAGTCGAGCTACTGCCAAGGTAGTACCATAGCAGTGAAACTTATTCTACTACAACGAGACGTTGACCGCTGCAGCAAGGCCCAATCCAGTAAGAAGGTTGGCTAGCACCCTGAGCAGATTTAATTTCTGAATGAGTATTCCCTATGTAAATGATGTTCTGAGCTAATGACATATTATTATTTTACCTATATCTATGTTATTATTTAAGGTCGGCTAATGATGCCTACCAATACAGTGTTTTCTTACTAATGTTACTCCTACACTTCTTTTCTGAGTGTGGACCTCGATCCCGGGAGCTCATCTCGACCTCACCTCTAGAGCAGTAGCGATTTAATACAAAGGTGAGAGGCACAAGATGTATTGTTCTACTCCTCTGCAAAAGATGTCTCTTGTCCAAACATTGATTATTTTCTTATTCTTTCTTTTTCGAAAACTCCTAGACAATGTTAGATAGATGTCCTCATGTGTAATGACAATTAGGTTCTGGGAGTGTGATTATAATTCATTATTGTTGGCTTCTTTATTTATAATGATGTTCCGATAATTTATTTTCATAATGTGTTTTATTTCTTTTGAATGTCTATGGTTTTGGGGTACTTAGCTGGGAAATGTTGGTTCGCCCACCGAGGGTTAGCTTGGGTGCTAATCGCGGCTACTTGGGTCATGATATTACCAGTTACATCCCATCTTTCCACCATGTTTAATCATAATTGAACTGAAACATCTTTATGATATTGTATAAAAAAATGATTTGTGATTTTCTTATGGAGAAGGAAAAAGGATTGTCAAGCTTGGTTAGGAATAAATTATGGTGTAGGTTAGATATCCATCTGTAAAAAAATGAAAATAAAGGGAAAAGATAGAAACCCTTACACATTCAACGTGATTTATGAGGACACAAAATAACTGTGATTTTTATTTTATTTACCAACTCTGCTACTTTAGGTAAATATTCTTTTTCTATGTTTGAAAACATGAAAATATTGGTATATCTAGTAAATATTACTCTATAGATGTATATTTATTTTTTTGTCACGCCCCGAGACTACACCTTGGACGTAACACGATACTTGAAGTCACAAGTGACCCCAAGTCAACCCTTGATCTATCATACACTGGTATTCTGAGTAAACATGTGTTACACCCAGGAAAATTTTTGGTAATAATTTTTTGTTTGTATGTTATGTTAAGGGAAGTACGGGTTGCATATTTGCCATAGATGACAAGGTAAATGTGTACGAACGGAGAACCGAAGAGTATGTGAAGTTCATAAGTAAGGGTCAACTTTAAATAACCATATCTCCTATTATATAATGAATTCGAAGCCCCATGACCTATCAAATTAATGTTATTTGAGTGTAGTTTTGAAAAAATCAAACGTCCCATAAATCGTAGTTCGGAGTGAAAAGTTATAGGCATTTTACGGTAGCACTATTGGGCAGTGACATGGCCACCGCCCTAAAAACGGCCACCACCCAAACACCTTTATATTTTAAGTTTTTGGTTATGAAATCATTTTTAAATTTTCCAAGTTTGAGGTGCTTTTGTACCCTCTGAAATCCTCTCTCTTTTCCAGTAGCAAAGCCTTAGAAACCAAGAGGAAATCCCTCAAGAAAACACCATGAAAACTCAAGCAAAATTTGATGGAAGTGAAGGCAACATTGCGGTGAAGTTGTTGCTGCCTTGTAGCTTCGTTTTGGAAGTGTTGTTGCTGCGTGTTTGGGACTATTTTGAGCTAATGTTATACTCCATATTAGTAGGAATTGTTCATAAGAAATAGTAAGTCACTTCCCTCTTTTTAAATCTCTAATAAGTGTATGAATTTTTGAAGGAAAACTAGAAGAAAGTTATGGTTTGTATGTTGACTTGTTGTAGTTGTTGTGCTGTTATTTTTCTGCGTTTTGGGCAGCAAGATTGCTGCGTTATTGGGAAGTGATTGGAGGAAAATACTCCTGTTATATCCAACAATATTCTCATGCCAAGGGTAAGTGTTTCTAATTGCTTAACTTGCCTAAAAATCCTAGCTAAAGTTAGAAGTTGGAGGTTATGTCGGGCTGCCGTTGTTGGTATGTTGTTGTTGAAGTTCTTCTCGTTTTTGAAGATTGGAATAGCTGTGTTTTGATGAGAATATACTCTATATTTATGGGAGTTTTTCATGAGAAAATTAAGGTAATTTCCTACCTGTATTTTCCCCAAAATTTTAGAAACAATTTGAAATAAGAAATGCTAAGTGTTGCCTTATTTGTTTGTGTTGTGACTTCCTATTGATGTAACATTTTGGCTGGACAAATTGGATTGAAACAGCCTTGTCACTTGGTGATAAACTCAAGTAATTTAAGGGGCTAAAGTTCTGGTTGTTGAAAGAAAGAAACGACATAAGAAAGCTCGCTGGAAAAAAAAGGTATGTAAGGTGCTCTCCGTCTCTTGATTTTGAAGCCCTAATTCACGCTGAGGATTAATTCGTCATTCCCCTGTACTTGAGCTTCTGTAGTAGCATATTATGGTTCTTCCCAGTTTTTATAATTACTTGGTATTAAGTTGTGTATTTTCTAAAAAGTTGGAACACATGAATGTACAGAGGAGAGGGCAATTGCATTCGATTATGGTCATAGTTGTAAATTGATTCTGAAGTCCCCTCGGTGTGGGCACTGTGAGCTGGTCCTTTACATTACATTATGTGTTTGTGGCTTCACAGTTTTTTCACATTATGGTTGCTAAGGAAATTGGTAAACATGGCAAGTCGACGACACGCGAGCAAACCTAATAGTTGAAATCGGTTTTAACTCAATAAGGGTTAACGAGGGTAACAAAATGGAATTTCCCTACAACAGTTAGCTACCCTCTTATATTCATGTTTTAAGGTGACTAGGGCCATGAGAAGCTTCCTCGATCCCTCTCCATTAAGCTAAGAGAGTAATTAATACGTTTCTTAATTAACTGATACGTTAAACTTGGAAGATAGAACCCGAATGGGTAAACTATTGATATTTCTATGGGACCATCTTTATTGGCAGGTTATGCAAAATATCTTGATGTTAACATATTAGACGAAAATCATAATATATATATATATATATATATATATATATATATATATATATATATATATATATATATATATGTTTATGCTTACATTCAAATTACGAGATAACGCGGCAAGGATTGCCTTTAGAAAGTCGCTATATGTTTATTAGAGCTCTTGGGTAATCTAGACCTCCTGAGAATTGTAGGCTTTAAGTAGAAACGTCGCATGTTCTTTGAAAGTTGTAGATGTGTAAGGAAATTAACCTAAGTGTAAAAGTTGAGGCGCTAGTAGCAAAGGAGAGATAAGAGTAAATGTTAGACCTTTTAAGGTAATATGTGAGGTATATGCCTTCTGTCCGTAGTTGATTTCAAGAACCTTTGAGCGACGTTAAACTATGAGCAAGACGAGTTTAAGAGACAAGGTTGGCAATTAGTTAAGAAGGTACGTGCATACAAGAGTTGCTGGAATAGAGAACAGGAGAGTAAATATTTTGGTAGGGAATGACGAATCCTGTTTGGGAAAGAATTTAAGATGAATACGAAAAGTAGAGCTAAAGGTTGTTAAATTTGATGATAATTGTTAAGATTGTTAATGAATTAGGCAAATAGCTAGCAAGATTTACCCTATCCTAAAGACGTTTAGCAAAAGAGTTATAAATAAAGTTGTTTATGTTCAATTGTGTTAAGCTAATGAAAGGCCATTAAAGTGTTAACTCCTTAAGAAATAATTAGAATCGAATATTTTGAGATTGTGACTCAACGTAAAGAGAAGTTCTTCATTGTACTTTTAAACAATTATCTTTTATTATTTGTTCTAAGAGTTGGATTAACTTTTTCAAGTTTTAAAGGATTTTATTTTTCTTGAAAGTTTCTAAACTGTTTATAATGCTGCTAAGTTTTCTAAGCTCCCCATATATTGCAATGTTTCACATGAGCTTTTCCTACGTTATCTGAAGCACGACTATTAGTATTTATTTATTTTAAGGCAGCCCCTAGACAGTTGCCTAGCATTTGTATATTAAAGAGCTCTAGCTTTGAGATACACAAGTTATGTCTTCCTGTTCATAAGTTACCTCGAGATGTGATATGATGTGCAATGAATGAGGTATGCTCACAATTCTTGATATGAAAGTATGAAAGTCAAACGAGTATAAGCACGAAATGAATGTTAAGATTGTTAATAGAAAATGTTAGGTTAAGTGATTCCTCTCTACTCCTCGTGTTAGAATTGCTAGGAGATGTTTAAAATCATGAATGTGAGTCTACACATGTCTTTATGATATTCCAGTTCTAGGAACTTCCCTATAATTCATTCACAGCATATGTATGTATTTAAGTGCTAAATGAAATACCTATATGTGTATGGCATAATTAGAGTATTAGGGGTCGTGGTAAGATCCTACACACGTTATTGTCCCAGTTTCAGTAGAGCCAGGAGGAGGTAGAGTTTTTTTTCCTCCAGCACCTTCAGCTATATCAAAGGGATGAGATTTTGAGGAAGCATTTCAGATGTTAACCCAAATAATCACATTTCAAAAATCAAGTGTTGAAATTAATGGTAGGGTCTAGTGGAATAATTCTGATAGGTTTAGTTCTCGTGGGTTTTGAGTCTAAACCCCCTAGCCTTTACGTATCAGTACTTAGTAGGGGAACTTCAACGAGTTTGAGTTAGTATGTTTTTGTACCTAAAGCAGGGCAGCATGAGTATTCGTGAATATAGCCTTAGGTTTAATTCTTTTGTCCTATATGCTTCAGATAGGGTGCAAAATATGAGGGGGTATATCAATTGTATTATGTTTGATAGAGGATCTGATTCACCGTCTTCAAGTACCGACATAAAAGTAGAATAGAGTCGAGGATACCAGGTCAATAGGATTATTTAAGGCTCCTTGTAGTGTTTGAAGGCACTAGGTGGCCAGTGGCCAGACATTTAGTTTCTCTTGAAGACTTAGTCCCTCTTTGTTTTCCTAGATCACACTTTAGTTTTAGTTATTAGGACCTCCAATAATGGGTCGTGGTAAAAGCAAAGGTAAAAGCATAGCTTCATATTTAACATTGCTCTTGTATCTTAAGTAGTGAATGGAAAGTGGTATTGGAGTTAATTATATGTCGTGGTAGTGTATAAATTTGCTTATGGTTAGAAAAGTTCATCGATTATGTAGTGCTAAGGTACGTCTGCCTTATGTTAGATAAATAGAATGAGTTAAATAAATATAGTTTGATTTGAAGCAACGACTGGAAAGGATATGTTTATGAATATATGGAATGTATGTTTATGATGGAAGACAAGGATGAGTTAAAGGTGTTATGACATTCGAGGATGAATGTTTCTTAGGGGGGGAGGATGTTACACCCTGGAAAATTTTTTATAATTATTTGATGTTTGTATGCTATGTTAAGGGAAGTAAGGGTTGTATATTTTCCATAGATGACAAGGGACATGTGTACGAACGGAAAACCGAAGAGTATGTGAAGTTCATAAGTAAGGGTCAATTTTAAATAACCATATCTCCAATTATATAATGAATTAAAAGCCCCACGACATATCAAATTAAATCTCTATGAGTCTAGTTTCCACAACATCAAACATCTCGTCAATCGGAGTTCAGAGTAAAAAGCTATAGGCGTTTTACGGGAGCACTATCGGGCAGTGACATGGCCACCGCCCAAACACCATTATATTTTAAGTTTTTGGTTATGAAATCATTTTTAAATTTTCAAGGTTTGAGGTGTTTGCTTACCCTATGAAATCCTCTATCTTTTCCAGTAGAAAAGCCTTACGAACCAAGAGGAAATCCCTCAAGAAAACACCATGAAAACTCAAGCAAAAGTTGATGGAAGTGAAGGCAACATTGCGGTGAAGTTGTTGCTGCCTTGTAGATTCATTTTGGCAGTGTTGTTGCTGCGTGTTTGGGACTATTTTGAGATAATGTTATACTCCATCTTAGCAGGAATTTTTCATAAGAAATAGTAAGTCACTTCCCTCTTTTGAAATCTCTAATAAGTGTTTGAATTTTTGAAGGAAAACTAGAAGAAAGTTATGGTTTGTATGTTGACTTGTTGTAGTTGTTGTGCTGTTATTTTGCTGCGTTTTGGGCAGCAATATTTCTGAGTTATTGGTAAGTTATTGGAGGAAAATACTCCTATTATATCCAACAATATTATCATGCCAAGGGTAAGTGTTTCTAATTGCTTAACTTGCCTAAAAATCCGAGCTAAAGTTAGAAGTTGGAGGTTATGTCGGGCTGCCGTTGTTGGTATGTTGTTGTTGAAGTTCTGCTCGTTTTTGGAGGTTGGAATAGCTGTGTTTTTCTGAGAATATACTATATAATTGTGGTAGTTTTTCATGAGAAGATTGAGGTAATATCCTACCTCTATTTTCCCCCAAAGTTGTAGAAACAAGTTGAAATAAGAAATGCTAAGTGTTGACTTATTTGTTTGTGTTGTAACTGCCTATTGATGTAACATTTTGGCTGCATAAATTGGATTGAAACAGCCTTGTCACTTGGTGGTAAACTAATGTAATTTAAGAGGCTAAATTTCTGGTTGTTGAAAGAAATAAAACGACATAAGAAAGCTCGCCGGAAAAAAAAGGGTATGTAAGGCATTCTTTATCTCTTGATTTTCAAGCCCGAATTCATGCCGAGGATTAATCCTCCATTCCCCTGTACTTGAGCTTATGTAGTAGCATATTATGGTTCTTACCATTTGTTAGAATTACTTGGTATTAAGTTGTGTATTTTCTGAAGAGTTGGAACACATGAATGTAAAGCAAAGAGGGCAATTGCATTCGATTATGGTCATAGTTGTAAATTGATTCTGAAGTCCCCTCGGCATGGGCACTGTGAGCTGGTCCTTTACATTACATTATGTGTTTGTGGTTTCACAGTTGTTTCACATTATGGTTGCTAAGGAAATTGGTAAACATGGCAAGGCAACGACGCGCTGGCAAACCTAATAGTTGAAATCGGTTTTAACTCAATTAGGATTAACGAGGGTAACAAAATGGAATTTCCCTACAAAAGTTAGATACCCTCTTATATTCATGTTTTAAGGTGCCTAGGACCATGATAAGGTTCCTCGATCCCTCTCCCTTAATATAAGAGACTAATTAATATGTTTCTTAATTAACTGATACATTAAACTTGGAATATAGAACCCGAATGGATAAACTATTGATATTTCTATGGGACCATCTTTATTGGCAGGTTATGCAAAATATCTTTATGTTAACATGTTAGACGAAAATCATAATATATATATATATATATATGTTTATGCTTACATTCAAATTACGCACTAAAGCGGCAAGGATTGCCTTTAGAAAGTCGCTATATGTTTATTAGAGCTCTTGAGCTATCTAGACCTCCTGAGAATTATAGGATTTAGGTAGAAACGTCTCATGTTCTTTGAAAGTTGTAGATGTGTAAGGAAATTAACCTAAGTGTAAAAGTTGAGGCGCAAGTAGCAAAGGAGAGATAAGAGAAAATGATAGACCTTTTAAGGAAATATGTGAGGTCTATGCCTTCTGTCCGTGGTTGATTTCAAGAACCTTTGAGCGATGTTAAAATATGAGAAAGAAGAGTTTAAGAGACAAGGTTGGCAATTAGGTAAGAAGGTAAGTGCATACAAGAATTGCTGGAATTGTGAACACGAGAGTAAATAATTAGGTAGGGAATGAAGAATCCTGTATGGAAAACAATTTAAGATAAATACGAAAAGTAAAGCTAAAGATTTTTAAATTTGATGATAAGTGTTACGATTGTTAATGAATTAGGCAAATAGCTAGCAGGATTTACCCTGTCCTAAAGACGTTTGGCAAAAGAGTTATAAATAAAGTTGTTTATGTTCAATTGTGTTAAGCTAATGAAAGGCCATTAAAGTGTTAACTCCTTAAGAAATAATTAGAATTAAATATTTTGAGATAGTGACTCAATGTAAAGAGAAGTTCTTCATTGTACTTTTAAACAATTAACTTTGATTATTTATTCTAAGAGTTGGATTAACTTTTTCAAGTTTTAAAGAATTTTATTTTTCTTGGATGTTTCTAAACTGTTTATAATGCTGCTAAGTTTTTCTAAGCTCCACATATATTGCAATGTTTCACATAAAGTTTTCCTACGTTGTCTAAAGCATGACTATAAGTCTTTATTTATTTTAAGGCAGCCCCAAGACAGTTGCCTAGCATTTTTATATTAAAGAGCTCCAGCTTTGAGATACACAAGTTATGTCTTCCTGTTCATAAGTTACCTCGAGATGTGATATGATGTGCAATGAATGAGGTATGCTCATAATTCTTGATATGAAAGTATGAAAGTCAAACGAGTTAAACACGAAATGAATGTTAAGATTGTTAATAGAGAATGTTGGGTTAAGTGATTCCTCTCTTCTCCTCGTGTTAGAATTGCTAGGAGATGTTTAAAATCATGAACGTGAGTCTACACATGTCATTATGATATTTCAGTTCTAGGAACTTCCCTAGAATTCATTTACAGCATATGTATGTATTTAAGTGCTAAATGAAAGACCTATATGTGTATGGAATAATTATAGTATTAGGGGTCGTGGAAAGATCCTACACATGTTATAGTTACTGATCAGCATTTTTTATGGTTTCCAGTATTCAGATAGATTGTATGAGCTCGGTCAGCTCCATTTGTAATGGTGATTAAGATTTGTTTTTATTTTACCTCGGTGTGGTACACTAGCTGGAGATCTTTTTATTTTACCCCGGTGTGGTACATCGGCCGGAGATATTTTTATTTTACCCCGGTGTGGTACATCGGCTGGAGATATTTTTATTTTACCCTGGTGTGGTACATCGGCTGGAGATCTTTTTATTTTACCCCGGTGTGGTACATCGGCTGGAGATATTTTTATATTTACATCGGCTTAGTTATTTATGCTTGAGTTTTGAGTTGCAGTTATGGGTAGGTCGGAGCCCTATTCCGACCATCAGTCAGTTTACTCTTTAGAGGCTTTGTTGACTTAGTGTGTATAGTGTTATTCAGTTTGTGGCCTCATCAGCTTAGTGTTGGTTGGTTTAGCACACTAATTGTCTTGGTTGCATTTTGATTGTTTACCCCGTATTGTTGAGATCTTATGGGTCCAATTTATTCTTCTGTTGATTGTGACAGGTGGCCGGGATGGCCTAAGTGTTACAGTTACAGATGTCATATAACCGGCTTCTCAATCAATCATGAATCGATTGCCAGTTGCCCCTACCCCAGTTTTGGGGTGTGACAACATGCACAGTGGAACTTTGAAACAATATCATAAAGCATTTAAGAAAAACAAGTCTGAGAACATAAAGTTCAAAATAAATGAATAATACTGATAAATCTGAAAATCATATCAATCTGAAAGCCATCTAATAGATCAGTTGCTAGGACAAGCCCCTAGCTAACTCTAAGTCTATTTGAAACTAAAAAATGACCGAAAGAAAGAAATAATGCCCTCGGATGATGAGGACTCACACTTCACTGTTGAGGTGGAGAATCTGAACTATGGAAACTAACGGTGCTGAGTTTGAGAACCTGTAACTGTATCATAAAACGATAGAGAATAAAAGTATGCGTCAGTACTTTTAATGTACTGAGGAAGTGGGAGAAAACATAACTAAATATAATGCCTAAACTGATATGACATGCGATGAACAATAAGTAAATGAACTACTGAAGTAAATTGTGGTGGTCAAATGCCCCTGTTTGATGGTCGAGGTATGTCCTAAGTCTGAAAGTACTGAGTCTGAGATACTGAACTGAACTGAGCTAAACTGATAGAACTACAACTGAATTGAGTTGCTTATTCTAAAATTGGACTGAACTGACTAGTGTGAGAGTCTGTAACCGACATATAACCACGTGAGCTAAATGTAGAGTCTGATGTATACACCCCACCAGTAGGACCCAAAATACCTTACAAGGGTATAAAGGCATGAATTGGGTGATCACAAAAGTCTGGGGCCAATCAGGCCAAGTAATACTATAACCTATGCTGGCAACGTAGTTCTGTGAACCTGGGAGCATTGGAACCCTAGCCCGCTCGATGCTAAGTTCCACTCCCGCTGGAAAACCTAAACTGAACTACTAAGCTGATAGCTCGAAACTAGGGTCC
The DNA here is from genome assembly GCA_035772735.1 of Datura wrightii. Classification (NCBI taxonomy): domain Eukaryota; kingdom Viridiplantae; phylum Streptophyta; class Magnoliopsida; order Solanales; family Solanaceae; genus Datura; species Datura wrightii. The sequence goes on from JASDFA010000018.1 coordinate 148,418,349, forward strand.
ATGACTAGTCAGCGACGTATAACTTCATGGACCCTGAGAGCCTTATCTGACCAGATTCTAAAACTGGGATCAAGATTGGTAAGAGCTGCTTGTTTGGAAGCATCGTAACCGTCTAAGAAAAAGATGTAATTGAACTAGTGTCCTAAGGCTGGTCAGATCTATATACTAGAAGGTCATGACTGCCTAATAGACTAATAACTATAATCTGAGTCTGATTCTGATAACTGAGAGGCACCACTAACACCTCGAAATAAGACTGAAGTCAAACTGATCAGTTGACACTTTTCTGAAATATTCTGAAAAGATTATACATTCTAACTAAACTAAACTACTAAGAAGCTAATAGAGAACGCACCTCATTCCAACAACACGGGAATTTCATAATATGGCAAAAAATTCAAGAATTAGAGAAATATCATCTGACAAGGATAAAATCATTCTTATCAATGGAATAATTGCTCAATATATATATCGTAAGAATTTCTAGGAAATTCTGGCCATAACATTCTTCATTCACTAGATGGAATTTTTAATAAGCAAAATCATTACTCAAAAGTTAGGGCTCAAATTAACTTTTGTTCAAACCTTGACAATTTAGTTAAGAACTGATATGGATAATATGGACAATCAACATGGATATTATTCTGGGAGAAATTAATGAAAAATAACATGGAATTCATTCGCATTTGAAAACTCAGGGCTAAAACTGATAGGGTAATTATGGGATGATCTTGGGGACACAAGGGAAGAACAATCCCCTTGTTGAATTCCGACATACCAGACTAAAATTCACCTAGAGAAGAGGACTTGAACTGCTGCAACAGATGGGAACCCTAAGCTTGCTTGAGAGTTTCTTGAAAAGACTTTTGATAAGTTTCCTGAGAATAAACGTGAGAATGATGGGAGGAACCGTCCCAACCCTCTAATAAGTCTCATTTTACATCCAAAATGTCATAGTTTAAAGCTTAGGAGAAAATAAAATTACTGAATAGCCCTTAGAAAATCGCTAGGAAAAATTGCCAGGTGCCCCTAATGAGTGACCTAACAGGTTGTGGTTACTGACCACGACTCGTTGCCACTCCCGTCAAGTACACTTCTTGGGATCCTCAGTAGGTCACCATGAGGGACCTGACCACGACTCATGGTCACCAGTCGTGGACTACACTATCTAATTATGGAGATCTAATGCAAAGTCCAGTAATGAGTCACTTAACAAGTCGTCGACACAAATAACTACTCGTTGCACCGACTCGTCAAGTACACTGGTCAACTAAATATATTCCCAACTCAAACCTGACCATGGTGACTTAACGGGTTGTGGTTGGTGACCAGGACTCGTGATGTCCCTCGTTGGGTGAATGGCTTCTCATTTTCAAAGCTTACTCCTTCTTCTCACGATTAACCTAATGAGTCGTTAGGTCTCATGACGACTCGTTAGGTAAGTCATCCTGAAGCATTTCTGCAGCATCTCTGGATTTTCTTATTTATGTCAATATCTCCCTCTTGTAAACATTTGTCCTTGAATTTTAGAAAACACACAGGAAGCAGAAAATAGCAATCAAAATTTCCAAATAATGCTCATTTGACTTCAAAACTGCTGGAGTGACTACCTCCATTTCAAAAATACAAAACTGATCTAGATTTACTTATCATACATAAATTCAAAAACATAAAAGAGACTTGAACATCTCAACTGAGTCATGAAAACTAAGTTGAGTTATAGGGTCAAAACTAATATCTCAAGCTGTGCTGGAGCCGATAGGGAACAAGTGCGGGTATTTGGCCATCATATATTCTTTGGCTTCCCACTTAGCTCCCTCAACCTGTTGATTTCTCCATAAGACTTTGACTGAAGCTATTTCCTTGTTCCTCAGCTTACGCACCTAATGGTCAAGGATCTGGACTGGTACTTCCTCATATAAGAGACTATCTTTTATTCCTACGCTCCAATGGCACAACTGAGGTTGGATCTCCGATGCACTTCTTCAAAAGTGACACATGGAAATATGGATGTACAACTGCTAGTTTTGAAGGTAACTCTAGTTCATAAGCCACATTGACGATACGCCTCAAAATTCTATAAGGTCCCACATACCTCGGACTGAGCTTCCCCTTCTTTCCAAACCTCATCACCCCTTTCATGGGCAAAATTTTCAGGTATACCCAATTATCAAGTGCAAACTCCAACTCTCTTCTCCGCACATCAGTATAAGACTTCTAGTGGCTAAAAGTTGTTTTCAACCTTCCTCGGATGAGCTGAACTTTCTGCATTGCCTCATGAACCGAGTCTATCCCTATCAAGGTAGCTTTACAAACTTCAAACCACCATATAGGAGATCTACACCTTCTACCATATAATGCTTCAAATGGATCATCTGGATGTTAGAATGGTAGCTGTAGTTGTACGCAAACTCGATAAGAGGCAAATGGTCATCTCAATTACCCTTGAAATCGATTGCGCATGCTCTTAGCATATCTTTTGGAGTTTGAATAGTCTGCTCTGCTTCCCCATCGGTCTGTGGGTGGAAAGATGTGTTGAGCTTGACCTGAGTGCCTAGTCCCTTTTGAAAGGACTTCTAAAAGTGTAAGGTGAACTGCATTCCCCTGTCAGAAATCATAGCCAAGGGCACCCCATGGAGTCTGATTAACTCTCGGATGTAAAGTTTTGCATATTCCTCAGCTGAGTCTGTGGTTTTGATAGGGAGTAAATGAGGTGACAAAGTCATCCGATCTACTACCACCCAGATTGAGTCATGTTGTCGGCTAGTCCGAGGTAGACCCGTAATGAAATCCATATTCACTAATTCCCACTTCCACATGAGTATACTGATATCTTGGGTCATACCTCCTGGTCTCTGGTGCTCTACCTTGACTTGCTAGCAATTCGGGTACTTAGCTATAAATTCAGCAATGTCTCTCTTCATGCCGTTCAACCAGCAAATATCCTACAACTCAAGGTACATTTTAGTAGAACCAGGGTGAATAGAGTATCTCGAGTTGTGCGCCTCGGCTAGTATCTGTTGTCTCAACTTACCAACATCCAGTTCACACAACCTGCCCTGGTAACGGAGCACCCCATCTCACCCTTGGGAGAAAGCTTCTATCTCCTTTCCGAGGATTGGTTCCTTAAGTTTAATTAAAGTGGGATCTTCATCCTATCTAGATTTGACTTCAAGTACCAAACACGAATCTGACCCCCTTTGCATTACCACGCCACCTTCAGCTGAATCCACCAACTGCACCCCTAACGGGGCTAGCCTATGAACTTCTTTCACTAACTCCCTCTTGCCTTCCTCAATGTGAGCCACACATCCCATAGAACGTCTGCTTAGGGCGTCGGCCACCACATTGTCCTTACCCGGGTGATACACCACACTAATGTCATAATCCTTTAGCAGTTCCAACCACCTTCTCTGACGCAGGTTTAGGTCCTTTTGGCTAAACACATACTGAAGGCTCCTGTGATTTGTGAACACATCCACGTGAGCCCCGTAAAAGTAGAGTCGCCATATTTTTAACTCGAATACCACCACTTCCAACTCCAAGTCATGAGTTGGATAATTCTTCTCATGAAATTTGAGCTGTCTGGAGGCGTAGGCTATCACTTTGCCCCACTGCATGAGCACGTAACCGAGTCCAATCCCGGAAGCATCACAATAAACAAACAACCCATCTGTTCCTTCTAGAAGGGTCAAAACTGGAGCGGTAGTGAGTCGATTCTTCAACTCCTGGAAACTCTTCTCACACTCGTCCGACCATTGGAATTTCACCTTCTTCTAGGTTAACTTGGTCAGGGGAGATGTTATGGAGGAGAAACCTTCCACAAATCGTCGGTAATAACCCACTAAGCCCAGGAAACTCCTGATTTCAGTAGAAGAGGTAGGTCTGGCCAATCTTTTACTGCTACTATCTTATGAGGGTCTACATGTATTCCTTCTCCTGAAACCACATGACCTAAGAAAGTCAAGGACCTTAACCATAATTCACATTTGCTAAACTTTGCAAACAACTGGCAACCTTTGAGTGTTTGAAGCACTATCCTCAAGTGATCTGCATGCTCTTCCTTATTTCTGGAGTATACTAGAATGTCATCGATGAATACAGTGATGAACATATCTAGGTACCGCTTGAACGCTCTATTCATCAAATTCATGAAGGTTGTTGGGGCATTTGTTAAACTAAAGGACATCACCAAAAACTTGTATTGACCATACCGAGTTCTAAATGTTGTTCTCGGTTTGTTACACTCTCTAACCCTTAACTGATGGTATCCTGACGTGAGATCGATCTTGGAAAAACAACTGGCTCCCTAAAGTTGGTCGAACAGGTCATCAATTCTAGGTAGGGGATATCTATTCTTGACTGTGACTTTGTTCAACTGACGGTAGTCTATGCACATTCTGAGGGTATCTTCTTTCTTACGCACGAATAGCACTGGAGCACCCTAGGGAGGGATGCTGGGTCTGATAAAACCCTTGTCAAGAAGATCTTTTAGCTTCTCCTTCAACTCCTTAAGCACAGCAGGAGCCATTCCGTAAGGAGGGATGGAGATAGGCTGAGTATCTGGGAGGAGATTTATTTCGAAGTCTATTTCCCACTCAAGGGGAACTCCGGGAAGATCTTCAAGAAATACATCCGGGAACTCGCTGACTACTGGAACTGACTAAATGGCTGGGGTCTCAGAGTTGGAATCCTTGACCCAAACCCGATGATACAGACATCCTTTGGAAATGAGTTTTTAGGCCTTAAGGTAGGAAATAAACCTACACTTAGGCGTTGAACTGTTGCCCATCCATTCTAACACAGGCTCATTAGGAAACTGGAACTTGACAACTCTAGTTCTGCAATCAACTAAGGCATAGCAGGAGTGTAACCAATTCATGCTGAGAATAAGGTCGAAGTTGACCATGTCTAGCTCTATGAGATCAGTTGGAATTACTTTATTCAGGACTAAGACTGGGCAATTTCTATAAACTCGGCTGGCTCTAACTGACTCGCCAATTGGGGCAGAGACTGAGAATGGTTTTGAGAGGACCTATAGACTCATAATGAACTGTACCGCTATATAAGGAGTCACGAATGAAAGAGTAGCTCCTGGATTTAAGAGGGCATATACGTCTAGATGGAAGAGACGTAACATACCAGTAACTACATCAGGTGAGTTTTCTTGTTCCTAATGGGAAGATAGAGCATAGAAATGATTTTGGCGCTGGCCACCATACTGTACCTAATGTGTTAGCCTGCTGGGCTGGTCGACCTACTGGAGCTGATGATGTGGTAGATTGTGATCTCCCTCCCCCTGCTCACGGGCACTCCCTAAGCTTGTGTCCAAACTATCTACACCCAAAGCAGCCCTCTCATCCCTGAATGCATTCTCCTAGGTGATTCCTACCACACTTGGGACAAGCTGGATACTTGTTCCCAGTACTTTGAGCCTGAGACTGAGTGCTAGATGACCCACCCCTTCGATCCTGGTGGGACTGAAAGGTTGGGGCACTTGTTGAACTGGGTGTTGGGGCTCTCTGCTGCTATTGCTATTGCTGCTGCTGTGGGCGGCTACCACCGCTAGATCATTGATGGCCGAAATCTGACTGGCCAATCCTTTCTCATTTGTTCTTATATTCCATATCTTTCAACTTTTCAACCTCAATCTGTTGGGCATAGACAATTAAGCTAGAGAGGTTCATATCCTTTATAAACATTGTTGTCATGCACTACTTGAGAACTAGATTAGATACTCTATTTACGAACTTTAACATGTGAGCCCTTGGTTCGGCTACCATCTCCAGAGCATACTTTGATAGTATGGTAAACTCTAGAGCATATTCCTCCACTGTTCTATTGCGCTGACGCAGATTCATAAATTCCGCCATCTTAGCCTCACCCAGCTTCCGAGGGAAAAACCTGTCCAGGAAAGCTCTGTGGAATTCTTCCCACTCCACTGGTCCTGCTCCCATTGGTCGTCCTTCCATCCACTAGTCATTCCAGACTTGGGCTACTCCTCTCATCTGGTCAGCAGCCAAATCAGCACTTTTAGGGGAATTGACACCCATAATTTGGGTTATCTTTCTAATCTCATCTACAAACCCTTGTGGGTCCTCTCCCACCTTCATTCCATCAAAATCTGGAGTGTTCATCCGGGTAAAATCCCGCACCCGAGCAGCAGCTGCAGACCTATTTGTGGCTATCGACACAACCTATTGATTCACCTGGTTGGTGATTGTTTGGGATAGCAATTGAATGGCTACCGTGAATTTGGCGGTAGATATGGATTCATGCTGAGGAGATACCGAGGCTAATGGGGCAGGTCTGTTAGCGTTACTAGCCCTTTGTCCATTTCCACGTCGGAGAGTCATTGTTCACTAAAATGAAACAGAGCACGAGTTAGAAGGGCATTTTTAGAATTGCACTTCAACGCATGATAAGGAGTATGAATAAAAAAAAAATTTCCTAATAACATCTTGTAGCCTCCACGTCATAAGTGTGGCGCACTTCACACCCATGCAAAGGACTCTAGTCGATGTGGCTTTAAGACTTTCCGAGGATACACTAAACCTAGTGCTTTGATACCAAGTTTGTCATCCCGCGAGACTACACCCTGGATGTAACACGGTATTTGAAGTCACAAGTGACCCCAAGTCAACCCTTGATCTATCATGCACTGGTATTCTGAGTAAACATGCACAGCGGAACTTTGAAACAATATCATAAAGCATTTATGAAAAACAAGTCTAAGAACATAAAATTCAAAACACTTGAAAAATACTGATATATCTAAAACTCATATCTCTCTGAAAGCCATCTAATAGAGGAGTTGTTGGGACAAGCCCCCAGCTAACTCTAAGTCTAACTAAAACTAATAAATAATTGAAAGAAAGAAATAATGCCCTCAGATGATGAGGACTCTCACTTCACTGCTGAGGTGGAGAATCTGAACTGCGGAAACTAACGGTGTTGAGTTTGAGAACGTGCAGCTATATCATGAAACGATACAGCACAAAAGTATGAGTCAGTACTTTGAATGTACTGAGTAAGTGGGAGAAAACATAACTGAATATAATGCCTGAACTGATATGACATGCAATGTCCAATAAGTAACTAAACTACTGAAGTAAACTGTGGTGGTCAAATAACCCTGTCTGATGGTCGAGGCATGTCCTAAGTCTGAAAGTACTGAGTCTGAGATACTAAACTGAACTGAGCTAAACTGATAGAATTAGAACTGAATTGAGCTGCTTATTCTGAAAATGGATTGAACTGACTAGTGGGAGAGTCTGTAACCGACATATAACCACGTAAGCTAAACGTGGAGTCTGATGTATACACCCCACTGGTAGGACCCAATATACCTTGCCTGGGTATAAAGGCATAAACTTGGTGATCACAAAATTCTAGGACCAATCAGGCTAAGTAATACTGTAACCTACGCTGGCAACGTAGTTTTGGGAACATGGGTGCGCTCGAACCCCGGCCTGCTTTATGCTAAGTTCTACTCCCACTGGAAAATCTAAACTCAACTACTAAGCTAATAGCTCGAAACTAGGGTCCAAGACTAGTTAGAGACATATAACTGCATGTACCATGAGAGTCCTATCAAACCAGATTCTGAAATTGGGTTCTACATTGGTCAGAGCTGCTTGTCTGGAAGCGTCGTAACCGTCCAAGAACAAGCTGTAACTGAACTGGGGTCCTAGGCTCATTAGAGATATATAGTAGAAGGTCATGACCACCTAATGGACCAATAACTATAATTTGAGTTTGATTTTGATAACTGAGAGGCACCACTGACACCTCAAAATAAGATTGAAGTCAAACTGATCAGTTGACACTTTTCAGAAAGATTCTAAAAAGATTCTACGTTTTAATTGAACTAAACTACTAAGCAGCTAATAGAGAACTTGACTCATTCCAAAAACAGGGGTATTTCATAATATGGAAAAAATTCAGGAATTAGAGAAATGTCATCCAACAAGGCTAAAATCATTCTTATCAATGGAATAATTTCTCAATATATATATAGTAATAATTTCTAGAAAATTCAGCCCATAACATTCTTCATTCACTAGATGGAATTTTTAATAAGCAAAATCATTACTCAAAAGTTAGGGCTTTAATTAACTTTTCTTCAGACCTTGACAATTTAGTTAGGAATTGATACAGATAATATGGACAATCAGCATGGATATTATTTCAAGTGAAATTAATGAAAAATAACATGGAATTCCTACATATTCGAAAACTCAGGTCTAAACTGATAAGGAAATTATGGGAGGATCTTGGGGACCCAAGGGAAGAACAATTCCCTTGTTGAATTCCCACATACCTGAATAAAATTCACCTAGAGAAGAGGACTTGAACTGCTGCAATAGAGGGTAACCCTAAGCTTGCTTAAGAGTTTCTTGGAAAGACTTTTGATAAGTTTCCTGAGAATAAACGTGAGAATAAGGGGAGGAACCGTCCAAACCCTCTAATAAATCTGATTTTATGTCCTAAATGTCGTAGTTTAAAGCTTAGGAGAAAAGGAAACTATTGAATAGCCCTTAGAAAATCACTGGGAAAAACTCTCAGGTGCCCCTAACGGGTGACCTAATGGGTCGTGGTGACTGACCACAACTCGTGGCCACTCCCCTCAGGTACACTGCCTGGGATCCTTAGTAGGTCACCACGAGGGACCTAACAAGTTGGGGTCTATGACCACGACTCGTGGTCACCAGTCGTTGACCACACTGTGTCATTTTGAAGATCTAATGCTAAGTCTAGTAATGAGTCACTTAACGAGTCTTCGGCATAGATAACAACTCGTTGCACCCACTCGTCAAGTACACTGGTCAACTAAATATATTCCCAGCTCAAATCTGACCACGAGTGACATAACGGGTCGTGGTCAGTGACCACGACTCATGATGTCCCTTGTTGGGTACACTGCTTCTCATTTTCAAAATTTACTCCTTCTTCTCACGACTGACCTAATGAGTCATTGGGTCTCATGACGACTCGTTAGGTGGGTCATGCTGAAGAATTTCTGCAGCTTTTTTGGATTTTTTATTTAAGTCTTGGAATTTGATTTTGAGTTTTCGGGGCAATACAATATCTCCCCCTTGTAATCATTCATCCTCGAATGCTAGAAAACACACAGGAAGTAGAAAATAGAAATCAAAATTTCCAAATACTGCTCATTTGACTTCAAAACTATCGAAATGACTACCTCCGTTTCAAAAATACATAACTGAACTAGATTTACTTATCATACATACATTTACAAACATAAAAGAGACTTGAACATATGAACTGAGTCATGAAAACTACATTGAGTTCTAAGGTAAAAGCTAATATCTCAAGCTGTGCTGGAGCCGGTAGGAAACATGTGCGGGTATTTGGCCATCATATCTTCTTCGGCCTCCCACGTAGCTCCCTCAACCTGCTGATTTTTCCATAAGGCATGGACTGGAGCTATTTCCTTGTTCCTCAGCTTACGCACCTGACTGTCAAGGATTTGGACTGGTACTTCCTCATATGAGAGACTATCTTTTATTCCTACGTTGTCCAATGGCACAACTGAGGTTGGATCTCCGATGCACTTCTTCACAAGTGACACATGGAAAACTGGATGTACAGCTGCTAGTTCTGAAGGTAACTCTAGTTCATAAGCCACATTGCTGATATGCCTCAAAATTCTATAAGGTCCCACATACCGTGGACTGAGCTTTTCCTTCTTTCCAAACCTCATCACCCCTTTCATGGGTGAAATTTTCAGGTATACCCAGTCATCAACTGCGAACTCCAACTCTCTCTCCGCATATTGGCATAAGACTTCTGGCATCTCTAAGCTGTTTTCAACCTTTCTCAGATGAGCTTAACTTTTTGCATTGCCTCATGTACCGAGTCTGGCCCTATCAAGGTAGCTTCACCAACTTCAAACCACCCTATAGGAGATCTACACCTTCTATCATACAATGCATCAAATAGGGCCATCTGGATGCGAGAATGGTAGCTTTTGTTGTATGCAAACTCGATAAGAGGCAAATGGTCACCCCAACTACCCTTGAAATCGATCACGCATGCTCTTAGCATATCTTCTAGAGTTTGAATAGTATGCTCCACTTTCTCATCGGTATGTAGGTGTAAAGCGGTGCTGAACTTGACCTGAGTGCCTAGTCCCTTCTAAAAGGACTTCCAAAAGTGTGAGGTGTAGTGCGTTCCCCTGTCTGAAATGATAGCAAAGGGCACCCAATGGAGTCTGAATAACTTAGCCATCCGATCTACTACCACCCAGATTGAGTCATGCTGTCGACGACTCGAAGATAAGACCTGTAATGAAATCCATATTCACTTCTTCCCACTTCCACGTGGGTATACTAATATCCTGGGTCATACCTCCTGGTCTCTGTTGCTCTACCTTAACATGCTGGCTGTTCGAGCAATTAGCTATAAATTCAGCAATGTCTCTCTTCATGCCATTCAACCAGTAAATATCCTACAACTCATGGCACATTTTAGTAGCACCGGGGTGAGTAAAGTATCTCGAGTTGTGTGCCTTGGCTATTATCTTTTGTCTCAACTTACCAACATCTAGTTCACACAACTTGCCCTAGTAAAGGAGCACCCCATCTCCCCCTTGGGATAAAGCTTCTATCTCCTTTCTGAGGACCGGTTCCTTAAGTTTAAGTAAAGTGGGATCCTCATCCTATCTAGATTTGACTTCAAGTACCAAAGATGAATCTGACCCCCTTTGCATTACCACACCACCTTCAGCTGAATCCACCAATTGCACCCCTAAAGGGGCTAGCCTTTGAACTTATTTCACTAACTCCCCCTTGCCTTCCTCAATGTGAGCCACACATCCCATAGAACGTCTGTTTGGGGCATCAGCCACCACATTGTCCTTACCCGGGTGATACAACACACTCATGTCATAATCCTTTAGCAGTTCCAACCACCGTCTCTGACGCAGGTTTAGGTCCTTCTAGATGAACACATACTGAAGGCTCTTGTGATCTGTGAACACACCCCTGTGAGCCCCGTACAAGTAGAGTCTCCATATTTTAACTCGAATACCACCACTTCCAACTCCAAGTCATGAGTTGGATAATTCTTCTCATGAACTTTGAGTTGTCTGGAGGCGTAGGCTATCACTTTGCCCCACTGCATGAGCACGTAACCGAGTCCAATTTCGAAAGCATCACAATAAACAACCAACCCATCTGTTCCTTCTAGAAGGGTCAAAACTGGAGTGGTAGTGAGTCGAGTCTTCAACTCCTAGAAACTCTTCTCACACTCGTCCGACCACTGGAATTTCACCTTCTTCTGGGTAAACCTGGTTTGAGGAGATGTTATGGAGGAGAAACCTTCCACAAATCATCGGTAATAACACACTAAGCCCAGGAAACTCCTGATTTCAGTAGGATAGGTAGGTCTGGGCCAATCTTTTACTGCTACTATCTTATGAAGGTCTACTCGTATTTTCCTTTGCCTGAAACCACATGACCTAAGAAAGTCACGGACCCTAACAAGAATTCATATTTGCAAAACTTTGCAAATAATTGGCGGTCTTTGAGTGCTTGAATCACTATCCTCAGGTGATCTGCATGCTCTTCCTCATTTCTAGAGTATACCAGAATGTCGTCGATGAATACAATGATGAACATATCCAAATACTGCTTGAAGATCCTATTCATCAAATCCATGAAGGCTGCTAGGGAGTTTGTTAACCCAAAGGACATCACCATAAGCTTGTAGTGACCATACCGAGTTCTGAATGTTGTTTTCAATATGTCACACTCTCTGACCCTTAACTGATAGTAGATCGATCTTGGAGAAATAACTGGCTTCCTGAAGTTTCTCGAATAGGTCATCAATTCTAGGTAGGGGATATATGTTCTTGACTGTGACTTTGTTCAACTGACGTTAGTATATGAACATTCTGAGGGTACCATCTTTCTTACGCACGAATAGCTCTAGAGCACCCCGGGGAGAGATGTTGGGTTTGATAAAACCCTTGTCAAGAAGATCTTTTAGCTGCTTCTTCAACTCTTTAAGCTCAGCTGGAGCCATTCTGTAAGGAGGGTGGAATAGGCTGAGTATCTAGGAGGAGATCTATTCTGAAGTCTATTTCCCGCTCAAGGGGAACCCCGGGAAGATCTTTTGAAAATACATCTGGGGACTCGCTGACTACTGGAACTGACTAAATGACTGGGGTCTTAGAGTTAGAATCCTTGACCCAAACCAGATGATATAGACATTCTTTGGAAATGAGTTTCTGGGCCTTAAGGTAGGAAATAAACCTATACTTAGGCGCTGAACTACTACCCGTCCATTCTAATACTGGCTCATTAGGAAACTAGAACTTGACAACTCTAGTTTTTCAATCAGCTGAGGCATAGAAGGAGTGTAACCAATCCATGCCGAGAATAAGGTCGAAGTCGACCATGTATAGCTCTACGAGATCAGCTGGAACTACTCTGTTCAGGACTGAGACTGGGCAATTTCTATACACCCAGCTGGCTCTAGCTTACTTGCCAACTGGGGTGGAGACTGAGAATTCTTCTGAGAGGACCTCTGGACTCATATTGAACTGTATCGCTATATAAGGAGTCACGAATGAAAGAGTAGATCCTGGATCTAAGAGGGCATATATGTCTAGATTGAATAGACATCACATACCAGTAACACATCAGATTAGTTTTCCTATTCCTGACAGGAAGATAGAGCGTAACAAAAATTTTGGCGATGAACGCCATGTGTACCTAATGTGTTAGCCTACTGGGCTAGTCGACCTGCTAGAGTTTATGTTGTGGTAGATTTTGATCTCCCTTGCCCTGATGATGGGCACTCCCTAAGCTTGTGTCCAAGCTCTCCACACCCAAAGAAGCCCTCTCTTCCCTGAAGGCATTCTCTGGGTGATTTCTACCACACTTGGGACTAGTTGGATACTTGTTCCCGATACTGAGCCTGAGACTAAGTGCAACATGACCCACCCCTCTGATCCTGGCAGGACCGAAAGGTTGGGGCGCTGGCTGAAATGGGTGTTGGGGCTCTCTACTGTTGTTGTTGCTGCTGCTATGGGCGGCTACCACTGCTAGATCTTTGATAGTCAAAATTTGACTGGCCATTTCTTGCTCGTTTGTTCTTACGTTCCATATCTTTCAGCTTTTCGACCTCAATCTGCTTGGCATACATAATTAAACTAGAGAGGTCCATATCCTTGATTAGCATTGCCATCCTGCACTCCGTGAGGACCAGATTAGATACTCCATTTAAGAACTTCAACATGCGAGCCCTTGGCTAGGCTACCATCTCCAGAGCATACTTTGATAGTCTAGTAAACTCTAGAGCATATTCCTCCACTGATCTGTTACCCTGACGCAGATTCATAAATTATGCCATCTTAGCCTCCCTCGGCTACCAAGGGAAAAACCTGTCCAGGAAAGCTATGTGGAATTCTTCCCACTCCACTGGTCCTACTCCTGGTGGCCATCCTTCCTTCCACTGGTCATGCCAGACTTGGGCTACTCCTTTCAGCTGGTAGGCAGCCAAATCAGCACTATCAAAGGAATTGACACCCATAATTCATATGATCTTTCTAATATCATCTACAAACCTTTTTGGGTCCTCTCCCATCTTCGTTTCATGAAAATATGAAAGGTTCATCCGGGTAAAACCCTGCACCCGAGCAGCAGCTGCAGACCCATTTGTGGCTACCGGCATAATCTGTTGATTCACCTGGTTGGTGACTATTTGGGCTCGCAATTGAATGGCCTCACTAAAATTGGTGTTAGATTTGGATTCATCTTGAGGAGCATCCGGGCCTGATGGGGTGGGTATGTTGGCGTTACCGGCCCTTCGCCCAATTCCACATTGGAGAGGCATTATTCAGTAAAACGAAATAGAGAATGAGTTAGAAGGGCGTTTCTAGAATTAGACTTTAACGCACCATACGGAGTATGAAAAAAAAGGGAATTTTCCTAATAACATCTTGTAGCCTCATCTTCATAAGTGTGGCGCGCTTCACACCCATGAAAAGGAGTCTACTCGATGCGGCTTTCAGACTTTCTGAGGATACTCTAAACCTAGTTCTCTGATACTAAATTCGTCACACCCCGAGACTACACCTTGCATATAACACGGTACTTGAAGTCACAAGTGACCCCAAATCAATCCTTAATCTATCATACACTGGTATTTTGAGTAAACATGCATAGCGGAACTTTGAAACAATATCATAAAGCATTTATGAAAAACAAGTTTGAGAACATAAAGTTCAAAACACTTAAATAATACTAATAAATCTCAAAATCATATATGTCTGAAAGTCATCTAATAGATGAGTTGCTAGGACAAGCCCTCAACAAAATCTAAGTCTAACTGAAACTAATAAATGACCGAAAGAAAGAAATAATGCCCTCGGATGATGAGGACTCACACTTCACCGTTGAGGTGGAGAATCTGAACTGAGGCAACTAACAGTGCTGACTCTGACAACCTGCAGTTGTATCATGAAATGATACTACATAAAAGTATGCATCAGTACTTTGAATGTACTGAGTAAGTGGGAGAAAACATAACTGAATATAATGTCTGAACTGATATGACATGCAATGACCAATAAGTAACTGAACTACTGAAGTAAACTATGGTGGTCAAATAACCCTGTCTGATGGTCGAGGCATGTCCTAAGTCTGAAAGTACTGAGTCTGAGTTACTAAACTGAACTGAGCTAGACTGAATTGAGCTGCTTATTCTGAAACTCGACTGAACTGAATAGTGGGAGAGCCTGTAACTGACATATAATCATGTGAGCTAAACACGGAGTCTGATGTATACACCCCACCGGTAGGACCCAATATACCTTGCTAGTGTATAAAGGCATGAACTAGGTGATCACAAAAGTCTATAAGCACGCAACATAGTTTTGGGAACCTGGGTGCGCTAGAACCTTGGCCCGCTTGGTTTTAAGTTCTACTCCTAGTGGAAAACCTAAACTGAACTACTAAGCTGATAGCTCGAAACTGGGGTCCAAGACTAGTCAGGGACGTATAACTACATGTACCTTAAGAGTCTTATAGGACCAGATTGTAAAACTGCGTTCTAGACTGGTCAGAGCTACTTGGATGGAAGCATCGTAACTGTATAAGAACAAGCTGTAACTTAACTGGGGTCCTTGGGCTGCTCAGAGATATATACTAGAAGGTCATGACCGCCTAATAGACCAATAACTATAATCTGAGTCTGATTTTGATAACTGAAAGGCACCACTGACACCTCAAAATAAGACTGAAGTCAAACTGATCAGTTGACACTTTTCTTAAAGATTATGAAAAGATTCTACGTTCTAACTGAACTAAACTACTAAGCAGCTAATAGAGAACTCAACTCATTCCAACAACATGGGAATTTCATAATATTTAAAAAATTCAAGAATTAGAGAAATGTCGTCTGACAAGGCTAAAATCATTCTTATCAATGGAATAATTGCTCAATGTATATATAGTAAGAATTTCTAGGAAATTCATCCCATAACATTCTTCATTCACTAGATGGAACATTTAATAAGAAAAATCATTACTCAAAAGTTAGGGCTGAAATCCACTTTTGTTCAAAACTTGAAAATTTAGTTAGGAACTGATATGGATAATATGGAAAATCAACATGGATATTATTCCGGGAAAAATTAATGAAAAATAATATGGAATTCATTCGTATTCGAAAACTCAGGGCTAAAACTAATAGGGAAATTATAGAAGGATCTTGGGGACACAAGGGAAGAACAATTCCCTTGTTTAATTCCCACATACCTTACTAAACATTCACCCAGAGAAGAGGACTTGAACTATTCAAATAGATGGGAACCCTAAACTTGCTTGAGAGTTTCTTGAAAAGACTTTCGATAAGTTTCCTAAGAATAAACGTGACAATGAGGGGAAGAACCATCCCAACCCTCCAATAAATCTGGTTTTATGTCCAAAACATCATAGTTTAAAGCTTAGGAGAAAAGGAAATTACTGAATAGCCCTTCAAAATCACTGGAAAAAACTGTCAGATGCCCTTAACGGGTCGTGGTGATTGACCATGATTCATGGCCACTCCCATTAGGTACACTGCCTGGGATCCTCAGCAGGTCACCACGAGGGATCTAACGAGTCGTGGTATATGACCACGACTTGTGGTCACCTGTCGTGGAACACACTGTCTCATTCTGGAGATCTAATGTTATGTCCAGTAACGAGTCACTTAACGAGTCATCGGCACAGATAATGACTTGTTGTACCCACTCATCAAGTACACTAGTTAGCTAAATAAATTCCAAACTCAAACCTGACCACGATTGACTTAACGGGTTGTGGTCAATGACCACGACTCGTGATGTCCCTCGTTGGGTGCACCTTTATATTTTTAAGTTTTTGGTTATGAAATCATTTTCAAATTTTCCAGGTTTGGGGTGCTTGCTTGCCCTATGAAATCCTCTCTCTTTTTCAATATCAAAGCCTTAGAAACCAAGAGGAAATCCCTCCAGAAAACACCATCAAAACTCAAGCAAAAGTTGATGGAAGTGAAGGCAACATTGCGGTGAAGTTGTTGCTGCCTTGTAGTTTCGTTTTGGCAATGTTGTTGCTGCGTGTTTGGGACTATTTTGAGCTAATGTTATACTCCATATTAGTAGTAATTGTTCATAAGAAATAGTAAGTCACTTCCTTCTTTTGAAATCTCTAATAAGTGTATGAATTTTTGAAGGAAAACTAGAAGAAATTTATGGTTTGTGCATTGACTTGTTGTAGTTGTTGTGTTGTTATTTTGCTGGATTTTGGATAGCAAGATTGCTGCGTTATTGGGAAGTGATTTGGAGGAAATTATTCCTATTATATCCAACAATATTCTCATGCCAAGGGTAAGTGTTTCTAATTTCTTAACTTGTCTAAAATCCTAGCTAAAGCTAGAAGTTGGAGGATATGTTGGGCTGCCATTGTTGGTATGTTGTTGTTGAAGTTTTGCTCATTTTTGAAGGTTGGAATAGATGCGTTTTTCTGAGAATATACTCTATTTTTGGGTGTTTTTCATGATAAAAGTGAGGTAATTTCCTACCTCTATTTTCCCCCAAAGTTGTAGAAACAAGTTGAAATAAGAAATGCTAAGTGTTGCCTTATTTGTTTGTGTTGTGACTGCCTATTGATGTAACATTTTGGCTGGATAAATTGGCTTGAAACAGCCTTGTTACTTGGTGATAAACTCAAGTAATTTAAGGGGCTAAAGTTCTGGTTGTTGAAAGAAAGAAACGACATAAGAAAGCTCGCTGGAAAAAAAAAGTATGTAAGGCGCTCTTTGTCTCTTGATTTTCAAGACCGAATTCATGCCGAGGATTACTCCGGCATTCCCTTGTACTTGAGCTACTTTAGTAGCATATTATGATTCTTCCCAGTTGTTAGAATTACTTGTTATTAAGTTGTGTATTTTCTAAAGAGTTGGAACACATGAATGTAAAGCGGAGAGGGCAATTGCATTCGATTATGGTCATAGTTGTAAATTAATTCTAAAGTCCCTTCGACGTGGGCACTGTGAGCTGGTACTTTACATTACATTATGTGTTTGTGGTTTCAAAGTTGTTTCACATTATGGTTGCTAAGGAAATTTGTAAACATGGCAAGACGACGACGTGCGGGCAAACCTAATAGTTGAAATCAGTTTTAACTCAATAAGGTTTAACGAGGGTAACAAAATGGAATTTCTCTACAATAGTTACTTACCCTCTTATATTCATGTTTTAAGGTGCCTAGGGCCATGAGAAGCTTCCTCGATCCCTCTCCCTTAATCTAAGATACTAATTAAGATGTTTCTTAATTAATCGATATGTTAAACTAGGAAGATAGAACCCGAATGGGTAAACAATTGATATTTATGTGGAACCATATTTATTGGCCGGTTATGTACAATATTTTGATGCTAACATGTTAGACGAAAATCATAATAGATATATGTGTGTGTGTGTGTGTGTGTGTGTGTGTGTGTATGTTTATTCTTACATTAAAATTACATGCTAATGCGGGAAGGATTGCCTTTAGAAAGTCTCCATATATTTATTAGAGCTCTTGAGTTATCTAGACATCCTGAGAATTGCAGGCTTTAAGTAGACACATCACATGTTCTTTGAAAGTTGAATATGTGTAAGGAAATGAAGCTAAGTGTAAAAGTTGAGGCGCTAGTATCAAAGGAGAGATAAGAGTAAATGTTAGACCTTTTAAGGTAATATGTGAGGTATATGCCTTCTGTCCATAGTTGATTTCAAGAACCTTTGAGAGACGTTAAAATATGAGCAAGACGAGTTTAAGAGACAAGGTTGGCAATTAGGTAAGAAGGTAAGTGCGTACAAGAATTGCAAGAATAGTGAACACGAGAGTAAATAATTAGGTAGGGGATGACAAATCCTGTTTGGAAAAGAATTTAAGATGAATAGGAAAAGTAGAGCTAAAGGTTGTTAAATTTAATGATAAGTGTTATGATTGTTAATGAATTAGGCAAATAGATAGAAATATTTACCCTGTTCTATAGACGTTTAGCAAAAGAGTTATAAATAAAGTTGTTTATGTTCAGTTGTGTTAAGCTAATGAAAGGACATTAAAGTGTTAACTCCTTAAGAAATAATTAGAATCGAATATTTTGAGATAGTGACTCAAGTTAAAGAGAAGTTCTTCATTGTACTTTTAAACAATTATCTTTGATTATTTATTCTAAGAGTTGGATTAACTTTTTCAAGTTTTAAAGGATATTATTTTTCTTGGATGTTTCTAAACTGTTTATAATGCTGCTAAGCTTTTCTAAGCTCCACATATATTGCAATGTTTCAAATGAGCTTTTCCTACGTTGTCTGAAGCACGATTATAAGTCTTTATTTATGTTAATGCAGCCCCTAGAAAGTTTCCTAGAATTTGAATATTAAAGAGCTCCAGGTTTGAGATACACAAGTTATGTCTTCCTGTTCATAAGTTACCTCGAGATATGATATAATGTGCAATGAATGAGGTATGCTCACAATTCTTGATATGAAAGTATGAAAGTCAAACGAGTATAAGCATGAAATGAATGCTAAGATTGTTAACAGAAAATGTTAGGTTAAGTGACTCCTCTCTGCTCCTTGTGTTAAAATTTCTATGAGATGTTTAAAATCATGAACGTGAGTCTACACATGTCTTTATGATATTCCAGTTCTAGGAATTTCCCTAGAATTCATTCAGCGCATATGTATGTATTTTAGTGCTAAATGAAAGAACTATATGTGTATGGCATAATTGTAGTATTAGGGGTCGTGGTAAGATCCTACACATGTTATAGTTACTGATCAGCATATTTTGTGGTTTCCAGTATTCAGATAGTTTGTATGAGCTCTGTCAGCTCCATTTATGATGGTGATTAAGATTTGTTTTTATTTTACCCCGGTGTGGTACATCAGCTGGAGATCTTTTTATTTTACCCTAGTGTGGTACATCGACTGAAGATATTTTATTTTACTCCGGTGTGGTACATCGGCTGGAGATATTTTTATTTTACCCCAGTGTAGTACATCGGCTGGAGATATTTTTATTTTACCCCGGTGTGGTACACCGGCTGGAGATCTTTTTATTTTACCCCAGTGTGGTACATCCACTGGAGATATTTTTATTTTACCCCAGTGTGATACACCGGCTGGACGAATTTTATATATGAATTTACGGTTGGCTGGTCACTAGCATTACAGTTATAATTTCTTTCTTGTGCATTTTTTAATTGAATTTTCATCTCATTATAGAGTTATTATCAAGTTTCAGTTTCCAGGATTTTAGGTTGTTACCATTTCTTATTACTGGTTCAGTTATCTTGAGTTCAGTTATGTTATAGTATGTTTTTGTCAATTACATGATGCAGAGTTTCAGGTTATATTTATCCTTTATGTGTTTATGTGATAAGTTAGTTATTACAGGATTGTTATCTCATGGTTAGAGTTTCAGTCTTACATACCAATACATTTTATTCGTACTGACTTCCCCTTGCTTGGGGACTTGTGTTCGTGCCGCAGGTGCAGGTAGAGGTCAGGATGGCAAGTTGAGTAGCAGTTCGTGAGATCAACAGATGGTTGGTATGGTCCTTTCTTCCTGGAGCTAGGGCTTAGTTATTTATACTTGAGTTTTGAGATGCAGCTATGGGTAGGTCGGAACCCTATTCCAACCATCAGTTAGTTTACTCTTTAGAGGCTTTGTGGACTTAGTGTGTACAGTGTTATTCAGTTTTTGGCCTCGTCGGCTTATTGTTGCTTGGTTTAGCACACTAATTTCCTTGGTTGCATTTCGATTGTTTACCCCGTATTATTGAGACCTTATGGGTCCAGTTTATTCTTCAGTTGATTGTGACAGGTGGCCTGGATGGCCTAAGTGTTACAGTTATAGATGTCATATAGCCGGCTTCTCGATCAATCATGAGTCGAGTGTCAATTGTGCCCTACCCTAGTTTTGGGGCGTGATACCTACTTTTACTTTTAAATCAAAAATGCCCTTTTTCAGATAAAACATATTATAATCTATCATTAGTTTTATATGTATAAAATCACAATAATTTATTGTTAATTTTTATTTAGATAATGACTAAAAAATATCTAATGAAGTAGAAAATATTTTTATTTCTTAATCTTTTTTGAGCTAAAGAAAGACAAATATTTTCTAATGTAATCCTTTATTTTAAAGAACATTTTCTAATATAATCCTTGATTTTAAAGTTATGATATAACAATCATAATGTTATAAAACACAAATAATTATTACATTATTTCAAATCATAAAATATCTTTAAAATATCATCGATAGAGTTATTGTTGATCCTTTTTTCCATTTTACTTTAAAATTAAAAAATATATTAGAAAATTCTTAACCTGCTTCAATTCGGAAAAGATTAATGAATAAAAATATTTTCTATTTTATTAACATTGTTTCAATTATTATTTAAATAAACACTAATGATGAGGTTACTATTATTCATATATATATATGACCTATATTATTATTTTAAACAGTGGTTATTCTATTTTAACTGATAGAATGAGATTAAGAGGAAAAAGATTATTTTTTACTTTTTTATTAGTTAAAAAAAAATTTAAAAAAAAAAAACAAGAGAAGGGTTCTTTAAAAATTAAATTTATTAGAAAAATAGTGTTCTTAAAAAGAAACGAAACAATATATATATTAGGAAAAAGACATTTTGATCCAAAAGTAATAATAGGGGCATTTTTGTTCAATTTTGCATAGGTTAAGACATCTTTGACCATATTTTATAATTTTAAACATGTTATAATATTTGTATGTGTAATAAACTTTTAAAACACATGATATTAACATATAATAATATTTAGGTTATTATAAAAGTTTTTTTAAAAAAAACTATTAAAAGTTCAAATATTTAGTATGTATATATTCTTATACTATAGGCATTCTTAGAAGTAATAGGTCCTTTGAATTTTTTGGATAACAAAATTGATGTATTCAAACCAGATTACCACTAGTTGACAACACACGTAGAGATAAAGAGTTTGGGTAGAGAATCCAAATAGAAATAAACATCCATAAAAATCTAAGATAATGGTAACATGACAAAATAAGTAACTTTAGAAACAAAATAACATGTACTATAAAATGAGTCTTCTTTATCAACATGGAGTATAAATTGATTCCACCTCCTTCAGTTTCTCCTTTACCTTTTTCCTTCTACTTTTTCTTCTCCTTCTCCTCTCTTCCTCCTCTTTTTCCTTCTGCTTCTCCATCTCCTCTTCCTCAACTTTTTCCTTCTCCTTTTCTAGCTTCCTCTTCTTCTTTAGTGGCTGATCTTGTTTGTTGTCATTGTCATCACTATCTATATCATTGTCATCCTTATCATCATCCTTATCTTCATCATTATTCTTGTTAGTATTGTTGTTATTATTATTATCATCATCATCACCATGTCCATTGTTGTTACCATTATTTTCAGCATCGTCATTAGAAGGTTCTTCATCATCAAAACTAATTTCCCCATATATCTTGTCATCATACTCATCATTGTCATCAATGTCATCACTATCGATACTATTATCACTACTGAACACATAATCTTCATAAGAAAAACTATCACCATCACCATATTTATTTTTTGGAACTATCGCCTTAGATATTTTAAGCTCAGAAAAAAATAGCCTACAACAATGTTATTAAATGTAAAAGTGAATAATTTTATCAAATATTAATTAAATTCAACAGAGAAAATAAAAACCTATTTGTAACTCATCTCTTCTCCAAGATGGCTTAGAAAAAATGATAGACAGACATTCTAAACAAAATCACATTCATTTAGAAAAGAAAAATATCACTTAAAAAAATTCTCTAGTATGTATAGTGGTAGTAGTGTTACACAATAAAGCAGATTTATGAATCTGATTCATGAAAATAATTAGATAAAATACAAACTTGAAATCAAAAAAGTGAGGAAAAGGCACGTGAAAAGGTATATACATAAATAGGTACTAGCTAAGATCGTACCATGAAGAGGAGAGACTGAAGAATCAATCATTTGAAGAGAAACATTGATGGTGGAAAGTCTTTGCGAATCCATCAAATATTTTTAGGCTACGGAGGACTAAGGGTATTCAATTTTTGAGTGAATGTAGAAGGACATAAAGGGGTTACATATATAATGGCTCATGTCCAAATTAAGTAACAATTCTATTTTATTTGCTAAAGGTAATTCATCAAATAAATTTAGAGTCAAATTAAATAGATGAATCTAGAACATATTTTCTTACCATTATATGTCATGGTATTCAGCAATTGAACTTTTTAAAAACAATTTCTGTTTTTTTTAAGTTACAACGTATTATAATTCCTTAAGAAAGCGCTATATCAATATTCTTGAGGTTTTGAAATATCAAAATAATTTGGAAAAAGTCATGTTATTAGATTCATTTTAGTCATTTTTCATAATTTCTCGTTTACTTCTATATCATGTTAGACAAGATTCAGTTTTGTACAAGTCACGAGGTCTAACCAATTAAAAATATGGTAAATCCTTAAAATGTATAACTACTCATCCGGTTGTTAGAAAGCCTTGACGACATTGGCATAAATTTGAAAAATTATCACTATCATGAGGTCTAACTAATTGAAAATAGGTAACTTAAAATCTGTAATGACCCATCCAGTCGTTAGAACACCTTGACGATGCTGGCGTAAATTTTAAAAATCTTTGCGGGTCTAAATTTATATCCTTGAATAAAAAAATTTTAATTTAATGATTTGAAGTTCTGAGTTAAAATTTAGTAGGCCCAGGTGACAGGGCCACTACAACGGGAACTTCTTTATTTTAGTGGGACCGCTGCAATGAAATAATCATCGCCACAGCGAAAGACGCTGATTAGAACTTCATGATTTTTCTAATTTTATGATCTAGATCCTTTTGTAACAAGGATCAGTCATTAAAAATACTCTGGAATGAAAGTTTTATTTGTCTAGAAAGGAAAAGCATAGGGTGGCTAGAGAAGGAAAGGATTCTATCATCCTACCTCCGTGATTCTCCACAAGAACATCAGGGCTCGAAGCAAGAATGCAACACCATCGTTTCTTGGAAACAACATGGTGCCCAGGTAGGTTATAGCTTATGGTTGTATTAGAATTTGATTAATAACTCATATAAGTGTGTATAATTAATGGGTATATATAAATATAGAATGTTGAAGATGACTTGTACAAAACTATAGGGAAATGGTTGTTAAAGATGAGGGAAATAACCCGAATAACAAAAATAGGAGGTGATGAATATTATGTTGTAATTATTAAACATGGGTAGATTCTTGATGATAGATTGTTGATAGTGTGTTCTGAATAATATATTCTAGTCGGCATATTCTTAACAGTACATTCCTGGTTGTGTATTCCTAATTGAACGTTATTGGTTATTGTAAGTGGAAATATGGGTATTAACATGAAATTGTAATAAAAAATTATTGAGTTAAAAATGAAGTTAGAAGAACTTAAATATCAGGTGACTTTGAAGTTAGTAATAAGCTTATAACTACGATAGAGATGGAGAATTTACCATGAATAGTTGTATCCTCAAGTAGGGGTGACATTATAGTTGGGGTACTCTTAATAAGCATTGTACCTAAATAAGTGAACTTTCATGAGATTGAACTAATAAATAATTGGGGGTAGACTGTGATGTAGATATACATAAAAACAAGTATATATTAATACTTTTTTGTGTCTATACGTGTATATCTAATTACCTACACACCCCACTTAATTATAATGTGGAATTACAGGAGATTGCACTATGACTAATTTCTTATATGATTTCAGACCGATGAATATGCTTGAATGGTCTTTGCATGGTGATTGTGATTTAAAGTATGATGGTATAACTATGTTGCTTTAATGAACTCTTAATTGGTTAAACTATAAATATTATTCATGAGCTCAAAGTGCAATTGTTATTATCAATGTGTACTTGTGATCTAGCTGATGTGATGATTGATTAAGAACATGATGAAATATGCTGATGAATCATAGGTAATACATCTTTATCCTGAGATGAGAGGCTTGTGTCTGAGGTAAGTATTCGGAAGATACGCTCGAGTATGATTGAGTATGTGTATAAATACTTGGATATGAGTGGATTGTGCCTGAGGTGAGCACGAGGTGAGCAATTGTGATATGAGTGGCTCATGTCCAATGAGAGCTTCTGAACGAGCAGATGAGTGAGAGCAAGTACCATGCCGGTACAGTACATGTATTTCTTGAGTCTCTTGCAGATCATAACTGGAAGGGCAAAAATAAGACCCTCTAGTATATGTGTACAAATATTTAGATATGTGATGGACATTAAAATGTTTGATGGACATTCATATACACAGATATGATACGTGATATACCGAGAGAATTCGAGTGTGATATAGAAATACAGTCGTGATATGAGATTTACTGATATGATATCGGTGTGATATAAGATGATATAGATATGGTATAGATGTGTATAGAGTGAGACTAATGAGGTACAAATATATATATATACACACACACACACATACACATACACACACATACATGTATTCGTGTATCAAGTGTGGACGTGATTCCATTGATATACATTATTGCTTTACAATTAATAATTTTCTTGTGTTGCTAAACAATATATTTTCATGATTGACTGAGTATGAACTAGTGGATGTAAAATGATCTTATTATTAGTCCCTAGTAATGAGTATTCACAATAATATTGCTTCATGTTAGGTCGTTCTGGAGTGTGGGAGTGGTTCCGTTAATAAGGAATAGTGTTTAGATTGTAATGTGAAGATATGAGATATTGATGATTTATTATGGATAATAATTAAATAATCAGCATCATTAAGATATTATTGAGTCAATGAATGAATCTTGGTTAACGAGAACGGGCATACTTTATTGGTAAGGGATTTACATAAATATAAAGGTGATTGCAGCCTTAAATGGTGAGTTGACAAAGAGAAGTGTTAGTGATATAAAGATACTGCCTAAGCAAGGCACCACTGCAGCTGTAAACATCCGCTGTTACGCAACTGTTATAATGGTCAAGTCATTGTTGTAGCAAGATAATGTAACTAGTATAGGATTTGTGGAGTTGATTAATTGATTGTTGAATTGAATAGGTCATACAGATACATACTTGTATACCTAATTGGTGAATGGATCAAGATTGAATAGGGTATAAGTGTATGTTATTTTTTGTGGTTAGTAAAGGTTAATCAATTGGATGTTGATTATATACTATTGTGTGAACTAACCCTAGTTGGTCGATGATGCTTACCAGTATGTGTGGTGTATTCATACTATCTTGCCGGCCCTTTCTTGGATAGAGTTTGTTACTTTCCAACTGATGGGTGATGCTAAGCTATGGTGTAGAGCTTTTCTAGAGTGCAGACCAGCGGGGTCACCATTATTGACCTGGACCTAGTTCTGCTCCACTTTTCTAGAGAAGTACATACCACATACCCTGAGAGATCAGAGGCGGGATGAGTTCACTACCATTGAGCTGGGGACCTCCTTAGTTTCTTCATATGAGACGCGACCACTCACTATCTAGGTATGCTCTGCCTTATTTCCCATAGAGGAGAAGAGGATCAGGCAATTTGTTAAAGGCCTGAATGTAGGGCTCCAATTGTTAGCCATTTAGATAGTCTCTGTAGGTAAGACCTTTTAGGAGGTAGTTGACTTTATGAAAAATGTGGAGGATGTGAAATAGGATGGTTATGCGAAGAATGCCAAGAAGAAGGCTCGTAAGGTGGGTTCTTACTGTTGCTCTTTTGCTAGGAGCCCAGTACCTCAGGGCTACTTGGGATGCCCTATTCAGGTGCTTCTAGGGTCTTCCAGGCACCACTCCGTGACCATCAGGTGCTTCTAGGAGTACTCATATAGTTCTCTTAGATTTTGGGGCTTGTCCTATTTCATCTATTTCGACTCAGAGTCTAGTGATTCAGATGGTGTGTCATGAGTGCGGGGAGTATGGCCATATTCGCAAATGGTGTCTCAGGTTTAGTCAGGGTGGGTAGATTATTACACACCTAGTACATCAAGCTTTGTCCCCTACCGAAAGAGGAGGGAGTGCATTCAGCAGGGATCGCCCAAAGCTAGGGAAAGGCAACTAGCTTATCTTCAGGGGTGGCACCCAGTTGGGTAGAGCTGGCACCCAGGTTGGAAGGGGTGGCAATCAATCTAGTGGAGGAGTTACATAGCCCAAGAGGGTCGGGTTTCAGGTAGGTAATCTTGCCCATTTCTATGCATTTCTGGGTAGATTCAAGGGTAGAGGCTTCCGACACTGTTATCATAGGTACTATTTTGTATGTGACAAAATGGCTACGACTTTGTTTGATCCTAGTTCTATATTTTTCTATGTTTTTGCTTATTTTTCTTTGGAATTGGATCTTGCTTGTGATGTACTTTATGCTCCTATCCATGTGTCTACTCCTGTTGGGGATTCTGTGGTGGTGGATAGGGTATGTCATGCTTGTATTGTTGACTTTATGGGTTATGATACTCGGGTATATTTGGTGATCTTTGAAATGGTAGATTTTGATGTGATTTTGGAATTGAGTTAGTTGTCTCCATACTATGCGATTCTGGATTGCCATGCTAAGAAAGTCACCATATTGGGCCCAGGGTCATCCAGGTTGGAGTGAAAAGGAAATTGTAATCCTGCTCCTAAGAAACTCATCTTTTATATTCGTGCCCAGATATTGAGAGAGCATGGGTGCTCAGCATATTTAACCCATATTTGGGATACCAGTTCGGAGGGTCCTTCCATATAGTCGGTCCCGGTAGTTTGTGAATTCTTAGAGGTATTTCCCCTGAATCTGCCTGGCATGCTACAGGACTGCGATATTAATATTTGTATAGATTTAGAGTTAGGGACCCGACCTATCTCCATACCACCATATTGGATGGCACCAGCTGAATTGAGAAAACTCAAGGAACAGTTATAGGAACTACTTAGTAAGGGGTGTATCTGGCTGAGTGTCTCTTCGTGGGATGCCCCGGTCTTGTTATTGAAAAACAAGAATGGTAGTATACACATGTGCATTGATTACCATCAGCTGAATAACGTAGCCATCCAAAATAAATACCCTCTTTCTCAAATAGATGACCTATTTGATCAGTTATAGGGGGAAGTGGTGTTATCAAAGATTGATTTGAGGTCGGGCTATCATCAGCTGAAAATATGTGCTGAGGATAATCCCAAGAAAGCTTTTAGGATCAGGTATGGACATTATGAGTTCCTAGTCATGTCCTTCGGACTCACTAATGCTCCAGCAACATTAATGAGCTTGATGAATGGTATCTTCAAACCCTATTTAGATTCATTTGTAATCGACTTCATTGATGATATCTTGGTATATTCTAAAACTAAATAGGAACATGAGAATCATCTGAGGATTATGCTGGGGTTGCTGAAGGAGAAACAGTTGTATGCCAAGTTCACCAAGTGTGAATTTTTGTTAGAGTTTGGTATCTTTTCTTAGACATGTAGTCTCCAAAGAGGGGATTAAGGTGGATCCACAAAAGGTGGAGGTAGTCCAAAACTAGGCTAGGCCTACTAAAGTGACAAAGATTCGAGTTTCGTGGGGCTGGCCAGTTATTACCGTCGGCTTGTGAAGGGATTTGCATGCATTGGCTCAGTATTGACAAGGTTGCCTCAGAAGGATGTGCCTTTTCAATGGTCTGAGGAATGTGAAGAGAGTTTTCAGAAGCTCAAAACCCTACTAACCACAATAATGATAATGGCACTGTCGGTGGAAGGTAAAGATTTTGTAGTTTACTGTGATGCTTCATGGTCTGGGTGGGTTGTTGTGTTAATCCAGGAAGGACAGGTCATTACTTATGCTTCGAGACAATTGAAGGTGCACAAGAAGAATTACCCCATGCATTACCTAGAGTTGGCAGCGGTGTTGTTCGCTCTGAAAATCTGGAGGTACTACTATTATAGAGCTCATTCTGAGGTGTTCACAAACCATCCGCAGCCTACAATATGTGTTCTCCCAGAAAGATTTTAATCTGAGATTGCGGAGATGGATGGATCTGCTTAAGGATTATGATATTACAATCCTGTATCACCCAAAGAAGGCAAACATGGTGGCTAATCTTGGGCATAGTTACATGCCCAAGTGATATTTTATACCCAAGATTTAGTCGTATTTTTACCTTATTTTAAGTATAATCTCATGTAATGTTGACTATAAATTCATGCGTGAACTAACATATGTGATTATCATTTTTCATTTTTATAGGTAAAATATGTTAATGAAAGGGCTTGATATGATGATGCATGAACAAGAAGGAAGCATAGAGTGAATGTCAATGAAGATGCATGAAGAGGGCAAGAAATAGCGACTGCTGCACAAGGCAATGTGTCATGCTTGCACCTTGGCACACTAGAGGTTGTTCCATGCCCCTGTTATGCGTATGAGACATGTATCAGGCAGTGTGCCTGCACGCTGGCACTGTGCCATGCTGGGCATGCTGCGCGATAGGCGTTGTGCCATGCCACCCATCTTGCACGACCACGCCCAATCCATAGCTGACATGCCTTTCCACAACGCCAAATTCCACTGAAGCAGCACGTTGCCTTCGTGTCATAGAGGCAAACTACCGCGATGGCCAGTGTGACACAAAGGTGGCTCATCCACGACCAATTTTTATTTATTATAAATAGAATACTTGGTTCATTTTTAGGGATATCAAGAAATATTTTGAAAAACAAACTAGGAGCAGGAGGAGGAACATTACAGACTTTATTCTAGGGTTCTTTTTCTTTTCCTTCTTTTTGCCATTCTTGTAATACATGAATGCAAAAACTATGTTGAATTCTTGTACTAGCATTGGTAATGCTCAAACCATACCTCTTACTGAAGTATGAAGCGGACTTTGTTAATAAAGAACCCAACTAGAGGTCGGGGTCGATCCCATAGGGAATATGGAAGAGCAAGATTACAGCCGGTAAGTGAACTTGTAAGGTAGTTACTTCAAAATTGGGGGCTTCTAAAGAAAATCAATAATAAAAATGATTATCAATAATTTGGTTTTGAATTAATATTAAAGGATAACTAGGGTTTGTGTTCCCCATGGGTTCATAACTACTTTGGGTATACACTACTTATAGAACTGATAATTTAGGTTCATTCAAACGATTGACCAATCCCTATTGAATGACTATACTCAATTACTCAACCAAGTCTCATGAGCGGTTTCAAACTATTCGTTATCACTAAGTTCCAGATTTTAACTATCCTGTGACCACAACTCAAGTTAATACAATGATCATCAAGATCAAGGCTCTGTTAGAATTCTCTTTTCCTAATCTCTACCTCTTGGACCTAAGCAAGTAAAGAATTAGGACATGTCCTAACGTCCCACCGTTAAGAAACGTTTAAGCATGGAGAGAATACAACATAAGTGTTTGCATTGGTTTTAGAATCACTTTGTGCAACCCTAGCTTGTTAATCCGACATGGTGCCCACAACCTTAGGTATGGAGGTTTTAGCCTCTCATAGTTGTAAGGTTGAAAATTGCATTCATGATTAAAAACATAAATTAGTACTTAAAATTATGAATGAGAAAAACACTTCTTTTAATAAATCAGCAACATCTTAAAGAACAAGTAGCAAGAGTAATTCAACAAAAGGTTGATCACAAGTCAAATCGACTCAATTCTCTCTTTCTCTCCTAAAAATCTCTTCTATTCGAAAATCTGATGATGTATACTGAAAATAAAACATAAAACGTATTTATACAGACACAAGAATCCTTTTCCTAGGCTAACAGGGTGAATTTCCATATCTGGTTTCGCCCACGTCATGGATCCACCTACGATCCGTAGCACGATCCTACAGCCGGTAGGTTCCTTTCGTACATTGCATAACTGACTGAATTTTGGCTAAGTGTTGGATCCTGGTATACTCGTACCTCCATCTTACGATTTGTACTGAGCTCCCGTGGCTTGACTATGAGACTTTAAAATACTTCTGAAGTTGATCATGACTGCCATGGTACGACTCGTACCTTTATTCCATGGTTCGTACTTCCTTTTCGTAGCAGAAGTCAGCCTCTTATGCAAATCTTCTGAATCTTTTCACAACTTCATCACCACGACTCGTACAAGCTTGGTATGACTTGTACTGAGACTTATATACTGCATCTCTTCAAAATTAGCCTTCTGAAACTTTCCATGGCCACTAGTACGACTCATAGGACCTTCATACACTGAAAGTGATGGTACCAAAACCCCTGTGAGTCAGTCATTATGCTAGAAAATTTATTTTTAAAAGAAAGACAATGATCAGGGTATTGTGAAAGGGTTTTTGACTGGAGCTATGCTAAAACTTTGATGAACTTGGGTCATGAAACACTCACAAAGAGTTACAGGTAGTAGGTCAAAAAGGGGAGGATTGAGCATGGTTAAATTGAGTTAATGATGTGCCTAGACCTGGGGGAAATTTGAGTACCTAAAAATGTGAAAAGAAAACCCTTGCAAACTAAGAAAAGAAAATCTGGAAGGGTATGAGGCGTAGTACGGATCATAGGTTGCTACTACGAGTTGTACTGAGAACTCGTACCACCAAATTTAACAAGGTTGCATAAAAAGCCTTTCCTAGGACTCGTGGAATAGACCTACAGGTCGTACCATGAGTCGTGGAAAAATCCAGAGAAATACTAATGCAGGGGCTTCATCAAACGACTCAAGGTATCGATCGTACCTTTGTGGTACGTCCCGTACCTGCGAGTCATACTAAAAATTGGCTATAATTCTGGCACTTCTCACGAGTCGTACCTTCATAGTACGATCCGTAGTGATGGCCCTTGATGAGAATTTGAAAATCTCCTATCTAATTCTTATTTTTGAAAAAAACAGAATGCTAACTTCTTTCTCTACAGGTACAATGAAATACAAATGCAGAGAAGATAAATCAATAGCCCAAAGGACATTAATTAATGAGACAACTAAGTCAAAGTCTGAAAAGGTAGGGGACTCACCTAGTGTTTAGTCGAAGAGTATCAAGTTGACACCTCCGACACTGATGGAACCAGAACCACTAGGGCAAAAGAAAAGGCCCAAGCTTAAGCAACCACTGCCACATCAGCTCGAGCTCCTTAGTCTCAGGAGGGAGTTATGGAGGAACAATAGAAGTCGGGAAATGAATCCAATGCTGAAGAAGGGTCAGGGGAGACCCAAAATAGAGAAGAGAGCGGCAGTGAAGAATCAGAGGAGGAGTGTCCTGATGTTGCACAAGAACAGACCCCACCCAGGAAAAGTCATACAATTCAGTGGAGTGTGCCGGGAGATAACAAAATCTATGAGCAAGGCATCTCTCTCACCGCCATAAATAAACTAAGGAGGAGCTTCAAAGAAGAATCGCGGATCCTCACAAACTCACTGAATGAAGTTGAGGAGGTGAAGTGGATTTTTAGCTTCTATGGTTTTGAGTGGATGGCCAAGACTCCAGCACAGTTTACAGAAGAAATAGTCAGAGAGTTGTATGCAAACTATTTGGCCACCATGGAGGTAAAGGCAAAGGAAGGGCAGAAGATTAAAGACCAGCCTCGTCCGGAGACTGTTATGGTCTGAGGTCGAGAGGTTGATATATCTAAGCGTACCATCACTCAAATGTTGTATGGACCACAGTTCCTGCCTACAAGGATGATGCCAGAGTACGATCACAGGGTGGAGGCATATTAGACAGCTGAGTGTGCAAGAGCGACGAAGGTAGCTGCAATGGCTAGTAGAGGTGATTGCTGAGAACACTGAAGAAGCTGAGTGGGTTACAGGTGGAAAGTAGGTGACAAAGAACTCACAAAATTTCATAGCAAAAGCTTGTTGGACACTAGTGCGCCATCGGTTAGCACCTACGGTCAACGACAACACATTGAGTACTGACAGAGCAGCTTTGGTGGCATGCCTCATGTCTCGTTACCCCATCAATATCCTGAGGATCATAGCAAATGAGATACGAGAACCAGCGGTGGGAGTGAGCACTACTATCCCATTCCCGAGTCTTGTATTCAGTTTATGTATGGAGGTAGGAGTTCCATGGGGTGACGAGCGTTTGATTGGAGGCCAGAGGATTTCAGACATAAGCCTTATTCGAAATGAGATGAACCTGGTAAGCGTATCCAAGATTCCCACAACAATCAGCAACCCAGCCAGCAGGGGACGCACAGGTGAATGTCCCCATTACACAGGAGCAGAGCGAAACACCGCTACAGACACTAGTCATTCAGAGTCAGCTCCTAGCATCTCAGCTGCACCACTACCCAGCCTGTAGACTCAGACACCAGCAGGATATATTTTCGTACCACAGGACTTCCTCCAATAGATGTCCAAATGGTTGATCATGGAGGAGAGAAAGATTCAAGCCATGATGGACAATGTAAAACCATGGGTCAAGTCAAAGATTGAGGCAGAAGCTCAGGCTCTACATGCTCGCGTAGATAGTTTTAAGAGTTGATTCAGTGTGAGGATGGCGGATCAGACAGATACCAGTAGTCTCCGTGCGGAGTTGAGGGCTCTTTGGAGCCAAGTAGTTGAGTTTTCATCACGACAACCAACAATTATAGTAGCCCCCACTCTTTCGGACCTAGATGTCGAGCCTGACGAGGAGATTGATTTGGTGGCATAATGGGAGCCGACTTCAGCTGTTGAGAAGGGTAAGAAAAGAGCTGCTAAGGATGTTAGAGAGGATAGTCCAAAATAGAGGACGAAGAAGGAGAGGAAAGAGTGCAAGTGGCAAGAGCAGAGAGCATACGAACTCACGACACACATATTTCTGAGCTACATAAGAGAGCTAAAGGAGCAAGCAGCTCCACCATAGCTCGGCCTGAGCTTGCTAGTGGTTGTGACCCTTCGGGTGAGCCACATTTAGCTCAGATAGTTACAAAGGTCGTCGAAGCAGCCACGATCATTTAGGGGGGGGACCACTCCCCCTATTGACACACCATTGAGAGCACCGGCCACCGCTAGAGCCCCTATTACAGCGGAGGTACCACCTCCGTGTTGACACCTAATTTTGACCTCCCGACGCCCGCATAAGCTGCTTATGTATGTATATTTTATTTACCTTTTTTACGCAATTATTCGTCTTGCATTCATATTTTTAAAATAATTAATTATCACAATCTTGTGAAATTATTTTAAATTACATACATATGTATATATAATTTGCATTAATTTTAATTTATTAATTTCTGATATCAAATAATTATGTCATATTTAGTATATTTCGTATTAATATATGCTCTTATTTTGAAATATATATTTTACTTAATCTTTAAATATTTACATAATTATACAAAATTTTATAAATTTATTTGTGTAATAATATTACTTAAATTTATAAATTATTTATGTTAATAATAAAGTTTATATAATATTGATAATTTAATTTTATTTCCTAGTCATTGAATTATTTACAAATATAATATTTTATTAATTATATAATATTTACATGAGTCTATTCAATTTTATAACCTATTTATTCATGCTTATTTGATTTTTCCGTAATTTAAACTATTATATTATCTATTTATCAAATTATCTACAAACATAGTATTTTTATTAATCACATAACAACTAATTTTAGTTTCAGTTAATTTATTCAAAATCTAGCCATACTCTGCCCAAATCATGTCAATTTTAGCCTATTTTTACCAAACCTATCCACTTTTAAATTCAATTCAATCTTAAATTAATTCTTACCATTAACCTATCCGTGATCCGCCTAATAACTCTTGACCCGACCCAGAACCTAAGACCAAATCCTATCCATTCATTTAATCTGATCCTACGGATCATAATAAACCCTACCCACCTTCCTTTAATATTCCCTTTCACCCCCCCTCCCCCAAAACTCTAATCTCTCATTCTTTTCTCACTTCCTAACACCAGCGCCTCCCTCCTCTCCTCACAAACCCAGCGCCGTAGCTGCTTCCTCCCTCCCTCACCATCTTTATACTTCTCCCTCTTCATTTTCGGTGAAGCCATCGAAAACTCACGTAGTCGCTGCACCCCCTTCAAACCCCTCTCTTTCTCTCCTGCCTCCCACCGGACAACTGCGAACCACCACAAACAGTTCCCACTATTCCGGCAAGTCACCACCACCAAAAACCCGTCGCCTCCCCTTTCTCCATTTATCCCCCATCCAGACACCTTCTTTTTCCCTTCACCGGCGAAACCTCGAACGCCGAAAAATAGCCCACACCTGCAGACCTGACGAAATGCCGGCAATTGCCATAACTCCCTCTGTTCTCTTTCTCCTTCACTACTTCACCTTCTCCTACGGCCAAAAGCAGCGCACCATATTTTTCTTCTATAACTTTTCCGACAACCTCACCAATACCACATGCCATCTCTTACTCTTTCTTTTAGCTCCAATGAGTTTCTCTACCACCACGCAGAGACCGAAATCGTTTGCTAGACAGATCCTCATAGATCTGTCCTGAATGTTGATTTTTTTGTTTATTATTACCTATGCCAAGTTTAGACCTAAACGAAATTATACTTGTTGATAATATTGCTTGTATGTATGTTTCAATTATTATTATGTTTTCCTATAGAATATCATTTAAACGCGAATGAGTGTTTATACGATATTATTTTTGTTGTACTCTATCTAGCCTAATATTCTCAAAAAAATATTACTATATAGTTATGTTTGAGTATATGCATATATCACTGTTCTTGTTGACTTTTATGAAAGTCATTTGCTATTTGTTTAGACATTCTTGATCTACATATTTGCAACGGTACTTCGTTGTTCTCTCTCGCCACGGACTGTTGGTTTATTTTCATCTCTTGACGGTTGTAAAACATCTAAGCTTGGTAAATTTTGGTAGTTTATTGTTTGATTGCATTTAACAGATTTTTGTTCATATAGGAATTATTAGTATGTTGTTCCGTGATAATATATATATATATATATACACACACACACACACACACACACAGTAAATATGCTAGTGAGATTTTTATTCCTATAATTTGAGTAATTATGTATTCACTATGCATAACAAATTTCCTTTGTTTGATTTGTTTCCTTCTCTAATTAATTTAACCTTATTATTTTTGGTATGAATTGACTGTTTGATTAACCATGTATTATTTTATTTTCTTGTCTTGCCCGGTCAATAAGTTTGTATTATAAAATTATGGCAACTTGTGATTTCTTGACATTAAATGATAGTTTTATTTTTTGGTTAATTTATGATTAGCTGATTCTTTCCCCTCTTTCAATATTTGCAATTATGGAAAAAACTATTTCCTTTTACCTTAGTGAATCTAATTAAATTAATTAATTTAGTTGCATATGGTAATATAATTATTTGAAATTGATTGCGTTTAATATTACTTTCCCCTTTAAACCTATAAAATCAACTCTTTGTCCTCTTTGATATTCATTCGAACATTATCAGAAACCTACAAATATACTTTGCTTTTGAGAATACTATTTATCCCCTTCTAAACTCCTCTTCCCAACTCAATATGAGTACTGCTCGGAATCCGCGAGATTCTTGTGATCTTGATGTATTGAAGTTTGGGGTTTAACTAGTCTAAAATCTCTTTGAAACTGCTGTTAGTTGCTCCTTACTTATTTGAAACTGCGATCTTACATTCATCGTTCACTGGTCAGTTTTGTTCCTTTGCATTATTTTGATATCAATGTGAGACATCGCTGCTTGCGCCATGTACGAATTTTATGCATATTTTTTTTGTTTATGTGCACGATTCATGATTTAACATGAATGCCTTTACAACTATTCAATTGAGTTTTAATCAGAACGTATACGTTGGAATGGGTACACTTTGTTTGTGTCATTGATTTTTAACAGGTTCAGTCCAGTGTGGTACGAAGAGTCGCTGGGAATAAGATAGAGGGATCAAAATTATTTTAATTTTTCTTAATGCTTTATTTAATTAATTTTTATTCTTTTTATTTTGTCGGCCTATAATTATTGTAAGATGTTGATAATAGTAGAAAAGGGTCTTGCGGGTATTTTATCTTCCTTTACTGCTTTTCTTAACAGTTAAACTCGTAATAGGAACCGTGCCCATAGGGTCTTATAACATATGCAATAATAGAAATCAAGCCTATAGGGTCTTATAACATATGAAATAATAGAAATCATGCCTACAGATCTTATAACATATGCAATGCAAGATATCATGCCTACAGGATTTCATAATATATACAACTCTAAGAATCATATCTATAAGATTTTTAAATAATTTAATCTGAAATATTTTATTTGAATCTTAAAAACCCTGCCTATAGGAATACCACAAACTTATTTATTTCTGTTAAAAGTCGTGTTTGTAGAGCTATTCGATGTTATATGCTAGCATATTGTGTTGCATCCCGACATGGTTCAGAATCTACCTGTTAATATCTGATTCAATTGTAGTTTATTTCTGCATCATAAAGTTGCATATATAATCATCAAATGGTGAACTTGCATATGTTAGATTTAATACCTATAAGAATTTGAGTGTTCACAATGCATTCTTCGGTTGTTTTAGCATTAATGAAATGACATGCTTAACAAACTGCTTCATACATATCTGATTTATACGTTCTAAAACAACTTATTAATAGTCTGTTGGGACTAATTGTTCGGTGCTGTGGTGACTACACACAAGTGCACGTGGTTGAACAAGTAGTAAAGTGGCTTAATTAAAGCCAAGTATCGATTCCACAGGGACTGAGCTACGGTACTAATTAACTTAAGTGTTAATGAACTATATCTGTAAGAATGCAAAAAACCAAATAAATAATATTTTGAGAGTTTGAGTTTACTAATTAATAAGAATCTAAGGCAAAATTATAAAGTGAGTCTGAACTATAGTAATGAGCATGTTGAGGTTAAAACAAACATGCAGGGAATTAATTCATCGATACAATTCAGTTAATCTTTCCCTCGATTGCTAGTCAAGAATTATTGCCTATGGATTGGAACTTTCGTCTCCTATCCAACTTAAGAATCATGAACCTTCAATCTACATTTTTGTGACAAAAGAATTTCATGTTCTAGCCATACAAAACCGATTCCTTAATTGACTAATAAGACTTTCAGATATATTTCTATTCTGAATGTAAACCAATTCTCAATTTTTCCAAACTAAGAAGAGATCATATCCTACCAATTTCTTTCCTTCTCAAAATCAAAATTGGATTTTTTAGATATACATTAACATTGGCCAAACATTAATGGAGTAAGAACAAGAATTGATAGAACAACCACTGAAGAAAAGATGAAAACTAAAAAGATCAACAATTACATTCCACTACAATTGTTCTTAACCTCAGCAAGAAGTGAATTTAGCCACTCATTTGTGGATTAAACATCATCAAATGAGTATAAATCACACAAACAATTGAGATAAAAGAGAAAGAGATAGAGAAGAACCCTAGAATTTTCGTCCCCTCAACTGCCTGTAACCCACGTTCTTCCTCAACCAAGTCAGCATCTTTAAAAATAAACCTAAGTGTGCTATTTATACTATTGAGAATTTTTCCCGGAATAACAAGCAACGTGGCACGGAGTGTATCGCGGAGCACTCCTTCCGTGCCATGGGGGTATCGCGGACCCTCTCTTGAATTAGGCTCCTCAGAATTTTCACCTTGGCATGCCACGGCCTGCATCGCAGAGCCTGGCCAACGTGCCACGGTGTTATTGCGCACCTACGCTGGAAATTGATGTCCCAGGTAATTGTACTCAATGTGCCACGGCTTGCATCGCGTGGCATTGCCTCTGCATCACAGAGGTAATGCGAGGCTTCACTGGAAATGGCCAAAATTAAATCACCCGAGGCAGAATACCTCCGCGATGGCAGCCTGACATGGCTTCATCGCGGAGCCCTTATTTTTGCTGCTCTTCCTAGACCTTTTCCACTCCTTGCTTCCAAGTCCATTCCCGATATTTACCAACATGTATCTTAGCTTCCCAAAATTCCATTTTACCTGCAAAACAACACTAATCATGTTGGTTAGTATAAATTCACATTTTAACTACAAATCACATGAGAATGCACAAATAACGATAGATAACAAAGACGAAATGAAGCATTTGAGTATCACTTGGGCATATAATTCTGCCCAAGATCACTTACCCCACACTTAAAACCTTGTTCTTCCTTGAACAATACTCTTACATCTCATGCAATTGACACCCACGCATAGCTACTTTGGCTCGACAATTCAAGCTACGGCTATACCGATTATTTAATCTAGCAAATCATCAAGAAAACATGCATGGTCTCATCAATACAATGACATACCCCACATTAAGACCTCCTAGACTCAAGAATCGAATCTTGATCTCGGCAAACTCATGCAAATCAACTGATCAAGACATCCGGCACGAAATTTAATCTCTCGTCAAGCATGTGCCCTCACAACACAAGAGAATCTCCCCATTTGCAATCATACGATTTCCAAAGCATTACATGTAGGGGTATATGAACACAAATTCGCTCTCTCTCCCAAAGAATTCACATGCATCATGTCATGAACCATAGGCTTGCCTCTAGTGTATTACTCCACTAATATTAGGACGCGTGATGTAAGATCACGTAGGACTTAACTGGTTGTAATGTAAGCTAAGGAACTAGTAAATACTGGGCTAACCAATAATAGCAACTAGCTTCCTTAAGTGCTTTTCAATACATCCCACCATCATTATGGGCATTGTTTCTTCCTTCATCCTCTCATTCTTGAAATTTTTCTTTGTTTTTGTTCCCATTTCTTTAAGCACACTCGACTTAATAACCAAGATTAGTTATACATCTTTATTTTATTTAATTGCAGCAAGTGCACCTTTGACCTTTTCTTTAACTTTCACCACTTCCGCTTTTCCTTTCTTTTCACAATTCTCACTCCTTTACACTATGGGAAAATTATTTTTCTTGAGTGCTTAAGAGTTTTGGATCAAATTCAAGGCTAATGAAAAGAAGGGATTATGCTTGGTTTGTACCTCTTCAAATAAAGAAAAAATTAGGCTAAAGGCTCAATGGGGCTAACTAGGATGTACATTCAAGGTAGGTATGATAATGGAAAAACTTTCAGTTTAATCAAAGAAATGCCTACATCCTTTCCTACAATACACATCCTTCATTTCATTTCGTACACACACCAGGCAAGTTCTAGACACTTCACAATAGCATGGAATAATCGAAAACTCACCTCACACTCATTGCACATGCTCAACTCAAGACATATTCACAGACTCTTCAATCAGCTAATTACAAGAATTCAATATTAAGCCTCGATCTCACCGAATCGAACTTTATGGCCTAGGTATCTCAACGTGTTTATGCATTTGCATGCTTTCATACGAGTCACCTTTGCAACTTAATATCATGTACAACACGTAACGAGAATTCCGAACCATGAAGTAGCGACACGTTTGGGAACAAACAAAAGAAAGAAAATAAAGAGAAACTACTCCTATCGACTACATTTCCCTTAAGACGGTCGTCATCCATCCATCATAGGCAACGGTCACTAATTACGACTTCGGTTCAATGGGACTATTCTCAGTAAAAGTACCGAAAACAAAGGCCGAGAAACGCAAAATAAAAGAAATTTAATGAAAAATTTTAAAATTTTCGATAATTTCGATAGAAAACAAAAATATTTACACAACAACCATTCAACAATAGCTCACACAACAACCATTCAATAACAGCTCACACAACACACAACAGCTTAACATTCATTACAACACTACTTAATTACAGAACACATAACACAAAGTCACAGGGTCACATTTTTCACAGGCACAACAACACAACACATACACATAAACAAAAACAACAATGAAACAGCTGGCACCTAACTACTCCCACCCCACACTTAAATCGAACATTGTCCCCAGTGTTCACAAAATTCAACATATCACAAAGGTGGGTGGTGAAACTCCCTGATCAATCGAAGTATTCAACTTCTTCATCAGGTGTCGTTGCCTCGTCTCCCATATCAGAATCGTCCCCGCCGTCTTCATCTGACTCAACATCTGAGTCCTCACGGCGTGTCTCTTCATCGGTGGGGACATCATCATCTACCGGCTCCATAAATGCTGGCCCCACTCTGTATAGAGCCCGAGCATTTTCGCCGAAGGGGTAATCCAAGTCAAGCTGCCAAAGCTCATCTTCTGTTGCTGGCCTCCCACCAATGCGCAACTGTAGCATCTGCATCCCGTATATGTGGGCCATATACTGATCATCCCGAGCATGTCGCTCGGCTAGTGTGAGAACAGGCCCGTGAGTAGTGTCGGGTGCCTTGGTTTTTGTGACATTCAAGGCATGCCTGTCAATTTCTGGGATGTAATCCAGGGCCTCCTCTTCGATATCATGGCCCCTCAGGAACGTGGTAAGCAAACCACCGAACCCGTACCTATGCCCTTGATGTAAGCGGGCGCTCTTCATGGCAAAAATGATTACCGCCCCAACATTTATCTCAAGCCCTTTCATTAGGGCATACACCAAGCACACTCAATCCTGGGTGACATCTTTCATGTGCACCCCCGGGATCAGGCAAGAACACATAATGTTTTGCCAGATCCTGGCTTCCCTGTTCATCTGAGAGTAAGGCAGTGTCTGATGGTAGTCCCTCTCTTTGTGCTTGCTCCACTGTGCTGTCGAACGGGCTTCACATAGAGAGCGTCTGATGTCCACATAAGGTGGAGTTATGTTCAGCTGCCGGAGTACATGGGCGTCTGTGTCCTGCGCCCCCAATATAGCATTCAGGTGCTGGGGCTCAAAGGTGACAACCTGCCCCCTGATCTTGACAGTGTGACTGCGGAGGGTCGGGTTCCAGTTGGCATAGAACTCCCGAATCAGATGGAGATTGCACTACCTGGGCTCTTCAAAGATGAAGTTCAGCCTCAAAGTGTCAATCTGGTGTACGATCCGTGGGAATTCCTGTGCCAGCGGCTCCCTTGCTATTTGGTCCTCAGGGAAGTATATGGTTTCTTTGTGTTTTGCATACCATTTCTTCCCTTCATCAGTCACCCATCGGGTTCCGTATTGTCGACGTTGACCTCGTGGAACCGCTGGTGCTGCTAGAACTGTTGTTCCCAACCTAACTCGTTTCCTGCTGGTGCCTAATGTGGAA
Organism: Datura wrightii; assembly: GCA_035772735.1. NCBI lineage: Eukaryota > Viridiplantae > Streptophyta > Magnoliopsida > Solanales > Solanaceae > Datura > Datura wrightii. The sequence goes on from JASDFA010000018.1 coordinate 148,460,014, forward strand.
TCTCCCTTTCCTTTATCTTGTCTGCCCGACATTGTTCCTGCACATATAACCATATAATCCTAATGTTATTCAAATCATAACGAGCTACGAATAAGGTTGGGTTTAATTGAATCACCCCACACTTTGTCTTTAGCAGCAATTAAAACAATTCGGCAAGACATTCATGATTTCACAATCTTTACATTCAACATTCTTAGTGCCGTCATATAATTCGATGGAATAGTTACTATGTACTACTCAGACTTCGTACAACGAATAACAATATCGCCATCGATTCCATTATATCATCATACCACTTAGCCAAATTTTTGTTCTCAACAACCTATGCAATTCACCAATTTCATTTTTCCGAAATTCCCTTGTCTACTTAGCCTATTCAACATTAATCACAACATAATTCACATCACCCAACATGCACAACCCAATTTTTTTTCACATTTCAAACAAATTTAGTCTTCTTCCTATTCAAATTCCAACCCTAGCTACCAATTATGCAAAAATTCAATAAAACATGCATTCATCGAAGTTCATATACTCACAACAATATTATGAATATCAATAAATCATAACTTAAATCAATTCAAGCTTAATTTGCACTTAGGGCAAGGTTTACTCACTACACATGTTCAAGAATCGAAAATTCAAGCAAAAATGAAGTAAAGTTCAAGAACATACCTTTAATCCGATGAAATTGAAGAAAACTTGTGCCTAGGTCCGTGTCACGTTGGGGGAGGAGGGAATTTGGGGTGTTGGTCGCGGGGGGTATGGAAAATAAGGAAAAAAAATTGAGGGGATTTGGGGTTTTAAAAGTGTTTTTCGTGCGGGTTACCCGACGACCCGGTGTGACCCAACGCGAAATGACACTCAACGTGTCATGGAGGGTAACGCGGAGCACCCCCTCCGTGAAACGGAGACATCGCACCAGTGTTCTAGTATTTTTAAAAATTCTGAAATAGGCTTCAACGTATCACGGAGGGTAACGCGGAGCACCTCCTCCATGAGACGGAGCCATCGCGTAGGCTCACTGTCATGCCACTTTTTATTTTTCTCACCTCAATTTTTTTTTCTTTGCGCTTCTTTGCATTTTTGCCCTCTGTTCCACCTGAAAATCATTTCACAATAAGAAATTGGTTAGAATTCATAGGTTTCAACGCAACAATAATTTTTTTCTATTATTTTTTTCTTTTTCTCTTTTTTTTTGTTGTTTTTCAATTTTTTTTCAAATATTTCTACTCATCTATTACAACAATTTCATGGGTTGCCTCCCGTGCAGCGCCTGGTTTACCGTCACGGCTCGACGTCATTTACGCTCAATCATCCTCTAGAGTGATTGACGTCTTTTCTCGAATAACGTCCTCGCCCTAGTAATGCTTACAACGGTGCCCATTAACCAAGAACGTGGCACTTCAATCTTCTTGCCACAACTCCACTGCCCCGTGCGAGGTCATTCTTACTACCTCAAATGGCCCTGACCATTTGGACCGCAATTTTCCTGGAAACAGCTTCAATCTTGAATTGAAAAGCAATACTTTCTGCCCCGGCTCGAATATCCTATGCACCATATGCTTATCGTGCCACCTCTTTGTTTTCTCTTTATAGCACTTGGAACTTTCATAAGCATACCAACAAAACTCATCAAGTTCGCTGAGTTGCATCAGCCTCTTCTTACCCGCTAGCTCTAAATCCATGTTCAATTTCCTCACGGCCCAGAAAGATCGGTGTTCTAGCTCCACCGGCAGATGACACGCCTTTCCATAGACCAATCTGTACGGAGAAGTCCCAATTGGTGTCTTGTAAGCAGTTCTATAATCCCACAATGCATAGTCGAGTTGGCTTGACCAATCACTGCGTTGTGCATTCACTATTTTCTGGAGAATCTGCTTTACTTCTTTGTTCGACACCTCCACTTGCCCACTATTTGGGGATGATATGTTGTTTCTACCTTGTGGCGCACCCCATATTTAGCTATCAAATTCTTTAAACTTGCATTTACGAAATGAGCCCCTCCATCACTGATAATGGCTCGGGGTGTCCCAAACTTGGTGAAAATGTGCTTTTTAACAAATTTCGTTACCACCTTGTTGTCATTCCTGGGGCAAGTTGTTGCTTTAACCCACTTTGATACATAATCAACGGCCACCAAGATGTAACGATTACCAAATGACGGTGGGAAAGGGACCATGAAATCTATACTCCATACATCAAAGATCTCCACTTCTAATATGTGCTGTAGCGGCATCTTTTGCCTTCTACCAATTGTGCCTGTTCTTTGACATCTATCACACATATTTACGTATGCCATAGAGTCTCTAAACAGTGTAGGCCAAAAGAAACCTGACTGTAGCACCTTGTGCACTGTCCGCTCGCCTCCGTGTTGCCCTCGTTACAATGAAGAGTGACAACTCCTCAACACTTCTGCAATCTGGATCTCCGGGATGCATCTCCTCATCACCTGATCCGGTCCCTGTTTAAACAATTACACCTCATCCCAAATAAAATACCGGCAATCATGCCTCAACTTTTTTCTTTGCTGAGCCATAGCCTCCGGTAGATAGACTCCACTCACTAGCAAATTCACAATGTCTGCATACCAAGGGATCTCAGCTTCCCTTATTGCCAAGAGCTGCTCATCTGGGGAACTCCTCATTGATGTTGTCACCTTCCTTCACATGCGACCGGCTTTCCAATCGCGATAGGTGATCTTCCACTTGATTCTTGCTCCCCTTTCTATCCTTAATCTCTAGGTCAAACTCTTGCAACAACAAGATCCATCTGATCAGTCTGGGCTTTGCATCCTTCTTGTTAAACAGATATTGAATCGCTGCATGATTGGTATACACCACTACTTTAGAACCCACCAAATAGGACCTGAATTTATCAAACGCGAACACCAATGCTAGCATCTCCTTTTCTGTGACTATATAATTAACTTAGGCAACGTCTAGTGTTTTGCTTGCATAATGAATAGAATGAAAAATTCTATTCCTCCGTTGCCCTAATACAGCTCCCACAGCCACATCGCTTGCATCACACATCAGTTCAAATGGTTGTTCCCAGTCCGGAGAAATAAGGATAGGTGCTTCTATCAATTTCTGCTTCAACTCCTCAAATGCTTTGACACAATCTTCATCAAACTCAAACTTCACCTCTTTTTCTAGCAACCTCTACATAATTGTCTAGAAATTTGAGAGAAGTTCTTAATGAACCGTCTGTAGAACCCTGCATGCCCGAGAAAACTGCGAACACCCTTCACTGACACAGGTGGTGGTAGCTTTTCAATAACTTCGATCTTAGCACGATCGACCTCCAACCCCTTGCAAGACACTTTATGGCCAAGGACGATACCCTCCTTGACTAAGAAATGACTAATATTTCTTCATTAGAGATCATGTTTGTAGGTCTTACTTGCACCCATTTAGAAATCACGTCCATAGTTTCAATATAGAGGCTTACGTGAGACCTTTATGTGTTACTTATATTCTCTAGATTATTTGTTGTTTAACGTTAATCCCCTAAAAACCTTAGATTTCTAGACCCATTAATCCAAATTAGTTGTCCAATTCCTCTTGGACATTAGGCTCGAGACGGGTAGGCAAATTTTAGGGTGTTAGTTTATTCACATAGAAACACCTTAAGTTAATAATCAATTAATTAGGCGGGTAGCGGGATATGATAGTCCGTGCTCGCTGAATAATACGAGCAATCTAAATGGTTGTGAAATATTATTTAAGTTGCACGGAGTGATCCCTTTAGGTTAAAATAACCCTTCCTCTATGTGTAGAACTACGTCTGGCCTGATTCCCTTTAGGGATACGTTGGCGCCTCTTCGAGGTTCAGCCCCATATTTAAAAAATTTATTTTTTGGTCGTCTTTTGTATGCATTTTGTTATGTTTTTTTTTATGGATTGAATTATTTTTCTTGACTGTATTTATAGTATTGGATTGTACTTTGTAATAATAATAATAATAATAATAATGATCTTTAAATGCATCTGTCCCACCTTCTTTCTTCTCGCTTGTCTATATTTTTTATATTTATTTTACATTTATCAATCTAGTTTAATTTTAAATAACTTAATTTAAAATCAACTCTTGTTTTCTCATTAGTTAACTTCCCCCACATATTAATGGATCCGGCCGGGAACCACATTTTTGGACCTCGAAAGGTGCCTAACACCTTCCTTTCAAGGTAATTTAGTCCCTTGCCTGAACCTGGTGACGTAGGCTAATCTAAGTAGACTCATAGCGTAGTATAATGCCCTAACACACCTTAAAATCATTAGTGTTGACTCTTCTCTTTAAATAACCCTTAAGAGACGTCACATGTTGAATCCCGCTTTTCACAAGAAAAAATGTGGCGCAACAGCATGGCTACTCCGCTGGAGATTTTAGGCATTAAACCACAACGTGTTCGTTTTTATGTGGGGTTTTATGTGTTCCCTTTTCTTAACTTGCTAACTGTCAAATTCAAATCCTTTTCCCTTTTATTTATTTCTATAACTATTTATTCGCTTCCTTATATGTTTATACCATGAAGTTACTAACATTTTCTTTCTTTTGTCTATTATTCTTTTATGACTTGTAATATGTGTTGACACCCAATTTTGACCTCCCTATGCCCCGTCTAAGCTGCATATCAATATATATATATATATATATATATATATGCATATTTTAAATTTATCCTTTTAACGAAATTATTTAATTCGCATTTGTAATATTCTAGCGTTAATTAGCATATATATATTTAAACTTTTTGCAAAAACTATTTTAAATTATACTTCTAAAATATTTTATTGCATTAATTTTAAGTTTTTAATTTTCCAATATTATATGTAATTATGTCCTATATAATATATTGCTTAATAATATGCATACATGCATATTTTCAATTAAACGAGGTTTATTTACAAATAATAATTCACTTAGTTTTTATAAACTATTATATTAATTTCATAATAATAATATTTATATAATTTTATCTTAAATTAAACTATTCTATTATCTATTTGTTAAATTATTTACAAGTGTAGTATTTTTATTAATTTAATAGAAGCTAATTCAATTTTCCACCAATTCATTTATATTCTAGCCACTTTCTATCCAACTCATACCAATTTTGGTCATTTTCTACCTAAATTTTGTCAATTGTAGCCATTTTGATCAGATTTTTGCCACATTTTAAATGCCAATTCAATTTCATTTGAATACAACCCATTTAATTACCCGCGACCCGTGAATCTGATCCATAACCGGACCCATTATCTATCTTAATTCTATTCGTCCATTCATATTGATCAACGGTCCTGATTAAATCATATTCTTATTTCCTTTTAATCTAACCAAACTTCCCAAACCTAAAAAAAACCCTAGAACATAATGCACACCCTCTCTACCAAAAGGAGTCGCCAGCCCCATCTCCTCCGCCATATCATCTCCAGCGACAGGGCAGACACCATCGCATCCCATTTCAGCCATCTTCAGACCACCGTGCTGCTGTCACCATCTTCATACATCCATCTCCCTCTCTTCTCTCACCTCGCCGAACCTCCATCACTGAACAGACCCTCTTCCTCCTAACTCGTCGTAGCCGCACGGCCGCACACCCCTATCGTCTCTCTTCCTCACCACCATCTTCCCCTCTCTTCCTTTCCACTTTTCTCCAAGACGTCGGCCAACTGCGCCACCCAAACATAGCGTCGCGCTCTCTCCATTGGAACTCACAATTAATGCCGGTTAAACTACCACCTGATCTCCGCCTCTCTCTGTCTCCTCTTCATTTTCTCCTTCCACCGGTAACCCACCAAAAAACCTTCGTTCACCATTGCTCCAGAAAACCAACCCGCACACACCCAACTCTTCCTTTCATTTTCTTCCTGCTCCGGTAGACGACCACCTCAGCACCGCTAGTCCCTCTCCCCCTCTCCTCTTCTATCGTCCTTTACGGCCAATGTTGGCCTAAGAATTGCCACTTCCTTCGCCGAAACACCACCACACCAGAACATGACGCCGCCTACTCTCGACATCTCGTACACACTTATTATTTTATTTATTTATTCTCATTCATAATGGATTTTTAAACCTTAAACTCCCTGCTAAACAGTTTTCCGTCTTCGTCCAATTTGTTCCTGTTCGTTAGTTGCTCAAATGTTTGAATCAGTATAGTTTATTGAGGATCCCCGATTTTCATTAAACTTGGAAAATTTCTCACTAGATCATGGCAATTTCTTCAAGAGTGTTGTGTTAAACGCAAAATATATATTGTAACTTCTATTTTGGGTATCTCGCTTAACTCATTTTCTTCCTACTAAGTTGGTTGCCTTTATTTTATTCATGAAAAATAGCAAAGTTTTCCTAAATGGCTAGTTGTATGAATTTGTTCCTTTTCTTTTCAAGTTTCGATAACATTTATCGTCGAACATGACAATTTGATATGTTTCTATGGTGCAATCTTGATAGCCTTAGAATTATTTCTTGTTAAAACTCAATTGTTTGTGCTAAAATTGCCTTGATTATTTGAAGGAAGTCTCTACTAATTTATATTTCTTATTTGTTTCCTTTAACTGATTATGTTCATGTAGATTTTTAAGACTTCGACAAATTTGTCTTTCTTAACCCATTAAGTTGGGTTTATTACAGCCCTTTAGGAATGCTAATATGAGATTCTAGGCTGTAATAACTGGGTCATTTTAGTAAAATTTGTTTGGTAGCATATTTGGCTTTTTGATCAGTTGAAATGATATGTTTCCTTTACTGTTTGAAATTTTGATTCCATGATAACATCTTCCCTGCACTAATTATGGTTATTTTTCCATTAGTTGCTTCTCTATGGATTACAATGAATTGTAAATTTATTATTTATAATACTCATGCATAGGTAATATAATCTCCTCTTGGTGTGACAACAATCTGCTTCTTTTCTCTTTAACCATGTAATAAGTTCTAGGGTTGATTAATTATGGTCAACTTTTGACAAATCTCGTGCTTGTCTATTTTAGTCTCATAAATTACTCTTCCTTTTCTGCAATTATGGATATTCATTACTTGAATGTTATGGTAAGATTGTGATATTTATTCAATAAAGAAAAGATTTTGTGTGATTGATTATTCATTTTCCTTGATTGACTTAATGTTGCATTCATTTAGGTAAATTGTGATAAGTTTTATATGGAATGGATTGAAGTGTGTTTATTTAAAGAAAAATAATTATTTTAGCTAATTTCCTTTTATTTCCATTCCTTTTATGTCTTTAATGGATTTTATGACTTGATTGACTCTTTTCATAGATCCTTCTTTACAGTTTAACTATAAAAACGGGTCCTTCTCCCTAGGGGGACATGTTACTTCACATGTACAACTTTTCTTTCTCTTCTCTTTATTACTCAAACATTACTATTCCCTTAGCAAGACAACAACTTAACCTCTCATAGCCTAATTTTCTATCAACCCTACGTTACTTTTTAGCCAAAATATGATTAAAATATTCTGGCTCCTTTAATACAAAAGAACTCAAGTCACATCACCTAAAAACTCCGCTAAGTTCCTAACCTTTGATCTTTATTCATATTCTTCTTAACGGGTCAGTTATCTAACTATCTGACTCTTACTTATTTTGCTAGTTCAACTATCATTTAGTAATTCATGGCTAATGCGTGTTTTACTTGATTTATTCACTAGCCTCTTTTATGCCTACATGAAAATTTATTAATATTTGAGTTCTATTCATAACTGTGATATTACTAATTGATCTACATATACATACATGTTATCTGTGTTCTATGCTCGTTTTGTTTAGTCTATTTGAAACAGGTTGCTCTTGGTTTTGTTCAAAATGAGACAGAAGAGTTCACCTGGGTTTGGGCCTAAAGGGATGAAAGAGTTTAAATGTATTATTATTCTTTTTTATGTATTTTATGTTTTTTCGTTATCTCATTAATTTGTAATAATGTAATAAACGTTAATATAATGAAAAAGAGACTTTTAAAAGGGGGTGGGGAATTATGTGCTAGTTGTTTTAATTTTTATTTTTAGAGTTTCTCATAAGTTTGCATTATTATTTATTTATAAATTAAAAAAAGTAAGAGTCAAAATTTGCTTTTCTCTATTTGAATTAGGCAGTGGTTTTTAATTAAACGAATACTATCCCTTAACATATAGTTAATGGGAAAGTAAAAGGAATTACGAGGTCTAATTCCAAACATTTAGACTAAGTCAACCTGTTCCCCGGACATAATATTCAACCTAAGATTTTCAAAGAGATTATGTGTATTTATATGTAGGTATTTATGTGTTTATATTCAAATCTTTATTTGAATATTCTTAAATATATTATTATTATATTTTAACTTAAAAACGACCTCCAATTAATTTGTTGCTAAGATTGAGGATCACGATTTATAATATCGTGTTGTCATCCCGATAAAGCAACAAACGTTTTTAAAAAAAAAAACTCTCTTTATCTTGTTTAGTATTTTGTATATATATTATAGATCTCGCAAATTCTATTTTAATCTGCAATGTCTTTCTTTTTATCTTATTTTATCTTTGTGTTATTATGTTTATCTTTAAATTCCAAGTTGTAAAAAAAAAATAATAATAAATAAATAAAAAGATAAGAAATAATTTGTAGTATATTTGTTATTGTTATTTTAATCTTTTTTTCATTGCTTCTGTGAATGCTTTAACTTCTTCCATTAATAATGTATGTTTTATTTAGTTACGTAAATAAATTTGCACGCATAATTTGATTTATTTAGGTTTTAAATTAAAGGGTGAATTATTCCAAGTTTGAGTGTTTATTTTGGTTGAAATAATTCATATACTTGCTAAATAATTTAGTCAATATCTTATCATTGAGTTTCTCACATTAATTAGTAAATGGCTCAATTTATTTTATTTATTTGTATAAGAGTTTATTTGTTTAATCACATTTAGATTAGTTTCAAGTAAAAAAAATTGACTTTACTTTATCTCTTAATCCCCACAGAATAACGAATTCGGTTGAGACCCACAGTTGTGGACCTCGAAAGGTGCTTAACACCTTCCTTTTGAGGTAACTTGAGCCCTTACCCAACTTTTGGTGACGTAAACTAATTAATTAGAATTTTCAGTGTAATTACTTTAGTCTGGTGTCATAGTGCACCAAAATCTGTTAGGTGGCGACTCTTCTTTTAAATTAATCCTTCAAGAGTTGTCACATGTCCTAACCCACTTTCCGCGAGAAAAATGGGGCGCGACAATATGTAATGATTATTTATTTGTACAAATTGCCACGTGTTTTATTATATCAATTGTGATACCGCTCATACTTCTCCACTTGGAACTTCTCACAATCACACACCGTACACGTGAGTTGTGCTTTGCACTTCTCCGAATTCCTTTCAAAGCCTATTTTAGAGATTTGGCATATATGTGGGATTAATGGATAGTTTTACTACCATGTGACCACATGCCTTCTCACATAGAAATCTTTCAGTCCATGTCTACCCTATTCTTTGAAATTAAAGTCATATCATGCATGCATAAGCCTAGGTGGTTTGACCCTTGGTGTCAAACTACATGTAAGTTAACCACCCATAAATCAAAGGGTTATGTGACCCAATGACCATGCATCATTACGTGCTAAGTGATTAATATAAATTAAGTCCAAACCTAATGTTGATAAAATGGAGTTGGAATTTTCTTTAATTTTGTTACAGGATTTAAGATGGAGGGTCTGCCAAACTTTGCCAATACTCAAATGGTTGTAGGAGTTCCGCATAAGCTGAGAAAATGGTGGGAAAGTATTAAGGTGGACCATGGAAGGGAAATCGAAAAGTGTCTAGGCTTTTTAACCTCATTAATCTACGTGACTCCGGATAGATATCTAATCAAAGCCCTGCTCAAATTTTGGAATCCTGAAAAGGTAGTTTTCCAATTCCATGACTTTTAAATGACGCCAACAATTGAGGAAATTAGTGGGTTTACTGACTTGAAATGCACGAACAGAGGCATGATCTTGCCTCGAAAACAATCTGGGAAGAAGTTTTTATAGCATTTGGGTTAGAAAAACAATTTCAAGTTATCATGTTTGGATTCAAGATGGGTCTTGTTAGACTTCTTGTTTGAGAGATTTGGCTGTAAGGATGGTCATTAGGTTTTTCACAAAGAGTTCTCTTGTTCTATAGAAAATTGGAACAAAAAACGTCCTTTGGTATTTGCAATCTCTTTGTTGGGCTCTTTGGTTTTTCCGAGGGAAGATGGAAAGATTGATATTAACATCAACTCCATGGTTAGAGCCATGTTTCAAGGAGTGGACAACGCTGAGGTCACCTTAGTCCCTATGATCTTGGCAGAGATATTGCGGGCATTATCCAAATGTGTTTGAGGAAAAAGGTTTTTTTGAGGGTTGCAACCTATTTCTTCAATTGTGGGCCATAGAACATTTCTATCAACGCCCCAACATAGTGTACATAATAGATGGCATGGGCAATGCGATTGACACCCACTCTCGAAGGATGATGGGGTTTCTTTCTCCCGTCGGCACCGAAGACTGGTACATGTTTATGAAGGCACTTAGAGGGAAGAAGCCTTATTACATTGAACTTATAGGCTTAAGAAGCATACAACCTTACACCCCTATACGAGTGTTGCAACAATTTGGACGAACTCAAGTGATACCTCTGCAGTCTCGCATGGATATATCTGAATCTGATTTTGGAACAAAATATGAAATTCCGAAGGCCAAAGAGTTGCTGCAAGAATGGAAAGGATTAATGAACATAGCCATATTCAAGGAGCGGGCCTTCTGCAAACCTGAGTACTATGCATGGCTTCTAGAAGATGTCGAGGACATCACCTTTAGCGTACAAGGACAGCCGCACAACTTTGAAGATGAAGAAGAGACTAAATGGGCCCACAACCTGCTTAACAACCATTTCGAGATCACATCAGCAATGTGAGCTCGGATTATACCAGAATGGGCATGAGATTTTATCTTAGTTTCTTCCCTTTGTTACCCCGTTACCCCTTAGTTTGTTTATTTTCATGATAAGATTCGATGTAGTAGCAGATTGACATTTTAATAAAAAGTCGTTATTTTTCTTTTTTCTAACTCCAACTCTAATAATATCAAACATTAATGCTTGGACTAATTCATCATGAGATCACATATGTGTTATCTTAGGCTTACCTCTGGCACAAAAGAGGCTCCAAAATTAGGAAACGCATCAATGTGTTTATTTATTTATAGCATGATTTCTAACCTCTCCCACTAACTATGACTTTGATTGTTGTCTTATTTTTCCATTTCCCAAAGGTTGATCTGTGCAAATTTAGCCTACTATAAAAGTTCCAAAGGGGCTCCTCCTTCTCCTCCTCCCATTCCTAACTGCAACAAAGGGAAGAATAAGATGGACGAGCATAACAACATCTTAGATAAGAGTGGTAACAGTACTTCTAAGGATGAACGAGATAATTCTGAAGGGTTCTGTCCGCCAGGTTACAACGGGGTGATTATGAGGCTCGAGCAGAAAATCTTTGAGCTTCAAGAAGAATTAGCACAAGTTCGCAGTTTAAACAACCAAACAATGTTATTCGGGGCTCAAGCTGACACCTCAACTTCAAAAGCACCGGCCAGCCTCCCTATTTCTTCACAACCCGCAGCTCCACCATAAGATACCCCACCCCAATATTACCAATACCCTCCATATACATATACAAATCCACCAGCTCCTGTTAACCCCCATTACCCATCACCAGCCCAAGAAATACCTTCCCAAGACTATATAAATGCAACATATGCCCATACCCATACCAACCCAATCTATGCGGAGACGACATCGGTGACTCACCATTTGGAGGAATTCGAGCCTTCAGAAAAGGATAGGTTGATTCAAACTCTAGCAGAGGTGTTAAAGAAGATGAACAGTAGGTTGCAAAGTGTTGAAGGCACCAAACGAATAACAGGTCTAGACTATGAAGACCTGTGCGTACACTTGGATGTCGAACTATCGGAGGGGTACAAACCTCCCAAATTTGATTTGTTTACTAGGACCGGTGATCCAAGGACCCACCTGAGATTGTACTGTGACAAGCTGGTAGGAGTGGGACGAAATGAGAAGAGGAGGATGAAATTATTCATGCTTAGTTTAACTGGTGATGCTCTTAGGTGGTACGTGGAGCAAAATCCGAAGAAGTGGTTTACCTGGGCAGAGATGGAAGCAGCCTTTGTGAAGCATTTTAGGTTCATTTATAGAAAATGCACTTGATTTGCATTACATCCAAAACCTCAAGAAGAAGCCAATTGAGACTTTTAGAGAATTTAAGACTCGTTGGAGGACCGAGGCCGCTGTTCGGTCAGTTTGGAATAACTACACGCAAGTGCACGTGGTCGAACAAGTAGTTAAGTGGCTCAAGTAAACCAAGTATCGATCCCTCAGGGACTGGACTAAGGTATCAATCTAATCAAGTGTCAATAAACTTTAACTCTAAAATATAGACAACAGTGTGAAGAGAATTTTGATATTTTGTTTCCTAATTTTATACTAAGTCTAAAACGAATATGCAATTTGAGTCTGAACTATAAGTATGAGCGTGCTAAGGCTAAAATGAACATGTAGAGAAATAAATTATCGATACAATTTGATTAATCTTTCCTCCGGTTGCTAGTCAAGAATTATTGCCTATGGATTAAAACTCTCATATTTAACCCAACTTAAGAATCATGAACCTTCCACCTATATCTCTATGATAAAAAGAAATTCATGTTCTATCCATACAAAACCGATTCCTTAATTGACTAATACGACTTTCAGGTATATCTCTATCCTGAAGGTAAATCAATTCTCAATTTTCCCAAACTAAGAAAAGATCATATCCTATCAATTCACAACTTTCCAATTTCTTGCTCTCTCTCGTGAAACCGGACTTTTTAGATATACATTAACGTTGGCCACACATTAACACGGTAAGAACAAGAATCAATAGAACAACCATGGAAGAAAAGATGAAAAACCAATTTATCAATAATTACATTTCAATACAAATGTTCTTAACCTCAGCAAGAAGGGAATTTAGCCACTCATTTGTGGATTAAACATCGTTAAATGAGTGTTAAACATACAAGCAATTGAAATAAAGAAGAAGGAGATAGAGAAAAACCCTGAGATTTTCGTCCCCCCAACTGCCTGTAACCCACGTTCTTGCTCCACCAAGTCAGAATTATTAAAAATAAAACCTAAGTGTTCTATTTATACTAGTGGGAATTTTTCCCGGAATAACAAGTAACGTGTCACAGAGTGCATCGCGGAGCACTGCCTCCGTGACATGCCACCAACGCGGACCCTCACTGGAATCCGATCGTCCAAGTATTAAAGCCCAACGTGGCACGACATGCAACACGGGGCTAGGCCAACGTGCCATGGCCCCAACGCGCACCTTCACTGGAATTTGGCATATTTTCAGCATCCAGGCAGAATGCATCCGCGATGGCAGCGTGACACGGCTCCATCGCGGAGCCCCTTTAATTCGTGCTTTCCTTGTGCTCTTTTTTCCTTGCTAGCTTCCGAGTCCAATCCCAATTTCTCCTGACATGCATCTTAGCTTCGTAAAATTACATTTTTTCTGCAAAACCATGCTAATCATGTTGGTTAGTATGAATTCACATTTTATTACAATTCACATGAGAATGTACAAACAACGATAGATAAACAAAACAAAATGAGACATTTGAGTATCACTTGGACATATAAATCTGCCCAAGATCACTTACCCCACACTTAAATCCTTGTTCCTCCCCGAACAATAATCTTACACCTCATGCGATTTACACCCAATCCTGGCTACTTTGGCTCGACAATTCAAGCTACGGTTATACCGATTATTTAATATAGCAAATCATCAAGAAAACATGCATAGTCTTATCAATACAATGACCTTCAACACATTAAGACCTCCTAGACTCAAGAATCGAATCCCGATATCGGCAAACTCATGCAAATCAGCTGATCAAGATATACGACACGAAATTCAATCTCTCATCGAGCATGTGCCCTCACAACACAAGAGAATTTTCCCCTTTTTAATCACATGAACTCAAAGACATTACATGCAGGGGCATATAAACACGATTTCGCTCTCTCTCCCAAAAGAATTTACATGTATCATGTCATAAACCATAGGCTTGCCTTTAGTGTATTACTCCACTAATATAAAGACGTGTGATGTAAGATCACGTAGGACTTAACGGGTTGTAGTGTATGCTACGGAACTAGCAAATACTGGGCTAACCAATAATAACAACTAGCCTCCTTAAGAGCTTTTTCAATACATCCCATCAACCTTATGGGCATTGTTTCTTCCTTCATCCTCCCATTCTTGAAGTCTCTCTTTATTTTTGTTCCCATATCTTTAAGCACACTCGACTTAATAACAAAGATTATTTATACATCTTCATTATATTTAATTTATAGCGAGTGCACCTTTGACCTTTTCTTTCCTTTCATCACTCTGCTTTTTCTTTTCTTTTCACAATTCTCACTCCTTGACACTGTGGGAAAATTATTTTTTTCTTGAGCGCTTAAGAGTTTTGGATCAAATTCGCGGAATGAAAAGAAGGGATTCAGCTCGGTTTACACCTTTTTGAAAAAATAAAAAAAAATAGGCTAAAGGCTCAATGGGCTAACTAGGATGTACATTCAAGGTAGGTACGATAATGAAAAAAAACTTTCGGTTAAAGCAAAGAAATGCCTACATCCTTTCCTACAATACATATCTTTTATTTAGTTTCGTACACGCACCAGGCAAGTTCTAGACACTTCACAATAGCATGGAAGAAACGAAACCTCACCACACACTCATTGCACATGCTCAACTCAAGACATATTCACAGACTCTTCAATCAGCTAATTACAAGAATTCAAACATTAAACCTCAATCACACCGAATCGAACTCTATGGCCTAGGTATCTCAACATATTTACAAAGTTGCATGCTTTCCTATGAATCACCTTTGCATTTTAAATATCATGTACAACACACAACAAGAATTTCACAACCATAAAGTAACGGCACATTTGGGATACAAACAAACAAAAGAAAAAAATTAAAAAGAACAAAAGAAATCTACTCCTATCGACTACATTTCCCTTAAGATGGTCGTCATCCATCCATCATAGGGAACAGTCACTAATTACGACTTCGGTTCAATGGGACTATTCTCGGTAAAAGAACCGAAAATAAACACCGAGAAACCCAATCATAAAAATAATTCATGAAAAATTTTAAAAATATCGATAATTTCGATAAAATCAAAAATATTTACACAACCAGCTAACAACATTCAACAACACACAACAACTTCACATTAATTACAATACAGACATACACACAAAAATCACAGGGTCACAAGTTTTTCCAAGCACAACAACAGAACAGCGATATTAATAACAACAACAACCATCACCTAACTACTCCCACCCCACACTTAAATCGAACACTGTCCCCATTGTTCACAAAATTCAGCATAACACAAAAGTGGGTGGTGAAACTCCCTGATCAATCAAAGTATTCCACTTCTTCGTCAGGTGTCGCTGCCTCGTCTCCCATGTCTAAATCGCCCCCGTCATCATCATCTGACTCAACATCTGAGTCCTCACAACGTGTCTCCTCATCGGTGGGGACGTCAGCATCAGTGGACTCCACAAAAGCTGACCCCACTCGGCATAGAGCCCTGGCATTTTCGCCAAAAGGGTAGTCTAGCTCGAGCTACCACAGCTCATCTTCTGTTGTCGGCCTCCCGCCTATGCGCAGCTGGAGCATCTGCATCCCAAACATGCAAGCCATGTATTGATCATCCCGAGCATGTCGCTCGGCTAGTGTGAGAACTGGACCGTGAGTGGTGTCGGGTGCCTTAGTTTGGGTGACATCTAAGGCCCGCCTCTTCATCTGGCGGATGTAGTCAAGGGCCTCTTCCTCAATATCCAGGCCCCTCAGGAACGTGATCAGTAAGCCACCAAACCCGTACCTGTGCCCTTGATGCAAACGGGCTCTCATCATGGCGGAGATACTCACTGCCCCAACATTGATCTCCAGCCCTTTCATCAAGCATAGACCAAGCATACATGATCCCGGGTGACATCTGTCACATGCACCCCCGGGATCAGGCAGGAACAAACAATTTTAAGCCATATCCTGGCTTCCCTATTCATCTGTGAGTAGGGAAATGTCTGATGGTAGCCCCTCTCCTTATGCCTGCTCCACCGTGCTGTAGACCAGGCTCCACACCGAGTGCGTCTGATGTCCGCATATAGTGGAGTGATATTCAATTGCCGAAGTACATAGGCGTCTGTGCCCCGTGCCCCCAAGATGGCATTAAGGTGATGGGGCTCAAAAGTGACTACCTGCCCCCTTATCTTTATGGTGTGACTTCTAAGTGTCGGGTTCCAGTTGGCGTAGAACTCCCGAATCAGGTGACGATTGCACTCCTTGGGCTCTTCAAAGATTAAGTTCAGCCCGACTGCCTCAATCCCGTGGACAATTCTGGGGAATTCTTGTGCCAATGGTTCCCTAGCAATGTGCTCCTCGGGGAAGTATTTGCTTTCCTTATGCTTTGTGTACCATTTCTTCCTTCCTCTGTCACCCATCGAGTTCCGTATTGACGACGTTGGCCGCACGGAACCGCTGGTGCTACTGGGACTGCTGTTCCCAGTCTGATTCTTTTACTTCTGGCGCCCGATGTAGATGCGCCCTTCCCTTTATCTTGTCTGCTTTCCATTGTTTTTGTCAAACCAAATAGACAGTTCCAATGTTATTCAAATTAAAATTAGCTTCGACTAAGGTTGGGTTAAGCTAGGCCACCCCACACTTAGTCTTTAGCCACAATCACAACATTACAGCAAGACAATCCTCTTTTTCTAACTTTCAAAATAAAATAAAAAAACAACAATAACAAAAATGCCTCGTGCATTCAGAGGGTTCGACGGTATAAATTCTATGTACTACTCAGACTTCGTACAGCTAATCCACTATTACCATTGATAACATTTCATCACATAGCACTTAGCGAAAATTTCTATCAACAAAACCGATGCAATTCCCCCAATTTCTATGCAATTTCAACAATTTCATTATCCCAAAAATCCGTCGCGCCTTTAGCATATTAACGTTAAGCACAACATAATTTACCTAACTCAACATGCACAAACCAACAAGAATTTCACATTTCAACTCAATTTTTACTTCTTCATATTTAAATTCTAACCCTAGCTACAATTTCACAAGAATTTCAATCACCCATGTATTTATCGAGTTCATATAATCACAACGATACTATGAACATCAATTAACAATAGCTTACATGAATTCAATCTCAATTTACAATTAGGGAAAGTTTTCCCCACTTCCCATGCTCAAAATCGGAAAAATTAGTCAAGAAATGAGGTGAAGTTAACGAACATACCTTCAATTCGATGATATCGAAGAAAAGTTGAAGAATTTTAGCTCCTAGGTCCGTGTCATGTTAGGGAAGGGGGGATTTTGGGTTGTTTGTCACGGAGGGGAGTGAAAAATGGGAAAACTTGGGTATTTTCGGGGTTAAAAAGGAGGTTTTTCGCGCGGGTCACCCGGCGACCCGGTATGACCCGTCGCGAATAACACTTCAACGTGTCACGGAGGGTAACGCGGAGCACACCCTCCATGACATGGAGCCATCACGCAGGGGTTCTGGAATTTGTAAAAAAATTCCAAAACACCTTCAACGTGTCACGGAGGGTAACGCGGAGGCTCTCCTCCATGACACGAAGCCATCGCGCAGGCTTACTGTTTTGCCACTTTTTATTATTTTTCTTACCTCGATTTTTCCTTTGTGATCCTTTGCATTTTTACCCTCCGTTCAACCTGAAATTCATCTCACTACATGAAATTGGTTAGAATTTATAGGTTTCACATAAAATACAATTTTTTTGTTTTTATTTTTATTTTTCTCTTTTTTTTTCTTCTTCTACGAAATCTATTCACATATTACAAAAATTTCACGGGTTGCCTCCCGTGCAGCACCTGGTTTACTGTCGCGGCTCGACGTTATTAAGATCAGTCATCCTCTAGGGTGATGGACATTTTCTCTCGACTACCATCCTCACCCATGTCATGCTTACACTTCTCCCGTGGTTTTCCCAATGGCTCCCGTGACTCAACGCTCTGAGCATTATCCGCTCGATCAAGCACGTTGATCACTGAGAGTTCCTCGTACACAGCCGGAAGCTTTGTAGCCTTGTACACCTCAAACACCTCCACCTTGTCATGGGCCTGCATAGTTAGCTGCCTTGCCACTATGTCAATAAGTGCTTTCCCGGTCGCCAAGAAAGGACGTCCCAAAATAAATGGGACTTCCGCGTCTGGCTCAAAATCCAGCATGACGAAGTCTACCGGGAAGATAAGGGAGTCCACTTGCACCAGCATGTCCTCCACAATGCCATCTGGTCTGGCCAAAGAACGATCCGCTAGTTGCAAGATCACTGTTGTCGGTCTAGGACTGCCTAGCCCTAATTTCTTGAATACCGATGTCAGCATCAAGTTAATGCTTGCTCCCAAATCACATAATCCACAAGCTCGAATACTCTGCCTGATTGTAATTTGAATTGTAAAGCTCCCAGGGTCCTTGAGCTTTGTGGGCAACCTATTTTGTATCCGTGAAGTGCACTCCTCCGTAAGCGCCACCGTAGCGTACTCAGTCAACCTGCTTTTGTTTGCCACGATGTCCTTGATATATTTTGCGTACTTTGGCACTCCCTACAAAACATCAACAAGAGGTAAATTGATGTGTACCTGCTTAAGCACCTCCATGAACCTTTTGAAACACGATTCCTCCTTGTGTTTCCTTAGTCTTTGAGGGAACGGGGGTGGTGGTCTTTCTGGTTCATCTTCCTTCTCCTTCCCCCTATCATCATTGTGCTCCCTCTCCTTCTCCACTGCTCCCGACTGTTGTGGTGATCTTTCTGGTTCCATCTCCTTGAGTTGCAAACCACTCCTCGTGGTCACTGCATTTACTTGCTTGGGGTTGGGGTAAGTGTCACTTGGAAGTCCTCCTCTCGGTCCGGTGTTTTGAGCTCTAGCAAATTGCCCAAACTGGTACTCCAGCACCTTTGTAGCTAACTGATTGTTCTTTACATTGGCTGCCAATTTCACGTAATCAGCCTGCAATTGAGCTTGGTTAGCTATCATTGTCTTGAACATCTCCTCAATGCTGGGTGATGGTGGTGGAGGAGGTGCATTGTTGCTTCTGTATTGCGACAGATAGTTCTGCTGCCCTCCTTGATAACTCTGGGCCTCCTGACTCGAACTTTGCCCTTGATGGTTGTTGCTACCCCAAGAGAAATTCAGGTGATTCCTCCAGTTGGAATTGTAGTTGTTGCCATACTGTAGGTGGTTATTTCTCTGTACATTACCAACAAAGTTCACTTAATCAGGATTTGCTCTGCAACACTCAGCTGAGTGTTCATTACTCCCGTACACTTCACACCAAATCTGTTGCACTACATTCACTGGGGCTTGAGACTGGTTCATGCTCATGTTACTGAAGTGGGTGTTGAGTTTATTCTGTAACGTAACTATCAATGCAACAATAGCTATAAAACCATCCACTTCTAAGACTCCTGCTGCTTTTCTTGTTCCCCTCTTGACGAGTCCGTATTCCACTCCGGATTTCCCTGCGAAATATGATTTAACAAGGTATACAGCTCCTCATAAGTCTTCTCTAATGCTTGTCTCCCAGCTGCTGAGTCTAACAAGATTTTTGTGTGGGGTTCCAAACCCTCTATGAAAGTATGCACCAGCACATCATTGGATTGGTGATGATGAGGACAATCCCGCAACATAGATTTGAATCTCTCCCAGGCCTAATACAGATTCTCTCCCTCTCTCTGTTTAAAACATAGAATTTGACTTCTAAGTCTTGCTGTTTTACCGGATGGAAAGAACCGTATCAAGAATTTCTTTGCAAGATCATCCCACGTGGTGATGGAATTAGGTGGCTCAGCTTTCAACCACCTCTTAGCTTCTCCCAAAAGTGAAAATGGGAACAATGTAAGCCTGACATAATCTGATGACACTCCAGCGGGGATGTAAGTGTCACTTATCTCCAAAATATTTTGGAGATGTTGCTGTGGATACTCATGAGGGAGACCTATGAACTGCCCGCTGATGTGCAGTAATTGCACCATGTTCTGTTTAAGCTCGAACCTTCCTCCTGGCTCAGGTTTGCGGATGCTAGATGTGACATTGTTAGCATGTGGGATTGCCACCTTGCGAACCGGCCTAGCTGCCATTTCCTCGGGCACGAACATTTCCCTTACAACTGGTGGATTCTGTTGTTGCTCTAGGATTGTTTGTCTGAGCAACTGTAGCTTTTTCTCTAGAGCTTCTCTCCTTTGACGATGAAATTGTCTTTCCGGCTTTAAAGATGAGTCCACCAGCTCCTTGTCTCTTGCCAGTGTTCAACAGAAATTAGTATCTGCAAAATACAGGCTAAGACCAAGTTGTCAACACTAAAAGGAAATAGTAAACTAACACTTAAGAAAATTTTACCAATTGCCAGTTCCCGGCAACGGCGCCGAAAACTTGTTCGGTCAGTTTGGAATAACTACACGCAAGTGCACGTGGTCGAACAAGTAGTAAAGTGGCTCAAGTAAGCCAAGTATCGATCCCTCAGGGACTGGACTAAGGTATCAATCTAATCAAGTGTCAATAAACTTTAACTCTAAAATACAGACAACAGTGTGAAGAGAATTTTGATATTTTGTTTCCAAATTTTATACTAAGTCTAAAACGAATATGCAATTTGAGTCTACACTATAAGTATGAGCATGCTGAGGCTAAAATGAACATGTAGAGAAATAAATTATCGATACAATTTGATAAATCTTTCCTCCATTTGCTAGTCAAGAATTATTGCCTATGGATTAAAACTCTCGTATTTAGCCCAACTTAAGAATCATGAACCTTCCACCTACATCTCTATGATAAAAAGAAATTCATGTTCTAGCCATACAAAACCGATTCCTTAATTGACTAATACGACTTTCAGGTATATCTCTATCCTGAAGGTAAATCAATTCTCAATTTTCCCAAACTAAGAAAGATCATATCCTATCAATTCACAACTTTCCAATTTCTTGCTCTCTCAAGTAAAACCAGACTTTTTAGATATACATTAACGTTGGCCACACATTATCGCAGTAAGAACAAGAATCAATAGAACAACCATGGAAGAAAAGATGAAAAACCAATTTATCAATAATTACATTTCAATACAAATGTTCTTAACCTCAGCAAGAAGGGAATTTAGCCACTCATTTGTGGATTAAACATCGTTAAATGAGTGTTAATCATACAAGCAATTGAAATAAAGAAGAAGGAGATAGAGAAAAACCCTGAGATTTTCGTCTCCCCAACTGCTTGTAACCCACGTTCTTGCTCCACCAAGTCAGAATTATTAAAAATAAAACCTAAGTGTTCGATTTATACTAGTGGGAATTTTTCCCGGAATAACAAGCAACGTGTCATGGAGTGCATCGCAGAGCACTGCCTCCGTGACATGCCACCAATGCGGACCCTCACTGGAATCCGGTCGTCCAAGTATTAAAGCCCAACGTGGCACAGCATGCAACGTGGGGCTAGGCCAACGTGCTACGGCCCCAACGCGCACCTTCATTGGAATTTGGCATATTTTCAGCATCTAGGTAGAATGCATCCGCGATGGCAGCGTGACACGGCTCCATCGCGGAGCCCCTTTAATTCGTGCTTTCCTTGTGCTTTTTTTTCCTTGCTAGGTTCCGAGTCCAATCCCGATTTCTCCCGACATGCGTCTTAGCTTAGTAAAATTATATTTTTTCTGCAAAACCACGCTAATCATGTTGGTTAGTATAAATTCACATTTTATTACAATTCACATGATAATGTACAAACATCGATAGATAAACAAGGCAAAATGACACATTTGAGTATCACTTGGGCATATAAATCTGCCCAAGATCAGCTCCCAGAGTATGACCCCTAATGGAGGAGGTACAGATGAAAGATATTTGCATGCGGACTATAGATCCACAAGTTTATGACAAATTGACGTTAGTTAGTGAGAAAAGTTCTCCATAGATCATCAAACTAGGAGAGAAGATTGAAGACGGTATCAAGGATTGTACCATTATCAATTTGAATGCATTGCAAGCGGCTAACAAAGCCTTGCAGTCTAGAGCTACTTCAGAAATCCGCAAGAAGAAAAAGTTGTCACTGTTATGATAGCCCAAGGGCCGAAGAATTATATTTACAGACCTCAGACTCCACCCCCGTACTACCAAATTCCAACACCGCATTACCAGACTCCACCCTACCAAACTCCACCTCCATCATATAAAGCTCCACCATCTCCATACCAAGCTCCATCACCATACCAAACTCCCCATTCTTACCAAGCACCATATCAAACTCCCCCTCCGACCCATTTCCAAACACCTCCTTCACATTACCAAGCTCCCACTTATCTCATCTATAGCACACAACCTTCTTATCCACAACCCTCTTATCCACAACCTTCTCATCCACGACCTTCTTCCTCATCAATCCAAAAGTCTAGAGCCTAATTTGAAAGGAGGCCAATAAAAACTTATACCCCGTTGGCAGAACTGATTGATCAACTATATATGAGTCTGAAAGAAGCAGGTTACATCGAGCCTATTCCTGCCCTCCCTGTCGATATCCAAGCTAAGTGGTATGACCACAACAATATGTATGTACCATTCGGGCATGAGGAGGCACACTACAGAGTCCTGTAGATCTTTGAAGGACAAAATACAAAAGATGATTGATATAAAGGTCATCCACCTCAAAGATCTGACACCGCGAACGTAACAAAAAATCCTCTGCCAAATCACTAAGTGAATATGGTTTCTTGTAATAAGGTTGAAGATTTATTGAATACCATTGGAGTGATTGAGCACAAAGCAGGTTCTTCTTCAGACCCATCCATGATAGTGCAGAGACGTCCTCCTTTCGAGGTTGAGGTGGCTACACCAAGGCCTCCATTTACAGTGGTAAGAACTGCTCCAAATTAGTACAAAGTGGTGCCTTGGAGCTACGAGGAAAATGCCCCACAAAGAGCAAAACTGATGGAAGTAGATGAGGCACAAGAGCCGATAAAGGAAAATAACCGGCAGCGGAGGTTGAAAATAATGGTATCTGGAAGAAGGTGCAAGCAAAGGAATACTCTGTGGTGGAACATTTGAGTAAGACTCCGACTCAAATTTCTATTTTATCCCTTTTGCAAAGCTTTGATCAACACCAAAAAGCTCTGACGAAGGTGTTAGAAGAAGCATATGTTCCTGCGAGCATATCTAGCAGTGAAGTGGCCCATATGGTGGGTCAAGTATTTGAAGCTCAGAAGATCTTGTTCCACAAAGATGAATTGCCTGTGGAGGGTATGGGTCATAACAAAGCACTGCATATCACGGTGCAACATTAAGACAAATTCATCACCAAGGTATTGATTGACCTGGGCTGCGGTTTAAACATTTGTCCACTGAATACTTTGACCCGGCTGGAAGTTGACCTCGCCTTAATCAAGTTATGGAAGATGAACGTCAAAGCTTTTGATGGTTCACAAGGGATATCGTGGGAGAAATTGATCTGGATGTACTGGTCGGCCCCGCCCCATTCACTATAACATTCCAAGTAATGGACATCCCAGCATCCTACAATCTGCTATTGGGACGCCCAAGGAATCATGCCGCAGGGGTTGTGCCTTCAACTCTGCACCAATGCTTGAAGTTTGAGTGGGATCACCAAGAGGTCGAGGTCCACGGGGATGAAAGCCTTCCAATCTATGCTGCTCCCATTATTCCTGTCATTGAAGGTAAAAGAGGTTTGAATGGGGAGAGTTTCCACACCTTAGAATTTGTTGGTGTCGTCTAGGAAGGAAGGTGGTGGAGCGACAAAATGTTAAGTATGCTACTATGGTTAGGTTTTGAGCCAGGCAGAGGCCTTAGGGTCAGATTGCAAGCGATGGTGGAGCCTCTGCATGTTGAGACACAAAAAACCACTTTTGGATTGGGCTACCAACCCACTGCTGACGAACTGAACAATCAGAAGTATCCTTTGAGAAGGAAAAGTTTCTTGTTGCCAAATCCACTGCCTTCACTTCAGCAAACTTTCATGTCTGATGGTTTTCTTAATATCAAGCGGGTCGAGGAAGACGCCGTGTTGCTCAGTTTGAGGAATCTGTTTTTGGAGGAGCCAAGTGATAGCAGTTTCTATGCCATTATTAACGAGGAGGAAGGAGGGGCCCCACAAAAGAAAGCGGGAGCTCAAAGAGGAGTCGCCAACTGGACAATAACTCCATCCAAAGCTCGTCGGGCATCTGGGTAGACTAAAAAATCAGTTTTTTACTGTTTCAAAATAAAATATTTGTTTTCGAAGTCGTTAAATTTTCTTTTAAATGTTATGTCAGAATTTTGAGCAAGTTTTTCAATTAATAAAATTATTTTCCCTTCATATATTTGATTCTATTTTTATTTATATTTTCAGCGTTTCTAGTACTGAACGCGTTGAATCTAAGGCCATGGATTGTAATGAAACTATAAGACATAACCTAGGCAATTCATTAAAAGCCAAAAAAGATGAGGTACCGGCTAAAATTGTTAGGGAAGTAGAAGAGTTTGAAGACAAGCCCAAAGAAAATCTGGCAGAGACCGATGTGATAATCCTGGAAGATGCAGAGATGCCTAAAGAGACCCAAGCCAGCACTTATTTGTCGAAAGATGAGGTTGGGAAGTACATAGAGTTTCTAAAAGAATATAAGGACATCTTCGCCTAGTCCTATGCCGATATGACGAGGCTCAGCCATTCCATAGTAGCGCATAAGTTGCCTACTGATCCAGCATATCCTCCTGTCAAGCAAAAGGCGAGGAAATACAAGCCTTACATGAGTTTGAAAATAAAATAGGAAGTGGCTAAGCAGATCGATGCTGGAATTCTTAAAGTAGTGGAGTATCCTACCTGGTTGGCCAATATCGTGCCAGTGCCAAAAAAGGACGGAAAGGTCAGAGTTTGTGTAGATTACAGGGACCTCAACAAGGCCATCCCTAAAGATGATTTTCCGCTGCCAAACATCCACATCCTTATTGATAATTGTTCCAAGCATGAGACACAGTCGTTCGTGGATTGTTTCGCTGGCTATCATCAAGTCAAAATGCATGATAAGGACATTGAAAAAACTGCCTTCCTTTCGCCATGGGGTGTATATTGCTATAAGGTGATTCCATTCAGGTTGAAATATGCTGGAGCCACATACATGAGGACCATAACCACTATCTTCCACGACATGATCCATAAGGAGATTGAAGTTTATGTGGATGATGTCATCACCAAGTCAAAGAAAAGCTCAGACCATTTTCCCGACCTCAGCAAGTTTTTCAACAGGTTGCGGAAATATAATCTGAACCTAAATCCGGTAAAGTGTGCATTTGGTGTTCTATCGAGAAAATTATTAGGATTTATCATCAGTGGTTGGGGTATCGAGCTAGATCCAACTAACATTAATGCCATTCAAGATCTACCTCCAACAAGGAGTAAGAAGGAAGTCATGAGCTTTTTAGGATGACTCAACTACATCAGCCGTTTCATTGCTCAATCAACGGTTATTTGCGAGCCTATCTTCAAATTGCTGAAAAAAGATGTTGCTACAGAGTCTACTCATGAATGTCAACAAGATTTTGATAGAATCAAGGATTATCTATTAAATCCTCCAGTTTTAGTCTCACCAAAACAAGGAAGACCTCTGCTCTTGTATCTGTCCGTGCTAGAAAATGTCTTTGGCTGTGTTTTGTGGCAACATGACGAGACAGGGAGAAAGGAGCAAGCAATATATTATTTGAGCAAGAAGTTCACACTTCGTGAGGCTCGATATACATTGTTGGAGAGGACATGTTGCGCTTTGACTTGGGTTGCTCAGAAGCTGAGGCGCTATTTGTCTGCTTACAGGACCTATCTGATCTCCAGAATGGATCCACTGAAGTATATCTTCCAAAGTTAGCTAAATGGAAGATATTGTTAAGTGAGTTTTACATTGTCTATGTCACCCAGAAAGAGGTAAAAGGGAAGGCCCTAGCAGATCATCTGGCAGAAAACCCTGTAGACAATGAGTATGAACCACTAAAGACATACTTTCCCGACTAGGAGGTAGCATTCATAGGAGAAGATATTTCCGAAGAATATGATGGTTGGAGGTTATTCTTCGATGGAGAAGCTAATTTCAAAGGAGTAGGCATTGGAGTTGTGTTGGTATCAAAGACTGGGCATTATTACCCTGTATCAGCTAATCTTCGGTTTCCTTGTACTAACAACATGGCTAAGTATGAAGCTTGCATCTTGGGTATCCAACTGGCGGTTGACATGAATGTGCAGTCCATATTGGTAAATGGAGACTCAGATTTGTTGATGCACCAAGTCAGAGGAGAATGGACCACGAAGAATCCAAAGATCTTACCATATTTGTATTGCGTGGAAGAACTGTGTAAGAGGTTTGTCAAAATTAAGTTCCGGCATGTTCCTCGAGTGCAAAATGAATTCACAGATGCTTTGGCTACATTGTCTTTGATGATCAATCACTCTAATAACAATTACATTGATCCCATTCCCATTCACATACATAAGCAACCGGATTATTGTTTTCATGTTGAGGAAGAACCAGACGGTGAACCATGGTATGCTAAAAGGTATATGAAGAATGGGAGCTTTCCTGAGCATGCTACAGGCATCCAAAAATGCACAGTTTGGAGGTTAGCCAACCAGTTTTTCCTAAACTAAGAAATCCTTTATAGGAGGACCCTAGATTTGGGATTGCTAAGATGTGTGGATGCTAAGGAGGCAACAAATTTGATAGAAGAAGTCCAGGCTGGAACTTGTGGGCCTCACATGAACGGTTTCGTGTTGGCGAAGAAGATTTTGAGAGCTGGATACTTCTGGTTGACTATGGAGACGGATTGTATCAAGTACATGCAAAGGTGTCATTGGTGTCAAACCCATGCAGATGTGATTCGAGCTCCTCCCGACGAGTTTCATGCCACGAGCTTACCTTGGCCATTCGCAGCTTGGAGAATGGATGTCATTGGTCCAATTGTACCTGCAACATCCAATGGGCATAAATTCATCTTGGTTGTGATAGACTATTTTACCAAATGGGTTGAAGCTACTTCTCACAAGTCTGTCACAAAGAAGGTGGTGACAGATTTTTTTTGCGACCATTTTATTTCCCGAGTCTATCATTACTGATAATGGTGCTAATCTGAATGGTGACTTGATGAGAGCAACATGTGAAAACTTCAAGATAAAGCATAAAAATTCTACTACATATAGACCGCAGATGAATGGAGCTGTTGAGGCTGTGAACAAGAACATCAAGAGAATTTTGCACAAGATGATCGATAACTACAGACACTGGCATGAGAAACTGCCTTTTGCTTGGTTGGGATACCGTACCACTCTCCGAACGTCTTCTGGAGCTATGCCTTATATGTTGGTATGTGGCAATGAGGCTGTGATACCAACTGAGGTAGAAATTCCTTCCTTAAGGATCATTCAAGAAGCAGAACTGAGCGATGCAGAATGGGTACGAAGCATATTTGAGCAATTGACACCTATTGATGGAAGAAGGATAAATGCAATCTGTCATGGTCAACTTTATCAGAACAGGATGACTAAGGCATTTAAAAAGAAAGTTCAACCAAGACTCTTCACGCTCTGGCAGTTGGTTTTGAAGCGGATTTTCCAACACCAAGATGAAGCCAAAGGAAAGTTCTTGCCTAACCGGCAGGGTCCTTACATGGTCCATAGAGTGCTGACAGGAGGAGCACTTATCTTAGCAGAGTTGGATGGTGAAATTTGGCCCAAGCCTATCAACTCAGACGCTGTTAAGAGATACTACATTTAGATTGGGAATTTACTGTTGCTCTTCTTTGTAACCTGAACTACGTTGGACCTGATTCCCTTTTAAGAGGGATACGTAGGCATCCCTTTGGGACTTGGTCTATATCTTTATAAAATTTTCTTCTACCCTTTCATTAAGAAGGTCTCAGTGATTCTATCATATTTTCTATGGTGATTTGGTTAATCAATTGCAAACAGGGGCAGAATTTTTGAGGGGACCTCAAAAATTCGCAATGTCATGTCATTTGCAAAGGAACCGATGTCATGTTCTACACAGGGGCAGAAATTTTGAGAAGGATCTCAAAATTTCGTCAAGACTAAGGATTGATCATTACAAAAGGATGTCGTATGGTTTTAAAATATGTCATGGCCCGTGATTTAACTCAATTTTTCTACATATTTCAAACTTACTTTACTTTTACTTTTACTAAATTATTTTAAAAGTTTGCCTTTTTATTTAAACCTTATGCCCGAGCATATACCTGGACAGAGTTCAACAACATGTGTCTAGCAGATAGAAGAGGGCTACAAGACAGATGCACAGATCAACTTCCCCTTTACAAACTAAAAATTTTTCTTTTAGTGCAGAAATAATGAAAATGCAAAAGACAGAGATGGAGAACATCTTGTTGCAAGGCGACATAGAGCTAATTTATTTGACCCTTGTGCCCCTATTTATATCTTTCTATTCCATCATATGAGCCCGTATTCGCATTTTAAGCTTTTATATGCACTTTTGAGCCCGCAATATACATTATACATGCATTCTCGAGCCCGTGATATACATGAAATATACATTTGAGCCCGTATTGCATTTTTGAGCCCTTATTTGCATTTTAAGCCCTTCGTATGCATTGAGCCCGTTATTTGCATTTCGAGCCGTATTGTACTTTTGAGCCCATATTTGCATATTGAGCCTGTCGTATGCATTTGAGCCCGTATTTGCATTTTTGAACCCTTTATATGCATTTTTTGAGCTTGTGATATACATAATATATGCATTTGAGCCTTTATTTGCATTTTAATATACATCTAAGCTCTTATTTGCATATCGAGCCCGTGGTATACATTTTGATATATGCATCTGAGCCTGTGATATACATGTTATATGCATTAGAGCACATATTCGCATTTTAAGCTCATGATATATGTGATATATTTTGATATATGCATCTGAGCCCGTATTTGCATTTCGAGCTACATTTTGATATATGAATCTGAGCCCGTGATATACATTTTGATATATGCATTTGAGCCTGTGATATACGTGATATATGAATTTTTTGATATTCCTCTGAGCACATAATTGCATATTGAGCCCGTGATATACATGGTGTATGCATTTTGATATATATATCTGAGCCTATATTTGCATATTGAGCCCGTGATATATGGGATATATGCATACAGTTGTGCCTGTTTGCATGATTGAGCCCATTATTACATTTTTAGTCCATTATCTACATTTCGATATACAGCTGAACCTATACTTGCATTTGAGCCCGTTGAGCCCGTTATTTGCATTTCAAGCTCATTTTATGCATTTTTAGCCTGTTATTGCATTTTGAGCCCTATGATTTATCTTCACTGAGCCCGAATAAACCAGACTTGTCAATTGAGTTATTTAGGCACTCGAATAATTTACTTTCTTCAAATTACCATTTTTCTACTCATTCGAAGGCGTCATGGTCTAAAGGATTGTTTCATAGCCTGTGAACATCATGTCATGGCCTGAGGATTTACTTTTCCAGTTATCATGCTCCTATGGCATCATAGTCCAAAGGCGTCATCTTCCATGTCCTGCGGACATCATTTCATGGCCTAAGGAATTTATTTTTCGAATCATGGACACATCATGGCTTAGAGACGTCATCCTTTTGTCTCAAAGCAAACTTTCATTGTCTAAAGGGAACTTGATCATGTTTAATTTTTTATATTAGTTTATTTTACAAAGTATTCGATGCATATGCTTTAATTGTTTTGCTTATGCGAATACCGGGGAAGAACGAGCTACGAATGATAGCACCTTTCATACTATTTTTTCGAGCCATATTCCCACATGTTTATTTTGTAATGCATTCTAAATCTCGTTGATTCATGCTATCTCCATCCTTATTCAAGCCTCGCGTTACCAATTTCTTTTAGGGATTTCATTTATCCCTAAATCTAGAACTACACGAGGCCTGATTCTCGTGAAACCTGAGATATATAGGCTACTTGATACCGAAGTCTCGACCATAATTTCTCCACAACTCTCAATCCATTTTATTTTAGCCCCATTGAGATCGTTCCTCGATCGGACAAAATTGGCCACTAGGTCAACGTTCTTTGCTCGTCAATTCATCCTTCATTCCCGAGCAAAGAAGGGGCAGTTGTTGACACCCAATTTTGACCTTCCAACGCCCCGTGTATGCTGCTTTGTGAAATTATTTTAAAGTACATATATATGTATGTATAATTTGCATTAATTTTAATTTATTAATTTTCTGATATTAAATAATTGTGTCATATATAGTATATTTCGTATTAATATACGCTCTTATTTTGAAATATATATTTTACTTAATCTTTATAAACTATTTACATAATTTTACTAAATTTTAAAAATTTATTTGCGTAATAATATTACTTAAATTTATAAATTATTTATGTTAATAATAAAGTTTATATAATATTTGATAATTTAATTTTATTTCCTAGTCATTGAATTATTTACAAATATAATATTTTATTAATTATATAATATTTACATGAGTATATTCAATTTTATAACCTATTTATACTGACAATAATTCTTATATAATTTTTCCGTAATTTAAACTATTATATTATCTATTTATCAAATTATCTACAAATATTGTACTTTTATTAATCACATAGCAGCTAATTTCAATTCAGCTAATTTATTTAAAATCTATCCATTCTCTGCCCAAATCATGCCAATTTTAGCCTGTTTTTACCAAATCTAGCCACTTTTAAATTCAATCCAATCTTAAATTAATTCTTACCCATTAATCTATTCGCGACCAGCCTAATAACCCATGACTCGACCCAGAACCTAAGACTAAATCCTATCCATTTATTCAATCTGATCCTACGACTCATAATAAACCCTACCCACCTTCCTTCAATCTTCCCTTTCACCCCCCAAACCCTAATCTCTCATTCTTTTCTCACTTCCTAACACCAGCACCTCTCTCCTCTCCTCACAGACCCAGCGTCGCAGCAGCTTCCTCCCCCCCTCACCATCTTTATACTTCTCCCTCTTCATTTTCGGTGAAGCCATCAAAAACTCACGTAGTCGCTACACCCCCTTCAAACCCCTCTCTTTCTCCCCTGCCTCCCATCGGACAGCCGTGAACCACCACAAACATCCCCACTGTTTTGGCAAGTCAGCACCACCAAAACCCCGTCACCTCCTCTTTCTCCATTTCTCCCCCTCCAGTCGCCTTCTTTTCCCCTTCACCGGCGAAATCTCAAACGCTGAAAAACAGCCCACACCCGCAGACCCAACGAAATACCGGCAGTGGCCCTAACTCCCTCTGTTCTTTTTCTCCTTCACCGCTTCACCTTCTCCTCCGGCCAAAAGCACCACACCATATTTTTCTGCTATAACTTTTTTGACAACCTCACCAATACCACATGTCATTTCTTACTCTTTCTTTCAGATCCAACAAGTTTCTCTACCACCACACAGAGATCGAAATCGTTTGCTAGACAGATCCTCGTAGATCTATTCGGAATATTGATTTTTTCGTTTATTATTACCTATGCCAAGTTTAGACCTAAAGAAAATTACACTTGTTGATAATATTGCTTGTATGACTATGTTTCAATTATTATTATGTTTACCTTTAGAATATTATTTAAATGCAATTGAGTGTTTATACGATATTATTTATGTCGTACGTTATCTTGCCTAATATTCTTGAAAAAAAAATTATTGTATAGTTATGTTTTGAGTATATGCGTATTTCTCTGTTCTTGTTGAATTTTATGAAAGTCATTTTGTTGTTTGTTTAGACATTCTTGATCTGCATATTTGCAACGGTACTTCATTATTTTCTCTCGCCCCAGACTGTTGGTTTATTTTCTTCTCTTGATGGTTGTAAAACATCTAAGCTTAGTAAATTTTTGTAGTTTATTGTTTGATTGCACTTGACAGATTTTTGTTCATATAAGAATTATTATTATGTTGTTCCATGTTAAAATACATATATATATATATATAGTAAATATGGTAGTGAGATTTTTATTCATAGAATTTGAGTAATTTAGTATTCACTATGCATAACAAATTCACTTTGTTTAATTTGTTTCCTTCTCTAATTAATTTAACCTTATTATTTCTGGTATGAATTGGCTGTTTGATTAACCATGTATTATTTTATTTCATTTCCATGCCCGGTCAATAAGTTTGTTACATAAAATTATGGTAACTTGTGATTTCTTGACATTAAATGAAGGTCTCGATTAATTTATGATTGACTGATTCTTTCCCCTCTTTCAATATTTGCAATTATGGAAAAAATAATTTCCTTTTCCCTTGGTGAATCTAATTAAATTAATTAATTTAGCTGCATATAGTAATATAATTAGTTGAAATTGATTGCTTTTAATATTCCTTTCCCCTTTAAGCCTTTCTTACTTATGCTATAAAAGCATCTTTGTCCTCTGTGATATTCATTCGAACATTATCATAAACCTACAAATATGCTTTGCTTTTGAAAATACTATTTCTTCCCTTCTAAACTCCTATTCCTGCCTCAATATGAGCACTGCTCGAAATCTGTGAGATTCTTGTGATCTTGACTAATTGAGGTTTGGGGTTTAACTCGTCTGAAATCTCTTCGAAACTGTTGTTAATTGCTCCTTGCTTATTTGAAACTGCAATCGTACATTCATCGTTCACTGGTTAGTTTTGTTCCTTTGCATTATTTTGATAACAATGTAAGAAATCGTTGCTTGCGTCATTTACAAATTTTATGCAAATTTTTTTTATGTGCACGAGTCATGATTTAACATAAATGCCTTTACAACTGTTCAATTGCTTTTTAATCAAAATGTATACGTTGGATTGGGTACACTTTGTTTGTGTAATGATTTTTAAGAAGTTCAATCCAATGTGGAACAAAGAGTCGCTGGGAATAAGATAGAGAGATCAGAATTATTTTAATTTTCTTATGTTGTATTTAATTAGTTTTTATTCTTTGTTATTATGTCGGCCTGCAATAATTGTAAGATGCTGATAATAGTAGAAAGGGGTCTTACGGTGGGTGAGTATTTTATCTTCCTTTACTCCTTTTCTTAAACAATTAACTCGTAAAAGAAATCATGCCCATAGGGTCTTATAACATATGAGATAATTGAAATCATGCCTATAGGGTCTTAAAACATATGAAATAATAGAAATCATGCCTATAGATCTTATAACATATGCAATGCTAGATATCATGCCTACAGGATTTCATAATGTATACAACACTAGGAATCATATCTATAGGATTTGTAAATAATTTAATCTGAAATATTTTATCTGAATCTTAAAAACCCTGCCTATAGGAATACCACAAACTTATTTATTTCTGTTAAAAGTCGTGTTTGTAGAGATATTCGATGTTATGTGCAAGCATATTGTGTTGCATCCTAACATGGTTCAGAATCTGCCTGTTAATATCTGATTCAATTGTAGTTTATTTCTGCTACATAAAGTTGCATCTATAATCACCAAATGGTGAACTTGCGTCTATTAGATTTAGTACCTATAAGAATTTGAGTGTTCACAACGCATTAAGGTTCTGCCTATGAGTGACTGTTGACAAATATAATATGAAATTACACCTAGAACTGCGATATAGATTTGTTAGACGCCCTGCCTATAGGAATAATTTGAAGCATAACTTATGTGAATGATTAGTAAATCTTTCGATGGATCATTTTAGCTTGCATTCTTCAGTTGTTTTAGCATTAATGAAGCGACATGCTTAAAAAAGTGCTTCGTATATATCCGATGTATACGTTCTAAAACATCTTAGTAATAATCTGTTGGGACTAATTTCGAAGAGCTAATTAAGTCAAGTTGTCCATGTTAACACGTCGGTTTTCTAACGTCTTTCATTTAGAAATTACCTTTTATTTATCTATCTATGTTTAGAGATTATTCCTAAATAATCACTATATGCTGCATGTGTAAAGTCTAATATTTCTGCGTTAGAATCATATTTGTAGGTCTTACTTGCACTCATTTAGAAATCACGTCCATAGTTTCAATATAGAGGCTTACGTGAGACCTTTGTGTATTCCTTATATTATCTGGTTTATTTTTTGTTTAACATTAATCCCCTAAAAACCATAGATTTCTAGACCCATCAATCCAAATTAGTTGTCCAATGCCTCTTGGACATTAGGCTCAGGACGGGTAGGCAAATTTTAGGACGTTAGTTTATTCACATAGAAACGTCTTAAGCTAATAATCAATTAATTAGGCGGGTAGCGGGATATGATAGTCCGTGCTCACTGAATAATATGAGAAATCTAAATTGTTGCGAAGTATTATTTAAGTTGCACGGGTGATCCCTTTAGGTTAAAATAACCCCTTCTCTAAGTGTAGAACTACATTTGGCCTGATTTCCTTTAGGGATACGTAGGCGCCTCTTTGAGGTTCGGCCCCATATTTAAAAAGTTTATATATTTGGTCATCTTTTGTATGCGTTTTGTTATGTTTTTTGTATGGATTGAATTATTTTTATTGACTGTATTTATAGTATTGGATTGTACTTTGTAATAATAATGATAATAACGATCTTTAAATGCATCTGTCCCACCTTCTTTCTTCTCGCTTGTCTATATTTTCTTTATTAATTTTACATTTATCAATCTAGTTTAATCTCAAATAACTTAAGTTAAAATCAACTCTTGTTTGCTCATTAGTTAACTTCCCCCACATATTAATGGATCCGGCCGGGAACCACATTTGTGGACCTCAAAAGGTGCCTACACCTTCCTTTCGAGGTAATTTAAGCCCTTGCCCGAACCTAGTGATGTAGGCTAATCTAAGTAGACTCATAGCATAGAACGGTGACCTAACGCACCTTAAAATCGTTAGGTGGCGACTCTTCTCTTTAAATAACCCTTAAGAGACGTCATATGTTGAATGCCGCTTTTCACGAGAATAAATGGGGTGCGAAAATATTGAGATTTTTATTCATAGAATTTGAGCAATTTAGTATTCATTATGCATAACAAATTCCCTATATTTGATTTGTTTCCTTCTCTAATTAATTTATCCTTATTATTTTTTGTATGAATTGGCTGTTTTATTAACCATGTATTATTTTATTTTCTTTCTGTGCCCGGTCAATAAGTTTGTCATATAAAATTATTGTAACTTGTGATTTCTTCACATTAAATGAAAGTTGATTTTTTGATTAGTTTATGATTGACTAATTCTTTCCCCTCTTTCAATATTTGCAATTATGGAAAAAAAATTTCTTTTCCCGTGGTGAATCTAATTAAATTAATTAATTTAGCTGCATATGGTAATATAATTATTTGAAATTGATTGCTTTTAATATTTCTTTACCTTTAAACCTTTCTTACTTATGCTATAAAAGCAACCTTTTGTCCTCTTTGATATTCATTTGAACATTATCAGAAACCTGCAAATATGCTTTGCTTTTGAAAATACTATTTCTCCCCTTCTAAACTCCTCTTCCCGCCTAAATAGGAGCGCTACTAATATTTCACGAGATTCTTGTGATTTTGACGTATTGAGGTTTTGGTTTAACTAGTCTGAAATCTCTTCGAAACTGCTGTTAATTGCTCCTTGCTTATTTGAAACTGTGATAGTATATTCATCGTTCACTAGTCAGTTTTGTTTCTTTGAATTATTTTGATAACTATGTGAGAAATCGTTGCTTGCGTCATATATGAATTTTATGCATATTTTTTGTTTATGTTCACGAGTCATGATTTAACATGAATGCCTTTACGACTGTTCAATTGATTTTTAATCAGAATGTATACGTTGGAATGGGTACACTTGTTTGTGTCATTGATTTTTAACAGGTTCAGTCCAATGTGGTACGAAGAGTCGCTGGGAATAAGATAGAGGGATCCGGATTATTTTAATTTTTTTAAAATGTTGTATGTAATTAGTTTTTATTCTTTTTTATTTTATTGGCCTGTAATAATTGTAAGATGTTGATAATAGTAGAAAAGGGTCTTATGGGGGGCGGGTATTTTATCTTCCTTTACTGCTTTTCTTAACTTTTAAACTCGTAATAGAAATCATGCCCATAGGGTCTTATAACATATGCGATAATAGAAATAAAGCCTATAGGGTCTTATAACATACGAAATAATAGAAATCATACCTATAGATCATATAAGATATGCAACGAAAGATGTCATGCCTACAGGATTTCATAATGTATACCACTCTAGGAATCATATCTATAGGATTTGTAAATAATTTAATCTGAAATATTTTATCTGAATCTTAAAAACCCTGCCTATAGGAATACCACAAACTTATTTATTTCTGTTAAAAGTCGTGTTTGTAGAGATATTCGATGTTATGTGCAAGCATATTGTGTTGCATCCCCACATGGCTCAGAATCTGCCTGTTAATATCTGATTCAATTGTAGTTTATTTCTGCTTCATAAAGTTGCATCTATAATCACCAAATGGTGAACTTGCGTCTATTAGATTTAGTACCTATAAGAATTTGAGTGTTCACAATGCATTAAGGTTCTGCCTATGGGTGACTGTTGACAAATATAATATGAAATTACACCTAGAACTGCGATATAGAATTTGTTAGACGCCTTGCCTATAGGAATAATTTGAAGCTTAACTTATGTGAATGATTAGTAAATCTTTCGATGGATCATTTTAGCTTGCATTCTTCAGTTGTTTTAGCATTAATGAAGCGACATGCTTAAAAAAGTGCTTCGTATATATCCGATGTATACGTTCTAAAACATCTTAGTAATAATCTGTTGGGACTAATTTCGAAGAGCTAATTAAGTCAAGTTGTCCATCACGTCGGTTTTCAAACATCTGTCAATTAAAAATCACTATTTATTTATCTATCTATGTTTAGAGATTATTCCTAAGTGATCACTATATGCTGTATGTGTAAAGTCTAATATTTCTGCATTAGAGATCATGTTTGTAGGTCTTACTTGCACTCATTTAGAAATCACGTCCATTGTTTCAATATAGAGGATTATGTGAGACCTTTGTGTGTTACTTATGTTCTTTGGTTTATTTGTTGTTTAACCGTAATCCCCTAAAAGCCTTAGATTTATAGACTCATCAATCAAAATTAGTTGTCCAATGCCTCTTGGACATTAGGCTCGGGACGTTAGGCAAATTTTCGGGCGTTAGTTTATTCACATAGAAACGCCTTAAGTTAATAATCAATTAATTAGGTGGGTAGAAGGATATGATAGTTCGTGCTCGCTGAATAATACGAGCAACCTAAATGGCTGTGAAGTATTATCTAAGTTTCACGGGGTGATACCTTTAGGATAAAATAACCCATCCTCTAAGTGTAGAACTACGTCTGGCCTGATTTCTTTTAGGGATACGTAGGTTCAGCCCCATATTTTAAAAAAATTATTTATTTGGTCGTCTTTTGTATGCATTTTGTTATGTATTTTTTATGGATTGAATTATTTTTCTTGAACTGTATTTATAGTATTTGATTGTACTTTGTAATAATAATAATAAATAACGATCTTTAAATACATCTGTCCCGCCTTTTTTCTTCTCGCTTGTCTAAATTTCTTTATTTATTTTACATTTATCAATCTAGTTTAATTTCAAATAACTTAAGTTAAAATCAACTCTTGTTTGCTCATTAGTTAACTTCCCCCACATATTAATGTGACCGGCCGGAAACCACTTTTCTGGACCTCAAAAATTTTTCTAACACCTTCCTTTCGAGGTAATTTAAGCCCTTGCCCGAACTTGGTGACATAGGCTAATCTAAGTAGACTCATAGCGTAGAACGGTGTCGTAACGCACCTTAAAATAGTTAGGTGGCGACTCTTCTCTTTAAAAAACCCTTAAGAGACGTCACATGTTGAATCCTGCTTTTCGCGAGAAAAAATGGGGCCCGACAGCATGTAGACTCTGCTGGGGATTTTAGGCTCTAAACCATAACATATTCGTTTTTATGTGGAGTTTTATGTGTTCCCTTTTCTTAA
This sequence comes from Datura wrightii, assembly GCA_035772735.1. NCBI lineage: Eukaryota > Viridiplantae > Streptophyta > Magnoliopsida > Solanales > Solanaceae > Datura > Datura wrightii. The sequence continues at coordinate 148,498,180 of JASDFA010000018.1, forward strand.
TTTGCTAACTGTCAGATTCAAATCCTTTACCTTTTATTTATTTCTATAACAATTTATTCATTTCCTTATATCTTTATTAGGTGTATTTATGCGGATATAAGGCACTTTTCCTTTGGTTACAGGATAAATTGGTGTTGGAGCTAAAAAATGCAAAAGATAGCCTGAAGTGTGCAAAATAGTCTCAAATTGCAGTACACAGTATGAGCCGTAGGAAGGTCCTACGAGTCGTACTGGTGGTTGTGGAGAGTCGCAGAAGGCTAATGTTGAAGAGATGCAGTGTACGAGTCTTAGTACAAGTCGTACCAAGCTCGTACGAGTCGTGATGATGAAGTCGTGAAAATATTTAGAAGATTTTCATAAAAGGCTGACTCCTGCTACGGACAGGATGTACAAACCGTGGAATGAAGGTACGAGTCGTACCATGGAAGTCGTATGAACTTCAGAAATATTTCAAAGTCTCAGAGTCAGGGCATGGGAGCTCAGTACGGATCGTAAGATGGATGTACGAGTCATACCAGGATCCATCACTTAACAAAAATTCAGCAAGTCATGCAAGGTATGAAGAAAGCTACGAGTCGTAGGATCGTGCTATGGATCATAGGATCAATCGTGACGTGGGCGGAACCAGATATGGAAATTCACCTTGTTTGCCTAGGAAAAGGATTCTTGTGTCTGTATAAATACGTTTTATGTTTTATGTTTCAGGTAGTTTTCATAAGAGAGTAGATATCATTAGATATTATCGAATATAAGATATTTTTAGGAGAGAAAAAGAGCATTGAGTTTATTTGACTTGTGATCAACCTTTTCTTGAATTCTTCTTGCTATTTGTTCTTCAAGATTTTGCTGATTAATTAAAGGAAGTGCTTTTTTCTCATTCATACTTGTAAGTATTGATTTACGTTTTTAATCATGAATACAATTCACAAACTTGCAACTATGAGAGGCTAAAACCTCCGCTAGGATTGTGGGAACCATGGTGGATTAACAAGCTAGGGCTGCACAAAGTGATTCTAAAACCAATACAAACACTTATATTGTAATCTCTTTATGCTTAAATGTTTCTTAACGATGTGCAACATTAGGAAATGCCTGAATTGTTTACTTGCTTAGGTCTAAGAGGTAGAGATTAGGAAAAGAGAATTACAACGGAACCTTGATCTTCATGATCATTGTATTAACTTGAGTTGTGGTCGTAGGATAGTTAAATCTGGAACTTAGTGATAACAGATAGTTTGAACGCGCTCAAGAGACTTGGTCGAGTAATTCGGTATAGTCATTCAATAGGGACTAGCCAGTCGTTTGAATGAACCTAAGTTATCAGTTCTATAAGTAAGTATTGCTGATAATCACGAGTGTATACCCAAAGCAGTTATGAACCCATGGAGAACACAAACCCTAGTTATCCTTTAATACTGATTCAAAACTAGATTTTTGATAATTGTTTTTATCATTGATTTTCTTTAGAACCCCCAAATTTTGAAGTAACTACTCACAAGTTCACTTACCGACTGTAATCTAGCTCTTCCATATTCCCTATGGGATCAACCCTAATCTCTAGTTGGGTTCTTTATTGAAAACTTCCGCTTCATACTTTAGTAATAGATGTGGTTTGAGCGTTATCAACACCTATGAATGATCCCATCTACACAAATGCGGAATAAATATGGCTCATCCCAGTAATATCTTTGAGCATTGAATAAGAACTTGTTCTGAGGAGGAGGAGTTAGGTCTGCTGGCATCATTTTGCTAACCAAGTAATTTGCAAAATTGGCAAACCAGGGAACCAAATCCTGCGATGCAGCTAGTACCTGTTCGTCTGGGAAGGCATAATTTATATCAATCTCCATCCTCTTCTTTGCTTCAGAATCAAGCCTGGATGGATGTTCTACCACCTGATTTTCTGTTCCCTTCCGATCCTTCACCTCAAACTCAAATTCTTGGAGAAAGAGCATCCACTGAATCAATCTGGGCTTGACATCCTTTTTACACATCAGGTACCTCAACGCAACATGGTCTGTATGAATGATCACCCTGGTTCCAAGCAAGTATGCTCGGAATTTTTCAAATGCAAAGACCACTGCCAGTAGTTCTTATTCCGTGACTGTATAATTCTTTTGGGTAATATTGAGTGTTTTTCTTGCGTAATAGATTGGATGAAAGATCTTTTCTCTCTTTTGGCCTAGAAAAGCACCCAGAGCAACACCGCTAGCGTCACACATTACCTCAAATGGAAGAGACTAATCTGGAGCTATGATGATAGGAGCAACGATGAGCTTTTCTTTTAGACACTCAAAGGCCTTTAGACATGCCTCATCAAACATGAACTTTACCTCTTTCTCCAGTAATTTGCACAATGGTTGTGCAATTTTTGAAAAATCCTTGATAAAGCGCTGGTAGAATCCTGCATGCCTAAAAAGCTTCTAACCCTTTTTATGGAAATAAGGGGTGGCAATCCTTCTATAACCTCAATTTTTGCCTTGTCCACCTCAATTCCCTTTCCTGAGATTTTATGGCCCAACACTATCCCCTCTTTAACCATGAAATGAGATTTTTCCTAATTTAGGACCAGATTGGTTTCTTCACATCTTTTCAGTACTCTGCCCAGATGATTAAGGCATGATTCAAATGAATCGCCTACAACAAAAAAATCATCCGTAAATACTTCAATGGTGTCCTCCACCATGTTGTAGAATATGGACATCATACTGTTCGACGTCTGTTATATGGTTATATAACTACACGCAAGTGCACGTGGTCGAACAAGTAGTAAAGTGGCTTAAGTAAGCCACGTATCGATCCCACAGGGACTGGGATGAAGTGCAATCTACTCAAGTGTACTATATTTTAATTCTAAAAATGCAGACAACAACGTAACCAAAAGTTTGATATTTTTATTTATAATTTTTATGCTAAATCTAAAACAACTATCTAATGTGAGTCTGAACTATGAATGAGAGCATGCTGAGGTTAAATGAACATGTAATGAAATTAATTATCGACATAATTTGGTTAGTCTTTTCCTCCGGTTGCTAGTCAAGAACTATTGCCAAGAGATTAAAACTCTCGTATTTAACCCCACTTAAGAATCATGAACCATCCACCTACATTTCTGTGATTAAATGCAATTCATGTTCTAGCCATACAAACCCGGTTTCTAAATTGACTAATATGACTTTCAGGTATATTTCTATCCTGAAAGTAAATCAATTCTAAATTTTCCCAAACTAAGAAAAGATCATATCCTATTAATTCACAACTTTTCAATTTCTTTCTCTCTTGAGTAAAACCGGACTTTTTGGATGTACATTAACGTAGGCCACACATTAATGCAGTAAGAACAAGAATTAATAGAACAACCATGGAAGAAAAGATGAAAAACCAATATGATCAACAATCACATTTCACTACAATTGTTCATAACCTCAGCAAGAAGATAAATTAGCCACTCATTTGTGGATTAAACATCGTTAAATGAGTGTTAAACATACAAGCAATTGAATACAAGAAGAAGGAAAGAGAGAAAAACCCTGATAATTTCGTCCCCTCAACTGCCTGTAACCCACGTTCTTGCTCCACCAAGTCAGAATATTAAAAAATGAACCTAAGTGTTCTATTTATACTAGTGGGAATTTTTCCCGGAATAACAAGCAACGTGTCACGGAGTGCATCACGGAGCACTGCCTCCATGACACGCTACCGACGCGGACCTTCACTGGAACTGGGGGGTCCAGGAAATAAGGCCCAACGTGGCACGACGTGCAACGCGGAGCCATGCTACCGTGCCACGAACCTATCGCGTACCCTCTCTGGAAATTGGGCGAAAATTCCTATCCAGGCAGAAGGCCTCCGCGATGGCAGCGGACACGGCTCCATCGCGGAGCCCCTTTATTTTATGCTTTCCAATGCCTTGTCCCTTGCTCGCATCCGAGTCCAACCCTGATATCTTCCAACATGCATTTAAGCTTCCCAAAATTACATTTTACCTGCAAAACAATCCTAATCATGTTGGTTAGTATAAATTCACATTTTATTACCAATTTACATGAGAATGTATACACATTGATAGATAAACAAGGCTAAAATTCCACATTTGAGTATCACTTGGGCATATAAATTTGCCCAAGATCACTTACCCCACACTTAAATCCTTGTTCGTCCTTGAACAACAATCCTACACCTCATGCAATTTACATCCCAACCTCGCTACTTTGGTTCGACAATTTAGGCTACGGTCATACCGATTATTCAATACAACAAATCATCAAGAAAACATGCATGGTCCTATCAATGCAATGACCTTCAATACATCAAGACCTCCTAGACTTAAGAATCGACTCTCGATATTGGCAAACTCATGCAAATCAGCTGATCAAGATATCCGACACGAAAATTAATCTCTCATCAAGCATGTGCCCTCACAACACAAGAGAGTCTTCCCCTTTTTGCTCATATGAACTCACAAAATTTCAAGTAGGGGCATGTAAACACAATTTCGCTCTCTCCCAAAAGAATTCACATGCATCATGTCATGACCCATAAGCTTGCCCTTAGTGTATTACTCCACTAATATAAAGAAGTGCGATGTAAGATCACGTAGGACTTTAACTGGTTGTAATGGAAGATACGGAACTAGTAAATATTGGGTTAGCCAATAATAGCCACTAGCATCCTTAAGCGCCTTTTCAACACATCCCATCAACTCATGGACATTTTTTTTTCATCCTCCCATTCTTGACGTTTTTCTTTAGTTTGGCCCATCTTATTAAGCACACTTGACACAACAACAAAGATTATTCATGCACCTTCATTATAGTCTATTTATAACAAGTGCACCTTCAACCTTTTCTTTTCTTCCATCACTCGGCTTTTCTTTTCTTTTCACCATTCTCACTCTTTTGACACTTTGGGAAAATGATTTTCTCTTCTTAAGCGCTTAAGAGTTTTGTATATACTTTACGGCTAATGAAAAACAAGGATTAAGCTCGGTTTACACTTTTTGACAAAAGAAAAAATAATAGGCTAAAGGCTCAACGGGCTGACTAGGGTATACAATCAAGGTGGGTACAACAATGAAAAATAGAAACTTTCGGTTAAAACAAAGAAATGCCTACATCCTTTCCTACAATACACCTCCTTCATCTCATTTTGTACACACACCAGGCAAGTTCTAGACACTTCACAATAGCATGGAATAACAAAACCTCACTTCACACTTATTGCACATGCTCAATTCAAGATGTATTCACAGACTCTTCAATCAGCTAATTACAGGAATTCAAACATTAAGCCTCAATCACACTGAATCGAACTCTATGGCCTAGGTATCTCAAAATATTTACAAAGTTTCATGCTTTCATATGAATCACCTTTGCATTACAAATATCACGTACGACACGCAACCATAATTCCGCAACCATAAAGTAACTACAAGTTTTGGGATACAACCCACAAAAGAAAAACAACTGAAAAATAATTGAAAAACCTACTCCTAACGACTACATTTCCCTTAAGACGGTCGTCATCCATCCATCATAGGGAACGGTCACTAACTAGGACTTCGGTTCAATGGGACCATTCTCGGTAAAAGAACCGAAAACAAACGTCGAGAAACCCAAGAAGAAAAAAAAGAAATTTGAGAAAAAAATTTTAAAATATCGATCATTTCGATAAACAAAAATATGTACAAAATCAGCTAGCAACATTAAGCAACACACATCAATTTCACATATATTTACAATACAGAACAATTACTTAACTATTCAAAAATCAGAGGGAACAACAAAATTTCACAGGCACGACAATAGATTAGAATACATACATAACAACACAGCCAACACCTAACTACTCCCACCCCACACTTATCTCGAACACTGTCCCCAGTGTTCACAAAAGTTAAAATAACACAAAAATTGGGTGGTGGAACTCCCTGATCAATCAAAGTACTCCACTTCTTCATCAGGTGCTGCTGCTTCATCTCCCATGTCTGAATCACCCCCGTCGTCATCATCGGACTCCATATCGGAGTCCTCCCAATGTGTCTCCTCGTCTGTGGGGACATCATCATTCGTGGGCTCTACAAATGCTGGTCCCACTCGGCATAGAGCCCTGGCGTTCTCGGCGAAAGGGTAGTCTAGCTCGAGTTGCCATAGCTCCTCCTCTGTTGCCGGCCTCCCGCCTATCCTCAGCTGGAGCATATGCATCCCATACATGCGAGCCATATACTGATCATCACGAGCATGTCGCTCGCCAAGTGTAAGCACTGGCCCGTGGGTGGTGTCGGGTGCCTTAGTTTTAGTGACATCTAAGGCCCGCCGCTCCATCTGCTGGATATAGTCAAGGGCCTCTTCCTCAACATCTAGGCCCCTCAGGAAGGTGGTGAGTAGCCCACCAAATCCGTATCTATGCCCCTGATGCAACCGGGCTCTCTTCATGGCGGAGATAATCACCGCCCCCACGTTGATCTCCAGCCCTTTCATCAGGGTGTACACCAGGCATACACGATCCCGGGTTACATCTATCATATGTACCCCCGGGATTAGGCAAGAACAGACGATCTTTAGCCATATTCTGTCTTCCCTGTTCATCTGTGAATAGGGCAAAGTCTGATGGTAGCCCCTCTCTTTGTGTCTGCTCCATCTAGCTGTCGATCGGGTCCCACAAAATGTGCGTCTGATGTCCGCATATGGTGGAGTGATGTTCAACTGTCGAAGCATGTGGGCGTCTGTGTCCCGCGCCCCTATGATAGCATTGAGGTGGTGGGGCTCAAATGTGACTATTTGCCCTCTGATTTTTATGGTGTGACTTCTTAGAGTCGGGTTCCAATTGGCATAGAATTCCCGAATCAGGTGCAAGTTGCATTCCTTGGGCTCTTCAAAGATGAAGTTGAGCCCAACTGCCTCGATCCGGTGGACAATCCTAGGGAACTCCTGTGCTAATGGTTCCCGTGCGATGTGTTCCTCGGGGAAATACTTGTTTTCTTTGTGCTTTGCGTACCACTTCTTCCCCTCATCTGTCACCCATCTGGTTCCGTATTGGCGGCGTTGGCCGCGTGGAACCGCTGGTGTTGCTGGGACTGCTGTGCCCAGTTTGATTCGCTTTCTTCTAGCTTCAGATGTTGATGCGCCTTTCCCTTTTTCTTGCCTGCTTGCCATTTTACCTGTCAACCCAAGTAGACAAGATCAATGTTAAGCCAATGAATATTAACTTCGACTAAGGTCGGGTTAAGCTAGGCTACCCTACACTTAGTCCTTAGCTACAGTTACAACATACCGGCAAGATCATGCTTATTTGCACAAACAAACAACCAACTATACAAACATGCTTAGTGCATACGAAGAATTCGATGGTATATATACTATGTACTACTCAGACTTTGTACAGCTAACCACAATCATTACCATCGACAACCTTTTAATCCATCGCACTTAGCAAGGGAAGAAAAACAAAGAAACGAAAACAACAAGAATTTATCTACACGAACCTATACAACCAACCCAATTCTTGCAAATTTCAATATTCCCCTAACCCGAGAATCCATCGGTCTTTTAACATGATAACAACTAGCACATCGACTCATCTCACTCAACATGTACATCCCGGCATGAATTTCACAAGTTCACTATATTTTTCCACTTCAAATTCAAAAATAAGCCCTAGAAATGATGATATCAAGAAAATTCGATTAAATTATGTAATTAACGAGTTCAAGCAATCATAATGATATTCCGAACATTCATCAACAACAATTCAATTGAATTCATGATTAATTTCTACTTAGGGCAAACTTATCTCACCTCACATGCTCAATATCAAAGACAATCGACAAGAAATGAGATGGAATCGAAGAACATACCTTGAAGTTGACGAATTGAAGAAAACTCAATGATTTTCTTGGCCTATTCCAGGTCACGTTGAAGGGGGATGGGTTTTAGGGAGTTTGGTCGTGGAGTGAGTGAAAAATAAGGAAAAGTGAGGGGGTTTCGGGGTTTAAAAGAGGGAAAATCGCGCGGGTCACCCGGCGACCTGGTGTGACCCGTCGCGATATACACGACAACGTGTCACAGAGTGCATCGCGGTGCACTGCCTCCGTGACATGGAGCTGTCGCGAGGGTACTCTGGAATTTTTTTACAATTCCGGATTTATACCTCAACGTGTCACGGAGGGTAACGCGGAGGTCCTCCTCCGTGACATGGAGCTATCGCCCTAGCTCACTGTTTTGCCACTTTTTATTGATTTTCATACCTCGAATTTTCCTTTGCGATTCCGTGCATATTTTCCTCCGTTTGACCTGAAATTCATCTCACTACATGAAATTGGTTAGAATTATAGGTTTCACTCTAAATAAAAATAAAAACAAAAACAAAAACAAAAACTAAAAATTTTGTTGTTAATCAAGAAAAAGAAAAAGAAAAATCTATTCACACTTTACAAAGAGAAAAAAATTTTCACGGGTTGCCTCCCGTGCAACGCTTGGTTTACCGTCACGGCTCGACGTCCTTTAGCTCAGTTGTTCTCTAGGGTGATGGATGATTTCTCTCGATCACCGTTCTCCCCCAGTAGTGCTTACACCTCTGGCCATTTACTAAGAACGTGGCACTCCGATCTTCTTGCCACAACTCTACTGCCCCGTGCGGGGTCATTCTTAGCACTTCAAATGGTCCCGACCATTTAGACCTCAGCTTTCCTAGAAACAACTTCAATCTTGAATTGAAGAGCAAGACTTTCTTTCCTGGCTCGAAAATGCGATGCACCACATGCTTGTCATGCCATCTTTTCGTTCTTTCCTTGTAGTACTTGGCACTCTCATAGGCATGCTAGCGGAACTCTTCAAGTTCACTGAGCTACATTAGTCTCTTCTTGCCCGCTAGCTCTAAGTCCATATTTTGCTTCCTCACAGCCCAAAAGGCTTGGTGCTCTAACTCCACCGGAAGATGACACGCTTTACCATAGACCAGTCGGTATGGTGAGGTTCCAATCGGTGTCTTGTAAGCAGTTCTGTACACCCACAATGCATCATCAAGTTTGCTTGACCAAACATTCCGTTGTGTATTTACCATTTTCTGAAGAATCTGCTTCACTTCTCTATTTGACACCTCTACTTGCCCACTAGTTTGGGGGTGGTATGCTGTCGCCACTTTATGGCGCACCCCATACTTGGCTAGTAATTTCTTGAAACTTGCATTGACAAAATGAGCCCCTCCATCGCTGATAATGGCTCGGGGTGTCCCGAACCTGGTGAGGATGTGTTTTTTCACAAACTTCGTTACTACCTTGTTGTCATTCCTGGGACAAGCTATAGCTTCCACCCATTTTGATACATAATCTACGGCCACCAAGATGTAACGATTACCAAATGACGGTGGGAATGGGTCCATGAAATCAATGCCCCATACATCAAAGGGCTCAACTTCTAGTATATTCTGCAGCGGCATTTCTTGTCTTCTACCAATTGCTCCTGTACGCTGACATCTATCACACATTTTGACGTATGCCATAGAGTCTCTGAACAGTGTTGGCCAAAAGAAACCTGACTGTAAAACCTTGTGTGCTGTTCGCTCGCCTCCATGATGACCCCCATACAACGAAGAATGACAGCCCCTCAACACCTCTGCAATCTGACTCTCTGGAATGCATCTTCTCATTACCTGATCTGGTCCTTGTTTAAATAAGTATGGTTCATCCCAAACAAAGTGCCGACAATCATGCCTCAATTTCCTTCTCTGCTGGTTTGTTGCCTCAGGTGGGTAGACTCCGCTCACTAGTAAGTTGACTATGTCTGCGTACCAGGGAACTTCAGCTTCCCCAACTGCCAAGAGTTGCTCATCTGGGAACTCTTCATTGATGTTATCACTTTCCATCACATGCGACCGGCTTTCCAATCGTGATAAGTGATCTGCTACCTGATTCTCGCTCCCCTTTCTGTCTTTGATCTCAAGGTCGAACTCCTGCAACAACAAGATCCATCTGATCAACCTGGGCTTAGCATCCTTCTTGTTGAATAGGTACTGAATCTTTGCATGGTCGGTGTACACCACAACTTTTGAACCCACCAAATAGGACCTGAACTTGTCAAATGCAAACACCAATGCTAGCATTTCCTTCTCTGTGACTGTGTAATTTCTTTAGGCTGTATTTAGCGTTTTGCTTGCATAATGAATAGAATGAAAGATTCTATTTTTTCTTTGCCCCAATACGGCTCCCACGACCACATCACTGGCATCACACATCAGCTCAAATGGTTGTTCCCAATCCGGAGAAGTAAGGATAGGTGCTTCTATCAATCTCTACTTCAACTCTTCGAATGCTTTAACACACTCATCATTCAACTCAAACTTTACCTCTTTTTCTAGCAATCTGCATAGTGGTCTAGAAATGTTGGAAAAGTTTTTGATGAATCGTCTGTAGAATCCTGCATGCCCAAGAAAATTGCGCACACCTTTCACTGACACAGGTGGTGGCAACTTTTCAATAACCTCGATCTTAGCACGATCGACTTCCAACCCCTTTTGAGACACTTTGTGGCCAAGGACAATACCCTCCTTCACTAAGAAGTGGAATTTCTCCCAGTTTAGTACAAGGTTGGATTCCTCACAGCGAGCCAGCACCTTGTCAAGATTCTGCAAACAAGTAGCAAACGAATTACCGAAAACAGAAAAATCATCCATAAATACCTCAACAAAATCCTCCACCATGTCATGGAAAATAGCCATCATGCATCTCTAGAATGTGGCGGGTGCATTGCATAACCCAAACGGCATTCGCCTGAAAGCATATGTCCCATAAGGATAGGTAAAAGTAGTCTTCTCTTGATCCTCAGGAGCTATGGCTATTTGGTTATAACCAGAGTACCCATCAAGGAAACAATAATATTCCTATCCAGCCAACCTATCCAATATTTGATCAATAAACGGGATGGGGTAATGATCTTTCCTCGTGGCTTCATTAAGCTTCCTGTAATCCATGCAAATCCGCCAGCCCATGACGGTTCGGGTAGGAATCAACTCATTTCTCTCATTGGTGACCACAGTCATCCCCCCTTTCTTTGGAACACACTGAATGGGGCTGACCCATTCACTGTCTGAAATCGGGTAGACCACACCCGCATCAAGCCACTTGATTATTTCTTTCCTCACCACATCCTTCATTGCTGGATTTAGACTTCGTTGCGGCTAAACGGTTGGTTTGGCTCCTGTCTCCATGAAGATCCTGTGTGTGCAAAAAGCTGGATTGATACCCTGAATGTTTGACATTTGCCAACCAATTGCTTTCTTCCTATTACTGAGGACACCCAATGCTTCCTTCTCCTATGCCTCCGTCAATTCTGCGGAGATGATCACTGGTAACATCTCATCCTCCCCCCAAAAGACATATTTTAAATGGGGAGGCAATTCTTTCAATTCCACCTTCGGTGCCTCCTCAACGGATGGTTTCGACAACGGTTCTAGAGACCTCATCAATGATTGAAATTCCTATCTCCTCGGATGATTTTGTGCTTCATTCAACATTTGGACCATCTCATAAGAATCTCTATCTCCAAAATCATCGGAGTGCATCAACACTCTTTCCAATGGGTCTTGAGATTCAACAATCTGATGAATTTCTTGATGTTCGACCACACTGATTGCTGAAAGCTCCTCATGTATAGCTGGCAGCTTCATGGCTTTAAACACATCAAATACCTCTATTTTGTCATGTGCTCGCATTGTTAGCTGCCCCGCAGCTACGTCAATAAGTGCTTTCCCGGTTTCCAAGAAGGGACGTCCCAAAATAAATGGGACTTCCGCGTCTAGTTCAAAATCCAGTACAACAAAATCTACAGGGAAAATCAGGGAGCCAACTTGCACCAGAACGTCCTCCATAATGCCATCAGGTCTGGCTAAGGACCGATCTTCCAATTGCAAGATCACTGTTGTGGGTCTAGGACTCCCTAGACCCATCTTTTTGAATACCGATGACGGCATCAAATTTATGCTCGCTCCCAAATCACACAATCCACGAGCTCGGATACTCTGCCCAATAGTAATCTGTATAGTAAAGCTCCCAGGGTCTTTGAGCTTTGTGGGCAGTCGCTTTTAAATCCTGGAAGTGCACTCCTCCGTTAGAGCCACCGTAGCATACTCAGTCAACTGACTTTTGTTTTCCATGATGTCCTTTATATACTTGGCATATTTCGGCACTCCCTGCAAAACATCAACAAGAGATAAGTTAATATGTACCTGTTTCAGCACCTCCATGAATTTCTTGAAACACGCCTCCTCCTTGTGTTTCTTTAATCGTTGAGGGAACGGGGGTGGTGGTCTTTCTGATTCAGCTTCCTTAGTCTTCCCCCTCTCAGTACTTTGCTCCCTCTCGACTTCTGCTGCTCCCGATTGTTGAGATGGTCTTTCTGGTTCCACCTCTTTCAGCTGCAAATCACTCCTTGTGGTCACTGCATTCACCTGCTTGGGATTGGGATCTGTGTTGCTCGGAAGTCCTCCTCTAGGCATGGCGTTTTGGGCTCCAGCAAATTGCCCAATTTGATATTCAAGTGCCTTAGTAGCTAACTGGTTGTTTTTCACTTCGGCTGCCAATTTCACATAGTCAGCCTGCAATTGATCTTGGTTAGCTATCATGGTCTTGAACATCTCCTCAATGCTGGGTGATGGTGGTGGAGGAGGTGCATTGTTGTTTCTGAATTATGCTTGATAATTCTACTGCCCTCCTTGGTTCCTTTGCACACCCTGACCCGAACTTTGCCCCTGATGGTTGTTGCTACCCCAGGAGAAATTCAGGTGATTTCTCCAATTGGAATTGTATCTATTACCATACTGTTGGTGGTTGTTCCTTTGCACATTTCCCACAAAGTTTACCGAGTCAGGATTTGCTCCACAACACTCAGCTGAGTGCTCACTGCTTCCGCACACTTCACACCACATCTGCTGCACTGCATTCACTGGGGTTTGGAGATGGTTCATTGTCATGTTGCTGAAGTGGGTGTTAAGTTGATTTTGTAATGCAGCTATCTGTGCAGCAATAGCTGTAAACCCATCCACTTCTAGCACTCCTGCTGCTTTCCTTGTCTCGCCTCTTGACGAATCAGCATTCCATTCCGGATTGCCCTGCGAAATACAGTTCAACAAGGTATACAACTCCTCGTAAGTTTTCTCCAGCGCTTGTCCCCCAGCTGCTGAGTCTAGCAATATTTTTGTATGGGGTTCCAAACCCTCTATAAAAGTATGCACCAGCACATCATTGGACTGATGGTGATGAGGACAATCTCGCAACATGGACTTGAATCTCTCCCAAGCCTGATATAAATTCTCTCCCTCCCTCTGTTTGAAACTCAGAATTTGAGTTCTAAGTCTTGCTGTTTTATCGGAGGGAAAAAACCGTATCAAGAATTTCCTCGCAAGATCATCCCACGTACAAATAGAATTCGGTGGCTCAGCTTTCATCCTCCTCTTGGCTTCTCCCAATAGTGAAAATGGGAACAATGTAAGCCGGACATAATCTGATGACACTCCAGTGGGGATATAAGTGTCACTTATCTCCAAAAAATTTTGGAGATGCTGCTGTGGATCTTCATGAGGGAGACCTGTAAACTGCCCGCTAGTGTGCAACAATTGCATCATATTCTGCTTAAGTTCGAACCTCCCTCTTGGCTCAGGTTTGCGGATGCTAGATGTGACATTATTAGCATGTGGGATTGCCACCTCGCGAACCAGCTGAGCTGCTACTTCTTCGGGCACTAACACTGCCCGTACTACCGGTGGATTCTGTTGTTGCTCCATGATCGTCTGTCTGAGCAACTGCAGTTTTCTTTCTAGAGCTTCTCTCCGCTTACGATGAAATATTATTTCTGGCTCTATATACGAGTCCACCAGCTCCTTGTCTCTTGCCAGTGTTCAACAGAGATTAAATCTGCAAAATACAGGCTAAGACCAAGTTGTCAACACTAAGAAAATAAAAATATAGTAAATTAACACTTAAAACAAATTCACCAATTGCCAGTCCCCGGCAACGGCGCCAAAAACTTGTTCAGCGTTTGTTATATGGGTATATAACTACACGCAAGTGCACGTGGTCGAACAAGTAGTAAAGTGGCTTAAGTTAGCCGAGTATCTATCCCACAGGGACTGGGATGAAGTGCAATCTGCTCAAGTGTACTATATTTTAATTCTAAAAATGCAAACAACAGCGTAACCAAAAGTTTGATATTTTGATTTATAATTTTTATGCTAAATCTAAAACAACTATCTAATGTGAGTCTGAACTATGAATGAGAGCATGCTGAGGTTAAATGAACATGTAATGAAATTAATTATCGACATAATTTGGTTAGTCTTTTCCTCCGGTTGCTAGTCAAGAACTATTGCCAAGAGATTAAAACTCTCGTATTTAACCCCACTTAAGAATCATGAACCATCTACCTACATTTCTGTGATTAAATGCAGTTCATGTTCTAGCCATACAAACCCGGTTCCTAAATTGACTAATACGACTTTCAGGTATATTTCTATCGTGAAAGTAAATCAATTCTCAATTTTCCCAAACTAAGAAAAGATCATATCCTATTAATTCACAACTTTCCAATTTCTTGCTCTCTCGAGTGAAACCGAACTTTATGGATGTACATTAACGTAGGTCACACATTAATGCAGTAAGAACAAGAATTAATAGAACAACCATGGAAGAAAAGATGAAAAACCAATATGATCAACAATCACATTTCACTACAATTGTTCATAACCTCAGCAAGAAGATGAATTAGCCACTCATTTGTGGATTAAACATCGTTAAATGAGTGTTAAACATACAAGCAATTGAATACAAGAAGAAGGAAAGAGAGAAAAACCCTGATAATTTCATCCCCTCAACTGCCTATAACCTACGTTCTTACTCCACCAAGTCAGAATATTGAAAAATGAACCTAAGTGTTCTATTTATACTAGTGGGAATTTTTCCCGGAATAACAAGCAATGTGTCACGGGGTGCATCGCGGAGCACTGCCTCCGTGACACGCTACCGACGCGGACCTTCACTGGAACTGGGGGGTCTAGGAAATAAGGCCCAACGTGGCACGGCGTGCAACGCGGAGCCATGCTACCGTGCCACGGACCTATCGCGTACCCTCTCTGGAAATTGGGTGAAAATTCCTATCTAGGCAGAAGGCCTCTGCGATGGCAGCGTGACACGGCTCCATCGCGGAGCCCCTTTATTTTATGCTTTCCAATGCCTTATCCCTTGCTCGCATCCGAGTCCAACCCCGATATCTTGCAACATGCATTTAAGCTTCCCAAAATTACATTTTACCTGCAAAACAATGCTAATCATGTTGGTTAGTATAAATTCACATTTTATTACCAATTACATGAGAATGTATACACATTGATAGATAAACAAGGCTAAAATTCCACATTTGAGTATCACTTGGGAATAAAAATTTGCCCATGATCACATACAACACTGAAAGGTGGCTGGTGCATTACCTAATCCGAATAGCATTCTTCAGAAGGCAAAAATTCCAAATGGACAAGTGAAGGTTGACTTCTCCGGATCTTCTATAGCAATAGTGATCTTATTATACCCTGAATATCCGTCAAGGAAACAGTACCATCCTCTACTTGCGAGTCTATCAAGCATCTGATAAAAAATGGCATTGGAAAATGGTATTTCTGGGTACAGTGGTTGAGTTTCCTATAACCCATACACACTCGCCATCCTGTGACTGGTCGTGTCAATATTAGCTCATTCTTTTCATTGGGCACCACTGTAATCCCTCCTTTCTTTGGCATCACCCCAACATCCAGTCACTCGATAATCTCCTTTTTTACGACTTCTTGCATTGGAGGATTTAGGCGGCGCTGATGCTCTATACTTGGCTTACAATCTGGTTCAAGTTGGATCTTATGGGTACATATGTGTGGTGAAATTCTGATGATATCAACTATGGTCCAGCCAATTGCCTTTTTGTATCTTTTCAAGATGTTAACCAATGCTTCCACCTGCTCATCTAAAAGGTTTGCTGCAATTATAACCGGCAAAGTGTTGTCCTCTCCAAGGAATGCATACTTGAGATGAGGAGGTAATGCTTTCAGTTCAAGGATTGGTGGCACCTCCACGGATGGCTTGGTCGGTGGTGTTGAACTGTTCTTTAAGTCCAGGTATAACTTCTTTAGGCTGAAGTTATATGACCCTGTCGCATTTAAAGCATTAACCATTTTTGTGTATTCTGGGTTCCCGACTTCATCATAATTCATTATCATAGCTGCCAATGTATCATTAGTTACTATTTCTTCCATAGGTGTTGGCAGCTTATCATGTTCCATTTGAGTGTTTGAGTGAAAGGTTGTTCCTTTGATGTAGCCTGAGGGAGTCACAAAGAAAAACAAAGAAAAATAAAGAAAAAGTGTAAAAAGTACGTAACTACCAATAAGTCAAATACAAGCATATAACCTAGTCTCAGCCGTATTCCCCGGCAATGGAGCCACTTTTTGATAACGCTCAAACCACACCTCTTACTAAAGTATGAAGCGGACGTTGTCAACAAAGAATCCAACTAGAGGTTGGGGTCAATCCCACAGGGAATATGGAAGAGCTAGATTATAGCCGGTTAGTGAACTTGTGAGGTATTACTTCAAAATTAAGGGGTTCTAAAGAAAATCAATAATAAAAACAATTATCAAAAATCCGGTTTTAAATCAATATTAAAGAATAACTAGGGTTGTGTTCCTCATGGGTTCATAATTGCTTTGGGTATACACTCGTGATCATCACCAATACTTACTTATAGAACTGATAACTTACTTTCATTCAAACGACCGACCAGTCTCTATTGAATTACTATACTCAATTACTCGACCAAGTCTCATGAGCTGTTTCAAACTATCCGTTATCACTAAGTTCCAGATTTTAACTATCCTGCGACCACAACTCAAGTTAATACAATGATCATCAAGATCAAGGCTCTGTTATAATTCTCTTTTCCTAATCTCTACCTCTTGGACCTAAGCAAGTAAAGAATTCGGGCATGTCCTAACGTCGCACCATTAAGAAACGTTTAAGCATGAAAAGAATACAATATAAGTGTTTGCATTGGTTTTAGAATCACTTTGTGCAACCCTAGCTTATTAATCCAACATGGTTCCCACAACCCTAGCTATGGAGGCTTTAGCCTCTAAATAGTTGTAAGGTTGCGAATTGCATTCATGATTAAAAACATAAATTAGTACTTATAATTATGAATGTGAAAAACACTTCTTTTAATAAATCAGCAAAATCTTGAAGAACAAGTAGCAAGAATAATTCAAGAAAAGGTTGATCACAAGTCAAATCAACTCAATTCTCTCTTTCTCCCCTAAAAATCTCTTCTATTCAAAAATCTGATGATGTCTACTGAAAATAAAACATAAAATGTATTTATAGAGACACAAGAATCCTTTTCCTAGGCTACTAGGTGAATTTCCATATCTGGTTCCACCCACGTCACGGTTACACCTACGATATGTAGCACGATCTTACGGCCCCTAGCTTCCTTTCATACATTGCATGACTGGCTGAATTTTTGCTAAGTGTTGGATCCTGGTATGACTCATACCTCTATCTTACGATCCGTATTAAGCTCCCGTGACTTGACTCTGAGACTTTAAGATATTTCTGAAGTTCATCATGATCGCCATGGTACAACTCGTACCTTTATTCCATAGTTCGTATTTCCTTTTCCTAGCAGGAGTTAGCCTCTTATGCAAATCTTATGAATCTTTTCACGACTTCATCACCACGACTCGTACAAGCTTGGTATGACTCCTACTGAGACTCGTATACTGCATCTCTTCAACATGAGCCTTCTGCAACTTTCCACGGCCACCAGTACGACTCATAGGACCTTCCTACGGCTCGTACTGTGGACTGCAATTTGAGTCTATTTTGCACACCTCAGGCTATCTTTTACGTTTTTTATCCCTAACACCAATTTATTTTGTAACCAAAGAAAAAGTGTCTTATATCCACATAAATACACCTATGTCCATGCTATTTTCTTAGTTTTGAGTGTCGAAAGTACTGTAAATCCACAGCACATCAAGCATGAGTGGCTAAAACCCTTCTTCTGCGGTTGAGGCCACATGACATGAACATATTTGTTTAATTTCATCTTGGTTCAGGTACTTCATTGATAGTTTATCTTGTATTCTTGTTTTAAGATTTTAATGCTTGATCACTGTTGAAATGCATGTGGTATCCTTAGTAAAACTCAAAAGAGTAAAACCTAGGATAGACCTAGGAACGCAAGAAGTGAGTTCAAGTCTTTAAGACTGATTCGCAATTAGAATAGGAATATACCTAATTCGCCTCGCTTGGTTATTAAACGGGAAGATAGCTAGAGACTTGAATTTAAAATTTCACATCACTGCTCTTTGATGTAGTTATGAAGTCAAGTTAAGGTTAAATAATTAGAGGTTTGAAAGTCCATAACCAAGGCATTACCCCGTAAACTACTCCACTAGATTAACATATATGAATTAGATTGTCACATCCCCGCTCAACGATGTAGTTGTGAGGCTAATTCGATCAGGTGTTTAGAGGCTCAAATTACCATGAACATTGCATTTATCTTTTGAGACAACAAATGAAGAAAAATACTTGAACCAATATGAATGTAGCTATACATTTTGTTTATCTTTAACCCTGGATTATTCTCATTACTGCTTTTCAACTAACTTTGTGATCGTCCTTAGATTTAGAAACAAAACAATTAAATCCTGAAAAAATTGCACTTATAAATCTTGAATTAATACTTGAACTTGATAATTCACTATAATCTAGTCCCTATGGGTGCAACATCTAGCTCGCCAAGAGTCACTATATTACTTGTATGACCGTGTGCGCTTCCACGTGCACCGGAGATGTAGCAAGTTTTTGGCTCCATTGCTAGGGACTGGCAACAATTAGTGAATTTATTGTTTTTATGTTATTTTTATATTTTCTTAATTGTTAAAAAAGTTGGTCTTGGTCATCTAATTTGTAGGTAATAGGTTGGTCCTTGCAGCAAGCTATAAAGGGATAGAGAGTTGGTTAAATCATATCCCAAACCTGAAAGAAGGTTGCGATAGTTGAGAAGGGAAGGTTCCACTCTATATCCAATTTAACAGGTTCAACAGGGTGAGGTTGCACCATCAGAAATGACAGTAAGACCTGTTCGTGAACTGGCAATCTGGCGAATGTTTCCTTCAGCATCCGCAGACCGGAGCCTAGAGATAGATTTGAGCTGAAGCAGAACATGGTGCAGTTGCTACACTCAAGTTGGCAATTTATAGGGATGACACATAAGGACCCACAGAAGCATCTGCAGAACTTCTCAGAGATTAGTGACACATTTGTCCCCACCAAAGTGATTATTGATTATGTCAGGCTAACCCTTTTCCTATTTCACTTTTAGGAGAAGCTAAAAGGTGGTTGAAGGCATAGTTACTGAACTCCATCACTAGATAGGATGACTTGGCCTAAAAATTCCTCATCAGATTCTTTTCGTCTGGCAAAACTGCTAAGCTGTAAAGTGAAAGTTTGAGCTTGAAGCAGAAGCCTAATGAGAATTTGTATTTGGCTTTTCAATTCATTGTTGAGACATTGTCCCCACCACCAGCAGAGCAATGAAGTGTTGTCCCATACATTTGTGGAGATCTTGATCCTTACATGACAATTTTGTTAGACTTCTATCAGGTGGGCAAGCACTAAAAAAGACTATGGTGAGCTGTAAACTCTATTGAAAAAAATGCACAGGGAAATCTAGAGTGGCACAGTGATGCATCACTGGGAGCAGGCAAGAGAGCAGCTGGGTTAATAGAGGTTGACAATATGAATGCATTAGTAGCCCAGCTAGCATCCTTTTAGCACAGCCCCAGGCACAGGTAAATGCAATTCAACCAGCCCCATGCTGGTGTGAGATTTGTGGCAACAGCGGGCATGGTGTAGACTTTTATGGAGAAAATCCTAAGTCGGTGAATCATGTAGGGAATGTCCAAAGGAACAACCAGACCTATGGGAACACCTACAACAAGAACTAGCAGAAACACCCTAACATTTCTTGGGGTGGAAATTAGGGGCATAGTTAGAGTTATCAGCAGCCTCAGTAGAATTATTATCAGCAGCAGGGTAGATAGGCTAATGTCCAATCCAGCAAAATTGAGGGGATATTGCAGAAAATCATAGCCAACTAGATGCAGATGGCAGTTGATCAGGCAAAAATGGCTTTAGAGCTTAAAAATCTTATGGAGATATTAGGAGGAGAGAGCTTGAGTTGGAGGTTGATGATTGGGTATTTTTGAAGGCATCTTCGATGAATGGGAGTTATGAGATTTGGTAAGAAAGGGAAGCATAGTCCCCAATATTTTGATCCTTATAGGATTCTAAGGCGAGTTGACAAGGTGGCATATGAGTTGGAGCTACCAGCTGAGCTAGCTTTGGTGCATCCAGTTTTTTTATGTATCTCTGTTGAAATAGTGCATTGGCAACCTAGCCTTAGTTATTTTGGTAGAGAGCATAGGCATGAAGGATAGCATTACTTATGAGGAGGTATCGGTTGAGATCCTTGATCATCAGGTGTGAAAGTTGAGGAGTAAGGAAGTAGTTTCAGTGAAAGTTTTGTGGAGAAATCAACTGATTGAGGGATCTACATGGGAAGTCAAAGAAGATAAGATGACTAGATACTCGCATCTTTTTCCTTCCAACTCAATTCCATCATGACGTACTAGTTTCCTCCTTAGTACTCTATTTAGTTTTAAGTCAGGTTCATTTCCCTATTTTTCCTTCATGTCATAGAATGTACATATAATTCATGAATTCAATTCAATCATGTATTTCAGTCCGAAGTGTCAGTCACTCCATTAGTTTTCAGCTATGGTTGTTTAGTTTTAGAATTGCAGTTTTTTCCCTACTCTTCTAGCTTAGTAAGCCTATATTAGAGAATGAATGTTTCCAAGGGGGAGATAATGTAACATCCCAAAAGTTCCTTAGGTCAGGCCCAAGGCTTACAACAGAAACTAGTAGGAAAGCAACACTAGAACCAAACAACGAACCTCAGTACGGTTCATTGTTGGATCCAAAGGGTCATTGGATGTGCTCGTTGTTTGATGTTCCAGGGAGCTGTCAGAAATTTGCCAAGAACCCATGAGGGGATTGTAAGGATCGTGGTTTGATTTAACTGGTAGTCGTTTGGGATCATTGAAGAGGATCTAGAGAATTTTGAAGGAAGAATGAGGAAAATAATGGACGGACCGATGGTCCATTATTTGGTACCATGACCCGTTTTATGGGTCGTTGATTTTGCCAGTTGGTTTAAAATTTTAGGCTGAATTTTGAACTATTCTAGTATGTGGATAGAGACAAACCTAAAGAATTTATTGAAACAATGTGTGAAGATCAATTATTAAGTGTAAAAAATACATTGGATGCAAATTAAGGTCACAAGGAACCTCTAGCACAAAGTTGAGTTGAGATCCTTCCTTCCGATTGAGTTTTCGCATAATGTCTTATAAAGATCAAATTCAAATGACTAGAGATCCCATTTTACAAATTATTTTTGAGTGATTCAATACATCAAATTAAAGCCCTTGGTGTCTTCTTTCTAATGCATCTAACCTTGACTCAATTGGAGTTCGGAGTAAAACGTTATGAGCTATTTAGTGAAACAACAACAGACATTGGACGAACCTAAGTACGAGTTGTCCTACTAAACAACGACCTGTCCTTTTGGTTGTTGTAACTGCCAGTTTCAGGCTTTAATTCAGTAGTTTGGGGTATTTTGGTAAACTCTTATTTTTCTAACTCCTAAATGATATTGTTTTGGGCTTCTTAAAGGTCAGATTAAAGGAATTAACTTAGCCTAAATCCTCACCCTCTCCAAAAAGTCGATAGTTGGATTTCTCTCAGGAAAGGAGCTAGAGTTCTTTTTCAAGCTCTTTCAAATCTTCCTTGGGTCTTCAAGACAAGTCAAGGGATTATCAACCCAAGTATGTAGGGTTATGAATAGGAGAAAATCTTTCACCCTCATGCCCTTCCAAGTCCAAATTAATGATTTCTACTTCTCAAATTTTAAATTGTGAAATTCTAGGGTTTAACTCAAATCAATGCAATCTTCCATTCTATCTCTATGGGTTCAACGCTCTCATGTTTCAATTGATGATTGGTTGCTATTAGGGAAGATTTGACTCTCAATTTACTTACTAATTCATGATTTCAAGTTACGAAAATTATGCCATATTATTCAAGTTTTATTAAAATTCAAAACTATGATACATCAATTCGAGTATGATAAGTTATCTAATATGCATGGATTTTTATGAAGTCTCAAATTATGAATTCATAATTTTGAAGTATGAAGTTAATTTTAAGTATGTATGATTTTATGACTTGGGCAAGCCCATGCAACGTTAAGTATGTTTGTTATGAATTTAGCCAAAGCTAGTAAGATCAATTTATGATATGATTTGGAGTCAAGACTCTCAATGTAATTTATGATATGATTTGGAGCCAAGACTCCCAATACAGTTTATGATATGATTTGGAGTCAAGACTCCTAATACAACTTATGATATGATTTGGAGTCATGACTCCCAAAGTTCATATTCAAGCTATGTTTTGAGAATTTGATTATATGAGCACTATGCATGTCTTGGGAGTAGTGTCTCGCACTGAGTAGGCTTAGGGTTTCGATGTTCCCCGGTCTCTTAAACTACATGCCAACATAGGTATATATTTGGGACCTCTCAAGAGAGTGCTTCCCAAGGGCACACCGTGATATCACATCTTATTCGTCCCTTACCCTAGCAAGGCTTAGGATGACTCTCCTGCACATGGGCAAGATGTGGGATCATCATGCACTCATACAAGGTGGTTGTTGGTTATGATAAGTCTCCCATTGTTCCTCATGTTTTCAGTTGCTTATGTTCATATATTATGATATTATGTTTTATAGCATATTTGACCCATTGATCAGCTTAGGAGTTTTCACGTATGATTTAAAGTATGGTTCATTACATGATTTTCTATTTCTAAACCTTGTTTCATTATGTTCATCTTATGATGAGTATATCATGATTATGATTACTTCAAGAATATGATGTTCAACACATTGTCATTACTCTCATGTTCTATCTTGATTTATGTTCATGTTTTCAGACTATCGTTTTATTAGCATGTTTTACTCACATTAAATACTCAGTATATTCAAAGTACTGACCGCATACTCTATGTTATATCATTTCATGATATAGATTCAGGTACTTAGACTCAGTTTGCAGTTAGAAACCCGAACTTGATCAGCTAGCAGGGGTGAGTCCTCATCTTTCGAGGACTAGATTTATATACTTCATTTAAGTTCTTTCACCTTGTTTTAGTTTCAAATTTCTGAGTTAGCTGGGGGCTTGTCTCAGCAGCTCGTCAATTAGTAGAGGCTTTCAGACATAGAGTTAGCATGTTCGACTTTGTGACTCAGTGTTTACAATATCATATTATCTTGTTATCTGTAAGGGAATATCTTATATTTCAGTTAGCTTCCGCTCAGTTTTCCTTATAAGTTATATTGTGCTAGTAATATGTTAGGTCATGAGTTATCTTGGAGCCATTCGTGGTTCTAGGTCCCATATCTCGATCCGAGTCCATGCTTGGGTCATGAAAAAACCTTGATCCTGGGAGCTCATCTCAATCTCACCTCTAGAGCATCAGCGATTTAATAGAAAGGTGAGCGGCGCTTTTACTCTACAAAAGATGTCTCTTGTCCAGACATTGATTATTTTCTTATTCTTTCTTTTTTGGAAACTCCAAGATAATTTAGGTAAATGTCCTCATGTGCAATGACAATCAGGTTCTGGGAGTGTGATTGTAGAGGATTATTGTTGTCTTCTTTATTTATAATGATGTTCTTATAATTTATTTTCATAATGTGTTTTATTTATTCTATATGTTGATTGTTTTGGGGTACTTAGTTGGAAAACATTGGTTCGCCTACTGACAGTTAGTGTGGGTGTCAATCGCGGCCACTTGGGTCATGACATTATCAGTTACATCCCATGTTCCATCATATTGAGTCATAATCGAACTGAAACATCTTTCTGACATTATAAAAAAAAAAGATGATTTGATTTTCTTATGGAGTAAAAAAAAGGGTTGTCAAGTTTGGTTAGAAATCAATAATGGTGTAGGTTAGATATTCATCTGTAAAAAAATGAAAAATAAAGGTAAGAGGTAGCAATAGTTACACTTTCGGTGTAATTTATTGGGACACTAAATAACCGTTCTTTTTTTTTTTTTATCAACTTTGCTAGTTTAGGTAAAGATTTTTTTCTATATTTGAAAACATGAAAATATTGGTATATCTAGTAATTATTACTCTGTAGATATATATTTATGTTTTTTCCCTCAAATTTAATGGACGAGGCTAGAAGTACCTAGAGTCTATTTGAATGGGCTTATAACTTTTCGCTTATAAGCATAAGTTACAAGTTAGAATTTCTAATTTATGACTTTTAATTTATATTTATTATTTTAACTTAAAAATAAATATTTAAAAATAATTTTCTTAACTTTTCTAAATAATATAAAATTATTTTAACTTAAAAACATCTAAAATAATTGAATGAAAATATGCTTACACTTAAGCACTCGAGCCAATTACAATCTGTTTGATATTTCATAATTAGAATTATGAAAAAACAGAAACCTTGCATTGCAATAATTCTTAATTGTCTGCCAACATAAAATATTTAACTCTTCCACACGGTGGAATAGAGATATAATTGCTAGTATAGGATGCAAGTATGTATCTCTATAGAAAAACATGCTTGTATTGTTTTATAATAAGTCAAATCTAATGCTGACCTTGATTATGAACTCCATTATTTTAATATTTGACTCTGAGCTTTAACAAAGAAATTAGATATTTTGAAATTTATAATTTTAAAGGAAAAGAGTTAAAAATACTTTTGAACTATGCGAAATTGAATAAAAATATTCTTTGTTAATAGTTATATCCAAAAATATCTCTCCCGTCAATATTTTAGTTCAAAAATACCTGTTTTGTTAACAGTTTGGTTCAAAAATGCACCTACTATTATTTTTAGGTCAAAAATACCCCCTTTTCAGATAAAACGTATTATTTTTTTAAAATACATTATATTTTATATAAAAATATTTTAACCCATCATTAATTTTTATATGTATAAAATTATAATTATTTATCGTTAATTTTTATTTAGACAACGTCTAAAAAATCTAATAAAATAGAAAATATTTTTATTTCTTAATCTTTTCTGAGTTAAAGAAAGATAAACATTTGCTAATATAATCCTTTATTTTATAGTTAAGATATAACAATCGTACTGTTATAAAACACGAAAAATTATTACATTACTTCTAATCATAAAATATGTGTAAAATATCTTCAATAGAGTTTTATTGATCCTTTTTTCCATTTTACTTTAAAATCAAGAAATATATTAGCAAATGCTTATCCATCTTCAATTAAAGAAATTAACAAATAAAAATATTTTTTATTTTATTAGAAATATTTAATTGTTATTTAAATAAAAACTAATGATGAGGTTTCTATGATTCATATATATATATATATATGTATACATATGTATGTATGTATGCATGTATAACATGACCAAAGACCAATATTATCAGTTTAAACAGTATATGCGATTATTCTATTTTAATTGGTAGAATGAGATTAAGAAGAAAAAGATTATTTTTTATTTTTTTATTTGTTAAAAAAATTTTAAAAGAAAAGAAATAAGAAAAGGGTTCTTTAAAAATTATATTTTATTAGAAAAAGAATGTGTTTAAAAAGAAAAGCAATAATATATTTATTAGGAAAAAGATATTTTAACCCAAAAGTAACAACAGGGGCATTTGTGTTCAATTTCGCATAGTTTAAGATATTTTTGACCATTTTTCCTAATTTTAAACACATTATAATAATTTTGCGTGTAAAATTTTTTAAAACTCAAGATATTTATATATCATAATATTTAAGTGATTATAAAAGTCTTTTATTTTAAAAAGTATTAAAAGGTCAAAGATTAAGTATGTATATATCCTTATACTATAGGCATTCTTAGAAGTAGTAGGTCCTTGAATATTTTGGATAACAAAACTGATGTATTCAAACCACGTTAATATTAATTGACAACACACATAGAGATAAAGAGTTTCGGTGGGATATCCAAATGAATTAAACATCCATAACAAATCTAACACAATGGTAACATGACAAAATAACTAACTTTAAAAATAAAATAACATGCACTATAAAATGAGTCTTCCTTATCAAAATGGAGTATAAATTCATTCCACCTCCTCGAGTTTCTACTTTCCCTTTTCTTTTTGCTTTTGCTTTTGCTTCTCCTTCTCTTCCTTCTCTTTTTCCTTCTGCTTCTTCTTCTCCTCTTCCTCAATTTTTTCCTTCTCCTTTTCCTGCTTTCTCTTCTTCTTTAGTGGCTGATCTTTTTCATTGTCATCGTCATCACCATCTTCATCATAGTCATTCTTATCATCATCCTTATCATCATCATTATTCTTGCTATTATTATTCTTATTATTATTATCATCATCATCACCACGTCTATTGTTGTTACCATTATTTTCAACATCGTCACTAGAAGGTTCTTCATTGTCAGAACTCATTTCCCCATATATCTTGTCATCAGTGTCATCACTGTCAGTACTATCATCACTACTAAACACATAATCTTCATAAGAAAAACTATCATCATCACCATATTTATTTTCTAGAGCTGTCGTCTTTGATATTTTAAGCTCAGAAAAAAAAAACCTACAACAATTTTATTAAATGTAAAAGTGAATAATTGTATCAAATATTAATTAAATTCAACCGAAAAATTCAAAACTTATTTGTACCTTATCTCTTCTCCAAGATGGTTCAGAAAAAAATGATAGATACGCTTCTAGAAAAAAAAACACATTCATTTAGAGAAGAAAAATATCACTTAAAAAAAGAAAAAAAAAGCTCTCTAGTATGTATCATTGTACTAATGTTACACAATAAAGCAAATTTATGCATATGATTCATGAAATAAATTATATAAAATACAAACTTGAAATCAAAAACCGAAGGGAAAACACATGAAAAAGGTCTATACATAAATAGGTACTAGCTAAAAATGTACCATGAAGAGGAGAGACACTGAAGAAACAATCATTTGAAGAGAAACATCAGTGATGGAAAGTCTTTGTGAATCCATCGAATATTTTTTAGGCTATGGAGGACTACAGATATTCAGTTTTGGAGTGAATGTAGAGGGACATAAAGGGGTTATATATATATATATATATATATGATGGCTCATGTCCAAATTAAGTAAAAAATTTATTTTATTTGCTAAAGGTAATTCAAGAAATAAATTTAGAATCAAATTAAATAGATGAATCTAGGACAGATTTTCTTACCATTACATGTCATGATATTTAACAATTAAATTCTTTAAAAATCAATTCTATCTTTTTTTTGAATTAACAATTTTTTATAATTCCTTAATAATGCACTAGATCAATATTCTCGAGGTTTTGAAATCTCAAAATAATTAGGAAAAAGTCATGTTATTAGATTCATTTTAGTCATTTTCCATAATTTCTCATTTACTTCTATTCCATATTAGACAAGATTTAGTTTTATTACAACTGAGGAGGTCAAACCAATTAAAAATATGATAATCCCTTAAAATTTATAACGACTCATCAGATCATTAGAATGTCTTGACGATGCTGGCACAAATTTAAAAAATATTTTCTATCATGAGGTCTAATCAATTGAAAATATTGTAAGCCCTTAAAATCTGTAACGACCCATCTGGTCGTTAGAAAGCCTTGACGATGCTGGCGTAGATTTTTAAAATCTTTGCTAGTCTAAATTTATATCCTTCAATAAAAGAATTACATAATTAATATTTTAAAGGCCTGATTTTAAATTTAGTGGGCCTAGGCGACAGGGCCACAACGACGGGCACTTTTTCATTGTAGCGGGACCGCTGCAACAAAATAATAATCACAGCAGCGAAAAAAGCAGACTAGAACTCCGTGATTTTTCTACTTTTAACATTCAGATCCTATTATAACAAAGATCAGTGATTAAAAACACTATAAAATGAATGTTTTGTTAGTCTAGAAAGGAAAAGCAAAGGATGGACAGAGAGGGGCAAGGATTCCATTATCCTCTCGATGATTCTCTGTAGGGACACCAGGGATCGAAGCAAGAACACAATAGTATCATTTCTTACCAGCATCGTGACGCCCATGTAGGTTATAACTTACTTTTATGTTAGACTTTGATTAGTAACTCGTATATGTGCGTCCAATTAATGGGTATATACAAATATAGAACGTTGGAGATGACTTGTATAAAACCATGGGGAAATGGCTGTTAAAGATGAGGGAAATAATCCGAATAACAAGAAAAGAAAGAGGTGATGAATGTTATGCTATAATTATTGAACATGGGTATATTATTGATGATAAATTGTTGATAGTGTGTTCTGGATAGTATTTTCTAGTCGACATATTCTTAACGGTACATTCCTAACTGTGTATACCTAATTGTACGTTATTGGTTATTGTAAGTGGAAAGATAAGTATTAACATGAAATTATAATAATGAATTGTTGGGTTAAAATGGAGTTGGAAGAACTTAAATATCAAGTGACTTTGAAGTTAATAACGAGTTGATAACTACGATAAAGATGGAGAATTTACCATGAATAGTTGTATCCCTAAGTAGAGGTGACGTGATAGTTGGGATATTCTTGATGAACATTGTCCCTAAATAAGTGAAGTCCCATGAGATTGAACTAATAAATATTTGGGAGTAGACTATGATGTAAATATACATAAAAGCAATTATATATTAATATTTTTATGTTTCGATCTATACGTGTATATCTAATTACCTAGACACCCCATTTAATTATAATGTGGACTTATGGGAGATTGCACTGTGACTAATGTCTTTTATGAATTGAGAACTGATTAATATGCTTGAATAATCTTCGGTTTGTTATTGTGATATAAAGTATGATGGTATAATTATGTTACTTTAATGAGCTTTAAATTAAATTATAAATATTATTCATGAACTGAAAGTACAATTGTGATAATCAATGTGTACTTGCGATCTAGACGATGTGATGATTGATTAAGAACATGATGAAATGTGTTGATGAATCTTGGGTAATACGTCTTTATTCTGAGATGATAGGCTCGTGTTTGAGGTGAGTATATAGATGAAATGGTCGAGTGTGACTGAATATGTGTATAAATACTTGGATATGAGTGGCTTGTGCCAAAGTGAGCATCTGGATGAGCAGTTGTGATATGAGTGGCACGTGTCCGAGCCGAGCATCTGAACGAGCAGATGAGTGGGAGCAAGTACCACACCGGTATAGTATATGGATTTCTAGAATCCCCTGTAAGTCATGAAAAGAAGGAAAAAAGTAAGACTCTCTGACATATGTGTGCGGACATTCAAATGTGTGACGAACATTCATATACACAAATATGATACGAGATACACCGACAGAATTCGGGTATGATATAAGAAATACAGTCGTGATATGAGATTGACCAATATGATATCGATGTTATATGAGATGATACAGATATGGTACAGATGTGTATAGAGTGAGACTTACGAGGTACAGATATATATATATACATGAATCCATGTCTCAATACGGACATGATTCCATTGACATGAATTGGTTCTTTCCAATTAATAATTTGCTTGTATTGATAAAACGGTAGATTTTAATGATTGACTTAGTCTGAACTAGAGGATCTAAAATGATCTTATTATTAGTCCCTTGTAATGAGTATTCTCGATAATATTGCTTCGTGTTGGGTTGGTCCAGATTGTGGGAGTAGTTCCGTTAACAAAGAATATGGTTTAGATTGTAATATGAAGATATGAGATATTGATGATTTATGATAGATAATAATTAAATAACCGACATCATTAAGATATTATTGAGTCAATGAATGAATCTTCATTAACGGGAATAGGCTTAGTTTATTGGTAAGGGATTTACATAAAAATAAAGGTGATTACAGCCTTAAATGGTGAGCTGAAAAAGAGAAGTGTCAGTGATATCGAGCTACTATCTAAGCAGCGCACTGCTGCAGCGGTAAATATCCAGTGCTATGGGACCACTTTAGCGGTCAAGCCATCATTGCAGCGAGATAATGGAACCAGTATAGAATTGTGGAGTTGATGAATTGATTTTTGAATTTAATAGTGCATACAGATCTATAATTGCATACCTAATTGGTGAATGGATCAAAAATCAGATAGGGTATAAGTGTATGTTAATTTTTCTAGTTAGTAGATGTTAATCAATTGGATGTTGATTATATACTATTGTGTGAACTAATCTTAATTAGACAATAATGTCTACCAGTACGTATGGTGCACTGATAATATATTGCTGCCCCTTTGTCGCGTTGACTTTGTCAAAATAGGTGATGTTATGTTCTAGTGGAGAGATTTTGTGGAGTGCAGACCATCGGGGTCACCACCATTGATGTGGACCCAATTCTACTCCATTTTTTTGGAGAAGTACATACCACGTACCCTGAGAGATTGGAGGCGGGATAAGTTCACCATTATTGAGTAGGGGACCTCCTCAATTGTTGCATATGAGGCCCGATTCCACTCTCTGTCTAGGTATGCTCTACCCTTATTGCCTATAGAGGAGGAGAGGATCAGGCGATTTTTTAAAGGCCTAAATATGGGTCTCCAGTTGTCAGCCCTTCAGATGGTCTCTGCAGGTAAGACCTTTCAGGAGGTAGCTGTGTTTGTGAAAAATATGGAGGGGGTGAAACAGGATGGTTATGCGAAGAATGTTGAGAAGAAAGCTCGGAAGTTGGGTTCTTACAGTGGATCATTTTCTAAGACTCCAGTACCTCAGGCTACTTGGGATTCCCTGTTCATTCAGCCATGTAGGTGTCAGCCGGGCGTTCGCTAGGGACTACTCCACGATCATCAAGTGCAGCTGGGTGTACTCAAATAGTTTGCTCGAATTTTGGGGCTTGTCCTACTTCTTCTATTCCGAATCAAAGTCCACTAATTAAGAATGTGTTTCATGAATACGGGGAGTATGGCCATATCTACAGATGGTGTCCCAAGTTTGGTCATGGTAGGAAGATTGTTCAGCACCTAGCACATCGAGCTCTGGCCCCTGCTGGAAGAGGAGGGAGTCCGTTCAGCAGGGATCGCCCACAGCTAGGGAGGGGTAACTAGCCCGTGGTTAGAGGTGGTGTCCAAGTTTGATGGGGTGGCAATTAGTCCTGTAGAGAGGTTACACATCCCAACAGGGGCGGGTCTCAAGCAGATAATCAGGCCTATTTTTATGCATTTTCAGGTAGACCCAAGGCAGAGACTACTGATGCTATTATCACCGGTATGATTTTTATATACGAAAAAATTGCTACGGCTTTGTTTTATCTTGGTTCTACTCTTTTCCATGTGTTTGCTTATTTTGCTTTGGGATTGAATCTTTCTTGTGATGTACTCGATGCACCTATCCATGTGTCTACTCATGTTGGGGATTCTGTGGTGGTGGATAGGGTTTGTCGTGCTTCTATTGTTAACTTTGTGGGTTATGATACTCGGGTAGATTTGGTAATCTTAGACATGGTAGATTTTGATGTGATTTTGGAAATGAGCTAGTTGTTCTGTACCTTGCCATTCTGGATTGTCATCCTAAGACAGTGTCATGACCCAAATGATCGTGATTGGCATTCATAGTAAACCCCCTGGTGGGCAAACCACATTTCTCCGCTCTTTATCCCTAACCATCGATACCCAGAAGAAATAAATCACATTATAAAGTAAATTAATGGTCATTATAAGTAAAGAAACCAAAAATCATCTTACTACATTAACACTCCCAGAATCTAATTTTTATTGAACACGAAGACATCTACCTAATATTATCTAAGATTGTATCAAGAAATAAATGAGTAAGAAGCTATAAATTTCTGGACAAGAGACATCTTCGGAGGAGAAGTAGATCTGCACATCTGGCATCACTCACCATTCCTTTAGTCTGCTGCTGCTCTAAAGGTGAGGTCAAGATATGCTTTCGAGATTGAAAATTTCTACTTAAAAAAGAAGTACAGGAGTAGCATCAGTGTGAAACACAATACTGGTAGGCATCATTCGCCGACCTTACATAATAACACACATACATGTAACAACATTATGAAATTAGCTATGAACACTATTCATATATATAGACAATACACATTTCAGGAATTGCTTCTGCTCTGGCGCTAACCGTCCTTCTCACTGGATTGGGCCATCGTTGTAGCGGTTGCTTGGCCACTGCCACGGTCTCACCGCGGCAGAACAAGTTCCGTTGTAGCGGTATTGCCTTGGCAGTAGCTCGACTTAGCTGCACACCTAACATTTCACTAACACTTTAAAACTTGCAATCACTAAAATCATCCCCTCTATTCACAGACATTAATACAAATTTGATACCACATAACCACACAGGATATAGAATAAATCTTTACAAAGATTTCACAACTTAATCACGGGTTCTCATTTAGCTATTCCAACTATCAAGTCATTAGAACGCCTCAACAATTCAGACGGTAACACATGACCACAAGTTCTGTTTAGTCAGATACTCACATACATAGTCTAATTCTCACAATCTTACAGCAAATCAATTAATACAATGAATGGTCAAATGTCGGGCACACACCTCTATCACATCACCATAAACATTGAATCACTGAATATCGATCTACACACATGCTAGACAGTCTTATTTCTACCCTTCCAGTCATGACCTATATGGGACTCTAGAATTCCATGTACTATACCTGCGTGGTAGCCACTCCTACTTATATGCTAGTATGGATACTTCCCTCGAACACAAGCCACTCAATAATTATTACTCGCCCAAATGCCCCTCTCAGGCATGAGCTACTCATCTCAGAATATTCATAGTATCCACATTCATTCTCATAGTTAATATATAAACACTAAGTCCATTGATATGACTTTTTGGACATCTCATCTTACCTCCATTAACTCAAATATATAAACAATTTGAATCATTCTCAGTAAGTACAAAAGGACATGAACAACCATACACATTCACTTCAATATTATAGAGTTAACAACAACATATTAGTATCACTCAATGAGGGAATTCAACAAGGAAGATTTAAAACAGTTAAGGTCTAGAGACCAGCATATATATTAGCTTTCCACATCTATGCATACAATTATGAAAAGTCTAACTCCTTCTAAACCATAACCTACCTCGATTTGTAGGGTTCAAATTCTAATTACTCTATTGGAGCCTTGCCTTTCTTCAACACCACCGAACATTCAAAGTCTTAAAATAAGAGATTCAGACAATTCAATAGTCTACTTCTAAAATCAAGGGATTTGAGAATTCAAACCCACCCTATTCAATATATTATCAAAAACTAATTCGTTGACCATGGCTTAATTCTTTAACTTTACTCCCTCAAAACCTTTTTTAAGATTTTTATGGGTAACTCCCGATTTCACCTAGTTCTAAGTCTAAATTACCGCATGAACCACATTCTATAGGTACTACGCCTTAGGGAGTGATCATTAGTCCCTTCTAAACATAGGAATCTACACCCATTAGTTCCCTATTATTCAGCCTTAGTTCTACCAACCTAGGGTTCTGTTACTAGAAAAATCACCATTTGGAGTCCCCCCTTGATTCATTAGTGTCAAGGAATCAAAAGTACAAGAAGTAAGTCGAGTTTTTTACCTTGAGAAGAGAAATTGTACGGCTCTAGGGGAAAATCTCCACTAGCTCTTGGGAGTTCGTGCTTTGTAAATAATGGGGCATAACCCCTGATATCGCACTTAAAACACACTTACTGATCCTCCTATTCCGCTTCAGCGATCACTTTTCTTCAGCAGTGGACCCGCTATGGCGGTTAGGACACCGCTATGGCGAATCTAATGGTTAATCTCATGGTATGTTACAGAGGAATCCAACCATAATGATGGTCTCACTATAGTGGAAATCCCATCGCTCCAGTGGTCCCCCATAACCAATAACTCCCAAATATGTCCTAAAACCACTCCTTGACTCAGATTTTCACTAACACTTCAACCGGCACCTTCCTACCTACAACTTAGGAATATTAGGGTGTTCCAAACTTATTTCCCTCATAATGATGAATGGACCGTTACATCAGATACAAATTAAAATGCAGTTCCTTCCCGAGTGGCCTACAAAAGCAAGAAAAAGATCATACTAGATTTCACAAATAGTTGAGGATATTTGTTTTACATGTCGGCCTCGGTCACCCAAGTTGCTTCCTATATGGGATGATTCTTTCACTGGACCTTTACCATTTCAATCTCCTCCGATATTAACTTGCGGACCTCTCTATATACTATCTCCACTAGCTCCTCCTCATAGGACAAATTCTCGTCCAGCAACACTGAGTCCCATGTAATAATGTATGACCCATCTCCATGATATTTTTTGAACATGGAAACAGGGAAGGTTGGATATATTTATTACATTCTTGGTGGTAATGCTCATTCGTAAGCTACTTCCCCATACGTTAGAGAATCTCAAATGACCCAATGTATCTCAGGTTAAGCTTGCCCCGCTTCCACACTACATTACCTTCATAGGGGATTCCTTGAGCAACACTTGCTCTCCCTCCTTGAACTCCATATCTCTCGCTTTCCTCTTTGCATATTGCTTCTGCCTGCTTTGAGAAGCTACCAGACGTTCTTAAATTACCCAATTCTTTTATAAGGACTCTTTAAGCAAATTGGTACCCCATGGTCTCACCTTAAATGCGTCGAACTATCCAATTGTAGGCCTGCATTTCCTCCCATGCAGAGCTTCAAAGGTCGCTATGCCAATTCTCTAATGATAACTATTGTGGTAAGAAAACTTTTCCAAGGGTAAGAATTTATCCCAACGGCCATCAAAATCTATCACACAGGCCCGGAGCATATGCTTCAATACCTGAATAGTCCTTTCCGACTGTCCGTTTGTCTGCGGATGGAAGGCTATGCTCAAATCCAACCTGGTACCTAGTTCTGCTTGCAAAGTCCTCTAGAAATGAGAGGTGAACTGAGTACCCCTATCTGAAACAATCTAAATGGCACCCCATGCAACCGAATCACCTCCTTCACTATAGCATGGCTAGTCTCTGAGCATTTTAAGTTACTTGAACACTCAAGAAGTGCTCAGACATGGTCAGTCTGTCAAGAATGACCCAAATAGAGTCAAACTTCCCCAATGTCTTTGGAAGACCAACCATGAAGTTCATATCTATCCTCTCCCATTTCCACTTTGGGATGGGCATCCTCTGAAGTACTCCTCCAGGCTTCTGGTGCTTGTACTTCACCTGCTGACAGTTCAAACACTGGATGACATAATCAACAATGTCCCTCCTCATCCTGCCCCACCAATAATGTCACTTCAAGTCGTGGTACATTTTAGTAACCCCAGGATGGATAGAGTACCTACCTTTATGAGCTTCTACAAGGATGGTTTTAATCAGCTTATCCACCCGGAGAACACACACATCCCTTTATCCTCAGGACTCCTTCACCATCTAGCACTACTTCCTTATCTTCCCTTTGTAGAACCTTGTCTTGAATCTTACTCAGCTTCGCATCCTCAAACTGCCCGACTTTTATCTCTTCTAACAATGATGACATAGCCTTCACGCTAGCTAGGATAACACCTGTTTCTGTCAATGAAAGTCTCATTAGGCTATTCACCTGTATCTGGACTTCACTGGCCATCAGCTGCTGAGTAGCTTCCAAGCAAGCTAGGTTGTCTATCCTCACCGCTTTTCGGCTCAAGGCATCAGCCACCATGTTTACCTTCCCTGGGTGTTACAGGATCGTAACTTCATAATCCTTAAGCAATTCCATCCATCTCCTCTGTCTCATATTGAGATCTTTCTGGGAGAACACATATTGAAGGCTGCGATGGTCTGTGAACACTTTGCAATGTGTCACGTACAAGTAATGCCTCCAGATTTTCATGGCGAACAACACTGCTATATCAGTTTCTAGGCAAGAATATAGGAAATGAGTTTCTTAGGAGAAGGGCTATAATTCCATTTCAACTCTCACCTGGATGACCTTGGGCCCGATATGGTAACTGTCTTAGTATGGCAATCCAAAATAGCATGGTAAGGAGACAACCAACTCATTCCCAAAATCAAATAAAAATTTCTAACATCACCAAAACTACCAAAGTATCAAAATCTATAAAGTCAACAATACAATCACGATAGACCCTATCTACCACCATAGAATCCCTAACAGGAGTAGTCACATGGATAGGAGTACCAAGTACATTATAAGAAAGATCCAATTCCAAAGCAAAATAAGTAGACATATAGGAAAAATTAGAGCTAGGATCAATCAAAGTCGTAGCTATTTTGTCGGACACAAAAATCGTGCCTGTGATAACAGCGTCGAAAGCCTCTTCTTGGGCCTACTGGGAAACGCATAGAAGTGGGTCTGGTTACCTACTTGAGATCCGGCCCTGTTGGTCCAAGAAACTCCTCTACCAAACTGATTGCCACCCTTTCTGGCCTGAGCACCTCCTCTACCTATATGGGTGCCAGCTCTCACAACTGGCTGACTGTCCCTCCCTTGGGATCGATCCCTGTTGAACACACCCCCTCCTCTCCTAGCAGGGACAAGAGCTCAAGGAGATGGGTGTAGAATAAACTTCCCGCTCTGACCAAATATGGGACACCATCTATGGATATAGCCATATTCTCTGCACTCATGACATACCTTCTCAATCACTGGTCTCTGAGTCAAAATCGAAGAAATAGGACGAGCCCTGAAGTCTGAGAAAATTATCTAGTTACCCCCGACTATACCTGTTGGTCGGGGAGTGATCCCTGGTGGACCTCCAGCTGACACCTACATAGCTAACTGAATAGGGCATCCTGAGTAGCACTGAGGTACTAGAGTCCTAGAAAAAGAGCCATTGTAGGAACCTACCTTCTGAGTCTTTTTCTCGGCATTCTTCGCGTAACCATCCTGTTTCACCCCCTCAATGTTTTCTACATACTCCATTAATTCCTGAAAGGTCCTATCTGTAGAGACCATTTGAAGGGATGACAGTTGGAGACCCACGTTTAGGCCTTTAACAAACCTCTTGATCCTCTTCTCCTCTATGGGAAGTAAGGCCAGAGCATAACTAGACAGTGAGTGAAAGCGAGCCTTGTATGCTGCGATTGAAGAGTTCCCCTGCTCAATGGCGGTTGAACTCATCTCGCCTCATATCTCTCAGTGTACGGGGTACGTACTTCTTTAGAAAAGTGGAGTAGAACTGGGTCTAGGTCAGTGGTGGTGACCCTGCTAGTCTGCATTCCACAAAAGCCCTCCACTAGAGTTTAGCATCACCTATCAACTAGAAGGTGACAAACTCTACCACATACTTCTCCACTGCACCCATTTTGTGGATCCTCTCATGAAAGTCAATTATAAACTCATAGGCATACTCTGCCTTGATACCGTAAAAGGTGGGAGGCTTCATCTTGGTGAACCTCCACAACAAGTCATGTTCCTCCCTAGTCATTACTGCAACTACAGCATTGGGAACATCACAGCCTCTAACATATCATCAATACGAGGAGCCACAACAACTACTTATTGTATCCTCAACTATTGCCCGGTAGAAGTCGCTGGCACTTCCTCATTACCCATGAGGCAACTTAGAAGGTTAAGAACCTGAGCCAGGACCTCAGAGGATGCTAGAATGGCTGCAGCCTCTCCCTAAATCTGAACCTCCACCTCCACATCCACCCTCTCTTGCACTGCTAGTGATATGGGAGATACTGATCTCTCTCGAACCAGAGAAGGAGCGCGGGCCTCTCCTCTAGCAATGGCAAGCCTTTGCCCGCAACCTCGGCCCCGTCCTCTACCATGAACTACTGCTGCTGCTGCCAGCTCGAGTGTTTTCTCTCTGTTTCTGCCTGTATATGTTCTTACCATCTGTGAGAGAAATAAAGAAAATTATTAGATACCAATTTGGATCATCAGATACCAATTTGAATCAAGTAATCATACGAAAGGGAAAGAAAGAAGGGAGTTTTCCTAAAGTCCTGCAACCTCTAAAAGATAATTTATGGACGTCTCTGCACTCTTCCACGAGACTCTACTAGACTCGTCTTCGTGCAATGATATCAATGAACCTAGGGATCTAATTCCAACCCTAGGGATCTGATTCCAACTTTGTCACGACCCAAATGGTCATGATTGGCAACCATACTAAACCCCTAATGGGAGAACCACATTTCTCCGCTCTTTAACCCAAACCATCGATACCTAGAAGAAATAAACCACATTTTAAAGTGAATTAACGGAACATCCTTATAAGTAAAGAAACCAAAAATCATCCTACTAAAATAACACTCCTAGAATCTGATTGTCATTGCATATGAAGGCATTTACATAACATTGTCTAAGATTGTATCAAGACAGAAATGAGTAAGAAGCTATAAATGTCTAGACAAGAGACTTCTTCGGAGGAGAAGTAGATTTACACATCTAACATCACTCACCTTTCCTTTAGTCTACTGTTGCTTTAGCGGTGAGGTCGAGATGAGCTTCTGGGATCGGATTCTGCACTCAGAAAAGAATTCGAGGAGTAGCGTCAGTATGAAATATAGTATTGGTACGAATCATTGGCCGACCTTATATAATAACACACATATATGTAACAATAATATGAAATTATCTCATAACACCATTCATATATATAGACAATACACATTTCAGGAATTACTTCTGCTAAGATGCTAACTGGCCTGCTCACTGGATTGGGCTATCGATGCAGCGGTCGCTTAACCACTGCCATGGTCTCACCTCGGTGGAGCAAGTTCCACTGCAATGATACTGTCTTGGCAGTAGCTCGACTTGGATGCATACCCAACATTTCACTAACTCTTTACAACTTGCAATCACTAAAATTATTCTCACTATTCACAATCCTCAATAAACAACTAATACCACATAACCATATAGGATATAGAATAAATCTTTACAAAAATTACACAACTCAATCACGTGTTCACATTTAACTATTCCAACTATCAAGTCATCACAACGCCTCAACAATTCAGATGATAACATATGAGCACAAGTTCGGTTTAGTCAAATACCCACATACTCGGTCCGATTCTCACATTCTTACAATAAATCAATTAATACAACAAATGGTGACATGCCTCTGTCACATTACCGAAAACACTCAATCATAAAACATCGATGTGCACGCATGCTAGAGGATCATATTTCTGTCAATCCAATCATGACCTATAGGGGACTCTAGAAATCCATGTACTATACCAACGTGGTATCCGCTCCCACTTATCTGCTTGTCCGAATGCTCCCTTAAGACACGATCCACTCGATCATTATTGCTCGCCCGGATGCTCCCCTCAAGAACGATCCACTCATCTTAGGATATTCATAGTATCCACATTCATTCTCATAGTCAATATATATAATCATTAAGTCCATTGATATGAATTTTAGAAGATCTTATCTTACCTCCATTAACTCAAACATTTAAACAATTCGAATCATTCTCAGTAAGTACAAAAGCACATGAACAACCATACACATTCACTTCCATATTATACAATTAACAACAACACATTAGGATCACTCAATTAGGGAATTCAATAAGGAGTATTTAAAATACCTAAGGTCTAGAGACCAACATACATATTATTGTTCCAAATATATGCATTCCATTATGAAAAGTCTAACTCCTTCTAAATCATAACCTACCTCAATTTGGGGGATTCGAGTGCCAATTACTCCACTGGACCTTGCCTTTCCTCAAGGCCTCCGAATTTTCAATGTCTAAAAAAAATATCTAAATAATTTAATAGTCTACTTCTAAAATCAAAGGTTTTGAGAATTCAAACCCACCCCATTCTACCCTGTATCACAAACCATTTCATTACCCATAGCTTAACTCTTTAAAATTACTCCCTCAAACCCTTTTTAAGGGAGTTTTTAAGGGTAAGTCCCAATTTCACCTCGTTCTAGGTCTAAATTTTTGCATGAACAATTTTCTACAAGAACTACACCTTAAGGAATGAACATTACTCCCTTTTAAACATAAGAATCCACATCCAATTTTTACCCATTATATAGCCCTATTTATACTAACCTAGGGTTTGCTTTCTAGAAAAATAACCATTTGGGGTCTCCCCCTTGATTCATAGGAGTTAAGGAATCAAACGTAGAAGAAGTAAGTCAAGTTTCTTACCTTGAGAAGAGAAATTGTACTGCTCTTGAGGAAAATCACCTCTAGCTCTTGGGAGTTTGTTCTTTGGAAATAATGAGGCATAACCCCTGAAATCCCACATAAAACCAACTTACTTATTATTGTCATTCGCTGCAGCGATCACTTTTCTGCTGCGGCAGACCCGCTATGCCGGTCAGGACACCGTTACGGCAAATCCAACAGTTAATCTCTTGGTCCATTATAGTGGACTCCAGTCCTGATGACGGTCTCACTGCAGTGGAAATCCCACCACTGCATCGTAATAGTAACTCTCAAATAAGTTCTCAAACCATTCCCTTATGTGTTGTGTGTTTACAACACTTTCGACGCATAAAACTAAGAAAATGGAATGGACTTAGATATGTTTATATGGATATGACGCACTTTTTCTTTGATTTTAAGGAAAATAAGTGTTGGAGCAAAAATGTACAAAAGAAGCCTAAAATGTAGAATACCAACCAAAGTACAAGTCTCAATATGAGTCATACCTTGATTGTACGAGCCGTACTGAGAACCGTGGTGAAAGTCATAAGGCTGAATTAAGAGAAAGACAACATACGACTCTCAGTATGAGCCGTACCAAGATGGTATGAGCCGTAACTGGAGTTGTGGAATTGCTTAGAGAAAATTGCACAAAGGTAATCTCTTAGTACGGATGGAGTCAAGGATCGTAGCACCAACATACAACTCGTACCATGAGTTGTGGTGAACTTCAGAATATTCTTCTATACTTGGAAAAACTTTAGACACTAACAAACAGTACGAGTAGTACCACAACACTCGTGGAAAATTTCTGAATATATCAGAGTTCTCAGGGCCTAACCACAGAAGTACAACTCGTAGGATTATGGTACGAGTCATACCAGCCTGCCAACACACAGATAAATTTGCAGCAGCCAAGGATGTATGAGAAGAAGGTACGACCTATACAATCTTGCTACGAGACGTAGGTCCAGCTGTGACATAGTCGGTGCCAAATATGAAA
The DNA here is from genome assembly GCA_035772735.1 of Datura wrightii. Taxonomy (NCBI): domain Eukaryota; kingdom Viridiplantae; phylum Streptophyta; class Magnoliopsida; order Solanales; family Solanaceae; genus Datura; species Datura wrightii. Next base: position 148,539,524 of record JASDFA010000018.1, read on the forward strand.
ATTTTCCTGTTAGCTTAGGAAAAGGTTTCTAATGTCTATATAAATAGCCTTTTATGTTTTATATTAGTTAGAGAAGATAGAAACAAAGTAGTAGACGTCTGAAAACATTATTTTGTGAATTTTTATCAAGTTTTGGAGAGCGATTCTCGGGATCAAATTCTTGAATTCCTACCTTGTTCTTGAGATTGTTCTTTAATATTCTAATCTGGTTTTATTCCAATTGTTGCAATAAGTATGTAATTATGTGTTTGTCTATGAATGCAAATTGTAATCTTACAATTGAGAGGTTAAAACCTCCATAACTAGGGGTTGTGGGAACCATGGCCGATTAACGAAATAGAATTACACAAAAGTGATTCAAAATCAACGTTAAAATGCTTGTATTGTAGTCTCTTCATTTTTAAACGTTTCTTAATGGTGTACAATGTTAGGACTTTCCCAAATTCTTTACTTGCTTGAACCTAGAGATGTAGACATTAGGAAAAGAGAATTATAACAAAGCCTTGGTCGTTATGATCATTGTATTAACTTGAGCTGTGGTCAGAGGATTGTTAAATTTATAACATATTGATAATGGTTAGTTTGAAATTGCTCATGAGACCTGACCCGGTGATTGAGTAAAGTCATCCAATAGGGAAGAACCATTCATTTGGATGAACCCTAGTTATTAGTTCTACAAGAAAGCATTGGGATTGATCACGTGTGTATACCCGAAGTAATTATTAATGCATTGGGAACACTTACCCTAGTTGTTTGCAAATCTTGATTTAAATCATGAATATATTCTTGTTTTAATCTTGTTTTCTTTAAACCCCCCCAATTTGGAGATAACTCACCAACAAGTTCAATTACCAGCATTAGTCTAGGTTCCCTATTCCCTGCGGGTTTGACCCCAACATCTTAATTGGATTCTTTATTGATAACGATCAGTTTATACTTTGTCAGGAAGTGTGAGTTTGAGTGTTATCAAAAAGTGGCATCGTTGCCGGGGAATACAATTAAGATTAGATTAATTGCTTGTATTTGACTTTTGGTTGTTATTTTCCTATTTACATTTGCATTATTTTTCTTTTGTGATTCATTTATGCCAAAACCAAGGGAGCTACCTTTTCAAAACACCCAGATAGAAGACAAGAGCCTGCTAGCGCCCGTGGAAGAGATGATGAATATTGACACACTAGCAGCTGTCTTGATGTACTATGAAGGAGATGGATACTAGGATACACTGTAATACCCCGAAAGTGCCTAGGGGTAGACCCGGGAGTTAAAAATTGAAAACTATTGAAATTGGGAAAATATCATAGAACGGGCGATGTAACAACTCGTGGTATCCAAGCACGAGTCGTTGTATGTAGTCGTGGTAATTGGGGAGTTTTGGTGGTAGTGGAGACAATGGGTGATGCAATGACTCGTTGCTTGGAACAATGAGTCATTGTTGGCAGTCATAGGAGAGGTCGGGCATAGCAGTTGAGGATACCACAGGTCATCCAACGACTCGTGGTGAGAAGTGAACACCCATGGGCACCGAGTGTTATTTGGTTGCAAGAATTTCCAATGCATGTGATGGATCAAGACCACGTCTTGTTGGAAGCAACCACTAGTCGTGGTGATGCTCGTGGTTAGGAGGTCCATTTTTGTGAAGGAGCAAATAACAGTTGACTTGAAGACCCTTTGGTCTAAAGGACGATTCGTCTTGTCCATCTGTTGTTCTATTCCGGAGGCTAGTCTTAGCAGTTCTCACGATGGGCCATACAACAGGTCTTCATTTCTTCCAGCGACTCATTGGACCAATCTGGACAATTTTCAGAGAAGATTCATTAAGGGTATTTTCAAAATTTTCATGCTATGAGACCCTAAACTACGTCGTTTTAGCCTAGGAAAGGTGGGTCTTTAGAGGGATAATCTATTCTAAGTCCTTTTTCATGCATGCAAGAGTATACAGAGGTGATCAAAGGATGATTCAAGGCTTCCTTCTCCAATTCATTTCAATTTCTTTTGGGCATTCAAGGGAGGGTAAGAATCGATTATTTTCAGGAATGCAAGGTTTCAAATGGGTGTTTTCTTCAACACCCATGCCCATTCCCTATCAATTTATGAAAATCTATCAACAATTCATTGGGGTATTAATTAAATTCTTATGAAAATCTTATTATTTATTTATGGGATTATATGATTTACGAATCTCATGTATTTTGATCAGGTTATTCAATATATTTTACTTATAAAATCACAAAATTCCGGTTTCTATTCAAATAAGCCTACTTATGGATGATCTATGATTATTTGATTTATGATCTCCTCTTCGGTTGCTGGTATTTATGAACCCAGCATGAATTGTGGTTTGAAACATGAAATTATTTATATGCCAAATATGATATGATGATTTACAAGTTATGTTCATGATTTCAAGTATGCATGGACTTTATGATTTATGCACAATAAATGACGAAAAACATGTTTTCAAGTTACCCAATGTTAATAGCTTGTTTTTGAATGAATTAAGCATAATAAAGCAAGGAAAAGTATTGGGCATTGCCCACATGTTCAAGGATGATTTACGATATATGAAACGGATCTCATGATTTATCAATTTATGATGTTGGCTCACTAAAGGGCCTTTGATTCTGGCTAAGAATTTTAATGGGGATCAATAAATGTTGAATATCATATTATATCCAATGAATCTTAATGCATGATGTTATTGATTTACGTATGAGCCTATATACATGTTTTGGGGAGCCGTGTCTAGTACCGAGCAGTCCGGCATTCATAGGACTAGGCCGGTGTCTCATAACAACGTGCCACCGTGGGTTTATAATGATTCATTACAATGATAATGATCTCCTCTTTTCGTGATATCACATAATGCACGTCCCTCGCTTGGCAAGGCAGGGGCGACTCTGCCCATTTGAGTGAGATAGTTGGGACATCATGAAAGGCTCTACCATGATGGTGTCAGTTATGACGAGTCCTCCCATTGTTCCACATATTTTTTTATGCATTGTTGTGTTTATGATTTTGGCTCGAGTAATGATTTGATAAATTTCCTCTTTTGAATATGCTAATGAACATTTTATGAATGATTTGAAACCTTGAGCCTTACATTATGTTACGATGATTATGATCCAGGCATGAAGTCCCTTTCTTGTGATGTTTTAAGAGTTTTCCATGCATTTTAAATATCCATTTTACTTACCTTGCATACTTGGTACATTCCACGTACTGACCGCATACTTTCTATGTTGTATCATTTCATGATACAAAACTCGGGTCTTAGGCTCACCCTCCTTAGTAGCTCTTCAGAGTTTTCTATCAGATTATTTGGTGAGTCGTCGTGTTCCGATGGACATATGTTCTGACTCTATTATTCTCTTTTAGTTTCAGTATCATAGGGTTAGGTGGGGTATTGTCCCATCAACCCATCTTTCATGAGTAGAGGCTTTTCAGACTATAAGTTGTATTCAGCTGTCATGTATGAATCATGTATTGTCTTTTCTACATTATTATGCCATGATTTCATTTCCTCATGTTAAGTCTTCCACTTATGTGAATGAATTAGATGTATTCTCATGCCATGGGTCAACTTGGTGTCTCTCAGAGCTCCTTGTCGCGTGTTACAATCCAGGTCTACATTCAGGTTGTAAAAAACTTGGTATTAGAGCCATAGGTTGGAATTTTCCTAGGGTGTATGAAAGTTGCGTTAAGTAGAGTCTTTTTCATGGGTGTGAAATGTGCCACACTTATGATGAAGAGGCTAAGAGACATTTAGGAAATGTTCCCTTCTTTCATGATCTATGTTGTGAGATGAAAATTTTTCCTACCCTTCTAATTCATGCTATTCATGTTTACAGAATCATGCCTCCACGCTGAGTGAACGTTAGAAGAAGTGGAAATGTAAATGATCATGAGGGTGCCAATGGTGATGGGCATCAGCTAGCCCCACCTATTCACGAGGGGCATGCACCAGAGCCAACTACCCACGTTGAGTTTAGGGCAGCGATTCAGATGCTGGCACAGGCTATGGCTGCCCAGGTTTATAATCAGATAGTGGCACATTAGCCTCAGAATGGGAATGCAGTGGTAGATAGGGTGAGGGATTTCTTGAGGATGAATCCTCCTGAGTTCATGGGGTCGAAGGTGGACGAGGATCCACACGAGTTCATTGAAGGGATATTGAAGGTCACCCAGGCCTTGGGAGTGACAAATAGTGAGAGTGTTGACTTGGCCTCCTATCAGCTAAAGGACGTTGCTCATATTTGGTACAAGCAATGGAAAGACAGCAGGGCAGTGGGAGCAGGCCCTATCAGCTAGGATGAGTTCCACGTGGCTTTTCTCGATTGGTTTTCCCTAAGAAGATGAGGGAGTTGAAAGCAGCCGAGTTTGTGAATCTTAAGCATGGAAAGACAACAATGTTGGAGTATTCGCTTGAGTTCACTCGCTTGTCAAAATACACCCCAGAGTTGGTGATGGATCAGAGTGTAGGGTGAGCCAATTCTTTCATGGTATGGCCGGTTATTTAGACAAGGATTGTAGAACTGTCATGCATCATCAGGATATGGACTTTCCTTGTGTAATGTTGTACGCCCAGCAGATAGAGGTAGCTCATGCGAGAGATAGGGACGCAAAGAGGGATTGGATAGATAGCTATGGGTTTTCACATCATAGGTCCAACGGCGGTCACCACCCATGGTTTTAGCAAAGATCACTAGCCCCAGCATTGTCATCAGCTAGTGTTCCATCCAGACCCAAGGGTGATCAAAAGGGTAGGACTTCAGGATTCAGGGATTAGAGGGGCACTCAGATGGAGCGCACCTCCCTAGTATGCGAGAAGTGTGGTAAGAGTCATGCCGAGGAGTGTTTGCTCGGCTCAGATATTTGCTATGGGTGTGGTAGGTCCAGCCACATGCACCGAGCGTGTCCATTTGCCAGACAGGATGGTAATAGAGGTTGTGCACAAACCACCAGGTCTGCAGCGGCTCCAGAATGTTCAGCTCTACAGGGAGCATCTACTAGTGGGTGTGGTGGACAGCGCCAAAATAGATTCTATGCCCTCGCCTCACGCCAGGAGCAGGAGACTTCACCAAATGTGGTCACTGGTATGTTGCTTGTCTTTCACATTGATGTTTATTCCTTGCTAGATCCGAGATCTACCTTGTTCTTTGTAACTCCTTACATTTCCAGTAGTTTTTGGAGTTAGTCCCGAGACTCTGCCAGAGCCATTTTCGGTTTCTACTCCTATTGGTGATTCAGTTATAGTTAGGCAGGTGTATGAGGTTTCCCTATTAATTGTTGCATAAGGTCAGTTCCGCTGACCTAGTAGAGTTAGCCATGACTGACTTTGGCATCATTCTAGGCATGGATTGGTTTTTCGCATGTTATGCTTCTGTTAATTGTAGAACCCATGCGGTGGAATTTTGCTTTCTAGGTGAACCAGTCCTAGAATTGAAGGGTAGTTCGGTTGTACCTGTAGGCCGATTCATTTCATATTTTAAGTTCTAGAAGATGATTTCTAAGGGTTCCATGTATCATTTTATTAGGATTAAGGATGTTGAATCCAAGACCCCGACTATCCACTCAATCCCGGTGGTGTGTGAGTATCCAGAGGTCTTTCCTGATGATTTGCCAGGTGTTCCTCCTGAGAGAGAAATTGATTTTCGTATTGACCTTATACCTTATACACAACCTATATCTATCCCTCCCTACATTAATGGCTCCATCCGAGCTAAAAGAGTTGAAGGATCAATTGAAGGACCTGTTAGATAAGGGATTTATTAGGTCAAGTAAGTCTCCATGGGGTGCACCAGTGTTATTTGTTCGAAAGAAGGATGGTTCGCTTCGGATGTGCATTGACTAATAAGGTCACCAGTATCCTTTACCCAGGATCGATGATTTGTAGATCAGCTTTAGGGTGCCAAGTGTTTCTTCAAGATTGATCTTAGATCCGGGTATCACCAGCTCAGGGGTTGGGAGAGTGACATCCCGAAAATTGCTTTGAGGGCTCGATATGGTCACTATAAATTTGTTGTTATGTCTTTTGGACTAACCAATGCCCCTGCAACTTTCATGGACTTGATGAACAGGGTATTCAAGCAATATCTGGACATGTTTGTGATTGTGTTCATTGATGACATCCTTATATACTCTCGGAGCTAGGAGGAGCATGTTGCTCACTTGAGAGTAGTACTTCAGACCCTCTAGGATCGTCAGTTGTATGCAAAGTTCAGTAAGTGTGAAATTTGGTTGGACTCCGTGGCATTTTTAGGCCATGTGGTATCGAGTGAGGGCATAAAGGTAGATTCTTAGAAAATCGAGGCGGTGAAGAGTTGGCTCAGACCAGTGAATCCTTCGGATATTCAAAGTTTCTTGGGTTTAGCTAGCTACTACCAGAGGTTTCTTGAGGGCTTCTCATCTATTGCATCACCCTTGACTAGGTTAACTCAGAAAAAGGTGACGTTTCAATGGTCGGAGGCATGTGAGAAAAGCTTCCAAGAGTTGAAGACTCGACTCACTTCAGCACCAGTGTTGACCCTACCTGAGGGTACCAATGGTTTTGTGGTGTATCGTGATGCTTTGAGAATCGGACTTGGCTGTGTGTTGATGCAGCATGGGAAGGTGATAGCATATGCCTCAAGGCAATTAAAAATCCATGAGAAGAATTACCCGACCCATGACCTTGAGTTGGCCGCGGTGGTATTTGCGTTGAAGATATGGCAACATTACTTATATGGGTTCCACATGGATGTGTTCACGGATCACAAGAGCTTGCAATATGTGTTCATTCAGAAATATCTCAATCTACAACAAAGGAGGTGGTTGCAGCTACTCAAGGACTACGATATGAGTGTCCTTTACCACTCAAGTGAGGCTAATGTGGTATTGGACACACTTAGTAGGCTCTTTATGGAGAGTGTGTCCCACATGGATGAGGGAAAGAAGGAGTTAGTGAAAGATGTCCATCGACTTGCAAGGTTGGGAGTTAGATTGGTCGACTCGACCGATGGCGACGTTGTTGTGCAAAATGGATCCGAATCGTCCTTGGTGACTGATGTGAAATCTAGACAGGATGAGGATCCAATTTTGGTAAACTTGAAAGAAGCCGCTTCGTAGTCAGAAGGTGGAGGTCTTCTCCCAAGTGGGAGATGGTGTGTTGTGGTACCAGGGTTGTCTGTGTGTTCCAGATGTAGAGGACTTACGGAGCCAGATATTGCATGAGGCAAATGGTATCAAGTATTATATTCATCCGGGTTCCACAAAGATGTATCGTGATTTGCGAGAAATCTATTAGTGGTATGGTATGAAGAAGGATATTGCAGTGTTCATAGCCAGGTGCCCAAACTGTCAACCAGTTAAGGTGGAACATCAAAGGCCGGGAGGAGTACTTCAGGATATCAACATTCCTACTTGGAATTGGGAAGAGATTAATATGGATTTCATTACAGGCCTACCTCATATTTGCCGACACTACAATTCTATTTGGGTGGTGGTAGACAGGTTGACCAAGGCTGCACACTTTCAATCGATTAAAACCACAAATTCAGCGGATGATTATGCCAAACTGTGTATCTGGGAGTTGGTTCGATTGCATGGAGTTCCCTTGTCCATCATTTCAAACTGAGGTACCTAGTTTACCTCTCAGTTTTGGTGGTCTTTTTAGAAAGGGATTGGGAGTCAGGTTAAGCTCAGCACATCCTTTCATCCGCAAATGGATGGTCAAGCGGAACAAACAATGCAGACTCTTGAGGTTATGTTGAGAGATTGTGTGATGGACTTTAAAGGTAGTTGGGATGCTCACTTGCCCCTGATCGAGTTTTCTTATAATAACAGCTATCACTCTAGCATCCAAATGGCACCGTTCAAGGCTCTTTATGGGCAGAGATGTATATCGCCCATCAGATGGTTTGAGGTTGGTGAGGCAGCTATGATAGGACCTGATACGGTTCATGAGGCTACGGTGAAGGTTCAATTGATAAGGGACAAGCTGAAAACCGCTCAGAGTCGTCAAAAGTCATATGCTGATGTGAGGAGGAGAGAGTTAGAGTTTGAGGTGGACTATTGGGTATTTTTGAAGGTATCTCCCATGAAGACAGTCATGCGGTTTGGGAAGAAAGGAAAACTTAGTCCCTGTTATGTTGGTCCCTACTGGATTATGAGAAGAGTTGGTAAGGTAGTGTATGAGTTGGACTGTCCCTCAGAGTTATCTTCCATGCATCCCGTGTTTCATGTATCGCTTTTGAAGAAATGCTTGGGAGACCCAGCCTTAGTAGTTCTGGTGGACAGCGTTGGTGTAAAGTATAGCCTTAGCTTTGAGGAGGTTCCAGTGGAAATACTAGATCGACAGGTTTGAAGGTTACGAAACAAAGAAGTAGCTTCGGTTAAAGTATTATGGAGGAATCAGCATGTTGAAGGAGCTACGTGGGAAGCCGAAGAGGATATAATGGCTAAATACCCATATTTCTTCTCTACTGGATCAGTTCCGACTTGAGGTATCAGTTTCGCTCTATGACTATTTAGTTTCATGTTCAGTTCATGCACGCAAGTTTCTTTTATGTATATGGGTGTGTATGTGATTTGCGAATTAAGGTCATTTGTATATTTTGAATCAGAGGTAGTCATCCCGTCAGTTTTTGGTCTAAATGATCAGTATTTGCATATGATAATCACATGTTTCTATTTTTTGCTGGTTTCTTACATTCAAGGACGAATGTTCCCAAGGGAGAGATATTGTAATACCCCGAAAGTGCCTAGGAGTAGACTCGGGAGTTAAAAATTGAAAACTGCTGAAACTGGGAAAATATCACAGAACGGGCGACGCAATGACTCGTGGTATCAAACCACGGGTCATTGTATGCAGTCGTGTTTATTGGGGAGTTCTGGTGGCAGGGGAGACAACAGGCAATGCAATGACTCGTTGCTTGGAACAATGAGTCATGTTGGCAGTCGTAGGAGAGGTCGAGCTTAGCAGTTGAGGAAACCACGACTCATCCAATGACTCATGGTGAGAAGTAATGACCTGCAGTCACCGATCATCATTTGGTTGCAAGAATTTCCAGTGCATGTGACGGATCAAGACCACGACTCATTGGAAGCAACCACGAGTCATGGTGAGGCTCGTGGTCGGGAGGTCCAGTTTTGTGAAGGGGCAAACAATAGTTGACTTGACGACCTGTTGGTCTATTGGACAAGTCATCCTATCCATCTGTTGTTCTATTCCGAAGGTTAGTCTCAGCAATGCTCAGGATGGGCCATACAACGGGTCGTCGTTTCTTCCAACGACTCGTTGGACCGATCAGGACAATTTTCAGAGAAGATTCATTAAGGGAATTTTTTACTTTTTCATGCTATAAGACTCTAAACTACGTCGTTTTAGCCAAGGAAAGGTGGGTTTTTAGAGGGATTATCTATTCTAAGTCCTCATTCATGCATGCAACAGTATAGAGAGGTCTTCAAAGGGTGATTCAAGGCTTCCTTCTCCAATTCCTTTCAATTTCTTTTGGGCATTCAAGGGAGAGTAAAAATCAGTTATTTTCAGGTATGTAAGGTTTCAAATGGGTGTTTTCTTCAACACCCATGCCCATTCCCTACCAATTTATGAAAATCTATCAACAATTCATTGGGGTTTTAATTCAATTCTTATTAAAATCTTATTATTTATTTATGGGCTTATATGATTTACGAATCTCATGGATTTTGTTCAGGTTTTTTCAATATATTTTACTTATAAAATCATAAATTCTAGTTTCTATTCAATTAAGCCTACTTATGGATGATCTATGATGATTTGATTTATGATCTCCTCTTCAATTACTGGTATTTACGAACCCAGCATGAATTGTGGTTTGAAACATGAAATTATTTATATGCCCAACATGATTTGATGATTTACAAGTTATGTTCATGATTTCAAGTATGCATGGGCTTTCTGATTTATGCACAATAAATGACGAAAAGCATGTGTTCAAGTTACCCAATGTTTTATAGAATGTTTTTAAATGAATTCAGCATTATAAAGCATGGAAAAGTATTGGGCATTGCCCACATGTTTAAGGATGATTTACGATTTATGACGGATCTCATGATTTATCGATTTATGATGTTGGCCGACTAAAGGGCCTTTGGTTCTTGGATAATCATGTTTAATAGGAATCAATGAATGTTGAATGTCATATTTTAGCTAATAAATCATAATGCATGATGTTATTGATTTACATATGAGCCTATATGCATGTTTTTGGGAGCCATGTCTACCACCGAGCATCCCGGCGTTCAAAGGACTACGCCAGTGTCTCTTAACCACGTTCCACCGTGGGTTTATAATGATTCATTATAATGATAATGATCCCCTCTTTTCGTGATATCACATAATGCATGTCCTTTGCCTGGCAAGGCAGGGGAGACTCTGCCCACTTGAGGGAGATAGTTGGGGCATCATGAAAAGCTCTACCATGATAGTGTCAGTTATGACGAGTCCTCCCATTGTTCCACATATTTTTTTATGCATTGTTATGTTTATTATTTTTTCTAGAGTAATGATTTGATAAAGTTCCTCTTGTGAATATGCTAATGAATGTTTTATGAATGATTTGAAAACCTTGAGCCTTACGTTATGTTACGATGATTATGATCCAAGCATGAAGTCCCCTTCTTGTGATGTTTTATGAGTTTTCTATGCATTTTAAATATCTGTTTCACTTTCCTTGCATACTAGGCACATTTCACATACTGACCACATACTTTCTATATTGTATCATTTTAAGATACAGGACCCGACTCTCAGGCTCACCTTTCTCAGTAGCTCTTCGAATTTGCTATCATCTTAATTGGTGAGTCCTCATGTTCCGAGGGCCATATGTTCAGACTCTATTGTTCTCTTTCAGTTTCAGTATTGTAGGGTTAGTTGAGGTATTATCGTATCAACCCATCTTTCATGAGTAGAGGCTTTTCAGATTATAAGTTGTATTCAGCCGTCATGTATGAATCATGTATTGTATTTTCTCCATTATTATCCAATGATTTCATTTCCTCATGTTAAGTCTTCCGCTTATGTAAATGAATTAGATGTATGCTCATGCCATGGGTCGACTTCGGGTCTCTTGGGGCTCCTTGTCTCATGTTACGGTCTGGGTCTATGTTCAGGTCGTGAAATACACGGAGCTAGTGAATGCCCTAGATGGAATGGGGTCATATAACTTCAGACCAAAGAAGTTAGACCTTGATTTAAAGAATAATTTGTGTCACGCCCCGCCTTGGGGGGGGTGTGACTGGGACCTGGTGCCTTAGTAGGACCTGGACTACTAAACTACTGAGCCTAAGCATATCTGGTGCCTGGCTGGCCCTAACTTAGACTCACGGAAACAACGGGATATAACGAGTGTAAACACAGCCTCCGGCCAACTGGCCTATAGCCACCTGTACCTGTAATAACAGCTAAGAAGAAACATACTCGTAACAAGGAACCTATAAGGGCCGACAAGGCCACCATACTATCTAGTCATCTGGGACTCAACAAAAGGAATACTGAACAACTACGTGACCGGCAAGGTGACCACTACTATCAACTGAGGCCTCACACGGCCAACATAAACTGAAATGCTAAAAAGCTATAACAAACTGCACGGCCTCACGCGACCGGCTCAACTAACCACAGGGAAATATATACAGACTGCAAGCCTCTAGGAATACTGATAAGATGGTCGGGATAGGGCCCCGGCCTACCCATACGATATAACAAAAGGGAAATGATATAAACCACTGAAATATCAAGCTCCGGATGACAGTAGCTGATGACTCTGTGCTGGCTAGGATCACGAGGGATCGCCTCCTTGTCTATGAGTACCTGCAGGCAAGTAATGCAGCGCCACACTGGGCATCAATACCACTGGTACCGAGTATGCAAAGCAACTGAAATAATACAACTGAATACAGATAACATAACTAACAAGTCTGTGAGCAGAAGGTAACTGAATCTGAAGAGCTGATAGGAACTAAATCAAACCTTTCTGCACTGATAGGCAGGAGCGTGTCCATAGTCACGACGGCCTGCTATCTATTAACTAATATATATAAAGCACATAAATACGTATACATTTAGCAAGAAAGAGCCAATACCAACCCCCATAAGCCGGATGGCGCCAAGAAAGCAAATAATCTATATACCCCTACCCGGGTCAAAACCAACCAAAAATAAGTCACTCCACTCATCTTCTCACTTCGGACCTCCTCTACCGGCCCCCTAGGTCTCCGGCTCGGGCCATAGCCTCGAATATAAGCAACCGTGTCTGGGTCCGGAGGACTCCTTTGTAGATAGTAACAGATAGGGTCTGGATCCCCGGACACAAACTCAACGGGGCTATCTGAAACCGGAGCCACACCTATAATAACTGAATGTACAGACAGTAACAGATAGGGTATGGTTCCCTAGACACAAAACTCAACAGGGCTATCTGAAACCGGAGCTGCACCTGTAATGCTGATCAGACTGCTATGGGGAAAGCTTCATCCCATCTTCGTCCAAGCTGGGGACGACATGCCACTCCTTGGAGTGACGTAAACCCACCCGCTCAGTGGGCGACAGGATTACCAACCTAGGGGCGGCGAGGACGCTCAATAAGGTGCCCTCACGCCACATTAAGTCTCAACAAACAAATAGCACATTGAAATAGCAAGCATGTATAACTGAAAAAGACTAACTGAAAGCTGATTTCTTATTCTGATCTGTTTCTGTACCAAACTGATTCTTTACTGATTATACTGATTCTGAGATCTTTCTTTAACTGTTGGCTAATCTGTAGCCAGGGTACTTGTCACACCCCGCCTTGAGGGGTATGACTGGCACCTGGTGCCCTACTAGGACCTGAACTGCTGGACTGCTAAGCCTGGGCACATCTGGTGCCTGGATGGCTCTATCTAACATTTCTGGAAACAAAGGGCTATATAACGGCTGTAAACACAGCCCCCGGCCCATTGGCCTATAGCCTCCTATACCTGTACTAACAGCTGACCAGAAACATGTCAATATAGGGAAACCTATGCAGGCCGACAAGGCCACCATGCTGTCTAGTTATCTATAACTTAACCATGAAGTACTGGATAGCTACGTGACCGGCAAGGTCACCACTACTGTCGAACTATGGCCCCACATGGCCAACATAAAGGAAACACAAGTTCTAACAGCTATACAACTGCACGACCTCACACGACCGGCTCAACTGACCACAGGGAAAACATATACAGACTGCAAGCCTCTAGGAATAGCAATAGAAATGATAGGGACAGGGCCCCGACCTACCCGTACTATACAACAAAAGAAAATGAAATACACCTCTGGAATTCAGTCTCTGGATGACAGGAGCTGAATACTCGATCGCTGACAGAAATCACGTGGTATCGCCTGCTCGTCTATGAGTACCTGCAGGCAAGTAATGCAGCGCCCCATCTGGCGTCAGTACCACTGGTACTGAGTATTTAAAGCAATAACTGAAAGAAATGTCTGAAAACAACAATATAACTGATGAAACTGAAGTAGAAAGGAATAGATTAACTGTCTGATAATGTAAGTCATACCTTCTCTCAATTATACTAGAAGGAGTAGGAGTCATACCTGAGGATTTATCGTTCTACTGTCGATCTACTCGTATCTACTGTAACACAGCATGACATATCATAACATAACATAGCACACTAAAACCTTACCAGGCGCCCATAAGCCGGGAGGTACAACCAACACGCAATCTATACCCCTACCCCAGTCGTCCCATCTCCTATAATAACTATAAGTATCCTACTGGTCCCCTGGGTATGCACTTGGGATCGCTAAGCCCCTGACTATAACTGTACCTGAGTTCGGAGGACTCCTGAATCAACACCCCGGGCGTATCCGCTCGACGGGGGTGTATAAGGGCCGACCAAGGCACAATATGGGGAAAACTGGCATCCCATCTTCGTCCCCTGTGGGACAGCATGCCACTCCGTAGAGCGACGTATCCTCGTCCTCTGGCGGACGAGTCGATACAGCTATTAACCCTGGGGCGGTCATGGATGCTAGGTAATCCAACCCCAAACAATACAACAGTCTCAACTAGTAATACTATCTGCATATACCACATACTGAAGCTAATGATAATAAAGTGTTTGTACATACTGCATGCTGAACTAGTGATAGCGATATGTACGTATTTAATACATGCTGAGACTGATAATAGTATATATATATAGATATAATCTTCTGCCATACTGTACTGAGTCTAATACTGAACATGATATAGTATTTCTGCTGAAAACTATGTTGTATACTGAGTTTCTATAGTAACATGATTTACTATTCCTAACATGCTTTCCAACTTCATTTTAACTTATTATTCCATTTCCGAGATGTCTTACAGATACTACATTACTCTACTGGGTTTCAACTGAATACAATGATATCCTAACATTCTGTGTCAGATCACATACTGAGCATGTTGTGGAATTCCTAATACTTATATTAGAATCTATATCGCGCCAGCAAGTTTCGCGCAAGTTATAACCTAATGCTTCTAATATCGTATCAACATTCGTAATAAACATAGTACATGGCTTCTGACATTCTATTGGCCTTTAAATTACTGTACTGTACCAAGATTACTTAACTTGCCGTGGAAACTAACTTTACATACCTTATCCTTGAACTATCCGGCTGTCGGACGAGGCTCGGCCAGTACTTCAACTATTTTCTCCCAACTGCATTCATAAATATGTCAATCAATACTAAATACAGCTTTATTTTAAAGAGAAACGTCACTTTCGATATAGTTTATAGCCTAAACTTAGGCTTATCGAAAGACGGTTGAAAACTCGCTATTTTTCAGAGGTCCAGAAGGGAGAAATATTCACTTCACAGCTAGGAACACATAGACACTAGTTTAGAGCAATTCCACTTACCTTAGCTCGGTAGCTCGACGATTCGTCGGCCGTATTTCACGAAACTAAATTCGTAGGAATGCTCTCTGCTGCTAAATACCTCGGTATCTGAGGTTAATTTGAGTTTGGACAACGTTTAGCAGCGTAATCGGACGAAAATTATAATACCTCCTTCGTTCTTATCTTCTCTCTGCTGATTGCTCTCTATTTTACTGGAAATATAAGTTTATAAATGATTTAAAACCTAAGTGGGGCTTTATATACTTGGGCCTGGACAAGGCCAACGTGTCACGGAGCCAACGCGGAGGCCTCACCTCCGTGACACGTTGCCATCGCGGAGGGGTTCTGCCTCGGCTCCTTCCGCGATGGTTCGACAGGTTTCTCGTCTGATCTTTTCCCGGGCCTTTCTCTAGCACGTATGGCCTTCAAATATGCTTAACCAACGTGCGAATAGGTCATTTAGGTGCCGGGAATTCTACGGGGTATAACATTCTCCCCCCCTTAAGAACATTCGTCCTGGAATGTACACTGCTATCTGGAGGACTACTTAACTTACTTTCTAGAAACATTTCGGCAGAGTTTCCCCTGTAATATGGACTATAGCAATAACCTGAAATGCATATAAGTCCAACACAGGCACTGCACGTAATATTTTAAGATCCACTGGATAACTAAGTATCAATCTTTCTCATTCACACACATACAACTATAAGGTACTGCATAAGTAATAATACGGACATACCTGTCGCCTGGCTAGGCCTGAAATAGGTGAGGGTATTTTGCTTTCATATCTTCTTCAGCTTCCCACGTCATTTCCTCTCGGTTCCTATTACGCCACAATACTTTGACAGACGCAACATCTTTAGTCCTCAACCTGCGAATCTGTCTGTCTAAGATAGCTACGGGAACCTCTTCATATGATAACTCTTCTGTGACCTGGACATCCTGAACTGGAACTACTGTAGAGGGGTCCCCTACGAACTTCCTTAACATAGAGACATGGAATACTGGGTAAACAGATGCTAACTCCGGAGGCAAGTTCAATTCGTATGCAACTCGGCCTATTCTTCGCCAAATCTGATATGGCCCAATAAATCTCGGGCTAAGCTTGCCTTTCTTGCCAAATCTCATCACCCCTTTCATTGGAGACACCTTCAGATACACCCAGTCATTTACCGCAAATTCTAGATTTCTGCGCCGCATATCTGCATAAGACTTTTGGCGGCTCTGAACAGTCAGTAAACGTTCTCGGATAAGCTTTATCTTCTCCTCTGACTGCCGAACAATGTCTGGGCCAACCAATGCTGATTCCCCCACTTCAAACCAGCCCACTGGTGATCTACATTTTCGCCCATATAATTCCTCGAAAGGCTCCATCTGAATAGCTGAATGATAACTATTGTTGTAGGCAAATTCAATTAACGAAAGATGCTCATCCCAGCTACCCCCAAAATCTAGCACACACGCTCGTAGCATATCTTCGAGCGTTTGGATAGTCCGCTCAGCTTTCCCATCTGTCTGAGGGTGGAATGCTGTGCTCAAATTGATCTGCGTTCCCAAACCCCTCTGAAACGACTTCCAGAATCTAGCTGTAAACTGTGCTCCTCTATCTGAAATGATGGATACCGGCACTCCATGTAATCTAACTATTTCTCTGATATATAATTCGGCATAATCCTCAGCCGAGAAGGTAGCCTTCACCAACAACAAATGAGATGATTTTGTCAGCCTGTCAACTATTACCCAAATGGAATCATTTCTGCGTCTGGTACGGGGTACCCCTATTACAAAAATCCATGTTTATCGTTTCCCATTTCCACGTGGGCACCGTTATATCTTGCGTCAAACCGCCCGGCTTCTGGTGCTCTGCTTTCACCTACTGACAGTTAGAACATCTAGATACAAATTCAGCTATCTCAGCTTTCATACCTGGACACCAGTAAATGTCTCTGATGTCGTGGTACATCTTCGTTGCTCCTGGATGGAGGGAATAGCGAGCGTAATGTACCTCATGCATGATCCGCCCACGAAGCCTTGAAACATTCGGGACACAAAGGCGGCCCTTACAGCGTAGCACATCATCCTCAGTCATTTGGAAGTCTGACTCCTTACCTTTCTGAACTCTATCTCTGAGTTGGACTAAATCAGGGTCCTCGTACTGTCGTTCTTTTACCTCTGTAACTAATAATGACACAGCAGAATTCTGAATTACTGCTCTATTATTTTCTGTTTCCATTACTCGAATGGCTAAACCAGCTAACTGATGAATTTCTTTGGCTAACTTTCGTTTCTCTGGCCGCAAATACGCCAAACTCCCCATTGACTTACGGCTCAGGGCGTCTGCTACAACATTAGCTCTTCCCGGGTGATACAGAATATTCACATCATAATCTTTTAACAGCTCTAACCAGCGGCGTTGCCGTAGATTCAACTCCCTCTGAGTGAAGATGTACTGTAGGCTCTTATGATCTGTGTAAATGTCAACATGGACGCCGTACAGGTAATGCCTCCACATTTTTAAGGCGTGGATTACCGCGGCCAATTCCAGGTCGTGGGTAGGGTAATTCTTTTCGTGTTTCCTCAGTTGTCTGGAAGCATATGCAATTACTCTACCATGTTGCATCAACACACAACCTAACCCGACACCTGACGCATCGCAATAGACTGAATAACCTTCTGTGCCTTCCGGCAATGCTAATACTGGGGCGGAGGTTAATCTGTCCTTCAGTTCCTGGAAGCTCTGCTCGCATGCCTCTGTCCATTGAAACTTTGCTGCTTTCTGTGTCAATTTGGTTAGAGGTGCCTCAATGGTCGAGAACCCTTCAACGAACCTCCTGTAATATCCTGCCAACCCCAGAAAGCTACAAACTTCAGTCGGAGTGGTAGGCCTAGGCCATGACTTAACTGCTTCTATTTTCTGCTTGTCAACTTGTATACCAGCGTCCGTCACGATATGCCCTAAAAAGGCCACTGAGTTAAGCCAGAATTCACACTTAGAAAATTTAGCATACAGCTGGTGGTCCCTGAGGATCTGGAGCACTGTCCACAAATGAGTCCGGTGATCTGCTTCAGAGCGAGAATACACCAGAATGTCATCAATGAATACTATCACGAACAAGTCCAGAAAAGGTTTGAAAATACTGTTCATCAGGTCCATGAAGACTGCCGGGGCATTCGCTAACCCGAAGGACATGACTAGAAATTCAAAATGTCCATATCGGGTCCTGAACGCTGTCTTAGGAATATCTCTCTCACGTACTCGGACCTGGTGATATCCGCACCGCAAGTCAATCTTAGAAAAGTATCTGGCTCCCTGCAACTGATCAAATAAGTCATCAATTCTGGGGAGCGGGTACTTGTTCTTTACTGTAACTTTGTTTAATTGCCGATAATCTATGCACATTCGGAGCGAGCCATCTTTCTTCCTCACAAATAAAACTGGCGCACCCCACGGTGAAGTACTCGGCCTGATGAAACCTTTATCCAATAAATCTTTCAACTGCTCCTTTAATTCTCTGAGTTCTACAGGAGCCATGCGGTAAGGAGGAATCGATATCGGCTGAGTGCCTGGTAACAAGTCAATAGCAAAGTCTATTTCCCTTTCTGGGGGAATACTGGGTAACTCATCTGGGAACACATCAGGGAATTCGTTCACTACCGGAACAGACTGGAATGTCGGAGATTCTGCTCGGACATCCTGAACTCTGACCAGATGGTAAATACATCTCTTAGATATCAATTTCCTCGCCTGAAGGTAGGAAATAAACCTACCTTTTGGCGTAGCGGTGCTGCCCTTCCACTCCCGCACTGCTTCTCCCGGGAAGTGGAATCAGACCTTCTTGGTCCAACATTCAACGTTGGCAAAACATGGTACTAACCAATCCATACCCATTATGGCATCGAAATCTATCATTTCTAACTCGACCAGATCTACTGTGGTCTGACGGTCAGCAACCTCTACTGTACACCTGCGGTAGATTCGGCTAGCTGTGATAGAGTCACCGACGGGTGTGGATACTAAGAAGGGATGCCGTAATAATTTTGGTGCAATACTAAACTTTCGTGCCACAAATGGAGTAATGTAGGAAAAAGTAGACCCTGGATCAATCAACACATAAGCAGGATGTGAGCAGATAGTTAGCATACCTGTCACAACATCATGTGATGCTTCTGAATCTTGCCTCCCTGGTAAAGCATATGTGCGGCTTGGACCCGCACCTGTACTGGAGGCCCCTGATCTGCCCCGACCCCTGCCTGCTAAAACTGAGGGCCTGCGCCCAGTCGAGGATGCTGTGGCTCGTGACCCTGCAGATGCCCTATCCTGTCTATCTCGGTCCTCTCGGCCTCTGGCTGGGAAATCTTTCATCAAATGGCCTTCTTGGCCACAAATATAATATGCGGTGGAACCATTCCTGCATTCTCCAGGATGGCGTCGACTGCATATAGGGCAAAGAGGTAGGGTATACCTACTCTGCTCCGCCCTCCTCTGTACTGGTGAATCTGCCATCTGCGAGCCTCTACCAGTCTCCGACTGCCCCCTGCGGCTGAATCTACCCCCCTGCGACTGTGGCGGAGGCGGGGGCCTGGGCGGCCTGTCTGACAATCGTGGCTTGGGTCCTCCCCGGGCCTCCCTCTGTAACTCAACTGGCCTGTCCCGGTGACGTTGTTCCTGATTAACCCTTTTGATCTCCCGTTGTCGCTGTCTGATGCCCTCAATATTCTGGGCAAAGGCCTGAACTCGAGCAATATCCATGTTCTCTCGCAGTGTGGCCGTAATGCAAGTCTCAACTTATTCTGGATTCAATCCCATAATGAAGCGGTGTACCTTGGATGCCATGGTATCAACAAAGGCCGGTGCATACCGGGCCAAAGAATCAAACCGCAAGGAATATTCCCGAACACTCATGGCCCCCTGCTCCAGATGTAGGAACTGGTCTACCCGGGCCTGTCGAATCTCCCGCGGTAGATAATGATCCAGAAAAGCTCCTGAAAAGCTGGACCAGGTGGGAGGGGAAACATCTCTCCCTCGGGACCTTTCCCAGCTTTCATACAATAACACGGCGATATCCCGTAACCGAAATGCTGCCAACTCAACTGATTCTGTAGGTGTGGCATGCATAACCCTGAAGATTCTCTGCATTTGATCCAGAAAATCCTGAGGGTCCTCTGTCCGGTCCGTACCTGTAAACTTTGGGGGATTCAGAGCTAAGAACTCTCGGACCCTCGAACTACCGGGCCCTCCTGATGACTCCGCAACTGTAGATGGCATCGGCTGACGCTGAGCAACCATCATCTGTGCTAACATAACTACAGCACTCCTAACCTCCTGGTTGGAAGGTGTCGGTATAGGGACTGCTGGAGGTAGTGTCGCCCCAAGCGGTTCCTGACGTGGTGGAGACTGCTGAGAAGGCTGGGACGATGCCTCTGTAGTGCCCTCTAGTCGGTCTTTCTTTAACTGTTGGCTAATCTGTAGCCAGGGTACTTGTCAAACCCCGCCTTGGAGGGTATGACTGGCACCTGGTGCCCTACTAGGACCTGAACTGCTGGACTGCTAAGCCTGGGCACATCTGGTGCCTGGCTGGCTCTATCTCACATTTTTGGAAACAAAGGGCTATATAACGGCTGTAAACACTGCCCCCGGCCCATTGGCCTATAGCCTCCTGTACCTATACTAACAGCTGACCAGAAATATGTCAATATAGGGAAACCGATGCGGGCCGAAAAGGCCACCATGCTGTCTAGTTATCTATAACTTAACCATGAAGTACTGGATAGCTACGTGACCAGCAATGTCACCACTACTATCGAACTATGGCCCCACACGACCAACATAAAGGAAACACAAGTTCTAACAGCTATACAACTGCACGGCCTCACACGACTGGCTCAACTGACCATAGGGAAAACATATACAGACTGCAAGCCTCTAGGAATAGCAATAGAAATGATCGGGACAGGGCCCAGACCTACCCGTACTATAAAACAAAAGAAACTGAAATACACCTCTGGAATTCAGTCTCCGGATGACAGGAGCTGAATACTCGATCGCTAACATAAATCACGTGGTATCGCCTGCTCGTCTATGAGTACCTGCAGGCAAGTAATGCAGCGCCCCACCGGGCGTCAGTACCGTTGGTACTGAGTATGTAAAGCAATAACTGAAAGAAATGTCTGAAAACAACAATATAACTGATGAAACTGAAGTAGGAAGGAATAGATTAACTGTCTTATAATGTAAGTCATACCTTCTCTCAATTATACTGGAAGGAGTAGGAGTCATACCTGAGGATTTATCGTTCTACTGTCGATCTACTCGTATCTACTGTAACACAACATGACATATCATAACATAACATAGCACACTCAAACCTTACCCGGCCCCCATAAGCCGGGAGGTACAACCAACACGCAATCTATACCCCTACCCCGGTCGTCCCATCTCCTATAATAACTATAAGCATCCTGTTGGTCCCCTGGGTATGCACTTGGGCTCGCTGAGCCCCTGACTATAACTGTACCTGAGTCTGGAGGACTCCTGAATCAACACCCCAGGCGTATCCGCTCGACAGGGTTTTTAAGGGCCGACCAAGGCACAATATGGGGAAAACTGGCATCCCATCTTCGTCCCTGTGGGACGACATGCCACTCCGTAGAGCGACGTATCCTCGTCCTCTGGCGGACGAGTCGATACAGCTATTAACCCTGGGGCGGTCATGGATGCTAGGTAATCCAACCCCAAGCAATACAACAGTCTCAACTAGTAATACTATCTGCATATACCACATACTGAAGCTAATGATAATAAAGTGTTTGTACATACTGCATGCTGAACTAGTGATAGCGATATGTACGTATTTAATACATGCTGAGACTGATAATAGTATATATATATATATATATATATATATAATCTTCTGTCATACTATACTGAGTCTAATACTGGACATGATATAGTATTTCTGCTGAAAAATATGTTGTATACTGAGTTTCTATAGTAACATGATTTACTATTCCTAACATGCTTTCCAACTTCATTTTAACTTATTATTCCATTTCCGAGATGTCTTACAGATACTACATTACTCTACTGGGTTTCAACTGAATACAATGATATCCTAACATTCTGTGTCAGATCACATACTGAGCATGATGTGGAATTCCTAATACTTATATTAGAATCTATATCGCGCCAGCAAGTTTCGTGCAAGTTATAACCTGATGCTTCTAATATCGTATCAACATTTGTAATAAACATAGTACATGGCTTCTGACATTCTATTGGCCTTTAAATTACTGTATTGTACCGAGATTACTTAACTTGCCGAGGAAACTAACTTTACATACCTTATCCTTGAACTATCCGGCTGTCGGACGAGGCTCGGCCAGTACTTCAACTATTTTCTCCCAACTGCATTCATAAATATGTCAATCAATACTAAATACAGCTTTATTTTAAAGAGCAACGTCACTTTCGATATAGTTTATAGCCTAAACTTAGGCTTATCGAAAGACGGTTGAAAACTCGCTAATTTTCAGAGGTCCAGAAGGGAGAAATATTCACTTCACAGCTAGGAACACATAGACACTAGTTTAGAGCAATTCCACTTACCTTAGCTCGGTAGCTCGACGATTCGTTGGCCGTATTTCACGAAACTAAATCATTAGGAATTCTCTCTGCTTCTAAATACCTCGGTATCTGAGGTTAATTTGAGTTTGGACAACGTTTAGCAGCGTAATCGGACGAAAATTATAATACCTCCTTCGTTCTTATCTTCTCTCTGCTGATTGCTCTCTGTTTTACTGGAAATATAAGTTTATAAATGATTTAAAATCGAAGTGGGGCTTTATATACTTGGGCCTGGACAAGGCCAACGTGTCACGGAGCCAATGCGGAGGCCTCACCTCCGTGACACGCTGCCATCGCGGAGGGGTTCTGCCTCGGCTCCTTCCGCGATGGTTCGACAGGTTTCTCATCTGATCTTTTCCCGGGGCTTTCTCTAGCACGTATGGCCTTCAAATATGCTTAACCAACGTGCGAATAGGTCATTTAGGTGCTAGGAATTCTACGGGGTATAACAGTACTATCTGTCTGAATGGCTAATCTGTAGCCAATATCTCGTCTGTTTGAATGGCTAGTCTGTAGCCATGAAACTGCCTGTCTATCTGGTTTACTTTACTAGCTTATATTCTGAAAATCTGTTTCTTTTTATTCTATAACATGCTTGCTAATCGTACAATAAGCTATACTGAATCTGGAATGCTAACTCGCCCTTTAGCGCATGCTTTTCTATCTTTCGGACTAAAATACGATACGACAACGCAAACTAGAATTTACTAAACTTATTCAATTCCCAACATTCAACTCCGAGAATTTCAAATACGGAGTTTACTATGATTCGCAAAGCTAAGACTTACTAACTTGCCGAAGAACAACTTCACATACCTTAACCTCGAGTTATCCGACTGTCGAACGAGGCTCGGTCAGTATTCCAGCTAAATCTCCCAAATGCATTCATAAACACGTCAATTAGCACTAAATACAACACTATTCTGAAGGACAGCGTCACTTTCGATATAATTATAGCCTAAACTTAGGCTTATCGAAAGATGGTCGAAAACTTGCTATTTTCCAGAAGTCCAGAAGGGAGAAGTATTCACTTCACAGCTAGGAGCACATAGACACTAGTTTGAGCAATTCTACTTACCTTAGTCCGATAGCTCGACGATTCGTTGGTCGTATTTTGCGAAACAAAATCCGTAGGAATGCTCCCTGCTGCTAAATACCTCGATAGCTGGAGTTAATTTAAGTTAGTACTACGTTTGGCAGCGTAATCGAACGATAATATCTTCACCATCTTCGTCCCTCTTTGTTTGTTGGGAATTTTCTGGAAATTATATTGAATGAATTGATTTAAAACCGAAGTGGGGCTTTATATACTTGGGCCTGGATAGGCCCAACGTGTCACAGAGCCAACGTGGAGGCTCCAGCTCCATGACACGTTGCCATCGCGGAGGGGCTCTGCCCCGGCTCCTTCCGTGATGGTTCAATCGGTTACTCGTCCGATCCTTTCCCGGGCCTTTCTCTAGCACGTATGGCTTTCAAATATGCTTAACCAACGCACGAATAGGCCATCTAGGTGCCGGGAATCTTACGGGATGTAACATTCTCCCCCCTTAGGAACATTCATCCTCGAATGTAAACTTCTATCTAGAGGACTTCTCAACTTACTCAACTTGTTTCTAGGAAAATTTCGGCAGAGTTTTCCCTGTAATATGGACTATCCCGAAAACCTGAAACACAAAAAAGTCCAATACAGGTACTGCACATACTTTAAGATTCAATGGATAGCTAAACATCAACCTTTCTCATTTATACATGCACAACCACAAGGTACTGCATAAATAATAATACGGACATACCTGTCGCCTGACTAGGCCTGGAATAAGTGAGGATATCTAGCTATCATATCATCCTCCGCCTCCCACGTCATCTCCTCTCAATTCCTGTTATGCCACAATACCTTGACAGATGCAATATCCTTAGTTCTCAATCTACGAATCTGTCTGTCTAAGATGGCTACTGGAACCTCTTCATAGGCCAGCTCTTCTGTAACCTGGATATCCTGGACTGGGATTGCTTTGGATGGGTCTCCTATGCATTTCCTCAGCATAGACACATGAAAGACCGGATGAACGGATTCCAATTCTGGAGGCAAGTTCAACTCATATGCTACTCGGCCTATCCTTCGACGAATTTGATAAGGCCCAACAAACCTCGGACTGAGCTTACCTCTCTTGTCGAATCTCATTACCCCTTTTATTGGGGATATTTTCAAAAATACCTAGTCATTCACATCAAACTCCAGGTCTCTGCGCCGCACATCTGCATATGATTTCTGGCAGCTCTGTGCAGTCAGTAAGCATTCTCGGATAAGCTTTACCTTTTCCTCTGACTGCTGAACAACGTCTGGCCCAACCAACGCTGATTCTCCTATTTCAAACCAACCAATCGGCGATCTGCATTTTCGCCCGTATAATGCCTCGAAAGGAGCCATCTGGATGGCTGAGTGATAGCTGTTATTATAAGCAAATTCAATTAAAGGCAAATGCTCGTCCCAGCTACCTCCAAAATCTAGCACACACGCTTGTAGCATGTCCTCGAGCGTTTCAATAGTGCGCTCAGCCTGTCCATCTGTCTGAGGGTGGAATGCTATGCTCAAATTAATCTGCGTTCCCAGACCCCTCTAAAATAATTGCCAAAATCTAGCCGTAAACTGTGCTCCTCTGTCTGAAATAATGGATACTGGTACTCCATGCAACCTGACTGTTTCTTGGATATACAACTCGGCATAATCTTCAGCCGAGAAAGTAGTTCTCACTGGCAGGAAATGAGCTGATTTTGTCAGTCTATCAACTATCACCCATATAGAATCATGTATGTGTCTGGTACGAGGTAATCCCACCACAAAGTCCATATTTACTGCTTCCCATTTCCAGAGAGGCACAGCTATGTCCTGAGTCAAACCGCTTGGTTTCTGATGTTCTGCTTTCACCTGTTGGCAGTTAGGACACTGGGCTACAAATTCAGCAATTTCTCTTTTCATACCTGGCCACCAATAGTTTTCTTTGATATCATGGTACATTTTTGTCGCGCCAGGGTGGAGAGAATAGCGGGCACAATGTACCTCGTTCATAATCTGCTGGCGGAGGCTTGAAACATCTGGAACACACAGACGGTCCTTACAGCATAGCACCCCATCCTTGGTTATCTGAAAATCTGGTGCTTTACCCTGCTAGATTCTGTCTTTGAGCTGGATCAGGTCAGGATCCTCATATTGCCGTTCTTTCACTTCCACAACTAATGATGACACGGCGGCATTCTGAATCACCGCTCTACCGTCCTCTGTTTCTGCTACACAAACAGCTAGGCTAGGTAACTGATGTACCTCCCTAACCAATTCCCGCTGCTCGGGCTACAAATACGCCAAACTCCCCATGGACTTTCGACTGAGAGCATCTGCTACAACATTAGCTTTCCCCGAGTGGTACACAATATTCACGTCATAATCCTTTAACAGCTCCAACCAGCGACGTTGCCGCAGATTCAACTCCCTCTGAGTGAAGATATACTTTAGGCTCTTGTGATCTATAAAAATATCAACATGGACGCCATACAGGTATTGTCTCCACATTTTCAAGGCATGGATCACTGTGGCTAACTCCAGGTCGTGGGTAGGGTAATTCTTTTTGTGTTTCCTCAGCTGTTTGGAAGCATATGCAATCACTTTACCATGCTGCATTAACACACAACCCAACCCAACACCTGATGCGTCGCAATACATCGAATACCCTTCTGTACCTTCAGGCAATGTTAACACTGGGGCAGAGGTTATTCTGTCTTTTAACTCCTGGAAACTCTGCTCACATGCCTCTGTCCACTGAAACTTTGCTGCTTTCTGCGTCAGTTTGGTCAGAGGTGCCGCTATGGTAGAGAATCCCTCGACAAATCTCCTGTAATATCTTGCTAATCCCAGAAAGCTACGGACTTCAGTCGGAGTGGTAGGCCTAGGCCATGATTTGACTGCTTCTATTTTCTGCTTGTCAACCTGTATACCAGCATCCGACACAATATGCCCTAGGAAGGCTACTGAGTTAAGCCAGAATTCACACTTGGAAAACATAGCATATAATTGGCGGTCCCTGAGGATCTGGAGTACTGTCCGTAAATGAGTCCGGTGATCTGCTTCGGAGTGAGAATACACTAGAATATCATCAATAAACACGATCACGAACAGGTCCAGGTATGGTCTGAAGACTATATTCATTAGGTCCATGAATACTGTTGGGGAATTCGTCAACCCAAAGGACATAACTAGAAATTCAAAGTGTCCATATCAGGTCCTGAACGCCGTTTTAGGAATATCTCTTTCACGTACCCGTACCTGATGATATCCGGACCGCAAGTCAATCTTAGAGAAGTATCTGGCTCCCTGTAACTAATCAAATAAATCATCTAATCTGGGGAGCGGGTACTTATTCTTTACTGTAACTTTGTTCAACTGTCGATAATCTATGCACATACGGAGCGAGCCATCTTTCTTCCTCACAAATAGAACCGGCGCACCCCATGGTGAAGTACTCGGCCTGATGAAACCTTTATCTAACAAATCTTTCAACTGCTCCTTCAACTCTCTGAGTTCTGCAGGAGCCATACGGTAAGGAGGAATTGATATAGGTTGAGTGTCTGGTAATAAATCAATAGTGAAATCTATTTCCCTTTCTGGGGGAATACAAGGTAACTCATCTGGAAACACATCAGGGAACTCGTTCACCACCGGAACAGACTGGACTGTCGGAGATTCTGCTCGGACATCCTGAACCCTAACTAGGTGGTAGATACATCCCTTAGTTATCAATTTCCTCGCCTGAAGGTAGGAAATAAACCTACCTTTGGGAGTAGCTGTGCTGCCTTTCCACTCTCGCACTGCCTCCCCTGGAAAGTGGAATCGGACCGTCTTGGTCAGACATTCTACATTGCATAGCACGACACTAGCCAATCCATACCCATTATGGCATCGATGTCTATCATTTCTAGCTCTACCAGATCTACTGCGGTCAGCAACCTCCACTGTACACCCTCGGTAAATTCTGCTAGCTATAATAGAGTCACTGACGGGCGTGGATACTGAAAAGGGCTGCTGCAATAATTCTGGTGCAATATTGAACTTTCGTGCCATAAATGGGGTAATATATGACAGAGTGGATCCTGGATCAATCAATACATAAGCAGGGAATGAACAGATAGTCATCATACCTGTCACTACATCTGGAGACGCCTATGAATCATGTCTCCCTGGTAATGCATAAGTACGGCTTGAGCCCGTACCTGAACTGGAGGCTCCTGATCTACCTCGGCCTCTGCCTACTGAGCCTGAAGGCCCACGCCCTGCTGGGGCTGCTGGAGTTCGTGGCCCTGCGGATCCCCTATCCTTACTGTCTCTACTCCCCTGACCTCTGGTCGAACAATCTCTCATCCGATGCCCCTCCTGACCGCAATTATAACACCCAGTGAAGCCATATTTACAAGCTCCGGTGTATGGTCAATTACAATAAGAGCAGGGTGAAGGTGCAAGTCTACTCTGCTCTCCCCTTCTCTGCTGCAGAGATTCTACTATTCTGGAACTGCCACTGGGCTCTGACTGCCCTCTACGAACATATCTACCTCGCTGCTGCTGCTGTGGTGGAGGTGGGGGTCTAGGGGGTCTATCTGATAGTCGAGGCCTGGGTCCTCTCTGAGCTTCCCTTTGTATGTCATCTGATCTGTCTCTGCGGCGCTGTTCCTGACTGGTCTGTCTACTATTCTGTTGCCGCTGTCTAAGACCCTCTATGGTCTGAGCAAAAGCCTGTACTCGGGCAATGTCCATATCCTCTCGCAACGTCACCATCATACATGCCTCAGTATGTTCTGGGTTCAGACCCATAATATATCTGTGAACTTTAGCTGTCATAGTATCAACAAATACTGGAGCATAACGGGCTAAGGAGTCAAACTATAAAGCATACTCGCGTACGCTCCTCGCCCCCTGCTCCAGATGCAAAAACTGATCCATCCGGGCCTGTCGGATCTCTCGTGGCAAGTAACGGTCCAGGAAGGCCTCCGAGAAGCTGGCCCAGGTCAGAGGGGTAACATCTCCCCCTAGGGACCTTTCCCAACTCTCATACCATAGTACTACTATGTGCCACAACTGGAACACTACCAACTCAATAGACTCTGAAGGGGTCACATGCATAACCCGGAAAATCCTCTGCATCTGATCTATAAAGTCCTGAGGATCCTCTAGCTGATCTGACCCAGTGAACTGTGGAGGACCTAGTGCCAAATATTCCCTGACCCTGGAGCTACCTAACCCACCTGAAGGCTCTGCTGCTATAGGTGGCACCGACTGGCGCTGTGTGGCCATCATTTGTGCCAACATAACTACAGTGCTACAAACCTCCTGATCTGATGGCGAAGGCACAGGAGCTATCGGGGGCGGTGTAGTGCCCAACGACTCCTGATGTGAGGGGGACTGCTGAGAGGGCTGTGATGAAGCCTCTATATCGCCCTCAGATCGGGCTGACTCTGACTGAAGCTGAGACATCCTGCTGATGCCTTCTCCTGCTGCTGTGTCTAATCTCCTGCCTGTGGCAGGGTGTCAGTGATCTGCCATTCTTATCTATAGACAAAGGATATCATAAGTTTTAGGAACTCGACCCTATACTGTACTGTGCTATAGCACGACTGAGTATGAAAGAAGAGTAACCATCCTATCATGCCTCGCAACCTCCTGTCTATAGTATGTGGTGCACAACACATCCATAGACAAGACTCTACTTAGCACGGCTTGCAGACTCCCTGGGACACGACATGCTCTGATACCAAGTTTGTCACGCCCCGCCTTAGGGGGGGTGAGACTGGCACCTGGTGCCCTAGTAGGACCTGGACTGCTAGACTACTGAGCCTAAGCACATCTGGTGCCTGGCTGGCCCTAACTAAGACTCACGGAAACAACGGGCTATATAACGGCTGTAAACAAAGCCTCCGACCAACTGGCCTATAGCCACCTGTACTTGTAATAACAGCTAACCAGAAACATACTCGTAACAAGGAACCTATATGGGCCGACAAGGCCACCATGCTATCTAATCATCTGGGACTCAACAAAAGGAATACTGAACAACTACGTGACCGGATATGTCACCACTACTGTCAACTGAGGCCTCACACGGCCAACATAAACTGAAATGCTAAACAGCTATAACAAACTGCACGGCCTCGCGCGACCGGCTCAACTAACCACAGGGAAATATATACAGACTGCAAGCCTCTAGGAATACTGATAAGATGGTCGGGACAGGGCCCCGACCGACCCATACTATACAACAAAAGGGAAATGATATAAACCTCTGAATTATTAAGCTACGGATGACAGGAGCTGATGACTCTGTGCTGGCTAGGATCACGAGGGATCGCCTCCTCGTCTATGAGTACCTGCAGGAAAGTAATGCAGTGCCCCACTAGGTTTTAGTACCACTGGTACTGAGTATGCAAAGCAACTGAAATAATACAACTGAATACAGATAACATAACTAACAAGTTTGTGAGCAGAAGGTAACTGAATCTGAAGAGCTGATAGGAACTAAATCAAACCTTTCTGCACTGATAGGCAGGAGCGTGTCCGTAGTCATGGCGGCCTGCTGTCTATTAACTAATATATATAAAGCACATAAATACATATACATTTAGCAAGCAAGAGCCAATACCAACCACCATAAGCCGGATGGCGCCAAGCAAGCAAACAATCTATATACCCCTACCCGGGTCAAAACCAACCAAAAATAAGTCATTCCACTCATCTGCTCACTACGGAGCTCCTCTACCGGCCCCCTGGGTCTCCGGTTCGGGCCATAGCCTCCGATATAAGCAACCGTGTCTAGGTCCGAAGGACTCCTGTGTAGACAGTAACAGATAGGGTTTGGATCCCTGGACACAAACTCAATGGGGCTATCTAAAACTGGAGCCACACCTATAATAACTGAATGTACAGACAGTAACAGATAGGGTCTGGTTCCCTGGACACAAAACTCAATAGGGCTATCTGAAACCGGAGCTGCACCTGTAATGTTGATCAGACTGCTATGGGGAAAGCTTCATCCCATCTTTGTCCAAGCTGGGGACGGCATGCCACTCCTTGGAGCGACGTAAACCCACCCGCTCAGTGGGCAACATGATTACCAACCCAGGGGCGACGAGGACGCTCAATAAGGTGCCCTCACGCCACATCAAGTCTCAACAAACAAATAGCACATAGAAATAGCAAGCATGTATAACTGAAAAAGACTAACTGAAAGCTGATTTCTTATTCTGATCTGTTTCTGTACTAAACTGATTCTTTACTGATTATACTGATTCTGAGATCTTTCTTTAACTGTTGGCTAATCTGTAGCTAGGGTACTATCTGTCTGAATGGCTAATCTGTAGCCAATATCTCATCTGTTTGAATGGCTAGTCTGTAGCCATGAAACTGCCTGTCTATCTGGTTTTACTTTACTAGCTTATATTTTGAAAATCTGTTTCTTTTTATTCTATAACATGCTTGTTAATCATACAATAAGCTATACTGAATCTGGAATGCTAACTCGCCCTTTGGCGCATGCTTTTCTATCTTTTGGACTAAAATACGATACGACAACGCAAACCAGAATTTACTAAACTTATTCAATTCCCAACATTCAACTCCGAGAATTTCAAATACGGAGTTTACTATGATTCGCAAAGCAAAGACTTACTAACTTGCCGAAGAACAACTTCACATACCTTAACCTCGAGTTATCCGACTGTCGGACGAGGCTCAGTCAATATTCCAGCTAAATCTCCCAACTGCATTCATAAACACGTCAATTAGCACTAAATACAACACTATTCTGAAGGACGGCGTCACTTTCGATATAATTATAGCCTAAACTTAGGCTTATCGAAATACGGTCGAAAACTTGCTATTTTCCAGAAGTCCAGAAGGGAGAAGTATTCACTTCACAGCTAGGAGCACATAGACACTAGTTTGGAGCAATTCTACTTACCTTAGTCCGGTAGCTCGACGATTCATCGGTCCTATTTCGCGAAACAAAATCTGTAGGAATGCTCCCTGCTGCTAAATACCTCGGTATCTTGAGTTAATTTAAGTTTGGACTACGTTTGGCAGCGTAATCGAACAATAATATCGTCACCTTCTTCGTCCCTCTCTATTTGCTGCGAATTTTCTGGAAATTATATTGAATGAATTGATTTAAAACCGAAGTGGGGCTTTATATACTTGGGCCTGGACAGGCCCAACATGTCACAGAGCCAACGCAGAGGCTCCACCTCATGACACGTTGCCATCGCGGAGGGGCTCTGCCCCGGCTCCTTCTGCAATGGTTCGATCGGTTACTCGTCCGATCCTTTCCCGGGCCTTTCTCTAGCACGTATAGCTTTCAAATATGCTTAACCAACGTGCGAATAGGCTATCTAGGTGCCGGGAATCTTACGGGGTGTAACAATTTGACTCCTCCTGGAAAGCCATCAATAGAGGAATCACCAGTCCTTGAACTGAAGGCACTACCTCCCCATCTCAAATACGCATTCTTGGGTGAAAGCAACACTTTGCCAGTGATTATTGTAGCAGATTTGATAGATTGGCAAGTAGAAGCTCTGGTCACATTATTAAAAAGGAACAAAAAGGCAATTCGCTAGACTATAGCTGATATCATCGAGATCCCTCCAGGAATATATAATACAGCTCAAGCCGAACTGCATACCAAGTATAGAGCATCAGCACTGCCTGAACCTACAAATGCAAGAAGTAGTGAAAAAGGAGATTATCAATTGGCTAGACGCTAGTGTAATCTACCCCATTGCGGACAGTAAGTGGGTATGTCCGGTACAGTGTGTGCAAAAGAAAGGTGGGATCACAGTGGTACCTAATGAGAAGAATGAGCTGACACTGACATGACCAGTCACCGGATTATGTGTATGCATGGATTACAGGAAGCTCAACCACTAGACCCAGAAGGACCACTTTCCAATGCCATTAATGGATCAGATGCTTAACAGATTAACAGGTAAAGGCTGGTACTATTTTCTCGATGGCTACTCGGGGTACAATCAGATCACTATAGCCCCGGAGGATCAAGAAAAGACTACCTTCACCTGCCCGTATGGACTATTTGCTTTCAAAAGAATGTTGTTCGCATTGTGTAATGCGACGGCCACGTTCCAATCCTACATTACGTTGATAATCTGAGATATGGTGGAAGACACCATTGAGGTATTCATCGACAACTTCTTAGTTATGGGTGACTCATTCGAATCTTGCCTCAAACACTTGGGCAAAGTGTTGAACATATGCAAAGAAACTAATTTGGTCCTGAATTGGAAAAAATGTCATTTTATGGTCAAGGAAGGAATAATGCTGGGTCACAAAATCTCTGGAAAAGGGATTGAGGTGGACAAGGCGAAAATTGAAGTTATAACAGGGTTGCCACCACCTATTTCGTAATAAAGGTCAGAAGATTTTTAGGGCATGCAGGATTCTGTAGGCGATTTATCAAGGACTTTTAGGGCATGCAGGATTCTATAGGCGATTTATCAAGGACTTTAGGGCATGCAGGATTCTATAGGCGATTATTTTAAGTAATTGCATAGACATTATGCAAATTACTTGAGAAGGAGGTGAAGTTCATATTTGATGAGGCATGTCTAAAGGCTTTTGAGTGCTTGAAAGAGAAGCTCACCACTGCTCCTATTATCATAGCTCCAGATGGTCTCTTTTGTTTGAAGTAATGTGTGATGCTAGAGGGATTGCCCTTAGTGTTGTCTTGGGCCAACGGAGAGCAAAGATTTTCCATCCTATCTATTATTCTAGTAAAACACTCAACACAACCCAAAAGAACTACACTGTCATAGAATAGGAGCTGCTAGCAATGGTCTTTGCGTTCGAGAAGTTTCGAGCATCCTTTCTTGAAACTAAGGTGATAGTCCATATAGACCATGCCACTTTGAGATTCCTGATGTCTAAAAGGATGCTAAACCCAAGTTGATTAGGTGGGTTTTATTGCCTCAAGAATTCGAGTTTGAGGTCAAAGACCGAAAAGGAATTGAAAATCCAGTAGCTGATCAGTTATCCAGACTAGAGTCTGAGACAAGGGCAAGAGAGGATATTGATATCGATGATGCTTTCCTAGACGAGCAGGTACTAGCTCCATATCAGGACTGGATTCCATGGTTCGCTGACTTTGCAAATTATTTGGTAAGCGAGATGATCCCAGCAGACATGAATCCCCAACAGAAGTTCTTATTTGACGCCTGATGATATTATTGGGATGAACCATACTTATTTTGCATTTGTGCAGATGGGATCATTTGTTCAGAGGTAGAAATGTTGAGCATTCTGGAAGCCTATCACTCATCCCTAATTAGGGGTCATCATAGTGGTATCTGAACTGCACACAAAATCCTACAATGCAGGTATTACTGGCCCTCTATTCATCAAGATGCCTATGATTACGCCAAGGCATGTGATCAATGTCAAAGACAGTACAACAGTACCCGCAACCATGAGTTACCTTGACCCCTATTTTGGAAGTTTAGTTATTTGATGTATGAGGTATAGACTTCATAGTCCCATTTGTTAGCTCATATGGGATGAAATACATCTTGGTAGCAGTGTATTATGTCTCCAAATGGGTGGAGGCTATTGCACTGCCTAACAATGAAGGCAAAAGTGTTACAGCATTTATGTGGAAGCACATATTCACTAGATTTGGTATTCCTAGAGCAACATCAGTGATGGTGGATCACACTTTTGTAACCACCTCTTCAGAACCCTGTTGGAGAAATATGGAATCAAGCATAAGGTGGCAACACCTTACCATCCTCAGTCAAGCGGGCAAATAGAAGTTTGAAACAGGGAGATAAAGAACATCCTTGCCAAAACAGTGTTTACTAGTCGGACAGATTGGTCTAGGAAGCTTGATGATGCACTGTGGGCCTATCGAATAGCTTATAAGACCCCCACTGACTCATCTCCATATCAGCTGGTCGATGGAAATTCATGTCATCTGCTGGTTGAATTAGAGCATAGGGCACTATGAGCTATGAGAAAGCTAAACTTAAACTAGAAGGAAGCAGCCAAGTTGAGACTTTACCAACTCAATGAGTTCGATGGATTCTGACTTAGAGCTTATGAGAGTGCGTCCATTTATAAAGAAATAATGAAGATTTATCATGATAAGAAGATTGCAAAAAGGGAGTTTAATACTGGTGATTTGGTCCTACTATTCAACTCAAGGCTTCGTTTGCATCCTGAAAAATTGAAATCTAGGT
The DNA here is from genome assembly GCA_035772735.1 of Datura wrightii. NCBI lineage: Eukaryota > Viridiplantae > Streptophyta > Magnoliopsida > Solanales > Solanaceae > Datura > Datura wrightii. The sequence continues at coordinate 148,574,322 of JASDFA010000018.1, forward strand.
GGATGGGACTATACAGAGTGGTGAATATGTCCCCATATGGTGCAGTGGAACTTGAGAAAAAAGATGGAAAAAGGTTCAAGGTGAATGGGCAAAGAATAAAGCTATATCTCAGAGATACGGAGGAAATAAGAGGAATCGAGGTGGTGTACCTTGATGATGCCTGAAGAATCACAAAAGTTACGTCATGCCACGGTGTTAAATCAGGCACTGCATGGGAGGAAACCCATGGATGGTGAATTCTGAGTAGCCGCAAGTATGTTCCCTTCCCTTCCCTCTATTTTTACATTCTATGCTTTGGGGACGAACCATGCTTTTTAAAAAGGGGGGGTGTACTTGTATTTTTGGGTTTTTGATTCATCCGAGGGTTTTTCTTGATGTGTTTCTTTTCCCTCGGGAATGCTCTCTAGTAGAACCGATATGTTTAGGATTTTATTTTTCTGATTTTTGTTTAATTAGAAAGTAGCTTGAAGTACTCAGCCAATAAATTGCACTAGTTTTGTATTTGTAAAAAAATTGACCCTGTTTAAAAATTAATTTTTGATGATTAGCTGTGTACTTGTGATTGCAAGCATGATTTTTGTAGATCTTTTTATGTTAGTTAGTATATTAGCACGTATAGTTTTTGTTAAGCCATGAATAAACCGGACAGGTAGAGTGAGTGCAAGACATGTACCATGAGTGAGTGAGGTTTGATACCTAGTTTAATATTGTGCAGAGGAGCTAGAACTTGCCCGATTGGTCTTTACATAGACTTTTGGATGGTTGGTTTGGAAAGGATCATAGGACATTCTTATTTAGCCCATGTTTAGCTTAAATGAATGTACCAAAATGATATGATTCCCTTAATCCCGATTTTGAGTCTCAAATAGACCATTTTCTTTGATTAACCAATTAACCATACCTACTTTATAATGAATCTATTTTGGACCTGGTCCCTTCTTGGACATTGTGAACCTCAACATAGGCAAAATGCCTAAGTTGAGGGTGGCTAGAGTAGGGGTGCATAAATAATGGGAAGGTAAAAAAGGGAGAGAAAAGAAAAAAAGGATGAAAAATGAGGTGTGGTGTGACAAAAGAAAAAGAAAAAGAAAAAGAAAAGGAAAATTGAAAAAGTAAATTCAGAAAGAGAATGATACATGAAAAGCTTGAAGAAACACACACACTCATACACGCGCATAAAAAGGGTGAAAAGAGAGGAAAAAGTGAAAAAAAGGGTTAAAAAGGTTTAAAAAAATGGACCCACATATATGTAGTACCAAGGGTTTAGTCATTTAAAAGATCCCATATCTACCATACCCAACCCGAAAGCCTATATTACAAGCCAAAGAAAGTCCTATAGTGATCCTAGCCTGACCATCTGACAAACCAAAGTAGAGAAAATAAGGGCAAGCCTATGGTATCCGATACATAGTATTTGGAACTTCTTTGTGAGAACGAGAGTCTTATTGATTAGTCCTATATTTCATATTTTACTATATCTGTGAGTGGGGGACTTCATTTGTTGTGAGTGTACATAGTTTGTGTTTAACTCTACTAGTGGTCTGTGTGAAAAGCATTGGTGATGACATGACTATTTGTCAATAGCTTGATGACATATCTTGACCCCTGTTTATCATGTTTTGTGGTTGCTTGTAGTGCATGCTGATTTGGTTCATGGGAAAAGGGTTAAAAGATTTTTGAGTATATAGTGAAAGTTTTGTTTGATATTGGCTATAGTATCCTAGGTTTATTTTCTAGTTAAACGTCGTATTTAGTTTTTTTCCCTTTTCCTAAGGACATACAAAAGTCTTAAGTTGAGGGTGCTGATGTGTTATGAGTTTACAGAACTTTCAACGGTTAAAATTGAGAACATGGATTTAGGTTTGTTTATATGGATATAAGGCACTTTTACTTTGATTTCAGGAAAAATAACTGTTGGAGAAAAAATGTGCAAAAGAAGCCTAAAAATGCAGAAAACTAGTCAAAGTACAAGTCTCAGTACAAGTCGTACCTTGATTGTACGAGCCATACTAAGAACTGTAGTGAAAGTTAGAAGGGTGAATTAAGAGAAAGGAAATATACGACTCTCAGTACGAGCCATACCAAGATGGTACGAGCCATAACTGTAGTCGTGGAATTATTCAAAAAAAATTGCACAAAGGTTGTCTCTTGGTACGGAAGGAGTCATGGATTGTAGCTCCAACATACGACTCGTTCCATGAGCCCTGGTGAACTTCAGAAGATTCTTCAATACTTGGCAGAACATCAATCACAACAAACATTATGAGTCATAGGAGGAATGTACGAGTCGTACCACAACACTCGTGAAAATTTTTAGAAGATGTCAGAGTTCTCAGGGCCTACCCACGGAAGCATTATACGACTCATAGGACTGTTGTGCGAGTTGTACCAGCCTGCCAACATTTAGACAAATCTACAGTAGCCAAGGACGTATGAGAAGCAAGTATGACTGATACAATCCTGCTATGGGTCGTAGGTCCAGTTGTGACACAGTCGGCGCCAGATATGGAAAATTTCCTGTTAGCTTAGGAAAAAGTTTCTAATGTATGTATAAATAGCCTTTATGTTTTATTTTAGTTAGAGAAGATAGAAATGAACTAGTAGACGTGTGAAGAATATTATTTTGTGAAATTTTATCAAGTTTTGGAGAGCAATTCTGGGGATCAAATTATTGAAGCCCTACCTTGTTCTTGAGATTGTTTTTTGATATTCTAATCTGGTTTTCTTTCAATTGTTGCTGTAAGTATTTAAATATGTGTTTGTCTATGAATACAAATTGTAATCTTACAACCATGAGAGGCTAAAACATCCATAACTAGGGGTTGTGGGAACCATGGTGGATTAACGAAATAGGGTTACACAAAAGTGATTCAAAACCAATGCTAAAACGCTTGTATTGAATTCTCTTTATCTTTAAACATTTCTTAACAGTGTACAATGCTAGGACTTGCTCGAATTCTTTACTTTCTTGAACCTAGAGAAGTAGAGATTAGGAAAAGAGAATTACAACAACGCCTTGGTCTTTATGATCATTGTATTAACCTGAGTTGTGGTCACAGGATAGTTAAATCTTGAACATATTGATAACGATTAGTTTGATATCGCTCAGGAGACCTGACCCGGTGATTGAGTAAAGTCATCAAATAGGGACGAACCAGTTGTTTAGATGAGCCCTAGTTATTAGTTCTACAAGTAAGCGTTGAGATTGATCACGTGTGTATACCCGAAGTAGTTATGATTCCGTGGGGAACACTTACCTTAGTTGTTTGCAAATCCTAATTTAAATCACTAATATAATCTTGTTTTAATATTGTTTTCTTTAAAAACCCCCAATTTGGAGATAACTCACCAACCAGTTCAATTACTGGCATTAATCTAGATCTTACCCTATTCCCTATGGGTTCGACTCCAACCTCTTAGTTGGGTTCTTTATTTACAACAACCGTTTCATACTTTGTCAGAAAGTGTGAGTTTGAGTGTTATCACTCCCCAAATTAGAATTTTCACCAACATTTCAACCAATACCTTCCTATCCACAACTTAGGCCATTTAGGGCTTTCAAAACTTATTTCCCTCATAATGACATATGAATCATTACAGACAATCACTATATCGGGCCCAGGGTCGTCCAAGTTGGAGTGGAAAGGAAATTGTAGCCCTACTCCTAAGACTCTCATCTCTTATATTCGTGCCCGAAAATTGATTGAGCGAGGGTGTTTATTATATTTAGCCTACATTTTGGATATCAGTTCGAAGGGTCCTTCCATAGAGTCAGCCTCGGTAGTTTGTGAATTCTTAGAGGTATTTCCTATGGATCTGCCCGGATTGCTGCCGGACTACGATATTGATTTTTGTATAGATTTAGATCTGGAACCCAACTTATCTCTATACTGTCGTACAAGATGGCACTATCTGAGTTGAGAGAACTCAAGGAACAGTTATAGGAATTGCTTAGTAAGGGGTTTATCAGGACGAGTGTCTCTTCGTGGGGTGCCTTGGTCTAGTTTGTGAAAATAGGACGGTAGTATGCGTATGTGCATTGATTATAATTAGCTGAATAAGGAAACCATGTGGAATAAATACCTTCTTCCTCAAATAGATGACCTTTTTGATTAGTTACAGGGGTAGCGGAGTTCTCAATGATTGATTTGAGAGTGGGCTATCATCAACTAAAGATTCGTGCTGAGGATATTCCCAAGACAACTTTTTGGACCAGGTATGGACATTATGAGTTCCTAGTTATGTTTTTCAGACTCACTAATGGTCCATCAATGTTCATGAGCTTGATGAATGGTGTCACATCCCACATTGAGAGACATGACCGACACCTAATGCCATACTAGGATCTAAACTAACCTACCAGGCTTATACACTTTTGGTACCTACTTGCTCTTTAAATCATGAAAACAACGAGCTATATCTAGGTTGTAAACACAGCCTCCGGCCGACAAGGACGCATAGCCACCTGTAAATAGAAAACAGCTAACCAACAACACGCAATAAAGGGATCCTATGCGGGCCGAGGAGACCTCCATGTTGTCTAGTTATAGCAGAATGAAAATAGGTAGCCATAACTATGCTATAGCCGATAAGGATGCTAATTAAAAGCTAAACTAGGCCCCACACAACCAACACATAAAATAAACATACATAGGCCCTACATGGCCAACAACCAAAACCAAGAACTGAGAATCTGTAGCCTACAAGCCTCTAAGAGTGGACTGATGGTCGGGACAGGGCCCCGGCCTACCAAAAAACTTTACAACAAAAGAACAAAACTTCTAACTATCAACCCCAGAGAAATGGAGCCGATTAGACTACTGACTCGGCTGATAACTAGGGAGGTCCTGAACCGCATCTATCTGTAGCTGTAGGTAAGTAATGCAGCACCCAAAAGATGGGTGTCTGTACAATATATATCGAATATGTAAGGCAGTAATGAAAACGATTGAATAAGACTAATAATAAAACTAAAAATGATTCAATAGAAAGGATAAGATATACAACCTGCATTGCCCTAAAAACTATTGTATAACTAATAATAAATAATGCAAACAAGAACCTTACCTGGCCCCTATAAGCTCAGAAGGTACAACCAGCATAGAATAACTCGCCCAGGGCCCCCATAAGCCCTGGCAAGCACACTCCAATCTATATACCCCTAACAATATTAAAATAAGTCAATAGGTAACTATAGCCAACCTGCCTGTCCCCTGGGTCTGCAATTGAGCTTGCTCGGCTTCTGTAGCTATGTTTGAATCTAGTGGACTCCTGTAACGGCACCCCTGGGCACATAGGCTTGACGAGGGTCAATGATGCCAATACTGCGTAAAAATAATAGTCCAGACATGGATGGACGTAGTATGGTCCTTAGGCCTAAGTATAGTCCCTTGGGATAACATATAGCTCCTTGGAGGGATCCATATAGCCCCGTAGGCAATGATACAACTAGTAACCCTGAGGTTGGACAACGAAAGGATATATAGGGTAGGGTCAACCCCAATCTAAACAAGAAATGTTAATCTCAACTAATAGCAGCAGCAAACCACAATATTCATGCTTCTAGCTTTCTTACAAGGATTTAGGTCGTATTACAATACGACAGGACTAATTTGTCGAAGGAGTTTGCCTTAAGATACCTCGAATGACAACTTTCATTTAATTGGCAAGTTTCAATTAGTAAATGGCGGTTCCACCCAACTGCAGCCCTCATACTGAGAGAATAAGGCTAATTTCAATACTAAATTTAGCAAATAACGATATTTTTCGATAATAATTTTAAGTATAATTCAACTCAGAATAACTTGACTGAAAACCCATAATTTCTTAAGAGTTCAGAAGCAAGAAATGCTTACCTAATGCTTGTGGCCATTTAGGATTCAATTTGGAGAAATTTTGACAACCTTTACTCAGCGGGGTTCTGATATACGAAGCGAATTTTCAAGAAATACCTCCGTAGATTTGCATCCCCTAGGCCTACCACTTGTTATCCGAAGTTAATTTGCATTTGGATAGCATTTGGTAGCGTAATTTGATGAAAATCCGACGAACTTTCTGTATTCTCTCTATTCTGGCTGAGGTCTCACTTGGAAAATGATTTAAATTACAAAGGATGCTTAATATATAGGCCAAGGGCGGTAGCCTAGGGGCACTTCGCTCCGGCCAACGTGCCACAAGCTTGTCGCGCCGTGCCTTCTAGGGTGCCAGTATGCTTGGTGCGCCGCGCTGCCTAACGCACAGGCCAGCTGGCACATCGCGCTGGCCCCTCGTGGCTTGGCCTCGCCCGAACCTGCTTCTGAGGCTCTTCCTGCACGTGTCAAACTCTCATTACTCATCACAAATCTATTGCACCCTAATCGCTAACATCTGACGGGGTGTAACATCCTCCTCTTAGGAACATTCATCCTCGAATATCATCTTCAGTCTTAAAGGAGTTAACCCTTTTGACTAATACTTAGAAAAATTCCGGTCGAGTCTCCTCTGTATTATGGACTATACGAAAACCTGGAACGTAGAAAAACCCAACATAGGCATCTCACAGGACACTATAAACAGCTACTCCACCATATAGAGATAACCAACTAAACAGTTCTAATAACCAACCAACCATCAGAATAGGACTTCTAGCATCTTTGGGTTGTTAGCAAGCACTCTCCGATGAGTTTTACTTTCTCTTCTAACTGGTGGATCATATCATGTCCAATTAACCCTGATTCTTTTTTAACGTTTTACGTTAAATAATTTAAAACTACAAAAATAGTCACATTTTAGGACAAGTTTTTTTTTCATATTTATTTATTTATTTATTATTTATTTTTCAAAAGGAAAGAATATTTATAAAAAAATATTTTCTCTTAATTAAGTTTTTACAAGCTACTGATTTTGATATTTTTTTAATAATATTTTTTTCTATATATTAGTTTGTTTGCTAGTTCAAAATAGTTAGCTAATATTTTTATCATTATATTTTATTTATATCTTTAAATGATATAAAGAAAATAAAAATTTTAAAAAAATTAACCTAAACTACCCATAAACCTTACTACTACACCACTCTCCATTACCACACACTTCTGCTACTACCCATAAATCCACCCACACAAAGGAGGAGGAAAAACACACACACGAAGAACCAAAAACGGAAAAAAAAATGAGAGAGTGGAAAACCAACGGAAAAAGAAAAGAAGAAAATTCATAGAGAGCAAAAAAAACAGAGGGAAAAGTCAAGAAAGAAAAAGAAAAATCATTTAAAAGAGTTTTTAAAGAAGAATTATTTGAGAATGAAGTCAGAGTTTGAGGTTTGGATCGCAGTTTCGGATTTGTGAATCTGCTAGAAGTTAGCTATTATTAACTTTGAAAATTCGTATATTGTAGTCATTTCTTTTTGTGATTTAATCTTCACAAAAGGTAACACTTAAACTTCTTTATATAATTTAATATCAAAATTATATGAGTCCTATGTTTAAATATTTATTAGCTATATATCTCAAAGTGCAACTTCTATTTTAAGCAAGTATTATTTGATCACATGCATTTATCTTGAAGCCTTGAGATTAGCAAGTTGGAAGATGATAAGATCTTATTTTTGGGTTGTTATTGCATCTCTAATTTCAATTGAATTTTGTTATGGATAAGTATGCTACTAAATCTATTTGTGTGTTTATTCATTTATATTTTGAGTTAGCATATTTCGATATTGATTTAAATAATAAGATATTTGATTTAGTTGAATAAAAATGAAATGATTTTGCATCTGAAAGAAATTAATAGTTGTCCTCATGAATTTCAAGATTATCAAATTCTAGAAAACATAATATTTTCTTAATTTTTAATTATTAGTATGATTAAAAATATAAAACTAGCAAGATTTAGATTTTACGTGACTAGTTATTTTTTTAATTAATTTTTGAATGTAAAAAAGAAAGGATAAACCTAATCCCAATTTTTTTTTAAAAAAAAAATAGAGAAGCAGGAACGACAGAATAAAATAGAAGCAAAGAGATGGAGGGTAAGGAAAAGAAAAGAAAGGACAAAACATAAAAAAATAATTAAAAAATAAACAATGAGAGAGTAGAAAAAAAATAACGGGAAATGAATATATATATATATATATATATATATGTGTGTATGTATGTATGTATGTACGTACGTATGTATGTATGTACGTATGTATGTATGTATGTAGATGAGAGTAGGAAAATGGTGGGTTTTTTTTATGTAGATAAATTTTAAAATAAAGTATGTATAGATTAATTTATATGATTTTTAAAGTAGAAGTTTGTTTAGGAATTTAAGGCACTATTCTATTCTTAGCATTTATACTCAATCTATTAATAAAATTTTAATAGTTTTAATAAAAATTAACCTATCTTTAGACAATATTATTAATCATTTTTTCTATTACGATTCTATTAAACTTTAATTGTCATGTATGTAGTTACGCTCCTTAATTCTCTAATAAAGTGTATTGGCCATGTGTATGATTACATTAGTTGGCCAATGCAAATAGTTAATTTGATAAGGCTATGTGTGTAGTTCCGCTCCCTATCCCATTGATTAAATAATTATGAGGCAACGAGACAGGTTGTGAATTAATACAAAATTTTTCACGAAAAGAGAAGAAATAAATAAGCAAAGTAGGCAAGGCAACAGTATTATAAAACTAACAAAATTTATTTTATTCAAAAATTAATTTAAGCCGAATATGCTTCAATAAAGAAACCGTGCTAGAACCACGGGACTCGAGAGGTGCCTGACACCTTCCCCTCGGTCAACAGAATTCCTTACTCAAATTTCTAGTATGCAGACCAAACACTTTAGAGTCAACTTTTCTTTAGATTAGTGATTCAATAGGTGACTTGGAACACCAATCCTCAATTCCAAGTGGAGACTCTATAAATAAATGGTCCCTTTTCAAAATGTCACTTTAATTGGAAAAAATATTTTTTTCAAAATCTTCTCTCTAAAATGGGGAGGGGGGGGGGAGGGGGGGGGAGGGGGGCGTGATAGGTGACGACACTGCTTGGGATATAACCAGAATTCGAGCTTTGTATATTGACTCATATTTGGCTTTCTTTATTTTTTTGATATATATATTATGTTTCTTGGCCTAATGTGTTATTTGCTCGCTTTGATATTTTTTGATTGTATATATAAATTTTCTTTCTCTCACGCACCCCTCTGAGTCTCTAAAGACATTCACCACTGTTCACTGTATGTGCGGGTACGCTCCACAAAATTTTCTGTCTGAGATGAGCCCGTGTGTGGTTACGCTCCAATTCAGAATTATTAGTCACACGTGTTAGGCAGAGTTGAATCCCTAGCGAAGCCGAAAAAGCTCTGCCGCCGAAAAAGCTGGCCCTCCCCGGCACGAGTTGTCCACTCGAGTAAGCCAGTCTTGACACCTTTTCATTCGAGATGTTAAACAAGCAGAATAAAAACCACAAGCAATGATGATACCTTATAGGCTACACTTTGCATCACCTGCATTTGATTTAGTGGGACTCGGCACAACGGTTGAGTCGTATTACACAGATACCTCTTTTGAAGGTCATCATGTTCATTTTTATTTGCTATATGAAAAATATATTTATTTGAATGACTTTTGCATGTTGATCGGTTTCACATGATCAGTGGAGTAAGAAAAAATAAAAAGATTATCCTTCAAAAAAATTTATTTGAATAAGATCCTAAAAGTTGTTTGGGGTCAATTTCTAAAAAGAAAAAAAAATAAAAAGACTCGAATCAATATTTCAAATTTCGTGAATCACATCAGATTCTCATCATCTTGATGAGATACGTAGGCAACCCTTATTGGATTCGTTGATACTTATTTAAAAATTCGAAATAATTTTTTTAATCCTTATACAATAATTCGGGAAAAAAAGTTTTTTTTATTATTCGAAATAATTTTTTTTTCTTACTTCATATATTAAGTTTCACAAATTACGCGCATCTGATTCTTTTCTTGAGTCAGCTCTCTTCTAGTTCGGTGATACCTATTCAATTTTTTTATTTTGAAAAAAAGAAAGAGTTTTTTCTTTCTTATTTCAATATCCAAAAAATAAAAGTTTTTATTTCTTATTCAAATTTTTTTTTAAAAAAGAAAGAGTTTTTTCTTTCTTATTTCAATATCCAAAAATGAAAAGTTTATATTCTTTATTCAAAAATTCAAAAAAAATTATCTTAATTTTGATCCTCACGAACTAGGCACATATGATTCTCTCCTTGAGGCAACTCTCCTCGAGAAAACTCTCCTCGAGTTCGGTGATCCTTACTCAAAAATAAAAAAAAATTATCTTTTTTATTTCAGTGGTCCAAAAAGAAGAGTTTTTATTCCTTATTTGAAAATCTTCTAAAAAAAATTTGTTTTCATATTTCAAATTTTATGATATATGCATATTTGATTCTCACTTTGATGAGATATGTAGGCAGCCCTCCTCGTGTTCGGTGATCCTTGTTTGAAAAAATAAAATAGTTTTTATCCTTAATCAAAGAATTAAAAAAACAAAAAATCTTTCATTATCCAAAAAAAAGATTATGATTACTTCATATTTCAAGTTTTGTGAACTAAGCATACTTGATTCTCATGTGAAGAGATACGTAGGCAGCCCTCCTCGGATTTGATGATCCTTATTCAAAAATTAAAAAAAAAGTTTTTTCTTTCTTATTCAATAATCCAAAACAAAAAAGAAAAGTTCTTATTCCTTATTCGGAAATCTAAAAAAATAGTTTTGTCTATTTCATATTTTATGTTTCATGAACTACGCACATTTGATTCTTTCCTTGAGTTAGCTCTCCTCAAGTTCGGTGCTCCTTATTTGAAAATTCCAAAAAAGAAAATGAATAATTTTTCTTTCTTATTTCAATAATTCAAATATAAAAGTTTTTATTCATTATTCAAAAAATCGAAAACAAAAAAAAAAGGAATTTATTTATTTTACTTTTGATCCGTATGAGCTACGCGCACCTTATTTCGATGGGATACGTAGGTAACCTTCTTTGGGTTCGGTGATCTTTATTAAAAAAATACATAAAAAAGATTTCTTTCATATACAAAATCCACAAAAAAAAGAGTTTTGATTATTTAGTTATAAATTTAGAAAAAAAACATTTTTTACTTTATGTCTCAATCTTCTTGAACTATGTCTCACCTGATTCTCATTTCAACAAGATACTTGGATAATCCTTCTTTTGGATATGGTCTCATTTAAAAATAAATAAAATCTCTTTACTTAGTTGGTACCAATATATTTAGGAGTATGTATGAGAAAGAAACAACTACTAAATGAATTGGCATCTTTGTTGTAAACCATAAATTATTTTGGTACCTCTTACTTGTACTTTAGTGATACTTGAGAAATTCTCTCGCCTAAAGTTAAGGTTAAAATAAATCTGACATCATTATTTCATGTGCATTGTGCGGTGAGTTTTAGATTAAAAATTCAATGACATTGCTTTGTTGATGTAGAACTTGGCCCGAATGTTTATTAAGGCAAAATTTTGAGCAACATTTAATTTGAGAAAGGATTGTAGGATTTCTTCAATACGATTGTATATTTCAAGCCTACCAAATGATATGTAATCCCTAGAATTAGCTTTTTGAGCCTAAAGCCTTTCTATTTGGATACACATATCTTAGTTTCTATCCTTTTGAATTCATAAATTCACTATCCCTTGGCCCCATCTCCCTATGCGCATTGACAAGTATCTAAAGTTGAGTGACAAAGAAAAAGGTGAAAAATGCGAAACAATAAAAATGAAAATAATGACAAGGACAAAATAAAAAAGGCTACTAAAAAGATGCTCCAACAAAAAGAGGAAAAACTAAAAAAAAAAGAGGAAGAAAGTCAAAAAAGAGAAATGAGAAGAAACGACAAAGCAACTGAAGATCACGTAAAAATGCAAAATATTTAGAGCATAGTATCATGCTTAAGGAGGGAATAGTAATTCTATAATAAATGAATACCCTTTCCATTCCTAAGCCTATATTATAAGCCACTGACAAGTCCTACTTGATTTAATTTCGAGTGTTCTCAAATTAGTGGATACCTACATAAGGGTCAAGCATATGGTAATCTCAATTGCAAGCATTGAACATCTTTCTGAGTGTGAGTGCTTTCAGAACGTCCTAAGATCTACTGGTGTGAATTAGAACTTTATTTGTGGTAAGGACACTTGAAACATGAGGGTAGAAGTAATTATAAACCTTTGGTTGAGGCAAGAAGAACAAATCTTGTCAATACTTAAGTATGTCTGAGGTACCATTTGAAATTATAGGAATTACTTCTAAGTTGATCCTGGCTTTGTCTGAAAGTAATTGGTAGTGATTCTCATACATAATACTAATTGTTGGTACCAATGAAGTCAAGACAGACTCAGTCAATAAACTGATCTTAATCTCTTCATTCTTTAGCATTCTTTATAAAGGACCTTAAAAAAACCTTCATATTTTGTGAGCTACATTCGGTCTGATTCTTGCTATAACATGATACATAGGCAGTCCTACTCTGGGCTCGGTCATACCAATAAAAAAAATTATTATCCCCAACTAGTAAAAACTGGGGCATTTTTTATTTTTTTATTTAAAAAAATCAAAAAGAGTTTCAAAGTTCGGTAATTTCAAAAACAACTGGGGCATTTTTTTATATAAATAAAAAATAATACTCTCTTGGTTTCACAGGGTATGACATCCCCTGGTTGCATCTTAGGAACAAAAAACCCTACTTTTTTTTCATAACTTCATAGGATACGACATTCCTTGGTTGCATTCTATGGAACAAAAATCCCTGTCTTTTTTTCATGGCTTCAAAGGGTACAACATCCCTGGTTGCATTCTAGGGAACAAAAACGCCTAGTATCTTTTTTTATGGCTTTACAGGGTACGACATCCCCTGGTTGCAATTTAGGGAAGAAAAACCCCTAGTCTTTTTTTATGGCTTCATAGGGTACGTGATCCCCTAGTTGCATTTTAGAAAAAAAATTCCTAACTTCTTTTCTTGGATTCACAAGGTACGACATCCCCTAGTCACAGTTTAGGGAATAAAAACTCCTATCTTCTTTTTATGGCTTCATAGGATACGACGTTCCCTGGTTACATTTTAGGAAATAAAAAATTCTATCTTCTTTTCATGGCTTCACAAGGTAAGACATTCTCTGATTGTATTTTAGGAAAAAAACCCCTATGTTTTCTTCATGTCTTTACAGGGTACGACATTCTCTGATTGCCTTTTAGTTGGCTTCATAGGATACAACATTTCCTGGTTGCATTTTAGGGAATAAAAACCCCTATCTTTTTTCATGGCTTCATAGGATACGACATCCCCTAGTTGCATTTTAGGGAGCAAAGACTCCTATCTTCTTTTGATGGCTTCACAGGGTACGACATCCCCTAGTTGTATTTTAGGGAAGAAAAACCTCTATTTTCTTTTTTTTTAGCTTCACAAGGTACGACATTCACTGGTTGCATTTTAGGGAACAAAAACCCATATGCTCTTTTTCTTGGCTTCACAGGATACGATATCCCCTGGTTACATTTTAGAGAATAAAAATCCCTATCTTCTTTCATGATACGACATTCCCTGGTCGCATTTTAGGAAATAAAAATCCCTATTCTCTTTTCTTGGCTTCACAGGGTACGACGTTCCCTGGTTGAATTTTAGGGAACAAAACCCATATCTTCTTTTCATGGCTTCACAGGGTACGACATTCTATGGTTGCATTTTAGGAAAAAAAAACTCTAACTTCTTTTCATGGCTTCACAGGGTACAACATTTCCTGGTTACATTTTAGGTAACAAATTTCCTTTTCTTTTTTTATTTTTATGGCTTCACAGGGTACGACATCCCCTGGTGTATTTTAGGAAATAAAGACCTCATATTTATTTTATTTGTCATATCTAGTTTAAATTTTTGTCATTTTCTTCTGTTCGATTAGAGAAGTTAGTTTATAATTTTACTAATAACTCACAAAAATTTTCTAATGCAAACTGGGGCGGAAAAATTTTGTTCGTTTTGTTTGTTTTTGGTGGCTTGCATGTTTATTGAATAACTCAGATTGGAAGCTCAAGAATATTCAATCTCAAAAACAGCTGGAGTCAACTTTGATACAATGCATGCAGTTGCCTAACCTCTCAAGATTTATCTTTTCAGCTTAAGTTTAATCCAGAATCAAGCATCCAAGGATATCCAATGAATTATCATTTGGAAGAGCGTCAACGATTCAATCAATGTGGCAAGCTCAAGTCTCAAATCCTAATTTTGAGATCAAGGTACTCACCGGAAGAAGATGGGTGATAACTGAAGATCCAAAAGGAAGATCTGAAAGAAGAGAGTCAAGACAACTAGAGTAGATAGGATCTTGTATTTTTCATTTTTGTTGTAATAACAGGATCCACGAACCAAAACCTCGATGAGACCTCACTCGGCTCTTCAACTCATCCTAATTTCATCAATCCATCCACGTGAACTACAAATGACCTGATTCCCTTATTACCGGAGATATGTAGGCTGCCTAAAGCCAGGGCTCGGTCGCACCTCTTTAAGTTTATTTATTTATTATTTTTAAATTTTTTTTATTGTTTTATTATTATTTATTTTTTCGCACTTTTTATATATGGTTCGGTTAAAAATCAGTTATATTATATATTTGTTTGCCTAAAAACTCTTCATGTTTTCAAGCAAAGAGGGGCGTACTGTAACCACCTAATTTTTGACTGAATCTAAGATTTTACGCCATTTTAATATTTAAGCATTTATTTTAGGTCTAAATTAAATAATTTAATTTATTTTAGTTTTTTAAAGTTTTACTTTAAAAATCGAAAACTACAAAAATAGTCACATTTTAGGACACATTTTTTATTATATTTATTTATTATTTATTTTTTAAAAGGTAACTATTTTCTCTTGATTAAGTTTTTACAAGCTATTGATTTTGATATTTTTCTTAATAATATTCTTTTCTATGTATTTATTTGTTTGCTAGTTCGAAATAGTTAGCTAATACTTTTATTATTATATTTTATTTATATCTTTAAATGATTAAAAGAAAATAAAAATTAAAAAGAATTAACTTAAACTATCCATAAACTCCATTACCACACCCACTCTCCATTACCACGCACTTCTACTACTACCCATAAACTCACACACACAAAGGAGGAGGAAAAACACACACGTTAAGAACCAAAAACAAAAGAAACAACCAAAAAAAGAGAGAGAAGGGAGGAGAGCACGAGCAGAAAGAAAAGAAAGGAAAGAGAATAGAAAAGAAAGGAGGGGAAGGAAGAAAAAAAAAATAGAGAAACAGATGAGGAAAAAAAAAGAAAAAGAAAGTTGATGGAAATACAGTAAAGTGGTTCGAGGTTGGTCATCGTTCGAGGTTTCGTTCGAGCTTTCTAGGTCCTAATTTTCTGTTTCAGAACTCAAGTTGATTAATCAAACTCAAATACATTAAAAATTCAATTCTATCTCATTGTTATGTCCTTAATTTCTTTTATAATTTCATGTTATTGTCATTCTTTATTTATTACTTGAATATGTTGTTCTTTTTTAATGTATTGTTATCTTTAGTAAATATAGAATTTGGGTTATTATTGACACTATTAAGCATGTTCCAAGAAAGCCTGAAAATAAAACCTTAATGGTTATTAAGTTGATTGAAACAGTGATGCTAAATGACATAGAAATTTAATTTGAATTAATATAATTTTAGCTTAAAAATGAGTTTCATTAACTTTTATGTTGTATTACTTAATTTATATCACTAGAAGCATGCCCGAATTCGTAATAAAAATAGGTAAATTTAAATATTTCGAGTGTTAGGTAAATATAGGCGCGGTTATGAAATATTACTTACTCTATTATTTTAGGTTTCGATTCTTAATTGATATCCATTTAATTCTGCTTGTCATGTGTGCGGTTACGCTCCTTGACTCCCTAATAAAATGAGTTGACCATGTGTACTATTATATTCCTTGAATAGCGGAAATAAATAATTTGAAAGGCTATATGTGCGGTTACGCTCCTTAGCCCCTTGATTAAATAATTATATAATAAATTATAATTTATAATAGTTTTTGATATTATAATAATTAATATTATAGTAATATTACAACTATAACATCTGATTATAAACTATTATAATTTATCAATTATTTTATATGTATTATAAATTATAGTAAAATTATAATTATAATAGAAATTCATATTATATTTTATTACATATCTATATTTTTATATAAATTACAAAAGTCTTATATTGATTTGGATATATAATTACAGATATTAAATTACATATTTATTATATATGTATAATTTTATTGATGCAATACATATATTCTATATTATATATTCAATTGTAGATATAATTATATAAAATTAAACAAGCCTTTATAAATACATATTTATCAAATAATTATGAGGGAGCGAGAAAGATTGCGAATTAATTTAATTCCTTTCAGAAAATGAGAAGAAATAAATAAGCAAAGTAGGTAAGATCATAGTAATATAAAACCAACAAACTTATTTTATCCAAGAATTAATTTAAGCTAGATATGTGCCAATAAAGCGACGGTACTAGAACCACGGGACTTGAGGGGTGCCTGACACGTTTCCCTCAGTCAACAAAATTCCTTACCCGAATTTCTAGTGCGCAGACTAAATGCCTTAGAGTCAAACTTTTCTTTTGATTAGGGATTCAATAAGGTGACTTGGAGCACCAAAACTCAATTCCATGTGGCACTCTGTAAATAAATGATCCATTTTCAAAAAATCACTTTAATTGGAAAATCCCCTTTCAAAATTCTCCTTGAAATAGGGGCACGGGAAAAAAGGGGTGTGACACAACTTGAATGGCTCGTAGCAGCTACCTCAGATTCTCGGGTGTACCATGCCCTGTTCGTCTTAGTCATCTGATTCAGTATCTCACTAGCCTCTACAAAGGTGTGGGTCATCATGGACTCCTCAGGAATCCCGTATGCTATAGCTTTGTTAGATGCGCTAAGTGACTTATAGAACACTTCCAAAAGGACCTCCTCAGGAAGCTTGTGGTTAGGATGCTACTCTAACTTTTTCTTGAACCTTAGCCACATCTTGAGCTTCCCTAGCTAGTTGTCTTAAATTGTTAATCTTATCCCTCAATTGAATCATCCGTGAGGGTGGGAAAAATCTCTCCAAGAAAGTAGTAGTTAGCTCTGCAGAAGTGGTGGTAGACTCATCCGGTAGCTCATTCAGCCATAAAGTGTCTTCCCCATCTAACGAGAATGAAAATAACCTGAGTCTTATCGCCTCTTGAAATACTCTAGGCAATCTATCCTCATTGCAGATACCTATGAAATTCATCGGATGCTGATTTGGATCTTCTCCAGACAAACCATAAAACAACCCCTTCATGCTCAGCAGGTGCATCATAGTACTTGACACATCAAAGTTTGCATTTGCTGGTAGTGGGAGTGGAACAATGAATCCAGTATAGCTGATCTCCTCTTGTTCATACTCCAACTCGAAGAGCACATTCCTTATGGCATTTCATCCTCGATGTTGAAGGGGTTCTGTTGGTTCCTATCTGCTAAAGCAAAAGCCAATTGAGCAGCATCGGCTCTTCTAGCTATATCACCTAGTGGAGCCTCTTCCACCCTTCACGCTGCTCCAGCCCGCTGTGTCTTGTTCAACTCTTCCTCCAGTTGGAGGTTGAGTTATGCCCTTGGGTTCTCCATGAAAACCTGTGGCTAGTCAAATAAAAAAGAAAAATAAAACTAAACTTAAAATACTAAATAAGATTAGAAGTTAAGCTCAAACACTAATTAACAATTTCAAAACCGTATTCCTTGGCAACGATGCCAAAATTTGATCACGCCCATATTACACCTCACAATTGAAGTATAAAGTGGTCTCTGTCAAATATAGTAACCCAAAAAGGTTGGAGTCAATCCCACGGGGAATAAGTATAAATAATATGCTAATGGTTAATAAACTAACTTGTAATCAATATTTCGAAAGAGGGGTTTGCCAAAAAAAATAAAAAGAAGATAATGCTAATAGTTGTTAAGTTGTTTATCGAATTTTTAAGATTAAACTAGGGTTGTGTTTCCCATGATTTCATAACTTAGTAGGTTTTTACTAGTGATTTATCCTGGTGAATTTTGTGTAAAATTTATGTGTAGTACATCTAATGTTTCTTGACTTAAAGACTACACTTATCTCCTCTTGATCTCAAAGTGCATGTGATAAGTGCGCCAATAGACAATTGATGCTTTTCACCTATCTTCTCTCAGTCTCTAAAATGTGTATATTATAGCATTATAATAAGTCTTGACTTTAACTATCTTCAGTCAAAACTCAAGTTAATTAAATGAGAGTTATTAATCTTAAATTGCCACTACTACTCTCTTTTCCTAACTTCAACCTACTTGGTCAGACAAGTTGAAGATATAGGTTTGTTTCAATGTTTGCAACCGCTAAAACTTAATTAAAATGAAGAGAATAATAATTCACTTAATTCACCATTCAAGAGTCACTATTTTATGATGCCTACATTTGTTAATTCATCATGGTTCCCGCAACCCTAGCTTAAGAGATTTAGCCGCTCATGTTTATGAGAAAATAAATAGAATATGTAGAAGAAATCATAATTCAATACTTGCTTCAATAAATCTTTGTTCAACAAAATCACCAAGCTAAAAGGTTTCACAAGAACTTTGATGAATTTCCAACAAGAACTCAACTAAACTATTGCACAAAGTATGAATTGTGCAATAATTGAATTGTAAACTATATATGATATTTTCTAGCGTTAATTGGAAATTAGACGCCTAAAACATGAAAATAAAGGGTATTTATAATAGTAGATGAATCCTTCGTTGTTCCTTCCTGGATTTGAATTGGGTTTTGCAGCTTCAGTTTCTAGTCGAATTGGGATTGCAAATTCTAGCCATCCACACTAGGGAGTGCGCCGCGCCCCTCACAGCACTAGAACGCCAGCGCACTGTGCCTCTTGTTGCTCCAACCTGCCTGCCCGTCATGCAGGCCATGGAATAGGCATACCTGTGTGATGCCAACTTCTATATATTCGTCTTGTCAACTCCATTTTGCCATTCGTGCACTTTAAAGCTACATATAAGCTCAAATTCAGCATTTTTATACCTGAAAACATCTAATTATGTGCGTTAGCTCTTTTTTATAAATATTTCATAAAACACATGTAAACACACATTTTTTTCTCAAAACATAGTAACGTATGGGCAAAATATTGCTATGAATTGGGTAAATTCTCCTTTTATCAGTGCAATAGTAGGCCCGCTGCAGTGGATATTTGACCGCTATAGCGAACGATGGAAATCGGTAAGTGGGATTTAGGGGTTTTACCCCATTATTCTAAGGCACGATGTTCTAAGAACTAGAGGAAATTTTCCCTAAGAGCAGAATAATTCCCTTTCTCAAGATAAGAACTTGACTTATTTCTTCCACTTTCGATTCCTTAACACCAATGAATCAAGAGGGGGATCTCTAATGGTGAAATTGCTAGAAAAATAACCCTAACTTGGTAGAATTAGGGCTGAGTAATGGGATCTAATGGGTGTCGGTTCCTAGGTTTAGAAGGGAGTAATGAACCCTCTCTAAGAAAAACTCCTTGTAGAACTTTGTTCATGTGAAAGTTGAGACCTAGAATTATGTGAAATTGGGACCTTTTACCCTTAAAAACTGCCTTGAAAGAGTTTGAGGGAGTAGAAACTTTCATGAACTAGGTAGGGATAATAATTGTGGGATTAATCTTAAAGAATTAAAACTCTGGGTGACGAGGTGGACAGTGATAACGGGTAGAATGGGGTGAGTACGAGTTCTCAAAATCCTTGATTCACTACAAAAAAATATTGTATTTGTGGAGATTTTATTGTGGGGTTTAATATAAACTCATAAAAAACTATATTAAATATGGGGTTTATTCTTACCGCCTGTAATTTTCATTAAATTTGCGGGGTAAAAACCTCTACTATTCCTCAAAAAAGAAGGCGGGAATATGTCAACAATTGTGGGGACCATATCACAGTCTTCTTTTTATATTGAAACTATAAAAGTAAATAAATAAATAAAATAAAGTCATAAATTATACTATAAATTTTAAATATAAGATTGTCCTTTTGGAATAAATAAATGTAAAAAGAAAAGAGATGATACATAAATAGGCACAAACTTCATCTCAACTGCCAATTAAGCACTCAAACTTTGAGAATGCACATCTAAGCACCCCAACTTGGTTTCACTGTGTCAATTGAGCACTCCAACTTACAAGATGATCATCTAGACACCTCAACTTGGTTTCACTGTGTCATGTGCCACGTCAGCATCGTGTGCCTACAAAACATAGTGGAGACTAGTTGGAGTGCTTAGTTGTCAGTTGAGACTAAGTTGAGGTGCCTAGATGTGCACTCTCAAAGTTTGAGTGCTTAATTGCCAATTGAGACCAAGTTTAAATGTCTATTTATGTATTATGCCAAAAAAAAAAAAGTCTAGGTGGACTGAGTTGTAGCACTAATATTGAAGCTCGTGTTGAGCTATAAAAAAAAATCTCACATGGCATACATACTATAAATTTTAAATATAAAATTGTGCTTTTGGAATAAATAAATTTAAAATAAAAAAAGAAAGTCAAGTGGTAGTACTAATTTTTGTGCAAAGCTTTTCGCACTCTCTCTAGAATTTCCCCCTCACTCCTCTCTCACTCTAAAATTTCCTGATATTTTCTTCAAAATTCTAAGGTGCAGATATAGATTTCTTCAACATTCTATGGTGCAGAAATTTTTTGATAGTATAGCTAAGATATAGAAAATTGTTGATTTCTTCAAGTTTTGGCAAATAAATTGCACGATAATATAACTACCCAACTGACTGTTATAGCATTCCGACCCCATAAAAATTGGGCGAATTAAAATTTTAAAAAATTTGCGATAAATCCCCAACAAGCGAAGGGCACACAGAGAATAAAATCAAATGGGTATAGTCAAGATTGGGTGGACCCAAGTGGGTTTCCGCCACGACGGGATGTTTTCCGCCACAGTGGAGCCGCTGCAGCGAAAGTTATTGATCTCAGGCAAAAAGCATGCCCGAGTGATGCTTTATAACTTAATTTAGTCTTGTTTATCTAATTTATTCTATATATTTTCATGTAATTTTATATAAATGTGAATATATGTGCTAACCAACATGATTAGTCCTTGTTTTGTAGGTTTCAATGATTTTGAGGAACTAATTCATAACTTGGTGAAGTAAAGGAATGGAGTCGGGAGAAAAATTGCGAAAGTCGACAAAGAGCATGCCATGGCAAGGCTCCAACGCGCCAGGTAGCGTGCCACGCCAGGGCAGCTGCGCGACAGAGCAAGGCCAACGCGCTGCATGAGCAGCGTGTCACGTTGGCAGCGGGGTGACACTCGGCAGTTTTGGCATCCGGAGGCAATTTCCAGAGAGCCTTCGCGTCACCTCCGTGTCACGGAGGCAATGCTCCGCGATACACTTCATGACATGGAGCCATTCCACGACAGGCTAAATTGTGCACGTTTCTCATTTATTATAAATAGGTCCCTTAGCTCCTAAAACCACTTTGTCATGATTTTACTCTGGAAAATCACCTAGGAGTGAAGGGAGAAGTGGGAGAACTCATCTAAGGTTTGGCAAATTCCCTTCTTATCTACCAATTCTTGTAAGTATGTTAATTTAGTTGTAGTTTCTTGTAGTTTTACGAACATGAATGGCTAGAACCCTTCCTCTAGGGTTGAAGCCATGAATTATGATTGTGTTTTTATGAATTTGTGTGGAATTAAGTTATTGATTGTTATTTTGTCTCGCATTCTGAATTATTGGTTGTTTTCATGATTGATCACCATGAAAACATACACGTTAACTTGGGCATTCGCTTGAGAAAGCATTTACCTAGGTCAGAACAGGAGAATGTGAGGAGCATGATTGTATCTCATGATATAATTTGTGTTAGGATAGAAATATACCTAATGCCTTGCTTGGTCGATAAAACGGGATTATTTAGAGACCGACTTAGGTTTATCACATCACCACTCAAAGAAGTAGTTTTGAGGCTAAGTTGAGTTAAATGATTAGGTGCACGAGAGTCCCTACTCATTTCCACTTAAACCACATCCACGTAATTAATTGCCCACGAACTAGAAGTAGCATCCTCGCTCACAATGATGTAGTGAGGCTAGTTTGTCGTGTTTAGAGGCTCGAGAGACCCTGAGCATGCAATTCTAATTATGTGAGATAAAAATTGATAGTTTCATACTTAACCCATTGCTATTCGTAATAGCGCATGATTATCTGGTTTTAACTCTATGTTTCTCCTAGAGTGAATTCAAAATATGTCGTTGACCAAAATTAGACTTAATTAAACCTTCTCGAAAACTTTTGTATAATCAACATTTTCAGTGTTTAATATCACCCTTGGAATAGATAGTTAGAGGAATGGGTCCAGTCCCTGTGGGTTCGACATTCCGGTTCTTCAAAAGAGCCACTATATTACTTGCACGACCCGTACACTTGCGGGCACGAACAGTTATGACCACTGTAGTGGATGACGCGGAGCAGAAATACACAATCCTGTTTTTATTTGGATATTAAAAAGCTATTCCTTGAGGAGGACTTATTAAAAACATCTAATAATAGAAAATATACTTTTTGGAGGAAAACAAGAGGACCCAAGGGGGGAATTTGACATTCATGGCTAGGAACTTTCACGAGGGAATCAAAAATGGGATAGCCGCAGATGAAGACGATCAGGACGATAACTTGGCGCCTAGGTAGGCTATGGCTTACTCACTTTTGTGATAGACTATGATTAGCTAAACATGTATGTGCATGTGATTGATGTGCTTCACACGTTGTTATAAATTAACCTTAAAAATAAAGAAGTTTGAACGTGAAATTGCGTGTCTCACATGTGAGGAATTGAAGAAGAGAATATAGTATAGATATAACGACTTCTCTAGAAGATTAGGGGAATGAATTTGAGTGATGCATGTAAGTCCCTTATTTAATAAAATTGATTTGATTGACTAAAACGAGCGAAATAACCGTGATTACTACGTGATTTGGGGGGTTTACGAGAACCACATAGCATGTGCTGAAGATCCTGAGTTGGAGATAGAAATTTTTGATTTACAAAATTGTAGGAGAATAAATGGTAATATGCTGAGTAATTATAGATGATAGAATTTGTGACGAATTTCTTGTTTGAACATAAGCTATATCCTTGAAATGGTTGAACTCACATAAATTGGTGTTAACTTAATGTTAATGAGGAGAGCGAATGGTTGTCTTATGTTATTGTGATATGATGAGATCTTATGGAGAGATGTACTAACAATGTGAATCATGATATTCATGATGAAAAGATCCATAAGAAAAGGCTAGAAGGGGACTGGTAGGAGTACTGCTAACACAGTACCGCTGTAGTAAAGCCCAATCTATTGAGCAGGCCAGGCCGCGACTCTTCATGATTTATAGGGTATAATTAGTATTTAACCTCTTGAAATATAAAATAGAAGGTGTTAAGTAGAAAATATGTGTGTGGATTGAAGGTTTGCGACATGTAAGTCTTTCTATGCGTATGGAAATTGGTAATAGTATTATAACCCATTATGTTTATTTCTCACCATTATGTTAATCCTCACTAGTATAAAAAGATAACCTACCCTTACCACCCCAAAACTAACCCAATTCATGCAAACAGACATGGAATAGGAGACCATTGTGGAGAAAATATCATAATGGAGAAGTAGGAACGAGGATTGCCTAAGCAAATCAAGAAGAATTTCCTGAAGTTTGAGAGGATTTGCAAAACATTTTAGAGTTGAAGGGATGCGAATGAAACCAAAACTGTCCCTCTACTTTTAAACCTGCTTGACATTTTGCTATAGTGGACAATGTCTCACTGCAGCAAGACTGTTGTAGCAGTAAAAGTATCACTAAGCGGACATGCATAATCCAGTGATGTTTCAAATTCCTACAAGAGTCGAGAACATCCCGAGTCTCGGATAAGGGGAGTACTATAAGAGGTAGTTATGACATAGGGATTGTGTAGGCAGTGAATCACGAATTTGAGTTACAAATGAGAAATGTGGGAGGTCCAAGATTAAATAGGTCGATCCCAATGAAAAGATAGCAGGTAGGTGAGTTGCAAAATGTTAAGTATAGAATAATCAGGGATAATTTAATAAATCCCATGGGAAATAGTTGGGTACAATTCTCGTGAGTGGTAATTCCTCCATGATTGGAACACGGGGGCAGGGTAATTTAATTTGTGCATAAACCTTGGGTAATATTCCCAGTAGCATTCCTAGAACCTAAAAAAAAGGTCTGATATGTTTGGGTCGTGACAGTTTGGAATGTTTCTGGGGCTCTACACCATCCGTTTCGTCAAGATGTTTGTCAAATTCTTATCTCAGAAGCTAAGGTACTTGGCGCCCCATGCCATCCATAGCACCAAATTTGGTGCATTTTCTCTGAAATACATGTGTTGGCACGCCACACTAGCTATAGCCCAATGACAACTTTTGCAAACTCCTCTTCTTCACACCTTGAGTCATTTTTGCGTTCTTTTTCCTTGGTTTTCTAGTCAACATTTAGAAACATTCATTAGATCACAAGACACATGAAAACATGAACTCATACATTTCATAAGAATTATGAACTCAAAACAAGGCAAATATGGGTAAAATCATGGGAATGGGCATAAGAATATGCCCAACATCAATCCACAAAGGAGATTTCTATGTGATGTTGGGCATATTTCTAAGCCCATTTGCCATGTTTTTACCCATATTTTACCATGTTTTAAGTTCATAATTCTTAATTAATGCATGAATTCATATGTTTGTCTATTTTGTATGCTAACAAAGGATTTGAGATGATTTGAGCAGGAAAATAGTGAAAAAGGACCCAAAATAACCAAGGTCGGAGGCTTGAGAAGCTAAGTGAAGAATATGGTGAGATAGCTGGCGCCCCGCACCAAGTGCCAAACTTCTGAGAATTATTTTTATCACTTTGATGAGTTGGCTAGTGCCCCGCACCAACTCCAAAAGTTCAGAAGAAAATCTACTCAACACCTTGGCGAGATGAAAGGCGTGGAGCCCCATCCATAGCATTAAAATTTTTGGTGCTATAGATGGAAAGGAGCCCATCCATAGAACTAGAGCATTCCAGACTTAGAAAAATCTCTCAAAAATCTGGTAAAATAGAGGGGGCGCAGCACCATGTCCTAAAGTTCAGAGACGCTTGAGCGAAACTTGGTGAGATAGATGGGGATTGGCACCAGAGAGCTTCTAGAGAAAGAAAAATTAGCTAAGTCCTTGGTGAGATAGGTGGGACGGCGCACCAGACTCATTGCAGAGCTGAAAATTTGACTAACTCTATGTGAGATAGGTGGGGCGACACGCCATACCTATTTCGAGCAAAAAATTCTGAATTTAAAGCCAAGTACTTGAGTGCAAAAATGTCATTTAAAGGCTCACCTATATTTATAACATCTAAGGCATTTTTAGCATATCTTTCATCATATATTTTGATCGATTGATCAGATTGTAACGCAACTTGGGAGGAGAGACAAGTTCTACTTAGGTTTTCTCTTTTCTTTTATCGTGCTTTTGCATGATGATGACTAAGTTTGAGTTTTTCTGCTTGTATATGAGTGGTTAAGCTCATAACTCTAGGGTTTTGTCCATGTAGATGGTTGAGTATTTGATTGACTAATTAATATTAGATTTGATTTTTCTTTTATGGTTTTTTATATTTATTTATGTTAATTTCTTAGTTATGAGATTAATCACCTTGTAAGTAATATGTTGGCTTTCAGTTGAACTTGAGAAAAGGAATCAAAAGGGTTAAAGATAAATAAAGAACGAGAATTCAAAAACCCTTGAACCCATTGGTAATAGGTTAGAAGTTGTTGCTGAGGATAGGGATATACCCTTCAACCCCATCTAGTTAAAATACAAGTAGGCATAATCATGGTTTCATTATTCTTATGCGATCATAGTGATATAGGTGGTAGGGTTCATGAAATAGTTCTTAGATGCTAGGATAGTGGTAAGAAATGGGATAATAACTTGCAATTAGCAACCATAGAAAGATTCTTTCTAGTATAATCACATCTTAAAATCTCAACTTGAAACTAAAAGGTACCAACGCCTTAGGTTTTCATCATCATCTAAAGTACATCAACTTGCAACAATCTTTAGTTAATTACGCATTTAAAGTTCTTTATAGTTAATTCTCAAAATCAATTCTCCTTTTTCACTGATTGATTAGAATTGTGAAATAAAGAAGAACCTTAAATGATTGAACTGACAAGTCCCTTGGGTACGATAATCAGGGATTCCAATCCTATATTACTTGACAACCACGTGTACTTGCGTGCGTTCGAGGGACATCACTATGCACGGGTAGTAAAATAATTAAAGTGTAAAATCGACCCGACATTGGCAACTCACATCATCATAACAAGAAAAATTAATCCCAACAAGGGTCAAAAGTTAAAATCCATAAAAAAAAAACTAGGAAAGGGCATTCATTCATCCAAATGTCATTCAAATAAAAATGCATAATATCCAAAATATCAAAAACAAAACAAAATAAGCTCGACAAGGGAAACGAGCGCAACAATCAAAAGAGCATATCCCACCCCTAATTGAAGTGCAAACATTGTCCCCAATGTTATCAAATAAAAGATTAAGGAGCAAGAACTCCTTAAGCCAGCTACTCCTCATCATCATTATGTGGCTTTGCATCTGTACTAGAGCGTGCGACAACCCTATATAAGTGAGTTGTGCGGAAGGACTCCAACAACACATCTTCTAACCTTGGAGAAACACTAGCACCATCTTCTTCTTGCTCTTCCTCCTCATCTTTCTCCAGTCCCCAGAGTAATTCATCAATTGGGCCTTAAGTGGTGTGGGGGGAAACCATAGCTTCATCTAAGAAGCTCATGTCAGTACTGGATAGGGCTCCTTGCCCTTCAACTCCCTCATCTCAGCCCAAAGATAAGCATCTTCTCCTTCAACCACATCCACTCTGGAGCACAACTTATTAAGGCTGTCAAACACATCCTTCATCGCGTTCTTGATGAACTTCTAGATTAGGGCCTGGAAGATTTTTGGCCAGCTTTGTGAGATGATTTTCATGGCCATGTGTCATGTTAGACAACTTTTCAAGACCACTAGGTTTGGAGGATGGAGGTGGTGGTGAATATCCAAGAGGTGGCACCTCCTCTGAAGTATGTCTCGACATTTCGGGAGTAGGCTCATTGAGGTCATGTGCCAATGGGGCACTACTAATTTCATGTGCTACAGAATCCTTAAAGACATATCCTGAGTGCATTCTCGCTTCTTGCTTTTGGGGGAATCAACATCCCACTTCTTGTTGATGTCAATTACTCTGGTAGCGGAGTAAGAACGATCATCATCAAAATAGTGGACCCCAACTCTAGATAGATCTGGCTAATCAACACGGGGAATGGCATGAAGAGAGCTGGCTGTCGAGCTTTCCTTTTATTCTGCATGGAGACCACTTCCCCAAAGTTCACATGCACCTTGGACATTTGCAAGCTATTAGGATGGCAACCTCCAATTACACCTCTGATCATTTTTGGATGGCATGAGGTGGAGAAAACCAAATCTAGCTACAACTTGGCTTCGAATCGGAGATCCTACTTTGAAATTTCTCCACCCAATATAGCCCATACCGGTTGCCAAGTGCAATAATAACAGCCATCCATTTGAGATGTGGCTCTTGGTTGCAATACGCTCTGCAAATTCAGTTCCCAGAGAGATTGGGTCCTTCCAATAGATAGAGTTTATGGCATCAGGGGTGATATCAATTTATTTCCCCCGTACCATGATAGATACCAAACTTGGAAACTCATCCACCCTTCCTAAATGTTTCATCGAGTCTTGCCTCGCTTGTTATGAGCCATAGAACTCAATCACCAGATTGGGGTAGTTACCTCCAAGTGCATCCAAAATCGGGAGCCAGTCTCTTTTAGCAAATTGTTTGTTTATGATAGGGAACTCCTGTCCTAGGCTAGCCAAATTGAAGTGTTTCTCCGATGTGAATGACCAGCTATTTATGTATTTGATGAAGTAGGGCTTCATGCCCTCCACATAGAACCAGATATTTTCCTTAGTGTTTGTAGGGACTGGAGTCTTCGTGCTTCTACCTTTTTCCTTTCCCTTACCTTTGGTAGAAGCTAGAGCCTTTCCTTTATCTTTTCGCCTGGATGAAGACATATTCCTGCAAAATGGTGTGAGTGCCACAGAAACATAACCCAAAATCTTTTTGTATTTTTCCTAATATAATACAAAAGAAAATATCTACAATAAGCTAAGAAAAGAAAAAGATTTAGAATGCATAAAGGAAAAAGTATTATGAAAGTGTCTGTGTGCACCTATGAGTCACCTCCATTTTGCAGGTGAGGACCCGCATCATGCAAATGAGATGCAAACACAAAGAAGAATCACTGGCAACTCAGCTGGCCATCTGCCTGTTTATTAGCATTTTGCAGATGGAGATCTATGGTGCGCAAGTGTAACATATGCATGAGGAAGTGAGCCTCGGATCTTGAATCTCACCTATGTTGGACTTAAATTTCGCAAAGCAACATCTGCGGCATGCATGTGCTAACAGTGCCTAAACCTTCAGCTTATAGGTTTGAAATTCAAATTTTAAGCTATTTTCGAACAATTCAAACTATAACTGGTTCTCAAACATCCTTAAAAGACACATTACCAAACACAAAAGCACTGTATGACCAACTACGACTTTCTTTAGAAAGGACGTTACCCCATATATCATTGGGAAATATCAAGTTACCGATCTCACTTCTACAATCAACACCATTTTCATTCACAACAACCCAATAATGCTCACTAGCATGATCACTTTTCATCAAAATTAACAAGTATAATATAAAATGAATTGAGACTCATCATCATATTCAACACAATCCTAATGGAATGATGATTTTCTCTTAAGAAATACATCACCCAATCTATCATCGGGAAAAATCAATCATCACAATCAAACAAGTTAATCAGACTTCACCCTTAACTACATTTCATGGCATAACACTTAATACTCACATCCAGCATCACATGAAGCAAGAGGTTACCAACATTTTCAATTTCATATCTACCCAACACATACCTATAAAGTTGATTTCAAGAGAACTATAAGCAGCACACATTGGTGAAATGGGGAGAATACAACTTTTATTCAAGAAGTATAATGCTCAAGCTCAACAAACACATAGAAATAGAAATTTAAACAAAGGAGAATAGTTAAATGGAGTGAGACTAAGTCGGTGAGTGGAAAATCAAATTAAAGCAAAGGCAATGGTGGTCGCCAATACCCTAACTATTTCACGGTGGTATGGTGATGTGGAGATGAGAAGGTGAAAGAGAATGTTAGAGTGAAGGGTTTGGGATGTCGGAAGTCATATAGATTAAATGGGGAGTTAATGGAGAGTTAATGGGGAATAAAAATGGAAGTAAAGGGCTAAAAAATTAGAGTTTTGAAGAAGGTAGGGAAGGTGAAGAGTCGTGGGTTATGCTCTGGGTCGGGCTAGTCAAACAGGTGGTCAAAATTTAAAATTTTCGTACTTTCATCTGCGCTTACACATGCTGCCATAGATTTTGATATTTGACCATGTCACACATAGGTAAGGCTCAGAACTGCCAATTCACTGCCTAGAACCTGCGTTGCACATGCGTGCCCCAGGTTCTTGTTTGCATTTCGCAGATGAGGTGCAGGTACCTTGCTTTTAAACATTTTTCTTCCAGGATTCTGGACATGGCTTGTGCTACACCTACGTGTTTTAGAGTGGGACTTGAATTTTGTAGGTCCAGCGCATGTTCCTAATTCCGCTCCCTTCTGCTTTTTCTACAACCCAACATCCTGCATTCCTACAACAAACAAAAACAACAAAAAAGTAAAGTAAAAAGAAATTTAAAGACTTGGGTTGCCTCCCAAGAAGCGCTTTATATAACATTGTGGCTCGACGATATCACCTCAAATGGTCAACAAGGATCCGAAGGATTGATCACCTCATAAGATACCTTAACCAACTCATCCCTCGCGTCAATCACTACCACAACTACTCACTCATCTGGTGGTTTCATCGGTTTGCATACATTGAATGTGACCTTATCGCCACCATCTCTAAATTTGAGTTCTTCTAAATCAACATCCACTAAAGCACGTTCGGTAGCCAAGAACGGGTGCTCTAAAATGATGGGCACATCAAGGTCCACATTGCAATCCAACCCCATGAAATCCACTGGGAGGATGAATTTATCAACATTAATGAACATACCAACTCTTTAGAGCTAAATTGCTAGGCATAATTGCGCTGCAACGATGCGACACCTCCACTGTTCCCACATCGATTACCTTCTTCTTTTCCAATAACTCCTTCATGAATTTACCATAACCTGGCATTTGAAATAGAGCATCCACCAATAAAATATTTACAGACAATTTCCTAAACATGTCGACAAACTTTTTGAACTAATTGTCCTCATTCCTTTTCATCAGCCGATGGGGGTAAGGAGGTGGACATTTAGACACCTGGCCTTTAGCATAGGGATCCTCCTTAACCTCATCATCATCACACACAACTTGAGAAGGAGTATCACCCTCTTCCTCCTCCACCATTAATAATGCTCAAATCACACTCCTGTAAAAGTATGATGCGAACGTTGATAATAAAGAACCCAACTAGGTTGGGGTCGATCCCACAGGGAATATGGTTAGGATATAGAATAATGTTAGTATTTAAGATTTTAAGTCTTTTATTTCCTAAAAAGTGGATTTTGTAAAGAAGTAAATACGTAACAGTATTGACAGTTGGATTGTTATCAAAATTATGTAACTAATTAGGGAAGTGTCCCCATGGATTTATGACTACTTTGGATTTTACACCAGTGATCTATCCCAAACAACTGATTCGACCCTATTGGATGCCTATATTCAATTACCGAGTTAGGCCTCTTGAGTTATTTCACTTTAACCATTATCAATTTGTTCCAAATTAGCTATCCTACGAATGAAACTCAAGTAATACAACGAACCATAATGTTCAAGGCTTTGTTGTTATTCTCTTTTTCTAATCTCTACTTCTCTAGATTCAAAAAGTTAAGAGAATTTGGGCAAGTCCTAATGTTGTGCTCTACTAAGAAAAGTTTAAGATGAAATGAATATAGTACAAGTATTAGCATTGGTGTAGAATCACTTTTTGCAAACGCTAGTTTATTAATTCATCATTGTTCCCACAACCCTAGTTGTGGAGATTTTACTCTCTTATGATTGTAAGCAAAAAATTAGCAGTCATAGATAAAAACATAATTTAGAACTTACAATAACCATTGAAAAGTAAACCCACTTGATTATTGCAAAAGATCAATCAAGAATAATTCAAGAACAATGGAAGAATCAAAGCAAGAAATTCTCCAAAAGTTGTCTCAATATTCCCAAAAGTCGAATACTTCTCACAAAAATCTAATTCCGCTCCCTCCTTTCACAAAAATAACCTATAAAAGTATTTATACAAATAATTAAAAACTTTTCCTAAATCATAAGGGAAACAACTAAACTGCAACCGACTTCGCTTACGACCCGTACCATGACTGTACTAGTATTACCTTCACTTGTACATTGACCGGCTCTTCTAATTTTGGCTAAGTGTTTGAAGCTGGTATGACTCGTACCATAAACTATGAGTTGTACTATCTTTTCGTAGTTTGAACTTGAGAGTTTTGGCATCCTTTGAGTCTTTTCACGAGTGTCTTGGTAGGACTCGTACCTTCATCCTATAGCTCGTGCTTGCCTTTCGGTCCTTGAGATCTACCTTTCATCAATTATTTTGAAGTTTCCCATGGTTCTTTGGTGGGTGTCGTAGGTACATAACACGGTTCATTGTTGCTACCTATACCAGGAGATTGACTCAGTGTAATTTCCTCTAAACTTTATCAGAACTGCCTTGGTACGGCTCGTACCATGATGGTATGGCTCCTACCAAGAGTTGTACTTTGACTCTTTGGCTCAGCATGTCTTCTAAACTTTTCCACGATTCTCATTATGGCTTGTACCAGGATGGGACAACTCATACTGAGGTCTGTACTTGGCCCTTTTTCTGCATTTTTTCATTGTTTTTGGACATTTCAATTCCAACGCCTACTTTCCCTGAAAATAAAGTAAAAACTTCATCATATCCATATAAACATACCTAGGTCTATGCTTATTTCCTCAGTTTTAAGCCTCGAAAGTCTTATAAACGCACAACATATCAACACCCTCAACTAAAAACTTTTGTATGTCCTCATACAAACAAAACAAAATTATAAAATTACACCTAACTAGAAACTAAACTAGAAGACCTACAACCAACATAACCAAATTATACACAGAAATCACAATCAGCTTTTGACCCCCTTTTTTCAATCAAACGAAGTCAGCTGCGCACTCATGAAACTATAACTCATGATATACAGGGATCAAGATATGACATCTAACTATCAGTAGAGAATCAAACTATTACTAGTGCTACTCACACAGACAATTAGCAGAATATAATTCAAACCAAATACCCTCACAACAAATGAAGTCCCCAAAACATATAGATATATGAACTATGAAACTTGGGACTCAGCAAGTAAGACTCTCACTCTCACAATGAAGATCTAAATGGTGCACATCGGATACCACAGGCTTGCCCTTATTTTCTCTACTTCGGTTTTTAGACAGTTAGGCTAGGATCACTATAGGACTTTATCCGGCTTGTAATGTAGGCTTTAGAATGGGTATGGTAAATATGGAATGTAGTAACTAAACCCTCCTTGGAACTACATACATGGCTTCACTTTCACTTTATAACCCCTCTTTTCACTTCTTTCGCTTTTCCTCCCTTTTTTTCAGCTTAAATGCAATGTGTGAGTGTGGTGTATTTTTCTCATCTTTTTCATTTCTTTTTTATTTTTTCTTTTTCTTTTCAATTTAACTCTTCTTTTATACATTTTTTTCTTTCCACACCACACCCCATTTTTTTCTTTGATTTCATTCTTTTTTTTCCACCTTCTCATAGTCTACGCACCCCTACTATAGCCATCCTCAACTTAAGCAGTTTGCCTGAGTTGAGATTTACAATGTCCAAGGAAAGGTGAATGGGTAATCAAAGAAAAATGATCAATTTTAGGCTTAAAGTCAGGGTCCAGGGATTCATTTTTATTTGGTCGGGTAATTTAAGCTAAAGTGGCTCGAATCAAAAAACAACCTATAATCCTTTCCTAAACAACTATCCTATAACCTATATAAAGACCAACCAAGCAAGTTCTAGATCCTCTCGCAATATTGAACTGAGTATAAATCCTCACTTACTCACGGTACATGATTGCATTAATTATACCTATCCAGTTCATGCATAACAAAGCTATAAATAAACATGCTAATAGACTAAACGTCATAAAAAGATCCACAAAAATCCTGTATTGTAGTCAACATACTTAGCTAGACAACCAAAAATTTTCAAACAGGGTCATTTTTTCAACATATTAAAACAAGTGCAATTATTAGATGATAAGCACTCCTAACTATTTTTAGCTAAAAAAACAAAAAAACAAAATCCTAAACATGTCGGTTCTACTAGATAGCATGTACGAAGGAAAAGAAACAGGTCAACGAAACCCACGGACGAAAGTCAAAACCCCCCAAAAAATCACAAATATACCACCCCTTTTAACAGGATGCTTTGTCCCTAAAGCATTAACTGTAAGAACAAGGAAATGGATATACTTGTGGTATTTTAAGAACTCCTATCATCCTGCAGAGGTGGGTGTGCAAACACACATTCCTCCGCTCCAACCGTGGTACTAGAAGTGGCCGGCACCCTCAATGGCACATCACTTGGGGGAATGGTTACCCCCTCAATAGTAGTAGTTGCCTCCATGACTCAGTATCATATCAGGCTAAATGTGGCTCACCTGAAGGGTCCTTGCCAGCCGCAAGCTCTCCAAGGATAGTGGTGGAGCTCCTCGCTTCTCTGGCTCGCTCATGCAACTCTGAAAAGTTCTCCTCATGAGTCTGCATTGTCTCCACTACCACTCACTTGCACTCCTTTTTCTCTTTTCTTTTTCTCTTCTTCATTGATGACTCATCTTTAACCTCTGACCCTCTTCTTTCCTTTTTCTCCTTCAACTGTAATGGGCACCCCATATGCAAGATCTAGCTTCTCATTGAGCTAATCATCTATGTATGGAAGAGTAGGGGCCGCTAATATCGACTGTTTTCTAGATGAAAACTCGACCACTTGACTCCACAGAGCCCCCAACTCCTCTATAAGGATGCCCATGTCCGGTGGCTTAGCCAAGTGCTCATTGAAGCAGTGCTCAAAACTATCCAACCGGTTGTGCAATAATCTCACAGCCACATCAATCTCAGCCTTCACCCAAGGCTTGACATTTTCTATCATTGAGTTTAACGTTTTCTCGATCATTGTCAGCCTCTTGGCCATTTTCTGGAGGAACTCTTGTGGGACCAACATGTAAACAACTGGGTTCTGGATCGATATGCCCATTGAAGATGCGGAACAACTACTAGTGTCACGCCCCACCTTGGAAGGCATGACTGACACCTAATTCCACACTGGGATCTAGGTTGACCTGGTTGGACATATGCACCTCTGGTGCCTACCAGAGACTCAAAATCAAGAAAACAAACTACTATCTAGGTTGTAAATACAACCTTTGGGATGATAAGGCTGCATAGCACCTTTAAAAGAAAACAGCTAACCCAGCCAACACAATAATAAAAGGGATCCTATGCAGGCCAACAAGACCACTATGTTGTCTAGATATAACAGAATGAAAAACAACCAGTCATATAAACACTACAGCTGACAGGGCTGCTAATTGAAAGCTATACTAGGCCCCACACAACCAACTTATAGAACTGAACATATATAGGCCCCACACAGCCATACTGGACAACTAATTGAAGACTGTAGTCTGCATGCCTCTAAGAGTGAAAATATTGGTCGGGACAAGGCCTCGGCCTACCCAAATGCTATACAAATAAAGACAGGTAAACCTTCACAACCTGGTAACTCCAAATGAAAGGAGCTGGCCAATCTACTGACTTTGAATAACCATTAGGAGATCCCGCAATCTATCTATTGAAACCTGCAAGCAAGTATGCAATGCCCTATAGTCGGGCATCTGTACAATGTGTATCGAATATGTAAGGCAGTAATACAAAGGTGAATAGAAACTGGTAAAGAACTAAAAATAAATAGCAAGAAGGGGCAGAAGTTAACCTGTAACTTTCTTATCCATAACCTTTATCTACTAAATCACAACACTAGTAAGAGCTTAATTACACAACTAGAAAACGAGTATACAAATAAGAACCTAACCTAGCCCTTATAAGCTCGGAAGGTGCAAGCAATACAAAAATAACCTACCATGGCCCCAGTAAGCCCTGACAAGTGCAATCCAATCTATATACCCCTAACCAGGTTCTTATGATTTTACTGGTGCTATAGCAAACCTACCTAGCTTCTGGGTCTACAACTGAGCCCGCTGGATTACTGTAACTATTTCTGAGCGCGTTAGGCTCCCATAACTGCACCCTTGGCACACAAGACTCGATGGAAGGTTAGTAATGCCGATACATCATAAAAAGAGGTCCATACATGGATGGACGTAAATATGGCCTAGGCCTGAGTATAGTCCCGTCGGACATCACATAGCTCCTCTGAATGAAATCATATAGCTCCTCTGAGCAACATCATATAGCTCCTTTGAGCGATCAATAGCCTCGTAGGCAATGACAAAGTTAAAAACTTGAATTGGTCAATGGAAAGATATCTTAGGTGGGGTCAGTCCCAACTGATACACTATATTGTAGTCTCAATCTAGCCACTCAAAAGGCATATCTAGCTTTTTAGGCCTAACGCTATCGTACTCGCCCCTAGAATATTCTATATAACCGTGAATAGGCAAATCCCATGTGCTTACATCTAATCAGAGGGTCATGTCGATGATCATAATCTCTAATGGTCTAGACTGAATAGGGCCAGGTATGGAGTGACCTAAATGATACTCTAAATGTCATGCTAGGACAATCATATCTCATAAGTACAGTAAGGTCACAGGCAACCGACTATTTAGTTCCCTCGCTTAGAATGACTATAGGGTTGCTACTAATCAAACATGCTCCCTAGTAGTCAGCCCTAACCTTCCACAAGCACCTTACTATAATTCTTAGCCTGAAGGTAATACTGTACTACTATGGTTCTTGTCCCTTAGCTATTAACTAGGTCTGTTTAGATTTCATATGGCTTCTCTGGGCAAATTATAGCCTTGTAGGCAGCTTTATCTAGACCTAGCCCCTTGCAGCAAAACCTGTACATGGATACCTATACGAGTAAGCTGGGGCATGTACCTCTACATTGAACTACTAATAAGGCTCCCTCCTAAGGGTATCAACTGGTCTATCAGACTTGTAGCAGCTAGGATGATTTCCTAGGAGATTGGTATAACAAGAATTAAGCCGACTGAAACTAATGGTCACTGACAGTAGCCAATCATATGGCAAGCTATCGCTCAGTTTGTTAGGCAACCCTAGTCCCATCAACTTGAGGATAAGCCCACCCTATCTTGATTCTGGCCCTTAAGGCTTCAAGGTACGATGCCGGCCTCAAGTTAGCTTTACTGATAATACAAGCATAAAACTGAAAATTATACCGCCCCGCTATGCCCTATGCTGTCAAACCTAACCATTTAGGCCCAACAACTAAACATAGACTTTTAAGTCCTTGTAGGTGGTAAACAGTGAAATGAGGAACTCTTTGCGGCGCACCCAGCGATAGTCACACTTAACACACCTTTTTCCTGATGAGGGATACTATAGTATACTCTCGATATGTCTTTTAGCAGCTAGGCACAACATATAGAATCATTATCTATTAATAGCTGCTAATAACAACATACATAATCCTTATCGACTACAAGTAGCTAATTACAACATATAGGGTTTTTATCTAAGTTCAAGAGCATAGGTCATATAATTATACGACGAGAATAACTTGTCAAAAGGATAAGTCTTAACATACCTTGAATGTTGACTTTTGTTCACCCGAACAGTTTCCAATCGGAAGCGAGTAATTTCACTCAATTATAGCCTCCATGCTGATAGAATAAGGCTATTTCAATAGTAGGACTTGGCAAATAACGATATCTTTCCAAGACAATAACAACAGGTCAAACTTCATTTAATTCGGCTGAAAACATAGAAATTCTCGGGAGTCTAGAAGGTAGAAATGCTTACCCGTCACTTGCAGTCTCTTAGAACTCGATTAGAAGTGACTGTGAAAACTTTTTTTCGGCGGGGCTCCAGCACTCTGAGCTAATTTTCAAGAAGTAACTCCACAAGGATGTTCCTCGTAGGCCTGGAACTCGTTATCCAAGGAAAATTTGCTTTTGAACAGAGTTTAACGACATAAATTGATGAAAAAATGATGAAAGATTGAGAGGAGGCGTCAATATTCCTGGATCTGATTTTGGGAAATTTTAAAAGTGATTCAAAACATACACTTAGATATATATATAGGTGGGAGGTAGTGCATAAGAGGCACGGTGCACCGCCCACAATTTTGAGAGTCAGGAGCGATGCGGCGCTCAAGGCATCGAGCTAGCTGGCGCGATGCGGCACCCAGTGCACCAGGCCTCCAGCCCGACCTCCTGCTCGCTCGACGCTGTATTCGTATGTTCGTTCCCCCAGCCCTTTTTTTGTATGCATCGTACTCTAAAACTCTTGACATACGTACAAACGCATCAGTTAAATGATAAGAACTTACATGTTGTAACATCATTCCCCCCTTAGGAACATTCGTCCTCAAATGTAATCTTAATCTTAAGAGCTCGATTACTTTAACTATCACTAGAAGAATTTTTGCAGAGTCTCCTTTACAGTATGGGCTATCAAGAAACCTGAAACGCAGAAAAGTCCAACGTACATTGCATAACACGCTACAAGTACCAATACAATATAGCTCCACATTATAAAAGAAAAATAACTAAATAGTACTGATATTATAAGCATATGAAAATAGGTAAACAACTACCTCACCTCAACTGCATAACCTAAGTCAAGTCTGAAATAAGTGAGGATATCTAGACCTCATGTTGTCCTTAGATTCCCAAGTCATCTCCTCTACATTTCTGTTCCTCCCTAAGATTTTGCTAGGCTACAGCTTGGTCCTTAAGATAGCCCTTATGGGCCTGCCAGTCTAGTATAACCATTGGGGTCTCCTCATGGGATGGCTTTTATGTGATATAAGCACCCTCTACTAGGATAACCCGAGAAGGGTCTACTATGCGCTTGCATAGTGTTGATGAGAAAATCCTATCCCCAAAGTCAAACTCTATCTCATAGGCCACTTGGCCGATCTTTCAGAGGATTCGATATAGCTTAATGAAACTAAGGCAGAGCTTGCCCTTCTTATTAAATTTCATAACGCCCTTTATTGATGAAACTTCAAGAATACTCAGTCGTTCCTTCAATCTCTAACTCCCTACAACATATATTAGGATAGGACTCCTAATGACCCTAGGCTGCTGGTACATATATTCTAACGAGTTTAACTTTTCCCCCTAACTGATGTAGTATGCTCAGTTCAACTACCCCTGGCCTACCTACTTCAGGTTATCATATAGGGGACCTACCTTTCCACCTGTAACATATCCCCGAGCATTTGTATCGTATACTCGGTTTGGCGTTGTCTGGGGATGAGAAGTTGTACTCAAGGTAATCTGCACCCTAATCTGACCTAACACCCTTTCCAACATCTAACGGTATGTTGTGCCCTTCTGTTAGAACCAATAGACACTAGGGCATCATAGAGGTGGAATGTTTCATTATTACTCAATCCAGCGTAGTCTTTAGCTGAAACATCATTCAGAATGGTAAGAATTAAGTTAATCTCATTATCCTTTCAACAATAACCCAATGGGGTTATATGCGGACTGACTACTTCCCGCTTCCACGCAGGCACGACTATCTCCTGAATTAGCCTGCCCGATTTCTGCTGTCCAGCCTTTCCTTGCTAGTCATTGGAGCTCTTTGCCACAACTCAACAATATCTTTCTTCCTCCCATGCCATCAGTAGGCCTCTTTTATAACTAGATGCATTTTCGTCAAACTCTGGGTTAAGGGAATAACGGACATGGTGTATCTTTGCTACAATCTGCTAATGAAGTCTTGCCACATTTGGAATGTAGAGTCGATCTCTGGGTATCAAGACTCCCCCCCATCATCTCAAAGGCCAATGACTCCCTGCTAGGCCTTGTCTCTGGGTTGTACTAGGCTAGGGTCTCCGTGCCGCCACTCCTTCGCATCCATAACTAGTGGTGATATTGCAGCTTTCTAGATTACAACCTCACTATCCATTGAATGTCAGGCCGATGCTTATTTCTCGACATTCAGTGGCAATTCCAAGCTCTGTCAACCCGCTACAGCCTAGAGGTAGTTCTTCTTTCCCCTAAAGCTTGATATTCATGTCTTGCCCTTACTCCTATAAGCTAAAAACTGGGGTTCGTTCCCCATGCACCATACTGGAAAGGGTAGTACTAGTCGATTCTACCAACTTGTATCATTCTGATCCGCACTCAGGCCATTTCTACCCATATAATCTCTTTGTTCTTTGACATAATAAAATAGGGCCATAGCCAGTATTCTTCACGTATCCCCTACTGCCATCGACACAACGCGATGTTAGTCTATTTCTGACTTAAACCTTGCTATTACTAGGACATTACTACTTATGGACTCTCACCCGCTCTTGGGAGCTTCTAGCAATCTTACCTACCCTCTTGATTTACTACCGTGAGGGTTTAGGCGTCTTATTTAAATAGTACTTTTCAAGAATCGACAGATCTTGTCCTCTCTTACTACTTATTCTGGGCAACATAGAGTCAATACTTACGCCCTCTACTGTAATGAAAGAAAAAAAACTAGGAGGTGGAAAATGATGCTATTGTTCTATAACGGGGAAAGGTGCAAAATCGAACAAACTCTAGAAGTTGGGGGTACAAACCTCATATAATCCTTCACATATTCCAGGTACCCCAATATTAACTACTATCCCTATCAAATTCTAAGTATCTACTAGGTAAGACAACTCATATATATACCACACTCTGACCTCCTATTTCGAATGTGTAGAAAGAATTGGGAACAGTGCTGGCAAATCCGTTACCTTATGAGGTTCCTAGTGCCCCGGGAGGATACTACGGAGATTAAAAGACATCCCCTTTCACTGTCTATTTATAACATAATATGAAACAAGCAGTCATAAAAACACTACAGCTAACAAGGCTGCTAACTGAAAGCTATACTAGGCCCCACACATCCAACTTACAGAACTGAACATATATAGGTCCCACACTGCCAACACGGATAATTAACAAAACACTGTAGTCTGTAAGCCTCTAAGAGTGAAAATATTGGTCAGGATAGGGCCCCAGCCTACCCAAATTCTATACAAATAAAGACAGGTAAACCTCTATAAACTAGCAACTCTGAATGAATGGAGCTGGCCAATCTGTTGACTCTGAATAACTACTAGGAGATCCCGCAATCTGTCTGTCTAAACCTACAGGCAAGTATGTTGTGCCCCACAATTGGGCATTAGTACAAATATATACCAAATATGTAAGGCAGTAATACAAAGACAAATAGAAACTGATAAATTAATTGAAAGTGAATAGAAGGAAGGGGCATAAGTTAACCTGTAACCTTTCTTATCCATAACTTGCATCTACTAAATCACAACACTAGTAAGAGCTACACTACATGACTATACCTTTGTAAGATATAACTAGAAAGGAAGTATACAAAAAAAACCTAACCTGGCCCCCATAAGTCGTGGCAAGTACAATCCAATCTATATACCCCTAACCAAGTTCTTATGAATCTACTGGTGGTATAGCCAACATACCTGGCGTCTGGGTTTACAACTGAGCCTGCTGGACTCCTGTAACTATTTCTGAGCCTATTGGGATCTTATATCTGCACCCTAGGAACACAAGGCTCGATGGAGGGTCATTCATGTTGGTATGACATAAAAAGAGGTCCATAAGTGGATGGACATAAATATGGCCTAGGCCTGAGTATAGTCCCATCGGACATCACGTAGCTCCTCTAAGCGACATCATATAGCTCCTCTGAGCAACATCAGATAGCTCCTCCGAGTGATCAATAGCCCTGTAGGTGATAGCACAGTTAACAACCCTAAAGTTGGTCAATATATGGCTATTCTAGGTGGGGCCAGTCCCAACCGATACACTATATTTTAGTGTTAATCTAGCCAGTCAAAACTTCGAGCTGTCACTCAATCCGTTTGGCAACCCTAGTGCCATTAACTCGTGGATGTTGTGTGATTCCCGCAAGCATACGGGTCGTGCAAGCAATATAGTGGCTCTTTTTAAGAACCGGAATGTCGAACCCATAAGGACTGGACCCATTCCTCTAACTATCTAGTTTGAGTGTGATATTAAATGCCAAAAATGTCGATTATAAAAGTTTTCGAGGGACGTTTAATTAGGTCTAATTTTGGTCAACGACATATTCTGAATTCACTCCAGGAGCAACATAGAGTTAAAACCAGATAATCATGCGCTATTACGAATTGCAATGGGTTAAGTATGAAACTATCAATTGTTGTCTCACCTATCAGAATTGCATGCTCAGGGCCTTTCGAGCCTCTAAACACGACAAACTAGCCTCACTGCATCATTGTGAGCGAGGATGCTACTTCTAGTTCGTGGGCAATTAATTACGTGTATGTGGTTTACGTGGAGATGAGTAGGGACTCTCGTGCACCTAATCATTTAACTCAACTTAGCCACACAACTACTTCTTTGAGTGGTGATGTGATAAACCTAAGTTGGTCTCTAAATAATCCCGTTTTATCAACCAAGCAAGGCATTACGTATATTTCTATCCTAACACAAATTATATCGTGAGATACAATCATGCTCCTCACATTCTCATGTTCTGACCTAGGTAAATGCTTTCTCAAGCAAATGCCCAAGTTAACGTGTATGTTTTCATGGTGATCACTCATAAAAACAACCAATAATCCAGAATGCAAGAAAAAACAACAATCAATAACTTAATTCCACACAAATTAATATAAACAAAATCATAATTCATGGCTTCAACCCTAGAGGAAGGGTTCTAGCCACTCATGTTCGTAAAACTAAAAGAAACTACAACTAAATTAACATACTTACAAGAATTGGTAGATGAGAAGGGAATTTGCCAAACCCTAGATGAGTTCTCCCACTTCTCCCTTTACTCCTAGGTGGTTTTCCAGAATAAAATCGTGACAAAGTGGTTTTAGGATCTAAGGGACCTATTTATGGTAAATGAAAAACGTGCACAATTTAGCCTGTCATGGAATGACGCCGTTTCACGGAGTGTATCGCGGAGCACTGCCTCCGTGACACGGAGGTAACGCGGAGGCTCTGTGGAAATCGCCTCCGGATGCCAAAACTGTGGAGTGTCTCCGCGCTACCAACGTGACACACTGCTCATGCAGCGCGTTGGCAATCTCCTGTCGCGCAGCTGCCCTGGCGTGGCACGCTACCTGGTGCGATGGAGCCTTTCCATGGCATGCTCTTTGCCGACTTTCGCAATTTGCTCTCGACTCCATTCCTCTACTTCACCAACTTATGAATTAGTTCCTCAAAATTATTGAAACCTACAAAACAAGGACTAATCATGTTGGTTAGCACATATATTCACATTTATATAAAATCACATGAAAATGTATATAAATAAATATATAAACAAGGCAAAACTAACTTATAAAGTATCACTCTGGCATGCTATTTTGCCCACGATCACCTACCCCACACTTAAAGCCTTGTTCGTCCTCGAACAAACCTTTTACATCTCGTGCATATGGAGACTCACAGTTAGCTAATTTAGCAAAATAATTCAAGCTACGGCTATAATGATTACGTAAGGTAGCAAGCTAGAAATAGAGCATGCACGATTTAATCATTGAAATGAAATACAACTCTGCCAAGACTTCCTAGCCTCAAGAATCGACTCTCAATCTTTGCAAACTCATGCAAATCAACTGATCAAGGAATCCAACTTGAATTATATCCTTCATTCAGCATGTGCCCTCACGGCAAGAGAGTTACCAATTTTCACATGAAAATTTTTTTTGTCAATCACAACATGTGTGGGTATAGGAATAGAATTACGCTCACTCTCACAAGGAATTCATGTGCATTATGCAATGACCCATAAGCTTGC
The DNA here is from genome assembly GCA_035772735.1 of Datura wrightii. NCBI lineage: Eukaryota > Viridiplantae > Streptophyta > Magnoliopsida > Solanales > Solanaceae > Datura > Datura wrightii. The sequence goes on from JASDFA010000018.1 coordinate 148,617,698, forward strand.
CCTTAGTATTTTACTCCACTAATTTAAGGATGTATGAATGTAAGATCAAGTAGGACTTTTTAGGTTGTAATGTAGCTAAGGGACGGGTAGGTACTATTATGGCCAGTAATAGTGACTATCTTCCCTAAGCACTTTTAATACATCACGCCCTCATTACGAACTTCCCTTCTCTTACTTCACCTTTTTCTCCTTTCAGCTTTCTTTTTCCTCTTTTGTTCCCCCATTTCTTTAGGCACTCTCAACTTATTAGTAAGGAGTTCTATAAGTAGCTTTTGCATTAATTTGTTCTCTTACTCCCTACCACTATTCCAGCCTCTTCAACAAGTGAGCCCTTGACCTTTCTCAACTTTTACAGCTGCCACTTTTCCTTCTTTTTCATTCTTCTCACTACTTTACTCTTTCGGATTTTTCCCTTAAGTGCTTAGGAGTTTTGGATCAAATTCAAGGCTAATGAAAGAAAAAGGATTAAGCTTATGTTGCAGCTATCAAAGAATAGGCTCAAGGCTCAATGGGGCTAACTAGGATTAAATATTCAAGGTGGGTAAAATGAGGGATAACATTTGGGTTCCTTCAAAGAAATGCCTAAATCATTTCCTACAATTCACATCCTTCATTTTATTTTATAAACACACCAGTCAAGTTCTAGACATTCCACAATAGCACAGAATACTCAAAAACCTTACACTCATGGCACATGCTCAATTTAAGACACATTCAGCAGACTCTTAACCCAGCTAATTCAAACATTAAGCTTCAATCATATTGAGTCAAATTCAAGAGCCTAAGTATCTCAACAAAAGTTATACCACTAGCATGCTTCAACACTAACCATACTTGCCTCTTACAAACATTTATAGCACATACCCAGAACATCAAGCATCAATTAGCTACGGTTTCAAAAATCCAAACTTAATGACTAATTTTCCTCAAGAAGGTCGTCATCCATCCATCGTCGGAAACAGTCCCTAACTATGACTAAAAACATTATATACTGTTATACCCCGTAAATTCTCGACATGTAGATGGCCTATTCGCTTGTTGGTTAAGAGTTTTTTAATGCCATACATGCTAGGAAAAGGCCCGGGGAAAGACCGGATAAGTGACACATCGAACCATCGCAAGAGAAGGCTGACAGACCCCCTCCGCGATGGCCAAAGTGTCACAGAGGCTCACCTCCGTGATACACAGCGTGTCACGGAGGCTAGGATCCGCGTTACACAGAGTGTCACGGAGGTGAGGTGCAGCCCCAAGTATAAAAGCCTCCAAACTTCGGTTTTTATTTCATTTAACTTATAATTTCCAGAGAACACGATAGAGAACAAAGAGGAATGAAGGTTTACGATATATATTCATCTGATTAAGCCGTCAAACGCGGTCCAAACTCAAATTTACTCCAGATACCGAGGTATTAAGCAGCAAGGAGCACTCCTACGGATTTAGTTTCGTGAAATTCGGCCGGAGAATCGTCGTGCTACCGAACTAAGGTAAGTGGAATTGCTCCAAATTAGTGTCAATATACTCCTAGCCCTAAAGTGAGTATTTCTCCCTTTTGGACTTCTGAGAAATAGCGAGTTTTCGACCGTTTTTCGATAAGCAAAAGTTTTGGCTATATATATATTGAAAATGTTATCTTCTTCCAGAATATTAGTGTATTTAGTCCTAATTGATATATATATGGATGCAGTTGGGAGAAATAGCGAAAATACTGACCGAGCTACGCCAGTTAGTCGGGAAATCAGAAGCGAAGGTATGTAAAGCTAGTTTCCTCGACAAGTTTGTAGTCTCGGTATAGTAAGATAGTTCAAAGACCAGTAGAATGTTTCAGAAGTCGTGTGTTATGTTTAGTATGAATATTAGTACGATATTGGAAGCATCATGTTATGTATAGCGTGAAACTTGCTAGCACGATATAAATTCTAATACAAAGTGTTAGGAACTGTACAACATGCCCAGTATGTGATTTAGTAAAGTATGTTAGGATATTATCGTATTCAGTTGAAACTTAGTAAAGTAATATAAGTATCTGTAAGGTATCTCATAAGTAGAATGGTAGATTAAAATGAAGTTTAGAAAGCATGTTAGAAATAGTAAATCATGTTACTATGAAACTCAGTTATACAACATGATTCCCAGCAGAAAAACTATATCTTGTTCAACATTAGACTCAGCACAGTATGAGAGAAGATTATATACATATACCATTATCAGTCTCAGCATGTATTAAATACATACATATCACTATCACTAGTTCAGCATATAGTATGTACAGATACATTATCATCACTAGCTTTAGCATGTGGTATACGCAGTTAGTATTACTAGTTGAGACCACTATATTGTCTTGGGGTGGATTACCTAGCATTCATGACCGCCCCAGGGTTAATAACTGTATCGACTCGTCCGCTAAAGGGCGAGGATACATCACTCTACAGAGTGGCATGCCGTCCCACAGGGGACGAAGATGGGATGCCGGTTTCCCCATATTGTACCTTGGTCGGCCTTTATACACCCCCGTCGAGCGGGTACGCCCGGGGTGTTGATTCAGGAGTCCTCCGGACTCAGGTACAGTTATAGTCAAGGGCTCAGCGAGCCCAAGTGCATACCCAGGGAATCGGCAGGATGCTTATAGTTATTATAGGAGATGGGATGACCGGGGTAGGGGTATAGATTGCGTGTTGATTGTACCTCCCAGCTTATGGGGGCCGGGTATGGTTTGTGTGTGCTATGCTATGTTATGGTTTATGTTATGCCATGTTACACTAGATACGAGTAGATCAACAATAGAGCGATACATTTCCAGGTATGACTCCTACTCCTTCCAGCATAGTTGAGAGTAGGCTTAGCTTTACATTTTCCGTCAGTTTAGTCTATTCCTTTCTATTTCAATTCCATTAGTTGTATTGTTGTTTTTAGATATTTTTCAGTTGTTGTTTTACATACTCAGTACCAGCGGTACTCATGCCCGTTAGGGGCGCTGCATTACTTGCCTGCAGGTACTCATAGACGAGGAGCCGATACCTCACGATTCCGGCCAGCTCACAAGGTCATCAGCTCCAGTCATCCTGAGCTAGATAGCTAGAGGTTTATCCCTTGTCTTTTGTTGTACGGTATGGGTAGGCCGGGGCCCTATCCCGACCATCTTATCAGTATTCTTAAAGGCTTGCAGTCTGTATATATTTTTCTGTGGTTAGTTGTGCCGGTCGTGTGGGGCCGTGCGTATGTTTAGGTTTTTATGTTGGCTATGTGAGGCCTTATCCAGTCAGTAGTGGTGACCTTGCCAGTCAGGTAGCTGTTCACCATTTGTTATATTGATTTAGAGTTAACTAGACAACATGGTGGCCTTGTCGGCCCGCATAGGTTCCCCTATATGAATGTGATTCTGGCTAGCTGATGTTATAGTACAGGTGGCTATAGGCCTAGTCAGCCGGAGGCTGTATTTACAGCCATTATATAGCCCGTCGTTTCCTTGAATCCAGAGTTAGAGCCAGCCAGGCACCAAAAGTGCTTAGGCTCAACAGTCTAGCAGTTCAGGTCCCAGAAAGGCACCAGGTGCCAGTCATACCCCCTAAGGCGGGGCGTGGCAAACTTGGTATCAGACCAGGTCGAATCCCAGGGAGTCTGCAAGCCATGCTAAGTAGAGTCTTGCCTATGGATGTGTTGTGCACCAGATACTATGGGTAGGAGGCTGCAAGGCATGATAGGATGGTTGCCTTTTATTCTTATTCAGTCGTGCTGTAGAGCGGTACAGTATAGGGTTGAGTCCCTAGAGCTTACTGTATTCTTTGGTTACAGATAATGTCAGACCAACGACATCCTATCACAGGCTGGAGCTTGGATATTGCAGCAGGAGAAGACACCAGCAGGATGCCTCACCCTCATTTAGAAACAAGCCAGATCAGAGGGCAATACAGAGGCATCGTCCCAACCTTCTCAGCAGTCTCCACCACATCACGATCCACTTGGGGCGACACCACCTCCAGCAGTCCCTATACCGATACCTTCCAACCAGGAGGTTAGGAGTGCGGTAGTCATGTTAGCATAGATGATGGCTGCTCAGTGTCAACCGATTCCGTCTACAGTTGCGGAGTCGTCAGAAGGGCTTGGTAGTTCGAGGGTCCGAGAGTTCTTGGCTCTGAATCCCCCACAGTTTACAGGTACGGACCGGACAGAGGACCCTCAGGATTTTCTAGATCAGATGCAGAGAATTTTTAGGGTTATGCATGCCACGCCTACAGAATCAGTTGAGTTGGCAGCATTCCGATTACGGGACATTGCCGTGTTGTGGTATGAAAGCTAGGAAAGGTCCCGAGGGAGAGATGTTTCCGCTCTGACCTGGTCCAGCTTCTCAGGAGCTTTTCTGGATCACTATTTGCCACGGGAGATTCGATAGGCCCAGGTGGACCAGTTTTTACATTTAGAGCAGGGGGCATGAGTGTTCGATATGCACCAGCCTTTGTTGATACCATGGCATCCAGAGTACATCGCTTTATCATGGGATTGAATCCAGAATATGTTGAGACTTGTATTATAGCCACACTACGAGAGGACATGGATATTGCCCGAGTTCAGGCATTTGCCTAGAATATTGAGGGCATCAGGCAGCGGCATCTGGAGATCAGGAGGACCAATCAGGAACAGCGCCGCAGGGATAGGCCAGTTGAGTTATAGAGGGAGGCTCGGGGAGGGCCTAGGCCATGATTGTTAGATAGGCCGCCCAGACCCCCGCCTCCAGGGCACAGTCAGAGACCGGCAGAGGCTTGCACATTGCAGATTCACCATTAAAGAGGAGGGCGGAGTAGAGTAGGTATACCCTACCACTTTGCCTTATATGCAGCCGACGCCATTCTAGTGCATGCAGGTATGGCTCCACCGGATGTTATATTTGTGGCCAAGAGGGCCATCTGATGAGAGATTTCCCAGCTAGAGGTCAGGAGGATCGAGATAGACAGGACAGGGAATCCGCAGGGTCATGAGCTACAGCATCATCGGCAGGGCGCAGTCCCTCAGTTTCAGCAGGCAGGGGTCGGGGCAGATCAGGGGCCTCCAGTGTAGGTGTGGGTCCAAGCTGCACATATGCTTTACCAGGGAGGCAGGATTCAGAAGCGTCACCTGATGTTGTGACAGGTATGATGACTATCTGCTCACACCCTGCTTATGTATTGATTGATCCAGGATCTACTTTGTCCTACATTACTTTATTTGTGGCTCGAAAGTTTAGTGCTGCACTAGAGTTGCTTCAATAACCCTTTTCAGTATCCACCCCCGTTGGTGACTCCATTGTAGCTAGAAGGGTCTATCGTGGTTGTATAGTAGAGGTTGCTGAGCGCCAGACCACAGTAGATCTGGTAGAATTAGAAATGGTCGATTTCAACGCCATTATGGGTATGGATTGGTTGGATCCGTGCTATGCAAATGTAGAATGCTGGACCAAGACAGTCCGATTCCACTTTCCAGGAGAGGCAGTACGAGAGTGGAAGGGCAGCACAGCTACGCCAAAAGGTAGGTTTATTTCCTACCTTCAGGCGAGGAAGTTGATAGCCAAGTTATGTATTTACCATCTAGTCAGAGTTCAGGATGTTCGGGTAGAGCCTCCGACTCTCCAGTCAGTCCCAGTGGTGAATGAGTTCCCTAACGTATTTCTAGATGAGCTACCTAGTATTCCTCCAGAAAGGGAAATAGATTTTGCAATTGATTTATTACCAGGAACTCATCCCATATCAATTCCTCCGTATTGTATGGCTCTTGCTGAACTCAGAGAGTTAAAGGAGCAGCTGAAAAATCTGTTAGACAAGGGCTTTATCAGGCCAAGTACTTCACCGTGGGGTGCGCCAGTTCTATTTGTGAGAAAGAAGGATGGCTCGCTCCGTATGTCTATAGATTACCGGCAGTTGAATAAGGTTACAGTTAAGAATAAGTATCCGCTTCCCAGAATATAGATGATTTGTTTGACCAGTTACAGGGGGCCAAATATTTCTCCAAGATTGATTTACGGTCCGAATACCATCAGGTTCGAGTCCGTGAAAGAGACATTCCCAAGAAAGCCTTCAGGACTAGATATGGCCACTTTGAATTTCTAGTTATGTCCTTTGGGATGACAAATGCCCCAGTAGTATTTATGGACCTGATGAACAGTATCTTCAGACCATACCTGGACCTGTTCGTGATAGTGTTTATTGATGACATTCTGGTGTATTCTCGCTCAGAGACAGACCACCAAAATCATTTACGGACAGTGCTCCAGATTCTCAGGTACCGTCAGTTGTACGTCAAGTTCTCCAAATGTGAATTCTGGCTGAACTCAGTAGCTTTCTTGGGGCATATTATGTCGGATGCTGGTATACAGGTAGATACGTAGAAAATAGAAGCAGTCAAAACATGGCCCAGACCTACCACTCCGACTGAAGTCCGCAGTTTTCTGGGATTAGCAGGATACTATAGAAGGTTTGTTGAGGGATTCTCCACCATAGCGGCACCTCTAACTAAGCTAACACAGAAAGCAGTAAAGTTCCAGTGGATAGAGGCATGTGAGCAGAGTTTCCAAGAATTGAAAGACAGGTTGACCTCCGCCCCAGTATTAGCGTTGCCAGAAGGTACAGAGGGTTATTCAGTGTATTGTGATGCATCAGGTATTGGGTTGGGATGTGTGTTGATGCAGCACGGTAAAGTGATTGCTTGTGCTTCTAGACAGCTGAGGAAACACGAAAGGAATTATCTTATCCATGACTTGGAGTTAGCTGTAGTGATCCATGCCTTAAAGATATGGATACATTACTTGTATGGCGTCCATGTGGATATTTTCATAGATCATAAGAGCCTATAGTATATCTTCACTCAGAGGGAGTTGAATTTGCGACAGCGTCACTGGTTGGAGTTATTGAAAGATTATGACGTGGACATTCTATATCATTTGGGAAAAGCTAATGTAGTAGCAGATGCTCTCAGCCATAAATCGATGGGGAGTTTGGCGTATTTGCAGCCCGAACAGTGGGAGTTGGTTAGAGAAATACATCAACTATCCAGCCTAGCCGTTCGTGTAGCAGAGACAGAGGAAAACAGAGTGGTAATTCAGAATACCACAGTGTCGTCATTAGTTGAGGAGGTAAAAGAACGGCAACATGAAGATCCTAACCTTGTTCAGATTAAGGACAAAATTCAGTAAGGGAAAGTGCCAGATTTTCAGGTAACTGAGGATGAAGTGCTGAGATGTAAGGGCCGCCTTTGTGTTCCGGACATTTCAGGGCTTCGCCAGCAGATCATGAGCGAGGCGCATTACGCCCGCTATTCTCTCCACCCAGGTGCGACGAAAATGTACCATGATATCAAAGAAATTTACTGGTGGCCAGGTATGAAGAGGGAAATAGCAGAATTTGTAGCCTAGTGTCCTAACTGTCAGCAAGTAAAAGCAAAACACCAAAAACCAGGTGGGTTGACTCAGGACATAGCTGTGCCTCTTTAGAAGTGGGAAGCAGTAAACATGGACTTTGTAGCAGGACTACTCTGTACCAGGCATAGACATGATTCAATTTGGGTAATTGTTGACAGACTGACAAAATCAGCCCATTTTCTACCAGTAAAAGCCACTTTCTCTACTGAAGATTATGCCGAACTATATATCAGAGAAATAGTTAGATTACATGGTGTTCCAGTATCTATTATCTCTGACAGAGGAGCACAATTTACAGCTAGATTTTGGCAGTCATTTCAGAGAGGTCTAGGAACGCAGATTAATTTCAGCACAGCATTCCACCCTCAGACAGATAGGTAGGCTGAATGCACTATTCGGACGCTCGAGGATATGCTACGGGCGCGTGTGCTAGACATTGGAGGTAGCTGGGATGAGCATTTGCCGCTAATTGAATTTGCTTATAATAATAGTTATCACTCAGCTATCCAGATGGCGCTCTTTGAGGCATTATACGGGCGAAAATATAGGTCGCTAGTTGGCTGGTTTGAAGTGGGAGAGTCAGCGCTGATTGGGCCAGATATTATTAAACAGTCAGAGGAGAAGGTAAAGCTTATCAGAGAACGCCTACTGACTGCATAGAGCCACTAGAAATCATATGCTGATATGCGGCACAGAGACCTGGAATTTGATGTGAATGACTGGGTATTTTTGAAAGTATCTCCAATGAAAGGGGTGATGAGATTCGGCAAGAAGGGTAAGATCAGTCCAAGGTTCGTTGGGCCTTATCAGATTCGGCGGAAAATAGGCCAAGTGGCATATAAGTTGAACTTTCCTCCAGAATTAGAATCCGTTCCTCCAGTTTTCAACGTATCTATGCTAAGAAAGTACATAGGAGACCTATCCAGAGTAGTCCCTGTCCAGGATGTCCAGGTTACGGAGGAGCTGGCCTATGAAGAGGTCCCAGTAGCTATACTAGATAGGCAGATTCGCAGGTTGAGGACTAAAGACATTGCTTCTGTCAAGGTACTGTGGCGTAACAAGAACCGAGAGGAGATAACTTGGGAGGCAGAGGAAGATATGAAAATCAGATATTGTCACTTGTTTCAAGCCTAGTCAGTCAAGAGGTATGTTAGTATTGTTATTTTATATAGTGCCTCATAGTATATGTATAAATGAGATAGTCGACTCTAGTCTTTTATGAGATGAATACTATTGTATTGTGTGGAGTACCTGTATTGGACTTTTCTGCATTTCAGGTTTTTGAGATAATCCATATTACAGGGGAAACTCTGTCAAAATTTTCCTAGAAAAAAGTTGAGTAAGTTGAGAATTCCTATAAATAGAAGTTTACATTCGAGGACGAATGTTCTTAAGGGAGAAGAATGTTACACCCCGTAAATTATCGACATGTAGATGGCCTATTCGCTTGTTGGTTAAGAGTTTTTGAATGCCATACATGCTAGGAAAAGGCTCGGGGAAATACCGGATAAGTGACACATCGAACCATTGCAAGAGAAGGCTGGCAGACCCCTCCGCGATGGCTAGAGTGTCACGGAGGCTCACCTCCGCGATACACAGCGTGTCACGAAGGCTAGGCTCCGCGTTACACAGTGTGTCACGGAGGTGAGGTGCAGCCCCAAGTATAAAAGCCTCCAAACTTCGGTTTTTATTTCATTTAACTTATAATTTCCATAGAACACGATAGAGAACAGAGAGGAACGAAGGTTTACGATATATATTCATCCGATTACGCCGTCAAACGCAGTCCAAACTCAAATTTACCCAGAATACCGAGGTATTAAGCAGCAAGGAGCACTCCTACAGATTTAGTTTCGTGAAATTCGGCCGGCGAATCGTCGTGCTACCGAACTAAGGTAAGTGGAATTTATCCAAATTAGTGTCAATATACTCCTAGCCCTAAAGTGAGTATTTCTCCCTTTTGGACTTCCGAGAAATAGCGAGTTTTCGACCGTTTTTCGATAAGCAAAAGTTTTGGCTATATATATATTAAAAATGTTATCTTCTTCCAGAATATTAGTGTATTTAGTCCTAATTGATATATATATGGATGCAGTTGGGAGAAATAGCGAAAATACTAACCGAGCTACGCCAGTTAGCCGGGAAATCAGAAGCGAAGGTATGTAAAGCTAGTTTCCTCGGCAAGTTAGTAGTCTTGGTATAGTAAGATAGTTCAAAGGCCAGTAGAATGTTTCAGAAGTCGTGTGTTATGTTTAGTATGAATATTAGTACGATATTGGAAGCATCATGTTATGTATAGCGTGAAACTTGCTAGCACGATATAAATTCTAATACAAAGTGTTAGGAACTGTATAGCATGCCCAGTATGTGATTTAGTAAAGTATGTTAGGATATTATCATATTCAGTTGAAACTTAGTAAAGCAATATAAGTATCTGTAAGGTATCTCAGAAGTAGAATGGTAGATTAAAATGAAGTTCAGAAAGCATGTTAGAAATAGTAAATCATGTTACTATGAAACTCAGTTATACAACATGATTCCCAGCAGAAGAACTATATCTTGTTCAACATTAGACTCAGCACAGTATGAGAGAAGATTATATACATATACCATTATCAGTCTCAACATGTATTAAATACATACATATCACTATCACTAGTTCAGCATATAGTATGTACAAATACATTATCATCACTAGCTTCAGCGTGTGGTATACGCAGTTAGTATTACTAGTTGAGACCACTATATTGTCTTGGGGTGGATTACCTAGCATTCATGACCTCCCCAGGGTTAATAACTGTATCGACTCGTCCGCCAAAGGGCGAGGATACATCACTCTATGGAGTGGCATGCCGTCCCACAAGGGACGAAGATGGGATGCCGATTTTCCCATATTGTGCCTTGGTCGGCCTTTATACACCCTCGTCGAGCGGGTACGCCCAGGGTGTTGATTAAGGAGTCCTCCAGACTCAGGTCCAGTTATAGTCAGGGGCTCAGTGACCCAAGTACATACCCAGGGAATCGGCAGGATGCTTATAGTTATTATAGGAGATGGGACGACCGGGGTAGGGGTATAGATTGCGTGTTGATTGTACCTCTTGGCTTATGGGGGCCAGGTAAGGTTTGCGTGTGCTATGCTATGTTATGTTATGTTATGCCATGTTACGCTAGATATGAGTAGATCGACAATAGAGCGATACATTTCCAGGTATGACTCCTACTCCTTCCAGCATAGTTGAGAGTAGGCTTAGCTTTACATTTTTAGTCAGTTTAGTCTATTCCTTTCTATTTCAGTTCCATCAGTTGTATTGTTGTTTTCAGATATTTTTCAGTTGTTGTTTTACATACTCAGTACCAGCGGTACTGACGCCCGTTGGGGGCACTGCATTACTTGCCTGCAGGTACTCATAGACGAGGAGCTGATACCTCGTGATTCCAGCCAGCTCACAGGGTCATCAGCTCCAGTCATCTGGAGCTAGATAGCTAGAGGTTTATCCCTTTTCTTTTGTTGTACGGTATGGGTAGGCCGGGGCCCTGTCCCGACCATCTTATCAGTATTTTTAGAGGCTTGTAGTATGTATATATTTCCCTGTGGTTAGTTGTGCCGGTCGTGTGGGGTCGTGCATATGTTTAGTTGTTTATATTTGCCGTGTGAGGCCTTATCCAGTCAGTAGTGGTGACCTTGCCGGTCATGTCGCTGTTCAACATTTGTTATATTGATTTAGAGTTAAGTAGACAGCATGGTGGCTTTGTCGGCCCGCATAGGTTCCCCTATATGAATGTGATTCTGGCTAGCTGATGTTATAGTACAGGTGGCTATAGGCCTAGTCGGCCAGAGGCTGTATTTACAGCCGTTATATAGCCCGTCGTATCCTTGAATCCAGAGTTAGAGCCAGCCAGGCACCAGAAGTGCTTAGGCTCAGCAGTCTAGCAGTTCAGGTCCCAGTAAGGCACCAGGTGCCAGTTATCCCCCCCAAGGCGGGGAGTGACATATACAAACAAGGAACTTTTTTTTATTCTTCTGTTCAAAGACCCCCGGTCGGAAAAGAACCGAAAAGAAAAACCAACGGTTGATGAAGTCCTGCTTGACTCATAAAAATTTTTCAAATTTCTCGCAAATTCCTCACAAGCATTACATTCACCAAAAAAATTTGTTAAGCACAAAAATTTTTAAATTTTTCTCACCCCACACTTAAATCATGCTATGTCCTCATAGCATCACATTAAAATTTAAAGGACGAGAAATACTCCCTAAGCCTCTATCGCAAGCTAAAAGCATGCTTTTCTTCAAGTTCTCCTAGGTGGGTGTTTGACCCCACACTTCTTCTATTTCATACTTTTTAGCTTCCTCCTTCTCGGTACTAAGACTTCCCTTCCATCTGTGCTTATCCTTCCACCAAAAACACAAACATAATGAAAACAACAAAATCAACACAAAATCAAAATTAAACAATTTGTACCTTAGGTACCCTTGGGTTGCCTCCCAAGCAGCGCCTTACTTTACGTCGCGACACAACGTGGACTGTCCTTTTCAGGACATCCTCATACCTGGGTTCCTGTTCGAGAGCCATCTCCTTTTCTTTTGATTTTTAGAGGAAAAAGCCTCCACTCCGTTCCTCTCTTCGTCCAACTTCTTCATAATTTGAAGCCCTTTATCAGACTCGGGCTAGACACTTGTCATTACCCTTGGCCATGCACCTATGGAATCCTCCACCCTACACTCATCCTCTAACAATACACTAACCTGACAAAGGTTTCTGTAGTGTGCGGATGGGTTCATTTCTTGGTAAACACAAAAGAGTTCTTCTTTATCTTCGACCCTCATTTTCAGGGTCCCTGCTCTCAAATAAATCACCGCTCCTCTGCTGGACAAGAATGACCGTCCCAAGATTAAGGGTACCTGGTCATCAACTTGAAAATCTAAGACAATAAAATCAGCAGGTATAATAAGCTAACCTACTTTGATGAGAAGGTCCTCTATTATTCCATCAGGTGTCACTCGTGACTTATCAGCCAGCTGCAGCATCAACCTCATTGGCGTAGGTTTTCCCAACCCCAGGTGGTTGAATAAGGATAGGGGCATTAGGTTAACTGCTGCCCCTAGATCACACAAAGCTCGTACCACCTCAGCTTTACCAATTTGTATGGGGAGGGTAAAACTCCCTGGGTCTTTGAGCTTCTTTGGAATCTTGCTCAATACCTTGTGACTACACTCCTCAGTCAGTGCTACAGTCTGGACATCCACCAACCTAACTTTGTTCGCCATCACGTCCTTCAAGTATTTAGCATACTTGGGCATTCCCTGCAAAACATCAATAAGAGGCAAATTTATGTGAAGTTCTTTGAAACTCTCAAAGAACTTTTTGAAGCATTCCTCCTCCTTGCTCTTTCTGAATTTCTAAGGGAATGGTGGTGGTGGTCTTTATGCTGGCTGCATTGAAGATTGTGCATGTTGTTGCCCAGCACTCTGATTATCTCCCGTGTTGCTGCATGGTCCTGGTCTAACAAACTCCGGTTGCACCTCCTTTCTCAGCTCTTTTGGCACTGCATCAGCTAATTGCTTGCCGTTTCTCAGACTGATGGCATTGACCTATTGGGAGTTAGGATCTGTGTCGCTTGGTAATCCCCCCTGCGATCTCATGTTTTGAGTAGCTGCTATCTGACCCACTTGTTTTTCAAGATTGCGGGTGGCCATTTGCTGATTCTTTAAGTCTGTTGCCATCCTCGCTTGATTTTCCGCTAACTGAGTCTGGGTCTCCATGATTTTCTACAATGTTTCCTCAATGTTGCTGGTCACTTGACCATCATTCTGCCTGTTGTGCTAATACTGCTGTTGTTGAGGTTGCATATAACTCTTCTTTTGGTTTCCACCCCATAATAAATTCGGGTGTCCCTGCCAATTTCTATTGTAGTTGTGTCAAACATTCTGATTGTTCCACTGCACATTCCCAACAAAATTGACTAATTCCAGATTGGCTCCACACGATTCTACCTTGTGCCCATTATTACCAAAAATTTCACACCAACTCGGAGCTTGTTGAACTGCATTAACCTGGCCTGTTGTTGGTTCATACTCAGTTTAATGAATTGAGTCATCATCTGATGCTGAAATGAAGCTAACTACGCTGCCAAGGCATTCATTCCATCTACCTCTATCAACCCTGATCTCTTTCCTGCCCCTCTCGATGACTCGCTGTGCCACTCTAGATTTCCTTGAGCAATTCTGTTCAACAAAGTGTACAACTCATCATACGTCTTCTCCAAGGCTTGCCCACCCGATGCCGAGTCTAGTAATATTTTTGTGTGTGGGTCTAGACTTTCTACAAAGGTATGAGCCAGCACTTCATTTCATTGCTGGTGATGGGGATAGTCTCTCATTAATGATTTGAATCATTCCCAAGCCAAATATAAATTCTCATCAGACCTCTGCTTGAAACCCAATATCTCACTTCTCAGCTTTGCAGTTTTGCCTGAAGGAAAGAATCTAAAAAGGAACTTCTTAGCCAAGTCATCCCACGAAGTTATGGAGTTCGGTGACTCAGCCTTCAACCACTTTTTCGCCTCTCCCAACAATGAAAATGGGAAGAGGGTCAGTCTGACATAATTTGTGGACACGCTGGTGGGGACAAACGTGTCACTTATCTCAAGAAAGTTCTGTAAGTGCTGCTGCGGGTCCTCATGTGCCATCCCAGTGAATTGACCACTAGAATGTAGCAGCTGCACCATGTTCTGTTTAAGCTCAAAGTTCCCTCCAGGCTCCGGTTTCCAGATGCTAGAGTTCACATTAGTCGCTTGTGGGATTGCCACTTCGCGAACTGGTCTAGCTGCCATTGCTTCTGATGACAATTGTGCTTGTCCTGCGGGTGGTTGTTGTTGTACCTTTTCTTGAAGTCTCTTCAACTTTTTCTCTATAGCTACTCTCCTTCACAAATAGATTTGACGTTCAGGTTCAAGCAACGGTTCCACAAGCTCTCTATTTTTAGCCATCTCGGCAGGACAACCTGTCACCTGCAAATGATCAGACTAAGACCAAGTTTCTCAACACTTTAGGAAATTCAAAAATCACACAAAAATAGATAAATTATAAAAACTTCACTGAGTCCCCGGCAAGGACGCCAAAAACTTGTTGTGCGATTCCCGCAAGTGTACGGGTCGTGCAAGTAATATAGTGGCTCTTTTTAAGAACCGGAATGTCGAACCCACAAGGACTGGACCCATTCCTCTAAATATCTAGTTCGAGTGTAATATTTAACGCCAAAAATGTCTATTATAAAAGTTTTCAAGGGACGTTTAATTAAGTCTAATTTTGGTCAACGACATATTCTGAATTCACTCCAGGAGCAACATAGAGTTAAAACCAGATAATCATGCGCTATTATGAATTGCAATGGGTTAAGTATGAAACTATCAATTGTTGTCTCACATAATCAGAATTGCATGCTCAGGGCCTTTCGAGCCTCTAAACACGACAAACTAGCCTCACTGCATCATTGTGAGCGAGGATGCTACTTCTAGTTCGTGGGCAATTAATTACGTGGATGTGGTTTACGTGGAAATGAGTAGGGACTCTCGTGCACCTAATCATTTAACTCAACTTAGACACACAACTACCTCTTTGAGTGGTGATGTGATAAACCTAAGTCAGTCTCTAAATAATCCCGTTTTATCAACCAAGCAAGGCATTAGGTATATTTCTATCCTAACACAAATTATATCGTGAGATACAATCATGCTCCTCACATTCTCATGTTCTGACCTAGGTAAATGCTTTCTCAAGAAAATGCCCAAGTTAACGTGTATGTTTTCATGGTGATCAATCATAAAAACAACCAATAATCCAGAATGCAAGACAAAACAACAATCAATAACTTAATTCCACAGAAATTCATAAAAACACAATCATAATTCATGGCTTCAACCCTAGAGGAAGGGTTCTAGCCATTCATGTTCATAAAATTAAAAGAAACTACAACTAAATTAACATACTTACAAGAATTGGTAGATGAGAAGGGAAATTTCCAAACCCTAGATGAGTTCTCCCACTTCTCCCTTCACTCCTAGGTGGTTTTTCCAGAATAAAATTTTGACAAAGTGGTTTTAGGAGTTAAGGGACCTATTTATAGTAAATGAGAAACGTGCATAATTTCTCCTGTCGTGGAATGGCTCCGTGTCATGGAGTGTATCGCGGAGCACTGCCTCCGTGACATAGAGGTAACGCGGAGGCTCTCTGGAAATTGCCTCCGGATGCCAAAACTGCCGAGTGTCACTGCACTGCCAACGTGACACGCTGCTCATGCAACGCGTTGGCAATCTCCTGTCGCGCAGCTTCCCTGGCGTGCCACGCTACCTGGCGTGCTAGAGCCTTGCCATGGCATGCTCTTTGCCGACTTTCGCAATTTGCTCCCGACTCCATTCCTCTACATCACTAACTTATGAATTAGTTCGTCAAAATCATTGAAACCTACAAAACAAGGACTAATCATGTTGGTTAGCACATATATTCACATTTATACAAAATCACGTGAAAATTTATATAAATAAATAGATAAATAAGGCAAAACTAAGTTATAAAGTATCACTCGGGCATGCTATTTTTCCCACGATCAGTGGATAATCCCACTCTATCTAGATTCTGGACCTAGAGGCCTCAAGGTACGCTATCAGCTTCTAGGCGAGATTTACTATAAATACAGGCGTCAAAATTGAAAGTTATACCTCACGGCTATGCCCTTTGCTGGCAAACCTAACCATTCAGGCCCAACAACTAAACATAGACTTCTAAGGCCTTGGCATTACAACAAAACATCAGAATACTTGGTGGTAAACAGTGAAATAGGAAACTCTCTCCTGGATCACCCTAACAACTGGCCCCTTGCAAAACCTATACACGAGACTTGGGAACGGGATAGTAGTGCTTAACCCCATAGCCCAATCTCAAATCTCCTATGCTATTACCTTTGGAATATTGATGGCATATCTCAACATGATACATGTCACCAAAGCTTCTCTGTCTACACTGAGGTGTTGTCATTGACTGTTGGGGCCAACCTATGGCGAACCAATGTCTAGCAGGCCTTTGTTATAAAGTTCAGCGAGGCTTTTGTGACCTGTCGACCATTGGTCACCCACTCTACCTCCATCTTATCCTCTTTTATGACCCTAACTAGCCATTTCACTTTGCTCTATTTTTCCTCAAAACCCTATTTCTTTACCTTTTTCAAAGCTTCTATTGGGTAATCAAACTCAGCTATAGCATCCAGAGCTCTGAATTGTGGCCCGTATAATATCTGAGCAATAGATCACTCGGAGATGTCAACCATGCATCCTATAACCATGACACTATCTAGCTTAGGTTGTTCCTTCAATTTCTGTGCAGCTTTTTCTTTCTGCTCCATCGTTGCTAATTAGTTGGCATAGAACTCCTAGACTATCTTGGCACTGTACTTTTCGAGAGTTTTAGCCATCCACTAATATCCATAGAAGCTGAAAATCTGCATCATCTCCTCGACCTCATTTAGGAACTAGTCAAGATTAGTGGTTATTCCTTAATACTCTGCTTGGGATGATGCTTGGAGGTGAGAGCAAGTCCCTGCTCATAGATCTCTTGAGCACCATGTACATGCCACCTCATAGTCCGAGTCTCTCGGGATGGAGTCTTCCCAGCTTCTTCCTCAGACCCAGAATCATCATTACCATCTACATACTGGGCCTCCTTAGACCCGTCCTCAACATTTGAGCCACTACCGGACTCTTGAGTCTGATCACCTGCTCCCTCCTCAAACTGGGGAGTAGCTGCTGGAGTAGTGGATGTCGCTTCATGTGCCCTATTTGTCCGTGGCTCATTAGTGTTAGTTGTATCCACTTAATATTCCTCCATCAAATCACTATGGGTGTTTCCTTTCTTGTTGGAGTCGGAGGGCTCATCTCTCGATGCCCTCCGAGCAACAATTTCAACCTTGGCCTTCTTGATTAATTTCCTTTTGAACTTCATTGTACCCATGGAGAAACGAGTTAGTATGTGCGCTCTAAGAAGAAGAAAGCAAGAAAAATGTGCTCTGAAATTTTTCATGACTATACAGTACGGGTCATACCTTGGTGGTATGATTTGTATAGAGACTCAAACATTTAGTGATTCTGGTACGACTAGTACTAGGTTGGTACAGTTCATACTAGGAGTCGTATAAGGATTTCCCTAGAATTTTGATATTTTGTAGTTTTGTACGACTCAATTTATGGATCGTATTAGATTCTAGGAGTTGTACAAAGGGTCGTACTAGTACTTTTGAAGTTTGATCCTTTCAGAATCCTGCTACGATCACCAGGTGCTACTGGTAGTAAGATACCCATGAGCCGAACAAGGATCCGTACCATTTCTTTCTATTGAAATGGTCTTTGGACTGTCCCAACGAGCCCTCCTACGAGTCATAGTATGGAACCAAAAGTTGTAAGAAAGATCATGAAGCTCTTCCTCACCTAGGTAGTGTTAGTTATTCATGAAAACAATTATTTTGAATTGGGTACTCAAAATTCCCTATTTTGTTCGATTGTACTTATAGGAGTTAGTTTGATTGCATAGAGTTCCATTTTCCATCATCTCAGATAGGAGTACACAATTCACCTCCTAGTTCTGGAGATCATTTCAAAAGGGACTTGGTACTCAGGTGAAGCTTAGCACGACTTTTCACTTACAGATAGATGGTTATTGATCACGGGCAAAATAGCATGCCCGAGATACGCTTTATACCTTAATGTAGTCTTGTTTATCTAAGTTATTTTACATACTTTCATGTGATTTTATATAAATGTGAATATATGTGCTAACCAACATGATTAGTCCTTGTTTTGTAGGTTTCAAGGATTTTGAGGAACTAATTCACAAGTTGGTGAAAGGAAGGAATGGAGTGGGAGCAAGTGGCGAAAGTCAGCAAGGAGCATGCCTTGGCAAGGCTGGCCGCGCCAGGCAGCGTGCCATGCTGTGCGTGTGCCGCGCCCAGCGCCGTGCCACGCCCTTGCCAAGCGCACGATAGAAGGCAGCAAAAGGCAGCAGTAGGCGGAGAACCAGCGCGCCAGCGCCGTGCCACGCTAGGCCAGCTGCGCGACGGCAGCATGCCAACGCGCTGCATGAACAGCGTGCCAAGTTGGCCAGCGCGGTGACCCTCGGCAGCTTGGGTTCCTGAGGAACTTTCCAGAGAGCTTACGCGTTGCCTCCATGTCACGGAGGCAGTGCTCCGCGATACACTCCATGACACGGAGCCGTTCCATTTCAGGCTAAATTATGCACGTTTTCCGTTTACTATAAATAGGACCCTTAGCTCTTAAAATCATTTGGTCACGATTTTACTCTGAAAAACCACCTAGGAGTGAAGGGAGAAGTGGGAGAACTCTTCTAGGGTTTATCAAATTCCCTTCTCATCTACCAAATTCATGTAAGTATGTTAGTTTAGTATTAGTTAATTGTAGTTTTACGAACATGAATGGCAAGAACCCTTCCTCTAGGGTTGAAGCCATGAATTATGATTGTGCTTTTATGAAATTGTTTTGGAATTAAGTTATTGATTGTTGTTTTCGTCTTGCATTCTGGATTGTTGGTTGTTTTTATGATTGATCACCATGAAAGCATATTTGTTAGCTTGAGTAATAGCTTGAGAAAGCATTACCTAGGTCAGGACATGAGAATGTAAGGAGCATGTTTGTATCTCGGGAGATATGTTGTGTCAGGAAAGAAATATACCTCACACCTTGCTTGGTTGACACACGGGGGTTATGAAAGACCAACTTGGGATGTCACATCACCACTCGAAGAAGTAGTTGTGAGGCTAAGTTGAGTTAAATGGTTAGACGCACGAAAGTCCCTAATCGTTTCCCCGTAAACCACAACATAATTGATTGCCCGCGACTAGAAAATTAAACTCCTCGCTCACAATGATGCAGTGAGGCTAGATTGTCGTGATTAGAGGCTCGAAAGACCATAAACATGCAATTCTAATTATGTGAAATAACAATTGATAGTTCCATGCTTAACCCATTGCAAATCGTAGTATCACATGATTAATTGGTTTTAACTCTATGTTGCTCCTAGAGTAATTTCAGAATACTTCGTTGACCCAAACTTAGACTTAATTAATCTCAATCGAAAATGTCTATAAGCAACACTTGAGGTATTTAAGATCACAATAGAAATGGATAGTTAGAGGAATGGGTCCAGTCCCTGTAGGTTCGACAATCCGGTTCTTAAAAAGAGCCACTATATTACTTGCACGACCCGTACACTTGCGGACGCGCGAATCGGGGACGTCAAGTTTTTGGCGCCGTTGCCGGGGACTCGGCGAAGTTTTGATAATTTATCTATTTTTGTGTGATTTTTAAATTCTCTTAAGTGTTGAGAAACTTGGTCTTAGTCTGATTATTGCAGGTAACAGGTTGTCCTGCCGAGCTGGCTAGAAATAGAGAGCTTGTGGAACCGTTGCTTGATCCTGAACGTCAAATCCATTTGCGAAGGAGACTAGCTCTAGAGCATAAGCTGAAGAGACTTCAAGAAAAGGTTCAACAACGACCACCCGCGGGACAAGCACAATTGTCATCGGAAGCAATGACAGCTAGACCAGTTCGCGAAGTGGCAATCCCACTAGCGACAAATGTGACCTCAAGCATTCGTAAATCGGAGCCTGGAGGGCACTTTGAGCTTAAACGGAACATGGTGCAGCTGTTACATTCTAGTGGTCAATTCACTGGGATGGCACATGAGGACCCGCAGCAGCACCTACAGAGCTTTTTAGAGATTAGTGACACGTTTGTCCCCACCGGCGTGTCCACAGATTATGTCCGAATGACCCTCTTCCCATTTTCACTGTTGGGAGAGGCGAAAAAGTGGCTGAAGGCTGAGCCACCGAACTCCATAACTTCATGGAATGTCTTGGCTAAGAAGTTCCTTATCAAATTCTTCCCTTCAGGCAAAACTGCAAGGTTGAGAAGTGAAATACTCAGTTTCAAGTACAGGCCTGATGAGAACTTATATATGGCTTGGGAAAGATTCAAGTCATTGTTAAGAGATTACCCCCATCACCAGCAATCAAATGAAGTGCTGGCTCATACCTTTGTAGAAAGTCTAGACCCACACACAAAAATATTAATAGACTCTGCATCGGGTGGGCAAGCCTTGGATAAGACATATGATGAGTTGTACACTTTGTTGAACAGAATTGCACAAGGAAATCCAGAGTGGCACAACGAGTCATCGAGAGGGGCAGGAAACAGATCGGGGTTAATAGAAGATAGATGGTTTGAATGCCTTGGCAGCACAGTTAGCTTCGTTCCAGCATCAAATAATGACTCAGTTTAATAAACTGAGTATGAACCAACGCCAGGGCCAGGTTAATGAAGTTCAGCAAGCTCCAAGTTGGTGTGAAATTTGTGGTAATAATGGGCACTATGCAGAATCTTGTGGAGCCAATCTGGAGTCAGTCAATTTTGTTAGTAATGTGCAGCGCAACAATCAGAATTTTGAAACCAGTTACAACAGAAATTGGCAGGGCCACCCAAATTGTTCTTGGGGTGGTAACCAAAAGCAAAATTATATGCAACCTCAACAGCAGCAGTATCAGCAGAATAGGCAGAATGATGGGCAGTTGAGTAGCAACATTGAGGAAACATTGCAGAAAATCATGGAGACCCAGACTCAGTTAGTGGAAAATCAGGCGAGGATGGCAACAGACTTAATGAATCAGCAAGTAGCCACCCGAAATCTTGAAAAACAAGTGGGTCAGATAGCAGCTGCTCAAAACATGAGATCACAAGGGGGATTACCTAGCGACACAGATCCTAACCCCATGCAGATCAATGCCATCAGTCTGAGAAGCGGTAAGCAATTAGCTGATGCAGTGCCAAAGGAGCTGAGAAAGGAGGTGCAGCCGGAGTTGGTTAGACCAGGACCATCCATCAACATGGGAGATAATCAGAGTGTTGGACAACAAAATGCACAACTTCCATTGCAGCTAGCACAAAGACCACCACCACCAATCCCTCAGAAATTCAGAAAGAGCAAGGAAGAGGAATGCTTCAAAAAGTTCTTCGAGAGCTTCAAAGAACTTCACATAAATTTACCTCATATAAATGTCTTGCAGGGAATGCCCAAGTATGCTAAATACTTGAAGGACGTGATGGCGAACAAAGTGAGATTGGTGGACGTCCAGACGGTAGCACTGACTGAGGAGTGCAGTCACAGGGTATTGAGCAAAATGCCGAAGAAGCTCAAAGACCCAGGGAGTTTTACCCTCCCCATACAAATTGGTAAAGCTGAGGTGCTACGAGCTTTGTGTGACTTAGGGGCAGCAGTTAATCTAATGCACCTATCCTTATTGGGGTTGGGAAAACCGAGGCCAACAAGGTTGATGCTGCAGCTGGCTGACAAGTCGCGAGTGACACCTGATGGAATAATAGAGGACCTTCTCATCAAAGTAGGTAAGTTCATTATACCTGCTGATTTTATTGTCTTAGATTTTCAGGTTGATGACCAGGTACCCTTGATCTTGGGACGGCCATTCTTGGCCACTGGAGGAGCGGTGATTGATTTGAAAGCAGGGACCCTGAAAATGAGGGTTGAGGATGAAGAAGAAATCTTCCGCGTTTACCAAGAAATGAACCCATCTGTACACTATAGAAACCTTTGTCAGGTTAGTGTGTTGGCAGAGGAAAAGTGTGGGGTGGAGGATTCCACAGGTGCAGGGCCAAAGGAAATTACGAGTGTTCAGCCCGAGTCTGATAAAGGACTTCAAATTGAGAAGAAGTTGGAAAAAGAGAGGAACAGAGTGGAGGCTGTTTCCTCTAAACAGCAAAAGAAAAGGAGATGGTTCTCGAAAGAGAACCCAGGTATGAGGATGTCCTGAAAAGGATAGTCCACGTCGGGCCACGACGTAAAATAAGGCGCTACTTGGGAGGCAACCCAAGGGTACCACAGGTACCATTTTAATTTCTTGCATTTGTGTTTATTTATTTATTTTTCATCTTATGTTGTTTTTGGTGGAAAGTTAAGCACAGATGGAGGGGAAGTCTGAGTACCCGTGGAGGAGGATGCTAAAAAGCATGGACGATAAAAAGTGTGGGGTCGACACACACTTGTGCAAAGTTGAAGAAAATCATGCTATTAGCTATGCCTAAAGGCCTCAGGGAGTATTTCTCACCCTTTTTAAATTTTAATTTGATGCTATAAGGACATAGCATTTTTAAGTGTGGGGTGAGGGAAATTTCAAGGGAAATGGAAATTTCAAAAATTTTTGTGCTTAACAAGTTTGTGGTGAATGTAATGCTAATGCTTGAACAAATTTGAAAAATTTGAAAAATTTGAAAATTTTTGTGAAGTAAGCATGACTTCATCACCCGTTGGTTTTTCTTTTCGGTTCTTTTCCGACGGGGGGTCTTTGAACCGAAGAATAAAAAATTTTATTTTCTTTTCTTTGTCTGTATATACTATTTTAGTCATAGTTAGGGACTGTTTCCGACGATGGATGGATGACGACCGTCTTGAGGAAAAATTAGTCGGTAGGTGATGGGTTTTTGAAACCATAACTAGTTGATGGCTTGATGTTCTTGTTATGTGCTAGGCATGATTGTAGGATGCAAGTATGTTCAGTGTGAAGCATGCAATTGTATAACTTTGTTTGAGACACTTAAGCTCTTGAATTTGACTCAACATGATTGAAGCTTAATTCTGAATTCTTGTGATTAGCTGAGTAAGAGTCTGATGAATATGTCTTGATTTGAGCATGTGCCATGAGTGTAAGGTTTTTGAGTATTCTGTGCTATTGTGGAATGTCTAGAACTTGCCTGGTGTGTTTATAAAATGAAATGAAGGATGTGAAGTGTAGGAGATGATTTAGGCAATTTTTTCGAATGAACCAATTCTTATCCCTCATTTTACCTACCTTGGAAAGAGTAATCCTTGTTAGCCCCATTGAGCCTTGAGCCTATTCTTGGATAGCTGCAACATAAGCTTAACCCTTTTTCTTTTATTAGCCTTGTGTTTGATCCAAATCTCCTAAGCGCTTGAGTGAAAAAAAAAACCCGAAGGAGTAAGGGAAAGAGAAGAATGAAAAGAAAGGAAAAGTAGCAAGTTGTAGAAGTGAGAAAAGGACAAAGGTGCACTTGTGTGAAAATGGTTGATTATTAGTAAGGATCAAGAAAACAAATTAATGAAAAATTACTTATAGAACTCCTTACTAATAAGTTAAAAGTGCCTAAAGAAATGGGGGAACATAAGAGGAACAAGAAAGATGAAAGGAGAAAAAGGTAAAGTAAGGGAAGGAAAGTTCGTAAGGAGGGCGTAATGTATTAAAAGCGCTTAGGAAAGATAGTCACTATTACTGGCCATAATAGTACCTACCTGTCCCTTAGCCTACAGTACAACCCATTAAGTCCTACTTGATCTTACATTCACACATCCTTAAATTAGTGGAATAAAACACTAAGGGCAAGCTTATGGGTCATTACATGATGCATGTGAATTCTTTGTGAGAGTGAGTGTAATTCTCTTTATTTACCCACACATGTTATGATGTACAAATGATTTTTGCATGTGATTGGGTAACTCTATTTCGGTGAGGGGCACATGTTGAATGAAGGATGTAATTCATGTGGGATTTCTTAATGAGTTGATTTGCACGAGTTTGCTAAGATTGAGAGTCGATTCTTGAGGTTAAGAAGTCTTAGCATCGTTGTATTTCATCTCGGTGATTAAATTGTGTATGCTCTATCTTTAACTTGTTATCTTACGTAATCATTATAGCCGTAGCTTGAATTATCTTGCCAAATTAGTTAGGTGGGAGTCTCCATATGTATGATATGTAAAATGTTGTTCGAGGACGAACAAGGCTTTAAGTGTGGGGTTGTGATCACGGGCAAAATAGCATGCCCGAGATACGCTTTATACCTTAATGTAGTCTTGTTTATCTAAGTTATTTTACATACTTTCATGTGATTTTATATAAATGTGAATATATGTGCTAACCAACATGATTAGTCCTTGTTTTGTAGGTTTCAAGGATTTTGAGGAACTAATTCACAAGTTGGTGAAAGGAAGGAATGGAGTGGGAGCAAGTGGCGAAAGTCGGCAAGGAGCATGCCTTGGCAAGGCTGGCCGCGCTAGGCAGCGTGCCACGCTGTGCGTGTGCCGCGCCCAGCGCCGTGCCACGCCCTTGCCAAGCGCACGAGAGAAGGTAGCAAAAGGCAGCAGTAGGCAGAGAACCAGCGCGCCAGCGCCGTGCCACGCTAGGCCAGCTGCGCGACAGCAGCATGCCAACGCGCTGCATGAACAGCGTGCCATGTTGGCCAGCGCGGTGACCCTCGGCAGCTTGGGTTCCTGAGGCACTTTCCAGAGAGCTTTCGTGTTGCCTCCATGTCACAGAGGCAGTGCTCCACGATACACTCCATGACACGGAGCTGTTCCATTTCAGGCTAAATTATGCACGTTTTCCATTTACTATAAATAGGACCCTTAGCTCTTAAAATCATTTGGTCACGATTTTACTCTGAAAAACCACCTAGGAGTGAAGGGAGAAGTGGGAGAACTCATCTAGGGTTTATCAAATTCCCTTCTCATCTACCAAATTCATGTAAGTATGTTAGTTTAGTATTAGTTAATTGTAGTTTTACGAACATGAATGGCAAGAACCCTTCCTCTAGGGTTGAAGCCATGAATTATGATTGTGCTTTTATGAAATTGGAATTAAGTTATTTATTGTTGTTTTCGTCTTGCATTCTGTATTTTTGGTTGTTTTTATGATTGATCACCATGAAAGCATATTTGTTAGCTTGAGTAATAGCTTGAGAAAGCATTACCTAGGTCAGGACATGAGAATGTAAGGAGCATGTTTGTATCTCGGGAGATATATTGTGTCAGGATAGAAATATACCTCACACCTTGCTTGGTTGACACACGGGGGTTATGAAAGACCAACTTGGGATGTCACATCACCACTCGAAGAAGTAGTTGTGAGGCTAAGTTGAGTTAAATGGTTAGACGCACGAAAGTCCCCAATCGTTTCCCCGTAAACCACAACATAATTGATTACCCGCGACTAGAAAATTAAACTCCTCGCTCACAATGATGCAGTGAGGCTAGATTGCCATGTTTAGAGGCTCGAAAGACCATAAACATGCAATTCTAATTATGTGAAATAACAATTGATAGTTCCATGCTTAACCCATTGCAAATCGTAGTATCGCATGATTAATTGGTTTTAACTCTATGTTGCTCCTAGAGTAATTTCAGAATACTTCGTTGACCCAAACTTATACTTAATTAATCTCAATCGAAAATGTCTATAACCAACACTGGAGGTATTTAAGATCATAATAGAAATGGATAGTTAGAGGAATGGGTCCAGTCCTTGTGGGTTCGACAATCCGGTTCTTAAAAAGAGCCACTATATTACTTGCACGACCCGTACACTTGCGGACGCGCGAATCGGGCACGTCAGTATATCAAGTGGACCATTCAGGCTCTTGATGATATGTTGAGTGCGTATGTGATTGATTTCAAGGGTGGTTGGGATGATCACTAGACTATCATCGAGTTTACCTACAATAACAGCTACCGCTCCAGTATTTAGATGGCCCCGTTTGAGGCTCTTTATGGGTAGAGGTGTAGATCACTTATTGGATGGTTTGAGATACGTGAGGCTGCATTGATCGAAACAGATTCAGTTCATGAGGCTATGGAAAATGTTCAACTTATTAGGGAAAGGCTGAAAATAGCTCAGAGTTGTCAAAAGACTTATGTAGATATTAGGGGGGAGAGCTTGAGTTTGAGGTTGATGATTGAGTGTTTCTGATGGTGTCTCCTATGAAGGAAGTGATGAGGTTTGAAAAGAAAAGAAGCTTAGTCAGGTTCAGAAAGAAAAGGAAGCTTAGTCCCTAATGCATTAATCCTTATAGGATTTTGCGGCGAGTTGGAAAGGTGGCATATGAGTTGGATCTGCTAGCAGAGTTAGCTTCGGTGCACCTAGTCTTCCATGTATCTCTGTTGAAGAAGTGCATCAGTGACCCGACCTTAGTGGTTCTAGTGGAGAGATTTGGTGTAAAGGATAGCCTTACTTGCAAGGAGGTTCGGGTTCAGATCCTTAATTGTAAGGTTCGAAAATTGAGGAATAAGGAAATAGCTTCCATGAAGGTTTTATGGAGAAACTAGCTTGTTGAGGGAGCTATATGGGAAGCCAAAGCAGATATGATGTCTAAATATGCACATCTTTTCCCATTCGATCAGTTCTAGCATGAGGTATCAATTTCCTCCTTAGTACTCTATTCAGTTTCTTGGAAAGTTCATGTCTCTAAGTTCCTTTCATGTCATAGCATGCATGTATGTTTCATGAATTCAGTTCAGTCACGTATATCAGTCTGGAGTCAGTCACTCTATTAGTTTTCAGCTATAGTTGTTCAGTTTTGGGATTGTAGTTCCTTCCCTAGCCTTTCAATATGCTTAAATCTGCATTTGAAGATGAATGTTCCCAAGGGGGAGATAATGTAATACCTCAAAATTCCATAAGATTAGACCCGAGGGTTGAATTAGAGAAAACTGAAAATGTTACACCAAGTCGTAGAACTAGTCATAGAGTGACTCGTTATGTGACCCAACGGGGCATTAAGTTACTCCTTGAGTGTGCATTAGTTGGTAAAATCTTCCTTCCTAAAAGTTGTAAAGGAGGAGGTGATGAGTCGTTAAGACTCCCCATAAGTCGTTGTATGACCCGTTAAGGGTGTAGTGGTGGAGAAGAGGTCGAATCCAGTGTTCAGGATAGATTGAGGGATGAGTCGTCGTGTTCCCTAGAGACACGATAAGTTACCCATTGGGTGAGAAAGGTCAGTGAATTGGAAGAAGTTTCCAGTGGCAACGGTTCAAGGAACGACCCGTCAAGTCCCCCCAATGAGTCGTCCTATTGCTTGTTGGACCAGCTAGTGCGTAATTTTTTGCCAAATCATTAAATGTATTTTCGTAATTTCTAAGCTCCTAACTCCTAAACTACGTCGTTTTAAGCTTCCTAAAGAGTGTTTTAAGAGGGTTTAACCTAGCCTAAGTCATTATGCTCTCAGTCATGCTTTGAATTCAAATCCTCATCCTACATCAAGGTAAGATTCCTCATCAATTTCACTCTTAATTCTCTACTTCATGAATTCAAGTCTTTAATCAAGTGTATTGAAATTCTAGGGTTTAAGCCCAATTCTATGTAATTACCTATAATATGTCTATGGGACCAATTCCCTCATGTTCTAATTAATGATTTAAAACTATTAGACCTGATTTTACCTTCAATTTAATTATAATTTAAAGATTTCAAGTTATTACAAATTATGCCCCATTATGTATGTTTTATGAAGATCAAGCCTATGATTCCTTGATTTCTAGCATTATGAGTTATCTAGTATGCATGAATGATTATGAATTATTAACTCATGATTCCATGATTTGAACTATGAAGGCTATTTCAAATATGCATGATTTCATGATTTGGGAAAGCCATGCAAGTTAAGTATGTTTATCATGATTTTGGGCAAGGCCTACAAGATCAGTTTTAAAGAGATAAATGGAGTCAAGACTCCCCAGTTGTTAAGATTTAAGCTACGTTTGAGAATATGATTATATGAGCAATATGCAGGTCTTGAAAGTAGTGTCTAGAACCAAGTTAGCCTGGGAATCCAAGGACCTCAGTGAACTACTTGCCAACGTAGGATATATTTTATTGGGACATCTCAAAAGAGTGCTTCCCTCACCCAAGGGCATTACCGTGATATCACAACTCATTCGTTCTTTACCCTACCAAGGCTTAGGATGGCTCTCCTCCACGTGGGCAAGACATGGGATAATCACGCGCTCATACATTGTGGTTTTCGATTATGACGAGTCTCCCATTGTTCTTTTTGAGTTTAGTTACTTATGTCCATGACTTATGATATTATGTTTTAATGCATATTTGATCCAATGATCAGTTTATGAGCTTTCACTTATTATTTCAAGCATGACAAGTCATATAATTGCTTTTTCTAAATCTTGGGTTATTATGTACAGTTTATGATGAAAAGCTTATGATTATGCATATCTCAGATATACGGCTTTTAGCATGCAGTCCTTACTCTTATGATCTGTTTTGATTTATACTCATGATTTCAGCTAATGCTTTACTAAGTGTGTTCTTACATACTCAGTATATTCCAAGTACTTATCGCATACTTTATACTATATTATCTCCTGATATAGGTTCAGGTGATCCATCTCAGTCTCGCCCTCGCTCAGCTCAACTCTATCCCACTTGAGGTGAGTCCTCATGGATCGAGGACATCTATATCTTACACTTGTTATGTTTTGTTTTAGTTTAATAAATAGAGTTAGCTGGGGGCTTGTCCTATCATCTCGTCAGATATTAGAGGTTTTTCAGACATAGAGTTAGTATGTTCATCTTTGTGTTTCAATGTTATGATATTATTGCTTGGCATGCGCTTTATGATATTTAGTCTTCCGCTTATTCATGCTTATGTTGATTTCTGCTTGACTATGATCTTAAGTCATGCTATGTATGTACCACAGGTTAGCTTGGAGACATTCGTGGTTCTACATCTCATGTCTCGAAATCGAGGTCCCAGCTTGGGTCGTGAAATGTTATTAGTCCCTTATAATGAGTATTCACGATAGTATTGCTTCATACTGGATTGGTCTTGACTGTGGGAGTAGATCTGTTAATAAAGAATAGGGTTTATATTGTAATATGATGTTATGGGATATTGATGGTTTATTATAGATAAATAATTAGATAACTGATGTTATTAAGATAGCATTGAGTTAATGAATGGACTTTGGTTAACGGAAAAGGGTATAGTTAATGTTAAGGGATTTTCATAAAAATAAAGGTGATTACAACCTTAAATGGTGAGTTGAAAAAGATAAGTGTTAGTGATATCAAGCTACTGCCTAAGAAGAGCACCAGTGCAATGATAAACATCCACTTCTACGGGACCGCTGTTGCAGTCAAGTCACCGATACAGCAAGATAATAGAACTAGTATAGGATTTGTGGAGTTGATGAATTAATTGTTGAATTTAATAGTGTATACAAATATATAATTGTATACCTTATTAGTGAATGGATAAAGAACCTAATAAGGTATACATATATGTTAATTTTTGTTGTTAGTAGAGCTTGATCAATTGCATGTTGATTATACACTGTTATGTGAACTAATCCTAGTAGGACGATGATGTCTACCAGTACATGTGGTGTACTGAACTATCTTGCTATCCTTTTTTAGGTGTGGGTTGGGCCAAGTGATTTGCAGTTTCATGATTGGCGTGGCGATACTCAGCATTGGCTTCCGCATTCCCTCCGCAACTGAAGTTGTCTCATTTTTTTATTGTTAGTATTTCAAGTAGAGAACTTGTACCTATCTAGACTAGATCTTTGAGTTATGTTTTCTGAAGGGTTTGTATCACAAAAGACTAAATCATTGTTGACTTTTGTAATTAATAAGAATTGTAATTTTTCTGTATGTTGTTCAAAAACGGATTATCCTATTGAAAAAGAGTCGATGTAGGTGCCTACACGACTAGCCCATTTGGGCCAGGTCAAAATCCTATTCAAAAGATAAAAATCCTCTAGAATTGTGGTAGCTTTAAGGATTTACCAATTTATTACATTTATTGAGGAAAAACTATAATCAAGATAATTCATTATATTTTCTTAAGTTAGATATTTTTAATATTCATATTTTGATCTCTATTCTATCTTATCATATGATTGTAAGTAAGAATGCTATTTGTGGTTTTATTACACTTGTTGATATTAATTATACCTTGGAAACATATTCTAAAATATTGTAGACATCAAAATTTATCAGATTTAAAATTGAACTCTACA
This sequence comes from Datura wrightii, assembly GCA_035772735.1. Lineage (NCBI taxonomy): Eukaryota > Viridiplantae > Streptophyta > Magnoliopsida > Solanales > Solanaceae > Datura > Datura wrightii. Next base: position 148,647,973 of record JASDFA010000018.1, read on the forward strand.
AGACGAGTTTAATCCATCTTCAAACTCTATTGTCCATTACAGTTTCTCGGAAGTTATTCTACCTTAAACTTTAGCTTGCTCATATATAAATGTCACGATCCAAGAGACAGTGATTGGTACCCACACTAACCCCCTCCCTCTCCACCGGTGGATGAACCATTATTTTTCAACTAATCCGTGTATTTTAATCAAAAGAATTTGTTATAAGAGAAATTGAGAAAATCAACAGTAACGAACAATAAACCAAATGTATGTGGAAACAATCTATTACAATCCCCAAGAACTGAAAGCCACTGTACAAAGGACTCTAACTTAAAAACGTTTAAAAGTAGTGTAAAAAGTGTTCGGGTGTTTTGCTATATGGGTTAAAACCGACACGCAAGTGCACGTGGTCAAACAAGTAATAAAGTGGCTAAGTAAGCCAAGTATCGATCCAAGGAGACTCTGGATAAGTAAAATTGCCTAAGTACACTATATTCTTATCTTACTTCTAATTATGCTAACAACAACGTAACCAACAGTTAAATAAGTTTTTGTTTAGAAATTATATATACTAAAACTATTAACAATTATTTACTGTGAATTGAAACTATGGATATGAGCATGCCAAGGTTAAGAACAAGTAATGAATTTGACGATAATCACAATTCGGTTAATCTTTTCTTCATGTTGCTAGCCAAGAACATTAGCCTAGAAATTAAAACTCTCGTATTTAATTTCACTTTAGAATCATAAACCATTCGTCTACATTTCTGTGATCAAATGCAATTTATGACCTAGCAATACAATTCCGGTTCCTAAATTGACTAATACGGCTTTCAAGTATATTTCTATCAGGAAAGCACATCAAAACCCAATTTTCCCAAATCAAGTTAAGAACAATACCCTATTAATTCACAACTTTCCAATTTCGTGCTCTCTCAAGTGAAATTGGACTTTTTAGATGTACATTAATGTCGGCCACACACTAATGCAATAAGAACAAGAATTAATAGAACAACATAGAAGAAGAAGAAGAAAACCATATCATTAACAATCAAAATTCATCACCATTGTTCAAAACCTTAGCAAGGAAGAGAATTAGCCACTCATTTGTGGATTACTCATCCTAAAACAAGTGTAAATCATACATACAATTGATTGAAAGAAGAAAGGAAGAGAAGAAATCCCTTAGCTTTTTCGTCCCTCAACTGCTTCTAACCCACGTCCTTGCTCCACCAAGTCTAAATTAATTAAAAATAAGCTAAGTGTTCTATTTATACTAGTGGGAATTTTTCCCGGAATAACAAGCAACGTGTCACGTAGGTCAACGCGGAGCACTGCCTCCGTGACACGGCGTGGACGCGGACCCTTACTGGAATTCCAGGGTCCGGGATTATAGCCTCAACGTGGCACGAAGGCCAATCGCGGAGGCCTATCTCCGTGCCACGGAGCGGTCGCGAGGCCTCACTAGAATTTGCCAATTAATTTCCCCTCCAGGCAGTGTGCCTCCGCGATGGTAGCGTGGCACGGCTCCATCGCGGAGCCCCTATACTTTGCGCATTCCAATGTCTTTTCCATGCTCGCATCCAAGTCCAACTCCGATATAATTCCAACATGCATTTTAGCTCCTAAAAATCATATTTTCCTGCAAAACAAATGCTAATCATGTTGGTTAGTATAAATTCACATTTTATTACCAATTACATGAGAATATATACATATTGCACACAAACAAGGCGAAAATAATACGTTTGAGTATCACTTGGGCATATAAATCTGCCCAGGATCACTTACCCCACACTTAAATCCTTGTTCGTCCTCGAACAACACATACACAACTCATGCAAATTACATCCCAACCTTTGTCACTATGGTGCAACAATTTACACCACGGTCATACTGATTATTCAATTTTTGCAAATCGTCAAGAAAACATGCATGGTCTTACACTGCAATGACCTTTCATACATCAAGACTTCCTAGACTTTAAGAATCGACTCTCAATATCGGCAAACTCATGCAAATCAGCTAATGAAGATATCAGACACGAAAATCAATCTTTCATCAAGCATGTGCCCTCACAACTCAAGAGAATCTTCCCCTTTATTTTCATGCAACACACAAACATTCAAGTAGGGGCATGTAGAAATTAATTTCACTCTCTCTCCCAAAAGAATTCACATGCCTCATGTCATGACCCATAGGCTTGCCCTTAGTGTATTACTCCACTAATATAAAGAAATGTAATGTAAGATCACGTAGCACTTTAATGGGTTGTAATGGAAGCTATGGAACTAGTATATATTGGATTAGCCAATAATAGTCACTAGCATCCTTAAGCGCCTTTTCAACACATTCCCATCGACTCATGGATATTGTTCTTCTTTTTCTCTTTTTCATCATCCCATTCATGCTTGTTTACTTTTGTATGGCCCATTTCCTCAAACACACTTTACACAACAACAAAGGGTTTTCATGCACCTTTATTATCATTTCATTATACCAAGTGCCTCATCGCCGATGTCTGAGTCAGCTCCATCGTCGTCATCGGACTCCACATTGGAGTCCTCCCGACGTGTCTCCTCGTCAGTAGGGACATCGTCATCATTAGGCTCAACGAAGGCTGGTCCCACTCGACATAAGGCTCTGGCATTCTCGCCAAATGGGTAATCCAGGTCCAACTGCCATAACTCTTCCTCGGTGGCTGGTCTCCCACCAATCCGTAGCTGAAGCATCTGCATGCCAAACATACGTGCCATGTACTGATCGTCACAAGCATGTCGCTCGCCCAAAGTCAGCACTGGCCCGTGTGTGGTGTCGGGGGCCTTAGTTTTTGTCACATCGAGGGCCCTCTGCTCCAACTGCGGGATGTAGTCCAAAGCCTCTTCCTCAACGTCGAGGCCCCGGAGAAAGGTGGTGATGATGTTATACCCCGTAGAATTCCCGGCACCTAGACGACCTATTCGTACGTTGGTTAAGCATATTAGAAATCCATACGTGCTAGAGAAAGGCCGGGAAAAAGATCAGACGAGAAACCCATCGAACCATCGCGGGAGGAGCCGAGGCAGAGCCCCTCCGCGATGGCAGCGTGTCACGGAGGTGAGGCCTCCTGGCTCCGTGACACGTTGCCCAGGTTCAGGCCCAAGTATATCAAGCCCCACTTCGGTTTTAATTGATAAAAACATGTTATAATTTCCAGAGAACAGAGCAAACCGGCAGAGGGAGAAAACGAACGAAGGAAATTAAATAATTTTCGTCCGATTACGCTGCTAAACGCTGCCCAAACTCAAATTAATCCCAGATACCGAGGTATTTAGCAGCAGAAAGCATTCCCACGGATTCAGTTTCGTAAAATACGGCCGATGAATCGTCGAGCCACCGAGCTAAGGTAAGTGGAATTGCTCTAAATTAGTGTCTATGTGTTCCTAGCTGTGAAGTGAATATTTCTCCCTTCTAGGCCGCTGAAATATAGCGAGTTTTCGACCGTCTTTCGATAAGCCTAAGTTTAGGCTATAAACTATATCGAAAGTGACGTTGCCTTTTGAAATAAAGTTGTATTTAGTATTGATTGACATATTTATGAATGCAGTTGGGAGAAAATAGTTGAAGTACCGGCCGAGCCTCGTCCGACAGACGAATAGTTCAAGGATAAGGTATGTAAAGCTCGTTTCCTCGGCAAGTTAAGTAGTATTGACACAGTATAGTAATTCACAGGCCAGTAGAATGTTCAGAAGTTAAGTATTGCGTTACTGTAAATGTTGATACGATATCAGAAGCCTCAAGTTGTAACTTGCGTGGAACTTACTAATATGACATAGATCCCGACTCTGTGTTAGAAACTGCTCAGCATGCTCAGTACGTGATGTAATATGAACTGTTAAGATATTGTTGTATTCAGTTGAAACCCTGCAAAGCAATGCGATACCCGTAAAGCACTTCAAAAACAGAATAGTAGGCTAAAATGAAGTTTAGAAAGCATGTTAGGAATAGGAAATCATGTTAGTACAGAAACTCAGTAAACAGCATAGTTTCAGCAGAAACACTATTTTGTATAGCACTTGCCCCAGTACAGTTTGGCAACAGGCTATATTTATATATATATATTTACCAGCTTCAGCATGTATTAAATACGTACGGATTGCTATTACTAGTCCAGCATGTAGTATATACGATACTTTACCCCTATTAGCCTCAGCATGTGAGATACGCGGACAACATTACTAGTTGAGACCGTTGTTTTGTTTGGGGTTGGATTACCTAGCATCCATGACCGCCCAGGGTTAATAGCTTTATCGACTCGTCCGCCAGAGGACGAGGATACGTCGCTCCACGGAGTGGCATGCCGTCCCACAGGGGACGAAGATGGGATGCCAGTTTTCCCCATATTTGTGCCTTGATCGGCCCTTACACACCCCAGTCGAGCGGATACGCCCGGGTGCAGATTAAGGAGTCCTCCGGACTCAGATGCAGTTATAGTCAGGGGCTCAGCGAGCCCAAGTGCATACCCAGGGTACCGGCGGGATGCTTACAGCCATTATAGGAGATGGGATGACCGGGGTAGGGGTATAGAATCTGTGCTGATTGTACCTCCCGGCTTATGGGGGCCGGGTAAGGTTTGTTTATGCTATGTATGTTTTAATATGTTATACTGTGTTACAGTAGATACGAGTAGATCGACAGTAGAACGATCAATCCTCAGGTATGACTCCTACTCCTTCCAGTATGATTAAGAGAAGGTATGACTTACATTATTAGAGAGTTAAGCTATTCTTTCTATTTCAGTTTCATCAGTTATATTATTGTGTTCAGATGTTTCTTTCAGTTATTGCTTTACATACTCAGTACCAGCGGTACTGACGCCCGGTGGGGCGCTGCATTACTTGTCTGCAGGTACTCATAGACGAGCAGGCGATCCCACGTGATTCCTATCAGCGTTGAGCATTCAGCTCCTGTCATCCGGAGACTGAATTCCAGAGGTGTACTTCAGTTTCTTTTGTTATATAGTATGGGTAGGTCGGGGCTATGTCCCGATCATTTCTACTACTATTCCTAGAGGCTTGCAGTCTGTATATTTCCCTATGGTCAGATGAGCCGGTCGTGTGAGGCCGTGCAGTTGTATAGCTGTTAGTATTCCTTCTTTCTATTATGATGGTCGTGTGGGGCCATAGTTTGCCAGTAGTGGTGACCTTGCCGGTCACGTAGCTTTTTTGTGCTTTATGATTGAGTTGCAGATAACTAGACAGCATGGTGGCCTTGTCGGCCCGCATAGGTTTCCCTGAATTACTATGTTTCTGGTCAGCTATTAGTACAGGTACAGAAGGCTATAGGCCAATGGGTCGGGGGCTGTGTTTACAGCCGTTATATAGCCCTTTGTTTCCAGAAATGTGAGTCAGAGCCAGCCAGGCACCAGATGTGCTCAGGCATAACAGTCCAGCAGGTCAGGTCCTAGTAGGGCACCAGGTGCCAGTCATACCCCCCAAGGCGGGGTGTGACAAACTTGGTATCAGAGCAGGTCGTATCCCAGGGAGTCTGTAAGCCGTGCTAAGTAGAGTCTTGTCTATGGATGTGTTGTGCACCACATACTATAGGCAGGAGGCTGCGAGGCTTGATATGATGGTTACCCTTCTTTCTCAATCAGTCGTGCTTTAGAGCGGTACAGTATAGGGTTGAGTCCCTGAGAACTCACCGTATTCTTTGATTACAGATACAAAGGCAGATCAGCATTACCCTATCATAGGCAGAAGATCAGAAATAGCAACGGAAGAGAGCATCAGTCAGTTACATGATAACTACAGCAGCAGGAGGAGGTATCAGAGGCCTCCCAGTGTGATACCTTTATTGGCATTATTCCTAGTATACGTTGATAACGTCAGAATAGGAAGTCAGAAGTATAATGTGCGTATGAGTTGATTTACTTATTAGTTATATAAGATCTGATTATGATTACAGATAAGGTCAGACCACCAGGTAAGTATGAAAAAGAGAGGGAAATGCAGGAATCCCAAATACATCTTTTTGGGTATGGTACAGTTAAATGCTTTTACTTGTTGCAATAAGAAAAGGGCTATTCCTACCTCTTGATTTCGATGCCAGTATAGTAAAGGGGCGTAAGACTTGAGATGGGGTTGCCAAATCATGCAGTAAGTAAAGATGGGTTGATTGATCCTAGTAAGTATTAGAAAATATAAAGAGCTCCTATGATTACGTAAGCTGTGCAGACCCTTATGACAATAAGCCAGTAGAAAAAGTAAGATTATTTAGCTTGCCCGAAGCAGGGATAAAAGACCTATTAGTTATAAATGCTTAGTAATAGTCAAGTTTGAGCCAGAAAAAGGCCAAGCCCACCATATATGCTAACAGATAGCAAGACATACCTGTAAGATTATAGTTATGATCTAGTTGTGACATCGAGAGATATAGAGGTTATGTGAATCAGATGGGCTTGAGTATACGCCCAAAGAAGTATAGGCCGAGGCTTGATCAGTAATCTCATTAGCAACGAAAGGCAGGTACCTTGAACCCTAAAGTTTAGTTTAAGCAAGATGAGAGGAAGAAGCAGGAATGTCAGATCTTGTGGGGAAATTAGAACTACCCCGGATTGATAAAGTATCGTATTAAGGATTAAGCTTCGCACTGACAGTAAGATTGCGGTACAGAATACCGCAGTATGTCCGCTATGGAAAAGTTAAGAAGTTACCGATACAACAATTTTAATCTAGTGTGGCCTAGAGATAAGGCCCAGCAGATACTCATGGGCTCTCAGTATATGCCTAGTAAGGCTACAGGATTCGAACGTCGACCCCACATCGCAAGAGTGGCGGAATTTCAAACAGCAGACAATAACTAAAGTGTTTATGTTTGTTACTTTCAGAATGGGGTGACAATGCAATGAAAAGATAAGTCAGGGCAGGAGATATTATTAGACCGTAGAAGCAATGTATCATGTACGATGTGAGACTCAGCAGGACCTGTCAGAGATTATGAATTACCGCAGAAATCAGTACATATTGTACGTAGCTAGCGATATATATGTATACAGATCATCGATATGTTGTGAGTGGCTGCCTATAAGGGCTACAATCACAGATGCTGATTAGTGATAGAAAGCCTATACAAATTTCATTGCAGGACACAAAAAAAAAAAAGAAGAAAGAGGGAGAAGAAAGAAAGAAAAGAAGAAGAGAAAGGGCGGATTAAGTGTGAGTTACGTATGAAGTCATAGAAACTATCTCAGTTTTCAGTTATTAGATTAACAGACTTATGTGTTGTTGTCAGATCTAGGCTCTAGGAGCTTACCAGAGTTATTGGCCTAAGACAGATGGCTAGATGATAAGGGCGCAGTTAGACAGTCTACCGACCAGCTGGCGCCTGCATTAGCAGGGAGGCATCCCTGAAGATCGGTAACAGTAGTGCATGTGCCAGAACCAGGATTAGAGACCGAATAGGCAAATTTCAGAGATTAGCAATATCAGAATTGTTCTAGCATGTTAAGTGGTCATACGTCGTTTTCTCAGCCTTGTGGGCGACAGTCGGCATTAGTCAACCTAGCAGTTGTTATGTAGAACACCCCATAAGTAAGCCGGCCGTCCCAATCAGAATACCCGTGGGTACTCCAAGGAAGGGTCCACATCAGTAGTTAGCGACAGACTAATACTTTAGCTGGTTTTCATAAGATATTTAGATATAGAGCCCTAGCAGAAGGCCAGTATTTACAGAACAGCTCATAAGACTGAGAATTCCCCAGAATAGCAGTATAAATCCAAGTGGATACACATAAGGCATAAGAAATTGATAGTACCCTGCTAGCACAGTGTTTATTAAGACCAGGGGATCAGTAGACTCCCCGTGAAGGTCCAGAGATTGATCGCCTGGGAGTAAGTTGATTAAGTCCAGCCTTACAGTGGTTTAAGCAAAATAACAGAGCAATTAGATGCCCACGAGTTTGCGGTTATGCACGAACTATAAGTACTCAAGTAGCACAGTTAGAGCATGGTTGGACTACTGCCACATTGGGGTCATTCAACCCGACTATTCAGTTATTTAGGGTTATGCAGCCAGATCATTAGAGGTCATGATCAATATCAGGACCCCCTGATCAGATACGGACACATGGTGTGCAGATAGTCGTTCAAGGTTACCTTAGCAACAAGTGGCCTTAGCATGCGGCCAGAAGGCAAGATAAGCTCTAGCTATACCGGTAGACTACTTGTCAGATTTCTCGGTATAATAAACCAGTATGACCGTCAGTTATATGTCAAATTTTGTAGCACCCAGGAAGGGCTAAATTGGTAGCAGACGCCCTTAGCCATAAATCTACGGGGAGTTGGCATACTTGCCGCCTGATCAGCGGGAATAGACCCGAGAATTTCACTAGTTAGCCGGTTTAGCCGTTCACATAGCAGAAATAAAGGATATCAGAACGATAATACAGAATGTCGCAGCATTGTCGTTAGTGGTGGAAGTAAAGGAATGGCAGTATAGGAACTCTAGCCAGGTTCAATTTAAACATAAGATTCAGTAAGGAGAGGTAACATATTTTCAGATAACCGGGGATGGAATGTTGCGATATAAAGGCCGCATTTGCGTTCCAGATATTTTGGGCCATCGCCAGTAGCTTATGAGCGAGACGCATTATGCCCACTATTCTCTCAACCCAGGCGTGACGAAAATGTGCCATGATAGCAAAGAAAACTACGGGTGGCCAGGTACGAAAAGAGAAATTGCTGAATTTGTAGCCCAGTCTCCTAACTGCCAACAGATGAAAGCAGAACATCAGATACCAGGCGGTGTGGCCAGGACATAACTGTGCCTCTCCGGAAAAGGGAAGCGGTAAATATGAATTTTGTAGTAAGATTACCCCGTACTAAACACAGACATGACTTTATAGGAGTAATAAGTGACAGATCGACAAAATCAACTCATCTCTTATCGGTAAGAACTACTTTCTCGGCTGAAGATTTTGCTGAGTTGTAGATCAGAAAGATAGTCAAATTACATGGAATACCAGTATCCATTATTTTAAACAGAGGAGCACAGTTTACAGCTAGATTCTGGCAGTCGTTCCAAAAATGTTTGGGAACACAGAGTAATCTAAGCACAACATTTCATCCTCAGACAGATGGGCAGGCCGAGCGCACAATTCAGGCGCTCGAAGACATGTTGCGAGCATATGTCCTAGATTTCGGTGGTAGCCGAAATGAGAATTTGCAGTTAATTGATCTACTTATAGGAGAGTCAGCGTTGGTTAGCCCAAACATTGTTCAACAGTCAAAGGAAAGGGTAAAGCTTATCTGAGGACGCTTACTGACTGCACAGAGTCGCCAGAAATTATATGCAGATGTCCGGCGCAGAAATTTAGAGTTTGATGTAAATGGCTGGGTATTTCGGAAGTATCCCCGATGAGAAAGGTAAGTTCAGCCCGAGATTTGTTGGGCCAGATTAGATTTGGCAAAGGATAGTCCGAGTTGCATACGAATTGAACTTGCTTCCAGAGTTAGTATCCGTTCACCCAGTATTCCATACATCCATGTTGAGGAAGTTCGTAGGAGACTCTTCTACGGTTGTCCCAGTCCAGAATAGGTTACAAAAAAGCGGGCCTATGAAGAGGTCCCAGTAGCTATCCTAGACAGACAGATTCGCTGATTACGGACTAAAGCTATTACATCTATTAAGATATGAGGACCAGATATCCTCACCTATTTCAGGCCTAGTCAGGCGACAGGTATGTCCGTATTATTACATATGCTGTACCTTATGGTTGTAAGTCTATGAATGAGAAAGATTGATATTTAGTTATCCAGTGGATTCTAGAATATTATGTGCAGTGCCTGTGTTGGACTTTTCTGCATTTCAGGTTTTTGGTATAGTCCATATTACAGGGGAAACTCTGCCAAAAATTTTTCTAAACAAGTAAGTTAAATAGTCCTCTAGATGGCAGTATACATTTGAGGACGAATGTTCTTAAGGGGGTGAGAATGTTATACCCCGTAGAATTCCCGGCACCTAGACGACCTATTCGCACGTTGGTTAAGCATATTATAAAGCCATACATGCTAGAGAAAGGCCGGGAAAAAGATCGGATGAGAAACCCATCGAACCATCGCGGGAGGAGCCGAGGCAGAACCCCTCCGCGATGGCAGCGTGTCACGGAGGTGAGGCCTCCGCGATGGCTCCGTGACACGTTGCCCAGGTTTAGGCCCAAGTATATCAAGCCCCACTTCGGTTTTAATTGATAAAAACATGTTATAATTTCCAGAGAACAGAGCAAACCGGCAGAGGGAGAAAAGGAACGAAGGAAATTAAATAATTTTCGTCCGATTACGCTGCTAAACGCTGCCCAAACTCAAATTAATCCCAGATACCGAGGTATTTAGCAGCAGAGAGCATTCCTACGGATTCAGTTACGTAAAATACGGCCGACAAATCATCGAGCCACCGAGCTAAGGTAAGTGGAATTGCTCTAAATTAGTGTCTATGTGTTCCTAGCTGTGAAGTGAATATTTCTCCCTTCTAGGCCGCTGAAAAATAGCGAGTTTTCGACCGTCTTTCGATAAGCCTAAGTTTAGGCTATAAACTATATCGAAAGTGACGTTGCCTTTTGAAATAAAGTTGTATTTACTATTGATTGACATATTTATGAATGCAGTTGGGAGAAAATAGTTGAAGTACCGGCCGAGCCTCGTCCGATAGACGAATAGTTCAAGGATAAGGTATGTAAAGCTCGTTCCCTCGGCAAGTTAAGTAGTATTGACACAATATAGTAATTCACAGGCCAGTAGAATGTTCAGAAGTTAAGTATTGCGTTACTGTAAATGTTGATACGATATCAGAAGCCTCAAGTTGTAACTTGCGTAGAACTTACTAGTATGACATAGATCCCGACTCCGTGTTAGAAACTGCTCAGCATGCTCAGTACGTGATGTAATATGAACTGTTAAGATATTGTTGTATTCAGTTGAAACCCCGCAAAGCAATGCGATACCCGTAAAGCACTTCAGAAACAGAATAGTAGGCTAAAATGAAGTTTAGAAAGCATGTTAGGAATAGGAAATCATGTTAGTACAGAAACTCAGTAAACAGCATAGTTTCAGCAGAAACACTATTTTGTATAGCACTTGCCCCAGTACAGTTTGGCAACAGGCTATATTTATATATATATATTTACCAGCTTCAGCTTGTATTAAATACGTACAGGTTGCTATTACTAGTCCAGCATGTAGTATATACGATACTTTACCCCTATTAGCCTCAGCATGTGAGATACGCAGACATCATTACTAGTTGAGACCGTTGTTTTGTTTGGGGTTGGATTACCTAGCATCCATGACCGCCCAGGGTTAATAGTTGTATCGACTCGTCCGCTAGAGGACGAGGATACGTCGCTCCACGGAGTGGCATGCCGTCCCACAGGGGACGAAGATGGGATGCCAGTTTTCCCCATATTTGTGCCTTGATCGGTCCTTACACACCCCAGTCGAGCGGATACGCCCGGGTGCAGATTGAGGAGTCCTCCGGACTCAGATGCAGTTATAGTCAGGGGCTCAGCGAGCCCAAGTGCATACCCAGGGGACCGGCGGGATGCTTACAGCCATTATAGGAGATGGGATGACCGGGGTAGGGGTATAGATTCTGTGCTGATTGTACCTCCCGGCTTATGGGGGCCGGGTAAGGTTTGTGTATGCTATGTATGTTTTAATATGTTATATTGTGTTACAGTAGATACGAGTAGATCGACAGTAGAACGATCAATCCTCAGGTATGACTCCTACTCCTTCCAGTATGATTAAGAGAAGGTATGACTTACATTATCAGACAGTTAAGCTATTCTTTCTATTTCAGTTTCATCAGTTATATTATTGTGTTCAGATATTTCTTTCAGTTATTGCTTTACATACTCAGTACCAGCGGTACTGACGCCCGGTGGGGCGCTGCATTACTTGCCTGCAGGTACTCATAGACGAGCAGGCGACCCCACGTGATTCCTGTCAGCGTTGAGCATTCAGCTCCTGTCATCTGGAGACTGAATTCCAGATGTGTACTTCAGTTTCTTTTGTTATATAGTATGGGTAGGTCGGGGCCCTGTCCCGATCATTTCTACTGCTATTCCTAGAGGCTTGCAGTCTGTATATTTCCCTGTGGTCAGATGAGTCGGTCGTGTGAGGCCGTGCAGTTGTATAGCTGTTAGTATTCCTTCTTTCTATTATGATGGTCGTGTGGGGCCATAGTTTGCCAGTAGTGGTGACCTTGCCAGTCACGTAGCTTTTTTGTGCTTTATGATTGAGTTGCAGATAACTAGACAGCATGGTGGTCTTGTCGGCCCGCATAGGTTTCCCTGAATTGCTATGTTTCTAGTCAGCTGTTAGTACAGGTACAGAAGGCTATAGGCCAATGGGCCGGGGGCTGTGTTTACAGCCGTTATATAGCCCTTTGTTTCCAGAAATATGAGTCAGAGCCAGCTAGGCACCAGATGTACCCAGGCATAACAGTCCAGCAGGTCAGGTCCTAGTAGGGCACCAGGTGCCAGTCATACCCCCCAAGGCGGGGTGTGACAGATGAGTCCGCCGAACCCGTATCTATGGCCCTGGTGTAGTCGGGCTCTCTTCATGGCGGATATGATAACCGCCCCAACATTAATCTCCAGCCCTTTCATAAGGGCATACACCAAGCAGACACGGTCCCGAGTCACATCCGTCATGTGAACTCTCGGGATCAAGCAAGAACATACAATTTTCAGCCATATTCTGGCCTCCCTATTCATCTGGGAATAAGGCAGAGTCTAGTGGTAACCCCTCTCCTTATGTCTACTCCATCGGGCTGTGGATCGAGCCCCACACAAGGTACGTCTAATGTAGGCGTACGGTGGGGTGATGTTTAGCTGGCGGAGAACGTGAGCGTCTGTGTCCCGCGCTCCAACGATGGCATTAAATTGCTGGGGTTCCAGAGTGACAATCTGCCCTCTGATTTTTATTGTGTGGCTTCTGATGGCCGGGTTCCAATTTGCGTAGAACTCCCGGACCAAATGTAGGTTGCACTCCTTGGGCTCCTGAAATATAAAGCTGAGCCCAGCTGCTTCAATCCTCTGCACAATACGGGGGAACTCCTGTGCTAGTGGTTCCCGTGCAATATGTTCCTCCGGGAAGTACTTGCTTTCCTTATGCTTAGCATACCACTTCTTCCCTTCCTCGGTTACCCACCTTGTTCCATATTGGCGGCGTTGGTCGTGCGGAACAGCTGGTGCAGCTGGGACTGCGGTGCCCAATCTCATTCTTTTTCTCCCGGTGCCAGAAGTAGAAGCACCTTTGCCCTTATCCTGCCTACTCGCCATTGTACCTGTCAATATACATAAACAAGCACAACGTTCAGCTAAATACATGTTAACTTCGGCTAAGGTCGGGTTATACAATGTTTACCCCACACTTAGTCCTTAGCTACTTTTACAAACTATGGCAAGGATAACTCAATTTACACCAAAACAATCAACCATCCAATTTATGCTTAGTGCGTTCACAAAAATTTCGACAGCATAACGCTTAGCGTACTACTCACATTTCATACAGCTAATCCCAATCCTACTATCGCTAACAATTCAATCATCGCACTAAGCAACAAAAACAACAAATAAAAACAACGACAAAAGTTCTATATATACATACAAATCCAAAAATCAAACCAATTTGCACAATTTCCACATTTTCCCCAAAAATTCGAGAATTCGTCGTCTTTTACCTTCAAACGATATTTACACCGACTAATCTCAATTCCCAAACACACCCCGGCATCTAATTCAACGAATTATCAAATTACCCAAGTCAATTTCAACAACCTAAGCCCTAGAATTCAATTTTACAATCAATTTCGAATTATTCACGTAGTCGACAAGTTCAAACGCTAATAACTACATTTCGAACTTTCATCAATCACAAATAATTCAATTTCATGCTCAATTGCTACTTAGGATGATATATCTCACCTCACCTACCCAAATTCGACTAAAATCGCCAAAACTTAGCGAGAAACGAGGAAAACATACCTTTACGTTGAAGAACCGAAGAAACTTGATGATTTCTTTGCTTAGTGGCGTGGCACGTTGATTGGGGAGGGGGATTTGGGTGTTTGGTCGCGGAGAGGAAAAGAAATGGGGAGAAAGGGCAAGAAAATCGGGGTTAATTTAAAGAAAAACACGTGGGTCACCCGGCAACCCGGTGTGACCCGGCACCAAATATAAGGCAACGTGTCACGGAGGGTAACGCGGAGCCCCTCCTCGGTGACACGGAGCCAACGCGTTGGCTTACTGGAAATTTTTAAAATCCGGATTTTACCTTCAACGTGTCATGGAGGGTAACGCGAAGCCCTTCCTCCGTGACACGGAGCCAACGCCCCAGTGCACTGTCTCTTCATTTTAATTATTTTTTCGTACCTTGCCTTATTCTTCCCGATTCCATGCTTATTTGTCTCCGTTTGACCTGAAAAATCACCTTACTAAACAAAATTGGTTAGATTAATAGATTTCCCTAACTAAAATGAAAAATATTAACTAAAACGAAAAATATACCAAATCAAGAAAAGAAAAATAAAAATAAAAATTATTTACACTAAAAAAGAAAGAAAGAAAATATTTTTCCACGGGTTGCCTCCCATGCAGCGCCTGGTTTACTGTCGCGGCTCGACGTCCTTTATGCTCAATTATCTACTAGGGTGATGGACGATTTGTCACGATCGTTGTCCTCCCCCCAGTAGTTCTCAACCTTATCAGGTGGCCTTCCTATTAACTCTCGAGAATCATTTATTCGATTAGCGTTCCCATCATCAATCACATTGATGACCGAGAGTTCTTCATTCACCGTCGGGAGCTTAGGTGCTTTGTACACATCGAACACTTCGACCTTGTCATGTGCTCGCATTGTAAGTTGACCCGCAGCTACGTCAATTAATGCTTTTCCGGTTGCCAAAAAGGGTCGTCCCAAAATAAATGGGACTTCAGCATCTGGTTCAAAATCCAGAACAATAAAATCGACCGGAAAAATAAGGGAGCCCACTTGCACTAGAACATCCTCAACAATGCCATCCGGCTTAGCTAAGGATCTGTCTGCTAATTGCAAGATTACAGTTGTAGGTCTAGGACTCCCCAGACCTAACTTTCTGAATACCGAAGATGGCATCAGATTTATGCTCGCCCCCAAGTCACATAATCCACGAGCTCGGATACTCTGCCCAATAGTAAGTTGGATAGTAAAACTTCCAGGGTCTTTTAGCTTCGTGGGCAGTCTGTTTTGAATCCGGGAAGTGCATTCCTCCGTCAAAGCTACCGTGGCATACTCAGTCAAGCGACTTTTGTTAGCCACGATGTCTTTAATATATTTTGCATATTTTGGCACTCCCTACAAGACATCAACAAGAGGTAAATTAACATGTACCTGTTTAAGCACCTCCATAAATTTCTTGAAACACGCCTCCTCTTTGTGTTTCTTGAGTCGTTGAGGGAACGGGGGTGGAGGTCTTTCTGTTTCTGCTTCTTTGGTCTTCCCCCTATCAGAACTTTGTTCCTCCTCAGCTTCTGCTGCTCTTGACTTTTGAGGCGGTCTTTCCGGTTCCACCTCCTTCAACTGTAAACCACTCCTCGTGGTCACTGCATTCACCTGCTTCGGATTAGGATCCGTGTCGCTAGGCAGTCCTCCTCTGGGTCTTGTATTTTGGGCACTAGCAAATTGCCCAAACTGATATTCAAGAGCCTTGGTCGCTAACTGATTATTCTTCACTTCGGCTGCCAATTTAACATAGTCAGCCTGCAATTGTGCCTGATTAGCGATCATGGTTTTGAACATCTCCTCAATGGTAGGTGATGGTGGTGGAGGAGGGGCATTGTGATTTTGGAATTGAGCTTGATAGTTTTGTTGCCCTCCTTGATTTCTCTGCATACCCTGACCAGAACCTTGGCCTTGTTGGTTGTTGCTACCCCACGAAAAATTTGGATGATTCCTCCAATTTGAGTTGTAGCCACTACCAAACTGCTGCTGATTTCTCTGTGCATTGCCCACAAAGTTAACAGAATCAGGATTTGCACCACAGCACTCAGCTGAGTGCTCACTACTACCACACACTTCACACCACATTTGCTGGACCGCATTGACTGAAGCTGAAGGCTGGTTCAAGTTCATGTTGCTGAAGTGATTATTCAACTGATTCTGCAAGGCAGCTATCTGTGCAGCGATAGCTGTGAATCCATCCACTTCAAGCACTCCTGCTACTTTCCTTGCTCCACCTCTTGATGAGTCTGCATTCCATTCTGGATTGCCCTGTGAAATTTGGTTGAGCAAAGTGTACAGCTCCTCATAAGTCTTTTCCAGCGCTTGCCCTCCAGCTGCTGAGTCTAACAAAATTTTAGTATGGGGTTCCAAACCCTCAATAAATGTGTGTACCAACACCTCATTGGACTGATGATGATGAGGACAGTCCCGCAACATGGATTTAAATCTTTTCCAGGCTTGATATAAATTTTCTCCCTCCCTCTGTTTGAAACTTAGAATTTGACTTCTAAGTCTGGCTGTTTTACCAGAAGGGAAAAATTTGATCAAAAACTTCCGTGCTAGATCATCCCACGTTGATATAGAATTTGGTGGTTCAGCTTTTAACCACCTCTTGGCTTCACCAAGTAAGGAAAGCGGAAATAAGGTGAGCCGAACATAATCAGGTGACACTCCAGCGGGTATATAAGTGTCACTTATCTCCAAAAAATTTTGGAGATGTTGTTGGGGGTCTTCATGAGGGAGACCGGTAAATTGCCCGCTTGTGTGCAAAAGTTGCACCATGTTCTGCTTTAATTCAAACCTCCCTCCAGGCTCTGATTTGCGGATACTAGAATGTACATTGTTGGCATGTGGGATTGCCACCTCACGAACCGGCCTTGCTGCTGCTTCATCGGGCACTAACACTGCCCGCACAACTGGTGGATTTTGTTGCTCCATAATAGACTGTCTGAGTAACTGCAGCTTCTTTTGTAGAGCTTCTCTACGTTGACTGTGAAATTCACGTTCAGGCTCTAAGTAAGATTCCACCAGCTCTTTGTCCCTTGCCAGTGTTCACAGAAATCAAGTCTGCAAAATACAGGCTAAGACCAAGTTGTTAACACTTAAGAAAATAAAACAACAATACAGTAAATTTACACTTATCACAATTTCACCAATTGCCTAGTCTCCCCGGCAACGGCGCCAAAAACTTGTTCGGGTGTTTTGCTATATGGGTTAAAACCGACACGCAAGTGCACGTGGTCAAACAAGTAATAAAGTGGCTAAGTAAGCCAAGTATCGATCCAAGGAGACTCTGGATAAGTAAAATTGCCTAGGTACACTATATTCTTATCTTACTTCTAATTATGCTAACAACAACGTAACCAACAGTTAAATAAGTTTTTGTTTAGAAATTATATATACTAAAACTATTAACAATTATTTACTGTGAATTGAAACTATGGATATGAGCATGCCAAGGTTAAGAACAAGTAATGAATTTGACGATAATCACAATTCGGTTAATCTTTTCTTCATGTTGCTAGCCAAGAACATTAGCCTAGAAATTAAAACTCTCGTATTTAATTTCACTTTAGAATCATAAACCATTCGTCTACATTTCTGTGATCAAATGCAATTTATGACCTAGCAATACAATTCCGGTTCCTAAATTGACTAATACGGCTTTCAAGTATATTTCTATCAGGAAAGCACATCAAAACCCAATTTTCCCAAATCAAGTTAAGAACAATACCCTATTAATTCACAACTTTCCAATTTTGTGCTCTCTCGAGTGAAATTGGACTTTTTAGATGTACATTAATGTCGGCCACACACTAATGCAATAAGAACAAGAATTAATAGAACAACATAGAAGAAGAAGAAGAAAACCATATCATTAACAATCAAAATTCATCACCATTGTTCAAAACCTTAGCAAGGAAGAGAATTAGCCACTCATTTGTGGATTAATCATCCTAAAACAAGTGTAAATCATACATACAATTGATTGAAAGAAGAAAGGAAGAGAAGAAATCCCTTAGCTTTTTCGTCCCTCAACTGCTTCTAACCCACGTCCTTGCTCCACCAAGTCTGAATTAATTAAAAATAAGCTAAGTGTTCTATTTATACTAGTGGGAATTTTTCCTAGAATAACAAGCAACGTGTCACGGAGGTCAACGCGGAGCACTGCCTCCGTGACACGGCGTGGACGCGGACCCTTACTGGAATTCCAGGGTCCGGGATTATAGTCTCAACGTGGCACGGAGGCCTATCTCCGTGCCACGGAGCTGTCGTGAGGCCTCACTGGAATTTGCCAATTAATTTCCCCTCCAGGCAGTGTGCCTCCGCGATGGTAGCGTGGCACGGCTCCATCGCGGAGCCCCTATACTTTGCGCATTCCAATGTCTTTTCCATGCTCGCATCCAAGTCCAACTCCGATATAATTCCAACATGCATTTTAGCTCCTAAAAATCATATTTTCCTGCAAAACAAATGCTAATCATGTTGGTTAGTATAAATTCACATTTTATTACCAATTACATGAGAATATATACATATTGCACACAAACAAGGCGAAAATAATACGTTTGATTATCACTTGGGCATATAAATCTGCCCAAGATTAAAAAGCTAAAGGGGAAATGATTAAAATACCCCTATACTTTCGTTTATTAGCTAACTTTACCCTTAGTTATATTATAGGGTCAAATATACCCCCTATTAACAAAGTACGCAAAAATTCCCCTCAGTTGGATGGAATGGCCCAAATTAAATTAAAATACCTGATTTCAATTAAATTACACGTTTCCCCTTTATACGCCCACCCAAAACCTGACCCCATTTTATTTATCTCTCTCTTTCCATTCTCTCTCCCTTCAACACCAAATATAAAATCTAGTGCTGCCAATGGATACATGACATTGTATATCACATCCCCTACGCCAAATTTCATTAGCAATACAGGTCGCTAACACAACAAACTATGTACAGCTGGGCTAGTCTATCCGACAACCTTTGACTGAAATGTAAACTAGAAAGTTCAAAGAATATCTCACATTTGATGTAATCGAGGAAAAAGGGGATTAATAAGGAGAATTAGTCAAGCATACTAGTGTTTTAACCTCCTTGCCACATATTTTCTACCTGAAACATGCTCCAAGTTTCGTGTATGTGAATAACCATAAGAAAGTTTAAACATATGACCTAATCTATAGCGTAAAAACATATAATATGACCTTGAAAGGGAATGGAGAGTGAGTAACTGGGTGATTTAGTTGTGCAAAGATGAGTGGAGGGATTGCTTCGATCGCAATATCGGAGAATCGTCGGTAGTTTACACTAATTTGCCAAAGTTCCGGTTAGAGTTTAGTTCGATGAAAAGGAGAGAGAATGAAAAGAGATAGATTTTAAAAGTGGGGTCGGGTTTAAATGAGAAAATGGGTAATTTAATTGAAAAATTCGGTATTTTAATTAAATTTGGGGCATTTCATCTAACTGAGGGGCATTTTTGCATACTTTATTAATGGGATGGGTATATTTGACCTTACAATATAACTAGGGGAAAAGTTAGTTAATAAAGAAAGTAAAGGGGTATTTTTGACCCTTTTCTCAAAAATAAAATAAAGCAATAAATATTTTGAAATAAAGAGACATCAGCTAAACAAGATCAACAACAGCTAGGAAGGAGTTAGCTCACCCTTAGATCGATGTCAAACTGTCGCTAGAGATGAGGTCGGGATGAACGTCCTTGATCACCGTCTACACTCAATAAATAAACTGCTGGAGTAGGATTAGTACTACCACTATGTTGAAAGCCTCATAAAGGTTGAAAGCAAGGGGAAGAAATTCATTATTTTAGATAGCCCAAAAAAGCATAAAACAACTATTTGAAGAAGAAAGTTAAAGAAATTTTGAGTAGCAAGCCAAGAAAAATAAACTAAGATATTGATTTCTAAGATGAAATCAACCATCCAACAAATAGAAGACCAAAGGTAAAATCCTTTAATTCTTTTTTCTTTAAGAATTCTTTTTATTCCATATTTATAAATTTCAAATTTTGTTGTTGATTTATTGGTTAAGAATTAACACTATATTGGTATAGTTTATTGGTTAAATTAATTTTTGAGTTGTTTATTGCCATATGTATAGATGTATTATATTTGAGATTTATAAATATTTGGAAATTAGTATTAAATATTTTTTAACAATTTTCTTTTCATTTTCTTGTCTAATATTGATTTGTTGGTTTATCTTTGAGTTTTTATATAATTCAATTTTTCTTCAAAAATCTTTTTTATTCTATATTTATGAATTTCAAAATTTTTAAATATTTTTTGGTTGACATGCTGTTATCCATATTGGTATAGTTTATGGGTTAAAAGTTAGTTCTCGAGTTGTTTACTGCCATATGTGTTAACTTAATTTATTTGAGATTTACAAATATTCAGAAATTGGCATTATTTATTTTTAGAAAATGTTCTTTGCATTCTCTTGTCTAATATTGATTTGTTGGTTTATTTTCTGATTGTTATATAATTTAATTATATTATCAAGTCTAGTGGCTCATATATTTACAAAATAGTTAGAAATTGGTATACATTAATATTATGAAACTCCATTTTGTTTTAAATTCTCTAGTTAATATTATATAGTATATTTTAAGTCTTGTATGGAATTTCATTTTAGATTTTGTTTTACTGGTTGATCGAGGTCCAAAATATTTGTGTAATTAATTTTTATAAAGTGGTATCAAATTGTCATTTAATACACACACACACATTGTAATGTAATGCAAAATCTCATTTTATTTTTGTTCAGGCTGCCAAGAACCAAACCTATTGGTGCAGTTACACAAACGTCAAGATTTTTTATCAACTAAATCAAAAACATAAAATAGATCAAATTCGACAATTTAAAGAATCTTCTTTTGGGTATTTTTTTCGACTATGAGATTTGACAGTTTAAAGAATCTCCTTTTGGGTATTTTCTCAGCTTACCCAAAGTAAAAGTGCAATCACAGCTTCTCCGCAATTTGATATATGTGGAAACAAATAATGATCGGGTGGACATGTTCATTTTAAAGATAAATGACACATAATTACATTTATTTAAGAGATAATTTGCATTAATAACTGGTTTGAAATGTTGGCAGCCCAATAATTTTATATCTACTTTTAAATCACCCAACAGGCTAATCGACATGTACTTTTTAGGAAAAAGAAAAGTACTAAAATTGTCATTACCCAAATGACCATGATTGACACCCACACTAATCCCCCAGTCGGTGAATCAATGAACCCAAACAATTACCACGTCATCAATCACTTAGAAAGAAATAACATTTCATAATGAAATGAAATAAAACATACGAAAACTGTAACAGCCAACTAAACCCAAACAAATGATAATCCCCAAGATCCGAAAGTCATTGCACCAAACATCTATGTGTAAACTAAGAATGAAAAGTCTAAGAAAATAAAGAATGGACATGTCAAGAGGAGAGACATCTTCATCGGAGGAGTGGTACTGCCCGCCATTTTGTTCGCTCACCTTTCAAGAGTAACCACTGCTGCTTATAGGTGTGGACTAGAGGAGCTTCCTGATTCGAATTCTACACTCAAAAAAGAAGTGCAGGAGTAGCATCATTACGAAACATGTTACTGGTAAGCATCATCGGCTGAGCTTACATAATAACATATAAGCGATGCAACAATAATATAAAACCATGTCCAAACATCATACATAAGTACAGTAAACATTTTTAGAACAATAACTCTGCACAGGTGAAAGCCAACCTGGTCATTAGATTGGGCCTGTAACTGGAGCGGTCACTTTACCGCTGCAGTGGTCTCATCGTAGCAGAACAAGTCTCGCTAAAATGGTACTGCTTTTAGCAGTAGCTCAACTTAGCTGCACCTTTATCATTTCACCAATTTGCAGCAGTTCATGCATTCTAGTATTCATTCAGATCTAACACAATTCTTTTCACATTAATCCACAAATACTCATCATCACATATGATTCAATTAATCTATCACAAGAAGGAACAACTCCACACCAATAATCGTTTAAACATATCACGCTTCAAATCTTTTCAACTTTCTTATTCAGGTTACATTTACAGGATCATAAAATCAACTCAACCACTTAGCACTTACTTATTCCAAGTTTTTCACATGATTAAAATTACATCATAAAATAGAACAAATAGTGACATGTCGGGCACGCGCCTATTCCATATCACCATCAAACACTCCATCATAAATATCAGTGTGCACACATGCTAGAGGGTCTTATTTGTACTCTTTCATTCATGACCTGCAAGGGACTCTAGAAATTTAATGTCATACCCCGTAGAATTCCCGGCACCTAGACGACCTATTCGCACGTTGGTTAAGCACATTTGAAGGCCATACGTGTTGTAGAAAGGCCCGGGAAAAAGATCGGACGAGAAACCCGTCGAACCATCGCGGGAGGAGCCGAGGCAGAGCCCCTCCGCGATGGCAGCGTGTCACGGAGGTGAGGCCTCCGCAATGGCTCCGTGACACGTAGCCCTTGTCCAGGCCCAAGTATATAAAGGCCACTTTGGTGTTAAATCATTTAATCACATATAAATTTCCAGAGAACAGAGCAAAGCGGCAGTGAGAAGGTAAGAACGAAGGAAATTATATAATTTTCATCCGATTACGCTACCAAACGCTGCCCAAACTCAAATTAATCCCAGATACCGACGTATTTAGCAGCAGAGAGCATTCCTACGGATTCAGTTTCGTAAAATACGGCCGACGAATCGTCGAGCCACCGAGCTAAGGTAAGTGGAATTGCTCTAAATTAGTGTCTATGCGTTCCTAGCTGTGAAGTGAATATTTCTCCCTTTTGGACCTCTGAAAAATAGCGAGTTTCTGGCCGTCTTTCGATAAGCCTAAGTTTAGGCTATAAACTATATCGAAAGTGATGTTGCCTTTTGAAACAAAGTTGTATTTAGTATTGATTGACATATATATGAATGCAGTTTGGAGAAAACAGTTGAAGTATCGGCCGAGCCTCGTCCGACAGACGAATAGCTCACGAATAAGGTATGTAAAGTTAGTTTCCTTCGGTAAGTTAAGTAATATCAGTATAGTGTAATAAATTACGGACTAGTAGAATGTTCAGGAGTCGAATATTGCGTTATTATGAATGTTGGTGCGATGTGAGAAATATTGGGTTGTAATGTATATGAAACCTATCAGTATGATACAGATTCTAACACAGGTATTAGAGATTGCCCAGTATACTCAGTATGTAATGTGATATGCCATGTCAGGATATGGTTGTATTCAGTTGAAACCCCGTATAGTAATGTAATACCCGTAAAGCACTTCAGAAATAGAATAGCAGACTAAAATGAAGTTCAGAAAGCATGTCAGGATTAGTAAATCATGTTACTATAGAAAGTCAGTATACAGCGTAGTTTAGCAGAAAGATTATATTCGTACATACCTATATAGTACTTCCAGCCTCAGCATGTGTTAAGTATGTACCTATTTCTAACACTAGTCCAGCATATAGTGTATACAGAAACTTAGTAAACAGCAGAGTTTTCAGTAGAAACATTATCTTATATAGCATTTGCCCAGTACAGTCCGGCAGGGGACTACATTCATATTTATACATATTTACCTGCCTCAGCACGTATTAAATACGTACAGATCACTATCATTAGCTCAGCATGTAATATATATATGATACTTTACTCCTATTAGCCTCAGCATGTGAGATACACAGACAGCATTACTAGTTGAGACCGTTGTATTGTTTGGGGTTGGATTACCCAGCATCCCTGACCGCCCCAGGGTTAATAGCTGTATCGATTCGTCCGCCAGAGGATGAGGATATGTCACTCTACGGAGTGATATGCCATCCCGCAAGGGGACGAAGATGGGATGCTAGTTTCCCCATATTGTGCCTTGGTCGGCCCTTATACACCCCCGTCGAGCGGGTACGCCCGGGGTGTTGATTCAGGAGTCCTTCGGACTCAGGTACAGTTATAGTCAGGGGCTCAGCGAGCCCAAGTGCATACCCAGGGGACCGGCAGGATGCTTACAGCCAGTGTAGGAGATGGGATGATCGGGGTAGGGGTATAGATTCTGTGCTGGTTGTACCTCCCAGCTTATGGGGGCCGGGTAAGGTTTGTGTGTGCTGTGTTATGTTAATTCATGTTATGCCATGCTATGTTAGATATATCTCCAGGTATGACTTCTATTTCTTCCCAGTGTAAACGAGAAGGTATGACTTACATTATCAGACAGTTAAGCTATTCTTTCTATTTCAGTTTCCTCAGTTCTATTATGGTGTTCAGATGTTTCTTTCAGTTATTGCTTTACATACTCAGTACCAGCGGTACTGACGCCCGGTGGGGCGCTGTATTACTTGCCTGCAGGTACCCATAGACGAGCAGGCGATACCATGTGATCCCCATCAGCGGTTGAGTATTCAGCTCCTGTCCTCCGGAGGCTGAATTTCAGAGGTGTAGCTCAGTTCCTTTTGTTGTAGATTATGGGTAGGTCGGGGCCCTGTCCCGATCAGTTCTATTGCTATTCCTAGAGGCTTGTAGTCTGTATATTTCCCTGTGGTCAGTTGAGCCGGTCGTGTGAGGCCGTGCAGTTGTTAGCTATTAGTACTCTTGCTTCTTGTATGTTGGCCGTGTGGGGCCATAAGTTTGACAGTAGTGGTGACCTTGTCGGTCACGTAGCCTTCTAGTATTTTATTGCTGAATGCAGATAACTAGACAGCATGGTGGCCTTGTCGGCCCGCATAGGCTTCCCTATAGTTGCTTGTTCTGGACAGCTGTTATTACAGGTACAGGAGGCTATAGGCCAATGGGCCGGAGGCTGTGTTTACAGCCGTTATATAGCCCTTTGTTTCCAGAAATGTGAGTTAGAGCCAGCCAGGCACCAGATGTGCCCAGGCTTAACAGTCCAGCAGGTCAGGTCCTAGTAGGGCACCAGGTGCCAGTCATACCCCCCAAGGCGGGGTGTGACAAACTTGGTATCAGAGCAGGTCGTATCCCAGGGAGTCTGCAAGCCGTGCTAAGTAGAGTCTTGTCTATGGATGTGTTGTGCACCACATACTATAGGCAGGAGGCTGCAAGGCATGATATGATGGTTACCTTTCCTTCTCAGTCAGTCGTGCTTTAGAGCGGTATAGTATAGGGTTGAGTCCCTGAAAACTTACTGTATTCTTTGATTACAGATACAAAGGCAGATCAGCATTTCCCTATCACAGGCAGAAGATCAGAGATAGCAACAGAAAAGAACCTCAGTCAGTTACATGATAACTACAGCAGCAGGAGGAGGTATCAGAGACCTCCCAGCGTGATACCTTTATTGGCATTATTCCTAGTATACGTTGATAACGTCAGAATAGGAAGTCAACAGTATAATGTACATATGAGTTGATTTACTTATTAGTTATATAAGATCTGATTATGATTACAGATAAGGTCAGACGACTAGGTAGGTACAAGAAAGAGAAAAAAAAAATGCAGGAATCCCAAATACATCTTTTTGGATATGGTACAGTCGAATGCTTTTATTGTTGCAATAAGAAAAGGGTTATTCCTACCTCTTAAGTTCGATACCAGTATAGAAAAGGAGCATAAGACTTGAGAGGGGGTTGCCGAATCATGCAGTAAGTAAAGATGGGTTGATTGATCCTAGTAAGTAGTAGAAAATATAGAGAGCCCTTATGATTACGTAAGTTGTGCAGACCCTTATGATAACAAGCCAGTAAAGAAAGTAAGACTGTTAGCTTACCCGAAGTAGGGGTAACAAACCTGCTAGTGATAAATGCCTAATAATAGTCAAGTTTGAGTCAGAAAAAGGCCAAGTCTGCCATATACGCCAGAAGAAGTATAGGCCGAGGCTTGATCAGTAATCTCATTAGCAATGAAAGGCAGGTACCTTGAGCCCCAGAGTTCAGTCTAAGCAAGGTGAGAGGAAGAAGCAGGAATGTCAGATCTTGTGGGGAAATTAGAACTACCCCGGATTGATAAAGTATCGTATTAAGGATTAAGCTTCGCGATGACAGTAAGATTGCGGTTCAGAATACCGCAGTATGTCCACTATGGAAAGGTTAAGAAGTTACCGATACAGCAATTCTAATCCAGTGTAGCCTAGAGATGAGGCCCAGCAGACAGTTATGGGCTCTCAATATATGCCTAGTAAGGCTACAGGATTCGAACGTCGACCCCCACATCGCAAGAGTGGCGGGATTTTAAACAGCAGATAATAACTAGAATGTTTATGTTTGTTACTTTCAGAATGGGGTGACAATACAATGAAATGATAAGTCAGGGCAGGAGATATTATTAGGCCGTAGAAGAAATGTATCATGTACGATGTGAGACTTAGCAGAACATGTCGGAGGTTATGAATTAGCGCAGGAATTAGTACATATTGTACGTAGCCAGCGATATATAGATATACAGATAATAGATAGGTTGTGAGTGGCTGCCTATAAGGGCTACAATCACAGATGCTGATTAGTAATAGAAAGCCTATACAAATTGTATTGGGGGACCAAAAAGAGAAGAAAGAGGGGGAAGAAAGAAAGAAAAGAAGGAGGGAAAGGGCGGATTAAGTGTGAGTTACGTATGAAGTCATAGAAACTTAAACTATCTCAGTTCTCAGTTATTAGATTAAAAGACTTATGTGTTGTTGTCAGATCCAGGCTCTAGGAGTTTACCAGAGTTAATGGCCTAAAGCAGATGGCTAGATGATAAGGGCGCAGTTAGACAGTCTACCGACCAGCTTGCGCCTGCGTTAGCAGGGAGGCATCCCTGAAGATTGGTAACAGTAGTGTGTGTGCCAGAACTAGGATTAAAGGCCGAATAGGCAAATTTCATAGATTAGCAATATCCGAATTGTTCTAGCATGTTAAGTGGTCGTACGTCATTTTCCCAGCCTTGTGGGCGACAGTCGGCCTTAGTCAACCTAGCAGTTGTTATGTAGAACACCCCATAAGTTAGCCGGCCGTCCCAGTCAAAATACCCGTGGGTACACCCAAGGAAGGGTCCACATCAGTAGTCAGCGACAGATTAGTATTTCAGCTGGTGTTCGTAAGATATTTAGATACAGAGCCCTAGCAGAAGGCCAGTATTTACAGAATAGCTCATAAGACTGAGAATCCCCCAGAATAGCAGTATAAATCCAAGTGGATACACACAAGGCATAAGAAATTGATAGTACCCTGCTAGCACAGTGTTTATTAAGACCAGGGGATCAGTAGACTCCCCGTGATGATCCAGAGATTGATCGCCTGGGAGTAAGTTGATTAAGTCCAGCCTTACAGTGGTTCAAGTAAAATAACAGAGCAATTAGATGCCCACGAGGTTGCGGTTATGCACGAACTATAAGCACTCAAGTAGTACAGTTAGAGCATTATTAGACTACTGCCACGTTCGGGTCATTCAACCCAACTATTCAGTTATGTAGGGTTATGCAGCCAGATCATTAGAGGTCATGAACAGTATCAGGACCCCCTGATCAGATACGGGCACATGGTGTGCAGATAGTCGTTCAAGGTTACCTTAGCAACAAGTGGCCTTAGCATGCGGCCAGAAGGCCAGATAAGCTCTAGTTATACCGGTAGACTACTTGTCAGATTCTCCGACATGATAAACCAGTATGACCGTCAGTTATATGTCAAATTTTGTAAATGTGAATTTTGGTTGAGTTTAGTAGTCTTTTTGGTCACATTGTGTCGGAGACTGGTGTACAGATAGATACGCAGAAAATTGAAGTAGTGAAGACATAGTCTAGACCTACCACTCCGATCGAAGTACGCAGTCCCTGCGGTTAGCCGGGTACTGCAAAGGGTTTGTGGAAGGATTTTCCACCTTAGCAGCACCTCTGATTAGATCGACACAGAAGGCAGCAAAGTTTCAGTAGACTGAGGTGTGTGAGTAGAACTTCCAAGAGTTAAAAGCCAGGTTAACATCAACTCCAGTGTTAGTAGCGCCAGGAGATACAGAGGGTTGATGCAGCATGGTGAAGTAATAGTTTATACTTTCAGGCAGTTGAAGAAACATGAAAAGAATTACCTTACCCCCTGATCTGGAGTTAGCGGCATTAGTTTATGCTTTAGAAAGGGAAGATTTTGTATCACCTAGGAAGGGTTAATGTGGTGGCAGATGCCCTTAGCCTGAACTGCCTGAACAGCGAGGATAGACTCGAGGATTACACCAGTTAGATAGTTAGCCAGTCACATAGCAGAAATAAAGGATAACAGAACGATAATACAGAATGCCGCAGCATTATTGTTAGTGGTGGAAGTAAAGGAACGGCAGTATAGAAACTCTAGCCAGTTTCAATTTAAACATAAGATTCAGTAAGGAGAGATGACATATTTTTAGATAACCCGGGATGAAGTGTGGCGATATAAAGGCCGCATTGCGCTCCAGATATTTTGGGGCATCGCCAGCAGTTTATGAGCGAGGCGCATTGCGCCCGCTATTCTCTTCATCCCGATACGACAAAGAAGTACCATGACATTAAAAAGAACTACTGGTAGTCCAGTGTCCTTACTGCCAACAGTTGAAGGCAGAATATCAGAAACCAGGCAGGTTAATTTAGAACATAGCTGTGCCTCTTTGGAAATGAGAAGCGGTGAATATGAATTTTGTAGCAAGATTTCCCCGTACTAAACACAGACATGGCTCTATATGAGTGATAAGTGACAGATTGACAAAAATTAGCTCATTCTTGCCAGTAAGAACTACTTTCTCGGCCGAAGCTTATGCTGAGTTGCATATCAGAAAGATAGTCAGATTACATGAAATACCAGTAGCCATTATTTCAGACAGAGGAGCACACTTCACAGCTAGATTCTGGCAGTCATTTCAGAAGAGTTTGGGAGCGCAGATTAATTTAAGCGCAGCGTTCTATCCTCAGACAGATGAGCAGGCTGAGCGCACAATTCAGACGCTCGAAGACATGTTGCGAGCGTGTGTGCTAGATTTCAGTAATAGCCAAAAATGAGCATTTACCATTAATCGAATTTGCCTCCAGAATTAGAATCCATTCATCCGGTCTTCTATGTAACTATGCTGAGGAAATGCATAGGAGACCCGTCTAGAGTAGTCCCAGTCCAGAATATTCAGGTTACGAAAAAGCTGGCCTGCAAAGAGGTTCCAGTAGCTAGCCTAGACAAACAGATTCGCAGATATGAGGACCAGATATCCTCACCCATTTAAGCGACAGGTATGTCCGTATTATTGCTATGTAGTATCTTATGGTCCTGTATGTATAAGTGAGACAGATTGATATTTAATTATCCAGTGGATCCTAGAATATTATGTGCAGTGCCTGTGTTGGATTCAGGTTTTTGCTATAGTCCATATTACAGGGGAAACTCTACCAAAATTTTTTTTTTCCAGAAAGTAAGTAAGTAATCCTCCAGATAACAGTGTACATTCGAAGACGAATGTTCTTAAAGGGGGGAGAATGTCATACCCCGTAGAATTCCCGACACCTAGACGACCTATTCGCACGTTGGTTAAGCACATTTGAAGGCCATACGTGTTGTAGAAAGGCCCGGGAAAAAGATCAGACGAGAAACCCGTCGAACCATTACGGGAGGAGCCGAGGCAGAGCCCCTCCGCGATGGCAGCGTGTCATGGAGGTGAGGCCTCCGCGATGGCTCTGTGACACATTTCCCTTGTCCAGGCCCAAGTATATAAAGGCCACTTTGGTGTTAAATCATTTAATCACATATAAATTTCCAGAGAACAGAGCAAAGCGGCGGTGAGAAGGTAAGAACGAAGGAAATTATATAATTTTCATCTGATTATGCTACCAAACGCTGCCCAAACTCAAATTAATCCCAGATACCGAGGTATTTAGCAGCAGAGAGCATTCCTACGGATTCAGTTTCGTAAAATACGGCCGACGAATCATCGAGCCACCGAGCTAAGGTAAGTGGAATTGCTCTAAATTAGTGTCTATGCGTTCCTAGCTATGAAGTGAATATTTCTCCCTTTTGGACCTCTGAAAAATAGCGAGTTTCTGGCCGTCTTTCGATAAGCCTAAGTTTAGGCTATAAACTATATCGAAAGTGACGTTGCCTTTTGAAACAAAGTTGTATTTAGTATTGATTGACATATTTATGAATGCAGTTGGGAGAAAACAGTTGAAGTATCGGCCGAGCCTCGTCCGACAGACGAATAGCTCACGAATAAGGTATGTAAAGTTAGTTTCCTTCGGCAAGTTAAGTAATATCAGTGTAGTGTAATAAATTACGGACCAGTAGAATGTTCAGGAGTCGAATATTGCGTTATTATGAATGTTGGTGCGATGTGAGAAATATTGGGTTGTAATGTATATGAAACCTATCAGTATGATACAGATTCTAACGCAGGTATTAGAGATTGCCCAGTATACTCAGTATGTAATGTGATATGCCATGTCAGGATATGGTTGTATTCAGTTGAAACCCCGTATAGTAATGCAATACCCGTAAAGCACTTCAGAAATAGAATAGCAGACTAAAATGAAGTTCTGAAAGCATGTCAGGATTAGTAAATCGTGTTACTATAGAAAGTCAGTATACAGCGTAGTTTAGCAGAAAGATTATATTCGTACATACCTATATAGTACTTCCAGCCTCAGCATGTGTTAAGTATGTACCTATTTCTATCACTAGTCCAGCATATAGTGTATACAGAAACTTAGTAAACAGCAGAGTTTTCAGTAGAAACATTATCTTATATAGTATTTGCCCAGTACAGTCTGGCAGGAGACTACATTCATATTTATACATCTTTACCTGCCTCAGCACGTATTAAATACATACAGATCACTATCATTAGCTCAGCATGTAATATATATATGATACTTTACCCCTATTAGCCTCAGCATGTGAGATACACAGACAACATTACTAGTTGAGACCGTTGTATTGTTTGGGGTTGGATTACCCAGCATCCCTGACCGCCCCAGGGTTAATAGTTGTATCGACTCGTCCGCCAGAGGATGAGGATACGTCACTCTATGGAGTGATATGCCATCCCGCAAGGGGACGAAGATGGGATGCCAGTTTCCCCATATTGTGCCTTGGTCGGCCCTTATACACCCCCGTCAAGCGGGTACGCCCGGGGTGTTTATTCAGGAGTCCTTCGGACTCAGGTACAGTTATAGTCAGGGGCTCAGCGAGCCCAAGTGCATACCCAGGGGACCGGCAGGATGCTTACAGCCAGTGTAGGAGATGGGATGACCGGGGTAGGGGTATAGATTTTGTGCTGGTTGTACCTCCCGGCTTATGGGGGCCGGGTAAGGTTTGTGTGTGCTGTGTTATGTTATTTCATGTTATGCCATGCTATGTTAGATACGAGTAGATCAGCAGTAGAGGGATATATCTCCAGGTATGACTTCTATTTCTTCCCAGTGTAAACGAGAAGGTATGACTTACATTATCAGACAGTTAAGCTATTCTTTCTATTTCAGTTTCCTCAGTTCTATTATGGTGTTCAGATGTTTCTTTCAGTTATTGCTTTACATACTCAGTACCAGCGGTACTGACGCCCGGTGGGGCACTGTATTACTTGCCTGCAGGTACCCATAGACGAGCAGGCGATACCACGTGATCCCCATCAGCGGTTGAGTATTCAGCTCCTGTCCTCCGGAGGCTGAATTTCAGAGGTGTAGCTCAGTTCCTTTTGTTGTAGATTATGGGTAGGTCGGGGCCCTGTCCCGATCAGTTCTATTGCTATTCCTAGAGGCTTGCAGTCTGTATATTTCCCTGTGGTCAGTTGAGCCGCTCGTGTGAGGTCGTGTAGTTGTTAGCTATTAGTACTCTTGCTTCTTGTATGTTGGCCGTGTGGGGCCATAAGTTTGACAGTAGTGGTGACCTTGCCGGTCACGTAGCCTTCTAGTATTTTATTGCTGAATGCAGATAACTAGACAGCATGGTGGCCTTGTCGGCCCGCATAGGCTTCCCTATAGTTGCTTGTTCTGGATAGCTGTTATTACAGGTACAGGAGGCTATAGGCCAATGGGCCGGAGGCTGTGTTTACAGCCGTTATATAGCCCTTTGTTTCCAGAAATGTGAGTTAGAGCCAGCCAGGCACCAGATGTGCCCAGGCTTAACAGTCCAGCAGGTCAGGTCCTAGTAGGGCACCAGGTGCCAGTCATACCCCCCAAGGCGGGGTGTGACATTTATGTACTGTACCGGCCTTGTACCCACTCCCACTCATATGCTCATACAGATTCTCCCCTCGGACACAAGCCACTCAACCAATATTGCTCGTCCAGATGCTTCCCTCGGGCACAAGCCTATCATCTCAGGATATTATTACTATCCTAACCATTCTCAAAAAATTGCATATAATAGGGTGCATTATTAAAACACTCAGGATTTCATAATCTACTCCCTCACCTGCATAATTATAAATCATCAATCATCTCAATAACAATGTAAAAGAACTACACTTAACTACTCAATGTTGTTTCATAATAGTTCAAAGACCACATCATATCCACATTACTTCAACAGTTTATTTAATAGGAAAATCACCAGAACAAGTAATGTCCATAGACCAATCATATATCATCATAGCACAAACATACATGTTATTATGTAGAGTCTAACTCCTCTAAACTCCTTTAATTCAAGGGTGAGAAAAGTCAACTACTCCGCAGTAGCCTTTCCTTTTCTCAAAGCCTCGGAATGCTAACAATATAGAGTAAATTTATTATTTACTCTTCAGACAAGGGTCTTAGAAATTCAAACCCTTCCCTTTAGGGCACTTAAAAAGTGAACCCCAATTCCACCTAGTTCTAGGCCCCAATTCTAATATAACTCATATTCTCTAGAAGGTAAACCTCGTGAATGGTCATTACCTTTCAAAACTTCTAATCAAACCACCCCATTAACTCCCCATGATTCAACCCTAGTCTATCCACCTAGTGTTTCTCATCTTAGAATTTCACCATTAATGTTTCCCTATAAATTCTAGAGTCAACAATATCCATCATAGAGATAGGGATTCCAGAAACTCACCTTGGGAGAGGAATTCAACTATTCTATGGTAGAGAATCGCCTTCAGATCTTAACCCTTCGTGTTTTTGGAAATAATCGGGTATAGCCCCAAAAATCCCACTTAAATCCATTTTCTGATTCTCGTCATTCGCTGCAGCAATCACATTTTGGCTGCATCGGACCCGCTATGGCAGTCAGGAAACCACTATAGCGGATCCGGTGGTTAATTCCCCAGTCCATTACGACGGGACTCCGACTGCCACCACAGTCTCACTACAGTGGAAATCCTACAGCTGTAGCGGCTGCTAAGTAGTAACTCTCCCAGAATCCTCAATTTTCATTAGCTCAGTCCACAGTTCTTTTCTAGCTACTGTCTAGATACGTTTAAAGTGTTCTAGGTCAGTTCCTCCATGTAGTGACATACGGGTCATCACATCAAATATTAATTAAAAGACCCTTTGTCCCCAAATGGTCTACAAAGGAAAGGAATAAAATCTACCATATTCCATGAACGACTGAGGGTATTATTTGATCCACATATTAGCCTTAGTCTCCCAAGTGTCTTCCTCTATAGGACTATTCTTCCACTAGATCTTTACAATCGCAATTTCCTTTGATCTTAGCTTGCGGACCTCCCTAGACAATATTGCCACAGACTCTTCCTCATAGGACAAGTTATCATCTAGCAGCATGGAGTCCCATTTGATAATATATGATCCATCCCCATGATACTTTTTCAACATGGAAACATGAAATGTGGAAAATTTGCAGCGGACTCAAAACGAGTCGTAAGGAGACTCGTGAGACTAACCCACGAGTCGTGAGGTGAATCATGGGGAAGTCCAGGGGATGGAGTTTAGGTTTGCGAAGAGGAGACCTCACGAGCATGACCACGACTCATGGCCAGGCCCTACGAGTCATTGGTCAGTCGTGGGGAGGGGTGTCACGACCTGAACAGAGGCCCGGATCGTAGACACGGGACAAGGGACCCCGAGAGACCCCAAGTCGACCCATGGCATAAAAATTCAACTAACTCATTCAATAAACATGAAGAAAATATAATTATAGGCTTAGCGGAAGTCTCATACAATGACACATCAGAATAATATCCGAATCTATACATATATAAGTCCAAAAGCCTCTGGTCTAGATGAGTTGATGCGACAAGACCCCAACTAACACCACAAAACATGAAACTGAAAGTCTAGTTCTCGAAAGATGAGGACTCACCACTCACGCAGGTGCTAACTTTGATAAGCAATTATGAACGGGGTTGAACCTGGGAAACGGATCCTGCATCATGAAATGATGCATCATATAAAGTACGCGGTCAGTACGTGGAATGTACTGAGTATGCAAGGTAAGTAAAACTGCTTAAGTAAAATAAATCATTTAAAACATTTCATAACATATCATAAGCTTTTAAGTGTAAGTAGAAGGATACATGCATTCATTCTGAAATCATACTCGTATCATAACATGACCATGCATAGCTTTAAAACATCATGACTAACTTGAATGACTCAAAGCTGAAACGTACATTTATATCAAAAGCTGAACAATGAGTCAAACCTTGTTTTTTGAACATGCACGCATAAGATAACTATCATGAGTGATGAATATGCAATCTGAATGATTTAGACAGTGGGAGACCAGTCACTTAACCAACATACCACAATAGAGCTTAGGTGTCCCAACTATCACACTCAAGTGGGTAGAGCCGTCCATAACCTTGCCAGGGCGATGGACGATACTATGATACCGATATCAAGCTGAAGGGCCAATCGGGATGTGGATAGCTCACAAGGGAGGTCCCAATAATATAATAGTTTCGACCTACGTTGGCGCATAGTTCTGGAGCATAGGGTAATCGACCCTTAACCCGCTCGGTGCTAGACTCTTCTCCCAAAAACATGCAATGCTCTACATCGTACATAACGAAGCTCAACATCATCTAATGAAAAAGCTCAACATTATCTAATGACGAAGCTCAATATGAAATCATGCATAACTCAACATCGTATGAAACGAAGCTCAACATTGTCTATTGACAAAGCTCATTAACGAAATCATGCGTAGACTTGACATCATATGAAAATGAAGATCAACATTGTCCTTTGACAAAGCTCAATAATGACACATATCTCAATTATGAATTTATGAATATGAGAAGCTTTATTTCGAAACATACCACAAGCTCAATTATAGGTGGGAACGTCTACCCAAAATCATGTGGTAAGCTACATGTAGAAATATTTAAATCAACATACCACAAGCTAGAATTTATGAAAAATCGGGAAAAAAACTTCACTTCAAACAATGTGGTAAGCTTATGTCGGGAAGATCATCACTTTAAGTAACCATGTAGGCATTTCCCAAAACTTTATCATACTAGGATCTACTCATTTCATTTTGAAAATAACATCATAATCATGGGTAGCTTTAGAAACATGCTTTTCATCATCAAATCTCAACAGTATTATGCATTCATCATCATTTACTACTTTTATGAACTTCTAATCCATGGGAATTTTGGATTCAAGATTTGGAAAACAAATTTGTGTATTGAAAACGGTTTAGAATCTGCCCAAGCTTTACAATCCATCAATATAAATGCAATCTAATCATACCCATGTATAGAAATTGAAGAATTATGCAATTGGGTAGAAACCCCATACTTGATCATAGGCAATTCATCATGTTTTAATTGAAATTGGGCATGGGTGTGGAAGGAAGCACCCACTCATAGCCTTACATACCTGGGATTAGTGGATTCTAGCACTCTCCAATTGCTCAAGGTAAGATCCCAATGGAAACCTTGAAATTTGGCCTTGAATCACCTCGTCAATCTTTCTAACTTGGATGCATGGGAATAATAACTTAGAGTAGGATTTACCCCTCTCAAAACCCCTTAAGATGAGCCTTAAACGATGTAGTATAGGCCCCTAGAACTTGGGAAATGACAGAAATAATCTTACAGAATTCGCAGAAAATTTGTCACTAGGCCAAATATCGGACAACCCAACGGGACATTGGAGGATACCACGACCCATGGTATCTGTCCATGCTAAGCACTGTCCCAGTCTTCTCTCAAATTCATACCACGAGTAGAAAGGATGACTCGTCCTTAGATACCATGACTCGTTCCTTCGATTTTGTCTCCTCTTCTGAAATTTCTGAATTCCTTCACAACGAGCCTCACCACGACTCGTTGTATCCTACAACAGGTCGTGGTTTCCATACGTTATTACCACTGGAGATATGGGTTCCCTTACCACGACTTCTCACAATAGATCATTGTAAGCCACGGTGGGTCATTAGATGACCCGTTATACTCCCCAACTGATAAGTCCATCTCTTATCACGATCACTAACGACGACTCATTGTTTCTTACAATGAGTCATTACATCAACCGTTGCTTCCACTTGCACCAGAACTCATGAACCCATGACTACCAACAAAGGCTCGTGGTAACCTACCATGAGTCGTTGTACCTTTCGTTCTGCAACTTTTCCCCAACTTTCAACAATTTTGCATTTTAAATTCTCGGGTCTACTCTTAGGCAGTCTCGGGGTATTACAATATCTCCCCCTTGGAAACATTCATCATCGAATGTTGGAAACAAGCAGAAAACAGAAACATTCAATTTACCATACACAAAACTAATCATTTGAACCAAAACTGACGGAGTGACTACCTCCGATTCAAAACACACCGTTGAACTAAATTCACCATTCATACACACATCCACATACACAAAAGAAACTTGTGCACATAATTTAATCATGTAGACTAAATAGAGTTTGAGTGCAAAATTGATACCTCAAGCTGAAGCTGGGCTAGTGGAGAATAAATGTGGGTATCTAGCCATCATATCCGCTTCGGCTTCCCACATAGGTCCTTCAACATGCTGATTTCTCCATAATACTTTAACTGAAGCTACTTCTTTGTTCCTTAGATTACGGACTTGACGATCTAATATTTCAACGGGTACTTCTTCATAATTGAGGCTGTCTTTTACACCAATGTTGTCCACCGTAACTACTAAAGCTGGATCACCCAAACATTTTTTTAAAAGTGACACATGAAACACAAGATGAACTGAAGATAACTCTGAGGGCAAGCCCAACTCATACGCCACCTTACCAACTCTCCTCACAACCCGGTATGGGCCAACATAGCGGGGATTGAGTTTCCCTTTCTTTTCGAACTCATGACTCCCTTCATGGAAGATACCTTTAGAAATACCGAATCATCCAGCTAAAACTCCAAGCCTTTTCTCCTCACATCAGCATATGATTTCTGACGACTCTGAGCGGTCTTCAGCCTGTCCCTTATCATCTGAACCTTTACCATGGCCTCATGAACCAAATCAGTTCCTATCATGGCTGCCTCACCAACCTCAAACCATCCGATGGGCGATCTACACCTCCGCCTGTAAAGAGCCTCAAACAGTGCCATTTGGATACTGGAGTAATAACTATTATTGTAAGAAAACCCGATCATGGGCAAGTGATAACCCAAATATCTTTAAAGTCCATCACACTGGCACTCAACATGTCCTCGAGGGTCTAGATTGTTCACTCCGCTTGACCATCCATTTGCGGATTGAATGCTGTGCTTAGCTTAACCTGAGTCCCAAGACCTATTTGGAAAGATCGCCAAAACTGAGAGGTAAATTGAGTACCTCGGTCTGAAATAATAGACAAGGGCACTCCATGAAGTTGAACTAACTCCCAAATATACAATATGGCATAATCATCCGCTGAATCGGTAGTTTTGACCAGTAGGAAGTGTGCAGCCTTGGTCAACCTGTCTACTACCATCCAAATAGAATCATACTATCGGCGAGTATGAGGTGGGCCTATAATGAAATCCATGTTAATCTCTTCCCACTTCCAGGTGGGAATGTTGATATCCTGAAGTACGCCTCCCGGCCTTTGTGATGCTCAACTTTCACTTGCTGACAGTTCGGGCACTTAGCTATGAATTCTGAAATATCCTTCTTCATTCCATTCCACCAATATATTTCCCTCAAGTCATGATACATCTTGGTGGTACTCGGATGGACTGAATATCTGGTACCATGTGCCTCATGCAATATCTGAACTCCTACATCATCAATGTCTGGGACACATAGATGACCCTGGTACCAGAGCACACCATCTCCTCTTGGGAGAAAACCTCCACCTTTTGACTCCATATCTCCTCCTTCAATTTCCTCAAAATTAGATCCTCATCTTGCCTAGATTTGACATCAACCACCAAGGATGATTCTAATCCATTTTGTATGACAACACCTCCATCGGTCGAGTCGACCAATCTAACTCCCAATCTTGCAAGTCGATGGACCTCCTTCACCAACTCCTTCATTCCTTCATCCACGTGGGACACACTCTCCATAGAGAGCCTACTTAGTGCATCCGGAACCACAGTAGCCTTACCCCGGTGGTAAAGGACACTCATGTCGTAGTCCTTTAGTAACTCCAATCACCTCCTTTGCCGAAGATTGAGATTTTTATGAGTGAACACATATTGCAAGCTCTTGTGATCCATTAATACATCCACGTGGACCCCATACAAGTAATTCTGCCATATCTTTAATGCAAACACCACCGCGGCCAATTCAAGATCATGGGTCGGGTAATTTTTTTCATGAACTTTCAACTCTCTTGAGGCATATTCTATGAATTTCCTATGTTGCATCAACACACACCCGAGTTCGGCTCACGAAGCATCCAGAATACACTACAAAGCCATCCGTACCCTTGGGTAAAGTCAACACTGGTGCTGAAGTGAGTCGGGTCTTCAACTCTTGGAAGCTTTTCTCACAAGCCTCCGACTATTGAAACTTCACCTTCTTTTGAGTCAATTTAGTCAATGGTGCGGAAATAGATGAAAAACCCTCCATAAATCTTCGGTAGTAACCCGATAAGCCCAAAAAGCTCCTGATATCTGATGGGTTCATAGGTCTGAACCAATTCTTTACCACTTTGATCTTCTGAGAGCTTACTTTTATGCCCTCACCTGATACCACATGGCCTAGAAATGCCACCGAGTCCAACCAAAACTCACATTTGCTAAAGTTTGCATACAACTGACGATCCTTGAGGGTCTGAAGCACTATTCTCAAGTGAGCGACATGCTCCTCTTTGCTCTAAGAGTATATAAAGATGTCATCGATGAACACAATCATGAACATGTGCAAATATGCCTCGAACACCCTATTCATTAGACCCACAAAAGCTGCAGGAGCATTGGTTAGTCCAAAAGACATAACGACAAATTTGTAGTGACCATACCGTGTCCTGACAGCGATCTTTGAGATGTCACTCTCCCGAACCCTAAGCTGGTGATACCCAGACCTGAGATCAATCTTGGAGAAACACTTGGCGCCCTGAAGCTAGTCAAACAAATCATCAATCTTGGGTAAAGGATACTTGTTATTGACAGTTACCTTGTTCAACAGTCGATAGTCAATGTACATCCGAAGTGAACAATCCGTCTTTCGGATAAATAACACTGGTGCACCCCATGGAGATTACTCGGCCTAATAAAGACCTTATCTAACAGGTCCTTCAACTGATCCTTCAACTCTTTTAGCTCGGTTGGAGCCATTCTGTAAGATAGAATAGATTTAGGCTACATGTCGGGAAAAAGATCTATACCGAAATTAATCTCCCACTCGGGAGGGACACCTGGCAAATCATCAGGAAAGACCTCTAGATACTCACGTACTACTAGTACGGACTGGATAGTTTGGGTCTCAGACTCCACGTCCTTCACCCTAACTAGATGGTATAAACAACCCTTAGAAATCATCTTTCTGGCCTTAAGGTAGGAAATAAATCAACCTACAGGCACAAACTAAACTACCCTTCCATTCTAAGACTGGCTCAGTCGGAAATCTGAACTCTACTGATCGAGTTTAACAATTTACTGAAGCATAACATGCAAATAGCCAATCCATGCCGAGAATAACATCAAAATCAGTCATGGCTAACTCTACCAAAGCTGTTGAGGTGACCTTATGAAGTAACGAGATGAGCAATCTTTATACACCCGTCTAGCTATAACTGAGTGACCCACTGGGGTAGAAACAAAAAAGCCCTCGGACAAGACATCGGGACTAACTTTGAAGCTACTAGCTATATATGGTATTACAAAAGATAGGCCAGCCCTCGGATCTAACAATGCATATACATCAATATGAAAGAATTTTAATATACTGGTGACTACATCTGGTGAGGCCTTCTACTCCTGACAAGTGGCTAAGGCATAGAATCTGTTCTGGCACTGGCTGCCAGCTGTGGTAGTAGACGCCCCCTAATGTGTTGTGCATGGGGGAGGGGCTGCTGAACTAGAAGTTGGGCCTCGGCCCCCAACTTGATCCTGTATCGCAGCAGGACAACCTCTAAGCATATGTCCAGGCTTCCCACATCCAAAACACGCTCCTCATACTTCCAAACACTGGTCTTGTGTCCTTAGCCGCACCTGCGACAGGCTGAAATGCTAGAATCTGTGGGTCTATTGCTATGACCCCTTGAGCCTAACACTTGCCCCCTATGATCTTGTTTGGGCCTAGATGAAACACTTGGTGCTGAAGATAGTGGGGATGATGATCTCTGGTGGGTCTGCTGTCGGTGCCCACCACCGGAGCTCTGCTGAGAGAATTTGTGGTCCTCAGTCCTGGCCCTCTTGGCCTCCCTCTCCCTCGAATGTGCTGCCTCCATCTGCTGGGCATACAACACTATGCCAGGGAAGTTCATTTCTTGGTGGAGCATAGCTGTCTTGCAGTCCTTGTCCAAATATACTGCTATACCATGCAGAAATGTGCTTACCCGCGCCCACCGGTCGGCCACTAACACTGGGGCATACTTAGATAGGCGGGTGAACTCAAGGGCGTCCTCCTGAATAGTCATCCTTCCTTGCTTTAGATTCACAAATTCAGCTGCTTTCAACTCCCTCATCTCTCGAGGGAAGAACCGATCGAGGAATGCAACCTTAAACTCCTCCTATGTGATCGGACCTGCTCCCACGACCCTGTTGTCCTTCCACTTGCAGAACCAAATATGCGCAACCCCTTTCAACTAGTAGGACGCCAACTCTGTGCACTCAACACTGCTCACTCCCATAACCTGGGTGATCTTGACAATCTCATCAATGAAGTCATGTGGGTTCTCATCTACCTTGGACCTTAAGAACTCCGGCGGGTTCATCCTCATGAAGTCTTGGACTCTAGCCTCCGCCGCATCGACATTTTGAGGAACATGCGCAACAGCCTGTTGATTGACCTGAGCGGTCAAGTCCTGCACAAGCATCTCAATGGCAGCTCAAATTGGTGGGGCTGGCTGATGGTCATGACCGTTTCCCTCATAGTGGCCTTCACCACCTCTATTCCTCCTTCCATTCATCCTTCTAGGAGCCATGATTCTGCAATCGCGAATAGCATGAATTAGGAGGATAGAAAGGCTTTTCATCACACGACATAGATCATGAAATAAGGGAACATTTCCTAAAACGTCTAGTAGCCTCTTCTTCATAAGTATGGCATGCTTCACACCCATGAAAAAGACTCTATCGAGTCCTGAAAGCGGTCTACGAGATGTCACTCTCACAAACCCTGAGCTGGTGATACCCGAACCTGAGATCAATCTTGGAGAAACACTTGGCACCCTGAAGCTTGTCAATAAAATTATCAATCTTGGGTAAAGGATACCTGTTCTTGACAGTGACCTTGTTCAACAGTCGATAGTCAATGCACATCCAAAGTGAACCATCCTTCTTTCGGGTAAATAACACTGGTGCAACCCATGGAGACTTACTCGGCCTAATAAAGCCCTTATCTAACATGTCCTTCAACTGATCCTTCAACTCTTTTAGCTCAGCTGGAGCCATACTGTAAGGCGGAATAGATATAGGCTACGTGTCAGGAAGAAGATCTATACCGAAATCAATCTCCCACTCGGGAGGGACACTTGGAAAATCATCAACAAAGTCCTCTAGATACTCATGTACTACTAGTACGAACTGGATAGTGGGGATCTCAAACTCCACGTCCTTAACCCTAACTAGATGGTACAAACAACCCTTAGAAATCATCTTTCTGGCCTTAAGGTAGGAAATAAATTGACCTACAGGAACAACTGAACTATCCTTCCATTCTAAGACTGGCTCGTCCAAAAATCTGAACTCTACTGATCGGGTTTAACAA
Source organism: Datura wrightii (assembly GCA_035772735.1). Classification (NCBI taxonomy): domain Eukaryota; kingdom Viridiplantae; phylum Streptophyta; class Magnoliopsida; order Solanales; family Solanaceae; genus Datura; species Datura wrightii. The sequence goes on from JASDFA010000018.1 coordinate 148,690,193, forward strand.
TTTACTGAAGCATAACATGCAAATAGCCAATCCATGCCGAGAATAACATCAAAATTAGTCATGGCTAACTCTACCAAATCTGTTGAGGTAACCTTATGAAGGAATGAGATGGGCAATCTCTATAAACCTATCTAGCTATAACTGAGTCACCCACTGGGGTAGAAACAGAAAAGGCCTCGGACAAGACATTGGGACTAACTCCGAAGCTACTGGCCATATATGGTGTCATAAAGGATGGGGCAGCCCCCGAATCTAATAATGCATATACATCAACATGAAAGATACTCAATATACTGGTGACTATATCTAGTAAGGCCTCCTACTCCTAATGGGTGGCTAAGACATCAAATCTATTTTGGCGCTGCCCACCAGCTGTACTAGTGGACGCCCCCTGATGTGCTATGCATGGGGGAGGTGCTGCTGAACTAGAAGCTGGGCCTCGGCCCCCAACCTGATCCTGTCTGGCAGTGGCACAATCTCTAAGCATATGTCCAAGTTTCCCACACCCAAAACACGCTCCTTACACTGCCAAACACTGGCTTGTGTGTCCTTAGCCCCCCCTACGACAAGCTAAAATGCTGGAATTTGCGGGTCTATTGCTATGACCCCTTGAGCCTGACGCTCGCCCCCTCTGATATTGTTTGGGCCTAGATGGAACACATGGTGCTGAAGATACTAGGGCTGATGATCTCTGGTGGGTCTACTATTGGTGCCCACCACCGGACCTCTGTTGAGAGAATCTGTGGTCCTCAGTCCTGGCCCTTTTGGCCTCCTTCTCCCTCGATTGTGTTTCCTCCATCTGCTGGGCGTATAACACTATGCCAGGGAAGTCCATGTCCTGGTAGAGCATAAGTGTCCTGCAGTCCTTGTCCAAATCTCCTACTATACCATACACAAATCTGCTCACCCGTGCCCACTGGTCGGCCACTAACACTGGGGCATACTTAGATAGGCGGGTGAAATCAAGGGCGTACTCCTGAATAGTCATCCTTCCTTGCTTTAGATTCACAAATTTAGTTGCTTTCAACTCCCTCATCTCTCGAGGGAAGAACCGATCGAGGAATGCAACCTGAAATTCCTCCTATGTGACCGGACCTACTCCAGCGACTGTGCTGTCCTTCCACTGGCAGAACCAACTATGTGCAACCCCTTTCAACTGGTAAGAGGCCAACTCTCTGCACTCAACACTGCTCACTCCATAACCTGGGTGATCTTGACAATCTCATTAATGAAGTCATGTGGGTCCTCGTCTACTTTGGACCTTAAGAACTCCGGTGGCTTCATCCCTAAGAAGTCTTGGCCTCTGGCCGCTACCGCATTTCCATTTTGAGGAACATGCGGAACGACTTGCTGATTGACCTGAGTGGTCAAGGCCTGCACAAGCATTTGAATGGCAGCTCGGAACTCAGCATGAGCGGCTGGCTCCAGTACCAGAGGCTCCTGAACTGGTGGGGCTAGTTGATGCTCATGACTGTTTCCCTCATCATGGCCTTCACCACTTCCATTACTCCTTCCATTCATCCTTCTAGGAGCCATGATTCTACAATCGGGAATAGCACGAATTAGGAGGATAGAAAATCTTTTCATCACACGACATAGATCATGAAAAAAGGGAACATTTCCAAACACGTCTAGTAGCCTTTTCGTCATAAGTGTGGTGTGCTTCACACCCATGAAAAAGACTCAACCTAACGTGGCTTTCAGACTCCCTAGGATAAGTCAATCCTATTGCTCTGATACCAAGTTTGTCACGACCCAAATGGAGGCCCAGATCATAAACACGGGACAAGGGACCCCGAGAGACCCCAAGTCAACCCATGGCATAAGCATTCAACTAACTCATTCCATAAACATGAGGAAAACATAATTATAAACTCAGCGAAAGTCTAATACAACGGCATATCAGAATAATATCTGAAGCTATACATACATAAGTCCGAAAAACTCTAGTCTAGATGAGTTGATGGGACAAGACCCCAACTAACTCCACAAAAAAAGAAAGTGAAATACGACATGAAACTAAAAGTCTATCCCTCGAAAGATGAGGATTCACAACTAACACAGGTGCTAACTGTGATAAGCGATTATGAACGGGGCTAAACCTCGGAAAATGGATTCTTCATCATTAAATGATGCAGCATAAAAAGTATGTAGTTAATACGTGGAATGTATTGAGTATGCAAGGTAAGTAAAACCACTTAAGTAAAATAAATCATTTAAAACATTTCATAACATGTCATAAGCTTTTAAGTGTAAGTAGAAGGCTACATTTATTCATTCTGAAATCGTACTCTTATCATAACATTACTATGCATAGCCTTAAAACATCATGCTTGGCTCAAATGACACAAAGATGGAACATACATTTATATCAAAAGCTGAACAATGAGTCAAACCTTGCTTTTTGAACATGCATGCATAAGATAACTATCATGAGTGATGGATATGCAATTTGAATGATTTAGACAGTGGGAGACTCCTCACTTAACCGACATACCACGATAGAGCTTATGTGGTCCCAACTATCACATTGAAGTAGGTAAAGTCATCCATAACTTTCCAAGGCTATAGACGATACCATGATATCAATATCAAGATGAAGGGCCAATCGGGCAGGGGATAGCTCACAAGGGAGGTCCCAATAATATAATAGTATCGACCTATGTTGGCACGTAGTTTTGGGGCATAGTGAAAACGACCCTTAACCCACTCGGTGCTAGACTCTTCTCCCAAAAACATGCAATGCTCTACATCGTATATAATGAAGCTCAACATCATCTAATGAAGAAGCTCAATATGAAATCATGCATAACTCAACATCGTATGAAACAAAGCTCAACATTTTCTATTAAGAAAGATCACTAATGAAATAATGCATAGACTCGACATCATATGAAAATGAAGCTCGACATTTTCCTTTGACAAAGCTCAATAATGACACACATCTCAATTATGAATTCCCGCATATGAGAAGCTTTATTTCGAAACATACCCCGAGATCAATCAATTGTGGGAGCATCTACCCCAAATCAAGTGGTAATATACATGTAGAAATATTTAACTCAACATACCACAAGGTAGAATTTATGAAAAATCGAGACAAAAACTTCACTCCAAACAATGTGGTAAGCTTATGTCGGGAAGATCATAACTTTAAATCAATATGTGGGCATTGCCCAAAGCTTTATCATACTAGGATCTACTCTTTTCATTTTTAAAACAACATCATAATCATGGGTAGCTTTAGAAACATGCTTTTCATCATCAAATCTCAACATCATCATGCATTCATCATCATTCACTACTTTTATGAACTTCTCATCCATAGGCATTTTAGATTCAAGATTTGGAAAGCAAATTTGTTTATTGAAAATAATTTAGAATCTTCCCAAGCTTTACAATTCATCAACATAAATGCAATCTAATCATACCCATGTATAGAAATTGAAGAATTATGCAATTGGGTAGAAAACCCATACTTGATCTTAGGCAATTCATCATTTTTTGGTAGAAATTGGGCATGGGTGTGGAAGGAAGCACCCACTCATAGCCTTACATACCTGGGATAAGTGGATTCTAGAACTCTCCAATTGCCCAAGGTAATATCCCAATGGAAACCTTGAAATTTGGCCTTGAATGACCTCTTCAATCCTTCTAACTTGCATGCATGGGAAGACTAACATAGAGTAGGCTTTTCTCCTCTCAAAACCCCTCAAGACGAACCTTAAACGACATAGTATAGGCCCCTAGAACTTGGAAAATGATAGCAATAACCTTATTGAATTCGAAGAAAATCACTGGGCCAAACAACGGATGACCTAATGGGTCATTGGAGGATACCACGACCCGTGGTATCAGTCTGTGCTAAGCTCTGTCCTAGTCTTCTCTCGGATTCATACCACTAGTAGACAGGACGACTTATCCTTAGATACCATGAGTCGTTCCTTTGATTTCTGTCTCCTCTTCTAAAATTTCTGAATTTCTTCACAACGAGCCTCACCATGACTCGTTGTATCCTACAACGGGCCGTGGTTTCCGTCCATCATTTCCATTGGAGATCTGGGTTCCCTTACCACAACTCCTCACAACAGATCATTTCAAGCAACGATGGGTCATTGGATGACTCGGTATACTCCCCAACTGCTAAGTCCATCACTTACCATGACCATTAACGATGACTCATTGTTTCTTACAATGAGTCGTTACATCAACTGTTGCTTCCATTGCCACTTGAACACCTAAACCCACGGCTGCTAACAACGGCTCATGGTTACCTACCACGATTCATTGTACCTCTCATTCTGCAACTTTTCCCAACTTTCAGTAGTTTTGCATTTTAAATTCTGGGGTCTACTCTTAGGAACTCTCTGGAGTATTACAGAGGGAGATTAAGAAAAGTAATAGAAGGAGGCAGTGTACCTCACGGGTGGTGAACATGACTCATGGTCACCAGTAACGAGTCGTTGGGTTGCTCTTGGCAAACCCACAAGATTAGGTGAAGAAGTGTACTTCAAGGAAGACATAACGAGTCGTTCCCCCGAGCGATGAGTTGTCAGGTCACCCGTTAGGGCCACTTGGTAGTTAGTTTCTTCAAATTTAATAAGGGCGTTTCCGTAATTCTTAAGTTCCTAAAGCCTAAACTATGACGTTTTGGGTTATGAATAGTGGCATTTTAAGGGGTTAAGTTCATTTTAGACATTATTTATTCATTCATGCAAGGTAGACAAGTTTGAGAGGGTGATCAAGCTATTGTTCCTAAAATTCCTTCAATTCTCTATTGGGTATTAAAAGAAGTGTTAGAATTAGCTATCAACAAGTATGTAGGGTCATGAATGGGTGGTTTCTTCCACACCCTCGCCCAATCCCTCTCTAAAAATTTCAATGATTTATCTATAGCGTTTTTACCCAAATGCATAAATTATCTATTTATACACATGGGTATAAATTGATTATGATTCTATTATCAAATTATGAAGCATGGGCAATTTTTTATAAGGATTTCAATTAAAAATCATGTTTCTAACCTTATGAATTTTAAAGCCCATTGAGGAGATGTTCATGAAACGTGAGATTTGTGATGTATATGTGATAATGATGAGATATTATGAAGAAAAACATGTTTTAAAGCTACCCATGTTTATAATTGATGTTTTAATACGGATTAAGTATCATCAAGTATGATAAAGCTTTGGGCATGCCCACTTGTTGAGTTTGAATGATGATTTTTCCAAATAAAGCTTACCACATTGTTTTGGAGTGAAATATCCCAATTTTATTTTCATCTTGTGGTTTTTTGAGTTAAAGGTTCCCTATGGATAGCTTACCATATGGTTTTGGAGTAAAGGCTCCCAATTATACTTATCAGCTTGTGGTATGTTTGAATTAAAGCTTCTCATATGCATGATTTCATATTTGAGATGTATTGATTATTAAACTTCACCAATTGATGATGTTGAGCTTCGTTATAATGATGTAGAGAAGATGCATGTTTTTGGGAGTATTGTCTAGCATCGAGTAAGCTATGGGTCAATCACCCTATGCCTCAGAACTATGTGCCAACGTAGGTTTATACTATTATTTAAATTGGAACCTCCCTTGTGAGCTTCCCTTGCCCGAATGGGCCTTCATCTCGATATAGATATCATGGTATCGTCCCTTGCCCTAGCAAGGATTTGGATGGCTCTACCCACTTGAGTGTGATAGTTGGTACTACTTAAGCTCTATCGTGGTATGTCGATTAAAAGACGAGTCTCCCATTGTTCCTCATGATTTCAAATATGCATGTTTCCTTACTCATGAGATTTACGTAAATGCATGTTCCAAAGCAGGTTTGACATAATGTTCAGCTTTACTTATAAATGTCAAAATTCATCTTTGAGTCATTCAATTCAGTTATAATGTTTTATGTTATGTTATAAAGAGATCATGATTTCAGAAAGAATGCATGAAAGCCCTACTCTTAGATTCTTAATGTTTATGTTATATTATGCATTGTCTTTAACTGATTTTACTTACTTTAGAAATTCTACTTATCTTGCATCACGTACTTACCACATACTCTATGCTATATCATTTCATGATATAGGACCCTACTCTCAGATTTAACCCCGCTCGTAGTCAGATTATCAGAGTTAGCACTCTATTTGTGGTGAGTCCTCATTTCTCGAGGACTAGACTATTTAGTTTTCCTGTATGTATTTTAGTTTTAGTTTTAGTTTTGTTGAGTTAGTTGGGGTCTTTTCCCATCAACTCGTCATGTTTAGAAGCTTTTTAGACATATGTACGTATTCAGCTTTGGATTTCGTATTATGATATTATGTTCAAGTTAGACTTCTGCTATGATTATTTTATTTATTATTTAGTTTTTTATTTAGATTAGACGTATGCTTATGCCATGGGTCGACTTGGGGTCTATCGGGGCTCCTTGTCCCGTGATACGATCCAGGCCCCTGTTCAAGTCATGACAAACTTGGTATCATACCTATAGGTTTAAAGTGTCCTAGGGTGTCTTAAAGCTGCATTAAGTAGAGTATTTTTCATGGGTGTGAAGCGTGCCACACTTATGACGAAGAGGCTATGAAACATTTAGGAAATGTTCCCTTCTTTCATGATCTATGTTGTGCGATGAAAAGTCTTTCTATCCTTCTAATTCATGCTATTCGCGATTGCAGAATCATGGCTCCTCGAAGAATGAATGGTAGGAGAAATGGGAATGGTGAAGGCCACGAGAAGAGTAATGGTAATGGGCACCAGCAGTCCCCACCAATTTAGGAGTGCCAGGCACTGGAGGCAGTTGCTCACGCTGAGTTCAGGGCCGCTATTCAGATGCTTGCGCAAGCCTTGACTGCTCAAGTCAATCAGCAGGCCGTTACGCATTTCCTGCAAAATGGAAATGTAGCGGCAGCTCGAGTCAGAGACTTCTTGAGGATGAACCCGTCTGAGTACCTTAGGTCCAAGGTAGATGAGGAACCGCATGAGTTCATAGATAAGATAGTGAAGATCACTCAAGTCATGGGGGTTAATGGAGTTGAGCGCGCAGAGTTGGCTTCTTACTAGTTGAAGGGGGTCACGCATATCTGTTTCCGCCAATGGAAGGATAGCAGGGTCACCAGAGTAGGTCCTATCACTTGGGAAAAGTTCAAGGTTGCCTTTCTAGACCGGTTCTTCCCTCGTGAGATGAGGGAGCTGAAGGCAGCTGACTATACAACAGTATGCGCTCGTGTTCACTCGCTTATAGAAATATTCCCTAGAGTCAGTAGCTGATCAGAGGGTACAGGTGAGCAGGTTCGTGCATGGAGTAGCAGGTTATTTGGACAAGGATTGTAGGATCGCCATGCTCCATCAGGATATGGATTTACCACGGATAGTGTTGTATGCCCAACAGATGGAGGTGGAACATCTGAGAGAGAGGGAGGCCAAGATGGACAAGACCGATGACTAAAGATTCTCTCAGTTGAGGTCCGGTGGTGGGCACCGACAACAGACTAACCAAAGATCATCAAATCCGGCATCTTCGACATTGAGTGTGCCATCTAGGCTTAGACATGATCAGAGAGGGAAAGCATCAGGCTTGAGGGGTCAGACCAGCAGACCCGCAGATTCTAGCATCCCAGCTTGTCGCAGATGTGGTCGGGGGCACACAGGCCAATGCTTGGCAGCTTCAGGTGCTTGTTTTGGGTGTAGGCAGCCTTGGCACATGCTTAGGGTTTGTCCAGTAGCGAGATAGATCAGGTTGGGGACCGAGGCCCAGCTTCTAGTTCAGCAGCCCCTCCCGCACGCTCAACACATCAGGGAGCATCTACTAGCACAGTTGGCGGTCAGTGCCAGAATAGATTCTATGTTTTAGCATCCCGTCAGGAGCAAGAGGTCTCCACGGTTGTGGTCACTGGTATGTTGCGAGTTTTCCATATTGATGTTTATGTTTTGTTAGATCCAGGGGCTACCTTTTCTTTTGTGACACCTTTTGTGTCCAGTATCTTCTGAGTTAGTCCAGAAGTCTTGTTAGAACCCTCCTCAGTGTCTACTCCAGTAGGTGACTCTGTTATACCTAGACGGGTGTATAGAAATTTCCCAGTATTAGTCCTTCATAAGGTTGCTTCAGCAGATTTGATAGAGTTAGCCATGAACAATTTTGATGTTATTCTCAGCATGGATTGGCTATTTGCATGCTACGTCTCAGTTAATTGTAGAACCCGGGTAGTAGAGTTTAGATTTTCGGGTGAGCCAGTCTTAGAATGGAAGGGTAGTTTAGTTTGCCTACAGGTCATTTCATTTCCTACCTTAAGGCCAGGAAGATGATTTCTAAGGGTTGTATATACCATCTAGTTAGGGTTAAGGATGTTGAGTCTGAGACCCCGACTATCTGGCCAGTTCCAGTAGTACGTGAGTATCCAAAGGTCTTTCCCGATGATTTGCCAGGTGTTCCTCTCTAGAGAGAGATTGATTTCGGTAATGAACTTTTCCCCGACACGCAACCTATATCTATTCCTCCCTACAGAATGGCTCCAGCCGAGCTAAAGGAGTTGAAAGAGCAATTGAAGGACTTATTAGATAAGGGTTTCATTAGACCGAGAAAGTCTCCATGGGGTGCATCGGTTCTATTTGTCAAAAAGAAGGATGGTTCTCTTCGCATGTATATTGATTACCGACAATTGACCAAAGTCACCCTCAAGAACTATCACGCCACGAGGCAACACCCTGGACAAAACACGGTACTTAGAGTCAGAAGTAACCACAAGTCAACCCTTGGTCTCTCATACACTGGTAATCTGAGTAAAACATGCATAGCGGAAGCTTTGAAATAATAATACAAAACATTTATGAAAAACTAAAACTGACCATAAAGTTCAAAACATCTGAATGTCTGAAGTCAAGTCTGTGTCTGAAAGCCATCTAGCTGATGAGTTGTCGGGATAAGCCCCAGCTAACTCTAAGTCTAACTGAAAGTAATGAAATGACTGAAAGAACTAAAATAACACCCTCGAAAGATGAGGACTCACACTTCTACTACCGAGGAGGATCTGAACTGCCCCGACTAATGACACTAAGTCAGAGCACATACGGTTGTATCATATAACAATACAGAATAAAAGTATACGTTAGTACTTTGAATGTACTTAGTAAGTGAGAGAAAACATGATGTTGGATATAAATGACTGAACTGAAATGGCATGCAATAACCAACTAGTCAGGGATATATAACTGAAAGTACCCTGAGAGTCTTATCGGACCAGATTCTGAAACTGGGTTCTAGACTGGTTAGAGCAGCTTATCTAGAAGCGTCGTAACCGTCTAAGAACATATTGTAATATGTTTGGGGTCCTAAAGCTAGTCAGAGCTGTTTATCTAAAGTGTCTTTACCACCTAGTGGACCAATGAAAATGAGTTATGTGTCTGATTCTGATAACTAGCAGGTATCACAGACACCTCAAGGAATTCTGTAGTCAAACTAATCAGCTGACATCGTTCTGGTCAACCCGGAGGTTGCTAAAATCTGACTGAGAGTAGGCTGACATTCTGAGTAATATAGAGTATATAAACTTTCTGATTGAAAATGACTAACATGCATGTGACTGAATTTAACACATTCAAATATCATAGGAACCCCTATCTTTGAAAGATTCAAGCAATTTTCAAGAATTTAATACTTAAGCAGGATTCTAGTTTATGATTTTCAAGAGTTAGGGTTAAAATTTACATTCAAGAGAACAAACAACATTCTAATTACAATTTGGTGGAAAACATAAAAATTTAGCATAGAATAATGTTCCTCAAGAAATAAACAAGGTTTGATAGCAATATCTTCACAATTGAAAACTAAGGTCTAGAACTAATAGTGAACTAAGGAAGAGTTTTAGGGGACACAAGGGAAGAACAATCCCCTTGTTGAATTTCCACATAACTGAGTTGAATTTCCTTGGAGAAGGATCTTGGATATTCTGTAAGGAGTGTGAAGCCCTAGTCTTGCCTGAGAGTTCTTGAGAGGAGATACAGTCAGTTTCGAAAAGTTTTACGTGGGGAATGAGGGGAAAAACCATTCAATCTCTCTAATATCTATGAAATTTCACCCTAAACGACGTATTTTAGGGACTAAATAGGTAGGAGATTACAAAAATATCCCTGGGTTGAGATCTAAAATATGGTCGATAGGGTCCCAACGGGTCACTCAATGAGTCGTTGGTTGAGACCACGACTCGTTGGGACCTTCCGTTGGGTTTACTTCATGAAAATTAAAAAAATATCGAATCTGGTAACCGGGGTCACCATGAGGGACCTAATGACTCGTTACCTAGGGCCACCACTCATGGCATCACTCATTAAGTACACTATCCAAAAATCGTCCGAGGCTGATAACGTGAGACGTCATGACTCGTTACTGGTGCAACAACTCGCGGTCACCATCTGTCATGTTCACTGCCTAAATTCCAAAAATTCCCTTCTACCTGGTAATGACTCATCTCATGACTCGTTACTACTCATGATGGGTCATTGGATGACTCGTTACCTTCCCTTTACCTGAGAACCAATACTCACCACAACTCCACACAATGAATTATTGTAACAAACAGCAAGTCGTTACTTCGCTCATTACCTCCACTGCCACTAGGATGCCTTCCCCACGACTACTTCCAATGGATCGTTGGTTCGACCAACAATCTGTTAGGTCGCCCATTCTATAACATTTTGCCCAGTTTGCAACCAACTTCAAGATTTGATCCCGGGTCTTATCTTAGGAATTTTTGGAGTATTACAATATCTCCCCCTTGAAAACATTCTTCCTCAAATATTGGAAAACACACAGGAAAGCAGAGTATAATAATCATAAATTTTCTAAGGAAACTTTTGTTTCACAACACATAACTGAATTGTATTCACTTTCCATACATACATCTAAAATCATAAAGGAAACTTAAACACATGGATTCAACCCAACAACTAAATTGGTTTCTAAGTCAAAACTAATATTTTAAGTTGTAATAGAGTTGGTAGAGAACAAGTGTGGGTATTTGGCCATCATATCTGCTTCAGCCTCCCACGCAGCTCCCTTAACCTACTCATTTCTCCATAAGACCTTAACTGAAGTTATTTCCTTGTTCCTTTGCTTATGAACTTGACAGTCAAGGATCTAGACCGGGACCTCCTCATATGAGAGACTATCCTTTATTTATACACTGTCCAATGGAACAACTGAAGTTGGATCTCTGATGCACTTCTTCAAAAGTGACACATGGAATATGGTGTGCACAACTGTTAATTTTGAAGGTAATTATAGCTAATAGGCTACCTTGCCAATACTCCTTAAAATTCTATAGGGTCCCACATATCTCGGACTGAGCTTTCCCTTCTTTCCAAATCTCATCACCCCTTTCATGGGAAAAATTTTCAGATAAACCCAGTCATCAACTGCAAACTCCAACTCTCTTCTACGCACCTCGACATAAGATTTCTTACGGCTCTGAGCTGTTTTCTATCTTTTTCGGATAAGTTGAACTCTCTGCATTGCCTCGTGAACTGAGTCTAGCCCTATCAAGATAGCTTCACCAATCTAAAATCACCCTATAGGAGATATACACCTTCTACCATATAATGCCTCAAACAGGGCCTTCTAAATGCTAGAGTGGTAGATGTTGTTATACGCAAACTCGATAATAGGCAAATGCTCATCCCAACTTTCCTTGAGATCAATCCCGCACGCTCTCAACATATGTTCTAGGGTCTGAATAGTTCGCTCAGCTTGCCCATTTATCTGCGGATGAAAAGCTGTGCGGAGCTTGACTTGAGTGCCTAGTCCCTTCTGAATAGACTTCCAGACGTGTGAGGTGAATTGGGTACCTCTATTTGAGATGATGGATAAGGGCACCCCATGAAGTCTCACTAAGTCCCCGATATAAAATCTAGCATAGTCCTCAGCTGAATCTGAGGTTTTTACTGGCAGGAAATGTGCTGACTTAGTCATCCAGTCTACTACTACCCAGATTGAGTTATGCTGCCAAAGAGTCTGAGGTAGACTTGTAATGAAGTCCATATTTACTTCTTCCCACTTCCATACAGGTATGCTGATATCCTGAGTCATGCCTCCTGGTCTTTGATGTTCTACCTTGACTTGCTGGTAGCTCGAACATTTGGCCACGAATTCAGTGATGTCTCTCTTCATGTTGTTCCACCAGTAAATATCCAGCAAATCACGGTACATTTTTTTAGCACCAGGGTGAAAGGAGTATCTCGAGTTGCTTCAGCCAGTATCTACTGTCTCAACTCACCAACATCCAATACACACAATCTGGCCTGGTAGCGGAGCACACCATCTCTCCCTTTGGAGAAAGCTTCTATTTCTTTTCTGAGAAGTGCTTCCTTAAGCTTGAGTAAGATGGGATCTTCATCCTGTTTGGACTTCACTTCAACTACAGAGGAGGAATTTGACCCACTTTGCATTACCACTCCACCCTCGGCTGAATCCATCAACTGTACTCCCAACGGAGCTAGCCTATGAATATCTTTTACCATTTCCATCTTGTCCTCTTCAACATGAGCTACGCTTCCCATAGACAACTTGCTAAGTGCATCAGCCACCACATTGGCTTTGCCCGAGTCATACAACACACTCATGTCATAGTCTTTCAGTAGCTCCAACCACCTTCTCTGATGAAGATTTAGGTCCTTTTGACTGAACACATACTGAAGGCTCTTGTGATATGTGTACACATCCACGTGAGCCCCACATAGGTAATGTCTCCATATTTTCAGCGCAAACACCACCGTTGCCAACTCCAAGTCTTGAGTTGGATAGTTCTTCTTATGAACTTTGAGTTGTCTAGAGGCATAGGCTATCACCTTGCCCTTTTTGCATCAGAATGCAACCGAGTCCAACTCTGGAAGCGTCACAAATGGACAACTAACCCATCTGTTCTTTCCAGCAAGGTCAAAACTGGAGTGGTAGTGAGTCGAGTCTTCAACTCCTGGAAACTCTTCTCATACGCATCCAACCACTGGAACTTCAATTTCTTCTAAGTTAACTTAGTCAGAGGAGATGCTATAGATGAGAAACCTTCCACAAACTATTGGTAATAACTAGCTAAGTCCAGAAAACTCCTAATTTCCGTCGGAGAGGTAGGTTTGGGAAAATCTTTCACTGTTGCTATCTTTTGAAGATCAACTTAAATACCTTCGCCTGAGACCACATGACCCAGGAAAGTCATGAAATTCAACCAGAATTCACACTTTCTAAACTTGGTGAACAGCTGGCGGTCTCTGAGCGTCTGAAGCACTATCCTCAGGTGATTAGTATGCTCTTCATCATTTCTGGAGTATACCAGAATGTCATCGATGAACACAATAACGAACATATCTAGATATTGCTTGAAGAGTCTATTCATCAGGTCCATGAAGGCTGCGGGGGTGTTTGTTAGACTGAAGGACATAACCACAAACTCATAGTGGCCATACCGAGTTCTAAATGTTGTTTTCGGTATGTTAGACTCTCTGACCCTTAGCTTATGATACCCCGACCTGAGATCTATTTTAAGAAACAACTAGCTCCCTGAAGTTAGTCAAATAGGTCGTCAATTTTGGGTAGGGGATACCTATTCTTGACTGTGACTTTGTTCAGCTGACGGTAATCTATACACATTTTGAGGGTACCATCTTTCATACGCACGAATAGTACTGGAGCACCCCATAGAGAGATGTTGGGTCTAATAAAACCCTTGTCAAGAAGATCTTTTATATGCTCCTTCAACTCCTTAAGTTCAGCTAGAGCCATTATGTAAGGAGGGATGAAGATGGGCTGAGTATTTGTAAGGAGGTCTATTTTGAAGTCTATTTCCCGTTCAAGGGAAATTCTAGGATGATTCTCAGGAAATATATCTGGGAACTCGCTGACCACTGGAACTGACTGGATGGTTGGGGTCTCAGAGTTGGAATCTTTAACCCGAACCAGATGATAAATACATCCTTTGGAAATGAGCTTTTGGGCCTTAAGGTAGGAAGTAAACTGACCCTTAGGCACTGAACTACTGCCCGTCCATTCTAACACTGGCTCACTAGGGAACTAAAACTTGACAACTCTAGTACTATAGTCAACTGAGGCATAACCGAAGTGTAACGACTCATCTCACAACTCGTTACTACTCATAATGGGTCGTTGGATGACTCGTTACCTTCCCTTTAGCTGAGAAGTAGTACTCACTATGACTCCACACAATGATTCATTGTAAGAAACAATGAGTCGTTACTTCACTAGTTACCTCCACTACCACCAGGCCTGCCTTCCCCAGGACTACTCCCAATGGATCATTGATTAGGTCACCCATTCTATAACATTTTTCCCAGTTTTCATCCAACTTCCAAATTTGATCCCAGGTCTAGTCATAGGCATTTTGGGGGTATTACAAGAACAGGTATACTCTACCCAGGATCGATGATATGTTTAGCCAACTTCAGGGTGCCAAGTATTTCTCAAAGATAGATCTCAGGTCCGGGTATCACCAGCTTAGAGTTCGGGAGAGTGACATCTCGAAGACAGCCTTCAGGATGCAGTATGGTCATTATGAGTTTGTAGTTATGTCTTTTGGACTAATGAATGTTCTCTGGCTTTTATGTACTTGATGAACAGGGTGTTCAAGCCATTTCTGTACATGTTCGTGATCATGTTCATTAATGACATCCTTATATACTCTCAGAGCGAGTAGGAGCATGCCGCTCATTTGAGAGTAGTGCTCCAGACTCTCAAGGATCGTCAATTATACGCCAAATTCAGCAAGTGCGAGTTTTTGTTGAACTTTGTAGCATTTTTGGGCCATGCAGTATCAAGTGAGTGTATAAAGGTAGATTCTCAGAAAATCGAGGCATTGAAGAATTGGCTCAAAACAATGAATCCTTCAGACATTCAGAGTTTTTTGGGTTTAGCTGGCTACTATTGGAGGTTTGTTGAGCATTTATCGTATATTGTAGCACCTTTGATCAAGTTGACTCATAAAAAGCTGAAATTCCAATGGTCGGAGGCTTGTGAGAAGAGCTTCGAAGAGTTGAAGACTCGACTTACTTCAGCACCAGTGTTGACCCTACCCAAGGGTACTGATGGGTTCATGGTGTATTGCGATGCGTCAAGGATCGAACTTGGGTGTGTGTTGATGCAGCATAGGGAAGTGATAGCATATTCCTCTAGACAGTTGAAAGTCCATGATAAGAATTACCCGACCTATGATCTTGAGTTGGTTGTGGTTGTGTTGTCCTTGAAGATATGGGACATTACTTGTATGGGGTTCACATGGATGTATTTACGGACCACAAGAGCTAACAATATGTGTTCACACAGAAAGATCTCAATCTTCAAGGAGGTGGTTGGAACTATTCAAGGACTACGATATGAGTGTTCTTTATCATCTGGGTAGTCTAATGTGGTAGCGGACACATTTAATAGACTCTCTATGGAGAGTGTATCCCATGTGGATGAATGGAAAAATGAGTTGGTAGGGGTTGTGCATCGAATCGCAAGGTTGGATTAGTTTGGTTGACTCGACCAATGGAGGTGTGGTGATTCAGAATGGATCAGAATCGTCCTTGGTGACTGATGTGAAAGATAGATAAGATGAGGACCCGATTTTGGTAAAGTTGAAGGAAGCCGTTCAAAGTCAGAAGGTGGAGGTCTTCTACCAAGGGGGAGATAATGTGCTTCGGTACCAGGGTCGCCTATGTATTCCGCATTTTGATGATTTGAGGAGCCGGATGTTACATGACGCTCATGGATCTAGGTATTATATCCATCTAGGTGCCACCAAGATGTACCATGACTTACGGGAAATCTATTAGTGGAATGACATGAAGAAGGATATTGCATAATTTGTAGCCAAGTGTCCGAACTATTAGCAAGTAAAGGTGGAGCATCAGGGACTGGGAGGTGTACTTCAAGATATCGACATTCCTTCTTGGAAGTGAGAAGAAATTAACATGGATTTCATCACAAGTTTAACTTGTACTCGTCGACAACATGATTTCATTTGGGTTGTGGTAGACAGGTTGACCAAGGTTTCTCATTTTCTATCGGTTGAAACCACGGATTCGGCGGAGGATTATGCCAACTTGTATATTCGAGAGTTGTTCTGATTGCATAGAATGCCCTTATCCATCATTTCAGATCTTGGTACTCAATTTACCTCTCAGTTTTGGAAGTCGTTTCAACAAGGAGTGGGTACACAGATTAAACTCAGCACATCATTTCACCCGCAAACGGATGGTCAAGCGACGCGGATAATCCAGACCCTCGAGGACGTGCTGAGGGCATGCGTCATTGTGCGCAAGTTTCTTTTACGTATGTGGATGTATGTATGATTTGTGAATGCAATTTGGTTATGCAGTTTGAATTGGAGGTAGCCATTCCGTTTGTTTTAGTTTAAATAATCAGTATTTGAATATAATAATTGTATATCTCTGCTTTTCTGTGTGTTTTTCAACATCCGGGGATGAATGTTCCCGAGGGGGAGATATTGTTATATCCTAGAATCCCAAAGCTTAGACCCGGGAGTTGAAACGGGGAAAAAGTGGAAAATTTGCAGCACACTCACAACGAGTCATGAGGAGACTCGTGAGACCAACCCACGAGTCATGAGCTGACTCGTTGTGAAGTCCAGGGAATGGAGTGTAGGGTTGACAAGAGGAGATCCCACAGGCATGACCACGACTCATGGCCAGACCCCAGGAGTCGTTGGGTCAGTAGTGGGGAGGGAGATTAAGAAAAGAAATAGAAGGAGGCAGTGTACCACAAGGGTGGTGACCACGACACGTGGTCACCAATAATGATTCATTGGGTTGCCCATGGTGAACCCAGAAGATAGGTGAAGCAGTGCACTTGACGGACGACATAACGAGTCATGCCCCAGAGCGACGAGTCGTCAGGTCACCCGTTAGGGCAACCTGGCAGTTATTTTCTATGAATTTAGTAAGGGATTTTCTATAATTCCTGCGTTCCTAAAGCCTAAACTGCAACATCTTGGTTTATGAATAGTGGCCTTTAAGGGGTTAAGTTCATTTTAGACATTATTCATTCATGCATGCAAGGTAGACAAGTTTTAGAGGGTGATCAAGCTATTGTTTCTCAAATTCCTTCAATTCTCTATTGGGTACTAAAAGAAGTGTTAGAATTAGCTATCAATAGGTTTGTAGGGTTATGAATCGGTGATTTCTTCCACACCCATACCCAATCCCTCTCTAAAAGTATGAATTTTTATGATTTATTTATGGGGTTTCTACCCAAATGCATGAATTATCTATTTCTACACATGGGTATGAATTGATTATGATTCTATTATTGAATTATAAAGCATAGGAAACTTTTATAAGGATTTCAATTAAAAATCATGTTTCTAACCTTATGAATTTTAAAGCCCATTAAGGGGATGTTCATGAAAAGTGAGATTTGTGATGTATATGTGATAATGATGAGATATTATGAAGAAAATCATTTTTTAAAGATATCCATGTTTATAATTGATGTTTTTTATATGAATTAAGTATCATCAAGTTTGATAAAGCTTTGGGAAATGCCCACTTGTTGAGTATGAATGATGATTTTTCCGAATAAAGATTACCACATTGTTTTAGAGCAAAATCTCCCAATTTAATTTTCAACATGTGGTATGTTTTGATGGTTATGTAGTGAAGTCTCCCAATTATACTTATCATCTTGTGGTATGTTTGAATTAAAGCTTCTCATATGCATGATTTCATATTTGAGATGTATTGATTATTCAGCTTCATCAATTGATGATGTTGAGCTTCGTTATAGAATGATGTAGAGCCTATGCATGTTTTTGGAAGTGTTCTAGCACCGAGTAGGATATGGGTCGATCACTCTATTACTTATAACTACATGTCAATGTAGGTTTATACTATTATATGACTTGGGATCTCCCTTGTGAGCTTCCCTTGTCGGAATGGGCCTTCAGGTTGATATCAATATCATGGTATCGTCCCTAGCCTTGGCAAGACCTTGGACGACTCTACCCTCTTGAGTGTGATAGTTAGGACCACATAAGCTCTATCATGGTATGTCGGTTAAAAGACGAGTCTCACATTGTTCCTTATGATTTCAAATATTCATGTTTCCTTACTCATGAGATTTATGTAAATGCATGTTCTAAAGCAGGTTTCACACAATGTTCAGCTTTACTTATAAATGTTAGAATTCTAAAGCAGGTTTCACACAATGTTTAGCTTTACTTATAAATGTTAGAATTCATCTTTGAGTCAATCAATTCAATTATGATGTTATGAAGTTATGTTATATTATGTTTTAAAGAGATCATGATTTCAGAAGGAATGAACGCAAGTCCTACTCTCAGATTCTTAATGTTTATATTATATTATGCATTGTCTTTAACTGAGTTTACTTACTTTAATAGTTTTACTTACCTTGCATACTCGGTACATTGCACGTACTGGCCGCATACTCTATGCTATATCATTTCATTATACAGGACCCAGCTCTCAGATTCAGCCCCGCTCGTAGTCAGCTTATCAGAGTTAACACTCTATTTGTGGGCGAGTCCTCATTTCCCGAGGACTAGACTATTCAGTTTTCATTTATTTATTTTAGTTTCATTTTTTTTGAGTTAGTTGGGGTCTTGTCCCATCAACTCTTTATGTTTAGAGGCTTTTCAGACATATGTATGTATTCAGCTTCGGATTTCGTATTCTGATGTTATGTTCAAGTTAGACTTCTGCTATGATTATTTTATCAATTATTCAGTTTCTTAATTGAGATTAGATTTATTCTAATACCATGGGTTGACATGGGGTCTCTTGGGGTTCCTTGTCCTGTGTTACGATTCGGGCCGCTGTTCGGGTCGTGACAGATACCTTGACCAGAACTTCTTCTCCCTCCATAAACAACATATCTCTCACCTTCTTGTCTGCATATTGCTTTTGTCTACTTTGAGCCACCATCAGATGCTCTTGGATTACCTAAATTTTTTCTAAGGGCTCCTTCAACAAATTAGTTCCCCAAGGTCGCACCTCAAATGCATCAAACCATCGGATTGGAGACATGCATTTCCTCCCATACATACCTTCAAACGACATTATGCCAATACTCGAGTGATAGCTATTGTTGTAGGCAAACTCTGCCAAGGGTAAAAATTTATCCCAACGGCACCTAAAATCTTTAACATATGCCTAGAGCATGTCCTTTAATACCTGGATGGTCCTTTCTAACTACGCATCTTTCTAAGGATTGAAGGCTGTGCTGAAGTCCAACCTGGTGCCTAACTCTCCCTACAAGGTCCTCTAGAAACGAGAGGTGAACTGAGTACCCATGTAAGACACAATTACGTTGTCACTCCATGCAATCGAATCTCTTCCTTCATATACAGCTTGGCCAACTTCTCGGCATTGTAAGTCACTTGGGTAGGCAAAAAGTGAGGGACTTGGTCAAGCGGTCCACAATGACCCAAATTGAGTCAAACTTTTCCATAGTCGTTGGAAGCCCAACTACAAAATCCATGGCTATTCTCTCTCATTTCTTCTCAGAGGTAGGCATCCTCTGAATTACTCCCCCAGGCTCCTGGTGCTCATATTTCACCTGTCGATCATTCAAACATTGGGCGACATATTCAACAATATCACTCTTCGTTCTACCCCTCCCCCTTCCCAATACTGCTGCTTCAAGTCATGGTACATTTTGGTGACTCCAAGGTGAATGGAGTGCCTCAAGTTGTGAGCTTCTACCAGAAAATTCTTAATTAGCTCACCAACTCGGGGATCACACACGCGCCCCTTTATCCTCAGGACCCTGTCACCATCTAATACTGCTTCCTTCACATCTCCCCCTAGAACCTTGTCTCAGATCTTACCCAACTTCTCATCCTCAAACTGTCTTGCCTTTATTTCCTCTAACATCAAAGACTTAGCCTCCATGCTAGCTAGTATTCCACCTGGTTCTGTCAAAGAGAGCCTCATCAAACTTTTTGCCAGTTCCTGAACTTCCCTGGCCATCAGTCGCCGAATGCTTGCAGACAAGCCAAGCTGCCCATACTTACTGCTTTCCAACCCAACGCATCTGCTACCATATTAGCCTTCCCTAAGAAATACAAGATGGTGATTTCATAGTCCTTTAGTAGTTACATCCACCTCCTCTACCTCAGATTGAGATCCTTCTAGGAAAACACATATTGTAGGCTGCAATGATCTGTGAATACATCTCAACAAGCCCCGTATAAGTAACGCCTCTAGAATTTTAGGGAGAACACCACCACTGGTAGCTCCAGGTCATTCGTAGCATAATTCTTCTCATGCACCTTTAACTATCTTGACGCATTAGCAATGACCTTGCCTTTTTGCATTAACACAACACCCAACCCAGACCGTTAGGTATCACAACAAACAACAAAATCTTTACCTTCAACCGGTAATGCCAGGATAGATGTTGTGGTTAGCATGGTCTTGACTTTTTAAAACTCGCTTCGCATTCCTTCGACCACTGGAAAGGTACATCCTTTTGAGTCAACTTGGTTAGTATTGAGGCAATGGATGCAAACCCTTTGACAAACCGGTGATAGTAGCTGGTCAGCCCCACAAAACTTTGAATCTTAGTCATGTTAGTTGTTCTAGCCCAGTTCCTATCCACCTCCACCTTCTGTGGGTCAACTTTGATTCCCTCCTAGGAGACCACATGCCCTAGAAAAGACACCAAGTCCAACCAAAACTCACACTTAGTGAATTTGGCATACAACCGCTTCTCCTTTAGCAATCCTAACACGATCCTCAGATGATTCACATGCTCCTTCTTGGTCTTGGAGTACACCAAGATATCATCAATAAAAACGAAAACACAAGAATCTAAGTAGGATTTGAATATACAATTCATTAAGCACATGAATACAGTTGCGGCAATAGTAAGTCTGAAGGACATGACCAGAAACTCGTAATACCCATACCTGGTTCGAAAGGATGTTTTGGAAATATCCTCAACCTGAATCTTCAGCTAGTGATAACTTGATCTCAAGTCAATCTTTGAAAACATAGCTGCTCTCTGTAACTGATCAAAAAAATCATCTATTCTAGGAAGAGGGTACTTGTTTTGAATAGTTACCTTGTTCAACTAAAGATAATCAATGCACATCCGCATGTTACGGTCTTTATTAATTACAAACAAGACCGGAGCACCCCACAAGGGGACACTTGGCCTAATAAATCCCTTACTAAGCAACTCTTGCAACTGTTCCTTAAGTTCTCTCAACAAAGTAGGTGCCATTAGGTATGGCGAAATAAAAATAGGTTGGGTCCCTGGCTCTAACTTTCTAAAAAAATCAATACCATGGTCCAGAGGCAAGCCGAATAGATCTGCAGGGAACACCTCTAAAAACTCATATACTACTGGGACTGAATCCATGGAAGGACTCTCGGAACTAGTATCCTAAATATAGGATTGATACGCTGAACAAACCTACTCTATCAACGTACAAGCACAAATATAGGAAATGAGTTTCTTAAGAGCAGGGCTATAGTTTCCTATCCACTCCAACCTGGACGACCCTAGGCCTGATACAGTAACGGTCTTAGCATAACAATCTAGAATGGCATGGTAAGGAGAAACCAGCTTATTCCCAGAATCACATTCAAAATCAACCATGTCCAAGATCACAAAGTTTATAAGAGTGTCAAACCCCATGAAATCAATAATTCAATCCTGAACAACGCTATCCACCACCATAGAATCCCTAATAGCAGTAGACACATGGATAGAAGTATCAACCACACCATAAAAAAGATTCGATCCCAATGCAAAATAAGCACACACATAGGAAAAAGTAGAACCCAGAACAAACAACGCAAAAGCCATTTTGTCGGACACTAAGATCGTAACTGTAATAATCGTGTCTGAAGCCTCTTCCTCGGGCCTACAAGGAAAAACATAAAAATGAGCCTTATTAACTGCCTCTGAACCACCCTGGTTGGGTTGTGCCACCTCTCTACCTGCCTGGGTGCTACCCCTACCCACCTGAGCAACTCCTCTATTCGGCTGATCACCACCTCTAACAGCTGGCTGACTACATCGCCCGAGCTGTGGATGATCTCTGTTGAATGCACTGCCTCCCCTTCTGGGAAGAACCGAAATCATGGATTTGGTTGTGGAATGGTCTATCCGCCCTGGCAAAATTTGGGACACGATCTGTGAATGGGGCAACTCTCCATACTCATGGAGTACCTTCACGATCACTAGCCTTTGAGCTGGAACAATAGAAATAGGATGACCCCCAGTGTCAGAATGAATAAGGTGAGTACCCCTGACTATACCAGTTGGTTGGGGAGTGTTTCCCAATGGAAATCCGGTTGATACCTGCATAGCCAACTGAATAGGACGCCTAGAGAAACCCTGCAATACTAGAATCTTAGAAACAGGGCCACTTTAGGGACCCACCCTCCGAGCCTTTTTCTCGGTATTCATTGCATAACCCTTCTATTTCACCACTTCTATTTTCTTTACATATTCCACTACCTTCTAAAAAGTCTTACCTGAGGAGACCATCTAAAGAGCTGATAATTGAAGACTCACATTCAGGCCTTTAACAAACCACCTGATCCTCCCTTTCTCTGTAGGCAGTAAGGGTAAAGCATACCTAAATAGTGAATGGAACCGGTCCTTGTAGGCCACAACGGAAGAGCTTCCCTGCTTGATGGTGGTGAACTTACCTCTCCTTCTATCTCTAAAGATAGGGGGTACATACTTCTCCAAAAATGTAGAGTAGAACTGGGTCCAGGACAACGGTGGTGAACCTGCTAGTCTGCACACTACGAAAGCCCTTAACCAGAGCTTTGTATCACCCATCATTTGGACGGTGAAAAACTCCACACCGTACATATCCATCCCATCTTATGAAGCCCCTCATGATGATATATAACGAATTCATAGGCCTCTACCACCTTAGTACCAAAAAACGTGGGAAGCTTCATCTTGGTGAACATTCAAAACAAATGATGCTCCTCCCCTATCATCACAGGCCCAACTACTAGCCTCGGGAACATGACCGCCTCAGACATGTCATCAATGCTAGGATCCACTACAGCTGCATGTTGTATCCCTGACTACTGCCCTGCAGGAGTTGTCGATGCTGCGTCATTACCCATACAGCCACTCAAGAGATTAAGAACCTGAGCCAGAACCTCAAAGGATGCTAGAGTGGGGGGAACCTCTCCCTACATTAGTACATCCATCTTTACCGCCACCCTTTATTGAACTGGGAAGGTACTAGAGATGCAGACCTCTCTCATATTGGAGCAGGAGCACGAGCCCCTCCTCTGGCTGTGGTGGGTCTTCGCTGGTGTTTTCGGCCCCTTCCTCTACCACAGACTGCTACTACTGGCTCAGGTGTTTCTTCTCTATTCATATCAGCACGTGTTCTCACCATCTATGAGAGAAAGAAATAAGAGTTGTTAGATACCAATTAGGAATCAAGTAATCGCATCAAAGGGAAAAGAAAGGAGTTTTTCTAAAGTCCTGCAAGCTCTGGAAGATAAGTTATAGACATCTCTGCACTGATCCACGAGATTCTACTAGACCCATTTTAGTGCAATGGATCGACGAACCTAGAGCTCTGATACCAAGTTTGTCACAACCAAAATGGTCATGATTGGCACCCACACTAAACCCCTAGTGGGTGAACTGACGAACAAAAACAATTACATCGACATCAATCACTCAGAAAGAAATAACACTTAATAATGAAACAAAATAAAATATACAAAAAATGTAACAACCAAATACAAACAAAATGATAATTCCCAAGATCCAAGAGTCATTGCACCAAACGTCTAAGGGTATACTAAGAATGAGAAGTCTAAGAAAATAAAGAACTAAAATGTGATGAAGGGCATACTCACGCACTTCATAGACATATTTTTCCCATACTTTACTATGTTTGAGAATAAATTATGTGTGTTTGCACATGTTTATGTTATATATTTGTGAAAATTAGCTAATGCATGTGATTAGATGTTTTCAGGACTAAAAAGGATGGATTTGAATGTATTTGAGGCTTATGGAATGAAGATGAAAAGAAGCTGAAGTCGTGGGCAAAGGTTGAGTTTGGAAGATGTAGAAACAGTATACCTGACGGGTGGAGGGAACAACTCGTTACATCTAGTAACGACTCGTGAAGTTAGTCATGAAAACTGTAAGAGAAATTATGGACAAAGTAACCAGTGGAGATGACGAAAGACATAATGAGTCATTTATTGACTAAATGACTCATTGGCAGATCACTGGAACCAATCATAAGGTACACGGAAAATTTGAAGGAGTTAGACCACGTGGGGCCTAACAACTCGTGCCCATGCACAACGAGTTATTAGGTGACCTGTTTCCACAACTGGAAATGCGGTAGTGGTTGGGGCGACGCGCAAGGCTTCCAAAACGGGTTAAAATTTTATTTCCTACTTCAACTAGGAAAAGGAACATCAAGTCCAAGTCAAATTCAACAAGGAACAAGGAAAAGCATAAATTTACTACTATAAATACCCTTTTATTTTCATGTAATAGCTATCAACTTTTAAGAATCATGTTTTATGTTTGAAGTAGAATTAGAAGCCAAGTTTTAGACATGTGTTGGGCTTAGAAGTTTTACAACATACTTTGAGACGATTTTTGAATTGTTCTTCTTTATTGTTGCAATAACCAAGTGAGTTTCTTCCTATCATCATTGTAAGTATAAAGTTTTGCTTTTATTTATGAAATCTATTAATTTACTTATAAACATGATAGGCTAAAACCACCACAACTAGGGTTGTGGGAAGCATGACAAATTAACACACATAGGTAAAATACTTAGTGATTCTTGAACAGAGTTTATGCATGTATTGTTTATTTCTTAGTTTTAATTGATTTTTAACGGTTTCAAACGTTAGAACTTGCCTTATTCTTACTTACCGGACCAAGGAGGTAGTGAATGGGAAAAGGGATTAACGATGGAAATTTGAGGCTATCAACCCTTATCTAATAGTACACCATAAAGCATATTTATGCATCTGATTCATGAAACAAGTTAGATAAAATAAAAACTTGAAATAAAAAAAGGGAGTGAAAAAACTCATGAAAAAGGTCTATATATAAATGTAATGACCTGCATGTCATTACGAGGGGAATAGACTTAGAACACTCAAAAAAGATAGAATCTGTAGAAAATGATTGTGAAATAAGCTAAGTGTTAAAAAGATGCTTTGGGGGAGCTATTGGTTTAGGGGGACCAATGCAGCTTGTACGATATCTGATGCAGCGAGATCATGGTGACAGTTCCGCTGTAATGGATCAGAGAATTAATCGTCGGATTCACTATAGTAGTTTCCTGACCGATGTAGCTGGCCTACTGCGGCGAACATGTGACCATTGTAGCAAACGATGGGAATTAGAATGTTGGTTTAAGTGGAATTTCTGAGATTCTACCCCATTATTTCCAAAAACACGATCAGAAGGGTTAGAGGTGATTTTTTCCTTCAGAGCATTGAATTACTCTTCTAAGGTATGTTTCCTGATTTCCAATATTGATAATGGTTATTGATGACTCTAGAATTCATGAAGAACCTTTAGTGGTAGAATTATATATTGTGAAAACCCTAGGTTGATAGGCTAGGGCTGGATCATGGGAAGTTAATGGGGTGGTTTGATTAGAGGTTTGAGGAGTACTGATCATTCCTTGAGGTTTACTTGCTTGAGAATGTGGGTTACGCGGGAATCGAGACCTAGAACTAGGTGGAATTGGGGTTCTTACTTTTGAAAGTGCCTTGAAGGGAAGAGTTTAGGGTGAAATTTCTTTCCCTCTATGTTTTCGATTTTTCCTTCTTATCAATAAACTGCTCTTTGTAAGTATCTTTTTCTTCTACTTTATTATTACTTGTAGTATTTTCTTTTACTTTGCTCCTGCCTTTGTAATTTATTTTCAAGTCATTTTCTCCGATCCGTTAAATGATATCAGAGCCATGTTGGCCGGGAGGAGTATGCGTTTGAGTAGCTAAATCTTTATACTATCCTAGAGCCAGTCGAAATTATGTTACTCTTGAGCGGTTATTTCTGTGTTTAGTTTTACTGATACTCTTACTCTATTTTTTTAGTTTTATTCCTTAAGTTGGATAACCGTTTAATCACGGTCTAGACATTGGCAAGCCTGTATTTTCAGTTCGATTAGCTCTAAAGTTTAGATACTAGAGCCAGACCCAAATGGTGTTCCCGTTACCAGACCTAAAGGAATAAGATAAAGGAAATTAGATAAGATAACCAGTAAATACTTCACAAAGAAATAACTATTAAGGAGTAACATTCAAAGTAGATATTGAGCAGGTAATTCAATTTCCGGATGGATCTATAGATTTAAAATTTCTAAGATCCCAATCCTTTAGTCATGCTTATTCAAGTAAAAGAATGTCTTTTTCGAGACCTTCATTTTCAAAAACGCTAGAAGAAAAGGAGGTAACACTTGAAGACATAGAGAAAAAATTAAAGGGAGTATATTTCTCTTAAACAATTCCTAAGGTTGAATATGAACCTAGAATTACCAAAAGAACATGTCCCACTGCTTGTGAGATGCTAGGAGTAAGAGACTCTTTATGTATGATTAAATCTGATGAGGAGTTCGAACCAAACTTTGAATATTTAGATGAACTCTTGTTAGATCCAGAAAATAGCATAAAAAGGAGATGGTATGCAGAAAAATATTCATTAAAGGAAAGATTATCCTTTAGGAAAAAATGGTGCGCCGATATGAAAAGGATGAGATGTAATATAGAGTTCTTTAAATGGTTTGAGTACACAGGAAAATTGGATGATCAAAAGGAAGCATTGAGCATGATTGTTAATAAATGGCACACCAAAACTAAGGCAGTTGAATCTATATTTCCTCTACTAGAGGAAATTAGTTTACCAATAGATGGTAGAATTGTTATAGCTACACCTTTTAAAATTAATATAGTAGACACCCAAGGTGATCCTAAGAATAAAGATATAAATATATTAATTCAACAAAATAATTATACTAATCAATTACTATACATAGTCACTAATCAGATCCTTAGGACTGATAATAAATCAATTTTCAATGATAAACCTAGCCCTTCCTATAATAATAAGAAATTAGAAACCCATCCAATATTTAAATTACCAGAATTTTCCAAAGATAAATTCCCCAAATTTCAAGAAAAGTTTGAAATCACAGATGATCTTATAGAAAGATTAATGAAAAATTAAAAGTTGAATTAAAATTAAAGAATGAATTAAAATTAAAGGATGAATTAAAACTAAAAGATGATAAGGTCATAAGAACAATATCCAAAAAGTATGATAACGACATTAATAAGTTAAGCTCTAAATATTCCATCAAAAAGAATTATTATAATAAGCCCTCGTTCCTGGATATGCAGTACGAAGAAAATGAATTTTATCCATAGTTCACATTCTGGAAATGAAATTGCTGAATGGAATATTGATGGACTTGTAGAACATCAGATATACAACAAGTAACATGAAATGGGGATGGCCATTACGGCCTATAAAATGAAAAACTGCACGGATAAACAAGTTGTCACTCTAATTATATCTGGATATACAAGGACATTAAAATATTGGTGGGATAATTATCTCACTGAAGATAATAGACATAGTGTAACAAATGCTACAACCTTCACTAAAGTTATTAAGACTGAATCTACAGGACAAACTTTTGAAAATCTATGCGTAGAAGATGTCACCGCTACCTTAATTTATAGTATAGCAAAATATTTTATAGGAGAGACACAACTTTTTCAAGATAGGAGTTTAGAAATACTATCTAACCTATCTTGCCCAAAGTTAGATGATTTTAGATGGTATAAGAATGTATTCCTTAACAAGGTTATGGTCAGAGAAGACTGTAGTTATGATTATTGGAAAGAAAAATTCATAAGTGGTTTATGTTCGGTTGGTTCGGTAGGGGTTAAAACCGACACGCAAGTGCACATGGTCAAACAAGTAATAAAGTGGCTAAGTAAGCCAAGTATCGAACCAAGGAGACTCTGGATAAGTAAAAATTGCTCAAGTACACTATATTCTATCTTACTTCTATATATGCTGACAACAACGTAACCAAAAGTTAAATAATCTTTTTTGATAAATTATATACTAAAACTATTAACAAATATCTACTTTGAATTGAAACTATGGATATGAGCATGCCAAGGTTAAGAACAAGTAATGAATTTGATTATAATCCTAATTTGGTTAATCTTCTCTTCCTGTTGCCAGCCAAGAACATTAGCCTAGAGATTAAAACTCTCGTATTTAATCTCACTTAAGAATCATAAACCATCCGTCTACATTTCTGTGATCGAATGCAATTTATGACCCATCAATACAATTCCGGTTCCTAAATTGACTAATACGGCTTTCAAGTATATTTCTATCAGGAAAGCACATCAAAACCTAATTTTCCCAAATCAAGTTAAGAACAATACCCTATTAATTCACAACTTTCCAATTTCGTGCTCTCTCGAGTGAAATCGGACTTTTTAGATATACATTAACGTCGGCCACACACTAATGCAGTAGAAACAAGAATTAATAGAACAACATAGAAGAAGAAGATGAAAAACCATACAATTCAATAATCAAAATTCATCACCATTGTTCATAACCTCAGCAAGGAAGAGAATTAGCCACTCATTTGTGGATTAATCATCCTAAAACAAGTGTTAATCATACATACAATTGATTGAAAGAAGAAAGAAAGAGAGAAAATCCCTTAGCTTTTTCGTCCCTCAACTGTCTGTAACCCACGTCCTTGCTCCACCAAGTCTGAATTAATTAAAAATAAGCCTAAGTGTTCTATTTATACTATTGGGAATTTTTCCCGGAATAACAAGCAACGTGTCACGGAGGCCAACGCGGAGCACTGCCTCCGTGACACGGTGTGGACGCGGACCCTCACTGGAAATCCAGGGTCCGGGAATATAGCCTCAACGTGGCACGACATGCAACGCGGAGGCTTGCCTCCGTGCCACGGAGCTGTCGCGAGGCTTCACTGGAAATTTCCAAATTAATTCATCCTCCATGCAGTGTGCCTCCGCGATGGTAGCGTGGCACGGCTCCATCGCGGAGCCCCTTTACATTGTGCATTCCAATGTCGTTTCCGTGCTCGCATCCAAGTCCAACTCCGATATTTTTCCAACATGCATTTTTGCTCCTCTAAATCATCTTTTACCTACAAAACAATGCTAATCATGTTGGTTAGTATAAATTCACATTTTATTACCAATTACATGAAAATGTATACACATTGCACAATAAACAAGGCGAAAATGATAAGTTTGAGTATCACTTGGGCATATAAATCTGCCCAAGATCACTTACCCCACACTTAAATCCTTGTTCGTCCTCGAACAATACATACACAACTCATGCAAATTACATCCCAATCTTTGCCACTATGGTGCGACAATTTATGCTACGGTCATACCGATTATTCAATTTTGTAAATCATCAAGAAAACATGCATGGTCTTAACAATGCAATGACCTTTAATACATCAAGACTTCCTAGACTTTAAGAACCGACTCTCGATATCGGCAAACTCATGCAAATCAGCTAATCAAGATATCCGACACGAAAATCAATCTTTCATCAAGCATGTGCCCTCACAACTCAAGAGAATCTTCCCCTTTATGTTCATGCGACTCACAAACATTCAAGTAGGGGCATGTAGAAATTAATTTCACTCTCTCTCCCAAAAGAATTCACATGCATCATGTCATGACCCATAGGCTTGCCCTTAGTGTATTACTCCACTAATATAAAGAAATGCAATGTAAGATCAAGTAGGACTTTAATGGGTTGTAATGGAAGCTATGGAACTAGTATATATTGGATTAGCCAATAATAGTCACTAGCATCCTTAAGCGCCTTTTCAACACATTCCCATCAACTCATGAACATTGTTTCTCTCTTTTCTTTTTTTTCAACGTCCCATTCATGCTGGTTTACTTTCGTATGGCCCATTTCACCAAACACACTTGACACAACAACAAAGATTTTTCATGCACCTTCATTATCGTTTCATTATAACAAGTGCCTCTTCAACCTTTTCTTTTCTTTCCTCACTCTGCTTTTCTTTTTCTTTCCACTATTCTCACTCTTTGACACTTTGGCAAATTTTTTTTTTCTTAAGCGCTTAAGAGTTTTGTATCGACTTTACGACTAATGAAAAGAAGGAATAAAGCTTAGTTTATACAATTTTGGACAAAAGAAAGAAATAACCGGCTAAAGGCTCAACGGGCTGACTAGGGTATACAATCACATAAAAAGGTAGAGTATGACAAGAAAAAAAATAGAAACTCTCGGTTAAAACAAAGAAATGCCTACATCCTCTCCAACACTACACCTCCTTCATTTCATTTTGTACACACACCAGGCAAGTTCTAGACACTTCACAATAGCATGGAATAACAATACCTCACTTCACACTTTATGCACATGCTCGATTCAAGATGCATTCACAGACTCTTTAATTAGCCAATTACATGAATTCAAAAATTAAGCCTCAATCACACCGAATCGAATTCTACAGCCAAGGTAACTCAACATATTTACAAAATTGCATGCTTTCATACGAATCACTTTTACATTTCGAATATCAGTTACAACACCCAACCAAAATTTCACAACCATATAGTAACTACAGGTTCAGTGATGCAATCCACCAAAGAAAAAAACTGAAAACTAATTAAAATCACTACTCCTACCGACTACATTTCCCTTAAGACGGTCGTCATCCATCCATCATAGGGAACGGTCACTAACTATGACGTCGGTTCAATGGGACTATTCTCGGTAAAAGAACCGAAAACAAACTCCGAGAAACCCAAAAATAAAAATTGAAAATTTTTTGCAAAACATCGATCATTTCGATGGAAAAATATTTACAAAATATTTTACTATGTACAAAATATTTTCGCAAAAATTTTAAAAATATCGATCATTTCGATAGAAAAAAATATTTACAAAATTTACAAAATATTTACACTGGCAACCACAACCTTTCACAACACACATCAATTACCACAAAAACTTGTACAGATACAAATACAAATCAGTTTGCACTCACAACCACAGGGAAACCTAAAAATACATACAAAACAAAGGAAGAACATACAGCAAATCAGCCCAGCCACAGCACCTAGCTACCCCCACCCCACACTTAAATCGAACACTGTCCCCAGTGTTCACAAAAATTAAAAATCACAAAAATTTCGGGTGGTGGAACTACCTGATCAGTCGAAATATTTGACTTCTTCATCCGGTGCTGCTGCCTCTTCGCCCATGTCCGAGTCACCTCCATCGTCGTCATCGGACTCCACATCAGAGTCCTCCCGACGTGTCTCCTCGTCCGTGGGGACATCATCGTCAGTGGGCTCAACGAAGGCCGGTCCCACTCGGCATAAAGCTCTGGCGTTTTCACCAAATGGGTAATCCAGCTCCAGCTGCCATAATTCATCCTCCGTGGCTGGTCTCCCACCAATCCGGAGCTGAAGCATTTGCATACCAAACATCCGAGCCATGTACTGATCGTCACGAGCATGTCGCTCGCCCAGTGTCAGCACTGGCCCGTGTGTGGTGTCGGGGGCCTTGGTTTTGGTCACATCAAGGGCCCTCCGCTCCAACTGCGGGATGTAGTCCAAAGCCTCTTCCTCAACATCGAGGCCCCAGAGAAAGGTGGTGATGAGTCCGCCGAACCCATACCTGTGGCCCTGGTGTAGTCGGGCTCTCTTCATGGCGGATATGATAACCGTCCCAACATTAATCTCTAGCCCTTTCATCAGGGCATACACCAGGCACACACGATCCCGTGTCACATCAGTCATGTGCACCCCCGGGATCAGGCACGAACAAACTATTTTCAGCCAAATTCTTGCCTCCCTGTTCATTTGAGAATACGGCAGACTCTGGTGGTAACCCCTCTCCTTATGTCTGCTCCATCGGGCTGTGGATCGAGCCCCACACAAAGTGCGTCTGATATCGGCATATGGTGGGGTGATGTTCAGCTGGCGGAGAACGTGGGCGTCTGTGTCCCGCGCTCCAATGATGGCATTTAATTTCTGGGGTTCCAGAGTGACAATCTGCCCTCTGATTTTTATTGTGTGGCTTCTGATGGCCGGGTTCCAATTTGCATAGAATTCCCGGACTAAATGTAGGTTGCACTCCTTGGGCTCTTGAAATATGAAGTTGAGCCCAGCTGCCTCGATTCTCTGCACAATACGGGGGAACTCCTGTGCTAGTGGTTCCCGTGCAATATGCTCCTCAGGGAAGTACTTACTCTCCTTATGTTTAGCGTACCACTTCTTCCCTTCATCGGTCACCCACCTCGTTCCGTATTGGTGGCATTGGCCGCGCGGAAGAGCTGGTGCAGCTGGGACTGCAGTGCCCAGTCTCATGCGTTTTCTCCCGGTGCCTGAAGTAGAAGCACCTTTACCCTTATCCTGCCTACTCGCCATTGTACCTATCAACATAAATAAACAAGCACAATGTCAAGCTAAATGCATATTAGCTTCGGCTAAGGTCGGGTTAAACTAAGTTTACCCCACACTTAGTCCTTAGCTACTCTTACGATACTACGGCAAGGATCACTTTATTTATACCAAAAACAAACAACTATACAATTTATGCTTAGTGCGTTCACAAAATAATTTCGACAGTATAACTTTAGCGTACTACTCAGACTTCATACAGCTAATCCCAATCCTACCATCGCTAGCAATTCAACCATCGCACTTAGCAACGAAAACAACAAACAAAAACAACGACAAAAATTCTATATACATACGAATCCAAGTAACCAAACCAATTTGAACCATTTTTACATTTTCCCAAAAACAGAGAATTCATCGTCTATTACCTTAAAACAATATTTACAACGACTTATCGCAATTCACAAACACACCACGGCATATAATTCACCAATCTACCAAGTTACCCGATTCGATTTTAACAACCCCAGCCCTAGAACTCAATTTTACAATCAAATTCGAATCATTCACGTAATCGACAAGTTCAAACTCTAATTACAACATTCCGAACATTTATCAATCAGAGAATAATTCAATTTCATGCTCAATTGCTAATTAGGGTGATTTATCTTACCTCCCATGCTCAAATTCGACTAAAATTGCCAAAAACTTGAGAGAAATGAGGAAAACATACCTTTACGTTGAATAACCGAAGAAACTTGACAAATTGTTTGCTTAGTAGCGTGGCACGTTGGTTGGGTGATGGAACTTAGGTGGTTGGTCGCGGAGAAGAGAGGAAATGGGGAAAAAGGGCAAAAATTCGGGGTTTAAAATGAAAGAAATACGCGGGTCACCCGGCAACCCGGTGTGACCCGTCACAAAATATAGGGCAACGTGTCACAGAGATAACGCGGAGCCCCTCCTCCGTGACTGGGAGCTAACGCGATGGTCCTCTGGAATTTTTTTTAAAAATTCAGATTTAACCTCAACGTGTCACAGAGGGTAACGCGGAGCCCCTCCTCCGTGACACGGAGCCATCGCCCCAGTGCTCTCTCTCTTCATTTTATTCATTTTTTCATACCTTGCCTTTTCCTTCCCGAGTCCATGCACATTTTTCTCCGGTTGACCTGAAAATCACCTTACTAAACAAAATTGGTTAGATTAATAGATTTCCCTAACTAAAATGAAAAAATATTAACTAAAACGAAAAATTTATACTAACTCAAGAAAAAGAAAAATTAAAATAAAAACTATTTACACTTTACTAAACAAAAGAAAAAAATATTTTTTCACGGGTTGCCTCCCGTGCAGCGCCTGGTTTACCGTCGCGGCTCGACGTCCTTTATGCTCAATTATCCACTAGGGTGATGGATGATTTTTCACGATCATTGTCCTCCCTCCAGTAGTGTTTACATCTCTGCCCATTTACCAAGAATGTAGCACTCCGATCTTCTTGCCACAGTTCCACGGCCCCGTGAGGGGTCATTCTTACCACTTCGAACGGTGCCGACCATTTAGACCTTAGCTTACCAGGAAACAACTTCAACCTCGAATTAAAGAGCAAAACTTTCTGTCCCGGCTCAAAAATGCGATGCACCACATGCTTATCATGCCATCTTTTGGTTCTTTCCTTGTAGTACTTAGCACTCTCATAGGCATGCCAGCGGAACTCATCAAGTTCACTGAGATGCATTAGTCTCTTTTTGCCCGCTAGCTCTGAGTCCATATTTAGTTTTCTGACAGCCCAGTAAGCTTGGTGATCTAATTCCACTGGGAGATGACATGCTTTGCCGTAGACCAATCAGTATGGTGAAGTTCCAATCGGTGTCTTATAAGCAGTTCGGTAAGCCCACAACGCATCGTCGAGTTTGCTTGACCAATCATTTCGTTGTGTATTCACCGTTTTCTGAAGAATCTGCTTCACCTCCCTATTTGACACCTCTACTTGCCCACTAGTTTGGGGGTGGTATGCTGTTGCCACTTTATGGCGCACCCCATACTTGGCTAGCAATTTCTTGAAACTTGCATTGACAAAATGAGCCCCTCCATCATTGATAATTGCTCGGGGTGTCCCGAACCTTGTGAGGATGTGTTTTTTCACAAACTTCGTTACTACCTTGTTGTCATTTCTGGGGCAAGCTATTGCTTCCACCCATTTTGACACATAATCTACAGCCACCAAGATGTAACGATTACCAAATGACGGTGGGAAGGGACCCATGAAGTCAATGCCCCATACATCAAAGGGCTCAACTTCCAGTATATTCTGCAAAGGCATCTCTTGTCTTCTGCCAATTGATCCTGTACGCTGACATCTATCACACATTTTGACATACGCCATAGAGTCTCTGAACAATGTTGGCCAAAAGAAACCTGACTGTAGAACCTTGTGCGCTGTTCTTTCGCCTCCGTGATGCCCTCCATACAATGAAGAATGGCAGCCCCTCAACACTTCTGCTATCTGACTCTCTGGGATGCATCTTCTCATCACCTGATCTGGTCCCTGTTTGAACAAATATGGCTCATCCCATACATAATGCCGGCTGTCATGCCTCAATTTCCTTCTTTGTTGGTCTGTTGTTTCAGGTGGGTAGACTCCGCTCACTAGCAAGTTGACTATGTCTGCATACCAGGGAACTTCAGCTTCTCCCACCGCCAAGAGTTGCTCATCTGGGAATTCTTCATTTATGTTATCACTTTCCATCACATGCGACCGACTTTCCAGTCGTGATAGGTGATCTGCTACTTGGTTCTCGTTTCCCTTTCTGTCTCTGATCTCAAGGTCGAACTCCTGCAATAATAAGATCCATCTAATCAATCTGGGCTTAGCATCCTTCTTGTTGAATAGGTACCGAATAGCTGCATGATCGGTATACACCACAACTTTCGAACCCACAAAATAAGTCCTGAATTTGTCAAATGCAAACACCAAGGCTAGCATCTCTTTCTCTGTGACTGTGTAATTGCTCTGGGCCGTATTCAGTGTTTTGCTTGCATAATAAATAGAATGGAAAATTCTATTTTTTCTTTGTCCCAATACGGCTCCCACAGCCACATCACTGGCATCACACATCAGCTCAAATGGTTGTTCCCAATCAGGAGAAGTAAGTATAGGTGCTTCTATCAATTTCTGCTTCAACTTTTCAAATGCTGTAACACACTCATCATTCAACTCAAACGTTACCTACTTTTCTAGCAGTCTGCATAGTGGTCTAGAAATGTTGGAAAAGTTTTTGATGAATCGTCTGTAGAATCCTGCATGCCCCAGAAAACTGCGCACACCTTTCACCGACACTGGTGGTGGTAATTTTTCAATAACCTCGATCTTAGCACGATCGACTTCCAACCCCTTTTTAGATACTTTGTTGCCAAGGACAATTCCCTCCTTCACCAAGAAGTGGCATTTCTCCCAATTTAATACAAGGTTGCATTCTTCACATCGAGCCAACACCCTGTTAAGATTCTGCAAACAAGTAGCAAACGAATTACCGAAAACAGAAAAATCATCCATAAATACCTCAACAAAATCCTCAACCATGTCATGGAAAATAGCCATCATGCATCTCTGAAATGTGGCGGGTGCGTTGCATAACCCAAACGGCATCCACCTGAAAGCATATGTCCCATAAGGACAGGTGAAAGTAGTCTTCTCTTGATCCTCCGGAGCTATGGCTATTTGGTTTTAACTAGAGTATCCATTAAGGAAGCAATAATACTCCTGTCCTGCCAACCTATCAAGTATTTGATCAATGAAAGGGATAGGGTAATGATCTTTCCTCATGGCTTCGTTTAGTTTTCTGTAGTCCATACAAATCCGCTAGCCTGTGACGGTTCGAGTAGGGATCAACTCATTTTTCTCGTTGGGGACTACGGTCATCCACCCTTTCTTAGGAACACATTGAACGGGGCTGACCCACTCACTATCTGAAATTGGGTAGACCACACCTGCATCAAGCCACTTGATTATTTCTTTCCTTACCACATCCTTCATTGCTGGATTAAGTCTCCTTTGCGGCTGAACGGTTGGTTTGGCTCCTTGCTCCATGAATATCCTGTGTGTGCAGAAAGCTGGATTAATACCCTGAATGTCAGACATTTGCCAACCCATTGCTTTCTTCCTCTTTCTGAGGACACCCAATGCTGCCTTTTCCTGTGCCTCCATCAAGTCTGTAGAGATGATAACTGGTAACGTCTCCCCCTCCCCAAAAAGATATATTTTAGATGGGGAGGCAATTCTTTCAGCTCCAGCTTCGGTGCCTCCTCAACGGATGGTTTCGGCAAAGGCTCTAGAGATCTCATCAATGACTAGAATTCCTGTATCCTCGGATGATTAGGTGCCCATTCAACAATTGGACCATTCCACACGCCTCTCTATCCCCAAAATGATCAGAATGTGTTAACGCTCTTTCCAATGGGTCTTGAGATTCAACAACCTGCCTAATTTCTCCATGTTCAACCACACTAATTTCCGAAAGCTCCTCATTTATAGCTGGCAGCTTCATGGCTTTTAGCACATCAAATACCTCTACCTTGTCATGTGCTCGTATTGTAAGTTGACCCGCAACCACGTCGATTAATGCTTTGGCGGTTGCCAAAAAGGGTCGTCCCAAAATAAATGGGACTTCAGCGTCTGGTTCAAAATCCAGAACAATAAAATCGACCGGAAAAATGAGGGAGCCCACTTGCACCAGCACATCCTCCACAATGCCATCCGGCCTAGCTAAGGATCTGTCTGCTAACTGCAAGATTACGTTTGTAGGTCTAGGACTCCCTAGACCTAACTTTCTGAATACCGAAGATGGCATCAGATTTATGCTCGCCCCCAAGTCACATAATCCACGAGCTCGGATACTCTGCCCAATAGTCAGCCGGATAGTAAAACTTCCAGGGTCTTTCAGCTTCGTGGGCAGTCTATTTTGGATTCGGGAAGTGCATTCCTCCGTCAAAGCTACCGTGGCATATTCAGTCAGACGACTTTTGTTGGCCACGATGTCTTTAATATATTTAGCATATTTTGGCACTCCCTGCAAGACATCAACAAGAGGTAAATTAACATGTACCTGTTTAAGCACCTCCATAAATTTCTTGAAACACGCCTCCTCCTTGTGTTTCTTGAGTCGTTGAGGGAACGGGGGTGGGGGCCTTTCTAATTCAGCTTCTTTGGTCTTCCCCTTATCCGCAAGTTTCTCTCCCTCAACATCTGCTGCTCCTGACTTTTGAGGCGGTCTTTCCGGTTCCACCTCCTTCAACTGCAAACCACTCCTCGTGGTCACCGCATTTACCTGCTTCGGATTAGGATCCGTGTCGCTGGGCAGTCCTCCTCTGGGCCTTGTGTTTTGGGCACTAGCAAATATCCCAAATTGATACTCAAGAGCCTTGGTCGCTAATTGATTATTCTTCACTTCGGCTGCCAATTTAACATAGTCAGCCTGCAATTGCGCCTGATTAGCGATCATGGTCTTGAACATTTCTTCAATGGTAGGTGATGGTGGTGGAGGAGGGGCATTGTGATTTCTGAATTGGGATTGGTAGTTCTGTTGCCCTCCTTGATTCCTGTGCATACCCTGACCCGAACTTTGGCCTTGTTGGTTGTTGCTACCCCACGAAAAATTTGGATGATTCCTCCAATTTGAGTTGTAGCCACTACCAAACTGCTGCTGATTCCTTTGTGCATTGCCCACAAAGTTAACCGAATCTGGGTTTGCTCCACAGCACTCAGCTGAATGCTCACTGCTGCCACACACTTCACACCACATTTGCTGGACCGCATTGACTGAAGCTGAAGGCTGGTTCAAATTCATATTGCTGAAGTGGTTGTTCAACTGATTCTACAAGGCAGCTATCTGTGCAGCGATAGCTATAAATCCATCCACTTCAAGCACTCCTGCTGCTTTCCTTGCTCCACCTCGAGATGAATCTGCATTCCATTCTGGATTGCCCTGTGAAATTCGGTTGAGCAAAGTGTACAGCTCCTCATAAGTCTTTTCCAGTGCTTGCCCTCAAGCTGCTGAGTCTAACAAAATTTTAGTATGGGGTTCCAAACCCTCAATAAATGTGTGTACCAACACCTCATTGGACTGATGATGATGAGGACAGTCCCGCAACATGGATTTAAATCTTTCCCAGGCTTGATATAAATTTTCTCCCTCCCTCTGTTTGAAACTTAGAATTTGACTTCTAAGTCTGGCTGTTTTACCAGAGGGAAAAAATCGTATCAAAAACTTCCATGCAAGAGCATCCCACGTTGATATAGAATTTGGTGGTTCAGCTTTTAACCACCTCTTGGCTTCACCAAGTAAGGAAAACGGAAATAGGGTGAGCCGAACATAATCAGGTGACACTCCAGCGGGTATATAAGTGTCACTTATCTCCAAAAAATTCTGGAGATGTTGTTGTGGGTCTTCATGAGGGAGACCGGTAAATTGCCCGCTTGTGTGCAAAAGTTGCACCATATTCTGCTTTAATTCAAATCTCCCTCCAGGCTCTGGTTTGCGGATACTTGAATGTACATTGTTGGCATGTGGGATTGCCACCACGCGAACCGGCCTTGCTGCTGCTTCGTCGGGCACTAACACTGCCCTCACAACCGGTGGATGTTGTTGCTCCATTATAGACTGTCTGAGCAACTGCAGCTTCTTTTGTAGAGCTTCTCTGCGTTTACTATGAAATTCACGTTCAGGCTCTGTATAAGATTCCACCAGCTCCTTGTCCTTTGCCAGTGTTCACAGAAATCAAGTCTGCAAAATACAGGCTAAGACCAAGTTATCAACAATTAAGAAAATAAAACAAAAATACAGTAAATTTACACTTAACACAATTTCACCAATTGCCTAGTCTCCCCGGCAACGACGCCAAAAACTTGTTCGGTTGGTTCGGTAGGGGTTAAAACCGACACGCAAGTGCACGTGGTCAAAGTAGTAATAAAGTGGCTAAGTAAGCCAAGTATCGAACCAAGGAGACTCTGGATAAGTAAAAATTGCTCAAGTATACTATATTCTATCTTACTTCTATATATGCTGACAACAACATAACCAAAAGTTAAATAATTTTTGTTTATAAATTATATACTTAAACTATTAACAAATATCTACTTTGAATTGAAACTATGGATATGAGCATGCCAAGGTTAAGAACAAGTAATGAATTTGATTATAATCCTAATTTGGTTAATCTTCTCTTCCTGTTGCTAGCCAAGAACATTAGCCTAGAGATTAAAACTCTCGTATTTAATCTCACTTAAGAATCATAAACCATCCGTCTACATTTCTGTGATCGAATGCAATTTTTGACCTAGCAATACAATTCCGGTTCCTAAATTGACTAATACGTCTTTCAAGTATATTTCTATCAGGAAAGCACATCAAAACCTAATTT
Source organism: Datura wrightii (assembly GCA_035772735.1). Lineage (NCBI taxonomy): Eukaryota > Viridiplantae > Streptophyta > Magnoliopsida > Solanales > Solanaceae > Datura > Datura wrightii. Next base: position 148,730,075 of record JASDFA010000018.1, read on the forward strand.
TCCCAAATCAAGTTAAGAACAATACCCTATTAATTCACAACTTTCCAATTTCGTGCTCTATCGAGTGAAATCGGACTTTTTAGATATACATTAACGTCGGCCACACACTAATGCAGTAGAAACAAGAATTAATAGAACAACTTAGAAGAAGAAGATGAAAAACCATACAATTCAATAATCAAAATTCATCACCATTGTTCATAACCTCAGCAAGGAAGAGAATTAGCCACTCATTTGTGGATTAATCATCCTAAAACAAGTGTTAATCATACATATGATTGATTGAAAGAAGAAAGAAAGAGAGAAAATCCCTTAGCTTTTTCGTCCCTCAACTGCCTGTAACCCACGTCCTTGCTCCACCAAGTCTGAATTAATTAAAAATAAGCCTAAGTGTTCTATTTATACTATTGGGATTTTTTCCCGGAATAACAAGCAACGTGTCACGGAGGCCAACGCGGAGCACTGCCTCCGTGACACGGCGTGGACGCGGACCCTCACTGGAAATCCAGGGTCCGGGAATATAGCCTCAACGTGGCACGACATGCAACGCGGAGGCTTGCCTCTGTGCCACGGAGCTGTCGCGAGGCTTCACTGGAAATTGCCAAATTAATTCATCCTCCATGCAGTGTGCCTCCGCGATGGTAGCGTGGCACGGCTCCATCGCGGAGCCCCTTTACATTGTGCATTCCAATGTCGTTTCCGTGCTCGCATCCAAGTCCATCTCCGATATTGTTCCAACATGCATTTTTGCTCCTCTAAATCATCTTTTACCTACAAAACAATGCTAATCATGTTGGTTAGTATAAATTCACATTTTATTACCAATTACATGAAAATGTATACACATTGCACAATAAACAAGGCGAAAATGATAAGTTTGAGTATCACTTGGGCATATAAATCTGCCCAAGATCAGTTTACCAACATTATTTTCCAAAAAGGTTAGGATAAAATTAAAAGATAGATTTGATGGAAAAATTCCTTATAGCCAGTTAACCTATGGTGACCTTGTAAGTTTATAAATGTCGCAAGACTTGAATTATGTACAGATATGAAGCTTAAAAATCAACTTAAAAAGGATAATAAAACATCTAAAAATGAAATAGAAAGCTTTTGTAAAGATTTTGGATACATCAAGTTGTCTGCCCCTTCAAAAGAGGCATCCAAGAAAATTAAAAGAAGACACAATAACTATAAAAATAAATCTGAAAAACCCCATTATTACACCAAAAGATTTAAAAGGCATAAACGAGAAGCAAACAAAGGTGGCTTTCTAGGAAATAATGATAAGTGTTGGAACTGTGAAAAATTTGGCCACATGGCTAAGGATTATAAGGTCCTAATAAAAAGAAAGATAAGATCAATATGTTAGAACTTGAGCCAGAAATAAAAGATAGATTATATTATATTCTTGATGAACATGACAATAATTCTTCCCCTGAAGAAAGTTTCAGTGATGAAGACCAGCTTAATATAGAATATAGTTCTGACAATAGTGACTCAACTGATCATTGTGGATGCACGGGAGCAATCTGCACCTGTGATAGCCATTGAATAAATGTCATTACCAATAATAATAAGGAACTCTTCTTTGATATGATTGATCATATTGAAGATAAAGATCTTAAAATAAAATATTTAATAGAATTAAAAAGTATAGTTCTTAACCAACAACATGACAAAGAAACAATTGAGCCTTTTAATATGAAAAACGTACTAAATAAATTTAAAGAACAAAAGTCTAGTGCAACTGTACAAGATCTTCAAACCGAATGATTACATATTAAAAATGAAGTCAAAGACGTTAAGCAAAGACTTAACAAGCTAGAAACAGATGCCCTTGCTAATAAACTATTAAATGTACTAGAACCAATGCAAGGATCTAAATTATATCAATCTGAATCAGGAGAAACATCAAAATTAGAAAAATCTGAAGAAGAAATTAAGTCTCTAGAGAGCCCTCTAGAAGGTAAAATCAGGAGTAAAAACTATTGCAATAGTTAAAGCCCAGAGCTGACATATACCTATCACATTGGTTATAACTAAAAATTATACTATTCACAAAATTGTATTATTAGACAGAGGTGCAGACCAAAACTGCATTGTTGAAGGAATAATCCCTACTAAGTACCTTGAAAAGAGTACAACGCGGTTATTGTCCGCGATAGGAGAAAGGCTCAAAATAAATTATAAACTCCATAAGGCACACATACAATAATGGAATCTGCTTTATTAATGATTTTGTAATAACTAAAGATATAAATGAAGAAATAATATTAGGCACCCCCTTTATAACCTAAATAAAACTCTATGTTGCTGATTTAGATGAGATCCACACCACTGCTCTAGAAAAAGATATCATTTTTTCCCTACTTAAATAATATGTCAAAAAAAGAAAGTGAATTTATAAGATAAAAAACTATCTTTAGAATAAATCTTCTTTCCCAACAAATAAACTATTTAAAGAACGAGATAAAATTTAAACGGATTGAATCCACTTTAAAACATCCAAAGGTAGAAGCCAAAATTAAAAGCCTACAAGAATTCATAGAACGAGAAGTCTGTTCAGAATTTCCTAATGCCTTTTGGGATAGGAAACGTCGTATTATTGAGTAAGCATATATTGAGAGATTCAATGAAAAGAATATCCCTACTAGGGCAAGACCTATTCAAATGAATCAAGAGTTAATGGAATATTGTAAAAAGGAAATCAATGATTTACTTGATAAAAAGATTATTAGACCTTCCAAGTCACCATGGAATTATTCGACATTCTATGTCAATAATAGTGCGGAAAAAGAAAGAGGAGCCCCAAGGCTAGTCATTAATTATAAGCCCCATTAACAAAGTTTTAAAATGGATCAGGTACCCAATACCCAATAAAAGAGATCTTCTTAAAAGGACTTATAAAACTAACATTTATAGTAAGTTTGATATGAAATTGGGATTTTGGTAAATACAGATAGCAGAAAAAGATAAATATAAAACAACTTTTAATGTATCTTTTGGACAATATGAATGGAATGGAATGCCATTCGGATTAAAAAATGCACCGTATGAATTTCATAATATAATGAACAACATATTTAATCCACATAGTCATATTTCTATAGTTTACATAGATGATGTTTTAATATATTAAGAGATATTGACCAACACTTCAAACATATCCAAACCTTTTTAAAGGTTGTTAAACAAAACGGATTAGTAGTAAGCTCTAAAAAGATTAAGTTATTCCAGACTGCTATTAGATTCCTTGGTCATGACTTCTATCAAGGAACCTATAAACCCATTTGTAGAGCCATAGAGTTCTCATCCAAATTCCAAATGAATTAATTGATAAAACTCAACTTCAGAGATTCTTAGAAAGTCTCATTTATGTTGCAGATTTTAGTCCAAATATTAGATAGGTTTGTAAGCCTCTTTATTAGCGTCTTAGGAAGGATCCAGTCCCATGGGGATTAGAACAAACAGAGACAGTCCAAAAAATAAAATCAATAGTTCAAAATCTTTCATGTCTAGGAATACCCCATCCAGAGGCATTCATTATAGTAAAAACTAACGCCTCAGAAATAGGATATGGAGGCATCCTTAAACAAAAAATCTCCCTAGAAACCCCAAATAATTAGTAAGATTCACTTTAGGAATCTGGAATAATACTCTAAAAAATTACAGCACCATTAAAAAGGAAATTCAGGCTATAGTGCTATGTATCACAAAATTTCAAGATGATTTAATAAATAAAGAATTTTTACTACGAGTAGACTGCAGAGAAGACAAAGATGTTTTACAAAAAGATGTAAAAAATCTGGTTTCTAAACAAATATTTGCTAGATGCTAGGCTTTGTTATCCAGCTTTGATTGTCAAATCGAATTTAACAAGGAGAAAATAATTCTCTCCTAGATTTTTTGACTAGGGAATTTCTATAGGGAACTAAATGAGACTCGGAACACCAGGTATAAGGTCCTTGAGGCCTCCATTTTAGCCCTTCAAACTAGAAGAAATAATGAAAAGACCCTTCAAAGAAGAGAAAAAACCAAACCAGAAAATAAATATTTAGTTCTGGCAGAATTTTGCCAAAAGCTACTATTCCATCCCCATTAAAGGAACCCATAACCAGTCAGACCATATTACAACAGTTAAAATCAGTTTTTAAAGGAGACTCTTCATTAGGTGACAAAACTATCCCTATACAAACAAAGGATAGCTATGAAATGAAGCCATTAGAGACATATTCTCAGGCAGTTCTGCCAGTGACTCATGAAATGAAAATAGAGAAAAATATTCCAAATAAACAACAATTTGAGCTAATAGTTTTACAGGTACTACCGATCATGGCCCTCAATAAAAACTATGAAGGTTTTGGAGTACCCGAGTCACTAAAACCATGCTACAAAAATTGGAATTATGTGGAGATAGACGATCCCCTTATAACCTGAAGGTATTATGAGTTCATTTTAACAGACACCGATTCAGTAAAAATTGAGCATAAATTAAAATGTCCAGATAATCCTGATAGTATTCAATACTCGAAGTTCACAATTAAAAGAATTTTAAGTCCGTTTGAATGGTTTGTAGATCATCTACATGCACCCATTCCCCTATCAAGAACCAATAGACCCCAGACATACAACTGGTATGATTATAAGGCAGCCTGGTATAACTTTATGTATCTAAGGCCCAACACTCACTCTTGGTTTGTCAAGTAATCAGAATATATGAAAATTGCAATCATCACCAGATGGTTTTACGAATGGTGGAACCAATTCGGAGGAAATAAACAGGTATTGTCAAAATATTTTCAGACACAGTTTGAAAAATTCCGGGTAGAGCAGAATATTTCTACCCTACTAGAAAATATTAAATTGTGTAAGTTTTTTATTGCAAAAAGAATTTCATACCTTATCTGCTGGTCCTTTGATATTCATGACTTTGAAAGGATTAAATATCTGAGTAAGACCATCAAAATCAAAGGCTGGGCACCAACACCCTAGGAATATAAGAAAACCTCAAGTTCTTTGTTACGACACGATTCCCAACTATCCAAGGAAGAATTAAAAAGAAGGCTCCATCAAGCCTTGTCAAATTTGGAAAAAGATACCCAACAAAGACAGATAATGGAATTATTAGATACTACATCCTCTCATACAAGTGAACCAAGCAATGGAGACATGCTAGATCCGCAAGGGATAGCTCAAGCTTATCTTCTCAACTAAAGAAGACGACCAGACTACTCTTTCAGAATAATGAAAAACTACTACAATCAAAAGCAGTGGACCCCTCAAGAATCTACCCAAAAAACAATGCAGCAAAAAGACAAGCCACATAAGAAAAAAATGGAATATCTACAAACTCCCATGCGGATAAAGAAGAATCTTCATCAAATTCCAAGGTCACATTAGGAAAAATATCAAATTTCAAGGAAACCAAGTTTCAAGAAGATGAAGACATCTTTTAAATATAACCGTGTAAAATTAAATTTGCCACGTCTGGGCACATGTAAATAGATATCATGTAGTAATTAGTTGACTCATCATATTGAGGTCTATTTAAGACCTTTGTTCGCGCTCTGCTGCTCGGTATATATTATACACCGACACGCAAGTGTACGTGGTCAAACAAGTAATAAAGTGGCTAAGTAGCCAAGTATCGATCCAAGGAGGCTGCTCTAGATATGCAAAACTGCCTAGTTTACTATATCTCTATTCTATTTCTAACTATGTTAACAACAATCCAACCAAGATTTGAGTAAGTTTTGTTTCTAAACTAATTATCTACTAAAATTAATAACTACTATTTACGTTGAGTTTAGACAATGGATATGCACATGCCAAGGTTAAGAACGAGTAATGAACTTGATAATCATGATAATTTGGTCATCTTCTTCTTCATATTGCTAGCCAAGAACGTTTGCCTAGAAATTAAAACTTCCGTATTTAATTTCACTTTAGCTTCATAAACCATTCGTCTACATTTCTGTGATCAAATGCAATTTATGACCTAACACTACAATTCCGGTTCCTAAATTGACTAATACGGCTTTCAAGTATATTTCTATCAAGAAAGCACATCAAAACCCAATTTTCCCAAATCAAGTTAAGAACAATACCCTATTAATTCACAACTTTCCAATTTCATGCTCTCTCGAGTGAAATTGGACTTTTTAGATATACATTAATGGTGGCCAATCAAGAATGTAATAAGCACAAGAATTAATAGAACAACATGCAAGAAGAAGAAGAAACCATATCAATTATTACCAACATTCATTTCACAAGTTCAAACCTCAGCAAGAGAGGAATTAGCCACTCATTCTTGGATTAATCATCCTAGAATGAGTGTGAATCATGCATACAATTGAAGGAAAGAAGAAGGGAAGAGAAGAAAACTCTTATCTTTTCTATTCTTCAACTGCCACAAAACCACGTTCCTGCTCTCCTAAACTCAGGCTAAAAAACTAAAACTAAAAAAAAACTCCTTAAAAATAACCTAAGTGTGCTATTTATACTAGTGGGAAATTTTTCCCGGAATAACAAGCAACGTGTCACGGAGGCCAACGCGGAGCACTGCCTCCGTGACACGGCGTGGACGCGGACCCTCTCTGGAAATTGCATGGTCCGGATAATTATCCTCAACGTGGCACGGAGGCCATCGCGGAGGCCTGTCTCCGTGCCACGGAGCTGACGCGCAGGCACACTGGAAATTGCCACTTTTATTTCTGCCCAGGCAGTGTGCTACCGCGATGGCAGCGTGGCACGGCACCATCGCGGAGCCACTGCAAAATATGCCATCCGAGGTCTTTTCCACACTCGCATCCAAGTCCAACTCCGACATAGTTCCAACACGCATTTTAGCTCTTAAAAATCACATTATCCTGCAAAACAAATGCTAATCATGTTGGTTAGTATAAATTCGCATTTTATTACCAAATACATGATATTATATACACATTGCACAACAAACAAGGTAAAAATGATACGTTTGAGTATCACTTGGGCATATAAATCTGCCCAAGATCACTTACCCCACACTTAAATCCTTGTTCGTCCTTGAACAACACATACACAAATCATGCACATCACATCTCAACCTTTGTCACTATGGTGCAACCATTTACGTTACGGTCATACCGATTATTCGATTTTTGCAAATCATCAAGAAAACATGCTTGGTCGTACAAGACAATGACCTTAATACATCGAGGCTTCCTAGACTTTTAAGAATTGATTCTTGATATTGGCAAACTCATGCAAATCAACTAATCAAGAAATCCGACACGAAAATCAATCTTTCATCAAGCATGTACCCTCACAACTCGAGAGAAACTTCCCCTTTTATGCTCGTGCAGCACACAAACATGCACGTAGGGGCATATAGAAATTAATTTCACTCTCTCTCCCAAAAGAATTCACATGCATCATGTCATGACCCATAGGCTTGCCCTTAGTGTATTACTCCACTAATATAAAGAAATGCAGTGTAGGATCAAATAGGACTTTTAATGGGTTGTAACTGGGCTATGGATCTAGTATATATATATTGGATTAGCCAATAATAGTTGCTAGCATCCTTAAGCGCCTTTTCAACTCATTCCCATCGACTCATGGACATTGTTCCTCTCTTTTCTCTTTTTCTCCCATTCATGCTGGTTTACTTTCATACAGCCCATTTCATCAGGCACACTTGACCCCAAATGGAAGGTTTTCATGTACCCTCAATTTCATTTAATTACAACTAGTACCTCTTCAACACCATCTTTTCTTTCCTCACTTTGCTTTTCTTTTCTTTTCACTCTTTTCACTCTTTTCACTCTTTAACACTTTGGGAAACAATTTTTTTGTTCTTTGTAAGCGCTTAAGAGCTTCTTATAGACTTTAAGGCTAATGAAAAGAAGGAATAAAGCTTAGTTCATACAATTCTGGACAAAAGAAAGAAATCGGCTAAAGGCTCAACGGGCTGACTAGGGTGTACAACATATAAAAAGGTAGAACTTGACAAGAAAAAAATGGAAACTAACGGTTAAAACAAAGAAATGCCTACATCCTTTCCGACACTACACCTCCTTCATTTCGCTTTGTATACACGCCAAGCAAGTTCTAGACAATTCACAATGACATGGAATAGCAAAACCTCACTCACACTTCATGCACATGCTCGAATCAAGATGCATTCACAGACTCTTTAATTAGTCAAGTACATGAATTCAAGATTAAGCCTCAATCATAATGAACCAAATTCTATAGCCTAGGTAACTCAACATATTTACACAATTACATGCTTTCAAACGAATCACTTTCTCATTTCGAACATCAATTACACACGCAACAAAATTTTAGCAACCATAAGCAACTACAGTTTATTGATGCAATCCACCAAAGAAACTAAAAACAAATCATCTACCCCTATCGACTACATTTCCCTTAAGACGGTCGTCATCCATCCATCATAGGGAATGTTCACTAACTATGACATCGGTTCAATGGGACTATTCTCGGTAAAAGAACCGAAAACAAACTCCGAGAAACCCAAAAATAAAACTTCAAAATTTTTGCAACACATCGATCATTTTGATGAAAAAAATATTTACAAAATATGTTGATAAGTGCAACATCCTTTCGCAAAAATTTTGAAAAATATCGATCATATCGATAGAGAAAAAAAATATTTACAAAATTTACAAAATATTTACAAAGGCAACCATAACTTTTTAAAGACACACATCATTAGCCACAAACAAATATATACACATCATTCACAAATCAGTTCACAACAACAGGGAAAGCACAGACATACACAAACGTCAAGTAAGAATATACAGCAGATTTAGAGCCTATGACCCAGCACCTAACTACTCCCCACCCCACACTTAAATCGAACACTGTCCTCAGTGTTCACAAAAATACAAAGCACAAAATTTTGGGTGGTGAAACTCCCTGCTCAGTCGAAATATTCGACTTCCTCATCCGGTGTTGCGGCCTCGTCGCCCATATCTGAATCAGCTCCCTCGCCGTCATCGGACTCCACATCAGAGTCCTCACGACGTGTCTCCTCATCAGTAGGGACGTCGTCGTCAGTCGGCTCCACAAAGGCTGGCCCCACCTTGCATAAAGCTCTGGCGTTCTCGCCAAAAGGCTAGTCCAGCTCCAGCTGCCATAATTCATCCTCGGTGGCTGGTCTCCCACTTATCCGTAGCTGCAGCATCTGCATACCAAACATACGGGCCATATACTGGTCGTCACGAGCATGTCGCTCGCCCAGAGTCAGCACAGGTCCGTGTGTAGTGTAGGGGGCCTTGGTCTTTGTCACATCAAGGGCCCGCCGCTCCAACTGCGGAATGTAATCCAAGGCTTCTTCCTCAACGTCGAGGCCTCGGAGGAAGGTGGTGATGAGTCCGCCAAACCCGTATCTGTGGCCCTGGTGTAGTCTGGCTCTCTTCATGGCGGATATTATAACCGCCCCCACATTAATCTCAAGCCCTTTCATAAGGGCATACACCAGGCAGACACGGTCCCGGGTCACGTCTGTCATATGTACTCCCGGGATCAAACACGAACATACAATTTTCTGGCCTCCCTGTTCATCTGCGAATAAGGCAGAGTCTGGTGGTAACCCCTCTCTTTGTGTCTACTCCATCGGGCTGTGGATCGAGCCCCGCACAACGTACGTCTGATGTCGGCGTACGGTGGGGTGATGTTGAGCTGGCGGAGAACGTGGGCGTCTGTGTCCCGCGCTCCAACGATGGCATTCAGCTGCTGGGGTTCCAGAGTGACAATCTGCCCTCTGATTTTAATAGTGTGGCTTCTGATGGCCGGGTTCCAGTTGGCATAAAATTCCCGGACCAAGTGAAGGTTGCACTCTGTGGGCTCCTGAAAAATAAAGCTGAGCCCAGCTGCTTCAATCCTCTGTACGATGCGAGGGAACTCCTGTGCAAGTGGTTCCCTTGCAATATGTTCCTCCGGGAAGTACTTGTTCTCCTTATGCTTTGCGTACCACTTCTTCCTTTCATCGGTAACCCATCGTGTTCCGTATCGACGGTGTTGACCGCGTGGAACAGCAGGTGCAGCTGGGACAGCAGTGCCCAGTCTCATTCTCTTTCTACCGGTGCTTGAGGTTGAAACACCCTTGCCTTTATCTTGTCGGCTGGCCATTGTACCTGTCAATTTACACAGACAAGCACAACGTTAAGCTAAAAACTTGTTAGTTTTGGCTAAGGTCGGGTTAAACAAAATTTACCCCACACTTAGTCTTTAACAATATTTACAACATGTTAGCAAGGATAGATCTATTTACACCCCAAACACAATCGCTATAAACATATTGCTTAGTGCGTTCACAAAAATTCGACAGCATAACGGCTAGCGAACTACTCAGACTTCATACAGCTAACCCAATCCTACCATCGATAGCTATTCACCCATGGCACTTAGCAACAATAACAACGACCAAATAGAAACAACAATACAAACATTTTATATACACTAATCTAAGCAATTCAACCAATTCACATATTACGCAATGTCCCACTAAAAATCGAGAATTAGTCGTCTTTCACCAATTATACAATATTTACCACGACTTATCTCAAATAATAAACACACCCCGGCATCAATTTCGTCAAACTATCAAGTTACCCAAGTTAAAATTCAACAACCCCAAGCCCTAGAACTCAATTCGACAATCAACACTGAATTATTCAATCAATCGATAAGTTCACCCGTCAACTACAACAATCCGAACACAATCAATCGCAAAATAATTCACGTCATGTTTAATTTCTACCTAGGGTGATATATCTCACCTCACATGCTCAAAATCGACAAAAATCGCCAAAAATTTGAGATAGACGATGAAAACATACCTTGGAATTGAAGAATCGATAAAGACTTGACGTTTTCCTTGCCTCTTAACGTGGCACGGAGCTTGGGGGTAGGGGAATGGGTGTTTGGTCGCGGAGGGAAGAGGGAATGGGGAAAATAGGGGCGAAATCGGGGGTTTTTATTAAGAAAACACGCGGGTCACCCGGAAACCCGGTGTGACCCGGCACTGGGATAAGGGCAATGTGTCACAGAGGGTAAAGCGGAGGCCCTCCTCCGTGACACGGAGCCAACGCGTTGGCTTACTGGAATTTTTAAAAAATTCCAGATTTTCCTTCAACGTGTCACGGAGGCCAACGCGGAGCATTGCCTCCGTGACACGGCGCCAACGCGCCAGTGCTCTGTTTCACTATCAAATTTTATTTTTCATACCTCGCCTCGTTTTCTCGATTCCACGTATTTTTCCTCCGGTATACCTGAAAATCACCTCACTAAACAAAAATTGGTTAAATGACTAGATTCCCAACTAAAAGAATAAAAATTACTAATTAAAATGCACATTTAAACCTAGTCAAGAAAAAGAAGAGAAAATAAAATAAAAGAAAAACTTTACACAAAGGAAAAAGAAAGAAAAATATTTTTCACGGGTTGCCTCCCGTGCAGCGCCTGGTTTAACGTCGCGGCTCGACAGCCTTTACGCTCAATTTTCTACTAGGGAGATGGACGATTTGACCCGATCATGGTCATCTCCCCAGTAGTTCTCAACCTTGTCTGGTGGCCTACCTAGTAACTCTCGGGAATCACTCAATCCATTTGCATTCCCATGATCAATCACGTTGATCACCGAGAGTTCCTTATAGACAGTCGGAAGCTTAGGTGCCTTGTACACGTCGAACACCTCAACCTTGTCATGTGCTCGCATCGTGAGTTGACCCGCAGCTACATCGATCAATGCCTTTCCGATTGCCAAAAATGGTCGTCCCAAAATAAATGGGACTTCTGCATCTGGCTCAAAATCCAGAACAATGAAATCTACCGGAAAAATGAGGGAGCCTACCTGCACTAGCACATCCTCCACAATGCCATCCGGCTTAGCTAAAGACCTGTATGCTAGCTGCAAGATCACTGTTGTAGGTCTAGGACTCCCTAGCCCTAACTTTCTGAATACCGAAGATGGCATCAGATTTATACTTGCCCCCATGTCGCATAACCCACGATCTCGGATACTTTGCCCAATCGTCAGCTGGATAGTAAAACTTCCAGGATCCTTCAGTTTAGTGGGCAACCTGTTCTGAATACGGGATGTGCATTCCTCCATTAAAGCCACCATGGCATACTCGGTCAAGCGACTTTTGTTGGCCACGATGTCTTTGATATACTTTGCATATTTTGGCACACCCTGCAAGACATCAACAAGAGGTAAGTTAACATGTACCTGTTTAAGTACCTCCATGAATTTCTGGAAACACGCCTCCTCCTTGTGTTTCTTAAGTCGTTGAGGGAACGGGGGTGGAGGCCTTGTTGGTTCAGCTTCTTTGGTCTTCCCCGTATCTGAGGTTTGTTCTCCCTCAACATCTGCTGCTCCTGAATTCTGAGGCGGTCTTTTCGGTTCCACCTCCTTTAATTGTAAACCACTCCTCGTGGTCACTGCATTTACCTGCTTAGGATTGGGATCCGTGTCGCTAGGTAGTCCTCCCCTTGGTCTAGTATTTTGGGCACTGGCAAATTGCCCAAACTGATATTCAAGAGCCTTGGTTGCCAATTGATTGTTCTTTACTTCGGCCGCCAGTTTGACATAGTCAGCCTGCAATTGTGCCTTGTTGGCAATCATGGTCTTGAACATTTCCTCAATAGTCGGTGATGGTGGTGGAGGAGGGGCATTGTGATTTCTAAACTGATTCTGATAGCCTTGTTGCCCTCCTTGGTTTCTGTGCATACCCTGCCCTGAACCCTGGCCTTGTTGATTGTTGCTACCCCACGAAAAATTTGGATGATTCCTCCAATTCGAGTTGTAGCCACCACCAAACTGCTGTTGATTCCTCTGTGCATTGCCCACAAAGTTGACAGAATCAGGATTTGCACCACAGCATTCAGCTGAATGCTCACTACTACAACACACTTCACACCACATCTGTTGGACTGCATTAACTGAGGCTGACGGCTGGTTCAAATTCATATTGCTGAAGTGAGTGTTTAACTGATTTTGCAGAGCAGCTATCTGTGCAGCGATAGCTGTGAATCCATCCACTTCAAGCACTCCCGCTGCTTTCCTTGCTCCACCTCTTGAAGAATATGTATTCCATTCCGGATTGCCTTGTGAAATTCGGTTGAGCAAAGTGTACAGCTCCTCATAAGTCTTCTCCAGCGCTTGCCCTCCAGCTGCTGAGTCTAACAAAATTTTAGTGTGGGGTTCCAAACCCTCAATAAAAGTGTGGACCAACACCTCATTTGACTGATGATGATGAGGACAGTCCCGCAACATGGACTTGAATCTTTCCCAGGCTTGATAAAGATTTTCTCCTTCCCTCTATTTAAAACTTAGAATCTGACTTCTAAGTTTAGCTGTTTTACCTGAAGGGAAAAATCTGATCAAGAACTTCCATGCAAGATCATCCCACGTTGATATAGAATTTGGTGGTTCAGCTTTTAACCACCTCTTGGCTTCACCAAGTAAGGAAAACGGAAATAGGGTGAGCCGAACATAATCAGGTGACACTCCAGCGGGTATATAAGTGTCACTTATCTCCAAAAAATTTTGGAGATGTTGTTGGGGGTCTTCATGAGGGAGACCGGTAAATTGCCTGCTTGTGTGCAAAAGTTGCACCATGTTCTGCTTTAATTCAAACCTCCCTCCAGGCTCTGATTTGCGGATGCTGGAATGTACATTATTAGCGTGTGGGATTGCCACCTCGCGAACTGGCCTGGCTGCTACTTCCTCGGGCACTAACACTGCCCGCACAACTGGTGGATTGGGTTGCTCCATCATAGACTGTTTGAGCAACTGCAACTTCTTCCGAAGAGCTTCTCTACGTTGACTATGCAATTCACGTTCTGGCTCTAAGTAAGATTCCACCAGCTCCTTGTCCCTTGCCAGTCTTCACAGAAATAAAAATCTGCAAAATACAGGCTAAGACCAAGTTGTTAACACTTAAGAAGATAAAAATACAAATACAGTAAATTTACACTAAACAAAATTTTACAAATCGCCTAGCCTCCCCGGCAACGGCGCCAAAAACTTGTTCGCGCTCTGCTGCTCGGTATATATTATACACCGACACGCAAGTGTACGTGGTCAAACAAGTAATAAAGTGGCTAAGTAGCCAAGTATCGATCCAAGGAGGCTGCTCTAGATATGCAAAACTGCCTAGTTTACTATATCTCTATTCTATTTCTAACTATGTTAACAACAATCCAACCAAGATTTGAGTAAGTTTTGTTTCTAAACTAATTATCTACTAAAATTAATAACTACTATTTACGTTGAGTTTAGACAATGGATATGCACATGCCAAGGTTAAGAACGAGTAATGAACTTGATAATCATGATAATTTGGTCATCTTCTTCTTCATATTGCTAGCCAAGAACGTTTGCCTAGAAATTAAAACTTCCGTATTTAATTTCACTTTAGCTTCATAAACCATTCGTCTACATTTCTGTGATCAAATGCAATTTATGACCTAACACTACAATTCCGGTTCCTAAATTGACTAATACGGCTTTCAAGTATATTTCTATCAAGAAAGCACATCAAAACCCAATTTTCCCAAATCAAGTTAAGAACAATACCCTATTAATTCACAACTTTCCAATTTCATGCTCTCTCGAGTGAAATTGGACTTTTTAGATATACATTAATGGTGGCCAATCAAGAATGTAATAAGCACAAGAATTAATAGAACAACATGCAAGAAGAAGAAGAAACCATATCAATTATTACCAACATTCATTTCACAAGTTCAAAACCTCAGCAAGAGAGGAATTAGCCACTCATTCTTGGATTAATCATCCTAGAATGAGTGTGAATCATGCATACAATTGAAGGAAAGAAGAAGGGAAGAGAGGAAAACTCTTATCTTTTCTATTCTTCAACTGCCACAAAACCACGTTCCTGCTCCCACTTCTGAACTCAGGCTAAAAAACTAAAACTAAAAAAAAAACTCCTTAAAAATAACTTAAGTGTGCTATTTATACTAGTGGGAAATTTTTCCCGGAATAACAAGCAACGTGTCACGGAGGCCAACGCGGAGCACTGCCTCCGTGACACGGCGTGGACGCGGACCCTCTGTGGAAATTGCATGGTCCGGATAATTAGCCTCAACGTGGCACGGAGGCCATCGCGGAGGCCTGTCTCCGTGCCACGGAGCTGACGCGCAGGCACACTGGAAATTGCCACTTTTATTTCTGCCCAGGCAGTGTGCTACCGCGATGGCAGCGTGGCACGGCACCATCGCGGAGCCACTGCAAAATATGCCATCCGAGGTCTTTTCCACGCTCGCATCCAAGTCCAACTCCGACATAGTTCCAACACGCATTTTAGCTCTTAAAAATCACATTATCCTGCAAAACAAATGCTAATCATGTTGGTTAGTATAAATTCGCATTTTATTACCAAATACATGATATTATATACACATTGCACAACAAACAAGGTAAAAATGATACGTTTGAGTATCACATGGGCATATAAATCTGCCCAAGATCAACCTTCACCTTGTATTAGGAAGGGCATTCGGAAAACACTACACTCACTTCCAAATTGCCCAAATCTCTCTTTCTCTCTAAGTTCTCTATTTTTCCTTCTAATCAATAAATAGCTCTTTGTAAGTATCTTTTTTCTTCTACTTTATTATTACTTGTAGTATTTTCTTTTATTTTGCTCCTGCCTTTGTAATTCAATATCCGAAGCTATACATACATTAGTCCGAAAGCCTCTAGTCTAGATGAGTTGATGGAACAAGACCCTAACTAATTCCACAAAACAAGAAACTAAAATACAACATGAAACTAAAAGTCTAGCCCTCGAAAGATGAGGACTCACCACTCACACAGGTGCTAACTCTGATAAGCGATTACGAATGGGGCTGAACCTGGGAAACAGATCCTGCATCATGAAACAATGCAACATAAGAAGTATGCGGTTAGTACGTGGAATATACCGAGTATCCAAGGTAAGTAAAACCTCTTAAGTAAAATAAATCATTTAAAACATTTCATAACATATCATAAGCTTTTAAGCGTAACTAAAAGGCTACATGCTTTCATTCTGAAATCATACTCTTATCATAACATGACCATGCATAGCTTTAAAACATCATGACTGACCCGAATGACTCAAAGCTGAAACATACATTTATATCAAAAGCTGAACAATGAGTCAAACCTTTCTTTTTGAACATGCATGAATAAGATAACTATCATGAGTGATGAATATGCAATCTGAATGATTTAGACAGTGGGAGACTCGTCACTTAACCGACATACCACAATAGAGCTTATGTGGTCCCAACTATCACACTCAAGTGGGTAGAGATGTCCATAACCTTGCCAAGGCCATGGACGATACCATGATATCAATATCAAGATGAAGGGCCAATCCGGCCGGGGATAATGCACAAGGGAGGTCCAAATAATATAATAGTATCGACCTATGTTGGTATATAGTTCAGGGGCATAGGGCAATCGACCATTAACCTGCTTGGTGCTAGACTCTTCTCCCAAAAACATGCAACGCTCAACATTGTATATATCGAAGCTCAACATCGTCTAATGACGAAGCTCAACATCGCCTAATGATGAAGCTCATCCTGCGTAGCTCAACATCGTATGAAACAAAGCTCAACATTGTCTATTGAGAAAGCTCATTAATGAAATCATGCATAGACTCGACATCATACGAAAATGAAGCTCAACATTGTCCTTCAACAAAGCTTAATAATGGAACACATCTCAATTACGAATTCATGCATATGAGAAGCTTTATTTCGAAACATACCACAAGCTCAATCATAGGTGGGAGCATCTACACCAAATCATGTGGTAAGATACATGTAGAAATATTTAACTCAACATACCACAAGCTAGAATTTATGAAAAATTGAGAAAAAAACATCACTTTAAACAATGTGGTAAGCTTATGTCGGGAAAATCATCACTTTAAATCAATATGTGGGCATTGCCCAAAGCTTTATCATACTAGGATCTACTCGTTTCATTTTTAAAACTACATCATAATCATGGGTAGCTTTAGAAACATGCTTTTCATCATCAAATCTCAACATCATCAAGCATTCATCATCATTCACCACTTTTATGAACTTCTCATCCATGGGCATTTTAGATTCAAGATTTGGAAAACAAAATTTGTGTATTGAAAATAGCTTAGAATCTTCCCAAGATTTACAATTCATCAATATAATTTCAATCTAATTATACCCATGTATAAAAATTGAATAATTATGCAATTGGGTAGAAACCCCATACTTGATCATTGGCAATTCATCTTTTTTTGATAGAAATTGGGCATGGGTGTGGAAGGAAGCACCCATGCATAGCCTAACCTGGGATTAGTGGATTCTAACACTCTCCAATTTCCCAAGGAAATATCCCAATGTAAACCTTGAAATTTGGCCTTGAATCACCTCTTCAATCCTTTAAACTTGCATGCATGAGAAGAATAACTTAGAGTAGGCTTTTCCCCTATCAAAACCCCTCAAGATGAGCCTTAAACAGCGTAGTATAGGCCCTTAGAACTTGGGAAATGATAGAAATAACCTTACTGAATTCGCAGAAAATTGATCACTAGGCCAAACAACAGACGACCCAATGGGTCGTTGGAGGATACCACGACCCGTGGTATCTGTCCGTGCTAAGCACTGTCCTAGTCTTCTCTCGGATTCATACCACTAGTAGACAGGACTACTCGTCCTTAGATACCATGAGTCATTCGTTCGATTGTTGTCTCTTCTTCTGAAATTTCTGAATTTCCTCACCACAAACCTCACCACGAGTCGTTGTATGCTACAGTGGGCCGTGGTTTCCATCCATCATTTCCACTGGAGATCTGGGTTCCCTAACCACGACTCCTCACAAAGGATCGTTTCAAGCCATGAAGGATCATTGGATCACCCATTATACTCCCCAACTGCTAAGTCCATCACTTACCATGACCACTAACGATTACTCATTTTTTCTTACAATGAGTTGTTACATCAACCGTTGCTTCCACTGAATTCTGAACACCTGAACCCACGACTTCCAACAATGGCTCATGGTTACCTACCACGACTCGTTGTACCTCTCATTCTGCAACTTTTCCCCAACTTTCAGTAGTTTTGCATTTTAAATTCCCGGGTCTACTCTTAGGAACTCCCGGGGTATTACAGAGGGAGATTAAGAAAAGAAATAGAAGGAGGAAGTGTAACTCACAGGTGGTGACCACGACTCGTGGTCACTAGTAACAAGACATTGGGTTGCTTGTGGAAAACCCAAAAGATTAGGTGAAGCAGTGCACTTCACGGAAGACATAACGAGTCGTGCCCCCAAGCGACGAGTTGTCAGGTCACCCGTTAGGGCCACCTCGTAGTTATTTTCTATGAATTTTGTAAGGGTTGTTCTGTAATTCCTATGTTCCTAAATCCTAAACTACGAAGTTTTGGGTTATGAATAGTGGCCTTTTAAGGGGTTAAGTTCATTTTAGACATTATTAATTTAATCATGCAAGGTAGACAAGTTTGAGAGGGTGATCAAGCTATTGTTCCTCAAATTCCTTCAATTCTCTATTGGGTATTAAAAAAAGTGTTAGAATTAGCTATTAACAAGTATGTAGGGTCATGAATGGGTGGTTTCTGATCTCAGGGTAAAATAGCATGCCCAAGTGATGCTTTATACCTTAATTTAGTCTTGTTTATCTAATTTATTTTATACATTTTCATGTAATTTTAAATAAATGTGAATGCATGTACTAACCAACGTGATTAGTCTTTGTTTTGTAGGTTTTAATGAATTTGAGGAACTAATTCATAAGTTGGTGAAGTAGTGGAATGGAGTCGGGAGCAATTGGTGAAAGTCGGCAAGGAGCATGCCATGGCAAAGCTGGCCGCGCCAGGCAGTGTGCCACACTGTGCATGCGCCACGCCCAGCACCGTGCCACGCCCATGCCAGGCGCGCGAGAAGAGGCAGCAGGCAGGCAAGCTCCAACGCGCCAGCACCGTGCCACGCTAGGCCAGCTGCGCGACAGAGAAAGGCCAACGCACTGCATGAGCAGCGTGTCACGTTGGCAGCGCGGTGACACTCGGCAGTTTTGGCATCCTGAGGTAATTTCCAGAGAGACTCCGCGTTACCTTCGTGTCACGAAGGCAGTGCTCCGCGATACACTCCGTGACATGGAGCCATTCCACGACAGGCTTAATTTTGCACATTTCTCATTTACTATAAATAGGTCCCTTAGCTCCTAAAACAACTTTGTCACGATTTTATTCTGGAAAACCACCTAGGAGTGAAGGGAGAAGTGGGAGAACTCATCTAGGGTTTGGCAAATTCCCTTCTCATCTACCAATTCTTGTAAGTATGTTAATTTAGTTGTAGTTTCTTGTATGTTAATAGCATGTTTTTAGCTTGGGATAGAGGCTCAGGGAGTATTTCTCGTCCTTTAAATTTTAATTTGATACTATAAGGACATAGCATGATTTAAGTGTGGGGTGAGAAAAATTTCAAAATTTTTGTGCTTAACAAATTTTTTTTTGGTGAATGTAATGCTTGTGAGAAGAATTTTGAAAACTTTTTATGAGGCAAGCATGACTTCATCACCCGTTGGTTTTTCTTTTCGGTTCTTTTCCGACGAGGGCCTTTGAACCGAAGAATAAAAATTTTCTTTGTCTGTATATAATGTTTTTAGTCATAGTTAGGGACTATTTCCGACGATGGATGGATGACGACCGTCCTGAGGAAAATTAGTCATTAAGTTTTGGTTTTTGAAACCGTAGCTAATTGATGCTTGATGTTCTGGGTATGTGCTATAAATGTTTGTAAGATGCAAGTATGTTCAGTTTTGAAGATGCAGCCTGCCTGCCGTGGCACGTTGCCAACGCGCAGGTGGCCTGTTTCGTGCATCCTCCTTGCCGACATTGGCGTTTTAATTCCGATTCCATGCCTTCACTTCACCAACTCATGGATTAGTCCCTCAAATTCATTTTAAACCTACAAAAACAAGAACTAATCATGTTGGTTAGTGTATATATCACATTTACATAAAATTACATGAGAATGCATATAATTAAGTCGATAAACAAGATAAAACTCAGTTATAAAGCATCACTCGGGCATGCTATTTTGTCCGAGATCACCTACCCCACACTTAAAGCCTTGTTCATCCTCGAACAACCCTTTTACATCTCATGTAAATAAAGGCTAACACATAACTAATTTAGCAAGACAATTCAAGCTACGACTATAATGATTATTTAAGATAGCAACTTAAAAATAGAGCATGCACGATTTAATCAATGAAATGATATACAACTCCATTAAGACTTCCTAACCTCAAGAATCGACTCTCAATCTTAGCAAACTCATGCAAATCAACCGATCAAGAAATCCGACATGAATGTTATCTCTCATTAAACATGTGCCCTCACAATAAGAGAGTTACCCATTTTTACTCACACATTTTCAAATCACAACAAGTATGGGTATATGAATAAAATTATGCTCGCTCTCTCGAAGAATTCACATGCTTCATGTAGTGACCCATAAGCTTTCCCTTAGTGTTTTACTCCACTAATTTAAGGATGTATGAACGTTAGATCAAGTAGGACTTAATGAGTTGTAATGTAAGCTAAGGGACGGGTAGGTACTATTCTGACCAGTAATAGTGGCTATCTTTCCCAAGCGCTTTTAATAACTTCAACCTTCATTAAGGACATCTCTTCTCTTACTTCACCCTCATTCTTTTCAATCCTGAATATTTTTTTCTTCTTGTTCCCCTTTTTTTAAGCACACTCAGCTTAGTAGTAAGGAGTACTTAAGCAATTTTTTTCATTCATTTATTTTCTTACTCCCTACTAATAATCAACCATTTTCACACAAGTGCACCTTTGTCCTTTTCTCAACTTTTACAACTTGCTACTTTTCCTCCTTTTTCCCGTTTCTCACTCCTTCACTCTTCCGGATTTTTTTTCTTTCGCGCTTAGGAGTTTTGGATCAAATTCAAGGCTAAGGAAAGAAAAAGGATTAGTCTTATGTTGTAGCTATCAAAGAATAGGCTCAAGGCTCAATGGGGCTAACTTGGATTAAATATTCAAGGTAGGTAAAGTGAGGGATAACATTTAGGTTCATTCAAAGAAATGCCTAAATCATCTCCTATAATTCACATCCTTCATTTCATTTTATATATACAGTAGGCAAGTTCTAGCATTCCACAATAGCATGGAATATTCTAAAAACTTACACTCACAGCACGTGCTCAATTCAAGACAGATTCAACAGACTCTTACTCAGCTAATCACAAAAATTCAAAATTAAGCTTCAATCACATTGAGTCAAATTCATGAGCCTAAGTGTCTCAAACAAAGTTATACACTTCTTACATGCTTCAACACTAACCTCACTTGTATCTTACAATCATGTATAGAACATAACAAGAACATCAAGCCATCAATTAGCTACGGGTTCAAAATCCAAAACCTATTGACTAATTTTACTCAAGACGGTCGTCATCCATCCATCGTCAGAAATAGTCTCTATCTATGACTAAAAACATTACATACAGATAAAGAAAATTTTTATTCTTTGGTTCAAAGACCCCCCGTCGGAAAAGAACCGAAAAGAAAAACCAACGGGTGATGAAGTCATGCTTGACTCACAAAACTTTTTCAAATATTTCTCACAAGCATTACATTCACCAAAAATCGTTAACCACAAAAAAATTGACATTTCCCTCACCCCACACTTGAATCATGCTATGTCCCCATAACATCAAATTAAAATTAAAAAGGGTAAGAAATACTCCCTGAGCCTCTATGCCTAGCTAACAGCATGCTTTTCTTCAAGTTTTCATATGTGGGTATTTGACCCCATACTTCTTCTCTTCCATGCTTGTTAGCTTCCTCCTCCACGATTACTCAGACTTCCCCTCCATCTGTGCTTAACTTTCCACCAAAAACACAAACACGATGAAAATAAAAAAAAACAACACAAACAAAAACTCACAAATTGTACCTGTGGTACTCTTGGGTTGCCTCCCAAGCAGCGCCTTATTTTACGTCGCGGCACGACGTGAACTATCCTTTTTAGGACATCCTCATACCTGGGTTCCCGTTCGAGAATCATCTCCTTTTCTTTTGATTTTTAGAGGAAACAGCCTCCACTCTATTCCTCTCTTCCTCCAACTTCTTCACACTCTGAAGCCCTTCATCAGACTCGGGCTGAACACTTGTCATTACCTTTGTCCATGGACCTGATGAATCCCCCATCCCACACTCATCCTCTGACAACACACTAACCTTACAAAGGTTTCTGTAGTGTGTGGATGGGTTCATTTCTTGGTATACTCGAAAGAGTTTTTCTTCATCTTCGAACCTCATTTTCAGGGTCCCTGCTCTCAAGTCAATTACCGCTCCTCCGGTGGCCAAGAATGTCCGTCCCAAGATTAAGGGTACCTGGTCATCAACATGAAAATCTAAGATAATAAAATCAGCAGGTATAATAAACTTACCCACTTTGATGAGAAGGTCCTCTATTATTCCA
Source organism: Datura wrightii (assembly GCA_035772735.1). Classification (NCBI taxonomy): domain Eukaryota; kingdom Viridiplantae; phylum Streptophyta; class Magnoliopsida; order Solanales; family Solanaceae; genus Datura; species Datura wrightii. The sequence continues at coordinate 148,752,633 of JASDFA010000018.1, forward strand.
TTAGGTGCCACTCGCGACTTATCCGCCAGCTGCAGCATCAACCTTGTTGGCCTCGGTTTTCCCAACCCCAGGGTGTTAAATAAAGATAGGGGAATTAGATTAACTGCTGCCCCTAGATCACACAAAGCTCGTAGCACCTCAGCTTTACCAATTTGTATGGGGAGGGTAAAACTCCCTGGGTCTTTGAGCTTTTTTGTAATTTTGCTTAATACCCTATGACTGCACTCCTCAGTCAGTGCTACCATCTGGACATCCACCAATCTGACTTTGTTAGCCATCACGTCTTTCAAGTATTTAGCATACTTGGGCATTCCCTGCAAAACATCAATAAGAGAAAAATTTATGTGAAGTTCTTTGAAAATCTCAAAGAACTTTTTGAAGCATTCCTCCTCCTTGCTCTTTCTGAATCTTTGAGGGAATAGTGGTGGTGGTCTTTGTGCTGGCTGTAATGAAGATTTTGCATTTTGTTGCATAGCACTCTAATTTTCTCCCTTGTCATTGGATGGTCCTGGTCTAACCAACTCCGGCTGCACCTCATTTCTCTTCTCTTTAGGAATTGCATCAGCTAATTGCTTGTCGCTTCTCAGACTGATGGCATTGACCTGCTGGGGGTTAGGATCTGTGTCACTTGGTAGTCATCCCTATAGTCTCATGTTTTGAGCAGCTGCTATCTGAACCATCTTCTTTTCTAGATTACGGGTGGCCACTTGCTGATTATTCAAGTCTGATGCCACCCTCGCCTAATTTTCTGCTAACTGAGTCTGGGTCTCCATGATTTTCTGCAATGTTTCCTCAATGTTGCTGCTCAACTGGCCATCATTATTCCTATTATGCTGATACTGCTGCTGTTGAGGTTGCTGATAACTTTGCTTTTGATTTCCACCCCAAGAAAAATTTCAGGTGGATCTGCCAATTCTTGTTGTAGTTGTATCCAAAATTGTTATTGTTCCTCTGTACATTCCCAACAAAATTGACTGACTCCGGATTGTCTCCACAAGATTCTGCATTGTGCCCATTATTTCAACAAATTTCACACCAACTTGGAGCTTACTAAACTGCATTAACCTGACCCTTCTGTTGGTTCACACTCAGTTTATTGAACTGAGTCATCATCTGATGCTGGAACAAAGCTAACTATGCCGCCAAGGCATTCATACTATCTACCTCTATCAACCCTGCTCTCTTTCCTTCCCCTCTTGATGATTCGATGTGCCACTCTGTATTTCCCTGTGCAATTCTATTCAACAGCGTGTACAACTCATCATAAGTCTTCTCTAAGGCTTTCCCAACCGATGCAGAGTCTAGTAAAATTTTAGTGTGTGGGTCTAGACTTTCTACAAAGGTATGAGCCAGCACTTCATTCGGTTGCTGGTGATGGGGATAGTCTCTCAATAATGACTTGAATCTTTCCCAAGCCAAATACAAATTCTCATCAGGCCTCTGCTTGAAACTCAGTATTTCACTTCTCAACTTTGCTGTCTTGCCTGAAGGAAAAAATCTGATAAGGAACTTCTTTGCCAAATCATTTCACAAAGTTATGGAGTTCGGTGGCTTAGATTTCAACCACTTCTTTACCTCTCCCAACAATGAAAATGTGAAGAGGGTAAGTCGGACATAATCTATGGACACGCCGGTGGGGACAAACGTATCACTAATCTAAAGGAAGTTATGTAAGTGCTGCTGCGGGTCCTCATGTGCAATCCTAGTGAATTGACCACTAGAATGTAACAGCTGCACCATTTTCTACTTCAATTAAAAGTTCCCTCCAGGCTCCGGTTTACGGATACTAGAGTTCACATTAGTCGCTAGTGGGATTGCCACTTCGCAAACTGGTCTGGCTGCCATTGCTTCCGATGACACTTGTGCTTGTCCTGCGGGTGGTTGTTGTTGTACCTTTTCTTGAAGTCTTTTCATCTTTTGCTCAAGAGCTACTCTCCTTCGAAAATGGATTTGACGTTCAGGTTCAAGCAACGATTCCACAAGCTCTCTATTCTTAGCCAGCTCGGCAAGACAACTTGTCACCTACAATAAGTCAGACTAACACAAAGTTTCTCATCACTTAAGGAAATATAAAAACCACACGAAAATAGACAAATTCACTAAAATTCGCCATGTCCCCAACAACGGCGCCAAAAATTTAGTTTGCCCGCAAGTGTACGGGTCGTACAAATAATACAGTGGCCTTTTTGAAGAGCCGGATGTCGAACCCACAGGGACTGGACCCATTCGGCAAATTATCAAGTTCAAGTGTGATATTAAATTCTGCAAGTGTTGATTATAGACTTTTTCGAGAAATTTAATTAAGTCTAGATGTGGTCAACGACATACTCTGAATTCATTCAAGGAGCAACTAGAGTTAAAGCCGAAAAATCGTGCGATACTACGATTTGCGATGGTTTAAGTATGAAACTATCAATTGTCATCTCACATAATTAGAATTACATGTTCATGGTCTTCCGAACCTCTAAATACGGCAAACTAGCCTCACTACTACATTGTTGGGCGAGGATGTTATTTCTATTCGTGGGCAATTCACTATGTGGATGTGGTTTATGGGGTTTATACCATTGATTGGGGTACTTCCATACCTCCAACCATTTAACCAATCTTAGCTTCACAACTACTCCTTCGAGTGATGGAATACGATTCTTCTATCTTCCCATTTTATCAACCAAGCAAGGTATTAGGTATATTCCTATCCTAACCACAAATTATATCGTGAGATAATCTTGCTCCCTACATTCTCTTATTCTTGCATAGGTTATCTTTCTCAAACATGTACCTAAGCTTAACGCATGTGTTTTCATGGTGATTAATCATAAAAACAATCATAATTAAGAATGCAAGACAAAACAACAATCAATAACTTAATTCCAAAACAAATTCGTAAAAACACAATCATAACTCATGGCTTCAACCCTAGAGGAAGGGGTCTAGCCACTCATGTTTGTAAAATTACAATAAAACATTATTAAAGTAACATACTTACAAGAATTGGTAGAAGAGAAGATGAAATTGGTGAACCCTAGGTGAGTTCTCCCATTTCTCCCTTTACTCCTAGGTGGTTTTTCAGAATAAGATTGTGACAATATGATTTTAGGAGCTAAGCGACCTATTTATAGTAAATGAGAGATGTATAAAATTATGCCCGGCATGGAATAGCTCCATGTCATGGAGATTATCGCGCCGATATGCCTCCGTGACACGGAGGCATCGCGGACGCACACTGGAAACTCACAAAACCGTCGCCAGGTATCCCCTTGTTGCGTTGGCAGCGTGTCACACTGCTTGTGCAGCACGCTAGGTGGCAATTCATGGCCTTGGTCGCGCAACCTGCCTGCTGTGGCACGTTGCCAACGCACAGGTGGCCTATTTCGCGCATCCTCCTTGTCGATGTTCCCGTTTTAATTCCGATTCCATGCCTCCACTTCACCAACTCCTGGATTAGTCCCTAAAATTCATTTTAAACCTACAAAAAAAAGAACTAATTATGTTTCTTAGTGTATATATTCACATTTACATAAAATTACATGAGAATGCATACAATTAAGTCGATAAACAAGACAAAACTAAGTTATAAAGCATCACTCGGGCATGCTATTTTGCCTGGATCAAGTATACACTTGAGAACTGGATAGATGAGGACCACTTGGAACTTGAGTTCACGGCTATTCGGGACAAGATATGTGAGTTGGGAGTTGGCTATATCTTCAATGAGATAGAAAGGTGCAACCTCACTTTTGTGAGGGAATTCTACGCAAATTGGGACACCTCATTCGGAGAGAGTACAAAGGTGAAGATTAGAGGATAGGTGGTGCGATTCATAGCTGAGAGGTTCAATACTTTCTTAGAGACACCTACAGTAGACCCTTCGAAGTATTTCATCTTGTTGGAGAAGCCGCCACACAGAAAAATCCGCCACACTTTGTGCGGTGAGTACTAAACCGCCTGATAGGCGAGGAATCAAAATGGAACCCATTCCACACTTGAATTTTCTTATTTGAATAGGGAAGAAAAGGTGTGGGTGAAGTTGGTATGTGCTGTCTTTCTGTCTGGGACACATTTGATAGAAGTGACTCACGAGCAGATTGTGCTTGTGTACATGTTGATGAAGGGGATACCAGTTAATTTTGGTGTTGCAATTCATCACAACATAAGGAGATCACGAGACAATTATAGATAGAAATATTGTCATGGCGGTCTCTTGATCATGTACTTATGGGAGGCAGGTACCGAGGATGAGGATGTAGACCTTATTTTACCTTTGGTAGGAAATTTGGATAGACAGATGATAGATGTCACAAAGGTGAAGGAGATTGCCCCTTCCGCAGGCCCCTCTCTTACTATAGCTGATCAACAAGCCCGAGATGAGAGTTGGCGGGGTCATATGTTTTAGATGTTGGAATTACAGATAAAGATAAGAGGTCAACCGTCCACTGTAGAGGAGATGTCGGCTTTAGAGGCACGATACCCGCTCACAGAGAGTGCTATATTGATGTGCCGAGTGGGCCAAGCTTTTGAGGAGCCTCTTGATGATGATGAGGCTACAATCCTTACTGATGGTGTTGATGATTTAGACATGGAGGAGGATAGTGATGCTACAGGTGACATGTAGGATGATGCTTACCGACTAGGAAGTTTCTTTTCTCTCCCTTTATGATGTGATTGTGCGTGAATTGAGGACAGTGCACCTTTTTAAGAGTGGGGTGGAGGAAAGTTAGATTCCTATTGTTCATTAATTGCTAGATTTGTAGGTCATAGCATTATTATGTCATTCCTGGTAGCAGTAACTTGATGATTCATAGGTCATGGGTTTTAATAGATAGTATGATGATGTTGACTTTAATTCCTGGATAGTTGACTTGTTGTTCATCTTGACTATGTTATGTTTGGTTGAAATATTTTGGGGTAAATTTTTTTGTTTTGTTTGAGCCATTATATTCATAGGGTAATGACGTTTACCTATGATAGATGGATGACAACCGTCATAAGGAAAGTTTCATCATAGTTTTTTTTAGGATTGAGCCATAGGTCATCCAATTATATGCTTGTTGATATTCTGCTTAGCCTTTATTCTAGAGTAAATAGAGTGGTCATCTTGATTGCATGAGTTAGAATCCATGAGAGACGCACATATCTTTTTAATTTTACTCAACATATCCTTAGGGCTTAATTATGAATTTAATGTGAATGTATAGCTGTAGAAACTGATTAGATTCTTGTTTCCATGACAGGTGAGCTGAATTATTTTGTATGTATATATTGTAGCATCTGAACATGTATTAATGTATGTAGGATAACTAGTTGGTAGGGAGTTGAGAGATGATCAAGACATTTCTTTGAAAAGCCATGTTTTTCTTCACATTTGTTTTACCTTCATAATCATTCTCCCTAGTTACCCCCATTGAGCCTAAAAGGCTTATTCTTTCTTAGCCTCAATAATAACTTAATCCCTTTTTTTTGAAAGACCTCAAACTTATTGATCCAAAGTAGTATTAGGCACTTTGATACTTGAAAGTAAAGGTCTACCGAAGTATAATGTTAAGGGAAAAAGAAACAGTTGTGGTAAGAAAAGAAAGGTGAGAAGAAGGGGTGCCCATAAAAATAATTTGTGTTGTATACTTGTTGATAGGGAAATGAAAAAGAGAGCTTTAATTGCAAAGTCCTTAGTTATTCTATGATTAGAAAAGTAGCAGTCAAGTAATAAAAAAATGGGGCATGAAAAAAAAAAGACAAGGGATAGTAGAGGAAAGATGAACAAGCAAGAAAAGAGGTGGTGGACAAGAAATGTAAAATATGTCTTAAAAGTGCTTAGGGTGGTAGTCACTATAAAATGAAATATCAATCCTACCCTTCCCTTAGCCGACATTACAACCAAGAAAATTCCTTGTGATCTTAATCTCTTGAAGCAATTAGGTAGTCTTAACATACATGAAGGGCAAGCCTATGGTATGTTTCATATGTATATTACATCATTTGTGAGTGTGAGTGTGCCTTACTTATTGGGTTCCATGTCTTATAATGATGAATTTCAGAGAGGAACACGGCTAAAAGTAAGAGTCCCAAGAGGTCTAATTTGGTGTACTACTTGTTGCATGTGTCACACATAATCATGTTGGCCCTCTGTGTTGAAAAGATAAGTCATTTGTAGAACTCGTGTGTTCTTGATTGTAAAATATTTCTATGTGCTTTGTTGAGAATTGTTGTATGATGATAAACCACTTTAAGTTTGCTCCATGCTAGTTGGTTGAGTATGATTTGATAAAAGTGCCAAGTGTTATGGTGAAACATGATTTTAGGTATGTTTTAAGGATTGTTCGAGGATGAACAATGCTTTAAGTGTGGGGTGGTGATGTTGGGCATATTTTTATACCCATTTACCATGTTTTTACCCATATTTGATCATGTTTTGAGTTCATAATCCTTAATTTATGCTTAAATTCATATATGTGTGCGTTTTATGCGCTAACAAATGATTTGAGTATATTTGAGCAGGAAACTAGGTAAAATGGGCTCAAAATGATGCAAGAAATGAAGATTTGAGGATCTGACGGTTTGGTGCTATGGCTAGCGCCCCACACCAAGTCTCAAACTTCAGAGAAAAAAATCTCAGTTTTGCTATGGCTGGGCGGCACTCCAGGCCCTATCAGGAGTTGAAATTGCTAAAAATTTGACTAAGTTTGCGGTGAGATAGGAGAGGCGGCGAGCTAGGGTCATTTTTGGGAAAAAATGAAGATTTTAAAGCGAAGTCTTAAAGGGAAAAAGCGTCATTTGAAGGCTCATCTATAAATATAAGCCTTAGGTCGTTTGCTACGTAGTTTTTGACTTCTTGGAGTAGTTTTGGACTACTTTGAAGCAGTCTTTACTCATTTTTGTTTTGTAGTTCATTCATGAAAGCTTGTAATCCGTTTGGAAGGAAGACAAGGTTCTACAACTATGTTTTCTCTTCTTTACTTCATATTTTAGCATGATGATGACTAAGTATTTTTTTTCTTATCTATGAGTGGCTAAACTCATATTCTTGGGTTGTTGCCATGGTGAATGGTTGATTGTTTGAAAGACTAAATAAACTTAGTTTTGATTCTTCTTTTATTTGTATTTATTTGTTTTAATTTATTATTTATGAGATTGATATCCTTATAAGTAATCTATTGGCTTTCGATTGAACTTGGGAAAGGAAATCGAAAGGTTTAAAAATAAATATAGAACGGGAATTCAAAGACCCTTGAGCCTATTGGTGATAGGATAAAATTTGTAGTTGAGGATAGGGATATACCCTTCAACCCTGTTTAGTTGAAATACAAGTAGACATAATTGTTGTTTTATTGTTCTCCTGCGACCATAGGGATATAGGTGTTAGGGTTCATGAAATAGTTCTTGGATGCTAGGGAGAGTGGAAAGAAATGGGATAGCAACTTGAATCTAACAACCGTAGGAAGAATCATGCTAGTTTAATTACGTCTAAAAAACTCAACTTGAAACCAACCAAGTGTCATTGCTCTAGTCTGTCATCATTATCGAAATACAGTCAACCTTGAATTTGTTTTAGTTAATTTTTACATTTGAAGTTTTAGTAGTTTAATTTTCCAAGCCAATCTTCATTTTACTTGTTTCATAGATTAGTGAAATCAAACTACAACCTTATAAAGATTAAATTGACAAGCCCCTAAGGGTACGATATCTAGACTAAACAATCCTATATTACTTGACGACCACGTGCGCTTGGGTGACATCACTCTCCTGATTAGCTGATTTTAGAGTCCACAATATTACTGCACTCACTTCCCCCAAAATTTAATTTTATATCTTCATTGCTTCGATGCAAATTAATTCAATTTACTTAGCAAATCTTGTGTAAATCATTCTTTATTCTCTGTGGGATTCGACCCCGACACCCGTCGGGTTATTTGTTTTGATATAATGATTGCTTACATTCTCTCTAAATGAAGAGTGTACTTTGATCGTTATCAAAAATGGCACCTTAGTCGGGGAATAGTGCTTGATATCCTTGAGTTGTTTGTTAATTTGACTTGATCTTGCATCTTAATTATTTTGACTTTACTATCTTTGTGGTGCCTCATTTTTTCATTGTTTGGTCGTTGATGATATGCTAATTAGTCCCTTTGAAAGGCTACCGAGAGACCCCGAGAGGGTACCTTATGTTGAGACCCTCCAATTGATGGATAAGATGTGGAGGAGAGAAGGCAGAAAAGACATAGTGTTGATGGTCATGATGAAGCAAATAGAGTTACTAACCAATTGTATGATGGGCTCTCATATAAAGTACCAACATACCAATCAAGGTTATTGTATTCTTATAATGAAAATCAAGGTCGAAACGATGCCTGTTTAGCTAAGACTAGTAACCAAGGAAGTGATGAGTCCCTCTTATCTCGCAAGGAAAACTGTCACGTCCCAAAAAACCCATTAAATTTGATTGGCACCCACTAACACCACTACCAAGCGAACCTATTTTCCAAACACTTAACCTTTTCTATAAGCATTGAAATACAATATATGCAACTCCAAACACATCAATAGTCATACAAATGAAATCATTATCCAACAAAAATAAAGTCTCAATTTGTAAGAAAACACACGACCGTTTAAGTAGTGTATCTCTAGTCCAATTCCCACACTAAGACTATGGAGAATCTAATAGAGTTACATGATTTTAGTTGTCATGCATGCAAACCCCAAGAAAAGAAAATATATATAAAGAGTAGATAAAGCTGAAACGATAGCCTCCACGAATCGATGTGAAGGCTCACCTCAGCAACAGAATCTACGTGAACAGACTCGTCAGCCACTAGTCTCACCTCCCGTAACAAAATCTGCATATACATGCAAGTAAGGAGTGAATTATATATAAATATAACTCAGTAAGATCCTCGACTTTCCATTTAATACCCTTGGAACAAGTTTTAGAAAATGCAACCACAACGAGCAAAAAATTAATATGCACAATAATATATTTCCAAAATATAAAACTCAACAAAGTCCAAAAAAATATTCAACAAGATCACTATATATTTAGATATATTTCTCAACACAACCCACACTCAGGACTTGTCAAACGACAATGAAAGAGATCAACCAAATACCCCGACTAGCCCTCGACAGCATATATATAATGCCCCAATAGTATATTATGAAAGCAAGTACAAGGCCCCTAACATGCTAAGGTAGCGCATGTATGTCCCTAGTAACTATATCACGGCAGCGAAAGAAGGATATCCTATGCCGCAATGCCGTGGTACAAGACCATGCCACACCACAAATCAATTACGAAATAATTTTCCTTAAAAGAATATTTTTCTCAAAGTAACATATATGCGGTTGGTTAAAGGCCACCGCTTCTGCCAAGTACATGCTTGTCCCAACACATGGACTAGGCAAAAAAAAACATAATTTTTAAAACATATTTAAAAAGCAAGCACCAAAGCTTAAATTCTCACTTACCTCAAATTTACAACTCAAGCACACTTTCCAATATTTCAGAACTATGCTCTCGAGTGTCCAGATCACCTCAAACTACACAAAAATGGGTTTATAATGGTCAAAAAACCTTCGGTAGAAGTTTTCTTAATTTTTAACAAAAGTCAAATTCGCAATCAAAGGTTTGACCGAAAAAGTCAACTCGGGTCAACAGGGCAGAATTCCCAAACTATGACCACCACCAGTATTCTCCTTAATGAGAAAATTCAAGAACATTAATAAAAATTGAATTTTGATAACGTTGGCCCTTTCAAATTGTTGATTTAGGTTTGAAGAATCCTAAGGCTAAACATTCTCAATTCTTCAAAATTTCTCCATGTTCTATCCTATAAATTTTCTTATAATCGCGTATAAACTCAAGAAAAAGATTAGGATCATTATATTGATATTTTGGATCAAAAGTCCTTATTTTTCTTGTTGTTTCTCTTCCTATCTTTCCTCCTCTTCTGCATTTTTTTTTCTTTCTGCGTTATTATTTTTATTTTTTCCTGATGCGTTTCTGCTTTTCCAGTAGAAATAGTGTTTTATTTTTCTAGTTCAATTGGTCTTTGTCCCTTATTATTATTATAAATTATTATTTTTCTTTTCTTTTATTGTGTAATTACTAAATAACCCTTTATTAAATTAGGGTTATTACATTCTCCCCTTCTAAATATAACGTTCGTCCTCGAACGGGCTTAGAATCATACCTATGGTGTCAAATAGGTGAAGATATCTATCTCTCATATCCACCTTGGACTCCCAAATAGCCTCCTCTGTTTGATTATTGTTCCATAACACTTTGACCGAAGCCACCTTCTTGGACCTCAATTGACGCACTTGCCTATCAATAATAGATATTGGACCTTCCTCATAAATCAAATTCTCATCAAGTTCCACATCCTCTGGCTGGATCTTATGACTATCATCATGAACATATCGTCTAAGCATGGACACGTGAATCATAGGATGAACAATGGCCAATCTCAGAGGTAAGGCAAGTCTATAAGCGACCAACCCAATCCGATCCAAAATCTCATAAGGAACAATATATCTAGGACTTAACTTACCTTCCAGCTAAATCTCATAACTCCTTTAATTGGGGAAACTTTTCGAAGGACTTTCTCACCCTTCATGAACTCCATATCACGGACTTTCTTATCTGTATAGGACTTTTGTTTGCTTTGTGTTGTCTTAAGTCATTCTCGTATCAACGCAACTTTCTCCAAAGCTTGCTGAACTAAATCTTGACCTAATAATTGTGCTTCACCAGGTTCAAACCATCCAACTGGAGAACGCCACTTTCGACCATGGAGAGCCTCAGATGACGCCATCTGTGTGCTTGATTGGTTGTTGTTATTACAAGAAAATTCTACCAAAGGAAATTGATCATCCTAATGGACACCAAAATCGATCGCACAAGCCCTAAGAATGTCCTCCAATATCTGAATAACCCGTTCAAACTATCTGTCAGTTCATAGATGAAAAGTTGTACTCAACTCATCTTGCGAACCCAATGACTTCTGAATAGACTTCCAAAACACAACACTGAATTGTGCACCTCGATTAGATATTATTGAAATAGGCACACCATGAAGCTGAACTATCTCACGAAGGTAACTATCTGCTAACTGCTTCGCGATATGAATAACCCATACTGGATTGAAATGTGCTGAATTTGTGAGTCTGTCCACAATCACCCAAACTGAGTCGTGTTTCTTGAAAGTACTTGGCAACCCAACAACAAAATCCATAGTAATTCTCTCCCACTTCCACTCTGGGATAATCAAGTTTTGCATTACTTGCCCAGGTTTTTGATGTTCATACTTGACTTGTTGAAAATTTAAGCAACTAGTCAAAAGCTTCAAAATATGAACCTTCATACCCTTACACCAGTACAATCCACACAATTCATGATACATTTTTGTAGCACCTGAGTGAATGGAGTATCGTGAACTATGAGCCTCTTCAAGAATCAGCTATTTGACATCACCCACAATGGGAATACACAATCTACCGTGTCAACAAAGCATGCCATCATCATTAATGGAGAACGACTTAACGCCCTCATCCTACACTTGATCTCGTAGTCTAGCAAGGTGGGGTTCTTCATATTGGTGAGTCTTGACTTGTCCAACTAAGGACGATTGTACCACCATGCCAGCTTGTAACTTTCCCGATACTGTATGATCAATTCAAACTCCCCGATTGGTCAATGCCTGAATATCCATAACCAAAGCTTGCTTTTCAATAGTGAACCGGGTCAAACTACCCATATACTTTCTACTCAAGGTGTCTGCTACCACATTCACCTTCCCATGGTGATATAAAATGGTAAGATCATAATCTTTAAGTAACTCTAACCATCATCATTGTCTCAGATTCAAATCTTTTTTCTTGAATATGTATTGTAGACTCTTATTATCAGTATAGATTTCACATGGCTCACCATAAAGATAGTGACGCCAGATCTTTAGTGCAAATACAAATGCGGTCAATTCCAAGTCATGAGTTAGATAATTCTTCTCATGAATCTTTAGTTGTTGAGACGCATATTCCACCAAGTCAGATGCATCACAATAAATGGTGAAACCACCCTCCACTGTAAGTAACATCAAATCGGAGTCATAGTCAATGCGGTCTTTAATTTCAGGAAACCTTCTTCACATCCATTAGACCATTGGAATACTACACCTTTCTGAGTTAAATGTGTCTATGGAGCAACTATTTTTGAGAAGCCCTCCACAAACCTTCTATAATATCCAGTTAGTCCTAAGAAGTTGCGTATCTCTGTAGGAGTATTGGGTCGAGGCCAATCTCAAACTGCTTCAATCTTCCTTAGATCAACTTGGATTCGATATTGTGACACTACGTGTCCCATAAAGGAAACTGTGCCCAACCAGAACTCACATTTTGAGAACTTGGCATAAAGCTTTCATTCTCTAAGTGTTTGTAGCACAACTCTCAGGTGTTGTTCATGTTCTGCCTCACTCTAAGAGTAGACCAGAATATCATTAATGAACACAATCATAAAATGTTCTATGTATGTCTTGGATACCCTATTAATGAGGTCCATAAATGCTGCAGGTGTATTAGTCAACCCGAAATACAACACTAAATATTCAAAGTGCCCATATCCAATCTGAAATATTGTCTTAGAGATATCCTCGGTCTTGATTCTCAGCTGATGGTAACTTTATCTCAAGTTAATCTTTGAAAAGTGAGTAGCACCCTATAGCTGATCGAATAAATCACCAATACAAGGCAACAGATATTTATTCCTGATCATTGCCTTATTCAACTGTATGTAATCAATGCACATTACCATCTTTCTTTTTCAAAAATAACACAGGTGCATTCCAAGGAGATACACTAGACCTGATGAACCCCTTATCAAGTATCTCTTGGAGTTGAACCTTCAGTTCTCCAACTCAGCTGGAGTCATACGAGGCAGTAGATATTTATTCTTGATCGTCACCTTATTCAACTGTCTGTAATCAATGCACATTCTCATTGTACCATCTTTCTTTTTCACAAATAACAAAGGTGCACCCCAAGGCGATACACTAGGCCTGATGAACCCCTTATCAAGTAGCTCTTGGACTTGAACCTTTAGTTCTCTCAACTTAGATGGAGCCATAGAGTATGGAAGAATGGAAATAGGTTGAGTTCCTGGGACTTAATCAATGCTGAATTCAATTTCTCTTATTGGGGGTAGCCCAGGCAAATCTTCTGGAAATACATCAACAAATTCTCAAACAATAGGAACACTGTCAATAGTAACATCCTCCACTCGAGTATCATGAACGGTAGCAATTAAACCCAAACGCCCATGATTAATCATTCGACGTGCCTTTAAATATGATATTATCTTTCCTTGGGTCACAAGAGTCAAGCCTTTCCACACTAAATGTGATTCTATAGAAAAATTAAAATGTATAAGCTTCGCATAGCAATCAACCAAAGCATAACATGATGACGACCAATCCATACCCATAATCACATCAAAGTCAGACATGTGTAACTTTAGTAGATCAACTAAGGTGTCCCTATCCTGAACAGATATCACACAGTCTCTATAACCATATATTGTGCAATAAGAGACTCAACTCTTCGTTCTAAAAATATAGAAAAAGATGGAGTTACATACAATTACGTAGAACCAAGATCAATAATAGAATGTTCCCCATGAGAATTGACAATGATAATACCTGTGACTATTGCATTAGATTCCTCGATATCTTGTCTGGCCATAGCGAAGAATCTTGGTGGTCCACCTACTCCCTGAGCAACCTGTGCACCTTGTCGACCCTGTCCACGAGCACCCTCTTGAGCGGCCCTAGCTGGCTGAGCCTGAGCAGGTGTACCTATAGTAGTTCCCTGCAGATGCGTCATAGCCTGAATAGTACCAGAGTTCCCCTTAGGAAAATATTTAGCATATGCCCCTTTTCACCACAAGTAAAACAAGGACCATCAACCCCACATCAACGACCACCATGATGCCTACCACAATTAGGACACTTCTGATATGGACTTGACTGATATGAATTGTTACCCTTTCTCTGCATCTGTTATTGACCCTGTCTAGCTGGATTATCATCTCTTGAAGACTGTACCACTGACTCTGACTGCGTAGGCCTGGATTGCCCACGATGATGGCCTATCTTGCCCCCAGATGGACCACTACTGAATCAGCGCGTTATGTTCCCTTTTTCTTTCTCGCTTAGCTCTTTCCATTTTTAAATAGACTCACAACGGAGGGCAGTGTTAACTATGTCTGAATAGGTGCCACTTCACACATCTCGTATCACAGAACCACGATAGCGATGCTCAAGTCCATCCATGAATCGTCTCACCTTCTTCCTTAGGTCTTCAACTAAAAATGGAACATACCTAGATAACCAGTGAACTTAGCCTCATACTCTGTAACTGTAATAACTCCCTGGCATAGGTTATTAAATTGACGTCTTATGTCATCTTGTTTGCTCCAGATGAACTTGTCCTTAAACATTATTGAAAACTCTAACTAAGTGATACATGTTAACCCTACTTGTCTGCCTCTCTGAACTGAAGTCCACCATGCCTCTGCAGACTCTGAGAATAACAAAGTGGTAAATTCCACACCTCGAGTCTCCTTCAACCCTAATGTAGTCAGTATCTTTTCACAACGATCAATACACTTCTGAGGCTGAATAGAAGTTGGCATTGCATCGAACTCTGGTAGATTAATATCCATGAAGTTCTTAAGATCTTTGGATTGCCCAGTAGTTGCAACTGAATGAACAGTCGGCTGAGGGGTCACCTGGGGTATTTGTGTAGCTGCAACATTCAATTGAACTTGTGTTTACGCTTATGTATTAGTTTGAGGAACTGGAAGTCTACCATGATTAAGCACCAACGCCTCTAACATATTCAACAATCTCATCGCTACATCTGTAGGCAAGGAAACAGTAGGTACAATAGCTGGCACTATCGGTGGAGCATCTTGAACAACCTGTTCCTATACTCACTCTGGAGCAGCAACACGGGGCTGACCCCCATTCACAATTTCAGGTAGAGGATTGGCCTATGCTCTTATTTGATGAGCCCCATCTCGACTACTACTGGGGGTAGTACCATGCCCCGCACCCCGTCCAACAGGTGCCTTTGATCGACTAGCAGATGAAGACGCATGTTTCTTAGCCATCTGCGAAATAAATATTTCAAAATTATACTTGAATCAATTCAACGCACGAATAAAGAATGAAAGAAGGGAAAACATCCTATATGTTTGGTAGCCTCGAGGTCATAAGTATGGGCACCTACATACCCATGAACAAGAATCTACTAAACACTGCTCCCTGACCTGAGACTTAAAGCCTAAGCTCTAATACCAACTTTGGCACATCCCAAAATGCCCCCTAGACGTGACTAGCACCCACTAAGACCACCGACAGGCGAACCTATTTTTCCAAACACTTAATCTTTTCTATAATCATTGAAATACAGTATATATGCAACTACAAACACATCATTAGTCATAAAAATGAAATGATTATCCAACCAAAATAAAGTCTCAATTTATAAGAAAGCACACGATCGTTTATGTAGTGTATCTCTAGTCCAAATCCAACACTAAGACCATGGAGCATCTAATAGAGTTACATGACTTTAGTTGTGGGGAATGAAAACCCCAAGAAAAGAAAATATATATAAAGAGTAGATAAAGCTGAAATGATAGCCTCCACGAACCAATGCGAAGGCTCACCTCAGCAACAGAATCTACACGAACGGACTCGTCAGCCACTAGTCTCACCTCCCGTCACAGAATCAACATAGACATGCAAGTAAGGAGTGAGATATATATAAATATAACTTTGTAAGATCCTCGACCCACCACATTAATACCCTTGGAACAAGTGTTAGAAAATGCAACCACAACGAGCACAAAAATAATATGCACAACAATATATTTCCAAAATATAAAACTTAGTAAAGTCCAAACAACTGTTCAACAAGATCACTACATATTTATATATACATCTAAGCGCAACTCACACTCATGACTTGTCAAACGGCAGTAAAAGAGATCAGCCTAACACCCCGACTAGCTCTTGGCCGCATATATAATGCCCCAATAGTATAATACAGCAGCAAGTACAAGTCCCCCAACATGCTAAGGTAGCGCATGTATGCCTCTAGTGATTATATTACAGCTGCAAAGGAAGGATATCCAATTGTCCAACATCATGGTAGGAGACCAGTCCACACCATAAATCAATTATGAATTAATTTTCCTTAAAAAAATATTTTATCAAACTAACATATATGTGGTTGGTTAAAGACCACCGATTCTACTAAGTACACGTTTGTCCCACCACATAGACTAGGCAGACAAAACTTAATTTTTAAAAGAGATTTAAAAAGAAAGCACCAAACTTTATAGTCTCACTTACCTCAAATTTACAACTCAAGCACACTCTCCAATATTTCAGAATTATGCTCGAGTCTCCAGATCATCTCAACCTACACAAAAATGGGTTTATAATGGTCAAAAATCCTTCGATAGAAGTTTGCTTAATTTTCAACAAAAGTCAAATTTGCAGTTAAAGCTTTGATCGAAAATGTCAATTCTGGTCAATGGGACAGAATTCCCAAATTATGACTACCAATAGATTCTCCTTGATGAGAGGATTCCAGAACATTAATCAAAATCGAATTTTGATAATCTTTGCCCTTACAAATTGATGATTTAGGTGGAAAAACCCTAGGGCTAAACTTTCCAAATTCTTCAAAATTTCTCCATGTTCTACCCTATAAACTTTATTATAATCGCATAATAAACTCAAGAAAAATATTAAGATCATTATCTTGATACTTTGAATTGAAAATCCTTATTTTTCTCTCCTCTTTTCTTCTCTTATTTCTTCCTTTGTTCCCTCCTCTTCTACATTTTTTTCTTTCTGTGTTATTATTTTTATATTTTCCTGATGCATTTCTGCTTTTCCAGCAGAAATAGTGTTTTATTTTTCTAGTTTAATTGGGCTTTAGCCCTTATTATTATTATTATAAATTATTTTAAATTATTATTTTTCTTTTATTTTATTGCGTAATTACTAAATAACACTTTATTAAATTAGGGTTATTACAAAAACACCCTTGAGATGGTGCTCGAGAAAGTTATTTCCACTAATTCAGGAATTCAGGAGTTGTGGGGTGAGTTGTTGGACCTCACTAGAGCAATGAAGAATAATGATATGGCCATAAAATAGTTAAAGGATAAAATGAACTTGTTAGCATCTCAAGTGGTAGCTCAACATGTAATAAAGGAACCAAAGGTTCAACCAACCCCAGCCAACTTGGATGAAGAAGTATTGGGATGAGAGGTGGAAGAAGAAATTCTGAAAGAAACATTCTCTAGCCTTTTCTTGAGCAGTGAAGTATTAGAGGAGGTGTGTCAAGTGAATAAAAGTCTAGGAACTCATGCCTTCCAACTGAGGAAACTCAATCTCAACCTCAAAAATCAGACAACCACACCATCACGGCCATCCATCATTGTACCTCTGGTTTTGGAACTCAAATCATTACCTGCCTATTTGCGATATGCATATTTGGGGGCAAATGAGACACTCCAGATGATTATCTTAGTAATTCTCACTCCTCAACAAGTAGAAACACTCATTGCAGTGTTAAAAAGGAAATTCGAGCAATAGGGTGGTCTATAGATGATATCATCAGTATTCCTCAGGGTATTTGTACTCATAAGATCAACCTTCAAGAGGATTGCAGCCCTTCAGTCGAGCATCAGAGGCATTTGAATCCACCTATGCAAGAGGTGGTCAAGAAAGAAATTATCAAATGGTTAGATGCGTGAGTTGTGTATCCTATCACTGATACCAACTGGATACGTCTTGTCCAATGTGTGCCAAAGAAAGGGGCAATTATGGTTGTACCAAATGAAAAAAATGAATTGATCGGAACTCGCCTAGTTACTGGATGGAGGGTGCATATGGATTACCGTAAGTTGAATAAAAAAAGATCACTTTCTAGTCCCTTTCATTGACCAAATGCTAGATCTCTTGGCTGGGAAAGTGTATTATTATTTCTTTGATAGATATTCATGATACAATCAAATTTCTATTGCGCTTGAGGATCAAGAGAAAACCACATTTACATGCCCTTACGAGACTTTTGATTCAGGAGGATGCCTTTTGGATTCTGCAATGTTCCCACCACTTTTCAAAGGTGTATGATGTCAATTTTTTCGGATATGGTTAAGGACACTACGGAAGTCTTCATGGATGACTTTTTGATTGTGGGAGATTCATTTGTCTTGGTACATCTAGAAGAGGTATTGAAGAGATGTGAAGAAACAAACTTGGTACTTAACTGGGAAAAGTGTCATTTCATGGTGAAAGAACGAAATTTTTTTAGTCACAAAATTTCTGAGAAAGCGATTGAAGTAGACCAAGCCAAGATTAACACAATTACCCAGTCACCTCTGCCAAGCGCGGTGAGGGGTACTAGGAGTATCTAGGGCATGCGAGATTTTATCGCCATTTCATCAAAGATTTCTCCAAGATATCCCATCCTTTATTTTTACTGTTAGAAAAAGAGGCAATGTTCAATTTCAATAAGGGGTGTATGAGGGCTTTGGTAGAACTGAAAGAAAAGCTGGTGTACGCTCCAATCATCATGGCACGGGATTGGTCAAATCCCTTTGAGCTAATGTGTGATGCTAGTGGTGTAGCATTAGGGACAGTCCTTGGTCAGCGGAAGGAAAAGATTTTTCACCCTATTTACTAAGAGAGTATAGCCCTAAATGACGCACAAAAAAACTACACATTGACTTAACAAGAGCCGCTCGCTGTAGTGTTTGCGTCTGAAAATTTTTTGGCATATTTGTTGGGGACCAAGGTGGTAGTGCGCATCGATGCAGCACTAAGATATTTGATGATCAATATTATAAACCCATGCTTATTAGGTGGGTCCTTTTTTTGTAGGAATTCGACTTTGAAGTGAAGGATCATAAGGGATGTGAGAATTAAGTGGCCGACCATCTATTGCGCCTAGAGACAAGTGGTCAGTCGAGAATATATAAGGAGATTAATGATGACTTCCTGAATGAACATATTCTAGCTGCAACCCACAACTTAACACCATGGTTTATGGATTTTTCTAATTATTTGGCAAGCAATATCATACTCAAGGAGTTGACCTTTCAATAAAAGAAAATATTTATTCATGATGTTCGAAAGTTTTATTGGGATGAGCCTTACCATTTCTATAATTGTGCTGATGGTATAATGCGCAGGTGTGTCCCCGAAGTGGAAATGGTACCAATTCTAGAGGCTTGTCATTCATCACCTATTGGGGGCCATTATAGGAGCATTCAGACATTAGACAAAGTGGATTCTATCGGCCTACCCTGCATGAGGATGCCCATGACTTTGTGAAACAATGTGATAGGTGTCAACGAACAGGGAGTATTTTGAGGAGGCATAAACTTCCTTTGACACCAATCTTAGAGGTGGAATTGTTTGATGTGTGGGGAATAGATTTTATGGGCCCCTTTGTGAGCTCCTATGGGAACACATACATTCTGGTGGCGGTTGATTATGTCAATAAGTAGGTTGAAGTTGTAGTGTTTCCCAACAACAAGGGGAAGAGTGTAACAACCTTTTTAAAAAAGCACATTTTCTTGTGGTTTGGCACCCTTGAGCTATCATTAGTGATGGAGGATCACATTTTCTCAATCGACTGTTTAGCACTTTACTAGCCAAGTACGGTGTGATTCACAAAGTGTCCACCCCCTATCATCCACTGACCAGTGGCCAAGTAGAAGTTTTCAATTGGGAAATCAAATCTATCTTGACTAAAACAGTCAATGTGAACAGAATAGATTGGGCTCGGAAGCTAGATGATGCCTTGTGGGCATATCGTACTGCATACAAGAAACCCATTGGAGTATCCCCATACCAGCTTGTTTTTGTAAAATCATTCCACCTTCCTGTTGAGCTAAAACATAAAGCCTTGTGGGCATATCGTACTGCATACAAGAAACCCATTGGAATATCCCCATACCAGCTTGTTTTTGTAAAATCTTTCCACCTTCCTGTTGAGCTAAAACATAAAGCCTTGTGGGCACTGAAGAGCTTGAACCTTCATTGGGGGAGAGCTGTACAAGGGCGAGTGGAAAATCTGAATGATATGGATTAATTTAAACTGAGGGCATATGAGAAAGAAACTATTTAAAAGGCCTGATGAAGCATTACCATGATTAAAAACTCTTGTATCGAAATCGTGCCACGACGTTAACTAAGGCGCTTATTGGGAGGCGACCCAAGCATTTATACTTTGAACATTTTTATGCTTTATTGTTTTTTATTTTTGTAGGTAGATTGGATGCAAGGAGAAGAAGACCAAGGCATGATCGGCGCCAAGCCGGTGGAACGTCAGTGCAAAAGTGCAAGGCACCGGTCGCGGGGTATGAGAAGAATAAGGGGAGATTAGAGACGCGATCATCTAATTGCTGACAGAACGCTGATATTAATCTACAAACTGTCGGTGAAGCACCGGCTCCAGCTAGTGCTCCAAGAAGTTTAGAGCATATTACGTGATCCAACTAGTGTATCACCATTTCCAATGCGCAAATCGCCGGTGTAATACCTCGAAAGTTCCTAAGAGTAGACCGAGGAGTTTAAAAGTTGAAAACTACTGAAACTGGGAAAAACATCACAGAATGAGAGGTGTAATGACTCTTGGTTGTAAACCATGAGCCGTTGATACCAGTCGTCGTTTTAGGAGTCCGGGTAGCGGTGGAAGCAATGACCAATGTAAAGATTTGTTGTGGGAAACAATGAGTCGCTGTCTGTAATCGTGGTGAGAGATGGACTTTAGCATTTGGGGAAATAACGGGTCACCCAATGACCCATCATGAGTAAAAATGACTCCTTGTTAGCAGTCGTTATCTATATGGTGAAATTTCTAGTGGACTTAACGGACGGACACCACGACCCATTGGAGGAAACAATGAGTTGTGGTGATACACGTTATGAGGAAGTTCAGAAATTTCAGAGGGGCAAGCAATGATCGACTCAACGACCCATTGGACCAAAGGAAGAGTCATCCTCTCTAGCTGTGGTTTGATTCCGCAAGAAATTCCTGGGTAACACAGACGACGAGCCATACCACGAGTCGTGGTAGCTTCCAATAACTCCTTGGTATGCCCATTGGTTAACCTGTGCAGTTTTTCAGGCTAAATTCATTAAGGGAATTTTTGACCTTTCCATGCTATAAGGCCCTAAACTACGTCATTTCATGTGTTTTATCGTCATTTTAAGGTATGTTAAGTCCCTATTGTATAGGTCATTTCCATGCATGCATATTAGGAGAAATTTTGGAGAGATCTATCTATTTCTCAAGCTTTTCCCTATCAATTAATCCTGGGGCATTCAAGAACTTTCGAATTTGATCTTACCAAGGTATGTACGGTTACGAATGGGGTATTTTCATTCACACCCATGCCCATTCTCTAGTAATTTATGGAAATCTACCAAAAATCTATTGGGGTTTTAATTCAAATTTTATGAAAATCTAATGATTTACAAATGGGTTGTTTTAAATTGTGATTTACATTATATTTTATGAATGTTGATCAGATTTTATAACTATGTTGATGATATAATTGTTGATTTCGAATTATATTAAATTAAGCCTATCTAAGCATGATCTATGATAAATCAATTTATGATTCTTGTTTCAATTGATAATATTTACAAGCCCAATATGATTTATGATTTGAAATATAAATTTATTCAATTACCCATCATGATTTGCTGACTCTCGAGCTATAAACATAATCTACAAGTATGCATGAAACCTATGATTCATGAATTATGTTTTAGGTCGACTTACGGGCCTTGTTTAATGGATAGTTCATGTATTTACAAGTACGTTTATGATTATCATGATTTGAATAGCGTATGAACTCATGCATGTTATATTATGAACATTATATATGTTTTGGGAGTAATATCGAACACCGAATAGGTTCGGGGCCCAGATTCTTCCCCTGATCTCATAAACTACGTGCCACCATAGGTATGTTGGGACCTCCCTTGTGACTATCCCTAGACAAATAGCTCTTATTCATGTGTGATCACGCCTTTCATATTTCTACCCTTGGCAAGGTGCGAATGCCCTCCCGACTAGGGTCACAAGTTTCGCTTCATGTGTGCTCATATTGGGTATGTTGGTTAAGAGAATCTCCAACTGTTTGTCATGATTTATGCATTTTTATGATTACGTATGTTGGCTCAAGAAATGTTAATTTTGGCTTTTCTCTTATAATTGTATTACAGATGCTTTGAAAACCTTGAGCCTTTTGATATGTTATGTTACGATATTTATGATATGAGCATGGTGTCCTACTCTTATGATGTTTTATGTGCTTTTACATATTTTAAATGTCCATTTTACTTACCTTGCATACTCGGTACATTCCACGTACTGACCGCATACTTTCTATGCTGTATCATCTTATGATATAGGTTCTGGCTCTCAGGCTCATCCTCACATCTAGATCATCTCAGAGTGTACTTTTAGCTTATTGGTGAGTCCTCATGTTACGAGGGTCGTTCGATAGACATTCATGCTATTTTATGTTTCAGTACTTTTCTGGGTTAGATGGGGGTGTTGTCCCATCAACCCATCATATCTAGTAGAGGCTTCCAGACAGTGTGTAGTACTCAGTTGGCGTATATCTAAGTAATTCAATTTTTATGATATGTCATAACTATGCTTACATCAATCTGGTCTATGTTCGGGTCGTGACAAACTTGGTATCAGAGCAACAAGTTTTGAAATGTCCTAGGGTGTCTGTATGCCACGTTAAGTAGAGTCTTTTTCATGCATGTGAAGCGCGCCATACTTATGACAAAGAGGCTACAAGACATTCAGGAAATGTTCCCTTCTTTCATGATCTATGTCATGCAGTGAAAAGTCCTTCTGTCCTTCTAATTTGTGCTATTCGCGATTGCAGAATCATGGATCCCAAGAGAATGAATGAAGGAGAAATGAGAATGGTGAAGGCCACAGAGATGGCAATGATCATGGGCATCAACAGGACCCACATGTTCAGGAGCCCTAAGCACCAGAGCCAATTGCCCACGCTGAGTTTCGGGAGGCTATACAGATGTTGGCGCAGGCCTTGCCTGCTCAAGTCAACCAGCAGGCTGCAGTGGCCCAGATCAAAAACTTCTTGAGGATGAACCCTCCGGAGTTCCTTGGGTCCAAGGTGGATGAGGATCCTTACGATTTCATTAAGGAGATTCTAGATCACCCAGGTATGGGGGTGACCAATGGAGGTTGTGTTGATTTGGCCTCCTATCAGCTAAAGGGGGTGGCCTACATATGGTTCAAATAGTGGAAAGATGCTAGGGCAATGGGTGCAGGCCCTATCGGTTGGGAAGAGTTCCACATAGCATTCTTGGATCAATTCTTCCCTCAGGAGATGAGGTAGAAAAAGGCGGCCGAGTTTTTTAACTTGAAGCAGGGTGAGATATCGGTTCAAGAGTACGCATTGAAGTTCACCCGACTATCTAAATATGCACCACAGTTGGTGGCAGACCAGAGGACTCGAGTGAGTCGATTTGCGCATGGGGTGGCGGACTACTTGGATAAGGATTGTAGGATCTCCATGTTGCATCAGGATATAGATTTTCCCCGTATTTTGCATGCACAGTAGATGGAGTTAGTGTATCAGAGGCAGAGAGAGGGCAAGAGGGACAGGACTGATAGTTACGGGACTTCTCAAGTCAGATCAGGGGGTGGATAGTGTTAGCAGTCTCAGCATAGGTTTATTGCTCCAGCACCATCATCGGCAGTACGCCATCTAGATTCCAAGGGGATTGGAGAAGCAAGGATCCAAACTCGAGAGGCCAGGGTAGCATTCAAATAGAGTGCACTTTCCCAGCTTGTGTGAAGTACGACAAGAATCATCTCAGGAGATGCCTAGTCGGTTCAGATGCTTGTTTCAGGTGTGGAAAACACGGACACAGAGTCAGGGATTTCCCTTCAGCCAGATCAGGGGTCGGTGGAGCCCGTATGCCAGCAGCACGTCCCCCTCAACAGGGTGCCTCAACTAGTTCATCCGGCGTTTAGCGTCAAAATAGGTTTTATGCTTTAGCACCCGATCAGGAGCAGGAGGTCTCCTCGGATATGATTACCACTATGTTGCATGTTTTTCATATTGATGTATATGCTTTGCTAGATCCGGGAGCTACCTTATTTTTTGTGACTCCTTACATTGCTAGTAGCTTTGGAGTTAGTCCCGAGACTTTGTCAGAACCATTTTCGATTTCTACTCTTGTCGGTGATTCGGTTGTAGCTAGGTGGGTGTATAAAGAATGCCCGATCACTATATTGCATAAAGTCACCTCCGCAGACCTTATAGAGTTAGCCATGACTGACTTTGACATTATTCTTGGCATGGATTGGTTGTATGCGTGTTACACTTCTGTAAATTGTAGAACTCGTGCGGCGGAATTTCATTTTCTGGGCGAATGAGTTTTGGAGTGGAAGGGTAGTTCGCCTGTATCAGCAGGTCAATTTATTTCATATCTTAAGGCCCAGAAGATGATTTTTAAGGGTTGCATGTACCATCTAGTCAGGGTTAAGGATGTTGAGTCCATGACCTCGACTATCCAGTTAGTTTCGATGGTGTGTGAGTATCCAGAGGTCATTCCCAATGATTTTCTAGGTGTTCCTCCTGAGCGGGAGATTGATTTTGGTATTGACCTTCTACCTGATACGCAACCTATATCTATCCCTCCTTAGAGGATAGCTCTAACCGAGCTAAAAGAGTTGAAAGATCAATTGAAGGACCTATTAGATAAAGGCTTTATCAGACTGAGCAAGTCTCCATAGGGTGCACCAGTGTTATTTGTCTGGAAGAAGGATGGTTCGCTTCGTATGTGCATTGACTATCGGCAATTGAACAAGGTCACCGCTAAGAACAGGTATCCTTTACCCATCATCATTGATTTGTTTGACAAGCCTTAGAGTGCCAAGTGTTTCTCAAAGATAGATCTTAGGTTCGGGTATCATCAGCTCAGGGTTCGAGAGTGTGATATCCGAAGATAGCTTTCAGGACGCACATGGTCATTATTAGTTTGTAGTCATGCTTTTTGGACTAACAAATGCTCCTGCATTTTTTATGGACCTGATGAACAAGGTGCCGTATCTAGACATGTTCGTGATTATATTCATTGGTGACATCCTTATATACTCTAGGAGCGAGGAGGAGCATGTCACTCATCTGAGAGTAGTGCTTCAGACTCACAAGGATTGCCAATTGTACGCAAAGTTCATCAAGTGCAAGTTCTGGTTAAACTCGGTAGCATTTTTGGGCCATGTAGTATCAGGTGAGGGCATAAAAGTAGATTCTCAGAAAATCGATGTTGTGAAGAATTGGCCTAGACCGGTGAATCCCTAGGATATTCAGAGTTTCCTGGGTTTAGCTGGCTACTATCGGATGTTTTTTGAGGGTTTCTCATCTATTGTACCACCTTTGACCAAGTTGACTTAGAGAAAGGAAAGTTTCAATGGTGAGAGGCTTGTGAGAAGAGCTTCCAAGAGTTGAAGGCTCGACTTACTACCGCACCGGTGTTGACCCTACCCGAGGTTACAGATGGTTTTGTGGTGTATTGTGATGCATCGAGAATTGGACTCGGGTGTGTATTGATGCGGGGGGGAAGGTAATAGCATAGGCTCCGAGACAGTTGAAAGTCAATGAGAGGAATTACCCGACCCATGATCTTGACTTGGCCGCAGTGGTGTTCGCATTGAAGATATGGTGACATTACTTGTATAGGGTCCATATGGATGTGTTTATGGACCACAAGATCTTATAATATGTGTTCATGTAGAAAGACCTCAATCTACGACAAAGTAGGTGGTTAGAGCTACTCAAAGACCATGATATGAGTTTTATTTACCATCCGGGAAAGGCTAATGTGGTGGCGGACGCACTTAGTAGGCTCTCTATGGAGAGTGTGTCCCATGTGGAGGAAGGAAAGAGATCTGCTGAAGGATGTGCATTGTCTCGCAATGTTAGAAATGAGGTTGGTTGACTCTACTGATGGTAGTGTTGTTGTTCAAAGAGGATCCAAATCTTCCTTGGTGACTGATGTGAAATCTAGACAAGATGAGGACCCGACTTTGATAAAGTTGAAAGAAGCCGTTTGAAGTCAGAAGGTAGAGGTTTTCTCTCAAGGGGGACATGGTGTGTTTCGGTACCAGGATCGCCTATGTGTTCCGATGTTGATGATTTGAGGATCCGAATATTGCATGAGGCCCATGGATCCAGGTATTCTATCCGTCCAGGTGCCACCAAGATGTATTGTGATTTACGAGAAATTTATTGGTGGGATAGCATGAAGAAGGATATTGCCAAATTCATAGCTAGGTGCCCGAACTGTCAGCAAGTAAAGGTTGAGCATCAAAGGCCGGGAGGAGTACTTTAAGATATTGGAATTCCTACTTTGAAGTGGGAATAAACTAATATGGATTTCATCACAGGATTACCTCGTACTTGTCAACAATATGATTCCATTTGGGTGGTGGTAAATAGGTTAACCAAGGCTGCACATCTCGAACTGGTGAAAACCACAAATTCAGCAGATGATTATTACAAAGTGCATATTCGGGAGTTGGTTTGATTACATGGAGTGCCCTTGTCCATTATTTCAGACCGAGGTACTCAATTTACCTCTCAGTTTTGGCGGTCCTTTCAAAAAAGGCTTGGCACTCAATTAAGCTCAGCATAGTGTTTCATCCGCAAATAGATGGTCAAGCGGAGCAGACAATTCAAACTCTCGAAGACATGTTGATAGCTTGTGTGATGGACTTTAAAGGAAGATGGGATGATGACTTGCCCTTGATCGAGTTTTCTTACAATAACATCTATCACTCTAGTATCCAAATGGCACCGTTCGAGGCCCTCTATGGGAGGAGATGTAGATTGCCTATTGGATTGTTTGAGATTGGTGAGGCATCTATGATAGGGCCATATTTGGTTCATGAGGCTATGGTAAAGGTTCAGTTTATAAGGGATAGGCTGAGAACTACTCAGATTCGTCAAAAGTCATATGTTGATGTCATGAGGAGAGAATTGGAGTTTGAGGTAGGCAATTGGGTATTTCTGAAGGTATCTCCCATGAAGGGAGTAACGCGGTTTGCTAAGAAAGAAAAGCTCAGTCCCCGCTATGTTGGTCCCTACCTGATTGTGAGAAGAGTTGGCAAGGTGGCGTATAAATTGGAGTTGCCCTCAGAGTTATCTTTCATGCATCCTGTGTTTGATGTGTCGCTTTTGAAGAAATGTTTGGGAGATCCAGCTCTAGTAGTCCCGGTGGATAGCGTTGGTGTGAAAGATAGCCTTAGCTATGAGGAAGTTCCAGTGGAAATATTGGATCATTAGGTTCGGAGGCTAAGGAATAAGAAAGTAGATTCAGTTGTATTATGGAGGAATCATCATGTTGAAGGAGCTACGTGGGAAGCTGAAGCGGATATGATGGCTAGATACCCACATCTATTCTCTACCGGCTCAGTTCCGACCTGAGGTATCAGTTTTGCTCTATGACTTTATTTAGTTTTCATGTTCAATTCATGGGTTCAAGTTTCTTTTATGTATGTGGATGTGTATGTGAAGCCTGAAAACAGTTTAGCTATGTTATATGAATCGGAGGTAGTCATTCCGTTAGTTTTCGATTTAAATGATCAGTATTTTAATATGATAATTGCTTGTTTTTGTTTTCTGCTCATTTCCTACAATCGAGAATGAATGTTTCCAACAAGGAGATATTGTAATACCCCGAAAGTGCCTAAGAGTAGACCCGGGAGTTTAAATGTTGAAAACTGCTGAAACTGGGAAAAACATCATAGAATGAGAGGTGTAACGACTCGTGGTTGGAAACCACAAGCCATTGTTACTAGCCGTGGTTTCGGGAGTCCTGGTGGCAGTGGAAGCAACGATGGATGTAACGACTCGTTGTGGGAAATAATGAGTTGTTGTCTGTAGTCGTGGTGAGAGATGGACTATAGCATTTGGGGAAATATTGGGTCACCCAATGACCCGTCATGAGAACAATGACTCGTTTTTAGTAGTAGTTGTCTACATGGTCAAATTTCTAGTGGACTTAACGGACGGACACCATGAACCGTTGGAGGAAACAACGAGTCATGGTGAGACCCAGTGCTAGGAAGTTCAGAAATTTCAGAGGGGCGAGCAACGATCGACTCAACAAACCGTTGGACCAAAGGATGATTCATCCTATCTAGCCATGGTTTGTTTCTGGAAGCAAGGCCTGGGCAGTGCAGATGACGAGCCATACCACGAGTCGTGGTAGCTTCCAATGACTCATTGGAATGCCCGTTGGTTAACCTTTGCAGATTTTTAGGGTAAATTTAGCAAGGACATTTTCGACCATTCCATGCTATAAGGCCCTAAAATATGCTTGTTTCATGTATTTTCTGGGCATTTTAAGGTAGGTTAAGTCCCGATTGCATAGGTTATTCCCATGCAAGCATATTAGGAGAAATTTTGGAGAGATCAAGCTATTTCTCAAGCTTTTCCCTATCAATTCATCCTTGGGCATTCAAGAACTTTAGAATCTGATCTTACCCGAGTATGTAGGGTTACGAATGGGTGTTTCCATGCATACCCATGCCCATTCTCTAGTAATTTATGAAAATCTACCAAAAATCTATTAGGGTTTTATTCAATTTTTATGAAAATCTAATGATTTACAAATGGGTTGTTCTAAATTGTGATTTTCATTATATTTTATGAATTTTTAATAAGATTTTATAACTATTTTGATTATATAATTGTTGATTTCAAATTATATTAAATTAAGCCTATCTATGCATGATCTATGATAAATCGATTATGATCCTTGCTTCAATTGATAATATTTATAAGCCCAGCATGATTTATGATTTGAAATATGAAATTTATTCAATTACATCATGATTTGGTGACTCTCGAGTTATATGCATAATCTACAAGTCTGTATCAAACCTATGATTCATGAATTATGTTTTAGGCCTACTCACGGGCTTTGTTTCATGGCTAGTTCACATATTTACAAGCATGTTTATGATTATCATGATTTAACTAGCCTATGAACTCATGCATATTATACTATGAGCACTATATATGTTTTGGGAGTAGTATCGAACATCGAGTAGGTTCGGGGCTCAGGTTCTACCCCAGATCTCATAAACTACATGCCACCGTAGGTATGTTGGGACCTCCCTTGTGACTATCCCCGGCCAAATGGCCCCTATTCATTTGTGATGACGCCTTTCATGGTTTTACCCTTAGCAAGGTATGAACACCCTCCCGACTAGGGTCAAAAGTGGGGCTTCATGTGTGCTCATATAGGGTATGTCGGTTAAGAGAACCTCCCGCATTTCCTCATGATTTATGCATGTTTATGATTACGTATGTTGGCTCAAGAAATGTTCATTTTGGCTTTTCTCTTATGATCATGAGTACGATTGTATTACGAATGCTTTGAAAACCTTGAGCTTTTTGATATGTTATGTTACGATATTTATGATATGAGCATGGTGTCTTACTCTTACGATGTTTTATGAGATTTTGCATATTTTAAATGTCCATTTTACTTACCTTGCATACTCGGTACATTCCACGTACTAACCGCATACTTTATATGTTGTATCATCTTATTATATAGGTTCCGGCTCTCAGGCTTATCCTCATATCTAGATCATCTCAGAGTATACTTTCAGCTATTAATGAGTCCTCATGTTTTGAGGGTCGTTCAGTAGACATTCATGCTATTTTATGTTTTAGTACTTGTCTGGGTTAAAAGGGTGTGTTGTCCCATTAACCCATCGTATGTAGTAGAGGCTTTCAGATAGTGTGTAGTACTTAGCTGGTGTATGTCTAAGTGATTCCGTTTGTTATGATATTTCATGACTATTATTATGTTTCCGCTATGACTTGTGATTAGTCTTTCACTTTTAATGAATGAAGTTAGATGTATGCTTGTGCCATGGGTCGAATTGGGGCCTCTAGGGGTTCCTTGTCCTGTGTTACGATTCGGCTCTACGTTCAGGTCGTGACAGCCGTCCATACACCGGTTTTAGCTACTATACTTGGGAGTTAAAATACCATTGGTGTCTCATCCAGTGAATCGCCAGTGTCAACCCGTGAGACGCCAGTGAATCACTGGTCATGAATTAGAGAACTGAACAGGTGATGATCACCGACGCTCAAATCGACAGATCATCGGTCCTCATTGGCTAGCACCGGTAAGCACAAATCTAGGTATTTATTCCTATTATAATATTGACTGACTGTTTACCAACTGACCCAAGAACCTTAAACCCGCTCAAACTCCCCAAAACAATCCTTATTTTATTAAACCCTTCCTACTTTACCAATTTCCCACACTTTTCCTTTTTCCCACCATCTTTTAAATTCCCAAGAAACCACTTTCCCCAGCTAAACTCCTTTACTATCCACCTTCCTCTTTCCCAATCACTTTCCCTTCTTTTAACCTTTAAATACCTCTCCCTCATTTCACCTCACCACCCATTTCACCTCACCTGAAGTCCCATGAACTTGGAGGCAACATAGGTGAACAAGTCACAATTTGTCTCTCTACTCATTCTTTTTTCTCAACTTTGTACGTATCTCCTGGTTTATGCTTTATTTGAGAATGGAAAATCTAACCTCCTGCATGTTAGAATAGACATTGCTACCATTCGTGGTCACCATCCTTTGATTTTACTTGATTGATTAATATTCATGTAGTGGATATGTTGGTGGTGCTATTTGGGGTTTCACATGTTACTATGGGAATCTTAATTGTTGTGTGTGCTTCTTGATTTGTTTTTTTATTCTTATTTGGGGATGAAGTCTGAGTAACCCCGTGTGCTTCACATTCAGGATTTGCCCCATGATAGATAGAGTGATGGCTTTCTTAAAGGCAAATCGTCATTTTGGGTTGTGAATGTTTGTGTAAGGGAGAGTGAGGTGTAATGAGAGGAAGAATATTGATGTTGGAAGAAATTTGGATCAATTGAATAAGTGGCAGCCATCGGTGACACGCTGGTCATGTTCGGCAAATCACCGGTGGAAATGCGGGTTCGATCACGAGACTACACGCCACTGCCACAAACCCACATTCCATCGTTGTTCGCAGTTCGAGGACGGCAATTCACTAGTGTGATGCTGGTGATTTATGTCTCTACCCAGCTTACAGTTTCATGACAGTGGTTCATCAGCATTTCGCACATTAATACCTGTATTTTGCCAATGTTCCGACATTGTCACTTGCGTCAACATTTCTGTACTTCTAATTGGATATCATTCAGTTTTTCAATTTTCTAATTTTTCTCCTTTTAGATCTTTATATGATACTAACCTTAGCCTGCAACATCATGTCCACCTCCAGACGGAATAGCAAAGGGAAATCACCAATGACCAACATTGACATACATAACATTCCTTCTGATGAGGCCCAACGTATTGCACAACTCCATTTTGGGTTGGCTAGAATGGGGCATTATTACATGTCCTTTAAGGAGAAGAGGTCCACCCATGCAGAAACTCAATTTGAGGTGGATTCCATCAACGATGACTTCCCCGATATTTACTATTAGATCGACATTCGGGATTGTGGTCCATTTACAATACCCATAGGCCCCTACTTCCCTGAGTTGGTGTGGAAGTTCTTCGCATCCTACAGGGCGCAGCAAAGCATCTTGAAGCATAAGGGCCGAGTAGGCACAATACCAAGCCTATCGTATGTGTGGGTGCGAGGCCAAGAAGTAAACATCACCCAGAAGTGATACATTCCATCTACTAGGCTAAACCAATTCAGCCAGGTTCAGCATTCAGGAGGAAGGTGGAATATAAAGAAAATCAATTTCCATGGGTAGCTGGCATAATTGCAAGAGATCAACCACAGTGGGCACTTCAAAGGGAAGAATTCACTGCCATAATCTAAAATTTGAAGCTCGCATATGGCTGTATTTGGTATGTGCTTGGATTATCCTTTCAAAGAATACAATGCAGGTCCTCATTGAAGTTGAAATTCTTATTTCCTGTATCATGGACCAAGCATACATCAATGTCGGAGAAATCACTGCGGAGCAATTCAGAAGGAAGTCCAAGAAGCAGAAAACGTCATTGCGTATCCCAGCCTTGTGAGAATGCTATGAATGCATGATGTGCCGTGATTTTAGGCACTTTTGATGCTTAAAACCAAGAAATTATGCACATTACGGGTATGTATATATAGGTATGATGTGTTTTGTGCTTAATGTTGAAGGAAAATAGGTTCGAGAGTGAACTGGTCGAATTAGTGCTGAAAATAACTAAAAAGGTGACTGACAGGCACTTCAGGAGTCGTTGGCAGGAGGCACGACTCGTTGTTGAGGGAATGGGCATAAGATGGATTTTTGAAGATGAAACACAGTGTACCTGACGAGTTGATGGAACGACTTGTTACACCTGGTAACGAGTCGTGAGGTCAACCGTGAAGGAGGAGAAAGGAAATCTTAACAAAGTGGCCAGTGTAGTTGACGATAGACATAACGAGTCATCACATGAAGGAACGACTCGTTGGCATATCACTGGGTCCAATCGAGAGGTGCACTGGACTTTTGGAGGAATGAGACCACGAGGAACCTAACGACTCGTGCTCAGGCACGACAAGTCGTTAGGTGACCCATTGACACAATTGGTTACGTTGTTGAGGACGATTGTTTTAAGCAAAGAATGACTCGTCAGATGGTCAAAGGAATCATCACCAAGCCTTTTGCCACTGCCGACCTGTTTTCCAGTTTTAATTAGGAAAAGGATTTCTTGGAACTATAAATACACAGTTTAGGTTTATTTTTGGATGACGGATTTTTCTTACAGTTAGAGAATAATTGAGAGAGCCAATTTATTTAGTTTTCAACTAGAATTTCGGTTTCTATCAATTGTTCTTGAGTTAAGAAACAAAAGAAACATTGGAGTTTAATCATCTATTGTGGAGTTTTTATTCAATTTACGTGATTTTTCTTCTACGATAATTTATAAGTTGCAATTATTATTTATTCAATGACTTGTGATTGGGATATTACAAGCATGAGGAACTAAACACGTAACTAGATTTGTAGGAACCAAGATGAATTAACACACATAGGTAAAAACACTTAGTGATTCTTGGACGGGGTTTTATGCATGTATTGTTTTCCCTTCATTTTTATTGATTCTTGATGGTTGCAAATGTTAGGACTTTCCTTATTCTTACTTACTGGACCAAGGAGGTAAAGAATGGGAAAAGGGATTAACAACGGAGATTTTGAGGCTATCAACCCTCATCTAATGTTGTCCAGGGATAGCTAATCCGATATTAAGGGTATGGTCATCTAAAGTACACCAGTATATGGACCAAGTTGCGTGGTGATAATCATATAGATAGGGGACCAACCATTTAGGTGAACCTAACTTACCAATGTTGCATGTTAAACACAGGAATAGATCACTAGTGTATAAGCTTTGTGGTTATGAAATCTTGGGGAACTCAATCCTAGTCAAGTCGTTAATTGAATACATACCGAATTTGATTTTAGCACTCAGCATTTTACTTTGTTTATTATTCTATATTTTCCCCCTTTGGAAATAAGCAACTCAATAGTAATAGTTATTCGCATTAACTTAAGTTCTTACCATACTCCCTATGGGATCGACCTCAACCTTTGTTGGGTTCTATATTTGACAATCGATCACTTATATCTCAATTGCGAGGTGTAATTTTGGCGACATCAAATTTTGGTGTCGTTGCCGAGGAATACGACTAAGGCTTTTGTTAATTGTGTTAACTTTACTATTGGTCCTTATTTCTTTTTTTATTTTTCTTTTGTTGTTTTGGTTGCTTAACATGTCTTAGGTTTGTGCATGCCCGATACTAGAAGCAAGGGAAATCCCCTAGTTCCAATTGATCACGAACTTGAGCTAACGTTAAGAAACCTAAGAAGAATGGACAACATCCAAGAGAAGGAAACCATGGACCAAGTCACAGCAAGAATGTTGGCTGAACAAGCTTGGGATAGAGATCGTGAGTTAGCCAGAGTTGCTGAAGAGTAGCGTCTAGCTGTAGAAGCTGAACGAGTTGGATGACCAAGAGGTACAGAACACCAGTGACACCAATATTTTGATGAGGAAGATGATGCGGATATAGATGAAGTTTGTTCCACTGGAGCTATAATCCCTCCTCCTTTGCCTGCTGGGGCAAAGTTTAACATTACTAGTGCGTCCAACTACTTAATATGAAGGGAATATTTGCGGGTCATGCATCTGATGATGCCCACGCTCACCTAACAAATTTCATGGGAATATGTAAGGCATACAAGCAACCAGGGGTGAGCCAGGACACTATCAGACTGAGGTTATTTCCATTCTCTCTAGGGAGTGAGGCAATGATGTGGCTGGCTGAGTTTTCGAATGATTCCATCACTACTTAGGAGAGCTTAAGAGAGATTTTCTCAAGAGGTTCTTCCCACCATCCAAAGCATTGCAGTTGAAGGATGAGATATATAACTTCAGAAAGCTAAATTCTGAGGCACTCCATGAGACCTGGCTACGTTTCAACAAAAAGATCAAAAGGGTGCCAAATCACAAAGAATTCTGGATGATACATTGTTGGAGATCTTTTATAGGTCTCAGAATGCCAACACCAAGGCAGTGTATGATATTGTCTTTGTAGGAACTTTTATGAGTCATACCTATGCAGAGGCTGCGGAGCTGCTAAACAGGATCACCAAAACCAATCGAGCTTGGCACACTAGAGAGTCGGAGATTCGGGATGTTTCTTATGCGGTTGGTATGTCTGCTGAACAGAAGAGAATAGATGAAGAGCGTGATCAGGATATAGCAGAGATAAAGACCACAATGGGGTTGTTTGCCAAGCACTTGATGAGAGTCGGAGCAGAAAAGGTAAATGTTGTGGGTTCTCAGGGCAAGGCCCTAAGAAATAATGGTTTTGAATCTGAGTTGGAAGAAGAAGTCAATTATTTGAATGATCTGAAGGAGGGTTTCCGGACCAACACGCAAGGGTCTAACCAAGACTCTTAGCATCAAGGTTGGAACTTTTATAAGGATAATAATTACAATCGGGGCCAGTACTGAGACAATGGGGACTGGAAGAAGTGGGAAGAGTTCAAAAATGATCGAGGCGGTCTGTATGATCCACCAAGAAACCGTGAGCTAGATTATAGTGGTTCAATTGTTGAGGAAATGCTCTCCCAAGTACTCAATATGATGGAGATAATAGATAGCCACTTTAAGGAGCTCTGGGCTGATATTTTCAGTTTAAATCAGAAAGTGGACTCACATGCTGTAGCGATCAGGTAGATTTAGCAGTAGATGAGTCAAATGTCTGTTGTAATGAATCAGAGGCAGAAAGGCACACTTCCCAGCAATACTGTGAAAAATTCAAAAAATGACAGTCACTGCATGGAGGTCAATACTAGGAGCGGGGAAGGCCACAGTTGATCCCCCGACGCCAGTCGTAGTTAAGGAGTCAAAAAAGCCCGTCATGACGAATGAGGATGATGTAGCGAATTTTGAAAACCCAACTTTGGTTGGGGACTCAGATGTTCCAACTGCTCCAAGTAGTGCAAAGGAGAAAGGAGATGCCCATGGGAAGGAGAAGGAGGCACAACAAAAACTGACAGCAATCCCTAGACCTCCTCCTCCTTATCCACAGCGTTTGAAGAAGAAAGCTGAAGATAGGAAGTATCAAAAGTTTATCTCTATGCTTAAGCTGCTATCAGTAAACATCCCATTGGTTGAGGCACTTGAGAAAATACCCAGATATGCCAAATTCATAAAGGACCTCATCACCAGAAAAGGACGGTAAGTTTGAAACTTGTCGATAATTTGCACCATTATGGTTCCATCACTACACGGGTGCTAACACAAAAGAAGGAAGACCAGGTGCATTTACTATACCTTGAGCCATTGGGGAGGTTGAGTTTGCAAGGGCGCTTTGTGACTTGGGACTTAGTATAAATCTGATGCCGCTAGCAGTGTTTAAAAAATTAGGCTTAGGAACTCCCACACCGACTACCATGACAGAACAGTTAAAAAGCTGGTGGAGATTTTGTTTGATGTACTGGTCAAACTGGAAAAATTCATATTCCCAACAAACTTCGTGATTCTGGACTACAAAGTTGATTCTGAGGTCCCCGTCATTTTGGGGCGACCATTACTTGCAACAGGTAGGGCTTTAGTATATGTGGAGGTAGGCCAGTTGAAATTCAGGTTGAACAAAGAAGAGTTCACCTTCAGCATTAGTCAGACCATGAAACAGCCAAAGGAATTCACCATAATCTCAGTATTGGAGGATGGGGAAGAGTCACTTGATGAATTCTGAGTAGTCAAGTGACTTGCGTCGTGCCGCGATGTTAAATCAGGCGCTGCATGGGAGGCAACCCATGGAGGTGTTTTGGTGAAGTCTAAGCAGCCAAAACACCCACGTCGTGCCGCGACGTTAAATCAAGCGCTTCTGGGAGGCAACCCAAGTTGTAAATGTATGAAATAGTTAGTGTTCACATTTGTTGATGGGTTGCAGGTGAATAAGATTGAAAATCTGATGATGGAACCAAAAACTAGAACTTCAGTTCTGGTGAAAAAAGTCACAAAACGGGTCATTTTCTGACCTGACAACTCATTCAAGCAACTTGTGAAGAGAACTGCAGAAAACAGGGGAGCAACGGGCGACTTAACGATTCATGTCTTCAAGAAACAAATCGTCATGTCCCTCGTCAGGTACACTAGACCAAAATCTGAATTAAAAGGAAAAGGGTGATCACTGCTCACTCAACGAATTGTTGGGAGACCAAACGAGTCGTTAAGTGACTCGTCTTGAAGCTACACCGGTCCAAGGACCACGACTCAGGTCATGACTCATTGGGTGACCCCACGAGTTGTTACTTGAGTCGCAGGTCCCATGTAAGTTTTCTAAACTCTACTCACGACACAAAAAGGGATCAATGAGTCGTTTAAGCACTTAAAGACTCATCACACTGGGTGTTTTAAAATTTAATTAGATATTCAACCTAACCCAGGACTGGAATTAGGGAGTGAGAACCCATAAAACCCGATTTTTTTTCTCTAAACTCTCCCCATGAAACATAAACACACACAAAACTTCAAATTTCCCTCTTTTCTTCTTTTTTTTCACTCAATGCCCATCGAAAATATCGGCAACCGTGCACACCCAGTCACTCAAGCACACACATAATTGCACTCCATCTCTGATCAAGCACATTGTGAGTAATCTTTCCCATTAAATTTGTAATATTGTTGCATTTAAACAAGAATTTCTAAGACCCATGCTGTGAATGAAAGGGAATTTACTTTGGATAAATTTATGTTTGTGTATATTTGTGCCTCTTGATGAAAATAAATGCTAGGAAGATTTAAACAAAGATTTCGATCATATTTCACTTGGGTTGATTTTAGATTGTGAAGCTCTATGTTTGTGGAACTAAAATTTAGGAAGAAGATGGAGTTGAATCGTGTGAACCAAAACTCTTGAGCACGAGCTACATCACCAGTCGTTGGATCACCAAACGACTCGTTGTGTAGCTTGTCCTAAGTGGAAAACTTAAACCAATGAGGCAGTGTACCTAACGACTTGTTGCCTTTGGCAATGACTTGTTGGGACCAGTCGTCAAGTACACTGAACCAACATAAAGAAAGTCTAGTTAGGGGTGACGAGAGAACTCACGAGTCATTGCAAGTGGAAACGACTCATTTAGTCACCCTTCAGGACCACTAGGAACCAGCTCAAAAATGTTTTCTGTTTCATCTCATCTTGCACACTAACATTGTTTCCACAAGTACAATGGCTCCCAAAGGTACACCAAAGAAGGGTCCAACCAAGAAGAAAGCACCTGACCGCAGTTAACCCTAATACCGTAGACTGCTTGATGATCTATCATCCTCTGAAGAGTCAAGTGGATATGAGGATGAAAATAAAGTATTAGTGGAGCAGCTAGTGAGGATGACAAATAGGGCTAGGGCTCAACAAACTTCAGATCCAACATCCCTGGTTGATACTCCCATTCCACTTGCAAGAGATCTGGTTAGCCGCACTGATGAGAATGCTAAGTCTGCAGATGCACTTGTTCCCGAGGCTCCCATAGTTGTGCAAAACATAGAGAGAATTGATGAATCACATGCTCAGCGAGGGGATTCTGATAATGAGCTAACGGAGACCTTGAACACATCAAATGAGAAACCAAGAAATGTGTGGAGATGGTGTGTCCATGGAATGCAGGCTATATACAACTGAGATATTGCTCCTACTGAAAAAGGCAATCCGAAGAGGAGCATATACGAGGAGTCGAGGCTGGTCACATAGGGCTTAAATATCTTCTTGAGATACGGGAAATGTTCGATAAATACAAGTTCAGGTGGTTAATCGAGCCATCAGGTAGCTACAGCCCATGCCTAGTCTGAGAGTTTTAAGCAGCGTATGCAGCCACATTGCATCAGTTGGCATTAGGGGGCCAGGATTGGAAGAAGAGGCCCGCATTGAATCAGGTGTTGATGAGAGAGACTCCGATTGATATCTCTGAGCGGACAATCTCCAGGATGCTGTATGGGCTGGATTATCAGGCTTCGATGAACACGGGCAGAATTCGATCACAGGCTATTTGAGCTAAAGAAAGTCAAAACCAAGAAGTTGAATAGCCAGGAGCGCATCCAGCAGTATACTTAGCTGTCTCGAATCATTTCTATGAGAGGTATGCTAGTGGAATGGCTGCATGATACAGAATCGCAGATAAAAAGGCCACACTGAACTTTCAGGCGAAATTTTGGTGGTCACTGGTGCGGCATAGGTTGGTACCAACTAGCAATGACAACATCCTTTCACGTGACAAAGCAGCTTTGGTAACAAGTATAATGGAGGGGTATGCCATCAATTTCCCGCGATACATTGCTAAGGAGAATCGAGAGCGGGCAGTCAATGACGGTACTACCATTCCATTTCCATGTTTGATAGATAGACTCTTTCAAGAGTCAAAGCTGCCAGTATTTCCATCAGTGGACCAGAGAGTAGTGGTCCAGAAGATTACCTATATCGAGTTGATTTGAGATGATACAAAGCCGGTATTGAGGGTGAGGACTTAGGCAGCTGCATTCGCGGGAGCGACAACATTAGCAGAGGAATTTGGCAGCGGGATGCAGACTGATGCAACACAGTTCGCTGAGTTTGCAGTTGAGCCTATGGAGGGCAGAGAGATAGGTAGCCAGCCTGAGGCTACAGATGTAGCGGATACCTCCACACCTGTCAATGTTCCTGAGTCATCATCTAGTGCAGCAACCTCGAGATCACCAGTTGTGCCTCCACGATCCACCACTGCCAGCCTAGTCACAATTTCACAGGAGTTCTTAGTTGATATGGCTAGGTGGCTAGCTAAGGACGAGAAGAAGCAGGCACACATGGCTCTACAGGTTAGAGTTTTGATGGAGCAAGTAAAACTATGGGTGTCAAAGGAGTTGGAGACACTGTACAGTTTAGTGAATGGCCGATTGTATGCTTTTGAGAGGAGAATGGATAAGCGCCTTGCACAGTTATAGGTGCTGAAGTCATCTCGATGGTACTCAGAGCTAGGAGTGCTACGATCTGAGGTGCGGGACTTGGATGCACGACAGGTAGCTATAGTACCTCCACCGATAGTTCTTGTGATAAAGGACGAGTCTAAAGAAGAATTGCCACTGACTTTTGACTTCATCACGGAGGAGCCGGTGGCACATGATAAGGGGAAGAGGCCTCGTGAGGAGGAAAGTGTTGATGATGATGCTTCTCTTCTCCATCAGCAAAAATGAGAGTAGAGTGAGATGGAGAGAGCGTTGCATGAATCGAGAGAGAAGGCTCGACAGAGAGCCGAACTGAGGCAGCAAGAGTTCGTGGAGAAGGCACAAACTCTGTTGGATCTGAGAATGCACCGGTTCAAGCCGGTAACATTGGTGATGCAATTTGAGGCGTATTTATATCCTTCACCGATCAGGGAGCTGACACCTACGTCGCACAGGTATGTTCCCTATTTCCTTAGTTTTTATTGGTATATATATGCGTCGAGGACGACGCATGCTTTCTTGATGAGGGTGGGGAGGAATAACTGCACATTCTTTTTGCTGAACATGACCCGAGGTTTTTCTTGCCGGATATCTTTTCCCTTGGGTGTTCCATATCTAGTAGAACTGACATGTTTAGGATTTTATTTTATGTTTTTTGTGTCAGTTGGAAGAAATTAGGAAAACTAGAAGTAGTCAAGAGCTGAAATTGTTGAAAATAACTGTTGATTGATAATTTAATACCCCTCCGAAAAATTTGTATATGTGTATGTCAAAGTTGACAAGTATGACCTTTGTGAATCTTTGCATGGCATTGAAAGTGTGAACTTGTTTATCATTGTATGGTTGTACTTGAATTAGCGATTGGTAGAAGTGATGATGTTGACATGTGCTATGTGTGAGTGAGGTTTAATAGCTGAATTCGGTTGTGTGTGACAATCTAGAACTTTCCTGGATAGTCGTACCGAGATAGAGGATAGGAGACTAGGAAAGGATCATAGGCCATTTTTGATTTATGAGTCCACTTTAGCCTTAAAGACCTACAAAAAGTGAATAAAAATCCCTTGATCCAAATGTTTGAGCTTAAATTGACCTTTCTTTCTGTTTACACCAATTCACCTGCCTGATTTTTTTATGAATAAACCTGTTTTGACCCTGGTCCCTTCTTGGACAATGTGAACCTCAACTCAGGCAAATCGCATAAGTTGAGGGTGGCTATTATGGGGTGATTAAGAAGAGTCGGGTGGAAAGAAAATTGGGAAATGAAAAAGGAAAAGAGCGGATGTGGTATATATATGAAAATAAAAATAAAAATTGTTGTCAAAAAGCAAGAAAAGAAAAGAAAAGGAAAAAATATGACATCAATGAGTGTTTGAATAAAAAGAAACCGCATCCGTAGTGGCTAAAGCAAAGAAAAGGAAAAACAGTTAAAAGGAAAAGAAGGAGAAAATAGAAATAAAGGTGAAAAGTGGAGTCAAGAGGTGTAGTGCCAAGGAGGGTTGAGAGAATAATTCCATATGTACCATACCCACGCCGGAGCCTACGTTACAAGCTTAGAAAGTCCTATAGTGATCCTAGCTACTTTTCCGAAAATCGAGGTATGGAAAGTAAAGGCAAGCCTATGGTATTGTATGCACGCAATTCGAATTTCTTTTGAGAGAGAGTGGATCTTACCTAGTCCCAAGACAAATATATTGAGTTAATCAAATACACATTTATGAGTGTGGGACTTCGTTGAGGTGAGAGCACTTGGTCAACAAAATCGTCTGCAAATTATCTAGGTCAGTGTTATAGATTTATGTGCGTGGTTGCAGGTGATAGTATTTTGCCATGTTTTGATTCCTTTGTGTTATGGTTGGAAATTGTGTATCTGCATAGTGATTTGGTTTGATACGACGAGGGAGGGGTCAGAAAATTTGATTTTGATGTGTATGTGTGACTGCCGTAAGTTTCCTAAAGTTCTTTCAATTGAACCGTCGAAGTAGTTTAGTTTTTTTTGTTTTATTTTATTTTTGCCTGAGGACATACAAAAGTTCTAAGTTGAGGGTGTTGATGTGTCGCGATTTTACGGAACTTTTGACGCTTAAAACCAAGAAATTATGCACATTCTGGGTATGCTTATATAGGTATAATGTGTTTTGTGCTTAATGTTGCAGGAAAATAGGTTCAGGAGTGAACTAGTCAAATTAATGCTGAAAATAACTAAAAAGGTGAATGCTAGGCACTTCACGAGTCGTTGGTAGGAGGCACGACTCGTTGTTGAAGGAATGGGCATAAGATGGATTTTTGAAGATGCACAACAGTGTACCTGACGAGTTGATGGAACGACTCGTTACAAGGTCAACCATGAAGGAGGAGAAAGGAAATCTTAACAAAGTGGCAAGTGTAGTTGACGATAGACATAACGAGTCATCACATGAAGGAATGACTCCTTGGCAGATCACTAGGACCAATCGTCAGGTGAAATGGACTTTTGGAGGAATGAGACCACGAGGAACCTAACGACTCGTGCTCAGGCACGACGAGTCATTAGGTGACCCATTGACACAACTGGTTACATTGTTGAGGATGACTGTTTTAAGCAAGGAACAACTAGTCAGAAGGTCAAACGAATCGTCACCAAGCCCATTGCCACCGCCGACCAGGTTTCTAGTTTTAATTAGGAAAAGGATTTCTTAAAACTATAAATACACAGTATAGGTTTATTTTTAAAGGACAGATTTTTCTTACAGTTAGAGAATAATTGAGAGAGTCGATTTGTTTAGTTTTCAACTAGAATTTTGATTTTGATCAATTGTTCTTGAGTCAAGAAACAAAAGCAACATTGGAGTTTATTCATCTATTGCGAAGTTTTTATTCAATCTATGTGGTTTTTTTTCTACGATAATTTGTAAGTTACAATTATGATTTATTCAATGACTTGTGATTGTGATAATACAAACATGAGGAGCTAAACCCATAACTAGGTTTGTGGGAACCAAGATGAATTAACACACATAGGTAAAAACACTTAGTGATTCTTGAACGGGGTTTTATGCATGTATTGTTTTCCCTTCGTTTTGATTGATTCTTAACGGTTGCAAACGTTAGGACTTGCCTTAGTTATTCGCATTAACTTATGTTCTTACCATATTCCCTGTGAGATCGACCTCAACCTTTGTTGGGTTCTATATTTGACAATCGACCGCTTATATCTCAATTGCGAAGTGTAATTTGGGAGACATCAATGCATGCCTCATGCCCCCTCTTTTGGCCACTGGATAAAGC
This sequence comes from Datura wrightii, assembly GCA_035772735.1. NCBI lineage: Eukaryota > Viridiplantae > Streptophyta > Magnoliopsida > Solanales > Solanaceae > Datura > Datura wrightii. Next base: position 148,795,537 of record JASDFA010000018.1, read on the forward strand.
TGTGAGGCCTGAGGGAGTGATTAATTTAGATACAAAAACATATAAGGATGCTCTAGCTTCAAAGTTGCCCAAAGGAATAGGGGACAAAATTAACCCGCCGCCTTCTATGTTCTCTAACAGAAACATAGGGTCTTCCTAAGCAGCCACAGTCACTACCTCTCTGCCAACTAACCTGCTACAGATAGCACAAATGGCCCAAGCTCATGAGAGCCAGATAGTAAAGTTGGCAAAAGCAATACCTTCCATGATCCAGCAAGCTATTAAGAAAGCCATACAACCTGCAAGAGAAAAGTTGCGAGGCCTCTGTTTTAAAGTTGAGGTCTTTGAAAATGAAGTGCTCACCTTGAGGAATGAGGTGGAAAGTCACAAAAATCCTCTAACCTTAAGCAATATCGACCTCCATGAATCCATAACTGCGCCTACCCAATCTGAGGGGCCCAAAAGCCCTCCAGATGATTTGTGGGTGGGGTTTGACTGTTCATCGAAAATTATGTCCGATGAAGAGATATATTATAGCCGACCACTACCCCATCAAATTCTCACTGTGAGAGAAGTAGATCCATCATGGAAACCTAGTTGGGTGGATACCACTTTATATCATGAGCTCAGAACCTTATTGGATAAATAGGGGGCCCCGAAACCAGGGAAACTGCTGCAACTACCACCTGATCCGATGATGCCATTTGTAGTGAAAACTACTTCATGGCACTTTGATGAAGAAAATATACTCATGGGTTCCTTGTCCCAATCAATAAATCTTCCAGGAAGTCCCCTTCAACTTGTTGTTCTACTTTTTTTTGTGCATTGGGGGCAACGTGTTATTTTTAGTTAGGGGGAGGGGAGTGTGTATCTGATCTTTGTGGTTGTTGAGCTATGAAGCAATGAAATGAAAGGTTGTTAGTGCATGAATGGGTCCTTTCCGTAATTGCCAAATGTTACATTGTGATCCAAATTTTGATTTTCACCTGTGTAAATAGTAGATAGTAATCAAACTCCAAGGGTTTTCTTCATATCACAATTCTTTTCCAAGGAGCATTTTCCTTTTTTTTTTGTTGTCGAATCGGATTGACATTTCCCAATGATAGATTGTGAGGCGACTCTCTTAAGGGAAAATGCCATTTCTTTATTTGAGTCTTCTGTGAAACATTTTTTGAGAGAAACCACCCACTAAAAATTTTTGTATGGCATAAAAAAATAAAAATGGGCATTTGAAATAAAAAATGTATCATTCTCTTGTCATACATTACACATTCCTTGTTTGGCTTGCGGATTCGCATGCTCTCATGTCTTGAATCAAAATCTTTCCATAATAATGACTTGTGTGAACTCTTTGGATGTGATGCCTTATGTTGTAAGGATTTTTGAATGAATCTCATGCATCTCTTCTTGTGTAGAACTTTCCCTAAGTGTGACTCAAGGCGAAATCCTAGATGTAGCTGTACTTAGAATATGATTTTAGGCTTTTATTTGACTAGTCACTTCACCCAAAATGGCCTCCGAAAATGTCTTCCCTTGCTAGCCAATATTGAGCCTATGGACTATTTGTTCTTGGAAATCATGTTACAAGTCAATGTCCCTTTTTGTAGCCCTCTTCTTGGAACTCATCCTTCCTAATTGCTAGTGATGAATAAATGAAAATAATGGGGGCTTGAAGCCCAATACATAGGGAGAGATAATGAAATCAGTGAAACAGAGGCAAAAAGCCTAAGTTTGGGAGTTTACAAGAAAGGGGGAAACATGAGGAGCCTAAATGTGAGGTAGAACTAAATTGTGATAAAAAGAAATGAAATGATAGTTTGAGAAACCATGAATAACCAAAAGAGAGAAAGAATAGTGAAATGGTGTTACCGCTTTCTTAGACAAGGCTTAATGTGAGAGCCAAAAGAACATCAAGGAAGGCCTTTGAGAAATAAAAGATGAAAATGGATGCAAAAGGAGGAATAAAGTGGAGTGATCTAAAGAGTTGGATGGGGAAGATAAAAATATTCACATAAAGGCAGTAGGGAGGTTCTAGTCACTAGAGCTAAATATTTGTCCTACCATTACCCCTAGCCTTCATCATGACACGCAATTCCTAATTGATTTTGAGTGTAGTTGCACTACATTAGTGGCGAATTATACGAAGGGCAAGCCTATAGGTCAAGCTGTGTGCATGGAGATTTCTTTTGTGAGAGTGAGTGTGATCATCTTCTTCTATAATCACTTATGTGTGCATTGATTTATGATAAAGAAAAGGGATTCTCTCTTGTAGTGAGTGGTGTCACTCCCTTATGCGGAAACACTTGCATTGAGGTAAAGGTGTGATTGAGGCATGAGCAATGTGAGTTCCAAGGCAAACTTTGAATATGAAGTGATTATTATTGGAGATGCTATATGTATTTGATTTGATAAATTATTCCCTTGTTTTGCAAACCGAAAGCAGTTGTGAATCATGCCTATGAATTGTGGTTGCCTCTTGAAACTTTTCCACATTTTAGGGGGGAAATTCCTTCTCTTTTTATGTGAGTTGGTGAGCATTTTTGGGTTGTCATAGATTAAGCGGTCATTGATGCATAGACTCTTGTGGAGTGTCATGCTATTTCTTTTTCTCAACTGATAAGAATTGCATTACTTGAGGATAAGCAATGGTTCAAGTTTGGTGGTTTGATAAGTTAGTAATTTACCAACTCATTACGCTTTTAAGTGTGAGCTTTGGCTTAGTTTTTATGTCATTTAGTTGGATTTTATACCTTTTTTCCTTTGGATGTGCATGTACCTAGCTTGAAGAGAAGGAGCATGAAGTTGAGTAAAAAGGATGATATGGAGGTGAAAACCAGAGCTCCACTGGAGGACACCGGCGAAACGATGGTCAACTGCTTGCACTCACTGGTTTAATGAACAACTGCAACTGGCTGCTTGCAGATAGAAATTGGTAATCCACTGGTTCCATAGCCAAAATATGTTGGACTTGACTGGATAACTGATGAGATCAACCGTCAGCTTGCGGATAGAATCCGGTGAATCCCCCGAAGACATCATTGAAATTTCTGTCCCATATTACTGCCCGAAGGGCATTAGTAGATGAGGCCTTAGCCTTTGATAAGGGGAAGAACACACCTAGTGGTTCACTAGAAGAGTATCAAGTTGATACTGATGATACTGATGAGCCCCGAACCACTAGGGCACAGGCCAAGGCTTAGGCGGTTCCTACCTCTACCACTTCAGAAAATGCTCCCCGGTCTGAGGAGGAAGCTAATGCACAACCTCAGGAGTCCAGTAGTGGCTCTAATGTAGAGGAAGGTTCATATGAGGCTGGGTTTATGGAAGAGGCACAAGATGATGATGACGATCAAACCCCGCCTCTAGAGAGTCACACCATTCGGTGGAGTATGCCCAGTGCTCAGGAGATTTAAGAGCAGGGCCTCACTTTCACCTCTAAGCAGAACCACGGATGTAGAATTCAGAAAGAGCCATATATCCTAACTAGTGCCTTCAATAAGGTTGAGGAAATGAAGCGACTGTTTGAGACCAATGGGTTCGAGTGGATGGCAAGAACCCCCGACAACTTCAGTGCTGACATGGTCAGGGAGTTCTATGCCAAGTACTTAGCCACCTTAGAGCAGCAAAATCCAGCTGGGCAGAAGGTGAAAGAGCAGCCCATACTGGAGAGTGTAAGGGTCCGAAGAAGAGCATTTGATGTCTCTGAGGAGGCCATTTCTCGAATGTTATATGGGCCGGATTACAGGGCCCCATCCACTACAGTAGAGTTTGATTACCACGTTTATACCCTAAAAAGGATTAAGCAGTTGAGCCTAGAGGAGAGACAGAGGCAGATGTGGTGGTTGGTTGGAGTAATTGTTGAGGAGAAAGAGGAGGTTGATTGGGTGACCAGTGGATGGCAAGTCATTAAAGACTCACTTAATTTTATAGCGAAGGCCTATTGGACATTAGTTCACCACAGGTTAGCGCCGCTAACGAATGATAACACCTTGAGAGCCGATAGAGTAGCATTAGTGGCATGCATCATGTCAAGATATGCAATTAACATCTCGAGGGTGATAGCAAAGGAGATTCAGGATTGAGATCTAGCCTTACGCAGGACTATTCCATTCCCGAGTCTCATATATAGGCTCTGTAGAGAGTCTGGTGTTTAGGAGATAGCTGAAATTGATGTCAGGATTGGAGGAAACCGGATTGTTGACATTGGGCTGATCTGAGATGAGATAAACCTGGTGATCCGATTTACATTACCAGTAGCAGTTTCACCACCATAACCAGCTAGGGCGAGCAGGTAGATGCCCCTTTCTCTATTGAGCAGAATGAGATGCCGATCGCTAAAGATTTCCACACAGCATCTTCCCCCAGCACTTCCTCCACACATCCACTATCTGCATTAGGTCAAGTTTCATCCAGATGCATTCTTGTTGCCCATGAGTTCCTAAAAAAGTCGGCCAAAAGGCTGAACTTGACCGAGAAAAATGTCAATGTGATGATGGACCAGGTCAAGCCTTGGGTCAAGGTTGAGATTGAGGAGGTAGCTAGAGGGATACATAGTAGACTAGACAATTTTTAGCTATGACTCAATGTGCAACTAGCTGAGCAGTCAGATCTGAGGAGTTTTAGAAAAGAGATTAGGTCGCTGCAAAGTCAGTTAGCTGAGTTACTGTCTAGACAGCCATCCATATTATCAGCCCCCATTATCCCATTTTTTGAGGATGAGCCATAGGAGGAACTAGATCTAGGGACATCCTAAGCTTCTCTAAGCCGACCAATGGAGAGAAGGGAAAGAAGAAAGCAGTGGAGGTAGTTAATGAGGAGACCTCCAGGAAGAGGGGGAGAAGAGAGAGGAAGGAGAACAAGGGGGCAATAGTAGATACCCTGTAGTCTCATGATCAACATATGTCAGAGATGCAGGAGAGACTAGAGAAGCCAGGAACTCAGCTACTGTGTGCAGTGAGCTTGCAGGTGGCGAGGACCCTTCGAGTGAGCACATTTATCCTATATGGTTAGAGAGGTTGCTAAGGCGGCCGAGACTGCTGAGGTGGCGACCATAGACCATGCTACCACATCATTGAGTGTATCAGCCATTGTTGGTGTCATAATTGCAGTGGAGGGGAGTGTGCCTTCACCCGCCTCCATAGGATGATAGGAGTGCTTAGAGCACCACTGGTATGTACCTCTCCTAGTTTTTCATGTTTTTATTGATTTAGGACAAATCATGTTTTTAAGGGGGGTGTACTTGTTTCATTTTGTCTGGGTTTTTTTATCGTATTTCTTTTCTCTCGAACATGTTATCTCGTATAACCAGCATATTTAGGACTTTTTATGTTTTTTATGTTGTTTAGCTAGAAGTAGTTTAGGAGTACTTAACAGCCAATAAAATGCACATGTATCTTTTTGTAAGTTTGAGAAAAAATGATGTGTATGTGACTGCAAAGCATAACAATTGTGTATTTTGATGGAATTTGATATATTAGCATGTGTAACTATAGCATAGTTGTGCATAAACCAAATAGGTAGTATAATGTAATGTGTGGGTGAGGATGCTTCTTTAAGTTTGATACTGTGTATGTGATCTAGAACTTGCCTGGTTAGTCTTTATGTAGGTTGTAGGATAGTCAGTTAGTAAAGGAACATATGCCATTCTTGAATTATCCCACTTTTAGCCTAAATTACCTTACTAAATGAATAAGTGTCCCTTGATCCGGATGGTTGAGCCTTAATTGACTATTTTCCTTTGATTAGCCCATTCACCTTCCCAAGTGTTTATAATGAATGTACTTTGGCCCTGGTCCCTCCTTGGATATTGTGAACCTCAACTCAGGAAAAGTTTCTAAGTTAAGGGTGGCTATAGTAGGGGTGTGTGGACTGTGTGGGGGTGGAGAGAAAAAGTTAATCAATAAAAAGTGGAGTGTGGTGTGAAAACAAAAAAACAAAAGAGAGAAAAAAAAAAGAAAAAGCTGAAATTTCCAAGTGAAAAAATGAAAAAGAAAAGAAAAGAAATGAGAATAATACACCACACCTACAAGTGAAAGTTGAATAGATGAAAAGGGAGAAAATGAAGAAAAAAGGGAAAAGGTCAAAAAGTGAAGCCAAAGTTGTGTAGTGCCAAGGAGGGTTAGTCACTATTTCCACATCTACCATACCCAACCCAAAGCCTACATTACAAGCCAGTACAAGTCCTATAGTGATCCTAGCCTGACTGTCTAAAAGACCAAAGTAGAGAAAAAAAGGGCAAGCCTATAGTATCACATATGCAGTATTTGGAACTTCTTTGTGAGAGTGAGAGTTCTAGTTGATAGTCCCAATTTATATATATATATATATATATATATATATATTCTCTGCCAGTGTTTGGAACTTCATTTGCTGTGAGGGTAGCATTGCATTCTACTAGTTGTCTATGTGAATAGCATTAGTGATAGCTCAGTTAAATGTTGATAGTTAGATGCCATCTCTAGATCCCTTCCTGTCATGAGTTATAGTTGTATGTATGCATAGCTAGTTGGGTTTTGAATGAATGGGTTAAATTGCATTCTACTAGTTGTCTGTGTAAATAGCATTAGTGATAGCTCACTTAAATGTTGATAGTTAGATACCATCTCTAGATCCCTTCGTGTCATGAGTTGTAGTTACATGTATGCATAACTAGCTGGGTTTTGAATGAAAAAGGGGTCAATGCTTGATAATGATCATGTGTGCAAATGTTGATTTTGTTGATTGTAGGTCTTTTATTTTACTTTATAGTTAAGTGTCATGTTGTAGTAGTGTTTTTGTTTGCTTGAGGACATGCAAACATTTTAAGTTGAGGGTGTTGATGTGATATGATTTTAAGAGCTTTCGACGCTTAAAACTTAGAAAAGATGCTTGGTCTTAGGAATGTTTATGCAGATATAAGGTGTTTTTACCTTGTTTACAGTGAAATCGGGTTTTGGAGTTAGATTATGAAAAAGAAGAGGAAAAAGTGCAGAAAATGGGCCAAGTGCAGACCTCAGTACGAGTCATACCTTGGTGGTACGAGCCGTACCTAGCAATCGTGAGAAAATATAGAGGAGATGCATAAGTGTTGGGGCCAAGTACTCTCTTGGTACAAGCCGTATTAAGGAGTCATCAAAAAGTTAAAAAGTTGTGCACTTTCCTGAGTTCCTAGTATGATTGGAAGATACAGGTCGTGACGACAACATATGGCTCATACCAAGGAGCCATGGTGAATTTCAAAGAACATGTCAAGTTCGTAGATCTCAAGGTATGAGTAGATACAATGAGTAGTTACATTCAAGTACGAACTGTACCATGGACTCGTGGAAAGATTTAGAGAATTCTAGACTTCATATATCCAGACTACGACAGGCAATGTACAACTCGTATTGGAATTGTACGAGTCGTACCAACTCCTAGGACTTGACAAATTTTAAGGCTGCATTGCTTATTACGAATTGAAGCCAAGACTCATAGCATGATAAACAGGTTCCTGTTAATTTAGAAAAGTATTCAATTTGTATAAATACTTTTTAGGTTATTTTCTTTATGAGGACCGATTCTTTACTTTGTACTTATAATTTTTGGGTTTCCTAACACTACTTGGAGAACAAATACCTAAATTACTTAGAGATTTTTTTTCATTGTCCTTGAATTGTTCATAGTTTGGTTGTGCAATAACCAATTAAGGTTTTATTCATTCATCATTGTAAGTGTTAATTATGTTTTCTTCCATGAAATCTAATTCTTTTCTTGCAGTTATGAATAGCTAAAACCTCCACAACTAAGGTTGTGGGAATAACTATCTAGGGTTAACATAAAGTTATTCTAAACCAATACGCATGCTTATATTGTTTATCTCTTCATCATAAATATTTCTTAACTATGCGCAACATTAGGACTTTCCCATATTCCCTACTTTCTTGAGCTTGGAGAAGTAGAGATTAGGAAAAGAGAAGAAAAACAAAGCCTTGCACTTTAATTTCATTGAATAACTTGAGTTGTGGTTGAAAGATAGTTAATTTTTGAAATAATTCATAACAGTTAAAGTGAAATAACTCGCGAGACTTAATCCGGTAATTGAGTATAGTCATGCAAGAAGGATGAATCAATCGCTTGGATGAACCTATATTATCAGTTTTGCAGGCTAAATATTGGGATAGATTACTAGTGTAATAACCTGAAGTTGTTAAGAATTCATAGGGAATACATCCCTAGTAAATTGCATAAACTTGATCACAACACCAATTTTCCACATTCTTAATTTATTATCTATTTAACCCCACCCCATTTGGGAATAACTGAACTAAAAGCATAAAATACTAGCGTTATTCTAAATCCAATGGGATCTACCCAAACCTTAGTTGGGTTCTTTATTGACAACGTCCACGTTATACTTCTTCAGAGGTATAATTTGAGCATTATCACCCGCTGCAGCAAGGAGTCTTCCACTGCAGCAGTCTCGTTACAACGGAATTAGTCCGCCGCAGTGACCCTACGCCTGGGCCACCTAATTTAAACTTAGCCCATTCAAACTCTGTCAATTGCATAATCACTTAATCCGAGGACATAACCCAGACTCGCAAAAAATTTTATATTTCTCCACGTTTATGTCGTCAAGGTTTTATAACGATCGGTCGGGTCATTACATACCCAAATGGAGATTCTTTAAATTTTCGAATTTAATCCGTTTTAAGTCTTGTTCTTAGTTGATAAAAAATCTTAATATATTTTAACAGCACCAATGGGTTTGTTTCTTAGCAGGCTGAACAAAAATAAAATGAGATTTGCCATTACATTACAATGTCCTCGGTCAAACCAGTTAAATAAAATCTAAAACCAAATTCTATACAAGACTTAAACCATACTATATAAGTATTCACTAGAGAATTTAAAACATAATGCAATTTCATAATATTAATGTACACCAATTTCTAATCATTCTGTAAACATATGAGCCACTAAACTTGATAATACAATTAAATTATATAAAATTAAAAAATAAACCAACAATATCATTGTTAGACCAAAAAAATGAAAAGAACACTTTCTAAAAATAATAATACCAACTTCTAAATATTTGTAAATCTCAAATATAATAAGTTAACACATATGGCTCAAGACTTTTAAATCATTCATTATCGTAATCGTAATTAACTTTATCATAATATAACTTGAGCTAATAACATAATTATAACAATGTATAAAACATAATACATGTGGAACAATGGGAGGACTCGTCATAACCGACACCATCATGGTAGAGCCTTTCATGATGCCCCACTGTCTCGCTCAAGTGGTCAGTGCCGACCCTGGCTTGCCTGGTGAGGGTCATGCATAAGGCTTGATATCACATTTGAGGGGATCATTATCATAACATCATAACATTTACAACCCACGGTGGCACGTGGTTATGAGACACCGATGTAGTCCTTTGACCGTCAGCCTGCTCGGTGTTACACACGGCTCCCAAAAACATGCATATAGGACCATACATAAATCATTAACATCGTGCATAAGAATTCATTGGCTAAATAACATTTATCATCACGTATCCCCTTTAAAACATGCTTAACCAAGAATCAATGCCCTTTTTATCAGCCAACATCATAAATCGGTAAATCATGAAATTTGTTTCGTAAATCATAAATTATTCTTCATCATATGTGCATCGCCCAAAGCTTTATCATACTCAATTTTTTCAAAATATGCTCATAAACATGGGTAACTTTGATTCATGTATTTCCATAATCAATAAACTTAAAATAATGAATATTCATCATAAATCATGATTTCCATGAACTTCCATAAATGGGCAATTTAGATTTAAAAAGATTGCAACATGATTTTGATGAAAATAATACTAAACCTTCCCAACTTGCATATTTAAATAAATAAAACTCAATTAAAATATACCCATAAGGAGAAATCACATTGACATGCTTTGGGTAAAACCTCATGGAATTTAAGTAGGAGAATTCATGACTTTAATCGAATTGGGCATGGGTGAGGAAGAATTCCACCCACTTTAAAACCCTACATACCTGGGAATGGAGAGACTCGAAGTTCCTTGAACACCCACAAAAAAATTGAAGAAAATTTTGGGGAAGATGGCCTTGAATCTCCCAAAAACCTCTCTAGAATCCTTGCATGAGAATGGGCATGTCTAAAGGACTTAACTCATATTATTATACTCAGAAAATATCCAAAATGACGTAGTTTAGGGAAAAAAACTAGGAAAGGTTGAAAATACCCTTAAAATAATTTCCCTGAAAACTGTCTCGGGCGGACCAATGACCGACCCAACAGGTCGTGGCAACATACCACGGCTCGGGGTATCGAGTCGTGGGGTGCACTGCCTCATAACACATTTCAGATCCCTTCCCACGACCTATCAGAACGAGTCGTTACTTCAAACCACGGGTCGTTGAATCGACCGTCGTCAACTCCTTGACCAAACTGACTCCTCTTTCCACGAGCCTCATCACAACTCATTGTGACTTCCAACGAGTCGTGGTTTCCATCCGTTGAATGTACTGGAATCCTCAACCAACCAGTAACGACTTGAAACAATGGGTCATTGTCTATCACAACGAATTGTGGGATGGCCCGTTGCATCCTCCTCAGCCTAAGTCCCAACCTCCCAATGACTGGTGACAACGGCTCGTTGTTCCTGACAATAGGTCATTGTACCGTCTGTTGTTTCCTCTGATTCCCTGACTTCCCAAACCACAACTGCATATGACAACTCATGGTATCCTACCACGAGTCGTAGGGTCGTCCGTCCTGTGATATTTTCACCAATTTTATGAATTTTTCAATTTTAACTCCCGGGTCTATTCTTAGGCCTTTCTGAGCTATTACACTAGGCTTCACCGGGGCATCTCCAATCACCTTGCCACTCCTAGTGACAAGGGCCATGCATTGACCATATTTCTTGGGATTAGGCATTTTGTTAGTAGGTAGTGTTCCCTTTATCCAGGAATCCATTTGAGCTGATAGGTGATTCATTTGGGCTTCCAAATTCTTGATGGAATCCGAGTGTGAATTCACTATTTGAGCGAGATTAGACACCTCCCCTCTTAATTCCTTCACCCCACTCTCAGTCGACTCCACCTTCTTCAAAACTCTCAATAGCATTTCTTCAATTTTTGAATTGAACGCATCACTCACGCCCAGCTGATTCTGAGGATTCCCAACCTTAGGAGGTGGAATCTGTTCAAACTCCTGTGATATCGGTCACTCTCTTGGTTTGGCTCTCTATTACCCCACCTTTCATTCCTTTCAGGCCATCCTTGTAGCTCACGATTTCTCCAAACTTGGTTGCATCTCTTGGGCACCATAGGCCTTGGTTTGCTCCTTGGAAGCCAGGATGAGGACCTCCCATTTGGTTTCCCATATATTGGGCATTCTTCATCATATCTCGGCGGTGATGACTCTTCTTCATATTGTAAAGGACCTTGCATTCCCACGGCATTTACTACCTTTGGCCTTGCTCCCATCACGTGCTTTGTCATCAATTCTAATTGTGTCATCACCTTGGCAAGATTTTCATCCCGCTCTTCATCCCATTTTCGCAACTCCGTCGCAAATTCACTTGAACTAATCTCATGAGTGCACACACTTGTTTCTCTTGTGTGCAATTCCTGTTGGTCTTTTTCATTTGATCTAGGAGAGCTTTGGCCAACCTGTATGTTTGGTCCATAATAGAACCACCAGCTAGGTTGTTGTCCACATACTTGTTGATTGAATCAAGGGCCCTATAAAAGCTTTGGAGAAGCACTCCATCCGGCAATCCATGATTTGGGCAAAGAGCAACCTTCTTTTTAAACCTTAACCACGCCTCGTGTAAAGGCTCTCTAGGTTCTTGCCTAAAATTTGTAATATCATCCCTCAATTGAAGCATCTTTGATGGAGGGAAAAAGCGGTCCAAGAAGGCCTGGGATAGCTCCTTCAATGAAGTAATATACCCCGGAGGGAGTTCCTCTAGCCACATTGTTGCCTCCACCGTCAATGAAAAAGGAAAGAGTCCCTAATTGACTCTTGACTGATGTTTGTTATATTGAAGGGCTGACATATTTCCAAGAAATTCCTCAAATGATGATTCACATCCTCACTTGGTTTTCCACCAAAGATCCCCTTCATTTGCAACAAGTGAAGCATGGTGCTGGTGACATGAAACACTGCATTCCCTGCCATTGGTGGTAGGCGAATAGCTCCTGCAACTTCCGGCATCACCAGATTATCTTCCTCAAGTTCCATGCTACCCTCCACTGAGTTATCCCCTGCTTGGGAGTGATGACTCATGTTTTTATGAGCTGCTAACAATAAAGCAAACTTCACATTAAGTAGCTACAATTCAAAACTATTTCAACTTAACAATCAACACAAGACCATCAAGTCCTAGTCCCCGAAAACAACACCATTTTTTATAACGTCCAAAATATATCCTTAATGCAAAGAATATACACGGCAAAAGTATAAAAAAAAGTAACCCGACGAGTGTCGGGGTCAAATACCACGAGGACTAGGGAATGATAATTTCAAGTGTCAATTGAGAAATTGATGTTACTTGCACCACGTAGATTTAATATAAAAAAATAAAATTGGGGGAATTGAAATTTTTAGAGAATTGTATTGGTTGATTTAGTGAAATAAAATAGCAAGATCAACTAAGTTGTCAAAAAGGTGTGAAATACTAGAGGTGCGATGTAGATGAAATACTAACTAGATCGGAACATGCCAGGTCATCTTATAAGTTCAACAAGTGTAAATAATATCGGGAAGTGGGTAATCTTAGCTTCTCAGCCTATTGACTACCTCTTGCTAGAGTTTTATCAAAACTCTAGCCACAACTTAGCTCAACTCGATTTGGTTTGGATTAGCAACTGCACTATTCCTAGCTATTAGTTGCCAATAAGGAATGAGAAAGCAATTTCAGCTATTTCTAGCCTAATTTCACATTCTCTTATCCATGCCCACTACTACTATATTCTTTTCCAATACTTAATTATTCTTTCTCAAGAAAGAATAAATAGACCCATATCATAATCAATGGATCTTCATTAATAGATTGAAGAGAATCTAATAGATTTACACTTAATTGAACAATATGAAGATGACTCTAGCAATATCCAATCCAATTAAGTATTCATCATCACACACCTCTAGTTAATGATTTTAGCTACTCATAGTTAAGATTCAAAAACACATTCATCAATAGCATCATCAATTTTAATAACAAGAGTAGATAAATCAACTTCACAAAATATTCATCAAAAATAGCTAAAATTTTCTACAATTTTCAATCAAAATCTCCCTCTCTCAGCTAAGAGAATGTTCTTCAGCTAAAAGAGGAAACAATCATATGATGTAAGCTTACTTCTCTCTCAATATCTCAATTTCTATCTCTCCTTCTGCCTCCTCAGTACAAAGTACTTTTTTCTCTATTTATATCCTGAAAAGTGGGCACTTTTTATCTCTTTTCTAGTGTTGGATGATTATACCCCCATGAGCACTATTCTGGAATAGGCGGAAGCACCAGCGGTTCGCCGTTATAATCTGTGAATCGTCGGGTGTGTTTTCATCATCTTCACTAAATTCCAGTGAACACCGGCATTTTGTCGATGCCAATTCGTGAACCATCAGGTCTTCAAGCCATATTCCAGAACTTTTTGGTATCATTCGGCGACTGGAACGGTGACTCGCTGCGGGTAAGTCACAAACCGCCGATGGCATTAAACCTCTGAGGCGGTGATATTTGGCCTTTGGCCGGCATCTCACCAGTTTTCATCTGTGAATCATCGATTTACTCTCACTCCCTTCTTTTTGCTTCATGTTTTCTCTTTTATTCACTTTTAGCCATCTACACACAATGAAAGCAAAAAGGGCATAAAATCCAAGTAATCAACTAAAGAACGAAATAAAAACTCATGTTTTAGAGCCTAATGAATTGTCAAGTTACCAACTCATCAAACTCCCAAACATAAATCATTGCTTGTCCTCAAGTAATGCAATATTTAACTATTGAGGAATATGCCACCTCTCTTCACAATTAGCCCTCACCGATCACCTGGACTATGAAAACCCAAAAATACTCACCATGCTTACCGAAAAAGAGGAGAAAATACCCTAAAAGACCCAAATAATGAAGATGTTTCAAACAGGAAACCACTTTCTATCAAGAAAAGCTTATGAAATGAATTATTTAACAAAACAAGGGCATTGCTCAACCAAGTAACACACATAGCATCTCAAGTTATAATCACTGAAAATTCAAAGCTTGCCTTAAAGTTTACACTCCTAGCCCTATGTCCACTTTAACTCTAAATGCTCTTGCATCCCTAAAAAGGAATTATTCCACTCACCAAAATAAATGGATCCCTATTATTTTGGTCATGTGATCATTTGACTGCACACAAGGGATTAATTGGAAGAGACACTCACACTCACTCTCCCAAAAGATATCTTCTTGCATACACTTGACCCATAGGCTTGCCCTTCGTATAATTCGCTACTAATGTAGAGTAGCTGCACCTAGAATCATTTAGGACTTGCGGGTTGTGATGTAGGCTCGGGGTAAGGGTAGGATGAACATTTGGCTATAGTGACTAGATCCTCCCTAATGCTTTTTGTGACATACCTTTCATCAATTCCTCTCACTTAACCTTCTTTCCCTTCTTTCCTTGTTGATGAATTTCATCTCTTTAACACTCCCCCTTATAACCCTTTTTTGTGTTCACAACTAGCCTTATTACATCAAGCGGAAACACCGATTCGCACAAATTGTCTTTTTCTTTCTGATTTATCCTTTGGTGCACTTTGACAAAAGACGGTGTTCCCTTCACACTGTAATTCTTATCTTCCCCCTTTGTTTAGCATACCCCCAAACTTAGGCTTTTTCCTCATTTTTCACAAATGTTTTTATCACTCCCTCTTTCTCAGGCCTTAAGCCTCATTTCATCACTTATCCTGTTACTAGAATTTAGGGAGAATGGGGGCTAAAAAGAGGTATTAATAATGGTCTTAAGTCTTGTAATATGGTTTCCAGGGAAAGGGTTTAAGGCTCAACATTGGCTAATAAGGATCAATGCTCATGGAGGGTATATGGGTGAATTGACTAGACAAAGGAAAGCCTAATCTCATGTTGTTAGTGCAACTACATCTAAGATTTCGCCTTTAATCACATTTGGGGCAAGTTCTAGACAAGATGTAATGCATGAGATTCATCAAAAATGTCCTCACCACACAAGGCATCACCCTTAAAGGGTCTACAAGAGTCATTCTCAACACAAAACACCAAATTAGGACATCCAAGCAAGCAAACATCGTAAGTCAAGAAGGGAATTTACAATGTATGACAAAGAATGCTATGTTATGGTGTCAACACTTCTTCATTATCTTCATTCTCATGCTATTGTTTTTACAATTCCATTTCAATAAAAAAAAATTACGGTGTGGCCTCTCAAAACAACTGCACAAAAGACTCAAAGCAACATGGAATTTTTCCTCAAGAATGTCGCCACTCAATCCACCATTAGGAAAATCAACCTGGTTCAACAACAAAAATAAAAAAATAAAAGAGAATGATCCTTGGGAAAGAACCGCTGTCAAAAGAAAACATTCAAAGTTTTAATTTCTACACTACTATTTACAATGGCTGAAAGAAGAACAAGACTTTGGGGTTATTTAATTCAAGATTTTCAATATTTTATACTTCAAATCAAAGACCCCATTTAGTCACTAATCATTCATCATAATCAAAAAAACTTGAACCAAATCATTCATTCATTCATTTGAGAACAGGACACACCCGATAAGGGAAATCATCAATCATTGAAATAAACCTAACATCCCAACAAAGGCTGGACTTACTCTGACTCAAAAAAAAACGTATGAATATCAAAAGAAACATTCATTCTTGGTCCCCTCATAAATCGCGCTCATCCCTCCCCCACTTAAGATCATACATTGTCCCCAATGTAAATATGTAAAAAGGAAAGAGACAAGGAACTCCCTGAGTGGGTTACTCCTCTTCATCGTCAGCATACGTCTCACCATCATCACCGATGGTGGTTTCACCTAGCCCAGCGAAATCATCTCGCAGCCCTTCAAACAGATAATCAATTGGCCCCCAAACTGAAGAAGGAGCGCCATTGCAGCATCCAAGGCGCTCTTGTCGGGCACTTCTATCCAAGTCTGACTCTTCCACATACACCTCAGTTTAGAGGGAAGTGACTACCCCTTCTACTACATCCACCCTCTTGCATAGAGTGGCGACATTCTCTTAAAGTGACTTGAGCTCCTTCTTGATTGTTTTAGTAATGAGTGCTGGGAGGTTCTTAGCCAAACGTTGAAGTTGGATTTCGCGCGAGTTTGTCATCTCCACAAGTCAATGGAGACCACTTGACTGAGAGGATTTTGGAGGAGGAGAAGCTCCTAACTAAGGCAAGTCACCCGATGCTTGGCCCGACATTTCAGGCTGGGGCACATTGGATTTTAGGGCAGTTGGTTATTGGGCGGAACCGTGGGAGAGGGATTCTTCTTACACTCCAAAGGCCTGTAGTCTCTTTATTTTCACTATCGGTGCCTCGACATCTCTCTTCCGCTGAGTATCTATCACACCCGAAGCAACAGAAGGCGTTTTATCCGAGAATAGAGGCACCCCAGCTATTGCGCAAAGCTGGGATATTAAGAAAATGTAGGGAATTGAGGTACTAGAGTTTTGGGTCTTTTTCTTCATTTGTTGAGTGACAAATTCCCCGAAGTTAATGGGGACTCCCATCGTTGTGCAAGCAATAAGGATGGTGGTTTCAAGGCTGACCCTCTGCTCATTTTTATAGGGGATGATCCAAGCACAAACAAAATCGAGCCAAAGCTTGGCCTCGAACTTCAAGTCATGGCGAGAGATTTCTCCACCCATAGAGGCCCAAAGAGGATTACCAGCAGCTAGGATGCGGCCTATCCAAGCAAATTGATCCTTCATATTAGCACGAACCACTGATGGCATTAATCCTCTGAGGCAGTGATATTCGGCCTTTGGCCGACGTCTCACCAGTTTTCATCTGCAAATCGCCAATTTACTTTCACTCCCTTCTTTTTGATTCATTTTTGCTCTTTTCTTCACTTTTAGCCATCTGCACATAGCAAAAGCAAAAAGGGCGTAAAATCCAAATAATTAACTCAAGAACAAAACAAAAACTCAAATTTTAGAGCCTAATGAATTGGTAAATTACCAACTCATTAATTTCCAGGAGAGCCAGTCTTAGAATGGAAGGGTAGTTCAGCTGTGCCTATAGGCCATTTCATTTCCTATCTTAAGGTCATAAAGATGATTTCTAAAGGTTGTGTATACCAGCTAGTTAGGGTTAAGGATGCTATGTTTGAGACCCCGACTATCCAGTTAGTTCCAGTAGTATGTGAGCATCCAAAAGTCTTCCTAAATGATCTACCGGGAATCCCTCCCAAGCGAAAGATTGATTTTAGTATTGACCTCCTTCCCGATATGCAGCCTATATCTATTCCTCCTTACAAAATGGCTCCAGGCGAGTTAAAGAAGTTGAAGGAGCAACTGAAAGACCTTTTAGATAAGGGGTTCATCAGACCGAGCAAATCCCCATAGGGTGAACCAGTTCTCTTTGTCCGAAAGAAAGATGGTTCTCTTCATATGTGTATATATTATAATCAATTGAACAAGGTCACCATCAAGAACAGGTATGCCCTCCCTAGAATTGATAATTTGTTTTACCAGCTTCAGGGTGCTAAGTGCTTTTCGAAGATAGATCTCAGATACGGATGCCATAAGCTTAGAGTTCGGGAGAGTGACATCTTGAAGACAACTTTCAGGATGTGTTATGGTCATTATGAGTTTGTAGTTATGTCTTTTAAACTAACGAATTGTCCTGCAATATTTATGGATTTGATGAACAGGGTATTCAAGCCATACTAAGATATGTTCATAATTGTGTTTATCGATGATATCCTGATATACTCTTGGAGCGAGGAGGAGCATGCCGCTCATTTGAGGGTGTTGTTACAAACTCTCAAGGATCGCTAATTATATGCTAAATTCATCAAGTGCGAGTTTTGGTTAAACTAAGTGGAATTTTTGGGCCATGTGGTGTCAAGTGAGGGTATAAAGGTGGACTCTCAGAAGATAGAAACGGTAAAGAATTGGCCTAGACCATTGAATCCTTTAGATATCAGGAGCTTCTTGGGCTTAGCTTGTTATTATCGGAGATTTTTGAGGGATTTTCATCTATTGCAGTGTCATTGACCAAATTGACCCAGAAGAAAGTGAAATTCCAATGGTCGGATGCTTGTGAGAGGAGCTTCTAGGAGTTGAAGACTCGACTAACCTTGGCACCGGTGTTAACCTAACCTAAGGGTACCGATGGGTTTGTGGTGTATTGCGATGCTTCCAGGATCGGCCTGGGTTGTGTATTGATGCGGCATGGTAAAGTTATAGCATACGCTTCCAGGCAGCTGAAGGTTCATGAAAGGAATCACCCGACCCATGATCTTGAATTGGCGACGGTGGTCTTTGCCTTGAAGATTTGGAGACACTATTTGTACGTGGTCCATGTAGATGTGTTTACAGACCACAAGATCCTACAATATGTATTTACCTAGAAGGACCTAAATCTTCGCTAAAGGAGATGGTATGAGCTACTCAAAGATTATGATATGAGTGTACTTTACCATTTGGGTAAGGCCAATGTAGTAGAATACGCACTTAGTAGACTCTCTATGGAGAGTGTGTCCCATGTAGATGAGGGGAGGAAGGAGCTGGTGAAGGATGTACATCAACTTGCCAGGTTGGGAGCTCGTTTGGCTAACTTTACCGATGGCGGTGTTATTGTTCAAAATGGATCAGAATAGTCCTTGGTGACTGATGTAAAAGATAGATAAGACATAACCCTATTTTGTAAATTTAAAGGAGGTCATTCAGAATCAGAAGGTAGAGATCTTCTCCAAAGGGAGAGATGGTGTACTTCGATATTAGGGTCGCTTGTGTTTTCCGAATATTGATAATTTGAGAGATCAGATATTGCACGAGGCTCATGGTTTCAGATACTCCATACATCTAGGTGCCACCAAGATGTACCGTGAGCTACAGGAAGTCTATTGGTGGAATTGCATGAAGAAGGACATAGTAAAATTTGTGGCTAAGTGTCCGAACAGTCAACAGGTGAAAGTGGAGCATCAAATACTTGGAGGTGTGCTTCAAAACATTAGTATTCCTACTTGAAAATGGGAGGAGATCAATATGGACTTCATCACAAGGTTGCCTCGCACTCGTTGACAGTATGATTCCATTTGGGTGGTCGTGGACAGGTTGACCAAAGCTGCTCATTTTCTACCAGTCAAAACCACTGATTTAGTGGAGGAGTATTCCAAACTATACATTCGAGAGTTAGTTCGGTTGCATGGAGTGTACTTGTCTATCATATCAAATAGAGGTACTCAGTTTACCTCTCAGTTTTGGAGATCGTTTCAAAAGGGACTTGGTACTCAAGTCAAGCTCAGTACATCAATTCATCTGCAAATCAATGGTCAAGTGGAGCAGACTATTCACACTCTCGATGACATGTTGAGAGCGTGTGTAATTGACTTCAAGGGTAGTTGGGATGATCATTTGCCTCTTATTGGGTTTTCATATAATAACAACTATCGTTCCAACATTCAGATGGCTCCATTTGAGGCACTCTGTGGGCAGATATGTAGATCGCCTATTGGTTGGTTTGAAGTTAGTGAAGCTGCGATGATAGGACTAGATTCAGTCCATGAGGCCATGGAGAAAGTTCAGCTCATACGGGACAGGTTAAAAATAGCTCAAAGTCCCCAAAAGTCCTATGCTGATGTGAGGAGGAGAGAACTTGAGATCAAAGTTGATGATTGGGTGTTTCTAAAGGTGTCTCCCATAAAGGGAGTGATGAGGTCCGGAAAGAAAGAAAAACTCAATCCTTATGATGTTGGCCTGTACCAGATTGTGAAACGGGTTGGCAAGGTAGCATATGAATTGGAGTTTCCCTCAGAATTAGCTTTCATTCATCCTGTTTTTCTTGTATCCCTCTTAAAGAAGTGTTTGGGGGATCGAGCTCTAGTTGTAATAGTGTAGAGTGTAGGTCTAAACGATAGCCTTAGTTATGAGGAGGTTCCGGTGGAAATACTGGATTCAGGTTCGAAGACTAAGAAACAAAGAAGTAGCTTCAGTTAAAGTTTTATAGAGGAATCGGCATGTTGAGGGACCTACATAGGAAGCTGAAGCAGATATGATGGATAAATACCCACACCTATTCCTTTCCAGCTCAGTTTCAGCTTGAGGTATCAGTTTTTACTCTAAAACTCTATTCGATTTCATGTTCAGCTCATGTACCTTAGTTCTTCCATGTAAAAGTATGTATGTATGGTTCATGAATTTAGTTGATTTATGTAGTTCGGTATGGAGGTAGTCATTCCATCAGTTTTCAGCTTATATGATCAGTATTTGAATATGATGATTGCGTTTCTCTAACTTTCTATATGATTTTCAAGTTTGAGGAAGAGTGTTCCCAAGGGGGAGATATTGTTATTCCCCAAAAGCCGTAAGATCATATCCAGGAGTTGAAACAGAGAAAACAAGATTTTCTGCACTAGGTCACAGAACGAGTCGTCCTGTGACCCGTCAGGATAACCACGAGTCATTGACTCGTGGTGAGGGCTTTGACTTGTTTGAAAATGTTCAAGTTGGGGTGACCACAGGTCTGACCACGAGCCGTTAGGTCACCCATGGTAAAGGGATGTTGAAGGATGAAGGAAGAGTCGGCAGTGTACCCCACAGCTGGACACCATGAGTTGTGGTCAATGCCACGATTTGTTAGGTGAATCATGGTCAGCAGTTTGTTAAGGACTTAATGATTTTGGCAGTGAAAGTCATGAGAGGTGACCACGAGTCGTGGTCATCAGTGAAGAATCATTAGGTCCCTCATGGGGACCTTTTGAGGAAAACTGGCAGTGTACGTAATGACTCCTTACCACGAGTCGTGGTCCATGGCAACGACTCGTCCAGTCACCCTTTGGGACTGGCAGTCTGTTTTTCTCTGCGAGTTTATTAAGGGATTTTTCATAATTCCTATGATCCTAAGGCCTAAACTACGTCATTTTAAGTTATAAATAGTGAATTTTAAGAGGGGTAAGTTCATTTTAAGCTATTCTTATTCATGCATGCAAGTATAGAAGTCTAGAGAGGTGATCAAGCTCAATTGCTTCCAAGTTCTTCTCAATTCTTCCTTAGGCAATCAGAGAAGTTATAGAATCAGATTCTCTCAGGTATGTAGGGTTATGAATTGGTGAAATTGTACACACCCATGCCCAATCCCTCTCTAATTCATGAAAATCTATATGTTGATCCTATGGGGTTTTAACTCAGTGCATGAATTTCCTAAGTTTCTACCATAGGTATGGTCTAAGCTTGTTTCTATTATTGAATTATGACTCATGGGCAAGTTTTACAATATTTTCAATTATAATCATGTTTTCAAGATTTATAAATTATGATGCCCATCCATGAAAAGTTCATGAAAGTTGAGATCTATGATGTATGTTCAAGTATGTGGAGATATTTATGACAAAAGCACGTTTTCAAGTTACCCATGTTTATGATCATGTTTTCAAGTGAATCAAGTATTTTCACGCATGTTTAAGTATTGGGCAAGCCCATATGTTCATGTATGATTTAAGATTTCATGAATTAGCTTACCACATGATTTTGGAGTCAAGACTCCCAATTATGTTCATCTTGTGGTATGGTTTAAGCCAAGGCTCCTCATGTATGATCTCAGATTTTATATGTAAATGATTATTCAGCATCCCCACTAGACGATGATCAGCTTCGTTGAAAAATGATGGAGAGCATATGTATGTTTTTGGGAGTAGTGTCTAGCACTTAGTAGTCTAAGGGTCAGTCAACCCTATGCCTCAGAACTACAAGCCAATGTAGGTGTGATTCTCAGATTCTTATCTTGATTATGTTTTATATTATACATGTTTCAATGATTTTACTTACTTAAGCAATTTTACTTACCTTACATACTCGGTACATTCCACGTACGGACCGCATACTCTTTGTTGTATCATTTTATGATATAGGCTCCAATATTCAGACTCAGCCCCGTCACTAGCCAGTTCTCTGAAGTTACTATCCAGTCTCAGTGGGTAAGTCCTCATCTCCCGAGGACCATTTCTTACCCAGTTATCTTTGTACTTTTAGTTTTCAGACTTGTCGGGTTAGTTGGGGGTGTTGTCCCATCAACCCATCAGATATGTTAGAGGCTTTCAAACTTTGCACAGTAATCAGCTTGTCATGTATGATACAAACTATAGTTCTAATATTATGTTATGTTTAGACTCTCGTTATGTTTATTATCTTAAGTCTTTCGCTTTTATTGATTGACTTAGATGTATGTTCATTTCATGGGTCGACTTGGAGTCTCTCAGGGCTCCTTGTCCCATTTCTCAGTTCAGGCCTGTGTTCGGGTCGTAACAGTATAGTACATGGAATTCTATAGTCCCCTGCAGGTCATGACTAGAAGGTAAAATATAAGATCCTCTGGCATGTGTGTACAGTGATGTGACGGAGGTGTGTTCCTAGCATATCACTGATGGTATGATTGTGAGACAGATATTGTGTGAGTATGGCATGATATACATACGACTGCAATGACGTAGAGGTATATACAAGTGTGATACAAGATAAATGGACATGATTTGGGTGTAATATGAGAGACACAATTGGAAGGTAAATAATATAACACGGTATATTTAAGGTGCTATATGATATAATTATGGTGTAGGGATGAGGTGTGAAATTCGAGACAGACGGGTATATACATATACTTAAATTGTGGAGTACTTAACTTCATCGATACAGTTGATGCTTTCTTTGTGTGTACTTGAACTACTTAATTGTATTGCGATTGAGTATTTGATACAAATGGTCTTTGTGGGTGATATATGGTAACATGAAGGGTTAACAATGATAGTGTACTACGGGGAGAATGCTGGTTTAACATTATTATTAATATACGAAATTAAAGAGGGTCAGTTAATATTGTGAGTAAATAAATAGGTCAATAAATAATAGAAACGGACTTGATTAGTGTAATAGAAGGGTAAATGAAGTAGATGTGTGAGTAATGTTATATGGCGGGATAAAAGAGGTAAGGATTGGTGGAACCGGGCTACTGCCTAAGTTAAGGGGCATTGTTGTAGGCAAGTTGTGCTGTCGAGAGACCGCTGTAGCAGTCAAAAGTACCCGCTGCAGTAGGATGAGAGAGAAAAATTGAGAGTTAAAATAAGGGCCAAAGTTGTAGGGTGCTTGTATGAACATTGATGAGTTATAAGCATCGATAGTGTAGCTAGTAGACCTGATGGATTATAATATAAGTTGGATTTATAGTTACATTACATTTATTAAATCAATTGCATGTTAAATTATATGTCGTTATTTGAACTAATCTTAGTCGGCTGATGATGTCTACTGGTACGTGTGGTGTAATAATACTATCTTGCTACACTTTTTTGGTGTAGGTTGTGGCAGGTTGAAAGTTTTAGATTTGACGTGGAGTACTTAAATTCAGCATCCATAATTTTTCTCCGCAGACGAAGCTGTGTCATTTTATATTATCAAGTATTCTGTTAGAGCTCTTGTATCTGTCTAGACTAGATCTTGGGAAGTCATGGTTCTGAAGGAAAGTGTTGTTATAATTTTAAAAATATTTTGTATTATGCAAATTTATGAGTATTTAAATTATCTTGTACGTTGGGTTGGAAAGGGGTTCTCCTATCTAGTTGAAGTCGATATAGGTGCCCGCATGACTCGCCCATTTGGAGTCGTGACAAATATAGTGTCACGCCCCACCTTGGGGGGTATGACTGGCACCTGGTGCCCTACTAGGATCTGAACTACTGGACTGCTAAGCCTAGGCACGTCTGGTGCCTGGCTGGCTCTAACTCACACTTCTGGAAACAAAGGGCTATATAATGGCTGTAAACACAGCCCCCGGCCCATTGGCCTATAGCCTCCTGTACCTGTAATAACAGCTGACCAGAACATGCAACTATAGGGAAACCTATGCGGACCGACAAGGCCACCATGTTGTCTAGTTATCTGCAACTCAGCAACAAAATACTAGAAGGCTACGTGACCGGCAAGGTCACCACTACTGTCAAACTTATGGCCCCACACGGCCAACATAAAAGAAGCAAAAGTACTAACAGCTAACAACTGCGCGGCCTCACACGACCGGCTTAACTGACCACAGGGAAATATACAGACTGTAAGCCTCTAAGAATAGCAATAGAAGTGATCGGGACAGGGCCCCGACCTACCCGTACTATATAACGAAAGAACTAAAATACACCCCTGGAATTCAGTCTCCGGATGACAGGAGCTGAATACTCGATCGCTGACAGGAATCACGTAGTGTCACCTGCTCGTCTATAAGTACCTGCAGGCAAGTAATGCAGCGCCCCACCGGGTGTCAGTACCGCTGGTACTGAGTATGTAAAGCAACAACTGAAAGAAATGTCTGAGAAACAATGATATAACTGATGAAACTGAAATAGAAAGGAATGAATTAACTGTCTGATAATGTAAATCATACCTTCTCTCATTTACACTGGAAAGAAGTAAAAGTCATACTTGGAGACATATCCCTCTACTGCTGATCTACTCGTATCTAACATAGCATGGCATAACATGAAATAACATAACATAGCACACACAAACCTTACCCGGCCCCCATAAGCCGGGAGGTACAACCAGCACAGAATCTATACCCCTACCCCGGTCATCCCATCTCCTATAATGGCTGTAAGCATCCCGCCGGTCCCCTGGGTATGCACTTGGGCTCGCTGAGCCCCTGACTATAACTGCATCTGAGTCCGGAGGACTCCTGAATCTGCACCCGGGCGTATCCGCTCGACTGGGGTGTGTAAGGGCCGATCAAGGCACAAATATGGGGAAAACTGGCATCCCATCTTCGTCCCCTGTGGGACGGCATGCCACTCCGTGGAGCGACGTATCCTCGTCCTCTGGCGGACGAGTCGATACAGCTATTAACCCTGGGCGCGCATGGATGCTAGGTAGTCCAACCCCAAATAATACAACGGTCTCAACTAGTAGTACTATCTGCATATCTCACATACTGAGGCTAGCTGGGATAAAGTATCTGTATATACCATTTGTTGAGCTAATGATAGCAAGCTGTACGTATTTAATACGTGCTGAGGCAGGTAAATATATATAAATATGAATATAGTCTCCTGCCGAGGTGTACTGGGGCAAATGCTATATAAGATAATATTTCTGCTGAAAACTCTGCTGTTTACTCAGTTTCTGTATACACTATATGCTGGACTAGTGATAGAAATATGTACATACTTAATACATGCTAAGGCTGGAAATAATATATATGTATGTACGAATGTGGTCTTCTGCCAGACTATACAAACGCTAATGCTGAACATGATATAGTCCTTCTGCTGAAACTACGCTGTATACTGATTTTCTGTAGTAACATGATTTACTATTCCTAACATGCTTTCTAACTTCGTTTCAACTTATCATTCTATTTCTGAGCTGTCTTACAGGTACTACTTGCTCTACTGAGTTTCGATTGAGCACAAAGATATACTAACATCCTGTGTAACATCGCATACTGAGCATACTGTGCAGTTTCTAATGCTTATATTAGAATCTATATCGTACTAGCAAATTTCACGTAAGTTGTAACTCGATACTTCTAATATCGTACCAATAATCGTAGCAAACGTAACACACGACTTCTGGACAATCTACTGGCCTTTAAATTACAGTACTGTATCAAGATTACTTAACTTGCCAGGAAACTAACTTTACATACCTTATCCTTGAACTATTCGTCTGTCGGACGAAGCTCGGCCGGTACTTTAACTGTTTTCTCCCAACTGCATTCATAAACATATCAATCAATACTGAATACAACTTTATTTTAAAAAGGCAACGTCACTTTCGATATAGTTTATAACCTAAACTTAGGTTTATCGAAAGACGGCCAGAAACTCGCTATTTTTCAGAGGTCCAGAAGGGAGAAATGTTCACTTCACAGCTAGGAACACATAGACACTAATTTAGAGCAATTCCAGTTACCTTAGCTCGGTGGCTCGATGATTCGTCGGTCGTATTTTATGAAACTGAATCCGTAGGAATGCTCTCTGCTGCTAAATACCTCTGTATCTGGAGTTAATTTGAGTTTAGGCAGCGTTTGGCAGCGTAATCGGACGAAAATTATTTAATTTCTTCATTCCTCCTTTCTCTCTGCGTTTGCCCTCTGTTCCCTGGAATTTCTTTTGATTTAAAATGAAATTAAACCGAAGTGGGGCTTATATAATTGAGCCTGAACTTGGGCAACGTGTCACGGAGCCATCGCGGAGGCCTCACCTCCGTGACACGCTGCCATCGCGGAGGGGCTCTGCCTGGCTCCTCCAGCGATGGTTCGACGGGTTTCTCGTTCGATCTTTTTCCCGGGCCTTTCTACAGCACGTATGGCCTTCAGATGTGCTTAACCAACGTGCGAATAGGTCGTCTAGGTGCCGGGAATTCTACGGGGTATAACATTCTCCCCCCCTTAAGAACATTCGTCCTCGAATGTACACTATTATCTAGAGGACTACTTACTTTACTTTGTAGAAAAATTTCGGCAGAGTTTCCCCTGTAATATGGACTATCGCAAAAACTTGAAATGCAGAAAAGTCCAACACAGGCACTGCGCATAATATTCTAGGATCCACTGGATAACTAGATATCAATCTTTCTTTATCATTTACAGACATACAACCATAAGATACTGCATAAATAATAGTACGGACATACCTGTCGCCTGACTAGGCCTGAAATAGGTGAGGATATCTGGTCCTTATATCTTCCTCCGCGTCTCAAGTCATCTCCTCTCGGTTCCTGTTACGTCTCAATATCTTGATAGACGCAATATCTTTAGTCCTCAATCTGCGAATCTGTTTGTTTAAGATAGTTATTGGAGCCTCTTCATAGGCCAGCTTTTTGTAACCTGGATATTCTGGACTGGGACTGCTCTGGACGGGTCTCCTATGCATTTCCTCAGCATAGCTACATAAAAGACCGGATGAATAGATGCTAATTCTGGAGGCAAATTCAATTAATGGTAAATGATCATTTTGGCTATTACTGAAATCTAGCACACATGCTCGCAACATGTCTTCGAGCGTCTGAATTGTGCGCTCAGCCTGCTCATCTGTCTGAGGATAGAACGCTGTGCTTAAATTAATCTGCGTTCCCAAACCTTCTGAAATGACTGCCAGAATCTAGCTGTGAATTGTGCTCCTCTGTCTGAAATAATGGATACTGGTATTCCATGTAATCTGACTATCTTTCTGATATACAATTCAGCATAATCTTCGGTCGAGAAAGTAGTTCTTACTGGCAAGAAATGAGCTGATCTTTGCCAACCTGCCACTTATCACTCATATAGAGTCATGTCTGTGTTTAGTACGGGGTGATCTTGCTACAAAATTCATATGCACCGCTTCTCATTTCCGGAGAGGCACAGCTGTGTCCTGGGTCAAACCCACCTGGTTTCTGATGTTCTGCTTTCGCCTGTTGGAAGTTAGGACACTGGGCTACCAGTAGTTCTCTTTAATGTCATGGTACCTCTTTGTCGTATCGGGATGAAGAGAATAGCGGGCGTAATGCGCCTCGCTCATAAACTGCTGGCGATGCCCCAAAATATCTGGAGCACAAATGCGGCCTTTATATCGCCACACTTCATCCGCGGTTATCTAAAAATATGTCACTTCTCCTTACTGAACCTTGTGTTCAAGTTAAACCTGGCTAGGGTTTCTATACTGCCGTTCCTTTACTTCCACCACTAACGACAATGCTGCGATATTCTGTATTATCGCTCTGTTATCCTTTATTTCTGCTATGTGAACGGCTAAACCAGCTAACTAGTGAAATTTTTGGGTCTATTCCCGCTGTTCAGGCGGCAAGTATGCCAACTCCCCATAGATCTACGGCTAAGGGCATCTACCACCGTATTAGCCCTTCCCGGGTGATACAAAATTCTTGCTTTTTCAAGCATAAACTACTGCAGCTAACTCCAGGTCAGGGGGTAAGGTAATTCTTTTCACGTTTCTTCAACTGCCTGAAAGCATAAGCTATTACTTTACCATGCTGCATCAACCCTCTGTACCTTCTGGCGATGCTAACACTGGGGCTGAGGTTAACCTGGCTGTTAACTCTTGGAAGTTCTGCTCACACGCCTCAGTCTACTGGAACTTTTGCTGCCTTCTGTGTCAACTTAGCCAGAGGTGCTGCTAAGGTGGAAAATCCTTCCACAGACCCTCTGCAGTACCCGGCTAACCGCAGGGACTGCGTACTTTGATCGGAGTGGTAGGTCTAGGCTATGTTTCCACTACTTCGATTTTTTTTGTGTATTTATCTGTACACCAGCCTCCGACACAATGTGACCAAAAAGGCTACTAAACTCAACCAAAATTCACATTTACAAAATTCGACATATAACTGACGATCATACTGGTTTATTATACCGGAGAATCCGACAAGTAGTCTACCGGTATAACTAGAGCTTATATGGCCTTCTGGCCGCATGCTAAAGCTACTTGTTGCTAAGGTAACCTTGAACGACTATCTGCACACCATGTGCCCGTATCTGATCAGGGGGTCCTGATATCGACCATGACCTCTAATGATCTGGCTGCATAACCTTAAATGACTGAGTAGCCGGGTTGAATGACCCGAATGTGGCAGTAGTCTAGCAATTCTCTAACTGTTCTATTTGAGTACTTGTAATTCATGCATAACTGCAAACTCGTGGGCATCTAATTGCTTTGTTATTTGCTTGAACCACTGTAAGGCTGGGCTTAATCAAATTTACTTCCAGGCGATCAATCTCTGGATCTTCACGGGGAGTCTACTGATCCCCTGGTCTTAATAAACACTGTTCTAGCAGGGTACTATCAATCCCTTACGTCTTGTGTGTATCCACTTGGATCTATACTGCTGTTTTGGGGAATTCTCGGTCTTATAGGCTATTCTGTAACTACTGGCCTTCCGCTAGGGCTCTGTATCTGAATATCTTATGAAATCCAGCTGAAGTACTAGTCTGTCACTGACTACTGATGTGGACCCTTCCTTGGGG
Source organism: Datura wrightii (assembly GCA_035772735.1). Taxonomy (NCBI): domain Eukaryota; kingdom Viridiplantae; phylum Streptophyta; class Magnoliopsida; order Solanales; family Solanaceae; genus Datura; species Datura wrightii. Next base: position 148,824,711 of record JASDFA010000018.1, read on the forward strand.
TACCCACGGGTATTCTGACTGGGACGGCCGGCTGACTTATGGGTTGTTCTACATAACAACTGCTAGGTTGACTAAGGCCGACTGTCGCCCACAAGGCTGGGAAAACGACGTATGACCACTTAACATGCTAGAACAATTCTAATATTGCTAATCTCTGAAATCTGCCTACTCGGTCTCTAATCCTAGTTCTGGCACATGCACTACTGTTACCGATCTTCAGGGATGCCTCCCTGCTAATGCAGGCGCCAGCTGGTCGGTAGACTGTCTAATTGCGCCCTTATCCTCTAGCCATCTGTCTTAGGCCAATAACTCTGGTAAGCTCCTAGAGCCTAGATCTGACAACATCACCTAAGTCTGTTAATCTAATAATTGAGAACTGAGATAGTTTCTATGACTTCATACGTGAATCACACTTAATCCGCCCCTTTCTCTTCTTCTTTTCTTTCTTTCTTCTCCCTCTTTCTTCTCTTTTTTTTTTTGGCAAGGGGGTGTCCTGCAACGCAATTTGTATATGCTTTCTATTACTAATCGGCATCTGTGATTGTAGCCCTTATAGGCAGCCACTCACAACATATCTATTATCTGTATACATATATATCGCTAGCTACGTACAATATGTACTGATTTCTGCGGTAATTCATAATCTCTGACCGGTTCTGCTGAGTCTCACACCATACATGAGACATCGCTTCTATGGCCTAATAATATCTCCTGCCCTAACTTATCATTTCATAGAATTGTCACCCCATTCTGAAAATAACGACATAAACATTCTAGCTATTGTCTGCTGTTTGAAATTCTGCCACTCTTGCGATGTGGGGATCGACGTTCGAATCCTGTAGCCTTACTAGGTATATATTGAGAGCCCATAACTGTCTCCTGGGCCTTATCTCTAGGCTACACTAGATTAGAATTGCTGTATCAGTAACTTCTTAACCTTCCCATAGCGGACATACTGCGGTATTCTGAACCGCAATCCTACTGTCAGCCCAAGGCTTAATCCTTAATACGGTATTTTATCAATCCGGGGGTAATTCTAATTTCCCCACAAGATCTGACATTCCTGCTTCTTCCCCTTATCTTACTTAAACTGAACTCTGGGGTTCAAGGTACCTGCCTTTTCGTTGCTAATGAGATTACTTATCAAGCCTCGGCCTATACTTCTTCTGGCGTGTATTCAAGCCCATCTGATTCACATGGCCTCTATATCTTTCGATGTCACAGCTAGATCATAACTATAATCTTACAGGTATGTCTTTGTCTTACTATCTGTTAACATATGTAACAGACTTGGCCTTTTTTTGACCCGAACTTGACTATTACCCGGCATTTATTACTAACAGGTCTTTTACCCCTGCTTCGGGTAAGCTAACGGTCTTACTTTCTCTTCTGGCTTATTGTCATAAGGGTCTGCACAACTTACATAATCTTAAGGGCTCTTTACACTTTCTAATACTTACTAGGATCAATCAGCCCATCTTTACTTACCGCTGAATTCGGCAACCCCATCTCAAGTCTTATGCCCCTTTACTATACTGGCATCGAAACCAAGAGGTGGGAATAGCCCTTTTCTTATTGCAACAAATAAAAGCATTCAACTGTACCATATCTAAAAAGATGTATTTGGGATTCCTGCATTTTTCTCTCTTTCTTATACTTACCTGGTGGTCTGACCTTATCTGTAATCTTAATAAGATCTTATATAACTAATAAGTAAGTCAACTCATATGTACATTATACTTCTGACTTCCTATTCTGACGTTATCAACGTATACTAGTAATAATGCCAATAAAGGTATCACGCTGGGAGGTCTCTGATACCTCCTCCTGCTGCTGTAGTTATCATGTAACTGACAGATGCTCTCTTCCGTTGCTATTTCTGATCTTCTGCCTGTGATAGGGTAATGCTGATCTGCCTTTGTATCTGTAATCAAAGAATACGGTAAGTTCTCAGGGACTCAACCCTATACTATACCGCTCTAAAGCACGACTGACTGAGGAAGAAGGATAACCATCATATCATGCCTCGCAGCCTCCTGCCTATAGTATGTGGTGCACAACACATCCATAGACAAGACTCTACTTAGCACGGCTTGCAGACTCCCTGGGATACGACCTGCTCTGATACCAAGTTTGTCACGCCCCGCCTTGGGGGGTATGACTGGCACCTGGTGCCCTACTAGGATCTGAACTACTGGACTGCTAAGCCTAAGCACGTCTGGTGCCTGGCTGGCTCTAACTCACATTTCTGGAAACAAAGGGCTATATAACGGCTGTAAACACAGCCCCCGGCCCATTGGCCTATAGCCTCCTGTACCTGTAATAACAGCTGACCAGAACATGCAACTATAGGGAAACCTATGCGGGCCGACAAGGCCACCATGTTGTCTAGTTATCTGCAACTCAGCAACAAAATACTAGAAGGCTACGTGACCGGCAAGGTCACCACTACTGTCAAACTTATGGCCCCACACGGCCAACATAAAAGAATCAAAAGTACTAACAGCTAACAACTGCGCGGCCTCACACGACCGGCTTAACTGACCACAGGGAAATATACAGACTGCAAGCCTCTAAGAATAGCAATAGAAGTGATCGGGACAGGGCCCCGACCTACCCGTACTATATAACGAAAGAACTAAAATACACCCCTGGAATACAGTCTACGGATGACAGGAGCTGAATACTCGATCGCTGACAGGAATCACGTAGTGTCACCTGCTCGTCTATAAGTACCTGCAGGCAAGTAATGCAGCGCCCCATCGGGCGTCAGTACCGCTGGTATTGAGTATGTAAAGCAACAACTGAAAGAAATGTCTGAGAAACAATGATATAACTGATGAAACTAAAATAGAAAGGAATGAATTAACTGTATGATAATGTAAATCATACCTTCTCTCATTTACACTGGAAAGAAGTAAAAGTCATACCTGGAGACATATCCCTCTACTGCTGATCTACTCATATCTAACATAGCATGGCATAACATGAAATAACATAACATAGCACACACAAACCTTACCCGGCCCCCATAAGCCGGGAGGTACAACCAGCACAGAATCTATACCCCTACCCCAGTCATCCCAAGTCCTATAATGGTTGTAAGCATCCCACCGGTCCCCTAGGTATGCACTTGGGCTCGCTGAGCCCCTGACTATAACTGCATCTGAGTCCGGAGGACTCCTGAATCTGCACCCGGGCGTATCCGCTCGACTGGGGTGTGTAATGTGCCGATCAAGGCACAAATATGGGGAAAACTGGCATCCCATCTTCGTCCCCTGTGGGACGGCATGCCACTCCGTGGAGCGACGTATCCTCGTCCTCTGGCGGACGAGTCGATACAGCTATTAACCCTGGGCGGTCATGGATGCTAGGTAGTCAAACCCCAAATAATACAACGGTCTCAACTAGTAGTACTATCTGCATATCTCACATACTGAGGCTGGCTGGGATAAAGTATCTATATATACCATTTGCTGAGCTAATGATAGCAAGCTATACGTATTTAATACGTGCTGAGGCAGGTAAATATATATAAATATGAATATAGTCTCCTGCCGAGGTATACTGGGGCAAATGCTATATAAGATAATGTTTCTGCTGAAAACTCTGTTGTTTACTCAGTTTCTGTATACACTATATGTTGGACTAGTGATAGAAATATGTACATACTTAATACATGCTGAGGCTGGAAATAATATATATGTATGTACGAATGTGGTCTTCTGCCAGACTGTACTAAGGCTAATGCTGAGCATGATATAGTCCTTCTGCTGAAACTACGGTGTATACTGATTTTCTATAGTAACATGATTTACTATTCCTAACATGCTTTCTAACTTCGTTTCAACTTATCATTCTATTTCTGAGCTGTCTTACAGGTACTACTTGCTCTACTGAGTTTCATTTGAGCACAAAGATATACTAACATCCTGTGTAACATCGCATACTGAGCATACTGTGCAGTTTCTAATGCTTATATTAGAATCTATATCGTACTAGCAAATTTCACGTAAGTTGTAACTCGATACTTCTAATATCGTACCAACAATCGTAGCAAACGTAACACACGACTTCTGGACAATCTACTGGCCTTTAAATTACTATACTGTATCAAGATTACTTAACTTGCCGAGGAAACTAACTTTACATACCTTATCCTTGAACTATTCGTCTGTCGGACGAAGCTCGGCCGGTACTTTAACTGTTTTCTCCCAACTGCATTCATAAACATATCAATCAATACTGAATACAACTTTATTTTAAAAAGGCAACGTCACATTCGATATAGTTTATAACCTAAACTTAGGTTTATCGAAAGACGGCCAGAAACTCGCTATTTTTCAGAGGTCCAGAAGGGATAAATGTTCACTTCACAGCTAGGAACACATAGACACTAATTTAGAGCAATTCCACTTACCTTAGCTCGGTGGCTCGACGATTCGTCGGCCGTATTTTACGAAACTGAATCCGTAGGAATGCTCTATGCTGCTAAATACCTCTGTATCTGGAGTTAATTTGAGTTTGGGCAGCATTTGGCAGCGTAATCGGACGAAAATTATTTAATTTCTTCGTTCCTCCTTTCTCTCTGCGTTTGCCCTCTGTTCCCTGGAATTTCTTTTGATTTTAAATGAAATTAAACCGAAGTGGGGCTTATATACTTGAGCCTGAACTTGGGCAACGTGTCACGGAGCCATCGCGGAGGCCTCACCTCCGTGACACGCTGCCATTGCGGAGGGGCTCTGCCTGGCTCCTCCCGTGATGGTTCGACGGGTTTCTCGTCCGATCTTTTTCCCGGGCCTTTCTACAGCACGTATGGCCTTCAGATGTGCTTAACCAATGTGTGAATAGGTCGTCTAGGTGCCGGGAATTCTACGGGGTATAACATTCTCCCCCCCTTAAGAACATTCGTCCTCGAATGTACACTGTTATCTAGAGGACTACTTACTTTACTTTCTAGAAAAATTTCGGCAGAGTTTCCCCTATAATATGGACTATCGCAAAAACCTGAAATGCAGAAAAGTCCAACACAGGCACTGCGTATAATATTCTAGGATCCACTGGATAACTAGATATCAATCTTTCTTTATCATTTACAGACATACAACCATAAGATACTGCATAAATAATAGTACGGACATACCTGTCGCCTGACTAGGCCTGAAATAGGTGAGGATATCTGGTCCTTATATCTTCCTCCGCTTCTCAAGTCATCTCCTCTCGGTTCCTGTTACGTCTCAATACCTTGATAGACGCAATATCTTTAGTCCTCAATCTGCGAATCTGTTTGTTTAAGATAGTTATTGGAGCCTCTTCATAGGCCAGCTTTTTGTAACCTGGATATTCTGGACTGGGCCTGCTCTGGACGGGTCTCCTATGCATTTCCTCAGCATAGCTACATAAAAGACCGGATGAATAGATGCTAATTCTTGAGGCAAATTCAATTAATGGTAAATGATCATTTTGGCTATTACTGAAATCTAGCACACACGCTCGCAACATGTCTTCGAGCGTCTGAATTGTGCGCTCAGCCTGCTCATCTGTCTGAGGATAGAACGCTGTGCTTAAATTAATCTGCGTTCCCAAACCTTCTGAAATGACTGCCAGAATCTAGCTGTGAATTGTGCTCCTCTGTCTGAAATAATGGATACTGGTATTCCATGTAATCTGACTATCTTTCTGATATACAATTCAGCATAATCTTCGGTCGAGAAAGTAGTTCTTACTGGTAAGAAATGAGCTGATCTTTGCCAACCTGTCACTTATCACTCATATAGAGTCATGTCTGTGTTTAGTACGGGGTGATCTTGCTACAAAATTCATATGCACCGCTTCTCATTTCCGGAGAGGCACAGCTGTGTCCTGGGTCAAACCCACCTGGTTTCTGATGTTCTGCTTTCGCCTGTTGGCAGTTAGGACAGTGGGCTACCAGTAGTTCTCTTTAATGTCATGGTACCTCTTTGTCGTATCGGGATGAAGAGAATAGCGGGCATAATGCGCCTCGCTTATAAACTGCTGGCGATGCCCCAAAATATCTGGAGCACAAATGCGGCCTTTATATCGCCACACTTCATCCCCGGTTATCTGAAAATATGTCACTTCTCCTTACTGAACCTTGTGTTCAAGTTAAACATGGCTAGGGTTTCTATACTGCCGTTCCTTTACTTCCACCACTAACAACAATGCTGCGATATTCTGTATTATCGCTCTGTTATCCTTTATTTCTGCTATGTGAACGGCTAAACCAGCTAACTAGTGAAATTTTTGGGTCTATTCCCGCTGTTCAGGCGGCAAGTATGCCAACTCCCCATAGATCTACGGCTAAGGGCATCTACCACCGTATTAGCCCTTCCCGGGTGATACAAAATTCTCGCTTTTTCAAGCATAAACTACTGCAGCTAACTCCAGGTCAGGGGGTAAGGTAATTCTTTTCACGTTTCTTCAACTGCCTGAAAGCATAAGCTATTACTTTACCATGCTGCATCAACCCTCTGTACCTTCTGGCGATGCTAACACTGGGGCTGAGGTTAACCTGGCTGTTAACTCTTGGAAGTTCTGCTCACACGCCTCAGTCTACTGGAACTTTTGCTGCCTTCTGTGTCAACTTAGCCAGAGGTGCTGCTAAGGTGGAAAATCCTTCCACAGACCCTCTGCAGTACCCGGCTAACCGCAGGGACTGCGTACTTCGATCGGAGTGGTAGGTCTAGGCTATGTTTCCAATACTTCGATTTTTTTTGTGTATCTATCTGTACACCAGCCTCCGACACAATGTGACCAAAAAGGCTACTAAACTCAACCAAAATTCACATTTACAAAATTCGACATATAACTGACGGTCATACTGGTTTATTATACCGGAGAATCCGACAAGTAGTCTACCGGTATAACTAGAGCTTATATGGCCTTCTGGCCGCATGCTAAAGCTATTTGTTGCTAAGGTAACCTTGAACGACTATCTGCACACCATGTGCCCGTATCTGATCAGGGGGTCCTGATATCGACCATGACCTCTAATGATCTAGCTGCATAACCTTAAATGACTGAGTAGCCGGGTTGAATAACCCGAAGGTAATCTTCTATCGTTATGGTAATTTTGTTTTGGTTCCTATTGTGTGTAAACTGATAATGAAATCTTAACATGATGAAGAAACTTAAGTGTTAATCTAAAAGAAGCTAGAGAATAAAGAAGAAAAGAAAGTTTACGATTTAGTCACTTATTTTGTTCTTCTATTATATGTGTAAATTATTTTGGTTCCTCACTTGTTTAGTTCTCCTAAATTCTTACTAAGTTCTTACTTTTCTGTTCAGTCTCACATTCAGTGAAGAAGTATATTATCAAAGTACCGAAATCACATTTAGCCTCTCATAGTCATAGTAAATCCAACCCAGAAGGAAATGTTAACCATTAGAAGTACCTTTACATTCTTCTCAAGAATTTGATTTGAGTTCTTTGAAATTTGATCTGGGTGAAAGAACCCCAATATTATACTATCATCCAAATAATCATGATGTTATTAAAAGCGCATACCTTCTGAATAGTCCCAGTCTATGTTGTTTGGGGTTGTATAGGTATCCTATAACAAATATTCTAGATCAATGTGCCATTTTAATCATGAATGGTTTGATGTTGTATATCATGGTTGATTGGAGTATAGTGTTAGTAAAGATGCAACCTGTTGTTTATATTGTTATCTACTTAAACACCATAACATTTATCAAGGTGGAGGTGCAATATTTTCAAGTATATGGTTTGGCAGAAAAAGAGTAGTCTTAGTAAATATATTTGTCTAAGAATAGCATACATAGTCAATCAAAAAACAAATATCAAGATTTATTATGATCACAACAGTCTATTAAATTTCCATTTGAGAAGCAATTTAATCAACTTAAGCATAAGTATTGTATCAGCTTAAGTGCTTCAGTTGATGTTGTAAGACTTCTTATAACTCAGAGATTTATATTTCAAGGTCGTGATGAATCTAAATCATCACTTAGTAGGGGTAATTTTCTTCAAATTATCTCATCTTATGAGAAAATGTGTGATAAAATTCATGATTATGTACTACAACATGTTCCTCAAAATGATCAAATGACTTCTCTAATGATTCAGAAAGATATTATGACTGCATGTAAGATAGAGACAGTTAAAGCTATCCTTAAGGAATTAAATCGTAACTACTTTGCCTTACTAGTTGATAAATCTTTTGATGTTTCATGCACGGAGCAAATGTCTACTTTATTACAATATATGGGTAGAATGGGATTTGTAATGGAGAGACATATTGGCATTATTCATGTTCAAGATACTAGTGCTTTATCTTTCAAGAGGACAATTTTTAATTTACTTGATCCACATCCCAGAGACTATCATATGTGTTTGGACAATGTTACCATAGAAAAGAAATATACAAGGTGAGATCGGTGGTCTTAAAATGTTGATTAGGAAAGAAAGTTAACCGGCTTATTGCATTCATTATTTTGTTCATCAACTTCAATTAACTCTTGTTTGTGTTTCTAAAAACTGTATAGAAGTGGTAGAACTTGTAGTATTGCTTTCAAATATTTTGAATGTTGGGACCTTCTTTTAAGCATATGGATGAGATTCGAGATTCTCAAGAAGAAAAATAATGAAGAGGCATTAGATATGGGTGAACTTACAATCATTAGGGGCTTGAATCAATAACTTGGTCTTTAAAGAGCTTGTGATACTCATTGGGATCTTATTATAAATCCTTAAGAAATTTTATTGTTATGTTTGGCTCTATTCTTGATGTTCTTAAATCACTTGTCCTTTGCGCACGAAATATGGATGAAAGAGCAAAGGCAATAGGACATCTCAAAGCTTGTCAAGCATTTGAGGTTGAGTTCATATTGCATTTGATGAGAGATGTTTTAGAATTCACAAATGAGCTTAATAAATTATAATGCCTCGGAAACCCAAAATCAAAATCCATGACTTAAATCAGAAAAATTTGAAGAAGCTGCAGAAATGCTACAGGACGACTCACCTAACGGGTCGTTATGAGACACGACGACTCATTAGGTCATTCCTAAGAAGAAGAAGTAAGTTTCATCAAATGAGTAGTGTACTTGATGGGTGGGGACAACGATTTGTGGTCACCTGTAATGACTCGTTATGCCCCCCCATTACCAGCCTCAGTCAGTTTTTAGGCAGTATACCTAACGAGTGTCACCACGAGTCTTCATCAATGGCAACGACTCGTTAGGTGACTCGTTACCAAGCCTAGTATTGAATCTTCAAAAGTGAGATAATGTGGTCCACGACTGGTGACCACGAGTCGTGGTCAGTGACCATGACTCAATAGGTCCCTCGTGGTGACCTACTGAGGAACCTGGGCAGTGTACCTGATGGGAGTGCCCACGAGTCCTGGTCAGTCACCATGACCCGTTAGGTCACCCGCTAGGGTCAACTAGTAGTTTTTCCCAGTGATTTTTTAAGGGCCATTTAGTAATTTTCTATTCTCCTAAGCTTTACACTACGTCATTTTGGACGTAAATTCAGACTTATTTAAAGGGTTTGGATGGTTCCTCCCCTCATTCTCACGTTTACTCTCAGAAATTTATCAAAATATCTCTCAAGAAACTCTCTAGTAGGCTTAGGGTTTTTCCTTCATCGCAGTAGTTCAAGTCTTCTTCTTCAGGGAATTCTTATCCAGGTATGCGGAAATTTAACAATGGAATTGTCCTTCCCTTGTGTCCCCCCCCCCCCCAAAATCCTCCCATAATTAACCTATCAGTTTAGCCCTGGGATTTTTGAATATGAAAAAGATTTTCATATTGGTTTTCATTAATTTCAATTGGGTAATTATCCATGTTTATTATTCATATGATCTTCATCAGTTCTTAAGTAAATTGTTGATATCCTTGCCAAGTGATTTACAACCCTTAAATTCTCGAGTAATGATTGTTTGTGTATTAAATTCCGTCTAGTTTGGGAAGTGTGTTTTGGGCTGAATTTCCTAGTAAGTCTTATTATATATATATATGTGTGTGTGTGTGTGTGTGTGTGTGTGTGTGTGTGTGTTGAGTAATTATTCCATTGATGAGAATGACTTTAGCCCTGTTGGATGAGATTTCTTTAGTTCTTGAAATTTTGCTATATTATGAAATTTCCCATGTTGTTGGAATGAGTTGAGTTCTCTATTAGTTGCTTAGTAATTTAGTTCAGTTAGAACATAAAACCTCTTCAAAACTATAAAAAAAGTGTCAACTGATCAGTTTAACTTCAGTCTTTTCCCGAGGTGTTAGTGGTGCCTCCCAGTTATCAAAATCATACTCAGAATCCAATTTATTAGTCCATTAGGCAGTCATAAAATTTTAGATATATAGCTTTGACCAGCCCCAAGACCCCAGTTCAGCTTACAGATTGTTCTTAGACGGTTATGACGATTTTAGCTAAGCAGCTCTGACCAGTCTAGAACCCAGTTTCTGAATTGGGTCTGATAAGACTCTTAGGGTACTTTCAGTTATATGTCCCTGACTACTCTTGGACCCTAGTTTTGAGCTATCAGCCTAGTAGTTCAGTTTAAGTTTTCCAGTAGGAGTATGACTTAGCACCGAGCGGGTCGGGGTTCCAGTGCACCCAGGTTTCTAGAACTACATTGGCAGCGTAGGTTACAGTATTATTTGGCCTAATTTCCCCCAGACTTTTGTGATCACCCAGTTCATTCCTTTATACCCTGGCAAGGTATATTGGGTCCTACCGGTGGGGTGTATACATCGGACTCCACGTCTAGCTCACGTGGTTATATGTCGGTTATAGACTATCCCACTAGTTAGTCCAGACCTGTTTCAGAATAAGCAGCTCAGTTCAGTTCTAGTTCTATAAGTTTATCTTAGTTCAATTCAATATCTCATACTTAGTACTTTCAAACTTAGGACATGCCTTGACCATCAGACAGGGTCATTTTGACCACCTTAGTTTACTTCAGTAGCTCAGTTCAGTTTACTTATTGGTCATTGCATGTAATATCAGTTCAGGCATTATATTCAATTATGTTTTCTTGCACTTACTCAGTACATTCAAAGTACTGATGCATACTTTCATGCTGTATTGTTTCATGATACAGCTGCAGGTTCCCACACTCAGCAGCGTTAGCCGCCACGGTACATATCCTCAACCGCAGTTGAAGTTGTCCTCATCATTTGAGGGCCTTAGTTCATTTTGTTACAGTTAGATTACAGTTTTTTTCAGACTTAGAGTTAGCTAGGGGCTTGTCCCAGTAACTCATCAGTTAGAAGGCTTTCAGACTACAAATGTTTAGATTTCATTGTTTTAAGTTTTTTCTTAAATTTCATCAAAATAATGTTTTTATGTTATTACTTCAAAATTTCCGTTGTGCATGTTTTACTCAGAATACTAGTGTATGATAGACCAAGGGTTGACTTGGGGTCACTTGTGACTTCAAGTATCGTGTTACATCTAGGGTATAGTCTCAGGTCATGACAAACTTGGTATCAGAGCGCTAGGTTTAGAGTATCCTCAGAATGTATGAAAGTCGCATCGAGTAGAGTCCTTTTCATGGGTTTGAAGTGTGCCACACTTATAACGAGGAGGCTACGATATGTTATTAGGAAAACTTTCTTTTGTTCATACTCTTTATTGTGCGTTAAAGTTCAAATCCTAAAACGTCCTTCTAACTTATGCTCTGTTTCATTTCAGTGAACCATTCCTCCCAAACGCGGTAATGGAAGAAGGGTAACAACCTGCCCCACCAGCCCCGGCATCTCCTCAAGATGATTCGATATCTACTGCCGAATTCAGGGCAGCCATTCAACTTTTAGCCCGAATAGTCACCAACCAGGTAAACCAGCAGGTGCTGCCGACAAACACCAATGGGTCTGCAGTAGCTGCGAGGGTGCGGGACTTCACCCGTATGAACCCTCCAATTTTTCAAGGATCTAAAGTAGGGGAGGATCCCAGGAGTTCGTGGATGAGATCAGGAAGATCACCTGCATTATGGGTGTTAGCTCTTCTGAGAGTGCTGACCTGACTTGCCTACTAGTTAAAAGGGGTAGCTCAGATCTGGTATGAACAGTGGAAAGAGGGGTGAACAGTGAGAGCACGACTAGTAGAGTGGGAGGAGTTCCACACAGCTTTCTTGGATAGGTTTTTCCCTCGGGAGCTGAGGGAGGCAAAGATGGCAGAGTTCATGAATTTGAGATAGCACAACAGAACTATGGAGGAGTATGCTCTGGAGTTTACTAGGTTGTCTAAGTACGCTCCAGAGATGGTAGCCGATCCAAGGGATTGCATGTTGAAATTTGTGAATGGGGTGCCGAATTTAGTCCTCAAGGAGTGAAGGACAGTGATGTTGATTAAAGATATCGACCTCTCCAGCTTGATCATCTATTCCCAGCAGATTGAGGGTGAAAAAATGAAGGATATGGAGTGAAATAAAAAAGGGAAAGGACTGGCCAGTTAGTTTATGGCCATCAGAGATCTAGACGTAATAGCCGCTCATAGCAGCAGTAGCAGCAACAACAGCAACAGATAACACTAACACTAGTTCAGCTAGAGCCCTAACCTTTTGGTCCCGCCAGGATCGGAGGGGTGGGTCATCTGTCACTTAGTCTCAGGCCCACAGTACTGGGAACAAGTATTTATCTTGTCCCAAGTGTGGCAAGAACCACCCAGGGGAGTGTCTTCAGGGTCGAGAGGGCTGTTTCGGTTGTAGACAACTCGGACATCAGCTTAGGGAGTGCCCATCAGTCGGGTGAGGGAGATCACAATCCACCACATCATCAGCTCTAGCAGGTTGACTAGTATATTAGGCTAACACATCAGGTATGGATGACGGTCAACGTCAAAATCATTTCTATGTTTTATCTTCCCGTCAGGATCAGGAGAGCTCACATGATGTAGTCACGGGTATGTTACGTCTCTTTCATCTAGATGTATATTACCTCCTAGATCTAGGAGCCACTCTTTCTTTATTGACTCCCTACGTAGCAGTCCAGTTCAATATCAGTCCAGAGGTCCTCTAAGAACCATTCTCAGTCTCCACCCCAGTTGGTGAGTTAGTTAGAGCCAGCCGGGTGTATAGAAACTGTCCAGTCTCAGTTCTGAATAAAGTCATCCCATTTGACCTCATAGAGTTAGATATGTTTTATTTTTACCTTATCCTTGGCATGGATTTGTTACACTCTTGTTATGCCTCAGTTGATTGTAGAACTAGAGTTGTGAAGTTCCAATTTTTGAACGAACCAGTGTTAGAATGGACGGGCAGCAGTTCAGCGTCTAAAGGGTAGCTTTATTTCCTAACTTAAGGCCCAGAAACTCATCTCCAAGGGATGTATTTATCATCTAGTTTGGGTCAAGGATTCCAACTCTGAGACCCCAACTATCCAGTCAGTTCCAGTGGTCAGCGAGTTCCCAGATGTTTTTCCTACGGATCTTCCCGGAGTCCCCCCTAAATGGGAAATAGACTTCCAAATAGACTTCCTCCTAGATACTCAGCCCATCTCCATCCCTCCTTAAAGAATGGCTCCAGCTGAGCTTAAGGAGTTGAAGAAGCAGCTAAAAGATCTTCTTGACGAAGGTTTTATCAGACCCATCATCTCTCCCTAGAGTGCCCCAGTGTTATTCATATGTAAGAAGGACGGTACCCTCAGAATGTGCATAGATTACCGTTAGCTGAACAAAGTCACAGTCAAGAATAAGTATCCCCTACCCACAATTGACGACCTATTTGACCAACTTCAGGGAGCCATCTATTTCTCAAAATCGATCTCAGGTCAGGGTATCATCAGCTAAGGGTCAGAGAGTGTGACATACCGAAAACAACATTCAAAACTCGATATGGTCACTACGAGTTTGTGGTGATTTCCTTCGGGCTAACAAACTCCCTCGCAGCCTTCATGGATTTTATGAATAGGGTCTTCAAGCAATATCTGGATATGTTTGTCATTGTATTTATCCACGACATTTTTGTGTACTCCAGAAATGAAAAAGAGCATGCCAATCACCTAAGGTTAGCATTATAGACACTCAGGGACCACCAGTTATTCGCCAAGTTTAGCAAGTGCAATTTCTGGTTAATGTCCATGACTTTATTAGGTCGTGTGGTCTCAGGTGAAGGAATACAAGTAGATCCTCACAAGATAGCAGCAGTGAAAGATTGGCCTAGACCTACCTCTCTTATTGAAATCAGGAGTTTCCTGGGCTTAGCTGGTTACTATCAACGATTTGTGGAAGGCTTCTCCTCTATAGCATCTCCTATGACTAAGTTAACTCAGAATAAGGTAAAATTTCAGTGGTCGGATAAGTGTGAGTTAAGTTTCTAGGAGTTGAAGACTAGACTCACTACTGCTCCAGTTCTGACCTTGCCAGAATGATTGGATGGGTTGGTTGTTTAATGTGACACTTCTAGAGTTGGACTCGATTACGTTTTGATGTAGCGGGGCAAAGTGATAGCCTATGCCTCCAGACAGCTCAAAATTCATAAGAAGAATTATCTAACTCATGACTTGGAGTTGGAAGTGGTGGTATTCATGCTAAAAATATGAAGACACTACCTTTATGGGGCTCATGTGGATGTGTTCACAGATCACAAGAGCCTTCAGTATGTGTTCAACCAAAAGACTTAAACCTGGGTCAATGACGGTGGTTGGAGCTACTAAACGACTATGACATGAGTGTGTTGTATCACCAGGGTAAAGCCAATATGGTGGTTGACACCCTAAAGCAGATGGTCTATGGGGAGTGTGGCTCACACTGCGGAAGGCAAGAAAGGAGTTAACAAAAGATGTTCACAGACTAGCCCGGTTAGGGGTGCAGTTGGTGGATTCAACTGAAGATGGTGTGGTAATGCAAAGTGGGTCAGATTCATCCTTGGTAGTTGAAGTCAATTCCAGACAGGATGAGGATCCCATCTTACTTAAGCTTAAGGGAGCAGTCCTCAAAAACGAAATAAAAGCTTTCTCCCAAGGAGGAAATAGGGTGCTCTATTACCAGGGAAAGTTGTGTATATCGGATGTTGGTGAGTTAAGACAATAATACTGGCTAAGGCACATAGCTCAAGATACTGCATTCACTCTGGTGCTACAAAAAATATACTGCGATCTGCGGGATATTTACTGGTGGAACGACATAAAGAGAGGCATTGCTAAATTTGTAGCCAAGTGCCCGAACTGCCAGCAAGTCAAGGTGGAGCATCAAAGACCAGGAGGCATTACTCAAGATATTAGTATACCCACATGGAAGTGGGAGGAAGTAAATATGGATTTCATTATGGGTCTACCCTAGACTCACCAGCAACATGACTCAATCTGGGTAGTAGTAGATTGGATGACTAAGTCAGCTCATTTCCTTCAAGTTAAAACCACAGACTCAATTGTGGACTATGCCAAACTTTACATCCGAGAGTTCATCAGAATCCATGGGGTGCCTTTGGCTATCATTTCACCTCATATTTCTGGAGGTCCTTTCAAAAGGGATTAGGCACTTTGGTCAGCTCAGCATCGCCTTTCACCCGCAGATCAATGGGCAAGATGAGTATACTATTCAGACCCTAGAAGATATTTTAAGAGCGTGTGCAATCGAGTTTAAGGGGAATTGGGATGACCATTTGTCTCTTATCAAGTTTTCATACAATAATAGCTACCACTCTAGCATTCAGATGGCCCCATTCGAAGCATTATGTGGGAGAAGGTGTAGATCTCCTATAGGGTTGTTTGAGGTTGGAGAAGCTACCTTGATAGGGCCAGACTCGGTTCACAAGGAAATGCAAAAAGTTCAGATCATTCGAGAAAGGTTGAAAATAGCTCAGAGTCTCAGAAATCTTAAGCCGATGTGCGAAAAAGAGAGTTGGAGTTTGCAGTTGATGACTGGATTTACCTAAAAAGTTTTCCCATGAAAGAGGTGATGAGGTTTGGCAAGAAAGGGAAGCTCAGTCCGAGATACATGGGACCCTATAGAATTTTGAGGCGTATAGGTAATGTAGCCTATGAGCTAGAGTTACCTTCATAACTAGCAGTTGTACACCAAGTTTTCCATGTGGCACTTTTGAAGAAGTGCATCAGAGATCCAACCTTAGTTGTGCCATTGCACAGTGTAGAAATAAAAGATAGTCTCTCATATGAGGAAGTACTAGTCCAGATCCTTGACCGTCAGGTTTGTAAGCTGAGGAACAAGGAAATAGCTTCAGTCAAAGTCTTATGGAGAAATCATCAAGTTGAGGGAGCTATGTGGGAAGCCGAAGCAGATATGATGGCCAAATACCCGCACTTGTTCTCTACCAACTTTATTATTGCTTAAAATGTTAGTTTTGCCTTAGAAATTGATTTAGTTGTACGATTCAATTTAGGTGTATAAGTTTCTTTTAAGACTCTGGATGTATGTATGAAAAGAGAATTCAGTTGAGTTATGTATCAGGAAACGGAGGTAGTCGTTCCGTCATTTTGGAGTTAAATGAATAGTATCTGGAATTTTGATTGTTATTCTCTACTTTCTTGTGTGATTTCTAACATTTGAGGATGAATATTTACAAGGGGGAGATATTGTAATGCCCCGAAAACCCAAAATCTAAATGGGGGACTTAAATCAAAAAAATTTGGAAAAACTGCAGAAATGCTACAGGGTGACTCATGTAATGGGTCATTACGAGACACAACGACTCATTAGGTCAGTCATGAGAAGAAGGAGTAAGTTTTGTAAAATGAGAAGGAGTGTACTTGATGGGTGGGGACAACGAGTCGTGGTCACTTGTAATGACTCGTTATGCCCCCCCCGTTACCATCCTCGGTCAGTTTTCAGGCAGTATACCTAACAAGTGTCACCACGAGTCGTCATCAGTGGCAACGACTCATTAGGTGACTCATTACCAAGCCTAGTATTGAATATTCAGAAGTGAGATAGTATGGTCCATGACTGGTGAACACAACTCGTTAGGTCCCTCGTGGTGACCTACTGAGGAACCTGGGCAGTGTACCCTAGGGGAGTGACCACAAGTCGTGGTCAGTCACCACGACCCGTTTGGTCACCCTTAGGGTCACCTAGCAGTTTTTCCCAGCGATATTATAAGGGATATTTAGTAATTTCCTATTCTCCTAAACCTTAAACTACGTCATTTTGGACGTAAATTAATACTTAATAGAGGGTTTGGAGGGTTCCTCCCCTCATTCTCATGTTTACTCTCAGAAATTTATCGAAAACTCTCTCAAGAAACTCTCTAGCAAGCTTAGGGTTTTTCCTTAATCGCAGCAGTTCAAGTCTTCTTCTTTAGGGAATTCTTAGCCAAGTATGTGGGAATTCAACAAGGGAATTGTCCTTCCCTTGTGTCCCCCAAAAATCCTCTCATAATTTCCCTATCAGTTTATCCTTGAGATTTTCGAATGTGAAAAAGATTTTCATGTTGGTTTTCGTTAATTTCAATTTGGTTATTATCCATGTTTATTATTCACATGATCTTCATTAGTTCTTAAGTGAATTGTTGATGTTCTTGCCATGTGATTTACAGCCCTAAATTCTCGAATGAAGATTGTTTGTGTATTAAATTCTGTCTAGTTTGAGAAGTACGTTTTGGGATGAATTTTCTAGTAATTTTTATTATATATGTATGTGTGTGTGTGTGTGTGTGTTAAGTAATTATTCCATTGATGAGATGATATTGGCCATGTTGGATGAGATTCCTTTAATTCTTAAAATTTTGCTATATTATTAAATTTCTTGTGTTGTTGGAATGAGTTGAGTTCTCTATTAGATGCTTAGTAGTTTAGTTCAGTTGGAACAAAGAACCTCTTCAGAACTATATAGAAAGTGTCAACTGATCAGTTTGACTTTAGTCTTTTCCCGAGGTGTCAGTGGTGCTTCCAATTATCAGAATCAGACTAGAATCCAGTTTATTGGTCCATTAGGCGGTCATGATATTTTAGATATATAGTTCTGACCAGCCCCAGGACCCCAGTTCAGTTTACAGATTGTTCTTAGACAGTTACGACGCTTTCACATAAGCAGCTCTGACTAGTCTAGAACTAAGAAATCTGGTCCGATAAGACTCTCAGTGTACTTTCAGTTATATGTCCCTGACTAGTCTTGGACCACAGGTTTGAGCTATCAGCCTAGTCGTTCTGTTTAAATTTTCCAGTGGGAGTAGGACTTAGCACCGAGGGGGTCGGGGTTCCAGTGCACCCAGGTTCCCAAAATTATGTTGCCAGTGTAGGTTACAGTATTACTTGGCCTGATTTGCCCTAGACTTTTGTGATCACCCAGTTCACGTCTTTATACCATGGAAAGGCATATTGGGTCCTACTAGTGGGTTGTATACATCGGACTCCACGTCTGGCTCATGTGGTTAGATGTTGGTTATAGATTCTCCCACTAGTCAGTCTAGTCTAGTTTCAGAATAAGCAGCTCAGTTCAGTTCTAATTCTATCAGTTTAGCTCAATTCAGTTCAGTATCTCATACTCAGTACTTTCATACTTAGGACATGCCTTGACCATAAGACAGGGTCATTTTGACCACCTTAGTTTACTCCAGTAGCTCATTTCAGTTTACTTATTGGTCATTGCATGTCATATCAGTTCAGGCATTATATTCATTTATGTTTTCTCCCACTTACTCAGTACATTGAAAGTACTGATGCATACTTTTATGTTGTATCATTTCATGATACAGCTGCAGGTTCCCAGACACAGCAGCGTTAGCCGCCACGATACATATCCTCAACCGCAGTTGAAGTGTAAGTCCTCATCATTCAAGGACCTTTGTTCATTTTGTCAAAGTTAGATTATAGTTTTTATTTAGACTTAGAGTTAGCTGGGGGCTTGTTCCAATAACTCATAAGTTAGAAGGCTTTCAAACTACAAATATACAAATTTCATTGTTTTAAGTTTTGTCTTAAATTTCATCAAAAAAATGTTTTTATGTTATTACTTCAAAATTTTCGCTGTGCATTTGTTACTCAGAATACCAGTGTATGATAGACAAAGAGTTGACTTGGGGTCACTTGTGACTTCAAGTACCGTGTTACGTTCAGGATGTAATCTCGAGGCGTGACATAAATATTTATAAAAAAGAAGCAAGATGTTGTAAACTCCATTCTACTTGTTGAAGTAGAAAAGAGAAGCTTTCAAGTTTTAAGGGATAGTGAATGAGATTCTCTTATTGCTAAGATATCTATACATTGTATAAAACATCACATTTTGATACTAATTTGAGGAGCCATATGTTAGCTCTTTAAGATAACGACAAAGATTTCCTGACTATACGATCAATATCATGTTTAAGTATTTAGCAATATTATTGAATGACAACTTCAAGTACTTAATAATCATTTTTATGAGGTGATGACTGATTTTCTACATGAAATTGCTTATTTGAATCAACCCAACTCATTTTTCAAGTTTTGACATCAGAAAAATAATGAGAATGATTGAATTATATCTTTATGGCTTTGATGAATTTCATATGGGTACTCTTGAGAATCAAATTGCAAGTTACATGGTTGATGTTCGTGATATTGATGAAAGGTTCTTTGATCTAGAGCTTTGTGATCTTTCCAAAAGATTAGTTCAAATAAAAAAACATTCAAATTATCTTTTACCTCTTAGGGAAACTTGCCTTGCTTCTGTCAGTTGCTATTACATTGTTGAAAGAACTTTTTGACAATATAGTTTATCAGAAATGACTAACAGAGTCAAATAAATAACAATCTTTTAGTGGTTTTTGGTTCCTTATATAAAAAAGTAATGTATTTGATAATATTTCTAATGATGCAATTATTAAGACAATTCAAGATATGAAACCTCATAGAGTACAATTGAAATAATGTATGTAGTTGCATTTTCAATAGTAAAATTATGTTTAGATAGGATTCTTTGTGTGTTTAGTTTTAAAAGTTTTGAATCCCTATTCACAGTGGTGTAATTATCACTATGTTTTGTAATACATACTAGGATGTGATGATTTCTATTGTTATTGGGGTTTTGTATTATTGTAAAGCCATTTATTTATGCTAAAAATTCTTTTTTGCAGAGGGAGAATGTTTTTGCTTTGATTTAGGACTTTATTGTCAGTCTTTCCAACGTAATAGTTCTTACTTTCTCTCCATTTGCACTTACAGGAACTGCACCAAGAAGAAAAATACATAATTTATTTAGTGGTATATATATTTACACCATCTGTGAAATTAGTTTTTGAAGTGCAATCATCTTCTATAAAATTTTGATGATATCTTGTTGTATAAGTTAGTGATTTGACCTTCCTTTGAAAATTGACATTATTGATTTAGATTTTTTTATAATGAGAAGTCGATCTGAAATTTATTATGACTTTGAAGAAAAGTTAGAAAGAACTGCGAACTTGCAAAAAGACCCCTCTACTTCTTGGAAAGTTGGTATATATAAATATGACTTGTGCTGCTTAATGTCTCTTTATTAGCATTTGAGCTGGTCGATTCTCTATATTTCACACCACCACTAAAGTTTTGGAGTTTTCTCATATGAATCGGTAACATCTCTTCCTTCACGCTTTGTTTTGTATATTTTTGCATTAGAAAATTGCACATTATTATTGACAATTAGGTAAATTATTGTCATTTTATATATTTATTTGATAATCATAGTTGTTGCCTTCAGAATACTTACCTTATTTGCGACTTTGAACAGTAATTTTAATCCTAGTGTAGACCTTTCTCATCCTCAATACTTCGCCCTTCCGATACTCCATGGATGGTATTAGCTTCAATCTCTTACACTGGTTTAGATTTGGAGAATGAAAGGAGGGTATGGTCATGTAACGACCCGCATGGTCGTTTTATGCTTTTAGCTCCTTTTTTCTATTTGATCTTTTTCATAGCTTTGCGATGCTGTTAATCACAAAGTAACGAGTAAAACGATTCTCGAGGTTATTGAAATGTATTGGAGAAGAAAATTTAATGTTAAAAGTTCTTAAGTTAAAGTAATGAAAAATTTTGATCAAAGTCAATATTTTGGGATAATGAGGTTGCATTTGAGTTTTGACAATTTTATTAGGTCCAAAAGGTGATTTATGACTTAATTAGATGGTTGGAATAAATCCCAAGGAGCACGTCTATGTTTCAGATTCTTAGTTAAGTTAATATTAAAGTTTTGAATTTGAGTTGACCACGATCTACATATGATTAACACGACATTGGATTAGTATTTTGAGCTTTTAAATAGGTTCATAGCATATTTTATGATTGATTTTTGTTCGAAAGGTTTCGTATGAGTTTCAAATACTCAAGTTGCATGCTAATAGAATTTAAAGTGAAAAGTTGGACTTGGTCAAGTAATTGACTAAATGTAATGCTCAGGAAACTCAAAGACTAGACCCAGGACTTGAATAAGAGAAAACTGGAAAAATCTGCATCAGGTCAATGAGTTGTTCTGTGACCCGTGAAGAGAGACCACGAGTCGTTAAGTGACTCGTGGTGAGGCCTGGGAACTTAGTGGAATTTTGGTGCATTGGGTGACCACGAGTCATGGTCAACCCCACAAGTCGTGAGGTGACCCGTGGTCAAGGATAATTTATAACCGGGAAAGCTTAGGCAGTACACCTAATGAGTTGTCACCACGAGTCATGCTCCTATACCAGAACATTTTAGGTGACTCGTGGTCAGGCATGGGTCAGGAATTAGGGAGGTAGGTAATGTACCCAACGGGTCCTCACCACGACTTGTTTGGGACACCACGAGTCGTGGTGTCACCCGTGGGGACTCCAGGACTTTTAGACGGTGCAGTCCACAAGAGGTGACCACAAGTCATGGTCACTAACCATGACTCGTTAGGTCCCTCGGTGACCATCAGTTTATTCTAGGCAGTATAATCCACGAGTTTGACCACGAGTCGTGGTCACTAACCATGACCTGTTAGGTCACCCGTAGGGACTGACACTCAATTTTTCCCTGCAAATTCTCAAGGGTATTTCATTAATTTCCTACCCTCCTAAACTTTAAACTACGTCGTTTTAGTCATAATTTCAGACTTAATAGTGGGGTTAAATGGTTTCTTTCCTAATTCCCCACTTAAACCTTCAGAAGATAGATCGTAGAATTCTCTCAGGGACTCCCAAAGCAAGAACTAGGGAAGCCTACTTCTCCTCAGATTCTCAAGGAATTTTGTCGGATTTGTTTCTCAGGTATGTGGGTATTCAACAAGGGAATAGTTCTTCCCTTGTGTCCCCCAAAACCCTTCTCTAGTTTTATATAAAATCCTATCCCTGAGTTTTCGAATGTGAAAGGGAATAAATGTTACTACAGTACAGTACAACTGAGTCCAGTGCAATCTCAATCTCCAGTTCAGTTCAATGCTCCACAACTCAGACATTTTATGACTTTCTACTGATTATTAGTACCTACAGTGTTATTATTTTTTCAAATGCTTTTAGTATTTGGAATTCCAATATGGTCATTGTATGTTCTGTTAGTACAGTATATAGCTTTCACTATCTTTACATTTATTTCGTATCTCACTTACTCAGTTCATTGAAAGTTCTGATTCATACTTTCTATGTTGTTTCGTCTTATGATACCAGCGCAAGTTCTCAGTCTCAGCACTATCAGTGGTCCTTCTCTAGTGACATTCAACAGATCTCTATGGTGAGTCCTCATTTACCGAGGGCTAGATTTTCACTTCCAGTTACTGTATTTTGTTACTTTAGTTCAGACCGTAGAGTTAGCTGGGGACTTGTCCCAGCAGCTTATCAGTGTTTTAGTTGGCGTTTAGACAAAGTAATTCAGTATTTTATCAGATGTGTTTGTTACTTAAAGTATTTTAATCATTTATGTTTTTTCAAAGTTTCCTCTTATAGATCTCATTCAATAACCAGAATTTTAGTAGTATGCTATGTTGTGGATTAGCTTGGGGTCACTTGTGGCCCTAGGTACCGTGTCGCGTCTAGGGTGTAGACTCGGGTCATGAAATATTTTCTATCTTTATGGAGAGGAATTTATATGAATGTAATTTTTTTAAAATTTGAGCCTGTGGATTGAATGGGTGTTATACCTGGTGTAGATAAATAGACAGATTTGGACAATTTTGTGGCTATCAACTCAGTGTCAAAGATGTATAAGAATCTAACATAGTATACTACTTTCCCGCTAGTTCATTTTTTTTTTTTGAAATTTAATTCGCGTTTGGGTGCTAAAATAGGGGATTTTGAACGTAAATCATATATTTGGAGATTTGGGTGTCGATTCAAACTAATTTTATTTTAATAAAATTTCATATTTAAGACCCTTGTGTTATGTATAAACTGATTTTGAAATAAACTTCTAGTTTTGACCTTGGGGGGTCGTGGTTGACTTTTTTGTTGATTTTTTTAACATAGGATGAACGTATAACAATAGTAGTAATAGACTCATATACTGGCCTAGAATATAGTAATACCTCATATTAAATAATGGGTATATAAGTAAAAGAGGAAGAAAAACAGAGCATATATGGGTGAAGGCCCATTTCAATAGAAAGTAAAAAGAAAGTAAAGGGATAGGGAGGGGAGTAAAACATCTTTGGTTGCAACAAGACACAAAAGAGGCAACGAAGAACAGAGGAAAAATATTCTGCAAGTTTTGAAATTCTTTCTAACAAAAATTGAGATATCTTAAGCATTTGTTGAGTATTTCAGGTAGATTTCTTTACTTAGTTTGTAGATTTGATTCGTATAATCCATGAATATAGAATTGGGGTTGGGAGTTTAAGAAATAGGGGTTAAAAGAAATAGAGAAATCTATTAAATTATTATGAACTAAGTGAGTACATTGAATAATTGGAGCGTAAACCTTATATTTGGAATACACCAAAGAAAAGTAGATTGGATAGGAAGGTTATTGTAGTTTGTTTTAAGCATAAATTAAATATATTTTGGTAAGGAATTGGATGAATAAATGGTAGGATAGGTTGGAATTGATAGATATTAGACTAATTGAATTACTCAAAGCATGAGTATATACAATTCATCAAAGAGAGAGTCAAAATATGGAAATATTTGAATTACTATTCAAAAGTAAGTTGAGAATATCAGAAAATAGGTTTCAAATATGAAATTCGCTTACCTCTAACTTGTAGACTTAAAAAAAGAAATGTTACAGGTAATCCAAAAATTACTTGTTGAATTAGTAAGCCTTTTAGCCATGTTAACATGCTCATCCAAAGGGCTGGGTATTCTAAAATTATTATGAACTAACCTAAACTATGAAATTAACATAAGATTGATGTGATATGATTATAGATTAATCAAAGAAAGTCATACAAATTGCTTGAGGTGACAAATTTGGTATTTGGACACAAGTATAGTGAGTAGTAACCCTACTACAATTTGTGTTTCCATTACCTACATTATTTATACATATTTGGAAAAAATAATGTTTATTGAATGATTTGAAATTGCATACGAAAAAAGTCTTTTACTTGATATAGTATTGAAATATTTATTTGATATATTCATCATTATTTTAAATGTTTTCGCAATTACTAGACATGTTTTATAGTTACTTGATATATGATTACCATTATCAAAAAGAAAAGTACATGATTTTATAAGAACTTAAATGCCCTATACTATTGTGGAAATGCTTTCAAATGAATACGTACTATTTACTAAGAAAAGTAAAAATGGGAATAGACCATGATGGATCCTGTAGCTAACGACGAGTTCATTAGACCTGGTGCACCTTGTATTAACAGATTATCATCACAGCCCTCACTAGTGGAAAAGCAGAACTAGCATTAGTTATTTATTTCCCTCGTAGGGACCTTTCAGAATATTTGACTCCTTTACAAAGGGTTCATAGTTATTGGCTATCTCTCAATATAGGGAACCACACTAATTACATGATTCATTCTTAGAATCATCCCAAATATAAAATTTGATATCATAGTATTTTTATTCTTTATTATCGAATTGTTAATTGATTTATGCTTAAATGAAATAGACAAGACTAATTTTTAGCAACTATTTCTGAAAGAGGCATGTATTTCATGATATTTGCTGATTATCATACTAGCATATTTTATGACTTGTCCCCATTAAAAACAATTATGGTTAAGTGTTATTACTCACTGAGCTAGTGACTCACTCCCCACTATTTTTTTACAGAGACCGTAGGAGATATTGGTGAGAATTTTATTAACTAGAGTGTATGAGTTGACAGGTTTCGGTGAGCCCTGAATTGTTTTGCATGGGCAAGAAGTTTATTCATGTGTTTTTCCATTGTCTTTTAAAAATATTAGAGTCACTCTGTTAGTCATTTCATTAGTTTCATGAGTATTCTTTTGTTATTACAGACTTGCGACTAGTATTAGACTTATTTTTGTATTTGGAGATGAATTTAGTATTATTTCATTTCAAGTAAACTGTTGACGAATATTATGTCCTATTTTGGTGATATCGCTTTTTGCTTATTAATTTCTAAGATAGGAAAATTATGAATAGGCCCAAAAATAGGAAAAACTCTGTCCGATTTTCTGTAAATATTTTATTAAGGCTTACCTTGAAATTTTATCCCTTTTCGCCAATCATGGTCCTAAATTGAATCGTGAAAAAGTTGGTATCAGAGCCTTACATTTGGTTACTCCTATGACTAATGGATCATATGTTAGTAGTAGAATATCAATTATGGTTATGTAGTTGGCCATTCCTATAATCATGCTTCTACGAGGGCCTGATAGGACTTGTCTTGTCTTTCTTTCTTATTCCTTCTTACGTGTGTGACGTTGGAATCAACTAGATGAATCTAACAGTATTTATTTTGTTACGAAAATGTCTCAAACACGACCATCTAATGACAGAGCTACGATAGTTGCACCACAGGCACCTAATTCCACCTTGGGCGAACAACCAACTTCCACCACTAGAGGGAGAGGCGGAGCTCATATAAAGAGATGAGGTAGGGGTCATATGCCAACAGAAGGAGTCACAGTGCCACCATGAGAATTACAAGAGAGCCTACTCCTGAAATGAGTGCTAGCCCACCTCCACCATCACGAGACTTACTGCTCAGGTGTTTATCTGCATACAGAGAGTCATCGAGAACTTGGTTGACAGGATGGATAGGTAGGAGAGGATTGGATAGCATAATACTACACCAACATAAATATAGGCATAATCTCAGGAACCTGCATAGACTTATACTTTTGGGAATAAAGTGGTATCTTTGTAAGAATTCTTGAAGTTGAGATCACTAAGATTCAAAATTTCAGATAGTTTAGCTGATCCTCAAAGTTTCTTGGATAGGACACTCAATATATTACGAGCACTAGGATGTTCCTGTGGGAGAGCTATGGAGCTTTCAATGTAAAAACTAGAGGACAAGGCCTATACATGGTATGAAATCACATTGTTAGGAAGACATGCAGGACCAGCACCACTGACATGGATCAGTTTCTTCCTGATAGTATAAGGTGGAAATATGCTTTGGAGTTCAAAAGATTGGTCCAGGCTCCAGATATGGATGTGTCAATATATAATATTGACTTTTGTAAGTTGGCTAGATATGCTCCTTAGTGGTGGATAAAGTAGATCGGGTTTAGAGGTTTGTTAATGGGTTGGTTGGTCATCTATAAAGTGTAGTTTCCCCCATAGATTAAGACTTTGACCTACATAGATGCAATTAACCTTACTAGAAAGATAGAAAACAAGGGATGCGAGGAACGTTCAGCCAACGATGTACGTAAGAAATCCAAGATAGGGGGATTTTTCAGTGGAGGTTTTACAGTAAATTGTAAAGCAAGAGATTAGGGACAGTAGCAACAGGGTGCACAGATAGCGATAGATTCAATATCATAGTCCACGTACAGACCATATCAGAGATAAGGTAATAAGGAACCATCATCATCATCTGGGCAGATGTATGCCACTACTCCATATTGTCAGACCTGTGGCAGATCATATTTGGTCTAATGTCATGTTCTGACTGGAGAGTGCTTTTATTATGGCCAGTCGGGATATCACCTAACAGACTACCCTCAATATCCGAAGAAGTCCAGCTAGGCTTCTATTTAGTTAGTTGCACCTACTCAGGCTACTCATAATACTTCAGGAATAGGAAATAGAGCTCGAGGTATTGGAGATCGTGCTATTGGAAATCAAGGACATGGGACTAATGGTAGAGGCCAGGCAAGAGTTTTCACACTTACTAGACAAGATGTTCAAGCCTCAAATGCATTCTTTCAGTTGGTTCAGTTGATGCACTTGATTTTATTGATCTAAGATCCACACACTCCTATGTATCCCCATACTTTTCTTTGAGGTTTGATAGACAACCAGAGATGTTAAATTACCTTTTTCTTATTACTACTCCTACGGAAGATTCTCTATTAGTTGAATGTGTGAATCGTGATTGTCAGATTCAGGTTGAGGGTAGAGATACTCTAGCTGACCTGATGATACTTAATATGACTGACTTTGATGTACTGATGGGCATGGATTGGTTATCACCTTGCTATGCTATAGTTGATTGCCCTGCAAACATAGTCAAGTTTGAGATACTTTTGTATTAAAAGGGGGTCAAATTCTAGAGGTTGGTAAGGTTATATCTCTTATGAAGGCCCAAAGATTACTGAGGAAAGGTTGCATGGGTCTTTTAGCTATGGGAAGGGACATCATAGAGGGAACACTTAGCTTGGAGAAGGTACCAATGGTGAAAGAATTTTCTAATGTATTTCTTGAGGATTTTCCAGGATTACCTCCAGTACGAGAGATAGACTTGGGTATTGAATTAACACCTGAGACACTACTAATATCTATACCCCCATAGTATATGGCATCGGCAGAGTTGAGGGAGCTAAAATAGCAGTTGAAGAACTTACTAGATAAGAGCTTTATTAGAGCCAACGTATCACTATAGGGTGCACTAGTACTATTTGTAAAGAAAAAAGACGGGTCTCTAAAAATGTGCATTAACTACAACAGCTGAACAAGGTAACAATATGTAATAAGTTATCCTTTACCTTGTATAAATGACCTGTTTGATCAGTTGTAAGGAGTTTTCCACTTTTCAAATATTGATCTTTGGTCTTGTTATCATCAGCTTGGGATCAAGGAGGAAGATATATCCAAGACAGCATTCAAATCTAGTACAAGCACTATGAGTTCCTTATGATGTCTTTCAGATTAACCAGTGCTCCAGTTGCATTCATGGACTTGATGAATAGGGTATTCAAGTTGTTTCTAGACAAATTTGTGATAGTATTTATTAATGACATCCTGATATATTCTCATAGCCAGGAATACATGATAATCATCTGAGGACTGTGTTGCAGACATTGCAAGAACATAAGCTTTATGCTAAGTTCTCGAAGAATGAATTTCGAATACACTCAGTAGCATTTATGGGGCATGATGTATTGAAAGATGGAATTATGGTGGACTCTAAAAAGATAGAAGTTATGAAAAAATGGCCTAGACCTACTTCACCTACAGAATTTTTAGCATACACTAGTGCACATTCAATGCAAGCATTGTTAAGCCCTTTTGAATTATGCAAAAGAGTCAAGGAAAAGAACCTATATGTCTTACTAAGGATGTTTCTACATATTTTTCATGTGCTTATATATTCCTCTTAAGAGTTTCCTAGTGCTTCTAATCTTGAGTACATAGCATTTATATGATTTTTGAGCTACACGCGATCATAAATTGACTAAAGTCTCTTAATATGACTTTCATCCATCTGCCATCAGGAAAAGTCGCTAC
Organism: Datura wrightii; assembly: GCA_035772735.1. Taxonomy (NCBI): domain Eukaryota; kingdom Viridiplantae; phylum Streptophyta; class Magnoliopsida; order Solanales; family Solanaceae; genus Datura; species Datura wrightii. The sequence continues at coordinate 148,853,384 of JASDFA010000018.1, forward strand.
TTATGACTAAAAAATATACTATTGGATTCAAAGTCTCATCCCCAAAAGAGAATGAAGCACAAAGTAAAATCAAGGATTATTGCTAATTGCTACCAAAACTCAACTACTTACTTAAATACTATTACAACCCAATTATCCAGTAAACTCAAATCAACATAAAATATCACCCAACATATACAATCCATAAAAATAACTAAAATAAGGGAAGATTCTTCCTCAACCCCACACATAAAAGAAAGCACTGGCCCCAGTGCATCAAAATAAAACATAAGAATCAAAAGAAAGAACTCCCTATCTACTCCTTATCATCATCGATATCACTGACCTCATAGTCAGTAGGAGCGTAGGTAGTCTCACCATCCTCACTATTTAGCTAGAGGCTTTCATACGGTGCATTAGCCAATGTGGTGACTTTTACAGTGCTGGTCATCGTGTCGTGGTGGATTGGAGTCTCTAGAGTTAGAAATAATTTCCACTTTGCTGACATTGGTGTGAAAACATGCTCCTCAATATGGTGAATTTCACTGCATAATCTATTTTTTGGTTAAATACATTATAAGATATTTTTCCATACTTTCTGCATTTAGTTCTAGCTTTTATACACCTTCTAATCGACCCGAAAAAACCGTCAATAAATGATGAACTCCATTATACAGATGATAGGATAGGGCTAAGGCAGTAATCACGACAGAGATTAGGATGAGCTTTGATGAATAAAAGAAGAATTGGTTGACATTCGATCACGCTTATTTGACTAGCCTAGAGCCAAGAGCTTCCCCTCTTCCTCCTAAGCGAGCAAGAATCAGCTACTCCGCTTTGGAAGAACAACTTATATGGATCCCCTCCACCCTTTTTTTCATTACTAATGGAATATCCTTATTTTACTAAAAATGGAATGAAATGATCTTGTTTTATTCCTCATTGAAAAGAGATGTCTTGAGAAATCGGAGAAGCATTTTGATAAACATATTTGATCTTGACAGATTAAACTAAGGTATTAGTGTTTGTTCTATTATACACAAAGATCGCATTTGAACCTCGCATCATGGTGGCCTATGGATTTTATCTAGTCTTGTTCCAATCGTGCAGTTTTAAACTTTTGTTTGCTTCGACCTTGATAATGACCCTATTTTAGAACCTAAACCTGCACAATATACGTACAGAACCACTCTTTAACTAGAACAAAGATAAAAACAAACTACAAAAGCAATTAAAAGGTTGGGTTTCTTGAGGCCCATAAGTGCATGTAGAGATTGCTCATGCTATGTATGAACTATTATTCTATTATTTGACGCATTTAGAGAGACTTTATGTTGAATATAAGTTATTAGTTTATTATGTGATACGTGAATATATTGTTCATGCTGAGTATAAAGTATTATTATGTTATTTGATGCACGTAGCAATTGTCCATATTGAGTATGATATGTTGCATGTTGAAATTACCATACGGGCTACAAGATTAGGTTGATGTAATAGCATGATTGCCTGAAACAGATAATTATAGAGAATATGACATGTGTACCTGATGATTTTATGATTAATATTTATGCCAAACATTGACAAGTCGTTCTATGCACTGAGAATAGTATATAATTGTAAAGTGTGTTAAGATTGTCTACACTAGCATGTGGATATCATCTATGCTAAGTAAAGTGATTGATATAAAGAGTGCTTCATATCATTTGTACTAGCATGTGGAGACCGTCCGTGCCAAGTACATGGACCTTGTGAGTCCCCCGAGGATCACAACCAACTAATAGAGGTAGTATGTATATGGGTTGTTGGTCAGTGCATATACATTTGCATTACATTTCATCCTCAGTATTTTTCATATTGATTTTGAGTGGTGCAATGGTACAATGATCGTGACAGTGAGTTATTTTTCTCTCCATTTAGTTAAGATGATTTAAAAGGTTGGTCTGTTATTCTTGAAATAGTTGTGTGATTCTTAGTTATTGACTAATTTCATATATTATTTTATCTTGATTATTGTAGTCAGTGGCGAATTTATGTGCAAAAATTGAATCACGTGAACCTGTGGTTGTCCGACTAAACTCGGTATATTACATGTATAATTCTAAAAATATATCTATAATTATCTGAAGGAATCCATTTTCAAAAAAGAGTGGGTGGTGCACTGATTTAAGTTCTAGTCCTAAACCTCAAAGGGTTCAAACCCCACATACTCATTTTTTTAGCATTTTGGTGCACCCATCTATATGAAACCTTAGATTTGCATTTGATTGTAGTCATTGACTATTAAATTATCATTTTTAGATCCTATTTTATATAGTTTGATGATTTGGTTGAACAAATAATTAGTAGGATTGATCCTTTTCATCACTTCATATAAAGGTTGATTCACAATTCTGTTGAATACACATGTTTCCCATACTCACCATTTTGTTTTTTACATGGTCAATACCCTAGATCGGGTGGTGTCTGAGTTTGTATCGGACTTGAGGTGACTTTCTGGATTTAAGGGTAAGCTGGTTAGTTTTGGTAGCATTAGATTTCAGCTCTATTTTGTATTTACTGTCTTTATTCCTTTTAGAAAGATTATACTTTAGTGCTAGACTTGTATTAAATCTCATATGCTCTTGTACTTGTGTCATCAATCGTGGGAGTTGTTCCTTTTTTTTATTGCACTTCTTATGATTTTGGGATACGACTTGCTTATGTAGTAATGCTTATTAGAAATTCCACATATTCCTAATTATCACTCATTTTAAATGGATAATAATTAAGGGGTTCACCTATGAGAGGGGTTCACCTATGGGAGTGGTGGGTTCCCTCACATCTTAATGGGATTTTAGGTTGTGACCATTTGATATTAGAGAATGGTAGGTCCCATGAGACAAACAACCATTGACCACTCTGGGGGCCATGTAGCTTTACAAAGTCAAATAATAAATAGCCACTCTAGGGCCATAAAGCATACTATGCAAATAATGTAAATAGGCCAAGAAAGGCATATACTAACCAAATCAATCAAGTGTTCTTAGTTAATCTTCTCTTATATTCTTAGGGGTGTTAAACATGCATTTCTAAGCTTGTTATATATGAAGTAATTAGTTAAGCTTGTTCTACTACAGGCACCTTACTAACTAAGTTTAAACATCTTCAAATGGAGGAACATATATTGATTCAATGTAGCGCTTTGAGCAACTCAAATGAAGTTTATAAGACCCAATATTGTAACTTGAGCAATTAATTTATGAATCAGGCAGCAAGCTATTTATTGAATCATATAACATCTAGAGACTCTTAACTCATGTAGTCTAAGCTCTTATTGACTCATATAAGAGAAACATTTGACATGAGATCATGCCTTAACAGCGAAAGAGGTTTTAGTCTTACATACCTCAGTTTCAAATTTCGAAAAATATAGAATGAGTTGATCCTTCCTAGGGACATTAATCTATATAAATAAGGTAATATGAGGCTAATATTAGCATCTGATCATGATGTAGATGTCGCAAGGTAGTAGCTAAACAAGCAACAGGCAGCAAGCTCGCACAACAGGTAAATACTTGGTGTATCGCCACACCTTTCCTTTTTCCACTTTAAAACAACTCTGTACTCCTCTCCTTAGACTCCCTTTCTTGCACAATCAATATATACACAAAAAAATCCCTAAACAATCTGCAATTTCCTTAAATAATAACAATTGCATTGAACTTGCTGCTCCTGGTCACTGTCCCGTGAGTTCTTAATAAAATTAAACCATAATTCTTTGCTCAAATTTATACATAAAATAAAGACAAGAATGATAGAACCTTACCTCACTTACAGAGAATTTTATATCTTTTAGCTTGTAGTACTTTCAGGAGCTTGAACTTCTCTTCCAATTAGACCAAATAGGAGAGAAAATTACTTAATCTACAAGAGTAAAATAGGGAAGCTAGCTAGTGGAAGGGGATTCCATACTCCTTCAAATTAAGAAACATGATATCTTAGCTTCTCATAGAAGAATTGAGCAAAAAATAAGTAATTTTACTTACCTAAACCTGGAGAAAAGATTGAAGAATTTCAAGAACACTAGATGGGGTCTTTGGGCGTCCTAGAGAGAGATAGAGGAGAGAACTTTGTAAATCTTGAAATTTTTTTTGAAATTTTGCTGAATATTAAGTGAGAAAGTAATACGAGTCTTTCACCTTAAATGGGGTCCCTCTAGCCGCCAATTCTTGGACCAAAATTGGCCTAAGTTGGGTAAACATTTTGGGTCAAATTAGTTGTAACTTCCCAGAAGGGCCTATGAATAGACCTGGGAGTTGAAGTTAAACACTGCAGAAAACCTGGAACTTGCACCAGTACGACTCGAGGTACGAGTCGTGGTGAGGATCTACAACTCGTGCTCGAGTCGTGATGAAATCGACAGCTTGAGGTTGTGTCATGGGTAGTCCTATGAACCTTGGTAAGAAGGTACGACTCGTGGTTAGGAGTCGTGATGAATATCTCAGTGGTGCCAAGAGTGAGTCATCACGGTTCCTAATACAACTCGTAGGGATGAAGCAACGAGTCGTGGAGATGAGTTGTGGTTAAGTTGTATTGTTTTGGGTGGATGGTACCACGATTGACAGTACGACCTGTAGGATGGTGGTATGAATCGTGATATACTAGTCGTGGCCAAATTCAGAGAATTTGGGGAAAAGGGGTGAAGTGACCACGAGAGGGAACCACAAGTCATTACTTGATGGTACGACTCATGGCACGACTCGTGGTCGGGGCTAGAACTACTTTTCAGGAAAATTTTAGTAAGGGCAATTTCAACTGTTATACGCTTTGGGGCCCTAAACCCCATTTTTGTAAGGTCGGAACAGGGTTTTTAAGGGATGAAAACTCCTGTTAAGTTCATTTTAGCAATTTCAAGTGTTAGAGAAGGGAGTAGGAAGGGTTTCAAGTCATTTTCTTCAAGTTCTTCTAGTTTTCACTTAGGGTTCTTCAAGGGAATAGGAAATCATGAATATTCTAGGTATGTGGGGTTTTGAATGGGTAGATTAGACCCTACCCATGCCCATTTCTTCCCATTTCCTACGATTAAGTTACCAAATTCTTGTGGGTCTTAACCCAATTGCGTGATTTCTCACAAGTTTACTTGAAAGTGTCGTAGTATGTTTAAATTACGGATTTTGAAGCATTTGGACTGATATTGCTTGTATATTTTTATATTTCATGATTTAAAACTCTAAAACCACGGATGCTGAATTATGAAGGAGCTTTAGTGAAATTCATGTTCATGATGATTCCACAAGCTTAATACGAATTTTTAAATTTAAAGCATGTCTTCAGGCTTTTTATTTATTATGTTGTCGTGATTATGTTCCGCATAAATTAAGCATTTCAAACATGATTAAGATTTTAGTCCATGCCCATATGTTGTGTATGATTTATGAAGAATGTCTTTGGCCGACTCACGGGCCCAAATTCCATGGTGTTACACCCTATAATTTTTTAACGTTTAGTCGGCCTACTCGTATGTTGGTTGCGAGATTTAGAGTGTCATACGTATGAGGAAAGGGCCCGGGGAAAGGCCGAACGGGTGCCAAGTCAGGATTTCGCGGGCGGAGGTAGAACTAAGCTGCCCAGAGAGGCAAAGTGGCACGAAGCAGCTCCTCCGCGTTAGCCAATGTGGCACGCAGCAGAATCAGTGCGATGGGCAGAGTTCCAGTTGCCTTGTCTGTTGCCTCAAGTATATAAAGGCCTCACACTTAGATTTAGATTATTTTCAATATATACACAGCCAGACCCGAGGGAGTATTAAGAAACCAAGTAAAAATCATCTGATTATGCCGCTAAACATCGTCCAAATCCAAATTAACTCTGGGTATTGAAGTATAAAGTTGTAGGGAGCATCGCTACGGATTTATTTTCGTAAAATATGCCCGGCGAATCGTCATCCCACCGAGCTTAAGTTGATGGAATTATTCCAAACTAGAGTCAATATGATCACGTTCCTAAAGTAAGTATTTCTCCCTTCTAGATTCTCGAGAAATTACGAGTTTTTGATCGTCTTTCGACAAGTTGAAGCATAGTCTGTATATGTATATATAAGTTGTCATTTTCTTCGAATATAGTAATAAAGCAGCCCTTTCTTCCGTTAAATATGATTACAGTTGAAAAGGGCAATTGAACATTAGCCGAAACTCGCTAGTTAATTGGTAAACAGCGAACAAGGTATGTTATGGCATTTTCTTTCGGCAAGTTAGTTTCTTCAGCGTAGTAGTCCAGTATGAATCCCAGCAAAGCATGTCAGGAGTATGTTATCATGTCTAGTTGTTATCGTCAGTCGAGACTCGTAATTTGTATTATTTTGGGCTGGATTACACCTGTATAGCTTCTGTGACCACGCCAGGGTTAATAACTGTGTCACCACCTGCAAGGGGCGACATTACGTCGCTCTACAGAGCGACATGACGTCCGCAAGGGACGAAGATGGGGATCCAGATCCTCATATTTCGTGGTTGGCCTTATACACACCCCTGCCGAGCGTTTACGCCTGGGGTGTAGATATCAGGAGTCCTCCGGACTCAGACACAGCTACAGTCAAGGGTCGAGCGGGCCCAGTTGCAGACCTAGGGGATCGGCAGGACGCTTGTAGCTGGTAGTTGGCTCAGTATGACCTGGATAGGGGTATATAGATTGAGGTGTACTCACTAGGGCTAATGGGGGTCCAGGTGGGTTATTTTGTGTTGATTATACCTTCCGTCTTATGGGAGCTAGGTAAGGTTTATGTTTGCTTTAGTTACTGATAGTTAGAAAATACGACGCCTTGCTTGTCAGGTATAACCCCTACCCTCCTTATTACAGTTATGTTTAGCCCTGATTTCACTACTTCAGTCATCTTCAGTCTATTTTCTTTACTTCAGTCATTGTCAGTTCTATTTCCTTACTTTCAGTTATTTAAAATTGCTGCCTTACATATTCAATACCTGTGGTATTGACGCCCTCTTCTGTGGCGCTGCATTACTTGCCTGCAGGTACACATAGACGAGGAGAAGGTCCCTCATAGTTCCAGTCAGCCATACAGAACCGTCAGCTCCCTTCTTTCGGAGCTTGTGTGATAGAGGTTTATTCCTTTTGTTTGTACAGTATGGTTGGGTGGGGGCCACCATCTTATTACTCCTAGAGGCTTGCAAATTGTGTTACTTCCTTGTGGTTAGATGATATCGGCCGTGTGATGCCCATATGTGTTTTAGACTATGTGTCTTGGCCGTGTGGGGCTCTGTTTAGATATTGATTGGTGGCCTTGTCAGTCATAGTTCAGTTTAGCATCTGCTTTTACTTTCCAGTTATAACTAGATATCATGGTGGCCTTATCGGCACGCATAGGACTCTTATGATTGTTTGTCTCTAGATAGCTGTTTATTTTCATAGGTGGTTATAGGCCTTGTTGACTGGGGGTTGTATTTACAGCCGCTATATAGCCCATTGTTTTCTTAATTCTAGAATTAGGGTCAGCCCTGCACCAGAGGTACTTAGGCTCAGTCATCTCAGCAATTTAGGTCGTAGTAGGGCACCAGGTGCCACTCATGCCTCCCAAGGTGGGGCGTGAAAAACTTGGTATCAGAGCAGGTCGTATCCCATAAAGTCTGCAATCCATTCTAAGTAGAGTCATGTCTATGGACGTGTTGTGCACCACATACTATAGGAAGGACGCTGCAAGGCATGATAGGATGGTTACTCTTTATTCTTATTCAGTCGTGCTATAGAGAGGTACAGTATAGGGTTAAGTCCCTAAGCTCATTATACTCTTTTGCTTATAGAGAAATGTCAGACTAGTGACATTCTACGGCAGACAAGAGGCTAGATGTAGCAGCGGGAGAGGGCACCAGCAGGGTGCCTCAGCCTCGGTCATAATCGGCCCGATCTAAGGACGATATGTAGGTATCATCTCGACCTCCCCAGCAGTCTCCACCACATACAAAGACGCTTGGGACAACCGGAGTGACGGCACCGCCACCAGCAGTTTCTATACCCGTACCATCCGACCAGGAGGTCACGAGCACGGTGGTTATGCTAGCACAAATGATGGTTGCTCAGTGCCAGCCAGTTCCACCTACAGTTGCAGAATCCTTAGGAAGGCCTGGTATCTTGAGGGTCCGAGAGTTCCTAGCACTAAGTCCCCCGCAATTCACAGGGATAGATTGGACCGAGGACCCTCAGGACTTCTTAGAACAGATGAAGAGGATTTTCAGGGTAATGCATGCTACACCTATAGAGTCGGTTGAGTTGGCGGTATTCCGGCTACAAGAAATCACTGTGCTGTGGTATGAGAGTTGGAAAAGGTCTCGAGGGAGAGATGTTTCCCCTCCGACCTAGCCTAGCTTCTCAGAGGCTTTCTTGGATCATTACCTACTGCGGGAAATTCGACAAGCCCGGGTTGATCAGTTCCTACACTTGGAGTAGGGGTCGATGAGTGTCCAGGAATATGCCATGCGGTTAGATTCCTTAGATTATTATGCGTCATCTTTTGTGGACACAATGCCAGCTAGGGTACACCACTTTATTATGGGGTTGAACCCAGAATATGTTGAGACCTGCATCACAGCCACACTGCGAGAGGATATGGATATCGCCCTTGTGCAGGCTTTTGCTCAAAATATTGAGGGTATCAGACAGCGGCAACTAGAAATTAGGAGGACAAGTCAGGAGCAGCGCCGTAGGGACAGACCGGTGAATTATAGGAGGATTCCCGGGGAGGACCTAGGCCACGGTTATTAGATAGGCCACCTAGACCCCCGCCTCCACCTTAGCGGCAGAGAAGCAAGTCTAGTCGCCGAGGGTAGCCAGAGCCCAGCAAAGGTTCACGAGCACTAGGTTCACAGCAGCAGAGGGGAGGGGACCAGAGTGGGTTTACAATACCACTTTTCCCTATGTGCAGTCGACGCCACTCTGGAGCATGCAGGTATGATTCCACAGCATGCTACATTTTTGGACAAAAGGGTCACCAGATGAGAAATTTTCCAGCTAGGGGTCAGGGTGATCGGGATCGACAGGATAGGTCCTCGGCAGGATCACAAGCTCCAGCATCCCCAATAGGGCGTAGGCCCTCAGTTTCAGCCGGTAGAGGCCGAGGCAAATCAGGGGCCTCCAGTTCAGGTGCAGGCCCAGACCGAACTTATGCACTACCGAGGCGACCGGAGTCAGAGTCGTCACCAGATGTTGTGACAGGTATGCTGAACATTTGCTCTCATCCTGCTTATGTGTTGATAGATCCTGGATCCACCTTGTCCTATGTTACACCGTTAGTGCCTCGGAAGTTTAGTATTATGCCAGAATTTCTTCGGTGACCTTTCTCAGTGTCTACACCTGTTGGTGACTCTATCATAGCTAGAAGGATCTATCGGGGGTGTACAGTAGAGGTTGCCAGTCGTCAGACTACGGTAGACTTGATAGAACTAGAAACGGTTGATTTTGATGCCATTATGGGTATGGATTGGTTAGCTCCATGCTATGCCAATGTTAAATGTTGGACCAAGATTGTCCGATTCCACTTTCCAGGGGAGGCAGTACGGGAGTGGAAAGGTAGTATAGCCACGCCAAAAGGTAGGTTTATTTCCTATCTTCAGGCGAGAAAATCAATAGAAAAAGGGTGCATTTATCATATTGTCAGAGTTCAGGATGTTCGGGAAGAGCCTCTGACCCTTCAGTCTATTCTAGTGGTTAATGAATTTCCCGACGTATTTCTAGATGAGCTTCCTGGTAATCCCCCAAAAAGGGAAATTGATTTTGCAATCGATCTATTACTAGGCACTCAACCTATATCTATTCCTCCATATCGGATGGCTCCTGCTGAACTCAGAGAACTAAAGGAACAATTGAAGGATTTGCTAGAAAAGGGCTTTCTCAGGCCGAGTAACTCACCATGGGGTACGCCAGTTCTGTTCGTAAGGAAGAAGGACGGCTCCCTCCATATGTGTGTAGATTATCGACAGCTGAATAAAGTCACTATCAAGAATAAGTACCTGCTTCCCAGAATAGACGACCTATTTGATCAGTGACAAGGAGAGAGGATTTTTCAAAGATTGACTTAAGGTCAGGATATCATCAGGTTTGGGTTTGTGAAAGAGATATTCCAAAGACTGCCTTCAGGACCAGATACAACCACTTTGAATTTCTAGTCATGTCCTTCGGACTTACAAATGCCCCAGCAGTGGTCATGGACCTGATGAACAACATTTTCAAACTATACCTGGACTTGTTCGTGATAGTATTTATCGATGATATTATGGTGTATTCCTGCTCAGTGGCAGATCACCAAGATCATCTACGGACAGTGCTCCAAATTCTCAAAGATCGCCAGCTATATGTAAAAAAATTTAAATGTGAATTTTGGCCGAATTCAATAGCCTTCTTAGGCCATATTGTGTCAGATGCTGGTATACAGGTAGATACAGAGAAGATAGAGGCAGTGAAAACATGCATGTTTATGTTCTTTTGGCTCAAGTTATGATTTATGAAATGTTTTCTCCGCATGTTATAACTTTGATGGGTTCATGAATATTTTTGAAAATATTGAGCTTTACGATATACTTACGATTTCAGTTTTATGATCATGATGTCCCCACTCCTATAACTTTTATGTTTTTAAGCATTATTTTGTATACCTTACATACTCGGTACCTTCTAAGTACTGACCCATATATTTTTAGGATCTGGTTCACGGGCTCAGCATCATTCTTAGCTTGCGCTCAATTTCGCTCAGTCTTTAGTGGTGAGTCCTCATGATTCGAGGGCTTCATGTTTAGACTCGTTTACTTGTCTTATGTTTTCAGTTTGTTTGGGTTAGTTGGGGTCTTGTCCCTTCAACCCGTCTATTATGGTTAAAGGCTTTCAGACCTATGTGTAGTAGTCAGTCATTTATGTTTGGATATTGTATTGTTGTATTCTTTATCTCTCATGATACGACTTTCAGTTAGTTCATGCTTGATAAGTTAAGTTTTCCGCTTTGTATGAATGAATTAGTGTTATGCTCATGCCATGGGTTGAGTTGGGGTCACCCGGGACTCCTTGTCCCGTGTCTATGATTCGAGTGTACTCTTGAGTCATGAAAAACTTGGTATCAGAGCAATAGGTTCAGATGTGTCCTAGGGAGTCTGAAAGCAGCGTTAGGTAGAGTATTTTTCATAGGTGTGAAGCGCGCCACACTTATGACGAAGAGGCTACTAAACGTTTTAGGTATGTTCCCTTCTTTCATGATCTATGTCATGCGGTGAAAATCTCTCCATCCTTCTAATTCGTGCGTTTCGCGCTTGCAGAAAATTTATGGCTCCCAGAAGGATAATTGGAAGGAGGAATAGGAATGTTGAAGGTTGTGGGGAGGGTAATGATGATGGGCGTCAGCAAGCCCCACCTGTTTAGGAGCCGCAGGCACCTGAGCCAGCTGCCACGCCGAGTTTTGGGCGGCGATTCAAATGTTGGCGCAGGCTTTGACTGCTCAGGTCCACCAACAAGCTGTTGCGCATATTCCTCAGAATGGAAGTGCAGCGGCAGCTCGGATCAAGGACTTTATAAGGATGAACCCTCTCGAGTTCACAGGGTAAAAGGTGGACAAGGATCCACACGAGTTAATCGGAGGGATTTTGAAGGTCACTCAGGTCATGGGAGTGACCAGTGAGGAATGTATTGATTTGGCCTCTTATCAGCTGAAGGAGGTCGCTTATAATTGGTTCAACCAATGGAGGGATAGCAAGGTAGCAGGAGCAGGCCCTATTAGCTGGGATGAGCTCCACATAGCCATTCTCAACAGGTTCTTCCCCAGGGAGTTGAGTGAACTGAAAGCAACTGAGTTTGTCAACCTTAAGCAAGAAAGATGACGGTGCTAGAATATTCACTTGAGTTCACTCGCCTGTCAAAATTTGCCCTGGAGTTAATGATGGATCTGAGAGCGCGGGTGAGCAGATTCGTGCAAGGAGTAGCTGAGTATTTGGATAAGGATTGAATAAAAGCCATGCTTCATCAGGATATGAACTACCCACGAATAGTCCTCTATGCCCAACAGATGGAAGCAGCTCACACCAGAACCGACAGCCACCGGTTCTCCCAACCTAAGACAAGGGGTGAATCTAACCAGAAGTCCCAGTATAGGTCCACTGCACCAGCACCATCTTCATCCAATACTCCATCTAGGCCACAGGACGGTCATAGGAGCAGGGCCTCAGGTTTGAGGAGTCAAAACAGCATGCGCAAAGAGGGCACATTCCCATCTTGTGCTACTTGTGGCAAGAACCACCTAAGGAAATGTTTGGTGGGCTCAGACGCTTCTTTGGGTGTGGAAAACTCGGACACAGACTTAGGGATTGCCCTGCAGCTAGGTCAGGCGGTAGTGGAGCCCGCACTTCAACATCCAGTTCAGTCATTCAGTAGCACGTCAGACTCAACAGGGTGCTCTGATTGGCTCAGCTGGCGGCCATTGCCAGAACTGATTTTATGCACTTGGCTCTCGGCAGGTGCAAGAGACTTCTCCTGATGTGGTTACTGGTATGTTGCAAGTTTTTCACATTGATGCTTATGCTTTATTAGATCCGGGATCCACACTATCTTTTGTGACACCTTACATTGCTAGTCAGTTTTGAGTCAGTCCTGAAATGTTTTTCGAACCATTTTTTATCTCTACCCCTGTTGGTGATTCAGTTGTAGCGAGGCGGGTATATAGAGGTTGCCCTATTACAATGTTGCATAAGGTTAGCTCCGCAGACTTAGTAGAATTAGCTATGACTAATTTTGACATCTTCTTAGGCATAGATTTTTTTTTGCATATTATGCTTCCGTTAACTGTAGAACTAGGGCAGTGGAGTTTCGGTTTCCTAGTGAATCGATTTTAGAATAGAGGGGTGGTCCAGAGGTACCCATAGGTCTCTTTATCTCCTATATCAAGGCTAGGAAAATGATTTCCAAGGGCTGTATTTACCACTTGGTTAGGGTTAAGGATGTCATGTCCAAGACCCCAACCATTCAATCATCTCCTGTGGTATGTGAATATCTCGAGGTATTTCCAGATGACCTACCAGGTGTTCCTCCCGAGCAGGAGATTGATTTTGAAATTGATCTTTTACCTGACACGCAGCCAATATCAATTCCTCCGTACCAAATGGCCCTAGCCGAGCTAAAAGAGTTAAAGGAGCAGTTTAAGGATTTGCTGGATAAGGGTTTCATTAGACCAAGTAAGTCCCCATTGGGTGCCCCACTGTTGTTCATCCGGAAGAAAGATTGTTCCCTGCGGATGTGTATTGACTATAGACAGTTGAACAAGGTCACCATCAAGAATAGATATCCCTTACATAGGATTGATGACTTATTCTATCAACTTCAGGGTGCCAAATACTTCTCTAAGATAGATCTCAGGTCCGGGTATCATCAACTCAGAGTATGGGAGAGCGACATCCCAAAGACTGCTTTCAGAACCCGGTATGGCCACTATGAATTTGTTGTTATGTCTTTTGGACTAACCAATGCCCCTGTAGCTTCTATGGACCTGATGAATAGGGTATTCAAGGCATATTTGGATATGTTCATGATCGTATTCATTGACGACATATTAATATACTCCAGGAGCGAGGAGGAACATGCCACACACCTGAGGGTAGCACTCCAAACCCTCAAAGACAACTAGCTATATGCCAAGTTCAACAAATGTGAATTCTGGCTGAAATCAGTTACATTCTTGGGACATGTAGTGTCAAGCGAAGGTATAAGGGTGGACTCCCAAAAAATAGAGGCAGTAAAGAATTGGCCCAGACCGGTAAACCCTACGGAGATCAGAAGCATTTTGGGCTTAGAAGGTTACTATCGGAGGTTCGTGGAAGGTTTCTCATCCATTGCATCCCCATTGACGAGATTGACTCAGAAAAAGGTGAAGTTCCAATGGTCAGAGGCTTGTGAGAAGAGCTTCTAGGAATTGAAGGCAAGACTCACTTCAACACCGGTTTGACTTTACCCGAAGGGTACCGATGGCTTCGTTGTATATTGGTGATGCTTCGAGGGTCGTACTGGGATGTGTATTGATGCAGCATGGGAAAGTCGTAGCGTATGCTTCCAGATAGTTAAAAACTCACAAGAAGAATTACCCGACTCATGATCTTGAGTTGGCCACGATGGTATTTTCTTTGAAGATATGGTGACACTACTTGTATGGGGTTCATGTAGATGTATTCATAGATCACGAGAGTTTACAATATGTGTTTTCACAAAAGGAACTAAATCTCTAGCAACGAAGATGGTTGGAGCTACTTAAGGACTACGACATAAGTGTCCTTTATAACCCGAGCAAGGCCAACGTGGTAACAGATACCCTTAGTAGACTTTATATGGAAAGTGTGTCACATGTGAGTGAAGACAGGAAGGAGATGGTAAAGGAGGTACATCGACTTGCACGGTTGGGAGTTAGACTAATCGACTCGATCGATGGTGGGGTAGTAGTTCAGAATGGGTCAGAGTCGTCCTTGGTAGCGGAGGTGAAGGCTAAACAAGATGAAGATCCAACATTGGTAAAGTTGAAAGAATTTATTCAAAGTCAGAAAGTAGAAGTCTTCTCCAGAGGGGGTGATGGTGTGCTTCGGTACCAAGGTTGCTCATGTGTTCCAAATATGGGGGATTTAAGGAGTCGGATGTTGCATGAGGCTCACGGGTCCAGATATTCTACCCATCCAAGTTCCACCAAAATGTATCATGCCTTGCGGGAAATCTACTGGTGGAATGGCATGAAGAGGGATATTGCAGAATTTGTAGCCAATTGCTCGAATTATCAACAGGTGAAAGTCGAGCATCAGAGACCGCGGGTGTACTTCAAGACATCAGCATTCCTACTTGAAAGTGGGAAGAGATCAATATGGACTTTGTAACAGGTTACCCCGCACTCGTAGATAGTATGACTCCATCTAGGTTGTGGTGGACAGGTTGACCAAGGCTGCTCATTTCCTACCGTCAAAACCACCGATTCAGTAGAAGATTATGCAAGGTTATACATCCGCGAGTTCGTTAGACTACACGGAGTGCCCTTGTCCATTATATAAGACAGAGATACCTAGTTCAACTCTCAGTTCTAGAGATCTTTTCAAAAGGGACTTGGCACTCAAGTCAAGCTTAGCATGGCCTTCCATCCACAAACAGATGATCAGGCGGAGCGGACCATCCAGACTCTTAAGGACATGTTCAGAGCTTGTATTATTGACTTCAAGGGTATTTGGGACGAGCATTTGCCTCTTGTTGAGTTCGCTTACAACAACAGCTACCACTCCAACATACAAACAGCACCGTTCAAGGCTCTATATGGGCGACGGTGTAGATCGCCCATTGGATGGCTTGAAGTCGGTGAGACTTCGTTAGTGGGACCCTATTCAGTCCATGAAACTATGGAAAAAGTTTAGCTAATAAGAGAGAGGATAAAAAGGGCTCAAAGTCGCCAAAAGTCTTATGTAAATGTGAGGAGAAGGGAGCTTGAGTTCGAGGTCGATGATTGGGTGTTTTTGAAGGTATCTCCCATGAAGGGAGTAATGAGATTTGGAAAGAAAGGGAAACTCAGCCCCCGCTATATTGGCCCGCACATGATTGTGAGATGAGTGGGTAAGGTAGCTTATGAGCTAGAGTTACCTTTAGAGTTGGCTTCAGTTCATCTCGTATTTCATGTATCGGTCTTGAAAAAGATCTTGGGAGACTCAGCCTTAGTGGTTCCGATGGAAAGTGTTGGTGTGAAGGACTGTCTTAGTTATGAGGAAATTCCTATTGAAGTATTGGATCGTCAGGTTCGGAGACTGAGGAACAAGGAAGTAGCCTCAGTAAAGGTGTTATGGAGGAATCAGCATGTCGAGGGAGCCACATGGGAGGCCAAAGCGGATATGATGGCTAAATACCCCCATTTGTTCCCTACTGGCTCAGATTTAGTTTGAGGTATCAATTTTTGCCCTAAACCTCTATTAAGTTTTTTTTCATGATCTATTCATGAGTATAAGTTTGTTTTACGAAATGATGAATGTATGTAATGTCTGAACTCAGACCATCTATGTGGTTCTCTTTGGGGGTAGTCATTCCGTCAGTTTTTGGCTTTAATGTCAATGATTAGCATCTATATATAGTTATTGTATGTTTCTATTTGCTGCCTATTTCCCTACATTCGAGGACGAATGTTTCCAAGGGGGAGATATTGTAACATCCGAAAAGGCCTATGAATAGACTCGGGAGTTGAAATTGAAAATTGCAAAAAACCTAGAACTTGCACACCTCGAGTCGTGGTAAGGACCTACAACTCGTGACTCGAGTTGTGTTGAAATCAGGAGCCTGAGGTTGTGTCAAGGGTAGTCCTATGAACCGTGGTCAGAAGGTACGACTCGTGGTTAGGAGTCGTGATGAATATCTCAGTGGTGCCAAGAGTGAGAAGTCAAGAGTCCTGGTATGACCCGTATGATGAAGAAACTAGTCGTGGTGAGGAGTTGTACTTAAGTCGTATTGGTTTGGATGGATGGTACCACGGTTGACAGTATAACCCATAGGATGGTGGTACGAGCCATAGTATACTAGTCGTGGACAAATTTAGAGAATTGGGAAAAAGGGGTGAAATGACCACGAGAGGTAACCACGAGTCGTGACTTGATGGTACGACTCGTGGCACTACTCGTGGTCGGGCCAGAACTGCTTTTCAGGAAAATTTCAATAGGGGAAATTTTGACTTTTCTATGCTTTGGGGCCCTAAACCCCATTATTTTGAGGTCGGAACAGGATTTTTAAGGGATGAAAACTCCTGTTAAGTTCATTTTAGCAATTTCAAGTGTTAGAGAAGGGAGTAGGAAGGGTTTTAAGCCATTTTCTTCAAGTTCTTCAAGTTTTCACTTAGGGTTCTTCAAGGGAATGGGAAATCACAAAATTCCAGGTATGTGGGGTTTTGAATGGGTAGATTAGACCCTACCCATGCCTATTTCTTTCCATTTCCTACGATTAAGATACCAAATTCTTGTGGGTCTTAACCCAATTGCATGATTTCTCACAAGTTTACTTGAAAGTGTGGTAGTATGTTTAAATTACGGATTTTGAAGTATTTGGACTGATATTGCTTGTATATTTTTATATTTGATGATTTAAAACTCTAAAAGCATGGATGCCCAATTATGAAGGACTTTTGGTGAAATTCATGTTCATGATGATTCCACAAGCTTAATATGAATTTTTGAATTTAAAGCATGTCTTCAAGTTTTCTATTTATTATGTTGTCATGATTATGTTCCGCATAAATTAAGCATTTCAAGCATGATTAAGATTTTGGGCCATGCCCATATGTTGTGTATGATTTATGAACTATGTCTTTGGCCGACTCACGGGCCCAAATTCCATGGCTACTATCATGAACTCTCAAGCATGGTATGATTTTCACGATTTAACTAGTTGTGCATGTTATGTATGAATTTCTATGAGCACGTTTCATGTTTTGGGAGTAGTACTTAACACCGAGTAGGTTCGAGGCCCAGGTTATGCCTCGAATCTCAAAACTACGTGCCACCGTAGGATCATGTTTGGGACATCCTTAGTGACTGTCCCCTATTCCCTACGGGGCCTTCATGAGTGATATCACACCTTTCATGGTTCATACCCTTGGCAAGGTATGAACGGCCTACCAACAAGGCGTATGAGTCGGACTTCATGTGTGCTCATGTGGAGTATGTCGGTTATAGAAATCTCCCATTGTTCTACAGTTTTGAAATATGCATGGTTATGTTATTTTGTCTCAAGTTATGATTTATGAGATATTTTCCCCGCATGTTATAACTTTGATGGGTTCATGAATATTTTTGGAAATATTGACCCTTACGATATACTTACGATTTCACTTTTATGATAATGATGTTCCCACCCTTATAACTTTTATGTTTTTAAGTATTGTTTTGTATACCTTACATACTTAGTACCTTCCAAGTACTGACCCACATATTTTCAGGATCTAATTCACGGGCTCAGCATCATTCTTAGCTTGCGCTCAGTTTTGCTCAGTCTTCCGTGGTGAGTCCTCATGATTCGAGGGCTTCATGTTCAGACTTGTTTACCTGTCTTATGTTTTCAGTTTGTGGGTTAGTTGGGGTCTTGTCCCTTCAACCCGTCTATTATGGTTAGTGGCTTTCAGACCTATGTGTAGTATTCAGTCGTTTATGTTTGGATCTTGTATTGTTATTTTCTTTATCTCTCATGATATGACTTTCAGTTAGTTTATGCTTGATAAGTTATGTTTTCCGCTGTGTATGAATGAATTAGTGTTATGCTCACGCCGTGGGTTGACTTGGGGTCTCTCGGGGCTCCTTGTCCCGTATCTACGATCCGGGTGTACTCTCGGGTCGTGACATTAGTCAAATTTGTGGGCTGCCTTTGAGAAGATTTTGGACCTCTAGTTGGTCCAATTTTTGGGCTTCTGTTGTCCCCATTTTAAGCCAAAATTACTTAGTAGGTGATGCACCTACTTGGCTCTTTAAGAACCACAAAAGTCCAAGTAGGTGATACACCTAATTGGCTTAAACTCACCCCTTTGAGCTTTAATTCATTTGGAATTTTTGGGCACATTTGGTGTCACTTTATTAGGAACACTTTTTTCTTCATTGGCCTTCTTCACTTGCTCATTTTGCTTAAGTAGGTGGTGAATCGACTTATTGTTATAAGCTTCACTAAGTTAGAAATCATTAGACTTAGTTTACTCCACTTTTTAAGCTCTTAATTTCCTTACTTAACACTTATGCACATTTGGCTTTCCCAAACTATAGGTTCAGATACAACCTTGTTGTCTCGAGTTTAAATACTTTTATCCAGGAAACATCCTCTAACTTCTCGTCAACCTTCATTTGAGATGAGGTATCATAATCCCCTCGTGGAGTGATATGATATAAAGAGCCTACACTTTTTTCTTCTTCATCACATTCTTTGGTATGAACCATAGTGTGAGTTTTTTCTTTTAATACCTCACTACATGAAACCACCAAATATTTCTATCACCTCATTCTAGTAGGAATTGAACTTTGGATGTCCCTCTGGGTTGAAGCAGGTATTGTCTTGTTTTGATAGTTTTTCTGGTGCTTGTTTTCCTTCTTTTTTAATGGACCTATCCTTTTAAGCACAGAAGTTCTTGTGGTTGGTTTTCCAAGTGGATCAAACACAGAAGGCTTTTTTATTGGGAGTAGCAGACTCATCTTCCATAGTAATATGGTTGGTAGCTACCCTTCTCAATCAATGCAAAATTGGTGGTGGTTGCCCCTATCCTAAACCTTCACATGATTTTATCATGGTAGCTTCTCATGATAGTTTCCCCAAGTTTGACGGTTCATTAGGGTTGTATCCAGCCTTTGCAAATAACTTATAGGCATTTGGATCAAAACCTTCCTTTGTGCGCTTTGTAGGAAGTGCCACACTTTGTGGTGGATCCTATTCCATAAACTCTCTAAATGGCTTTGAGGATAAGTTGACTGCATCAACCCATCTGATAGGCAAAGATAGCCCACTTAGTGCATTTGCTCGGACATTAGATGATTGACCTTCTTCTTTGTTCACTTTCGGAACATAGCGGAGTTTGCTCGGACATTAGATGATTGACCTTCTTCTTTCTTCACTTTCGGAACATAGCGGAGCATTGAAGTTAACTTCCCTAAAGACGCATTGTTCCCCTCACTTGCAATGGAGCGCAGCCTCTTTATACTAACTTTGGATTTTCCAACAGCAACCTCAACACTTTTAGCTGTAGGGTTATCACTTTTCGCTGTTGTGACATTGCCAGTTCTTACTTCCTTCACAGTGTAGTTCTTCACGTAGAACTTTGCGTTGGCAAAATGTGACTCAGCTTCTACAAAAAGGATTATCATCAGTGATTATCTTCTTCTCGAATCCACCTTCAAGATACTTCAAAGGTTGATAGTAGGAAGATGAAAAAATTTTGTTCTCGTGTATCTAAGGACTTCCAAGCAACATAATGTATGAAGTCTTTATGTCGATTACATGCATCCATGTGCTTGATCGCAAATCTTCCATGTTGATATCAAGCTTGATAGCACCCATGTACCATTGCCCTCCTTGATTGAATCCTTGAATCATCAAGTGACTTTCAGAAAGTTCTTCAGGTGAGATGTCGAGCTCCTTCATAGTGCGAATAAAAAGAATGGTAACACTTGATCCATCATCTATCATGATTCTATTTATCTTTTTCTCGAGCACATGACCCAATATATAAAAAGGGAAATTATGTAGAGTTTTACAAACCATTAGATCATCATCTGTAAATGCGATTTTTGTGTCACATGCGTGAACATCTTGAAAAGAGTTATCGGAAAGCTTTTTCGGTGATGATAAAGTCAATGTTAATAGACTTTCATCTTTCACTTCTTTATCTATACTGAAGCATGATGCCTTAATGTTGTTTCAAGAAATTTTTGTGTAGAACCCATTTGGTAGGAATTCCTCCTAAGTCATAGGATGTCATGATTTTTGATGGTACTGTACCTCTATTTTTTGCCTTCTTTTTATGCTCAGTTGGTTTTTGCTTTCTTGATTTTGTCACCATTCTCTTCCTCATTGGTTTTTAAATGATTCCTTCGATGGATTTTCTTTGGAGTGTCTTCGCCTAGTCACCAGAATCTAACCCTCGTCATCAGCTTCATCTACTTGAGTTTCACCTTGCTGTAATGGTCCTTATTCTTTATGCTCTTCACAGTTGCATATCTGGATGGGATCAAGAGAGCCAAAGGTGATAGATATTTTATTAGAACTTGACATGTCATCCTCAGGTACAATCTTCTTCTCATTATCTAGGTGCATAACTCTGTCCTTGAAGAAAAAACACTTCTCACGAGAATGACCCATAAGTCGATGATACTTGCAAAAGTTTGGATCATTTTTTCTTTCAGCTTCATTGGGCCTTTTCATCTCTGGAAATTCAATGAGTTTTATATCAAGTAGTTCATCAAGAATTTGGGGGACATCAGTATCGAGGAAGGGGTATTCCCTTTGTTGCATCTCCTTCAAGGTTAATTTCCTATTTTGGTTGCCTTGAGAGGAAGTTGTTTTCACACTCTGCTTCTTGCTTACCTTTTTAGTAAACTTCACTAGAGACACATTGACGTTCATGGAGTCTTTGTTGTCACTCTTGGGTACAAACTTGTTCCATCTCTTGGGTTCTTCCTTGTCTTTTTCTTTGTGATGGTTAAAAATAGGCATCACTTCGTTTCCAATATAAGACATGCTCAACTCCATCTCCTGAGGATGAGTAGCTAGCTCTTCAAAAGACCTTGGCTTAATTCCTTGAAAGATATAGAAAAGTCCCTAGTGCATTCCTTGGATATACATCCTTACTACAGAAGCTTCACTGAGTCTATCTTTACAGTTTAGGCTTGCATTTCTACAATGATTGATGAAATTAATGACCAGTTCATCTTTCCTCTGGCGAGTAATTATGAATTCCACCATCCTCATAGTATGCCTCGTGCTACTGAAGTGATTGAGGAACTCTTTCTCCAGTTATCCCCAACTATCAAAAAAAATTAGGCTCAAGCTTTGTGTACCAATCAAAGGCATTCCCTTTAAGGGAGCGGACGAACTGCTTGACAAGATAGAATCTACAAGTCCCTACATTGTTACATGTTTTGACAAAATATGCAACATGTTGCTTTGGGTTTCCCTTACCCTAACACTGCTGAAATTTAGAAGGATGATAACCAGCAGGCATCTTAAGGCTATCGATTCTTATGGTGTATGACTTTTCACATGTAAGAGAGGACTTGGAAGTAACTTTGTACTTGTTCTTGATAGTTGCCTCAATGAACTCCTTCAGCTGGTCAAGTGGAATCATCCCTTCAGAAGAAATTGGAATTTCCTTGGTGGGTCATGCATGTTTTGCAGGAGCTTCATTCTTTTGAGCTTCTGGATCCTTTCGAAGTGCATGACTAGATTTCCCTTCCATTAAACTATCTACCTTGTACCATTAACTTTTCAATCCAAGCGTCTTGATTCTGCATATATTGGTTAAGCCTTCAATTACCTTCGTCAAGCTTGCATGTTGATTCACCATAGATGAAGCATCAGTTACTATTGCTTGCATTATTGTTGGATATCTTAGAGAATAGCACAGATTATCGCCTACGTAGTGTAGGTAGAGAAGATCCATTGTTTATAGTACCATCATCTCCCCTCGAAGAAGATCATACGTAGTGTAGGTAGAGAAGATCCATTATTTATAGTATCATCATCTCCCTTCATAGCAGAGTTCTTAGATCCAGAAAGGTCAAGCTGAGCCAGAATCTTCTTAATTTTTCAGCAATACTGTTTCTTCCTTCTAATGCATTGGTAGAGGATCTTGATCCTAATGAAGATCTAAAGACTGGAGTTAATGCTGACAATACTTGGAGTGCTTGTTTTCCTAGCATGCTTTCTTTGCTACTCCTGATGTGTCCAAAACTTCCAAAGGTAACACCGAGGATGCTTCCCACATCAGCAGAGAACTTAGAGTCAGCAACCTTGAGGGAAGTTGAATTAGAGTTGATCTTGTTTGAAGCCATTTCGATGTTCTTGATTCTTGATGGTTGGAAAGATGAGATGAGTGGTAGAGATTGTACCACTGTGTATGCCAAAATTTGTAGACACTAAGATCTCGCGTCAAGAAAATAATAATCAGAATGGAAAATATCACAACAATCATAATATTTGATTTCAAATATGAGTTTTACAATCTCTATTAATCCTTTGATTCTTCCTTTCAAATATAAATTCAAGGGCTTTTAAGTTTGATCTTAACTTGATGGTTTTGATCTTAATTTGTATTTGAATTCAAGGGATTGAAGCTTGTTCTTGAATCTTCGTCTTGATCTCTGAAACTTGTAAAGAAATATTTGAGCTCTTGAATGCTTGTAGCTTGTAGAGAAATCTGTGTTGTTTGATCCACGAGCTTTTTCTGGCTTCTTGTTGGAATTCAAGTCCCTTTTCTGAATTATGAGACCCTTATTTAGAGTTGTAGGATGGAAGAGTTGTGATAAGGAAAAGTCTTCTTGTCCAATCAGATTTAAGCTGACATGGCAATATTTGATTGGTAGAAACACGTTACTTATACACGTGACATATTTTAATTGGCCTTTAATTTGGTTGTGTCATTTTGACATGTGGCATGATCCTATTGGCTCTTTTTATTTGACTTGGTGTGACACGTCATTTGACATGTGGCATCAATTTGGGTCTCTAGGAAGATGACATCTTGGGTTCAATAAAGTGAACTCATCATTTGTAGCCCAATTTGATGGACTAGACTAATGAAATTGAACTATTAATTAAATCTATATTTATTATATTTAAATATTTAATCCAATTATATTAGTCCATAATATTTATTTAGATTAATATATCTTGAATTTTAATATAATTCGAATTTCTTATGAATCTAAATTTGATAAAATTTAACTATTCACAAATGCCCTCGCTTCAAGACTTGTCAAAAAAATTTGCTTTTTAGACTAGGCTTGAAGTATTTGACTTGATGACCTTTTGACTTGAGGCACCTCTAATAATCCCAAGAATTGCTATATAATAATAGTAATTATTATTATAGAAATGTTATTCTTCCAAACAAAGTAATGATGTAGGACACCGCAGCTTTGCACAGCAAAGAATTCATCACGTTCCTTTATTGGATATTAAATATAACCAATACCAATTAACTCATTACATCATTCAGGCATTAAGTATACTAAACATCCCACATCATTATTCAATTCCCTTCAGCCGCCTTGAATCAACTATATAAGGTTGCATGCTCTCTAATTTGGAGCATCGATTTGCAGTGCGCTGATTTTGAGTCTTCCTTCAACGGGTAATTCTCTCTCTTCTACTTATTTTTCTTTTTTTTTTCTTTTAGGGAAATGGACATGAAGCTGAGAATTACTATGTTTGAGATTTTACTTATTTTGGCAAGATATTATTATGAAGTGAAGATATTACTTTCTTTAAGTCGAGGGCTTTATGTTGCATGAGTCAAAATGCCGCATTTTCTGAGCCAAAGATTTTATATTGTCTGAGGCGAAGACTTTATACTATTCGAGCCAAAGAGTTCACACCGTCTAAGGCAAAAATATTTACATGGTCCGAGAAAAAGACTTCACATTGTCTGAGTCAAAGGCGTCACCTTGTCCGAGCCAAAGATTTCACACCGTTTAAAGCAAAGACTTAACATAGTCTACGATAAAAACTTTACACCGTCTTAGATAAAGACTTTACCTTTCTGAGGTAAAACCTTACACCATCTGAGCCAAAGACGTCAAGTTGTCCGAGCCAAAGACTTTACACTGTATAAGAAAAAGACTTTACATGGTCTGTCGTAAAGACTTTACACCATTTGAGCCAAAGACTTTACATTGCCTAAGGTAAAGACCTTATACTATCTGCGCTATAAGCATCAAATCGTTTGAACCAAAGACTTTACACTGTCTAAGACAAAGACTTTACATGGTCCACGGTAAAGACTTTACACTATCTGAGCCAAAGACTTTACATTGCCCAAAGTGAAGACCTTATAAAATCTGAGCCAAAGGCGTCACATTGTCAGAGCTAAAGACTTTACACCGTTTAAGGCAAAGACTTTACATGGTCTGTGGTAAAGACTTTACATCATCTGAGCCAAAGACTTTACATTGCCCGAGGTGAAGATCTTACACCATCTGAGCCAAAGGCGTCAAATCATCTGAGCCAAAGACTTCACACCGTCAAATGAAAAGACTTTACATAGTCCACCGCGAACACTTTACACCATCTGAGCCAAAGACATTACATTTCTCAAGGTGAATACCTTATACAATCTGAGCTAAAGGCGTCACCGTTTAAGTCAAAGACTTTACATTTCTCAAGGTGAAGGCTTTACACTGTCTGAGCCAAAGACTTTACACTATTTAAGGCAAAGACTTTATATTTCTCGAGGCGGAGACTTTACACCATATGAGCCAAAGGTATTACATCATCCAAGTCAAAAGACTTTACACTGTCTAAGGCAAAGACTTTATATGGTCCGCGGAAAAGACTTTACACCATCTGATCCAAAGAATTTACATTACCGAGGCAAAGACTTTACACCGTTTAAACCAAAAGTATCGCATTGTCCGAGCCAAAGACTTCACATCGTCTAAGGCAAAGACTTAACATAGTCTACGGCAAAGACCTTACACCGTCTGAGCCAAAGACTTTACATTCCTTGAGGCGAAAACTTTACATGATCCACTTAGTGAAATCTATAGTATTTGAATTTCGAACCATGATTATTGAAGTATCAAATTAGGCCCTGATAAACACTTTTTTTTCAGTTTGAATCATGGTTTACTTCAAAGATGTGATATATCCTCCCTCCAAGTCTCGACACCTTATAATATCGGATCATAAGGATAGTGAAGATGAGATAAATTGTCTGTTGATACACTATTAGCTAGCCAATATGATGTTCCATGGCGTTCTTTAGGGAGTTTATCTTATTAGGATGATTGGACTCTTGATTACAATAGTCGTCCACCCAAGACGTGGGTACTTCGCTCATCTAATCATCATAGAAAGAATATTGCAAGTTCTTTTCCATGCTTGGGATGATGAATCGTGAATGGAGAGACTAACTAGAGTGATACTTTCACACTTGATGGTGAGTTTCACTATATTCCTGGTTATTGGAAGTGGACTGAAGATGTTCTTAGCAAAAGTGCCAAGACTTTGAAGGCTGCAAAAGTTTACTATACTGTATATGGTTCACTTTTCACTTATGATCAAATATAAACATCATACAAGCCTTTTGTGAAGCTTGGTGTCCTCTTATGAGTACATTACTTACCTTAGTTGGAGAGATATCTATATCACTTTGGGATTTACACGCAATTGGTGGTTTACCCATAGCAGGAAGCCCTTACAAAGAAGTCATGTCAAATATTGCAGAACTTACAACATATGACGGGGGAAAAAGGTATTTTCCTCAAGCTTGTCAGCATTTTCTTGATGCCTTCCATCGGCTACGGGAGAGAGATGGAAATAAATTGAATGTTCCTGTGAGAAAGTGGATAGTATTTTGGTGCAAGAAAGCTACAAAGTACAAACAACCTCCCCCTAGAAAAGAAAAGAAGTTTGCTCATCTCAAGTCGTCCCACAATCCAACTGGTGTAATTTATAAGGATGTTAATCAGTTGATTGTTTAAGAAGCCTTATTCCATAAGTTAGTAATTAAGAGTTATAGGAAGGAAGAAATATGCTTAACCACCTTCTTGTCTTGTTGGTTATGTATATTTGTTCTTCCTACAAAAGAAGGTGACTTCATTTGTCTTGGAATTTTCAGAATCACCTGTCATTTGGCATGTGGACTAAGAGTTAGTCTTGTCATCCCAGTCTTAGCTAGCATTTACAAGGGCCTAAACATAATTTCAAAATGCTCACAGCTTGATCATAAAGTATCTTGCTTCATGGTTCATTACGTGTATGATTGGTTGGCCTATTACTTCAAGACTCATTATCCATTAGCAGATGGTCCAACTGATCCCCTTATGGCTTTGTATTCTGGTGAGGGTGTTGTTGGTATTTTGGGAAAGAGAATGCAAGGAAGCATATTCATAGAGGAGGAAGTAGTATTTGGGATGCCACTATGGTCAATAGGCCTCATCCGTACCACTACCGCGATGATGGCAATGAAAAGGAGTTTGCATCAAATTACTTCATGAGTATTCCCTCCAACTATCTTCCTTTAAGGAATGGAGAAATCTTGATTATTGAGCCTTATAATCCTCATAGATTCAGCCACCAATTGGCTTTTTCTAAGATGCTCCATGTCAGTTGGATCAAGATATTCATGAGGCTTCACTAGAAGGTGGAATTAAATTCACACGAATATGTGTGTTAACTAAATCCAATGCAAGGGCAACATTTCCTCCTAATTATTCTAGTATGAAGAAATCTTTTTCACTCAATTATAAATCTTGGTGGGAAAATGTGCATGGAAACTTTCTTGAAATCACATGCAATTCTTAGCGAATGCGGTTGGTCCTGTTACTGACGCCCTTCAAGAACACAACGAAGAGGTTGTATTTATGAGAAAACCTCTTGTTTTAAATTCTAAGATAGCTATGCCACTGCAGGGCACAGAACCTCCATGTGAAGAAGCTCCAAAAGAAACGATTTCTGCTCAGGCTCATCAAACTTCTAACAAGTGCCCATCTCCAAGTGAGAGTAGTAGCAATCATGCAGACCGTTGTTAGAAGAAAGTGAAATCATCTTCAGACGAGCCAAGAGATATTGATTTGCATATTGTTGAGATTTCGGTAACAATGGTAGTTCTTCAAGGACTTTGACAGTTGTTAAAGAGGTAACAATTTAAACTTCTCTGTTATCATATGATACCTGAATGACTTCATTAATTTCTTATCATTCTTTTAATACAGCCTAACAATATGAACATCTTGGAGATTACCTGCCAAAGTAAGCCACAAGACAGTAGTGACTCTATAGCATGCTGAACTCAAAAAAATCACTTCTAATATCGGAACAAGAGGCTACTTTTATTCCTCGTGGTGAAACAACAACAAAAGTATAACCTAATTCCCACAAACAACCAATAATCATGTCTATTTTTGATGTAAGAAAGGTTGTTTTAAAGCTTCAAAAGAACTTTATTTTGGAAGCTTGAAACAAGATTCGAGGTAAGCTTTTTGGCCTGACTGCAAATTGTTCTTCTTCTCTTAAGGATGAGGTCCAGGTGAATCACGAGGATATGGATGGAATGGGCATAGATATTTCTCCTTTGAAGACCTTATTGGAGTCTTTCTTTAAGCTTGCTACTTCCTATGATGAGACACGATCGGCACTTGCTGATATGAATGTGGAAGTCGAGAAGTCAGATTCATTTTTAAGAACCAAGGAACATCTTGACCTTGTCTTAAGTGAAAGAGATGAGATGTCTAGAGAATTATCTACTGTCGACCAATCTCTTAAGGAGGCGAAGAAGAAAGTGAAGGAATTGAAAGATCTCCAAGATTCTTCTAAGAAAGGAGTTGAAGAAGTAGAATCTAAAGTCTCGGCTGCTGAAGAGGAGTACCATATATGCGCTGATGTTTCTTTGGAAACAACAAATGCATCAGACGATGTGGCGGAAAAAAGATGAGGCTTAAAGGCTACCCTTCATGATTTAGTCAATTATAAGCTATGTTTATGTTAGCCTACAAGAGATATTTAACTTGATTTCTCCTTTTTTTTGGGAATTTGCTTAATCAGTTGATGTTCTCAATAAAAACTTCTTCTGTTTTGTTATGTCGAACATTCTCACTGATATTGGTTTGCATCTTAGCTTCAAGAATTATTTACTTACTTTGATATATTAATATCACTTATTAGGTTTTGAGTTCCTCCTAAACATTATTTTTCATAGTTTTGAGTTTATTTATGAATTTGAAGCGTCTTAACAGGTAATGCTCTTTCTTTCACCTATCTAAAGTAAAGGCTCCACCATATATGAGAGGGAAATTTTATTATTTCATTTGAAGTAAGAATTTTTTATCACCTTTAGGATGTCAAGTTGAGCTCCTTTAGATGACAAATCCATGAAAAGATAAGCTTAAGGTACGAAGGGACAAATTTTATCCTTCTTAAGATCGAAAATTTGAAAGGTCTCGGTTTAAAAGCTTTAAGGATTTGATGACTATAATCTGAATATTTGGATGATCTGATGACTTTAACTTGTAGACTTGACAAATTTGAGGCTTCATCTTTCTAAAAGATCATAGCCATCCCACTGAAGAAACTCATTTTTCATGAAGATTTTCCTTCATTGAACCATTAGCATCTGGTGAGGGTCCAAGCAACAACGTGAATTTTTTTGGCACTCATGAAACTGAACTTAGAATGAAACTCTAAGCTGCCTACATACCTCAGTGAAGAAGATCAAGTCATTTTGTAGTTCATAAAGAGTGAGTTTTTTTTTATTTCCTAAATTTTTCCTAGGATGCCTCTTGCGAGGTTTTTAGCCTAAAGGACATTTTTTCCTAACGTTTTCCTAGACCGCCCCTTGTGGGGTTTTCAACCAAGCAGATATTTTTTTATTGAGTCATACATAGTTTATAATCTTGTGAGCTAGGAGTGACATGCAGTTTACGCTTGTGCCTTAAGGAGTGTCATCTTGTTTCAATGGTAGTATCTTTTCAAGTATTTTGCATTTATAGGGATGATCCTCATGCCATCTGCGCCAACAAGCTTGTAAGGGCCACTTGAATATTCTTCTTGTATGACATATGGTCCATCCCACTTCAAGGTAAATTTTTCTCGACTTACGGAAAGTGATAATAGGCCTTCTTACTGCCCAGACTTGATCTCCAACTTAAAAGCATCTCAAGCAAACCTTTTTTGTTGAAATCACGAGATGGACGGGCTTGATAACATTCCAAATTTTGTTGAGCCTCTAGTCTCTTCTCATCAAGTGCTTCTAACTCTACAAGCCACAATCGAGCATTTTCTTCTTCAGTGAGCCCTTCTTGAATAGCAAGCCATAAATAAGGTATTTGGCGCTCAAGTGGAAGGACCGCTGCAACCCCATAAGCAAGTGAGTATGGTGTCACTTGTGTCGGTGAGCGGCGAGTCATCCTATATGCCCAAAAAGCCTCTTCCATCTGTCCATGCCAATCCCGTTTGGACTTGGAGAAAACCTTCTTCAATAAGTTGGACAAAGTCTTATTGAATGCTTCAACTAGACCACTGGCAGCAGCATGATACATAGAAGATTTATGCTGCTTGAAACCAAAGAGCTCACAAATCTTGTTCATCAATTTGTTTTCAAATAGTTTTCCAATGTTAGTTATTATATAACGAGGATGCCAAAATGGTAGATGATATTGACTATGATGAAACTTGCAACATTCTCTTTTTTTATTTCTTTAAGAGTGACAGTTTTGGCCCATTTTTGAGAAGTAATCTATTGCAGCCAAAATGTACAAGAGTCTACAGAAGATTTCGGCGACGAACTAAAGACATCCAATCCCCATGCATCAAATGGCCATGATGCAACGTTAGATATAATACTTTGGGTGGCTGATGTATGAAATTTGAATGAAACTAGCAAGCATTGCACCTTGGGGCATAGTCCAAGCAATCTTTCACCATTGCTGACTAGTAATATCCCATCTTTTTATGTGAAAGTGGAGCTTCGATTTAGATTGATGTGATCCACATACTCCTAAATGTGCTTTTTGTATAGTTGGTCTACCTCTTATTCCCCCAAACATCACAAAAGTACTCCTTCAAATGATCTTCTATATAATGTATCTTTATATTAAAGGGAACTGGGTGCACGACAGCGAATTTCAGTCCTTCTCCTTGGATTTTCTAGCAGAATCCCATAACACGAGTAATCAATAAAGGATTGTCACTAGTCCTCCTTCACAAATTCCGAACTAGCAACAAGATGTTGAAGCTTATTTTCTGCATATTCATCCTCACTCAGCGGTGTTAGTATCCATTTTTAACATATAGTAATTTTTTCTTGATCCAATAAACCCAATGTTGAAGCTAGAGTGGCCAATGCATAAAATTTCTTATTTTGCTTTCTTGGTACATATTGGAGGTTCACATCTCCAAGCCATCCTATCAACTTTTAATCATAATCACTATACGGGCGCAGTTCGGGTTTCTTGACCTCATAACTTCCCAAGAGTTAATTGATCACCAATTGATAGTCACCAAAGACTTATAATTGCAATTTCTCTATGTCGACAGCCATCTCAAGCCCAAGTATTAATTGCTGATATTCAGTGACATCATTGGAGCAACATTGCATTAAATTAAATGAGTATGGTAGAAGCTCTCCTTGTGAAGTGAAAAACTCCACGCCAGCACCAGCCCTGCCGTAATATGCAGCACCGTCAACGTACATCTCCATGGAGGTTGAACTTCAATAACCATTCATCTTTATCAAGAAGTTCATCAATTAGCTTCCAATCATTGGGTATCGGGTGATCTTCTAGGAAATTCGCTAACTCTTGTCCCTTTACAGCTTTTTGAGGGATGTATACAATCTCAAATTTTTTGAACTCGAGGTACCACCTTGCTAATCGATCACTGAGGACTGGTTTTGACATCACAAACTTGATAGGATATACACTAGAAATGAGATGATCAACGTGAGATTGGAAGTAGTGCTTTAATTTTTGGATCAAGAAGACTAACGCCAAACACAACTTTTCAATTGGAGATAAACCAACACATTAGGTGTCATCATTCTGCTTAAGTAATAAAGGAAGTTTTCTTCCCTTCACCATTCTCTTGGGCCAGTAGCGCTCCAACATACCTTTCTTGTGTTGAAATGTATAATATCAATGGCTTTCCAGGTTCTGGGCTGCTACCACTAGAGGATTCATTAAATATGATTTGATTCTTCCAAAAGCATTGGCACAAGCTTGGTCGCACTTGAAAAGAGCACCCTTCTTCATAAGATGGCTAAATCGTTGGCATGTCCCAGCTAGGTTTGAGATGAATCTCCTAATATACGCTAGCTTTCCTTGAGGGCTTTTTAATTCATGAATATCTCGAGGCTCAGGATTCTTCAAAACTGCATCAACCTTGGCTTGATCGATTTTGATTCCCCTGTGCCACACAATGAAGCCCAAAAGCTTTCCAAAAGTGACTCCAAAGGAACATTTCAATGGGTTCATTCAGAGTTGATATCTTCAAAGCAACTCGAACACCATTCTCAAATCTTGCAAGTGATCTCTTTGCTTTTTTGACTTCACCACCACGTCATTAACATAACATTCAGCATTTTTATGGAGCAAATCATCAAAAATATTCTGCATAGCCCTTTGATATGTGGCTCCAGCACTCTTCAAACCAAAAGGCATTACCTAATACATTCCATAAAATATTAACGGTTAGTAGGCATACGCATGAAATTGTGACAAGAGACCTTGACGCGTATGGAAAAACCTCGAAAGCAGGGTCAGGTGAGGTCAGGCCGCGAGGGACCATCGTGACGCTCTAGCCTATGGTGCCTTGGCCAGCACAACGTGCTAGAAGAGCCAGCGCCCTGGGAGGCACGGCGCGGCACCCTCCCTGGCGTGTTGGCTTGCGCGAGGCACACCTGGCCACTACCTTACACTTATATATATACTTCCTTGGTTGAATTTTAAATCATATGAAAAGTATCCTTCGGCCAAAGGTGAGAGAGAACACAACTTTCAATTAATTTTCATCAATTTATGCTACCAAACACCGTCCAAACGCAAATTAACTTCGGGTAACGAGTTTTAGACCTACGAGAAGCATTTCTACGGAGTTATTTCTCAAAAATTCACTCGGCATACCTGAACTCCACCAAGTAAAAGTTGTCTGAATTACTCCAAATTGACCATCAAAAGGCCACAGGCATTAGGTAAGCGTTTCTCCCTTTCGAACTCTCGGGGAATTGTAGGTATTCGGTCGAGTGATTTGAAGTTGAATTATAGTTGTTATT
This sequence comes from Datura wrightii, assembly GCA_035772735.1. Lineage (NCBI taxonomy): Eukaryota > Viridiplantae > Streptophyta > Magnoliopsida > Solanales > Solanaceae > Datura > Datura wrightii. The sequence continues at coordinate 148,885,830 of JASDFA010000018.1, forward strand.
ATTATTGAAAGTTATCACTATTTGCTGAACTTAGTATTGAAATTATCCCTATTCCCTCAGCATAAGGGCTGCAGTTGGGTGGAACTGCCATTTACAAGTTGAAACTCGCTAGTTAAATGAAAGTCGGCATTCGAGATATGTTAAGGCGAACTCCTTCGGCAAGTTATTCCTATCATATTATAATACGACCCAAATCCTTATAAGAAAGCTAGAAACATGAATATTGTGGTTAGCTGCTACTATTAGTTGAGATTAGTATTTCCTATTTAGATTGGGGCTGACCCTACCCTATATAGCCTTCCATTGTCCAACCTCGGGGTTACTAGTTGTGTCGTTGCCTACTGAGCTATATGGATCGCTCCAAGGAGCTATATGTTGTCCCAAGGGACTATGTTGAGGCCCAAGGGCCATATTACAGTCTATTCCATGGCTGGACTATTATTTTTATGTCGTATCGGCATCACTGACCCTCATCGAGCCTGGTGCCCAGGGTGCAATTACAGGAGTCCACTAGACTCAGACACAGCTACAGGAGCCGAGTGGGCTCAGTTGCAGACCCAGGGGACCGAAAGGTTGGCTATAGTTACCTGTGAACTCATTTTGACCTTATTAGGGTGTATAGATTGAAGTGTGTTCGGCAGGGATTATGGGGGCCCCAGCTGGGTTATTCTATGCTGGTTGTACCTTCCAGGCTTATGGGAGTCAGGTAAGGTTCTTGTTTGCATTACTTATTTTAGATATACAACAGGTTGTAAGGCTATTCAGGTGGTATCTCTTATCTTTCCTATTGAATTATTTTCAATTTTATTATCAGTATTGTTCAGTCACTTTCATTTACTGCCTTACATATTCGATACATATTGTACTGACGCCTATCTTTGGGATGCTACATTAATTGTCTGTAGTATGGTTAGATGTAATTCATGACCTCCCTAGTCATCAGTTGAGTCAGCAGTCTAATCAACTCATTTACTCTGAGGTTTTAGTTAGAAGGTTTGTTCTTTTGTTGTACAGTTTATGGGTAGGTCGAGGCCCTATCCCAACTATTATTCCACTCTTAGAGACTTGCAGGCGACATATTCCTAGCTCTTGGTTTGGATGTTGGCCGTGTGGGGCCTATGTATATTTATTTTGTGTAATGGCCGTGCGGGGCCTATTTTAGCTTTTAGTTAGCAGCCTTGTCAGCAATAGTATAGTTATGACTGCCTATTTTCATTCTGCTATAACTAGACAACATAATGATCTTGTCGGCCCGCATAGGATCCCTTTATTGCGTGTTGTTGGTTAGCTGTTTTCTTTTTACAGGTGGCTATATGGCTTTTTTGGTCGAAGGCTATGTTGAACGCCGAGATATAGCTCGTTGTTTTCTTGATTTAAAAAGCAGGCATGCACCAGAAGTGCATAAGCCTAGTCAAGTCAGTTAAGATACCAGTACGGCACCAGGTGCCAGTTGTGCCTCCTAAGGTGGGGCATGACAAACTTGGTATCAGAGCAGGTCGTATCCTAGGGAATCTGCAAGATGTGTCTAGTAGAGTCTTATCTATGGGTGTGTTGTGCACCACATTCCATAGGCAGGAGGCTACGGGGCATAATAGTATGGTTACCCTTCCTTCTTCTTCATTCGTGCTGTAGAGCTATGTTGTATAGGCTTGAGTCCCTAAGCTTATCTTATTATGCTTATCCATAGAGAAATTTCGATACACGACAGACTACGACCAGCCAGAAGTTAGATGTTGTGGTAGGAGAGGGCACTAGCAGGGTGCCCCATTCAGAGGCAGCCTGATCTGAGAGCAATAGAGAGACTTCATCCCGATCTCTCTAGTAGTCTCCACCATGCCAGGAATCCTTTAGGGCAACAGATATGTCGACACCACCTCCAGTAGTTCCTATACCTATACCATCACATCTGGAGGTTAAGAGAGTTGTCTATATGTTAGCTGAGATGATGGCTGCTCAGCGCCAGCCTATGGTACCAGTGGTTGCTGAATCTTCGGGAGGACCTAGAAGTTCGAGGGTCCGAGATTTCCTTACCCTGAGTCCCCCACAGTTCACATGGGCAGAATGAGAAGAGGACCCTCAGGACATCCTATACTAGTTACAACGGATTTTTAGGGTGATGCATGCTACACCCGCGGAGTCAGTTAAGTTAGCGGTGTTTAAATTACGGGACATAGCAGTGTTATGATAAGAGAGCTGGGAGAGGTCCCGAGGCAGAGACGCTCCCCCTCCAAATTGATCCATTTTCTCAGAGGCCTTTCTGGATCACTATTTGCTGCGAGAAATTCGACAGGCCCAGGTAGATCAGTTTTTGCACTTGGAGCAGGGCTCAATGAGTGTCCAGGAATATGCTATGAGATTTGATTCCTTGTCCAGATATGCGCTAGCTTTTGTAGACAGTATGCCAGCCAGAGTACATCGGTTTATTATGGGGCTGCTTGCAGAGTATGTGGAAACATGTGTTACAGCTATTCTGTGGGAGGACAAGGAGATTGCCCGTATTCAGGCTTTCACTCAGAATATTGAGGGGATCAGGCAGCGATAGCGGGAGATAGAAAGAAAAAATCAAGAGCAGTGTCGTAGGGCCAAACCTAGAGACACACAGGTAGAATTTTAGAGCAGACCTAGGCCACGAATATCAGGCAGGCCACCCAGACCCCCACCTCCACAATAGAATCAGGTGGTAGATTAGACCGCCGAGGGCAGTCACGACGCGGCAAAAGCTCATAGGCATTAGGTTCTCAACAGCAAAGGGGATCAGATCAGAGCAGGCTCACTGTGCCACATTGTGACATTTGCAGTCGACGCCATTTTGGGGCGTGCAGATATGGTTCTACCGCTTGTTACACCTATGGATAAGAAGGTCACATAATGAGGGATTTTCCAACTAGAGGTCAGGGTGATCGGTACCGACAAGATAGATCTTTAGCAGGTCATATGCCCTAGCACCTTTAGTAGGGCATAGACCCTCAGCTCCAGCAGACAGAGGACGAGGCAGGTCAGGGGCATCCAGTTTAGGCAGTGATCTAGATCGCACTTATGCTTTACTGGGGAGACAGGAGTCAGAATTGTCCCCAGATGTTGTGATAGGTAGTCTGCACCTTTGCTCTCACTCAGTTTATGTTTTGATAGACTTAGGTTCCACTTTGTCTTATGCTACTCCACTAGTGCCTCAAAAATTTGGTATAACGCCAGAAATTGCTTCAACGACCCTTCTTGGTGTCTACAATCATCGGTGATTCTATTATAGCTAAAAGGATCTACCGAGGTTGTATAGTAGAGGTCGTCGGTCGCCAGACTTTAGCAGATTTAGTGACGCTAGAAATGATCAATTTTGATGCAATTATGGGTATGGATTCGCTAGCGCCATGCTATGCCAATGTAGAGTGTTGGACCAAGAGTGTCCAATTCCACTTTCTAGGAGAGGTAGTGCGAGAGTGGAAGAGCAGTGCAGCTACGCCAAAAGGTAGGTTCGTATCCTATCTTCAGGCGAGAAAGTTGATAGAAAAGGGCTATATTATCATATTGTTAGGATTCAGGATGTCCAAGAAGAATCCCCTACTCTTCAGTCTATTCCAGTGGTTAATGAGTTTCCAGATGAACTTCCTAGTATTCCCCACAGAATAGGAAATCGATTTCTCTATCGACTTGCTACCAGGTACTCAGCCCATATCCATCCCTCCATATCAAGTGGCTCCTACTAAATTGAGAGAATTGAAAGAGAAGTTGAAATATCTATTAGATAAGGGATTTATCAGGTCGAGTACGTCACCATGGGGTACACCAGTCTTGTTTGTGAGAAAGAAAGATGGTTCCCTCTGCATGTGCATAGATTATCGGCAGTTGAACAAGGTTACTATTAAGAATTAATACCCACTCCCCAGGATAGATGACTTGTTTGATCAATTACAAGGGGAGAAATATTTTTCCAAGATCGACTTAAGGTCAGGATATCACCAGGTGCAGGTTCGGGATAAATATATCCGAAGACAGCTTTTTGGACCAGGTACGGTCATTTCGAATTTCTAGTTATGTCCTTCGAATTGACAAATGCCCTGACAGTATTGATGGATCTGATGAATAGCATCTTCAGGCCATATTTACATCTGTTTGTGATTGTATTCATTGGTGACATCCTAGTGTACACCTGTTCAGAAGCAGAACATATAAATCATTTACGAACGGTACTCCAGATTCTCAGGGATCGCCAATTATATGCAAAACTTTCTAAATGTGAGTTCTTGCTGAATTTTGTAGCTTTCCTGGGCCATATTGTATTAACGGATGGTATTCAGGTTGATTCACAGAAAATTGAGGCAGTAAATACATGGCTTAGACATACAACTCCAACGGAAGTTCATAGTTTCCTAGGATTAGTCAGGTATTACAGAAGGTTTATGGAAGGATTTTCTATCCTATCAGCGCTGTTGACTAAATTGACTCAGAAAGCAGCCAAATTTCATTGGACCGAGACCTGTGAGCAGAGTTTTCAAGAATTGAAGAACAGATTGACGTCGACACCAGTGTTAGCTTTGCCAGAACGTTCAGAGGTTTATGCTGTATATTGTGACGCTTCAAGCATCGGGTTAGGATGCGTCCTGATGCAGCACGGTAAGGTAATTTCTTATGATTCAAGGAAGCTCAAGAAGCATGAAAAGAACTATCCCACCCACGATCTGGAGTTAGCAGCAGTGATTCATGCCTTGAAAATATGGATGTATTACTTGTATGGGGTGCACGTGGATATTTTTTTACTGATCATAAGAGCCTTCAATGCATCTTCATGCAGAAGGAATTGAATTTGCAGCAGCGTCATTGGGTAGAATTACTAAAAGATTATGACATAAACATTTTGTATCAGCTGGGAAAAGCTAACATTGCAGCAGATGCACTTAGCCGTAGATCTATGGGAAGCTTGGAACATTTAAGGCCAAAACAGGGGGAAATAGCTCGAGAACTACAATGGTTGCTAGCTTAGCCGTCCGAATAGTAGACTCAGAGGATAATGGGGCTGTGATTCAGAATATCGTAGTATCATCCCTGGTTGTGGAGGTAAAAGAGCGGCAGTATAAGGATCCTAACCTGGTACAACTCAGAAGTAAGTTTTAGCAAGGCGAATTAACAGCCTTTGAATTGACAGAAGATGGGGTCTTGAGATTTAGGGGTCGCCTCTGCGCTCTAGATGTAGCAGGACTTTGCCAGCTGATCATGATATAGATACATTATTCTCATTACTCTCTTCATCCAGGTTCGATGAAGATGTACCATGACATAAAAGAGATATACTGGTGGCCTGGAATGAAAAAGGGTGTAGCGAAATTTGTAGCACAATGTCCTAACTACCAGTAGTTAAAGGCCAAACAACATAAACCCAACGGATTAACGCAAAAGATAAAGGTGCCTATGTGGAAACGGGATGCAATCAACATGGACTTTATGATAGGATTACCCCGTACCAGGCGTAGATTCGATTCTATTTGGGTCATTGTCGACAGATTAACGAAGTCAACTCATTTCCTGCCAGTCAGGACTACCTTCTTCGCCGAAGACTATGCTGAGTTGTATATTAAAGAGATATTTTGACTACATGGTGTCTCCACATCTATTATTACTGACATAGGGGCACAATTTATAGCTAGATTATGCCAATCATTTTATAAGGGTTTGAGGATACAAGTTAATCTGAATACAACATTCCATCCTCAGACAGATGGTCAGGCAGAGCGCACAATTCAGACGCTCGAGAATATGTTATGGGTCTGTATATTAGATTTCAAAGGAATTTTGGGGGAGCATCTACCCCTTATCAAATTTGCGTACAATAATAGTTATCACGTTGCAATTCAGATGGCGCCTTATGAGGCCTTTGTATGGGCAAAAATTCAGGTCCCCCATTGGATGGTTCGAAGTAGGGTAGTCAAGGTTAGTTAGACCTGATATGATCCACCAGTCAGAAGAGAAAGTAAAATTCATCAGAGAGCACTTGTTAATAGCCTAGAGTCGCCAAAAGTCCTATTCCGATGTGCAGTGCAGAGACTTGGAATTTGAGGTTGATGATTGGGTATCCTTAAAGTTTTGGTGATGAAGGGCATGATGAATTTTTGTAAGAAGGGCATACTTAGCCCTAGGTTCATTGGCCCATATCGAATCCTCCAAAGGATAGGCCGAGTGGCGTATGAGCTAGAATTGCCTCCAGAGCTGGAATCTGTTCATCCAGTCTTTCACGTGTCAATGTTGCGAAAGTGCATAGGAGATCCATCCAGGGTTGTTCCAGTTAAAGACGTTCAAGATACTGAGGAGTTAGCCTACGAAGAAGTTCCATTTGCTATACTAGATCAGAAGGTCTGTAGGTTAAGGACTAAAGATGTGGCCTCCGTTAAAGTTCTGTGGAGGAATAGAAATAAAGAAGAGATGACTTAGGAAGCTAAGGATGGCATGAGATCTAGGTATCCTCACTATTCCAGGATTGACCCAAACTATGTAGTAAGGTGAGGTTGTTGTTCGGTTGCTATTTATCTACTTATATTATTAGCACTATCTAGTAGGTTATCTCTATATGGTGAAGTATCTATTTGTAGCATCCTGTGAGATGCATATGTGGGACTTCTCTGTGTTTTAGGTTTCTAGATAATCCAGAATATAGAGGAGACTCTGCCGAAATTTTTCTAAGTATTAGTCAAAAGAGTTAACTCCTGTAAGCCTGAGGACGAATGTTCCGAAGGGGTGGAGGATGTTACACCTCATAAAATGTTAACGGTTATTAGGCATACGCATGAATTTATGACAAGTAAAAAGAGCTTGACGCGTATGGGAAAGCCTCGGAAGCAGGGTCGAGTGAGGCCAGGCCACCAGGGGCCAGCGCGATGCGCCAGCCTATGATGACTTGGGTAGCACGGTGCGCCAGGAGGGCCAGCGCCCTGGGAGGCGTAGTGCGGCACCCTCCCTAGTGCGTTGGCCAACACGAGGCACACCCGGCCACCGCCCTACACTTATATATATACTTCCTTGGTTCAATTTTAAATCATATGAAAAGTATCCTTTGGCTAGAGGTGAGAGAGCAGGAACCTTTCAATTAATTTTCATCAAATTACACTATCAAATGCCGTCCAAATGCAAATTAACTTCGGGTAACGAGTTCTAGGCCTACGAAAAGCATTTCTATGGAGTTATTTCTCAAAAATTCGCTCGGCATACCGAAACTCAACCGACTAAAAGTTGTCAGAATTACTCCAAATTGACCCCTAAATGGACACAGGCATTAGGTAAGCATTTCTCCCTTCTGAACTCTCAGGAAATTATAGGTTTTCGGCTGAGTGATTCAAAGTTGAATTATAATTGTTATCATTATCGAAAGTTATTGTTATTTGCTAACTTTAGTATTGAAATTAGCCCTATTCTCTTAGCATAAGGGTTGCAGTTGGGTGGAACTATTGTTTACAAGTTGAAACTCACCAGTTAAAAGAAAGTCAGCGTTTGAGGTATGTTAAGGCGAACTCCTTCGGCAAGTTATTCCTATCATATTATAATACGACCCAAATCCTTGTAACAAAGCTAGAAGCCTGAATATTGTGTTTAGTGGCTACTATTAGTTGAGATTAGCATTTCCTGTTTAGATTAGGGATGACCCTACCCTATATAGCCTTCTGTTGTCCAAACTCAGGGTTACTAGCTGCGTCGTTGCCTACGAGGCTATATAAATCGCTCCAAGGAGCTATATGTTGTCCCAAGGGACTATGCTGAGGCCCAAGGGCCATTGGCAGGAATATTATTTTATGTTGTATCAGTATCACTGACCCTCATCGAGCCTTATGCCCAAGGTGTAGTTACAGGAGTCCACCAGACTCAAACACAGCTATAGGAGTTGACCGGGCTCTGTTACAGACCCAGGGGACCGGCAGGTTGGCTATAGTTACCTGTTGACTCATTTTGACCTTGTTAGGGGTATATACATCTAAGTGTGCTCACCAGGACTTATGGGGGCTCCGAGCGGGTTATTCTATGTTGGTTGTACCTTCCAGGCTAGTGGAAGCCAGGTAAAGTTCTTGTTTTCATTACTTATTGTTAGATATACAGCGGGTTGTAAGGCTATTCAGGTTGTATCCCTTATCTTTCCTATTGAATTATTTTCAGTTTTATTATCGGTATTATTCAGTTGCTTTTGTTTACTGCCTTACATATTCGGTACATATTGTATTGACTCCCATATTTGTGGAGTTGCATTACTTGCCTACAGGTATAGTTAGACACAATTTAGGACCTCCCTAGTCATCAGTCGAGTCAGCAGTCTAATCAGCTCCTTTACTCCGAGGTTGTTAGTTAGAAGGCTTGTTCTTTTGTTGTACAGTTTATGGGTAGGTCAGGGCCCTGTCCCGATCATTATTCCACTCTTAGAGGCTTGCAAGCTACAGATTCCTAGTTGTTGGTTTGGTTGTTGGCCGTGTGGGGTCTATGTATGTTTATTTTTCGTAATGGACGTATGGGGCCTAGTTTAGCTTTTAGTTAGCATCCTTGTTGGCTATAGTATAGTTATGACTGCCTATTTTCATTTTTCTATAACTAGACAGCATGGAGATCTTGTCAGTCCACATAGGATCCCTTTCTTACATGTTGTTGGTTGGCTATTTTCTTTTTACAGATGGCTATGCGGCCTTGTCGGCCGGAGGCTGTGTACAGCCGATATATAGCTCGTTGTTTTCTTGATTTGAAGAGAAGGCATGCACCAGAAGTGCATAAGCCCAGTCAGGTTAGTTTAGATCCTAGTATAGCACTAGGTGTCAGTCATGCCTCCCAAGGTGGGGCGTGACATTACCTTTAGTAATAAATACCCTTGGATGTACAAAGTGCAATGAGTTCTTCATCCTCTGGTGTCATGTGAATTTGGTTGTAGCCGGATGAACCATCCATTAAAGACATTGCTTCATAATCGGTGGTAGCATCAATCATCAACTCTGGGATGGGGATTGGAAACTCATCCTTCGGGCATGTGTTCTTGAGATCCCTAGAGTCAACACATACTCAAATTTGGCCATTCTTCTTCCTCAAGGGAACGATACTTGAAATCCACGTGGGGTATTTAACTTCATGAATAAATCCAGCTTCAGTGAGTTTATTAACTTCATTTTCAATCAATGGAATCAAGTTTGGTCTGGAGCATCTTTGAGCCTTCATAACAAGCAGAGCACCATTCTTAAATCCAAGCTGATGGACCACAACTTTGGATCCAATCCAGGCATCTCTCAATAACCCCAAGTGAAGACATCTTTATATCCTCTAAGTATATCCATATAAGTTATTTCTTCATCAACTATAAGAGAAGCACTCAGATAGGATGGCCTTAGATCTTCATCAGTGCCAAGATTAAATTCCTTGAAGGAGTCTATCATGGTCTTCACACCTTTTTTAAGTCTTGGTGGAGTGTAACCAGCAACTTCATCCTCCTAAGGATCACTTTCATTGATAGATTTGTGATAACACTAGGAAACATCCTCTAACTTCTCGTCAACCTCCATTTGAAATGAGGCATCATAATCGCCTCATGTAGTGATATGATACGAATAGCCTATACTTTCTTTGTCTTTATTATGTTCTTTGGTATGAACCACAGTGTGAGTTTTTGCTTTTAATACCTCTCCATATGAAACCACCAATTTTGTCTATCGCCTCATTCTAGAAGGAATTGAACTTTGGAAGTCCCTTTGGGTTGAAGCAGGTATTGTCATGTTTTGATAGTTTTTCCGGTTCTTTCTTTCCTTCTTTAATAGACCTAGCTTTTTAAACACAGAAGTTCTTGTGGTTGGTTTTCCAAGTCGGTCAAAAAAAAAAGGCTTTTGTTGGTAGTAGCAGACTCATCTTCCACGGTAATATTGTTGGTAGTTGTCCTTCTTATGGCAATGCGAATTGGTGGTGGTTGCTTGTATTCCTAACCTTCATGTGATTTCATCATGGTAGCTTCTAGTAGGAGTTTTCCTAACTTTGACAGTTTGTTTAGGTTGCATCCAGCCTTTGCAAATAAACTATAGGCATTTGGATCAAAACTTTCCTTTGTGTGCTTTATAGGGAGTGCCACATTTTGTGGTGGGTCCTGTGCCATAACTCTCTAAATGGCTTTGAGGATAAGTTGACTGCGTCAATCCATCTGACAGGCAAAGTTAGCCCGTTTAGTGCATTTCCTAGGACATCAGATGATTGACCTTCTTCTTTCTTCACCTTCAGAACATAGCAGTGCATTGGAGTTAACTTCCCTAAAGATGTATTGTTCCCCTCACTTGGATTGGAGCACAGCTCCTCTGTACCAACTTTAGATTTTCCAACAACCACTTCAACTCTTTTATTTGTAGGGTTATCACTCTTCGCGTTTGTGACATTGTCAGGTTTTACTTCCTTCACAATGTAGCTCTTCAAGTAGAGCTTTGCGTCGGCAAAATATGACCCAGCTTCTGCAAATGGCTTATCATTGGCAATTATCTTCTTCTCGACTCCACCTTCAAAATACTTCAAACATTGATAGAGGAGTATGGAACAATTTTGTTCTCGAGTATCCAAGGCCTTCCAAGCAACATATTGTAATAATTTTTTGCGTTGATGACATACATCCATGTGCTTGATCGCATATCTTCCATGTTGATCTCTAGCTTGATAGCACCCATGGCCCTTTGCCCACCTTGATTGAATCCTTGAATCATCAAGCGACTTTCAGAAAGTTCTTCAGGTGAGATGTTGAGCTCCTTCATAGTGCGAATAGGAAGAATGTTAACGCCAGATCCATCATCTATCAAGATTCTATTTATCCTATTCTCGAGCACGTGACCTACCATATAGAAAGGGTGATTATGCAGAGTTTCACCAAGCATAATATCATCATCTGTAAATGTGATTTTTATATCACATACGTGAACATCTTAAAAGGAGGGATCAGAAAGCTTTTATTGTGATGTTAACAGACTTTAATCCTTCACTTCTCTATCTGTATTGAAGCATGACGCCTTAATATTGTTTCGAGCAATCTTCATAGAGAGCCCACTTGGTAGGAATTCCTCCAAAGTCACGGGATGTTATGATTTTTAATGGTACTACACCTCCATTTTTTCCTTCTTTGTATGCTTAGCTGGTTTTTGGTTTCTTGATTTTCTCACCATCCTCTTCCTCATTGGTTTTTTAGGTGGTTCCTTTTGTGGACTTTCTTTGGAGCATCTTCGCCAAGTCACCAGAATCCCACCCTCATCATCAGCTTCATCAACTTGAGTTTTACCTTGCTCTAATGGTCCTTCTTCTTCATGCTCTTCAAAGTTGCATATCTGGATGGGATCAAGAGAGCTAAAGGTGATAGATATTTGATTAGAACTTTATTTTTCATCATTAATTACAATTTTCTTTTCATTATCTAGTTGCATAACTCTGTCCTTGAAGACAAAACACTTCTCAAGAGGGTGACCCACAAGGCGATGATACTTGCAATAGTTGGGTTATTTGTTCTTCAAGCTTCATCGGGACGTTTCTTCTCTGGCAATTCAATGAATTTTAACTCATGTAGTTCATCAAAAGTTTTGGGGACATCAAAATCGAGGAAGGGGTATTCCCTTTCTTGCATCTCCTTCAAGGTTAATTTTTGATTTTTTTTCCTTGGGAGGAAGTTGTTTTCACACTCTGCTTCTAGCTCACCTGTGTAGTAAATTTCACAGACGACACATCGACATTCATGGATTCATTTTTTTTACTCTTGAATACAAACTTGATCCATCTCTTGGGTTCTTGCTTGTCTTTCCCTTTGCGAAGGTTAAAAACAGACATCACTCCATTTTCAGTAGAAGACATGCTCAACTCCATGTCATGAGCACGAGTAGCTAGCTCTTCGAAAGACCTTGGCTTAGTTCCTTGCAAGATTTAAAGAAGTCCCCAGTGCATTCCTTGGATACACATCTTTATTGCAAAAGCTTCACGAAGTCTATCTTTGTAGTTTAGGCTTGCATTTCTCTAACGATTAATGAAATTGATGAGCGGTTCATCTTTCCTATGGAGAGTATTTGTGAGTTCCACCAAACTCACAGTTCTCCTCGTGCTATAGAAGCGATTGAGGAACTCTTTCTTTAGTTGTCCCCAACTATCAATAAACTTAGGCTCAAGATCTGTGTACCAATCAAAGGCATTCCCTTTAAGTGAGCAGAGAAACTTCTTGACAAGATAGTCTCCATAGGTCCTTGTATTATTACATGTTTCGACAAAATATGCAACATGTTGCTTTGGGTTTCCCGTACCCTTAAATTACTGATTTAGGAGGCTAATAACTAGTAGGCATCTTAAGGCTGTTGATTCCTATGGTGTATGGCTTTGTATATGTGAGGAAGGACATAGAAGTAACTTTGTACTTGTTCTTGATAGTACCCTCAATGAACTCCTTCATCTAGTCAAGTGTAATCATCCCTTCAGAAGAAATTGGAATTTCCTAGGTGGGTGATGCATGTTTTGCCGGAGCTTTAGTCTCTTGAGCTTCTGGAGCCTTTCCAAGTGCATGACTAGATTTCTCTTCCATTAAACTATCTACCTTGTCCATTAACTTTTCAATATCAGTGTCTTGATTCTACATATACTTGGTTAAGCCTTCAATTAACTTCATCAAGCTTGCAAGTTGCCCCTTCATAGATGAAGCATCAATTACCATTGCTTGCATGATTGTTGGGGATCCTGGAGAATAGCACAGATTATCATGCAGGTTGATCTTTGACTGGCTTATCCCATGTGGTGTAAGTAGAGAAGATCCATTGTTTACACTATCATCATCTCCCTTCACAATAGAGTTCTTAGATCCAGAGAGGTCAAGTTAAGCCAGAGTCTTCTTAAATTTTTCAGCAATACTGCTTCTTCGTTCTGATGCATTAGTAGAGGATCTTGATCCTGATGAAGATCCAAAGACTGGAGTTGATGTTGACTACACTTCGAGTTCTTGTTGTCCTAGCATGCTTTCTTTGCTTCTCATGACGGGTCCAAAACTTTCAAAGGTAACACCGAGGATGCTTCCCACATCAACATAGAACTTGGAGTCAGCAACCTTGAGGGAAGTTGAATTAGAGTTGATCTTGTTTGAAGCCATTTCGATGTTCTTGATTCTTGATGGCTGGAAAGATGAGTTGAGTGGTAGAGATTGTCCCACTGTGTATGCCAGAATTTGTAGACACTAAGATCTCACGTCGAGAAAATAATAATCAGAATGGAAAATATCACAACAATCATAGTATTTGATTTTAAATATGAGTTGTACAATCTCTATTAGTCCTTTGATTCTTCCTTTCAAATATAAATTCAAGGGCTTTTGAGCTTGACCTTGAACTTGATGGATTTGATCTTGATTTGTACTTTAATTCAAGGTCTTGAAGTTTATTCTTGAATCTTTGTCTTGATCTCTGAAACTTGTAGAGAAATATTTGAGTTCTTGAATGCTTATAGCTTGTAGAGAAATCTACGGCGTTTGATCCACGAGCTTTTTCTGGCTTCTTGTTGGAATTCAAGTCCCTTTTCTGAATTATTAGACCCCTATTTATAGTTGCAGGAGAGAAGAGTTGTGATAAGGACAAGTCTTCTCAGCCAATCAGATTTAAGCTGACATGGCGATATTTGATTGGTAGGAACACATGGCGCATTTTGATTGGCCTTTGATTTAGCTGTCATTTTGACATGTGGCATGATCCTATTGGATCTTTTATTTGACTTGGCGTGACGTGTCATTTGACATGTGGCATCAATTTGGACTTCTAGGAAGATGACATCTTGGGCTCAGTAAAGTGGGCTCATCATTTATAGCCCAATTTGATGGACTAGCCCAATCAAATTGAACCATTAATTAGATTCATATTTATTGAATTTAAATATTTAGTACAATTATATTAATCCACAATATTTATATGGATAAATATATCTTGAATTTTAACATAATTCGAATTTCTTACAGAGTTAAGTTTGATAAAACTTAATCGTTCACACAAATATGTTTGCAAAAGTGGTGCACTTTTGCTCATAACTCAAACAGTTGGTTGTGTTTTAAAAGATCTATCATCATCTGCTCATCACATGACCGATGGATTTATGATAATACCAGACACCCAATACATTTCTTTTTTTTTTCTTTTGTTCAATTTTTGAAAACTAATTTTACATAGTAAATACTAATTTAGGTGCTTGAGAAACTTAGGTGAAAGAGGATCTTATTTGTTGGAGACATGCTAATCAACAAAAATCAATGGATATCTCGTATCTGTGATTTGTTTGATTTTAGAAAACATAAAAAATGAATGAAAAAATTGCTAATTAAAAGGTTCTGCATAATGGTAAACTCAGTTGCCAAAAACGTTTGCGGTAATATTTTTTGCATAATGAGGAAATTAATAGAACATAAAATAGGATGGCATGTTAATCAGGAATTTCAAGTTTCTGGTTTGACAACTGGACAAGATTACGGGCTTTAGTTCATCTACTGCCAGATTTTGAAGAAGAGGAAATAGAGGTGATCAATTTCACTTATGAAAATGGATGGGACAGACAAAGACTAGAGAAGATAGTACCTCCTGAGTATATACAACATATCATCAGGAATATCCCACCACCAAAGATCTCATCAAGTCAGATTGACACACCATACTGGATGTTGGAAACAAGTGGAAAATTCTCAATTAAAAGCTCATTGGAGTATATTAGGAAAAGGGAAGAGAAAAAAGACATCTATAAGTTAATCTGGGCAAAGAAACTTCCATTCAAAATGACATTCTTTGTTTGGAGAGCTTGGAAGTTCAAAATCCTAGTTGATGAAATTCTACAAGCTATGACTATCCAATTGGCTTTAAAATGTTGGTGTTGTAGAGAAGGAAAATAGGAAACAGTAACACACTTATTACTAACTTCCCCAACAGCAGCAAAACTGTGGAGATACTTTGTTGGTTTTGCAGGTATAAACATGGAGGATTTGCAATTTTCTCAAGTCTTAATCAAATGGTGGACCACAACTAGTTTGCCACATCTAAAGGGGATACTTATAACAGTTCTAGCTATTATAATATGGCATTTGTGGATGAGAAGGAATAATCAAAGAAATGACAAGCAGACTCCTGACCACTACACAAGGTAACTAAGGACATTTGGAGAATAGTAAAAACTACATACCCTAAGATGCAACAGATTCCTTACACATGAGTAGAGATAGTGGAGGTGTTAGAAAACTATAAACCAAAAATTTACCATCTATCAATCAAATGGGAGCTACCAGAGAGAGGAAAGATAAAGTGCAATACTGATGGGGGCGTCTAGAGGGAACCCTAGTAGAAGCTCTTATGGATTCTGTATAAGGAATTCAGAAGGAAATCTAACATACACCCAAGGAGAAGAAATTCATGAAACCTCTAACATAGAGCTGAAGCATTAGCTATAAGAAAAACAATATACTACTGTATTATAGAAGGTATAACACTATTCTAATAGAAACAGACTCATTGGTCATGGACAATATATTAACAGAAAAATGGAAAATTCCATGGCAAATCAAGAACATAGTGGAAGATATAAAGAATCTAGCCCAAGAATGTAAAGCCTCAACAAAACACATGTATAAAGAAGGCAACAAGTTAGCAGATTTCTTCACCAATCATGCATTTGAGAATAATGGAGGATTCAGATACAAAAGTTTCAAAGATCTACCAGTAAGAGCAAAGCAGATTATAAATCTAGAAAAGCTAAAGGTTACTAACATTCACATCAAAACCAAAAAAATCAGCAAAGGCAGAGATATAGAAGAAAGAATATAGGCAGCGATGTGATAGCGATCAACAAAATAGACAGATCTGCCAAACAAGACTATGAAACACAGAATCTCAAAAGGAAACCTAACATACAACTATTAAATACATCTGTCAAAAGCAATACCACGTGCAAATTAAGGAGATTACATCGAGGAAATAAGTGTCTAGAAAACACTATTTAGTACAGATGCCTTACTTCCACGAGCAAGATTGACCTACAAAAAGAAAACACAAATCAGAACAGAGACAAATAACAAAAAAAAAGAAGGAAGCAACAGCATGAGAAATGAAAGATAAAAAAGGTAAAACAAAGAAAAAAAAAGGAAGAAGAAGTGGCTACTCACAGGCATCAGTAAAGGATCATCATCTACCAGATAGCATCAGAGAAGCATCATTTGCAAGTCTCAAAACATCAAAGAGCAAAAAATCCTAAGGAAGGGAAAGAAGATGAAGAGACAAGCCATAGTCCACACAACAAAAGTATCGAGAACATCAAATGAGAGTTCAAGTCAGTTTATGGGTTGGTCACTTTTGGGCCGGCCCTTTACCACTTTAAGATTTTAGACATAAATTTTTTATTTTTTTATTTGTTTATTTTCTTTGATATTTTTTGAATATTGCATCTAATTAATAACAAAATGAATGTTTATTTATGAATAAAAAATAAAAAAATCATATCTCAGGATAATAAATATGAAGGGGTGACTTGATTTTTGAAAAGAACTGAAATGGTGCATAGAGACTCTACTTTGATTATTTACAGTAATATTTCTAAATTGAAGAATCAACTTGACTAAGCATAATGGAGATACGTGTCTCATCTCAAAAGAAGGGAGCAATGTATATTTTGAATAAATTTAGTTAAGATTCTTTTAGGTGAAAGACTTTGTATATCTGTAATAATTTTTTGTAGTTATACGTTTGTTAGATCAGTAGGTTCTTTAGTCTTTGTAAAACATCTTCTGCTTGTATATACATATGGTATAGTGAAGTCAATAAATGAAAATTATTTCATAATAATTTTTTATTTACACCGTAAAATAGATTAAAAATGAAGAATGCATCATGACTTTTCTATTTCATATTTTTTCTTCTTTCTTTTTGAAATTATCAAGAGCACATCGAAGGAAAATGCAAGAGTAAGAAAATGGATATTCTTCCTTTAGCCAATACGAAAATGTTTTAAAAATAATTTCTAAAGATTTAACAAAGAGAATTGTATATTCAGAATTGATTTAGAATATTTTTCTAAGATTCATGTGCCCACACAAAAATGTTTTTTGTTAAAGATATTGTCTAAATTTGAAGTATAATTTAAGGACGATTTTGAAAAAAATTCATGCTTGAGTCTAATCCAAAGTAAAAGTTTTCGGCTAAAACGACTATTAAATGGGGCGGAGGACTAACAAGTTAGAGTCCTAAACATAATAGGTAAAAAAGTTGAGCGAAAATGCCAAAATGATAATCTTTGTGGGTTATGTATTAAAGGGGGTAAAGAGTTTGAAGCCTCACGCCCCATTTTTTATTCCGTTACTGTCACGACTCGAACATAGGCCCGGATCTAGACATGGAACCTAGAACTATAAATGGCTCCAAGTCAACCCATGGCATGAACATGATAACTAAAATCAACATGAGCAAAGTTGATAACTAAATTCTGAAATAACAGAAGTCTGAATAACAAAACATCTATCCAACAATAATATCATAATATTGAATTTGAAGCTAAATAGACAAGTCTATGTCTAGAAAGCCTCTACTAACTAATGAGATGATGGGACAAGTCCCCAGCTATCTCTTAGTCTAAAACAAACTGACATGACAATACTGAAAGATAGATGTCCTCGAAGGATGAGGACTTACCCAAGGTTGGGTCTGAGCTCGAACAAGAGTTGAACTAATGGCACGTCTGAGTCTGATCGCTAGAACCTATATTATGAAATGATACATCATAGAGTATGCGGTCAATACTTGGAATATATTGAGTATGCAAGGTAAGTAAAATGGGCTAAATAAGTATAAATTGAAAACATGTACATCATAAATCATAACATAATAAGATTCTGAGAGTAAGGACTGTATGCTGATATCTGAAAACGTGAATAGACATAAACTGGATCTCATAACTGAATCGAATTAACCAAAAAATAAACTAAAATTCATAAGTAAAATCTAATAACCTAATCATTAGGTCAAACCTGCTGAAAAATATAATGTCATAACTAAAAAACATGCATAACTGAGATCATGAGGATGGGAGACTCGTCATACAACTGACACAATCATGATAGAGCTTACATGATCCCAACTATTACACTCAAGTGGGAAGAGCCGTCCAAAGCCTTGCTAGGGCTAAGGGCACTACCATGATATCGATATCAAGCTGAAGGCCCACTCGGGTCAGGGAAAGCTCACAAAGGAGGTCCAAAAGTAAACTATAAAATCCTACGTTAGCATGTTGTTCTGGGACCCAGGATCTTGATGAACCTCTAGCCTACTCGGTACTAGACACTGCTCCTAAAAACGTACAAGGTGCTCTCCATCATTTTTAACCAAAGCTGATAATATAATTACATGCATATTCTGAAATTTGAATATGGGGAGTCCTAGCTCCAAACATACCATAAGTTAAACAGGGGAGCATAGACTTCAAAACCATATGGTAAGCTGATTTATAAAACTGAACTGAATCGTGAAACATGCTAAATTTGAGTGGGATTACCCAAAATCTGAAGATCATGCATACTTGAAATAGACTTCACCAGTCAAAATCATAGATTCATATATGGATAATTTATAAACATACATACATGCTAGGTACTTCATCATACTTGAAATCATCCATCATAAACTAACTTTTTCATGAACTTGCATTATTGGGTATAATCTTCTAAAACTTGAAATAATGAATTTATAATCAAATAGTACATGAAATCTGCCCATGAATATTAATTAAAACATGCTTTGAAACATGAAGGGAATTGACTCATAAATAAATCATAAAGAACTTCATAAATTTGAGTTAAAACCCCATAGGATCATAAACTTGATTTAAGAATTGAATTCATGAACTTGAGGAGGAATATGGGTATGAGAGTGAAAGGAAACTCTCATTCATAACCCTACATACCTGAGTAAACTGATTCTCAACTTGACTTTCAAAGCCCAAGGGATTTGGAGTAGAATTGGATGATTGTAGGCTTGACCTTCAATGTAAAACCTCTAAACTTGCATGCATGGAAGTTGAATGAATTAGAATAGGTTAAAATCCCTTAATACACCATTTTCATAGCTTAAAATGACGTAGATAGGAGTTAAAATCATGGGAGATTACAAAATTATCCTTGAGAATCAGGAAGCATTTCCACAACTGGGCACCCCAACGGTATCTGTGATGGGCCGTCACACTACTTACAGTCCATCATTCATGTTGTCACCCTAAACTAGTGAAGTCAGCCACAATCTCCTTCTTATGGTACAAGTGACGGGCCGTCATGACTCTAACGATCCGTCAAGTCAGCCGTTGCACTAGAGTCTAGAAACTTTTCCTCCGATGGTCCGTCACTACTCTCACGGTTGTCAATAGAATCGTCAGGTCCGTAAAGGACCTTCAGCAATGCCGTCAAACTTGAACATAACCAGTGATAGTCCGTCGCCTTCCTGATGACCATCACTTGTTCTGTAGTGGCATGACGGTCCATCAATAACGTCGTCACTCCCTTCACCAGACCTGCAATTTCAGTTATATTCCTTTATAAAGCTATTCCGAGGTTCGAGGTGTCACAATGTCATGACCCGAACATAGGACCGAATTTAGACACGGACTAGAACTATAAATGGCTCCAAGTCAACCCATGCCATGGACATGATAACTAAAATCAACATGAGCAAAGCTGATAACTAAATTATGAAATAGAGGAAGTCTGAATAACAAAACGTCTATCCAACGATAATATCATAACATTAAATTTGAAGCTGAATATACAAGTCTATGTCTGAGAAGCCTGTACTAACTGATGAGATGTAGGGACAAGCCCCCAGCTATCTCTAACTCTGAAACAAACTGACATGACAATATTGAAAGATAGATGCCCTTAGAGTATAAGGACTCACCCAAGGAAGGGTCTGAGCTGGAAAAAGAGTTGAACTAATAGCGCATCTGAGTCTGCTCATTGGGACCTATATCATGAAACAATACATTATAGAGTATGCGGTCAGTACTTGGAATGTACTGAGTATGCAAGGTAAGTAAAATAGCTTAAGTAAGTATAAAATAAAACATATACATCATAGATTCTGAGAGCAAGGACTGCAAGCTGATATCTGAAAACATGAATAGATATAAACTGGATTTCGTAACTAAATCGAATGACTCAAAGCTGAAACTGAAATTCATAAATAAAAACTGATAACCTGATTATTCGGTCAAACCTGCTGAAAACTTAATATCATAACTAATAAACATGCATAATTGAGATCATGGGGAACAATGGAAGACTTGTCATATAACCAACACAATCACAGTACAACTTATGTGATCCCAACTATTACACTCAAGTGGAAAGAGCCATCCAAAGTCTTACCAAGGCTAAGTGTTCTACCATGATATTGATATCAAGATGAAGGCCTATTTGGTGTAGGGGAAGCTCACAAGGGAGGTCCCAAAGTAAACTATAACATCCTACATTGGCACGTAGTTCTGAGACCTAAGGTTTTGATAAACCCCTAGCCTACTTGGTGCTAGACAATGCTCCCAAAAACATATAAGGTGCTCTCCATTGTTTTTAGTGAAGCTAAAATCATCATTTTTCAATGAAGCTGATAATGTAATTACATGCATAGTCTGAAATCTAAATATGGGGAGTCTTAGCTCCAAACATACCATAAGCTGAATAGGGGAGTATAGACTCCAAAATTGTATGGTAAGCTGATTTATAAAACTTAACTAAATTATGAAAACATGCTAATTCTGAGTAGGATTACCCAAAATATGAAGATCATGCATTTTTGAAATAGATTTCAATAGTCAAAATCATAGATTCATATATGGGTAATTTGTAAACATACATACATGCTAGGTACTTCATCATACTTGAAATCTTCCATCATAAACTAACTTTTTCATGAAATTGCATAATTGGGCATAATCTTCGAAAATTTGAAATCAAGAATTTATAATCAATTAGTACATGAAATCTATCCATGAATCTTAAAACATGCTTTGAAACATGAAGGGAATTAAGCCATAAGTAAATCATAAAGAATTTCATAAATTTGAATTAAAACCCCATAGGATCATAAACTTGATTTAAGATTTGAATTCATGAACTTGAGGAGGAATATGGGCATGAGAGTGAAAGGAAAATCTCATTCATAACCCTACATACTTGGGTAAATAAATTCTCAACTTGACTTTGAATGCCTAAGGGATTTGGAGAAGAATTGGAGGATTCTAGGTTTGATCTTCAATAGAAAACCTCTAAACCTGCATGCATGGATGTTGAATGAATTAGAATGGGTTAAACTCCCTTAGTACACCTCTTTTAGGGCTTAAAATGGCGTAGTATAGGAGTTAAAAGCATAGGAGATTACAAAATTGCTCCTCAGAATCAGGTAGAATTTCCACAACTGGGCACCCCGACGGTACCTGTGACGGGTCGTTTGTCGCCCTAAACCTTTGAAGTTAGCCAAAATCTCCTTCTAAAGGTACAAGTGATGGGTCTTCATGATTGATAATGCTCAAACTCACACTTTCTGACAAAGTATGAAGCAAATGATATCAATAAAAAATCCAACAAAGGTTGGGGTCTATCCCACAGGAAATGTGGAAGGATATAGAAAAACATTAGTATTTAAGCTTTTGAGTCCTAAAGGGGTGATTTGTAAATGTAACAAGTAGCAATGTTGAGAATTGAATGTTGATTCCAAATTAATGCAATTAACTAGGGTGAGTGTTACCCATGGATTCGTAACTACTTTAGGTTTTATACTTGTGATTTATCCCAATACTTTAATTGTAGAACTAATAACTAGGGTTCATCCAAACAATTGGTTCGTCCCTATTGGATGATGATACTCAATTAACGGGTTAGGTTTCATGAGCAATTTCAATTCAACCGTTATCAATTTGTCCCAAATTTAACTATCCTGTGACCACAGCTCAAGTTAATACAATGATCATAAAAAATCAAGGCCTTGTTGTAATTCTCTTTACATAATCTCTACTTCTCTAGGTTCAAGCAAGTAAAGAATTCGGGCAAGTCCAAACGTTGCACATTGTTTAGAAATGTTTAAAGATGAAGAGAATACAATACAAGTGTTTAGTATTAGTTTAGAATTACATCGTGCAAACCCTAGTTTGTTAATTCACCATGGTTCCCACAACCCTAGTTGTGGAAGTTTTAGCCTCTCATAATTATAAGTAAATTAATAGAATTCATACACAAACACATAAATTAATACTTACAAAGATTATAGGAATAAACTCACTTGATTGTTGCAAAAATAAGGAAGAACAATTCAACAACACTTGTCTCAATAGAACTTCTCTAACTTGTCTAAACTTGGCCCAAAAATTCTCTTCTAAGGGGTTTAGACTTTTTTTCCATTATATAAAAATAAAGGATATTTATAATAGTAGATTTATGCCTTCTTTGTTCCTTCACGAATTTGATTTGGGATTTGTAACTTCTTTTCCTAGTTGAAGTAGGATTTCCATGTTGGCACCCGGACAAGGCTGGCGCTCAGCACTGGTCATCCCGCTGGAAGGCCGGCACCTCGCACATGGCATTGTGCCAGATTTGTGTCGCGTTGCAAACCTGGTTGCGCAACACGGCTGGCACGAGCGCCTCTGGTCGTGCAGTAAGGCAGGTGCCTCGCTCTGCTGGTCATGCAGGTGTGCCTGTGCAGTGCTACATGCATTGATCTTGGCTTATCCATTCCAACTTCTTCACCTTCGTTCCAAAAGCCTTACATACACCCAAATCCATCACTTTTAGCCCTAAAAGCATCTAATCATGCATGTGAGCTCTTTTCACAAATATATATCATAAAACACATGAAAACACACAAAATTTATTCTCAAAATATAGTAAAGTATGGGGAAAATATGGCTAAGAAGTGCGTAAATACGCCCTTCATCACCACCCCACACTTAAACTATTGTTAGTCCTCGAACAATCTACTACTTCCATACTCAAATTTAGGCACAAAATTCATCCTACGAATATGTCTACTTGCACGTATGGTCATGAGACAAATCAATAAAGCTCCAACAATTCACTCACATGCATATAGGATCAACATTAAAATGTCAAAGTTCGATATCACTTAGCTTTTAAAAACTAACTCATCAAGACATATTTTGGGCCAACATGAATCATATGTAATTTAGCAATCAAGATATACCAAAGTCTTACTATTGTGCCCCTCACAATATGGAGAGATACCCCTCACAATATGGAGAGATGCCCTTTCTCACACAAGATATAAATAAATATAAACTTGGGCATAAATAAAACTATTTCCGCTAACTCTCCCAAAGAACTCAACATGCATGTAAAAGACGACCCACAGGCTTGCTATTAGTGTAGTACTCCACTAATATATAATTTTGAATCAAGGATCAATTAGGATTTAAATTGGTTGTAATGTAGGCTAAGGGACGGGTAGGAACTATTTGGCCAAGATAGTGACTAACCTCCCTAAGTACTTTAACACTTCACAACACTTTCTAACACATTCTTCAATTTTCTATTTTTCTCCTTATACCTCTTTATTTTAAAATTTTTTAACGTAGGTGACTAATGTGGATTTTTTCAACATTGAGCTTATTCACACATTATTATTTTTTTCATTATCAAAATTTTCAAAGCACTTTCTTCTTTTTGTTTTACCACTAACATCATCCTCCTTGTTTAACAATTTTCACCTTTTTTTCTTCTTCTAATTTTCACACTTTTTAGCTTTTCCCTTCATTTTTCCACTTATGCTCCTTTCATACAAAATTTTTCATTAAAGTGCTCTAGGAATTATTTGGATCAAATAAAATTCAATAGAATAAAAAGGAATTTAAGCTTGTAATATGGTTATTAAAAGAATAGGCTAAGGCTCAAAATGGTTAACTAAGATAATTTACATCAAGGTAAAATAGGATAAAAATAAGGCTACCAAAGAAACGTCTATATCACTTCCTAAATCCATCATTAATATTTCATTTTGCACACACACTAGGCAAGTTCCAGACATCAATTTACAAGCATGGAGTATATTAAAAATTCTTCACACATTGGCACAAAATGGTGTAACAATGGTAATCAAGATCATATAAACACATATATTCATATTGCATGCATAACATAATTAAGCCCAATTTTTTCAAGTACAAGAGTCAAGTTCCAAAAGACTAAGTGTTTCTACCTTTTTCATGCATTTTTGAGTGATTTTTATAGTCTCAGTGATACCTAAAGTGAAGCACCTAGCGTTCGTAAGATCCAAGTTCTTGTTCTTCCGAATGACTAATTTATCCTTAAGACGATTGTCATCCATCCATCATCGGGCAAAGTCATGACTCAATGACTAAAAATAAAAAAAGAATAAAAATAAAAATCTAGACTCTCTAGTCGGTTCTAAGGGACTATCCACCGGAAAAGTACCAAAAATAAAAATTGGAGGAACCTAAAACAAAATAAAACTAAAAAAAAACTACTATAAATCAACAAGTATGCAAGATAAATCATAAATCCAAAAAGAACTAGGCCTACCATTTGCAAATTTAGCAATTAAGTCATGCATGGTAATATGAAGTTCACTTCTCCCACCGCATACTTAATTAGTAACACTATCGCTAGTGCTAAATAATAAAGCATAAAGTAAAAGAGTGAAAGAAGAATTCCCTGGGCCTCTACTCCTCGTCGTATGTGGGGGCAAGAGCAGTTTCCCCCGTCTCTGAATCATCATCTTCATCATCACTAGACTCTATGTATGAGTCTACTCTCGCCATCTCATCCTCTATGGCCACGTCATCATCAAGGGGCTCCTCAAATCTAGGCCCAACCCTGCAAAGGGCTCGTGAATGTTAGCTTAGAGGGTAATCCATTTTAATTTGTTGTAGTTTCTCCTCAGTCACACCATTCATTCTCAGCTGGAGTATTTGCATGCCATACAAGTGACTCAACATGTTACCAATTCACGTATTACGCTCATTGACAGAAAGGACTAAGACCATTTATACCCTCAGGTTCCTTTGTTTTAGTCACATCAATTCCCCTAGGATCATAAAAAGGTCTATAGTACACCTCCTCCTCCTCTATATCATGCCTACGCAGAAATTGGGTCAAGAAGCCCCAAACCTGAAGTTTTGGCCCTTTTCACCCTTGCTCTCTTTAACACATTTTTAATGAGCATACCCACATTTATTGGCATCCAAGTCATTAGTGCATAGACAAGGAAAACTCTCTCCCTAGTCACATGGGTTACATGCTTCCCAGACACCAAACAAGAACAAACAATCTTTAACCAAACACGTGCCCCTCTACTCATGTGAGCATATGGGAATAAAACACGATACCCAAACTGTTGGTGGCGAGTCCACCTTGCAACTAAATTAGGGCCACAAATAGTATGTCTAATGTCTCTGTAGAGGGGTTTCTTCACAATATTTACAAAGGGTTGTGGATCAACATTTGGAGTACCAAGTCTATTCAAAGAAATAGGTGAAAAATTGATAATTTGAACCCTAATCTTGACTTGGTTTGACCTATCCTTTGGTACCCAATTAGCAAAAAATTCCCTTAGCATATTTAAATTACAATCACCCAAAGTATTAAATACAAAATCAAGACCAAGAGTGTGTAATCTATCTACCATATGAGGGAAAACTAGTGACAAGCAATTTCTATCAATAAACATATCATGTGAATATTTGGATTTTTTATGCTTTTTGAACCATTTTTTACCTTCTTGCTCCGTGAACCAAATGAGCCCATAACGCCTCAATGGTTGTGGTTCCATCCTCACATCCTCATGCTCCTCTTCACTAGTTCTCCTTGCTCTTTTTGACCCATGGCCTGAAAAAGCCAATCCTTTCTCCTTACTTGGTTTTGGTGCCATTTATGGAGGTGTTCACAAGAAAAATGTTACATTTTGTGTTTTTGGTGAAAAAGTTTCGAGGAATTTGAAGAAAAGATGAAGTTTTGAGAGAGTTTTCTTGTAATTCTTGGGGTGTGCGGTGCAGCTATCATGCAAATGAGCTGAAAAAATTAGGTCTACGCCTTTTGAAGTACTCCCACGAGCTGGAATTTATGTTTTAACCCTCAAAATTTGCGTCCGAAACCTTTGCTCCGCGTCGCGGTGCTCAAAGCACCTTTACTGCTGCGTGTCGCAGCCCTTGCTGCTTCCCCTGGCTTGTGCATCGTGGCGCTCACTGCATGGGCAGACTTGCTCTTTGCGTTAGGCCATGCGGCGCCTGTGCCTGTGCCTCATGCTAGGCCTTGCATTGCTTTTCCTGTGCGATTCCCTATACGCTCGTTCAACCATTTTGAACCCTGTTTTCAATGTTCATGCTCAAATTTGTTGAAAGTTATTACCTATCACCTGCACACTTGAATAAACCCATTAAAATAAAAAATTTATCTTGTGTTTCCCCCCAAGTAGCACCTAATTTAATGTCGCAGCACGACACAGGTATCTTGATTACTCAAACTTTATCAAGATACCTGTTGAGATCATGGTCACATTTTGGCCGCTTGTTTACCACACTAACTTGTGACACGTCAGAAAACAAAAACAAAAATGTAAAATAGAAAATAAAGACTAAAATTTAAACACAAGCAATTAATCTAAACCTAAGTCGTATTCCCAGGCAACAACGCCGCTTTTTGATAATGCTCACACCCACACTTTCTGGCAAAGTATGAAGCGGACATTGTCAATAAAGAACCCAACAAAGGTTGTGGTCGATCCCACAAGGAATATAGAAGGATATAGAAGAACGCTAGTATTTATGCTTTTGAGTCAATTATATCCTAAAGGGGGGATTTGTAAAAGTAACAAGTAGCAATGTTGAGAATTTGAATGTTGATTCCAAGTTAATGCAATTAACTAGGGTGAGTGTTCCCCGTGAATTCATAACTACTTTGGGTTTTACACTTGTGATCTATCCCAATATTTTACTTGTAGAACTGATAACTAGGATTTATCCAATGACTGGTTCGTCCCTATTGGATGACTATACTCAATTACCATGTTAGGTTTAATTTCAATTCAACCATTATCAATTCGTCCCAATGATCATAAAAAATCAAAAAATCAAGTTAATACAATGATCATAAAAAATCAAAGCTTTGTTGTAATTCTCTTTTCCTAATCTCTACTTTTTTAGGTTCAAGCAAGTAAAGAATTCGGGCAAGTCCGAACGTTGCGCATTGTTGAGAAATGTTTAAACATAAACATAATACAATACAAGAGTTTAGCATTAATTTAGAACCACGTCGTGCAAACCCTAGTTCGTTAATTCACCATGGTTCCCACAACCCTAGTTGTGGAGGTTTTAGCCTCTCATAATTATAAGTAAATTAATAGAATTCATAAACAAACACAAAAATTAATACTTATAAATATTATAGGAAGAAACTCACTTTATTATTGCAAAAATAATGAAGAACAATTCAATAAAAATTGTCTCAATAGAACTTCTCTAACTTGTCTAAACTTGGCTCAAAAATTCTCTTCTAAGTTGTTTAGACTTTTTTCCCATTACATAAAAATAAAGGATTTTATAATAGTAGATTTATGCCTTCTTTGTTCCTTTAAGAATTTTATTTGGGATTTATAGCTTCTTTTTCTAGTTGAAGTAGGATTCCCATGTTGGCACCCGGACAAGGCTGGCGCTCAGCACTGGTCATCTCGCTGGAAGGTCGGCGCCTCGCACATGGCATTACGCTATATTTGTGTTGCATCACGTGCCTAGTTGCACAGCAAGGCCCGAGCCTCACACCTCTAGTCACGCAGCAAGGTAGAAACCTCGCGGTGCTGGTCGCGTAGGTGTGCCTATGTAGTGCTACATGCATTGATCTTGGCTTGTTCATTCCAACTTCTTTACCTTCATTCCAAAAGCCTCAAATACACCCAAATCCATCATTTTTAGCCCTGAAAGCATCTAATCATGTGCGTTAGCTTTTTTCATAAATATATATCATAAAACACATGAAAACACACATAATTTGTTCTCAAAATATAGTAAAGTATAGGGAAAATACGGATAAGAAGTGAGTAAATACGTCCTTCATCAACGACTCTGACGGTCCATCAAGTTTGGCCGTCGTCTTAGAGTCCAAAATATTTTCCTCCAATGGCTCAACTGACGGTCCGTCACTGCTCTGATGGTTGTCAATAGCACTGTTAGGTCTGTGACGGACCGTCAACAATGTCGTCAAGCCTGAACATCACCAGTGTTGGTTTGTCGCCTTCCTGACGACCGTCACTTGCGCTATCAGTGGCATGACGGTCTGTTAGTAACACCATCACTCCCTGTACTAGACTTGCAACTTCAGTTATTTTCCTTTATCAAGCTATTCTGAGGTTTAAGGTGTCACAATATCTCTATAATACCCCGAAAGTGCTTAGGAGTATACCCGGGAAGTGAAAATGCAAAATTGTTGAAAGTTGGAAAAAAGGTTGCAGGACGACAGGTACCACGACCCATGGTAAGTAACCATGGGCCGTCGTTGGTGGTCGTGCGTTTAGGTGGTTAGGTATCAGATGGAAACAACAGTTGAGTCGATGACCCGTGGTAAGGAACCACGAGCCGTCGTTTGTTGTCGTGGGAGGAAGTGGACTTAGCAATAGGAAAGTACGACGGGTCATGCAACAAGCCGTTGTGGCTTGCAATGACCAATTGTGGGGATCCATGGTAACGGAGCCCAGATCTCAGTGAGAAAGGACAGATAGTAACCATGACTTGTTGAAGCGTACGACAAGCCATGGTAAGGCTTGTTGGATAGAAGTTCAGAAGTTTCGAGGAAGCAATCATCGACCAAAGGAACGACCCGTTGGATCATAGTACGACCTGTCCTGTCCATCCGTTGGTTAAGTTCCAAAGAGAAGGAATTCGGCTATTCATTCAACGAGATGACAGAACGGTCCGTGGGTTGTTTCCATGACCCGTTGATACCACTCGTGGATTCCATCCGGCCTGTTTTCAGGGTAGGTTCATTAAGGGTATTTTTGACTTTTTCATGATATAAGGCCCTAAACTACATCGTTTTGGCTTGGGAAAAGCTGGTTTTTAAGAGGATGACCTATTCTAAACTCCCATTCATGCATGCAAGAACTTTGAGAGGTGATTCAAGGGGAGATTTCAAGCTTTTCACCTCAATTCCTTCAATTTCATTCTTGGGCTTTTAAGGAGGGTTAGGGGTTGATAATCCCAGTTATATAAGGTCTTCAATGGGTGGATTCTTCCATACCCATGCTCCTTCTATATTAATGACACAAAATTTATTTGAAAACTCATGGGGTTTTGTATTTGATTTGTATAAAATTAAATGATTTAATTATGGGTCTTGTAATTTTGAAATCTTATCATAATCTACTAATTTTGAGCATCTTTCGAGATTTAAATTGAGTATAATATTGTTGACTTCGAATTTCTAAACAATTAAGTTTGACTATGCATGCACCATTATGAATGGATTTATGATCCATTGATCCGATGGTGTTTTTGATAAGCCCAACATGAATTATGAATTTATTTATGAATTTATTATGTTATCTATTATGAACTTATGAATTTCAAGAAATATTCATGATCTACAAGTATGCATGAATTTTATCAATCATGAATTATGTTTTTGGCCAACCCATTGGGCCTCAAGTCATAGCTAGTTCACGTATGTTCAAACATGTTTACGATTATCATGATTTGACTATCCCATTAACTCATGTATGTATTATTATGAGCATTATATATGTTTTGGGAGTAGTATTGAACACCGAGTAGGTTCGGGGCTCATGTTAAGCCCCGAATCTCGTGAACTACATGCCACTGTAGGTATGTTGGCACCCTTTCATGTTGTCCATGGCCCAAATGGCCCTTTTCATGTGTGATCACGCTCTTCATGGTTCCTACCCTTGGCAAGGTACGAACACCCTCCCTACTAGGGTTACAAGTCGGGCTTCATGTGTGCTCATATGGGGTATGTCGGTTAAGGGAATCTCCCACTGTTCCTCATGATTTATGCATGTTTATGATTATGAATGTTGGCTCAAGTTATGTTAACTAAGGCTCTTCTATTATGATTATGACTATGTTTACTTTACGAATGTTTCGAAAACCTTGAGCCTTATGTTATATTACGATAATTATGTCATGAGCATGTCGTCCTACTCTTATGATCATTTATTAGCTTTATACATGTTTCAAATGTCCGTTTTACTTACCTTGCATACTCAGTACATTCCACGTACTGACCGCATACTTTCTATGTTGTATCGTCTCATGATACAGGTTCCAGTTCTCAGGCGCATCCTCACCCGTAGATAGATTCGAACTTGCTCTCTGCATATTTGGTGAGTCCTTATGTTCTTAGGGTTACATGTTCACACTCTATGTTATTCCTTCAGTTTTATGGATGTTGGATTAGTTGGGGAGTTGTCCCATCAATACGTCTTTCATGTTTAGAGGCTTATCAGACTAAAAATTGTATTCTGCCGTATTGTATAAGTATTGTATGTATTCCCTCATGTTATGTTATGATTACTTTCTCTATGCTAAGTCTTCCACTTCATGTGATTGATTTAGATGTATGCTCATGCCATGGGTTGACTTGGGGTCTCTCGGGGCTTCTTGTCCTGTGTCTATGATTCGAATGTACATTTAGGGTCATGACAAACTTGGTATCAGAGCCATAGATTTACGTGTCCTAGGGAGTCTGAAATCTGCGTTAAGTAAAGTCTTTTTCATGGGTGTGAAGCGCGCCACACTTATGAAAAAGAGGCTACTAGACATTTAGGAATGTTCCCTTCTTTCGTGATCTATGTAGTGCGATGAACGTCCTTTACTCCTCTAATTTGTGTTATTCGTGTTTGCAGAATCATGCCTTCACACCGAGTAAATGCCAGGAGGAACGGTAATAGTGATGATCATGAGGGTGCCCATGATGGAGAGCATCAGCCAACTCTACCCATTCATAAGGAGCACGTACTAGAGCCAGCAGCCCACAATAAGTTTAGGACAGTGATTCAGATGTTGACACAGGCCATGACAGCTGAGGTCCAGAATCAGACTATGGCACATTATCCAAAAAATGGGAACGCGACAGCTGCTAGGGTGAGGGACTTTTTGAGGATGAGCCCTCCAGAGTTCACAGGGTCGAAGGTGTAGAGGACCCACATGACTTTATTGAGGAAATTCTGAAGATCACCCAGGTTATAGGGGTGAATAATACCCCGAAAGTGCTTAGGAGTATACCCGGGAAGTTAAAATGCAAAACTGCTGAAAGTTGGGAAAAAGGTTGCAGGACAACAGGTACCACAACCCATGGTAAGTAACCACAGGTTGTCATTGGTGGTCTTGGGTTCAGGTGGTTAGGTATCAAAGGGAAACAACGGTTGACTCGATGACCCGTGGTAAGGAACCACGAGCCCTCATTTCTTGTCGTGGTAGGATGTGGACTTGGCAGTAGGAAGGTACGATAGGTCATGCAACGACCCGTTGTGGCTTGCAACGACCCCTTGTGGGGAGCCGTGGTAAGGGAGCCCAGATCTCAGTGAGAAAGGACGGAGAGTAACCACGACCCGTTGAAGTATACGACGAGTTGTGGTGAGGCTCGTTGGATAGAAGTTCAGAAGGTTTGGGGGAGCAATCATCGACTGAAGGAATGGCCCGTTGGACATAGAATGACCCGTACTTTCCATCCATTGGTTAAGTTTCAAAGAGAAGGCAATCAGCTATTCATTCAACGAGAAGATAGAACAGTCCGTGGGTTGTTTCCATGACCCATTTGTACCACTCGTGGGTTCCATCCAGTCAGTTTTCAGGGCAGGTTCATTAAGGGTATTTTTGAATTTTTCACGATATAAGGCCCTAAACTATGTCATTTTGGCTTGGGAAAAGCTGGGTTTTAAGAGGATGACCTATTCTAAACTCTCATTCATACATGCAAGAACTTTGAGAGGTGATTCACGGGGAGATTTCAAGCTTTTCACCTCAATTCCTTCAATTTCATTCTTGGGCTTTTAAGGAGGGTTAGGGGTTGATAATCCTAGGTATGTAAGTTCTTTAATGGGTGGATTCTTCAATACCCATGCTCCTTCTATATTAATTACACAAAATTTATTTGAAAACTCGTAGGGTTTTATATTTGATTTGTATAAAATTAAATGATTTAATTATGGGTCTCGTGATTTTGAAATCTTATCATAATCTACTGATTTTGATCATCTTTCGAGATTTAAATTGAGTATAACATTGTTGACTTTGAATTTCTAAACAATTAAGCTTGACTAGCATGCCCCATGATGAATCGATTTATGATTCATTGATGCATTGGTGTTTTTGATAAGCCCAACATGAATTATGAATTTCTTTATGAATTTATTTATGAATTTATTATGTTATCTATTATGAACTTATGAATTTCAAGCAACATGCATGATCTACAAGTATGCATGAATTTTATCAATCATGAATTATGTTTTTGGCCGACCCACAGACCTCCAGTCATGGCTAGTTCACGTATATTCAAGCATGTTTACAATTATCATGATTTGACTAGCCCATTAACTCATGTATGTATGATTATGATCACTATATATGTTTTGGGAGTAGTATCGAACACCGAGTAGGTTCGGGGCTCATGTTAAGCCCCGAATCTCGTGAACTACATGCCACCGTAGGTATGTTGGGACCCTTTCATGTTTGTCCCTGGCCCAAATCGCCCGTTTCATGTGTGATCACGCTCTTCATGGTTCCTACCCTTGGCAAGGTGCGAACACCCTCCCCACTAGGGTTACAAGTCGGGCTTCATGTGTGCTCATATGGGGTATGTCAGTTAAGAGAATCTCCCACTGTTCCTCATGATTTATGCATGTTTATGATTATGAATGTTGGCTCAAGTTATGTTAAGTAAGGCTCTTCTATTATGATTATGACTATGTTTACTTTATGAATGTTTGGAAAACCTTAAGCCTTATGTTATATTACGATAATTATGTCATGAGCATGCAGTCCTACTCTTATGATCATTTATGACCTTTATACATGTTTCAAATGTCCGTTTTACTTACCTTGCATACTTAGTACATTCCACGTACTGATCGCATACTTCCTATGCTATATCGTCTCATGATACAGGTCCCAGTTCTCAGGTGCATCCTCACCCGTAGATAGATTTGGACCTTCTCTTTGCGTATTTGGTGAGTCCTCATGTTCTGAGGGATACATGTTCACACTCTATGTTATTCCTTCAGTTTTCTAGATGTTGGATTAGTTGGGGAGTTTTCCCAACAATTCACCTTTCATGTTTAGAGGCTTATCATACTAAAAGTTGTATTCCATCGTATTGTATAAGTATTGTACTGTTTTCCCTCATGTTATGTTATGATTACTTTCTCTATGCTAAGTATTCCGCTCATGTGATTGAATTAGATGTATGCTCATGCCATGGGTCGACTTGGTGTCTCTCTGGGCTCCTTGTCCCGTGTCTACAATCCGGGTGTACATTTGGGGTCGTGACAAACTCCCCCTTGGGAACATTAGTCCTTGAATGTTGGTTTAAACATGATGGAGGGCTAAGGGAGGGAACTTCAACTCTAAAACTGAGAAATTATAACTGAAAACTGACGGAGCAACTGTCTCCAAACTAAATACATGATTGAACTGAACTCACAAAACATACGTGCATACAAGGACATGAAAGAAACTTAGATACATGAACTCGACATGAGACTGAATAGAGTACTAGGGAGGAAACTGATACCTCAATATGGAACTGAGCTGAAAGGGAAAATATGTGGGTATCTAGCCTTCATATCTGCTTAGGCTTCCCACGTAGCTCCCTCAACATACTGATTTCTCCATAACACCTTCACAAAAGCTACTTCCTTATTCCTCAACTTCTGAACCTGATGATGGAGGATCTCAACCGGAACCTCCTCATAGGTAAGACTATCCTTCACACCTATATTCTCCACCGGAACAACTATGTCTGGTTCACCAAGGCACTTCTTTAATAGAGATACATGAAAAACTAGATACATTGAAGCTAACTCCGAGGGCAACACCAACTCATAGGCCCAACACATCTCACAATTTTTTATGGTCCAACATATCGAGGACTAAGCTTCTCTTTCTTTCCGAACCTCATCACTCCCTTCATGGGAGACACCTTCAAGAACATCCAATCATCAACTTCAAACTCGAGTTCTCTCCTCCTCACATCAGCACAGGACTTTTGACGATTCTGAGTTGTTTTCAGCCTTTCCCTTATAAGTTGAACTTTCTCGATACCTCATGAATTGAATCTGGCCCTACCAACATAGCTTACCTACCTCAAACCAACCAATAGGCTATCTACATCTCCGCCCATAAAGAGCCTCAAACAAAGCCATCTGGATGCTAGAGTGGTAACTATTGTTATAAGCAAAACTTGATGAGAGGCAAATGATCATCCCAACTACCTTTCAAGTCAATGATACATGCTCTCAATATATCCTCGAGAGTCTGAATGGTTCGCTCGGCCTGACCATCTATCTTTGGGTGAAAATTGTGCTAAGCTTTATTTGAGTATCGAGTCCCTTCTGAAATTATCTCCAAAACTACGAGTGAATTGAGCACCTTTGTCTGAAATAATAGATAAGGGAACTCCATTCAACCAAACTAACTCCTAATGTATAATTTAGCATAATCCTCCGCTAAATCAGTAGTTTTGACCAGTAGAAAATGGACTGCTTTCGTAAATCTGTCTACAACCACCCAATAGTGTCAAACTATTGACTTGTACGAGGTAACCCTGTGATGAAATCCATATTGATCTCTTCCAACTTCCAAGTGGGGATACTGACGTCTTGTAGCACACCTCCTGGTCTTTAATGCTCCACTTTCACTTGCTGACAATTCAGACACTTAGCCACAAACTCCGCTATGTCCTTCTTCAAGCCATTCCACCAGTAGAACTCCTATAGAATCTAGGTGGCACCTGGATGGATAGAATACCACGAACCATGAGCCTCATGCAATATTCATTCTCTCGAATCATCGACATCCAGAACACATAAATGACCTTGGTATCAAAGTACACCATCTCCATCTTGGGTGAAGACCTCTACCTTCTAATTCTAAACCGTTTCCTTCAACTTTACCAAAATAGGATCCTCATCTTGCCTAGCCTTGACCTCCGTCACCAAAGAAGATTTTAAACCATTCTGGACAATGACATCACCATCTGTTGAATCCATTAGGCGAACCCCTAAACATGCAAGCTAATGCACATCTTTCACCAACTCTTTCCTTCTATCTTCCACATGAGAAATACTCTTCATGGACAGCCTACTAAGGGCATCCCCTACTACATTTTCCTTGCCCAGATGATAGAGGACACTCATGTCATAGTCCTTGAGCAACTTTAACCATCTCCTTTGTTGCAAATTCAAATCCTTCTGGGTGAACACATATTGTAGGCTCTTGTGGTTCGTGAACACATCCATATGGATCCCATACAAATAGTGCCTCCAAATCTTTAACGCGAATACCACCACTGCCAATTCCAGGTCATGCGTCGGGTAATTCTTCTTGTGAGTCTTAAGCTGTTAGAGGTTATGCGATGACCTTACCATGCTGCATCAACACACAACCAAGACTAACCCTAGAGGCATCATAATACACAACAAATTCATCTGTACCCTCCGATAGGGTCAACACTAGGGATGAAGTGAGTCGAGTCTTTAATTCCTCAAAACTCTTCTCACAGGCATCCGACCACTGAAATTTGACTTTCTTTTGGGTCAACTTAGTCAATGGTGCTACAATGGATGAAAATCCTTCAACAAACCTCCTGTAATAGCCAAGTAAACCCAAGAAACTCCTGATATATGAAGGATTAATTAGTCTAGGCCAATTCCTCACCACCTCTATCTTTTAAGAGTCCATCTGTACACCCTCTCTTTACACAACGTGGCCCAAAATTGCTATAGAGTCTAATCAAAACTCACACTTGCTTAATTTAGCAAACAACTGGCGATCCTTGAGAGTTTGTAGCACAATTCTCAAATGAGCAACATGTTCCTCCTAGCTCCAAGAGTATATGAGAATGTCGTCTATGAAGACAATCACGAACATGTCCAAATATGGTTTGAACACCCTATTCATCAAATATATAAAAGTTGTAGGAGCATTCATTAGTCCAAAAGACATAACTACAAACTCATAGTGACCATACCGAGTCCTAAAAGCTGTCTTCAGAATGTCACTCTTCCTAAGCCTGAGCTGGTGATAACCAAATCTGACGTCTATCTTTGAGAAACAATTAGCACCCTGAAGTTGGTCAAACAAGTCATCAATTCTGGGGAAGGGATACTTGTTCTTGATTGTAACCTTGTTCAATTGCCGATAGTCAATGCACATACAAAGAGACCCATTCTTCTTTCGAACAAAGAGAACTGGTGCACCCCACAAGGACTTGCTAGGTCTAATGAATCCCTTACCTAGAAGATCCTTCAACTGCTCCTTCAACTCCTTTAGCTTGGCTGGAACCATTCTGTATGGAGGAATAGATATAGGTTGTTTATCAGGAAAGTCAATCTCCCACTCGGGAGGGACTCCTGGTAGGTTATCTAGGAAAACCTCCAGATACTCGTACACTATAGGAATTGACTGGAGAATCGGGTTTCAAATATTGCATCCTAAACCCGAACTATATGGTAAACACAAAACCCTTAGAAATCATCTTTCTTTCCTTAAGATAGGAAACAAAGAGACCTACAGACACAACTGAACTGCCATTCCATTCTAGGACCGGCTCACCTGAAAATCAAAACTTCTACCGTACAGGTTCTACAGTTCACTAAGGCATAACATGCATGCAACCAATCCATACCAAAGATAACATTAAAAAAATCAGTCATATATAACTTTACTAGATAGAATGAGGTGACTTTCTAGAGGATTATGACAGGGCAATTTCTATTACCAGTCGAGCTATAACTGAGTCACCGACTGGAGTAGAGACTGAGAAGGGTTCTGATAGGTTTTTAAGACTAACTCCGTAACTAATAGCAACATAGGGTGTCATAAAAGATAAAGTATCCCCTGGATCTAACAATGTATAAACATCAAGATGGAATACTCATAAATACCAGTGACCACATCTGGAGAGGCCTCCTACTCCTAACGTGATGAGAGGGCATAAAACCTGTTCTAATGCTAACCACTACCTGCACTAGTGGATGCAACCTGCTAAGCTGAGCATGCTGGTGGAGCTGTTGAACTGGTAACTGGGTCACGGTCTCTACTATGGCGCTGTCTGATCGCTGACAATCTCTAAGCATGTGGACAGGCTTCCCACACCCAAAACATGCCCCTGAACTTCTAAGCACTGACCGGTGTGCCTCCTACCACACCTGTCACAAACTGGAATGCTGGGATCTACTGACCTACTCCCTTCACTTTGAGAGCCTGATGCCTTCCCCCTCTGATCGCGCCTAGACTTGGATGGAACACTAACTAATAATGGCGCTGGGGCTAATGATCTTTGGTAAGATTGCTGACGATGTCCACCACCAGACCTCTGCTGGGAAAATCCAAAATTGTCTGTCCTGGCCCTCTTGGCCTCTCTCTCCCTTTCCCTTATCTATACTGTCTCTACTTGTCGGGCACACAAGACTAATCGAGAGAAGTCAATGTCCTGATGTAGCATGGCGGTCCTACAGTCCTTGACCAAATAGTCTGCTACTTTATTCACAAATCTGTTCACTTGAGCCCTCTGATTGGTCACCATCTCTGGCGCATATTTGGACAATCGGTTGAACTCTAGAGCATACTCCTGGATGGTCATGTTATTCTGTTTCAAATTCACAAACTCGACCGCCTTGATTTCCCTCATCTCTCGAGAAAAATATTGATCTAAGAATGCGGTGAGAAACTCATCCCAACCAATGGGACCCGATCTGACTCCTCGACTATCCTTTTACTGCCTATACTATATATGAGCAACCCCCTTCAACTGATAGGAGGCTAAGTCAGCACACTCCTCTCTCGTCACCCCCATAATCTGGGTGATCTTCTGGATCTTCTCAATGAACTCGTGTGGGTCCTCATCCACTCTTGACCCAAGGAACACAGGGGGATTCATCTTGAGGAAATTTGGGGACTCTAGCCGCCACTACATTCCCATTCTGGGGAACATGAGCCACTGCCTGCTAATTGACCTGAGCGGTCAACGCTTATGCCAACATCTGAATGGCTTCCCTAAACTCAGCATGGGAAACCTGCTTGGGCACGGGATTTGCTGGGGCCAGTGGGGTTTGCTGGTGCCCATCTCCATTGCCATCCTCATGGCTATTTCCATTTTCGTTGCCATTCCTTCTTCCATTAACTCGGCATGGAGGCATGATTCTCTGCAAATGCGTAAAGTGGAGTTAGAGGAATAGAGAGAGTTGAACTCATTGCACGATATAGAATCATGAAAGAAGAGAAGTTTCCTTAAACGTCTTGTAGCTTCTTCCTCATAAGTGTGATGCGCTTCACGCCCACGAAAAAGACTCTACTTAATGCGGCTTTCAGACACCCTTAGACACTCTAAACCTTTGCTCTAATTTCAAACTTGTCATGATCCGAACATAGGCTCGGATCTAGACACGAAATATAGAACCATAAATGACTCCAAGTCAACCCATGACATGAACATGATAACTAAAATCAACATGAGCAAAGCTGATAACTAAATTCTGAAATAGCGGATGTCTACATAACAAAATGTATATCCAACGGTAATATCATAACACTGAATCTGAAGCTAAATATACAAGTCTAAGTTTAAAAAGCCTCTACTAACTGATTAGATATTGGGACAAGCCCCCAACTATCTCTAAGTCTGAAACAAACTGACATGACAATACTGAAAGATAGATGTCCTCGGAGGATGAGGACTCACCCAAGGCAGGGTCTGAGCTGGAAGAAGAGTTGAACTAATGGCGTGTCTGAGTCTGATTGCTAGGACCTGTATCACGAAATGATACAACATAGAATATGAGGTCAGTACTTGGAATGTACTAAGTATGCAAGGTATGTAAAATAGGTTGAGTAAGTACAAACTGAACCATGTACATCATAAGATTCTGAAAGTAAGGACTACATGCTGATATCTAAAAACATGCATAGACATAAACTGGATCTCGTAACTGAATAAAATGACCCAAAGAAAAAATTGAAATTCATAAGTAAAATCTGATAACCTAATCATTAGGTCAAACCTATCGAAACTTAATATCATAACTAATAAACATGCATAACTAAGATCATGAGGAATAATGGGAGACTCGTCATATAACTGGCATGATCATGATAGAGCTTACGCGATCCCAACTATTACACTCAAGTGGGAAGAGTCATCCAAAGTCTTGCCAGGGCTAAGGGCGCTACCATGATATTGATGTCAAGTTGAAGGCCCATTCGGGTCAGGGGACGCTCACAAAGGAGGTCCAAAAGTAAACTATAAAATCCTACGTTAGCATGTTGTTCTGGGACCCTGGATTTTGATGAACCCCTAGCCTACTCGATACTAGACACTGCTCCTAAAAACATGCAAGGTGCTCTCCATCATTTTTCAACAAAGCCGAAACCATCGTTTTTCAACAAAGTTGATAATGTAATTTCATGCATAGTCTAAAATATGAATATGAGGAGCCTTAGCTTCAAACATACCATAAGCTGAATAGGGGAGTATAGACTCTAAAACCATATGGTAAGTTGATTTATAAAACTGAACTGAATTATGAAAACATGCTAAATTTGAGTGGGATTAACTAAAATCTGAAGATCATGTATACTTGAGATAGACTTCACTAGTCAAAATCATAGATTCATATATGGGTAATTTGTAAACATACATACATGCTAGGTACTTCATCATACTTGAAATCATCCATCATAAACTACTTTTTCATGAACTTGAATAATTGTATAATCTTCTAAAACTTGAAATCATGAATTTATAATGATTTAATACATGAAATCTGCCCATGAATCTTAAAACATGCTTTAAAACATGAAGAGAATTGACCCATAAATAAATCATAAAGAATTTCATAAATTTGAGTTAAAACCCTATAGGATCATAAACTTGATTTAAGACTTGAATTCATGAACTTGAGGAGGAATATAGGCATGAGAGTGAAAGAAAACTCTCATTCATAGTCCTACATACCTGGATAAACTAATTCTCAACTTGACTTTGAAAGACCAAGAGATTTGGAGGAGAATTGGAAGATTGTGGGCTTGATCTTCAATAAAAAACCTCTAAACTTGCATGCGTGGAAGTTGAATTTAGAATGGGTTAAACTCCCCTAATATATCTCTTTTAGAGATTAAAATGACGTAGTATAGGAGTTAAAATCATGTGAGATTACAAAATTGCCCCTAAGAATTGGGAAGAATTTCCACTACTAGGACCCCGACGGTACCCGTGATGGGCCATCACACTTCCAACGGTCTGTCATTTGTGCCATCACCCTAAACTAGTGAAGTTGGCCACAATCTCCTTCTGACTGTACAAGTGATGTGTCGTCACGACTCTGAGTCCGTTAGGTTTGTCGTCACCCCAGAGTCCAGAAAATTTTCCTCCGACGGCTCAACCGAAGGTTCGTTGCTGCTGTGACGGCCGTCAATAGCACTGTCAGGTCCATGACGGACCGTCAGCAACGCCATCAAACCTAAACATCACCAGTGACAGTCTGTTGCCTTCCTGACAATCGTCACTTATGTCGTCAAGGGCATGATGGTCCGTCAATAACGCCGTCACTCCCTGCACCAGACCTGCAATTTTAGTTATTTTCCTTCATCAAGATATTCTGAGGTCTGAGGTGCTACAGTTACATTAGCAAGAGACATCAAACTTTTCTTCCTGGTCGTTCTTTGCCCAACGCCCCATTTATTTTGTTTATTTTTTTTTAAAATTTTATTTTAGCGTGGAAGTTCCTAAGACATACCTTTTCATGACCCGAACATAGGCCCGGATCTAAACACAGAATCTAGAACCATAAATGGCTTCAAATCAACCTATGGCATGAACATGATAACTAAAGGGTAACATAAACAAAACTGATAACCAAACTTTGAAAAAATGGAAGTCTGAATAAAAAAATGTCTATCCAACGGAAATATCATAACACTGAAGCCGAAGCTGAATACATAAATCTATGTCTGAAAAGCCTCTACTAACTGATGAGATGATCGAACAAGCCCCCAGCTATCTCTAAGTCTGAGACAAACTGACATAACAATATTGAAACTTAGATGTCCAAGGAGGATAAGGACTCACCCAAAGCAGGGTCGGAGCTGGAAGGAGGCTTGAACTAACGGCGCGTCTGAGCCTGATCACTAGGACTTGTATCATAAAACGATACAGCATAGAATATGCGGTTTGTACTTGAAATGTACTGAGTATGTAAGGTAAGTAAAAACAGGTTGAGTAAGTAAAATTGAAATCATGCATATCATAAATCAGAACATCATAAGATTCTGAGAGTAAAGATTGCATGTTGATATCTGAAACTATGAATAACATAGACTGGATCTCATAACTGAATCAAATGACCCAAAGCAAAAAATGAGATTTATATGTAAAAAATAATAACCGTATCATTGGGTCAAACCTACTGAAAACATAATATCATAACTGATAGATATGCATAACTGAAATCATGAGGGACAATAGGAGACTCGTCATATAAGCGACACAATCACGATAGAGCTTACGTGATCCCATCTATTATACTCAAGTGGGCAGAGACGTCCAAAGCCTTGTCAGGGCTAAGGGTGCTACCATGATATTGATATCAAGCTGACGGCCCATTCGGGCAGGGGAAGATCATAAGGGAGGTCCCAAAGTAACATGTGAAATCCTACATTGGCATGTATTTTTGAGACCCAGGGTTTTCATGAATCCCTAGCCTACTAGGTGCTAGACACAGTCCCAAAAATATGCAAGGTGCTCTCTGTCATTTTTCAACGAAGCTGATAATGAAATTACATGCATAATCTAAAATCTGAATATGGGGAGTCTTGGCTCCAAACATACTATAAGCTGAATAGGGGAGTATAAACTCCAAAACCATATGGTAAGCTGATTTATAAAACTGAACAGAATCATGAAAACATGCTAAATCTGAGTAGGATTATCCAAAGTCTGAAGATCATGTATACTTGGAAATAGACTTCACTAGTCAAAATCATAGATTCATATATGGGTAATTTGTAAACATACAAACATGCTAGATACATCATCACACTTAAAATCATCAATCATGGACTAACCTTTTCATAAACTTGCATAATTGGGCATAATCTTTTAAAACTTGAAATCATGAATTTGTAATCGATTAGTATATAAAATCTGCCCATGAATCTTAAAACATGCTTTGAACACATGAGGGGAATTGACCCATAAATAAATCATAGAGAATTTCATAAATTTGGGTAATAACCCCATATGATCATACACTTGAATTAACACTTGAATTCACAAACTTGAGAAGAAATTTGGGTGTGAGAGTAAAAGAAAACTCTCATTCATGGCCCTACATTCCTGGGTGAACTGATTCTCAACTTGATTTTGAAAGTCCAGGAGATTTGGGGGAGAATTGGAGGATTTCTAAGCTTGATATTCAATAGAACCCTCTAAACTTTCATGCATGGGAGTTGAATGCGTTAGAATAGGTTAAACTCCTTTAATACACTGCTTTCAAGGCTTAAAACGACTTAGTTTAGGGCTTAAGAGCTTAAGAATTACGAAAATACCCTTACTAATTTCGCAGAAAAACTATCACTGCCAGTCCAAACGAGGGACTGGATGAGTCGTCACCAAATTGGACGACTCATCATCCAACTCGTCGTTACCACTGGGCAAATTCTACTTTTATTGAATTGCTTCAACTGACGACTGACATGACGAGTCATTAATAGGGACAATGTCTCGTTACTGTCCTTTCGTTAACCCCACTGCCAGTCTCACACTATCTAACCAACCTTCAACCTGACGAGTCATGAAGTGGCACCATGACTTGTCCCTCCATCCATTGTCAGCACTGCCCAATCCTCTTTTAACGTGAGTGACGACGACTCGTCGTTCCTTCCGTTGCTACTGCACGAGAACGTCACCTCCTCAACTAGTCGCCACTTAACGAGTCACTTAACGACCCGTTAGGTCACACCACGAGTCACTGGACAACTCGTTATGTAACTTGGTGTGAAATTTTCTATTTTCTCAGTTTCAACTCACGGGCCGATCTTTAGTGAATTTCGGGATATAACATACCTTGATCTATCCTCTTCTTGGTTGTACACATCCCAATGCCCAAAATGAATTTTTTTTATTTTAAAAAAATGAATGGGGCCCTGGGATGTGTACGACCAAGAAGAGGATAAATCAAGTTATGTTGTAGGAACTTTCACGCCAAAATGAAATTTGAAATAAATAAATAAAATAAAATAAATAGGGGGGTTGGGCTAAGCACGATTAGGAAGAAAAGTTTGACGTCTCTGTTAGTGTAACAGAATAACAAATGGAGCGTGGGACTTGAGTCATTTTACCCCAGGTACATAACCCACAAAGGTTACCCTTTTGGCCTTTTTGCTCAACTTTTTTACCGATTAGATTTAGGAATCTAATTAATTATTAGTTACTATAACCTTTATTTTAATGTATATGACACATTTTTTTAGTCGGTCTAAAAAGAATTGACATATTTTTTATTTATTAAATATTTAATATTATTATTGATATTTTAAATTTATTGGAAATTAATTATTTAACAAAAAATCAACAAAAAATATACTTTTTTACTTAAAAATTCATTAATTTTAAATATAACTTTAAAATATTATAAAATCTTTCCATATTTATTAGTTAGTCAAAAGTACATTATACGAATTGAGAGTGACGTAGTAGTAATAGACATTAAGTTTTTTTTTTCTTTGGTAAAAAAAAAAAAGAAAATCCTAAATGCTATCTACAGAAACCGAAAAGCCTTTCACTCTGGTTCTGCTCTCCGCCGCCGACGCCGGCAGTCTTCGCTGAGGTTCGATCGATTCTCTTCTCTATCTTTTATTTCATCGTCTACTTAACATCATACAAAACACGAATAAAACGAGGAAAAAATCTTTCTGCTACATGTAGAAGAACAAAAAAACCAAATCGAGCTAAAACTAAATCAAAACCAATGATTTGAGCTAATATTTACACCAAATTATACAACGAGCATTTTGGTCGAAGGATTTCTTTTAGCGGAAACTGAAATTCTTCATGAAACCCTAAATCAAGAAATGAATGGGTTGGTCAACATGAAACCAAATGAAGATGAAATTGTTTGGTAGAGATGGAATTTGCGACTAGAATAAGAAATCTCATGCTTA
Source organism: Datura wrightii (assembly GCA_035772735.1). Lineage (NCBI taxonomy): Eukaryota > Viridiplantae > Streptophyta > Magnoliopsida > Solanales > Solanaceae > Datura > Datura wrightii. Next base: position 148,930,227 of record JASDFA010000018.1, read on the forward strand.
GATTATTCATGTACAGGGAGCTTGTGATTTGATCTGTATTTAATTGTTGTTTGCTACATGGAATTCTTTTTTGATGAAACTCATAATTTTTTACTTCTGAAGGTGGTACTCTCGACTAATTCCACCGGGTTTTTGTAACCTCTGACCAGCCTATCAAGACTTGAATAGGGAGTGATCGGGGTTAAGTTGCGTGGCAAAAAAGTACTATTCGCTCTTTGGTAGGTAGGAAGAAAGACCTAGTGTATTTTGGGTTTGAAAATCTTTAGAGAGCGAAATGTTTCTAAAGCAATTAATAACTAAAGAATGAAAAGTTTTGTTGTGATATAATTTTAGTAGAAGCAAATGATTCTTCCTACAGTGAAAGGCTTCATAGAGTGCCTGAAAGAGGAGGTTTTCTTATTTGTAATTAGCCTATATGTAATATTATATTTGATTATACTTTCATTAGTAGAACTCCACGCGTTGTCTTCTTTATGTTAGTTTTGATTTATACAATTTTAGTTCTATCAAGTATTTTTATGACTTAGCTATATCTTACTACGTAGTTTGATTTGTAAGTTATCGGTTTGTTCCCATTCATCGAATTCTTTTTAAATTCCGTTCTTCAAAGCTTGAATGTCCATAACAAAATTCTTGGTGTTGCCACTGGCTCAGGTTGTCCGGTGGTTCCGGTTGTGTGTGACAATTTCAGTTGAGGTCCTGTTGCTGTTTCTCCTATTCTTCTCTTTTGCAGAACAAAACTGTTGCGGTACAGGTACCAGGGGCTCAGTATTATATTGAAGAAACTTTGCATTTTAGGTCCATTTTCATCCTTTCTTTTGTTTCTTTCCTCATTTTCTTCGGTAGTATTTTGGTTTAATTTGGCTTCGATTCCAGAAGTCTAACATGTTCTATCAAGACTCCTTATTTTTGGCCTCATAAGTAGAGGCAGTTTTTCGACTCTTTTCGGGATACCATTATATTTCTTTAACTGTTTTGGGGGCTAAATTAAACAAAATAAAAAGTCATCTATTATCATGCTGTTCTCCTCTTTTCCATTCAGTGAAAGCTCAAGACGCCTCTTTGCTCAAATTCTACACTATTGCTAGTGAGGAAGAAAAAGAAAAATCCAGAATAGAAAAGAAAATCAAGCATGAATCAAGGTGCAATTTCCTCTTCCCCTTATTTTTTCTGATTCTTTCTGGACTATAAACTTTGTACCTTACGAAGATTAATCAGTTTTTTTCTAACAAATAAAGAAAAGCTTTAACCCTTAAATAAGATCATTTAAATTCTGTTTAACAGATAGAGAAAGCGTTGCGGTTGAAGGGGATATAGAAGATAGAATTAGTGTTCTACCAAGAAATGTTATTGATTGTATCCTTGAGCTCTTGCCCGTTAAAGAAGCTGCAAAAACTTGTACGTTGTCTAAAAGTTGGAGATATGTTTGGAGCGAGCTTCCAAAAATGGTGCTTGATTACGAGTTTTGTGATGAGTTAATAGAAGAGTCTGAGTCCAAATTCAGAGAAGTAGTAGATGAGATTCTGTTACTGCATATGAGCAAGATTGTGAAGTTTGTTCTTGACGTTAGAGTAGAAGATTTAGCTTCATATGCAGCTATTGATAGATGGGTGCTTTATGCCGCCAGAAATAGTGTCAAGAAGCTAAGCCTTAGAATCTCAAAGATTGATGATCGCACCTATACACTGCCTCCTTGTGTATTTCACTGTCCAACCCTGACACAGTTGGAACTCGCTAGCTGTTCCTTCAAACCACCCAGTTCTTTTCTTGGCTTTCCCAATCTTGTAACCCTTCGGTTGGCATCAATAACCTTTTCAGAGTCTTGTGTTATCAAGGCCCCTCTTCTTGCTAATTTGATCTTGAACTGTTGTGATGGTATGCAATACCTAAACATTGTTTCACCAGTGTTGAAGTCCTTGAATGTTTGTTACCAGCACTCCTATATCGCGCTAAATTGCTTTATGAACTGCAAAAATTTGAGAGATTTAGGGCTTGTATTTGCGGAAGTGGTTGATAATCCAAATCATAATCGTAGATCTACGTTGGAGAATCTTCTTGTTAGCTTGCCTGCACTTGAGATACTCCTGTTAGATTCACTTTTCATTGAGGTACGACATGGACTTGTCGTTTCACTTGAATATCTCTTATAGTGTGATTATATCCAAGTGAGATTATAATTATTGTATTTGCTCCAAAGTTTTTGATTGCAGAAGTAGTTCCATCAAACGGTCCTCCTTTTATGCTGAACTGCTTGCGGAGTCTATCTCTCGGTGTTGACTTTGACAAATTGGGTCATATTTCTTACGTTCTACAATTGATAAAGTGTTCCTCCAATTTGAGTGTACTTGAGATTTTGGTGAGAAATATTAGATATATCTGGTGGTTCATTTTGCTCTTCATATATTTGAAGTTGTAGCTAAAATGACTTAGTGTTTGCTTATACCATTAGGTCAAAGGTACCAATGATAATGTTGAAGCATTTTTGAAATGTCTGAAGACGCCTGGCTGCTTGCAACTACCACTCAACAAGCTCAAGTATGTGAGCTTCTATGGTTTTGCTTGTCCAAAATGTGTGCTGATTTTTGCAATGATATTCCTTTCTCAGGCTCCATCTTTGCTAAGGATCTTCATTGAACAACCCATAGGCTTTGATTTCAGAAATGCCGACATAGAATTGAGTCGTTTACCCAGAGCTTCCCCTAAGGCTGAGCTAGTTTGTGATTTGAGGGTAGGAAGTTAAATTGATGCATTATCTGTTTGTCCTCAATAAGTTTTGTTAGAGAGAAGGAATATATTGACAAGTTCTGTAAACTTGTGGAGTTCCTTCAGTAAATTTGTTCTAAAAGTCCAGTCTGCTTTTTGTATGATGATGAAAAACATCAATATATTTCCTTCTTAATCATCAACCAACTATTGTGTTTCTTCTTCTTAGTAGGTGGTAAGCCATTCTGTTTTGCACTGACCCCTGTAAATGCTGCTCGTCAAATCGAAATAATCAGAAAAATCATCTCCCTCAACCCCCTGCAAACTTTGTGTTGATTGGTCTTTTCAAGAAATATAGATGCAGTATTTCCTAAATTGATTTTCTTCAAACGAATCTTATTTTGAGAGATTATGGACCTTATGGTATGAAAGCATAAATTTATGATTTCATTCATAGATCATTGTCTCAGTGTTCTCTTTATGACCAGATATTTCCTATATTCTTTTTCCACTTTCATAATCAAGTTGGTACACATGACGGACTGGTCCAATTACTCTTGTAAAAGTTCATGTATGTTTAAGCAAAAAAGGAATTTCTGAGTTAAGTTATCCCAATTTAAACATTGTATGCTTTTAAGATTTAAAAAAAATAAATTACTTGCAGTCCCAAATGCTCAAATTTCAAAATTGATTTGGCTATCTTCCCTGTAGAGTTTGAATTAGAAAAAGTGTATTGTAATTTCAATAACCTTCCTAGAACAAACATGTTCAACATATTAGAACATGAGCGGCGGAAGAATGTTTTGAAGCTATTGTACAAATCATTTAATGTTTTCTTTGGGTCTACAATCTTATGTTATAGCTTCAAAAATCTCCGAATAGGGAATAATTGTATGAGACATCTCAAAAAGATTGATATTTCATGGAGGAAACGGGTCCTAATTATAACCACGTTTTTAGGGTGTAAAACCCTAATCCCAAAATGTATAGGATTTCTTCTCTCAACTGATTGTACATGTTTTTGGGCTATCACCAAATCCAAAACGTGTAGAACTTTCCTTTTAGAAGTTTACCAAAATCTTGTAGTATTTTATTACTTCTAAAAAATCGGTTTCTTCCTTTCCAAGTTAATTAATTAATCAGTAGCAGGGACCACAAATTTAATTAATGAGACTTTCAATTATGGTATTAATTCAGAAAATGAATGAGTTAATCTGCCATAATAAATTACAGATTATTCCACTAAAAACCTGTAATTGCACTCCTCGTATAATTTTAAAATCGTTCATTAAATTTTATTTAACTCCCTATGTTAAGATTACAGACACTAATCAACCAAATTAAATTTCTGACTATTTAATTCATTGATTAATTTAATTCTCTATTTATAAGCTTAACTTCTTTCATGTGATGGATACGAAGTTCACCTGCTGGGTTTTCATATGAAAACTTATAGTAACTATAAAGGGGTATCATTAATCTCAAGGTCGAGACATGAATTCCATAAACTAATCATTATTTCACAAATGTCATTTTCCATCATCCAACCTATTGGAAACATTTTAACTCACAAAAGAGTTTTACCGTTTTGATAGATCAAGATAATAAACAAATTACATTGATCATATAATTATATCAAGATTAAGAGTACAAGTACATTTAATGATCTAGAGAAGATGTTTCATAAAATTCAGAACATAAACAATCATTTCTCTTGGTCCGTTCAGTACACACAAAGTGTACTACCACAAGAAGTTGGAATACAACCATCACCATAATTATTCGGTGATTTGGTGACTACACGCAAGTGCACGTGGTCGAACAAGTAGTAAAATGGCTTAAGTAAGCCAAGTATCGATCCTACAGGGATTGAACCAAGGTAATAATTAACTCAAGTGTTAATGAACTATATCTTTAAGAATTCAGACAACAAAATAAATAATATTTCGAGAGTTGTAGGTTCCTAATTTATACGAATCTAAGACAAAATTATAAAGTGAGTCTGAACTATAGTAATGAGCACGCTGAGGTTAAAACGAACATGCAGGGAATTAATTTATCGATACAATTCAGTTAATCTTTCCTTCAGTTGCTAGCCAAGAATTATTGCCTATGGATTGGAACTTTCGTCTCCTATCCAACTTAAGAATCATGAACCTTCAATCTACATTTCTGTGATAAAAAAATTTCATGTTCTAGCCATACAAAACCGATTCCTTAATTGACTAATAAGACTTTCAGATATATTTCTATTCTGAATGTAAATCAATTCTCAATTTTTCCAAACTAAGAAGAGATCATATCCTACCAATTCACAACTTTCTAATTTCTTTCCTTCTCAAAATCAAAATTGAATTTTTTAGATATATATTAACATTGGCCAAACATTAATGCAGTAAGAACAAGAATTGATAGAACAACCATTGAAGAAAAGATGAAAACTAAAATGATCAACAATTACATTCCACTACAATTGTTCTTAACCTCAGCAAGAAGTGAATTTATCCACTCATTTGTGGATTAAACATCACCAAATGAGTATAAATCATACAAAAAATTGAGATAAAAGAGAAATAGATAGAGAAGAACTCTAGAATTTTCGTCCCCTCAACTGCCTGTAACCCACGTTCTTGCTCAACTAAGTTAGAATGTTTAAAAATTAACCTAAGTGTGCTATTTATACTATTGAGAATTTTTTCCGGAATAACAAGCAACGTGGCACGGAGTGTATCGCGGAGCACTCCCTCCGTGCCACGGGGGTATCGCGGACCCTCTATGGAATTAGGCTCCTCAGACTTTTCACCTTGGCGTGCCACGACCTGCATCGCGGAGCCTAGCCAACGTGCCACGGTGCTATCGCGCACCTACACTGGAAATTGAGGTCCTAGGTAATTGTACTCAACGTGCCACGACTTGCATCGCATGGCATTGCCTCCGTGTCACGGAGGTAACGCGAGGCTTCACTGGAAATGGCCAAAATTAAATCACCCGAGGCAGAATGCCTCCGTGATGGCAGCATGACACGGCTCCATCGCGGAGCCCTTATTTTTGCTGCTCTTCCTTGACCTTTTCCACTCCTTGCTTCTAAGTCCATTCCCAATTTTTACCAACATGTATCTTAGCTTCCCAAAATTCAATTTTACCTGCAAAACAACACTAATCATGGTGGTTAGTATAAATTCACATTTTAACTACAAATTACATGAGAATGCACAAATAACGATAGATAACAAAGACGAAGTGAAGCATTTGTGTCACACCCCGCCCTGGGGGGTATGACTGGCACCTGGTGCCCTACTAGGACCTGAACTACTGGACTGCTAAGCCTGGGCACATCTGGTGCCTGGCTGGCTCTAACTCATATTTCTGGAAACAAAGGGCTATATAACGGCTGTAAACACAGCCCCCGGCCCATTGGCCTATAGCCTCCTGTACCTGTACTAACAGTTGACCAGAAACATATCAATATAGGGAAACCTATGCGGGCCGACAAGGCCACCATGCTGTCTAGTTATCTATAACTTAACCATGAAGTACTGGATAGCTACGTGACCGGCAAGGTCACCACTACTGTCGAACTTTGGCCCCACACGGCCAACATAAGGGAAACACAAGTACTAACAACTATACAACTGCACGGCCTCACACGACCGGCTCATCTGACCACAGGGAAATATATACAGACTGCAAGCCTCTAGGAATAACAATGAAAATGATCGGGACAGGGCCCCGACCTACCCGTACTGTACAACAAAAGAAAATGAAATACACCTCTGGAATTCAGTCTCCGGATGACAGGAGCTGAATACTCGATCGCTGACAGGAATCACGTGGTATCGCCTGCTCGTCTATGAGTACCTGCAGGCAAGCAATGCAGCGCCCCACCGGGCGTCAATACCGCTGGTACTGAGTATGTAAAAAAATAACTGAAAGAAATATCTGAAAACAACAACATAACTGATGAAACTGAAGTAGGAAGGAATAGATTAGCTGTCTGATAATGTAAATCATACCTTCTCTTAATTATACTGGAAGGAGTAGGAGTCATACCTGAGGGTTTATCGTTCTACTATCGATCTACTCGTATCTACTATAACACGGCATAACATATCACAACATAACATATCACACACAAACCTTACCCGGCCCCCATAAGCCGGGGGGTACAACCAGCACAGAATCTATACCCCTACCCCGGTCGTCCCATCTTCTACAATAGCTATAAGCATCCTACCGGTCCCCTGGGTATGCACTTGGGCTCGCTGATCCCCTGACTATAACTGCATCTGAGTCCGGAGGACTCCTGAATCAACACCCGGGCGTATCCGCTTGACAGGGGTGTGTAAGGGCCGATCAAGGCACAAATATGGGGAAAACTGGCATCCCATCTTCGTCCCCTATGGGACGGCATGCCACTCCGTAGAGCGACGTATCCTCGTCCTCTGGCGGATGAGTCGATACAGCTATCAACCCTGGGGCGGTCATGAATGCTAGGTAGTCCAACCCCAAACAATACAACGGTCTCAACTAGTAATACTATCTGCATGCCCCACATACTGAAGCTAATAGTGGAAAGGTATTTGTATATACTATATGCTGGGCTAGCGATAGTAATATGTGCGTACTTAATACATGCTGAGACTGGTAATAGTATATATGTATAAATATAGTCTTCTGCCAGACTGTACTGGGGCTAATGCTGAACAAGATATAATGTTTCTGCTGAAAACTATGTTGTACACTGAGTTTCTATAGTAACATGATTTACTATTCCTAATATGCTTTCTAACTTCATTTTAACTTATCATTCTATTTCTGAGATGTCTTACAGATATTACATTGTTTTACTGGGTTTCAACTGAATACAATAACATCCTAACATTCTGTGTCACATCACGTACTGAGCATGCTGTGCAGTTTCTAACACTTGTATTAGAATCTATATCGTGCTAGCAAGTTTCACGCAAGGTATAACTCGATGCTTCTAATATCGCACCAACATTCGTAATAAACATAACACATGACTTCTGAACATTCTACTGGCCTTTAAATTACTGTACTGTACCGAGATTACTAAACTTGCCGGGGAAACTAGCTTTACATACCTTATCCTCGAACTATCCGTCTGTCGGACGAGGCTCGGCCGGTACTTCAACTATTTCCTCCCAACTGCATTCATAAATATGTCAATTAATACTAAATACAGCTTTATTTTAAAGAGCAAAGTCACTTTCGATATAGTTTATAGCCTAAACTTAGGCTTATCGAAAGACGGTCAAAAACTCGCTATTTTGCAGAGGTCCAGAAGGGAGAAATATTCACTTCACAGCTAGGAACACATAGACACTAGTTTAGAGCAATTCCACTTACCTTAGCTCGGTAGCTCGACGATTCGTCGGCCGTATTTCACGAAACTAAATCCGTAGGAATGCTCTCTGCTGCTAAATACCTCGGTATCTGAGGTTAATTTGAGTTTGGACAATGTTTAGCAGCGTAATCGGACGAAAATTATCTTACCTCCTTCGTTCTTATCCCTTCTCTGTTGATCCCTCTCTGTTTCACTGGAAATTATAAGTGATTAATGATTTAAAACCGAAGTGGGGCTTTATATACTTGGGCCTGGACAAGGCCAACGTGTCACGGAGCCAACGCGGAGGCTTCACCTCCGTGACACGCTGCCATCGCGGAGGGGTTCTGCCTCGGCTCCTTCCGCGATGGTTCGACAGGTTTCTCGTTCGATCTTTTCCCGGGCCTTTCTCTAGCACGTATGGCCTTCAAATATGCTTAACCAACGTGCGAATAGGTCATCTAGGTGCCGGGAATCCTACGGGGTATAACATTCTCCCCCCCTTAAGAACATTTGTCCTCGAATGTATACTGCTATCTAGAGGACTACTTAACTTACTTTCTAGAAAAATTTTGGCAGAGTTTCCCCTGTAATATGGACTATAGCAAAAACCTGAAATGCAGAAAATTCCAACACAGGTACTGCACGCAATATTTTAAGATCCACTGGATAACTAAGTATCAATCTTTCTCATTCACACACATACAACTATAAGGTACTGCATAAGTAATAATATGGACATACCTGTCACCTAACTAGGCCTGAAATAGGTGAGGGTATCTGGCTTTCATATCTTCTTCAGCTTCCCACGTCATTTCCTCACGATTCCTGTTACGCCACAATACTTTGACAGACGCAACATCTTTAGTCCTCAACCTGCGAATCTGTCTGTCTAAGATAGCTACGGGAACCTCTTCATATGCTAACTCTTCTGTGACCTGGACATCCTGAACTGGAACTACTGTAGAAGGGTCCCCTACGAACTTCCTCAACATAGATACATGGAATACTGGGTGAACAGATGCTAACTCCGGAGGCAAGTTCAATTCGTATGCAACTCAGCCTATTCTTTGCCGAATCTGATATGGCCCAATAAATCTCGGGCTAAGCTTGCCTTTCTTGCCAAATCTCATCACCCCTTTCATCGGAGACACTTTCAGATATACTCGGTCATTTACCGCAAATTCTAGATTTCTGCGCCGCATATCTGCATAAGACTTCTGGCGGCTCTGAGCAGTCAGTAAACGTTCTCGGATAAGCTTTATCTTTTCCTCTGACTGCCGAACAATGTCTGGGCCAACCAATACTGATTCCCCCACTTCAAACCAGCCTACCGGCGATCTACATTTTCGCCCGTTTAATGCCTCGAAAGGCGCCATCTGGATGGATGAATGATAGCTATTGTTTTAGGCAAATTCAATCAACGAAAGATGCTCATCCCAATTACCCCCAAAATCTAGTATACACGCTCGCAACATATCTTCGAGCGTTTGGATAGTCCGCTCAGCCTGCCCATCTGTCTGAGGGTGGAATGCTGTGCTCAAATTAATCTGCGTTCCCAAACCCCTCTGGAACAACTGCCAGAATCTAGCTGTAAACTGTGCTCCCCTATCTGAAATGATGGATACCGGCACTCCATGTAATCTAACTATTTCTCTGATATATAATTCGGCATAATCCTCAGCCGAGAAGGTAGCCTTCACTGGCAGGAAATGAGCTGATTTTGTCAGCCTGTCAACTATTACCCAAATGGAATCATTTCTGCGTCTGGTACAGGGTAACCCTGTTACAAAATCTATGTTTATCGTTTCCCATTTCCACGTAGGCACCGTTATATCTTGCGTCAAACCGCCCGGCTTCTGGTGCTCTGCTTTCATCTGCTGACAGTTAGAACATCTAGATACAAATTCAGCTATCTTAGCTTTCATACCTGTCCACCAGTAAATATCTCTGATGTCGTGGTACATCTTCGCCGCTCCTGGATGAATGGAATAGCGAGCGTAATGTACCTCATACATGATCCGCCCGCGAAGCCCTGAAACATTCGGGACACAGAGGCGGCCCTTACAGCGTAGCACATCATCCTCCGTCATTTGGAAATCTGACTCCTTACCTTTCTGAATTCTATCTCTGAGCTGAACTAAATTCGGGTCCTCGTACTGCCGTTCTTTTACCTCTGTAACTAATGATGACACAACAGAATTCTGAATTACTGCTCTATTATTTTCTGTTTCCATTACTCGAACGGCTAAACCAGCTAACTGATGAATTTCTTTGGCTAACTTCCGCTTCTCAGGTTGCAAATACGCCAAACTCCCCATTGACTTACGGCTCAGGGCGTCTGCTACAACATTAGCTTTTCCGGGGTGGTATAGAATGCTCACATCATAATCTTCTAACAGCTCCAACCAACGGCATTGCCGTAGATTCAACTCCCTCTGAGTGAAGATGTACTGTAGGCTCTTATGATCTGTGTAAATATCAACATGGACGCCGTACAGGTAATGCCTCCACATCTTTAAGGCGTGGATTACTGCGGCCAATTCCAGGTCGTGGGTAGGGTAATTCTTTTCGTGTTTCCTCAGTTGTCTGGAAGCATATGCTATCACTCTACCATGCTGCATCAACACACAACCTAACCCGACACCTGACGCGTCGCAATAGACCGAATAACCTTCTGTGCCTTCCGGCAATGCCAATACTGGGGCGGAGGTTAATCTATCTTTCAGTTCCTGGAAGCTCTGCTCACATGCCTCTGTCCATTGAAACTTTGCTGCTTTCTATGTCAATTTGGTTAGAGGTGCCGCAATGGTCAAGAACCCTTCAACGAACCTCCTGTAATATCCTGCCAACCCCAGAAAGCTACGAACTTCAGTCGGAGTGGTAGGCCTAGGCCATGACTTAACTGCTTCTATTTTCTGCTTATCTACCTGTATACCAGCATCCGACACGATATGCCCTAAAAAGGCCACTGAATTAAGCCAGAATTCACACTTAGAAAATTTAGCATACAACTGACGGTCCCTGAGAATCTGGAGCACTGTCCGCAAATGAGTCCGGTGATCTGCTTCAGAGCGAGAATACACCAGAATGTCATCAATGAACACTATCACGAACAAGTCCAGGAAAGGTCTGAAAATACTGTTCATCAGGTCCATGAAGACTGCCGGGGCATTCGTTAACCCGAAGGACATGACTAGAAATTCAAAATGTCCATATCGGGTCCTGAACGCTGTCTTAGGAATATCTCTCTCACGTACTCAGACCTGGTGATATCCGGACCGCAAGTCAATCTTAGAAAAGTATCTGGCTCCCTGCAGCTGATCAAATAAGTCATCAATTCTGGGGAGTGGGTACTTGTTCTTTACTGTAACTTTGTTTAACTGCCGATAATCTATGCACATTCGGAGCGAGCCATCTTTCTTCCTCACAAATAAAACTGGCGCACCCCACGGTGAAGTACTCGGCCTGATGAAACCTTTATCCAATAAATCTTTCAACTGCTCTTTTAATTCTCTTAGTTCTGCAGGAGCCATACGATAGGGAGGAATTGATATCGGCTGAGTGCCTGGTAACAAGTCAATAGCAAAGTCTATTTCACTTTCTGGGGGAATACCAGGTAACTCATCTGGGAACACATCAGGGAATTCGTTCACCACTGGAACAGACTGGAGTGTCGGAGATTCTGCTTGGACATCCTGAACTCTGACCAGATGGTAAATACATCCCTTAGATATCAATTTCCTCGCTTGAAGGTAGGAAATAAACCTACCTTTTGGCGTAGCAGTGCTGCCCTTCCACTCCCGCACTGCTTCTCCCGGGAAGTGGAATCGGACCGTCTTGGTCCAACATTCAACGTTGGCAAAACGCGGTACTAACCAATCCATACCCATTATGGCATCAAAGTCTATCATTTCTAACTCGACCAGATCTACTGTGGTCTGACGGTCAGCAACCTCTACTGTACACCCGCGGTAGATTCGGCTAGCTGTGATAGAGTCACCGACGGGCGTGGATACTAAAAAGAGCTGCTGCAATAATTCTGGTGCAATACTAAACTTTCGTTCCACAAATGGAGTAATGTAGGACAAAGTAGACCCTGGATCAATCAACACATAAGCAGGGTGTGAGCAGATAGTTAGCATACCTGTAACAACATCAGGCGACGCTTCTGAATCTTGCCTCCCTGGTAAGGCATATGTGCGGCTTGGACCCGCACCTGTACTGGAGGCCTCTGATCTGCCCCGACCCCTGCCTGCTAAAACTAAGGGCCTGCGCCCAGTCGAGGATGCTGTGGCTCGTGACCCTGCAGATGCCCTATCCTGTCTATCTCGGTCCTCTCGGCCTCTGGCTGGACAATCTTTCATCAAATGGCCTTCTTGGCCACAATTATAACATGCGGTGGAGCCGTATCTACATGCCCCAGGATGGCGTCGACTGCATATAGGGCAGAGTGGTAGAGTGTACCTACTCTGCTCCGCCCTCCTCTATAATGGTGAATCTACCATCTGCGAGCCTCTGCCAGTCTCTGTCTGCCCCCTGCGGCTGAATCTACCCCCCTGCAACTGTGGCGGAGGCGGGGGCCTGGGCGGCCTGTCTAACAATCGTGGCCTGGGTCCTCCCCGGGCCTCTCTCTGTAACTCAACTGGCCTGTCCCGGCGACGCTGCTCCTGATTGACCCTTCTGATCTCCCGATGTCGCTGTCTGATGCCCTCAATATTCTGGGCAAATGCCTGAACTCGAGCAATGTCCATGTCCTCTCGCAGTGTGGCCGTAATGCAAGTCTCAACATATTCTGGATTCAACCCCATGATGAAGCGGTGTACTCTGGATGCCATCATATCAACAAAGGTCGGTGCATACCGGGCCAAAGAATCAAACCGCAAGGAATATTCCCGAACACTCATGGCCCCCTGCTCCAGATGCAGGAACTGGTCTACCCGAGCCTGTCGAATCTCCCGGGGCAAATAGTGATCCAGAAAAGCTCCTGAGAAGCTGGACCAGGTGGGAGGGGAAACATCTCTCCCTCGGGACCTTTCCCAGCTTTCATACCACAACACGACGATGTCCCGTAACCGAAATGCTGTCAACTCAACTGATTCTGTAGGCGTGGCATGCATAACCCTGAAGATTCTCTGCATTTGATCCAGAAAATCCTGAGGGTCCTCTATCCGGTCCGTACCTGTAAACTGTGGGGGATTCAGAGCTAAGAACTCTCGGACCCTCAAACTACCGGGCCCTCCTGAGGACTCCGCAACTGTAGACGGCATTGGCTGACGCTGAGCAGCCATCATCTGTGCTAACATAACTACAACACTCCTAACCTCTTGGTCGGAAGGTGTCAGTATAGGGACTGCTGAAGGTAGTGTCGCCCCAAGCGGCTCCTGATGTGGTGGCGACTGCTGAGAAGGCTGGGACGATGCCTCTGTAGTGCCCTCTGATCGGGCTATTTCTAAACGAGGGTGAGGCATCCTGCTGGTGCCTTCCCCTGCTGTAATATCTAAGCTCTGGCCTGTGATAGGATGTCACTGGTCTGACATTATCTGTAACCAAAGAATATAGTAAGCTTTTAGGGACTCAACCCTATATTGTACCGCTCTACAGCACGACTGAATAAGAATAAAAGACAACCATCCTATCATGCCTTGAAGCCTCCTACCCATAGTATGTGGTGCACAACACATCCATGGACAGGACTCTACTTAGCACGGCTTGCAGACTCCCTGGGATACGACCTGCTCTGATACCAAGTTTGTCACACCCCGCCCTGGGGGTATGACTGGCACCTGGTGCCCTACTAGGACCTGAACAATTGGACTGCTAAGCTTGGGCACATCTGGTGCCTGGCTGGCTCTAACTCATATTTCTGGAAACAAAGGGCTATATAACGGCTGTAAACACAGCCCCCGACCCATTGGCCTATAGCCTCCTGTACCTGTACTAACAGCTGAACAGAAACATATCAATATAGGGAAACCTATGCGGGCCGATAAGGCCACCATGCTGTCTAGTTATCTATAACTTAACCATGAAGTACTGGATAGCTACGTGACCGGCAAGGTCACCACTACTGTCGAACTATGGCCCCACACGGCCAACATAAGGGAAACACAAGTACTAACAGCTATACAACTGCACGGCCTCACACGACCGGCTCATCTGACCACAGGGAAATATATACAGACTGCAAGCCTCTAGGAATAATAATGAAAATGATCGGGACAGGGCCCCAACCTACCCGTACTGTACAACAAAAGAAAATAAAATACACCTCTGGAATTCAGTCTCCGGATGACAGGAGCTGAATACTCGATCGCTGACAGGAATCACATGGTATCGCCTGCTCGTCTATGAGTACCTGCAGGCAAGCAATGCAGCGCCCCAAAGGGTGTCAGTACCGCTGGTACTGAGTATGTAAAACAATAACTGAAAGAAATATCTGAAAACAACAACATAACTGATGAAACTGAAGTAGGAAGGAATAGATTAGCTGTCTGATAATGTAAATCATACCTTCTCTTAATTATACTGGAAGGAGTAGGAGTCATACCTGAGGGTTTATCGTTCTACTGTCGATCTACTCGTATCTACTGTAACACGGCATAACATATCACAACATAACATATCACACACAAACCTTACCCGGCCCCCATAAGCCGGGGGGTACAACCAGCACAGAATCTATACCCCTACCCCGATCGTCCCATCTCCTACAATAGCTATAAGCATCCCGCCGGTCCCCTGGGTATGCACTTGGGCTCGCTGAGCCCCTGACTATAACTGCATCTGAGTCCGGAGGACTCCTGAATCAACACCTGGGCGTATCCGCTCGACAGGGGTGTGTAAGGGCCGATCAAGGCACAAATATGGGGAAAACTGGCATCCCATCTTCGTCCCCTGTGGGACGGCATGCCACTCCGTCGAGCGACGTATCCTCGTCCTCTGGCGGATGAGTCGATACAGCTATCAACCCTGGGGCGGTCATGAATGCTAGGTAGTCCAACCCCAAACAATACAACGGTCTCAACTAGTAATACTATCTGCATGCCCCACATACTGAAGCTAATAGTGGAAAGGTATTTGTATATACTATATGCTGGGCTAGCGATAGTAATATGTGCGTACTTAATACATGCTGAGACTGGTAATAGTATATATGTATAAATATAGTCTTCTGCCAGACTGTACTGGGGCTAATGCTGAACAAGATATAATGTTTCTGCTGAAAACTATGCTGTACACTGAGTTTCTATAGTAACATGATTTACTATTCCTAATATGCTTTCTAACTTCATTTTAACTTATCATTCTATTTCTGAGATGTCTTACAGATATTACATTGTTTTACTGGGTTTCAACTGAATACAATGAGATCCTAACATTCTGTGTCACATCACGTACTGAGCATGCTGTGCAGTTTCTAACACTTGTATTAGAATCTATATCGTGCTAGCAAGTTTCACGCAAGGTATAACTCGATGCTTCTAATATCGCACCAACATTCGTAATAAACATAACACATGACTTCTGAACATTCTACTGGCCTTTAAATTACTGTACTGTACCGAGATTACTAAACTTGCCGAGGAAACTAGCTTTACATACCTTATCCTCGAACTATCCGTCTGTCGGACGAGGCTCGGCCGGTACTTCAACTATTTCCTCCCAACTGCATTCATAAATATGTCAATTAATACTAAATACAGCTTTATTTTAAAGAGCAACGTCACTTTCGATATAGTTTATAGCCTAAACTTAGGCTTATCGAAAGACGGTCGAAAACTCGCTATTTTGCAGAGGTCCAGAAGGGAGAAATATTCACTTCACAGCTAGGAACACATAGACACTAGTTTAGAGCAATTCCACTTACCTTAGCTCGGTAGCTCGATGATTCGTCGACCGTATTTCACGAAACTAAATCCGTAGGAATGCTCTCTGCTGCTAAATACCTCGGTATCTGAGGTTAATTTGAGTTTGGACAACGTTTAGCAGCGTAATCGGACGAAAATTATCTTACCTCCTTCGTTCTTATCCCTTCTCTGTTGATCCCTCTCTGTTTCACTGGAAATTATAAGTGATTAATGATTTAAAACCGAAGTGGGGCTTTATATACTTGGGCTTGGACAAGGCCAACGTGTCACGGAGCCAACGCGGAGGCTTCACCTCCGTGACACGCTGCCATCGCGGAGGGGTTCTGCCTCGGCTCCTTCCGCGATGGTTCGACAGGTTTCTCATCCGATCTTTTCCCGGGCCTTTCTCTAGCACGTATGGCCTTCAAATATGCTTAACCAACGTGCGAATAGGTCATCTAGTTGCCAGGAATCCTACGGGGTATAACAATTTGAGTATCACTTGGGCATATAATTCTGCCCAAGATCACTTACCCCACACTTAAAACCTTGTTCGTCCTCGAACAATACTCTCACATCTCATGCAATTGACAACCACGCATAGCTACTTTGGCTCGACAATTCAAGCTACGGCTATACCGATTACTTAATCTTGCAAATCATCAAGAAAACATGCATGGTCTCATCAATACAATGACATACCCCACATTAAGACCTCCTATACTCAAGAATCGACTCTTGATCTCGGCAAACTCATGCAAATCAACTAATCAAGACATCCGACACGAAATTTAATCTCTCATCAAGCATGTGCCCTCACAACACAAGAGGATCTCCCCATTTGCAATCATACGATTTCCAAAGCATTACATGTAGGGGTATATGAACACGATTTTGCTCTCTCTCCCAAAGAATTCACATGCATCATGTCATGAACCATAGGCTCCCCTCTAGTGTATTACTCCACTAATATAAGGACACGTGATATAAGATCACGTAGGACTTAACAGATTGTAATGTAAGCTAAGGAACTAGTAAATACTGGGCTAACCAATAATAGCAACTAGCTTCCTTAAGCGCTTTTCAATACATCCCACCATCATTATGGGCATTGTTTCTTCCTTCATCCTCTCATTCTTGAAATTTTTCTTTGTTTTTGTTCCCATTTCTTTAAGCACACTCGACTTAATAACCAAGATTAGTTATACATCTTTATTTTATTTAATTTCAGCAAGTGCACCTTTGACCATTTCTTTAACTTTCACCACTTCCGCTTTTCCTTTCTTTTCACAATTCTCACTCCTTTACACTGTGGGAAAATTGTTTTTCTTGAGCGCTTAAGAGTTTTGGATCAAATTCAAGGCAAATGAAAAGAAGGGGTTAAGTTCGGTTTGTACCTCTTCAAAGAAAGAAAAAAATAGGCTAAAGGCTCAATGGGGCTAACTAGGATGTACATTCACGGTAGGTATGATAATAGAAAAACTTTCGGTTTAATTAAAGAAATGCCTACATCCTTTCCTACAATACACATCCTTCATTTTGTTTCGTACACACACTAGGCAAGTTCTAGACACTTCACAATAGCATGGAATAATCGAAAACTCACCTCACACTCATTGCACATGCTCAACTCAAGATATATTCACAGACTCTTCAATCAGCTAATTACAAGAATTCAATATTAAGCCTCGATCACACCGAATCGAACTCTATGTCCAGGGTATCTCAACATGTTTACACATTTGCATGCTTTCATACGAATCACCTTTGCAACTTAATATCATGTACAACACGTAACGAGAATTTCGAATCATGAAGTAGCGACACATTTGGGAAACAAACAAAAGAAAGAAAATAAAAGAAAAACTACTCCTATTGACTACATTTCCCCTAAGACGGTCGTCATCCATCCATCATAGAGAACGGTCACTAATTACGACTTCGGTTCAATGGGACTATTCTCGGTAAAAACACCTAAAACAAAGGCTGAGAAACCCAAAATAAAAGAAATTTAACAAAAAATTTTAAAAATTTCGATAATTTCGATAGAAAACAAAAATATTTACACAACAACCATTCAACAACAGCTCACACAACACACAACAGCTTAACAGTCATTACAACACCACTTAATTACAGAACACATAACACAAAGTCACAGGGTCACATTTTTCACAGGCACAACAACACAGCACATACACATAAACAAAAACAACAACGAAACAGCTGGCACCTAACTACTCCCACCCTGCACTTAAACCAAACACTGTCCCTAGTGTTCACAAAATTCAACATATCACAAAGGTGGGTGGTGAAACTCCCTGATCAATCGAAGTATTCAACTTCTTCATTAGGTGCCGTTGCCTCGTCTCCCATATCCGAATAGCCCCCGCTGTCCTCATCTGACTCAACATCTGAGTCCTCATGGCGGGTCTCTTCATCAATGGGGACATCATCATTTACAGGCTCTACAAAAGCTGGCCCCACTCAGCATAGAGCCCGGGCATTCTCGCCAAAGGAGTAATCTAAGTCGAACTGCCACAGCTCATCTTCTGTTGCTAGCCTCCCGCCAATGCGAACTGCAGCATCTGCATCCCGTACATGCGGGCCATATACTGATCATCCCGAGCATGTCGCTCGGCTAGTGTGAGAATAGGCCCGTGAGTAGTGTCGGGTGCCTTGGTTTTTGTGACATCCAAAGCACGCCTGTCAATTTCTGGGATGTAATCCAGGGCCTCCTCCTCGATATCATGGCCCCTCAGGAACGTGGTAAGCAAACCACCAAACCCGTACCTGTGCCCTTAATGTAAGCGGGCTCTCTTCATGGCGAAAATGATTACCGCCCCAACATTTATCTCAAGCCCTTTCATCAGGGCATACACCAAGCACACTCGATCCCAGGTGACATCTGTCATGTGCACCCCCGGGATCAGGTAGGAACACGCAATTTTCAGCCAAATCCTGGCTTCCATGTTCATCTGAGAGTAAGGCAGTGTCTGATGGTAGCCCCTCTCTTTGTGCCTGCTCCATCGTGCTGTCGAACGGGCTCCACATAGAGTGCGTCTGATGTCCGCATAAGGTGGAGTTATGTTCAGCTGCCGGAGTACATGGGCGTTTGTGTCCCGCGCCCCCAAATAGCATTCAAGTGATAGGGCTCAAACGTGACAACTTGCCCTCTTATCTTGACGGTGTGACTGCGGAGGGTCGGGTTCCAATTGGCACAGAACTCCCGAATCAGATGGAGATTGCACTCCTTGGGCTCTTCAAAGATGAAGTTCAGCCCGACGGTGTCAATCCGGTGTACGATCCTCGGGAATTCCTATGCCAGCGGCTCCCTTGCAATTTGCTCCTTTGGGAAGTATTTGGTTTCTTTGTGTTTTGCATACCATTTCTTCCCTTCGTCAGTCACCCATCGGGTTCCATATTGTCGGCGTTGGCCTCTCGAAACCGCTGGTGCTGCTGTTCCCAACCTAACTCGTTTCCTGCTAGCGCTTGATGTGGACGCTCCCTTTCCTTTATCTTGTCTGCCCGACATTGTTCCTTCACATATAACCATACAATCCCAATGTTATTCAAATAATAACTAGCTACAACAAAGGTTGGGTTTAATTGAATCACCCCACACTTAGTCTTTAGCCGCAATTAAAACCATTCGGCAAGACATTCATGATTTCACAATCTTTACATTCAACATTCTTAGTGCCTTCATATAGTTCGATGGAATAATTACTATGTACTACTCAGACTTCGCACAACGAGTAACAATATCGCCCTCGATTCCATTATATCATCACAGCACTTAGCCAAATTTTTTGTTCTCAACAACCTATGCAATTCACCAATTTCATTTTTCCGAAATTCCCTTGTCTACTTAGAATATTCAACATTAATCACAACATAATTCACATCACCCAACATGCACAACCCAATCTTGTTCAACATTTCAAACAATTTTAGTTTTCTTCCTATTCAAGTTCCAACTCTAGCTACCAATTTCGCAAAAATTCAATAAAACATGCATTCATCGAGTTCATATACTCACAACGATACTATGAACATCAATCAATCATAACTTAAATGAATTGAAGCTTAATTTTCACTTAATGCAATTTTCAATCACTACCCATGCTCCAGAATCGAAAATTCAAGCAAAAATGAGGTTAAGTTCAAGAACATACCTTTTCTCCGATGAAATTGAAGAAAACTTAAAGAAAATCGATGCCTAGGTCCGTGTCACATTGGGGGAGGAGGGAATTTGGGGTTTTGGTCGCGGAGGGAATGGAAAATGAGGAAGAAATAGGGGAAAATCGAGGTTTTAAAAGTGTTTTTCGCGCGGGTTACCCGGTAACCCGGTGTGACCCGACGCGAAATGACACTCAACGTGTCATGGAGGGTAACGAGGAGCACCCCCTCAGTGACACGGAGCCATCGCGCCCCTGTTCTGGAATTTTTTTAAAAATCCAGAATAGGCTGCAACGTGTCACAGAGGGTAACGCAGAGCATCTCCTCCGTGATACGGAGCCATCGCGTAGGCTCACTGTAATGCCAAATTTTATTTTTCTCACCTCAATTTTTTCCTTTGCGCTTCTTTGCATTTTTTCCCTCCGTTCCACCTGAAAATCATTTCACAACAAGAAATTGGTTAGAATTCATAGGTCTCAACGCAACAATAATTTTTTTTCTATTATTTTTTTCTTTTTCTCTTTTTTTTTTCAAATATTTCTACTCATCTATTACAACAATTTCACGGGTTGCCTCCCGTGCAGCGCCTGGTTTACCGTCACGGCTCGACGTCATTTACGCTCAATCATCCTCTAGAGTGATAGACGTCTTCTCTTGAATAACGTCCTCACCCCAGTAATGCTTACAACGCTGCCCATTAACCAAGAACGTGGCACTTCGATCTTCTTGCCACAACTCCACTGCCCCATGTGGGGTCATTCTTACTACCTCAAATGGCCCTGACCATTTGGACCGCAATTTCCCTAGAAACAACCTCAATCTTGAATTGAATAGAAATACTTTCTGCCCCGGCTTGAATATCCGATGCACCATATGCTTATCGTGCCACCTCTTTGTTTTCTCTTTGTAGCACTTGGCACTTTCATAAGCATGCCAACTAAACTCATCCAGTTCGCTGAGTTGCATCAGCCTCTTCTTACCCGCTAGCTCTAGATCCATGTTCAATTTTCTCACAGCCCAGAAAGCTTGGTGTTCTAGCTCCACCGGCAGATGACACACCTTCCATAGACCAATCTGTATGGAGAAGTCCCAATTGGTGTCTTGTAAGCAGTTCTATAAGCCCACAATGCATCGTCGAGTTTGCTCGACCAATCACTACGTTGTGCATTCACTGTTTTCTGGAGATCTGCTTCACTTCTCTGTTCGACACCTCCACTTGCCCACTAGTTTGGGGATGATATGCTGTTGCCACCTTGTGGCGTACCCCATACTTAGCTAGAAAGTTCTTGAAACTTGCATTTACAAAATGAGCCCCTCCATCACTGATAATGGCTCGGGGTGTCCCAAACCTGGTGAAAATGTGCTTTTTAACAAATTTCATTACCACCTTGTTGTCATTCCTGGGGCAAGCTGTTGCTTCAACCCACTTTGATACATAATCAACGGCCACCAAGATGTAACAATTACCAAATGACGGTGGGAACAGGCCCATGAAATCAATACCCCATACATCAAAGATCTCCACTTCTAATATACGGTGCAGCGGCATCTCTTGCCTCCTACCAATTGTGCTTGACATCTATCACACATTTTTATGTATGCCATAGAGTCTCTAAACAGTGTAGGCCAAAATAAACCTGACTGTAGTACCTTGTGAGCTGTCCGCTCGCCTCCGTGGTGCCCTCCATACAATGAAGAGTGACAACTCCTCAAAACTTCTGCAATCTGGCTCTCCGGGATGTATCTCCTCATCACCTGATATGGTCCCTGCTTAAACCAGTACGGCTCATCCCAAATAAAATACCGGCAATCATTCCTCAACTTTTTTCTCTGCTGAGCCATAGCCTTCGGTGGATAGACTCCACTCACTAGCAAATTCACAATGTATGCATACCAAGGGATCTCATCTTCCCTTATTGCTAAGAGCTGCTCATCCGGGAACTCCTCTTTGATGCTGTCACCTTCCTTCACATGTGACCGACTTTCCAATCGCGATAGGTATCTCTGCCACTTGATTCTCGCTCCCCTTTCTGTCCTTAATCTCTAGGTCAAACTCTTGCAACAACAAGATCCATATGATTAGCCTGGGCTTTGCATCCTTCTTGTTAAACAGATACCGAATCACTGCATGATCGGTATACACCACTACTTTAGAACCCACCAAATAGGACCTGAATTTATCAAACGCGAATACCAATGCTAGCATCTCCTTTTCTGTGACTGTATAATTAACTTGGGCAGCGTCCAGTGTTTTGCTTTCATAATGAATAGAATGAAAAATTCTATTCCTCCGCTGCCCCAATACATCTCCCACAGCCACATCGCTTGCATCACACATTAGTTCAAACGGTTGTTCCCGGTTCGGAGAAATAAGGATAGGTGCTTCTATCAATTTCTGCTTCAACTCCTCGAATGCTTTGACACACTCATCATCAAACTCGAACTTCACCTCTTTTTCTAGCAACCTACATATTGGTCTAGAAATTTGAGAGAAGTTCTTAATGAACCGTCTGTAGAACCCTGCATGCCCGAGAAAACTGCGAGCACCCTTCACTGACACAGGTAGTGGTAGCTTTTCAATAACTTTGATCTTAGCACGATCGACCTCCAACCCTTTGCAAGACACTTTATGGCCAAGGATGATACCCTCCTTGACTAAGAAATGACATTTCTCCCAATTGAGTACAAGATTGGATTTTTCACAGCGAGCTAGCACCCTGTCAAGATTCTGCCAACAAGTAGCAAACGAATTACCGAAAACAGAAAAATCATCCATAAATACCTCTACAAAATCTTCCACCATGTCGTGAAAGATCGCTATCATGCATCTCTGGAATATGGCGGGTGCATTGCATAAACCAAATGGCATCCGCCTAAAAGCATATGTCCCATAAGGACATGTGAAAGTAGTCTTCTCCTGGTCCTCCGGTGCTATGGCTATTTGGTTATAGCCAGAGTACCCATCAAGGAAACAATAATATTCTTGACCAGCCAATCTTTCCAATATTTGATCAATGAACGGGATAGGATAGTGATCTTTTCTTGTGGCTTCATTGAGCTTTCTGTAGTCCATGCAAATCCGCCAGCCTGTGACGGTGCGTGTAGGGATCAGCTCATATTTCTCATTGGTGACCATGGTCATCCCTCCCTTCTTTGGGACACACTGAACGGGGCTGACCCATTCGCTGTCCGAAATAGGATAGACCACACTTGCATCAAGCCACTTAATTACTTATTTCCTAACCACATCCTTCATCATCGGATTCAACCTCCGCTGAGGCTGTACAGTTGGCTTTGCTCCTGTCTCCATGAAAATTCTGTATGTGCAAAAAGCTAGATTGATACCCCGAATATCTGACATCTGCCAGCCCATCGCTTTCTTCCTTCTTTTGAGAACCACCAATGCTTCCTTTACCTATGCTTCCGTCAATTCTGCGGAGATGATGACTGGTAAGGTGTCATCTTCCCCCAAAAAGACATATTTCAAATGTGGAGGCAATGTTTTCAACTCCAGTTTTGGTGCTTCCTCAATAGATGGTTTCGGCAATGGTTCCAGGGACCTCATCAAAGGCTGAAAGTCATACTTCCTGAGATACCATTTCGGTTCATTCAATATTTGCACCATTTCATAAGTATCTCTATCTACGAAATGATCGAAGCTCATCAACGCTCTTTCCAATGGATCTCGAGAATCAATAATCTAAAGAATTTTTGCTTGGTCTAGCACATTGATTCCTGAAAGCTCCTCATATATGGCCGGAAGCTTCATGGCCTTATATACATCAAATACCTCCACTTTGTCATGCGCTCGCATGGTTAGCTGCCCTGCAACTACATCAATCAAAGCTCTCCTGATTGCCAAGAAAGGACGTTCCAAAATAAATGGGACTTCCGCATCCGGCTCAAAATCTAAGACAATGAAATCTACCGGGAAGATAAAGGAGCCCACTTGCACCAGCACTTCCTCCACAATGCCATTTGATCTGGCCAAAGAGCGGTCCGCTAACTGCAAGATCACTATAGTTGGTCTAGGACTGCCCAGCCCCAACTTCTTGAACACCGATGTCGGCATCAAGTTAATACTCGCTCCCAAGTCACACAATCCATGAGCTCAGATACTTTGCCCAATTGTTATCTGAATTGTAAAGCTCCCAGGGTCCTTGAGCTTTGTTGGAAACCTGTTCTGTATTCGGGAAGTGCACTCCTAAGTAAGTGCCACCGTAGCATACTCCGCCAATCTGCTTTTATTAGCTAGGATGTCCTTGATATACTTTGCATATTTCGACACTCCCTGCAAAACATCAACCAAAGGTAAATTAATGTGTACCTGTTTAAGCACCTCCATGAACTTTTTGAAACAAGCTTCCTCCTTGTGTTTCTTTAATCTTTGAGGGAACGGGGGTGGTGGTCTTTCTGCTTCAGCTACCTTCTCCTTCCCCCTCTCATCATCATGTTCCCTATCTTTCTCCACTGCTCCTGACTGCTGAGGTGGTCTTTCTGGTTCCACCTCCTTGAGTTGTAACCCACTCCTTGTGGTCACTGCATTAACCTGCTTGGGATTTGGGTCAGTATCACTCGGTAGTCCTCCTCTTGGCCTGGTGTTTTGAGCTCCAGCTAGTTGTCCAAACTGGTACTCCAACGGCTTTGTAGCTAACTGGTTGTTTTTTATGTCTGCTGCCAATTTCACATAATCAACCTGCATTTGAGCTTGGTTAGCTAACATTGTTTTAAACATTTCCTCAATGCTGGTGAGTGGTGGAGGAGGTGCATTGTTTCCTCTGTGTTGAGATTGATAATTCTGCTACCCTCCTTGATTTCTCTGCGCACTCTGATTCGAACTCTGCCCTTGATGGCTGTTACTACCCCAAGAGAAATTCGGATGATTCCTCCAATTTAAGTTGTAGTTGTTGCCATACTGCTGGTGATTATTTCTTTGTACATTTCCAACAAAGTTCATTGAATCTGGATTTGCACCACAACACTAAGCTGAGTGTTCATTACTACCGCATACTTCACACCAAATCTGTTGCACTACATTAACTGGGGCTTGAGGTTGATTTAAGCTCATATTGCTGAAGTGGGTGTTGAGTTGATTTTGCAATGCAGCTATCTGTGCAGCGATCGCTGTAAAACCATCCACTTCAAAGACTCCTTCCCCTTTCCTTGTTCCTCCTCTAGAAGAGTCCGCATTCCACTCTGGATTTCCCTGCGAAATACGATTTGACAAAGTATACAGCTCCTCATAAGTCTTTTCTAACCCAGCTGCTGAGTCTAGCAAAATTTGTGTGGGGTTCCAAACCCTCTATGAAAGTATGCACCAGCACATCATTGGACTGGTGATGGTGAGGACAATCCCTTAGCAATGATTTGAACCTTTCCCAAGCTTGATACAGATTCTCCCCCTCTCTTTGTTTAAAACTTAGAATCAGACTTCTAAGTCTTGCTGTTTTCCCGGATGGAAAGAATCTTATCAAAAACTTTCTTGCAAGATCAACCCACGTAGTGATAGAGTTAGGTGGTTCAACTTTCAACCACCTCTTTGCTTCCCCCAATAATGAAAATGGGAACAATGTAAGCCTTACGTAATCGGATGATACTCCAGCGGGGATGTAAGTGTCACTTATCTCCAAAAAGTTTTGAAGATGTTGTTGTGGATCTTCCTGAGGGAGACCTGTGAATTGGCCGCTGGTGTGCAGCAATTGCACCATGTTCTGTTTAAGCTCAAACCTCCCTCCCGGCTCAGGTCTACGAATACTTGATGTAACATTATTAGCATGTGGGATTTCCACTTCGCGAACCGGCCTAGCTACCATTTCCTCGGGCACTAACACTGCCCTCACAAGTGGTGGATTCTGTTGTTGCTCCAGAATCGCCTGTCTGAGCAACTGTAGCTTTTTCTCTAGAGCTTCCCTTATTTGACGATGAAATTGTCTTTCCGGCTCTATGTATGAATCCACCAACTCCTTGTCTCTTGCCAGTGTTCAATAAAATTCAATATCTGCAAAAGACAGGCTAAGATCAAGTTGTCAGCACTTACATAGAAATTGTAAACTAACACTAAGAAAACAATTTTACCAATTGCCAGTCCCCGAAAACGGCGCCAAAGACTTGTTCGGTGATTTGGTGACTACACGCAAGTGCACATGGTCGAACAAGTAGTAAAATGGCTTAAGTAAGCCAAGTATCGATCCCACAGGGACTGAACCAAGGTAATAATTAACTTAAGTGTTAATGAACTATATCTTTAAGAATGCAGACAACAAAATAAATAATATTTCGAGAGTTTTAGGTTCCTAATTTATACGAATCTAAGGCAAAATTATAAAGTGAGTCTGAACTATAGTAATGAGCATGGTGAGGTTAAAACGAACATGCAGGAAATTAATTTATCGATACAATTCAGTTAATCTTTCATTCGGTTGCTAGTCAAGAATTATTGCCTATGGATTGGAACTTTCGTCTCCTATCCAACTTAAGAATCATGAACCTTCAATCTACATTTCTGTGATAAAAGAATTTTAGGTTCTAGCCATACAAAACTGATTCCTTAATTGACTAATAAGACTTTCAGATATATTTCTATTCTGAATGTAAATCAATTCTCAATTTTCCCAAACTAAGAATAGATCATATCCTACCAATTCACAACTTTCCAATTTCTTTCCTTCTCAAAATCAAAATTGGATTTTTTAGATATACATTAACATTGGCCAAACATTAATGCAGTAAGAACAAGAATTGATAGAACAACCATTGAAGAAAAGATGAAAACTAAAATGATCAACAATTACATTCCACTACAATTGTTCTTAATCTCCGCAAGAAGTGAATTTAGCCACTCATTTGTGGATTAAACATCATCAAATGAGTATAAATCATACAAACAATTGAGATAAAAGAGAAAGAGATAAGGAAGAACCCTAGAATTTTTGTCCCCTCAACTGCCTGTAACCCACGTTCTTGCTCAACCAAGTCAGAATGTTTAAAAATAAACCTAAGTATGCTATTTATACTATTGAAAATTTTTTCCGGAATAACAAGCAACGTGGCACGGAGTGTATCGCGGAGCACTCCCTCCGTGCCACGGGGGTATCGTGGACCCTCTCTGGAATTAGGCTCCTCAGAATTTTCACCTTGGCATGCCACGACCTGCATCGTGGAGCCTGGCCAACGTGCCACGGTGCTATCGTGCACCTACACTGGAAATTGAGGTCCCAGGTAATTGTACTCAACGTGCCACGACTTGCATCGCATGGCATTGCCTCCGTGTCATGGAGGTAACGCGAGGCTTCACTGGAAATGGCCAAAATTAAATCACCCGAGGCAAAATGCCTCCGCGATGGCAGCGTGACACGGCTCAATCGCAGAGCCCTTATTTTTGTTGCTTTTCCCTGACCTTTTCCACTCCTTGCTTCGAAGTCCATTCCCAATTTTTACCAACATGTATCTTAGCTTCCCAAAATTCCATTTTACCTGCAAAACAACACTAATCATGTTGGTTAATATAAATTCACATTTTAACTACAAATCACATGAGAATGCACAAATAACGATAGATAACAAAGACGAAATGAAGCATTTGAGTATCACTTGGGCATATAATTCTGCCCAAGATCAATAATCAAGAATAAATTATATTTAATCTTGTGCTACAATCATCAAAATATTTTTCCAACCTCCTATTTAATCGTGAATATAATTTTTTAACTTATAAGAACCGATAATTTATTCTTCCACGCATGAGCCATAAAACTCCGTGCACAAAATCATCTACATTATAAGTAAGGGATATATATGTAAATAAAATGATCTATTTAAAATTAAAACTTTATTAATCTGAATAAATAAATAAAAATCTTAGACAAAAATGAAACATAATATTATACTAAACTACATGGTTAATAGTATATCCTAACAGTCTCTCACTTAGACTCATAATCATGCAACTAGAACGTTAATGTCTATTCCTTCTACATGTTTATCTTAAGGATTTTGTCAAGCTCCGCCAAATTATTCTCTGATGCAATCTTCAAAACTTTGACATCACCCCTCTAAGTTATGTACCCAATTAAGTGATATGTTCTTTCAATATATTTGCTTCTCTTGCGACTTCGTGGTTCCTTTGAGTTTGCAACCGCACCATTATTATCACAATAAAGTGTAATTGATGTTTGAATGAAGGAATCACTCCAAACTCTTTTAGAAAGCTCCAGAGCCAAACAACCTCCTTAGCCGCCTTAGAGGCGGCCACATACTCGGCTTCCACACTGGAATCAAGCAACACATAATTGCTTGATCCTCATCCAACTGGCTCCACCAAGTAAACATATATCCTAAGGTAGATTTTCTAAAATCTATCTGATTGGAAATTTGAATCTGTTTACCAAAAGGGTACTAGATCGCCCGAGTGAAAAACCAACATATAATTGCTAGTCCTTTTCAGATACTTAATTATATGCTTAACTACAGTTCAATGTTCTTTTATAGGATTAGACTGAAAAAATCTACTAACCATGCCAACAGCAACACATATGTCACGTCTAGGGCATAACATAGAATACATGAGACTCCCTACAATAGAAGCATGAGGGACTGTCTTCATCCTCTATATCTTGTCAGTCATTTTGGGAGACTGATCCTTCGATAGAGAACTTCCATGCTTAAAAGAAAGAAATCCCTTTTTGGAATCTTGCATGCTAAACCTGGTAAGAATAGTACCAATATAAAGTGCTTGAGATAAGCCTAATATCCTTTGCTTGTGATCTCGCATGAGCTTGATCCCAAAGATATGATCTGCTTCACCTAAGTCTTTTAGATTAAAATGCGAGGACAACCACTCCTTGATCTATTTCAGCATGCTCACATTATTTCCTATGAGCAAGATGTCATCTACATACAAAATTAAAAATGTTATTTTATCTCTCTCCCACTTTTTATAGATGCATGACTCGTTATCACATCAATCAAAATCAAAAGTCTTAATCAAATTGTCAAAACAAGTATTCCATGCCCTATATGCCTATTTTAATCCATGAATGGATCTTTTCAGCTTCCATAATATGTTCTTAGGCCACTTTCCACGAAACTCTCTAGTTGTGTCACATATATGCACTCATCAAGACTTTCATTAATGAAAGTCGTCTTGGCATCCATCTGTACAAATCTCATAATCATAATGAGCGCAATGGATAAGAGATTCTAATCAATTTAAGCATCGCTACCAGTGAAGAAATTTTCTCATAATCAATTTCTTCTTTTTGAATAAACCCTATTGCAACAAGCCTAGCTTAAAAAGTTTGCACTTTTTCATCCTCTCCTCTCTTTTTCTTATAGATCCATGTACATCCAATGGGTTTGACTTCCACAGGTGGTTGTACAAGATTCCAACCTTGATTAGATTACATAGACTCCATTTCATGAGATATTCTTGAAGTAATCTTAATCATGAGATATTCATCATAAGCTGAACATAATGATCCAAGGTTTAGAAATAAAGATCATATAGTGTATCATACTTGAAATCATATGTGGAAACTCATAAACTGATCAATGGGTCAAATATGTTATAAAATATATTATCATAAGATATGAATATGAGTAACTTAAAACATGAGGAACAATGGAAGGCTTTGTTATAACCAACACCATCCTGATAGAGCTTACATTATGCCCCAACTATCTCACTCAAGTGGGCAGAGCCATCCTAAGCCTTGCCAGGCAAAGAACGATGAAGGTGTGGCTCTCTTGAGAGGTCCCGAATATGAGTATATACCTATGGTGGCGCGTAGTTATAAGACCTGGTTCATCGGAATCCCTGGCCTACTCGGTGCTAGAAACTACTCCCAAAACATGCATATTGCTCATAATCATATTATCAAATCATAGCTTAAATCTGTTTCTTAGGAGTCTTGACTCCAAACATCTCTGTAAAACTGATCTTGTAAGCCTTAGCTAAAAATCATGATAAAACATACTTGTCTTTACACGAGCTTTCCAAATCATGAAATCATGCATACTTAAATAAGTATTCATAAATTCGAAGTCATAGAATCATAATTTTAACAATGCGTAAACATTCATGCATACTTTGATGATTCATCATACTTGAAATAATGGGCTCGTAAGCTTGAAATTTAAAAATCATGCATAATAGGAAAAATTTTTCATAAGCTTGATCATAAATTCATGAGAAATTTGAGAGTTAAATCTGACCTAATAACCATTTTTCATCAAATGGAATTTGAGAGAATTGAACCTATAGAGATATCATGGATAATTGTATGGAATTAGGTTAAACCCTAAAATTTCACAATTTAGAACTTGAGAAGTAGAGATTATGGAATTTAGCTTGAAAAGGGCATGTAGGTGAAAGGATTTTCCCCATTTATAACCCTACATACCTGGACTTGAAGAATTCTTAACTTGATTGGAGACCTAAAGGGAATTGAGATGAAGGAGATGATGAAACCCTAGATCCTCTTGAGGGGATTTGATCTTCAATTAGGGGAGTTAGGAGTATAATGAGGGTTAGGATGATTAAAACCCTTAAAAACACCCTTTAAGAGGCTTAAAATGACTTCATTTAAAAAACCGAACTGAAAAAATGACTTTGCCAGTCCCAACGACCCACTTGACGATCCTTCGGGTCTCAACACACATCATTGCCTGACCTGTTGCCACTGGAGCCAAAAATCCATTCTCTGATATTTTCTTGATACCTCCACTTAATGATTCGTCACGACACTTAACGGGTCACTTAACCAGTCATTATGACTCTCTGAAACTCAACTTTTCTCGGCTTTTCTGCACCCAATGGCTGACTTAACGAGTTGTTAAGTGGACTAACGAGTCACTTGACAACTCATTCTATGATCTAGTGCAATTTTTTCTATTTTCTCCATCTCATTCCTCGGGTATGGTCTTAGGGATTTTGGGGTGTGACATTATCTCCCCCTTGGGAACATTCGTACTCAAATGTAGATTAAGAATATTAAAAAGCAAGGGAAAGAATTGCAATCCCAAAACTGAACAACCATAGTTGAAAACTGACGAAGTGACCGACTCCGGATTGAAATACATGACTGAACTGAATTCATGAAACATATATGCATGCTATGACATGAAAGGAACTGAAAGACATGAACTTGACATGAAACTGAATAGAGTACTAAGGAGGAAATGGGTACCTCATGCTAGAACTGATCCAGAATGGGAAAAGATATGGGTGTTTAGATATCATATCTGCTTCGGCTTCCCATGTAGCTCCATCAACAAGCTGATTTCTCCAAAAAAATTTCACTGAAGCTATTTCCTTCTTCCTCAACTCCCAAACCTGATGATCAAGGATCTTAATCGGAACCTCATTGTAGGTAAGGCTATCTCTTACCCCAATGCTTTCTACCGAAATAACTAAAGTTGGATCACCAATACACTTTTTCAACAGAGACACATGGAAATCTGGATGCACCGAAGCTAACTCCGCTGGCAATTCCAACTTATATGCCACCTTACCAACTCGTCTCAGAATCCTATAAGGACCAAAATATCAGGGACTAAGCTTCCCTTTCTTGCCGAACCTCATAACTCCATTCACGGGGGACATCTTCAGAAACACACAATCATCGGCCTCAAACTCAAGCTCTCTCCTCCTAACATCTGCATATGATTTCTGTTGACTCTGAGCTATTTTCAGCCTTTCCCTAATAAGATGAACCTTCTCCATAGCCTCATAAACTAAATCTAGCCCTATAAACACAGCCTCATCTACCTCAAACCATCCAATAGGTGATCTACAGCTCTGCCCGTAAAGAGCCTCAAATGGAGCCATCTGAATGCTGTAGTGATAGTTGTTTTTATGGGCAAACTTGATGAGAGGCAAGTGATCATCCCAAATACACTTGAACTCAATCACACACACTCTCAACATGTCCTATAGAGTCTGAATGGTCCATTCAGCCTGATCATTTGTCTGTGGATGAAAAGCCGTACTAAGCTTCACCTGAGTACCAAGTCCCTTTCGAAACGATCTTCAGAATTGAGAGGTGAACTGAACACCTCTATATGAGATAATGGACAGAGGAACTGAATGCAACCCAACCAACTCCCAAATGTACAATTTAGCATATTCCTTAGCTGAATCTGTAGTTTTGACCGGTAAGAAGTGAGCTGATTTGGTCAACCTATCTACAATCACCCATATAGAGTCATATTGTCAGCGCGTTCAAGGAAACCCTATAATGAAGTCCATATTGATCTCTTCCCACTAAAACATAGGAATGCTGATGTCCTGAAGCATACCTCCAGGTCTCTAATGTTCATTCTTCACCTGTTGGCATTTTAGACACTTAGCCACAAATTCCACAATGTCCTTCTTCATGCCATTCCACCAATAGACTTTCTGTAGGTCTCGGTATATCTTGGTGGTACCTGGATGGATAGAGAACCGAGGGCCATGAGCCTCGCCCATCATCCACTCTCTCAAGTCATCCACTATTGGAACACATAATCGACCTTGATATCGGCGTTCACCATCTCCCCCTTGGGAGAAAACCTCCACTTTTTAATTTTGAACTATTTCCTTCAACTTTATTAAGATAGGATCCTCATCTTGCGTTGCTTTAACTTCCGTCACCAATGAAGATTCTGACCTATTCTGAACAATAACACCACCATTCGACGAATCTATAAGGCAAACTCCTAAATAAGTAAGCCTATAGACATCCTTCACTAACTCCTTTCTCCCATTCTCAACATGGGACACACTCTCCATGGACAACTTACTAAGAGCATCCACCACTATATTGGCCTTGCCCAGATGATAAAGGACACTTATGTCATAATGTTTGAGAAGCTCTTGCCATCTCCTTTGCCAAAAATTCAGATCCTTAAACATATACTGTATCCTCTTATGGTCCATGAACCCTACACACCCTTGCTAGACACCACATGACCCTAGAATGCTACTGAGTTTAGCCAAAAGTCACACTTGCTGAATTTAGCAAACAACTGATGATCCTTGTGAGTCTGCAACACAATCCTCAAATGAGTAGCATGCTCCTCCTTACTCCGAGAGTATATAAGGATATCATCTATGAAAACAATAACGAACATATCTAAATATGGCTTGATCACCCTGTTCATCAAGTACATAAAAGTTGTAGGAGCATTTTTTAGTCCAAAAGACATAGCCACAAACTCATAGTGACCATACTGAGTCCTAAAAGTTGTCCTTAGTATATAACTCTCCCTAACCCTGAGCTGATGATAGCCATATATGAGCTCTATCTTTGAAAAGCACTTAGCACCTTGAAGTTGGTCAAACAGGTCATCAATCCTAGGGAGGGGATACTTATTCTTGATTGTGACCTTGTTCAACTGTCAATATTCAATGCACATCCTAAGAGAGCCATCCTTCTTCCGAACAAAGATAATTGGAGCACCTCATGGGGGATTACTAGGCTTGATGAAACCCTTATCTAAGAGATCTTTCAACTACTTCTTCAACTACTTTAGCTCGGATGGAGCCATTCTTTAAGGAGGAATGGATATGGGCTGCGTATCAGGGATAAGGTCAATACAAAAGTCAATCTATTGCTTAGGAGGGATCATGGTAGGTCATATGTGTTAGACTGCACGACCTAAGAGTTCAACTTAACTGTTTGCCTACGGATGAAATAGGTCGTCAGACGTGTTCCACTTGAGCGAATAAACAATAAGTAAATAAGACACAGATTTAACGTGGAAAACACCTAACTCTAAAGGTAAAAAAATCATGACCTGTACTCTACAGGATTTTTCTCCAAACTTCACTAAGTCCAAGAGCCTCTTCGAAACAATTGATTACAACTTTTGCAATCTGAGGAATTATAAACTCTAATTCCTAATTGTTCAATCTTCTAACTCACAATGTCTTTCTAGTAACACGACTTAAAGACCAACTCTTCTCAATTCAGTTTATAGCTCACTAAATTGAGAGTACAACCATTACAACTCAATGAAAACTTCTAGTACAAAAAAATCAAGCTTAATACTTTACTAGAATGTCAACAAAAATCTCACCAAATGCAATAAACTCTTTTTCTCTCTTTGTGAGTGTAAGTATTCTTGGATATCACACTCCTTTATATACACACATCCTTTAGGAGTTGTTCTTACTTCCAAACTCTTTATGGAAACACCTTTGCCCGCCTTAGAGTCCCTTCTCGTGTGGAAGTCTTTATTCAAGTTAATCTTGCACTTGATTGTATTGTAATTAGACTCCAACTCTTCTGAGTTATCCATATGTTGATTTTGCTGAGCTTGTTGAATATTGCTTATCATCTCCTTAATTCTCATTCCTTAACTGGTGAATATTTACTGCATCTTAAGTATTGTGCTCAACCATTCATTGGACCTGCTTTATTCATCTGTTTCATCAATTGGTTGTCAATCATCAAAACTACAAAGCTCCCAACAAATTTCCCCTTTTTTGATGATGACAAACACAATTCCATTAGTACACTGACATTACCTATAAGCAGAAACTTTTGAATGAAACAGGTTAGTCTATGTGGGTTATAACCATTGCATTACCAAATCATATGTTTTCTTCCTCCATTTGGCATCATCAAAAAGCTAAATCAATGAATTATAGCCAACAAAGTAGTTAAACAACCTAATTCCACTGGGGCAATCCCAAGATAAGCAAGATAACATTTTAAGACAAGAGAGCGAATAAAAGTGCAGTGAGATATAACCACTGGAAATAACACAAGCAATTCATTCAAAGCAAAAGGAAGTTCTTAATCACAACCAAAACATTACTGAAAAAATAAAAACAGCTAAGCCTGAAGGGGTAGGTCAAACAAAAGCTAGGAACAAGCAGAAGTGGTTCTAGGAAGGAGGGACTGAGGGAAGCAATTGGGACAAGCATTTAATGGTATCGGCATTTGCATCTCTTTCAGTCTCAAGGGTAGCCTCCAACTCAGTGATCTTTGCCTGAAGAGCATCCCTTTCTTGAGCATGTGCAAGATGAGCAGCCTCTAATTCAACACTCTTTTCTGCTAAGGCATTTCACATCTTTTGGAAAGGAGTATTAGCTCTCCTCATTGAAGCAGGTAGATCAACATGTTTCACCTCCACAAGAACATCCTTAGTTGTATGAAAGGTCCATACTTGAACAGGGACTGAATAGTCCTTAAATACATAAGACAACCAAAAAGCATAGGGAAGGGCATGTCCCTTGTCATCCTTAGTAAGAACCCACTGCATATGCTTCACCATGAGGATGGGTAAATCAATCTTAATCCCAGTGTCTAGCAACTCCATTAGAGTGAGATCAAGATAGTTGGCCTCAGTTCTTCTCTCCTTCCTAAGAATGAGTACCTTATGAACAACATCGAAATACAACTGATGGAGTGGGGACATTTCTTTCTTTTGAATGCAGCGATGTTGGACAAGAGTTGGTTGGCCTGAGAATTTTCTGCATATATCCCTAGCAGAAGGCAAGTTTTCCAATGGTGGCCATTCAAACGTGACATAGAAATCCCACTCACCCTTGGGAATCCCCAAGATACGGTCCAAATCTTCAGCCACTAAATGGATAAAGACTCCCCTAACAGTAAAATAAAAGAGAGAACCATTTGCAATCCCATGAGCATAGAACTCAGCCACTTCAGGTTTTCTAAATTTTCTCTAATAATCACCCTGAAGAACTAGGAATGTCCATCCTTGAACTTCTACTTTTTCAAGAAAAATTTCATTTCTGGGCCACCAAACCCAGTCACCACCCTTTCCCGTAGAACAGTTCATTTTTCAAAGTGGACCAAATGGTCTAGTTGGTTATTAGTGAGGCCAGAAGTGTCAAACCCCGCAGACATATCTTCATCAAAATCATCAAAATCGGAGCCATGGGATGGAGCAGGAACATTCCAAAGTTCTGGTCTTTATAGTGGAGGAAGGGTCTTTTAAGGTAGAAGTGGAGGATTGTTTAGGAGGTGTGTTTAGGAGAGGGTTTAGAGGAGGGTTTGGGAGAGGGTTTAGTGGAGGTTTTGGGAGAGGGTTTAGTGGAGGGTTTGGGAGTCGGTTCGGAGGAGGATTTTGGAGCAGGTTTGGAAGGGGGTTTTGAAAGTGATTTTGAAAGTGGTTGTGAGAAAGATTGTGGAGTAAACATATAAGGAGTCTGCGTGGCATAAGAGAGAATTTGGACAACCCAAAAGAGGTGGGTTTGGGAATGTTGTTTTGACCACTTTGTATTTTTGAACAGATTTGAGCAATACATCCTTAGACAGGGAGGGTGGTTTTTCAACAGATGAGGGAGTAGAAGATTTCTTTTTCTTTTTCTTGTGAAGAGCTTGTGCAAAATTCTCATCTTCCTGCCTTTTTCGAGTTCGAGTAAGAGGAAGACGAGTAGAACTTGTAGGAGGAGATGGTTCATGATCAAGGATAAGAATAGGGGAACCAAATTTCTTTCTTAATCGGGCTCGAACCCTTTGGTGAATCAGGTATCCAATAGGAATTCCTTCATTTGGAGCTGATTGAAGTGGAGCTATATCATAGATTTTGATGGATGAACTGGATGAAAATGGTGGGATGATTGAGAAAGAAGAGAACTGTGCTTTAAAAGCATTCGATGCCGCAAAATTTGACATTTTAAACTGAATGGGAGGGGGAATGTTTGGAGAGGGTGTTTCAGATGTGTGAACCACCAGCTCTTGAGATATAGGCAAGTTTTCTGAGCTAGTGGCTAAAGAGCTGCTTGAAGAAGAAGAGGAAGTAGAAGCCATAGTGGTGAATTTTAGGAAGAACTTTCAACTTAATATTCTGTGGAATCATCCAGGCTACTACTATATAGAGTGAAAAAAATTGGAAATGAAATCATGTGACATTACTGCTCATCAATGGGTTGTTAGTAGGAGACGTGATAGGTAGTGGATGGCAGTTTCAGCTTTATGGGAAAGGGAAGAAGTAATGACGGTTATAATGATAGATGAAAGGATGGAACACTCAGGCATAACTATTTCTCATTAACAGTAAAGTATTATGTGAAAAAGAACATACTTGATAACTATGAATGACTGCCTACATATCTTGATATCACTGTACAAATTAATACACACACTTGTCAAATATTAAAAGTTTATCTTGTACTTGGGACACAAGTAAATGTGCAAAGCTAGGATGAAAAACATAGTTAGCAATAAGACAAAGAAGTTTGCTTAATCTAGACAATCATTGAAGGTGGCTTATGCAATCTTAATCATCTCCAATTGTAACCTGTTCTTTTCAAAATGATCCCTGCTTAAGGCTTTGGTAAAAATATCAGCAATTTGCTCTTTAGTGGAACAAAACATAATTGAAATATGGTCTTTCTCAACATTATCTCTAAGAAAATGATGCCTTATGTCAATATGTTTGGTTCTCTTATGTTGAACTGGATTTTTGGCAATGTATATGGTACTAGTATTATCACAAAGGATTGGTACACATCCAACATCAACTCCATGGAGAGCAACAAAAGTCCACAGACCCCCCAATTGACACCAACGAGTAAAATCTCCTTGTGCTTCAGGACCGCCAAAATCCAATAGTTGTTGCTTGATCCATAATAATTGTTCACAACATGAACCAGCCGCTACATATTCAGTCTCAACAGTAGACAAAGCTACAGAATTTTGCTTCTTTGTGGACCAGGAGATCAAACATGCTCCAATGAAGTGGGCCATGCTTGTAGTGCTTTTCCTATCCATCAGATATCCAGCATAATCAGCATATGCATATCCTACTAGAGAAAAATTCCTTCCTTTAGGATACCATAATCCCAGATCAGTTGCTCCCTTCAGGTATCTCAAAATTCTCTTAACAGCTTTGAGATGTGACTCTTTAGGATTTGCTTGAAATCTAGCACACAAGCCAAAATTGAAAACAATGTCAGGTCTACTAGCAGTGAAATAAAGGAAAGATGCAATCATACCTCTGTACAACTTCTGCTCTATGGATGGACCTGTTTAAGGTCCAATTTTGTGGCAGTGGCAATAGGAGTATCAATCTCTTTGGCAGACCCCATATTGAATCTTTTGAGTAACTCTTTCACATACGTTTGTTGATAGATCAAGATTCTAGTGGGAGTTTTCTTAATTTGTAACCCAAGGAAGAAATTTAATTCTCCCATCATGCTCATTTCAAATTCTCTATTCATGAGCATGGAAAATTCTTGAGTCATGAGACTACTTGTAGAACAAAATATTATGTCATCTACATACACCTGAATAACCAACAGATCCTGACCTTTTGTTTTTAAGAAGAGTGTGTTGTCAATCTTTCCTCTAGTATGCCGATGCTCCAAAAGGAATTTTGAAAACCTTTCATACCAAGCTCTTGGAGCTTGCTTCAACCCATACAAAGCTTTGTCTAACTTGTAGACATAATTAGGAAATTCAGAACTACCAAATCCTGGGGGTTGTTTCACATAGACTTCCTCTTTCAGATAACCATTCAAGAATGCACTCTTAACATCCATTTGATAAAGAGTGACTTCTTTGAAAGATGCAAAAGCTATGAGTAATCTGATAACTTCAAGTCTTGTAACAGGAGCAAATGTCTCATCATAGCCAATTCCCTCTTTTTGACTATATCCTTGAACCACTAAACTAGCTTTGTTTCTTGTAACTGTTCCATGTTCATCTATCTTGTTCCAGAATACCCATTATGTTCCAATCATAGTTATTCCTTCATAGGGAGGTACTAAGTGCCACACTTTGCTTCTTTCAACCTGATTTAGCTCGTCTTGTATCGCTAGAAACCAATCTTCATCAAGTAAAGCCTCTTTTACCTTTTTAGGTTCCAGTTTAGATAAGAATGTATTGAAGGCATATAAGTTCTTCAGTCTTGATCTGGTTGTAATCCCCGAGGTGAGATATGTGACAACATTTTCAATGGGATGTGAATCCTGATTCTTGTACCTTTGCAGCTGCAATCCTTGTGATGTTCCTGCATGTGAGTTTGCTTCCTGCATTGATGATGACTCAGCTTCATTACATATTTTTCCCCTTTGTCAATGAGCCCATCTCAGATGAAACCATTGATACGGCCTATTCCTGAGATTGTTCATCATTTTCGCTTTCATCTTGCATGTTAGTCTCAAGCATTACACAAGACTCATCAAAAACATCATGCACATTTTCCTCAACATGGTTTTTTTCTTTTGTTTAGCACTCTATAGGCTTTACTATGTTGGGAGTAGCCTAAAAAGATTCCCTCATCACTTTGTGCATCAAATTTTCCCAGATTATCTTTTCCATTATTGTGGATAAAGAATTTACACCCAAAGATTTTAAGATGAGCAATATTAGGCCTCCTGCCTTTGAGTAATTCATAGGGAGTCTTTTCTAATAGAGGTCTGTTCATACGACTATTCAATATGTAACAAGCAGTTCTTATAGCTTCAGCCCAAAGATTTTTTGACAGATTGCTTGCAATCATCATAATTCTAGCCATATCCTCTAAAGCCCTATTTTCCCTTGCAACTACTCCATTTTGCTGAGGTGTTCGAGGAGAAGAGAAATTATGATCTATTCCATTTAATAAACAAAATTCTAAGAATTTAGTATTTTCAAATTCTGTTCCATGGTCAGATCTTATGGAAACTATAGAAGAGCCTAATTTCTTTTCCATCTTTTGTACAAAAACAGAAAAAGGCATCAAAAGCATCATCTTTAGTGGCTAAGAACAAAGTCCAGGTTAACCTGAAATAATTATCAATAATAACAAAGATGTACCTTTTTCCATCTTTGCTTCCTACTCTCATAAGTCCACATAAATCCATATGCAATAGATCCAGACATCTAGTTATACTTACTTGATTCTTTGATGGAAATGATGACCTCACCTGCTTCCCCCTCACACAAGCACTACAGACCTTCTCATTTTGGAACTTAGTTTTTGGCAAGCCTATAACCATGTCCTTTGAAGATAGTTTATTCAACTGTTTCAAACTAGAATGCTCTAGTCTTTTGTGCCAGAGAAGGGATCACATTCTACTGCACTAAGACAAGTCAGATTTGTATCAGGCATTCCCATGATATCTGCCTTGTATACATTTTTGTGTCTGCTTGCACTTAGCACAATTTCCTTTGAATCCAACCTTTTGACTTTGCAACCTGCAGAAGTAAAGGTTACCTTGTTGCCTTTGTCACACAACTGAGATATGATCAGTAGATTATGCTTCAATCCATCAACATGATACACATCTTCCAAAGCCCTTGTTTTTTACCTTCTAATTTTGCCAATTCCTGTAACAGTACTATCGTGCCCCATTTTTCTCGCGAAAAGCGGGATTCAACATGTGACAACTCCTAAGGGTTATTTAAAGAGAAGAGTCGCCACCTAATGATTTTAAGGTGCGTTAGGACACCGTTTTGTGCTAAGAATCTATTTAACTACCTAGGTTACCAAAGTCAGGCAAGAGTTTAAATTACCTCGAAAGGAATTTGTTAGGCACCTTTAGAGGTCCACAAATGTGGTTCCCGACCTGATTAAACTAATGAGCAAGGATAGTTGATTTTTAAGATATGTTATTTAAATTCAAACTGGGTTGATAAAATTAAATAAATAAATAAAACTTTACGGACAAGCGAGAAGAAAGAAATTTGAACAAAAAATGCATTATGAACGTTTTTATCATTATTATTTTAGTTACAATATACAATGCAATATTGCATATAAAGATACGAAAGATAATCTAATACATACAAAAATATAACAAAATAACTAATAAAATCCCACACATAAAAAAACAACCAAATAAATAAACACTTAAACATGGGGCCGAACCTCGAAGAGACGCCTATGTATCCCTATAGGGAATCAGGACAGACGTAGTTCTACAACTAAAAGGGGAGGGGTAATTTTAACCTATTGAGATCACCCCGTGCAACATAAATAATACTTCGCAATGATTTACATTGCTCATATTATTCAGCGAGCATGGACTATTATTTCCCGCTACCCACCTAATTGATTAATTATTAACTTAAAGCGCTCTAGCTGAAGAAAAAAAACCTAGAATTTACCTACCCGTCCCAACTTAGTGTCCAAGAGGCATTGTACGACTATTTTGGATTTGAGATCTAAATCTTAAGGCCTTTAAGGTGATCAAAACGTCAAAGCAACAAATTAAACAGACAACAAGAACAATTTTCAAATAAGCCTCTGCATGAATAAACATGACATACAAAACATGCATAAACAAATTGTGAATGCAGCTTCTAAAGGCAGACTTTTGACATGATTAAACAGATGTATCCTTATATTAATTCAGAAGCATGACTTTCGGTTGTTAGGCTAACAAATTAATAATGTGGTTAAATCAAATGATCTCATAGGTGATTTCATTTGTTTATCCTAAAAGGTGCTGTAATTAATTATTGCATTAAAACAAATGAACAAATTGTACTTAGACGGTTATAGAATCCCATAAGAGGATAACAATTGTGCACTTAATTTCAAGATGAAGACGGCAACTATAAATTACGTAGGCAGAATCCTAGTTAGTTACTTCAGCATTTTTTTGAAAAACTATACGCAATACAGGTTTTAATCCTCTTATCAGATTAATTCAAGATTAAACAGAGATTGCACAGAATAAGAATTCATTTAGTCATACAGGCTGATTATACTACATATACATTAAAAATTACGACTTAACATGTTAACCTTTGTAATCCTTAAAATATTATTCCAGCCGTTTATTTCAGACTAAATTCCAAGAAGCATGAATTCCAGTGTCACATATGTTATTAATTAAATTGAATTGCCACAAGCAATGTTTCCAAGATGCAATTATAAGACCTTTTCATGTTAAATCGTTCGAAATCCTATAGACATAATTTCTATCACTACATACGTTATGAAAATCCTATAGGCATGTTTTATATTTCACGTATGTTATTGAGATTACCTATGAGCCTGATTTCTAGATTAACAATGAAACAAATACGAGGAGCACACAATCCCCGCCCCTATAAACCCCTTTTTTCACTATTATTAGTTTTTACAATTATTACAAAATTGGGAAAAATAAAATAACAAATTAATACAACCAAAGAAAAATAAATAAGATAAAATCAATAAATAAACTAAAGAACATATCCCTAGTCCTTCGAGTCCCTGACGACTCTTCATTCCCAAAATAGGTGTAACCTGTTAAATGAGTGATATAACAAATACACGTACAAAACACATATCTGGAAATCCTTAACTTATTTAATTAAATTTTCTGCCGAATGTCTATACAAACAAGTTGAGTCAAAAAGTTCAAACACACATTGTAAGACCTATGCAAAATATTTAAAGAGTTCATGTTTGTTATGCAAGTATGAATTTACACGTAGTATTATCAAAAGTAATATAGAGAAATAACTAACCGGTTAATCAATAACGAAATAGAGAGACAACCAACAATTTTCGGAAGGATTTTCTAGTAATTGAGACCCAAACCTCAATGCGTCAAGATCACAAGGATTTCGTGGATCCTGAGCATTGCTCGTATTAAGGCGAGGTAGAAAAATATGATTTTTCTTAAAGGAACAAATCAATAAAGTATATTTTGTCTTTGTAACCGTATTTGAATGAATCAAAATAAAAGAAGAGGGCTTCTTATATAGCAAAAGTCCGAGAGGTTTTTAAGGAAAAGGGAATATTGAAAACCAATTACCAATAAATATATGTCATATGCAAATGAGTTAATTGATTTACTAAAACTAAATCAAGAAATAAAAATCTGTTTACCAAAATTACAAGTATTTAATGAAGGAAAGAATTAGTCAAACATTACCAAAACTATTTAAAAGGATTGTTAATAAATCAGGAATTAAATGCTAAAATATCTTCTAAAAGGAAAAAGGTGAAACAATATAGAGTAAGTATCTATCACATTAAGAGAAAAAAAAAAGTAATAGAATCAAACGAAAAAAATATCTTCTTGATTGACAAAATTAAGTTAAAATATATAAGAATAACTAATTCAATTTTAGCATACATACTGGACACTTGATTTACTAAAAGAGAAAATCAATTGATGGCAATTTTACCTTAAATTAAGACTAATTAGGTGATAACAAGATGTCACTCAATATATAAGTAACTAATGAATTACCAAATTATATATAGCACAACTGTATTCACTGGGTAAGAGAGGCGGAAATAATCTTGGTAATAACAAATTTAACCCAAAATAACATGGCTAAATTAATTAGAGAAAGAAAACGAATCTCACACTGGCAAGTTAAAAAAACTTTTGCACATAGGTCAATATAGATACGGAAAGCAAATAAAATTAGCCCTCATTTAAATCAAAACCAATTGAAGCATTCATACAGTTAGATTATGTGATTCAAATTGAGTAGGGAACTTCAGTTTATCACATAAATAAAAGCTTTAAAGGACGAGGACAGGTTAACAGAGACCAAGCATATTTGCAATATCTTTCAACACTAAGGATACACATGACATCATACTTAACGAAAGGCAAGAGAAATAGATGTAGCTAAGATGATATGTCAGAATCCTATACAGAGAGCAAAGAGAATAAAGGAACACACATATCTACTGCAAGATGTAAAACGAATATCAAACAGACTTCCCCTAAGTTCTCAACAAGAACAGTGATACGCCCTATATTCCAGACGTGTGTAAACTGATAAACACTATTATATTCTAATATATTTTATTTCATTATTATTATTATTATTATTATTATTATTATTATTATTATTATTATTATTATTTTTAACCAGAATATTCAGCCAGATTAAGGTGATAAAAACAAAATCGCTTAAACATTTATTTTTTCATACACTATAAATTTAAACTAATTAACAAGCAACATTTAACAAAGAGTAAACCAAAATTTTACACAAATTCCATATCTTTGGAATCTATCTTTAAAGATATTATGAACAAGTAGAGGAATAATTAATCAAAGAGAGATAACCATGTAAGAGGAAAGAGGTAAACAAAAAAGAGGTAGAAAATGAGAGGAAGAAAGGAACGACGACTAATTTGTTAGAATTTTGCCGACTCCGGCGGCTTGCCAGAGATAATGGAAGCTGCGGCTTGGGGTTGAAAACGAGGGAGAAGGTGGCTGGTCTTTGGAGTTTTATGGCTGTTTGGGGCTGGTGGTTGTTTTGGCCAGTGTGGTGGCCGGAAACAAAGAGAAATGGGAGAGGAATGGTTTCAGGCAGAGGTTTAGTTCACCGGAGCAGTG
This sequence comes from Datura wrightii, assembly GCA_035772735.1. NCBI lineage: Eukaryota > Viridiplantae > Streptophyta > Magnoliopsida > Solanales > Solanaceae > Datura > Datura wrightii. Next base: position 148,974,550 of record JASDFA010000018.1, read on the forward strand.
GTTCTTTTCTGGCGGGTCTGGGTATAGTGGTGCGGCGCCGTTATGGTGTGAATGAGAGAAGAAGAAGAGGGGAAATAGGGAGGTGGCCTGGTCGGCGTGCCGTTTTTGGCGAGGGGAACAAAAGAAAGGGAGGAAGGTCGGGTTGCGATGGTGGCTGTAGTAGGTGTTTCGGGTGGTGACTGACGCGGTGAAAGAAAGAGAGGAAGAAGGGAGTGAAGAGGGAGAGAGGGCTACAGGGATGCGGTGGAGCACCAGAAATAATGGTGGGTTGTTTTCCGGCGGGTTCTGGCCTGAGGTGGAAGCAGAGGAAGAGAGGGGAGAGGCGATGCTGAGGTGAGAGGAAATGAGGGAATAGGTTTAGGTTTTTAGGGGGTGTAGTGTAAATAAGAAAGTAGGATAGGGTTTCTAGTGAGCCGTAGGACTAAAAGAAATGAACGACTGAGATTAAATTTTAAGGCAAATGGGCCGGGTTAGGGTAATTCGCAGGTCGTGGGTAGGGTAAATGGGTAGGAATTAATTTAAAATTGAATTGGATTACAAAAGTGGCCAGATTTGGTAAAATAGACTAAAATTGACATGATTTTGGTTAAAAAATGGCTAGATTTTAAATGAATTGGAGGAAAATTGAATTAGCTGCTATATCATTAATAAATTACTATACTTGTAAGTAATTTAACGAATATGTAATATAATAGTTAATTTACGCAAAGCTCACACAAACATTATTATCAATATAAGTAATTTATAAAATTTAATTAAATCATGTGAATATTATTATGTAAATAATTTATAAAACTTAGTTAAAATTATATAAATGTTATCATGTAAATAATTTACAAAAATTGAGTAAAACGTATATTTTAAAATAAAAGATTATTTTATTAAAGGTACATATATTAACACGAAATATACTATATATGACATAATTACTTAATATTAGAAAATTAATGAATTAAAATAAATGCAAATTATATATACATACGTATATACTCATATATATATATACATACACACACACACACACACACACACACATATACATATACATGTGTAATTTTAAATAATTTTGCAGGAATTATGATGATTAATTATTTTAAAAATATGAATGCAAGCCGAACAATTGTGCAAAAAGATAAATAAAATATACCAATATAAGAAGCATATGCGGGTGAAGGGAGGTAAAAATTGGGTGTCAACAACTGCCCCTTCTTTGGTCGGGAATGAATGATGACTTGCTGAGCAAAGAACGTTGACCTAAGTGGCCAATTTTGTCCGACCGAGGAACGATCTCGATGGAGCTGAACGAAAAGGAAATAGGAATTGTGAAACGTTGTGGCCGATACTTTGGTATTAAGTCTCCTACATATCTCAGGTTTACGAGAATCAGGCCGCGTGTAGTTCTATACTTAGGGATGAAATTAAATCCCTAAGAGAAATTGGTAACACAAGTCTTGAATAAGGATGGAGATATCATGAATTGACAAGATTTAGAGTGCAATGCAAAATAAATAGGAGGAAATAAGGTTCGAAAAGAAGATAGTAGGAAAGACGCTATCATTTATAGCTCGTCCTACCTTTGGCATTCATGTAAGCAAAACAATTAAAGCATATGCATCAAATATTTCATAAAATAAATTGGTACAAAAATTAAACATGATGCAAGTTCCTTTTAGACGATGGAAGTTTGCTTCAAGACAAAAAGATGAGGTCTCTAAGCCATGATGTCTTGGGCCATGATACGCAAAATAAATTCCTTAGGCCATGAAATGATGTCTGTAGACCATGAAAGATGATGCCTTTAGACTATGACACCTTAGGAGTATCATAATCGGAAAAGTAAACCCTTAGGCCATGACATGATGTCCGCAGGCTATAAAAAATGACGCCTTTAGACTATGATGCCTTAGAAGCATGCTAAATGAAAAGTAAATCCTTAGGCCATGACTGATGTCCATAGGCCATAAAACAATGCCTTTAGACCATGACGCCTTCAAATGAGTAGGAAAATGATAATTTAAAGAAAATAAATTATTCGAGAGCCTAAATAACTCAAATGATAACTCTGGTTTATTTGGGCTCAGTGCAGACAAGTCATAGGGCTCAGAATGCAATAACGGGCTCAAACGCATAAAACGGGCTTGGAATGCACATAATGCTCAACAGGCTCAAATGCAAGTGCGGGCTCAGCTGTATATCGAAATGCAAGTACGGGCTCAAAATACAAACAACGGGCTCGAAATGTAAATAACGGGCTCAATCATGCAAAATGGGCTCAACTGTATGCATATATCATGTATATCACGGGGGCGATATACATCAGATATATATCAAAAAATGCATATATCATGTATATCACGGGCTCAAATGCATATGTCAAAATGTATCTCACGGGCTTAAAATGCGAATACGGGTTTAACTAAATATAACATGTATATCACTGGCTCAAATGCATATATCAAAATGTATACCATGGGATTGATATGCAAATAAGGGATTAGATGTATATCAAAATGCAAATACGGGCTCAAATGCATATATCATGTATATCACGGGCTCAAAAAATGCATATAAAGGGCTCAAAAAATGTAAATACGAGCTGAAATGCATATGACGGGCTCAAATGCATACGACGGGCTTAATATGCAAATAAGGGCTCGAATATATATCATGTATATTATGGGGCTTGGTAATGCATGTATCATGCATATTGCGGGCTCAAAAAATGCAAATACGGGCTCGAATGTATATCAAAATGTATATGACGGGCTCAATATGCAAATACGGCCTCATGATGGAATAGAAAGATATAAGTAGGGGCACAAGGATAGAATGAATTAGCTCTATTTCGCCTTACGATAAGATGTTCTCCATCTCTACCTTTTGCATTTTCGTTATTTCTGCACTCAAAGAAAAATTATTAGTTTGTAAAGGGGAGGTTGATCTATGCGTCTGTCTTGTAGTCCTCTTCTATCCGCTAAACACCTTTTCTTGAACTCCACCCAGGTATACGCTCGGGCATAAGGTTTAAATAAAAAGGTGAACTTTTAAAATAAATTAGTAAAAGTAAAAGTAAAGTAAGTTTGAAATATGTAGAAAAATTGAGTTAAATCACGGGCCATGGTATATTTTAAAACCATACAACATCCTTTTGTAATGATCAATCCTTGTATTGACTTAACCTTGATGAAATTTTGAGATCCTTCTCAAAATTTCTACCCTAGTGTAGAACATGACGCGGGCTTCTTTTGCAAATGCCATGACGTTACGAATTTTTGAGGTCCCCTAAAAAATTCTGCCCCAGTTTACAGCTTGTTAACCAAATCATCATAGAAAATATGATAGAATCATCGAGACCTTCTTAACGAAAAGGGAGAAGAAACATTTATAAAGATATAGACCGAGTCCCATAGAGACGCCTATGTATCCCTCTTAAACAGGAATCAGGTCTAACGTAGTTCAGGTTACAAGGCAGAGCAAAAAGTAAATTCCCAATCTAAATGTAGTATCTCTTAACAACGTCTGAGTTGATAGGTTTGGGCCAGATTTCACCATCCATCTCTACTAGGATAAGTGCTCCTTCCATCAGCACTCGGTGAACCATGTAAGGACCTTGCCAGTTAGGCGAGAACTTGCCTTTAGCCTCATCTTGGTGTGGAAAAATCTGCTTCAAAACCAACTGTCCAGGCATGAAGAGTCTTGGTCGAACTATCTTATTGAAGGACTTAGTCATCCTTGTCTGGTAAAGTTGACCATGACAGACTGCATTTATCGAAGCTTAGCTGATACTGGGTAATGCTGCCCAGTCTCTGATACCAACACTGCTCCAATGCCTACTTCTTTGAAGTTTGTTGCTCCATCAAAGAATAACCTCCAACCATCATACTCTTCAGCAATATCTTCTCCTATGAAGGCTACCTCCTCGCCGGGAAAGTATGTCTTCAGTGGTTCATACTCCTCGCCCACAGGATTTTCTGCCAAATGATCTGCAAGAGCCTACTCTTTTACCGCTTTCTGCATGAGGTAGACAATGTCAAACTCACTTAGTAATATCTTCCATTTAGCCAACGTCCCTATCGGCATGGGCTTTTGGAAGATATACTTCAGTGGATCTATTCTGGAGATCAGATAAGTCATGTAAGCAAACAAATAGTGCTTCAGCTTCTGAGAAACCCAAGTCAAAGAGCAACACATCCTCTCCAGCAATGTATATCGAGCCTCATACGGTGTGAACTTCTTGCTCAAATAGCATATGGTTTGCTCCTTTCTCCCTGTCTCATCATGTTGCCCCAAAACATAGCCAAAGGCATTTTCTATCACGGACATATACAAAAGTAGAGGTCTTCCATGTTCTGGTGGGACTAAAACCGGAGGCTTTGATAGATAATCCTTGATTCTATCAAAATCTTGTTGACATTCAGGAGTCCACTCTATAGTAGCATCTTTTTTCAGCAATTTGAAGATAGGCTTGCAAATAACCGTTGACTGAGCAATGAAACGGCTGATATAGTTGAGTTGTCCCAAAAAGCTCATGAATTTCTTCTTACTCCTTGGAGGAGGTAGCTCTTGAATGGATTTAAACTTATTTGGATCTAGCTTGATACCCCGATGACAGACAATAAATCCCAATAATTTTCCTGATGGAGCAGCAAATGCACACTTCATCGGATTTAGGTTCAGATTATACTTCCACAATCTGTTGAAGGACTTTCTGAGGTTTGCCAAATGATCTGAGCTTTTCTTTGACTTAATGATGATATCATCCACATAAACCTCAATTTCCTTGTGGATCATGTCATGGAAGATAGTGGTCATGGCCCTCATGTAGGTGGCTCCAATATTTTTCAACCCGAATGGCATCACTTTATAGCAATATACACCCCATGGCGAAAGGAAGGCAGTTTTCTCAACATCCTCATCATGCATTCTGACCTGATGATAGCCAGCGAAGCAATCCACGAACGACTGTGTCTCATGCTTTGCACAATTATTAGTAAGGATGTGGATGTTTGGCAGCGGAAAATCATCTTTAGGGCTGTACTTGTTGAGATCCCTGTAATCCACATAAATTCTGACCTTTCCGTCCTTCTTCGGCCGGCAAGATATTGGCCAACCAGGTGGGATACTCCACTACTTTGAGGATTCCAACGTCAATCTTCTTAGCCACTTCCTCTTTGATTTTTAGACTCATGTCTGGCTTGTATTTCCTCGACTTTTGCTTGACAGGAGGATATGCTGGATCAGTAGGCAACCTATGCTCTACTATGGAATGGCTGAGCCCTGTCATATCAGCATAGGACTAGGGGAAGATGTCCTTATATTCTTTCAGAAACTCTATGTACTGCCCAACCTCATCTTTTGTCAAATGAGTGCTGACTTGGGTCTCTTTAGGCGTCTCTGTATCTTCCAGGGTTACCACATCGATCTCTGCCAGATTTCTTTGGGCTTGTCTTCAAACTTTTCTACTTCCTTGACAATTTCAACCGGTACCTCATCCTCTTTGACTTCTAATGAGTTGCCTAGATTATGTTGTATAGTTTCATTACTAGCCATGGCCTTATATTCAACGCATTCAATACTGGAAAGGTTGAAAATATAAATAAGACAGAATCAAATATATGAAAGGAAAATAATTTTATTAATTGAAAAACTTGCTCATAATTCCGACATAATATTCAAAAGAAAATTTAATGGCTTTGAAAAAAATATTTTATTTTGAAACAATAAAAACTGATTCTTTTAGTCCACCCAGATGCCTGGCGAGCTCTGGATGGAGTGGCTTTACAGTTGGCGACTCCTCTTTGAGCTCCCGCTTCCTGTTGTGGGCCCCCTCCTTCCTCCTCGTTAATAATGGAATGTCAACTACTATCACTTGGATCCTCCAAAAATAGATTTCTTAAGATGAGCAGCACGACGTCTTCCTCAGCCCGCTTGATATCAAGAAAACCGTCAGAAATGAATGTTTGCTTAAGCAAAGACAGTGGATTTGGTAACAAGAAACTTTTCTTTCCCAAAGGATATTTCCATTTGTCCATCTCCTCGGCAGTGGGTCGATACCCCAATCCAAAAGTAGTTTTTTGTGATGCCACATGCAAAGGCTCCTCCATCCCTTGTAATCTGACCCCAAGGCCCTTGCCTGGCTCAATTCCTAACCATAGCAACATACTTAGAACTTTGTCGCTCCACCACCTTCCTTCCTCGATGACACCAAGAAGTTCTAAGGTGTGGAAACTCTCCCCGTCTAAACCTCCTTTTCCTTCGATGACGGGGATAACGGGAGTAACATAGATTGGACGACTTTCATCCCCATGGACCATGACCTCTTGGTGATCCCACTCGAACTTCAAGCATTGGTGCAGAGTTGAAGGCACAACCATTGTAGCATGAATCCATGGGCATCCCAATAGCAGATTGTAGGAGGCTGGGGTGTCCATTACTTGGAATGTTATAGTGAATGTGGCAGGGCCAACTAACACATCCAGATCGATTTCTCCCACGGTGTCCCTTTGTGAACCATCAAAAGCTTTGACATTCATCTTCCATAACTTGATTAGGGTGAGGTCAACTTCCAACGGGGTCAAAGTGTTCAACGAGCAAATATTTAAGCCGGAGCCTGAGTCAATTAACACCTTGGTGATGAACTTGTCTGAGTGCTGCACCGTGATATGAGTGCTTTGTTGTGAGCTATGCCCTCTACGGGCAATTCATCTTCGTGGAAGGAGATCTTTTGGGCTTCAAATACTTGACCCACCATATGGGCCACTTTACTACTAGATATGCTTGCAGGAACATATGCTTCTCCTAACACCTTCATCAGAGCTTTTTGGTGTTGATCAAAGCTTTGCAAAAGGGACAAAATAGAAATTTGAGCTGGGGTCTTGCTCAACTGTTCTACCACATAGTATTCCTTTGCCTGCACCTTCTTCTAGATACCATTATTTTCAACCTCCGCTACCGGTTGTTTTCCTTTGTCGGCCCCTTGAGCCAGAGTGTCGGGAGTGTATACCCATCCATACCGAGTTACCCCTTGTGCCGCATCCACCTCTAACACTTTTGCTCCTCATGGGGCATTTTCCTCAAAGCTCCAAGGTACCATTTTATACGAAATTGGAGCAGCTCTTGCCACTGTAAATGGAGGCCTTGGAGTAGCTACCTCAACCTTGAACGGAGGACGTCTCTACACTGTCATGGATGGATCTGAAGAAGAACCTGCTTTGTGTTCGATCACCCCAATAGTATTCGACAATTCTTCAACCTCATCATAGGAAATCATATTCACTTGGTGGTTTTCCAAAGGATTACTTGTTATGTTCGGTGCCGGATCTTTGAGGTGAATAACCTTTGTATCAATCAACTTTTGTATTTTGTCCTTCAACGATCTGCAGGGCTCTGTAGTTTGCCCCCTCATGCCCGAGTGGTACATGCATACTTTTGTTTTGGTCATACCACTTAGCTTGGGTATCGACCGGGACGGCAGGAATAGGCTCGATGTAACCTGCTTCTTTCAGCCTGACATATAGTTGATCAATCAGTTTTGCCAATGGAGTATAAGTTTTTATTGGCCTCCTTTCAAATTGGGCCCTAGGCCTTTGGCTTGACGAGGAAGAAGGTCGTGGGTGAGAAGGTTGTGGATAAGAAGGTTGTGTGCTATAAATGAGATAAGGGGGAGCTTGGTACTGTGAAAGAGGTGTTTGGAAATGGGTCGTAGGGGGAGTTTGATATGGAGCTTGGTAAGAATGGGGAGTTTGGTATGGTGATGGAGCTTGATAAGGTGATGATGGAGCTTGATATGGTGGAGGTGGAGTTTGGTAGGGTGGAGTCTGGTAATGTGGGGTTGGAATTTGGTAGTATAGGGGTGGAGTCTGAGGTCTGTAAACATAATTTTTCAGCCCTTGGGCCATCATAACAGTGTCAACTTCTTTCTTCTTTCGGCTTTCTGAAGCAGCTCCAGACTGCAAGGCTTTGTTAGCCGCCTGTAATGCATTCAAATTGATAATGGTACCATCCTTGACGGATCCTTGATACCGTCTTCAATTTTCTCTCCTAGCTTGATGATCTCTGCTAAACTTTTCTCGCTAACCAACATCAATCTGTCATAAACTTGCGGATCCAGAGTCTGCATGAAAATGTCCTTCATCTGTGCCTCTTCCATTGGGGGTGACACTCTGGGGGCCTCGGCTCTCCCACGAGTTGCAAATTCCCTAAAGGTCTCAGTGGGCTTCCTATTGAGGTTTTGGATGTAATGCAAGTCAGGTGCATTTTCTGTGTTGAATCCAAAATGCTCCACAAAGGTTGCTGCCATCTCTGCCCATGTAAACCACTTCTTTGAATTTTGCTCCACGTACCAACTAAGAGCGTCACCGATCAAACTACGCATGAACAATTTCATCCTTATCTTCTCATTTCATCCCACTCCTACTAGCTTGTCACAGTACAACCTTAGGTGGGCCCTTGGATCACCGGTCCCAGTAAACAATTCAAACTTGGGAGGTTTGTACCCTTCCGGTAGCTCGACTTCAGGATGTATGCACAGGTACTCATAATCTAGACCCGTTATTCCCTTTGTGCCTTCAACACTTTGAAATCTGTTGTTTATCTTTTTTAGCTCTTCTTCTAGCGTTTGAATCAACCTATCCTTTTCTGAAGGCTCGGATTCCTCTAGACGGTGATTCACAAGTGCCGTCTCCACATAGATTGGGTTGGTATGAGTGCGGGCATACGTTGAATTTATATTGTCCAGGGAAGGTATTTCTTGGGCTGGTAATGGGTAATGGGAGGTAACGGGAGCTGGTGGATTTGGATATGTATATGGAGGGTATTGGTAATATTGGGGTGGGGTATCTTGTGGTGGAGCTGCCGGTTGTGAGGACATAGGGAGGCTGACAGGTGTCTTTGATGTTGAGGTATCGGCTTGAGCCCCAAATAACGATGTCTAGTTGTTTAAACTGCGAACTTGTGTTAACTCTTCTTGAAGCTCAAAAATTTTCTACTCGAGCCTTATAATCACCTCGTTGTAACCTGCAGGCCAGAACTCTTCGAAATTATCTCATTCATCCATAGATGTATCGTTACCAACCCTATCTGAGATGCTGTTGTGCTCGTCCATCATGTTCTTCCCTCTATTGCTGCGGCCAGGAATGGGAGGAGGAGAAGGAGGAGCCCCTTTGGACCTTGTATAGTAGGCCAGGTTTGCACAGATCAACCTTTGGGAAGGGAAAAAATAAGACAAACAGCAAACAAATCCATAGTTAGTAGGAGAAGTTAGAAATCATGCTAATTAAAGTAAAGATCAAACAAAATGTTGACGCATTTCCTAATTTTTGAGCCTGTTTTACGCCAGAGGTAGGCCTAACGAGTTTGAGAGAAAACATGTTGTTAAGTATTGTCATTTTGCTCCCAACAATAAACCCCCAAATGAAACTTTATTAAGATAAAATATTGCAAATACAAGAAAACAATTAAAGAAAAATAACATTCAACTAAATCTTAAAAACTTCTTCATTAGGGTCTGCTTTCTTTGGATCTTCCAGTATTTTGTCAAAACGGTGGCAACTAGACATGAGATAGGACAATGCTTGATCTTTCCCCATAGCTTCCCCATTCAGGCATTCCTCCCCATGTTTGCTGAATTCGTCACGCAAATCTTGTATCCTTAAATCCAAACCTAAGGCACGATCTTTTCAGTACTCCAACTCTTTGCCCATCTTAGCAATTTCTTTGGCATTGTCGTCGTGTAACTGTCGGTGACAAGCCTCAGAATCTTGGACCTCTCTCTTTAGGCGGTGATAGAGGGTTTGTTCTTGTGCCTCTTTATCGGCCACTTGCTTGCCTCGTTTGAGGCTTCTTACAGCCTCACCTGCTAAATCTGCACGCAGCCACTCACTGTAGCCAACCTCACAGCCCGCTTGGTACCTGTACATTTCAATGCTTTTCTCATCAAGGACCATTTTCGTCATCTAGATATTGGCTAAGTAGGTGGCGTTGAGAATCTTATCATCCTTATAGTCAAGCCTATGAACATTCATATTAGCAACTCTGGGTATAATTTATTTTCTCCCTTCTTGTCTCATCAATCTCATTGGAGCATAAGGCTGTAGGCCATGAAGTCCTATTAAGACGATGTAACAATGTTATTTGGTGTATGTCACAAAATACGAACTAGGAAACTAGCCAAACATCCATTGCACTAAATCTTCTGTCAAAGTGTTCAGCATTCGTCCCCACTTCTCTACCTCGTTATACCTTTTAATCTTCTTGACACCCATGGTTACTCTGGTCTTATGTGCCGCAATATGATCAGTTTCGGTGAGTTCGGGTAATGCCAATTTACCCCTAACCTTTTGCAGATGTTCAATCAACCACATTTTGCAGTAACAAGTTGTAGCCTTTGAAACATTTGTCCCCTTCTTTGCATTTCCCCAAGACCCGATAAATATCTGCTACAATCATAGGGACGATCATGCATGGCCCTTTGTTAATACCATTGCACAAAGCATGGGCTACCAGAACAAGGAGAACGTTTACATCTTCCTCGGCTCCTCATGGGAAAACCATCAACCCCAAGAAATAAACTATAAATGCGAATATCCTTTTGCTAACCCACGAGCTAGGGTCTGAACTCTCAACTTCATAAATTTTTCGAGAGGCACTGTGGCCAAATCTATCATACAAATAGGAACCTGGAATTCTTCCTTTTACAACATAGGCTACAAGATGCCTCCCTTGCAAACCCAACTTATCTTGAATGTTTTCTAGAGTGACACTCTTAGGTATTATAATTTTAGCCCTTTGCCATTTTCTGTTTCTCCAGTGCAGACTAATATTTTCCACATAACCCCAGTTTCCTCCAAGAGTGGGGTCATTTCGATCTCGCCGAACCTAAACACAGAAGCATTTCATCCCAAAATGTTGTGGTAGCTTTGATGAGTTCCCTAAAGGGAGTTATTTGCCCGAGGGAGGGTAAGTGTCTCAGCACCTTCCTTACTTCCCTTTGGCCGTATTCACCCAAATCGGCCCACCAAGATTTCATTGTTGTCGGAACACATCAAACCATGCTAAATATGGGGTATGATGTAGGCGGATTCATTATACCTGCATCACAAAAATGTTAGCCTAACCTACCTGCCCAAGAGCAAAATGATAATACTTAAACCATATTTTCTCTCAAAATGCACATAGTTTTGATGAGAACGTTCTCTTCCGGATTTAGAAATCCCTTGGAACTCAGGGAAATGTTTTAACTATTAGGCTTGACCCGCCTTGGGTGTCGAGACAACGTAGGTTTAAGAAAAGGTGCATTCCTTAGTAAAGGATTACACGGTAAAGCTTTAAGAATGAGAGTGGGTTTAGACGCGGTTCCCTCAAGAGGACAACTTGAGAGTGGGAAGGCTCATGATTGTCGACGCACCGCTGATCGACCGATCCATGATTCGCGACACAGGGTATTTTAGGAATGAACGTCCGTGTGACCATGCAACCGTTCCAAAAATTTAAAAAGACTTTTGACACGAATAAACAGTTGTATCCGTATATTAATTCAGAAGCATGGCTTTCGGTTGTTAGGCTAACAAATTAAAAATGTGGTTAAATCAAATGATCTCCCATAGGTGATTTCATTTATTTATCCTAAAACTCACTGTAACTAATTATTGAATTAAAACAAATGAACAAATTGTATTTAGACGGTTACAGAATCCCATAAGAGGATAACAATTGCGCACATAATTTCTAGATGAAGACGACAACTATAAATTATGTAGGAAGAATCCTAATCAGTTACTTCAGCATTTTTTCAAAAAACTATATGCAATACATGTTTTAATCCTCTTATCAGATTACTTCAAGATTAAACAGAGATTGCACATAATAAGAATTCATTCAGTCATACAGGCTGATTATACTACATATACTTTAAAAATTATGACTTAACATGTTAACCTTTGTAATTCTTAAAACATTATTCCAGCCATTTATTTCAGACTAAATTCCAAGAAGCATGAATTTCAGTGTCACATATGTTATTAATTAAATTGAATTCCCACAAGTAATGTTTTCAAGATGCAATTATAAGACCTTTTCATGTTAAATCAATTGAAATCCTATAGACATAATTTCTATCATTGAGTATGTTATGAAAATCCTATAGGCATGCCTTCTGTTTGTCACGTATGTTATTGAGATTCCCTATGAGCATGATTTCTAGATTAACAATTAAATAAATAAGAGAAGCACACAATCCCCGCCCTCATAAACCCTTTTTTTCACTATTATTAGTTTTTACAATTATTACAAAACTGGAAAAAATAAAATAACAAATTAATACAACCAAAGAAAAATAAATAAGATAAAATCAATAAATAAACTAAAGAACATATCCCTAGTCCTTCGTGTCCCGGGCAACTCTTCATCCCAAAAATAGGTGTAACCTGTTAAATGGGTGATACAAAAAATACACGTACAGACACATATATGGAAATCCTTAATTTATTTAATTAAATTTTCCGCCGAATGTCTATACAAACAAGTTGAGTCAAAAAGTTCAAACACACATTGTAAGACCTGTGCAAAATATTTAAAGAGTTCATGTTTGTTATGCAAGTATGAATTTGCACATAGTATTATCAAAAGTAATGTAGAGAAATAACTAACCAGTTAATCAATAACGAAATAGAGCGACAACCAGCAATTTTCGGAAAGGATTTTCCAGTAATTGAGACCCAAACCTCAATACGTCAAGATCACAAGGATCTCGTGGATCTCGAGCATTGCTCGTATTGAGGCGGGGTAGAAAAATATGATTTTTCTTAAAGGAACAAAGCAATAAAGTATATTTTATCTCTGTAGCCATATTCGAATAAATCAAAATAAAAGAAGAGGGCTGCTTATATAGCAAAAGTCCGAGAGGTTTTTAAGGAAAAGGGAATATTGAGAATCAATTACCAATAAATATATGTCATATGCAAATGAGTAATGATTTACTAAAAAACTAAATCAGGGAAATAAAAATCCATTTACCAAAATTACAAGTATTGAAAGAAGGAAAGAATTAGTCAAACATTATCAAAACTATTTAAAAGGACTGTTAATAAATCAGGAATTAAATGCTAAAGTATCTTCTAAAAGGAAAAAGGTTTAACTACACAGAGTAAGTATCTATCACATTAAGAGAGAAAAAACTAATAGAATCAAATGAAAAAAAATCTTCTTGATTGAAAAAATCAAGTTAAAATATATAAGAATAATTAATTCAATTTCAGCATATGTACTGGACACTAGATTGACTAAGAAAAGAAAATCACTTGATGGCAATTTTACCTTAAATTAAGAGTAATTAGGTGATAATGAGATGTCACTCAATATATAAATAACTAATAAATTACCAAATTATATATAGAACAACTGTATTTACTGGGTAAGAGAAGCGGAAATAATCTTGGTAATAACAAATTTAACCCAAAATAACATGGCTAAATTAATTAGAGAAAGAAAACGAATCTCACACTGCCAAGTTAAAAGAACTTTTTCACATAGGTCAATATAGATACGGAAAGCAAATAAAATTAGCCCTCATTTAAAGCAAAACCAATCAAAGAATTCATACGCTTAGATTGTGTGATTCAAATTGAGCAAGGAGCTTTAGTTTGTCACATAAATAAAATCTTTAAAGGATGAGGACAGGTTAACAGAGACTAAACATATTTGCAATATCTTTCAACACTAAAGATACACACGACATCATACTTAACGGAAGGCAAGAGAAATCAACGTAGCTAAGATGATATGTAAGAATCCTATACAGAGAGCAAAGAGAATAAAGGAACACACATATCTACTGCAAGATGTAAAACAAATATCAAACAGACTTTCCCAAAGTTCTCAACAAGAACAGTGATAGGCCCTATATTCCAGACATGTGTAAACTGATAAACACTATTATATTCTAATTTATTATTATTATTATTATTATTATTATTATTATTATCATCATTATTATTATTATTATTATTATTATTATTTAACCAGAATATTTAGCTAGATTAAGGTGATAAAAACAAAATCGCTTAAACATTTAGTTTTTCATACACTATAAATTTAAACTAGTTAACAAGCAACATTTAACAAAGAGTAAACCAAAATTTTACACAAATGCCATATCTTGGAAATCTATCTTTAAAGATATTATGAACAAGTAGAGGAATAATTAATCAAAGAGAGATAACCACATAAGAGAAAAGGGGTAAACAGAAAAGAGGTATAAAATGAGAGGGAGAAAGGAACGACAGCTAATTTGTCGGAATTTTGCTGACTCCAGCGGTTTGCTGGAGATAATGGAAGTTGTGGCTTAGGGTTGAAAATGAGGGAGAAGGCGGCTGGTCTTTGGGGTTTTGAGGTTGTTCGGGGATGGTGGCTATTTTGGCCCGTGTGGTGGCCGGAAACGAAGATAAATGGGAGAGAGGAATGGTTTCAGGCGGGGTTTAGTTCACCGGAGCAGTGGTTCTTTTCTGGCGGTTCTGGGTATAGTGTCACGATGCCGGCATGGTGTGAATGAGAGAAGAAGAAGATGGGAAAAGAGGGAGGCGACGTCTGGTCGGCGTGCCATTTCTGGCGAGGGGAACAAAAGAAAGGGAGGAAGGTTGGGTGGCGATGGTGGCTGTAGTAGGTGTTTCGGGTGGTGACTGACGCGGTGAAAGAAATAGAGGAAGAAGGGAGTGAAGAGGGAGAGAGGGCTGCAGGGATGCGGTGGAGCACCAAAAATAATGGTGGGTTGTTTTCTGGCGAGTTCTGGCTGGAGGTGGAAGGAGAGGAAGAGATGGGAGAGGCGGCGCTGAGGTGAGAGGAAATGAGGGAATAGGTTTAGGTTTGTGGGGGGTGTAGTGTAAATAAGGAAGTAGGATAGGGTTTATAGTGAGCCGTAGGATTAAAAGAAATGAACGTCTGAGATTAAATTTTAAGGCAAATGGGTCGGGTTAGGGTAATTCGCAGGTTGTGGGTAGGGTAAATGGGTAGGAATTAATTTAAAATTGAATTGGATTTCAAAAGTGGCCAGATTTGGTAAAATAGGCTATAATTGACATGATTTTGGTAAAAAATGGCTAGATTTTAAATGAATTGGAGGAAAATTGAATTAGCTTCTATATAATTAATAAATTACGATACTTGTAAATAATTCAACGAATATGTAATATAATAGTTAATTTACGCAAAGCTCACACAAACATTATTATCAATATAAGTAATTTATAAAATTTAATTAAATCATGTGAATATTATTATGTAAATAATTTATAAAACTTAGTTAAAATTATATAAATGTTATCATGTAAATAATTTACAAAAATTGAATAAAACGTATATTTTTTTAAAAAGATTATTTTATTAAAGGTACATATATTAACACGAAATATACTATATATAACATAATTACTTAATATTAGAAAATTAATGAATTAAAATGAATGCAAATTATATATACATATATACATACGTATATACTCATATACATATACATATACATATACATGTGTAATTTAAAATAATTTTGCAAGAATTACGATAATAAATTATTTTAAGAATATGAATGCAAGTCGAACAATTACGCGAAAAGGTAAATAAAATATACCAATGTAAGCAACGTATGCGGGCGAAGGGAGGTCAAAATTGGGTGTCAACAAGTACTCTTTTTTCTATCACCAAAAGATACATTTCCCCCTTTTAGTGGAGTGAGTGAAAGGAATTTTTGTTTTTCTCCTATCATGTGTTTTGAACAAACACTATCCATGTGCCAATGCTTGCTCCCTTTCACTCTCATCTGCAAAATAGCTTAGGGGGTTAGTTTTAGGAACCCAGACAAGCTTGGGTCCCCTTTGTGATCAAAGGGATGAATCAAGTCTCTTCTTCCCTAGTGTGACAACAGGTTGTATGACCTGTTTTTACTGACAATTTTGTTATTAATTCCTTTAGCCAACAGGATACTCCTATTTCTGCTTCTTACTGCTACTGTACATTCAGTTGTAGGATGAACACATTTACCACACAAGTAACATATATCTTCAGTGACACTTGATTCCTTAAAGAAGCCTATTCCAACTCTTTCATTATGAACCCTCCCACTTAGATTATTAATAATCCTAGAAGACTTGGTCCACCTATTGCTTTCTCAAGATCACCTTTTAGCTTTGAAACTTCCAGACTTAATTTTCTTACCTTTTCCTTTTCACAAGTGCAATCAACTTTATATTGTTTCAGTTCAGATTCAACCTTCCTTAATTTCTCACCAGCTTCCTCCTTTTGACTTGAGGATTTTTTCAGACTCTCACTGATAGTTTAAAGTTTAATAACGTATTTCTTCAAAGAAAAATTCTCTTTATCAGTGACATTTTTACTATTTTTTAGATCAATGAACTCAAATTTTAGGCTGGAAAGACATTAAACAATTGATCTCTATCAGAAGTAATTTCCTGGAGTTTATCCATTGCAACATTCATCATGGATATAAGTTTCTTTTTAGACAAAGTATGAATGTTTTCATTCAGATCAAAGATGCTTACCTCAGAGTTCTTGTCATCTTCTTCAAGATCAGAGTCTCCTAGTGCCATGAATGCAGTTTCATCAACTTCAGTGTCAAACTCATCAGATTCAGATCCCCAAGCAGCCATCATTGGATAATTCTCCTTCTTCTTTGTCTTTTCTTTCATTTCTTTTTCAGATTTATCCTTTTCAACTCTTTCTCTCCTCCACTCAATTTCCTATAGTGGACAATCCTTGATCATGTGATCAACCTTGTTGCATTTATAACATCCAGCTGAAGACTTTTCATTGGAACTCTTTTTATTACCTAATCCTTTCTTGTCATATCCCTTTTACTTCTTGAGATTTTTTTTAAATTTCTTGGCAAGGAAGGCAATATGCTTATCATCACCATCATATTCGTCACTATCACAAGCCTTGAGAGCTAGTGACTTTTCTTTGATTGACTCTTCTCTCTTAGAATTATCTATATTCATCTCATATGTCTTCAAGTTTCCTACCAACCCATCATGTGTCATGGTGGAAATGTCTTTTGCTTCCCAAATAGCAGTTACCTTGACATCCCATTTAGCCTTAGGAAGGACCCTTAAGACTTTGTCAACTTGTTCTTCAGTAGTGACCACCTTTCCCAGAGAAGATAATTCATTCACCAGTGATGTAGGTCTTATGATCATCTCTTGCGAGGATTCACTTTCCTTCACTTTGAATGTTTCATATTTGGTGAATAACATAGCAACTCTGAACTTTCTAACTTGACTTGTTCCTTAATGAGCGTTGATCAGAGCATCCCATATTTGTTTTGCTATTGAGCAATTTGAAATTCGGTTGTACTCATCAGGACCCAATCCACATACAAGGATGTTCTTAGCTTTGGCATTTTTCTTGAGAGCCAACAAGTCATTTGCAGTAAATTCAGACCTCACCTTTTGAACTTCAACTCCATCCATCATCTTCTTAGGAATTATAGGTCTGGTAGTGATCCTGTCCCACAGCTCGTAGTCTTCAGCCTGGATAAAATTCTCCATGCAAACCTTCCACCAAATGAAATGTGATCCGTTGAAAAGAGGTGGTCGAGTGGTTGACTACCCTTCACAATGTCTAATGGGTGGTGCAGAATTCATCATGATCTATCTTAGGTGTTAATATTTTAAGATAAATGTGCTCTGATACCAAATATTAGACTGCACAATCTAAGAGTTTGACTTAACTATTTGCCTACAGATGAAACTGGTCGTCAGATGTGTTCCAGTTTTGTGAATAAACAGTAAGTAAATAAGAAACAGATTTAACATGGAAAACACCTGGCTCTAAAGGTGAAAAAACCACGACCTATACTCCACAGAATTTTTCTCCAAACTTCACTAACTCCAAGAGCCTCTTCAAAACAGTTGATTACAACTCTTGCAAGCTAAGGAATTATAAACTCTAATTCCTAACTGTACAATCTTCTAACTCACAATGTCTTCCTGGTAACACGACTTGAAGACCAACTCTCTTAATTAAGTTTATAGCTCACTGAATTGAGAGTACAACCATTACAACTCAATGACAACTTCTAGTACAAGAAAAGCCAAGCTTAATACTTTACTAGACAGATATGTCAACAAGAATCTCACCAAATGCAATAAACTCTTTTTCTCTCTTTGTGAGTGTATAAGTACTCTGCGATATCACACTCCTTTATATACACACATCTTCCAGGAGTTCTTCTTCCTTCCAAACTCTTTACGACAACACCTTTGCCCACCTTAGAGTTCCTTCTCGTGTGGAAGTCTTTATTTAAGTTAATCTTTTGCACTTTATTGTATTGTAATAAGACTCCAACTCTTTTGAATTATCCACATGTTGATTTTGCTGAGTTTATTTAATATTGCTTATAATCTCCTTAATTCTTATGCCTTAACTTGTGAATATTTACCGCTTCATAAGTATTGCGCTCAACCATTCATTAGACCAACTTTATTCACCTGTTTCATCAGCTGGTTGTCAATCATCAAAACCACAAAGCTCCTAACAATCTAGGAACACCTTCAGACACTCACATACTATAGGAACTGACTAAAGAGTCGGGGTCTCGGACGTAGAATCCTTGACCCAAACTAGATGATATACACAACCCTTGGAGATCATCTTTCTGGCCTTGAGATAGGAAACAAAGTGACCTACAGGACAACTGAACTACCTTTCCACTCTAGGACTGGTTCACCCGAAAATTGAAACTCTACCATACGGGTTCTACAATTGGTTGATGCATAACAAGCATGCAACCAATCCATACCGAAGATAACATCGAAATTGGTCATATCTAACTACACTAAGTTGGCTGAGGTGACTTTCTGAAGAATTGTGATAGTGCAATTTCTGTATACCCGTCGAGCTAAAACTGGCTCACCGATAGGAGTAGAGACTGAGAAGTGTTCTGACAAGATTTTGGGATTGACACTAAAACTAACAACAACATAAGGAGTCAGGAAGTATAATGTAGCCCCTGGGTCTAATAATGCATAAACATCAAGATGGAATACTCGTAACATATTAGTGACCACATCCGGTGAGCACTCCTGCTCTTGACAAGATAAAAGTGCATCGAACCTATTCTGGCACTATCTGCCACCTTCACTAGAAGAAATTCCCTGCTAAGATGGGCAAGCTACTGGGGTTGCTAAAGTGGTGGCTGGGGCACGGGCTGTACCATCACCTTGTATAGCTGAAGGACAATACCTGAGCATATATCTAGGCTTCCCACACTCGAAGCAACTATCAGCCAACGAAGTACTCTCTAGGGTGCTTCCTACCACACTTCCTACAAATTGGGAAAGTGCGCTCCTCGCTCATGCTCCTTTGACCCCTAGAAACTGACGCCCTACTCCTCTAATCACCTCAAGGTCTGGATAGATCACTTGCTAATGTTGGATCTGGGGCTAAAGACCTCTGGTGGGACTAAGGGCGATGTCCACCACCGAACCTCTACTAAGAGTACCCATAGCTCCCTATCCTGGCCCTCTTGGCCTCTCTTTCATTTTCCTTCATTTGTTTTGCCTCTATCTGCAGGACATATATCATTAGTCTGGAGATATCTATATCATTAATTAGTATGATGGTCCTGCACTCCTTGGACAATGAATCTATAACCCAATTCACAAACTTGCTCATGTGAGCCCTCGAATCAGTAACCATCTGATGAACGGTGAATTTATGCGTTTCTTAGCCATATTTTATCCATACTTTACTATGTTTTGAGAACAAATTGAATGTGTTTTCATGTGTTTTATTATATATTTGTAAAAAAGAGATAACACACATAATTAGATTCTTTCAGGGCTTAAAGTGATGAAATTAGGCTTGTTTGAGGCTTAAAAGAGCAAAAATGGCAAAACGGGATCGAAGGAACAAGTTGATAGAAGTTGGCATTGCGCAGGCAATCCTGTGCCATGACCTGCACAACATGTAAGCAGTATAGGTGCTTCCATAGGCGCGACACTCCAGTCTTGATGGCACCGTGAGTAGCGCGATGCACATGATTTCAATTCTTATTTAACTAGGAACTGAAGCTGCAAAACCCAATTCAAATTAAAGATTGAACAACGAAGGCAGAATCTACTATAAGAATCCTCTCATAACATGTTTTAGATGTCACATATTCAATTATCAGATTCAAGAGTGCTTACATAGTTATAGTTTTGCACAATCCATACTTTGAGAATTTGTGTAATAGTTTAGTTGAGTTTCTTTTGAAAAATCCATTAAGTTCTTGTGAAGCTTGTTAGCTTGAAGATTTTGTAGAAAAAGTATTTAATAAAGTAAGTATTTAATTATGATTTTTTCTACATCTTTTATTTATTTTATCATAAACATGAGCGGCTAAATTTCTTAGGCTAGGGTTGTCAGAACAATGATGGATTACCGAATATAGGCATAATAAAATAGCGATTCTTGAATGATGAATTGGGTGAATTGTTATTCTCTTCATTTTGATTAAGCTTTAGTGGTTGTAAACGTTTAAACATGCATGTATCTTCAACTTGCCCGACCAAGGAGGTTGAAGTTAGGAAAAGAGAATAACAATGGCAATTTAAGGTTAATAACTCTCATCTAATTAACTTGAGCTCTAACCGAGGATAGTTAAAGTCAAGACTTACTGCAAAGATAAAATATACACACTTTTGAGACCGAGAGGAGATGGGTGGAAAGAATCTACTTTCTATTGGCGAACGCAACATATACACTTTGAGACCGAGAGGAGATAGATGTAATTATTAAGTCGAGAAACATTAGATGTACTAAGAATAAGTCTTACACAAAATTCATCAAGATAGATCACTAGTAAAAGCGTACTATGTTATAAAATCATGTGGAACACAATCCTAGCTTAGCTTTATCAATTTGATACAAACTCAATTATTTTTAGAATTATTTTCTTCTTTTATTTGCAACCCCCCCTTCCAAGATATTGATTAAGAGTTAGCTTATTTTCATATTTAACATATTGTTTCGGCCCATTCCCTATGGGATCGACCGCAATCTTTGTTGGGTTATTATATTTGACAATGACCGCTTTATACTTCAATTACAAGGTATAATTTGGGCGTGATAAAATTTCAGCACAGTTGCCGGGAAATACAGTTTTGAAACAGTTAATTGGTGTTTGAGCTTAACTAGTAATTTTATTTCATGATTTACGTTTTTCTTTTCCTTTCTTTTTTTTCTTATCACAAGCTAACATGACGAACCCTATGGGACCAATAAATCTCCCATTAGAGGAGATAACCAAAGTGTAGAGAGCTGAAGCTGCGTGCTTGGTGGAGGAAGCTCGACTAGCTAAAGCAACTAAGAGAGCTGATGCTACAAATTTTGCTACCGTTCTGGCAGACAGGAACCGACAGAACCCCCCTCGTCATCATGGATGAAATGCTATTTGGAATGTGCTCTTCAAGGGGGATTATGACTAGAAGAGGTGGAATCCAATGTTCCACCCCCATTGTTAGCAAATGCCAAATTTGATATCACGAGTACTATGATGTAGTTTATGAGCATGAAAGGGTTGTTCAATGATCTACCCATCGATGATTCAAACCAATATCTAATAAATTTCACCAGTATCTACCATGCTTACCGACTGCCTAGACTTTCTCAAGAGGCAATTGGACTCCGCTTATTTCCATTCTCATTAGCTACGGAAGCTACTTTGTGGCTAAAAAATCATCCAAATGAGTCTATCACCACTTAGGCAGAGCTAACCGCCGCTTTCTTGGAGAGATTCTTCCCACCCTCACATATGATTTAGTTGAGGGATGAAATTAATGACTTCAAACAATTACTTAGAGAAGCTCTACATGAAGCATGGCTATGGTTCAAGAAGAAATTGTAATAGTGTCCTAATCACAAGCTTTCTAAGGAGGTCCTTTTGAAGGTATTCTATAGGTCACTAAGCGCAACAAACAAAGCCATAGAAGACGGGATAGTTGATGGGTCCACGATGGCCTACACTTGCAGATGCTAGTGAAATATTGGATAAGATGACTAAACCAATAGGGAATGGCATACGAGAGAATCCAAGACTGCTATAGTGAGCTACTCAAGAGGAATGACAACAGAGTAGTGAAAGAAAGAAGAGGAACAGGACCAAGACATGTCCCATCTTAAGACCCAGCTAGAATTTATTACCAAGCACCTCACAACTTTAAACACTCAAAAGGTGCATGCGGTGAATGCACAAGATAGAGGACCTAGGTATAATGATCATTACCCTGAGGCTAATGAGGAAACAAATTTTATAAATAATTAGGGAAATTTTTGGTCCAACACCCAAGAGTCTAACCAAGACTCTTGGCGTCAAGGTCAAGGAAATAAAGGTCGAAACTACTATGGGAACAATGGCTGTGACCAGGCTGGGCCAAGGGACCAAGGTCATTGGAGGAATCGAGAGGCCCCAAAGAACAATAAAGGTGGAGTATACATCTCTCCACGAGCAAGAGAGCCTGCTATGAATGACTATGGGATAGAATGGTTATAAGATATGATGAGTCACATGATGAAGAAATTTGACTCCATTATATTAGGAGTTAAGGGGATGAAGAGGAACTTTCAAGCTTGAGTCAATTGGTGGACTCACATTCAACCTCCATTAAGTAGTTAGAGCAGCAGGTGGAGCAAATCTCGGTCGCGTTGAATCAAAGGCAAAAAGGCACTTTGACTAGTGATACCATTCTAAACCCTCGAAATGAGGGTAACTGCATATGACCATGAGCCCGTTAGGTATCTTGATGAAGTCTGAGTAATCCAGACCTACATCGTGCCGCGATGTTAAATCATACACTACTTGGGAGGAAACCCAAGATAATTTTAATTTTTAGAGATAATGTGTTTGTTAAAGTGTGCAGTGGTTAAATTATAATATGAAAAAAAAGGTTTTGAGTATAAAAGTTGAAAATGGGGTGCGACGGAAAAAGTCACACTGTAGCACAATAGATTGCATGTCGCATAAGCAATGTAGCACAACAGGCGCCGCAATGCACATGCTTATCTTGGGCAGCAGGCGCCACGACGTGCAGACCTGTCTCTTGTAGCAAGACCCATGACACGCAACAACATTGGCGCAGTGGGCGTCGCGTAGTGCAGGGCTAGTCCTAGCAGAAAAAGTCACGAGTTGGAGGGTAAGACTCGACCGGGAGAGTGTTTTAAAACCCTAAAACCTAATTTCTCCCTATTGTTTAAGCTATCTATGCCGCACACCCCCTCTCTCTTAAAACGTTTCTCTAAAAACTTTATGTTTTCTCAAAATCCTTCCATACTTTTTCACCAAAATCACAAAAAACTACATTTTTATTGTTAATTCTCCAACAATGGCTCCAAAATCTAGCAAAGGGAAGGGAGTGAATTCTTCAACCCACGGTTCAAGGGATCAAGAAGAGCTAATGAGGAGGATCATGATGATGTGAGTCTACCACAACAACCATTGAGGCATTTTGGGATCTGTTGGGTCACGAATCAAGAAGGTAATAAATGGTTTAAAGAGCATAAAGAATCAAAGTACTCACATGAAATGTTTATTATTAGAGAAAACTTGGCATTGGAGTTTCCACATATTGTAGATAGATTGCATACTCTTGGTCTTGGCTCTGTGTTTAATGATCTGGGGGAATGTAACTTGAACATGGTGAGGGAATTTCTCGCTAATTGGGATCCTAAGGAAAGGTCCAACCAAGTAAAAATTAGAGGGTAAAATGTTAATTTTTCTCCCACGATTTTGAATAGAATAGTTGGTTCACCTAGCATTGACCCATAACTCTTCAATAATTTGATTTTGAGACCTCCCTACAGAGAAACTCGACATACTCTTAGTGGCCCAACTTCAATTGCACGATAGGCCCATCACCAACAAGAAGGGTATCATGTGTTTTTCACCTATGCACATATGACTGGAGAAGCTAAAATTAGGTTGAAAATTATTTGTGCTTGTTTGGTGCCCGGGAAGCATATGACTCATATTACACGAGAAAAAGGTGTTTCTTGTTTATGCATTGATGACTGGGATGCCTGTTAATGTTGGGGAAACTATCAATGATATGTTGAGAAGAGAGAGGGTGAAATAAGGGCAGAGGTTTAGTTTTGAGGGTCTCTTGACTTGATATCTGTAAGGGTACCAAATTGAGGAGGAGGAGGTGGATTGTAGGCCTAGGTATGACCCAACGGAAAATGATGTGACAAAGAATAATGATCCTGGAGGCATACATGGTCCGGTCCTATCTATTAGTGAGCATTATGCAAGAATTGATAACATGTTGAGTCACCTATACGACATGCAAATGCTGCAATTAAGAATAAATGGAGTGAATGAGGAGCAGCTGCAACAACTCAACATAGACTATCCCCTGAATGAGCACTCGAGAGCTCTTTGCAGAGTCGGGCCTGGATTTGAGGAGCCCCTTGATGATGATGTGGCCACTGATGAGGAGATAACGAGAGTGGAGTCTGACATAGAGTCCGATGATGATGATGAGGATTCTGAGATGGGGGAAGCTGCTCTTTCCCCCACTAACGATGAGGATTAGAGGCCTAGAGATTTCTTCTTTCACTCTTCTACTTTATGCTTTATTATTTTAGCACTGGAATCATGGCTTATCTTGCATACTTATTTTGTTTGTAGTAGTTTTTTAGTTTTATTTTATTTTGGATTTCACCAGTTTTTATTTTCGATACTTTTTCGGTGGATAGTCCCTTAGAACCGATTAGAGGGTCTAGAATATTTTTTTATTCATAGATTCATGATTTGTCCTGATGATGGATGGATGACGACCGTCTTAAGAGAAAATTAGTCATTAGGAAAAGCAAGAACTTAAGACCTTACAAATACTACGTGCTTCACTTGGGTATCATTGAGACTTTGTGAAATTCACCCAAAATGCATGAAAAGGAAGAAGCACTTAGTCTTTTGGAACTTGACTCTTGTACTTGAAAAAGTGGGCTTAATTATGTTATGCATGCTATATGGATATATGTGTTTTTATACTGTTGATTGCCATTGTTAAGCCATTTGTTCCATTGTGTGAGCGATGAATTTTAGTATACTCCGTGCTTTCTCTTTGATGTCTAGAACATGGACGGTGTGTGTGCAAAATGAAATAAGGATGTTGAATCTAGGAAGTGACATAGACGTTTCTTTGGTAACCTATTTGTATCCTATTTTTACCTACCCTGATGTAATTGTCCTAGTTAGCCGTTTTGAGCCTTAACTTATTATGATAGCTATATTACAAGCTTAATCCTTTTTTGTTCTATTGACTTCTAGATCTAAATGACTCCTAGAGCACTTTAATGAAAATTTTTTGCATGAAGGAGAATAAGTGGAGAAGTAAAGGGAAAAGCTACAAGTATAGAAATTAGAAGAAAAGAAAAAGGTGAAATTTGCTAAACAAAGAGGCTGATATAGTGGGAAAACGAAAAGAAGAAAGAGCTTTGAAGAAAACAAATGAAAAAAAATTGTGAGCTTAAATGTTGAAATATCCCTACTAGTCACCTAAGTATAAATTGAAAAATAAAAGGAGGTATAAGGAGAAAAATAGGAAATTGAAGAATGTGCTAAAGAGTTAAAGAGTTGTGAAGTATTAAAATACTTAGGGAACTTAGTCACTGTATTGGCTAGATACTTCCTACCCGTCCCTTAGCCTACATTACAACCATTGTAAGTCCTAATTGATCCTAGATTCAAAGTTGTATATTAATGGAGTGTTACACTAAGGGCAAGCCTATGGGTTGTCTTTTTGCATGCATGTTGAGTTCTTTGGAGAGTGAGAGGAAATTGTTATATCTATGCCCAAGTAAAAAATTATTATATCTTTTTTGTGTAAGGGCATCTCTCCAAAAGGTGAGGGGCACAATGGTAATACTTTGGCAGAACTTGATTGCTAAATTACATATGATTCATGTTGGCCCAAAAATATGTTTTGTTGAGATAGCTCTAGAAGCTAAGTGATTTCGAACTTTGATATTTTAATGTTGATCCTATATGCATGTGAGCGAATTTTTGGAGATTGATTGATTTGTCTAATAATCCTAAGCTTAAGAAGACCTATTCGTAGGGTGAATTTTATGGATAAATTTGAGAAACGAAGTAGTAGATTATTCAAGGATGAACAATAGTTTAAGTGTGGGGTGGTGATGAACAATGAATTTACGCGTTTCTTAGTCATATTTTGCCCATACTTTACTATATTTTCAGAATAAATTGTGCATGTTTTCATGTGTTTTATGATATATTAGTGAAAAAGATCTAAGGCACATGATTAGATTCTTTCAGGGCTTAAAGTGATGAATTTGGGCTTGTTTGAGGCTTAAAAGAGCAAAAATGGCAAAACGGGATTGACGAAACAAGTTGATAGAAGTTTGCATCGGTGCAAGCATCCTATGCCATGGCTTGTGTGACACATAGGAAGTATAGGTGCTTCAAGAGGCATGACATGCCGAGCTTGATAGTCGCCTTGAGCAGCGCGACACATAGGGGTGTGTCAGGCGGCTAGGATTCCAATCCCAATTCGACTAGGAACTGAAGCTGCAAAATCCAATTCAAATTCATGAAGGAACAACAAAGGGTGAATCTACTATAAATATCCTCTCATAAAAATTTTTAGTTGTAATATATTTAATTATCACATTCAATAGTGCTTACAAAGTTATAGTTTTGCACAATTTATACTTTGAGAATTTGTGTAATAGTTTAGTTGAGTTTCTCTTGAAAAATTCATCAAGTTCTTGTGAAGCTTGTTATCTTGGAGATTTTGTTGAACAAGTATTTATTAAAGTAAGTATTTAATTATGATTTCTTCGACATCTTTTATTTGTTTTCTCATAAACATGAGCAGCTAAATTTCTTAGGCTAGGATTGTGGGAACCATGATGGATTAACAAATGTAGGCATAATAAAATAGTGATTCTTGAATGGTGAATTGGATGGATTGTTATTATTTTCTTTTTAGTTAAATTTACGGTTTAGTTAAGTTTTAGCGGTTGCAAACATTAACATGCCCTATTTTCAACTTGCCCGACCAAGGAGGTTGAAGTTAGGAAAAGAGAATAACAATGGCAATTTGAGGTTAATAACTCTTGTCTAATTAACTAGAGCTCTAACCGGGATAGTTAATGTAATGCCCCGGAAGCTCAAAATCAATATCTGGGACATAAATTAGAAAATATGAAAAACTGCAGAAAAGTTGAAGAAAAGTTGCAGAACGGCCAACCTGACGGGTCATTAAAAAACCCAACAACTCGTCAGGTCAACCGTGAGGAGGATACCAAGGATATATTTCAGTGTTCCTAATAGACGACCCCACGAGTCGTAATCAATCCCCATGACTCGTTAAGTCATTCATTGCCAAGCCGGAGTTCAGAAATTTAAGGAAGTTACAGTGTACTCGACGGGAGGCCACCACGAGTCGTCATCAGTAGTAACGACTCGTCAGTTCCTTTGTTTCTAGTCCCTTCTAACATTCTTACCCGTGTACCTGATGGACGACACAACAAGTCATTCCCAGTTATGATGACTTATCATGTGCCTATCAAGAGTAAGTAGAAATTCTCTAGTGAACTTGACGGGAGGACCCAACAACTTATTAGACCTGGTGACGAGTCATTAAGTCACCCGTTAGGGACACTTGACAGTTTTTCCTAGCGAATCTCTAAGGGCTATTTAGTAATTTCTTACTCTCCCAAGCATTAAACCACGTCGTTTAAGCACCAGTTTCAGATGTTTTAGTGGCGAGAAACGGTCCATTCCTTAGTCCCCATCTCAGTTATGAAGAAAGGATCGAAGTCTCCTCTCAAAAACTCTCAAACGAAGTATAGGGTTCCTCACCAACTTCAGCCATTCAAGCTTCTTCATTTGGAGAAATTTAGTCAGGTATGTAGGGTTTTACTAAAGGGATTGTTCTTCCCTTATGCCCCCAAGATCCTCCTCAATGATTTTTGTCAGTTTGAAGCCCTGAGTTTTTCGAGTACGAAAAGGTTTCATGGTTATTTTCATTGATTTCACTTCGAACGATGTTCATGTATATTGTTGATATGATCCCTATAAATTCCTAAAATATTGTCAGTGTTTATACATAAGTAATCTAAGCCCTAACTTTTGAGTTATGAATTTTGTTTATTAAATTCCCTCTAGTGAATGAAGAATTCTATGGGCTGAATTTTTTAGATTTTCCTATATATTTATATATGTGGAGTAAATAATCCAGTAATGAAAATGATGTTAGCCCTGTTGAATGAAATTCCTAGAATCCTTGAAATTGCTCTCTATTATGAAATTCCCATATTGTTGGGATAAGTTGAGTTCTCTATTAGATGCTAGTAGTTTTGACCAATTAGAATGTAGAGTCTCTTTTTTAGAATCTTTCAGAAAAATGTCAACTGATCAGTTTGATTCCACTTTATCTTTTTAAGGTATCAGTTGTGCCTCCCAGTTTTAGACTCAGATTCAGATTTCAGTTATTTGGTCCATTAGGCGGTCATGACATTCAGTTATATCTCTAACCAGCCCAAGCACCAAGTTTAGTTATTAGTTGTTCTGTAGACGGTTACGACGCTTCTAGATAAGCAGCTCTGGCCAGTCTTAGGACCCAGTTTAAGAATTTGGTCCGATCAGGCTCTCAGGGTACATGCAGTTATTCGTCCTTGACTAGTCTTGGGCCTAGTTTCAAGCTATCAGCTTAGTAGTTCATTTTTGGTTTTCCAATGGGAGTAGGACTTAGCACCGAGACAACCGGGGTTCCAGCGCACCCAGGTTTCTAGAACTACATTGCCAACGTAGGTTACAGTATTACTTGGCCTGATTGGCCCCAAATATATTTTGTGATCACCCAGTTCATGCCTTTATACCCTGAAAAGGCATATTAGGTCCTACTGGTGGGGTGTATACATCAGGCTCCACGTCTAGCTCACGTGGTTAAATGTCGGTTATAGACTCTCCTACTAGTCAGTCCAGTCCAGTATTAGAATAAGCAGCTCAGTTTAGTACAATATCCAAATTCAGTGATTTAGACTTAGGGGCATGTCCATGACCTTCAGACAGAGTCATCTTGACCATTCAGATTATATCAGTAGTTTAGCTCAGTACTTATTGGTCATGGCATCATTTCAGTTCAGTATTTATATTCAGTATGTCTCTCCCACTTACTCAGTACATTCAAAGAACTAACGCATGCTTTTCATGCTGTATCATTTCATGATACAACTGCAGGTTCTCAGGTTCAGCACAGATAGTTACTTCAGTTTCAGAGCATGCCATTCCAGCAGATCAGAGTGTGAGTGCTCCCCATTCGAGGGATTGTTTACTTATTTCATTTGGTTCTGTTTAGACTTAGAGTTAGCTGGGGGTTTGTCCCAACAACTCCTCAGTTAGATGGCTTTTAGTGTATTTAGTGTATTTAAAGATTTGAACCTTTACTTTCAGATTTGTTCTTCTTAAATACTTTACTATTATTTTTAAGTTCCACTGTGCATGTTTGCTCAGAATGTTAGTGTATGATAGACCAGGGGTTGACTTGGGGTCACTTGTGGCTTCAAGTACCGTGTTACGTCCAGGGTGTAGGCTCGGGGCATGACAAACTTAGTATCAGAGCCCTAGGTTTAGAGTATCCTCGGCAAGTCTGAAAGCCACATTGAGTAGAGTCCTTTTTATGGGTGTGAAGCGTGCCACACTTATGACGAGGAGGCTATGATATTTATTAGTAAAAATTTCCCTTTTGTTCATATTTTTATCGTGCGTTAAAGTCAAATTCCGAAGACTTCTTTCTAAAGCGTGTCCTTTTCCTTTCAGCGAACCATGCCTCCTCGATGTGGAAATGGACGAAGAGCTGAAAACGCCAACAGACCCGCTCCACCAACTCCGACAGTTCCTCAGGATGACTCTTTGTCTACCGCCGAATTCAGGGCAGCCATTCAGTTGCTTGCTCAGACTGTCACCAATCAAGTGAACCAGTAGGTGGTTTCAATTCCACAAGCAGGTCTACAACTGCTTCTCTAGTGCGGGATTTCACCCGGATGAACCCTCTAGACTTTCATGGAACAAAGGTGGGAGAGGACCCGCAAGGCTTTATAGATGAGGTTAGAAAGATCACCCGGATCATGGGTGTCAGCTTCTCCGAGAGTGTTGACCTGGCTCCCTACCAACTAAAAAGGGTAGCCCAGGCTTGCTACGAGCAGTGGAAGGAGGGGCAGTCAGCAGAAGTAGGACCGGTTGAGTGGGAGGAGTTTCATACAGCTTTTCTGGATAGGTTCTTTCCCCGGGAGCTGAGGGAGGCTAAAATGGCAGAGTTTATGAACCTAGGGCAGGGCAACTGGACAGTGGAGGAGTATGCTCTGGAGTTTACTAGACTATCAAAGTATGCTCCAAAGATGGTGGCCGAGCCGAGGGCTCCGATGCTGAAGTTCGTGAATGGAGTGTCTAATCTGGTCCTCAAAGAGTGCAGGACCGCGATGCTGATCAAAGACATGGATTTGTACAACCTAATTGTTTATGCTCAACAGATTGAGGCCAAGAAATTAAAAGATATGGAGCGTAAGAACAAGCGGGCAAGAACTGGTCATACAGATTTTGGCCATCAAAGGTCTGGCGGTGGTAGCTTCCCACAGCAGCAATACCAGCAACAATAGTAGAAGGCCCTAGCACCTAGCTCAGCCAGCGCACCAACCTTTTGGTCCCTCCAGGATCGTAGGGGTGGGTCATCTGGCACTCAGTATCAGGCCCACAATTCAAGAAACAAGTACCCAATGGGCCCCAAGTGCGGCAGAAACCATCCTGGAGAGTGTTTACATGGTAGAGAGGGTTGTTTCGGTTGTGGATATCTTGGGCATCGACTTAGAGAGTGCCCATCAACAGGGCAAGGAAGGTCACAATCCACCACCTCAACAGCTTCAGCAGGCCGACTAGCTCAGTAGGACAACCCATCAGGTACAGATGGAGGTCAATGCCAGAATCATTTTTATGCTCTCTCTTCTTGTCAGGATCAAGAAAGTTCACCTGACGTAGTTACTGGTATGTTACGTCTCTTTCATCTAGACATGTATGCCCTCCTAGATCCAGAAGCTACTCTTTCGTTTGTGACTCCATATGTAGAAGTTTAGTTTGACATCAATCCAGAAGTCCTATTAGAACCCTTCTCAGTTTCCACCCCAGTTGGCGAGTCAGTTAGAGCTAGCCGGGTGTATAGAAATTGCCTAGTCTCATTCTTAAATAAAATCATCCCAGCTGATCTTGTAGAGCTAGACATGGTCGACTTCAACCTTATTCTAGGCATGGATTGGTTACATTCCTTCTATTCCTCAGTTGACTATAGGACTAGGGTTGTCAAGTTTCAGTTTCCAAATGAGCCCATGTTAGAATGGTCGGGCAGCAGTTCAGCGCCTAAGGGTAGGTTTATTTCTTTTCTTAGGGCCCAGAAACTCATTTCCAAAGGATGTCTATATCATCTCATTCGGGTCAAGGATTCCAGCTTTGAGACCAAGCCACTCAGTCAGTTCCAGTTGTTAGAGAGTTTCCAGATGTCTTTCCTGAAGATCTTCCCGGAGTCCCCCCTGAGCGGGAAATAGACTTCGAAATAGATCTCCTTCCAGACACTCAGCCCATCTCCATCCCTCCTAACAGAATGGCTCCAGCTGAGCTTATGGAGTTGAAGGAGCAGCTAAAAGATCTTCTTGATAAGGTTTTCATCAGACCCAGCATCTTCCCCTGGGCTGCTCTAGTGCTATTCGTGCGTAAGAAATACGGTACCCTCAAAATGTGCATAGATTACCATCAGCTGAACAAAGTCACAGTAAAGAATAGATATCCCTTACCTAGAATAGATGACCTATTCTATCAGCTTTAGGGAGCCAGTTGTTTCTCCAAGATCGATCTCAGGTCAGGATACCATCAGTTAAGGGTTAGAGAAAGTGACATACCAAAAACAACATTTAGAACTCGATATGGTCACTATGAGTTTGTGGTGATGTCCTTTGGGTTGACTAATGTCCCAGTAGCCTTCATAGACCTAATGAACAGGGTTTTCAAGTCGTACCTAGATATGTTCATCATTGTATTTATCAATGACATCCTGGTGTACTCCAGAAATGAGGAAGAGCATGCCAATCACCTAAGGTTAGCATTGCAGACTCTCAGAGATCGCCGGTTATTCAAGTTCAGTAAGTGTGAATTTTGGTTGAAGTCTATAACCTTCTTGGGTTATATGGTCTCAGGTGAAGGGATACAAGTAGATCCTCATAAAATAGCAGCGGCGAAGGATTGGCCCAGACCTACCTCTCCGACAGAAATCATGAGTTTTCTGGGCCTAGCGGGTTATTACCGATAGTTTGTAGATGGGTTCTCCTCCATAGCCTTTCGTCTAACCAAGTTAACTCAGAAGAAGGTGAAATTTCAGTGGTCAGATGAGTGTGAGAAGAGTTTTCAGGAGTTAAAAACTCGACTCACTACCGCTCCAGTTTTGACCCTACCAGAAGGAGCAGATAGGTTGGTTGTATATTGTGACGCCTCTAGAGTTGGACTTGGTTGCGTTTTGATGCAGCGGGGAAAAGTGATAGCCTATGCCTCCAGAAAGCTCAAAGTCCATGAGAATAATTATCCAACTCATGACTTGGAGTTAGCGGCGGTGGTATTCGCACTGAAAACATAGAGACACTACTTGTACGGGGCTCACGTGGATATGTTCACAGATCACAAGAGTCTTCAGTACATGTTTAGTCAGAAGGACCTAAACCTCTGACAGAGAAGGTGGTTATAGCTCCTAAAAGATTATGACATAAGTGTGCTGTATCACCCAGGCAAGGCCAATGTGGTGGCTGACGCCCTAAGTAGGCGATCTATGGGAGATATACTTTTAGGGAGGAAAAAGGGAGTTAGCAAAGGATGTTCACAGACTAGCCCGGTTAGGGATGTAGCTGGTAGACTCAGCTGAAGGTGGAGCAGTAGTGCAAAGCGGGTCAAGTTCATCTTTGGTAGTTGAAGTTAAGTCCAAACAAGATGAAGATCCAGTTCTACTTCAACTGAAGGAAGCGGTTCTCAGAAAAGAAGTTGAGGCTTTCTCCCAAGGGGGAGATGGAGTGCTCCGCTACCAAGGAAGGTTGTATGTGCCAGATATCGGTGAGTTGAGACAACTTATTTTGGCTGAGGCACACAGCTCAAGGTATTCCATTCACCATGGTGCTACTAAAATGTACCACAACTTGAGGGACATTTACTATAGGAACGACATGAAAAAAGACATTGCCGAATTCGTAGCTAAGTGCCCGAACTGCCAGCAAGTCAAGGTGGAACATCAAAGGCCAGGCGGAATAATCAAGATATTAGTATACCCATGTGGAAGTGGGAAGAGGCAAATATGGACTTTATTACAGGTTTACCGCGGACTCGCCGGCAGCATGACTCAATCTAGGTGGTAGTGGATCGGATGACTAAGTCAGCCCACTTTCTCTCAGTCAGAAGCACAGATTCAGTTGAGAATTATGCTAAACTTTATATTCGAGAGCTGGTTAGACTTTATAGGGTGCCACTGGCTATTAGTTCATACATGGGTACCAAGTTCACCTCCCATTTCTAGAAGTCTTTTCAGAAGGGACTTGGTACTCAGGTCAGGCTCATACAGCTTTTCACCCGCAGACAGATGGACAAGTTGAGCGGACTATTAAGACTCTACATGATATACTAAGAGCGTTAATGATTGATTTTAAGGGTAATTGGGATGACCATCTGCCTCTTATCGAATTTGCGTACAACAACTACAATTCTAACATTCAGATGGCCCCGTTTGAGGCATTGTATGGTAGGAGATGTATATCTCCTATAGGTTGGTCTGAAATCGGTGACGCTACCTTGATAGGGCCAGACTCAGTTCATGAGGCGATGCAGAAAGTTTAGCTCATCCGAGAAAGATTGAAAACAGCCTAGAGCCGTCAGAAATCCTATGCCGATGTGCGAATAACAGAGCTAGAGTTCTCAGTTGATGATTGGGTATACCTGAAAATTTCACCCATGAAAGGGGTGATGAGGTTTGGGAAAAAGGGGAAACTCAGTCCTAGGTATGTCGGACCCTATAAAATTTTGAGGCGTATCAGCAAGGTAGCCTATGAGCTAGAGTTACCTTCAGAACTAGTAGCTGTACATCCAGTTTTCCATGAATTACTTTTTAAAAAGTGTATCGGAGATCCAACCTCTGTGGTGCCATTGGATAACGTGGCAGTCAAGGATAGCCTTACCTATGAGGAGGTACCGGTCCAAATTCTGGACTGACAGGTTTGTAGATTAAGGAATAAGGAAATAGCTTCAGTCAAAGTCTTATAGAGGAATCAATAAGTTGAAGGAGCTATGTGGGAGGCCAAAGCAGATATGAGGGCCAAATACCCACACTTGTTCTCTACGACTCTGTTGCAGTTAATATGTGAATTTTGTTTTAGGAATTGAACTAGATGTTGAATTCAGTTCATATATCTAAATTTTATTTCTGACTTTGGTTGTGTTATGAAAAACAAAATTCAATTCAGTTATACTCTCTGAAATGGAGATAGTCATTTCAGTCGTTTTGAAGTTGAATGAGCAGTATTTGAATGCTTTGATTGTTATTTTTCTGGTTGCTATGAGTTTTCCAACATTCGAGGACTAATGTTTCTAAGGGGGAGATATTGTAATGCCCTGGAAGCTTAAAATCAATATCTTGGACATAAATCAGAAAATCTAAAAAAATTGCAGAAAAGTTGCAGAACGACCAACCTGAGCGGGTTGTTAATGGACCCAACGACTCATCAGGTCAACCATGAGGAGGATGCCAAGGATATATTTCAGTGTTCCCAACGGACGACCCCACGAGTCGTTATCAGTCCCCACGACTCGTTAAGTTATTCGTTGCCAAGCCGATGTTTAGAAATTTGAGGAAGTTACATTGTACTGACGGGAGGCCACCATGAGTCGTCATCAGCAGTAACGACTCATTAGGTCCTTCATTTCCAGTCCCTTATAACATTCTTACCGGTGTACCTGACGGACGACACGATGAGTCGTTCCTAGTCATGATGACTTGTCATGTTCCCGTCAAGAGTCAGTAGAAATTCTCCAGTGAACTTGACGGGAGGACCCAATGACTCATTGGACCTGGTAACGAGTAGTTAAGTCACCCGTTAGGGACACCTGAAAGTTTTTCCCAGTGAATCTCTAAGGGGCTATTTAGTGATTTCTTACTCTCCCAAGCATTAAACCATGTCGTTTAAGCACCAGTTTCAGACGTTTTAGTGGGGAGAAACGGTCCATTCCTCATTCCCCACTCTCAGTTCTCAAGAAAAGATCGAAGTCTCCTCTAAAAAACTCTCAAACAAAGACTAGGGTTCCTCACCAACTTCAGCCATTCAAGCTTCTTCATCTGGAGAAATTTAGTCAGGTATGTGGGGTTTTAGCAAAGGGATTGTTCTTCCCTTGTGCCCCCCAGATCCTCCTCAATGAGTTTTGTCAGTTTGAAGCCCTGAGTTTTTCGAGTATGAAAATGTTTCATGGTTATTTTCATTGATTTCACTTAAAACGATGTTCATGTATATTGTTGATATGATCCCCATAAATTCCTATCAAATTGTCAGTGTTTATACATAAGTAATCTAAGCCCTAAATTTTCAGTTATGAATTTTGTTTATTAAATTCCCTCTAGTGAATGAAGAATGCTCTGGGCTGAATTTTCTAGATTTTCCTATATATTTATATATGTGGAGTAAATATTCTATTAATGAGAATGTCGTTAGCCCTATTGAATGAAATTCCTAGAATCCTTGAAATTGCTCTCTATTATGAAATTCCCATATTGTTGGGATAAGTTGAGTTCTCTATTAGCTGCTAGTAGTTCAGACCAGTTAGAACGTAGAGTCTCTTCAAAATCTTTTAGAAAAATGTCAATTGATTAGTTTGACTCCAGTTTATCTTTTTGAGGTATCAGTGGTGCCTCCCAGTTTTTAGACTTAGATTCAAATTTTAGTTACTTGGTCCATTAGGCTATCATGACATTTGGTTATAGCTCTGACCAGCCCTAGGACCCTAGTTCTATTATTAGTTGTTTTATAGACGGTTACGATGCTTCTAGATAAGTAGCTCTGGCCGCTCTTAGGACCCAATTTACGAATCTGGTCCGATAAGGCTCTCAGGGTACATGCAGTTATTCGTCCCTGACTAGTCTTGGGCCTTAGTTTCAAGGTATCAGCTTAGTAGTTCATTTTAGGTTTTCCAGTGGGAGTAGGACTTAGCACCGAGTGGGCCGGGGTTCTAGCGTACCCAGGTTCCTAGAACTACGTTGCCAGCGTAGGTTACAGTATTACTTGGCCTGATTGGCCCCAGATATATTTTGTGATCACCAAATTCATGCCTTTATACCCTAGAAAGGTATATTGGGTCCTACCGGAGAGGTGTATACATCGGATTCCACGTCTAGCTCACGTGGTTAAATGTCGGTTATAGACTCTCACACTAGTCAGTCCAGTACAGTATCAGAATAAGCAACTTAGTTCAGTACAATATCTCAAATTCAGTGATTTCGACTTAGGGCATGTCCATGACCATCAGACAGGGTCGTCTTGACCATTTTAGATTATATCAGTAGTTTAGCTCAGTACTTATTGGTCATGGCGTGTCATTTCAGTTCAGTCTTTGTATTCAGTATGTCTCTCCCACTTACTCAGTACATTCAAAGTACTAACGCATGCTTTTCATGCTGTATCGTTTCATGATACAGTTGCAGGTTCTTAGGTTCAGCACAGATGGTTACTTCAGTTTCAGAGCATTCCGTTTTAGCATATCAGAGTGTGAGTCCTCCTCATTCTAGGGCTTGTTTACTTATTCAATTTGGTTCTATTTAGACTTAGAGTTAGCTGGAGGTTATCCTAGCAACTCCTTAGTTAGATGGCTTTTAGACAAATATGGCTTTCAGTGTATTCAGTGTATTTAAAGATTTGAACCTTTACTTTTAGATTTGTTCTTCTTAAATACTTTATCCTATTATTTTTAAGTTCCGCTTTGCATGTTTACTCAGAATATTAGTGTATGATAAACCAGGGGTTGGCTTGGGGTCACTTGTCGCTTCAAGTATCGTGTTACGTCCTGGATGTAGGCTCGGGGTGTGACAGTTAAAGTCAACACTTACTGCAAAGCTAAAATATACTATCATGACCTGAGCTGGGACCCTAGATCAAGAGACAGGACCTAGAACCACGAATGGCTCCAAGTCGACCCATGACATAAACCTAGCATCTAAAGAGCATATATTAAAGAGAAAACTGAAAACTTAAACATGAATAAGCGGAAGTCTGAATAACATAAAGCGTATATCAAACAATACATCACAACGCTAAATCTCAAGTTGAACATACTAGTCTATGTCTAAAAAGCCTCTACTAACTGATGAGATGCTGGGACAAGCCCCCAACTATCTCCAAGTCTAAAAAAAACTGACAACACAAAACTGAAATGATAGATGCCCTCTAATAATAAGAACTCACCCAAGGTAGGGCAGAACTGAGCTGACAGGGGAAGCGAGCTATCCGCGAGACTGAACTGGATCACCTGAACCTATATTATAAAATAATGTAGCATAGGATATGCAATCGGTACTTTGAATGTACTGAGTATCTAAGGTTAGTAAAACCTATTTAATAAATATTAACTAAAATCATGTATATAAATATAAATAGATTACATAATAAGAGTAAGGATTGCATGCTGAAAATTGTATCTAAGACATACATGATCATAAGCTGATTATCATAACTGAACATGGTGACTCAAGATCGAGAAATAAAAATCATATGACTTGTCATAGCTGTAATTGTAAGTAAAAGCTCATAAACTGATCATTGGGTCAAATCTGTTGTAAAACATAACATCATAGGTCATGAACATGAGTAACTAAAATCATGAGAAATAATGAGAGACTTGTCATAACCAACACCATCAAAATAGAGCTTACGTGATGCCCCAACTATCACACCAAAGTGGACAAAACTGTCCAAAACCTTGCTAGGGCTAAGGACAATATCATGATATCGATATCAAGTTGAGTTCCCTTGGTGCAGGGGAAAACTCTATTGAGAGGTCCCAAATATAAATATACCTAAGTTGGCGCGTTTTATGAGATCAGAGAATCTTGGAACCACAAGCCTATTCGGTGCTAGACATTACTCCCAAAAACATGCATAGTGCTCACATCATTTTTCAATGAAGTTGAAATCATAATTACATGCATAACCTGAAATCTGAACATTGGGAGTCTTGACTCCAAAACATATCATAAGCTGCATTAGGAGTTTTTACTCCAAAATATATCATAAGCTGATCTTATTAGACTTGTCCAAATCATAAAAACATACTTAACTTGTGTGGGCTTGCCCAAATCATAAAGTCATGTACACTTGAAATAGACTTCATAAGTCAAA
This sequence comes from Datura wrightii, assembly GCA_035772735.1. Lineage (NCBI taxonomy): Eukaryota > Viridiplantae > Streptophyta > Magnoliopsida > Solanales > Solanaceae > Datura > Datura wrightii. Next base: position 149,013,010 of record JASDFA010000018.1, read on the forward strand.
ATCATATATTCGTACATGGAAAATTTATAAATGTTCGTGCTAGATATTTATTCATACTTGAAATCATAAATCATGAGTTTGACTTTTCATAAAACTTTCATAATAGGGCATAATTTCTAAAAACTCAAAATCATGAATTTATAATTAAATTGTGATAAAATTTTCCCATTAAACTTTAAAACATACTTTAGAACATGAGGGAATTAGACACATAAACATATCATAGAGAATTTCATAAAATTGGATTAAAACACTATAAATCCATATACTTGAATTCATGAACTTGAGGAGAAATTTTTGCATGAGGGTTGAAGGAAACCCTCATTTATAGCCCTACGTACCTGGTTAAACTAATCCTCGAACTAGTTTTGAAAGCCCAAGAGAATTGAGGAATAATTTATAGCTTGATCTTGAAGAGGGTTCTCAATAACTTACGTGCATGGGATCCTAATGGATTAAAGTACGTTAACCCTCTCAAAACACTCCTTTCAGGGCTTAAAACAACGTCATTAGGAAGTTAGGAGCTTAGGAATTATGAAAATATCCTTAATAATTTACCTGGAAATTACTCACTAACAGTCACCACGAGTTGTACAATCAACTTACGACTCGTTGTGTCATCCCATAACTAGCCAGTCCATTTTCCCCCAACTCTCTGATTATTTCCAAGACTCCTACCATGACTCTTAATTCCATACTATGAGTCATACAACCACTTATAGGATCAACACCTGATAGCCTCGTACCATACATGACTCTGTGACCATGAGTCATACCACCAAACCACGACTCATGGTCTGGGGAAAAAAACCTCTGAACTAAACCATGGGTCTTCTTACGACCCGTACCATCTAACCACGACTCTTACTAAGAAAAAATTCCAGACTCCTTTGCTGAACATATTCAACTTCCTGAATCTAGTCTTAGAAAACTTTGGGGTATTACATTATGTCCCCTTTGGGAACATTCATCCTTTAATGTAGGATAAGCATTTTGAAGGGCCAGGGAAGGAACTGCAATCCTAAAACCAAATAACTGAAGCTAAAAAATAATGGAGTGACTGACTCTGGACTAATACACATAACTAAACCGAATTCATAATACAAACATATATGTAATGACATGAAAGGAACTTAGAGACATGAACTTGACATGAAATTGAATAGAGTACTAAGGAGAAAATTGATACCTCATACTGGAACTGAGTCAGAAGGGAAAAGATACGGGTATCTGACCATCATATCTACTTTAGCTTCCTATGTAGCTGCCTCAACAAGTTGATTCCTCCAAAAAACCTTCACAGAAGCTACTTCTTTGTTCCTTAACTTACGAACCTGACGATCAAGGATCTCAACCAGAACCTCCTCATAGGTAAAACTATCATTCACAGCTATGCTCTCCACCAGAACAATGAAGATCGGGTCACCAATATACTTCTTCAATAGATATACATAGAAAACTGGATGCACCGAAGCTAACTTCACTGGTAGCTTTATCTTATATGCCACTTTGCCGACTCGCCTCAAAATTCTATAAGGACCAACATATTGGGGACTAAGCTTTTATTTCTTTCCAAACCTTAAGCTTTTCTTTCTTTCCAAACCTCATCACTCACTTCATGGGAGACACCTTCAGAAATACCCAATCATCAACCTTAAACTCTAGCTCTCTCCATCTAACATCTACATAAGATTTCTGATAACTTTGACCTGTCTTCAGCCTTTCCCTAATATGCTAAAATTTCTCCATGGCCTCATAAACTAAATCTATCCCTAACAATGTAGCTTCACCTAACTTAAACCATCCAATAGGTGATCTACACCTCCACCCATAAAGAGCCTCAAATGGAGCCATCTGAATGCTGGAGTGATAACTGTTACTGTAAGCAATCTCAATGAGAGGCAAGAGGTCATCCCAACTATCCGTGGAGTCAATCACACATGCTCTAAACATGTACTGAAGAGTCTAAATGGTCTGTTCGGCCTGAGTATCTGTTTTTGGGTGAAAAGCTGTGCTAAGCTTGACTTGAGTACTAAGATCCTTCTAAAACAATCTTCAAAATTTTGAGGTAAACTGAGTACCTCTAATTGAGATTATGGAAAAGGGAACCCCATGCAACCAAACTAACTCCCATATATACAATCTAGCATAATCCTTAGTTGAATTGGTAGTTTTAACTGGTAAGAAGTGAGCTGATTTGGTTAACCATATCGAGTCATACTATCGGCGTGTACGAATCAAACCTATAATGAAGTCCATATTGATCTCCTCCTCCTTCAAAGTGGGAATAGTAATGTCTTATAACATACCTCCAGGCCTTTGATGCTCAACTTTAACTTGTTGATAATTCAGAAACCTAGCCACAAACTCCACTATGTCCTACTTCATGCCATTCCACCAATAGACTTCCTGTATATAATACCCTAAAAGTCCCTACAATCAAACCCTATACATATAGCAGATTCACCAAGAAAATTTGCATTTTTCCCTCTGAACGACTAATAGTATGAGCCGCTGTATAGTGGTACGGGCCGTAGGATCGAGTCGTGGTGGATTTTTGGATGACAGGTCTTGGACCAACGGGCCAAGGTACGACTTGTAGGTTGATTGATATAATAGACTATTGTAAGAAGTCGTGGTATATTTCTAGTGTGCCTAGAAATGATATCATGAGTCATGGTATGACTCGTAGTAGGGAACACCATGTAATACTCCGAAAACCCTAAGATCAGACTCGGGAGTTGAAATAGAGAAAATATATATTTCTGCACCAGGTCACAGGACGAGTCTTCCAGTGACCCGTCAGGAACCCCACGAGTCACTTAGCTAGTACTTGATTGAAAATTTTAAGTTTGGGGTGACCATAGGTGTAACCACGAGTCGTGGTCATCCACACGACATGTTAAGTCACCTGTGGTCAAAGGAGGTTGAAGTATGAAGGAAAGTGGGACAGTGTACCTAACGGCTAGTCACCACGAGTCATGGTCAAGACCATGATTCGTAGGGTGTCCTGTGGTCAAGAGTTTGTTGAAGATTGGAGAAACTCGACAATATTGGCAACGATTGGTCACTATGAGTCATTGGGTACACCACGAGTCGTGGTGTCCCTTAGAGGAATAATTGGCAGTGTTCACGACGACTGGTGACCACGAGTCGTGGTCACTGGTAACAGTCTATCCAGTCTCTCGTTGGGACCGGCAGTCTGTTTTCCCCTGTGAGTTTATTAAGGACTTTTCCATGATTTCTAAGTTTCTAAAGCCTAAACTACATAATTTTAAGCTTAGTTAGAAGGGTTTTAAGAGAGTTAAACCTATCCTAAGACTTACCATTCCATGCATGCAAGACTAGAAGGATCTTAGGGGTGATCAAGGCTAGAATCCATCAATTCTTCTTCAATTTCCTTTGGGTGTTCAAGGAATAGGTTAAAATCAACTTACCCAGGTATGTGAGGCTATGAATGAGAGTTTCTTTCACTCTCATTCCCTAAACTCTTCTCAAACTCTATGGATTTCAATTCTATAAGTCAAGTTTCATGATCTATGAGGTTTATGCCAATTCTCGTGAAATTCTATATGATCTATCGATGGGTCAATCTCCTTTATGTATTAAATTTTGTTTTATGAATGGAAAGATTTTATGAATATTTTGAATATAAACTTATAGATTTGAATTTAACTCCAATTATGCCCAATTATGTATGTTTTTATAAAAGCCAAGTTATGATTTCATCATGATCTTGATAAAAATTAGCCCAATTATGATTTATGCTTCATGAATGATTTCTCTCAAGTACTTATCATGGATTTATGAAATATCAAGTATATACATGTTCTACAAGTATTCATGAATTTCATGATTTGTGGATTTATGATTATGGCCAACTCGCTGGCCTTATTTCATGGCTAGTTTGCATATTTCAAGCATGCTTATGATTATGATGATTTAACTAGCCCATGAATCTCATGTATATTATCCCATGAGCACTATATATGTTTTGGGAGTAGTATTTAACACCGAGTAGATCTAGGGTCCAAGCATACCCCGAGTCTCAAAACTATGCGCCAACATAGCCATGATGGGACCTCCTTTGTGACTGTCCCTTTTGCCCGAATGGGCCTTTCATGAGTGATATCACGCCTCTTTTCATGGTTCTACCCTTGGCGAGGTACGAACATCCCCCCGACTAGGGTTTTTTTTCAGGTTGAGCTCCATGTTTTCATATGGGGTATGTCGGTTATAAGAATCTCCCACTGTTCCTCATGATTTATGCATGGTTATAATTATGTACTTTGGATCAATTCATGTTTAATGAAGATTTTATCTTATGACTATGATTATGATTGACTTACGAATGTTTTGAAAACCTTGAGCCCTTATGTTTACATTATGATATTTACGTTATGATCATATTGTCCTACTCTTATGAACTCTTATGTATTTTAAATGTATGTTTTACTTAGCTTGCATACTCAACACATTCCAAATACTGACCGCATACTATGTTGTATTATTTTATGATAGTCTCCAATATCCAGATTCAGTCCCCTCGCTAGCCAGATTTCCAGCATCTATACTTTCAGAGTTGGCACTTCTCAGTATCAGTTGGTGAGTCCTCATCTTACGAGGGCCCTTCTTATCAGATGTATTTCATCTTCTCAGTTTTCAGACTATAATGAGTTAGTTGGGGTCTTGTCCCATCAACTCGTCAGTATTAGAGGCTCTTCGGACATAGTTGTATTTATCTTTAGACTTGTGCATGTAATCAAATTTTATGGTTTTTTTAGATATTCGTGATGTTATTTACGATGATCTTCTGCTTATCTATGATTGAGTTAAAGGTATGTTCATGTAATGAGTCAACTTTGAGCCTCTCGGGGTTTCTTGTCCCGTGTCTCAGACCGGGCCTATGTTCGGGTCATGACACAATGAGTCATGGTTTGCACCAGTGGTTAGATGCAGAGAAGTTGGGAGTTTGATGCAGTAGCAACGGATGGGTTCAATGAACTGTCGTCTCAAGGTACAACGCCTGGTTTGTGTCTGGAAAAAGGTTCAGAGGCTCATCCTCCCAACCACGAGTAATGATAAGAAGGTATACTTGTGGTCAGGAGTCATAACATGATGTTGGATTTCCAGGTACTGGTCATACGAGTGCTTGTACGACCCCTAGTAGGGAACTATGGGTTGTAGTAGGCATCCATGGAAAGAATTAGAGAGTGGGGGAATAGGGTCGGTTTGGCAATGGGATGATACCACAAGTCATGGTTTGAAGGTACGAGTTGTAGTACGAGTCGTGGTAGCTGGCGACATGGTTTTTCCTGCAAAATCATTAAGGGCATTTTCATAATTACTAAGCTCCTAAGTCCAAAATTACATCGTTTTAAGCTTGGGAAATGGTGTTTTAGAGGTATTATCAACCCTACCATCTTCATTCTCCTCCGAACATCCAAATTGGAAGATCAAAGTCTCTCAAAACCTCTCAAGGATTTCTAGGGTACCTCAAATTCTCTCTAAGTGCAATTAGGTTTTTAAGGCTAGTTGGTGATTATCAAATTTCACGTATGTGGGCTTATCAATGATGGGTTCTTTCATCCTCATGCCCCTTCTTCAAGCAAATTCATGATCACTCATTCTCTAGCCCTTATTTTCAGAATTCTAGGATTTATGTTGGGTTATGAATTCCTCCATGATTCTCTTATTGGTATAGTTGAATTGACAAAAAATTATGATTTCCATGATATGGTTCTATGTCCCCTCCTAATTTTCATGAAATTATGGCCCCTTATGTTACAATTATGATTATGAACTCTTAGGGCTAAATTCCTCTTTATGAGATGTTATGATCCTCTTATGATTGAAATTTATTCAAGCCTTAATTTATGTCTTATGATGTATGAGACATGATTTCCTACAAGCACCCTACATAAATTTATAAGCTTCAGGTATGAGGATTTTCTCAAGTATGTATGACTTTTTTTATTATCAAGATTATGATTATGGCCGACTCAAGGGCCCTTATTTCATGGCTAGTTCACGTATTACAAGCATGTTCACAATTATTATGATTTAAACATGCCCATGAACTTCATTTATGATTTCATGATATTCATTATGAGCCATGTGCATGTTTTTGGGAGTAGTGTCTTGCATCGAGTAGGCCTGGGATTTGCAAACCTCGAGTCTCAAAACTACATGCCAATGTAGGTTGATATTCATGTTAACCCTATGGGGTCTCTTTAGTGATCACGCCATGTTATCATTCTTTGCCTTGGCAAGACTTAAGATGGCTCTGCCCACTTGAGCGAGATAGTTGGGGTATCATGTAAGCTCTATTATGATGGTGCCAGTTATAATGAGTGCTTCCATTGTTTCTTATGTTTTATGCATGATTATGATTTTGGTAATTTGGCTCAAGTTATGTTTTTATAAGATTTCTCTTATGATTACGATTATGACCAGATTATGAATAGTTTTGAAAACCTTGAGCCCCCATGTTTCAATTATGATTATTACTTCATGTTTTTCTTGAAATGTCCTACTCTCATGAACCTTTATGTATTTTATTTTTGCTTTAATTACCTTCATACTCAGTACATTCCAAGTACTGACTGTATACTCTATGCTGTATCATTTCATGATATAGGTCCGAGTGATTAGACTCAGCCTCGCCATTAGTCCTGCTCCCATCTCAGACCGCATTAGTCCAGTCTTAGTGAATTATCATCTTTCGAGGACATTCATTCGATTTATGTTTTGTATGTTATTTCAGTTTTAGACTTTAACGAGCTAGCTGGGGGTGTTGTTCCATAAGCTCATCAGATGTTCTAGAGGATTTTCAGACGATATGTAGATGCTTCAACTTTTGTCGAGTGTTGACTCCATTTATGTTATTGTGAGATACTTTTGACTTCTGCTTATTCATGTTACGATTTTAAATATCCTTTTTAGTTGTTCTCTTGAACTACTTAGCATGTGCCATGGGTTAGCTTAGCATCATTTGTGGCTCTAGGTCCCATGTCTCGATTCGAGATCTATGCTCGGGTAATAAAAAACTTAGTATCAAAGAATTAGGTTTTGAAGTGTCTTAGGATGTTTTAAAGTCGTATTAAGTAGAGTATTTTTTATGGGTGTGAAGCACGCCACACTTATGAAAAAGAGGCTATGAAACGTTTTAGGAAACTTCCTTTCTTTCATGATTCTATATTGTGCTATGAGTTCAATTCTCTCTCTATTCCTATGACTCTAGCTTTATTCCTTTGCAGAATCATGCCTTCATAACTGAGTTAATGGTAGGAGAAATGGAAATGGAAATGGCCATTCTAATGGCAGAGGAGATGGGGCAACAACAAGTCTCACCAGCTCTAGCGAATCCTTTGCCTGAGCAAGTCACTCATGTTGAGTTCAGAGCAACATTTCAGTGTTGGCATAGGACATGACTGCTTAGATCAACTAGCAGGCAGTGGCCTATGTTCCCCAAAATGGGAACGCAGCAGTGGTGAGAGTGAGAGATTTTCTCAAGATGAACCCACCTGAGTTTCTAGGGTCGTAGGTGGATGAGGACCCACACGGGTTTATTGAGGAGGGCCAGAAGATCACCTAGATTATGGGGGTAACTGGAGAGGAGGCCGCGGACTTAGCCTCTTATCATCTAAAGGGGGTTGTTTGCATATGGTTCCGCCAATGGAAGGAGAGTGAAGTAGTAGGAGTAGTTCTTGTAAGCTGGGATGAGCTCATGACTTCCTTCTTAGATAGGTTCTTCCCTAGAGAGTTGAGGGAGGAAAAGGCAGCGGAGTTTGTCAACTTAAAGAAGAACCATAGGACCATCCAAGAGTATGCCTTGGAGTTTATTTGACTGTCTAAGTATGCACCGGAGATGGTTGCGGATCCGAGGGCTCGTATGAGCAAGTTTGTGAATGGAGTAGCAGAATCGCTGGTCAAGGAGTGCAGGACCACTATGCTGAACAGTGACCTAGATTTCTCGCGGTTGGTCATATACGCCCAACAAATTGAGCAAAGCAGATGAAGGAGAAGAAGAAGGAGGCAAAGAGGGCCAGGACAGGCAGCTTTGGGTTCTCCCAGCTGATATGACCTAAACGTGGACACGAATAGAGACACGGGACAAAGAACCCCAGAAGCTCCAAGTCGACCCATGGCATGAACATAACATCAAACTCATTGAAATAAAGCAGAGGATCACAATAATTAACATAGCGGAAGTCTGAACATTTCATACATTTGAATACATAACATAAGTCTAAAGATGAATACATACTATGCCTGAAAAGCCTCTAATACTGAAGAGTTGATGGGACAAGACCCCCACCTAACTCACTATAGTTTGAAAACTGAAAATACCGAACAAATCTGATAAGAAAGGCCCGCAAAAGATGAGGACTCACCAACTCTGATCGGGAAGTACTAATGTTGGGAATCTGGCTAGTGGCGGGACTGAGCCTAGATGTTAGAGCCTGTATCAGCAAATGATACAACATAGAGTATGTGGTCAGTACGTGGAATGTAGCTGAGTATGCAAGGTAAGTAAAACCGCTAAGTAAGTAAAATCATAAATCATGCATATCATGAAAACATAATTGTTATACCCTGTAAGTTCTTGACACTTAGTTGGCCTATTTACATGTTGGTTAAGAGTTTTAGAATGCCATACGTGCGAGAAAAGGGCTCGGGGAGAGACCGGACAAGCGCCAAGTCGGAGCGTCGCAAGGCAAATGCGACTTATAAATCACATTCGACAAATGCGACTTATAAATCGCATTCGACAAATGCGACTTAAAGGGGGTTCAGGTCCAAGTATATAAAGCCCCACTTCGGTTTATTTTTGGTCATTTTCATTCTTCATTTCCAGAGAACGAACAAAAATAGGGGAGGGACGAAGGTTTAACATAAATTTCCTTCCGTTTACGCCGTCAAACGTAATCCAAACTCAAATTAACTTCGGGTAGCGAAGTATAAAGCTATAGGGAGCATTCCTACGGAGTTAGTTTCGTGAAATTCGGCCGATGAATCATCTTCTCACCGAGCCAAGGTAAGTGGAATTGCTCCAAACTAGTGTTAATATACTCCCAGCATTAAAGTGAGTATTTCTCCCTTTTGGACTTTCGAGAAATTATGAGTTTTCGGCCGTTCTTCGATAAGTCAAAGCATAGGCAGTAGGTATATCCATAAGTATGGTTTCTTTCCAAAATAATAGTAGAATTAATTCTATTCTTTCGTGAATATGAATACAGTTGGGAGAAATAGCTGAATACTAGCCGAGCTACGCCAGTTAATTAGAAAGTCGGCAGTTGAGGTATGTAAAGCCAGTTTCTTTCGGCAAGGTAGTAGTTCCAGTATAGCAAAATAGTACAAATTCCAGTAGAATGTTTCAAAAGCCGTATATTATATTCAGTATGGTTTATTAAGCATGTCAGAATTATTATACAGTGTTCAGCATGAAACTCAATAAAATAGTATAATTCCCTATATAATATTCCAGAAATATTATTTCAGACTCAGTATATCTCAGTATCAGATTTAGTATATTTCTGTATCAGATTTAGCATATTGCATTATCAGATTTAGTATATTTCAGTATGAGATTCAGAATAGAATACCAAAATATAAATACTATTATTAGATTCAGCATATATATATATATATTACATGCGGTTATTGCTATCTGTGGAGACATGATTGTTCTATGTTGGGCACCCTTAGAGCTTCCTTGACCGCCCCAGGGTTAATAGCTGTATCGACTCGCCCGCCAGAGGGTGAGAATATGCCTCTCTACGGAGTGGCATGTCGTCTGCCAGTAGACGAAGATGGGATGCAGATTCCCCATAGTAGGCTGATCAACACTATACCACACCCCCTGTCGAGCGCTTGCGCCCGGGGTGCAGATTACAGTTTTCAGATTACAGATTTCAGATTTCAGATTTCAGATTTCAGATTTCAGGAGTCCTCCAGACTCAGATACAACTATAGTCAGTGGCCCAGCGAGCCCAAGTTGCATACCTAAGGGGCCGACTGGATGCTCATAGTTACTAGGTGGATGGTATGACTTGTGTAGGGGTATATAGATTGTGTGCTGGTTGGTACCTTACGGCTTATGAGGGCTGGTAAGGTTCTTGTATGCTATGTTTTGTTTGTTATTAATAGATAGAAAGTATACCTCCATGTTATCAGGTATGACTCTTACTCTCTTCAGTAAAGTTACGCTCTTTTCAGTCAGTCTCAGCCCGTCTCCTATTACTTCAGTATCTATCAGTATTATTGTTTGCTTTCAGTTATTCTCAGTTATTGCTTGCATACTCAGTATCAGTGGTACTGACGCCCATTTTGGGGTGCTGCATTACTTGCCTGCAGGTACTCATAGATGAGGAGCAAATCCCTTGTAGTTCCAGCCAGCGTATAGATTCGTCAGCTCCTGTCATCCGGAGCTTGACAGCTAAAGGTTTACTTCCCATTTTGTTTGTACAGTATGGTTAGGTCGAGGCCCTATCCCGACCAACTTATTATTCTTAGAGGCTTGTAGATTGTATATTCCCTGTGGTTAGTTGTACCGATCATGTGGGGACGTATGTATGTTTCAGTTTGCATGTGATGGCCGTGTGGGGCTTGTTCAGTTGTCAGTTGGTGACCTTGTCGGTCACAGATCAGTTCAGCACTTGATTATACTTTTCAGTGATAACTAGTCAGCATGGTGGCCTTGTCGGTCCGCATAGGTTCCCTTATGCTCAGTTGTTCTGGTTGTCTGTTATATTCCTACAGGTGGCTATAGGCCTAGTCGGCCGGAGGCTATATTTATAGCCGTTATATAGCCCATTGTTTTCATAAATCCAGAATTAGAGCCAGGCTGGCACCAGAAGTGCTTAGGCTCAGTAGTCCAGCAGTCCAGGTCCTAGTAGGGCACCAGGTGCCAGTCATGCCTCCCAAGATGAGGCGTGACAAACTTGGTATTAGAGCGGGTCATATCCTAGGGAGTCTGCAAGACGTGCTAAGTAGAGTCTTGTCTATGGATGTGTTGTGCACCACATACCATAGGCAGGAGGGTGCAAGGCGTGATAGGGTGGTTACTCTTTCTTCATATTCAGTCGTGCCATAGAGCAGTACAGTATAAGGTTGGGTCTCTAAAGCTTATTATACTTTTTGTTTACAGATAAAATATCAGATCAGCGACATCCTATCACAGGCAGAAGATTGGACATAGCAGCAGGAGAGGGCACCAGTAGGATGCCTCGACCTCGTTTAGAATCAGCCCGATTTGAGGGCGATACAGAGGCATCATCTCGATCTTGTCAGCAGTCTCCACCCCATCAGGAGCCACTCGGGACGACACCACCTCCGACAGTTCCTATACCTACACCATCTGACCAGGAGGTCAGGAGTGCAGTAGTTATGTTAGCGCAAATGATGGCTACTCAGCGCCAATTAATGCCACCTACAGCGGCAGAATCATCAGGTGGGCTTGGTAGTTCGAGGGTCCGAGAATTCCTGGCACTAGGTCCCCTATAGTTTACCGGGATAGATCAAACAGAAGAGCCGTAGGACTTCCTGGATCATATGCAGAATATTTTTCGGGTAATGCATGTTACATCTACAGAGTCGGTCGAATTGGCGATATTCCGACTGCGGGATATTGCTGTGTTGTGGTATGAGCGTTAGAAAAGGTCTCGAGGGAGAGATGTTGCCCCTCCAACCTGGTCCAGCTTTTCAGAGGCCTTCCTGGACCGTTATCTACCACGAGAGATCGGACAGGCCCGGATGGACCATTTTTTACACCTAGAGCAGGGGGCGATGAGTGTTCGAGAATACGCCCTGCAGTTTGATTCTTTGGCCCAATATGCTCCAGCCTTTGTAGACACCATGCCATCCAGAGTCCACTGGTTTATTATGGGGTTGAAACCAGAGTATATTGAGGCCTGTATGACAGCTACTTTGCGGGAAGATATGGATATTGCTTGAGTACAGGCTTTTTCTCATACTATTGAGGGCCTCAGACAGCGGAAACAAGATAGTAGACGAACAAGTCAGGAACAGCGCCGCAGGGACAGGTCAGATGAGTTACAGGGGGAGATTTGGAGAAGGCCTAGGCCATGTTGTTAGATAGGCCACCTAGACCCCCGTCTCCATCACAACAGCAGAGGGGTAGATTCAGTCGCTGAGGACAGTCAGAGTCCGGTGGAAGTTCTCGAACAGTAGATTCACCCCAGCAGAGGAGGGCAGAACGGAGCAGGTATACACCACCACTTTGCCCTATTTGCAGTCGATGCCACTTTGGAGCTTGTAGATATGGCTCCACGGGTGTTATATATCCGGACAGGAGGGTCATGTGATGGGAGATTGTCCAGCCAGGGGTCAGGGTGACCGGGATAGACAGGGGCATCAGCAGGGTCGCAAGCTCCAGCAGCCCCGGCAGGGCGCAGGCCCTCAGTTTCAGCACGCAGAGGCCGAGGCAGATCAGGGGCCTCTAGTTCAGGTGCGGGCCCAAGCCGTACCTATGAATTACCAGGGAGACAGGATTCAGAGGCGTCTCCAGATGTTGTGACAGGTATGATGACTATTTGCTCTCACCTTGCTTATGTATTAATCGATCTGAGATCTACCTTGTCCTATATTACCCCATTAGTGGCTCAAAAGTTCAGTATTGTACCAGAATTGCTTTAGAAATCCTTTTCAATATCTACACCCATCGGTGACTCTATTATAGATAGAAGGGTTTATCGAGGGTGTACAGTAGAGGTTGCTAACCGTCAGACCACAGCAGATTTGGTAGAGATAGAAATGGTTGATTTTGATGCCATTATGGGTATCGATTGGTTAGCTCCATGCTATGCCAATGTTGAATTTTGGACCAAGATGGTCCGATTCCACTTTCTAGTGGAGGCAATACAAGAGTGGAAGGGCAGTACAGCTACGCCAAAAGGTAGGTTTATTTCCTATCTTCAGGCGAGAAAGTTGATAGCAAAGGGGTGAATTTACCACATTGTCAGAGTTTAGGATGTTCAGGTAGAGCCTCCGACTCTCCAGTCTGTTCCAGTGGTTAATGAATTCCCCGATATATTCCTAGATAAGCTACCTGGTATTCCCCCATAAAGGGAAATAGACTTTGCAATTGATTTATTACCAGTCACTCAGTCCATATCAATTCCCCCTTATGGCATGGCTCCTGCTGAACTCAGAGAACTAAAGGAGCAGTTGAAAGATTTGTTAGACAAGGGCTTTATCAGGCCGAGTACTTCACCATGGGGTGCACCAGTTCTGTTTGTAAGAAAGAAGGATGGTTCCCTCCGCATGTGTATAGACTATCGACAATTGAATAAATTTACTGTTAAAATAAGTATCTACTTCCCAGGATAGATGATCTATTTGATCAGTTATAGGGAGCTAGATATTTCTCCAAAATTGACTTAAGGTCCGGATATCATCAGGTTCGGGATTGTGAAAAGGACATTCCAAAGACTGCCTTCAGGACCAGATACGACCATTTTGAATTCTTAGTCATGTCCTTTGGGCTGACGAATGCTCCAGTCGTGTTTATAGACCTGATGAACAGTATTTTCAGACCATACCTGGACTTGTTCGTGATAGTGTTTATTGACGATATTCTAGTGTATACTCGCTCAGAGGCAGACCACCAGGATCATTTGCGGACAGTGCTCCAGATTCTCAGGGACCGTTAGCTATATGCCAAGTTCTCGAAATGTGAATTCTGGCTGAATTCAGTAGCCTGTTTGGGTCATATCGTTTAAGATGCTGGTATACAGGTAGATACCCAGAAAATAGAAGTAGTAAAAGCATGGCCCAGACCTACCACTCTGACCGAGGTACACAGTTTCCTGGGGTTAGCAGGGTACTATAGGAGGTTTGTTGAAGGATATTCCACCTTAGCAGCACCTCTGACTAAACTGATGTAGAAGACAGCAAAATTTTAGTGGACTGAGGCATGTGAGCAGAGCTTCCAGGAATTGAAAGACAGGCTAACATCAGCTCCAGTGTTAGCATTGCCAAAAGGTACAGAAGGTTATGCAGTTTATTGTGACGCTTCAGGTGTTGAGTTAGGATGTGTGTTGATGCAGCATGGTAAAGTAATTGCTTATGCTTCCAGACAGCTGAGGAAACAGGAAAAGAACTATCTTACCCATGACCTAGAATTGGCCGCAGTGATTCACGCCTTGAAGATATGGAGACATTACTTGTATGGCGTCCACGTGGATATTTTCACTGATCATAAGAGCCTACAGTATATCTTAACCCAGAAAGAACTGAACTTGCGGCAGTGTCACCGGTTAGAGTTGTTGAAAGACAATGATGTGAATATTCTGTATCACCCAAGAAGGGCCAATGTGGTGGCAGACGCCCTTAGCCGTAAGTCTATGGGGAGTTTGGCATACTTACAGCCTGTGCAGCAGGAATTAGCTCGGGAATTGCATCAGTTAGCCAGTTTAGTCGTTCGTGTAGCAGAAATAGAGGACAACGGAGCGGTAATCTAGAACACCCCAGTGTTGTCTTTAGTCGTGGAAGTAAAGGAACGACAGTGTGAAGATCATAGCCCGGTTCAGCTTAGAAACAGAGTTCAGCAAGGAGAGGTGACAGATTTTCAGATAACCAAGGATGAGATATTGCGATATAACGATCGCCTTTGTGTTCCAGACGTTGCAAGGCTTCACCAGCAGATTATGGGCGAGGTACATTATGCCCGTTATTCTCTCCACCGAGGTTCGATGAAAATGTACCACGATATAAAAGAAATCTACTGGTGGCCAGGAATGAAGAAGGGGATAACAGAATTTGTAGCTCAGTGTCCCAACTACCAGCAGGTAAAAGCTGAACATCAGAAACCACTCAGGATATAGTTGTGCCTCTATGGAAATGGGAAGTAGTGAATATGGATTTTGTAGCAGGATTACCCCGCACCAGGCATAAATATGATTCGATCTGGGTGATTATTGACAGACTGACAAAATCAGCTCATTTTCTATCAGTAAGGGCTACCTTTCCCCCCGGGGATTATGCTGAGCTTTATATCATAGAAATAGTCAGGTTGCATGGTGTTCCAGTGTCCATTATCTCCGATAGAGGGGTGCAGTTTACAACTAAATTCTGGCAATCATTTCAGAGAGGCTTAGGGATGCAGGTTAACCTGAGCACAACTTTTCATCCTCAGACAGATGGGCAGGCAGAACGCACCATTCAAACACTTGAGGTTATCTTGCGAGCTTGTGTGTTGGATTTCGGAGGTAGCTGGGATAAACATTTACCACTCATTGAGTTCGCCTATAACAACAGTTACCATTCAGCTATTCAGATGGCATCTTATGAGGCATTATATAGGCGAAAGTGCAGATCTCCAATTGGTTGGTTTGAGGTAGGAGAATTAGCATTGATTGGGCCAGATCATTCATTAGTCAGAGGAAAAAGTAAAGCTTATCAGAGAATGTTTACTGACCGCTCAGAGCCGCCAGAATTCATATGCTGACGTGCGGCGCAGAATCTTGGAATTTAATGTGGGTGATTGGGCGTTTCTGAAAGTTTCTCCGATGAAGGGTGTAATGAGATTTGGCAAGAAAGGCAAGCTCAACCCGAGGTTTGTTGGGCCTTATAAGATTCATCGAAGAATAGGCCAAGTGGCATATGAGCTAGACTTACCTCCAGAGTTAGAATCTGTCCACCCAGTTTTCTATGTATCAATGCTGAGAAAGTGCATGGGAGATCCCTCCAAAATTGTCCCAGTCCAAGATGTTCAGGTTACAGAGGAGTTGGCCTATGAAGAAGTTCCAGTAGCCATACTAGACCGGCAGATCCGCAGATTAAGAACTAAAGATATTGCTTCTATCAAAGTGTTATGGCATAACATGAACTGAGAGGAAATGACTTGGAAAGTAGAAGAAGATATGACAGCTAGATACCGTCAGTTATTTCAGACTTAGTCAGCCAGAGGTATGTTCATATTGTTGTTTTATGAGTTGCTTTATATTCATGTGTATAAGTGAGATGTTGACTTTAGTTTATTATGAAATGAATGCTATAGTATTATATGGAGTACATGTATTGGACTTTTCTGTGTTTTAGGATTTTTGAAATAGTCCATATTAAAGGGGAAACTCTGCCGAAATTTTTCCAGAATAAGTAGAACAAGTTAAAATTTCTGTAAACAGAAGTTAACATTCAAGGACGAATAATCTTAAGGGGGGAAGCATGTTACACCCCGTAAGTTCTTGACAATTAGTTGGCCTATTCGCATATTGGTTAAGAGCTTTAGAGTGCCATACGTGCGAGAAAAGGGCCCGGGGAGAGACCGGACAAGCGCCAAGTTGGAGCATCGCAAGGCAAATGCGACTTATAAATCGCATTCGACAAATGCGACTTAAAGGGGGTTCAGGTCCAAGTATATAAAGCCCCACTTTGGTTAATTTTTGGTCATTTTCATTCTTCATTTCCGGAGAATGACCAGAAACAGTGGAGGGACGAAGGTTCAACATAAATTTCCTTCCGTTTATGTTCGGTGCGTAGTATGGGTATTATATAACCGACACACAAGTGCACGTGGTCGAACAAGTAGTAAGTGGCTTTAGTAAGCCAAGTATCGATCCCACAGAGACTTGGGATAAGTGCAATTTGCTCAAGTATACTATATTCTTACTTCTAAATATGCTGACAACTAAATAACCAAAAATTGAATAATTTGTTTTATAAATTTTATACTAAAACTACGAACAATTATCTACTTTGAATTTGGACTATGGATAAAAGCATGCTGAGGTTAAAGAACATGTAATGAAACTGATTATCATCATAAATTGGTTAATCTTTTCTTCCAGTTGCTAGCCAAGAACATCTGTCAAGAGATTAAAACTCTCGTATTTAATCTCACTTAAGAATCATGAACCATCCGTCTACATTTCTGTGATCAAATGCAATTCATGTTCTAGCCATACAATTTCGGTTCCTAAATTGACTAATACGACTTTCAGGTATATTTCTATCCTGAAGGTTCATCAAAACTCAATTTTCCCAAATCAAGTAAAGAAAAATATCCTATTAATTCACAACTTTCCAATTTCGTGCTCTCTCGAGTGAAATCGGACTTTTTGGATGTACATTAATGTAGGCCACACACCAATGCAGTAGAAACAAGAATTAATAGAACAACATGGAAGAAAAAGATGAAAAACCGTATAATTAATAATCAAAATTCATCACAAGTGTTCATAACCTCAGCAAGGCAGGGAATTAGCCACTCATTTGTGGATTAATCATCATAAAACGAGTGTTAATCATACAAACAATTGAGTTAAAGAAGAAAGAAAGAGAAAAAAACCCTGAACTTTTCGTCCCTCAACTGCCTGTAACCCACGTCCTTGCTCCACCAAGTCTGAATTATGAAAAATACACTTAAGTGTTCTATTTATACTAGTGGGAATTTTTCCCGAAATAATGAGCAACGTTTCACGGAGTGCATCACGGAGCACTGCCTCCGTGACACGCCGTGAATGCGGACCCTCACTGGAACTGGGGGTCCGTGAATTTAAACACCAACGTGGCACGGCGTGCAACACGGAGGCTAGCCACCGTGCCAAGGAGCAGTCGCGAACCTCCACTTTAAATTGGATGAATTTTCATCCTCCAGGCAGAATGCCTCCGCGATGGCAGCGTGACACGGCTCCATCGCGGAGCCCCTTTAATTCGTGCAGTCCTATGCCTTTTTCCTTGCTCGCATCCAAGTCCAACTCCGATATCGTCCAACATGCATTTTAGCTCCTCGAAATCACATTTTACCTACAAAACAATGCTAATCATGTTGGTTAGTATAAATTCACATTTTATTACCAATTACATGAAAATGTATACACATTGCTAGATAAACAAGGCAAAAATGATACTTTTGAGTATCACTTGGGCATATAAATCTGCCCAAGATCACTTACCCCACACTTAAATCCTTGTTCGTCCTCGAATAACAAACATACAATTCATGCAATTTACATCCCACCCTCGCTACTATGGTGCGACAATTTAAGCTACGGTCATACCGATCATTCAATATTGCGAATCATCAAGAAAACATGCATGGTCTTAACAATGCAATGACCTTCAATACATTAAGACTTCCTAGACTTTAAGAATCGACTCTCGATATCGGCAAACTCATGCAAATCAGCTAATCAAGATATCCGACACGAAAATCAATCTTTCATCAAGCATGTGCCCTCACAACTCAAGAGAATCTTCCCCTTTTTGCTCATGTGACACACCAACACTCAAGTAGGGGCATGTAAAAACAATTTCACTCTCTCTCCCAAAAGAATTCACATGCATCATCTCATGACCCATAAGCTTGCCCTTAGTGTATTACTCCACTAATATAAAGAAATGCAATGTAACATCACGTAGGACATTAATGGGTTGTAATGGAAGCTATGGAACTAGTATATATTGAATTAGCCAATAATAGCCACTAGCATCCTTAAGCGCCTTTGCAACACATTCCCATCAACTCATGGACATTGTTTCTCTTTTTTCTTTCTTTTTTCATCATCCCATTCTTGATGATTTACTTTAGTATGGCCCATTTCATTAAGCACACTTGACACAATAACAAAGGTTATTCATGCACCTTCATTATCGTTTATTTATAACCAGTGCACCTTCACCCTTTTCTTTTCTTCCCTCACTCTGCTTTTCTTTTTCTTTTCACCATTCTCACTCTTTGACACTTTGGGAAAATTATTTTCTCTTCTTAAGCGCTTAAGAGTTTTGTATAGACTTTACGGCTAATGAAAAGAAATAATTAAGCCCGGTTTACACTTTTTGGACAAAAGAAAGAAATAATCGGCTAAAGGCTCAAAGGGCTGACTAGGGTATACAATCACAGAAAGGGGGAGTATGACAAGAAAAAAATAGAAACTCTCGGTTAGAACAAAGAACTGCCTACATCCTTTCCTACAATACACCTCCTTCATTTCATTTTGTACACACACCAGGCAAGTTCTAGACACTTCACAATAGCATGGAATATCAACACCTCACTTCACACTTTATGCACATGCTCGATTCAAGATATATTCACAGACTCTTCAATCAGCTAATTACATGAATTCAAACATTAAGCCTCAATCACCCCGAATCAAACTCTACAGCCTAGGTATCTCAACATATTTACAAAATTGCATGCTTTCATACGAATCACCTTTGCATTTTGAATATCATGCACAACACGCAACCAAAAATTCGCAACCATATAGTAACTACAGGTTCCGGGATGCAATCCACCAAAAAAGAAAAAAACTGAAAATAAATTAAAATAAACTACTCCTAACGACTACGTTTCCCTTAAGACAGTCGTCATCCATCCATCATAGGGAACGGTCACTAACTATGATGTCGGTTTAATGGGACCATTCTCGGTAAAAGAACCGAAAACAAACACCGTGAAACCCAAAATTAAAAAGTTGCAAAATTTGCAAAAGATCGATCATTTCAATAGAAAAATTATTTACAAAATATTTTAAATATGAACAAAATATTTTCACAGAAAAATTTTAAAAATATCGATCATTTCAATAATTAAAAAAAATATTTACAGAATCAGCTGGCAGCATTCAACAACACACATCAATTCCACAAATATGTACAGATACAGAACAATTTGAAAATTCACAAACACAGGGAAACACAACATACAAAAATACAGAGGAGAACATACAAACAAACCAGCCCAGCCTAGCACCTAACTACTCCCACCCCACACTTAATCCGAACACTGTCCCCAGTGTTCACAAAAATTAAATAGCACATAATCGGGTGGTGGAACTCCCTGATCAGTCAAAGTATTCCACTTCTTCATCAGGTGTTGCTGCCTCATCTCCCATGTCTGAGTCGCCTCCGTCATCATCATCGGACTCCACATCGGAGTCCTCCCGACGTGTCTCCTCATCCGTGGAGACGTCATCATCAGTGGGCTCTACAAAGGCTGGCCCTACTCGGCATAGAGCCCTGGCGTTTTCGCCAAACGAGTAATCTAGCTCGACCTGCCATAGCTCCTCCTCCGTCGTCGGCCTCCCACCTATCCTGAGCTGGAGCATCTGCATCCCATATATCCGCGCCATATACTGGTCATCACGAGCGTGTCGCTCTCCAAGTGTCAGCACTGGCCCGTGGGTGGTGTCGGGAGCCTTAGTTTTAGTCACATCCAAGGCCCGCCACTCCAACTGCAGGATATAATTGAGGGCCTCCTCCTCAACATCGAGGCCCCAGAGAAAGGTGGTGAGTAGTCCACCGAACCCATACCTGTGCCCCTGGTGCAATCGGGCTCTCTTCATGGCGGATATGATAACCGCCCCAACATTTATCTCCAGCCCTTTCATCAGGGCGTACACCAGGCAAACAGGATCCCAGGTTACATCAGTCATATGTACCCCCGGGATGAGGCAAGAGCAGACTATCTTCAGCCAAATATGGGCTTCCCTGTTCATCTGAGAATATGGCAGAGTCTGATGGTAGGCCCTTTCGTTGTGCCTGCTCCATCTAGCTGTAGATCGGGCCCCACATAGTGTGCGTCTGATGTCGGTATACGGTGGGGTAATGTTCAGCTGTCTGAGGATGTGGGCGTCTGTGTCCCGCGCTCCTATGATGGCATTAAGCTGGTGGGGCTCCAGAGTGACTATTGGCCCTCTGATTTTGATGGTGTGGCTTCGGATTGACGGGTTCCAGTTGGCATAGAACTCCCGAACCAAGTGCAGGTTGCATTCCTTGGGCTCCTCCAATATGAACTTGAGCCCCGCTGCCTCGATCCGGTGAACTATTTTGGGGAACTCCTGTGCCAATGGCTCCCGTGCTATATGCTCTTCGGGGAAATATTTGTTTTCTTTATGCTTTGCGTACCACTTTTTCCCCTCGTCCTTCACCCATCTTGTTCCATATTGGCGGCGCTGGCCGCGTGGAACTGCTGGTCCAGTTGGGACTGCTGTGCCCAGTCTGAGTCGCTTTCTTCCGGTGCCTGAAGTTGATGCACCCTTCCCTTTATCTTGCCGGCTTGACATTTTGCCTGTCAACACACGTCAACAATCGCAATGTTAAGCTAAATAAATATTAACTTCAGCTAAGGTCGGGTTACGCTAAATTACCCCACACTTAGTCCTTAGTTACAGTTATAACCTATGGCAAGAATAACTTTATTTACACAAAACAACCAGCTATACAATCATGCTTAGTGCGTTTAAACAGAAAAATTCGACGGTATGACTTCTGCGTACTACTCAGACTTCGTACAGCTAATCACGATTCCTACCATCGCAAACATTTTAACCATCGCACTTAGCAAAGGAAAACAAAGAAACAAAAATAACAACAAAAATTTATATACATTAACCTATCCAACCAACCAAATACAAACAATTTTCAACATTTCCCCCAAACCCGAGAATTCGTCGTCTATTAACATCCTAACACTTTGTACATTGACTCATCTCATTCAACACGTACAACCCGACATACAATTCACACTTTCAACACATTTCTAATTTCACATTCAACAACAAGCCGTAGAATTGATTTTCGCAATCGAATTCGAATAATTTATGCAATCGACAAGTTCAAACAATCAGAACGACATTCCGAACATTTATCAATCAACAAATAACTTGAATTCATGCTTAATTTCGACTTAGGGCGATTTAGTTCACCTCCCATGCTTATAATCAAAGAAAATCGACAAAAACTTGAGAGGGAATCGGAAAACATACCTTGTAGTTGAATAATCAAAGAAAACTCGGTAAATTATTGCCTTAAGCCGTGGCACATTGGTGGGAGAGGGGTTTTGGGATGTTTGGTCGTGGAAGAAATTGAAAATGAGGGGAAAAGGGAAGAATTCGGGGTTTAAAAGGTAGAAAAACACGCGGGTCACCCGGCAACCCGGTGTGACCCGTCGCGATATACAAGGCAACGTGTCACGGAGTGCATCACGGTGCACTACCTCCGTGACACAGAGCCATCGCGACAGCATACTGGAAATTTTTTAAAATTTCCGGGTTACACCTCAACGTGCCACGAAGGGTAACGCGGAGGTCCTCCTCCGTGACACGGAGCTATCGCCCCAGCTCACTGCCTTCTACATTTTATTAATTTTTCATACCTCGACTTTTCCTTCACGATTCCGTGCACATTTTTCTCCGTTTGACCTGAAAATCATCTCACTAAATAAAATTGGTTAGAACAATAGATTTCACCTAACTAAAAATAAAAAAATACTAACTAAAATGAAAAATTTTGCAATCAATCAAGAAAAAGAAAAAGAAAAATCTATTTACACTATGCAAAATGAAAGAAAAAATTTTCACGGGTTGCCTCCCGTGCAGCGCCTGGTTTACTGTCGCGGCTCGACGTCATTTAAGCTCAATTGTCCGCTAGGGTGATGGACGATTTCTATCGATCACTGTCCTCCCCCCAGTAGTGCTTACACCTATCCGGTGGTCTTCCCATTAACTCTCGGGAATGCTTCATCTGCTTAGCATTACCATGATCAATCACATTGATCACCGAGAGTTCTTCATGTACCATCGGGAGCTTGGGTGCTTTATACACATCGAACACCTCTACCTTGTCGTGTGCTCGCATTGTCAGTTGCCCCGCAGCTACGTCGATTAGTGCTTTCCCGGTTGCCAAGAAGGGTCGTCCCAAAATAAATGGGACTTCCGCGTCTGGTTCAAAATCCAGAACAATAAAATCTACCGGGAAAATTAGGGAGCCAACTTGCACTAGAACATCCTCAACAATGCCATCCGGCCTAGCTAAGGATCGATCCGCCAATTGCACTATTACCGTTGTGGGTCTAGGACTCCCTAAACCCAACTTTCTGAATACCGAAGACGGCATCAGATTTATACTTGCCCCCAAGTCACACAATCCACGAGCTCGGATGCTCTGCCCAATAGTAAGCTGGATAGTAAAACTTCCAGGGTCTTTTAACTTTGTGGGCAGTCTATTTTGGATCCGGGAAGTGCACTCCTCCGTTAAAGCCACCGTGGCATACTCAGTCAAACGACTTTTGTTGGCCAAGATGTCGTTTATGTATTTGGCATATTTAGGCACTCCTTGCAAGACATCAACAAGAGGTAAGTTAACATGTACCTATTTAAGCACCTCCATGAATTTCTTGAAACACGCCTCCTCTTTGTGTTTCTTGAGTCGTTGAGGGAACGGGGGTGGAGGTCTTTCTGATTCAGCTTCTTTGGTCTTCCCCCTTTCCGAACTTTGCTCCCCCTCAACTTCTGCTGCTCCCGAGTGTTGAGGTGGTCTTTCGGGTTCCACCTCCTTCAGCTGTAAACCACTCCTTGTGGTCACTGCATTTACCTGCTTGGGATTCGGATCCGTGTCGCTTGGCAGTCCTCCTCTAGGCCTTGTATTTTGGGCACTAGCAAATTGCCCAAATTGATACTCAAGAGCCTTGGTAGCTAACTGATTGTTTTTCACTTCGGCTGCCAATTTCACATAGTCAGCCTGCAATTGAGCTTGGTTAGCTATCATGGTCTTGAACATCTCCTCAATGCTGGGTGATGGTGGTGGAGGAGGTGCATTGTTATTTCTAAATTGAGATTGGTAGTTCTGTTGCCCTCCTTGATTCCTTTGCACACCCTGACCCGAACTTTGGCCGTGATGGTTATTGCTACCCCATGAGAAATTAGGATGATTCCTCCAATTTGAATTGTAGCTACTACCATACTGCTGGTGATTTCTTTGTGCATTACCCACAAAGTTTACTGAGTCAGGATTTGCTCCACAGCAGTCAGCTGAGTGCTCACTGCTTCCACACACTTCACACCACAATTGCTGGACTGCATTAACTGGAGCTGAAGGCTGGTTCAAAGTCATGTTGCTGAAGTGGTTGTTCAATTGATTTTGCAAGGCAGCTATCTGTGCAGCGATAGCTGTAAACCCATCCACTTCAAGCACTCCTACTACTTTCCTTGCCCCACCTTGTGATGAATCAGCATTCCATTCTGGATTGCCCTGTGAAATCCGGTTTAGCAAGGTATATAGCTCCTCATAAGTCTTTTCCAGCACTTGCCCTCCAGCTGCTGAATCTAGCAATATTTTGGTGTGGGGTTCCAAACCCTCAATAAATATGTGCACCAACACCTCATTGGACTGATGATGATGAGGACAGTCCCGCAACATGGATTTAAATCTCTCCCAGGCTTGATATAAATTTTCTCCCTCCCTCTATTTGAAACTTAGAATTTGACTTCTAAGCCTTGCTGTTTTACCAGAGGGAAAAAACCTTATCAAGAACTTCCGTGCAAGATCATCCCACGTTGAAATAGAATTTGGTGGCTCAGCTTTCAACCACCTCTTGGCTTCTCCGAGTAATGAGAACGGAAATAATGTAAGCCGAACATAGTCAGGTGACACTCCAGCAAGTATGTAAGTGTCACTTATCTCCAAAAAGTTTTGGAGATGCTGTTGTGGGTCTTCATGAGGGAGACCGGTAAATTGCCCGCTTGTGTGCAACAATTGCACCATATTTTGCTTGAGTTCAAATCTCCCTCCAGGCTCTGGTTTGCGGATACTGGATGTAACATAATTACATGTGGGATTGCCACCTCGCGAACCGGCCTTGCTGCTGCTTCTTCGGGCACTAACACTACCCTTACAACCGGTGGATTTTGTTGCTCCATAATGGTCTGTCTGAGCAACTGCAGCTTCCTTTGTAGAGATTCTCTCCGTTTACTGTGAAATATACGTTCAGGCTCTATATAAGATTCCACCAGCTCTTTGTCTCTTGCCAGTGTTCACAGCAAGTAAGTCTGCATACAGGCCAAGACCAAGTTGTCAACACTTAAGAAAAATAAAAATACAGTAAAATTAACACTTAACACAAATTCACCAATTGCCAAGTCCGCGGCAACGGCGCCAAAAACTTGTTCGGTGCGTAGTATGGGTATTATATAACCGACACGCAGGTGCACGTGGTCGAACAAGTAGTAAGTGGCTTTAGTAATCCAAGTATCGATCCCACAGAGACTTGGGATAAGTGCAATTTGCTCAAGTATACTATATTATTACTTCTAAATATGCTGACAACTAAATAACCAAAAATTGAATAATTTGTTTTATAAATTTTATACTAAAACTCCGAACAATTATCTACTTTGAATTTGGACTATGGATAAAAGCATGCTGAGGTTAAAGAACAAGTAATGAAACTGATTATCATCATAAATTGGTTAATCTTTTCTTCCAGTTGCTAGCCAAGAACATCTGCCAAGAGATTAAAACTCTCGTATTTAATCTCACTTAAGAATCATGAACCATCCGTCTACATTTCTGTGATCAAATGCAATTCATGTTCTAGCCATACAATTCCGGTTCCTAAATTGACTAATACGACTTTCAGGTATATTTCTATCCTGAAGGTTCATCAAAACTCAATTTTCCCAAATCAAGTAAAGAACAATATCCTATTAATTCACAACTTTCCAATTTCG
Organism: Datura wrightii; assembly: GCA_035772735.1. Classification (NCBI taxonomy): domain Eukaryota; kingdom Viridiplantae; phylum Streptophyta; class Magnoliopsida; order Solanales; family Solanaceae; genus Datura; species Datura wrightii. The sequence goes on from JASDFA010000018.1 coordinate 149,038,488, forward strand.
TGCTCTCTCGAGTGAAATCAGACTTTTTAGATGTACATTAATGTAGGCCACACACCAATGCAGTAGAAACAAGAATTAATAGAACAACATGGAAGAAAAAGATGAAAAACCATATAACTAATAATCAAAATTCATCACAAGTGTTCATAACCTCAGCAAGGCAGGGAATTAGCCACTCATTTGTGGATTAATCATCATAAAACGAGTGTTAATCATATAAACAATTGAGTTAAAGAAGAAAGAAAGAGAGAAAAAACCCTGAACTTTTCGTCCCTCAACTACCTGTAACCCACGTCCTTGCTCCACCAAGTCTGAATTATGAAAAATACACTTAAGTGTTCTATTTATACTAGTGGGAATTTTTCCCGGAATAATGAGCAACGTGTAACGGAGTGCATCGCGAAGCACTTCCTCCGTGACACGCCGTGAACGCGGACCCTCACTGGAACTGGGGGTCGAGGAATTTAAACACCAACGTGGCACGGCGTGCAACGCGGAGGCTAGCCACCGTGCCACGGAGCAGTCGCAAACCTCCACTGGAAATTGGATGAATTTTCACCCTCCAGGCAGAATGCCTCCGCGATGGCAGCGTGACACGATTCCATCGCGGAGCCCCTTTAATTCGTGCAGTCCTATGGCTTTTTCCTTGCTCGCATCCAAGTCCAACACCGATATCGTCCAACATGCATTTTAGCTCCTCGAAATCACATTTTACCTACAAAACAATGCTAATCATGTTGGTTAGTATAAATTCACATTTTATTACCAATTACATGAAAATTTATACACATTGCTAGATAAACAAGGCAAAAATGATACTTTTGAGTATCACTTGGGCATATAAATCTGCCCAAGATCAGTTTACGCCGTCAAACATAGTCCAAACTCAAATTAACTTCGGGTAGCAAAGTATAAAGCTGCAGGGAGCATTCTTACGGAGTTAGTTTCATGAAATTCAGCCGAAGAATTGTCATCTCAACCGAGCCAAGGTAAGTGGAATTGCTCCAAACTAGTGTTAATATACTCCCAGCATTAAAGGGAGTATTTCTCCCTTCTAGACTTCCGAAAAATTACGAGTTTTTAGCCGTTCTTCGACAAGTCGAAGAATAGGCAGTAGGTATATCCATATGTATGGTTTTATTCCAAAATAATAGTAGAATTAATTCTATTCTTTCGTGAATATGAATACAGTTGGGAGAAATAGCTGAATACTAGCCAAGCTACGCCAGTTAATCAGAAAATAGGCAGTTGAGGTATGTAAAGCCTATTTCTTTCGGCAAGGTAGTAGTTCCAGTATATCAAAATATTACAAATTCCAGTAGAATGTTTCAAAATCCGTATATTATATTCAATATGAGTTTAGTAAGCATGTTAGAATTATTATACAGTGTTCAGCATGAAACTCAGTAAAAAAGTATAATTCCCAGTAGAATATTCCAGAAATATTATTTCAGACTCAGTATATGTCAGTATCAAATTCAGTATATTTCAGTATCAGATTCAACATATTTCAGTATCAGATTCAGTATATTTCAGTATGAGACTCAGAATAAAATACCAGAATATAAATATTCTTATCAGATTCAGTATATATATATTACATGCAGTTATTGCTATCTATGGAGACATGATTGTTCTGTGTTGGGAACCCTTAGAGCTTCCTTGACCGCCCTAGGGTTAATAGCTGTGTCGACTCGCCCTCCAGAGGGTGAGAATATGTCGCTCTACGGAGTGGCATGTCGTCCGCCAGCAAACAAAGATGGGATGCCGATTCCCCATAGCAGGTTGATCAACACTATACCACACCCCTTGTCGAGCGCTTGCACCCGGGGTGCAGATTACAATTTTCAGATTACAGATTTCAGATTTCAGATTTCAAATTTCAGGAGCCCTCCATACTCAGATACAACTATAGTCAGGGGCCCAGTGAGCCCAAGTTGCATACCTAGGGGGCCGGCTGGATGCTCATAGTTATTAGGTGGATGGTATGACCTGGTTAGGGGTATATAGATTGTGTGTTGGTTGGTACCTTACGACTTATGAGGGCTGGTAAGGTTCTTTTATGCTATGTTGTGTTTGTTATTAATAGATAGAAAGTATACCTCCATGTTATCAGGTATGACTCTTACTCTCTTCAGTAAAGTTACGCTCTTTTCAGTTAGTCTCAGCCCGTCTCCTATTACTTCAGTATCTATTAGTATTATTGTTTGCTTTCAGTTATTCTCAGTTATTGCTTGCATACTCAGTATCAGTGGTACAGACGCCCATTTTGGGGTGCTGCATTACTTGCCTGGAGGTACTCATAGACGAGGAGCAAATCCCCCATAGTTCCAGCCAGCGTACAGAGTCATCTGCTCTTGTCATTCAGAGCTTAACAACTAAAGGTTTACTTCCCTTTTTGTTTGTACAGCATCGGTAGGCCGGGGCCCTGTCCCGACCATCTTATTATTCTTAGAAGCTTGCAGATTATATATTCCCTGTGGTTAGTTGTACCGATTGTGTGGGGTCGTATGTATGTTTTTGTTTGCATGTGATGGCCGTGTGGGGCCTTGTTCAGTTTTCAGTTGGTGACCTTGTCGGTCACAGATCAGTTCAGCACTTGATTATACTTTTCAGTGATAACTAGTCAGCATGGTGGCCTTGTCGGCCCGCGTAGGTTCCCTTATGCTCAGTTGTTCTGGTTAGCTGTTATATTCCTACAGGTGGCTATAGGCCTAGGCGGCCGAAGACTGTATTTACAGCCGTTATATAGCCCGTTGTTTTTATAAATCCAGAATTAGAGCCAGCCTAGCACCAAAACTGCTTAGGTTCAGTAGTCTAGCAGTCCAGGTCCTAGTAGGGCACCAGGTGCCAGTCATGCCTCCCAAGGCGGGGCGTGACAATAATCAAGATAAGATTCTGAGAGTAGGGCTTGCATGCTATTTCTGAAATCATGATCTGAACATAACTGAACATCATAACATGATCAAATGACCCAAAGCTAAAAACTTATAAGTATACGTAAAATTGAACATTGAGTCAAACCTGCTTAAAACATAATATCATAATTGATCAACATGCATAACTGAAATCATGAGGAACAATGGGAGACTCATCATATAACCGACATTACCACGATAGAGCTTATATGGTCCCACTATCACACTCAAGTGGGTAGAGCCGTCTAAAGCTTTGCCAGGTCTAAGGACGCTACCATGATATCGATATCAAGATGAAGGCCCCTTGGGGCAGGGGAAGCTCACAAGGGAGGTCCCAAAAATCTGAACATACCTATGTTGGCGCGTAGTTCTGAGGCATACGGTTGACTGGCCCTTAGCCTACTCAGTACTAGACACTACTCCAAAAAACATGCATATTTTCTCCATCATTTTTCAATGAAGCTGAATCATCATTTAGTGACAAAGCTGACTCATAACATACATACATAAATCTGAAATCATAACATGAGGAGCCTTGGCTCGAACTATACCACAAGCTGAAAATAACAGGAGTCTAGACTCCAAAATCCATATGGTAAGCCGATACATGAAATTTAGATGAATCGTGAAACATACTTGATCATATGGGCTTGCGTAATACTTAAACATGCTTGACATAGACTTGATCATTCAATCACATGAACATAGACATGGGTAATTCAAAATCATACTTTCTTCATAAACATTTCATCATGCTTGAATACATATTTCATAGATCTCAACTTTCATGAATGGGCATCGTACTTTAGAAAACTTGAAAACATAATTTATAATTTAAAACATTGTAAAATCTTCCATTTATCATAATTCAACTTTGAAACATGCTTAGATTATACTCATGATAGATATTTATGAAATTCACATATTGGGTAAAATACCCCATCGATTCATCAATAAAATTTTCATGAATTGAGAGAGAATTGGGCATGGTTGTGGACTATTTCACCCATTCATAGCCTTACATACCTAAGAAGATTTGATTTCACAACTTCCTTGATTTCCCAATGAGAATTGAGGAAGAACTTTGAAGAAGCTAGGCTTGATCACTCCTTAGACCTCTAAGCTTACTTGCATGAATTAGTATAGGTTTAGAATGACTTAACCCTCTTAAAGTACCCTATTCTGAGCTAAAAATTATATAGTTAGGCCTTAGGAACTTAGGAATAACGAAAAAGTCCTTAACAAATTCGTAGGGAAAAACACACTACCAGTCCCCATGAGGGACTGGATGACTTGTGCCATGGACCATGACTCGTGGTCTTCCATTCATTACTTACACTTATCACCTACCTTTTGAGGGTCACCACGAGGGATACCACAACTCGTGGTGTGCTCAATGACTCATGGTGACCAAGTCGTTGTCCACACTATCCATATTTTCAATCCTCCAAGCACCCCTTGACCACGGATCACTAGACGACTAGTGGTCACACCTGTGTTCACCTCAAATCCCAAAAACTCAACCATGGTCAAACCCCTCCCCACGAGTCACTGGATGACTCATCCTGTGACCTGGTGTAGAAAATTTTATTTTTTCCATTTCAACTCCCGGGTCTGATCTTAGGGTTTTTCAGGTATTACACTAGCAGAGGTCCGGTGTGGACATCACACTCAGTTCCACTAGAGGTCATCGACCCTAGAACCGTCATCATCTAGTGTTCTGTCCAGACCTTAGGGTGATCAGAGGAACAGGGCGTCAAGTTCTAGGGGACAAAGGAACACGCCGGTAGAGCACACTTTCCAGTCTGTAGGAAATATGGTAAGAACCAAAAAGGAGAGTGACTAGTTGGATCAGATGTCTGCTTTGAGTGTGGGAATCCTGGCCACATGCGTAGAGAGTGTCCTTTGGCTAGGAAAGGTGATAGTAGAGGCCATACTCCAGCCACCAGTTCAGCAGCTCCAGCAACACATCCTTTCTAGCAGGGTTCTTCTACTAGTGCAGCTGGCCGTCAGCGCGTGATAACGCTCAAACTCACACTCCTGATAAAGTATGAAGTGGATGTTGTCAATAAAGAATCCAACAAAGGTTGGGGTCGATCCCACAGGTAATAAGGTAAGAACTAGACTAATGCAAGTATTCAAGATTTTAGGTATGTTATCTCCAAATTTGGGGGTTTATAGAAAACATTTGTAAAACAAGATTTAAAATAAGTTGTTGTTTATCAATATTTGCAATTAACTAGGGTAAGTGTTCACCATGGGTTCATAACTACTTTGGGTTTATACTCGTGATCTATCCCAATGCTTACTTGTAGAACTGATAATTAGGGTTCATCCAAGCGACTGGTTTTTCCTTATTGGATAACTATGCTCAATCACCAGGTTAGGTCTCATGAGCGATTTCAATTTAACCATTATCAACTTGTTCCAAATTAACTATCCTACAACCGCAGCTCAAGTTATACAATGATCATAAAAATCAAGGCTTTGTTTTAATTCTCTTTTCCCAACTTCTCTAAGTTTAGCAAGTAAATAATTTGGGAAAGTCCTAACGTTGCGCTTCATCAACAAACATTAAAGATGAAGAGAATACAGTACAAGTGTTTAGCATTGGTTTCAAATAACTTGGTGTAACCCTAGTTTATTAATCCACCATGGTTCCCAAAACGCTAATTGTGGAGGTTTTAGCCTCTCATGATTGTAAGATAATTGAGAGAATTCATAGAAAAACACATAAACTAATACTTACAATGATTTGGCTTCTGCATGATTTGGCTAAGTGTTGGCCTCTGGTACGACTCGTGACAAAATCCTATGAGTTGTACAATCAAATCGTGGTTTGATAATGAAACTCTAGCATCTTCTAAAGATTTATACAAATTTCATGGTACGCCTCGTACTTTGTTCCTACGACTTGTAACAACTTATCATAACATTAGACTTGCCAAGTTCCAAAAATCTCTAAAGCTTTTCACGGCTCCTAGTATGATTCATAGGTATATGTTATGATATGTAATTGCTACCCATACCAGGAGATTTCAACTATGCAAATTTTTTTGAACAACTCAAGTTACAGCTCGTACCAAGAGTCATACTTTGCCTTTTCCTTGTACAAATCTTTGAACTTTTCCATGAATCTTAGAGTGTATCGTACAATCTTGATATGGATTGTACTGAGATCCGTACTTGGACCAAAACCTAACTTTATGCATTTTTGGCACATTTTCACTCTAATACCTATTTTCCCTGAAAACAAAGTAAAAACACCTCATATCCATATAAACACACCTAAATCCATGCTATTTTCCTAGTTTTAAGCGTCGAAAGTGTTGTAAACTCACAGAACATCAAAATCATCAACTTAATACTTTTGAATGTCCTCAGGAAAAGAAAACTAAAAACTAAAAATGACGCTTAATAGAAAGTAAACCTAGAATACCTATAGCCAACACAACAAAATTTGCATTATGCATTACACTCAACTATTGACCCTTTTTCTGTTCAAACTAAGTCAACTATGTACACATGTAGTCGCAATCAATGACATACAAGAATCAAGATATGACATCCAACTATCAGTAGAGAATTGAGCTATCACCAATGCTATTTACACAGAAAAATAGTAAAATGCAACACAAACCAGGTACCCTCACAGCAGAAGAAGTCCCCAACACTTAAAGATATAGAATATAATGAACTTGGGGCTAACAAATGGGACTCTCACTCTCCCAAAGAAGTTCCAAACACTGCACAGCGGATACCATAGGCTTGCCCTTATTTTTTCTACTTTGGCTCTTCAGGAGGCTAAACTAGGATCGCTATAGGACTTTATTCGGCTTGTAATGTAGGCTTCGGGCTGGGTATGGTAAATATGATATTTTAGTGACTAAATCCTCCTTGACACTACATACTTGTGGCTCCATTTTACACCTTTTTACCCTATTTTTCACTTTTTTAACTTTTTCCTCCCTTTTCTCCATTTTATGTAATATATGGGTGTGGTGTGTTTTTCAACTTTTTCACTCCCTTTTTCTTCAATTTCTCTTTTTTAGCTCTTTTTTTTCCTTTTCTTGTCATATCACACCTCATTTTTAACCCTTTTTCTTTTCTTTTCCTTTTTCACCTCCCCATAATCTATGCACCTACCCTTAACTTAGGTATTTTACTTGGGTTGAGGTTCATAATGTCCAAGGAAGGACCGGGGCCAAAATAGGTTCAATATAAAAAAGGATGGGTAAGGTTAAAGGTTAATAAAAAAAGTCAATTTCAGGCTCAAAATTAGGATTAAGGGATTCATCATCATTTGGTAGGGTATTTTAGGCTAAAGTGACTCATCTATTAATAAAAGCCTATGATCATCTCCTAACCAACTATTTAAAGCGTATGCAAAGACCAATCGGGCAAGTTCTATATCCTAAATGCAGTATTGAACTAGGTATATGACCTCACTCACTCATAGTACCGGTTTGCATTGAATCTACCTATCCAAATCATGCACTGCTAACAACAACTACTCATGCTCATAATTCAAATGCCATATAAAGACCCACTGTAGTCATGCAATTGTAACTAAACTACATAGCTAACATCAAAAATTTTTTTAGGAGGGTTAAATTTGTTTTTTTTCAAAAATGACAAACTAGTGCATTTATTGGCTGCAAAGTAATTCTATGATACTTCTAATTAACCAAAATAACCTAAACATGCCAGTTTTAGTAGATAGCATGCCTAAGGAAAAAGAAACACGACAAGAAAAATCCTCAGACGAATCAAAAGTCCCAAAAATACAAGTACACCCCTTCCCATTTTGAAAAGCATGCTTCATCCACAGAGCATAAAATATAAAAGCACAAAGGAAAGAGACATACATGTGGTGCACTAAGCGCTTTTGTCATCCCGCGGTGGTGGTAACTCCGCTGCATCCATGGTGCTAGCGGTGGCCAACACGCTCAATTGTACATCAAATTGGGGGATTGATTAACCCCTAATCATGGTTGGTCATTTTCACGACCTCAGGATCAATTATATGGGCCGTAGTGGAGATCCCCACTCCTCTTGCTCACTCCTGCAGCTCCTTCATGCGTGCATCATGAGCTTGCAGATTCTCTGCTCTCGCCCGTTTTCTTTCCCTTTTCTGTTTCTTTGTTTCTTCCTTGAAGGCTTGTTTTCATCTTCCTCCAAGACCCTCTTCTTTCCTTTTCCTCTACTTGTACTCTATGGGACCTAGTATGACTCCAAGTTAAGCTCCTCATTGAGCTCAGCATCTAATTCCAGATGATAGGGAGCTGCTATGATCACTAGCTTTCTAGACGACAGCCTAGTCACTTGGTTTTGAAGAACCCCCAACTCTTCCTAGAGGCTACTAGTGCCTGGATGCTCTGCCAAACGCATATTGAACCTGCGCTCAATGCCATCAATCCTCCCATGTAGTTCTCTCACAACTCCCTCAATCTCTACTTTCACCCAAGGCTTGACATTTTCCATCATTGACTGTATTTTTATTTTGGCTACCATCAGCCTCTTTGCTAGCTTCTAGAGGAAGTCATGAGGGACCACAACATATCCCACTGGTGTCTAGCTCAGAATACCTATTGGTGATGCAGTAGAAGTGCTGGGAGCTGCCTCTGAATGACCAGACTCTATAGCCAGTGTCTCGACCTGCTCCTGTGAGTTGGGGCATTAACCTGCTCTCCCTAGTTGCCTGTGGTACCTGGACTGTGGTAGGAAGTCTCGCCCAGCTCACCGGGTTCATTTTATCCCTGATCAACCCTATGTACACTGTCCTTTGCCTTCTAATCAATCGCTCTTCATCAGAATGCACCTTAAGACTTGCTTCTATACATAATCTGAACACGAGACTCAGGAGTGGGATAGTAGTGCTCAATCCCATAGCCCAATCTCGAATCTTCTCTGCAATGACCCTCAGAATGTTGACGGAATATATTGACATGATACATGCCACCAATGTTGCTCTGTCTGCACTAAGGGTGTTGTCATTTACCATTGGTGCCAATCTATGACGAATTAGCATCCAGCAGACCTTTGCTATGAAATTCAGCAAAGATTAAGTGACCTGCTTTCCACTAGTCACTCATTCAACTTCTTCTTTGTCCTCTGCTAGGACTCTGGCTAACCACTTAACTTGGCACTGCTTCTCCTTATGCCCCAGTTTCTTTATCCTCTTTAGGGAATCTATTCAATAGTTGAACTCAACTATCAATTTTGATGCTCTGAACTAAGGCCCATATAGTATCCGAGCGATTGTGCACTCAGAGATGCCAATTGTGCGACCTCACACCATCACATTCTCAATCTTGGGATGTTCTTTCACTTTTTGCCCACCTTTTTCTTTTAGCTCCATTGTGGCCAAGTAATTGTCATGGAACCCTCACACTAGCTCAAGACTATATTTCTCCGGGGTCCTAGCCATCCAATCAAATCCATAGAAGCTGAATTTCCACTTCATTTACTCAACCTCATTCAAGGAGTTAGTAAGGATCCGCGACTCTTCCTATATGCTTTGTCCTGGGTGATTCTTTGAGGTGAGAGCAAGACCGTGCTCATATATTTCTAGAGCATCAGGTACTCTTCACCTAATAGTATGGATTGCTGGAGGTGGGGTCTCCATGGCCTCTCCTTCCTCAGACTCTATCTTATTGTTTCCATTTCTAGATTGGGCCTCCTCGAACTCCTCATCATCATTAGAGCCACTCCCGGACTCTTGGACCAGTTCATCAGTTCCCTCCTCAGACTAGGGAGCATTGGAGAATAGAATAATTGAGGGAAAGATATTACGATGATAAAAAAATGACTGGCAAAGAATAAATTAGCAAGGTCTCATTATTTAATTAAGAAATTCAATTGTTGGTCATTAAAGAATGCCTCGGCTTGGGCTTTTGTCTGAGCCCTAGTGGTCCGTGGCTCATCAGTGTCTAATGTCTCAACTCTGTACTTCGCCATCGAACCACTAGGGGAGCTTCCTGCTTGATCAGAGTCGGAGGGCTCATCTCTCAATGCCCTCCGAGCAGCTATCTCAGCTCTAGCTTTCTTCTCTAGGACAAATTTGGTTTCTTTTTTCTTCATTGTCATTGTACCTGTGGAGAAACATGGTTAGTATGTATGATCTGAGTAAAAGAAAGTAATAAAATACCCTCTGAATTTTTACATAGGTCTTCAGTGCAGGTCGTACCTAGAAGATACGATTTGTACTAAGACTCGTAGTATCTTGGATCATAGTCATAACTCTGAGGTACGACTCATGCCATGATGATATAATCTGTACCACGAGTCATATGAGGATACCTCTTGAAAACCATTCTTCTATATTTTTCCATGACTCATGGTACGAACCTTAAGTCGATTCCAGGAGTCGTAGTAAGGGTTGTACAGTTGCCTTTGGACTTGACCCTTTCAGAATTCTGGTATGATTACAAGGTACGACTCATAGTAGGGTACCGCGGGTCGTACTAGATTCTGTACCACTTAATTTACATACATTTGGCTTGGTACAGTCGCAACGAGCCATCGTATGAGTCATAATATGAACCCACAAGTCATAGGAAAGCTTGTGAAGCCTGTCATTGCCTTTATTCATGTCAGTTGTGTATGTAAGTTTTAATGTTTTGTTGGTACTCAGAATTCCCCCATCCAGGCATGCATTTTTCACATTTTTACAACTATCCAGTTCTCCCATAATGATTCACAACCCGTAACTCATGTTCTTTATGTTCGAATTCTAAGCATGATTAAATTTCTACCCAGTCAACACAATCACATAATAAGTTACTAATCATTTTCCTCTTCAATTTTCATGAATTTTGGGGAATCACAGTCGATCAGTACGTTCATATAAGCATAAAGTTCTTTCACCAACTTGAAGCATAACTACTTACTTGCTTTTGCAAATTCTTTCTCAACTTCATGCGACATTCAGTGACTAGGGTAGGAATTCAACTTGTGCAGTTTTAATCATGCATAAACTCAAGCTTTATCAATGATTTTTCTTGAGCTACGGGTGTGAGGGATTCATGGGAGGTAATCATAAGTTCAAGGTGTGTTTTCATGGGAGATGGGTGTTATACCCAGAAAGCCCTAAGATCAAACCCAAGAGTTGAAACAGAGAAAATATTATTTTATGCACCAGGTTACAGAACAAGTCGTCCTGTGACCCAACAAGATGGACACAAGTCATTAAGTGACTCGTGGTGAGGAGCTTTGACTTGTTTGGAAATTTTCAAGTTGGGGTGACCACAGGTGTGATCATGAGTCGTGGTCAACCCCATGAGCCGTTAGGTCACCCGTGGTCAAGTGCAGTTGAAGGATGAAGGAAGAGCCGACAGTGTACCCCACAACTAGACACCACAAGTCGTGGTCAATGCCACGATTCGTTAGGTGAGTTGTGGTCAGCAATTGGTTAAGAAATTAATGTTTTGGGAAGTGGAGGTAACGAGAGGTGTCCAAGAGTTGTGGTCACCAGTAACAAATCGTTAGGTCCCTCGTAGGGAACCTTTGAGGAAAATTGGCAGTGAATTTGACAATAGGAGACCATGAGTCATGGTCAGGGGTAACGACTCGTCCAGTCCCTTGTTGGGACTGGCAGTCAGTTTTTCCCTACAAGTTTATTAAGGGCTTTTTCATAATTCTTATGATCCTAAGACCTAAAATACGTCATTTTAAGCTATGAATAGTGAGTTTTAAGAGGGTTAAGTTCATTCTAAGCTATTCCTATTCATGCATGCAAGTGTAAAAGTCCAGAGAGATGATCAAGCTCAACTTCTTCCATGTTCTTCTCAATTCTTCCTTGTGAAATTAGAGGAGTTATAGAATCAAATTCTCTCAGGTATATAGGGTTATGAATGGGTGAATTTGTTCACAACCATGCCCAATCCTTCTCTAATTCATGAAAATCTATATGCTGATCCTATGGAGTTTTAACCAAAGGGATGAATTTCCTAAGTTTCTAGCATGGGTATGATCTAAGCATGTTTCTATTATTGAATTATGTTTCATAGGCAAGTTTCACAATGTTTTCAATTATAATCATGTTTTCAAGTTTTATAAATTATAATACCCATCCATGAGAAGTTCATGAAAGTTGAGATCTATGATATATGTTCAAGTATGTTAAGATATTTATGATAAAAATATATTTTCAAGTTACCCATGTCTATGATCATGTTTTCAAGTGAATCAAGTATTTCAAGCATGTTTAAATATTGGGAAAGACCATATGTTCAAGTATGATTTATGGTTCATGTCAATTAGATTACCACATGGTTTTGGAGTCTAGACTCCTAATTTTATTCAGCTTGTGGAATGATTTGAGCTAAGGCTCCTCATGTTATGATTTATGATTATGTATGTATGTTATTATTAAGCTTTGTCACTAGACAATGGTCAGCTTCATTGAAAACGATGGAGAGCATATGCATGCTTTTGGGAGTAGTGTCTAGCACCGAGTAGGCTAAGGGTCAGTCAACCCGATACCTCAGAACTATGCGCCAACATAGGTTTACTTATATACTTTGGGACCTCCATTAGAGCTTTCCCCTTCCCCAAGTGGCCTTGAGCTTGATATCGATACCATGATATTGTCCTTATCCCTAATAAGGCTTTGGATGGCTCTACACACTTGAGTGTGACAGTGGGGACCACGAAAGCTCTATCGTGGTAATGTCGGTTATATGACGAGTCTCCCATTGTTCCTCATGATTTCTGTTATGCATGTTTATCATTCATGATATATATATATATGTTCTAAAGAAGGTTTGACCCAATGTTCAGTTTTACCTATGATTATAAGATTTCAGCTTTTGGTCATTCAATTCAGTTATGATGTTCACTTATGTTCAGATCATGATTTCAGAAAATAGCATGCAAGCCCTACTCTCAGATTCTTATCTTGATTATGTTTTATATTATGTCCATTTTAATGATTTTACTTACTTAAGTGTTTTTACTTACCTTGCATACTCGGTACATTCCTCGTACTGACCGCATACTCTATGTTGTATCATTTTATGATACAGGCTCTGACCTTCAGACTCAGCCCTATCACTAGCCAGTTCTCCAGAGTTAGCATCCAGTCTTAGTGGGTAAGTCCTCATCTCTCGAGGACCATTTCTTACCAGTTATCTTTGTATTTTCAGTTTTCAGACTTGTTGGATTAGTTGGGGGTGTTTTCCGATCAACCCATCAGATATGTTAGAAGCTTTCAGACTTTGCATAGTAATTAGCTTGTCTTGTATGATGTAAATTATAGTTATGATGTTATGTTATGTTCATACTTCCATTATGTTTATTATGTTAAGTCTTCCGCTTTTATTGATTGATTTAGATATATGTTCATGCCATGGGTTGACTTGGAGTCTCTCAAGGCTCCTTATCCCGTGTCTCGATTCGGGCCTATGTTCGGGTCCTGACAATGGGTTCGAAAAATTTGGAATTTAAATATGTTAGGGAAAATTTAAGAATTCGGGTCGAGTTAGGTCGATTTAAAGAATTTGGTCCATCACGACTCATCCCTGGGTCTTGTAGTAGAATTAAAGAATATTTACCTGTGGACCTACGAGCACGTCATACGACTCGTACCATATATGAATGAACCGTACCATGATTCGTAGGTCACTGTGAACTGTAGTTCCATACTTTGCATAGTTCATATCTACCATGAGTACCACGACCCATACAAATAGAGTTATGAGTCGTAGGACCAACCATACCATGAACACATGCACCAGGCCATATATCTGCTTCTCACCACGACTCATACTATGACCCACACAATGCTCTTATGAGTCGTACTGAGGCTCATTGTACAAGTCTGTACTAAACGTTTTTTGCATCTTATTTTTGTTTCACCTGCACACTGAGCACACATAAGTCAATAAACTTGGGTTGCCTCCTAAAAAGTGCTTAATTTAACATTGCAGCACGACACAGGTGGTTCAGTTACTCAGACTTCACTAAACCACCTCATGGGTTGCCTCCCAAGAATCGCCTGATTTAACGTCACGACATGATGTAAGTCTCTTGACTACTTAGATTTCATCAAGAAACTCAGAATCATACTCAATTGCGGAGACAACCCAAAACTCTTTGGGTTGCTTCATTGACCGACTGACATTGAAAGTGACCTCCTCTTTATTAAGACTGAATTTCAGTTGGCCAACCTCAACATCTACTAAAGCCATCCAGTGGCAAGGAATGGTCGCCCCAAAATGATGGGGACCTCAAAGTCAACATTGCAATCCAGGATCACGAAGTCCGCTGGGAATATAAATCTGTCAACCATGACAAGCACATGAAAGAGGATCCCCACAGGCTTCATCATGGTATGGTCGACTATCAATAGCCGCATAGTAGTCGGTGTGGGGGCTCCCAAGCCCAGTTGCTTGAACATAACTAATGGCATCAGATTGATGATTTCTCCCAAGTCATAAAGTGCCTTCGTGAATTCAACATCACCAATAGTACATGGAATGGTGAAGGCACTTGGATCCTCCTTTTTCTGGGAAAGGACCCGTGAGGCTATGGCACTATAATGATGCAAATTACCCACTGGCTCATAGCTCATGGACCTATTCCTAGTAAGGTCCTACATAAATTTTGCATATCCAGACATCTTCTCCAATGCCTTAACCAATGGTATGCTTACAGATAATTGTTTAAGCATGGACAAAAATTTCTGAAACTTACCATATTCCGCCTTCTTCTTTATTCTTTAAGGAATGGTGGCGGTGGTCGTGGGATAGTCTTATAGATTTGTGTGGCCTCTTGGTTCTTACCTTTTTAAGCTTCAGGCTCCTTTTCACCAACTGGAGCCTCAGTCATCTCAACTTCTTCATTAAGCTCTTGCTCAACAACCTTATCATCATCATCATCAATCACGATCTCTTTCTTCCTTTGCATTTCAACTATAACCGGTAAAGGGGGATGAGCTGTGGTCTTTCCACTCCTAGTCATCACAGCCATATAGTGACTATCATTCTTTGGATTTTTCATTGTGTTTCTAGGTAGTGTTCCCTTTTTTCTAGGTTTTAGGGATGTCGATAGTTGGCCTAGCTGCTGCTCTATTTTCTTGATGCCTTTGGCATGCGACTCAACTTTCTGGCCCATGTTAGATATATCTCCCTATATGTATTTCAGCTGCTCCTAAGTAGATCTCACGTTTTTTAGCGTATCATCCATCATGTTCTCCAATTTTGACAATCCAGCTTCACCCTCACGTGCATTAGGAGGAACATATAGTCTTGTTTGGTCGTTTCAGTAACCATTATTCCTTCTCCATTCTCCCTCTTGCTCATGACCTCGACTCCTGTCTCTATACACATTATAGTTATAGTTGTCTTGCTATTGGTTCTGACCTTGATTTTAGGAACCTTGGTGCCAAGTGTCCTATCCAAACCAGTAGGTGTTGGCCTGAAAACTCTCCACCTAGTTGTCCTAGAAGTTTGCCTTCTCCTCAGAATCTAAATATTCTAGCCCCAGTTCCTGTCCCTAAGCTCCCACTGCATTTAATTTTCTGTCACCAACATCCATGATATGCTTTATGAGTAGGTCTAATGATATTCGCATGTGGCCCAATTCCTAATCATGCTCCTCCTCCTTCTTTCATTGGTCTAAAGTGATACTAACATCATATGTACCTACAACTGCTTCTGTTTCCCTGGTGTGCCAGGCCCTGTTAGTCTTACTCGCTCTGTCAAGAATAATGGCAGCTTGCTCCCATGAGTGACTCATCAATTCTCTTTCCACCACAGTATCTACCACAGCTTTTGTGATGTTGTTCAAGGACCCGTAAAAAATCTCCAACAAATTTTCATCTAGAATTTTATGGTTTGATCACTTAGTCATCTTCTTTTTAAATCTCAACCCGGTTTCATGAAGTGCCTCTATTTTTAGTTGTTAGAAATTGTAGATCTCATCCTTAAGATGTAGCATCCTGGAGAGCGGGAAGAATCTCTCTAGAAAAGATTTTTTGAGCTCCCTCTAGTTGGTAAGGGAGTCATTGTGCAACTCTGATAACTATAAAGTGGCCTCCCCAGAAAAAGAGAAGGGTAAGAGTCTCAACCTTATTGCATCCTGACTTACACTAGGCAACCTGTACGCCTTGCATATACCTACGAAGCTCATCAAGTGCAGGTTGGCATCATCCGCTGCATGACCACAAAACACCCCTTTCATATTTAGCAACTGTATCATGGTGCTAGTGATGTCAAAGTTTGTCCCAGCAGGAAAAGGTGGTCGTACGATAGCTCTAGTTGACCCAAGTTCATCAATATTCTAGTCATCCTCATCAAGGAACTGAGAGGCATATCTCTGGCCTCTGTTGCCCCTTCCATGGCGACCAACATTTACAACTTCATCCCAAGCTTTTTTAGCTTCCTGAATTGCATCTTACTGAGCTAGCTCGACTTTCCTAGCTTCTTCAGCAAGATAGGCCTCTCATTGCTCCTGGTTTTCCATTCTTCACAGTGTTCTTTCTAGTTCAAGATCCAAAGGAATCAAGGGGGTTTCCGCTCTATCGAGTACTTGGCATTCACCAAGAAACAAACCGTGGGTGTCAAAAACAAAAAGAAAACATAAATGAAGAAAGAACAACTAAAAGTTAAATACAAGCAAATAATCTACTCCTAAGTCGCATTCTCCAGCAACGACGCCCCTTTTTGATAATTCTCAAACTCACACTCCTGATAAAGTATGAAGTGGACGTTGCCAATAAATAATCCAACAAAGGTTGGGGTCGATCTTGTCACGCCCCACCTTGGGAGGCATGACTGGCACCTAGTGGCCTACTAGGACCTGAACTGCTGAGCTGAATGATACTAAGCACCTCTTGTGCAGGGCTAGCTCTAACTCTAAAATCAAGGAAACAACGGGCTATATAGCGGCTGTAAATACAATCCCCGGTCAACAAGGCCTATAGCCACCTATGAAAATAAACAGCTAACCAGAGACGAATGAACATAGGGAGTCCTATGCGGGCTGACAAGGCCACCATGATATATAGTTATAACTGGAAAGTGAAATCAGATGCTAAACTGAGCTATGAATAACAAGGCCATCAATCAACCGCTAAACAGGGCCCCACACGGCCAGCACACATAATCAAAAACACATACGAGCCCCACATGGCCGATAATATCTAACCACAGGGAAGTAATGCAATCTGCAAGCCTCTAGTAGTAATAAGATGGTCGGGACATGGCCCCGACCTATCCATACTGTACAAACAAAAAGAAGTAAACCTCTATCACACAAGCTCCGGAAGAAAGGAGCTGATGGCTCTGTGTGGCTGACTGGAACTACGAGGGAGCTGCTCCTCGTCTATGCGTACCTGCAGGAAAGTAATGCAGCACCCCAGAAGAGGGTGTCAGTACCACAGGCACTGAGTATGTAAGCAGTAACTTTAAATAAATGAAAGTAAGAAATAGAACTAACAAGGACTGAAGTAAAGAAGACGGACTGAAGATGACTGAAGTAGTGAAATAAGGACTAAACATAACTGTGATAAGAAGGGTAGGGGTCATACCTGACAAACGAGGCGTCCTATTGTCTAACCATCAGTAACTAAAGCAACATAAACCTTACCTGGCCCGCATAAGCCGGAAGGTACAATCAGCACAAAATAACTCGTTCAGGCCCCCATAAGTCCTGGCAAGCACATCTCAATCTATATACCCCTATCTAGGTCAATATGAGTCAACTAGTAGTTGTAAGCGTCCTGCCGATCCCCTGGGTCTGCAACTAGGCCCGCTCGGCCCCTGACTATAGCTGTGCCTGAGTCCGATGGACTCCTGATGTCTACACCTCGGGCATAAGCGCTTGGCGAGGGTGTGTATAAGGCCAACCACGGCAAATATGAGGATCTGGATCCCTATCTTCGTCCCTTGCGGACGGCATGCCGCTCCGTAGAGTGACGTATCCTCGCCCCTGGTGGGCGAGTCGACACAGCTATTAACCCTGGGGTGGTCACGGAAGCTATACAGGAATAATCCAGCCCAAAACTACACAATTTACAAGTCTCAACTGACAATGATAGCTAAACATGGTAACATACTCATGACATACTTTACTGGGATTCATACTGGATTACTATGCTGAAGAAACTAACTTGCCGAAAGAAAATGCCTTAACATACCTCGATTGTTGTTTACCGATTAACTAGCGAGTTTTGGCTCGTGTACAACCGCCCTTCTCAACTGAAATCGTGTTACTGGAAAGATAGGACTAGTTTTAACACTAAATTCGGCAAAAAGGAAAACTTTATATATAAGTATTAACTATATCCCAATTTTACGGAACACGGTTGAAACCTCATTATTTCTTGAGAATCTAGAAGGGAGAAATGCTTACTTTAAGCCTAGGATCGTATTGACACTAGTTTGGAGCAATTCCAACAACCTTGGCTCGGCGGGACGACGATTCACCGGGCGAATTTCATGAAACTAACTCCTTAGAAATTCTCCCTGCAACCTTATACTTCGATACAAGTTAATTTGGATTTGGACGACATTTAGCAGCGTAATTGGATGAAAATTATATGTTTTCCTTCGTCCCTATCGTATGCTGGTCGTGGTTTTTGATTTATATCCTAACTTCTAAGTGTGAGACCCTTATATTCTTGAGGCAGCAGACAAGGTAATGTGGCACGTTGGCCAACGCGCTGATTCTGCTCCGTGCCACATTGGCTAATGCGCTGATTCTGCTCCGTGCCACTTTGCCCCTCTAGCCAGCTTGGTTCGGCCTCCTCTCGCAAAATCCCAACTTGGCACTCGTTTGGCTTTTCCCCGGGCCCTTTCCTCATACGTATGGCATTCTAAAACTCTTAACCAACATGCGAATAGGCCGACTAAATGCTAGAAACTTACGGGGTGTAACAGATCCCATAGGGAATATGGTAAGAACTAGACTAATGTAGGTATTTAACCTATTAGGTATGTTATCTATAAATTAGAGGGTTTATAGAAAGCAGTTGTAAAACAAGATTTAAAATCAATTGTTGTTTATCAAGTTTTGCAATTAACTAGGGTAAGTTTTTCCCCGTGGGTTCATAACTATTTCGGGTTTACACTCGTGATCTATCCCATTGATTACTTGTAGAACTGATAACTAGAGTTCATCCAAATAACTAGCTCGTCCCTATTGGATAACTATACTCAATCACTAGGTTAGGTCTCATGAGCGATTTCAATTTAACCATTATCAACTTGTTCCAAATTAACTATCCTGCAACCGCAGCTCAAGTTATACAATGATCATAAAAATCAAGGCTTTGTTGTAATTCTCTTTTCCTAATCTCTACTTCTCTAGGTTTAGCAAGTTAATAATTTGGGAAAGTCCTAATGTTGCGCTTCATCAAGAAACATTAAAGATGAAGAGAATACAGTACAAGTTTTTAGCATTGGTTTCAAATAACATTGTGTAACCCTAGTTTATTAATCCACCATGGTTCCCACTACCCTAATTGTGGAGGTTTTAGCCTCTCATGATTTAAGATAATTGAGAGTATTCATAGACAAACACATAAGTTAATACATACAATGATGATTGAAAGAAAACCTTCTTTGAATATTGCAAGAAAAGATGATGAACAAATTCAAGAACAATTGAGAAAATCCCAGTTAAGATCTCAAGAATTTCTCTCCAATATTGTTCAAAAACTAATTACAAACTGATAATGAATGACTCCTGAACTAAAAGAAACCTAAAAAGCATTTATACAAATAAAAAAAAATCCTTTTCCTAAGTAAATAGGGAAATATCCAAATCTTGTGCCAACTCTTCATACGACCCATAATAGGATTGTACTGGTCGTACTTTGTCTCGTACGTTCCTTATCTTTTGTAGAATTTAGCTATGTGTTGACCTCTGGTAGAAGTCGTAACAAGATCCCATGATTCGTACAATCAAATCGTGGTTTGAGGCTAAGATTCTGGCATCTTTTGAAGATTTATACGAATGTCTTGGTACGCCTCGTACCTTGCTCCTATGACTCATAACAGCTTGTCAAAACATGAGATCTACCAAGTCCCAAAAATCTTTGAGTTTTCCATGGCTCCTGGTACAACTCGTAGGTAGATGTTTTTATCCATAATTTCTACTCGTACCAGGAGACTTCAATTATGCAAATTTCTCTGATGTTTTCTACGGCTCAAGTTACGACTCGTACTAGGATGGTACAGCTCCTACCAAGAGTCGTACTTTGCCTTTTCCTTGTACAAATTTTCTGAACTTTTCCACGAGTCTCAGTACGGCTCGTACAATCTTTATAGGGCTCGTACTGAGATCCTTACTTGGCCCAAAATCTACAACTTTATGCATCTTTTGCACATTTCCACTCCAAAACCTATTTTCATTGAAAACAAAGCAAACACGCCTAATATCCATATAAAAACACCTAATTTCATGCT
This sequence comes from Datura wrightii, assembly GCA_035772735.1. NCBI lineage: Eukaryota > Viridiplantae > Streptophyta > Magnoliopsida > Solanales > Solanaceae > Datura > Datura wrightii. The sequence continues at coordinate 149,058,820 of JASDFA010000018.1, forward strand.
ATTTTCCAATTTCAAGCATCGAAAGTGCTGTAAACTCATAGCACATCAGCGCCAAAATAGGTTTTATGCACTCTCATCTCATCGGGAGCAGGAGACTTTGCCTGATGTGCTTATTAGTATGTTATGAGTATTCCATCTTGATGTGTATGAATTGCTAGATCCTGGAGCCACATTATCTTTAATGACTCCCTATTTTGCAGTCTGTTTTGGTGTTAGTTCTGAAATCTTGTCAGAACCCTTCTCAGTCTCTACTCCAGTCGGTGACTTCGTTATAGCTCGATGGGTATACAAAAATTATCCTATCACAGTACTTTAGAAAGTCACCTCAATCGACCTAGTAGAGTTAGAAATGACTAATTTCAATGTCATATTTGGTATGGACTATTTACATGCATGTTATGCTTCAATTGATTGTAGAACTTGTACGGTAGAGTTCGATTTTTGGGTAAATCGATCCTAGAGTGAAAGGGTAGTTTAGTTGTGCCTGTAGGTCACTTTATTTCCTACCTTAAGGCAAGAAAGATAATCTCCAAAAGGTTTGTGCCTATCACCTAGTTCGGGTTAAGGATTCTACGTTTGAGACCCCGACTCTCCAGTCAGTTCCGATTGTATGTGAGTATCCGGAGGTGTTTCTTGATGATCTACCAAGAGTTCCTCCCAAGCGGGAGACTGATTTTGGTATTGACCTTCTCCCTGATATGCAACCCATATCTATTCCTCCTTATAGAATGGCTCCAGCCGAGCTAAAGAAGTTGAAAGAGTAGTTGAAAGACCTTCTAAACAAGGGGTTTATCAGGTCTAATAAGTTTGGATGGGGTGCACTAGTTCTCTTTGTTCGAAAGAAGGGTGGTTCCCTTCATATGTGCATCGATTATCGGTAGTTGAACAAGATCACAATCAAGAATAAGCCCAGGATTGATAACTTGTTTGACCAGATACAGGGTGCTAAGTGATTTTCTAAGATAGACCTCCGGTCTAGCTATCACCAGCTCAGAGTTAGGGAGAGTGACATTCCAAAGACAACCTTCAGGACTCGATATGGTCAACTATGAGTTCGTAGTTATGTCTTTTGGACTAATGAATTCCCCTACAACTTTTAGGCATTTGATGACCAGGATTTTCAAGCAGTATTTGGACAAGTTCATGATTGTCTTCATAGATGATATTCTTATATACTCTCGGAGGGAGGAAGAGCATGCTGCTTACTTGAGGGTTGTATTGCAGACTCTCAAATATCGCCAGTTGTTTTCTCAGTTTAGCAAGTGTGAGTTTTTTCTTGACTTAGTTGCATTCATGGGTCATGTGGTGTTAGTGAGGGAGTGCAAGTGGACTCTCAAAAGATAGAAGCGGTAAAGAATTAGCCTAGACATGTCAATCCTACTGATATCTAGAGCTTTTTGAGTTTAGTGGGCTATTATCGGAGGTTTGTAGAGGGATTTCATCCATTGCAGCACCATTGGCTAATTTGACTCAAAGAAATGCAAAGTTTCAGTGGTCTGAAGCTTTTGAAAAGAGATTTCAGGAGTTGAAGACTCGACTCACTTTAATCCTAGTTTTGACTTTACCCGAGGGCACCAATGGCTTTGTGGTGTATTATGATGCATCAAGGATCGACCTTGGGTACGTATTGATGTAGTGTGGCAAAGTGATTGCTTATGCTCTGGCAGCTTAAGACCCATGAGAAGAACAATCCGACGCATGATCTTGAGTTGGCAGTGGTGGTATTTTGCTTGAAGATTTGGAGACATTATCTATATGGGGTGCATGTGGATGTGTTCACAGATCACAAGAGCCTTCAGTATGTGTTCACTCAGAAGGACTTGAATTTGATACAAAGGAGATGGCTAGAGCTTCTCAAGGACTATGACATGAGTGTCCTTTGCTATCCGAGCAAGGCCAATGTAGTGGCAGATGCCTTTAGTAGGTTTTCCATGGAGAGAGTGTCCCACCTTGAGGATGGAGGAAAGGAGTTGGTTAAAGATGTTCATCGACTGGCATGGTTAGGAGTTCGCCTTATTGATTTGACAGATGGTGGGGTCATTGTTCAGAATGGGTTCCAATTTTTATTGGTGACAGAGGTCAAGGCTAGGAAAGATGAGGACCCTATCTTAGGTGAAGTTGAAAGAGGCAGTTCAGAATCAAAAGGTGGAGGCCTTCTCCCAAGGGAGAGATGGTGTACTTTGATATTAGGATCGTTTATGTGTTTTAGGTATTGATGACTTGAGAAAGAGGATGCTGCATGAGGTGCATGGTTCCTGATATTCTATTCATACAGGTTCCACCAAGATGTATCATGACCTACGGGAGGTATATTGGTGGAATGGCATGAAGAAAGACATAGCGAAGTTTGTGGCGAAGTGTCCGAACTATCAGTAAGTGAAGGTGGAGCATCAGAGAACTGGGGGTAGGTTATAGGATATTAGTATACCCACTTGGAAGTGGGAATAGATCAACATGGACTTCTTTATGGGATTGCCTTGTACACGCCGATAGTACGACTCCATATGGGTGGTGGTAGACAGGTTAATCAAAGCAACACATTTCTTATCGGTCAAAACCAAAGATTCAGCCAAGGATTATGCTAGATTGTACATTCAGAGTTGGTTCAGTTGCATAGGGTTCCATTTTCCATGATCTTAAATAGGGATACTCAGTTCACCTCCCAATTTTGGAGGTCATTTCAGAAGGGCCTTGGTGCTCAGGTGAAGCTTGGCACGACTTTTCACCAACAAATAGATGGTCAGGCCGAGTAGACCATTCAGACTCTTGAGGATATGTTGAGAGCGTCTATGATTGATTTCAAGGGTTATTGGGATGATCACTTCCCTCTCATCGAGTTTTCCTACAATAATAATTACCACTCCAGCATTTAGATGGCTCCATTTGAGGCTCTCTATGGGGGAGGTATAGATCACCTATTGGTTAGTTCGAGGTAGGTGCTACCTTGATAGGGTAAAATTCAGTTATGAGGCCATGAAGAAGGTTCAACATTTTAGAGAAAGGTTGAAAATAGCTTAGAGTCGATAGAAATCCTATAAAGATATATGGAGGAGAGACCTTGAGTTCGTTATTAGTGATTGGGTATTTCTATAGGTTTCTCCCATGATTGGAGTTACGAGGTTTAAAAAGAAGGGGAAACTTAGTCCCTGCTATGTTAGGCCGTATAGGATTATGAGACATGTTGGCAAGGTGGCCTATAAGTTAGAACTACCAGCGGAGTTAGCTTGGGTGCATCCGGTGTTCTATGTGTCCTATTGAAGAAATGCAGCGGTGATCCATCTCTAATGGTTCTTGTAGAGAACATTGGTGTAAAGGATAGCCTTACCTACGAGAGGTACCAGTTGAGATCCTTGATCTTCAAGTTCGTAAGTTGAGGAACAAGGAAGTAGCTTCAGTGAAAGTCTCTTGGAGGAATCATCTTGTTGAGGGAGCTATGTGGAAACCAAAGAAGATATGATGGCTAGATACCCGCATCTATTCCCTTCCAATTCTGATCCATCCTAAGGTATAAATTCCATCCTTAGAACTCGATTCAGTTCCATGACAAGTTCATGTCTCTAAGTTCCTTTCAGGTTTTAGCATGTATGTATGTTTCATGAATTCAGTCCCGTTATGTATTTCATGCTTGAGGTCAATCACTCCATCAATTTTTAGCCTATAGTTTCAGCTTTGAGTTTTGTAGCTTTTTCCCTACCTTTTCTATGTGTTTAGACAACATTCGAGTCCAAATACTCCTAAGGGGAAGATATTGTAATACCCCAAAAGTCCCTAGGATTAAACCCTAGACATGTAGCATATTCAGAAGGAAAATCTGCATTTTTCCCTTAGTACGATTCATAGTACTAGTTGTTGTATCGTGGTATGGGCCATAGGATCGAGTCATGGTGGATTTCTGGATGACAGGTATTGGACCAATAGCCTAGGGTATGACTCGTAGGTCGATGTAATGGACCATTGTAAGGAGTCATGGCACATTTGTGGTGTGCCTAGGATGGATAGCACGAGTCATGGTACGACTCGTTGTAGGGAACACTAGGTCGTGGTTTGCACCCGTGGTTAGAAGAAAAGAAGTTGGGAGTTGGATGAGCAATGGTTAATGGATAGGTTCCACAACCCATCATCTCGAGGTGTGACCCGTGGTTTGTGTCAATGGAAAGGTTGAAAGGCTCATCCTCCAAACCACAAGTCATAGTGAGAAGGTACGACTCATGATTAGGAGTCATAGCATTATGTTGGATTTCAAGGTGTTCGTCATAGGAGTGCTTGTACGACCTGTAGTAGGGAACTATGAGTCGTAGTAGCCATCCGTGGGAAGATTTAGAGAGTGAGGGAATAGGGCCAGTATGGCAATAGGAGGATACCAAAAGTCGTGGTTTGAAGGTACGAGTCATGATACTAGTAGCATGGTTTTTCTTGATAAGTCATTAAGGGCATTTTCACAATTTCTAAGGTCCTAAGTCCTAAACTACATCATTTTAATCTTGAAAAAGGGTATTTAGAGGTATTATCAACCCTAGCATCTTTATTCTCCTCCTAATACCCTTATTAGAAGATAAAAGTCTCTCAAAACCTCTCAAGGATTTCTAGGGTTCTTCCTCAAATTCTCCCTAAGTGCAATTACGGTTTCAAGGATAGTTGGTGATTTTCAAATTTCAGGTATGTGGGCTTATCAATGATGGATTCTTTCACCCTCATGCCCCTTCTTCAAGAAAATTCATGATCACCCATTCCCCAAGCCCTATTTTCGAAATTCTAGGGGTTTATGTTGGGTTGTGAAATTCCTCCATGATTCTCTTATGGGTATAGTTGAATTGATAAAGAATTTATGATTTCCATGATAGACTTTTATATCCCCTCCTAATTTTCATGAAATTATGGCCCCTTATGTTACAATTATGATTATGAACTCTTACGGCTAAATTCCTCTTTATGAATTTTATGATCCTCTTATGATTGAAATTCACCCAAGCCCTAATTTATGTCTTATGATGTATGATACATGATTTCGTACAAGCACTCTACATAAATTTATGAACTTCAAGTATGAGGATTTTCTCAAGTATGTATGACTTTTCATGATTATCAAGATTATGATTATGATCGACTCAAGAGCCCTTATTTCATGAATAGTTCATGCATTACAAGCATGTTCAAGATAATTATGATTTAAACTAGCCCATGAACTTCATGTATGATTTCATGATATTCATTATGAGCCATGTGCATGTTTTTGGGACTAGTGTCTAGCACCAAGTAGGCTTGGGGTTTAGGAAAACTTGAGTCTCAGAACTACATGCCAACGTAGGTTGATATTCATGTTAACCATATATGGTCTCTTCAATGATCAGGCCATGTTATTGTTCTTCGCCCTGGCAAGGTTAGGACGGTTGTGCCCATTTGAGCGAGATAGTTGGGGCATCATGTAAGCTCTATCAGGATGGTATTAGTTATGACGAGTCCTCCCATTGTTCTTTATGTTTTATGCATAATTATAATTTCGATAATTTGGCTCAAGTTATGTTTTTATAAGGTTTCTCTTATGATTACGATTATGATCAGATTATGAATAGTTTTGAAATCCTTGAGCCCCAATGTTTCAATTATGATTATTACTTCATATTTTTCTTTAAATTTCCTACTCTCACAAACTTTTATGTATTTTATTTTCTTCTTCAATTACCTTCATGCTCAGTACATTCCAAGTACTGACTGCATACTTTATGTTGTATTGGTTTATGATACAGGTCCGAGCGATTAAACTCAGCCCCGCCGTTAGTCCTGCTTCCATCTCAGACCATATTAGTCTAGTCTTCGTGAGTCCTCATCTTTTGAGGACATTCATTCAGTTTATGTTTTGTATGTTATTTTAGTTTCAGACGTTAGCCAGCTAGTTAGGGGTGTTGTCCCATCAGCTCACCAGATGTCCTAGATGTTTCTTTGATGATATGTAGATGCTTCAACTTTTATCGAGCGTTGACTCCATTTATGTTATTTTGAGATACTTTTGACTTTTTCTTATTCATGTTATGATTTTAAATTTCCTCTTTAGTTGTGTTCTTGAACTGCTTAGCATGTGCCATGGGTTTGCTTGGGATTATTTGTGGCTCCAGGTCTCGTGTCTCGATTTGAGGTCCATGATCGGATTGTGATACCGTAGATCACGGTACATCTTGGTGGCACCTGGATAGATGAAATATCAAGAGATATGTGCCTTGATCAACATCTGCTCTCTTAAGTTGTCCATAGCTGACACACATAATCGGCCCTGATATCTGAGTACACCATCTCCTCCTTGGGAGAAAACCACCAGTTTTTGACTTCAGTCCACTTTCTTCAACTTTACCAAGATAGGATCCTCATCTTGCCTACCCTTGACCTCGGTTACTAATGAAAACTCTGACCCATTTAGAAAAATGACACCACCCTCTGTCGAGTCAACAAGGTGAACCCCTAAACAAGCAAGCCTATGGAAATCCTTTGCCAATGCGTTCCTCCCATCCTCAACATGGGACACACTCTCCATGGACAGCCTACTATGAGCATCTGCCACTATATTGGACTTTCCCGGATGATAAAGGACACTCATGTCATAGTCCTTGAGAAGTTCTAGCCACCTCCTTTGTCACAAACTCAGGTCTTTTTGAGTGAACATATACTGAAGGCTCTTGTGGTCCATAAATACATCCACTTGCACCCCATACAAGTAATGCCTCCAAATCTTCAAGCAAACACCATAGCTTCCAACTCTAGGTCATGTGTCGGGTAGTTCTTCTCATGAGTCTTAAGCTATCTAGAGGCATAAGCAATGACCTTACCATGCTGCATCCACACACAACCAAGACCAACCCTTGAGGCATCACAATACAAAATGAAACCATCCGTGCCCTGTAGTAGGGTCAATAATGGAGCTGAAGTGAATCGAGTCTTTAACTCTTGAAAACTTTTCTCAAATGCATCCAACAACTGAAATTTGACCTTATTCTGGGTCAACTTAGTTAACAGTGCCACAATGGATGAAAATCCTTCAACAAACCTCCTGTAGTAGCCAGCTAAAACCAAGAAGCTCCTGATATCTGAAGGACTAACTGGTCTAGGCCAACTCTTCACCGCTTCAATCTTTTGAGAGTCTACCTGCACACCTTTGGTAGACACTACATGGCCCAAAAATTCCACTGAATTCAGCCATACCTTGCACTTGCTAAGGGTAGCAAACAACTCATGATTCTTGAGAGTCTACAACACAATCCTCAAATGAGCGGCATACTCCTCCTCGCTTTGAGAGTATATGAGAATATAATCTATGAAGACAATCATGAACATATCCAAATACTGCTTGAACACCTTGTTCATCAAATCCAAAAAAGCAGCAGGAGCATTCATTAGTCCAAAAGACATAACTAAGAACTCATAGTGACCATACCGAGTCCTGAAGGCAGTCTTTGGGATATCACTCTCTCTAAGTCTGACCTGATGATAGCCGGATCTGAGGTCCATCTTTGAGAAGCACTTAGCACCCTGATGTTGGTCAAACAAGTCATCAACCCTGGGAGGAGGATACCTATTCTTGATTGTGACCTTGTTCAACTGCCAATAATCAATGCACATTCTAAGGGAACCATCCTTCTTCCGAACAAAGAGAATTGGAGCACCCATGAGGATTTACTAGGCCAGATGAAACCCTTCTCTAGGAGATCTTTCAAATACTTTAGCTCGGCTGGAGCCATTTTGTAAGGAGGAATGGATATAAGCGTATCTGGGAGAAGGTCGATACCAAAGTCAATCTCCCTCTTGGGAGGGACTCCTTGTAGATCATCTGGAAAATCTTTGGATACTCACATACTATAGAAACTGACTGAAGGGTTGGGGTTTCGGAAGTAGCATCCTTAACCCGAACTAGATGGTATACACATCCCTTAGAAATCATCTTCCTAGCCTTGAGATAGGAAACAAAGCGACCTACAGGCACAACGAAAGTACCTTTCCATTCTAGGATTGGCTCACCCAAAAATCGAAAGTCTACTGTACGGATTCTACAATTCATTGAGGCATAGCATGCATGCAACCAATCCATACCAAAGATAACATTAAAATCGGTCATGTCTAACTCTACTAGGTCAGCTGAGGTGATTTTCTGAAGGACTTTGACAATGAAACTTCTGTATACCTGTCGAGCTATAACTAAGTCACCAACTGGAGTAGAGACTGAGAAAGTTGCTGATAGGATTTTGGGACCGACTCCGAAACTAATAGCAACATAAGGAGTCAAAAAAGATAATGTAGCCCCTGGATCTAACAAATTATACACATCAATATGGAATACTCATAACGTACTAGTGACTGTATCGGGAGAGACCTCTTGCTCCTGATGAGATGATAGTGCATAAAATCTATTCTGATGATGGCCACCACTTACACTAGTGGATGCACCTTGCTGAGCTAAGCGTGTTGGCTGATGTCACGACCCGAACGTACACCCGGATCATAGACACGGGACAAGGGACCCCAAGAGACCCTAAGTCAACCCATGGCACATGCATACAACTATTCTCATTTAAATAAGCGGAATACTAAACATTAAACGTAACAGAAACGTAACCATAGCATAACATAAGGAAATACTAAATGTACACATAAGCTGAGTACTACATATTATCTGAAAGCCTCTACTACATATAATGGGTTGATGCGACAACATACCCAACTAACCCGAATAGTACATAAACACCAGATAACATAAAAGTCTATCAAACTGTCCTTGGAACATGAGGACTCACCAATAATCTGAGAGTGTGAGCTGATATGGACAAAGGATGAGGATGAGCCTGAGATCCGGACCCTGTATCATTAAACGATACAACATAGAAAGTATACGGTAAGTACATGAAATGTACCGAGTATGCAAGATAAGTAAACGGACATTAAAAGTAAAATAAACTCATAAATATACATAGGAGGAGGACATCATGCTTGTATCATAAACTTCGTAAGTAAACATAAGGCTCAAGAATTTCAAATCATTCATAAATCATTCATTATCATAATCATAAACAAACTTTAGAAAAACATAACTCAAGCCAATAACATAAATATAACAATGCATAAAACGTGCGGAACAATGGGAGGACTCATCATAACCGACACTATCATGTTAGAGCCTTTCATGATGCTCCAACTATCTCACTTAAGTGGGCAGAGCCGACCCCAGCTTTCCAGGTGAGAGTCGTGCATTAGTTGTGATATCATAATTGAGGGGATCATTATCGATACAATATATCATTAGAAACCCATAGTGGCACATGGTTATGAGACGTCAGCATAGTCCTTTGAACGTCGGGCTGCTCGATGCTAGACACGGCTCCCAAAACCATGCATATATGCTCATATGTAAATCAATAACATCATGTATTAAGATTCATTGGCTAAAATATAACATTTATCATCATTGATCCCCTTTTAAAACATGCTTAACCAAGAATCAAAGCCCATTTTTATCGGCCGACGTCATAAATCGATAAATCATGTAATTTGTTTCATAAACCATAAATCATTCTTCAACATGTGGGCATTTCCCAATACTTTAACATAGTCAATTCTTTCAAAAATATACTCCTAAACATGGGAACTGGAAATCATGTTTTCCGATCATCGATAAGCTCAAAATATCAAATATTCATCATAAATCATAACTTTCATAAACCTTCATCAATGGGTATTTTAGATTTAAAAATCTTGAAACATGATTTTAAAGAAAATAATATAAAACATGCCCATCATTCATAATTTAATAATTAAAACTCAATTAAATCATACCCATTGGGTAAAACCCCATATAACTTGAATAGGAGAATTCATGATTTAAAATGAAATTTGGGCATGGGTGTGAAATGATTCACCCATTCTAAACCCTACATACCTGGAGATGGACTGATTTCAATGTTCCTTTAATACCCACAAAGAAATTGATGGAATTATGAAGAAGAAGACCTTGAATCTCTGTAAAACCCCTCTAAAAGCTCTTGCATGGGAATGGGTATGTACTAGGGACTTAACCCATCTTATCACACTCAGAAAAACAAAAAATGACATAGTTTAGGATCTCAAAGCATGGGAAAGTCGAAATTGCCCTTAATGAAATTTCCCCTGAAAACTGCTCCAGACGGACCAACGACCGATCCAACGAGTCGTTGCACGATACCACGACTTGTTGTATCGAGTTGTTCGGTCCACTGCCTCATGAAAAACCTTAGGTTCTCCCACGACTCGTCAGTACAAGTCGTTGCTTCAATCAACGGGTTGTTGGATCGACCATCGTCAACTCCTTGACCAATATGAACTTCCCTTACCACGGGCCTCACCATGACTCATGGTGGATTCCAATGAGTCGTGGTCTCAATCCATTGTATGCACTGGAATTCTCAACCCACAAGTAATGACTAGAAACAGTGGGTTGTAACTTCTCACCATGAATCGTGGGATGCCCTGTTGTTTCCCCATCAGCCTAAGTTCAGCCCTTCCTATAACCGCCAACAACGACTCATTGTTCTTGAAAACGAGTCGTTACATCGTCCGTTGTCCCCATTGCTTCCCTGAACCCCCATACCACAATTGCTTTCGATGACTTGTGGTATTGATTCGCCTATCCTGTGATATTTTTGCTAGTTTTCTGCAGTTTTCAAATTCAACTCCCGAGTCTATTCTTAGGCCTTCCCGGGGTATTACAGTTGAGCTGCTGAATAGGTGGCTGGGTGACGGCCTCTACTATGGACCTGTCTGGCTGAAGGGCACACACCTGAACTTGCTATGCACTCTCATGTGTTCCTCCTACCATATCTACTGCAACCTAATTTTCTACCCCTCTGATCCACCTAATGTCTGGATAGAACATTGGCTGATGATGGAGCTGAGGCTGACGACCTCTGGTGGGACTGATGGCGATGTCCTCCACCGGACCTTTGCTAGAACTGTCCATAACTCCTTGTCCTGGCCCTCTTTGGCTCTCTCTTTTTCTCCTTCATCTGCTCCACCTCTATCTGCTGGGCATATATGACCAACCGCGAGAAATCTAGCTCACCATTCAGCATAGCGGTCTTGCACTCCTTGACCAATGAATCTGCTACTCCATTCACAAACTTGCTCATATAAGCCCTCTGATTTGCAACCATCTCTGGCGCATACTTAGAAAGTCGGGTAAACTCCGCTGCCTTTGCCTCCCTCAACTCTCTAGGGAAGAACCTTTCTAAGAAGGCAGTCATGAACTCATCCCAACTCATGGGAACTGCTCCCACTGCTCTACTCTCCTCTACTCTCCTTCCATTGGCAGAACCATATGTAAGAAACCCACTTCAGGTGATAGGAGGCTAAGTCTGCACTCTCCTCTCCAGTAATCCCCATAATCTAGGTGATCTTCAGCACCTCCTTAATAAACTCATGTAGGTCCTCCTCCACCTTCGACTCAAGAAACTCAGGTGGGTTCATTCTGAGAAAATCTCGAACTTTCACTACTGCTGCATTCCTATTCTGGGGAACATGGGCCATTGCCTGCTGTTGACCTGCATAGTCATGGACTGTACCAACATCTAAAATGCCGCTCTGAACTCGGCATAAGTAACTAGAAGCCCATCTCCATTGCTATTTTCATGTCCGTTTCCATTACCATTCCTTCTACCATTCACTCGGTGTGGATGCATATTTCTGCAAATGCATACAACATAAGTTAGAGGAATAGAGGATACTTCATCACATGATATAGATCATGAAAGAAGGGAAATTTTTCTAAAAAGTTTCGTAGCCTCTTCCTCATAAGTGTGGCGCACTTCACACCCATGAAAATATTCTACTCAATATGACTTTCAGAGACCCTAGGAAACTCTAAACCTTTGTTCTGATACCAAGTTTGTCACAACCCAAGCTAGGACCCCGTATCGAGACACGGGACCTAGAACCACGAATGGCTCCAAGTGGACCAATGTCATAAATGTAGCATCTAAAGAGCATATATTAATGTGAAAATTGATAACTTAAACATGAATAAGCACAAGTTTGAATAACACAAAGAAAATATCAAACGATACATCACAATGCTAAATCTAAAGCTGAACATACTAGTCTATGTCTGAAAAGCCTCTATTAACTGATGAGATTCTGGGACAAGCCCCTAGCTATCTCCAAATCTGAAACAAACTGACAATACAAAACTAAAATGATAGATGCCCTTGAATAACGAGGACTCACCTAAGGCAGGGCTGAACTGAGCTAATAGGGGAAATGAGCTATCGACAAGACTGAACTAGATCATCTGAACATATATCATGAAATGATATAGCATAAAGTATGCGGTCAGTACTTTGAATGTACTGAGTATCTAAGGTAAGTAAAACATGCTTAGTACATGTAAACTGAAATCATGCATATAAATATAAATCGATTACATCATTAGAGTAAGGACAGGATGCTGATATTATATATGATACATACATGATCATAAGATGATTATCATAACTAAACATGGTGACCCAAGATTTAGAGATAGAAATCATATGACTTGTCATAGCTAAAATCGTAAGTAAAAGTTCATAAACTGGTCATTGGGTCAAATCTGCTGTAAAATATAATATCATGAGTCATGAACATGAGTAACTAAAATCATGAGGAATAATGGGAGACTCGTCATAATTGACACCATCATGATAGATCTTATACAATGCCACAACTATCACACTCAAATGGGCAGAGCTGTCCAAAACTGGCAAGGGATCAGCTAGAGCTTGTGGGGCTGGTTGATGCCCATCTCCATTGCCACTTCCATGGCCATTGTCGTTGCCATTTCTTATTCCATTGACTCGGTGGGTAGGCATATTTCTGCAAATGCATACAACACGAGTTAGAGGAGTAGAGAGAGTTCATCACACGACATAGATCATGAAAGAAGGGAAGTTTCCTAGAATATTTTGTAGCCTCTTCCCTATAAGTGTGGCGCACTTCACACCCATATAAAAGACTCTACTTAACGCAGCTTTCAGATATCCTTAGACACACCTAAACCTTTTCTCTAATACCAAGTTTGTCACTAGTTGAGCATGGACCTCGAATCACAACACAGGGCCTTGAAACATGAATGGCTCCAAGCTAACCCATGATACATATATTGCATGAAAAAGAGCATAACTAAGGAGGAAGTTAAACATGAACACTATAAAAACAAAAATCTATTAAAATAATCTAAACATAAGCGTAAATACGAGTTAGCGACGCTGAACTGTCTATACATAGTTGTCCGTAAAGCCTTTAAACATATGATGAGCTGATGGGACAACACCGCCAACTAGCTCGCTAAGTCTGAAATTAAAAGATATTAACAAAAGAGACATGAACCAAAACTGTCATCCTCAGATCATGAGGATTCACCAAAACTGAGATCCTACTGGACTAATGCGGGAGCAAGCTAACGTTGGGACTGAGACTGGTCACCTGAACCTATATCATGAGATGATATAGCATAGAGTTTATAGCCAGTACTTTGAATGTATCGAGTATGTAGAGAAAGTAAAACATGCTAGTAAAACTATAGATTGAAATCATGAATAAGAAACAAGATAGGACATAAGAGTAAGCACAACATGCTAAAATAAATATTCTTGAACTAATCTTAATCATGAGATATTCTTCATAAGCTAAAAATAATAACCCAAGGTTTAGAAATAGAGATCATATAGTGTACCATACTTGAAATCATATGTGAAAACTCATAGACTGATCAATGGGTCAAATATGCTATAAAACATGATATCATAAGACATGAACATGAGTAAATTAAAAGATAAGGAACAATGGGAGGCTTTATCATAACTGACACCATTACGATAGAGCTTACATGATGCTCCAACTATCTCGCTCAGGTGGGAAGAGCCATCCTAAGTCCTGTCAGGGCAAAAAATGATGAAGGTGTGATATCACTGGTCTACCCTTGAGTAGGGGAAGCGCTTTCTTAATAGGTCTTGAATATGAGTATATACCTATGGTGGTGTGTAGTTATGAGACCTGGGTCCTCGGAATCCCTGGCATACTCGGTACTAGACATTACTCCCAAAACATGCATATTGCTCATAATCATATTCTCAAAATATAGCTTAAATCTATTTCTTGAGAGTCTTGACTCCAAGCATCTCTGTAAAACTGATCTTGTAAGCCTTGGCTAAAAATCATGATAAAATATACTTGACCTTACATGGGCTTGCCCAAGTCATGAAATCATGCATACTTGAATAAGGCTTCATAAATTTGAAGTCATATAATCATAATTTTAAGAATGCATAAACATTTATTCATACTTTAATAATTTATCATACTTGAAATAATGAGCTCATTAGATTGAAATTCATAAATCATGCATAATAAGGCAAAAATCATTATAAGCTTGAAGCCATTAATTCATGAGAAATTTGAGATTTAAATCTGCCCTAATAACCATATTTCATCAAATGGAACACGAGAGAATTAAACCCATAGAGATATAGTGGATAATTGCATGGAATTGGGTTAACCCTAGAATTTCAAAACTTAGAACATGATAAGTAGAGATCATGGAATTTATCTTGAAAAGGGAATAAGGGTGGAAGTATTTTCCCCATGCATAACCCTACATACCTGGGCTTGAAGAATCCCCAACTTGATTGGAGACCCAAAGGGAATTGAGATGAAGGAGATGATGAAACGCTAGCTCCTCTTGAGGGGATTTAATCTTCAATTAGAGGTGTTAGAAGTATAATGAGGCTTTAGGATGATTAAAACCATTAAAAACACCCTTTAGGAGGCTTAAAATGACTTAGTTTAGGAGTTAGGTACTTAGAAATTACAAAAACACCTTTTAAAAACCCGACTGGAAAAATGACTTTGCCAGACCCAACGATCCACTTGACGATTTGTTGGGTCTCACCACAGATCGTTGCTTGACAGTAACACCCCAAAAGTTTCTTAGACCAAAACCCATACTTGAGATAAAAACCAACAAAAAATTTCTCAAAATGACTAGTCAAACAAGTCGTTGTCAGAGATAATGACACATTAAGTCAGTCGTTAGTAGTCCAATAGATTCCTCCCTCAAATTCAACGAGCGGTACAATGACCCGTCGTTAGTGATAACGAGTCATTATCTTGCCCATTCTATCAAGCCTAGAATGTTGTCAAAAATCTTTTTCCAAACAATGAGCCAAACGATGAGCCGTTGGGAGATGTAACGACTCTTCCTACAGAGTCGTTAGAAGAAATCTAGAAAGGTTAGAAATCTTTCCAGTGACGACGGGTGGAAACAATGATTCGTTGTTTCAACTAAACGATCATTCTATTCATACATCTGGAGAGGTCTAGAAATTGTTTAAACTTGCTCCAGTGACAACAAGTAGAAACAACGACGCATTGTACCCACCAACTATTCAACTTGTCATCCGTCGTGAGAAAAGTAAGAATTTTATTTATTGTCTTTATAATATTCATATTGGATTTTATCATATTTATTTTATCTATAGATTCTAATCCAGGTGAAGGAAAGTTCCAATTCAGAAACAAAGACTGGAACCAATGAGTCATGGTCACAACTAATGACTCATTGTGAGGCCCGTTGGATCTGGACAGTCAGATTTTGAAATGGCTATCTAGGGGCATTTTTGTAAAATTTTAAGCTCCTAACTGCTAAACTACGTTGTATAGGGGTATGTTTAAAGGGGAACTAAGGGGAATAGATCGACATTCTCCTCTCATTCTCTTCCAAACTTATACGAACAGTATGTAGAAGATAGAAAACCTTCTCAGGTCTAAGCTAGGGTTCCATTCAAAATGTTGCATATTTCAAGATTTCTTCTTCACGTATGTGAGATTTCAACAAGGATTATATTTTCATCCTTGTGTCCCAAAAGCAATCAAAAACATTGATATCTCAATCCCATAGAAAAACCAAGTCTTAGGGTTTTTGTTCAACTATGAGTACCCTCATAACTTCAACGTTCTAAGTCTCCTCTGATTTCTAGTATGTGATATTCATGGTTTTACAAATTTAGTTATGAATGGTACTTTCATGACAGATTTTCACATGATTCAAGTTCAGTTATATAAATGTATATTTTGCTTCTATATGGCATTGAGTTTACCATGAATTCATATTTCAGTCTTTGTGATTCGATCATGATTTCAGTATATAGATGTTGACAGCATAATCAGTATTTTCAGGTTCTTTAGGTTCTCAGAATACTATTAGATAAAGTTTCTAACTTAGCTTTAAGAACACTATATTTAAATCTATTAATAAAATATCAGTAAACTTATCAATTGGGAGTAGTTCTTAGCACCAACCTGGTCCGGCTTCAGCGCATCCAAGACCCAAAACTACGTGCCACCGTAGGTTATTAGCCCAAATGGGCATCAGTTTTAATGATCATATCAGCCATGCCTTTATACCCTGTAAAGGTATATTGGGTCCTATTGATGAGGCATATACATCGAACACCGTGTTTAGCTCACATGGGTATAAATTGGTTAACAGGCTCACCCTTATTTAGTACAACTAAAGTCTCAGTCACAGTTATTGACTCGGTCTTTAGTCCATGTACATGACCCCTAAATCAGTTTTTACTACACTTTAATATGTACTGTCAGACTACTACTTGACATTGATATTTATGTATCTTAGTAAGGGTCATGGTACTTCAGTTCAGTTACGTATTTTAGCATAGCTTTTCAGATTATTAGTATGTTCTATATATTCCAGTTGCATATCTCATACACTCAGTACATTCAAAGTACTGACTGCATACTTCTTGTGCTATATCATTTTATGATATAGGCTCAGGCTCTCAGGCTTAGTAGCAGGGTTAATTTCTCCTTCAGACTTATTGCAGCAGAGATCTATTGGTGGGTCCTCATCTTTTAAGAACCGAAGTCTTCATTTCTAGCTATTGTTACATTAAGTTTTACAGACATTAAAGTTTGGGGGTTTGTCCCAACAACTCAACAGTTTTCTTTGAGAAGGCTTTCAGATGGAGTATGTTAGTTTCAGCTTGAGTTTTAATGTACGGTTAAATTTCAGTATCTTATCATATGTTTCTATACTTATAAAAGTATTTGGTTATTGTTTATAAATCTTTCACTTAAGGTTCATCTACAATAGTTTATTCATAATAGAATTATGCTAAACCATGGGTTAGCTTGGAGCCATTCGTGGTTCTAAGCGCAATGTTGCATCCAGCGTGTAGACTTGGGTGTTGAACCATTATTACTGGAGCAAAAAATTCATTCTCTAATCTTTTCTTGATGCCTCCACTTAACGATTCGTCACGACACTTAATAGGTCACTTAACCAATCGTTATGACTCTATGAAACTCAGCTTTTCTCGACTTTCCTACACCCAATGACTCACTTAACAAGTCACTTGATGACTCATTATGTGATCTGGTGTAGTTTTTTCTATTTCTTCATTTTAGTCCTTGGGTATGATCTTAGGGACTTTTGGGGTATTATATGGAGGTAAGAGAATTGAATGAAGACATTATTAATCTGGGAGATAAAACATCAAATAGATCATTAAGCATGCAACAAGAATACTTAAATTCATGTAAACACATAACACATATAATCATGCATATTGAATAGCTAGATTCGATAGGAAAACTTAATTATCCATGCAAACTATATGAGTCATGTCAAATGTTTACCCCATCATTTTAAATAGAACCATGGAGAGAAAACTCCTTATTTAAGACAGGTAAGTATCCAATATTATGAATCACTATACCATTGAACCAGCATGTAACTCAGATGGAGAGTATGTAACTCAGATGGAGAGTTAATGCAAGTTATCAACAACAAGAGGCTAAAAACACATAAATTAACCTTAATGAGTCTATTTGATGGGGAAAAAAGATCAACGTCAACATATAAACTCATTACATTATTGTTATATATCAATGGATACCATAGATATTGAATCTTACCACCACTGGTTGAAAGAAAATAATTTTTTTTTTAAACTTTTCAAAAAATAAAGAAATGCCCAAAACCCATCAAAACAACTCCAGTTGGCAAAAATTCAACATTAGTCATAGAAAAGCAATGAGTATTATTCAGTGTATCATTTTTGATGAACCTACCAAGTTTCAAGCCAATCGGAGTTTATCAAAAAATTAAAACTCCAATGCTGGCTAATCGGCCTGAACATGCAAAATGTCGGCCGGCGTACGCACAATGTTAGAAAATGTCCCCTATCTTGATGTTTAGGGTTTTCAACATATCAAAAATGATTAAATGATAAATCAATTTTCAAAATCTACAAAATATATTTAAAATTACTCATATTTTATCTATGATATGACACACACACATGCAAAACAACAATAGGTATATGAATCTATTTTCATGAAGTTTAAGTTCTACATTATTTAGTTAGATATAAGACAGTTCTGATATCAATGTGCAGTGGAAGCAAGCATTATGGATCAACTTACATAAATAACTAGATTATAACAATAAATTAGGTTACGAATTACGAACCTCTTGAAACTATTGCACAAGTCGTCTAATGTGTTCTCCAGGTCTGCAATCTTCTGCTTTATCCTCAAAAATCATTGAGTAGGGAATACTTGTGTGGGAAAGTACTGGTTCTCAGAAAGGTTGATATTCCATGGAGGAAGAGGGTCCTATTTATAACCATATTTTTAGGGTGTAAAACTCTAATCTCAAATATTATAGGACTACTTCTCTCCAACTAATTGTGCATGTTTTTGATCTATCAGCAAACCCAAAACGTGTACAACTTTCCTTCTATAAGTTCACCAAATCTTGTAGGATTTTACTACTTCTAGAAAATCGATTTCTTTCTTTTCAAGTTTATTAATTAATCAAGCATAGTAGGGATCACAAATTTAATTAGTGATGCTTCCAAATATGGTATTACTTCACAAAATAAATGAATTAACCTATCATAATAAATTACAGATTATTCCACTAATAACCTATAATTGCACTCCTCGGTATAATTTCAAAATCATTCATTAAATCTTATTTAACTCCTATTTTAAGATTACAGACACTAATCAATCAAATTAAATTATTGACTATTTAATTCATTAATTAATTTAATTCTTTATTCATACGCTTAACTTATTTCATATGATAGATACAAAATCCTTCTGCAGGGTTTTCATATGGGAACTTATAAGCAACCATAAAGGGGTATCAACAATCTCTAGATCGAGACATGGATTCCATCAACTAATTATTTCACAAATGTCATTTTCCATCATCCAACCTATTGAGAACATTTTAACCCACAAAAGAGTTTCACCCTTTGATAGATCAAGATAATAAATAAATTACATTGATCATAATAATTACATCTAGATTAAGAGTATAAGTAAATTTAATGATCTAGAGAAGATGTTTCATAAAAGCCAGAATATAAACAATCATCTCTCTTTTTGTTCCATTCAATACACACAAAGTGTACTAGCACAAGAAGTTGGAAAGCGACCATTCCCATAATTAAGAATAAATTATATTTAATTTTGTGCTACAATCATCAAGATCTTTGTCCGATCTCATATTTGATCGTGAACATAATTTTCTAACTATAAGAATTGAAAATTTATTCTTCCGCGCATGAGCCATAAAACTCCATGCACAAAATCATCCATTTCATAAGGAAGGGACACACATATAAATAAAATGATCTATTTAAAATTAAGAATTTATTAATCCGAATAAATAAAATAAATTTTTACATAAAAATGAAAGATAATACTACATTAAACCATATTGTTAATAGTACATCCTAACACAACAAAACCAGACAACACCCTTAATGGAATTGTGTTTTGTATACATTTGATAGATTGTACATTTTAGTTATGTTACATAGTTCCATTTATTAGGATGTATTCTCTCAGTATGTGTACAAGTATATAAAATGAGTATTAAACTTTTTCTATATTTTTATGTATCTGAGTGAAAGTGCCCACACCCTTATTATAATGCCAATTCGACACGGGTGACACATACATCAAGACAAATGAAGGATCATCCTAATATAAGGAGTTCAAAAGGTAATTTTTAGCATGTATGTAAAACTCCAAAAGTCCCTAAGATTATATTCAAGAGTTGATGCGGACAAAATAAAAAAATCTACACCATGTCACAGAACGAGTCGTCATGTGACTCATCGATTACCTAACGAGTCATCAAATGACTCAACATTTGACAAGATCATAATGTTTCCCAATTAGTCATTAAGTTAATCGCCGTATACCTAACAAGTCATCAAATAACTCAACATTTGAAAAGATCAGAAATTTCAGATAGTCATGACAGATGGTAATGACGAGTTGTTAGGACACCCTATGAGTTGTTCAGTGACCCATCATTTGACAGTAGTGGGGAATTCCGGTGTACTTCAGGAATTAAGGAAATGAGTCATCAAGTCCCCGACAACCCGTTAAATGACTCGTCATTTGAGCAGATCGGAGATTTTGGGTCAGATTGTCAGTGGCAACGGGTCAAGGAATGACCAGTCATGTCACCTAACGAGTCGTTAACTGACTCATTATTTCACCTAATGAGTCATCAAGTGACTCATCGTTTGACCTAATGAGTCGTCAAATGACTCGTTGTTTCTCGCAGTATGAAATTTTCTATCAAATCATTAAGGGCGTTTTCATAATTTATAAGTTCCTAACTCCTAAACTACATTGTTTTAAGCTTGGGAAAGAGTATTTTGAGGGTATTATCAACCCTAGAACCTTCATTATCTTCCTCACACCCTAATTAGAAGATCAAATTTCCTCTCAAGGCTCAAGAGCACCTAGGGTTCTTCTCCAAGAAGCTTCAAGATCCAAGAACTAGTAGGAGATTTCTTCAAGCCAGGTATCTGGGATTTCCACAAGGGTTTTCTTCCACCCTTGTGTCTCATATATTTTTCATAAACCATAGAATTTGAATTTAGAAAAGCATGACCTAGGATTTGGTTCTAAGCATGAATTCCCCTATATCATCCATGCTCCTTTAGTTCTTATGATCTATGATAACATATCTTCATGATTCCCCTCAAATTTCCATGATTTTGTCCATGATATGATGTTAGTATGATTTCTAAGACTCAACCGTGATTCAATATTATTTTTGAAAGATATGATTTTCTATGAATTCAGTACATATGATATACACTATTATTTGGACTTATGATTTTTCATGGATTTAGTATGATTAATATGTTTATGATTTCTTAGCCTCATAGGCCTCTTTTTGGTCGAAAGTAGCCCTGCCTAGAATCTCATAAATTCAGTATGATCAGCATGTTTATGATTATTTAGACTCTCAGGTCTCTTTCAATAAGAAAGTAGCCCTGACTAGTCTTAGCATTTTAGTTATGAGCACTCTGTATTAGCATGTTCATGGTCCTCTAGGCTCTTGGGATCCTTAGTAGATAAAGTGGTTCCGACTAGCCTTAGGACACCAGGTTCAGACTTCTAATTACTTGTGTCCTTATTTTCCATTGGAAGTAGTACTTAGCACCAAGTAGGCCAGGGTTCCAACGTCCCAGGTCTCAGAACTACGTGGCACTGTAGGATAAGGGATTCTCAATAGTAGAGAATGTTTTCCTTAGCTCGAGGAATGTAGGATCCTCATTATTTAAGAGTGTCTCCCTTATCTTAATGGGCTCATTCATGGGTCATAATTATTAGAGATTGTCGCCCTGAGTCGTGAGTGATATCACGCTAGCTAGAGTTCTTACCCTTGGCAAGGTACGAACACCCTTCCAACTAGGATTACAGGTCGGGCTCCATGAGCCTCACATTAGAGTTTTTCGGTTAATAGGCTCTCCTATAATACAGTTTCAATTCAGTATAGTCAACATTTACAATTACAGCTTCAGCTTTCAATGCATGTACATGACCCTTAAAAATCAGTTTTTACTTGTATTTTACTAAACGGTTTTCAAACTAGTATATCATGTCAGTATTTATGCATCTCAGATAGGGTTATTGTACTTCCCCTCAGTTATGAATTTAGATATGTATTTAAATCTGTTTTTCTCAATTACTAGCATGTCCGAGCTTCAGTTATGTTTTATATATACTCAGTATATTCCAAGTACTGACTACATACTTTATATGCTATATTATTTTATGATATAGATCCAGGTATTCAGACTTAGTCCAGTGGTTAGACATGATCTAGAGTCTATCAGCTGACAGTGGTGAGTCCTCATCTTCTGAGGATGGGAGTTTTGTTTTGTTTTCTTTATTTCAGTATAATTCTAGCTTCAGATGTTAGAGTTAGCTTAGGGCTTGTTTGATCTTGGGCATATTTACATGACCAAGTGCTATTTTATATCTTATTTTGAGTCACGTTTGTCGACTAAATTAAGTATAATCTCGTGTATTTTGTGTATAATCATGTGCGTGAACTAAACGATATGATTAGCCCATGTTTATAGGTTCAAAATGCTAAAGAGGGCTTAAATATGATGATGCACGAGCAAAAAAAAGGAAGTTTGGATTGAAGTACGATGAAGAGTGGATGATGTTGGCATAAAAAGTGAGCTACCCCACTACCAAGCATGCCACACCGGCTTATCTGTGCGCCAGGTACCATGTCATGCCCATACGTGTGGGTGCAAGATAGCAACCTAGGCAGTAGCTGCACGTGATGACGTCATGCCATGCTTGGTGATAGGCATGTTCATCAGTGTGTCACACTGGCCCTGCTGTGTGACATTCGTTGTGCCACGCCAGATGACACCGTGCATGCCATGCCAAGCTTCCCTTTCCAGTGATGCTCCGCAAAAAGGTCGTGCCACGCTGCCTAGTTGGCGCAACTAATAGCGTATCATGGAGGCAGTTTGCGCATGACCAAATTTCAGTTCTTATAAATTAAGCACTTGTTTTATTTTATGGTTTTATCACGGTTTTATTTTGGAAAAACGGATAGGAGCAAAGGATAGACAAAGGAAACTTGACCTAGGTTTGATTTTTTGTCTTTTTACACTCTTTTTTTCATGAATTCAAACATAATTTTGAATTCTTGTTCTAGCATGAGTGGTTAAAACCCTTCTTCTAGGGTTGAGGCCATATGACATGATTGTAATTTCTTAAATTCGTAGTTGTTTCAAGTTTTCATTATTTTTTGTCTTGCATTCTTGCATTTTTACCATTTTAATGCTTGATCACTATTAAAATGTATTTGCTAATCTTAGGAAAACCTTAAAAAAGAAAAACTAGGTTAGAACTAGGAATGCAAGAAGTAAGTTCAAGTCTTCAAGACTTGATTCGCGGTTAGGATAGAAATATACCTAATTCGCCATGCTTGGTTAATAAACGGGAAGATAGCGAGACACTTGGGATTAAATTGTCACATCACCACTCACAGACGTAGTTTTGAACTTAATTCTAGGTTAAAAGGTTAGAAGTTTGAGAGTCCATATCCTAGGGCATTAACCTTGTTAACCACTCCACGTAGATAATTGCTTATGAATTAGATTGTCATATTCCCGCTCAACGATGTAGTCTGAGGCTAATTCGCCTATGTTTAGAGGTTCAAAATACCATGAACATTGCATTTATCTTGTGAGACAATATATGAAATTACATTCTTGAACCAATATGAATGTAGCATTGCAGGATTGTTTGGCCTTAACTCTAGATGCTTCTTAATATTATTTTTCAAAATATTTTGTGATCACATTTAGATTTAGAAACCAACAAATCTCTAATCTTGAAACTTTAACACTTTTGAATTTTGATCTAATACTTGAACTTTATAATTCACTTAAACTCTATTCCTTGTGGGTTCAACATCTGGCTCTTGAGAGTCACCGTATTACTTGCACGATCACATGCACTTGCGTGTGCACCGAAGCGCGAACAAGTTTTTTGCACCGTTTCCGGGGACTGACAATATTTGGTGAATTTCTTGTTTTTGTGTTGTTTTTAATTGTTATCAAGTGTCATAAACTTGGTCTTTGTCATTTACTTTGCAGGTAACAGGTTGTCCTTACAACAAGCTAGCACGTGAGAGTGAATTAGTAGAGTTGTATTTGGAGCCTGAACAATAGGTCATAACGTTCAAACTCACACTCCTGAAAAAGTACAAAGTGGACGTTGTAAATAAAGAATACAACAAAGGTTAGGGTCAAACCCACAGGGAATATGGTAAGATATAGACTAATGAATATAATAATTGTAGAGTCAGGGGTGGCCCCAAAGAGGAATTGACCGGTGGTGCTTCGTCGAAGCTCCAGTAGGTAGCCACCACAGGTATTTAATCTTTTAGGTATGTTATCTCCAAAAAAGGGGTTTATAGAAAATAGTTATAAAAAAATATTGAAATTGGTTGTTGTTTATCATGATTTGCAATTAACTAGGGTAAGTGTTCCCCATGGGTTTATAACTACTTTAGGTTTACACTCGTGATCTGTCCCAATGCTTACTTGTAGAACTGATAAATATAGTTCATCCAAATGACTGGTTCGTCCCTATTGGATGACTATACTCAATCACGGGGTTAGGTCTCATGAGCGATTTCAATTCAACTGCTATCAATTTGTTCCAAATTAACTGTGTTGTGACTGTAGCTTAAATAATACAATGACCCATAAAGATCAAGGTTTTGTTGTAATTCTCTTTTCCTAATTTCTACTTCTCTAGATTCAAGCAAGTAAAGAAATCAGGCAAGTCTTAACGTTGTGCTTCATTAAGAAACACTAAAGATGAAGAGAATACAGTACAAGTATTTAGCATTAGTTTTGAATCACTTTGTGTAACCCTAGTTCATCAATTCACCATAGTTCCCACAATCCTAGTTGTGGATGTTTTAGCCTCTCATGATTGTAAGATTTTTATTAGAATTCATAGACAAACACATAATTGAATACTTACAACATCAATTGAAAGAAAACCTACTTTGAATATTGCAAGAATTGATGTCGAATAATCCAAGAATAAAGAAGAAATTCAAAGAAATAAATCTTTGAGACTTGAATTAAAATTCACAACAACTTATCTCTAATTACGTCTAATCACTTCTTGTCACCTCTAATCATCTCTTCTTACTAAAAATAACCTAAAAAGTATTTATATAAATAATTGAAACCTTCTCCTATGTAAACAAGGAAACTACCAAAAAGTGTTGTCGCCTTCACCTACGAGAAATAACAGCATTGTGTGGGTCGTATCTTAACTCGTACGTTGGCTGGCTTTTGCTGAATCTGGCTAAGTGTTGAGACATGGTATAAATTGTATCAAGAACCTACAAGTCATACAATCTTCCCGTGGCTTGATCTTGCAATTGATGGCATCTTCTGTTAACTTCACAGATGGCATGGTATGACTCGTACCTTCATTCCACGATCCGTGACTCCTTCTTGCATCTTGAGTTCTGCCATTCATCTATTCTTCTAGTCTTTTTGGTGGTTCCTTGGTACGAGTTTTGATAGGTCTAATGACTCATAATTGCCACCCGCACCAGGATACTTAGCCTATGCAATTTCTCCTGGAACTTTCCACGACTACCATGGTAGGGTTCGTACCAGGATGGTACGGCTTGTACCATGAGCTGTAACTTTCCTTTGCTTCACAGTTTGCCCCTGGGCTTTTCCACAATTCTCGATATGGCTTGTACCAGGATAGACGACTCATACTGAGATCCGTACTAAGCCACTTTTCTACATTTTTTCCATCTTTTACACAAGTCAGCTCCAACATCTATTTTCCCTGAAAACAAAGTAAAAGTACCTCATATACATATAAACACACCTATGTCCATAATATTTTTCCAATTTTAAGCGTCGAAAGTGTTGTAAATTCACAGTACATCAACACCCTCAAGTTAAGAATTTTGCATGTCCTCAGGCAAAGAAAACAAAAACTAAAAAATGATGCTTAACCAGAAAGCAATCCTAGAATACCTATAGCCAACACAACAAAATTTGCACTATGAACCGTAATCAGCTATTGACCCTTTTGCTGTTCAAACTAATCCAGTTGTGCACACATGTAACCACAATCAATGACATACAGGGATCAAGATATGGCATCCAATTACAACAGAGAATTGACCTATCACCAATGGTATTCATACAAATAATCAATAAAATACAACACAAACCAAGTACCCTCACAGCAAATGAAGTCCCCAACACTCACAAATATATAACATGACAAACTTGGGACTAATCTAATGGGACTCTTGCTCTCCCAAAGAAGTTCCAAATACTGCACATTGGGTACTATATGCTAGCCCTTATTTTCTCTACTTCGGCTCTTCGAACAGCTAAACTAGGATCACTATAGGACTTTGTTCAGCTTGTAATGTAGGCTTCAGTATAGTTATGGTAAATATGAAATTTAGGGACTAAACCCTCCATGGTGCTACATACTCGTGGCTCCAGTTTACACTTTTTACCCTAATTTTCACTTTTTCAACTTTTTCCTCTCTTTTCTCCATTTTCATGCAATGTATAGGTGTGGTGTGTTTTTCTCATTTTTTTCTCTTTCATTCCTTTTTCTCTTGTATTTTCTTTTCACTTTTCTTTTTTTAGCTATTTTTTGTTTTTCTTTTCTTGTCACACCACACCTCATTTTAACCTTTTTTTTCCTTTCTTTTCCTTTTTTCACCTCCACACAATCTATGCACCCGTACTATAGCCACCCTCAACTTAGGCATTTTGCTTGGGTTGCGGCTTACAATATCCAAGGAAGGACCAGGATCAAACAGGTTCATTATAAAAAATGGGTAATGTTAATCAAATAAAAATGGTTAGTATAAGGCTCAAAATCGGGATCAAGGGATTCATTATCATTTTGTAGGGTCATTTAGGCTAAAGTGGCTAATCAATCAATAACAACATATGATCATCTCCTAACAAACTATCCTAAAGCCTATGCAAAGATTAACTGGGTAAGTTTTAGATCCTTAATGTCGTATTCAACTAAGTATACAACCTCACTCACTCATAGCACCGATATGTATTGAATCTACCTATCTAGTTCATGCATGGCTAACTACAACTATTCATGCTCATAATTTAAATGCCATACAAAGATCCATAAAAGTCATGCAATTGCAATTAAACTACAAAGCTAACATCAAAAATTTTCAACAAGGTCAATTTTTCAAAAACATCAAACTAGTGCATACGGTTGCAAAGTAATTCTAAGCTACTTCTAATTAAACAAAAACAACCTAAACATACAAGTTCTACTAGATAGTATGCCCGAGGGAAAAGAAACACAACAAAAAAGACCCTCAAACAAATCAAAAATCCCAAAATACGAGTATATCCCCTTTTTGATAAACATGCTTTGTCCCCAAAGCATAAAATATAGAAGCACAAGGGAAAGGGATACACCTGTGGTGCACTAAGCACTCCAGTCATCCCATGGAGGTGGTATATTCGTTGAATCTATGGCGCTAGCGATGACCGGCGCACTCAGTTATACATCTGTTTGGGGATTGGTTACCCCTGCATCATGCTCGATCGCTTTCATAATCTCAGGATCAACTCTGGTTGAATATGGCTCCCCCGAAGGGTCCTCGCCACCCATGATCACTCTCTGAGCAGTAGTGGATCTCCCTGCTCCTCTGGATCACTCCTGCAACTCCGACATATGTGCGTCGTGAGCTTGCAGGCTCTCTACTCTCGCCTACTTTCTTTCTTTCTTTTCCTTCTTTTTCTTCTTCCTTGAGTGATCGTTTTCATCTTCCTCCAAGACCCTCTTCTTTCCATTTCCTCCACTTGTACTAAACAGGACCCAGTAGGCCCCCAAGTCTAGCTCCTCATCAAGCTTAGCATCCAAGTCCAGAAGAGTGGGAGTTGCTATGATTGTTGGCTGTCTAGATGACAGCTCGATCACTTAGCTCCGAAGAACCCCCAACTCCTCCTGGAGGCTACTAGTATCTGACTTCTCCACCAAGTGCTCAATGAATTGGTTCTCAAATTCGTCTATCCGCCAATAGAATCCTCTCATGGCCTCCTCAATCTCTGCCTTTACCTAAGGCTTGATGTTCTCCATCATTGATTGTATTTCCCTTTCAGCCACTGTCAGCCTCCTTGCAAACTTTTAGAGGAAGTTTTGAGGGACTAGAACATATTCAGCTGGTGTCTGGCTTGGGAGACCCACCGGAGGTGTAGCAGAAGTGCTGGGAGTTGCCTCTGAATGACCGGCCTCTGTAGTCGGTGTCTCATCCTGCTCCAATGAGGTTGGGGCATTAACCTGCTCACCCCCAGTTGCTTGTGGTATTGGGATTGCGGTTGGAAGTCTATCTCAGCTCGTTGGGTTTATTTTATCCTAGATCAGCCCTATAACAACCGTCCTCTGGCCTTCGATCTCAACATCAATATCTTTTAGCAATCGAACACCAACATCTTTGCACATCCAGTATAGAAGGCTAAGAAATGGCATGGCAGTGCTCAACCCAAGAGCATGATCCCGGATCTTATTGGCTATCACCCTCGGGATGTTAATCTCATACCAGGACATGATACATGCTACTAGGGATTCCCTATCCATACTAAGTGTGTTGTCATTCACAGTTGGCATCAGTCTGCAGTGGACTAGTGTCCAGCAGGCCTTCGCTATGAATTTCAGTGAAGATTTAGTGACTTGCTTTCCACTAGCCACCCACTCAATTCCTCCTTGTCCTTTGCTATGACTTCGGCTAACCACTTGAGCTGGCTTTATCTCTCCTCAGTACCGAACTACTTTATCCACTTTATGGCGTCTATCCGATGGTTGAACTCTGCTATAGATGATGGAGCAATGAACTGAAGCCTATAGAGAATCCGTGCAACGGTTTCCTAAAAAATTTTGACTTCTTGCCCTTGAACCAATACTTTGTCAAATTTGGGGTTATCCTTCAGTCGCTTGCCAGACTGTGCATTCTACACCAATGTAGCATAATAATTGGCATAGAACTCTCTAACA
Source organism: Datura wrightii (assembly GCA_035772735.1). Classification (NCBI taxonomy): domain Eukaryota; kingdom Viridiplantae; phylum Streptophyta; class Magnoliopsida; order Solanales; family Solanaceae; genus Datura; species Datura wrightii. Next base: position 149,087,782 of record JASDFA010000018.1, read on the forward strand.
ATCTCTGGACTGTATCGGTCAGGGGTCCTAGCCGTCCATTTGAACCCCTAGAAGCTTAAGATCCAATTCATCTCCTCAACCCCATTTAAAGCACAGGTAATAATCCGCAGTTCTTCCTGAATACTGCACTTACAGTGTTTCTTGGATGTGAGCACCAATACCTACTCATAAATCTCCTGTGCCCAAAGCACCTGCAATCTCATAGTACGTCTTCTTGTAGGCGGGGTCTGCTCAATTTCCTCTGCTTTATCTCCTTCTTCAAACCCTGCCTCATTGTTTCCATCTCTAGACTGGGCCTCCTCAGACCCCTCATCATCATTAGAGTCACTCCCAAACTCTTAAACTTGTTCCTTTATCCCCTCTTCAGACTGGGGAGCAGTGACAGGAGTGGTAGAAGTGGCTTCCGGCTATGCCTTTGCTTGAGTCCTAATGGTCCTTTGCTCATCAGTGTCTGATGTATCAACTCTCTACTCCTCCACTGAACCACTAGGGGAGCTGCCTACTTGATCAGAGTCGGAGGTCTCATCTCTCAATGCCCTCCGAACAGCTATCTCCTCTCCAAATTTCTTGTCCTGGGTAGATTTGGTTGCTCTTTTCTTCATTGTCATTGTACCTATGGAGAAAAATAGTTAGTATGTATGATCTGAGAAAATGAAGGCAAGAAAATACCCTATGAATATTTCCACGAGTCTACAGTATGGGTCGTACAATGGTGGTATGACTTGTACTAAGACTCGTGGTTTATAACAGTCCTATCATGACTCCATGGTAAGACTCGTACCATGATGGTATGGTTCATACCAACAGTCATACTGAGGGATTCTTAGAATTGTGTTGTTCTATAATTTTCTACGTATCGTGTTAGATATCATACTTTGTTTTCACGAGTTGTAGGTAGGGTTGTACAATCTGCTTTGGATTTTGATCGTTACTTCTTCATGGTATGATCACCAGGTACGACTCGTAGTGGGATCCTACAAATCGTACCAGGCTTCGCACCAACACTTAGATTTTTATTCACCTAGGACAGTCTCAACGAGTCATCATACAAGTCGTGGTATAAAACCATGAGTCCTACCCTCATCTTTATTTTGTTTAGTTGGCCAGGTAAACACTTGATTCATTTTGGGTACTCAGACTTCGCCATTTTAAGCTATCCATGTACATTATTTATGAATACCTAGATCACTTCCAACCTAGGTCACATCCCTAACTCAATTTTTCAATTTTTCACTAACTCAATTTTATAGTTTTAAGCATTTTGAAGTTCTTCCCATTAGATATAATCACCAGAGCTACTTTTCATCTTCTTCAACCAATTCTTAGTGACTTTGAGGAATCACAGTCTGCTTACAAAATCATACAAGGCAAGCTTTTTTGCAATATTTAACAGTGTTACTTACTTGAATTTTCAAGTGTAATCTTGATTTTCCGCTTTATTCCGTGATTAGGGTAGAACTTATGAGTGTGCAGATGCAATTTTGCACAACTTCAAGATCGAATAGATTGAGATTTTTGAGTTACGAGTGTGTGTATATTGGGTGAGAGTCGTGGGTTCACTTTTTATGTTTGCGCGGGAGTGGGAGAATGAACAATTTAAGTTAAATAAGTTTATGGCGGATTTTTGGATATTCGAATCGAGCGGGGTCAAAGTGAGTTATTTAGCTCATCACAATTCGTACCACAAGTTGTAGGTTGGACCTATGATAATGCTCAAACCACACTTCTAACTGAAGTATGAAGCAGGCGTTGTCAATAAAGAACCCAACTAGAGGTTGGGGTCGATCCCACAAGGGATATAAAAGATCTAGATTACAGCCGGTAAGTAAACTTGTATGATAGTTACTTCACAATTGGGGGGATTCTAATAATAATCAATAGTAAAAACAAAGCAGCTGTCAAGATTATGGTTGTGAATCAATAACTCAAGGATAACTAGGGTTTGTGTTCCCCATGGATTCATAACAGCTTTAGGTATACACTCGTGATCTTCACCAATACTTACTTATAGAACTGATAACTTAGGTTCATTCGAACGATCGACCAATCCCTATTGAATTACTATATTCAATTACTTGACCAAGTCTCATGAGCGTTTCCAAACTAATCGTCATAACTAAGTTCCAAATATAACTATCATGTGACCACAGCTCAAGTTAAAACAATGATCATCAAGATCAAGGCTTCGTTGTAATTCTCTTTTCCTAATCTCTACCTCTTCGACCAAAGAAAGTAAAGAATTCGGGAACTTCCTAATGTTGTACACCTCTAAGAATCATTAAAGCGTGAAGAGAATACAATATAAGTAATTAGCATTGGTTTTAGACTCACTTTCTGCAACCCTAGCTTCTTAATCCACCATGGCTCCTACAACCCTAGCCATGGAGGTTTTAGCCTCTCATAGTTGCAAGGTTGTGAAGTGTGTTCGTGATTAAAGACATAAAAACAATACTTACAAATATGATTGAGAAAGACGCTTCCTTTAATTAATCCGCAAAATCTTGAAGAACCAGTAGAAACAACAATATGAATTCAAGAAAAGGTTGATCACAAGGTTGAACCAACTCCATTCTTTCTTTCAAAGATGTAAAATTGTCTACTCCAATGTTTTCCAACTAAAACTAATCTTACTTAATGTCACCTTCTGAAAAATAAAACATAAAACATATTTATATAGACATAAGAATCCTTTTCCTAGGCTAACAGGGAGATTTTTCGTATTTGGTGCCGACCTCTTCATGGATCATCCTATGACTCGTAGGAGCATCCTAAGGTCCATGGCAGCATCTCATGGTTTGGATTGTTAGCTAAGTATCGAGCCAAGGTACGATTCGTACCTCCTTCCTACGACTCATACCAAGCTCCCGTGGCTTGATTCTAAATCTTTGCAATTTGTCTAAAGTTCAACATGACCGATATAGTACGACTCGTACCAAGCTCTCACGGGTCATTGTATCCTCTCGTACTGAGAATCAGCCTCTTGTGCAATTCTTCTAGAGTTCATCACGACTACCTTACTACGACTCGTACAAGCTTGGTACAATTTGTGGCAAGACTCATAGGTTCATTCTTCCAGCTTCAGTCTTCTGCTTCTTATCACGGCCATAAGTACGACTCGTAGGTCCATCCTATGGATCGTATTGTGGACTGCATTTTTGCCCTTTTTTGCACACTTTTAGCTTCCTTTGTAAATTTACGCTCCAACACCCATTTATCCTGAAATCAAATGAAAAGTGCCTCATATCCACATAAATACACCTAATTTCATGCTATTTTCTTAGTTTTGAGCGTCAATAGTACTGTAAATCTACAGCACATCAACAGCCTCAACTTAAGACTTTTTCACGCCCTCAGGCAAATAAAAAGAAAAACTAATCACGACGCTCAACTAGAAAATACACTTAAGATACTACAGTCAATACTCAAACAAATTTTTGCACTTTCTATATACACTCTATTGACCCTTCATCATATAACATCATCAGCTAATGCATTACAAGCAACATCAAAACATCATATACAGGGATCAAGACATGTCATCTAGCTATCAACAGGCAATCAAGTTATCACCAATGTTTTTCACACAGACTAATGGTAAAAGCAAACATAACCCATGTACCCTCATTAAGTATCAAACACAACATGGGACTAGGCAAGTGAAGCACTCACTCTCACAAGGAGTTTGCAAGTATTATGCATCAGATACCATAGACTTGCCCTTGTTTTCTCTACTTTGGTTTGTCAGATGGTCAAGTTAGGATCACTATAGGACTTGATATATGCTTGTAATGTAGGTTTAGGGCTGTACATGATAAAGATGAGAGATTTTATGAGTGACTATCCCTTCCTTTACATACATTGGCTACACAATTTACCTATTTCACCCTTCACTCTTTTGTTTTCCTTTATTCCCTTTTTACCCCATTTTAAGAATATTTGCATGCGTGAGGTGATTTTTCGCATTTTTCATACAACTTCAAGCTCTTTTGAATTTTTCTTTTTCAAGATTCTCAAGATTTTCAGCTCTTTTACTTTTTCACCTCACTACACCTCATTTTTCAGCATATTTTCTCTTTTCTCTTCTTTTCTTTTCTTTTCCTTTCTCCCGCTCCCACCATTTATGCACCCCTACTCTAGCCACCCTCAACCTAAGCATTTTGCTTATGTTGAGGTTGACAATATCCAAGGAAGGACCAGGGCCAAAACTGGTTCATTATAAATAAATGGGTACAGTTAACAGGTGAATCAAAGAAATATGGTCTATTAAGGCTCAAACTTGGGATCAAGGGATTCATGGAAATTTGGAAGGGCAATATAGGCTAAATGTAAGCTAAAACAAAAATGTCCTATGATCATATCCTAACCGACCGTCCTTAACCTATGCAGAGACCAACTAGGCAAGTTCTAGATCCTCAACAACGTACTGCAATGAATACTAAAACCTCACTCACACATGGTGCATGAACTATTTTTACTTCACCTGTCTGGTTCATACATGGCTTAACAAGAATAACTACTATTAATAACCAAATGAGATAAAAAGATCCACAGAAATCATGCATGTTGTCACAAATACATAGAAAAAAATTTTGAACAGGGTCAATTTTTCAAGAGAAAAAACAAAACTAGAGCATTTCTATTGGCTGAGTATTCCTAAGTTACTTTCTAATCAAACAAAAATCACCACTAAAAAAAATTCCTAACACATGCCGGTTCTACTAGATAACATGCCTGAGGAAAAAGAAGCATGGCACGAAAAACCCTCAGACGACCGAAATTCCTAAAAATACAAGTATACCCCCTCCCCCTTTTGAAAAAAGTGAGCTTCATCCCCGAAGCATAAGCTATAAGCATGTAGGGAAGAGAACATACCTGTGGCACTTTAGGCACTTCTGTCATCTTGTGGTGGTACCTCCGCGGTAGTAGTGGCGCTAGCGGTGGCCGGTGCGCTTAATGATGTAACTGTTCGGCGTTTGTTATATGGGTATATAACTACACGCAAGTGCACGTGGTCGAACAAGTAGTAAAGTGGCTTAAGTAAGCCAAGTATCGATCCCACAGGGACTGGGATGAAGTGCAATCTGCTCAAGTGTACTATATTTTAATTCTAAAAATGCAGACAACAGCATAACCAAAAGTTTGATATTTTGATTTATAATTTTTATGTTAAATCTAAAACAACTATCTAATGTGAGTCTGAACTATGAATGAGAGCATGCTGAGGTTAAACGAACATATAATGAAATTAATTATCGACATAATTTGGTTAGTCTTTTCCTTCTGTTGCTAGTCAAGAACTATTGCCAAGAGATTAAAACTCTCGTATTTAACCCCACTTAAGAATCATGAACCATCCACCTACATTTCTGTGATTAAATGCAATTCATGTTCTAGCCATACAAACCCGGTTCCTAAATTGACTAATACGACTTTCAGGTATATTTCTATCCTGAAAGTAAATCAATTCTCAATTTTCCCAAACTAAGAAAAGATCATATCCTATTAATTCACAACTTTCCAATTTCTTGCTCTCTCGAGTGAAACCAGACTTTTTGGATGTACATTAACGTAGGCCACACATTAATGCAGTAAGAACAAGAATTAATAGAACAACCATGGAAGAAAAGATGAAAAACCAATATGATCAACAATCACATTTCACTACAATTGTTCATAACCTCAGCAAGAAGATGAATTAGCCACTCATTTGTGGATTAAACATCGTTAAATGAGTGTTAAACATACAAGCAATTGAATACAAAAAGAAGGAAAGAGAGAAAAACCCTGATAATTTCGTCCCCTCAACTGCCTGTAACCCACGTTCTTGCTCCAGCAAGTCAGAATATTGAAAAATGAACCTAAGTGTTCTATTTATACTAGTGGGAATTTTTCTTGGAATAACAAGCAACGTGTCACGGAGTGCATCGCGGAGCACTGCCTCCGTGACACGCTACCGACGTGGACCTTCACTGGAACTAGGGGTCCAGGAAATAAGGCCCAACGTGGCACGACGTGCAATGCGGAGCCATGCTACCGTGCCACGGACCTATCGCGTACCCTCTCTGGAAATTGGGCGAAAATTCCTATCCAGGAAGAAGGCCTCCGCGATGGCAGCGTGACACGGCTCCACCGCGGAGCCCCTTTATTTTATGCTTTCCAATGCCTTGTCCCTTGCTCGCATCTGAGTCCAACCCCGATATCTTGCAACATACATTTAAGCTTCCCAAAATTACATTTTACCTGCAAAACAATGCTAATCATGTTGGTTAGTATAAATTCACATTTTATTACCAATTACATGAGAATGTATACACATTGATAGATAAACAAGGCTAAAATTCCACATTTGAGTATCACTTGGGCATATAAATTTTCCCAAGATCACTTACCCCACACTTAAATCCTTATTCGTCCTTGAACAACAATCCTACACCTCATGCAATTTACATCCCAACCTCGCTACTTTGGTTCGACAATTTAGGCTACGGTCATACCGATTATTCAATACAGCAAATCATCAAGAAAACATGCATGGTCCTATCAATGCAATGATCTTCAATATATCAAGACCTCCTAGACTTAAGAATCGACTCTCGATATTGGCAAACTCATGCAAATCAGCTGATCAAGATATCCGACACGAAAATTAATCTCTCATCAAGCATGTGCCCTCACAACACAAGAGAGTCTTCCCCTTTTTGCTCATATGAACTCACAAAATTTCAAGTAGGGGCATGTAAACACAATTTCGCTCTCTCTCCCAAAAGAATTCACATGCATCATGTCATGACCCATAAGCTTGCCCTTAGTGTATTACTCCACTAATATAAAGAAGTGCGATGTAAGATCACGTAGGACTTTAACTGGTTGTAATGGAAGCTACGGAACTAGTAAATATTGGGTTAGCCAATAATAGCCACTAGAATCCTTAAGCGCCTTTTCAACACATCCCATCAACTCATGGACATTTTTTCTTTTTTTTTTTTTTCATCCTTCCATTCTTGACGTTTTTCTTTAGTTTGGCCCATCTTATTAAGCAGACTTGACACAACAACAAAGATTATTCATGCACCTTCATTATAGTCTATTTATAACAAGTGCACCTTCAACCTTTTCTTTTCTTCCATCACTCGGCTTTTCTTTTATTTTCACCATTCTCACTCTTTTGACACTTTGGGAAAATGATTTTCTCTTCTTAAGCGCTTAAGAGTTTTGTATAGACTTTATGGCTAATGAAAAAAAAAAGGATTAAGCTCGGTTTACACTTTTTGACAAAAGAAAAAATAATAGGCTAAAGGCTCAACGGGCTGACTAGGGTATACAATCAAGGTGGGTACGACAATGAAAAATAGAAACTTTCGGTTAAAACAAAGAAATGCCTACATCCTTTCCTACAATACACCTCCTTCATTTCGTTTTGTACACACACCAGGCAAGTTCTAGACACTTCACAATAGCATGGAATAACAAAACCTCACTTCTCACTTATTGCACATGCTCAATTCAAGATTTATTCACAGACTCTTCAATCAGCTAATTACAGGAATTCAAACATTAAGCCTCAATCACACTAAATCGAACTCTATGGACTAGGTATCTCAACATATTTACAAAGTTGCATGCTTTCATACGAATCACCTTTACATTACAAATATCACGTACGACACGCAACCATAATTCCGCAACCATAGATTAACTACAGGTTTTGGGATACAACCCACAAAAGAAAAACAACTGAAAATTAATTGAAAAACCTACTTCTAATGACTACATTTCCCTTAAGACGGTCGTCATCCATCCATCATAGGGAATGGTCACTAACTAGGACTTCGGTTCAATGGGACCATTCTCGGTAAAAGAACCGAAAACAAACGCCGAGAAACCCAAGAAGAAAAAAAAAGAAATTTGAGAAAAAAAATTTAAAATATCAATCATTTCGATAAACAAAAATATGTACAAAATCAGCTAGCAACATTCAGCAACACACATCAATTTCACATATATTTACAATACAGAACAACAACTTAACTATTCACAAATCACAGGGAACAACAAAATTTCACAGGCACGACAATAGATTAGAATATATACATAACAACACAGCCAGCACCTAACTACTCCCACCCCACACTTATCTCGAACACTGTCCCCAGTGTTCACAAAAGTTAAAATAGCACAAAAATTGGGTGGTGGAACTCCCTGATCAATCAAAGTACTCCACTTCTTCATCAGGTGTTGTTGCTTCATCTCCCATGTCTAAATCACCCCCGTCGTCATCATCGGACTCCACATCAGAGTCCTCCCGACGTCTCTCCTTGTCTGTGGGGACATCATCATCCATGGGCTATACAAATATTGGTCCCACTTGGCATAGAGCCGTGGCGTTCTCACCGAAAGGGTAGTCTAGCTCGAGCTGCCATAGCACCTCCTCTGTTGCCGGCCTCCCGCCTATCCTCAGCTGGAGCATCTGCATCCCATACATGCGAGCCATATACTGATCATCACGAGCATGTCGCTCGCCAAGTGCAAGCACTGGCCCGTGGGTGGTGTCGGGTGCCTTAGTTTTAGTGACATCTAAGGCCCGCCGCTCCATCTGCGGGATATAGTCAAGGTCCTCTTCCTCAACATCTAGGCCCCTCAGGAAGGTGGTGAGTAGCCCACCAAATCCGTATATGTGCCCCTGATGCAACCGGGCTCTCTTCATGGTGGAGATAATCACCGCCCCCACGTTGATCTCTAGCCCTTTCATCAGGGCGTACACCAGGCATACACGATCTGGGGTTACATCTGTCATATGTACCCCCGGGATTAGGCAGGAACAGACGATCTTTAGCCATATTCTGGCTTCCCTGTTCATCTGTGAATAGGGCAAAGTCTTATGGTAGCCCCTCTCTTTGTGTCTGCTCCATCTAGCTGTCGATCGGGTCCTACACAATGTGCGTCTGATGTACGCATATGGTGGAGTGATGTTCAACTGTCGAAGCACGTGGGCGTCTGTGTCCCGTGCCCCTATGACAACATTGAGGTGGTGGGGCTCAAATGTGACTATTTGCCCTCTGATTTTTATGGTGTGACTTCTTAGAGTCGGGTTCCAATTGGCATAGAATTCTCGAATCAGGTGCAAGTTGCATTCCTTGGGCTCTTCAAAGATGAAGTTGAGCCCAACTGCCTCGATCCGGTGGACAATCCTAGGGAACTCCTGTGCCAATGGTTCCCGTGCGGTGTGTTCCTCGGGGAAATACTTATTTTCTTTATGCTTTGCGTACCACTTCTTCCCCTCATCTGTCACCCATCTGGTTCCGTATTGGCGGCGTTGGCCATGTGGAACCGCTGGTGCTGCTGGGACTGCTGTGCCCAGTCTGATTCGCTTTCTTTTGGCGCCAGATGTTGATGTGCCTTTCCCTTTTTCTTGCCTGCTTGCCATTTTACCTGTCAACCCAAGTAGACAAGATCAATGTTAAGCCAATGAATATTAACTTCGACTAAGGTCGGGTTAAGCTAGGCTACCCCACACTTAGTCCTTAGCTACAGTTACAACATACCGGCAAGATCATGCTTATTTGCACAAGCAAACAACCAACTATACAAACATGCTTAGTGCATACGAAGAATTCAATGGTATATATACTATGTACTACTCAGACTTCGTACAGCTAACCACAATCATTACCATCGACAACCTTTTAATCCATTGCACTTAGCAAGGAAAAAAAAACAAAGAAACGAAAACAACAAGAATTTATCTACACGAACCTATACAACCAACCCAATTCTTGCAAATTTCACTATTCCCCTAACCCGAGAATCCGTCGGTCTTTTAACATGATAACAACTAGCACATCGACTCATCTCACTCAACATGTACATCCCGGCATGAATTTCACAAGTTCACTACATTTTTCCACTTCAAATTCAAAAACAAGCCCTAGAAATGATGATATCAAGAAAATTTGATTAAATTATGTAATTAACGAGTTCAAGCAATCATCATGATATTCCGAACATTCATCAACAACAATTCAATTGAATTCATGATTAATTTCTACTTAGGGCAAACTTAGCTCACCTCACATGCTCAATATCGAAGAAAATCGACAAGAAATGAGATGGAATCGAAGACCATACCTTGAAGTTGAAGAATTGAAGAAAACTCAATGATTTTCTTGGCCTATTCCGTGTCATGTTGAAGGGGGATGGGTTTTAGGGAGTTTGGTCGCAGAGTGAGTGAAAAATAAGGAAAAGTGAGGGGGTTTCGGGGTTTAAAAGAGGGAAAATCGCGTGGGTCACCCAGCGACCCGGTATGACCCGTCGCGATATACACGGCAATGTGTCACGGAGTGCATCGCGGTGCACTGCCTCCGTGACACGGAGCTATCGCGATGGTACTCTGGAATTGTTTTACAATTCTGGATTTATACCTCAATGTGTCACGGAGGGTAACGCGGAGGTCCTCCTCCGTGACACGGAGCTATCGCCCTAGCTCACTGTTTTGCCACTTTTTATTGATTTTCATACCTCGAATTTTCCTTTGCGATTCCGTGCATATTTTCCTCCGTTTGACCTGAAATTCATCTCACTACACGAAATTGGTTAGAATTATAGGTTTCACTCTAAATAAAAATAAAAACTAAAACTAAAACTAAAAATTTTGTTGTTAATCAAGAAAAAGAAAAAGAAAAATCTATTCACACTTTACAAAGAGAAAAATTTTTCACGGGTTGCCTCCCGTGCAGCGCCTGGTTTACCGTCGTGGCTCGACATCGTTTAGCTCAGTTGTCCTCTAGGGTGATGGACGATTTCTCTCAATCACCTTCCTCCCCCCAGTAGTGCTTACACCGTTCCGGTGGTTTTCCCAATAACTCCCGTGAATCCTTCCTCTGCTCATCATCGCCTTGATCAATCACATTGATCACTGAGAGTTCTTCGTGCACCATCGGGAGCTTGGGTGCCTTGTACACATCGAACACCTCCACCTTGTCGTGTGCTCGCATTGTTAGTTGCCCCACAGCTACGTCAATCAGTGCTTTCCCGGTTGCCAAGAAGGGACGTCCCAAACTAAATGGGACTTCCGCGTCTGGTTCAAAATCCAGTACGACAAAATCTACCGGGAAAATCAGGGAGCCAACTTGCACCAGAACGTCCTCCACAATGCCATCAGGTCTGGCTAAGGACCGATCTGCCGATTGCAAGATCACTGTTGTGGGTCTAGGACTCCCTAGACCCAGCTTTTTGAATACCGATGATGGCATCAAATTTATGCTCACTCCCAAATCACACAATCCACGAGCTCAGATACTCTGCCCAATAGTAATCTGTATAGTCGGTTTTGAATCCTGGAAGTGCACTCTTCCGTTAGAGCCACCGTAGCATACTCAGTCAATCGACTTTTGTTTGCCACGATGTCCTTTATATACTTGGTATATTTCGGCACTCCCTGCAAAACATCAACAAAAGGTAAGTTAATATGTACCTATTTCAGCACCTCCATGAATTTCTTGAAACACGCCTCCTCCTTGTGTTTCTTTAATCGTTGAGGGAACGGGGGTGGTGGTCTTTCTGATTCAGCTTCCTTAGTCCTCCCCCTCTCAGTACTTTGCTCCCTCTCGACTTCTGCTGCTCCCGATTGTTGAGGTGGTCTTTCTGGTTCCACCTCTTTCAGCTGCAAACCACTCCTTGTGGTCACTGCATTCACCTGCTTGGGATTGGGATCTGTGTCGCTCGGAAGTCCTCCTCTAGGCCTGGCGTTTTGGGCTCCAGCAAATTGCCCAAATTGATATTCAAGTGCCTTGGTAGCTAACTGGTTGTTTTTCACTTCGGCTGCCAATTTCACATAGTCAGCCTGCAATTGAGCTTGGTTAGCTATCATGGTCTTGAACATCTCCTCAATGCTGGGTGATGGTGGTGGAGGAGGTGCATTGTTGTTTCTGAATTGTGCTTGATAATTCTGCTGCCCTCCTTGGTTCCTTTGCACACCTTGACCCAAAGTTTGCCCCTGATGGTTGTTGCTACCCCAGGAGAAATTCGGGTGATTCCTCCAATTGGAATTATAGCTATTACCATACTGTTGGTGGTTGTTCCGTTGCACATTTCCCACAAAGTTTACCGAGTCAGGATTTGCTCCACAACACTCAGCTGAGTGCTCGCTGCTTCCGCACACTTCACACCACATCTGCTGCACTGCATTCACTGGGGCTTGGGGGCTGGTTCATTGTCATGTTGCTGAAGTGGGTGTTAAGTTGATTTTGTAAAGCAGCTATCTGTGCAGCCATAGCTGTAAACCCATCCACTTCTAGCATTCCTGCTGCTTTCCTTGTCCCGCCTCTTGACGAATCAGCATTCCATTCCGGATTGCCCTGCGAAATACAGTTCAACAAGGTATACAACTCTTCATAAGTTTTCTCCAGCGCTTGTCCCCCAGCTGCTGAGTCTAGCAATATTTTTGTATGGGGTTCCAAACCCTCTATAAAAGTATGCACCAGCACATCATTGGACTGATGATGATGAGGAAAATCCCGCAACATGGACTTGAATCTCTCCCAAGCTTGATATAAATTCTCTCCCTCCCTCTGTTTGAAACTTAGAATTTGACTTCTAAGTCTTGTTGTTTTACCGGAGGGAAAAAACCGTATCAAGAATTCCTCGCAAGATCATCCCACGTACAAATAGAATTAGGTGGCTCAGCTTTCAACCACCTCTTGGCTTCTCCCAATAGTGAAAATGGGAACAATGTAAGCCGTATATAATCTGATGACACTCCAGCGGGGATGTAAGTGTCACTTATCTCCAAAAAATTTTGGAGATGCTGCTGTGGATCTTCATGAGGGAGACCTGTAAACTGCCCGCTAGTGTGCAACAATTGTACCATATTCTGCTTAAGTTCAAACCTCCCTCCTGGCTCAGGTTTGCGGATGCTAGATGTGACATTATTAGCGTGTGGGATTGCCACCTCGCGAACCGGCCGAGCTGCTACTTCTTCGGGCACTAACACTGCCCGTACTACCGGTGGTTTCTGTTGTTGCTCCATGATTGTTTTTCTGAGCAACTGCAGCTTTCTTTCTAGAGCTTCTCTCCGCTTACTATGAAATATTCTTTATGGCTCTATATACGAGTCCACCAGCTCCTTGTCTCTTGCTAGTGTTCAACAGAGATTAAATCTGCAAAATACAGGCTAAGACCAAGTTGTCAACACTAAGAAAATAAAAATATAGTAAATTAACACTTAAAACAAATTCACCAATTGCCAGTCCTCGGCAACAGCGCCAAAAACTTGTTCAGTGTTTGTTATATGGGTATATAACTACACGCAAGTGCACGTGGTCGAAGAAGTAGTAAAGTGGCTTAAGTAAGCCAAGTATCGATCCCACAGGGACTGGGATGAAGTGCAATCTGCTCAAGTGTACTATATTTTAATTCTAAAAATGCAGACAACAGCGTAACCAAAAGTTTGATATTTTTATTTATAATTTTTATGCTAAATCTAAAACAACTATCTAATGTGAGTCTGAACTATGAATGAGAGCATGCTGAGGTTAAACGAACATGTAATGAAATTAATTATCGACATAATTTGGTTAGTCTTTTCCTCCGGTTGCTAGTCAAGAACTAATGCCAAGAGATTAAAACTCTCGTATTTAACCCCACTTAAGAATCATGAACCATCCACCTATATTTCTGTGATTAAATGCAATTCATGTTCTAGCCATAAACCCGGTTCCTAAATTGACTAATACGACTTTCAGGTATATTTCTATCCTGAAAGTAAATCAATTCTCAATTTTCCCAAACTAAGAAAAGATCATATCCTATTAATTCACAACTTTCCAATTTCTTGCTCTCTCGAGTGAAACCGGACTTTTTGGATGTATATTAACGTAGGCCACACATTAATGCAGTAAGAACAAGAATTAATAGAACAACCATGGAAGAAAAGATGAAAAACCAATATGATCAACAATCACATTTCACTACAATTGTTCATAACCTCAGCAAGAAGATGAATTAGCCACTCATTTGTGGATTAAACATCGTTAAATGAGTGTTAAACATACAAGCAATTGAATACATGAAGAAGGAAAGAGAGAAAAACCCTGATAATTTCGTCCCCTCAACTGCTTGTAACCTAGGTTCTTGCTCCAGCAAGTCAGAATATTGAAAAATGAACCTAAGTGTTCTATTTATACTAGTGGGAATTTTTCCCGAAATAACAAGCAACGTGTCACGGAGTGCATCGCGGAGCACTGCCTCCGCGACACGCTACCGATGCGGACCTTCACTGGAACTGGGGGTCCAGGAAATAAGGCCCAACGTGGCACGGCGTGCAACGCGGAGCCATGCTATCGTGCCACGGACCTATCGCGTACCCTCTCTGGAAATTGGGCGAAAATTCCTATCCAGGCAGAAGCCGCGATGGCAGCGTGACATGGCTCCATCGCGGAGCCCGTTTATTTTATGCTTTCCAATACCTTGTCCCTTTCTCACATCCGAGTCCAACCCCGATATCTTCCAACATGCATTTAAGTTTCCCAAAATTACATTTTACCTGCAAAACAATGCTAATCATGTTGGTTAGTATAAATTCACATTTTATTACCAAATACATGAGAATGTATACACATTGATAGATAAACAATGCTAAAATTCCACATTTGAGTATCACTTGGGCATATAAATTTGCCCAAGATCAGTAACAACGGGGGGAGTAGTTCCCCCCTCAGTATTTGTGGATGCTTGATCGGCCTCTGTAGTAGCTTGGGATGAATGTGGTTCACTCGAAGGGTCATGGCAACTGGCAAGCTCGGGTTGAGCTGTGGTGGAGCTTCCTGCTCCTCTAACTCTCTCATGATGCTCAGACATATGTGTTGTATGAGTCTGCATGCTCTCTATTCTAGCCCGCTTGCTTTCTTTCCTCTCTCTCTTCTTCTTCTTCTTTAGAATCTCCTCTTTGGCCACCTCAATATCTCACTTCTTACCCTTCTTAGCAGTCATGGACGGCTCCCAACATGCCACTAAATAAATATCTTAATCAAGCTCAACATCTATGTATAGAAGAGTGGGAGCTGCTATAACTGTTGGTTGTCCTAATGACAACTCTACTACTTGGCTCCGAAGAGCTCCCAGCTCCACACAGAGACTGTTAATATTTGTCTACTACGCCATCCTCATGTTAAATCTTCTCTCAAAGTTTTCTAGGCGGACATGTAGGGCCTAAGCTGTTACATCTATATAGGATTTGACCCATGGCTTTACATTTTCCATCATGGCCTGAATTTTGCACTCTGCTATGTCAATCGTTTGGCCAGCTTCTGAAGGAAGTCCTGTGGTACCAAGATGTGCCCTGCTGGTGCTAGAGTCTGTGAGCTATGCAATGGTGCAGCTGAGGTGCTAGGAGCTGTCTCAGGGTGACCGGCATCTGTAGCCAATGTCTCACTCTATTCTTGTGTGGTGGGGACATTCGCCTGTGTGTCCCCTGCTGGCTGAGATGCTGGTGTGGCTGTAGGAATTCTAAATCTGCTTACCAGGTTCATATCGTCCCGGATAAGGCCTATGTATGCAATCCTATGCCCCCAATCAACCGCTCATCACCCCTTTGAACTCTTGTCTACCTACATAAACTGAATACAAGGATCAGGAATTGGATAGTAGTGCTTACTCCCACAGGCCGATCTCGTATCTCAGTAGCTATGATCCTCGAAATATTAAGTGGGTAACAAAACATAAGGCATGCCACCAAAGCTTCCCTATCAGCACTTAGTGTGTTATCATTGATTGTGGGTGCTAACCGATGTCGTACCAATGTCCAACAGGCTTTTGCTATGAAGTTCAATGAATTTTTGTCGCCTTCTTGCCACCGTAGCCTCGTCCTTGTTCTCAGCGATCACCTCTGCTAGACATTGCAGCTGCCTCTATCACTCACCCATGCTCAGACTTCTGATCTGCTTCATTGCCTCCACCCTGTAATCATACTCTGGCGTCATTCTGGTCGGCAAAAACTGTGGCCCGTACAAGATTCGAGCGATGGTCTGCTCAAATACATCAACCTCGCGACCCTGGACCATCACACTCTCCAGACGCGGTTGATCCTTCACCTTCTTCCCTTCCTTTGCTTTCACCTCCATGGTGGCTACATAGTTGGCATACAACTCCCAGACGATGTCTTCTGTGTACTGTGCTGGAGTCTTTGCCATCCACTCGAACCCATAGAAACTGAAAATCTGCTTCATCTCCTCAACTTCATTCAGTGAGTTTGTGAGGATTCGCAGCTGTTCTTGTATGCTCCTCCTTGTATTATTTTTGGCGGTGAGAGAGATGCCCTGCTCATATATTTCTTTGTCTCTCGGCACTCTCCACCGAATTGTACGATTTTCTCTGGGTGGGTCTGCTCTTGTGCCTGTGCTTCATTCGGAGCCTCCTCCTCTGACTCATCACTGCCACTTTTTTCTTCACTTTGGGTCTCCCCTAACCCTTCTTTAGCATTGGAGTCATTCCCCGACTTTTTTTATTCCTCTCTAACTCCCTCTTCAGACTGGGGAGCTTGAGTGGATGTGGCAGCGGTTGCTTCGGCTTGGGCCTTTGCCCTTGCCCTAGTGGTTCTGGTTCCGTCGGTGTTTGAGGTGTCTACTTGATAATCCTCAAGTGAACCGCTAGGTGAATCTCAAGCCTTGTCAGAATCCGAGTCAGTTGTTTCATTAATCAATATCCTGCGGGCTTGTGTTTTGTCTGCCCTGTGTTTGTATGTCATTGTACCTGTAGAGAAAGAGGTTAACATTCCATTTTTGAAAAAGAAAAATCAGATAAGAGAAATTCAGAATCTCATCACGGGTCCTCACTACGAGTCATACCATGAAGGTACAACTCGTGAGAAGCCCTGGTGGTGCCTTACGACTCGCAAGTATGACTCGTACCATGAAGGTACGATCCGTACCTTGAATCGTCTGATGAAGTCCTATTGCTAGTAAATCTCTATTTTTCACCACGGCTCGTGGTACGACTTGTAGGTCAATTCCACGAGTCGTAGGGTGGACTTCTCAGACAGGCTTTTTCAATTTGGTGGTACAAGCACTTAGTACGGCTCGTAGTATCAACCTACGACCCGTACTGTGCTTTGTACCCTTTTCAAACCTCATTCACGATTCTTTGTTTAGTGTTTAGGTGTTTGTTTTGCACATTTTTGGGTACTCAGATATCCCCTAGGTCTAGGCATATCATAAACTCCATTTTAACACTACCCAAACCTCCCCCTTATTCGACCATTACCCGTAACTTCATTTAAGTGTTCCAAGGCCACAGTTCAACAATTTTTCTAGTGGGGTTTCTAGTCAAACTCCACTACATTAACCCTTTTCATTTGTTTTTGCTTTAAAGCTTGGTTTTCAGGCATAATCAGTGATTCTCATGGGTGTTGATGCCCTTAAGTTCACTTCCAAAGTATTTAGAATCTGCAATGTAAAACACTTACTTGATTGTGGCTTTGTTCGACTGGGTATCACTGTGTAGGGTTGACCGAACTTGGATTGAGCAAACATTTGCTCTATGCCTTGTTGATTGTTGAGTTACGTGTTGTGGGGTGTGAGTTTAACATTGTGAGCTTGAGTGTTTAGAGTGGGAGAGGGGTGGATTTGATTTAAATAGCTTAGGGCCAAATCAAACAAATCTAGGCCGAGTCGGGTGTAAGTGGTGTTTTTGACCCATCACCACTCGTGCCACGAGTTGTAGAAGGTACCTACAAGCCGTCCCCTGACCCGTAATGACTTTAACAAAAAGAACTTACCTAGTGACCTACAAGTCAATCCTACGACTTGTACAATTGACGTATGACTCATAGGATGAACTGTAGGCATGACTTTTGCTTTGAGTTTTCTCTGTTTCTCACCACGCCTGCTACTACGACTCATAGGACCTTATCATGGGTCGTACTGAGAGTTTGTAGTAGCTGATTTTTCAGCCACCTATTTTTATTTCCCTGCACACTAAGCACACATTAGTTCAATAACTTGGGTTGCCTCCCAAGAAGCACTTGATTTAACGTCGCGGCATGACGCAGGTGGTCTGGTTACTCAAATTTCACCAAACCACCACTTGGGTTGCCTCCCAAGAAGTGGTTGATTTAACATTGCGGCACAACGCAAGTCTCTTGACTATTCAGAATTCGTTAAGTGACTCATACTCATCCTCTAGTGCTGAGATCACACTAAATTCCTTCGGTTACTTCATGGTCCGATAGATGTTGAAAGTGACCTCTTCTTTGTTTAGTCTGAACTTCAGCAGACCCGCTTCCACATCTACTAGAGCTCTCCCAGTGGCAAGGAATGGTCACCCTAAAATGATGGGGACCTCATAATCGACCTCGCAATCCAAAATCACGAAGTCTGCTGGAAATATGAACTTGTCAACCTTGGCGAGCACATCAACTAAGATGCCCACTGGTTTCTTAACTGTTCTGTCAGCCATTAGTAGACGCATGTTAGTCGGTGTGGGGGCTCCCAATCCTAGATTCTTGAAAACCGCCAAGGGAATTAAATTAATGCTATCTCCAGATCATAGAGTGCCCTTGCGAACTCGACATTACCAATGGTGCAAGGTATCGTGAAGGCACCTGGGTCTTCCTTTTTCTAAGCTAAGACCCTCGTTGCTATGGCACTGCAGTGATGGACATTTTCAACTGGCTCATAGCTCACAGATCTCTTCTTTTTTAATAGGTCCTTCTTTAATTTTGCATACCCTGGCATCTGCTCTAGTGCTTTGACCAACGGTATGTTCACCGATAGTTGTTTAAGCATTGAAAGAAATTTTTGGAACTTACCGTTCTCCGCCTTTTTCTTCATCCTCTGAGGGAATGGTGGTGGTGGTCGTGGAATAGCCTTATGCACTTGGGTTGCCCCTTGATCAATGTTGCCTTCCTTCTTACCTCTAGGGGCCTCTTGCAACTCACTATTTTGTGTCTCAGCACCCATCTCTTCTTCCTCAATCACGCTCTCTTTCATCCTTTCAACTTCAAGTGGGAACGGGAGGTCAACTGTGGTCTTACCACTCCTAGTCATCACTGCCATGCAATGAGCATGTTCTTTAGATTTTGGACAGTGTTGCTAGGGAGTGTACCTTTTTTCCTAGGGTTCATTGATGCTGACAGTTGCCCAAGTTGGTATTCTATTTGCTTGATGGCGGTGGCATGAGATTCCACTTTCTGACCCATGCTCGATAAGTCACTTCGAATTTCTTTTAATTGATCATTAGTGGACCTCATCTTTTTTAGCATCTCAGCCATCATGCTCTCCAACTTTGACTGTCCGGCCTCCCCTTCTCGTGCGTTGGGAGGCACATAGACTCCATCCCGATCATTGCGGTATCCATCATTCCTTCTCCATTCTCCCTCGCGCTCACCACCACAGCTCCTATCTCTGAACCCATTCCTATTGTAGTTTTCTCTAAATTAGTTCCGACCTTAATTTCTAGACCCTTGGTGCTAATTGTCTTGTCAATATGCTTGGGTGTTGGCTTGGAAACCCGCCACTTGACCATCTAGGAAGTTTGCCTTCTCTTCAGAATCAGAGTGATCAGCTCCTTGCTCCCTTCCTTGAGTTCCCACTGCATTTACATTTTTGGATCTGGTTCCCATAATATGCTTTGTCATCAAATCCAATGATGTGCACATATGAGCCAACTCCTTATCGCGTTCTTCTTCCTTCCTTCATTGGTCCGCAGTCAAACCAATGGCATATGTACTTGCCACTGCATCAGCCTCCCTCGTATGCCAGGCCCTATTTTTCTTAGTCACCCTGTCAAGGATAGTGGCTGCTTCCTCCCAAGTGTGACTCATCAGCGCTGCTCCAGCCACCGCATCTGCTACAGCTTTGGTGCTATATTTAGAGACCTGCAAAAAATTTCCAACAAAATGTCATCTGGAATTTTATGGTTCGCGCACTTAGTCAACTTCTTTTTGAACCTTAACTAGGTTTCATGAAGTGCCTCCATCTTAATTTTTCAGAAATTATAGATCTCATCTTTTAGTTGTAACATCCTTGATGGGGGAAAGAATCTCTCCAAAAAGGCCTGTTTAAACTCCCTCAGTTGGTTATGGAGTCAATTGGGAAACTCCGATAACCACAAAGTAGCTTCCCCTGATAAAGAAAAAGGGAAAAGTCAAAGCCGTATGGCATCCTGGCTTACTTCGGGAAACCTGTACGCCCTGCATATTCCTAAGAAGTTCATTAAGTGCAGGTTGGTGTCATCTGCTGCATGGCCACTGAACACCCCCTTCATGTTTAACAATCAAATCATGGTGCTCATAATATCAAATTTGGCCCCAGCTAGCTGTGGTGGTGGCACAATTGCTCCAGTTGACCCAACTTCATCAATATCTGGGTCCTCATCATCGAAGAACTGAGGGGAAAATCTCTGATCTCAATTCCCCTCGCATGTCGACCAGTGTTTACCACCTCATCTCAGGCATCATTAGCCTGCTGAAGTGCAGCTAACTGAGCTAGCTCAGCTTGCCTAGCTTCTTCAGCTAAGCGGGCTTCTCTTAGCTCAGGGTTTTTCATTCTATGCAGTGCTCGTTCGATTTCGGGATTTAGTGTAACAAGGGGGTCTCCTCTACTCCGAGTGATTGGCATTCACCGGAGGACAGCCAGTGGGTATCAAAAACACAAAAATAAACATAATTAAGGAAATAACTACCAAAAAGTCAGATAGAAGCAAATAACCTAGTCTTAGTCGTATTCCCTGACAACAGTGCCACTTTTTGATAACGCTCAAACCACACTTCTAACTAAAGTATGAAGCGGATGTTGTCAATTAAGAACCCAACTTAAAGGTTGGGGTCGATCCCACAGGGAATGATCTTGGGCAGATTTATATGCCCAAGTGATACTCAAACGTATCATTTTTACCTTGTTTGTTGTGCAATGTGTATATAATATCATGTAATTGGTAATAAAATGCAAATTTATACTAACCAACATGATTAGCATTTGTTTTGCAGGAAAATGTGATTTTTAGGAGCTAAAATGCATGTTGGAACTATGTCGGAGTTGGACTTGGATGCGAGCGTGGAAAAGACCCGGGAATGCAGGATTTATAGGGGCTCCGCGATGGCTCCGTGCCACGCTACCATCGCGGTAGCACACTGCCTGAGCAGGAATTAAATTTGCAATTTCCAGTGTGCATGCGCGTCAGCTCCGTGGCACGGAGATAGGCCTCCGCGATGGCCTCCGTGCCACGTTGAGGTTAAATTACTGGACCCTGGAAATTCCAGTGAGGGTCCGCGTCCACGCCGTGTCACCTAGGCATTGCTCCGCGTTGGCCTCCTTGACACGTTGCTTGTTATTCCGAGAAAAATTTCCCACTAGTATAAATAGCACACTTAGGTTTATTTTGAGTTTTCAGTTTTTTAGACTGAGTTCAGAAGTGGAGAGCAGGAACGTGGGTTAGTAGCAGTTGAAGATTAGAAAAGCTAAGGGATTTCTTCTCTTCCTTTCTTCTTTCTATCAATTGTACGTATGATTTACACTCATTTTAGGATGATGAATCCAAGAATGAGTGGCTAATTCTCTTTCTTGCTGAGGTTTTGAACATGTGTAATGAATTCTGATTTTCATTGATATGGTTTATTCTTCTTCTTTAATGTTGTTCTATTAATTCTTGTTCTTTACTGCATTAGTGATTGGCCAACATTAATGTATATCTAAAAAGTCCAATTTCACTCGAGAGAGCAAGAAATTGGAAAGTTGTGAATTAATAGGGTATTGTTCTTAACTTGATTTGGGAAAATTGGGTTTTGATGTGCTTTCCTGATAGAAATATACTTGGAAGCCGTATTAGTCAAATTAGGAACCGGAATTGTAGTGCTAGGTCATAAATTGCATTTGATCACAGAAATGTAGACGGATGGTTTATGATTCTAAAGTGAAATTAAATACGAGAGTTTTAATTTCTAGGCAAATGTTCTTGGCTAGCAACATGAAGAAGAGAATTAACCAAAATTATCATGATTATCAAGTTCATTACTTGTTATTAACCTTGGCATGTTCATATTCATTGTCTGAATTCAAAAGTAAATAGTTTGTATTAATTGTAGTATATAGTTTAGAAACAAAAATTCAATTACTCTTGGGTACGTTGTTGTTAGCATAATTAGAAGTTAAATAGAAATATAGTAAATTAGGCAATTTTACATATCTTGAGCCTCCTTGGATCGATACTTGGCTACTTAGCCACTTTATTACTTGTTTGACCACGTGCACTTGCGTGTCGGTTTTTACCCGTACCCCAAAGCACCGAGCAAGTTTTTGGCGCCGTTGCCGGGGAGGCTAGGCGATTTGTAAAATTGTGTTTAGTGTAAATTTACTGTATTTGTATTTTTATTTTCTTAAGTGTTAACAACTTGGTCTTAGCCTATATTTTGCAGATTTTGTTTCTGTGAACACTGGCAAGGGACAAAGATCTGGTGGAATCTTACTTAGAGCCCGAGCATGAATTTCATAGTCAACGTAGAGAAGCTCTTCGAAAGAAGCTGCAGTTGCTTCAACAGACTATGATGGAGCAACCAAATCCACCAGTTGTTAGGGCAGTTTTAGTGCCCGATGAAGCAGCAGCAAGGCCGGTTCGCGAGGTGGCAATCCCACACGCTAATAATGTCCATTCTAGCATCCGCAAACCAGAGCCTGGAGGGAGGTTTGAATTAAAGCAGAATATGGTGCAACTTTTGCACACAAGCGGGCAATTTACCGGTCTCCCTCACGAAGATCCACAACAACATCTCCAGAACTTTTTGGAGATAAGTGACACTTATATACCCGCTGGAGTGTCACCTGATTATGTTCGGCTCACCTTATTTCCATTTTCCTTACTTGGTGAAGCCAAGAGGTGGTTAAAAGCTGAACCACCCAACTCTATATCAACGTGGGATGATCTTGCACGGAAGTTTCTTATTAGATTTTTCCCTTCTGGTAAAACAGCCAGGCTTAGGAGTCAAATCCTAAGTTTTAAATAGAGGGAAGGGGAAAATCTATATCAAGCCTGGGAAAGATTCAAATCCATGTTGCGGGACTGTCCTCACCATCATCAGTCCAACGAGGTGTTGGTACACACGTTTATTGAGGGTTTGGAACCCCACACTAAAATTCTGTTAGATTCAGCAGCTGGAGGGCAAGCGCTGGAGAAGACTTATGAGGAGCTGTACACTTTGCTCAACCGAATTTCACAAGGCAATCCAGAATGGAATGCAGATTCTTCAAGAGGTGGAGCAAGGAAAGCAGCGGGAGTGCTTGAAGTGGATGGATTCACAGCTATCGCTGCACAGATAGCTGCTTTGCAAAATCAGTTAAACACTCACTTCAGCAATATCAATTTGAACCAGCCTTCAGCTTCAGTCAATGCAGTTCAACAGATGTGGTGTGAAGTGTGTGGTAGTAGTGAGCATTCAGCTGAATGTTGTGGTGCAAATCCTGATTCTGTTAACTTTGTGGGCAATGCACAGAGAAATCAACAGCAGTTTGGTGGTGGCTACAACTCAAATTGGAGGAACCATCCGAATTTTTCGTGGGGTAGCAACAATCAACAAGGTTAGAGTTCAGGGCAGGGTATGCACAGAAACCAAGGAGGGCAACAAAATTATCAAGCTCAATTCAGAAATCACAATGCCCCTCCTCCACCACCATCACCGACTATTAAGGAGATGTTCAAAACCATGATCGCTAATCAGGCACAATTGCAGGCTGAATATGTCAAATTGGCAGCCGAAGTGAAGAACAATCAATTGGCGACCAAGGCTCTTGAATATCAGTTTGGGAAGTTTGCTAGTGCCCAAAATACTAGACCCAGAGGAGGACTACCTAGCGACACGGATCCAAATCCGAAGCAGGTTAATGCAGTGACCACGAGGAGTGGTTTACAATTGAAGGAGGTGGAACCGGAAAGACCGCCTCAAAAGTCAGGAGCAGCAGATGTTGAGGGAGAGCAAAGTTCTGATAAGGGGAAGAGTAAAGAAGCTGAACCAGAAAGGCCTCCACCCCCGTTCCCTCAACGACTTAAGAAACACAAGGAGGAGGCGTGTTTCCAGAAATTCATGGAGGTACTTAAACAGGTACATGTTAACTTACCTCTTGTTGATGTCTTGCAGGGAGTGCAAAAATATGCGAAGTATATTAAAGACATCGTGGCTAACAAAAGTCGTTTGACTGAGTATGCCACGGTAGCTTTAACGGAGGAATGCACTTCCCGTATTCAGAATAGGTTGCCCACAAAACTGAAAGACCCTGGAAGTTTCACTATCCAGCTGACTATTGGGCAAAGTATCCGAGCGCGTGGATTATGCGACTTGGGGGAAAGTATAAATCTGATGCCTTCTTCGGTATTCAGAAAGTTAGGTCTAGGGAGTCCTAGACCTACAACGGTAATCTTGCAGCTAGCCGACAGGTCTTTGGCTAAGCCGGAAGGCATTGTTGAGGATGTGTTGGTGCAAGTAGGCTCCCTCATTTTTTCGGTCGATTTTATTGTTCTGGACTTTGAACCAGATGCTGAAGTCCCATTTATTTTGGGACGACCCTTTTTGGCAACCGGAAAAGCATTAATCGATGTAGCTGCGGGTCAACTCACGATGCGAGCACATGACAAGGTCAAAGTGTTCGACGTGTACAAGGTACCTAAGCTCCCGACTATTTATAAGGATCTCTCGGTGATCAACGTAATTGATCATGGGAAGGCTAACAGATTGAGTGATTCCCGAGAGTTACTAGGTAGGCCACCGGATAAGGTAGAGCACTACTGGGGGGATGATCATGATCGGGACAAATCGTCCATCTCCCTAGTAGATAAATGAGCTTAAAGGACGTCGAGCCGCGACGGTAAACCAGGCGCTGCACGGGAGGCAATCCGTGAAAAATATTTTCTTTCTTTCTTTTTAGTGTAAATAATTTTTACTTTTCTTATCTTTTTCTTGACTAGGCTTAGATTTGCATTTTAGTTAGTATCTTTTATTTTTAGTTAGGGAAATCTATTAATTTAACCAATTTTTATTTAGTGAGGTGATTTTCAGGTATAACGGAGGAAATATACATGGAATCGAGAAAATGAGGCGAGGTATGAAAACTAAATTTATTGGTGAAACAGAGCACTGGCGTGTTGGCGCCGTGTCACGGAGGCAATGCTCCGCGTTGGCCTCCGTGACACGTTGAAGGCAAATCTGGATTTTTCAAAATTCCAGTAAGCCAACGCGTTGGCTCCGTGTCACGGAGGAGGGGCTCCGCGTTACCCTCCGTGACACGTTGCCCTTTATCCAGTGCCGGGTCACACCGGGTTTCCGGGTGACCCGCGTGTTTCCTTTAAATAATAACCCCGATTTCTCCCCAAATTCCCCCATTCCCTCTTCCCTCCGTGACCAAACACCCATTTACCCCTCCCCAAGCAACGTGCCACGTTGATAGGCAAAGAAAAACGTCAAGTTTCTTCAATTCTTCAATTCTAAGGTATGTTTTCATCGTCTAACTCAATTTTTTGGCGATTTTTGTCAAATTTGGGCATATAAGGTGAGAAATATCACCCTAGGTAGAAATTGAACATGATATTGAATTATTTTGTGATTGATTTTTGTTCGGATTGTTGTATTTGGCGTTTGAACTTGTCGATTATGTAAATAATTCGACATTGATTGTCGAATTGTATTTTAGGGCTTGGGTTGTTGAATTCGACTTGGGCAACTTGATAGTTTGGTGAAATTGATGCCGGGGTGTGTTTATTATTTGAGATAAGTCGTGGTAAATCTTGTATAACTGTTAAAAGACGACTAATTCTCGAATTTTTGTGGGAAAATGCATAATGTGTGAATTGGTTAGATTGTTAGATTAGCTTGTATATAAAATATTTTTCTAGTTGTTTTTAGTTTGTGGTTGTTTTGTTGCTTGTGCGATGGTTGAATTGCTAGTGATAGTAGGATTGGGAATTCGCTGTATGAAGTCTGAGTAGTACGCTAACCGTTATGCTGTCGAAATTTTTTTATGAACGCACTAAGCAATATGTGTATAGTTGTTTGTGTTTGGGGTTGTAAATAGAGCTATCCTTGCTGAAATTTTGTAAATATTGTTAAGGACTAAGTGTGGGGTAAATTTTGTGTAACCCAACCTTAGCCGAAGCTAACAACTATTTAGCTTAACGTTGTGCTTGTTTGTGTAAATTGACAGGTACAATGGCTAGCAGGCAAGACAAAGGCAAGGGTGCTTCTACCTCAGGCACCGGAAGGAAATGGATGAGACTGGGCACTGCAGTCCCAGCTGCACCCGCTGTTCCGCGCGGCCAACACCGCCGATACGGAACACGATGGGTCACCGATGAAGGGAAGAAATGGTACGCAAAGCATAAGGAGAACAAGTACTTCCCTGAGGAACATATTTCTAGGGAACCACTTGCACAGGAGTTCCCTCGCATTGTACAGAGGATTGAGGCAGCTGGGCTCAGCTTTATTTTTCAGGAGCCCAAGGAGTGCAACCTTCATTTGGTTCGGGAATTTTATGCCAACTGGAACCCGGCCATCAGAAGCCACACTATTAAAATCAGAGGGCAGATTGTCACTCTAGAACCCCAGCAGCTGAATGCCATCGTTGGAGCGCGGGACACAGACGCCCACGTTCTCCGCCAGCTAAACATCACCCCACCGTACGCCGACATCAGACGTACGTTGTGTGGGGATCGATCCACAGCCCGATGGAGTAGACACAAGGAGAGGGGTTACCACCAGACTCTGCCCTATTCGCAGATGAACAGGGAGGCCAGAATCTGGCTAAAAATTGTGTGTTCGTGCTTGATCCCGGGAGTTCATATGACAGACGTGACCCGGGACCGTGTCTGCTTGGTGTATGCCCTTATGAAAGGGCTTGAGATTAATGTTGGGGCGGTCATAATATCCGCCATGAAGAGAGCTAGACTGCACCAGGGTCACAGATACGAGTTTGGCGGACTCATCACCACCTTCCTCCGAGGCCTCGACATTGAGGAAGAAGCCTTGGATTACATTCCGCAGCTGGAGCGGAAGGCCCTTGATGTGACAAAGACTAAGGCCCCCGACACTACACACGGACCCGTGCTGACTTTGGGCGAGCGACATGCTCGTGACGATCAGTACATGGCCCGTATGTTCGGCATGCAGATGCTGCAGCTACGGATAGGTGGGAGACCAGCCACCGAGGAGGAGTTATGGCAGCTGGAGATGGACTACCCCTTTGGCGAGAATGCCAGAGCCTTATGTAAGGTGGGGCCAGCCTTTGTGGAGCCGACAGACGATGATGTCCCTACTGATGAGGAGACACGTCGTGAGGACTCTGATGTGGAGTCCGATTACGACGATGGAGCTGATTCAGACATGGGCGACGAGGCCGCAGCACCGAATGAAGAAGTCGAATATTTCGACTAAGCAGGGAGTTCCACCACCCAAATTTTGTGCTTTGTATTTTTGTGAACACTGGGGACAGTGTTCGATTTAAGTGTGGGGTGGGGAGTAGTTAGGTGCTAGGTCAAGGCTCTAAATTGCTGTATAATTTTTCCTTGCTGTTTATGTATGTTGTGCCTTCCCTGTTGTGAACTGATTTGTGATGTACGTATATATTTGTTTTGTGGCTAATGATGTGTGTTTTTGAAAGTTATGGTTGCAATGGTAAATATTTTGTAAATTTTGTAAATAATTTTTTTTTCTCTATCGACATGATCGATATTTTTCAAAATTTTTGCGAAAATATATTGCACTTGTAAATATTTTCTTTCTATCGAAATGATCGATGTGTTGCAAAAAAATTTTCGATTTTTATTTTTTGGGGTTTCTCGGAGTTTGTTTTCGGTTCTTTTACCGAGAATAGTCCCATTGAACCGATGTCATAGTTAGTGATCGTTCCCTATGATGGATGGATGACGACCGTCTTAAGGGAAATGTAGTCGGTAGGAGTAGGATTTTTAGTTGTTTTTTTTTTAGTTTTCTTTGGTGGATTGCATCAATGAACTGTAGTTGCTTATGGTTGCTAAAATTTCGTTGCGTGTTGCAATTGATGTTCAAATTGTGAAAATGATTCGTTTGAAAGCATGAAATTCTGTAAATATGTTGAGTTACCTAGGCTATAGAATTTGGTTCATTATGATTGAGGCTTAATCTTGAATTCATGTAATTGACTAATTAAAGAGTCTGTGAATGCATCTTGATTCGAGCATGTGCATGAAGTGTGAAGTGAGGATTTGCTATTCCATGTCATTGTGAATTGTCTAGAACTTGCCTGGTGTGTATACAAAGCGAAATGAAGGAGGTGTAGTGTTGGAAAGGATGTAGGCATTTCTTTATTTTAACCGATAGTTTCCATATTTTTTTCTTGTCAAATTCTACCTTTTTATATGTTGTATACCCTAGTCAGCCTGTTGAGCCTTTAGCCGATTTCTTTCTTTTGCCCAAAATTGGATGAACTAAGCTTTATTCCTGCTTTTCATTGGCCTTAAAGTCTAAAAGAAGCTCTTAAGCGCTTACAAAGAACAGAAGATGTTTCCCAAAGTGTTAAAGAGTGAAAAGAGTGAAAAGAAAAAGAAAAGAAAAGTGAGGAAAGAAAAGATGACGTTGAAGAGGCACTTGTTGTAATTAATTGATATTGAGGGTACATGAAAACCCTCTGTTTTGTGTCAAGTGTGGTTGATGAAATGGGTTGTATGAAAGTAAACCAGCATGAATGGGAGAAAAAGAGAAAAGAGAGGAACAATGTCCATGAGTCGATGGGAATGAGTTGAAAAGGCGCTTAAGGATGCTAGCGATTATTATTGGCTAATCCAATATATGCATACTAGATCCATAGCCCCGTTACAACCCATCAAAAGTCCTATTTGATCCTACATTGCATTTCTTTATATTAGTGGAGTAATACACTAAGGGCAAGCCTATGGGTCATGACATGATGCATGTGAATTCTTTTGGGAGAGAGAGTGAAATTAATTTTTATATGCCCCTACTTGCATGTTTGTGTGTTGCATGAACATAAAGGGGAAGTTTCTCTCGAGCTGTGAGGGCACATGCTTGATGAAAGATTGATTTTCGTGTCGGATTTCTTGATTAGTTGATTTGCATGAGTTTGCCGATATCAAGAATCAATTCTTAAAAGTCTAGGAAGCCTTGATGTATTAAGGTCATTGTCTTGTACGACCAAGCATGTTTTCTTGATGATTTGCAAAAATTGAATAATCGGTATGACCGTAGCGTAAATTGTTGCACCATAGTGACGAAAGTTGGGATGTAATTTGCATGAGTTGTGTATGTGTTGTTCGAGGACGAACAAGGATTTAAGTGTGGGGTAAGTGATCTTGGGCAGATTTATATGCCCAAGTGATACTCAAATGTATCATTTTTACCTTGTTTGTTGTTCAATGTGTATATAATATCATGTAATTGGTAATAAAATGCGAATTTATACTAACCAACATGATTAGCATTTGTTTTGCAGGAAAATGTGATTTTTAGGAGCTAAAATGCATGTTGGAAATATGTCGGAGTTGGACTTGGATGCGAGCGGGGAAAAGACCCGGGAATGCAGGATTTATAGTGGCTCCGCGATGGCTCCGTGCCACGCTACCATCGCGGTAGCACGCTGCCTGAGCAGGAATTAAATTTGCAATTTCCAGTGTGCATGCGCGTCAGCTCCGTGGCACGGAGATAGGCCTCCGCGATGGCCTCTGTGCCACGTTGAGGTTAAATTACTGGACCCTGGAAATTCCAGTGAGGGTCCGCGTCCACGCCATGTCACGGAGGCATTGCTCCGCGTTGGCCTCCGTGACACGTTGCTTGTTATTCCGGGAAAAATTTCCCACTAGTATAAATAGCACACTTAGGTTTATTTTGAGTTTTCAGTTTTTTAGACTGAGTTCAGAAGTGGAGAGCAGGAACGTGGGTTAGTAGCAGTTGAAGATTGGAAAAGCTAAGGGATTTCTTCTCTTCCTTTCTTCTTTCTATCAATTGTACGTATGATTTACACTCATTTTAGGATGATCAATCCAAGAATGAGTGGCTAATTCTCTTTCTTGCTGAGGTTTTGAACATGTGTAATGAATTCTGATTTTCATTGATATGGTTTATTCTTCTTCTTTAATGTTGTTCTATTAATTCTTGTTCTTTACTGCATTAGTGATTGGCCAACATTAATGTATATCTAAAAAGTCCAATTTCACTCGAGAGAGCAAGAAATTGGAAAGTTGTGAATTAATAGGGTATTGTTCTTAACTTGATTTGGGAAAATTGGGTTTTGATGTGCTTTCCTGATAGAAATATACTTGGAAGCCGTATTAGTCAAATTAGGAACCGGAATTGTAGTGCTAGGTCATAAATTGCATTTGATCACAGAAATGTAGACGGATGGTTTATGATTCTAAAGTGAAATTAAATACGAGAGTTTTAATTTCTAGGCAAATGTTCTTGGCTAGCAACATGAAGAAGAGAATTAACCAAAATTATCATGATTATCAAGTTCATTACTTGTTATTAACCTTGGCATGTTCATATCCATTGTCTGAATTCAAAAGTAAATAGTTTGTATTAATTGTAGTATATAGTTTAGAAACAAAAATTCAATTACTCTTGGGTATGTTGTTGTTAGCATAATTAGAAGTTAAATAGAAATATAGTAAATTAGGCAATTTTACATATCTTGAGCCTCCTTGGATCGATACTTGGCTACTTAGCCACTTTATTACTTGTTTGACCACGTGCACTTGCGTGTCGGTTTTTACCCGTACCCCAAAGCACCGAGCAGGGAATATGGAAGATCTAGATTACAACCGGTAAGTGAACTTGTATGATAGTTACTTTACAATTGGGGGGATTCTAATAATAATCAATAATAAAAACAAAGCAGTTGTCAAGATTATGGTTGCGAATCAATAATTAAAGGATAACTAGGGTTTGTGTTCCCCATGGATTCATAACAGCTTTAGGTATACACTCGTGATCTTTACCAATACTTACTTATAGAAATGATAATGTAGGTTCATTCAAACGATCGAACAATCCCTATTGAATTACTATAATCAATTACTCAACCAAGTCTCATGAGTGTTTCCAAACTAACCATTATCACTAAGTTCCAGATATAGCTATCCTGCAACCACAGCTCAAGTTAATACAATGATCATCAAGATCAAGGCTCCGTTGTAATTCTCTTTTCCTAATCTCTATCTCTTCGACCAAAGAAAGTAAAGAATTCAGGAACTTCCTAACGTTAAGAATCATTAAAGAATGAAGAGAATACAATATAAGTAATTAGCATTGCTTTTAGACTCACTTTGTGCAACCCTAGCTTGTTAGTCCACCATGGTTCCCACAACCCTTACTATGGAGGTTTTAGCCTCTCATAGTTGCAAGGTTGTGAAGTGTGTTCATGATTAAAGACATAAAAACAATACTTACAAATATGATTGAGAAAGACGCTTCCTTTAATTAATCCGCAAAATCTTGAAGAACAAGCAGAAAAAATATATGAATTCAAGCAAAGGTTAATCGCAAGGTTGAACCAACTCAATTCTTTCTTCCAAAGATGTAAAATTGTCTACTCCAATGTTTTCCAACTAAAACTAATTTTACTTAATGTCACCTTCTGAAAAATAAAACATAAAATGTATTTATATAGACATAAGAATCCTTTTCCTAGGCTAATAGGGATATTTTCCATATCTGGTGCCAACCTATTCACGGATCATCCTTCGACTCATAGGAGCATCCTACAGTCCGTGGCAGCATCTCGTGGTTTGGATTGTTGGCTGATTTTTGGCTAAGTGTCGAGCCAAGGTACGATTCGTACCTCCTTCCTATGAATCGTACCAAGCTCTCGTGGCTTGATTCTGAATCTTTGCAATTTGTCTGAAGTTCACCACTACCGATATGGTACGACTTGTACCAAGCTCTCATAGGTCGTGGTATCCTCTCGTACTGAGAATCAGCCTCTTGTGCAATTCTTCTGGAGTTCATCAAGACTTCCTTACCACGACTCGTACAATCTTGATACAATCCGTGGCAAGACTCGTAGATTCATTCTTCCAGCTTCAGCCTTCTACTTCTTATCACGGCCATCAATACGACTCATAGATCCATCCTACGGATCATATTGTTGACTCATTTTTGCCCTTTTTTGCACACTTTTAGCTTCCTTTTGCAAATTTACACTCCAACACTTATTTATCCTTAAATCAAAGGAAAAGTGCCTCATATCCATATAAATACACCTAAGTTCATGCTATTTTCTTAGTTTTGAGCGTCAATAGTTCTATAAATCCACAGCACATCAACCTACGGCTCATCCCCTGGACTCATAGCATAAGACTGAGAAAACTCACTTGGGGACCTACGAGTACAAGGTACGACTCGTACCATGATAGTACGGTTCGTCCAATGACTCGTAAGTCACTTTATCTGAAATTCCATACTTAGTACAATTCATGGTTATGGTGAGTACTATGACCCATACAAACTTGGTACGAGTGTATTGACCAATCGTAGCATGAATTTTTGCTTGTACTTTTTTCCATGACCGGTGCTACGGCCCGTACAAACCTCTTAATAGTCGTACTGAGGCTCATAGTACTGGTCTGGTCTAAAATTTATCCCATTTGTTTTTGTTTTACCTACACACTAAACACGCAAAATTTAAGTTACTTGGGGTGCCTCCTAAGAAGCGTTTAATTTAACATCGCGGCTCGACGCAAGTGGTCTGGTTACTCAAACTTTACCAAACCACCACATGGTTTGCCTCCCAAAATACACCTGATTTAATGTCGCGGCATGGCGCAAATCTCTTGAATTTAGAATTCATTAAGAAACTCAAAATCATCATCAATTGCTGAGACAACCCTGAACTCATTGGGCTGCTTCATTGACTTGCAGACATTGAAAGTGACCTCCTCTTTCTTCAGCCTGAACTTTAATTGGCCACCTTCCGTATCTACCAAATCTCTTCCAATGACCAGGAATGGTCGCCCCAAAATAATGGGGACCTCAAAATCAACCTTGCAATAAAGGATTATGAAGTCCGCTAGAAAGATTAAGCGGTCTACCTTGACAAGTACATCAACAAGAATCCCCACTGGCTTTTTAACTGTGCAGTTTACGATTAGTAGCCACATCAAGGTCGGTGTGGGGGCTCCCAAGCCCAGCTATTTGAACACAGCCAATGGCATCAAGTTGATGCTTGCTCCCAAGTCATAGAGTGCCTTTGCAAACTCAAAATCACCAATTGTACACGAAATGGTGAAGGCACATGGATCCTCCTTCTAAGCAAGGACCCGTGAAGCTATGGCACTGCAATGATGCAAGTTACCTACCGTCTCATAGCTCAAGGACCTTTCAATGGTAACAAGGTCCTTCATAAACTTGGCATATCCAGGCATCTTCTCTAATGCCTCGACCAATGGAATGTTCATCGATAACTGTTTGCGCATAGAGAGGAATTTTTAGAACTTACTATCTTCCGCATTTTTCTTCATCCTTTGAGGGAACGGTGGCGGTGATCGTGGGATAGACTTATAGATTTGCATGGCCCCTTGTTTCTTACCCTTTTAAGCTTCATACTCCTTTTCACCAACTGGAGCCTCAGTCAACTCAGCCTCTTCCTTAAGCTCTTGCTCAACAACATCATTATCCTCATCAATCACGATCTCTTTCTTCCTTATCATCTCAACTACAACTGGTAGAGGGGGATCAACTATGGTTTTTCCATTCCTAGTCATCATAGCCATACAGTGACTATCATTCTTTGGATTTTGCACTATGTTGCTAGGTAGTGTTCCCTTTTTCCTAGGGTTCAGGGATGCTGACAGTTGACTTAGCTGCTAATCAATTTGCTTTATAGCTATGGCATGAGACTCAACTCTTTGGATCATGCTAGATATATCTCCCCGAATGTCTTTCAGCTACTCCTCAGTGGATGTCACCTTCATGGGCATCTCAGCCATCATGATCTCCAATTTTGGTGGTCCAGCCTTACCCTCACGTGCATTAGGAGGCATATACAAACCTTTCCAGTCATTGCAGTAATCATCATTCTTTCTCCATTCTCCCTCTCGCTCACGACCTCGGCTCTTGTACCTATACCCATTATGGTTGCAATTGTCTCGATATTGGTTTTAACCTTGATTTTCAGAACCTTAGCACCAAGTGTCCTGTCCATACCCTTAAGCGTTGGCCTAAAAACCCACCACCTAGTTGTCCAAGAAGTTTTCCTCCTCCACGAAATCTGAATGCTCCTGCCCCTGCTCCTGTCCCTGAGCTCCCACTGCATTTACCTTTTTGGCCCCAACACCTATATATGCTTTGTGAGCAGAACTAATGATGTTCACATGTGGGCTAATTCTTGATCATGCTTCTCCTCCTGCTTTCGTTGGTCTATAGTTATACCAACAACATACGTACCTGCAGCTGCTTTTGCTTCCCTGGTGTGCTAGGCCATGTTAGTCTTAGTCACTTTATCAAGGATAATGAAAGCTTGCTCCCACGAGAGACTCCTCAGTGCTCCTCCATCCACAGTATCTGCTACATCTTTTGTGTTGTTGTTCAAGGACCTGTAAAAAATCTCTAACAAAATATCATCTAGAATTTTATGGTTTGGGCACTTGGTCAACTTCTTTTTAAATCTCAAGAAGGTTTCATGAAGTGCCTCCGTTTTTAGTTGTTGGAAGTTATAGATCTCATCTTTAAGCTGTAGCATCCTAGAGGGTGGAAAGAACCTCTCAATAAAAGCATGTCTGAGCTTCCTCCAGTTGGTAATGGAGGCGTTGGGAAACTCGGATAACCATAGAGTGTCTTCTCCAGAAAGAGAAAAGGGAAAGAGTCTCAACCTTATTGCATCCTAACTTATACGGGCAACCTATATGTCTTGCATATTTTAACGATGTTCATCAAGTGCAAGTTGGCATCATCCGCTGCATGACCACTAAATACCCTTTTCATATTTAGCAATTGTATCACGGTGCTAGTGATGTTAAACTTTTCCCCTGCAGGCAAAGGTGGTGGTACGATAGCTCTAGTTGACCCGACTTCATCAATATCTAGGTCATCCTTATCAAAGAACTGAGGAGCACATCTCTGGCCTCTATTGCCCCTTCCATTGTGGCCAACATTTACTATTTCATCTCGAGCATCCTTGGCTTAATGAAGTCTAGCTTGAAGAGTTGGCTCAACTTGCCTAGCTTCTTCGTTAAGATAGGCCTCTCTTTGCTCCTTGTTATCCATTCTTCGCAGTGTTCTTTCTAGTTCAACATCAAGAGGAATTAGGGGTTTTCCACTCCATCGAATACTTGGCATTCACTAAGAGATAACATGTGGGTGTTAAAAAAAACATAAATGAGGAAATGACAACTAAAAGGTAAACACAAGCAATTAATCTATTCTTAAGTTGTATTCCCCGGCAATAGCACCACTTTTAATTAATGCTTAAACTCAAACTCCTGACAAAGTATGAAGCAGACATTGTCAATAAAGAACCCAATAAAGGTTGGAGTCAAACCCATCAGGAATACGGTAAGATATAGACTAATTCGGGTATTTAAGCTTTTAGGTATGTTATCTCCAAAAAGGGGGTTTATAGAAAATAGTTATAAAGCAAGATTGAAAATCAATTGTTCTTTATCAAGATTTGCAATTAACTAGGATAAGTGTTCCCCATGGGTTCATAACTACTTTGAGTTTACACTCATGATCTATCCCAATGCTTACTTGTAGAACTGATAACTATGATTCATCCAAACGACTAGTTCGTACCTATTGGATGACTATACTCAATCACGGGATTAGGTCTCATGAGAGATTTCAATTCAACCGTTATCAATTTGTTCCAAATTAACTATCCTGTGACTGTAGCTCAAATTATACAATAACCCATAAAGATCAAGGTTTTGTTGTAATTCTCTTTTCCTAATCTCTACTTCTCTAAGTTCAAGCAAGTAAAAAATTCGACAAGTCTTAAAGTTGCACTTCATTAAGAAACATTAAAGATGAAGATAATACAATACAAGTGTTTAGCATTGGTTTTGAATCACTTTGTGTAACCCTAATTCGTTAATTCACCATAATTCCCACAACTCTAGTTGTGGAGGTTTTAGCCTCTCATGATTGTAAGATTTTTATTAGCATTCATAGACAAACACATAATTGAATACTTACAACAATGGTTGAAAGAAAACCTGATTTGAATAGTGCAAGAATTGATATTGAATAATCCAAGAACAAAGAAGAAAATCAAAGAAATAAATCTCCAAGACTTGAATTAAAATTCACAACAACTTGTCTCTAATTGCGTCTAATCACTTCTTGTCGCCTCTAATCGCCTCTCTCTATTGAAAATAACCACCTGAAAAGTATTTATACAAATAATTGGAACCTTCTCCTAGGTAAATAGGGAAATTGCAAAAAACTGTCACCGCCTTCACCTAGGACCCGTAACAGCATTGTACGGGTGGTACCTTGACTTGTATGTTGGCTGGCTTCTTTTGAATCTGGTTAAAATTTTGATACATGGTACGACTCGTACTAAGAACCTACAAGTCATACAATCTTCTCATGGCTTGATCTTGAAATTGTTGGCATCTTCTGTTAACTTCCACGAATGGCATAATATGACTCGTACCTTCATTCCAAGATTCGTGACTCCTTCTTGTACCTTGAGTTCTCCCAGTCATCTATTCTTATGGTCTTATCCAGGGTTCCTTGGTATGGGTCTTAGGTAGGTATCACGATTCGTGATTGCCACCCGTACCAGGATACTTGGCCGGTATAATTTCTCTTGGAACTTTCCGCGACTTCCATGGTACGGCTCATACCATGAGTCGTAACTTGCCTTTGTTTCATAGTTTGCTCCTGGGACTTTCCACGATTCTCAGTACGGCCCATACCAGGATGGTACGACTTATATTGAGATCCATACTAAGCTACTTTTCTACGTTTGTTTCCATATTTTGCATTATTCAGCTCCAACATCTATTTTCCCTGAAAATAAAGTAAAAGTACCTCATATCCATATAAAAACACCTATGTCCATGTTATTTTTCCAGTTTTAAGCGTCCAAGTGTTGTAGACTCACAACACATCAACAGTTACATTTATTGAGGAGGGAAGTTCTTCAAAATCCTATTTTTCTTGTTCCATAAACTCCACTAGTAAAAACTCCACTAGCTGAGCAGGACGAGGTTGCACTATCAACTATGGCAGCCAGACCAGTGCGCGAATGGCAATCCCACTCGCGACGGATGTTACTTCTAGTATCCACATACCGGAGCCTGAGGTAATTTTGAGCTCAAACAGAAGATGGTGCAGTTGTTTCATTCCAGTGGGCAATTCACAGGGATGAGAGATGAGGACCCACAGCAGCACCTGCAGAACATTCTAGAGATCAGTGACACCTTCATCCCCATCAGAGTTTCGACTGACTATGTGAGATTGACCCTCTTCCCATTTTCACCGTTGGGAGTGGCAAAGAGGTGGTTGAAGGCAGAGCCACCAAACTCCATCACCACATGGGATGACTTGGCCCATAATTTCCTTATCCTATTCTTCTCCTCAGGTAAATAGTGAAGCTGAGAAATGAAATACTCAGTTTCAAGCAAAGGCCAGAGTAAAATCTTTACTTGGCTTAGGAGAGATTTAAGTTGTTGTTAAGAGACTACCCTCATCATTAGCAGTCCAATAAAGTGTTAGCCCATACTTTTGTGGAGAGTCTAGACCCACATACAAATCTTGTTAGACTCTACATGAGGTGGGAAAGCACTTGAGAAGACTTACAATGAGCTATACACTCTGTTAATAGGATTGCACAAGGAAATCCATATTGGCATAGAGATACGTCCAAAGGGGAAGGCAAGAGCAGCGGGGTTGATTGAACAATATAGTATGAATGCCTTAGCAGCTTAGTTGGCCTTATTCTATCACCAGATGATGACCCAATTCAGCAAACTGAATTTAGCACAGCCACAAGCACAGGTCAATGCAGTGCAACTAACTCCTAGCTGGTGTGAGATATGCGACAACAATGGTCATAGCGCAGACTCTTGTGGAGCCAACCTAGAGTTATTCATCTTTTTAGGTAACATGCCAAGAGGTAATCAGAACTATGGGAATACCTACAACAGGAATTGGCAAAATCACCCCAATTTTTTGGGGTGGAAATTAGGGGAAGAATCAGAGCTATTAGCAACTGCAGCAGTAGTATCAGCAGCAAAATAGACATGTTAGTGGCCAATCTAGAAACATTAAGGAGATGTTGTAGAAGATAATGGTCAATCAGACAAAGATGACAGCTGATTAAGCAAAAATGGCCTCAGAGCGAAAGAATCAACAATTAGCTACCCACAACTTAGAGAAGCAGATGGGTCGATTGAAAGCTGCACAATATGATAGACCATCGAGGGATTTACCCATTGATACAGACACAAACCCATGGTAGGTCATGGCCGTTAATCTGAGAAGTGGCAAGCAGTTAGCTGATGCACCCCTAATAGAGAGGAAAAATGAGGTGCAGCTAGAGTTAGTCAGGCCAGGTCCAACAGTTGAGTAGGAGAATGATTAAAAAGCTGTAGAAAATAATTCTTAACCAATATTGAAGCCTATACAGAGACCATCACCACCATTCCCACAAAGGCTCCGAAAGAGCAAGGAGGATGCATGCTCTTATAAGTTTTTTGATATTTTCAAATAAATTCACATATATTTGCCTCTCATTGATATTTTGTAGGGAATGACTAAGTAAGCTAAGTACTTGAAGGATGTGGTGGACAACAAGGTGAAGCTGGTGGATGTCCAGACTATAGCACTCACGGAGGAGTGCAATTTCAAAGCGACGAGCAAGATGCCTAAAAATCTCAAAGACCCAAGGAGTTTCACCCTCCTCATACAAACATGTGGAATAGATATAATGAGGGCCTTGTGTGATTTAGGGGAAGCAATGAATTTGATTCCCTTATCTCTGTCCAATACACTTGGTTTGGGAAAACCAAGGCCTACCAGAGTGATGTTGCAGTTGGCTGATAAGTTAAAGG
The DNA here is from genome assembly GCA_035772735.1 of Datura wrightii. NCBI lineage: Eukaryota > Viridiplantae > Streptophyta > Magnoliopsida > Solanales > Solanaceae > Datura > Datura wrightii. The sequence goes on from JASDFA010000018.1 coordinate 149,126,797, forward strand.
TGGAGCCAGAAGGGATTATTGAGGACTTTTTAATCAAAGAAGGTAAGTGTGTCATACCTGCAGATTTCATAATCCTAGATTTTGAAGTGGTTGACAAGGTATCACTTATTTTAGGTTGTTCATTCTTGGCCACTGGTGGAGCGGTAATTGATGTTAGAGCTAGCACCCTAAAAATGAGGGTGAATGATGAGGAGTGTTCAGTGTGTACTAGGAAATATCCCCCCCTCCATGCACACTACAGAGATGTTTGCAAGATTAATGTACTGACAGTGGATGAGTGTGGGGTGGTGGATTCCAAAGGTCCACTTCTGAAAGATCTCTTAATAAATAAGCCTGAGTCTATTGTGGAGGAAGGACTAAAGCATTTGGCGATGAAGGAAGTGATGGAAGTGAGGAGGGAGAGTGTGGATGTTGTTCCCTCAAGAGTAAAGAAGAAGAGGAGATGGTTCCTGAAAGGGAAGAGCTGTTTGAGAGCATCTTGAAAAGGATAGTACATGTCGTGCCACGATATTAAATCAGGCGCATCTTGTAAGGAAACCCAAGGGTACCACAAGTATAATTTCTTTTTTATTTATTTTAATTTTGTTTATTTTCACTTTTGTTGTTGTTTTTGTTGAGTTGAGAACAAATAGAGGGGAAGTCTGAGTACCCTTGAAGTTTGAGAGCATAGGAAAACATGAGTGTAGGGTCGGTGATCCATGTGATAAAAATTGGACAAAACAAGTTGCTAGCTAGGCCTAGAGGCCTCAAGAAGTATCCCTAACCCTTGTTTTTCAGTTTCATTCATGCTTTGGGGACATAGCATATTTTAAGTGTGGGATGAGAGAAATTTCAAATTTTTGTGATGTTGATTTAGAGTGAATTTGATTCTTGGTTTGAAAATTGTATGACGTGATGTCCGAGTTGAGAATAGTTTACCCACCCTTTAGTTTTTCTTTTCGATTCTCTTTCGAAAGGGGGCACTTTGAATCGAGAATAAAGATTTTTTTCTCTAAAAATAGACTATAGTTGTAGTCAAGGAATTTTTCCGATGATGGATGAATGACGACCGTCTTGAGAAAAAAATTAATCATTAGGTTTTTGTTTAGAACCCTTAACTAGTTGATTGCTTGATGCTCTCATTCAGTGTCGTAAAGGCAAATAGATTTGAAATTGAGAAGCATATTGAGCATAGTGTATGACTTTATTTGAGACACTTAGGCTCAATAATATGACTCTATATGTTGCATGCTTAATTATTGAATTCATATGATTAGTTGTATTGAGTGCCTATATGGGACTGTCTTGAATTGAGCATATGTAGTGAGTGTGAGATTTTATGTATTCCACGCTATCATGTAGTGTCTAGAACTTTTCTGGTGTGTTTGCAAAACGAAATGAGGGATGTTGAACGTAAGATATGATATAGGCATTTCTTTGAACAATCATATTTTCATCCTTTGATTTACCTTCCTTGAAAGTCTAATCCTAGTTAACCCCATCGATCCTTTAGCCTTTTCTTTGTTATCCGCAATGAAAGCTTAATCCTTTTTTTTCAATAGCCTTGAATTTGATCTAAAACTCCTAAGCAATTAAATGAAAATGCAAAAGAGTTAAAGGAGTGAGAATCTTTAAAATAAGGGAAATAGTTGGTTGTGGAAGTTGAAGAAAAAGAGTGAAGGGTGCAAGTGTTCTAAATGCTTAAGTTTCGATAAGGAGTAGAAAAGATCAAGAGAATGAAACATAATGTGTGATTACTCCATGCTAATATCATAAGTGTGCTTAACAAAATGGGGGAACAAAGAGGAAATTGATAGGTGAAAAGGCAATAGGTGAAGTAAACGAAGAGAAGATGCTAAATGAGAAAATTGTGATGTATTAAAAGTTCTTAGGGAAGATAGCCACTATTACTGGCCAAATCCTTAGCTTACATTACAGCCCATGTCCTAATTGATCTTACTTTCAGACGTTCCTATATTAGTGAAATAATACACTAAGGGCAAGCATATGGGTCGTTGCATGGTGTATGTGAATTCTTTGTGAGAGTGAGCTTAATTGTTATTCATATACCCATACCTGTCATAATTTGAAAATTTGTGAGTGAAACTGGGTATTTCTCTTGTTGTGAGGGCACATGCTTGACGAACGGTAGAATTCATATCAGAATTCTTAATTGATTAATGTGCATGAGTTTGCTATGGTTTTTATATTCGATTCTTGAGGCTAGGAGGTCTTAACTTAGCTGTCATGAATTTAATTTTGCAATATACAACATGCTCTGTGTGAACTTGCCATCTGAGTCAGCATTGTAGCCTTAACTTGAGTTGTCTTGCGTTGATTGGTGACGTGTGAGTCCTTCATGTGCATGAGATATAATGGAGTTGTTCGAGGACAAACAATGCTTTAAGTGTGGAGCAGTGATCTTGGGCATATTTACATGCCTATGTGCTATTTTATATCTTATTTTAAGTCATGTTTGTCGACTAATTGAGTATAATCTCATGTGTTTGGTGTATAATCATGCGCATGAACTAACGATGTGATTATCCCATGTTTGTAGGTGGAAAATGGTAAAGCGGGCTTAAATATGTTGATGTACGAGCAAAAAAGGAAGTTCGAATTGAAGTACGATGAAGAGTGCATGAAGTTGGCATAAAAATTCAACTGCCGCACTGCCCAACGTGCCACGCCAGCTGATGTATGCACTAGGTGTCATGTCACAACCATGCGTGTGCACATGAGATGGCAGCTTAGGCAGTAGCTGCGCGCGATGGCACCATTCCACACCTGGCGATGGGTGCGGTCATTAGTGTGTCATGCCGGCCCTACTGCATGACATAGGCTGTGAAACGCTGCCTGGTTGGCGCATCCAGTAGCGTGTCACGAAGGCAGCTTGGGCATGACCAAATTTCAGTTCTTATAAATTAAACACTTGTTTTATTTTATGGTTTTATCACGATTTTATATTGGGAAAACGGAGAGGAGCGAAAGAGAGACGAAGGAAACTCTACCTAGGGTTTGATTTCATGTCTTTTTACACTCTTTTTTTTCATGAATTCAAACATAATGTTGAATTCTTGTTCTAGAATGAGTGGCTAAAACCCTTATTCTAGGATTGAGGCCACATCACATGATTGTAATTGCTTAAAAAAAATTCATAGTTGTTTCAAGTTTTCAATATTGCTTATATTGCATTCTTGTATTTCTATTATTTTAATACTTGATCACCATTAAAATGTATTTGTTAACTTAGGCAAACCTTGAAAAAGCAAAACCTAGGTTATAACTAGGAATGCAAGAAGTAAGTTCAAGTCTTCAAGACTTGATTCGCAGTTCGGATAGAAATTTACCTAATTCTCCTTGCTTGGTTAATAATTGGGAAGATAGTGAGACACTTGGGATTAAATTTTCAAATCACCACTCACATACATAGCTGTGAAGTTATTTCTAGGTTAAAAGGTTAGAGGTTCGAGAATCCAGAACCTGGGGCATTAACCCTATTTTCCACTCCACGTAGATAATTACTTATGAATTAGATTATCACATCCCCATTCAGTAATGTAGTTGCGAGGCTAATTCTCTTATGTTTAGAAGTTTGAAAGACCATGAACATTGCATTTATCTTGTGAGAGAATAAATGAAATCAAATACTTGAACCAATACAAATGTAGCATTGCATGATAGTTCGGTCTTAACTCTAGATGCTTCCTAATATTGTTTTGCGAATTATTTTGTGATCACATTTAGATTTAGAAACCAAAAAATCTCTAATCTTGTAACTTTAACGCTTTTGAATTTTGATTTAATACTTGAACTTGATAATTCACGTAAACTCCAGTCCCTATGGGTTCAACATCTGGCTCTTAAGAGTCATTGTATTTATTGCACGACTGCGTGCGCCAGAGCGCGAACATTGTCCCAGTAGCTTATCAGATTAGTAGAGGCTTTTAGACTGTGTATTAATAGTTTCATCTTATGATTTAGTGTTGCTATCAGATTCTTATCCTTTCCTTCTTATTAGTTATGTTTTGATTAAGCTTCTACTCAGTTATGTTCTATTAGGTTTTGTTACATTAGCATTATGCTATGCCATGAGTTAGCTTAGAGCCATTCATGGTTCTAGGTCCTATGTCGCGGTCCGGGGTGTAGACTCGGGTCATGACAAACTTGGTATCAAAGCATAAGGTATAGAGTGTCCTAGGGTGTCTTAAAGTCGCACTAAATAGAGTCTTTTTCATGGGTGTGAAGCACGCCACACTTATGAGGAAGAAGCTACAATGCATTTTTAGGAAAATTCCCTTTCTTCATGATTCTTATCATGCGTAGAGTGTGAAGCTCTAAGAGTCCTCTTCTAACTCATGCTTTACATATTCGCAGACAATGCCTCCTAGACGAACAAACAAAAGGAGAAATAGTAATGGGCACCAGCCAGCCCCAGTACTGTACTTCCCGATCAGAGTTGGTGAGTCCTCATCTTTCGAGGGCACTTCTATTCAGATATGTTCAGTATTTTTAGTTTTCAGACTTTAGTGAGTTAGTTGGGGTCTTGTCCCATCAAATCATCAGTATTAGAGGCTTTTTGGACATAGTTAGTTTTCAGCTTCTGACTTATGTATGTATTCAGATGTATTGTGATGTTTAGACTTTCGCTATGTTATTCATGTTGATCTTCCATTTTATTTAAATGAGTTAGATGTTATGATCATGTCATGGGTCGACTTGGAGCCTCTCGGGGTTCTTTGACCCGTGTTTCGATCCAAGCCTATGTTCGGGTCGTGAAAATCTTGGTATCAAAGTATTAGGTTTTGAAGTATCCTAGGGTGTCTGAAAGCCATGTTAAGTAGAGTCTTTTTCACGGGTATGAAGCGTGCCACACTTATGACGAAGAGGCTACGAGACATTTAGGAAATATTCTCTTCTTTCATGATCTATGTCGTGTGATGAAGTGTCTCTCTATCCTTTTAACTCATGCTATATGCGTTTGCAGAATCATGCCTCCTCGCAAAGTTGATGGAAGGAGAAACAGAAATGGGAATGGCCATGAAAATAGCAATGGAGATGGGCACCAGCAAGCCCCAATAGCCCATAAGGATCATGTACCCAAGCCGGTTGCCCAAGCGGAGTTCAGGGAATCCATTCAGATTTTAGCTCAGGCCTTGAACACCCAGGTCAATTAGCAGGCGGTAGCGCATGTCCCTAAGAACAGAAATGTGATTGGGGCAAGAGTTAAGGATTTTTTGAGGATGAACCCTTAGGAGTTTCTTGGATCACTGGTGGATGAGGATCCACATGAGTTTATTGAGGAAGTTCTGAAGATCACCCAGATTATGGAGATGACTGTGGAGGAGTGCGCCAATTTAGCCTCGTACCAGTTGAAGGGGGCAACGCACATTTGGTTCAACCAATGGAAGGATAGTAAGGCAGTGGGAGCAGGCCCTATCAGTTGGGATGAGTTTCATGCCGCTTTTCTAGATTGGTTTTTCCCTCGAGAGATGAAGAAGATCAAAGCAGTCGAGTTTGTGAATCTAAAGCAAGGGAAGATGATAGTTCAAGAGTATGTCTTGGAGTTCACTCGTCTGTCCAAGTATGCACCTGAGATGATGGCAGATAAGAGAGCCCAAGTGAGCAGATTTGTACATGGGATTGCAGAAAACTTGGTCAAGGATTGCCTGACCGCGATGCTTCTTTGGGACATTGACTTTGCTCGGATAGTTCTGTACGCCTAGTAGATGGAGGTTGTACAGATGAGTGAGCGGGAGAGAGAGGCCAAGCAGGCCGGAACTAATAGTTCTAGATTCTCCTACCAGAGACCTAGTGGGCACCGTCAGCAGTCTCACCAGAGATTTTCAGCCTCAGAACCTTCGGCTATGAGTGTGACATCCAGGTCCATGCATGATCAGATGGGGCTCGAGAGGCTAGAGTAGTAAAACCGCAGAGACCAGCCCTTCTGAGTGTAGCAGATGTGGCTGGAGACACGTGGGTCAGTGCCTAGCAGGTTCAGGTGCTTGTTTAGGGAGTGGAAAGCCCGGACATATGCTTAAAGATTGCCTAGCAGCGAAATAGGGTCATGACAGGGGCCAAGGCCCGACCTCCAGTTCAGCGGCTCCACTAACACACCTAGCTCAGTAGGGAGCATCTACTAGTGCAGGTGGCGAACAGTGCCAAAATAGATTTTATGCCCTAGCATCCCGTCAGGAGCAAGAGGTCTCCCCAAATTAGTCAATGGTATGTTACGAGTATTCCACCTTGATATTTATGCATTATTAGATCCAGGGGCTACTTTATCTTTTGTGATGCCCTATGTTACTAGTACTTTTGAAGTCAGTCACAAAATCTTGTCAGAACCCTTCTCAGTCTCTACTCTAGTTGGTGATTCAATTATAGCTAGAGGGGTATATAGAAATTGCCCTGTCTCAGTCCTTCATAAAGTCACCTCAGTAGATTTAGTAGAGTTATCCATGACCGATTTTGATGTTATCCTTGACATGGATTGGTTAATTGCATGTTATGCCTCAGTCAATTGTAGAACCCATGGAGTAGAGTTCAGATTTCCGGGTGAACCAGTTTTAGAGTGGAAGGGTAGTTCAGTTGTGCCTGTAGGTCATTTCATTTCCTACCTTAAGGCCAGAAAGATGAATTCTAAAGGATGCCTGTACCATCTAGTTAGGGTTAAGGATTCTACATCCGAAACCCCGACTATCCAGTCAATTCCCACAGTGTGAGTATCCAGAGGTGTTTCCAGATGATTTACTGAGATTCCCTCCTGAGCGGGAGATTGATTTTGGTATTAACCTTCTTCCTGATACACAACAATAATCAATTCCTCCTTATAGAATGGATTCAACTAAGCTAAAGGATTTGAAGGAGCAGTTGAAGGACCTTTTAGACAAGGATTTCATCAGACCGAGCAAATCCTCATGTGGTGCACCAGTTCTCTTTGTCCGCAAGAAAGACGGTTCTCTTTATATGTATTTTGAATATCGGCAATTAAACAAAGTTACCATCAAGAACAGGTATCCTCTCTCCAGGATTAATGATTTTTTTGACCAGCTTCAGGGTGCTAAGTACTTTTAGAAGACAGAACTCAGATCCGGATACTGTCAGCTCAAGGTTTGGGAGAGGGATATTTCGAAGACAGCCTTCAGGACTTGGTATGATCATTACAAGTTTGTAGTTATGTCTTTTGGACTAACGAATGCTTCTGTAGCTTTTATGGATTTGATGAACAAGGTGTTCAAGCCATATCTGGATATGTTCATGATTGTCTTCATAGTTGATATTCTCATATACTCTCGGAGCGATGAGGAGCATGCCACTCATTTGAGGGTGGTGCTACAAACTCTTAAGGATCACTAGTTATATGCTAAATTCAGTAAATGCAAGTTTTGGTTGAACTTAGTGGCGTTTTTGGGTCATGTGGTGTCAAGTGAGGGTGTACAAATAGACTATCAGAAGATAGAAGCGGTGAAGAATTGGCCTAGACTAGTGAATTTCTTCAAATATCAGGAGTTTCTTGGGTTTAGCTGGTTACTTTCGGAGGTTCGTTGAGGGGTTTTCATCTATTGCAGCACCGTTGACCAAACTGACTCAAAATAAAGTGAAGTTTCAATGGTCGGAGGCTTGTGAGAGAAGCTTCCAAGAGTTGAAGACTCGACTCACCTCAGCAGCGGTGTTGACCCTACCCGAGGGTACCAATGGATTTGTGGTATATTGTGAAGCCTCTAGGATTGGCCTTGGTTATGTATTGACGCAGCATGGTAAGGTTATAGCATATGCTTCCAGGCGGTTGAAGGTCCACGAAAAGAACTACCCGACTCATGATGTCGAATTGGCGGCGGTAGTATTTGCCTTGAAGATTTGGAGACACTATCTGTATGGGTTCCATGTAGATGTGTTTACAGACCATAAAAGACTACAATATGTGTTTACCCAAAAGAATCTAAATCTACGTCAAAGGAGGTGGTTGGAGTTACTCAAGGATTATGATATGAATGTCATTTACTATCCGAGCAAGGCTAATATGGTAGCAGACGCTCTTTAGTAGGCTTTCTATGGAGAGTGTGTCCCATATAGATGAGGGGAGGAAGGAGCTGGTGAAGGATGTGCATCGGCTTGCACGGTTGGGAGTTCATTTTGTTGACTCAACTAATGGTGGTGTCATTGTTCAGAACGGATCAGAATCATCCTTGGTGACTGATGTAAAAGCTAGACAAGACGAGGATCCTATTTTGGTAAAGTTAAAGGAAGTTGTTCAGAATCAGAAGGTGGAGGTCTTCACCAAAGGGGGAGATGGTGTGCTCCAATATCATGGTCGTTTATGTGTACCAGATGTTGATGATTTTAGAGATCGGATGTTGCACGAGGCTCATGGTTTCAGATACTCTATACATTCAGGTGCCACAAAGATGTACCATGACCTATTGGAAGTCTATTGAAGGAATGGCATGAAAAAGGACATAGTGTAGTTTGTGGCTAAGTGTCTGAATTGTCAGCAAGTAAAGGTTGAGCACCAGAGACAAGGAGGTGTACCTCAAGACATCAGTATTCCTACTTGGAGGTGGGAGGGATCAATATGGACTTCATCACAGGGTTGCCTTTTACTCATCGACAGTATGACTCCATTTGGGTGGTTGTGGACAGGCTAACTAAGGCGGCTCATTTCCTACTGGTCAAAACTACCGATTTAGCGAAGGATTATGCTAAGTTGTACATTTGGGTGCTAGTTTGATTGCATGGAGTTCCCTTTTCCATCATATCAGATAGAAGTACTCAGTTTACCTCCGGTTTTGGAGATCGTTTCAAAAGGGACTTGGTACTCAGGTCAAGCTTAGCACAACATTTCACACACAAATAGATGGTCAGGAGGAGCGGATTGGGAACGTGTGATTTTGATTTCAAGGGTAGTTCATATGATCATCTTCCTCTCATTGACTTTGCATATAACAATAGCTACCATCCCAGCATTCAGATGGCTCCATTTGAGGCTCTCTATGGGCGGAGATGTAGATCGCCTATTAGTTGGTTTGAAGTCGGTGAAGCTGCGGTGATAGGACCAGATTCAGTCCATGAGGCTATGGAGAAAGTTCATCTTATAAGGTATAGGTTGAAAATGGCTTAGAGTCACCAAAAGTCCTATGCGGATGTGCCCCATGAAAGGAGTGATAAGATTCAAGAAGAAAAGGGAAATTTAGTCCCCGTTATGTTGGCCCATGCCAGATTGCGAAACGGGTTGTCAAGGTAGCCTATGAGTTGGAGTTGCCCTCAGAATTAGCTTCAGTCCATCCATTTCCCATGTATCGCTCTTAAAGAAGTGTTTGGCTGATCCAGCTCTGGTTGTTCCGATGGATAGTGTCAGGGTGAAAGATAGCCTTAGTTATGAAGATGTTCCGATGGAGATACTGGATTGTCAGGTGCGTAAGCTACGAAACAATGTAGCTTCAGTCAAGGTTTTATGCAGGAATCAGCATGTTGAGGAAGCTACCTGGGAAGCCGAAGTAAATATGATGGCTAAATACCATCATCTATTTCCTTCCGACTTAGTTTCAGCTTGAGGTATAAGTTTCCTCCTTAGTACTCTATTTCTTGCATGTAAATGTATGTAAGTGTGATTCAAGAATTCTTTTCAGCCATGTATTTCAAATTGAAGTTAGTCACTCCGTCATTTTCAGCATGTATGTTCAGTATTTGAGTATGATGATTGCATTTATCTACTTTTCAATATGTTTTATCATATTCGAGGATGAATGTCCCCAAAGAGGAGATATTTTAATACCCCAAAAACCCTAAGATCAGACTTGGGAGTTGAAAGGGAGAAAACAAAAATTTCTACACCATGTCACAGGACGAGTCGTCCAGTGACCCGTCAGGAACACCACGAGTCGTTAACTGACTCGTGGGGAAAGGACTTGTTTGGAAATTTTAGATTTAGGATGATCATGGGTGTGACCATGAGTCGTGGTCAGCCCCACAATCCGTTAGGTCACTGTCACGACCCGAACATAGGCCCGAACCGAGACACGGGACAAGGAGCCCAAGAGACTCTAAGTCGGCCCATGACATGAATATACATCTAACTCAATCAATAAAAATGGAAGACTTAATGAAATGAACATAACGGAAGTCAGAACATAACATAACATCAAAACTATAGTTTACAAAATACACAACAAGTTGATTACTACGCAAAGTCTGAAAGCCTCTAACATATCTTATGGGCTGATAGGACAACACCCCCAACTAACCCGACAAGTCTGAAAACTGAATATACAAACATAGCTGGAAAGAAATGGTCCTCGGGAGATGAGGACTCATCCGCTAGGACTGGATGCTAAATCCGTAGAACTGGCTAGTGATGGGGCTGAGTCTGAAGATCGAAGCCGGTATCATAAAACGATACAGCATAGAGTATGTGGTCAGTATGTGGAATGTACTGAGTATGCAAGGTAAGTAAAATTGCTTAAGTAAGTAAAATCATTAAAACATGCATAATATTAAACATAATCAAGATAAGAATCTGAGAGTAGGGCTTGCATGCTATTTTCTGAAATCGTGATCTGAACATAACTGAACATCATAATTGAATCGAATGACAAAAAGCTGAAATCTGATAATCATAAGTAAAACTGAACATTGGGTCAAACCTGCTTTAGAACATATACGTACATATAGTGAATGATAAATATGCATTACTGAAATCATGAGGAACAATGGGAGACTCATCATATAACCAACATTACCACAATAGAGTTTACATGGTCCTGACTGTCACACTCCAGTGAGCAAAGCCGTCGAAAGCCTTGCCAGGGCTAAAGGCGCTACCATGATATCGATATCAAGTTGAAAGCCCCTTGGGGTAGGGGAAAGCTCCAAAGGAGGTTCCAAATAATCTGATCATACCTACGTTGGCTCGTAGTTCTGAGGCATAGGGTTGACTGACCCTTAGCCTAATCAGTGCTAGACAATACTACCTTTTATTCTCTATCGCTCTCGACTGGTCCTATAGCTTGAAAGAATCTACAGGCTCCTTCATGAAGTGATTCCCACTCCGGAATCACGAATGGTCTTAAGTGAGTAGACATCTCCCCGACTTGCTATTAAGGATATGGAAGAAAGAAATAATAGAAAAAGAGCTCTTGTATAAAGATCTTCATTAGTGCGTAATCCGATTGTATACCACCACTGTTAAACACCAAAATACTCCCAAAAACATGCATATGCTCTCCATCATTTTTCAACGAAGCTGAATACATATAAAATCTGAAATCATACATGAGGAGTCTTGGCTTAAACTATACCACAAGCTTAACATAATTGGCAATCTTGACTCTGAAACCATGTGGTAAGATAATTTGTGAAATCATAAATCATACTTGAACATATGGGCTACTTAAACATGCTTGAAAATATTTGATTCACTTGAAAACATGATTATTAACATGGGTAACATTGAAAACATGCTTTTCTCATAAATATCTCAACATACTTGAACATATATCATAGATCTCAACTTTCATGAACTTCTCATGGATGGGCATTATAATTTATAAAACTTTCCCATGAATCATAATTCAATAATAAAAACATGCTCAGATCATACCCATGGTAGAAACTTAGGAAATTCATGCATTGGGTTAAAACCTCATAGGATCAACATATAGATTTTCATGAATTAGAGAGGGATTAGGCATGGGTGTGAACAAATTCACCCATTCATAACCCTATATACATAAGAGAATCTTATTCTACAACTTCTATAATTGCCTAAGGAAGAATTGAGAAGAACTTAGAAGGAATTAAGCATGATCACCTCTCTAGACTTCTAAGCTTGCATGCATGAACAGGAATAGCTTAGAATGAACTTACCCCTCTTAAAACTCACTACTCATAGATAAAATGACGTTGTTTAGGCCTTAGGATCATAGGAATTAGGGATAAGATCTTACTAAATTCGCACGGAAAAATTGACTGCCGATCCAAACGAGGGACTGAACGAGTCGTCGTCCAAGGCCATGACTTGTGGCGACCATCCGTCTTGTACACTGCCACAAACTCAATACCAGTCACCACGGGGCATATAACAATTTGTAGCTGGTGACCATGACTCATGGTCACCTCCCATTGTCCTCACTGCTAAAAACCAACTGGGGGTCATCACGGGCGACACCACCACTCGTGGTTCTTACCAACAACTCGTGGTAAGGACCCGTTAAGTACACTGCCCCATACTTCCTCTTCCTTTAGCCATACCTAACCACGGGTGATCTAATGGCTCGTGGGGCTGATCAAGACTCGTGGTCACTCCTATGGTCAACCCAACTTGAAAACTTCCAAACAAGTCAACACTCCGCACCATGAGTCACTTAACGACTCGTGGTCAATCTAACGGGTCACAGGACGACGCGTTATGTGGCCTGGTGTGGAAAATATTGGTTTCTCCATTTCAACCCTCGGGTCTCATCTTAGGGCTTTCAGGGTATAACAATATCTCTCCCTTGGGAACATTCATCCTCGAATGTTGAAAATCATACAGAAAAGTAGAGAAATGCAATCATCATACTCAATACTGATCATATAAGCTGAAAACTAACGGAATGACTGACTCTGATATGAACTACATAACTGAACTGAATTCATGAATCATACATACATACTTTTACATGAAAGAAACTGAGGTACATGAGCTAAACATGAAACTGAATAGAGTTTTAGGGTAAAAACTGATACCTCAAGATGAAACTAAGCCGGAAGGGAATAAATGTGGGTATCTAGCCATCATATCTGCCTCGGCTTCCCACGTAGCTCACTCAACATGTTGATTCCTCCATAAAACCTTGACTGAAGCTACTTCCTTATTTGTTAGCCTTCGAACCTGACGATCCAGTATTTCCACCGAAACCTCCTCATAACTAAGGCTGTCTTTCACACCTACACTCTCCACCGGAAAAACTAGAGTTGGATCCCCCAACACTTCTTTAAGAGTGATACATGAAAAATAGGATGAACGGAAGCTAATTCTGAGGGCAACTTCAATTCATATTCCACCTTGCCAACCCGGTTCACAATCTGATATGGGCCAACATAACGAGGGATGAGTTTCCCTTTCTTTTCGAACGTCATCACTCCCTGCATGGGAGACACCTTTAGAAACACCCAATCGTCAACTTAAAACTCAAGTTCTCTCCTTCTCAAAACCACATAGGACTTTTGGTGACTCTGAGCTATTTTAAACCTGTCCCATATAAGCTGAACTTTCTCCATGGCCTCATGAACTAAATCCAGTCCAATCATTGCAGCTTCACCGACTTCAAACGGACCAATAGGTGATCTACACCTCCACCCATAGAAAGCTTCAAATGGAGCCATCTGAATGCTGGAATGGTAGTTGTTATTATATGCAAACTCAATAAGATCTAAGTGATCATCCCAACTACCCTTGAAGTCAATTACGCAAGCTCTTAACATGTCCTAGAGAGTCTGAATAGTCCGCTCTACCTGGCTATTGGTTTGTGGATGAAATGTAGTACTAAGCTTGACCTGAGTACCAAGTCCCTTTTGAGACGATCTCCAAAACTGGGAGGTAAGCTGAGTACCTCTATTTGATATGATGGAAAAGGTCAATCCATACAACCGAACTAGCTCTCAAATGTATAGTTTGGCATAGTCCTCCACTGAATCAGTGGTTTTGACCAGTAGAAAATGGGCGGCTTTGGTCAACCTGTCCACGACCGCCCAAATGGAGTCACACTATTGACGAGTGCAAGGCAACCCAGTGATGAAGTCCATATTAATCTCCTCCCACTTCCAAGTGGGGATACTGATGTCCTAAAGCATACCTCCCAGTCTCCGATGTTCAACCTTCACTTGCTGACAATTTGGACACTTAGCTACAAATTCTGTGATGTCCTTCTTCATGTCATTCCACCAATAGAATTCTCGTAGGTCATGGTACATCTTGGTGGCACCTGGGTGTATTGATTATCTAGAACCATGAGCCTCATGCAATATTCGATCTCTCAAATCATCAAGATCCGGAACACACAAGCAACCATGATATCAAAGTACACCATCTCCCCCTTTAGAGAAGACCTCTACCTTCTGATTCTGAATGGCTTCTTTTAACTTTACCATAATAGGGTCCTCGTATTGTCTAGCTTTTACATCAGTCACCAAAGACGATTCTAACCCATTCTGAATAATAACATCGCCATCGGTTGAGTCAACCAAACGAACTCCCAACCTTGCAAGTTGATGCACATCCTTCACCAGCTCCTTCCTCCCCTCATCTACATGGGACACACTCTCCATAGAGAGTCTACTAAGTGTCTTCTACCACATTGGCCTTACCTAAATGGTAAAGGATACTCATATCATAATCCTTGAGTATCTCCAACCACCTCCTTTGACGCAGAATTAGGTCCTTATGAGTAAACACATATTGTAGGCTTTTGTGGTCCGTAAACACATCCACATGGACCCCGTACAAATAGTGTCTCCAAATCTTCAAGGCAAATACCATCGCCACCAATTCAAGATCATGGGTCGGGTAATTCTTCTCATGAACCTTCAGTTGCCTGGAACGTATGCTATAACTTTACCATGATGCATCAATACACAACCAAGGCCGATTCTAGAAGCATCGCAATACACCACAAACCCATCAGTACTCTCAGGTAGGGTTAACATTGGTGCTGAGGTTAGTCGAGTCTTCAACTCTTGGAAGCTTCTCTCACAAGCATCTGAAGATTGGAATTTCACTTTCTTTTGGGTCAATTTGGTCAATCGCGCTGCAATATATGAAACCCCTCAACAAATCTCCTATAATAACCAGATAAGCCCAAGAAGCTCCTGATATCTGAAGGATTCACCAGTCTAGGCCAATTCTTCACCGCTTCTATCTTCTGAGAGTCCACCTTTAAATCCTCACTTGACACCACATGGCCTAAGAATGTCACTGAGTTCAACAAAAACTCACACTTGCTGAATTTAGCATATAATTAGCAATCCTTGAGAGTCTGTAGAACCACCCTCAAATAAGCTGCATGCTCCTCCTCGCTCTGAGAGTATATCAGGATGTCATCGATAAACACGATCATGAACATATCCAAGTATGGTTTGAACACCCTGTTCATCAAATCCATAAGAGTTTCAGGAGCATTTGTTATTCCAAAAGACATAACTACAAGCTCATAATGACCATACTGCGTCCTGAAGGCTATTTTCGAGATTTCACTCTCCTAAACCCTGAGTTGATGGTATTCGGATCTGAGATCTATCTTTGAAAAGCACTTGGCACCCTGAAGCTGGTCAAACAAATCATCAATCCTGGGGAGAGGATGCATTCTCTTGATGCAGACCTTATTCAATTGCCGATAATCAATACACATATGAAGAGAACCATCTTTCTT
This sequence comes from Datura wrightii, assembly GCA_035772735.1. Lineage (NCBI taxonomy): Eukaryota > Viridiplantae > Streptophyta > Magnoliopsida > Solanales > Solanaceae > Datura > Datura wrightii. The sequence continues at coordinate 149,142,180 of JASDFA010000018.1, forward strand.
TCGGACAAAGGGAACTGGTGCACCCCATAGGGATTTGCTCGGTCTGATGAATCCCTTATCTAAAAGATCTTTAAACTACTCCTTCAACTCCTTTAACTCGGTTGGAGCCATTATGTAAGGAGGAATAGATATAAGCTATGTATCGGGAAGAAGGTCAATACCAAAATCAATCTCCCACTCGGGAGGATTCCCGGTAAATCATCGGGGAAGACTTCTGGATGCTCACATACTACTGGGACTGACTGGATAGTCGAGGTCTCGGATGTAGCATCCTTAACCCTAACTAGATGGTATACACAACCTTTAAAAATCATCTTTCTGGCTTTAAGATAGGAAATGAAATGACTTATAGGCATAACTAAACTACCCTTCCATTCTAAGACTAGCTCTCCCGGAAATCGGAACTCAACAGCATGGGTTCTACAATTAACTGAAGCATAGCATGCAAGTAGCCAATGCCGAGGATAACACCAAAATTGGTCATGGCTAACTCTACTAGATCTGCTAAGGTGATTTTCTAAAGGACTGTGACAGGGCAACTTCTATACACCTGTCTAGCTACAACTGAATCACCCACTGGAGTAGAGACTGAGAAGGGTTCTGACAAGATTTCGGGACTGACTCCTAAGCTACTAGAAACATAGGGCGTCACAAAAGAAAAAGTAGCCCTTGGATCTAACGAAGCATATACATCAAGGTGGAAAACTCGCAACATACCAATGACTACATCAAGGGAGACCTCCTTCTCCTGGCGGGATACTAGGGCATAGAATCTGTTTTGGCGCTGACCGCCACATGTGCTAGTAGATGCCCCCCGCTAAGCTGGGCATGCTGGTGGAGATGCTAAACTGGAAGCTGGGCCTCGACCCCTCTCATGGCCTTTTCTAGATGCTGGGCAATATTTGAATATATGTCCGAGCTTTCCACACCCGAAGCAAGCACCTGTACCCGCTAAACACTAACCCGTGTGCCTCCAGCCACACCTGTGGCAGACTGGGATACTGGAATCTGTTGGCCTACTGCTCTGGCCTCTAGAGCCTGATGCTCTTTCTCTCTAGTCGTGCCTAGATCTGGATGGCACACTCATAGCCGATGATGTTGGGGCTAACGATCTCTAGTAGGACTGCTGACGGTGTCCACCACCTAGTCTCTGCTGAGAGAACCCATAACTATCTATCCTGGCCCTCTTGTCCTCTCTCTCTCTCTCACTTGCACTAACTCCATCTGCTGGACGTACAATACTATCCAAGGAAAATCCATATCTTGATGAAGCATCGCGGTTCGCCACCCTATGAACAAACCTGCTCACTCGAGCCCTCTAATCAACTACTAAATCTGGGGCGTACTTGGACTGATGAGTGAACTCTAAGGTATACTCCTGGACTGTCATCTTTCCATGCTTTAGATTCTCGAACTCGACCGCTTTCAGTTCCCTCATCTCATGAGGGAAGAACCAATCTAGAAAAGCGACATGAAACACATCCCAACTAATAGGGCCTTCTCCTACTACCCTACTATCCTTCCACTATTTGAACCAAATGTGTTCAACCCGCTTCAACTAATATGAGGCCAACTCAGCACACTCCGCCCCTGTCACCCCCATAATTTGGGTGATCTTCAAAATCTCCTCTATGAACTCATGTGGATCCTCATCCACTTTTGACCCAAGGAACTCGAGAGGGTTCATCCTCAAAAAGTCTCTAACCCTCACTTCCGCCGCATTCCCATTCTATAGGACATGCGCTACCACCTGCTGGTTGGCCTGGGTGGTCAAGTCTTGTGCTAGCATCTGAATGGCTGCCCTTAATTCAGCTTGGGCAACCAGCTCCGATGTGTGGTGCTCATGGGCTGGTGGATCCTGTTGGTGCCCATCTCCATTGCCATCCTTGTGGCCATTTTCATTTCCATTTCTTCTGCCATTAACTCTATGGGGAGGCATGATTCTGCAATCACGAATAGCATGAGTTAGAAGGATAGAGAGACATTTCACCGCACGACATAGGTCATGAAAGAAGGGAACATTTCCTAAACATCTCGTGGCCTCTTCGTCATAAGTGTGGCGCACTTCACACCCATGAAAAAGACTCTACTCAATGCGGATTTCAAACACCCTAGGACACTTCAAAACCTATTTCTTTGATACCAAGTTTGTCACGACCCGACATAGGCCCGAACCAAGACATGGGACAAGGAACCCCGAGAGACTCCAAGTCGACCCATGGCATGAACATACATCTAACTCAATCAATGAAAATGGAAGACTTAACATAATGAAAATAACGGGATTCTGAACATAACATAATATCAAAACTATAGTTTACATCATACACTACAAGTTGATTACTACGCAAAGTGAAAGCCTCTAACATATCTGATGGGTTGATGAGACAACACCCTCAACTAACCCGACAAGTCTGAAAATTGAATATACAAAGATAGCTGGTAAGAAATGGTCCTCGAGAGATGAGGACTCACCCACTGGACTAGATGCTAACTTCAGAGAACTGGCTAGTGACAGGGCTAAGTCTGAAGATCGGAGCCTGTATCATAAAATAATACAGCATAGAATATGAGGTCAGTACGTGGAATGTATCGAGTATGCAAGGTAAGTAAAATCTATTAAGTAAGTAAAATCATTAAAACATGCATAATATAAAACATAATCAAGATAAGAATCTGAGAGTAAGGCATACATGCTATTTTCTGAAATCATGATCTGAACATCATAACTGAATCGAATGACCCAAAGCTAAAATCTGATTATCATAGGTAAAACTGAATATTGGGTCAAACTTGCTTTAGAACATATACGTATATATATCATGAAGGATGAAGCATAACTGAAATCATGAGGAATAATGGGAGACTCGTCATATAACTGACATTACCACGATAGAGTTTACGTGGTCCTGATTATCACACTTATGTGGGCAGAGTCTTCTAAAGCCTTGCTAGGGCTAACGGTGCTACCATGATATCGATATCAAGTTGAAGGCCCCTTGGGGCAGGGGAAAGCTCCAAAGGAGGATCCAAATAATCTGATCATACCTACGTTGGCTCGTAGTTTTGAGGAATAGGATTTACTAACCCTTAGCTTACTCGGTGCTAGACACTCCCAAAAACATGCATATGCTCTCCGTCTTTTTTCAATGAAGCTGACCATCGTCTAGTGACGAAGTTGAATAATCATATACATATAAAATCTGAAATCACACATGAGGAGTCTTGGCTCAAACCATACCATAAGCTGAACATAATTGGGAGTCTTGACTCCAAAACCATGTGGTAAGCTAATTCGTGAAATCATATATCATACTTGAACATATTGGCTTGCCCAATACTTACACATGCTTGAAAATACTTGATTCACTTGAAAACATGATCATAGACATGGGTGACATTGAAAACATGCTTTTCTCATAAATATCTCAACATACTTGAACATGCATCATAGATCTCAACTTTCATGAACTTCTCATGGAAGGGCATTATAATTTATAAAACTTGAAAAAATGATTTATAATTGAAAACATTTTTAAAACTTGGCCATGAATCATAATTCAATAGTAGAATCATGCTTAGATCATACCCATTGTAGAAACTTAGGAAATTCATGCATTAGGTTAAAGCCCCATAGGATAAACATATAGATATTCATGAATTAGAGAGGGATTGGGCATGGGTGTGAACAAATTCACCCATTCATAACCCTACATACCTGAGAGAATCTGATTCTACAACATCTCTGATTACTCAAGGAAGAATAAAGAAGAACTTAGAAGGAATTAAGCTTGATCACCTCTCTAGACTTATTAGCTTGCATGCATGAATAGGAATATATTAGAATGAACTTAACCCTCTTAAAAATCACTATTCATAGTTTAAAAAGACGTAGTTTAGGCCTTAGGATCATAGGAATTACGGATAATCCCTTACTAAATTCACAAGGAAAAACTAACTGCCAGTCCCTACGAGGGACTGGATGAGTCGTCGTCCAAGGCCTCGACTCATGGCCACCATCCGTCTTGTACAATGCCATAACTCAACACCGGTCACCATGGGGCACATGATGATTCATTGCCGGTGACCACGACTCATGGTCACCTCCCGTCGTCCTCACTGTTGAAAACAAACTGGGGCATCACAAGTGACACCACAACTCGTGGTTCTTACCAATTAGTCATGGTGAGGACCCATTAAGTACACTGCCTCATACTTCCTCTTCCTTTAGCCATCCCTGACCACGGGTGACCTAACGGCTCGTGGGGCTGACCCCGGATCTTTGTCACACCCGTGGTTACCCCAAATTTAAAATTTCCAAACAAGTAAACACTCCACACTATGAGTCACTTAACGACTCGAGGTCAACCTAACGGGTCACAGAACGACTCATCCTGTGACCTGGTGTGAAAAATCCTATTTTCTTTGTTTCAACTCCTACGTTTGATCTTAGGGCTTTCGGGTTATAACAGTTGCCCGTGGTCAAAGGTGGTTGAAGGATGAAGGAAAGGGGGTAGTATGCCTAATGGATCATCATCACAAGTCATCGTATACTCCATGAGTCGTGGTGTCCCCCGTGGTGACCAAGGAAGGGCAGATGACCAGTGTAAGTAATGAGAGGTTGACCACGAGTCGTGGTCCAAGCCATGAGTCGTGCAATCCCTTATTGGGACTAGTAGTGTGTTTTTCCTTAAGAATTTATTAAGGTATTTTTCATAATTTTTAAGTTCTTAAGGCCTAAACTACATCGTTTTAAGCTCATAGTATAGTTTTTTAAGAAGGTTTAAGTCATTCTAAGCCTATCATAATTCATGCATGCAAGAATTAAGGTTTGAGAGGTGATCAAGCCTAGTTCTTCAAAGTTCTTCCTCAATCCTCTTTGGGCAATCAAAGAAGTTGTGAAATCAGGTCCCTTCAGGTATGTAAGACTATGAATTGGTGCAATAGTCCACATCCATGCCCAACCCCTTTCAGTTCATGAAAGTTCTAATTGATGATTTTATGGGGTTTATACCCAATGTGTGAATTCTCTAAGTTTCAATCATGGGTATAATCTAAGCATGTTTTAAATGTTTTTGGGAGTAGAGTCTAGCACCGAGTAGGCTAAGGGTCAGTTAGCCCTATGCCTCAGAATTACGCGCCAACATAGGTATTTTCAGATTATTTGAGACTTCCCTTGTGAGCTTCCCCTGCCCCAAAGGGGCCTTCAGATTGATATCAATGTCATGGTAGAATCCTTATTCCTAGCAAAACTTTGGACGGCTCTGCTCACTTGAGTGTGATAGTCAGGACCACGTAAGCTCTATCATGGTAATGTCGATAATATGATGAGTCTCCCATTGTTCCTCATGATTTCATTTATGCATATACATCCATCATGATATTATGTTTTCAGCAGGTTTGACCCAATGTCCAGTTTTACTTATGATTATCAGTTTTTAGCTTTGGGTCATTTGATTTAGTTATGATGTTCAGCTATGTTCAGATCATGATTTTAGAAAATAGCATGCAAGCCCTTCTTTCAGAATCATATCTTGATTATGTTTTATTATATGCATGATTTATGATTTTACTTACTTATAGGTTTTACTTACCTTTCATACATAGTATATTCCATGAACTGACCGCATACTCTATGTTGTATCATTTTATGATACAGGCTCCGATATCCAGACTCAGTCCTACCAATAACCATATTTCCATCATTAGTACTTCCTAATCTGAGTTGGTAAGTCCTCATCTTTCGAGGGTCATTCTATTTGAATATGTTCAGTATTTTTAGGTTTCATACTATAGTGCGTTATTTGGGGTCTTGTCCCATTAACTCATCAGTATTAGAGGCTTTTCGGACATAGTTGGTTTTCAGCTTCTGACTTATGTATTTATTTAGATGTATTGTGATGTTTAGACTTCTGCTTTGTTATTCATGTTGATATTCCATTTTTTTAAATAAGTTAGATTTTATGTTCATTCCATAGGTCGTCTTAGAGCCTCTCGGGGTTCTTTGTCCCGTGTCTCGATCTGGGCCTATGTTCGGGTTGTGAAAAAATGCTAGTCTTTCTTGAATATGAGATGTCAATATTTATCCAATAGGAAATGTCAGTATATGAGAAGTAAATATTTCTATATTTTGAGATGACTATATTAGCATGCTAATGAACTAGTTCCTAGTGTAATGAGTATAATGAATTAGGTCTAATGAACTTCAAAAGACGAGACAAGATGTCCCAGATTTTCTCATGTTCAACTTATATGTTAATTTCCCAGATCAATATTTAATGATTTAAATCCTTAAAAACACATGTGTCCAAATCATGGGGTTTTTAGTAAAATCATGGTTATGGTGATTTCTCAAGCATGATATGAACTTTTAAATTTTAAGCATGTTTTCAATTAATCATGTTATTATGATCATGTTTCCTATAAATTTAAGCATTTCAAGTATGATTCAAATTATGGGCAATGCCCACATGTCTCTTATGATTTTGGCCAACTAACGGGCCCAAATCTATGGCTAGTATTATGAATTCTCAAGCACATTATGATTATCACAATTTAACTAGTCATGCATGTCATGTATGAATTTCTATGAGCACGTTGCATGTTTTGGGAGAGTACTTAACACCGAGTAGGTTCGGGGCCTAGGTTATGCCCCGAATCTCAAAACTACGTGCCACCGTAGGTTATGTTTGGGACCTCCTCAGTGACTGTCCTTTATGCCCTACGGGGCCTTCTTGAGAGATATCATGCCTTTCATGGTTCATACCCTTGGCAAGGTATGAACGACCTCCCGACTAGGTTTACAGGTTGGGCTCCATGTATGCTCATATGGCGTATGTCGGTTGTAGAAATCTCCCATTGTTCCTCATGGTTTTAATGCATGTAAGATTATTTTCTTTTGGCTCAAGTTATGTTTTATGAAATGTTTTCTAACATGTTACGACTATGGCGGTTTATGAATATTTTGGAAATCTTGAGCCTTATGATATATTTACGATTTCAGTCTTATGATCATGATGTCCCCACTCCTATAACTATTATGTTTTAAGTATTTTTTTTGCATACCCTACATACTCAGTACCTTCCAAGTAATAACCCCCTTATTTTCAGGATCTGGTTCGCAGGTTCAGCATCATTCCTAGCTTGCTCTCATCTCCGCCCTCAGCTTTCAGTGGTGAATCCTCATGATTTGAGGGCTTCATGTTCAGAACTTGTTTATCTTTTGTTTTCAGAATGTTGGGGTCTTGTCCCTTCAACTCGTCTGTTATGATTAGAGGCTTTCAGACCTATCTGTAGTATTCATCCATTTATGTTTGGATCGTGTAATGTTGTTTCTTATATCTCATGTTATGATTTTCAGTTAGTTCATGATTATTAATCTAAGCTTTCCGCCTTATGTGAATAAATTAGTATATGCTCATGCCATGGGTTGACTCGGGGCCTCTCGGGGCTCCTTGTCCCTTGTCTAGGATCCAGGTGTACTCTCGGGTCGTGACATCATGGGGATTATGGGGGGGCCTGGATGGGTTATTCTTTGTTGGCCTTCCGGCTTATGGGGGACAGGTAAGGTTCTTGTTTGCATCAGTTACTAATAGATTAGGCAATAAGAAGTACAGCTATTCAGGTGGTATTTCTATCCCTTCCTTTCAGCTTCTTTCAGTTTCATTTCAATTCATTCAGTTATTTACAGTTACTGCCTTACATATTCAGTACATATTGTATTGACACCCTCCTGGGGCGCTATATTACTTGCCTTCAAGTGTGGATACACACGGATCAGGTAGTTTTCAGCCAGATTAGCAGTGCAGTCGGCTCCTTTCCTCCGAAGCTCATAGTTAGAAGGTTGGCTCTCTTTTGTGTGTACAGTTTACAGGTAGGTTGGGGCCCTGTCTCGACTAGTATATTACTCCTAGAGGCTTACAGATTGTTTTCGATTCCCTGTGGTTAGCTATTGATGGCTGTGTGGGGCCCGTGTATGCTTTATCTAACGTGTTGGTCGTGTGGGGCCTTTTTTAGCTGTTAGATAGCGGCCTTGTCGGCCATAGCTTAGTTTAGTACTGGACTTACTTTACAGTCATAACTAGACATCATGGTGGTCTTGTTGGCCCGTATAGGATTCCCCGTTATTACCTGTTTCTGGTAAGCTATTTCCTTTTACAGGTGGCTATAAGGCCTTGTCGGCCAGGGGCTGTATTTACAGCTGAGATATAGCCCGTTGTTTTCTTGATTTAAGATTCAATGTTAGTCATGTACCAAAGGTGCATAAGCTCAGTCGGGCCAGTTCAGACCCTCGTAGGGCACCAGGTGCCGGTCATGCCTCCCAAGGTGGGGCGTGAAAAACTTGGTATCGGAGTAGGTCGTATCCTAGGGAGTCTGCAAATCATGCTAAGTAGAGTGTTGCCTATGGATGTGTTGTGTACCATATACTATAGACAGGAGGCTGCGAGGCATGTTAGGATGCTTACTCTTCCTTCTCTTCCAGTCGTGCTATAGAGTTGTGCTGTATAGGGATGAGTCCCCAAGATTACCGTAATCTTCTTTTCTATAGAGAAATGATGGACGCGCGACAAACCACGACTGGCAGGAAATTAGATGTTGTAGCTAGAGAAGGCACTAGCAGAGTACCTCTGTCAGAGTCGGCGCGATTTGAGGGTGACAGGGAGACTACATCTCAGTCTCCCCAGCACTCTCCACCACGCTAGGATCCGTCCAGAATGGTAGATGTGTCGACACCGCCTCTAGCAGTCTCTATATCGATGCCATCAGATCAGGAGGTTAGGAGTTTTCTATGATAGCTCAGATGATAGTCGCACAGCATCAGCCAGTGAAACCCGTAGTTGCAGAGTCTTTAGGAGGACCAGGTAGTTCGAGGGTTCGAGAGTTCCTTGCTCTGAGTCCCCCTTAATTTATGGGGACGGACCGGGACGAGGACCCTTAGAACTTTTTGGACCAGCTGCAGCGGATCTTTAGAGTAATGCATGCTGCACCTGCAGAATCAGTTGAGTTAGTGGTATTTTGACTACGGGACATAGCAATATTATGGTATGAGAGTTGGGAAAGGTCCTGAGGTAGAGATGTTCCCAATCCGACTTGGTCCAGCTTTTTAGTGGCATTGGGTAGATCAGTTTTTGCATCTGGAGCAGGGCTCATGAGTGTTCGGAGTATGCTATGAGGTTTGATTCCCTAGCTCGATATGCACCGGCTTTTGTAGATACTATGCCAATTAGGGTGCACCGCTTCATTATAGGGCTGAATCCAGAATATGTGGAGACTTGTATCATAGCTACTCTGCGAGAGGACATGGATATTACCTGTGTTTAGGCATTTGCTCAAAATATCGAGGGGATCAGACAGCGGCAGCGGGAGACAGGCAGGGAAAATCAGGAGCAGCGCCGCAGGGTTAGACCTAGTGACCTTCAGGCAGAGTTCCAAGGAAGAACCAGGACACGACTAGCAGGTAGACCACCCAGACCCCCACCTCCACAGTAGCAACAGAGTAGTAGATAAGGTCGTTGGGGGAAGTTAGGACCCGGCAAGAGTTCATGACCATCAGGGTCGTAGTAGCAGAGGGGGTCAGAGCAGAGTAGATTTACCATACCATTTTTCCTATTTGTAGTCGACGCCATCCTGGGGCATGTAGGTATGGTTCTTCTGCGTGTTACATCTGCGGGCAGGAGGGTCATCTGATGAGGGACTGTCCAGCCAGGAGTCAAAGTGATCGGGACCGACAGGACAAATCTTCGTTATGGTCACATGCCCCAGCATCTCCAGCAGGGCGTAGGCCCTCCGCTCCAGCCGGCAGAGGCCAAGGCAGGTTAGGGGCATCTAGCTTAGGCACCGGTCCAGATCGCACTTATGCTTTACCGGGACGACACGAGTCAAAGTCGTCGCCAAATGTTGTGACAGGTATGCTGGACATCTGCTCTCATTCTGTGTATGTCTTGATAGACCCAGGCTCCACTTTGTCTTGTGTTACACCATTAGTGGCGTGCAAGTTTGGTATTACGCCAGAATTTCTTCAGCGACTTTTTCCAGTGTCCACACCCGTCGGTGATTCCATCATAGCAAAAAGGATCTACCGAGGGTGCACAGTAGAGGTTTTTGGTTGCTAAACTTTAGCAAATTTGGTAGAATTAGAAATGATTTACTTTGACACAATTATGGATATGGATTGGCTAGCACCATGTTATGCCAATGTAGAATGTTGGACCAAAACTGTCTGATTCCACTTTCCAAGGGAGGTAGTACGGGAGTGGAGAGGTAATGTAGCCACGCCAAAAGGTAGGTTTATTTCCTATCTTCGGGTGAGAATATTAATAGCGAAGGGTTGCATCTATCATATTGTCAGGGTCCAGGATGTTCAAGCCGAGTCCCCGACTCTCCATTCCATTCTAGTAATCAATGAATTTCCAGATGTATTCCCAGATGAACTTCCTAGTATTCCCCTAAAATGGGAGATCGATTTTTTAATTGATTTATTACCAGGTACTCAGCCTATATCCATCCCCTGGTACCGAATGGCCCCTTCCGAGCTTAGAGAATTGAAGGAATAGTTGAAAGATCTATTAAATAAGGGCTTCATCAGGTCGAGTACTTCACCATGGGGTGCGCCGGTTCTATTTGTGAAAAAGAAGGATGGCTCCCTTCGCATGTGTATAGACTACCGGCAGCTGAATAAAGTCACCATCAAGAATAAATACCCTCTCCCCAGAATAGATGAATTTTTTGACCAGTTACAAGGGGTGAAGTTTTTCTCAAAAATTGACTTAAGATCCGGGTATCATCAGGTTCGGGTTCGAGACAGAGACTTTTCGAAAATTGCTTTCAGGACCAGGTATGGCCATTTTGAATTCCTAGTCATGTCCTTCGGATTGACGAATGCTCTAGCAGTGTTCATGGATTTGATGAACAGTATCTTCAGGCCATATCTGGACTTGTTTGTGATAGTGTTTATTGACGATATTCTAGTATATTCCCGTTCGGAAGCAGAACATTGGGATCATCTGCGAACAGTGCTCCATATTCTCAGGGATCTTCAATTGTACGCGAAATTTTCTAAATGTGAGTTTTTGCTGAATTCAGTGGCTTTTTTGGGCCATATTGTGTCATAGGCTGGTATTCAGGTAGATTCACAGATGATCGAGGCAGTAAAGACTTGGCCTAGGCCTACAACTCCGACTGAGATACGCAGTTTCCTGGGGTTAGCCGGGTATTATGAGAGATTTGTAGAGGGGTTTTCTACCTTATCAGTGACTTTGACCAAGTTAACTCAAAAAGCAGCTAAATTCCATTGGACTGAAGTGTGTGAACAGAGTTTCCATGAGTTAAAGAACATATTAACATCAGCACCAGTATTAGCTTTGCCGAAAGGGTCAGAGGGTTATGCGGTGTAATGTGATGCTTCAGGCATCGGGTTAGGATGTGTTCTGATGCAACATGGTAAGGTGATTGCTTATGCTTTGAGGCAGCTAAGGAAGCATGAGAAGAACTATCCCACTCACGACCTGGAGTTAGCAGCAGTAGTCTACGCTTTAAAGATCTGGAGACATTATCTGTATGGTGTGCACACAGATATTTTTACTGATCATAAGGTCCTTAAGTATATCTTTATACAAAAAGAATTGAATCTGCAGCAGTGCCACTGGTTAGAACTGTTGAAGGATTACGATGTGAACATTTTATATCACCCAGGGAAGGCTAACATTGTGGCAGATGCCCTCAGCCGCAAATCCATGGGAAGTTTGGCATACTTGAAACCCGAACAGTAGGAACTGGCCCAAGAATTGCATCAGTTAGCCAGTTTGGCCGTCTAAATAGTAGACTCGGGAGGCAGTGGGGTAGTGATTCAGAATACTGTGGTATCATCCTTGGTTTTAGAGGTGAAAGAGGCAATATGAAGACCCTAACCTGGTCTAGCAAGCTCAACAAGGGGTTTTCGAAGTAACCGCAGATGGGGTTTTGAGATATAGGGGTCGCTTCTGTATTCCAGATGTGGTAGGACTTCGCCGGCAGATCATGGAAGAGGTACATTATTCCCGTTATTCTCTTCATCCAAGTTCAACAAAGATGTATCATGACATAAAAGAAATTTACTAGTCGTCGAGAATGAAGAAGAAGGTAGCAGAATTTGTAGCACAATGTCCTAAGTGCCAACAGGTGAAGGCGGAACATCAAAAGCCTGGTGGATTGACACAGGAAATAGTAGTGCCTATGTGGAAATAGGAAGCAATCAACATGGATTTTATGACCGGATTACCCCATACCAGATGCAGATTTGACTCTATCTGGGTGATTGTCGACAGATTGATGAAGTCGGCTCATTTTCTGCCAGTCAGAGCTACCTTCTCAGCCGAGGACTATTCTGAATTGTACAATAGAGAGATAGTTTTATTGCATAGTGTTCCAGTGTCAATTATTTCTGACAGAGGGGCGCAGTTCACAGCTAAATTCTGGCAGTCCTTTCAGAAAGGCCTAGGGACACAGGTTAACCTGAGTACAAATTTTCACCCTCAAACATACGGGCAGGCAGAACGTACAATTTATACACTCGAGGATTTGTTACGAGCATGCGTTTTAGACATCGAAGGAAGTTGGGACAAACATTTACCCTTTATTGAATTTTCTTATAACAACAGTTACCATTCAGCAATCCAGATGGCACCTTATGAGGCCTTATATGGGCGGAAATGCAGGTCCCCAGTTGGTTTTGGTTCAAAGTAGGAGAATCAGAGTTAATTGGACCAGATATAATCCATCAGAGGAGAAACTAAAACTTATCATAGAACATCTACTGACAGCGCAAAACCATCAGAAATCTTATGTTGATATACGGCATAGAGATCTGGAGTTCGATGTAGGTGACTGGGTATTTTTGAAAATTTCGCCAATGAAAGGCGTGATGAGGTTTGGTAAGAAAGGCAAACTTAGTTCGAGATTTATAGTATCGTATCAAATCCTCTGGAGAATAGGCCAGGTGGTATACAAGTTAGATTTTCTTTCAGAGTTAGAATATGTTCACCCGGTCTATCATGTGTCGATGTTACAGAAGTGCATAGGAGATCCATCCCGAATTGTGCCAGTTGAGGACTTCCAGGTTACTGAGGAATTAGCCTACGAAGAGATTCCAGTAGCTATATTAGATCGGCAAGTTCGTGGGTTGAGAACTATAGATGTCGCTTCTATTAAAGTATTGTAGAGAAACAGGAATAGAGAAGAGATGACCTGGGAAGCTGAGGATGATATGAGGTCCAAATATCCTCATCTGTTCCAGGATTAGTCCAGACTATGCAGTTAAGGTAAGTTATTGATTCAGTTGTTGTTTCATGATTTATGTCATATATATTGCTCAATTGACTCCAGCCTTGTTGTGAAATAGATTATTATAGTGTTATGTGAAGTGCATGTGTTGGACTTTTTTGCATTTCAGGGTTTTTAGATAGTCCATATTCAAGAGGAGACTCTACCAAAAATTTTTCAGAATAATAGTTGGAAAGTTAAACTCCTGTAAGTGACATTCGAGGAAGAATGTTCCTAAGGGGAGAGGATGTTACACCCCGTAAGTTCCTAACATTTAGTCTATCTATCCGTACGCTAGTCAAGAGTTTTAGAGTACAATGCATACGAGAAAGGGGCCGAGAAAAGGTTGAACAAGCGCGGAGTTAAGCTTGCAAGAGAGAGAGAGTCGAGCCAGCTGCCCGAAGGGGCAACGTGTCACAGACCCCTCCCTGGCGCATTGGGGTCCATGACACGGCCTTGAAGCGCCACAATGGGGTCCGTGCCATGGACCCCGTGTACACCGCCCCAAGTTTTATATAAGGTTTAATGTTTTCATTTGTTTTATTCCAAATTAACAGACCCATGGTTAGAGAAGAGAAACACACCATTTTTAGTTAATTTTCCTCCGTTTACGCTGCCAAACGTCGTCCAAATCCAAATTAACTTCGGGTATCGAAGTTTAAGGCCGTAGGAAGCATTTCTACGGAGTTAATTTCTTGAAATTTGCCTGGCAAATTGTAACCTCGCTGAGCTCAAGTTGTCTGAATTGCCCCAAACTGATTTCTATGCGATCACAGGCTTCAAGTAAGCATTTGCCCCTTCTGAATTTTCGAGAAATTATACATTTTCAACCGTATTCCGTTAAGTTGAAGTATATTTAAGATTTATATAGAAAGTTATCACTTTTTCCAAATTTAGTACTGAAACTAGTCTCATTATCCCAGTAATAGGATTACAGTTGAAAAAGTTGTTGAATACGGATTGAAACTCGCCAGCTAATAAGAAATCCGCAATCCAGGAATGTTAAGGAAAATGTCTTCGGCAAGTTAGTTCTTTTAGTATTATAACTCAGTCTGAATCCCAGTAAGAAGATCAAAAGCATATCTATTATGGGTAGCTGTTGTTATTAGCTGAGATTAGTATTCCATGTTTAGTTTGGGGATTGATTATGCCTGTATAGCCTTTCCTAACCAACCCCAAGGTTACTAGTTGTGTCGATGCCCGCTAGGGGCAAGATGACGTCGGTCCAAGGAGTGGTATGTCTTTCGCAAGGGACAAAGATAAGTTCCAACGTCCTCATACTGTCTATTCCATGGCTGGACTATTTTATGTCGATCGGCACTATACCACACCCCTTGTCGAGCCTGGTCCTCGAGGTGCAGATATTAGATATTAGGAGTCCACCGAAATCAAACACAGCTACAGTTCAGGGGCCGAGCGGGCGCAGTCGCAGACTCAGGGGACCGGTAGGACGGCTATAGGTGCTAGATGACTCAGTATGACCTTGTTAGGGGTATATAGACTGAAGTGTTACTCACCAAGGCTTATGGGGGGGCCCAGATGGGTTATTCTGTGCTAGTTGTACCTTTCGGCTTATGGGTGCAAAGTAAGGTTCTTGTTTGCATTAGTTACTAATAGATTAGGCAGTAAGAAGTACAACTATTCAGGTGGTATTTCTATCCCTTCCTTTTAGTTACTTTCAGTTTCATTTCAATTCATTCAGTTATTTACAGTTATTACCTTACATATTCATTACATATTGTACTGACGCGCTCCTAGGGCGCTGCATTACTTGCTTGCAGGTGTGGATAGATGCGGATCAGTACCTTTCTAGTTTTCAGCCATATTAGTAGTGCAGTCGGCTCTTTTCCTCCCGAGCTCATAATTAGAAGGTTGACTCTCTTTTGTGTGTACAGTTTATGGGTAGGTCGGGGCCCTTTCTCGATAGTATATCACTCCTAGAGGGTTGCAGATTGTTTCAAATTCCCTGTGGTTAGCTGTTGATGGTCGTGTGGGGCTCGTGTATGCTTTATCTCACATGTTGGCCGTGTGGGGCCTTGTTTAGCTGTTATATAGTAGCCTTGTCGGCCATAGCTTAGTTCAGTACTGGATTTTCTTTACATTCATAACTAGACATGATGGTGGTCTTGTCGACCCGCATAGGATTCCCCATTATTACATGTTTCGGGTTAGCTGTTTCCTTTTACAGGTGGCTATAAGGCCTTGTCGTCCGGGGGCTGTATTTACAGCCGAGATCCCGTTGTTTTCTTGATTTGAGATTTAATGTTAGTCATGCACCAGAGGTGCGTAAGCTCAGTCAGGCCTGTTCAGACCCTAGTAGGGCACCAGGTGTCGGTCATGCCTCCCAAGGTGGGGCGTGACATATGCCTTGGAGTTCACCTGGTTATCCAAGTAAGCGCTGGAGATGATTTCAGATCAAAGAGCTCGTATGAACCGATTTGTGTATGGTGTGTCAGATTTGCTAGCTAAGGAGTGTAGGACCGAAATGTTGAACAGTGATCTTGATTTCTCCCGATTAGTGATATACGCCCAGCAGATAGAGGTAGATCAGGAAGGAAAGGGAGAGAGAGGCTAACAGGGCTAAGATAGGCAGCTTTGGGTTTTCCTAATAGAGGCCCAGTGGGGAACATCATCGGCAGTCCCATCAGAGGTCATCACCCCAGCGCCGTCATCGGCTAGTGTCCCATCTAGATCTTAGGGTGATTAGAGGAGCAGGGCATCAGGTTTGAGGGGATAAAGGGACACACTAGTAGAGCGCACCTTTTCAATCTGTAGAAAATGTGGTAAGAATGACACGACCCGAACAGAGGTCCAGATCACGACACGGGAGAAGGAGCAAGTCGACCCATGGCATAAGCATACATCTAACTCAATTAAGATCTCAATAACCATCATTACAATCATAGCGAAAGTATAGCTTGAATATAACATCAGAATTTAAAATCTGAACTTGAATACAAACATATGTCTAAATAGCCTCAAATCATGATGAGTTGATGGGACAAGACACCAACTAACTCATCAAGCTGAAATTGAAATACAGAAAGAAAAGATTGATAGTCTAGTCCTCAGAAGATGAGGGCTCACCAATAAAGAAATGCTAACTCCGTTAAGCTAACTAAGAGCGGGGCTGAAGCTGAGAGTCGAGTCTTGTATCACGAAACAATACAGCATAGAATTATGCGGTCAGCATGTGGAATGTACTGAGTATGCAAGGTAAGTAAAACCGCTAATGTAAGTAAAATCATTTAAAGACAATGCATTAATCAAAATATAACATCAGAAAACTGAGAGTGGGACTTGCATGCATTCTTTCTGAAATAATGACCTCTTCATAATATGATATAACATGCTTCATAAAATCATAACTAAATCGATTGACTCAAACCTGAACTCTGACATTTATAATTAAAAGTTGAACATTGAGTTAAACCTTCTTTAGAACATGCATTTACATAAATCTCATAAGTAATGAATATGAATATCTGAAATCTTGAGGAACAATGGGAGAATCGTCTTTTAACCGACATACCACGATAGAGCTTACGTGGTCCTGACGATTACACTCAAGTGGGCAGAGCCGTCCAAAACCTTGCCAGGGCTAAGGATGCTACCATGATATCGATATCAAGCTGAAGGCCCATTCGGACAAGGGGAAGCTCACAAGGGAGGTCCCAAGTCATATAATAGTATAACCTACGTTGACGCGTAGTTCTGAGGCATAGGGTAATCGACCCATAGCCTACTCGATGCAAGATAATACTCCCAAAAAAACATGCAAATGCTCTATATCATATATAGCGAAGCTCAACATCGTCTATTGACGAAGTTCAATAATCAAATACATCTCATTTATGAAATCATGCATATGAGAAGCTTTAGTTCAAAACATACTACAAGCTGAAAAGATACTTGGGAGCCTTTGCTCCAAAACCATATGGTAAGCTATGCATAAGAAGACTTAACTCAAAACATACCACAAGCTAGAATATAAATTTGGGAGTATTCGCTCCAAAACAATGTGGTAAGCTTAGTTCGGGAAATCATCATTTTAAACTTAATAGTTGGGCATTGCCCAAAGCTTTATCATACTTAGAAATACTTGATTCTCATCGAAAACATAATTATAAACATGGGTAGCTTCAAATCATGCTTTTCATCCTAAGATCTCATCATTATCACATATACTTCATAAATATCACTTTTCATGATCATCTCATCAATGGGCTTCAACATTCATAAGGCTAGAAACATGATTTTAATTGAAAACATTATAAAATTAGTCCATGCTTCACAATTCGATGATACAATCATAATCAATTCATACCCATGTGTAGAGATAGATAATTCATGCGTTTGGGTAAAACCCCCATAGATTAATCATAGAATATCATACATTTTAGAGAGGTATTGAGCATGGGTGTGGAAGAAACCACCCATTCATAACCCTACATACCTGATGGAGACTGAATCTTACTCTCTCTTGAATTCCCAAAAAGGAATTGAAATAAATTGAAGAAGAAAACCTTGAATCACCCTTTGATCGCCTCTCTATCACTCTTCTATTCTCTTGCATGCATGAATGAAGAATTTAGGATAGTTTCCCACTCTAAAACTCACCTTTCATAGTCTAAAACGACATAGTTTAGGATTTAGGAACTTAGGAATTATGAAAAGACCCTTATAAATTTCATAGGAAGAGACTACCAGGAGGTCCCAACGAGGGACCTAACGACTCGTCCTCACTGGCCATGACTCGTGGCCTCAATCTGTGATGTACACTGCCAAAAATTCATTAGGGGACCCTACAAATCGTGATGGCTGACCATGACTCATGGTCACCACCCGTGATCCCACTGCCAAAAACTCCTTTCCAAGCATCCAGTCTAGGCCACGGGTGACCTCACGAGTTGTGTAGTCTGACCACGACTCATGGTCATTCCCGTGGTCTTCCTCAGACCATGCCACCTCCTTTCTTGACCACGAGTCACATCACGACTCATGGTTACTCCTCACGGGTCACCTAACGATTCGTTCTGTGACCTTGTACAGAATTTCAGTTTTTCTCTGTTTCAACCCCCAGGTCTAATCTTTGGGCTTCCGGGGTATAACAAAGAGCCACATAGGAGAGTGCTTAGTTGGATCGGATATTTTCTTTGGGTATGGGAAACCTGGGCACATGCGCAGGGAGTGTCCTTTGGCTAGGTAGGGCGATAGCAGAGGTCGTGCCCAGACTACCAGTTCAACAGCATCTCCAGTAACACATCCTTCTCAATAGGGTGCATCACTAGCACAGGTGGAGGATAGCATGAGAACAGGTTTTATGCCCTCTCATCACGTCAGGAGCAGGAGGTCTCTCCAGATGTAGTCACCGGTATGTTGTGAGTATTTCATCTTGATGTGTGTGCATTGTTAGATCCAGGAGCTACTTTATCTTTTTTGACTCCTTATCTTGCCATTAGTTTTGGAGTTAGTCTCAAAATACTTGAACCCTTCTCAATCTCTACTCCAGTCGATGACTCAGTTATAGCTCGACGGATATATAGAAATTGCCCTATCACGGTCCTTCAGAAAGTCACCTCAGTCGATCTACTAGAGTTAGAATAACTGATTTTGATGTTATCTTTGGTACGGATTAGTTGCATGCATATTTTGCCTCAGTGAATTGTAGAATTCGTACAATAGAGTTCTAGTTTCTGAGTGAGCCAGTCCTAGAATAGAAGAGTAGTTCAGTTATGCCTATAGGTCACTTTGTTTCCTATCTTAAGGCTAGAAGGATGATTTTCAAGGGTTGTATTCACCATCTAGTTTGGATGTAACATTCAAAACCTCGACTCTCCGGTCAGTTTCTATAGTGTGCGAGTATCCAGAGGTCTTCCTAGATGATCTACCAAGAGTCCCTCCCGAGCGGGAGAGACCTTGGTATTGACCTTCCTCCCAATACGCAGCATATATCTATTCCTCCATACATAATTGTTTCAGTTGAGCTGAAGGAGTTAAATGAGCAATTGAAGGATCTTCTGGACAAAGGATTCATCAAACCTAGAAAGTCTCCGTGGGGTGCAGCAGTTCTCTTTGTTTGACAGAAGGATGGGTCTCTTCGAATGTGCATTGACTATCGACAGTCGAACAAGGCTACAATCAAGAACAAGTATCCTCTCCCAAGAATTGATGACTTGTTTGACCAACTTCAGGGTGTTAAGAGCTTCTCAAAGATAACCTCAGATCCGGGTATCATCATCTTAGAGTTAGGGAGAGTGACATTCCGAAGACAGCTTTCAGGACTCGGTATGGTCATTATAAGTTTGTAGTTATGTCTTTTAGACTAATGAATGCTCCTGCCTCTTTCATAGATCTAATGAACAGGGTATTCAATACATATTTAGACTTATTTGTGATTGTCTTCATATATGATATTCTCATATATTCTCTGAGCGATGAGGAGCATGTCGCTCATTTGAGGATTGTGCTACAGACTCTCAAGGATCACCAGTTGTTTGCTAAATTCAGCAAGTGTGAATTTCGGTTGGACTCAGTAGCATTTTTGTGCCATGTGGTGTCAAGTGAGGGTGTGTAGGTGGACTCTCAAAAAGTAAAGGCGGTGAAGAATTGGCCTAAACTAGTTAGTCCCTCAGATATCAGGAGTTTCTTGGGTTTAGCTAGCTATTACAGGAGGTTTGTTGAAGAATTTTCATCCATTGATGCACCGTTGACTAAGATGACCTAGAAGAAAGTCAAATTTCAATGGTTGGATGCCTATGAGAAGAGTTTTCAGGAGTTAAAGACTCGACTCACTTCAACCCCAATATTGACCCTACCTGAGGGTACAGTTGGATTTATTGTGTATTATAATGCCTCTAGAGTTGGTCTTGGGTGTGTATTGATGCAACATGGTAAGGTCATTGTGTATGTCTCTAGATAGCTTAAGACTCATGAGAAGAATTACCCGAAGGTGTCTCCCATGAAGGGAGTGATGAGGTTCAGAAAGTAAGGGAAGCTTAGTCCTCGATATGTTGGTCCCTACAGGATTGTGAGGCGTATTGGCAAAGTGGATAAGGAGTTGGAGCTACCAGCGGAGTTGGCTGCGGTACATCCGGTTTTCCATGTATCATTATTAAAGAAGTGCGTTGCTACTCTGGAGGGTCTGTGCAAAAAAGGATAGAAACTGGCAGAAACACACATGCAACCCCGCATACCAGTCCTTGGGGAAATGGTAGATATATTAGAAGCTACCATCACTAAGATGCTCTATGGGCCAAACATCATGACACTAGCAAGCACTACAGAATTTGACTATCAAATGAGAGAGTGGCATCAGCAACATCGGTGGTTAGCACAGGTTTTAACAGATGGTCAACCCTCTTGGTTGACCAATCTCAAAGAAAGAATAGTTAAGTCCACACTGACTTTTGCAGCAAAATTTTGGTGGGCGGTGGTGAGGCTCCGTCTATTGCTAATAGGAGGAGATAATACTTTGGCTGAGGACAAAGCAATACTAGTGACCAACCTGATGTCTAGGTTCCCATTAAACACGAGAGTGATTATTGCTAAAGAGATAAATTGGAGGCAATGAAGTTATCTACATCACTGCCATTTCCATGCTTAATCACCCAGCTGCAGAGAAGCTCTTGTCACCACATTAGCCGGAATTGATGTGGAGACATATGCTACCAAGAAGTATGACTTAGAGAAGTCGAAGGATGAATCATGGTATGACCTGAAACTTCACAAACCAATCCCTGAGGTGTTCGGATCTAGTGGTAAAACTGTAAAGGCAACTGAAACAACTACTGGCCTAGCTGGAGCAGCTATTGGAACAGAGTTAGTTTACCATGCTGCCCCAATTTCCACATCCACACCATCTACTTCCGGTGCAACTGTAACACAACCAAGAATGGAATCAGCTGAGATGTCGTCTACTATGCCTCAGTCTTCATGTATGTATTCACAACAGTAAATTTGCTAAGGTGGTCAGGAAAATAGACAAACATGAGAAGAAATTGAAGTTGTTTGCTGAGCAGCTAGGGATTTTTGTAGACAGAGCCATCATAGCTGCTTTGGAGCTGTATAAGAACCTTCAAGCTCGCATTGATGACATGGAGGCGCGGGTGAATGATAGGATGAAAGGCCTCATCGTGCCAGATTTGGCAGGTTTTCGACTGAGCTGAAAAAGGCTCAAGAGGACATTCTTAAGTTGTAGCAGGAGCGGCAGCCCCAAGAGTTTCTGATTCCTAGATTTGAGGATTTAGAGGAAGATGTACCCTTCATTTATTTGTTTGGTGAGAATCCTAAAGAGATAGGAAAATGCCCACGAGATAGTGCTGGTGATGGGGCCAAATCCCATAAGAAGAAGCACAAGAAAGAGCAGAGTTGCGAGAGGTTCTGAAACAGTCTAGAGTAGAAGAGGAGATGCAAATTGAGGAGAAGCGAGTTTGGGTTGGTGGGGCTTCGTCCAGTTTAGCCCCAGAGTTGAGGCGCATATAGATGGTGCTACAGTTTCTTTAGAGTCGCAGACTCTCATTACACCACCTCCCGCTGCAGAAGCTACCGTTCCTGATACTTTGAGCGCCCTGGTCACTGCTGGTGTTGCTGATGAGGTCCCTGAGGCTACATCACCCTACACAGTCGTGCCAGACTCAGGAGCATAAAGCTTCACAGGTTTACCCTACTTTCAAGTTGAGATTTTTGATAGATGCATTGGGGACAATGAACTTTTGTGGGGGATGGGAGGTGGGGGTACCTGTGAGCTGTCACACCACTTGAGGATTTTTTTTGCCGTGTTTTTTTAAAGTGTACTATCTAGTAGAACCGGCATGTTTAGGTTGATTTTGAATTTGTTTGTTATTTTGTCTGTAAAAGAAAATATAGGAAAACTAAAGCAGTTGTTAGAAATAAACGTCTTGTTGTTAAAAATGTTGGAAAATGGAGACTCCTACAATATTTTTATGTTGCATGTGTGTATTTTGTAACATATTGACCTTGTTGAATATGTGGATGACATTACTTGTATATTGATATAGCAACTATGCTTGAGCTAAAGTAGGCGTTGGCAATTAGTCGTCGATAGTGAAAATTTGTGCCAAATGTATGTGAGCTAAATTGTTATCGTTCTTACCTTGTACATGCATCTAGAACTTGCTTGGTTTATTTTTCTAAAGTTTTAAGGTAACTGATTATCATAGTATCATACATCTTTTGTGATAAGTCTACCGAGCCTATATAACCACCCAACTAATGTGAATAATCCGTTGATCCTTGATTTTGAGCCTAACTGACTTGTTCATTTCATTAGCCTATTTACTTACCTATATTTTTTTATGATGAACCTATTTTGGTCTTAGTCCCTCCTTGGACATTATGTACCTCAACTCTGGCAAATCACCTACGTTAAGGGTGGCTATAGTAAGGGTGCGTAAAAAGTTGGGTATGAAAAGTAGAATCTGATGGTTGAAAAGAAATGGGTGTGGTGTGGTTGATAAAGATTAGAAAAGAAAAGAAAATAAAGTTCCAATGAAAAATAAAAAAGACAAGAAAATAAATATAGTGATGTTTTTATAAGGAAAAAGAGAATCAAAGTAAAGACCACATCCATGAGTTGAAAAGGATAATGAATAAAAGAGAATAAGGGAGTGAAAATAAGAGTGGAGCAAGAGAAATGATGTAGCACCAAGGAGGGTCATGTCACTTTATTCATATGTATCATACTCATCCTCAAGCCTACATTGCAAGCCAAGAAAGTCCTATAGTGATCCTAATCAAATGTCCGAAGAAGCTGAAATAGTGATAATAAGGGTACGCTTATGGTTTCACATGTGCATTGTTATGAATACTTTTGTGAGAGTGGGTGTCTTGTTCTAGTCCCCATGTAAATAACATTGGATGTAGTTGGGACTTCTTTGTGGTGAGGGCACTGGAAAAGCATTAGTGATGGCTGGTTATTAGGATAGTGTTTGTTGGTGTATGTAAAGTACTATGTTGATATCATCATGTCATTCGTAGATCCTCATAAGTCAATATGTTTAGTGAATGCCATATGTTTATGTCCTGCTTGTAAAAAAAAGGGTTGTAAGGGTGAATAGACCTATTTTGAGTATAACGACTGTTGTAGTTTATCCTAAATTTCTTTTACTTTAATTTGGTCTTTTCTTGATGCTTGAGGACAAGCAAACATTCTAAGTTGAGGGTGTTGATGCACCGACATTTGATGGCGCATTTAATGCTCTTAACTATGAATAGATGCAAGTTTTTAAAAAAGTTTTGTTATATTAATTTCTTTTGTGTGTAGTGTACAGAAAAATAAACCAAGGCAAGAGACGGTGTGAAACAGGCTGAAAAGATCACCTGACGACCTATCTGACGGGCTGTCAACCAAGTGACGGTCCATCGCTTCTATCATCGAGCTTAAATAGATCAACCTTTCTGAGTCTGGCAAGTGACAGAAACCTGACGGGTCGTCAACAGTGTCGCGGCCCATTTTTTCTCACAAAAAGCGAAATTCAACATGTGACGTCTCTTAATGGTTATTTAAAGAGAAGAGTTGCCACCTAACGATTTTAAGGTGCGTTAGGGCACCGTTCTACACTATGAGTCTACTTAGATTAGCCTACGTCACCAGGTTCCGGCAAGGGCTTAAATTATATCAAAAGGAAGGTGTAAGGCACCTTTCGAGGTCCACAAATGTGGTTCCCGACCGAATCCATTAATACGTGCGGGAAGTTAACTAATGAGAAAACAAGAGTTGATTTTAACTTAAGTTATTTGAAACTAAACTAGATTGATAAATGTAAAATAAATAAAAAAAATATAGACAACCGAGAAGAAAGAAGGTGGGACAGATGCATTTAAAGATCGTTATTATTATTATTATTATTATAAAGTACAATCCAAAACTATAAATACAATCAAGAAAAATAATTCAATCCATACAAAAAACATAACAAAACGCATACAACAGACGACCAAATAAATAAATTTTTTAAATATGGGGCCGAACCTCAAGAGGCGCCTACGTATCCCTAAAGGGAATCAGGCCAGACGTAGTTCTACACTTAGAGGAGGGGTTATTTTAACCTAAAGGGATCACCCCATGCAACTTAAATAATACTTCGCAACCACTTAAATTTCTCGTATTATTCTGCGAGCACGGACTATCATATCCCGTTACCCGCCTAATTAATTGATTATTAACTTAAGGCGTTTCTATGTGAATAAATCGACGCCCTAAAATTTGCCTCCCGTCCCGAGCCTAATGTCCAAGAGGCATTGGACAACTAATTTGAATTGATGGGTCTAGAAATTTAAGGCTTTTTAAAAGGTGATTAGACGCAAACAAACGAATTTAAACAATTAGCAAGTTAGGTTTCAGATAGGCCTCTATTACAGCAAATTCTAAAAAATATAATTATGAAGGAATATGGATAGATCCCAAAAATGATTTCTAAAGTAAAGAGGCAATCGAATTTAAGTAAGCAAACATAATAGAACAGTAAGACAGCACATATGATATAAGTAAATCAAATATCTTGGGCACATGTAGGCAGGTCCATGATACAGTAGATGCAAGATTCTCTAAAAAAGATTCTTTAACATCAAGAACGCGGATGAACTTAATGCATGGTTTCTATAATTCAAGCATGAATAAAGTATCCCAAATAAACGAAATTTCTATATGATGAATGATGTTATTTAGGAAGGATAGGCAGATAGAACATGAGCATCTTCAGATGATCCTATTAATTGGTTCCCGTGTCTTTTAATATGCAGAATGCATAGATTAAAGTCTAAAGAAAAGACCTCGAATTAGTCCCAATTTAATCATAGAGGAGCGTTGAAATCATTCAGGTCAGCTTATGTTATCAACCAAATGATTAAATTTTACATGCAGGCAAAATCTGATCAAATATTTATTTAATGGACAAATGAAAATTGTTATGAGTATGATGTTTATATAATTCAGATGTCAAATAAAGAATCTTGTTAAACCAAGTAAAATATGGATGTATTTTCAGTAGGAAGCAAACGTACAAATCACTTTGTAAAATTGATCCCATAGACATTTTATCTAACAGCTTCTTTTATTTTTTACAAATATGTATAAATTTGCAAAGTGAACAGATTTTAATTTGAAACAAATATTTTGATATAGACCTTGATATGTCTGCACACGTTATTCGTTTCCAGTTTGATAATCCTATGGGCATGATATATAGTTTAATATGCAGGTCCAGAATCTGCTTGCAAGAAATAAATAAAACCATTTATTAAACTATTTGAACAGACCAACATGTACCGAAATAATTCCTATAGGCAGGTTTACTAATAATGCTTCAAATTAATTCATTATAGTACCTATAGGCATGATTTCTAATGTCACATATGTGATTGATTAAATTAATTCCTATGGGAATGATTTCTATTTTTCGTGTACGTTATTGAAATTCCTATGAGCATGATTTCTAGATTAACAATCGAAACAGTAAGGAAGAAATATACAACCCCCCCCCCCAATTTCTAGCAGTCTATTTTTCTCTGCGAGTTTATTAAGAGCTTTTCCGTAATTCCTATTATCCTAAGGCCTAAACTACGTCGTTTTAAGATATGAATAATGAGTTTTAAGAAGGGTAAGTTCATTCTAAGCTATTCCTATTCATGCATGCAAGCTTAGAAGTCTAGGCCATGGAAACTTTGTCCCGGTACCTATCTTTTAGACTTCGAGGCTTCATAGACTAATTAGAGAGTTGTGTTATTGATGTTACTTATTAACACTACTTTCTATTGCATTTATTAGATTTATTTATTAAGCTCATTTCAGTTATTGCTTCTGTATATTTTTATTGTCTTCTCAACTAATAGTATGTCAGGCTAAGGGTAATCTTGGACCATTAATAGTCTAAGTGTTGGCCACGCCCAATGTATATTATAATGTCCAAATCCACTCCTCGCGATGAGAGAGCGTAAACGATCATTGGCAAAATAAATATACCCGACGGGTGTCGGGATCAAATCCCACAGGGAATAGCACTTAGATAGCACAAAAGTTGTCTATCAAGTCAAATTAAAAAGAATCATCGTATTGAGAAAAGAAAAATAAAATTTTGGGGGTTCAAAAGATTACAATTGAAATGTAAAAACAACTATTGATCAATCAACAAAATAACCAACTTGATTTAACAAAAGTGAGCAAAAGCTAGGGGTAAGCCTTTGAATGGGGCGTCAATTGGATTGGGATTAGCTAGGAAACCAAATTATTACTCATAAATATAAATAGCCATGGACAAGGTGGCACCTGATATTTTTCAACCACTTGGGTGCCTCTTGCCTCGGGTTTTCTCAAATCTCAAGGTCCCAAACAATTAACCCATTAAGACTTGGGTCAGATTTGAGCTATTTCTAGCCTCAAATCTCTAATGGGTACATGACCATGGGTTTTAGCTATCTCTAGAATAACCCCACACAATCAAGTCCCAATTACCCATCACTGCTTTCTCACCCATACTTAATTTCCCTTTTTTAAGCAAAAATAGAGTAAGTAAATAATACCAACATTTGCAACTATGAGTAATTTAATTATAAATTGGGAGAAAATAATATATTTATATTAAATGATTAACTATAAGATGAATCTTGTAATACCCAATCCAATTTACCCAAATCATGTACACAGCGATAACAAGGAGATATAGCTACTCATTAATGAGAAATACAAGGTTATATTAACAACTAAAATCATAACATTCATCATCAACGGTAAATTTCAAGCTCATAATTGCCTTCAATGGAGGTTTTTACCTTGAAGAAGAAAAAGAAGAAGAAGAAAAGCTATTTAATACTCTCTACTTACAACTCTCTATAAATCTAGAATGTAATGTATAGTACTTTCTAAAGGAAGTACAAAAATAGATCAAAAATTCTCCTCAAATCTCGTGCTGGACAATTTTTCACTTCCTGTAGGCGACCTCAGTTGCAAGTCACCGGTATCAGCGGGACGTCGCTTTGTCATAGGTGGAGTCAGTGACTTTGGGACTCTAACTGGTGTTTCACAGGTGCTGACCCGCGTTCCGCCGGTGCATCTTCCACTTATATCTAGTATGCTTCTACGTTTCAACCGGCATTTTGTCGGTTCCATCCAGTGGAGCATCGGTCCCATCCGATAGAGCTCCACTCCTCTTTTTTAATTTCATGCTTTTATTCAATTTCTTGCCTTCTCTCCTTAAGTTGACTGCCTGCAAAAACTAAAGAGAAACAGCATAAAATCCTTCCAAAATGACTTGAATTCCAAGTAAAAGCTCATATTTAAAAGCCTAATGAGTTGGTAAATTACCAGCTCATCAAACCCCCCAACTTGAACCATTGTTTTTCCTCAAGCAAGGTAATTCTTTACAGCTGAACTATAGGAATACGCATGTCATTTTACATGAAATTATGCACAATGGACCACTAGGCCTAAGACAATCCTAAAATCGTACACCAACTCAAAGGACAAGAGGAGACTCAACACTATATGCAAATGCTTCAAGAGACACAATTAATTGACATGATTCAAAGTTGATTCCTTCATTCAAAACAAGGGACATGATTAATCACAGCAAGCTTATATAGCATCTTAAGTCACTAAAGATTCACATTCAAAGTTTATATTCAAGCTCACTACATTTTTGTCTCAATTATATCTTTTGGCACGTGCAAGCATGTTCCCTAAGGAGGTGATGCTACTCACAACAAGAGAGAATCCCATTTAATTATCAAGCAATTCACACTCAAGGGATAAAATGAAATAGATACGCTCACTCTCACAAAGAAATTCTCATGCACCATAATTTGACCCATAGGCTTTCCCTTTGTGTAACTCGCCACTAATATATAGTTGTTGCACTCAAAATCAATTAGGACTTGGGGGTCATGATGAATACTAGGGTTAAAGGTAAGATGACCTATTAGTTCTAGTGACTAAAACCCCCCTAATGCCCTTTTTGCGAACATTTTGGTATTATTCCATTTTCTTTTGAGAGCGCCCTCACCTTATCTCTCCTTGAACAACATTTTCCCTTTTGAAATAAGATCCCTCCTTATCTCTGCTTAGTTACCACTTTTCATCTTGTTTAAGTAAGAGGTAGTACCTTTCCACAATTCGATTCTTTTCACCCAAATAATTCTTTCATTTTCATTTGTAATGTGGTGCTATCTCACAATGAAGTTCACATCATTCTTCCCATTTTCCTTTTTTGCAACCCTCAAACTTAGGCTTTTGCCTCATCTTTCCCTCTTCTACTCCCACACTTTTAGGACTTAAAGCATCATACTAGCATTTCTTCTCACAACTAGCACTAAGGAGGATGGGTGCCAAAGAGGGATTAAAAAAGGAGTAAAAGGCTTGTAATATGATTTTCAAGAAAAAGGCTTAAAGGCTCAACATAGGCAAGCATGAATTCATGCTCAAGGAGGTCATATGGGTAAAGTAGCTATCAAAAGAAAGCCTAAAATAATCTTCCAAGTGCAGCTACATTTAGGATTTTTCCTTGAGTCACACTTGGGCCAAGTTCTAGACAATTGTTCATACAAGAGAGTTAAACTAAGACCTTCCCACAAAGCATCACCCTCCAAGGGTTTCACGCCATTTTCATCACCACATCAAGAGTCATAAAATAAGATAACATGTGAGTCAAGAAGCCAAACAAAGAATGTGCAATTTATGACAAAAGAATACTCAAATTCTCAAATTCAAATACCCCTTTCTTTCTCAAAATTCATTTTTTTCAACAGCCATGCCATTTAAGAAATATTTTTGATAGTACCTCTCAGAAGCCATTGTAATCATTGACTCGAAAAAAACTTTAAACTCAATATCTTCTCTTGAGAAAGTCGTCTCTCAATCCATCATTGGGAAATACCACCCCATTCGACAATAAAAGAAAAGAAAAGAAAATCGCTCCTTGGGAAAGAACCATGACATAAAAACCCTTGGAGTTTATTTACTAACTACTATAAACAAAACACGATAATTGAGACTTGGGTCGTGAAGCATTTGGAAATTGAACACAGACTCAATTAATGGCCCTAGCAACTTAAGAACAATTTTTCATTCATCACAAGCCCTACAAGGGCAGCAACCTACAACCAAGGCAACCTAAAAGAAATTAAGTCAACCCGACAAAGGCAACAAAATATCAACAACAAGCCCAACAAGGGAACACAATTCAACAATAACCATAAGCTATAAAGAGAGAGCTCAACCCACCCCAACTACAAAAATTAATTGTCCCCAATGTATGCAAGAAAAATAGAAAAGGTGGTGGGAACTCCTTGAAGTGGCTACTTCTCATCCTCATCATCAGCCTTTTCATCTTCATTAAGTCTACCCAAGTGTGGCTCATTCTCCTCACCTAAGCCCTCAAACAGATCGTCTATGGAGTGTCGTGTTGTAGATGGGGCAGACATGGCTACATCAAGAGCACTCAATTTTGGGTTTGTCAATGGTGCTCATTCCCACTATTCCCACACGTCATCCCAAAGAGATGACACTGCTCCCTCCATTACATCCACTCAGGAGCAGAGCTTGGTTAGACTGTCACAAACATTCTTCATCTCTCGCTTCACAATTCTGGTGATAAAGGCCGGGAGATATTGGGCTAGCTTTTGGAGTTGGCTCTCATGAGAAGCAGTCATTTCGGCCAGCTTTTGTATGCCGCTTGCGCAAGAGGATTTGGAAGGAGGTGAGGACCATAGAAATGGTGCTTCCCTTTATGCATGACTTGATATCTTAGGGTGTGGCATATTAAGGTTAGGAGCAATGGGGGTCTCTTATATTTCATGGGAGATGGAGCCTTTGGGCGCCTCAAAAGCATGCAACCTTTATCTCTTCACATTAGGTGCCTCAGCATCCTTTTTACTCTCCATATTTATTACATCGGTGGCGGAGCTAAGAGACTCATCAAGGAATATTGGCACCCTGCATTGAGGCATAGCTGGGAGATAAGCATAGCATATGCCATCAATGTTCCCTATTGCCTGGCCTTTCTCTCATTTGGTTGGCCACGATCTTCCTGAAGTTAATGGGTACAGACGATTAGTATAGAAGCCTCCAATTTCATTCTTTGGTCATTCTTGGATGGAATAATTTAGCCACAAACAAACTCCAACCATAATTTTGCTTCAAGCTTGAGGTCATGCCTCGAAATCTCCCCACCCATAGAGGCCCATAATGGCTAAGCACTAGCAATAATTGGATTTATCCAGCGAAACTGATCTTTTTTGTTGGCCACTCTTTCTGTGTACTCAGTTCCTAGGTCAATCTCATTAACCCAAAATAATGCATTGATGGAGGTCGGATTGATATAGACTTCCACACCCCTGATTCAGACTAAGGGAAGGAAAGGGAATTCATCAACTTTCCCCTTATGCTTCATAGCCTCTTTTCGCGCCTGGTATGATGCATAAAACTCAGGCACCAAGATGGTGTAGTACTCTGGAAGAGGCTCAGCAAATACATGTCATTAATGGTGGTTGGATTGGGCAATGATATCGGGGAGGTCATTCTTTACCCCTACCAGATCAAATCTTTTCTCCATCGTGATTGATCTGCCTTCACAGATGGCATAGTGTGCCTTCATGTCAAGCACACAAAATATGATTTCCTCCCTATTGTTGGTAGGGGCTAGGTGTGCCTTGGCCTTCCCTTTTTCCTTTCTTTTTGATGTGTATGGTGCCTTTCCCTTGTTTGGCTGTCTAGATGAAGTCATAATTCTGCAAAGCCATGTTAGTGCCGCAACAAAATAATATTTCTTTTTGTATTTTTCATAATGGAAACAAAGAAAGTAATAAATATCCTAAGACCAAGGAACAAACTTCTAAAGATTGGATGACTAACAATTTTCAAGATCAAAATCAAGTACTAGAGATACCACAGCGAGACCGGCGAAATGCAAGTGGAGATCCACGAATCGTTGTTGAGCCGCCAGTTCTTAGCAGAAGACTGGGTGAAAAACTATCTATCTGGTGCCATACTGGCATATCGCCGGTCTTGACCTGCAAAGTGCGGGTGAAATGTGGGTCTGGGCAGTGGCCTGAAGCATTGCACCTACACCTGGGTTTCAACCGGTGTTTCGTCGGGCCTGACTGGTGGTTCGCTAGTGGATTTCGCTTAGTGATTTTCATACCCAAAATGAGCTAAATAGAATTCCTTCACATTAATGACTCACTTACTCACTTCGCATTACAATTTTGTGCACTCAAGCAACATAACAAAAATAAAAATGACAATTTGCCCTTAAAAACAACGTCACTCGATCTATCATCGGGCAAATCATTCCTTTTTAGCACATGTGGTTACTCAGACTTCAACCCCAACTATTATATCCAACACACGCTTCACCTCTAAATTTCAACCAAAATGAACACGCATAGCAACAATATGCAATTAATATTCAACCCCCAACATATCTACACATGAGAAATATTCAATAATGAAAAAAATGCAGGTAATGGGTAACATGAGTGTGGAAATCTTCTAATCTATCATGCTCAAATTTTTAACTCACATTATCAACAATCAAGAAAGAAGAGAGGGAAAAATGACATATACCAAGTGAGTAATGAGAGAACAAAGAACAAATAGACCGAAGCTTGGGGTTGACCAATAATGGTGGTTTCACAATAAGGAGTGCATAAGCTTAGTGAAAGTTTGAGTGAGTAGTGGTGGGAAGAAGAGAATGAGAATGGGGGTTTTGTTAGGTTGAATAGAGGGAGTGTGATTGGGTAGTGAAAAGGTAGGTAGGGTAATAATATCCTGGTATTTCACTCATCCATCCCAGGCCGTAGAACTTATACTTACCCTCAATCTCTGGATACTCGGGCAACTGAGTCTATGACCTTACTTCCTCAGCAATGTTGCGTTTGAGGTGTCCTCTTGTTGTGGTGGTGAGACTTTCCTGGAAGTATTTCTCGACCTTTTTTACTTGCTAGCGCAGACTATCCTTGAATCCTGGGGTTTTACCTTTAAGAACATCTCCTCTCATTGGCTCAGAGTCCTAGGCCAGACTACTGGTGGCCTCATTGCCACTCTCCTCATTAGATCAGAGCCATCACCAGTTGAACTAGACCCTTCTGTTGAAGAATCATCTCCCCCATCATATTGGGGATTTGCAGCTTGTTGTCTAGCAATAGATCTAGTTTGGTAACCTGGTGATGATTCCTCAGCTCCAATCTCTTGTATCTCTTTCTTGGAGTCAGTGTTTTCATCTCGGAGGTGATGGGTAGAGTCAGTTCTGTCATCCCTCCTTCTTGCACTACCTCTGGTAGGTTGGAATTTAGGAGGCATAGTTACCTGTGAAAGTTGAATTATTAGTTTCAAGGTTTACCTGAGAATACATGGAAACACCAATGTGATTAACTGACAAATTAATTCTTGTGATAGAGTGTATGACGGACCGTCACATAGGTGACACTCCGTCATTCGTTCCGTCATGCGTATCCAGTGATTCATCAATTTAGCATGTCAGTGACAATGAGTGGAGGCATTCCATTACAAGTGTGACAATCAATCACTTCTTTCGTCACAGTTATCCAGTGAACAAACAGAAACACATGCAAGTGACGGTGAATGTGACTGTCTGTCACAAATGTGACGATTCGTCACTTTCTCTGTCACGCCTAACCAGAAAACATATCATCATTCTCAAAACTGACGGAGAATGTGATGGTCCATAGCATAGGTGACGGCCTGTCATCCATCTCTTCAGTTTTCCCTCAGGTGTACAACAATGGTGGGTACTCAGAATTCCCTTCACCATGTATCCCAAAACCAAACTATCAACTACAACAAGCACAAAAATTAATTATTTTCCTTAAGAATGTTGTCACTCAATCCATCATTGGGAATAACCATTTTAGACAGTTAGATTCATTAGGGGCTTCCATATTAACACCACACTTAGGCAAGAAAATATATTACAGATTATACTCCACTTCAAAACCCTTAGGATTACCAAATTATCACAGAGATTAAGCGAGAGGATCAATTAGCTAATTTAATTCCACTTTACCTAAATCATCGACTAGAAACACATATCCAATATACTAGAAACTAGAAGATAAAAGTACAACATACCTATGGGTATTTAGGAAGATGAATCTCAAGCTGACACTAGCTTTAATTCTCACTAAACACACGAGACCACGATCATATGAGGTTGGAATAAGGAAAATATGGGATTGGATTAGAGAGAAGAATGCTAGGTTTGAATATGGGGGTATGGCGGTTAACTATTTGTGGAAGTGGGAGAGAAGAAAATAAAAGTTAAACAAAACAAATGGAAATGGTCGAGGTGTAATTGGGCAGGGCTTTGGGTCGGATCTGGGATAAAAGGGTTTGGGTTCGATTGGGTAGGGTTTATTAAGATTACACTTACCTGGTTAGATGACAGTGCAAGTGATGGTCCTTCGGGTACACGACGTTCCATCAACTAGCTCATCATGGTGATACCAATTATGTTTTCAAATCCCCAGAAATGATGGAGCATTTGACGATCCGTCAGTTGTACCATCGCTCTTATCCAGAATCCATATTTTTGTGACCAACCTATGACGATAAAGATGACGACTTTTCAGGTATTTGATGGCTCATCAACTCGATTATCGGGCTTATCCAGAATCACCAATTTTTTCTTTTATATTAACAATTTAGAGTGACGGTCTGTCAAGTCTCTGATGGCCCGTCAGTTGTGTTCGTCAGCTACTTCAGGATTACCTGTACCTGTACACTTAACATCCCTTTCAAGCAAGTACAATACCAAATCAAATAAGTGCTAAATTCTAAATACAACACTCTTGGGTTGCCTCCCAAGTAGCCTAATTTAACATCGCGACACGACTCGGGTACCTTGATTACTCAAACTTCATCAAGGTATACTAACTCTAACACTTTTACCTCCTCCGGTACTCCGTAGTACTACTTCAAATGCTGGCCATTCACTTGAAGCATTCCGATTTATGATTTTCAATCTCAATAGCTCCAGAAGGGAACTTGTGTCACCTTAAACGGCCCCGACCATTTTGATCAGACTTTTCCCAGAAACAGACGGAGCGTAGAATTGAACAACAACACAAGGTCTCCGGGGCTAAACTCCCTTTTTCAATACTCTGATCATAGTACATCTTCATCTTCTCTTTGTACAAAGCATCCCTCTCATATTCCCTTAGAAGGAATTCGCTCATCTTATTTATCTGATCCATCCTCAAATGTGCAGCCTAGCTCCAGCTCAAATTGAGCTTTTTGAGTGTCCATAGAGCTTTATGCTCAAGCTCAATAGGTAGATGACAAGCTTTCCCAAACACTAACCGGTATGGGCACATCCCAATGGGGATTTTGAATGTCATTCGATATGCCCATAGTGCATCATCAAGTTTTCAAGCCAAGTCTGTTCGGTTAGCATTCACTGTTTTGGCCAGGATGATTTTAATTTCCCAGTTTGATACCTCCACTTGCCCATTTGACTGCGGATGATACGGGGTAGCCACTTTGAGTTGCTTAACTCCATACTTCGCCAGCAAAGCACTAAAAACTTTATTGCAAAAGTAGAACCTCTTGTTGCTGATAATAGCTCTCGGAGTAGCAAACCTTGAGAAAATATCCTTTCTCTAGAAAGCTGCAACACTTTTGCCATCATTATCTGTCAATGCAACAACTTCTACCCATTTCGAGACATAATCCTTTGCATCCAAAATGTTCTTCTAGCCATATGAGCTCACAAATGGACCCATGAAGTCTATGCCCCATACATCAAACAATTCCACTTCCAGGACATGAGTCATAGATAATTCATGCCTTCTAAATATATCTCCCTGTCTTTGTCATTAATCACACACCTTCACAAAATCATGTGCATCTTGGTGTATTGCGGGCTAGTAATATCCACATTCCAAAATTTATTGGGTCGTTCGAGCAACCATGGTGTCCCCCAACAGGAGATGAGTGGCAAGCCTCCAGAATGCTCAACATTTCTGCTTTTGGAACATATCTCCTTATTAAGTTGTCAACACATACTCAGAAAAAATATGCCTCATCCAAGAAGTATTTGTTTATATCATGAAGGAATTTTTTCTGCTGGTGAAAAGTTAAGTCTTCCGGCATCATATCACTAACAATATAATTGGTAAAGTCAGCAAACCATGATTGACTATTGCAGCTAATACCTGTTCATCAGGGAATGAGTCACCAATCTTATTATCATTTTCTACTCTTCCCTCGTCTTCAAGTCTGGATAAGTGATCTGCTACTTAGTTTTCACACCCTTTGTGGTCCTTGACTTTAAAGTCAAACTCCTGCAGCAGAATTACCCATCTTATCAACCTTGGTTTTGCATCCTTATTTTCAATGAGATATCTCATGGAGGCATGATCAGTATGCACAATACTTTGGTGCCAAGCAAGTATACCTTAAATTATTCAAAGGCATACGCCACTGCTAGCAACTACTGCTTAGTCACCGTGTAGTTCTTTTATGCTCCATTCAATGCTTTACTAACATAATAAATGGAGTGGAAAATCTTGCATCTCTTCTGCCCCAACATAGCTTCAAGTGCAAGTCCACTTGCATCACACATCACCTCAAATGGTTGTTACCAATCTGGTGCAACAATTATCAGGGTAGCCACCAATCCTGCCTTAAGATTTTCAAAAGCTTTCCAACACTCTTCATCGAACACAGATATAGAATATTTCTCTAATAGCTTACACAATGGATTTTCTATTTTTGAGAAGTCCTTTATGAATCTTCGATAAAACCCTGCATGACCTAGAAAGCTTCTTACTTCCTTTACTGAGATTGGGGGAGGCAACTTCTCAATCTTCGCTCGGTCCACTTGGATACCCTTCTCTGATATATTGTGACCTAGAACAATGCCTTCTTTCAACATGAAATGGCATTTCTCCCAATTCAACACAAGATTTGCTTCTTCACATTGCTCTAAAGCTTTAACAAGATTGGCTAAGCAGTCTTGAAAAGTGTCACCTACAACTGAGAAATCATTCATAAAAACCTCCAAGGTGTCTTCCACCATATCAGAAAAAATTGACATCATACACCTTTGGAACGTTGCAAGTGCATTGCATAATTCGAATGGCATGAGTCTGAAAGAAAATGTACCATAAGGACAAGTAATATAGTCTTCTCTTAATCCTTCAGTGCAATTAATATTTGGTTATATCACGAGTAACCATCTAGGAAGCAATATCAACCTCTTTTTGCCAACATGTCCAGCATCTGATCCATAAACGGCATTGGGAAGTGATCTTTGAGTGCCAGGTGTTCAACTTTTGGTAGTCCATATAGACACACCAACCCCTGACGAGTCTTAATAGAATCAACTCATTTCACTCATTGGCCACTACAGACATGCCTTCCTTTTTGGGGACGCATTTCACCGGACTCACCCATTTATTGTTAGTGATTGGGTATATGAAACTTGCATCCATCCATTTAATTATCCCTTTCTTCACCACCTCTTGCATTTGTGGATTGAGTTTGTGCTAGTTCTCTCTACTCGGGACAAATATTCCTCCAGCTGAATTTTGTACGCTCATAATCCCGGAGGGATCCCTATAATTCAGTAATTGTCCACACAATAGCTCTCTTGTACCTTTGCAATACATAATTAGAGCTTCAACCTGCCATTCTAATAAATCAGTTGCCACAATAATTGGGAGTGTATTATTATCTCCCATAATATAACGCAGATGATTGGGTAATGCTTTCAACTCCAGCTGGTTCTTCAATAGAGGGTTTTACTGGAGGAGTTGGTCTATTTTTCAAATCCAAATCCAACTTCTTTAGAGAATAAGAATAAGACCCCATTGCTCTTAGGGCATTAATTGTCTCTTCATATTCCTGGATATTGTCATCCCTAAAATTCATCATCACTGCAACCAGAGCTTGGACTACATGCCTTTCATCAACAATGTCAATCATAGAGACTACATCCATGTCTCTTGGTTGTTTCATGGATCTACATACATTGAACCTTACCTCTTCATCATTTAGTCTGAATTTCAACTCTTCACTCTCCATATCCACCAATGCTCGTTCGCTTGCTAAGAACAGCCTCCCTAAAATTATAGGGACTTCAAAGTCTACTTCGCAATCCAAGATCAAGAAATCCTCATGAAATATAAAGTGCTCCACCTTAACTAGCACATCACATAAAATATCCACGGGCCTCTTAACTGACCGTTCCACCATCAACAACCTTATAGTAGTCGGTTTGGGGGCTCCCAAGCTCAACTGTCTGTCTATGGCCAGCGGCATCAGGTTGATGCTGGGGCCCAAATCACATAGAGCTTTGGAAATTGAATGCACTAATAGTGCATGGGATTGTGAATGCATCGGGATCTTTTTTTCTGAACCAGCAAACACGAAGAGATCGCACTGCAATGAAAAATGTTATCCAGTGTCTCATAACTGACAGTCCTCTTCTTTGGGACCAAGTCCTTCATGAACTTGGCATAACCTAGCATCTCAAGGTCCTCCACTAATGGGATATTCACTGACAACTACTTCAACATGGAAATGAATTTGTGGAATTTGCCATCTTTCACCTTCTTTTTTAACCTCTGTTGGAATGGAGGTGGGGGTCTAAGAATTTGAGTCAATGGATTCACCACTTCTTTCCTTTTTCTTTAAATTTCATCTTTCTTAGTGTTCTCCGCAAGCACTAGCTCTATAGACTTAGCCGAATTAAGATGCTCCACTTCATCTTCAGTTGTAAGTTTTGTTTCTGAACCTACCTCTTCATCTTGCTCTGCACTAATAGGAGTGGTATCGGCCAACCTTCTGCCACTTCTTGTTGTAGTGTCCATGCAATGACTATCCTTCCTCGAATTCTACATATCACTCGGTAAGGTACCACTCTTCCTTTAATTAATGGTTGTAGACATTTGCCCCATTTGGTATTCCAGGTGTTTAATGGCGGTGGAGTGTGAGCCCATAAGTTGACTCATGCTGGAGAGGTCACTCTTCATCTCTTTGACTCCAGAGTCAGTGGATTCGGCCCTTTACAATACTTTGGCCAACATTTCTTCCATTTTATACTTCCTGCATCATTGTTGTTTCGCTGACAGCCTTACCCACATCATTAACTTTCTCAGCACTGCCTGCAAAAAATGCTTAGTAATTAGCTCCAATTGAGTTTTCATATGCACCATATCTTAATATCTCTCTTCTTCATTTAGCATTGTTCTGTATTTAACCAAACTGCATAGGTGTTACTATAGACTTCAGAGTCTCTAGTGTGTTAAGCCCTGTTAGTATTGGTAACTCTATCCAATATAGCTACCACCTCAGTGTAAGTTCGAGACATGAATGATCCTCCAATCACAGTATCAATAATCGGCTTAGTTATCGAATCTAGGGGCCTATAAAAAGTCTCTATTAGATGCTCATCAGATAGTTTATGATTGGGGCGCTGCTTGAGTTTCTTGTTGAATCACATCCATGCCTCATGGAATGCCTCACTGGATGTTTTCTGAAATTATTTATCTCATCTCTCAGCTGCATCAATTTGAAAGGTTGAAAGAATCTCTCCAGAAAAGCATCTTTCAGCTCTCTCCGATTCATGATTGAGTCATGTGGCAACTCATTCAACCGCATTGTTGCCTCCCCAGATAGTGAAAATGGAAACAACCTCAGCCGATTAGCATTTTGTCTAACCCCTAGTAGCTCAAATAACTTGCAGATTCCCATGAAATTCATCAGATGCAAGTTAGGATCATCACCGGCTACTCCTCTGAACAACCCCTTCAAGTTCAACAATTGGATCACAGTACTTGTGATGTTGAACTTAGCTTTTGGAGCTAGTGGTGGAGGAACTATGACTCC
Organism: Datura wrightii; assembly: GCA_035772735.1. NCBI lineage: Eukaryota > Viridiplantae > Streptophyta > Magnoliopsida > Solanales > Solanaceae > Datura > Datura wrightii. The sequence continues at coordinate 149,181,340 of JASDFA010000018.1, forward strand.
AGTAGCACCAACTCTATCCAAGTCAACATCGTCTTCCTCTTCATAACCAAATGGAATTGTTTGCTGACGTTGTCCCCTAGCTCTCTGGGGTTGGCGATGATTTTCAAGGGCTACATTCTCAACATTTTGTTCATTCAACTCATCCCTAACAACATCATCATTTTCATTGTTGGCTGCATGTTGATCGTTGCCCCTAACTTGAGCATTAGCAAGCTTTTGTAACCTTGCTGCTTCACGCTCTTGTGCATTCATAGCTCTTCTCAAAGTTCTCTCTAGTTTGGGATTATAAAAATTTAACGGTTCTCCCCGATTTTTGGTATTTGGCATGCACTACCCTATACCCTGTATAAATAAAAACAACAAATAAAAGTAAAATTAGAAAATAAAACTAAGAGTCAAATAAATACGCTTGACTTAATCTAAAACCGTACTCCCCGACAACGGTGCCAAAATTTGATACACCCAAATTATACCTCTATGATAAGAAGTATAATGCAGTCGATGTCAAATATAGAACCCGACAAGATTGGAGTCGAATCCCACAGGGAATATGGTGAAAACTAAGTCTTATGTGAGTATTTGCTTTTCGTCAATTATTTTCGTAAAACTGGGGGTTTGGGAGAATTGTTTATGATTCACTATCAGTCAAGTGCAAGAAACACCAGCTATAATTTATTGCTATTGAATCCAAGAAGAAAATAAACTAGGGTTATGGTCATTATGTTTTCTTAACGGCATTTGGTGAATGACTGGTGAACCCGTTTAATGCTATGTATGTAGGTTGTTAACTCAATTATCCTATCCAAATATTTTTCAACCTATTCAGACAGATATAACTCTTATATTCTCAAACAAATAGTAATAAACAATGAGTTATGATAATTAACCTAAGTTGATCAATCTTATTACAATATTAATCATTAGTCAACAGTTAACGCCTTTGAATCCATATTATCAATTCTTTTAATCTAGATTTATACCTCTTACTCAAACAAGTTAAATCTAGGGTTTGTTCTAATGTTTGCAACCATTAGAAATCATTCAAAACGAAAGAGTTGATAGTACACACAATTGCATTAAACTCATCCATACGTCAATCACCATAATTATGTCAATCTACCATGAATCACACAACCCTAGTAATAGAATTTAGCCACCCATGATCATTGATATCACAACAGTAATCATGTTTATCAAAGAATATTCAACTTACAAAGAAAAGATGAAACCATGATGATAATTCCAATAACTCACAGTAATTCTTCTAGAACTTTTCAAAAGTAACTCAAGTAATATCTTTTTCTCTTACAAAAGCCCGATACCGGAAACAAAACCTAGCAGCCACTATTTATAGCCTAGGATAATTCAAAATTGCACTGAAAATGGGAGTCCCGCTTCTTAAGTGACGCCCAAGTTGACGTTTCGTCAACAAGGTGACGGTTCGTCACTTGGCTCGTCACTCATTATCTAGTGAGTCCTTCATTCTGCACATTGGTGATGCCAAGCTTGATGGTCTGTCACTCCTTATCAGTGAGTCCTTCATTCTACACATTGGTGACGTTAAGCTTGACGGCCTGTTATCTAATTGACGGTCTGTCATTTTGATCGTCAACTTTCACCTTTTTTGTTCAGCTGTTGTTTAGGTCTGACAATGGGAATGACGATCCATCAAACTATTGATAGCCCGTCAAGGTTTCCGTCACTTACCATACTCAGAAAGGTTGATCTTGTTTAAGCTCGACGATAGAAGCGACGGACCGTCACTTGGTCGACGGCCCGTCAGATAAGTCATCAGGTGATCTTTTCAGCCTGTTTCACATTGTCTCTTGCCTTTCATGTATAATACACATAAAAATAATCAAATCTAACAAAAGTTGCTTAAGAAATCGCATTTATTCGTAGTTAAAAGAATCAAATGCGTCGTCAAATGTCAGCGCATCAACCCTCCACCCCCTGCCTGGCCTTGTCCTATCCTATGTAAGAATTCCACTGCTTTATTAAGCCCATGCCCTGCCCCGCCTCGCCTCTACCGAGGCCCATCGCCAATAAGTGATTACAGATAATCAAGATTTTGCGGAACCTATAGGTCATATGATAAGAAAAAGAAGCTTTATCCATCTCTATTAAGGTCTAACAAAACTTTTGGATGGTCACTGAAAGTGCATCGATGTAGTATATTAAGGTTGTGCATATAAATGGTTAACCAATAACATGAACCAATAATTAGGTTATTGAAGTAATGATTCAGGTTATTGGTGTAACAGTTTGATTATCAGTTTACTATCTCAAGTTATTGAGTTATTAGTTCGATTATCGGTTTGACCACTATTTTTAACGGGTGAATCGATAATCCGATAACTATTTATTAAAATACAATTTTAGCCTTCAATATATAAAGTGTCCTAGCAAGAAGATGAATCAGGTGTCGATGAAAAGTGAAGGGGATATTATTCAAATCTAAATTAAAGTTGATTGTCTTAGCTAGGCTAGTTCTATATGCCCTTTCTCTTTTCACCATTTTTTTCTACCTAAACATACTTATGACTTATGAGATTTTTAATGTGAGATCTTAACGGCTAATCCAATAACCAAACCGATAATGATCGATAACCTATTAACCAATAATCAATTAACCAATAACCAATTAACCGATATCTTAATGGTTCTTTAATGGTTTAGCATATCTATGAATCGATAATCGATAAATAGAATCAATAACTTTTAAAATCGAACCGAACCGACCGATATGCAGTAAATAGATACCATGGACTATTAACGTTTCAGGTAAAAGAATGTGATTCATTTTGAGGCCAAATTCAAAGAGAGTGGACTCTTTTGGCTTTTTCTGTGAATGCTCTGGCCATATATGAATTTGATCCTTCTCTATCTAATTTAATATTCTGCTAGCAGTACATAAATCTTTTTTCATCTATATCTTCCTCGTGTCCCTTTTAAATTTTTATAATTATATCTTATCTTGACAAAAGTATAATTAAGATCCAAGAAATTATTTTTAAAAAAATAAAGAAAAAAAAAGACCAAACTAACCTAGAATATCTGTATTGAAGAAACTTGAATATAAGATGTGCTGAATTACATTCTTACAAACTATTAATGTCAAAGTGATTCGATTCATACTGGCTAGCAACCAAGAGTTACAGCAAATCATAGGAATTAAGAATGTTAATTAGACGTGAATAGTTTGTATTTGAAGGTATTTAAATCGATAACGTTTTGGATTAGATATCTATAGTAAATTTCTTGGTATATGATGCAAATTAAAATTAACTAACACCCTAAAAAATATATTGTATATAGAGTGAAAATCAAAAAAATAAAAATAAAAATTGATGTCACCAACTAGCCCCACATGATACCTAATTGTGGGGATGTGTAAGAAATGGTTTGCACTCTAATTATGGTTGGGTCTTTAAATAATTGAATCTACCACGGGACTTTCAACTCTCGTTGATTGTTTATCTCTAGAGTAAAGACTACTGACAATTACTTTAATTTAATGAGAAATTTTTTTATATATACTAAAATAGGTTCATATTTATCAAAAGTAATGATATTTTTAAATTTACCAAATCTAGTGATATTTTTCTCACAATTCACACATAAAGGTTGTAAAACAAAGATAGGGCCGAAAATATACAGTAAAAATAGGTGTGAGATTCACGATTATATCGATATTTTGTATAATCAGTATCCAAATCATCTTCCCTACATTTTTTCCAATTCATTTCAGCCTTAATATCTTAGTAAAGTTGCACTAGAATGCTTCTCAATTAATTTTAATATAATATAAATATCAAATTTTCCATTTTGTTTCACACACGCTGTCAAATTCTCAAGCTTTTAGCCCACTGACAATGGTATATATCTCAATTAAATTTAATACAACACAATTATTGATGGAATTTAACTGGTAAGTATGTTGATTTCACAATTGAAGTAGTCCTGTTAGATTCAAATTTGAGCTATAACGATATGATCTCAATAATTTCGGTGCGATTAAGAGCCGTTAACACTACCCAAACGTTGAGATCATAGAAAATGATGGATTAAATCAAATTCTGTTATGAAATAATAAAGAAAGAACAAATATATTGTAGAGAAAGAGAGAAAGAGAGAAGGAGAAAAGTTCTTATTTCTCTTGATTTGATGAAATACAATGAAGGAGAACCCCTCTATTTATAGGGATAATTTCTCCTAACTTTTCTCCTAAAGATAGACTTTCACAATGATATAAACTCATGTATCCACTACAATACAAATACTTTTATATACATTCACTATAACACAAACATGTTTATAACACTCCCTCTTGAATGTCTATCTGATAGATAATGTGTCTCGTTAAAACCTTACTAGAAAAACCCCAGTGGGAAAAAAATCTAGTGAAGGAAAAAGAGTACACATATCTAATAATACGCATTTTTGGCTGCCTCATTAAAAACCTTACAAGGAAAACTCAGTGGGACAAAACCTCGTAAGGGAAAAAGAGTACATCGCGTATTAACTCCCCCTAATGAGAACATCCTTCAATCTTTGCATCCCGATCTTCTGCACCATCTTCTTGAAAGTTGCAGTTGGTAGAGATTCGGTGAATAAATCAGCTACATTGTCACTTGAACGAATCTATTACACATTGATATCACCATTCTTTTGGGGCTCATGTGTGTAGAAAAACTTTGGCGAGATGTGCTTTGTTCTATCTCCTTTTATGAATCCTCCCTTTAGTTGTGCTATGCATGCTGCATTATCTTCATACAAAATTGTGGGTACTTTTTCATATTTCAAACCACATTTTTCTCTAATAAGATGTATCATGGACCTCAACCACACACATTCTCAGCTTGCTTCATGAATAGCTATTTTCTCAGCATGATTTGATGGAATAGCTACGAGAGACTGCTTTGTAGATCTCCAAGATATGGCAGTACCTCCACATATGAAAACGTAGCCAGTTTGAGATCGAGCTTTGTGTGGGTCAGATAAATTCCCAACATCAGCATAACCAACAAGATCGGGACTACAATTGTTAGAATAATATAAGGTCATATCGATAATCCTTTTTAGATACCGCATTATGTGTTTGATCCCATTCCAATGTCTCCTAGTAGGAGCAGACTATATCTTTAGGACCAAGAATTTCCTCGTACTTTTAAATCCTTCAAGGATTTTCATATATCCTTCAGTCTCTCTAGACATGAAAATAATTTCATTATGCGCATATCAAGTTTTTCATATATTGCCAGACTTATGAGAAACCTCAAAATAATTGCATCCATCACAAGAGGACCTCTCCATATAATATGTCAGAATCTACAAAAAATCTTTATGCCACAAGATTTCATTTATATCCATTGACATTATACTTGAATTGCATAATTTTAATTGGCCAATCATTTATCTGTCCATACCTTTTGACAGATTTGAATACAAGATCCTCGTCAATATTTATAATATTGAGCGCTACATTATATCAAAGGTATCGTCGACGATCATTTTGATATCAGTTCCAATGCGACATAACTTATTGAGATCTCTTCATTTTTCGTCATTTTTAGGTACCTAAACCTTTGCTAAGGTTTTATTAAGTGTCATGCCATGGTGCTTTCTTAAAGCACTTGCCTCATCATTATGACCATCTTAATCACTTGTTTCTCTCCTTCTTCTAGAAGTTCTATATTTGGAACCGTTTGGTCTATCACGCTTCAGGCGTCTCATAGACCCTGTCCTTCAAGGACCTTTCATTGGAGCATTTGCAACTGAATTGTAAAATAGAGTTAGCAAATATATCTGGCAATTGATTTGCAATATTTTGCAAGTGGATTATCTATTGAACTTTAAGTTCACTTTTTTTTTTCCCGAGGATCAAGATAATTCATCCTACACTCAATTTTCAGCTGCTAATCACTTCTCCCCCTAATATTAGAAAAACTAATATTTACCCCCCCGAGCTCATTTGGGGACCCATCTTTGTGCGATGTGGTGGAGCAATTTGAATCATATATCGCACATTCAAATTTTAGATGGAATTATTTGGTTCCTGACCTTGAACCAATTGTGATAAGGGAACCTTTTTGGCTTGATGCAATCAAGTGTTGCTATATGTTAAATAAACATATATCATACCAAATTTTATTTGGTAGTTTTATTCTCATAACCAATGATTTAGCTATAATTGGAGGCATACAATTTTTGCTAAACCAACATAGATATGAATCAGCATTATCAACATGATTTTATAATTTGAAACTATGCTCTTAATTTAATAATTTGAGCAACAACCTTATAAAAATTAATTGCAAATTGATATCAAAACACATGTGACCATACCATAGATGCATCTATTAGCAAATGGTTCACATGGTAGGCGAATGAGTCTATATTCACCCTTTTGTAAGTTTTAAAATTTCAGGGAATATAATTTCAATCTTCGCTGATCAAGATCATTCTATCATGAGAACAATCAATACAAGAGAATTCTTGAAGAATCTTTTATTTCTTCAACATATAGCCACGTCAATTCTCAATTATTTTGCATCACATGTGAACCGGGATGGCCAACCAGTTATGCCAACTTATTTCAGTAAACTTCTAGTTTACTTTTGTATGTGATTTCATCATCATACCCATATTTATGTACTACAAATAAAAAAATCAGCGGGTAATCTTTTACATAAATATTTATAACCCGCTTCAATTGGAGTAGCATGAAGATATTAGATCTTCCCATAATTTATAGTCTCAAAAATTTTTTCAATGTCCTTGAAACTTATAAGTTTCCTTTTGAGACTTACTACAACAATTTCATTCCTTCAGGTAGTAATACATTAACTCTTCCGAAGCTCTCAATTAATTTTATGTACTACCACATATTCAATCATATCAACATCATTAATAGTTTCTCCAGATAGTTTCAACTTAGAAACAGTTTTGAATGTTGATGAGCTATACTCATGAACAGACTTATAGTCTTGATGGATCCAATCATATCGTGTCTTTGGGTGGATGACCATCTTCAGGTGGTCATACCTTTCTTTTAGGCTATTCCACAAAACAAGTGGATCCTTAATCATGAGATATTCAATTTTAAGAATTTTGTCAAGATGATGACGCAAGAATATCATAGCCTTAGCACGATCTTGATTTGATGCTTTGTTTTCACTTTTAATGGTGTCTCCAAGATGCATTGCATTCATATGGATTTTTGATTCTTTGTTTTCACTTTTAATGGTGTCTCCAAGACCCATTGCATCCATATGGATTTCAGCATCCAACACACATGAAAGGTAGTTCTTGCCCGAACTTTGAAGGGCAACGAAATCAAGTTTCGTAAGCCATATTAAAAGAAAAATAATAATAATACATTGGCCTTCAAATTTTGAGACAGTAGAGTCGTAGAGCAACGGTATCACCAAAGAAATATCACTTTTGTGGTTAAGTAATATATCTTTCAAAAAAAGAAATTTTAATTTTTCTTACCTCAGATCTTTCAAAGTGAGTGCTCAAGGCAGAGACTCGTGCTGATAACGTGTTATGAAATAATAAAGAAAGAACAAGAATATTGTAGAGAAAGAGAGAAGGAGAGAAGTTCTTATTTCTCTTGATTGGATGAAATACAATGAAGGAGAACCCCTCTATTTATAGGAATAATTTCTCCTAACTTTTCTCCTAAAGATAGACTTTCATAATGATATAAACTCATGTATCCACTACAATACAAATACTTTTATAGACATTCAGTATAACACAAATATGTTTATAACAAAATTCAAAGTTCATACATCAAAAAATAATTTTGTATAAATTATGTGTGCAACAAGCATATAATTGTATAAATTAATATAAGTGTATAAATTATTTATAAAGTTTATGTAAGATAAGGTATTGATTCTTTATAAAGTTCATGTAAGGTTTTTGAAAAAGAATCATGTATGAATTCTATATAAAGTTCATGTTAGGTTTCTAAAAAATATATGTAAGTTTTATGTATAAAATTTATATACAATTGTATTACATTGTGATAATGATTAAATACATATAAAATGTATAAAATTGGATAGATTACATATAAATTCTGATAAAGTAGGTATAAAATTTATGTAGAAATTCTAAAGAAAATTACACTATGCATGCTACCAAATTGAAGTTTGGACCAATTTTTATGTAAATTAAAATTTACTTTTCATCTCTTAGCCCCAACAACTTGTGAGTTACTATTTGAACGGAAACTTTTCTTTCATTTTTCTTCTTCTCGTTAGGAAGGGCCCTATGACATAGCAATAAAGTATTATAGAAATTCAAGAATAATATTATTTCAAGTTTGAAGTTTGATGAGGTTTTCTTTCTTTTCTTTTTCCATTTAACATCATTTGTATGTCATTATTAAATTATTAGCTTTGAGATTATTTATGAGTTGTCATAACGATGAGCATATTATGTCAATATGCAGAATTTAAATAGAATCTATTGGAAAATGTTGTTTGACACTGAAAAATATGATTATCCATTGATTTAGGCCGACAATGTGAACAGAAAGCAGAAAATTCATAGGCGACCCTTGTTGAAGTTTAAAGATTTTAAAGTTTGAAAATTCGATTTTCGCAAATAAGTTTCATTTCGAATGAATATTATTTCAAAAGGTTAGATACGTATTAGATATCCTAGATCTGAAGTTTAGGGTGATATGGTATAATTTTTGAGGTGTTTTATGTATGCCCCAAATCTGGAGAGTCATAATTGGCATCCGGTGTCTTACTTGACCGATTAGTCAAAGAAACTCAATTATGGGAATGTGGTCGGGCTTACAAGGTCACCTCATAACGTTGCAATAAGATAAATAACATTGGACTGACAAGGTAACACAACAATACTGGAGAAAAGCTAAGGCCGGTAAGGCCACTATACAGCTGATAGAGAATGACAATAAGCCGACAAGGCAACAGTTGAACATTAGAAACAAAGGTCGGCAAGACCATATACAAAACACTGAAACTAACCCACTCAGTATGACAAGCCTCTAAGAGTACTTTTTGTCAAATGGTTGGGATAAAGACCTGACCTACCCATCAACTGTATACAAAAACTCAAAATAAGAAAAACAAGACGGCTAAACCAACTGCTCTAGAAAGAAAGAAGCATGCCAACCAATAGCTGAAACTGGTAGACTCTTAATGTAGAAGTCGATTTGGGCCTTTATTTGCACCTGTAGTACGAAATGCAGCGTCCCTATGTAAAGGAACATCAGTACGAATAATATGTATTGGTATATAAGACTGAAAATAATAAACATAAAGGCAGCTGCAATAGAAGACAAAAGAGATACAACCTGAAACTTTGAGTGCCACAAAGGGGCGAATAACTTGCAACTCAACCGTAATCTAACATAACTCGAATGTAGCATGACTGATAGTGAAGTGCAACTCAACTAAGTACACTCACATATGCTTGTAACTGCCCACGCCTTAAGCTTAATGGTAATAACATAATAATCTGCCCAGTCGAAATGAGGTTCGGAGGTAAGAGAAAATGATTGTCATATAAGGCCCATAATCTGCCCAACCAGTGATAATCATACTGAGATCTATGCAACCAAAGTGAGGTTCGATGGTAAAATGCATATGCCATGACATGAAGTTATGCCAAACTCATGAACTTGGGATCTTCTAACTTGACAATGAATCACTAACTATCTTAGGCAAGAACTCAGGAATTTCTTATTGAATAATGAATCGTTTTCAACTTTAAGTATAGACTGTATAAGTTTGAATAAGATTTAGCAACCCTCAAGATTAAGAACAACTAGAGCTCTCACGACTATTTTTAGAACGACTCGAGTAAAGATATGGAACTTTGACACCTTCTAACTCAACCATGAACTCATTAGACAACTCAAATATGAACTCAAACAAGCTTGAATGTGATTATATAATTTTCAGGATTTCGAATAAATAGAACTTGTAGAACTAACATTAGAATGATTTGAGTAAAGATATGAAATTTTAGTTCAACTTGGATTCTTTCTGTATGAATTCTTGATCGTAAAACAAGCTCTAAACTAGCTCAATTTTATGCAATATGAGTAGCTAACACATCAAGAATAACTTAATTCAACAAGAGAACAATATCACGACGTTATGAATTTCTAACTTGATTCTTAATACTTTATTTTACCATCTTTTTACTTACCTAAATTTGTTTTTAGTCTAATTTTCCTTTTTATAATACTAACAAAAGTCTTTTACATTTTTTATAAGTAGTTAAAACTTATATTTAATATTAAGTTTGAATTTTATTTTTAATTTGTATCGATTTTACTAAATTACTTTCTCCGTTTTTTTTTTAGTTGCTAGATATATTAGAAATAGTTGTTTCAAAATACTCTTCTATTTTAATTACTCGGTACACTAAAAATAGTTGTTTCAAATATTTGCTAGTTTCAAAATTCAAGAGATAATTGACCATGTTTTTTCAATTCTACCCTTAGTACTTAAAGTCATTTAAAAATGCGAAAAGAATTATTATTGTGTGTTTTCAAAAAATTAATAGTCAAATTACCATTCCTATAATTTTTTCTTAATGGGTGTGCAAACTTATCCTGGCAATTGAAATGGAACGGAAGTAGTCACTAGTTTCAAAATTTAAGAAATAATTAACCCTTTTTTATTTTGGAAAAATTACATAATTAAGCAAATCTTACTATCTATTTACAATATATAACAACACTTTTTAAAAAATTACAAAAATTAGCAAAATAATTACAAAAATAGCAAGTTACCATATGTATCAATTTCTCTACCTTCTCTCTTCAATCCACTACCAGAATTTCTCTTTATTTCAATGTCCGTTTCTCCCTTTTCCAAAATTTTCAATATCTCTACCGATTCTCTCTCTCTCTCTCTCTCTCTCTCTCTCTCTCACTCACTCACTCTCAGCCATGGCGATTTGGATGCAGAGAATTGCAGATCTCTGGAGAAAGCAAAAAATGATTCGAACTTTTTGGCGAAGAAGATGTAGAGAATTGTAGATCTGAATTATTGTCCTTTTTATTTTCCAGAGTTGCTTGATTTTTTATTTTTTTTGGCTTGATCTTTAATTGAAGTTGTGACAATTGTGTGCTTCAATATATTTCAGATGCAGATCTTTGTTAAGACACTCACCGGAAAGACCATCACTCTTGAGATCGAGAGCTTAAACACCATTGACAATGTCAAAGCTAAGATTCAAGGAGAAATCAAAGCAAAAGATTTTATTGGCAATAATATTGCCGGATTTCTCAAGTTTTTATCTGTGTTTCAATGACAAAATTGATATACTGCAATTTTTTCAAGTTTTTTTTGTCTTTGTGTATCAACGATAGAATTGATACATGTATCAGTATCAAATTTTTGATATATAAAACTCCAGCTTACACCAATGTATTGCTTTGTGTGTATCAATATATTGTACCAATTTGTTATTAATGTGCATCAATATTTTCAGTGATACATGAATGTAAAATACCCATATTGCTTTTTGTATCATTTTAGAAAATGCTTGCCAATTTTTTACTTTGTTGCCCACGTATTAGTATTATCTTGAATAAATTACAAATTGAAAATTACTCATTCATATTTATCAGTGTATGACTACTGCATTATTTTTTTATAAAACATTTAATGTTATAGAAATTTGCAGATCATAGATTCTTTAATTGTGTATTTGTTTTTTAAAAGAAATTTACTATTAAAACTGATGATACTGTGTTTATGTATTTTATTTGTATATGTATCAAAAAATTTTATGCTTATTAGTATGTATTGATTTTTGCAGTGAAGCACATAACTTTCATTTAGATAGATGAGCTTTTGATACATGTATCATCACAAATTTGACAAAAAAATTCCAAATCTGCAACGATGATACACCCAAAGAAAATAAAATTCTCCAAAATCTGCGATTTCAGATTTAGAAATTACACAAATGTGAAATTTTGGTTTAAAATTTTAAATAAGAAAAAAAATGTCCAAGACCATAAAAAGAATGATTTACTCTCATTAAATAGGTAACTTCCCTTTAAAAATAAATAAGCAGCATCAATTAAGGAGTGATTGCAAGGTTTGAAATTTAGATACAGTTATAATGGTTACAGTAAATTATATCAGAAAATAGAAAAATATGCAATTTTAATAAATCATGCTATTTTATGTAATTATTTTACTATGTTGTACTATTTATGAAAATTTCTCTTTTATTTTCGACTCTACATTCGGTACTTAAGTCATTTTAGAATGTGAAAAAAATAATTATGATATATATTTCAAAAGTACCTAGGGTTATGCTAGTTAAATTACAGTCCTTATTAATTTTTTCGAACAAAGGAAGTAATATTTTTATTATTTTTATTTTTATTTATATGAATTTCTTTTTGAAAAAAAGCCTCTGAAGTCCTTGACCCGTTGCATGGTAGGTCTCGACCACCCTCCATCCCGTCCCACTTCAGCATTAATTAGAAGTGACAATTACTCAAATAAACAAGACTGGAGATCTAAGCACGGAGTTTTTAACAGCTCAATTGATTGAGATCGGGTCTAATGAAACACAATTCAAATTTACCATACGATTTTCTGTCATATAGCAGGCTTCCACAATCTATATTGTGATTCTTAACATGCTTATGCATTAATTGACAACTAACAATATGCCATTACTGTGCTAAAGCAAAGACTAGCCAAACATCTATGACACGACTTACAGAAACATATACTGAGATAACTAACACTACAGGCTAGTCAAATTAAAATTGCATATTGATCGACCAAATAATGATATCCAATTTCACCCCAGTCCAGATATCATTCTTGCACACCGTCCAAATTACTTATAATGGAATTGGTTCATTCATGGGATCCAAAAGGCCTATAAAGTTCAACAATGCATAACCAGTATCACAAAATTACTACATACTGCAATTCATCAAAATCAAAAATTTTCATGCCACAACCAAAAACATGCTAAACTCTCTAAAGCTAAATCCCAGATGTAGACTTTAAAGAACACTAATTCAACGCAGGCAACTACTCAGTGAGACTTCACATATTCCTGAACAATGTGGAGCCCTTCTGTTTCCTCTCCAAAATCCTGGAAACCAATTTTAAAAAAAATCAAACATTTGAGATATTGATAAAAAGATACTCTCAGGAATATTCTCTTTTTGAGAATGAACAAATTCACACTCAGGAATACGAGGTTTATCTCATTCTTTACCTTTACAACAACACAACCGCACCCGACAACCTTCCTTGCTTTGCCTTCAGAATCAATCTTGCACAGCTGCAAAAATGAAAGCAAGAGAGAAAATTAGTTCAACATTAGCTTTCTAAACTCGAACAAACAGACCTCTTTATTGATAAATTGTTGAAATACTAGAGGCAATAACTGCTTTTGTTTAAACTTTCATCAGAATCAATATGCTTGTTACTTACACCAGCCCATTCACCGAGTGTCTTGGCACTAGGAACTGTGATCAGGCTAACATTGTGATCAGCACATAGAGCTTTGACCAATTTCACATAGTCTGGCTGGTCGCAGTCCTCTGCCAGTACACAAAGTTGGGCAGCATGCTTCTCAATAACCTTAGCGCCCTCATGAAGACCTTTAGCTAAACCACCATGAGCCCGTGATTTCTTGAGGACAAGTTGCAATGCTGTCATGATATCCATGGGCTCACCAAGAGCGGGAGCTGGAGCTGGAGTCTCAGCAGCAACAGGCTCTTCACTGCATTACAATAAATCAAGGAATAAAAAAATGACATGTAGATGAGATGAGATGAGATCCCTTTAAATTAGAGCTTCTAATTTAGAAGAGAAATGCCATCATGCAAAGATGGTTAAAAAAGTAAACATGGAAGACAATCAAAATATGGAAACAAGACAAGATGGGTAGGGGCTTTATTAACCTAAATCAACTCCAAGTCTGCTACACATGGCATCCAAAGCAAGAAAACAAATGCAACATCTTTATAAAAAGAGAGCTGATGTGACTTGTTCATGCCAACCAATACGAAACTACCAAGTTTAAGAGGACCAAGATAAGGTTCTTCTCCAATAAACATTCACCTAATAGGGAACATAGTAACATGTGAATTCCAGGTACAAAAAAAGTTTTTTCGTGCCAGTGGACATCAGTTAATGGTGTTCAAACATATAATACTATAACTACTTACCCAGACATTTTCTCTTCTTCAATCTAGTTTCCAGATACAAACCAAACCTGCCATAAACAATCAAAAATACAGCCAAAATATGAAAATACATCAAGATTTCAAAAAAAATAAAAGAAGAAGCTGAAAAAAACCAATCTTGAAAATAAGCATGTAGTTAAAAGGGATTTGTATTGTGTGGGCACCAACAGGACTCCTCCAGTCAAGACCTATTCTTAGTAATGCCTTTTAGCAAACAGAGGACTCAAATAAGAGTTGCTTAGGAATCATTGTGTTCATGGACTAGCTATGTAGGATCACTATACAAAAATTAATAGTACCAGTATAATAATTCCATCTTGAATATATATATATATATATATATATATATATATATATATATATATATACCAAAATGAAGATACCAACCAAACACAGGATCAATAATGCCAAATGAGTACCGAGATTATCTTTGACATGCTCAATTTGTCTTTACTCCTTTTTTTCGTATGTGCGGTGTCTCCCTGTAAAGCTTGACTAATCCACCGAGCACATACTACCTCCTACCAGTACATACATGGTAACTATGTATGTGGCATAGTTAGACAGTGGCAATTACTTAGGAGTTTTTCAATCTCCACCGGGATCTGAACCTGGTCTCCCGCACTTCGTTCTATCTTCACCTATTACAAGGATACACCACATGGTGCCACTTTAGCCTTAACTTCATTGTAGTACATATGTGAGTGAAAATTCAACAGATGGACACTGGGATTGAAAAGTTGCATCCACATAGAAATGTCTGCATAAGTAGATGCACACCGAACACGTCTGAACCCATGTATATTTATATAAACACAGATATGGAAAACAAAAAATTTAAAATGCAGATACACAATAGAATGTAAGATTCAATTTTCTTATGTAAAATCGATAAAGAGATTAAGTAAAGATTAAGAGACGTACAGAGAAATGGAAGAGACGATGCGAGAGAGCAATGGCGAGTGAACAGAGGATCGAGAGAAGCTTGCGATCTTATATTGTAGGCTTCAAAAACCTAAAACCCTACGACTACTCCTTCCATTCACTCGTTGTCTCCAAGCCCAAATTCAATCTTTCTGGACCGTGGCCCATATTCTGTACACATTAAACAGCAGGAAAAAAACCATAAAATATGCATACTTATATATCTATATTATATTAAAAGTGTGAAGGCCCTTAAAAATATTGATTGAACTTTTTGCTCTTCATTAAAAAATTTTGCAATAGACAAAATTTTCATTTACTATTTTTATATAATTATTATTTTAAATTATTATTTTTAATTATTTCATCACCTTATATTTTTGGCATAACTCTATTTATCATGTAAAGTTAAAAAAATATAAAAAATCACTGTATCTTTCTTTTTTATAGTCAAGAAATTTGTTTATACCTTATTTTATTATATTGAATTTTCTACTTATGGGTAATTTTATTTATAGTATAAACCTTTAAAAAATTAATAATAAAAAATAATTTTAAAAAAATAAAAGGGTTTCGTCAATGAGAATTTTTTGATTTGAAAATTTTTTTGTTCCTCTTTTTATGGCACAAAATTTTAATTGCATTTTTTTCCTTTTTTATAGTAAGGAAAATATTTTTTTTTCTTTTTGATAGTAATGTCCTAATTTATAAATTCTTCTACTTCTATAAAAAAATTTATAATTACATAATTTAGTCCATCAACTGTTCTACATCAACACTTTTAATTCAATCTCCAACCTTGTATGTTTTCGTATTAATTTTTTTTTTTCATGTTTTGTTTTTTTATATTGTGAATTTGAAAAAAATAATAATAATTGTTATGTCATAACTTAGATTGTCTCTTTTAGTTGAGTCTTATGTTATATACTTTAATTCAGTCTTATAGTGATATTATATGATTTAAAATTTATGTTTTGTAACTATCATTCTTCATCTACTCATTATCAAGATCCATCTATTCAGGTAAAGTAATTTATTCATCTTATATTTTATATTTATATTTTGTATATCTACATATACGTTTGAGTTCTTATTTATTTTTATTATATATATATACATACATATACATATATTAACCATTAAAGTTTAAATTTTTGCATGACACAAAAGTTCATACTATATTTTTCAATAATCTATATTATATTAAAAGTATGAAGGCCCTTATAAATGTTGAGTGAACTTTTTGCCCTTCATTAAAAGACATCGCAATAGATAAAATTGTCATTTATGTTATAAACATATTTGTATTATAGTGAATGTCTATAAAGGTATTTGTATTGTAGTGAAAGTCTATCTTTTGGATAAAAGTTTAGGAGAAATTATCCCTATAAATAGAGGGGTTCTCCTTCATCGTATTTCATCCCATCAAGAGAAATAAGAACTTCTCTCCTTCTCTCTTTCTCTACAATATTCTTGTTCTTTCTTTATTATTTCATAACACGTTATTAGCACGAGTCTCTGCCTTGGGCACTTACTTTGAAAGATCTGAGATAAGAAAAATTAAAAAAAAAATTTTGAAAGATGTATTACTTAACCGCAGGAGTGATATTCCTTTGGTGATATTGTTGCTCTACGACTCTACTGTCTCAAAATCTGAGGCCAAGGTATTATTTTTTTTCTTTCTTTTAATATGTCTAACCTTACGAAACTTGATTTCGTTGCCCTTCAAAGTTTGGGCAAGAACTACCTGTTATACCCCGTAGAATTTCCGGCACCTAGACGACCTATTCGCATGTTGGTTAAGCATATTTGAAGGCCATACGTGCTGGAAAAAGGCCCGGGAAAAGATCGGACGAGAAACCTGTCGAACCATCGCGGAAGGAGCCGAGGCAGAGCCCCTCCGCGATGGCAGCGTGTCACGGAGGAGAGGCCTCCGCGTTGGCTCCGTGACACGTTGGCCTTGTCCAGGCCCAAGTATATAAAGTCCCACTTCGGGTTAATTCATTAAAACACTTAGGAAATTTCTAGGAAACAGAGAGAGAAATCAGAAAAAGGAGAGGGAACGAAGAAGATAATATAATTTTCGTCCGATTACGCCGCCAAACATTGTCCAAACGCAAATTAACTCCAGATACTGAGGTATTTAGCAGTAGAGAGCATTCCTACGGATTCAGTTTCGTGAAATACGGCCGACGAATCGTCGAGCCACTAAGGTAAGTGGAATTGCTCTAAATTAGTGTCTATGTGTTCCTAGCTGTGAAGTGAATATTTCTCCCTTCTGGACCTCTGAAAAATAGCGAGTTTTCGACCGTCTTTCGATAAGCCTAAGTTTAGGCTATAAACTATATCGAAAGTGACGTTGCTCTTTAAAATAAAGCTGTATTTAGTATTAATTGACATATTTATGAATGCAGTTGGTAGAAAATAGTTGAAGTACCGGCCGAGCCTCGTCCGACAGATGGATAGTTCTAGGATAAGGTATGTAAAGCTAGTTCCCTCGGCAAGTTAAGTAATATCGGTACAGTATAGTAATTTAAAGGCCAGTAGGATGTTCAGAAGTCAAGTGTTACGTTTATTGCGAATGTTGATACGGTATTAGAAGCATCGAGTTGTAACTTGTGTGTAACTTGCCAGCATGATATAGACTCTAGTATAAGTATTAGGAATTCCACAGTATGCTCAGTATGCGATGTGACACAGAATGTTAGGATATCATTGTATTCAGTTGAAACCCAGTAAAGCGATGTAATATCGGTAAGACATCTCAAAAATAGAATGATAAGTTAAAACAAGGTTAGAAAGCATATTAGAAATGGCAAATCATGTTACTCTAGGAACTTAGTATACATCATGGTTTTCAGCAAAAACACTATATCCTGTTCAGTATTAGCCCCAGAACAGTCTGGCAGGAGACTATATTCATACATATATATATATATTTACCAGCCTCAGTATGTATTAAACACATACATATTACTACTACTAGTTCAGCATATGATATACACAATATTATACCACTATTAGCCTCAGCATGTGAGATATGCAGACAGTATTACTAGTTGAGACCGTTGTATTGTTTGGGGTTGGACTACCTAGCATCCATGACCGCCCCAGGGTTGATAGCTGTATCGACTCGTCCGCCAGAGGACGAGGATACGTCACTCTACGGAGTGGCATGCCGTCCCGCAGGGGACGAAGATGGGATGCCAGTTTTCCCCATATTGTGCCTTGGTCGGCTTTTACACACCCCTGTCGAGTGGATACGCCCGGGTGTTGATTCAGGAGTCCTTCGGACTCAGATGCAGTTATAGTCAGGGGCTCAGCGAGCCCAAGTGCATACCCAGGGGACCGGCAGGACGCTTACAGGGTTATAGGAGATGGGATGACCGGCGTAGGGGTGTAGATTCTGTGCTGGTTGTACCTCCCGGCTTATGGGGGCCGGGTAAGGTTTGTGTGTGCTATATTATGTTATGTTATGTTATGTCATGTCACGTTAGATACGAGTAGATCAGCAGTTGAATGACACGTCTCCAGGTACGACCCCTATTTCCTTTCAGTGTAAATGAGAGAAGGTATGCCTTACATTATCAGACAGTTAATCTAATTCTTCTTACTTCAGTTTCATCAGTTACATTGTTGTTCTCAGATTTTGCTTTCAGTTATTGCTTTACATACTCATTACCAGCGGTACTGACGCCCGGTGGGGCGCTGCATTACTTGCCTGCAGGTACTCATAGACGAGCAGGCGATACTACGTGATTCCTGTCAGCGATCGAGTATTCAGCTCCTGTCATCCGGAGACTGAATTCCAGAGGTGTATTTCAGTTTCTTTTGTTGTATAGTACGGGTAGGTCGGGGCCCTGTCCTGATCATTTCTATTGCTATTCCTAGAGGCTTGCAGTCTGTATATGTTTTCCTGTGGTCAGATGAGCCGGTCGTGTGAGGCCGTGCAGTTGTATAGCCGTTAGTACTCTTTTGTTTCTTTCATGTTGGTCGTGTGGGGCCATAGCTTGACAGTAGTGGTGACCTTGCCGGTCACATAGCTTCCTAATATTCTATGATTAAGTTACAGATAACTAGACAGCTTGGTGGCCTTGTCGGCCCGCATAGATTTCCCTGAATTGATATGTTTCATGTCAGCTGTTAGTACAGGTACAGGAGGCTATAGGCCAATGGGCCGGGGGCTGTGTTTACAGCCGTTATATAGCCCTTTGTTTCCAGAAATGTGAGTTAGAGCCAGCCAGGCACCAGATGTGCCTAGGCTTAGCAGTCCAGCAGTTCAGGTCCTAGTAGGGCACCAGGTGCCAGTCATACCCCCCAAGGCAGGGTGTGACACTACCTTTCATGGGTATTGGATGCTGAAATTTATTTGGATGCAATGGGTCTTGGAGACACCATTAAAAGTGAAAATAAAGCATCAAATCAAGATTGTGCTAAGACTATGATATTCTTGCGTCATCATCTTGACGAAATTTTTAAAATTGAATATCTCACGATTAAGGATCCACTTGTTTTGTGGAATAGCCTAAAAGAAAGGTATGGCCACCTGAAGATGGTCATCCACCCAAAGGCATGATATGATTTGATCCATCAAGACTATAAGTCTGTTCATGAGTATAACTCATCAACATTCAAAATTGTTTCAAAGTTGAAACTATGTGGAGAAACTATTTTGATATGATTGAATATGTGGTAGTATACAAAATCAATTGAGAACTCTGGAAGAGCTAATGTATTACTACCTGAAGGAATGAAATTGTTGTAGTAAGTCTCAAAAGGAAACTTATAAGTTTCAAGGACATTGAAAAAAAATTTGAGACTATAAATTATAGGAAGATCTAATATCTTCATGCTACTACAATTGAAGCGGGTTATAAATATTTATGTAAAAGATTACCCGCCGATTTTGTTTATTTGCAGTACATAAATATAGGTATGATGATGAAATCACATACGAAAGTAAACTAGAAGTTTACTTAAATAAGTTGGCATAACTGGTTGGCCATCCCGGTTCAAATGTGATGCAAAAACAATTGAGAATTCACGTGGCTATATGTTGAAGAAATAAAAGATTCTTCAAGAATTCTCTTGTGTTGCTTGTTCTCGTGATAGAATGATCTTGATCAGCTAAGATTGGAATTATATTCCCTGAAATTTTGAAACTTATAAAAGGGTGAATATGGGCTCGTTCACCTACCATGTGAACTGTTTGCTAATAGATGCATCTATGGTATGGTCATATGTGTTTTGATATCAATTTGCAATTGATTTTTGTAAGGTTGTTGCTCGAATTATTAAATTAAGAGCATAGTTCCAAATTGTAAAATCATGTTGATAATGCTGATTCATATCTATGTTGGTTTAGCAAAAATTGTATGCCTCCAATTATAGCTAAATCATTGGTTACGAGAATAAAACTCCCAAATAAAATTTGGTTTGAGATATGTTTATTTAACATATAGTAACACTTGAATGCATCAAGCCAACAAGGTTTCCCCTATTACAATTGGTTCAGGGTCAGGAACCAAATAATTTCATCTAAAAATTTGAATGTGCGATATATTAATTCAATTGCTCCACCACAACGCACAAAGATGGGTCCCCAAATGAGCTTATATTATTCTAATAATTGCAGTCCCGATCTTGTTGGTTATGCTGATGCTGGGTATTTATCTGACCTACACAAAGCTCGATCTCAAACTGGCTATATGTTCATATGTGGAGGTACTGCCATATCTTGGAGATCTACAAAGAAGTCTCTCGTAGCTATTTCATCAAATCATGCTGAGATAATAGCCATTCATGAAGCAAGCCGAGAATGTGTGTGGTTGAGGTCCATGATACATCTCATTAGAGAAAAATGTGATTTGAAATGTGACAAAGTACCCACAATTTTGTATGAAGATAATGCAGCATGCATAGCACAACTAGAAGGAGGATTCATAAAAGGAGATAGAAGAAGCACATCTTGCCAAAGTTCTTCTAAACACATGAACTCCAAAAAAATGGTGATATTAATGTGCAACAGATTTGTTCAAGTGACAATGTGACTGATTTATTCACCAAATCTCTACCAACTGCAACTTTCATGAAGATGGTGCATAAGATTCGGATGCAAAAATTCAAGGATGTTCTCATTAGAGGGAGTTAATACACGCTGTACTCTTTTTCCCTTATGAGGTTTTGTCCCACTGGGTTTTCCTTGTAAGGTTTTTAATGAGGCAGCCAAAATGCGTATTATTAGATATGTGTACTCTTTTTCCTTCACTAGATTTTTTTTCCACTGGATTTTTTCTAGTAAGGTTTTAACGAGACACATTATCTGTCAAATAGACATTCAAGGGGGAGTGTTATAAACATATTTGTATTATAGTGAATGTCTATAAAGGTATTTGTATTGTAGTGGATACATGTGTTTATATTATAGTGAAAGTCTATCTTTTGGATAAAAGTTTAGGAGAAATTATGTATTTCATCCCATTAAGAGAAATAAGAACTTCTCTCCTTCTCTCTTTCTACAATATTCTTGTTCTTTCTTTATTATTTCATAACAATTTACTATTTTTATAGAATTATTATTTAAAATTATTATTTTTAATTATTTTCATAATCATATTATGTTTATATTTATGACATAACTCTATTTGTGGTGTAAATCTAAAAGAAAATAAAAAATTTTCATCGAGTTTTTTTATAGTCATGAATTTTCTTACCTTATTTTATTATATTAAATTTTCTACTCATGGCATAACTCTATTTATAGTGTAAATCTTAAAATAAATAAATAAATAAATAAAAACAAAATCAAACAAAACACACACAAATTTGCATGAAAGTTTTTTTTCCTTTTTATTTGAAATTTTATTTATTCTTCCTTTTTGATGCTATGATATTTTTAAAAAAGTTTTTTTTTCTTTTATAGTCCCAATTTTTTTTCCTTTTTGAAGAATCTTAATATTAATGTCTTAATATTTTTATACTTTCAAATTCCTTTTTAATTATAAATCTTTCCACTTCTATAAAATGATTTATAATTGCATAATTTAATTAATCGATTATTCTACGTCAACACCTCAGATTCAATCTACAGCTTTGTATGTTTTCATGTTAATCTATCTTCTTCTTTTTTCATGTTATAATTTTTTTTAATGTTGTGAATTTGAAAAACACAATAGTAATTGTTACGTAGCTCAAGTTGTTTGTATTCAAAAATAATTTAACATAGATTGTCTTCTTTAGTTGAATCTAATATTGATACTATATTAACCAATATTTTTCATCTACTCATACATTCACAAGTTTCATCTATTCAGGTAAAGTAACCTCTTCATCTCATGAAATAATTTTTTTTATAAAATTATAAATTACTATAGTTATAATTGTTATGTACAATTTATTTTAGATAATATTGCAATGGAATTTGAAAAGAATTTCTTGAATAAAATTGTGTCAATTAATAAAGGCGATATGATTCTCATTATATAATAAAAGTCTTAGTAATTGGAGTTGTATTAGTGAAAGAGTATAAAAAAGGGAACAAAGGAAGACACACGAATGACTATAACATTAGTTGACGAAGAGGTAATAATAGTTCATGCTATACTTTTCAATAATTATATATTGAAAAGTGAAAAAAATATTTACAGTAAGACAAGATTTGTTACATCATGAACATACACATTAATAGTGTTAATGCTAATTTTGCAACAGTAAACAGGGAGATTGATGTTGTGTTCAATGACAACACTATAGTTCAGGAATGTAATAGTCACTTTTCTGTTGTTACTTTTTCAAACAGTTTTATTTTTTGAAGATGCAATATAATCTTCAAATATTTTACAATAGATAAAACTGTCATTTACTATTTTTCTCAATTAGTTGTTATTTAATTATTATAGATTTTTACTAATTTGTAAAAAGTAAAACTCCTAATATTTAATATTTTAAAATTGACTAAAATTTTTCTTCTTAAATCTTTTCTTATTTGAACTATATTAGAAGTCCTAACATTTAACACTTTCAATTACAATTCTGTTAACTTATATATCAATCAATTATTTATTAAACTAACTAATTAGCCATCACAACATTTCAATACGAAAAAAAAATTAAAGAGTATAAATTTATTATGTATTAATACGTGAATTCCACCTCCTCCTCCTTTATCTTCTTTTTCTTTTTAAAAAAAATTAATTTTTTTTACAGAAACATAACAAACGTTAAGTTGTTTCAATTAATTGAGTACTAATTGAGCTGAAATCATCTCATAAAATATAAAGTGAAAAATTTAAAATTAATTTTTTATTAAATACTTAAAGTAAGAAGCTCTGTAGAAAAATCATTCATCTTTTTACCCTTTTAAAAATAGAGTTCACACTTTACAAAATAGTTATTTAATTATTTTTTAAATATTTAGAGTTTTAAAATTAACTAAATTTTATGTATTAAATTCTTCATTATTTGAAATATATAAAATATATATATATATATATATATATATATATATATATATATATATATATATTGTCACACCCTGCATTGGGAGATATGACTGGCACCTGGTGCCCTACTAGGACCTGAACTGCTGGACTGCTAAGTCTGGGCACATCTGGTGCCTGGCTGGCTCTAACTCACTTTTCTGGAAACAAAGGGCTATATAATGGCTGTAAACACAGGCCCCGGCCCATTGGCCTATAGCCTCCTGTACCTGTACTAACAGTTGGCTAGACACATATCAATATAGGGAAATATATGCGGGCCGACAAGGCCACCATGCTATCTAGTTATCTATAACTTAACCATGAAGTACTGGATAGCTACGTGACCGGTAAGGTCACCACTACTGTCGAACTATGGCCCCACACAGCCAACATAAAGGAAACACAAGTACTAACAGCTATACAACTGCACGGCCTCACACGACCGGCTCATCTGACCACAGGGAAATATATACAGAATGCAAGCCTCTAGGAATAACAATAGAAATGATCGGGACAGGGCCCCGACCTACCCGTACTATACAACAAAAGAAAACGAAATACACCTCTGGAATTCAGTCTCCGGATGATAGGAGCTGAATTCTCGATCGCTGACAGGAATTACGTGGTATCGCCTGCTCGTCTATGAGTACCTGCAGGCAAGTAATGCAGCGCCCCACCGGGCGTCAGTACCGCTGGTACTGAGTATGTAAAGCAATGACTGAAAGAAATATCTGAAAATAATAATATAACTGATGAAATTGAAGTAGGAAGGAATAAATTAACTGTCTGATAATGTAAATCATACCTTCTCTTAATTATACTGGAAGGAGTAGGAGTCATACCTGAGGATTTATCATTCTACTGTCGATCTACTCGTATCTACTATAACACGGCACAACATATCATAACATACATAGCACACACAAACCTTACCCGGCCCCCATAAGCCGGGAGGTACAACTAGCACAGAATCTATACCCCTACCCCGGTCATCCCATCTCCTATAAACACTGTAAGAACCCTGCCGGTCCCCTGGGTATGCACTTGGGCTCGCTGAGCCCCTGACTATAACTGCATCTGAGTCTGGAGGACTCCTGAATCAACACCCGGGCGTATCCGCTCGACAGGGGTGTGTAAGGGCCGATCAAGGCACAAATATGGGGAAAACTGGCATCCCATCTTCGTCCCCTGTGGGACGGCATGCCACTCCGTAGATCGACATATCCTCTTCCTCTGGCGGATGAGTCGATACAGCTATCAACCCTGGGGCGGTCATGGATGCTAGGTAGTCCAACCCCAAACAATACAACGGTCTCAACTAGTAATACAATCTGAATGTCTCACATACTGAGGTTAATAGTGGTAAAGTATTGTATATACTATATGCTGAACTAGTGATAGTAATATGTACGTACTTACTGCATGCTGAGGCTAGTAATAGTATATATATATAAATATAGTCTTCTGCCAGACTGTACTGGGGCTAATGCTGAACAAGATATAGTGTTTCTGCTGAAAACTATGCTGTATACTGAGTTTCTATAGTAACATGATTTACTATTCCTAACATGCTTTCTAACTTCGTTTTAACTTATCATTCTATTTCTGAGATGTCTTACAGATATTACATTGCTCTACTAGGTTTCAACTGAATACAATGATATCCTAACATTCTGTGTCACATCACATACTGAGCATGCTGTGGAATTCCTAATACTTATATTAGAATCTATATCATGCTAGCAAGTTGCACGCAAGTTATAACTCGATGCTTCTAATATCGTACCAACATTCGTAATAAACATAACACATGACTTCTGAACATTCTACTGGCCTTTGAATTACTGTGCTGTACCGAGATTACTTAACTTGCTGAGGAAACTAGCTTTACATACGTTATCCTCGAACTATCCGTCTGTCGGACGAGGCTCAGCCGGTACTTCAACTATTTTCTCCCAACTGCATTCATAAATATGTCAATTAATACTAAATACAGCTTTATTTTAAAGAGCAACGTCACTTTCGATATAGTTTATAGCCTAAACTTAGGCTTATCGAAAGACGGTTGAAAACTCGCTATTTTTCAGAGGTACAGAAGGGAGAAATATTCACTTCACAGCTAGGAACACATAGACACTAGTTTAGAGCAATTCCACTTACCTTAGCTCGGTAGCTCGATGATTCGTTGGCCGTATTTCACGAAACTAAATCCTTAGGAATGCTCTCTGTTGCTAAATACCTCGATATCTGGGGTTAATTTGAGTTTGGACAACGTTTAGCAGCGTAATCGGATGAAAATTATATTGCCTTCTTCGTTCTATTTCCTTTCTCTGATGGTTTTCTTTGTTTTCTGGAAATTTCATAAGCTTATAATGAATTAAAACCGAAGTGGGGCTTTATATACTTGGGCCTGGACAAGGCCAACGTGTCACGGAGCTAACGCGGAGGCTCCACCTCCGTGACACGTTGCCATCGCGGAGGGGCTCTGCCTAGGCTCCTTCCGTGATGGTTCGACAGGTTTCTCGTCCGATCTTTCCCGGGGCCTTTCTCTAGCACGTATGGCTTCCAAATATGCTTAACCAACGTGCGAATAGGTTATTTAGGTACCGGAAATTCTGCGGGGTATAACATTCTCCCCCCCTTAAGAACATTCGTCCTCGAATGTACACTGCTATCTAGAGGACTACTTAACTTACTTTCTAGAAATATTTCGACAGAGTTTCCCCTGTAATATGGACTATAGCAAAAACCTGAAATGCAGAAGAGTCCAACACAGGTACTGCACGCAATATTTTAAGATCCACTGGATAACTAAGTATCAATCTTTCTCATTCACACACATACAACTATAAGGTACTGCATAAGTAATAATACGGACATACCTGTCGCCTGACTAGGCCTGAAATAAGTGAGGGTATCTGGCTTTCATATCTTCTTCAGCTTCCCACGTCATTTCCTCTCAGTTCCTGTTACGCCACAATACTTTGACAGACGCAACATCTTTAGTCCTCAACCTGCGAATCTGTGAATCTTTAGGGACCACTTCTCTCTCTACAACTTCTCTCTAAGCAAATTCTCTCTAGGAAGACCAAGTTAAGTTTCTTGGAGGTATGGGGCTAGATCCCCCACCGGACCTCCAAAAAATTCATTTGAATGATGGAATCGTAGATCTCATCGATACGAATCCAATGCAAAAAGAATCATCAAAAAATTCAAACTACAACTCCGGGAATCGACAAAATAGCGAAGTGGTCAACTATGCCCATTCCATGGAGAAATCTGTTAATGTTCAAGAAAAAAATTCCAAGGATGAATCTGTTAATGTGCAAGGAATCCCACTTTATGGAAATGATGGAGAATACTTGGATCTACAATCTCCAAAAAATTCAAATGATGTTCAGTTACCAATTTTACAAAATAGGCAGTTGACGATTTTGAATTTTTTTGGCAAAGTGAAGGCAAAATCCGACCTTCAAAGGCCGGATTCCGGTCAAAATCAAAGGATACCACCAACGGGGAATTGTTACCCAAGCCAAAACGTACCCACCCATAGAGTTGCAACCTCAGCAGATTTGAAAAATAAAGGAATATCTGCCGGCGACGCAGCAGCGAATGGTGCGACAACGCTAGCAGATTCCGGCGAATTTCAAGAACGCACAACCATTGGGGATTGTGGTTACGACCAAAACGACATCACCCAGCAAATCTTGACTCAGGGAAGTGGTGGAACAGTCACTGGCGACCATTTAAAAATGGGAGAGACAGCGGGTATCGGCGCAGATCCAGCGACTGCCCCAGGTCTTGAAACCAGTCGATTGGTGCGTTCAAATGGCGAAAATTCAACCACCCAAACAGAGAAAATAACCAGAAACCACAGCTCAATCAAACATAATACCATGGAGATGCCGACTGGGAAGAAAAATAGCCGAGGCGGCGCCGACAGTGCTTCGAAATTTCAAGCATCCCAATGCAATTCAATTCGTGGTAAGGATGATAACACCCAGCTCCAAAATTTCTCAGCCAATACAAGTCCCAACAAGTCGAATTTGCAAATTAAGAATGGGAAACCCATGAATGTTCACGGTTTGAAGGGAAATGAAGCCACGGCAGTGGGGAATTTTCAGGCGACCGGAAATTATGATACTCATCTTCAAACTACTGCTTATACTAATCATCAAAGCAAATTTGTAAATTCCCCAACCCAAAATCCCATTACATCTGCTGGTCAAAATGACGCTACAATGGGAGGAAAAGCCACTGCCAACCAAGAACTGGCAGTAGCAGGTAAGTCTTCTAACTTTTTTAATGCACTAGCTATGGACAATTCTAGTTTATGTAGGAATGGGACCCAGTTACAACCTAAAGTGATTGAACAAAAAGATGTGGCTGAAAATGTTTGTGTCAAGAATCCAATCAAATCTCAAAAAGATGGTGATTGTGGGAATAACATGGCTGCAAATACTAATGTTTTAGCTAATGATCCGATAAATTACAATGAAGTTTCTAAGAGTCAGAAAAAGGATCATAACAATAAGCCAAATACTTCAAAACCTCCACAACCTAAAATTTCCTCCAACTTTGATAATTACCAACCCCCTCTACCAAAAGAGAAACAAGTCCAACCTAATGAAAATATTACAAAAAAACCCAACCAGATTTCTCACAACAATAATAAAACCAACACTGTCCAAGAACCAGCCCCTCCAACAATTGTACAATCCTTAGCTACCATCCTTAGAACTAATCAAGCTAAGACTTATGTTCCTATTAAGTTCTCACCCCCACAAATTACTACCAAACAAGGTTTTCCTGCTGTAATATTTACAAAAGAAGACTTTATGGTCAAGTTAGCAAATAGGTGTAAATTCACCTTAATAGGAAAATTCACTAGTCCTATGCCAAAGATGGAACTCATTAGAAAAAGTTTCATTCTTCAAACTCAGTTAACTGGAGGAGTCAAAATAGCACATTTCAACTCAAGGCATATCTATATAGATTTAGACAATGAGAATGATCATATCACTGTCTGGAACAAACAAAAAATGTATATAGAAGGCAAACATATGAGACTGCAAATGTGGACTCCTACTTTTAGACCAGAGGAAGAGACTTCTATTGTCCCTATCTGGGTTACTCTCCCTGAACTTCCTTGGCATTGTTACTACCTAGAATTCCTTACTGCCTTACTATCTCCTGTGGGTAAAGCTATGTATCTAGACACTGCCTCTGTTCAAAAGACTAGAGGAAGTGTAGCTAAAGTGAGAATGCAAATCGACCTAACCAAGGATAGACCCCACCATATATGGCTGGGATTTGATGAAAATGATATCACTAAAGGGATATGGCAGGCTATTGAATATGAGGATGTGCCAGATTACTGTTCTTTTTGTAAACACCAGGGCCACCTAATTCAGGACTGTTCTATGAAGCAAAAAGAGGATGATCAGAAAAAGAGAAAGGAAGCGGAAGCTGAAACTAACAAACACAACAAGCAAACAAACTTGGATAAAAAAGAATCCAAGTCACCCGACGCCAGCAACAAAGAGGAACACCCAAAGTCCAATGTCAGAACAACAGGTAACAAACTGATTGAACATATAGTGCAGGAAAGTAAGAGCAGAAATCTGGAGGAACAGTGGCAAACACAAAAGAGGAAAAACTTTAAAGGAAACACTCACAGCCACAAACTCCAAGACAATAGCAAACAGGTATACAGACCCATCCAAACAATCAATCCAGGTATGACTCATGAATCTCTCACAGGTTGTAATGTTGAGCTGGAAATCCAAGCCCAACACCCCACTCCCCAGGATACTCAGATTACTGCTGCTACTAGTGGAGTGCCAAAAGGAAATGTTCCACAAGACTCAGGTATTGACTCAATGCTCCCCACCACCATGGCTCCCACATCTCATGAAGCTCAGATTAATGCTGCCACTAATGGAGTGCAGAAAGGAATTGTTCCACAAAACTCAGGTATTGACTCAATGCTCCCCACCCCCATGGCTCCCCCCAACTATATCACTGTTATTGATGCTGATGACTGTGTAGTTACTGGAGGTATGGATGGTGTGAAGGAGAAACCCACTAACCTGCAGGAAGGGGTAACCAAAGGGGGGAATCTGTCTCATGTTTTGCATGAGAACCAATCCACTGACCCTAGATGTGACTATAGAGCCCCTGCTACCACTTTTACTTCTAGTCTGAGTATTCCGAATCAGTGTGTAACAGACAGATTGGTTCGGAAAGACAATATGGTTCAAGATGGTACTATACAAACTCAAATGACAAAGAAAGCAAAACCAAATGCTCAAAAGAGAAAAGCAGCCCAAAAAAGAAAAGCCGAACTTGAAGCTGCCACAACTGCTAGTCATCAAGATAAGGATACACCACAAAATTTTGGAACCGACATGACTACTAGTGCCAGTGGTTCAGATATTCAGACTCCGGAATATAAGAATTCAAGCCAGCTGGTTAGAAGTATTGAGAGGGAGGAGGAACCTGAGGAGGTGGATCATTTTATTTATGATCAACCTCAGCAGACCCCTACTCCAGCCCCTGAGACGCCTACTGCAAACCCCACTGATTGCGATCCTCCGGATCCGGTGTTTGCAGTGTGCGTTCTCAATATCTCGGGCACTACAGCATTTGATGCAGACGAATACAGACAGGTGGTGTCAGAGGAAGACACAGACTGTGACTCGGAGGAAGAACCCACAAATACCACAGAGGAAAGACGGTCCATCCAAATGATACAAACTCTTGGTGATACTACCTCTCAGATGTCAGAGGCCCAAATGAAGCAAGTTACAGATAGACAGGGTCTATCACCACGGGGAGCACCGCAATTTTCACCTGGACCTGAGACTGGCCCTCCAGCCAACAGGACCAGGCTGAAAGTTAAAACCCGTCAGCCCCATGATTAGTTCACTCATTTGGAATGCGAGAGGCATCAGGACTCTTGGTGCCTTGGAGAGACTAAAAATACTCAAGCAGATTCACAAACTAACTATTATCACCATATTGGAGCCATTTGCAGACAATGCTCATATTCACCTATTCACTAACTACCTGACCATGCACAACTCCGTCTGTAATGACAATGGGAAGATTTGGGTCTTTTGGAATAATGACATAGACTGTGTTCTTCTCAGTTGTGATGATCAACAAGTGACTTGTGAGTTCAGACATGTTGAATGTGCTGAGACCTTCACTATGACATTTGTCTATGCTAAGTGTCAGGAGAACCTCAGGGCCTCACTCTGGGACAATCTCAGATGCAGATCTCAGACTGCTACTCCTTGGTGCTCCATTGGGGATTTTAATGTCATTACTACCCTAGAAGAGAAACAAGGGGGTGCTCCTTATCGAATGCGGAAGAGTTATGGATTTCTGAGTACGATAGAGCAGTGTGGCTTGATTGATCTGGGATATCACGGTTCTAGATTTACTTGGTCGAATGGTAGAGGCCCGGACGATGTGGTATGGAAGAGACTTGACAGAGCCATGGTGAATGATAGCTGGCTCAATAAAATGCCTCTTACTACCGTTACTCATCTTCCTTTTGTGGGTTCAGACCATTGTCCGCTTCTCCTTGAGATGACTGACAGACAGGAAGCTCATGTCAAATATTTCAAGTTTCTCCACTGCTGGGTTGATAATCCGACCTTCATGGATACGGTGCGGCAGTGCTGGACTAGGGAGATTCATGGGCATCCTATGTGGGTATTTCACCAAAAGTTGAAGAGACTCAGCTCTACACTTAGCCAGTGGTCAAAAACTGAGTTCGGGGATATCTTTGCTCGGGTAAAGGAATATGAGGATGCAGTTAGAGTTGCTGAAGAAAAGTTCATCCAAACAAATAGTGATGTTGACAGATCTTCACTGCATGCTTTGAATGCAAAATACATCAGATTCCTTAAGCTGGAAGAGTCCATCCTAAAACAGAAAACCCAGCTGCAATGGTTCAAAGAGGGAGATGCCAACACTAGCTACTTTCATGCCCTCATGAGAGGTAGAAAGAGGCGACTCTTTATCCATAAAATTCAGAGTGATACAGGAGAATGGATTCAGGGGGATGCCAATATTGCGAAGGCTGCGTGTGCCCATTTCCAGAATCTATTTTCTGGACGGGCATGCTATGTTAGGGAAGATCTCCTCACCTGTATACCGTCACTAGTCACAGATGATCAGAATGAAAAGTTGACTGCTATACCTGACTTGGAGGAATTGAAGAGAGTGGTATTTTCCATGAACCCAAACTCTGCAGCAGGGCCGGATGGAATGAATGGGAAATTCTTCCAAACATGCTGGGAAATTATTAAGAGGGACTTACTCGATGTGGTGCAGTCTTTCTTTTGTGGTTCCTCTCTCCCCAAATATCTTTCACACGCGTGTCTAGTTCTAATACCGAAGGTGGAGTCCCCAAACCACTTAGCTGAATTTAGACCGATAAGTTTGAGTAACTTCTCCAATAAGATTATCTCAAAACTTATTTGTCTCCGGCTGGCTCCTATTCTCCCGAGCCTAATCTCGACCAATCAGTCAGGATTTGTTAAGGGAAGGAGCATATCGGAAAACATCATGTTGGCACAGGAAGTTGTTCGAAGCATCAAGAAGAAGAATTCTGGGGGTAACGTGGTTATCAAGCTTGATATGGCGAAGGCATACGACAGAGTCTCCTGGGCCTACACCTGCCTTGTCCTCCGAAGAATGGGATTTGGTGAGCTGATTATTGACATGTTCTGGAGAATTATGGCGGATAACTGGTATTCAGTCATCATCAATGGCTCTAGACATGGCTTCTTTCACTCCACCAGAGGTCTTAAACAGGGGGACCCACTCTCTCCAGCCCTATTTATTTTAGGGGCAGAGGTTCTCTCCAGAATGTTGAACAACTTGAACCATAATCAATTCTTCCATGGATTCTATATGGAAAGAAGAGGTCCTCAAGTGAACCACCTAAGCTTTGCAGATGATGTCATCATCTTCACCTCAGGGGGGAGGAGATCTCTAGAGTTGATTATGCAGACCCTCACCGACTATGAAGGTTGCTCGGGACAGCTCATTAACAAATCTAAAAGTCACTTTATGGTCCCCGCTAATGCCCACCCTCCAACAGTCACTACTATTAAAGCGGTTACGGGTTTTTCACAGCAGGAGTCTCCCATCACCTATTTGGGTTGCCCGCTATATATCGGGACACAGAGGATTGTCTACTTCTCAAATCTTATTTCTAAAGTGGTAGGAAGGATTTCTGGGTGGCAGTCAAAAATGCTAAGTTATGGGGGAAAAGCTACTCTCATCAAACACGTTCTCCAGTCACTCCCTATCCACTTGCTCAGCTCCATCTCTCCTCCTAAAACGGTTATGGACGAGATTGAGAAGTTAACAGCTGACTTCTTTTGGGGCATGAAAAATGGTAGAAAGAGGTATCACTGGGCTTCTTGGGACACCTTATGCTACCCCTACGATGAAGGTGGGGTAGGATTCAGGAAGATTCATGAAGTTTGTAAATCCTTTGAACTCAAACAGTGGTGGAATTTCCGAACTAAGGAATCTCTCTGGAGGGACTTTCTTCTAGCCAAATACTGTCAGCGTTCCCATCCGGTCTCAAAAAAGTGGCACTCTGGTGATTCTCAAAGCTGGAAGAAACTCATGACTAACAAGCAGAGGGCTGAGGAAAACCTATTGTGGAAGGTTTACTCCGGCAGCTCTAGTTTTTGGTGGGATAACTGGCTCGGTATTGGACCTCTTGCTACCTATAGGATATTGCCTGGCAGGCCGGGCAAGGTGGCAGTTTCGGAATTCCTAAACCAGGGTCAGTGGAGGATAAATCGGCTACAACAGCAGCTCCCCCAACACTTGGTCACACAAATTATGAACACTCCAATTCTATTTCACCCGGACAGACCTGATCAGCCTTTTTGGAAGACCACTACCTCGGGTAATTTCACTTCTACTTCGGCTTGGGCGATGATAAGGAGATCCAAACAGACCACTATCATCGACAGAAGAACCTGGCAGAAGCATGTACCATTTAAATCCTCCTTTACATTGTGGAGGGCGCTTAGGAATAAGCTCCCTACAGCAGCCAGAATCCTGAGGTTTGATCCGGAGGCCAACACAGATTGTGCTTGCTGTCGAGACAAAGGCTATGAGGATGTTCAACATGTCATGGTCTCCGGTAATTTTGCTACTGCAGTTTGGACCCCCTTCTCTACAACTATGGGTTTCAGACATCGCGATATGCCCCTCAGGGCCCTCCTAATGCACTGGTGGGCTCAGAAGCCCGGTAGTGACCCCCACAACACCCTACTTAGAGCCCTCCCTATCTTCATTTGCTGGAACCTTTGGAAGAACAGGTGTGCAGCGAAGTATGGTTACAAACAGTCAAACCTGTTGAGGGTGAAGTACGGTATTATTAGTGATATCTACAAACTCTTGACGACGGTTTTCCCATACGTACACTGGCCTTCAAACTGGAGAGAACTTTGTGCTAGGGTGGAGTCATGTACACACGAGATTAGAGTCACCAGAGTCCAATGGTCCAGACCGGCTACTGGACTGGTCAAAATCAACACCGATGGTAGTGCTCTTGGCAATCCGGGAAAGATTGGGGCAGGAGGTATCATCAGGGATCGTCATGGGGATCTGATTCATGCTTATGCTACTCCCCTTGGGGAAGGGACAAATAACCAGGCGGAGTTGGAATCATCTTATATAGGTCTCACTTGGTGCCTTCACAACGGCCACTCAGGCGTCATCCTCGAGGTTGATTCGGAGCTTCTAGTTGGTTGGATTAGGGGCACTTTTGCCCCCCCTTGGCATCTACACCACACTTTTCTCAGACTGCAGGACACTATCAGACAGCTTCATACTTTCTCGTGTCGTCACATACTCAGAGAGGGCAATACCGTTGCTGATGCACTGTCTAAACATAGCCACACCACTACTATCGCAGTTCACTTCTCTTGCCTACAGGACTTACCGGTACACATCAGGGGTTACCTCACGACGGACAAAATGGGCTTGCCTAACTTCAGAAGAAGGAAGACTAGGAGGATCAAAGAACCACCATGAGATACTGTGAATTGCTTGGTATGTATCCAAGCTCGGTATGGATGTCTCTATACCATTTTTTTGTTTGGTAACTCTTCCTTTTCAGGTAGGCTTTTCTTTCTTTTTCTAGAATAGGTCTTTCTTTGTAAAGGGAGAGTCTCCCTCATTTACTGCTTTCCTAGAATTTATGTATTGGAGAGGAGTCCTCTCCTGTAGGTGCATAGTTTCTAGGTTTCCATATTCGTATCGGGGATGGGTTGGCCAACCTTAGCAGGAT
Organism: Datura wrightii; assembly: GCA_035772735.1. Taxonomy (NCBI): domain Eukaryota; kingdom Viridiplantae; phylum Streptophyta; class Magnoliopsida; order Solanales; family Solanaceae; genus Datura; species Datura wrightii. The sequence continues at coordinate 149,216,318 of JASDFA010000018.1, forward strand.
GTCCGACCTATGAACCACCATTAAATCGGAGGTAAGGTTTTATGTCCCCCTCCATGTACTTATTTTTGCTGTTTTATTTATGATAAGGCCTGGGGGTGCTGCTCAGCCCCTGCCCGGGACAAGGGCGTTTAATAAAAAAAAAAAAAAAAAAAAAAAAAAAAAAAAAAAAAAAAAACCTGCGAATCTGTCTGTCTAAGATAGCTACGGGAACCTCTTCATATGCTAACTCTTCTATGACCTGGACATCCTGAACTGGAACTACTGTAGAAGGGTCCCCTACGAACTTCCTCAACATAGAGACATGGAATACTGGGTGAACAGATGCTAACTCCGGAGGCAAGTTCAATTCGTATGCAACTCGGCCTATTCTTCGCCGAATCTGATATGGCCCAATGAATTTCGGGCTAAGCTTTCCTTTCTTGCCAAATCTCATCACCCCTTTCATCGGAGACACTTTCAGATATACCCAGTCATCTACCGCAAATTCTAGATTTCTGCGCCGTATATCTGCATAAGACTTCTGGCGGCTCTGAGCAGTCAGTAAACGTTGTCGGATAAGCTTTATCTTTTCCTCTGACTGCCGAACAATGTCTGGGCCAATCAATGCTGATTCCCCCACTTCAAACCAGCCCACCGGTGATCTACATTTTCGCCCATATAGTGCTTCAAAGGGCGCCATCTGGATAGCTGAATGATAACTGTTATTATAAGAAAATTCAATCAACGAAAGATGCTCATCCCAGCTACCCCCAAAATCTAGTACACATGCTCGCAGCATATCTTCGAGCGTTTGGATAGTCCGTTTAGCCTGCCCATCTGTCTGAGGGTGGAATGCTGTGCTCAAATTGATCTGCGTTCCCAAACCCCTCTGGAACGACTGCCAGAATCTAGCTGTAAACTATGCTCCCCTATCTGAAATAATGGATACCGGCACTCCATGTAATCTAACTATTTCTCTGATATATAATTCGGCATAATCCTCAGCCGAGAAGATAGCCTTCACTGGCAGGAAATGAGCTGATTTTGTCAGCCTGTCAACTACTACCCAAATGGAATCATTTCTGCGTCTGGTACGGGGTAACCCTGTTACAAAATCCATGTTTATCATTTCCCATTTCTACGTAGGCACCTTTATATCTTGCGTCAGACCGCCCGGCTTCTGGTGCTCCGCTTTCACCTGCTGACAGTTAGAACATCTAGATACAAATTCAGCTATCTCAGCTTTCATACCTGGCCACCAGTAGATGTCTCTGATGTCGTGGTACATTTTCGTCGCTCCTGGATGGAGGGAATAGCGAGCGTAATGTACCTCATGCATAATCCGCCCACGAAGCCCTGAAACATTCGGGACACAGAGGCGGCCCTTACAGCGTAACACATCATCCTCCGTCATTTGGAAATCTGACTCCTTACCTTTCTGAATTCTATCTCTGAGCTGGACTAAATCAGGGTCCTCATACTATCGTTCTTTTACCTCTGTAACTAATGATGACACAGCAGAATTCTGAATTACCGCTCTATTATTTTCTGTTTCCATTAATCGAACGGCTAACCCAGCTAACTGATGAATTTCTTTAGCTAGCTCCCGCTTCTCAGGTTGCAAATACGCCAAACTCCCCATTGACTTACGACTCAGGGCATCTGCTACAACATTAGCTTTTCTGGGGTGGTATAGAATATTCACATCATAATCTTTTGACAGCTCCAACCAGCGTCGTTGCCGCAGATTCAACTCCCTCTAAGTGAAGATGTACTGTAGGCTCTTGTGATCTGTGTAAATATCAACATGGATGCCGTACAAGTAATGCCTCCACATTTTCAAGGCGTGGATCACTGTGGCTAGTTCCAGATCGTGGGTAGGGTAGTTCTTTTCGTGTTTCCTCAGCTGTCTGGAAGCATATGCAATCACTCTACCATGCTGCATCAACACACAACCTAACCCGACGCCTGATGCGTCGCAGTACACTGAATAACCTTCTGTGCCTTCCGGCAATGCTACAACTGGGGCAGAGGTTAATCTGTCTTTCAGTTCCTGGAAGCTCTGCTCACATGCCTCTGTCCATTAAAACTTTTCTGCTTTCTTTGTCAATTTGGTTAGAGGTGCCGCAATGGTCGAGAACCCTTCAAGGAACCTCCTGTAATATCCTGCCAACCCCAGAAAGCTACGAACTTCAGTCGGAGTGGTAGGCCTAGGCCATGACTTAATTGCTTCTATTTTCTGTTTGTCAACTTGTATACCAGCATCTGAGATGATATGCCCTAAAAAGGCCACTGAGTTAAGCCAGAATTCACACTTAGAAAATTTAGCATACAACTAGCGGTCCCTGAGGATCTGGAGCACTGTCCGCAAATGAGTCCGGTGATCTGCTTCAGAGCGAGAATACACCAGAATGTCATCAATGAATACTATCACGAACAAGTCCAGGAAAGGTCTGAAAATACTGTTCATCAGGTCCATGAAGATTGCTGGGGCATTCGTTAACCCAAAGGACATGACTAGAAATTCAAAATGTCCATATCGGGTCCTGAACGCTGTCTTAGGAATATCTCTCTCACGTACTCGAACCTGGTGATATTCGGACCGCAAGTCAATCTTAGAAAAGTATCTGGCTCCCTGCAACTGATCAAATAAGTCATCAATTCTGGGGAGCGGGTACTTGTTCTTTATTGTAACTTTGTTTAATTGCCGATAATCTATGCACATTCAGAGCGAGCCATCTTTCTTCCTCACAAATAAAACTGGCGCACCCCACGGCGAAGTACTCGGCCTGATAAAACCTTTATCCAACAAGTCCTTCAGCTGCTCCTTTAATTCTTTGAGTTCTGCAGGAGCCATACGATAGGGAGGAATTGATATCGGCTGAGTGCCTGGTAACAAGTCAATAGCAAAATCTATCTCCCTTTCGGGGGGAATACTAGGTAACTCATCAGGAAACACATCAGGGAATTCACTCACTACCGGAACAGACTGGAGTGTCGGAGATCCTGCTTGGACATCCTGAACTCTGATCAGATGGTAAATACATCCCTTAGATATCGACTTTCTCGCCTGAAGGTAGGAAGTAAACCTACTGATCACGGGCAAAAATAGCATGCCCGAGATACGCTTTATGACTTAAATTAGTCTTGTTTATCTAAGTTATCGTGTACATTTTCATGTAATTTTAGATGAAGTAAAGATATGTGCTAACCAACATGATTAGCCTTTGTTTTGTAGGTTTTTTGATGACTTTTGAGCAACTAATCCATGAGTTGGTGAGGTAGAGGCTTGGAAACGGAATTAACACGCGAACGTCGGCGAAGAGGAGGCACAAAACAGCCCACCGGCGCGTCGACAAGGTGCCACGGCAGGCAGGCCGCTCACAACAGCCCACCTGCGCGTTGGCAACGTGCCACGACAGGTGGCCTCCGCGACCAAGGGCTGCCAACGCGCTGCCCAGGCAGCGTGACACGCTGCCAACGCGGCAGGGTGCTGCCCGGGCCGATTTCGGGTGATTTCCAGAGGGCCTCCATGTCCGTAGCGTGTCACGGAGGCCGTGCTCCGCGATGCACTCTGTGACAAGTTGCTTGTTATTCCGGGAAAGAGTCCTACTACTATAAATAGCACACTTAGGTTTATTTTTCAAATTTCAGACTTGGTGGAGCAAGGACGTGGGTTACAGGCAGTTGAGGGACGAAAAAGCTAAGGGTTTTTCTCTCTTTCTTTCTTCTTTCAATCAATTGTTTGTATGATTAACACTTGTTTTAGGATGATTAATCCACAAATGAGTGGCTAATTCTCTTCCTTGCTAAGGTTATGAACAATGGTGATGAATTTTGATTATTGAATTGTATGGTTTTTCATCTTCTTCTTCTATGTTGTTCTATTAATTCTTGTTTCTACTGCATTAGTGTGTGGCCGACATTAATGTACATCTAAAAAGTCCGATTTCACTCAAGAGAGCACGAAACTGGAAAGTTGTGAATTAATAGGGTATTGTTCTTAACTTGATTTGGGAAAATTGGGTTTTGATGTGCTTTCCTGATAGAAATATACTTGAAAGCCGTATTAGTCAATTTAGGAATCGGAATTGTATTGCGAGGTCATAAATTGCATTTGATCACAGAAATGTAGACGGATGGTTTATGATTCTTAAGTGAGATTAAATACGAGAGTTTTAATCTCTTGGCTAATGTTCTTGGCTAGCAACTAGAAGAGAAGAATAACCGAATTATGATTATAATCAAGTTCATTATTTGTTCTTAACCTTGGCATGCTCATATCCATAGTTTAAATTCAAAGTATATATTTGTTAATAGTTTTAGTATATAATTCATAAACAACATTATTTAACTTTTGGTTACGTTGTTGTCAGCATATATAGAAGTAAGATAGAATATAGTATACTTGAGCAATTTTTACTTATCCAGAGTCTCCTTGGTTCGATACTTGGCTTACTTAGCCACTTTATTACTTGTTTGACCACGTGCACTTGCGTGTCGGTTTTTAACCCCTACCAAAGCACCGAACAAGTTTTTGGCGCCGTTGCCGGGGAGACTAGGCAATTGGTGAAATTGTATTAAGTGTAAATTTACTGTATTTTTATTTTATTTTCTTAGTGCTGACAACTTGGTCTTAGTGTTTGTTTTAATTCCTTTTCATTTTATATATATATATATTTTCTTTTTCGGATACCCTTATTGACATGACATCGTGGAATACAAATGGTTTAAATGGTGGATACTCATATTTTAGCGAATCTTGTCTGAATTGCGGAGGACACCATTCGTGGCAGCACTGTAACACGTGCAATATATGTGGTGGTCAAGATGGCCATTGGGATGGCTGTCCGAATGCATACTACCCCCCCCCCCCAAGCCCCTACTATGATCCTTCTGTTGTTTTTTTTGAATATAGGCATGCTGAAAATGAGGACTTGGGACGCCAAGCTCGAATAGAAGACATGCTTAAACAACTCCTGGAGCAATCAGAAGCAATGAAGGAGGCGATGGCGGTATTGAGAATTCAGCAAGAAGAGAATGCAGAGGCTCTAGAAAGGATGAGCATCAAATTCACGGAGATGATTGCTGAGGCTGAAGCTTGTGATAAATCGCAGGCAACAGTTTTAGCCGATATTCAAGAGGAACTACAAGAGGAAGACAAGGGTGAATTTTTGGATGAAGCCCAACAATTAGAATCTCTTGAGTGTCCCCGTGACGGGCTCACACTTATGGAAAATCCATTCATGGAAGAATAGATAGAGTATCCCCCATTTGACATTAATGGAGAGATAGATGTCGATGCTGAGAAGGTGTATCCAAGTAAGGAGGTCAAGTATAATGCAGTTTCAGAGTTGAGGTGTATTGGACCACACTCGACGCATTTTTCGACATTAAGTTTGGTTAACAACATAGAAGTAGAGTCTTCCAAGCTTATAGAGAAATGTCTAGAGGAGGACCAAGCCCCATATATTTTGAAATTTGCTAACTCAGAAAGACAAAATGACTTCGCTTACTTAAGGGCCAATAAGTTCAAAAAGAAACATCTACTGTTTGGTCCTTACAATTTTTCACCACCACCCCTGGAGCATAAGAGGAAATTAGAAAAGGAATTAGGGGTGAGATTCATATCCTCAAGGTGGAGGAAAAAGTGGTGAAACTTGGTACGTCGTACCGCGACGAAAAATTAGGCGCTGCTTGGGAGGCAACCCAAGGGTACCACAGGTACCATTTTAATTTCTTGCAATTGAGTTAAGTTTTGTTTATTTTTCATCTTGTGTTGTTTTGGTGGAAAGTTAAGCACAAATGGAGGGGAAGTCTGAGTACCCGTGGAGGAGGAAGCTAACAAGCATGGAAGAGAAAAAGTGTGGGGTTGACCACCCACTTGTGCAAAGTCGAAGAAATGCATACTGTTAGCTAAGCCTAAAGGCCTCAGGGAGTATTTCTCACCCTTTGTAAATTTTAATTTGATGCTATGAGGACATAGCCTGATTTAAGTGTGGGGTGAGGGAAATTTCAAGGGAAATTTCAAAAATTTTTGTTGTGCTTAACGATTTTTGGTGAATGTAATGCTTGTGAGAAATTTGAATAATTTGAAAATTTTTTGTGAATTAAGCATGACTTCATCACCCGTTGGTTTTTCTTTTCGGTTCTTTTCCGACGGGGGGTATTTGAACCGAAGAATAAAATTTTTCTTTTTCTTTCCTTGGTCTGTATATAAAGTTTTTAGTCATAGCTAGGGACTGTTTCCGACTATGGATGGATGACGACCGTCTTGAGGAAAATTAGTCGATAGGTTTTGGGTTTTTGAAACCATAACTAGTTGGTGCTTGATGTTCTTTTTATGTGCTATACATGGTTGTAGGATGCAAGTATGTTCAGTGTGAAGCATGCAAGTGTATAACTTTTTTTTTGAGACACTTAGGCTCTTGAATTTGACTCAATAAGATGGAAGCTTAATTCTGAATTCTTGTGATTAGCTGAGTAAGAGTCTACTGATTGTGTCTTGATTTGAGCATGTGCCAGGAGTGTAAGGTTTTTGAGTATTTTGTGCTATTATGAAATGTCTAGAACTTGCCTGGTGTGTATATAAAACGAAATGAAGGATGTGAATTGTAGGAGATGATTTAGGCATTTCTTTGAATGAACCAAACTTTTATCCCTCATTATACCTACCTTGAAAAATTAATCCTAGTTAACCCCATTGAGCCTTGAGCCTATTCTTTGATAGCTGCAACATAAGCTTAATCCTTTTTCTTTCATTAGCCTTGAAATTGAACCAAAACTCCTAAGCACTTAAAGGAAAAATCCAAAAGAGTAAAGGAGTGAGAAGAATGAAAAAGAAGGGAAAGTAGCAATTGTAAGAGTTGAGAAAGGTCGAGGGTGCACTTGTTTGAATATGGGTGAGTATTAGTAGGGAGTAAGAAAATAAATAAATGAAAAGTTACTTATAGAACTCCTTACTAATAAGCTAAAACGCCTAAAGAAAGGGGGGAACAAAAGAGGAAAAAGAAAGATGAAAAGAGAAAAAGGTGAAGTGAGGGAAGGGAAGTTTGTAATGAAGGCGTGATGTATTAAAAGCGCTTAGGAAAGATAGTCACTATTACTAATCATAATAGTACTTACCCGCACCTGAGTTACATTACAACCTAAAAAGTCCTACTTGATCTTACATTCATACATCCTTAAATTAGTGGAATAAAACACTAAGGGCAAGCTTATGGGTCATTACATAATGCATGTGAATTCTTTGTGAGAGTGAGCGTAATTCTATTCACGTACCCACACATGTTGTGATGTAAAAAATTGTTTTTGCATGTGATTGGGTAACTCTCTTCCCGTGAGGGGCACATGTTGAATGAAGGATATAATTCGTGTGAGATGTCTTAATCAGTTGATTTGCATGAGTTTTCTAAGATTGAGAGTCGATTCTTGAGGTTAAGAGGTCTTAACATCGTTGTATTTCATTTATGTGATTAAATTGTGCATGCTCTATTTGTAGCTTGTTATCTTACGTAATCATTATAGCCGTAACTTGAATTATCTTGATAAATTAGTTATGTGGGAGTCTCCATATGCATGATATGTAAAAGGTTGTTCAAGGACGAACAAGGTTTTAAGTGTGGGGTTGTGATCACGGGCAAAAATAGCATGCCCGAGATACGCTTTATGACTTAAATTAGTCTTGTTTATCTAAGTTATCGTATACATTTTCATGTAATTTTAGATGAAGTAAAGATATGTGCTAACCAACATGATTAGCCTTTGTTTTGTAGGTTTTGATGACTTTTGAGCAACTAATCCATGAGTTGGTGAGGTAGAGGCTTGGAAACAGAATTAACACGCGAACGTCGGCGAAGAGGAGGCACAAAACAGCCCATCGGCGCGTTGACAAGGTGCCACGGCAGGCAGGCCACTCACAACAGCCCACCTGCGCGTTGGCAACGTGCCACGACAGGTGGCCTCCGCGACCAAGGGCTGCCAACGCGCTGCCCAGGCAGCATGACACGCTCCCAACGCGGCAGGGTGCTGCCCGGGCCGATTTCGGGTGATTTCCAGAGGGCCTCCGCGTCCATAGCGTGTCACGGAGGCCGTGCTCCGCGATGCACTCCGTGACACGTTGCTTGTTATTCCGGGTAAGAGTCCTACTACTATAAATAGCACACTTAGGTTTATTTTTCAAATTTCAGACTTGGTGGAGCAAGGACGTGGGTTACAGGCAGTTGAGGGACGAAAAAGCTAAGGGTTTTTCTCTCTTTCTTTCTTCTTTCAATCAATTGTTTGTATGATTAACACTTGTTTTAGGATGATTAATCGACAAATGAGTGGCTAATTCTCTTCCTTGCTGAGGTTATGAACAATGGTGATGAATTTTGATTATTGAATTGTATGGTTTTTCATCTTCTTCTTCTATGTTGTTCTATTAATTCTTGTTTCTACTGCATTAGTGTGTGGCTGACATTAATGTACATCTAAAAAGTCTGATTTCACTTGAGAGAATACGAAATTGGAAAGTTGTGAATTAATAGGGTATTGTTCTTAACTTGATTTGGGAAAATTGGGTTTTGATGTGCTTTCCTGATAGAAATATACTTGAAAGCCGTATTAGTCAATTTAGGAACCGGAATTGTATTGCGAGGTCATAAATTGCATTTGATCACAGAAATGTAGACGGATGGTTTATGATTCTTAAGTGAGATTAAATACGAGAGTTTTAATCTCTTGGCTAATGTTCTTGGCTAGCAACTAGAAGAGAAGAATAACCGAATTATGATTATAATCAAGTTCATTACTTGTTCTTAACCTTGGCATGCTCATATCCATAGTTTAAATTCAAAATATATATTTGTTAATAGTTTTAGTATATAATTTATAAACAACATTATTTAACTTTTGGTTACGTTGTTGTCAGCATATATAGAAGTAAGATAGAATATAGTATACTTGAGCAATTTTTACTTATCCAGAGTCTCCTTGGTTCGATACTTGGCTTACTTAGCCACTTTATTACTTGTTTGACCATGTGCACTTGCGTGTCGGTTTTTAACCCCTACCAAAGCACCGAACACCTACCTTTTGGCGTAGCGGTGCTGCCCTTCCACTCCCGCACTGCTTCTCCTGGGAAGTGGAATCAGACCGTCTTGGTCCAACATTCAACGTTGGCAAAGCACGGTACTAACCAATCCATACCCATTATGGCATCGAAGTCTATCATTTCTAACTCGACCAGATCTACTGTGGTCTGACGGTCAACAACCTCTACTATACACCCTCGATAAATTTTGCTAGCCACAATAGAGTCACCGACGGGCGTGGATACTAAAAAGGGCTGCTGCAATAATTCTGGTGCGGTATTGAACTTTCGTGCCACAAATGGAGTAATGTAGGACAAGGTAGACCCTGGATCAATCAACACATAAGCAGGGTGTGAGCAGATAGTTAGCATACCTGTCACAACATCAGGTGACGCTTCTGAATCTTGCCTCCCTGGTAAGGCATATGTGCGGCTTGGACCCGCACCTGTACTGGAGGCCTCCGATCTACCCCGAACCCTGCCTGCTGAAACTGAAGGCCTGCGCCCAGTCGAGGATGCTGTGGCTCGTGAGCCTGCAGATGCCCTATCCTGTCTATCTCGGTCCTCTCGGCCTCTGGCTGGGCAATCTTTCAACAAATGGCCTTCTTGGCCACAATTATAACATGCGGTGGAGCCATATCTGCATGCTCCAGGATGGCGGCGACTGCATATAGGGCAAAGTGGTAGGGTATACCTACTCTGCTCCGCCCTCCTCTGTAATGGTGAATCTGCCATCTGCGAGCCTCTACCAGTCTCTGACTGCCCCCTGCGGCTGAATCTACCCCCCTGCGACTGTGGCGGAGGCGGGGGCCTGGGCAGCCTATCTAACAATCGTGGCCTGGGTCCTCCCCGAGCCTCCCTCTGTAACTCAACTGGCCTGTCCCGGCGGCGCTGTTCCTGATTGGCCCTTATGATCTCCCGATGCCGCTGTCTGATGTCCTCAATATTCTGGGCGAATGCCTGAACTCGAGCAATGTCCATGTCCTCTCGCAGTGTGGCCGTAATACAAGTCTCAACATATTCTGGATTCAACCCCATGATAAAGCGGTGTACTCTGGATGCCATGGTATCAACAAAGGCTGGTGCATATCGAGCCAAAGAATCAAACCGTAAGGAATATTCCCTAACACTCATGGCCCCCTGCTCCAGATGTAAGAACTGGCCTACCCGGGCCTGTCGAATCTCCCGCAGCAGATAATGATCCAGAAAAGCTCCTGAGAAGCTGGACCAGGTTGGAGGGGAAACATCTCTCCCTCGGGACCTTTCCCAGCTTTCATACCACAATACGACGATGTCCCGTAACTGAAATGCTGCCAACTCAACTGATTCTGTAGGCGTGGCATGCATAACCCTGAAGATTCTCTGCATTTGATCCAGAAAATCCTGAGGGTCCTCTGTCCGGTCCGTACCTGTAAACTGTGGGGGATTCATAGCTAAGAACTCTCGGACCCTCGAACTACCGGGCCCTCCTGATGACTCCGCAACTGTAGACGGCATTGGCTGACGCTGAGCAGCCATCATCTGTGCTAACATAACTACAGCACTCCTAACCTCCTGGTCGGAAGGTGTCGGTATAGGGACTACTGAAGGTAGTGTCGCCCCAAGCGGCTCCTGATGTGGTGGAGACTGCTGAGAAGGCTAGGACGATGCCTCTGTAGTGCCCTCTGATCGGGCTTTTTCTAAACGAGGGTGAGGCATCCTGCTGGTGCCTTCCCCTGCTGCAATATCTAAGCTCCGGCCTGTGATAGGATGTCGCTGGTCTGACATTATCTGTAACCGAAGAATATAGTAAGCTTTTAGGGACTCAACCCTATATTGTACCGCTCTACAGCACGACTGAATAAGAATAAAAGACAACCATCCTATCATGCCTTGCAGCCTCCTACCCATAGTAAGTGGTGCACAACACATCCATGGATAGGACTCTACTTAGCATGGCTTGCAGACTCCCTGGGATACGACCTGCTCTGATACCAAGTTTGTCACACCCCGCCTTGGGGGGTATGACTGGCACCTGGTGCCCTACTAGGACCTGAACTGCTGGACTGCTAAGCCTGGGCACATCTGGTGCCTGGCTGGCTCTAACTCACTTTCTGAAAACAAAGGGCTATATAACGGCTGTAAACACAGCCCCCGGCCCATTGGCCTATAGCCTCCTGTACCTGTACTAACAGCTGACCAGACACATATCAATATAGGGAAATCTATGCGGGCCGACAAGGCCACCATGCTGTCTAGTTATCTATAACTTAACCATGAAGTACTGGATAGCTACGTGACCGGTAAGGTCACCACTACTGTCGAACTATGGCCCCACACGGCCAACATAAAGGAGACACAAGTATTAACAACTATACAACTGCACCGCCTCACACGACCGGCTCATCTGACCACAGGGAAATATATACAGACTGCAAGCCTCTAGGAATAACAATAGAAATGATCGGGACAGGGCCCCGACCTACCCGTACTATACAACAAAAGAAAACGAAATACACCTCTGGAATTCAGTCTCCGGATGACAGGAGCTGAATTCTCGATCGCTGACAGGAATCACGTGGTATCGCCTGCTCGTCTATGAGTACCTGCAGGCAAGTAATGCAGTGCCCCACCGGGCATCAGTACCGCTGGTACTGAGAATGTAAAGCAATGACTGAAAGAAATATCTGAAAACAATAATATAACTGATGAAACTGAAGTAGGAAGGAATAAATTAACTGTCTGATAATGTAAATCATACATTCTCTTAATTATACTGGAAGGAGTAGGAGTCATACCTGAGGATTTATCGTTCTACTATCGATCTACTCGTATCTACTATAACACGACACAACATATCATAACATACATAGCACACACAAACCTTACCCGGCCCCCATAAGCCGGGAGGTACAACCAGCACAGAATCTATACCCCTACCCCGGTCATCCCATCTCCTATAAACACTATAAGCATCCTGTCGGTCCCCTGGGTATGCACTTGGGCTCGCTGAGCCCCTGACTATAACTGCATCTGAGTCCGGAGGACTCCTAAATCAACACCCGGGCGTATCCGCTCGACAGGGGTGTGTAAGGGCCGATCAAGGCACAAATATGGGGAAAACTGGCATCCCATCTTCATCCCCTGTGGGACGGCATGCCACTCCGTAGAGCGACGTATCCTCATCCTCCAGCGGACGAGTCGATACAGCTATCAACCCTGGGGCGGTCATGGATGCTAGGTAGTCCAACCCCAAACAATACAACGGTCTCAACTAGTAATACTATCTGCATGTCTCACATACTGAGGCTAATAGTGGTAAAGTATTGTATATACTATATGCTGAACTAGTGATAGTAATATGTACGTACTTACTGCATGCTGAGGCTGGTAATAGTATATATATATATAAATATAGTCTTCTGCTAGACTGTACTAGGCTAATGCTGAACAAGATATAGTGTTTCTGCTGAAAACTATGCTGTATACTGAGTTTCTATAGTAACATGATTTACTATTCCTAACATGCTTTCTAACTTTGTTTTAACTTATCATTCTATTTTTGAAATGTCTTTCAGATATTACATTGCTCTACTGGGTTTCAACTGAATACAATGATATCCCAACATTCTGTGTCACATCACATACTGAGCATGCTGTGGAATTCCTAATACTTATATTAGAATCTATATCATGCTAGCAAGTTGCACGCAAGTTATAACTCGATGCTTCTAATATCGTACCAACATTCGTAATAAACATAACACATGACTTCTGAACATTCTACTGGCCTTTGAATTACTGTGCTGTACCGAGATTACTTAACTTGCCGAGGAAACTAGCTTTACATACCTTATCCTCGAACTATCCGTCTGTTAGACGAGGCTCGGCCGGTACTTCAACTATTTTCTCCCAACTACATTCATAAATATGTCAATTAATACTAAATACAGCTTTATTTTAAAGAGCAACGTCACTTTCGATATAGTTTATAGCCTAAACTTAGGCTTATCGAAAGACGGTTGAAAACTCGCTATTTTTCAGAGGTCCAGAAGGGAGAAATATTCACTTCACAGCTAGGAACACATAGACACTAGTTTAGAGCAATTCCACTTACCTTAGCTCGGTAGCTCGACGATTCGTCGGCCGTATTTCACGAAACTAAATCCGTAGGAATGCTCTCTGTTGCTAAATACCTTGAAATCTGGGGTTAATTTGAGTTTGGACAACGTTTAGCAGCGTAATCGGACGAAAATTATATTACCTTCTTCGTTCTATTTCCTTTTTCTGATGGTTTTCTCTGTTTTTTGGAAATTTCATAAGCTTATAATGAATTAAAACTGAAGTGGGGCTTTATATACTTGGGCCTGGACAAGGCCAACATGTCACGGAGCCAACGCGGAGGCTCCACCTCCGTGACACGCTGCCATCACGGAGGGGCTCTGCCTCGGCTCCTTCCGTGATGGTTCGACAGGTTTCTCGTCCGATCTTTCCCCGGGCCTTTCTCTAGCACGTATGGCTTCCAAATATGCTTAACCAACGTGCGAATAGGTTATTTAGGTTCCGGAAATTCTGCGGGGTATAACATGCTCCCCCACTTAAGAACATTCGTCCTCGAATGTACACTGCTATCTAGAGGACTACTTAACTTACTTTCTAGAAAGATTTCGGCAGAGTTTCCCCTGTAATATGGACTATAGCAAAAACCTGAAATGCAGAAGAGTCCAACACAGGTACTGCGCGCAATATTTTAAGATCCACTGGATAACTAAGTATCAATCTTTCTCATTCACACACATACAACTATAAGGTACTGCATAAGTAATAATACGGACATACCTGTCGCCTGACTAGGTCTGAAATAAGTGAGGGTATCTGGCTTTCATATCTTCTTCAGCTTCCCACGTCATTTCCTCTCGGTTCCTGTTATGCCACAATACTTTGACAGACGCAACATCTTTAGTCCTCAACCTGCAAATCTGTCTGTTTAAGACAGCTACGGGAACCTCTTCATATGCTAACTCTTCTGTGACCTGGACATCCTGAACTGGAACTACTGTAGAAGGGTCCCCTACGAACTTCCTCAACATAGAGACATGGAATACTGGGTGAACAGATGCTAACTCCGGAGGTAAGTTCAATTCGTATGCAACTCGGCCTATTCTTCGCCGAATCTGATATGGCCCAATGAATCTCGGGCTAAGCTTGCCTTTCTTGCCAAATCTCATCACCCCTTTCATCGGAGACACTTTTAGATATACCCAGTCATCTACCGCAAATTCTAGATTTCTACGCCGCATATCTGCATAAGACTTCTGGTGGCTCTGAGCAGTCAGTAAACGTTCTCGGATAAGCTTTATCTTTTCCTCTGACTGCCGAACAATGTCTTGGCCAATCAATGCTGATTCCCCCACTTCAAACTAGCCCACTGGCGATCTACATTTTCGCCCATATAGTGCTTCAAAGGGCGCCATCTGGATAGCTGAATGATAATTGTTATTATAAGAAAATTCAATCAACGAAAGATGGTCATCCCAGCTACCCCCAAAATCTAGTACACACGCTCGCAGCATATCTTCGAGCGTTTGGATAGTCCGTTCAGCCTGCCCATTTGTCTGAGGGTGGAATGCTGTGCTCAAATTGATCTGCGTTCCCAAACCCCTCTGGAACGACTGCCAGAATCTAGCTGTAAACTATGCTCCCCTATCTGAAATAATGGATACCGGCACTCCATGTAATCTAACTATTTCTCTGATATATAATTCGGCATAATCCTCAGCCGAGAAGATAGCCTTCACTGGCAGGAAATGAGCTGATTTTGTCAGCCTGTCAACTACTACCCAAATGGAATCATTTCTGCGTCTGGTACGGGGTAACCCTGTTACAAAATCCATGTTTATCATTTCCCATTTCCACGTAGGCACCTTTATATCTTGCGTCAGACCGCCCGGCTTCTGGTGCTCCGCTTTCACCTGCTGACAGTTAGAACATCTAGATACAAATTCAGCTATCTCAGCTTTCATACCTGGCCACCAGTAGATGTCTCTGATGTCGTGGTACATTTTCGTCGCTCCTGGATGGAGGGAATAGCGAGCGTAATGTACCTCATGCATAATCCGCCCACGAAGCCCTGAAACATTCGGGACACAGAGGCGGCCCTTACAGCGTAACACATCATCCTCCGTCATTTGGAAATCTGACTCCTTACCTTTCTAAATTCTCTCTCTGAGCTGGATTAAATCAGGGTCCTCATACTGTCGTTCTTTTACCTCTGTAACTAATGATGACACAGCAGAATTCTGAATTACCGCTCTATTATTTTCTGTTTCCATTAATCGAACGGCTAACCCAGCTAACTGATGAATTTCTTTAGCTAGCTCCCGCTTCTCAGGTCGCAAATACGCCAAACTCCCCATTGACTTACAGCTCAAGGCATCTGCTACAACATTAGCTTTTCCGGGGTGGTATAGAATATTCACATCATAATCTTTTAACAGCTCCAACCAGCGTCGTTGCCGCAGATTCAGCTCCCTCTGAGTGAAGATGTACTGTAGGCTCTTGTGATCTGTGTAAATATCAACATGGACGCCGTAAAGGTAATGCCTCCACATTTTCAAGGCGTGGATCACTGCGGCTAGTTCCAGATCATGGGTAGGGTAGTTCTTTTCGTGTTTCCTTAGCTGTCTAGAAGCATATGCAATCACTCTACCATGCTGCATCAACACACAACCTAACCCGACGCTTGATGCGTCGCAGTACACCGAATAACTTTCTGTGCCTTCCGGCAATGCTAACACTGGGGCGGAGGTTAATCTGTCTTTCAGTTCCTGGAAGCTCTGCTCACATGCCTCTGTCCATTGAAACTTTGCTGCTTTCAGTGTCAATTTGGTTAGAGGTGCCGCAATGGTCGAGAACCCTTCAAGGAACCTCCTGTAATATCCTGCCAACCCCAGAAAGCTACGAACTTCAGTCGGAGTGGTAGGCCTAGGCCATGACTTAACTGCTTCTATTTTCTGTTTGTCAACTTGTATACCAGCATCTGAGACGATATGCCCTAAAAAGGCCACTGAGTTAAGCCAGAATTCACACTTAGAAAATTTAGCATACAACTGGCGGTCCCTGAGGATCTGGAGCACTGTCCGCAAATGAGTCCGGTGATCTGCTTCAGAGCGAGAATACACCAGAATGTCATCAATGAATACTATCACGAACAAGTCCAGGAAAGGTCTGAAAATACTGTTCATCAGGTCCATGAAGACTGCCGGGGCATTCGTTAACCCGAAGGACATGACTAGAAATTCAAAATGTCCATATCGGGTCCTGAACGCTGTCTTAGGAATATCTCTCTCACGTACTCGAACCTGGTGATATCCGAACCGCAAGTCAATCTTAGAAAAGTATCTGGCTCCCTGCAACTGATCAAATAAGTCATCAATTCTGGGGAGCGGGTACTTGTTCTTTATTGTAACTTTGTTTAATTGCCGATAATCTATGCACATTCGGAGCGAGCCATCTTTCTTCCTCATAAATAAAACTGGCGCACCCCACGGCGAAGTACTCGGCCTGATATAACCTTTATCCAACAAGTCCTTCAGCTGCTCCTTTAATTCTATGAGTTCTGCAGGAGCCATACGATAGGGAGGAATTGATATCGGCTGAGTGCCTGGTAACAAGTCAATAGCAAAATCTATCTCCCTTTCTGGGGGAATACTAGGTAACTCATCAGGAAACACATCAGGGAATTCACTCACTACCGGAACAGACTGGAGTGTCGGAGATCCTGCTTGGACATCTTGAACTCTGATCAGATGGTAAATACATCCCTTAGACATCAACTTTCTCGCCTGAAGGTAGGAAATAAACCTACCTTTTGGCGTAGCGGTGCTGCCCTTCCACTCCCACACTGCTTCTCCTGGGAAGTGAAATCGGACCGTCTTGGTCCAACATTCAACGTTGGCAAAGCACGGTACTAACCAATCCATACCCATTATGGCATCGAAGTCTATCATTTCTAACTCGACCAGATCTACTGTGGTCTGACGGTCAACAACCTCTACTGTACACCCTCGATAAATTTTGCTAGCCACAATAGAGTCACCGACGGGAGTGGATACTAAAAAGGGCTGCTGCAATAATTCTGGTGCGGTATTGAACTTTCGTGCCACAAATGGAGTAATATAGGACAAGGTAGACCCTGGATCAATCAACACATAAGCAGGGTGTGAGCAGATAGTTAGCATACCTGTCACAACATCAGGTGACGCTTCTGAATCTTGCCTCCCTGGTAAGGCATATGTGCGGCTTGGACCCGCACCTGTACTCTAGGCCTCTGATCTGCCCCGACCCCTGCCTACTGAAACTGAGGGCCTACGCCCAGTCGAGGATGCTGTGGCTCGTGACCCTGCAGATACCCTATCCTGTCTATCTCGGTCCTCTTGGCCTCTGGCTGGGCAATCTTTCATCAAATGGCCTTCTTGGCCACAATTATAACATGCGGTGGAGCCATATCTGCATGCTCCAGGATGGCGGCGACTGCATATAGGGCAAAGTGGTAGGGTATACCTACTCTTCTCCGCCCTCCTCTGTAATGGTGAATCTGCCATTTGTCGAGCCTATACCAGTCTCTGAATGCCCCCTGCGGCAGAATCTACCCCCCTGCGACTGTGGTGGAGGCAGGGGCCTGGGCGGCCTATCTAACAATCGTGGCCTGGGTCCTCCCCGAGCCTCCCTCTGTAACTCAACTGGCCTGTCCCGGTGGCGCTATTCCTGATTGGCCCTTCTCATCTCCCGATGCCGCTGTCTGATGCCCTCAATATTCTGGGCGAATGCCTGAACTCGAGAAATGTCCATGTCCTCTCGCAGTGTGGCTGTAATACAAGTCTCAACATATTCTGGATTCAACCCCATGATAAAGCGGTGTACTCTGGATGCCATGGTATCAACAAAGGCTGGTGCATATCGAGCCAAAGAATCAAACCGTAAGGAATATTCCCGAACACTCATGGCCCCCTGCTCCAGATGTAAGAACTAGTCTACCCGGGCCTGTCGAATCTCCCGCGGCAGATAATGATCCAGAAAAGCTCCTGAGAAGCTGGACCAGGTCGGAGGGGAAACATCTCTCCCTCGGGACCTTTCCCAACTTTCATACCACAATACGGCGATGTCCCGTAACTGAAATGCTGCCAACTCAACTGATTCTGTAGGCGTGGCATGCATAACCCTGAAGATTCTCTGCATTTGATCCAGAAAATCCTGAGGGTCCTCTGTCCGGTCCGTACCTGTAAACTGTGGGGGATTCAGAGCTAAGAACTCTCGGACCCTCGAACTACCGGGCCCTCCTGATGACTCCGCAACTGTAGACGGCATTGGCTGACGCTGAGCAGCCATCATCTGTGCTAACATAACTACAACACTCCTAACCTCCTGGTCGGAAGGTGTCGGTATAGGGACTACTGAAGGTAGTGTCGCCCCAAGCAGCTCCTGATGTGGTGGAGACTGTTGAGAAGGCTGGGACGATGCCTCTGTAGTGCCCTCTGATCGGGCTATTTCTAAACGAGGGTGAGGCATCCTGCTGGTGCCTTCCCCTGCTGCAATATCTAAGCTCCGGCCTGTGATAGGATGTCGCTGGTCTGACATTATCTGTAACCAAAGAATATAGTAAGCTTTTAGGGACTCAACCCTATATTGTACCGCTTTACAGCACGACTGAATAAGAATAAAAGACAACCATCCTATCATGCTTTGCAGCCTCCTACCCATAGTATGTGGTGCACAACACATCCATGGATAGGACTCTACTTAGCATGGCTTGCAGACTCCCTGGGATACGACCTGCTCTGATACCAAGTTTGTCACACCCCGCCTTGGGGGGTATGATTGGCACCTGGTGCCCTACTAGGACCTGAACTGCTGGACTGCTAAGCCTGGGCACATCTGGTGCCTGGCTGGCTCTAACTCACTTTTCTGGAAACAAAGGGCTATATAACGGCTGTAAACACAGCCCCCGACCCATTGGCCTATAGCCTCCTGTACCTGTACTAACAGTTGGCCAGACACATATCAATATAGGGAAATCTATGCGGGCCAACAAGGCCACCATGCTGTCTAGTTATCTATAACTTAACCATGAAGTACTGGATAGCTACGTGACCGGTAAGGTCACCACTACTGTCGAACTATGGCCCCACACGGCCAACATAAAGGAAACACAAGTACTAACAGCTATACAACTGCACGGCCTCACACGTTCGGCTCATTTGACCACAGGGAAATATATACAGACTGCAAGCCTCTAGGAATAACAATAGAAATGATCGGGACAGGGCCCCGACCTACCCGTACTATACAACAAAAGAAAACGAAATACACCTCTGGAATTCAGTCTCCGGATGACAGGAGCTGAATTCTCGATCGCTGACAGGAATCACGTGGTATCGCCTGCTCGTCTATGAGTACCTGCAGGCAAGTAATGCAGCGCCCCACCGGGCGTCAGTACCGCTGGTACTGAGTATGTAAAGCAATGACTGAAAGAAATATCTGAAAACAATAATATAACTGATGAAACTGAAGTAGGAAGGAATAAATTAACTGTCTGATAATGTAAATCATACCTTCTCTTAATTATACTGGAAGGAGTAGGAGTCATACCTGAGGATTTATCGTTCTACTGTCGATCTACTCATATCTACTATAACACGACACAACATATCATAACATACATAGCACACACAAACCTTACCCGGCCCCCATAAGCCGGGAGGTACAACCAGCACAGAATCTATACCCCTACCCCGGTCATCCCATCTCCTATAAACACTGTAAGCATCCTGCTGGTCCCCTGGGTATGCACTTGGGCTCGCTGAGCCCCTGACTATAACTGCATCTGAGTCCGGAGGACTCCTGAATCAACACCCGGGCGTATCCGCTCGACAGGGGTGTATAAGGCCCGATCAAGGCACAAATATGGGGAAAACTGGCATCCCATCTTCGTCCCCTGTGGGACGGCATGCCACTCCGTAGAGCGACGTATCCTCATCCTCTGGCGGACGAGTCGATACAGCTATCAACCCTGGGGCGGTCATGGATGCTAGGTAGTCCAACCCCAAACAATACAACGGTCTCAACTAGTAATACTATCTGAATGTCTCACATACTGAGGCTAATAGTGGTAAAGTATTGTATATACTATATGCTGAACTAGTGATAGTAATATGTACGTACTTACTGCATGCTGAGGCTGGTAATAGTATATATATATAAATATAGTCTTCTGCCAGACTGTACTGGGGCTAATGTTGAACAAGATATAGTGTTTCTGCTGAAAACTATGCTGTATACTGAGTTTCTATAGTAACATGATTTACTATTCCTAACATGCTTTCTAACTTCGTTTTAACTTATCATTCTATTTCTGAGATGTCTTACAGATATTACATTGCTCTACTAGGTTTCAACTGAATACAATGATATCCTAACATTCTGTGTCACATCACATACTGAGCATGCTGTGGAATTCCTAATACTTATATTAGAATCTTATATCATGCTAGCAAGTTGCACGCAAGTTATAACTCGATGCTTCTAATATCGTACCAACATTCGTAATAAACATAACACATGACTTCTGAATATTCTACTGGCCTTTGAATTACTGTGCTGTACCGAGATTACTTAACTTGCCGAGGAAACTAGCTTTACATACCTTATCCTCGAACTATCCGTCTGTCGGACGAGGCTCGGCCGGTACTTCAACTATTTTCTCCCAACTGCATTCATAAATATGTCAATTAATACTAAATACAGCTTTATTTTAAAGAGCAACGTCACTTTCGATATAGTTTATAGCCTAAACTTAGGCTTATCGAAAGACGGTTGAAAACTCGCTATTTTTCAGAGGTCCAGAAGGGAGAAATATTCACTTCACAGCTAGGAACACATAGACACTAGTTTAGAGCAATTCCACTTACCTTAGCTCGGTAGCTCGACGATTCGTCGGCCGTATTTCATGAAACTAAATCCGTAGGAATGCTCTCTGTTGCTAAATACCTCGATATCTGGGGTTAATTTGAGTTTGGACAACGTTTAACAGCGTAATCGGATGAAAATTATATTACATTCTTCGTTCTATTTCCTTTCTCTGATGGTTTTCTCTGTTTTTTGGAAATTTCATAAGCTTATAATGAATTAAAACCGAAGTGGGGATTTATATACTTGGGCCTGGACAAGGCCAACGTGTCACGGAGCCAACGCGGAGGCTCCACCTCCGTGACACGCTGCCATCGCGGAGGGGCTCTACCTCGGCTCCTTCCGTGATGGTTCGACAGGTTTCTCGTCCGATCTTTCCCCGGGCCTTTCTCTAGCACGTATGGCTTCCAAATATGCTTAACCAACGTGCGAATAGGTTATTTAGGTGCCGGAAATTCTGCGGGGTATAACATATATATATATATATATATATATATATATGCAATGCATGTATTTAAGTGCTCATTTAAAAAGCGAATATTTATTTTACCTTTCAATCAAACGCTATTTCTATGACATTTTTGTTCATTAAAATAAATATTAGAACAAACTGAAGAAAGAACTAATAGATTGGATCAAACTCTTAAACATAATCATTTATCAATTTGAAATTCATAATTTTTTTTCTAAATTCTTATATTATTACACAAACACATCTTTTAAATACTATTTATGCTATTTTTATAAATTTATTCTTATTAATACGAAGGACATGCGCAAAGCGCATACATTTAGACTTGTTATATTAAAAGTGTGAAATTAAACTTTTTGCCCTTCATTAAAATATATCGTAATAGATAAAATTATTATTTACTATTTTTATATAATCATTATTTAAAATTATTATTATGAATTATTCCATCACCTTTATTTCACCATATTAGGTTTTCTTTTTATAGCATAACTCTATTTATGGTGTAAACCTAAAAAACAAAAAAACTGAATTATTTCTCCTTTTTGATAGTCATAAATGTTTTTTCATCTTATTTTATTATATTAAATTTTATACTAGTGTAAATGGGGAAAAAGAGAGAGAAAAAAAAACTTCCACCGAAAGTACTTCCTTTTTTATTTGGAAATTTTTTTATTTTCTTTTTCTTTTTCCTTTTCCATAGTAAAGAAAAGTTCTTTTTTTCCCCTTTTTGAAGTAGTGTCCTAACATTTTTATACTTTCAAATCTTTTTTAAATTATAAATTCTTCAATTTTTATAAAAAGATTCATAATTACATAATTTAATTTATCAACTCTTCTACATCAATATCTTTGATTCAATCTCCAATCTTATATGTTTTCTGTTAATCTATCTCTTTTTTCATGTTGTGCATTTTTTTTTATATTGTGGATTTGAAAAAGACAATTATAATTGTTATGCCAACTCAAGTTGTTTATATTTAAAATAATTTAACTTAGATTGTTTCTTTTAGCTAAGTCTAATATCAATATTATGTTATCTCTTTTAAATGAGTCTTATATTGATATTATGTGATTCAAAATTTATGTTATTTGTAACTGACATTTTTCATCTACTCATATATTCGTAAAGTAATCTCTTCATCTCATAAAATAAATTTTTTTATAAAATTATAAATTATTATAATTATCTCTTGTGCATAATTTATTTTTGATAATATTGCAATGGAATCTGAAAAGGATTTCATGAATGAAATTGTGTCAACTTACAACTTAAGGCGATATGAATCTTATTAAATAATAAAAGTCTTAGTCATTGGAGCTTGATTATTAAAAGAGTATAAAAAGGGAGCAAAGAAAGACACTCAAATGACTATAATATTAGTTGACGAAGAAGTAATAATTCTATTTTGTATTATATTCTATATTTATATTTTATATTTTACATATATATTTTAGTTCTTATGTATTTTTATTATATATATATATATATATATATATATATATATATATATATATATATATACACCATTAAAGTTTAATTAGGGCACAAAAATCCATGCTTTACTTTTTAATAATTAATTGAAAATAGAAAAGATTTTTACAACAAGACAAGATCTGTTACATCACAAATGGACACACTAATAGTAATAATCCTAATTGTTACATCAAGGAGATTCAGGTTGAATTTAATGATAACTAATTGTTTAAATGAATAATTATACTATATGTTCACTCTACTATACAACTTTGTATTACAATGCGTCTTCATAATGCTAATATTTATATTAAATGTTAGTATGTTAATAGTGTAGTAATACAATTTTTTTAATAATTAAAATAAAATAAACATAATGCATGCATTTAAGTGCTCATGAAAAAATAAGCGATTTTTCATCTTTCAATCAAACTCTATTTCTACAATGTTTTTGCTCAGTGAAACAAGTTTGAACAAATTGAGGAAAGAACTACTGGATTAGATCAAACTCTTAAACATAATCATTTATTAACTTAAAATTTTTAATTTTCTTTCTAAATACTTATATTGTTATACAAACACATCTTTTAAATGTTAATTATGCTATTCTTTAAATTTTATTCTTATTAGAATGAGGAACACGCGCGAGGCGTGTACACTAAAACTAGTATGTATATATGTGTGTATATATATATATATATATATATAGAGAGAGAGAGAGAGAGAGAGAGAGAAATAATTACAAAATATATTAATATTTTTAGGTTTTCAAATATTGCAAAAAAAAATCTATCTAATTTAGTAGATTTGGTAAAATATCAAAAGCATGACTAATTTAATAACCTAAGAATCACGCCATAACATCTAACGGACCATATGCCTTTTTTTATTTAGTGGTATTTTTGTTGTTTAACAGTTTAATATCTAATTTTCATCATTATTGATTTTGATCCAAACTTGAGAACCTTTCTTTCTTATCATAAGTATGAAATCAGGATTTTTACAATGTCAGAAAGGTGTTTCAATTCAATTATGATTCAACATAGGTGCCGCTAAAAAAGAAGAAAAAAATATATTAAGTAGTAATTAAACCCATATACTCAATTAAATTTTAATCAAGTGCACCATTTAGCCTTTTTGTAGGATAGGAGACAATATATTATTATATCAATTTTAAAAAGTATATACATAAAATACTTAATTTTATAAAGAGATCACGGGTTCATGTATCCTCAAGTTAATACATAAATTTACCCTTAAACATGATGGTAGATGAGATGTAACCGACAAGTTTTTTATTTGTTTTTTGTGAAATTATGGATATTCAATACAATTTATTCAATATATTTGTATTGATTTGACATTTTTTTAATCTTACAATATATTTACAATTACTATGTGAAAATACATGATGAATAAATTATGTATAATTATATATTTAAGCCGATGTTTTTTAGAAAAAATATAGCCGAAATAAAAATACACGAAACAATAATTTTTTAATTTTTAAATTTTTTTAATTTGTAACATAATTTATGTGGTTTATATGTGGTGTATATTTTGATAATTTTCAGTAAACCCAACTTAAAAAATTTATACGAATTTTTTTGTAGGTATTTTTTAATTTGTATTCATATAATTTATGTGTTTTATAAGTGGTATATATCGTGGTAATTTTTAATAATATTCTAGTTGTAAATTTCTATGAAATATTTTTTTATTTTTTTGTGCCATGTAAAAGCATATGTTATGTTATTAATCATTGGTATATATTTTAGTAATTATCAACTAATTTGACTAAAAAGCTATACGAAAATAGTTTTGTTTTGATTTTTGTTTTTGGTTGATTTGAATTCACATAAATTATGTTGTATAATAATGGTATATGTTATAGTATAATTGTTACGACTTGAATATAGGTCCGGACATCCCCAACTAGCTCACTAAAAGTTTGAAAACTAAAAGTAACACAACTCAACAATTTGAAGGTCCTCGAAGGATGAGGACTCACTAACAAGAGAACTAGAGTAAGCTCTAGAGACCGGCTAACGGCGGGACTGAGGCCTAAGCATCTGAACTTGTATCATGAAACGATACAACATAGAGTATGCAGTTAGTATTTGGAATGCACTGAGTATATAAGGTAAGTAAAATACGCTGAGTAAGTATAACTGAAATCATGCACATAAATATAAATAGTAAGATCTGAGAGCAGGGACTACATGCTGACATTGGAAAATATGTATAATCATAACTGAATCTCATATTTATGTTGGAGGTTGGAATTCCATTGATGATGACGAGTGGGGCGATGAGTCGTCCAGTAGGGTAATGACTGATCTTGGGCAGATTTATATGCTCAAGTGATACTCAAACGTATCATTTTTACCTTGTTTGTTGTGCAATGTGTATATAATATCATGTAATTGGTAATAAAATGCGAATTTATACTAACCCACATGATTAGCATTTGTTTTGCAGGTAAATGTAATTTTTAGGAGCTAAAATGCATGTTGGAACTATGTCAGAGTTGGACTGGGATGCGAGCGTGGTAAAGA
Organism: Datura wrightii; assembly: GCA_035772735.1. Lineage (NCBI taxonomy): Eukaryota > Viridiplantae > Streptophyta > Magnoliopsida > Solanales > Solanaceae > Datura > Datura wrightii. The sequence continues at coordinate 149,241,820 of JASDFA010000018.1, forward strand.
CCCTGGAATGCATGATTTATAGGGGCTCCGCGATGGAGCCGTGCCACGCTACCATCGCGGTAGCACACTGCCTGGACATGAATTAAAATGGCAATTTCCAGTGTGCCTGCGCGTCAGCTCCGTGGCACGGAGAGAGGCCTCCGCGATGGCCTCCGTGCCACGTTGAGGCTAATTTACCGGACCCTGAAAATTCCAGTGAAGGTCCGCGTCCACGCCGTGTCACGGAGGCAGTGCTCCGCGTTGGCCTCCGTGACATGTTGCTTGTTATTCCGGGAAAAAATTCCCACTAGTATAAATAGCACACTTAGGTTTATTTTAAGGAGTTTTTTGGGAGTTTTTAGACTGAGTTCAGAAGTGGAGAGCAGGAACGTGGGTTAGCAGCAGTTGAAGATTGGAAAAGCTAAGGGATTTCTTCTCTTCCTTTCTTCTTTCTAACAATTGTACGTATGATTTACACTCATTTGAGGATGATCAATCCAAGAATGAGTGGCTAATTCTCTTCCTAGCCGAGGTTTTGAACATGTGTAATGAATTCTGATTTTAATTGATATGGTTTTATTCTTCTTCTTTAATGTTGTTCTATTAATTCTTGTTCTTACTGCATTAGTGATTGGCCAACATTAATGTATATCTAAAAAGTCCAATTTCACTCGAAAGAGCAAGAAATTGGAAAGTTGTGAATTAATAGGGTATTGTTCTTAACTTGATTTGGGAAAATTGGGTTTTGATGTGCTTTCCTGATAAAAATATACTTGAAAGCCGTATTAGTCAATTTAGGAACCGGAATTGTAGTGCTAGGTCATAAATTGCATTTGATCACAGAAATGTAGACGGATGGTTTATGATTCTAAAGTGAAATTAAATACGAGAGTTTTAATTTCTAGGCGAATGTTCTTGGCTAGCAACATGAAGAAGAGATTAACCAAATTATCATGATTATCAAGTTCATTACTTGTTCTTAACCTTGGCATGTTCACATCCATTGTCTGAATTCAAAAGTAAATAGTTGTTATTAATTGTAGTATATAGCTTAGAAACAAAAACTCAATTAACTATTGGTTACATTGTTGTTAGCATAATTAGAAGTTAAATAGAAATATAGTAAATTAGGCAATTTTACATATCTTGAGCCTCCTTGGATCGATACTTGGCTACTTAGCCACTTTATTACTTGTTTGACCACGTGCACTTGTGTGTCGATTTTTAATATAAATTACTAACGAGCAGAACAACCGCGAACAAGTTTTTGGCGCCGTTGCCGGGGAGGCTAGGCGATTTGTAAAATTTTGTTTAGTGTAAATTTACTGTATTTGTATTTTTATTTTCTTAAGTGTTAACAACTTGGTCTTAGCCTGTATTTTGCAGATTTTGTTTCTGTGAACACTGGCAAGGGACAAAGATCTGATGGAATCTTACTTAGAGCCTGAGCGTGAGTTTCATAGTCAACGTAGAGAAGCTCTTCGAAAGAAGCTGCAGTTGCTTAAACAGTCTATGATGGAGCAACCAAATCCACCAGTTGTGCGGGCTGTTTTAGTGCCCGATGAAGCAGCAGCAAGGCCGGTTCGCGAAGTGGCAATCCCACACGCTAATAATGTACATTCTAGCATCCGCAAACCAGAGCCTGGAGGGAGGTTTGAATTAAAGCAGAATATGGTGCAACTTTTGCACACAAGCGGGCAATTTACCGGTCTCCCTCACGAAGATCCACAACAACATCTCCAGAACTTTTTGGAGATAAGTGACACTTATATACCCGCTGGAGTGTCACCTGATTATGTTCGGCTCACCTTATTTCCATTTTCCTTACTTGGTGAAGCCAAGAGGTGGTTAAAAGCTGAACCACCCAACTCTATATCAACGTGGGATGATCTTGCACGGAAGTTTCTTATTAGATTTTTCCCTTCTGGTAAAACAACTAGACTTAGGAGTCAAATCCTAAGTTTTAAACAAAGGGAAGGGGAAAATCTATATCAAGCCTGGGAAAGATTCAAATCCATGTTGCGGGACTGTCCTCACCATCATCAGTCCAATGAGGTGTTGGTACACACATTTATTGAGGGTTTGGAACCCCACACTAAAATTCTGTTAGATTCAGCAGCTGGAGGGTAAGCGCTGGAGAAGACCTACGAGGAGCTGTACACTTTGCTCAACCGAATTTCACAAGGCAATCCAGAATGGAATGCAGATTCTTCAAGGGGTGGAGCAAGGAAAGCAGCGGGAGTGCTTGAAGTGGATGGATTCACAGCTATCGCTGCACAGATAGCTGCTTTGCAAAATCAGTTAAACACTCACTTCAGCACTATAAATTTGAACCAGCCTTCAGCTTTAGTCAATGCAGTTCAACAGATGTGGTGTGAAGTGTGTGGTAGTAGTGAGCATTCAGCCGAATGCTGTGGTGCAAATCCTGATTCTGTTAACTTTGTGGGCAATGCACAGAGAAATCAACAACAGTTTGGTAGTGGCTACAACTCAAATTGGAGGAACCATCCGAATTTTTCGTGGGGTAGCAACAATCAACAAGGCCAAGGTTCAGGGCAGGGTATGCACAGAAACCAAGGAGGGCAACAAAATTATCAAGCTCAATTTAGAAATCACAATGCCCCTCCTCCACCACCATCACCGACTATTGAGGAGATGTTCAAAACCATGATCGCTAATCAGGCACAATTGCAGGCTGACTATGTCAAATTGGCAGCCGAAGTGAAGAATAATCAATTGGCGACCAAGGCTCTTGAATATCAGTTTGGGCAGTTTGCTAGTGCCCAAAATACTAGACCCAGAGGAGGACTACCTAGCGACACGGATCCAAATCCAAAGCAGGTAAATGCAGTGACCACGAGGAGTGGTTTACAGTTGAAGGAGGTGGAACCGGAAAGACCGCCTCAAAAGTCAGGAGCAGTAGATGTTGAGGGAGAGCATATTTCAGATAAGGGGAAGACTAAAGAAGCTGAACCAGAAAGGCCTCCACCCCCGTTCCCTCAACGACTTAAGAAATACAAGGAGGAGGCGTGTTTCCAGAAATTCATGGAGGTACTTAAACAGGTACATGTTAACTTACCTCTTGTTGATGTCTTGCAGGGAGTGACAAAATATGCGAAGTATATTAAAGACATCGTGGCTAACAAAAGTCGTTTGACTGAGTATGCCATGGTAGCTTTAACGGAGGAATGCACTTCCCGTATTCAGAATAGGTTGCCCACAAAATTGAAAGACCCTAGAAGTTTTACTATCCAGCTGACTATTGGGCAAAGTATCCGAGCGCGTGGATTATGCGACTTGGGGGCAAGCATAAATCTGATGCCATCTTCGGTATTCAGAAAGTTAGGTCTAGGGAGTCCTAGACCTACAACGGTAATCTTGCAGCTAGCAGACAGGTCTTTAGCTAAGCCGGATGGCATTGTTGAGGATGTGTTAGTGCAAGTAGGCTCCCTCATTTTTTCGGTCGATTTTATTGTTCTGGACTTTGAACCAGATGCTGAAGTCCCATTTATTTTGGGACGACCCTTTTTGGCAACCGGAAAGGCATTAATTGATGTAGCTGTGGGTCAACTCACGATGCGAGCACATGACAAGGTCGAAGTGTTCGACGTGTACAAGGTACCTAAGCTCCCGACTGTTTATAAGGAACTCTCGGTGATCAACATAATTGATCATGGGAATGCTAATGGATTGAGTGATTCCCGAGAGTTACTAGGTAGGCCACCGGATAAGGTTGAGAACTACTGGGGGGATGACCATGATCGGGACAAATCGTCCATCTCCCTAGTGGACAAGTGAGCTTAAAAGACGTCGAGCCGCGACGGTAAACCAGGCGCTGCACGGGAGGCAACCCGTGAAAAATATTTTCTTTCTTTCTTTTTAGTGTAAATAATTTTTATTTTTCTTTTTCTTTTCTTGATTAGGTTTAGATTTGCATTTTAGTTAGTATTTTTTTATTTTAGTTAGGGAAATCTATTAATTTAACCAATTTTTTGTTTAGTGAGGTGATTTTCAGGTATAACGGAGGAAATATACATGGAATCGAGAAAATGAGGCGAGGTATGAAAAATTAAATTTATTGGTGAAACAGAGCACTGGCGCGTTGGCGCCGTGTCACGGAGGCAGTGCACCGCGTTGGCCTCCGTGACACGTTGAAGGCAAAATCTGGATTTTTCAAAAATCCAGTAAGCCAACGCGTTGGCTCCGTGTCATGGAGGAGGGGCTCCGCGTTACCCTCCGTGACACGTTGCCCCTTATCCAGTGCCGGGTCACACCGGGTTTCCGGGTGACCCGCGTGTTTTCTTTAAATATAACACCGATTTCGCCCCAATTTTTCCCATTCCCTCTTCCCTCCGCGACCAAACACCTATTTCCCCCTCCCCAAGCAACGTGCCACGTTAATAGGCAAGGAAAAACGTCAAGTTTCTTCGGTTCTTCAATTCTAAGGTATGTTTTCATCGTCTAACTCAATTTTTTGGCGATTTTTGTCAAATTTGGGCATGTAAGGTGAGATATATCACCCTAGGTAGAAATTAACCATGATATTGAATTATTTTGTGATTGATTATGTTCGGATTGTTGTAGTTAGCGTTTGAACTTATCGATTATGTAAATAATTCAAAATTGATTGTCGAATTGCATTCTAGGGCTTGGGTTGTTAAATTTGACTTGGGCAACTTGATAGTTTGATGAATTCGATGCCGGAGTGTGTTTATTATTTGAGAAAAGTCGTGGTAAATATTGTATAAATGTTAAAAGACGACGAATTCTCGAATTTTTGTGGGAAAATGCATAAAGTGTGAATTGGTTAGATTGTTTAGATTAGCTTGTATATAAAATATTTTTCTAGTTGTTTTTATTTTTGTTGTTGTTTTGTTGCGAAGTGCGATGGTTGAATTGTTAGCGATAGTAGGATTGGGAATTAGCTGTATGAAGTCGGAGTAGTACACTAACCGTTATGCTGTCGAAATTTTGTTGTGAACGCACTAAGCAAGAGGTGTATAGTTGTTTGTGTTTGGGGTTGTAAATAGAGCTATCCTTGCTGAAATTTTGTAAATATTGTTAAGGACTAAGTGTGGGGTAAATTTTGTGTAACCCGACCTTAGCCGAAGCTAACAAGTTTTTAGCTTAACGTTGTGCTGGTTTGTGTAAATTGACAGGTACAATGGCTAACAGACAAGATAAAGGCAAGGGCGCTTCTACCTCAGGCACCGGACGGAAAAGGATGAGACTGGGCACTGCAGTCCCAGCTGCACCCGCTGTTCCGCGCGGCCAACGCCGCCAATACGGAACACGATGGGTCACCGATGAAGGGAAGAAATGGTATGCGAAACACAAAGAAAACAAGTACTTCCCGGAGGAACATATTGCAAGGGAACCACTCGCACAGGAGTTCCCTCGCATTGTACAGAGGATCGAAGCAGCTGGGCTCAGCTTTATTTTTCAAGAGCCCAAGGAGAGCAACCTTCACTTGGTCTGGGAATTTTATGCAAATTGGAACCCGGCCATCAGAAGCCACACTATTAAAATCAGATGGCAGATTGTCACTCTAGAACCCCAGCAGCTGAATGCCATCGTTGGAGCGCGGGACACAGACGCCCACGTTCTCCGCCAGCTAAACATCACCCCACCGTATGCCGACATCAGACGTACGTTGTGTGGGGCTCGATCCACAGCCCGATGGAGTAGACACAAAGAGGGGTTACCACCAGACTCTGCCTTATTCACAGATGAATAGGGAGGCCAGAATCTGGCTGAAGATTGTATGTTCGTGCTTGATCCCGGGAGTCCATATGACAGATGTGACCCGGGACCGTGTCTGCTTGGTGTATGCCCTTATGAAAGGGCTTGAGATTAATGTTGGGGCGGTCATAATATCCGCCATGAAGAGAGCCAGACTGCACCAGGGCCACATATACGGGTTTGGCGGACTCATCACCACCTTCCTCCGAGGCCTCGACATTGAGGAAGAAGCCTTGGATTACATTCTGCAGTTGGAGCGGAGGGCCCTCGACGTGACAAAGACTAAGGCCCCCGACACTACACAGGACCGGTATTGACTTTGGGCGAGCGACATGCTCGTGACGATCAGTACATGGCCCGTAGTTTGGCATGCAGATGCTGCAGCTACGGATTGGTGGGAGACCAGCCACCAAGGAGGAATTATGGCAGTTGGAGCTGGACTACCCCTTTGGCGAGAACGCCAGAGCCTTATGTAAGGTGGGGCCAGCCTTTGTGGAGCCGACTGATGACGATGTCCCTACTGATGAGGAGACACGTCGTGAGGACTCTGATGTGGAGTCCGATGACGGCGATGGAGCTGATTCAGATATGGGCGATGAGGCCGCAGCACCGGATGAGGAAGTCGAATATTTTGACTGAGCAGGGAGTTCCACCACCCAAAATTTTGTGCTTTGTATTTTTGTAAACACTGGGGACAGTGTTCGATTTAAGTGGGGGGTGGGGAGTAGTTAGGTGCTAGGTCAAGGCTCTAAATTGCTGTATATTTTTCCTTGATGTTTATGTATGTTTGTGCTTTCCCTGTTGTGAACTGTTTTGTGATGTATGTGTATATATTTGTTTTGTGGCTAATGATGTGTGTTTTGAAAGTTATGGTTGCCATTGTAAATATTTTGTAAATAATTTTTTTTCTCTATCGACATGATCGATATTTTTCAAAATTTTTTGCGAAAATATTTTGCACTTGTAAATATTTTCTTTCTATCGAAATGATCGATGTGTTGCAAATTTTTTTTTGATTTTTATTTTTTTTTGGGTTTCTCGGAGTTTGTTTTCGGTTCTTTTACCGAGAATAGTCCCATTGAACCGATGTCATAGTTAGTGACCGTTCCCTATGATGGATGGATGACGACCGTCTTAAGGGAAATGTAGTCGGTAGGAGTAGGATTTTTAATTGTTTTTAGTTTTTCTTTGGTAGATTGCATCAATGAACTGTAGTTGCTTATGGTTGCTAAAATTTCGTTGCGTGTTGTAATTGATGTTCAAAATGTGAAAATGATTCGTTTGAAAGCATGCAATTCTGTAAATACGTTGAGTTACCTAGGCTATAGAATTTGGTTCATTATGATTGAGGCTTAATCTTGAATTCATGTAATTGACTAATTAAAGAGTCTGTGAATGCATCTTGATTCGAGCATGTGCATGAAGTGTGAAGTGAGGTTTTGCTATTCCATGTCATTGTGAATTGTCTAGAACTTGCCTGGTATGTATACAAAACAAAATGAAGGAGGTGTAGTGTTGGAAAGGATGTAGGCATTTCTTTGTTTTAACCGATAGTTTCCATTTTTTTTTCTTGTCAAATTCTACCTTTTTATATGTTGTATACCCTAGTCAGCCCGTTGAGCCTTTAGCCGATTTCTTTCTTTTGTCCAAAATTGTATGAACTAAGCTTTATTCCTTCTTTTCATTAGCCTTAAAGTCTATAAGAAGCTCTTAAGCGCTTACAAAAGAACAGAAAATGTTTCCCAAAGTGTTAAAGAGTGAAAAGAGTGAAAAAAAAAAGAAAAGCAAAGTGAGGAAAGAAAAGATGATGTTGAAGAGGCACTTGTTGTAATTAAATGATATTGAGGGTACTTGAAAACCCTTAGTTTTGTGTCAAGTGTGTGTGATGAAATGGGCTGTATGAAAGTAAACTAGCACGGATGGAAGAAAAAGAGAAAAGAGAGGAACAATGTCCATGAGTCGATGAGAATGAGTTAAAAAGGCGCTTAAGGATGCTAGTGATTATTATTGGCTAATCCAATATATATATACTAGATCCATAGCCCCGTTACAACCCATTAAAAGTCCTATTTGATCCTACATTGCATTTCTTTATATTAGTGGAGTAATACATTAAGGGCAAGCCTATGGGTCATGACATGAGGCATGTGAATTCTTTTGGGAGAGAGAGTGAAATTAATTTTTATATGCCCCTACTTGCATGTTTGTGTGTTGCATGAACATAAAGGGGAAATTTCTCTCGAGTTGTAAGGGCACATGCTTGATGAAAGATTGATTTTCGTGTCGGATTTCTTGATTAGCTGATTTCCATGAGTTTGCCGATATCAAGAATCAATTCTTAAAGTCTAGGAAGCCTTGATGTATTAAAGGTCATTGTATTGTACGACCAAGCATGTTTTCTTGATGATTTGCAAAAATTGAATAATCAGTATGACCGTAGTGTAAATTGTTGCACCATAGTGACGAAGGTTGGGATGTAATTTGCATGATTTGTGTATGTGTTGTTCGAGGACGAACAAGGATTTAAGTGTGGGGTAAGTGATCTTGGGCAGATTTATATGCTCAAGTGATACTCAAACGTATCATTTTTACCTTGTTTGTTGTGCAATGTGTATATAATATCATGTAATTGGTAATAAAATGCGAATTTATACTAACCAACATGATTAGCCTTTGTTTTGCAGGTAAATGTGATTTTTAGGAGCTAAAATGCATGTTGGAACTATGTCGGAGTTAGACTGGGATGCGAGCGTGGTAAAGACCCTGGAATGCGTGATTTATAGGGGCTCCGCGATGGAGCCGTGCCACGCTACCATCGCAGTAGCACACTGCCTGGACATGAATTAAAATGGCAATTTCCAGTGTGCCTGCGCGTCAGCTCCGTGGCACGGAGAGAGGCCTCCGCGATGGCCTCCGTGCCACGTTGAGGCTAATTTACCGGACCCTGGAAATTCCAGTGAAGGTCCGCGTCCACGCCGTGTCACGGAGGCAGTGCTCCGCGTTGGCCTCCGTGACACGTTGCTTGTTATTCCGGGAAAAATTTTCCACTAGTATAAATAGCACACTTAGGTTTATTTTAAGGAGTTTTTTGGGAGTTTTTAGACTGAGTTCAGAAGTGGAGAGCAGGAACGTGGGTTAGCAGCAGTTGAAGATTGGAAAAGCTAAGGGATTTCTTCTCTTCCTTTCTTCTTTCTATCAATTGTACGTATGATTTACACTCATTTGAGGATGATCAATCCAAGAATGAGTGGCTAATTCTCTTCCTAGCTGAGGTTTTGAACATGTGTAATGAATTCTGATTTTAATTGATATGGTTTTATTCTTCTTCTTTAATGTTGTTCTATTAATTCTTGTTCTTACTGCATTAGTGATTGGCCAACATTAATGTATATCTAAAAAGTCCAATTTCACTCGAAAGAGCAAGAAATTGGAAAGTTGTGAATTAATAGGGTATTGTTCTTAACTTTGATTTGGGAAAATTGGGTTTTGATGTGCTTTCCTGATAGAAATATACTTGAAAGCAGTATTAGTCAATTTAGGAACCGGAATTGTAGTGCTAGGTCATAAATTGCATTTGATCACAGAAATGTAGACGGATGGTTTATGATTCTAAAGTGAAATTAAATACGAGAGTTTTAATTTCTAGGCGAATGTTCTTGGCTAGCAACATGAAGAAGAGATTAACCAAATTATCATGATTATCAAGTTCATTACTTGTTCTTAACCTTGGCATGTTCACATCCATTGTCTGAATTCAAAAGTAAATAGTTGTTATTAATTGTAGTATATAGCTTAGAAACAAAAACTCAATTAACTATTGGTTACATTGTTGTTAGCATAATTAGAAGTTAAATAGAAATATAGTAAATTAGGCAATTTTACATATCTTGAGCCTCCTTGGATCGATACTTGGCTACTTAGCCACTTTATTACTTGTTTGACCACGTGCACTTGCGTGTCGGTTTTTAATATAAATTACCAACGAGCAGAACAACCGCGAACAATGACTCGTCCAGTCCCTCGTTGGGACTGGCAGTGATAGTTTTCCTGCGAAATTAGCAAGGGTGTTTTCGTCATTTCTAAACCCCTTAGTCCTAAACTAGATCGTTTTAAACTCTGTTAGGAGGGTTTTAAAAGGGTTTAGCCTATTTTAACCCATTCCCTTCCCATGCATGCAAATTTAGAGGTTCCCAAGAAGATCAAGCCTAAAATTCTTCAAGTTCTTCCCTAAATCTCTTGGACTTTCAAGAAAAGGTGTAGATTCAGCTTACCCAGGTATGTGAGGCTATGGATGAGGATTTCTTCCATCTTCATGCTCATAATTCTTCCAATTTCATGAAGCAAGTCTTAATTCAAATCATGATTTAAAAGTGATTTCAATCTAATTTCATAGACTTCTTACAAATTGTTTATGGGTTGACCCCCTCTGTATTTAAAGTATGTTTGATGATTAATGGGCAAATTTTATGCATATTTTGATTGTAAATTTATGAGTTCAAGTTTTTAGAAGATCTTGCCCAATTATGCAAGTTTATGATTGATGTTTCAAGTATAATGAAATAGCTAGTATGTATGCATGTTTATAAATTACTCATGTAAGTATTTATGATTTTACTTATGATGTCTATTTCATGCAAGTATGATCTGAAGATTTGGGCAAACCCACTCAAGTTAAGCATGATTTCATGATTTAGCCAAGGTTAATAAGTTCAGTTATCTCAAGCTTTGGAGTCAAGATTCGCCATATGTTAAGATTTAAGTTATGTTTTGATATATAATTACATGAACATTATATATATTTTGAAATTAGTGTCTAGCATCGAGTAGTCTAGGGGTTCCAAGGTTCCCTAGTCTCATAAGCTACGCATCAACGTAGGTATACTTTGGGGCCTCTCAAGAGAGCATTTTCCCGACCCAAGGGCACACTGTGATATCACACCTTACTTAATCCTTCGCCCTAGCAAGACTTAGGATAGCCCTCCTCTACGTGGGCAAGACTTGAGATCATCATGCACTCATACATGGTGGTTGTCGATTAAGACGAGTCTCCCATTATTGCTCATGATTTCAGGAATGCATATACTATAAGATATTATATCATGTTTTTAGCAGGTGTAACACCCCGAAAGTCCCTAAAATAAGACCTGAGGGTTCAAGCAGAGAAAACAAAAAAATATTTCCCAGGCCATAGGAAGGTGAGGAGACTTCACGAGTCGTTAAGTGACTCGTGAAGTGAGGGAGAATTGGCAAGGATTCATGGTCAAGGGGTGACCACAAGAGGCAGCCACAAGTTGTGATATGACTCCATGACTCATGGAGTTAGTCGTGTCTAGAAGCAGACTTGGAGGGTGAAGTTGGGCAGTACACTTCACAACTTGGACATCACGACTCGTTAAGTTCACCACGAGTCGTGATGTCACTCGTGGTGACTAGCAGTGTTGATTTCTCCTGCGAGATTCTGAGGGTGTTTTAGTAAAATCCTATGATTTTAACTCCTCAGTGATGTCGTTTTGGATTTCAGGTGGGATGAATTTAAAGGGAATACCTAGCCTAATTCCTCATTCCATCCAAAAACACTCCCAAAATCCTTCTTCCTCTTCTCTCTCAAGGCTCAAGATCACCTAGGATTTTCTTCAAGGGCTCCAAGACTTGAATTCCAGTGGAAGATTTTATCATGCCAGGTATGTGAGACTTCAACAAGGATCTCCTTTCATCCTTATGTCCCGATTTTATGTTAAGATCCTAATTTCTTGATTTTTAGAAAAGTATGCCTTAGGATTTCAATCTATGTATGATTTTTCACATGTCTTCTATGGATTTCAAGACTCTCATGATAAGTAGCTATGTATGATTGTGAAATTACCCCCAGATTCATGATTTATGTATATGATATGATAATAGCATGATTTTTAGATTTTTACCATGAATTAGCATTATTTTTGAGATGTGGTCCTTATGAAATATCTACATGATTTTACCTTTATTTTGGGTATTTATATGTTAAAGTATGATTAGAATCTATGATATTTCATGAATATTAAAATGCATGAATCATACTACGATTTGGGCCTATGATGTTATGAATTTCAATGACAAAGCATGATCATGATTCTTTAGATTTTTGGGCCTCTTGATAATAGAAAGTAGTCCCGCTCAGACTCTCTCGAATTCAGTATGCTATGATTAGTTGAATTCTCAGGTCACTAATTAGTTGTAGTAGCCCAGACTAGATGAATGATGTCAGATTTGTGTCTCCATGTTGGTATTATTGGGATCCTCAATAGTAGAGAGTGTTTCCCTCAACTTAGTAAGGGATCCTCAATAGTAGAGAGTGTTCCCCTTAGCTCAGTCAGGGATCCTCAATAGTAGAGAGTGTTTTCCTCAGCTTAGTCAGTGATCCTTAATAGTAGAGAGTGAGTGTTCCCCTCAGCTCAGGCAGGGATCCTTAATAGTAGAGAGTGTTTCCCTCAGCTCAGTCAGGGATCCTCAATAGTAGAGAGTGTTTCCCTCAGCTTAGTCAGGGATCCACAATAATAGAGACTTTTCCCCTCAGTCAGTCAGGGATCCTCAATAGTAGAGAGTGTTCCCATTAGCTCAGTCAGAGATCCTCAATAGTAAAGAGTAAGTGTTCCCCTCAGCTCAGTCAGGGATCCTCAATAGTAGAGAGTATTTCCCTTAGATCAGTCAGGAATTCTCCATAGTAGAGAGTGTTTCACTTAGTTTATGATTTTAGTTCAGCTCAATTATGGTATAGTTCAGTTTCAGTCTTTAGCAGTTACTTCAGTGTAGTGTATGATATCAGTTATAGTTTCAGCTCTTAGTGCATGTACATGACCCTTATGCATCAACTTTACCTGTATTTATTTAAATGTTTCCAAATAAGCATATCTCATCAATGTCTATACATTTCAGATACGGTCATTGCACTTCAGTTCAGTTATGCATTCAGTTTACTTCCTCTCAGTATACTTGCATGTTTTAGTTCTTTTATGTTTCCCATATACTCAGTACATTCCAAATACTGACCACATACTTTATGTGCTATATCATTTTATGATATAGATCCAAGTTTCCAGACTCAGCCTCGCGGTTAGACACGCTCTTTTCCTACTTCAGCTGTCAGTTGTGAGTCCTCATCTACCGAGGATAAGATTTATGATTATTCTATTTCAATTTTATTTCAGTTTTCAACTTTAGGAGTTAGCTGGGGGTTTGTCCTAGCAGCTCATCAGTTTAGTAGAGGCTTTCGGATATGTACAGATAGATTCAACTTTTGATTCAGTGTTTATATTAGACTATGTTCTTATGATGTTGATTAGACTTTTCAGTTAGCTTCCGCTCAGTTATGATTCTGTTAACTGTTATTCTGTTAGTATGATGCTATGATTATGCCATGGGTCGACTTGACCATTCTTGGTCCTAGGTCCCATGTTACAACTAGGGTGTGAACTCAGGTCATGACAATAAGTTTGATCCAAGGATCAGTTTATGAGCTATTACCTATGATTAGGGGTATTCACGGTTTGGTGAAAAATCAATCAAACTGCAATTCAAACCAAACTGATTAAAAAAATTGACATTTGGTTTGGATTGGTTTGGTTTGATTTTAAATTTAAAAATCGATAATATTTGATTCGATTTTGGTTCAACTAAAAAACCCGGAGAAATAACCAAACCTAACCAATAAGTTTATACCTAAATTTTATAGTTATTTGAATATATAATATTAGTTTTTCATAAATAATTATAAATATTTTATACCTTTTAATTATTAATTTGGTTTTAGTATACTTACTTCACATGAACTACAATACTTTTAAATTCTATTTCTTAAAAAATATGTTCAAACTCAATACTCTAAGTCTAATTATTTACATGTGGTGTGGCGTATTGCCGATTTTTAGTTTTCTTTGCTAAGACATTTATCAACTCTTCAATCGTTTACCCCTTTGATTTTTGAAGGGTTGACCATTCTATTTAAACTTGTATATAGTTTCTATGTGGATATTAAACATGTGAAGTGGAAGAACTTCTATAGTAATGCAACTCAAACATGCTAAAACTTTGAAATAGTATTGAAACATAATAGAAAATTCAGATTCATTCATCTTGTGATAGTAGAGAGAAATTTGTTAATTCATAATGTTCATTTGAAATAGTTATTCAATGTCTTTGTTGTTTTACTATTATTAATTTATTATTAGCTGGTTATAAATCGAAAATCGAACCAAAGCGAACTAAACTAACAAGAACCAAACTGATGGTTTTTATTTAATTTGATTTGGTTTGGTTTGGTTTTAAGAATTTAAAAACTGACTAAATTGATTTGGTTTTGATTTTGATCAAAAACCGATCCAAACCGAACCATGAACGCCCTTACTATGATTTCAAATATGGCAAGCCATATGCATTTTATTTTCAGCTTAGGGTCATTCAATTTAGTTATGAGATCCTGCTTATGTCTATTCAGGTTTCCAGTTATCAACATGCAACCTTTACTCTCAGAATCTTATGATGCTATGATTTATGATATGTATGATTTCAGTTTTTTACATACTCAGCCTATTTTACTTACCTTGTATACTTAGTACATTTCAAGTACTGACCGTGTACTCTATGCTGTATTATTTCATGACACAGGTTCAGCCTTTCAGACTCAGCCTCGCCGTTAGTCAGTCTCTCGAGTAGATTCTCGTGCTATTGTTGGTGAATCCTCATCCTTCGAGGACCTTCAGTTAGTTGAGTCATGCTATTTTTCAGTTTCAGACTTTTAGTGAGCTAGTTGGGGATGCTGTCCCATCAGCTAGTCAGTTATGTTAGAGGCTTTTCAAACAAAGTGTATAAAATCAACTTGTCAGTGTTGACTCTGTTTGTTTAACATATGTTAAAACTTCCACTATTTAAGAATTTAGTTATCATCTTTGTTTATATTGATCTTTAGTTATCATGTTCATGTCATGGGTTGACTTGGAGCCAATTATAGTTCTAGGTTCCGTGTTTCAGTCCGGGCCTATGTCCGGGTCGTGACATATTACAGGAGGTTTGTTGAAGGATTTTCATCCATTGCATCCCCATTGACTAAGTTGACTCAAAAGAAAGTCAAATTAAGTGGTCGTATGCCTGTGAGAAGAGTTTTCAAGAACTAAAGACTCGACTCACTTCAGCCCCTGTATTGGCCCTACCTGAGGGCACAGATGGATTCGTAGTGTATTGTGATGCCTCTAAGATCGACCTTGTGTTTGTATTGATGCAGCGTGGCAAAGTGATTGCATATGCTTTTAGACAACTTAAGACTCATGAGAAGAATTACCCGAGACATGATCTAGAATTGGCATTGGCGGTGTTCACATCGAAGATTTGGAGACACTACTTGTATGGAATGCATGTTGATGTATTTATGGACCACAAGAGCCTACAGTATGTGTTCACCCAGAAGGACTTAAATTTGTGACAAAGAAGATAGTTAGAGCTGCTCAAGGACTATGACATGAGTGTCCTTTTGTCATGATCCAAGTTGAGGCCCTGGATCGAGACACCGAACCTAGAACCACGAATGGCTCCAAGTCAACCCATGACATGAACATAACTGCTAAGAACATACATAAAACAGAAGCTGATAACAAAAAACATGAATAAGCAGAAGTTTGAATATATATAAACCATACAGAGTCAACATTCTACATATTGTATGAAAAAGCCTCTAGCATAACTGAAGAGCTGATGGGACAACATCCCCGACTAGCTCACTAAAAGTATGAAGATTGAAAGTAACACAACTCAACAATCTAAAGGTCCTCGAAGGATGAGGACTCACCAACAAGAGAACTGGACTAAGCTCCGGAGACTAGCTAACGACAGGACTGAGTCTGAGCGTCTGAGCTTTTATCATATGATACAACATAGAGGTGCGGTTAGTACTTGAAATGTACTGAGTATGTAAGGTAAGTAAAACAGGCTGAGTAAGTATGAACTGAAATGCTAATATCTAAAAACATGTATAGTCATAAATTGGATCTCATATCTGAATCAACTGACCCAAAGTTGAAAATAGAATCACATGGCTTGCCATAACTGAAATCATAAGTAAAAGCTTATAATTGATCATTGGGTCAAACCTGTTGAAAACATTATATCATAAGTTATAAACATGCATAACTGAAATCATGACGAACAATGGGAGACTCATCTTAACTAACAACCACCATGATAGAGCTTACATGATGCCCCAACTATTACACTCAAGTGGGCAGAGTGGTTCGAAACCCTGCTAGGGTTAAGGACGCTACTATGATATCGATATCAATCTGAAGACCCCTTGAAGGCGGGGAAAACTCTCTTGAGAGGCCCCAAATATATATATATATATATATATAAACCTATGTTGGTGCGTAGTTTGAGACCCGGGGTTTAAATGAACCCCTCGCCTACTCGGTGCTAGACACTACTCCAAAAAACATGCAAGGTGCTCTCCATCATTTTTCAATGAAGTTGAAACCATTATTTTTCAACGAATCTAATAATGTAATTACATGCATAGTCTGAAATCTAAATATGGGGAGTCTTGGCTCTAAACATACCATAAGCTGAAAATAGGGAGTACCACTCCTAACCATATGGTAAGATGATATTATAAAACTGAACTAAATCATGAAAAACATACTTAACATATGTGGGCTTGCCCAAATATCAAAATCATGCATACTTGAAATAGATTTCATAAGTAAAATCATGAATTCATACATGGGTAATTTGTAAACATTCAATCATGCTAGAAATCTCATCATACTTTAAATCATAAATCATAAACTTGACTTTTCATGAGCTTGCGTAATTTTCTAAGATTTGTAATAATAAATTTGTAATCAAAATCTAGTTAAAATCTGCCCTTGAATGTTCAAATATACTTTAAAACATAAAGAAGATTGACCCATTAAAAGTTTATATATGATTCTATAAAATTGGATTAAAACCTTTTTTAGATCATAACTTGGATTGAGACTTGATTCATGAAATTGAGCATACTTTGGGCATGAGAGTGAAAGGAACCCTCATTCATAGCCTTACATACCTGGGTAAACTGAATCTGTACTTGTCTTTGAAAGCCCAAGAGATTTAGAGAAGACCTTGAAGAATTCTAGGCTCGATCTTCAATGGGGAATTCCTAATCTTGCATGCATGGGAGGGAATGATTTAGAATAGGTTAAACTCCCTTAATACCCTCTTTTCAAAGCTTAAAATGACATAGTTTAGGGCTTAGGAGCTTAGAATTTACGAAAATACCTACTATGACCCGTAACAGGCTATCACGAGTCGTCCCAATACTCGTACAACTAGCATCTGAAAAATCCTAAGTACTTGTTATGATCCGTACCACGATTCGTACCCACACCCTATGACTCATAGGGGGACTCGTGGTTTGGGTAAAGAAATCTCTAAATTGAACCATGGGTCTTTCTATGACCGGTACAACAAACCTACGACTCATAGGTTGAGTCGTACTGAAGCAATTCTCTAATTTTTCCTGCTGATCATATTCCAAATCTTGGGTGTAGTCCTAGGAATTTTTGGGGTATTACAATATCTCCCCATTGGGAACATTCGTCCTCGAATCTGTACTAAAAGGTTGGGGAAAGGAATTGCAATCCCAAATACTAAACATCTGAAGCTGAAATCTAACGAATTGACTGACTCCGGACTGATACACATGACTGAACTGAATCCATAAATCATACATACACACTAGAACATGAAAGGAACTGAGAGACATGAACTTGACATGAAACTGAATAGAGTATTAGAGAGGAAACTGATACCTCAAGTTGAGACAAAGTTGGAAGGAAATAAATGCAGGTGTTTAGCTATCATATCTGCTTCAGCTTCCTATGCAGCTCCCTCAACGAGCTGATTCCTCCACAAGACTTTCATTGAAGATACTTCTTTATTCCTCAACTTTTGATCTTGACGATCAAGGATCTCAATCGGCACCTCTTCATAGGTAAGGCTACTCTTCACACCTATGCTCTCCACTGGAACAACCAAAGCCGGGTCACTAATACACTTCTTTAATAGCGATATATGGAAAACTGGATGCACTGACTGCTAACTCCGCTGGTAGCTCCAACTCATGGGCCACCTTGCCAACACGTCTCAAAATCCTATATGGGACAACATATCGGGGACTAAGTTATCCTTTCTTTCCAAACCTCATAACTCTGTTCATGGGAGACACCTTCAAGAATACCCAATCATAAATTTCAAATCGAGTTCCATCTGCCTAACATCTGTGTATGACTTCTGACGACTCTGAGCTATTTTCAGCCTTTCCCTAATAAGCTGAACTTTATCCATCGCCTCATGAACTGAATTTGGTCCTACCAACGTAGCTTCACCTACCTCAAACCACCAAATAGGAGATCTACACCTCCATCCATAAAAAGCCTAAAATGGAGCATCTGAATGCTAGAATGGTAATTGTTGTTTTAAGAAAACTCGATGAGAGGTAAACGATCATCCCAACTGACTTTGAAATCAATCACACATGCTCTCAACATATCCTCAAGAGTCTAAATGGTCCGCTCGGCCTGACCATCTTTCTGTGGGTGAAAAGCTGTGTTGAGCTTGACCTGAGTATCAAGTCATTTCTAAAATGATCTCCAAAAGTGTGAGATAAACTGAGTACCTCAGTCTGAATGATGGAAAAGGGAATCATGTGCAATTGAACCAACTCTCAAATATACAATCTAGCACAATTCTCAACTAAATCGGTAGTTTTGACTGGTAAGAAATGAGCTGCTTTGATCAACCTGTCTACCACCACCCAAATAGTCATACTACTGGCTAGTGTGAGACAACCTTGTGATGAAGTCCATATTGATCTCTTCCTACTTCCAAGTGGGAATACTGATGCCTTGTCGCATACCTCCAGGTCTCTGATGCTCTACTTTTACTTGTTGATAGTTCGAAGTCTTAGCCACAAATTCTGCTATGTTCTTCTTCATGCCATTCCACCAATAGACTTCTCGTAGGTCATGGTACATCTTAGTGGCACCTGGATATATAGAATATCGTGAACCATGAGCCTTATGCAATATCCGTTATCTCAAATCATCGACACCCAAAATACATAAATGACCCTGATATCGAAGTATACCATCTCCCCCTTAGGAGAAGACCTCCACCCTCTAATTTTGAAATGCTTCTTTCAACTTCATCAAAATAGGATCCTCATCTTGCCTAGCCTTGGACTTAGTCACCAAAGAGGATTCTAAACCATTCTGAATAATGACATCACCATCTGTCGAATCCATGAGGTGAACCCCTAATCATACAAGTTGATGCATATCCTTCACCAACTCTTTTCTTCCATCTTCCATATGACAAACACTCTCCATGGACAGTCTGCTAAGGGCATCCACCACTACATTTGCGTTCGGATGATAAAGGACACTCATGTCATAGTCCTTGAGTAGCTCTAACCATCTTCTTTGTTGCAAATTCAAATCATTCTGGGTGAACACATACTGTAGGCTCTTATGGTCCGTAAACACATCCACATGGACCCCATACAATTAGTGTCTCAAAAATCTTCAATGCAAACACCATTGCTGCCAACTCTAGGCCATGCATCGGGTAATTCTTCTCACAAGTCTTATGTTGTCTAGAGGCCTACGCAATGACCTTACCATGATGCATCAACATACATCCAATAACAACCCTAGAGGCATCAAAATACATAATGTATCCATCCGTACACTCAGGTAGGGTCAATACTGGGGCTGAAGTGCTCCTGAAAACTCTTCTCAAAGGCATCCAACCACTGAAATTTAGCCTTCTTCGGGGTCAACTTAGTCAACGGTGCTGCTATGGATGAAAATTCTTCAACAAGCGAGCTAAACCCAAGAAACTCCTGATATCTGAAGGATTAACTAGTCTAGGCCAATTCTTTACAACTTCTATCTTTTGAGAGTCCACCTGCACACCCTCACTTGACACCACATGGCCTAAAAATGCTACTAAATCTATCCAAAACTCACACTTGTTGAATCTAACAAATAACTAGCGATCCTTGAGAGTCTGCAGCACCACTCACAAATGAGCGGCATGCTCCTCCTTACTCCGAGAGTATATGAGAATATCGTCTATGAAGAAAATCACAAACATGTCTAAATATGGCTTGAATACCCAGTTCATCAAATCCATAAAATTTGCAGGAGCATTCATTAGTCCAAAATACATAACTACAAACTCATAAAATCTGCTCCTCCCGACGAGACGAGAGGGCATAAAATCTGTTCTGATGCTAACCACCACCTGCACTAATGGATGCACCCTACTAAGCTGAGCGTGCTGGTGGAGCTTCTGAACTGGTGGCTGGGTCACGGCCTCTACCATGTCCCTGTCTGACTGAAAGATAGTCTGTGAGCATGTGCCCGGGTTTTCTACACCCAAAAAATGCACCTAAACCTTCTAAGAACTCTCCGATGTGCCTCCTACCACACCTACCATAAACTGGAATTCTGGGCTCTACTGACATGCTCTCCTAACCTCGGGGGCCTGATGTCCTTCCCTTCTGATCACTCCTAGATCTAGATGGCACACTGGCTAATGATGGCGCTGGGGCTGATGATCTCTGGTGGGACTATTGACAATGTCCGCCACTAGAGCTCTATTTGGAAAATCCAAAGCTTCCTGTTTTGGATCTCTTGGCCTCTCTCTCCTTTTCCTTCATCTGATTTACCTCTATGTGTTGGGTCTATATAACCAATCGAGAGAAGTTTAGATCACTGTTTAGCATTGCAGTAATATACTCCTTGACTAGAGAATCTGACACTCCATACACAAATCTATTCGTACGGGCTTTCTGATTTTCAACCATCTCTAGCGCATACTTTGACAGTCGGGTGAATCCCAAGGTATACTCTTGCACAGTCATATTGTTCTGCCTTAAGTTGATGAACTCCGCCGCCTTTGCCTCCCTCAACTGCCTAGGGAAGAATCTATATAAGAATGTATAATGCCTCAAAAATTCATAAGATACTAGACCCGAGATTTGAAATGTGATCAGCAGGAAAGTTGGAAAATTTGCTTCAGTACGACTCAACCTATGAGTCGTAGGTTATTTGTACAGGTCGTAGAAAGACCCGTGGTTCAGATCAGAGAATTTGTTTTCCAGACCATGAGTCCCCATTATAAGTTATAGTATGTGGGTACGATCCATGGTCAGGAGTCATAGTAAGTCCTTGGGATTAGCAGGTGATTGATTGTACGGGTGATGGTACGGTTCATAGGATGGTGTTACAGATCATAGTAGGATTCATGAAAATATTCAGAGGATTAGAGGTTTTTGACTTGGTCAGTACGGGAGCATACCATGAGTCATAGGAAGATTGTACGGCTCGAGGTATGAGTCGTGATAGCTGACAGTTTAGTTTTTCCTGTGAATTCATTAAGGGTATTTTAGTAAATCACAAGCTTTTAAACCTTAAACTATGTCATTTTTAAGCTCTGAAATGAGAGTTTTAAGGGAGTTTAACCTATTCTAACTCATTCCCCTCCCATGCATGCAAGATTAGGAATTTCGCCATTGAAGATCAAGCCTAGGATTCTTCAAGTTCTTCTCGAAACCTCTTGGGCTTTCAAAAACAAGTGTTGATTCAATTTACCCAGGTATGTAGGGCTATGAACGAGAGTTTCTTTTACTCTCATGCTCAAAATTCTCCTCAATTCCATGAATTTAAGTTCTAAATCAAGTTCATGATCTTATGGGCTTTTATCATAATTTTATGAAATTTCCTATGATTTATTTATGGGTCAATTCCCTTCATGTTTCAAAACATGTGTTAAGATTTATGGGCATATTTTATACCTATTTTGATTATAAATTCATGGTTTCAAGTTTTTAGAAAAGTATGCCCAATTATGCAAGTTTCATGAAAAGTCAAGTTTATGATTCTATTATGATTTCGATTTTCCAAACTCTAAATTATGGTTTATGATCTATGCTATGTTTTCCTACAAGTACTCTTCATGAATTTATGAATTTCAAGTGTGGTGATTTTCTCAAGCATGTATGTTGTCATGATTTATGAGTTTATGATTTTGGGCGACTCACGGGCCCTTATTTCATGGCTAGTCATGTATTTCAAGTATGATCAAGTATGTTATGATTTAACTAGCTCATGAACTCCATGTATGATTTCAAGATAACTATATGAGCACTCATGTGCATGTTTTGGGGAGTAGTGTCTAGCATCGAGTAGGCTCGGCGTTCAGTAGACTCCGAGGTCTCAAAACTACATGCCACCGTAGGTATATATTCATGGTTAACCCTATGGGGTCCTTATTAGTTATATGACGCCAAGTATCATTCCTTGACTTGGAAAGCTTGGGATGACTCTGCCCACTTGAGCAAGATAGTTGGGGCATCATGTAAGCTCTATCATGATGGTGTCGGTTAAGACGAGTCCTTCCATTGTTCTTCATAATTTCTGTTATGCATATTTATGACTAATGATATTATGTTTTCAGCAGGTTTGACCCAATGATCAGTTTATAAAATCTTACTTATGATTTTAGCTATGGCAAGCCATATGACTCTATTTTCAGCAGATATGAAATTCAGTTTATGACTATACATGTTTTCAGATATCAGCATGCAGTCCTTACTCTCATGATCTTATGATTTATGTTATGTGCATGATTTCAGTTATACTTACTCAACCTCTTTTACTTATCTTACATACCCGGTACATTCCAAGTACTGACCGCATACACTATGCTAAATCGTTTCATGATACAGGTTTAGACGTTCAGACTCTGTCCTGCCATTAGCCAGTCTCTAGAGCTTAGTCCAGTTCTTTTTTTGGTGAGTCCTCGTCCCTCGAGGACCTTCATTTTGATGAGTTTGTTACTTTCAGTTTTCAGACTTTTAGTGAGCTAGTTGGGGATGTTGTCCCATAAGCTCTTCAGTTATGTTAGAGGCTTTTCAGACAATATGTAGAATCTCAGCTTGTTAGTGTTGACTCTATTTATGATCATTATGTATGCAGACTTCCACTTATTCATGTTTATATTATCAGTTTCCTTTAATTTATGCTCTTTAGCCGCTATATTCATGCCATGAGTCGACTTGGAGCCATTCATAGTTCTAGGTTCCGTGTCTTGGTCCGAACTTATATTTAAGTCACGACAAACTTGGTATCAGAGAAAAGGTCATGAAAAACTTTGAGTGTCCTAGGGTGTCCGAAAGCTGCGTTGAGTAGAGTCTTTTCCATGGGTGTGAAGTGAGCCACACTTATAAGGAAGAGGCTACAAGATGTTTTAGGAAATTTTCCCTTCTTTAATAATCTATGCCATGCGATGAATTATCTCTCTATCCTTCTAACTCGTGCTATACATGTTTGTAGAATCATGCGTCCACACCGACTAAATGGTAGAAGGAACAAAAATGGAAATGTCCATGAAGATGGGCACCAGCAAGCCCCGCCCACACCAGGAGGTCCTTTGTCCGAGCAGGTCTCTCATGTCGAGTTTAGATCGATATTTTAGATGTTGGCACAGGCTTTTACTACTCATGTCAACCAATAGGCGGTGGACCATGTCCCTCAGAATGGGAATACAGTGGCGGCTTGAGTTCGGGACTTTCTCAAGATAATCCACCTAAGTTCCTTGGGTTAAGAGTGGATGAGGACCCGTATAAGTTTCTGGAGGAGGTACAGAAGATCACCCACATTATGGGAGTAACTGGAGAAGAGAGTACATACTTAGCCTCCTATCAGCTGAAGGGGGTTTCTTATATTTAGTACCGTCAGTGGAGGGATTGTAAAGCAGTGGGTGCAGTCCCCATATGTTGGGATGAGTTCATGACTGCCTTCTTAGATAGATTCTTCCCTAGGGAGTTGAGGGAAGCAAAGGTGGCAGATTTCATCAACTTGAGGTAGAACAATATGACTGTGCAAGAGTACGCCTTGGAGTTCACTCGGCTGTCCAAGTATGTGCCAGAGATGGTTGCGGATCATAGAGCTCGTATGAATAGATTTGTGTATGAAGTGTCGCACTAGCTGGTTAAGGAGTGTAGGACCTCAATGATAAATAGTGATCTAGACTTCTCTCAATTGGTTATATACACCCAGCAGATAGAGGCGGACAAGATGAAGGAAAGGGAGAAAGAGAGGCCAAGAGGGCTAAGATAGACAGCTTTGGGTTTTCCCACCAGAGGCCCAGTGGTGAACGTCGTCAGCAATCTCACCAGAGATCATCAGCCCCAGCACTATTATCAGCTAGTGTTCCCTCTAGATCTCGGGGTGATCGGAGGAGAAGAGCATCAGGTTCAAGGGGACAGAGGGATACACTAGTAGAGTATTCATTTCCAGTCTGCTAAAAATGTGGTAAGAACCATATAGGAGAGTGCCTAGTCAGATTAAATATTTGCTTAGAACCCTGGAACATGAACAGGGAGTGTCCTTTGGCTAGGCAAGGCTGTCACGCCCCACCTTGGGAGGCATGACTGGTACCTGGTGCCCTACTAGGACCTGAACTACTGAGCGGACTGAGCCTAAGCACTTCTGGTGCAGGGCTGACTCTAACTCTAGAATCAAGAAAACAACAGGCTACATAGCGGCTGTAAATACAACCCTCGGCCGACAAGGCCTATAGCCACCCATGAAAATAAACATCTAACTAGAGACAAACAATTATAGGGAGTCCTATACGGGCCGATAAGGCCACCAATCAACAGCTAAATAGGGCCCCACATGGCCAACACACAGTCTAAAACACATATGGGCCCCACACGGCCAATATCATCTAACCATAGGGAAGTAATGCAATCTGCAAGCCTCTAGGAGTAATAAGATGGTCGGGACAGGGCCTCGACCTACCCATACTGTACAAACAAAAGAAATAAACCTCTATCACATAAGTTCTGGAAGAAAGGAGCTGATGGCTTTGTACGGCTGACTGTAACTACGAGGGACCTGCTCCTCATCTATGTGTACCTGCAGGCAAGTAATGCAGCGCCCCAGAAGAGGGCGTCAGTACCACAGGTACTGAGTATGTAAAGCAATAACTTTAAATGACTGAAAGTAATAAATAGAACTGATAATAACTGAAGTAAAGAAAATAGACTGAAGCTGACTGAGGTAGTGAAATCAGGACTAAACATAACTGTAATAAGAAAGGTAGGGTTCATACCTTGAAAAGGAGGCGTCTTACTATCTAACTATTAGTAACTAAAGCAAACATAAACCTTACCTGGCCCCCATAAGCCGGAAGGTACAATAAGCACATAATAACCCACCTAGGCCCCTATTAGTCCTAGTGAGTACACCTCAATCTATATACCCCTATCCATGTCATACCGAGTCAACTACCAGCTATAAGTGACTTGCCGATCCCCTGGGTCTGCAACTGGGCCCGCTCAGCCCCTGACTGTAGCTGTGTCTGAGTCCGGAGGACTCCTGATATCTACACCCCGAGCGTAAACGCTTGGCGGGGGTGTGTATAAGGCCAACCACACAAATATGAGGATCTGGATCCGCATCTTCGTCCCTTGCGGACAGCATGCCGCTCTGTAGAGCGACGTATCCTCGCCCCTGACGAGCG
Organism: Datura wrightii; assembly: GCA_035772735.1. NCBI lineage: Eukaryota > Viridiplantae > Streptophyta > Magnoliopsida > Solanales > Solanaceae > Datura > Datura wrightii. The sequence goes on from JASDFA010000018.1 coordinate 149,267,143, forward strand.
GCAACACAACTATTAACCCGGGGTGGTCACAGAAGCTATACAGGTATAATCCATCCCAAAACAATACAATTTACGAGTCTCAACTGACAACAACAACTAAACATGATAACATACTCTTGACATGCTTTACTGGGATTCATACTGGATTACTATGCTGAGGAAACTAACTTGCCGAAAGAAAATGCCTTAACATACCTCAATTGCCGGTTTCTGATTAACTGATAGGTTCCAATTAGTATTCAATATCTCTTCCCAATCGAAATCGTGTTACTGGAAAGATAGGACTAGTTTTAACACTAAATTCGGCAAAAAGGAAAACTTTATATATAAATATTAACTATATTCCCAACTTTTTGGAACACGGTCGAAACCTCATTATTTCTAGAAAGTCTAGAAGGGAGAAATGCTTACTTTAAGCCTGGGATCGTATTGACACTAGTTTAGAGAAATTCCAACAACTTTGGCTCCGCGGGATGACGATTGGTCGGGCGAATTTCATGAAACTAAATTCGTATAAGTGCTCCCTCTACAGCCTTATACTTCGATACCCGAAGTTAATTCGGATTTGGACGGCGCTTAGCGGCATAATCGGATGAAAATTAAATGTTTTCCTTCATCCTCCCCTCTTTAGGTCGTGATTATATGAATTATATTCTAACTTCTCTGTGCCATGTTAGCTAATGTGGTGGAGCAGCTCCGTGCCACTTTGCCCCTCTGGGCAGCTTGGTTCGTCCCTTCCCGCAAAATCCCGACTTTGCACTCGTTCGGCTTTCCCCTGACCCTTTCCTCGTACGTATGGCACTCTAAAACTCTCAACCAACATATGAATAGGCTGATTAAACGTTAAAAACTTATGGAATATAACATCCTCCCCCTTTAAGAACATTAATCCTCGAATGTTAATTCCTACTTGCAAGAACCTTAACCTTGCAATTACTTACTCTGGAAAAATTTTGGTAGAGTCTCCGCTGTAATATGGACTATCCAAAAACCCTGAAATGTAGAAAAATCCAATATAGGTACTCCACACGATACTATGGCATTCATTCCACAATAGATTGAAATCAATTATCTCACATATACATGTATATAATGCAACTTATGAAACAACAACAACAACATACCTCTAGCTGCACAATCTGACTAAGTTTGAAATAACTGAGGATATCTGGTTTTCATATCATCTTCTGCCTCCCAGGTCATCTCCTCTCGTTTCTTATTTCGCCATAACACCTTAACAGAAGAAACATCTTTAGTTCTCAGTCTATGAATCTGCCGATCTAATATGGCTTCTGGAGCTTCTTCATAAGCTAACTCCTCAGTAATCTGGGAGGGATCTCTTATACACTTCCTTAGCATTGATACGTGAAAACTCGATGAACTGATTCTAATTCGGGGGGTAAATCCAATTCATAAGCCACCTGGCCTATCCTTCGGCGAATCTGATAAGGCCCAATAAACCTCTGGCTGAGCTTGCCTTTCTTACCAAATCTCATCACACCCTTCATTGGTGAAACCTTCAGGAATACCCAATCACCCACATTAAATTCTAAGTTTCTTCGCCACACATCAACATAAGATCTCTGAGCTGTCAGTAGACGTTCCCTTATAAGCTTTACTTTCTCTTCTGACTGATGAATAATATCTGGCCCAATCAATGTTGATTCTCCTACCTCAAACCAACCAGCTGGAGTCCTATACTTCTGCCCATATAACGCTTCATAAGGCGCCATCTGAATTGCTGAATGATAACTGTTATTATAGGAAAATTCAATAAGCGGTAGATGTTCATCCTAGCTGCCTCCAAAATCTAGCACAAACGCTCGTAAGATATCCTCTAGCGTCTGGATAGTACGTTCTACCTGCCCGTCTATCTGAGGATGGAAGGCTGTGCTCAGGTTAACCTACGTCCCCAGGCCTCTCTGAAAAGACTGCCAAAATTTAGCTGTAAACTGCGCCCCTCTGTCAGAGATAATTGACAGCGGAACACCATGCAATCGGACTATTTCTCTAATATACAACTCAGCATAATCTTTGGCTGAAAAGGTAGCCTTTACTGGCAGAAAGTGAGCTGATTTCGTCAACCTGTCAACAATTACCCAGATAGAATCATGTTTACGCCTGGTACAAGGTAACCCTACTACGAAATCCATATTAACTGCCTCCCATTTCCATAAAGGCACAACTATATCCTGTGTCCCTCCACCTGGTTTCTGATGTTCATCTTTCACCTGTTGGCAATTAGGACATTGAGCTACGAATTCTGCTATCCCCTTTTTCATTCCCGGCCACCAGTAAATCTCTTTTACGTCATGGTACATTTTTGTCGAACCTGGATGGAGAGAGTAACGGGCATAGTGTACCTCGCCCATAATTTGTTGGCGAAGCCCTACCACGTCTGGAACGCAAAGGCGATCCCTATATCTCAAAACTCCGTCCTCAATTACTTGGAAATCTGTCACTTCCCCTTGCTGGACCCTATTTCTGAGCTGAACCAGGCTAAGATCTTCGTACTGCCGCTCTTTCACTTCCACAACTAATGGTGAAACTACGGTATTCTGAATTACCGCTCCGGTGTCTCCTGATTCTACTATACGAACGGCTAAACTGGCTAGCTGATGCAACTCTCAAGCCAATTCCTGCTTCTCAGGCTGTAAATATGCAAGGCTTCCCATGGATTTACGGCTAAGGGCATCCGCTACTACATTGGCCCTTCCTGGGTGATATAAAATATTCACGTCATAATCCTTTAATAGCTCCAACCAGCGACGCTATCGCAAATTCAACTTTTTCTGGGTAAAAATATATTGCAGGCTTTTATGAACAGTGAAAATATCTATGTGGATGCCATACAGGTAATGTCTCCATATTTTCAAGGCATGAATCACCGCGGCTAACTCCAGGTCATGGGTAGGGTAGTTCTTCTCATGCTTCCTCAACTGCCTGGAGGAATAGGCAATCACCTTACAATGCTGCATCAAAACACATCCTAACCCAACACCCGAGTGTCACAATAGACTGCATAACCCTTTGTTCCTTCTGGCAACACTAGCACCAGTGCTAATGTCAATCTGTCTTTCAGTTCCTAAAAGATTTGCTCACATGTCTCATTCCAATGGAATTTTGCTGTCTTCTGCGTCAGTTTGGTTAAAGGTGCTGCTAAAGTGGAAAATCCTTCCACGAACCTTTTGTAATACTTGGCTAACCCTAGGAAACTATGTACCTCGGTCGGAGTGATAGGTCTGGGCCACGTTTTCACTGCCTTTATCTTCTGCGTATCTACCTGTATACCATCATCTGACACAATATGGCCTAAGAAGGCTACTGAATTCAGCCAAAATTCACATTTAGAAAATTTTGCATATAGCTGGCGATCTCTGAGAATTTGGAGCTCTGTCCGTAGATGATCCCGATGATCTGCCTCTATACGGGAATACACCAAAATATCAATAATGAATACTATCATGAACAAGTCCAGGTACGGTCAGAAAATATTGTTCATCAGGTCCATGAACACTGCTGGGGCGTTTGTCAGTCCGAAGGACATGATTAGAAATTCAAAGTGGCCATATCTGGTGGTGAAGGCAGTCTTTGGAATATCTCTTTTACAAACCCGGACCTGATGATATCCTGACCTTAAGTCAATCTTTGAAAAATACCTCGCTCCCTATAACTGATCAAATAGGTCATCTATTCTGGGAACCGGGTACTTATTTTTGATAGTGACTTTATACAGCTGCCGATAATCTACACACATATGGAGGGAGCCGTCCTTCTTCTTCACGAATAGAACTAGCGCACCCCATGGTGAGGTACTCGGCCTGATAAACCCCTTGTCTAGCAAATCATTCAATTGTTCCTTTAGTTCTCTGAGTTCAGTAGGAACCATCCGATATGGAGGAATAGATATAGGCTGAGTGTCTAGTAATAGATCGACTGCAAAATCAATTTCCCTTTCTGGGGAAATACCAGGAAGCTCATCTGGAAATACATCGGGAAATTCATTAACCACTGGAATAAACTGAAGGGTCAGAGGCTCTGTCCGAACATCCTGAACTCTGACAATATGATAAATGCACCCTTTTGCTATCAATTTTCTTGCCCAAAGATAGGAAATAAACCTACCTTTTGGCGTGGCTGTACTACCTTTCCACTCACGTACTGCCTCCCCTAGAAAGTGGAATCGGATAATATTGGTCCAATATTCGAATTGGCATAGCATGGAGCTAGCCAATCCATACCCATAATGGCATCAAAATCAACCATTTCTAGTTCTATAAAATCTGTCGTAGTCTGACGACTGGCAACCTCTACTGCACACCCCCCATAGACCCTTCTGGCTATAATAGAGTCACCAACGGGTGTAGACACTGAGAAAGGTCGCCGAAGTAATTCTGGCATAATACTAAACTTCCGAGCCACTAACGGTGTAACATAGGACAAGGTGGATCCTGGATCTATCAACACATAAGCAGGATGAGAGCAAATGTTCAGAATACCTGTCACAACATCTGGTGACGACTCTGACTCCTGTCCCCCGATAGTGTATAAGTACGGTATGGGCCGCACCTGAACTGGAGGCCCCTGATCTGCCTCGGCCTTTGCCGGGGATGCTGGAGCTCGTGATCCTGCCGAGGACCTATCTTGTCGATCTCGGTCACCCTGACCCCTAACTGGACAATTCCTCATCTGATTACCCTCCTGTCCACAAATGTAGCATGTTGTGGAACCATACCTGCATGCTCCAGAGTGGCGTCGACTGCAAATAGGGCAAAGTGATATTGTAAACCTATTCTGCTCCACTCCCCTCTACTGTTACTACTCGTGAACCTTCACCGGGCTCTGGCTGCCCTCGGCGAATAGACCTGCTCCTCTGCCACTTTGGTGGAGGCAGGGGTCTAGGCGGCCTATCTGATAACCGTGGCCTAGGTCCTCCCCGGGACTCCTCCTGTATTTCACCCGGTCTGTCCCCGCGGCGCTGCTCTTGACTTGTCCTCCTAATCTCTCGTTGCCGCTGTCTGATACCCTTAATATTCTGAGCAAAAGCCTGAACACGGGCAATATCCATATCCTCTTGCAGTGTGGCTGTGATGTAGGTCTCAACATATTCTGGGTTCAACCCCATAATAAAGTGGTGTACCCTGGCCGGCATTGTGTCCACAAAGGCTGGCGCATATTGAGCCAAGGAGTCAAACCGCATGGCATATTCCCAAACACTCATCGACCCCTGCTCCAAGTGTAGGAACTGATCAACCCGGGCTTGTCGAATCTCCTGCGGTAGGTAATGATCTAAGAAAACCTCTGAGAAGCTGGGCCAGGTCGGTGGGGAAACATCTCTCCCTCGGGACCTCTCCCAACTCTTATACCACAGTACAGTGATGTCCCGTAGCCGAAATACCACCAACTCAACTGACTCTGTGGGTGTAGCATGCATCACCCTGAAAATCCTCTGCATCTAGTCTAAGAAGTCTTGAGGGTCCTCGGTACGATCTGTCCCTATAAATTGCGGGGGACTTAGTGCTAGGAACTCTCGGACCTTCGAGCTACCCAGCCCTCCTAAGGATTCTGCAACTGTAGGTAGCACTGGCTGGTGCTGAGCAGCCATCATCTGGGCTAGCATAACCACCGCGCTCCTGACTTCCTGGTCGGATGGTATGGGTATAGAAACTGCTGGAGGCAGTGCCGTTACACCGGCCATCCCAAGCGGCTCCTGATGTGGTGGAGACTGCTAGGGAGGTCAAGATGATACCTTCGTATCGTCCTCAGATTGGGTCGATTCTGACCGAGGTTGAGGCACCCTGTTGGTGCCCTGTCCTGCTGCTACATCTAACCTACTGCCTGTCGTAGGGTGTCACTGGTCTGACATTTCTCTGTAAACAAAAGAGGATAATGAGCTTAGGGACTCAACCCTATACTATACCGCTCTATAGCACGACTGAATAAGAAGAAAGAGTAACCATCCTATCATGCCTTGCAGCCTCCTGCCTATAGTATGTGGTGCACAACACATCCATAGACAAGACTCTACTCAGCACGGCTTGCAGACTACCTGGGATACAACCTGCTCTGCTACCAAGTTTGTCACGCCCCACCTTGGGAGGCATGACTGGCACCTGGTGCCCTACTAGGACCTGAACTGCTGAGCAGACTAAGCCTAAGCACTTCTGGTGCAGGGCTGACTCTAACTCTAGAATCAAGAAAACAACGGGCTACATAGCGGCTGTAAATACAACCCTCGACCGACAAGGCCTATAGCCACCCATGAAAATAAATAGCTAACTAGAGACAAACAATTAGAGGGAGTCCTATACGGGCCGACAAGGCCACCAATCAAAAGCTAAATAGGGCCCCACATGGCCAACACACAGTCTAAAACACATATGGGCCCCACACGGCCAATATCATCTAACCACAGGGAAGTAATGCAATCTGCAAGCCTCTAGGAGTAATAAGATGGTCGGGACAGGGCCCCGACCTACCCATACTGTACAAACAAAAGAAATAAACCTCTATCACATAAGTTCTGGAAGAAAGGAGCTGATGGCTTTGTACGGCTGACTGTAACTACGAGGGACCTGCTCCTCATCTATGTGTACCTGCAGGCAAGTAATGCAGCGCCCCAGAAGAGGGCGTCAGTACCACAGGTACTGAGTATGTAAAGCAATAACTTTAAATGACTGAAAGTAATAAATAGAACTGATAATAACTGAAGTAAAGAAAATAGACTGAAGCTGACTGAGGTAGTGAAATCAGGACTAAACATAACTGTAATAAGAAAGGTAGGGTTCATACCTTGAAAAGGAGGCGTCTTACTATCTAACTATTAGTAACTAAAGCAAACATAAACCTTACCTGGCCCCCATAAGCCGGAAGGTACAATAAGCACATAATAACCCACCTAGGCCCCCATTAGTCCTAGTGAGTACACCTCAATCTATATACCCCTATCCATGTCATACCGAGTCAACTACCAGCTATAAGTGTCTTGCCGATCCGCTGGGTCTGCAACTGGGCTCGCTCAGCTCCTGACTGTAGCTGTGTCTGAGTCCGGAGGACTCCTGATATCTACACCCCAAGCGTAAACGCTTGGTGGGGGTGTGTATAAGGCCAACCACAGAAATATGAGGATCTGGATCCGCATCTTCGTCCCTTGCGGACAGCATGCCGCTCTGTAGAGCGACGTATCCTCGCCCCTGGCGAGCGGCAACACAACTATTAACCCGGGGTGCTCATGGAAGCTATACAGGTATAATCCAGCCCAAAACAATACAATTTACGAGTCTCAACTGACAACAACAACTAAACATGATAACATACTCTTGACATGCTTTACTGGGATTCATACTGGATTACTATGCTGAGGAAACTAACTTGCCGAAAGAAAATGCCTTAACATACCTCAATTGCTGGTTACTGATTAACTAATAGGTTCCAATTAGTATTCAATAGCTCTTCCCAACCGAAATCGTGTTACTGGAAAGATAGGACTAGTTTTAACACTAAATTCGGCAAAAAGGAAAACTTTATATATAAATATTAACTATATTCCCAACTTTTTGGAACACGGTCGAAACCTCATTATTTCTCGAAAGTCTAGAAGGGAGAAATGCTTACTTTAAGCCTGGGATCATATTGACACTAGTTTGGAGCAGTTCCAACAACTTTGGCTCGGCGGGACGATGATTCGTCGGGCAAATTTCACGAAACTAACTCTGTAAAAATGCTCCCTGCAGCCTTATACTTCGATACTCGAAGTTAATTCAGATTTGGATGGTGTTTAGCGGCGTAATCGGATGAAAATTAAATGTTTTCCTTCATCCACCCCTCTGCTGGTCGTGATTATATGAATTATATTCTAACTTCTAAGTGTGAGACACTTATATACTTGAGGCAGCAGACAAAGCAACGTGGAACATTGCCCAACGCACTGATTCTTCTCCATGCCACGTTGGCTAACACGGAGGAGCAGCTCGTGCCACTTTTTCCCTCTGGGCAGCTTGGTTCGGCCTCCTCCCGCGAAATCCCGACTTTGCACTCGTTTGGTCTTTCCCCCGACCCTTTCCTCGTATGTATGGTACTCTAAAACTCTCAACCAACATAGGAATAGGCTGATTAAACGTTAAAAACTTACGGGGTATAACAAAGGTGATAGTAGGGGTCGTGCCCAAACTACCAGTTCAGTAGTAGCTCTAGCAGCACGTCCTTCTCAGCAGGGTCCATCTGTGAGAGCAGGTGGTGGTCAGTGTTAGAATAGATTTTATGCCCTCTTATCTCGTCAGGAGAAGGAGATCTCACACTGGTATGTTGCGAGTAATTCATCTTGATGTATATACATTGTTTGATTTAGGGGCTACTGTTGCGCTCCAGCGCACTCGCAAGCGTATGCGGTCATACAAGTAACACAGCGGCCCTTTTTAAGAGCCGGTGTTGAATCATAGGGACTGGACCAATTCAGTGAATTATCAAGTTCAAGTGTCGAAATTAACCTTCACAAATGTTGATCAGAGAAATTTTGGGAAATTCTAATTAAGTCTAGGGGTGATCACAAAATACACGAGAAACAAATACAAGAAGCAACTAGAGTTAAGGCTCAATAATCATGCAATGCTACAATTCACAATGGTTCAAATATGAAAACTTCAGTTGTTGTCTCACATAATTAAAATGCTATGTTCATGGTCTTTCGAGCCTCTAAACACGACAAACTAGTCTCACACCTACATTGTTGAGCGGGGATGTGACGTCCTAATTCGTGAGCAATTTAAATACATAGATGTGGTTTATGGAGTTTGCACCTTTGATTATATACTTTTATACCTCTAATCATTTAACTGGACTTAGTTTCACAACTACTTCTACGAGTGGTGATGTAATAATTCTAAGTTGGTGTCTAGCTTATCTCGTTTTAGTAACCAAGCATGCAAATTAGGTATAATTTCTATCCTAACCGCGAATCCTATTGTAAAGGTAAGAACTTTCTCCCTACATTTTTGAGCCTAGGGTTATTCTTTCGAGCTTTTGCCTAAGCTTAACGCATTTGTTTTCATGGTGATCAAGCATAAAAACAACAATGATGAAAAATGTAAACAAAACAACAACTAAAACTCAAACCAATGAAGAATTTATGCAATTACAATCATATTACATAGCCTCAACCCTAGAGGAAGGATTTTAGACACTCATGTTCGTACAAATACTCAAAAACATGTTTAAAGTAATGTACTTGCAAGAATGATTAAAAGAGAAGGCAAAACAATGAACCCTAGGTAAAGTTCTTCACTTCTCCCTTCGCTCCTTTACGGTTTCCCCAAAGATATTTTGTGATAAATGATTTTTGGAGCTAAGGTTTTAATTTATAGTAAGTGGAAAATTACAATTTTTGGCCGTGCATGGACTGCTGATCTTGGGCAGATTTATATGCCCAAGTGATACTCAAAAGTATCATTTTCGCCTGGTTTATCTAGCAATGCGTATACATTTTCATGTAATTGGTAATAAAATGTGAATTTATACTAACCAACATGATTATCATTGTTTCGTAGGTAAAATATGATTTCGAGGAGCTAAAATGCATGTTGGATGATATCGGAGTTGGACTTGGAATCGAGCACGGAAAAAGGCATTGGACTGCACAAATTAAAGGGGCTCCGCGATGGAGCCGTGTCACGCTGCCATCGCGGAGGCATTCTGCCCGGAGGGTGAAAATTCATCAATTTCTAGTGGAGGTTCACAACAGCTCCGTGGCACGGTGGCTAGCCTCCGCGTTGCACGCCATGCCACGTTGGTGTTATATTCCCGGACCCCCAATTCCAGTGAGGGTACGCGTCCACGGCGTGTCACGGAGGCAGTGCTCCGCGATGCACTCCGTGACACGTTGCTCATTATTCCGGGAAAAATTTCCACTAGTATAAATAGAACACTTAAGTGTATTTTTCATAATTCAGACTTGGTGGAGCAAGGACGTGGGTTGCAGGCAGTTGAGGGACAAAAATTTCAGGGTTTTTTCTCTCTTTCTTTCTTCTCTAATTCAATTGTTTGTATGATTAACACTTGTTTTAGGATGATTAATCCACAAATGAGTGGCTAATTCCCTTCCTTGCTGAGGTTATGAACACTTGTGATGAATTTTGATTATTGAATTATTTGGTCTTTCATCTTTATCTTCCATGTTGTTCTATTAATTCTTGTTCTTACTGCATTGGTGTGTGGCCTACATTAATGTACATCTAAAAAGTCCGATTTCACTCGAGAGAGCACGAAATTGGAAAGTTGTGAATTAATAGGATATTGTTCTTTACTTGATTTGGGAAAATTGAGTTTTGATGTGCTTTCCTGATAGAAATATACTTGAAAGCCGTATTAGTCAATTTAGGAACCGGAATTGTATTGCTAGGTCATCAATTGCATTAGATCACAGAAATGTAGATGGATGGTTTATGATTCTTAAGTGAGATTAAATACGAGAGTTTTAATCTCTTGGCTAATGTTCTTGGCTAGCAACTGGAAGAAAAGATTAACCAATTTATGATGATAATCGATTTCATTACATGTTCTTTACCTCGGCATGCTCATATCCATAGTTTAAATTCAAAGTAGATAATTGTTAGTAGTTATAGTATAGAATTTATAAAACAAATTATTCACTTTTTGGTTACGTTGTTGTCAGCATATTTAGAAGTGAAATATAGAATATTATACTTAAGCAAACTTCACTTAATCCGAGTCTCTTAGGGATCGATACTTGGTTTACTAAAGCCACTTACTACTTGTTCGACCACGTGCACTTGCGTGTCGGTTTAGATACCCATATAACACACCGAACAAGTTTTTGGCGCCGTTGCCGGGGAGATTTGGCAATTGGTGAAATTGTGTTAAGTGTAAATTTAATGTATTTTTATTTTCTTTTCTTAAGTGTTGACAACTTGGTCTTAGCTTGTATTTTGCAGACTTAATTGCTGTGAACACTGGCAAGAGACAAAGAGCTGGTGGAATCTTATATAGAGCCTGAATGTATATTTCATAGTAAACGAAGAGAAGCTCTACAAAGGAAGCTGCAGTTGCTCAGACAGACTATTATGGAGCAACAAAATCCACCGGTTGTGAGGGCAGTGTTAGTGCCCGAAGAAGCAGCAGCAAGGTCGGTTCGCGAGGTGGCAATCCCACATGCCAACAATGTTACATCCAGTATCCGCAAACCAGAGCCTGGAGGGAGATTTGAACTCAAGCAAAATATGGTGCAACTGTTGCACACAAGCGGGCAATTTACCGGTCTCCCTCATGAAGACCCACAACCGCATCTCCAAAACTTTTTGGAGATAAGTGACACTTATATACCCGCTGGAGTGTCACCTGATTATGTTCGGCTTACATTATTTCCGTTCTCATTACTCGGAGAAGCCAAGAGGTGGTTGAAAGCTGAGCCACCAAATTCTATTTCAACGTGGGATGATCTTGCACGAAAGTTTTTGATAAGGTTTTTTCCCTCTGGCAAAACAGTAAGGCTTAGAAGTCAAATTCTAAGTTTCAAACAGAGAGAGGGAGAAAATTTATATCAAGCCTGGGAGAGATTTAAATCCATGTTGCGGGACTGTCCTCATCATCATCAGTCCAATGACGTGTTGGTGCACACATTTATTGAGGGTTTGGAACCCCATACCAAAATTTTGCTAGATTCAGCAGCTGGAGGACAAGCGCTGGAAAAGACTTATGAGGAGCTTTACACCTTGCTAAACCGGATTTCACAGGGCAATCCAGAATGGAATACTGAGTCATCACGAGGTGGAACAAGGAAAGCAGCAAGAGTGCTTGAAGTGGATGGATTCACAGCTATCGCTGCACAGATAGCTGCCTTGCAAAATCAATTGAACAACCACTTCAGCAACATGACTTTGAACCAGCCTTCAGCTCCAGTTAATGCAGTCCAGCAAATGTGGTGTGAAGTGTGTGGAAGTAGTGAGCACTCAGCCGAGTGCTGTGGAGCCAACCCTGATTCGGTTAACTTTGTGGGCAATGCACAAAGAAATCATCAGTAGTATGGGAGTAGCTACAATTCAAATTGGAGGAACCATCCAAATTTTTCATGGGGTAGCAACAACCATCAAGGCCAAAGTGCGGGTCAGGGTATGCAAAGGAATCAAGGAGGGCAACAGAACTACCAATCTCAATTAAGAAATAACAATGCCCCTCCTCCACCACCATCACCCAGCATTGAGGAGATGTTCAAGACCATGATTGCTAATCAAGCGCAATTGCAGGCTAACTATGTTAAATTGGAAGCCGAAGTGAAAAATAACCAGTTAGCGACCAAGGCTCTTGAGTATCAATTTGGGCAATTTGCTAGTGCCCAAAATACAAGGCCCAGAGGAGGACTGCCGAGCGACACGGATCCAAATCCGAAGCAAGTAAATGCAGTGACCACAAGGAGTGGTTTGCAGCTGAAGGAGGTGGAACCAGAAAGACCACCTCAAAATTCGGGAGCAGCAGAAGTTGAGGGGGAGCAAAGTTTGGAAAGGGGGAAAACCAAAGAAGCTGAATCAGAAAGACCTCCACCCCCGTTCCCTCAACGACTCAAGAAACACAAGGAGGAGGCGTGTTTCAAGAAATTCATGGAGGTGCTTAAACAGGTACATGTTAACTTACCTCTTGTTGATGTCTTGCAGGGAGTGCCTAAATATGCTAAATACATTAAAGACATCGTGGCCAACAAAAGTCGTTTGACTGAGTATGCCACAGTGGCTTTGACGGAGGAGTGCACTTCCCGGATCCAAAACAGACTGCCCACGAAGTTAAAAGACCCTGGAAGTTTTACTATCCAGCTTACTATTGGGCAGAGCATCCGAGCTCGTGGATTGTGTGACTTGGGGGCAAGTATAAATCTGATGCCATCTTCGGTATTCAAAAAGTTGGGTCTAGGGAGTCCTAGACCCACAACCGTAATCTTGCAGTTGGCGGATCGATCCTTAGCTAGGGCGGATGGCATTGTTGAGGATGTTCTAGTGCAAGTTGGCTCCCTAATTTTCCCGGTAGATTTTATTGTTCTGGATTTTGAACCAGACGCGGAAGTCCCATTTATTTTGGTACGACCCTTCTTGGCAACCGGGAAAGCATTAATTGACGTAGCTGCGGGGCAACTTACAATGCGAGCACATGACAAGGTAGAGGTGTTCGATGTGTATAAAGCACCCAAGCTCCCGATGGTGCATGAAGAACTCTCGGTGATCAATGTGATTGATCATGGTAATGCTAAGCAGATGAAGCATTCCCGAGAGTTATTGGGAAGACCACCGGATAGGTGTAAGCACTACTGGGGGGAGGACAATGATCGTGAGAAATCATCCATCACCCTAGCGGACAATTGAGTGTAAATGACGTCGAGCCGAGACGGTAAATCAGGCGCTGCACGGGAGGCAACCCGTGAATTTTTTTTTTCTTTCATTTTGTAAAGTGTAAATAGATTTTTCTTTTTCTTTTTCTTGATTTATTACAAAATTTTTCGTTTTAGTTAGTATTTTTATTTTTTAGTTAGGTGAAACCTATTATTCTAACCAATTTTGTTTAGTGAGATGATTTTCAGGTCAAACGGAAGAAAATGTGCACGGAATCGTGAAGGAAAAGGCGAGGTATGAAAAATTAATAAAATGTAGAAGACAGTGAGCTGGGGCGATAGCTCCGTGTCACGGAGGAGGACCTCCGCGTTACCCTCCGTGACACGTTGAGGTATAATCCAGAAATTTTACAATTTCCAGAAAGCTGTCGCGATGGCTCCGTGTCACGGAGGCAGTGCACCGCGATGCACTCCGTGACACGTTGCCGTGTAAATTGTGACGGGTCACACCGGGTTGCCGGGTGACCCGCGTGTTTTCTACCTTTTAAACCCCGATTTCTCCCTTTTTTCCCTCATTTTCATTTTCCTCCGCGACCAAACGTCCCAAAACCCCTCCCCCACCAACGTGCCACGGCTTAAGGCAACAAATTACCAAGTTTTCTTCGCTTCTTCAACGTTAAGGTATGTTTTCCGATTCTCTCTCAAGTTTTTGTCAATTTTATTCGAAATTAAGCATGGGAGGTGAGATAAATCGCCCTAAGTCGAAATTTAGCATGAATTCGAGTAAATTGTTGATTGATAAATGTTCGGAATGTCGTAATGATCGTTTGAACTTGTCGATTGCATGAATTATTCGAATTTGATAGAAGAAATCAATTCTAGGGCTTGTTGTTGAATTTGAAGTTGGTAATGTGTCGAAATCATGAATTGTATGCCGGGTTGTACGTGTTGAATGGGTTGAATCGTTGTACAAATTGTTTGAATGTTAATAGACGATGAATTCTCGGGTTTGGGGAAAATGTTGAAATTTTGTTCAAATTTTTGTATAGGTTCATGTGTATAGAATTTTTGTTGTTGTTTTTGTTTCGTTGTTTTTCTTGGCTAAGTGCGATGGTTAAAATGTTAGCGATGGTAGTGATTGGGATTAGCTGTACAAAGTCTGAGTAGTACGCAGAAGTTATACCGTCGAATTTTCGTTTGAACGCACTAAGCATGATTGTATAGCTGGTTGTTTGGTGTGAATAAAGTTATTCTTACCGTAGTATCATAACTGTAGCTAAAGGACTAAGTGTGGGGTGAACCTAGCTAACCCGACCTTAGACGAAGTTAATATTCATTTAGCTTGACATTGAGCTTGTTTACTTGTGTTGACAGGTAAAATGGCAAGCAGGCAAGATAAAGGTAAGGGTGCATCAACTTCAAGCACCGGAAGAAAGCGACTCAGACTGGGCACAGCAGTCCCAGCTGCACCAGCAGTTCCACGCGGCCAGCGCCACCAATACGGAACAAGATGGGTGACTGATGAGGGGAAAAAGTGGTATGCCAAGCACAAAGAGAATAAATATTTTCCCGAGGAGCATATAGCACGGGAGCCATTAGCACAGGAGTTCCCCAGAATGGTTCACCGGATCGAGGCAACTGGGCTCGGTTTCATATTTCAGGAGCCCAAAGAATGCAACTTGCACCTGGTCCGAGAGTTCTATGCAAATTGGAACCCGTCAATAAGAAGCCACACCATCAAGATCATAGGGCAGATAGTCACTCTGGAACCCCACCAGCTAAATGCCATCATCGGAGCGCGGGACACAGACGCCCACGTTCTCCGCCAACTGAACATTACCCCACCGTATGCCGACATCAGACGCACACTGTGTGGGGCTAGATCCACAGCTAGATGGAGCAGACATAAAGAAAGGGGCTACCACCAGACTCTGCCATATTCTTAAATGAACAGGGAAGCCCGCATCTGGCTGAAGATAGTCTGCTCGTGCCTAATCCCGGGGGTACACATGACTGATGTGACCCGGGACTGTGTTTGCCTGGTGTACGCCCTGATGAAAGGGCTGGAGATTAATGTCGGGGCGGTCATCATATCCGCCATGAAGAGAGCCCGATTGCACCAGGGCCACAGGTATGGTTTCGGTGGACTACTCACCACCTTTCTCAGAGGCCTCGACGTCGAGGAAGAGGCTTTGGATTATATCCCGCAGTTGGAGCGGCGGGCCTTGGATGTGACCAAAACTAAGGCCCCCGACACCACCCATGCGCCAGTGCTGACACTTGGCGAGCGACATGCTCGTGATGACCAGTACATGGCGCGGATGTATGGGATGCAAATGCTCCAGCTCAGGATAGGTGGGAGACCAGCCACTGAGGAGGAGCTATGGCAACTCGAGCTAGATTACCCATTTGGAGAAAACGCCAGGGCTCTATGCCGAGTGGGGCCAGCCTTTGTAGAGCCCACAGACGATGACGTCCCCACGAACGAGGAGACACGTCGGGAGGACTCCGATGTGGAGTCCGATGATGACGACGGAGGCGACTTGGACATAGGAGATGAGGTAGCAGCACCTGATGAAGAAGTGGAATACTTTGACTGATCAAGGAGTTCCACCACCCAATTTTGTGATATTTAATTTTTGTGAACACTGGGGATAGTGTTCGGTTTAAGTGTGGGGTGGGAGTAGTTAGGTGCTGGGCTGGGCTGGGCTGGTTTGCTTGTATGTTTTCCCTCTGTATATTTACATGTTTTGTTTCCCTGTGTTTGTGAATTTTTAAACTGTTCTGTAAAAATTTTTTGTAAATATTTTTGCTTATCGAAATGATCGATATTTTTAAAATTTTGTGAAAATATTTTGTTCATATTTAAAATATTTTGTAAATAATTTTTCTATCGAAATGATCGATGTTTTGCAAAATTTTTCAAATTTTTTAATTTTGGGTTTCTCGGCGTTTGTTTTCGGTTCTTTTACTGAGAATGGTCCCATTGAACTGACGTCATAGTTAGTGACCGTTCCCTATGATGGATGGATGACAACCGTCTTAAGGGAAATGTAGTCGGTAGGAGTAGTTATTTTAAGTTATTTTCAATTTTCTTCTTTGGTGGATTGCATCCCAGAACCTGTAGTTACTATATGGTTGTGAATTGTTGGTTGCGTGTTGTACCTGATATTCAAAATGCAAAAGTGATTCGTATGAAAGCATGCAACTTGTAAATATGTTGAGATACCTAGGCTGTAAAGTTCGAGTCAGTGTGATTGAGGCTTAATGTTTGAATTCGTGTAATTAGCTGATTGAAGAATCTGTGAATGCATCTTGAATCGAGCATGTGCATAAAGTGTGAAGTGAGGTATTGTTATTCCATGCTATTGTGAAGTGTCTAGAACTTGCCTGGTGTGTGTACAAAACGAAATGAAGGAGGTGTATTGTTGGAAAGGATGTAGGCATTTCTTTGTTTTAACCGAGAGTTGCTAATTTTTTCTTGTCATACTTCCCCTTTCTGTGATTGTATACCCTAGTCAGCCCTTTGAGCCTTTAGCCTATTATTTCTTTCTTTTGTCCAAAAAGTATAAACTGAGCTTAATTCTTTCTTTTCATTAGCCGTAAAGTCTATACAAAACTCTTAAGCGCTTAAGAAGAAAATAATGTTCCCAAAGTGTCAAAGAGTGAGAATGGTGAAAAGAAAAAGAAAAGCAGAGTGAGGAAAGAAAAGAAAAGGTTGAAGGTGCACTTGCTATAAATAAACGATAATGAAGGTGCAAGAATAACCTTTGTTATTGTGTCAAATGTGCTTAATGAAATGGGCCATACTAAAGTAAATCGTCAAGAATGGGATGATGAAAAAAAAAGAAAAGAGAGAAACAATGTCCATGAGTTGATGGGAATGTGTTGCAAAGTAGCTTAAGGATGCTAGTGGCTATTATTGGCTAATCCAATATATACTAGTTCCGTAGCTTCCATTACAACCCATTAAAGTCCTACGTGATCTTACATTGCATTTCTTTATATTAGTGGAGTAATACACTAAGGGAAAGCTTATGGGTCATGACATGATGCATGTGAATTCTTTTGGGAGAGAGAGTGAAATTATTTTTACATGCCCCTACTTGAATGTTTGTGTTTCACATGAGCAAAAAGGGGGAAGATTCTCTTGAGTTGTGAGGGCACATGCTTGAGGAAAGACTGATTTTCATGTCGGATATCTTGATTAGCTGATTTGCATGAGTTTGCCGATATCGAGAGTCGATTCTTAAAGTCTAGGAAGTCTTAATGTATTGAAGCTCAGTGCATTGATAAGACCATGCATGTTTTCTTGATGATTTGCAATATTGAATGATCGGTATAACCGTAGCTTAAATTGTCGCACCATAGTAGCGAAGGTTTGGATGTAAATTGCATGAATGGTATGTTTTTGGTTCGAGGACGAACAAGGATTTAAGTGTGGGGTAAGTGATCTTGGGCAGATTTATATGCCCAAGTGATACTCAAAAGTATCATTTTCGCCTTGTTTATCTAGCAATGCGTATACATTTTCATGTAATTGGTAATAAAATGTGAATTTATACTAACCAACATGATTAGCATTGTTTTGTAGGTAAAATGTGATTTCGAGGAGCTAAAATGCATGTTGGATGATATCGGAGTTGGACTTGGAATCGAGCACGGAAAAAGGCATTGGACTGCACAAATTAAAGGGGCTCCGCGATGGAGCCGTGTCACGCTGCCATCGCGGAGGCATTCTGCCTGGAGGGTGAAAATTCATCAATTTCCAGTGGAGGTTCGCGACAGCTCCGTGGCACGGTGGCTAGCCTCCGCGTTGCACGCCGTGCCACGTTGGTGTTATATTCCCGGACCCCCAATTCCAGTGAGGGTCCACGTCCACGGCGTGTCACGGAGGCAGTGCTCCGCGATGCACTCCGTGACACGTTGCTCATTATTCCGGGAAAAATTCCCACTAGTATAAATAGAACACTTAAGTGTATTTTTCATAATTCAGACTTGGTGGAGCAAGGACGTGGGTTACAGGCAGTTGAGGGACGAAAATTTCAGGGTTTTTTCTCTCTTTCTTTCTTCTCTAATTCAATTGTTTGTACGATTAACACTTGTTTTAGGATGATTAATCCACAAATGAGTGGCTAATTCCCTTCCTTGCTGAGGTTATGAACACTTGTGATGAATTTTGATTATTGAATTATATGGTCTTTCATCTTTTTCTTCCATGTTGTTCTATTAATTCTTGTTCTTACTGCATTGGTGTGTGGCCTACATTAATGTACATCTAAAAAATCTGATTTCACTCGAGAGAGCACGGAATTGGAAAGTTGTGAATTAATAGGATATTGTTCTTTACTTGATTTGGGAAAATTGAGTTTTGATGTGCTTTCCTGATAGAAATATACTTGAAAGCCGTATTAGTCAATTTAGGAACCGGAATTGTATTGCTAGGTCATGAATTGCATTTGATCACAGAAATGTAGACAGATGGTTTATGATTCTTAAGTGAGATTAAATACGAGAGTTTTAATCTCTTGGCTAATGTTCTTGGCTAGCAACTGGAAGAAAAGATTAACCAATTTATGATGATAATCAGTTTCATTACATGTTCTTTACCTCGGCATTCTCATATCCATAGTTTAAATTCAAAGTAGATAATTGTTAGTAGTTATAGTATAGAATTTATAAAACAAATTATTCACTTTTTGGTTACGTTGTTGTCAGCATATTTAGAAGTGAAATATAGTATAGTATACTTAAGCAAACTTCACTTAATCCGAGTCTCTGGCGCGTGTAGCTGCCTGCCGTGGCACGCTGCTGAATGCGTAGCTCTCTTGTTGTGGAACGGTGCTCAGCACGCTTCCCATGCTGCGTGGCACGCTGTGCGACTCGGCATGTGCATGCCCTAGTGCGACATCGTGCAACTCTTTTGAAATTTGTTCCAAGCTTCCTCTTTGAGCCTTAACCATCATATTTAGTCCCTCCTAAGCATTTCACACCTACTAAACAAGGACTAATCATGTTGGTTAGTGCATACCCACAAATATTCACTATCACATGAGGATGTAATTAATTTAATTGGCAAACACAACTTAATTAAGTTATAAAATAGCACTTGGGCACGTAATTATGTCCAAGATCAGCTACTTTATTTTTTGTGACGCCTTATGTTGCTATTAGTTTTGGAGTCAGTCCCGAAATCTTATCAGAACCCTTCTCAGTCTCTACTCCAGTCGGTGACTCAGTTATAACTCAATGAATATACAAAAATTTCGCTGTTACAGTCCTTCAAAAAGTGACTACAGCCAATTTAGTAGTGTTAGACATGACTGATTTTGATGTTATCTTTGGTATGGATTGGTAGCATACATGTTATGCCTTAGTGAATTATAGAACCCAAATGGTAGAGTTTTGATTCCTGGGTGAGCCAGTCCTAGAATGAAAGGGTAGTTCAGCTGTGCCTATAGGTTTCTTTGTCTCCTACCTTAAGGACAGAAAGATGATTTCCAAGGGTTGTGTGTATCATCTAGATCGGGTTAAGGATGCTACATCCAAGACCCCAACTCTTCAGTCTGTCCCTGTAGTATGTGAGTATCCAGAGGTGTTCCCTAATGATTTACCAAGAGTCCCTCTCGATCGGGAGATTGACTTTGGTATTGACCATCTTCCCGATACGCAGCCTATATTTATTCCTCCATACGGAATGGCTCCAGCTGAGCTAAAGGAGTTGACAGAATAGTTGAAAGATCTCTTGGATAAGGGATTCATCAGGCCTAGCAAGTCCCAGTGGGGTGCACCAGTTCTCTTTGTTCGGAAAAAGGATGGGTCTCTTCGAATGTGTATTGACTATCATCAGTATAACAAGGTTATGATCAAGAACAAGTATCCCCGCCCAAGAATTGATGACTTGTTTGACCAACTTTAGGGTGCTAAGTGCTTCTCAAAGATAGACCTTAGATCCTGCTATCACCAACTTAGCGTTAGGGAGAGTGACATCCCGAAGATAGCTTTCTAAACTCGGTATTGGTCACTATGAGTTTGTAGTTATGTCGTTTGGACTAAGGAATGCTCCTACTAATTTTATGGATTTGATGAATAGGGTGTTCAAGTCATATTTGGATATGTTCGTGATTGTCTTCATAGATGATATTCTCATATACTCTCGGTGCGAGGAGGAGCATGCTGCTCATTTGAGGATTGTGCTAAAGACTCTCAAGGATTGCCAGCTATTTGCTAAATTTAGTAAGTGTGAGCTATGGTTAGACCTAGTAGTATTTTTGGGTCATGTGGTGTCAAGTGCGGGTGTGCAGGTGGACTCTCAAAAGATAGAAGCTGTGAAGAATTATCCTAGGCTGGTTAATCCTTTGGATATCAGAAGTTTCCTGGGTTTAGCTAGCTATTACAGGAGGTTTGTTGAAGGATTTTCATCCATTATAGCCTCGTTGACTAAGTTGACCGAGAAGAAAGTCAAATTTCAATGTTTAGATGCTTGTGAGAAGAGTTTTCAGGAGTTACAGGCTCGACTCACTTCAGCCCCAATATTGACCCTACCTGAGTGTACGGATTGATTCATGGTGTACTGTGATGCCTCTAGGGTTAGTCTTGGATGTGTGTTGATGAAGCATGGTAAGTTCATTGCATATGCCTCTAGACAACTTAAGACTCATGAGAAGAATTACCTGACGCATGACCTAGAGTTGGCAGTGGTGGTGTTCGCATTGAAGATTTGGAGACACTACTTGTATGGGGTCCATATGGATGTGTTTATGGACCACAAGAGCCTACAGTTTGTGTTGACTCATAAGGACTTGAATTTGCGACAAAAAAGATGGTTAGAGATGCTCAAGAACTATGACATCAGAGTCCTTTATCATCCTGGCAAGGTCAATGTAGTGGCGGGTGCCCTTAGCTTACTGTCCATGGAGAGCATTTCTCATGTGGAAGATAAAAGGAAAAAGTTGGTGAAGGATATACATCAACTTGCATGATTAGGGGTTCACTTTGTTGACTTGACAGATGGTGGTGTGATTATGCAAAAATCTTCTTTGGTGACCGAGGTCAAGGCTAGGCAAGATGAGGAACTTATTTTGGTGAAGTTGAAAGAAGCTGTTCAAAATCAGAAGGTGGAGGTCTTCTCCTCAGGGGGAGATGGTGTGCTTCGATATTAGGGTCGTTTATGTGTTTCGGATGTCGATGATTTAGAGAACGGATGTTGCATGAGGCTCATGGTTCCCGATATTCTATACATCTAGGTTCCATCAAGATGTACCGTGATCTACGGAAGTCTATTGGTGGAATGGCATGAAGAAGGACATAACAAAGTTTGTGGCTACGTGTCCGAACTATCAACAAGTGAAAGTGGAGCATCAAAGACCTGGAGGTATGCTACAAGAAATCAGTATCCCCACTTGGAAGTAGGAAGAGATTAATATGGACTTGGTAATGCTCAAACTCACACCTCTTGCTGAAGTATGAAGCGGACGTTATCAATAAAGAACCCAACTAAGAGGTTGAGGTCGAACCCATAGGGAATATGAAAGATCTAGACTAATGCCGTTAAGTGAACTTGTTGGTTAGTTACTCTAATTTGGGGGTTTTAAGAAAACAATAATTAAAACAACGGTTGAAGTTATAATTTAAATCAATAATTAAGAACAAATAGGGTTTGTGTTCCCCATGGGTTCATAACTACTTCGGATATACACACGTGATCAATACCAATGTTTACTTGTAGAACTGGTAACTAGGGTTCATCCAAATGACTGGTTCATCCCTATTGGATGACTATACTCAATCACCGGGTTAAGTCTCATGAGCGATTTCAAACTAACCGTTATCAATATATTCTAAATTTTACTATCCCGCGACCACAACTCAAGTTAATACAATGATCATCAAGATCAAGGCTTTGTTGTAATTCTCTTTTCCTAATCTCTACCTCTCTGGCTCAAGCAAGTAAAGAATTCGGGCAAGTCCTAACGTTGTACACCGCTAAGAAACGTTTGAAGATGAAGAGAATACAATACAAGTGTTTTACATTGGTTTTGAATCACTTTGTGTATCGCTAGCTTGTTAATCCACCATGATTCCCACAACACTAGCTATGGAGGTTTTAGCCTCTCATAGTTGCAAGGTTGTGATATGCATTCATAATTAAACTCAACATTTAATACTTATAGTAGTAGCTGAGAGAAAAGCTTCTTTGAATACGTAAGAAAAATCTCAAGAACAATTGATAAAAATCAAGAAAGAATCCAAGAAAAGGTTGATCACAAGTTAATCAATTCAATTATATGTTTTTCTCTCTAATCCCTACTGATTACACGCTTCTCTCACTTCTCTAACTTCTCCTCTTTGAAAATAAAACATAAAAGGTATTTATATAGACACAAGAATCCTTTTCCTAAGCTAATAGGGTGATTTTCTATAACTGGTGCCGCCTGAGCCACGACTGATCATACGACCCGTAGTAGGATTGTACGGGTCGTACCTACTGTCCGTAAGTCCTTGGATTGCTGAAATTTTGGCTAAGTGTTGGGCACTGGTATGACTCATACATGCTTCCTACAAGTGGTGCTTTACTTTCATGGTCTAGCTCTAAGAACTCTGACATCTTCTGAAATTATTCACGAGTGTTGTGGTACGACTCGTACCTCCTAGCCACGACTCGTACTGTCTGAAGTACTGCCTAACACTAAAAATCCTTTGAAGTTCACCACTACTCTTGGTACAATTCGTACATGGTTGCCATGATTCGTGAATCCATACGTACCAAGAGTCTGCCTTTGTGCAATTCCTTTTGAATATTTCCACGACTCCAATTACGGTTCGTACCATTATGGTACTGCTCGTACTGAGAGTCGTAAGTTGCATGCTTCCTAGCTTTCTGAAACTTGTCATGGTTCTTAGTACAGCTTATACTATCAACGTAAGGATCGTACTGAGACTGCCACTTTAGCTCATTTTCTGCACTTTCAGGCTTCTTTTGCACATTCTTGCTCCAACACTCATTTTTTCCTGAAATCAAATTAAAAGTTCCTTATATCCATATAAACACACCTAAGTTTATGCTATTTTCTTAGTTTTGAGCGTCGGAAGTGCTGTAAACTCACAACACATCAACACCCTCAACTTAAGACTTTTGCATGTCCTCAGGCAAAGAAAATAAAAAAAAACTAAACATGACACTCAACTAGAAAATAAACCTAGGATACTATAGCCAATACCAAACAAAATTTGCACTATAAATCCAACAACTTTTGGCCATTCTTCCGTGAACCAATATCAACACATGCACTACAAGCAACCACAAAACATGATAATCAGGGATCAAGACATGTCATCTAGCTATTAACAGGTAATCAAGTCATCACCGATGCGTTTCACTCAGACCACTCGTAAGATTAAACATAAACCATGTACCCTCATAGCAAATGAAGTCTCCTCTCACAGATATAGTAACAGATATGGCATGGGACTGAACAAGCGAGACTCTCACTGTCACAAAGAATTTTCAAATACAGTGTATCAGGTACCATAGGCTTGCCCTTATTTTCTTTACTTCGGTTTGTCAGATGGTCAGATCAGGATCACTATAGGACTTGATTTGGCTTATAATGTAGGCTTTAGGACTGGTCATGATAAATATGGTATCTTTTTAAGTGATTAACCCTTCTTGACACTACATAACTTGGCTCCATCTTTCATCTACTAATTCCAGACCGGTTAATGCAAGAACTATAAATAAAGGACCAAGATCCCCTATGAAATATAAAATATCATTTCACCCTTTTTTGCTTTTCTTTCTTTTTCCTCCCTTTTCACCCCTTTTTATGCTCTTGTGCAAGTGTGGTGTGTTTTCAACCTTTTTCAAACATTATTTTCTTTTTAAATTTTTCTTCTCTTTTTTTCTTTTTCTTTTGTCACACCACACCTCATTTTTCACCTTTTCTCTTTTCTCTCCCTTTTCTCCTGCCCACTATTTATGCACCCCAATTCTAGCCACCCTCAACTTAGGAATTTTGCCTATGTTGAGGTTCACAGTGTCTAAGGAGGGACCAGGGCCAAAACAGGTTCATTATAAAAAATGGATATGGTTAATCAAAGAAAAATGATTTATTAAAGGCTCAAAATTGGGATCAAGGGAATCATATGATTTTGGTAGGGTCATTTACACTAAAAGCAGGCTCAACAAAAATGGCCTATGATCCTATCCGAACCAACCATCCTTAACCTATGTAAAGACCAACCAGACAAGTTCTAGATCTTCAACACAGTACTAAACTAAGTATCAAACCTCACTCACCCATGACACATGACTTATATTCATTCTACCTATATGGTTTATGCATGGGTTAACAAAACTACTCATGCTAAAAAACTAAATGACATCAAAAGATCCACAGAAATCATGCATGCAGTCATAAGTACACAACTAATTTATCAAAAACTTTTTAGACAGGGTCAAACTTTTTTTCAAAAATCCAAAACTAGTGCAATTTTATTAGCTGAGTACTCCTAAGTTACTTTTTAATTAAGCAAAAATCACAAAAAAAATAAAATCCTAAACATGCCAGTTTTACTAGATAGCATGCCTGAGAAAAAAGAAATACGACAAGAAAAACCCTCGGACGAATCCAAAAACTCAAAAATACAAGTATACCACCTCCCCTTTTTGAAAATTGTGCTTCATCCCCGAAGCATGAACTATAAGAACAGAGGGAAGGGAACATACCTGTGGTGCTCTAAGCACACCTGTCATCCTGCAGAGGAGGTACCTCCGCTGCAATCGTGGTGCTAGCATTGGCCGGCTCACTCAATAGTGTGTCAACAGGGGGAGTGGTCACCTCCTCAGTAGGCTTGGCTGTCTCTACGGCCTATGTGATATTCTGGGATGAATGTGGCTCACCCAAAGGGTCCCTGCCACTAACAAGCTCGGGATGAGCCATGGTAGAGCTGCCTGGTTCTCTAGCTCGCTCCTGCAGCTCTGACATGTGTGAGTCATGAGTCTGCAGCCTATCCACTCGTGCTCACTTGCATTATCTTCTTTATTTCTTCTTTATCTTCCTCAGGCTCTCTTCTCCAACATCCTCGGAGACCCTCTTCTTTCCTTTCTCCTTTTGAGATGTTATGGTCTCCTAATAAGCCGCTAGGTCAATCTCCTCATCTAGTTCCTCATCTAGGTCTGGAAGAGTGGGAACTGCTATCACTGCCGACTATCATGATGCCAGCTCGGTCACTTGGCTATGAAGAGCTCCCAACTCCTCCCTGATGTTGCTTGCGTCTTTCTTCTCCACCATTCATCTATTAAATCAGCTCTCGAATCCATCGATCCTTTTATGCAGGGCCTGTGCGGCTGTATCTATCTCTGCTTTAACCAGGGCTTCACATTCTCCATCATTGCCTGGATTTTTCTTCCGGCCATCGTCAATCTTTTGGCCAATTTTCGGAGAAAGTACTGGGGCACTAGGACGTATCCTATTGTTGTCTGACTCAGATGGCTAGGCAGTGGTGTAGCAGAAGTGCTGGGAGCTGCCTTTGAATTACTGGCATATGTAGCCGGTGTCTTGCTCTGCTCTTGTGAGGTGGGGGCATTCACCTGTGCGTCCCCTACTAGCTGGGTCAGTAGAACTGTTGTAGGAAGTTAGGCCCGACTCACCGGGTTCATCTCACTACTGATCTGGACAATGTCCACTATCCTCTGCCCTCCAATTAAGAGCTCTTCACCCTGTCACACCGGAACTCCTGCTTCTTTGCATAATCTGAAGACGAGGCTCAGGAATGGGATGGTAGAGCGCAATCCCATAGCCCGATTTCGCATCTCCTCTACGATGATCATCGGGATATTTATGGGATATCTGGACATGATACATGCTACTAGAGCTGCTCTATCTGCACTCAGGGTGTTGTCATTGACATTTGGTGCTACCCGGTGGCACACTAATTTCCAGTAGGCTTTTGCTATGAAGTTGAGCACATTTTTGGTAACCTGCTTTCCACTAGTGACCCACTGCTTCCTCTTTATCCTCAACAATAAAACCCACCAACCACTATAAATACCTCTTTCTTTCCTCAAAACCTAGCTCCCTAATTTGTTTTATTGCCTTCACCGGATAATCATATTCCGCCGTGGCATGTGGAGGCCTGAACTGTGGCCCATGTAGGATTCGAGAGACTGTGTGCTCAGATATGTCGACCTCTCGACCTCTGACCATGACACTCTCTAGTTTGGGATGGTCTTTCACTTTTTGCCTTTTTTTGGCCTTCTCCTCCATGGTCGTCAAGTAGTTGGCATAGAGCTCATGGACTATCTCTGAAGTGTACTGGTCCGGAGTCCTAGCCATCCATTCAAGGCCGTAGAAACTGAATATCTACTTCTTCTCCTCTACTTTGTTCAATGAGTTTGTGAGGATCTGCGGTTCTTCCTGGATGCTCTGCCTAGGTTTGTTTTTGGTGGTGAGAGCAATGCCCTGTTCATAGATCTCTTGAGATCCTAGCACTCTCCACCAGATAGTGCGGTTCTCCCTAAGTGGAATCTGCTCTTGCTCAGCGTTAGGAGCCTCCTCTTCTGACTCAACACTTCCACTTACCTCTCCAGATTGGGTCTCCTCAGACCCTACTTTTGCATTAGAGCCACTTCCCGATTCCTGATTTCCTTCCTTAGCTCCCTCGTCAGTCTGGGGAGCTTCGGTGGATGTGGCAGTAGCTGCAATGTCTTGGGCTTTGGCATTTTCCTAGTGGTTCGGGACTTCGGGTCCTGTCAGTGTCTGATGTATCGACCCTATACTCCTCTACTGAACCACTAGGGGAGCTGCCTGCTTGATCAGACTCAGAGGTTTCATCATGTAGTGTCCTCCGAGCAGTTGCTTGGTTGCCTTGCGCTTGACTATCATTGTACCTGTAGAAAAAGAGAGTTAGAATTCCATATTTGAGAAAGAAAATCAAGAAGTAAGTTCCTCTATAAATTACCACAAGTCAACAGTACAGGTCATACCTTGGAGGTACGACTCATATAGAGACCCAAGATGTCTCTGGTGAACGTTACGACTCCTAGGTACGACTCATACAATGAAGGTACGATCCGTACCATGAGTCGTATGAGGGTGCCACTTTAACAATAATTTCTCTGTATTTTTCCATGACTCATGGTGTGACCAGTAGGTCGATTCCACGAGTCGTAGGAAGGATCGTACTGTCACTTATGGACTTGACTCTTTCCAGATTTTTGGTATGAATACCTGGGTATGAATCGTAGTGTCAAACCACTAGCCGTACTAGAATTCATACCTCTAGTCTTTTCTTAATTGAGCTTGGGATAGTCCCAACAAGCCATCCTACGACTCATAGTATCAAACTACGAGTTGTAAGAAGGCTTGTGAAGCCTGTCCCTGCCTTGATTTTTGTCCAGTTACAGGGGTTTCAATTTTAAGCTTTTGGGTACTCATACTTCCCCAGGTCTAGGCATGTGTTTTAACCCATTTCTAAAGCTACTCATTCCTCCCCTTACTCACTACCCATAACTCAATTTGCGAGTACAATGTGCAAGTTTGTCAATTTCAATTCTCTTTCCCAGTCGTTCATAGTTTAATCACACCACTGGTCATTGTCTAGTTCAAATTTTTCGAGCAACAAATCAGGCTCGTAGGGGGTTTTGCATTATTACATCAAGCACACAAGTTTAGTCTATTTCAAAGCAATATACTTACTTGATGCTGCTTACTTCGACTGGGAATCAAAACTTAGGGTTGGAGGAAGTTGTTTTGAGCAAAAAGTAGCTCGATTTCTTCTTTGATTTTTGAGTTACAATTGTGAGGGATTCGTGGGTGATGTTCGTGACTTGGGTTTTGAGTGTGTGGGGGAAGGGTGCTTTTAAAGCCTTTGGGTTTGAGTTTAAATAAGTTAGAGGGAAGATTTTAAAAATCTGGGCCGAGTTGGGTAATTTCATGAATTTTGACCCATCACGACTCGTACCATGAGTCGTAGGAAGGCCCCACGACTCGTCCCTTGGAATCATAATGCAGAGATTTGAAAAACTTACCTTTGGACC
Source organism: Datura wrightii (assembly GCA_035772735.1). NCBI lineage: Eukaryota > Viridiplantae > Streptophyta > Magnoliopsida > Solanales > Solanaceae > Datura > Datura wrightii. The sequence continues at coordinate 149,295,507 of JASDFA010000018.1, forward strand.
TACGAGTGCATCTTATGACATGCCATGTGGGTACCGTTCGTACTATGACTCATAGGTCTTTGCTATTCATTGTGGTCCATTTCTTGCATTGTTCACAGGCACAGTAAGTACTACAATCTGTATAATTAAGTTACGAGTTGTAGGACCAACTGATCTTGGGCAGAATTATATGCCCAAGTGATACTCAAATTCTTCATTTCGTCTTGTTTATCCATCGATATTTGTACATTCTCATGTGATTTGTAGTTAAAAGGTGAATTTATACTAACCAACATGATTAGTGTTGTTTTGCAAGAAAAATGTAATTTTAGGAAGCTAAGATGCATGTTGGGAGAAATCGGGAATGGACTTGGAAGCGAGCAGTAGAAAAGGCCAAGTAAATGAAGCAAATTAAGGGGCTCCGCGATGGAGCCGTGTCACGCTGCCATCGCGGAGGCATTCTGCCCCGGATGATTAAAGTTAGCCAAGTTCCAGTGGAGGTTCGCGTTGGTGCCGTGGCACGTTGGCCAAGCCCCGCGTTGCACGACATGGCACGTTGGGCATAATTACCTGGAGGACCGGATTCCAGTGAGGGTCCGCGTTTGTGGCGTGTCACGGAGGTAGTGCTCCGTGATGCACTCTGTGACACGTTGCGTGTTATTCCGGAAAAAATTTCCACTAGTATAAATAGCACACTTAGGTTTATTTTTAATAATTCTGACTTAGTTGAGCAAGAACGTGGGTTACAGTCAGTTGAGGAGACGAAATTCTTAGGGTTCCTCTCTAACTCTTTCTCCTTTATTTCAATTGTTTGTATGATTTATACTCATTTGATGATGTTTAATCCACAAATGATTGGCTAAATTCACTTCTTGCTGAGGTTGAGAACATTTGTAGTGGAATGTAATTATTGATCATCTTGGTTTTTCATCTTTTCTTCTATGGTTGTTCTATTAATTCTTGTTCTTACTGCATTAATGTCTGGCCAATATTAATGTATATCTAAAAAATTCGGTTTGCGCTCGAAAGAGAAAGAAATTGGAAAGTTGTGAATTGGTAGGATATGATCTCTTCTTGGTTTGGGAAAATTGAGAATTGATTTACCTTCAGAATAGAAATATATCTGAAAGTCGTATTAGTCAATTAAGGAATCGGTTTTGTATGGCTAGAACATGAATTTCTTTTTATCACAGAAATGTAGGTGGAAGGTTCATGATTCTTAAGTTGGGTTAAATATGAGAGTTTTAATCCATAGGCAATAATTCTTGACTAGCAACCGAAGGAAAGATTAACTGATTTGTATCAATAAATTGCTTCCCTTCATGTTCGTTTTAGCCTCAGCATGCTCATTACTATAGTTTAGACTCATTTGTACATTTGTTTTAGATTAGTATAAATTAGGAAACAAACTCCCAAAAATCTTCTTTAAACTGTTGTCTGCATTATTAGAGATAGAGTTTATTAACGCTTGATTCGATTATTACCTTGGTCCAGTCCCTGTGGGATCGATACTTGGCTACTCTAGCCATTTTACTACTTGTTCGACCACGTGCACTTGCATGTAGGCATTCAAAAATCACCGAAAACCAACCATACCCTGAACTCCATATTGAAGCACATCTCTGATCCTTACCACGACTCATGCTATGACTCATACAATCCTCTCACGAGTTGTACTGAGAACCTTAGCACCTGTTTTTTTAGTAGTTTTTCTACCACCTGTTTTTGTTTTTCGTGCACACTAAACCCACATTAGTTAAATCACTTGGGTTGCCTCCCAAGAAGCGCTTGATTTAATGCCCCGACACGACACAGGTGGCCTAATTACTCAGAATTCACCTAGCCACCTCTTGAATTGCCTCCCAAGAAGCGCCTAATTTAACGTCGCGGTATGACACAAGTCTCTTGACTACTCAGACTTCATCAAGGAACTCAGATTTATCCTCTATCGCTGAGACTACACTATATTCCTTCAGTTGCTACATTGACCAGAATGTTGAATGTGACCTCTTCTTTATTCAGTTTGAACATCAGTTGGCAAGCCCAATTGCTTAAACACAGCCAATGGCATTAGATTGATACTTGCTCCCAGATCACAGAGTGCCCTTGCAAACTCAACATCGCCAATTGTGCAAGGGATAGTGAAAGCACCTGGATCTTCCTTTTTCTGGGCCAGGACCCGTGTAACTATGGAACTTCAATGATGTACATTATCTACAGGCTCATAACTCACAAAACTCTTCTTTGTCACAAGGTCCTTAATGAACTTAACATATCTCGGCATTTGTTGCACGCCTCAACCAATGGTATGTTCACAGATAATTGTTTGAGCATTGAAAGTAATTTCTAGAACTTACCATTCTCTACCTTCTTCTTCAATCTTTGGGGGAACGATGGTGGTGGTCGTGGGATATCCTTGTAAATTTTCATTGCGCATTGTCCAACTTCAGACCCTTTTTCACCAATTGGGGCCTCAGGCAACTCAGCATTCTCAGCACATTCCTTCTCAGCACTATTGTCATCATCTTCAATCATGCTCTTTTTCTTCCATTGAACTACAACCGGTAGAGGGGGGTCAACTATGCTCTTACCACTCCTAGTTATCACAGCCATGCAGTGGCCATCATTCTTTGGGTTTTGGACTATGTTGCTAGGTAGTGTGACCTTCTGTCTAGGGTTCAGTGATGCTGACAGTTGCCCTAGCTACTGTTCAATTTGTTTGATAGCCGTCGCGTGGGACTCCACTCTCTGGCCCATGCTCGATATATCACCATAGATTTCCTTCAACTGATCATCAGTGGACCTCACCTTCTTTAGCATCTCAGCCATCATGCTCTCTAACTTTGACTGTCTAGCCTCCCTCTCTCGTGCATTAGGAGGCATATACACTCCAGCTCGTTCGTTGCGATAGTCGTTATTCCTTCTCCAGTCTCCTTCTTGCTCGTGACCTCGGCTTCTGTCGCTATACCCGTTCCGATTGTAGTTATCTCTGTATTGGTTCCGACCTTGGTTTCTAGAACTTTGGAACCAAGTTTGTTGTCCAGACTCTTAGGCGTTGGCTCAAAAACCCGCCACCTGGATGTCCAGGAATTTTGCCTCCTCATCAAAATCAGAGTGATCTGCCCCCGGCTCCTATCCTTGTGTCCCCACCGCATTCACCTTTTTGGCTCCAGCTCCTATAATGTTCTTAATAAGCAAATCTAACAATGTGCGCATATGAGCTAACTTTTGGTCGCATTCTTATTCTTTCCTATGTTGGTCTGCAGTCAAACCAACAACATATGTACCGGCCATTGCGTCTGCCTCCTGGGTATACCATGCCCTATTTGTTTTTTTCACCCTGTCAAGAATAGTAGCAACTTGCTCCCAGGTGTGACTCATCAATGCGCCTCCCGCCACTGTGTCTGCTACAACCTTGGTACTATTGTTCAAAGACCTATAAAAAGTTTCCAACAAACTTTTATTTGGAATTTTATGGTTTGGGCACTTTGTCAACTTCTTCTTGAACCTCAGCTAGGTTTCATGAAGTGCCTCGATTTTGAGTTTTCAGAAATTATAAATTTCATCCTTGAGCTGCAGCATTCTTGAAGGGGGAAAGAATATCTCTAAGAAAGCTTGCTTGAGTTCCCTCCAGTTGGTTATGGAGTCATTGGGAAACTCCGATAACCATAAAGTGGCTTCCCCCAACAGAGAAAAGGGAAAAAGTCTGAGTCTGATGGCATCTTGGATAACTCCAAGCAACCTGTTTGCCTTGCATATTCCCACAAAGTTCATCAGGTGCAGGTTGGACTCATCCGCTGCATGACCACTAAACACCCCTTTCATGTTTAATAGTTGAATCATGGTGCTCGTGATGTCAAATTTGGCCCCAGCGGGCAGTGGTGGTGGTACAATTGCTCTAGTTGACCCAACTTTATCAATGTCTGGGTCCTCATCATCTAAGAACTGAGGAGCAAATCTATGACCTTTGTTGCCTCGCCTATGTCGACCAGTATTAACAACCTCGTCTCTAGCATCCTCCGCATCATGAAGTGTAGCTTGCCGAGCTAGCTCGACTTGCCTAGCTTCTTCAGCTATACGGACATCTCTCTACTCCTGGTTCTCCATTCTACGCAGTATTCGCTCAAGTTCGGGATTCCACGGAATCAGGGGATTTCCACTACTCTGAGTGCTTGGCATTCATTGAGAAACAACTTGTCGATATCACAAACAAAAAAGAAAACGCAATTCAAGAAATAGCTACCAAAAGTCAAATACAAGCAGTTAATCTAGTATTAGCCGTATTCCTCGACAATGACGCCACTTTTAAATAACGCTCAAATTCACAGCTCCTGCTGAAGTATGAAATGGACATTGTCAAAAAAGAACCCAACTAAGAGGTTGGGGTCGAACTCACAGGGAATATGGAAGATCTAGACTAATGCTGGTAAGTGAACTTGTTGGTTAGTTACTCCAATTTGGGGGTTTTAAGAAAACAATGATTAAAACAATGATTGAAGTGATGATTTAAATCGAGAATTAGGAATAACTAGGGTTTGTGTTCCCCATGGTTTCATAACTACTTCAGATATACACACAGGATCAATACCAATGCTTACTTGTAGAACTGATAACTAGGGTTCATCCAAATGACTGGTTCGTTCCTATTTGATGACTATACTCAATCATCAGGTCAGGTCTCATGAACGATTTCAAACTAACTGTTATCAATATGTTCCAAATTTAACTATCCTGCGACCACAGCTCAAGTTAATACAATGATCATCAAGATCAAGGCTTTATTATAATTCTCTTTTCCTAATCTCTACCTCTCTAGGATAAAGTAAGTAAAGAATTTGGGCAAGTCCTAACATTGTACACTATTAAGAAATATTTGTAGATGAAGAGAATACAATACAAGCATTTTGCATTGGTTTTGAATCACTTTTGTGTATCCGTAGCTTGTTAATCCACCTGGTTCCCACAACCCTAGCTATGGAGATTTTAGCCTCTCAAAGTGGTTATGATATGCATTCATAATTAAACTCATCATTCAATACTTACAGTAGTAGTTGAGAGAAGCTTCTTTGAATACGTAAGAAAAATCTCAAGAACAATTGATAAAAATCAAGAAAGAATCCAAGAAAAGGTTGATCACAAGTTAATCAACTTAATTCTATATTTTCTCTCAAATCCCTATTGATTTCATGCTTATCTCACTTCTCTAACTTCTCCTCACTGAAAATAATATATAAAAGGTATTTATACAGACATAAGAATCCTTTTCCTAAGCTAACAGGGTGATTTTCTATAAATGGTGCTGCCTGAGCCACGACTGATCATTCGACCCATAGTAGGATTGTACGGGTCGTACCTATTATCCGCAAGTCCTTGGCTTGCTGAAATTTTGGCTAAGAGTTGGGCATTGGTACGACTCGTACATGCTTCCTACAAGTCGTGCTTTTCTTTCATGGTCTAGCTCTGAGAACTCTGACATCTTCTAAAATTATTCACGAGTGTTGTGGTACGAATTGTACCTCCTAGCCACGACTCGTGCTTTCTGAAGTTCTACTTAGCACTGAAAATCCTCTAAAGTTTGCCACTACTCCTGGTACGATTCGTACATAGTTTCCACGATTCATGAATCCATCAGTACCAGGAGTCTGCCTTTGTGCAATTCCTTTTGAGTATTTCCACGATTCCAGTTATGGTTCGTACCATTATGGTACGACTTGTACTGAGAGTCGTAGGTTGCATTCTTCCCAATTCATCCATCTGAAACTTGTCACGGTTCTCAGTACGGCTCGTACCATCAACATATGACTCGTACTGAGACTGACACTTTAGCTCATTTTCTGCACTTCCAGGCTTCTTTTGCACATTCTTGCTCCAAAACTAATTTTTTCCTGAAATCAAAGTAAAAGTGCCTTATATCCATATATACATACCTGAGTTCATGCTATTTTTTTAGTTTTGAGCGTCGAAAATGCTGTAAACTCACAACACATCAGGACTTCATCACAGGGTTGCCTTGCACTCCTCGATAGTATGACTCTATTTAGGTGGTGGTACACAGGTTGATCAAGCAGCTTATTTTTTATCGGTCAAAACTACTGATTCAGCTGAGGACTATGCTAGATTATAAATATGAGAGTTAGTTAGGTTGCATGGAGTTCCCTTGTCCATCATTTCAGATCGAGGTACTAAGTTTACCTTGCAGTTTTGAAGATCATTCTAGAAGGGACTCAGTACTCAGGTTAAGCTTAGCATAGCTTTCCACCCATAGACATATGGTCAAGCTAAACGGACCATTCAGACCCTCGATAATATGTTGAGAGCATGTGTGATTGACTTCAAAGGCAATCGGGATGATCATTTACCTTTTATCAAGTTTTCTTATAATAACAGTTACCACTCTAGCATTCAAATGGATCTGTTTGAGGCTCTTTATGGGCGGAGGTATAGATTGCCTATTGGTTGGTTTGAGGTAGGTGAAGCTATGTTGATAGGGCCTAATTCAGTTCATGAGATTATGGAGAAATAAGGGAAAGGTTGAAAATAGCCTAGAGTCGCCAGAAGTCGTACACGGATGCTAGGCAGAGAGAACTCGAGTTTGAAGTTGATGATTGGGTGTTCTTGAAGGTGTCTCCCATGAAGGGAGTGATGAGGTTAAAGAAAGGGAAGCTTAGTCCCCGATATGTTGGACCTATAGGATTTTGAGACGTGTTGGAAAGGTGTCCTATGAGTTGGAGCTACCAACGGAGTTAGCGTTAGTGCATCCAATTTTCCATGTATTGTTATTTAAGAAGTGCATTGGTGACTCAGCTTTGGTTTTTTCGGTAGAGAGCATAGGCGTGAAAGATAACCTTATCTATGAGGAGGTAACCATTGAGATCCTTAATTGTCAGGTTCGGAAGTTGAGGAACAAAGAAGTAGCTTCAATGAAAGTCTTGTGGAGGAATTAGCTCGTTGAGGGAGCTACTTGGGAAGCTGAAGCAGATATGATGGCTAAATACTCGCATATTTTTCCTTCCAACTCTGTTTCAGATTGAGGTATCAGTCTACTCTTTAATATTCTATTCAGTTTCATGTCAAGTTCATGTCTGTCAGTTCTTCATGTTTTAGCATGCATGTATGCATCATGAATTTAGTTCTGTCATGTATCTCGATCCGGAGTCAGTTACTCCGTCAAATTTCAGCTTCAACTGTTCAGTATCTGGGATTGCAGTTCCTTTCCCCAACCTTTCATATTTTTGACCCACATTTGAGGATGAATGTTCCCAAAGGGAAGATATTGTAATAACCTGAAAGTTCCTAAGACTAGACCCGAGATTTGAAATGTGATCAATAGGAAAAGTGGAGAATTGCTTCAGTACGGCTTAACCTATGAGTCTTAGGTTGGTGGTATGGGTCGTAGGAAGACCCGTGGTTTAGTTTAGAGATTTCTTTCCCTATACCATGAGTTCTCACTATGAGTCATAGTGTGTGAGTATGACTTGTGGTATGGATCGTAACAAGTACTTGGGATTTTTCAGATGCTGGTTGTACGAGTGTTGGTACAACTCGTGATAGCCTGTTATAAGTCATAGTAGGATTCGTGGAAATATTCATAGGTTGGAGATTTTGGACTTGTTCAGTACGAGAGGATACCATGAGTCGTAGAAGGATTGTGCCAATCATGGTATGAGTCATGACAACTGACAGGATCAATTTTACTGCGAATTCATTAAGGGTATTTTCATAAAGGATCAGTTTTCCTGCGAATTCATTAAGGGTATTTTCATAGATATAGCAGTTTACCAATCAACATTTGATAACTACCTTGATCTGCAAGTTCTTTATCATCCTTCTTGGCTGTTTGCTTTCTCATCTCATCATTATTCTTCTTGATGTGTTGATCATATTCTCTAGTAGTGAGTTTGACATTGGTATCTAATGGTGGGCTAGCAGGTTTGGTTGCACTTAATCCTGTCTCTGATATGATCTCCAATGCATATTTTCTTTGGTGCATCAAAATACCCTTTGCTGACCTTGCGACTTCAATACGTAGGAAGTATCTTAGATCTCCCAAGTCTTTCATCTTAAATATCTTTTGTAAAGAACTTTTAGTTTCAGTAATCAACTCTAGACTGTCTCCAGTGATGAGTATATCATCAACGTACACTAGCAGTATAATAAACCCTTTGTGTGTCCTTTTGGTATATAATGATTGATCATATTGACTTTGAATGAAGTTGAATTTCAACAAGGCTTCTGCCAGCTTAACATTCCACTGCCTAGGTGCGTATTTTAGGCCATATAAGGATTTATTGAGTCTACATACTTGTTTGGTCTCTTCCTGACTCTTAAATCCTTGTGGTAATTCATATAAATCTCATCATGGAGATCACCTTGAATAAAGGCATTATACACATCTATTTGGTGTATATGCCACTGTCTAGCTGCAACAATTGATAAAACTGTTCTCATATTTACCATTTTGATCGCAAGGCTGAAGGTTTCTTAATAATCTATGCCTTCTTGTTGGCTGTAACCTTTGGCCACCAACCTGGCTTTAAACCTTTCAATATCTCCATTATATTTGTACTTGACCTTGTAAATCCATCTACATCCAATAGGAACTTTACCATCTGGCAGATTCACAACATCCCATGTGTTGTTTTATTCCAGAGTAGTAACTTTTGCTTGCTTAGCCTCTATCCATTTCTCATCTTTCACAGCTTTTAGGTAAGATGAAGGTTCATTGACAATAGATATGGCTGCAACAAAAGATTTATAAGTAGGAGAAATGTTCTCATATGACAGATAATTAGATAGAGTATAAGAAACATTAGGACTTGAAGTTAGTGATACAAACTCTTTCATCCAACATGGTGGATATGTTCCTCTGGTAGACCTCCTTAGTGCAATAGTTTGATTCTTAGAAGTTGGGGAAGAACCTTGAACATCAGTTAGTTGAGTAGCCATTGCACCCTTTTGTGAGATATCAAACAATGGCTGACCTTCATCAGACACACTCTCATTGGGATCTGTAACCACTATAGTGTTCTCTAACCTTTGATGATAGTAGTCACTGGTATACAACTATCATTGTCGGCAAGGTTAGGAACAATAGTAGGAAATACTGTAATATGATCTGATTTGTTAGCTGAAAAGGGAAAAGTATCTTCTTTATAACTCGCATCTCTACTTACAAAGAAACAATTACTAGTAATATCATGTTATATTTATCCATTTTGAGTTTCAAAGTATCCCATGTGTACAACAAAACTAGTTCTGGATTGAAGCTTATCAGTTTCTTGTATCTCTTTTGCAAAACATAGACAATCTAAGATGAGTTAATGAAGGTTTTCTATTGTTTAACTTTTCATAGGGAGATGGACCTTCAATAACCATGGATGGAAGTATTTATATAATGTAAGTTGCATCCTAAACATAGTGACCCCAATATCTGATTGGAATGGATGCTTGAAACCTCATGGCTCTAGTTAGTTCTAAGACATGCCTGTGTTTCCTCTCTGCCACTATTTTGCTAAGGAGTGTAGGGCATCATTTTTGATGTATAATCCCCATTTTTTCAAATAGACCTTTGCACATAGAGTTAACAAATTCTATACCATTATCTGTTCTTACCATTCTCAAACCATTCCATATTGAGTATGTATTAAAGACATAAAATTCTTAATATGTAAAAAGACATCATACTTCAGTCTTAACAAAACTACCCAAAGTAAATCTTGTGAAATCATCCATAATGGTTAAGAAGGATTTAAAACCATCAAATGTAGTAGTCTTATATGGACCCCCTACTTCCATGTGCATAAGTTTAAAAGTATTAGAGCTAACAATTGTACTATTATAGAAAGGTAATCTGCTTTGTTTTGCACATGGACATACAGTACATTTATTCACCACACAGTCAATCTTAGAAATGTTTGTAGGAAATAGTTTTTGTAAAGTACTAGCAGACACATGTCCTATTCGCTTATGCCACAGACTAATATCATCTTCCTTAGTAACCATATTAGTAGAAAGCAGTCCACATTTAGCTGCAAGAGCTGAAGTGGTGCTGAACCCTACAAGGTAGTATATGCATCTCTTTCCTTATCAATTTCCTTCACCTTGTCAGTGAAGAGATCCTAGAAAACACAAAAATCAGGATAAAACTTGACTGAGCAGTTTAGTTGGCTAGTTACTTGTGACACTAAGAGAAGGTTAAAATTGAACTCAGGCATATAAAACACATATTTGATACTATTTCTAGATGAAATGTTACTTGAACCAATATGTGACACATGTGTAATCTCCCCATTTGGCAAAACTACTTGATTCCTATTTTCATTGTTCAACATAGTTGCCTTATCCAGAATAGTTGGATTAGAAGTCATATGATTTGTAGCCCCTGAGTCTATTATAATCCAATATAATGGATTGGTAGAGATTAGCAAGGCCCTACAGGTACCTGTCATGTTTGCAGAGTGAGAGACATTCTTTTCCTCCATCATTTGACAGATTTTAGCATATTGAATCTATGTTAGAATCGGTTCTACTTCCTGATGATATGAATAGCCTTGTTGAATGCTTCGTTGAATGTTTTTTGTTGGTCCTGACGTGATTTGAGTTGGTTTAGGTACTTGAAAATTACTGACAACATGACTCCAATTCTCAGTCATGGAATTATCAGCATTATAGGTGCTTGGACCTTCTCCCCTCCTTTGTCTAGACCTGTTGTCTAATGGACCATATCTATTGTCATTCTGAGTTTCCTTATCATGATCTGGAGGGTATCCAACCAACTTGTAGCAGTCCACCTTATAGTGTCCTTTAAGTTTACAGTGATCAGAGAAGGTATTGGGATTATAGTTTGGATTATATCTTTTCTTGAATTTTTGATTCCACCTATTCTGGTATACAGTGCTATATCCCCTGCATAACTTACTCCCAGAATTCTAGCAGAAGCATCTCCTAACAGACCAGTTACACTAGTTATGGCTCTTTAATTTTAATCACTCATTATCATTGAATATGCTTGATTAACATTTGGTACAGGTACTATTAGAAGGATGTGACTTCTAACTTGATTAAAAGATTTATTTGATCCCATGAGAAATTAATAGAGTTTCTGTCTTTGTAGATATTGAACAAATTCTCTTGATCTCTCATAATTACAATCACGTGCAGGAACTATAGCCTCAAACTCGTCGTATAAGTCCTTCAATCTTGTCTAGTACACAACTATGAATTGTGTACCTTGAGTGCATGCAACAATTTCTTGATGAATATTAAATGATCTTACACCATCAACTTTTTCAAATCTCTCTTTCAAGTCCTCCCGCACAACTTATACATTAGTTGCATATAGTACTCCACCAATTAGGTTACTAGCAACCGAATTCATCATCCATGAAAGTATAGTAGCATTCACACGTTTCATTCGATACCATAAATTTTTAGAAAATAATTTTTTCTTCCAAGATCCAATAAAAAAACCTAAACTTATTTCTTCCTAACAGAGCAATACGCATAGACCTGCTCCAAACAGTATAGTTCTTACTACCTTTTAATTGAAAGAAAATTATAGTAGTTCCACTTACATCTATGTCTTGAAGGAACAGTGGATGATTAATTATTTGTGTTTGTGTATTCATGGCACCTGCAATAGTGCTTAAGTTGACTGGACCAACATCTGTAGTTCCATGAATCGACATTCTAAATCACCTTGAAATTTTTCCCTAGCTTGTAGAATGTGAGATCGTGTACATGCAATGATTTTATGACTTGACTGCACCTGAATTTCTTTGTAATTAACCTTGATTGCTGTTGATCTTCAATAGTTTTCCACAATTGAACTTGATCTCTAAGTAATTGTACTTGATTCCATTGACTGTGATTGATCCTCTAAGTATTGCAGCTGCAATTCTTGTTCAATTCAGTTGAGGATCTTGTTTAGTAGGTTGACTTCAATACCCACTCTAATATCATGTAATAATCCAAGATCAAAAAGTTATAAGAACAAGATCCATTGAAGAACCATTAAGGAGGAAGAAGAAATTAAAGAGAAGAAGAAGAGAGCAGTAGAGATGCAATGTATTTTACAAAGTCAATCACTGACCTATCAAGTTCACTAACCATCTATTTATAGTAGGTTAGTTACTTAACTAACTAACTAGTTGTACTTAGTCTTATAAGCTATATTAGATATTCTAATTAGCTACTATGACAATAGTTATATGCTTCATATATCACTATCTGAGTCATTAGTGTCGCTTATGCATTTTAATAGTTAATCCGTAAGACTCTATGTTAAATGAGTTGTTCTACATAAAAATCCCCAATCAAGTCATTCAAATACTATGATACTATACTTTGCAATTCACCAAGATCAAGTATAATCATCATATGGTATTAGAGAATCATTACCTTAATACTGTTGGTCAAAATTACTCCATAGGTAAACCCCGCGAGCTCCTCCTTTCTAAAAGAAGAACAAAGCTCCTCCTTACTAAGAAAAGAATAAAATAATTTTAGAATTTATCATTGTTCATTATATACCCAGGTCTGATCTTTATTACGATTGAGACACTATCCACACGATCATAGAGTTCAAGTTGGTAAGATCTTTGTGTCCACGGAGAACAATTGTCTATGAGGTCAGTCACTCTATTAAAATAACACAATTGTGGTTCATGCATTGCTATCGTGTAGAGTCAACTTTCTAACTAATATAATTCTGGACAAAATATCCACCTTGACCAGTCAATGTCATGCCTTATTTGTGCTCACAGTCCTTGGTGTAGATTGTAATATACAATATATCAATAAAAATTGCATCTTCAATATTAGTTCTAATGTTTCAAAACACTACCAAACCCTCAGCTTTCAACCTTGATCATACGAATAAGGCCCAAATAGTTATACAATCTCATGTATATATTGAAAATTGTAGGAATACAAATACTAAAAATGAAAGGTCGAATTATTACAAGTGATTCCAAATTAAACAAGATAATAATCTGACTTGACATGAAAAAAGAAAAAAGAAATTCTGTCACAACCGGAGTTCACACCCTATTTGTAACATGGGACCTAGGACCACGAATGACCCAAGTCAACCCATGGTATAATCATAGCATGATACTAATAAAATAACAACTAATAGAATCATAACTGAGTGGAAGCTAACCGGAAAGTTAATCAACACCATAAGAACATAGTCTAATATAAACACTGAATCAAAATCTGAATCAGTCTATACATGTCTGAAAGCCTCTACTAAACTGATGAACTGTTGGGATAAGTCCCCAGCTAACTCCTAAAGTTGAAAACTAAAACAAAACCAAAATAGAATAATTATAAATCTTGTCCTCTGTAGATGAGGACTCACCAATAATAGCTGAGGTTGGAATCAAGTGTGTCTAACTGTCACGACCCGAACATAGGCTTGGATCTAGACACAGAACCTAGAACCATATATGGCTCCAATTCGACCCATGATATGAACATTACAACTAATGCTCAACATAAATAATAGCGGAAATCTAATATCTGATATAACGGAAGTCTGAATATTTAAAACATCCGATACAATGGAATAAACAACACTGATCCGAAGCTGAATACATACTATGTCTGATAAGCATCTAACATCCTGATGAGCTAATGGGACAAGACCCCAACTAGCTCACTAATAAATTGAAACTGAAAGATACTGATAACAAACTGATAAAGAGGTCCTCAAAGGATGAGGACTCACCAACAAGATGGATATGCGAACTCTGAGAACTAACTAGCAGCGGGGCTGAACCTAAATGTCCGAGCCTATATCATGAAATGATACAACATAGAGTATGCAGTCAGTACTTGGAATGTACCTCGTATACAAGGTAAGTACAACCACTAGGTAAGTAAGACTGAAATCATGCATATCATAAAACATTTCGTCATAAGATTCTAAGAGTAAGGTTGCATGCTATTATTTGAAAACATGATTTAAAACATAACTGAATCAAATGACCCAGAGCTGAAACTTGTAGTGATAAGTAAAGCTGAACATTGGGTCAACCTGCTGAAAACATAATATCATGAATGATGAACATGCATAACTGAAATCATGAGGAACAATGGAAGATTCATTATATAACTGACATTACCATGATAGAGATTATGTGGTCCCGACTATTACACTCAAGTGGGCAGAGCCGTCCAAAGCCTTGCCAGGGCTAAGGGGGCTACCATGATATTGATATCAAGCTGAAGGACCCTTGGGGGAAGGGGAAGCTCACAAGGGAGGTCCCAAGAATCTGAAAATACCTATGTTGGCACGTACTTCTAAGGCACAGGTTAGCCGAACCCCTAGCCTACTCGATGCTAGACACTACTCCAAAAAACATGCATATACTCTCCATCGTTTTTCAATGAAGTTGAACCATCATCTTTTGAAAAAGCTGAATCATAATGTTACATACATAATTTGAAAACATAACATGAGGAATTTTGGCTCAAACCATACCACAAGTTGCAAAGTGGGTGTCTAGACTCCAAAACCATTTGGTAAGATAATAACATGAAATTGAAGTAGATCATAAAATATACTTGATCATATGGGCTTGCCCAAAATTAAACATGCTTTGAAATAGATTTGATAGTCAAAAAAATGGATATAGACATAGGTAATTCGAAATCATACTTTCATCATAGACATCACATCATACTTGAAAACATAGCTCATAATCTCAACTCTTCATGAACTGTCATAAGTGGGCATCATACTTATAAAACTTGAAATCATAATTTGTAATTGAAATCATGCTAAAACATTCCCATGAATCTTAAAAAAACATTAGAAATATGAAGAATTTACCCATGATAGATACTTAGAAAATTTCACAAATTGGGTTAAAATCCCATAAGTTCATCAACCTTAAATTTCATGATTTTAGAAGAGGATTGGGTATAGGAGTGAAGGAATACTCCCATTCATAACCTTACATACCTGGCATTTTGATTTCACAATCTCCCTTGAAAACCCAAGTGAATCAAGGAAGAACCTAAGGAATCCTCAAGCTTGATCTCCAATGAACTCCTTAATCTTACGTGCATGGAATGGAAAGGCTTTGGATAGGTTAAGTACCCTTAAAACTGTTACACCCCGTAAGATGTTAGCGGCTAGGGTGCGTGCGCGTGGACTTGTGTTGGGCAATGAGAGGTTGATGTGTGCTGGAAGAGCGTTAGAGGCAAGATAAGCGATCATCGAGTGGATTAGCAGGATCAGGAGAGGCTAGGCTGTGAGGGCCTGCGTGAGGCACCGACCCTGCCTGCATGAGGCACCGGCGCTGCCTGCACGATGGGCAGCGGGAGGCGCCAGCCTTGCCTGTGCCATGAGCAGCGCGAGGTGCTGGCCTTACCTGCGCGCTGGGTAGCGTGAGGCGCCGGCCTTACCACCACCCTATGCCTATATATAAGCCTCCTTAGTTAATTTATGTCATTTATGAAATGAACCTTCGAACAAGAATAGAGAGCACACACAAATTTCATACAATTTTTGTCGAATTACGCCATAAAACTCCATCCAAATGCAAATTAACTTTGGGTTAACAAGTTCTAGGCCTACGGGAAGCATCTCTGTGGAGTTATTTCTTGAAAATTTGCCTGGTACAATGGGACCCCACCGAGTAAAGATTTTCGGAATTACTTCAAATTGGATTCTAAACGGCCATAATCAATAGGTAAGCTTTCTATATTCTAAACTCTCGAGAAATTGTAAGTTTTCAGTCGAATGAAATGAAGTTGAAATTATAGTTAAAACTATTGAAAAGATATTATTATTGACCGTTCTTATTGTTGAACATAGTTGTATTCTCTCAGTGTAAAGGCGACAATTAAGTGGAGTTACTAGCTTCAGGGGGGAAAACTATTTAATGAACAAAAGTCGGCATTCGAGGTATGTTAAGGCTTATCCCTTTGGCAAGTTATTCTCGTCGTATGATGATACGACCTATGTTTTTGAATGTAGATAGTGATCCTATATGTTGTAACTAGCTGCTGTTAGTAGATAAGGATTATACATGTTGTGATTAGCTGTTGTTAGTAGATTATAATTATATAAGTTGTGGTTAGCTGCTAAAGGATGTTTCATGAGTATATTATAGTATCCCTCATAGGGAAAGAATATGCTAAGTGTGACTCACGCTAGGAGCATCATAGAAACTCCTCTGTTCTTTTGTTCATTGTATTAGTAAAATTTTGGTGTTTTGCTTCCATGCCAAGGCCTTAGAAGCTTAGGGTTAGCTGTTGGGCCTGAGTTGGTAAATTGGACAGCATAGGGCGCAACCGGGTGATATAACTATCGGTTGGGCGCCTGTATGGTCAGCAAAGCTCACCTAGGGGCCGTTGGGGTTCCTTCACGCCTCCAGGGCCAGAATTTGTATAGGATGGTCTTACCCTAAAAATCAGCGACACCAGGAGTGCCTAGTGAAATGAGTGATAGCCTGGCCTGTAGTTATCCACTGCAATGACTATTATCGACTTAGTGTTTGTTATACAGGTCACCTAGGAAGTCAACCTAATTGCACAAGTCAGATAGACCCGTGAGTTCCCCAAGGAAGGAACCTTGTCAGCAGTCATATATAGGGCCAACACCCTAGCTTGGTTTTATAAATACTTAGGTACAGGTTGCTGTAAATGGCCAGGTCTAGGTAAACTTGCCTACAAGGTTAGGGATCACCAGCGAAGATACACGAAATCTAAACAGACTAAGTTGAGATCTAAGGGTCTGGAACTATAGTAGTACAATATTACCTTCAGGCTGAGAATTATAGTAAACTGCCTGGGGAAGGTTAGGTGCTAACAGCTTAGGAGCATGTCCAATCAAGTAGCAGCCCCATAGTTATTCTAAGCGAAGAAATTAAGTAATTGATCGTTTACGACCTCACAGTTCGCTTACGAGCTATCATTTTCCTAGCAATACATTCAGAGTATCATTTAGGACACTCCAGATCTCGCCTTATCCAGTCTAGACCATTAGAGATTATGAACTCTGCTAGGATCCTCTAATCTGGTATAGGCACATGAGGTATGCCCATTAGTAGCTATAGAGACTATTAAAGGGGTGAGTAACGGTCGCGTTAGGCCTTAAGAGCCAGATACGCCTTTTGAGTGGCTAGATTAAGACTAGAATGTAGCATATGGTTGGGATTTACCTATCCTAGGATAGCCTTTCATTGTCCAACCTCAGGGTTACTAACTGTGTCGTTGCCTACGGGACTATATGGATCGCTCCAAGGAGCTATATTTTGTCCCAAGGAACTATTGAGGCCCAAGGGCCATATTACATTCCATTTCATGGCTGGACTTTTATATTTATGTCGTATCGGCATCACTGATCCCTGTCGATCCTAGTGCCCAGGGTGCAGTTATAGGAGTCCACCGGACTCAAACACAGCTTCAGGAGTCCAGCGGGCTCAGTTGCAGACCCAAGGGACAGGCAGGTTGGCTATAGTTACCTGTTGACTTATTTTGACCTTGTTAGGGATAAATAGATTGAAGTATGCTTGCCATGGCTTACGGGGGCCTCGAGCGGGTTATTCTATGCTGGTTGTACCTTCCAGGCTTATAGGGGCAGGTGAGGTTCTTGTTTGTATTCTTTCCTGCTAGTTATAGTTTATGAGTGTATAGTTGTATAGTCTTAGATTCTATATGTGTGGTGTTTTACTAGATGCAGGTTATGGATAAGAAAGATTACTGGTTAATTTCTACCCCTTCTTGTTATTCACTTTTAGTTCTTTACCAGTGTTTATTCAGCTTTTCATTATTGCCTTACATATTCGGTATAATATACATATTATACTGATGCTCATCTTTGGGGCGCTGCATACTTGCCTGTAGGTTTAGACAAATTGTGAGACCTCCTAAACAGCTAATCAAAGTCAGCGGTTTGGCCCGCTCCTTTCATTCAGAGTTGCCAGGTTGTAGAGATTTATCTATATTTTATTTGTTCAGTATTTGGGTAGTCCGGGGCGCTGTCCCATCCAATATCTTCACTCCTAGAGGCTTGCAGATGATAGTATTCAGTTAGTTGGTTGTTTTTGGATGTGTGGGGCCCATGTATGTCTTATTTTATATGTTGGCAGTGTGGGGCCTAGTATAGCTACTTATTTTCCTTTCCGTTATACCTAGAAAACATGGTGGTCTTGTCGGCCCGCATAGGATCCCTATTAATGTTACATTGGCTGGGTTAACTATTTTCTTTTACATGTGCTGTGTGGCCTTGTCGGCCCGAGGCTGTGTTTATAGCCAAGATATAGCAGTTTGTTTCCTTGATTTTGAGTCACTGGTAGGCACCCGAGGTGCCCATGCCCAACTAGGTCAGGCCAAATCCTAGTATGACAATAGGTGCCAGTCATGCCTCCCAAGGTGGGGCATGGCAAAAACCCTCCTAACTGTGCTCAAAATGACGTAGTTTAGGACCTAGAGGGTTAGAAATTATGAAAACAACCTTACTTAAATGCAGGAAAAATGGACACTATCAGAAATCATGAGTGACATTATGACTCGTGAGGTACTTGACGAGTCGTGGTGTCCAACTCATTAAGTCTTCTGCCAAAATTCCTAGATTCATCCTAGCTCCTGACCACAACCAACTCCATGAGTCGTGGAGTCACTTCACGGCTCGTGGCTTCCTCTAGTGGTCACTGCCAGACCAAGAACTATTGCTAATCATCCTCTCACTTTATGAATCACTTAACGAATCGTGAATTCCTCCCACGGGTCACTGGACGACTCATCCTATGGCCCAAGCTACATCTCTATGATTTCTTTGCTTGAAACCTCGGGCCTAATCTTCGAGACTTTCGGGGAACCGCGAGGCTGAGTCTAAAAACCTGGATATATATTATAAAATGATATAGCATATAAAGTATGCCGTCAGTACTTGAAATGTACTGAGTATATGGTAAACGTAAAAGAATTGAAACATGTAAGTATACTGAGAGGAAGTAAACTGAATGCATAACGGAACTAAAGTATAATGACCCTATCTAAAATGTATAGATACTGATGAGATACGCTTATTTGAAAAGATTTAAATAAATACAAGTAAAGCTAATGGATAAGGGTTATGTACATGCACTGGGAGCTGAAATTATAACCGATATCATACACTGCACTGAAGTAACTATTGAAGATTGAAATTGAACTATACCATAAAAGAGCTGAACTGAAATCATAAACTAAGGGAAACACCCTCTACTGTGGAGGATCCCCGACTGAGCTGAGGGAAACACTCTCTACTGTGGAGGATCCTTGACTGAGCTAAGGGAAACACTCTTTACTATTAAGTATCCTTGACTAAGCTAAGGGGAACACTCTTTACTATTGAGGATTGCTGACTGAGCTGAGGGGAACACTCTCTACTATCGAGGATCCCTGACTGAGATGAGGAGAACACTCTCTACTATCGAGGATCCCTGACTAAGCTGAGGGAAACACTCTCTACTATTGAGGATCCCCGATTGACCTGCAGGGAACACTCTCTACTATTGAGGATCCCTAACTGAGCTAAGGGGAACACTCTCTACTATGGAGGATCCCTGACTGAGCTGAGGGAAACATTCTCTACTATCGAGGATCCCTGATTGAGCTAAGGGAAACACTCTCTACTATTGAGGATCCTTGAATGAACTGAGGGGAGACTCTCTACCATCAAGGATCTCTGATTGAGTTGAGGGAAACACTCCCTACAATTGAGGATCCCTGACTAAGTTGAGGGAAACACTTTATACTATCGAGGATCCTTGACTGAGCTCAGGGAAACACTCTACTATTGAGGATCCCTGACTGAGCTAGCGGAAACACTCTTTACTATTGAGGATCCCCGATTGAGCTAAGGGGAAAACTCTCTATTAATGAAGATTCCTGAATGAGCTAAGGGGAACACTCTCTACTATTGAGGATCCCTAACTGAGTTAAGGGGAACACTCTCTACTATTGAGGATCCCTGATTATACCAACTTGGAAGACACAAATCTGACATCATTCATCTAGTCCGGGCTACTAACTATAATCAGAGGCCTGAGAATTCAACTAATCATAACATACTAAATTCATGAGAGTTTGAGCCGGGCAACTTTCTACTATCAAGAGGCCTAAAAATCTAAAGAATCATGATCATTCTTTGTCATCAAAATTCATAACATCATAGGCCCAAATCATAGTATGATTCATGCATTTTATATTCATGAAATATCATAGATTCAAATTATATTGTAACATATATATACACACAAAATCAAGGTAAAATCCTGTTGATATTTCATAAGGTCCATATCTCGAAAATAATGCTAATTCATGGTAAAATTATACAAATCATGCTATTATCATATCGTATACATAAATCATGAATTTGGGGGTAATTTCACAAACATACATAGATACTTATCATGAGAGTTTTGAAATCTATAAAATACATGTGAGAAATCATGCATAGATTGAAATCCTAAGGCATACTTTTCAAGAAATCAAGAAATTAGGGTCTTAACATAAAATCGGGACACAAGGATGAAAGTAGATCATTGTTGAAGTCCCAAATACCTGGATTAATGAAATCTTCCACTAGAATTCAGATCTTGGAGCCCTTGAAGAAAACCCTAGGTGATCTTGAGCCTTAAGAGAGTAGAGGAAGAAGGATTTTGGGAGTGTTTTGGATGGAATGAGGTATTAGGCTAGATATTCCCCTTAAATTCGACCCACTTGAAATCCAAAAAGACATCACTTAGGAGTTAAAAGTGTAGGATTTTACTAAAACACCCTCAGAATCTTGCAGGAAAAATCAACATTACCAGTCACCACGAGTGAAATCATGAGTCGTGGTGAACTTAACGAGTCGTGGTGTCCATGTCATGAAGTTTACTTCCCAACTTCACCCTCCAAGTCTACTTCTGGCTACGACCAACTCCATGACTCGTGGAGTCACATCATGAATCGTGGATGCCTCTCGTGGTCACCCCTTGACCAAGAACCCTTGCCAATTCTCCCTCACTTCATGAGTCACTTAACGACTCGTGAAGTATCCGTATGGGTCACTGGACGACTCGTCCTATGGCCCAGGCAACATTTTCCTATTTTCTCCACTTAAAACCTTGGGTTTGATCTTAAGGACTTTCAGGTTATTATAATATCTCCCCTTTGGGAAAATTTGTTCTCAAATGTAGGTAAATATACTAGAAAAGACGGGGAAAGGAACTGCCACTCCAATTGTTGATCATTTGGCATTGAAAACTGACGGAGTGACTAACTGAGAGGACTAGGGAAAGAGCTGAAATCTCGAGAACTAAATAGTAAGGGCTGAATGCTAATGGAGTATCTGAATCCGAGCTGAACTACACTTCTGATCTGAATTTATGAATCATACATGCACGCTAATACATGAGAGGGACTGAAAGACATGAAGCCGACTTGGAACTAGATAGAGTAATGGAGAGGAACTATTTTCTCAAACTGGAACTGAGTTGGTAAGGATTGATCATTCTCAATCTGCTTTCTGATACTGAACTAGCAATCATGGTATCTGGTCCTGAAATTAAGGGACTTACAAGCACAAATCATTCATGACATCTAAAACTGAGCACCTACATGAGGTAACCTGATCCGCTGAGCTACTAAAGCAACTTTTGAAGACTGAGTTCGAGGGCTGAGCATACAGGAAGACATGAGTTAACACACCTAGCTAGTTTATGACATGAAGCTAAGACTCATAGATTCACGGAGTAAGACTAGGATTACTGTCTAAAGCAATTAACTGGAATTCCGAAAGTCTGCACATAAGAATGGTTAGAGCGTAGCTTGAACTAAAATATAAGAGTAATTATCTACTCCTAGAGGGATTGTCATGTCATACCTACTGGTGCAGGGACTCCCCTAGTAGCATACTCAAGATTCGACTTATCTCATAGACTTATCATCTGTAATATCCCAGAAGTTCCTAAGACTAGACTCGGGAATTTGAAATGAGAACAACAGAAAAATCTGAGATTTTGACTCAGAACGGCCCATGGGAAGGAGTAACAAATCATTAGTAGGAGCCATGGTAAGCTGTTGGGTGCGAAGGTCTGGACTAACGGGCCATAGTATGAATTGTTGATTGATGTGATGACCCATCGTCATGAGTCGTGGTTAGTAGCTGAAGAAGTAGGGGTCTGGAGTAATGAGTCAAGGTACGGCCCATAGGATGATGTAACGGGTCATAGGTTGGAGTCATTGTTTGTCACCGAGGTACCAAGGTTGGATACTATGATTCATTGTAAGAAACAACAAGCTGTGGTAAGTGCCTGTAGGAAGGAGCAGGAAATTCTCCTATTCGTGGTAACAGATGGAACCCACGACTCATTGGAGGAAGGTACGAGTCATGGTGTGACTCGTGGAAAAGTCCAGAATACAGGTTTCATTAGAGGCAGTAATGGATAGTAACCACGAGTCGTGGTAAAGAGGTACGACTCGTGGTATGAGTCATGGTCACTGACAATGTTAAATTTTTAGATTTTTCATAAAGGGTATTTTCATAATTTTTAAGCTCTAAGGTCCTAAACTATGTCATTTTAAGCGTAGTTAGAAGGGTTTAAGGGTGCTTAACCTATCATAAGCCTTACCATTCCATGCATACAAGTTTAGAGTCTTTTCCTTGGAGATCAAGCTTGAGGAATTCCCCAATTCTTTCTCCAATTCCTTTAAGTTTTCAAAGAAGACTGTAAATTAGATTTGCCCAGGTGTGTAGGGTTATGAATGAGAGATTCCTTTACTCCTATGCCAAAATCCTCTTCTAACATGGAATTCTAAGTTGATAAATCTATGGGGTTTTAACCTAATTTGTAAAATTATCTAGGAATCTATCATGGGTAAATTCTACTCATGTTTCTAATGTTGTTTTAAGATTCATGGGCATATTTTATAATGTTTTCAATTAAAAATTTTACAATTATGATGCCCAATTATGAAAGTACATGAAGAGTTGAGATTATGATCTATGTTTCCATGTATGATGAAATGTTTATGATGAAAATATGATTTCAAATTACCCATGTTTATATTCATGAATTTGACTATCGAATCTATTTCAAAGCATGTCTAAGTTTTGGACAAGTCCATATGATCAAGTATGATTCATGATTTACTTCATTTTCATGTTGTAGCTTACCACATAGTTTTGGAGTCTAGACTCCTACTTTTCAGCTTGTGGTGTGGTTGAGCCGAGGCTCCTCATGATATGTATTCAGATTATGCATGTATTATTATGATTCAGCTTCATCGCAAGATGATGGTTCAGCTTCATTGGAAAATGATGGAGAGTATATGCATGTTTTTGGGAGTAGTGTCTAGCACCAAGTAGGCTCAGAGGTCAGTCAACCCTGTGCCTCAGAACTACGTGCCAACGTAGGCATGTTCAAATTATTTGGGACCTCTCTTGTGAGCTTTCCCCGCCCCTAAAGGGCCTTCAACTTGATATCAATATCATGGTAGCACCCTTAGCTCTGGCAAGGCTTTGGACGACTCTGTCCACTAGAGTGTAATAGACGGGACCACGTAAGCTCTATCGTGGTGATGTCGGTTATACGATGAGTCTCCTATTGTTCCTCATGATATTAGTTATGCATGTTCATCAGTCATGATATTATGTTTCCAGCAGGTTTGACCCAATGTTCAGTTTTACTTATGATTATCAGTTTCAGCTTTGGGTCATTCGAATCAGTTATGATACTCAGTCATGTTTAAATCATGTTTTCAGATAATAACATGCAAGCCCTACTCTCAGAACCTTATCTTGAATATGTTTTTATGATATGCATGATTTCAGTTTTACTTAGAGGTTTTATTTACTTTGCATACTTAGTACATTCCAAGTACTGAACACATACTCTATGTTGTATCATTTCATGCTATAGTGTCACGATCCAAATGGAGGGCCGGATCATGGACATGGGACAAGGGACCCCGAGAGACCCCAAGTCGACCCATGGCATAAACGTACAACTAACTCATTCGATAAACTGAAGAAATCATCAATATAACTCAGTAGTAGTCTAATTCAACATAACATAAGAATAACATCTGAAGCTAACACATACATAAGTCTGAAAGCCTCTAGTCTGGACGATTTGATGGGACAAAACCTCAACTAACTTAACAATACTAAAACCGGAAATACATAAAGAAAAATGATAGTCTAGTCCTTGAAGGATGAGGACTCACCAATCCGAGCAGATACTAACTCCGGAAAGCTGTCTAAGAGTGGGGCAGAAGTTGCGAGCCAGGTACTGATCATGAAACGATACAACATAGAAAGTATGCGGTCAGTACATGGAATGTACCGAGTATGCAAGGTAAGTAAAACAAATCATTTTAAACATTTCATAACAAATCATAAGCTTTCAAATATGATAGGAAAGAACTACAAGCACTCATTCTGAAATCATAATCTTTTCATAATATGACCATGCATAACTTTATAACATCATGACTGACTCGAATAACTCAAAACTGAAACATAACATTTACGATAAAAGCTGAACAATGAGTCAAACCTTGCCTTTAGAACATGCATGCTTAAAGAAATAATCATGAGTAATGAATATGCAAATCTGAATCATATAGACAATGGGAGACTCGTCACTTAACCGACATACCACGATAGAGCTTACGTTGTCCCGACTATTACATTCAAGTGGGCAGAGCCGTCCAAAACCTTTCCAGGGCTAAGGATGCTACCATGATATCAATACCAAGCTCATAGGCCATTAGGGCCATGGATAGCTCACAAGGGAGGTCCCAGGTCATATAGTATTCAACCTATGTTGGCGCGTAGTTTTGGGGCATAGGGTGATTGACCCTTAGCCTGCTCGGTGCTAGACTCTTCTCCCAAAAACATGCAATGCGCTACATCGTACATAACGAAGCTCAACATCGTCTATTGACAAAACTTAACATGAAAACACGCATAACTCAACATCGTATGAAACGAAGCTCAACATTGTCTATTGACAAAGCTCATTAATGAAATCACGCATAGACTCAAGATCATATGAAAATGACACTCAACATTGTCCATTGACAAAGCACAATAATGCCATACATCTCAATTATGAACTTATGCATATGAGAAGCTTTAATTTGAAACATAGCACAAGCTAATAATATGAAACTTGGGAGACTTCGCTCCAAATAATGCAGTAAGCTTATTTATGAAAAAATCATCATTTTAAATCAACATCCATGCATTGCCTAAAGCTTTAACATACTTGGATTTACTCAATTCATTTTGAAAAAAATATCATAATCATGGATACCTTAGGAAACATGCTTTTCATTATCAAATCTCATCATCATCATACATTCATCATCATTCTCTTCTTTCATGAACTTCTCATCCATGGGCATTTAATTTCATATTTTAGAAAACACAATTTTTGATTGAAAAAAATTTAAAATCTACCCAAGCTTCACAATTTATCAATATAAATATAATCTAATCATATCCATGTATAGAGATTTAAGAATTATGCAATTGGGTAAAAACCCCATAACTTGATCATAGGAAATTTTCATGATTTGATAGAAATTGGGCATGGGTGTGGAAGATGACACCCACGCACAACCTTACATACCTGGGAGGGATGATTTAACCACTTTTCTAATTGCCCAAGATGAGATTCCAATGGAAAGCTTCAAAACTTTCTCTAAATCCTCTCTTCAAACTCTCAAGTTTGCATGCATGGAAAGAAATAACTTAGAATAGATTTTTTATCTCCTTAAACCCACTGAAACGAGCCTTAAACGACATAGTATAGGCCCGTAGAACTTAGAAAATGACAGAAATAACCTTACTGAATTCGCAGAATTTTTTTTACCGGGCCAAACAACTGATGATCCAATGGGTCGTTGAAGGATACCACGACCCGTGGTATCTGTCAGTGCTATGCACTGCTAAGACTTGCCTTTAGATATGAACAACGGGCGAACAGGACGATTTGTCCTCTAAGAAAATAGATCGTTACATCGACCGTTGTTTTCCTTTCACACAATCTGAACCTTCCTACCACGAGCCTTACCACGACTCATGGTTGCTTCCAACAAGTTGTGGTCATGATCCGTCACATACATTAGAAATTCTTGCAACCCAACAATGACCGGTTACAACGAGTCATTACACCTCACAATGAGTCGTTGGAAGACCCGTTGTATGCCATCTTCTGAAGTCCATCTCTTACCACGACAACTCATTGTTTCTTAGGATAAGTCGTTACATCAATCTTTACTTCCACTGCCATCCGAATAGTTGAACCCATGACTGCTCACAGCGGCTCGTGGTTTTAAACCATGAGTCGTTACTCCACTCGTCCTGTGCTAATTTTTTCCCAGTTTCTGCAGATTTTAGATTTAACTCCTAGGTCTTATTCTTAGGCACCACCGGGGTATTACAATATCTCCCCCTTGGGAACATTCATTCTCGAATGTTGAAAACAAGGAGAAAATAGAAACATGCAATTATCATAATTAAATACTACTCATTTAACCCAAAAACTAGCGGAATGACTACCTTCGGAAGGAACTACATAGCTGAACCGAATTCAGACATCACATACGTCTATCATATCATAAATCAAACTCGTGCACATGAACTGAACATGGAAACTGATTAAAGAATTAGGGTAGAAACTAATACCTCAAACTGAAACTGAGCCGGTAGGGAACAAGTAAAGGTATTTAGCCATCATAGCCGCTTCGGCCTCCCACGTAGTTCGCTCAACATGCTGATTTCTCCATAACACCTTCACCAAAGCTACTTCTTTGTTCCTCAGCCTCCGAATCTGATGATCCAAGATTGCAACTGGAATTTCCTCATAACTGAGGCTATCTACCACACTAATGCTTTCCACCGGGACAACTAAATATTGATCACCCAAGCACTTTTTCAAGAGCAATACATGAAAGACGGGATAAACTGAAGATAACTCTGATGGCAAGTCCAACTCATATGCTACCTTACCAATTTTTCTCATAACCCGGTAGGGACTAACATAGCAGGGACTAAGTTTTCCTTTCTTTTCGAACCGTATGACTCCCTTCATGGGAGATACCTTCAGAAATACCCAATTGTCTACCTCGAACTCCACCTCTCTTCTTCTCACATACGCATATGACTTTTGACGACTCTGAGCGGTTTTCAGTCGGTCCCTTATCAACTGAACCTTCACCATAGACTCATGAACTGAATTTCCTATCATAGCTGCCTCACTAACCTCAAACCATCCGATGGGCGACCTACACCTCCGCCCATAGAGAGCCTCGAACGGTGCCATTTGGATACTGGAGTGATAGGTGTTCTTGTAAGCAAACTCGATCAAGGGCAAATGATCGTCCCAATTACCTTTGAAGTCCATAACACATGCCCTCAACATGTTCTCAAGAGTCTGGATTGTTCGTTCAACTTGGCCATCCATTTGTGGATGAAAGGCTGTACTGAGCTTAACCTGAGTCCCATGAAAAGACCGCCAAAACTGAGAGGTAAACTGAGTACCTCGTTCTGAGATAATAGACAAGGGAACTCCATGAAGTCGAACCAACTCTCGGATATACAATTTTGCATAATCATCCGCTGAATCTGTGGTTTTGACCGGTAGGAAGTGTGCAGCCTTGGTTAACCTGTCAAACACCACCCAAATTGAGTCATACTGTCGGCGAGTACGAGGTAGACCGGTAATGAAATCCACATTATTCTCTTCCCACTTCCAAGTGGGAATGCTGATATCCTGAAGTATGCCTCCCGGTCTTTGATGCTCAACTTTCACTTGCTGACGTTAAGGGCACTTAGCTACGAATTCTGCAATACCCTTCTTCACGCCATTCCACCAATATATTTCCCCCAAGTCATGATACATCTTGGTGGTACCCGGATGGATAGAATACCTAGATCCATGTGCCTCATGCAATATCCAGTTCCTCAAATCATCAACATCTGGAACACATAGATGACCTTGGTAGTGCAGCACCCCATCTCCCCCTTGGGAGAAGACCTCCACCTTCTGACTTCCAACGGCTTCCTTTAGCTTTACTAAAATCGGATCTTCATCTTGCCTGGCCTTCACGTCTGTCACCAAGGACGATTCTGATTCATTTTGCACAACAGCGCAGCTATCGGCCGAGTTGATCAATCTAACTCCCAACTTCGCAAGTTGATGGACATCTCTCACCAACTCCTTCTTTCCCTCATCCACATGGGACACACTCTCCATAGAGAGCCTACTAAGTGCGTCCGCTACCACATTAGCCTTGCCCGGGTGGTAAAGGACACTCATGTCGTTGTCCTTTAGTAGCTCCAACCACCTCCTTTGCCGAAGATTGAGATCTTTCTATATGAACACATATTGTAAGCTCTTGTGATCCGAGAACATGTCCACATGGACCCCATACAAGTAATGCCGCCATCTCTTCAAGGTGAATATCACCGCGGCCAACTCAAGATCATGGGTCGGATAATTATTCTCATGAACTTTCAATTGTCTTGAGGCATATGCTATCACTTTCCCATACTGCATCAATACATATCCCAGTCCAACTCGCGAAGCATCACAATACAAAACAAAGCCATCCGTACCCTCGGGTAGGGTCAATACTGGTGCTGAAGTGAGTTGAGTCTTCAATTCTTAGAAGCTCTTCTCACAAGCCTCCGACCATTGGAACTTCACCTTCTTCTGAGTCAACTTGGTCAAAGGTGATACAATAGATGAAAAGCCCTAAACGAATCTCCGATTGTAACCTGCTAAGCCCAAAAAGCTCTTGATCTCTGAGGAGTTTACAGGCCACGGCCAATTTTTCACCGCCTCAATTTTCTGAGAATCTACCTTTATGCCCTCACTTGATACCACGTGGCCCAAAAATGCAATCGAATTCAACAAAAACTCAAACTTGATGAACTTTGCATACAACTGACGATCCATGAGGGTCTGAAATACTACTCTCAAGTGAGCGGCATGCTGCTCCTCGCTTCGAGAGAATATGATGATATCATCGATAAACATAATCACGAACATGTCCAAATATGCCTTGAACACCCTGTTCATTAGATCCATAAAAGCTGCAGGGGCATTGATTAGTCCAAAAGACATAACAACAAATTCATAGTGACCATACCAAGTCCTGAAAGCTATTTTCGGGATGTCACTCTCCCGAACCCTAAGCTGGTGATACTCGGACCTGAGATCAATCTTGGAAAAACACTTGGCACCTTGAGGGTGGTCAAATAAATTATAGATCCTAGGTAACTGATATCTATTCTTAAAGGTGACCTTGTTCAACTGCCTACAATGAATGCACATACGTAGAGAACCATCTTTCTTCCGAACGAATAGGACTGGTGCACCCCAAGGAGACTTACTCGACCTAATAAAGCCCTTATCTAATAGGTCCTTTAACTGATCCTTCAACTCTTTTAGCTCGGCTGGAGCTATTCTTTAGGGTGGAATAGATATAGGTTGTGTGTCAGGAAGAAGATCTATACCGAAATCAATCTCCCGCTTGGGAGGGACACTTGGAAAATCATCAGGAAATACCTATGGGTACTCACGTAATACTGGTACGGATTGGATGGTCGGGGTCTTGGACTCCACGTCTTTAACCCTAGCTAGATGGTATATGCAACCCTTAAAAATCATCTTTCTAGCCTTAAGGTAGGAAATGAATCGACCTATAGGCACAACTGAACTACCCTTCCATTCTAAGACTGGCTCACCCGAAAATCTGAACTCTACTGCCCGGGTTCTACAATTAACTTAAGAATAGCATGCAAATAGTCAATCCATGCCGAGAATAACATCGAAATCGGTCATGGCTAACTCAATCAAATCTGCTGAGGTGTCCTTTTGAAGGACTGAGACTAGACAACCTTTATATACCTGTGCAGCTATAACTTAGTCAACTACTGGAGTGAAAACTGAGAAGGGTTCTGACAAAACATCGGGACTGACTCCGAAGCTACTAGCTATATATGGTGTCACAAAAGATAAGGTAGTCCCCGAATCTAACAAAGCATAAACGTCAATATGAAAAACTCGCAACATACCAGTAACTACATCCGGGGAGACCTCCTGCTCCTGATGGGAAGCTAAAGTGTAGAATCTGCTCTGGCGCTGACCGCCAGCAATGCTAGCAGATGCCCCCTAATGGGCTGAGTGTGGGGGAGGGGCTGCTGAACTAGAAGCTAGACCTCGGCCCCCAACCTGATCCTGTATCGTAGATGGACAATCTCTGAGCATATGTACGGGCTACCCACATCTAAAACAAGCTCCTGACCCTTCCAAACACTGACTTGTGTGTCCCCGACCATATCTGCGACAAGCTGGGCTGCTAGAATCTGCGGGTCTGCTGCTCTGACCCCTTGAGCCTGATGCTCGCCCTCTATGATCATGTCTAGGCATGGATGGCACACTCAATGCCAAAGATGCCAGGGCAGATGATATTTTGTGAGTCTGTTGTTGGTGTCCACCACCGGATCTCTGCTGAGAGAACCTGTGATCCTCAATCCTATCCCTCTTGGCCTCCCTTTCTATTGAATGTGCCGCCTCCATCTGGTGGGCGTACAACACCATGCGGTGAAAGTCCATATCTTGGTGAAACATAGCAATCTAGACCTCCTTGTCCAAATACCCTGCTATACCATGAACAAATCTTCTCACCCACACCCTTTGGTCAGCCATTAACTCTGGGGCATATTTCGATAGGCGAGTGAACTCAAGGAAATACTCTTGTATTGTCATCCTTCCTTGTTTCAAGTTGACAAACTCAGCTGACTTCGTCTCCCTCATCTCCCGAGTGAAGAACCGATCTAGGAATGCAACCGAAAACTCCTCCCACGCGATTGGACTTGCTCTTGCGACCCTTTTATCCTTCTATTGGCGAAACCAGATATGTGCCACCCCCCTTCAACTGGTAGAAAGACAACTCTGTGCACTCAACACTACTCACCCCCATGACTTAGGGGATCTTGACAATCTCATCAATGAAATTATGCGAGTCCTCATCTACCTTGGTCCCTAGGAACTTCGATGGGTTCATTCTCAAGAAGCCTCTGACTCTGGCCACTGCTGCATTGCCATTTTGAGGAACATGCGCAACGCCCTGCTGATTGACCTGAGCAATCAAAGACTGCGCAATCATTTGAATAGAGGCCTGGAACTCAACATGAGCGGCTGGCTCCGGTGCTTGAGGCTCCTGAACTGGTGGGGCTGGCTGATGCCCATAACCATTTAAATTCTCGTGGCCCTCACCACCTCCATTCCTCCTTCCGTTCATTCTTCAGGGAGCCATAATTCTACAATCGCGACTAGCACGAATTAGAAGGATAGAAAGACTTCTCATCGCACGACATAGATCATCAAAGAAGAGAACATTTCCTAAACGTCTCATAGCCTCTTCGTCAAAAGTGTGGCGCACTTTACACCATGAAAAAGACTGTACTTAACGCAGCTTTCAGACACCCTAGGACACTTCAAACCTATTTCTCTGATACGAAGTTTGTCACGACCCAAACGGAGGCTTGAATCGTGGACACAGGACAAGGGACCCCGAGAGACCCCAAGTCGACCCATGACATAAGCGTACAACTAACTCATTCGATAAATTGAAGAAATCATCAATAAAATCAGCGGAAGTCTAATTCAACATAACATTAGAATAACATCCGAAGCTAACACATACATAGGTCTGAAAAGCCTCTAGTCTGGATGAGTTGATGGGACGAAACCCCAACTAACTCAACAATACTGAAATTGGAAATACACAAAGGAAAATGATAGTCTAGTCCTTGAAGGATGAGGACTCACTAATCCGAGCAGATACTAACTCCGGAAAGCTGTCTAAGAGCGGGGCTGAAGTTGCAAGCCGGGTCTTATATCATGAAATGATGCAACATAGAAAATATGTGGTCAGTACGTGGAATGTATCAGTATGCAAGGTAAGTAAAACTGGTCAAGTAAAATAAATCATTTTAAACATTTCATAACATATCATAAGCTTTCAAATATGATAGGAACGAACTACAAGAACTCATTCTGAAATCATAATCTTTTCATAACATGACCATGCATAGCTTTATAACATTATGACTAACTCAAATGTATCAAAGCTGAAACATAACATTTATGATAAAAGTTGAACAATGATTCAAATCTTGCTTTTAGAACATGCATGATTAAGGAAATAATCATGAGTAATGAATATGCAAATCTAAATCATATAGACAATGGGAGACTCTCCACTTAACCGACATACCATGATAGAGCTTACGTGGTCCCGACTATTACACTCAAGTGGGCAGAGCTGTCCAAAACCTTACCGGGGCTAAGGATGCTACCATGATATCGAAATCAAGCTCATGGGACATTAGGGCCGGGGATAGCTCACAAGGGAGGTCCCAAGTCATATAGTATTCAACCTACGTTGGCGCGTAGTTCTGGGGCATAGGGTGATCGACCCTTGGCCCGCTCCGTGCTAAACTGTTCTCCCAAAAACATGCAATGCTCTACATCGTATATAACGAAGCTCAACATCATCTATTGACGAAGATCAATATGAAAACACGCACAACTCAACATCATATGAAACAAAGCTCAACATTGTCTATTGACAAAGCTCATTAATAAAATCACGCATAGACTTGACATCATATGAAAATGAAGCTCAACATTGTCCTTTAACAAAGCTCAATAATGACATACATCTCAATTATGAACTTATGCATATGAGAAACTTTAATTTGAAACATACCACAAGCTACTAATATGAAACTTGGGAGACTTCACTCCAAACAATGTGGTAAGCTTAGTTCGGGAAAAATCATCATTTTAAATCAACATATGGGCATTGCCCAAATCTTTACCATACTTGGATATACTCAATTCATTTTGAAAACAATATCATAATGATGGGTAGCTTAGGAAATATGATTATCATTATCAAATCTCATCATCATCATCATTCTCTTCTTTCATGAACTTCTCATCCGTGGGAATTTAATTTCATAATTTAGAAAACACAACTTTTGATTGAAAATAATTTAAAATCTGCCCAAGCTTCACAATTCATCAATATAAATATAATCTAATCATACCCATGTATAGAGATTGAAGAATTATACAATTGGGTAAAAACCCCATAACTTGATTATAGGAAATTTTCATGATTTCATAGAAATTGGGCATGGGTGTGGAAGAAGACACCCACGCACAACCTTACATACATGGGAGGGATAATTTAACCACTTTTGTAATTGCCCAAGGTGAGATTCCAATGGAAACCTTCAAAACTTTCTCTAAATCTTCTCTTCAAACTCTCAAGTTTGCATGCATGGAAAGAAATAATTTAGAATAGGTTTTTCCCCTCCTTAAACCCACTGAAACAAGCCTGAAACGACGTAGTATAGGCCCTTAGAACTTAGGAAACGATAGAAATAACCTTACTGAATTCACAGAAATTTGTTCACTGGGCCAAACAATGGACGACCCAACAGGGCGTTGGAGCATACCACGACCCGTGGTATTTGTCCATGCTATGCACTGCTGAGACTTGCCTTCAGATTTGAACAACTGGCGAACAGGACGACTTGTCCTTTGAGACAATGAATCATTACATCGACTGTTGTTTTCCCTTCATACAATCTGAACCTTCCTACCACGAGCCTCACCACGACTCGTGGTCGCTTCCAACGATTCGTGGTCTTGATCTGTCACATACACTAGAAATTCTTGCAACCCAACAACGACCGGTTACAATGAGTCGTTACACCTCATAATGAGTCATTGGAAGACCCGTTGTATGCCATCTGCTAAAGTCCATCTCTTACCATGACAACGAACGACGACTCGTTGTTTCTTACAATGAGTCGTTACATCAATCATGACTATAACAGCCTGAAATTTTTATTGGTAATTATTTGATGTTTTATGCTAGGTTAGGTAAAGTACGGGTTGTATATTGGTTGTAAGTGTCAAGGTAAATGTGTACGATCAAATAAAAAACCAAAGAGTATGTGAAGTTCATAAGTAAGGATCAACTTTAAACGACCATATCTCCCAATATATAATGAATTAGGAGCCCGGCGACCTATCAAATTAAATTGCTTGTATGTTTAATACTCATTTAACGATGTTTAATCCACAAATGAGTGGCTAATTCCTCTTCTTGCTGAGGTTAAGAACAATTGTATTGAAATGTAGTTATTGATCAATTGGGTTTTTCATCTTTTCTTCCATGGTTGTTCTATTGATTCTTGTTCTTACTGCATTAATTTGTGGCCAATGTTAATGTATATCTAAAAAGTCCGGTTTCACTTGAGAGAGCAAGAAATTGGAAAGTTGTGAATCAATAGGATATGATCTTTTCTTAGTTTGGGAAAATTGAGAATTGATTTACCTTCAGGATAGAAATATACCTGAAAATCGTATTAGTCAATTAAGGAATCGATTTTGTATGGTTAGAACATGAATTTCGTTTAATCACAGAAATGTAGGTGGACGGTTCATGATTCTTAAGTTGGGTTAAATACGAGAGTTTTAATCCATTGGCAATAATTCTTGACTAGCAACCGGAGGAAAGATTAGCCAAAAATTGTATCGATAATTAGTTTCTATACATGTTCATTTAGCCTCAGCATGCTCATATTCATAGTTCAGACTCACATTAGATATTCGTTTTAGACTTAGCATACAATTAGAAATCAAAATATCAAACTCTTCTTTGCACTGTTGTCTTCATTTTTAGAGTAAGTATAGTAACACTTAAATAGTTTGTTACCTTATCCCAGTCCCAGTGGGATCGATACATGGCTTACTTAAGCCACTTTACTACTTGTTCGACTACGTGCACTTGCGTGTAGTTAAATACCCCAAAGTAGACCGCGAACAAGTTTTTGGCACCGTTGCCGGGGACTGGCAATTGGTGAATTTTTCTTAAGTGTAAATTTACTATATTTTTTTTCTTAGAGTTGACAACTTGGTCTTAGCCTATATTTCGCAGATATAATCTCTGTTGAATACTGGCAGGAGACAAGGAGCTGGTGGACTCATATTTAGAGCCTGAAAGACAATTTCATCGTCAGCGGAGAGAAGCTCTAGAGAAAAAGCTGCAGTTGCTCAGACAAACAATCTTGGAGCAACAACAGAATCCACCAGTAGTAAGAGCAATCTTAGTGCCCGAGGAAATGGCAGCTAGGCCGGTTCGCGAGGTGGCAATCCCACATGCTAACAATGTCACATCTAGAATCCGCAAACCTGAGCCAGGAGGGAGGTTCGAGCTCAAACAAAACATGGTGCAATTGCTGCACACCAGCGGGCAGTTCACAGGTCTCCCTCATGAGGATCCACAACAGCATCTCCAAAATTTTTTGGAGATAAGTGACACTTACATCCCCGCTGGAGTGTCATCAGATTATGTCAGGCTTACATTGTTCCCATTTTCACTATTGGGAGAAGCCAAGAGGTGGTTGAAAGCTGAGCCACCTAATTCTATTACTACGTGGGATGATCTTGCAAGAAAATTCTTGGTACGATTTTTTCCATCCGGTAAAACAGCAAGACTTAGAAGTCAAATTCTAAGTTTTAAACAGAGAGAGGGAGAGAATCTATATCAGGCTTGGGAGAGATTCAAGTCCATGTTGCGGGATTGTCCATATCATCATCCAATGATGTGCTGGTGCACACTTTTATAGAGGGCTTGGAACCCCACACAAAAATCTTGCTAGACTCAGCAGCTGGGGGACAAGCATTGGAGAAAACTTATGAGGAGTTGTATACCTTGTTAAATCGTATTTCTCAGGGAAATCTGGAGTGGAATGCTGATTCGTCAAGAGGAGGAACAAGGAAAGCAGCAGGAGTTCTAGAAGTGGATGGTTTTACATCTATTGCTGCACAGATAGCTGCTTTACAGAATCAACTCAACACCTACTTCAGTAACATGACAATGAACCAGACTCAAGCCCTAATGAATGTAGTGCAGCAAATTTGGTGTGAAGTGTGCGGGAGTAGTGAGCACTCAACTGAGTGTTGTGGAGCAAATCCTGACTCGGTGAACTTTGTGGGAAATGTACAGAGGAACAACCATCAACAATATGGCAACAACTACAATTCCAACTGGAGGAATCACCCGAATTTCTCTTGGGGTAGCAACAACCATCAAGGGCAAAGTTCGAGTCAAGGGGCGCAGAGGAATCAAGGAGGGCAGCAGAACTATCAAGAACAATATAGAAACAACAATGCACCTCCTCCCCACCATCACCCAGCATTGAGGAGATGTTCAAGACAATGATAGCTAACCAAGCTCAATTGCAGGCTGACTATGTGAAATTGGCAGCCGAGGTGAAGAACAACCAGTTAGCTACTAAGGCACTTGAATATCAATTTGGGCAATTTGCTGGAGCCCAAAACACCAGGCCTAGAGGAGGACTTCCGAGCGACATAGATCCCAACCCCAAGCAGGTGAATGCGGTGACCACAAGGAGTGGTTTGCAGCTTAAAGAGATGGAACTAGAAAGACCACCTCAACAATCGAGAGCAGCAGAAGTTGAGAGGGGGAAGAAAAAGGAAGCTGAATCAGAAAGACCACCACCCCCGTTCCCTCAAAGATTAAAGAAACACAAGGAGGAGGCATGTTTCAAGAAATTCATGGAGGTGCTTAAACAGGTACATATTAACTTACCTCTTGTTGATGTTTTGCAGGGAGTGCCGAAGTATGCAAAGTACATTAAGGACATCGTGGTGAACAAAAGTCGGTTGACTGAGTATGCTATGGTGGCTATCACGGAGGAGTGCACTTCCCGGATACAAAACCGATTGCCCACAAAGCTCAAAGATCCTGGGAGCTTTACTATACAAATTACAATTGGGCAGAGTATCCGAGCTCGCGAATTATGTGATTTGGGAGCGAGCATTAATTTGATGCAGTCATCGGTATTCAAGAAGTTGGGTCTAGGGAGTCCTAGACCAACAACAATGATCTTGCAACTAGCGGATTGGTCCTTAGCCAGATCTGATGGCATTGTGGAGGATGTGCAGGTGCAAGTGGGATCCCTTATCTTCCCGGTAGATTTCTTCATGCTGGATTTTGAGCCAGACGCGGAAGTCCCATTTATTTTGGGACGTCCTTTCTTGGCGACTGGGAAAGCGCTGATTGATGTAGCTGCAGGGCAACTAACCATGCAAGCACACGACAAGGTGGAAGTGTTTGATGTATACAAGGCCACCAAGCTCCCGACTGTGTACGAGGAACTCTCAGTGATCAACGTGATTGATCGAGCTGATGATGCTCAGATAGTTGAATCACGAGAGTTAATGGGAAAACCAGCGGAGTGATGTAAGAACTACTGGGGTGAGGATGGTGGTTGAGAGAAAACGTCCGTCACCCTAGAAGATGACTGAGCTGAATGACGTCGAGCCGCGACGGTAAACCAGGCGCTGCACGGGAGGCAACCCGGGAAATTTTTCTTTGTAAAATGTGAATAGATTTCTTTTTTTTTTTTATTAACAACAAAATTTTTGGTTTTTATTTTTATTCTTATTTTTATTTTGAGTGAATCCTATAATTTTAACCAATTTCTTGTCGTAAGATGAATTTTAGGTTGAACGGAGGGTAAACATGCAAGGAATCGCAAAGGAAAATCTGAGGTATGAAAAATAATTGAAAGTGGCAAAACAGTGAGCCAGGGCGATGGCTCCATGTCACGGAGGAGGGCCTCCGCGTTACCCTCCGTGACACGTTGAAGGTAATTTTGGAATTTTTACAAATTCCAGAACACCTGCGCGATGGCTCCGTGTCACGGAGGGCATGCTCCGTGTTACCCTCCGTGACACATTGAGGTGTATATTGCGACGGGTCACACCGGGTCGCCGGGTGACCCGCGCGAAATTCCCACTTTTTAACCCCAATTCCCACTTATTTTTCCTCATTTTTCATACCCTCCGTGACCAACATCCCCAAAACCCCTCCCCCCTCAACGTGACACAGACTTAGGCCCATAATTTCATCAAATTTTCGTCATTTCTTCGAATTCAAGGTATGTTCTTCAACTCTATCTCAATTGTTGTCGAATTTTTTCGATGTTGAACATGTGATATGAGAAAAACTTGCCCTAAGTAGAAATTAAGCTTAAATTCAATTGAATTATTGTTGATTGATGTTCGGAGGTGTGATTGCTTGAACTCGATAATTACATAGCTTAATCGAATTTTTGATAAACTCATAGCTAGGGCTTGACTTTGAGTTTGAAATGGAAAAATTGAGTTGAACTAGTGAAATTCATGCTGGGTTGTACATGTTGGGTGAGATGAGTCGATTGTGCTAACTGTGACTATGCTAAAAGACCGACGAATTCTCGGGTTGAGGAAATATTGGAAATTGCAAGAAATGGGTGAATTGTATAGGATCATGTAGTTAAAATTTTCTTTTGTTTCTCCTTGCTAAGTGCTATGGGATAAAATGTTATCGATAGGTAAGAATTGTGGTTAGCTGTACGAAGTCTGAGTAGTACATGGAATATATACCGTCGAATTCTCCAAAGGCACTAAGCATATTTGTTATGTTTTGTTGTTTGTTTGTGTAAATAAGTACGATCTTGCCTTAATGTTGTAATTTTGGCTAAGGACTAAGTGTGGGGTAGCCTAGCTTAACCCAACCTTAGTCGAAGCTAATTTTAATTGGCTTAACATTGAACTTGTCTATTTGGTTTGACAGGAACAATGGCAAGCAGGCAAGACAAGGTAAAAGGCGCATCAACATCTGGCGCCGGAAGAAAAAGAATCAGACTGGGCACAGCAATCCCAATAGCACCAACGGTTCCACGCGGCCAACACCGTCAATACGGAACCACGTGGGTGACAGAAGAGGGGAAGAAATGGTACGCAAAGCACAAGGAGAGCAAGTACTTCCCCGAGGAACACATAGCAAGGAAACCGTTGGCACAGGAGTTCCCCAGGATTGTCCATAGGATTGAGGCAGCTGGGCTGAACTTCATCTTTGAAGAGCCCAAAGAATGCAACTTGCACTTGATTCGGGAATTCTACGCCAACTGGAACTCCACTCTCAGAAGTCACACCATCAAAATAAGGGGGCAAATAGTCACTTTTGAGCCCCACCACCTTAATGCTATCCTAGGGGCGTGGGACACAGACGCCCATGTGCTTCGACAGCTGAATATCACTCCACCATATGCGGACATCAGACGCACTTTGTGTGGAACCCGGTCGACAGCTCGGTGGAGCAGGCATAAGGAGAGGGGCTACCATCAGACTTTGCCCTTCTCACAGATGAACAGGGAAGCCAGGATATGGCTTAAGATTGTGTGTTCCTGCCTAATCCTGGGGGTGCATATGATGGATGTAACCCAGGATCGTGTATGCTTGGTATACGCCCTGATGAAAGGGCTGGAGATAAATGTGGGGGCGGTGATTATCTCCGCCATGAAGAGAGCCCATTTGCATCAAGGGCACAGATACGGATTTGGTGGACTACTCACCACGTTCTTGAGGGGCCTGGATATAGAGGAAGAGGCCCTTGACTACATCTCGCAGATGGACCGGCGGGCCTTAGATGTCACTAAAACTAAGGCACCCGACACCACCCACGAGCCAGTTCTTACACTAGCCGAGCGACATGCTCGGGATGATCAGTACATGGCTCGCATGTACGGGATGCAGATGCTCCAGCTACGAATAGGCGGGAGGCCGGCAACAGAAGAGGAGCTGTGGCAGCTTGAGCTAGACTACCCTTTTGGCGAAAATACCAGGGCTCTATGCCGAGTGGGGCCAGCTTTTGTAGAGCCCACGGATGATGATGTCCCCACAGATGAGGAGACACGTCATGAGGACTCCGATGTGGAGTCCGATGATGAAGATGGGGGTGATTCAGACATGGGAGGCGAGGTAGCAGCACCTGATGAAGAAGTGGAGTATTTTGATTGATCAGGGAGTTCCACCACCCACTTTTTGTGCTATGTTAATTTTTGTGAACACTGGGGACAGTGTTCGATATAAGTGTAGGGTGGGAGTAGTTAGGTGCTGGTCGTGTTGTTGTTTATGTTTCTGTTCTGTTGTCGTGCCTGCGGAAAAATTTTGTGACCCTGTGATTGTGATGTTTCTGTTTTGTATTATAATTAATGTGAAGTTGTTGTGTGCTGCTGAATGTTGCTAGCTATTTTGTAGTGCTGCTGAATGTTGCTAGCTGATTTTGTACATATTTTTGTTTTATCGAAATGATCGATATTTTATAAATTTTTTTTCAATTCTTGGGTTTCTCGGCGTTTGTTTTCGGTTCTTTTACCGAGAATGGTCCCATTGAACCGAAGTCTTAGTTAGTGATCGTTCCCTATGATGGATGGATGACGACCGTCTTAAGGGAAATGTAGTCGTTAGGAGTAGATTTTTTTATTTATTTTTCAGTTGTTTTCTTTTGTGGGTTGCATCCCAAAACCTGTAGTTACTTTATGGTTGCGGAATTCTGATTGCGTTTTGTACATGATATTTGAAATGCACGGTTGATTCGTATGAAAGCATGCAACTTTGTAAATATGTTGAGATACCTAGGCCATAGAGTCGATTCAGTGTGATTAAGGCTTAATGTTTGAATTCTTGTAATTAGCTGATTGAAGAGTCCGTGAATACATCTTGAATTGAGCATGTGCAATAAGTGTGGGGTGAGGTTTTGTTTATTCCATGCTATTATGAAATGTCTAGAACTTGCCTGGTGTGTGTACGAAACGAAATGAAGGACGTGTATTGTAGGAAAGGATGTAGGCATTTCTTTGTTTTCAACCAAAAGTTTCTCTTTTTCATTATTGTACCCACCTTGATTGTACACCCTAGTTAGCCCGTTGAGCCTTTAGCCTATAATTCTTTTTCTTTTGTCAAAAATGTGTAAACCGAGCTTAACCCCTTTCTTTTCATTAGCTGTAAATTTGATCCAAAACTCTTAAGCGCTTAAGAAGAGAAAATAATGTTCCCAAAGTGTCAAAGAGTGAGAATGATGAAAAGAAAAGAAAAGAAAAGTGATGAAAGGAAAGAAAAGGTTGAAGGTGCACTTGTTATAAATAAAATATAATTAATATGTATGAATAATCTTTGTTATTGAGTCAAGTGTGCTTAATAATATGGGCCAAAATAAAGACAGACTTCAAGAATGGGAGGATGAAGGAAGAAACAATGCCCTGAGCTTGATGGGATATATTGAAAAAGCGCTTAAGGATGCTAGTGGCTATTATTGGCTAGCCCAATATTTACTAGTTTCGTAGCTTACATTACAACCCATTAAAGTCCTACGTGATCTTACATCACACATCTTTATATTAGTGGAGTAATACACTAAAGGCAAGCCTATGGTTCGTGGCATGATGCATGTGAATTTGTTTGGGAGAGAGAGTGAAATTGTTTCTATATGCCCCTGCATGTAATCATTTGAATTCATGTGATTAAAAAGGGGAAAATTCTCTTGTGTTGTGAGGGCACATGCTTGATGAGAGATTAAATTTCGTGTCGGATATCTTGATCAGCTGATTTGCATGAGTTTGCCAATATCGAGAGTCGATTCTTAAGTCTAGGAGGTCTTGATGTGTTGAAGGTCATTGCATTGATAGGACCATGCGTGTTTTCTTGATGATTTACTGTATTAAATAATCGGTATGACCGTAGCCTGAATTGTTGAACCAAAGTAGTCGGGATGGGGTGTAAAGTGCATGAGGTGTAAGATTGTTGTTCGGGGACGAACAAGGATTTAAGTGTGGGGTAAGTGATCTTGGGCAAATTTATATGCCCAAGTGATACTCAAAGGTGTCATTTTAGCCTTGTTTATCTATTAATGTTTATGCATTCTCATGTGATTGATAATAAAATGTGAATTTATACTAACCAACATGATTAGCGTTGTTTTGCAGGTGAAATACAATTTTGGGAAATTAAAATGCGTGTTGGGAGAGATTGGGGTTGGACTCGGATGTGAGCAAGGAAAAAAGCATTTGAAGGCACAAATTAAAGGGGCTCCGCGATGGAGCCGTGTCACGCTGCCATCGCGGATGCCTTCTGCCTGGATAGGGATTTTTTTTGCCAAAATCCAGTGAGGGTGCGCGTTGGGGCAGTGGCACGTTGGCCTAGCCCCGCGTTGCACGTCGTGCCACGTTGGGCCTTATTACCTGGACAATAAATTTCCAGTAAGGGTCCGCGTCAGTGGCGTGTCACGGAGGCAGTGCTCCGCGATGCACTCCGTGACACGTTGCTTGTTATTCCAGAAAAAATTCCCACTAGTATAAATAGAACACTTAGGTTCATTTTTAAGGATTCTGACTTGGTGGAGCAAGAACGTGGGTTACAAGCAGTTGAGGGGACGAAATTATCAGGGTTTTTCTCTATCTTCTTCTTCTTCTTTAATTCAATTGCTTGTATGTTTAAAACTCATTTAACGATGTTTAATCCACAAATGAGTGGCTAATTCCTCTTCTTGCTGAGGTTAAGAACAATTGTATTGAAATGTAGTTATTGATCAATTGGGTTTTTCATCTTTTCTTCCATGGTTGTTTTATTGATTCTTGTTCTTACTGCATTAATGTGTGGCCAATGTTAATGTATATCTAAAAAGTCCGATTTCACTCGAGAGAGCAAGAAATTGGAAAGTTGTGAATTAATAGGATATGATCTTTTCTTAGTTTGGGAAAATTGAGAATTGATTTACCTTCAGGATAGAAATATACCTGAAAGTCGTATTAGTCAATTAAGGAATCGGTTTTGTATGGATAGAACATGAATTTCGTTTAATCACAGAAATGTAGGTGGACGGTTCATGATTCTTAAGTTGGGTTAAATACGAGAGTTTTAATCCATTGGCAATAATTCTTGACTAGCAACCGGAGGAAAGATTAGCCAAAAATTGTATCGATAATTAGTTTCTATACATGTTCATTTAGCCTCAGCATGCTCATATTCATAGTTCAGACTCACATTAGATATTCGTTTTAGACTTAGCATACAATTAGAAATCAAAATATCAAACTCTTCTTTGCACTGTTGTCTTCATTTTTAGAGTAAGTATAGTAACACTTAAGTAGTTTGTTACCTTATCCCAGTCCCTGTGGGATCGATACTTGGCTTACTTAAGCCACTTTACTACTTGTTTGACCACGTGCACTTGCGTGTAGTTAAATACCCCAAAGCAGACCGCGAACATACAAGACAAGAAAAGGGTTACCATTTCTAGCTATTAAACTTGCAAGAATTTTCTTAGCTAAAGCTAGAAGTTGAAGTTGGTTTTGTGGCTCATTTTTTGTGTGTTTTTGGGTGAAGTTTCTGCCCCTTTTAGAGGTTGATACAACTGTGTTTTTCTGGGAATATACTCCTTTTATTCTGGGGAATAATCACAAGAAAATCTAGGTAAGTTCACCATTTTATTTTTCCCTTAAAGACTGCGGAAACAAGTTAAAACAAAGTAATGAAATGTTGTTTTGTATTGTTGTTATGGCTTCTGTTGGGATGACATTTTGTCTAGGAAATTGGCTCAAACCAGGCTTGTTACATGAGTATAACTTCAAGGAATTGAAGAATACTAAATGTGGGTTTTTGGAGGACAGAAGCGATTAAGGAAAGCTCATCGTAACATGGTATGTAAGGTGCCCTGTTTATCATTCTTTCAAGCACGATTTGTATGATGTGAATTAGGGGTGGGCATTCGGTTTTTCGGTTCATTTTTTTTTAAATTTCGGTTCGGTTTTTTCGGTTTTCGGTTTTTCATGTAGTGTACCGAACACCGAACCAAACTAATTCGGTTCGGTTCGGTTTTTTTCAAATTCGGTTCGATTTTTTTGGTTTTTCTAATTCAGTTTTTTCGGTTATGGGCCTAATTAATGGGCTATTTTTTAACTTACAAAATGATCTACTTTTTAAATTAAATATGAGTTGTTTTATCTTTTTAAATTCAAAATA
This sequence comes from Datura wrightii, assembly GCA_035772735.1. Classification (NCBI taxonomy): domain Eukaryota; kingdom Viridiplantae; phylum Streptophyta; class Magnoliopsida; order Solanales; family Solanaceae; genus Datura; species Datura wrightii. The sequence continues at coordinate 149,339,450 of JASDFA010000018.1, forward strand.
AATTATTTTAAGTTTGAATTCTAAAGTTTAATTCAACTAAGCTTAATTTTAACTTTTTAAATAAAGAAAATAGTGGGATCAATTGATTTACATTTAGTAGTACATACATAACATTTGAATTTTTGATAATAAATTTTCTCATATGCTTAATATCCTTATAACAAAACCAATAAAAAGTTAAGGGTCTTTTAAGATTTTAATAATCTATGGTCCCTAATTTCTTGTTAAATAAATATTATATATTTCATTTTTCTTTCAAAGCATATTAATAATAGTAAGAATTTTCTTAACATGCTAAAACTATTATAAAACTTATTGTTTGTAAAAAAAACTTAAGCAATTGTATCAATTATATAAATAATTCTCTAAATGTAAATGTGCTTTGAGATTCGGGTTGGGTGTAGTATTTTTATTTTTTTGAAATTAAGTTATAATTTTAATAAAAAAAAATGTAAAATTTCGGTTAAACCGAAAAACCGAAATATGAAAACCGATAACCGAACCGAAAAACCGAAATTTTTAAAAAAAAAACGAAACCGAACCGAAAAAACCGAAACCGAAAAACCGAATTGATTCGGTTCAGTTTTTCGGTTTTCGGTTTTTTTTCCCACCCCTAATGTGAATCGAATGAAACAACAACCTTTTTAAAAGTCTTGAGGTAGTATATTAAGCTTCATTTAAGCTTTAAAGTCCCATATTTTATTGAGGATAAATGTTAAGATTATGCCTAGCCGAAGGGAGATACCTAAAGTGTGATATTGTGTTGATTGTTGTCGTAGTTGTACATTGAGTTGGAGACCCCTCAGCGTTGACATTGTTAGCTGGTCCTTACTGTATGTCATGTATATATATATATATATGTGATGTTAAATGTGTTTAAAGGTCTGGTTGCTATCTAAAATTTGTGAAAGAGCCGAGATGAGGACGTGTAAACGATTTTAAGCCACATAAAGACGTCGCAAGCTATTGAGGATAAACGAGCTTACTGAATTAGGATACCTGGTTATGGTTGTCCCTTATCTTATGTGTATGTTATGAAATATGTCAGGCCAAGGGGAGATTTCATAATCCCTTTCCCTTAAGTCGAAAGACAAGGTAGCGAGTTTCTAAGCTCTAATGTCCCTTGAAAACGATCTGTAAATTTTGTTGAAACTCTTAGGTCATCCGTAGTTCCTTATGATTTATACAAGTTTTTAATACATGCATTTAAGTTCTATTTTCTAGCTTTACATGTTATATGTACTCAGTTTTAGTTATGCATTATGAAGGAGGCTTATGCAGGCCACATGCTTAGTATTCGTCATTTCTATGTTGTATGTATTGAGCTGGTCCAGTATTAAGCCATATCGGCTCCATTTATGATTTGTCTAAGCTTAATTGATTTTACCCCGGTGTGTTACACCGGCTGGAGGTCTTATTGATTTTACCTCAGTGTGGTACACCCGCTGGACGGAGTTTACCTCGGTATGGTACGCCGGCTGGAGGTATTTTTATTTTTACCCCGGTATAGTATATCAGCTGGAGGAATTTTTATTTTTACCCCGATGTGGTACACTGGCTGGACGGATTATATAGATTTTATGGTCGACTTTCTGCTGGCATTTCAGTTATAGTCTTTGTTGTGCATTAGATGGTTGCATTTATACTTCAATTATGAGTTATTGTCAGGTTTCTGTTTTCAGAATTTCAGGTTGTTACTACTCCTTATTTCAGGCCTAGTTATCATTTTTATCTTACATGTTTACAGTTTTCATCCTTACATACCAATACATTTTATTCGTACTGACGTCCCTTCATCTTGGGATCCTTCCAGCAATCGTGCTACAGCTACAGACCGAGGCTCAGACCATCGAAAGTAGTAGGAGCCAGATTTCTGTAGAATAGTGGTATGCTCCTCTCTGTCAGGAGTCATATCCTGGTGTGGACTATTTTTAGTTTTGTGTACAACATGGGTAGGCCGGGGCCCTGTCCCGTGAATTTCAGTTTGTTTGCTCTGTAGAGGATGATGTGGATTAGTTTGTATAGTAGTGTGGGTTGTGTAGTGGTATTGATTTTTCATTGCTTTGTTTAGCTTTATTGTAGCCTTGTCGGCTTTTCAGGTTGCATATTTATAATTGTCAAGGCATTATTAGCCCAGTATTTATCCTGGTTGGTTATGACAGGTGGCTTGGTCAGCCTTAGTGTTACATTTATAGATGTTGCATAGCCAGCTTCTCGATCGACCATGAATCGAGTTCCAGTTGCGCCCTACCCTAGTTCAGGGGTGTGATAATTACTTCCATTACCACCCGAACACCCGAACCCACGACTGCTCACAATGGCTCGTGGTTTGAAAGCACGAGCCGTTACTCCACTCGTCCTGTGCTAATATTTTTTCTTAGTTTCTGCAGATTTCAGATTTAACTCCCAGGTCTTATTCTTAGGCACCTCCGGGGTATTACATATTGGATTGGACGTTCAAGTTCAGTCCCGTCGTTAGCCAGATCATCAGAGTTTGCATTTCTCAGCCTATTGGTGAATCCTCATCCTTCGATGACCTTCTTATCAACTTATTATTTGTACTTTTAGTTTCAGCTTGTTAGTGAGTTAGTTGGGGTCTTGTCCATTAACTAGTCAGGTTGTAGAGGCTTATCAGACATAGTATGTATTCAGCTTCGGATCTGTATTATGTTTTCCATTGTTCAGATGTTATTGGATTTTTAGACTTTCGCTATTTAAAGTGTTAGATTTCCGCATTTATTTATGTTGATTCTAGTTATCATGTATATGTCATGGGTTGACTTGGAGCCTCTCAGGGTTCTTTGTCCCATGTCTCGATCCGGACCTATGTTCGGGTCATTACATCATCTCCCCCTTAGCGTGAAGCCATCATTCTAAGGCTCTTGGATCTTTCTTAAGGTTGGGCTAAACCACTAACTCTTAATTCCTCCTTCACCTCTAAAATTCACTGATAGCTTTATACTCATAGCTAATTCACACCATGTATCGACAATCTTCTCTCAACATACATCAAAGGACTTCCTACTCCATACTGGGTTTTGGGGTCAAACAACTTACAAAGAGTAACACAACTAGCTCATAACATACCTGTGACTACTTTTGGTGATTTTCCCTGATCCTAATTTGCTGACAAGGCATAAGAGCAGTTTTAACGCTATCTGCCACCTGTACTAGAAGATGTACCTTGCTGAAATGGGCGGGCTGTCGAGGCTGCTAAAGAGGTGGCTGGGTCCCTACTTTTGCACTTCTTGGCTGCTAGGAAATCTCAGAGCTTATGACCCGACTTGCCGCACCTAAAGCAAGCATCCGAACCAATCATGCACTCCCTTAAGTGGTTTTTCCCACAACTCTTACAAGCTGGGTATGTAATCTCCCTTACCCTGGGTCTTTACGGAACACTGGCTATCAAAGGTGCTGGGGCTGATGACCTCTGCTAGGAGCGTGAGCGATGTCCACTACTCGTCCTCTGACGGGAGAACTCTGAATCTCCTATCCTAGCTCTCTTGGCCTTTCTCTAATTTTGTTTAACCTGCTTCACCTCTATTTATTGGGCATATATTACCAATCATGAGAAGTCTATGTCCTTATGCATCGTGGTGGTCCTGCACTCCTTGACCAAGGAATCTTCCACTCCGTTCAAGAACCTTCTCACACGAGCCCTCTGGTCGGCTACTATCTCCGGCGTATCTTGGACAACTGGGTAAACTCCAACGCATACTCCTAGAAAGTCATATTATTTTGCCTCAAGTTGATGAACTCGGTCGCCTTAGCCTCCTTAAACTCTCTAGAGAAAAATCTATCCAAGAAGGCAGTCATAAACTCATCCCAACTTATGGGGACTGCTCTAGCTCCCCGACTTTCTTTCCACTAACGGAACCATATATGAGCGACCCCCTTCAGGTGGTAGAAGGCTAAGTCTGCGCTCCCCATCCCTATCACCCCCATAATCTGGGTGATCTTTTTGGATTTTCTCTAAGAACTCATGTTCGGTGCTGAAAACTACACGCAAGTGCACGTGATCGAACATGTATGAAGTGGCTTATTTCAAGCCAAGTATCGATCCCACAGGGACTAAACTACGGTATTACTTAACTTAAGCGTCAGTGAACTATATCTCTATGAATGCAGACAACCAAATAAATAATATTTTAAGAGTTAAAGTTTACTAAGTAATAAGAATCTAAGTCAAGATTATAATTTGAGTCTGGACAATAGCAATGAACAAGCTGAGGTTAAGACAAACATACAGGGATGTAATTTATTAAATCAATTCAGCAAATCTTCTCTTCGGTTGCTAGTCAGGAATTTATTGCCTATGGATTGGATCTTTCGACTCCTATCCAATTTAAGAATCATGAGACCTTAATCTGCATATTTGTGATAAAAGAATTTCATGCTCTAGCCATACATAACCGATTCCGTAATAGACTAATAAGACTTTCAGATATATTTCTATTCTGAATGTAAATCAATTCTCAATTTTCTAAACTATGAAATGATCATATCCTACCAATTCACATCTGTCCAATTTCTTTCCTTTTCAAAATCAAAATTGGATTTCTAGATATACATTAACATTGGCCAAATGTTAATGCAGTAAAAACAAGAATTGATAGAACAACCATTGAAGAAAAGATGAAAACTGAAATGGTCAACGATTACATTCCTCCACAATTATTCTTAACCTCAGCAAGAAGAGAATTAGCCACTCATTTGTGAATTAAACATCATCAAATAAGTAGAATTCATACAAACAATTGAGATTAAAGAGAAAGAGAAAGAGAACCCTAGAATTTTCGTCCTCTCAACTTTTTGTAACCCACGTTCTTGCTCAACCAAGTCAGAATGTTTAAAATAAAACCTAACTGTGCTATTTATACTATTGAGAATTTTTCCTGGAATAACAAGCAATGTGGCACGGAGTGTATCGCGGAGCACTCCCTCTGTGCCACGGGGGTATCGCGAACCCTCACTGGAAGTCGGCTCCCAGGAAAATGCACCTCAACATGGCACAACTTGCATCGCGGAGCCTTGCCTCCGTGCCACAGTGCTATCGCGCACCTTCACTGGAACTTGAGGTTCCACGTAATTATACTCAACGTGACACGGAGTGCATCACGGAGCACTGCCTCCGTGTCATGGAGGTAACGTGAACCTCCACTGGAATTTGAAAAAATTAATTCACCTGTGGCAGAATGTCTCCGCGATGGCAGCGTGACATGGCTCCATCGCGGAGCCCTTATTTTTGCTGCTCTCGCTTGTCAACTTTCACTCCTTGCTTCCAAGTCCATTCCCGCTCTTCACCAACATATATATTAGCTTCCAAAATTTCCTTTTACCTGCAAAACAACGCTAATCATGTTTCTTAGTATAAATTCACATTTAACTAAGAATCACATGAGAATGTACACATAACGATTGATAAACAAGTCGAAATGAAGCATTTGAGTATCACTTGGGCATGCAATTCTGCCCAAGATCACTTACCCCACACTTAAAACCTTGTTCTTCCTCGAACAATACTCTCACATCTCCTTCAATTGACACTCACGCATAGCTACTTTGGCTTGACCATTCAAGCTACGGCTATACCGATTATTTAATATAGAAAATCATCAAGAACATGCATGGTCACATCAATACAATGAAGTACATCACATTAAGACCTCCTAAACTCAAGAGTTGATTCTCGATCTTGGCAAACTCGTGCAAATCAACTGATCAAGACATCCAACACGAAATTTAATCTCTCGTTAAGCATGTACCCTCACAACACAAGAGAATTACCCCATTTGCCATTATAAGATTTCCAAAGCACTACATGTAGGGGTATATGAATACAATTTCGCTCTCTCTCCCAAAGAATTCACATGCATCATGTTATGAACCATAGGCTTGCCTCTAGTATATTGCTCCACTAATATAAGGATGCGTGATGTAAGATCACGTAGGACTTAATGGGTTGTAATGTAAGCTATGGAACTAGTAAATACTGGGCTAACCAATAATAGCAACTAGCTTCCTTAAGCTCTTTTCAATACATCCCACCTTCATTACGGGCATTGTTTCTTCCTCCATCCTCTCATTCTTGAAAATTTTTTTTTCTTTGTTTTTGTTCCCATTTCTTTAAGCACACTCGACTTACTAGCAAAGAGTAGTTATACATCTTTATTTTTTTAAATTTCAACAAGTTCGCCTTTGACCTTTTCTTTAACTTTCACAACTTCCGCTTCCCTTCCGTTTCACAATTCTCACTCCTTTACACTATGGGAAAATTGTTTTTCTTAAGCGCTTAAGAGTTTTGGGTCAAATTTACGGCTAATGAAAAGAAGGGATTAAGCTCGGTTTGTACCTCTTCAACGAAAGAAAAAAAAATAGGCTAAAGGCTCAATGGGGCTAACTAGGATGTACAATCAAGGTAGGTATGATAGGAGAGAACTTTCGGTTTATTCAAAGAAATGCCTACATCCTTTCCTACAATCCACATCCTTCACTTCGTTTAGCACACACACCAAGCAAGTTCTAGACACTTCACAATAGCATGGAATACTCGAAACCTCACCTCACATTCATTGCACATGCTCAACTCAAGACATATTCACAGACTCTTCAATCAGCTAATTACAAGAATTGACTATTAAGCCTCGATCACACCAAATCAAACTCTATGGCCTAGGTATCTCAACATGTTTCACACATTTGCATGCCTTCATCTGAATCACCTTTGCATCTTAATATCATGTACAACACGTACCAAGAATTCCGAACCATGAAGTAGCGACACGTTTGGGAAACAAACAAAAGAAAGAAAAGAAAGAAAAAACTACTCCTATCGACTATATTTCCCTTAAGACGGTCGTCATCCATCCATCAAAGGAAACGGTCTCTATCCACGACTTCGGTTCAATGAGACTATTCTCAGTAAAAGCACCGAAAACAAAGGCCGAGAAACCCAACATAAAAGAAATTCAACAAAACATTTTGATAGAAAAAGATAAAAATATTAATTTGAAAAATATTTACACAACACAACCAACAACATCTCAACACAACACAACAACAACTCAACATTCATTACAACACCACATTAATTACAGAACACTAAACACAGAGTCACAAGGTCACATTTATCACAAGCACAACAAACAAAAACAAAACATAAACAAAGCAGCTGGCACCTAACTACTCCCACCCCACACTTAAACTAAACACTATCCCCAGTGTTCACAAAATTTAAAAATATCACAAAGGTTGGGTGGTGAAACTCCCTGATCAATTAAAGTATTCAACTTCTTCATCAAGTGTCATTGTTTTGTCTCCCATATCTGAATCACCCCCGCCGTCCTCGTCCAACTCAACATCTGAGTCCTCCCGGCGTGTATCCTCATTGGTAGGGACATCATCAATTACAGGCTCCACAAATGCGGGCCCCACTCTGCATAGAGCCCGGGCATTCTCGTTGAATAGGTTATCCAACTCGAGATGCCACAACTCATCCTCCATTGTGGGCCTCCCGTCGATGCGTAGCTGCAACATCTGCATCCTGTATATGCGGGCTATGTACTGATCATCCTGAGCATGTCGGTCGGATAGTGTGAGCACCGGCCCAAAAGTAGTGTCAGGTGCCTTGGTTTTGGTGACGTCCAAGGCATGCCTGTCGATCTGTGGGATGTAATCTAGGGCCTCCTCCTCAATATCGTGGCCCCTCAGGAACGTGGTAAGAAGACCACCGAACCCGTATCTATTCCCCTGATGCAGTCGGGCTCTCTTCATGGCGGAGATGATCACTGCCCCCACATTGATTTCTATCCCCTTCATCAGGGCATACACCAAGCAAACTCTATCCCGGGTGACATCTGTCATGTGCACCCCAGGGATCAGGCAGGAACACACAATTTTCAACCAAATCCGGGCTTCCCGGTTCATCTGAAAGTAGGGCAATGTCTGATGGTAGCCCCTCTCCTTGTGCCTACCCCACATGGCTGTCGATCGGGATCCACATAAGGTGCGTCTGATGTCCGCATAGGGTGGAGTGATGTTCAGTTGACGGAGGACATGAGCGTCTGTGTCCCGCGCCCCCAAGATTGCATTCAAGTGATGGGGCTCAAAAGTGACAACCTGCCCTCTGATTTTGACGGTGTGACTGCGTAAGGTCGGGTTCCAGTTGGCATAGAACTCCTGGATAAGATGGAGATTGCACTCCCTGGGCTCTTCGAAGATGAATGTTTGCCCAGCGGTGTCAATCTGGTGTACAATCTGCGGGAATTCTTGTGCCAGCGGTTCCCGTGCTATTTGCTCTTCTGGGAAGTATTTGGTTTCTTTATGTTTAGCATACCACTTCTTTCCCTCATCAGTCACCTATCGGGTTCCGTATTGTCTGCGTTGACCTCTAGGAACCGCTTGCTGGAACTGCTGTTCCCAGTCTGACCCTTTTACTGCTGGTGCCCGATGTGGATGCGCCCTTGCCCTTGTCTTGTCGGCCTGACATTGTTCCTGTACATTCAAACATACAGTCCTAATGTTATGCAAGTCATAATTAGCTACAACTAAGGTTGGGTTTAATTGGATCACCCCACACTTAGTCTTTAGCCGCAATCAACACAATTCGACAAGACATTCATGATTTTGCCATTCTTAGCATTCAACAAGCTTAGTGCATTCATATAATTCGATGGGATAATTACTTTGTACTACTCAGACTTCGTACAATGAATACAAATTTCTCCATCGATTCAATTACATCATCATAGCAGTTAGCAATTTTTCAACAACCTATGTAATTCTCCAATTGCATTCTCCTGAAAATCCCTCTTCTAACTTAGCATATTCAACATCTATCACAATATCATATCACCCAACATGCACAACCCAATTTTTTTCAACATTTCGAAGAATTTAGTCTTCTTCCTATTCAATTTTCAACCCTAGCTATCAATTTTGCAAGAATTTCAATAAACATGCAATCATTGAGTTCATATACTCACCCCGATACTATGAACATCATTCAATCATAACTCAAGTGAATTCAAGCTTATTTTTCCCTTATAGCAAGATTTAATCACCAAACATGTTCAAGAATCGAAAATTTGAGCCAAAATAAGGAAAAATTCAAGAACATACCTTTACTTTGATGAAATCGAAGAAAACTCGAAAAAAATTGATCCCTAGGTCCGTGTCACATTGGGGGAGAAGGGGATTTTGGATGTGGGTCGCGGAGGGAATGGGAAAGTAGGAAGAAAATGAAGGAAATTGGGGTTCAAAAGGGGTTTTTCGCGCGGGTTACCCGGTGACTCGAGGTGACCCGACGCGAAATAACACTCAACGTGTCACGGAGTGCAACGCGGAGCACTGCCTCCATGACACGGAGCCATCGTGCAGGCATTCTGGATTTTTAAAAAGATCTGGAATAGGCCTCAACATGTCATGGAGGGTAACGCGAGGCCCTCCTCCGTGACACGGAGCCATCGCGTAGGCTCACTGTAATGTGCCAATTTTTATTTTCTCACCTCGACTTTTTCCTTTGTGCTTTTTTGTATTTTTGCCCTCCATTCACCTGAAAATCATTTCACCGCAAAAAATTGGTTAGAAATCATAGGTTTCAATGCAATTTTTTATTTTTCTTTTTCTTTGTTGTTTTTTTTTCTTTTTTTTCACAAATAATTCTACTCTCTATTACAACACATTCACGAGTTGCCTACCGCGCAGCGCCTGATTTACCGTCGCGGCTCGACGCCATTCATTCTCACTCATCCTCTAGAGTGATGGAAGTCTTGTCTCGAATAACATCCTCACCCCAATAATGCTTACATCGTTGTGGCACTTCTATCTTCTTGCCACAACTCCACTGCCCCGTGTGGGGTCATTCTCACCACTTCAAACGGCCCTGACCATTTGGACCGCAATTTACCTGGAAAAGCTTCAGCCTTGAGTTAAATAACAATACTTTCTGCCCCGGCTCAAAGATCCGATGCACCATATGCCTATCGTTCCACCTTAACGTTTTCTCCTTGTAGCATTTGGCACTTTCATAAGCATGCCATCGAAACTCATCAAGTTCGCTGAGATGCATCAACCTCTTCTTCCCTGCTAGCTCCTGATCCATGTTCAACTTTCTCACGGCCCAAAAAGCTCGATGTTCCAGCTCCACAGGCAGATGACATACCTTTCCATAGACCAATCTGTATGGAGAAGTCCCAATGGGTGTCTTGTACGCAATTCTATAAGCCCACAACGCATCGTCGAGTTTCCTTGACCAATCAATTCATTGTGCATTCACTGTCTTCTGTAGAATCTGCTTTATTTCTCTGTTTGACACCTCCACTTGCCCACTAGTTTGGGGATGATATGCTGTTGCTACCTTGTGCCGCACCCCATACTTAGCTGGCAAATTCTTGAAACTTGCATTCACAAAATGAGCCCCTCCATCACTGATAATGGCTCGGGGTGTCCCGAACCTGGTGAAAATATGCTTTTTCACAAATTTTGTCACCACCTTGTTGTCATTTTTGGGGCAAGCTGTTGCCTCGACCCACTTAGAAACATAATCAACGGCTACCAAGATGTAACGATTGCCAAATGATGGTGAGAACAGGCCCATGAAATCTATTCCCCATACATTAAAAATCTCCACTTCTAATATCTGCTGCAATGGCATCTCGTGCCTTCTACCAATTGTGCCTGTTCTTTGACATCTATCACGCATTTTTACATATGCCATAGAGTCTCTAAACAGTGTAGGCCAAAAGAAACCCTACTGTAGCACCTTGTGCATTGTCTGCTCGTCTCCGTGGTTCCCTCCATACAATGATGAGTGACAACTCCTCAATACTTCTGTAATCTGGCTCTCGGAAATGCATCTTCTCATCACCTGATCCGATCCTTGCTTAAACAGATATGGCTCATCCCAAATGTAAACCTTCAATCATGTCTCAACTTCTTTCTTTGCTGAGTCGTAGCCTTCGGTGGATAAACTACACTTACCATCAAATTCACAATGTCTGCATACCACGGGATTTCAGCTTCCCTTATTGCCAAGAGCTGCTCATCCAGGAACTCTTCCTTGATGCTGTCACCTTCCTTCACATGCAACCGGCTTTCCAATCGCGATAGGTTATTTGCCACTTGATTCTCGCTCCCCTTTCTGTCCCGAATCTCTAGGTCAAACTCTTGTAACAACAATATCCATCTGATTAGTCTTGGCTTTGCATCCTTCTTGTTAAACAGATACCGAATTGCTGCATGATCGGTATATACCACTAATTTAGAACCCACCAAGTAGGACCTGAATTTATTTAATGCGAACACCAATGCTAGCATCTCCTTTTCCATGACTGTATAATTGACTTGGGCTGTGTCAAGTTTTTTGCTTGCATAATGAATGGAATGAAAATTCTATTCCTCCGCTGCCCCAATACATCTCCTACAGCCACGTCACTTGCATCACACATTAATTCAAACGGTTGCTCCCAATCCGGAGAAATGAGAATTGGTGCTTCTACCAGCTTCCGTTTCAACTCCTCAAATGCTTTAACAAAATCTTCGTCAAACTCGAACTTCACCTCTTTTTCTAGCAACCGGCATATCGGTCTAGAAATTTTAGAGAAGTTCTTGATGAACCGTCTGTAGAACCCTGTGTGTCCGAGAAAACTGCGAACACCCTTCACTGACACAGGTGGTTGTAGCTTTTCGATCACTTCGATCTTTGCAAGATCGACTTCCAACCCCTTGCATGACACCTTATGGCCAAGGACGATACCCTCCTTGACTAAAAAATGACATTTCTCCCAGTTGAATAAAAGGTTGGAGTCTTTACATCGAGCTAGCACCCTGTCAAGATTCTGCAAACATGTAGCAAACGAATTACCAAAAATAGAAAAATCATCCATAAATACCTCGACGAGATCTTCCACGATATCATGAAAGATTGCTATCATGCATCTCTGGAATGTGGAGGGTGCATTGCATAGACTAAATGGCATCCACCTGAAAGCATATGTCCCATAAGGACATGTAAAAGTGGTTTTCTCCTGGTCCTCCGATGCTATGACTATTTGGTTATAGCCAGAATATCCATCAAGGAAACAATAATATTCTTGACCTGCCAACCTATCCAATATCTAATCAATAAATGGGATATGATAATGATCTTTCTTCGTGGCCTCATTGAGCTTTTTGTAGTCCATGCAAATTTGCCAGCCTGTGACTGTGCGTGTAGGAATCAACTCATTCTTCTCATTGGTGACCACGGTCATCCCTCCTTTCTTAGGGACACACTGAACGGGACTGACCCATTCACTGTCTGAAATGGGATAGACCACACCTGCATCAAGCCACTTGATCACTTCCTTCCTAACTACATCCTTCATCACCGGATTCAACCTCTGCTGATGTTGTACAGTTGGCTTTGCTCCTTCTTCCATAAATAACCTATGTGTGCAAAAAGCTGGATTGATTCCGCTAATGTTTGACATTTGCCACCCCATTGCTTTCTTCCGCCTCTTGAGAACCACCAATGCATCCTTTACCTGTGCCTCTGTCAGTTCTGTGGAGATGATGACTGGCAAGGTGTCATCTTCCCCTAAAAATAGATACTTCAGATGTGGAGGCAATGTCTTCATCTACAATTTTGGTGCTTCCTCAATTGATGGCTTTGGCAATGGTTCCAAGAACCGCATCAAGGGATGAAAGTCTTGCTTCCTGGGAAACCATTTTGGTTCGTTCAACATCTGCACCATCTCATATGTATCCCTATCTCCGAAATGATCGGAGCCCATCAAAGCTCTCTCCAATGGATCTTGAGAATCAACAATCTGAAGAATTGCTTCTTGATTTAGCACATTGATTGCTGATAGCTCCTCATAAATGGCCGGAAGCTTCATGGCTTTATACACATCAAACACCTCCACTTTATCATGTGCTCGCATGGTTAACTTCCCCACATCCACATCAATCAGCGCTCTCCCGGTTGTCAAGAAAGGACGTCCCAAAATAAATTGGACTTCCGCATCCGGCTCAAAACCAAAGATAATAAAATCTACCGGGAAAATGAGGGAGCCCACTTGCACTAGCACATCCTCCACAATACCATCTGGTCTGGCCAAAGAACGGTCAGCTAGCTGCAAGATCACAGTAGTTGGTCTAGGGCTACCCAGCCCCAACTTCTTGAACACCGATATCGGCATCAAGTTTATGCTTGCTCCCAAATCACATAGTCCGCAAGCTCGAATACTTTTCCCGATTGTGATTTGAATGGTAAAGCTCGCAGGATCCTTGAGCTTTGTTGGCAACCTGTTCTGTATCCGGGAAGTGCACTCCTCCGTAAGAGCCACCGTAGCATACTCCATCAGTCTGCTTTTGTTTGCTACGATGTCCTTGATATACTTTGCATATTTCAGCACTCCCTGCAAAACATCAACCAAAGGTAAATTAATGTGTACCTGTTTCAGCACCTCCATGAACTTCTTAAAGCAAGCTTCTTCCTTATGCTTCTTTAATCTTTGAGGGAACGGGGGTGGTGGTCTTTTTGCCTCAACTGCCTTTTCTTTCCCACTCTCATCATCATGTTCCCCATCTTTCTCCACTGCTCCAAATTGCTGAGGTGGTCTTTCTGGTTCCACCTCCTTAAGTTGTAGTCCACTCCTTATGGTCATTGCATTGACCTGCTTGGGATTTGGGTCAATATCACTCGGTAGTCCTCCTATGGGCCTGGTGTTTTGAGCTTCAGCTAACTGTCCAAACTGGTACTCCAACGCCTTTGTAGCTAACTGCTGATTTTTCATGTCAGCCGCTAATTTCACATAATCAGCCTGCATTTGCGCTTGGTTAGCTATAATTGTTTTGAGCATATCCTCAATGCTGTTGGTTGGTGGAGGAGGTGCATTGTTTCCTCTGTATTGAGACTGAAAATTCTGATGCCCCCCTTGATTTCTCTGCACTCCCTGATCAAACTCTATCCTTGATGGGTATTACTACCCCAAGAGAAATTCTGATGGTTCCTCCAATTTGAGTTGTAACTGTTGCCATACTGTTGATTATTATTCCTCTAGACGTTCCTAACAAAGTTTATCGAATCTAGATTTGAACCACAACACTCAGCTGAGTGTTCATTACTCCAACATACTTCACACCATACCTGTTGAACTGCATTGACTGGGGCTTGTGCTTGATTCAAGCTCATACTGCTAAAGTGGGTGTTGAGTTGATTTTGCAACGCAACTATCTGTGCAGCGATAGCTGTAAAATTATCCACCTCAAAGACTCCTGCCACTTTCCTTGTTCCTCCTCGTGAGGAGTCCGTATTCCACTCTGTATTTCCCTATGAAATACGATTTAACAAAGTATAAAGCTCCTCATAAGTCTTTGCCAATGCCTGCCCCCCAGCTGCTGAGTCTAGCAAAATTTTTGTATGTGGTTCTAAACCGTCAATGAATGTATGCACCAACACATCATTAGACTGGTGATGGTGAGGACAATCCCTTAACATTGATTTTAACCTTTCCCAAGATTGATACAAATTCTCACCCTCTCTTTGTTTAAAACTTAGAATCTGACTTCTAAGTCTGGTTGTCTTCCCAGATGGAAAGAATCGTATCAAAACCTTTCTTGCAAGATCATCCCAAGTGGTGATAGAGTTTGGTGGTGCAGCTTTCAGCAACCTCTTTGCTTCCCCCAATAATGAAAATGGGAATAATGTAAGCCTCACGTAGTCGGATGATACTCCAGTGGGAATGTAAGTGTCACTTATCTCCAAAAAGTTTTGGAGATGTTGTTGTGGGTCTTCATGAGGGAGACCTGTGAATTGCCCGCTGGTGTGCAACAACTGCACCATGTTCTGTTTAAGCTCAAACCTCCCTCCTGGCTCTGGTCTGCGAATACTAGATGTAACATTGTTTGCATGTGGGATTGCCACTTTGCAAACCGGCCTTGCTGCCATCTCCTCGGGCACTAAAACCTCCCTCACAAGTGGTGGATTTTGTTGTTGCTCCAGAATTGCCTGTCTTAGCAACTGTAGCTTCTTCTTTAGAGCTTCCCTTCTTTGTCGATGAAATTGTTGCTCCAGAATTGCCTTATCTCTTGCCAGCGTTCAAAAGAATTCAATATCTACAAGAGAAAGGCTAAGATCAAGTTGTCAGCACTTATATAGAATTTGTAAACTAACACTAAGAAAATAAATTTACCAATTGCCAGTCCCTGGCAACGGCGCCAAAAACTTGTTCGGTGGTGAAAACTATACGCAAGTGTACGTGATCGAACAAGTAGTAAAGTGGCTTATTTCAAGCCAAGTATCGATCCCACAGGGACTGAACTACGGTATTACTTAACTTAAGCGTCAGTGAACTATATCTCTATGAATGCAGACAACCAAATAAATAATATTTTAAGAGTTAAAGTTTACTAAGTAATAAGAATCTAAGTCAAGATTATAATTTGAGTCTGAACAATAACAATGAACAAGCTGAGGTTAAGACAAACATGCAGGGATGTAATTTATTAATTCAATTCAGCAAATCTTCTCTTCGGTTGCTAGTCAGGAATTTATTGCCTATGGATTGGATCTTTCGACTCCTATCCAATTTAAGAATCATGAGACCTTAATCTACATTTCTGTGATAAAAGAATTTCATGCTCTAGCCATACATAACCGATTCCGTAATTGACTAATAAGACTTTCAGATATATTTCTATTTTGAATGTAAATCAATTCTCAATTTGCTAAACTAAGAAAACATCATATCCTACCAATTCACATCTGTCCAATTTCTTTCCTTTTCAAAATCAAAATTGGATTTCTAGATATACATTAACATTGGCGAAACGTTAATGCAGTAAAAACAAGAATTGATAGAACAACCATTGAAGAAAAGATGAAAACTGAAATGATCAACAATTACATTCCTCTACAATTATTCTTAACCTCAGCAAGAAGTGAATTAGCCACTCATTTGTGGATTAAACATCATCAAATAAGTAGAATTCATACAAACAATTGAGATTAAAGAGAAAGAGAAAGAGAAGAACCCTACAATTTTCATTCTCTCAACTTTTTGTAACCCACGTTCTTGCTCAACCAAGTCAGAATGTTTAAAATAAAACCTAAGTGTGCTATTTATACTATTGAGGATTTTTTTCGGAATAACAAGCAATGTGGCACGGAGTGTATCGCGGAGCACTCTCTCCATGCCACGGGGGTATCGCGGACCCTCACTGGAAGTCGGCTCCCAGGAAAATGCACCTCAACGTGGCACGGGTTGCATCGCGGAGCCTTGCCTCCGTGCCACGGTGCTATCGCGCACCTTCCCTGGAACTTGAGGTTCCAGGTAATTATACTCAATGTGACACGGAGTGCATCGCAGAGCACTGCCTTCGTGTCATGGAGGTAACGCAAACCTCCAGTGGAATTTGACAAAATTAATTCATCCGAGGCAGAATGCCTCCGCGATGGCAGCGTGATACGGCTCCATCGCGGAGCCCTTATTTTTTCTGCTCTCCCTTGTCAACTTCCACTCCTTGCTTCCAAGTCCATTCCCGCTCTTCACCAACATATATATTAGCTTCCAAAATTTCCTTTTACCTACAAAACAACGCTAATCATGTTGGTTAGTATAAATTTACATTTAACTAAGAATCACATGAGAATGTACACATAACGATAGATAAACAAGTCGAAATGAAGCATTTGAGTATCACTTGGGCATGCAATTCTGCCCAAGATCAACTCATATGGGTCTTCATCCACCTTAGACTCCAAGAAGTCAGGTAGGTTTATCTTGAGGAAGTCTCTTACTCTAGCTGCTGCTATGTTCCCATTCTAGGGAACATGAGCCATTGCCTGCTGATTAATCTGAGCAGTCACGGTCTGCGCAAACATGTGAAAGGCTGCCAAAACTCAACATGAGTAACATGCATATTCATTGGATCCGCTGGGGCTAGTGGGGCTTGCTAGGGCCCAATACCATTTCTCCCTCCAATTTGCTCGTCTGAGAGGGCATTATCTGCGAGCGTATAGAGCATGAGTTAGGAGAGGAACTATTAGAGTCTCAAACTCTACGCACGATAAGAATCATGAAGAAAGGAAAACTTTCCTAAAACGTCTCGCAGCCTATTCGTCATAAATTGGTGCACTCCACACCCATGAAAAAGCTCTACTTAACGTGACTTTTAGACACCCTAGGACACTCTAAACCTTTGCTCTAATACCAAATTTGTCACGACCTGAGTGCACACCCTAGTCGTAACACGGGACCTAGGACAACAAATGGCCCAAATCGACCCATGGCATAATCATAGCACGGCACTAACAGAATAACAACTAATGTTCAGTCTGTTTGGTATAACTACACGCAAGTGCACATGGTCGAACAAGTAGTAAAGTGGTTAAGTATGCCAAGTATTGATCCCACAGGGACTGGACTAAGGTATCAATCTAATCAAGTGTCAATAAACTTTAACTCTAAATTGCAGACAACAATGTGAAGAAGATTTTGATATTTTGTTTCCTAATTTTTATACTAAGTCTAAAACGAATATACAATTTGAGTCTGAACTATAAGTATGAGCATGCTGAGGCTAAAATGAACATGTAGAGAAATAAATTATCGATACAATTTGGTTAATCTTTCCTCCGGTTGCTAGTCAAGAATTATTGCCTATGGATTAAAACTCTCATATTTAACCCAACTTAAGAATCATGAACCTTCCACCTACATCTCTGTGATAAAAAGAAATTCATGTTCTAGCCATACAAAACCGATTCCTTAATTGACTAATAAGACTTTCAAGTATATCTCTATCCTGAAGGTAAATCAATTCTCAATTTTCCCAAACTAAGAAAAGATCATATCCTATCAATTCACAATTTTCCAATTTCTTGCTCTCTCGAGTGAAACCGGACTTTTTAGATATACATTAACGTTGGCCACACATTAATGCAGTAAGAACAAGAATCAATAGAACAACCATGGAAAAAAAGATGAAAAACCAATTTATCAATAATTACATTTCAATACAAATGTTCTTAACCTCATCAAGAAGGGAATTTAGCCACTCATTTGTGGATTAAACATCGTTAAATTAGTGTTAATCATACAAGCAATTGAAATAAAGAAGAAGGAGATAGAGAAAAACCCTGAGATTTTCGTCCCCTCAACTGCCTGTAACCCACGTTCTTCCTCCACCAAGTCAGAATGATTAAAATGAACCTAAGTGTTCTATTTATACTAGTGGGAATTTTTCCCGGAATAACAAGCAACGTGTCACGAAGTGCATCGCGGAGCACTGCCTCCGTGACACGCCACCAATGCGGACCCTCACTGGAATTCGGTCGTCCAGGTATTAAGGCCTAACGTGGCACGGCGTGCAACGCGGGGCTAGGCCAACGTGCCACGGCCCCAACGCGCACCTTCACTGGAATTGGGCATAATTTCAGCATCTAGGCAGAATGCATCCGCGATGGCAGCGTGACACGGCTCCATTGCGGAGCCCCTTTAAGTCGTGCTTTCCTTGTGCTTTTTCCCTTGCTAGCTTCCGAGTCCAATCCCGATCTCTCCCAATATGCATCTTAGCTCCATAACTTTATATTTTTCCTGCAAAACAACGCTAATCATGTTGGTTAGTATAAATTCATATTTTATTACAATTCACATGAGAATGTACAAACATCGATAGATAAATAAGGCAAAATGACACATTTGAGTATCACTTGGGCATATAAATTTGCCCAAGATCACTTACCCCACACTTAAATCTTTGTTCGTCCCCAAACAATAATCTTACACCTCATGCAATTGACACCCCATCCTGGTTATTTGGCTCGACAATTCAAGCTACGGTTGTACCGATTATTTAATATAGCAAATCATCAAGAAAACATGCATAGTCTTATCAATACGATGACCTCTAACACATTAAGAGCTCCTAGACTCAAGAATCGACTCTCGATATCGGCAAACTCATGCAAATCAGCCGATCAAGATATCCGACACAAACTTCAATCTCTCGTCGAGCATGTGCCCTCACCACACAAGAGAATTTTTCCCCTTTTTAATCACATGACCTCCAAACATTACATGCAGGGGCATATAAACAAGATTTCTCTCTCTCTCCCAAAAGAATTCACATGCATCATGTCATGAACCATAGGCTTGCCTTTAGTGTCTTACTCCACTAATATAAGGACACATGATGTAAGACCACGTAGGACTTAACGGGTTGCAATGTAAGCTACGGAACTAGCAAATACTGGGCTAACCAATAATAACAACTAGCCTCCTTAAGCGCTTTTCAATACATCCCATCAACCTTATGGGCATTGTTTCTTCCTTCATCCTCCCATTCTTGAAGTTTGTCTTTATTTTTGACGCCATATCTTTAAGCACACTTGACTTAATAACACATAGTATTTATACATCTCCATTATATTTAATTTATAATGAGTGCACCTTCGACCTTTTCTTTCCTTTCATCACTCTGCTTTTTCTTTTCTTTTCACCATTCTCACTCCTTGACACTGTGGGAAAATTATTTTTTTCTTGAGCGCTTAAGAGGTTTGGATCAAATTCATGTATAATGAAAAGAAGGGGTTAAGCTTGGTTTACACCTTTTGACAAAAGAAAGAAATAGGCTAAACGCTCAATGGGCTAACTAGGATGTATATTCAAGGTGGGTATGAAAAAAAAACTTTCGGTTAAATCAAAGAAATGCCTACATCCTTTCCTACAATACACATCCTTCATTTCGTTTTGTACACACACCAGGCAAGTTCTAGACACTTCACAATAGCATGGAAGAAACGAAACCTCACCATACACTCATTGCACATGCTCAACTCAAGACGTATTCACAGACTCTTCAATCAACTAATTGCAAGAATTCAAACATTAAGCCTCAATCACACTGAATCGAACTCTATGGCCTAGGTATCTCAACATATTTGCAAAGTTTCATGCTTTCAGACGAATCACCTTTGCATTTTAAATATCATGTACAATGCACCACAAGAATGTCGCAACCATAAAGTAACAACACATTTGGGATACAAACAAACAAAAGAACAAAATTAAAAAGAACTACTCCTATCGACTACATTTCCCTTAAGATGGTTGTCATCCATCCATCATTGGGAACAGTCACTAACTATGACTTCGGTTCAATGGGACTATTCTCGGTAAAAGAACCGAAAAGAAACGCTAAGAAACCAAAAAAAATAAAAATTTCACGAAAATTTTAAAAATATCGATAATTTCGATAAAACATATTTACACAACCAGCTAACAACATTCAACAACACACAACAGCTTCCCATTAATTACAATACAGACATACACACAAAAAAATCACAAGGTCACAAATTCTTTTCCAAGCACAACAATAGAACAGAGACATTAATAACAACAACAACCAACACCTAACTACTCCCACCCCACACTTAAATCGAACATTGTCCCCAAGGTTCACAAAATTCAGCATAGTACGAAAGTAGGTGGTGAAACTCCCTGATCAATCAAAGTATTCCACTTCTTCGTCAGGTGCCGCTGTCTCGTCTCCCATGTATGAATCGCACCCGTCGTCATCATCTGGCTCCACATCGGAGTCATCACGACGTGTCTCCTCATCTGTGGGGACATCATCATCAGTGGGATCCACAAAAGCTGGCCCTACTAGGCATAGAGCCTTGGCATTTTCGCCAAAAGGGTAGTCTAGCTCGAGCTGCCACAGCTCATCTTCTGTTGCCGGCCTCCCGCCTATGCGCAGTTGGAGCATCTGCATCCCAAACATGCGAGCCATGTACTGATCATCCTGAGCATGTCGCTCGGCTAGTGTAAGAACTGGCCCGTGAGTGGTATCGGGTGCCTTAGTTTTGGTGACATCTAAGGCCCGCCTCTCCATATGCGGGATGTAGTCAAGGGCCTCCTCCTCAACATCTAGGCCCCTCAGGAACGTGGTCAGTAAGCCACCAAACCCATACCTGTGCCCTTGATGCAACCGGGCTCTCTTCATGGCGGAGATAATCACCGCCCCAATGTTGATCTCCAGCCCTTTCATCAAGGCGTATACCAAGCACACACGATCCCGGGTGACATCTGTCATATGCACCCCCGGGATCAGGCAGGAACAAACAATCTTAAGCCATATCCTGGCTTCCCTGTTCATCTGTGAGTAGGGCAACGTCTGATGGTAGCCCCTCTCCTTATGCCTGCTCCACCGCGCTATAGACCGGGATCCACATAAAGTGCGTCTGATGTCCGCGTATGGTGGAGTGATATTCAGCTGCCGAAGCACATGGGCATCTGTGTCCCGCGCCCCCAAGATGGCATTAAGGTGATGGGGCTCAAAAGTGACTATCTTCCCCCTTATCTTTATGGTGTGACTTCTGAGTGTCGGGTTCCAATTGGCGTAGAATTCCAGAATCAGGTGCAGATTGCACTCTTTGGGCTCGTCAAAGATGAAGTTCACCCGGCTGCCTCAATCCTATGGACAATCCTGGGGAATTCCTGTGCCAATGGTTCCCTAGCAATGTGTTCCTTGGGGAAGTATTTGCTTTCCTTATGCTTTTTGTACCATTTCTTCCCCTCCTCTGTCACCCATCGGGTTCCGTATTGATGGCGTTGGCCGTGTGGAACCGCTGGTGCTGCTGGGACTGTTGTTCCCAGTCTAATTCTTTTCCTTCCGGCGCCCGATGTAGATGCGCCCTTCCCTTTATCTTGCCTGCTTGCCATTGTTTCTGTCAAACAAACAGACAGGTCCAATGTTATTCAATTAAAATTAGCTTCGACTAAAGTTGGGTTAAGCTAGGCCACCCCACACTTAGTCTTTAGCCACAATCACAACATTACGGCAAGATCATACTTATTTCCAGTTTGCAAAAGAAACAAAACATAACAAATATGCCTCGTGCATTCAGAGAATTCGATGGTATAAATTCTTTTGTACTACTCAGACTTCGTACAGCTAACCACAACATTACCATTGCTCACATTTCATCACATAGCACTTAGCAAACATTTCTATCAACAAAACTGATACAATTCCCCCATTTTCTGTGCAATTTCAACAATTTCATTAACCTGACAATCCGTCGCGCCTTAATCATCTTACATTAAGCACAACATAATGTTCCTCACCCAACATGCACAAACCAAGAAGAATTTCACATTTCAACTCAATTTTAACTTCTCCATATTTGAATTCTAACCCTAGCTACAATTTCGCAAGAATTTCAATCAAACATGTATTTATCGAGTTCATACCATCACAATGATACTATGACATCAATCAACAATAATTTACATGAATTCATGCTCAATTTACACTTAGGGCAAGTTTTCCTCACCTCCTATGCTCAAAATCAAAAAAATAAGACAAGAAATGAGATGAAGTTAACAAACATACCTTCAATTCGATGATATCGAAGAAAAGTTGACAAAGTTTAGCTCCTAGTCCTTGTCACGTTGGGGAAGGGGTATTTTGGGTTGTTTGTCGCGGAGGGGAGTGAAAAAAAGGGGAAAAATGGGTGTTTTCGGGGTTTAAAAGGAGGTTTTTCGCGCGGGTCACCCAGCGACCCGATGTGACCCGTCGCAAAATTGCCTTCAATGTGTCACGGAGGGTAATGTGGAGCATGCCCTCCGTGACACGGAGCCATCGCGCCAGTACTCTGTAATTTTTCAAAAATTCCAGATTACACTTCAACGTGTCACGGAGGGTAACGTGGAGCATGCCTTCCGTGACACGAAGCCATCGCGTAGTCTCACTGTTTTGCCACTTTTTATTATTTTTCTTACCTCGATTTTTCCTTTGCGATCCTTTGCATATTTATCCTCCGTTCAACCTGAAATTCATCTCACAACAAGAAATTGGTTAGAATTTATAGGTTTCACATAAAATACACATTTTGTTTTTATTTTTTTTATTTTTTTTAATTTTTCTCATCATTTTTTTCTTTTTCTTTCTACGAAATCTATTAAAATATTACAAAAATTTTCACGGGTTGCCTCCCGTTCAGCGCCTGGTTTACCGTCGCGGCTCGACGTTATTAAGCTCAGTCATCCTCTAGGGTGACAGATGTTTTCTCTCGACCACCGTCCTCACCCCAGTAATGCTTACACCGCTGCCCATTGACCAAGAACGTGGCACTCCGATCTTCTTGCCACAACTCTACTGCCCCGTGCGGGGTCATTCTCACTACCTCAAATGGCCCTGACCATTTGGACCGCAACTTTCCTGGAAACAGCTTCAATCTTGAATTGAAGAGCAATTCTTTCTGCCCTGACTCAAAAATACGATGCACCACATGCTTGTCATGCCACCTCTTCGTTTTTTTATTGTAGTACTTGGCACTCTCATAAGCATGCCAACGGAACTCTTCAAGTTCACTGAGTTGCATTAGTCTCTTCTTGCCCGATAGCTCTAAGTCCATATTCAATTTCCTCACGGCCTAGAAGGCTCGATGCTCTAACTCCACTGGCAGATGACATGCTTTACCATAAACCAATCGGTATGGAGAAGTTCCAATCGGTGTCTTGTAAGTTGTTCTGTATGCCCACAATCCATCATCAAGTTTGCTTGACCAATCATTACGTTGTGCATTCACTATTTTTTTGGAGAATCTGCTTCACTTCTCTATTCGACACCTCCACTTGCCCACTGGTTTGGGGGTGATATGTTGTTGCCACCTTGTGGCGCACCCCATACTTGGCTAGTAGCTTCTTGAAACTTGCATTGACAAAATGAGCCCCTCCATCACTGATAATGGCTCGGAGTGTCCCGAACCTAGTGAGAATGTGTTTTTTCACAAATTTTGTTACCACCTTGTTGTCATTCCTGGGGCAAGCTATTGCTTCAACCCACTTTGATACATAATCGACGGCCACCAAGATGTAACGATTACCAAATGATGGTGGGAACGGGCCCATGAAATCTATGCCCCATACATCAAAGGTCTCCACTTCCAGTACATTCTGCAGCGGCATCTCTTGCCTCCTACCAATTGTGTCTGTACGCTAACATCTATCGCACATTTTAAAGTATGCCATAGAGCATCTGAATAGTGTAGGCCAAAAGAAACCTGACTGTAGAACCTTGTGTGCTGTCCGCTCGCCTCCATGGTGCCCCCCATACAACGAAGAGTGACAACTCCTCAACACCTCTGCAATCTGGCTCTCCGGGATGCATCTTCTCATCACCTGATCCGGTCCCTATTTAAATAAGTATCGCTCATCCCAAATAAAATACCGATAATCATGCCTCAACTTTCTTCTCTGCTGAACTGTCGCCTCAGGTGGATAGACTCCACTCACTAGCAAGTTGACTATGTCTGCATACCAGGGAACTTCAGCTTCCCCTATTGCCAAGAGCTGCTCATCCGGGAACTCCTCATTGATGTTATCACCTTCCTTCACATGCGACCGGCTTTCCAATCGTGATAAGTGATCTACCACCTGATTTTTGCTCCCCTTTCTGTCCTTAATTTCGAGGTCGAACTCTTGCAATAACAGGATCCATCTGATCAGCCTGGGCTTTGCATCCTTCTTGTTAAACAAATACCAAATCGCTGCATGATCGGTGTACACCACTATTCTTGAACCTACCAAATAGGAGCTGAATTTATCAAATGCAAATACCAATGCTAACATCTCCTTCTCGGTGACTATATAATTACTTTGGGCAGTATTTAGTGTTTTGCTTGCATAATGAATAGAATGAAAGATTCTATTTTTCCTCTGTCCCAATACAGCTCCCACAGCCACATCGCTTGCATCACACATCAATTCAAATGGTTGTTCCCAATCAGGAGGAATAAGGATAGGTTCTTCTATCAATTTCTGCTTTTACTCCTCGAATGCTTTAACACACTCATCATCCAACTCAAACTTCACCTCTTTTTCTAACAATCTGCATAGTGGTCTAGAAATTTTGGAGAAGTTTCTGATGAACCGTCTGTAGAACCCTGCATGCCCAAGAAAACTGCGAACACCTTTCACTGCCACAGGTGGTGGTAACTTCTCAATAACCTCGATCTTAGCACGATCGACCTCCAACCCCTTGCGAGACACTTTGTGGACAAGGACGATACCTTCCTTGACTAAGAAATGGCATTTCTCCCAGTTGAGCACAAGGTTGAATTCTTCGCAGCGAGCCAGCACCCTGTCAAGATTCTGCAAATAAGTAGAAAATGAATTATCGAAAACAGAAAAATCATCCATAAATACCTCAACAAAATCCTCCACCATGTCGTGGAAAATAGTTATCATGCATCTCTGGAATGTAGCAGGTGCATTGCATAACCCAAATGGCATCCGCCTAAAAGCATATGTCCCATAAGGACAGGTAAAAGTAGTCTTCTCCTGGTGCTCCGGAGCTATGGCTATTTGGTTATAGCCAGAGTACCCATCAAGGAAACAATAATATTCCTGTCCAGCCAACCTATCTAATATCTGATCAATGAATGGGATAGGATAATGATCTTTCCTTGTGGCTTCATTAAGCTTTCTATAGTCCATGCAAATCCGCCAGCCTGTGACGGTTCGTGTAGGAATCAACTCATTTTTCTCATTGGTGACCACGGTCATCCCTCCTTTCTTTGAAACGCACTGAACGGGGCTGACCCATTCACTATCTGAAATCGGGTAGACCACACCTGCATCAAGCCACTTAATTATTTCTCTTCTAACCACATCCTTCATTGCTGGATTTAACCTTCGCTGAGGTTGAATAGTTGGTTTTGCTCCTGTCTCCATGAAAATCATGTGTGTGCAAAAAGCTAGATTGATACCCTGAATATCTGACATTTTCCAACCCATTGCTTTCTTCCTTTTTCTGAGGACACCCAATGCTTCCTTCTCCTGTGCCTCCATCAATTCTGCGGAGATGATGACTGGCAATGTCTCATCTTCCCCCAGAAAGACATATTTTAAATAGGGAGGCAATTCTTTCAATTCCAACTTTGGTGCTTCCTCAATGGATGGTTTCGGCAATGGTTCCAGAGACCTCATCAAAGACTGAAATTCTTGTTTCCTCGGATGCCTTTGTGACTCATTCAGCATTTGTACCACCTCATAAGCGTCTCTATCTCCAAAATGATCGGAGTTCATCAACACTCTTTTTAGTGGGTCTTGAGATTCAACAATCTGATGAATTTCTTCTTGATCAAACACACTGATTGCTGAAAGCTCCTCATTTATGACCGGAAGCTTCATGGCCTTAAATACATCAAATACCTCAACTTTGTCATGTGCCCGCACGGTTAGCTGCCCTGCAGCTACATCAATCAGCGCTTTCCCGGTCGCCAAGAAAGGACGTCCCAAAATAAATGGGACTTCCGTGTCTGGCTCGAAGTCCAGCACAACGAAGTCTACCGGGAAGATGAGGGAGCCCACTTGCACCAGCATGTCCTCCACAATGCCATCAAGTCATGCCAAGGAACGATCTGCTAGTTGCAAGATCGCTGTTGTTGGTCTAGGACTCCCTAGCCCCAACTTCTTGAATACCGATGTCGGCATCAAGTTAATGCTCGCTCCCAAATCAAATAATCCGCGAGCTCGGATACTCTGCCCAATTGTAATTTGTATTGTAAAGCTCCCAAGGTCCTTGAGCTTTGTCGGAAACCTGTTTTGTATCCAGGAAGTGCACTCCTCCGTAAGAGCCACCGTAGCGTACTCAGTCAACCTGCTTTTGTTCGCCACGATGTCCTTAATATACTTTGCGTACTTCGGCACTCCCTGTAAAACATCAACAAGAGGTAAGTTAATGCGTACCTATTTAAGCACCTCCATGAACTTTTTGAAACACGCCTTCTCCTTGTGTTTCTTTAATCTTTGAGGGAACGGGGGTGGTGGTCTTTCTGGCTCAACATCCTTTTTCTTCCCCCTCTCATCACTTTGCTCCCTCTCAGTTTCTACTGCTCCCGACTATTGAGGTGGTCTTTCTGGTTCCACCTCTTTAAGCTGTAAGCCACTCCTTGTGGTCACTGCATTCACTTGCTTGGGGTTGGGATCCATGTCACTCGGAAGTCCTCCTCTCGGCCTGGTGTTTTGAGCTCCGGCAAATTGCCCAAACTGGTACTTCAGCGCCTTTGTAGCTAACTGATTGTTCTTTACCTCGGCTGCCAATTTCACGTAATCAGCCTGCAATTTAGCTTGGTTAGCTATCATTGTCTTGAACATTTCCTCGATGCTGGGTGATGGTGGTGGAGGAGGTGCATTGTTGCTTCTGTATTGCGACTGATAGTTCTGGTGCCCTCCTTAATTTCTCTGTGCCCCCTGACTTGAACTTTGCCCTTGATGGTTATTGCTACCCCAAGAGAAATTCGGGTGATTCCTCCAGTTGGAATTGTAGCTGTTGCCATACTGTAGGTGGTTGTTTCTCTGTACATTACCAACAAAGTTCACCGAATTAGGATTTGCTCCACAACACTCAGCTGAGTTTTCACTACTCCCGCACACTTCACACCAAATCTGTTGCATTACATTCATTGGGGCTTGAGACTGGTTCATGCTCATGTTACTGAAGTGGGTGTTGAGTTGATTCTGTAACGCAGCTATCTGTGCAGCAATAGCTGTAAAACCATCCACTTCTAGGACTCCTGCTGCTTTCCTTGTTCCTTTTCTTGATGAATCCGCATTCCACTCCGGATTTCCCTGCGAAATACGATTTAACAAGGTATACAGCTCCTCATAAGTTTTCTCCAATGCTTGTCCCCCAGCTGCTGAGTCTAGCAAGATTTTTGTGTGGGGTTCCAAACCCTCTATGAAAGTATGCACCAGCACATCATTGGATTGGTGATGATGAGGACAATCCCGCAACATACATTTGAATCTCTCCCAGGCCTGATACAGATTCTCTCCCTCTCTCTATTTAAAACTTAGAATTTGACTTCTAAGTCTTGATGTTTTTCCGGATGGAAAGAAATGTATCAAGAATTTCTTTGCAAGATCATCCCACATGGTGATGTAATTAGGTGGCTCAGCTTTCAACCACCTCTTAGCTTCTCCCAAAAGTGAGAATGGGAAAAATGTAAGCCTGACATAATCTGATGACACTCCAGCGGGGATGTAAGTGTCACTTATCTCCAAAAAATTTTGGAGATGTTGCTGTGGATCCTCATGAGGGAGACCTGTGAATTGCCCGCTGGTGTGCATCAATTGCATCATGTTTTGTTTAAGCTCGAACCTCCCTCCTGGCTCAGGTTTGTGGATGCTAGATGTGACATTGTTAGCATGTGGGATTGCCACCTCGCGAACCGGCCTAGCTGCCATTTCCTCGGGCACTAACATTGCCCTTACAACTGGTGGATTCTGTTGTTGCTCCAGGATTGTTTGTCTGAGCAACTGCAGCTTTTTCTCTAGAGTTTCTCTCCTTTGACGATGAAATTGTTTTTTCGGCTCTAAATATGAGTCCACCAGCACCTTGTCTCTTGCCAGTGTTCAACAGAAATTACTATCTGCAAAATACAGGGTAAGACCAAGTTGTCAACACTAAGAAGAAATAGTAAACTAACACTTAAGAAAAAATTTACCAATTGCCAGTCCCCGGCAATGGCGCCAAAAACTTGTTCGGTCTGTTTGGTGTAACTACACGCAAGTGCACGTGGTCGAACAAGTAGTAAAGTGGCTTAAGTAAGGCAAGTATCGATCCCACAGGAACTGGACTAAGGTATCAATCTAATCAAGTGTCAATAAACTTTAACTCTAAATTGCAGACAACAATGTGAAGAAGATTTTGATATTTTGTTTCCTAATTTTTATACTAAGTCTAAAACGAATATACAATTTGATTCTGAACTATAAGTATGAGCATGCTGAGGCTAAAATGAACATGTAGAGAAATAAATTATCGATACAATTTGGTTAATCTTTCCTCCGGTTGCTAGTCAAGAATTATTGCCTATGGATTAAAACTCTCGTATTTAACCCAACTTAAGAATCATGAACCTTCCACCTACATCTCTGTGATAAAAAGAAATTCATGTTCTAGTCATACAAAACCAATTCCTTAATTGACTAATACGACTTTCAGGTATATCTCTATCCTGAAGGTAAATCAATTCTCAATTTTCCCAAACTAAGAAAAGATCATATCCTATCAATTCACAATTTTCCAATTTCTTGCTCTCTCGAGTGAAACCGGACTTTTTAGATATACATTAATGTTGGCCACACATTAATGCAGTAAGAACAAGAATCAATAGAACAACCATGGAAGAAAAGATGAAAAACCAATTTATCAATAATTACATTTGAATACAAATGTTCTTAACCTCAGCAAGAAGGGAATTTAGCCACTCATTTGTGGATTAAACATCGTTAAATCAGTGTTAATCATACAAGCAATTGAAATAAAGAAGAAGGAGATAGAGAAAAACCCTGAGATTTTCGTCCCCTCAACTGCCTGTAACCCACGTTCTTGCTCCACCAAGTCAGAATGATTAAATATGAACCTAAGTGTTCTATTTATACTAGTGGGAATTTTTCCCGGAATAACAAGCAACGTGTCACGGAGTGCATCGCGGAGCACTGCCTTCGTGACACGCCACCAACGCGGACCCTCACTGGAATCCGGTCGTCCAGGTATTAAGGCCCAACGTGGCATGACGTGCGACGCGGGGCTAGGCCAACGTGCCACGGCCCCAACGCGCACCTTCACTGGAATTGGGCATAATTTCAGCATCCAGGCAGAATGCATCCGCGATGGCAGCGTGACACAGCTCCATCGCGGAGCCCCTTTAAGTCATGCTTTCCTTGTGCTTTTTCCCTTACTAGCTTCCGAGTCCAATCCCGATCTCTCCCAACATGCATCTTAGCTCCATAACTTTATATTTTTCCTGCAAAACAATGCTAATCATGTTGGTTAGTATAAATTCACATTTTATTACAATTCACATGAGAATGTACGAACATCGATAGATAAACAAGGCAAAATGACACATTTGAGTATCACTTGGGCATATAAATTTGCCTAAGATCAGCTAACAGAATCATAACTGAGCGGAAGCTAACTAAAAAGTCTAATCAACACCATAAGAATATGGTCTAATATAAACACTGAATCAAAAGTTGAATCTGTCTATACATGTTTGAAAGCCTGTACTAAACTGATGAGCTGCTGGGTAAGTCCCCAGCTAACTCCTAAAGTCAGAAACTGAAATAAAACCAAAATAGAATAATCATGAATCTTATCCTCGGTAGATGAGGACTCACCACTGATAGCTGAGGTGGGAATAGGGCATCTCTAACACAAGGCTGAGTCTGAAAACCTAGATCTATATTATAAAATTATATAGCAAATAAAGTATGCGATCAGTACTTGGAATGTATTGAATATATGGGAAACATAAAAGAACTAAAACATGCAAGTGTATTGAGAGGAAGTAAACTAAAACTCAACTGAAGTACAATGACCCTATCTAAAATGTATAGATGCTGATGAGATACGCTTATCTGAAAACATTTAAATAAATACCAGTAAAGCTGATGCATAAGGGTTATGTACATGTACTGAGAGCTGAAACTATAATTGATATCATACACTGCACTAAGGTAACTGCTGAAGATTGACACTAAACTACACCATAACTGAGCTGAAGCGAAATCATAAACTAAGGGAAACACTCTCTACTGTGGAGGATCCCTGACTAAGCTGAGGGAAACACTCTCTACTATGGAAGATCCCTGAATGAGTTGAGGGAAAAACTCTCTACTGTGGAGGATCCTTGACTAAGTAGAGGGAACACTCTCTACTATTGAGGATCCTTGACTGAGCTGAGGGGAACACTCTACTATTTAGGATCCCTGACTGAGCTGAGGGAAACACTCTCTACTATCGTGGATCCCTGACTAAGCTGAAGGAAACACTATCTACTATTGAGGATCCCTGACTGAGCTGAGGGAAACACTCTCTACTATTGATGATCCCTGACTAAGTTGAGGGGAACACTCACTACTATCGAGGATCCTTGACTGAGTTGAGGGAAACACTTACTACTATCGAGGATCCCTGACTGAGTTGAGGGAAACACTCTCTACTATCGAGGATCCCTATCGGAGCTGAGGGAAATACTCTCTACTATCGAGGATCCCTGTCTGAGCTGAGGGAAACACTCTCTACTATCGAGGATCCCTAACTGAGCTGAGGGGAACACTCTTTACTATTGAGGATCCCTGATTGAGCTAAGGGGAACACTCTCTACTATTGAGGATCCCTGACTGAGCTGAGGGAAACACTCTTTACTATCGAGGATCCCTGACTGAGATGAGGGAAACACTCTCTATTATCGAGGATCCCTGACTGAGCTAAGGAAAACACTCTCTAATATTGAGGATCCCTGACTGAGCTGAGGGGAACACTCTCTAATATTGAGGATCCCTGACTGAGCTGAGGGGAACACTCTCTACTATGGAGGATACCTGATTGAGCTGAGGGAAACACTCTCTACTATTGAGGATCCCTGACTGAGATGAGGGAAACACTCTTTACTATGGAGAATCGCTGAATGGGCTGAGGGGTACACTCTCTACTATTGAGGATCCCTAGCTGAGTTGAGAGGAACACTCTCTATTATCGAGGATCCTTGACTGAGCTGAGGAAAACACTCTTTACTATCGAGGATCCCTAACTAAGCTAAGGGAAATACTCTCTACTATTAAGGATCCTTAACTGTGCTGAGGGAAACACTCTCTACTATTGAGGATCCCTGACTTTAGCTAAGGGGGACACTCTCTACTATTGAGGATCCCTGATTGAGCTGAGGAAAACACTCTTTACTATTGAGGATCCCTGACTGAGTGAGGGGAAACACTCTCTACTATTGAGGATCCCTGATTAAGAAAATATGGAAGACACAAATCTGACATCATTCATCTACTCTTGGCTACTACAGCTAATCAGAGACCTAAAAATTCAACTAATCGTAACGTACTAAATTTGTTAGAGTCTGAGTCGGGCTACTTTCTACTATCAAAAGGCTCAGAAATCTGAAGAATTATGATCATACTTTGTCATCAAAATTCATAACATCATAGGCCCAAATTGTAGTATGATTCATGTGTTTTATATTCATGAAATTTCATAAATTCAAATCATACTTTAACATATATATACCCAAAATCAAGGTAAAATCATGTAGATATTTCATAAGGACCATATCTCGAAAATAATGCCAACTCATGGTAAAATTCTATAAATCATGCTATTATCATATCATATTCATAAATCATGAATTTGGGGGCAATTTCATAAACATGTGTAGCTACTTATCATGAGAGTCTTTAAATCCATAGAAGATATGTGAGAAATCATACATAGATTGAAACCCTAAGGTGCACTTTTCTATAAATCAAGAAATTAGGGTCTTAACATAAAATTGGGACACAAGAATGAAATAAGATCCTTGTTGAAGTCCCACATACCTGGCCTGACGAAACCTTCCACTAGAATTCAAATCTTGGAGCCCTTGAAGAAAACCCTAGGTGATCTTGAGCCTTGAGAGAGAAGAGGAAAGAGGATTCTGGGTGTGTTTTTGGATGGAATAAGGGATTAGGCTAGGTATTCTCCTTAAATTCGATCCTCCTGAAACCCATAACGATGTCATTTAGGAGTTAAAAGCATAGGAGTTTACTAAAATACCCTCGGAATCTCACAGGAAAAATCAACACTGCCAGTCACCACAAGTGACATCACGACTCTTGGTGAACTTAATGAGTTGTGGTTTCCAAGACATGAAGTGTACTATCCAACTTCACCCTAAAAGTCTTCTTCTGGCCACGAACAACTCCACAAGTCGTGGAGTCACATCACGACTCGTGGCTGCCTCCCGTGTTCACCTCTTGACTATGAACCCTTGCCAATTCTACCTCACTTCACGAGCCACTTAATAACTCATGAAGTCTCCTCACCAGTCACTAGATGACTCATCCTGTGGCCTGGATAATATTTTCCTATTTCCTCCGCTTAAATCCTCGGGTCTGATCTTAGGGACTTTTGGGGTACTACAAATTCTTTCAACATTATGGATTTAGTTGAGAGGATTTTGTCATTCATGATTCCCCTTGCTTATTTTTAATATTTATCTAAGCAAGAAAATAATGATCACCACAACTGGTGACTAAGAAGAGGTTCTACTTTCCCAAGTAATGGTGAAGTTCTTTGGATTCTAAATATTTTGCAATAGCACCGTATAAATTGGACATGTTATGTCTCTCGTCTCCTTATATATGTAAGAACTATGTCCTTAAAATGATAGATATCGTTAGGTCAATATTAAATATTTTCAACTTGCAGTAGTAGATAGGATAGAATAGCTCAATGCATGTGATGTATGAATTAGTTAGGCATCACAGGTTTGAATCCAATAATAAACAAATTGGTATTAAAATAGATAGTGATACAAGAGCGGACATATTATACTCAATTTCAAGCTATATGCCACTCAACTTAGGGAATTCTCAAGCATAAGAAAAAAGCTTATGAAATCTCCTGTTTAGTATTATTAAATAATTTTGACCTTAAAAAAAGGCAACGACGATAATTGGTCTATTCATTATTTACCTTTGATAAATTAGTTATTTCTATTATATGTTATTTTATTCTTTTATTAATGAAATATGTAAATTTATAACTTTTTTTATATTGTATCGTGGGTATATAAGGTATGAGTGTTATCAATCTTCAAGCAAATATGTACTTTAAGAGATCTTCATATATTTGAAAACTTTTGATATGCAACTTATGTCCCTTAAATATAGAATTTCAAATTTAATGCTTACTAAAATTAGTGAGTACATTGAATAATATTTACTTATAATCTTTCTTTCTCAATTTGGTAATCTTTAATAAGTTTTCACTTATTTCAGTATTAGAAGCAATTCCAAATTATAGATAAAAATTCATATTTGATTAATGTTAATACACATGGAAAGATTGAGTTTTCATTGTCTTAATTCATTAAAGCATTCATAATCAAGTTAAATTTCATTTTTTTTGTTAATGCAAGTCTCAAATTCGATTTTGACCATACATTTAAAATATTTCAATGAACAATTGGTATTTCTTCATACTGTGTTCACATTTTCAAACCACAAATTAGTAATTTAATATAGTGTGTTAAAATATTTACTTCTTTACCTTAAAAAGTTATATTTTTTTAACTACTTTCTGTTATAGTATTTGATTAGAAATTTATTATGAAGAAGTTCTTGATGTCTATAAATAGTGTCATGATATTCTATTTCTCATAAGTGATATTTATTGAAGAAACATATTAGTTCATCGATAAACTTTATTCTCCTTTCTTATATTTTAGCCATTGATAGCAAAAAGACTAGAGGTTAGCAAAAAATTTCAATATAAAAAATGTTGCACTTCAATTCTTATTTATTTCTCTCATTTTCTTTCACTAACACTTAATTTTCTTTAACCTCCTATTGTATAACATCTTCTACTTTCCACATTTACTCTTCAACATTCTTCTCATTCGATGCATTCGTATGTTAAGACACTGATTTAGATATGATCGATTTTGATAATCGAGTGGTTGAAAGAAACTGTTTGACTTCTTTTAAGAACTTTATGTCGTCAAGTTTCAATTCATGGTAAAAAATGAAAGGTGGAAAAATGCTCTATTTTGAGGAATCAACGTAGGAATTGGTTTCTCAACAATAGGAGGAAGACATTGTAGTGGTTGCAAATAGTATTAGAAAAGGTTGACACTTTTTGATAAGAATATCATCTACTTTTTCTTTTCTAATACTATGTTGCTGCCACCACAACGTCTTCCTCCAACTGTTGCAAAATCAAATCCTAAGTAGATTCCTCAAAATAGAGTCGTGCATCCTTCTTTCATTTTCTATTATGAATTGAAACTTTACGGCAATAAGTTTATAAAGAAGAATTTGAATGATTATTTTCAACTACGTGTTTATCAAAACTGATCGGATCTACATTAGTGTCACAACATATAAGTGCATCGAACGAGGAGAATGTTGAAGTTTAATTGTGGAAGTGGAATATGTTATACAATAAGAGGTTGAAGAAACTTAGGTGGTGTGAAAGAAAAGGAGAGAACTAAATAAGAAATGAAGAGAAATATTTGGATAATTTCATTGACAAATTCATAATAAAAAATTATAAGATATATGGCAATGTTTCACCTTTATTTTTAATTCGTTAGAATCCATTAATTTTGTTTTTAACTCTATATTTACTTTAAGTAATTCAATAAATATGAACAAAACAAGAAGAATGAAGTAAAATATATGAGTGAAGAATTTGGAATCATAGAAAAAGAATTTATAAGTGCTCAAGAACTTCTTCTTGATCAAATGAAAGAAAATAACCAAAAGGATTGATGGGAGTCAACTAAGAGGCTTAAGGAAAATCAAGTATTAAAGTTTTAAGCTAGGTTGAATATGATTTTTCTTTCAATTCAAATAATCATTTGAAACAGTTGAAAAATGAGGCTTCATCTTTGTTGGTGAATATCACCCCAAGTTATTATCACTTATGTGACCCAATAAGGACAAACTTTTAATTTGAGAAATTTTGAAATTGGATTTTTTATGTCATTCTTTTTAATTTTTTTTATGATGCTACTAGTATGTACTCTGTTACGATTTCTGTAATCAATACATATAATGGTTTAATATATGTTTTCTCCTATATATTTTCAGGACTTTCCATATATAGTATAATCATTCTGACCCAATCCTCAATGGATAAAAATTTTTTCTTCCAAAATCGTTATTTTCATAGTACTAATCATTTGACTCAGGAGATCGAAAATGGATGCATGATCACAATAAAAATATTAATTTTAAATGCAACAATTATATATATGAATTCCTTTTCAGTACAATTACCATATACTACAAGCCTCCTCAATAATAAATTTACTTTCAAACTTATTCCGGCCCTTAGGACACATTTTATCAATTTAAGTAGAATGCTTTCAATACAATGCCCATCCTGGAAAAATAATCTCTCATGTACAATAAGATTCTAGGAACTAAGTTAAACTAAGCAAGAATGTAATTTCAAGTCATAAATTATCTATCAGCTAAAACCCAATCTAGTGTTCCACAACCACAATCAATCCTTTCAATACTCCAAGCCCAACATTTCACTCAACCCTTAACATGATTTATACGATAAGTTATCTCCCAAGCTAAGTCAGAGAAGAGTAAGTCATAACCCACCTCGAAGGCTGAGTCCACATGCAATCACCTTCCAGAGCATTACATCTTGCATACACTGCTATAATCTTGAAAGTATTGTTATTTCATTTAAAAGCCATTGTTAGCTACTGGATAGTATCCACGTTCACTTAGCCCTCCCATTCCTCTCTCCAAAACAACCATATTAAAATCATGTTGTACATGAGAGTATGAATCTATAGACAATAATATTGCAATTTAAAATTTTGGTTAAAAAATTGTGTCAAAAAGTCAACCTCGAGCCCTGAGGTGGAAAACTAGAAATTTATTTCAAAGTTAATTTACCCATAAGATAGGATCTAAAATCTAAATGTTTTCTCAAAACAAGATTCAAACCGGCCATCAAATCCCCAACTTACGATTTCATAACTTTAGGGGCAAAATCCCCAATTTTAAAATACCAATATGAGGTTCAAATGAAGAACTAAAATATATATCAGCGGGGAGTTACCCAATGTAACAGCCCAAAATTTTTCTATCCCAAACACAGACCTTATATGAAAAATCAGGGGGAAACCATAAAAAAATTATTTCAGATCGACCGAGACAATGAGTCGTTGTCAGCAGTAACGACCCATTGTCTGGGTCATGGTCATCGCTATCAAATGTCCTTTAGGAACCAGCGATACATGGAACAACTCATTCTGAGGAATAAAGAGTCGTCCTGTCACTCATTGCCTTCCCAGCTCAGAGATCAGTTATGCCCTTTCCAGGGACCCATGACTCAAACGAAGAGTCTTCAATTGATGTAATGATTCATGAGGTGACTCATTAGTTGGAGTCTAGATGATGTTGAAAATCTTTTCCCAGTATCAACAAGAAGCAACAACGACCCATTGTATCACACAATGAGTCGTTGTTTCCATCCGTGACAACAAGTCTAGAAACCCCTCAGATTTTTTAGTGGAGAGGACGAGCAGATACAATGACTCGTTGCTTGTGTAGCCCGTTAGTGGGGTTCTCAAGTTTCCCTACCAGTGACAATGGGAAGTACCAATGACCCTTTGGTTCATCCAATGAGTCATCGTCCCCCTCGTTACCAAGTTCCAGTAAGCCAAATTCTAGGACCGGGACCAACGACTGGTTCCAACGAGTTGTGGTGTCAACCAACAACTTGGTGTGTGACCCATTGGTCCCTATCACGCAGTTTTTCAAATTTTCTTTCATGGGTATTTTAGCGCCTTCCCATCTTTTTAATCCCTAAACTATGTCAGTTTGGTCATATTTAGGAAAGAATTAAAGGAATAATCGACTAAGTCCCTTTCATTTTTTTCACTCAACTCTCAATCTTCAGAGCAAAGAAGTTGCAGATAGGCTTCTCAGGGAAAAGCTAGGGCATTCAATCTTTTTCTCAAATTCTCAAAGAACTTTGTCAGGTATTTCTACACTAGGTATGTGGGAATTCAACAAGGGAATTGTTCTTCCTTTGTGTCCCAAAACCCTTCCATAATCTCCTATTAGTTATAGCCCTGAGATTGCAAATTAGAGTAATTTTTCAGTCATATTCTAGTTAATTCATGTGGAATGTTGTTCATATTATTTGTTTCTATATTTCCACTACTTAGTGATCATGTTGATACTTGTTTCTTGTAAAATAGTTTTTAGCCATAACTCTATGAATACAGTAATTAGGGGCTTACTTATTGGTTAGACAATATTATTTCTTGACTCTATCAGTGTTGAAATTCCCATGTTGTTAATATCATATGAATTCTCAGTTAGTTCCATGCTAGTTCAATCTTAGTCAAAATATTAGTATCTTTAGTATCTTTTAGTAATGTCAGCTGATCAACTTAACTATAATCAATTCTTGAGGTGTCAGTAATGCCTTCCAGTTATTAGTTATTAGTTAGTTCTTTTTATGGTTATGATGCTTCCAGATAAGCAGCTCTGAACATGTCTTGGAACACCAGTTACAGTTATCCGGTCCGATAAGACTCTCAGGGTACTTCCAGATAAGTATCCCTGACTTAGTCTTAGGCCCCTGCTTCTAGCTATGAGCTTAGTAGTCAGACTAGGACTATCCAGTGGGAGTAGGACTTAGCACCTAGAGGACCGGGCTTTTAGCACACCCAAGTTCCCAGAACTATGTTGCCACTGTAGGTAATTTAGCCCAAATAGGCCTAAACAGTTATCTCATAGTTCATGCCTTTATACCTTGGCAAGGTATATTGGGTCCTATCAATGGGGCATATACATCGAACTCGACGTTTAGCTCGCGTAGTTATATCTCGATTATAGACTCTCCCACTTGTTAATACAGTCTCAGTTCAGTTTAGATCAGTTTAGCTCAGCTCAGTATCTTAGTTGGTCATTTCATGTTATTGCTGTTTAGTTATTTATTCTTTCATGCTTATTGTATCTCTCACTTACTCAGTACATTCAAAGTACTGACACATACTTTTCATGCTGTATTTTATTCTGATACAGGGACTGGTTCTTAGTCCCAACATCGTCAGTAGTTTCCTCATAAAATATTAACATCAGTGTTTGGTGTGTCCTCATCTTCCGAGGACGATATTTGTTTTCAGTTATTCCTTATTTAGACAAATGTTAGAATTAGTCGGGGGCTTGTCCCAGCAGTTTGATATTTGTTTTCAGTTATTCCTTATTTAGACAGATGTTAGAATTAGCTGGGGGCTTGTTCTAGCAGCTCATTAGTTAGTAGTTGGCTTTCAGACACAGTTATGCAGTATTGTTTCTTTTGATGTATTAACTCTTGTCAAATCATTATTTTCTTGAATGATTGTATTTTTAAAGCTTTCGCTTATGTTTACATAGTTTTCCAGTGTAATGATAGACCATGGGTTAGCTTGGGGTCACTTGTGGCACCAAGTACCATGTTTCTTCTAGGGCATTGACTTGGATCGTGACAAACTTGGTATTAGAGCACTAGGTTTAGAGTATCCTAGGATGTTTGAAAGTCACGTCAAGTAGAATCCTTTTCATGGGTGTGAAGTGCGCCAGATTTATGATGGAGAGGCTACAAAATGTTATTAGTAAAATTCCCTTTTGTTCATACTCTTTATTGTGCATTGAAGTCTAATTCCAAAAATGTTCTTCTAACTTGTGCTAGATTGTTTTTTAGTGAATCTGTGTCTCCAAGATGAGGAAATGGAAGGAGGGATGGCAATGTCAACTGACCCGCCCCACCAGCTCCAGCAGCCCCTTAGGACGACCAAGTGACGTCAGTGAAATTCTGAGTAGCAACCCAGCTGCTGGCTCAGACGGTGACTAACCAAGTGAACCAGCAAGTAGTTTCGGTGAATACAAATAGGTCTACAACATCTGCTAGGGTTTGAGACTTTACCCGAATGAACCCTCCAACTTCTCTTGGATACAAGGTAGGATAGGACCCGCAGGAGTTTGTAGATGAGGTTTGGAAGATCACCTGGTTTATGAATGTTAGTTCCGCAAAGAATGCTGATTTGGCTGCCTACTAGTTGAAAGGGTTGGCTCAGATTTGGTATGATTAGTGGAAGTAAGGGAGACTAGCAGGAGTAGAACCAGTAGGATGGGAAGAGTTCACCACAACATTTCTAGACAGATTTTTCCCTAGGGAGTTGAGGGAGGCTTAGGTCGCAGAGTTCATGAACTTAAAGAGGGTAACAGGATCGTGAGGAGTATGCATTGGAGTTCACTAGATTGTCAAGGTATGATCCAGAGATGGTAGCCAAGCCAAAGGCTCACATGCTCAAATTCGTCAATGGAGTATCAAATTTGGTACTTAAGGAAGTGCAGGATCACGATGCTTATCAAGGAAATTAACCTCTCCAGCCTCATCGTTCATATCTAGCAAATTGAGGCAGAAAAGTTAAAGGATATGGAACGGGAGAAGAAGTGGGCTAGAACGGGTCAATCTAATTATGGCCACCATAGGTCCGGCGGTAGTAGCTACCCACAGCAGCAGCAACAGAGGACTCCAGCACCCACTTCAGCCAGTGGCCCTACTTTTCAGTCCCGCAAGGATCGGAAGGGTAGAGCATCTGGCTCTCAGTCTCAGAGTCACAATGCCAGCAACCACTACCCAGCTTGTCTTAGGTGTGGAAAGAATCATCTAGGTGAATGCCTCCTGGGAAAAGAGGGTTGGTTTGGATGTGGACAGCTAGGTCATCGGCTAAAGGAGTGTATGTCAGCAGGATAGGAGAAATCACAGTCTACCACTTAAGCAGCCCTAGCAGGCTGTCCATCTCAGCAGGGTAACACTTTAGGTATAGAAGGCAGTCAACGCCAAAATTTCTTTTATGCTTTGTCCTCTTGTTAGGATCGAGAGAGCTCACTTGACGAGGTCACAGGTATGCTACGTCTCTTCCTCTAGATGTGTATGCCCTACTAGATCTGGGAGCCACACTATCATTCATGACTCCCTATATAGCTATTCAATTTGAAATCAGTCCAAAAGTTCTCTCGGAACCATTCTCAGTCTCTACCCCAGTGGGTGAGTCAATTAGAACCAGTTGGGTATATAGAAGCTGCCCAGTCTCAGTGTTGAATAAAGTCATTCCAGCTGATCTAGTAGAGATAAACATGGTCAAATTTGACCTCATTCTTGGTATGGATTGGTTACATTTCAGATATGCCTCAGTCGACTGCAGAACTAGAGTCGTCAAGTTTCAGTTTCCAAATGAGCTAGTTCTAGAGTGGATGGTTAGTAGTTCCGTACCTAAGGGTCAGTTTATTTCTTACCTCAAGGCAAGGAAGCTCATTTCTAAAGGGTGCATCTATCACCTAGTTCGGGTCAAAGATTCTAGATTCGAGACCCCAACTATTCAGTCAGTTCCAGTGGTCAGTGAGTTCCTTGACGTCTTTCTCGAAGATCTTCCGGGAGTCCCTTCCGAGTGGGAAATAGACATCGACATAGAACTTCTTCCAG
Organism: Datura wrightii; assembly: GCA_035772735.1. Classification (NCBI taxonomy): domain Eukaryota; kingdom Viridiplantae; phylum Streptophyta; class Magnoliopsida; order Solanales; family Solanaceae; genus Datura; species Datura wrightii. The sequence goes on from JASDFA010000018.1 coordinate 149,380,520, forward strand.
AAACTTAGCCCATCTCTATTCCTCCTTATAGAATGACTCTAGCTGAGCTTAAGAAGTGGAAGAAACAGCTAAAAGACCTTCTTGACAAGGGTTTTGTCAGGCCTAACATCTCTCAATGGGGTGCTCCAGTGTTTTTCGTGCGAAAGAAAAATGATACTCTTAGAATGTGTATCTACTATTGTTAACTGAATAAGGTTACTATTAAGAACAGGCATCCCCTACCTAGGATTGATGACTTTTTCGATCAGCTTCAAGGAGCCAGTTGTTTTTCCAAGGTAGACCTCAAGTCGGGATATCATCAGCTTAGAGTTAGGGAATGTGACATACCAAAAATAGCCTTCAGAACTTAGTATGGTCACTAGAATTTATGGTTATGTCCTTTGGAAAAACTAAAGCCCCAACAGCTTTCATGGACCTAATGAATAGAGTATTCAAGTAGTATCTGGACATAATCGTCATTGTCTTCGTAGACGACATTTTGGTGTACTCCAGAAATGAGGAGGAGCATGTTAACCATCTGAGGATAGTGTTGCAGACTCTAAGAGATCACCATTTGTTCACTAAATTCAACAAATGTGAATTCTAGCTGAAGTCTGTGGCTTTCCTTGGTCATGTGGTTTTAGGTGAGGATATTCAGGTAGATCCTCAGAAAATAGCAGCGGTGAAAGACTGACCAAGACCTACTTCCCCAACAGATATAAGAAGTTTCCTAGGTCTAGCCGGTTATTACCGATGGATTGTAGAAGGATTTTCCATGTCCTATGACTAAGCTAACTTAGAAAAAGGTGAAGTTTTAGGGGACAGATGCATGTGAGAACAACTTTCGAGAGTTGAAGACTCGACTCACTATAGCTCCAATTTTGAACTTGCTAGAAGGAACAAATGGTTTTGTATTCTATTGTGACGCTTCTAGAGTTGGTCCCGGTTGTGTTCTGATGCAACGGGGTAAGGTCATAGCTTATGCCTCCAGACAGCTCAAGGTCATGAGAAGAACTATCTGACTCATGACCTTGAGTTGATAGCAGTGGTTTTTGCTTTGAAGATATGGAGACATTACCTCTATGGGGTTCACGTGGATGTTTTCACCGACCACAAGAGTCTTCAGTATCTTTTCAGTCAGAAAGACTTAATCTTCATCAGAGAAGGTGGTTGGAGTTATTGAAGGATTACGACATGAGTGTGCTTACCACCCGGGCAAGGCAAATATGGTGGAAGATGCCTTGAGCAGGATGTCCATGGAGAGCATTGCTCATGTTGAAGAGGGCAGAAAAGAACTAGCAATAGAAATTCATAGGTTAGCTCGATTGGGAGTGCAGTTTCCCAATTTAGCTGAGGGCGGAGTAGTAGTGCAAAGCGAGTCAGATTCCTCGTTAGTTGTTGAGGTTTAGTCAAAGAAGGATGAAAATCCCATACTACTTAAGCTGAAAGGAGCAGTTCTACGAAAAGAAGTGGAGGCTTTCTCCAAAGGGGGAGATGGTGTGCTTCGTTACCAGGGAAAACTATGTGTACCGAACGTAAGTGACTTGAGATAGAAGATATTGGCAGAAGCAGACCTATAGGATATCTACTGGTGGAACAAAATCAAAAGATATATTATAGAATTTGTAGCTAAGTGCCCGAATTGCCAGCAGGTTAAGGTTGAACAACAAAGACCTAGGGGTATGACTCAAGATATTAGCATATCCACGTGGAAGTGGGAAGAAGTGAATATGGACTTCATTACAGTTCTACCTCGTACTCGTCGGCAGCATGATTCAATTAGGGTGATAGTAGATCGGATGAGGATTATGCTAGGCTGTACATCCAAGAGTTGTTTAGACTGCATGGACTTCCCTTGTCCATCATTTCAGATAGAGGTACCCAGTTCACCTCGCATTTCTAGAAGTCATTTCAAAAGGGACTTGGTACTCAGGTCAAGATCAACACAACTTTTCACCCTCAGACAGATGGAAAAGCTGAGCGGACTATTCAAACCTCAGAAGATATGCTGAGAGCTTATGTGATCGACTTCAAGGGAAATTGGGATGATCACTTACATCTCATCTAGTTTGCATACAACAACAGCTACCACTCCAGTATTCAAATGGCCCCGTTTGAGGCATTATATGGTAGGACGTGTAAGTCTCCTATAGGGTGGTTTGAAGTTGGCGAAGCTACCTTGATAGGACTAGACTCAGTTCACGAAGCTATGAAGAAAGTGCAACATATTAGAGAAAGGTTGAAAACAGCTCAGTGCCGGTAGAAATTATATGCTGATGTGAGGAGAAGAGAGTTAGAATTTACTGTAGATGATTGGGTGTATCTGAAAATTTCACGCATGAAAGGGGTGATGAGATTTGGAAAGAAAGGAAAACTCAGTCCGAGGTACGTAGGACCCTACAAGATTCTGATGCGAAATGACAATGTGGCCTATGAGTTAGAACTACATTAAGAGTTGGCATCTGTGCACCCAGTCTTTCATGTGGCACTATTGAAGAAGTGCATCCATGATCCGACCTCAGTTATGCCACTAGATAGTGTGGGAGTGAAGGATAGTCTCTCTTACGAAGAAGTTCCAGTTCAATTCCTAGACTATCAGGTTTGTTAGATGAGAAACAAGGAAGCCGCTTCAGTGAAAGTTTTGTAGAGGGACCAGATAGTCGAGGGGGCCACATGGGAAGCAGAAGTGGACATGATTGCTAAATATCCCCATTTATTCCCTTCCAATTCAGTTCCAGCATCAGGTATTAAATTCCTCCTTAATACTCTATTCAGTTTAGTACTCATCAACTCTATTTAGATTTTTAATGTGCACTCTACTTGTGTTAACTCAGTTAGTATGGATAAATTAGTTTAGATTCAATCATTCTTTTAGAAATCAATATATAGTCTCAGTCTGGGGATTGCAACATTTTCCCAGTTTTCTAGCAATTTTAGCCTTCATTCGAGGACAAATGATCCCAAAGGGGAGATATTGTAAAACCCCAAAATATTTCTAGACCAAACTTAGACCTTGCATGAAAAACAAGGGGGAACTAGAAAAAGATTGTCTCAGAATAACCAAGACAACGAGTCGCTGTCAATAGTAACGACCCGTTGTCTGGGTTGTGGTCAGCCCTGTCAGATGTCCTTCGAGAACCAACAAGACATGGAACGACCCATTGTGAGGAGCAAAAAGTCATCTTATCACTCTTTGCCTTCCCAACACAGAGATCAGTTATGCCCTTTACAGGAACCCACGAGTCAAATGACGAGTCGTCGTTTAATGTAATGACTCATAGGGTGACTGTTAGTTGGAGTCTAGCTAATGTAGAAAATCTTTTCCTAGTATCAATGAGAAGCAACAATGACCCACTAATTCACACAATGAGTCATTGTTTCCATCCATGACAATAAGTCCAGAAACCCTTCAGATTTTCAAATAGAGACGACGAACAGATACAATGACCCGTTGGTTCTACCAATGAGTCGTTTTGTCGCCCGTAGTGGAGTTCCCAAATTTCCCTGCCAGTTACAAGGGGAAGTACCAACGACCCATTGGTTCATCCAGAGATTCATGGTCCCCCTCGTTACAAATTTTTAGTGAGCCAAATTCCAGTCTAAGGACCAACGACTAGTTCGAACGAGTCGTGGTGTCAACCGACGACTCGTTGTATGACCCGTTCATCCCTGTGGGGAAGTTTTCTAGATTTTCTTTCAGGGGTATTTTAATAACTTCCTATCTTTTTAATTCCTAAACTACATCATTTTGGGCACGTTTAGGAGAGAATTAAAGGAATAATTGACTAAGTCCCTTTCATTTTTTTCAATCAACTCTCGATCTTCAAAACAAAGAAGTTGCAGATAGACTTCTAAGGGCAAAGTTAGGGCATTCAATCTTCTTCTAAAATTCTCAAAGGACTTTCTCTGGGATTTATTCACTAGGTATGTGGGAATTCAAAAAGAGAACTATTCTTCCCTTGTGTCCCAAAACCCTACCATAATCTCCTATCGGTTCTAGCCCTAAGATTGCGAATTGGAGTAATTTGTCAGTCAGATTCCAATTAGTTCATGTGGAATGTTCTTCATATTATTTGTTGCTATATTTCCACTAGTTAGTGATCATGTTGATACTTGTTTCATGTAAAATGGTTTTTAGCCCTAAATCTATATATACAGTGAGTAGGGTCTTGCATAATTGGTTAGACAGTACTGTCGCTTGACTCTATCTGTGTTGGAATTCCCATGTTATTACTATCATATGAATTCTCAGTTAGTTGCATGCTAGTTCAGTCTTAGTCAAAATATTAGTATCTTCTGTATCTTTTAGTAATATCAGCTAATCAATTTGACTACAATCAGTTCTTGAGGTGTCAGTACTGCCTCCCAGTAATCAGTTAGTTCTTTAGACGGTTATGACACTTCCAGATAAGTAGCTCTAGCCAAGTCTTAGAACACCGGTTACAGTTATCCAGTCCGATAAGACTCTCAGGGTATTTCCAGATAAGTATCCCCGACTTATTCTTGGGCCCCATCTTCGAGCTATTAGCTTAGTAGTCAGACTAGGACTATCCAATAAGAGCAGGACTTAGCATCGAGAGGACTGGAGATCCAGTGCACCCAAGTTTCCAGAACTACGTTGCCACCATAGGTTATTTAGTCCAAATGGGCCCAAGAAATTATCTCACAGTTCATGGGTTGTATATTGGATCTTATCGATGGGGTGTATACATCGAACTCCACGTTTAGCTCACGTGGTTATATGTTGATTCTAGACTCTCCCACTTGTCAATACAATCTCAATTCAGTTTAGAATAGTTTAGCTCATCTCAGTATCTCAGTTGGTCATTTCATGTTATTGTTATTTAGTTACTTATTCTTTCATGCTTATTGTATCTCTCACTTACTCAGTACACTCAAAGTACTGACGCATACTTTCTATACTGTATCGTATTATGATACAGGTGCAGGTTCTCAGTCCCAGCATCATCAGTAGTTCCCTCAGATGATATCAGCAGCAGTGTTTGGTGAGTTCTCCTCTTCTGAGGACGATATTTGTTTTTCAGATAGTCCTTATTTAGACAGACGTTACAGTTAGCTGGGGACTTGTCCTAGCAGCTCATCAGTTAGTAGTTGGCTTTCAGACAAAGTTATGCAGTATTATTTCTTTTGATATATTGACTCTTGTCAAATTAGTATTTTCTTAAATGATTGTATTTTTAAAGCTTCCGCTTATGTTTACTCAGTTTGCCAGTGTAATGATAAACCACGGGTTAGCTTGGGGTCACTTGTGGAACCAAGTATTGTGGCTCGTCCAGGGTATTGACTCGGATCGTGAAACCTAAATAATGGTTAGAAAATTATCCTCTTTAGAAATTGAAGAAATCACACCAAAAATTGTCTTAATTCGAACTCTAGAACATCAAAAATGGTGAAAAGAATGAACTCTCAAATTTGAAATTAAAATAACTATAGCCCGCTTAGCGAGTCATACCCAACCCTCCCCACCAGCACAGCGTGAGGTCCCTACCGATGCGCACAAGCTTATTTGTGAGGTACCTGGTGACATGCACAGTTTCTTCACAAGGTCCCCATCGACGTGTGCACACTGCCTACCTGCACAAGACACCAGCACCAACAAAAAATTAGCTATGTCTAATATTTGGTTTTAAGATCCGAAACTAATCTCAAGCACCCCCAGGATGCAAATCAACTGTGCAAATAGATTTTAAATAAATACATTCCAGACCTATTTAAATCATCAAATCATTATTCTGAGGTTATATCATGACCCGAGTCTATACCCTGGACGAGACACAATACTTAGAGTCATAAGTAACCCTAAGCCAACCCATGGTCTATCATAACGCTGGTAATCTGAATAATCATAGCGAAAGATTAACTAAATAAACCATTTATGAACAACTAAATAATAAAAGCTTTTACATATGAAAACAAAACCGAAAGTATGAATCTATGTCTGAAAGCCATCTATATCTGATGAGTTGCTGAGACAAACCCCTAGCTAACTCTAAAGTCTAACTGTATAACTAAAGAAAATAAACATCTTTCTCAAATGATGAGGACTCACCACTGGTACAACTGATATCACCTGAAGAATATCTACTAGCGGCGTTGAGACTGAGAACCTGCGCCTGTATCATAATACGATACAACATAGAATGTATGCGTCAGTACTTTGAATATATCAAGTAAGTGGGAGAAAAATATAATATAAAAGAATAAATAACTGAACTGAAATAACATGCAATGACCAACTGAAATGTTGAAACTGAAATATAACTGAAATTGTCAAAATGACCCTGTTTGATGGTCATAGACATGCCCTAAATCTGAAATACTAATCTGAACTAACTGTACTGGACTGAACTAAATTGAGTAAACTAAAACTGTTCTGAGCTGGGCTAAACAGAGACTATACTGACTAGTGGGAGAGACTATAACCAACATATAACCACGTGAGCTAGACATGGAGTCCGTTGTATACACCCAATCGGTAGGACCAATATACCTTGCTAGGGTATAAAGGCATGAACTGGCTGATCACAAGTTTGGGGCCATAAGGCCAATAAAATAACCTACGGTGGCAACATAGTTCTAGGAACCTGGGTGTGCTGGAACCCCGATCCGCTCGATGCTAAGTCATACTCTCGCTGGGGGTTCTAAGACTGGCCAGAGCTACTTATCTGGAAGTTTCATAACCGTCTAAAAACCGCTAAAATATGATATCTGAGTCTAATAATTGAGAACTGAGAGGCACCACTGACACCTCAAGAAAAGACTGTAGTCAAACTGATCCGCTGACATTTCTGAATAATACTGAGTATGCTAATAATCTAACTGAGACTGGACTAACATGCATCTGACTGAAATTTCAACATATACTAACAATATAGGAATACCAAAACTGATAGAATCAAGCCACAGAGAAAACTAGTCCAACATGCAAAATTCTAATTTACTGAACTGAGAAACTAGGGCTAAATCATACTACTAGATGCTAGTTCCACAAAATTTCTATAAACTAGGAATAATAAAGCAGCTAATATCATGAAAAATATTCCACTTGAAATTTAAGAATTTTGTCTGAAAACTTTCTACATTTCGAATCCACAGGGCTATAACTGATAGAAGAATTAGAGAAAGGTTTTGGGGACACAAGGAAAGAACAATTCCCTTGTTGAATTACTGTATACCTGTTGAAGAATTTTTGGAGAAAATCCCTTGAGAATCTGAGAAGAAGCTGACTTCCCTAGTTCTTTCTCTAAGAGTTTCTAAGCGAAAACTTACGAAATGATTTCCTGAGGGGATGAGAGGGGTTAAGTAATTGTCGATTACCCATCTAAATTCCCTTAAAATAATCCAAAATGATGTAGTTTAGGGTTTAAAAGATGGAAAATTACAAAAATATCCCTGGGGAAAAACCTGGAAAAACTGCCGATAGGGGACCAACGGGTCACTCAACGAAACGTTGGTTGAGACCACGACTCATTGGGACCCATTGTTGGTCCTACTACCTGGATTCTAGGCTCACTGGAATTGGAAAAGAGAGGTACCATGACTCATTAGATGAACCAACAGGTCGTTGGTTCCTCCCGTGGTCACTGAATAGAAATTCTGGGAGGATTGACAACGGGAAACACAACACCTCGTTGGTAGACCCAACGGGTCGTTGTGTTGAGTCATTACCTTCATTGGAAAAATTATAAAAATCCTTGACACGATGGGTGGTTACAACGACTCTTATGAGACAATGGGTCGTTGCTACCACTCGTTGTCACTGACAAAGGTTTTTGGGACTCTTAACCAATGACTCAAATCACGAGTCGTGGTATCAGACGATGACTCATTGGTTGAGTCGTGGGGCCCTAGAAGAGAGATTTATGGGTTGGGGACCAATGAGTGATAGGAGGACTCATTTTTCCTCACAACGGGTCATTCCATGTCCCATTGGTTCCCGAAGGACCAAATAGGGCTGACCACAACTGACACAACGAGTTGTTGGAGCTGACCATGACTCGTTGTCTCAGTTGTTCTGAAGCAACCCTTTTGGTTTTCTTTTGGATTTTTCTTGCAAGTTCTGATTGGTCTAGAAAATTTTTGGGGTGTTATAATATCTCCCCCTTGGGATCATTCATCCTCGAAGGAAGGCTAAAACTACTGGAAAACTAGGGAAAAAAGCTGCATTCCCAAACTGAGACTACGAGCTGGTTTCTGAAGGAGTAACTGACTCTAACTGACTTAACCATTCTAACAGAGCTGATGCAACGAGAATGCACATTAAAAATCTGAATAGAGCTGATGAATATGGAATTGAATAGAGTACTGAGGAGGGATTTAGTACCTGATGCTGGAATGGAACTGGAAGGGAATAAGTCAGGGTATCTATCCATCATGTCTGCTTATGCCTCCCATATGGATCCCTCAACTAGTTGGTTCCTGTATAAGACTTTCACTGAAGCGACTTCTTTGTTTCTCAGCTTACAAACTTGTCGGTCAAGGATCTGAACTAGGACCTCTTCGTAAGAGAGACTATATTTCACTCCCACACTGTCTAGTGGAACAACTGAAGTTGGAATACACGTATGCTCTTCTTCAATAGTGATACGTGGAAAACTGGGTGCACAGATGCTAATTATAGAGGTAATTCTAACTCATATGACACACTGCCAATTCTCTTCAGGATTCTGTAGGGTCCTACATATCTTGGACTGAGTTTTCCTTTCTTCCCAAACCTTATCACCCCCTTTATCGATGAAATTTTTAGATAAACCCAATCGTCCATTGCAAACTCTAACTCTCTTCTCCTTACATCAGCATAAGATTTTTGTCGGCTTTGTGCTGTTTTCAACCTCTCTTTGATAAGTTGCACCTTTTGCATAGCTTCACGGACTGAGTCTGGCCCTATCAAGGTAGCTTCACCAACTTCAAACCACCCTATAGGAGACCTACATCTCCTACCATATAATGTCTTAAACAGGGCCATTCGGATGCTGGAGTGGTAGCTGTTGTTGTACGCAAACTCGATGAGAGGTAGGTGATCATCCCAAATGCCCTTGAAATTGATTACAGATGCACTCAGCATATCTTCTAGGGTTTGGATAGTCCGCTCAGCTTGTCCATCTGTTTGCAGGTGAAAAGCTGTGCTGAGCTTGACCTGGATACCGAGTCCTTTCTGAAATGACTTCCAGAAATGCGAGGTGAACTGGGTACCTCTATCTGAAATAATGGATAAGGATACCCCATAAAATCTTACCAACTCCCCAATATATAGCTTAGCATAATCCTCAGCTAAGTTTGTAGTTTTAACTAGGAGGAAATGTGTTGACTTGGTCATCCGGTCTACTATCACCCAGATTGAATCATGCTGCCAATGAGTATAAGGTAGACCTAAAATAAAGTCCCTATTCACTTCTTCCCACTTCCATGCGGGTATGCTGATATCCTGTGTCATACCTCCCGATCTCTGATGTTCCACCTTATCCTGTTGGCAGTTCGAGCACTTAGCCACAAATTCCTCTATCTCTTTTCATGTTGGTCCACCAGTAAATATCTCGCAGATCACGATACATCTTAGTGTAACCTAGGTGGATAAAATATCTCGAACTGTATGCTTCATCCAGTATCTGCTGTCTCAAGTCCCCTACATCTGGTTAACGGAATGCACCATCTCCCCCTTTGGAGAAAGCCTCCACTTCTTTTCTGAGAACTGCTTCCTTTAGCTTAAGCAGTATGGGATCTTTACCTTGGCTTAACTTCAACAACTAGAGAGGAATCTGATCGACTATGCACTACTACTCCGCCGTTAGCTAAATCAACCAACTGTACTCCCAACTGAGCTAAGCTGTGAATATCCTTTGCCAGTTCTTTTTTGCTCTCTTTAACATGAGCCACGCTCCCCATAAACATCTTTCTTAGGGCATGAGCCACCACATTGGCTTTGCCCGGATGGTACAACACACTCATGTCGTAGTCTTTCAATAGCTCCAACCACCTTCTCTGATGAAGATTTAAGTCTTTCTGACTGAACACATACTGAAGGCTCTTGTGATCGGTGAAAACATCCATGTGAGCCCCGTGAAGGTAGTGCCTCCATATTTTCAACGCAAACACCACTGCTGCCAACTCAAGGTCATGAGTCGGATAGTTCTTTTTCATGAACCTTGAGCTGTCTGGAGACATAAGCTATCACCTTACCCCGCTGCATCAGAACACAACTGAGTCCAACTCTAGAAGCGTCATAATACACTATGAACCCATCTTCTTCTTTTGATAAGGTTAGCACTGGAGCGATAGTGAGTTGAGTCTTCAACTCCTAGAAGCTCTTCTCACACGCATCTAGCCATTGGAATTTCACCTTTTTAGAGTCAACCTAGTCAGAGGAGATGCAATAGAGGACAAACCCTCCACAAAATGTTGGTAATAACCGGCTAGGCCCAAGAAACTTCATTTCGGTTGGGGAAGTAGGTCTTGTCCAGTCTTTCACCACTGCTATCTTTAGAGGATATACCTGAATACCCTCACCCGAGACCACATGACCAAGGAAAGTCACAGACTTCAACCGGAATTCACATTTGTTGAACTTAGCGAACAACTGGCGGTCTCTGAGTGTCTATAACACTATTCTCAGATAGTTCGCATGTTCTTCCTCAGTTATGGAGTATACCATAATGTCATCAATGAATATAATGACAAACATGTCTAGATATAGCTTTAAAACCCTGTTCATCAGGTCTATGAATGCTACGGGGGCATTATTTAGTCAGAAGGACTTTGTAGTGACCATACCGAGTTCTGAAGACTATTTTTGGTATGTCACACTCACTGACCCTTAGATGATGGTACCCCGACCTGAGATCTACCTTGGAGAAACAACTGGCTCCCTAAAGCTGATCGAATAAGTCGTCAATACTGGGTAGGGGATACTTGTTCTTAATTGTAACCTTATTTAACTAATGATAATCAATACACATTCTGAGGGTACCGTCTTTCTTTCACATGAATAATACTTTATCACCCCATGGAGAGATGTTGGGCCTAATAAAACCTTTATCAAGGAGGTCCGTTAGCTGCTTCTTCAACTCCTTAAGATCAATCGGAGCCATTCTATAAGGAGGGATGGAGATGGGTTGAGTGTCTAGAAGGAGGTCTATGCTGAAGTCTATTTCCCACTCATGAGGGACTCCAGGAAGATCTTCGAGAAACACGTCAGGGAATTTGTTGACAATGGGAACTGACTGAATAGTTGGGGTCTCGGAGCTGGAATCTTTGACCCGAACTAGACGATAGATACACCTTTTAGAAATAAGCTTTATGGCCTTAAGGTAGGAAATAAACTGATCCTTAGGTGCTGAACTACTGCCCTTCTACTCTATAACTGGCTCATTAGGGAACTAAAATCTGATGACTCTAGTTCTGCAGTCGACTGAGGCATAACCAGAGTGTAACCAATCCATGCCAAGAATGAGACAGAAATCGACCATGTCTAACTCTACGAGATCAGCTGGAATGACCTTATTCAAGATTTATTAGACAGTTTCTATACATCCGGCTGGCTCTAACTTACTCACCAACTAGGGTAGAGACTGAGAATGGTTCTGAGAGGACTTCTAGACTGATATCAAACTGGACAGCTACATAGGGAGTCATGAACGTTAGTGTGGCTCCTGGATCTAGTAGGGCATACACATCTAGATGGAAAAGACGTAACATACCCGTGACCACATCAGGTGAGCTCTCCTGATCCTAACAAGAGGACAAAGAATAAAGATGATTTTGGCAGTGACCGCCATCCGTACCTAAAGTGTTGGCTTGCTGAGCTGGTCAGCCTGCTAGAGCTGCTGAAGTGGTAGATTGTGATCTCCCCCGTCCAGCTAACGGGCATTCTCTAAGCCGATGACCTAGTTGTCCACACCCAAAGAAACCCTCTCGGCGCTGAAGGCATTCCCCTGGATGGTTCTTGCAACACTTAGGGCAAGCTGGGTAGCGGTTTTTCGTGCTATGACTCTGGGACTATGAGCCAGATGCTCCTCCCCTCTGATCCTTGCAGGACCGAAAAGTAGGGGTGTTGGATGAAGTGGGTGTTGGAGCCCTCTTCTACTGCTACTATGGGCGGCTACTACCGCCAAACCTCTGGTGGCCATAATTTGATTAGCCAATCCTAGCCTGCTTATTCTCCCTCTCCAAGTCTTTCAGCTTTTCTGCCTCAATCTGTTGGGCATGAACGATGAGGTTGGAGAGGTCAATATCTTTGATAAGCATTGCAGTCCTGCACTCCTTAAGGACCAATTTGATACTCCATTGATGAACTTAAGCATGCTAGCCCTTGTCTTGGCTACCATCTCCGGAGCATATTTTGACAACCATGTGAACTCTAGTGCATACTCTTCCACCGTCCTGTTGCCCTATTTCAAATTCATGAATTCTGCCACTTTAGACTCCCTAAGCTCCCGGGGAAAGAATCTGTCTAGGAAGGTTGTTGTGAACTCCTCCAACTCCACCAATTCCACTCTCACTGGTCTCCCTTCTTTCCACCAATTGTGCCAGATCTAGGCTACCCCTTTCAATTGGTAGGCAGCTAGGTCAACACTCTCGGCAGAGCTAACACCCATAGTCAAAGTGATCTTCTGAATCTCATCCATGAACTCTTGTGGGTCCTCTCCCACCATAGATCCATGGAAGGTTGGAGGATTAATTCGGGTGAAGTCCCAAACTCGGGAAGCTGCTGTGGACCCATTTGTATTAACCGGAACCACCTGCTGGTTCACCTGGTTTATGACTGTCTGTGCCAGAAGCTGGATTGCCGCTCTGATCTCTGTTGAGGACATTGGGTCGTCCTGAGGGGCTACTAGAGTTGGTGGGTTAGGTTGGTTAGCATTTGCGGCCCTTCTTTCATTACCGCGTCTTGGAGGTATGATTTTACTGAAACAAAATAGAGCACGAGTTAGGAGAACGTTTTTGGAATTGAAGTTCAACACACAATAAAGAGTATGAACAAAAGGGAGTTTTCCTAATAACGTCTCGTAGCCTCCCCGTCATAAGTGTGGCGTGCTTCACACCCATAAATAAGACTCTACTTGACATGACTTTCAGACATCCTAGGATGCTCTAAAGCTAGTGCTTTAGTATCAAGTTTGTCATGAGCCGAGTCTATACCCTGAATGAGACACAGTATTTGGAGTCACAAGTAACCCCAAGCCAATCGATGGTCTATCATAACACTGTTAATCATAGTAATCATAGCGAAAGCTTAATTAAATAAACCATTTATGAATAGCTGAATAATAAAAGCTTTTATATATGAAAACAAAACTGAGAGTCTAAATCTATGACTGAAAGCCATCTATATCTGATGAATTGCTGAGACAAGCCACCGGCTACCTCTAAAGTTTAACTATATGAAAATAACTGAAGAATATAAACATCGTCCTCGAATGATGAGGAATGGTACAACTGATATCACCTGAAGAAGATCTACTAGTGGTGCTGAGACTGAGAACTTGTGCCTGTATCATAATATGATACAACATAGAAGGTATGCGTCAGTACTTTGAATGTACTGAGTAAGTGGCAGAAAATATAACATAAAGGAATAAATAACTGAACTTTAATGACATGCAATGATCAATTAAAATGTTGAAACTGAATAAACTGAAATATAACTAAAATAGTCAAAATGACCTTGTCTGATGGTCATAGACATGCCATGAATATGAAATACTGATCTAAACTAACTGTACTGGACTGAACTTAAGTGAGTAAATTGAAACTGTTCTGAGCTGGGCTAAACTGACTGACTAGTGGAAGAGTCTATAACCAACATATAACCACGTGAGATAGATGTGGATTCCAATGTATACCGAGTGGTATACTACAATATCTCTATGTCTCTTAGAAAATATAATGTGCAAAACAATAGAGCCAGTGCTCTTCGGGGTGATAAAGTGGACAATTAGGGTATAAAGGCATGAACTGGGTGATCACAAGTCTAGGGCCATAAGGCCAATAAAACAACCTATGGTGACAATGTAGTTCTGGAACCTGGGTACGCTGGAACCCCGATCTGCTCGATGCTAAGTCCTACTCCCACTGGATAGTCCTAGACTGACTACTAAGCTGATAGCTCCAAACTGGGGTCCAATACTAAGTCAGGAATACCTATCTAGAAGTACCCTGAGAGTCTTATTAGATCAGATTCTGTAACTGGTGTTCTAAGACTGGACAAAGCTGCTTATCTGGAAGCGTCGTAACCGTCTAAAGAACAAAATAAAATCTAAAGCTGGGGGTTCTAAGACTAGTCAGAGCTGCTTATCTGGAAGTGTCATAACCGTCTAAAGAACCACTAAAATATGATATCTAAGTCTAACAACTGATAACTGGAAGGCATCACTGACACCTCAAGAAAAGATTGTAGTCAAACTGATTAGCTGACATATCTGAATAATACTGAATATGCTAATAATCTGACTAAGAATGAACTAACATGCATCTGACTGAGATTTTAACATATACTAACAATATGTAAATCCCAGAACTGATAGAATCAATCCACAGGAAAAACTATTCCAACATGCAAGATTCTAATTTACTGAAATGAGAAACTAAGGCTAAGTCATTCTACTAGATGCTAGTTCCACAAAATTTCTAGAAATTAGGAATAATAAATAAGCTAATATCATGAAAAATATCCCACATGAAATTTAAAGAATTTTTTCTGAAAACTTTCTACATTTTGAATCCACAGGGATGTAACTGATATAAGAATTAAAGAAGGGTTTTAGGGACACAAGGGAAAAACAATTCCCTTGTTGAATTCCCGCATACCTGGTGAACAAATTCTGGAGAAAATCCCTTGAGAATCTGAGAAGAAGCTGACTACCCTAGTTCTTGCTCTGAGAGTTTTTGAGAGAAAACTTACGAAATAATTTTCTGAAGGGATGAGAGGGGTAAAGTAATCAATGATTACCCCTATAAATTCCCTTAAAATAACCCAAAACAATATAGTTTAGGAGTTAAAAGGGCGGAAAATTACCAAAATATCCTTGGAAAAAAACATGAAAAAACTGTCGACAAGGAACCAACAGATCACTCAATGAGTCGTTGATTGAGACCACGACTCATTGGGACCAGTCGTTGGTCCTACTTCCTGGGTTCTGGGCTCACTGGAATTAGCAATGAGGGGTACCATGACTCCTTGGATGAACCAACGGATCGTTGGTTCCTCCCATGGTCACATAATAGAAATTCTGGGAGAACTGACAACGGACAACACAATGACTCGTTGGTAGACCGAACGGGTCATTGTGTTGAGTCGTTACCTTCACTAAAAAATTATAAAAATCCCTTAATTGACACGATGGGTGGTCACAACGACTCGTTGTGTGAGAAAATGGGTCGTTGCTACCACTCATTATCACTGACAAAGGTTTCTGGGACTATCAACCAACGACTCACATCATAAGTTGTGGTATCAAACGAAGACTTGTTGGTTGAGTCATGGGGTCCTAGAAGAGGGATTTCTGAGAAGGGGACCGCGAGCGACAGGATGACTCATTGTTCCTCACAACGGATCGTTCCATGTCCCGTTGGTTGCCGAAGGACCAAAGAGGGCTGACCACGACTGACACAACGAGTCATTGGAGCTGACCGGGACTCGTTGTCTCAGTCGTTCTAAGGCAACTTTTCTGGTTTTCTTCTAAATTTTTCTTGCAAGGTTTGAGTTTGGTCTAGGAAAGTTTTGGGGTGTTACAGGTTCTGTTGATCAAATTTCACCGTGATAAACTTAAAACTAAGGAAAAACTATAAATCAAATCAATGGTCGAAATCAGTCCTAAGTCATAAATTATCATCTAGACCTAACAAAGCTGTCAAAACTCAAAACTGAACTCATTAACCAAAAATGTTGACTCTACTCAAACTTTACATTTTTATATTTTCAACAGTCGAATTTCTTCTCTGAAATGCATCTAGTCACCTCAGTAACCACACAACTCATACCCATAATTCATAAACAACATAATGAAGATTCAACATGAACAAACTAAAAAATGAGTTCAAATGCACAAAACGAGCATGCAGATCGTCACACTTTTGTGAGAATGTACTTTCCCTATTCTTTTATAAAGAGTGTTAAAATATTTACTTCTTTTACCTTAAAAATTTGGATTTTTAAACTATTTTTTGTTATAATATTTGGTTAATAATTTATTGTGAAGAAATTCTTTATGTCTATATATAGTGTCATGATATGCAATTTCTCTTAGCTGTCATTTCTTTAACAAACATATTAATTGATCGATAAACTTTTATTTTATTTTCCTCCCATATATTTTATTCATTTATAGCAAGAAGACTATAGGGTGGCAAATAATTTCAATGTCAAAAATAGAAAATGATAATGGTCGTTATTCCACTATTACAAAACGTCGCTTTGGTCTATATAAAAAGTCCAGCAAACTTGTTATGGTATGTGATATTTATATAGGAATAATAGTTTTGAACCTTATTGGTAAGCCTTTCTTATTTTTTCACCTTACAATTGAAACAATTATTGATGGGTTTTTGATTCCTTATTCAAAATAAAGTGATAACACTCGTATAGTTGTCGTCTATATTAAATAAATTACTTAAGTTTAATACAGAGTTTAAAGAAAGACTATTGAGTTCCACCGAATAAAGAAAAAGTGAAATATAGACATATATTTTAAAATATTTAATTCATAAATTTGTTTGTAAAATTATACAAATATTGCACTTCAATTCTTATTTATTTCTCTCTATTTCTTTCATTAACACCTAATTTTCTTCAATATTCTATTGTATAACATCTTTTACTTTCCACATTTAATCTTCAACATTCTCCTCATTCGATGCATTCATATGTTAAGACACCGATCTAAATATGATCGATTTTGATAATTAAATGGTTGAAAGGAACCATTTAACTTCTTCTTTAGAGAAATTTATGTCTTTAAGTTTCAATTCATGGAAAAAAATGAAAGGTGGAAATATGGCTCTATTTCGAGGAATCGATGTAGGAATTGGTTTCTCAACAATAGGAGGAAGATGTTGTGGCGGTTTCAATATAGTATTGAAAAAGGTTGACACTTTTTGGTAAGACTATCGTCTGTTTTTTCCATCAGTATGTTGTCGTCACCACTTTGAAGTAGCCCATGCAAAACCTATCATGTTTCTCTACAAGAAAACTCTTAATAGAGAAGGGAAAACTGTTCCCTAAAAGTGATATTCTGGCATTGCAAATTCAAGTGATAAGTAGATTCCTCGAAATAGAGTCGTGTATCCTTCTTTAATTTTCTGTTATGAGTAGAAACATTACAATAAGAAGTCTCTACAGAAGAATTTGAACAGTTCTTTTCAACTACATGTTTATCAAAATCGATCGGATCTACATTAGTGTCAAAACATATAAATGCATTGAATGATAAAGTTTTATCGTGGAATATGTTGTACAATAGGAGGTTGAAGAAAATTAGGTGTTATGAAAGAAAAGGAGAGAATTAAATAAGAATTGAAGAGCAATATTTGGATAATTTCATTGAAAAAAATATAAATAAAAAATTATAAAATATACGACATTGTTCCACCTTTTTTTATTTGTTAGTACCCATTAGTTTTTCTTTTAACTCTATATTTACCTTAAGGGTGTATTCGATACAGAGGAAAATATTTTTTATGAAAAATATTTTTCTGAAAATGTTCTTGGAAAATAAGTAGATTTCTTATTTATTTTCTCATGTTTGGTTGGTGAGTGATAAATATTTTTCATGTTTAGTTGGTGAGTGGAAAATATTTATCAAAAAATATTTCCTATTTTTCGGTTAGTGGGTAGAAAATATATTTTAGTGAAATGATTTCCTATGCTCACAACCCCCTGCCCCTACCACTCTATATCAAGAATTCATATACTAATATTCCTATCTTTCATCAAACAATAAAATTAAAGTGAGCATAAAAAGATCATAACCACAAAGCATAGAAAAGGAACCAAAACTTTATCAATTCTCATTGCATATTCATTAATTACACTATGAGTAAACATTGTATTGTCACCTATTCAAGCCACTGCATTTCGTGCTAGTTTAGACATTTTGTAGTCTAGAGAAATTTCACATAGTCAAACTGTGATGCAAGAGAAATAGATGCTTCTTAACTTCACATTTAAGAATATAGCTCATCTTAGAATGAGGCTAGTACTATAGAGAACTGTTCTTGAAATAGCTATAAAACACTCAAAATCAAGCTGGAATCTTGAAGTTTCAAATAAAAGTGAGAGAATAACAATTACTCCCAAACCCTATTTAGCTACATTCTTCTAACCAATTTGTGCATTCTATTGTTTTCGCTTGAATCGTTTCAACCACACCTTGCGGAGATTTGGACTTTTGGACATGAGTGCCTTAGCTAAAGTGTCACTTTGCACCAAATAATCAAAAGCTGCACCTAAGAAATCTTTCTCATAACCGTCAATTACCATAATTTCTTCATTCAACTTTGTCACATCTCGTCGACTATCAGCTATCCTATAAATATTTGCTGCCACCTCTCCAAGCTTTTTTGATATGTCAATGGCCACATCTTGCACATCTGAAGAACAGTTTCTTTTGCGATTTGCCTTGACTTGAGAAGTTTGATTGACTACATCTTTTCCCTTGGATTGTTCTTTAATATCATTATCATTACCTTTCTTCGAACTACAATCCAAGCTTATATCATCAAATGGCTTAGCACAATCACTCCTAGCTTGATCATTCCTACGCACAAGAGATATTTCTTCAAACATATCAATATATTTATTGATGAACTTGTTATGACTAGAATGCACCTATAATACAATGATTAAAAAAATATCAAGTTCTAATCTAGTCTAAGATTTAGTTTTAAAAATGGGAAGAGTTACAACATTACAAACTAGACAATTCCTGGGACTTTTCACACTTCAATTGTAACAAAAAAGTACAATTGAAGCATAGCAATAATCTAAATTAATCATAGTCCCAATAAAATCAACAACCAATAAACACCAGATTTCACTCTTTTTCTGCCAAACTAGTAGCATAAACCAAATCACCAACAGTTCTAGATAGTCACCATTATAACTGTGATCAAAGATCACAAAGAATCAAATGTCCAATGCTTTTTTCCGCTAAAATGGTTTCAATACATAAATTAAGTGATAAATGAGAACCATCTACAACCTCCCATAGGATTGTTGTCTACTAATTAATGGTTCTTAAATTAAAATTAAAAAAAATCAACATATCAGAATATGGAGAGTATACACTTTAGGACTGACAGTAATCACCTTCAAGTTGTCATTCCATCCAAGAACACTTTTGTTTAGTAGAGTTTGCACTATATTCCACATGTTTTGTAGAGTTTTAAGATGATTCTCTACATGTTTAGGTGAATAATCTATTCCTGATTGTAGCTTAATGGCATCTGAAACACGATTGAATGAGATGACCTTAAATTGATTAGTTGATTTATCTCCTTGCTTCACTTCATCAGCTAGGATCTCCAACATCAAATATTCCATTTGTTTTGACCATTTAAACTGTTTCTCTCCTTTTTTCCCATTTGTTTACTGTAACAAGAAACATTCAAACATAGATTTAAAAGAAATTTGCAGCAAATACCTATATTATACAAATGATATTATTCAATAAATACCACATATTTGACAAGTTCATAGCACAAATCTTGAGCAAGTATGTGAGAATATTCCAAAGGAAAATAAGCAGAAGCAAAGTGCACACTTTTTATTTTCATAGGCTATAATAATTGCAGCTTCTGAAGCTAAAACAACTGCGACTGCAACTCCACATTTTTCTTGTTTAACCTACTAATAATTGCAGTTGAAAAGCTAAGCTCAAGATTTATCAAGAATGGAAGTACCACCTCTTTCCTTAATAAACCTCTCCCAGGGGATGAAATGCCTCAATTTAACTTCATATTTTGATTCTATGGATCTTTAGTTGTGACAAATCCTCTAGCCATAACTTATAGTGTTCTCTGCATATTAGCCTTCAATCTGGGTGTTCAATCAAAATGGGAAATGGAAAATGCTTTTTTCAGACTAATTCATGTTGTAACATGTCTTTCCCTTCTTGTTCTAATTGTACACGAGAAGAGATTTTCTGTTGCTTCTCATTTAATTCCACTTTGAGTCTATTGGAGGATGAGCCATGTTATGGTGCTTCTCTTTGCGATTATTACCGTTATTCGTCTAATTCTTTTTTCATACAATTTGGTTTTAAGCATGAGAATGGATATGTAGTTTTCTTTGTTAGATTTCCCTTTTATTTGTATCTTCTCTTATATTAACTAAAAATACAGCTCCTACTACTTTTTTCTTGAAAGATTCCAGAGGGAAAACTACAAGTTGTCGTAAAGTGTTGTCAACTTTTTATTACTACATATAGATATAAATAGAATATAAAGTGTGTGGATTTAGTCCCTTGGTTGTATTTATCAGCAGTGCAATAGATTTTTTAAAGTATATGTGGACATATGATATTAGATCTTACATCAAGTGCAACTGGTAAACTAAAACGGCTAAACTTATGTTACATGATGCTATTCAATACAAGAAGGAAGATCAGTTTTGGCACTAATCCATATATTGAACTTCAAAATTTTAGTTTAACATCAACTAGTAATTCAAGGTTTAAGAGCGATCAAATTTTATAATCTAGAGGATATAAGTAACCCAAATATAGAATTTTACCAAGAGAAACAAGAACGAATGTAGTCTCAACAATTCGAAATTTGAATTAATAAAAAAAGTTCAACTCAAAATCACATGAATCACATGAAATTTCAATTTATTGAAGTAGTGGAATGCGATGGTTATGGAGCATACCTTTGAATCCTCATAGAAATAGCTATGGAGAAAGCAATGGAAAATCATAGAGCTCCTGGAGAAAAATGGCGATAGAGAGAGGCGAAAATATGTTTGAGTGTTGGGGGAATGAGGTGTATTTTTCTAGAAGTGTGGGGGGTGGGGTAGTGAAATTCGCGTCTTCACCGCTTGTATTTTTAATCCAAATAATGACTTCCCTTGGCCTATTACAAAAGTTATTTTCTATACATTTTAGGAAAATAAGTTGGTTTAGAAAAATATTTCCGAATATTTCAGTGCAAACGAACAATGAAAAATAGGAAAATATTTTCCTTCATACCAAACACATCCTAAGTAATTCATTTATTCTGAACAAAACAAGCTGAATGAACTCAACAATGTGGGTAAAGAGTTTGAAATCATATAAGAAGAAGTGGTAAGTGCTCAAACACTTCTACTTGATCAAATGAAAGTAAATGACCAAAAGGATTGGTGGGAGTCAACTAAGAAATTTAATGTAGATCAAGTATCAAGTTTTAATTGGATATGATTTTTTCAATTCAAATAATAGTTTGAAACACTTGAAAAATGAGACTTCATCTTTGTTAGTGAATATCACCCCAAGTTATTATCACTTATGTGACCTAATAATGACCAACTTTTAATTTGGGGAGTATTGGAATGGGATTTTTTATGTCATTCTTTTAATTTGTTTCTATGATGCTACTCTGTTATGATTTCCATTATCAATACATATGATGGTTTAATATATGTTTTCTCCTATGTATTTTCAGGACTTTCCATATAATAGTAAAATCATTCCGAACCAATCCTCAATGGTTCAAACTATTTTCTTTCAAAGTCATTGTTTCTATAATACCAATCTTTTGATCCATGAGATTGGATATGGATGCATGATCACAATATTAAGGTAAATTTTCAATGTAACAATTATATATATGCAAATTCCTTTTCACTGTAATTACCATCGGCTACAAGCCTCCTCAATAATAGATTTACTTTCAAACCCATTCCCTTAGGACACATTTTATCAACTTAAATAGATTGCTTTCTATAAAATGCCCATCTTGAAAAATAACCCCTAATATACGATTAGATGCTAGGAACTAAGTAGAACACAACAAGAATGTAATTTCAAGTCATAACTGCATGTTCCACAACCACAATCGATCCTTCCAATACTCCAAACCCAATATTTCACTCAACTGTTAACATGATTTATATGACAAATTATCTCCCAAACTAAGTCTGAGAAGAGTAACTCACAACCCACCTCGAAGGCCGAGCCATCATGTTACGAACCCTCACACAATTGCCTTCATTTTGTTTAGAGAATCATGATGCTCCCAATCTATTAAAATAATGTTGTACATGAGAGTATGAGTCTATTGACACCCGTATTGCAATTTATAATTCTAGCTAAGATTAGGTCAAAAAGCCAACCCTGAGCCCTGAGGTCGAAAATTGAAATTTTATTTTAGTGTTAGTTTACCCTTATGGTAGGATCTAAAATCTGAACGTTTTCCTAAAATGGGATTCACACGACCATCAAATCCCCAACTTACGATTTCATAACTTTAGGGTCAAAATCTTCAATTTTCAATACCAATACGAGGTTCAAACGAAGAGTTAAAATATATATTAGCAGGGAATTACCCAAATAATGATTAGATTCGTTCGCTCTTTAAAATTGAATAAATCACACCAAATATCGTCTCAATTCGAGTTCTAGAACATAAAAAGGGTGAAAAGATTGAACTCACAAATTTGAAATTAAAATAACTATAGCCCTCTTAGCAGGTTTTACCTAAACTACCCCCCATCAGCATAACATGACAGCGTGAGGTTCCTACCTATATGTGAAAGTTTATGAAGACGTACCTGCCAACATGCGCGAGCTTCTTCACAAGGTCCCTGCTGACGTGTGCATGCTGCCTACCTGCACAAGACACCAACACCAACAAAAATTTTCTATGTGTAATATTTGGTTTTAAGACCCGAAACTCATCTCAGAAACTGACCCCTCCCCCAACCTCCGGAATATAAATCAATTGTGCAAATTGATAAAACAAATACATTCCAGACCCTATTGAAATCATCAAATCACTATTCCGGGGTCCTCTTGATCAAATTTCACCATGGTAAACTTCATACTTAAGAAAAATTAATAATCAACTCAATATTCTAAATCAATCCTAAGCGCCTCGAGATCCATGAAAATCATCCAACTAAGTCATAAATTATCATCTAGACCTAACGGAGCTGTCAAAACTCAAAACCCAACCCATTAACTAAAAGTGTTGACTCTACTCAAACTTTCCATTTTTAAATTTCCAAAAGTCGAATTTCTTCTTTGAAATACATCTAATCTCTTCCGTACACAACTCATACCCACAAGTCATAATTAACATAATGAATATACGACATGGGACAGAGCGAACCAGGCGTAGGGTTTTACTTTCTTCCTGTCCAGCAAACCCAAGATCTGAATCGAAGAGGTTAAAGTGACAACGCCGTTGCTGTCCGCCTTGGCTGAAAGTCTATAGCAGTCTTGGCCCTCATTTTGTAACCCCTAGATCTCTTCCTTTCACTTTTAGGGTTTTGTTAGTTCTCTGTATATTCAAATAGCTAGTTGTTATTGCATCTCATCTGAAACTCAATGGCGCCCAAAGCAACTAAAGCCGAGAAGAAGATCGCTTATGACCAAAAGATGTGCCAACTACTGGACGAGTACACTCAGGTTCTCGTTGCTGCTGCTGATAACGTTGGATCCAACCAGCTCCAGAGCATTAGGAAGGGTTTGAGAGGTGACTCTGTTGTTCTCATGGGTAAGAATACTATGATGAAGAGGACCATTAGAGTGCACGCTGAAAAAACCGGCAATGAAACCATCCTCAATCTCATTCCTCTCCTTGTTGGTAATGTTGGATTGATCTTCACCAAGGGTGACCTGAAGGAAGTGAGCGAGGAAGTTGCAAAGTACAAGGTTGGAGCACCTGCTCGTGTTGGTTTGGTGGCTCCTGTTGATGTTGTTGTTCCTCCTGGCAACACTGGTCTGGATCCCTCTCAGACATCTTTCTTCCAGGTGCTCAACATTCCCACTAAGATTAACAAGGGTACTGTTGAAATTATCACTCCTGTGGAGCTCATCAAGAAGGGTGACAAAGTTGGTTCATCTGAAGCTGCCCTGCTTGCCAAACTTGGAATTAGGCCCTTCTCATATGGTCTTGTTGTTCTCTCTGTTTATGATAATGGATCTGTCTTCAGTCCTGAGGTTCTTGACCTGACTGAGGATGATCTCATTGAGAAGTTTGCCATGGGAGTATCTATGGTTACCTCCTTGTCATTGGCCATCTCTTACCCAACTTTGGCTGCTGCACCACACATGTTCACCAATGCCTACAAGAATTTGTTGGCCATTGCAGTTGAAACTGAGTATTCTTTCCCTCTGGCTGACAAAGTGAAGGAATATCTCGCGGATCCTAGCAAGTTTGCTGCCGTTGCTGCTGCTCCTGCTGCAGCTGCTGAATCTGGTGCTGCTCCTGCTGCTAAGGAGGAGGAGAAGAAGGATGAGCCTGCTGAGGAGTCGGATGATGACATGGGTTTCAGCTTGTTTGATTAAGTCTGTTGTTTGTGATGTTGTCACTTTATTGATTTCAAAAAAGTTACTTTTCTCCTTGGTGTTTCAAGTATCCGAACAATATTTAAATTCAGTTAGACGTAATTAGTTGGTGGATTTTGGACCATATGGCTTTTTTGATTCTCTTATTACTAGCGTATCTTAATCTTATTGTGTTTGAATAGTTTGTTACTATTTACTGAGTTTTACTATTGAATTGATATTGTTTAATTAAAAAAAAAAAAAAAAAAAAAAAAAAAATATACGACATGGTTAAATTGGAAAATGAGTTCAAAAGCACAAAACAACCATGCATATTGTCACACTTTTGTGCGGATGTACTTTACCTATTCTTTTATTTATTTATGAAAACAATTATCACGAATCGAGTCTGCACCCTTGAAGTGACAAGGTTTTGGGAGGCTCAAGTTACCCCAATATATCCCATGGAATGGAATATCACTAACATAATCTGGATTATAGATAAACTGAGTGGAATCTAATTGAATTTTACATAGCCATGAAGCTGAAAAAACTACTATCTATCTGAAAGCCTCTAATAACTGATGAACTATTGGGAGAAGTCCCCAACTAACAATAAAGTCTGAAACTAAAACAAGAACACAAATAACTGAATGAAATATGACTCCAACCCTCGGAAGATGAGGATTCACCACCGACAACTGTTGATAGGCACTGTATCTATTCTAACCACTGAGCTGAATCTGAGTACCTAAATCTATATCATAAAATGATATAGAAAAAAAGTATGCAGTCAATACTTTAAATGTACTAAGTATATGAGATATAAAAACTCAATTATTAAATCTTACTAATAATTTGAAATGCATAACTGAATACATAGCTGAATTGAAATACAATGACCCTATCTGAGAATTCATAAGTACTGATATGATATAATAGTCTGAAAATGCTGAAAGTATAGTAAAACTGGTTTAAGGGTCAAGTATATGCACTAAATACTAAGTTTGTAATTGTAACTGAAACTGTGACTGAGTTGTACTGTACTGTGAGATAGCCTATTACCGACATATAACCATGTGAACTAAATGT
Organism: Datura wrightii; assembly: GCA_035772735.1. NCBI lineage: Eukaryota > Viridiplantae > Streptophyta > Magnoliopsida > Solanales > Solanaceae > Datura > Datura wrightii. The sequence continues at coordinate 149,406,073 of JASDFA010000018.1, forward strand.
GGATTTCGATGTATACACCCCATCAATAGGACCCAATATACCATGATAGGGTATAGAGGCATGATTGATGTGATCACTAAAGCTGATACCAGTTCGGGCTAAAATCTACAGTGGCACATAGTTCTAGGAATTCGGATGCACTGAACTCCGACCCACTCAGTGCTAAGTACTATTCCCAACTAATAACATATTGATAGCTTAAAAATTGATGTTCTAATACTAAGTCAGAACTACTTTGTCTGGAAGTGTTCTGAGAGTGTAAAGAAGCCGAAAATACTAATTGTACTGTAAAAGATGCATACTAAAATCATGAGAGAATCATATGTGCAAAATAGACCAAGTCATTCTATAACGATGCTAAATCATAGAGGCTGGTCCTTCTAACTCATGCTAATATCAAGTCATGGAAATACATTATGCAATTAAGAGTAAAATCTTGAACAATATATACTATTAATCATAAGAGCCTTGAAACATCGAGAAAGTAAGGGAAATAATATGCTAAATGAAAACACCTAAGACATGTTTTCTAAGAACTAAGTTTGCTAGGTTTTTTAAAAGCGTTTGGGAAACAATGGTGAAAGGAAAACCCTTGATGAAATCCCACATAGTTCGAGTTGGAGAATCTCTAGCTTGAACCTTGAACTTGAATCTCTTGGAAAAGAATTCTAGTTCTTGCCTTGAGAGGATTTGGAGCTTCTAAATGTTGTTTTGTGCGTTTTGGGAGGGAATGAGGGAAAGGGTCGACTAATTCCCCTAAATCCCCCTCCAAACTATCCCAATACGATGTTGTTTAGGAATTAGGAACTTAGGAAATTACAAAAATATTCCTAAAAAAAAGTACTAAAACCTGTCGTTCAGACCTAATGACCCGTTCCATGACTCGTGGTATCCTACCGTGGATCGTGGTATCTATTCATGGTTACTGAGGTCAATTTGTCCAGCTTCTGAAGTTCATACCACGGTTGCTCAACATTATTTGTCCTTGGTGACAACGAGTCGTGGTCTCGTCCATAGTCTCTGGGGACAAATTTGATTACTCTCTGAATCTCAACTCACGACTCAAATGACGATTTGTACCACCCTATTGGTTCGTACCTTAGACTCGTGGCATCTGGAGATCATGGAACACTGGGTGCTCACAATGATTCATGTCACGAGTTGTGGTCTCTCACCATGGCTCATGGTGTGGTTCATTTTGAGGAAAAGTTTTAATTTTTCTACTGGTTTCTACTTCAAGTCTAGCGTCTGATTGAGGGACTTTCAGGATTTTACAATAACTTAGCAAGAAGCTCCTTCCTATTGACTTCCATTTTTTCTACCTCCTTGTTTTATTAGTTATTTTTGGTCTAAATACAAAATAACTTTTCTTAGGCCCCATGTAATACCCCGAAACTTTCTTAGACTAAACTCAAACATTTCATGAAAAACCAAAAAAAATTTCTCAGAACGACTGAGACAACGAGTCATTATCAGCAATAACGACCCATTTTTCGGGTCGTGGTTAGCTCTGTCAGATGTTCCTCAGGAGCCAACGGGACATGGAGCGTCGTCCTATCACTCGTTGCATTCCCAACTCAGATCCCAGTTGATACCTTTCCAGGAACCCACGAGTCAAAAGACAAGTCGTCGTTTGATATAACGACTCATCGTGTGACTCGTTAGTTGGGGCTCCTAGGTATTTTCGACCAACTCCTTCAGTGACAACGAGTGGCAACAACGACCCGTTGTATTGCACAATGAGTCATTATGTCCACTCGTGGTGTCAAGTCCCAAAATCTTTCAGGATTTCCAGTAGACAGGATGAGAGGTGACAATGACTCATTGTCCCAACCAATGAGTCATTGTATCACCCGTTAAAGGAAAGGCCCAGTGTTTTATCCAAGTGTCACACCCCGCCTTGGGGGGTATGACTGGCACCTGGTGCCCTACTGGGACCTGAACTGCTGGACTGCTAAGCCTGGGCACATCTGGGGCCTGGCTGGCTCTAACTCATATTTCTGGAAACAAAGGGCTATATAACGGCTGTAAACACAGCCCCCGGCCTATTGGCCTATAGCCTCCTGTACCTGTACTAACAGCTGACCAGAAACATATCAATTCAGGGAAACTTATGCGGGCCGACAAGGCCACCATGCTGTCTAGTTATCTATAACTCAATCATGAAGTACTAGAAACTACGTGACCGGCAAGGTCACCACTACTGGCAAACTATGGCCCCACACGGCCAACATAAAAGAAAGAAAGAGTACTAACAGCTATACAACTGCACGGCCTCACACGACCGGCTCATCTGATCACAGGGAGATATATACAGACTGTAAGCCTCTAGGAATAGCAATATAAATGATCGGGACAGGGCCCCGACCTACCCGTACTATACAACAAAAGAACTAAAATACACCTCTGGAATTCAGTCTCTGGATGACAGGACCTGAATACTCGATCGCTGACAGGAATAACGTAGTATCGCCTGCTCGTCTATGAGTACCTGCAGGCAAGTAATGCAGTGCCCCATCGGGCGTCAGTACCGCTGGTACTGAGTATGTAAAGCAATAACTGAAAGCGAAATCTAAAACCAACAATGTAACTGATGAAACTGAAGTAGGAAGAAATAGATTAACTGTCTAATAATGTAAGTCATACCTTCTCTCATATATATACTGGAAGGAGTAGGAGTCGTACCTGGAGACGTATCATTCTACTGCTGATCTACTCATATCTAACGTAACATGGCATAACATACATAACATAACATAGCACACACAAACCTTACTCGGCCCCCATAAGCCGAGAGGTACAACCAACACAGAATCTACACCCCTACCCCGGTCATCCCATCTCCTATAACCCCTGTAAGCATCCTGCCGGTCCCCTGGGTATGCACTTGGGCTCGCTGAGCCCCTGACTATAACTGTACCTGAGTTCGAAGGACTCCTGAATCAACACCCGGGCGTATCCGCTCGACAGGGGTGTATCAAAGCCGACCAATGCATAATATGGGGAAAACTGACATCCCATCTTCGTCCCCTGTGGGACGGCATGCCACTCCGTAGAGCGACGTATCCTCGTCCTCTGGCGGACGAGTCGATACAGATATCAACCCTGGGGCGGTCATGGATGCTAGGTAGTCCAACCCCAAACAATACTGCGGTCTCAACTAGCAATATTGTCTGCATATCTCACATGCTAAGGATAATAGGGGTAAGGTATCGTATATATTACATGCTGAACTAATGATAGTAATCTATACGTATTTAATACGTGCTGAGACTGGTAAATATATATATATGCAAATATAATATCCTACCAGACTGTTCTGGGGCTAATACTGAACAGGATATAGTATTTCTGCTGAAAATCATGTTGTATACTGAGTTTCTATAGTAACATGATTTACTAGTTCTAATATGCTTTCCATCTTCATTTTAACTTGTCGTTCTATTTCTGAGATGTCTTACAGATATTACATTAATTAACTGGATTTCAACTGAATACAATGATATCCTAATATTCTGTGTCACATCACATAATAAGCATGCTGAGCAGATTCTAACACTTGTATTAGGATCTATATCGAGCTAGCAAGTTTTGCGCAAATTATAACTCGATACTTCTAATACCGTACCAACATTCATAATAGGCATAACACATGACTTCTGAACATTCTACGGGCCTTTAAATTACGGTACTATGCCAAGATCACTAACTTGCCGAGGAAACTAGCTTTACATACCTTATCCTTGAATTATTCGTCTGTCGGACGAGACTCGACCGGTATTTCAACTATTTTCTCCCAACTGCATTCATAAATACGTCAATTAATACTAAATACAGCTTTACTTTAAAAGACAACGTCACTTTCGATATAGTTTATAGCCTAAACTTAGGCTTATCGAAAGACGGTCGAAAACTCGCTATTTTTCAGAGGTCCAGAAGGGAGAAATATTCACTTCACAGTTAGGAACACATAGACACTAATTTAGAGCAATTCCACTTACCTTAGCTCGGTGGCTCGACGATTCGTCGGCCGTATTTTACGAAACTGAATCCGTAGGAATGCTCTCTGCTGCTAAATATCTCAGTAGCTGGAGTTAATTAGAATTTGAACAACGTTTAGCAGCGTAAACGGTCGAAAATTATATAATTTCTTCGTTCCTTTTTCTCCCTCTGCGTTTGCCCTCTGTTCTCTGGAAATTTTAAATGTTTTTATCACTTAAAACTGAAGTGGGTCTTTATATACTTGGGCCTGGACAAGGCCAACGTGTCACGGAGCCAATGCGGAGGCCCCTCCTCCGTGACACGCTGCCATCGCGGAGGGGCTCTGCCTCGGCTCCTTCCGCGATGGTTCGACAGGTTTCTCGTCCGATCTTTTCCCGGGCCTTTCTCCAGCACGTATGGCCTTCAAATATGCTTGACCAGCGTGCGAATAGGTCGTTTAGGTGCCGGGAATTCTATGGGGTATAACACCAAAACCCTACTAGTGGCCACGGGAGGTACCAACGACCCATTGGTTCTTCCAATGGTCCATGGTCTCCACCCGTTGCCAATTCTAGCAAGCCCTAGGTTTAAGACCAGGATAAAAAACTGGTCCCAGAGAGTCGTGGTATCAACCAACGACTCATTGTGTGACCCATTGGTCCCTATCGGGCAGTTTTCCAGATTTCCTTTCAAGGGAATTTTTTTAACTTACCACCTTTTTAATCCCTAAACTACATTGTTTTGGGTTATATTCAGGGGATTTAGAGGGGTAATCAACATTTATACTTCATTCTTCTCATTCCCCCAGAAGTCAAAATGTAGAACTTTTTCAAAAAGCACAGAGCAGAAGCAAGGGTTCAACTTTTCTTCTCATATCTTCTTAAGTATTTTCTCCAGGATTCTCATTACCAGGTATATGAGAATTTAGCAAGGGAATTGTCCTTCCCTTGTGCTCCAGAATCCATGTAAATTTTCTTATCAGTTCTAGGCCCTGAGTTACGATTGTGAATAAATTTTCAGCTAGATTCCGTCTATATCATATGGAATATTGTTCAAGTTAATTGTTACTATATTTTCACTACCTAGCTATCATGTTGATACTTGTTCTTGTAAAGATGGTTTTAGCCCTAACTTTTGAATGCAGTAAATTAGAGTCTTGTATAATTAATTAGTTATTCATGTTGCTTGATTCTATCAGTATTGGGATTCCCATGTTATTAATATCAGTTAAAATCTTAGTGAGTTGTATGCTAGTCCAGTTTTAGTCAGAATATTAGCATACTCGGTATTTTTAGAAATGTAAATTGATCAGTTTGACTATAGTCTTTTCTAGAGGTGTCAGTAATGCCTCCCAGATATCACTTGAGAAATTAGTTTGTTCTTTAGACAGTTACGACACTTCTGAATAAGTAGCTCTGACCAATCTTAGAACCACCAGCTTCAGTTTCAATTTCTTCTTTAGATGGTTACGACGCTTCTAGATAAGCAGCTCTGCCTAGTCCTAGAACACCAATTACAGATTCTGGTCTGATAAGACTCTCAGGGTATTACCACATAAGTATCCCTAATTTAGTCTTGGACCCCAGTTTCGAGCTATCAGCTTAGTAGTCAGATTAGGACTATCCAGTGGGAGTAGAACTTAGCACCAAGCGGATAGGGGTTGCAGCGCATCCAGGTTCCCAGAACTACGTTACCACCGTAGTTTATATTATTGTCCCTACGGCCCTTGATTTGTGATCATCCAGTTCATGCCTTTATAACCTGACAAGGTATATTGGGTCCTATCGATGGGGCGTATACATCGAACTCCACGTCTAGCTCACGTGGTTATATGTCAACTAGTCAGTACAATTTCAGTTTAGCTAAGTTCAATTCAGTTTAGCTCAGATCAGTATCTCAGATTTAGGACATGTCAATTACCATCATCTAGGGTCATTATTGACCATATCAGTTATATTTTAGTTGTTCAGTTTTCAGTATTTCAATTGGTCATTTCATGTCATCTCAGTTTAGTTACTTACTCTTTCATGTGTATTATATCTTTCTCTTACTCAGTATACTCAGAGTACTGACGCATACCTTCTATGTTGTATTATATCATGATACAGGTGTAGGTTCTCAGCCCCAGCACCATCAGTAGATTTTCCTCAGACGATACCAGCAGCAGCTTTTGGTGAGTCCTCATCTTTCGAGGATGATATTTATTTTCAGTAATTTCTTTAAGTTAGACTTTAGAGTTAGCTGGGGGCTTGTCCCAGCAACTCATTGTTAGTATATGGCTTTCAAAGATAGACTCAGATATTTAATATAGTTTTTCAGATGTATGGACTTTCGTCAAATTAGTTTTTCTTAAATGATCTTATTTATTTAAAGATTCTGCTTATGTTTACTCAGTTTACTAGTGTCATGATAGACCATGAGTTGGCTTGAGGTTACTTGTGACTCCAAGTACCGTGTCTCATCCAGGGTATAGACTCGGGTCCTGACAACTTGGTATCAAAGCACTAGGTTTAGAGTATCCTAGGATGTCTAAAAGCCGCGTCAAGTAGAGTCCTTTTCATGGGTGTGAAGTGCACCACACTTATGATGGGGAGATTATGAGATGTTATTAAAAAAACTCCCTGTTGTTCATACTCCTTATCGTGCGTTGAAGTTCAATTCCAGAAACGTTCTCCTAACTCGTGCTCTATTTCGTTTCAGTGAAACTATGCCTCCAAGACGCGAAAATGGAAAAAGGGCTGGCAACGCTAACCGACTTTCCCTACCATCCCGAGCAGTCCCTCAAGATGACCAAGTTTCCTCAAAAGAATTCCAAGCGGCAATCCAGCTGTTGGCTCAGACAGTGACAAACCAAGTGAACCAGTAGGTGATTCCGGTAAACACAAACGGGTCCGCAGTAGCTGCTAGGTAGACCAGCAGAAGTGGAACCAGTAGTGTGGGAAGAGTTCACCAAAACATTCTTAGAAAGATTCTTCCCCTAGGAGTTTAGGGAGGCTAAGGTCACAGAGTTTATGAACTTGAAACAAGGTAACAGGACACACTAGAGTTCATGCGGTTATCAAGGTATGCTCTAGATATGGTAGCCGAGCCAAGGGCTCGCATGCTTAAGTTCATCAACGGAGTATCAAACCTAGTACTTAAGAAGTAAAAGACCGATATGCTCATAAACAATATTGACCTCTCCAGACTCATTGTTCATGCCTAGTAGATTGAGGCAGAAAAACTGAAAGATATGGAGCGGGAGAACAAGCGGGCTAGAACTGGTCAATTAGATTATGGCCACCAGAGGTCCGGCTGCAGTAACTAACCACAACAGCAGAGGACTCCAACACCCACCTCATCCAGCGCCCCTACCTTCCAGTCCCGCAAGGATTAGAACGGTGGAGCATCTGGTTCACAGTCCCAAAGTTACAGTGCTAGCAACGTTATCTAGCTTTCCCTAAGTGTGGCAAGAACCATCCAGGTGAATGCCTCCATGGCAAAGAGGGTTTCTTTTGGTGTGGACAGTTAGGTCACCGGCTAAGGCAATGTCCGTCGACAGGATGGGGGAGATCACAGTCTACAACTTTTGTAGCTCCAGCAGGCCGACCAGCTTAGCAGGCCAACACTTCAGGTACAGATGGCGGTCAGGGCCAAAATCGCTATTATGCTTTGTCCTCTCATCAGGATCATGAGATCTCACCTGACGTGGTCACGAGAATATTACGTCTCTTCAATCTAGATGTGTGTGCCCTACTAGATCCAGGAGCCAAATTATCATTTGTGACTCCCTTTGTAGCCTTCCAGTTTGAAATCAGTCCAGAATTCTTCTCAGAACCATTCTCAGCCTCTACCCCAGTTTGTGAGTCAGTTAAAGCCAGCCGAGTGTATAAAAACTGCCCAGTCTAAATATTGAATAAAGTCATCCAACTGACCTAGTAGAGTTAGACATGGTTGTTTCGATCTCATTCTTGGCATGGATTGGCTGCACTCTAGTTATGCCTCAGTCGACTGTAGAACTAGAGTCATCAGATTTCAGAATCCAAATGAGCCAGTTTTAGAATGGATGGGTAGTAGTTCAGCGCCTAAAGGTCGGTTTATTTCCTACCTTAAGGCAAGGAAGCTCATTACTAGAAGGTGCATTTATCACCTAGTTCGGGTCAAAGATTCCATCTCTAAGACCCCAACTATCCAGTCAGTCTCAGTTGTCAGGAGTTCCCTGACTTGTTTTCCAAAAATCTTCCCGGAGTCCCTCACGAGCGGGAAATAGACTTCAGTATAGACCTTCTTTCAGATACTCAGCGCATCTCCACTCCTCCTTATAGAATGGCTCCAACTGAGCTTAAGGAGTTGAAGGAGCAGCTAAAGGACCTTCTTGATAAGGGTTTCATCAGTCCCAACATCTCTCCATAGGGTGCTCCAGTGTTATTCGTGCAAAAAAAAAGATGGTACTCTTAGAATGTGTATCGATTACCGTCAACTAAATAAAGTTACAATTAAAAACAAGTATCCCCTACCCAGGATTGATGACTTGTTCGATTAGCTTCAAGGAGAAAGTTATTTTTCCAAGGTAGATCTCAGGTCGGGGTATCATCAGCTTAGAGCCAAAGAATGTGACATGTCGAAAAAAGCCTTTAGAACTTGGTATAGTCACTATGAATTCATGGTTATGTCCTTTGGACTAACTAATGCCTATGCAGCTTTCATAGATCTGATGAACAGGGTTTTCAAGTAGTATCTGCACATGTTCGTCATTGTATTTATTGATGACATTCTGGTATATTCCAGAAATGAGGAGGAATATGCTAACCATATGAGGATAGTGCTACAGATGCTCAGAGACCACCAGTTGTTCGCTAAATTTAGCAAATGTGAATTTTGGTTGAAGTTTGTGACTATCCTTCGTCATGTGGTCTCAAGTGAGGGTATTCAGGTAGACCCTCAAAAGATAGCAGCAGTGAAAGACTAGCCAAGACCTACTTCCCTAAATATTAGAAGTTTCTTGGGTCTAGCCGGTTATTACCGACATTTTGTAGAAGGATGTTTCTCTATTGCATCTCCTCTAACTAAGTTGACTTAGAAAAAAGTGAAGTTTCAGTGGTCAAATGCGTGTGAGAAGAGTTTTCAGGAGTTGAAGACTCGACTCACTACCGCTCTAGTTTTAACCTTACTAGAAGGAACAGATGGGTTTGTAGTACATTGTGACACTTCTAGAGTTGGACTTGATTGCGTTCTGATGCAGCGGGTTAAGGTGATATCTTACGCCTCCAAACAGCTCAAGGTTCATGAAAATAACTACCCGACTCATGACCTTGAATTGGTAGTGTTGGTGTTTTCTTTGAAGATATGGAGGCATTATCTTTATGGGATTTACGTGGATGTTTTCACTGACCACAAGAGCCTTAAGTATTTGTTCGGTCAGAAAGACTTGAATCTTAGTCAGAGAAGGTGGTTGGAGCTATTAAAGTATTACGACATGAGTGTGTTATACCACTCGGGCAAGGCCAATGTGGTGGTTGATGCCCTAAGAAGGATGTTCATGGGGATCGTGTCTCATGTTAAAGAGAGCAGAAAAGAACTGGCAAAGGATATTCAAGGTTAGCACGATTGGGAGTGCAATTGGTTGATTCAGCTGAGGGTAGAGTAGTACTGTAGAGTGGGTCAGGTTCCTCATTTATCAAAGTTAAGTCAAGGCAAGATGAAGATCCCATACTTCTTAAGATGAAAGTAGCAGTTCTCAGAAAAGAAGTTGAGGCTTTCTCCAAAGGGTGAAATGGTGTGCTTCGTTACCATGGCAAACAATGTGTACCGAATGTAGGTGACTTGAGAAAACAAATGCTGACAGAAGCACATAGTTCCAAATATTCTATCCACCCAGGAGCCACTAAGATATACCGTGACCTACGGGATATGTACTGGTAGAAAAACATGAAAAGAGACATTGCAAAGTTTATGGTTGAGTACTCGAACTGCCAACAGGTTAAGGTGGAACATTAGGTATGACTCAGGATATAAGCATACCCACATGAAAGTGGGGAATAAGTAAATATGGACTTTATAATAGGTCTACCTCATACTCGTTGGCAGCATGACTCAATTTGGGTTATAGTGGATCGAATGACCAAGTCAACACATTTCCTCCCAGTTAAAACAACAAACTTAGTTGAGGATTATGCTAGGCTGTACATCTGGGAGTTAGTTTGTAATGCCCCGGAAACTCAAAGACTAAATTCGGGACATAAATCAGAAAATTTGGAAATCTGTAGCAGTTGTCACAGAATGACTCACCTAATGGGTCGTTGTGAGAGATAACGACTTGTTAGGTCAGTCGTGAGAAGGAGGAGTAAGTATTGGTAAGTGAGAAGCAGTGTACTTGACGGATGGTGACCACGAGTCGTGGTCACCAACAACGACTCTCTATGTCCCCCATTACCAACCCTAGTCAGTTGTTAGGAAGTGCACCTAACGAGTGTCACCACGAGTCGTTATCACTGGTAACGACTCATTGTGTGACTCATTGTCAAGCCTAATATAGAAGCTTTAGAAGTTAGAAAGTGTGGTCCACGAATGGTGACCACGAGTCATGGTCAGTGACCACGACTCGCTAGGCCACTCGTGGTGACCTACAAAGAATTCCGGTAGTGTACTCCGCGGGTCTGACAACGAGTCGTGGTCCGTCACCACGACTCGCTAGGTCACCTGTTAGGGTCACTTGTAAGTTTTTCCTAGGAATTTTCTAAGGGCTATTTAGTAATTTCCTGCTCTCTTAAGCTTTAAACTATGTCATTTTGGACGTAAATTCAGACTTATTAGAGGGTTTGGATGGTTCCTTCCCTCATTCCCACGTTTATTCTTAGAAAAACATCGAAAGTTCTCTAAAGAAACTCTCAAGCAGGCTTAAGGTTTTCCTCCATTGCAGCAGTCCAAGTTTTCTCCTTCAAGAAACTTCAACACAGGTATGTGGGAATTCAACAAGGGAAATTACTCTTCCCTTTTGTCCCCCAAAACCCTCCCATAGTTTCTCTATTAGTTTTAGCCCTGAGTTTTCGAATATGCAGAAAGTACATGATATTATTCATTAATTCCATATAGAATGATATCCTTGCTTATTATTGATATGATCTCCATCAATTCTTACATGAATTGTGGATGTTCTTGCCAAGTGAATTCAAGCCTTAATTTTTTGAGTAAAGATTATTTGCGTAATAAATTCCATCAAGTGAATGAAGCATGTTTTGGGTTGAATTTCCTAGTAATTCTTATTATATATATATATATATATATATATATATATATATATATATGTATGTATGTATATGTTGAGCAAATATTCCATTGATAAGAATGATTTTAACCTTGTCAGATGAGATTTCTTTAATTCTTCAATTATTGCTATATTATGGAATTCCCGTGTTGTTGGAATGAGTTGAGTTCTCTATTAGCTTCTTAACAATTCAGTTTAGTTAGAACATAGAACCTCTTCAGAACTATTCAGAACTAGTCAACTGATAAGTTTGACTTCAGTCTTTTCCCGAGGTGTCAGTGGTGCCTTCCAATTATCAGAATCAGACTTAGAATCTAGTTTATTGGTCTATTAGGTGGTAATGACATTTTACATATATATCTCTGACCACCCCTAGGACCCCAATTTAGTTTATAGTTTGTTCTAAGACGGTTACAACGCTTTCAAATAAGAAGCTCTGACCAGTCTATAACCCAGTTTTAGAATCAGTTCCAATAAGACTCTCAGGGTACTTTCAGTTATATGTCCTTGACTAGTCTTGGACCCCAGTTTCACGCAACCAGCCTAGTAGTTCAGTTTAGGTTTTCTAGTGGGAGCAGAACTTAGAACCGAGCAGGTCGGGGTTCCAGTGAACCTAGGTTTCCAGAACTACGTTGCCAGTGTAGGTTATAGTATTACTTGGCCTGATTGGTCCTATACTTTTGTGATCACCTAGTTCATGCCTTTATACCCTAGCAAGGTATATTGGGTCCTACCGGTGGGGTGTATACATCGGACTCCATGTCTAGCTCACGTGGTTATATGTCGGTTACAGACTCTCCTACTAGTCAGTCCAGTCTAGTTTCAGAATAAGCAGCTTAGTTCATTTCTAGTTCTATCAGTTTAGCTCAATTCAGTTAAGTATCTCAGACTCAATACTTTCATACTTAGGTCATAGACAGGGTCATTTTGACCACCTCAGTTTACTTTAGTAGTTCAGTTCAGTTTACTTATGGGTCATTGCATGTCATATCAGTTTAAAAATTATATTTAGTTATGTTTTCTCCCACTTACATTCAAATTACTGACGCATACTTTTATGTTGTATCGTTTCATGATATAACTGTAGGTTCCCGACTCAACATCGTTAGCCATTGCGATCCAGATCCTCCTCCGCCACAGTTGAAGTGTGAGTCATCATCATTCGAGGGCCTTATTTCATTTTCTTTTAGTTGATTTATTATTTTTAGTTAGATTTAGAGTTAGCTGAGGGATTGTCCCAGCAACTCATCAGTTAGAAGGCTTTCAGACATAGAGTTAATTTTAAACTTCATATGCTTAAAATTTTATGTTTTCTTTTAGTTCTATTTTCTTAAAATGCTCTTGTGCTATTATTTTAAAGCTTCCACTATTCATGTTTTGCTAGAATACCAGTGTATGATAGACCAGGGGTTCACTTGGGTCACTTGTGACCTCAAGTACTGTGTTATGCCAAGGGTGTAGACTCGGGGCGTGACAAACTTGGTATAAGAGCCCTAGGTTTAGAATATCCTCGGAATGTCTAAAAGCTGCATCAAGTAGAGTCCTTTTCATGGGTTTGAAGCGATGAAGAGTAGGATACGAGATGTTATTTGGAAAACTCTCTTTTGTTCATACTCATTATCGTCTGTTAAATTTCAACTCCAGAAATGTCCTTCTAACTCGTGCTCTATTTTATTTCAGTGAATCATGCCTCCTAGATGTGGTAATGGAAGAAGGGTCGGTAACGCCACTAGACCTGCTCAACCAGCCCCAACAGCTCCTCAAGAGGATTTAGTGTCTACCGCCGAATTCAGGGCGGCAATTCAACTACTAGCCCAAACAGTCACCAACCAGGTGAGCCAACAGGTGGTTCCAGTAACCACGAACGGGTCTGCAACAGCTGCGAGGGTGCGAGACTTCACCCCTATGAACCCTCCATCCTTTCAGCAATCCAAAGTAGGGGAGGATCCTCAAGACTTCATGGATGAGATCAAGAAGATTACCCGTATTATGGGTGTCAGCTCCTCAGAGAGTGCTAATCTGGCTGCCTACTTTCTCAAAAGGGTAGCTCAAGTCTGGAATGACCAGTGCAAAGAGGGGCGGCCAGCAGGAGCAGGACCAGTGGGGTGGGATGAGTTCCACACAACTTTTTAGACAGATTTTTGCCTCGGGAGCTGAGGGATGCAAAGATAGCGGAGTTCATAAATTTGAGACAGGGCAACAGAACCATGGAGGAGTATGCTCTGGAATTTACCAGGATGCCTAAGCATGCTCTAGAGATTGTAGCTGAGCCAAGGGCTCGCATGTTGAAATTTGTGAACGGGGTGTTGAATCTGGTCCTCAAGGATTGTAGGATAGTGATGTTGATTAAAGATATGGACCTCTCCAACTTGATTGTCTATGCCCAGCAGATTGAGGCCGAAAAGTTGAAGGATATGGAGCAAAAGAATAAATGGGCAAGGACTGGCCAGTCAGATCATGAACATCAAAGGTCTAGCGATAGTAACCGCCCAAAGCAGCAACAACAACATCAGTAGCAACAATAGTAGAGATCCCCAACACCTAGTTTAGCCAGTGCCCCAACCTTTCGATCCTGCTAGGATCAGAGGGGAGGATCATCTGGCACTCAGTCTCAGGCCCACAACACCGTGAACAAGTATCCAGCTTGTCCCAAGTGTGGAAAGAACCACCCGGGAGAGTGCCTTCGGGGTCGAGAGGGTTGTTTTGGTTATAGACAGCTCGGACATTGGCTCAGGGAGTGCCCATCAGCCGGGTAATGGAGATCACAATCCACCACATCATCAGCTCTAGTAGGTCGACCAGCCCAGTAGGCTAACACATCAGGTACGGATGACGGTCAACATCAAAACCGTTTCTACGCTCTATATTCCCGTCAGGATCAATAGAGTTCATTTCACATAGTCACGGGTATGTTACGTCTTTTTCATCTTGACGTGTATGACCTCCTAAATCTAGGAGCCACTTTTTCATTCGTGACTCCCTACGTAGTAGTCTAGTTCAATATCAGTCCAGGTGTCCTCTCAGAACCATTCTTAGTCTCCACCCCAGTTGGCGAGTCAGTAAGAGCCAGCGGGGTGTATAGAAACTGTCCAGTATCAATTTTGAATAAAGTCATCCCAGTTGACCTCGTGGAGTTAGATAGGGTCGATTTTGACATTATCCTTGGCATGGATTGGTTACACTCCTGCTATGCCTCAGTTGATTGAAGAACTAGAGTTGTCAAGTTCCAGTTTCCTAATGAACCAGTGTTAGAATGGAGGGGCAGCAATTCAGCGCCTAAGGGTAGGTTCATTTCCTACCTTAAGGCCAAGAAACTCATCTCGAAGGGGTGTATTTATCATCTAGTTCGAGTCAAGGATTCCAACTTTGAGACCAACTATACAGTCAGTTCCAGTAGTTAGTGAGTTCCCAGATGTATTTCCTAAGGATCTTCCCGGAGTTCCCCCTGAGCGGGAAATAGACTTCGGGGTAGACCTTCTCCCAGATACTCAGCCAATCTCCTTCCCCCCTTATAGAATAGCTCCAGCTTAGCTTAAGGAGTTGAAGAAGCAACTAAAAGATCTTCTTGACAAGGGTTTCATTAGACCCAACATCTCTCTTTGGGGTTCTCCAGTACTATTCATGCGTAAAAAAGATGGTACCCTCAGAATATGCATAGATTACCGTCAGCTGAACAAGGTCACAGTTAAGAAAAGGTGTCCCCTACCCTGAATAGATGACCTATTTAACCAACTTCAGGGAACCAGTTTTTTCTCCAAAATTGATCTAAGGTCAGGGTACTATCAGCTAAGGGTTCGAGAGTGTGACATATCGAAAAAAGCATTCAGAACTCGATATGGTCACTACAAGTTTGTGTTGATTTCCTTCGGGCTAACAAATGCCCCAGCAGCCTTCATGGATTTTATGAACAGGGTCTTCAAGTAGTATCTAGATATGTTCGTCATTGTATTTATCAGCTACATTCAAGTATACTCAAGAAATGAGGAAGAGCATGCAAATCACCTAAGTTCAACAAGTGCAAATTCTTGTTAAAGTCCGTGACTTTCTTAAGGCATGTGGTCTCAGGTGAAGGAATACAAGTAGATCCTCACAAGATAGCAGCAGTGAAAGATTGGCCCAGACCTGCCTCTCCTAATGAAATCAGAAGTTTCCTGGGCTTAGCTGGTTATTACCGACAGTTTGTTGAAGGCTTCTCCTCTGTAGCATCTCCTCTGACTAGTTTAACTTAGAAGAAAGTGAAGTTTCAGTGGTTGGATGAGTGTGAGAAGAGTTTTCAGGAGTTGAAGACTCGACTCACTACTGCTCTAGTTTCAACATTGCCAGAAGGATCATATGGATTTGTTGTTTATTGTGATGCTTATAGAGTTTGGACTCAGATATGTCCTGATGCAGCTGTCAAAGTGATAGCCTACGCCTCCAGACAACTCAAAGTTCATGAGAAGAACTATCCAACTCATGACTTAGCATTGGCAGCGGTGGTGTTTCCGCTAAAAATATGGAGGCATTACTTATATGGAGTTCACGTAGATGTTTTTACATATCATAAGAGTCTTCAGTACGTGCTGAGTTAGAAGGATCTAAATATGCGTCAGAGAAAGTGGTTGGACTTGCTAAAGGACTATGACATGAGTGTGCTGTATCAACCGGGTAAAGACAATGTGGTGGATGACGCCCTAAGCAGACGGTCTATGGGGAATGTGGCTCACATTGAGAAAGGCAAGAAGGAGTTAGCAAAGGATGTTCACAGACTAGCCCGGTTAGGGGTGTAGTTGGTGGATTCAGCCGAAGGTGGTATGGTAATGCAAAGTGGGTAGGATTCATCCTTTGTAGTTGAATTCAAGTCCAGACAGGATGAGGATCCCATCTTACTCAAGCTTAAGGGAGCAGTTCTTAGAAAAGAAATAGAAGCTTTCTCCCAAGGGGGAGATGGGGTGCTCCATTACCAGGGTAGGTTGTGTGTACCAGATGTTGGTGAGTTGAGACAACAGATATAGGCTGAAGCGCATAGTTCTAGATATTCCATTCACCCTGGTTCTACTAAGATGTACCGTGATTTACGGGATTTTTACTGGTGAAATGACATGAAAAGAGATATCACTGAATTTGTAGCTAAGTGCCCGAACTACCAGCAAGTCAAGGTAGAACACCAGAGACCAGGAGGTATGACCCAAGATATCAGCATACCCACATGGAATTGGGAAGAAGTAAATATGGACTTCATTACAGGTCTATCTCAAACTTGTCGGCAGCATGACTCAACCTGGGTAGTAGTAGACCGGATGACTAAGTCAGCTCACTTCCTCCCAGTAAAAACCATAGACTCAGTTGAGGACTTTGCCAGACATTACATCCAAGAGTTATTCAGACTCCATGGGTGCCTTTATCTATCATTTTAGACAGAGGAACTCAGTTCAGCTCACACTTCTGGAAATCTTTTCAAAAGGGACTAGACACTCAGGTCAAGCTCAGCACCGCTTTTCACCCGCAGACCGATGGGCAAGCTGAGTGGTGTATTCAATCCCTAGAAGATATGCTAAGAGCATGTGCGGTCGATTTTAAGGGTAACTGGGATGACCATTTATCTCTTATCGAGTTTGCGTACAACAACAGCTACCAGTCGAGCATTCAGATGGCCCCATTTGAAGCATTATATGGGAGAAGGTGCAGATCTCCTATAGGGTGGTTCGAGGTTGGTGAAGCTACCTTTATAGGGCCATACTAAGTTCATGAGGCCTTGCAGAAAGTTTATCTCATTCGAGAAAGGTTGAAAACAGCTCAGAGCCATCAGAAATCTTATGTTGATGTACGGGGAAGAGAATTGAAGTTTGCAGTTGATGACTAGGTTTACCTAAAAATTTCGCCCATGAAAAGGGTGATGAGGTTTGGAAAGAACGGAAAGCTCAGTCTGAGGTACGTAGGACCGTATAGAATTTTGAGGTGTATCGACAATATAGCCTATGAGATATAATTACCTTCAGAACTAGTAGTTGTACACCCAATTTTCTATGTGTCACTTTTAAAGAAGTGCATCGGAGATTTAATCTTAGTTGTGCCATTAGATAGTGTAGGAATAAAAGATAGTCTCTCATATAAGGAAGTACTAGTCCAGATCCTTGACCATCAGGTTCCTAAGCTGAGGAACAAGGAAATAGCTCCAGTCAAAGTCTTATGTATAAATCAGTAGGTTGAGGGAGCTACGTGAGAGGCCGACACAGATACGATGGCCAAATACCTGCATTTGTTCTCTAGTGTCTATATCACAGCTTGAGACATTAGTTTAGACCCTAGGACTCAATTTAGCTTTCATGCTTTAGTTTAGGTTTTCAAGTTTCTTTTATGTTTCTGAATGTATGTATGAAAGGTATATTCAGTTTAGTCATGTATTTTGAAACGGAGGTAGTCATTCCGACGATTTTGGAGTTAAATGAATAGTATCTAGAATATTTGGTTGTTATTCTCTACTTTACTTTGTGTTTTCTAACATTTGAGGATGAATGTTTCCAAGGGGGAGCTATTGTAATGCCTAGGTAACTCGAAGACTAAATCCGAGACTTAAATCAGAAATTTTGGAAATCTGCAGTAGTTTTCACAGAACGACTCACCTAACAGGTCTTTGTGAGGGCTAACGACTCATTAGGTCAGTCGTGAAAAGGAGGAGTAAGTATTGGTAAGTGAGAAGTAGTGCACTTGACGGATGGTGACCATAAGTCGTGGTCACCAATAACGACTCGTTATGTCCCCCGTTACATGCCCTAGTTAGTTGTTAGGTAGTGCACCTGACGAATGTCACCACGAGTCGTCATCACTGGGAACGACTCGTTATGTGACTCAAGGTCAAGCCTAGTATAGAAGCTTCAAAAGTGAGACAGTGTGGTCCACGACTGGTGACCACAACTCGTGGTCCGTGACCACGACTCGTTAGTTTCCTTGTTAGGGTCGCCTATAAGTTTTTTCCAGTGATTTTCTAAGGGCTATTTAGTAATTTCCTACTCTCCTAAGCTTTAAAATACGTTGTTTTGGATGTAAATTCAGACTTATTAGAGGATTGGACGGTTCCTTCCCTCATTCCCATGTTTATTCTCAGAAAAACATCAAAAGTTCTCTCAACAAACTCTCAAGAAGGCTTAGGGTTTTCCTCCATTCCACCAGTCCAAGTTTTCTCCGTCAAGAAACTTCAGCACAGGTATGTGGGAATTCAACAAGGGAAATTGTTCTTCCCTTATGTCCCCCAAAATCCTTCCATAGTTTCTCTATCAGTTTTAGCCCTAAGTTTTCGAATACTCAGAAAGTACATGATATTATTTTTTAATTCCATATAGAATGATATCCTTGATTATTATTGATATAATCTCCATCAATTCTTACTTGAATTGTTGATGTTCTTGCCAAGTGAATTCAAGCCCTAAATTTTTGAATATAGATTATTAGCGTAATAAATTCTATCTAGTGAATGAAATATGTTTTGGGCTGAATTTCCTAGTAATTCTTATTTTATATAAATGTTGAGCAAATATTCCATTGATAAGAATGATTTTAACCTTGTCGGATGAGATTTCTTTAATTTTTCAATTTTTGCCATATTATGGAATTCCTGTGTTGTTGGAATGAGTTGAGTTCTCTATTAGCTACTTAAGAGTTTAGTTTAGTTAGAACATAGAACCTCTCCAGAACTATTCAGAACTTGTCAATTTTATGTTTTCTTTTAGTTCTATTTTCTTAAAATGCTTTTGTGTTGTTATTTTAAAGCTTCCGCTAGTCATGTTTTGCTAGAATACCAGTGTATGATAGACCAGGGGTTGACTTGGGGTCACTTGTGACCTCAAGTATTGTGTTATGCCCAGGGTGTAGACTCGGGGCATGACAAACTTGGTATCAGAGCCTTAGGTTTAGTCCTTTTCATGGTTGTGAAGCGCGCCACACTTATGATGAGGAGGCTACGAGATGTTATTAGGAAAACTCTCTTTTGTTCATACTCATTATCGTGCGTTAAAGTTCAACTTAAGAAACGTCCTTCTAACTCATTCTGTATTTTGTTTCAGTGAATCATGCTTTCCAGCGCGGTAATGGAAGAAGGGCTGATAACACCAATAGACTTGCCCCACCATCCTCGACAGCTCCTCAAGAAGATTCAGTGTCTACCGCCGAATTTAGGGTGGCCATTCAACTGCTAGCCCAAACAGTCACCAACCAGGTAAGCCAACAGGTGGTTCCGTAACCATGAATGGGTCTGCAACAGCTGCGAGGGTGCGGGAGTTCACCCGTATAAACCATCCATACTTTCAGGGATCCAAAGTAGGGGAGGATCCTCAAGAGTTCGTGGATGATATCAAGAAGATTACCCACATTATGGGTGTCAGCTCCTCGGAGAGTTCTGATCTGGATACCTACCAGCTCAAAGGAGTAGCTCAGGTCTGGCATGACCAGTGGAAAGAGGGGCGACCAACGGGAGCAGGACCAGTGGGGTAGGATGAGTTCCACACAGCTTTCTTGGACAGATTTTTCCCTCGGGAGCTGAGGGAGTAAAACATGGCAGAGTTTATAAATTTGAGATCGACAACAACAATGTGAAGGAGTATGCTCTGGAGTTTACCAGGCTGTCTGAGTACGCTCTAGAGATGGTAACCAAGCCAAGGGCTCGCATGTTGAAATTTGTGAATAGGATGTCAAATTGGTCCTCAAGGAGTGCAGGACAATGATATTTATTTAAGATATAGACCTCTCCATCTTGATTGTCTATGCCCAGCAGATTGAGGCCGAAAAGCTGAAGGATATGGAGTGAAAGAACAAATGGTCAAGGACTAGCCAGTCATATTATGGAAATTATTGGTCTAGCGGTAGTATCCTCCCACACAGAAACAACAACAATAACAACAGTAGCAATAGAGAGCCCCAGCACCCAGTTCAGCTAGCGCCCCAACCTTTCAGTCTCGCCGGGATCGGAGGGGTGGGTCATCTGGCAATTAGTCTCAGGCCCACAGTATCGGGAACAAGTATCCAGCTTGTCCCAAGTGTGCCAAGAACCACCCAGGAGAGTGTCTTTAGGGTCGAGAGGGCTGTTTCCATTGTGGAAAGCTCGGACATTGGCTCAGGGAGTGCCCATCAGCTGGGTTAGGGAGATCACAATCCACCACAACATCAACTCTAGCAGGTCAACCAGCCTAGCAGGCTAACACATCAGGTATAGATGACGGTCAACGTCAAAATCATTTCTATGCTCTATCTTCCCGTTAGGATCAGGAGAGTTCATCTGACGTAGTCACGGGTATGTTACGTCTCTTTCATCTAGACGTGTATGTCCTCCTATATCCAAGAGCCACTCTTTCATTCGTGACTCCCTATGTAGTAGTCCAGTTCAATATTAGTCCAGAGGTCCTCTCAGAACCATTCTCAGTCTCCACCCCAGTTGGCGAGTCAGTTAGAGCTAGCCGGGTGTATAGAAACTGCCTAGTCTCAGTTCTGAATAAAGTCATCCCAGTTGACCTCATAGAGTTAGATATGGTCGATTTTGAAATTATCCTTGGCATGGACTGGTTACACTCCTGTTATGATTCAGTTGATTGCAGAACTAGAGTTGTCAAGTTTCAGTTTCCTAATGAACCAGTGTTAGAATGGACGAGCAACAGTTCAGTGCCTAAGGGTAGGTTTATTTCCTACCTTAAGGCCTAGAAACTCATCTCCAAGGGGTGTATTTATCGTCTAGTTCGAGTCAAGGAATCCAACTTTGAGACCCCAACTATCCAGTCAGTTCCAGTAGTTAGTGAGTTCCCAGATGTATTTCCTGAGGATATTGCCGGAGTTCTCTCTGAGTGGGAAATAGACTTCGGGATAGACCTTCTCCCAGATACTCAGCCAATCTCCATCCCTCTTTACAGAATGGCTCCAGCTGAGCTTAAGGAGTTGAAGGAGCAACTGAAATATCTTCTTGACAAGGGTATTATCAGACCCAACATCTCTCCCTGGGGTGCTCCAGTACTATTTGTGCATAAGAAACACGGTACCCTCAGAATGTGCATAGATTACCGTCAGCTGAACCAGGTTACAGTCAAGAATAGGTATCCCCTACCCCAAATCCACAACCTATTTAACCAACTTCAAGGAACCAGTTTTTTCTCCAACATCGATCTAAGGTCAGGGAACTATCCGCTAAGGGTTCGAATGTGTGACATATCAAAAAAAGTATTCAGAACTCGACATGGTCACTACAAGTTTGTGTTGATGTCCTTCGGGCTAACAAACGCCCCAGCAGCCTTCATGGATTTTATGAATAGGGTCTTCAAGTAGTATCTTGATATGTTCGTCATTGTATTTATCAGGGACATTCAAGTATACTCCAGAAATGAGGAAGAGCATGCAAATCACCTAATATTAGCATTGCAGACACTCAGGCACCGCCAGCTATTCGCCAAGTTCAGCAAGTGCGAATTTTGATTAAAGTCCGTGACTTTCTTAAGGCATGTGGTCTCAGGTGAAGGAATACAAGTAGATCCTCACAAGATAGCAGCAGTGAAAGATTGGCCCAGACCTACCTCTCCTACTAAAATCAGAAGTTTCTTGGGCTTAGTCAGTTATTACCGACGGTTTGTGGAAGGATTCTCCTCTATAACATCTCCTCTGACTAGTTTAACTCATAAGAAAGTGAAGTTTCAATGGTCAGATAAGTGTGAGAAGAGTTTTCAGGAGTTGAAGACTCGACTTACTACCGCTCCAGATTTAACCTTGCTAGAAGGATCGGATGGATTGGTTGTTTATTATGATGCTTCCAGAGTTGGACTCGGATGCATTCTGATGCAGTGGGCAAAGTGATAGCCTTCGCCTCCAAACAGCTCAAAGTTCATGAGAAGAACTATCCATCTCATGACTTAGAATTGGCAGCGGTGGTGTTTGAGCTAAAAATATGGAGGCATTACTTATATGGAGTTCACGTAGATGTGTTTACAGATCATAAGAGTCTTCAGTACGTGCTGAGTCAAAAGGATCTAAATCTCCATCAGAGAAGGTGGTTGGAGTTGCTAAAGGACTATGACATGAGTGTGCTGTATCAACCGGGTAAAGACAATGTGGTGGCTGATGCCCTAAGCAGACGGTCTATGGGGAGTGTGGCTTACATTGAGAAAGGCAAGAAGGAGTTAGTGAAGGATGTTCACAGACTAGCCTGGTTAGAGGTGTAGTTGGTGGATTCAGTCAAAGGTAATGTGGTAATGCAAAGCAGGTCGGATTCATCCTTGGTAGTTGAATTCAAGTCCAGAAAGGATGAGGCTCCTATCTTGCTTAAGCTTAAGGGAGTAGTTCTCAGAAAAGAAATAGAAGCTTTCTCCCAAGGGGGAGATGGGGTGCTCCATTACCAGGGTAGGTTGTGTATACCAGATGTTGGTAAGTTGAGACAGTATATATTGGCTGAAGGACACAATTCTAGAGATTCCGTTCACCCTGGTGCTACTAAGATGTACTGCGATTTACGGGACGTTTACTGGTGAAACAACATGAAAAGAGATATCGCTGAATTTGTAGCTAAGTTCCCGAACTGCCAGCAAGTCAAGATAGAACACTAGAGACCAGGAGGTATGACCTAGACACTCATTTCCAAATTGCCCAAATCTCTCTTTCCCTCTATGTTCTTTGTAAGACCTAAAGGAATAAGATAAAGGAAATTAGAAAAGATAACCAGTAAATATTTCATTATTTCTTCTGGTTAGAAGGGCCGAGTTGTAACAATTCTACTATCTATTGGTAAAATAATTTCCTCTAGTGGGGGAATTATAGACTCAACCACCTTAGTTTTGGTATGCCATTTATTAACAATCATGCTCAATGATTCCTTTTGATCATCCAATTTTCCTGTGTACTCTAACCATTTAAAGAACTCTATATTGCATCACATCCTTTTCATATCGGCGCTTCATTTTTTCCTAAAGGATAATCTTTCCTTTAATGAATATTTTTCTTCATAGCATTGCCTTTTTGTGCTATTTTCTGGATCTAACAAGAGTTTATCTAAATATTCAAAGTCTGGTTCGAACTCCTCATCAAATCTAATCATGCATAAAGAGTTTCTTACTCCTAGCATCTCACTAGCAGTGGGACTTGTTCTTTTGGTAATTTTAGGTTCATATTCAACCTTAGGAATTGTTTCAGAGAAATCTACTCCCTTTAATTTTTTTCTCTATGTCTTCAAGTGTTACCTCCTTTTCTTCTTGCGTTTTTGAAAATGAATTTATCGAAAAAGATATTCTTTTACTTGAAGAATCATGACTTAAGGATTGGGATCTTAGAAATTTTAAATCTATAGATCCATCCGAAAATTATATTACCTGCTCAATGGTTGAATTTTGTTCCTCAATATCTGGCTCCGTTATGGAGTCAAAATGCCAATTATCCTTTACTAACACATCATCCCATTTTATCATTGTTTGGATGAAAATATTGTTGTGATTGTGATTGGCTTCCATAAACATGGTAACCCCTTTATTACTTACTATTTTTGCTTTTGGAGCTAGGGTAGTTTTCATTAGCCTGTAATATACTTTGTATATTATGGTTATTTCTCTTGTATTTTCTTTTCTATTCATGTTTTTTGTTTTAACATTTAATGTTAGGGTATTCATAACATTTTGATCATTAATATATATAGAAAATTGGGATAATAGTTAAAATATACCGGGCCATTAGCTAGGTTACTTTGTAATACTGCTAATAATGAATCATCAAAGTTTAGTAGCCTATTGTCTCTTAATAGAAGACATATAGGTACGTCTAAGCCTAATCGATACAACGATTTAACCGAGACTTGGACAAGTCCTATGTGAAGAAACTTAAAGTTTTTCTTATATTTGTTAATGTTTTCAGCTGCTAATAATTTAATAGTCTCAATAGACTTATTAATAGCGACCGTAGATTCTGAGGTTTTAATATTATAATTTTTAATAAAACTAAAGTGTCCAGTTTTATATACAATTTCAAAACATTCCTTTGGGATATTCCAATTTTGCAAATCGCTCTCTATCTTAGCTATTTTAGCAGTTGTGGCAGAAATATTAATACTATTTATTATGTTTTGATTTTCAGAGGTATCCATTAAAATTGTGCACATAGTTTTAACTGAATAATTAATATATCATCTAATTATCTTCTTTGTATATAGAAATTATGACTAACATAACATAATTCGTTATATAACCTGATTAGATTGTCAAGAATTAATTTTCTAAAATAGTTATCTAGAGTTTCTGAAGGTATTAGTTTTTTTATAATAGTCTAAGTTCTTTAATATTTCTGTTCTTTTATTTTTATAGTTACTCTGGTATTTCAAACATACTCATTTTCTCCTATTGTAGTATTTTATTTGTTCTGTAAATGGATGTGTAAGCTTAAATTTTAATATAATACGAAGTATTTGGGGGAATGTTAGTACTATCCTGGGACCAATATCTACTTTAAATGTTACTCCTTAATAGTTATTTCTTTGTGAAGTATTTACTAGTTATCTTATCTATTTCCTTTATCTTATTCCTTTAGGTCTGGTGACGGGAACACCATCCGGATCCGGCTCTAGTATCTAAACTTTAGAGCTAATCCAGCAGAAAATACAGGCTTGCGAACGTCTAGACCGTGATTAAATGGTTACCCAACTTAAGGAATAAAACTAAGAAAATAGAGTAAGAGTATCAGCAAAACTAAACACAGAAATAACCGCTCAAGAGTAACATAATTTCGACTGGCTCTAGGATAGTATAAAGATTTAGCTACTCAAACTCATACTCATCCCGGCCAATATGGATACCATTTAATGGGAGGAGTATGAGTTTGAGTAGCTACATATTTATACTATCCTAGAGCTAGTCGAAATTATGTTACTCTTGAGCGGTTATTTCTGTGTTTAGTTTTGCTGATACTCTTACTCTATTTTCTTAGTTTTATTCCATAAGTTGGGTAATCGTTTAATCACGGTCTAGACATTGGCAAGCCTGTATTTTCCATTGGATTAGCTCTAAAGTTTAGATACTAGAGCCGGACCCGGATGGTGTTCCTGTCACAAGACCTAAAGGAATAAAATAAAGGAAATTAGATAAGATAACCAGTAAATAATTCACAAAGAAATAATGAAAAGACCATTCAAAGAAGAGGAAAAACCAAAACCAGAAAATAAATATTCAGTTCTGGCAGAATTCCAATCTTTGCCGAAAGTTACTATTCCATCCCCATTAAAGGAACCCATAACCAGTCAGACCAGATTACAACCATTAAAATCAGTTTTTAAAGGAGACTCTTCATCAAGTGTCAAAACTATCTCTATCCAAACAAAGGATAGCTATGAAATGAAGCCACCAGAGACATACCCTTAGGAAGTTATGCCAGCGACTTCTGAAAAGAAAATGGAGAAAAATATTCCAAATAAACAGCAGTTTGAGCTAACAGTTTTACAGGTTCTGCCGATCATGGCCCTCAATAAAAAATATGAAGGTTTTAGAGTACCCGAGTTACTAAAACCCTGCTACACAAATTGGAATTATATGGAGATAGATGATCCCCTTAAAACCCGAAGGTATTATGAGTTCATTTTAATAGACACCAATTCAATAAAAATTGAGCATAAATTAAAATGTCTGGATAATCCTGACAACATTCAATACTCGAAGATCACAATTAAAAGAATTTTAAGTTCGTTTGAATGGTTTGTAGATCATCTACATACACCCATTCCCCTATCAAGAACCCATAGACCCCAGACATACAACTGTTATGATTATAAGGCATCCTGGTATAACTTTATGTATCTAAGGCCCAACACTCACTCTTGGTTCGTCAAGTATCCGTAAGATATGAAAAGCATGATCATCCCCAGATGGTTTTACGAATGGTGGAACCAATTCAGAGGAAATAAATAGGTATTGTCAAAATATTTTCAGACACAGTTTGAAAAATTCCAAGTAGAGCAGAATATTTCTACCCTACCAAAAAATATTAAATAGTGTAAGTTTTTTATTGCAAAAAGAATTTCATATATTATTAGTTGGTCCTTTGATATTTATGAATTTTAAAAGATTAAATATCTAAGTAAGACTATCAAAATCAAAGGCCGGTCACTAACACTCCGGGAAGATAAGGAAACTTCAAGTTCTTCATTACTATAGGATTCCCAACTGTCCAAGGAAGAATTAAAAAGAAGACTCTAGCAGGCCTTGTCAAATTTGGAAAAAGATACCCAACAAAAACAGATAATGGAATTATTAGATACTACATCCTCTCATACAAGTGAACCAAGAAATGGAGACATGCTAGATCCGCAAGGGATAGCTCAAGCTTATCTTCTCAACTAAAGAAGACGGCCAAACTACCCTTTTAGAAAAATGAAAAGCTACTACAATCAAAGGCAGTGGACCCTTCAGGAATCCACCCAAAAAATAATGTAGCAAAAAGACAAGCTGCATAAGGATAAAATGGAATCTCTACAAACTCCCATGCAGATGAAGATGAATCTTCATCAAATTCCAAGGTCACATCAGGACAAATATCAAATTTCAAGGAAACCAAGTTTCAAGAAGATGAAGACATTTTTTAAATAGATCCGTGTAAAATTAAATTTATCACGTGTGGACACATGTAAATAGATAGCAGGTAGTAATTAGTTGAGTCATCATATTGAGGTCTATTTAAGACATTCACCTTGTATTAGGAAGGGCATTCGAGAAACACTATTCTCACTTCCAAATTGCCCAAATCTCTCTTTCCCTCTATGTTCTCTATATTTCCTTCTTATCAATAAATAGCTCTTTGTAAGTATCTTTTCTTCTACTTTATTATTACTTGTAGTATCTATCTTTTGTTTTGCTCCTGCCTTTGAAATTTATTTTCAAGTCTTTTTTTGCGATCCGTTAAATGGTATTAGAGCCATGTGAGAATTTTCTTTTTAATGGTGCTGTAATTTTTCTGAGTATTATTCCAAATTCCTGAAGTGAATCTTACTAATTGTTTGGGGTTTTTTAGGGAGATTTTTTGTTTCAAGATGCCTCCATATCCTATGTCTGAGGCGTCAGTTTCTACTATCATGAATGCCTCTGGATGTGGTAACATAATTTCGATTGGCTCTAGGATAGTATAAAGATTTAGCTACTCAAACTCATACTCCACCCTACCAACATGGCTCTGATATCATTTAACGGATCGTAGAAAATGACTTGAAAATAAATTACAAAGGCAGGAGAAAAATAAAACATAGATACTACAAGTAATAATAAAGTAGAAGAAAAGATACTTACAAAAAGCTGTTTATTGATAAGAAGGAAATACAGAGAACATAGAGAGAAAGAGAGATTTGGGCAATTTGAAAGTAAGAGTAGTGTTTTTCGAATGCCTTTCCTAATACAAAGTGAAGTTCTTAAATAGATCTCAATATGATGAGTCAACTAATTACAACCTGCTATCTATTTACATGTGCCCGCATGTGACAGATTTAATTTTACACGGATCTATTTAAAAGATGTCTTCATCTTCTTGAAACTTGGTTTCCTTGAAATTTGATATTTGTCCTAATGTGACCTTGGAATTTGATGAAGATTCGTCTTCATCTACATGGGAGTTTGTAGAGATTCCATTTTGTCTTTATGTGGCTTGTCTTTTTGCTACATTGTTTTTGGGGTGGATTCCTAAGGGGTCCACTGCCTTTGATTGTAGTAGCTTTTCATTTTTCTGAAAGGGTAGTCTGGCCATCTTCTTTAGTTGAGAAGATAAGCTTGAGCTATCCCTTGTGGATCTAGCATGTCTCCATTTCTTGGTTCACTTGTATGAGAGGACACAGTATCTAATAATTCCGTTATCTATTTTTGTTGGGTATCCTTTTCCAAATTTGACAAGGCCTGCAAGAGCCTTCTTTTTAATTCTTCCTTGGACAGTTGGGAATCCTATAATAATGAAGAACTTGAAGTTTCCTTATCTTCCCGGAGTGTTAGTGACTAGCCTTTGATTTTGATGGTCTTACTTAGATATTTAATCTTTTCAAATTCATGAATATCAAAGGACCAACTAATAATGTATGAAATTCTTTTTGCAATAAAAAACTTACACAATTTAATATTTTCTGGTAGGGTAGAAATATTCTTCTCTACTTGAATTTTTCAAACTGTGTTTGAAAATATTTTGACAATACCTATTTATTTCCTCTGAATTGGTTCCACCATTCGTAAAACCATCTGGGGATGATCGAGCTTTTCATATCTTATGAATACTTAACGAACCATGAGTATGTGTTGGGCCTTAGATACATAAAGATATACCAGGCTGCCTTATAATCATACTAGTTGTATGTCTTGGGTCTATGGGTTCTTGATAGGGGAATGGGTGTATGTAGATGATTACAAACCATTCAAACAGAATTAAAATTCTTTTAATTGTGAACTTTGACTATTGAATGCTGTCAGGATTATCCAGACATTTTAATTTATGCTTAATTTTTACTGAATTGGTGTCTGTTAAAATGAACTCATAATACCTTCGGGTTTTAAGGGGATTATCTGTCTCCGCATAATTCCAATTTGTGTAGCAGGGTATTAGTAACTCGGGTACTCCAAAACCTTCATATTTTTTATCGAGGGCCATCATCGGCAGTACCTGTAAAACTATTAGCTCGAACTGCTGTTTATTTGAAATATTTTTCTCCATTTTCTTTTCAGGAGTCACTAGTAGAACCGCCTGAGAATATGTCTCTGATGGCTTCGTATTATAGCTATTCTTTGTTTGGATAGAGATAGTTTTGTCGCCTGATGAAGAGTCTCCTTTAAAAACTGAGTTTAATGGTTGTAATATGGTCTGACTGGTTATGGGTTCCTTTAACGGGGACGGGATAGTAGCTTTTGGCAAAGATGAGAATTCTACCAAAACTAAATATTTATTTTCTAATTTTGGTTTTTCCTCTTCTTTGAAGGGTCTTTTCATTATTTTCTTCTGGTTTGAAGGGCTAAAATGGAGGCCTCAAGGGCCTTATACCTGGTGTTTCGGGTCTCATTTAGTTCCCTGTAGAAATTCCCTAGTCAAAAAATCTGGGAGAGAATTATTTTCTCCTTGGATAAATTCGATTTGAAAATCAAAACTAGATAACAAAACCTGCCATCTGGCAAATATTTTTTTAGAAACTAGATTTTTTATATCTTTTTGTAAAACATCTTTGGCTGCTTTGCAGTCTACTTGTAGTAAAAATTCTTTATTTATTAAATCGTCTTGAAATTTTGTGATATATAGCACTATAGCTAGAATTTCCTTTTTAATGGTGCTGTAATTTCTCTGAGTTATTCCAGATTCCTGAAGTGAATCTTACTAATTGTCGGGGTTTTCTAGGGAGATTTGTTGTTTAAGGTTGCCTCCATATCCTATGTCTGAGGCGTCAGTTTCTATTATCATGAATGCCTCTGGATGTGGTATTCTTAGACATGAAAGTTTTTGAACTATTGATTTTAATTTTTGGACTGTCTCTGTCTGTTCTAATCCCCATGGGACTGGATCCTTTCTAAGATGCTAATAAAGAGACCTACAAACCTGTCTAATATTTGGAATAAAATCTGCAACATAATTGAGACTTCCTAAGAATCTCTGAAGCTGAGTTTTATCAATTAATTCATCTGGAAATTTGGATGAGAACTCTATGGCTCTACAAATGGGTTTATAGGTTCCTTGATATAAGTCATGACCAAGGAATCTAATAGCACTCTGGAATAACTTAATCTTTTTAGTGTTTACTACTAATTCGTTTTGTTTAACAACCTTTAAAAAGGTTTGAATATGTTTGAAGTGTTGGTCAATATCTTCTGTGTATATTAAAACATCATCTATGTAAACTATAGAAATATGACTATGTGGTTAAATATGTTGTTCATTATATTCTGAAATTCAGACTGTGTATTTTTTAATCCGAAGGGAATTACACTCCATTCATATTGTCCAAAAGGTACATTAAAAGCTGTTTTATATTTATCTTTTTCTACTATCTGTATTTGCCAAAATCCCGATTTCATATCGAACTTACTATAAATGTTAGCTTTTTTAGTCCTTTTAAGAAGATCACTTTTATTGGGTATTGGGTACCAGATCTATTTTAAAATTTTATTAAGGGGCTTATAATTATTGACTAGCCTTGGGGCCCCTCTTTCTTTTTCCACACTATTTTTGACATAGTATATAAAACAACTTCATGGTGACTTGGAAGGTCTAATAATCTTTTTATCAAGTAAATCATTGATTTCCTTTTTATAATATTCCATTAACTCTTGATTCATTTGAATAGGTCTTGCCCTAGTAGGGATATTCTTTTTGTTGAATCCCTCAATATATGGTGACTCAATAATATGGTGTTTCCTATCCCAAAAGGCATTAGGAAATTCTGAATAGACTTCTCGTTCTATGAATTCTTGTAGGCTTTTAATTTTGGCTTCTACCTTCAGATGTTTTAAAGAGGATTCAATCCATTTAAATTTTATCTCATTCTTTAAATAGTTTATTTGTTGGGAAAGCATATTTATTCTGAAGATAGTTTTTCTTTTATAAATTCACTTTATTCTTTTGACATATTATTAGGTAGGGAAAAATAATCTCTTTTCCTAAAGCAGTGGTGTGGATGTCGTATAAATCATCGACATAGGGTTTTATGTGGGTTATAAAGGGGGTGCCTAATATCATTTCTTTATTTATATCTTTAGTTATTACAAAATCATTAATAAAGCAGATTCTATTATTGCATATGTGTTCCTTATGGAGTTTATAATTTATTTTGAGTCTTTCCCCTGTCGCAGAGAATAACCGCATTGTACTTTTTTCAAGGTACTTAGTAGAGATTATTCCTTCAATAACGTAGTTTTGATATGCACCTGTGTCTACTAATGCAATTTTGTGAATAGTATAATTTTTATTTATAACAAATGTGATACGTATATGCCAGCTCTGGGCTTTAACTATTGCAATAGTTTTTACTCCTGATTTACCTTCTAGAGGGCTCTCTACAGACTCGATTTCTTCTTTACCTTTTTCTAATTTTGATGTTTCTCCTGGCTTGGATTGATATAATTCAGATCCTTGCATTGGTTCTAGTTCATTTAATAGTTTATTAGCAAGGGCATTTGTTTCTAACTTGTTAAGTCTTTGCTTAACTTCTTTGACTTCATTTTTAATATGTAATAATTCGGTTTGAAGATCTTGTACTGTTGTACTAGACTTTTGTTCTTTAAATTTATTTAGTACGTTTTTCATATTAAAAGGCTCAATTGTTTCTTTGTCATGTTGTTTATTATGAACTATATTTTTTAATTCTATTAAATATTTTCTTTTAAGATCTTTATCTTCAATATGATCAATCATATCAAAGAAGATTTCCTTGTTATTATTGGTAATGACATTTATTGAGCGGCTATCACAGGTGCAGATTGCTCCCGTGCATCCACAATGATCAGTTGAGTCACTATTGTCAGAACTATATGTTATATTAAACTGGTCTTCATCACTGAAACTTTCTTCGAGGAAGAATTATTGTCATGTTCATCAAGAATAGAATATAATCTATCTTTTATTTCTGGCTCAAGTTCTAACATATTGATCTTATCTTTCTTTTTATTAGGGACCTTACAATTCTTATCCCTGTGGCCAAATTTTTCATAATTCCAACACTTATCATTATTTTCTTGAAAGCCACCTTTGTTGGCTTCTCATTTATGCCTTTTAAATCTTTTTATGTAATGATGAGGTGTTTTAGATTTATTTTTATAGTGCTTGTTTCTTCTTTTAATTTTCTTGGATGCCTCTTTTGAAGGGGTAGACAACTTGATGTATCCAAAATGTTGACAAAAGTTTCCTATTTCTTTTTTGGATATTTTATTATCCTTTTTAAGTTGATTTTTAAGCTTCATATATGTACATAATTCAAGTCCTGTAACATTTATTAAACTTATAAGGTCACAATAGGTTAACTGGCTATAAGAAATTTTTCCATCAAATCTATCTTTTAATTTTATCCTAACCTTTTTGGCAAATAATGTTGGTAAACCACTTATGAATTTTTCTTTCCAATAATCATGACTACAGTCTTCTTTGACCATAACCTTTTTGAGGAATACATCCTTATACCAGCTAAAATCATCTAACGTTGGGCAAGATAGGTTAGATAGTATTTCTAAATTCCTATCTTGAAAAAATTGAGGTTCTCCTATAAAATATTTTGTTATACTATAAATTAAGGTAGTTGTGGCGTCTTCAACGCATAGATTTTCAAAAGTTTGTCGTGCAGGTTCAGTCTTAATAACTTGAGTGATGGTTGTAGTATTTGTTTCACTATGTCTATTATCTTCAATGAGATAATTATTCCACCAATATTTTAATTTCCATGTAAATCCAGATAAAATTAGTGTAACACCTTGTTTATCCGTGCAGTTTTTCTTTTTATAGGCTGTAATGGCCATCCCCATTTCATGTAACTTGTTGTATATTTGATGTTGTGAAAGTCCATCAATATTCCATTCAACAGTTTCATTTTCAGAGTGTGGAATATGAGATAAAAATTTATTTTCTTCATACTACATATTCGGAAATGAGGGTTTATTACAATAATTCTTTTTGATGAAATATTTAGAACTTACCTTATTAATGTCGTTTCAGACGTTTTGGATATTGTTCTTATGACCTTATCATCTTTTAATTTTAATTTATCCTTTAATTTTAATTCATTCTTTTATTTTAATTCATTCTTTTATTTTAATTCAGTTTTTCATTTTTCATTAATCTTTCTTCTATAAGATCATCTGTGATTTCAAACTTTTCTTGAAATTTGGGGAATTTATCTTTGGAAAATTCTGATAATTTAAATATTGTATGGGTTTTTAACTTCTTATTATTATAGGAAGGGCTAGGTTTATCATTGAAAATTAATTTATTATTAGTCTTAAGGATCTGATTAGAGACTACGTATAGTAATTGATTAGTATAATTATTTTTTTGAATTAATCTATTTATATCTTTATTCTTAGGATCATCTTGGGTGTGTACTATATTAATTTTAAAAGGTGTAGCTGTAACAATTCTACCATCTATTGGTAAATAAATTTTCTCTAGTGGAGGAATTATAGATTCAACCACCTTAGTTTTGGTATGTTATTTATTAACAATCATGCTCAATGATTCCTTTTGATCATCCAATTTTCTTGTGTACTCAAACCATTTAAAGAACTCTATATTGCATCTCAAACTTTTCATATCAGTGCACCATTTTTTCCTAAAGGGTAATCTTTCCTTTAATGAATATTTTTCTGCATACATTGCCTTTTTATGCTATTTTTTGGATCTAACTAGAGTTTATCTAAATATTCAATGTCTAGTTTGAACTCCTCATCAGATCTAATCATGCATAAAGAGTTTCTTACTCCTAGCATCTCACTAGTAGTGGGACTTGTTCTTTTGGTAATTCTAGGTTCATATTAAACCTTAGGAATTGTTTCAGATAAATCTGCTCCCTTTAATTTTTTCTCTATGTCTTCAAGTGTTACCTCCTTTTCTTCTGGCATTTTTTAAAATGAATGTCTCGAAAAAAACATTCTTTTACTTGAAGAAGCATGACTAAAGGATTGGGATCTTAGAAATTTTAAATCTATAGATCCATCCGAAAATTGTATTACCTGCACAATGGGGTTGGATTTTCTTCCTCAATTTCTGGCTCCGTTATAGAGTCTAAAATGCCAATTATCCTTTACTAACACATCATTCCATTTTATCATTTTTGGGACGAAAATTTTATTGTGATTGTGATTGTCTTTCATAAGCATGGTAACCCCTTTATTACTTATTATTTTTGCTTTTGGAGCTAGGGTAGTTTTCATTAGCCTGTAATATACTCTGTATATTATGTCTGTTTCTCTTGTATTTTCTTTTCTATTCATATTTTTTTGTTTAACATTTAATATTAGGGTATCCATAACATTTTGATCATCAATATCTATAGAAAAATCGGGATAATAGTTAAAATATACCGTGCCGTTAGCTAAGTTACTTTGTAATACTGCTAATAATGAATCATCAAAGCTTAGTAGCCTATTGTCTCTTAATATAAGACATATATGTATGTCTAGGCCTAATCGATACAATAATTTAACCGCGACTTGGGCAAGTCCTATGTGAAGAAACTTATAGTTTTTCCTATATCTGTTAATGTCTTTGGCTGCTAATAATTTAATAGTCTTAATAGACTTATTAATAGCGACCGTAGATTCGAAGGTTTTAATATTATAATTTTTAATAAAATTAAGTGTCCAGTCTTATATACCTTTTTAAAACGTTCCTTTGGGATATTCCAATATTGTAAATCACTCACTATCTTAGCTATTTTAGTAGTTGTGGCAGAAATATTAATACTATTTATTATGTTTTGATTTTCAGAGGTATCCATTAAAATTGTGCAGATAGTTTTAACTGAATAATTAATATATCATCTAATTGTCTTCTTTGTATAGACAAATTATGACTAACATAACATAATTCATTATATAACCTGATTCTTGACAATCTAATCAGGCTATATAATGAATTATATCATGGTAGTCATAATTTGTCTATACAAAGAAGACAATTAGATGATATATTAATTATTCAGTTAAAACTATCTGCACAATTTTAATGGATACCTCTGAAAATCAGAACATAATGAATAGTATTAATATTTCTGCCACAACTACTAAAATAGCTAAGATAGAGAGCGATTTACAAAATTGGAATATCCCAAAGGAACATTTTGAAAAGGTATATAAGACTGGACACTTTAATTTTATTAGAACCTCTAAATCTACGGTCGCTATTAATAAGTCTATTGAGACTATTTATTAGCAGCTGAAGACATTAATAAATATAGAAAAAATTATAAGTTTATTCACATAGGACTTGTCCAAGTCGCGGTTAAACCATTGTATCGATTAGGCTTAGACATACCTATATGTCTTCTATTAAGAGACAATAGGCTACTAAACTTTGATGATTCATTATTAGCAGTATTACAAAGTAACCTAGCTAATGGCTCGGTATATTTTAACTGTTATCCCAATTTTTTTTATAGATATTAATGATCAAAATGTTATGGATACCCTAACATTAAATGTTAAAACAAAAAAAACATGAATAGCAAATAAAATACAAGAGAAATAGCCATAATATACAGAGTATATTACAGGCTAATGAAAACTACCCTAGCTACAAAAGCAAAAATAGTAAGTAACAAAGGGGTTACCATGCTTATGGAAACCAATCACAATCACAATAATATTTTCGTCCCAAAAATGATAAAATGGAATGATGTGTTAGTAAAGGATAATTGGCATTTTGACTCCATAACGGAGCCAGAAATTGAGGAAGAAAATTCAACCATTGAGCAGATAATACAATTTTCGGATGAATCTATAGATTTAAAATTTCTAAGATCCCAATCCTTTAGTCATGGTTCGTCAAGTAAAAGGATGTCTTTTTCGAGACCTTCATTTTCAAAAACGTCAAAAGAAAAGGAGGTAACACTTGAAGACATAGAGAAAAAAATAAAGGGAGTAGATTTCTCTGAAACAATTCCTAAGGTTGAATATGAACCTAGAATTACCAAAAGAACAAGTCCCACTGTAGTTGAGATGCTAGGAGTAAGAGACTCTTTATGCATGATTAGATCTGATGAGGAGTTCGAACTAGACTTTGAATATTTAGATAAACTCTAGTTAGATCCAGAAAATAGCATGAAAATGCAATGGTATGCAGAAAAATATTCATTAAAGGAAAGATTATCCTTTAGGAAAAAAAATTGTGTGCCGATATGAAAAGGATGAGATGCAATATAGAGTTCTTTAAATGGTTTGAGTACACAGAAAAATTGGATCATCAAAAGGAATCATTGAGCATGATTTTTAATAAATGATATATCAAAACTAAAGTGGTTGAATCTATAATTTCCCCACTAGAGGAAATTAGTTTACCAATAGATGGTAGAATTGTTACAGCTACACCTTTTAAAATTGATATAGTAGACACCCAAGGTGATCCTAAGAATAAAGATATAAATAGATTAATTTAAAAAAATAATTATACTAATTAGTTACTATACGTTGTCTCTAATTGGATCCTTAAGACTGATAATAAATGAATTTTCAATGATAAACCTAGCCCATCCTATAATAACAAGAAATTAGAAACCCATCCAATATTTGAATTACCAGAATTTTCCGAAGATAAATTCCCCAAATTTCAAGAAAAATTTGAAATCACAGATGATCTTATAGAAAAGATTAATGAAAAATTAAAAGTTGAATTCAAATTAAAGGATGAATTAAAATTAAAAGATGATAAGGTCATAAGAACAATATCTGAAAAGTATGATAACGACATTAATAAGTTAATCTCTAAATATTCCATCAAAAAGAATTATTGTAATAAACCCTCGTTCCCGGATATGCAGTAAGAAAAAAATAATTTTTTATCTCATATTTCACACTCTTGAAATGAAATTGCTGAATGGAATATTGATGGACTTGCAGAACATCAGATATACAACAAGTTACATGAAATGGGGATGGCCATTACGGCCTATAAAATGAAAAATTGCACGGATAAACAAGCTGCCACTCTAATTATATCTGGATTTACAAGGACATTAAAATATTGATGGGATAATTATCTCACTGAAGATAATAGACATAGTGTAACAAATGCTACAACCATCACTCAAGTTATTAAGACTGAATCTACAGGACAAACTTTTGAAAATCTATGCGTAGAAGACGCCACCGCTACCTTAATTTATAGTATAACGAAACATTTTATAGAAGAACCTCAACTTTTTCAAGATAGGAGTTTAGAAATTCTATCTAACCTATCTTGCCCAAAGTAAGATGATTTTAGATGGTATAAGGATATAATCCTCAACAAGGTTATGGTCAAAATTGATAAGTGGTTTACCAACATTATTTGTCAAAAAGGTTAGGATAAAATTAAAAGATAGATTTGATGAAAAAATTTCTTATAGCCAGTTAACCTATGGTGACCTTATAAGTTTTATAAATGTCACAGGACTTGAATTATGTACAGATATGAAGCTTAAAATCAACTTAAAAAGGATAATAAAATATCCAAAAAAGAAAAAGGAAGCTTTTGTCAAGACTTTGGGTACATCAAGTTATCTGCCCCTTCAAAAGAGGCATCCAAGAAAATTAAAAGAAGACACAAGCACTATAAAAATAAATCTGAAAAACCCCCATCATTATAGAAAAAGATTTAAAGGAATAAACGAGAAGCCAACAAAGGTGGCTTTCAAGGAAATAATGATAAGTGTTGGAATTGTGAAAAATTTGGCCACAGGGCTAAGGATTGTAAGGTCCCTAATAAAAGAAAAATAAGATCAATATGTTAGAACTTGAGCCAGAAAAAAAAGATAGATTATATTCTATTCTCGATAAACATGACAATAACTCTTCCCCTGAAGAAAGTTTCAGTGATGAAGACCAGCTTAATATAGCATATAGTTCTGACAATAGTGACTCGACTGATCATTGTGGATGCACGGGAGCAATCTGCACCTGTGATAGCCACTCAATAAATGTTATTACCAATAATAACAAGGAAATCCTCTTTTATATGATTGATCATATTGAAGATAAAGATCTTAAAATAAAATATTTAATAGTATTAAAAATTATAGTTCTTAACCAACAACATGTCAAAGAAACAATTGATCCTTTTAATATAAAAAACATACTAAATAAATTTAAAGAACAAAAGTCTAGTATAATAGTACAAGATCTTCAAACCGAATTATTACATATTAAAAATAAAGTTAAAGAATTTAAGCAAAGACTTAACAAGCTAGAAACAGATGCCCTTGCTAATAAACTATTAAATAAACTAGAACCAATGCAAGGATCTGAATTGTATCAATTTGAACCAGGAGAAACATCGAAATTAGAAAAAGGTGAAGAAGAAATTGAGTCTCTAGAGAGCCCTCTAGAAGGTAAATCAGGAGTAAAAACTATTGCAATAGTTAAAGCCCAGAGCTGGCATATACCTATCACATTTGTTATAAATAAAAATTATACTATTCACAAAATTACATTATTAGACACAGGTGCAGAGCAAAAAAGCATTATTGAAGGAATAATCCCTACTGAGTACCTTGAAAAAAGTACAACACGATTATTCTACGTGACAAGAGAAAAGCTCAAAATAAATTATAAACTCCATAAGGCACGCATATGCAATAATGAAATCTACTTTATTAATGATTTTGTAATAACTAAAGAATATAAATAAATAAAACCCTACTTCGTTGATTTAGACGGCATCCACACCACAGCTCTAGGAAAAAAGAGATCATTTTTCCCTACCTAAATAATATGTCAAAAGAAGAAAGTGAATTTATAAAAGAAAAAACTAGTTTTAGAATAAATCTGCTTTCCCAACAAATAAACTATTTAAAGAACGAGATAAAATTTAAACGGATTGAATCCTCTTTAAAACATTTGAAGTAGAAGCCAAAATTAAAAGCCTACAAGAATTCATAGAACGAGAAGTCTGTTCAGAATTTCCTAATGCCTTTTGGGATAGGAAATGCCATATTATTGAGTTACCATATATTGAGGGATTCAACGAAAAGAATATCCCTATTAGGGGAAGACCTATTCAAATGAGTCAAGAGTTAATGGAATATTGTAAAAAGAAAATCAATGATTTACTTGATAAAAAGATTATTAGACCTTCCAAGTCACCATGGAGTTGTTCGACATTCTATGTCAATAGTAGTGCGGAAAAAGAAAGAGGGACCCCAAGGCTAGTCATTAATTATAAGCCCCTTAACAAAGTTTTAAAATGGATCAGATACCCAATATCCAATAAAAGAGATCTTCTTAAAAGGACTTATAAAGCTAACATTTTATAGTAAGTTTGATATGAAATCGAGATTTTGGCAAATACAGATAGCAGAAAAAAATAAATATAAAACAACTTTTAATGTACCTTTTGGACAATATGAATGGATAATGCCATTCGGGTTAAAAAATGCACCATCTGAATTTAAGAATATAATGAATAACATATTTAATCCACATAATCAGATTTCTATAGTTTACATAGATGATGTTTTAATATACTCAGAAGATATTGACCAACACTTCAAACATATACAAACCTTTTTAAAGGTTGTTAAACAAAATGGATTAGTAGTAAGCACTAAAAAGATTAAGTTATTCCAGACTGCTATTAGATTCCTTGGTCATGACTTATATCAAGGAACCTATAAACCCATTTGTGGAGCCATAGAGTTCTCATCCAAATTTCCAGATGAATTAATTGATAAAACTCAGCTTCAAAGATTCTTAGGACGTCTCAATGATGTTGCAGATTTTATTCCAAATATTAGACAGGTTTGTAAGCCGCTTTATCAGTGTCTTAGGAAGGATCCATTCCCATGGGGATTAGAGCAAACAGAGACAGTCCAAAAAATAAAATCAATAGTTCAAAAATTTTCATGTCTAGGAATACCACATCCAGAGGCATTCATGATAATAGAAACTGACACCTCAGACATAGGATGTGGAGGCATCCCGAAACAAAAAATCTTCCTAGAAAACCCTGAATAATTAGTAAGATTCACTTCAGGAATCTGGAATGATACTCAGAAAAATTACAGCACGATTAAAAAGGAAATTCTGGCTATAGTGCTATATATCACAAAATTTTAAGATAATTTAATAAATAAAGAATTTTTACTACGAGTAGACTGCAAAGCAGCCAAAGATGTTTTACAAAAAGATGTAAAAAATATGGTTTCTTAACAAATATTTTCCAGATGGCAGACTTTGTTATCTAGATTTGATTTTCAAATCGAATTTATATAAGGAGAAAATAATTCTCTCCCAGATTGTTTGACTAGCGAATTTCTATAGGGAACTAAGTGAGACCCGGAACACCAGGTATAAGGCCTTTGAGGACTCCATTTTAGACCTTCAAACCAGAAGAAATAATGAAAAAACCCTTTAAAGAAGAGGAAAAAACCAAAACTAGAAAATAAATATTCAGTTCTGGCAGAATTTTCATCTTTGCAAAAAGCTACTATTCCGTTTCCATTAAAGGATCCCATAACCAGCCAGACCAGATTACAACCATTAAAATCAGTTTTTAAAGGAGACTCTTCATAAGGTGACAAAACTATCTCTATCCAAACAAAGGATAGCAATAAAATGAAGCCACCAAAGACATACTCTCAGGCGGTTCTGCAAGCGACTCCTGAAAAGAAAATGGAGAAAAATATTTCAAATAAACAACAGTTTGGACTAACAGTTTTACAGGTACTGCTGATCATGACCCTCGATAAAAATATGAAGGTTTTGTAGTACCCGAGTTACTAAAACCCTGCTACAAAAATTTGAATTATGTGGAGACAGAGGATCTCCTTAAAACCCAAAGGTATTATGAGTTTATTTTAACAGAAACCGATTCAGTAAAAGTTGAGCATAAATTAAAATATCCGGATAATCCTAACAGTATTCAATACTCGAAGTTCACAATTAAAAGAATTTTAAGTTCGTTTGAATGGTTTTGTAGATCATCTACATACATCAATTCCACTATCAAGAACCCATAGACCTCAGACATACAACTGGTATGATTATAAGGCATCGTGGTATAACTTTATGTATCTAAGGCCCAACACTTACTCTTGGTTTTTCAAGTATTCGGAAGATATGAAAAGCGCGATCACCCCCAGATGGTTTTACGAATGGTGAAACCAATTCAGAGGAAATAAACAGGTATTGCCAAAACATTTTCAGACATAGTTTGAAAAATTCCAGGTAGAGCAGAATATTTATACCCTACCAGAAAATATTAAACAGTGTAAGTCTTTTATTGCAAAAAGAATTTCATACATTATCAGTTGGTCCTTTGATATTCATAAATTTGAAAGGATTAAATATCTGAGTAAGACCATCAAAATCAAAGGCTGGGCACCAACACCCCAGGAAGATAAGGAAACTTCAAGTTCTTCATTACGACTGGATTCCGAACTGTCTAAGGAAGAATTAAAAAGAAGGCTCCAGCAGGCCTTGTCAAATTTGGAAAAAGATACCCAACAAAAACAGATAGTGGAATTATTAGATACTACATCCTCTCATACAAGTGAACCAAGCAATAGAGACATGCTAGATCCGCAAGGGATAGCTCAAGCTTATCTTCTTAACTAAAGAAGACGACCAAACTAACCATTCAGAAAAATGAAAAGCTACTACAACCAAAGGCATTGGACCTCTCCGGAATCCACCAAAAAATAATGCAGCAAAAAGACAAGCCACATAAGGACAAAATAAAATCTCTACAAACTCCCATGTAGATGAAGATGAATCATCATCAAATTCCAATGTCACATCAGGAAAAATATCAAATTTCAAGGAAACCAATTTCAAGAAGATGAAGGCATCTTTTAAATAGATCCGTGTAAAATTAAATCTACCACGTGTGGACACATGTAAATAGATAGCAGGTAGTAATTAGTTGACTCATCATATTGAGGTCTATTTAATAACTACACCTTGTATTAGGAAGGGCATTCGAAAAACACTACATTCACTTCCAAATTGCCCAAATCTCTCTTTCCCTCTATGTTCTCTATATTTCCTTCTTATCAATAAACAGCTCTTTGTAAGTATCTTTTCTTCTACTTTATTATTACTTGTAGTATCTATCTTTTATTTTGCTCCTGCCTTTGTAATTTATTTTCAAGTCAGTAATTTATTTCAAGTCATTTTCTACGATCCGTTAAATACTAAATTCGGGACTTAAATCAGAAAATTTGGAAATCTGTAGCAGTTGTCATAGAATGACTCACCTAACAGGTCGTTGTGAGAGCTAACGACCCGTTAGGTCAGTCGTGAGAAGGAGGAGTAAGTATTGGTAAGTGAGAAGTAGTGTACTTGAAGGATGGTGACCATGAGTCATGGTCACCAACAACGACTCTTTATGTCCCCCATTACTAGCCCTAGTCAGTTGTTAGGAAGTGCACCTAACGAGTGTCACCACGAGTCGTCATCACTAGTAACTACTCGTTGCGTGACTCATGGTCAATCCTAGTATAGAAGCTTTAGAAGTTAGACAGTGTGGTCCACAACTGGTGACAACGAGTCGTGGTCAATGACCATGACTCGTTAGGCCACTCGTGGTGACCAACAGAGAATTCCGGCAGTGTACTCCACGGGTCTGACCACGAGTCATGGTCAGTCACCACGACTCGCTAGGTCACCTGTTAGGGTCACTTATAAGTTT
Organism: Datura wrightii; assembly: GCA_035772735.1. Lineage (NCBI taxonomy): Eukaryota > Viridiplantae > Streptophyta > Magnoliopsida > Solanales > Solanaceae > Datura > Datura wrightii. The sequence continues at coordinate 149,448,587 of JASDFA010000018.1, forward strand.
TTCCCAACGATTTTCTAAGGGATATTTAGTAATTTCCTACTCTCCTAAGCTTTAAGATACGTCATTTTGGATGTAAATTCAGACTTATTAGAGGATTTGGATGGTTCCTTCCCTCATTCCCACGTTTATTCTCAGAAAAACATCGAAAGTTCTCTCAAGAAACTCTCAAGCAGTCTTAGGGTTTTCCTCCATTGCAGCAGTCCAAGTTCTCCTTCAAGAAACTTTAGCACATGTATGTGGGAATTCAACAAGGGAAATTGTTCTTCCCTTGTGTCCCCCAAAACCCTCCCACAGTTTCTCTATTAGTTTTAGCCCTGAGTTTTCGAATACGCAGAAAGTACATGATATTATTTGTTAATTCCATATAGAATGATATCCTTGCTTATTATTGATATGATCTCCATCAATTCTTACATGAATTGTGGATGTTCTTGCCAAGTGAATTCAAGCCTTAACATTTTGAGTAAAGATTATTTGCATAATAAATTCCATCAAGTGAATGAAGTATGTTTTGGGTTGAATTTCCTAGTAATTCTTATTATCTATATATATATATATATATATATATATATATGTTGAGCAAATATTCCATTGATAAGAATGATTTTAACCTTGTCGGATGAGATTTCTTTAATTCTTCAATTTTTGCTATATTATGGAATTCCCGTGTTGCTGGAATGAGTTGAATTCTCTATTAGCTGCTCAGTCCAGTTTTAGAATTAGTAGCTCAGTTTAGTTCTAGTTCTATCAGTTTATCTCAGTTCAGTTCAGTATCGTAGACTCAACACTTTCAGACTTAGGTCATGCCTTGACTATCATACAGGGTCATTTTGATTGCCTCAGTTTACTTTAGTAGTTCAGTGCAGTTTACTTACGGGTCATTGCATGTCACATCAGTTCAGACATTATATTCAGTTATGTTTTCTCCCACTTACTCAGTACATTCAAAGTACTGACGTATACTTTTGTGTTGTATCATTTCATGATACTGCTACAGGTTCCCAGACTCAACATCATTAGCCGTTCCGATCCAGATCCTCCTTCGCCGCAGTTGAAGTGTGAGTCCTCATCATTCGGGGGCCTTATATCATTTTCTTTCAGTTGATTTATTATTTTTAGTTAGATTTAGAGTTAGTTGGGGGCTTGTCCTAGAAACTCATTAGTTAGAAGGCTTTCAGGCACAGAGTTAACTTCAGACTATAGATGCTTAAAATTTTATGTTTTCTTTTAGTTCTATTTTCTTAAAATGCACTTGGGTTGTTATTTTAAAGTTTGCGCCATTCATATTTTGCTAGAGTACCAATGTATGATAGACCAGGGGTTAACTTGGGGTCACTTGTGACCTCAAGTACTGTGTTATGCCAAGGGTGTAGACTCAGGGCGTGACAAACTTGGTATCATAGCCTTAGGTTTAGAGTATCCTCGGAATGACTGAAAGATGCATCGAGTAGAGTCCTTTTAATGAGTGTGAAGCGCACCACACTTATGACGAGGAGGATACGAGATGTTATTAGGAAAACTCTCTTTTGTTCATACTCATTATCGTGCGTTAAAGTTCAACTCCAGAAACATCCTTCTAACTCATACTCTGTTTTGTTTTAGTGAATCATGCCCCCCAGACGCGGTAATGGAAGAAGGGCCGGTAATGCCAATAGACTTGCCCCACCAGCCCCGACAACTCCTCAAGAGAATTCAGTGTCTATCGCCGAATTTAGGGCGACCATTAGACTACTAGCCCAAATAGTCACCAACCAGGTGAGCCAACAGGTGGTTCCAGTAAGCACTAACGGGTTTGCAGCAGTTGTGGGGGTGTGGGAGTTCACCCTATGAACCCTCCATCCTTTCAGGGTCCAAAGTAGGAAAGGATCCTCAAGAGTTCGTGGATGAGATCAACAAGATTACCCATATTATGGGTGTCAGCTCCTTGTAGAGTGCTAATCAAGCTACCTACAAGCTCAAAGGGGTAGCTCAGGTCTGGCATGAACAGTGGAAAGAGGGGCGGCCAGCGGGAGCAGGACCAGTGGGTAGGATGAGTTTCACACAGTTTTCTTTGATAGATTTTTCCCTCAGGAGCTGAGGGAGGAAAAGATAGATGAGTTTATAAATTTGAGATAGGTAGCAGAAACGTGGAGGATGTGCTCTGGAGTTTACCAGGCTGTCTAAGTAAGCTCCAGAGATGGTAGCCAAGCCAAGGGCTCGCATGTTGAAATATGTGAACGGGGTGTCGAATTGGTCCTCAAGGAGCGCAGGACAGTGATATTGATTAAATATATAGACCTCTCCAGTTTGATTATTTATGTCCAGTAGATTGAGGCCGAAAAGCTGAAAGATATGGAGCGAAAGAGCCAACGAAAAGGATTGGCCAGTCGTATTATGGCCTTCAGAGGTCTAGCGGTAGTAGACGCCCACAGCAGCAGTAGAAACAACAACAACAATAGTAGTAGAGAGCCCCAACACCCAGTTCAGCTAGCGCCCCAACCTTTCAGTCTCGCCAGGATCGGAGGGGTGGGTCATCTGGCACTCAGTCTCAGGCCCACAGTACCAAGAACAAGTATCTAGCTTGTTCCAAGTATGTCAAGAACCACCGAGGAAGTGCCTTTAGGGTCGAGAGGGTTGTTTCGATTGTGCACAACTCGAACATCGGCTTAGGGAGTGCCCATCAGCCGGGAAAGGGAGATCACAATCCACCACAACATCAGCTCCAGCACCAGCCTAGCAGGCTAACACATCAGGTATGGATGACGGTTAACGTCAAAACCATTTCTATGCTCTATCTTCCCATCAGGATCAGGAGAGTTCATCTGACATAGTCACGGGTATGTTACATCTCTTTCATCTAGATGTGTATGCCCTCCTATATCCATGAGCCACTCTTTCATTCGTGACTCCCTACATAGCATTCCAGTTCAATATTAGTCCAGAGGTCCTCTCAGAACCATTCTCAGTCTCCACCACAGTTGGCGAGTTAGTTAGAGCTAGCCGGGTGTATAGAAACTGCCCAGTCTAAATTCTGGATAAAGTCATCCCAGTTGACCTCGTAGAGTTAGATATGGTCAATTTTGACCTTATCCTTGCCATGGATTGGTTACACTCCTGCTATACCTCAGTTGATTGCAGAACTAGAGTTGTCAAGTTTCAATTTCCTAATGAACCAGTGTTAGAATGGATGGGCAGCAGTTCAGCACCTAAGGGTAGGTTTATTTCCTACCCTAAGGACTAGAAACTCATCTCCAAAGGGTGTATTTATCATCTAGTTCGTGTCAAGCATTCCAACTCTGAGACACAACTATCCAGTCAGTTCCAATAGTTAGTGAGTTCCCAGATGTATTTCCTGAGGATATTCTCGGAGTTCTCCCTAAGTGAGAAATAGACTTTGGGATAGACCTTCTCCCAGATGCTCAGCCAATCTCCATCCCTCCTTACAAAGTGGCTCCAACTTAGCTTAAGGAGTTGAAGGAGCAACTGAAAGATCTTCTTGACAAGGGTTTTATCAGACCCGGCATCTCTCCCTAGGGTGCTCCAGTACTATTCGTGCGTAAGAAAGACGGTACCATAAGAATGTGCATCGATTACTGTCAGCTGAACAAGGTCATAGTCAAGAACAGGTATCCCCTACCCCGAATTGACAACCTGTTTAACCAACTTCAGGGAGCCAGTTGCCTCCAAAATCGATCTTAGGTCAGGGTACCATCATCTAAGGGTCAGAGAGTCTGACATACCAAAAACAACATGAAAAACTTGGTATGGTCACTACGAGTTTGTGGTGATGTCCTTTGGGCTAACAAATGCCCCATAAGCCTTCATGGATTTGATGAATAGGGTCTTCAAGCAGTATCTGGATATGTTCATCATTGTATTTATCGACGATATTCTAGTATACTCCAAAAATGAGGGAGAGCATGCAAATCACCTAAGATTAGCATTGCAGACACTGAGGGACCGCCAGTTGTTCTCCAAGTTTAGCAAGTGTGCATTCTGGTTAAATTCCATGACTTTCTTCGGGCCTGTGGTCTTAGGTGAAGGAATACAAGTAGATCCTCACAAGATAGTAGCAGTAAAAGATTGGTGCAGACCTACCTCTCCTACTGAAATCAAAAGTTTCCTAGGCTTAGCGTGTTATTACCGATGGTTTTTGGAAGGCTTCTCCTCTATAGCATCTCCTCTGACTAGTTTAACTCAGAAGAAAGTGAAGTTTCAGTGGTCAGATGAGTGTGAGAAGAGTTTTCAGTAGTTGAAGACTCGACTCACTACCGCTCCAGTTTTAACCTTGTCGGAAGGATCAGATGGATTGGTTGTTTATTATGATGCTTCTAGCAGATGCATTCTGATGCAGCAGGCAAAGTAGACAGCTTAAAGTTCATGAGAAGAACTATCCATCTCATGACTTAGAATTGGAAGCGGTGGTGTTTGCACTAAAAATATGGAGGCATTACTTATATGGAGTTCATGTAGATATGTTTAGAGATTATAAGAGTCTTCAGTAGGTGCTCAGTCAGAAGGATCTAAATCTGTGTCAGAGAAGGTGGTTGGAGTTGCTAAAGGACTATGACATGAGTGTGTTGTATCACCTGAGCAAAGCTAATATGGTGGCTGACGCCCTAAGTAGAAGGTCTATGGGGAGTGTGGCTCACATTGAGAAAGGCAAGACGGAGTTAGCGAAGGATGTTCACAGACTATCCCGGTTAGGGGTACAGTTGGTGGATTCAGCCAAAGGTGGTGTGGTAATGCAAAGCGAGTCAGATTCATCCTTGGTAGTTGAATTCAAGTCCAGACAGGATGAGGATCCCATCTTACTTAAGCTTAAAGGAGTAGTTCTCAGAAAAGAAATAGAATCTTAGTAGTTCTCAGAAAAGAGATAAAATCTTTCTCCCAAGGGGGAGATGGGGTGCTCCGTTACCAGGGCAGGTTGTGTATACTAGATGTTGGTGAGTTGAGACAGTAAATATTGGCTGAAGCACACAGTTCTGGATATTCCATTCACACTGGTGCTACTAAGATGTACCGTGATTTACGGCATGTTTACTGGTGAAACAACATGTAAAGAGATATCACTGAATTTGTAGCTAAGTGCCCAAATTGCCAGCAAGTCAAGGTAGAACACCAGAGACCAGGAGGTATGACCCAGTATATCAGCATACCCACATGGAAGTGGGAAGAAGTAAATATGGACTTCATTACGGGTTTACCTCGGACTTGTTGGCAGCATGACTCAATCTGGGTAGTAGTAGACCGGATTACTAAGTTAGCTCTCTTCCTCCCATTCAAAACCATAGACTCACCTGAGGACTTTGCCAAACTTTACCTCTGAGAGTTAGTCAGACTCCATGGGTGCCTTTATCTATCATTTTATACAGAGGAACTCAGTTCACCTCACACTTCTGGAAATCTTTTCAAAAAGGACTAGGCACTCAAGTCAAGCTCAGCATCGCTTTTCACCCGTAGATCGATGGGCAAGCTGAGCGGAGTATTCAGACCCTAGAAGATATGCTAAGAGCATGCGCGATCGATTTTTAAGGGTAACTGGGATGACCATTTGCCTCTTATCGAGTTTGTGTACAACAACAGCTACCAGTTGAGCATTTAGATGGCCCCTTCAAAGAATTATATGGGAGAAGGTGCAAATCTCCTATAGGGTGGTTCGAGGTTGGTAAAGCTACCTTGATAGGGCCAGACTCAGTTCACGAGGAAATGCAGAAAGTTTAGCTCATTCAAGAAAGGGTGAAAACAGCTCAGAGCCGTCAGAAATCTTATGCCGATGTGAAGAGTAGAGAATTGGAGTTTGCAGTTGATGACTGGGTTTACCTAAAAATTTCGCCCATGAAAGGAGTGATGAGGTTTGAAAAGAAGGGAAAGCTCAGTATGAGGTATGTCGGACTGTATATAATTTTGAGGCGTATCGGCAATGTAGCCTATGAGCTAGAATTACCTTCAGAACTAGCAGTTGTACACCCAGTTTTCCATGTGTCATTTTTGAAGAAGTGCATCGGAGATCCAACCTCAGTTGGGGCCTTTGGATAGTGTAGGAATAAAAGATAGTCTCTCATTTGAGGAAGTACTAGTCCAGATCCTTGACCATCAGGTTTGTAAGATGAAGAATAAGGAAATAGCTTCAGTCAAATTCTTATGGAGAAATCAACAGATTGATAGAGCTAAGTGGGAGGCCGAAGCATATATGGTGGCCAAATACCCGCATTTGTTCCCTACCATCTCTATCATAGCTTGAGACATTTGTTTTGACCCTAGGACTCAATTTAGCTTTCATGATATAGTTTAGGTGTTCAAGTCTCTTTTATGATTTTGAATATATATATGAAAGGTAAATTCAACTCAGTCATGTATTTTGAAATAGAGGTAGTCATTCCGACAGTTTTGGAGTTAAATGAATAGTATTTGGAATTTTTGGTTGTTATTCTCTACTTTCCTGTGTGTTTTCCAGTCGAGGACGTATGTTTCCAAGGAGGAGATATTTTAATGCCCCCGAAACTCAAAGACTAAATCCAAGACTTAAATCAGAAAATTTGGAAATCTGTAGCAGTTGTCACAGAATGACTCACCTAACGGGTCATTGTGAGAGCTAACGACTCTTTAGGCTAGTCGTGAGAAGGAGGAGTAAGTATTGGTAAGTGAGAAGCAGTGTACTTGACTCGTGGTCACCAACAACGACTTGTTATATCCCCTGTTACCAGCCCTACTTAGTTGTTAGGTGGTGCACCTAACGAGTGTCACCACGAGTCATCATCACTGGTAACGAATCATTTTGCGATTCATGTTCAAGCTTCAGAAGTGAGAAAGTGTGGTCCATGAATGGTGACCATGAGTCATGGTTAGTGACCACTACTCTTTAGGTCCCTCGTGGTGACCTACAGAGAATTGCAGCAGTGTACTCCGCGGGTCAGACTATGAGGCGTGGTCAGTCACCACGACTCGTTAGGTCACCCGTTAGGGTCACCTGTAAGTTTTTCCCAGTGATTTTCTAAGGGCTATTTAGTAATTTCCTACTCTCCTAAGCTTTAAACTACGTCATTTTGGATGTAAATTCAGACTTATTAGTGGGTTGGACGGTTCCTTCCCTCATTCCCAAGTTTATTCTCAGAAAAACATCAGAAGTTCTCTCAAGAAACTCTCAAGCAGGCTTAGGGTTTTCCTCCTTTCCAGCAGTCCAACTTTTCCCCTTCAAAAAACTTCAGCACAAGTATGTGGGAATTCAACAAGGGAAATTGTTCTTCCCTTGTGTCCCCCAAAACCCTCCCATAGTTTCTCTATCAGTTTTAGCCTTAAGTTTTCGAATACGCAGAAAGTACATGATATTATTTGTTAATTCCATATAGAATGATATCTTTGATTATTATTGATATAATCTCCATCACTTCTTACCTGAATTTTCGATGTTCTTGCCAAGTGAATTCAAGCCCTAATTTTCGAGTAAAGATTATTTGCGTAATAAATTCCATCTAGTGAATGAAGTATGTTTTGGGCTGAATTTCCTAGTAATTCTTATTATATATACAGATATATATATATATATATATATATATATAAGTGTGTGTGTGTGTGTGTGTGTTTGTTGAGCAAATATTCAATTGATAAGAATGATTTTAACCTTGTCGAATGAAATTTCTTTAATTCTCGAATTTTTGCTATAATATGGAATTACCGTGTTTTTGGAATGAGTTGAGTTCTCCATTAGTTGCTCAATAGTTTAGTTCAGTTAGAACAAAGAACCTCTTCAGAACTATTCAGAATTTGTCAATTGATCTGTTTGACTTCAGTATTTTCCCGAGGTGTCAGTGGTGCCTCCCAGTTATCCGAATCAGACTCAGAATCCAGTTTATCGGTGCATTAGGCAGTCATGACATTTTAGATATATAGCTCTGACCAGCCCCATGACCCCAGTTTAGTTTACAGTTTGTTCTTAAACGGTTCTGATGCTTTTAGATAAGCAACTCTGACCAGTCTAGAACTCAGTTTTAGAATCTGGTCCGATAACACTCTCAGGGTACTTTCAGTTATATGTCCCTGACTAGTCTTGCATCCCAGTTTTGAGCTATCAGCCTAGTAGTTCAGTTTAGGTTTTCCAGTTGGAGTAGGACTTAGCACCGAGCGAGCCGGGGTTCCAACGCACCCAAGTTCCCAAAACAATGTTGTTAGTGTAAGTTACAATATTACTTGGCTTGATTGGCCCCAAACTTTTGTGATCACCCAATTCATGCTTTTATACCTTGGCAAGGTATATTGCGTTCTACCAGTAGGAGTATACATCGGACGCTATGTCTAGCTCACGTGGTTATATATCGATTAGAGAATCTCCTACTAGTCAGTCTTGTCCAGTTTTAGATAAGCAGCTCAGTTCAGTTCTAGTTCTATCAGTTTAGCTCAGTTCAGTTTAGTATCTCAGACTCAATACTTTCAGACTTAGGTCATGCCTTGACCATCAGACAGGGTCATTTTGACCACCTCATTTTACTTTAGTAGTTCAGTTTAGTTTACTTACAGGTCATTGCATGTCATATCAATTCAGAAATTATATTCAGTTTATGTTTTCTCCCACTTACTCAGTACATTTAAAGTACTGACACATACTTTTATGTTGTATCATTTCATGATACTGCTGCAAGTTCCCAAACTCAGCATTGTTAGCCGTTGCGATCCAAATCCTCCTCTTCCGCAGTTGAAGTGTGAGTCCTCATCATTCGAGGGCCTTATTTCATTTTCTTTTAGTTGATTTATTATTTTTAGTTAGATTTAGAGTTAGCTGGGAGCTTGTCCCAGCAACTCACCAATTAGAAGGCTTTTAGACACAGTGTTAATTTCAGACTTTGATGCTTAAAATTTTATGTTTTCTTTTAGTTCTATTTTCTTAAAATGCTTTTGTGTTGTTATTTTAAAGCTTCCGCTATTCATGTTTTTCTAGAATACCAGTGTATGATAGACCAAGGGTTGACTTGGGGTCAATTGTGACCTCAAGTACCATGTTACCACTAGGATATAGACTCGGGGCGTGACATAGTTAGACTACATGGAGTGCCCTTGTCCATTTTATTCAGATAGAGGTACCCAGTTCACCTTGCATTTCTGGAAGTCATTTCAGAAAGGACTCGGTACTCAGGTCAAGCTCAATACAACTTTTCATCCTCAGACAGATGGACAGGCTGAGCAAACTATTCAGACCTTAGAAGATATGTTGAGGGCTTGTGTGATCGACTTCAACGGTAGTTGAGATGATCACCTACCTCTTATCGAGTTTGTGTACAACAAAAACTACCACTCCAGTATTCAGATAGCTCCATTTGAGGCATTTTATTGTAGTAGGTGTAGGTCTCCTATAGGGTGGTCTGAGGTTGGTGAAGCTACCTTGATAGGGCCAGACTCAGTTAATGAAGCTATGCAGAAAGTGCAACTGATGAGGGAAAGGTTGAAAATAGCTCAATGCTGATGGAAATCCTATGCTGATGTGAGCAGAAGAGAGTAAGAACTCACTGAAGATGATTGGGTTTACCTAAAAATTTCACCCATGAAGGGGGTGATGAGGTTTGAAAAGAAAGGGAAACTTAGTCCGAGATATGTAGGACCCTATATGATTCTGAGACGAATTGGTAGTGTGGCGTATGAGTTAGAATTACCTCTAGAGTTAGCATCTATGCACCTAGTCTTTAATGTGTTGCTATTGAAGAAGTGCATCGGTGATCCAACTTTAGCTGTGCCACTAGATAGTTAGGGAGTGAAGGATAGTATCTCTTATAAAGAGGTCCCAGTTCAGATCTTAGATCTTCAGGTTCGTAAGTTGAGAAACAAGGAAGTTGCTTTAGTGAAAGTCTTATGGAGGAACCAGCTAGTTGAGGGAGCCAAATGGGAGGTAGAAGTAGACATGATGGCCAAATACCCTCATTTATTCCATTCTAGTCCAATTTCAGCATCAAGTATTAAATTCCCCCTCGATATTCTATTCAGTTCCATACCCATCATCTCTATTCAGATTTTTAATATGCATCCTAGTTTCATCAACTCTGTTAGAATGGTTAAATCAGTTTAGAGTCAGTCATTCCTCCTGAAATCAATCCATAGTCTCAGTCTGGGAATTGCAATTCTTTTCTCAATTTTCCAGCAGTTTTAGCCTTCATTCAAGGATGAAAGATCCCAAAGGGGAGATATTGTAACACCCCGAAATTTTTCTAGACCAAACTCAAATATTTCATTTAAAAAAAAATTCTCAGAACGATTGAGACAACGAGTCATTGTCAGCAGTAATGACCCATTGTTTGGGTTGTGGTCAGCTCAGTCAGACGTTCCAAGAGAACCAACGAGAGATGGAACGACTGTTTGCGTCTGCTTTAGGCTATTTAACTACACTCAAGTGCACGTGGTCGAACAAGTAGTAAAGTGGCTTAAGTAAGCCAAGTATCGATCCCACAGGGACTGGGATAAGGTAACCAACTACTTAAGTGTTACTATACTTACTCTAAAAATGAAGACAATAGTGCAAAGAAGAGTTTGATATTTTGATTTCTAATTGTATGCTAAGTCTAAAACGAGTATCTAATGTGAGTCTGAACTATGAATGTGAGCATGCTGAGGCTAAATGAACATGTATAGAAACTAATTATCGATACAATTTTTGGTTAATCTTTCCTCCGGTTGCTAGTCAAGAATTATTGCCAATGGATTAAAACTCTCGTATTTAACCCAACTTAAGAATCATGAACCGTCCACCTACATTTCTGTGATTAAACGAAATTCATGTTCTAGCCATACAAAACTGATTCCTTAATTGACTAATACGACTTTCAGGTATATTTCTAGCCTGAAGGTAAATCAATTCTCAATTTTCCCAAACTAAGAAAAGATCATATCCTATTGATTCACAACTTTCCAATTTCTTGCTCTCTCGACTGAAACCGGACTTTTTAGATATACATTAACATCGGCCACACATTAATGCAGTAAGAACAAGAATCAATAGAACAACCATTGAAGAAAAGATGAAAAACCCAATTGATCAATAACTACATTTCAATACAATTGTTCTTAACCTCAGCAAGAAGAGGAATTAGCCACCCATTTGTGGATTAAACATCGTTAAATGAGTGTTAAACATACAAGCAATTGAATTAAAGAAGAAGGAGATAGAGAAAAACCCTGATAATTTCGTCCCCTCAACTGCTTGTAACCCACGTTCTTGCTCCACCCAGTCAGAATTATTAAAAATGAACCTAAGTGTTCTATTTATACTAGTGGGAATTTTTTCCGGAATAACAAGCAACGTGTCACAGAATGCATCGCGGAGCTCTCCCTCCGTGACACGGAGGTAACGCAAAGGCTTTCTGGAAATCACCCTAAATCGACCCTCGGCAGCCTTCTTGCCGCGTTGGCAGTGTGTCACGCTGCTTGGGCAGCGAGATGGCATGCTGCTGGCGCGGGGCTGGCCTGCCGTGGCACGTTGCTGCCGCATCTGCTCACTTGCCATGCCTACTCCTTGCCGACTTCCGCCAATTGCTTCTGACTCCATTCCTTTCCTTCACCAACTTATAAATTAGTTCCTCCAAATCATTGAAACCTACAAAACAAGGACTAATCATGTTGGTTAGCACATATATTCACATTTATATAAAATTACATGAAAATGTATAAAATAACTTAGATAAACAAGACTAAATTAGGGTATAAAGCATCACTCGGGCATGCTATTTTTGCCCACGATCACCTACCCCACACTTAAAGTCTTGTTCATCCTCGAACAACCTATTACATCTCATGCATATGGAGACTCACCCATAACTCATTTAGCAAGAATATTCAAGTTAGAGCTACAATGATTACGCACGATAACAAGCTAAAAATAGAGCCTGGACGATTTGATCATTGAAATGAAGTACAACTATGTTAAGACTTCTTAACCTCAAAAATCGACTCTCAATCTTAGCAAACTCATGCAAATCAACTGATTAAGAAATCCCACATGAATTATATCCTTCATTCAACATGTGCCCCTCACGGAAAGAGAGTTACCCAATCACACGCAAAAACAATTTTTAAATCACAACATGTGTGGGTACATGAATAGAATTACACTCACTCTCACAAAGAATTCACATGCATCATGTAATGACCCATAAGCTTGCCCTTAGTGTTTTATTCCACTAATTTAAGGATGTATGAATGTAAGATCAAGTAGGACTTTTTAGGTTGTAATGTAACTCAGGTGCGGGTAGGTACTATTATGGCCAATAATAGTGACTATCTTTCCTAAATGCTTTTAATACATCACGCCTTCATTACGAGCTTCCCTTTTATCACTTCACCTTTTTCTCCTTTCATCTTTCTTTTTTCGCTTTTGTTCCCCCATTTCTTTAGGCACTTTTAACTTATTAGTAAGGAGTTCTATAAGTAACTTTTCATTTATTTATTTTCTTACTCCCAACTAATACTCACCCGTATTCAACTAAGTGCACCCTCGACCTTTCTCAACTTTTACAATTGCTACTTTCCCTTCTTTTTCATTTTTTTCTCACTCCTTTACTCTTTCGGATTATTCACTTAAGCGCTTAGGAGTTTTGGATCAAATACAAGGCTAATGAAAGAAAAAGGATTAAGCTTATGTTGCAGCTATCAAAGAATAGGCTCAAGGCTAAATGGGGCTAACTAGGATTAATTATTCAAGGTAGGTAAAATGAGGGATGACAATTAGGTTCCTTCAAAGAAATGCCTAAATCATCTCCTACAATTCAGATCCTTCATTTCGTTTTATAAACACACCAGGCAAGTTCTAGACTATCCACAATAGCACAGAATACTCAAAAACCTTACACTCATGGCACATGCTCAATTCAAGACACATTCAGTAGACTCTTACTCAGCTAATCACAAGAATTCAGAATTAAGCTTCAATCATATTGAGTCAAATTCAAGAGCCTAAGCATCTCACACAAAGTTATACACCTGCATGCTTCACATTGAACATACTTGCCTCTTACAATCACGTATAGCACATAACAAGAACATCAAGCACCAATTAGTTATGGTTTCAAAAACCCAAAACCTATCGACTAATTTTTCCTCAAGACGGTCGTCATCCATCCATCGTTGGAAACAGTCCCTAACTATGACTAAAACATTATATACAGACAAAGGAAAGAAAAAAGAAAAATTTTATTCTTCGGTTCAAATACCCCCCGTCGGAAAAGAACCGAAAAGAAAAACCAACGGGTGACGAAGTCATGCTTGACTCATAAAACAATTTTCAAAATTCTTCTCACAAGCATTACATTCACCAAAAATCGTTAAGCACAAAAATTTTAAAATTTTCCTCACCCCACACTTGAATAATGCTATGTCCCCATAGCATCAACTTAACATTTAAAGAGGGTGAGAAATACTCCCTGACGCCTTTAGGCTTAGCTACAACATGCTTTTCTTCAACTTGCACAAGTGGGTGTTTGACCCCACACTTTTCCTCCTCCAAGGGTACTCAGACTTCCCCTCCATCTGTGCTTAACTTTCCACCAAAACAACATAAGATGAAAAATAAATAAAATCAACTTAATTGCAAGAAATTAAAATGGTACCCATGGTACCCTTGGGTTGCCTTCCAAGCAGCGCTTAATTTTACGTCGCGGCACGACGTCTCAAGTTTCACCGCTTTTTCCTCCACCTTGAGGATATGAATCTCACCCCTAATTTCTTCTCTAATTTCCTCATATGCTGTAGGGGTGGTGGTGAAAAATTATAAGGACCAAGCAGTAGATGTTGCCTTTTGAACTTATTGGCCCTTAAGTAAGCGAAGTCATTTTGTCTCTCCGAGTTAGCAAATTTCAAAATATACGGGGCTTGGTCCTCCTCTAGACATTTCTCTATAAGCTTGGAAGACTCTATTTCTCAGTTGTCAACCAAACTTAATGTCGAAAAATGCTTCGAGTGTGGTCCGATAAACCTCAACTCTTAAACTGCATTGTGCTTGACCTCCTTACTTGTATACACCTTCTCACCATCGACATCTATTTGTCCATTAATGTCAACTGGGGGATACTCTATCTCTTCTTCCATGAATGGATTTTCCATAAGTGTGAGCCCATCACGGGGGCACTCAAGAGATTCCAATTGTTGGGCTTCATCCAAAAATTCACCCTTGTCTTCCTCTTGTAGTTCCTCTTGAATATCGGCTAAAACTGTCACCTGCAATTTATCACAAGCTTCAGCCTTAGCAATCATCTCCGTGAATTTGACGCTCATCCTTTCTAGAGCCTCTGCATTCTCTTCTTGATGAATTCTCAATACTGCCATCGCCTCCTTCATTGCTTCTGATTGCTCCAGGAGTTGTTCCAGCATGTCTTCTATTTGAGCTTTGCGTCCCAAGTTCTCATTTTCAGCATGCCTATATTCAGCAAAAACAACAGAAGGATCATAGTAGGGGCTTGGGGGAGGGGAATATGCATTCGGGCAGCCATCCCAATGGCCATCTTGACCACCACATATATTGCACGTGTTACAGTGTTGCCACGAGTGGTGTCCTCCACAATTTAGACAAGATTCTCCAAAATATGAGTATCCACCATTTAAATCATTTGTATTCCACGATATCATGTCAATAAGGTATCAATTACCAGTCCCCGACAATGGCGCCAAAAACTTGTTCGCGTCTGCTTTAAGGTATTTGACTACACACAAGTGCACGTGGTCGAACAAGTAGTAAAGTGGCTTAAGTAAGCCAAGTATCGATCCCACAGGGATTGGGATAAGGTAACCAACTACTTAAGTGTTGCTATACTTACTCTAAAAATGAAAACAACAGTGCAAAGAAGAGTTTGATATTTTGATTTCTAATTGTATGCTAAGTCTAAAACGAGTATCTAATGTGAGTCTGAACTATGAATGTGAGCATGCTGAGGCTAAATGAACATGTATAGAAACTAATTATCGATACAATTTTTGGTTAATCGTTCCTCCGGTTGCTAGTCAAGAATTATTGTCAATGGATTAAAACTCTCATATTTAACCCAACTTAAGAATCGTGAACCGTCCACCTACATTTCTGTGATTAAACGAAATTCATGTTCTAGCCATACAAAACCGATTCCTTAATTGACTAATATGACTTTCAGGTATATTACTATCCTGAAGGTAAATCAATTCTCAATTTTCCCAAACTAAGAAAAGATCATATCCTATTGATTCACAACTTTCCAATTTCTTGCTCTCTCGAGTGAAACCAGACTTTTTAGATATACATTAACATCGGCCACACATTAATGCAGTAAGAACAAGAATCAATAGAACAACCATTGAAGAAAAGATGAAAAACCCAATTGATCAATAACTACATTTCAATACAATTGTTCTTAACCTCAGCAAGAAGAGGAATTAGCCACTCATTTGTGGATTAAACATCGTTAAATGAGTGTTAAACATACAAGCAATTGAATTAAAGAAGAAGGAGATAGAGAAAAACCCTGATAATTTCGTCCCCTCAACTTCTTGTAACCCACGTTCTTGCTCCACCCAGTCAGAATTATTAAAAATGAACCTAAGTGTTCTATTTATACTAGTGGGAATTTTTCCCGGAATAACAAGCAACGTGTCACGGAGTGCATCGCGGAGCTCTCCCTCCGTGACACGGAGGTAACGCGAAGGTTTTCTGGAAATCACCCTAAATCGACCCTCGGCAGCCTTCTTGCCGCGTTGGCAGCGTGTCACGCTGCTTGGGCAGCGAGATGGCATGCTGCTGGCACGGGGATGGCCTTCCGTGGCACGTTGCTGCCGCATCTGCTCACTTGCCATGCCTACTCCTTGCCGACTTCCACTGATTGCTTCCGACTCCATTCCTTTCCTTCACCAACTTATAAATTAGTTCCTCCAAATCATTGAAACCTACAAAACAAGGACTAATCATGTTGGTTAGCACATATATTCACATTTATATAAAATTACATGAAAATGTATAAAATAACTTAGATAAACAAGAATAAATTAGGGTATAAAGCATCACTCGGGCTTGCTATTTTTGCCCACGATCACCTACCCCACATTTAAAGTCTTGTTCGTCCTCGAACAACCTATTACATCTCATGCATATGGAGACTCACCCATAACTCATTTAGCAAGAATATTCAAGTTACAGCTACAATGATTACGCAAGAAGTCATTTAGAGGGGTAATCAACGTTTATACTTCATTCCTCTCATTCCCTCAGAAGTCAGAACGTAGAACCTTTTCAGAAAGCATAGAGCAAATGAAAGGGTTCAACATTTCTTCTCAGATCTTCTCAAGGGTTTTCTCCGGTGTTTTCATCACTAGGTTTGTGAGAATTTAGCAAGGGAATTGTCCTTCCCTTGTGCCCCAAAATCCATCTAAATTTTCTTATCAGTTTTAGGCCCTGTGTTTTGAATGTGAATAAATTTTCAGCCAGATTCGGTCTATATCATGTGGAATATTTTTCATGTTAATTGTTACTATATTTTAACTACCTAGCTATCATGTTGATACTTATTCTTGTAAAGATGGTTTTAGCCCTAGCTTTTTAATGCGGTAAATCAATGTCTTGCATAATTGATTAGTTATTCATGTTGCTTAATTCTATTAGTATGCCATAGCATCCAATTCCATTTATTTGCTATATCTATTTGTTCTGATCATGGGATTCCCATGTTATTAATATCAGTTGAAATCTCAGTAAGTTGTATGCTAGTCCAGTTTCAGTCAGAAATTAGTATACTCAGTATTTTCAGAAATGTCAGCTGATCAGTTTGACTATAGTCTTTTCTAGAGGTGTCAATAGTGCCTCCCAGATATCAATTATCAGAAATTAGTTTGTTCTTTGACAGTTACGACTCTTCCAGATTAGCAGCTCTGACCAGTTCAGAACCACTAGCTTTAGTTTCACTTTATTCTTTAGACGGTTACTACGCTTCCAGATAAGCAGCTCTTGCCTGTCCTAGATACCATTTATAGAATCCGGTCCAATAAGACTCACACGGTACTTCTAGATAAGTATCCCTGATTTATTCTTGGACCTTAATTTCGAGCTATCAGCTTAGTAGTCAGATTAGGACTATCCAATGGGAGTAGGACTTAGCACTGAGCAGACCGGGGTTGCAGTGCACCCAGATTCCCAGAACTACGTTTCCACTGTAGGTTATATTATTGGCCTTTTGACCCCTGATTTGTGATCACCTAGTTCATGTCTTTATACCTTGGCAAGGTATATTGGGTCCTATCGACGGAGCGTATACATCGAACTCCACATCTAGCTCACGCGGTTATATGTTGGTTATAAACTCTCCTACTAGTCAGTACAGTTTTAGTTTAGCTCAGTTCAGTTTAGCTCAGATCAGTATCTCAGATTTAGGACATGTCTATTACCATCAGCTAGGGTCATTATTCACCAAATCAGTTATATTTCAGTTCTTCAGTATTTCAGTTGGTCATTTCATGTCATCTAGTGAACCAATTAATAAAGCTAATAATATACAAGTGAAAGCCAACTAGCCTAACTGATACAAATAACTAGTGTGATAAATGTAAACAACTTGAACATTTCCATACTATCTAGGAAGCCTCTAATAGAGTTTGAAAATGTATAATTGTCATAATGTCAGGACAGGGCCCCGACATACCCTATTATATACCAATGTACAACAAAAGAATACTAGATTCATCCTAGCTTCCGGTAAGAGAATGTTTGTTGCCCTCTATGTCTGATCCTGCATTTATGAAAATGCAACTCCCCAACTATAGGGATGCGAGCAAAAATAAAACATGTATTCGTATGTAAATAAAACTAAATAACATTTGACAAAGTAATGAAGAAAAAGTGAAAGGAATAACAATATAATAAAGTGAAAGCATATAAATGCTAAGAAACATTCTATGAAATCATAACTCATGCCTTACAATTCTTTATACGTTATACAAGTGTCTTAGAATCATTCATTCATAATTGAGCATGTGATACATTATAATCTTATTAGCATATCCTTTAGTCCTGAGCCTGCAAATTATACACGTCATAAATAGCCACTAAAAGGCACTGGAGAGTGATACATATAATGTAGGGTCTGCGTGTGATATGCGTCATCAGTATCCACAAGGGCACTGGATAGATCTTCCATACAATGCTTAGTAGCGATAATTGAGGCACCAGATAATAACATATGTCATATAAGATCTGAGTGTCATACGCATTATCAGTAGACACAAGGGCACTGGATAGATCTTCCACACTAGGCGTCATCAGTAGCCACTGTGGAAGAACAGGATAATAGCACATGTCCTATGAGATCTGCATGTGATATGCATCATCAGTGCCCACTTAGGGCAACTGGATTGTATGAAGGATCCTTTTTGGTATTAGAATACATGAAAGTAATTACATTAACCTACTGAGATCATAAAGGCCCTTTTTCATAACATTATTATTCCTTAAAGGAATATGACCATGAGAAGATACATTACACAAAACATATTATTTGTCTTTGGTATTTGTTGTAGGACTTACTTCATGATACATTATCACACTGGGGTCGTTATACGTTAGAAAAGTTGATCTAATCTTTGGGAGAAAACAATAAGACAAGGGGCCATGCAACACTTGGGCAAGTAAGCACATAGGGAATATAATATATGAACAATTAAGCCACATGAGGTATATGACATATGAGATGATGAGCACAAAAGAGCATGTAGCATATGAGAAAGTGAGATACATGGAAAAAATTACACATGAAAAAGTAAGATATAATATAGGTACATATGACACTTTAGCCAGTGTGCTATAAGGCATGTGACATTTAATCAAGTGGACTTTTAGACAAGTAAAATATAAACAAGTGAGCGATGAATCATGTGGCATATAAGAATGTGGATTGTAAGACATGTAACAATAAGCAAGTGATCTATAACATATGAGCAAGTGAGCTACAAGGAATATACACATATGCAATTAAGTTGTGAAAAACATACACGTGAGCACATGAGTAATAAGAGCACCTAGATAAAAAAAAAATAGGTGAACGCCGAAGTCAGATAGCACGTGAGTTAACCGTATTATTCTTGAATTAAGTTTCATTAGCTTTTGTAACACTTTACACAAGATTCACTATATACACCTATATTTTGAATATTCAATAGCACATGGACATATGATGTGTTATTAATCTTGAATTAATAGACATTATATATGTTCTTTTAGTCTTTGATGGAAAATGAGCCACATAGGAAGTTTAGCAAGTGATCCATGAGGGAATGTAGCAAATGAGCCTTATTGGGGATATAACAAGTGAGCAAGTGAGGCCACGAGGGCATGTAGAAAATGATCCATAAACGCATGTAACCAATGAGAAAGTGAGGCCATAAATACATATAGAAAATGTGCCATACAAGCATGTAACAAGTGAGAAAATGATCTTATACTTAGCAAGTGATTCTCTTAAGACACATGACTTTGATATTTTAAATGAGTGAAGATGAATACTTCAAATAAAGACATAAGTATATTTCATGTGAAGACATATGAACTTCTCAAATTGGAACAAATGGAAAATTAAAAGTGAAGGCATATGGACATTTCAAATGCTGACATGTATGAACATATCAAGGGATATGAAAACTCTACTTGAAAGAAGTACTAATCAAGTGAGAGGAAAAGTGAATCAAGTGAACAAGTGAAGCCGGTAGTATGTGACAACTCTTTTAGTATATGTCGCTTGTACATTATTGATCCATATAGGGGGAACATGTTATATGGGGTCATGCCTTAACGGTGAAGGATGTTTTATTCTTACATACATCGATTTCCAATTTATATAACTTATATCGTGCCGATATTTCATTTAAGGTGAGTATCCTCATCTACAAAAACTGAAATGTAGTGGCTCTCAAATTAGAAGCTAGCAAACAAGCTTGGATCACTTAATCTTATCAAAATAATAGTCGGGTAGCATGCTTGTAACCCCTCAAATCAAGGGTGTTAGTTTTACACTTTTTCCTCTCACCATATCTACACATCATATGATCTTATCATGAGTTCTCTTGGCCCACCCTGGGCTTCACAACATATAAAACAGTACATAAACATGTGATATGCACCAAGATCACACAACCTGCGATTAAATAGTGCATCGCCGTACCTTTTAATCCTGGCCCATAAAAAGTTCATACGACCTTCCCACATGGCGAGATATATCCCTTACTTCACAAGACATAAACACATGCCCTAACCTCACAATTCGATAAGAGAAACTTGAACTCATGGCTTCCGATCACCATCCATGAGTTTCAACAAATAAATATGTCTAAAATGCTCAAATAAGCTTACATATAAAGATGAGGATGCACCTTACTTTAACTATCCTAAAAACTTAATTTACTTATCAGGAAGCCCTTTAAAGTCTCCTTCAACAATTAGAGTCAAAGAGAAAAGTCAACATAAGTCCCACATGATAACGGGGAGGAGAAACCCGAATTTAAAACTTGAAATACTTACCATAATTATTGGGAGGAAAGGGACGACCTTGGCTAACTACTCTATAACTTCTTCTACTTACTTATCCTTGTAGTAATTTTTCAATCACTTGAAGCTTAACCGTAGAGGAGATGATTTTATGGCTATTTTTCAAGAAATGAAGTGCAAGCTCAAGAACCCTAAATGGAACAATGGGGCAGCTGCCTTGTATGTGTAAGAGAGAATTCTGAAATGTCTTCTAAGTACAATTAATCTCTAATAAATATATATAATGGTCCTGGGTAGATTGGGTCATGAGTTGTCCGATCCTTTTCATTTTCTTTTTTTCCATCTTCCTTTAATGAAGTCCATATATAAATAAGTAGGTGGATCATCTTGTCACGATATGAGCATGGACCCTGGATCGAGACACGAAAACTAGAACCATAAATGGCTCCAAGTCGACCTATGGCATGACCATGATAACTAAATATCAACTTAAATAATTGCAGAATTCTAACATATGATATAGTGGAAGTCTAAATATTTAAAACATCTGATTCAACGGAATACACAACACCAAATTTGAACTGAAAACATAACTATGTCTGATAAGCCTCTACATACATGACGAGCTGATGAGCCAAGACCCCAACTAGCTCACTAACTGTCTGAAACTGAAAATAGAAACAATACAACTAAATGAAGGTCCTCGAAGGGTGAGGACTCACCAACAACTGCTAACTGAACTCTGGCGATCGACTAATGAAGGGACTGATCTTGAGCGTCTGAGCCTGTATCATGAAACAATAAAACATAGAGCATGCGGTCAGTACTTGGAATGTACTGAGTATGCAAGGTAAATAAAAATAGAACGATCAAAATACATAAGAGTTCTTAAGAGTAGAACTGTCTAAATCATGCAATAATAATTATAACATAAACATGAGGGCTCAAGGTTTTCAAACCATTCATAATCTAATTATAGTCATAATCATAAGAGAAACCTTGTAAAAACATAACTTGAGCCAAGTGTCATAAATATGAAAACGCATAAATCATGAGGAACAATGGGAGAACTCATTTTAACCGACACCATCATGATAGAGCTTACATGATGCCCCAACTATCTTGCTCAAATGGGCAGAGCCATCCCAGGCTTCCCAGGCAAGGAACGTGCATGACGTGATATCACAAAGGGTCTATCGATACATATACCTATGGTGGCACATAGTTCTGGAACCACGGGGTTTACCTGAATGTCGGGTCTACCCGGTGCTAGACACTGCTCCCAAAAACATGCACATGAGGGCTCATATAATAATCGTGAAACCATTCATGAAACTCATGGCTAGATAAATCATAATATACTTGATCATACTTGAACTACATGATTAGCCATGAATTAGGCCCGTGAGTCGGCCAAAATCATAAACTCGTAAATCATGAAGAACATACAAGCTTGAGAAAATTACTATATTTGAAATACATAAAAGATTACTTGAAGGAAATCATATTATAAATCATAAATCATTATTTATGGCTTGGGAAGATCAAAATCATTATGGAATCATAACTTAACCTTTCATGAAAACTTGCATAATTGGGCATAAATTGATTAAAATTTGAAACTGTGAATTAATAGCCAAAATAAGTATTAAATCTTCCCATAGATCTTAAACATGATTTAGAACATAAAGGGAATTGATCCATAGATATATCATAGAGAATTTCATATAATTAGGAATAAACCCCATGAGATCATGAACTTGATCTAGAACTTAAATTCATGGAATTGAAAAGAATTTTGAGCATGAGAGTAAAAGGAATTCTCATTCAAAGCCCTACATACATAAAAAAAATCTGATTCCACGCCCTTCTTTGAAAGCCCAAGGGAATTGGAGGGGAATTGGAGGAGAATTGGAGGGTTTCAAGCTTCATCTTCAAAGAGAAGTCTCTACTATTGTATAAATGGGAGTTGAATGAATTAGGATAGGCTAAACCCTCTTAAACTCCTCCTAAAAGAGCTTAAAATGACATAGTTTAGAATTAGGAGCTTTGAAATTACGAAAATGACATTAATGAAAAATCTAGAAAATAGGGACCGCCAATCATCATGACCCTCACCACGAGTAGAACCACGAAGTAACAACTCGTGGTTACCTCTCCTGGTCACCGCTGCTCCTCACTACAACATCTCTGAACCTTATCACGATTGCATATCACGAGTCGTAGTGTCCTACCATGACTCGTACTATCATTCGTGACATCATCCCCTTCACCTGCCAAATCCTAACCACGACTCCTTGTTACTTACTATGAGTCGTACCATGATCCATGACATCATACACTGGCACCACAAGGAAACTCATCATGACTCCTCACCACGAGTCATACCTACACCGCATGACTCGTGGTATGGACCCCAACTTCAGAGTTCCACCAGGATTGAGACCACGATCCGTCACGAGTCATTCTGGTGCAAAAATTTAGATTTTTCTGCAGAACTCATTTTTGATTTTCCTCATCCATTTCTTAGGAACTTTCGAAGTATTACAATATCTTCCCCTTGAGAACATTTATCCTCGAATGTGGGTAAACATACTGAAAAGTAGGGGAATAGAACTATCATCCCAAATACTGAACATCTAAAGCTAGAAATTGATGGAGTGACTGACTCCGAACTAAATACATGACTGAACTAAATTCATGAATCACGCATAGATGCACTGACATGAAAGAAACTAGAACACATGAACCGAACATGAAACTGTGTAGAGTACTAGGGAGAAAACTGATACCTCAAGCTGTAACTGGGCTAGAAGGCAAAAGATGCAGGTATTTAGCCATCATTCGGCTTTCCATGTAGCTCCCTCAACATGTTGATTTCTCCATAAAACCTTTACTGAAGCTACCTCATTTCTCATCTTCCGAACCTAACAATAAAAAATGTCAACCAGAATCTCCTCATAACTAAGGCTATCCTTCACACCTACGCTCTCCACCCGAACAACCAAAGTCGGGTCACCCATGCACTTCTTCAAAAGCGATACATGGAAAATTGAATGTACTGAAGCTAGTTCTGAGGGCAACTCCAACTCATAAGCCACCTTGCCAACACGTCTCACAATTTTGGATGGGCCAACATAATGGGGACTTAGTTTCTCCTTCTTTCCGAATCTCATCACTCCCTTCATGGGAGACACTTTCAGAAACACCCAATCATCAATTTCATACTCAAGTTCTCTCCTCCTCATATCAACATAGGACTTTTGATGACTTTGAGTTGTCTTCAATCTTTCCCTTATAAGTTGGACTTTCTCCATAGCCTCATGAACCAAATTTGGTCCTATCAATGCAGCTTCACCGATTTCAAATGAACCAATAGGCGATCTACACCTCCGCCCATAAAGAGCCTCAAACGAAGCCATCTGAATGCTGGAATGGTAGTTGTTATTATATGAAAACTCGATGAGAGGTAAGTGATCATCCCAACTATATTTAAAATCAATCACACATGCTCTCAACATGTCCTCAAGAGTCTGAATGACTTGCTCAGCCTGACCATCTGTCTACGGGTGAAAAGCTATACTAAACTTAACCCGAGTACCAAGTCCCTTCTGAAACGACCTCCAAAACTAGGAGTTAAACTGAGTACCTCTATCTGATATGATGGATAAGGACACTCCATGTAGCCGAACTAACTCCCGAATATACAATTTAGCATAATCCTCTACTGAATCGGTAGTTTGACCGGTAGAAAATGATTAGTCAACCTATCTATAACGACCCAAATAGAGTCATGCTGTTGAAGAATAGGAGGAAACCCTGTAACGAAGTCCATATTCATTTCCTCCCACTTCCAAGTAGGAATACTAATGTCTTGAAGCACACATCCAGGTCTTTGATGCTCAACTTTCACTTGTTGAGAATTCAGGCACTTAGCCACAAACTCTGTTATATCCTTCATGCCATTCCACCAATAAATTTCCCGTAGGTCATGGTACATCTTAGCGGCACCTAGATGCATAGAATATCGGGAACCATGAACCTTATGCAACATCCGATCTCTCAGGTCATCAACACCTGAAACACACAAATGACCCTGATATCGAAGTACCCCATCTCCCCCTTGGGAGAAGACCTCAACCTTCAGATTCTAAAATGCTTCCTTTAACTTTACCAGAATAGAATCTTCGTCTTTCCTAGCCTTAACTTCAATCACCAAAGAGGATTTTGATCAATTTTGAACAATGACACCACCATCTGTTGAATCAACAAGGTGAACTTCTAGTCGTGCATGCCAGTGCACATACTTCACTAACTCTTTCTTCCCCTCATCTACATGAAACACACTCTCCATAGAAAGTCTGGTAAGGGCATTTTCCACCACATTGGCCTTACCCGGATGATAAAGGACACTCATATCATAATCTCTAAGAAGCTCCAACCATCTTCTTTGTCGTAGATTCAAATACTTCTGGGTAAACACATATTATATACTCTTGTGATCCATAAACACATCTACATGGACCCCATACAGATAGTGTCTCTTCAAGGAAAATACTACCACTGCTAACTCGAGGTCGTGTGTCGGGCAGTTCTTTTCATGGACCTTAAGATTCCTAGGAGCATAGGCTATGACCTTACCGTGTTGCATTAATACACAACCAAGGAAAATTCTCAAGGCGTCACAATATACCACAAATCCATCGGTACTCTCTGATAGGGTCAACACCGATGCTGAGGTGAGTCGAGTCTTCAACTCTTGAAAGCTCTTCTCACAGGCCTCCGACCATTTGAACTTTAATTTCTTCTGGGTCAAATTAGTCAATGGTTCCACAATGGATGAAAACTCTTCAACAAACCTCCTGTAGTAGCCAGCCAAACCCAAAAAACCTCCTGATATCTGAAGGACTAACTGGTCTGGGCCAATTCTTCACAACTTCTATCTTTTGAGAGTCCACCTATACACCTTCACTTGACACAACATGACCCAAAAATACTACTGAGTTCAGCCAAAACTCACACTTGCTGAATTTAGCATACAACTGGTGATCCTTCAGAGTCTGTAGCATAATCCTCAAATGAATGGCATGCTCCTACTTGCTCCGAGAGTATATGAGAATGTCATCTATGAACATGATCACGAACATGTCCAAATATGACTTGAACACCCTGTTCATCAAATTCATAAAAGATACATGAGCATTCATTAGTCCAAAAGACATAACTACAAACTCATAGTGACCATTCGAGTCTTGAAGGTTGTCTTCGGGATGTAACTCTCTCTAACTTTGAGTTGATGATATCCGGACCTGAGATCTATCTTTAAAAAAAAACTTGCATGGCGCCCTGAAGCTGGTCAAACAAGTCATCAATTCTGGGGAGGGGATACCTATTCTTGGTTGTGACCTTGTTCAAATGTCGATAATCAATGCACATACGAAGAGAACTATCCTTCTTTCGAACAAATAAAATTGGTGCAACCCACGGGGATTTGCAAGGTCTGATAAAACCCTTCTCTAGGAGATCCTTCAACTGCTCCTTCAACTTCTTTAGCTTAGCTGAAGCCATTCTGTAAGGAGGAACAGATATAGGCTAAGTATCGGGAAGAAGGTCCATACCAAAGTCTATCTCCCTCTTGGGAGGGATTCCCGGTAAATCATCTGGGATCACCTCTGGATACTCACACACTATAGGAACTGACTGGATAGTCAGGGTCTCAGACGTAGCATCCTTGACCTGAACTAGGTGATACATTTAACATTTAGAGATAATCTTTCTGGCCTTAAAGTAGGAAATGAAGAAACCTACATTCATAGTTGAACTACCCTTCTACTCTAGGACTGGCTCACCTAGAAACCAGAACTCTACCGTACGTGTTCTACAATTTACTGAGGCGTAACATGCATGTAACCAATCCATGCCAAAGATAACATCAAAATCTATCATGGCTAACTCTACCAAATTTGTTGAGGTGACTTTCTGAAGGACTGTGACAGGGTAATTTTTGTATATCCGTCGAGATACAATTGAATCACCGACTGGAGTAGAGATTGAGAAGGGTTCTGATAGGATTTCAGGACGGACTCCAAAACTACTAGAAACATAGGGCATCACAAAATATAAAGTAGACCCTGGATCTAACAATGCATAAATATCAAAGTGAAATACCCGTAATATACCAGTGACTACATCTAGAGAGACCTCCTGCTCCTGACACGATGCGAGGGAATAAAACCTATTCTGGCGCTAATCACCACCTGCACTAGTGGATGCACCATGTCAAGGAAGATGTGCTACTGGAGCTGCTACTGAACTGGTAGCCTGAGTACTTCCCCTGCCATCACCCTGCCTAGCCAAAGGACACTCCCAGTGCATGTGCCCAGATCTTCCACACCGAAAGAAAATGTATGATTCAATCAAGCACTCACCTATATGGTTCTTGCCACACTTTCCACAGATTGAAAAGGTATGCTCTACCTGCATGCTCCTTTGTCCCCTCAAACCTGATGCTCTACTCCTCTAATCACCCCGAGACCTAGATGGAACATTGGCCGATGACGGCATTGGGGATAATGCCCTTTGGTGGGACTATTGATGATGTCCACCTCCCGGCCACTGCTAGGAGAACCAAAACTATCTATCCTAGCTCTCTTGGCCTCCCTCTCCCTCAAATGTGCTTCCTCCATCTTCTGGGCATACAAAACCAATCGGGAGAAGTTAATGTCTTGATGAAGCATAGAGGTCCTGTAATCATTGACCAGGTAGTCCACCAACCTATGCACAAACCTGCTAACCCGAGCTCTCTGATTAGCCACCATCTCCGAGGCATACTTGGATAAGAGGGTGAACTTTAAAGCATACTCCTGGACTGTCATATTATTCTACCTTAGGTTCATACACTCAGCTTCCTTGATCTCCCTCATCTCTTAGGGAAAGAACCGATCCAAGAATGCAGTAAGAAACTCATCCCAACTAATAGGGCCATGCTGACTCCCCGACCATCCTTCCACTTCCTAAACTAGATGTGAGCAACCTCTTTCAACTAATAAGAGATTAGATTTGCACACTCTTCCCCCATCACCCCCAAAATTTGGGTGATTTTTTGGTTCTCATCAATAAACTTGTGTGGATCCTCATCCAGTCTTGACCCAAGAAACTCTAGGGGATTCATCTTGAGGAAATCCCTAACTCTCACTGTTTCCATGTTTCTATTCTGGGGAATATAGGCCACCGCCTACTTATTGACATGAGCTGTCAAAACCTGTGCTAACATCTAGATGGCTGCCCTAAACTCAGCGTGGGCAACCTACTCAAGTTCATGATCCTCTGGGTTGGTCGGGCATGATTGTGCCCATCTCCGTTGCCATTCTCATGGTCATTCCCATTTCCATTGACATTCCTTCTTTCGTTAACTCGGTATGGCGGCATAATTCTGCAAATGCGTATTACCCGAGTTAGAAGGATAGAGATACATTTCATTGCCCGACATAGATCATGAAAGAAGGAAAATTACGTAAAACATTTCATAGCCTCTTCATCATAAGTGTGGCGCGCTTCACACCCATGAAGAAGTCTCTACTTAACGCGGCTTTTATACACCCTAGGACACTTCAAAACCTAAAGGCTCTAATACCATATTTGTCATAATCGAAGAATGGACCTCAGATTGAGACACATAACCTAGAACCATAAATGGATCCAGGTTAACCCATGGCATAAACATAATAACTAATTCTCAACATAAATAATTGTGGAAATCTAACATCTTATATAGTAGATGTTTGAAAATTTAAAACATATGATACAACGAAATATTGTAACACTCAAAATTTTTCTAGACCAGACTCAAAGCTTGCAAGAAAAATCCAAAAAAATAGAAAATTTGCCTCAGAACGACTAAGACAACGAGTCGCGATTAGCTTCAACGACTCGATGGTCAGTCATGGTCAGCCCAGTGTGGTCCTTCGAGATCCAATGGGACAACAAACGACCCATTGTAAGAAACAACAAGTATCCCTATCACTCGTTGGTCCCCAGCTCAGAAGTCCCTCTTCTAGGACCCCACAACTCAACCAATGAGTCTTCGTCAGGAACAACGACTCATGGTGTGAGTCGTTGGGTGAGAACCCCAGAAAACCCCTTCAGTGATGATGAGTGGAAACAATGACACATTGTATCCCACAACAAGTCATTGTGACCACCTATGGGGTCATTTTCAACAATATTTAGACTTGTTCCAGTGAAGATAACAACTGGACACAATGACACCATTGGATCCACCAATGGGTCATTGTGTTGCCAGTCGTTAGGCCTCCTAGGTTTTTCCATCCAGTGACCATGGGAGGAACCAACGACCTGTTGGTTAATCCAATGAGTTGTGGCGTCTCCCGTTGCTAGATCCAGTGAAACTATGACTCGAATAATTGGACCAATACTTGTCCCAACGAGTTGTGGTCTCAACCAATGACTCATTGAGTGACCCCTTAGTCCACCATCGGTCAGTTTTCCAGATTTTATCCTAGGGATATTTTTGTAATTTCTCACCTATTTAGTCCATAAAATACATAATTTTAAGTATAAATTCATAGAATTTAGAGGGATTAAATGGTTTCCCCCTCATTCCCCACTTAGACTCTCAGAATATTGATTGTAGAATCCATACCTCTCCTCTCAAGCTAGAACTAGGGATCCTTGTCAGTTGCAGAAGTTCAAGATTTCTTCTCTAGGGATTTCTTATCCAGGTATGTGGGAATTCAATAAGGGAATATTTCTTCCCTTGTGTCCCAAAAATCTTCTCTATTTTGTCATTCAGTTACAGCCCTGTGGATTCGAAATATTGAAAACTATCAGACCAATTTCTTTTTGAATTCAATTGGAATACTATTTATGATATCAACTGCTTTATTATTCCCTAATTCTAGAAATTTTGTGAAACTTGTATCTAGTAGAATGATTTAGCCCTAGTTCTCAATTCAATAAAATTTAGAATCTTGCGTGTTGGAGTAGTTTTGTTGTAGCTTGATTCAATCACTCTTGAGATCCCCATATAGTTAGTATACGTTGAAATCTCATTTAGATGCATGTTAGTTCGGTCTCAGTCAGATTATCAGAATATTCAGTACAGTCCAGAAATGTCAGCTGATCAGTTTGACTATAGTTATTTCTTGAGGTTTCAGTGGTTCCTCGTAGTTATCAGTATTAGAATCAGATATCAAAATTTCATGGTTCTTTATGCGGTCATGACACTTCTAGATAAGCATCTTCGACCAACCTTAGAACACCTAGTTTCATATTACAGTTTGTTCTTTAGACGGTTATGACGCTTCCAGATAAGCAGCTCTGACCAGTCTTAGAACACCAATTACAGAATCCAGTCCAATAAGACTCTCAAAGTTCTTCAAAATAGGTATTTCTGACTTAGTCTTGGGCACCAATTTCGAGCTATCAACTTGGTAGTCAGTCTAGGACTATCCAATGAGAGTAGGACTTAGCACCGAGTGGACCGGGTTTCCAGCGCACCCAGGTTCCCAAAACTACATTGCCACCATAGGTTATTTTTATTTTCCTTATGGCCCCAGAATTTTGATCACCTATTTCATGCCTTTATACACTGAAAAGGTATATTGGGTCCTACAGATGTGGTGTATACATCGAACTCCATGTCTAGCTCACGTGGTTATATGTCAGTTATAGATTCTCCCACTAGTCAGTACGGTCTCAGTTTAGCTCAGCTCATAACAGTTTTAGTTACTCAGTTCAGATGAGTATCTTTGATTTAGGGCATGCCATTGACCATCAGATAGGATCATTTTGACCATCTCAGTATATTTCAGTTTCAGCATTGCAGCTGGGTATTGCATGTCATTACAGTTCTTTTATTTATTTTCTGTGTTGTTTTTTCTCCTACTTACTTAGTACATTCAAAGTACTGATGCTTACCTTTTATACTGTATCACTTTATGATACAACTGCAGGTTCTCAGTCTCAGCACCGTTAGAGACCTTGTCCAGGAGTTACCAGCTGCATCAGTGGTGAGTCCTCATCTTTCCAGGATGATGTTTATTTTCCTTAAGATATTTTTGTTTTAGTTAGACTTAGAGTTAGCTAGGGGCTCGTCTCAGCAACTCATCAAATAGATGGCTTTCAGAAACAGACACAGATTTAGATTTTCAGTTGTGTAAAGCTTTATGATTTAGTTCTTCTTCATAAACGGTTTGTATTATTTTGAAAGCTTTTTCCATGATATTACTCAGATTACCAGTGTTATGATACACCATGGGTTGACTTGGGGTTACTTGTGACTCCAAGTACCATGTCTCGTCCAAGGTATAGACTCGGATCATGAAAAACTTGGTATCAGAGCACTAGGTTTAGAGTATCCTTGTTTGTCTAAAAGCCACATTGAGTAGAGTCCTTTGCATGGGTGTAAAGCGCGCCACACTTATGACAGGGAGGCTATGAGACATTATTAGAAAAACTCCCTTTTGTTCTACTCTTTATTGTGCATCCAAGTTCAATTCTAGAAATGTTATCCTAACTCGTGCTCTATTTCATTTAAGTTAAATCATGCCTCCAAGACGTGGTAACAGAACAAGGTCTTGCAACGCTCACCGACCTACTCCAGCAGCTCCAGCAGCCCCTCAGGATGACCCAGTGTCCTCCCCAGAGTTCATAGTGGCTATCCAGCTACTCGCACAAACAGTCACGAATCAAGTGAACCAGCAGGTGGTTTCGGCTAATACTAATGGATCCACAGCAACTGCCTAGGCTCGGGACTTCACCCAGATGACCCTCCCGCTTTCCAAGGATCTAAGGTGGGAAAGGACCCACAGGAGTTCTTGGATGAGATTAGGAAGATCACCTGGTTTAGGGGTGTTAGATCCTCTAAGAGTGCTGACCTGGATGCCTACCAGCTGAAAGGGGTAGCCTAGATCTGGTACGACCAGCGGATGGAAGAAAGACCAGCGGGAGCAAAACCGGTGGAGTGGGAGGAGTTCACTACAACCTTCCTAGACAGATTCTTTCCCCTGGAGCTTAGGAAGGCTAAGGTAGCAGAATTTATTAATCTAAAACAGGACAATAAATGGTGGAAGACTATGAACTGGAGTTCACAAGATTGTCTAAATATGCTCTGGAGATAGTAGCTGAGCCAAGGGCTTGCATGCTGAAGTTCGTCAATGGAGTATCGAACTTGATCCTCAAGGAGTGAAGGACTACAATGCTTATTAAAGATATTGATCGCTCCAGCCTCATCGTTCATGCCCAGCAGATTGAGGCAGAAAAACTAAAAGACTTGGAGCGGGAAAACCAGCGGGCAAGGATTGGCCAATCAGATTATGGCTACCATAGGTTTGGCGGTAGTAGCCGCCCACAGCAACAGCAGAAGGCTCCAGCATCCACTTCAGCCAGCACCCCAACTTTTCAGTCTTGCAAGGATCGAAGGGGTGGAGCATCTAGCTCACAGGCCCAGAGTCACAGCGCCAGCAACCGCTACCTGGCTTTCCCTAAGTATGGAAAGAACCATCCAAGGGAATGCCTTTAGGGCCGAGAGGGTTGCTTTGGGTGTGGATTAGCTTGGTCATTGGCTTATAGAATGCCTGTCAGCAGGATGGGGGAGATCACAATCCACCACTTTAGCAGCTCCAGCAGGCTGACTAGGTTAGCACGCCAACACTTCAGTACAGATGCGACTAACGCCATAACTGTTTTTACGCTTTGTCCTCTCGTAAGGATCATGATAGCTCACCTGACGTGGTTATTCCATATAGATGTGTATGCCCTACTAGATCCAAGAGCCACACTATCGTTCGTGACTCCCTATGTAGCTGTCCAATTTGATATCAGTCTAGAAGTCCTCTCTAAACCATTCTCAGTCTCCACCCCAGTTGGTGAATCAGTTAGAGCCAGCCGGCTGTATAGAACTGCCCAGTCTCAATCTTGAATAAGGTCATTCTAGCTGATCTTGTAGAGTTATACATGGCTGACTTCGACCTCATTCTTGGCATGGATTGGTTACACTCTGGTTATGCCTCAATCGACTGCAGAACTAAGGTTGTCGAATTTCAGTTCCCTAATGATCCAGTTTTAGAGTGGACGGGAAATAGTTCAGCACCTAAGGGTCGATTTACTTCCTACCTTAAGGCCAAAAAGATTATTTCTAAAAGGTGTATTTATCATCTAGTTCAGGTCAAAGATTCCAGCTCCGAGACCCCGACGATTCAGTCAGTTCTAGTTATCAGTGAGTTCCTTGATGTGATTTTCGAAGATCTTCCTGGAGTCCCACCTGAGTGGGAAATAGACTTCGGCATAGACCTTCTCCCAGACAGTTAGCCTATTTCCATCCCTCCTTATAGAATGGATCCAACTGAGCTTAAGGAGTTGAAGGCGTAGCTAAAAGATCTCCTTGATAAGGTTTCATCAGGTCCAATATCTCTCTATGGGGTGCCTAGTATTATTCGTGTAGAAGAAAGACAGTACCCTTAGAATGTGTATCGACTACCGTCAGTTGAATAAGGCCACAGTCAATAACAGGTACCCCCTACCTAGGATTGATGACTTGTTCGATCAGCTTCAGGGAGCCAGTTGTTTCTCCAAGGTAGATCTCAGGTTGGGTTACCATCAGCTAAGGGTCAGAGAATGTGACATACTGAAAATATCTTTCAGAACTCAGCATGGTCACTATGAATTTGTGATGATGTCCTTCGAACTGACTAATTCCCCCACAGCTTTCATGGACCTGCTGAACAAGGTTTTCAACCCATATATAGACATGTTTGTCATTGTATTGATTGACGACATTCTGGTATACTCCATAAATGAGGAAGAACATGCTAACAATCTGAGGATAGTGCTATAGACACTCAGAGACTGCCAGTTGTTCGCTAAATTCAGCAAATTCAAATTTTGGTTGAAGTCTGTGACTTTCCTTGGTCAAGTGGTCTCAGGTGAGGGTATTCAGGTAGATCCTCAAAAGATAACAATGGTGAAAGACTGGCCAAGACCTACCTCCCCAACTAAAATCAGAAGCTTCTTGGGTCTAGCCGGTTATTACCGATGTTTTATGGAAGGTTTCTCCTCTATTGCATCCCCTATGACTAGGTTGACTCAGAAAAAGGTGAAATTTCAGTGGTCATATATGTTTTAGAAGAGTTTCTAGGAGTTAAAGACTCGACTCACTACCGCTCCAATGTTAACCTTGTCGGATGGAACAGATGGGTTTGTGATGTATTGTGATACTTGCAGAGTTGGACTTGGTTACATTGTAATGCAGCAGGGTAATGTGATAGCTTACGTCTCCAAAAAGCTCAAGGTTCATGAAAGGAACTATCCGACCCATGACCTGGAGTTGGCAGCAATGGTGTTTGCATTGAAAATATGGAGGCACTACCTTTACGGGGCTTATGTGGATGTTTTCACCGATCACAAGAGCCTTCAGTATATGTCTAGTCAGAATGATCAAAATTTTCATTAGAGAAGATGGTTGGAGCTATTGAAGGACTATGACATGAGTGTGTTGTACCACCCTGGCTAAGCCAATGTGATGGCTGATGCCTTAAGCAGAATGTTTGTGGGGAACGTGGCTCATGTTGAAGGGAGCAAAAAGGAACTAGCAAAGGATATACACAGGTTACCTCGGTTGGGAATGTAGTTGGTTGATACAGCTGAGGGCAGAGTAGGTGCAGAGTGGATTAGATTCCTCGTTAGTAGTTGAAATTAAGTCAAGATGGGATGAAGATCCCATACTGCTTAAGCTGAAGGAGGCGGTTCTCAGAAAAGAAGTGGAGGCTTTCTACCAAGGGGGAGATGGTGTACTCCGTTACCAGGGTAGGTTGTGTGTATCGGATGTAGGTGGTTTGAGACAGTAGATACTGGCTAAAGCACACAATTCAAGATATTCTATCCATCCAAGAGCTACTAAGATGTACTGTGACCTACGGGATATTTACTGGTGGAATGGCATGAAAAGAGAGATTGCAAAATTTGTAGTTAAGTTCCCGAACTGCCAGCAGGTCAAGGTGGAACATCAAAGACCGGGAGGTATGACTCAGGATATCAGCATACCCAAATGGGAGTGTGAAGAAGTGAATATGGATTTTATTACAGGTCTACCTCATACTCGTCGGCAACATGACTCAATCTGGGTGATAGTAGACCGAATGACCAAGTCAACACATTTCCTCCCAGTAGAAACTACAGACTCAGCCGAGGATTATGCTAGGATTTGTATCCGGGAGTTGGTCAGACTACATGGGGTGCCCTTGTCCATTATTTCAGATAGAGGTACCCAGTTCACCTCACATTTCTAGAAGTCATTTCAGAAAGGACTCGGTGCACAGGTTAAGCTTAGCACAACTTTTCACCCGCAGAAAGATGGACAAGCTGAGAGGACTATTCAGACCTTGGAAGAGATGCTGAGAGCGTGTGTGATTGATTTCAAGGGCAGTTGGGATGATCACCTACCTCTCATCGATCTTGCGTACAATAATAACTACAACTCTAGTATCCAGATGGCCCCGTTTGAGGCATTATACGGTAGGAGATGTAGGTCTCCTATAGGGTGGTTTGAGGTTATTGAAGCTACCCTGATAGAGCCAGAATCAGTTCATGAGGCTATACAGAAGGTGCAACTTATTAGAGAGAGGTTGAAAACAGCGCAAAGCCGTCAGAAGTTCTATGCTGATGTGAGGAGAAGAGAGTTAGAGCTTGCAGTGGATGATTAGGTTTATCTAAAAATTTCACCCATGAAAGGGGTGATGAGGTTTGGGAAGGAGGGAAAACTCAGTCCGAGATATGCGGGACCCTATAGAATTCTAAAGCGAATTGGCAATGTGGCATATGAGTTAGAACTACCTCCAGAGTTAGCATCAGTCCACCCAGTCTTTCATGTGCCACTATTGAAGAAGTGCATCGGTGATCCAACTTTAGTTACGCCACTAGACAGCATGGGAATAAGAGAGTCTCTCTTATGAAGAGGTCTCAATTCAGATCCTTGACCGTCAAGTTTGTAAGCTGAGAAATAAGAAAGTTGCTTCAGTGAAAGTTTTGAGGAACCAGCTAATTAAGGGAGCCACATGGGAAGCAGAAGCAGACATGATGGCTAGAAACCCTTACTTATTCCCTTCCAGTTCAGTTCCAACATCAGGTACTAAATCTCTCCTCAATACTCTGTTTAGTTCCGTACTCATCAGCTGTATTTAGATTTTCAATGTGCATTCGAGTTGCATCAACTCTTTTAGCATGGTTAAGTTAGTTCGGAGTCAGTTACTCCTTTAGAAACCAGCTCATAGTCTCAGTCTAGGAATTATAGCTCTTTTCCTAGTTTTCCAGCAGTTTTGGTCTTCATTCAAGGAAGAATAATCCCAAGGTGGAGATATTGTAACACCCAAAACCTTTCCTAAACCAAACTCAGACCTTGCAAGAAAAATCAAGAAGAAAACCAGAAAATTTTCCTCAGAACAACTGAGACAACGACTCGTGGTTAGCTCCAATAACTCATTATGTCAGTCGTGGTCAGCCCAGTGTGGTCCTTCGAGAACAACGGGACAAGGAATGACCCATTGTGAGAAACAACGATTCGTCCTGTCACTCGTTAGTCCTCAGCTCAGAAGTCCCTCTTTTAGGAGCCGATGACTCAACCAACAAGTTATCATAAAAAATGACTCGTGGTATGAGTCCTTGGGTAAGAACCCCAGAAAACCCCTTCAGTGATGACAAGTTGAAACAATGAACCATTTTATCACATAATGAGTCATTGTGACCACCGATGGGTCAGATTCAGCAATCCTTACACTTGTTCCAGTGAAGGTAATGACTGGACACAACGACCCGTTAAGTCCAACAACGAATCATTGTGTTGCCCGTCGTCAGGCCTCCCAGGTTTTTCCATCCAGTGACCACGGGAGGAACCAATGACATGTTGGTTCATCCAACGAGTCATGGTGTCTCCCGTTTCCAGATCCAGTGAACATAGGAGCCGGACAGTAGGACCAACAACTGCTCCCAGCGAGTCATGGTCTCAACCAATGACTCGTTGAGTGACATGTTGGTCCCCTATCAGTCAGTTTTTCAGGATTTATTTCAGGGATATTTTTGTAATTTTACACCTATTTAGTCCCTAAACTATGTTGTTTTAAGTATAAATTAAGAGAATTTAG
This sequence comes from Datura wrightii, assembly GCA_035772735.1. Lineage (NCBI taxonomy): Eukaryota > Viridiplantae > Streptophyta > Magnoliopsida > Solanales > Solanaceae > Datura > Datura wrightii. The sequence continues at coordinate 149,485,178 of JASDFA010000018.1, forward strand.
AGGGATTAAATGGTTTTCCCCCTCATTTCCCACTTAGACTCTCAGAATATTGATAGTAGAATCCAGACCTTTTCTCTCAAGCAAGAACTAGGCCTCCTTGTCAATTGTAGAAATTCAAGCTTTATTCTCCAGGGATTTCTTATCCAGGTATGTGGGAATTCAACAAGGGAATAGTTGTTCCCTTGTGTCCCCAAAATCTTCTCTATTTTCTCGTTCAATTACAGCCCTGTGGATTTGAAATGTAGATAACCGTTAGACCAATTTCTTTAAAATTTCAATTGGAATACTATTTATGATATCAACTTCTTTATTATTCCCTAATTCTAGAAATTTTTGTGAAACTTGTATCTACTGGAATGATTTGGCCCTAGTTCTCAGTTCTGTAAAATTTAGAATCTTGTGTGTTGGACTACTTTCCTTGTAGCCTTATTTTATCAGTCTTGAGATCCCCATATTGTTAGTATATGTTGAATTCTCAGTCAGATGCATGTTATTCCTGTTATACCCTATAAAATTCCTAACACGTAGATGGCCGATTCGCGTATTGGTTAAGAGTATTTGAAAGTTATACATGCTAGAAAAAGGCCTGGGAAAAGACCGGACGAGAAACCTGTCAAACAATCGCGGAAGGAGTCGGGGCAGAGCCCCTCCGCGATGGCAATGTGTCACGGAGGTGGAGCCTCTGCGTTGGCTCCGTGACACGTTGGCCCTGTCCAGGCCCAAGTATATAAAGCCCTCCACTTCGGTTTAAATGTTAAAATTCTTATAATTTCAAGTGAAAACAGAGAGAAAATTAGAGAGGAAGAGGAACGAAGGGTTCTTGATAATTTCCTTCCGATTACGCCGTCAAACGCGGTCCAAACTCAAATTAACTCCAGATACCGAGGTATTAAGCAGTAAGGAGTATTCCTACGGATTTAGTTTCGCGAAATTCGGCCGGCGAATCGTCGTGCTACCGAACTAAGGTAAGTGGAATTGCTCCAAATTAGTGTCTATATACTCCTATCCCTAAAGTGAGTATTTCTCCCTTCTAGACTTTCGAGAAATAGCGAGTTTTGATTGTCTTTCGATAAGCCAAAGTTTAGGCTATAAATATATCAAAAGTAACGTTTTCTTTCAGAATATTGGTGTATTTTGTTCTAATTGACATGTATATGAATGTAGTTGGGAGAAACAGCAGAAGTACCGACGAAAATCACATCGGTCAGTCGGGTACTCAGAAACCAGGTATGTAAAGCTATTCTTTCGGCAAGCCAGGAAGTACAGTCTAGAAAATAAATAGAACAAAGGCTATTAATAGATATCCAACGTACAGGAACGATTTTAGTATAATTTCCAGCAAGCATGCTAGTATATTATTACGTATCATGTGATAGTCAGAATAACGGATAGTCAGACGATTTTAGATAGTAATGTGGTATCAGCTAGTAGCTCAGCATGACGTAATACCCAGAAAAGAAGTTGCAAAAATAGTATAATGAGTTAGCAAGATTACAGACAGTATGTATTACATTTGTTGAGACTGTATCCATTAATAGATGACACATCTTATGTTATTGAGCTATATCCAGTTATAGATGGCATGTCCTATGTTATTGAGTTATATCCAGGTGTAATCAGACCAGTAATCAGATATAGAATGCTCCAAATACAGATATAGCTCCAAAAACAGATATGGCTCGAGAAACTGATATGGCTCCAGATCGCGGATAACAATAATCAGATAAATAGATAAAGGCCAGGTAGCAGTTAGCCTAGCAATCAGAAACAGTGTAAAACAGAATATAACATTGTTTGTTTAATACGGACTGGCCTTGAAATAAAAGAGAAGAGAATGTGATTAGTATTTTTCATTTGAGCATGCTTGCTGTGTATGTGTTTTGTATGTTGAGACTTGTTGTGGCATGTGGGCACCCTTTAGCATCCCTACCGCCCCTGGGTTATAGCTGTGTCGATACCAGATTCAGATACCGCCACCAACTGGGCGATGCCGTACGCCTAGAGGACGATGATGGCTGACCACCATGATAATACGGTCCAGATTACCCTGCTTGCAGGGGCAGTTCAGTTCGCTCTGCGCAGAGCCAGATTACCCTGTTTACAGGGGCAGATTACTCTGTGTGCGCTTGTGGCCGGGGGCAGTTTCAGATATAGATTTTTATAAAATTACCCTGTTGCATGCTTGCGCCCAGGGGCAGCTTTAGTTACAGATACAGCAGCAGATTACCCCATAAGCACTTGCGCCCAGAGGCAGGAATCTTCGAACTCAGTCAAAGTTTATTGTCAGAAGCCAAGGCCTGAGCTACGTACCCAAGGGGGCTGGTAGGAGGAGCTCACCGTTTTCAGATGAGTGGAGTGACTTATTTTTGGTTGGTTTAGACCCGGGTAGGGGTAAATAGATTGTTCTGTTGTTTGGCACCTTCTGGCTTATGGGGGTCGGTCAGGTATTGTGTGTATTTATATGTATATTTATATGTGCTATTGGATACTGATAGACAATAGAACGACACGTCGCCAGGTACGCCCAGTTTAGTTATAGAATATGTAAACTCTCCCCAGCTATCCTCGGTTAGATAGATTCAGCTATTTCCTTCTTATACTTCATGTTATTGTTGTTACCCATTTCAGTTGTATATTCCAGTTTGCTTTACATGCTCAGTACCTGTGGTACTGACGCCCGTGGGGGCGCTGCATTGCTTACTTGCAGGTACACATAGACGAGGAGTCGATCCCTCGTGATCCAGTCAGCAGAGTTGTCAGCTCCTATCCTGCGGAGCTATACAGTCGGAGGTTGCTCCTATTTCCTTTTTTATTACAGTTTGGGTAGGTCGGGGTCCTGTCCCAATCATTCTATTATTTCTCCCTAGAGGCTTGCAGTCTGATGTTTCCTGTGGTTGTGGACCCGGTCGTGTGGGGCCGTGCTTGTATATATGTGTTTAGCTGTTTAGCATTGTTTATTATATTGGTCGTGTGGGGCCATATCCCGATAGTAGTGGTGACCTTGTCGTCACGTAGTATTTAGTATTCTATTGTTGAGTTACAGATAACTAGACAGCATGATGGCCTTGTCAGCCCACATAGGTTTCCCTATATGAGTACGATTCTGGTTAGCTGGTATTACAGCACAGGTGGCTATAGGCCCAGTCGATCGGAGGCTGTATTTACAACCGTTATATAGCTGGTTCGTTTCTTGAAATAGAGCCAGAGTCAGCCAAAGCACTAGATGTGCTCAGGCTAGACCGTTTAGCAGCCCAGAGTCTAGCAGGCACTAGGTGCCCGTCATACCCCCAAGGTGGGGTCTGACACACTTGGTATCAGAGCAGTTCGTGTCCCAGGGAGTCTGCAAGCCGTGCTAAGTAGAGTCTTGTCTATGGATGTGTTGTGCACCACATACTATAGGCAGGAGGCTGCGAGGCATAATAGGATGGTTACTCTTCTTTCATACTCAGTCGTGCCATAGCATAGTACAGTGTAGGGTTGGTTCTTTGAAACTTACCACCCTCTTTGTCTACAGATACTATGGCAGATCAGTGGCACCCTGCTACAGGCAGGAGATTAGATACAGCGGCAGGCGAGGGCACCAGCAGGATGCCTCACTTACAGCTAGACTCAGCTTGGTTTGAGGGCGATACGGAGGTGTCATCTCGACCCTCCCAGCAGTCTCCGCCTCGCCAGACACCATTTGAGGCAGCACCGCCTCCCACAACTCCTGCACCTACTTCATCTGATCAGGAGCTACATAGTGCGATGGTTATGTTAACCCAGATGCTAGCTACTCAGCCTAAGCCGGTACCACCTGCAGCAGCAGAATCTCTAGGTGGGCCAGGTAGTTCCAGGGTTAGAGAATTCTTGGTATTGGGATCCCCTCAGTTTACAAGGTCAGATTCAGCGGAGGACCCTCTGGACTTTCTGGATCAGATGCAGAGAATCTTTAGAGTCATGCACGTAACCCCAACAGAATTAGTGGAATTAGCAGTGTTCCGGTTGAGGGATATTGCTATTTTGTGGTACGAAAGTTGGGAGAGATCTCGGGGAAGAGATGCAGCCCCTCCTACTTGGTCCAGCTTCTCAGAGGCCTTCCTGGACCACTACTTACCCCGGGAGGTCAGACAGGCCCGGATGGACCAGTTCTTGCACTTAGAGCAGGGGGCCAGGAGCATCCGTGAGTGCTCTTTACAGTTCGACTCCTTAGCCCGCTATGCTCCAGTATTTGTGGACACCATGTCATCCAGAGTCCATCGCTTTATTATGGGCCTGAATTCAGATTACATAGAGACATGTATGACGGCTGCCTTGAGAGAGGACATGGACATAGCCAGGGTACAGGCCTTCGCACAGACAATTGAGGGCCTGAGACAGCGGCAGCGGGGCGACAGGCTGGCGACTTTAGAGCAGTGCCGTAGAAGCAGACCCGCTGAGATTCAGGGGGAAACCCCTAGGGGGCCGAGACCATGGTTTTCAGATAAGCCGCCCAGACCTTTACCTCCAGTACAGCAGCAGAGAGGCAGATTTGTTCGCCGAAGTCAGTCAGAGTCTGGTAGCAGTTCACAGGCAGTAGCATCACCTCAGCAGCGGAGGGCAGAACAGAATAGATTTGCACCTTCCCCTTGTCCTATATGCCACCGACCCCATTCTGGAGCCTGCAGGCAAGGCTTGTCAGGGTGTTATAACTGCGGACAGGAAGGGCATTTAATGAGAGATTGTCCGGCCAGAGGATAGCGTAGCCGAGATAGTCTTGATAGAACATCAGCGGGGCCATGAGTTCCAGCAGCCTCAGCAGGGCGCAGACCCTCAGGTTCAGCAACTAGGGGCCGAGGTAGATCAGGAGCCTCTGGCTCAAGTGCAGGCCCTAGTCGTACCTATGCATTACCAGGGAGGCAGGATTCAAAGGCATCTCCCGACGTGGTCACAGGTATATTGATTATCTCCTCATACCCTGTTTATGTATTGATTGATCCAGGGTCTACTTTGTCATATATTACATCATTTGTGGCCCAGAAGTTGGGTATCGAACCAGAATTGCTTCAGCAGCCCTTTTCAGTGCTTACACCGGTCGGTGACTCGATTACAGCTAAAAGAGTTTATCGAGGGTGTACGGTAGAGGTTGCTGATCGCCAGACCACCGTAGACTTGATAGAACTTGAGATGGCCGACTTCGATGCCATTATGGGTATGGACTGGTTAGTACCATGCTATGCCAACTTAGAATGTTGGACCAAGACGGTCCGATTTCACTTTTTGGGGGAAGCAGTGCGAGAATGGAAAGGGAGCACAGCTATGCCAAAAGGTAGGTTTATTTCCTACCTTCAGGCGAGAAAATTAATAGCAAAGGGATGTATTTACCACCTAGTTAGAGTCCAGGACGTTTGGGTGGAACCTACGAATCTTCAGTCTGTTCCAGTAATCAATGAGTTCCTTGACGTATTTTCGGATGAGTTGCCTGGTATCCCTCCCGAAAGGGAGATAGATTTTGCAATTGACTTATTGCCAGGGACTCAACCTATATCCATTCCCCCGTATCGCATGGCACCAGCTGAGCTTAGAGAGTTGAAAGAGCAGTTAAAATATTTGCTCGACAAAGGCTTTATTAGGCCTAGTACTTCCCCGTGGGGTGCGCCAGTTCAGTTTGTAAGAAAGAAAGATGACTCACTCCGCATGTGTATAGACTACCGGCAGCTGAACAAGGTAACGGTTAAAAACAAATTCCCGCTCCCTAGAATAGATGATTTGTTTGACCAGTTGCAGGGGGCCAGATGTTTCTCTAAGATAGATCTGAGGTCCAGATACCACCAGGTCCAAGTCCATGAGAGGTACATTCCAAAGACTGCTTTCAGGACCAGATATGGTCACTTTGAATTTCTAGTCATGTCTTTTGGGTTGACGAATGCTCCCGCAGTGTTAATGGACCTGATGAACAGCATATTCAGACTGTATTTGGATCTGTTTGTGATAGTATTTGTCGATGATATTTTGGTATATTCTCGTTCAGAGACAGATCACCAGAACCATTTACGAACAGTACTCCAGATCCTTAGAGACCGTCAGCTGTACGCCAAATTTTCTAAGTGTGAGTTCTGGCTGAACTCAGTTGCCTTTTTGGGGCATATTGTGTCGGATGCTGGTATACAGGTGGACACATAGAAAATAAAGGGGGTCAAGACGTGGCCCAGACCTACCACTCCGACCGAGGTTCATAGTTTCCTAGGTTTAGCAGGGTATTACCGGAGATTTGTTGAGGGATTCTCTACTATAGCGGCACCTCTCACCAAGCTGACACAGAAAGCAGCGAAATTTCAGTGGATGGAGGCGTGTGAGAAGAGTTTTCAAGAATTGAAAGACAGATTGACCTCCGCCCTAGTACTAGCATTGCCAGATGGAACAGATTGGTATGCGGTATATTGCGATGCTTTAGGCGTTGGACTGGGTTGTGTGCTGATGTAGCATGGAAAGGTAATTGCTTATGCTTCTAGACAGCTGAGGAAGCACGAAAAGAACTATCCAACCCATGACCTGGAACTGGCCGCAGTGATCCACGCTCTGAAAATCTGGAGGCATTATCTGTATGGCGTTCATGTAGACATTTTTACAGATCATAAAAACCTGCAGTACATTTTCACACAGAGGGAGTTAAATCTGCGGCAGCGTCGTTGGTTAGAATTGCTGAAAGACTATGACGTGGACATTCTGTATCATCCTGGAAAAGCTAATGTAGTAGCAGATGCCCTGAGCCGTAAGTGAATGGGGAGTTTGGCGTATTTTTGACCCGAGAAGCGGGAGTTAGCCAAGGAAATTCATCAGCTAGCTGGTTTAGCCATTCGAATAGCAGAACAGAAAATAACAGAGCGGTGATTCAAAACTCTACTGTGTCATCGTTAGTTACAGAGGTAAAAGAACGGCAGTACGAGGACCCTGACTTAGTCCAGCTCATAGATAGAGTTCAGAAAGGTAAGGAACTAGACTTCCAAGTGACTGAGGATGAAGTGTTGCGTTGTAAGGGCCACCTATGTGTCCCGAATGTTTCAGGGCTTCGCCAGCAAATCATGCATGAGGTACATTACGCTTGTTATTCCCTCCATCCAGGAGCAACAAAAATTTACCACGACGTCAGAGACATCTATTGGTGGCCAGGTATGAAAGATGAAATAGCTGAATTTGTATCTAGATGTCCTAACTGCCAGCAGGTGAAAGCAGAACACCAAAAATCGGGCGGTCTGACGCAGGATATAGTTGTGCCTTTGTGGAAATGGGAAGCGATAAATATGGATTTTGTAACAGGATTACCCCGTACCAGACATAGGCACGATTCTATTTGGGTGATAGTTGACAGGCTAACAAAATCAGCTCATTTCCTGCCAGTAAAAGCTACCTTCTCGGCCGAGGATTATGCCGAATTATATATTAGAGAAACAGTTAGATTACATGGAGTGCCAGTATCTATTACTTCGGATAGAGGAGCACAGTTTACAGCTAGGTTTTGGCAGTCGTTTTAGAGAGGTCTGGGGACACAGATTAACTTAAGTACAGCCTTTCATCCTCAGACAGACGGGCAAGTAGAACGAACTATCCAGACGCTCGAAGATATGCTACGAGCGTGTTTACTAGATTTTGGGGGTAGCTGGGATGAGCATCTGTCGTTGATTGAATTTGCCTATAATAATAGTTATCATTCAGCTATCCAGATGGCGCCCTTTGAAGCATTATACGGGCGAAAATGTAGATCACCCGTTGGCTAGTTTGAAGTGGGGGAGTCAGTGTTGATTGGGCCAGACATCATTCAACAGTCAGAGGAGAAGGTAAAGCTTATCAGAGAACGCCTACTGACTGCTCAGAGCCGCCAGAAGTCTTATGCAAATATGCAGCGCAGAAATCTAGAATTTGTAGTGGATGACTGGGTATATTTGAAAGTGTCTCCGATGAAAGGGGTGATGAGATTTGGCAAGAAAGGCAAGCTTAGCCCGAGGTTCATTGAGACATATCAGATTCGGCGGAGAATAGGCTGAGTTGCATACGAATTGAACTTGCCTCCAGAGTTAGCGTCTTTTCACCCAGTATTCCATGTATCTATGTTGAGGAAGTTCGTAGGAGATCCTTCCACAGTTGTTCCAGTTCAGGATGTCCAGGTCACAGAAGAGTTAGCATATGAAGAGGTTCTAGTAGCCATCTTAGACAGACAGATCCATAGACTGAGAACGAAAGATGTTGCTTCAGTCAAAGTATTGTGGCATAACAGGAACCGAGAGGAGATGACTTGGGAGGTGGAGGAAGATATGAAGACCAGATACCCTCATTTATTTCAAGCCTAGTCAAGCGACAGGTATGTTGGTATTATTATCTTATGCAGTGCCTTATAGTATGTGTAAATGAGAAGGTCTATTTTAATCTGTCATTTAATTACTATAGTATTATGTGGAGTACCTATATGGGACTTTTCTACATTTAAGGATTTTGGGATAGTCCATATTACAGGGGAAACTCTGCCGAAATATTTCTAGAAACAAGTTGAGTAAGTTGAGAAGTCCTCTAGATAGAAGTTTACATTCGAGGATGAATGTTCTTGAGGGGGGGAGAATGTTATGCCCCGTAAAATTCCCAACATGTAGATGGCCAATTCGCGTGTTGGTTAAGAGTATTTGAAAGTTATACATGCTAGAAAAAGGCTCGGGAAAAGACCAGATGAGAAACCTGTCGAACCATCGTGGAAGGAGCCGGGGCAGAGCCCCTCAACGATGGCAACGTGTCACGGAGGTGGAGCCTCCGCGTTGGCTCCGTGACACGTTGGCCCTGTCCAAGACCAATTATATAAAGCCCTCCACTTTGGTTTAAATGTTAAAATTCTTATAATTTCCAGTGAAAATAAAGAGAAAATCATAGAGGAAGAGGAACGAAGGGTTCTTGATAATTTCCTTTCGATTACGCCGTCAAACGCGGTCCAAACTCAAATTAACTCCAGATACCGAGGTATTAGGCAGTAAGGAGCATTCCTACGGATTTAGTTTCGCGAAATTCAGCTGGCGAATCGTCGTGCTACCAAACTAAGGTAAGTGGAATTGCTCCAAATTAGTGTCTATATACTCCTATCCCTAAAGTGAGTATTTCTCCCTTCTAGACTTTCGAGAAATAGTGAGTTTTGATTGTCTTTCGATAAGCCAAAGTTTAGGCTATAAATATATCGAAAGTAACGTTTTCTTTCAGAATATTGGTGTATTTGGTTCTAATTGACATGTATATGAATGTAGTTGGGAGAAACAACAGAAGTACCGACGAAAATCACATCGGTCAGTCGGGTACTCAGAAACCAGGTATCTAAAGCTATTCTTTCGGCAAGCCAGGAAGTACAGTCTAGAAAATAAATAGAACAAAGGCTATTAACAGATATCCAACGTACAGGAACGGTTTTAGTATAATTTCCAGCAAGCATGCTAGTATATTATTACGTATCATGCGATAATCAGAATAACGGATAGTCAGACGATTTTAGATAGTAATGTGGTATCAGCTAGTAGCTCAGCATGTTCTTACGTATTACCCAGAACGGAAGTTGCAAAAATAGTATAATGAGTTAGCAAGATTACAGACAGTATGTATTACATTTGGTGAGACTGTATCCATTAATAGATGGCACATCTTATGTTATTGAGCTATATCCAGTTGTAGATGGCATGTCCTATGTTATTGAGTTATATCCAGGTGTAATCAGACCAGTAATCAGATATAGAATGCTCTAGATACTGATATAGCTCCAGAAATAGATATGGCTCGAGAAACTGATATGGCTCCAGATCGCGGATAACAATAATCAGATAAACAGATAAAGGCCAGGTAGCAGTTAGCCTAGCAATCAGAAACAGTGTAAAACAGAATATAGCATTGTTTGTTTAATACGGACTGGCCTTGAAATAAAAGATAAGAGAATGTGATTAGTATTTTTCATTTGAGCATGCTTGCTGTGTATGTGTTTTGTATGTTGAGACTTGTTGTGGCATGTGTGCACCCTTTAGCATCCCTACCGCCCCTGGGTTATAGCTGTGTCGATACCAGATTCAGATACCGCCACCAGCTGGGCGATGCCGTCCGCCTTGAGGACGATGATGGCTGACCACCATGATAATAAGGTCCAGATTACCCTGCTTGCAGGGGCAGTTCAGTTTGCTCTGCGTAGAGCCAGATTACCCTATTTACAGGGGCAGATTACTCTGTGTGCGCTTGTGGCCGGGGGTAGTTTCAGATATAGATTTTTATAAAATTACCCTGTTGCGTACTTGCGCCCAGGGGCAGTTTTAGTTACAGATACAGCAGCAGATTACCCCGTGAGCACTTGCGCCCAGAGGCAGGAATCTTCAGACTCAGACAAAGTTTATTGTCAGAATCCAAGGCCTAAGCTACGTACCCAAGAGGGCCGGTAGGAGGAGCTCACCGTTTTCAGATGAGTGGAGTGACTTATTTTTGGTTGGTTTAGACCCGGGTTGAGATAAATAGATTGTTCTGTTGTTTGGCACCTTCCGGCTTATGGGGGTCGGTCAGGTATTGTGTGTATTTATATGTACAGTTATATGTGCTATTGGATACTGATAGACAATAGAACGAAACGTCGCCAGTACGCCCAGTTTAGTTACAGAATATGTAAACTCTCCCCAGCTATCCTTAGTTAGATAGATTCAGCTACTTCCTTCTTATACTTCATGTTATTGTTGTTACCCATTTCAGTTGTATATTCCAGTTTGCTTTACATGCTCAGTACCTGTGGTACTGACGCCCGTGGGGGCACTGCATTGCTTACCTATAGGTACACATAGACGAGGAGTCAATCCCTCGTGATCCAGTCAGCAGAGTTGTCAGCTCCTATCCTCCGGAGCTAGACAGTCGGAGGTTGCTCCTAATTCCTTTTTTATTACAGTTTGGGTAGGTCGGGGCCCTGTCCCGATCATTCTATTATTTCTCCCTAGAGGCTTGCAGTCTGATGTTTCCTGTGGTGGTGGAGCCGCTCGTGTGGGGCCGTACTTGTATATATGTGTTTAGCTGTTTAGCATTGTTTATTATGTTGGTCGTGTGGGGCCATAGCCCGATAGTAGCGGTGACCTTGCCGTCACGTAGTATTCAGTATTCTATTGTTGAGTTACAGATAACTAGACAACATGGTGGCCTTGTCGGCCCGCATAGGTTTCCCTATATGAGTACGATTCTGGTTAGCTGGTATTACAACACAGGTGGCTATAGGCCCAGTCGACCGGAGGCTGTATTTACAGCCGTTATATAGCCGGTTCGTTTCTTGAAATAGAGCCAGAGTCAGCCAAAGCACCAGATGTGCTCAGGTTGGACCGTTTAGCAGCCCAGAGTCTAGCAGGCACTAGGTGCCCGTCATACCCCCCAAGGTGGGGTCTGACACAATTCCAGTCTCACTCAGATTATTAGCATATTCAGTATACTCCCGAAATGCCAGCTGATCAGTTTGACTACAGTTTCTTGAGGTATTAGTGGTGCCTCCCAGTTATCAGTATTAGACTCAGATATCAGAATTTAGTCGTTCTTTAAGCGGTCATGACACTTCTAGATAAGCAGCTCTAACCAGCCTTAGAACTCCCAGCTTCAGATTATAGTTTGTTCTTTAGACAGTTACGATGCTTCCAAATAAGTAGCTTTGACCAGTCTTAGAACACCAGTTACAGAATCCAGTCCGATAAGACTCTCAAGGTACTTCCAGATAAGTATTCCTGACTTAGTATTGAGCCCTTGTTTCGAGCTATCAACTTAGTCGTCAGTCTAGGACTATCTAGTGGGAGTAGGACTTAGCACCGAGCGGACCGGGGTTCCAGCGCACCCAGGTTCCTAGAACTACATTGCCACCATAGGTTATTTTTATTGGCCTTATGGCCCCAGACTTGTGATCACCCAGTTTATGCCTTTATACCCTGGCAAGGTATATTGGGTCCGACTGATGGGGTATATACATCGACTCCACGTCTAGCTCATATGGTTATATGTCGGTTATATACTTTTCCACTATCCAGTATAGTCTCATTTTAGCTCAGCTCAGAACATTTTCAATTACTCTGTTCAGATCAGTATCTCAGATTTAGGGCATATCTTTGACCATCAGACAGGGTCATTTTGACCATCTCAGTATATTTCAGTTTATTCAATTTCAGCATTTCAGTTGGTCACCGCATGTCATTACAATTCAATTATTTATTTTCTGTGTTATGTTTTCTCCTACTTACTCAGTATATTCAAAGTACTGACGCATACCTTCTATGTTGTATCACTTTATGATATAGCTTCAGGTTCTCAGTCTCAGCACCGTTAGCAGACTTTCTCAAGAAGTTATCAGCTGCACTGATGGTAAGTCCTCCTCTTTCGAGGATGATGTTTATTTTCCTTCAGTTAGTTTTCTTTCAGTTATACTTAGAGTTAGCTGGGGGCTTGTCCCAGCAACTCATCAAATAGATGTCTTTCAGACACAGACACAGATTCAGGATTTCAGTTAGGTTTTCAGTTGTATAAAGCTTTATGATTTACTTCTTCTTCTTAAATGGTTTGTATTATTTTTAAAGCTTTCGCCATGATATTACTCAGATTACCAGTGTTATGATAGACTATGGGTTGACTTGGGGTTACTTGTGACTCCAAGTACTGTGTCTCGTCCAGGGTATAGACTCGGGTCGTGACAAATACACAATACCGAATTTGAACCGAAAACATAACTATGTCTGATAAGCCTCTACATACATGACGAGCTGATGGGACAAGACCCCAACTAGCTCACTAATTGTCTGAAACTGGAAATAGCAACAATACAACTAAATGAAGGTCCTCGAAGGATGCGGACTCACCAACAACTGGCTAATTGAACTCTGACAATCGACTAATGAAGGGACTGATCTTGAGCGTCTGAGCTTATATGCTGAAATGATACAACAAAGAGTATGCAGTCAGTATTTGTAATGTATTGAGTATGCAAGTTAAATAAAAACGAACCAATCAAAATACAAAAGAGTTTATAAGAGTAGGACTATTCAGATATCATGCAATAATAGTCATAACATAAACATGAGGGCTCAAGATTTTTAAACCATTCATAATCTAATCATAGTCATAATCATAAGAGAAATCTTGTAAAAACATAACTTGAGCCAAGTGTAATAAACATGAAAATGCATAAATCAAGAGGAACAATGGGAGAACTCGTCTTAACCGAGACCATAATTATAAAGCTTACATGGTTGCCCAACTATCTTTCTCAAGTGGGCAGAACCTTCCTAGGCTTTCCATGCAAGGAACGTGCATGATGTTATATCGCAAAGGGTCCATGAATATATATATCTATAGTGGCACGTAGTTCTGAGACCATGGGATTTACTTGAACGCTGGGTCTACTCAATGCTTGACACTACTCCCAAAAACATGCGCATGAGAGCTCATATAATAATTGTGAAATCATTCATGAACCTTCCTGATAGAAAAATCATAACATACTTGATCATACTTAAACTACATGATTAATCCATGAATTAGGGCCCATGAGTCGGCCAAAATCATAAACTCATAAATCATGAAGAACATACATGCTTGAGAAAATCACTATACTTGAAAGACATAAATTTATGAAGAGTGCTTGAAGGAAATTATACCAGAAATCATAAATCAAAATTTAGGGCTTGGGAAGATCAAAATCATAATGGAATCATAACTCAACCTTTCATGAAAACTTGTATAATTGGGCATAAATTGATTAAAATTTGAAACTATGAATTAATAGCCCAAATAGGTATAAAATCTGCCCATAGATCTTAAAACGTGATTTAGAACATAAAGGGAATTGATCTATAAATATATAATAGAAAATTTCATATAATTAGGAATAAACCTCATGAGATCATGAACTTGATCTAGAACTTAAATTCATGGAATTGAAAAGAATTTTGAGCATGATAGTGAAAGGAACTCTCGTTCAAAGGCCTACATACCTGGGAAATCTGGTTCCACGCCCTTCCTTGAAAGCCCAAGGGAATTGGAGGAGAATTGGAGGGTTTCAAGCTTGATCTTCAAAGAGAAGCCTCTACTCTTGCATGCATGGGAGTGAATGAATTAGGATAGGATAAACCCTCTTAAAATCCTCCTGACAGAGCTTAAATGACAGAGTTTAGGACTTATGATCTTAGAAATTATGTAAATACCCTAAATAAAAAATCTAAAAAATGCAGACTGCCAATCATCACGGCCCTCACCATGAGTCGTACTGTCAGTCGTGACATCATCTGTCACGACCCAAACGTACATCCGGATCGTAGACATGGGAAAAGGAGCCCGAGAGACCTCAAGTCGACCCATGGCATGAGCACGCATTCAATTCAATCACATGAGCAGAAGACTTAACATAAAGAAAGTATTCGTAACATAGCATAAAGTAAAAATAGTACTAGACTTATACAATACGGTAGAACACAACTTATAGTCTGAATAACCTCTAAACATGAAAGGCAGAATGATGGGACAACTCCCCAACTAATCCAACGTCCACAAACTGAAAGGTATAACATAGGGGGACCCCACGACTCGTGGTCACCACCCGTGAACCCTACTACCTAAAAACCTTGACCAACCCTCAAATACAGACCATGGGTGACCTCATGAGTCGTGAGGTCTGACCATGACTCGTAGTCAGGCCTGTGGCCTCCTCAACCTGAGCTTTCCCAGCCTGCTAACCACAAGTCACATCAAGACTCGTGGTCACTCCTTGTTCGGTGATGTGGTGACTACACGCAAGTGCACGTGGTCGAACAAGTAGTAAAGTGGCTTAAGTAAAGCCAAGTATCGATCCCACAAGGACTGAACTACGGTACTAATTCACTTAAGTGTTAATGAACTATATCTTTAAGAATGCAGACAACCAAATAAATAATATTTTGAGAGTTTGAGTTTACTAATTAATAAGAATCTAAGGCAAAATTATAAAGTGAGTCTGAACAATAGTAATGAGCAACCTGAGGTTAAAACGAACATGCAGGGAATTAATTTATCAATACAATTCAGTTAATCTTTCCTTCGGTTGCTAGTCAAGAATTATTGCCTATGGATTGGAACTTTTGACTCCTATCCAACTTAAGAATCATGAGTCTTAATCTACATTTCTGTGATAAAAGAATTTCATGTTCTAGCCATACATTCCCGATTCCTTAATTGACTAATAAGACTTTCAGATATATTTTTATTCTAAATGTAAATCAATTCTCAATTTTCTAAACTAAGAAGAGATCATATCCTACCAATTCACATCTTCCCAATTTCTTTTCTTTTCAAAATCAAAATTGGATTTTTTAGATATACATTAACATTGGCCAAATATTAATGCAGTAAGAACAAGAATTGATAGAACAACCATTGAAGAAAAAATGAAAACTGAAATGATTAACAATTACATTCTACTACAATTGTTCTTAACCTCAGCAAGAAGTGAATTTAGCCACTCATTTGTGGATTACACATCATCAAATAAGTAGAATTCATACAAACAATTGAGATAAAAGAGAAAGAGATAGAGAAAAACCCTAAAATTTTCGTCCCCTCAACTGTCTGTAACCGACGTTCTTGCTCAACCCAGTCAGAATGTTTAAAATAAAACCTAAGTGTGCTATTTATACTAGTGAAAATATTTCCCGAAATAACAAGCAACGTGTCACGGAGTGTATCGCGGAGCACTGCCTCCGTGATACGGAGTGTATCCGGAGTGTTGCCTCCGTGACATGGTGTGTATCGCGGAGCGTTGCCTCCGTGACATGGCGTGTATCGCGGAGCACTGCCTTTGTGACACGGAGGTATCGCGGAAGCCCTCTGGAAATCGCTCAATTTATTTCAACTTTGGTGTTTCGCTCCCGACATCATTCCTCCACTTCACCAAATCATAGATTGGGTCCTCCAATGCATTATTTCCTTCAAAAACAAAGACTAATCATGTTGGTTAATATTTCTTCTCATTTATATAAAAAGGCATGAAAATGAACATAATTAAATACATAAACAAGACAAAACTAAGTTATAAAGTATCAATTTGGCATGTAATTATGCACAAGATCACAACCCCAGACTTAAAGTCTTGTTCATCCTCGAACAAACCTTTTACATCTCATGCACATGAAGACTCACACATAGCTAATTTAGCAAGATAATTCAAGCTATGGCTATAATGATTATTTAAGATAACAAGTTAAAAATAGAGCGTGCACGATTTAATAAATGAAATGATATACAACTCCGTTAAGACTTCCTAACCTCAAGAATCGACTCTCAATCTTGGCAAACTCATGCAAATCAACTGATCAAGAAATCCGACATTGATGTTATCTCTCATTAAACACGTGCCCTCACAACAAGAGAGTTACCCCTTTTTACTCACAAATATTCAAATCACACCAAGTATGGGTATATGAATAAAAATTACGCTCGCTCTCACAAAGAATTCACATGCATCATGTAGTAACCCATAAGCTTGCCCTTAGTGTTTTACTCTACTCATTTAAGGATGTATGAACGTAAGATCAAGTAGGACTTAATGGGTTGTAATGTAAGCTAAGGGACGGGTAGGTACTATTCTGGCTAGTAATAGTGACTATCTTCCCCAAGCGCTTTTAATAACTTCAACCTTCATTAAGGATATCTCTTCTCTTACTTCACCCTCATTCTTTTCAATCCTGAATTTTTTTTCTTCTTGTTCCCCTATCTTTAAGTACACTCAGCTTAGTAGTAAGGAGTACTTAAGCAATTTTTATCATTCATTTATTTTCTTACTCCCTACTAATAATCAATCATTTTCACACAAGTGCACCTTTGTCCTTTTCTCAACTTTTACAACTTGCTGCTTTTCCTTCTTTTTCCCAATTCTCACTCCTTCATTCTTTCGGATTTTTCACTTAAGCGCTTCGGAGTTTGGATCAAATTCAAGGCTAATGAAAGAAAAAGGATTAATCTTATGTTGTAGCTATCAAAGAATAGGCTCAAGGCTCAATGGGGCTAACTAGGATTAAATATTCAAGGTAGGTAAAGTGAGGGATAACATTTAGGTTCATTCAAAGAAATGCCTAAATCATCTCCTACAATTCACATCCTTCATTTTGTTTTATATACACACCAGGCAAGTTCTAGACATTCCACAATAGCACGGAATATTCGAAAAATTTACACTCATAGCACATGCTCAATTCAAGACACATTCCGCAGACTCTTAACTCAGCTAATCACAAGAATTCAAAATTAAGCTTCAATCACATTGAGTCAAATTCAAGAGCCTAAGTGTCTCACACAAAATTATACATTTCTTACATGCTTCAACACTAACCACACTTGTATCTTACAATCATGCATAACACATAACAAGAACATCAAGCCATCAATTAGCTACGGGTTCAAAAACCAACCTACTGACTAATTTTTCCTCAAGACAGTCGTCATCCATCCATAGTCGGAAATAGTCTCTAACTATGACTACAAACATTATATACATACAAAGAAATTTTTTTTTATTCTTCGGTTCGAAGACCCCCTGTCGGAAAAGAACCGAAAAGAAAAACCAACGGGTGATGAAGTCATGCTTGACTCACAAAAAAAATCTTTTTTTCAAATATTTCTCACAAGCATTACATTCACCAAAAATCATTAAGCACAAAATTTTAAAATTTTCCTCACCCCACACTTGAATCATGCTATGTCCCCATAGCATCAACTTAACATTTAAAGAGGGTGAGAAATACTCTCTGAGGCCTTTAGGCCTAGCTAACAACATGCTTTTCTTCAGCTTTGCACAAGTGGGTGTTCGACCCCACACTTTTTCTCTTCCATGCTTGTTAGCTTCCTCCTCCACGGGTACTCAGACTTCCCCTCCATCTGTGCTTAACTTTCCACCAAAACAACACAATATGAAAAATAAATAAGATCAACTTAAATGCAAGAAATTAAAATGGTACCCATGGTACCCTTGGGTTGTCTCCCAAGCAGCGCCTAATTTTACATCGCGGCACGACGTATCAAGTTTCACCACTTTTTCCTCCACCTTGAGGATATGAATCTCACCCCTAATTTCTTCTCTAATTTCCTCTTATGCTCCAGGGGTGGTGGTGAAAAATTGTAAGGACCAAACAGTAGATGTTACCTTTTGAACTTATTGGCCCTTAAGTAAGCGAAGTCATTTTGTCTCTCTGAGTCAGCAAATTTCAAACTATACGGGGCTTGGTCCTCCTCTAGACATTTCTCTATAAGCTTGGAAGACTCTATTTCTCAGTTTTCAACCAAACTTAATGTCGAAAAATGCTTCGAGTATGGTCCAATACACCTCAACTCTGAAACTGCATTGTGCTTGAGCTCCTTACTTGTTACACCTTCTCAGCATCGACATCTATCTCTCTATTAATGTCAACTGGGGGATACTCTATCTCTTCTTCCATGAATGGATTTTCCATAAATGTGACCCCATCACGGGGACACTCAAGAGATTCTAATTGTTGGGATTCATCCAAAAATTCACCCTTGTCTTCTTCTTGTAGTTCCTCTTGAGTATCGCCTAAAACCATTACCTGCAATTTACCGCAAGCTTCAGCCTCAGCCATCATCTCCGTGACTTTGACGCTCATCCTTTCTAGAGCCTCTCCATTCTCTTCTTGATGAATTCTCAATGCTTCCATCGCCTCCTTCGTTGCTTCTGTTTGCTCGATGAGCTGTTTCAGCATGTCTTCTATTCGAGCTTGGCATCCCAAGTCCTCATTTTCATCATGCCTATATTCAGCAAAAACAACAGAAGGATCATAGTAGGGGCTTAGGGGAGGGGAGTATGCATTTGGATATCCATCCCAATGGTCATCTTGACCACCACATATATTGCACGTGTTACAGTGTTGCCACAAGTGGGGTCCTCCGTAATTCAGACAAGATTCGCCAAAATATGAGTATCCACCATTTAAACCATTTGTATTCCATGATGTCATGTCAAGAAGGGTATCCGAAAAAAATCAAAAAGAATTAAAACAAATATCTACAATTTTAATTTTTATTTTTATTTTTCTTTCAGAAATAAGACTAACACAAGAATTCTATACCTGCAAGAGAAAGGCTAAGACCAAGTTGTCAGCACTTATATAGAATTTGTAAACTAACACTAAGAAAGTAAATTTACCAATTGCCAGTCCCCAGCAACGGCGCCAAGAACTTATTCGGTGATGTGGTGACTACACGCAAGTGCACGTGGTCGAACAAGTAGTAAAGTGGCTTAAGTAAAGCTAGGTATCGATCCCACAAGGACTGAACTACGGTACTAATTCACTTAAGTGTTAATGAACTATATCTTTAAGAATGCAGACGACCAAATAAATAATATTTTGAGAGTTTGAGTTTACTAATTAATAAGAATCTAAGGCAAAATTATAAAGTGAGTCTGAACAATAGTAATGAGCAAGCTGAGGTTAAAACGAACATGCAGGGAATTAATTTATCAATACAATTCAGTTAATCTTTCCTTCGGTTGCTAGTCAAGAATTATTGCCTATGGATTGGAACTTTCGACTCCTATCCAACTTAAGAATCACGAGTCTTAATCTACATTTCTGTGATAAAAGAATTTCATGTTCTAGCCATACATTCCCGATTCCTTAATTGACTAATAAGACTTGCAGATATATTTCTATTCTGAATGTAAATCAATTCTCAATTTTCTAAACTAAGAAGAGATCATATCCTACCAATTCACATCTTCCCAATTTCTTTCCTTTTCAAAATCAAAATTGGATTTTTTAGATATACATTAACATTGGCCAAACATTAATGCAGTAAGAACAAGAATTGATAGAACAACCATTGAAGAAAAGACGAAAACTGAAATGATTAACAATTATATTCCACTATAATTGTTCTTAACCTCAGCAAGAAGTGAATTTAGCCACTCATTTATGGATTACACATCATCAAATAAGTAGAATTCATACAAACAGATGAGATAAAAGAGAAAGAGATAGAGAAGAACCCTAAAATTTTCGTCCCCTCAACTGCCTATAATCCACGTTCTTGCTCAACCCAGTCAGAATGTTTAAAATAAAACCTAAGTGTGCTATTTATACTAGTGAAAATTTTTCTCGGAATAACAAGCAACGTGTCACCGAGTGTATCGCGGAGCACTGCCTCTGTGACACGGAGAGTATCGCGGAGCGTTGCCTCCGTGACACGGTGTGTATCGCGGAGCACTGCCTCCGTGACACGGTGTGTATCGCGGAGCACTACCTCCGTGATACGGAGGTATCGCGGAAGCCCTCTGGAAATCGCCCAATTTATTCCAACTTTGGTGTTTCGCTCCCGATATCATTCCTCCACTTCACCAAATCATATATTGGGTCCTCCAATGCATTATTTCCTTCAAAAACAAAGACTAATCATATTGGTTAATATTTCTTCTCATTTATATATAAAGGCATGAAAATGTATACAATTAAATACATAAATAAGACAAAACTAAGTTATAAAGTATCACTTTGGCATGTAATTATTCCCATGATCAGTCCTCACGACCCACCTCATAAGTCATCCTGCAACCTGATGCAAATTTTTAGTTTTTCTCCGTTTTGATTTCTGGGTCTAATCCTTGGGTTCCCGGGGTATAACAATATCTCCCCCTTGGGAACATTCGTCCTCGAATGTTAGAAAAATGCAGAAAACTCATAAACAAGCAATCACCATATATAAATACTGATCATTAAGCTGAAAACTAACTTATTGACTCCTCCAAAAAGAACTACATAACTAAACTGAATTCAGACACCACATACATATACCATATCATAAAACAAACTTGTATGCAAGAATGGAACATGAAAACTAATTAGAGGTTTAGACCAAAACTAATACCTCAAGCGGAAACTGAGCCGGTAAAGAACAGGTGTGGGTATCTAGCCATCATTTCCGCTTCGGCTTCCCTCGTAGCTCCTTCAACATGTTGATTTCTCCAAAGTACTTTATATAAAACTACTTCTTTGTTCCTTAGCTTACGGACTTGACGATCTAAGATTTCCACCGGAATTTCTTCATAGCTGAGGTTATCCTTTACACCAACGCTGTCCACCGGGACTACAAAAGCTGGATCACCCAAGAAATTTTTCAAAAGTGACACATGAAACACAGGATGAACTAAAGATAACTCCGAGGGAAAGGCCAACTCATACGCCACCAACTTTCCTCAAAACCCGGTAGGGGCCAACATAGCGGGGACTGAGTTTCCCATTTTTCCCAAACCGCATGACTCCCTTCATGGAAGATACCTTTAGAAATACCCAATCATCCACATCAAACTCCAAATCTCTTCTCCTCACACTGGCATATGATTTCCGATGACTCTGAGCAGTTTCCAACCGGTCCCTTATCAACTGAACCTTCACCATCGCCTCGTGAACCGAATCTAGCCCTATCATAGCTGCCTCACCAACCTCAAACCATCTAATGGGAGATCTATACCTCTGCCCATAGAGGGCCTCAAACTGTGCCATTTGGATACTAGAGTGATAGTTGTTATTATAAGCAAACTCGATTAAGGGCAAATGATCATCCCAAATCCCTTTAAAATTCATAATACATGCCCTCAACATGTCCTCAAGAGTCTGGATTGTTTGTTCTTCCTGGCCATCCATTTGTGGATGAAATGCTATGATGAGCTTGACTTGAGTCCTAAGTCCCTTCTGAAAAGACCGCCAGAACTGGGAGGTAAACTGAGTACCTAAATCTGAAATAATAGACAAGGGCACTCCATGAATTTGAACCAACTCCCGAATATACACCTTGGCATAATCATCCGCTGAATCCGTGGTCTTGACCGGTAGAAAGTGGGCAGCCTTAGTTAACCTGTCTACCACCATCCAAATAGAATCATAGTGTCGTCGAGTACAAGGTAGGCCTGTAATGAAATCCATATTAATCTCTTCCCACTTCCAAGTGAGGATGCTAATATCCAGAAGTACGCCTCCCGGTATTTGATGCTCGACCTTCACTTGCTGACAGTTAAGACATTTGGCTACGAACTTTGCAATATCCTTCTTCATACCATCCCACCTATAGATTTCTCGGAGTCCCGATACATCTTCGTGGATCTCGGATGGATATAATATTTGGTACCATGTGCCTCATGTAATATCCAAACTCTCAAATTATCGATGTCTGAAACACATAGTCGACCCTGGTATCGTAGCACACCATCTTTCCCTTGGGAGAAAACCTCCACCTTTTGATTCCGCACTACTTCCTTCAGCTTCCTCAAAATTGGATCCTCATCTTGCTTATATTTGACATCAACCACCAAGAACGATCCTGACCCATTCTGCACAATGACACCGCCATTGGTCGAATCGACCAATCTAACTCCTAATCTTGCGAGCCGGTGGACATTCTTCACCAACTCCTTCTTTCCCTCCTCCGCGTGGGACACACTATCCATAGAGAGCTACTAAGTGCATCCTCCACCACATTAGTCTTGCCCAGGTGGTAAAGAACACTCATATCATAGTTCTTCAATAACTGGAACTACCTCCTTTGCCAAAGATTGAGATCCTTCTGCGTGAACATATATTGCAAGATCTTGTGATCCGTGAATATATCCACGTGGACCCCATACAAGTCATGCTGCCATATCTTTAATGCAAACACCTCCGCAGCCAACTTGAGATCATGGGTCGAGTAATTCTTTTCATGAACTTTCAGTTGTCGAGAGGCATATCTTATTACTTTCCCATGCTGCATCAACACACATCCCAGTCCGACTCTCGAAGAATCACAATATACAACAAAGTCATCCGTACCCTTGGGTAAAGTCAACACCGATGCTGAAGTGAGTCGGGTCTTCGATTCCTGAAAGCTTTCCTCACAAGCCTCCAACCATTGGAATTTTACCTTTTTTTAAGTCAACTTGATCAAAGGTGCCGCAATAGATGAGAAATCCTCAACAAATCTCCGGTAGTAACCTACTAGGCCGAAGAAACTCCGAATTTCTGAAGGATTCACCAGTCTGGGCCAATTCTTCACTGCTTTGATTTTCTAGGAATCCACCTTAATGCCCTCACCTGAAACCACATGTTCTAGAAATGCCACCGAGTCCAACAAAAACTCACATTTGCTTAACTTTGCATATAACTTATGATCCTTGAGGACCTGAAGCACTACACGCAAGTGAGTAGCATGCTCCTCCTTGCTCCGGGAGTATATAAGGATATCATTGATGAACACAATTACGAACATGTTCAAATACCGCTTAAACACCCTGTTCATCAGGTCTATAAAAGTTGTAGGAGCATTGGTTAGGCCAAATGACATAACTACAAACTCATAATGGCCATACCGGCTTTCGAAGGTTGTCTTTGGGATATCACTCTCCCGGACTCTGAGCTGGTGATACCTGGACCTAAGATCTATCTTCGAGAAACACCTGGCACCATGGAGCTAGACAAATAAACCATCATTCCTAGGCAAGGGGTAATTTTTCTTGACAGTGACCTTATTCAACTACTGATAGTCAATACACATTCGAAGGGACCCATCCTTTTTTCGAACAAAGAGAACCAGTGCACCCTATGGAGACTTGATCGGTCTAATGAAACCCTTATCCAACAAGTCCTTCAACTGTTCTTTTAGATCCTTTAGCTCAGCTAGAGCCATCCTGTAAGGAGGAATAGATATAGGCTGCGTGTCGGGAAGAAGATCTATACCGAAATCAATCTCCCGCTCAGGAGGGACACCTGGCAAATCATCGGGGAATACCTCCGGATACTCACACACCACCAGAACTGACTGAATAGTCGGGGTCTCGGACTCTACATCCTTAGCCCTAACTAGGTGGTACATGCAATCCTTGGAGATCATTTTCCTGGAATTCAGGTATGAAATAAACCGACCAATTAGTACAGCGGAATTACCCTTCCATTCCAAAACTGACTAACCCGAAAATCAAAATTCTACCGCACGGGTCCTACAATTAATCGAAGCATAGCATGAAAACAACCAATACATACCCAAGATGATATCAAAGTACGTCATGGCCAACTCTACTAGGTCCGCGGAGGTAATCTTATGCAACACTATAATGGGGCAACCTCTATATATCAGCCTAGCTACAACTGATTCACCGACTGGAGTAGATACGGAGAACGTTCTGACAGAATTTCGAGACTAACTCTAAAACTATAAGAAATTTAAGGGGTCATTAAAGACAAAGTAGCTCCTGGATATAACAAAGCATAAGCATCAATATGGAAGACTTGCAACATACCCGTGACTACATCTGGTGAAGCCTCCTGCTCCTGGCGAGGCACTGGGGCATAAAACCTATTTTGGCGTTGACCGCCTGCTGTACTAGTGGAAGCACCCCGTTGTGGGGGTCGTGTTGCTGGAGTGGTAGAACTGGCTGAAGGGCAATCTCTGATCCTATGTCCAGGTTTGCCACACCCAAAACAAGCATCTGCACCGACCAGGCACCTCCTCGGATGATTCTTACCGCATCTTGCACAAGCTAGGAAAGTGCGCTCTACCTGCATGCTACCATGATCCCTCGAGCCAGTAGCCCAGCTCCTCTGGTCTCCCCTGAACCGGGATGGCTTGATGTCCGATGATGGAGCTTGAGCAATGGACCTGTGCTGGGACTGCTGACGTGGTCCACCCCTGACTTGGCCTGAGAAACCCCGTAGTTGTCGGTTCTGGCCCTCTTGGCCTCTGTGCCTCCTATAGACCGACTCCATCTATTGCGCATGCAATACAATATGGGAAAAGTCAATGTCCCGGTGAAGCATGGCGATCCAGCAATCTTTGTCCAAGTAATCTGCTACTCCATGCATAAAGCGGCTCACCCGAGCCCGCTGATCCGCCACCAACTCCGGAGCATATTTAGATAATTGGGTGAACTCCAATGCATACTCTTTGATAGACATGCTACCTTGCTTTTGATTAACAAACTCGGCCGCCTTGAGCTCCCTTATCTCCCGAGGGAAGAACGATCCATGAATTCAGTGTAAAACTCATCCCAACCAATCGGGCCTGCACTCGCCGCCCTGGTATCTCTCCATTTCTTAAACCATATATGTGCTATCCCTTTAGCTGATAGGAGGTCAAGTCAACGCATTCCCCATTGTTCACCCCCATGACCTGGGTGATTTTCAGAATCTCCTCTATAAAATCGTGTGGATTCTCATCCACCTTTGACCCCGTGAACTCCGGAGGGCTCATCCTCAAGAAATCTCTCACCCTAGCTGTCGCTGCATTCCTATTCAGAGGGAAATGCGCCACCGTCTGATTCTGGACCTGGATAGTCATGACCTGTGTCAGCATCTGAATTGACGCCCTAAACTCAGCATGGGCTGCTGGTTCTGGTACGTGCTCCTCATGAATGGGTGGAGCTGGCTAATGCTCACCGTCATGGGCACCCTCATGATCATTAGCATTTTCGTTTCTCCTGGTGTTTTCTCGATGTGGAGGCATGATTCTGCAAACGTGGATAGCACGAATTAGAGGAGTAAAGAACGTTCATTGCACGACATAGATCATGAAAGAAGGGAACATTTCCTAAACGTCTAGTAGCCTCTTTGTCATAAGCGTGGTGCGTTTCACACCCATGAAAAAGACTCTACTTAACGCGGCTTTCAGACTCCTTAGGAAACTTCAAATCCTATGGCTCCGATACCAAGTTTTTCACGATTCAAACATACACCCAGATAGTAGACACGGGACAAGGAGCCCCGAGAGACCCCAAGTCGACCCATGGCACGAGCATGCATTCAATTCAATCGCATGAGCGGAAGACTTAACATAAACAACGTATTCATAACATAGCATAAAGGAAAACAGTACTAGACTTATACAATATAGCGGAACACAACTTATAGTCTGAATAGCCTCTAAACATGAAAGAAGGATTTATGGGACAACTCCCCAACTAATCCAACGTCCATCAACTGAAAGGTGTAACATAGAGTATGAATATGTATCCCTTGGTACATGAGGACTCACCAATTTCGCGGAGAGCAAGTCTTAATCAGGTGGGACGTCTAAACAAGAAGGTTAATCAAGTAGGACATCTAAACAAGTCGGTGAAACACATAGGTAAAGCACATAGCTCAAACAAGTAGGTGAAGATATAGTTCAAGCACATAGGTGACCCACTTTGTCCCATAATTATTTTTCTTTCCAAATAATATTCCCTTCAAATATTAATTCCACTTTGAAAACTTAGACTTGAGGCTCAAATATAGCGTCATTTTCTCTAAGTTTAAATAATATTGTCAATATCAACTTAGTTGTACACATAATAGGGATTAGGGCCATTATTTTTATTTAGGGCCTTTTTGCTCTATATATATGGTATAATCGTATCTAAAATTAATGATGAGGCTTGAAATACTAAAATTGTCAATTCATATAAAATACTTGTTCATTTATAATAAATGTATCAGAATTTTAGATTGTCATTTATTAATGTTCTTAGAAGTTCACCTATTGTTATTTTGCAAAATGGAGAAACTACAAAGGAAAGATAGAGATATTCATAGCTTGAAATAGATGCATGATATAAAATACACTAGTAGCATGTACAAGTTAATAAAATAGTTATGTGTCACATATCACTATCTAAGTCATAAGTGTCGCCTATGTATTTTAGCAGTTAATTCATAAGATATATGTTAAATGAGTTAGACTACATAAAAATCCCAAGTCACTCAAATATTATGATTCTATACTTTCAAATTCACCAAAATCAAGTATAATCATCAAACCAAATAGAATCATTACCTTAATGTTCTAGGTCAAAACCATCTATAGGTAAATCTCGCAAACACCTCCCTTCTTAAAAAATAACAAAATATTGGAAAATCATATAAAAATATAAACTAATATGCGAACCTCTCTTCTTAAAAAACAACAAAGTATTAAAAAATCATATAAAAATATAAACTAATATAAATAATTAATAGAAAAATTATAATTCTAAAAGTTAAATAAAATATTATCATGATAACAATATTATAAGGAATACATATATTTTTAATATTTAAATCGTGCTAAACATTATCTTAAAAAACTATTTCAATAATGTAAATATTTTACAAGTCTTCTCTAATTTAATTAGAGGATACATGAATCATTAAAATTAATTAATACCAACAAATTTAAAGAGAATCATAAAAGACCACAAAAGATAATAAATGAAGGATGACAAATTAGAGAATGAATGTGAGGAGAGAGAATGAGATGGGAAAGAAATTATTTTTAACATCGTTTCACTAGTTCACAATTGCTGTTAGACTAGGCCTACTTGGCATGAAGATGGAATATAATTTTGACAAGTGGCTAGCATACTTGTCAAGATATATTCATGCAAGCTGCCAACAAATTTGCATTTGCCACCATTGCCCTATGCGGGACATATTTTATTTTCAAAAACTTTTGAAATATTAAAATAAAAAATCTGTCAACAATCACTCACATATTTTAAAAGATTTTTAGAAATAAAAATAACGAATAGAAAAAAATATTTGTTGAATTTATGGTTAAATGTAATAGATTTTGTATTTTTAGGATTATGAATCAAACTTATCACACCCCTTTTTTAACGACATCTCGAAATGACGGAAGCGAATTTTATTTATCAAAAGATTTTTCAATTGAAGTGACATATTGAGAAGGATTAATTTATTTATTCAGAGTCGCCACTTGGAATTGAGTTTCAATTTTCCAAGTCACCTATTGAATCCCGAATGAAAAGAATGTCACTCTTATTTTTGGTCCACGAAAATAAAAAATCGGGTAAGAAATTCTGTTGACCGAGGAGAACGTGTTAGGCATCCCTCGAGTCCCGTGGTTGTAGCACGAATTTTGAATACTTTATGAACTTAAAAGAATTTTCAGTTCACCTTCTTCATCGTTTTTACACAGCATTTGAAATTATTAAATTATCAACCTGTGGCATACTGGTAGCAACGCTTTCCAGCCTTAACACGATTTAATTCTCATGCGTTTCGAAGCATTTGTGAGTTGTCCCATTTCCCGTGCTTAAGAAAATGAGTAACGCATTTAAAAGTCTATCCATCCAATTAAATCAGCTTCAAATTGTAGATAAATTTTATTTAAATAACTTATCGATAGCAGCATTTTCCGACATCATCATTAATTATCACTTAAATTAATTAAATTAACTTCTAAACTTTCTTCGAGTTAAAAACCCGACTCAACCTTTTTGAAAAAATTATTCACTCTCTTTACAATGGGGTCTGAACCAATTTCCTGACCTCCGAATTTATATTAATACTTCGGAACATTCCATGCAGAAAATAAATACATGAAAAAAAAAAGTAATAAAACACAAACAAAGTAATTCAACAAGCCTATATTCTCCTATCCAAAATAAAAGTTGCAACAATAAAGATCTCCACTTCATTTCTATCAGCAAAGCTTATCTCCCCTTTTTAATACATAAACCAAACCCATGACTCAAAATCATCCCCACGAAACTCAATTTTATTGAAAACAAATCTTAAGAAAAGAAAAAGAGAAAAAAAATAAAAAACAAAATTTCAATTTAAGTAATAGCATTTCCTTTTCAACTAACTATTCAAGAGATGATTGAAATTATTCCAATTCAAATAATTGAAACCCAAAATATAAACTTCTAGATAGATCATATTTAAATATTCATTAATAACCAAATTCATTCCACCATAATCATATAAATATTTAAGTATTCATTAATAACCAAATTCATGCCACCATAACCACATAGATATTCAAAGTAGTAAGAATAAGAGAAAGAAGAGGAGAGATTGGACCTTTAAAAGCTTTTCCAATTTAGAAATAGATTATCTGGCAAATGTACAGCAATGACACTGATGAATAAATAAACTTTTTGTGATTTGAATCTGATCGGAGAAGTCGAAAAACAGCAGACTTTGACGGAAAAACCTCACCGGAAGACTCGAAAACCTCGACTCCACCCAAAACTTCAAACTGAAAATAAGACAGAGGAAAGGGTGTTGCCACAGCTTTGGGATGCTGCGTCAAAAATAAAGTGACGATGGTGTCGGTGATTATCTAACGACCATGGCGAGAAGAACGGAGGAGACGATGGATCCCAAGTTTTGTTCTCGGCCCTTAATGTTCTCTCTAATTTTCTCTATTTTTTTTATCTCTCCTCTCTGAATTTCTATATTCTAACTCCCTCCCCTCTCCTTTAGGTGTGTGTAGGCGAGTAGTAGTGCACAAGCAAAATAATGGTTTTCCCCTCCACCTTTTGTGTATGTGTGCAGGTGATCTATGTGCTTGTGTAGAGAGTGTCCTGTGTAGTGATTTTGAGAAAGAAAAGAAAAGAAATCCTTAGATCTGTGTGTGTGCAGGTGAGTGAAGATAAAGAAGAAGAGTGATGTGTGCTTAGAGAGGAAAAAAATGGAGAGAGTGCTGGTCAGTATATGTGCGTATGGAGTGTCTCTGTAATGTAAGTGGTGAGGATGAATGCGTGTGAGAGTGTATTGCATGCATGTGAGGTTTTTTAGGAGAGGATAAGATGGAATCTCTTGTGTTGGCTCTTTTTCATTGATTTTTCTTTTAAATGATAATAAAATTATTAAGATAAAAATATCAAATAGTTAAAGAAAGGTTAAAAATAATTAACTAAAAGATAGATAAAAAATAAAACAAAACTTATACTCTAAAAATATATTTATATTTATACTTTGTTTTTAAAAAAAACACGAATAAAAATCTACTAGAAATAAGATAAATTTAAAATGTCAAGATTAAGTGTAGAAAAGATATTTATTGCTAAAATAGTGTAAAACTCACAGAGGGTCAAAAATATCGTGTCTACAGTTTGCCCCTCTTTGACTGGAAGTTCGAAGAATTTTCGGACAAAGAAGTAGACAACGAGACTAGTTTTGACCCGACTATTATTTTAAATGAAGAATAAAAGATGAAAATGTGACCGAGCCCTGGTTTTGGACAGCCTACATATTCCGGGTTATAATGGAATCAGGTCAGGTGTAGTTCAAGAAGTGAAAGAGGTGATGGAACATACTAAGATGGAGAGTCGAGTGAGATCCTGTCGAGGCTCCGGTTTGCGGCTCCTGTCATTACATCAGAATAAAAGACAAAATTCAAAAGAAAATATAAGTGTAAGATCCTATCTATATTGTTTATTTTGAATCTTGACTTGAGTCTTCAATTTAAATGTTGATCTTGACTTTCGAACCCCTATTGCAAAGTAGGTTTCTCGAACTTGAAGCTTGATTCTTGAAGCTTGAGGTTAAACTAATACTTGAATTGAATCTGACAAGAGTTGGAACTCTGTCCTTGGATGTGTATTCCATATTTCACTAGAAAAAAATCTGCAAACCATCACAAATAAAAGAAACAAACAAAAAATTTTGCCCCAGTTTTCACTGGAAATTTTTTTGTGAGTTACTAGCAGCTATAAACTTCGAAAAATGAACTCAGACTAGGAAATGCTTATCCCAGGAGAATAGAAAAATAAATCATCTCAAACTAGAAAATATTTATCCTAGGAGAAAAGAAAATAGCAATCTCAGACTAGAAAGTATTTATCATAGGAACAAAGAAAATAATGCTCTTAGATTAGGAAGTGTTTATCCTTGGAGAAAAGAAAATAACAATCTCCAACTAGAAAGTGTTTATCCTAGAAGAAAATGAAAATAAATGGTCTCAGACTAGAAAATGTTTATCCTAGAAGAAAAGAAAATAGTGATCTCGGACTAGGAAGTGTTTATCTTAGGAGAAAAGAAAACAACAATCTCATACTAGGAAGTGTTTATCCTAGGAGAAAATAAAATAACAATATCTGACTAGAAAGCGTTTATCCTAGGAGAAAAGAAAAATAAATAGTCTCAGACTAGGAAATGTTTATCCTAAGAGAAAAGAAAATAGCGATCTCAGACTAGAAAGTGCTTATCCTATGAGAAAAGAAAACAACAATCTCAGACTAGAAAGTGTTTGTCCTAGGAGAAAATAAAATAAAATAAAAACTATCTCAAACTAGAAAGCGTTTATCCCAGGAGAAAAGAAAATAGCAATCTCAGACCAGGAAGTGTTTATTCTAGGAGAAAATAAAAATTAACCCTCTCAAACTAGGAAATATTTATCCTAGGAGAATAGAAAATAACAATCTTAGACTAGAAAGTGTTTATCCTAGGAGAAAATAAAATAAAATAAAAACTATCTTAGACTAGGAAGTATTTATCCCGGGAGAAAAGAAAATAGCAATATCAGACTATGAAGTGTTTATCATAGGAGAAAATAAAATATAGTTATCTTAGACTAGGAAGTGTTTATCCTAGGAGAAAAGAAAATAAAATAAAAACTTTCTCAAATTAGGAAGTGTTTTTCTCAGGAGAAAGAAAATAGTGATCTAAGACTAGGAAGTGTTTATCCTAGGAGAATAAAAAATAAAATAAAAACTATCTCAGACTAGGAAGTGTTTATCCCCAGGAGAAAAAAAATAGTGATCTCATACTAGGAAGTGTCTATCTTAGGAGAATAATAAGATGATTCACATATGCATGAAAAAGATAAAGAGAGAAAGGTTTTTTACTGTAATTGTATTTACAAACTTGAATCTCTGAAGTTTCCTTTATGTCAGCAAAATTGCCGCTGTCATAAAAAAATAAAGAAAAACAAGAAAATTATGAGTTTCAAAACATAGTGGTCGGTTTATGGCCTTGGCTATGAGGATGCTTTCTCTTGTTATTTTCATGTTCGACCCTAGTTTCAACTTGGGTAGATTGTGCTTATTACTTGGACAATTTATTTGATAACCTTTATCATTGAAGACATCTCTACTGGATTTAAGAACTTTCAATCTCATATCTATTGTATCATTTTCGTATTCCCACAATAATTGAATCTTGTATTCATATAAATTTTCAAATATATCAATCTGACAAAGAGTTGTGCATATTCTCCCTCTCGAATCATTCCACCCTTGATGTGCTAGACTTATCTTTGTACAGTTGAAAAGATAGTAGTAGATTTTGAAATAATTTCTTGTTTGCTCTGACTAAAACTGACATAAAGATGAGTTACAAAAGGAAAAAGCAACATAAAAAATAAAAAAAATTATTTAACAAAAGATGTGTTGATAGGGAAAAGAAGAAAAGAAGCTTCGATATCATGACATGCATTTCGAATTAAGCGACTTGATCTGTCCAAACGATCTAAACTTCACTCTTGCCAAACTTTCATACTTTGAAATGAGGCTTCTATGTTTCAACTATTCATTAGATCCGATGTTCACATTCAGTTAGTGCCTTGAACGACCTCTCAATGAATTTTCATCATTCGTCAGCTTTCTGCCGCCTCCATGTTTCCTTATGGTGCCCTTGAGAGTTTTCACCAATAAGTCTCTCATTTTTACTTCTCTCAACTCATTGTCGCCTTACGGTGTCCGTGAGGGTTTTCACCTATAAGACTCTCTCATTTTCACTTCTTCAACTCACTGTTCCCTTATGGTGCCCGTGAGGGTTTTCACCTATAAGACTCTCTCATTTTCACTTTTCATTTTTCATTCCCTTAACAGACAACTGACATTGTCCTTTGTATGATAATCAACACCGAAAGCATGCTTGACTTGTCATTCTCAAAAATTGATTTAAAGGTCTTTCTTTGGACTGTAACATGACTTTTGGGCAGGGTTAGAAAGAAAGGGTTGCAGGAAGGCTCAAAGATAAAACTAAAATAACAGGGTTGAGATTTACAACCTTTGGAGTTGTTTTTTTTTTTTTTTGCAAAAAATAAAAATAAACTTTCTTTTTTTTTTGCCCCAATTTCTTTGATAGTGGGTAAATTTTTATATGTTTTACTTTATTAGACCAAACCCTAGAGTAGGGCTGTCTACGTATCTTATCGAAGCAAGAATCAGTTCAAACGTAGTGTAGGAAGCTTATTCTTCTGTTTTGTTTTTTCCTTTTCTTTTTTTTGACTCTTTTCTTTTTTTTTTCTTTTTCGCTTTTCTTCTGACTTTGTTTTGATTCCAAAAGAGGGGTATGAAAGAAAATAAATCTAAGGCTCAAAAAGGGTAGCAAAGGATGACACAGTATTTGGATAGCAGAATGAAATGTCTTTGTCATGTCAATCCTAAAAATGTCAACTTTAAATCATGCCATTCAAAAATAAGAAGTGAAAATCATTCATTATCTTCTAGAGTATCTGCATCATTCGACATGTCTGTCACTTTTCCTTCCGCGCTTGTCAATTAGATAGCTTTATTTGGGCAATATCTTATTCACAATAGATGAAACATGTCAATTTACATCGAACTTTCCCTTTTGACTTCTTAAAAAACGAAAGGATGTGTTCATTTGATTGTTCCCCTTCAAATTGCTTGAGGTACATCTTTTTGTTATATCTTGGTGTCCTCATGATTCCCAAAGTGATTGCTTCAATATCATTCAAGTTAAACTTCAACTGACAATCAAAATATTTCAATTCTCTATCTATTTCCTCAAATATTTCTCTTCAACTTTCCAACTCATTTGGCACATGTGATCCATGATTAGATAGGACTTTAAGATCTGGCCAGAAATTCCGCATGCATGTCATAACATCAAAACTAAAATGAAAAGATATATACAAGAAGAGCTAAGTTGTATGGATTAAAATGACACAAAAAGAGAAATGTTTCATTAAATAACAAAGGATAGAAGGGTTTGACAATAAAACAAACAGACTAAATTCTAGGTTACAACCATGCAATAACCCGACTAACAAAACTATGACAAGACTCACCAAATAGACAGAGAAAAAGGATAAAAGGGTTTGACTCACT
Organism: Datura wrightii; assembly: GCA_035772735.1. Lineage (NCBI taxonomy): Eukaryota > Viridiplantae > Streptophyta > Magnoliopsida > Solanales > Solanaceae > Datura > Datura wrightii. The sequence goes on from JASDFA010000018.1 coordinate 149,518,995, forward strand.
AGAGCAAACAAAATAAAATCTGGCTTACAAACCTAAAATAACCAGATAACAGACATGATAACAAAACAAATTACTAAAAACTCCTTTCTAGAAACAAGAGGAGTGTCTTTCCAACTATCAAGTTTGACATCTTAGCCACTAGTTTGCATATCAACCTTAATGGAGCCTCCATCAATTTCAAATATCTTTTCTTCAGCAAGTGAACCCTTGATTCTTTTAACCAAACCACCTTTAATGCTAGGATCTAGAGCCAATGTAGAAAATTTCGCAACATTTGACTTGAAAGACTCATTGTACTCCTTTTCATCACATATCATCCCCACAAAGTTTGCATCACTATGTGCGGGCAGAGGATTCTGAGTGATATTTGGGGGGTTACTATCTTGCACTACAATTATCGTTTCTTGGATTATCCTTTCCACCTCCCTTTTCAAAGTTCGAAAATCTTCTATACTGTGTTCAGGAGCATCAGAATGGTATGCACAGCATGTGGCAGGGTTAAAACCTCTCGCATGTGGATCAGCATAATTTGGATAAATTGTCCCTATCATGTTCAAACATTTTAATTTCTCGAACAAGCTTGTGTAAGACTCTCCAGGTGGCGTGAAATTATCCCTAGGCCTCTGATCCCCACCATATTCCTTCCTTGAACGAGGGTTATAGGGTGCTCGAAAATTCTGAGGAGAAGGACGAGGATTTTGATTGTTGGTGCTCCCAATTGGGGATGACTTGGTGGTTAGGCATATGGTTGTGCACTATAGACTGCATATTGAGGTGGAACAATAGAGTATTGAGAGTTTTGCATAGGGTAATAGTGTTGGGATGAAACTTGAGAATAATTTTGGGTGTAGTAATGTGGTATTCTCTTAGGACCTTGTCTTGTTCCTTTCCTGACCATGGCTACATCATCCTTCTTCTTCTTGATTCCGAAATTCCCGGAATCATTCTGAATCACTTGTGTAGTTGCCCTCAAAGCAGCATAACTTAGGATTTTGTTCGACTTAAGTCCTTCTTCGACCATTTCTCCCATTTTCACCACATCATTGAAAGATCTACCCATAGTTGAGATTAAATAGCTAAAGTAAGTGGGATCTTAAGCTTGAAGAAAATAATCAACCATCTCACGTTCCTCCCTGGGCGGGCTGACCCGTGCAACTTGCTCTCTCCATCTGATTCCATACTCGGGAAAGATTTCATCAGGCTTCTTTGTCAATTTGTAAAGGAAATACGATCTGGATCAATGTCTATATTATATTGAAAATGTCGGATAATTGCTTGATCCATGTCATCCCATGTGTACCACTTACTGAAATCCTGACAAGTATACTATTAAGAGGCCAACCCACTCAAACTTTGATTGAAATAAGCCATCAACAACTCATTCTTTCCCCCAGCTCCTCCCATCTTACTACAATAACCTCTCAGGTGGGCTATCGGGTCTCTCCATGTCCATTGTATAATCCAAACTTTGAAATTTTGAAACCTATCGGTAATTGAACATCTGGGAACAGAAACAAATCTCTGTAGGACACATTTATTGGTCCTCCTATACCCTGTATATTTCTTAAGGTTTGTTCCAAGCTTTTAACCTTCCTGGATATCTCATCCTGCTCCTCCGTCCTATTCGACTTCTCATTCTCGACTGACAAACCATACTGAGGGTTATGATTATATGGGTTGGGGGCCTTGAAGGTCATTTCCGAAGAGTAGTACTGACCGTCATAAGAATTAGGCTGAGACTCATTGTTGGTTCTAGGTATGGGAGGTGGTTGCTGGATTATATAAACGGAAGTAGCAGGTATGACAAGAGGAGTGTTTCTGGGTGGTGCAACTGGAGGTCGTACAGTGTAAGTACCCATGACGGTAGGAATATTATAGGCTAGGCAGAATCTCGAAGGATAGAGAGAGTCAGTTGTTCCGGACGGTGGAGGTTGGGTAGAAATTAGTATGGTAGGAATACCCTCTGAGAAATCATGGGGTAGTGGAGGCGGAGGCTGACCAGTCATCCAAGTTTGGTACACATGAGCCAATTGTTGTTTCAACCTTCTCACTTCCTCAAATGACCCTGACTCTTGTTTAACTAAATGGCTTTGAAGTTCATCAGTAACCAAAGTGGTCCTATTTTCGGTTGTCGGTACTTTTTCTTTCAATCTTGTGAAGTAATTGTGCTCTGCCAGCGTGCCACAAACCAACCACCTTAAATTAACTGGATAGTAGAGATAGCAAATGTGTTAGGATTGAATTTCTTTTAAACTCTTTTTATTTTAAGGATCACCATACCCGCGAAGGGTTGCCTACGTATCTCGCATCAAAAGAGGAGAATCAAGTGTGCGTAGTTCGTACAGATTGGACAGCTTAAGAAAGGTTTAAAGATTTAAATTTTCTTTGAAAAATGTATTTTTTGTAAGATGGATATGGAAGAAAAGTTTTTTGATTTGATTATTATTTTTAAAGAGTTATGCAATAAATAAATAAATAAATACTGAAAAACTCTTTTCATGATTTTTTCTAAGAAAGATAAATCCCTTTCTTTTTAAATTATCATCTTTAAGGAATTCATAAGAACATCTAAAACAAGAATTTTTTTTTGAAAAGTCAAGAATCGGGTAAATTTGGAGATTAACATAACAGGCATAAAAATCAGAGAAATGTTTCTATCTTCTATTCACCATTTAATCTTAAAAAGTAGGTCAATAACAAAACAAGTCTCCCCAAATAATATTACAAAAAACACATAGAATGCATATGTTAGTCGAATATAAGAGGTACCAGTCATAGATGGACCTTACCTCCTGTGTCGTGTCCTGCTAAGTGAAATGTACCTGATGCAGATAAATCGGAGCCTATTAGGAATACCATTGAATGTGGCTTATTATACTAGGTTTAATATCCTGATTAAGTAGGTGTCTATACTAGCTGTAAAACGAGTTGACAGCTCGAGTCGGGAAGTGACAGCTTACCGGCAGCAGCATTTTCCGGCCTCACTGTTGGTCTTCCCCATTCTAAAATATGTGTGACTAAATATCCTTCCCAGGAGCATAACTGCATCGCTGGTATCTCAAAAAAAAGGCTCAGAAGCGTAACCACGTCTCCGAGTGCACAGTGTGTCGAGTGTGTTCAGAAGACTCAGATGGGTGCGCAAGAGAAGATAGTTTATATTATAATTTAAATAATATCAACGCAATAAATGAGCGTGTCAAGTAACAAATTAGGCCCACAATCACACCACAAATATCCAAAATCAAGTAAAGCTAAATTAAATTGATATATCAAAGCTTGAATTATTATTTATATTTACAAAAATCCCCAACGGAGGAGTCTCCAAAACTGTCACACCCCTTTTTTAACGACATCTCGAAATGACGGAAGCGGATTTTATTTATCAAAGGGTTTTTCCAATTGAAGTGACCTATTGAGAAGGGACTAATTTATTTATTTAGAGTCGCCATTAGGAATTGAGTTTAGGTATTCCAAGTCAACTATTGAATCCTAATCAGAAGAAAGTGACTCTTATTTTAGGTCCGGAAAAACAAAAGATCGGGCAAGAAATTCTGTTGACCGAGGGGAAGGTGTTAGGCATCCCTCGAGTCTCGTGGTTCTAGAACGGTCGCTTTATCAACTTATATTCGGCTAAACCTAAATTTTGGATACTTTTTGAACTTAAAAGAATTGTCAGTTCTCCTTCTTCATTCGTTTTTACACACTGTTTGAAATTGTTAAATTATCAACGTGTGGCGTACTGGTAGCAGCGGTTCCATCCTTACCATGATTTAATTCTCATGCGTTTTGAAGCATTTATGCGTCGTCCCATTTCTCGTGCTTAAGCAAGTGACTAGCGCACTTAAAAGTCTATTCATCCCATTAAATCAGCTTCAAATAGTAGATGAATTTTATTTAAATGACTTATCGCTAGCAGCGCTTTTTGACCTCATCGTTAATTATTATTTAAATAAATTAAATTAACTTCTAAACTTTCTTTGGGTTAAAAACCCGACTCAATCTTTTTGAGAAAATTATTCACTCTTTTTACAACGGGATTTGAATCAATTTCCTAATCTGAATTTACATTAATACTTCGGTACATTTCATTCAGAAAATAAATACATGAAAAAAAAATTAACAAAACACAAACAAAGTAATTCGAAAAGCCTATATTCTCCTATCCAAAATAAAAGTTGCAACAATAAAGATCTCCACTTTATTTCTATCAGCAAAGCTTATCTCCCCTCTTTTAATACATAAAGCAAACCCATGACTCAAAATCATCCCCACGAAACCCAATTTTATTGAAGACAAATATTAAGAAAAGAAAAAGAGAAGAAAAAACAAAAAACAAAAATTCAATTTAAATAATAGCATTTCCTTTAAGAAAAGAAAAAGAGAAAAAAAAAAACAAAAAAGAAAATTTCAATTTAATTAATAGCATTTCCTTTTCAACTTACTACTCAAGAGATGATTGAAATTATTCCAATTCAAATAACTGAAGCCCAAAATATAAACTTGTAAATAGATCATATTTAAATATTCATTAATAACCAAATTAATGCCACCATAATTACATAAATATTTAAGTATTCATTAATAACCAAATTCATGCCACCATAACCACATAGTATTCAAAGCAGTAAGAATAATAGTAAGAAGAGGAGAGATTAGACCTTTAATAGCTTTTCCGATTTAGAAATAGATTATCTAGCAAATGTACAGCAATGACACTGATGAATAAATAAATTTTTTATGATTTGAATCTGATCGGAGAAGTTGAAAAACAGCAGGACTTTGATGGAAAAACCTCGCCGGCAGACTCAAGAACCTCGACTCCACCCAAAACTTCAAATTGAAAATAAGATAGAGGAAAGGGTGTTGCCACAACTTTGGGATGCTGCGTCAAAAATAAAGTAACGGTGGTGCCGGTGACTATCTGACGACCATGGGGAGAAGAACGGAGGAGACGATGGATCCCAAGTTTTCTTCTCGCCCCTTAACGTGCTCTCTGACTTTATCTAATTTTTTTTTATCTCTCCTCTATGAATTTCTATATTCTAACTCGCTCCCCTCTCCTTTGGGTGTGTGTAGGTGAGTAGTAGTGCACAACCAAAACAATGGTTTCCCCCTCCACCTTTTGTGTATGTGTGCAGGTGATATATGTGCTTGTGTAGAGAGTGTCCTGTGTAGTGAATTTGAGAAAGAAAAGAAAAGAAATCCTTAGATCTTTGTGTGCAGGTGAGTGAAGATAAAGAAGGAGAGTGATGTGTGCTTAGAGAGGAAAAAAATGGAGAGAGTGCTGGTGAGTATATATGCGTATGGCGTGTCTCTGTAATGTGAGTGGTGGGATGAATATGTGTGAGAGTGTATTGCGTGCATGTGAGGTTTGTTAAGAGAAGATAAAGATGAAATTTCTTGTGTTGGCCTTTATTCATTGGTTTCTTTTTTTTTTTAATGATAATAAAGTTACTAAGATAAAAATATTAAATAATTTAAAAAGATTACAAACAATTAACTAAAAGATCGGTAAAAAAATATTTTTCTTTTGTAAAGCAAAATAAAACTTATACTTTAAAAATATATAAATATTTATACTTTTTTAAAAATAAATTTCACGAATAAAAATCTATTAGAAATAAAATAAATTTAAAATGTCAAGATTAAGTGTAAAAAAGATATTTAGCGCTAAAATAGTGTATAACTCACGAAGGATCAAAAATGACGTGTCTACAAAACTTATATCGGTGAAATTTAACTTACAAAATTACTGGTGAAATATAATATTTCTATGAACTAATAGTTCTTATTGTAAGTGAGAGACTTGATCAATCACATTTCGACTTCTGTAATTATGTTGTTTAATGCGATTTTGCGCCCAATAGGCCATGCGTGTGCCTGGTTATTCATGAGAACTCTAGAGATTAGGCCAAAATTTCATAGGAGCAGTCTCGCTCCATATCTCATATAGGTGAACTTTTCATATAGGTGAATTGTAATTTATGGTTTCTCTCAAATATTTCATTAGTCTATTTAATGCAGATCGATGTTATTTATTGGAATTATGAGTATACCTACTCCATTTACACACAACATAGGTTATATCTCCCTGTAAAATTCATTAAATGCATCAGACTCCCAATAATATTTACATATTTAGACTGAGCAACTGGGTCACCATTATTCTTTTTCAACTGATAGTTAGAATCATAAGGAGTGGCTATAGGTGTTACCTCAAAACATTCAAGCTTCTTAAGAAGTCTTTCAACATAATGTTCTTGTGACAACACTATACCATCTTCACTCCTTAGAATTTTAACTCTCAACATCATATTAATTTACCCAGATCTTTCTTATCAGAAGTAGTAGAAAATAATAATTTGGTGCTTTGTACAACATTTAAACTTGTACCAAATATAAGCATGTTATCAACATATAAGTATATTACCACATTTAGTATAAACACATTCATCCACTTCAACAGAAGAAAAATTGTCTCTCAATAAGACTTGATCAAATTTCTCATGCCACTGTTTAGGAGCTTGTTTAAGGCCATAAAGAGATTTAATTAATTTTCAAACTTTATTTTCCTGTCTCGAAATAATAGGTCCCTCAGGTTGAACCATATAAATATCTTCTTCTAAATCACCATTTAAGGAAGCTGTTTTTATATCCATTTGATGGATAAAAAGCTTATGAATTGATGCTAAGCCAATTAAAATTTGAATAGAGAAAATTCTAGTTACTGGTGCAAATGTATCAAAATAATTAATATTTTATTTTTAAAAAAATTCTTTAGCTACTAAACTAGCATTATATTATTTATCGAGTCATCAGGATTAAGTTTATTTTTAAAAATTCATTTACAACCAATAGGTTTTGCACCAGGTGGTAAATCAGTTAAAACTCATGTATTATTTTTCATGATAGAATCAACTTCAATTTTTATTTCCTATTTTTCAAAATTTAGCATCAAAAGAAGATATGACTTCAAAATAATTTAATGGTTCATTGTTAATAAGAAATTTTGGAAATTATTTTTATAAGAAAAATATTCTTTCAAGGCCTTTTACTCCTTCTTAGTTCCTCAATATTAGAGGTAACTTCATTATTTCTTTAAGCAGGTCCATGAGAAATTTTATTGCACATTGAAAAAATATGTTCAAAAAATTCTGCATTTTTTTGTCTCAATAAATAGTGCTATAATCAAGCACATCACTCTTTAAAACAAGGAATCTATATGCATCACTATGTTCAGCATATCCAATAAGCATGCAATCAACTGAACCTATTTTCCTCTTTTTAGGTTCAGACAGAAGCACTTTGACAAGTGTAATACCCCATAAAATAAAAGATAACTACAAGTGGGCCTTAGCCTATTAACTATGGAAATAAGGGCAAAGCAAGTAAAACAATTAAAAAAAATGAAGTTTGACTTTCATCCCATCACTTCTGGAAATAGAACAAAAGAAAAGGCATTCTGCTAAAACAAGAAAAGAAGGAAAAAAGGAACGTCGGGGAGTTCTAATTTTCAAGAAAAGCGACATAAAGAGGAAAGAATTCAAGACTTTGATAAATAGTTCAAGAGAGAAGGAGAAGAAAAAGATAACTTTCTCAATTTAATTTACAGATTTAATTCATATAACCCATGATTATCGAATTGGGGTTGAGAGCTCAAGAATCAAGGGCTAGAAAAAATGAAAAAATCTATTAAGTTCTCATGAACTGAGTGAGTACATTAGAAGATTGTAGGGTAAACTCTTATATTTTGGCACACACCAAAGAAAAATAGAATGGACAGGAAAGTTATTTTAGTTTTTTTTAAGCATAAATTTAGAGAAATTTAGGTACGAATTGGACGAATAAACTCTATGATTTAGCTGAAATTAGTAGATTTTGCATAGCTAAATTACTCATGGCATGAGTAAATATAATTTGACATCGATGGTTAAACATGAATCACCGAGGGTTGGGTATTTTTAAATAATATTATTTGGCCTAAACGAGGAAACTAACACGAGATTGATATGAAATGATTATAGATTGATCAAAGAAAATCATACGGTTTCTCTAGGCGATGAGTTGAGTATTTCGAAATGAGTACTGTGAGTAGTGACCTTACCACAATTTGTATTTTCATAATCTGCATGATTTATAAAGATTTTATAAGTAATGTGTTACCGAATGATTTAAAATTTCATGTGGGACAAATCTTTTATTTTTGATATGATGCGAAAATGGCTATTTGAGAAATTCTCACTCTTAATGCACATATTTTTAGTTACTTGAGAGATTTTATACTTACTTGAGAATTGATTATCTTGACAAGAGCTTTGTTAAAGTTTGATATGTGGTGTGATTTTAAAAGAAACTACATTCCATATATCATTTTGAAAATGTTTATTTCAAGTAAATTTTAGTTACAAATGAAGATAGTTTGGGAGTAGACCTTGATGGATTGTACAGCTAACAGCGGGTTCGTTAGACCTGGTGAACCTTGTATTTGCAGATTACTGTTACAGCTCAGGCTAATGGGAAGGTAGAGCTAGCATATAGTTATTGATTAACTCTCAAGGTAGGGAGCCACACCGATTATATGATTCATCCTTGGAAACCTCCCAAAACATAAGATTTGATATAATAGTATTTACAGATTTTATTATAAAATTGTTGATTGATTTTTGCTTACATGAATCAGAAAAAATCTGATTATTGTTACCATTTCTCAAAGGATATTTTATTTCATGATATTTTCTTATTATCCTACTAGTATGCTTTCTGACTTATATGCAATAAAGAAATGATTGTGGTTAAGTGTTATTACTCACTGTGCTAGCGATTCACTCTCCGCTATTTTTTCAGAGACTGCAGGTGACGTTAGTGAGGATTTTATTAACTAAAGCATTCAAGTTGGCGAATCTCTGGTGAGCCTTGATGTGCTGTGGATTTACAGCACTATTGACGCTCACAACTAAGAAAATAACATGGACTTAGGTGTATTTATGTGGATATGAGGCACTTTTTCTTTGATTTCAGGATAAATAGGTGTTGGAACAATAAATTACAAAAGAAAGCTAAAAATGTGCAAAAAAAGGCAAAAAGTGCAGTCCACATTACGATCCATAGGTTGGACCTACGATTCATATTGAGGGCCTTGATAAGAAACTGAAAGTTTAACCTGGAAGACTGATCCCATGAGACTTGTCACGGATCATACCATGATGGTATGAGCCGTGGTAAGCCAGTCGTGATGAAATCCAGAAGAATTGCATAGGAGGCTGATTCTCAGTATGAGAGGACCCTACGACCCGTGAGATGAAGGTACGAGTCATACCATACCGGTCGTGGTAAAGTTCAGACAAAGTTCAAAGTATCAAGATCATGCCACGGGTGCAATGTACGAGTCGTACGATGTAGGTACGAATCGTACCTTGGCCCAACACTTAGCCAAAATTCAGCCAACACTTCAATACACAAGTCGATGCCACGGTCCGTGAGAAGCCCCTACGAGTTGTAGGAGGACCCGTGACGAGGTTGACGACAGATATGGAAAGCAGTCCTGTTAGTTTAGGAAAAAGATTCTTGTGTCTCTATAAATACGTTTTATGTTTTATTATTCAAAGAGGATGATGAATAGACTTAATTTTAGTAGGAAAGTATTGTAGTAAGCAATTTTACATCATTGAAAGAGAGAATTGAGTTGGTTCAACTTTGTGATAAACCTTTTCTTGAACTCATATTGTTCTTGCTACTTGTTACTCAAGATTTTGTGGATTAATTGAAAGAATCATTTTTCTCAATCATCTTTGTAAGTATTGTTTTATGTATTCAATCATGAAACAATTCACAATCTTGCAACTATGAGAGGCTAAAACCTCCATAGCTAGGGTTGTGGGAACCATAGCGGATTAACAAGCTAGGGTTGCATGAAGTGATTCTAAAACTAATACTAATTACTTATATTGTAGTCTCTTCATCTTTAATGATTCTTAGCGGTGCGCAACGTTAGAAAGTGCCTGAATTCTTTACTTGCTTTGGTCGAAGAGGTAGAGTAAGAAAAGAGATTTACAACGGAGCCTTGATCTTGATGATCATTGTATTAACTTTATTTGTGGTCGCAGGATAGTTAAATATGAAACTTAGTGATAATGGATAATTTTGAAACCACTCATGAGACTTGGTCGAGTGATTGAGTATAGTCGTTCAATAGGGATTGGTTGATCGTTTGGATGAACCTAAGTTATCAGTTCTGTAAGTATTGATAAAGATCACGAGTGTATACCCAAAGCTGTTATGAACCCATGGGGAACACAAAACCTAGTTATCCTTTAACTATTTATTTGCAAATATAATCTTGACTGTTGTTTATTTTTATATGAATTTTCCCCATTGTGAAGTAACTACCATATGGTTCATCTATCAATTGTAATCTAGATCTTCCATATTCCCTGTGGGATCGACCCCAACCTCTAAGTTGGGTTCTTTATTGATAATGTCCGCTTCATACTTCAGTTGGAAGTGTGGTTTGAGCGTTATCAAAAAGTGGTGTCGTTGCCGGAAATATGGTTTAGGATTAGATTAATTGCTTGTGTTTAACTTTTAGTCTTTATTTCCTATTTTCTATTTTTTTCTATTATCTTCTGATGTGTCACAGGTTAGCGTGGTAAAACAAGCAGCCAAGATATGACCACGGTATCAACGGGTATCTTGATGAAGTCTGAGTAAACAAGATACCTGTGTTGTGCCGCGACGTTAAATCAAGCGCTTCTTGGGAGGCAACCCAATGTGGTGGTTTTGTGAAATCTGAGTAACCAGACCACCTGCGTTGTGCCACGACGTTAAATCAAGTGCTTCTTGGGAGGCAACCCAAGTTAGTGAACTAATGTGTGATTAGTGTGCAGGGAAACAAAAAAAGGTGGCTGAAAAATCTGTTGCTACAAGATCTTAGTACGACTTGGGGTGAGGTCCTACGAGCCGTGGCAACAGTGGTGTGAAAAGCATAGAAAATTCAAAACAAAGTCCGACCTACGACTCATCCTACGATTTGTACCTCTATCCTACAAGTCGTAGGATGCGCTCGTAGGTCACCAGGCAAGTTCTCATTTGTTAAAGTCACTACAGATCAGGGGACGAGTCGTAGGTTGTTCCTGCCACGAGTCGTGATGGGTCCAATTTACCCGATTCGACCCAAATTTTTAAATCTGCCCTTACCTAGTTAAACTTCAAAATCCACCTTTCTCCCACACCTCACAAACCCACAATCCACGACTTTAGCAACTTCTTCCCATAACCCGTAACTCAGTAACTCATCAACCAATAGAGCAATCGAGCAAATCTTTTCTCAATCCAAGTCGGCCAAACCCATAGCAGTGCTACCCAGTCGAAGAAAAAGCAAAAATCAAGTAAGTGATTTACATTGCAAGCTCTAGATGTTTGAAAGTGAGCTTAAGGGAATCAAAACCCATAAGAATCACTGGGTATGCTTGAAAAGTCACTGGGTATGTTTGAAAACACAAACTCAATTGGAAACCCACTTGAAATTTATTGAACTTTGGCCTTGGAACACCTAAAGGGAATTATGGGTAGGGGTTGAAAAAAGGGGTATTGAGTAGTGTAAAAATGGAGTTCACAATATGCTTAGACCTGGGGGAAATTTGAGTACCCAAAAATGTGCAAAACAAACACTTATACACTGAGCAAAGAGAATCGCGAATGTGGTCTGAAAAAGGGTAAGCAGAACAGTACGGGTCGTAGGTTGACACTACGAGTCGTAGGTTGACACTACGAGTCGTATTAAGTGCTTGTACCACCTATCTTGAAAAAATTTATTTGGGAAGCCTACCCTACGACTCGTGTAATCGACCTACGAGTCGTGGTGAAAAATAGAGATTTATTAAAAAGGGACTTCATCAGACGACTCAAGGTACGGACCGTACCTTCATTGTATGAGTCATACCTGCTAGTCGTGGGGCAACATTAGGACTTCTCACGAGTTGTACCTTCATGGTACGACTCGTGATAAGATTTTGAATTTCACTTACCTAATTTTTCATTTTCTAAAATGGACAATTAAACTCTTTCTCTTCAGGTACAATGAAATACAAACGCAGGGCAGACAAAATACAAGCCCGCAGGACATTGATTGATGAAACAACTAATCGGAGTCTGACAAGGCTAGAGATTCACCAAGTGGTTCAGTTGAGGATTACCAAGTGGACACCTCAGACACCGATGGAACAAGAACCACCAGGGCAAGAGCAAAGGCCCAAGCCAAAGCAACTACTGCCATATTCTTTCAAGCTCTCCAGTTTGAAGAGGGAGCTAGAGAGGAACAATAAAGGCCGAAAACCAACTCTAACACTGAGGAAAGGTCAGAAGGGACCCAGAATGATGCAGAAAGCAGTGATGAAGAAGTGGAGGGTGAGACCCCTACCAGTGAAAACAGATCAATGCGGTGGAGAGTGTCGGGTACTAAAGAAATATATGAACAAGGCATCGCTCTCACCGCCAAGAACAAATCAAAAAGAAGCATCCAAGAAGAACCGTGGATCCTCACTAATTCCTTGAATGAAGTTGAGGAGATGAAGAATATTTTTAGCTTCTATGGGTTAGAATGGATGGCCAAAACCCCTACACAATACACAGAGGAGATCGTCAGGGAGTTCTATGCCAACTATTTGGCCACAATGGAGGAAAAAGAAAAGGAGGGGAAAAAGATAGAGGATCAACCTTGTTTGGAGAGTGTTCTAGTCCGAGGGCGAGTAGTAGATGTATCCGATCAAAGCATTGCACGGATGTTATATGGACCTTAGTCCAGACCAACAAGGATAACACCAGAGTATGATTACAGGGTGGAGGCAATGAAGTAGATCAGAAGTCTGTGCAGGGGTGAGCGACAGAGGCAACTGCAATGGCTAGTAGAGATGATCACTGAGAACAAGGCTGAGGTCAAGTGGGTTACAGGTGGCAAGCAGATGATAAAGAATTCACTGAACTTCATAGCAAAATCCTTCTAGACACTGGTAAGACATCAATTAGCACCCACAGTCAACGACAACACGCTGAGTGTTGACAGAGTGACTTGGTGGCATGCCTCATGTATCACTACCCTCTTAACATCCCGAGGATCATAGCTACAGAGATGAGACCGGGAAGTGGGACTAAGCACTACTATCTCATTTCTGAGCCTTGTATATAGTTTGTGCAGGGAGGCGAAAGTTCAGCGGGGTGATGAGAGATTGATTAGAGGCCAAAGAATTGCAGACATAGGCCTTATCCGGGATGAGATGAACTCGGTAAGCAGATCTAGGATTCCTATAGCTATCCCAACAGCTCAGCCAGCAGGGGACGTACAGGTGAATGTCCCCAGTTCTCAGGAGCAGAGCGAGACACCGGCTACAGATACCGGTCATTCAGAGTCAGCTCCCAGCACCTCAGCTACACCACTTCCCAGTGTGCAAACTCAGACTCCAGCAGGGTACATCTTGGTACCACAAGATTTCCTCCAGAAGCTAGCCAAGAGATTGACCATGGCCAAGCGCAAAATTCAGGCAATGATGGAGAATGTAAAGCCATGGGTCAAATAAGAGATAGATGTAGCAGCTCAGGCCCTTCATGCCCGCCTGGATAGTTTTGAGAGCAGATTTAACATGAGAATGGAGGAGCACTCAGACACTGCAATCTTCGTGCGGAGTTGGGGGCTCTTCGGAGTCAAGTGGTTGAGATTTCTTTACGGCAACCAACTGTTATAGCATCCCCCACTCTTCCGGACCTAGATGCCAAGCTTGATGACGATATTGATTTGGAAGCATACTGGTAGCCAACTGCAGCTGGTGATAAAGGCAAGAAGAGAGCTGCTGAAGATGTTGGTGAGGAGAGTTTGAGAAAAAAGAGAAAGAAGGAGAGAAAAGAGCACAAGCGGGCTAGAGTAGAGAGTATGCGGGCTCATGACGAGCATATGTTTGAGTTGCAGGAGAGAGCCAAAGGAGCAGGCGGCTCCACAGTAGCTCATCCTGAGCTTGCTAATGTCCATGACCCTTCGGGTGAGCCACATTCAGCCCCAGTCACCCTAGAGGCCGTTCAAGTGGCTACGTCCACTGAGGGGCGACCACTCCCCCCATTGTTACACCATTGAGTGCGCCGGCCACTGCTAGCGCCAATACTACCGTGGAGGTACCGCCTTCACAAGATGATAGAGGCGAAGTCTAAGTAGCCACAGGCATGTCCTTCTCCCTACATGCTTATATTTTATGCTTTGGGGACGAAGCTCATTTTTTTAAAAGGGGGGAGGTGTACTTGTATTTTTGGGATTTATTTTTGTTCGTCTAAGGGTTTTCCTTGCCGTGTTTCTTTTTTCTCAGACATTCTATCTTGTAGAACCAGCATGTGTTAAGATTTTTGTTTTTAGTCGTGATTTTTGTTTGATTAGAAAGTAACTTAGGAATACTCAGCCAATAGATATGCACTAGTTCTGTTATTTTTGAAAAAATTGACCCTGCTTAAAATTTTTTGCTATGTATATGTGACAACAATGCATGATTTCTATGGATCGTTTTATGTCATTCAGTTATTAATAGTTCTAATCTTGTTAAGCCATGTATGAACCAGACAGGTAAAGTAAAAATAGTTCATGTACCATGTGTGAGTGAGGTCTTAGTATTTATTGTGGTATGTCGTTGAAGATCTAGAACTTGCCTGGTTGGTCTTTGCATAGGTTAAGGATGGTTGGTTAGGATATGATCATAGGCCATTTTTGTTTTAGCTCACTTTTAGCCTATATTGCCATACCAAAGTTTCATAAATCCCTTGATCCCAAGTTTGAGCCTTAATAGACCATATTTCTTTGATTTACCTGTTAGCTGAACCCATTTGTTTATAATGAAATTGTTTGGCCCTGGTCCTTCCTTGGATATTGTGAACCTCAACATAAGCAAAATGCTTAAGTTGAGGGTGGCTAGAGTAGGGGTGCATAAATGGTGGGAGCGGAAGAATAGAAAAAGAAGAGAAAAATGGTGAAAAATAAGGTGTAGTGAGGTGAAAAAGCAAAAAGCTGAAAATTTGAAAATATTAGAAAAAAGAAAAATTCAAAAGAACTTGAAATTGTTGAAAAATGTGAAAAATCACCTCACCCATGCAAATATTCTTAAAATGGGAAAAAGGGAAGAAAAGAAGACAAAGAGAATGAAGGGTGAAATAGAAAAATGGTGTAGCCAATGGATGTAGTGCCAAGGAAGGGATAGTCACTCATAAATCTTCCATCTTTATCATGTCCAACCCTAAGCCTACATTACAAGCCATATCAAGTCCTATAGTGATCTTAATTTGACCATCTAACAAACCAAATCAGAGAAAATAAGGGCAAGCCTATGATATCTGATGCATAATACTTGCATTTCTTTAAGAGAGTGAGTGCTTCATTTGCCTAGTCCCATGTTTCATTTGATACTTCATATTAGAGTGGAGACTCCATTTTTGTGAGGGTGCATGGATTATGTTTGCTTTTACTATTGGCCTGTGTGAAACACATAGGTGATGACTTAATTGCTTGTTGATAGATGACATGTCTTGATTCCTGAATATGATGTTTTTATGTTGCTTGCAATATATTAGATGATGATGTTTCATGAGGAAGGGTCAATAGAGTTTGTATATAGAGTGCATAATTTGGTTTGAGTTTTGGCTGTAGATCTTAAGTTTATTTTCTAGTTAAGCGTCGTGTTTAGTTTTTATATTTCTTTGCCTGAGGACATGCAAAACTCTTAAGTTGAGGGTGTTGATGAGCTATGGATTTATAGCAATATTGACACTCAAAACTAAGAAAATAACATGGACTTAGGTGTATTTATGTGGATATGAGGCACTTTTCCTTTGATTTCAGGATAAATGAGTGTTGGAATAATAAATTGCAAAAGAAAGCTAAAAGTGTGCAAAAAAGGGAAAAAAGTGCAGTCCACAGTATGATCCGTGGGTTGGACCTACGAGTCATACCGAGGGCCTTGATAAGAAGATGAAAGTTTAACTTGGAAGACTGATCCCATGAGACTTGTCACGGATCGTGCCATGATGGTACGAGTCGTGGTAAGCCAGTCGTGATGAAATCCAAAAGAATTGCACAGGAGGCTGATTCTCAGTACGAGAGGACTCTACGCCCTATGAGATGAAGCTATGAGTCATACCATACCGGTCGTGGTAAAGCTCAGATAAAGTTCAAAGTATCAGGATCAAGCCATGGGTGCAATGTACAAGTAGTAGGATGTAGGTAAAAATCGTACCTTGGCCCAACACTTATAGAAAATTCAGCCAACACTTCAAGCCACGAGTCGATGCCACGGTCCGTGAGATGCCCCTATGAGTCATAGGAGGACCTGTGACCAGCTCGGCGACAGATATGGAAAGCAGTCCTGTTAGTTTAGGAAAAAGATTCTTGTGTCTCTATAAATATATTTTATGTTTTATTATTCAAAGAGGACGATGAATAGACTTAGTTGTAGTAGGAAAACATTGTAGTGAGCAATTTTACATCATTGAAAGAGAGAATTAAGTTGGTTCAACCTTGTGATCAACCTTTTCTTGAACTCATATTATTCTTGCTACTTGTTACTTAATATTTTGTGGATTAATTGAAGGAATCGTTTTTCTCAATCATCTTTGTAAGTATTGTTTTATGTCTTCAATCATGAACACAATTCACAACCTTGCAACTATGAGAGGCTAAAACCTCCATAGCTAGGGTTGTGGGAACCATGGCGGATTAACATGCTAGGGTTGCACGAAATGATTCTAAAACCAATACTAATTACATATATTATATTCTCTTCATCTTTAATGATACTTAGCGGTGCGCAACGTTAGGAAGTGCCTAAAATCTTTACTTTCTTTGGTCGAAGAGGTAGAGATTAGAAAAAGAGATTTACAATAGAGCCTTGATCTTGATGATCAGTGTATTAACTTGAGTTGTGGTCGCTAAATAGTTATATTTGGAACTTAGTGATAACGGTTGGTTTGCAAAAACTCATGAGACTTGGTCGTGTAATTGAGGATAGTCATCCAATAGGGATTGGTCAATCATTTGAATAAATCTAAGTTATCAGTTCTGTAAGGAAGTATTAGTAAAGATCATGAGTGTATACCCAAAGTTGTTATGAACCCATGAGAACACAAACCCTAGTTAACCTTTAACTATTGATTTGCAAATTTAATCTTGACTGCTGTTTATTTTTATTATTGATTTTTATTAGAATTTCCCCCATTGTGAAGTAACTACCATATGAATTCATCTATCGGCTGTAATCTAGATCTTTCATATTCCATGTGGGATCGACCCCAACCTCTGAGTTGGGTTCTTTATTGACAACGTCCGCTTCATACTTCAGTTGGAAGTGTGGTTTGAGCATTATCAAACCTCATGTTTGTTCACGTGGGCAAAGGCTTACTTAATTGTTATAGTTTTTCCCTTTGAACTTTTAGAGTTGCTCCATAGTGTTTTTGTTGGTTCCACAAGTATTCTTTCATTATTACAGACTTGTGAGTAGTAATATATGTTCTTCCCATATCTTGGAGATGATTTTAAATTTTTGATGTTGGAAATGGTTGATAGAGGATGATTATGGCTTGTTTTGGTGATATTGGTTGTTTCTTGTTAATTTTTTTGAGACAGGTAAATTTTGAATAGGCCCAAAAATAGGAGAAACTGCTCAATTTTCTATAAAATTTCTGTTAAGGCTTTTATTGGGATTCTATCCCTTAGCGCCAGTCATGATCCTAATTTGGGTCATGACAAATTTGGTATCAGAGCCTTAGGTTTGGTTATTCCTTTGACTAATAGAGCACATGTCAATAGTAGAATCTCAGTTATGGTTATGTAGCCGACCATTCTAAAATTGTGATTCTACGAGGGCATGATAGGACATGTATTTTATTTCTTTCTTGTTCCTCCTTATGTTTGATGTTTAGGACCAACTAGATGAATCTAACAGTATTTATTTTGTTAACCAGATGGCTCAAACTCGATCATCTAATGACAAATCTATGATAGTTGCACCATAGGCATCTAATTCCACCTCAGGTAGGCAGCCAACTTCCCCCTCTAGGGGAAGAGATGGAGATCGTAGAAAAGGGAGAGGTAGGGGTCATATGTAATGCCTTGGAAACCCTAAGACAAGACTCAGGAGTTGAAAGGGAGAAAATAGGATTTTCTACACCAGGACACAAAATGAGTCATCTTGTGACCAGTGGGGTAGGCCACAAGTTGGGGAGTGGCTTGTGGGGAAGGGTTCAGACTTGGTTGAAAATTTCAAAATTTGAGTGACCTCGGGTTTGACCACGAGTCGTGGTCAACACCACGAGTCGTCATGTGAGTCATGGCCAAGGGTTGGATGAAAGTTGGAAAAAACAGGCAGTGTATCTAACAAAGGGGTCACCACAACTCGTCGACTACACCACGAGTCGTGGTGTCCTCCGTGGTGAGCCCCAAGTGAAGTTAGGCAGTGTACTCGGCGGATTGTTACCATGAGTCGTGGTCATTGGGAACAACTCATCAAGTCCCTCGTAGGGACTGACAGTCAGCTTTCTCTACGAGTTTATTAAGGGATTTTCCATAATTCCTATGATCCTAAGACCTATACTACGTCGTTTTAAGCATATTTTTGATGAATATAGAGAGGTCGAATGGTTTTCATCCCTCATTCATCACTTAGACTCTCAGAAGAATGTTCGTAGAACTGAAGCCATTCCTCTCAAGTAAAAACTAGTGCAATCAACTTCTCCTCAGATTCTCAACAGATATTCTTCGGATTTCTTCATCAGGTATGTTGGAATTCAATAAGGGAATAGTTCTTACCTTGTGTCCCCAAAATCTTCCTTATTTTCTCTATTAGTTACAACCCTGTGGATTCAAAATGTAGAAAATTGTCAGACTAATTTCTTTAAGATTTCAAGTGGAATATTTCTCATGATTTTATTATTCTCCATTTCTAGACATTGTGAAAGTTGTATCTAGTGGAATGATTTAGCCCTAGTTCTTAGTTCAGTAAAATTTAGAATCCTGCGTGTTGGTCAAGCTTCTCTGTAGATTGATTCTATTAGTTTTGAGATCCCCATATTATTAGTATATGTGGAAAATTTCATTCGGATACATAGTATTCTAGCCTCAGTCAGATTATTATACTCAGTGTTGTCCAGAAATGTCAGCTGATTAGTTTTAGTCATTTCTTGAGGTGTTAATTGTGCCTTCCCGTTATCAGTTATTAGACTCAGATATCAGTTATCAGATTATTGTGGTTCTTTAGATGGTTACAACACTTTCAGATAAGCAGCTCTGACCAGTCTTAGAACCACCAGCTTCAGCCTCAGTTTGTTCTTTAGACAACTACGACACTTCCAAATAAGCAGCTATGACCAGTCTTAGAACACCAGTTTCCAGATCTAGTCTGATAAGACTCTCAGGGTACATTCAGATAAGTATCCCTGACTTAGTCTTGGGCCCCAGCTTTGAGCTATCAGCTTGGTAATAGTAGTCATGTTAGGACTATCTAGTGGGAGTAGGACATAACACTGAGAGGTCCGAGGTTCCAACGCACCCAGGTTCCCAGAACTATGTTTCCATCTTAGGTTATTTTTATTGGTCTTATAGCCCCAGAAAATGATGTCACAGTCCATGCCTTTATACCCTGGCAAGGTATATTGGGTCCTACCAATCGGGTGTGTACATCAGACTCCACATCTAGCTCATGTGGTTATATGTTGGTTATAGACTCTCCACTAGTCAATTCAGTTTAGTACCGTAATTCAGATCAGTATCTCAGATTTAGGGCATGTCTTTGACCATCAAAAAAGGTCATCTTGACTATCTCAGTATAGTTCAGTTGGTTCAGATTCAACATTTCAGTTGGTCGTTGCATGTCTTTGCAGTTCAGTCATTTTATTCTCCATATTTTGGTTTTTCCTACTTACTCAGTACATTTAAAGTACTGATGCATACCTTTTATGCTATATCATTTTATGATACAGCTGCAAGTTCTCAGTCTCAGCACCGTTAGCAGATCTCGCCCAGAAGTTTTCAGTTGCATCAATGGTGAGTCCTCATCTTTTGAGGACGATGATTATTTCTTTTCAGTTATATTTCTTTCAGTTAAACTTAGAGTTAGATGGGGGCTTGTCCCAGCAACTCATCATATAGATGGCTTTCAAGCACAAACATAGATCCAAATTGTCAATTGTTTTTAGTTGTATTAAAACTTTATGATTTATTTCTTCTTCATAAATGTTTTATTATTTTAAAGCTTCCGCTATGTTTTTACTCAAAATGGCAGTGTTATGATAGACCATGGGTTGACTTGGGGTTACTTGTGACTCTAAGTACCGTGTCTCGTCCAGGGTATAGACTTGGGGTGTGACAAATTTGGTATCAGAGTACTAGGTTTAGAGTATTGTAGGATGTTTGAAAGCCGTGTAAAGTAGAGTCCTTTCCATGGGTGTGAAGCACACCACACTTATGAAAAGGAAGCTACAAGACATTTTAGGAAAATTCGTTTCTTTCACTATTCTTATCATGTGATAGTGTAAATTCTAAGGTTTCTCTTCTAATTCGTGTGTTACGCATTCGCTGACAATGCCTTCCAAAAGCGATAGCGGAAGAGGAAACAGTAACGAGAATCCACCAGCCCCACCAACTTCAATAGGCCCCCTTAGTGGGCATGTGACGGATGCAGAGCTCGAGGCTTCCCTCAGAGTGTTAATATGGGCCGCGACCACTCAGGTTAACCAGCAGGCAGTCACACCTGCAAATCCTACTGAAGAGATAATAGCTACCAGGTTTTGAAACTTCATAAAAAGGAATCCATCTGAGTTTTATGGTCCAAAAGCGGATGGAAGGATCAAGGGAGAAGAAAAGGTGAGCAAGAGAGAAAAGACAAGGGATATAGGGTATTCCCAATAGAGGATGAGTGGTAGACCTCATTTCCAATCTCGCCGGAGATCATCAGCCCCAACACCATCTATAGCTAGTGCTCCTAATAAACCCTGAGTAAGGGAGATTACATACCCAGCTTGCAAGAACTGTGGGAAGAACCATTTGAGAGGATGCATGGCTAGCTCAGGCGGTTGCTTTTGGTGCAGCAAATCAGGCCATAAACTTAGAGATTGCCTAGCAGACAAACGGGGCAAAGGTAGAGCCCCGACTATCTCTTCTGTAGCCTTGTCAGGTCACCCAGCTTGCGAGAAATGTGGAAGAAGCCACCCCAAAAACTATTTTATCGGTAAGGAAGGATGTTTTAGATGTGGTCAATCGGGCCATAGAATAAAGAATTTCCCTATAGCTGAACGTGGGAAAACTCAATCCACCATCCCAGCAACTCCGGTAGCTTGACCATCTCAGCAGAGCACAACATCCAGTACAGCTGGCAGACAACTCCAGATATAGTAGAAGGTATGTTATGAATTTCACATGTTGATTCTTTCATGTTTTTAGACTCAGAGCCATGATATAAAGCATGAGATGCCTTTAGAACGCTAGTATGAGAGTTATCCCATGGCCGATATGAAATGGTTATAAGTATGAAGCCTGTAGTGATAGCTTTCATGGCTAATGAGAACTCAAGAGTTAGTGATGTTAATCTAGACCTAAGAAAGGATCTAAGATCTTGGGAATATGGTGTTAATCTATGGGGGAGATTCTCTATGAGATAAGTCGAATCTTGAGTGCGCTAGTAGGGGAGTCCCTGCACCAGTAGCTATGGGATTTCAATCTCTCTAGGATCAGATAATTTCTTTTATGTTTTGATTGAAGCTATGTTCTATCAATTATAGATAACTGCTTAAGACAATGATCTCAATCTTACTCTGTGAATCCTTAAGTCTCAACTCCATGTCATAAAATAGCTAGGTGCATTAACTCATGCCCTTCTGTATGATCGGCTCGAACTCAGTCTTTAGAAGTTTCCTTAATGGCTTAGCAGACTAGGTTGCCTCATGCATGTAGTCAGTTTTAGATATCATAAATGATTTATGTTTACGAGTCCCTTACTTTTAGTCTGATCAGATATCATGGTAGTTAGTCTAGTATCAGAAAGTAGTTTGAGAACGATAACTCAATCTATACTAGCTCAGTTTCGATCCGGGGAAATAGTTCCTCCCTAGTGCTCAATCTTGTTTCATATCTTTCAGTTCCTCTCATGTCTTAGTATGCATTTATGATTTGGAAATTTAGTTCAGAGTTGTAGTTCATCTTGGAGGTAGACACTCCATTAGCATTCAACCCTTAGTATTCAGCTCTCAAGAATTCAACTCTTTCCCTAGCCTGTTGGCTCAGTCACATAGTCAATCTCAACTTTAAATGTTCAGAAATTGGGAGGGAATATTCCTTATTAATTCAAGGTAGGAGGAAGATCCCATACTGCTTAACCTAAAAGAAACAGTTCTCAGAGGAGTGCAGGCTTTCTCCAAAAGGGGGAGATGTTGTGCTCCGTTACCAGGACAAACTATATGTACCGGATGCAGGTGACTTGAGACAACAAATACTGGAAGAAGCACACAATTCAAGATATTCTACCTATCCTGGTACCACTAAGATGTACCGTGATCTACGACATATTTATTAGTGGAACGACATTAAAAGAGACATTGCAGAAGTTGTGGCAAAGCGCCCGAACTGCCATCAGGTTAAGGTGGAACACCAGAGACCTGGAGGTATGACTCAGGATATCAGCATACCCACATGGAAGTGGGAATAAGTGAATATAAACTTTATTATAGGTCTACCTCATACTTGCCGGCAGCATGGCTCAATATGGGTGATAGTAGACCGGATGACCCAGTCAACACATTTTCTCCCAATTAAAACTACAGACTCAGTTGAGGATTATGCTATGCTATATATCCAAGAGTTGATCAGACTGTATGGGGTGCCATTGTCCATTATTTCAGATAGAGGTACCCAGTTTACCTCGCATTTTTGGAAGTCATTTCAGAAGGGACTTAGTACCCAGGTCAAGCTCACACAACTTTTCACCCGCAGACTAACAGAAAAGATGAGCGGACTATTTAGACCTTGAAAGATATGCTGAGAGTGTGTGTGATCAATTTCAAGGGCGGTTGGGATGATCACCTACCTCTCATCGAGTTTGCATACAACAACAACTACCACTCCAGTATCCAGAAGGCCCCGTTTGAGGCATTATATGGTAGGAGGTTAGATTTCCTATAGGGTGGTTTGAGTTTTGTGAAGCTACCCTAATAGGGCCAGAATCAGTTCATGAAGCTATGTAGAAGGTGCAACTTATCACAGAGAGGTTGAAAACGACGCGAAGTCATCAGAAATCCTATGATGATGTGAGGAGAAGAGAGTTGGAGTTTGTAGTGGATGATTTGGTCTATCTAAAAATTTCACCCATGAAAGGAGTGATGAGGTTTGGAAAGAAAGGAAAACTCGGTCCGAGATATGTGGGATCCTATAGAATTCTGAGGCAAATTGGCAATGTAGCCTATGAGCTGGAATTACCTTCAGAGTTATCATTTGTACACCCAGTGTTCCATGTCTCACTAATGAAGAAGTGCATCAGTGATCCAACATCAGTGGTGCCACTAGATAGTGTGGGAGTGAAAGATAGTCTCTCTTACAAAGAGATCCAAGTACAGATCCTTGACCGTCAGGTTCGTAAGTTGAAAAGCAGAAAAGTAGCTTCGGACAAAGTTTTGTCGAAGAATCAGCATGTTGACGGAGCTACAAGGGAAGCCGAAGCAGATATGATGGCTAGATACCCACATTTATTCCCTCCCAGCTCAGTTTTAGTTTAAGGTATCGATTTTCTCCCTAAAACTCTATTCAGTTTCATGTTTAGTTCATGTGCCCCAACTTCTTTCATGTCAATGTACATAAGTATGACTCATAAATTTAGTTCAGTCATGTAGTTTAGTTCAAAGGCAGTCATTTCATGTCAATGTACATAAGTATGACTCATAAATTTAGTTCAGTCATGTAGTTCAGTTCAAAGGCAGTCATTCCGTTAGTTTTCAGCTTATATGTTCAGTATTTAAAAATGGTGATTGCATTTCTCTACTTTTCTATGTGTTATCCAATATTCAATGACGAATGTTCTCAAGGGGGAAATATTGTAATGCCCTGAAAACCCTAAGAACAGAGCCGAGAGTTGAAATAGAGAAAATAAATTTTCTGCACTAGGTCACAGAACGAGTGGTCCCGTGACCCATGGGGTATGCCATGAGTCGTGGAGTGAGTCGTGGGGAAGGGTTCAGACTTGGTTAAAAATTTGGGAATTTGAGTGACCAAGGGTGTGACCATGAGTCATCATGTGAGTCGTGGCCAAGGGTTGGACGAAAGTTGGAAAAAATGGGTAGTGTACCTAACAGAGGGGTCACCACGACTCGTGGTGTCCCCCGTGGTGAGCCCCAAGTGAAGTTAGGTAGTGTACTCGATGTATTGTGACCACGAGTCGTGGCCACTAGGCACGACTCGTCAAGTCCCTTGTGGGGATGGGCAATCAGCTTTTCCCTACAAGTTTATTAAGGGCTTTTCCGTAATTTTTATGATCCTAAGACCTATACTACGTCGTTTTAAGAATATTTTTGATCAATTTAGAGGGGTTGAACGGTTTTCATCCCTCATTCATCACTTAGACTCTTAGAAGAACGTTTGTAGAACTCAAGTCATTCCTCTCAAGAAAAACTATGGCAGTCAACTTTTCCTCAGATTCTCAAGGGATTTTCTTCGAATTTCTTCATCAGGTATGTGGGAATTCAACAAGGGAGTAGTTCTTCCCTTGTGTCCCCAAAATCTTCCCTATTTTCTCGCTCAATTACAACCCTGTGGATTTGAAATGTAGAAAATTGTCAAACTAATTTCTTTAATATTTCAAGTGGAATATTTCTCATGATTTTAACTTCTTTATTATTCCGCATTTCTATAAATTGTGAAAGTTTTATCTAGTGGAATGATTTGGCCTTAATTCTCATTTCGGTAAAATTTAGAATCTTGCGTGTTGGTCTAGCTTCCTTGTAGCTTGATTCTATCAATTTTGAGATCCCCATATTGTTAGTATTTGTGGAAAATTTCTGTCAGATACATAGTAGTCCAGCCTCAGTCGGATTATTATACTCAGTGTATTCCAGAAATGTCAGCTGATCAGTCTGACTATAGTCGTTTCTTGAGGTGTCAATGGTGCCTCCCAATTATCATTTATTAGACTCAGATATCAGTTATCATATTTTAGTGATTCTTTAGACGGTTATGACACTCCAGATAAGTAGCTCTGACCAGTCTTAGAACCACCAGCTTCATCCTCCATTTGTTATTTAAAAGGTTACAACGCTTCCAGATAAGCAGCTCTGACAAGCCTTAGAACACTAGTTTCTAGATCTGGTCTGATAAGACTCTCAGGGTACTTCTAGATCAGTATGAATGACTTAGTCTTGGGACCCAGCTTCGAGCTATTATCTTGTAAATAGTAGTCATGTTAGGACTATCCATTAAGAGTAGGACTTAGAATCGAGAGGGCTAGGGTTCCAGTGCACCAAGGTTCCCAGAACTACGTTGCTACCATAGGTTATTTTTAATGGCCTTATGGCCCCAAAAAATGATATCCTAGTCCATACCTTTATACCCTGGCAAGGTATATTGGGTCCTACTGATGGGGTGTGTACATCGGACTCCACGTCTAGCTCACGTGGTTATATGTCGGTTATAGAATCTCCCACTAGTCAGTTCAGTTTCATATCAGTTCAGTACAGTAATTCAGATCAGTATCTCAGATTTAGGGCATGTCTTTGACCATTAGACAGGGTTATCTTGACTATCTCAATATAGTTTAGTTGGTTCAGTTTTAGCATTTCAGTTGGTTGTTGCATGTCTTTGCAGTTCAGTCATTTTATTCTCCGTGTTATGGTTTCTCCTACTTACTTAGTACATTCAAAGTACTAACACATACCTTTTATGATGTATCGTTTTATGAACAGTTGCAGGTTCTCAGTCTCAACATCATTAGCAGATCTCGCCCAGAAGTTTTCAGCTGCATTAGGGTGAGTCTTTATCTTTTCATGATGATGATTATTTCTTTTCAGTTATATTTCTTTTAGTTAGACTTAGAGTTAGATGGGGGCCTGTCCTAGCTACTCATCAGATAGATAGCTTTCAGACACAGACACAGATCCAGATTTTCAGTTGTTTTCTGTTGTATTAAAACTTTATGATTTAGTTCTTCT
This sequence comes from Datura wrightii, assembly GCA_035772735.1. Lineage (NCBI taxonomy): Eukaryota > Viridiplantae > Streptophyta > Magnoliopsida > Solanales > Solanaceae > Datura > Datura wrightii. The sequence goes on from JASDFA010000018.1 coordinate 149,545,188, forward strand.
TCATAAATGTTTTATTTTAATATTTTAAAGCTTTCGCAATGTTTTTACTCAGAATGCCAGTGTTATGATAGACCATGGGTTGACTTGGGATTACTTGTGAATCTAAGCACCGTGTCTCGTGAAGAGTATAGACTCAGGGCATGACATCATAGTACTACCATAAGGAGCCATAGTACCACCAAGAGAGTTACAAGAGAGCTCACTCCTGAAAGGAGTGCTAGTCTACCTCCACCATCACTTGAGGGTATTACTGCTGACGAACTTATCTCTATGCAGAGAGCCATAAAGAGTTTGATTGACAGAATGGATAGGCAGGAAAGGATTGGACAACAAAACACTACACCAGCTCAAATACAGGCACAATCTCAAGCAGCGCACAAACTTATACTTTTAGGAATAAATAGGTATCTTTGAAAGAATTCTTGAAGTTGTAGTCACCACGGTTCACAGGTTCTGATAGCTCAGCTGATCCTTAAGGTTTCTTGGATGGAACACTCAAGGCATTACGAGCACTAGGGTGTTCAAGTGAGAAAGCCGTGGAGCTTACAATGTACAAATTAGAGGACATGGCTAATACATGGTATGAAACTATATTGCTAGGAAAGCGTGCAGGAGTATCACCATTGACATGGGTTGAGTTCACCAAGTTGTTCATGGATCACTTTCTTCTTGACAATATGAGGTACAAATATGTCATGGAGTTCGAGAGATTGGTCCAGACACCAGATATGGATGTGTAACATATAACATCAAATTCTGTAAGTTGGCTAGATATGCTCTTTGCTTAGTGGTTGATGAAGCAGCTCGGGTTCAGAGGTTTCTAATGGGTTGGTTGGTCATTTGTACAGTAAAATAGCTTCACAGATGAAGAATTTGACCTACTCAAATGTAGTTTACCTTGCTAGAAAGATATAAAATAAAGGATGCGAGGAACGTGTAGTGTCATGACCCGAGCATGGCCCGGATTGAGATACGGGACAAAGAACCCCGAGAAGCTCCAAGCTGACCCATGGCATGAACATGACATCTAAACTCAACATAATGTGCGGAATTCTAACATATATAAAATAGTGGAAGTCTGAAAGTCTGATAATATCAAATATGTGAATACATAACAACGGTCTGAAACTCAAAACATACTATGTCTGATAAGCCTCTATATACTGACGAGTTGATGGGTCAAGACCCCAACTATCTCACTAAAACTGAAACTAAAGATACTGAGTAAACCTAATTAAAAGGGTCCTCGAAGGATGAGGACTCACCAACTCTGGTTGAGGAGTGCAACTCTGAAGATCTGGATAACGGCAGGACTGAACCTGAATGTTGGAGTCTGTATCATGAAATGATACAACATAGAGTATGCGGTCAGTAGTTGGAATGTGCTGAGTATGCAAGGTAAGTAAAACTGCTAAGTAAGTAAAATCAAAGATCATGCATATCATAACACATTTTATCATAAGATTCTAATAGTAGGACTTGCATACAATTTTATGAAAATATGATTTAAACATAACTAAATATCATAACTGAATTGAATGACCCAAAGTTGAAACTGATTAGTCATAAGTAAAGCTGACAAGTGGGTCAGACCTGCTGAAAACACAATATCATGACTGATGAACATGCATAACTGAAATCATGAGGAATAATGGGAGACTCGTGATATAACTGACATCACCATGATAGTGCTTACGTGGTCCCGACTATCACACTCAAATGGGAAGAGCCGTCCAAAGCCTTTCCAGGGCTAAGGACGCTACCATGATATTGATGTCTAGCTGGAGGCCCCATGGGGCAGGGGAAGCTCACAATGGAGGTCCCAAATAATCTATACATACCTACATTAGCACATAGTTCTGAGCCATAGGGTTTACTGACCCTTAGCCTACTCGGTGCTAGACACTACTCGTAAAAACATGCATATGCTCTCCATCGTTTTTCAACGAAGCTGAACCATTGTCTAGTGACGAAGCTGAATCATAACATGATATACAAAATCTTAAAACATAACACGAGGAGCCTTGGCTCAAACCATACCACAAGATGAAAAGAGTGGGAGTCTAGACTCCAAAATTCATGTGGTAGGCTAATAACATGAAATTGAGATAAATCATGATACATACTTGATCATATGGGCTTGCCCAAACTTAAACATACTTGAAATAGACTTTGATGGTCAAAAACATGAATATATACATGGGTAATTCGAAATCATACATTTATCATATACATCTCATCATGCTTGATAACATATGTCATAATCTCAACCTTTCATGAACTTTCATACTTGGGCATCATAATTTGTAAAACTTGAAAACAAAATTTGTAATTGAAAACATTGTAAAACATTCCCATGAATCATAATTCAATATTAGAAACATGAATAGATTATACCCATGATAAATATTTAGAGAATTTACAAGTTGGGTTAAAATCCAATAGATTCATCAACTTAGTAATTACATGAAAATGAAGAGGAATTAGGCATGGAAGTGGATGGATACACCCATTTATAACCCTACAATACCTAGATAATTACACAACCCTCTTAAATGCCCAAAGGAATTTGGCAAAGAACTTGATGAATCCTAAGCTTGATCACCCTTAGAAACGACTAGGCCTGCATGCATGGAGAGGAATAGGTTTAGAATGAGTTAAACCCTCTTAAAACACACTTATCTAAGCTTAAAACAATGTACATTAGCCTTAGGAGCTTAGGAATTACAGAAAAGCCCTTAATAAATTTGCAAGAAAATACACACCGATAGTGACTACGAGTGATACCACGAGCCGTACCTTGTTATCACGACTCGTGATGTCTGTCTGTTACTTCCCATCCCTCATTCTTCAGTTCAGCTCTTGATACCAAGAATCAACAGGATGAGTCATTACATAAAACAATGATCCATTGTATCCTCTCATTACTACCTCTGATAAAAGTGCATTTGAACTTCCCACGAGTCACACCATGACTTGTACCTTCCTCCTACGAGTGGTGGGTTCCATCCATTACTTGACTGGGGAATTTTCCCTGCTCTTCGCATGGGCACTTACAACAACTCTTTGTTCCTTATAATGAGTCATAGCATGACTTGTACTACCCATTCCTGACTATTCCAGAACCAACCCACGACTCCTACCTACAAGTCGTACCTTCTTCTGACGTGTCGTTACAAGGCCCATTGTTCTAACTCCTTTCCTCAGAATTTCTAACCACGGGTGGTTCCTACGGATCGTGGGTCCTTCCTACGACTCGTACTCTCAATTGTCCAGAGGCAAAAATTTCAGAGTTCTGCTGCTTCTCATTTTCAATTCCCGATTCTAGTCTTAGGTACTTTCGGGATATTACAATATCTCCCTCTTGGGAACATTCATCCTCAAATTTGAATGAATATACTGAAAGTTGGGGAAAAGGACTGACTTCTCAAATACTAAACATCTAAAGTAGAAAACTGACGGAGTAACTGAGTTCAGACTAGATTACATGATTGAATCAAATTCATGAATCACACATACATGCATCGACATAAAGATACGAGAACACATAAATTGAACATTAAATTGAATAGAGTACTGAGGAAACTAGTACCTCAGGCTGGAACTGACCCAACTCCCTCAACAGGCTGATTTCACCATAAAACCTTTACCAGAGCTACCTCCTTATTCCTTAGCTTCCGAATCTGATGATCAAGTACCTCCACCGGGACCTCTTCATAGCTGAGGATATCCTTCACACCTATGCTCTCCATCGGGACAACCAAATCCAATCACCCATGCACTTCTTTAAAAGCGACAAATGAAACACCGGATGCACTAAAGCCAATTCTAAGGGCAACTCCAACTCGTACGCTACCTTGCCAACCCGTCTCACAATATGATATTGGCCAACATAATAGGGACTGAGTTTCCCTTTCTTTCCGAACCTCATCACTCCCTCCATGGGAGATACCTTTAGAAACACCAAATCATCAACTCTAAACTCAATTTCTCTCCTCCTCACATCCTCATAGGACTTTTGACGACTTTGAGCTATTTTCAACCTTTTTCTTATAATCTAAACCTTCTCCATAGACTCATGGACTAAATCTGGTCCTATCAATGCAACTTCACTGACTTCGAGCCAACCAATAGGCGATCTATATCTCTACCCATAAAATGCCTTAAACGAAGCCATCTGAATGCTGGAATGGTAGCTGTTGTTATATGCAAACTCAATGAGAGGTAAATAATCATCCCAATTACCCTTGAAATAAAACACACATGCTCTCAACATATCCTCTAGAGTCTGAATGGTCCACTCTGCTTGACCATCTATTTGCAGGTGAATTGTTGTGCTAAGCTTGACCTCAGTGCCAAGTCCCTTCTGAAATGATCTCCAAAACTGGGAGGTAAATGAGTACCTCTATCTGATATGATGAACAAGGTCACTCCATGCAAATAAACTAACTCCCGAATATACAACTTAGCATAATCCTTTTCTGAATCGGTAGTTTTGACCGGTAGACAATGATCTTGGGCAGGATTATATGCCCAAGTGATACTCAAATGCTTCATTTCGTCTTGTTTATCCATCGATATTTGTACATTCTCATGTGATTTGTAGTTAAAAGGTGAATTTATACTGACCAACATGATTAGTGTTGTTTTGCAGGAAAAATGTAAGTTTAGGAAGCTAAGATGCATGTTGGGAGAAATCGGGAATGGACGCAGAAGCGAGCAGTAGAAAAGGCCAAGGTAATGCAGCAAATTAAGGGGCTCCGTGATGGAGCCGTGTCATGCTGCCATCGCGGAGGAATTTTGCCCCGGATGATTAAAATTAGCCATGTTCCAGTGGAGGTTCGCGTTGGTTCCGTGGCACGTTGGCCAAGCCCTGTGTTGCACGCCGTGGCACGTTGGGCATAATTACCTGGAGGACTGGATTCCAGTGAGGGTCCGCGTTTGTGTCGTGTCACGGAGGCAGTGCTCCGCTATGCACTCCGTGACACGTTGCTTGTTATTCTGGGAAAAATTTCCACTAGTATAAATAGCACACTTAGGTTTATTTTTAATTATTTTGACTTGGTTGAGAAAGAACGTGGGTTATAGGCAGTTGAGGAGACGAAAATCTTAGGGTTCTTCTCTATCTCTTTCTCCTTTATTTCAATTGTTTGTATGATTTACACTCATTTAATGATGTTGAATCCATAAATGAGTGGCTAAATTCACTTCTTGCTGAGGTTAAGAACATCTGTAGTGGAATGTAATTATTGATCATCTTGGTTTTTCATCTTTTCTTCTAAGGTTGTTCTATTAATTCTTGTTCTTACTGCATTAATGTTTGGCCAATATTAATGTATATCTAAAAAATCAGGGTTTGCACTAGAAAGAGAAAGAAATTGGAAAGTTGTGAATTGGTAGGATATGATCTCTTCTTGGTTTAGGAAAATTGAGAATTGATTTACCTTCAGAATAGAGATATATCTGAAAGTCGTATTAGTCAATTAAGGAATCGGTTTTGTATGTCTAGAACATGAATTTCTTTTTATCACAGAAATGTAGGTAGAAGGTTCATGATTCTTAAGTTGGGTAAAATACGAGAGTTTTAATCCATAGGCAATAATTCTTAACTAGCAACCGAAGAAAAGATTAACCGATTTGTATCAATAAATTGCTTCCCTGCATGTTCGTTTTAGCCTCAGCATGCTCATTACTATAGTTCAGACTCAATTTGTACATTTGTTTTAGAGTAGTATAAATTAGGAAACAAACTCCCAAAATCTTCTTGAAGCTATTGTCTGCATTATTAGAGTTAGAATTTATTAACGCTTGATTCGATTATTACCTTGGTCTAGTCCCTGTGGGATCGATACTTGGCTTACTTTAGCCATTTTACTACTTGTTCGACCATGTGCACTTGCGTGTAGGCATTTAAAAATATCACCGAACAAGTTTTTGGCGCCGTTGTCGGGGACTGGCAATTGGTAAAATTGTTTTCTTAAGTGTTAGTTTACGATTTCTTATTAGTGCTGCCAACTTGGTCTTAGCCTGACTTTTGCAGATATTGAATTCTGTTGAACACTGGAAAGAGACAAGGAGCTGGTGGATTCACCTTAGAGCCGGAAAGATAATTCCCTCGTCAAAGGAGAGAAGCTCTACAGAAAAAGCTGCAGTTGCTCAAATAGACAATCCTAGAGCAACAACAGAATCCACCAATTGTAAGGGCAGTGTTAGTGCCCGAGGAAATGGAAGCTATGCCAGTTCGCGAAGTGGCAATCCCACATGCTAACAACGTTACATCTAGCATTTGCAAACCTGAGCCAGGAGGGAGGTTCGAGCTTAAACAGAATATGGTGCAATTGCTGCACACCGGTGGGCAATTCACAGGTCTCCCTCACGAGGATCCACAACAACAACTCCAAAACTTTTTGGAGATAAGTGACACTTACATCCCCGTTGGAGTGTCATCCGATTACGTCAGGCTTACATTGTTCCCATTTTCACTTTTGGGAGAAGCATAGAGGTGGTCGAAAGCTGAGCCACCTAATTCCATCACCACTTGGGATGATCTTGCAAAGAAATTCTTGATACGGTTCTTTCCATCCGGTAAAACAGCAAGACTTAGAAGTCAAATTCTAAGTTTTAAACAAAGAGAGGGGGAGAATCTGTATCAAGCTTGGGAATGATTCAAATCTATGTTGCGGGATTGTCCTTATCATCACCAATCTAATGATGTGCTGGTGCATACTTTCATAGAGGGTTTGGAACCCCACACAAAAAATTTTCTAGACTCAGCAGCTGGGGGACAAGCATTAGAAAAAACTTATGAGGAGCTGTATACTTTGTTAAACCATATTTCGCAGGGAAATCCAGAGTGGAATGCGGACTCTTCTAGAGGAGGAACAAGGAAAGCGGCAGGAGTCTTGGAAGTGGATGGTTTTACAGCTATCGCTGCACAGATAGCTGCATTATAGAATCAACTCAACACCCACTTCAGCAATATGAGCATGAATCAATCTCAAGCCCCAGTGAATGTAGTGCAGCAGATTTGGTGTGAAGTATGCGGCAGTAATGAACACTCAGCTGAGTGTTGTGGTGCGAATCTTGATTCAGTGAACTTTGTTGGTAATGTACAGAGAAATAATCACCAACAGTATGGAAACAACTACAACTCTAATTGGAGGAGTCACCCGAATTTCTCTAGGGGTATTAACAGCCATCAAGGGTAGAGTTCGAGTCAGGGCCGCAGAGAAATCAAGGAGGGCAGCAGAACTATCAGACCCAATACAGAAGCAACAATGCACCTCCTCCACCACCATCACCCAGCATTGAGGAAATGTTCAAAACGATGATAGCTAACAAAGATCAATTGTAGGCTGACTATGTGAAATTGGTAGCCGATGTAAAGAATAATCAGTTAGCTACAAAGGCGTTGGAGTACCAGTTTGGGCAACTAGCTGGAGCTCAGAACACCAGGCCGAGAGGAGGACTTCCGAGTGACACTGACCCCAACCCCAAGCAAGTGAATGCAATGACCACAAGGAGTGGTTTACAACTCAAGGAGGTGGAACCAGAAAGACCACCGCAGCAGTCGGGAGCAGTGGAGAATGAGAGGGAACACAATGATGATAGGGGGAAGGAGAAGGAAGCTGAACCAGAAAGACCACCACCCCCGTTCCCTCAAAGATTAAAGAAACACAAGGAGGAAGCGTGTTTCAAGAAGTTCATGGAGGTGCTTAAACAGGTACACATTAATTTACCTTTTGTTGATGTTTTGCAGGGAGTGCCGAAGTACGCAAAGTATATCAAGGACATCGTGGCGAACAAAAGCAGGTTGACAGAGTATACTATGATGGCGCTTACGGAGGAGTGCACTTCCTGGATACAAAATAGGTTGCCCACAAAGCTCAAAGACCCTGAGAGATTTACAATTCAACTTACAATCCGGCAGAGTATCCGAGCTCGCGGATTATGCTATTTGGGAGCGAGCATTAACTTGATGCCGGCATCGGTATTCAAGAAATTGGGGTTAGGCAGTCCTAGACCAACGACAGTGATCTTGCAACTAGCGGATCATTCTTTGGCCAGACCAGATGGCATTGTGGAGGACATGCTGGTGGAAGTGGGCTCCCTTATCTTCCCGGTAGACTTCGTTGTGCTGGAGTTTGAGCCGGATGCGGAAGTCCCATTTATTTTGGGACGTCCTTTCTTGGCGATGGGGAAAGCGCTGATTGATGTAGCTGCAGGGCAGCTAACCATGTGGGCACACGACAAGGTGGAGGTATTTGATGTGTACAAGGCCACGAAGCTTCCGGTCGTGTATGAGGAACTCTTAGTGATCAACGTGCTTGATCGAGCGAATATTGCTCAAAGTGTTGATTCGCGAGAGCCAGTGGGAAAACCACTGGTGAAGGACCCCCCAAAATTGGAATCATGGCAAGAAGATCGAAATGCTACGGTCGCAGTTAATGGGCATCGGTGTAAGCAGGACAGGGGTGAGGATGGTAGTCGAGAGAAGACGTCCGTCACCCTAGAGGATGACTAAGCTTCAATGACGTCGAGCCGCGACTGTAAACCAGGCACTGCATGAGAGGCAACCCGTGAAATTGTTGTATACTTGAGTAGAATTAGTAGAAAATAAAGAAAAAAGAAAAAAAAAGAGAAAAGAGAAAAATAGAAAAATAAAAATAAAAATAAAGATTGTGTTTTATGTTGAAACCTATGAATTCTAACCAATTTCTTGTTGTGAGATGAATTTCAGGTTGAATGGAAGGTAAAAATGCAAAGGATCGCAAAGGAAAAATCGAGGTGAGAAAAATAATAAAAAGTGGCAAAACAGTGAGCCTGCGCGATGGCTTCGTGTTACGAAGGAGGGCCTCCGCGTTACCCTCCGTGACACGTTGAGGTGTAATTCTGGAATTTTTAAAATTCCAGAACACCTCCGCGTTGGCTCCGTGTCACGGAGGGGCTGCTCCACGTTACTCTCCGTGACACGTTGAGGTGTTAATCGCGTCGGGTTACACCGGGTTGCCGGGTGACCCACGCGAAAATCCTCCTTTTTAACCCCGATTTCCCTCATTTTTCCCCATTTCTCATCCTCTCCGTGACAAACACCCAAAAATCCCCCCTTCCCCAACGTGAAACGGACCTAGGCACGAGTTTTCTTCAACTTTTCTTCGATTTCATCGAATTAAAGGTATATCTTTAACTTCATCTTAATTCTTGACTAATTTTTCGATTTTTTAGCATGTGAGGTGAGTAAACCTTTCCTTAATTGTAAATTGAGCTTGAATTCAATTAAGTTATTGTTGATTGATGTTCGTAGTATCATTTTGATTGTATGAACTCGATAATACATGCTTGATTGAATTTTGGTGAAATATGTAGCTAGGGTTAGAATTTGATTGTGAATAAACTAAATGTGATTGAAAATTTGAAAATTATGGGTTGGTCATGTTGGGTAAGGTGAATTGTGTTGTGCTTGATGTGAATATGCTAAAAAAATGATGGATTTTCTGGAGAATGAAATTGTTGAATTGCATAGAAATTGGTGAATTCAATAGGTTGTGTTGAGAGAAATTTTTGCTAAGTGCTATGTGATGAAATGGTATCGATGGTGATATTTTGATTAGCTGTATGAAGTCTGAGTAGTACCTAGAATTTAGTCTATCGAATTCTCTGAATGCACGAGGCATGTTGTTGTTTTTTTGTAAATTGGAAAATGAGAATTGTCTTATCGTAATGTTGTAATTGTGGCTAAGGACTAAGCGTAGGGTGGCCTAGCTTAAACCAACCTTAGTTGAAGCTAATTTTGATTTGAATAACATTGGGACTGTCTATTTGATTCGACAGGAACAATGGCGATCAGGCAAGACAAAGGAAAGGGCGCATCCACATCGGGCGCCGGGAGGAAAAGAATTAGACTGGGAACAGCAGTCCCAGAAGCACCAGCAGTTCTGCGCGGCCAACGCCGTCAATACGGAACCCGATGGGTGACGGACGAAGGGAAGAAATGGTACGCAAAGCACAAGGAGAACAAATACTTCCCTGAGGAGCACATTGCAAGGGAGCCACTTGCACAGGAATTCCCCAGAATTGTACACAGGATTCACACTGCCAGGTTGAACTTCATCTTCGAAGAGCCCAAGGAGTGTAATCTCCACCTGATTCAGGAGTTCTATGCCAACTGGAACCCGACACTCCGTAGTTACACCGTCAAGATAAGGGGGCAGGTAGTCACCTTTGAGCCCCATCACCTTAATGCCATTTTGGGGGCGCGGCACACAGACGCCGATGTACTCCGGTAGCTGAACATCACTCCACCATATGTGGATATCAGGCGCACTCTGTGTGGAGCCTATTCTACAGCACGGTGGAGCAGGCATAAGGAGAGGGGCTACCATCAGACGCTGCCCTACTCTCAAATGAATAGGGAAGCCAGAATTTGGCTTAAGATCGTGTGTTGCTGCCTGATCCCGGGGGTGCACATGACAGATGTCTCCCGTGATCGTGTGTGCTTGGTCTATGCCCTAATGAAAGGGCTGGAAATTAATGTTGGGGCGGTGATTATCTCCGCCATGAAGAGAGCTCGGTTGTATCAAGGGCACACGTACGGGTTTGGCGGCTTGCTGACCACGTTCCTGAGGGGCCTGGATATTGAGGAAGAGGCCCTAGACTACATCTCGCAGATGGATAGGCGTGCCTTAGATGTCACCAAAACTAAGGCACCCGAAACCACTCACGGACCAGTTCTCACATTAGCTGAGCGACATGATCGGGATGATCAATACATGACCCGCATGTTCGGGATGCAGATGCTGCAGTAGAGGATAAGCGGGAGGCCAGCAATAGAAGATGATCTGTGGCAGCTCAAGCTAGATTACCCCTTTGGCGAAAATGCTAGGGCTCTATGCCGAGTGGGGCCAGCTTTTGTGGAGCCCGTAGATGACGATGTCCCCACAGATGAGGAGACACGCCGCGATGACTCAGATGTTGAGTCAGATGAGGATAGCGGGGATGATTCAGATATGGGGGACGAGGCAACAACACCTGACGAAGAAGTTGAATACGTTGACTGATTAAGGAGTTTCACCACCTACTTCAGTGCTATGTTGAAATTGATGAACACTGGGGACAGTGTTCGGTTTAAGTGTGGGGTGGGAGTAGTTAGGTGTTGGTTGTTTTGTTGTTGTTTATGTTCATGTTTTTTTGTTGTGCTTGTGAAAAAATTGTGACCCTGTGATTTTGGTGTTTATGTTTTGTATTGTAATTCGGTGTTGTAATTAATGTGAATCTGTTGTGTGCTGTGTTGAGTTGTTGTTAGCTGGTTGTGTAAATATTTTTGTTTTATCGAAATTATTGATATTTTTTAAATTTTTTTCATTGAAATATTTTTATGATTGGGTTTCTAGGCGTTTGTTTTCGGTGCTTTTACCGAGAATAGTCCCATTGAACCGAAGTCGTAAATAGTGACCATTCCCTATGATGGATGGATGACGACCATCTTAAGGGAAATGTAGTCGATTGGAGTAGTTTTTTTTCGTTCTTTTAATTTTTTTTTCTTTTGTTTGTTTGTATCCCAAATGTGTCGTTACTTTGTGGTTTGGAATTCTTGTTGCGTGTTGTACATGATATTTAGAATGCAAAGGTGATTCATATGAAAGCATGCAACTTTGTAAACATGTTGAGATACCTAGACCATAGAGTTCGATTCGGTGTGATTGACGCTTAATGTTTGAATTCTTGTAATTAGCTGATTGAAGAGTCTGTGAATATGTCTTGAGTTGAGCATGTGCAATGAGTGTGTGGTGAGGTTTCAATTATTCCATGCTATTGTGAAGTGTCTAGAACTTGCCTGGTGTTTGTACGAAACGAAATGAAGGATGTGTAGTGTAGGAAAGGATGTAGGCATTTCTTTGATTTAACCGAAAGTTTTTCCATTATCATACCTACCTTGAATGTACATCCTAGTTAGCCCCATTGAGCCTTTAGCCTATTTTTTTTCTTTCGTCGAAAAGGTACCAACCAAGCTTAACCCCTTCTTTTCATTATCCTTGAATTTGATCCAAAACTCTTAAAAGAAAAATAATTTTCTCACAGTGTCAAGGAGTGAAAATTGTGAAAAGAAAGGAAAAGCGGAAGTGGTGAAAGTAAAGAAAAGGTCAAGGGTGCACTTGCCGAATTTAATAAAATGAAGATGTATAACTAATCTTTGTTATTAAGTCGAGTGTGCTTAAAGATATGGGAATAAAAATAAAGAAATACTTCAAGAAGGGGAGGATGAAGGAAGAAACAATGCCTATAATATTGGTGGGATGTATTGAAAAGCGCTTAAGGATGCTAGTTGCTATTATTGGTTAGCGCAGTATTTACTAGTTCCTTAGCTTACATTACAACCCGTTAAGTCCTATGTGATCTTACATCATGCATCCTTATATTAGTGGAGTAATACACTAGAGGCAAGCTTATGGGTCATGACATGATGCATGTGAATTCTTTGGGAGAGAGAGGGAAATCGTGTTCATATGACCCTGCATGTAATGTTTTTGAGATCATATGATTGAAAAGGGGGAAATTCTCTCGTGTTGTGAGGGCACATGCTTGACGAGAGACTGAATTTCGTGTCGTATGTCTTGATCAGCTGATTTGCATGAGTTTGCCGAGATCGAGAGTTGACTCTTGAGTCTAGGAGGTCTTAATATGTTGAATGTCATTGTATTGATGAGACTATGCATGTTTTCTTGATGATTTTCTATGTTAAATAATCGGTATAACCGTAGCTTGAATTGTCGAGCCAAAGTAGCTATGATTGGGTGTCAATTGCATGAGATGTGAGATTATTGTTTGAGGACAAACAAGGTTTTAAGTGTGGGGTAAGTGATCTTGGGCAGAATTATATGCCAAAGTGATACTCAAATGCTTCATTTCGTCTTGTTTATCCATCGATATTTGTACATTCTCATGTGATTTGTAGTTAAAAGGTGAATTTATACTAACCAACATGATTAGTGTTGTTTTGCAGGAAAAATATAATTTTAGGAAGCTAAGATGCATGTTGGGAGAAATCGGGAATGGACGCGGAAGCGAGCAGTAGAAAAGGCCAAGGTAATGCAGCAAATTAAGGGGCTCCACGATGGAGCTGTGTCATGCTGCCATCGCGGCGACATTCTGCCCCGGATGATTAAAATTAGCCATGTTCCAGTGGAGGTTCGCGTTGGTGCCGTGGCACGTTGGCCAAGCCCCGTGTTGCACGCCGTGGCACGTTGGGCATAATTACCTGGAGGACCGGATTCCAGTGAGGGTCCGCATTTGTGGCGTGTCACAGAGGCAGTGCTCCGCTATGCACTCCGTGACACATTGCTTGTTATTCCGGGAAAAACTTCCACTAGTATAAATAGCACACTTAGGTTTATTTTTAATTATTCTGACTTGGTTGAGCAAGAACGTGGGTTACAGGCAGTTGAGGAGACGATAATCTTAGGGTTCTTCTCTATCTCTTTCTCCTTTATTTCAATTGTTTGTATGATTTACACTCATTTAATGATGTTGAATCCACAAATGAGTGGCTAATTTCACTTCTTGCCGAGGTTAAGAACATCTGTAGTGGAATGTAATTATTGATCATCTTGGTTTTTCATCTATTCTTCTAAGGTTGTTCTATTAATTCTTGTTCTTACTGCATTAATGTATGACCAATATTAATGTATATCTAAAAAATTCGGTTTGCGCTCGAAAGAGAAAGAAATTGGAAAGTTTTGAATTGGTAGGATATGATCTCTTCTTGGTTTGGGAAAATGAGAATTGATTTACCTTTAGAATAGAAATATATCTGAAAGTCGTATTAGTCAATTAAGGAATCGGTTTTGTATGTCTAGAACATGAATTTCTTTTTATCACAGAAATGTAGGTGGAAGGTTCATGATTCTTAAGTTGGGTTAAATACTAGAGTTTTAATCCATAGGCAATAATTCTTGACTAGCAACCGAAGGAGATATTAACCGATTTGTATCAATAAATTGCTTCCTTGCATGTTCGTTTTAGCCTCAACCTGCTCATTACTATAGTTCAGACTCAATTTGTAAATTTGTTTTAGATTAGTATAAATTAGGAAACAAACTCCCAAAATCTTCTTGAAGCTGTTGTCTGCATTATTAGAGTTAGAATTTATTAACGCTTGATTCGATTATTACCTTGGTCCAGTCCCTGTGGGATTGATACTTGGCTTACTTTAACCATTTTACTACTTGTTCGACCACGTGCACTTGCGTGTAGGCATTAAAAAATATCACCGAACAGACAAGAAGCTGCTTTAGTCAACCTGTCTATAACCACCCAAATAGAGTCATACTGTTGACGACTACGAGGCAACCCTGTAATGAAGTCCATATTGATCTCCTCCCACTTCCAAGTAGGAATACTAATATCTTGGAGCATACCTCTAGGTCTTTGATGTTCCACCTTCACCTGTTGACAATTCGGACACTTAGCCACAAACTCTGCTATGTCCTTCTTCATGCCACTCCACAATAGATTTCCCGTAGGTCACGGTACATCTTGGTGGAACTTGGATGTATAGAATATCTAGAACCATGAGCCTCGTGTAACATCTTCTCCCTCAAGTCATCAACACCCGATACACACAAATGACCCTGATATCATAGTACACCATCTCCCCCTTAGGAGAAGACCTCCACCTTCTGATTCTGAACGGCTTCCTTCAACTTTACCAAAATTGGATCCTCATCCTGTCTAGCTTTGACCTCAGTCACCAAGGAAGATTCTGACCCATTCTGAACAATGACACCACCATCCGTCGAGTCAACAAGATAAACCCCTTGTCGTGCAAGCTGATGCACATCCTTCACTAACTCTTTCCTCTCCTCATCTACATGGGTCAAACTCTCCATAGAAAGCCTACTAAGAGCATCTGCCACCACATTAGCCTTTCCCGGATGATAAAGGACACTCATATCATAATCTTTCAAAAGCTCCAACCACCTTCTCTAACGTAAATTCAAATCCTTTTGGGTAAACACATACTTTAGGGTTTTTTGGTCCATAATACATCCACGTGGAACTTGTATAGATAGTTTCTCCAAATCTTCAAGGCAAATACTATCACTGCCAACTTGAGGTCATGAGTCAGATAGTTCTTTTTATGGACCTTCAACTGCCTGGAAGCATACGGTATAACTTTACCGTGCTGCATTAAAACACAACCAAAACCAATCCTTAAGGCATCACAATATACCACAAACCCATCGGTACCCTCAGGTAGGGTCAACACTGGTGCTGAGGTGAGTCGAGTCTTCAACTCTTGGAAGCCCTTCTCATAAGCCTCCGACCATTGAAATTTCACATTCTTCTGGGTCAACTTAGTCAACGATGCTGTAATAAATGAAAATCCTTTCACAAAACTCCTATATTAACTGGCTAATCCCAAGAAACTCCTGATATCCGAAGGACTCATTGGTCTAGGCTAATTCTTCACAGCTTCTATCTTTTGAGAGTCCACCTGTACATCCGCACTTGACACCACATGACCCAAAAATGCTGCTGAGTCTAGCCAAAACTCGCACTTGCTGAACTTAGCATACAGTTGGCGATCCTTAAGAGTCTGTAGTACCACCCTCAAATGAGCGGGATGCTCCGCTTCGCTCTGAGAGTATATGAGAATGTCATGTATGAACACAATCGCAAACATATCTAAATACATCTTGAACATACTTTTCATCAAATCCATAAAAGTTGCAAGAGAATTCGTTTGTCCAAAAGACATAACTACAAAATCATAGTGACCATACCGAGTCCTGAAGGCTGTCTTCGGAATGTCACTCTCCCCAACCCTGAGCTGATGGTATTCGGATCTGAGGTCTATCTTTGAGAAACACTTGGCACCTTAAAGCTGGTCAAACAAATCATCAATCCTAGGAAGACGATACCTGTTCTTGACTGTGACCTTGTTCAACTGTTGATAATCAATGCACATCCGAAGGGAACCATCCTTCTTCTGGACAAAGAGAACTGGTGCACCCCACAGGGATTTTCTAGGTCTGATAAAACCCTTGTCTAAAAGGTCGTTCAAATTCTCTTTCAACTCCTTTAGCTCAGCCGGAGACATTTTGTAAGGAGTAATAGATATAGGTTGCGTATCGTAAAGAAGGTCAATACAAAAATCAATCTCCCGCTCAAGAGGAATTCCCGGTAAATCATCTGGAAACACTTCTGGATATTTGCACACTATAGGAATTGACTGGATAGTCGGGGTTTCGAACATAGCATCCTTAACCCTAACTAGATGGTACACGCAACCCTTAGAAATCATTTTTCTGGCCTTAAGGTAGGAAATGACTACCCTTCCACTCTAGGACTGGCTCACCTGGAAATTGGAACTCTACGGCACAGGTTCTATAATTTACTGAGGCATAATATGCATGTAGCCAATCCATGCAAAAAATAACATCAGTATGTCATAACTAGCTCTACTAAATCTGTTGAGATGACTTTCTAAGGACTATGATAGGGCAATTTCTATACACCCATCGAGCTACAACTGAATCACCGAATGGAGTAGAGACTGAGAAGGGTTCTGATAGGATTTCGGGACTGAATCCAAAACTACTAGAAATATAGGGCGTAACAAAAGATAAGGTATTCCCTGGATCTAACAAAGTATACACATCAAGGTGGAATACTCGTAGCATACCAATGACTACATCTAGAGAGGCCTCCTGCTCTTGACGAGATGCGAGGGCATAATATCTGTTCTGACGCTGACCACCACCTACACTAGTGGAGGATCCCTACTGAACTGAGCGTGCTGGTGGAGCTGATGAACTAGTGGCTGGGTCTTGGTCCCTACCATGGCCCTGTCTAGCTGCTGGAAAATCTCTGAGCATATGTCTGAGCTTCCCACACCCAAAACAAGCACCTATACCTGCTAAGCACTGACCAGTGTGTCTCCGGCCACACTTGGCACAAGTTGGAATACTGGGCTCCATAGATTTTCTCCCTTGACCTTGAGATCCTGATGCTCGTCCTCTCTAGTCACACCTAGACCTAGATAGCACACTTGCTACTAACGACATGATGGTTGACTATCTCTGTTGAGACTGCTGATGGTGCCCACCACCAGGTCTCTACTAGGAGAATCCAAAGCTATCAGTCCTGGCCCTCTTGGCCTCTCTCCCGCTCACTTTCCTATACTACCTCTATCTGCTGGACTTATAGAACTATCCGAGGAAAGTCGATGTCCTGATGAAGCATCCCGATCTGGCCATCTTTTACCAAATAGTCTGCTATCCCATGCATGAACTGAATCACTCGAGTCCTCTAGTCTACCACCATCTCAGGTGCATACTTGGACAAGTGGGTGAACTCCAAAGTATACTCCTGGACCGTCATGTTGTTCTGCCTCAAGTTCAAAAATTCTGCTGCTTTGATTTCCCTCACCTCTCGGGAAAGAACCATCCAAAAACGTGGTATGAAACTCATCCCGACCAATGGGGCCCACTCCAACTGTCCTGTTATCCTTTCATTGCCTGAACCATATGTGCGCAACCCATTTCAACTGATACGAGGCTAGATCTACGCACTCTTATTAGTCACCCTATGATCTGGGTGTCTTTAAAACTTCATCAATA
Source organism: Datura wrightii (assembly GCA_035772735.1). NCBI lineage: Eukaryota > Viridiplantae > Streptophyta > Magnoliopsida > Solanales > Solanaceae > Datura > Datura wrightii. The sequence continues at coordinate 149,562,809 of JASDFA010000018.1, forward strand.
AACTCATGTGGATTCTCATCCACCTTCTATTAGAGAAACTCCAGAGGTTTCATCCTCAAAAAATCTTTGACTCTCACCGTTGCCGAATTCCCATTTTGACGGACATGTGCTACCGTCTGTTCGTTGACTTGGGCGGTCAAACTTGAGCTAGCATCTGAATGGAAGTCCTAAACTCTGCATGGGCCACCTACTTGGGCACATGATCCTCGGGGGATCGTGGGGCCGGTTGGTTCCCATCCCCATTGCCATTCTCATGGGCATTTTTAGTTTTCATTTCTTCTTTTGTTAACTCAGTGAGGAGGCATGATTCTGCAAATGCGTATAGCATGAGTTAGAAGGATATAAAGACATTTCATTGCACGACATAGATCATGAAAGAAGGGAACATTTCCTAAAACGTTTCATAGCCTCTTCATCATAAGTGTGGCGTGCTTCACACCTATGAAAAAGACTCTTCTTAACGCGACTTTTAGACACCCTAGGATATTTCAAAACCTATTGCTCTGATACCAAGTTTGACACGACCCGAACATAGGCCCGGATCGAGACATGGGACAAAAAACCCTAAGAGGCTCCAAGTTGACCCATGGCATGAACATGACATCTAAACTCAATTTAATAATATAGAAGTCTGACATATATAAAATAGCAAAAATCTGAAAATCTGATAACATTGAATATGTGAATACATAGCAGCGATCTGAAACTGAAAATATGCTATGTCTGATAAGCCTCTACATATTGATGAGTTGATGGGACAATACCCCCACTAACTCACTAAAACTGAAACTGAAGATACTGAATACAACTGATAAAAGGGTCCTTGAAGGATGAGGACTCACCAACTCTCGCTGGAAGGTGCTACTATGAGGATCTGGCTAATTGCGGGGCTGAACCTGAATGTCGGAGCCTATATCATGAAACAATACAACATAGAGTATGCGGTCAGTACGTGAAATATATCGAGTATGCAAGGTAAGTGAAACCACTAAGTATGTAAAATTAGAGATCATGCATATCATAAAACATTTCATCATAAGTGTCTGAGGGTAGGGCTTGCATGATATTATCTGAGAACATGATTTGAACATAACTGAATCGAATGACCCAAAGCTGAAACTAATTATTCATAAGTAAACTGAACATTTAGTCAAACCTGCTAGAAACATAATATCATGACTGATGAACATGCATAATTGAAATCATGAGGAACAATGGAAGACTCGTCATATAACTGACATTACCACGATAGATCTTACATGGTCCAGCTATTACACTCAAGTGGGCGGAGCCGTCCAAAGCCTTGTCAGGGGTAAGGTCGCTACCATGATATCAATATCAAGCTGAAAACCCCTTGGGGCAGGGGAAGCTCACAAGGGAGGTCCCAAATAATTTGATCATACCTATGTTGGCACGTAGTTCTTAGGCACAGGGTTGACTGACCCTTAGCCTATTCGGTGCTAGACACTACTCCCAAAAACATGCATATGCTCTCTATCATTTTTCAACGAAGCTAAACCATCGTTAAGTGATGAAGTTGAATCATAATAATACATGTAAAATCTGAAATCATAACATGAGGAGCCTTGTCTCAAACCATACCACAAGCTGAAAAGAGTGGGAGTCTAAACTCCAAAAAAACCATGCGGTAAAATAATGACATAAAATTGAGATAAATCATGAAAAATACTTGATCATATGGGATTTCCCAACTTAAACATACTTGAAATAGACTTTGATCGTCAACAACATGAATATAGATATGGGTAATTCAAAATCATACATTCATCATATATATCTCATCATGCTTGACAACAAATGTCATAATCTCAACCTTTCATGAACTTTTATAATTGCGCATCATAATTTGTAAAACTTTGAAAACATGAATTGCAATTTAAAACATTATAATACATGCCCATGAATCATATTTCATCATTAGAAACATAAATAGAGTAAACCCATGATAGACACTTAGAGAATTCACAAGTTGGGTTTAAACCCCATAGATTCATCAATTAGAATTTTCATGAATTTAGGAAGGAATTGGGCATGGGAGTGGATGGGTACACCCATTAATAAACCTACATACTTAGGTAAATCTGATTTACACTCCCTCTTGAAAGCCCAAAGGAAATTGGAGAGAAATTGGGGAAATTCTTCAAGCTTAATCTCCAAGGAAGAGATCTAATTTGCATGCATAGAATGGTAAGACTTAGAATAGGTTTAACACTCTTAAAACCCTACTGACTAAGCTTAGAACAATGTAGTTTAGGCCTTAGAGCTTAGGAATTATGAAAATACCCTTAATGAAAAGTCTGGGATTTCTGCACTGCCAGTGACAATGTGTGGTACAACAGATCGTTCTTCGATACCATGACTGGTGGTATGCGTCCGTTACTTCTTCTATCACTTTTTAACTTCTCCGATCCTAATACAATGACTCAACTGAATAGTTTGTTACCCTAGACGATGACTCATTACGGCCTCCCGTTACGGCCTCCCGTTACCTCACTAGATTCCAACTCAGGCCTCTAACAACAACTGGTCAGGATGAGTCGTTACTAGTCCCAACGACTCGTTGTTTCTGGCCGTACCTCCACTGCTCATCTTTTGGGAGTCCCCCTAATGGAAACTCACCATGACTCATTTTTCCAAACAATGAGTTATTCCATGACTCATGCCAGCCACCCTGGACAAGAACCATCCTCACAATGCCCCCTTACCATGATCTGTTACATCAACCAATGGGTCATCCTTAGACCTGTTACCACATAACCTCTTACTACAGAACTTGGAAACGAGGGTCTCCAATGAGTCGTTAGACTCTCCAACAACTCATTCCATGAGTTGTTCTGAGTAAAATCTCAGGTTTTTCTGCTGTTTTTCATTTTAAATCCCGAATCTAGTCTTAGGCACTTTCGGGATATTACACTTGATGAATATGGTGTTCAAGATGTTCCGAGACAAGTTTGTGATAGTATTTGTTCATGACATTCTCATATATTCTCATTGCCAGGAAGAATATGAGAATCATTTGAGAACTGTGTTGCAGACATTGCGAGAACATAAGCTTTATGCTAAGATCTCAAAGTGTGAATTTTGGCTAGACTCAGTAGCAATTTTTGGGCATGTTGTATCAAGTTACTACAGGCGTTTTGTACATTATTTTTCTACAATAGTAGTTCTATTGACCAAGTTAACGTAGAAAAATGTGAAATTTCAGTGGACAGAGGAATGTGAGCAGAGTTTTCAGAAACTCAAAACATGTTTGATCACTGCATTAGTATTAGCCTTACCATCAGGTTTTGAAGGATTCACAATTTCCTATGATTCTTCAAGAGTGGTATTAGGATGTGTTCTTATGCAAGGTGGTCGTGTTATAGACTATGCTTTGAGAAAATGAAAGAATCATGAGCAAAACTATCCCACACATGACTTAGATATTCGTAGTGGTATTTGCTCTTAAGATTTGGAGATATTACCTATACATCATAACTTGTGAGATTTATAATGATCATAATAGCTTGAACTACATCTTTTAGCAGAGAGATCTTAATCTAAGGCAGCGTCGGTGGATGGAACTGCTCAAGAATTATGATTATGCTATTTTGTATCATCTTGGGAAAGATAATGTTGTGGCGGATGCATTGAGTAGAAAATCTATGGGCAGTTTGGCACATATAGCTCTTGAAAAGAGACTGCTAGCAAAGGAAATGCATAAACTCGAAGCACAGGTGTTAGATTTTGGGTGGAAACTTTAGAGACATTTGTTCGCTTGTGTATAATAAAAATCTTCCTCAGTAGAGCACATAAAGGCCACTCAATATGAGGATGGGAAATTGTGCAAATACAAAGATGAGGTCCTAACCAGAAAGAATAAAAAGATGAATGTTGAATGTGATGATACTTTGCGACTAGGTAATCAGTTATGTGTACCAGATGTAGATGGATTGAGACGAGTTATCATTGAGGAAGCTCATAACTCCAGATATATACCATGCACCCTGGTTCCACTAAGATGTATCATGACCTAAAGAAATTTTACTAGTGGGAAGGTATGAAGAAAGATGTTGCTAACTTTGTTTCAAGTTTCTTGACTTGTCAACAAGTTAAAGCTGAAAATCAGTGACCCACAGGACTATTACAACCGATCGAAATTCCAGAGTATAAATGGGAAAGAGTTTCTATGGATTTTGTGATTGGGCTACCACGAACCCTTAGAGGTTCTGACCTGTATGGGTAATTGTAGACCGTCTAACAAAATCAGCGCACTTCCTGCTGGTAAAGACTACATATGAAGGAGTAAGATATGCCCAAATATTTATGAATGAAACTGTTCGACTCCAAGGAGTTCCAGTATCCATCATCTCTGATAGAGGATCACAATTCACTTCATGCTTTTGGAAATCCTTCTAAGAAGTATTGGGTACACGAGTAAATCTTAGTACTGCATTTCATCTGCAAATAGACGGGCAGTCAGAACATACTATACAAATCCTGGAGGATATGTTAAGAGCTGGTATTCTTGATTTTGGGGGTAGTTGGTATACTTAACTACCTTTAGCTAAACTTTCCTAGATCAATAGTTTTTAGTCAAGCATTCAGATGGCTCCATATGAAGCCTTGAATGGTAGACAATGTCTTTCTCATATCGGATGGTTTGAAGTTGGAGAGGAAAATATAGTGGGACCATACTTGTTGCAAGAAGCTATGGAAAAAGTTCAGCTAATTAGGCAGAGGCTACTCACAGCTTAAAGCAGGAAAGAGTCTTATGCGGATAAGAGAAGGAGAGATTTAGTATTCATAGTTGGATACAAGGTGTTCCTACGAGTCTCCCCTATGAAAGGTATGATGCAAAATTGAGCCCTAGATTTATAGTCCATGTGAAGTACTTATTCGAGTAGGAGAAGTGGTGTATCGTCTGGCACTTCCTCATGAGATGTCTTTTATACACCGAATGTTCCATGTCTCTATGCTAAGAAAATTTATATCTTACTCCTCTTGTGTGCTCAAAGCACCACCTTTACAACTTGATGAGAATTTGATGTATGAGGAAGAGCCAGTGAGTACTATTGACAGGCAAGTAAGAATGTTGCGATCAAAAGAAATTGCATATGTTAAAGTATTACGGAGAAACCATACCGTTGAAGAAGCTACTTGGGAGTCGATATATGATTTGTGAGTCAAGTGCCCTCACTTATTTTAGGCTACAGGTATGTATTTGTGTTAAATTCGGGGCCCGAATTTCATAAGATGGGAGAATGTAATACCCAAAAAAAAAGATAACTTCAAGTGGGCCCATTAACTATGGAAATAAGGGAAAAGCAAGTAAAATAATTAAAGGAAGTGGAGTTTGACTTTCAGCCAACCACTTCTAGAAATAGAACGAAAGAAAAGGCATTCTACCGAAACAAGAAAAGAAGGGAAAATATGTGAGGGAGCTCTAATTTTCCAGTAAAAAGGACACTAAGAGGAGAGAATTCAAGACTTTGGTCAATAGTTCAAGAGAGAAGGAGAAGAAAAAGGTAAAATTATCATTTTAGTTTATGGATTTAATTTATATAACCCATGATTATCGAAATGGGGTTGAGAGTCTGCAAGAGTTTGAGTTTGAGGTTAAGGACCGAAAGGGACGAAAAATCAAGTGGCAGACCACTTATTGAGATTAGAGGCAGATGCAGCACTTCGAGATGAGCTTGACATAGATGACACATTCCCTGACGTGTAGGTTTTGGCTGCTTCCTAGGACCTCATTCCATGGTATGCGGACTTCACAAATTATCTGGTGAGTGATGTGGTACTGGAAGATTTATCGTTTCACCAATCGGAAGAAATTTATATCTAATATGTGGAAGTTTTTCTGGGATGAGCCTTACTTATTCCGCATATGTGATGATGGGGTGATTTGGAGATGCGTGCCCGAGGTTGAGATGTTGAGCATAATGTAGGCTTGCCACTCATCTCCTATCGGAGGCCACCACAATGGGATTCACACAGCCCATAAAATTCTGCAATGTGGGTACTATTGGCCAACCATTCACCAAGATGCACATGATTTTGCAAAGGCAAGTTATGCATGCCAAAGGCAAGGAGGCACATCTATGAGGCATGAGCTCCCTCTTACTCCCATCCTTATCATTGAGCTATTTGACATTTGGGGCATTGACTTCATGGGCCCATTTGTGAGCTCAAACGGGATAAGTACATACTTGTATCTGTGAACTAAGTTTTGAAGTGGGTGAGGCAATTGCACTTCCAAACAATGAAGGTAAGAGTGTCACAACATTCTTGAAGCAGAATATTTTCGCCAGATTTGGGACTCCTAGAGCCATCATTAGTGATGGGGGTTCGCATTTCTGCAACCAGTTGTTTCGAACTTTGCTGGAGAAATATGGGGTGAAACATAGGGTGGCAACACCTTATCATCCACAATCTAGTGGGCAGCTTGAGGTCTCCAACCGGGAGATAAAGACCATCCTAGCGAAGACTGTGAATGCTAATTGGACAGGTTGGTGGAGAAAGCTACATGATACATTATAGGCTTATAGGGCCGCATTCAAGACCCCTATAGGTATGTCTCTGTATTAGCTTGTATATGGGAAAGCATGTCATCTTCTGGTTGAACTTGAGCACAAAGCTATGTGGGCGCTAAAGAAGTTGAATTTGAACTGGAGTGATGTTGCGAACTTGAGGCTTGATCAGTTGAATGAGCTAGATGAATTTCATTTGAAAGCCTATGAAAGTTATGAAATTTATAAACTGAGGATGAAAATTCAACATGACCGGAAGTTCAGTCTGGATGATATGGTGTTACTATTCAATTCTAGGATTTGCTTGTTTCCTGGCAAGTTGAAGTCCAAATGTTTGGGACCATTTTGAGTGGTCAAGTATTCTCCTATTGGGGAAATTGAATTGGAAAACCATGAAGGCAAGAAAAAGCATACTTGGGAAAGAGCGAAGAAATTAAATTGGTGGATCTTTGGGCTCTAGGTGAAGTCTGCGTAACCCAAAGACTTGCGTCGTGCCGCGATGTTAAATCGGTCGCTACATGGGAGGCAATCCATGGAGGTATTTTGGTGAAGTTTAAGTAATCATGATACCCACATCGCGTCGCGACGTTAAATCAGGCACTTCTTGGGAGGAAGCCCAAGTTTTAATTGTAATATATGTCTAGTGTTTACATGTGTTGATGTGTGTAGGTGATTAAGATGGGAAATTTGAAGCTGGAACGAAAAATCTGAACTTGAGTTGCTGGTGCCAAATAGTGTAGATAACGGTTAACCAAATGACTCGTTGCCAGTGACGACGAATCGTAAGGTCTTCCGTTAAGTCTTCTGGTTTAAAGAGGCAGTTGAGACATAAAAGCTTATAATGAGCGACTTAACGAATTGTGGGGTAACCCAACAATTCGTTAAGTGACTCGTCGGGACAACCCTTAAGGACCATCAGAGTACAGGGCCAACGACTCATGACACAACTCATTGGGTAACACCACAAGTCGTTGCATGAGCTGTTAGGTCCCAGGTAAGCTTTCTAGATTTAATAAATTGAACGAAAATCCAAACGAGTCATTTATTCACTTAACAACTCGTCACATGGGTTGTGGTGCATTAAATTAAAATTATCACCCGACCCGAACCACGTTTAAATAGGGAAAATTTGTTTCTAAACGTATAAAACACTTGATTATATCCCTCTAATTTTATCACTAGTTCTCAAATCAAAATCTCAAGAAAATGAAACACTTCACATCATCCCAAATCACTTCCCACTCTCAACTCATACACACACGCACTACCATTCTCAAAAGCATCCCAGCACGTAAACCTTCTCAAGTGCTAGAATCACTCACGACTTCAACTTGAATGAACCAACTACTCAAGTAAGTGTTAATATGTTTTGTTTGTATAAATTTCAATCAACCCATTGGTTTAAAAATTGTGATGACCGTAATGATTCAATACTTAAAATAAAACCCTAGCTGCCATGAATTTTGAGTTGAACTTGAATACTATAAGTTTAGGAGGTTGATAATCTATGCTTGTGGGATTGACAATTTGTTGAGATGGATCATGTGTGTTGGTGTTTTTCATAGACCCAGTGATAACGCCTCATGTAATGACTCGTGGGCATACCTAACGAGTCTTTACATGAACCGTCACCACACCTATTATGGGACTCTTAAGAACGAGCAACATGACGAGTCGTGGTACCACCTCACGACTCCTGATGTAGCTCGTCCTGGGTGGGGATTTATATATTTCATATGCACTACCCACGACTGACCTAACAAGTCATTGCCTCAAGCAATGACTCATCATGACCAGTCGTTAGGTACATTGGACCAACAATGCCACACTTGACCTGCAGATGACGGATGACCTCACAAGTCGTTGCCAGTGGCAACGAGTCATTGAGTCTCTTATCCCGTCTGCAGGTGAAAACTAAATTTTTTATTCCGTATACTCTCCTCTCGCATGCTAATCATTTTTCCAAATGTACAATGGCACCGAAGGGAACACAAAGAAGGGCTCGGCCAAGAAACAAGGGCCAGAGAAGAGTCAATTCTCAAATAGCAGACTGAAGATGAGCCCACATCTTTAGAAGAGTCGAGTGGCTCTGTGGAGTAATACCAGATATTAGAAGAGCAGCTCGAGCGAAGATCGACTAGGGCTAGGACTAAACTCCTTACAAATCCGACAACCTTGATTACGTCTCTAACTCCACTTGCAAGAGATCCACCCAGCCGAGAGGAAGGTAATGTTGGGGCCATAGTCCCGATTGCCCCCGAGGGCACCCTAGCTATGAAAAAGGGTGCTGATGAATCATGTGCCCAATAGGGGAGCATGGATGATAAGAGGACTGAGACCTCACACATGTCTACTAAGAAACCAAGAATAGTGAGGCAATGGAGTGACTGCAAAAATGACAAAATGCTTTATATAAACGTATACATACATACGTACATACATATATATATATATATATATATATATATATATATATATATATATGAAATCATAGGAGTCTACTTTCCGCTCCTTCACTTGCCCAAATACAGAGCTTCAATTCACATAACAACATAACAAAGAATGTCTAAAGACCAATCATATACGATCATCACATATGCATACAAGCTATTATGCAGGGTCTAACCCTCTAACTATAACCTACCTCGATATTCAAAGATATCAGCACAACTACTCTGTAGGAGCCTTTCCCTTCCTCAAAGCTTCGGATCACTCTAAGTCTACTACAATACAAAGTAATTTATTAATTACTCTTCAATTTAGGGTCTAAATAGCTCAAACCCTCCCTTTTCAGGGTGCTCTTAATAGGAAAGCCCTTCCCTTCCATCTAGTTCTAGGTCTCCACCTTATCTAACTCATAATTGTCAGTAAGAAGGTCCTTAAGAAGTGACTACTACCCATATTTCCTCAATTAAACCATCCCATTACTCCCCATAATCCTACCCTAGCTCATTAACCTAGGGTTCTCTAAGTTCAAAATTTCACCATTAACGGGCCCCCCTAAGCTTTCTACAATAATCAATACCCATTAAAGGGGCCAAGGGACAAGAAACTCATCTTAGCATAATAATTCTCTGCTCTGGAGAAGAATTTTCATTCAGACCTTGCTCTCTCATGTTTTGAAAATAAGGAAAAATAACCCAAAATTTCCACTTAAAACCCGCTTCTGATTTCTGTCGTCCATTGTGGTGGTCACATTTTTGTAACAGTAGGCCTGCTACAGCGGCCAAAGTGTCGTTGCAGTTGTTCCAGCAGTTATTTCCCAAATTTATCACAACGAGACTCCGACTGCTACCACGGTCTTGCTAAAATAGGAATTCCATCGCTGCAGCGGTCCTTCGAACTAGTAACTACCCAAAATTTCCTAATTTCTCACTTACCTTATTCCATAGCATTTTTATCCCTCCCTTAGCCTATTTTTCATGTTCTAAATCCTTATTCATCCCATAATGATATTCAGGTCGTTACAATCAATAACACTAGTCCTGAATTCTCCCTAAAACCACACTAATTACTCCAACTAAAGCTCGACTTTTATCATAAATAATTGATGACAGGTGTACACTAATAATTTACTACTTTCCTTCCTTCAAATTCTCTTTTTATTTGGATAATTATATTATTACTATTAGTCATCCTGTCATTAAGACTATGAGTGTGAAATTATTACCATGTATATATAACATGATATCTCTCATATTTAGGCCTTACTACTTCCATCCTTTATTTCCAACCTTACGATAATTTATTCAAGCTTTATAGCTAATTTACCCATAGCACTCCCCCTTCTTATATTAATCTCATTCAAATTATTATTTCGTATATATATAACTGTCAATTTTATATGTGTATATGATTCACTAATATAGTATAAATTCGGAGTAAACCATAACCTACCTGGGAACCAAGTTGTTGTCATGAAATTGATGGAGTTTCATTTCTTACCCCAAATCCAGAGTTCTTAATGGAGTGACTGCAAAAAGAATGGTGGAATATTGTTCCTTGAGAGCTACACTCCTTAATTCTTGGGTAGAATATCTAACATTTTACCCTAGGGCATTTTTAAGAGGGAAAACTTTTTAGAATAGGATTTGGGTCCAAAAATAAACTTAATTACGAAATTATGATTCGCACTTTCACTACAACGGTCCCTTCTTCGCTGCAGCAATCTCGCTATTGTGATGAACTGCCCGCTACAGCCGTTTCACCTGCCAAGACCCACTTTATTTTTAACTCCTTCCTACTCAACATTACTTATTTTATACTTGTTATCCCAAAAATTAAAATTTATATTAGTAAATTTTTAATTCTTACAGTCGTGTTGTCAAGATTCTAGTATGATCAGATGGGTCATTATATCAGATACCAATTAAACAACCGTTCATCTACGAATGGACCCGAGGTGACGTGGTGGTTAGAGTTTACTACGGTGTCGAGGTCAAAATTTGAACTAAATTATACCTACGGTTGTTTCTTTTGCTACCATCTTACCCTACTCACTTGTTAATATTTTTGAGTTAGACAGTATTCTCACTCAATCTTTCCACCGAGGTCCTAGGAATGCCAAGAGTGCGGCATTTGAGTACTACGCAAGAATTCAAATTATTCCTTCCTTAGTGTCCCAACTTGGGGGAGGAATTTCAATTACACATATTTTACCTCAATGATTTCTTACTAGAACTTACGGAGGTGATTTTGACTAGATTATTCTGGGCTTTTCATAATTATCCCCCTTTTTTGTAGATTCCGTTCACTCTATATCTTTCTTAAATGACTTCTTAGGATAGCCCTATCACTTGTAGCGCTCTCCTTGTTAAAGACTCGAGAAGATTTATGACACTAGTAAGAGTAGGATTACAATGGGTAGTGTTGGACACATGATAGATCGTTGTAGCAATGGGATTCTCACTGTAGTAAAATGACAGCTACTACAGCAAAAATGCCTGGCAAATTAAAATGGTAGAGGAGAGGTTTTCACTTCATATTCTTCATTTCAACTTCTTACACTCAAACTTTCTCTCTATTACTTCTGTAATACCCTAAAAGTTCCTAGGAAATAGATGGGAGAATTAGAAATGAGTTCTGTAGAAAAATCTAAATTTTTGCACCAGAACGACTCATGGTACGAATGGTGATAGGAAGTAACAGGTCGTGGTCTCAGTCGTGGTGGAATTCTGAAATTGGTGTCTAGACCACGAGTCACACCATGAGTCATGAGGTGTAGGTACGACTCATGGTTAGGAGTCGTGATGAGTTTCTTGGTGGTGTCGGGGTATGATTTCACAAATCATGGTACGACTCATAGTAAGTAACCACGAGTTGTGATGGAAGTCATGGTCGGGAATTGGCAGGTGAAGGGGATGATATCCCAACCGACAGTATGACTCGTGGTAGGAAACCACGAGTTGTCATATGCAATCGTGCTACGATTTAGAGATGCTGCAAGGAGGAGCAGTGGTGACCACGAGAGGTAACCATGAGTCGCTACTTTTGGTACGACTCTTGGTAAGAGTCGTGATGATTGCCAGTCTCCATTTTCCAGATTTTTCATTAAGAGCATTTTCATAATTCCTAAGCTCCTACGTTCTAAGCTACGTCATTTTAAGATCTTTTAGGAGGATTTTAAGAGGGTTTATCCTATCCTAATCCATTCAACTCCGTTGCATGCAAGAGTAGAGGCTTCTCTTTAAAGATCAAGCTTGAAACCCTCTAATTCTCCTCCAATTCTCTTGGGCTTTCAAGGAAGAGTGTGGAATTAGATTTTCTAGGTATGTAGGGCTATGAATGAGAGTTCCTTTCACTCTTATGACCAAAATTCTCTTTAATTCCATGAATTTAAGTTCTAGATCGAGTTCATGATCTTATGGGGCTTATTACTAATTTTATGAAATTCTCTATGATTTATCTATGGGTCAATTCCCTTCAAGTTTCAAATCATGTTTTAAGATCTATGGGTAGATTTTATACCTATTGAGATTATTAATTCATGGTTCAAATTTTAATCAAATTATGCCCAATTATGCAAGTTTCATGAAAAGTCAAATTTATGATTCTAATAAATTGTGATTCTCCTAATCCCTAAATTATGATTTATGATATGATTTTCTTCAAATACCCTCCATGAATTTATGAATTCAAGTATAGTGATTTTTCTCAAGCAAGTATGTTCTTCATGATTTAAGAGTTTATGATTTTGGTCAACTCACGAGTCGAATTCATGGCTAATCATGTCTTTCAAGTATCATCAAGTATGTTACCATTTTATCTATCCATGAACTTCATGTATGACTTCATGATTACTATATGAGCCTTCATGCGCATGTTTTTGGGAGCTATGTCTAACACCGAGTAGGCCCGACATTTAGGTAAACCCCTAGGTCTCAAAACGAAGCGCCAATGTAGGTTTATGCTTATGGACCCTAGGTAGGTCCCCGTTAGTGATATCATGCTATGTACGTCCTTGGCCTAGCAAGCCTGGCATGGCTTTGCCCACTTGAGCGAGAGAGTTGGGGCATCATGTAAGCTCTATCATGATGGTGTCGGTTAAGATGAGTTCTTTTATTATTCCTCATGATCTATGCATTTTCATGTATACAATGTATTGGCTCGAGTTATGTTTCTACAAGCTCTACATTATGATTATGATTATGGCTAGTTTATGAATAGTTCTGAAAATCTTAAGCCTCATGTTTATGTTATGACAATTATTGCGTGTTTTGAACAGTCCTACTCCTATGAACTCTTATGTATTTTGATTGGTCCATTTTATTTACTTTGCATACTCAGTACATTCCAAGTACTAACCCCATACTCTATGATTTATTGTTTCATGATACAGGCTCAGACATTCAGGAACAGTAACTTCATTAGCTGATCATCAGAGTTCATCTCATCCAGCTGTTGGTGAGTCTCATTCTTCAGGGACCTTCAGATAGTCGATTGTTGCTATTTTTAGTTTCAGATTTTTAGTGAGCTAGTTGGGGTCTTGTCTCATCAGCTCGTCAGTATGTTAGAGGCTTTCCAGACATAAAGTTGTTTTCAGTTTTAGATTTAGTGTTATGTATTTCCGTTTTTCAAATGTTTAATATTCATACTTCCGCTATTTCAGAATTTAGTTTCTTTCTGCCTTGATTATATTGAGTTAGTTATCATGTTCGTGTTATGAGTTGACTTGGAGCCATTTATGATTCTAGGTTTCATGTCCAGATCTGGGCTTATGTTCGGGTCGTGACAACTTCCCTCTTCAGATTAATTCTTCGAGTATCTATACTTCCTATTGCTTTACTACGTTGTTTAGAATCTTTTGTTTGCATTTTTCTTGCTTATCGTACTTAGATTGTTTGAGAATGGGGATTTTGGAAGTAAGGATACTCTTACACTTGTGGAGAGGTAGATTTCGAAGCATACTTGTTCTATTTATGTTTTTAAGTTCTTTGTGCCACCATCTGCATAAGATTCATTAGAGTCATGGGGGTTTTACGCTTGAAATTTGTTGTGGGGTGGTTAATAGTGGTTTCGAATAATTGCGGCTCTTAGGGCTTGAATTGAATGTTTTTGTTAAATAATGGGTGTTGACACCCAATTTTGACCTCCTTATGCCCCGTCTCTCTCTCTCTCTCTCTCTCTATATATATATATATATATATATATATATATATATATATATATATATATATATATATGTATGTATGTATGTATGTATGTATGTATGTATATATGCATATTTTAAAATTACTCTTTTAACATAATTGTTTAGTTCACATCCATAATATTTTAGTATTAATTATCATACATATTTAGCTTTACATAATTATTTATCATTTATGCATCTTTGAAGTTATACTTTTAAAATATTTTATTGCATTAATTTAAATTTATTAATTTTTCAATATGTAATTACGTCATAGTGTGTGTGTATATATATATACACACACACACACATACATATTTTCGATTGTGTAACAACCTGCCCGACCATTATAGCATTCCGACCCCCTAAAAATGGATGAATTTAAATTTGTGGGAAATTGAAATAAAATCCCTGAGGTACCAAAGGCGCACGACGAGTAAATTCGAATGGGCTTATTCATAATTGAGTGGACCCAGGTGGGTGTCTGCCGCAACGTTACGTTTTCTGCCATAGTGGAATCGCTGTTGCGGGAAATGTGCTCGCTGCAGCAAATGACGCAGACCAAAAATCCACAATTTTGTTCCGATTAGGATTTTGAAACCTAGACTCTAAGGAGGGCTTAGTAAGAACACCCAAGAACATAAAATAGTTTTATTGGGAAAAAATAAGAAGGACCAAGAGGTGAAGATTCCACCTCCATAGCTAGGAACTCCCACAAGAAACCAAGAGAACGATGCAGCACCACAGTTGGGAACGTCTGGACAATAGCTTGGTGTCTAGGTAGGTTATGGTTTATTTACTATTTCTTTAGACTTTGATTAGCTAAACATATACGTGTATGGTTAATATGCTTTCGATAGGTAGGACCGTAACTTAAATACTTTATTATCTGTTAATTGGAATTGGTGAGATCCTAAGGAAGAACGGATTGGAAAAAGGGTAGTGATATCCCATAATAAGAAAATCCCTAGGAGAGAGATTGCAAAATAATAATTGATCCATGTTTAAGGGTGTATGTTGAACCAAACCAAGTGAGTAGATTAACTTTTGGGTAGTGTCGGTAGAAATACTTCTGGTGTATAAATTATGGAATCAACCTTTCTAAATTGAAATCTCAAACTATTGATTAGGGGTGGGCATGGTACGGTATGATATGGTATTTAAAAATTCGGTACGGTAATTTTAGTATTTGGTTTTTAAAAATACTATACCATTACCATACCAAATTAATTCGATATGGTTTGATATTTTAAAGTTCGGTTTTGGTATTTTGTGGTATGGTAAATTGGTAACCATAGTTTATTCGACTTCTACTTATATATACTTATACAATAGAGAATTATTACTTCGGCTTTTTAAGAAATATCACGATTATACATACTAACATCTTACATTGTAAATATATTTAAAAAAAAGTACAACCAATTTCCTTCTTGAATATATTACACAAAAAAGAATATTTTAATTAAGATAGAGTAGTCAAAGTTTCGATGTTTAAATAACGAGTTTTGAACTAATACTATTTTATATATTTACTTGTATTATAATAGTAATATGTATGAATTATATATGTACCTATATACTTTGGTATGATATTCGGTATTTTGGTATTTTCTTATAAATACCAAATACCATACCATATACCAAAGTATTTTTAAAATCATACCAAATACCATACCATATACCATAATGTGAAAACCACAGTATTAAAAATCTTGGTATAGTATTCGGTATATACCATTCCATACCCACCCTTACTATTAATCATGTAGCTCATGTTTAGGATATGCAGTTAGCTGAATAATTGATAAATTATAACTATGAAAAAGCATGAGTTGAAGTAGTGAATTAGGATAGTTATACTCTGCGTAATGACTTGAATGTGCTGTGGTTGGCATCGTATTATCTGGATTGATGATTTTGTTGTTTGTATTAGTGGTGGCACAATGGCAAGTTAATTATTGAAATAAGCTTGATATGATGTTGCTTTCATTATGGTGGGTATGATAGAGAACGAGACCCTAGATGGGAAAGAAACAAAATGGGGAAGAAACTGGAATGGAGACTAGTCGCAGTACTTCCAGCAGTACCACTGCAGTGGTTATTATACCGCTGTAGTGAGACTGCTGAACAACAATAATGCCGTTGTAGAGGATCCCAAATCAGTGAGTGAGCCAAGTCGTAAGTCTTATAATGAGTGAAAGTAACTGTTATTATTACTATTTGTTACAAGATTTGATTCAGATCATGCATGTGATCGTACTTATTGATGTGAATATGTACCTCTTGTTGTGTGTGTTTTATTATTTTTTCTGCTACGGTGTGCATCCCGAGATTTAGGGGCAAGTTGGTATTGAATAAACGTGTGAGTGAGATGATGGATAATACGGAAGGAAAGTCACTGATATGATGGTAAATGAGAGGCCTAGGGCCAAAGGTAAGGAACTCAAGTGAATAGGTTAGCATGATCAGACTCTAACTAAGGATTGGATATGCAAGTGGCTCGTGCCCGAGGTGAGCATCCAGGTGAGCGCTATGAGAGAGTACACAGATAGGTATGGCTAAAAGACCATGCGACTAAGTGTACAAATATGGGTACACAAATAGGTATGATGAAGGTTTCGTACAGCTGGGTGTATAGTACATGAATTTCTAGAGTCCCCTGCAGGTCATGACTGGAAAGGCAAGCATAAGACCCTCTGGTATGTGTGCACAGTGATGTGATAGAGGCATATTCCTTGTATGTGACCGATGGTATGCTTGTGAGACAGAGATTGTGCTGATATGGTTTGATGTACATACAGTTGCAGATACAGAAAGATATAGGTATAGAAGTGTGATACAGAATACAGTGACATGATTTAGGCTTGAGGTGGGGAACATGTTGGATACCGTATATGGCTATACAGTCCAGGTCTGATATCTTATGTTATTTTCATAGTAATAAGACATGTATGTGCATGTACTTTAACATTTGGAAAAATTGACTCCCTTGGTAGGTGTTGATGACTTTTGTGTGTATTTGAATTGGTTAACCTGTATTTTGTGAATTAAATGTTGCTTTAACTAGTTGGTGGGTTATAGAAGATGGTATAACGAGTTTAAACAAAGATAGTGAGTTATCGGGGATAGTGAGTAGATTTATATATAGAATGTACTAATCTTGGGAAGAATTTCATACCCAAGTGATACTCAAATGCTTCATTTTGACTTGTTTGTATATCATTATTGTGTACATTCTCATGTGATTTATAGTTACTTGTGAATTTATACTAACCAACATAATTAGTGTTGTTTTGCAGGTAAAATGGAATTTTGGGAAGCTAAGATTCATGTTGGTAAAATCGAGAATGGACTTGGAAACAAGGAGTGAAAAAGGATATGGAAGATCAGCAAAAACAAGGGCTCCGTAATGGAGCCGTGTCACGTTGCCATCGAGGAGGCACTCTGCCTCAGGAAATAAATTTGGCAATTTCCAGTGAAGGTGCGCGATAGCACCATGTCATGTTGTCCAGGCTCCGCGATGCAGGCCGTGGCACGTTGAGGTTAAACTGCCTGGGGGCCGACTTCTAGTGAGGGTCCGCGATACCTCCGTAGCACGGAGGGAGTGCTCCGCGATACACTCCGTGCCACGTTGCTTGTTATTCCGGGAAAAATTCTCAATAGTATAAATAGTACACTAAGATTTTATTTTAAACATTCTGACTTGGTTGAGCAAGAACGTGGGTTACAGGCAGTTGAGGGGACGAAAATTCTAGGGTTCTTCTCTATCTCTTTCTCTTTTATCTCAATTGTTTGTATGAATTACACTTATTTGATGATGTTTAATCCACAAATGAGTGGCTAAATTCACTTCTTGCTGAGGTTAAGAACAATTGTAGTGGAATATAATTGTTAATCATTTCAGTTTTCATCTTTTCTTCAATGGTTGTTCTATCAATTCTTGTTCTTACTACATTAATGTTTGGCCAATGTTAATGTATATCTAAAAAATCCAATTTTGTTTTTAAAAAGGAAAGAAATTGGAAAGATGTGAATTGGTAGGATATAATCTCTTCTTAGTTTGGAAAATTGAGAATTGATTTACATTCAGAATAGAAATATATCTGAAAGTCTTATTAGTCAATTAAGGAATCGGGAATGTATGGTTAGAACATGAAATTCTCTTATACAGAAATGTAGATTAAGACTCATGATTCTTAAGTTGGATAGGAGTCGAAAGTTCCAATCCATAGGCAATAATTCTTGACTAGCAACCGAAGGAAAGATTAACTGAATTGTATTGATAAATTAATTCCCTGCATGTTCGTTTTAACCTCAGCTTGCTCATTACTATTGTTCAGACTCACTTTATGATTTTGTCTTAGATTCTTATAAACTAGTAACTCAAATTCTCAAAATATTAGTTGTTTGGTTGTCTGCATTCTTAAAGATATAGTTCATTAACACTTAAGTTAATTATTACCGTAGCTTAGTCCTTGTGGGATCGATACTTGGCTTTACTTAAGACAGTTTACTACTTGTTCGACCACGTGCACTTGCGTGTAGTCACCATAGAAGTCCGAACAAGTTTTTGGTGTCGTTGCCAGGGACTGGCAATTGGTAAAATTATTTTCTTACTATCAGTTTACAAATTCTATTTAAGTGCTGACAACTTGATCTTAGCCTTTCTTTTGCAGATATTGAATTTTTCTGAACACTGGCAAGAGACAAGGAATTGGTGGATTCATACATAGAGCCGGAAAGACAATTCATCGTCAAAGAAGGGAAGCTCTAGATAAAAAGCTACAATTGCTCAGATAGGCAATTCTGGTGCAATAACAGAATCCACCACTTGTGAGGGCAGTGTTAGTGCCCGAGGAAATGGCAGCTAGGCTAGTTCGCGAAGTGGCAATCCCACATGCTAACAATGTTACATCAAGTATTCGCAGACCAGATCCGGGAGGGAGTTTTGAGCTTAAACAGAACATGGTGCAATTGCTGCACACCAGCGGCCAATTCACAGGTCTCCCTCACGAAGATCCACAACAACATCTTCAAAACTTTTTGGAGATAAGTGACACTTACATCCCCGCTGGAGTATCATCCGACTACGTGAGGCTTACATTGTTCCCATTTTCATTATTGGGGGAAGCAAAGAGGTGGTTGAAAGCTGAACCACCTAACTCTATCACCACGTGGGATGATCTTGCTAGAAAGTTTTTGATAAGATTCTTTCCATCCGGGAAAACATCAAGACTTAGAAGTCAGATTCTAAGTTTTAAACAAAGAGGGGGAGAATCTGTATCAAGCTTGGGAAAGGTTCAAATCATTGCTAAGGGATTGTCCTCACCATCACCAGGCCAATGATGTGCTGGTGCATACTTTCATAGAGGGTTTGGAACCCCACACAAAAATTTTTTTAGACTCAACAGCTGGGGGACAAGCATTAGAAAAGACTTATGAGGAGCTGTATACTTTGTTAAATTGTATTTTGCAGGGAAATCCAAAGTGGAATGCGGACTCTTCTAGAGGAGGAACAAGGAAAGGGGAAAGAGTCTTTGAAGTGGATGGTTTTACAGCGATCGCTGCACAGATAGCTGCATTGCAAAATCAACTCAACACCCACTTCAGCAATATGAGCTTAAATCAACCTCAAGCCCCAGTTAATGTAGTGCAACAAATTTGGTGTGAAGTATGCGGTAGTAATGAACACTCAGCTGAGTGTTGTGGTGCAAATCCGGATTCAATGAACTTTGTTGGAAAATGTACAGAGAAATATCACCAACAGCAGTATGGCAATAATTACAACTCAAATTGGAGGAATCATCCGAATTTCTCTTGGGGTAGTAACAGCCATCAAGCGTAGAGTTCGAATCAGGGTATGCAGAGAAATCAAGGGGGGCAGCAGAATTATCAAACTCCGTACAGAGGAAACAATGATAGCTAACCAAGCTCAATTGCAGGTTGATTATGTGAAATTAGCGACAGATTTAAAAAACAACCAGTTAGCTACAAAGGCGTTGGAGTACCAGTTTGGACAACTAGTTGGAGCTCAAAACACCAGGCCCAGAGGAGGACTACTGAGTGACACTGACCCGAATCCCAAGCAGGTCAATGCAGTGACCACAAGGAGTGGTTTACAAATCAAGGAGGTGGAACCAGAAAGATCACCTCAGCAATCAGGAGCAGGGGAAAAAGATAGGGAACATGATGATGAGAGGGGGAAGGAGAAGGCAGCTTAAGCAGAAAGACCACCACCCCCATTCCCTCAAAGATTAAAGAAACACAAGGAGAAAGCTTGTTTTAAAAAGCTCATGGAGGTGCTTAAACAGGTACACATTAATTTACCTTTGGTTGATGTTTTGCAGGGAGTGCCTAAATATGCAAAGTATATCAAGGACATTGTAGCTAACAAAAGCAGATTGACGGAGTATGCTACGGTGGCGCTTACTAAGGAGTGCACTTCTCGGATTCAGAATAGGTTGCCAACAAAGCTCAAGGACCCTGAAAGCTTTACAATTCAGATCACAATTGGCCAAAGTATTCGAGCTCGCGGACTATGTGATTTGGGAGCAAGCATAAACTTGATGCCGACCTCGATGTTCAAGAAGTTGGGGCTGGGAAGTCCTAGACCAACTACAATGATCTTGCAGTTAGCGGATCATTCTTTGGCTAGACCAGATGGCATTGTGGAGGACGTGCTGGTGCAAGTGGGCTCCCTCATCTTCCCGGTAGATTTTGTTGTCTTAGATTTTGAGCCGAATGCGGAAGTCCCATTTATTTTGGGACGTCCTTTCTTGGCAACCAGGAGAGCTTTGATTGATGTAGTTGTAGGCCAGCTAACCATGCGAGCGCATGACAAAGTGGAGGTATTTGATGTGTATAAGTCCATGAAGCTTCCGGCCATCTATGAGGAGCTTTCAGCAATCAACGTGCTAAACCAAGAAGAAATTCTTCAGATTGTTGATTCTCAAGATCCATTGGAGAGAGCGTTGATGAGCTCTGATCATTTCAGAGATAAAGATACTTATGAGATGGTGCAAATGTTGAATGAATCAAAATGGTATCTCAGGAAGCAAGACTTTCAACCTTTGATGAGGTCCCTGGAACCATTGCCAAAACCATCTATTGAGGAAGCACCAAAACTGGAGTTGAAGACATTGCCTCCACATATGAAATATGTCTTTTTGGGGGAAGATGACACCTTGCCAGTCATCATCTCCACAGAATTGACGGAGGCACAGGTAAAGGATGCATTGGTGGTTCTCAAGAGGAGGAAGAAAGCAATGGGCTGGCAAATGTCAGACATTCAGGGTATCAATCCAGCTTTTTACACACAAAGAATTTTCATGGAGGAAGGAGAAAAGCCAACTGTACAACATCAGCGGAGGTTGAATCCGATGATGAAGGATGTGGTTAGGAAGGAAGTGATTAAATGGCTTGATGCAGGTGTGGTCTATCTTATTTTAGACAGCGAATAGGTCATCCCCGTTCAGTGTGTTCCAAAGAAAGGAGGGATGACTGTGGTCACTAATGAGAAAAATGAGCTGATCCCTACACGCACAGTCACAGGCTGGCAGATTTGCATGGACTATAGAAAGCTCAATGAGGCCACAAGGAAAGATCACTATCCTATCCCATTTATTGATCAAATACTGGACAGATTGACTGGTCAAGAATATTATTGTTTCCTTGATGGCTATTCCGGTTATAACCAGATAGCCATAGCACCTGAGGACTAGGAGAAGACTACGTTCACATGTCCTTATGGGACATATGCTTTCAGGCGGATGCCATTTGGTTTATGCAATGCACCCGCCACATTCCAGAGATGCATGATAGCGATCCTCCACGATATGGTGGAAGATTTTGTCGAGGTATTTATGGATGATTTTTCTGTTTTTGGTAATTCATTTGCTACTTGTTTGCAGAATCTTGACAGGGTGCTAGCTCATTGTGAAGAATCCAATCTTGTACTCAACTGGAAGAAACGCCAATTCTTAGTTAAGGAGGGTATCGTCCTTGGCTATAAAGTGTCTTGCAAGGGGTTGGAAGTCAATCGTGCAAAGATTGAGGTTATTGAAAAGCTACCACCACCTGTGTCAGTGAAGGGTGTTCGTAGTTTTCTCGGAAATGCAGGGTTCTACAGATGGTTCATCAAGAACTTCTCTAAAATTTCTCGACCAATATGCAGGTTGCTAGAAAAAGAGGTGAAGTTCGAGTTTGATGAGGATTGTGTCAAAGCATTCGAGGAGTTGAAACAGAAGTTGATAGAAGCACCTATCCTCATTTCTCTAGATTGGGAGCAACCATTTGAATTAATGTGTGATGCAAGCGATGTGGCGTTAGGAGCTCTATTGGGGCAGCGGAGAAATAGAATTTTTCATTCTATTCATTATGCAAGAAAAACACTGGACGCAGCCCAAGTCAATTATACAGTCACAGAAAAGGAGATGCTAGCATTAATGTTCGCGTTTGATACATTCAGGTCCTATCTGGTGGGTTCTAGAGTAGTGGTGTATACCGATCATGCAGTGATTCGGTATCTGTTTAACAAGAAGGATGCAAAGCCCAGGTTGATCAAACGGATCTTGTTGTTACAAGAGTTTGAATTAGAGATTCGGGATAGAAAAGGGAGCAAGAATCATGTGGCAGATCACCTATCACGATTGGAAAGCCGGTCATGTGTGAAGGAAGGTGATAGCATCAAAGAAGAGTTCCCAGATGAGCAGCTCTTGGCAATAAGGGAAGTTGAAATCCCTTGGTATGCAGACATTGTGAATTTGCTAGTGAGTGGAGTCTATCCACCGGAGGCTACGGCTCAACAGAGAAAGAAGTTGAGACATGATTGCAGGTATTATATTTGGGATGAGCCGTACTTGTTTAAGCAGGGACCGGATCAGGTGATGAGAAGATGCATTCCGGATAGCCAGATTGAAGAAGTGTTGAGGAGTTGTCACTCTTCATTGTATGGAGGGCACCACGGAGGCGAGCGGACAATGCACAAGGTGCTACACTCAGGTTTCTTTTGGCCTACACTGTTCAGAGACTCTATGGCATATGTAAAAATGTGTGATAGATGTCAAAGAACAGGCACAATTAGTAGAAGGCAAGAAATGCCGCTGCAGCAGATATTAGAAGTGGAGATCTTTGATGTATGGGGTATAGATTTCATGGGCCCGTTCCCACCGTCATTTGGTAATCCTTACATCTTGGTGGCCATTGATTATGTATCAAAGTGGGTTGAAGCAACATCTTTCTCCAGGAATGACATCAAGGTGGTAACAAAATTTGTCAAAAAGCACATTTTCACCAGGTTCGGGACACCCCGAGCCATTATCAGTGATGGAGGGGCTCATTTTGTAAATGCAAGTTTCAAAAATTTTCTAGCTAAGTATGGGGTACGCCATAAGGTAGCAAAAGCATATCATCCCTAAACTAGTGGGTAAGTTGAGGTGTCGAACAGAGAAGTAAAGCAGATTCTATAGAAGACAGTGAATGCACAACGTAGTGATTGGTCAAGCAAACTCGACGATGCGTTGTGGGCTTATAGAACTGCGTACAAGACACCAATTGGGACTTCTCCGTACAGATTGGTCTATGGAAAGGCGTGTCATCTGCCTGTGGAGTTAGAACATCAAGCTTTTTGGTCTGTGAGGAAATTGAACATGGATCTAGAGCTAGTTGGGAAGAAGAGGCTGATGCAACTCAACGAATTTGATGAGTTTCGTTGGCGTGCTTATGAAAGTGTCAAGTGCTACAAAGAGAAAACAAAGAGGTGGCACGATAAGCATATGGTGCATCAGATCTTTGAGCCAGGGCAGAAAGTATTGCTATTCAATTCAAGATTGAGGCTTTTTCTAGGAAAATTGCGGTCCAAATGGTCAGGGCAGTTTGAGGTGGTAAGAATGACCCCGCACGGGGCAATGGACTTGTGGCAAGAAGATAGAAGTGCCACGTTCTTGGTAAATGGGCAGCGGTGTAAGCATTATTGAGGTGAGGACATTATTCGAGAGAAGACGTCCATAACTCTAGAGGATGATTGAACGTGAATGACGTCGAACCGTGATGGTAAACCAGGCGCTGCACGGGAGGCAACCCGTGAAATTGTTGTAATAGATGAGTAGAAATATTTGAAAAAATATATATATAAAAACAACAAAAAAAAAGAGAAAAAGAAAAAATAGAATTTTTTATTATTATTATCAGTGTTGCATTGAAACCTATGAATTCTAACCAATTTATTGTGGTGAAATGATTTTCAGGTGGAACGGAGGGAAAAACTACAAAGAAGCAAAGAAAAAAAAATCGAGGTGAGATAAATAAAAATTGGTATTACAGTGAGCCTACGCGTTGGCTCCGTTTCACGGAAGAGGTGCTCCGCGTTACCCTCCGTGACACGTTGCATCCTATTCCGGATTTTTTAAAAAATTCTAGAACAGGGAAGCGATGGCTCTGTGTCATGGAGGGGGTGCTCTGTGTTACCCTCCGTGACACGTTGAGTGTCTTTTCACGTCGGGTCACACTGGGTCGCCGGGTAACCCGCGCGAAAAACACTTTTAAAACCCCGATTTTCCCTCATTTCTTCCTTATTTTCCATTCCCTCCGCGACCAAAACCCCAAATTCTCTTCTCCCCCAATGTGACATGGACCTAGGCATACATTTTCTTCAAGTTTTCTTTAATTTCATTGGATTAAAGGTATGTTCTTGAACTTTACCTCATTTTTTCTTGAAGTTTCGATTCTTGAACATGTGTAGTGATTGAAACTTGCCCTAAGTGAAAATTAAGGTTGAATTCATTTAAGTTATGATTGATTGATGTTCATAGTAGAGTTGTGAGTATATGAACCGATGAATGCATTTGTTATTGAATTTTTGCAAAATTGTTAGCTAGGGTTGGAATTTGCATATGAAGAAGACTAAAAATTGTTTGAAATGTTGAACAAAATTGGGTTGTGCACGTTGGGTGAATTGAATTATGTTGTGATTAATGTTGAATATGCTACGTAGACAAGGGGTTTTCGGGAGAATGAAACTGGTGAATTGCATAGGGTGTTAAGAACAAAAAGTTGGCTAAGTGCTATGATGGTGGAAGTGAATCGTTGGAGATAATTTTATTCATTGTACGAAGTCTGAGTAGTACATAGTAATTGTTCCATCGATTTATATGAATGCACTAAGCCGGTTGAATGTTAAGAATAAGAAAAATCATGAATGTCTTGTCGAAAATGTTTTGATTGTGGCTAAAGACTAAGTGTGGGGTGACCTAATTAAACCCAACCTTAGTTGAAGCTAATTGTGACTTGAATAACATTGGGATTGTATGTTTGATTGTACGGGAACAATGTCGGGCAGGCAAGACTAGGGAAAGGGCGCATCCACATTGGGCGCCGGCAGAAAAAGAATAAGATTAGGAACAGCAGTTCCAGCAGCACCAGCAGTTCCAAGAGGCCAACGCCGACAATACAGAACCCGATGGTGACTAACGAAGGGAAGAAATGGCATGCAAAACACAAAGAAACCAAATACTTCTCGGAAGAGCATATATCAAGGGAGCCGCTGGCACAGGAATTCCCACGGATTGTACACCGGATTGACACCGCTGGGCTGAACTTCATCTTCGAAGAGCCCAGGGAGTGCAATCTCCATCTCATTTGAGAGTTCTATGCCAACTGGAACCCGACCCTCCGCAGGCCATAGAGTTCGATTCGGTGTGATCGAGGCTTAATAGTGAATTCTTGTAATCAGCTGATTGAAGAGTCTGTGAATATGTCTTGAGTTGAGCATGTGCATTGAGTGTGAGGTGAGGGTTCGATTATTCCATGCTATTGTGAAGTGTCTAGAACTTGCCTAGTGTGTGTACGAAACGAAATGAAGGATGTGTATTGTAGGAAAGGATGTAGGTGTTTCTTTGATTAAACCGAAAGTTTCTCCATTATCATACCTACCTTGAATGTACATCCTAGTTAGCCCCATTGAGCCTTTAGCCTATTTTTTTCTTTCTTTGAAGAGGTACAAACAAAGCTTAATCCCTTCTTTCCATTAGCCGTGAATTTGATCCAAAACTCTTACAAGAAAATTAATTTTCCCACAGAGTAAAGGAGTGAGAATTGTGAGAAGGAAAGAAAAGCGGAAGTGGTGAAAGTTAAAGAAAAGGTCAAAGGTGCACTTGCTGAAATTAAATAAACTAAAGATGTATAACTAATCTTTGCTAGTAAGTCGAGTGTGCTTAAAGAAATGGGAACAAGAACAAAGAAAAAAAAATATTTCTTCAAGAATGGGAGGATGAAGGAAGAAAAAAATGACCGTAATGATGGTGGGATGTATTGAAAAGAGCTTCAGGAAGCTAGTTGCTATTATTGGTTAGCCTAGTATTTGCTAGTTCCTTAGCTTACATTACAACCCGTTAAGTCCTACGTGATCTTACATCACTCGTCCTTATATTAGTGGAGTAATACACTAGAGGCAAGCCTATGGTTCATGACATGATGCATGTGAATTCCTTGGGAGAGAGAATGAAATTTTATTCATATACCCCGACATGTAGTGCTTTGGAAATCATATGATAGCAAAAGGGGTAGTTTTCTTGTTTTGTGAGGGCACATGCTTGACGAGAGATTAATTTCATGTATCATGTCTTAATCAGTTGATTTGCACGAGTTTGCCAAGATCGAGAATTGATTCTTGAGCTTAGGAGGTCTTAATGTGATGTACTTCATTATATTGATGAGACCATGCATGTTTTCTTGATGATTTGCTATGTTAAATAATCGGTATAGCCGTAGCTTGAATTGTTGAGTCAAAGTAGTTATGCGTGAGTGTCAATTGCATGAGATGTGAGAATATTGTTCAAGGACGAACAAGAGTTTAAGTGTGGGGTAAGTGATCTTGGGCAGAATTTCATGCCCAAGTGATACTCAAATGCTTCATTTTGACTTGTTTGTATATCATTATTGTGTACATTCTCATGTGATTTGTAGTTAAATGTGAATTTATACTAACCAACAAGATTAGTGTTGTTTTGCAGGTAAAATGGAATTTTGGGAAGCTAAGATTCATGTTGGTAAAAGCAGGAATGGACTTGGAAACAAGGAGTGAAAAAGGACAGGAAGATCAGCAAAAACAAGGGCTCCACGATGGAGCCGTGTCATGTTGCCATCGCGAACGCACTCTGCCTCAGGAAATAAATTTGGCAATTTCCAGTGAAGGTGCGCGATAGCACCGTGTCACGTTGTCCAGGCTTCGCGATGCAGGTCGTGGCACGTTGAGGTTAAACTGCCTGAGGGCCGACTTCCAGTGAGGGTCCGTGATACCTCCGTGGCACGGAGGGAGTGCTCCGCGATACACTCCGTGCCACGTTGCTTGTTATTCCGGGAAAAATTCTCAATAGTATAAATAGCACACTTAGGTTTTATTTTTAAACATTCTGACTTGGCTGAGCAAGAACGTGGGTTACAGGCAGTTGAGGGGACGAAAATTCTAGGGTTCTTCTCTATCTCTTTCTCTTTTATCTCAATTATTTGTATGAATTACACTTATTTGATGATGTTTAATCCACAAATGAGTGGCTAAATTCACTTTTTGCTGAGGTTAAGAACAATTGTAGTGGAATGTAATTGTTAATCATTTCAGTTTTCATATTTTCTTCGATGGTTGTTCTATCAATTCTTGTTCTTAATACATTAATGTTTGGCCAATGTTAATGTATATCTAAAAAATCCAATTTTGATTTTGAAAAGGAAAGAAATTGAAAAGATGTGAATTGGTAGGATATAATCTCTTCTTAGTTTGGAAAATTGAGAATTGATTTACATTCAGAATAGAAATATATCTGAAAGTCTTATTAGTCAATTAAGGAATCGGGAATGTATGGCTAGAACATGAAATTCTTTTATCACAGAAATGTAGATTAAGACTCATGATTCTTAAGTTGTATAGGAGTCGAAAGTTTCAATCCATAGGCAGTAATTCTTGACTAGCAACCGAAGGAAATATTAACTGAATTGTATTGATAAATTAATTCCTTGCATGTTCGTTTTAACCTCAGCTTGCTCATTACTATTGTTCAGACTCACTTTATAATTTTGCCTTAGATTCTTATAAACTAGTAACTCAAATTCTCAAAACATTAGTTGTTTGGTTGTCTGCATTCTTAAAGATGTAGTTCATTAACACTTAAGTTAATTATTACCGTAGCTTAGTCCCTGTGGGATCGATACTTGGCTTTACTTAAGCCACTTTACTACTTGTTCGACCACGTGCACTTGCGTGTAGTCACCACAGAAGTCCGAACATGTACCTCACTAGGAAGAGTCAAAAATTCTATGAATAATTAAGTAGGTAATAAATTATAATGGATGAACTTAGTCGACCATAGGGAAGTGGCAAAAGATGTAGATGTGATATAAGATTGTATGGTGGAATAGAAAAGAACTGTACTAGGAAAATTGGCTACTGACTGATCAGGATAGTGCTGTAGTGGGTATGTAACCGCGGTAGCGGAACCTCTGTGGCAGTCTAAGTAAGCGCTGCATTGAAATAGCAAGGAGGCAGATTAGTTAGAAGATGCTGGCTAGAATTTGTAGGGAAATTTTATGAACCTTGATGAGACTTAAGAAAAGAGAGTGTAGTTTTTGAACGTAATGAGTAGTGGTAATAGTGAAATAGTTGTTGAATTTAATGACGTCGAACGTATGTTGATTATTATAATGTTGTGTTAACTAACCTTAGTTGGTCGATGATGCCTACCAGTATGTGTGGTGTACTAATACTACCTTGCTACACTTTCTTTTGGTGAAGGTTGTGGCAGGTTTGAAGTTCCTTGATTGGCGTGGAGTACTCAGAACCAGCTTCCGTGTTCTTTTTTTCAGACAAAAACTGGGTCTTTTTATTTTATCAAGTATTTAGTTAGAGCTTTGTACCTATGTAGACTAGATCTTGGAAGAGCCATGTTTGAGGAAATTTTGTATATTGTTTTGAGATTATCATTGATTGATGAAAACTAAAGGAAATTCTTGAATATTAATTGTAATGTTTTGTAAGGGTTCTCCTATCAAGTAGAGTCGATGTAGGTGCCTGCACGGCCCGTCCATTTGGGTCGTGAAAGATTACACAAGCTTTTATTTTAAAATATAATTTTACTTAATTTTTATAAATTATTTTTAATTATTTTTATATAAAAATATTTATATAGTTTTATTGTAAATTAAGCTATTATGTTATCTATTTGCTAAATTATATATAAATATATTATTTTTGTTAATTATATAGTAGCTAATTCAATTCTCTTCAATTTATTTAAAAACACAGCCATTACTTATTAGATTTATGTCAATTCTTGCCAATTTTTATCAATTTTGGCTACTCTTTAAGCTCAATTCAACCTTGATAAACTCAACCCATTAACTCATCTTCAACCCGCTTTGCGACCTAGTAACCCAATCGGATCTGACCCATCCACCAAGAACTAGTCCTAATCATTTATTGTCAAGATCCGAGTCTACACCCTGGACGAGACACGGTACTTGGTGACACAAGTGTCCCCAAGCTAACCTATAGTCTAACATCACACTGATAAACTAAGTAAACATAAGTGGAATCTGTGCAAAAATCATTATGTAATTAATATTATTTCGAAAGAATAAACATAACTATACTGAATACTGAACATCTGTGTCTGAAAGCCAACTACTAACTGACGAGTTGCTGAGATAAGCCCCTAGCTAACTCTAAATTCTCACTAAGTACTGAATTAACTAAAAAGAAAACATCAATCTCGAAAGATGAGGACTCACAAATAGGACTGCTGCTGGAAATTTCGGGAAAGGATACTGAGTCTAGGAACCTGCACCTGTATCATAATACAATACAACATAGAAAGTATGCGTCAGTACTTTGAATGTACTGAGTATGTGAGAAATACATAAGGCATGAAAATAAGCAACTATACTGCAATAACATGAAATGACCAACTAATATTGAGTACTGCTAGAAGTTGAGCTATAAATGTAATAAGGTCAATATAGACCCTGACAGACGGTCATAAACATGTCCTGGAACTGAGTGACTGAACTGAGTTAAACTAAGAGTAAGCTGAACTGAACTATATTGACAAGTGGGAGAGTCTATAACTGACATATAACCACGTGAGCTAGACATGGAGTCTGATGTGTACACCCCATCGGAGAAAGCCCAATGTACTTTGCCAGGGTATAATGGTTAAGCTGGGTGATCACAATTCTAGGGCCCATTCCGACTAAAACCTATGGTGGCAACGTAGTTTTGGGAACTTGGGTTTGCTGGAACCCCAATCCGCTTGGTGCTAAGTACTACTCTCACTGGATAGTCCTAACTTGACTACTAAACTGATAGCTCAAAGCTGGGGTCCTGAACTAAGTCAGGAATACTTATCTGGAAGTAACTTGAGAGTCTGTAGGACCAGATAACTGAAACTGGTGTTCTAAGATTGGCTAGAGTTGCTTATCTTGAAGCGTCGTAACCGTCTAGAGAACTAACTGATAACTAAATCTAGGGAGTATTACGAAACTGAACTCCTTATAAAAACTAACTATCTTCAAACTGATCATCTAACTTACTGAATGATACTGTAAAGGGCTAATTGCTAACTGCGACTGAACTAGCATTCAAACTGGTTGTGAGTACTCACATCATGATAATACATACGAAAATTCAAGAACCAACAGAGTCAAGCAACATTTGTATCTAGACAATTATGCAAGACCCAGATTACTTCTTTCATAGAACTAAGGCTAAATAATATTTCGTAAAGAAAGAACAACATGCTTGCTAAATAGTGAGAAGAATCCATAAGAATTACAATCCCTAAGAATATTCATAATATAACTGAAGTTAACCCTATTTCTGACATTTAGGGCTAAGACTGATAAGGAATTACAGAAGGATTTCGAGGCACAAGGGAAGAGCAATTCCTTTGTTGAATTCCCACATAATTGGAGAAGAATTCTTAAGAAGAAATCTAAAGAATCTTGAAGAACACTTGAAGCCCTAGCTTAGCTCTACGTTGACTGTCTGGAACTTTTATGTTTTGAAAATCATAGGTTGAGAGGAATGAGAGGGATTAACTCGATCCCCCCTTTAATCCCCTCCTAAAATGTGCCCAAAAATGATGTAATTTAGGGATTAAAATAGTTGAAAGTTACGAAAATACCCCTGTGATAAAAGTATAAAAACTGCCCATCGGGATCCAACGGGTCACACAATGAGTCATTGGTGGACACCACGACTTGTTGGGACCAATTGTTGGTCTTGGGCTTGAAGCTCATGCTCACTGGAAAATGGCAATGGGAGGGGACAACGACTCGTCAGATGAACCAACGGGTCATTGTAACTGCTCATTGCCTCCACTAACTAGACCTGAAGGACTTCTGGATCTAGCAACGGGTGGAAATGATGACTCATTAGAGATGACAACAAGTCATGGGTTTCACTTGTGACTCTTGAGGGAAATTTCAACCCTTACTGGAAACCAACCAACGAGTGTCAATAATGAGTTGTCAAAGACAACGACGGTTCGTTGGATGGCTCGTTGCTTCTGGGAATTGTCTGTGTAGGTTTCTGAGTTGGGAATACCACGGGTGATAGGAAGACCCATTACTCCTCACAATGGGTCATTCCATGTCTCGTTGGTTCTCAAAAGGCAACTGGTAGGCTTACAACGACTCAGACAATGGGTCATTACTTCTGACAATGACTTGTTGTCTCGATCATTCTGAGACAAAAATTTTATGGTTCACTCTGTTTTTTCAAGAAAAGTCTTGAGTTTGGTTTATGAAAATTTTAGGGTGTTACAATATCTCCCCCTTGTGATCATTCGTCCTCGAATAAAGGCTAAAACTGTAGGAAAACTGGGAAAGGAGCTGCAGTTCCCAATCTGAAGCTATAACTTATTTCTGAAGGAGTGACTGACTCTGAACTAATTTATTCATACTAACTAAGTTGATGCAACTAGGATGCATATTGAAAATATGAATAGGGCTAATGAGTACGGAACTGAATAGAGTACTGAGGAGGAATTTAATACCTGATTTTGAAACTGAACTGGAAGGGAATAAATGGGGATATTTAGCCATCATGTCTGCTTCTGCTTTCGGTGTGACCTCTTAACTAGCTGGTTCCTCCACAAGACTTTTACTAAAGCGACCTCCTTGTTTCTCAGCTTACGAACTTGACGGTCCAGGATCTGAACTGGGACTTCTTCGTAAGAGAGACTATCCTTCACTCCCACACTATCTTATTACACCCCGGAAAATTGTTGGTGATTATTTGATGTTTTTGTGCTATGTTAAGGAAAGCGTGGGTTGTATATTGATCGTAGATGACAAGGGAAATGTGTATGAATGGAAAAGCAAAGAGTATGTGAAGTTTATAAGTTAGGGTTAAATTTAAATGATCATATATCCTAATATATAAAGAACTGGAAGCCCCACAACCTGTCAAATTAAATCTATTTGAGTCTAGTTTTCATAATATCAAACCTCTTCTCAATCAGAGTCTGGAGTAAAAAGTTATGAGCATTTTACTGAAGCCCCATTAAGCAGTGACGTAAGCACCGCCTCCACCGCCCTACCCCTATTTATTTAAGTTGTTTGCTGCTCAAATCATATCATTCCTATCCAAATTCGATCTGCCTGCTTAGGGGACACTTCTCTATGTATTTTACAGCCAAAAACCAAGATAAATCAAGGAAAATTATCAACCAAAAATTCAAGCCAAGTGAAGAAGATCATTGCAAAGTTGAAGAGAGGCATTGGTGAGTCTTGCTGCTGCATTTTGGAAGCATGTTTATGATGTTTTTTTCTTCATTTTTCAAGCAGTACTAATTAATGGTTGGATTCAATGGAGTAGGTAAGGATTCTATCCTTTAAACTTACCAAAAATCTTAGCCAAAAGCTTGAAAATTGGAAGCTACGCTAGGTTGTTTTTTTCATGTGTGTTTAGCTGAAGTTTCTGCCATTCTTTGGGAAGTGAAGCTGCAGTGTTTGCAACCATGTTAAGCTTCCTAGATAATCCATCTTAGTAGGAGTGGAAGACAAGAAAAGGGTAATCATTTCTAGCTATTAAACTTGCAAGAATTTCCTTAGCTAAAGCTACAAGTTGAAGTTGGTTTTGTGGCTCATTTTTGGTGTGTTTTTGGGTGAAGTTTCTTCCCCTTTTTAGAAGTTGATACAGTTGTGTTTTTCTGGGAATATACTCCTTTTATGCTGGGGAATAATCACAAGAAAATCTAGGTAAGTTCACCCTCTCATATTTTTTCCCTTAAAGGTTGTGGAAACAAGTTAAAACAAAGTAATGAAATGTTGTTTTGTATTGTTGCTATGGCTTCTGTTGAGATTACATTTTGTCTAGGAAATTGGATCAAACCATACATGTTACATGAGTATAAATTCAAGGAATTTAAGAATATTAAACATGGTTGTTGGAGGAAAGAAGCGATTAAGGAAAACTCGTCGGAACGAGGTATGTAAGGCGCTCCTTGTCTCTTGATTTCAAGCACGAACTCACGCCGAGGATGAATCTGGCATTCTCCTGTACTTAATTTATGTAGTAGCATATTATTATTCTTTCCTATTCTTTGAATTACTTGGTATTACATTATGTATTTTCTAAAGACTTGGAACACATAAGTGTAAAGTGAAGAAGGCAATTGCCTTCGATTATGGTCATAGTTGTAAATTGAGTCTGAAGTCCCCTCAACGTGGGCACTGTGAGCTGGTCCTTTACATTATTTTATGTATTTGTGTTGTCAAAGGTATTCACATCAGGGTTTCTAAGGAAATTGGTAAACATGGCAAGACGACGACGCGTGAATAGACCTAACATTTGAAATTGGTTTTAACTCAATAAAGGCTAACGCGGGTGATGAAATCGAATTTCCTTACAATAATTACCTACCCTCTTATATGTATGTTTTAAGGTGCCTAGTTCCATGAGAGGGTCCCCCGATCCCTCTCCCTTAATCTAAGAAACTAATTAACATGTTTCTTCATTAACTGATACGTTAAACTTGGAAAATACAACTCGAGTGTGTAAACTATTGATATTTCTATAGAACCATCCTTATGGGCAGGTTATGAACAGTATCTTGATGTTAAAAGGTTATGA
Organism: Datura wrightii; assembly: GCA_035772735.1. Classification (NCBI taxonomy): domain Eukaryota; kingdom Viridiplantae; phylum Streptophyta; class Magnoliopsida; order Solanales; family Solanaceae; genus Datura; species Datura wrightii. The sequence continues at coordinate 149,597,097 of JASDFA010000018.1, forward strand.
GAAAATCATAATATATGTATACACTTATTCTTATGTTCAAGTTACATGCTAAGGCGGCAAGGATTGCCATTAGAAAATCACTATATGTTTATTAGAGCTCTTGAGTTATCTAGACCTCTTGAGAATTGTTTAAGGATTTAAGTAGACATGTTTCTCGTTCTTTGAAAGTTGTATATGTGTAAGGAGGTTAACCCAAGTGAAAAAGTTGAGGCACTAGTAGCAAAGGAAAGATAAGAGTAAATGTTAGACCTTTTAAGGTAATATGTGAGTTATATGCTCTCTGCCTGTAGTTGATTTCAGAAAACCTTTGAACGATGTTAAAAATATGAGAAAGACGAGGTTTAAGAGATAAGATTGGTAATTAGGTAAAATGATAAGTGCGTATAAGAATTACTGGATAGTGAACACGAGAGTAAATAATTAAGTAGGAAATGACGAATCTTGTTTGAAAAAGAAGTTAAGATTAATACAAAAAGTAGAGCTAAAGGTTGTTAACTTAGATGATAAGGGTTACAATTGTGAATGAGTTACACAAATGGCTAGCAAGATTTACCCTGTTCTAAAGACGTTTAGCGAAAGATTTATAAATAAAGTTATTTATGTTCAGTTTGTTTAAGTTGATGAAAGGCCAGCAAAGTGTTAACTTATTTTGAAAGAATCGAATATTTTTTAGATAGGAACTCAAGCTAAAGAGAAGTTCTTCATCGTACTTTTTAAACTATTATCTTTGATTATTTGTTCTAAGAGTTGGATTAACTTTTTCAAGTTTTAAAGGAGTTTTTCTTGGAAGTTTCTAAACTGTTTATAATTGCTGTTAAGCTTTCTAAGATTCTCATATATTGAAAAGTTTCACATGAGCCTTTCTATGTTGTCTAAAGCATGACTATAAATCTTTATTTATCTCAAGGCAACCCCTAGACAGCTGCCTAGCGTTTTTATGTTAAAGAGCTCCAAGTTTGAGATAAACAAGTTATATCTTCCTGTTCATAAGTTATGTTGAGATGTGATATGATGTACATAGAATGAGGTATGCTCACAATTCTTGATATGAAAGTATGAAAGTCAAATGAGTATAAGAATGAAATGAATGTTAACATAGTTAATGGAAAATGTTAAGTTAAGTTATTCTTCTCTGCTCCTCATATTAGTATTGCTAGGAGATGTTTAAAATCATGAACGTGTGTCTACACAGTCTTTATGATATTTCAGTCTTAGGAACTTCCCTAGAATTCATTCACAGCATATATATATATTTAAATGCTAAACGAAAGACCTATATGTGTATGGCATAATTGTAGTATTTGGGGTCGTGGTAAGATCCTACACATGTTGTAGTTACTAAGCTAGCATATTTCATGGTTGTCAGTATATAGATAGTCTGTATGAGCCCCATTAGCTCCATTTATGATTGCGAGTGAGATTTATTTTTATTTTACCTCGGTGTGCTACACCGATTGGAGATATTTTTATTTTACCCCGATGTGTTATACCGGACGAATTTTATATATGGATTTATCATTGCCTGCTTACTGGAATTGCAATTATAGTTTCTTTCTTGCGCATTTCTTAATTGCATTTTCACCTCATTATAGAGTTATCATCAAGGTTCGGTTATCAGGATTCCAGGTTGTTACCATTCCTTATTCCTGGTTAAGTTATCTTGAGTTCACTTATGTTATAGTGAGTTGTTATCAATTACAGGTTGCAGAGTACCAGGTTATTTCTATCCTTTATATGTTATATGCTGAGTCAGTTATTATAGGATTGTTATCTCATGTTTACAGTTTCATCCTTACATACCAGTACATTTCATTCGTACTGACGTCCCTTCGCTTAGGGACCTACATTCATGCCGCAAATGCAGGTAGAGGTCGGGATTTCCAGTTGCAGTAGCAGTTCATGAGATCAATGGATGTATTGGTATGCTCCTTTCTTCCTAAAGCTAGGGATTAGTTATTTATGCTTGAGTTTTGAGATGCAGTTATGGGTAGGTCAGAGCCCTATTCCGACCATCAGTCAGTTTACTCTTTAGAGGATTTGTGGACTTAGTGTGTATAGTGTTATTCTATTTGTGGCCTTATCGGCTTATTATTGCTTGGTTTAGCATACTCGTCACCTTGGTTGCATTTCAGTCATTTGCCCAATATTGATAAGACCTTATGGGTCCAATTTTTACTCCAGTTGATTGTGACAGGTGGCCTGGATGGCTTAAGTGTTATAGTTACAGATGTCATATAGCCAGCTTCTCGATCAATCATGAATCGAGTGTCACTTGCACCCTACCCCGATTTTGGGGAAGGCGTGACAGACTTAGTATCAAAACAAAGTCATATTCTAGGGAGTCCACAAGTCGTGTCTAGTATAGTATTGCTTATGGGTATATTGTGCACTATACTTATAATTAGGAGGCTACAGGGAATTTAGGAGTTGTTTCACTTTGTTTACAATAGATCGTGCTATAGAGTGAAGATATAAGGGGTGTTTGAAATCTAAATCATGCTTTTGTTTTAGAATTCACCTGGAGTAAGGCAGATGGCTATGAGTTTTATCGGCACTGATGCTTGAAAGGGTCCCAGTCGTCCTCCTGTCGATCCAAGAAATAGATTATATTATTGAAGTGAGTTTTGTTTTACTCCCCGTGTTACAGTCTCTCTAGTTCCAGTCAGAGCTACCATGGGAAGGGATTCAGCCCCTCATTTGTCCCAGTTTAGTAGAGCCAGGAGGAGGTAGAGTTGTTGATCCTCTAACACCTTTTGGTATATCAAAGGGATGAGATTTTGAGATGTTAACCCGAGTAGTGAAGTTTCAAAATCAACAGTTGAAATAAATGGCAGGGTCTAGGGGAAATACTTTTGAGAGCTCTAGTGCCAGGGGGTTTTGAGCCTAAATCCCCTAGCCTTGATGAATTAGTACTTACCATGGGAACTTCGATGGATTCGAGCTAATCAGTTTTTGTACCTGAAGCAAGGCAGCATGAATATTTGCGAATATAGTCTCAGGTTTAATTCTTTGGCCCGATATGCTTTAGATAGGGTGCGAAATACGAGGGATAAAGTATATCAATTGTATTAGATTTGGGACCCTATCTGGTTTGAGAGTGTTTGGGAATGTCTACCCAGACAGATATGACTATTGCTCGGATACAAGCATTTTATGAGAAGATAGAGGAATCTGATTCACCATCTCCAAGTACCGACAAAGAAGTAGAATAAAGTGGGAGACCAGGTCAATAGGATTATTTAAGGCCCCATGTAGTGTTTCAAGGCCCCCGGTGACAAACTTTCAGTTTCTCCTGGAAATTTAGTTCCTTCATTGTCCCTAGATCAGGCTTTAGTTTCTATTTATCAGGACCGTCAATAACTGGCCATGGTAAAAGCAAGGGTAAAAGCACAGCTTCAGATTTAACATTGATCTTGTATCATAAGTAGTGAATAGAAAGTGATATTGGAGTTAATCATCTGTCGTGGTGGTGAATAAATTTGCTTATGGTTAGAAAAGTTCATTGATTATGTTTGTTAAGGCACGTCTGTCTTATGTTATATAAATAGATTGAGTTGAATAAGTATATTTTGATATGAAGCAACGACTAGAAAGGATATGTTTACGAATATATGGAATGTATGTTTATGACGGAAGACAAGGATGAGTTAAAGGTCTTATGACATTCGAGGACGAATATTTCTAGGGGGGAGGATGTTACACCCCAGAAAATTTTTGGTAATTATTTGATATTTATATGATATGTTAAGGGAAGTACAGGTTGTATATTGATTGTAGATGACAAGGGAAATGTGTACAAATAGAAAAGCAAAGAGTATGTGAAGTTTATAAGTTAGGCTCAACTTTAAATGATCATATCTTCCAATATAAAATGAACTAGAAGCCTCACAACCTATCAAAATAAAGGTATTTGATTTTAATTTTCATAACATCAAACCTTTCATCAATCAGAGTTTGGAGTAAAAAGTTATGGGTATTTTACTGAAGCCCCATTAAGCAGTAACGTAAGCACTGCCTCCACCGCCCTACCCCTATTTATTTAAGTTGTTTGCTGCTCAAATCATATCATTCCTATCCAAATTCGATCTGCCTGCTTAGGGTACATTTCTATATGTATTTTACAGCCAAAAACCAAGATAAATCAAGAAAAACTATCAACCAAAAATTCAAGCCAAGTGAAGAAGATCATTGCAAAGTTGAAGAGAGGCATTGGTGAGTCTTGTTGCTGCGTTTTGGAATCATGTTTATGATTTTTTTTTAGTTTTTGGAGCAGTAATAAGATTAATATATACTCCCTTTTTTTAATGGCTGGATTCAAGGGAGGAGGTAAGGATTCTATCCTTTAAACTTACCAAAAATCTTAGCTAAAAGCTTGAAAATTGGAAGCTAGGCTAGGTTGTTTTCTTCATGTGTGTTTAGCTGAAGTTTCTGCCGTTCTTTGGGAAGTGAAGCTGCTGTGTTTGCAACCATTTTAAGCTTCCTATATACTCCATATTAGTAGGAGTTGAAGACAAGAAAAGGGTAACCATTTCTAGCTATTAAACATGCAAGAATTTCCTTAGCTAAATCTAGAAGTTGAAGTTGGTTTTGTGGCTCATTTTTGGTGTGTTTTTGGGTGAAATTTTTTCCCCTTTTTGGAGGTTGATATAGCTATGTTTTGCTGGAAATATACTCCTTTTATGCTGGGGAGTAATCACAATAAAATCTAGGTAAGTTCACCCTTTCATTTTTCCCCTTAAAGGCTATGGAAACAAATTAAAACAAAGTAATGAAATGTTGTTTTATATTATTGTTATGGCTTCAGTTGAGATGACATTTTGTCTAGGAAATTGGCTCAAACCATAATTGTTGCATGAGTATAAATTCAAGAAATTGAATAGTACTAAACATGGTTGTCGGAGGAAGAAGTGATTAAGTAAAACTCGTCGGAACGAGGTATGTAAGGTGCTCTTTGTCTCTTGATTTCAAGCACGAACTCATGCCGAGGATGAATCCAGAATTCCCCTGTACTTAATTTATGTAGTAGCATAATTCTTACCTTTTCTTAGAATTACTTGATATTACGTTGTGTATTTGCTAAAGAGTTGGAACACATGAGTGTAAAGTGAAGAAGGCAATTGCCTTCAATTATGGTCATAGTTGAAAATTTAGTTTGAAGTCCCCTCACCGTGGGCACTGTGAGCTGGTCCTTTACATTATGTTATGTATTTGTGGTGTCAAAGGTGTTCACATCAGGGTTGCTAAGGAAATTGGTAAATATGGCAAGACGACGATGCACGGACAGACCTAACATTTGAAATTGGTTTTAACTCAATAAGGGCTAGCAAGGGTGATGAAGTGAAATTTCCTTAAAATAGTTACCTACCCTCTTATATGTATGTTTTAAGGTGCCTAGTGCCATGAGAGGGTCCACCGATCCTTCTTACTTAAGCTAAGAGACTAATTTACACATTTCTTCATTAACCGATACGTTAAACTTGGACAATAGAACTCGAATGTGTAAACTATTGATATTTCTATAAAACCATCTTTATGGGAAGGTTATGCACAGTATCTGGATATTAGCAAGTTATACGAAAAAATAATATATGTATATTCCTATGCTTATGTTCAAGTTACATGCTAAGGCGACAAGGATTGTAATTAGAAAGTCGCAATATGTTTATTAGAACTCTTGAGTTATCTAGACCTCCTGAGAATCGTTTAAGGATTTAAGTAGACACGTTGCACGTTCTTTGAAAGTTGTATGTCTAAGGAGGTTAACCCAAGTATAAAAGTTGAGGCGCTAGTAGCAAAGGAAAGATAAGAGTAAATGTTAGACCTTTTAAAGTAATATGTGAGTTATATGCTCTCTGCCTGTAGTTGATTTCAAAAAACCTTTGAACGACGTTAAAATATGAGAAAGGCAAGGTTTAAGAGATAAGGTTGGTAATTAGGTAAAAATATAAGTGCATATGAGAATTACTAGGATAATGAACACGAGAGTAAATAATTAAGTAGGGAATGAAGAATCCTGTTTGAAAAAGAAGTTAATATTAATACAAAAGGTAGAGCTAAATGTTGTTAACTTAGATGATAAGGGTTACAATTTTGAATGAGTTACGCAAATGGCTAGCAAGATTTACCCTGTTCTAAAGACGTTTAGCGAAAGAGTTATAAATAAAGTTGTTTATGTTCAATTTGTGTTAAGTTGATGAAAGACCAGTAAAGTGTTAACTTCTTATGAAATGATTAGAATCGAATATTTTTGAGATAGTAACTCAAGTTAAAGAGAAGTTCTTCATCGTACTTTTTAAATAATTATATTTGATTATTTGTTTTAAGAGTTGGAATTACTTTTTCAAGTTTTAAAGGATTTTTTTTCTTGTAAGTTTCTGAACTGTTTATAATGCCGCTAAGCTTTCTAAGCTCCTCATATATTGCAAAGTTTCACACGAGCCTTTCCTATGTTGTCTAAATCATCACTATAAGTCTTTATTCATCTTAAGGCAGCCCCTAGACAGTTGCCTAGCATTTTTATGATAAAGAGCTCCAAGTTTGAGATACACGAGTTATGTCTTCCTGTTCATAAGTTACATTGAGATGTGATATGATGTACAACGAATAAGGTATGCTCACAATTCTTGATATGAAAGAATGAAAGTCAAACGAGTATAAGCATGAAATGAATGTTAACATTGTTAATGGAAAATGTTAAGTTAAGATATTCCTCTCTTCTCCTTGTGTTAGTATTGCTAGGAAATGTTTAAAATCATGAACGTGTGTCTACACAGTCTTTATGATATTCCAGTCCTAGGAACTTTCCTCGAATTCATTCACAGCATATGTATGTATTTAAATGCTAAATTACTAAACCTATATGTGTATGACATAATTGTAGTATTTGGGGTCGTGGTAAGATCCTACACATGTTATAGTTACTGAGTCGGCATATTTCATGGTTGTCAGTATACAGATAGTCTGTATAAGCTCCATTAGCTTTATTTATGATTATTGAGATTTATTTTTATATTACCCCAGTATGATACACCGCCTGGATATATCCTTATTTTACCCCAGTATGGTACACCGACTGGAGATATTTTTATTTTACCCCGGTGTGGTACATTGGCTAGAGATATTTTTATTTTACTTCGATGTGGTACACTGGATGGATATATTTTTATTTTACCCCAATGTGGTACATCGGCTGGAAGAATTTTACATATGGATTTATGGTTGCCTGGTCGCTGGAATTACAATTATAGTTTCTTTCTTGTGCATTTCTTTATTGAAATTTCAACTTATTATAGAGTTATTATCATGGTTCATTTACCAGGATTCTAGGTTGTTACTATTCCTTATTCCTGGTTCAACTATCTTGAGTTCAGTTACATTATAGTGAATTGTTATCAATTACAGGTTGTAGAATACCAGGTTATATCTATCCTTTAAATGTTATGTGCTGAGTCAATTATTATAGGATTGTTATCTCATGTTTACAATTTCATCCTTACATACCAGTACATTTCATTCATACTGACGTCCCTTCGCTTGGGGACCTGCGCTCATGTTGCAGATGCAGCTAGAGGTTGGGATTGCCAGTTGCAGTAGAAATTCATGAGATCAATGGATGTGTTGGTATGCTCCATTTTTCCTAGAGCTAGGTCTTAGTTATTTATGCTTGAGTTTTGAGATGTAGTTATGGGTAGGTCAGAGCCTTGTTCCGACCATCAGTCAGTTTACTCTTTAGAGGCTTTGTGGACTTAGTGGGTATAGTGTTATTCAGTTTGTGGCCTCGTCGGCTTGTTGTTGATTGGTTTAGCATACTCATTTCCTTGGTTGCATTTCAGTTGTTTACCTTGTATTGTTGAGACCTTATGGGTCCGGTTTTTACTCTAGTTAATTGTGATAGGTGGCCTGGATGGCTTAAGTGTTACAGTTATATATGCCATATAGACAGCTTCTCGATTAATCATGAATCGAGTGTCATTTGCACCCCACCCCAATTTTGGGGCGTGACATATCTAGTGGCACAAATGAGGTCAGATCACCGATGCACTTCTTTAACAATGACACATGGAAGACTGGGTGCATAGATGCTAACTCCGAAGGTAATTCTAACTCATAGACCAATTGCCAATTCACTCAGAATCCTGTAGGGTCCTACACACCTCCGACTGAGTTTCCTTTTCTTTCCAAACCTTATCACCCCTTTGATGGGTGAAATTTTCAGATAAACCCATTCATCTATGGAAAATTCTAGCTCTCTTCTCCTCATATTAGCATATGATTTCTTACGACTCTTAGTTGTTTTCAACCTTTCTCTGATAAGTTGAACTTTCTGCATAGCCTCATGAATTGCGTCTGGCCTTATCAAAGTGGCTTCTCCAACCTCAAACCACCCTATAGGAGACCTACACCTCCTACCATATAGTGCCTCAAACGGGGCCATCTGAATACTGGTGTAGTAGTTGTTGTTGTATGCAAACTCGATGAGAGGTAGGTGATCATTCCAACTTCCCTTGAAGTTGATCACAAAAGCTCTCAACATATCTTCTAAGGTCTGAATGGTCCGCTCAGCTTGTCCATCAGTCTGAAGGTGAAAAGTTGTGCTGAGCTTGACCTGAGTACCAAGTCCTTTCTAAAATGACCTCCAGAAATGCAAGGTGAAATGGGTACCTCTATCTAATATGATGGATAAGGGAACTCCATGTAGTCTAACCAACTCCAGGATATACAGTCTAGCATAATCCTCAGCTGAGTTTGTAGTTTTAATTGGGAGGAATTGTGCTAACTTAGAAATTCGATCTACTATCACCAAAATAATATCATGCTGCTGGCGAGTACGGGGTAGACCGGTAATAAAGTCCATATTCACTTCTTCCTACTTCCATGTGGGTATGCTGATATCCTGAGTCAAAACCCAAGGTCTCTAATATTCAAATTTAACTTGCTGGCAGTTCGAATACTTAGCCACAAACTCTTCAATGCCCCTCTTCATGCTGTTCCACCAGTAGATTTCCCGTAGGTCACGATACATCTTAGTGGCACCTGGGTGGATAAAATATCTGGAGTTATGTGCTTCTGCCAGTATTCACTGTCTCGGGTCATCTACGTCTAGAACACATAGTCTGCCCTGTTAACGAAGCACGCCATCTCCCCTTTTGGAGAAAGCCTCCACTTCATTTACTGCTTCTTTCAGCTTAAGCAGTATGGGATCTTCATCCTGTTTTGACTTAACCTCAAAAACTAACGAGGATTTTGACCCATTCTGTAGTACTACTTTTCCCTCAGCTGAATCCACCAACTGCACTCCCAACCGAGCTAACCTATGAATATCCTTTGCTAGCTCTTTTCTGCCCTCTACAACATGAGCAATGCTCCCCATTGACATCCTGCTTAAGGCATCCTCCACCACTTTGCCTTTCCCGCGTGGTACAACACACTCATGTCATAATCTTTCAATAACTCCAACCACCTTCTCTGATGAAGGTTCAAATCCTTCTGACTGAACACGTACTAAAGGCTCTTGTGGTCGATCAAAAAATCCACATGAACCCCATATAGGTAATGCCTCCATATCTTCAAAGCAAACACCACTGCTTCCAATTCAAGATCATGAGTCGGATAGTTCTTCTCATGAACCTTGAGTTGTCTAGAGGCATAAGCTATTTGTTATACCCTGAAAGCCCAAAGATCAGACCTGGGATTTGAAACAGAGAAAAACTTAAAATCTAGCATCAGGCACAGAATGAGTCATGAGGAGACCCGTGAGAGCAGCCCACGAGTCGTGGGGAGGCCTAGATAAGGAGTTTGCAGTTTGGGAAACAGGATCCCCATGGGCATGACCACGACTCTTGGTCAGTCCCCACGAGTCGTCAGATCAGTTGTGGGGTGGGTGAGCAAGGAAAAGAGAAGAAGAGAGGCAGTGTACTTGACGAAAGGACCCCATGAGTCGTGATCAGTCCCCACGATTCATGGGGAGGGTCATGATCAGCTAACTAGAGATTCTTGGTATTGAGGCAGTGTACATCACGAGTGGTGACCACGAGTCTAACGAGTCGTGATATCTTCTATTATGAGCCAGGAGACCTGATGAGCAGTGTACTTCATGGATCAAAGCATGAGTCGTGGCCATGGAGGATGAGTCTTTAGGTCCCTCGTTTGGACCATCTGACAGTAATTTTATGAAAATTTAGTAAGGGCTATTTCATGATTCCTAAGATCCTAAGACCTAAACTACATCGTTTTAAGTTATGAACGATGACTTTTAAAGGGGTTAAGTTCATTTTAGGCCTTATTCATGCACGCATGGTAGAAAGTGAGAGAGGGTGATCAAGCTTTGTGTTCTTCCATTTCCCTTCAATTTCTTCTTGGACATTCAAAGAAGTGTAAGAATCAGCTACCAACTGGTATGTAGGGTTATGAATGGGTGATTCCTTTCACACCCATGCCCATCCCTCTCTAAATCATGAATGTTCTACGACTAATCTATGGGGTTTTAACCCAAATGCATGAATTTCCTAATTCTTTATATGGGTATGATTTAAATATATTTCTACCATTGAATTATGAAGCATGGGAAAATTTTTATAATGTTTTCAATTAAAAATCATGTTTCTAGCTTTATGAATGAAAAAACTCATTGATAAAAAGTTCATGAAAGATGAGATTTGTGATGAATGTATGATGATGATGAGATATTATGATGAAAAATATGTTTTCAAGATACCCATGTAAATAATCATGTTTTCTATATGAATTGAGTATTTTTCAAGTATGATGAAGCTTTGGGCAATGGCCACATGTTCAAAGTATGATTGATGATTTCTCAAATTAAGCTTACCACATGGTTTTGGAGTGAAGACTCTTAATTATCTTTCAGCTTGTGGTATGGTTTGAGTTAAAGTTTCTCATATGCATGATTTCATATTTGAGATGTATTTGATGATTGAGCTTCTTCAATACAAGATGTTGAGCTCCGTTGAATAACGATGTAGAACATATGCATATTTTTGGGAGTAGTATGTAGCACCGAGCAAGCTAAGGGTCGATCACCCTATGCCTCAAAACTATGCGCCAACGTAGATTTATACTGATATATATTACTTCGGGACCTCCCTTGTGAGCTATCCCCGGCCCTATTGGCCTATGAGCTTGATATTGATATCATGGTCTCGCCCCTAGCCCTGGCAAGGCTTTGGATGGCTCTACCCACTTGAGTGTGATAGTTGGGACCCCATAAGCTCTACCGCGGTATGTCGGTTAAAAGACAAGTCTCCCATTGTTCCTCATGATTTCAGTTATGCATATTCATTATTCTTGAGATTTATACATTGATACATGTTTTACAGCAGGTTTGACTCAATGGTCAGTTTTACTTATAAATATCTAATTTTCAGATTTGAGTCAATCGATTCAGTTATAATGATATGTTATGTTATGATGAGATCATGATTTTAGAAAAAATGCATGCAAGCCCTACTCTCAGATCCTTAATGTTTATGTTTACATTATGCATGTCTTTAAATGATTTTACTTACTTAAGTTTTTTTACTTACCTTGCATACTCGGTACATCCCACGTACTGACCCTATACTCTATGTTGTATCGTTTCATCATACAGGACCCGGTTCTCAAGTTCAGCCTCGCTCATAGTTCGACTTCAGAGTTAGCACCTTCTTTGTTGGTGAGTCCTCATCTCCCGAGGACTAGAATATTCAGATTTCCTTTATGTATTTCAATTTTAGTTTTGTTGAGTTAGTTGGGGTCTTGTCCCATAGACTCGTCATGTTTAGAGGGTTTTCAGACAAAAGATGTATTCATCTTCAGATTGTGTATTCTGATGTTATGTTTGATTTAGACTTCCTCTATGATTATCTTGTTGATTCTTCTATTTTATTGATTGAGTTAGAGGAATGTTTATGGCATGGGTAAACTTGGGGTCTCTCGAGGCTCCTTTTCCCGTGTTGCGATCCGGGCCTCCGGTCGGGTCGTGACACTATCACCTTACCCCTCTGCATCGGAGCACAACTGAGTCCAACTCTAGAAGCATCACAATAGACTACAAACCCATTGATGTGTCATGACTTTATGACACTTTTGATGCTTAAAACCAAGAAAATAAGCAAATTTCAGGTATGTTTATGCAGATATGATGTGTTTTGTTAAGTGTTGCAGAAAAATAGGTTCGAAATGTGAAATGGGCAAAGTAAGGCAAAAATAGAGCAAAATGCAGACTGCTAGTCAAGGCACGAGCCGTTGTCCAAGTGGAAAACTTGTTCCTAGAGTCATGGGAAAAGATCAAGCTTTATTGAGAAGAAACAAGGCACCTAACGAGTTGAAGGCATGACTCGTTACATCTAGTAACAAGTCGTTATGTCAATCGTGAAGGCTGGAAGGAAGATTTCTGAAAAATGCTTAGGGAACAAAACGAAAGACATAACGAGTCATTAGGTGAAGTGACGACTCGTCATGAGATACTATGAGCAATCGTCAGGTACACTGGAGGATTTGTTGATCCATGGCCACAAGGGATCTAACGACTCGTGCCCTGACCTGACGAGTCATTAGGTGACCCATTGTCAAGACTGGATAGTTTTCTAAGGATGACTCGGGGACGCTTGCCACGATTAATTAGGAGACCTAACGAGTCATTACTTGACCCGTCACCACTGCCGACCTGGATTCTGTTTTTAGTTAGGAAAAGTTTTTTTTGGAACTATAAATACATTATTTAGGTTTATTTTTTAAGTACAATTTATTTTACTATTTTTCAAGTGAATTTTGGTGTGTTAATGATCCTTCTTGGTTCAAGAAACGAAGTTTGTAATTTTGTTCTTGATTTTGAGAATTAAACAACATTGCAGTCTTGTTCATCGATTTTGGTATTTCATTCAATTCAAGTGGTTTTCTTCTATGAATCTTCGTAAGTTACGATTATGATTTCTTCTATATTTTGTGATTGTGATAATTCAAATATGAGTAGATAAAACCCATAACTAGGGTTGTGGGAACCATGATGAATTAACACACATAGGTAGAATACTTAGTGAATCTTGAACGGGGTTTATGCATGTATTGTTTTTCCCTTCATTTTAATTGTTTCTTAACGATTGCAAACATTGGAAATTGCCTTATTCTTACTCACCGTATCAAGGGCTAGAGAATCGGAAAAGGAACGAACAACAGAGATTTGAGGCTATCAACCCTCATCTAATAGCTTGACCTTGTCCAGGAATAGCTAATCTGATATTAAGGGTGAGGGTTAACTAAGCATACACCCGTATACGGACCAAGTTGTGTGTTGATAATAATCTAGATAAGGGACCAACCATTTAGGTGAATTTGACTTACCATTATTGCATGCTAAACACCAGAATAGATCGTCAGTGTAAAAGTCTTGTGGTTATGAAGTCATGGAGTACACAATCCTAGTCACTTTATTGATTGAATACAACCGAAATTGATTTAAACATTTACTAGTCTTTAGTCTTGTTTATCATTTTGTGTTTCAAATATTCGCCCATAGGAAATAAGTAAGCAGATAGTATTAGCTAAATGCATTAACTCAAGTTATAGTCATATTCCTCGTGGGGTTCTACCCTAACCCTGGTTGGGTTCTATATTTGCCATCCGCCACTTTATATCTCATTTACGAGGTGTAATTTGGGAAACATCAAATTTTGGCGATGTTGCCGAGAAGTACAGCTTAGGCTTTTGTTAATTATGTTTGCTTTACTATTGGTTCTTATTTCCTTTTTATTTTTCTTTTGTTGTTTTTGTTCTTAACAAGTCTTAGGTTCATGCATGCAAAGTACTCAAAGCCAAGGAAAATCCCTGGTTCAAATTGATCACGAACTTGAACAAACACTGTGAAATCTGAGGAGAATGGCCAACATACAGGAGCAAGAGATAGTGGAATAGGCTACAGCCAGGATGTTGGCTGCAGAACAAGCTCAGCAAGAGATAGAGAGTTAGCAAGTAGCTGCTGAAGCCGAGCGAGCTAGAAGGAACATAGGGCTAGACCAGTAGAGGCACCGGTACTTCGATAATGATGACAATGCTGATATTGATGAAGCCGATGCCATTGGAGCTATTGTGCCTCCCCATTTTCCTGTTGGGGCATAGTTTGATATTACCAGTGCTATGATCCAATTGCTCAACATGAAGGGGTAATTTGCGGGTCATGCAACTGATGATGCACATACTCACTTGACTAATTTCGTGGGTATCAGCAAGCATACAAACAACCGGGAGAGAGTCAGGATGCGATACGGCTGAGGTTATTTCCCTTTTCATTAGGGAGTGAGGAAATGCTCTGGTTGGCTGAATTGCCCAATGATTCTATCACTAAATGGAGGGAGTTGAAAAGAGCTTTTCTTGAAAGGTTCTTCCCATCTTCCAGAGCTTTACAGCTGAAAGATGAGATATACAACTTCAGGCAACTAAATTCTGAGGCACTTCACGAGACATATTTGCGGTTCAATATGAAGCTCAAAAAGGTGCCCAACCACAGGATCCCAAATGATACATTGTTGGAGATCTTCTATAGGTCTCTAAATGTTAACACCAAGGTGGTGGCTGATACCATGTCTGGCAATACATTCATGAGTCACACTTATACTGAAGTGGCTAAAGTACTTGAAAGAATCACTAAAACCAACTGTTCATGGAACACAAGAGAGTCGGAGGCTCCGGTTGGTATTTATGCGGTAGGTATGTCTGCAGAACAAAGAAGGAAGGATGAAGAGCAAGATCAGGATATTGCTGAGATAAAGACCACAATGGGGCTGCTTGCTAAGCATTTGATGGGACCCAGGGCTGAAAAGGTGAATGTTATGGGTTCTCAGGAAAAGTCCCCGAGAAATGATGGAGGCAAATCAGAATTTGAGGAGGAAGCAAATTATCTGAATGATCAAGGGGTGGGTTTTCGGACCAACACCCAATGATCTAACCAAGACTCTTGGCGTCAAGGTCAGGGGAACGAAGGTCGGAACTACTGTAGAGATAACAATTACAACCGAGGCCAATACAGAGACAATGGAGACTGGAAAAAGCTTGAGGAGTACAAGCATGATAGAAGCGGTCTATATGTTCCTCCAAGGAACTGTGAGCCAAAGTCTAGTGGTTTAAGGGTGGAAGATATGTTGTATAAGGTACTTAAGCAGATGGAGGCGACAGATCGCCATTTCAAGGAGCTCCGTGCTGATATTTCTAGTATGAACTAAAAGGTGGAATCACATGTCGTGGCCTTTAAGCAGATTAAGTAGCAGCTTAGTCAGATATCTGTTGCTGTGAACCAGAGGCATAAGGGCACACTTCCCAGTAATACAGTTTAAAATTTGAAAAATGAAAATCATTGTATGGCGGTCACTACTAGGAGTGGGAAGGTGAAAGTTGATCCTCTGAGGCCGGTTGTGATTGATGAGACAGTAGATCCCTTATTGATTGATCATGATAAAATGGCAGATTTCGAGGACCAAACTTTGGCTGATGATTCAGTAGAGAAAATTGCTCCTAGTAATGCACAGGAGCATGGATCTGGCAAAGAGAAGGAGAAGGAGGTACCGCAAAAGATCACACCAATTCCTAGACCTCCTCCCCCTTTTCCACAGAGGTTGAAGAAAGAGGTCAGAGATGGGAAGTATCACAAATTCATTTCCATGTTGAAACAATTATCTGTGAACATCCCATTAGTTGAGGGACTTGAGCATATGTCTGGCTATGCTAAATTCATGAAGGACCTTGTCACTAAAAAGAGGACCGTAAACTTCGAACCTACAGATAATTTGCACCACTATAGTGCAATAGTATCTCATTCCCTCGTTCAGAAAAAGGAAGACCCTGGAGCTTTCACCATACCATGCACTATTGGAGCCTTTAATTTTGCCAAGGCACTATGTGATATGGGTGCTAGTATTAACTTGATGCCGTTAGAAGTGTTCAGACAGTTGGGCTTGGGATCCCCCAAACCGACTACAACGTGGCTTTTGATGGTAGATCGCATGGTGAAAAATCTGGTGGGAATTTTCTATGATGTTCTAGTAAAGGTAGAGTCCTTTATATTTCCAGCCGATTTTGTCATTCTGGACTATGAGATTGATTTTGAGGTCCCCATTATCTTGGGGCAACCATTCCTTACCACCGGACATGCTCTTAAAGATATGGAATCGGACAGCTGAAATTCTGGTTGAACAATGAGGAGGTGGCATTCGATGTATGCCGATCCACGAAGCAACCAAATAACATGAGGGTGATCTCAGTAATTGATGTTGTGGAACCTAAGTTTCCAATTATGCCCATAGAGGAGTTAGTGACTCTTGAGGACTTAGCAGCAGTTTTGATGAATGTTGGTGCTGAGGAGATCCATGGGGGTGAGGAGATAGTTAATGCACTTGCTGGTGTGGGATCATACACCTATACTCCAAAGAAGATTGATCTTGATCTGAAGAATCGGGTGACCCCACCTCCAAGCCATCAATTGAGGAGCCTCTGGTATTGGAGCTCAAAGCACTCTTGTCTCACTTGCGGTATGTATTTCTAGGGACCAGTAACACTTTACCGATCATTATTGCAGCTGACCTGGAGGAATGGCAAGTGGAGGCTTTGGTCTCCATTCTGAAGAGATATAAAAAGCCATTGGGTGGACCATTACAGACATTATTGGAATCCCAGCCGGTATTTTCACTCATAAGATCCAGCTAGAGCCAGATTGTATTTCAAGCATTGAGCATCAGCATAGGTTGAATCCACCTATGTAAGAGGTGGTCAAGAAGGAAATCATTAAGTGGTTGGATACAAGTGTGGTTTACCCTATTGCTGACAGCAAATGGGTGAGCTCAGTTCAGTGTGTACCAAAGAAGGGAGGAATCACGGTGGTCCCAAATGCTAATAATGAGCTCATTCCACTCAAGCCAATCACCAGTTGGGGAGTATGCATGGACTATAAGAAGTTGAACCATTGGACTCAGAATGATCAGTCTCCTATGCCATTCATGGATCAGATGCTAGACCGACTTGCAGGCAGAGGATGGTACTGTTTTCTTGATGGTTATTCGGGGTACAATCAGATATCTATAGCCCCCAAAGACCAAGTGAAAACTACTTTCACCTGTCCTTATGGTACATTTTCTTTCAAGAGGATGTCATTCGGGTTATGTAATGCGCCCGCCACTTTTCAACGTTGCATGATGTCCATATTTTCTGACATTGTGGAGGACACCATTGAAGTCTTTATGGATGGATGACTTTTCGGTGGTGGGTGATTCATTCGAGGATTGTTTGGATCATCTGAGCAAGGTGTTGCAGAGATATAAGGAGACCAACTAGGTGCTTAACTGGGAAAAGTGTCATTTCATGGTCAAAGAAGGTATAGCTCTAGGAGACAAGATTTCTAATAAAGGTATTGAGGTGGACAGGGCCAAGATCGAAGTAATTTCTAGTATATCACCTCCAATTTCTGTGAAAGGTGTTCGAAGCTTTCTAGGTTGTAATACCCCAAAAGTGCCTAAGATTAGACTCGAGATTTAAAAATGGAAGTTGGCAGAATCTGGGGAAAATCCCATAGAACAGGTCACCTAACAGATCGTTGGTGCAACCAATAAGCTTTGGGGAGCATTCATGGTGAGATCTGGCCAGGTGGCAATTGGAAGTAACGGGTCAAGTAATGACCCGTTGTTGGTTACCACGAGTCGTTGCTTGAAGTCATGATGGGACTGGTCCTCAGCCTAAGGGGAAGTAACGGGTCGTTGGATGACCTGTTGTAAGGAGCAATGGGTCGTGGTAAGCAATCATGGGAAGGAATATTAAAACCTCCAGTCGGTGTAACGGAAGGAAAAACACGAATTATTGGAAGGAGGAATTAGTCGTGGTATGGCTCGTGGGTAGGTTTGGTGCAGGTCGTCAAAGGAGAAGCAACAGACGATGCAATGGACCGTCGTACTGAACAACGACTCATCCTGTCAAGTCGTGGGATCGAACCTAAGAATGTGAAGTTAGGAAGTGGAGACGATGGATGCATACCATGAGTCGTGGTATCCAAGAATGACTCGTTAGGACAGTCGTTGTTACCACCAGTGCAGAAATTTCAGGAATTTCATTAAAGGCATTTTCATCATTCCTAAGTCCTAGGGTCCTAAACTATGCCATTTAAGGATTGAAATGCAGTGTTTTATGAGGGTAAAACCTATCCTAGGCTCATTCATATCCATGCATGCAAGAGTGAGAGTCTAGAGAGGTGATCAAGGCAAATCCTTCAAGGTTCTCTTTAATTTCTTCTTGGGCATTCAAGGAAGTGCAAGAATCAGCTATAATTAGGTACGTAGGGTTATGAATGGGTGAATCCTTTCACACTCATTCCCAATTCCTCTCTAAATCATGAATTTCCTATGTCTAATCTATGGGGTTTTAACCCAATGCATGAAATTCTTGATTCTCTGCATGGGTATGATTTAAATATGTATATACTATTTAATTATGATTCATGGGAAATTTTTATGTTATTTTCAATGAAAAATCATGTTCTAAGTCTATTAAATCAAAATGCCCAATTATAGAAAGTTCATGAAAGATGAGATTTATGATGAATGTATGATTATGATGAGATATTATGATGAAAAGCATATTTTCAAGATACCCATGTTTATGATCATGTTTTCAATAAAAATTAAGTATTTTCAAGCATGTTAAGGTATTGGGAAATGCCCACATGTCAAGTATGATTTATGATTTTCCCGAATTAAGCTTACCACATGGTTTTGGAGTGAAGACTCCCAATTATCTTTCATCTTGTGGTATGTTTTGAGCTAAAGATTCTCATATGAATGATTTCAGATTTTACATGTATTTGATTATTGAGCTTCGTTAATTGAAGATAATAAGCTTCATTGAAAAACGATGGAGAGCATATGCATGTTTTGGGAGTCTAGCACTGAGTAGGCTACGAGCCAATCACCCTAGGCCTCAGAACTACGCACCAATATAGGTTTATTCTTATATATATTACTTCGGGACATCCCTTGTGAGCTATCCCCTGCCCTATTAGGCCACAAGCTTCATATCGATATCATGGTACCGTCCCTAGCCTGGCAAGGCTTTGAACGGCTCTTCCCACTTGAATGTGATAGTTGGGACCACATAAGCTCTATCATGATATGTCGGTTAAAAGACGAATCTCCCATTGTTCCTCATGATTTCAGTTTTGCATGTTCATCATTCATGATATTTATACATCTATATATGTTCTAAAGTAGGTTTGACTCAATGTTCAGTTTTACTCATGACTATCAGATTTCAGCTTTGAGTCAATCGATTCAGTTATGAGGTTATGTTATATTATTATAATATCATGATTTCATAAAGAATGCATGCAAGCCCTACTCTCAGATTCTTATTGTTTATGTTTTACATTATGCATGTTTTTAAATGATTTTACCTATTTAAGCGGTTTCACTTACCCTGCATACTCGGTACGTTCCACGTACTGACCGCATACTCTATGTTGTATTATTTCATGATACAAGACCCGACACTCAGACTCATCCCCATTTATAGCTAGTCTTCAGAGATAGCATCTTACATTTGTTGGTGAGTCCTCATCTCCCGAGGAAGATGATTACTCAAACATCCCTATGTATTTTTAGTTTCCAGCTTTATCGAGTTAGTTGGGGTCTTTTCCCATCAACTCATCATGTTTAGAGGCTATTTAGACAAAAGGATGTATTCAGCTTCAGATTATGTATTGTGATGTTGTGTTTATTTCAGACTTCCGCTAAGATTATGTATCGCCCCGAGTTTATATCCTGGACTGAACACGGTACTTGAAGCCACAAGTGACCCCAAGTAAACCCCCTGTCTATCATACACTGGCATTCTGAGTAACCTATAAATACATGCAGTGGAGATTTATAGCAAAAATAATAATTCTTGAATAAGGTTACATATTTAATAAAATCAATCTAAGTCTAAAAACAACTTTACGTCTGAGAGCCACTAGGTCTGATGAGCTACTGGGACAAACCCCCTACTAACTCCAAATCAAAATAAAAGAAATGAAATCATGACTAAAGCAAGTAATCTTCGTCCTCGAAGAATGAGGACTCACCAACTGTATAGATGAGTTCTTCGATATACGGCCTGCTAACGAGGTTGGGACTGTGATCCTACATCTATATCATAAAATGATATAGCATAAAAGTATGCATCAGTACTTTGAATGTAATGAGTAAGTGAGAGAAATATAATACAATAGAATGAATAATAAAAGAAATGCTAAACTGGAAGACATACAATGACCAACTAAAGCTACTGAACTAAATAACTGCAATACTGAGGTGGTCTAGAAGACCCTATCTGATGGTGAAAGAACATTCTGAGTCTGGATTATTGATCTGAACTGAACTGGATTAAGACTAGACTGAACTGACTAGTGGGAGAGTCTATAGCCGACATGTAACCATGTGAGCTAGACGTGGAGTCCGATGTATACACCCTACTGGTAGGACCCAATATACCTTGCCAGGGTATAAAGGCATGAACTGGGTGATCACAAAAGTTTGAGGCCAATCAGGCCAATAATACTGAAACCTACACTGGGAACGTAGTTCTAGGAACCTGGGTGCGCTAGAACCCCGGTCCACTCAGTGCTAAGTCCTACTCCTATTGGATAATCCTAATCTAAGCTGATAGCTCAAAATTGGGGCCTAAGACTTGTCAGGTATACATATCTAAAAGTACCCTGAGAGTCTTATCGGACCAAATTCTGAAACTGAGTTCTAGACTGGTAAGAGCTGCTTATCTAGAAGCATCGTAACCGTCTAAGAACAAACTGTAATATGAACTAGGGTCCTAGGGTTAGTCAGAGCTATACGTCTAAAGTGTCATGACTGCCTAGTGGGCCAATAACTAAATTCTGAATCTGATCTTGGTAACTGGGAGATGATACTGACACCTCATGAGTTTCCTATAGTCAAACTGATCAGCTGACATTTCTGACTGACACTAAGAATTTCATACTTGGACTAAGGCTAGACAATCATGTATCTGACTGAGAACTTAGTATGTAAATAGTAAGGGAATTCACTATACTAGTATATCAAGAGAATTCCAAGGTTTATCATTTCAACATGAATTTCTCGTCTGTTCGACTCTCAAAAACTAGAGCTGAGGTCAAAGCACAGAGATAAGAATCAACACTACCATTATCTGGTGGGAAAATACCCATAATTAACATACATGATGGTTCCACATGGATTAAACAAGACATTATCAAGATTTTCTCAACATTCAAAGATCTGCAAGGCTAAAATTCACTTTTGTGGAAATAATATCAATTTACTCATGAGCTGATGGGAATCATGTCTAAACATAATAATGGATATCATTCTACACGAATTCAAAGAAAATTTGCATGTAATCTCTTAGCATTCTGAAACTCAGGGCTAGAATTCATAAAGAAATTTGAGAAGAGTTTTGGGGGACACAAGGGAAGAACTATCCCCTTGTTGAATTCCCACATACCTGGTGAAGAAACCCAAAGAATTTCCTTGGGGACCGAGGGGAAAAGGTCTTCCCTAGTTCTTGCGCTAAAATGCTTTGAGAGAAACTTTCTACGATCTACTTTTCTGAAGACTTGAGTGGGGAATGGGGAAAAAAACCATTTACCCCCACTAATAAGTCTGGAATTATGTCTAAAACAATGTAGTTTCAAGTTTAGGAAGGTAGGAAATTACTGAAAGGCCCTAGGAAATTCACAGAAAAACTGATTGCTAGTCCCCCACGGAGGACCCTACGACTCGTGCCCAGAGATCACGATTCGTGGTCACGGTCGTTGGGTCCACTTCCCAGGATCCCCCTATTGGTCACCATGAGGGACACTATGACTCGCGGTGTACCCCACGACTCGTGGTGACCAATTTTGAAGTTCACTGCCAAAATTCTCCTGGTCTTCACATTTCTCTTGACCACGAGTCACCTCACGACTCGTGGGGTAGACCACGACTCGTGGTCGCACCTGTGGTCACCCCAAATACCAAAATTTTGAAATAACCCCAGGTCTCACCATGAGACACCTAATGACTCGTGGTCACTCCCCACGGGTCACAGAACGACTCGTTCTGTGACCTGGAGCAGATTTCCTAGTTTTCTCTAATTTAAATCCCAGGTCTAGTTCTTGAGTTTTTGGGTACAATATCTCCCCCTTGGAAACATTCGTCCTCGAATGTTAGAAAATACATTAGGAAAGTAGAGAGATGCAATGATAATATTCAAATACTGATCATTAAACCGAAAACTAACGGAATGGATACCTCCAATTCAAACTACATAGTTGAACTGAATTAACTTCTCTTACATACATCCATAAACACAAAAGAGACTTAAACACATGAATTGAACATGAAAACTAAATTGAGTTCTAGGGCAGGACTGATATCTCAAGCTGTGATTGAGCCGGTAGAGAATAAGTGTGGGTATCTGGCTATCATATTTGCTTCGGCTCCCACGTAGCTCCCTCCACCTGATTATTTCTCCATAAGACCTTGACTGAAGCTACTTTCTTATTCCTCAACTTACGAACCTAACGGTCAAGGATCTGGACTAGGACCTCCTCGTATAAAAGACTATCCTTTATTTTTATGCTATCCAATGGCACAATTGAAGTTGGATCACCAATGCATTTCTTCAATAATGACACATGGAATACTGGGTGCACAGAAGCCAACTCTGAAGGTAATTCCACCTCATAGGCTACCTTGCCAATTCGCCTCAGAACTCTGTAGGGTCCCACATATCTTGGACTAAGCTTTCCCTTCTTTCCAAACCTCATCACCCCTTTCACGGGTGAAATTTTCAGATAGACCCAGTCATTGACAGCAAACTCCAATTCTCTTCTCCTCACATCAGCATAAGATTTCTGACGGCTCTAAGATGTTTTCAATATTTATCTGATGAGTTGTACCTTCTGCATAGCTTCATGAACAGAGTCTGGCCCGATTATAATAGCTTCACCAACCTAAAATCATCCAATAGGAGACCTGCATTGTCTACCATACAATGCCTCAAACGGGGCCATCTGGATGCTGGAGTGATAATTATTGTTGTACGCAAACTCGATAAGAGGCAAGTGGTCATCCCAACTACCTTAGAAATCGATCGCACATGCCCTCAACATATCTTCTAGGGTCTGAATAGTCCGCTCAGCTTTCCTATCTGTCTGCTGGTGAAAAGCTGTGTTGAGCTTGACCTGGGTACCAAGTCCCATCTGAAAGGACTTCCAGAAATGCGAGGTGAACTGAGTACCTCTATCTAATATGATGGATAATGGCACTCCATGAAGCCAAACCAACTCCTGGATGTAAAGTCGAGCATAGTCCTCGGCTAAATATGTGTTTTAACTGGGAGAAAATGTGCTAACTTAGTCATTCGATCTATGACTACCCAGATGGAATCATGTTGCCGGTGAGTTCGAGGTAGACCCGTAATAAAGTCCATATTTATTTCTTCCCATTTTCACGTGGGTATGCTGATATCTTGGGTCATACCTCCCGGTCTTTGATGCTCTACCTAACTTGTTGGCAGTTCCGGCACTTGGCTACGAATTCGGCAATGTCTCTCTTCATGTCATTCCATCAGTAAATATCCCAAAAATCATGGTACATTTTAGTAGCACCAAGGTGGATAGATTACCTCGAGTTGTGTGCTTCAGCCAATATCTACTGTCTCAGGTCACCGACGTTTGGTATGCACAATCTGCCTGATAACGAAGCACACTATCTCCCCCTTTGGAGAAAGCCTTAACCTCCTTTCTGAGAACCGCTTCCTTAAGTTTAAGAAGGATGGGATCTTCATCCTTTTTGGACTTAACTTCAACAACCAAAGAGGAGTCTAACCTGCTTTGCATCACCATTCCACCCTCGGCTGAGTCAACCAACTGTACCCCTAACCGAGCTAGCCTATGAATATCCTTCGCCAACTCTTTTTTTCCTTTCTCAATATGAGCCACGCTACCCATAGACACTCTGCTTAGGGCATCAGCCACCACATTGGCTTTGCCCAGGTGATATAGCACGCTCATGTCATAACCCTTCAGGAGTTCCAACCACCTTCTCTGACAGAGATTCAGGTCCTTTTGACTGAATACATACTGAAGGCTCTTGTGATCGGTGAAAACATCAATGTGAGCCCCGTATAGGTAATGTCTCCATATTTTCAGCGCAAACACTACCGCTGCCAACTCCGAGCCATGAGTTGAATAATTCTTCTCATGAACCTTGAGCTGTCTAGAGGCGTAGGCTATCACTTTGTCCCGCTGCATCAGAACGCAACCGAGTCTAACTTTAGAAGCGTTGCAATAAACTACAAATCCGTTCAATCCTTCTGGTAGAGTCAATATGAGAGCAGTAGTGAGTTAAGGTTTTAACTCCTAGAAACTCTTCTCACATGCATCTGACCACTGGAACTTCACCTTTTTCTGTGTCAACCTAGTCAATGGAGATGCTATAGTAGAAAATCCCTCTACAAAGCATCGGTAGTAACCGGCCAAACCCAAGAAGCTTCTAATTTTGGTTGAGAAGGTTGGTCTAGGATAGTTTTTCACTGCTGCTATCTTTTGAGGATTAACCTGAATGCCTTCATCCGGGACCACGTGATCCAGGAAAGTCACGAACTTCAATCAAAATTCGCACTTGCTAAACTTGGCGAACAACTAGCGGTCTCTGTGTGTCTGAAGCACTATCCTCAGGTGATTATCATGCTCCTCCTCATTTCTGGAGGATACCAGAATGTCATCGATGAATACAATGACGAACATATCCATATACTACTTGAATACTAGATTCATTAGGTCCATAAAGGCTGTAGGGGCATTTGTTAGTCCGAAGGACATAACCACGTACTCGAAGTGACCATACCGAGTCCTGCAAGCTATTATCGGTATGTCACTCTTTTTGACTCTTAGCTGATGATACCCCGACCTGAGATCTATTTTGGATAAACAGCTAGCTCCCTGAAGTTGGTCGAACAGGTCATCAATTCTAGGTATTGGATACCGGTTCTTGACTGTGACCTTGTTCAACTAACGGTAATCTGTCACACCCCACCTGGGGAGGCACGACTGGCACCTAGTGTCCTACTAGGATCTAAACTAACTTAACTAGGCATGTGCACTCTTGGTGCAGGCCTACTCCCCATATCAAGAAAACAACGGGCTATATCTCGGATGTAAATACAACCTCCGGCCAACAAGGCCTTATAGCCACTTGTAAAGGGAAACAGGTAACCAGAAACAGGCAATAACAGGGAATCCTATGCGGGCCAACAAGACCACCATGCTATCTAGTTACGACTAAAAGGTAAATCCAATGCTAAGCTAAGCTACGGCTGATAAGGCCGCTAACTAACAGCTAAACAAGGCCCCACACAGCCAAGACGTAAACTAAAACACATATGGGCCCCACACGGCCACCAACAGCTAACCACAGGGAAATAAAAATAATCTGCAAGCCTCTAGGAGTAATATAATGGTCGGGACAAGGCCCCGACCTACCCATAACTGTACAATCAAAAGGAGTAAACCTTCATTCTACAAGCTCCGGAGGAAAGGAGCCGACTGTGGTGACAATCCTGGCTAGGAGCTAAGAGGGGCCTGCTGCTCATCTATCCATACAGGCAGGAAAGTAATGCAGCGTCCCATAAAGGACATCAATACAATATGTACCGAATATGTAAGGCAATAATTGCAAATAACTGAAGTAAAGAAATGAAACTGAGAATAACTGAGATAGAGGGGTAGAGTTCATACCTGAATAATTGAACTTCCTATCATCTAATTTATTCGTAACTAAAGCAAACAAGAACCTTACCTGGCCCCCATAAGCCGAAAGGTACAACCAGCACAAAATAACCCACTCGGGGGCCC
This sequence comes from Datura wrightii, assembly GCA_035772735.1. Classification (NCBI taxonomy): domain Eukaryota; kingdom Viridiplantae; phylum Streptophyta; class Magnoliopsida; order Solanales; family Solanaceae; genus Datura; species Datura wrightii. The sequence goes on from JASDFA010000018.1 coordinate 149,622,994, forward strand.
CCATAGGCCCTGGTGGGTACACTTCAATCTATATACCCCTAATCAGGTCATACTGCATCATCTAATAACTATAGCCGTCCTACCCATCCCCTGGGTCTGCAACTGAGCCCGCTCGGCCACTGAAATATAGTTGTGTCTGAGTCCGGTGGACTCCTGCTGTCTGTACCCCGGTACCGAACTCAACAGGGCGTGTCGATACAGCATAAGAGTAGTCCAACCATGGAATGGACTGTATGAGGACCTCATACCTCATCTTCTTCCCTCACAGATGGCATACCGCTCCTCAGAGCGACGTCATCTAGCCCCTCGCGGGTGTCGACAGGATAGTAACCCTGGGATTGGTCATGAAAGGCTATAAAGGTCATAGTCAATCCCAACTAGACATGGAATACTGGTCTCAACTAATAACAACAGCTAATCGTTACAAATATGCTTACGGTATTCGTACTAGGATTCAAACTGAGTCATGATATTGAAGAAACTAACTTGCCAAAGGGATTCTCCTTAACATACCTGGATTGAGGATTGTTGCTTAACTGGCGAGTATCAGATTCGTATACAATATCTTTTCTCCAATTGAAATCATACTACTGGGAAAAGCAACTAGTTTCAGTACTAGATTCAGCAAAAACAAGAACATTCAATATAAGTATCAACTATACTTCAGCTTGCCAGAACACGATCGAAAACATATAATTTCTTGAAAGTTCAGAAGGTAGAAGTACTTACTTGAAGCCTATGATCGTATAAAAATTAGTTTGGAGCAATTCCAACCACTTTGGCTCAGCGGAGTTACAATTTGTCGGGTGAATTTTGCGAAATTAACTCTGCAGTAATGCTCCCTGCAACCTTAAACTTCAATACCCGAAGTTAATTTGAATTCGGGCAGAGTTTCATAGGGTAAACGGAGGAAATTTATTTGTTTCCCTCGTGTTTTCCCTCTCTGGCCGAATGAACTTAGGAAAATAACATAAAATCACAGGGAGGAACTTATATATAATTGAGGCGGTGGACAGGGGTCTGTGGCATGGACCCCATCGCAGCAGTTTACAGGCGTGCCACGGAGCCCTCGCGGAGAGAGGGGCCATAACACGCCTCCCCTGTTACAGCCTTCTCCGGCCTTCTGCCGCGCTATCTCGATTCCACACTCGTTCGACCTTTCCCCAAGCCCTTTCTCATATGTGTTGCACTCTAAAACTCTTAACCAACGTATGAATAGGCTGACTACTTGTTAAAAACTTACGGGGTGTAACATCCTCCCCCCTTAGGAACATTCGTCCTCGAATGTCACTTTAGCTTACAGGAACCTTAATTCTTTTAACTACTTATTCTGGAAAAATTTCGGCAGAGTCTCCCCTGTAATATGGACTATCTGAAAATCTTAAAACGTAGAAAAGTCCAACACAGATACTTCACACAGTACTATGACAACCATTTCACAGTAAGGCTAGAGTCAACTACACCACATATATACGACACAAATCATAAAACAACAACTGAATCGCTAAAGGTACCTTAACTCCATGGTTTGAGCTAAGACTGGAACAGCTGCAGATATTTGGATCTCATATCATCTTCAGCTTTCCAAGTCATCTCTTCTCTATTACTGTTCCTCCAAAATACTTTAACAGAAGCGACATCCTTAGTTCGTAACCTGCGAACCTGTCGATCTAATATAGTTATTAGAACCTCTTCATAGGCTAATTCCTCAGTGAACTAGACATCCTCAACTGGTAAAATTTGGGATGGATCCCCTATACACTTCTGTAGCATCGACACATAAAAGACCGGATGAACAGATTCTAATTCCGAAGGCAGGTCTAGCTCATATGCCATCTGCCCTATACTCTGGAGGATTTGATACGGTCCAATAAACCTTGGGCTGCTTGACCTTCTTACCAAATCTCATCACGCCCTTCATTGGTGATACCTTCAAAAATACCCAGTCACCCACATCAAACTCTAGATTTCTTCACTGCGCATTAGTATAGGATTTCTGGCGGCTTTGAGCTATCAGCAGGCGTTCTCTGATAAGCTTCACGTTTTCTTCTGACTGATGGATAATGTCTGGTCCAATTAACCCAGATTCTCCTACCTCGAACCAACCAACGGGGGGCATGCATTTCCGCCCATATAAGGCCTCATAAGGCACCATTTGGATTGCTGAATGGTAACTGTTATTATAAGAAAATTCAATAAGCAGCAAGTGTTCATCCCAGTTGCCTCTGAAGTCTAACATGCATGCCCGTAACATATCCTCGAGCGTCTGAATTGTACGTTCTACCTGCCCGTCTATTTGAGGATGGAAGGATGTACTCAGATTAACCTATGTCCCCAGCCTTTCTGGAAAGATTTCCAAAATTTTGCTGTGAACTGCGCCCCTATGTAAGAAATAATTGATACTAGAACACCGTGAAATCGAACTATCTCCCTAATATATAATTCAGCATAGTCGTTGGCTGAGAAGGTAGCCCTGGTTGATAGAAAATGGGCCAACTTCATCAACCTATCAACAATCACCCAAATAGAATCAAATTTACGCCTAGTGCGAGGTAACCCTGTTACAAAATCCATATTAATTGTCTTCCATTACCACATAGGCACTGATATTTCCTGTGTCAATCCACCGAGTTTTTTATGTTCAACCTTCACTTATTGGCAATTAGGACATTGTGCTACGAATTCTGCTACCTCATTTTTCATTCCCGATCACCAGTGAATTTTTTTTATATCATGATACATCTTTGTTGAACTTGTATGAAGAGAATAACGGGAATAATGTACCTCGCCCATAATCTGCTGGCGAAGTCCTGCCATATCCGGCACACAAAGGCGACCCCTAAATCTTAAAACTCCGTCCTCAGTTACCTCAAAATCCGCGATTTCCCTTTGTTGAGCCTTATTTCTAAGCTGAGCTAGGTTAGGGTCTTCGTACTACCATTCTTTCACTTCTACAACCAATGATGATACTGCCGTATTCTGAATTACTGTTCTGCTGTCTCCTGAATCTACTATACAGACGGCCAAACTGGCTAACTGATGATATTCTCGGGCCAATTCCCCCTGTTCTGGATTCAGGTATACCAAACTCCCCATGGATTTACGGGTGAGGGCATCTGCTAGAACATTGGCTTTCCCTGGATGATCTAAAATATTCACATCATAATCTTTCAATAATCCTAACCAGCGGCGTTGTCGCAAATTCAACTATTTCTGTGTGAAAATATACTGGAGACTCTTATGATTAGTGAAAACATCCACGTGGACACCATATAGATAGTGCCTACATATTTTCAAGGTATGGATTACTGCCGCCAATTCTAGATCGTGGGTGGAGTAATTCTTTTCATGCTTCCTCAACTGTCTTGAAGTGTAAGCAATTACCTTACCATGTTGTATCAGAACACATCCTAATCCGATGCCCAAAGCATCACAATACACTGCATAACCCTTTAATCCGTCTGGCAAAGCTAATACTGGTGCTGATGTAAACCTGTTTTTCAACTCCTAGAAACTTTGCTCACATGCTTCAGTCTAGTGAAATTTGGCTGCTTTCTAAGTCAACTTAGTCAAAGGGGCTGATAAAGTGGAAAACCCCTCTACAAATCTTCAGTAATATCCGGCTAACCCCAGAAAACTATGTACCTTAGTCGGAGTTGTCGATCTAGGCCATGTCTTTACAGCTTCAATCTTTTGCGAGTCCACCTGGATACCAACTTCTGACACAACGTGTCCCAGAAAGGCTACTAAATTCAGCCAAAACTCACATTTAGAAAATCTTGCATATAGCTGATAATCTTTGAGAATCTGGTGCATTGTTCGTAAATGATCCCAATGTTCTGCTTCTGAGCGGGAATATACCAGAATATCATCAATAAATACTATCAGGTACGGCCTGTAGATGTTGTTCATCAAGTCTATAAACACTGTTGGAGCATTCGTCAACCTGAAGTACATAACTAGGAATTCAAAGTGGCCATACCTGGTCCTGAAAGTGGTTTTTGGAATATCTCTCTCCCGAACTCGAACCTGATGAAACCCAGATCTTAAGTCAATTTTTGAAAAGCACTTTGTCCGTTGTAACTGGTCAAACAAGTTGTCTATTCTGGGAAGCTGGTACTTATTCTTGATAGTGACTTTATTCAGCTATCGATAGTCTATACACATACGGAGGGAGCCATCCTTCTTTCTTACAAACAAAACTGGTGCTCCCCATGGTAAAGTACTTGGCCTGATGAAGCCCTTATCTAACAGATCTTTCAACTGTTCCTTCAATTCTCTATGCTTAGTAGGAGCCATTTGGTATGGAGGAATAGATATAGGTTGAGTACCTGGTAATAAATCAATTGCAAAATCGATCTCCCATTCTGGGGGAATACTAGGAAGTTAATCTGGAAATACATTTGGAAATTCATTGACTACTAGAACGGACTGAAGAGTCAGAGATTCTGCCCAAACATCCTGAACTCTGACAATATGATAAATACATCCCTTCACTATCAATTTTCTCGCCCGAAGATAGGAAATAAACCTACCCTTTGGCGTGGATGCACTACCTCTCCACTCCCGTATTACCTCCCCTGGAAAGTGGAATTGGACAATCTTGGTCCAACATTCTACATTGGCATAACATGGTGCTAGCCAATCCATACCCATAATTGCATCAAAGTTAATCATCTTTAATTCTACCAAATATTCTAGAGTCTGGCGGCCAACAACCCCTACTATGCACCCCTGGTAGGCTCTCTTAGCTATGATGGAATCACCGACGGGTGTGGACACCAAAAAAGGTTGCGAAGCAATTTCGGTGTGATACCAAACTTTTGGGCTACTAATGGTGTGACATAGGACAAAGTGGAACCTGGATCTATCAAAACATAAATAGAATGAGAGCAAATGTCCAACATACTTGTCACAACATCCGGTGACGACTCCAACTCCTGTCGTCCCGGTAAAGCATAAGTGCGATCCGAACCGGTGCCTGAACTGGATGCCCCTGGTCTGCCTCGGCCTCTGCCGGCTAAGCTTGAGGGTTTACGCCCTGCTGGAGATGTTGGAGCATGTGACCCTGCTGAAGATTTGTCTTGTCGGTCCTGACCGCTCTGACCCTTGGCTAGACAGTCTTTCATCATATGACCCTCTCGCCCACAAGTATAACATGCCATAGAACCATACCTACAGGCCCCAAGATGGCGGCGACTGCAAATAGGGAAAGGTGGCACAGTGAGTCTACTCTGCTCGAACCCTCTCTTCTGCTGTGAACCTGATGGTTGCGAACTCTCACCAGGTCCTGACTGCCCCCGACGACCAAATCTGCCACCCTGCTACTGCTGTGGAAGTTAGGGTCTGGGTGGTCTATCTGAAATTCATGGCATGGGTCCACCCTGAGACTCTTCCTGAGCATCACTAGGTCTAGCCTTGCAGTGCTGCTCCTAGCTTCCCCTTTCTATCCTTCACTGTCGCTGCCTGATCTTTTTTATATTCTGAGAAAACGCCTGGATACAGGTGATATCCATGTCCTCTCGTAGAGTAGCCATAACACAGGTCTCCACATACTCTGGAAGCAGCCCCATAATAAACCAATGCACCCTTGATGGCATGGTTTCAACGAAATTTGGTGCATATCGGGCCAAGGAGTCGAATCTCATAGCATACTCCCAAACACTCATCGAGCCCTGCTCCAGGTGCAAGAATTGATCAACCCGGGCCTGTAGGATTTCCTGCGGCAGATAATGATCCAGAAAGGCCTCCGAAAAGCTGGACCAAGTCGGAGGGGGAACATCCCTACCTCGGGACCTCTCCTAACTCTCATACCATAATATTGCTATGTCCCGCAGCTGAATACCGCCAACTCAACCAACTCCGCAGACGTTCCATGCATTACCCTGAAGATCTGCTGCAACTGGTCCAAGAATTCATAAGGTTCCTCGTCCTGATCCGTCCCTGTGAAATGCGGGGGACTCAGAGCGAGGAAATCTTGGACCCTTGAACTACCCGGACCAAGGGCGCCACCGACTGTCACTGCGCAACCATCATCTGAGCTTTCATGAAAATAGCAAACTAACCTCCTGGTCCGAGGGCATCGGAATAGAAACTGTTGGAGGCGGTGCCGACACATCCGCTGCTCTGGATGGCTCCTGGCATGACGGAGGAGGTTGGGGAGACCGAGATGAAGTCTCCCTATCGCCCTCAAATCGGGCTAACTCTGACTGAGGCACCTTACTAGTGCCTTCCCCTGCTGCAGTATCTAACTCGCTGGCAGTCGAGGTCTGTCGTGCGTCCAACATTCCTCTGTGGAAAGGAAAATTATAGTAAGATTAGGGACTCATCTCTATACAGCATAGCTCTATAGCACAATCAGAAGAGAAAGAAGAGTAACTATCCTAACATGCCTCGCAGCCTCCCGCCTATAGTATGTGGTGCACAACACATCCATAGACAAGACTCTACTTAGCAAGGCTTGCAGACTCCCTGGGATACGACCTGCTCTGATACCAAGTTTGTCACACCCCACCTTGGGAGGCACGACTGGCACCTGGTGCCCGACTAGGATCTGAACTGACTTAACTAGGCCTCATGAAAGTCTAATTCCACTACAGAAAGTTGAATATGAATTAAACCAAAGAGGAGTGCACTCCTGGTGCAGGCCTACTCCTCATATCAGGAAAACAACAGGCTATATCTCGGCTGTAAATACAACCTCCGGCCGACAAGGCCTTATAGCCACCTATAAAGAGAAATAGCTAACTAGAAACAGGCAATAACAGGGAATTCTATGCGGGCCGACAAGACCACCATGATATCTAGTTACGACAGAAAGGTAAATTCGGTGCTAAGCTAAGCTACGGCTGATAAGGCCGCTAACTGACAGCTAAGGCCCCACAAGGCAAACACGTAAACTAAAACATATATGGGCCCCACAAAGCCACCAACAGCTAACCACAGGGAAATAAAAACAATCAGCAAGACTCTAGGAATAATATGATGGTCAGGACAGGGCCTCGACCTACTCATAACTGTACAATCAAAAGAAGTAAACCTTAAATCTACAAGCTCCGGAGGAAAGGAGACGACTGTGCTGACAATCCTGGCTAGGAGCTAAGAGGGAACTGCTCCTCATCTATCCGTACCTACAGGCAAGTAATGCAACACCTCAAAAAGGGCGTCAGTACAATATGTACCGAATATGTAAGGCGATAATTGTAAATAAGTGAAGTAAACAAATGAAACTAAGAATAACTTTATTGCAGACTGAGATCGGACAGTTTCTATACACCGTGCTAGCTCTAACTCCCAACTAGGGTGGAGACTGATAAAGGTTCTGATAGTACTCCTGGACTGATATCAAACTGAACTGCTACGTAGGGAGTCATAAATGATAGTGTGACCCCTGGATCAAGTAGGGCATATACATCCAGGTGGAAAATACGTAACATACCCATGACTACATCTGGTGAGTTCTCCTGATCCTGACGAGATGATAATGCATAAAAATAGTTTTGGCCTTGACCGCCCTCCGTACCTGATGTGGTAGCCTGTTGAGCTGGTCGGCCAGCTGGAGCTACTGAGGTGGTGGATTGTGATCTCCCTTGTCCTGCTGACGGGCTTTCATTAAGTCGATGCCCGAGCCGTCCACAACCAAAACAGCCCTCTCGACCCTAAAGACACTCTCCCCTATGGTTCTTGCCGCACTTGGGGCACGCTGGATATCTGTTCCTCACACTATAGCTCTAAGCTTGAGAGCTAGATGCTCCTCCCCTCCGGTCCTGGCGGGACTGAAAGGTAGGGGTGCTGGCTGAGCTGGGCATTGGAGCCCTCTACTGCTGCTTCTGATGTGGGTGGTTGCTACCGCCTGACTTCTGTTGGCCATGATCTGACTGGCCAGTCCTTGGCCGCTTATTCTTTCTCTCCGTGTCCCTCAATTTTTTGGCCTCAATCTGCTACGCTTAACCAACCAAGTGGAGAGGTCGATATCCTTTATCAACATCGTTGTTCTGCACTCTTTGAGAACCAGGTTGGACACCCCATTCACAAATTTAAGCATGCGAGCTCTTGGCTCGTCCACCATCTCTGGAGCGTATTTGGACAACCTGGTAAACTCTAGAGCATACTCTTCCACGGTTCTGCTTCCCTGTCTCAGGTTCATGAACTCCGCTACCTTGGCCTCCCTGAACTCTCTAGGGAAAAATCTGACCTGAAAGGCGGTGTTGAACTCCTCCCACTCCACCGGTCTTTCTCCCGCTGGTCTCCCCTCCTTCCACTGTTCATATCAGACCTGGGCTACCCTTTTTAGCTGGTAGGCAGCCAGGTCAGCACTCTCGGAGGTGCTGATACCCATTATACGGGTAATCATTCTGATCTCATCTACGAACTCTTGGGGGTCCTCCCCCACCTTGGATCCCTGAAATGATGGATGGTTCATTCGGGTGAAGTCCCCCACCCTAGCAGTTGTTGCGTACCCATTGTTATTAATTGGAACCACCTGCTGGTTCACCTGATTGGGCACAATTTGGGCAAGCAGCTGAATGGTTGCCCTCAATTCTGCGTTTGATACCGAGTCGTCATGTGGGGCTATGGGGGATGGTGGGACAGTCCGCTGTGTATTTCCAGCCGTTCTTCCATTGTTGCATCGTGGAGGCAAAGTTCACCGATATTAAGTAGAGCACGAGTCAGGAGAATGATTTGAACTTCACGCACGACAAGGAGTATGATAAAAAGGGAAGTTTCCTAATGACATCTCATAGCTTCCCCGTCATAAGTGTGGAGCGTTTCACACCCATGATGAGGACTCTACTCGATGCGGATTTTAGACATTCGAGGATACTCTAAACCTAGCACTCTGATACCAAGTTTTTCATGCCCCAAGTTTACACCCTGGACGAAACACGGTACTTGAAGCCACAAGTGACCTCAAGTAAACCCCTAGTCTATCATACACTGGCATTCTGAGTTACCTAAAACTACATGCAGTGGAGATTTATAGCACAAATAATAATACTTGAACAAGGCTACATATTTAATAAAATCAATCTGAGTCTGAAAACAACATTACGTCTAAAAGCCACTAGGTTTGACGAGCTACTTGGAAAAACCCCCTGCTAACTCCAAATCAAAATAAAAGAAATGAAATCATGACTAAAGCAAGTAATCTTCATCCTCGAAGGATGAGGACTCACTAATTGGATAGCTGAGTTCTTCGGTATACGGCCTGCTAATGGGATTGGGACTGTGATCCTGCACCTGTATCATAAAACGATAGTGCATAAAAGTATACATCAGTACTTTGAATGTACTGAGTAAGTCAGAGGAACATAATACAATAGAATGAATAATAAAATAAAAGCTGAACTGGAAGACATGCAATGACCAACTAAAGCTACTGAACTGATAACTGCGATACTGAGGTGGTCTAGAAGACTCTGTCTGATGGTCAAAGCACGTTTTGAGTATGGATTATTGATCTTAACTAAACTAGATTGAGACTAGACTGAACTGACTAGTGGGAGAGTCCATAACCGACATGTAACCATGTGAGCTAGACGTAGAGTCTGATGTATACACCCCACCGGTAGGACCTAATATACCTTGCCAGGGTATAAAGGCATGAACTGGATGATAACAAAAGTCTGAGGCCAATCAAGCCAATAAATATTGAAACCTACACTAGCAACGTAGTTCTGGGAACCTTGGTGCACTGGAACCCCGGTCCGATCGGTGCTAAGTCCTACTCCCACTGGATAATTCTAAAATGAATACTAAGTTGATAGCTCAAAATGGGGCCTAAGACTAGTTAGGTATACATATCTAAAAGTACCCTGAGAGTCTTATCGGACCATATTCTGAAATTGGGTTCTGGACTGGTCAGAGCTGCTTATCTAGAAGCGTCATAATCGCCTAAGAACAAACTGTAATCTGAACTAGGGTCCTAAGGCTAGTCAGAGCTATATGTCTAAAGGGTCATGACCACCTAGTGGACCAATAACTTAATTCTAAATCTGATCCTGGCAATTGGGAGGTGATACTTGATCTTGGGCAGATTTATATGCCCAAGTGATACTCAAAAGTACCATTTTAGCCTTGTTTATCTATCAATGTGTATACATTCTCATGTAATTGGTAATAAAATGTGAATTTATACTAACCAACATGATTAGCATTGTTTTGCAGGTAAAATGTGATTTCGGAAAGCTAAAATGCATGTTGGATGATATCGGAGTTGAACTTGGATGCGAGCAAGGGAAAAGGAATTGGACAACATGAATTAAAGGGGATCCGCGATGGAGCCGTGTCACGCTGCCATCGCGGAGGCATTCTGCCTGGATGGGGAAAATTCGCCCAAATTTCAGAGAGGGTCCGCATTTGCTCCGTGGCACGGAGCCAGTGCTCCGCGATGCACGCCGTGCCACGTTGAGCCTAAATTCCCGGACCCCCAATTCCAGTGAGGGTCCGCGTTCGTAGCGTGTCACGGAGGCAGTGCTCCGCGATGCACTCCGTGACACGTTGCTCGTTATTCAGGGAAAAATTTCCAGCAGTATAAATAGAACACTTAGGTTCATTTTTTATTATTCTGACTTGGTGGAGCAAGGACGTGGGTTACAGGCAGTTGAGGGACGAAAATTTCAGGGTTTTTTCTCTCTTTCTTTCTTCTTTAATTCAATTGCTTGTATGATTAACACTCATTTAAAGATGTTTAATCCACAAATGAGTGGCTAATTCCTCTCCTTGCTTAGGTTATGAACCATTGTAATGAAATTTGATCATTGATTATTTGGTTTTTCATCTTTTCTTCCATGTTGTTCTATTAATTCTTGTTCTTACTGCATTAGTGTGTGGCCTACATTAATGTACATCTAAAAAGTCCGGTTTCACTCGAGAGAGCAAGAAATTGGAAAGTTGTGAATTAATAGGATATGTTCTTTACTTGGTTTGGGAAAATTGAGTCTTGATTTGCTTTCAGGATAGAAATATACCTAAAAGTCGTATTAGTCAATTTAGGAACCGGAATTGTATGGCTCAGACATAAATTGCATTTGATCACAGAAATGTAGACGGATGGTTCATGATTCTTAAGTGAGGTTAAATACGAGAGTTTTAATCTCTTGGCAAATGTTCTCGGCTAGCAACTGGAGGAAAAGATTAACCAAAGTATGATGATAATTAATTTCATTACATGTTCGTTTAACCTCAGCATGCTTTCATTCATAGTTCAGATTCAAAGTAGATAATTGTTCTTAGTTTTAGTATAAAAATTTATAAAACAAACTATCAAACTTTTGGTTACACTGTTGTCTGCATTTTTAGAAGTAAAATATAGTACACTTTAGCAAATTGCACTTCATCCAAGTCTCTAAGGGATCGATACTTGGCTTACTAAAGCCACTTACTACTTGTTCGACCACGTGCACTTGCGTGTCATTTTGTATAAACCCATAAAACACCCGAACAAGTTTTTGGTGTTGTTGCGGGGACTTGGCAATTGGTGAAACTGTTTTAAGTGTTAATTTACTGTATTTTTATTTTCTTAGTGTTGACAACTTGGTCTTAGCCTGTATTTTGCAGACTTAATTGTTGTTGAACACTGGCAAGAGACAAAGAGCTGGTGGAATCGTATATAGAGCCAGAAAGGATATTTCACAGTAAACGAAGAGAAGCTCTACAAAGAAAGTTGTAGTTGCTCAGACAGACGATCATGGAGCAACAACAGAATCCACCGGTAGTACGGGCAGTGTTAGTGCCTGAAGAAGCAGCAGCTCGGCCGGTTCGCGAGGTGGCAATCCCACATGCCAATAATGTTACATCGAGTATCCGCAAACCAGAGCCTGAAGGGAGATTTGAACTTAAACAGAATATGGTGCAGTTGCTGCACACTAGCGGGCAATTTACCGGTCTCCCTCATGAAGATCCACAGCAGCATCTCCAAAATTATTTGGAGATAAGTGACACTTACATACCCACTGGAGTGTCATCAGACTATGTCCGGCTTACATTGTTCCCATTCTCATTATCGGGAGAAGCCAAGAGGTGGTTGAAACCTGAGCCACCGAATTCTATTTCTACGTGGGATGATCTTGCATGGAAGTTTTTGATACGGTTTTTTTCCCTCTGGTAAAACAGCAAGGCTTAGAAGTCAGATTCTAAGTTTCAAACAGAGAGAGGGAGAAAATTTATATCAGGCCTGGGAGAGATTTAAATCCATGTTGCGGGATTGTCCTCACCATCATCAGTCCAATGATGTGTTGGTGCACACATTTATTGAGGATTTGGAACCCCACACTAAAATATTGCTAGATTCAGCAGCTGGAGGGCAAGTGCTGGAGAAGACTTATGAGGAGCTGTATACCTTGTTGAACCGGATTTCACAGGGCAATCCAGAATGGAATGCTGATTCATCAAGAGGTGGGACAAGGAAAGCAGCAGGAGTGCTTGAAGTGGATGGGTTTACAGCTATCGCTGCACAGATAGCTGCATTGCAAAACCAACTAAACACTCACTTCAGCAACATGACATTGAACCAGCCTCAAGCCCCAGTTAATGCAGTACAACAGATGTGGTGTGAAGTGTGTGGAAGCAGTGAGCACTCAGTTGAGTGTTGTGGAGCCAATCCTGACTCGGTAAACTTTGTGGGTAATGCACAAAGGAATCACCAGCAGTATGGTAGTAGCTATAATTCAAATTGGAGGAATCATCCTAATTTCTCATGGGGTAGCAACAACCATCAGGGCCAAAGTTCGGGTCAGGGTGTGCAAAGGAACCAAGGAGGGAAGCAGAACTACCAAGCTCAATTCAGAAATAGCAGTGCACCTTCTCCACCACCATCACCCAGCATTGAGGAGATGTTCAAGACCATGATAGCTAACCAAGCTCAATTGCAGGCTGACTATGTGAAATTGGCAGCCGAAGTGAAAAACAACCAGTTAGCTACCAAGGCACTTGAATATCAGTTTAGGCAATTTGCTAGTGCCCAAAACACAAGGCCTAGAGGAGGACTGCCAAGCGACACGGATCCCAATCCCAAGTAGGTAAATGCAGTGACCACAAGGAGTGGTTTGCAGTTGAAAGAGGTGGAACCAGAAAGACCACCTCAATAGTCGGGAGCGGCAGAAGTTGAGAGGGAGCAAAGTACATAGAGGGGGAAGACCAAAGAAGCTGAATCAGAAAGACCTCCACCCCCGTTCCCTCAACGACTAAAGAAACACAAGGAGGAGGCGTGTTTCAAGAAATTCATGGAGGTGCTAAAACAGGTACATGTTAACTTACCTCTTGTTGATGTCTTGCAGGGAGTGCCGAAATATGCTAAGTACATAAAGGACATCGTGGCCAACAAAAGTCGGTTGACTGAGTATGCTACGGTGGCTCTAACAGAGGAGTGCACTTCCCAGATTCAAAATAGACTGCCCACAAAGCTAAAAGACCCTGGGAGTTTTACTATCCAGATTACTATTGGGCAGAGCATCCAAGCTCGTGGATTGTGTGACTTGGGAGCGAGCATAAATTTAATGCCGTCTTGGGTATTCAGAAAGTTGGGCCTAGGGAGTCCTAGACCCACAACGGTAATCTTGCAGTTGGCGGATCGATCCTTAGCCAGACCGGATGGCATTGTTGAGGACGTTCTGGTGCAAGTTGGCTCCCTAATTTTCCCAGTAGATTTTGTCGTGCTGGACTTTGAACCAGACGCGGAAGTCCCATTTATTTTGGGGCGTCCCTTCTTGGCAACCAGGAAACCACTAATCGATGTAGCTGCGGGGCAGCTAACAATGCGAGCACATGACAAGGTAGAGGTTTTCGATGTGTACAAGGCACCCAAGCTCCCGATGGTGCATGAAGAACTCTCGGTGATCAATGTGATTGATCAAGGTGATGATAAGCAGATGGAGGATTCCCGAGAGTTAATGGGAAAACCACCGGAAAGGTGTAAGCACTACTCGGGGGAGGACGGTGATCGAGAGAAAGCATCCATCACCCTAGCGGACAATTGAGCTTAAACGACGTCGAGCCGCGACGGTAAACCAGGCGCTGCACGGGGCGCAACCCGTGAAAAAAATTTTTTTCTTTCATTTTGTAAATTGTAAATAGATTTTTCTTTTTCTTTTTCTTGATTTACTACAAAATTTTTCGTTTTAGTTTTGTTTTATTTGTATTTAGAGTGAAACCTATAATTCTAACCAATGTTGTATAGTGAGATGAATTTTAGGTCAAACGGAGAAAAATATGCACGGAATCGTGAAGGAAAAGTGGAGGTATGAAAAATTAATAAAAAGTGGAAAACAGTGAGCTGGGGCGATAGCTCCGTGTCACGGAGGAGGACCTCCGCGTTACCCTCCGTGACACGTTGAGGTATAACCCGAAAATTCTAAAAATTTCCAGAATGGTCTCGCGATGGCTCCGTGTCATGGAGGCAGTGCACCGCGATGCACTCCGTGACACGTTGCCGTGTATATCGCGACGGGTCACACCGGGTCGCCGGGTGACCCGCACAATTTTCTTACTTTTTAACCCCGAAACCCTTCCCTATTCCCTCATTTTCTAATCCCTCCACAACCAAACCCCCCAAAACCCATCCCCTATCAACGTGACACGGAGTAAGGCAAGAAATTCACCGAGTTTTCTTCGATTCTTCAAAGTCAAGGTAAAATGGCAAGCCGGCAGATAAAGGAAAAGGCGCGTCAACTTCAGGCGCCGGAAGGAAACAAATCAGACTGGGCATAGCAGTCCCAGCTACACCAGCAGTTCCACGTGGCCAGCGCCGCCAATACGGAACGAGATGGGTGACCGATGAGGGGAAAAAGTGGTACGCGAAGCATAAAGAAAATAAATATTTCCCCGAGGAGCATATAGCATGGGAACCATTGGCACAGGAGTTCCCTAGAATGGTCCACCGGATTGAGGCAGCTGGGCTCAAGTTCATCTTTGAGGAGCCCAAGGAATGCAATCTACACTTGGTTTGGGAGTTCTATGCCAATTGGAACCCGACGATTAGGAGTCACACCATCAAGATCAGAGGGAAAATAGTCACTCTGGAGCCCCACCACCTCAATGCCATCATAGGAGCGCGGGACACAGACGCCCATGTACTCCGACAGCCGAACATTACCCCACCGTATGCGGACATCAGACGCACACTGTGTGGGGCTCGGTCGACAGCTAGATGTAGCAGACACAAAGAGAGGGGCTACCACCAGACGTTGCCCTATTCACAGATGAACAAGGAAGCCCGAATCTGGCTGAAGATAGTCTGTTCATGCCTAATCCCGGGGGTACATATGACAGATGTTACCCGGGATCGTGTATGCCTGGTGTACGCCCTGATGAAAGGGCTGGAGATTAATGTAGGGGCGGTAATTATCTCTGCCATGAAGAGAGCCCGGTTGCACCAGGGGCACAGGTATGGATTTGGTGGACTACTGACCACCTTCCTCAGAGGCCTCGATGTTGAGGAGGAGGCCCTGGACTATATCCCACAGTTGGAGCGGCGGGCCTTAGACATTACTAAAACTAAGGCTCCCGACACCACCTACGAGCCAGTGCTTACACTTGGCGAGCGACATGCTCGTGATGACCAGTATATGGCTCGAATGTATGTGATGCAGATGCTCCAGCTAAGGATAGGTGGGAGGTCGGCGACAGAGGAGGAGCTATGGCAGCTCGAGCTAGACTACCCTTTTGGCGAAAACGCCAGGGCTCTATGCCGAGTGGGGCCAGCATTTGTAGAGCCCACAGATGATGATATCCCCACAGACGAGGAGACACGTCGGGAGGACTCCGATGTGGAGTCCGATGATGACGACGGAGGCGACTCGGATATGGTAGATGAAGCAACAGCACCCAATGAAGAAGTGGAATACTTTGACTGATCAGGAGTTCCACCACCCGAATTTGTGCTATTTGAATTTTTGTGAACACTGGGGACAGTGTTCGAACTAAGTGTGGGGTGGGAGTAATTAGGTGCTAGGCTGGGCTGTTTTGTTTGTATGCTCTCTTTTGTTGTCATGTATGTTGTTTGTCCCTGTGAGTGTGAATTTTCAAGTGGTTTCGTATTTGTAAATATTTGTTGAATTGATGTGTGTTGCTGAATGTTGCTAGCTGATTCTGATTCTGTACATATTTTTGTTATCGAAATGATTGATATTTTTTTTAAAAATTTAAATAGTTTGTAAATTTTAAAATATTTTGTAAAGAATTTTTCTATCGAAATGATCGATATTTTTGACATTTTTTAATTCTTGGGTTTCTCGGCGTTTGTTTTCGGTTCTTTTACCGAGAATAGTCCCATTGAATCGACATCTTAAGTAGTGACCGTTCCCTATAATGGATGGATGACGACCGTCTTAAGGGAAATGTAGTCGTTAGGAATAGATTGTTTTCAATTATTTTTCAATTTTTCAGTTTTTCTTTGGTGGATTGCATCCCGAAACCTGTAGTTACTCTCTGGTTGCGAAATTCTAGTTGCGTGTTGTGCATGATATTCAAAATGCAAAGGTGATTCGTATGAAAGCATGCAATTTTGTAAATATGTTGAGATACCTAGGCTGTAGAGTTTGATTCAGTGTGATTGAGGCTTAATGTTTGAATTCATGTAATTAGCTGATTGAAGAGTCTGTGAATACATCTTGAATCGAGCATGTGCAAAAAGTGTGAAGTGAGGTGTTGATATTCCATGCTATTGTGAAGTGTCTAGAACTTGCCTGGTGTGTGTACAAAGCGAAATGAAGGAGGTGTATTGTAGGAAAGGATGTAGGCATTTCTTTGTTTTAACCGAGAATTTCTATTTTTTTTCCTTGTCATACCCCCCTTTCTGTGATTGTATACCCTAGTCAGCCCGTTGAGCCTTTAGCCGATTATTTCTTTCTTTTGTCCAAAAAGTGTAAACCGAGCTTAATTCCTTCTTTTCATTAGCCGTAAAGTCTATACAAAACTCTTAAGCGCTTAAGAAAAGAAAATCATTTTCCCAAAGTGTCAAAGAGTGAGAATGGTGAAAAGAAAAAGAAAAGCAGAGTGAGGGAAGAGAAGAAAAGGTTGAAGGTGCACTTGCTGTAAATACACGATAATGAAGGTGCATCTTTGTTGTTGTGTCAAGTGTGCTTAATGAAATGGGCCATACTAAAGAAAACCTTCAAGAATGGGATGATGAAAAAAGGGAAATAATGTCCATGAGTTGATGGGATGTGTTGAAAAGGCGCTTAAGGATGCTAGTGGCTATTATTGGATAATCCAATATTTACTAGTTCCGTAGCTTCCATTACAACCCATTAAAGTCCTACGTGATCTTACATCGCACTTCTTTATATTAGTGGAGTAATACACTAAGGGCAAGCTTATGGGTCCTAACATGATGCATGTGAATTCTTTTGGGAGAGAGAGTGAAATTGTGTGTACATGCCCCTGTTTGAATGTTTGTGAGTCATATGAGCAAAAAGGGGAAGACTCTCTTATGTTGTGAGGGCACATGCTTGATGAAAGATTAATTTTCGTGTCGGATATCTTGATCAGCTGATTTGCATGAGTTTGCCGATATCGAGAGTCGATTCTTAAAGTCTAGGAGGTCTTAATGTATTGAAGGTCATTGAATTGATAAGACCATGCATGTTTTCTTTATGATTTGCTGTATTGAATAATCGGTATGACCGTAGCCTAAATTGTCGAACCGAAGTAGCGAGGTTGGGATGTAAATTGCATGAATTGTATGTTTGTTGCTCGAGGACGAACAAGGATTTAAGTGTGGGGTAAGTGATCTTGGGCAGATTTATATGCCCAAGTGATACTCAAAAGTACCATTTTAGCCTTCTTTATCTATCAATGTGTATAGATTCTAATGTAATTGGTAATAAAATGTGAATTTATACTAACCAACATGATTAGCATTGTTTTGCAGG
Source organism: Datura wrightii (assembly GCA_035772735.1). NCBI lineage: Eukaryota > Viridiplantae > Streptophyta > Magnoliopsida > Solanales > Solanaceae > Datura > Datura wrightii. The sequence continues at coordinate 149,640,864 of JASDFA010000018.1, forward strand.
TAAATTGTGATTTCGGAAAGCTAAAATGCATGTTGGATGATATCGGAGTTGAACTTGGATGCGAGCAAGGGAAAAGGCATTGGACAGCATGAATTAAAGGGGCTCTGCGATGGAGCCGTGTCACGCTGCCATCGCGGAGGCATTCTGCCTGGATGGGGAAAATTCGCCCAAATTTCAGAGAGGGTCCGCGTTTGCTCCGTGGCACAGAGCCAGTGCTCCGCGATGCACGCCGTGCCACATTGAGCCTAAATTCCCGGACCCCCAATTCCAGTGAGGGTCCGCGTTCGTAGCGTGTCACGGAGGCAGTGCTCCGCGATGCACTCTGTGACACGTTGCTCGTTATTCCGGGAAAAATTCCCAGCAGTATAAATAGAACACTTAGGTTCATTTTTTAATATTCTGACTTGGTGGAGCAAGGACGTGGGTTACAGGCAGTTGAGGGACGAAAATTTCAGGGTTTTTTCTCTCTTTCTTTCTTCTTTAATTCAATTGCTTGTATGATTAACACTCATTTAAAGATGTTTAATCCACAAATGAGTGGCTAATTCCTCTCCTTGCTGAGGTTATGAACCATTGTAATGAAATTTGATCATTGATTATTTGGTTTTTCATCTTTTCTTCCATGTTGTTCTATTAATTCTTGTTCTTACTGCATTAGTGTGTGGCCTACATTAATGTACATCTAAAAAGTCCGGTTTCACTCGAGAGAGCAAGAAATTGGAAAGTTGTGAATTAATAGGATATGTTCTTTACTTGGTTTGGGAAAATTGAGTCTTGATTTGCTTTCAGGATAGAAATATACCTAAAAGTCGTATTAGTCAATTTAGGAACTGGAATTGTATGGCTAGGACATGAATTGCATTTGATCACAGAAATGTAGACGGATGGTTCATGATTCTTAAGTGAGGTTAAATACGAGAGTTTTAATCTCTTGGCAAATGTTCTTGGCTAGAAACTGGAGGAAAAGATTAACCAAAGTATGATGATAATTAATTTCATTATATGTTCGTTTAACCTCAGCATGCTTTCATTCATAGTTCAGATTCAAAGTAGATAATTGTTCTTAGTTTTAGTATAAAAATTTATAAAACAAACTATCAAACTTTTGGTTACACTGTTGTCTGCATTTTTAGAAGTAAAATATAGTACACTCTAGCAAATTGCACTTCATCCAAGTCTCTGAGGGATCGATACTTGGCTTACTAAATCCACTTACTACTTGTTCGACCACGTGCACTTGCGTGTCGTTTTGTATAAACCCATAAAACACCCGAACAATACTGACACCTCAGGAGTTTCCTGTAGTAAAACTGATCAGCTGACATTTCTGACTGACACTAAGAATTTCATACTTGGACTAAGGCTATACAATCATGTATCTGACTGAGAACTTAGCATGTAAATAGTAAGGGAATTCACTACACTGGTATATCAATAGAATTCCAAGGTTTATCATTTCAACATGAATTTCTCGTCTGTTCTACCCTCAAAAACTAGGGCTGAGGTCAAAGCATGGAGATAAGCATGAACACTACCACCATTAGCTGGTGGGAAAATACCCATAATTAACATACATGATTTCCACATGGATTAAACAAGACATTATCAAGATTCTCTCAACATTCAAAGATCTGCAGGGCTAAAATTCACTTTTGTGGAAATAATATCAATTTACTCATGAGTTGATAGAAATCATGTTTAAACTTAATCATGGATATCATTCTACAGGAATTCAAAGAAAATTTACATGTAATCTCTTCGCATTCAGAAACTCAAGGCTAGAATTCATAAAGAAATTTGAGAAGAGTTTTGGGGGACACAAGGGAAGAATTATCCCCTTGTTGAATTCCCGCATACCTGGTGAAGAAACCCAAAGAATTTCCTTGAGGACCGAGGGGAAAAGGTCTTCCCTAGTTCTTGCTCTGAAATGCTCTAAGAGAAACTTTCTACGAACTACTTTTTTGAAGACTTCAATGGGGAATGGGGAAAGAAACCGTTTAACCCCACTAATAAGTCTGGAATTATGACTAAAATGACATAGTTTCAAGTTTAGGATGGTAGAAAATTACTGAAAGGCCCTAGGAAATTCGCATGAAAACTGACTACTAGTCCCCTACGGAGGACCCTACGACTCGTGCGCAGAGACCACGACTCGTGGTCACGGTCGTTGGGTCCACTGCCCAGGATCCCCCTATTGGTCACCGCAAGGGACACCACGACTCATGGTGTACCCCTTGACTCGTGATGACCAATCGTGAAGTTCACTGCCAAATTTCTCCTAGTCTTCACATTTATCTTGACCACGGTCCACCTCACGACTCATGGGGTGGACCACGACTCATGCTCACACCCATGGTCACCCCAAATACCAAAATTTCGAAATAATCCCCAGGTCTCACCATGAGTCACCCAAAAACTCATGTTCACTCCCCACAGGTCACAAAATGACTCATTCTATGATTTGGAGCAGATTTTCCAATTTTCTCTAATTTAAGTCCCAGGTCTAGTCCTTGAGTTTCTGGGGCATTACAGATTATTATGTTGATTCTTTAGTTTTAGTTATTGAGTTAGATGTATGTTCATGCCATGCGTCAACTTGGAGTCTCTCCGGGCTCCTTGTCCCATGTTCCGATCCGGGCCTCCGTGCAGGTCGTGACATGGGTCGTGCAAGTTTTTATAGGAGATTCATCAAGGAATTCTCAAAGATTGCACATCCTTTGTGTAAACTACTTGTGAAAGAGGTGAAGTTTGTTTTTGATGAGCATGTTTGAAGGTGTTTGAATGCCTAAAAGAGAGATTGACCACTACTTCGATTATAGTGGCACCTAACTGGTCTTTACTATTCGAGGCTATATGTGATGCTAGAGAAGTGGCCCTGGGAGCTGTGTTGGGTCAGAGGCGTGAAAAGATTTTCCATCCTATTTATTATTCTAGCAAGTCTCTTAATGCAGCTTAGAAAAATTTCATTGTTACAGAACAGGATTTGTTGGTTGTAGTATTTGCATTCAAGAAGTTTCGGGTATACTTGCTTGGAACCAAGGTGATAGTCCACAGGGACCATGCAGCTCTGAGATATCTTATGGCAAAGAAGGATGCCAAGCCATAGTTGATTCAATTGGTTCTGTTGCTGCAAGAGTTCAAGTTTGAGGTAAAGGATCGAAAGGGGACCGAAAACCAGGTGGCGGATCACTTATCAAGATTGGAAGCAGATGCAGCACTTCGAGATGAGCTTGACATAGATGATGCATTCCTCGACGAGCAGGTTTTAGCTGCCTCACAAGATCTCATCCCATGGTTTGTAGACTTCGCTAATTATCTGGTGATTGATGTTGTACCAAAAAACTTATCTTTTAACCAGTGGAAGAAATTCATGTCTAATGTGCAGAAGTTTTTCTAGGATGAGCCTTACTTATTCCGCATATATGTTGATGGGGTGATTCAGAGATGCGTGCCCAAGATGGAGATGTTGAGCATATTGGAGGCTTGCCACTCATCCCCTGTTAGGGGTCACCACAACAAAATTCGCATAGCCCACGAGATTTTGCAATGTGCTATTATTGGCCTACCATTCACCAGGATGCATATGATTTCGCAGAGGAATGTGATGCATACCAAAGGAAAGGAGGCATATCAAGGAGGCATGAGCTCCCTCTTACTCCCATCCTAGTCATTGAGCTGTTTAATGTGTGGGGCATTGATTTCATGGGCCCATTTGTGAGCTCAAATGGGATGAAGTACATACTGGTTGTTGTGGACTATATTTCGAAGTGGGTGGAGGCAGTTGCGCTTCCAAATAATGAAGGGAAGAGTGTCACAGCATTCTTGAAGTGGAATATTTTTTCCAGATTTGGGACTCCCAGAGCCATCATTAGTGATGGGGGTTCGCACTTCTGCAACTGGTTGTTTCTGACTTTACTGGAAAAATATGGGGTGAAACACAGGGTGGCAACACCCTATCATCCAAAATCTAGTGGGCAAGTTGAAGTCTCTAACCGAGAAATAAAGACCATCTTAGCTAAGACTGTAAATGCTAACCGGATAGATTGGTCTAGGAAGCTAGATGATGCTTTATGGGCTTATCGGACTGCATTCAATATTCCTATAGGTATGTCTCCATATCAGCTTGTATATATGGGAAAGCATGTCATCTTCTGGTTGAACTTGAGCACAAAGCTATGTGAGTGCTCAAGAAGCTAAATTTGAACTGGAGCGAAGCTGCGAACTTGAGGATTGATCTGTTGAATGAGCTAGATGAATTTCGTTTGAAAGCCTATGAGAGTTCTGAAATTTATGAACTAAGGATGAAAATTCAGCATGACCAGAAGATAGAGCAGAGAGAATTCAGCCCGGGTGATATGGTGTTACTATTCAATTCTAGGCTTCGCTTGTTTCCTAGCAAGTTCAAGTTCAAATGGTTGGGGCCATTTCGAGTGGTCCAAGTATTCTCCCATGGGGAAATTGAACTGAAAAACCATGAAGGAAAGAGATTTAAAGTGAATGGTCAACGAGTGAAAGCATATTTGGGGAAGAGCGAAAAAATAAAGCTGGTAGATCTCTGGGCTCTGGTTGAAATCTAACCCGGGGACTTGCGTTGTGCCGCAATGTTAAATCAGGAGCTGCATGGGAGGTAATCCATGGAGGTGTTTTGGTGAAGTCTAAGTAATCAAAATACCCGCATCGTGCTACGATGTTAAATCAGGCGCTTCTTGGGAGGCAACCCAAGTTGTAATTGTAAGATAAATATAGTGTTTACGTGTGTTTATGTGTGCAGGTGATTAAGATGGGAAATTTGAAGATGTTATTACTGGTGCTAAAAATAACAAAATGAGTCTTCGTTGGACATAACGACTCGTCAATCCACTCGTGGTAACTGATCCAGAAAATAGTGTAGACAATGGTTGACCAAACGAGTCATTGCCTATGACAACGAATCATGGGTTCTTCTGTTAAGTCTACTGGATTAAAGAGGGATTTGAGCTGCAAAGATGCAATGAGTGACTTAACGAATCATGGGGACACCCAACGATTCGTCAAGTAACTCATCATGAAGCCACTGCAGTGCAAACAGAGTCCAGGGCCTACGACTCATGACATAACTCGTTGGGTACCACCGCGAGTCGTTCAAAGAGTCGTTAGGTCCCAGGTAAGACCTTGATATGTTTAAATTGAACGAAAGAACCAAACGAGTCGTGGATTCTCCTAATGAATCATTACGTGGTTTGTGGTATATTTTAATTAAAATTCCCACCTAACCTCACCCACGTACCATTAGAGTAATTTGATTTTCAAAACATATGAAACACCCAATTTTTCCCTCTAATTCTCACATGTACTCAAACTGAAAATTCCACTCAAGTTTCGCACTTCTTCTTCTCCTAAATCATCTCCCACTTACAAATAATTCACAAATGCACATTCATTATCAAAGCACACCCAACGCGTAAATCTACTCGAAGTTGCTACATTCGATCGCGACCTCAAGTTGAAATCACACACTGCTAAAATCCCATCTCTTCTCTTATACTTGTGAGTATTCAATTATTTAGAGCTTTAACCTACTCATTTTTTTGGTGTAAAATTGTGAATTCAAACACTTCCATGATTCTTAGATGAAACCCTAGTGCCATGACTTTGTATGCAAATTTGAACACGGGACCTTTAATAAATACAATGATCTGTGCTTGTGAGATTGCAATTTAGTTATGATGGTACATGGGTGTTGTTATTTTGTATAGACCAGTGATGACGCCTCATATAAAGACTCGTAGGAAAGCCCAACGAGTCATTACATGACCCGTCACCACCACTGTAAACCCAGTAAATAAACTCTTGAGCACGAGCCACATAACGAATCATCGTATCACTTCACGACTCATTGTGTAGCTCGTCCTAAGTGGGGAAATGGGATATGTAAACAGGTTATCTTATGACTGGTCTAACGAGTCGTTGCCACAAGTAACGACTCATCATGACCAGTTGTTAAGTTTACTAGTTCAACAAAAGAAAAATTGACCTGCAGACGACGAGTGACCTCATGAGTCGTGGCCAGTGGCAACGACTCGTTGAGTCCCTCGTCTAGTCTGCAGGAACATAGTTAAAATTTTATTTTTATTTCATCTCATCTTGCATACTAACCATTATTCAATAGGTACAATGGCACCGAAGGGTACACCAAAGAAGGGTATAGCCAAAAAACAGGTGCTGGAGAAAAGTCATCCCTCTTATCACAGACTTAGGGATGAGCCCTCATCCTCCAAAGAGTCGAGTGGCTCAGTGGAGGAATACGAAGTTTTGGAAGAGCAACTTGAGAGGATTGATCTTGGGCAGATTTATATGCCCAAGTGATACTCAAAAGTATCATTTGCGCCTTGTTTATCTAGCAATGTGTATACATTTTCATGTAATTGGTAATAAAATGTGAATTTATACTAACCAACATGATTAACATTGTTTTGTAGGTAAAATGTGATTTCGAGAAGCTAAAATGCATGTTGGACGATATCGGAGTTGGACTTGGATACGAGCAAGGGACAAGGCATTGGACAGCATGATTTAAAGGGGCTCCGCGATGGAGCCGTGTCACGCTGCCATCGCGGAGGCATTCTGCCTGGAGGGTGAAAATTCACCATATTTCTAGTGGAGGTCTGCGTTTGCTCCGTGGCACGGAGCCAGTGCTCCGCGGTGCACGCCGTGCCACGTTGAGCTTGAATTACCGGACCCCCAGTTCCAGTGAGGGTCCGCGTTCACGGTGTGTCACGAAGGCAGTGCTCCGCGATGCACTCCGTGACACGTTGCTCATTATTCGGGGAAAAATTCCCACTAGTATAAATAGAACACTTAAGTGTATTTTTCATAATTCAGACTTGGTAGAGCAAGGACGTGGGTTACAGGCAGTTGAGGGACGAAAAGTTCAGGGTTTTTTCTCTCTTTCTTTCTTCTCTAATTCAATTGTTTGTATGATTAACACTCGTTTCATGATGATTAATCCACAAATGAGTGGCTAATTCCCTTCCTTGCTGAGGTTATAAACACTTGTGATGAATTTTGATTATTAATTATATGGTTTTTCATCTTTTTCTTCCATGTTGTTCTATTAATTCTTGTTTCTACTGCATTGGTGTGTGGCCTACATTAATGTACATCTAAAAAGTCCGATTTCACTCGAGAGAGCACGAAATTGGAAAGTTGTGAATTAATAGGATATTGTTCTTTACTTGGTTTGGGAAAATTGAGTTTTGATGAACCTTCAGGATAGAAATATACCTGAAAGTCGTATTAGTCAATTTAGGAACCGGAATTGTATGGCTAGAACATGAATTGCATTTGATCACAGAAATGTAGACGGATGGTTCATGATTCTTAAGTGAGATTAAATACGAGAGTTTTAATCTCTTGGCAAATGTTCTTGGCTAGCAACTAGAAGAAAAGATTAACCAATTTATGATGATAATCAGTTTCATTACATGTTCTTTAACCTCAGCATGCTTTTATCCATAGTCCAAATTCAAAGTAGATAATTGTTCGTAGTTTTAGTATAAAATTTATAAAACAAATTATTCAATTTTTGGTTATTTAGTTGCCAGCATATTTAGAAGTAAAAATATAGTATACTTGAGCAAATTGAACTTAACCCAAGTCTCTGTGGGATCGATACTTGGCTTACTAAAGCCACTTACTACTTGTTCGACCACGTGCACTTGCGTGTCGGTTTTATAACCCCAAAACCACCCGAACAAGTTTTTGGCACCGTTGCCGGGGACTTGGTAATTGGTGAATTTGTTTTAAGTGTTAATTTTACTGTATTTTTATTTTTCTTAAGTGTTGACAACTTGGTCTTAGCCTGTATTTTGCAGACTTACTTGCTGTGAACACTGGCAAGAGACAAAGAGCTGGTGGAATCTTATATAGAGCCAGAACGTATATTTCACAGTAAACGGAGAGAAGCTCTACAAAGGAAGCTGCAGTTGCTCAGACAGACCATTATGGAGATGCAGAATCCACCGGTTGTAAGGGCAGTGTTAGTGCCCGAAGAAGCAGCAGCAAGACCGGTTCGCGAGGTGGCAATCCCACATGCCAATAATGTTACATCCAGTATCCACAAACCAGAGCCTGGAGGGAGATTTGAACTCAAGCAAAATATGGTGCAATTGTTGCACACAAGCGGGCAATTTACCGGTCTCCCTCATGAAGACCCACAACAGCATCTCCAAAACTTTTTGGAGATAAGTGACACTTACATACCCGCTGGAGTGTCACCTGACTATGTTCGGCTTACATTATTTCCGTTCTCATTACTCGGAGAAGCCAAGAGGTGGTTGAAAGCTGAGCCACCAAATTCTATTTCAACGTGGGATGATCTTGCCCGGAAGTTCTTGATAAGGTTTTTTCCCTCTGGTAAAACAACAAGGCTTAGAAGTCAAATTCTAAGTTTCAAACAGAGGGAGGGAGAAAATTTATATCAAGCCTGGGAGAGATTTAAATCCATTTTGCAGGACTGTCCTCATCATCATCAGTCCAATGAGGTGTTGGTGCACACATTTATTGAGGGTTTGGAACCCCACACCAAAATATTGCTAGATTCAGCAGCTGGAGGGCAAGCGCTGGAAAAGACTTATGAGGAGCTGTATACCTTGCTAAATCGGATTTCACAGGGCAATCCAGAATGGAATGCTGATTCATCACGAGGTGGGGCAAGGAAAGCAGCAGGAGTGCTTGGAGTGGATGGGTTTACAGCTATCGCTGCACAGATAGCTGCCTTGCAAAATCAATTGAACAACCACTTCAGTAACATGACTTTGAACCAGCCGTTAGCTCCAGTTAATGCAGTCCAGCAATTGTGGTGTGAAGTGTGCGGAAGCAGTGAGCACTCAGCTGAGTGCTGTGGAGCCAATCCTGACTCGGTAAACTTTGTGGGTAATGCACAAAGAAATCACCAGCAGTATGGTAGTAGCTACAATTCAAATTGGAGGAATCATCCTAATTTTTCATGGGGTATCAACAACCATCAAGGCCAAAGTTTGGGTCAGGGTGTGCAAAGGAATCAAGGAGGGCAACAGAACTACCAATCTCAATTCAAAAATAACAATGCACCTCCTCCACCACCATCACCCAGCATTGAGGAGATGTTCAAGACCATGATAGCTAACCAAGCTCAATTGCAGGCTGACTATGTGAAATTAGCAGCCAAAGTGAAAAACAATCAGTTAGCTACCAAGGCTCTTGAGTATCAATTTGGGCAATTTGCTAGTGCCCAAAATACAAGGCCTAGAGGAGGACTGCCAAGCGACACGGATCCGAATCCCAAGCAGGTAAATGCAGTGACCACAAGGAGTGGTTTGCAGCTGAAGGAGGTGGAACCAGAAAGACCACCTCAACATTCGGGAGCAGCAGAAGTTGAGGGGGAGCAAAGTTCGGAAAGGGGGAAGACCAAAGAAGCTAAATCAGAAAGACCTCCACCCCCGTTCCCTCAACGACTCAAGAAACACAAAGAGGAGGCGTGTTTCAAGAAACTCATGGAGGTGCTCAAACAGGTACATGTTAATTTACCTCTTGTTGATGTCTTGCAGGGAGTGCCTAAATATGCCAAATACATAAAGGACATCGTGGCCAACAAAAGTCGGTTGACTGAGTATGCCACGGTGGCTTTAACGGAGGAGTGCACTTCCCGGATCCAAAATAGACTACCCACAAAGTTAAAAGACCCTGGAAGTTTTACTATCCGTCTTACTATTGGGCAGAGCATCCGAGCTCGTGGATTGTGTGACCTGGGGGCGAGCATAAATTTGATGCCATCTTCGGTATTCAGAAAGTTGGGTTTAGGGAGTCCTAGACCCACAACGGTGATATTGCAGTTGGCGGATCGATCCTTAGCTAGGCCAGATGGCATTGTTGAGGATGTTCTAGTGCAAGTTGGCTCCCTAATTTTCCCGGTAGATTTTATCGTGCTGGATTTTGAACCAGACGCGGATGTCCCATTTATTTTGGGATGACCCTTCTTGGCAACCAGGAAAGCATAATCGACGTAGCTGCGGGGCAACTGACAATGCGAGCACACGACAAAGTAGAGGTATTTGATGTGTATAAAGCGCCCAAGCTCCCGATGGTGCATGAAGAACTCTCGGTGATCAATGTGATTGATCATGGTAATGCTAAGCAGATGGAGGATGCCCGAGAGTTAATGGGAAGACCACCGGATAGGTGTAAGCACTACTGGGGGGAGGACAGTGATCGAGAGAAATCGTCCATCACCCTAGCGGACAATTGAGCTTAAATGACGTCGAGTCGCGACGGTAAACCAGGCGCTGCACGGGAGGCAACCCGTGAAAATTTTTTCTTTCATTTTGTATAGTGTAAATAGATTTTTCTTTTTCTTGATTTATTACAAAATTTTTCATTTTAGTTAGTAGTTTTTGTTTTTATTTAGGTGAAACCTATTATTCTAACCAATTTTAGTTAGTGAGATGATTTTCAGGTCAAACGGAGAAAAATGTGCACGGAATCGTGAAGGAAAAGTCAAGGTATGAAAAATTAATAAAATTTAGAAGACAGTGAGCTGGGGCGATAGCTCCGTGTCACGGAGGAGGACCTCCGCGTTACCCTCCGTGACACGTTGAGGTATAACCCGGAAATTTTAAAAATTTCCAGTATGCTGTCGCGATGGCTCCGTGTCATGGAGGCAGTGCACCGCGATGCACTCCGTGACACGTTGCCTTGTATATCGCGACGGGTCACACCGGGTTGCCGAGTGACCCGCGTGTTTTTCTACCTTTTAAAACCCGAATTCTTCCCTTTTCCCCTCATTTTCAATTTCCTCCACGACCAAACATCCCAAAACCTCTCTCCCATCAACGTGCCACGGCTTAAGGCAACAATTTACCGAGTTTTCTTCGATTCTTCAATTACACGGTATGTTTTCCGATTCCCTCTCAAGTTGTTGTCGATTTTCTTTGATTTTAAGCATGGGAGGTGAACTAAATCGCCCTAAGTCAAAATTAAGCATGAATTCGAGTTATTTGTTGATTGATAATTGTTCGGAATGTCGTTATGATTGTTTGAACTTGTCGATTGCATAAAGTATTCAAATTTGATTGCGAAAATCAATTCTAGGGCTTGTTGTTGAATTTGAAGTTGGAAATGGGTTGAAATCATGAAATTTTTGTCGGGTCGTACGTGTTGACTGAGATGAGTCATTGTACAAAGTGTTAGGATGTTAATAGACGACGAATTCTCGGGTTTGGGGGAAATGTTGAAAATTGTTTGTATTTGGTTGGGTGGATAGGTTAATGTATATAAATTTTTGTTGTTATTTTTGTTTCTTTGTTTTTCTTTGCTAAGTGCGAGGGTTAAAATGTTAGCGATGGTAGTGATTGGGATTAGCTGTACGAAGTCTGAGTAGTACGCACAAGTTATACCGTTGAATTTATCTTTTTGAACGCACTAAGCATGATTGTATAGCTGGTTGTTTGATGTAAATAAAGCTATTCTTGCCGTATTGTTGTAACTGTAGCTAAGGACTAAGTGTGGGGTAATTTAGCGTAACCCGACCTTAGCCGAAGTTAATATTTATTTAGCTTAACATTGCGATTGTTGACGTGTGTTGACAGGCAAAATGGCAAGCCGGCAAGATAAAGGGAAGGGTGCATCAACTTCAGGCACCGGAAGGAAGAGACTCAGACTGGGCACAGCAGTCCCAGCAGCACCAGCAGTTCCACGCGGCCAGCACCGCCAATATGGAACAAGATGGGTGACGGACGAGGGGAAAAAGTGGTACGCCAAGCATAAAGAGAACAAATATTTCCCCGAGGAGCATATAGCACGGGAGCCTTTGGCACAGGAGTTCCCCAGAATGGTTCACCGAATCGAGGCTGCTGGGCTAAATTTCATATTCGAGGAGCCCAAAGAATGCAACCTGCACCTGGATCGGGAGTTCTATTCTAATTGGAACCCGTCAATCAGAAGCCACACCATAAAAATCAGAGGGCAGATAGTCACTCTGGAGCCCAACCAGCTAAATGCCATCATAGGAGCGCAGGACACAGACGCCCACGTCCTCAGACAGCTGAACATTACCCCACCGTATTCCGACTTTAGACGCACATAGTGTGGGGCCCGATCTACAGCTAGATGGAGCAGGCACAAGGAAAGGGGCTACCATCAGACTCTGCCATATTCTCAGATGAACAGGGAAGCCCGTATTTGGCTGAAGATAGTCTGCTCTTGCCTCATCCCGGGGGTACATATGACTGATGTAACCCGGGATCGTGTTTGCCTAGTGTACGCCCTGATGAAAGGGCTGGAGATAAATGTTGGGGCGGTTATCATATCCGCCATGAAGAGAGCCCGATTGCACCAGGGGCACAGGTATGGGTTCGGTGGACTACTCACCACCTTTCTCAGGGGCCTCGATGTAGAGGAGGAGGCCCTCGATTATATCCCGCAGTTGGAGCGGCGGGCCTTGGATGTGACCAAAACTAAGGCTCCCGACACCACCCACGGGCCAGTGCTGACACTTGGCGAGCGACACACTCGTGATGACCAGTATATGGCGCGGATGTATGGGATGCAGATGCTCCAGCTCAGGATAGGTGGGAGGCCGGCGACGGAGGAGGAGCTATGGCAGCTCGAGCTAGATTACCCGTTTGGCTAAAACGCCAGGGCTCTATGCGCAGTAGGGCCAGCCTTTGTAGAGCCCACTGATGATGACGTCCCCACGGACGAGGAGACACGTCGGGAGGACTCCGATGTGGAGTCCGATGATGACGACGGAGGCGACTCAGACATGGGAGATGAGGCAGCAGCACCTGATGAAGAAGTGGAATACTTTGACTGATTAGGGAGTTCCACCACCCAATTATGTGCTATTTAATTTTTGTGAACACTGGGGACAGTGTTCGGATTAAGTGTGGGGTGGGAGTAGTTAGGTGCTGGGCTGGGCTGTTTTGTTTGTATGTTCTCCTCTGTTATTTTGTATGTTGTGTTTCCCTGTGTTTGTGAATTTTCAAACTGTTCTGTATGAGTAAATATTTGTGGAATTGATGTGTGTTGTTGAATGTTGCCAGCTGATTCTTTAAATAATTTTGTAAATATTTTTGCTTATCGAAATGATCGATATTTTTAAAAAAAATTTATGTTCATATTTCAAATATTTTGTAAATAATTTTTCTATCGAAATGATCAATGTTTTGCAACATTTTCAAATCTTTTTAATTTTGGGTTTCTCGGCGTTTGTTTTCGGTTCTTTTACCGAGAATGGTCCCATTGAACCGATGTCTTAGTTAGTGACCGTTCCCTATGATGGATGGATGACGACCGTCTTAAGGGAAATGTAGTCGGTAGGAGTAGTTTATTTTAATTAATTTTCAGTTTTTTTCTTGGTGGATTGCATCCAGGAACCTGTAGTTACTATATGGTTGCGAGAGTTGGGTTGCGTGTTGTGCATGATATTCAAAATGCAAAGGTGATTCTTATGAAAGCATGCAATTTTGTAAATATGTTGAGATATCTAGGCTGTAGAGTTCGATTCGGTGTGATTGAGGCTTAATGTTTGAATTCATGTAATTAGCTGATTGAAGAGTCTGTGAATACATCTTGAATCGAGTATGTGCATAAAGTGTGAAGTGAGGTGTTGATATTCCATGCTATTGTGAAGTGTCTAGAACTTGCCTGGTGTGTGTACAAAACGAAATGAAGGAGGTGTATTGTAGGAAAGGATGTAGGCATTTCTTTGTTTTAATCGGGAGTTTCTATTTTTCTTGTCATGCTCCCCCTTTATGTGATTGTATACCCTAGTCAGCCCTTTGAGCCTTTAGCCTATTATTTCTTTCTTTTGTACAAAAGTGTAAACTGAGCTTAATTCCTTCTTTCATTAGCCGAAAAGTATATACAAAACTCTTAAGCGCTTAAGAAGAGAAAATAATTTTCCCAAAGTGTCAAAGAGTGAGAATGGTGAAAAGAAAAAGAAAAGCAGAGTGATGAAAGGAAAGAAAAGGGTGAAGGTGCACTTGCTATAAATAAACGATAATGAAGGTGCATGAATAACCTTTGTTATTGTGTCAAGGGTGCTTAATGAAATGGGCCATACTAAAGTAAATCATCAAGAATGGGATGATGAAAAAAAAAAGAAAAGAGAGAAACAATGTCCATGAGTTGATGGGAATGTGTTGAAAAGGCGCTTAAGGATGCTAGTGGTTATTATTGGCTAATCCAATATTTACTAGTTCCATAGCTTCCATTACAACCTATTAAAGTCCTACGTGATCTTACATTGCATTTCTTTATATTAGAGGAGTAATACACTAAGGACAAGCTTATGGGTCATGACATGATGCATGTGAAGTCTTTTGGGAGAGAGAGTGAAATTGTGTTTACATGCCCCTGCTTGAATGATTGTAAGTCATATGAGCAAAAAGGGGAAGATTCTCTTGAGTTGTGAGGGCACATGCTTGATGAAAGATTGATTTTCGTGTCGGATATCTTGATTAGCTGATTTGCATGAGTTTGCCGATATCGAGAGTCGATTCTTAAAGTCTAGGAAGTCTTAATGTATTGAAGGTCATTGCAGTGATAAGACCATGCATGTTTTCTTGATGATTTGCAATATTGAATGATCGGTATGACCGTAGCTTAAATTGTCGCACCATAGTAGCGAGGGTGGGATGTAAATTGCATGAATTGTATGTTTGTTGTTCGAGGACGAACAAGGATTTAAGTGTGGGGTAAGTGATCTTGGGCAGATTTATATGCCCAAGTGATACTCAAAAGTATCATTTGCGCCTTGTTTATCTAGCAATGTGTATACATTTTCATGTAATTGGTAATAAAATGTGAATTTATACTAACCAACATGATTAGCATTATTTTGTCGGTAAAATGTGATTTCGAGAAGCTAAAATGCATGTTGGACGATATCGGAGTTGGACTTGGATGCGAGCAAGGGACAAGGCATTGGACAGCATGATTTAAAGGGGCTCCGAGATGGAGCCGTGTCACGCTGCCATCGCGGAGGCATTCTGCCTGGAGGGCGAAAATTCACCATATTTCCAGTGGAGGTCCGCATTTGCACCGTGGCACGGAGCCAGTGCTCCACGATGCACGTCGTGCCACGTTGAGCTTGAATTACCGGACCCCCAGTTCCAGTGAGGGTCCGCGTTCACGGCGTGTCACGGAGGCAGTGCTCCGCGATGCACTCCGTGACACGTTGCTCATTATTCCGGGAAAAATTCCCACTAGTATAAATAGAACACTTAAGTGTATTTTTCATAATTCAGACTTGGTGGAACAAGGACGTGGGTTACAGGCAGTTGAGGGACGAAAAGTTCAGGGTTTTTTCTCTCTTTCTTTCTTCTCTAATTCAATTGTCTGTATGATTAACACTCGTTTCATGATGATTAATCCACAAATGAGTGGCTAATTCCCTTCCTTGCTGAGGTTATAAACACTTGTGATGAATTTTGATTATTAATTATATGGTTTTTCATCTTTTTCTTCCATGTTGTTCTATTAATTCTTGTTTCTACTGCATTGGTGTGTGGCCTACATTAATGTACATCTAAAAAGTCCGATTTCACTCGAGAGAGCACGAAATTGGAAAGTTGTGAATTAATAGGATATTGTTCTTTACTTGGTCTGGGAAAATTGAGTTTTGATGAACCTTCAGGATAGAAATATACCTGAAAGTCGTATTAGTCAATTTAGGAACCGGAATTGTATGGCTAGAACATGAATTGCATTTGATCACAGAAATATAGACGGATGGTTCATGATTCTTAAGTGAGATTAAATACGAGAGTTTTAATCTCTTGGTAAATGTTCTTGGCTAGCAACTAGAAGAAAAGATTAACCAATTTATGATGATAATCAGTTTCATTACATATTCTTTAACCTCTGCATGCTTTTATCCATAGTCCAAATTCAAAGTAGATAATTGTTCGTAGTTTTAGTATAAAATTTATAAAACAAATTATTCAATTTTTGGTTATTTAGTTGCCAGCATATTTAGAAGTAAAAATATAGTATACTTGAGCAAATTGCTCTTAACCCAAGTCTCTGTGGGATCGATACTTGGCTTACTAAAGCCACTTACTACTTGTTCGACCACGTGCACTTGCGTGTCGGTTTTATAACCCCAAAACCACCCGAACAAGGATATCAACCAGGGTTAGGACACAATGCCCTACCAATTTGACAGCCATGGTTGATTCTCCTACCCCACTTGCAAGAGACCCACCTGGCCGAGCAGAAGAAAATATTGGGGCCACAATCCTGATTGCTCCCGAGGGCACCACAGTTGCGGCAAATGCAGAGGGTGCTGATAAATCATCTGCCCAACAGGGGAGAACGGATGATGAGTTGACAGAGACTTCAAATACATCCAATGATCAACCATGGAGGATGAGGCGATGGTGTGTTCGTGGTATGCGGGCCATTTACAACAGGGACATTGCTCCGAATGACAAGGGCCACCTCAAGAGGAGCATTTATGAGGAGCCCAAACTGGTCACCATAGAGCTCAAGGACCTCCCCGAGCTACAGGAATTATTTTATAGATACAGGTTCGGGTGGTTAATTAAGCCATCGGGGAGCTACAACCCTTGCCTGGTCAGAGAGTTTTATGCCGCCTATGCAGCCGCGTTACATTGTCTATTTTGCGAGGCCAAGACTGGAAGAAGAGGTCCGCATTAACGCAGGTGTTGTTTCGGGAGACACCTGTAGACATCTTTGAGAGGACCATCTCTAGGCTGCTCTATGGTCCAGACTATCACGCCCCAATGAACACAGTCGATTTTGATCACACACTGCTCGAACTCAAGCAAGTCAAAATCAAGAAGCTGAACAGTGAAGAACATATCAGACAGTACACTTGTCTATCACGCATCATTTCCATACGGGATCCGCTAGTTAAGTGGTTGCATGGGATCGAGTCACAAATAAAAAAGGCCACACTGAACTTCCAAGATAAATTCTGGTGGTCATTAGTTCGACAAAGGTTGGTACCGACCAGCAACAACAATGTGCTTTCACCTGACAGAGCTACACTGGTAGCGAGCATCATGGAGGGGTACGCCATAAACTTCCCCCGATATATTGCTGAAAAGATTTGAGAGTGGGCAATAGTAGACAGCACTATCATTCCTTTTCCATGCCTTATTGATCAACTCTGTCAGGAGTCAAAGGTTCCAAAATTACCATAGGTTGATCAGCGAGTGGTGGCCCATAAGATCACCGATATTGGGTTGATAAGAGACAAGACAAACTCGGTATCGAGAGCGAGGGGTCAGTCTACCGCATCCGCTGGAGTGACTTCAGTGGCAGAGGCATTGAGCAGCGGTATGCAGACCGAGGCTACATTGTTTACCGAGTTTGCGGCAGAGCCCATAGAGGACAGAGAGATTGGTAGCCAACCTGAGGCTATAGATGCAGCTGACATTCCCGCACCTGTTGAGGTTCTAGAGTCCTCATCTACAACAGAAGCACCTCGACCACCTATTGCACCCTCTCGTGCTTCTTCAACCGATCTATTCACTATTTCCCAAGAATTCCTGACCGACATGGTTAGGCAGCTGGCTAATGCCGAAAAACAGCAGACATACATGGCTCTTCAAGTTAAGGTATTAATGGAGCAAGTAAAGTCGTGGGTCACAAAGGAGTTGGAGGTGCTCTCTAGTTCAGTGCATGGCCAGTTGGATGCCTTTGAGAGGCATATGGATGAGCGTCTTGCACAGTTACATGCGCCTGAGCTGGCAAGATGGTATACGGAGGTAGCAGCACTCCAAGCTGAGGTGCAGGAGTTGTACGCATGATAGGTAGTTGTGATCCCTCCACCCGTGCTTCCAGTGATTGATGACGAGAGTGAGGAAGAGCTACCACCAATAGTTGACCTTATCACTGAGGAGCTGGTGGCGTAGGATAAGGGCAAGAGGCCTCGTGAGGAGGCAAGTTTTGATGAGGATGATTCTCTGCTCTATGAGCAGAATCGAGAGAGGAGAGAGATGGAGGCAGTGCTATAGTTATCCAGAGATGAGGCTCGACAGAGGGTCACAGTTGAGGTAGCGAGGGCTCGTGGAGAAGGTACGAGCTCAATAGATTCTGAGAGTGCCCTAGTTCAGCCCGGTGGTATTAGAGACAACATTGGAGGTGTATCTGCACCCTCCACTGACCGGGCCGTAGACGCCTAAGTTACACAGGTATGTTCCCTATTTCCATGTTTTATTTTTATATATGCATCGAGGACGACACATGCTTTTCTTGATGGGTGTGGGGAGGGGATACCTATGTATTTTTGCTGAACATAACTCGAGGATTTTTCTTGAAGGATATCTTTTCCCTCGGGTGTTCCTTATCTAGTAGAACTGGCATGTTTAAGTTTTTATGTTTTTGTGTTTGTTTGTGTCAGTCGAAAGAAAATTAGGTGAACTTAAGGCAGTCAATAGCATGGATTTTTTAAATTGCTTTAACTGACAATGTGATACCCTTCCTAAAATGTTTATGTGTGTGTTAAAATTGACAAGCATGACCTTTGTGAATCTTTGCATTGCATTAAAACTGTGAACATGTTTACCATTGTGCGACTATACCTGAACTAGCAGTTAGTAGAAGTGATGATGTTGGCTTGTGCATTGTGTGAGTAAGAGTTAATAGCTAAATTCTGCTCTATGTGTCAATTTAGAACTTTCCTGGTCTGTCGTACCGAGGTATAGGATGGGAAACTAGGAAAGGATCATAGGTCATTTTTGATGAATGAGTCCACTTTAGCCTTAAAAGACCTACCAAATGGAAATAAATATCCCTTGATCCAAATTTTGAGCTTAAATTGACCCTTCTTTTTGTTAACACCAATTCACTTCCTTCTTTGATTAAAATGAACCTGTTTTAGCCCTGGTTCCTCGTTGGACATTGTGGACCTCAACTCAGGAAAATCGCCTAAGTTGAGGGTGGCCATCATAGGGGTGATTAAGAAGAGTAGGGTGGAATGAAATTGATTAATGAAAATGAATGAGCGGGTGCGGTGTGCATAATGAAAGAAAAGAAAAAAAAATTGTTAAAGAGAAAAAGAGCCAAAAGAAAAAATAAATAAATGAAAGTAATAAATACTTGAAAAAAGGAACACCGCAATCGTAGTTACAAAAGAAAGTAAAAGAAGAAGAAAGCAAAGGAAAAAGGGAGAAAATGTGAAAAGAAGGTTAAGAGTGGAGCCAAAGTGTGTGTAGTGCCAAGGAGGGTTAAGCTACTCGTCCCATATGTACCATACCCAAACTCGAGCCTACATTACAAGCTTAAAAAGTCCTATAGTGATCCTGGTTAACCCGTCTGAAAATTGAGTTATTGAAAGTAAAGGCAAGCTTATGGTATTGCATGTGCACAG
The DNA here is from genome assembly GCA_035772735.1 of Datura wrightii. NCBI lineage: Eukaryota > Viridiplantae > Streptophyta > Magnoliopsida > Solanales > Solanaceae > Datura > Datura wrightii. The sequence continues at coordinate 149,660,224 of JASDFA010000018.1, forward strand.
TTAGAATTTCTTTCTGAGAGCGAGTGTGCTTTTACCTAGTCCCAAAAGGAATATATTGATATGATCATATACACATGTGTGAGTGTGGAACTTCTTTTTGGTGAGAGCATGTGGTCAACAAAATCGTCTGCAAACTGTTTGGGTCAGCGTTATAGAATTATGTGCATAGTTGCAAGTGACAGTATATTTCCATGTTTCGATTCCTCTGTGTCATGGTTGAAAATTTTAAATATGCATTATGATTTGGTTTGTATGATAAAGATGGGGTTAGAAAATTTGATTTGATTAAGAGATGTGACTGCCATAGGTTTCCTAGAGTTCTTTTGATTGAAGTGTCGAAGTGGTTTTATTTTATTTGTTTTTGTCTAAGGACATGCAAAAATTCTAAGTTGAGGGAGTTGATGTGTCGTGACTTTACGGCACTTTCGACGCTTAAAACCAAGAAAATATGAAAATTTTGGGTATGTTTATATAGATATAATGTGTTTGTGTTAAGTGTTGCAGTAAAACAGGTCTGAAGCGTGAAATGGGAAAAGTAAGGCAAAAATAGAGCAAAATGCATACTACTAGTCAAGGCACGGGTCGTTGTCCAAGTGGATGACTCGTTCATGGAGTCGTGGGAAGAGATCGAGCTTTATTGAGAAGAAACAGTGCACCTAACGAGTTGAAGGAATGACTCGTTACATCTGGTAATGAGTCGTTATGTCAGTGGTAAAGACTGGGAGGAAGATTTCTGAAAAATGCTCAAGGAACACAATGAAAGACATTGTTACACCCCATAAGTTTCTAGCACTTAGTTGGCCTATTCGCATGCTGGTTGAGAGTTATAGAATGTCATACGTGCTAGAAAAAGAACCCAGGGAAAGGCCAAATGAGTGCCAAGTCAGATTTTCGCAAGAGGAGGCCGGACCGCGCTGCCCAGAGGGGCAACGTGGCACGGAGGCCCCTCCTCCGCGATGGCCAATGTGGCATGGAGCTAGATTGGCGCGATGGCCAGCGTGCCACGTTTCCATGCTTCGGGCTCCAAGTATATAAAGGCCTCACTCTACATTTTCATGATATTTCACAAGTTAAATGACTAGAAAACAAAGAGGACAAAGGGTTAACATAAATTTTCGTGTGATTAGGCCTCAAACGCTGTCCAAAGTTAAATTAACTTCGGGTATTGAAGTATAAAGCTGCAGGGAGTATTTCTACGGAGTTAGTTTTGCGAAAATAGCCCGGCAAAGAGTCGACCTGCCGAGTCAAAGTGATTGGAATTGCTCCAAACTAGTGTTAATACACTCCCAGGCTTAAAGTGAGTATTTCTCCCTTCTAGACTTCCGAGAAATTTCGAGTTTTCGGTCGTTCTTCAATAAGTCGAAGAATAGTCAGTAAGTTATATATATAGTATTGTTTTTCTCCAGTATAATAATGAAGTTAATTCTATTCCTTCTTGAATATGATTATAGTTGGGGAGAATAGCTGAATACTAGCCGAACCTCGCCAGTTAATCAGTAAACCAGCAGTCGAGGTATGTAAAGCCAGTTTCTTTCGGCAAGTTAGTTTTCCCAATAGAGTAAAATAGTATATATTCAAGTAGAGTATTTCAGAAATAGTGTAGCATACTCAATATGAAATTTAGTAAAGCACGTCAGAAATATTATATCGTGTTTAGCATGAAACATAGTAAAACAGCATAAGTCCCAGCAGATTATTTCAGAAATGTTATATCATGCTTTAATATGAGATTCAGTATAGCATGTCAGAGATTATATTATTATTATCAGATTCAGTATGTATTATATGCAGTCATTGCTATCAGTTGAGACTTGATTGTATTATTTTTGGGCTAGATTACCTAGCTTCCATGACCGCCCCAGGATTAATAGTTGTATCGAGCGCTTGCGCCCGAGGTGTTGATTTCAGGAGTCCTCCGGACTAAGGTACAGTTATAGTCAGGGGCCCAGCGGGCCCAAGCTGCATACCCAGGGGATCGACAGGTTGCTTATAGTTACTAAGTGATGTGGTATGACCTGGGTAGGGGTAAATAGATTGAGATGATTGTACCTTCCGGCTTATGGGGGCCAGGTAAGGTTTATGTTGTGTTATATTATGTCATGTTATTTTAGTTATGGTTAGATAGACAGTAGGATGCCACGTTACCAGGTACGACTCCTACTCTTTTCAGAATAGTTAAGGTTAGTCCTGAACCCACTATTCCAGTCAGTTTTAGTCTGTCTTTCTTATTGCTCCAGTTACTATCAGTTTCATTATTTACTTTCAGTTATTTTCAGTTGCTGCTTTGTATACTCAGTATCAGTGGTACTGACGCCCGTTATGGGGCGCTGCATTACTTGCCTGCAGGTACTCACAGACGAGGAGCAAGTCCGTCGTAGTTTCAGTCAGCGATACAGAGCCTTCAGCTCCTTTCATTCGGAGCTTGAAAGACAGAGGTTTACTCTCCTTTTGATTGTACAGTATGGGTAGGTCGGGGCCCTGTCCTGACCATCTTATTATTCTTAGGGGCTTGCAGATTGTATCATATTCCCTGTGGTCAGATTGTATGTGATGGTTGTATGGGACCTTATTTAGTTGTTAGTTGGTGACCTTGTCGGTCACAGATCAGTTTAGTGTTCGATTTCATTTCTCAGATATAACTAGACAACATGGTGGCCTTGTCGGCCTACATAGGATCCCTTATAGTTGGTTGTTCTGGTTAGCTGTTTATATCCTTACAGGTGGTATAGGCCTGGTCGGCCGAAGGCTGTGTTTACAGCTTTTATATAGCCCGTTGTTTTCTTGAATCCAGAGTTAGAGCCAGCCATGCACCAGAAGTGCTTAGGCTCAGTTAGTCCAGTAGTCAAGGTCCAAGTAGCGCACCAAGTGCCAGTCATGCCTACCAAGGTGGGGCATGACAAACTTGGTATCGGAGCAGGTCGTATTCCAAGGAGTCTACAAGTCGTGCTAAGCAAAGTCTTGTCTATGGATGTGTTGTGCACCACATACTATAGACAGGAGGCTGCAAGGCATGATAGGATGGTTACTCTTTCTTCTATTTAGTCGTGCTATAGAGTGGTACAATATAGGGTTGAGTCCCTAAAGCTTACGATACTCTTTGGTTACAGATAACATGTCAGATCAGCGACATCCTACTACAGGCAGAAGATTGGATACAGCAGTAGGAGAGGGCACAGCAGGATGCCTCAGCCTCGATTTGAATCATCCCGATCTGAGGGCGATACAGAGGCATCGCCTCAATCTTCCCAGCAGTCTCCATCACATCAAGAGCCGCTTGGGACGACACAACCTCTGGCAGTTCTTATACCTATACCATCTGACCAGGAGGTCAGGAGTGCAGTAGTCATGTTAGCACAGATGATGGCTGCTCAGCGTCAGTCGATGCCATCTATAGCTGTAAAATCATCAGGAGGGCCTGGTAGTTCGAGCGTCCGAGAATTCCTGGCATTAATTCCCTTGCAGTTTATAGGGACAGATAGGACAGAGGATCCCCAGGATTTGCTAGATCAGATGCAGAGGATTTTCAGAGTAATGCATGCTACACCCACAGAGTCAGTTGAATTGGCGGTATTCCGGCTACGGGACATCGTTGTACTGTGGTATGAGAGTTGGGAGAGGTCTCGAGGGAGAGATGTTTCCCCTCTGACCAGGTCCAGCTTCTTAGAGGCTTTTCTGAATCATTATCTACCGCGGGAGATTCGGCAGGCCCGGGTTGATCAGTTTTTACACCTGGAGCAGGAGGAAATGATGTTCGAGAATACGCCCTGTGGTTTGATTCGTTGGCCCGATATGCGCCAACCTTTATGGATACCATGCCATCCAGAGTACACCGTTTCATTATGGGGCTAAATCCAAAATATGTTGTGACTTGTATTATGGCTACTCTGCGAGAAGACATGGATATTTCCCGAGTATAGGCATTTGCTCAAAATATTGAGGGCATCAGATAGCGGCAACGGGAGATCAGGAGAACCAATTAGGAACAGCGCTGCAGAGACAGGCCAGATGATTTTCAGGGGGAGGCCCGGGGAGGACCCAGGTCGCGGTTATCAGATAGGCCGCCTAGACCCCCGCCTCCATCATAGCAGCAAAGGGGAAGGTCCATTCGCCAAGGGTAGTTAGAGCCTGGCAGTAGTTCGCGAGCAGTAGATTCACCACAGTAGAGGAGGGTAGAGCAGAGCATGTATGCAATACCACTTTGCCCTATTTGCAGCCCACGCCACTTTGGAGCTTGCAGATATGGCTCCACGGGATGTTATATTTGTGGCCAGGAGGGTCATCTGATGAGAGATTGTCCGGCTAGGGGTCAGAGTGACTGGGATCGACAGGATAGGTCATCAGCAAGGTCACGAGCTCCAGTATCCCAGGTAGGGCACAGGCCCTCAGTTTCAGCAGGTAGAGGCCGAGGCAGATCAGGGGCCTCCAGTTTAGATGGGGGCCCAGACCGTACCTATGCATTATCGAGGAGACGGGATTCAGAGTCGTCACTAGATGTTGTGACAGGTATACTTACTATTTTCTCTTACCCTGCTTATGTGTTGATAGATCCGGGATCCACCTTGTCTTATGTTACACCATTAGTGGCTCGAAAGTTTAGTATTGTGTCAGAATTGCTTCGGAGACCTTTTTCAGTATCTACACCCATTGGTGACTCTATCATAGCCAGAAGGGTCTATCGGGGGTGTACAGTAGAGGTTGCCAGTCGTCAGGCTACAGCAGATTTAATAGAGCTAGAGATGGTTGATTTTGACACCATTATGGGTATGGATTGGTTAGCTCCATGTTATGCCAATGTTGAGTGCTGGAAAAAGACTGTCCGATTCCACTTTCCAGGGGAGGCAGTACGGGAGTGGAAAGGTAGTACATTTATGCCAAAAGGTAGGTTTATTTCCTATCTTTGGGTGAGAAAGTTGATACCAAAGGGGTGTATTTACCACATTGTCAGAGTTCAGGATGTTCGCGCAGAGCGTCCAACTCTTCAGTCTGTTCCAGTGGTTAATGAGTTCCCCGATGTATTCCCAGATGAGCTCCCTGGTACTCCCCCCAGAAAGGGAAATTGATTTTGCAATTGATCTATTACCAAGCACTCAGCCTATATCAATTCCCCCTTATCGGATGGCTCCTGCGGAACTCAAAGAACTAAAGGAGCAGTTGAAAGATTTGCTAGATAAGGGCTTTATTAGGCCGAGTACCTCACCTTGGGGTGCGCCAGTTTTTTTGTGAGAAAGAAGGACGGCTCCCTCCGTATGTGTATAGACTATCGGCAATTGAACAAAGTCACGGTCAAGAATAAGTACCCGCTTCCCAGAATAGATGATTTATTTGATCAGTTACAAGGATCAAGGTATTTTTCCAAGATTGAATTAAGGTCTGGATATCATTAGGTTCGGGTTCGTGAAATAGATATTCCAAAGACTGCCTTCAGGACCAGATACAGCCACTTTGAATTCTTAGTCATGTCCTTTGGGCTAAAGAATGCTCCAGCGGTGTTTATGGACCTAATGAACAGTATTTTCAGGCCATACCTGGACTTGTTCGTGATAGTGTTTATCGATGATATTCTGGTGTACTCTCGCTTAGAGGCAGACCACCAGGATCATCTGCGGACAGTGCTCCAGATTCTCAGAGAACGCCAGCTATATGCCAAGTTTTCTAAATATGAGTTTTGGCTGAATTCAGTAGCCTTTTTGGGTCATATCGTGTCGGACGCTGGTATGCAGGTAGATACACAGAAGATAGAAGCAGTAAAAACATGGCCCAGACCTACCACTCTGACCAAGGTACGCAGTTTCCTGGGATTAGCCGGGTACTACAGGAGGTTTGTGAAAGGATTTTCCACTTTAGCAGCACCTCTGACCAAACTGACACAGAAGGCAGCAAAATTCCAGTGGACTAAGGCTTGTGAGCAAAGCTTCCAGGAATTGAAAGACAAATTGACATCAGCACCAGTATTAGCATTACCAGAAGGAACAGAGGGTTATGCAGTTTATTGTGACGCTTCGGGTGTTGGGTTAGGATGTGTGTTGATGCAGCATGGTAAAGTGATTGCTTATGCTTCCAGGCAGCTGAGGAAGCATGAAAAGAACTACCCTACCGATGACCTAGAAATTAGCCGCAGTAATTCATGCCTTGAAGATATGGAGACATTACTTGTATGGAGTTCACATGGATATTTTCACTAATCATAAAAGCCTACAGTATATCTTCACCCAGAAAGAATTGAATTTACGGCAGCGTCGCTGGTTAGAGCTGTTGAAAGATTATGATGTGAATATTTTATATCACCTAGGAAGAGCCAATGTGGTAGCAGACGCCCTTATCCGTAAATCAATGGGTAGTTTGGCATACTTGCAGCCCGAGCAGTGGGAATTGGCCCGAGAATTGCATCAGCTAGCCAATTTAGCCGGTCGCATAGCAGAAACAGGGGACAACAGAGCGGTAATCTAGAACACCACAGTACCATCATTAGTCGTGGAAGTGAAGGAATGGCAGTATGAAGACCCTAGCCTGGTTCAGCTCAGAAACAAAGTTCAGCTAAGAGAGGTGATAGATTTTCAGGTAACCGAGGATGGAGTGTTGAGATATAAAGATCGCCTTTGTGTTCCAGACATTACAGGGCTTCGCCAGCAAATTATGGGCGAGGTACACTATGCCCGTTATTCTCTCCATCCAGGTTCGATAAAAATGTACCACGATGTAAAAGAAAGCTACTGGTGGCCAGGAATGAAGAAGGGGATAGCAGAATTCGTAGTACGATGTCCCAATTGCCAATAGGTAAAAGATGAACATCAGAAACCAGGCGGACTGACCCAGGATATAGCTATGCCTCTATGGAAATGGGAAGCAGTTAACATGGATTTTGTAGTAGGATTACCTCGCACCAGTCGTAGATATGATTCAATCTGGGTAATCGTTGACAGGTTGACAAAATCAGCTCATTTTCTGCCAGTAAGGGCTACCTTTTCAGCCGAAGATTATGCTGAGCTGTATATTAAAGAAATAGTTAGGCTGCATGGTGTTCCATTGTCAATTATTTTTTATAGAGGGGCGCATTTTACAGCTAAGTTTTGGTAATCATTTCAGAGAGGCTTGGGGATGCAGGTTAACCTGAGCACAGCCTTCCATCCTCAGACAGACGGGCAGGCAGAACGTACCATCCAGACGCTTGAGGACATGTTACGAGCATGTGTTTTAGATTTTGGAGGTAGCTAGGATGAACATCTACCACTTATTGAATTCGCCTATAATAACAGTTATCATTCAGCAATTCAGATGGAACCTTATGAAGTGTTATATGGGCGGAAGTACAGATCTCCAGCTGGTTGGTTTGAGGTAGGTGAATCAGCATTAATTGGGCCAGATATCATTCGTCAGTCAGAGGAGAAAGTAAAGCTTATCAGGGAACGTCTCCTGACTGCTTAGAGCCGCCAGAAATCTTATGTTGATGTGCGGCGCAGAAACATGGAATTTAATCTGGGTGACTAGGTATTCCTGAAGGTTTCGCCCATGAAGGGTGTGATGAGATTTGGCAAGAAAGGCAAGCTCAGCCCGAGGTTTGTTGGGCCTTATCAGATTCGCCGAAGAATGGGCCAGGTGGCATATGAATTAGATCTACCTCCAGAATTAGAATCTGTTCACCCAGTTTTTCATGTATCAATGCTGAGGAAGTGCATAGGAGATCCCGCCCAAATTGTCCCAGTCCAACATGTTCAGGTAACAGAAGAGTTAGCTTATGAGGAAGTTCCAGTAGCCATACTAGACCAGCAGATCTGTAGGTTAAGAACTAAAGATATTGCTTCTATCAAGGTGTTGTGGCATAACGGGAACCGAGAGGAGTTGACTTGGGAAGCAAAAGATGATATGAAAGTCAGATATCCTCAGTTATTCCAGACTTAGTCAGATTATGCAGCCAGAGGTATGTTGTTATTGTTGTTTCATGAGTTGCTTTATATTCATGTAAATGTGGAGTAGCTGACTCCAGTTTATTGTGAAATGAATACTATAGTATCATGTGGAGTACCTATATTGGACTTTTCTGCATTTCAGAATTTTCGGATAGTCCATATTACAGGGGAGACTCTGCCGAAATTTTTCCAAAATAAATAGTGGCAAGTTAAGATTCTTGCAAGAAGAAGTTAAAATTCGAGGATGAATGTTCTTAAGGGGGGGGGGAATGTTACACCCCATAAGTTTCTAGCACTTAGTTGTCCTATTCGCATGCTGGTTGAGAGTTTTAGAATGTCATACGTGCGAGAAAAAGGGCCTGGGGAAAGGCCGAACGAGTGCCAAGTCGGATTTTCGCAAGAGGAGGCCGAACCGCTACCCAGAGGGGTAACGTGGCACGGAGGCCCTTCCTCCGTGATGGACAACATGGCACGTAGCTAGATTGGCGCGATGGCCAGCGTGCCACATTGCCATGCTTCGAGCTCCAAGTATATAAAGGCCTCGCTCTTCATTTTCATGATATTTCACAAGCTAAATGACCAGAAAACATAGAGGACGAAGGGTTAACATAAATTTCCATTTGATTATGCTATAAAACGCTGTCCAAAGTTAAATTAACTTCGGGTACCGAAGTATAAAGCTGCAGGGAGCATTTCTACAGAGTTAGTTTTGCAAAAATTGCCCATCGAAGCGTCGACCCGCCGAGTCAAAGTGATTGGAATTGCTCCAAACTAGTGTTAATACACTCCCAGGCTTAAAGTGAGTATTTCTCCCTTCTAGACTTCCGAGAAATTTTGAGTTTTCGGTCATTCTTCGATAAGTCAAAGAATAGTCAGTAAGTTATATATATAGTATTGTTTTTCTCTAGTATAATAATGAAGTTAATTCTATTCCTTAGTGAATATGATTATAGTTGGGGAGAATAGCTGAATACTAGCCGAACCTCACCAGTTAATCAGTAGACCAATAGTCGAGGTATGTAAAGCCAGTTTCTTTTAGCAAGTTAGTTGTCCCAGTATAATAAAACAGTATATATTCCAGTAGAGTATTTCAGAAATAGTATAGCATACTCAGTATGAAATTTAGTAAAGCACGTCAGAAATATTATATCGTGTTTAGCATGAAACATAGTAAAACAGCATAAGTCCCACCAGATTATTTCAGAAATGTTATATCATGCTTTAGTATGAGATTCAGTACAGCATGTCAGAGATTATATTATTATTATCAGATTCAGTATGTATTATAAGCAGTCATTGCTATCAGTTGAGACTTGATTGTATTATTTTTGGGCTGGATTACCTAGCTTCCATGATCGCCCCAGGGTTAATAGTTGTATCGACTCGTCCTCTAGAGGGCGAGGATACGTCGCTCTATGGAGTGGCATGCCGTCCGCTAGGGATGAAGATCGGATGCCAGTTTCCCCATATTTTGCTGTGGTTGGCCTTTATACACCCCCGTCGAGCGCTTACGCTCGGGGTGTTGATTTCAGGAGTCCTCCGGACTCCGGTACAGTTATAGTCAGGGGCCCAGCGGGCCCAAGCTGCATACCTAGGGGATCGGCGGGTTGCTTATAGTTACTAAGTGATGTGGTATGACCTGGGTAGGGGTAAATAGATTGAGATGATTGTACCTTCCGGCTTATAGGGGCCAGGTAAGGTTTATGTTGTGTTATATTATGTCATGTTATTTCATTTATGGTTAGATAGACAGTAGACGCCACGTTACCAGGTACGACTCTTACTCTTTTCAGAATAGTTAAGGTTAGTCCTGAACCCACTATTCCAGTCAGTTTCAGTCTGTCTTTCTTACTGCTCCAGTTACTATCAGTTTCATTATTTACTTTCAGTTATTTTCAGTTGTTGCTTTGCATACTCACTATCAGTGGTACTGATGCCCGTTATGGGGCGCTGCATTACTTGCCTGCAGGTACTCACAGATGAGGAGCAGATCCCTCGTAGTTCCAGTCAGCGATACAGAGCCTTCAGCTCCTTTCATCCGGAGCTTGAAAGACAGAGGTTTACTCTCCTTTTGATTGTACAGTATAGGTAGGCCGGGGCCCTGTCCCCACAATCTTATTATTCTTAGAAGCTTGCAGATTGTATCATATTCCCTGTGGTCAGATTGTATGTGATGGTCGTGTGGGGCCTTATTCAGTTGTTAGTTGGTGACCTTATCGGTCACAGATCAGTTTAGTGTTCAATTTCATTTCTCAAATATAACTAGACAGCATGGTGGCCTTGTAGGCCCGCATAGGATCCCTTGTAGTTGGTTGTTTTGGTTAGCTGTTTATATCCTTATAGGTGGCTATAGGCCTTGTCGGCCGAAGGCTGTGTTTACAGTCGTTATATAGCCCGTCGTTTTCTTGAATCTAGAGTTAGAGTCATCCTGGCACCAGAAGTACTTAGGCTTAGTTAGTCCAGTAGTCCAGGTCCTAGTAGGGAACCAGGTGTCAATCATGCCTCCCAAGGTGGAGCGTGACAGACATAACGAGTCATCAGGTGAAGTGACGAGTCGTTATGAGATACTGTGAGCAATCATCAGGTATACTAGAGGATTTGTTGATCCATGGCCAAGAGAGACCTAATGACTCGTGCCTTGACCTGATGAGTCTTTAGGTGACCCATTGTTAAGACTGGATAGTTTGCTGAGGACGACTCGAGGTACTTGACCAGTCGCCGCTGCCGACCTGGATTCTCTTTTTAGTTAGGAAAAGTTTTGTCTGGAACTATAAATACATTATTTAGGTTTATTTTTCGAGTGCAATTTATTTTACTATTTTTCACATGGATTTTGGTGTGTTAATGATCCTTCTTGGTTCAAGAAATGAAGTTTGTAATTTTTTTCTTGATTTTGATAATTAAACAACACTGAAGTCTTGTTCATCGGTTTTGGTGTTTCATTCAATTCTAGTGGTTTTCTTCTAGAATCTTTGTAAGTTACGATTATGATTTCTTCTGTATTTGTGATTGTGATCATTCAAATATGAGTAGCTAAAATCCTAACTAGGGTTCTGGGAACCATGATGAATTAACACATAGGTAAAATACTTAGTGAATCTTGAATGGGATTTATACGTGTATTATTTTTCACTTCGTTTTAACTGCTTCTTAACAGTTGCAAACATTGGAAATTGCCTTATTCTTACTCACCGGATCAAGGGGGAGTGAATGGAAAAAGGGACTAACAATGGAGATTTGAGGCTATCAACCCTCATCTAATAGCTTGACGTTGTCCGGGAATAACTAATCCGATATTAAGGGTAAGGATTAATTAAGCATACACCCGTATATGGACCAAGTTGCGTGGTGCTAATTATCTAGATAGGGGATTAACCATTTAGGTAAATTTAACTTACCAATATTGTATGCTAAACACCGAAATAGATCACTAGTATAAAAGTCTTGTGGTTATGAAGTCGTGGGGAACACAAATCCTAGTCACTTTATTGATTGAATACAACTGAAATTGATTTAAACATTTACTAGTCTTTACTCTTGTTTATTGTTTTGTGTTTCAAACCTTCCCCCATAGGAAATAACTAAGCCGATAGTATTAGCTAAACGCATTAACTCAAGTTCTTGTCATATTCCTCATGGGATTTGACCCCAACCCTGGTTGGGTTGTATGACATCGACTGCTTTATATCTCATTTACGAGGTGTAATTTGGGCGACATCACCCATCTGTTCCTTCTGGTAAGGTCAAAACTGGAGCTGTAGTGAGTCGAGTCTTCAACTCTTGAAAACTCTTCTCACATGCATCTGACCACTGAAACTTTACCTTTTTCTAGGTTAGCTTAGTTAGAGGAGACACAATAGAAGAAAACCCTTCTACAAGCCGTTGGTAATAACCGGCTAGCCTAGGAAACTCCTGATATCTGTTGGGAAGTGGGTCTCGACTAGTCTTTCACCACTCCTGTCTTCTGAGGATCTACCTAAATACCCTCAACTAAAACTACATGATCGAGAAAAGCCACAGACTTCAGCTAGATTCACATTTGCTGAATTTATCGAACAGTTGGCGGTCTTTGAGAGTCTGCAACACTATCCTCAGATGGTTAGCATGGTCCTCCTTATTGCTGGAGTATACCAAGATATCGTCTATGAATACAATGATGAACATGTCCAAATACTATTTGAATACCCTATTCATCAGGTCCATGAAAGCTTCAGGGACATTGGTTAGTCCAAACGACATAACCACAAATTCATAGTGACCATACCGAGTGCTAAAGGTTGTTTTCGGTATGTCACATTCCCTGACCCTAAGTTGATGATATCCCGAGCTTAGATCTACCTTGGAAAAACAACTAGCTCCCTGAAGCTGATTGAACAAGTCATTAATTATGGGTAGGGGATACCTGTTCTTAGTCAATACACATTCTGGGAGTACCGTCTTTCTTTCAGGTGAACAACACTGGAGCACCCCACGGAGAGATGATGGGCCTGATGAAACCCTTATCTAGAAGATCCTTCAGCTGTTCCTTCAACACATTAAGTTCAACTGTAGCCGTTTTATAAGGAGGAATAGAGATAGGCTGAGTGTCTGGAAGAAGGTCTATGCCGAAGTCTATTTCTCGCTCAGGAGGGACTCTGGGAAGATCTTCGGGAAACACGTTAGGGAATTCGCTAACAACTAAAACTGAATGAATCATTGGGAAACTAAAACCTGAAGACTATAGTTCTATAGTCGACTGAGGCATAACTAGAATGTAACCAATCCATGCCAAGAATGAGGTCGAAATCGACCATGTCTAGCTCTACTAGATCAACTGGAATAACTTTACTCAACACTGAGACTGGGCAGTTTCTATATACCGGCTGGCTCTAACTAACTCACCAATTGGGGTAGAGACTGAGAATGGCTCTGATAGGACTTTTGGACTGATTTCAAACTAAAAAGCTACATAAGGAGTCGCAAATGATAGTGTGGCTCCTAGATCTAGTATCGCATACATCTAGATGAAAAAGATGTAACATACCCCTGACCTTGTCTGGTGAGCTCTCCTGATCCTGACGAGAGGAAAAAGCATAAAAGTGATGTTGGCGCTAACCGCCATCTGTACCTGAAGTAGTCCCCTGCTGAGCTGGACAACATGTTGGGGCTACTGAAGTGGACTAAGTTCTCCCTCGTCCTACTGATGGACACTCTTTTAACCTGTGAGCTAACTGCCCATATTCAAGGTAACCCTCTTTGCCCATGTGGCATTCACCTAGATGGTTCTTGCCACACCTAGGACAAGCTGGGTAATGGTTGCTGGAACTGTAACTTTGGGACTGAGAGCCAGATGCTCCACCCTTTCGATCCTTGTGGGATCGAGAAGAAGGCGCACTGGCTGATGTAGGTGCTGGAGCTCTCTGTTGCTGCTGTTGTGGGTGAGTATTGCCGCTGGACCTTGGCTATAAACTGACTGACCTATTCTAGCCCCCTTGTTCTCCCGCTCAATATCCTTCAAATTCTCTACCTCAATCTTCTGTGCATGAATGATGAGACTAGAGAGGTCGATGTCCTTGATGAGGATTGCTGTTTTGCACTCCTTAAGTACCAAATCTGATACTCCATTGACGAATTTGAGCATGCGAGCCCTTGGCTCAGCAACCATCCCTAGAGCATACCTCAACTGCTGAGTGAACTCCAATTTATACTTTTCCACTATTCTATTACCCTACCTCAAATTCATGAATTCAACGACCTTGGCCTCCCTCAATTCCCAAGGAAAGAATCTGACGAGAAATGCCATAGTGAACTCATCCCACTCTACCGGCCCTGCTTCAGTTGGCCTCCCTTCCTTCCACTGGTTGAACCAAATCGGAGTCACTCCTTTCAAATGGTAGGCATCCAGATCAGTACTCTCTATGGAACTAACACCCACAATTCGGGTGATCTTCCACACCTCAGCCACAAACTCCTGCGGGTCCTCTCCCACATTGGATCCATAAAAAATTGGAGGGTTCATTCGGGTGAAGTCCCAAACCCTGGCAGTTGTTATAGATCCATTCACATTCACTAGAACCACTAGCTAGTTCTCTTGGTTGGTCATCGTCTGAGCCAACAGCTAGATCGCTGCTCAAAATTCTATCGAGAACACTTGATCGTCCTGAGGGGCTGCTGGAGCTGGTGGGGCAGGTCGGTTGGCATTTCCATACCTCCTTCCATTTCCTCATTTTGGAGGCATATTTTCACTGAAATGAATAGAGCACGAGTTAGGAGGACAATTTTGGGATTCAACTTCAACGCACAATAAGGAGTATGAACAAAAGGGAGTTTTCCTAATAACGTCTTGTAGCCTCCCCGTCATATGTATGGCGCGCTTCACACCCATGAATAGGACACTAGTTGATGCAACTTTCAAACATCCTAGGATACTCTAAACCTAGTTCTCTGATACCAAGTTTGTCACAACCCAAGTCTACACTCTAGATGAGACATGGTACTTGGTGCCACAAGTGATCCTAAGCTAACCCATGGTCTAACATCACACTGATAAACTAAGTAAACATAAATGGAAGTTGTGCAAAAATCATATGTAATTAATACTGTTTCATAAGAATAAAACATAATTGTACTGAATACTGAACATCTGTGTCTGAAATCCAAGTACTAACTGACGAGTTGCTGAGACAAGCCAACTAACTCTAAAATCTGACTAAGTATTGAACTAACTGAAAAGAAAACACCTTCCTCGGAAGATGAGGACTCACCAATAGGACTGCTACTGGAAACGTCGGGAGGAACTACTGTCGATGTTGAGTCTAAGAACCTACGCATGTATCATAATACGATACAACATAGAAAGTATGCATCAATACTTTGAATGTACTAAGTAAGTGAGAAATACATAAGGCATGAAAATAAGCAACTGTACTACAATAACTTGAAATAACCAACTAATACTGAGTACTGCTAGAAGTTGAGCTATAACTGTAATAAGGTCGATATAGAACCCGACTGATATTCATAAACATGTCCTAGAATTGAGTAACTGAACTGGGTTAAACTGAGATTGAGCTGAACTGGACTTTATTGAACAAGTGGGAGAGTCTACAACTGATATGTAACCATGTGAGCTAGACTTGGAGTCCGATGTATACACCCCATTGGAGAAAGCACATTGTACCTTGCTAGGGTATAGTTGCTGAGCTGGGTGATCACAAGTCTAGGGCCCATTCGGGCTAAAACCTACGATGGTAAGGTAGTTTTGGGAACCAGGTACGCTGGAACCCCGATCCGCTCGGTAATAAGTACTACTCCTACTGGATAGTCCTAACTTGCCTACTAAACTAATAGCTCGAAGCTGGGTCCTGAACTAAGTCAGAAATACTTATCTAGAAGTAACTTGAGAGTCTGTAGGACCGGATAACTGAAACTGGTGTTCTAAGACTGGCCAGAGCTACTTATCTGGAAGCGTAGTAACCATCTAGAGAACTAAATGATAACTGAAGCTAGGGAGTATTACGGAACTGAACTCCTCAAAAAAACTAACTATCGTCAAACTGATCAGGTGACTTACTGAAAGATACTGTGAAGGGCTAATTGCTAATTGCGACTGAACTAACATTCAAACTGGTGGTGAGTACTCACATCATGATAATAAATGAAAAAGTCAAGAACTAATAGAGTCAAGCAACATTTGTATCTAGACAATTATGTAAGACCCAGATTACTTCTTTCATAGAACTAGGGCTAAACAATATTTCATGAAGAATGAAAAACATGCTTGCTAAATAGTGAGAACTTTACAAGAATCCATAAGAATATAATCCACAAGAATATTCATAATCTAACTGAAGTTAACCCTATTTCTGACATTCAGGGCTAAGACTAATAAGGAATTATAGATGGGTTTCGGGGCACAAAGGAAGAGAAATTACTTTTTTGAATTCCCACATCCCTGGTGAAGAATCCTTGAGAAGGAATCTGGAGAATCTTAAAGAACACTAGAAGCCCTAGTTTAGCTCTACACCGACTATTTGGAACTTCTATAATCTGAAAAAATCGTAAGTTGAGAGGAATGAGAGGGATTAAGATGATCCCCCCTTTAATCCCCTCCTAAGCATGCCTAAAATGACATTGTTTAAGGATTAGAATAGCTGAAAGTTACGAAATGCCCCTGAGATAAAAGTCTGAAAACTGCCCGTCGAGATCTAACGGGTTAAATAATGAGTTGTTGGTGGACACCACCGCTCGTTAGGACCAATCATTGGTCCTGGTACTGAAATTCATGCTCACTGGAAAATGGCAATGGGAGGGGACAATGACTCGTTGGATGAACCGACGGGTCATTCTAACTGCTTGTTGCCTTCACTGATCAGACCTGAAGGACTTTTGGATCTAGCAATGGGTGGAAACAATGACTTGTTAGAGGTGAAAATGAGTCATGGGTTTCACTTGTGACTTCTGAAGAAAATTTCAACCCTTACTGGAAATCAGCCAACGAGTGCCAACAACTAGTCGTCGAAGACAACAACGGTTCGTTGGATGGCTTGTTGGTTCTCGAATTGTCTGGGCAAGTTTCTGAGTTGGGAATACCACGGGTGATAGGATGACCTGTTACTCCTCACAACGGGTCATTTCATGTCTCGTTTTTTCTCGAAATGCAACTGGCAGACTGACAATGACTCAAACAATGGGTCATTACTTTTGACAATGACTCGTTGTCTCGATCATTCTAAGACAAAAATTTTCTAGTTCACTTTGGGTTTTCAAGAAAATTCTGAGTTTGGTCTAGGAAAGTTTTGGGGTATTATGTTTATTATAATTGATATGTGTCACACCCCGCCTTGGGGGGTATGACTGGCACCTGGTGCCCTACTAGGACCTGAACTGCTGGACTGCTAAGCCTGGGCACATCTGGTGCCTGGCTGGCTCTATCTCACATTTCTGGAAACAAAGGGCTATATAACGGTTGTAAACACAGCCTCCGGCCCATTGGCCTATAGCCTCCTGTACCTGTACTAACAGCTGACCAGAAATATGTCAATATAGGGAAACCTATGCGGGCCGACAAGGCCACCATGCTGTCTAGTTATCTATAACTTAACCATGAAGTACTGGATAGCTACGTGACCGGTAAGGTCACCACTACTGTCGAACTATGGCCCCACACGGCCAACATAAAGGAAACACAAGTTCTAACAGCTATACAACTGCACGGCCTCACACGACCGGCTCAACTGACCACAGGGAAATATATACAGACTGCAAGCCTCTAGGAATAATAGTAGAAATGATCGGGACAGGGCCCCGACCTACCCGTACCATACAACAAAAGAAAATGAGATACACCTCTGGAATTCAGTCTCCGGATGACAGGAGCTGAATACTCGATCGCTGACAGGAATCACGTGGTATCGCCTGCTCATCTATGAGTACCTGCAGGCAAGTAATGCAGTGCCCCACCGGGCGTCAGTACCGCTGGTACTGAGTATGTAAAGCAATAACTGAAAGAAATATTTGAAAACAACCATATAACTGATGAAACTGAAGTAGGGAGAATAGATTAACTGCCTGATAATGTAAGTCATACCTTCTCTCAATTATACTGGAAGGAGTAGGAGTCATACCTGAGGATTTATCATTCTACTGTCGATCTACTCGTATCTACTGTAACACAGCATGACATATCATAACATAACATAGCACACTCAAACCTTACCCGACCCCCATAAGCCGGGAGGTACAACCAACACGCAATCTGTACCCCTACCCCGGTCGTCCCATCTCCTATAATAACTATAAGCATCCTACCGGTCCCCTGGGTATGCACTTGGGCTCGCTGAGCCCCTGACTATAACTGTACCTGAGTCTGGAGGACTCTTGAATCAACACCCCGGGCGTATCCGCTCGACGGGGGTGTATAAGGGCCGACCAAGGCACAATATGGGGAAAACGGCATCCCATCTTTGTCCCCTGTGGGACGGCATGCCACTCCGTAGAGCGACGTATCCTTGTCCTCTGGCGGACGAGTCGATACAGCTATTAACCCTGGGGCGGTCATGGATGCTAGGTAATCCAACCCCAAACAATACAACAGTCTCAACTAGTAATACTATCTGCATATACCACATACTGAAGCTAACGATAATAAAGTGTTTGTACATACTGCATGCTGAACTAGTGATAGTGATATGTACGTATTTAATACATGCTGAGACTGATAATAGTATATATATATAGATATAATCTTCTGCCATACTGTACTGAGTCTAATACTGAACATGATATAGTATTTCTGCTGAAAACTATGTTGTATACTAAGTTTCTATAGTAACATGATTTACTATTCCTAACATGCTTTCCAACTTCATTTTAACTTATCATTCTATTTTCGAGATGTCTTACAGATACTACATTGCTCTACTGGGTTTCGACTGAATACAATGATATACTAACATTCTGTGTCAGATCACATACTGAGCATGCTGTGGAATTCCTAATACTTATATTAGAATCTATATCATGCTAACATTCGTAATAAACCTAACACGTGACTTCTGAATATTCTACTGGCCTTTAAATTACTGTATTGTACCAAGATTACTTAACTTGCCGAGGGAACTAACTTTACATACCTTATCCTTGAACTATTCGGCTGTCGGACGAGGCTCGGCCAGTACTTCAACTATTTTCTCCCAACTGCATTCATAAATATGTCAATCAATACTAAATACAGCTTTATTTTAAAGAGCAACATCACTTTCGATATAGTTTATAGCCTAAACTTAGGCTTATCGAAAGACGGTTGAAAACTCGCTATTTTTCAGAGGTCCAGAAGGGAGAAATATTCACTTCACAGCTAGGAACACATAGACACTAGTTTAGAGCAATTCCACTTACCTTAGCTCGGTAGCTCGACGATTCGTCGGCCGTATTTCACGAAACTAAATCCGTAGGAATGCTCTCTGCTGCTAAATACCTCGGTATCTGAGGTTAATTTGAGTTTGGATAATGTTTAGTAGCGTAATCGGACGAAAATTATATAACCTTCTTCGTTCCTTTTCTCCCTCTGATTTCTCTCCTCTGTTTCACTGGAAATATAAGTTTATAAATGATTTAAAACCGAAGTGGGGCTTTATATACTTGGGCCTGGACAAGGCCAACGTTTCACGGAGCCAACGCGGAGGCTCCACCTCCGTGACACGCTGCCATCGCGGAGGGGCTCTGCCTCGGCTCCTTCCGCGATGGTTCGACAGGTTTTTCGTCCGATCTTTTCCCGGGCCTTTCTTTAGCACGTATGGCTTTCAAATATGTTTAACCAACGTGCGAATAGGTCATTTAGGTGCCGGAAATTCTACGGGGTATAACAATATGTTTATTATAATTGATCAATGGCTAAGATTAACTCCTACCTACTTTCCTTTTAACCTACCCAACCCCCAAACCCCTAACTTAACTCTCATATTTCCTTAACAGATCCGCCACATGCCCCTATAATCTCCTTAGCTCTCCCTCGTCATCTTATTCCTCTCTGGACAACAGACGCCATCCGGATGCACCAACAAACTGCCAAAATGCCACCTAAACAGCACCATCGAGCAATTCAGAAGAATGTTGCACCTCCCTCTTTCTCTTCCCCTCTCTATTTTTGTCCAGTGAACACCATCAGTGCCATACTAACTTTAGAGACCTCTCCATTTTCCTTCACTATCTCTGGGCAGCTGACCACCTGCAAAATGTTGCAGGCCAGTCGTCTCCCTTCGACCATTTTTTCAGAAACATCTATACCCTCTCAGCTTTCCGTTCTCTTCTCCAGCCAGCAGAACCCAGCCAATCTCCGGCTACCTACCGGTGAAACCAAAACTTTCCTTTCTTCCTCCTGTCTGTCATACCATTATTGCTCCGTTCAAAGACCGCCAAAACCAATGCCTCCGCCCATTGCTTTTTTCCTCGGCCATCTTGGATGGATAAACCAGTCGCACCCCTCAAACTCCCTCTCTCTATATATATAACATAAAATTCGATTTTGTGTCTTCTTCAATAAGGTTTCACAGAGGTCCAGGGAAGAGGAACCTATATAAGGCACCCACGTCTACTTCCCTCGGATTTCATATATTTTCTATGCTGCAAGATGACTTAAGGCCATTCAATTGTCTCAATTTTATGACTCCATCCCCGGTATGCTTTTGTTTACACTTGTTCTGTGCTTGGCATGAAGCTACGACATTAGTTGTTATATATGAAATTTGTATTAATGATTATCATTTCCTGCTTAAAATCTATTGTTATTATTCGATTTTCTCCTTAGGCGAAACTCTTGCTTTATGAATTCTGAATTTCGAGTTTTGAGTTTTGTTCAAAACATTATTTCAGAATCACGTCTAGTAGATTACATGAGCAGAGTTTAATATCTACTCCATATATGAGTGAATATGTGTTTGAATAATTGCTAATTTTTACTGTAGCCCTTTGGTGATTTTTCAATTGTTCTTAAACAAACATAATAGTAGGCTCTTAATATTGTAAGCATGACTATTAGTTTATCGACTTTATGATTTGTCTTTCAATCAGTGAATATGTACAACTTTGCTACTTGTCTATACATGGTAGTTGGTTCTTCTAGTTTGGTAAATGACCTCTTTTCATGGCAATAAAGAAATTGGTATATCGTAGACTATAATCTTTTTGTTAAAGTGTTATTCCTTTCCTGTTGAAATTCTAGCTGTAATAATATTACATGTTAATTATGGAGACATAAATATCTTATTACCTTGATTCAAAAACATGTGATATTTTAACACTTGTCTTTTGAGGATAATCCTAATTTGTAGTAACTTTGGATAATTTCCTTCCTTTCTTTTTTATAACTTGGTTTATAAATAGCCTATTATAGAAGCATACTAATTCACGCTTATCTAATTTCTTTTATCCGTATGACAGTCTCACTGCCTCATCATTTATGGTAAGTTTTTATTAACCTTACACCTAATTATCTCCTTTGCCTTATACCAATTAGAAGCAGTTTTGATACTAATTTATTTTTGGTAAACATCAACCTATTATCTACCTAATTGTCTATTATTTAAGAAAATAATTACTCTTGATTGATCTTTTTAAATTTGAATACATATTTGTTTCTGATAAATTATTCTTACTATTACGCTCAACTGATTCAGTTATAGGAAACTTGTGTTTTCTTATGGCAACTCCCTACCATTTTTACCACTAATTGATTTCGTCTATTATTAATTAAGGAAATATGTTCCTTAATTGATTCTATTGAATATTTTCCTTTCCCTTTTACTCCTTAATTTACCTGCATTCCTTTAGCTATACAAGGAGATCCTTTTTCTCTCTTTTGGAGGGGCATCAGAGGCTTATTCAAAAATGCAGTGGAACTGCATACGTTCTTTAGACATACAACTTTACTTTCTCTTTATCTTTAGCATTATAACACTGCTCAGTCTACCAGCCTTTTCCTCTATTACTATTATTTGTCCCATCTAACTGGTTAGTACCCTATCAACACATCTCAAATCCAATGAAATAGTTATGTTTAGAGTTGTATTTCTCCTGCATCATGTATGAATATAATCCCATATCTTATTCATTTGAGTCATTCCTACATATTGGTTTGTATGTTCTAATTATCATAGCATGCTTTGTTCACGTAATAGATAACTAATTTCATGTTGGATTGATAATATATACTTTGTGATTGTGATTTCGGACCCAATTGGTAGTTTCTACTTGCATTTATTATGACATCTTAACTTATTTCGTGAGTTTGGTATATTCTATGTGTTGTTATGCATACGTATGTTTTTGTGAGAGCAGTTAGTCCTTCGTTATGCGTTTGGGATATGATGAAGATTCGTTTGAAATCGAAAAATGGGAGACCGCTCAAACTGGAGTCAATTTAGTTCAAATTTTTCTTACTTTCCATTACTTCATTTATTTGATTTGTAATAATGTAATAACTGCTTTATAATAGTGAAAAAAGAAAAGTTAAAAGGTATTAGGAATTATGTGCTAATTGTCTTAATATTTTTAACTTTATTATAAGTTTCCTTTTTTTATTTATTTATTACAAGTTTTTTAAAGAAAAATCAAAGTCACTGTCCAGATTTTCTTTTCTCTATTTTTAAGAAAAATCAAAGTCACTGTCCAGATTTTCTTTTCTCTATTTGAATTGGGCAGCGTGTTTAACAATTATGTAAACACTATCCCTTCACATATAATTATTGTGAAAAGAAAGAAATTACGAGGTCTAATTCTTATTTTTTTTAAAAACTAAGCTGACCCGATCTCTCCGGAAGCAACATCAACCAAAGATTTTAAAAATAATTATGTACATTCATATGTAGATATTATTATGTGTTTATATTTCAAAACATAAGTTTTTGAATTAAGTTGTATAATATATTTTCAACTTAAGATCGACCTCAAATTAATTTATTGCTAAAGTTGAAGGTCATGATTCATAATATCGTATTTCCATCCCTACAAAGCAACAAACATTTTTTAAATTTTTAACTCTTCTAAAATTTGTCTAATATCTGAAAAACATTCAAATTGTTATAAAAGTATTTATAAATTATATGTTTTCTTGTTCTTCTTTTATTTTGTTTGGGGTAATTAAAATTTATATGTTGTGAGTTAGTAAATAAAAAATATGGTTTATAATATTTTGTTTATCTTTCAAATTTCTATCTCCTTGCTTGCCTGAATAATTTGGCTCCTTTAATTAATAATGTCCTTGCATTTATTTATTCGTATGTTTAATAAATAAGTTGGTATTGCCTTAGAAACTAGTATCACTTAAAAATAAGATATTTATTTTTATTTGTGCTTAGTAAATAAGTTTGCGAGTTTTTTTTAATCAAAAATTGTGGAGCCCTTTT
Organism: Datura wrightii; assembly: GCA_035772735.1. NCBI lineage: Eukaryota > Viridiplantae > Streptophyta > Magnoliopsida > Solanales > Solanaceae > Datura > Datura wrightii. The sequence continues at coordinate 149,683,010 of JASDFA010000018.1, forward strand.
ATTCCTTTAAACAAACCATACAGCAGTCCAAATGAATCAATAAAATTGACCCGGACCATATTGGGCAAAATATGTCCCTTAGATACTCTAGCCAGAGTGCTATACTCCACCGACACCACCAAAAAAAGGGTTTTCAAAAATAAAAGATGTCGTCGGTCTTCAATCTAGAGCTCTTCTACCTGCTACTCTGGATTATCAATTAGCCACCTGAAGGGAGCTCTTCTACCTACTACTCTGGATTATCAATCACCCATCTAACGCGGGGGATGTCATGCAGCACAAAGAGGTACCTCGAAATCGACTCTTCCATGTATTTTCTTTCCAGTCTAACTTCTTGTGTTTTCAGGTGCTTTTCTAGTGGAGCTAATCGATTGATGGTCTCAAGTTTGCGAGTTGAAGCTGTTTCTCACTTAGATTTTATATTAATTACTAGATTAATCTAAGTTATGCTTGAGTAATTATTTGTGTTAAAATGAGTTTTCATATATTTACTTGGTAAATAAGTTAGCTAATATCTTGTTATTTAGGTTTTGAATGAATTAGCGAATGATTTATTTTCTATATAATTTATTTATTTATTTATTCTAAATAAGAATTTATTTGTCTAATCACATAGTTAAGTTAGTTTTAATAAATTATTTGATCATTTTTGGATTATTTAGTCATTTTCCATATAATTAACGAATCTGAAAGGGGCCCACAATTGTGTCCCTCAAAAAGTGCCTAACACCTTCTTTTCGAGGTAATATGAGTCCTTAACCGATTTCTGATGACATAGACTAATAAATAGGTTATCTTTATATAGTTTAGTCCGATGCCCTAACGCACCATAATTCGTTAGTTGGCGACTCTTCTTTTTAAATAATGTTTCAAGAGTTGTCACATGTTGAGTTCCGCTTTTCGCGAGAAAAATGGGGCACGACGACATGGCGACTCCATTGAGGATTTTAGATTCTAGTCATAACGGTTTCATTTTTTATGTGGGGTTTTTATATTTTATTTATATTTATTTTTTTAGGGTACATGAGAATTTCTTCCCCTTTTTCATATATTGTTTCTTTAAATAATAGATTTTTATTATATTCTTACCATATTTAAATTTTATCATTTCATTATTTATGTCCATTTAATATTGAATCCTCTTTCCTCATTTATTTTTTTCTTCTATATTTGATTTTTATTTTTTAATTTACTTCCTTATATAATTGATTGTCTTTCATACTTGAACTTTTTTTGGTAATTGTTTTGTCTATATTATTTCTTTTAATATTATATAACTAATAAATTTCTTATTTTACTGCATTTTAATTTTTTTATATATTTATTTTCAATTACATGTCAAATGTTATTGTTTCTATAATTGTCTCACTCACACACAACCTCACGGTCGTTCACTATTAAAACTCATGTTGAAGAAAGCCTCGTGATTTGATCGATCAGTGGTGTGTCGATGGTCATGAGTTTCCTCACTCTCAAGTTGTCCTCTTGAAGGAACCGTGTATAAAGCCTCTCCTATCATGCTTATTGTATATTACTTTATGATTTATTTTAGTTTCATGTATATCTCTTTTTCCTTATTCCCCATTATTTGCTTATTTGAAATATATGTAACTTGTTATGTTTTAGTTTATCACTTTGATGATTATTTATCATTTTCTTTAGTTGTTCATTGTACTACCGTTTTTATGTGCTTTATGTTATTGTTTAAATAATTACTAATTTGCTCATATACTCCTCCAATTGGAACCTCTCTTTCCTTCTTAAAATATCGCGTGGTTGCACTGACATTTATTCCTAAAACACCTGCGTTATGAATGCCTCTTAAATTGGTTGATTAGTTGTGCACCAATGGTCATGAGGTTTCCCACTCTCGAATTGTCCGCTTGAGGGAATCTTGTCTAAAAGCACTCTTATTAAATCTAGATATGCGACATTTCTTTAAGGCTAATTTGTTTACTTCCATGCATGCCCGTTTCATTTTTCCTTTATTTGTTTCCTTGTTTAAAATATTTTTCTTCCACGCATGCCCTTTCTTTTCTTTTTTTACTTTATTTGTTTCCTTATTTAAATTATTTTCCTTTCATGTATGTCTCTTTTCCTTATTCCTTTTATTTGTTTCTTTGTTTAAATTATTCTATATATACTCCTTTCCTTAATCCCTTTATTTATTTCCTTGGTTAAGTTATTTTTTTCCACTCTTTAACTTTTTCCTTGTTCCCTTATTAGTTTAACTAGTATACATACCCGCGCGATGCGCTTAGATATTAAAAAATGTCTTGATGGAGATTTTCTAAAACAAAGTTCCAATATGCATTTTATTTACTAATGTAATACACCTTATAATAAAAATTTCTAGACAATTAAAGAAAATGAATCATATAGTTGCTCAAAAATTTAATCGGAGATACATCAAGAATATAAAATGAGGTTACAAAATAAAATTTATAAAGATTTAATGTAGAATTAGATTCTTCACTCATGTCCTGTATAGCTTTTTCCCTATCTACTCTCATATAAAACATAAAAAATTAATAACTAATGAATATAAGCAAATCAAGTAGATATTAACACGAATCAACAACTTTATAACACATAAATATAGTAAGTAAATAAATTATAAGAATATACTTCTGAATTACTCCTCTTCCCTTTATATTTTCAAAATAATAAAAATGATTCAATTAAATATTATAATTTTGATAATATTTATAGATAATAAGAATTATCACTGATATAGCAAGCAAACACCATCACAAATTTTTTTTTTTTGTTTACAAATAAATCCTCTTAAGTCAATGATGATTGTAGTTCATTTCCTATAAATTTCATCACTTGAGTTAATAAATGCTATATTTATTTAAAAATGAAACTATCAAAAGAACATATATATATATAGATTGATTTCAAACCGAAGAAAGCTTGCATCAATTGGTTAATAGAAGAAATTTAGTTTATAAATGCAATTCATTGATAAATCCAACATCACCACGTGAAAAATAAAAACTGTTCATTGTGGTGAGAATTTGTTATGCATTCTGATTCTCTTTTTATTTTTGCTTTAATATGTTATGAATCATTAATATTGTTCTCAAAATTTTAAGCATATATTCACATTCTTATTTTAACCTCAACAAATATGAAATTTATAAAATCTAATAAAATATAATTATTATCATTTTTTAAACTATTACTATATCCAAATTATCGTTAAAATTCACATATAATATTTGAGTCGACGCTGAATTGCTACATTATATTTATGATGATTCATGATAAATAAATATTTAACTACATACTTATAAAATAAATTTGACATACAAAATCATTCTATAGTTATAATTTTTGAAAATTAGATAAAGTAATTTTTAACTATTCAGCTTTATCCTTCTATATGTTGGCATATCTTTTTAATTTGTATTTGCAAAATAAAAAAATATATATATATATAATATATTGATTGATTTTACTTTTCATTTTATTTTTAATATAAAAGTATTTGGTTTAATTTTATTTAATTAAAATTTAATATATGAAATATCTAATTATTTTTTCACATTTAATTTACTGGTTGAAATTCTCTTATTATTCAATTTACATAAGTTTTATAATTCTATACTTTTACGTTGATATTTTTTTTCTATTTTTGTTGCTTATCTTGCTGCGGCATTCATTATTTAGTACTATTACATTGACATACGAATTTTCATTATCTTGATATTTGATTTAGCCTCTTTAATATCATATAGAATTTTCTCACTTCTAAAAAGTTAATTATTTTTAAACTTTTATTTTATTAACAAATTTTTTTATTACTTTAAAATTATGTATAATCTTTTTTAGTATTATATATGTTTAATATTATATTATTTTTAAAATTATTCAAACTATAAATTCGTTCATACAATTTTGATATCCTTCTTTATACACCTCAGAATTTGATAATCTCAACTCAACTAATAACTACTTATGAATCCTTTAATCTCTTCTATGTAGTCCAATTAATACCATTGCTTATTTTAGATTATAATTTTGAATAGTAATATATTTTAATGTAGCATTTAATTATTTTGTTCTAATCAAGTATTATAATATGATTTGCTTTTGATTTTCTTTTAAAAGACTTTCATAATCTAGAAATTGAAGAATATAAGATGGTTCTTAGCAATTGCTAGAATTTATTGTGTATATTTATGTATGTTATGGGACAAGTTTCAAGCATTTTTATTTTGCTAAAAGTTTAAGAATACTGATATTATGTATTTAAGATATTATGAATATTATTTCTTTAATCTATATTGTTTTAACTTATGAATGCGTACATATTTAATATAATTAAACAATCTCATTTCAATAGTAAATATATTATCCTTCTATATTTTATATTAATTCTTGTTTGCTTATGTATTTAATTTAAGAAAACAATCTCATTTCAGTAATAAATATATTATCCTTCTATATGTCATATTAATTCTTGTTTAACTCTTACAGCTTTTACATAATATAATAAATATCAAGTATCATTTAATATATTATATCTATTCCTTATGGTATTTTAATTAATATATTTCTTATAATATTTTATCTGTAAGCCAAATAATATCAACTGTACTTTAAATTTTGAATTTTAGTTCATTCAAAATTCATAGCGCAAATTTTGGAGTTTTTTTTTTTTTTTTTTTGTCATAAAATCAATACTTTAGATAATTTTCATTTCAAAATAATGATTTTTCATATTCATCTTATGAACAAATTCTAAATATATCTTTGTTGTATTTCAGTGTTTGAAATGGAGCTATCAAAGTATCCCCATGATTAATAAATTTTGTTCAGCTACACCTTCAATATTTCATGAAACACTAATAATTAATATAACAATTTCTCAATAGAAAATTAAAATAAAAATATGCTTTCCAACAAATAATGTGAAGGATAACAAACAAAATTAATTATTTCATCTTTTTAGATCTACTTCATATTACTTATATTTTATCTTTTCCAAAATGGTTACAATCAGGAGAAACACACTATCAAATAAATAACTCTATATTAATAATATTATTTTAAAATAAAAATTAGTGTACTTGAAGTGTGCTACTTTAATTTCAATGACGAAGTAACAAAACAAAATCAAATACATAAAGGAGATTTATAAAGAAAAAAACTCAAAATATAATTTATGCGGAAGATCAATGAAAAGTTCACAACTGAGTAATAATCTATGCAATAAAAATGGCAGAGAAAATAATACAAATTTGAGAATAAAATCAATATGTTTCCTGTGATATTTATTGTGTGTGATAATACATGAGGAAAATGGCTAACGGGGAGGTTAGTCATACGTGGGTGAGAGCTTTGAGATTGACTTAGATTAGTTAATCATTTTTTATTTTCCTCCTTTTTTTTATAATTAAAGATAAAGCAAGTTACAAATATCTAAAACTGTAAGTATTAAATTTAAATTTTAAACTTTTATTTTGAATTATTTTTATATTATTTTTTTGTTAAAATAATAACTCTTTTTAAAATCTATATATATAAGGAGGTTAGAAGTATGCCGATGTGACATGCTTCTAAGGCCTTCATTCACATTTTTCTTTTATCTGATTTTTTTTATTATTTTAAAAAAAATTATTTTATTAATTTATTTATTTAATTGTTATTGTTATTTAATATTATCTAATTAAATCATTTAATATGATAATTCTCCCCATTATTATATGAGCGGTTAATATTCTAGAGTTTACCTCCGTTACTCCTCTACCAATAATTGCCCATTTCCTCAATAGCACAATTCCTCGTGAACGGTACAATGTCTGCAGCGAGTCGACGGACGCTTCGATGTTTGATCCTTTTCTGAATGGTAAAAAAATATATGCTTTCATCAAATTTTCTTCTGTAATATTGGTTGTGATGTTCTGGGTTTGCCCGAAAAGTTGTCTTTCTCTTATTTTCTGATCATATATGCACAAATTTCTTCGGAATTTTCACCACCAAGAATGGATGATTTTTGTTGAATTTCACTTTCTTTTACTGATCGCTAAAGAAAAAAAGGATCACATATTCACATTCTTTATTGACCCTGTGTTTGATGTTACAATAAATATTAGTTTGTGTTTTCTTTTCCAAAATTTTGTTCACTTGAAGTTGAATAGTTTGCTGTTTCACCGGTTTCTTAAATATTAATTTCAGCTTTTAGTTATTTTATCTATATATAGAAGAATGGCCCCTGAGTACTCCTGAAAAGGCTGATTCTCTATTCTACTGAATAGAAAGAATGACTCTCGTGTTTGGTGCGGATAAGTTCGATACAGATAACAAAGAGTAGAAACTGGAAAGCAGGTGCCCTTTTGAAGGTGAGATAGTTGAAGTTTTGCACTTTTGCCTCAAGATACTTAGTAGAAACTCCTACTTCTCACACAATGAAAATGAGCTACCTCAAGGAGTCAGGATAATATTTCTTGGGATATGACCAAATTCTGTGGGACTCCCATTGCATTCTAATCAAGTGAATTTCACATCTGAACTGTTTCGGGTAATAATTATGAGGAGGAGGGTAATGTGTGGTCTCTTCTTGTTGATGTAAGGTTATTTACTTTGAATTACAGATTGATTGGGAGAAACCTGATCAAGTTTCAAACTTGACCTGTCATAAGTCACTCTTAGAACTTCTGTACCCGTTTTATGAGCTTGAACTATTTTCTGATCTCATTAGGTGATTGATTATGTTGATTCTAGGTCTTGATCTTCTACATATGTAGGAGATCATACTATAGAGATGTTAAGTTGCCTAGATGATCTTCATTTTGTATTCATTATTTTCTGATCTGAGTTAATCTCATATTGTGTGATTAAAATAAATGATGTGGGAGAGGGGAAGAAAATGATGGGGTATATTGACATTTCTTAAAAGCGAAGCACCAGAGCTTTACCAACTAAATAAGTTGAAGTTAGATTATCATATATAAAAAATTACAGTCTGGATCTGAATTCTTCTATTAATCCATGTCACACAAGGTTCAATAAAATTCAAAATTGACAAAATCTGTGTTTCCACATCAAAATCATAGAAATCAGAGAGAAAGGAAGAAGGAAGAAGAAGCAGAAAAAAGAGGAATTTTCAGATAGGACCTTTTACATTCTCAGCTCTTCACCAAAGTGAGAGTTTACAGCTTCACTTATAACAAATTGCCACCGACATTCTCTTCCCTCACGTGCAGCTCACATGCCTCATTAATTCTTTATTTAACTAACCTTTAACTACTTCTAACAAACTTCCTAACTACTTAACAGTATGCTAACTTCTTAACCAAATACTGCAATTAAGTCATTTAACACTCCCCCTCAAGCTGGAGGTTGAAAAATATCAAGGACTCCCAGCTTGCCTAACAAGAACTGATGTTGCCCAGCTCCCAGTCCCTTGGTTAACAGATCAGCTAATTGTTCTCTGGTGCTCAGATGTTGTGGCATGATGAAGCCAGATTTAACCTTCTCCCTTATGAAATGGCAATCCAATTCTATGTGTTTGGTTCTTTCATGAAACATTGGATTATTTGCTATTTGAATGGCTGCCTTGCTGTTACTAAATACATTGATAGGTAGAGCCAGTTCGACCTTGAGTTCCTTTAGTAATCTTGCTAACCAGATCAGTTCAGCAACTAAGGATGCCATGCTCCTGTATTCTGCCTCTGCTGAGCTTCTACTTACAGTAGGCAGTTTTTTTGACTTCCAAGATATCATAGAATCTCCCAACTTCACTATATAACCAGTGACTGATCTCCTTGTATTAGGACAAGAGGCCCAATCAGAGTCACAAAAACCAGTGAGTTGAGTAATGTCTCCTCTCCTTAACAATACTCACAAACCAGGTGATTTCTTGATGTATCTTACCATCCTAAGGGCTGCTTCCCAGTGAGAAACTTTAGAATGTTGCATGAACTGACTCAACACTTGAACTCCAAAGCATATATCAGGTCTGGTGATGGTAAGATAAAGCAGCTTGCCCACCAACCTTTGATAGGCAGCTATATCCTCCCATTCTGCATCATCTGTACTACCAACATGTGCATCATACTCTAAGCTGGTAAATTTATGATTAGGTTCCAAAGGTGTGGACACTGCCTTAGCTGCACTGAGACCACAATCTGAAATAAGCTGCAGTGCATACTTCCTTTGATTCAGTAATATCCCCTCCTTAGACCTTAAAACTTCTATGCCCAGAAAGTATTTTAAGACTCCTAGATCTTTCATCTTAAAATTCTGATTAAGTGTGTGTTTGGCTTCTGATATCATCTGTGAACAAGAACCTGTGATGAGCAAATCATCAACATATACCAAGATTATAACTATGTTAGTCTCTGACTTCTTGGTGAACATTGAGTGATCATACATACTCTGACTGTATCCAGCCTTCAAAAAAGCTTCTGTCAGCTTAATATTCCACTGCCTTGATGCTTGCTTAAGGCCATATAAAGATTTTCTTAATTTGCACACACTATTCTCCCCCTGTCTATGGAACCCCTGAGGGAGTTCCATATAGACATCTTCATCCAAATCACCCTGAAGGAAAGCATTATTCACATCCATTTGACAAATATCCCAGCCTTTAGAAGCTGCAAGGCTAATAACTGTTCGAACAGTTACCATTTTTGCAACAGGAGAAAAAGTCTCATGATAATCAAGACCTGACCTCTGTGTATAACCTTTGGCTACTATACTTGATCTTGTAGACCCACTTAGAACCTATAGGTTTCACTCCAGCAGGCAGAGAGACTATAGACCAAGTCTGGTTGTCTTCAAGGGCTGCTATTTCATGTTGCATTGCTTCTATCCATCTGGGGTATTTACTGGCTTCAAGGAAGGAATGTGGTTCAACAATGGAAGAGAAATTACTAAGATAAGCTTGATAGCTTAGAGAGACTCTGTCATAGCTAATATGATTAGATATGGAATAAGGTGTTTTGACAGGTAGTACATAATCCTTAGTCCAAATAGGAGGCTTAGAAAGTCTCCTAGTTCTTCTGTGAATGGAACTAGATGGGACATGTATAGATGAATCTTGAATCTGATCAATAGGAACAGGATGGTCAGATGAGAGGATAGTATCTACCTCAGCTGCAGTCTCCTCTACTGGAGATGAAGGAACAGGTGGAAAGACAGCTGCATTAGAATCACTAGACAAACAAGGTGAAGTGGAATCTACATTTGGTCTGACAGGAGAGTCCAAATCAGCAGGAAAAGGAATTGATGGGAATGACAAAAGTGAACAATCAACCTGTTCTGGTTTGTCCTTAAAAGGAAAACAATTCTCTTTAAAAATGACATCTCTGCTAACAAAGAAATTGTGACTGACAAGATCATACAACTTATATCCTTCTGAGTAGATGAATAACCAACTAGAACAGCCATTCTCGACCTGGCTGCAAACTTGTCTTGCCTAGGTAAGACACTGGCAAACACTAAACACCCAAACACTCTCAAATGATCAAGTCTGGGAGCATAACCATACAGTAACTCATAAGGGGATTTACCTTGCAAGACATCAGTAGGTAGTTTATTGATAAGATAGACTGATGTTTGTACACAGCATCCCCAAAACTTTGCAGGAGCTTGGGACTGTAACTTCAATGCTCTGCCTACATTGAGAATGTGTCTATGTTTTCTTTCAACTATACCATTCTGCTATGGAGTATAAGGACAACTACTTTGATGTACAATACCATGATTAGTCAACAACTCAGCAATCTGATTGTTAAAAAATTCTGAACCATTATTAGACCTCAAGACCTTCAACCTTTTATCAAACTGTGTATATATCAATGACAGAAAACTCTTTAGTACCACAATCACATCTTTCTTAGAATGTAGAAGAGACACCCAAGTAAATCTACTGTAATCATCCACAATAGTAACAAAGTAATGCTTCTTATCATATGTAGGATGTTTATGAGGTCCCCAAACATCTAGATGAACAAGCTGAAATATGGCAATTGACTTATTACTACTTAAAGGAAATTGAGACCTGCATTGTTTAGCAAGTGGACATATCATACAATCTTTTGTCATTACTACATCAACTTTATCTCGTAAACAAGGAATACGCTTCATAACCTCTGATGATGGATGCCCAAGTCTCTCATGCCATAAGCTGAAATCTTCCTTCCCTTTTACAACTGATCCAGCAATAGGTGTGCACTGATCCTTCAAAATATACAGCCCATCTATTTCTCTACCAATCCCAATCACCTTGCCAGTGAAGAGGGCCTGCAGTACACATAAGCCAGGGTAGAAGGAAACACAACAACCAAGATCCCTGGTCAATTTAGACACTGATAACAGACTGAACTGAAAATCTGGCACATGAAGGACATTCTTCAGTGTATATTGTCCTAAAAAAGTAACTTCTCCTACATGTTTTATTTGTGTTCTACTCCCTGTTGGTACTTGTACTTGATTACCTTTAAGATCAGTAATCATCTTAGCCTTTTCTAAAATCCTTTCAGTTTTTGTAATATGATGTGTGGCACCTGAATCCACAATCCAATCAACAACACCAGTTGATATATTTTTTGAAGAATACATACCTGTTACAGCATCTCTACAGCTACCTGTTGCAGCAGGTCTATCCATTCTGTTCAGCATTTCTTCATACTGTTCCTTACTGAAGTAACCACCCTGAAAAACCTTATCTATCTGTGTGTTCTGACCTACTCCAGCTGTTGCATTGTTTATCCTAGGTGTAAAACCATCATTCTGCATTTTCCTCTTGCTTTTGAAATCTGCTGGAAATCCCACCAATCTATAGCAATTCTCCTTAGTATGCCCTTTAAAACCACAGTGATCACATATTATCCCAATTTTCTTCCTGTAAATGTTTGGATTTTGATTCTGCATATTCAAATCCTTATGAACTGGATGAAATTGATTTCTCATAGCTTGCTCCTTTTGTGAGACTTGACATTGCCTTCCAACTGCCATCACCAAGGCTTCCTTTCCAATGTCTCCAGTACCTAACATCTGTTGGCTTTCCTCTTGTATAACTAAAGCATAAGCTTGATTCACAATTGGTATTACAGAACTCAACAGTAGATTGCTTCTTACTTGTGCAAAGCTATCATTCAATCCAACCAAAAACTGCAACAGCCTTTGTTGTTTAACATGTTCAACATAATGCCTCGACTTCTCACATTCACACGAAGGAGAAGGAACCATGACATCTAATTCATCCCACATATCTTGCATTTTCGAGTAATATGTGGTTACTGATTCTGTTCCTTGCGACAACATACTAATTTCCTTCCACAGATGGTAAATTCTGGTGAGATTCGACTTATCAAATCTCTCTTTGAAGTCTGTCCATATTTTTCTCGAACTGGAAGCATAGACTATGCTTGACAATAACTCCGGCGCCACTGCTGCACTTATCCAAGACATTACAACAGCATCACACCTCTCCCATTTAGCCTCTAGGTTTCCCTTGTATAAACCCTTCACACATGAACCGTCTACAAAACCTAATTCGTTTTTAACTAGTAGTGCTAAACGCATAGATCTACTCCATATCCCATAGTTTTCTGGGCCTGTGAGCTTTGTAGGAATCAAAGCAACTCCCGGCACATCAGAAGCTTGCAAATGCAATGGATGATTGTGGTCAATTTGTGGATCTTCTGTGATTTCGATGGAACGTATTTCTGTCATACTTTCTCCTTTCAATCTCTAATTATCTGCTGGAATCAACTACAATTTCTAATTGCAATGACCCGCTTTGATACCATGACAAAATCTGTGTTTCCACATCAAAATCATAGAAACCAGAGAGAAAAGGGAGAAGGAAGAAGAAGCAGAAAAAAGAGGAATTTTCAGATAGGACCTTTTACATTCTCAGCTCTTCACCAAAGTGAGAGTTTACAGCTTCACTTATAACAAATTGCCACCGACATTCTCTTCCCTCACGTGCAGCTCACATGCCTCATTAATTCTTTATTTAACTAACCTTTAACTACTTCGAACAAACTTCCTAACTACTTAACAGTATGCTAACTTCTTAACCAAACACTGCAATTAAGTCATTTAACAAAAATAGTTCCTCTCCAGGTTATCCTTGATATTTTACTTTAGTAAGTAATGTTTAAATATATTTGTTAAACCCTCGACGTTCTTTACCTATTAGCAATTTGAAATGAAATTTAGTTTTGTGCCCATACCAAGTATTTCTTCTGTGATCCATATTTGTGCTTATAATCATGTTGCAGAATTTGTTGGAGGACGTATAAGTGAGATACTTGAGCATATTGATGCTGAATATGCAGAAGAGTTATAGCTTCAAGAAGATTTAGTAGCCTCACTTTACACTGGTCAAAATAGTAATTATGCATCTCTATCTGCTCAAGGACTTTTATCTGAATCAGCGTTGTTGAACTTTGAAGAAGAAGGTGACGATCACCTTAACAACTTCTGTGAGATGTTTCAAAATGACGGTTGTTCTCATTCCTTCTGTTATGAGTGCACTAGCAAGCATATTATGGCAAGGATTTCACATGAAACAAAAGTTATTGGTTGCCCTGGAGTAAGTTGCTGTGCTGCTTTTGATGTTAATGCTTGTAGGTTCATGATTTCCGAAGAGGCACGGATCCTGTTGGATGAATCGGTATGTCAGTCAATGATTCTCGACCCTCAAAAGCTTTACTGCTGTTTCCGTGATTGCTCAACCCTGTTGGTAAATGATTCTGGAGACATTATAGAAAAGATAAAATGCCCTTTGGGCAAGAGATCATTCTGTGCAGCATGTCGAGTTCCACGGCATTCAGAATTTACATGCAAAGAGTTCAAGAAACTGAATGCCAAAAAGGGAGGAAAAGGGGAAGACATGGTGAAGACACTTGCCAAGAAGAAAAATTGACAGAAATATCCTAACTGTAAAATATTTGTTGAGAAGACAGAGGGATGCATTCACATGACCTGCAGGTGTGAATATGAGTTCTGCTATAGATGTTATGCAAAATGGGCTGGTTCGCATGCTTGCCGTAAAAAATGATCATATGCTGGAAGCTCCATAAGATTTCTCCGGGAAGTGACAATCGATGAAAACTTCCTTTAGGGTAAATTTATCTAATTGTGAATGTAGGTCTCAATTACTTAATCTTTTGGAAGGAAGAAGAAATGTTTATGATGGTACATAACAATCTGGATTTTTAGCTTTTGTCCATGGTGAGTAAATACTAACTTGCATTGGTTAATATAACTACTTTTGCTTTATTTACAATGTTCTGAAGGAAAAAGATGCATGCAGGACTCTTTCTTGTCTTACCATGTAGTACAGCGGACATAGTAAGTTTTCTTTTCTTGAAACTGTAAGAAAAATAGTAGTACAAGTGTTTTCAGATTGCTCTTTTTATAAAAATTATTTGAAACCAATCTACTAAATACTATTAGTACTCTATAGTAGTGGTTTCGCAAGTTTTAAATAAAGTTAAATTCAAAGGGAAGAATCATAAACAAAAGGGCTTTAGCTTCATACTGTACCAATTAACTCATATAATATATGTACCTTTTGAAGGGGTCATTGGTAGCTTCCAATTGCCATTTAATATTATGTGAAACAAACCCTCCACCTTGCCCTATGTTTTTTTCTTTACAATTTTATCTTTCACTACTCTTTCTCCATTTGAAAGAGAAATAATATAATACACATAAAATGTATTGGAGTAACAAATGATGAAGTTAAAGAAATGATATTGTGATACAATGTTCAGACGTCAAGCCGCTGATGCAGGTGGCTGTATATACATGTGAAGAATGTGGATTTGAAATCTATTGGGTATGAATTTTAGTTGTAATTGTCTTGTAACTTTATCTCTATTTTTGACCTGCTAACTGCAATTGTCGAGAGCCACAATGCTTGCATTAAATTAAATCACAACAATGCTAACTAGCATGTTAAAGCTACACTGTTTCAAATCTAAAGGGCCTATCTTAATGCACTTGATGAACAGGAATTAACTGCTAGAGTTTTCATGCCTTTATTTTCATGCCCATCCTACAAGAAGGTATGTTATTTCTCTTGGGAAAGAGGGAAGTTATTAATTTTTGCAGGACATTATTTACTCTTGCTAAAGAGAATATTTTGTCAGTTTCCTAACCAAGTGGATACATCATCTCCTGCCAAGCCGAGGACGTTATTTAATCTTATGGATAATCATCCCGATGCAGCGTGTTTTGCAATAAATTTTCATCTTTTATTTAGTGATAATGCACTTCATTCTCAGAAAGTGCTGAGCTTTTGCAAAATATCAAAATGCTTTCCTGTGTTTTGAGGATGTCCCCTGCTCTAGGAAATCGGTACACTTAACTTCTAGCAAGTCCTGCACCTTAAATTCCACACAGTATCAACGGTAATATATATCTACTTAAGCTTAAGGGGTGTTCAAGTTCGTTTTGTCATTTTGCCTATCCAGTTTTTTGGGCTTCGACAATCCACCATATCCTTCCCCGCCTTATTATTTTGAGAACCAACGTCCTTTAACTATTTTTCTGATAGATATTAAGTCCTTAAAGTATCCCAAATTCATGTTTGAGATAATTCATTGTCGAAAAAAAAAAAAACAATAACCCCAGAAATACTCACCTTGGAATCTCCCAAAAAATAAGAAGAAAGATTGTGAGCGTCAAAGACAAATATGGTAGGTGGAGACTATTAAGGAAGAGATTAATATGGAGAAATCAGAAAGTTTTTTATTTCAGTGATGGAGAAGAGGATTACGTTACTCAACCTTTCAAAGGGTGTTTTTAAACCGGTAAGGATAGGTTGAAGGCGAGAAGAATGTTCCTGATATCAATTTTAAATCACAGCTGCAGAAAATACAAAATATTTATTGTGCATGTTTCAATTTGTTTCTCTACCTTTTTCTTTTACTCTTATTAAAAAGAAAATCTCTTTTCCAATTTTGATAAATTTTTAATTTCAATGTCTCATGTGAAATCTTTAAAATTATAAGACTAAATTATACTTTGATATATCAAATATATATACACACAGGTGCCTTGTGCGAGTGTTCAAGTATATGGTGTTTGAATCAATTTTCTTTTCGATCGATTATGTATTTGGTATGTTGTTCGATCATATCATTATCTCTTGTTTTCATTGTATTAAGAAGATTCTAATGATGAAAAATAAAGAAGATTATCAAGTTTAGCATCTATTAATTAATGGATAGTATATTCCAAATAAATAAGTTGAAAATATTCGCTAACAACAATTTTATTTCATTTTTATTATACTAAATTGGTATTTGAAAATATAATTTGATGGGCACGTGTGTTTTTTATTGAGATACAAATGAAGGTTGTACCTTTAAACTATAACACAAATTTTGGTGTATTTTTTTCCATGGATTAGAAGTGTATCAAATATTTTGTAGAATGAAATTATTGTAAAATAATAAACAAATACATCACAATGGAAGCAGAGAGTGGGTTTTAAAGAATAAAATGACTATCGGACAAAATATAGAAATTGAATCTTATATGATTGTTAGAGACATAATTTTTGAACTGCAAAAGCCAAGGGATTTCGAGATGTTTATTATGATCATGATCAGTAAGCATCGAGTTCCATGACTTGCAAACTGCAGTCATGCGGACATAGTCACCAATGCTTACTTTTTTCACTATCATCCCCATGATTTCTATGAGAATGTCTTTTTCCTATATATCCATTAATTATATTAATTGAAAAGATAACAGAGAGAAAGGATACGTACTTCTGCTTTGTTTTTTTTTCTTTTGAACAATTATGTATGAATGAATTATATTTGATGGGCAAGAACTTGCTGCATCTTCTCCTAAAGTGCAATAACATGTTGAGCCCCAAATCAGAATTGAGGAACCTATCAATCCCTCTCTTTCCCAAAAAGCTTAATCGTACATTATCTTAAAACTAAAATACGTATGCTTAAAGGCACGCGCGAAGCGCGGCCACATTCCATAGTGATATATATTTGAATTTGAAAACTCCTAAAATTACACTAAATTGGGTAAATCACCGAAAAGTTGTTATAAAAAATCTTACAATTACCAAGTCATTTATTTAAGATATTGTCTTTCTTTTTTATTTATTTTTTAATATCAATGTGCTTATCATAAATAATATAGTTTGTTTTAAAATAAATAGGATTAAATCACTAAAATATTGATGACAACAAAATTATTTTTAAATATGTTTACCATATTTAAGAGGAGGTATTTTTACTATTAATAAAGCAAAAAAGAAATGTTAACTGTTTTTTATAGTTATTAGAAATGAAGAGGATTCTAAACTGTGTGAGAGTTTGTGGGTATAGTGGGGAAAAGGGATCGCGTAGGCTAGTTTCTATTTTCTTCTTTTTTTTTCTACTCATTTTTTAAATCTTTCTGTTTTTTTTTTTAATTCCAAATTTTCTGGAGCTTTATCTTAAAAAGTGTCATTTGACTTTTTAATGTTATGCCACTGATGTCTTTATCCTTGCTTTTAGATATAGATATAGGTAGATCTAAACATATATTTTATGTTAACAATAAAAATTAAATAAAAAGACTATTAAAAATATTAAATAAAAATTAAATAGCTATAATTTTATTAAATTAAATAAAAATTAAATAGATAAAATTTTGTTAAATTTAATATAGCTATATTTTTTAAATTTGTCTTTAATAAATGATTTGAAATGTATTCAAATATTAGATTAAATATATAATCATACCTATAGTTTAAAAACTGTAGAATTTGAAGTTTTAAAATTGTAAAAAATTTAATAACCGTTAGAAATTGTAAAAATAATAAACTAACTATTAAAATTTGAATTTTTGAAAAAGCTATAAAATTTAAGGACAAGAAAACGAATTATTAGCTAATTTTGCCACTTGGCTTAATCCTAAGAAAGTCTTTTTTTAGAATATAGATTATTATTATCTATATATTATAGGAAAAATCAGAAAAAAGAATTAAACATATTCAACATTTTTAATAGAAATATAAAGACAAATTGTAAAAAAAAAGATTAAAATAATCATCAAATTTTTAATTTTTTAATTAATTACAAAAATATTAAAATTTTAAAATTAATTATTATAAAGTCAATACAGATGTAGAAAAATAATTTGTCAAGACTTTCTTCCTTTTAAGAATGATGTATCAGTTAATAATTTTTATGTTCTTTATTTTCGTTATATATTATCAACTATCTAGCATTATCACTTTTGTAAATATGAATTCATAATTTTTCAATAATATTTGTAAGTATATTTAATTATTTTATTTATTTTGTATTAAGTTCAAATATATTAGTTTAATTAAGTTCAAATATATTAGTTTAATCAAATATATTAGTTTAACTAAAATTTATATTTTAGTTTAAATTTTATATTAACTAAAAAATATGACTTCCAGTTCCACACAAAGAGAATTCTAAACCTGCCTTAGATTATGGTTACACCGTTTTAAGATTCAATATTTATATTTTAACTTAAATTCTAATGATTTAGTTTAATTAAAATTTATTATTTAATTTGAATAGTTTGTAAAGAATCTGATAACTTTCAAACTAAAAATTCTTTAATACTGCACTATTTTTTGAAAAACTCAATATTTATCTTTTAACTTACATTGAAATAATTTAGTTGAATTAAAATTTATTTTTCAGTGTAAAATGTTAACATAAAAATCTGATACCTTTCCAAAAAATAATAACTAAAAAGTGCACGATTTTAGAAAATAATTTATAATATACTACTTTAGCCAACAATTTGATTTAATATTGCAAATATTCTTATATTAAATTTTATGTTTTAATTTCAATTTTAACTAAACAGTTAATATAAAAAATATTAATTATTTTCAAATTATTAAATATTTAATGTTTAATTATTTTTAAATTATTAGATATTTAATTATTTTCAAATTATTAGATATTTAATATTTAATTATTTTCAAATCATAAAATAGTAACTAACTACCTAACCTAACTATTTTTTATCCTAAACTACCAAATGTCAATCTCGTGGGTTGCTACGTGGCTTAATATTGGGCTAGATTTTCTTCCTTTTAAGTGTAACGAGTCGAGTTGAGCCGAGCTCCGAGCCGGCTCGACTCTTTGCCCAGCCTTACTTGCAAATACATATGTATGTGTAGATTTATAAGGACATAAAATAGATTATAGATATATATTTTAGGATTTTATTTTATATCTTAATAATATATAGATATAGATTTCAAATTTTAAACTGAGAGTACAAAAAAATTAAACATTATACACATATAAATTCAAATATTGAAAAAATAAAAAGAGTACAAATCTGTAACCTGTAATTTTGTTAACTGACCGATTGTCATATATAAAAAAAATGTAAATATTTTTGTAGTTTCTATCTTAAAGATGTTTTTTCCATATCCTCTAATTATATATAAATATAGATATAGATAAATTTCAAATTATTGATTAAAATATCGAAAAATACAGTATCCAGCAAGGAAGAAAATTATTTTGAAAGCAATAAAAAATTTACGTAAATTTTGATAATGCCTAAGAAATATAAATTTTAATATGTCAAAGACAATCTCTAAGTTTTGATCTAATTTATGTTTTAACTTAAATTCAAATAAATTAGTTTAATTAAAATTTATGCTTCAATTTTAATTTTAAATAGTAGTTAATACTAAAAAAAATGATAAATTACAAACAAAAAGAGTTTTAAACATGTCCTAAATTATGATTCCACGTTTTTAGGATTCAATACATATCTTTTAACATAAATTCAAATAAGTTAGATTAATCAAAATTTATTTTTCATTTTGAATAATTAATATAAAAATCTGGTAACTTTCAATTTCAAAATTATTTAACACTGCACATTTTTAGGATTCAATATTTATCTTTTAATTTAAATTTAAATAAGTTAGTTTAATTTAAAAATATTTTTTAATTTAAACAGTTAATGTAAAAATCTGATTTCTTTTCAAATAATAATAATAATTAATGTGTACTAGATTATGGTTCCATATTTTTCAGATTCAATATATATCTTTTAACTTAGTCAGTTTGAATAGTTAATATAAAAATCTGGTAACTTTCAATTTTAAAATTCTTTAACACACCACATTTTTAGGATTCAATATTTATCTTTTAATTTAAATTTAAATAAGTTAGTTTAATTAAAAAATATTTTTCAATTTAAATAGTTAATATATAAATTTGATACCTTTTCAAAAAATAATAATAATTAAACTTGTCTAGGTTATGATTCCACATTTTTAGGATTCAATATATATCTTTTAATTTAAATTCAAATAAGTTAGTTAAGCAAAATTTATTTTTCAGTTTGAATGTTGCTACAAATATCTGGTAACTTTTAGTTTCAAAATTCTTTAATACTGCACGTTTTTATGATTCAATATTAATCCTTTAATTTAAATTTAAATAAGTTAGATTAATTAAGAAGATATTTTTAATTTAAAGTGTTAATATAAAAATCGGATACCTTTTAAAAATATATATAATTAAGAGCCGCATGATTTTAGAAAATAATATATAGTATACTATTTTAGCCAAACAAACAATCAAAAAAACTTTCAACAGTATATGTCAGTTTATAATAAAAGTTAGGAGATTTTTCATACATGACTAGAGTGTCTTATGGAGCAAATGTCAAAGGTGTATTTGAGTCTTTGCAAATTTCTGTCTATTTCCTAGATGACACTTTAACTTTAAAGGTCAAATATACTTTTTGATTTTTTAGGTTTTAAATTTTGTGAACTAGTTTTTCAATCATTACAATTTATTTGTTATGTAGTTCCTGATGTTATGATGGACTTCTCATTTTACTATTTTTTGTAGAATTACTTTCAAGTTTTGAATCATACAAGTAATTTACGAATTTGCGACAACTTGAGGATCTCAATTATTATAAAGTCAAAATAGATCTAGAAAAATAATTTGGCAAGACTTTCTTCGTTTTAAGAATGATGTATCAGTTAATAATTTTTATGTTCCTTATTTTTGTTATATATTATCAACTATCTAGCATTATCACTTTTGTAAATATGAATTCGTAATTTTTCAATAATATTTGTGAGTATTATTTAATTATTTTATTTATGTTGTATTAAGTTCAAATATATTAGTTTAATTAAGTTCAAATATATTAGTTTAATTAAATATATCAATTTAATTAAAATTTATATTTTAGTTTAAATTTTATATTAACTAAAGAGAATCTTAAATCTGCCTTAGATTATGGTTACACGATTTTAGGATTCAATATTTATATTTTAACTTAAATTATAATGAGTTAATTTAATTAAAATTTATTTTTTATTTTGTATAGTTATAAAGAATCTGATAACTTTCAAACTAAAAATTCTTTAATACTACACTATTTTTAGGAAAACTCAATATTTATTTTGTAACTTATATTGAAATAATTAGTTGAATTAAAATTTATTTTTTCAGTGCAAAATGTTAACATAAAAATCTAATACCTTTCCAAAAAATAATAACTAAAAAGTGCACGATTTTAGAAAATAATTTATAATATACTACTTTAGCCAACAGTTTGATTTAATATTGCAAATATTCTCATATTAAATTTTATGTTTTAATTACAATTTTAACTAAATAGTTAATATACAAAATATTAATTGTTTTCAAATTATTAGATATTTAATGTTTAATTCTTTTCAAGTTATTAGATATTTAATTATTTTTAAATTATTAGATATTTAATATTTAATTATTTTCAAATCATGAAATAGTAACTAACTACCTAACCTAACTATTGTTTGTCCTAAACTATCAAATGGCAATCTCCTAGGCTGCCACTTGGCTTAATATTGGACTAGACTTTCTTCCTTTAAGTATAATGAGCCGAGTCGAGCCGAGCTCTGAGCTGGCTTGGCTCTTTGCCCAGCCTTACTTGCAAATATATATGTGCGTATGTGTAGATTTATAAGACATAAAATAGATTATAGATATATATTTTAGGATTTTATTTTATATCTTAATAATATATAGATATAGATTTTAAATTTTAAACTAAGAGTCTAAAAAAATTAAACATTACACACATATAAATTCAAATATTAAAAAAATAAAAAGAGTATAAATCTGTAACCTGTAATTTCGTTAACTGACCGATTGTCATATGTAAATTTTTTTTAAAATATTTTTGTAGTTCCTATCTTGAAGACATTTTTTTCATATCCTCTAATTATATATAAGTATAAATATAGATAAATTTCAAATCTATTGATTAAAATATCTAAAAATACAATATCCAGCAAGGAAGAAAATTATTTTGAAAGCACTAAAAATTTTATGTAAATTTTGGTTATGCCTAAGAAATGTAAATTTTAATATGTCAAAGCCAAGCTCTAAATATTGATCTAATTTATATTTTAACTTAAATTCAAATAAATTAGTTTAATTAAAATTTATGCTTCAATTTTAATTAAATAATAGCTAATATAAAAAAATGATAACTTACAAATAAAAAGAGTTTTAAACGTGTTCTAGATTATGGTTCCATGTTTTTAGGATTCAATACATATCTTTTAACTTAAATTCAAATAAGTTAGATTAATCAAAATTTATTTTTCATTTTGAATAGTTAATATAAAAATCTCATAACCTTCAGTTTCAAAATTATTTAACACTGCATGTTTTTAGGATTAAATATTTATCATTTAATTTAGATTTAAATAAGTTAGTTTAGTTTAAAAATATTTTTCAATTTAAATAGCTAATGTAAAAAATTTGATTCCTTTTTAGAAAATAATAATAATTAATCATGTCCTAGATTATGGTTCCATGTTTTTCGAATTCAATATATATCTCTTAACTTAGTCAGTTTGAATAGTTAATATAAAAATAAAGAGTTAATATAAAAATCTGATACCTTTTAAAAATATATATAATTAAGAACCGCATGATTTTAGAAAATAATATATAGTATACTATTTTAGCCAACTGTTTGCTTTAACCTTTCAGATATTATATATATAAATTTAAAAGACATAAAATATTTTTATAAATATATATTTGTGAATATCATTTTATATCTTGATACTATATAGATGTAAACTTCAAATTTTAAAATCTATTCCCCCGTATATAAGAATAAAAGTGAGAATATAAATAAAATATTGACAAAAAAAATGTATCTTTTATATCTCTTAAATACACTATCGTAACTCAGTCTTGAACGATATATGTCCTTTCTTTTCTATCCTCTGTATGTTCATAGATAATGAAATTAAACATGTCAACTTTATTATTTATGTTCTCAAATTTAAATTGAAAAGTAAAAAAGACAAAAGAACAAAGAACCTTAATTACATATTATTTCAAAAATTTTGAGACATACCTAAACAGAAGCAGAAAAAGAATACTAAAAAGTATGGAAATTTAGACCATACATCCATCATCTTTTTCAATCTGCAGTTTTCAACAAAAAAAAAAGTTAAATAAATTTATAAATTCAATAGTTCATAGAATTAGAAATGATCAAGACAAGTATTATGCATTTATAAATTACCAAATACTTTTGTGGTTAGAATAAGATATATTGCAGTATCTTGGTTTGATTATTGCAGGTGATACCATAATTCTACTCTAAAATAAATATTGGAGAAACATAATTTGGTATTTACCTTTCTTTTAGAAAAAACTAATTCGTGCACCAATAGTTTTAAAACTGCCCAAACATTTCTTTTTGTGGAGAATGTGATTCTTTTTGAATAAAATAATTTTTAAACCACTATTCCATCGTGCAACAACGAAAATTTTAAAACTACTTCACAAATAATATTTCAGTTATTTTGAGGTGCATTTATTTTATTTTCATTTTATCATGTGTTTTTTTCAACGTGAGAGTCACATCTCCCCATTTTGTGGTAGTATTAAATCGTGCAACATTCACTATTATAAAGGTAATGTTTAACTTTCCTTTTTTCAATGAAATACTACCTTATTTTATGAGATATCCTTTTTCTTTTTTACATATTTAAATTTAAAATTTTAGGAATTATAATTAGTTACTAAAATTTTAGGAGATAAAATTAATTTTAGTTTTTTGTTGTATCAGTTAACGTAAAGTTTTTAATAAATTTTTATGTTGTTAAAATTCTCATATTAATTACAAATACATTTATTCTTATGTATCCTTATATCAATATATATAAATTTATCCTTATGTATTCTTATGTCTTTTCGTTTTTTGTGTCTTGTTATTATATTATATTTTCTTAGTATATATAGATAATAATAATAAATATTATTATGCTTCATATAATTTTGTCATGCAAAAATTAAAATTATGCTTCATATAATTTTATCCTGCAAAAAAATAAAATTATGTTGTGCACTGTGAATCTAAAATTTTCGGATCTTGAATAGTGTGTTGTATCATTAAAAAAAAAATTCTTTAACAATATTTAGGATTCAATATAAATATTTTCAAATAAAAATGGAAATTGAATTAAGTTAGATATATATATAATAATAGTAATTATTATTATGCTTCATATATTTTTATCATGCAAAAATTAAAATTATTCTTCATATAATTTTATCCTGCAAAAATAAATTTATGTTGTGCATTGTAAATTTAAAATTGTCGGATCTTGAATAGTTCATGGTATCATTAAAAGAAATTCTTTAACAATATTTAGGATTCAATATAAATATTTTAAAATTAAAATTGAAATTGAAATAAGTTATAAAAATTAAAACAAACAATTAACTAATTATTACCTAATTTAACTAATTTATCCTAAAAATTAACACATGTCTTTCTCCTACGCTGCCACTTGGCTTAATCCTAAGCAAGACTTTCTTCCTTTTAAGTATATATAGATAGATATGTAGATTAGTTTTTCTTTCTTAATTATTACTTTCTCTTATTCCTTGATTAATTCTTTTCAACTATTTCTTTATTGATTTATATGACATAACTTATGATTTGTTTATTCCTAAACTTCTTTAGTTATGTATTTATTTTTATTGCTTTATTAAATAACTGTTGGTTTTCTTAACTACTTATTGTGTTATTAGTTGCACTACATGATAATTGTTACAATTATAATTGTCACTCCGCTCACACTTGGAAACTTCTCACTGTCACACACTGTACACGCGAGTTGTGCTTTGCACTTCTCCTAAATACTTTCAAACACCCATTTAGAGAGTTGGCATATACGTGGGGTGAATGGATAGTTTTACTACCATGTGACAACGTGCCTTGTCGCATAAGAAAACCTTTCAGTCCGTGTCTACTCAACTCTTAGAAGTTTAGGTCATGGCATGGCATGCATTACCCCTATAAAGTTTTGATACCTTTGGTGTATTAAGACCTATAGTTTAACCTTTCCCAAATTTCTAAAGGGGTTTACAACCCTAAAAAGGACACTATCATGTTTACTTGCATTTTGTTTTGAGGGAAGAGTATTCTAAATTGTTGACTATTTACTCTGTAAGTGGAAAAGATGAACTAACATTTTTATAGTGTAGGTTATTATGGACAAATCCAATAGGAAGTTTCATATAATGCCATGTAAACCATGAAAAAAAGGATATAGCACCATCTTTTTTTGATTATAGCCTTCGTTCTTTTGTAATTTTCTCTTGTAATATTTTATTTATGTAAAAAAATAAAATATGAATTATTTATATTATTTATGTTTGGGATTTAATGAGAGCAAATAAAATGATACATTATGAGATATTTTTCCTTCAAAATTAGCTAGCCCTACCTCTGACACAAAAGAGGTCACAATACACTAGGATGCTGATGTGTTTTGAGTTTATATTACCTTTGATGCTTAAAACTGGGAGAATATCATGGACTTAGGTGTGTTTATATGGATATGAGGTGCTTTTATTTTGTTTTCAGAAAAAATAGATGTTGGAGTTGAATTGTGCAAAAGATGGAGAAAAATTATAGAAAAGTGACTTAGTACGGATCTTAGTACGAGTCGTACCATCCTGGTACATGTCGTACTAAGAATCGTGGAAAGGCCCAGAGCAAATTGTGAAGTAAAGGAAAGTTACGGCTCATAGTATGAGCCATACCATGGCAGTCGTGAAAAGTTCTAGAAGAAATTGAACAGGCTAAGTGTTATACCCCGTAGAATTTCCGGCACCTAAATGACCTATTCGCACGTTGGTTAAGCATATTTGAAGGCCATACGTGCTAGAGAAAGGCCCGGAAAAAGATCGGACGAGAAACCTGTCGAACCATCACGGAAGGGGCCGAGGCAGAACCCCTCCGCGATGGCAGCGTGTCACGGAGGTGAAGCCTCCGCGTTGGCTCCGTGACACGTTGGCCTTGTCCAAGCCCAAGTATATAAAGCCCCACTTCGGTTTAATCTCATTAAAATCTCTTAAAATTTCCAGAAATCGCAGGAGAACAGGGAGAGAACGAAGAAGTAATATAATTTTCATCCGATTACGCTGCTAAACGTTGTCCAAACTCAAATTAACCTCAGATACCGAGGTATTTAGCAGCAGAGAGCATTCCTATGGATTTAGTTTCGTGAAATACGGCCGACGAATCGTCGAGCTACCGAGCTAAGGTAAGTGGAATTGCTCTAAACTAGTGTCTATATGTTCCTAGCTGTGAAGTGAATATTTCTCCCTTCTGGACCTCTGAAAAATAGTGAGTTTTCGATCGTCTTTCGATAAGCCTAAGTTTAGGCTATAAACTATATCGAAAGTGACCTTGCTCTTTAAAATAAAGCTGTATTTAGTATTAATTGACATATTTATGAATGCAGTTGGGAGAAAATAGTTGAAGTACCGGCCGAGCCTCGTCCGACAGACGGATAGTTCGAGGATAAGGTATGTAAAGCTAGTTTCCTCGGCAAGTTAGTATTCGCGGTGTAGTAAAGTAATATAAAGGCCAGTGGAATGTTCAGGAATCATGTGTTCTGTCGATTATGAATGTTGGTACGATATTAGGAGCATCACGTTATAATTAGCACGATATTGATTCTAATACAAGTGTTAGGAACTGCACATCATGCTCAGTATATGATATAGTACAAAATGTCAGGATATTATCGTATTCAGTTGAAACCCAGTAAAACAATGTAATATCTGTAAGGCATCTCAGAAATAGAATGATAAGTTAAAATGAAGTTAGAAAGCATTTTAGGAATAGTAAATCATGTTAATACAGAAACTTAGTATACAACATGGTTTTCAGTAGGAAGACTATATCTTGTTTAGCACCAGACTCAGTACAGTATGACAGAAGATTATATTTATACATATATACGATTGTTAGTCTCCGCATGTATTAAGTATGTACATATTACTATCACTAGCTCAGCATATAGTATATACAAATACTTTACCACTATTAGCTTCAATATGTGGGACATGCAGATAGTATTACTAGTTGAGACCGTTGTATTGTTTGGGGTTGGACTACCTAGCATCCATGACCGCCCCAAGGTTGATAGCTGTATCGACTCGTCCGCCAGAGGACGAGGATACGTCGCTCTACGGAGTGGCATGCCGTCCCACAGGGGACGAAGATGGGATGCCAGTTTTCCCCATATTGTGCCTTGGTCGGCCCTTACACACCCCTGTCGAGCGGATATGCCCGGGTGTTGATTCAGGAGTCCTCTGGACTCAGATGTAGTTATAGTCAGGGGCTCAGCGAGCCCAAGTGCATACCCAGGGGACCGGCAGGATGCTTATAGGGTTTATAGGAGATGGGATGACCGGGGTAGGGGTATAGATTCTGTGCTGGTTGTACCTCCCGGCTTATGGGGGCCGGGTAAGGTTTGTGTGTGCTATGTATGTTATGATATGTTGTGCCGTGTTATAGTAGATATGAGTAGATCGACGGTAGAACGATAAATCCTCAGGTATGACTCCTGCTCCTTCCAGTATAATTAAGAGAAGGTATGATTTACATTATCAAACAGTTAATCTATTCCTTCCTATTTCAGTTTCATCAGTTATATTATTGTTTTCAGATATTTCTTTCAGTTATTGCTTTACATACTCAGTACCAGCGGTACTGATGCCCAGTGCGGCGCTGCATTACTTGCCTGCAGGTACTCATAGATGAGCAGGCGATACCACGTGATTCCTGTCAGCGATCGAGTATTCAGCTCCTGTCATCCTGAGACTGAATTCCAGAGGTGTATTTCATTTTCTTTTGTTGTATAGTACGGGTAGGTTGGGGCCCTGTCCCGATCATTTTTATGGTTATTCCTAGAGGCTTGCAGTCTGTATATATTTCCCTGTGGTCAGATGAGCCGGTCGTGTGAGGCCGTGCAGTTGTATAGCTGTTAGTACTTGTGTTTCCTTTATGTTGGCCGTGTGGGGCCATAGTTCGACAGTAGTGGTGACCTTACCGGTCACGTAGCTATCCAGTACTTCATGGTTAAGTTATAGATAACTAGACAGCATGGTGGCCTTGTCGGCCTGCATAGGTTTCCCTATATTGATATGTTTCTGGTCAGCTGTTAGTACAGGTACAGGAGGCTATAGGCCAATGGGCCGGGGGCTGTGTTTACAGCCGTTATATAGCCCTTTGTTTCCAGAAATATGAGTTAGAGCCAGCCAGGCACCAGATGTGCCCAGGCTTAGCAGTCCAGCAG
This sequence comes from Datura wrightii, assembly GCA_035772735.1. Classification (NCBI taxonomy): domain Eukaryota; kingdom Viridiplantae; phylum Streptophyta; class Magnoliopsida; order Solanales; family Solanaceae; genus Datura; species Datura wrightii. The sequence goes on from JASDFA010000018.1 coordinate 149,710,650, forward strand.
TTCAGGTCCTAGTAGGGCACCAGGTGCCAGTCATACCCCCCAAGGCGGGCTGTGACACTAAGTATCCTGGTACGCGTGACACTCACGAGTCGTGAAACCTACCTAAGACCTATACCACGGAACTGTGGAAAAGACCAAAAGAATAGATGACTAGAGAACTCAATGTACGAGAAAAAGTCATGGATGGTGGAATGCATGTACGAGTTGTACCATGCCATCCGTGGAAGTTAACAGAAGATGCTAGCAATTATAAGATCAAACCATGGGAAGATTGTATGACTTGTAGGTACTTGGTACTAGTTGTATAATGTCTCAACACTTATCCAGATTCAGAAGAAGCCAGGCAACGTACGAGTCAAGGTATGACCCGTGAAGTGCTGTTAAAGGTCGTAGGTGAAGGCGGCGACAGTTTTTGGTAGTTTCCCTGTTTACTTAGGAGAAGGTTCTAATTATTTGTATAAATATTTTTAGGTTATTTTCAGTACAGAGAAGCGTAGAGAAGTAACTAGACGTAATTAGAGACAAGTTGTTGTGAATTTTAATTCAAGTCTTGGAGATTTCTTTCTTGAATTTCTTCTTTGTTCTTGAATTATTCAACATCAATTCTTGCAATATTCAAAGTAGGTTTTCTTTCAATCACTATTTTAAGTATTCAATTATGTGTTTGTCTATGAATGCTAATAATAATCTTACAATCATGAGAGGCTAAAACCTCCACAACTAGGTTGTGGGAACCATGGTGGATTAACGAACTAGGGTTATACAAAGTGATTCGAAACCAATTCTAAACACTTGTATTGTATTCTCTTCATCTTTAATTTTTGTTGACATTGCACAATTCAGACTTAACCGAATTCTTTAATTGCTTGAACCTAAAGAAGTAGAAATTAGGAAAAGAGAATTACAACAAAGCCTTGATCTTTATGGGTCATTGTATAACATGAGTTGTAGTTGCAGGATAGTTAATTTGTAATAAATTGATAATGGTTGAATTTAAATCACTCATGAGACCTAACCTGCTAATTAAGTATAGTCATCCAATAGGGACGGACTAGTCATTTGGATGAACGCTAGTTATCAGTTCTAAAAAGTAAGCATTGGGATAGATTACAAGTGTTAACCCAAAGTGTTATGAACCTATGGGGAACACTTACCCTAGTTAATTGCGAATCTTGATAAACAACAATCAAATTTTAAATCTTATTTTATAACTATTTTTAATAACCCCCCCTTTTTTTTGAGATAATAAACCTAAAAGCTTAAATACGTGCATTAGTCTAATTCTTACCATATTCCCTATGGGTCCGACCCTAGTCTTTGTTGAGTTTTTTATTGACAATGCCCGCTTCATGCTTTATTAGGAGTGTGAGTTTGAGTATTGTCAAAAAGTGGTGCCGTTGCTGGGGAATACAACTTAAGAATAGATTAATTTCTTGTGTTTAACTTTTAGTTGTTATTTCCTCATTTACATTTTTTTTCTTCTGTGATTCATTCAGGTTACAAAAAGGGAGCCTCACCTCAAGATCCACCTTTGAGAGCACCCAGATGGAAGACAAGAAGCTACTAGTGTCCATGGGAGAGATGATGAATATTTATACACTAGCAGCGTCTTGATGAATTGTGAGGGAAATGGAGTACCTGGGTACACGGAATTGGTAAATGCTCTAGAAGGAATGGGGTCGTATAACTACAGATCAAAGAAGTTAGACCTTGACTTAAACAACCGTGTAACTCCTCTAGAAAAACCATTAGTGGAGGTACCGCCAGTTTTGGAACGTAAGGCATTACCTCCCCACCTAAAATATGCATCCTTCGGGGAAAACAATACTTTGCCACTAATTATTGCAGCCGACTTGACAGACTGGCTCGTAGAAGCTTTGGTCACAATATTGAAAAAGCACAAAAAGGCAACGGATGGACCATAACTAACATCATCGGGATCCCTCCAGGCATATGCACCCACAAAATCTAGCTCGAGCCGAATTGTGTACCAAGTGTAGAGCATCAGCAACGACTGAACCCACCGATAAAAAAAGTAGAGAAGAAGTAGATTATCAAGTGGTTAGACGCTGGTGTAGTTTACCCCATTGCGGATAGCAAATGGGTAAGTCCGGTACAATGTGTGCCAAAGAAAGATGGGATAACAGTGGTACCTAATCAGAAAAATGAGCTGATACTGACAAAATTAGTCACAGGTTGGCGTGCATGTATGGATTACTAAAAGCTCAACCATTGGACCCAGAAGGACCATTTTCCAATGCCATTAATGGATCAGATTCTTGACAGGTTGGCAGATAGAGGTTGGTACTGTTTTCTTGATGGTTATTTGGGGTACAGTCAGATCTCTATAGCCCCAGAAAACCAAGAGAAGACCACCTTCACTTGCCCCTTTGGAACATTTACTTTTAGAAGAATGCCCTTTGGGTTGTGCATTGCACCAGCCACATTTCAACATTGTATGATGTCGATCTTCTCAGGTATGGTAGAGGATGCCATCGAGGTATTTATGGATGACTTCTTAGTTATGGACGAATCATTTGAATCATGCCTCAAACATTTGGGAAAAGTACTAAACTGATGCAAATAAACTAAACTGGTCTTAAATTGGGAGAAATATCACTTCATAGTCAAAGAAGGAATAATGTTGGGTCACTAAATGTTTGGAAGGGGGATAGAGGTTGTAATACCCCGAAACTGCCTAAGACTAGTCTCGAGAGTTAAAGGGTGTTCAGAAAACTTGGAAAATGTCACCAGACAACCCATTAGATAAGTCGTGGGAAGCTCCCACGGACCATTGGTCCTGTCGTGGTGAGAGTGTGGTAGGTAGGTCCAGGACCAACGAGCCATGGAAAGACTCATTGGTCAATGTAATGAGTCATAGGTTGGGGCCGTTGGTTGTCACCATGGTGCCAGAGTTGGATGGTATGAGTCGTAGTACGACTCATTGTGAGGAACAACGAGTCGTGGTAAGTGCCCATGGGAAAGAGCAGGAAATTCTTCTAGTTGAGGTAACGGACGGAACCCACAACTCGTTAGAGGAAGGTATGAGTCATGGTGTGACTCGTGTGAAGTCCAGATGCAGGTCTCATCAGAGGTAGTAACAGGAGGAAGCAATGGGTCATTGTGTCTAGTAACGACCCATTTTGTTGAGTCATTGTTACAGGACCAGAGAACTGAAGAATGATGGAGGAAGTAATGTGTCACACCCCGAGTCTATACCCTGGACGAGACACGATACTTGGAGTCACAAGTAACCCCAAGTCAACCCATGGTCTATCATAACTGTTACACCCCGTAAAATTTCCAATACATAGATGGCCTATTCGCGTGTTGGTTAAGAGTATTTGAAAGCCATACACGTTAGGAAAAGGCCCAGGACAAGACCGGACAAGAAACCTGTCGAACCATCATGGAAGGAGCCGGGACAGAGCCCCTCCGCGATGGCAACGTGTCACGGAGGTGGAGCCTCTGCGATGGCTCCGTGACACGTTGGCCCTGTCTAGCCCCAAGTATATAAAGCCCTCCACTTCGGTTTAAATGTTAAAATTCTTATAATTTACAGTGAAAATAGAGAGAAAATCAGAGAGGATGAGGGACGAAGGGTTCTTGATAATTTCCTTCCGATTACGCCGTCAAACGCGGTCCAAACTCAAATTAACTCCAGATACCGAGGTATTTAGCAGCAAGGAGCACTCCTACGGATTTAGTTTCGCGAAATTCGGCTGGAGAATCGTCGTGCTATTGAACTAAGGTAAGTGGAATTACTCCAAATTAGTGTTAATATACTCCTAGCCTTAAAGTGAATATTTCTCCCTTCTGGACTTTCGAGAAATAGCGGGGTTTTGACCGTCTTTCGATAAGCCAAAGTTTAAGCTATAAATATATCGAAAGTAACGTTTTCTTTCAGAATATTGGTGTATTTGGTTCTAATTGACATGTATATGAATGTAGTTGGGAGAAACAGCAGAAGTACCGACGGAAATCACATCGGTCAGTCGGGTACTCAGAATCCAGGTATGTAAAGCTATTCTTTCGGCAAGCCAGGAAGTACAGTCTAGAAAATAAATAGAATAAAGGCTATTAACAGATACCCAGCATACAGGAATGATTTTAGTACAATTTCCAGCAAGCATGCTAGTATATCATTACGTATCATGCGATAATCAGAATAACGAATAGTCAGATGATTTTAGATAGTAATGTGGTATCAGTTGGTAGTTCAATATGTTTCTACGTAATACCCAGAATGGAAGTTGTAAAAGTAGTATAATGAATTAGCAAGATTACAGATAGTATGTATTACATTTGTTGAGACTGTATCCGGTAACAGATGGCATGTTCTATGTTATTGAGTTATATCCAGATGTAATCAGATCAGTAAATAGATATAGTAATAGCTCCAAATATAGATATTGTTCCAGAAACAAATATGGCTCTAGAAATTGATATAGCTTCAGATCACGGATATCAATAATCAGATAAACAGATAAAGGCCAGGTAGCAGTTAGCCAGCAGCCAGAAATAGTGTAAAACAGAATATAGCATCAGTTGTTTAATACGGACTGACCTTGAAATGAAAGAAGAGAATATGATTAGTATTTTTCATTTGAGCATGCTTGCTGTGTATGTGTTTTGCATGTTGAGACTTGTTGTGGCATGTGGGCACCCTTTAGCATCCCCACCATGTCACACCCCGCCTTGGGGGGTATGACTAGCACCTGGTGCCCTACTAGGACCTGAACTACTAGACTGCTGAGCCTGGGCACATCTGGTGCCTGGCTAGCTCTAACTCACATTTCTGGAAACAAAGGGCTATATAACGGCTGTAAACACAGCCCCCGGCCCATTGGCCTATAGCCTCCTGTACCCGTAATAACAGCTAACCAGAAACAAGCAACTATAAGGAAACCTATGCGGGCCGACAAGGCCACCATGCTGTCTAGTTATCTATAACTCAACCCTAAAGTACTGGATAGCTACGTGACCGGCAAGGTCACCACTACTGTCGAACTATGGCCCCACACGGCCAACATAAAGGAAACAAAAGTACTAACAGCTATACAACTGCACGGCCTCACACGACTGGCTCATCTAACCACAGGGTAATATACATACAGACTGCAAGCCTCTAGGAATAGCAATCGAAATGATCGGGACAGGGCCCCGACCTACCCGTACTGTACAACAAAAGAAAACGAAATACACCTCTGGGATTCAGTCTCCGGATGACAGGAGCTGAGTGCTCGATCGCTGACAGGAATCACATGGTATCGCCTGCTCGTCTATGAGTACCTGCAGGCAAGTAATGCAGTGCCCCACCGGGCGTCAGTACCGCTGGTACTGATTATGTAAAGCAATAACTGAAAGAAATATCTGAACATAACAATACAACTGATGAAACTGAAGTAGAAGGGAATATATTAACTGTCTGATAATGTAAATCATACCTTCTCTTAATTGTACTAGAAGGAGTAGGAGTCATACCCGGAGATTTATCGTCCTAATGTCGATCTACTCGTATCTACTGTACATGGGATAACATATCATAACATCACATAGCACACACAAACTTTACCCGGCCCCCATAAGCCGGGGGGTACAACCAGCACAGAATCTATACCCCTACCCCGGTCATCCCATCTCCTATAAACCCTATAAGCATCCTGCCGGTCCCCTGGGTATGCACTTGGGCTCGCTGAGCCCCTGACTATAACTACATCTGAGTCCATAGGACTCCTGAATCAACACCCGGGCGTATCCGCTCGACAGGGGTGTGTAAGGGCCGATCAAGGCACAAATATGGGGAAAAACTGGCATCCCATCTTCGTCCCCTGTGGGATGGCATGCCACTCCGTAGAGATATGTATCCTCGTCCTCTGGCAGACGAGTCGATACAGCTATCATCCCTGGGCGGTCATGGATGCTAGGTAGTCCAACCCCAAACCATACAACAGTCTCAACTAGTAATACTATCTGCATGTCCCACATACTGAAGCTAATAGAGGTAAAGTATTTGTATATACTATATGCTGAGCTAGCGATAGTAATATGTACGTATTTAATGCATGCTGAGGCTGGTAATAGTATATATGTACAAATATAGTCTTCTGCCGGACTGTACTGGGTCCAATGCTGAACATGATATAGTGTTTCTGCTGGAAACTATGCTGCATACTGAGTTTCTATAGTAACATGATTTACTATTCCTAACATGCTTTCTAACTTCATTTTAACTTATCATTCTATTTCTGAGATGTCTTAGAGATATTACATTGCTTTACTGAGTTTCAACTGAATACGATAATATCCTAACATTCTGTACTACATCACATACTGAGCATGCTGTGCAGTTTCTGACATTTGTATTAGAATCCATATCGCGCTAGCAAGTTTCCTGCTAGATAGAACATGATGCTTCTAATATCGTACCAACATTCGTAATAAACATAACACATAACTTCTGAACATTCTACTGGCCTTTAAATTACTGTACTGCCCGAGATTACTAACTTGCCGAGGAAACTCGCTTTACATACCTTATCCTCGAACTATCCGTCTATCGGACGAGGCTCGGCCGGTACTTCAACTATTTTCTCCCAACTGCATTCATAAACATGTCAATTAATACTAAATACAACTTTATTTTAAAGAGCAACGTCACTTTCGATATAGTTTATAGCCTAAACTTAGGCTTATCGAAAGACGATCGAAAACTCGCTATTTTTCAGAGGTCCAGAAGGGAGAACTATTCACTTCTCAGCTAGGAACACATAGACACTAGTTTGGAGCAATTCTACTTACCTTAGCTCGGTGGCTCGACGATTCGTCGGCCGTATTTCACGAAACTAAATCCGTAGGAATGCTCTCTGCTGCTAAATACCTCGGTATCTGAGGTTAATTTGAGTTTGGACAACGTTTAGCAGCGTAATCGGATGAAAATTATATTACTTTTTCGTTCTCTCCCTGTTCTCCTGCGTTTTCTGGAAATTTTAAGAGATTTTAATGAGATTAAACCGAAGTGGGGCTTTATATACTTGGGCTTGGACAAGGCCAACGTGTCACGGAGCCAACACAGAGGCCTCACCTTCGTGACACGCTGCCATCGCGGAGGGGCTCTGCCTCAGCTCCTTCCGCGATGGTTCGACAGGTTTCTCGTCCGATCTTTTCCCGGGCCTTTCTCTAGCACGTATGGCCTTCAAATATACTTAACCAACGTGCGAATAGGTCATCTAGGTGCCGGGAATCCTACGGGGTATAACATTCTCCCCCCCTTAAGAACATTCGTCCTCGAATGTATACTGCTATCTAGAGGACTACTTAACTTACTTGTTTAGAAAAAAAAATTTCGCCAGAGTCTCCCCTGTAATATGGACTATACCAAAAACCTGAAATGCAGAAAAGTCCAATGCAGGTACTGTACACAATACTGTAGGATTCACTGGATGGCTACGTATCAATTTTCCTCACTTATACATATACAACCATAAGATACTACATAAGCAATAATACGGACATACCTGTCGCCTGACTAGGCCAGGAATAGGTGAGGATATCTGGTCCTCATATCTTCCTCCGCTTCCCAAGTCATCTCCTCTCGGTTCCTGTTACGCCTCAATACCTTGATAGACGTAATATCTTTAGTCCTCAATCTGCGAATCTGTCTGTTTAAGATAGTTATTGGAACCTCTTCATAGGCCAGCTTTTTCGTAACCTGGATATTCTGGACTGGGACTGCTCTGGACGGGTCTCCTATGCATTTCCTCAGCATAGATACATGAAAGACCGGATGAACGGATTCTAATTCTGGAGGCAAATTCAACTCATATGCTACTCGGCCTGTCCTTTGACGAATCCGATAAGGCCCAACAAACCTCGGGCTAAGCTTACCTTTCTTGCCGGACCTCATTACCTCTTTCATTGGGGATACTTCAGAAATACCCAATCATACACATCAAACTCCAATTCTCTGCGCCGCACATCTGCATATGATTTCTGGCGGCTCTGTGCAGTCAGTAAGCATTCTTCAGATAAGCTTTACCTTTTCCTTTGACTGCTGAACAATGTCTGGGCCAACCAACACTGACTCTCCGATTTCAACCCAACCATTCGGCGATCTGCATTTTCGCTCATATAATGCCTCAAAAGGCACCATCTGGATGGCTGAATGATAGCTATTATTGTAGGCAAATTCAATTAACGGTAAATGCTCACTTTGGCTACTACCGAAATCTAGCACACACGCTCGCAATATGTCTTCGAGCGTCTGAATTGTGCGCTCAGCCTGCTCATCTGTCTGAGGATAGAATGCTGTGCTTAAATTAATCTGCGTTTCCAGACCCCTCTGGAACGACTGCCAGAATCTAGCTGTAAACTGTGCTCCCCTATTTGAAATAATGGATACCGGCACTCCACACAATCTAACTATTTCTCTGATATATAATTCGGCATAATCCTCAGCCGAGAAGGTAGCCCTCACTGGCAGGAAATGAGCTGATTTTGTCATCCTGTCAACTATTACCCAAATGGAATCATATCCATGTTTAGTACGGGGTGATCCTGCCACAAAATCCATATTTACTGCTTCCCATTTTCAGAGAGGTACAGTTATGTCCTGAATCACCGCCTGGTTTCTGATGTTCTGCTTTCACCCGCTGGCAGTTAGGATACTGGGCTACAAACTCAGCAATTTCCCTTTTCATACTTGGCCACCAGTAGTTTTCTTTGATGTCATGGTACATTTTTGTCGTACCGGGGTGAAGAGAATAACGGGCGTAATGTACCTCGTTCAGAATCTGCTGGTGGGGCCCTGAAACATCTGGAACATATAGACGGCCTTTACAACGCAGCACTCCACCCTCTGTTACCTGAAAACCTGGCGTTTTCCCATGCTAACCAGGTCAGGATTCTTATACTACCGTTCTTTTTATTTTCACAACTGATGACGACACGGCGGTGTTCTCGATTACAACTCTGTTGTCCTTCATTTCTATTACACGAACGGCTAAATTGACCAATTGATGTATCTTTCTGACCAACTCCCGTTGCTCGGGCTGCCCATACACCACACTTCTAATAGATCTATAACTAAGAGCGGTTGTTGCTCCATTACCTCTTCTTGGCTGATGTAACATTTTCATACTTAGAGAGATCGGCATATAATTGACGGTTATACTGACTTGTCTTGCCGAAGAGATCGATAGGTAGTTTACAGGCGTAACTAAAGCTTATCTGGCCCTCCGGCCACATGCTAAGGCTACTTGTTGCTGGGATAACCTGAACGACCGTCTGTGCACCTTGTGCCTTTTTTTGATCAGAGGGTCCTGATATCGACCATGACCTCCAATGATCTGGATGCATAACCTTAAATAACTGAATAGTCGGGTTGAATGACCCGAATGTGGCAGTAGTCTAAAAATGCTCTAATTGTTCTACTTGAGTGCTTATAGTTCCTGCATAATCGCAGACTTGTGGGCATCTAATTGTTCTGTTATTTTGCTTAAACCACTGTAAGGCTGGGCTTAATCAAACTTACTCCCAGGCGATCAATCTCTGGATCTTCACGGGGAGTCTACTGATCCCCTGGTCTTAATAAACACTGTGCTAGCAGGGTACTATCAATTTCTTACGCCTTGTGTGTATCCACTTGGATTTATACTGCTATTCTGGGGAATTCTCGGTCTTATGAGCTATTATGTAAATACTGGCCTTCTGCTAGGGCTCTGTATCTAAATATCTTACGAGAACCAGCTGAAGTACTAGTCTGTCGCTGACTACTGATGTGGACCCTTCCTTGGGGTACCCACGGGTATTGTGACTGGGACGGCCGGCTGACTTATGGGGTGTTCCACATAATAACTGCTAGGTTTGCTAAGGCCGACTCTCACCTACAAGGCTGGGAAAATGACGTACGACCACTTAACATACTAGAACAATTCTGGTATTGCTAATCTCTGAAATTTGCCTATTCGGCCTCTAATCCTGGTTCTAGCACATGCACTACTGTTACCGATCTTCAGGGATGCCTCCCTGCTAATGCAGGCGCCAGCTGGTCGGTAGACCGTCTAACTGCGACCTTATCATCTAGCCATCTGTTTTAGGCCATTAACTCTGGTAAGCTCCTAGAGCCTAGATCTGACAACAACACATAAGTCTATTAACCTAATAACTGAAAACTGAGATAGTTTCTATGACTTCATACGTAATTCACACTTAATCCGCCCTTTCTCTTCTCCTTTCCCTTTCTCCTTTCTTCTCTCCTTTTCTTTCTTTCTTCTCCCTCTTTTTTTTTGGCAAGGGGGGGGGGGGGTCCTGCAATGCAATCTGTACATGCTTTCTATTACTAATCAGCATATGTGATTGCACCCCTTATAGGCAGCTACTCACAGCATATCTATTATCTGTATATATATATATATATATATATATATATATATATATATATATATATATATATATATATATATATATATATATATATATATATGTATCAATAGCTACGTACAATATGTACTGAATTCTGCGGTAATACATAATCTCTGACATGCTCTGCTGAGTCTCATACCATACATGATACACCACTTCTACGGCCTAATAATATCTCCTCCCCTGACTTATCATTTCATTGCATTGTCACCCCATTCTGAAAGTAACAAACATAAACACTTTAGTTATTGTCTGCTGTTTGAAATTCCCCACTCTTGCGATGTGGGGTCGACGTTCGAATCTTGTAGCCTTACTAGGTATATATTGAGAGCCCATGACTGTCTGCTGGGCCTTATCTCTAGGCTACACTAGATTAGAATTGCTGTATCGGTAACTTCTTAACTTTTCCATAGCGGACATACTGCGGTATTCTGAACCGCAATCTTACTGTCAGCCCGAGGCTTAATCCTTAATACGATATTTTATCAATCCGGGGGTAATTCTAATTTCCCCACAAGATCTGACATTCCTGCTTCTTTCCCTTATCTTACTTAAGCTGAACTCTGGGGTTCAAGGTACCTGCTCTTCATTGTTAACAAGATTGTTGGTCCTGTATCAGTTCATACTTCCCCTGACTTGCAGTCAGACCTATCTGATTCACATGACCCCTCACCCTTTTGATATCACAACTGGATCATAACTACAATCTTACAGGTATGTCTTGCTATCTGTTAGCATACGTGGCGGACTTGGCCTTTTTCTGACTCAAACTTGACTATTACCCGGCATTCATCACTAACAGGTCTTTTACCCCTGCTTCGGGTAAGCTAACGGTCTTACTTCCTCTACTGGCTTATTATCATAAGGGTCTGCACAACTTACGGAATCATAGGGGCTCTTTATACTTTCCAATACTTACTAGGATCAATCAGCCCATCTTTACTTACTGCTTGATTTGGCAGCCCCATCTCAAGTCTTATGCCCCTTTACTATACTGGCATCAAAATCAAGAGGTAGGAATAGCCCTGTTCTTATTGCAACAAGTAAAAGCATTTAACTGTACCATATCCAAAAGATGTATTTGGGATTCCTGCATTTCCCTCTCTTTCTTATACTTACCTGGTGGTCTGACCTTGTCTGTAATCTTAATGAGATCTTATATAGCTAATAAATAAATCAACTCATATGCACATTACACTCCTGACTTCCTATTCTGATGTTATCAACGTATACCGGGGATAGTATCGATAAAGGTATCATGCTGGGAGATCTCGGGTACCTCCTCCTGCTGCCGCAGTTATCATGTAACTGGATGATGCCTTCTTCTGTTGCTATATCTGATCTTCTGCCTGTAATAGGGTAATGCTGATCTCCCTTTGTATCTGTAATCAAAGAATACGGTAAGTTTTTAGAGACTCCACCCTATACTGTACCGCTCTAAAGCACGACTGACTGAGAAGGAAGGGTAACCATCCTATGATGCCTCGCAGCCTCCTGCCTATAATATGTGGTGCACAACACATCCATAGACAAGACTCTACTTAGCTTGGCTTGCAGACTCCCTGGGACACGACCTGCTCTGATACCAAGTTTGTCACACCCCGCCTTGGGGGGTATGACTGGCACCTGGTGCCCTACTAGGACCTGAACTACTAGACTGCTGAGCCTGGGCACATCTGGTGCCTGGATGGCTCTAACTCACATTTCTGGAAACAAAGGGCTATATAACGACTGTAAACACAGACCCCCGGCCCATTGACCTATAGCCTCCTGTACCCGTAATAACAGCTAACCAGAAACAAGCAACTATAAGGAAACCTATGCGGGCCGACAAGGCCACCATGCTGTCTAGTTATCTATAACTCAACCCTGAAGTACTGGATAGCTACGTGACCGGCAAGGTCACCACTACTGTCGAACTATAGCCCCACACGGCCAACATAAAGGAAACAAAAGTACTAATAGCTATACAACTGCACGGGCTCACACGACCGGCTCATCTAACCACAGGGTAATATACATAAAGACTGCAAGCCTCTAGGAATAGCAATCGAAATGATCGGGACAGGGCCCCGACCTACCCGTAATGTACAACAAAAGAAAACGGAATACACCTCTAGGATTCAGTCTCCGGATGACAGGAGCTGAGTGCTCGATCGCTGACAGGAATCACGTGGTATCGCCTGCTCGTCTATGAGTACCTGCAGGCAAGTAATGCAGCGCCCCACCGGGCGTCAGTACCGCTGGTACTGAGTATGTAAAGCAATAACTAAAAGAAATATCTGGAAAAAACAATACAACTGATGAAACTGAAGTAGAAGGGAATAGATTAACTGTCTGATAATGTAAATCATACCTTCTCTAAATTGTACTAGAAGGAGTAGGAGTCATACCTGGAGATTTATTGTCCTACTATCGATCTACTCGTATCTACTATACATGGGATAACATATAATAACATCACATAGCACACACAAACCTTACCCGGCCCCCATAAGCCGGGGGGTACAACCAGCACAGAATCTATACCCCTACCCCGGTCATCCCATCTCCTATAAACCCTGTAAGCATCCTGCCGGTCCCCTGGGTATGCACTTGGGCTCGCTGAGCCCCTGACTATAACTGCATCTGAGTCCGGAGGACTCCTGAATCAACACCCGGGCATATCCGCTCGACAGGGGTGTGTAAGGGCCGATCAAGGCACAAATATGGGGAAAAACTGGCATCCCATCTTCGTCCCCTGTGGGACAGCATGCCACTCCGTAGAGCGACGTATCCTCGTCCTCTAGCGGATGAGTCGATACAGCTATCAACCCTGGGCGGTCATGGATGCTAGGTAGTCCAACCCCAAACCATACAACAGTCTCAACTAGTAATACTATCTGCATGTCCCACATACTGAAGCTAATAGTGGTAAAGTATTTGTATATACTATATGCTGAGCTAGCGATAGCAATATGTACGTACTTAATGCATGCTGAGGCTGGTAATAGTATATATGTACAAATATAGTCTTCTACCGGACTGTACTGGGTCCAATGCTGAACATGATATAGTGTTTCTGCTGGAAACTATGCTGCATACTGAGTTTCTATAGTAACATAATTTACTATTCCTAACATGCTTTCTAACATCATTTTAACTTATCATTCCATTTCTGAGATGTCTTAGAGATATTACATTGCTTTACTGAGTTTCAACTGAATACGATAATATCCTAACATTCTGTACTACATCACATACTGAGCATGCTGTGCAGTTTCTGACATTTGTATTAGAATCCATATCGTGCTGGCAAGTTTCCTTCTAGATACAACATGATGCTTCTAATATCGTACCAACATTCGTAATAAACATAACACATAACTTCTGAACATTTTACTGGCCTTTAAATTACTGTACTGCCCGAGATTACTAACTTGCCGAGGAAACTAGCTTTACATACCTTATCCTCGAACTATCCGTCTGTCGGATGAGGCTCGGCCGGTACTTCAACTATTTTCTCCCAACTGCATTCATAAACATGTCAATTAATACTAAATACAGCTTTATTTTAAAGAGCAACGTCACTTTCGCTATAGTTTATAGCCTAAACTTAGGCTTATCAAAAGACGGTCGGAAACTCGCTATTTTTCAGAGGTCCAGAAGGGAGAACTATTCACTTCTCAGCTAGGAACACATAGACACTAGTTTGGAGCAATTCTACTTACCTTAGCTCGGTGGCTCGACGATTCGTCGGCCGTATTTCACGAAACTAAATCCGTAGGAATGCTCTCTGCTGCTAAATACCTTGGTATCTGAGGTTAATTTGAGTTTGGACAACGTTTAACAGCGTAATCGCACAAATATTATATTACTTTTTCGTTCTCTCCCTGTTCTCCTGCGTTTTCTGGAAATTTTAAGAGATTTTAATGAGATTAAACCGAAGTGGGGCTTTATATACTTGGGCTTGGACAAGGCCAACGTGTCACGGAGCCAACGGGGAGGCCTCACCTCTGTGACACGCTGCCATCGCGGAGGGGCTCTGCCTCTGCTCCTTCCGCGATGGTTCGACAGGTTTCTCGTCTGATCTTTTCCCGGGCCTTTCTCTAGCACGTATGGCCTTCAAATATGCTTAACCAATGTGCGAATAGGTCATCTAGGTGCCGAGAATCCTACGGGGTATAACACACCGCCCCTGGGTTATAGATGTGTCGATACCAGATTTAGATATCGCCACCAGCTGGCTGATGCCGTCCGCCTAGAGGATGATAATGGCAAACCACCTTGATAATACGGTTCAGATTACCCTGCTTGCAGGGGCAGTTCAGTTTGCTCTGTGCAGAGCCAGGTTACCCTGTTTACAGGGGCAGATTACTTTGTGTGCGCTTATAGCCGGGGGTAGTTTCAGATACAGATTTTTATAAAATTACCCTGTTGCGTGCTTGTACCCAGGGGCAGTTTCAGTCACAGATATAGCAGCAGATTACCCTGTTGCGCACTTGCGCCCAGAGGCAGGAGTCTTCGGACTCAGACACAGTTTATTGTCAGAGGCCAAGGCCTGAGCTACGTACCCAAGGGGTCCGGTAGGAGGAGCTCACAATTATCAGATGAGTGGAGTGACTTATTTTTGGTTGGTTTAGACCCGGGTAGGGGTAAATAGATTGTGTGTTGGTTGGCCCCTTCCGGCTTATGGGGGTCGGTCAGGTATTGTGTGTATTTATATGTATATCTATATATGCTACTAGATACTGATAGATAGGGGGACAACACGTCGTCAGGTACGCTCAATTTAGTTACAGAATAAGTAAACTCTCCCAAGTTATCCTCAGCCAGATAGATTCAGCTACTTCCTGCTTATACTTCATGTTATTGCTGTTACCCATTTCAGTTGTATATTTCAATTTGCTTTACATGCTCAGTACCTGTGGTACTGACGCCCGTGGGGGCGCTTCATTGCTTGCCTACAGGTGCACATAGACGAGGAGTCGATCCCTCGTGATCCAGTCAGCAGAGTTATCAGCTCCTATCCTCTGGAGCTAGATAGTCGGAGGTTGCTCCTATTTCCTTTTTGATTACAGTTTGGGTAGGTCGGGGCCCTGTCCCGACCATTCTACTATTACTTCCTAGAGGCTTGTAGTCTGATGTTTCCTGTGGTGGTGGAGTCGGTCGTGTGGGGCCGTACTTGTATATATGTGTTTAGCTGTTTAGCATTGTTGATTATGTTGGCCGTGTGGGGACATAGCCCGATAGTAGTAGTGACCTTGCTGGTCACGTAGTTATTTAGTATTCTATTGTTGAGTTACAGATAACTAGACAGCCTGGTGGCCTTGTCGGCCCGCATAGGTTTCCCTATATGAGATGATTCTGGTTAGCTGATGATACAGTACAGGTGGCTATAGGCCCAGTCGGCCGAAGGCTGTATTTACAACCGTTATATAGCCGGTTCGTTCCTTGAAATAGAGCCAGAGTCAGCCAAAGCACCAGATGTGCTCAGGCTGGACCATTTAGCAGTCCAGAGTCTAGCAGGCACCAGGTGCCCGTCATGCCCCCCAAGGGGGGGGGGTGTGTGTGTGACAATAAAATTGGCATTCTAATAAAAAAACATAGCGGAAGCTTTAAAGTAATAAAATAAAACATTTATGAAAAAGAAATAAATCATAAAGTTTAAAACAACTGAACAAGCTGAAAATCTGAATCTATGTCTGTGTATGAAAGCCAACTACAACTGATGAGTTGTTGGGATAAGACTCCAACTAACTCTAAGTCTAAATGAAAGAAATATAACTGAAAGAAATAATCCCCATCCTTAAAAGATGAGGACTCACCACTGATGCAACTGGAAAACGTCTGAGCGAGATCGGCTAACAGTGCTGAGATTGAGAACTTGCAGTTGTGTTATAAAGAGATACAACATAAAAGGTATGCATCAGTACTTTGAATGTACTGAGTAAGTGAGAGAACCAGAACATGGAGAATAAAACAATAGAGCTGTAAAGACATGCAATGACCAACTGAAATACTGATACTAAATAAATTGTGATATACTGAGATGGTCTAAATGACACTGTCTGATGTTCAAATACATGTCCTAAAACTGAGATACTAATTTGAAATACTGTAGTGAACTGATCTGAACTGGGTAGTCTAGAACTTCTCTAACTGACCTAATTTGAGACTGAACTAAATTGACTAGTGAGAGAGTCTATAACTGACATATAACTACGTGAGCTAGATATGGAGTCCGATGTATACACCCATCGGTAGGATCTAATATACCTTGCTAGGGTATAAAGGCATGAACTGAGTGATCACGGGTCTAGGGCCTTGAGGCTAATAAAATATAACCTACGATGGCAATGTAGTTTTGGGAACCTCGGTGCGCTGGAACCCCGATCCTCTTGGTGCTAAGCCCTACTCCCACTGGATAGTCCTAGACTGACTACTAAGCTGATAGCTTGAAATTGGAGCCCAAGACTATGTCAGGCATACCTATCTGGAAGTACCCTGAGAGTCTTATGGACCGGATTCTATGCTAGCGTTCTAAGACTGATCAGAGCTGCTTATCTAGAAGCATCTTAATCGTCTAAAGAACAAACTGTAATCTGAAACTGGGGTCCTAAGGCTGGTCAGAGCTGCTTATCAGAAGTGTAATGATAGCCTAGAGAACCACTAAAATATGATACTGAGTCTAATACTGATAACTGGGATACCACTAACACCTCAAGAATGAACTATAGTCAAACTGATCAGCTAACATTTCTGTATTATACTGTATATACTAATAATTTACTGAGACTGGACTTAACAAACATCTGATTGAATTCTCTTTTTCTAGAAATATAGGAAACCCAATTGATAAAATCGATCCACAAGGAATAACTAGTCCAATAGGCAAAAATTATAGTTTACTGCATTCAAAGCTAGGGCTAAAACCATTCTTACAAGAATGAGTATTAACATGATAACTAGGTAGTGAAAATATGACAACAATCAACTTAGACCATATTCCACATGTTATAAACGAAGTCTGACATATCATTTATTCACATTTGAAAGTTCAGGGCTAGAACTGATAGAGAAGATAGAGGAGATTTTTGGGGACACAAGGGAAGAACTATTCCCTTGTTGAATTTCCACATACTTGGCTAAGAATTTCTGGAGAAACTCCCTTGAGAATCGAAGAAGAATTCGAATGCCCTACCTTTGCTCTTGCTGCTTCCTAACTCTTTTCTACACTTTAGACTTTGAGGGGAGGAGTGGAATGAAGGGGGAAATGTCATTCTACCCCTTTAACTCCATCCTAAATGAGTCCAAAATGGCGGGGTTTTAAGATAAAGAGGCTGAAAAGTTACAAAAATAACCCTGGAATAAGATTTGAAAATCTGCCGGACAGGATCCAACGGGCCAAGAACGGGTTGTTGGTCGAAACCACAGCCCGTTGGAACCAACCGTTGGTTCGAAATCCAAATATCATGCTCACTGGAATGGGACCACGGGAGGATACCACGACTCATTGGGACAACTAACGAGTCATTGGTACCTCTCATTGTCACTGGTGGGGAAATCTGGGCCCTGAGACAATGGGCAACACAACGACTCGTTGGTAGGACCAACGGGTCATTGCATCGACTCATTGTCAGCACTGTTGGGGCCTAGAAATTAGTTTTTAGTGGTAGTAATGGCTCGTTGGTAGGAACCACGAGCTGTTAGTTCCACTCATTGACTCGTTGTTTCTTCCAATGGGGTCATCCTATGCCTCGTTGTTTCTCCCGAAGGGAATCTGCTGAGCTGACAACGACTCAGACAATGACCTATTAGATCTAACCACGACCCACTGTCTGGGTCGTTCTGTAATAAAATTTTCTGGTTTCCCCTGATTTTTCTTGCAAGATCTGAGTTTGATCTAAGAAAGTTTCGGTGTGTTACAATATCTCCCTCTTGGGATCATTCATCCTTGAATAAAGACTAAAGCTACTAGAAAACTAGGAAAAGAGCTAAAATTTCTAGGCTGAGACTATGAGCTAGTTTCTGAAGGAGTAACTGAGTCTGAGCTGGCTTAATCGTACTAACAGAGCTCATGCAACTAGAATGCACATAGAAAATCTAAATAGGGCTGATGAGTACGGAATTGAATAGAGTACTAAGGAGGGATTTAGTACCTGATGCTGGAACTGAACTAGAAGGAAATAAGTGAAGGTATTTGGCCATCATGTCTTCTTCTACTTCTCATGTGGCTCCCTCAACTAGCTGGTTCCTCCACAAAACTTTCACCGAAGCGACTTCCTTGTTTCTCAACTTACGAACCTGACGGTCAAGGATCTGAACTGGGACCTCTACATAAGAGAGACTGTCTTTTGTTTCCACATTTTCTAGTGGAACAATTGAAGTTGGATCACCAATGCACTTCTTCAATAGTGACACATGGAAGACTGGGTGCACCGGTGCTAACTTTGGAGGTAATTCTAACTCATACTTCACACAAAATTCGCTTCAAAATTCTGTAGGGTACCACATATCTCGGGCTGAGTTTTCCCTTTCTTCCCAAATCTCATCACCCCTTTCATGGGTGAAAGTTTCAAATAAACCGAGTCATCCACTGCAAACTCTAATTCTCTTCTCCTTACATCAGCATAAGATTTCTGACGGCTTTGCGCTATTTTTAACCTTTTCCTGATAAGTTGCACCTTCTGCATTGCCTCATAAACTGAGTCTGTCCTGATCAGAGTAGCTTCACCAACTTCAAACCACCCTATAGGAGATCTATACCTCCTACCATACAATGCCTCGAACAGGGCCATCTGGATATTGGAGTGGTAGTTGTTATTGTACGCAAACTCGATGAGAGGTAGGTGATCATCCCAACTGCCCTTGAAATCGATCAGACACGCTCTCAGCATATCTTTTAAAGTCTGTATAGCCTACTCAGCTTGTCCATCCATTTGCGGGTGAAAAGCTGTGCTGAGCTTGACTTGGGTACCAAGTCCCTTCCGAAAAGACTTCTAGAAATAAGAGGTGAACTGGGTACCTCTATATGAAATAATAGAAAATGGCACCCCATGAAGTCTGACCAACTCCCGAATATAAAGACTGGCATAATCCTCAACTGAGTCTGTAGTTTTAACTGGGAGGAAGTATGCTGACTTAGTCATCCGGTCTACTATCACCCAGATTGAATTATGCTATCGATGAGTCCAATATAGACCTGTAATAAAATCCATATTTACTTCTTCCCACTTCCATGTGGGTATGCTAATATCCTGAGTCATACTTCCCGGTCTCTGGTGTTCTACTTTGACCTTCTGGCAGTTCGGGCACTTAGTTACAAATTCTGTGATGTCTCTATTCATACCATTGCACCAGTAAATATCCTATAAATCACAATACATCTTAGTAGCACCTGGGTGGATGGAAAATCTAGAACTGTGTGCCAGTATCTATTACATCAACTCACCCACATCCGGTACACACAATCTACCCTAGTAACAGAGTACACCATCTCCCCCTTGGGAGAAAGCCTCCATTTCTTTTTTGAGAACCGCCTCCTTCAGTTTAAGCAGTAGGGGATCTTCATCCTTCTTGACTTAACTTCAACTACCAATAAGGAATCCTATCCACTCTACAACACTACTCAGCCCTCAACTTTATCAACCAACTATACTCCCAACCGAGCTAACTTGTGGATATCCTTTGCCAGTTCCTTTTTGCCCTCTTCAACATGAGCCACGCTCCCCATAGACACTCTACTTAGGGCATCAACCACCACATTGGCTTTGCCCGAGTGATACAACACGAACAATTGGATCAACCAACTGTACTCCCACCCGAGCTAACCTGTGGATATCCTTTGCCCAGTTCCTTTTTTCCCTCTTCAACATGAACCACGCTCCCAATAGACACTCTGCTTAGGGAATCAACCACCACATTGGCTTTTCCTGGGTGATACAGCATACTCATGTCATAGTCCTTCAGTAGCTCCAATCACCTTCTCTAACGAAGATTCAAATCTTTCTAACTAAACACATACTGAAGGCTCTTGTGATCAGTGAAAACATCCACGTAAGCCCCGTACAGGTAGTGCCTCTATATTTTCAACGCAAACACCACCGTTGCCAACTTCAGGTCATGAGTCGGATAGTTCTTTTCATGAACCTTGAGCTGTCTGTAGGCGTAGGCTATCACCTTACCCCGCTGCATCAGAACGCAACTGAGTCCAACTTTGGAAGCATTGCATTACGCTACAAACTCATCTGTTCCTTCTGGTAAGGTCAAAACTAAAGTGGTAGTGAGTCGAGTTTTCAACTTATGGAAACTCTTCTCACATGTATCTGACCACTGGAATTTCACCTTTTTCTGAGTCAACTTAGTAAGAGGAGATGCAATGGAGGAAAAACCTTCCACAAAACGTCGGTAGAAACCGGCTAGACCCAAGAAACTTCTGATTTTAGTTGGGGAGGTAGGTCTAGGCCAGTCCTTCACCATTGCTATCTTTTGAGGATCCACCTGAATACCTTAACCCAAGACCACATGACCAAGGAAAGTCACGGACTTCAACCAGAATTTGCATTTGATGAACTTGGCGAACAAATGGTGGTCTCTGAGTGTCTAATGCACTATCCTCAAGTGATTAGCATATTCTTCCTTATTTCTGGAGTATACCAGAATGTCATTGATAAATATAAATACGAACATATCTAGATACTGCGTGAAGACTCTGTTCATCAGGTCCATGAAAGCTGCGGGGGCATTGGTTAGTCTGAAGGACATAACCATGAATTCGTAGTGACCATACCGAGTTTTGAAAGCTGTTTTCGGTATGTCACACTCTATAAATCTTAGCTGATGATACCCCAACCTGAGATCTATCTTAGAGAAACAACTTGCTCCCTGAAGCTGATCGAACAAGTCATCAATCCTGGGTAGGGGATACCTGTTATTGACTGTAACCTTGTTCAACCGGCGATAATCGATGCACATTCTGAGGGTACCATCTTTCTTTCGCACGAATAGTACTAGAGCACCCCAGGGAGAGATGTTGGGTCTGATAAAACCTTTATCAAGAAGGTTTTTTTGCTGTTCCTTCAACTCCTTAAGCTCAGCTGGAGCCATTCTATAAGGAGGGATGGAGATGGGCTGAGTATCTAGGAGAAGGTCTATACTGAAGTCTATTTCCTGCTCAGGAGAAACTCTAGAAAGATCTTCCGAGAACACATCAAGGAACTCATTGACAACTGAAACTGTATAGTCGGGGTCTCAAAGCTGGAATCCTTGACTCAAACTAGATGATAAATACACCCTTTGGAAATAAGCTTCCTGGTCTTAAGGCAGGAAATAAACTGACCCTCAAGTGCTAAACTACTACCCGTCCACTCTAAAGCTGACTCATTAGGGAACTGAAACCTGACAACCCTAGTTCTGCAGTCGATTAAGGCATAACTGGAGTGTAACCAATCCATTCCAAGAATGAGCTTGAAGTCAACCATTTCTAACTCTACAAGATCAGCTGGAATGACCTTATTGAAGATTGAAACTAGGCAGTTTCTATACACCCGGCTAGCTCTAACTGACTCGCCAACTGGGGTGGAGACTGAGAATAGTTTGGAGAGAACTTCTGGACTGATATCGAACTGGACTGCTACATAGGTAGTCATAAAAGAAAGTGTGGCTCCTTGATCTAGTAGGGCATACACGTCTAGATGAAAAGGGTGTAACATACCCATAACCACGTCAGGTGAGCTCTCCTTATCCTAACGAGAGGACATAGCATAAAAATGATTTTGGCACTGGCCTCCATCTATACTTGAAGTGTTGGCCTGCTGAGCTGGTCGGCCTGCTGGAGCTGCTGAAGCAGTGGATTGTGATCTCCCGCTTCCTACTGATGGGCATTCTTTGAGCAAATGACCAAGAGGTCCATACCAAAAACAACCCTTTTGGCTTTGAAGACACTCTACTAGATGGTTCTTGCCACACTTAGGGCAAGCTGGGTAGCTGTAGTGGTTGCTGGCACTATAACTCTAGTATTGTGAGTTAGATGCTCCAACCCACCGATCCTTGCGGGATCGAAAAGTAGGGAAATTGGCTGAAGTGGGTACTAGAGCCCTCTGTTTTTGCTGCTGCTGCTGTGGGCGGCTACTACTGCCAGATCTCTGATGGCCATAATCTGACTGCCAGTTCTTGCCTGTTTGTTCTCCTACTCAAAATATTTTAATTTTTATTCCTCAATTTGCTGAGCATGGACTATGAGGCTGGAGAGATCGATGTCCTTAATAAGCATTGCATTCCTGCACTCCTTGAGGACCAAGTTTGACACTCCATTAACAAATTTTGGCATACAAGCCCTTGGCTCGGCTACCATCTCTAGAACATATTTAGACAACCTTGTGAAATCCAGTGCATACTCTTCCACCATCCAATTTCCCTGTTTCAGATTCATGAATTCTTCCACTTTTGCCTTCCTGAGCTCCCGAGGGAAGAATCTGTCTAGGAAGGTATAACACCCCAAAAATTTTTTGGTGATTATTTGATGTTTTTATTCTAGGTTAAGAAAAGTACGGGTTGTATATTGGTCGTAGATGACAAGGGAAATGTGTACGATCAAAAAACTAAAGAGTATGTGAAGTTCATAAGTAAAGGTCAATTTTAAACGATCATATATTCCAATATATAATGAATTAGAAGCCTCACAACCTATCATATTAAAGGTATTTGAGTCTAGTTTTCATCTCATCAAACCTCTTGTCAATTGGAGTTCGGAGTAAGAAGTTATGGGCATTTCACCGAAGCATCGCAAGTGGTGACGCGGGCATGAAGCCCTAGCGCCTCCACCGCCTTATTTACTTAAAATCTGATTTTTCACTTGTAGAAAATATTTTCAGCTAAATCTAAATTGACCAGCTTGATAAGGATTCCATTTATCTCTCAATTCCAGCAGCTAGGACAAAGAAAATCAAGGAGGAACATCAAGCAAAGTTCAAGAAAATCACAAGATAAGTTGAGATTACCTTGCCAAGTATGTTAGGGGCTGTTTTGGAGCTTGTTTTGGCAAGGTTTTGAAGAAGGTTTTCTGCGTTTCAAAATCTATTTGGACTGCCTATATATCCATCTTTGAGTAGGTGTTGAAATCAGGAGAAAAGGTAAGGATTTTCCCCCTTTTAAACCTCTCAAATTGCAAAGCGAAAATCTGGAAATTGACAGCTAAGGGAGCTGCCGATGGACTGTTTGTGAGCTGAGTTTTGCTCATTTTCCTTAGGTATTTTGGCTGTTTATTTTGCTGGAATTATACCTCATATTGAGGGGTAAAATTACATAAAAACTAAGGTAAAATATCTCTCTTGTTTCTCCCTCAAAAGTTAGTGAAAACTAGTTGAGAAAATGGCTAAATGTTGTTGATGTTGCCGTGTGTTGTTGTTGCTATTGTGACTGCTTCTGGTTAGTTATTTTGGATTCATTATTTTTCTATAGATTAAGCTTGTCGTTGGCCTGTAAAACTACTGGATTAAGAAGGTTGAAGGATGATCATTGAGATAGGAAATCGGCAAGAGAAAAGTTCATCGGAGAAAGGTATGTAAGGCGCCCCGTCTATCGTTCTTTTAAGCAAGATTCGTGTGTTGTGAATCAAATGAGCCAGAAACCTATTTAAAAGTCTTGAGGCAGTATGTTAAGCTACATTTAAGATTTAAATTTCCATGTTTTATTGAGGATAAATGATAAGATTATGCCTAGCCGAAGTGAGACATCTAAAGTATGATATTGTGTTGATTGTTGTCGTAGTTGTACATTGAGTTGGAGACCCATCAGCATGTGCATTGTTAGTTGGTCCTTACTGTATGTCATGTGTATATATATGTGATGTTAAATGTGTTTGAAGGTCTGATTTCTAACTGAAATTGGTGAAAGAGCCAATATGAGGACGTGTAAATGATTTTAAGCCACGTAAAGACGTCGCAAGCTATTGAGGGTAAATGAGGTTATCGAATTAGAATTACTGTTCGGTGCGTAGTATGTGTATTATAAAACCGACACGCAAGTGCACGTGGTCGAACAAGTAGTAAGTGGCTTTAGTAAGCCAAGTACCGATCCCTCAGAGACTTGGGATAAGTGCAATTTGCTCAAGTATACTATATTTTTACTTCTAAATATGCTGACAACTAAATAACCAAAAATTGAATAATTTGTTTTATAAATTTTATACTAAACTACAAACAATTATCTACTTTGAATTTGGACTATGGATAAAAGCATGCCGAGGTTAAAGAACATGCAATGAAACTGATTATCATCATAAATTGGTTAATCTTTTCTTCCAGTTGCTAGCCAAGAACAATTGCCAAGAGATTAAAACTCTCGTATTTAATCTCACTTAAGAATCATGAACCATCCGTCTACATTTCTGTGATCAAATGCAATTCATGTTCTAGCTATACAATTCTGGTTCCTAAATTGACTAATATGACTTTCAAGTATATTTCTATCAGGAAAGCACATCAAAACTCAATTTTCCCAAATCAAGTAAAGAACAATATCCTATTAATTCACAACTTTCCAATTTCGTGCTCTCTCGAGTGAAATCAGACTTTTTAGATGTACATTAATGTAGGCCACACACCAATGCAGTAGAAACAAGAATTAATAGAATAACATGGAAGAAAAAGATGAAAAACCATATAATCAATAATCAAAATTCATCACAAGTGTTCATAACCTCAGCAAGGAAGGGAATTAGCCCCTCATTTGTGGATTAATCATCCTAAAACAAGTGTTAATCATACAAACAATTGAATTAGAGAAGAAAGAAAGAGAGAAAAAACCCTGAACTTTTCGTCCCTCAACTGCCCGTAACCCACGTCCTTGCTCCACCAAGTCTGAATTATGAAAAATACACTTAAGTGTTCTATTTATACTAGTGGGAATTTTTCCCGGAATAATGAGCAACGTGTCACGGAGTGCATCGCGGAGCACTGCCTCCGTGACATGCCATGAACACGGACCCTTACTGGAACTGGGGTCCGGGAAATCAAACACCAACGTGGAACGACATGCAACGCAGAGGCTAGCCACCGTGCCACGGAGCAGACACGAACCTCCA
Organism: Datura wrightii; assembly: GCA_035772735.1. Classification (NCBI taxonomy): domain Eukaryota; kingdom Viridiplantae; phylum Streptophyta; class Magnoliopsida; order Solanales; family Solanaceae; genus Datura; species Datura wrightii. Next base: position 149,736,136 of record JASDFA010000018.1, read on the forward strand.
CTAGAAATTGGTGAATTTTCACCCTCCAGGCAGAATGCCTCCGCGATGGCAGCGTGACACGGCTCCATCGCGGAGCCCCTTTAATTTGTGCAGTCCAATGCCTTTTTCCTTGCTCGATTGCAAGTCCAACTCCGATATCATCCAACATGCATTTTAGCTCCTCGAAATCACATTTTACCTACAAAACAATGCTAATCATGTTGGTTAGTATAAATTCACATTTTATTACCAATTACATGAAAACGTATACACATTGCTAGATAAACAAGGCGAAAATGGTACTTTTGAGTATCACTTGGGCATATAAATCTGCCCAAGATCACTTACCCCACACTTAAATCCTTGTTCGTCCTCGAACAACAAACTTACAATTCATGCAATTTACATCCCAACCTTAGCTCCTATGGTGCGATAATTTAAGCTACGGTCATACCGATCATTCAATATTGCGAATCATCAAGAAAACATGCATGGTCTTAACAATGCAATGACCTTCAATACATTAAGACTTCCTAGACTTTAAGAATCGACTCTCGATATCGGCAAACTCATGCAAATCAGCTAATCAAGATATCCGACCCGAAAATCAATCTTTCGTCAAGCATGTGCCCTCACAACTCAAGAGAATCTTCCCCTTTTTGCTCATGTGACACACATATTCAAGTAGGGGCATGTAAAAACAATTTCACTCTCTCTCCCAAAAGAATTCTCATGCAGCATGTCATGACCCATAAGCTTGCCCTTAGTGTATTACTCCACTAATATAAAGAAATGCAATGTAAGATCACATAGGACTTTAATGGGTTGTAATGGAAGCTATGGAACTAGTATATATTGAATTAGCCAATAATAGCCACTAGCATCCTTAAGCGCCTTTGCAACACATTCCCATCAACTCATGGACATTGTTTCTCTTTTTTCTTTTTTCATCATCCCCTTCTTGATGATTTACTTTAGTATGGCCCATTTCATTCAGCACACTTGACACAATAACAAAGGTTATTCATGCACCTTCATTATCATTTATTTATAACCAGTGCACCTTCAACCTTTTCTTTTCTTCCCTCACTCTTCTTTTCTTTTTCTTTTCACCATTCTCACTCTTTGACACTTTGGGAAAATTATTTTCTCTTCTTAAGCGCTTAAGAGTTTTGTATAGACTTTAGGGCTAATGAAAAGAAAGAATTAAGCCCGGTTTATACTTTTTGGACAAAAGAAAGAAATAATCGGCTAAAGGCTCAAAGGGCTGACTAGGGTATACAATCACAGAAGGGGGGAGTATGACAAGACAAAAAAAAATAGAAACTCTCGGGTAAAACAAAGAAATGCCTACATCCTTTCCTACAATACACCTCCTTCATTTCGTTTCGTACACACACCAGGCAAGTTCTAGACACTTCAAAATAGCATGGAATAACAATACCTCACTTCACACTTTATGCACATGCTCGATTCAAGATGCATTCACAGAGTCTTCAATCAGCTAATTACATGAATTCAAACATTAAGCCTCAATCACACCGAATCGAACTCTACAGCCTAGGTATCTCAACATATTTACAAGATTGCATGCTTTCATACGAATCACCTTTGCATTTTGAATATCAACACAACACGCAACCACAAATTCACAACCATATAGTAACTACAGGTTCCGGGATGCAATCCACCAAAGAAAAACAAAAAATAATTGGAGAAAAAAACTACTCCTACCGACTACATTTCCCTTAAGACGGTCGTTATCCATCCATCATAGGGAACGGTCACTAACTAAGACGTCGATTCAATGGGACCCTTCTCGGTAAAAGAACCGAAAACAAACGCCGACAAACCCAAAATAAAAAAAAGTTGAAAATTTTTGCAAAACATCGATCATTTCGATAGAAAACTTATTTACAACATATTTTAAATATGAACAAAATATTTTCAAAAATTTTTTTTTTAAAAATATCGATCATTTCGATAAGCAAGAATATTTACAAAAATATTTACAAAATCAGCTGGCAACATTCAACAACACACATCAATTCCACAAATATGTACAGATACAGAACAATTTAAAAATTCACAAACACAGGGAAGCATAACATACAAAAATACAGAGGAAAACATACAAGCAAACCAGCCTAGCCCAGCACCTAACTACTCCCACCCCACACTTAAACCGAACACTGTCCCCAGTGTTCACAAAAATTAAATAGCACAAAATCGGGTGGTGGAACTCCCTGATCAGTCAAAGTATTCCACTTCTTCATCAGGTGCTGCTGCCTCATCTCCCATGTCTGAGTCGCCTCCGTCGCCGTCATCAGACTCCACATCGGAGTCCTCCCGACGTGTCTCCTCGTCCGTGGGGACATCATCATCTGTGGGCTCTACAAAGGCTGGCCCCACTCGGCATAGAACCCTGGCGTTTTCGCCAAACGGGTAACCTAGCTCGAGCTGCCATAGCTCCTCCTCCGTGGCTGGTCTCCCACCGATCCTTAGCTGGAGCATTTGCATCCCATACATCCGCGCCATGTACTGGTCATCATGAGCATGTCGCTCGCCAAGTGTCAGCACTGGCCCGTGGGTGGTGTTGGGACCTTAGTTTTGGTCACATCCAAGGCCCGCCGCTCCAACTGCGGGATATAATCCAAAGCCTCCTCCTCGACGTCGAGGCCCCGGAGAAAGGTGGTGAGTAGTCCACCGAAACCATACCTGTGGCCCTGGTGCAATCGGGCTCTCTTCATGGTGGATATGATAACCGCCCCGACATTAATCTCCAGCCCTTTCATCAGGGCGTACACCAGGCAAACACGGTCCCGGGTCACATCAGTCATGTGTACCCCCGGGATTAGGCACGAGCAGACTATCTTCAGCCAAATTCGGGCTTCCCTGTTCATTTGAGAATATGGCAGAGTCTGGTGGTAGCCCCTTTCCTTATGCCTGCTCCATCTAGCTGTAGATCGAGCCCCACACAGTGTGCGTCTGATGTCAGCATACGGTGGGGTAATGTTCAGCTGTCTAAGGACGTGGGCGTCTGTGTCCTGCGCTCCTATGATGGCATTGAGCTGGTGGGGTTCCAGAGTGACTATCTGCCCTCTGATCTTGATGGTGTGGCTTCTGATTGACGGGTTCCAATTAGCATAGAACTCCCGGACCAGGTGCAGGTTGCATTCTTTGGGCTCCTGAAATATGAAACCGAGCCCAGCTGCCTCGATCTGGTGAACCATTCTGGGGAACTCCTGTGCTAATGGCTCCCATGCTATATGCTCCTCGGGGAAATATTTGTTCTCCTTGTGCTTGGCATACCACTTTTTCCCCTCATCAGTCACCCATCTTTTTCCGTATTGGCGGCGCTGGCCGCGTGGAACTGTTGGTGCAGCTAGGACTGCTGTGCCCAGTCTGAGTCATTTCCTTTCGGTGCCTGAAGTTGATGCACCCTTCCCTTTATCTTGCCTGCTTGCCATTTTGCCTGTCAATACAAGTAAACAAGCTCAATGTTAAGCTAAATAGATATTAACTTTCGCTAAGGTCGGGTTACGCTAAATTTACCCCACACTTAGTCCTTAGCTACAGTTACGATACTACGGCAAGAATAACTTTATTTAAACCAAACAACCAACTATACAATCATGCTTAGTGCGTTCAAACGAAAATTCGACGGTATAACTTCTGCGTACTAATTCGACGGTATAACTTCAACCAATCAAAACGATATTCCGAACATTTATCAATCAAAAAATAACTCGAATTCATGCTTAATTTTGACTTAGGGCGATTTATCTCACCTCCCATGCTTAATTTCGAATAAAATCGACAAAAACTTGAGAGAGAATCGGAAAACATACCTTGTAGTTGAATAAGCGAAGAAAACTCGGAAATTTGTTGCCTTAAACCGTGGCACGTTGATGGGAGAGGGGTTTTGGGATGTTTGGTCGCGGAAGAAATTGAAAATGAGGGGAAAAGGGGAGGTTTCGGGGTTTAAAAAGTAGAAAAACACGCGGGTCACCCGGAAACCCGGTGTGACCCGTCGCGATATACAAGGCAACGTGTCACGGAGTGCATCGCGGTGTACTGCCTCCGTGACACGGAGCCATCGCGATAGCATTCTGGAAATTTTTAAAATTTCCGAGTTATACCTCAACGTGTCACGGAGGGTAACGCGGAGGTCCTCCTCCGTGACACGGAGCTATCGCCCTAGCTCACTGTCTTCTACATTTTATTAATTTTTCATACCTCGCCTTTTCCTTCACGATTCCGAGCACATTTTTCTCCGTTTGACCTGAAAATCATCTCACTAAATAAAATTGGTTAGAATGATAGGTTTCACCTAACTAACAATAAAAAATACTAACTAAAATGAAGAATTTTTTAATAAATCAAGAAAAAGAAAAAGTAAAATCTATTTACACTTTACAAGATGAAAGAAAAAAGAATTTTTTTTTATTTCACGAGTTGCCTCCCGTGCAGCGCCTGGTTTACCGTCTCGGCTCGACGTCATTTAAGCTCAATTGTCCGCTAGGGTGATGGACGATTTCTCTCGATCATTGTCCTCCCCCCAGTAGTGCTTACACCTATCCGGTGGTCTTCCTATTAACTCTCGGGAATCATTCATCTGCTTAGCATTACCATGATCAATTACATTGATCACCGAGAGTTCTTCCTGCACCATCGGGAGCTTGGATGCTTTATACACATCGAACACCTCTACCTTATCGTGTGCTCGCATTGTGAGTTGCCCCGCAGCTACATCGATTAATGCTTTCCCAGTTTCTAAGAAGGGTCATCCCAAAATAAATGGGACTTTCGCGTCTGGTTCAAAATCCAGAACAATAAAATCTACCGGGAAAATTAGGGAGCCCACTTTCACTAGAATATCCTCAACAATGCCATCCGGCCTAGCTAAGGATCGATCCGCCAACTGCAAGATTACGGTTGTAGGTCTAGGACTCCCTAGACCCAACTTTCTGAATACCGAAGATGGCATCAGATTTATGCTCGCTCCCAGGTCACACAATCCACGAGCTCGGATGCTCTGCCCAATAGTAAGATGGATAGTAAAACTTCCAGGGTCTTTTAACTTCATGGGCAGTCTGTTTTGGATCCGGGAAGTGCACTCCTCCGTTAAAGCCACCGTGGCATACTTAGTCAACTGACTTTTGTTGGCCACGATGTCCTTTATGTATTTGGCATATTTCGGCACTCCCTGCAAGACATCAACAAGAGGTAAGTTAACATGTACCTGTTTAAGCACCTCCATGAATTTCTTGAAACACGCCTCCTCTTTGTGTTTCTTGAGTCGCTGAGGGAACGGGGGTGGAGGTCTTTCTGATTCAGCTTCTTTGGTCTTCCCCCTTTCCGAACTTTGCTCCCCCTCAACTTCTCCTGCTCTCGAATTTTGAGGTGGTCTTTCTGGTTCCACCTCCTTCAGCTGCAAACCACTCCTTGTGGTCACTGCATTTACCTGCTTTTGATTCGGATCCGTGTCGCTTGGCAGTCCTCCTCTAGGCCTTGTATTTTGGGCACTAGCAAATTGCCCAAATTGATACTCAAGAGCCTTGGTCGCTAACTGGTTATTTTTCACTTCGGCTGCCAATTTAACATAGTCAGCCTGCAATTGCGCTTGGTTAGCGATCATGGTCTTGAACATCTCCTCAATGCTGGGTGATGGTGGTGGAGGAGGTGCATTGTTATTTCTGAATTGAGATTGGTAGTTCTGTTGCCCTCCTTGATTCCTTTGCACACCCTGACCCGAACTTTGGCCTTGATGGTTGTTGCTACCCCATGAAAAATTTGGATGGTTCATCCAATTTGAATTGTAGCTACTCCCATACTGCTGATGATTTCTTTGTGCATTCCCCACAAAGTTTACTAAATCAGGATTGGCTCCACAACACTCAGCTGAGTGCTCACTGCTTCCACACACTTCACACCACAATTGTTGGACTGCATTAACTAGAGCTAAAGGCTGGTTCAATGCCATGTTGCTGAAGTGGTTGTTCAATTGATTTTTCAAGGCAGCTATCTGTGCAGCGATAGCTGTAAATCCATCCACTTCAAGCACTCCTGCTGCTTTCCTTGTTCCACCTCGTGATGAATCAGCATTCCATTCTGGATTGCCCAGTGAAATCCGATTTAGCAAGGTGTACAGCTCCTCATAAGTCTTTTCCAGCGCTTGCCCTCCAGCTGCTGAATCTAGCAATATTTTGTTATGGGGTTCCAAACCCTCAATAAATGTGTGCACCAACACGTCATTGGACTGATGATGAGGAGGACAGTCCCGCAACATGGATTTAAATCTCTCCCAGGCTTGATATAAATTTTCTCTCTCTCTCTGTTTGAAACTTAGGATTTGACTTCTAAGTCTTGCTGTTTTGCCAGAGGGAAAAAACCTTATCAAGAACTTTCATGCAAGATCATCCCACGTTGAAATAGAATTTGGTGGCTCAGCTTTCAACCACCTCTTGGCTTCTCCGAGTAATGAGAACGGAAATAATGTAAGCCGAACATAATCAGGTGACACTCCAGCAGGTATATAAGTGTCACTTATCTCCAAAAAGTTTTGGAGATGCTGTTGTGGGTCTTCATGAGGGAGACCGGTAAATTGCCCGCTTGTGTGCAACAGTTGCACCATATTTTTCTTGAGTTCAAATCTCCCTCCAGGCTCTGGTTTGCGGATACTGGATGTAACATTGTTGGCATGCGGGATTGCCACCTCGCGAACCAGCCTTGCTGCTGCTTCTTCGGGCACTAACACTGCCCTTACTATCGGTGGATTTTATTGCTCCATAATGGTCTGTCTGAGCAACTCAGCTTTCTTTGTAGAGCTTCTCTCCGTTTGTTGTGAAATATACGTTCAGGCTCTATATAAGATTCCACCAGCTCTCTGTCTCTTGCCAGTGTTCACAGCAATTAAGTCTGCAAAATACAGGCTAAGACCAAGTTGTCAATACTTAAGAAAAGAAAATAAAAATACAGTAAAATTAACACTTAAAACAAATTCACCAATTGCCAAGTCCCCGGCAACGACGCCAAAAACTTGTTCGGTGCGTAGTATGGGTATTATAAAACCGACACGCAAGTGCACGTGGTCGAACAAGTAGTAAGTGGCTTTAGTAAGCCAAGTATCGATCCCTCAGAGACTTGGGATAAGTGCAATTTGCTCAAGTATACTATATTTTTACTTTTAAATACGCTGACAACTAAATAACCAAAAATTGAATAATTTGTTTTATAAATTTTATACTAAACTACAAACAATTATCTACTTTGAATTTGGACTATGGATAAAAGCATGCCGAGGTTAAAGAACATGCAATGAAACTGATTATCATCATAAATTGGTTAATCTTTTCTTCCAGTTGCTAGCCAAGAACAATTGCCAAGAGATTAAAATTCTCGTATTTAATCTCACTTAAGAATCATGAACCATCCGTCTACATTTCTGTGATCAAATGCAATTCATGTTCTAGCCATACAATTCCGGTTCCTAAATTGACTAATACGGCTTTCAAGTATATTTCTATCAGGAAAGCACATCAAAACTCAATTTTCCCAAATCAAGTAAAGAACAATATCCTATTAATTCACAACTTTCCAATTTCGTACTCTCTCGAGTGAAATCGGACTTTTTAGATGTACATTAATGTAGGCCACACACCAATGCAATAGAAACAAGAATTAATAGAACAACATGGAAGAAAAAGATGAAAAACCATATAATCAATAATCAAAATTCATCACAAGTGTTCATAACCTCAGGAAGGAAGGGAATTAGCCACTCATTTGTGGATTAATCATCCTAAAACAAGTGTTAATCATACAAACATTTGAATTAAAGAAGAAAGAAAGAGAGAAAAAACCCTGAACTTTTCGTCCCTCAACTGCCCGTAACCCACGTCCTTGCTCCACCAAGTCTGAATTATGAAAAATACACTTAAGTGTTCTATTTATACTAGTGGGAATTTTTCCCAGAATAATGAGCAACGTGTCACGGAGTGCATCACGGAGCACTGCCTCCGTGACACGCCATGAACGCGGACCCTTACTGGAACTGGGGTCCGGGAAATCAAACACCAACGTGGCACGGCGTGCAACGCGGAGGCTAGCCACCGTGCCACGGAGCAGACGCGAACCTCCACTAGAAATTGGTGAATGTTCACCCTCCAGGCAGAATGCCTCCGCGATGGCAGCGTGACACGGTTCCATCGCGGAGCCCCTTTAATTTGTGCAGTCCAATGCCTTTTTCCTTGCTCGATTCCAAGTCCAACTCCGATATCATCCAACATGCATTTTAGCTCCTCGAAATCACATTTTACCTAAAAAACAATGCTAATCATGTTGGTTAGTATAAATTCACATTTTATTACCAATTACATGAAAACATATACACATTGCTAGATAAACTAGGCGAAAATGGTACTTTTGAGTATCACTTGGGCATATAAATCTGCCCAAGATCAATTACCTGGTTATGGTTTTCCTTTATCTTATGTGTATGTTATGAAATATGTTAGTCCAAGGGGAAATTTCATAATCCATTTCCCTTAAGCCGAACAACAAACTAGCGAGTTTCTGAGCTCTAATGTCTCTTGAACATGATCTATAAATTTTGTTGAAACTCTTAGGTCATCCGTAGTTCCTTATGATTTATACAAGTTTTTAATACATGCATTTTAGTTCTATTTTCTAGCTTTACATGTTATATGTACTCAGTTCCAGTTATGCATTACGAAGGAGGCCTATGCAGGCCACATGTTTAGTATTCATCATTTCTATGCTGTACGTATTGAGCTGGTCCAATATAAGCCATATCGGCTCCATTTATGATTTTGTCTAGGATTTATTGATTTTACCCCGGTGTGGTACACCGGCTGAAGGTCTTGTTATTTTACCCCAGTGTGGTACACCGACTGGACAGATTTTACCTTGGTATGGTACACCGGCTGGAGGCATTTTTATTTTTACCCCAGTGTGGTACACTGGCTGGAAGAATTCTATATAGATTTTATGGTCGACTGTCTGCTGGCATTTCAGTTATAGTCTTTGTTGTGTATTAGATGGTTGCATTTACACTTCAATAATGAGTTATTATCAGGATTCCGGGTTGTTACTACTCCTTATTTCTGGCCTAGTTATCATTTTTATCTTACATGTTTACAGTTTTCAGCCTTATGTACCAGTACATTTTATTCGTACCGACGTCCCTTCATCTTGGGACCCTTCCTGCAATCATGCTGTAGGTACAGGCCGAGGCTCAGATCATCAGAAGTAGTAGGAGCCAGATTTTAGCAGAATAGTGGTATGCTCCTCTCTGCCAGGAGCCATGTCCTAGTTTGGACTATTTTCAGTTTTGTGTACAACATCTGTAGGCCGGGGCCCTTTCCTGTGCATATCAGTTTGTTTTACTCTGTAGAGGCTGATGTGGACTAGTTTGTATAGTAGTGTGTGTTGTGTAGTCATATTGGTTTTTCGTTGCTTTGCTTAGCTTTATTGTAGCCTTGTCGACTTTTCAGGTTGCATATTTATAATTGTCAAGGCATTATTGGCCCAATACTTATCTTGGTTGGTTGTGACAGGTGGCTTGGTCAGCCTTAGTGTTACATTTATAGATTCTATATAGCCGACTTCTCGATCAATCATGAATCAAGTGCCAGTTGCGCTCTACCCCAGTTTTGGGGCGTGAAAGACTTGGTATCAGAGCGAAGTCGTGTCCTACGGATCCACAAAGCCATGTATAGTAGATTCTTGCTTATGGATATGTTGTGCACCATACTTATAATCAGGAGGCTACAGGACATTTAGGAATTGTTTCACTTCTTTTACAAATAGTTTGTGCTATAGGTCGAGCTCATAAGTACTGTGATATCTAAATCGTGTTATTGTTTCAGAGTATGCTTGTGACAAGGAAGATGACTACAAGGTTGATTGGCACAACTGTTGGGGAGGGTACTAGTCTCCCTCCAATGGATCAGAGAGATAGGTCAGAGGCTCAGAGTGAACTTCCAACCCCAAGTATTACAGTTCCTCCTGCACCGGCCAGAGCAATGGTAAATAGACCTCCAGCTCCTCCCGCACCAGCAGTACTTGAGGGTAGTAGAGTGGCAAACCCTCCCACACCTGTGGTACCTCCAATTGTTCCAGAAGGATAGGGTCTTGAGGGAGCTGTTCAGCTGATGGCTCGTATAGCTACAGGTTAAGAGTGACGATTGGAGGCGATGGAGAGACGTAGAGGCCAGACAACTGAGAGTTCCAGGGCTCGTGAGTTCTCGAGTTTAAGCCCTCCTAGATTCATCAAATCAGACTCGAGCGAGGATCCTCAGGACTTTATTGATCAGACTTATAGGGTGTTAAAGGTGATGCAAGCTACAACGACTGAGGAAGTAGAGTTAGCAGCCTTCAGACTACGTGATGTGGCCATATTGTGGTATGAAGCTTGGGCTCAATCCAGAGGAGCTGATACACCACCAGCTGAGTAGGAAGAGTTCTCCGAGGCCTTTATGCACCACTATCTACCCCGGGAGCTTCAATAGGCTCGAGCTGAGCAATTTTTGCACCTAGAGCAGAAGTACGAGTGTGTACGAGTATTTTCTTCGGTTTAATTCTCTTTCCAGGTATGCTCCTCACATGGTTCAGACGATGGAGGATAGAGTTCATTGATTCATGTTAGGGTTTGGGCTTCATATAGCTCGAGATTGCTTGGGGGTATCTACTCAATAGCACATGGACATTTCACGAATTCAGGCTTTCGCCCAGAGGGTAGAGGATTTGGTTCATCAATTACGGGATACTCGGAGACAGCATGAGCAATGAAAGAGAGCTAGGACTGTTGGTCCTTACAAAGGGCCGCAGGGTGACCCAGGGGCTCAGTCATCCAGGTAGTCAGTTAGGACAATAGGGAGTGCCCCACCTCAGTTTCAGGGATAGAGAAGGGACCAAGGCCCAACTCCATCTAGCTCTCGATAATAGGAGCAGGTGGGGCAGAGGCGACCACCATTGACTCCTTGTCCCTAGTGTGGGAAATCTCATTCAGGTCAGTGTCGTCAGGGGCAGAATGTATGTTATTGTTGTGGGAAGCCAAGGCACTTTATGAGGGATTGTTCATATAGGGTCGAGGCAGATCAGGCGCGATCAGCGGTTGCTTCATCATCCTCCGTTTGACCTCCTAGACTTGATCCTCAGCTAGCAAAAGGTCTTGGTAGAGGCAGAGGGAGAGAGGCTTCTAGTTCTGGGGCAACCCAGAATCGATTTTATGCTTTGGTCGATCGACAGGACCAGGAGGCCTCATCTGATGTTGTTACAGGTACTTTGATTATTTATTCTCATGCAATATATGTCTTACTTGATCCTGGTTCTACACTCTCTTATGTCACACTATTGGTTGTGAGTCAGTTTGAGACAGTTCCTGAGTTATTATCTGTACCGTTTTATGTTTCTATGCTAATTGGTGAATCTGTGTTAGCTAGACGAGTTTACCGGAACTGCATAGTATTGGTATGTGATAGATCAAACTTATCTGATCTAGTTGAGCTTGAAATGGTTGATTTTGATGTCATTTTGGTTATGGATTGGTTGGTGGAATGTTATGCTAATGTTGATTGCAGAGCTAAGGTTATCAGATTCAATTTTCCCTGCGAGCCAGTACGGGATTGGAAAGGTAATGCCGCTACGCCTAAAGGTAAGTTTATTTCATACCTTAAAGCTCAGAAGTTGATATCCAAAGGTTGTATTTCTCACTTGGTTCGGATAAGAAACTTGGAATGGGAGCCTACGACTCTCCAGTCAATTCCTATTCTAAATGAGTTCCCTAAGGTCTTTCTAAAGGATTTGCCTGGAATTCCTCCTGAAAGGGAGATAGATTTTTCTATTGATCTACTTCCAGGTACTCAGCCTATGTATATCCCTCCTTACAGAATGTCTCCATAAGGGAATTAAAGGAGAAGTTGAGAGATCTGCTTGAGAAGGGATTCATTCGACCTAGTGTATCACCTTGGGGTGCACCAGTGCTCTTTGTGCGAAAGAAAGACAGGTCGTTAAGAATGTGTATCGACTATAGGCAGCTAAATAAGGTTATGATTAAGAATAAGTACCCACTTCCCAGGATTGATGACCTGTTTGATCAGTTACAGGGTGCCAGATGCTTCTCAAAGATTGATTTGAGATCTGGGTACCATTAGTTACGAGTTAGGGAAGTTGATATCCCCAAGACTTCCTTCAGGACTAGATATGGCCATTATGAGTTCTTAGTGATGTCATTTGGGCTTACTAATGCCCCAGCAACTTTTATGGACCTGATGAATCGAGTGTTTAGGCCTTTTCTTGATGTATTTGTGATCGTCTTCATTGATGATATTCTGATTTACTCGCGATCCGAGGCCGAGTGATCTTGGGCAGATTTATATGCCCAAGTGATACTCAAAAGTATCATTTTCGCCTTGTTTATCTAGCAATGTGTATACATTTTCATGTAATTGGGAATAAAATGTGAATTTATACAAACCAACATGATTAGCATTGTTTTGTAGGTAAAATGTGATTTCGAGAAGCTAAAAGGGCATGTTGGATGATATCGGAGTTGGACTTGGATGCGAGCAAGGAAAAGGCATTGGACATCATGTTTTAAAGGGGCTCCGCGATGGAGCCGTGTCCCGCTGCCATCGCGGAGGCATTCTGCCTGGAGGGTGAAAATTCACCAAATTTCCAGTGAAGGTCCGCGTTTGCTCCATGGCACGGAGCCAGTGCTCCGCGATGCACGCCGTGCCACGTTGAGCTTGAATTCCCGGACCCCCAGTTCCAGTGAGGGTCCGCGTTCATGGCGTGTCACGGAGGCAGTGCTCCGCGATGCACTCCGTGACACGTTGCTCATTATTTAGGGAAAAATTCCCACTAGTATAAATAGAACACTTAAGTTCATTTTTCATAATTCAGACTTGGTGGAGCAAGGACGTGGGTTACAGGCAATTGAGGGACGAAAAGTTCAGGTTTTTTCTCTCTTTCTTTCTTCCCTAATTCAATTGTTTGTATGATTAACACTCGTTTTATGATGATTAATCCACAAATGAGTGGCTAATTCCCTTCCTTGCTGAGGTTATGAACACTTGTGATGAATTTTGATTATTGATTATATGGTTTTTCATCTTTTTCTTCCATGTTGTTCTATTAATTCTTGTTCTTACTGCATTGGTGTGTGGCCTACACTAATGTACAACTAAAAAGTCCGATTTCACTCGAGAGAGCACGAAATTGGAAAGTTGTGAATTAATAGGATATTGTTCTTTACTTGATTTGGGAAAATTGAGTTTTGATGTGCATTCAGGATAGAAATATACCTGAAAGTTGTATTAGTCAATTTAGGAACCGGAATTGTATGGCTAGAACATGAATTGCATTTGATCACAGAAATGTAGACGGATGGTTCATGATTCTTAAGTGAGATTAAATATGAGAGTTTTAATCTCTTGGCAAATGTTCTTGGCTAGCAACTGGAAGAAAAGATTAACCAATTTATGATGATAATAAGTTTCATTACATGTTCTTTAAACTCGGCATGCTCTTATTCATAGTCCAAATTCAAAGTAGATAATTGTTCGTAGTTTTAGTATAAAATTTATAAAACAAATTATTCACTTTTTGGTTACTTTGTTGTCAGCATATTTAGAAGTAAAAATATAGTGTACTTGAACAAATTGCACTTAGCCCAAGTCTCTGTGGGATCGATACTTGGCTTACTAAAGCCACTTACTACTTGTTCAACCACGTGCACTTGCATGTCGGTTTTATAACCCCAAAACCACCCGAACAAGTTTTTGGCGCTGTTGCCGGGGACTTGGCAATTGGTGAATTTGTTTTAAGTGTTAATTTTACTGTATTTTCATTTTCTTAAGTGTTGACAACTTGGTCTTAGCCTGTATTTTGCAGACTTAATTGCTGTGAACACTGGCAAGAGACAAAGAGCTGGTGGAATCTTATATAGAGCCAGAACGTATATTTCACAGTAAACAGAGAGAAGCTCTACAAAGAAAGCTGCAGTTGCTCAGACAGACTATTATGGAGCAACAACAGAATCCACCGGTTGTGAGGGCAGTGTTAGTGCCCGAAGAAGCAGCAGCAAGGCCGGTTCGCGAGGTGGCAATCCCACATGCCAATAATGTTACATCCAGTATCCGCAAACCAGAGCTTGGAGGGAGATTTGAACTCAAGCAAAATATGGTGCAATTGTTGCACATAAGCGGGCTATTTACCGGTCTCCCTCATGAAGATCCACAGCAGTATCTCCAAAATTTTTTGGAGATCAGTGACACTTACATACCCACTGGAGTGTCACTAGACTATGTTTGGCTTACATTATTTCCGTTCTCATTACTTGGAGAAGCCAAGAGGTGGCTGAAAGCTGAGCCACCAAATTCTATTTCAACGTGGCATGATCTTGCACGAAAGTTCTTGATAAGGTTTTTTCCCTCTGGTAAAACAGCAAGACTTAGAAGTCAAATTCCAAGTTTCAAACAGAGGGAGGGAGAAAATTTATATCAAGCCTGGGAGAGATTTAAATCCATGTTGCGGGACTGTCCTCATCATCATCAGTCCAATGAGGTGTTGGTGCACACATTTATTGAGGGTTTGGAACCCCACACCAAAATATTTCTAGATTCAACAGTTGGAGGGAAAGCGCTGGAAAAGACTTATGAGGAGCTGTATACCTTGCTAAACCGAATTTCACAGGGCAATCCAGAATGGAATGCTGATTCATCACGAGGTGGGGCAAGGAAAGCAGCAGGAGTGCTTGAAGTGGATGGGTTTACGCTATCGCTGCCTTGCAAAATCAACTGAACAACCACTTCAGCAACAGGACTTTGAACCAGCCTTCAGCTCCAGTCAATGCAGTCCAGCAATTGTGGTGTGAAGTGTGTGGAAGCAGTGAGCACTCAGCTGAGTGCTGTGGAGCCAATCCTGACTCGGTAAACTTTGTGGGTAATGCACAAAGAAATCACCAGCAATATGGTAGTAGCTACAATTCAAATTGGAGGAATCATCCTAATTTCTCATGGGGTAGCAACAACCATCAAGGCCAAAGTTCGGGTCAGGGTGTGCAAAGGAATCAAGGAGGGCAACAGAACTACCAATCTCAATTCAGAAATAACAATGTACCTCCTCCACCACCATCACCCAGCATTGAGGAGATGTTCAAGACCATGATAGCTAACCAAGCTCAATTTCAGGCTGACTATGTGAAATTGGCAGCCGAAGTGAAAAACAATCAGTTAGCTACCAAGGCTCTTGAGTATCAATTTGGGCAATTTGCTAGTGCCCAAAATACAAGGCCTAGAGGAGGACTGCCAAGCGACACAGATCCGAATCCCAAGCAGGTAAATGCAGTGACCACAAGGAGTGGTTTGCAGCTGAAGGAGGTGGAACCAGAGAGACCACCTCAACATTCAGGAGCAGCAGAAGTTGAGGGGGAGAAAAGTTTGGAAAGGGGAAGACCAAAGAAGCTGAATCAGAAAGACCTCCACCCCCGTTCCCTCAGCGACTCAAGAAACACAAAGAGGAGGCGTGTTTCAAGAAATTCATGGAGGTGCTTAAACAGGTACATGTTAATTTACCTCTTGTTGATGTCTTGCAGGGAGTGCCTAAATATGCCAAATACATAAAGCACATCGTCGCCAACAAAAGTTAGTTGACTGAGTATGCTACGGTGGCTTTAACGGAGGAGTGCACTTCCCGGATCCAAAATAGACTGCCCACAAAGCTAAAAGACCCTGGAAGTTTTACTATCCAGCTTACTATTGGGCAGAGCATCCGAGCTCGTGGATTGTGTGACTTGGGGGCAAGTATAAATCTGATGCCGTCTTCGGTATTCAGAAAGTTGGGTTTAGGGAGTCCTAGACCTACAACCGTAATCTTGCAGTTGGCGGATCGATCCTTAGCTAGGCCGGATGGCATTGTTGAGGATGTTCTAGTGCAAGTTGGCTCCCTAATTTTCCCGGTAGATTTTGTTGTGCTGGACTTTGAACCAGACGCGTAAGTCCCATTTATTTTGGGACGACCCTTCTTGGCAACCGGGAAAGCATTAATCGACGTAGTTGCGGGGCAACTCACAATGCGAGCACACGACAAGGTAGAGGTGTTCGATGTGTATAAAGCACCTAAGATCCCGATGGTGCATGAAGAACTCTCGGTGATCAATGTGATTGATCATGGTAATGCTAAGCAGATGAAGGATTCCCGAGAGTTAATGGGAAGACCACCGGATAGGTGTAAGCACTACTGGGGGGAGGATAGTGATCGAGAGAAATCGTCCATCACCCTAGCGGACAATTGAGCTTAAATAACGTCGAGCCACGATGGAAAACCAGGCGCTGCACGGGAGGCAACCCGTGAAAATGTTTTCTTTCATTTTGTAAAGTGTAAATAGATTTATCTTTTTCTTTTTCTTGATTTATTACAAAATTTTCATTTTAGTTAGCATTTTTTATTTTTAGTTAGGTGAAAACTATTATTTTAACCAATTTTGTTTAGTGAGATGATTTCCAGGTCAAACAGAGGAAAATGTGCACGGAATCGTGAAGGAAAAGTTGAGGTATGAAAAATTAAAAAAATGTAGAAAACAGTGAGCTGGGGTGATAGCTCCGTGTCACGAAGGAGGACCTCCGCGTTACCCTCCGTGACACGTTGAGGTATAACCCGGAAATTTTAAAAATTTCCAAAATGCTATCGCGATGGCTCCGTGTCACGGAGGCAGTACACCGCGATGCACTCCGTGACACGTTGCCTTGTATATCGCGACGGGTCACACCGGGTTGCCGGGTGACCCGCGTGTTTTTCTACCTTTTAAACCCCGAAACCTCCCCTTTTCCCCTCATTTTCAATTTCTTCCGCGACCAAACATCCCAAAACCCCTCTCCCATTAACGTGCCACGGCTTAAGGCAACAAATTTCCGAGTTTTCTTCGATTATTCAACTTCAAGGTATGTTTTCCGATTCCCTCTCAAGTTTTTGCCGATTTTCTTTGATTTTAAGAATGGGAGGTGAACTAAATCACACTAAGTCGAAATTAAGCATGAATTCGAGTTATTTGTTGAATTATAAATGTTTGGAATGTCATTATGATTGTTTGAACTTGTCGATTGCATAAATTAGTCGAATTTTATTGCTAAAATCAATTCTAGGGCTTGTTGTTGAATTTGAAGTTGGAAATGTGTTGAAATTGTGAATTTTATGCTGGGTCGTATGTGTTGAATGAGATGAGTCGTTGTACAAATTGTTAGGATGTTAATAGACGATGAATACTTGGGGTTTGGGGGAATTGTTGAAATTTGCTCGAATTGGGTTGGTTGGATAGATTCATGTATATAAATTTTTGTTGTTATTTTTGTTTCTTCGTTTTTCTTTGCTTAGTGCAATGGTTAAAATGTTTGCGATGGTAGTGATTGTGATTAGCTGTACGAAGTCTGATTAGTACG
Organism: Datura wrightii; assembly: GCA_035772735.1. Lineage (NCBI taxonomy): Eukaryota > Viridiplantae > Streptophyta > Magnoliopsida > Solanales > Solanaceae > Datura > Datura wrightii. The sequence goes on from JASDFA010000018.1 coordinate 149,753,577, forward strand.
CAGAAGTTATACCGTCGAATTTTTCTTTTTGAACGCACTAAGCATGAATGTATAGCTGGTTGTTTGATGTAAATAAAGCTATTCTTGCGGTATTGTTGTAACTGTAGCTAAGGACTAAGTGTGGGGTAACTTAGCGTAACCCGACCTTAGCCGAAGTTAATATATATTTAGCTTAACATTGAGCTTGTTTACTTGGGTTGACAGGTAAAATGGCAAGCCGACAAGATAAAGGGAAAGGTGCATCAACTTTAGGCACCAGAAGAAAGCAACTCAGACTGGGCACAGCAGTCCCAGCAGCACCAGCAGTTCCACGCAGCCAGCGCCGCCAATATGGAACAAGATGGGTGACTGACAAGGGGAAAAAGTGGTACGCAAAGCACAAAGAGAATAAATATTTCCCCGAGGAGCATATAGCACGGGAGCCATTGGCACAGGAGTTTCCCAGAATAGTTCACCGGATTGAGGCAGCGGGGTTAAAGTTCATATTCGAGGAGCCCAAAGAATGCAACCTGCACTTGGTTCGGGAGTTCTATGCCAACTGGAACCCGTCAATCTGAAGCCACACCATCAAAATCAGAGGGCAGATAGTCACTCTGGAGCCCCACCAGCTAAATGCCATCATAGGAGCGCGGGACACAGATGCCCACGTCCTCCGACAGCTGAACATTACCCCACCGTATGCTGACATCAGGCGCACACTGTGTGGGGCCCGATCTACAGCTAGATGGAGCAGGCACAAGGAAAGGGGCTACCATCAGACTCTGCCATATTTTCAGATGAATAGGGAAGCCCGAATTTGGTTGAAGATAGTCTGCTCTTGCCTCATCCCGGGGGTACATATGACTGATGTAACCCGGGATCGTGTTTTCCTGGTGTACGCCCTGATGAAAGGGCTGGAGATAAATATCGGGGCGGTTATTATATCCGCCATGAAGAGAGCCCGGTTGCACCAGGGGCACAAGTATGGTTTCGGTGGACTACTCACCACCTTTCTCAGGGGCCTCGATGTTGAGGAGGAGGCTCTTGATTATATCCCGCAGTTGGAGCGGCGGGCCTTGGATGTGACTAAAACTAAGGCTCCCGACACCACCCACGGGCCAGTGCTGACACTTGGCGAGCGACACGCTCGTGATGACCAGTATATGGCGCGGATGTATGGGATGCAGATGCTCCAGCTCAGGATAGGTGGGAGGCCGGCGATAGAGGAGGAGCTATGGCAACTCGAGCTAGATTACCCGTTTGGCGAAAACGCTCGGGCTCTATACCGAGTAGGGCCAGCCTTTGTAGAGCCCACAGACGATGACGTCCCCACGGACGAGGAGATGCGTTGGGAGGACTCCGATGTGGAGTCCGATGATGACGACGGAGGCGACTCGGACATGGAAGATGAAGTAGCAGCACCCGATTCGGTGTGATTGAGGCTTAATGTTTGAATTCATGTAATTAGCTGATTGAAGAGTCTGTGAATATATCTTGAATCGAGCATGTGCATAAAGTGTGAAGTGAGGTGTTGCTATTCCATGCTATTGTGAAGTGTCTAGAACTTGCCTGGTGTGTGTACAAAATGAAATGAAGGAGGTGTATTGTAGGAAAGGCTGTAGGCATTTCTTTGTTTTAACCGAGAGTTTCTATTTTTTTCTTGTCATACTCCCCTCTTCCTGTGATTGTATACCCTAGTCAGCCCTTTTAGCCTTTAGCCTATTATTTCTTTCTTTTGTCCAAAAAGTGTAAACCGAGCTTAATTCCTTCTTTTCATTAGCCGTAAAGTCTATACAAAACTCTTAAGCGCTTAAGAAGAGAATAATTTTCCCAAAGTGTCAAAGAGTGAGAATGGTGAAAAGAAAAAGAAAAGCGGAGTAAGGGAAGAAAAGAAAAGGTTGAAGGTGCACTGGTTATAAATAAACGATAATGAAGATGCAAGAAAAATCTTTGTTATTGTGTCAAGCGTGCTTAATGAAATGGGGCATACTAAAGTAAATCATCAAGAATGGGACGATGAAAAAAAAAGAGAAACAATGTCCATGAGTTGATGGGAATGTGTTGAAAAGGCGCTTAAGGATGCTAGTGGCCATTATTGGCTAATCCAATATATTTACTAGTTCCATAGCTTCCATTACAACCCATTAAAGTCCTACGTGATCTTACATTGTATTTCTTTATATTAGTGGAGTAATACACTAAGGGCAAGCTTATGGGTCACGACATGATGCATGTGAATTCTTTTGGGAGAGAGAGTGAAATTGTTTTTACATGCCCCTGCTTGAATGTTTGTGTGTCACATGAGCAAAAAGGGGAAGATTCTCTTGAGTTGTGAGGGCACATGCTTGAGGAAAGATTGATTTTCGTGTCGGATATCTTGATTAGCTGATTTGCATGAGTTTGCCGATATCGAGAGTCGATTCTTAGAGTCTAGGAAGTCTTAATGTATTGAAGGTCATTGCATTGTTAAGACCATGCATGTTTTCTTGATGATTTGCTGTATTGAGTGATCGGTATGACCGTAGCTTAAATTGTTGTACCATAGTAGCGAGGTTGGGATGTAAATTGCATGAATTGTATGTTTGTTGTTCGAGGACGAACAAGGATTTAAGTGTGGGGTAAGTGATCTTGGGCAGATTTATATGCCCAAGTGATACTCAAAAGTATCATTTTCGCCTTGTTTATCTAGCAATGTGTATACATTTTCATGTAATTGGGAATAAAATGTGAATTTGTACTAACCAATATGATTAGCATTGTTTTGTAGGTAAAATGTGATTTCGAGAAGCTAAAAGGGAATGTTGGATGATATCAGAGTTGGACTTGGATGCGAGCAAGGAAAAGGCATTGGACAACATGTTTTAAAGGGGCTCCGCGATGGAGCCGTGTCCCGCTGCCATCGCGGAGGCATTCTGCCTGGAGGGTGAAAATTCACCAAATTTCCAGTGAAGGTCCGCGTTTGCTCCATGGCACGGAGCCAGTGCTCCGCGATGCACGCCGTGCCACGTTGAGCTTGAATTCCCGGACCCCCAGTTCCAGTGAGGGTCTGCGTTCATGGCGTGTCACGGAGGCAGTGCTCCGTGATCCACTCCGTGACACGTTGCTCATTATTCCGGGAAAAATTCCACTAGTATAAATAGAACACTTAAGTTCATTTTTCATAATTCAGACTTGGTGGAGCAAGGACGTGGGTTACAGGCAGTTGAGGGACGAAAAGTTCAGGGTTTTTTCTCTCTTTATTTCTTCCCTAATTCAATTGTTTGTATGATTAACACTCGTTTTATGATGATTAATCCACAAATGAGTGGCTAATTCCCTTCCTTGCTGAGGTTATGAACACTTGTGATGAATTTTGATTATTGATTATATGGTTTTTCATCTTTTTCTTCCATTTTGTTCTATTAATTCTTGTTCTTACTGCATTGGTGTGTGGCCTACACTAATGTACATCTAAAAAGTCCGATTTCACTCGAGAGAGCACGAAATTGGAAAGTTGTGAATTAATAGGATATTGTTCTTTACTTGATTTGGGAAAATTGAGTTTTGATGTGCATTCAGGATAGAAATATACCTTAAAGTTGTATTAGTCAATTTAGGAACCGGAATTGTATAGCTAGAACATGAATTGCATTTGATCACAGAAATGTAGACGGATGGTTCATGATTCTTAAGTGAGATTAAATACGAGAGTTTTAATCTCTTGGCAAATGTTCTTGGCTAGCAACTGGAAGAAAAGATTAACCAATTTATGATGATAATCAGTTTCATTACATGTTCTTTAACCTCGGCATGCTCTTATTCATAGTCCAAATTCAAAGTAGATAATTATTCGTAGTTTTAGTATAAAATTTATAAAACAAATTATTCACTTTTTGGTTACTTTGTTGTCAGCATATTTAGAAGTAAAAATATAGTATACTTGAACAAATTGCACTTAACCCAAGTCTCTGTGGGATCGATACTTGGCTTACTAAAGCCACTTACTACTAGTTCGACCACGTGCACTTGCGTGTCGGTTTTATAACCCCAAAACCCCTCGAACACCGAGCATGCAGGTCATTTGAGAGCAGTATTACAGACTTTACAAGAGCATAGGTTATATGCTAAATTTTCTAAATATGAGTTTTGGCTAACATCTGTGGCTTTCCTTGGTCATGTAATTATAGCTGAAGGTATAAGAGTGGATAGTCTGAAGATAGAGGCAGTAAAGACTTGGCCTAGACCATTGAATCCTACAGAGGTTCGCAGGCAGGTTATTATCGTTGATTTGTGGAAGGTTCTTCTACTATCGCTGCACCATTGACAAAGTTGACTTATAAAGCAGCTAAGTTTCTGTGGACAGAGGCATGTGAGCGAAGGTCATTGCTTATGCCTCTAGACAGTTGAGGAAGCACGAGTATTATGATCTTGAGTTGGGCGTAGTGGTATTTGCATTGAAGATTTGGCGCCACTACTTATATGGGGAACATGTTGATATCTTCACAGATCATAAGGGCCTCCAGTATTTGTTTCTGCAGAAGGAGTTGAATTTATGCCAGAGAAGGTGGTTAGAATTGCTGAAAGATTATGATATTAGCATTCTGTATTATCCGGGCAAGGCAAATGTTGTAGCTGATGCACTAAGTCACAAGTCTATGGGTAGCTTGAGTCATATCCAGGTTGACAGGATTGAAATGATGAAGGCTCTACGGCAGTTGGCTTACTTATAGATTTGATTACTAGATGCCGAAGATGGGGGTGTTATTGTCAAAAACATAGCAGAATCTTCCTTGGTAGCGAAAGTTAAGCAACGACAATATGATGATGCAGAGTTAGTCTTACTAAGAGACAGTATACCACAACAGAAGCAGAGCCTATTTGATTGTGGACCCGATGGAGTTCTTAGATACTAGGGCCGTCTATGTGTACCTAATGTGGGTGAACTACGGGAACAAATTATGAATGAAGCACATTATTCACGATATTCAGTACACCCAGGTGCCACAAAGATGTATCGTGACCTGAGGCAGCTATATTGGTGGGATGACATGAAAAAGGACATCACTGGTCTTGTGACTCAGTGTCCCAATTGCCAACATGTGAAGGTTGAGCACCAGAGGCCTGGAGGGTTGGTGCAGGATATAGAAATTCTAGCCTGGAAGTGGGAGGTGATTAATATGGATTTTATTATAGGATTGCCTAGAATGAGTAGGAAGCATGATTCTATCTGGGTAATAGTTGATAGATTAACTAAATCATCTCACTTCTTGCCAGTTAAGACCACGTATGCTGCAGAGGATTATGCTAGGCTTATATACGAGAGATAGTTCGCCTACATGGTGTCCCCTTGTCCATTATTTCTGACAGAGGTGCTTAGTTCACATCAAACTTCTGGAAGTCTTTCCAGAAAGGCCTGGGCACTCAGGTAAGCCTCAGTACCGCATTTCAACCTTAGACAGACGGACAGGCTGAACGTACCATCAAATGCTTGAAGATATGTCGCGTGCCTGTGTTTTAGATTTTGATGGAAGCTAGGATGATCATGTTTCCTTGATTGAGTTTTCCTATAATAACAGCTACCAAGAAAGTATTCAGATGGCTCCATATGAAACTTTATATGGGCAAAAATGCAGGTCAATTGTGGGCTGGTTTGAACTCAATGAGGCAGAGTTATTGGGGTCAGATTTAGTGCAGCAAGCTATTGAAAAGGTGAAACTTATTAGAGATCGACTTCAGACAGCCCAAAGCAGGAAAAACTCTTATGCAGATGTACACCGTCGAGTGCTGGAGTTTGTTGTTAATGAGTGGGTCTTCCTGAAAGTGTCGCCTATGAAAGGCGTTATGCGATTTGGCCGAAAAGGCAAGCTGAATCCTAGATATGTTGGGCCCTACAAGATTATCCGCATGATAGAAAAAGTGGCCTATGAGTTGGAGTTACCACCAGAGTTAGCGGCAGTCCACCCAGTATTTCATGTATAGATGTTGCGAAAGTGTATAGGAGACCCAACCTGTGTTATGCCTATCGATGATGTCCGAATTTTTGAGGAGATGACCTATACCGAGGTTCCAGTTTGTCTTCTTGACCGGCAAGTCAGGAAACTTCGAACCAAAGAAGTCACCTCAGTTAAAGTATTATGGTGAAGTAATAACATCGAGGAAGTGACTTGGGAGGCTGAGGAGGAAATCAAGAATAAATCTCCTCACTTATTTACGATGTCGACGTGATGTTAAGGTATGTGTTTGATACTTAAGTTACTGAGTATCTATTTTGAAGCATATTAAGTGAAATTAATTTCCATTAGGGGACGAATGTTCCTAAGGGGGGGGGGGGGAGAGTATAACACCCTGGAAAATTTTTGGTGATTATTTGATGTTCTTATGCTAGGTTAAGGAAAGTACGGGTTGTATATTGGTCGTAGATGACAAGGGAAATGTGTACGATCAAAAAACCAAAGAGTATGTGAAGTTCATAAGTAAGGGTCAGCGTTAAATGATCATATATCCCAATATTTAATGAATTAGAAGCCTCAATACCTATAAAATTAAAGGTATTTGAGTCTAGTTTTCATAACATCAAACCACTTGTCAATCAGAGTTCGGATTAAGAAGTTATGGGCATTTTACCGAAGCATCGCGAGCGGTGACGCGGGCATGAAGCCCTAGCGCCTCCACCGCCTATTTATTTAAAATCTGATTTTTCACTTATAGAAAATATTTTCAGCTAAATATAAATCGACCAGATTTCTAAGGATTCCATTTCTCTCTCAATTCCAGCAGCTAGGACAAAGAAAATCAAGGAGGAACATCAAGCAAAGTTCAAGAAAATCACAAGATAAGTTGATATTACATTGCCAAGTATGTTAGGGGCTGTTTTGGAGCTCGTTTTGGCAAGGTTTTGAAGAATTTTTTCTGCATTTCAAAATCTATTTGGACTTCCTATATATCCATCCTTGAGTAGGTTTTGAAATTTGGAGAAAAGGTAAGGATTTCTCCCCTTTTAAACCTCTCAAATTGCAAAGCGAAAATCTGAAAATTGGAAGCTAAGTGAGCTGCCGATGGACTGTTTGTGAGCTGAGTTTTGCTCGTTTCCCTTAGGCGTTTTGGCTGTTTATTTTTCTGGAATTATACTTCATATTGAGGGGTAGAATTACAGAAAAACTAAGGTAAAATTTCCCTCTTGTTTCTCCCCCAAAAGTTAGTGAAAACTAATTGAGAAAATGGCTAAATGCTGTTGATGTTGCTTTGTGTTGTTGTTGCTATTGTGACTGCCTCTGGTTAGTTATTTTGGCTGCAGTTTTTGCTATATATTAAGCTTGTCGTTGGCCTATAAAACCACTGGATTAAGGAGGTTGAAGGCTGATCATTGAGATAGAAAATCGGCCAGAGAAAAGTTAATCGGAGAAAGGTGTGTAAGGCGCACCGTCTATCGTTCTTTTAAGAAAGATTCGTGTGTTGTGAATAGAATGAGCCAGAAACCTATTTAAAATTCTTGAGGCAGTATGTTAAGATTCATTTAATCTTTAAAGTTCCATGTTTTATTGAGGATAAATGTTAATATTATGCCTAGCCGAAGTGAGATATCTAAAGTGTGATATTATGTTGATTGTTGTCGTAGTTGTACATTGAGTTGTAGACCCCTTAGTGTGGGCATTGTTAGATGGTCCTTACTGTATTTCATGTGTATATATATGTGATGTTAAATGTGTTTAAAGGTCTGGTTGCTAACTGAAATTGGTGAAAGAGCCTAGATGAGGACGTGTAAACGATTTTAAGCCATGTAAGACGTCGCAAGTTATGGAGGGTAAACGAACTTATCGAATTAGGATTACCTGGTTATGGTTTTCCTTTATCTTATGTGTATGTTATGAAATATGTCAGGCCAAGGAGAGATTTCATAATCCCTTTCCCTTAAACCGAACGACAAGCTAGCGAGTTTTTGAGCTCTAATGTCCTATGAACACGATCTATAAATTTTGTTGAAACTCTTAGGTCATCCGTAGTTACGTATGATTTATACAAGTTTTTAATACATTCATTTAAGTTCTATTTTCTATCTTTACATGTTATATGTACTCAGTTCCAGTTATGCATTAGAAGGAGGCCTATGTAGGCCACATGTTTAGTATTCATCATTTCTATGTTGTACGCATTAAGCTGATCTAGTATAAGCCATATATGCTCCATTTATGATTTTATCTAAGATTTATTGATTTTACCCCAATTTGGTACTACAGATGGAGGTCTTGTTATTTTACCTTGGTGTGGTACACCAGCTGGACGAATATTACCCCGGTGTGGTACACCAGCTGGTCGGATTTTACCACGGTATGATACATTGGCTGGAGGCATTTTTATTTTTGCCCCTGTGTGGTACACTGGCTGGAAGAATTGTATAGAGATTTTATGGTCGGCTCTATGCTGACATTTCAGTTATAGTCTTTGTTGTGCATTAGATGGTTGCATTTACACTTCAATAATGAGTTATTGTCAGGTTTCTGTTTTCAGGATTCTGGGTTGTTACTACTCCTTATTTATGGCCTAATTATCATTTTTATCTTACATGTTTACAATTTTCAGCCTTACGTACCAGTACATTTTATTCATACTGACGTCCTTTCATCTTGGACCCTTCCTGCAATCATGCTGCAGGTATAGGCCGAGGCTCAGATAATCGGACGCAGTAGGAGCCAGATTTCAGCAGAATAGTGGTATGCTCCTCTCTTCCAGGAGCCATGTCCTAGTTTGGGTTATTTTCAGTTTTGTGCACAACATGGGTAGGCCGGGGCCCTTTCCCGTGCATTTCAGTTTGTTTACTCTGTAGAGGCTGTGTGGACTAGTTTGTATAGTAGTGTGAGTTGTGTAGTTGTATTGGTTTTTCATTGCTTTGCTTAGCTTTATTGTAGCCTTGTCAGCTTTCCAGGTTGCATATTTATAATTGTCAAGGAATTATTAGCCCAGTATTTATCTTGGTTGGTTGTGACAGGTGGCTTGGTCAGCCTTAGTGTTACATTTATAGATTCCATATAGCCGGCTTATCGATCGATCATGAATCGAGTGCCAGTTGTGCCCTACCCCAGTTTTGGAGCGTGACAGAAGGCTGTAGTGAACTCCTCCCATTCCATCGGTCCTGCTCCTGCAGGTCTCCCTTCCTTCCACTTTTGTATCAAATTTGGGCTACCCCTTTCAGCTGGTAGGAATCCAGGTCGACACTCTCCGAGGAGCTAACACCCATAATCCAGGCGATCTTTCTAATCTCATCTAAGAGCTCCTGTGGGTCCTCTCCCACCTTAGATCCGTGGAAAACTAGAGGGTTCATCCGAGTAAAGTCTCGAACTTTGGAAGCTGCTGTGGACCCATTATTGTTGACCAGAACCACCTGCTGGTTCACCTGATTAGTAACTGTCTATGCGAGCAGCTGGATGACTGCCCTGAATTCCGCAGAGGACACTGAGTCATCCTGAGGGGTTATTGGAGCTGGTGGGGCAAGTCGGTGAGCGTTATTGGCCCTTCTTCCATTACCACATCGTGGAGGCATGATTTCACTAAAATGAAATAGAGCACGAGTTAGGAGAATGATTTTGGAATTGAATTTCAACGCGCGATAAAGAGTATGATTTCACTAAAATGAAATAGAGCACGAGTTAGGAGAATGATTTTGGAATTGAATTTCAACGCGCGATAAAGAGTATGAACAAGATGGAGTTTTCCTAGTAACTTCTCGTAGCCTCCTCATCATAAGTGTGGCATGCTTCACACCCATGAAAAGGACTCTACTCGACATAGCTTTCAGACATCCTAGGATACTCTAAACCTAGTGCTCTGATACCAAGTTTGTCACACCCCGAGTCTATACCCTGGACGAGACACGGTACTTGGTGTCACAAGTAACCCCAAGTCAACCTGTGGTCTATCATAACACTGGCATTCTAATAAAAAACATAGAGGAAGCTTTAAAGTAATAAAATAAAATATTAATGAAGAATAACTAAATCATAAAGTTTAAAACAACTAAACAAGCTGAAAATCTGAATCTATGTCTGTTTCTGAAAGCCAACTACAACTGATGAGTTGCTTGGACAAGCACCCAGCTAACTCTAAATCTAAATGAAACAAATTTAACTGAAAGAAATAATCCTCGTCCTCGAAAGATGAGGACTCACCACTGATGCAGCTGGAAAACGTCTGAGCGAGATTGGATAACGGTGCTAAGATTGAGAACCTGCAACTGTATCATAAAATGATACTACATAAAAGGTATGCGTCAATACTTTGAATGTAATGAGTAAGTGAGAGAAACCATAACATGGAGAATAAAATAATAGAGCTGTAAAGAAATGCAATGACCAACTGAAATACTAATACTAAATAAATTATGATATACTGAGATGGTCAAAATGACCCTGTCTGATGGTCAATGACATGCCCTAACACTGAGATACTAATATGAAATACAATACTGAACTGATTTGAACTGAGTAGTCTTGAACTTCTCTAAGACTGAACTGAACTGGCTAGTGGGAGTGTCTATAACCGACATATAACCACGTGAGCTAGACGTGGAGTCTGATGCATACACCCCATTAGTAGGACCCAATATACCTTTCCAGGGTACAAAGGAATGAACTGTGAAATCACTGTCTGGGCCCATTTGGGCTTAAAAACCTATGGTGGCAACGTAGTTCTTGGAACCTCGGTGCGTCGGAACCCCGACCCTCTCGGTGCTAAGTCCTACTCTTGCTGGATAGTCCTAACATGACTACTAAGCTGATAGCTTGAAGTCGGGGCCCAAGACTAAGTCAGGAATACTTATCTGGAAGTACCTTGAGAGTCTTATCAGACCAGATAACTGTAACTGGTGTTCTAAGACTGGCCAAAGCTGCTTATCTAGAAGCATCATAATAGTATATAGAACTAACTGCTAACTGATAATTGATAAGTGAGAGGCATTATTGACACCTCAAGAACTGACTATAGTCGAACTGATCAGGTGACATTTCTAAAATATACTGAAGGTACTAACATTTTGACTGAGACGGACTAGCATGCAACTGACTGAGAATTCATATGATAATAATAACATGGGAATTTCAACACTGATATGGTCAAGCAACATCAATATCTAAGCAATTATGCAAGACCCACGTAACTGCATTCAAGAACTAGGGCTAAAATCATCATAATTCATGTAAGGAGATAATGACTAGAATTATTACTAACAACAACCCTCAATACTCATGAGAATTATAACAGGTATAAATTTCCACAATTTACTAACAATTTAACCTTAATAGTGAACTTCAGGACTAGAATTGATAAGAAATTATGGAACGGTTTTAGGACACAAAGGAAGAACAATCCCCTTGCTGAATTCCCACATACCTGGTGAAGGATTCCCGAAGGAAACCCTTGAGAATTTGAGAAGAAGAAGCCGAACCCTTGCCCTGCACTGTGCTTCCTGACTGAGTCTTTATGTTCTAACTTTAAGGAAATGAGACAAATGAAGAGGGAACGCCAATTACCTTTCTAAATCCCCTGAATATAACTCAAAACGACATAGTTTAAAGATTAAAAAGATGAAATAGCCCTGAAAAAAATCTAGAAAACTGGCCGAGAGGGACTAACGAGCCATATAATGGGTCATTTTTTGTGACCACAACCCGTTGGAGCTACTTGTTGTCCCTGGGTCAAGTTTCTATGCTCACTAGAAATGGACCATAGAAGGTTACCATGACTCCTTAGGCAAACCAATGGGTCATTGGAATCTCTTGTTGTCACTGGCAGGAGGACTAGGACCCTTAGACAACGGGCGACACAACAGCTCGTTGGTAGAATCAACAAATCGTTGTGTCCTCTCATGGTCAACACTAGAACAATTGAGGGATTCCTGGTACTATTGCCCAAGGTGGAAACAATGACTCGTTGTGTGATACAACGGATTGTTGTTTCTTTTCATTGATACTAGAAAGGATTTTCAACAACACCTGGACTCCAACTAATGAGTCACCCCACAAGTCATTACTTTAGATGATGACTCTTGTACGACTCGTGGGTTCTTGGAAAGGGTTTAATTGGTTTCTGATATGGGGATGCAACGAGGAATAGGATAACTCATTATTCCTCATAACAGGTCATTCCATGTCTCATTGGTTCTCGAAGGGCAACTGGTAGGGCTGACGACGACCCAGAGAATGGGTCGTTACTACTGATAATGACTTGTTGTCTCGGTCATTCTGAGACAAATTTTCCTGGTTCTATATGCTGAGTCTGAGTTTGTTCTAGGAATGTTTTGGGGTATTATAATATCTCCTCCTTGGAATCATTCGTCCTTGAATGCAGGCTAAAACTGCTGAAAAACTGGGAAAAAGCTATAGTTCCCAGACTGAGACTATAAACTGATTTCTAAAGGATTGACTGACTCCAACTGATTTAACCATGCTTGCTGAGTTGATGCAACTAGGATGCATATTGAAAACCTGAATGGAGATGATGAGTATTGAACTGAATATAGTATTGATAAGGAATTTCATACCTGATGCTAAAACTAAACTGGAAGGAAATAAGTGAGGATATTTGGCCATCATGTCTGCATATGCCTCCCATGTGGCTCCCTCAACTAACTGGTTTCTCCATAAGACTTTCACTGAAGCGACTTCCTTGTTTCTCAACTTACAAACTTGATGGTCTAGGATCTCAACTAGAATCTCTTCGTAAGAGAGACTATTCTTCACTCCCACATTATCTAGTGGAAAAACTGAAGTCGGATCACCAATACGCTTCTGCAATAGTGACACATGGAAGACTGGGTGCACAACTGCTAACTCTGAAGGTAATTCCAATTCATAGGCCACGCTGCCAATTTGCCTTAAAATCCTGTAGGCTCCTACGTACCTCGGACCGAGTTTCCCTTTCTTTCCAAACCTCATCACCCCCCTTCATGGGTGAAATTTTTAGGTAAACCCAATAATCTCTCCTCCTCACATCAACATATGATTTCTGCCAGCTTTGAGCTGTTTTCAACATATCTTTGATAAGTTGTACTTTATGCATAGATTCATGGACTAAGTCTGGTTCTATCAAGGTATCTTCGCCACCCTCAAACCACCCTATAGGAGACCTACAACCTCTTACCATATAATGCCCCAAATAAGGCCATCTGGATACTAGAGTGGTAGCTGTTGTTGTATCAAAACTCGATGAGAGGGAAGTGATCATCTCAACTGCTCTTAAAGTCGATCACACAAGCTCTCAGCATATCTTCTAAGGTCTGAATAGTCCGCTCAGCTTGTCCATCTGTCTAAGGGTTAAAAGTGGTTCTTAGTTTGACCTGAGTACCGAGTCCTTTCTGAAATGACTTCCAGAAATGCAAGGTGAACTGGATACCTCTACTTGAGATGATAGACAAGGGAACTTCATGTAGTCTGACCAACTCCTGGATGTACAGTCTAGCATAATCCTTAGCCGAGTTTGTAGTTTTAACTAGGAGGAAATTTGCTGACTTGTTCTTCCGATCTACTATCATCCAAATTGAGTCATGCTGTTGGAGAGTACGGGTTAGACCTGTAATAAAGTTCATATTCACTTCTTCCCACTTCCATGTGGGTTTGCTGATATCCTGAGTCATACCCACAGGTCTCTGATGTTCCACCTTAACTTGCTGATAGTTCGGTCACTTAGCCACAAATTTTGCAATGTCTCTTTTTATGCCGTTCCACCAGTAGATATCCCATAGGTCACGATACATCTTAGAGGCACCTGAGTGGATAGAATATCTAGTTCTATGGTCTTGTGCCAGTATCTGCTATCTCAAGTCACCTACGTCTGGTACACATAGTCTGTCCTGCTAACGAAGCACACCATCTCCCCCTTTAGAGAAAGCCTCCACTTCTTTTCATAGAACCATTTCTTTTAGCTTAAACAATATGGGATCTTCATCCTTCTTTGACTTAACCTCAACAACTGATAAGGATTTTGACCCGCTTTGCATTAGTACTCCAACCTCAGCTGAATCCACCAATTGTACTCCCAAACAAGCTAACCTATGAATATCCTTTGGCAGTTTTTTTTTTCCCTCTTCAATATGGGAAATACTACCCATGGACATTCTACTCAAGTCATCCGCCACTACATTTTCCTTGCTTGGGTGGTACAACAAACTCATGTCGTAATCCTTTAATAGCTCCAACCACCTTCTCTGATGAAGATTCAAATAATTTTGATGGAATACATACTGGAGGCTCTTGTGGTCGGTGAAAACATCCACGTGAACCCCAAAGAGGTAATGTTTCCATATCTTCAAAGAAAACATTACCGCTACCAATTCAAGTTCATGAGTCAGATAGTTCTTCTCATGCACCTTGAGCTGTCTGGAGGCACACACTATCACCTTACTCCCGTGCATGAAGACACAACCGAGGCCAACTCTGGAATCATCACAGTAGACTACAAACCTATCTATTCCCTCTGGTAAGGTCAAAATTAGAGCTGTATTGGATCGAGTTTCAACTCCTGGAAGCTCTTCTCACATGCATCTGACCACTAAAACTTCACCTTTTTCTAAGTTAGTTTAGTTAGAGGAGACGCAATAGAAGAAAATCCTTCTACAAACCGTCGGTAATAACCGCCTAGACCCAGGAAACTTCTGATATCTGTTTGGGAAGTAGGACTTGGCTAGTCTTTCGCTGCTATCTTTTGAGGATATACCTGAATACCCTCATTTGAAACCACATGACCAAGGAAAGCCATAGACTTCAGCCATAATTTGCATTTGATGAATTTAGCGAACAACTGACAATCTCTGGGAGTCTGTAACATTATCCTCAGGTGGTTAGCATGGTCCTACTCATTTCTAGATTACACCAAAATGTCTTCTATGAACACAATGACAAACATGTCCATACCGAGTTCTAAAGGCTATTTTCAGTATGTCACATTCCTTGACCCTAAGCTGATGATATCCCAACTTGAGGTCTACCTTGGAGAAACAACTGGCTCCTTAAAGCTGATCGAATAGGTCGTCAATCCTAGGTAGGGGATATCTATTCTTAATTGTAACCTTTTTCAATTGATGGTAGTCGATATCACATTCTGAGAGTACCATCTTTCTTACGCATGAACAACACTGGAGCACCCCATGGAGGGATGCTGGGCTTGACTAAATCCTTGTCAAGAAGGTATTTTAGCTGTTCCTTCAGTTCCCTAAGCTCAGCTAGACCCATTATGTAAGGAGGAATAGAGATGGGCTAAGTGTCTAGAAGAAGGTCTATGCCGAAGTCTATTTCCCGCTCGGGAGGGACTTCGGGAAGATCTTCGAGAAATACGTTAGGAATTTCACTAAAAATTGGAACTAACTGGATAGTTGGGGTCTCGGAGCTAGAATCTTTAACCCGAACTAGGTGATAGATACACCCTTTCGAAATAAGATTCCTTTCCTTAGGGTAGGAAATAAACCGACCCTTAGGCACAGAGCTACTACCCATCC
Source organism: Datura wrightii (assembly GCA_035772735.1). Lineage (NCBI taxonomy): Eukaryota > Viridiplantae > Streptophyta > Magnoliopsida > Solanales > Solanaceae > Datura > Datura wrightii. The sequence continues at coordinate 149,769,013 of JASDFA010000018.1, forward strand.
ACTCTAGAACTGGCTTATTTGGAAACTGAGATCTGATGACTCTAGTTCTATAGTCGACTGAGGCATAACCGGAGTGTAACCAATCCATGCCAAGAGAATGGGATAGAAATCGACCATGTACAGCTCTACTAGATCAGCTGGAATTACTTTATTCAATACCGAGACTGGGCTGTTTGTGTATACTCGGCTGGCCCTAACTTACTCACCAACAGGGGTAGAGACTGAGAATAGTTTTTAGAGGACTTCATAACTGATTTTAAACTTAACAGCTATAGAGGGAGTCATGAATGATAGTGTGGCTCTTGGGTCTAGTAGGGAATACACATCTAGGTGGAAGAGACGTAACATACCCGTGACTATATCAGGTGAGCTCTCCTGATCCTGATGAGAGGAAAAAGCATAAAATGGTTTTGGCGCTGACTGCCACTCGTACATGAAGTGTTGCCCTGTTGATTAGATGGCCTGCTAGGGATACTGAAGTGGTAGACTGTGATTTCCCCCATCCTGTTGACGGACATTCCTTTAGCCGATGACCTAGCTGTTCCCATCCAAAGAAACCCTCTTTTCCCAGGAGGCATTCACCTGGATGGTTCTTGCCACACTTGGGACAAGCAGGGTAACGGTTGTTGGCACTAAAACTCTAGGACTGAGAGTCAGGTACTCCACCCTTCCGATCCTTGGGGGATCAGAAAGAAGGGGCGCTGGATGATATGGGTGCTGGAGTCCTCTGTTGCTACTGTTGTGGGTAGCTTCTACTACTGGACTTCTGGTGGCCATAATCAAATTGACCTTTTCTAGCCCGCTTGTTCTCCTACTCCATATCCTTAAGCTTTTCTGCCTCAATTTGCTGGGCATGAATAATGAGGCTGGAGAGGTCAATGTCCTTTATGAGCATCATGGTCCTGCTCTCCTTAAGTACCAAGTTTGATACCCCATCGACAAATTTAAGCATGTGAGCCCTTGACTCGGCTACCATCTCTGGAGAATACCTCAAAAATCGAGTGAACTCTAACGCATACTCCTCCACAGTCCTGTTGACTTGCTTTAAGTTTATGAACTCTGCGAACTTAGCCTCCCTCAACTCTCGGGGGAAAAATCTATCTAGAAATGTTGTGGTGAACTCTTCCCACTCGATTGGCCCTTCTGTTGCCGGTCTCCCTTTCTTCCACTAATCATACCAAATCTAAGTCACCCCTTTCAACTAGTAGGCAGCCAAATCAACCCTCTCTTTGGAACTAACACCCATAATCCGGTTGATCTTTTTCACCTCATCTATAAACTCCGCGGATCCTCTCCCACCTTAGATCCATGAAAGGCTAGAGGGTTCATTAGGCTGAAGTCCCGAACCCTAGCAGCTGTCACGGACCCATTTGTATTCACCAAAACCACCTGCTGGATTGCTGCTTGGAATTCTGCTGAGGACACTTGATCATTCTGAGGGGCTGCTGGAGCTGGTGAGGCAGGTCAGTTGGCATTGCCAACCTTTCTTCCGTTTCCTCATCATTAAGGCATTTTTTCACTAAAATGAATAGAACACGAGTTAGGAGGACATTTCTGGGATTATAACTCAACGCACGACAAGGACTATAAAAAAGGGAGTTTTCCTAATAACGTCTCGTAGCCTCCCTATCATAAGTGTGGCGCACTTCACACCCATGAAGAGGACTCTACCTGACGCGGCTTTTAGACATCCTAGGATACTCTAAACCTAAGGCTCGGATACCAAGTTTGTCATGACCCAAGTCTACACCCTGGACGAGATGTGGTACTTGGTGCCACAGGTGTCCCCAAGCTAATCCATGGTCTATCATTACACTGGTGAAATAAATAAACATAAGCGGGAAGCTTTATGATTAGTTGGAAATTTACCAACTCATTAGGCTCCTAATCATGAGTTTTTGCTTAGTTTTTGAGTTATTTATGTGGATATTATGCCCTTTCTCTTGAATTCTTTGTAGGTACCTCATGTGAGTAAAGGAAGCATGGAATAGAGCAAAACACATGGAATGTGAGAAGAAATTTGATGAGTTGGCATATGAGGGAGAGGAGCCAAAGATAAGGGATGATTTGAGCTCAAAAAGAGGTGCAAGGACGTGCTTTGAATTGACTAAACGCGGATCTGGAAGGGCGAAACGCAGGCAAAACACCGAAGCTACTACCCACACCGGCTAACCAACTGGCCCTTCACTGAATGGCACCGGATAAAAGCCACTGAACCACCGGTTCCCCCCTGCCAGGCCACTGTTTTCAATCGGCTAAAGTTTGGTGCTCCACGGATTGCAACCGGCGAAATGCCAGTTCCTCACCGGAAAGGCCGTATAATGAAGGGTAAAAAGGGTCCAAAAAGGTATCACAATCATCTATAAGCTCCAAGGACATTTGGGGAAAGTTGTACACAAGAAAGTACAGATATATAACCTGTATTGTACACCAACTAAAGAGAGAACTATTCAACCAACAATTAATTTATCTAATTTTCATTTTCTTCATAAAATTTTGAGGAGATTCTTTTCTCCATAGTTTTGTAAAGTTAGGTAGTACTTTTCTTCTTCTTTCTTCTTTAACCCATTTTGGGGGAATTCCACCATTGTTGTAAGAGCATGTGAAGGAGATTTGTAGAGCTAATGCAATGAATGTGAGGGGAATCCTCTTGGTATCTTCTCTCTATCTTTAAATATTCTTTGCTAATTTGCTAGTTAAAAGTATATTCATGGTGGGTTTGTTATTTGATTGGGAATTTGATAAATTGCTCTTGGATTCTTATTGAATTAAAGATGGGTATTGCTAGATTCATATTCACATTGTTCAATTAAGTGTAAATCTATAAGATTCTCTTCAATCTATTGATGGAGATTCATTGATGATGATATGGGTCTATCTATCCTTACTTAATTGTTGCTTGAGAGAGAATAATTAAGTATTGGAAGGGAATCTAGTAGTGGGCATGAATAGGAGATTGCAAAATTAAGCTAGAAATAGCTGAAATTACTTCCTCATTCCTAATTGGCAGCTAATAGCTAGGAAGTTTGCAGTTGCCAATCCAAATCAATTCGGGTTAAGCCAAATTGTGGCTAGATTTTGAGAAAACTCTAGCAAGGGGTAGTTAATAGGCTGAGAAGCTGAGACTACCTACTTCCTCAGATTATTTACACTTGAGTCTAAGGCATTGAAGAAATTCCTGATTTAATATTGATCTGACCCATAAAATGTCCCTATCCTCTGACTTGTGATTACTTCAATTGGAATTCCCCCCCAATTAGTTTTAGTTTAGAATTAATTAGTTAATTTTCCCTTTTTATTTCCCCCCAATTTTACTTTTCAAATGTTGAACAATTATGCGCTATAATTTGAATTAGTTTATAACTTTTGAATTATTGACTCAATTCTATGTGGGATTCAACACCTACATCCATGGGGAATATTTGTTTTGAGCATCGACCGTTTATGCTCCTTCATAAAAGAAGAGTGTATTGTGGACGTTATCAAAAATGGCGCTGTTGTTGGGGAATTGAGTTGTGATAAGCCATTAGTTATTTATTGATTAGAACTAGTTTTGCATTTTTATTTTACATTTTGTTTTTCTTATATTTTTGATTTTGTTTTTGTTTGCTTGTAGTTGAATGATGGAATCATGGAATGGAAGGAGATTTGTTGGTGGCAACCCTTATTATGATGACCCATGTCCCTATTGTGGAGAACCACACTATTAGCAAGATTGCAAATATGCCCTTAGAAGGGAGATGAGTGCACCTTCTCTTTCCTATGATGGGTATAGATGCACATTATATAGTAGTCATGGGAGACATTAGGATGGATTCCCAAATGAGTTCACTTCCCGCTATAATGGTTATGATAGGATTTGTGCTCCCAAGCATGAAAGAAATGAAGCCATGGCAAGTGAGGGAAGGAGAAGCACATGTGGATGCATAAAATCCATGCTCCAAGCCTTTGTGGAGCGTGAGTCTAATGCGGAAAAGAATACCAACGCCTCTATGCCCATGGAATTATCAAATCCTCTAGAAGAAAGATGTAAATCTCTAAAATAAGAAGCGGAGGAGACATTGAGGAGCATAGCAAAGAGAAATGAACAATAGGGCATATCTCAACTTGACTCATGGGAGGAAGCTCAAAATGATGATGAAGTAGGAGTCAAGGTGAACTTTGAAGAAGTCATAGAGGTGGGCGAACTAGCCAACATTGAAAAAATGCAAGATGCCAAGGGTGAAGAAGTGACACTAGATTCTTCGAATGACATCCAAAAATTCATGCTCAAGGACTCTAGTGCACTTGAAGAGGAGGATGGAAAGCAAGAGGCATGCTCGAAAGGGGAGCGGCTTAAACCCCCGTCTTATCATTTTTCAACATTGATCTTGGTCGACAAAATGGAGACTGAGGAGACCAAGTCAATGGAGGAAGTTGAAGAGGAAGATCAGGGTGGCTTCATCTTAGAATATGCCATGCCAACAAGGCCAAAGCACATCCCTCCTTTGAGGGCCAAGACACATAAGAAGCAACAACTATTGCTTGGTCCTTTGATGCTTACACCACCACCCCTAAAGCGGAGTGAAAGAATGGACAAGAAACTAGGGGTGCGATTCAAATGCTCAAAGTGGAGAGAGAAGTGGTGAAGTTGAAGTCGTCGAGCCACGATATTAACTAAGGCGCTTCTTGGGAGGCAACCCAAGCGCTTTTACATTTTGTTTTTATTTCGCTTTTATTTTGTTTCACTTAATGTTTGTATTGTCTTTGTTTGTGCAAGGGTGCAATAGGTATGGAATGTGATGAAGGAGAGAGAAGCTAAATTCAAAGTGAGCAACCGACGCTAAACTGGTTAAGTGCAAGTTCAAATGCGCAAAACGCAGATGTCAAACAGAATGCCTGGAAGAAAAATTGGTTAAGCAGTGGCACATCGGCGTTAGACCGGCGAAATGACGGTTCCAAAGACGCAAAATGCTAGTGGAACGCCGATTATGAGCAGAAGGCCCAGGGAGTTCTTTCACCTATTCCTTCCTTACTTTGTTTTACCATGCGCATCAAGGACAATGCTTTATTTATGTTAGGGGGTGAAGTCTGAGTAACCCACTTGTTAAGTGATGCATGATATGGCCCTATGATAGATTGGGTGACGTCATTCTTAAGGGTAAATCATCATTACTTGCGAGTTTGTATCGCCTTTTTAGATAGTGGTTTTTGAATAAACTCCAAGAGTTTTCTTTATACTACGGTTCTTTCCCAAGGAGCGATTTCTTTGTCATTGCTTTTGTTGTCGAACCGGGTTGGCACTTCCTGATGATAGATTGAGAAGCGACTTTCTTAAAGGAAAATGTCAAGTCTAGAGTCTTGTGAGTCTTTTGTGCACTTGTTTGATGAGGTATCACCAATAATTCTTTCTTGGCATTGTGCATGAGCTTTTGAAAAGAAAAAGAGGGGCATTTAAATGTAAAATAAGCATGCTCTTATCACGAATTATATATTCTTTGCTTGGCTTGTTGATTCGTAAATAGCTCATTAAAAGTCATCCTCTTAATGTGAAAAAGAAAATGTGTGAACTCCTTGGATTGTGATGCCTTGTGTGGTGAGATTTTTGGCATAATTCTTGTGTATGAATGATTTTCCTAATAACGTCTCGTAGCCTCCCCATCATAAGTGTGGCACGCTTCACACCCATGAAGAGGACTTTACCTGACGCAGCTTTCAGACATCCTAGGATACTCTAAACCTAAGGCTCGGATACCAAGTTTGTCATGACCCGAGTCTACACCCTGGATGAGATATGGTGCCACAAATGACCCTAAGCTAATCCATGGTCTATCATTACACTGGTAAAATGAATAAACATAAGCGGAAGCTTTATGATTAGTTGGAAATTTACCAACTCATTAGGCTCCTAATCATGAGTTTCTGCTTAGTTTTTGAGTCATTTATGTGGATTTTATTCCCTTTCTCTTAAATTCTTTATAGGTACCTCATGTGAGTGAAGAAAGCATGAAATCGAGAAAAACACATGGAATTTGAGAAGAAATGTGATGAGTTAGCATATGAGGAGAGGATCCAAAGATAAGGGAAGATTTGAGCTCAAGAAGAGGTGCAAGGACATGCATTGAATCGGCTAAACGTGGATCTGGAAGGGCGAAACGCAGACGAAACGCCGAAGATTCTTCCCATACCGGCTAAACAACCGACCCTTCATGAAATGGCACCAGCTAAAAGCCACTGAACTACTGGTTCCCCCCCTGCCAGGCCACTTTTTTCAACCGGCTAAAGTTTGGTTCTCCACGGATTGCAACCGGCGAAACGCCAGTTCCTCGCCGGAAAGGCTGTCTAATGAAGGGTAAAAGGGGTCCAAAAAGGTATCAAAAGCATCTAGAATCTCCAAGGACATTTGGAAAAAGTTGTACACAAGAAAGTACAGATATATAACCTCCACTGTACACCAACTAAAGGGAGAACCATTCAACCAACAATTCATTCATCTAACTTTCATCTTCTTCATAAAATTTTGAGGAGATTCTTTTCTTCTTAGTTTTGTAGAGTTAGGTAGTACTTTTCTTCTTATATTTTCTTTAACCCATTTTGGGGAATTCAACCATAGTTGTAAGAGCTTGTGAAGGAGATTTGTGAAGCTAATGCAATGAAGGTGAGGGGAATCCTCTTGGTATCTTCTCTCTATCTTTAAATATGCTTAGCTAATTTGCTAGTTAGAAGTATATTCATGGTGGGTTTGTTAATTTGATTTGGGTTTTGATAAATTGCTCTTGGATTCTTATTGAATTAAAGATGGGTATTGCTAGATTCATATTCACATTGTTCAATTAAGTGCAAATCTATTAGATTCTCTTCAATCTATTGATGGAGATTCATTGATGATGATATAGTCTATCTATCCTTGCTTGATTGTTGCTCGGGAGAGAATTATTAAGTATTGGAAGGGAATCTAGTAGTGGGCATGGATAGGAGATTGTAAAATTAAGCTAGAAATAGCTGAAAATACTTCCTCATTCCTAATTGGCAGCTAATAGTTAGGAATAGTGCAGTTGCCAATCCAAATCAATTCGGGTCGAGCCAAATTATGACTAGATTTTGAGAAAACTCTAGCAAGGGGTAGTCAATAGGCTAAGAAGCTGAGACGACCTATGTTCGGGTGTTTTGTTGGGGTTATAAAACCGACACGCAAGTGCACGTGGTCGAACAAGTAGTAAGTGGCTTTAGTAAGCCAAGTATCGATCCCACAGAGACTTGGGATAAGTGCAATTTGCTCAAGTATACTATATTTTTACTTCTAAATATGCTGACAACTAAATAACCAAAAATTGAATAATTCGTTTTATAAATTTTATACTAAACTACAAACAATTATCTACTTTGAATTTGGACTATGGATAAAAGCATGCTGAGGTTAAAGAACATGTAATGAAACTGATTATCATCATAATTTGGTTAATCTTTTCTTCCAGTTGCTAGCCAAGAACATCTGCCAAGAGATTAAAACTCTCATATTTAATCTCACTTAAGAATCATGAACCATCCGTCTACATTTCTGTGATCAAATGCAATTCATGTTCTAGCCATACAATTCCGGTTCCTAAATTGACTAATACGACTTTCAGGTATATTTCTATCCTGAAGGTTCATCAAAACTCAATTTTCCCAAATCAAGTAAAGAACAATATCCTATTAATTCACAACTTTCCAATTTCGTGCTCTCTCGAGTGAAATCAGACTTTTTAGATGTACATTAATGTTGGCCATACACCAATGCTGTAGAAACAAGAATTAATAGAACAACATGGAAGAAAAAGATGAAAAACCATATAATTAATAATGAAAATTCATCACAAGTGTTCATAACCTCAGCAAGGCAGGGAATTAGCCACTCATTTGTGGATTAATCATCATAAAACGAGTATTAATCATACAAACAATTGAGTTAAAGAAGAAAGAAAGAGAGAAAAAACCCTGAACTTTTCGTCCCTCAACTGCCTGTAACCCACGTCCTTGCTCTACCAAGTCTGAATTCTGAAAAATAAACCTAAGTGTGCTATTTATAGTAGTAGGACTCTTTCCCGGAATAACAAGCAACGTGTCACGGAGTGCATCGCGGAGCACTGCCTCCGTGACACGCTACGGACGCGGAGGCTCTCTGGAAATCACCTGAACTTGTCCCCGGCAGCACCCTGCTGCGTTGGCAGCGTGTCACGCTGCTTGGGCAGCGCGTTGCCACCTCTTGGTCGCGCAGCCAATCTGCCGTGGCACGTTGCCAACGCGCAGGTGGGCTGTTGTGGTCAGCCTGCCTGCCGTGGCACGTTGCCAACGCGCAGGTGGGCTTTTTTGTGCCTCCTCTTTGCCGACGTTCGCGTGTTAATTCCGTTTCCAAGCCTCTACTTCACCAACTCATGGATTAGTTACTCAAAAGTCAGCAAAACCTACAAAACAAAGGCTAATCATGTTGGTTAGCACATATCTTCGCTTCATATAAAATTACATTAAAATGTATACAATAACTTAGATAAACAAGACTAATTTAGGTCATAAAGCGTATCTCGGGCATGCTATTTTTGCCCGTGATCACAACCCCATACTTAAAGCCTTGTTCGTCCTCGAATAACCTTTTACATATCATGCATATGGAGACTCCCACTTAACTAATTTAGCAAGATAATTCAAGTTACGGCTATAATGATTACGTAAGATACAAACTACAAATAGAGCATGCACAATTTAATCACATAAATGAAATACAACGGTGTTAAGACCTCTTAACCTCAAGAATCGACTCTCAATCTTAGCAAACTCATGCAAATCAACTGATTAAGAAATCCCACATGAATTATATCCTTCATTCAACATGTGCCCCTCACAGAAAGAGAGTTACCCAATCACACGCAAAAACAATTTTTTAAATCACAACCTGTGTGGGTACATGAATAGAATTACGCTTACTCTCACAAAGAATTCATATGCATCATGTAATGACCCATAAGCTTGCCCTTAGTGTTTTATTCCACTAATTTAAGGATGTATGAATGTAAGATCAAGTAGGACTTTTTAGGTTGTAATGTAACTCAAGTGCGGGTAGGTACTATTGTGATCAGTAATAGTGACTATCTTTCCTAAGCGCTTTTAATACATCACGCCTTCATTACAAACTTCCCTTCCCTCACTTCACCTTTTTTTTCTTTTCATCTTTGTTTTTCCTCTTTTGTTCCCCCCTTTCTTTAGGCACTTTTAGCTTATTAGTAGGGAGTTCTATAAGTAACTTTTCATTTATTTATTTTCTTACTCCCTACTAATACTCACCCATATTCAAACAAGTGCACCCTCGACCTTTCTCAACTCTTACAATTGCTACTTTCCCTTCTTTTTCATTCTTCTCACTCCTTTACTCTTTCGGATTTTTACTTTAAGCGCTTAGGAGTTTTGGTTCAATTTCATGGCTAATGAAAGAAAAAGGATTAAGCTTATGTTGCAGCTGTCAAAGAATAGGCTCAAGGCTCAATGGGGTTAACTAGGATTAATTTTTCAAGGTAGGTATAATGAGGGATAAAAGTTTGGTTCATTCAAAGAAATGCCTAAATCATCTCCTACAATTCACATCCTTCATTTCGTTTTATATACACACCAGGCAAGTTCTAGAAATTTCATAATAGCACAGAATACTCAAAAACCTTACACTCATGGCACATGCTCAAATCAAGACACAATCAGTAGACTCTTACTCAGCTAATCACAAGAATTCAGAATTAAGCTTTCATCATATTGAGTCAAATTCAAGAGCCTAAGTGTCTCAAACAAAGTTATACACTTGCATGCTTCACACTGAACATACTTGCCTCTTACAATCATGTATAGCACATAACAAGACCATCAAGCACCAATTGGTTATGGTTTCACAAACCCAACACCTACCGACTAATTTTTCCTCAAGACGGTCGTCATCCATCCATTGTCGGAAACAGTCCCTAACTATGACTAAAAACACTATATACAGACAAAGGAAAGAAAGAAAAAGAAAATTTTTATTCTTCGGTTCAAAGACCCCCCGTTGGAAAAGAACCAAAAAGAAAAACCAACGGGTGATGAAGTCATGCTTAATTCACAAAAATTTTTCAAATTTTTTGAAATTTTTCACAAGCATTACATTCACCAAAAATCGTTAAGCACAAAAAAAAAATTTGAAATTTCTTTGAAATTTACCTCACCCCACACTTAAATCATGCTATGTCCTCATAACATCAAACTAAAAATTTAAAAAGGGTGAGAAATACTCCCTGAGGCCTTTAGGCCTAGCTAATAGCATACCTTCCTTCAACTTTGCACAAGTGGGTGTTCGACCCCACACTTTTTTCTCTTCCATGCTTGCTAGCTTCCTCCTCCAAGGGTACTCAGACTTCCCCTCCATCTGTGCTTAACTTTCCACCAAAACAACACAAAATGAAAAATAAATAAAATCAACTTAAATGCAAGAATTTAAAATGGTACCCATGGTACCCTTGGGTTGCCTCCCAAGCAGCGCCTAATTTTACGTTGCGGCACGACGTATCCAGTTTCACTGCTTTTTCCTCCACCTTGAGGATAGGAATCTCACCCCTAATTTCTTCTATAATTTCCTCTTATGCTCCAGGGGTGGTGGTGAAAAATTGTAAGGACCAAGCAGTAGATATTGCCTTTTGAACTTATTGGTCCTTAAGTAAGCGAAGTCATTTTGTCTCTCTGAGTTAGCAAATTTCAAAATACACAGGGCTTGGTCCTCTTCTAGACATTTCTCTATAAGCTTGGAGGGCTCTATTTCTATGTTGTCAACCAAACTTAATGTTGAAAAATTCTTCGAGTGTGGTCCAATAAACCTCAACTCTGAAACTGCATTGTGCTTGACCTCCTTACTTGGAAACACCTTCTCAGCATCGACATCTATCTCTCCATTAATGTCAAATGGGGGATACTCTATCTCTTCTTCCATGAATGACTTTTCCATAAGTGTGAGTCCATCACGGGGACACTCAAGAGATTCTACTTGTTGGGCTTCATCCAAAAATTTACCCTTGTCTTCCTCTTTTAGTTTCTCTTGAATATTGGCTATAACTGTCACCTGCAATTTATCACAAGCTTCAGCCTCAGCAATCATCTCCGTGAATTTAGTGCTCATCCTTTCTAGAGCCTCTGCATTCTCTTCTTGCTGAATTCTCAATACTGCCATCGCCTCCTTCATTGATTCTGATTGCTTCAAGAGTTGTTTCAGCATGTCTTCTATTCGAGCTTGGCGTCCCAAGTCCTCATTTTCAGCATGCCTATATTCATCAAAAACAACAGAAGGATCATAGTAGGGTCTTGGGGGAGGGTAATATGCATTCGAACAGCCATCCCAATGGCCATCTTGACCACCACATATATTGCACGTGTTACAGTGTTGCCACGAGTGGTGTCCTCTACAATTCAGACAAGATTCACTAAAATATGAGTATCCACCATTGAAACCATTTGTGTTCCACGATGTCATGTCAAATAGGGTATCCGAAAAAGAAGAAAAATAAAATGAAAAAAATTAAAACAAACACTAAAACTAAGTCGTCAGCACTTAAGAAAAAAAAATATAGTAAATTAACACTTAAAACAAATTCACCAATTGCCAAGTCCCCGGCAACGACGCCAAAAACTTGTTCGGGTGTTTTGTTGGGGTTATAAAACCGACACGCAAGTGCACGTGGTCGAACAAGTAGTAAACGGCTTTAGTAAGCCAAGTATCGATCCCACAGAGACTTGGGATAAGTGCAATTTGCTCAAGTATACTATATTTTTACTTCTAAATATGCTGACAACTAAATAACCAAAAATTGAATAATTCGTTTTATAAATTTTATACTAAACTACAAACAATTATCTACTTTGAATTTGGACTATGGATAAAAGCATGCTGAGGTTAAAGAACATGTAATGAAACTGATTATCATCATAATTTGGTTAATCTTTTCTTCCAGTTGCTAGCCAAGAACATCTACCAAGAGATTAAAACTCTCGTATTTAATCTCACTTAAGAATCATGAACCATCTGTCTACATTTCTGTGATCAAATGCAATTCATGTTCTAGTCATACAATTCCAGTTCCTAAATTGACTAATACGACTTTCAGGTATATTTCTATCCTGAAGGTTCATCAAAACTCAATTTTCCCAAATCAAGTAAAGAACAATATCCTATTAATTCACAACTTTCCAATTTCGTGCTCTCTCGAGTGAAATCAGACTTTTTAGATGTACATTAATGTAGGCCACACACCAATGCAGTAGAAACAAGAATTAATAGAACAACATGGAAGAAAAAGATGAAAAACCATATAATTAATAATCAAAATTCATCATAAGTGTTCATAACCTCAGCAAGGCAGGGAATTAGCCACTCATTTGTGGATTAATCATCATAAAACGAGTGTTAATCATACAAACAATTGAGTTAAAGAAGAAAGAAAGAGAGAAAAAACCCTGAACTTTTCGTCCCTCAACTGCCTGTGACCCACGTCCTTGCTCCACCAAGTCTGAATTCTGAAAAATAAACCTAAGTGTGCTATTTATAGTAGTAGGACTCTTTTCCGGAATAACAAGCAACGTGTCACGGAGTGCATCGCGGAGAACTGCCTCTGTGACACGCTACGGACGCGGAGGCTCTCTGGAAATCACCTGAACTTGGCCCCGGCAGCACCCTGCCGCATTGGCAGCGTGTCACGCTGCTTGGGCAGCGCGTTACCACCTCTTGGTCACGCAGCCAACCTGCCGTGGCACGTTGCCAACGCGCAGGTGGGCTGTTGTGGTCGGCCTGCCTGCTGTGGCACGTTGCCAACGCGCAGGTGGGCTGTTTTGTGCCTCCTCTTTGCCGACGTTCGCGTGTTAATTCCGTTTCCAAGCCTCTACTTCACCAACTCATGGATTAGTTACTCAAAAGTCATCAAAACCTACAAAACAAAGGCTAATCATGTTGGTTAGCACATATCTTCACTTCATATAAAATTACATGAAAATGTATACAATAACTTAGATAAACAAGACTAATTTAAGTCATAAAGCGTATCTCGGGCATGCTATTTTTGCCCGTGATCAACCTACTTCTCGAGATTATTTATACTTGAGTCTAAGGTATTGAAGAAATTCCCAATTTAATTGTGATCTCACCCATAGAATGTCCCTAGCCTCTCTCTTGTGATTACTTCAATTGGAATTCCCTCCAATTAGTTTTAGTTTTGAACTAGTTAGTTAATTTACCCTTTTTATTTCCCCCCAATTTTACTTTTCATATTTTAAACAATTATGCACTCTAGTTTGAATTAGTTTATAACCTTTGAATTATCCACTCAATTCTCTGTGGGATTCGAACCCGACATCCGTCGGGAATATTTGTTTTGAGCAGCGACCGTTTACGCTCCTTTGTAAAAGAAGAGTATATTTTGGATGTTATCACTTTATAAAATAATCAATAGTGCTAAAAGTAAACATGACTAGATGCAATACAGTAGTTATGTCTGAAAGCCAACTACAAACTAATGAGTTATTGGGACAAGCTCCCAACTAACTCTAAAAAAATCAGAGTGGAAAGAAGCTAGTTGAAATGAAAATATTGTCCACAGAAGATGATGACTCACTAACTGATGCTGCTGCTAAGATCGTCTGAGGGAACTATTAATGATGCTAGGATTGAGAACCTGTGCCTATATCATGATACAACATAGAAAGTATGCGTCAGTACTTCGAATGTACTAAGAAAGTGAGAAATACAATAAGCATGTAGGAATAAGTAACTGAACTGCTATGACATGAAATGAAAAATTGAAGTATTTTAAACTAGTAAAACTGAACTATGACTGATATGGTCAATAATGACCCTGACTGATGGTTCTAAACATGTCCTGGAACTGAGACAATGAGCTGAGCTAAACTGATCTGAACTGGACTGAGACTGTACTGACAAGTGGAAGAGTCTATAACCAACATATAACCACGTGAGCTAAATGTAGAATTCGATGTATACGCCCTATCAATAGGACCTAATATACCTTGCTAGGGTATAAAGGCATGAACTGTGAGATCACTGTCTGGGCCCATTTGGGCTAAATAACCTACGGTGGCAACGTAGTTATAGGAACTTGGGTGCGCGGGAACCTCGACCCTCTCGGTGCTAAGTCCTACTCCCAATGTATAGTACTAACATGAATACTAAGCTGATAGCTCAAAGATGGGGCCCAAGACTAAGTCAGGAATACTTATTTGGAAGTACCCTGAGATCTTATCGGACCAGATAACTGTAACTGGTGTTTCTGAAGGATACTGAAGGTACTAACATTCTGACTGAGACTGAACTAGCATGCAATTGACTAAGAATTCATATGTTAATAATAACATGAGAATTTCAACACTAATATGGTCAAGCAACATCAATATCTAATCAATTATGTAGGACCCACGTTACTGCATTCAAGAACTAGGGATAAAATCATCATAATTCATGTATAGAGATAATGACAAGAATTATTACTAACAACAACCCTAAATACTCATGAGAATTATAACAGGTATAAATTTCCACAATTTACTGACGATTTAACCCTAATAGTGAACTTCAGGACTAGAACTAATAAGAAATTATGGAAGGGTTTTGGGACATAAGGGAAGAACAATCCCCTTGCTAAATTTTCATATACCCAGTGAAGGGTTTCCGGAGAAAATCCTTGAGATTTTGAGAAAAAAAAGTCGAACCCTTACCCTGCTTTATGCTTCTTGACTGAGTCTTTACGTTCTGACTTTGAGGGAATGAGAGGAATGAAGAGGGAATGTCGATTACCTCTCTAAATCCCCTTAATATAACCCAAACCGATGTAGTTTAAAGATTAAAAAGATGGAAAGTTACTAAAATAGCCTAGAATAAAATCTAGAAAATTGGTCGACAGGGACCAACGAGCCACATAACGGGTCATTGGTTGTGACCACGACCCATTGGATCTAGTTGTTGGCCTTGGGTCGGGTTTTTTTTCTCACTGGAAAGGGACCACGGAAGGTTACCACGACTTGTTGGGAAAACCAATGGGCCGTTGGCACCTCTCATTCTCACTTGCAGGAGGATCGGGACCCTTAGACAACGGGCGACACAACGGCTCGGTAGAACCAATGAGTCATTGCGTCCTCTCATGATCAACACTAGAACAACTGAGGGATTCCTGGTCCTATTGCCATGGATGGAAACAATGAATCATTGTGTCATACAACGGGTGTTTGTTGCTTCTCTTTGATACTGGAAAGGATTTTCAACAACAGCTGGACTCCAACTAATGAGTCACTCCATGAGTCGTTACTTCAGACGATGACTCGTGGGCTCCGGGAAAGGGTTTGACTAGTTTCTGAGCTGGGGATGTAATGAGGGACAGGAAGACTCGTTGTTCCTCACAATGGGTCATTCCATGTCTCGTTGGTTCCCGAAGGGAAACTGGTAGGGCTGACCACGACCCAAACAACGGGTCATTACTACTGACAACGACTCATTGTCTCGGTCATTTCGAGAAAAATTTTCCTGGTTCTATCTGCTGAGTCTGAGTTTGTTTTAGGAAAGTTTTTAGGTATTATAGTCGATAAGATCGATAAAAACCTTTTGGCTAGCCATTTGATTTGTTTGGATGTTCAACATTAGTCAACCTCTGGAGTAGAAGAAGTATGCAAGATGATGAAATTATGAGAGCTTTATGCGAATATCGAAACCTTAATGGCAAGAAGATAAACTAAAGCAGGTTTGAGCTTAATTTGAACAAATAATATTATATGTGACTGCAAAAGAATGGGTGCTTAAGAGGATATTTTGGAAGACACATGAAATAATTTGGATTAGGCTCAAGGACTGTATGATTTAGGCCTAAAAGTGTAAGTTATATAGAATATATGATTGAGAGAGTGTAAGCACGAAATGATTCTAGAATTATCTAAGGATTCGAAATCGAAGGACGAAGGGAAACACAATAAGAAACAATTACACAAACAAATAGAACGACAATGTATCTCAAATTAATGTGCAACAAGTAATTCGCGTCTAATATATTGTGACCTCTTTTGTGCCATAGGTAGGCCTAGCGAATTCTGAGGAAAGAATATACCATAATGTATCATTATATTTGCTCCCACCAAAATATAAATAATTTTTTTTTATTTTACAAAATGAAATATTACAAGAATGAAAAAATTATAAAATAAATAAATAAATAAATAAATAAAACTATAGTCTAAATGAACGCTCCTCCTCCTCTTGGATTCTTTACAACTTATAAAAAATTTCATATTGAATTTGTCCGTAATAACCTGCATCATAAAAACTTTAGTTTATCTTTCCTACCTAAGGAGAAAATAGTCTACATTTTTAGGCATATAAACCTCTCAAAAAAAATACAAATAGACATGATATTGTCCTTTTCAAGATTGTAAATCTCTTTGGACTTTGGGAAAAGTCAAACTAATGGCCTCAATACCCCAAGGATATCGAGACCTCTTATGGATAATACATGCATGACTTAACATAAATTTCTAAGAGTAGGGTGGATACGGGCTGAAAGGTTTTCTTATGAGAGAAGGCACGTGGTCACATGGTAGTAAAACTATCCATTCACCCCACGTATATGCCAACTCCCTATTAGATTTTTGAAAGGATTTTGGAGAAGTGCAAAGCACAACTCGCGTGTATAGTGTGTGATAGTTAGAAGTCCCAAATGGGGAAAACATGAGCGGAATGATAATTTATAGTATTATTAACACGTAATGAAAAATGGTAACACAATAAGCAGTTAAGAAAATCAATAAATATTTAATAAAGCGACAAAAGAAATAAAGAAGATTAGAAATAAAAATGTCATAAGTTATAGTTGGAAAAAAATTGAACATGAAATAATAACATTACACAAGAAAGCATATGAGAAAAATAAGGAAGGGGATTAAACATGTAGTAAATAATTTAAATAAGAAAATAAATAATGGGGAAAAGGTAAAAGAGTTAAACATGAAAGAATATAATAATTTAAACAAGGAAACAAATAAAGGGAATAAGAAAAAGGGTTAAACATGAAAGAATATAATTATTTAAACAAGAAATCAAATAAAGGAAATAAGGAAAAGGGTACACATTGAAGGAAACAAACTAAACTTAAGGGGGTAACATCTTCAATTAGACATAAATCACTCCAAATTCACATAGATTATGAGGGCGTCCTTTTCGGGATTGAGAATCCCTTAAGACTCATGACAAGATTTCACTATCAGTCTTGATGCACTATGGGCGTCGCGACTTCGTAGGTGTAATATGATGTGTATTTTTTAGTAAAGGACACACAGTCAAGATCTAAAGAGCATGGATCTTGGAGTGGGTATAGACACGGTTCTCTCAAGCAGACAACTTGAGAGTGGAAAAGCTCATGGCCGTCGACACACTGCTGATTGACCAATCCATAAGACATTTCCTGACACGAGTGTTTTAGGATGAACGTCCGTGTGACCACGGAACCGTTCCAAAAGAAAAAGAAAAGAGGTTCCAAATGAAAAAGGATATGAGAAGAATGACAATTATGAAAATAATAACAATTGACAACTAATGAAAAGTAATGCATAATTAAAAATACCAAAAAATAGTGAACAAAGCTGTGCAAATTAAATATTCAAATAAGATAAGAAGAAAACTTGTAAGTTTATGCAATACCAAAAAATAAGATAGACAGAATAAAGAACAAAAGGAGAGAGATTTGACCATGGAAAATAAAATGAAGATAAAATATGGAAGACAAAATAGTTTAAATATGACAATAGATAAAGGGAATAAGAAAAGGGATTAAGCATGCAAGGAAAAATAACCTAAAAATGATAACAAATAAAGGGAATAAGTAGAAAGTGATACACATGAAATCAAATTAAAATTTATAAAACAACAAACAAATAGGCATGCCAAGAGTGGTTTTAGAGACACAGTTTCCTCAAGCGAACAACTTAAGAGTGAGGAAGCTCATGACCGTCGACGCACCGTTGATCAACCAAATCATGAGACATTCTTCAAGGGATGTTTTAATAGTGAACGGCCGTGAAACCACGCAACCGTTATCAAGTGCATTTAAGTTTCAAAGAGAAAAAAAGAATAAGAGTAACAGTTTATAAATAAAACATAAACATGTGGCATGTAGAGGAAAATATTAATCAAATATGCAATTTAAAGCAACGCTAAAATACAAGGCAATAAATAAAGAAATAAAACAAATTCAGTTAATCACAAATATTATGTAGATGATACTTTCTAAAAAAGAATAGAATAAATAACTTGCAAAATACAAAAAATAATTAGGAAGTAAGGAAAGGGATGAACATGGAAGGAAACTAAATCATAAAATAAAAGGAAAATACATCTGCATAAAAGACAATTGATTAACTAAGAAAAATAAATAATGGAAAAGTTAATTATAAAAGGAAATAATTTGTCCTAATAATTAAGTTAGAAAGAAATCAAATCTTTAGATAACACATAAAAGGCAAAAGAAATTTAAACATGGAAGAAATCTTTATCAATTAAGGAAACGAAATAAAGTAAACACGGAAACAATAAAATAATGAAAAGATAAATTATTTAAGACAATCAATAACGAAAAAAATTCAAATAAAGAGAGGACGTGAAACAGATGCTCATAATAATTCAAAAATGATCGCAAACAAATAAAAAGTAAAGAGATCATCCAAAATAAAAACACGCAAAACCCACATAATTAAAATCCGTAACGATTAGAGCTTAAAATTTTCAGCTGAGTCGCCGTGCTATCGCATCCCATTTTCTTCGCGAAAAGGGGGACTCAACATGTGACAACTCTTGAAGGATTATTCAAGGAGATGAGTCTACTAAACTAATTATAAATAACTCTATTTTATTAATCTATATCACCAGAGTCGAGTAAGGGTTCAAATTACCTCGAAAGAAAGATGTTATTCACCTTTCGAGATTCATAACTGTGGTCCCGACCGAATTTATTATTATGTGGGAGATGACTATGTAATAAGAAAAAATGTCAATTATTTTGTTAAACTTAATCTAACTATGTGACTAGGCAAATAAACTATTATTTTAAAATAAATAAATAAACAATTTAAATATAAATTAAGTTATTCACTAATTAGTGCGAAAAATAGACGATAAGATATAGCTAAAATTTTATTAAGCAAATATATAAAACTTATTTCAACATAAATAAATACTCAAACATGAAGTAAATTAATTTAGATATGAAAATTGATCAAATGGAAAGGTAATATTCCAAAATATTTTTTTAATTAATGCAAAACTATGTGAAAAAATAATAATTAAGCTATTTTCTAATTAGACATATAAATTTTTAAGACAAAAAGCATCTCAGTACAAATTAACTTAACACACTAACTAATATAAAATTTAAATAATAAATAGCTTCAACACACAAACTTATTTACTAAATATAAAAAAAATTTGTTTAAAATTAGGAAGTAAATTAGAGTATGCCATGACGCTATTAAAATCTCATATATAATTTAAGCTATTTTAAAAGTAAAACTAAATGCTAAGGCAACCCAACTTATTTATTAAATATGCGGATAACTAAAAAGGCGAGGATATTATTATTTAAAAGAGCCAAATTATTCAGACAAGCAAGAAGAAAGAAATTTTAAAAAGATTAAAAAAAAGAGAAATAAGGTAAGTGATATTTTTATTTACTAACTCACAACATATATATCTTAATTACCCCAAACAAAGTAAAAAAAGGACAAGAAAAGCTATAATTTATAAATACTTTTATAAGAATTTAAATATTTTTCAGATATTCGACAAACTTAGAAAAAGTTCAAAATCTAAAAAAATATTTGTTGCTTTATAGCCATGGCAACACGATACTATTGAACTTCAACCTTAGCAACAAGTTAATTAGAGGTCGATCTTAAGTTGAAAATATGATAATATATTTTAAATAAAGAATTGAAATTTTGAAATATAATCAAATAAATATTTATAAATACACATAATCACTTTTGAAATCCTGGGTGGGTGTTACATTCGAGGAATGGGTCGGCTTAGTTTAAAATTTTTGAATTAGACCTCAATTCCTTTTACCCTCCCATTAATTACATGATAAGGGATAGTATATATAAAATACATTATATATTTTAGTTAAGAGAGAAAATAGGCATTGACTTTGATAAAAAATGCAACAAAATGATTTTTAAAGGAAAGAAAAATCTAAAAAAACAACACATAATTCTCCGCTCCCTTAAACATCGCCTTTCACTATTATCAGAATTTATTACAATCATTGCAACCGATGAAAACTGGTAAACCAATAAATAAATAAAATTCATAAAAAATACATAATGATAAACTTAATTAGTTTAAGCTGTTCCTCGTCTCAGGATTCTCCGATGGATTCCAAAATAAACTAAAGGTACATTTTTTTAAAAGACTAAATAAAAGAAACATGCATATAGATACAGACAACAATGTGTGTGTGTGTGTGTGTGTGTGTGTATGTATATATATATATATATATATATATATATATATATATATATATATATATATATATATATATATGAAAATGTGACATTGCAGTGGCAAACAAAATTCAAAGATTAATACGGCTCTTGTAGACATAAAAGTCTAGTAATAAATCAAATAAAGTTACATACATTGTCATGCCCCGAGCCTACACCCTGGATGTAACACAGTACTTGAAGCCACAAGTGATCCCAAGTCAACCCTTGGTTTATCATTCACTAGTATCTTGTGTAATCATGCACAGTGGAAATTTAAAATCATATCATAAAATATTTGTGAAAGACAAGTCTGAAAGT
Source organism: Datura wrightii (assembly GCA_035772735.1). Classification (NCBI taxonomy): domain Eukaryota; kingdom Viridiplantae; phylum Streptophyta; class Magnoliopsida; order Solanales; family Solanaceae; genus Datura; species Datura wrightii. The sequence goes on from JASDFA010000018.1 coordinate 149,789,872, forward strand.
ATAAAGTTCAAAATATTTGAATAATACTAGTAATTATGAATGTCATGTCTGTCTGAAAGCAGTGTAACTGAGGAGTTGCTGGGACAAGCCCCCAGCTAACTCAAAGTCTAACTAAAACTAATAAATGACTGAAAGAAAGAAATAATTTCCTCGGGTTATGAGGACTCACACTTCACTGCTGAGGTGGAGAATCTGAACTGCGGCGGTTAGCGGTGCTGAGTTTGAGAACCTGCAGCTATATCATAAAATGATACAGCATAAAAGTATGCATCAGTACTTTGAATGTACTGTGTATGTGAGAGGAATATACTGAGTAGATGTAAATGACTGAATTGGAAAGACATTCAATGACCAACTAATTATCTGAACTAAAATAATCTTAGGTATCTGAGATGGTTAAAATAACCCTATCTAGTGGTCAAAGACATGCCCTAAATCTGTAATACTGAATTTGAAATACTGCACTGAACTGAACTGAATGGATAGATCTGAAATCGGGCTAAGATTCTTATTATTTAATTGGACTGGGCTGACTAGTGGGAGATTTTGTAACCGACATATAACTACGTGAGCTAGACGCGGAGTTCTATGTATACACCCCACTGTTAGGACCCAATATACATTGCCAAGGTATAAAGACATGAACTGGGTGATCACAAAAGTCTGGGGCCAAATCAAGCCAATAATCTGTACCTGTAATCCTACACTAACAACATAGTTCTGAGAACCTGGGTGCGCTGGAATCCCGGTCCGCTCGGTGTTAAGTCCTACTCCACTGGAACACCTAAACTGAACTACTAGGCTGATAGCTCGAAACTGGGGTCCAAGACTAGTCAGGGATATATAACTGAAAGTACCTTAAGAGTCTTATCGGACCAGATGCTGAAATTGGGTTGTAGACTGGTCAGAGCTGCTTATCTGGAAGCGTCGTAACCGTCTAAGAACAAACTGTAAACTAAAATGGAGTCGTAGGGCTGGTCAGAGCTATAATTCTAAAATGTCATGACGGCCTAACAGATCAAAAATCTGAGTTCCGAGTCTGATTCTGATAACTGAGAGGCACTATTGACACCTCGAGGAAAAACTAAAGTCAAACTGATCAGTTGACAATTTCTGTATAGTTCTGAAGGAATTCTACATTCTAGCTAAACTGAACTATTAAACAGCTAATAGAGAACTTGACTCATTCCAACAACACGGGAATTCCATGATATGGCAACCACTCAAGAATTCAAGAAAATATCACCTGACAAGGCTAGAATCATTCTCATTAATGGGATATTTGCTCACCGTATAAGTAACAAGAATTTCAAGGAAATTCAGCCCAAAACATACTTCATTCAACAAAGGAAAATTTATACGCAATGATCATTACTCAATTTTAGGGCTTAAATTCACTATTGCAAGAACCTTGATAATTTAAGTAAAAACTGATGGGAATCATATCAATAGAAAATGAGGATATCATTCTAAGTGAAATTAACGAATAATAACATGTAATTTCTTTGTATTCGAAAACTCAGGGCTAAAGACTGACAGGAAAACTATTGTAGGGTTTTGGGAAAGACAAGGAAAGAAAAATTCCCTTGTTGAATTCCCACATACCTGATGAAGAAGCCTGGAGAAATTGATGGAGAATCGAAGAAGAAAGATCTGCCCTAGCTCTTGCTTTGAAATACTCTGAGAGAGAACTCTACATTCTGTTTCTAGAGGGTTTGAGTGGGGAATGAGGAAGAGAACCCTTTACCCCCACTAAAATGTTTGAAATGAATGCTAAAACAACGTAGTTTAAAGCTTGGGAGGGTAGAAAATTGCTAAATAACCCTTAGAAAATCACTAGAAAAATCTGACCGTGACCCTAACGGTTGACCTAATGGGTCGTGGTGACTGACCACGACTCGTGGTCACGCCCGTCAGGTACACTGGCTAAAAACTAACTGGGGCTGGTAATGGGGGATTTAACGAGTCTTTACTAGGGACCATGACTCGTTGCCCCTATTTTTCAAGTACATTGGTCAACACAGAATTTTCTTAACTCAGGTCTGGCCACGAGTGACCTAACGGGTCATGGGACCTAACCACGACTCGTGAGGTCATCCGTTGGGAACACTATCTATCCTTAGACCTCCTTCTCACGGTTGGCCTAACGAGTCGTTGGGTCACTTAACGACTCGTTAGGTGGGTCGTTTTGCAACATTTTTGCAGTTTTTTAGATTTTCTGATTTAAGTCCCGGATATTAATCTTGAGCATCCGGGGTGTTACAATATCTCCCCCTTAGAAACATTCATCCTCGAATGTTAGAAAACTCATAGGAACCAGAAAATAGCAATCAAAATCTCCAAATATTGCTCATTTAAGTCCAAAACTACCGAAATGACTACCTCCATTTCAGAATACATAACTGAATTGAATTCTCTTTTCATACATACATACGAAAATATAAAAGAGACTTGAACACCTGAACTGAGTTATGAAAACAAAATTGAGTTCTAGGGTCAAAACTAATATCTCAAACTATGCTAGAGCCGGTAGAGAACAAATGCGGGTATTTGGCCATCATATCTGCTTCGGCCTCCCACGTAGCTCCTTCAACCTGTTGATTTTTCCATAAAACCTTGACTGAAGCTATCTCCTAGTTTCTTAGCTTACGAACCTGACAGTCAATGATCTGGACTGCTACCTCCTCATATGAGTGATTATCCTTTATTGCCACGCGGTCCAATAGCACGACTGAGGTTGGATCTCCGATGCACTTCTTTAGAAGTAACACATGGAAAACTGGATATACAACTGCTAGTTCTGAAGGTAACTCTAGCTCATAGGCAACATTGCCGATATGCCTCAAAATTCTATAAGGTCCCACATATCTCGTACTGAGCTTTCCCTTCTTCCCAAACCTCATCACCCCTTTCATGGGCGAAATTTTTAGGTATACCCAATCATCAACTGCAAACTCCAACTCCCTTCTTTGCACATCGACATAAGATTTCTGACGGCTCTGAGCTGCTTTCAATCTTTCTCGAATGAGCTGAACTTTATGCATCGCCTCGTGAACCGAGTCTGGCCCTATCAAGGTAGCTTCACCAACTTCAAACCACCCTATAGGAGATCTACACCTTCTACCATAAAATGCTTCAAATGGGGCCATCTGGATGCTGGAATGGTAGCTGTTATTGTACGCAAACTCGATAAGAGGCAAGTAGTCATCCCACTTACCCTTAAAATCGATTGTGCACGCTCTTAGCATATCTTCCAGGTTCTGAATAGTCCACTCAGCTTGCCTATCGGTCTACAGATGAAAAGAAGTGCTGAGTTGACCTGAGTGCCTAGTCCCTTCTAAAAGAACTTCCAAAGTGTGTGGTGAACTGTGTTCCCCTGTCTAAAATGATTACCAAGGGCACCCCATGGATTCTGAATAACTCTCAAATGTAAAGTTTGGCGTAGTCCTCAGCTGAGTCTGTGGTCTTGACTGGGAGGAAGTGAGCTGACTTAGTCATCCAATCTACTACCACCCATATTAAGTCATGTTTCTGCTGAGTCCGGGGTAGACCAATAATGAAGTCCATATTTACTTCTTCCCACTTCCAAGTGGGTATACTGATATCTTGAGTCATGCCTCCGGGTCTCTGGTGTTCTACCTTGACTTGTTGGCAGTTTGGGCATTGTGCTACAAATTTAGCGATATCCTTTTTTATGACATTACACCAGAAGATATCCCCTAAGTCGCGGTACATTTTAGTAGCACCAGGGTGAATAGAGTATTTGAAGCGGTGTGCCTCGACTAGTATCTGCTATCTCAACTTACAAACATCTGGTACACATAACCTGCCCTGGTTACAGAGCACCCTATCTCCCCATTGGGAGAAAGCTTCTATCTCTTTTCTGAGGACTGCTTCCTTAAGCTTAAGTAAAATGGGATCCTCATCCTGTCTGGATTTGAATTCAACTACCAAGGATGAATCTGACCCGCTTTGCATTACCATGCTACCTTGCGCTGAATCCACCAACTGCACCCCTAACCGGGCTAGCCTGTGAACTTCTTTTGCTAGCTCCTTCTTGCCTTCCTCAATGTGAGCTACATTTCCCATAGACCGCCTGCTTAGGGCTTCATCCACCACATTGGCCTTGCCTGGTTGATACAACACACTAATGTCATAATCCTTTAACAATTCCAACCATCGTCTGTGAAGCAGGTTTAAGTCCTTCTGACTGAATACATACTGAAGGCTCTTGTGATCTGTGAACACATCCATGTGAGCCCCGTACAAGTAGTGTCTCCATATTTTTAACGTGAATACCACCACTGCCAACTCCAAGTCGTGAGTTGGATAATTCTTCTCATGGAATTTGAGCTGCTGGAGGCATAGGCTATCACTTTGCCCCACTGCATCAAAACGCAACCAAGTCCAACTCTGGAGGCATCACAATACACAACTAACCAGTATGATCCTTACGGTAAGGTTAACACTAGAGAGGTAGTGAGTCGATTCTTCAACTCCTAGAAACTATTCTCACCCTCGTCTGACCACTGGAATTTCACCTTCTTCTGAGTTAAATTGGTCAGAGGAGAGGCTATGGATGAAAAACCCTCAATCAACCGAAGGTAATAGCTCGCTAAGCCCACGAAACTCCTTATCTCGGTAGGAGAGGTAGGTCTAGGCCAATCCTTTACTGCTGAAATTTTGTGAGGATCTACTTGTATCCCTTCACCTGATACTATATGACCCAAGAATGACACAGACTTCAACTAAAATTTACACTTGCTAAATTTGGTGAATAGTTGGAGATCTCGGAGGGTCTATAATGCTAACCTTAGGTGATGGGCATCCTCTTCTTCATTTTTGGAGTACACCAGAATGTCGTTGATAAATACAATGACGAACATATCTAGGTACTTCTTGAAAACCCTGTTCATCAATTCCATGAAGGCTGATGGGGCGTTTGTTAACCCAAAGGACATCACCACAAACTCGTAGTGACCATACCGAGTTCTGAATGCTGTTTTCGGTATGTCACACTCTCTAAACCTTAACTGATGGTATCCTGACCTGAGATAGATATTGGAGAAACAACTGGCTCCCTGAAGTTGGTCGAACATATCATCAATTCTGGGTAGAGGGTACTTGATCTTAACTGTGACCTTGTTCAGCTGACGATAATTTATGCACATTCTGATGGTATCGTCTTTCTTACAGACAAATAGCACTGGAGCACCCCAGGGAGAGATACTGGGTTTGATAAAACCCTTATCAAGAAGATCCTTTAACTGCTCCTTCAACTCCTTAAGCTTAGCTGGAGCCATTCTGTAAGAAGGGATGGAGATGGGCTGAGTGTCTGGGAGGAGATCTATTCTGAAGTCTATCTCCCGTTCAGGGGAAACTCCGGGAAGATCTTCAAGAAATACATCTAAGAACTCGCTGACAACTGGAAAGGACTGTATGGCTGGGGTCTCAGAGTTGGAATCCTTGACCCGAACTAGATGATATAGACATCCTTTGGAAATGAGTTTCTCGGCCTTAAGGAAGGAAATAAACCTACCCTTAGGCACTGAACTGCTGCCCAACCATTCTAACACTGGTTTATTAGGAAGCTGGAACTTCACAACTCTAGTTCTGCAGTCAATTGAGGTATAGCAAGAATGTAACCAATCCATGCCGAGAATAAGGTCATAGTCGACCATGTCTAATTCTACGAGATCGGTTGGAATGACTTTATTCAGGACTGAGACTAGGCAGTTTCTATACACCCGGCTGGCTCTAACTAACTCACCAACTGGGGTAGAGACTTAGAAGGGTTCTGATAGGACCTCTAGACTGATGTTGAAATGGACTGCTATATAGGGAGTCACAAACGAAAGAGTGGATCCTGGATCTAGGAGGGCATACATGTCCAGATGGAAGATACGTAACATACCAGTAACTACGTCAGGCGAGCTTTCCTGATCCTAACGAGAAGATAGAAAATAGAAACGATTTTGGTGCTGACCGCTATCTGTACCTGATGAGTTGGCCTGCTGAGCTGGTCGGCCTGCTGGAGCTGATGAGGTAGTGGATTGTGATCTTCCCCGTCCTGCTGTCGGACATTCTTTAATTCGATGCCCGAGCTGTCCATAACCGAAACAACCTTCCCTGCCCTATAGACACTCTTTAGGATGATTGTCGCCACACTTGGTGAAAATTGGATACCTGTTCCCTGTACTTTGGGCCTGAGACTGAGTGCTAGATGACCCACCCTTCTGATTCTGGCGGGACCAAAAGGTTGGGGCGCTGGCTGAGCTAGGTGCTGGGGCCCTCTGTTGTTGCTGCTGCTGCTGTGGGCAGCTACCACCGCCAGATCTCTGGTGGCCAAAATCTAAATGACTAGTTCTTTCCCGCTTGTTCTTACGCTCCATATATTTCAACTTCTCGGCCTCAATCTGCTGGGCATAAATAATTAGGCTGGAGAGGTCCATGTCCTTGATCAGCATTGCGGTCCTGCACTCCTTGAGGACCATATTAGATACTCCATTAACAAACTTCAGCATGTGATCCATTGACTCGGCTACCATATCTGGAACATACTTTGATAACATGGTAAACTCCAAAGCATACTCCTCCACTGTACGGTTGCCTTGTCGCAGGTTCATAAACTCTGCCATCTTAGCCTCCCTCAGCTCCCAGGGGAAAAACCTATCCAGGAAAGCTGTGTGGAAATCTTTCCACTCCATTGGTCCTTTTTATGCTGGTCGCCCCTCCTTCCACTGCTCATACCAAACCTGGTCTACCCCATTAAGTTGATAGGCAGCCAGGTCAGCGCTCTTGGAGGAGCTGACACCCATAATATGGGTAATCTTCTTGACTTCATCTACAAACTCTTGGGGGTCCTCCCCCACTTTAGATCCTAGAATGATGGAGGGTTAATACGGGTGAAGTCCCGCACCCTTGCCGCTGCTGTAGACCCATTCGTGTTCACCGGTACCACCTGCTGATTCACCTGATTGGTCATAGTTTGAGCCAGTAACTAAATGGCTGCTCTAAAATCTACGGTAGAAACTAAATCATCTTGAGGAGCTGTCGGGACTAGTGGGGCAGGTCTGTTGGCATTTCCGACCCTCTTTCCATTACTGCATATGGGAGGCATGGTTCACTAAAATGAAATAGAGCATGAATTAGAGGGACACTTTTGGAATTGAACTTTAACGCACGATAAAGAATATGATCAGAAGGGAATTTTCCTAATAACATCTCGTAGCCTCCTCTTCAAGTGTGGCGCGCTTCACACTCATGAAAAGGACTCTACTCGATGTGTCTTTCATACTTTACGAGGATACTCTAAACCTAGGGCTTTGATACCAAGTTTGTCACGCCCCGAGCCTACATCCTGGACGTAACACAATACTTGAAGCCACAAGTGACCCCAAGTCAACCCCTAGTTTATCATTCACTAGTATCCTAAGTAATCATGAACATCAGAAATTTAAAATAATATCATAAAACATTTGTGAAAGACAAGTGTGGAAGTATAAAGTTCAATACTTTTGAATAATACTGGTAAATCTGAACGTCATGTCTGTCTGAAAGCCATCTAATTGAGGAGTTGCTGGGACAAGCCCCCAGCTAACTCAAAGTCTAATTGAAACTAATAAATGAATGAAAGAAAGAGATAATGCCCTTGGATGATGAGGACTCACACTTCACTGCTGAGGTGGAGAATGAGAAATGTGGTGGCTAGCGGTGCTGAGTCTGAGAACCTGCAGTTGTATCATGAAATGATACAACATAAAAGTATGCATCAGTACTTTGAATGTACTGAGTATGTAAGAGGAATATACTGATAGATGGAAATGATTGATCTGGAAAGACATTCAATGACCAACTAGTTATCTGAACTGAAATAATCTGAAGTATTTGAGATGGTCAAAATGACCCTGTCTAGTGGTCAAAGACATGCCCTAAATCTGTAATACTGAATCTGAAATACTACACTGCACTAAACTGAACAGATAGATCTGAAACTAGACCGAGATTCTTATTTTGCAACTGGACTGGACTGACTAGTGGGAGAGTCTGTAACCGACATACAACCACGTGAGCTAGACGTGGAGTCCGATGTATACACCCCACCGGTAAGATCCAATATACCTTGCTAGGGTATAAAGGCGTGAATTGGATGATCACAAAAGTTTGGGGCCAAATCAGGCCAATAATCTATATATCTGTAATCCTACGCTGGCAACGTAGTTCTGGGAACCTGGGTGCGCTGGAACCTCGGTCCGCTCGGTGTTAAGTCCTACTCCTACTGGAACACCTAAACTGAACTACTAGGCTGATAGCTCAAAACTGGGGTCTAAGATTAGGTAGGGACATATAACTGAAAGTACCTTGAGAGTCTTATCGGACTAGATGCTGAAACTGGGTTCTAGACTGGTTAGAGCTGCTTATCTGGAAGTGTCGTAACCATCTAAGAACAAATTGTAAATTGAATTGGGGTCCTGGGCCTGGTCAGAACTATAAGTCCAAAATGTCATGACCACCTAATGGAACAAAAATCTGAGTTCTGAGTCTGATTGTGATAACTGAGAGGCACGACTGACACCTCGGGGATAAACTAAAGTCAAACCGATCAGTTGACAATTTCTGTATAGTTCTGAAGGAATTCTACATTCTAGCTAAACTGAACTATAAAACAACTAATAGAGAACATGACTCGTTCCAACAACACGGTAATTCCATAATATGGCAACCACTCAAGAATTCAAGAAAATATCACCTGACAAGGCTAGAATCATTCTCGTCAATGGGATATTTGCTCATTGTATAAGTAATAAGAATTTCAAGGAAATTCAACCTAAAACATACTTCATTCAATAAATGGAAATTTATACGCAATGATCATTACTCAAAATTTTAGGGCTTAAATTTACTATTGCAAGAACCTTGATAATTTAAGTAAAAAATGATGGAATCATATCAATAACAAATGAGGATATCATTCTAAGTGAAATTAACGAATAATAACATGTAATTTCTTTATATTCGAAAACTCAGTGCTAATGACTGATAGGGAAACTATTGGAGGGTTTTGGGGAACACAAGGAAAGAATAATTCCCTTATTGAATTCCCACATACCTGACGAAGAAGCCTGGAGAAATTGCTGGAGAATTGAAGAAGAAAGATCTGCCCTAGCTTTTGCTCTGAAATACTCTGAGAGAGAACTCTACGTTCTGTTTCTAGAGGGCTTGAGTGGTGAATGAGGAAGAGAACCCGTTACCCCACTAAAACGTCTGAAATTAATGCTAAAAAGACATAGTTTAAAGCTTGAGAGGGTAGAAAATAACTAAATAGCCCTTAGAAAATCACTGGGAAAAACAGCTAGGTGACCCTAACAGGTGGCCTAATGGGTCGTGGTGACTGACCACAACTTGTGGTCACACCCGTCAGGTACACTGGCTAAAAATTAACTGGGGATAGTAACAGGGGATTTAACGAGTTGTTACTGGGGACCAGGAATCGTTTCCCTTATTTGTCAAGTACACTGATCAACACAATATTTTCTCAACTCAGGTCTGACCACGAGTGACCTAACGAGTTGTGGGACCTGACCACGACTTGTGAGGTTGTACGTTGGGAACACTGTCTATTCTTAGACCTCCTTCTCACAGTTGACCTAACGAGTTGTTGGGTCACTTAAAGACTCGTTAGTTAGGTCGTTCTGCAATATTTCTACAGTTTTTTAGAATTTCTGATTTAAGTTCCGAATATTAATTTTGAGAGTCCATGGTGTTACATACATGAATCACAAAAATTTTACTAATAGAATAAATGAGAATTGCATGATCAGATTGAATAATCAAATTAAAAAAAACTTTAGTATTTAATACCAAAGAACGATTATGCAAAGCAAAAAAGGCTTCAATTTTTCAACACACACGAGAAAAGAAGGAGACAAATTTTTAACAGGAGTAGAGTGTGAGAATTTTCAGATGATATATTGCTGAGGGATAGCAATCTTCCCCCTGAATATAAAATAAGAGGAGGGCGTGCTTATATAGTCAGAGGAGTCCTTGTGAGTATGGACAGAAAATCTGTACCAGCTAAGCCACATAATTAGTTAAGGAAGCAAAAGGAAAGGAAATAATCAAGAAGATCAATCAAATAAGATCTCTTAATTAATAATTGAATCAATTATGTGTAAAACTACAAAGTTTATCATAAACAAACACGTACTAGATCAATTAAGGAAAGGGAATAAGAAGTTACACAAGTATTTCTTTATTTAAGACAAATCACATACATTGAGTATAAGGAATATTAAAATCTTACCACAATATTCAAATAGGAGGTACTTCTAATGACTAAAAGACAAAAATGGAAAGTAGTGAGGAGGTTTTCCTTTTTAGGCATAGATACAAGATAGTACCATAACTAATGTAGTACTAATGTTGTTATAATTATACAAATAAGCAAAATGTGTACTAAGGCTGTGTCACAGGATGATAGGTAGTATAATTGCCTTTATATGATCGGTAAGAATATTGTCACATAAGGAAAGTATGGGATTTTAATTTTCTTAGAGGTAAATCATCACATATATAGAGCATGGATACAAAATCAGTAGCAATATTTAATCATAAATATGTTAATTTAAGAATGCACATAAAAATAATCATGTAGAATCAAACAAAAATTAACAACTAATTGGTAAGAAATAATACGAACAAGATTATGGACTAGGGGTTAAGGGGGATATATGAAATATGAAATAGACCAAACCAGACATGGAGTTATAAGATCCATCGTAATACTTAAAGTACAGTGAAATGAAAATTTGGTATTGGTGTTTACAGTTGATAAATCAACCAAACAAAACAAAATTGACTGGATATTTCCTGGGGAGGTTGATGATGAGCCTTAGCAAGTTGTTCCATTGACGAGGTTTTTAGAACTTCATCGAAGGGACAGTGAGAGAGATTGTGAAGTTTTATTTTTCATGAGTTTGGCTTATAGTTGATGGCCAGTGGTGGATGAAGAGGAAAAGAATGAAGAGGGAGAGCAGGTGTTGTATGGCTGGATGAGGAGAGGTGAGGGTAGTCGCTGTCTGATGCTGTAAAGAGGTGGCTTCATCTGTGACTTGTGGTGGCAGTCAACGAGGGATTATGTTATTCAGTGGAGGCTGAGGGTGAAAGGAGAGGGGAAAAGGAGAGGTTGAGGGTTTGCCTGTGTAAGGGTACGACACTGTTGTTCGTCGGGAGATGGTTGAGGTGGTGGTTTGACAGATCTAGTTGGTTGGTGTTAATGGAGGCGACGGTGGCTAGATAAAGATAAGGGAGGAGGAAAGGCGGTGGTATGGAACAATGGTGAAGAGTTGCGGCACTGATTTTTGGTGGTCGGTGGCTCCCTGGACGGAGAAAGAGAGAGATGCGGTGATTTCCAGGAATAGACGGAGAAGAAGGGCAGAGAGGAAAGGTCTTTGTAGAGGGTCTACCTTTTCAGAATGATAGTTAGGTTTGGGTATTGGTATTGGGAGAAAGATATGAAAAGTATAGGATTTAATCTAGGCCGTAGAATTAGAGGAGATTGATGGGTGAGATTAAATTTGAGTTAAGTGGGTCGGATCATGGATCTGGGCTGGATAAATGGGTAGGATTAAATTAAGAGTCTGGGTTTTGGTGGTCGGCGGTGCACTAGACGGAGAGAGAGAGAGATGCGGTGATTTCTTGGGATAGACCGAGAAGAAAAGCAGAGAGGAGAGGTCTTTGCAATGGGCCTGCCTTGTCAGGATGAGAGTTAGGTTTGGGTTTGGGTATTAGGAGAAAGATATGGAAAGTGTAGGATTTAATCTAGGCCGTAGGATTAGAGGAGATTGACTGATGAGATTAAATTTGAGTTAAGTGGGTTGGATCATTGGGTTAGATCGCGGATCTGGGATGGATAAATGGGTAGGATAAAATTAAGGATGCATTGGGTTTTAAAATGTGGCCTAAATTGATTAAAAGTGGCTAGAATTGACCTAAATTAAATACAAAGTGGCTAGATTTCAAATAAATTGGGCTAAGATTGAATTAAACTGCTATATAATTAATAAAGTACTACACTTATGTAAAATTTTAGAAAATAAACAACATAATAGCGTAATTCACGATAAAACTATATAAATATTATTATTATGAAATTAATTATAAAGAATTAAGTAAAATTTTTGTAACACCTCAAACTTTCCTTGACCAAACTCAGACTCAGTAGATTAAACCAGAAAATTTCTCCTCAGAACAACCACGACAACAAGTCCTTTTCAGATGTAACGACCTGTTATCTGGGTCCTGGTCAGCCTTGTCAGTTGCCTTCTGGGAACCAATGAGACATGGAACGACCCATTGTGAGGAGAAACAAGTCGTCTTGTATTTAATTGCCTTCAAGTTTAGAGATCAGTCATGCCCTTTCTAGGAACCCACAGTCATACAATGAGTCATCGTTTGGAGTAACGACTCGTGAGGTGACTTATTGGTTGGAGTCCAGAGGATATTGAAAATTTCCTTCCAGTAGCAATGAGAGGCAACGACGACCCATTATAATGCACAATGAGTCATTGTTTCCATCCATGACATCAATCCAGAAATCCCCTACCTTATTCAGTATTGACAACGAGCGGTCATAACGACCCGTTGGTTCTTCCACTTAGTCGTTGCGTCGTCTGTAGTAGAGAGGTTAAGTGTTCCTTCCAGTGACAACAGGAGGTACCAACGACCATTGGTTTGTCTAATGAGTCGTGGTCTCCTTCCCTTGCCTAACATAGTGAGCCCTATTTCTAGGCCCAGAACCAGCGACTGGTCCCAATGAGCCGTGGCATTAACCAACGACTTTTTGTGTGACCTGTTGCTCCCCTATCGGGCAATTTCCAGATTTTTCTTCCAGGGTTATTTTAGTAACTTCCCATCTTCTAATCCTTAAACTTTTCCGTTTTGGGTTATATTTAGGGGATTTAGAGGGGAAATCAATGTTCATTCTTCATTCCTCTCATTCCCTCAAAGTCAGAAATGTAGAGACTCAGTCAAGAAGCACAGAGCAGGGCAAGGGTTCGACTCTTTCTTCTTAGATGTTCTCAAGGATTTTCTTCGGGTTTTTCTTCACCAGGTATGTGAGAATTTAGCAAGGAAATTTTTCCTTCCATTATGCCCCAAAACCCATTTAAATTTTCTTATCAGTGCTAGCCCTAAGACTTTTGAAATTGTCATGCCCCGAGCTTACACCCTGGATGTAACGCGGTACTTGAAGCCACAAGTGACCCCAAGTCAATCTCTGGTCTATCATACACTAGCATTCTAAGTAAACATGCACAACAAAACTTTTAAATAATAGATTTATTAGTTTAAGGAAATGTAAAGAATGAAAGTGAAGAAAGAAATAATATATCTGAAATACAATTCTGAAAGACAAGTCTATTCTGAAAGCCAACTACTGAGGAGTTGATAGGACAGGACCCCAACTAACTCTAAGTCTATACAAAACCATATCCAGCTGAAGTAATTAAACAAGGCCCTCAAATGATGAGGACTCAACTCTGATCTGCTAAAATGGAATACTCTGAAATTGAAGTAACTGTGTGTGCTGAATTTGAGAACCTGTAGTTGTATCATGAAATGATACAACATGAAAAGCATGCATCAGTACTTTGGATGTACTGAGTAAGTGGGGGAAACATACTGAATCTAAAGCCTGAACTGTAATGACACGCCATGTCCAACAGGTAAACTGAACTGAACTACTGATAGAATCTGAAATGGTCAAGACGACCGTGTCTGATGATCAAGGACATGCCCTAAGTCTGAAACACTGAATCTGAAATGCTGTACTGAACTGAGCTGCTTATTCTAACATTGGACTGGACTGACTAGTGGGAGAGTCTATAATTGACATTTAACCACGTGAGCTAGACGTGGAGTCCGATGTATACACCCCAACAGTAGGACCCAATATACCTTGCCAGGGTATAAAAGCATGAACAGGGTGATCACAAAATATCTGGGTCCAATCAGGCCAAGTAATACTGTAACCTACGTTGGCAACGTAGTTCTGGGAACCTGGGTGCGCTGGAACCCCATCTCGCTCAGTGCTAAGTTCTATTACCACTGGAAAATCTAAGTTGAACTACTAAGATGATAGCCCGAAACTGGGACCCAAGACTAGTCAAGGATGAATAACTACATGTACCCTGAGAGCCTTATTGGACCAGATTCTGAAACTAGGTTCTAAGACTGGTCAGAGATACTTATCTATAAGTGTTGTAACCGTCTACAAAACAACTAATAACTGAACGGGGTTTCTGGGGCTGGTCAGAGCTATAACTGAATGTCATGACCGCCTAATGGACCAAATAATTTAAATCTAAATATGAGTTTGAAAAATGGGAGGCACCACTGACACCTCAAAAATAAACTGGAGTCAAACTGATCAGTTGACATTTTCCGGACAACACTGAGGTTGCTAAAATCTGATTGAAGCTAGATTGATATGATTCTGACCGAGACTAGATTGATAGAGTTCTGTGTTCTAACTGACTAAATTACTAAGCAACAAATAGAGAATTTCGTTCAGCGTACTATAGTCATTCTGATTCATGGGAATATACCCGACACATATATAAAGCAAGACAATTATAGGAATTCAACCCAAAGCATTCTTCATTCACTAGAGGGAATTTAACAAGAAAAATCATTACTCAAAAGTTAGGGCTTAAATTCACTTTGTAATAACACTGACAATTTGATGGGGAACTGATGAAGATTATCTTAACAATAAGTATAAACATCGTTCTGAGTGAAATCAACGAAAATATACATGAATGCTTCTCATAATCAAAAGCTCGGTGCCTAAAACTAATAGAAGAAATTGAGGAGGACTTTGCGGATGCAAGGGAAGGACAATCCCCTTGCTAAAACCGGACACACCTGATGAAGAACCCACGAAAATCTTGAGAAATTAAGGAGAAGAAGGCTGCCCTAGTTCTTGCTCTGAGAATTCCTGAGAGAACTTACGGTCTATTTTCTGAGTGCTTGAGTGGGGAATGAGGAAAAAGACCCATTACCCCCACTAAAACGTTTGAAACCGAATCAAAATGACGTGGTTAAATGCTTGGGAGAATAGAAAATTACTAAATAGCTCTTAAAATTGGCAGGGAAAAATTGTCAGGTGCCCCTAATGGGTGACTTAATGAGTCATGGTCTCTGAAAACAACTCATGGTCATGCCTGTCGGGTACACTGCCTGGAATCTTCAGTGGGTGACTATGAGTGACTTAACGAGTCGTGGTCATTGGACATGACTCGTCGTCACCAGCCGTCGACCACACTCTCTCACCCCATGGTAAAATAATCCAAGGATGGTAACGAGTCACTCAATGAGTCATTCTTACGGACTACACCTCGTGGTGACTACCCGTCAAGTGCACTGCCAACTTCTCAAGTTTTTAGATGCTGGCCTGGCAATGAGTG
This sequence comes from Datura wrightii, assembly GCA_035772735.1. Lineage (NCBI taxonomy): Eukaryota > Viridiplantae > Streptophyta > Magnoliopsida > Solanales > Solanaceae > Datura > Datura wrightii. Next base: position 149,805,339 of record JASDFA010000018.1, read on the forward strand.
ACTCAACGGGTCGTGGGGCCTGACCACAACTCGTGAAGTTTCCCATTAGGAACACTAACTCATCATCTTGGCATCCTTCTCATGGTTGACCTGACGAGTTGTTGGGTCCTTTAACGACCCATCAGGTTGGTCGTTCTGCAACTTTTTTGCAGTTTTCCATATTTTCTGATTTATGTCTCGGATATTGATTTTTGAGCTTCTGGGACATTATAATATCTCTCCCTTGGAAACATTCATCCTCGAATGTTAGAAACTCATAGCAACCAGTAAAATAACAATCAAGGTATTCAAATACTACTCATTCAACTTCAAAATCTCTAAAATGACTACCTCCATTTCAGAGAATATATCTGAACTGAATTTTGCTATTCATAAACACAATCAAAGTCAGAAAGAAAATTTATTTATATGAACTGGTTCCAACAACTAGTTCTGGTCTTAAAACAAAATTCACATATCAAGCAACAACAGAGTCGGTAGAGAACAAGTGTGGGTATTTGGCCCTCATATCTGCTTCGGCCTCCCACGTAGCTCCTTCGACTTGCTGATTCCTCCATAAAACCTTGACTGAAGATATTTTCTTATTCCTTAGTCTACGAACTTGGCGGTCTAGGATCTGGATTGGTACCTCCTCATATGTGAGGCTATCCTTGACTGCCACACTATCCAATGGCACTACAGAGGTTGGATCTTCGATACACTTTTTCAAAAGTGATGCATGGAAAACTAGATGTACAACTACTAGTCTAAAGGAAACTCTAGCTCATAGGCCACCTTGCCGATACGCTGCAAAATTCTATAGGGTCTCACATACCTAGGACTGAGTTTCCCTTTCTTTCCAAACCTCATCACCCCTTTCATGGGCAAAATTTTCAGATATACCCAGTAATCAACTGAAAACTCCAGCTCTCTTCTTCGCACATCCGTATAGGATTTCTGACGACTCTAGGCTGTTTTCAATCTCTCTGAGATGAGCTAAACTTTCTGCATTGCCTCGTGAACCGAGTATGGCCCTATCAAAGTTGCTTCACAGACTTCAAACCAACCTATAGGAGATCTACACCTCCTACCGTACAATTCCTCAAATGGGGCCATCTCGATGCTAGAGCGGTAGCTATTGTTGTACGCAAACTCGATAAGAGGCAAGTGGTCATCCCAATTACCCTAAAAATCAATCGCGCATGCTCTTAGCATATCTTCTAGGGTCTAAATAGTATGCTCAGCTAGCCCATCTGTTTGCAGGTGAAAAGCTGTACTGGGCTTGGCCTGAGTGCCAAGTCCCTTCTAAAAAGACTTCCATAAATGGGAGGTGAACTGGGTACCCCTGTCTGAAATAATAGCCAATGGCACCCCATGAAGTCTAACCTGCTCCTGAATATAAATTTTAGCATAATCTTAGCTGAATTTGTGGTTTTAACTGGGAGGAAATGTACTGACTTAGTCATTCGGTCTACTATTACCCAGATTGAGTTATGCTGTCGATGAGTCTGAGGTAGACCTGTAATGAAGTCCATATTTACTTCTTCCAACTTCCAGGTGGGTATGCTGATATCCTGGGTCATCCCTCCTGGTCTCTAGTGTTCTACCTTGACCTGCTGGCAGTTTGGGCACTTAGCTACAAATTCAGTAATATCTCTCTTCATGCCATTCCACCAGTAAATATCCCGCAAATCGCGGTACATTTTGGTAGCACTGGGGTGAATGGTGTATCTCGAGCTGTGTGCCTCAACTAGTATCTACTGTCTCAACTCACCAACATCTGGCACACATATCTCCCCTGGTAGCAAAGCACCCTATCTCCCCCTTAGGAGAAAGCCTCAACCTCCTTTCTGAGGACTGCTTCTTTAAGTTTAAGTAGAACTGGATCTTCATCTTGTCTGGACTTAACTTCTATTACCAAGAATGAAACCGATCCGCTTTGCATTACCATGCCACCTTCAGCTGAATCCACCAACTGCACCCCTAACTGGGCTAGCCTGTGAACTTCTTTCGCTAGCTCCCTCTTGCCTTCCTCAATGTGAGCTACACTTCCCATAGACCGCCTGCTTAGGGCGTCAGCCACCATATTGGCCTTGCCTGGGTGATACAGCACACTCATGTCATAATCCTTTAAAAGTTCCAACCATCGTCTCTGACGCAGGTTTAAGTCCTTCTGGCTGAATACATACTGAAGGCTCTTGTGATCTGTGAACACATCCACGTAAGCCCCGTACAAGTAGTGTCTCCATATTTTAACGCGAATACCACCGCTGCCAACTCCAAGTCGTGAGTTGTATAATTCTTCTTATGGACTTTGAGCTATTTGGCGGCATAGGCTATCACTTTGCCCCACTGCATCAAAACACAACCAAGTCCAACTCTGGAGGTATCACAATACGCAACTAACCCATCTGATCCTTCAGGTAAGGTTAACATTGGAGCGGTAGTGATCCGAGTCTTCAACTCCTGGAAACTCTTCTCACACTCATCTGACCATTAAAATTTCACCTTCTTTTGAGTTAACTTGGCCAGAGGAGAGGCTATGGAGGAAAAACCCTCAACGAACTGACGGTAATAGCCCGCTAAGCCCAAGATAATGCTGATCTCGGTAGGAGAGGTAGGTTTGGGCCAATCCTTTACTGCTGAAATTTTGTGAGGATCTACTTGTATCACTTCACCTAATACTATATGACCCAAGAAAGACACAAACTTCAACCAGAATTCACAGTTGCTGAATTTGGCGAATAGCTGGCTATCTCAGAGGGTTTGTAATGCTAACCTTAGATGATTGGCATGCTCTTTCTATTTTGTAGAGTACACCGGAATGTCATCAATAAATATGATGACGAACATATCTAGGTATGACTTGAAAACCCTGTTCATTAGGTCCATGAAGGTTGTAGGGGAGTTTGTGAGTCCAAAAGACATCACCACAAACTCGTAGTGACCATACTGAGTTTTGAATGCTATTTTCGGTATGTCACACTCTCTAACCCTTAAATGCTGGTATCCTGACCTGAGATCGATCTTGGAGAAACAGCTAGCTCCCAAAAGTTGGTCGAATAGATCGCCAATTCTAGGCAAAGGGTACCTATTCTTAACTGTGACCTTGTTTAGTTGACGGTAATCTATGCACATTCTGAGGGTGCTGTCTTTCTTAGACACGAATAACATTGGAGCACCCCAGGGAGAGATGCTGGGTCTGATAAAACCCTTGTCAAGAAGATCTTTTAGCTGCTCCTTCAACTCCTTAAGCTCCGCTGGAGCCATTTTGTAAGGAGGGATGGAGATGGGATGAGTGTCTAGAAAGAAATCTATTCCGAAGTCTATTTCTCGTTCAGGAGGATCTCCAGGAAGATCTTCAGGAAATACATTTGGGAACTCGCTGACAACTGGAACTAACTGAATGGTTGGGGTCTTAGAGTTGGAATCTTTGACCCGAACCAGATGATATAAACATCCCTTAGAAATGAGTTTCTGGGCCTTAAGGAAGGAAATAAACCTACCCTTAGGCACTGAACTGCTGTTCGACCATTCTAATACGAGCTCATATGGAAACTAAAACTTGACAACTCTAGTCCTGCAGTCAACTGAGGCATAGCAGGAGTATAACCAATCCATGCCTAGAATAAGGTCAAAGTCGACCATGTCTAGCTCTATAAGATCATCTGGAATGATTTTATTCAAGATTGAGACTGGGCAGCATCTATACACTCGACTGGCTCTAACTAACTCGCCAACTGGGTGGAAATTGAGAAGGGTTCTGATAGGACTTCTGGACTGATGCCGAACTGAACTGCTACATATGGAGTTACAAACAAAAGAGTAGCTCCTTGATCTAGGAGGGCATACAAGTCCAGGTGAAAGATACATAACATACCAGTAACTATGTTAGGTGAGCTTTCCTAATCCTGATGAGAAGAGAGAGCATAAAAATGATTCTAGCGCTGACCGCTATCTGTACCTAATGGGTTGGCCTGATAGCTGGTCGGCCTGCTGGAGCTGATGAGGTAGTGGACTGTGATCTCCCTCACCCTGCTGATGGGCACTCCCTAAGCCTGTATCCAAGCTATCCACACCCAAAGCAACCTCTCGTCCCTGAAGGCATTCTCCTGGGTGATTCCTACCACACTTGGGACAAGCTGGATACTTGTTTCCTATACTATGGGCCTAAGACTGAGTGCTAGAAGAACCACCCCTCCGATCCTGGCGGGAACGAAAGGTTGGGGCGCTGGTTGATCTAGGTGCAGGGGCCCTCTGTTGTTGCTGCTGTGGGCGGCTACCACCGCCAGATCTCTAGTGGCCAAAATCTGTATGACCAGTACTTGCCGGCTTATTCTTACGCTCCATATCTTTTAGCTTTTCTGCCTCAATCTGTTTGGCATACACAATTAAGTTAGAAAGGTCCATGTCCTTGATTAGCATTGCCATCCTGCACTCTTTGAGGACCATATTAGATACTCCATTTACGAACTTCAGCATGCGAGCCCTTAGCTCGGCCACCATCTCTGGAGCATACTTTGATAGTCTAGTAATCTCCAGAGCATATTCCTCCACTGTCCGGTTTCCCTGCCGTAGGTTAGCCTCCCTCAGCTCCCAGGGAAAGAACCTATCTAGAAAAGCTGTAGGAAACTCCTCCCACTCAACTGGTCCTTCTTCTACTGACCCCCCCTCCTTCCACTATTCGTACCAAACCTGGGCTACCCCTTTTAGCTGGTAGGCAGCCAGGTCAGCACTCTCGGAGGAGCTGACACCCATGATCTGGGTGATCTTTCTGATCTCATCTACAAAGCTCCCACCTTTGTTCCGTGAAATTATGGAGGGTTCATCCAGGTAAAACCTCGCACCCGAGCAGAAACTACAGACCCATTTGTGGCTACTAGAACCACCTGCTGGTTCACCTAGTTGGTGACTGTTTGAACTAGAAATTGAATGGCTGCCCCAAATTTGGCTGTGGATATGGATTCAGAGGTGCTTCCGGAGCTGATGGGGAAGGTCTGTTGACATTAGCAACCCTTCTTTCATTACCACGTCCGGGAGGCATAGTTCACTGAAATGAAACAGAGCACGAATTAGAATGGCATTTCTGGAATTTGGACTTTAACGCATGATAAAGACTATGAACAAAAGAGAATTTTCCTAATAACATCTCGTAGCCTCCTCGTCATAAGTGTGGCACGCTTCACACCCATGAAAAGGATTCTACTCAATGCGACTTTCAGAAATTCCGAGGATACTCTAAACCTAGGGCTGTGATACCAAGTTTGTCATGCCTCGAGCTTACACCCTGGACGTAACATGGTACTTAAAGCCACAAGTGACCCCAAGTCAAAGCCTGGTCTATCATACACTAGCATTCTGAGTAAACATGCACAACAAAACTTTTAAATAACAGATTTATCAGTTTAAGGAAATGTAAAGAATGAAGGTAGAAAAAGAAATAATATATCTGAAATAAAATTCTAAAAGACAAGTCTGGTCTGAAAGCCAACTACTGAGGAGTTGCTGGGACAGACCCCCAGCTAACTCTAAGTTTATACAAAACCATATCAAACTGAAGTAATTAAACAAGTCCCTCGAGTGATGAGGACTCACACTCTGATATGCTAAAATGGAATGCTCTGAAATTGAAGTAACTATCTGTGCTGAATTTGATAACCTGCAGCTGTATCATGAAACGATACAGCATGAAAAGCATGCGTCAGTACTTTGAATGTACTGAGTAAGTGGGGGAAACATACTGAATATAAAGTCTAAACTATAATGAAATGCCATGACCAACAAGTAAACTGAACTGAACTACTGATATAATCTGAAATGGTCAAGACGACCTTGTCTGATGATCAAGGACAGGCCCTAAGTTTGAAACACTAAATCTAAAATATTGTACTAAACCGAGCTGCTTATTCTGATATTGGACTGAACTGACTAGTGGGAGAGTCCATAACTGACATTTAACCACGTAAGCTAGACGTGGAGTCCAATGTATACACCCCACCGGTAGGACCCAATATACCTTTCTAGGGTATAAAGACATGAACTGGGTGATCACAAAATATCTGGGGCCAGTTAGGCCAAGTAATACTGTAACCTACGTTGGCAATGTAGTTTTGGGAACCTGGGTGCGCTGGAACCCCGCCCGCTCGGTGCTAAGTTCTACTCCCACTGGGAAACCTAAGTTGATAGCTCAAAATTGGGGTCCAAGACTAGTCAGGGACGAATAACTGCATGTACCCTAAGAGCCTTATCGGACCAAATTGTGAAACTGGGTTCTAAGACTGGTCAGAGCTGCTTATCTAGAAGTGTTGTAACCGTCTACAGAACAACTAATAACTAAACGGGGGTCCTGGGGATGGTCACATCTATAATTGAATGTCATGACCGCCTAATGGACCAAATAATTGAAATCAAAATTGGAGTCCAAAAACATGGAGGCACCACTGACACCTCGAAAATAAACTGGAGTCAAACTAATCAGTTGACATTGTCTGGACAACACTGAGGTTGCTAAAATTTGACTGAAGCTAGACTGATATGATTCTGACTGAGACTAGTGTGCTGTGTTCTAACTGACTAAATTACTAAATAGCAAATAGAAAATTTCATTCAACGTACTAAAGTCATTCTGATTCATGGGATATTTACCCAACACATATGTAAAGCAAGACAATTCTAGGAATTCATCCCAAAGCATTCTTCATTCACTAGAGGGAATTTAACAAGAAAAATCATTACTCAAAAGTTAGGGATTCAATTCACTTTTGTAATAATACTGACAATTTGATGGGGAACTGATGAAGATTATATTAACAATAAGTATAAACATCATTTTGAGTGAAATCAATGAAAGTAAACATGAATGCTTCTCATATTCAAAAGCTCAGGGCTTAAAACTGATAGAAGAAATTGAGGAGGACTTTGGAGACGCAAGGGAAGGACAATCCCCTTGCTAAAACCCCACATACCTGATGAAGAACCCACGAAAATCTTGAGAAATTGAGGAGAAGAAGACTGCCCTAGTTCTTGCTTTGCGAATTTCTGAGAGAACTTACGGTCTATTTTTTGAGTGCCTGAGTGGGAAATGATGAAAAGGACCATTTACCCCCACTAAAACATCTGAAACCAAATTAAAAAACTGATGTGGTTAAATGCTTGGGAGAATAGGAAATTACTAAATAGGCCTTAGAAATTCACAGGAAAACACTGTCAGGTGCCCCTAACGGGTGACCTAACGAGTCGTGGCATCTGAAAATGACTCGTGGTCATGCCCTTCAGGTACACTGCCTGGAATCTTCAGTGGGTGACCACGAGTGACTTAACGAGTCATGGTCACTGGACACGAATCGTGGTCACTAGCCGTTGACCACATTGTCTCACCCCTGGGATAATAATACAAGGCTGGTAATGACTCACTCGATGAGTCGTTGTTATGGACGACGCCTCGTGGTGAACGCCCGTCAAGTACACTGCCAACTTCTCAAGTTTCTTGATTCTAGCCTGGCAATGAGTGACTCAACGAGTCGTGGGGCCTGACCACGACTCGTGAAGTGTCCCATTGGGAACACTAACTCATCATCTTGGAATCCTTCTCACAGTTGATCTGACGATTCGTTGGGTCGTTCAACAACCCGTCAGGTTGGTCGTTCTGCAACTTTTCTATAGTTTTCCAGAGTTTTTGATTTATGTCCCGGATATTGATTTTTGAGCTTCCGGGGCATTACAGAAATTTAGTAATTTTTCAGTCAAAATCTGATTCAATTCATGTGGATCGATGTTCATATTGTTAGCTGTTATATTTCCACTTCTTAGAGATCATATTGATACTTGCTTCCTATAAATGGGTTTTATCCCTAGTTCTTGAATACAAAAGTTTGAGTCTTGCATAATTGTATAGAAATAATATTTCTTGACTCTGTCAGTGTTGGAAATTCCATGCTATTATTATTAGTTAAATGCTCTGTCAGTTGTATGCTAGCTCGGTTCAGTCATGATGTTAATATCTTCAGTATCTTTCAGTAAAGTCAGCTGATCAGTTTGACTATAGTCATCTCTTGAGGTGTCAGTAATGTCTCCTAGTAATCAGTTATCATTTATTAGTATCAATTCTTAGTTATCAGTTACCAATTTGTTCTTTAGACGATTATGATTCTTCCAAATAAGCAGCTCTAACTAGTCTTAGAACACCAGTTACAGTATTCGGTCTAATAAGACTCTCAGGGTCCTTCTTGATAAGTATCCCTAACTTAGTCTTGGGACTTAGCTTTGAGCTATTATCTTAGTAGACAAATTTAGGATTTATCCAGCGGGAGTAGTACTTAGCACCGAGCGGACCGGGGTTTCAGTGCGCCCAGGTTCCCAGAACTACGTTGATGTGCTGTGGATTTACGACATATTCGACGCTCAAAACTAAAAAACCATCATGGACTTAGGTGTATTTATGTGGAAATGAGGTACTTTTCCTTTTTTTATAGGATAAACAAGTGTTGTAACTGAAAATTTCAAAAGATAGCTTAAAAAGTGCAAAATAGGCAAAAAGAGCAGACCACAGTACAGATCGTAGGAAGGACCTACCAGTCATACTGGTGGCCGTGAGAAGTTGCTGGAAGTTAAGGCTGAGTAGATGTGACCCACAAGTCCCAGTATGATTCGTAGTAGGCTTGTACAGTCGTGATGAAATATAGAAGAATTGAATCTGAGTATGGCTCCTACTACGAGAAGAAAGTACGATGTGTAAGACAAAGGTACAATTCGTACCATTTTGGTCATGATGAATTTCAGAAAAACTTCAAAATATCTGATTCAAAGTATGGGAGCTCAGTACGAGTCGTGAGTTGATGGTATGAGTTGTACCCAGATCCAACACTTACCCAGAATTTATCTAGCTGCGATTGTATGAGTGGAAGTTACGGGTCATAGGAGCATGCTACAGATCGTAGGTCGAGTCGTGGCACTAGCAGCGATAGATATGGAAATTCACCCTGTTGGCTTAGGAAAAGGATTCTTGTGTATGTATGAATATGTTTTAGGTTTTATTTTTATAGAGAGATGTCAGTTTGATAGATTTAGAGAGTAGAAACCTTGAGAGAGAGATAACTAATTTGGTCTTAACTTGTGATCAACCTGTTCATGAATTCATCTTGTTCTTGATACTTGTTCTTCAAGATTTTGTGGAGTAATTGAAGGAAGTGTTTTTTCTCAATCATTATTGTAAGTGTTGATTTTTATTCTTAATCATGAATTCAAATCACAACCTTGCAACTATGAGAGGCTAAAACCTCCATAACTAGGGTTGTGAGAACCATGCTTAATTAACAAGCTAGGGTTACATAAAGTGATCTTAAAACCAATACAAACACTTATATTGTATTCTCTTCATGCTTAAACGTTTCTTAATGGTATGCAACATTAGGAAGTTCCCGAATTCTTTACTTGCTTTGGTCGAAAAGATAGAAATTAGGAAAAGAGAATTACAACGGAGCCTTGATCTTGATGATCACTGTATTAACTTGAGCTGTGGTTGCAAGATAGTTAAATCTGAAACTTAATGATAATAGATAGTTTGAAACCTCTCATGAGACTAGGTCGAGTAATTGAGTATAGTCATTCAATAGGGAATTGTCAGTCATTTGAATGAACCTAAGTTATCAGTTCTATAAGTAAGCATTAGTGATAATCACGAGTGTATACCCGAAGCATTTATGAACCCATGGGGAACACAAACCCTAGTTATCCTATTGACTTAACATCAGAATTTTGATATTTTCTTTTATTATTGATTTTCTTTAGAATCCCCCTATTTTGAAGTAACTACCTTACAAGTTCAGTTACTGGCTATAATCTAGTCTCCCTATTCCATGTAGGATTGACCCCAACCTCTAGTTGGGTTCTTTATTGACAATGTACACTTCTCACTTCAGTAAGAGGTGTGGTTTCAGCGTTATCATACGTTGCCACCGTAGGTTACTTGGCCCATCCGGCCACAGATTTGTGATCACCCAGTTCATGCATTTATACACTATCAAGGTATATTGGGTCCTATAGGTGGGGCATATATATTGAACTCCACATTTAGCTCACTGATAATGCTCAAACCACACCTCTTACTGAAGTGAGAAGAGGACGCTATCAACAAAGAACCCAACTAGAGGTTGGGATCGAATCCACAGGGAATAGGGAGAACTGGATTATAGCCGGTAATTGAACTTGTGAGGTAGTTACTTCAAAATAGGGGGATTCTAAACATTCAATAATAAAAACAAGTATCAAAAATATGATTTTGAGTCAATATTAAAGGATAACTAGGGTTTGTGTTCCCTATGGGTTCATAACTGCTTTGGGTATACACTCGTGATTATCACCAAAACTTACTTATAGAACTAATAACTTAGGTTCATTCAAACGAATGACTAGTCCCTATTGAATGACTATACTTAATCACTCTACCAAGTCTCATTAGCAGTTTCAAACTATCCGTTATCACTAAGTTCAATATTTAACTATCTTGCAACCACAACTCAAGTTAATACAATGATTATCAAAATCAAGGCTCCGTTGTAATTTTCTTTTCCTAATATCTACCTCTTTGACCAAAGCAAGTAAAGAACTCGGACAAGTCCTAACATTGTGCATCATTAAGAAACATTTAAGAATGAAGAGAATACAATATAAGTGTTTGTATTGGTTTTAAAATTATTTTGTGTAACCCTAGCTTGTTAATCCACCATGGTCCCCACAACCCTAGCTATGGAGGTTTTAGCCTCTCATAGTTGTAAGGTTGTGAATTGTATTAATGATTAAGAATATAAATCAATACTTACAATTATGAATGAGAAAAATACTTCCTTTTGTTACTCAGCAAAATCTTCAAGAACAAGTAGCAAGAACAAGATAAATTCAAGAAAAGGTTGATCAGAAGTTGAATCAACTCAATTCTCCTACAAATCTCTTCTCTCCTTGTCTTTTCGTGTCTTTCATGTCTCTCCTACTTGTCTATGATTGTCTACAGAAAAATAAAACCTAAAATGTATTTATACAGACACAAGAATCCTTTTCCTAGGCTAACAAGATGAATTTCCATATCTGGTGCTACAGTTGTCATGAGCCATGTTACGATCCGTAGCATCATCCTACGACCCGTAGGTTCCTGTCGTACCTTGCATTGTTGGCTGAATTTTTTCTAAGTGTTGGATCCAGGTACGATTCGTACCTCCATCATACGACCCGTACTGAGCTCCCATGGTTTGATTCTGAAATTTTGGAATTCTTCTGAAGTTCATCATGACCGTCATGGTACGACTCATACCTTATTCCCACAGGTTGTACATTCTTTCTGTAGCAGGAGTCGTCACCTTATGCAAATTTTCTGGATCCTGTCATTATTTCATCACCACAACTCATACAAACTTGATACGACTCGTACTAAGACTCGTACATTACATCTCTTCAATTCTAGTCTTCTTCAACTTTTCACGACCATGAGTATGACTCATAGGTCCTTCCTACAGCTTGTACTGTGGTCCGCAAATCTGAGCATATTTTGCATCTTTCAGGATTTCTTTTGAAATTTTTAGGTCCAACACCAATTTATCCTGCAACCAAAGGAAAAGTACCTTATATCCGTATAAACATACCTAAGTTTATGTTATTTCCTTAGTTTTGAGCATCGAAAGTGCTGTAAATTCATAGCACATTACTCACATAGTTATATGTCGGTTATAGACTCTCCCACTAGTCAGTACAGTCTCAGTTCAGTTCAGTTAGCTCAGTTCAGTATCTCAGATCCAGGACATGTCTATGACCATTAGTCAGGGTCATTATTGAATATACCAGTTATATTTCAGTTGTATTAGTTTTTAGTATTTCTGTTGGCCATTTCATGTCATTTTAGTTCAGTTACATATTCTTTCATGCTTATTATGTCTCTCACTTACTTAGTATATTCAAAGTACCGATGCATACCTTCTATGTTGTATCGTATCATGATACAGATGCAGGTTCTTAGTCCCAGCATCATTAGTAGTTCCCTCAGGCGATCTCAGCAGCAACATTTGGTGAGTCCTTATCTTTCGAGGATGATATTTATTTTCAGTTAGTTCTTTACAGTCAGATTTTAGAGTTAGCTGGGGGCTTGTCCCAACAACTCGTCATTTATTAGTTGGCTTTCAAACATATACATAGATATTCAGTATTATTTTCAGATGCATTAACTCTTTGTCAAATCAATTTTCCTTAAATGGATTTATTTAATTAAAGCTTCCGCTTAGGTTTTTCTCAGCTTACCAGTGTAAGGATAGACCATTGGTTGACTTGGGGTCACTTGTGGCACCAAGTATCGTGTCCTGTCCGGGGTATAGACTTGGGTCATGACAATTATATCTAATTGAAAGTATGTATTATGCAGTATATTATATATGACATAATTACATGTAATATTGGAAATTAATAACTTGAAAAAAAATGCAAATAAAATATTTTAAATTATAACTTGAAAAGTGTAGAAATGATAAATAACTACGCAAAAGCTAAATATATATCATTTTAATACTAAAATATTATGAATGCGAACCAAACAATTATGTTAAAAGAAAAATTTGAAAATATTCATATATATATATATATATATATATATATTAATACGCAATTTAGACGAGGCATAGGGAGGTCAAAATTGGGTGTCAACAATACCTACTTGTATTTCAACTAAATGGGGTTGATGGGTATATCCCTCCTCAACAACAACTTCTATCCTATCACCAATGGGTTCAAGGATCTTTAAATTACCATTCTGTATTTATTTTTAACCCTTTCAATTTTCTTTTTAAAGTTCAACTGAAAGCCAACAGATTACTTACTAGGTGATCAGTCTCATAAATAATAAATTAAAACAAAGAAATACAAACAACCATAAAAGAAGAATCAAAACTAAATTTAATTAATTTGTCAAACAATCAACCATTCACCATGGCCAAAAAACTAGAATATGAGTTTAGCCACTCATAGACAAGCGGAAAAACAAATACTTAGTCATCATCATGCTAAAATATGAAATAAAGAGGAGAAAATCTAGTTGCAGAACCTTGTCTTCCTTTAAAATTTCTTACAAACTTTCATGAATGAGCTACAGAATAAAGATGAGAAAAGAATTCTTCAAGCAGTCCAAAACTACTCCCAAAAGTCAAAAACTATGTAACAAATGATCTAATGCTTATATTTAAAGATGAGCCTTCAAATGATGCTTCTGCCTTCAAGACTTGGCTTAAAAATCAGCATTTTTCACCCCAGAATGGGTCTGGCGTACTGCCCCTCCTCTCTTGCCACAGATTTAGTCAAATTTTCAGTTCCAGATAGGGCTTGGTGTGCTTCCACAGCCATAGCACCATCCTGAGAATTTTTTCTCTGAAGTTTGAGGACTGCTGTGGGGTGCCATCCATAGCACCAAACTGATATTTTATTTTTCTGAAGTTTTGTACTTGGTGCGGGGCGCCAGCATAGCACTAAACACGTCAGATTCTGAAATCTTCAGTCCTTGCATCATTTTGAGTCCATTTTGCTTAGTTTCCTGCTCAAATCAACTCAAATAATTTGTTAGTGCATAAAACATACACATACATGAATTTAAGCATAAATTAAGGAATATGAACTCAAAACATGATCAAATATGTGCAAAAAATGACAAAAAGGTATGAAAATATGCCCAACAACAGGCGTCTTTATTAAACCCTTTCGAGGGACTAGTTTTTAAAATCCAAATCAGAAGGGATTTGGAAGTTCTGGTCCTCATCGCTGCTGAAACAAAAACATTTACCGATGCAGTGGTTCCACTACAGTGGGGGAGGGTTCTGCCGGCTGTGGGCATCCACCTGGGTCTACCTATTTTGTGACCCAGCCAATTCGAACCTGTTCATCTTGCACTCTTTTGCTTTTCAGGACCTTTGTTCAAAATCTTTGAAATTTAAATTCACTCACCTTAGGATGGTTGGAGTGTTACAATAACGGCTAGGTGAGTCCTTACAGATATCTAAGTACTAACAAACTTGCGTAGTTTTACAGGTATAATCCCCAGAAAGCTAGAACTGGGGAAAACTTTTTAAAGTTCCTGTAAGGAATATATGTATATATATATATGTATATATATATATATATATATATATATATATATATATATATATATATATATATATATATATATATATATATATATATATGTATGTATATATCTTTCCTTTAATTTTACTTATTCAAAAACTAGTTTCATATTAGCCTATGTTTTCTTAGATTTGATTAACCACTTTATCTAGTAATGTTAAAGTTTGCAGGTGCAAAATCAGAGGCAATAACAACTCTTCCATCAAATTGAATCGATTTTCGCTTTCACTCTCGATCTTCTATCCTCGATGTGATATCAAAGTAATGATTCACATTCCTCTCTCATCTCTCCACTCTTATCAACTCGTGCCACTTCCATCTTTATTCAACCCTCGTACTATAAATTTCTTTTAGGGATACCTTTCGTCCCTAAATCTAGAATTACACACGACCTGATTCTCGTAAACTCGAGATATATAGGTAACTTGATACCGAAGTCTCGGCCATAATATTTTCACAACTTTTATTTCTTTCTGTCTAAACCCACCACAACCGTTCCTTCGGTCGAACAAAATTGGGTACTAGGTCAACATTCTTTGCTCACCAATTCATCCTTTATTCCCGAGCAAAGAAGGGGTAGTCATTGAAACCCAGTTTTGACCTTCCTATGACCCGTCTAAGCTGCGTATTAATATATATATATATATATATATATTGTCACGCCCCATCTTGGGAGGCATGACTGGCACCTGGTGCCCTACTAGGATCTGGACTGCTGAACTAACTGAGCTTAAGCCCCTCTGGTGCAAGGATGGCTCTAACTCTGGATTCAAGAAAACGACGGGCTATATAGCGGCTATAAATACAGCCCCCGTCCGACAAGGCCTATAGCTACCTATTAAAAGCAAACAGCTAACCAGAAATAACTAAATATGAGGAGTCCTATGCGGGCTGACAAGGCCACCATGATATCTAGTTATAGCTGAAGAAAACGAAATTAGGTGCTAAACTGATCTATGACCGACAATGTCACCAACTAACAACTGAACAAGGCCCCACACGGCCATCACATACAATCTAACCACAGGGAATATGATACAATCGGCAAGCCTCTAAGAATAATAAGATAGTCGGGACAGGGCCCTGGCCCACCCATACTGTACAATCAAAAGGAGAGTAAACCTCTATCTTTCAAGCTCCGGATGAAAGGAGCTGAAGGCTCTGTATCGCTGACTAGAACTATGAGGGATCTGCTCCTCGTCTATGCACACCTGCAGGCAAGTAATGCAGCACCCCAAACAAGCGTCAGTACCACTGGTACTGAGTATGTAAAGAAATAATTGTAAACATCTGAAAGTAAATAGTAATGCTGACAGTAACTGAAGTAATAGGAAACGGACTGAAACTGACCGAGATAGAGGAATCAGGGCTAACATAGCTATAATGAGAAGAGTAAGGGTCATACCTAATAACATGACGTTCTACTGTCTATCTATCAATAACTAAAACAACATAAAATAAACCTTACCTAGCCCCCATAAGCCGAAAGGTGAAATCATCACTATCTATTTACCCCTACCCAGGTCATACCACGTCACCTAGTAGCTATAAGCATCCTGTTGGTCCCCTGGGTGACGTGCCCGCAAGTGTACGAGTCATGCAAGTAATATAGTGGCTCTTTTTAAGAACCGGAATGTCGAACCCACAGGGACTGGACCCATTCCTCTAACTATCCATTTCTAGTGTGATCTTAAATACCTCAAGTGTTGGTTATAGACATTTTCGATTGAGATTAATTAAGTCTATGTTTGGGTCAGCGAGATATTCTGAAATTACTCTAGGAGCAACATAGAGTTAAAACCAATTAATCATGCGATCCTACGATTTGCAATGGGGTAAGCATGGAACTATCAATTGTTATTTCACATAATTAGAATTGCATGCTTATGGTCTTTCGAGCCTCTAAACACGGCAATCTAGCCTCACTGCATCATTGTGAGCGAGGCGTTTAATTTCTAGTTGCGGGCAATCAATTATGTTGTGGTTTACGGGGAAACGATTTGGGACTTTCGTGCGTCTAACCATTTAACTCAACTTAGCCTCACAACTACTTCTTCGAGTGGTGATGTGATATCCCAAGTTGGTCTTTCACAACCCGCGTGTCTCAACCAAGCACGGTGTTAGGTATATTTCTATCCTGACACAAAAATCTTTCCCGAGATACAAACATGCTCCTCACATTCTCATGTCCTGAACTAAGTAATGCTTTCTCAAGCTATTACTAAAACTAACAAATATGCTTTCATGGTGATCAATCATAAAAACAAGCAACAATCCAGAATGCAAGACGAAAACAACAATCAATAACTTAATTCCAAAACAATTTCATAAAATCACAATCATAATTCATGGCTTCAATCCTAGAGGAAGGGTTCTTGCCATTCATGTTCGTAAAACTACACTAAATACTACTAAAATAACATACTTACATGAATTTGGTAGATGAGAAGGGAATTTTCCAAACCCTAGATGAGTTCTCCCACTTCTCCCTTAGCTCCTAGGTAGTTTTCCAGAATAAAATCGTGACCCCCTGGAATTAGGAGCTAAGGGACCTATTTATAGTAATTGGAAAACGTGCATAATTTAGCCTGTCATGGAACGGCTCTGTGTCACGGAGTGTATCGCGGAGCACTGCCTCCGTGACATGGAGGCAACGCGAAAGCTCTCTGGAAATCACCCGAAATTTGGCCTCGGCAGCGCCCTGCCGCATTGGCAGCGTGTCACGCTGCTTGGGCAGCGCGTTGACGCCTCCATGTCGTGCAGCCAGCCTGCCATGGAACGTTGCCAACGTGCAGGTGGGCTGTTGTGATTAGCCTGCCTGCCGTGGCACATTGCCAACGCGCAGGTGGGCTGTTTTGTGCCTCCTCTTTGCCGACGTTCGCGGGTTAATTCCGTTTCCAAGCCTCTACTTCACCAACTCATGGATTAGTTACTCAAAAGTCATCAAAACCTACAAAACAAAGGCTAATCATGTTGGTTAGCACATATCTTCACTTCATATAAAATTACATGAAAATGTATACAATAACTTAGATAAACAAGACTAATTTATGTCATAAAGCGTATCTCGGGCATGCTATTTTTGCCCGTGATCACAACCCCACACTTAAAGCCTTGTTCGTCCTCGAACAACCTTTTACATATCATGCATATGGAGACTCCCACATAACTAATTTAGCAAGATCATTCAAGTTACGGCTATAATGATTACGTAAGATAACAAGCTACAAATAGAGCATGCACGGTTGGATCATTGAAATGAAGTACAACTATGTTAAGACTTCTTAACCTCAAGAATCGACTCTCAATCTTAGCAAACTCATGCAAATCAACTGATTAAGAAATACCACATGAATTATAGCCTTCATTTAACACGTGCCCTCACGGAAAGAGAGTTACCCAATTTCACACGCAAAAACAATTTTTAAATCACAACATGTGTGGGTACATGAATAGAATTACGCTCACTCTCACAAAGAATTCACATGCATCATGTAATGACCCATAGGCTTGCCCTTAGTGTTTTATTCCACTAATTTAAGGAAGTGTGAATGTAAGATCAAGTAGGACTTTTTAGGTCGTAATGTAACTCGGTTGCGGGTAGATACTATT
This sequence comes from Datura wrightii, assembly GCA_035772735.1. NCBI lineage: Eukaryota > Viridiplantae > Streptophyta > Magnoliopsida > Solanales > Solanaceae > Datura > Datura wrightii. The sequence goes on from JASDFA010000018.1 coordinate 149,823,075, forward strand.
ATGGCCAGTAATAGTGACTATCTTTCCTCAGCTCTTTTCATACATCACGTCCTCATCACTAACTTCCCTTCCCTTACTTCACCTTTTTTCTCCTTTCATTTTTTTCTTTTTCCTCTTATGTTCCCCCTTTCTTTAAGCACTTTTAGCTTATTAGTAAGGAGCTCTATAAATAATTTTACATTAATTTGTTTTCTTACTCCTTACTAATAATCAACCATTTTCACACAAGTGCACCCTTGTCCTTTTCTCACTTCTACAACTTGCTATTTTTCCTTTCTTTTCATTCTTCTCACTCCTTTACTCCTTCGGATTCTTTCCACTCAAGCGCTTAGGAGTTTTGGGTCAAATTCAAGGCTAATGAAAGAAAAAGGATTAAGCTTATGTTGCAGCTGTCAAAGAATAGGCTCAAGGCTCAATGGGGCTAACTAGGATTAATTTCTCAAGGTAGGTAAAACGAGGGATAACAATTTGGTTCATTCAAAGAAATGCCTATATCATTTCCTACAATTCACATCCTTCATTTCGTTTTATAAACACACCAGGAAAGTTCTAGACAATCCACAATAGCACAGAATACTCAAAAACCTTACACTCATGGCACATGCTCAATTCAAGACACATTCAGCAGACTCTTAACTCAGCTAATCACTAGAATTCAAATTAAGCTTCAATCATATTGAGTCACATTCAAGAGCCTAAGTGTCTCAAACAAAGTTATACACTTGCATGCTTCACACTGAACATACTTGCCTCTTACAATCACGTATAACACATAACAAGAACATCAAGCACCAATTAGTTATGGTTTCAAAATCCCAAAACCTATCGACCAATTTTTCCTCAAGATGGTCGTCATCCATCCATCGTCGGAAACAGTCCCTAACTATGACTAAAGACACTATCTACAAACAAAGGAAATAAAAAACATAAAAAAATTTTTATTCTTCGGTTCAAAGACCCCCTCGTCGGAAAAGAACCGAAAAGAAAAACCAACGGGTGATGAAGTCATGCTTAATTCACAAAAATTTTTCAAATTTCTCCCAACTTTCACACAAGCATCACATTCACCAAAAACTTGTTAAGCATAAAAATTTAGAAATTTTTCTCACCCCACACTTAAATCATGCTATGTCCTCATAGCATCAAATTACATTTAAAGGATGAGAAATACTCCCTGCGCCTCTATGCCAAGCTAAGAGCATGCTTTCCTTTCAAGTTTTCAGAGGTGGGTGTTCAACCCCACACTTCTTCTCTTCCATGCTCTTCAGCTTCCACCTTCTTGGTACTCAGACTTCCTTCCATTTGTGCTTAACTTTCCACCAAAAACACCAACAAAATAAACATAACAAAATCAACACAAAATTAAAATTACAAATTGTACCTGAGGTACCCTTGGGTTGCCTCCCAAGCAGTGCCTTATTTTACGTCGTGGCACGACATGGACTATCCTTTTCAGAACATCCTCATACCTGGGTTCCCGTTCGAGAACCGTCTCCTTTTCTTTTGCTGTTTAGAGGAAACAGCCTCCACTCTATTCCTCTCTTTCTCCAACTTCTTCTCAATTTGAAGCCCTTTATCAGACTCGGGCTGAACACTTGACCTTGCCTTTGGCCGTGCACCTGTGGAATCCTCCACCCCACACTCATCCTCTACCAACACACTAACCTGACAAAGGTTAGTGTAGTGTGCGGATGGGTTCATTTCTTGGTAAACGCGGAAGAGTTCTTCTTCATCTTCGACCCTCATTTTCAGGGTCCCTGCTCTCAGATCAATCACCGCTCCACCGGTGGCCAAGAATGGCCGTCCCAAGATTAAGGGTACCTAGTCATCAACCTGAAAATCTAGAACAATAAAATCACCAGGTATAATAAACTTACCTACTTTGATGAGGAGGTCCTCTATTATTCCATCAGGTGTCACTCGCGACTTGTCAGCCAACTGCAGCATCAACCTTGTCGGCCTCGGTTCTCCCAACCCTAGGGTGTTGAATAAGGATAGGGGCATTAGATTAACTACTGCCCCTAAGTCACACAAAGCTCGTAGCACCTCAGTTTTACCAATTTGTATGGGGAGGGTAAAACTCCCTGGGTCTTTAAGCTTCTTTGGCATTTTGCTCAATACCCTGTGACTGCGCTCCTCAGTTAGTGCTACAGTCTGGACATCCACCAATCTAACTTTGTTCGCCATCACGTCCTTCAAGTATTTATCATACTTGGGCATTCCCTGCAAGACATCAATAAGAGGCAAATTTATGTGAAGTTCTTTGAAGCTCTCAACGAACTTTTTAAAGCATTCCTCCTCCTTGCTCTTTCTGAATTTCTGAGGGAATGGTGGTGGTGGTCTTTGTGCTGGCTGCAATGAAAGTTGCACATTTTGTTGCCCAGCACTCTGATTCTCTCCCATGTTGATGGATGGTCCTGGTCTAACCAACTCCGGTTGCACCTCCTTTCTCAACTCTTTTGGCACTGCATCAACTAATTGCTTACCGCTTCTCAGACTAATGGCATTGATCTGTCGGGGGTTAGGATCTGTGTCGCTTGTTAATCCCCCTTGTGATCTCGTGTTTTGAGTAGCTGCTATCTGACCCACTTATTTTTCAAGATTTCGGGTGGCTACTTGCTGATTCATTAAGTCTGTTGCCATCCTCGCCTAATTTTCTGCTAACTGCTTCTAGGTCTCCATAATTTTCTGCAGTGTTTCCTCAATGCTGCTACTCAATTGCCCATCATTCTGCCTATTCTGCTGATACTGCTGTTGTTGAGGTTGCATATAATTCTGCTTTTGGTTCCCACCCCAAGAAAAATTCGGGTGGCCCTGCCAATTTCTGTTGGAGTTGTTCCCAAAATTCTAATTCCTATGCACATTACCAACAAAATTTACTGATTTCGGATTGGCTCCACAAGATTCTGCATTGTGCCCAGTATTACCACAAATTTCACACCAACTCGGAGCTTGCTGAACTGCGTTAACTTGGCCCTGGTGTTGGTTCATACTCAGTTTATTGAACTGAGTCATCATCTGATGCTGGAACGAAGCTAACTGTGCTGCCAAGGCATTCAAACCATCTACTTCTATCAACCCTGATCTCTTTCCTGCCCCTCTCGATGACTCACTGTGCCACTCTGGATTTCCTTGAGCAATTCTATTCAACAAAGTGTACAACTCATCATATGTCTTATCCAAGGCTTGCCCACCCGATGCAGAGTCTAGTAATATTTTTGTGTGTGGGTCTAGACTTTCTACAAAGGTATGAGCTGGCACTTCATTTGATTGCTGGTGATGGGGACAGTCTCTCAACAATGACTTGAATCTTTCCCAAGCCATATATAAGTTCTCATCAGGCCTCTGCTTGAAACTGAGTATTTCACTTCTCAACTTTGCAGTTTTGCCTGAAGGGAAGAATCTGATAAGGAACTTCTTAGCCAAGTCATTCCATGAAGTTATGGAGTTCGGTGGCTCAGCCTTCAGCCACTTTTTCGCCTCTCCCAACAGTGAAAATGGGAAGAGGGTCAGTCGGACATAATCTGTGGACACGCCGGTGGGGACAAACGTCTCACTAATCTCTAAAAAGCTCTGTAGGTGCTGCTGCGGGTCCTCATGTGCCATCCCAGTGAATTGACCACTAGAATGTAACAGCTGCACCATGTTCTGTTTAAGCTCAAAGTGCCCTCCAAGCTCCGGTTTACGAATGCTAGAGGTCACATTTGTCGCTAGTGGGATTGCCACTTCGCGAATTGGTCTAGCTGCCATTGCTGTCGATGACAATTGTGCTTGTCTCGCGGATGGTTGTTGTTGTACCTTTTCTTGAAGTCTCTTCAGCTTTTGCTCTAGAGCTACTCTCCTTCGCAAATGGATTTGACGTTCAGGTTCAAGCAGCGGTTCCACAAGCTCTCTATTTCTAGCCAGCTCGGCAGGACAACCTGTCACCTGCAATAAGTAGACTAAGACCAAGTTTCTCAACACTTAAAGAAATTTAAAAATCACACAAAAACAGATAAATTATCAAAACTTCACCGAGTCCCCGGCAACGGCGCAAAAAACTTGACGTGCCCGCAAGTGTACGGGTCGTGCAAGTAATATAGTGGCTCTTTTTAAGAACCGGAATGTCGAACCCACACGGACTGGACCCATTCCTCTAACTATCCATTTCTAGTGTGATCTTAAATACCTCAAGTGTTGGTTACAGACATTTTCGATTGAGATTAATTAAGTCTATGTTTGTGTCAACGAAATATTCTGAAATTACTCTAGGAGCAACATAGAGTTAAAACCAATTAATCATGCGATCCTACGATTTGCAATGGGGTAAGCATGGAACTATCAATTGTTATTTCACATAATTAGAATTGCATGTTTATGGTCTTTTGAGCCTCTAAACACGGCAATCTAGCCTCACTGCATCATTGTGAGTGAGGAGTTTAATTTCTAGTCGCGGGTAATCAATTATGTTGTGGTTTACGGGGAAACGATTTGGGACTTTCGTGCGTCTAACCATTTAACTCAACCTAGCCTCAGAACTACTTATTCGAGTGGTGATGTGACATCCCAAGTTGGTCTTTCACAACCCCCGTGTCTCAACCAAGCACGGTGTTAGGTATATTTCTATCTTGACACAAAAATCTCTCCCGAGATACAAACATGCTCCTCACATTCTCATGTCCTGACCTAAGTAATGCTTTCTCAAGATATTACTCAAGCTAACAAATATGCTTTCATGGTGATCAATCATAAAAACAACCAACAATCTAGAATGCAAGACGAAAACAACAATCAATAACTTAATTCCAAAACAATTTCATAAAATCACAATCATAATTCATGGCTTCAACCCTAGAGGGAGGGTTCTTCCCATTCATGTTCGTAAAACTACACTAACTACTACTAAACTAACATACTTACATGAATTTGGTAGATGAGAAGGGAATTTGCCAAACCCTAGATGAGTTCTTCCATTTCTCCCTTCACTCCTAGGTAGTTTTCCAGAATAAAATCGTGACCCTCCTGGAATTAGGAGCTAAGGGACCTATTTATAGTAATTGGAAAACGTGCATGATTTAGCCTGTCATGGAACGACTCCATGTCACGGAGTGTATCGCGGAGCACTTCCTCCGTGACATGGAGGCAACGCGAAAGCTCTCTGGAAATCACCCGAAATTTGGCCTCGGCAGCACCCTGCCGCGTTGGCAGTGTGTCACGCTGCTTGTGCAACACGTTGACGCCTCCATGTCACGCAGCCAGCCTACCGTGGGATGTTACCAACGTGCAGGTGGGCTGTTTTGATTAGCCTGCCTGCCGTGGCACGTTGCCGACGCGCAGGTGGGCTGTTTTGTGCCTCCTCTTTGCCAACGTTCGTGGGTTAATTCCGTTTCCAAGCCTCTACTTCCCCAACTCATGGATTAGTTACTCAAAAGTCATCAAAACCTACAAAACAAAGGCTAATCATGTTGGTTAGCACATATCTTCACTTCATATAAAATTACATGAAAATGTATACAATAACTTAGATAAACAAGACTAGTTTAAGCCATAAAACGTATCTCGGGCATGCTATTTTTGCCCACTGGGTATGCAGCTTTGGCCCGTTGGCCCCTGACTATAGCTGTACCTGAGTCCGGAGGACTCCTGAAATCAGCACCCCGGGTGCAAGCGCTCGACGGGGGTATATAAAGGCCAACTATGGCAAAATATGGGGAACTGGCATCCCATCTTCGTCCCTGGCGGATGGCATGCCACTCCATAGAGCGACGTATCCTCGCCCTCTAGCGGACGAGTCGATACAGCCATTAACCCTGGGGCGGTCATGGAAGCTATACAGGTAATCCATCCCCAAACAATACAATCAAGTCTCAACTGATATAAATAACTACATATAATACACACTGAATAAGATAATAATATAATCTCTAACATGCTATACTGAGTCTCATACTGAACATGATATAATACTTCTGACGTGCTTTATTAAATTTCATACTGAGCATGATATACTGTTTCTGCAATATCTGACTAGGATTCATACTGTTTTATTATACTAGAGAAACTATCTTTTCGAAAGAGACTGTCTTTACATACCTCGACTGTCGGTTTACCGATTATCTGGCGAGGTTCGGCTAGTATTCAGCAATTCTCCCCAACTGTAATCATATTCACGAAAGAATAGAACTAATTTCATTATTATACTGGAAGAAGACAATACTTTAAGTCTATATACTGACTTTTCGGGAGTCTAGAAGGGAGAAATACTCACTTTAAGCATGGGAGTGTATTACCACTAGTTTGGAGCAATTTCAATCACTTTGACTCGGCAGGACGACGATTCGCCTGGAGATTTTCGCAAAACGAACTCCGCAGAAATGCTCCCTGCAGCCTTATACTTCGATACCCAAAGTTAATTTGACTTTGGACAGCATTTGACGGCGTAATCAAACGGGAATTTATGTTAACCCTTCGTCCTCTCTGTTTTGTGGTCGTTTAACTTATAAAATATCATGAAAATGAAGAGTGAGGCCTTTATATACTTGGAGCCCGAAGCATGGCAACGTGGCACGCTGGCCATCGCGCCAATCTAGCTCCGTGCCATGTTGTCCATCGCGGAGGAGGGGCCTCCGTGCCACGTTGCCCCTCTGGGCAGCGCGGCTCTGCCTCCTCTTATGAAAATCCGACTTGGCACTCATTCGGCCTTTCCCCCGGCCCTTTTCTCGCACGTATGGCATTCTAAAACTCTCAACCAACATGCGAATAGACCAACTAAGTGCTAGAAACTTACAAGGTGTAATATATATATATATATATATATATGCATATTTTAAAATTACTCTTTTAACATAATTGTTTAGTTCGCATAAATAACAGTTTAGTATTAATTATCATACACATTTAGCTTTTGCATAACTATTTATCATTTATGCATCTTTTAGTTATACTTTTAAAATATTTTATTGCATTAGTTTCAAGTTATTTATTTTTCAATATGTAATTATGTCATAGTGTGCGTATATATATATATACACATATTTTCAATTAAACGAACTTCTATATTTAAAATATAATTTTACTTAATATTTATAAATTATTTATAATTATTTTTATAACAAAAATATTTATATAATTTTATCATGAATTAAGCTATTATGTTATCTGTTTGCTAAATTATATATAAATACAGTATTTCTTGTTAATTATATAGCAGTTAATTCAATTCTCTTCAATTTATTTAAAATCTAGTCATTTCTTATTCAATTTATGTCAATTCTAGCCAATTTTAAACAATTTTTACTACTCTTTAAACTCAATTCAACCTTGATTTAACTCAACCCATTAACCCATCCGGGACCAGCTTTGACCTAGTAACCCAACCGGATCTGACCCATCCGCCAAGAACTAATCCTGATCATTCATTATAATTGATCAACGACTAAGATTAAATCCTACCCACTTTCCTTTTAACCTATCCAAGCCCTAAACCCCTAACCTGTTAAACCCCATAAAAGTCAACGGTTAGTAGGCGTACGCGAGGATTTGGGACAAGTAAATAATAGCATGACACGTGTGCGAAGAGTCCTGAAAATAGGCTCAGACAGGATCGACGCATATCAGGTCAGCAGAACGTGCCAGCCAGCAGCGCACTGGCCAGCGCGGCGTGCCAGGGCTGCTGGTGCCTTGGGAGGCGCAACGCGGCAAGAGTGGAGTGCTACGAGGGGCGCGACGTGGGGGAGGAGTTGGTGCTTTGGGCTGCGCGAGGCAACTCCCCGCCACCGCCCATAATATATATATATATAAGCCCTCCCTTCATTTGAATTCATTTCCCAATTATATCATTCGGCCAGAGAGAGTATACTTCGAGGTTTTCGACGGTTTTTCATTCGATTACGCTACCAAACGCCGTCCAATCTCAAATTAACTTCAAGTATTGAATTCTAACCCTACAAGGAGCATTAGTAAGAAGTTATTTTCTTGAAATATGCTTGGAAAGCTGGAACTCTACTGAGTAGAAGTTGTCAGAATTGCTCCAAACTGATTCCCAAACGATCACATGCATCAAGTAAGCATTTCTCCCTTCTAAACCCTCGAGAAATTATAAGTTTTCGGCCGTATTTTATGTAGATGAATTATAGTTGCTATTAATATCAAAAGTTATCCTTTTACGCCGAATTTGATATTGAAATTCATCTTTTTCTGCCAGTATAACGGTTATAGCTGAAAAGAGGTGATGAATCCATGTTGAAACTCGTTGGTTATTCGGGAAACGACAGTCGAGTTATGTAAGGATTAACCCTTAGCAAGTTATTTTTGTACGGTGTTACAACTTATGTTCTCGAATAGAAATAATGGTCCCATATGTTGCAGATAGTCGCTACCAGTAGATTGTGAATAGACATGTTGTAATTAGCTGTTGCTGGTATATAAAGATCAAATATGCTGTGATTAGCTACTATCAGTAGATTATGGTTATATAAGTTTTGGTTAGCTGCTAGAAAACGTATACAGAATTATACCACTATATCCATTGTCGAGAAGGAGCATGTTATGTGTGATACGCGGTAGAAGCGTCATAGAACCTCATCTATTCTCTAGTTCATTGTATTAGTAGGATTGTATGTTTTATTGCCAGTCCTAGACCTTGGAAGCTCGTGAATAGTTATCGGGCCTGAGCTAGTAAGTTGGACAGCATAGGCGCAGCTAGGTGGTATAACTACCAGTTTGGCGCCTGTATTGTCAGGAAAGCATGCCTAGAGGCCATAGGCATATCCTCACACCCCAGGGATAGAAATTTAGATAGGAAGGCCATGTTTTAGAGTCAACAGCCTAGGGTTGTCTAGTGAGCTGAGTGACAGTCTGCCACCTAATTAGCTATTATTAGTGATTGTAAGTCCTAGTTGACTTAGCATCTGTCATATAGACGCCCAAAAAGCCAGCCCAGTCGTTCAGGTCAAATAGACCTATGAGTACTCTAAGGAAGTGGATCTTATTAGCAGTCAGATGCCGGGCTAGCAGCCCAGCCGGTTCTTATAGGATACTCAGGTACAGATTGCTGAGAGTGGATAAGTCTATATAAACTGGTCTATAAGGTTAGGAATCGCCCAGAAAAGTAATATAAGATCTGAGTAGACCAAGATAAGGTAAAAGGGACTAGCACCACATTAGTACAGTACTACCCATAGGCTAAGAATGTCGATACGCTTCCTGTAGAGGATTAGGGGTCGATCGCTCAAAAGCATGTTCGGCCAGTACCAGCCCTACAATTGTTCTAAGCATAGGAACTAAGTGGTTAGTTATCCGCGATCCCGCAGTTGTTTATGAGTTATAGTTGTCCAGATAGGACATACAGAGTTATGCTAGACCACTCCATATCTCGCCCTATCCATTCTAGACCATTAGAGATCATGATCACTATCAGGATCCTCTAACCAGATACAGGTGCACGGTGTGCCTGCTAGCAGCCTTACAAACTATCCTAGGAGGCTAGCAGCGGTAGCGTTAGGCCCAGAAGGCTAGTTATGCCTTTTGAGTAGCTAGATTGAGATTTCAGTACAACATCATGGTTGGGGTTGCCCTCACTGAGGAGTCTTCCATGACCACCAGGGTTACTAGCTATGTCATCGCCCGGCAGGGGCGAGATGACATTGCTCCAAGGAGCAGTATGCCGTCCGCGAGGGTTGAAGATGGGGTCCCAAGTCCTCATATAGTCCATTTCATGGCTGGACTATTACATGCCGTATCGGCACCACACCCCCGTCGAGCCTGGTGCCTAGGGTGCAAATATCAGGAGTCCAAGGGACTCAGACAGAGCTATAGTTTAGGGGTCGAGCGGGCTCAGTTGTAGACCCAGGGGGACAGGTAGGTTGGCTATAGCACTAGTAGAATCATAGAAACCTGGTTAGGGATATATAGATTGAGGTGTACTTGCCGGGGCTTATAGGAGTCCTAGTAGGTTATTTTTTTGTTGCTTGTACCTTCCGGGCTTATAGGGGCCAGGTTAGGTTCTTGTTTGTATTCTTGTCTACTAGCTATAAATTATGAATATATGTATGTACAGTGTAGCTTATGTACGTGTAGTATTTTTCTAGATGTAGATTATGAATAAGCCATCATACAGGTTAATCTTCTGGCCCTTCTATTTATTTACTTTCAGTCTTTAAGAATTTCTATTTAGCTTTTTTTTAATGCCTTACATATTCGGTACATATTGTACTAATGCCCATCCCCAGGCGCTGCATTACTTTCCTTCAGGTTTAGACAAACAAAGTTCAGGCTCTTCAGTAGCAGCTATTCAGAGTCAGGAGTTTGGCCAGCTACCTTCATTCGGAGTTGTCAGGTCGTAGATGTTATAGTCTTTCAGTTGTATAGTATTTGGGTAGGTTGGGGCCCTATGCCAACCACTATTTGTATTCTTAGAGGCTTGCAGACTATAGTCGTCAGTCAGTTAGTTGTATGTTGGCCATGTGGGGCCTTAATCAGTTATGCTTCATATGTTAGACGTGTGGGGCCTAGTATAGTAGCTTGTCTTCATTTTTGTTATAACTAGACAACATGGTGGCCTTGTCAACCTGCATAAGATCCCTTTTATTGCCTATTGTTGGTTAGCTGTTTTCGTTTACAGGTAGCTATATGACCTTGTCGGCCAGAGGCTGTGTTTACAGCCGAGATATAGCTCATTGTTTTCTTGAATTGAGTTGCAGGCATGCACAGATGTGCAGAAGCCATCCAGGTCAGTCAGGTTCCAGTGTGGCACTAGGTGCTAGTCATGCCTACCAAGGTGGGGCTTACAAACTTGGTATTACAGCAGTTTGTATCCCGAGAGTCTGCAAGCCGTGTCTAGTAGAGTCTTGCTGATAAATGTGTTGTGCACCACATTCTATAAGCATGAGGCTATGAGGCATGATAGTATGGTTACCCCTCCTTCTTCTTAGATCGTGCTATAGAGCGGAGTTGTACAGGGTTGAGTCCCTAATCTTTCATTGTTATGTCCGTCTAGAATGATGTTCGATGTAAGACAGACTCCAGCCAATCACAAGATAATTACAACAGCAGGAGGGGGTATCAATGGGGCGGCAAAGTTGGGGGACGGTTAGCCTAATGATGGAAGTAGACATCCTTTACATTTCCCCATCACCCTCCTGGGGCACCAGAAATTTCATAAGGTAACAGATATGTCAGTATCATCCCCGATTTCTCCTTCAACTCAAAAATAGTACCTTAGAATAATATACATATGAGTTGACTTACCTATTAGATATGTAGAATTAGATAGGGATGAAAAGTAGTGTTGGATTACCTAAAATACACAAAGGATCGTGCGAGTACAATAGGAAGCACAGATAGCAATGCCATGTTGCCCAGGATAAAAATTAAAGAAGGGCTAGAAATTTTGACTTCGAGAAGAATTAGAAAGTGGTTAAGACCCCTAATGTTTATAAAGTATCCTAGACCCTCACGATAGTAAACCAAGAGGGCAGACAAGGTTGCCAGAAGCACTCGAGTGCATGTGAGAGAGTCTATCAGCAATAGACCCCCAGCATTAATAAGGTTCAGGTTAGAAGTAGGTTGACTTCGATGCAACATGCTAATGATGGTAGAGCATATTTTCAAGATAATGATTATGGTCTTAGTTTTTATGTTGAAGGACAGAGAGAGATCATATGAACGAAGTAGGCCCGAGTGCGAGTTAGAAGGAATATAGGTCGGTAGACTTGCTTAGTAATATCTTTTGACAATATGAGGTAGAAGCCACGAATCCCAAAGTTCAGTCTAATGAAAGTAACTTTGGGAGAAACCAAAATCACCTCCAACTTGATAGATCATAGGACCGTTGCCGAATGTCAAGAACTAAATATCAGACTAACAGTTAAGAGATAGTAAGGTTGTAACCTAGTGTATTGCGGTATCCCCGCAGTTGACAAGGTAAAAGAGTGCAGACACAGAGACTGTAACCTAGTACAACCTAGAGAAAAGGCTCACTAGGAAGTTATTGGCCACCAAGATAATAAGGGATGGATTCATGAGACCCAGAAGTCGATTATGAGTTCCAAAGGTGACAGGACTTTGTTAGCAGAATATAGCCAAGGTGCACATGTCTGTTACTCCTTCCACCCAGAGTTTAATGAAAACGCAACTGGTCAAAAAGAGAGACCTACTGATACAGAAAATATCATTGAACCACAGAATGAAGCTCCAATGATAAGCTAGATAAGATAGGATAGCAGCAATTGAGCAGGCCAATATAGGAGATGGTCATGCCTGCAAGGGAGTGGAGAGAAATTGACATGAGTACAACTACAAGGTTATCTTATACCAGGTATAACTTGACCTCATATGAGTCAGGGTCGAAAGGCTAATAAGATTAGTTCTTGTCTCCCCCGATGAAATAATGTTTTAGCTAAAGCATATATTGAGTTAAATGTCTAAGAAAGGGGTTGGGCTACATGGAGCCCTCATGTTTAATAAACTCTGAAAGAGAGGCACCATTTACAACTAAGTTCTACAAAAGGCGTCAGAACAGATTGGACACATGTCAACTTAAGTACGACTTCTCATGCCTAAACAAATAGCCAGGTGGAGCACCTAATTTAGACGTCCGGAGATCTGTTATGAATGGAAATGGAGGTCCCCTAAATGATGATTGGGGGCAAATAAATTAAGGGTAGTGGAACCAGTATATTAACGCATCAGCCAAATGCAGGAAGTTATGCTTATCAAGAAGGATGTACTGAAAGCCCAAGTTATCGGAAGTCCTACTTTAACGAGTGATGTAAGGAGTTAAGAATTGAAATATCAATTGGGTATTCTTGAAACTTCAGCAATGAAGGGCATTGAAAAATATGGACAAAAGGGAAAGCCCGTTTCTAGATTCATATACTTTGCCGGATCCTCCGAAGGTTGGCCAAGTGGCATATGAGACAGAGTTATCTTAAGGGCTAGGACCTGTTTAGCAATACTACCCTAGGCCATAGGAGACCTTGTTTCAGATTAATTCAGTTAGAGATACATAGAGTACAGAAATATTGTAGGGAGTCACCTCGAGAACCAGAGTTGTAACTTAATGTGGGATCATGGGCGAATAGGAATATTGAAAAGTTGAGTTGAGGAATTACGAATGGCGTGAAGTCTGGACAGTTTCAGTTATTTTAGGTTTTATGATGGTGGTATATAAGCCCAGATGAGTTAAGTTATAACGAGGTATTTTTAAAAGTTAGGTGGTTGACCTTGTTGCTATTATTATCAGTTGAGTATGTTATATATGATAGAACTATATTTCAGTTGCAGTTTCGCTGTGAGACGCCTGTGTTGGACTTCTTTATTTTTCAGATTTTTGGATGGTCTATAGTACAAAGGAGACTCTGCCGAAATTTTTCTAAATCCTGTTTAAGGAAGTTAACTCCTTTAAGCCTAAGAATATCATTCGAGGATGAATATTTATAAGGGGGGAGGATGTTACACCCCGTAAAAGTCAACAGTTAGTAGGCGTACGCGCGAATTTGGGACAAGTAAGAAGAGATTGATATGTGTGGGAAGAGTCCTGAAAATAGACTCAGACAGGACCGATGTGCATAGGGCAAACACAATGCGCTCGCCAGCAGTGCACTGGCCAGGGCGGCGTGCCAGGCCTGCTGGCGCCTTGGAAGGGGCAGCGCGCCAGGCAGTGGGGTGCTACAAGGGGCGCGACGTGGGGGAGGAGTTGGTGCATTGGGCGGCGCGGGGTGCTCCCCTACCACCGCCCATAATATATATATAAATATATATAAGCCCTCCCTTCATTTGAATTCATTTCCCAATTATATCATTCGGCCAGAGAGAGTATTCTTCGAGGTTTTCCACGGATTTTCGTCCGATTACACTACCAAATGCCGTCCAGTCTCAAATTAATTTCAGGTATTGAATTCTAACCCTACGTGGAGCATTACTACAGAGTTGTTTTCTCGAAATACACCCGGCAAACCAAAACTCCTTCGAGTAGAAGTTGTTAGAATTTCTCCAAACTGATTCCTAAAAAATCACATGCATCAAGTAAGCATTTCTCCCTTTTGAACACTCGAAAAATTATAAGTTTTCGGCCGTATTTTATGTGATGAAGTATAGTTTCTATTAATATCAAAAGTTATCCTTTTACGCCGAATTTGGTATTGAAATTCATCTCTTTCTCCCAATATAATGGTTATAGCTGAAAAGAGCTGAGGAATCCAAGTTGAAACTCATCAGTTGTTCGAGAAATGACAGTTGAGGTATGTAAGGCTTAACCCTCAGCAAGTTATTCTCGTCGTACAGTGTTACGACTTATGTTCTAGAATAGAAATAATGGTCCCATATGTTGCAGATAGCCGCTACAGTAGATTGTGAATAGACATGTTGTAATTAGCTATTGCCGGTATATAAAGATCAGATATGCTACGATTAGCTGCTATAAGTAGATTATGGTTATATAAGTTTTGGTTAGCTGCTAGAAAACATATACATATTATACCACAGTATCCCTCATTGATAAGGAGCATGTTAAGTGCGATACGCGGTAGAAGCGTCATAGAAACTCTTCTATTCTCCAGTTCATTGTATTAGTAGGATTGTATATTTTATTGCTAGGCCTAGACCGTAGAAGCTCGTGAATAGTTATTGGGCTTGAGACTAGTAAGTTGAACAGCATAGGCGCAACTAGGTGGTTTCACTACCAGTTTGGCATATGTATTGTCAGGAAAGCATGCCTAGAGGCCATTGGCGTATCCTCATGCCCCAAGGCTAGAAATTTAGATAGGAAGGCCATGTTTTAGAGTCAGCAGCCTAGGGTTGTCTAGTGAACTGAGTGACAACCTACCATCTAATTAGCTATTACCAATGATTGTCAGTCCTAGTTGACTTAGCATTTATCATATAGGACGCCTAGGAAGCCAGCCCAGTTATTCAGGTCAAATAGACCCGTGGGTACCCTAAGGAAGGGGACCTTATCAGTAGTTAGAGGCCGGTCCAGCGCCCCAGTCGGTTCTTATAGGATACTTAGGTACAGATTGCCGGGAGTGGCTAAGTCTATATAAACTTGTCTATAAGGTTAAGAATCATCCAAAAAAGTAATATAAGATCTGAGTAGACCAAGATAAGGTCTAAGGGACCAGTACCACGTTAGTACAGTACTACCCACAGACTAAGAATGTCGATAAGCTTCCTGTAGAGGATTAGGGGCCGATTGCTCAAAAGCATGTTCAGCCAGTACCAATCCTATAGTTGTTCTAAGCATAGGAACTAAGTAGTTAGTCATCCGTGATCCCGCAGTTGTTTATGAGTTATTGTTGTCCGGGCATGACATTCAGAGTTATGTTAGACCACTCCAGATCTCGCCCTATCCATTCTGGACCATTAGAGATCATGATCACTATTAGGATCCTCTAACCAGATACAGGTGCATGGTGTGCCTGCTAGCAACCTTATAGACTATTCTAGGGGGTGAGCAGCAGTAGCGTTAGTCCTAGAAGGATAGTTGCGCCTTTCGAGTAGCTAGATTGAGATTTCAGTACAATACCTTGGTTAGGGTTACCCTCACTTAGGAGCCTTCCATGACCACCCCAGGGTTACTGGTTGAGTCGTTGCTTGCTAGGGGCGAGATGACATCGCTCTAATGAGCGGTATGCCATCTACAAGGGATGAATATGGGTCCTAGGTCCTCATACAGTCCATCCATGGCTGGACTATTATATGCCACATTGGCACCACACCCCTGTCGAGCTTGGTTCCAGGGGTGCAGATATTAGGAGTCCACTAGACTCAGACACAGCTACAATTCAGGGGCCGAACAAGCTCAGTTGCAGATCCAGAGGGACAGGTAGGTTGGCTATAACAGTAGTAGAATCATAGAAACCTAGTTAGGGGTATATAGATTGAGGTGTACTTACCAAGGCTTATAGAGTCCTGGTAGGTTATTAGTGTGTTGCTTGTACATTCAAGGCTTATGGGTCCCAGGTTAGGTTCTTGTTTGTATTCTTGTCTGCTAGCTATAGCCTATGAATATATGGTTTTACAGTCGTAGCTCATGTATGTGTAGTATTTTGCTAGATGCAGATTACAAAAGCCAACATACAGGTTAATCATCTGGCCCTTCTCTCTATTTACTTTCAGTCTTTAACAATTTATGTTCAACTTTTTATTACTGCCTTACATATTCGGTACATATTGTACTGACGCCCATCCCCAGGCACTGCATTACTTGCCTGCAGGTTTAGACAGACAAAGTTCAAGCTCTTCAATAGAAACTGTTCGGAGTCAGTAGTTTGGCCAGCTCCCTTCATTTGGAGTTTCCAGGTTGTAGAGGTTATAGTCTTTCAGTTGTATAGTATTTGGGGTAGGTTGAGGCCCTGTCCCCACTATTATTTGTATTCTTAGAGGCTTTCAGACTATAGTCGTCAGTTAGTAAGTTGTATATTGGCCGTGTGGGTCCTTAATCAGTTATGCTTCGTATGTTGGCCATGTGGGGCCTATTATAGTGGCTTGTCTTTAGTTATGTTATAACTAGACAACACGATGGTCTTGTCGACCCGCATAGGATCCCTTTTATTGCCTGTTGTTGGTCAGCTGTTTTCATTTACATGTGGCTATACGGCCTTGTTGGTTAGAGGCTGTGTTAACAGTTGAGATATAGCTCGTTGTTTTCTTGAATTGAGTTGCAGGCATGCACCAGACATACAGAAGCCAGCCAGGTCAGTCAGGTTCTAGTGTGGAATTAGGTGTCAGTCATGCCTCCAAGGTGGGGCGCGACATAATTCAACTCTCATATTTCCTTGATAGATCCACCACACGTCCCTATACTCTCCTTAGCTCTCCCTCGTTATCTTTTCCCTCTTTGGCCAGCAGAAGCCGGTCAACTGCACCGACAAACTGCCAAAACGCCACCCAAACAGCACCACCGAGCAACCCAGAAGAACGCTGCACCTCCTTCTTTCTCTTCCCCTCTCTATTTCCGCCTAGAGACCACCATCAGTGCCACAATAACTTCAGAGACCTCTCAGGTTTCCTTCACCATATCCGGAAAGCTGACCACCAGTAAAATGCCACAGGCCAGCCGTCTCCCTTCCACCATTTTTTCCAATATCCAGACCCTCTCAACTCTCCATTCTCTTCTCCATCTAGTAGAACCCGGCCACCTACCGGCGAAATCAAACCTTTTCTTTCTTCCTCCTCTCTGCCATACCATCATTACTCCGGTCAATGAACACCAAAACTAGCATCTCTGCCCGTCGCCTTTCTCTCCCCTATTCTCCGACCATCTTGGATGGATAAACCAGTCGCATCCCTCAAACTCCCTCTCTATGTATATATAACACAAAATTCAATTTTTATGTCTTCTCTGACAAGGATTTGCAGAGGTCCAAGAAAGAGGAACCTGTATAAGGCATCCACGTCTACTTCCGTCAGATTTCACATGTTTTCTACGTTGTAAGATGACTTAAGGCCGTTTGATTGTATTAATTTTATGAATCCGTCCCTGGTATGCTTTTTTTTACACTTGTTTTTGTGTTTTGCATGAAGCTACGACATTAGTTGTTATATATCTAAAATTTGTATTAGTGATTATCATTTCCAGATTAAAATCTATTGTTGTTATTCGATATTCTCCTTAGGCTAAACTCTTGCTTTATGAATTCTGAATTTTGGGTTTTGTTTGAAACTTTATTCTAGAATCACATCTAGTAGATTACATGAGTAGAGCTTGATATCTATGAGTGAATATGTGTTTGAATAATTGCTAATTTTTACTGTAGCCCTTTGGTGATTTTATAGTTGTTCTTAAATAAACATAATAGTAGTTTAACACCCTGAAACTTTCCTAGACCAAACTCAGACCTTGCAAGAAAAACTAGGGGAAACTAGAAAATTTTATTGCAGAATGACCCAGATAACGGATCTTGGTCATCTCTAACGAGCCGTTGTTTGAGTCATTATCATCTTACCAGATTTTCCTTCGGGGGAACCAACGAGGCATAGGATGACTCATTGGAAGAAGTAATGAGCCGTCTTGTCATCTGTTGGATCCAAGTTCAGAAGCCTACCTGACGTTTTCCACAAGCAATGGGTGGAAATAACGACTCATGGTTCCTACCAATGAGTCATTGCTACCACCTGCAACCAAGTCCCAGGTCGTAACAGTGTTAACAATGAGTCGATGCAATGACCTTCTGGTTCTACCAATGAGTCATTGTGTTGCCCATTGTCTTAGGGCCTAGATTTTCCCTACCAGTGACAACGAGAGGTACCAATGATCCATTGGTTATCCCAATGATTCGTGGTATCCTCCCGTGGTCCCATTCTAGTGGGCTTAGTTTTTGGACCCAGGACCAATGATTGGTTCCAATGGGTCATTGTTTCGACCAAAGACCCATTCTGAGGACTGTTGGTCCCTATCAGCAGTTTTTTCAGATTTTCCCCTAGTGATATTTTAGTAATTTCCCTCCTTTTAACCCCTAAACTACGTTATTTTATGTCATTTTCAAGGAATTTAGAGGGCTAATCGATGATATACTTCACTCCTCTCATTTCCTCAGAAGTCAGATCATAGAATTTTCTTAGTAAACTCAGAGTAGAAGCTAGGGCAATAAAGATTTCTTCTTAGATTCTCAAGGGATATTCTCTCGGATTTCTTCACCAGGTACGTGGAAATTTAACAAGGGAATTGTTCTTTCTTTGTGTCCCTAAAACCCTTCCATAATCTTCTATCAGTTATAGCCCTGAGGTTCTAAAATTTAGAATATTTTTAGACATAATTTGATAAATTTCAGGTGGAATATTATCCATGTTATTAGATGCTATATTTTCCCAATTCTTAGAAATCATGTGGAAACTAGCTTTTGTAAAATGATTTAGCCCTAGCTTTTGAATGCAGTAAATTAGAGTCTTGTGAAATTGACTAGTTATTCATATTGCTAGATTCTACAAGTGTTGGGATTCCCATATTACTAATATTAGATAAAATCTCAGTAAGTTGCATGGTAGCCCAGTTTTAGTCAGAATGTTAGCATGTTCAGTATTTTTTAAGAAATATCAGCCGATCAGTTTGACTACAGTATTTTCTTGAGGTGTCAGTGGTGCCTCCCAGTTATCAGTTATTAGACTTAGATATCAATTATCAGATTTTAGTTGGTTCTTTATATGGTTAATATGCTTCTAGATAAGCATCTCTGACCAGTCTTAGAACCACCAGCTTTAGTTTCAGTTTGTTCTTTAGACGGTTACGACTCATCTAGATAAGAAGCTCTGGCTAGTCTTAGAACACTAGTTACAGGATCTGGTCCAATAAGACTCTCAGGGTACTTCCAGATAGGTGTCATTGACTTAGTCTTGGACCCCAGTTTTGAGCTATCAATTTAGTAGTCAGCCTAGGACTATCCAGTAGGAGTAGGACTTATCACCGAGCGGACTGGGGTTCCAACGCACCCAGATTCCAAAAACTGCATTGCCACCGTAGGTTATTTTATTGGCCTTTGATGTGCCCGCAAGTGTACGGGTCATACAAGTAATATAGTGGCCCTTTTTAAGAGCAGGATGTCGAACCCACAGGGACTGGACCAATTCAACTAATTATCAAGTTCAAGTGTGATATTAAATGCCGCAAGTGTTGATTATAGACTTTTTTGAGAAATTTAATCAAGTCTAGATGTGGTGAACGAAATACTCTGAATTCATTCAAGGAGCAACTAGAGTTAAAGCCGGATAATCATGCGATACTACAATTTGCAATGGTTTAAGTATGAAACTACTAATTGTCGTCTCACATAATTATAATTGCATGTTCATGGTCTTCCGAACCTCTAAACACGACAAACTAGCCTCACTACTACATCGTTGAGCGAGGATGTCATTTCTAGTTCGTGGGCAATTCACTATGTGGATGTGGTTTATGGGGTTTATGCCCTTGATTTGGGTACTTCCGTACCTCCAACCATTTAACCAATATTAGCTTCACAACTACTCCTACAAGTGGTGGAGTACGATTCTAAGTTGGTGTCTTTCTATCTTCCCATTTTATCAACCAAGCAAGGTAATTAGGTATATTCCTATCCTAACCACAAATCTTATCAAAAGACAAGAACTTGCTTCCTACATTCTTATGTTCTTGCCTAGGTTTTCTTTCTCAAGCATTTACCTACGCTTAACATGTGTGTTTTATGGTGATCAATCATAAAAACAACCATAATCAAGAATGCAAGACAAAACAACAATCAATAACTTAATTCCAAAATAAATTCGCAAAAACGCAATCATACCTCATGGCTTCAACCCTAGAGGAAGGGTTCTAGCCACTCAAGTTCGTAAAATTACAAGAAAACATTGTTAAAGTAACATACTTACAAGAATTGGTAGAAGAGAAGATGAAATTGATGAACCCTAGGTGAGTTCTCCCACTTCTCCCTTCACTCCTAGGTGGTTTTTCAGAATAAAATCGTGACAAAATGATTTTAGGAGCTAAGGGACCTATTTATAGTAAATGAGAGATGTATAAAATTATCTCCGGCATGGAATAGCTCCATTTCATGGAGGTTATCGCACCAATATGCCTCTGTGACACGGAGGCATCCTGTAGGCACACTAGAAAGAAAAACAGTCGCCAAGCAGAAGTTGTCCGTGTTGGCAGCGTGTCACGCTGCTTGGGAAGCGCATTAGGTGGCATGTCACGGCCCTTGTCATGCAGCCTGCCTGCCGTGGCATGTTGCCAACGTGCAGGTGGGCTGTTTCGCGCACCCCCCTTGCCGACGTTCGCGTTTTACTTCCAATTCCATGCCTCCACTTCACCAACTCGTAGATTAGTTCCTAAAAATCATTTTAAACCTACAAAAAACAAGAACTAATCATGTTGGTTAGTAAATATATTCACATTTACATAAAAATTCATGAGAATGCATATGATTAAGTTGATAAAAGAGACAAAACTAAGTTATAAAGCATCATTCGGGCATGCTATTTTTCCCGAGATCACCTACCCCACACTTAAAGCTTTGTTCGTCCTCGAACAACCCTTTGACATCTCATGTAAATGAATACTCACACATAACTAATTTAACAAGATAATTCAAGTTATGGCTATAATGATTATTTGAGATAACAAGTTAAAAATAGAGAATGCACGATGTAGTCAGTAAAATGAAATACAACTATGTTAAGACTTCCTAACCTCAAGAATCGACTCTTCAATCTGAGCAAACTCATGTGAATCAACCGATCAAGAAATCCTACATGAATGTTATCTCTCATTAAACATGTGCCCGCACAACACAAGAGAGTTACCCATTTTTACTCACAAAATTTTCAACTCACAACATGTATGGGTATATGAATAGAATTACGCTCGCTCTCTCAAAGAATTCACATGCATCATGTAGTGAACCATAAGCTTGCCCTTAGTGTTTTACTCCACTAATTTAAGGATGTGTGAACGTAAGATCAAGTAGGACTTAATGGGTTGTAATGTAAGCTAAGGGACGGGTAGGTACTATTCTGGCCAGTAATAGTGACTATCTTCCCCAAGCGCTTCTAATACATCCAACATTCATTAAGGACATCTCTTTTCTTACTTCCTCCTCATTCTTTTCAATCTTGAATTTTCTCTTCTTGTTCCCATTTCTTTAAGCACACTCAGCTTAATAGTAAGGAGCACTTAAGCAATTTTTTTATTTTTATTTTTTTTCATTCATTTATTTTCTTACTCCCTACTAATAATCAACCATTTTCACACAAGTGCACCTTTGTCCTTTTCTCAACTTTCACAACTTCTACTTTTTCTTCTTTTTCACGCTTTTCACTCCTTCACTCTTTGGAATTTTTCACTTAAGCGCTTCGTAGTTTTGGATCAAATTCAAAGCTAATGAACGAAAAGGATTAAGCTTATGTTGTAGCTATCAAATAATGGGCTTAAGGCTCAATGGGGCTAACTAGGATTAAATATTCAAGGTAGGTAAAGTGAGGATTAAATATTTGGCTCATTCAAAGAAATGCCTAAATCATTTCCTACACACTACATCCTTCATTTAGTTTTATATACACACCAGGAAAGTTCTATACATTCCACAATAGCACGAAATATTCGAAAAACTTACACTCACAGCACATGCTCAATTCAAGACACATTCAGCAGACTCTTACTCAGCTAATCAGAAGAATTCAAAATTAAGCTTCAATCACATCGAGTCAAATTCAAGAGCCTAAGTGTCTCAAACAAAGTTATACACTTCTTACATGCTTCAACACTAACCACACTTGTATCTTACAATCCTGTATAGCACATAACAAGAACATTACACCATCTATTAGCTACAGGTTCAAAAACCAAATTACTGACTAATTTTCCTCAAGACGGTCGTCATCCATCCATCGTCGGAAATAGTCCCTAACTATGACTAAGAACACTATATACAGACAAAGAAATTTTTTTTATTCTTTGGTTCAAAGACCCCCGGTCAAAATAGAACCGAAAAGAAAAACCAACGGGTGATGAAGTCATGCTTGACTCACAAAAAAAAAATTTCAAATATTTCTCACAAGCATTACATTCACCAAAAATCATTAAGCACAAAAATTTTGAAATTTTCCTCACCCCACACTTGAATCATGTTATGTCCCCAAAACATCTAATTAAAATTCAAAAGGGTGAGAAATACTCCCTGAGCCTCTATGCCTAGCTAACAACATGCTTATCTTCAAATTTTCACAAGTGGGCGTTTGACCCACACTTCTTCTCTTCCATACTTGTTAGCTTCCTCTTCCACGGGTACTCAGAGTTCCCCTCCATCTGTGCTTAACTTTCCACCAAAAACACAAACACGATGAAAAATAACAAAATCAACACAAACAAAAATCACAAATTGTACCTGTGATACCCTTGGGTTGCCTCCCAAGCAGTGCCTTATTTTACGTCGCGGCACGACGTGGACTATCCTTTTCAGGACATCCTCATACCTGGGTTCCCTTTCGAGAACCATCTCCTTTTCTTTTGATTTTTAAAGGAAACAGCCTTCACTCTATTCCTCTCTTCCTCCAACTTCTTCACCAACTAAAGCCCTTTATCATCCCAAGAAGTTATTGAGTTCAGTGGCTCAGGCTTCAACCACCTCTTTGCCTCTCCCAACAATGAGAATGGGAAGAGGGTAAGTTGGACATAGTATGTGGACACTCCGGTAGGGACGAAAGGGTCACTAATCTCTAAAAAGTTCTATAGGTGCTGCTGCGGGTCCTCATGTGCCATCCCAGTGAATTGACCACTAGAATGTAACACCTGCACCATGTTCTGTTTCAATTCAAAGTTCCCTCCAAGTTTCGATTTACGGATACTAGAGTTCACATTCGTCGCTTGTGGGATTGCCACTTCGCGAACTGGTCTGGCTGCCAGTGCTTTCGGTGACAATTGTGCTTGTCCTGCGGGTGGGTGTTGTTGTACCTTTTCTTGAAGTCTTTTCAGCATTTTCTCAAGAGCTACTCTCCTTCACGAATGAATTTTACATTCTGGTTCAAGCAACGGTTCCACAAGCTCTCTATTCCTAGCCAGCTCGGCAAGACAACCTGTCACCTGCAATAAGTCAGACTAAGACCAAGTTTCTCAGCACTTAAGGAAATTTAAAAATCACACAAAAACATACAAATTCACTAAACTTCGCCGAGTCCCCGGAAATGGCGCCAAAAACTTGATGTGCCCGCAAGTGTATGGGTCGTACGAGTAATATAGTGACCCTTTTTAAGAGCAGGATGTCGAACCCACAGGGACTGGACCAATTCAGCTAATTATCAAGTTTAAGTGTAATATTAAATTCCACAAGTGTTGATTATGGACTTTTTCAAGAAATTTAATTAAGTCTAGATGTGGTCAACGAAATACTCTGAATTCATTCAAGGAGCAACTAGAGTTAAAGTCGGATAATCATGCGATACTATGATTTGCAATGGTTTAAGTATGAAACTATTAATTGTCATCTCACATAATTAAAATTGCATGTTCATGGTCTTCCGAACCTCTAAAGACGACAAACTAAATTCAATCAAAAAATGCTTGAACTTTTGGTTAAACAAAATTTATTTTTACTTTTCAAGTGTTAAGAATACCAGCAAGTTATACAAATATAGCATCGACACAACTCAAGTAGATTGATGTATAGAAATGGAGATCTCATCTCCATGAACTTAATTTTACTAACAACATTTATTTTCTTATAGAGATAAAAAAAGATAGAGAAAAAACGCCACATGCGATTTTCAAATTGTTATAAGATTAAAAGAAGAACTCTATAGCTGCTCCATTTGGAAAAGCTATAGAAAATTCAAGATCCACTCAAGTTTTAGCTAATGAACTAGTAAGTGCTATTAGCCATAACTCGGGTGAACAACTTCATTGTTTAAGACTAATTTTTGTTGGCCATTCAGAACCCCTTGAAATGAGAAGCAACATAACAATTCAGTGACATGTTCATTTCAAGGGTAAAACATTTTATTGATATATATAAATATTTTTCCCCACACAAATGTCACCATCAAATTATCTTGAATCCACACATCAAGAAGCAAACCAACATTGAATTGCTAGTAAAAATTTGATGCAAATGTATAAGAGGAACTTGGTGACCAATGTTATAAAAAAAGATCAAGAGTTCACTCCAGATAATATTTTCAATAAAAATATTAGCACGTAAAGGACTCCTTTATTTCTCACCAAATGTAATTTATTTTCATTGTAAAGTAAGGTTAGAACTTCTTTGTTGTATGTGTGTGTTGCTCGACATCAAAGTTTAAGGACATGACATCTCACATCAAAATAACTGCATTGATAAAGTTCACACATAATTGTTATTCTTTTCCTTCTTTGGTAAGTCCAATTTGAAGACCAAGTACACAAACACATAGAGAGTTATGTATAGTATTTAGTATTTTGAAATAAATAAGTTTTCTAGAAATTAGAATAAGATGCACAATTTTTAGGATTATTAAAAGTGATCTTTTTATTTTTTTAAATAGAACAGTCAGGAAAAAAATGATTTTGTTTATTCTTGTTGTTTGTCTAATAAGAAGAGAAAAAAATTCTCTCGTATAATAATGAGTGATAGGTCAAATATAATACTATAAGTATTTGATTTCATAGTTCATTCCAGTTTGTGCAACTGATCAAGAAAAGAAGAGATGCAATCATAGAGAATGTTACGAATTTTTATCATCTCATTAATGTAGTAAAATGGAATAAAACTACTAAATTTTCTATTCTTAGTCTTTTTTATTCATCTTGAAAATAAAGACATCTCAAAGTTGTAACCAAAAGCTTTACTTGTTTTGTATAAATTATTGGTGTTCTTGAAATTCAAATTTTCATTTTGGTTTTCAGATTTAAGCCAACATCTTGCGTAACTATAAAAGTTGTCGTCGTGTGACCAGATTGCAGGTTCAAGTTGTGAAATAGCCTCTTGCAATAATGCAAGATAATATTGCATAAATATGACCCAATTTAATCTGACCCTTCCCCCAAATACACTCATAGCGGGATGTCAAATGCATTAGCCTGTTCTTTTCAAGGTTGAATTAAAAGTCACGTGCTATATAATTACAACAAAAAAATTATGTGAAATTAGATTGATAACCAAGTTTGACTATCTTTCCGATGATAGACAATAAAAATAATTATTATATTTATTATGAAAGTGGTTGGTATGTTATATCTGATTAATTTTTGAGGGAGATATTCATATTGTTACCCTTAAAAGAAAGTGTGGAACTTATCATAAAACTGTTTTAAGCATCTAATTATTCTAATTCTAAGTACCTTGATAAAACTCAAAAAAACACTTCTTATTCATTAGTAAATAATTATTGTTAGGTTTGTCCAAACTCCTAAAGGACTCCAACTCATTTTATGGTTGCAGTCTAGCAGAAACAGAATGGTAGAAGAATCTGAAACTTTTGTATGTTAAATTTTTGCATCTTATTTTCCTAAAATTCCAGCAGAATAGGTGTTACGAAAATCCTTCAAGTGTAAGAATGTAAATTTTGTATATTTTTATTAAAGATTAAATGAATCTCATAAATAGGAAATAAATTAGCCAAAAGAAGTATTTTTTAATTATGTAATAAACTTTAATCAAGTAGGAATACGAGAATATAAATTTAAAGACACATGAAACATCAACTAAACGTAAAAGAAAAACTAAAATCGCAAAAGGTGGAAAGTGATGATTTACCTTAGTGGTGAGGAGTAAATTTGGGCAAAATTTCTAATCGAGAAGTATAATCCTTGTCCCCTATCCTCTGTTGAGGTAGTAATTCTTAAAATAAATTCAATGTTACAGCCAAGATTCATTTCAACTTCTTTCTACTGCACTATATATTCCTCCGTTGATGTAAAAGAGATTGGAAGAAGATACATGAAACATCAACTAACATTTAGATAAACTAAAAATAGTAAAAAGAGAAAGGAGAAAGATTTACCTTGGTGGAGAAGAGTAAATTAAATTTAGAAAAATTTCTAAAAAGAATATTCCTTGTCCCTTATCCTATGTTGAGGCAGTAATATGTTAAACTAAATTCAATATTACAATCAAGTTTTTCCAACTTCTTTCTACGGGAAAGAAAATTTCCTTTTGATTAACAATTTTCAAGAATTTGATGTATCAACTTATCTCTAACTCTTTTTAAGATGAGATAGAGAAAGGAGCGGAAGAAGATGCAGTGAGGGAGGAAAAGGAAGAGGGGAAGGAAGGGAGCAGTTTTGGCAGTGGAAGAGACACCAATTATCAGTGGAAGAGACACCAATTATCAGGATGAATAAACATGACTGTTGGGTTTTCTTCTTCTTTTTTTTAAATGAACAGACGGGAAAAAAGGAAAAAATATAGGAAAAAAGATAAATGAGATTCCTAGACTATGAGATATGATATGTATGCGAGCCCAAGTCCCTCCTTTATATAGATATATAGATTTATCCCCTCTAACTGGTTAATACCTTATCAACATATCTCAAATCTAATGAAATCGTTCTATTTAGAGTTGTATTTCTCCTGTATCATGTATGAATATAATCCAATATCCTATTCATTTGATCCATGCATTGTTGTATGGGGATAAGAGAGATAGGATCACCAGGGTCATTAGTTGTATGGGGATCAAGAGCACTTACTTTATGGTGGAGGCTAGGAGGTGGCTGAACCTGGTATCAAGAAGATCCACCCTTTTGACAATATGAGCGATGTGACATACCATTGGGCCTTAGTGGTGGCTTACATCTTAGATCGGGTGCCGATTAATATGGGGTCAAAGATAGTAGAGGAGTGGAGGTACTTCTCCACGAAGAATGGGGCGAGTTTATCGTTACTCTCTCTTAAAAGTGCCCAAGGAGTGAGGTGACGAGATGATTATGTTTGATATTCCCTTTGACCCACTAAGGGTGAAGAGTGAGTCAGGTTAGGGGAGAAAGAAGAGTAATTCGACTCCAATGAGGAGGGCAGCAGTGAATGGGGGTGAGTGGAGTTGGGGATGGCTCTTCCCGGCCTTCGGGCCTTTTGAGCGAGTTGAGGTAGATATGGACACCATGAAAGAGCTTTTGAGAGACTTGCCCCAACCTACCCCAGATGGCGCATCGTCGGGTGCTGTTGTAGGTGGCATTGAAGCATTACAATACACCTTCATTTCCTTGGTCCACACCCTCATGAAGCTCTAGGCCAACTTAGAGGTGGAGAAAAAGAAGAGGCAGTCGCTGGACAAGCTCTTGGTGCAAATGTTGAAGAAGATAAAGAGTATCCTAAGGACATTGGATCACCACTCAAAGCTTCCCAAGGTGTCTAGAGAGGATGCCCAATAGTTCTCCTTCCTCAGCGGGTTTGACAATAGGGAGTCCAGTGCATTCAACGTTGGAAGTGATGAGGTGACCAGCTATGCAGTGCCACATTGTATATCCCTTCCCCCTGTTCTTTAGCTTAGTCTATTTCTTGCCCTTATAGGGAGGTCTGTTGAACAGTTTTATTTATTGTATGTTCTTGGATAATTTTCTTTGATTTAAGTAATTTTATTTCCTTATTTTGATGTACGAATGCCCATTGGTGGCTTCAAAGGATAATGACTTTTGTTTTGGTAGACTTAATTTATATCATCTTAACTTTCGTATAGTTTGTGGGCATTTATAGTTTTCAGATGAATTTCTGGGGTTTAAGAACTGGGAACTAGACTGTATTTAGCATTTATCCATTACAGCGGCCCATTTTTTCTGCTGCAGCGAGTGTGCGCGCTATGATGACTCACACCTTTCTATAGCAGGCTTGCATATGTTCGATAGGTGTGCTATAGCGGCTCTCCCATCGTGAAAGTGAGACCGCTGCAGCAAGAACACTTCCATTATAGTGAAGCTTGATAGGTATTGGAACACCCAGGAATTGATCTTTTTAATCTTATTTTATTTTAACAAGTCTACCCCTTGTTCACTATTATTTTACTCCCATAGTTCCATTCAACACCCCACCATAGTTTATGTCATCAGATACCTGTTACACCTCGTAAAATGATATTGGTTAGTAGGCGTACACATGGATTTGTGACGAATAAAGGGAGCTTGATGCGTGTAGGAAAAGCCTCAGAAGCGAGGTCAAACGGGACCAGTGCGCACAGGACCAGCGCGACGCGCCAGCTAGCACTGCACTGGCCAGCGCAGTGCGCCAGGCTGTTGGCGCATTGAGAGCCGCAGCGCGACAGGGGCATTGGCGCGATGGCTGGCGCGAGGCTATCCTATGCCACCGGCCTTGCCCTATATATATACATTCCTTGTTATTTCCAATTCATTTATTAAGTGAAGCCACAACCAAGTAAGAAAGAGTACGCAACTTTCAATTAGTTTTCGTCCGATTACGCTACCAAACGCCATCCACACGTAAATTAACTTTGAGTAACGAGTTCTAGGCCTACGGGAAGCATTAATACGAAGTTATTTCTCAAATATTTGCCCAACAAACTGGAACTCCGTCGAGTAAAAGTCATCAGAATTACTCCAAATTGATTCCTAAATGGCTACAGGTATTAGGTAAGCACGTCTCCCTTCTAAACTCTCAGAGAATTATGGGTTTTCGGCCGAGTTACACGAAGTTGAATTATAGTTGTTATTGTTAATGAAAGCTATTGCTATTTATCAAATTTAGTATTGAAATTAGTTCTATTCTCTCAGCATAAAGGTTATAGTTTGAAAGAACTGCCATTTGCAACTACACCTCGCTAGTTGAGTCGGAAGTCGGCACTCGAGGTATGTAAGGCTATCCTTTCGACAAGTTATGTTTGCCGTAAAGTTAGTATGGCTTGTGTATCCATGGTAATTCAGAGTAAACCTATTATAATCAACTGTTATGAATGGAATTGAGACGATAGTGATAAAATAGTAACCCTTATCAGAGTTAACCCTAGCTAGATTTGTTTTTCTTATGACGTCGAGTTGTTAGATGTTGTTCTACATTGAGTTCTATTAAACTGAGGCTGAGAGGGCCATATTGAGTTCTATTAGACTGAGATCGCGAGGGCCATGTTGAGTTTCATCGGACTGAGTCCATGAGGGCCATATCGAGTTCTATTAGACTGAGGGCGCGAGGGCCATATTGAGTTTCATCCGATTGAGGCCATGAGGGATATAGTAAGTTCTATTAGATGGATGCTGTGAAGGCCGTCTTGAGTACAGTATGCTTATAGTCATTAATAGTCAGATAGTAGAAGTGGACATTGTTTGTTCTTGCTAGGGCTTATGGGTCCCAGGTAGGTTACTCTATGCTGTTTGTACCTTCTAGGATTATGGGAACCGATTAGGTTCTTGTTTTTATACATATAAACCTGTTAGTTAGATACTTCAGACGATAAAGTTACTCAGGTTAAATTCTTACCCTCTTTCTTGATTACATCAGTTTTTACCAGTTTTCAGTCAGTTATTATCCTACTACCTTACATATTCGATACATATTGTATCGATGCCCATCCTTGGGGTGCTGCATTACTTGCCTGCAGGTGCAGATAGACGTAGTTCGGGACCCTCTTAGTCATCAGCTGGAGTTAGCAATTTGTTCAGCTCCCTTCCTCTAGAGTTGGTAGTTAGAAGAGGTTTTTCCTTTTGTTGTATAGTTTATGGGTAGGTCAGGGCCCTTTCTCGACTAGTATTCCACTCTTAGAGGCTTGCAGGTTATAGATTTCTAGTAGTTAGCTTTTTTGGCTGGCCGTGTGGAGCCCTGTGTATGTTTATTTTGCATGATGGCCGTGTGGGGCCTTGTTTAACTATCAGTTAGCAGCCTTGTCGGCTATAGCATAGTTTAGCTACCTGATTTCACTTTAGTTATAACTAGACAACATGGTGATCTTGTCGGCCTGCATAGGATCCCTGTTATTGTGTTGTTGTTGGTTAGCGTTCTTCTTTTATAGGTGCCTTGTCGGCTAGAGGCCGTTCCTACAGCCGACATATAGCTCATCGTTTTCTTGAATTAAGTTACAGACGTGCACTAGTAGTGCACCAAGCTAGTTAGGTTTGTCCAGATCCCAGTGTGGCATTAGGTGCCAGTCATGCCTCCCTAGGTGGGGCATGAAAAACTTGGTGCCAGAGAAGATCATATTCTAGGGAGTCTGCAAGCTGTGCCAAGTAGAATCTTGTCTTTGGATGTGTTGTGCACCACATTCTATAGGCAGGAGGCTATAAGGCATAATAATGTGGTTACACTTCTTTCTCCTCCAGTCGTGCTATAGAGCTGTGCTATATAGGGTGGCTCCCTAAGCTTATGTTATTATATTTATTTACAAAGAAAAATGTCTAATGCACAATGGACCGCGAATGGTCGAGATCTAGATGTGGCAGCAAGAGAGGACAGTAGTAGGGGGCCCTAGTCAGAGTCAGCCCGATCTAAGGGCGACAGGGAGACGTCACCTCGATCTCCCTAGCACTCGCCACCGCACTTAGTGCCTGCTAGAGCAGCAGATATACCAGCACCAACCCCGGCCATGCTTGTAGCATCAGATCAGGAGCTTAGGGGTGCATTCTATGTGTTGGTCCAGATGATGGCTGCCTAGTGCCAGCCTCAGCTAGTAGTACTAGCTGTCGTTGAGCCCACTGAGGGGCCGCATAGTTCAAGAGTTTGCGAGTTCCTGGATTTGAGTCCCCCACAGTTTACAGGGACAGATCGTAGAGAGGATTCTCAGAATTTCATAGACCAGTAGCAGAGGATATTCGGGGTTATGCATGCCTCATCTATAGAATTAGTTGAGTTAGTAGTATTCCAATTTTGATATGTGGAAATCTTGTGGTATGATATTTGGGAGAGATCCCGGGGCAGATATGCACCTCTATCTATGTGGCCAGTCTTCTCTGAGGCTTTCATAAATCATTATCTACCCTGAGAGGTCCGGCGGGGTAGAGTAGAACAGTTCCATATCTTGAGTAGCATAGAATGAGTATCAAAGAATACGCGTTAAGGTTTGACTCCTTAACCAAATATGTGCCCTCGTTTGTCGACACTATGCCAGCCAGGGTGCATCGGTTCATTATGGGACTTGCGCTAGAATATGTGGAGTCTTGCATTACAGCCACCTTGCGAGAGGATATGGATATTTCACGAATCCAGGCCTTCGCTCAGAGTATAGAGGAGCTTAGACAGAGTTAATACGCCATGGAAAAGTCAGGTCAGGAACAACATCGGAGGGCTAGGCCCACAGATTTTTAGGCTGACTTTCATTGCGGGCCCAGGCCCCGTTTCTCAAGTAGGTCACCTAGGCCCCATTCAAGCAGTAGCAGGACAGCAGGTTAGATTGTCAGAGGTAGTCACGCCCCGACGAGAGTTTGCCAGAGCCAAGCTTGCAGCAGCAGAGAGGGCCAGACCAAACAGAGTTAGAAGTACCCCGATGCAGTACTTGCCATAAGCAGCATCTAGGAAGGTGCGGGTATGGTTCCACCGCCTGTTATACCTACGGGCAGGAGGTACTATGAGGGATTGTCCGACTAGATGCCAGAGCAGCCAGGACCAGCAGGATAGATCTTCAACAGGTTCATATGCCCCAGCACCTTTTGCAAAGCGTAGGCCCTCAACTCCAGTCGGCATAGGCTGAGGCAGACCCGAGACATCCAGTTCAGGTAGCAGTCAGGATCACACATATACGCTACCAGGGCGACAGGAGTCAAAGTAGTCACCAGATGTTGTGACAGGTATATTAGATGTTTTCTCTCACTTAGTTTATGCTTTGATAGACCCAGGATCCACTTTGTCGTATGTTACTCTGTTAGTGGCTCAAAAGTTTGATATAGTACCAGAATTGCTTCAGCGGCCCTTTTCAGTGTCTACCCCGTTGGTGACTCTATTATTGCTATAAGAATTTACTGGGGTTGTACAGTAGAGATTGTTGGTCGCCAGACCTCAGCAGATCTAGTAGAATTAGAAATAATTGATTTGACTCAGAACTACGCGCCAACATAAGTATGATCAGATTATATTGGGACCTCCTATGTGAGCTATCCCCTGCCCTAAGGGGCCTTCAGCTTGATATCGATATCATGGTAGCGTCTCTAGCCCTAGAAAGGTTTTAGACAGCTCTGCCCACTTAAGTGTAATAGTTGGGACCACGTAAGCTCTATCGTGGTATGTCGGTTATATGATGAGTCTCCCATTGTTCCTCATGATTTCAGTTATGCGTGTTTGTCACTCGTGACGTATATATATGTTCTAAAGCAGGTGTGACCTAATGTTTAATTGTGAATATGATTACAGCTTTAAGCTTTGGGTCATTCAGTTCAGTTATGATGGTTAGTTATGTTGAGATCACGATTTCAGAAAATAGCATGCAAGTCCTACTCTCAGATTCTTATTTTGATTATGTTTTACATTATGCATATTTTAAATGATTTTACTTACTAAAGAAATTTTACTTACCTTGCATACTCGGAACGTTCCACGTACTGACTACATACTCTATGCTGTATCATTTTATGATACAAGCTCCGGCACTCAGACTTAGCCTCGTCCTTAGCCAATTCCTGAGTAGCACCCAGCGTAGTGGTGAGTCCTCATCTCCCAAGGATCATTTGCTTTTAGATATTAATATTCTTTCAGTTTTCAGACTTATCGGGTTAGTTGGTGGAGTTGTCCCATCAACCCATCAGTTATGTAGAGGCTTTCAGACAGTATGTAGTAATAAGCTCGTCATGTATTATGTGGATTTTTTCTTTTGATGTTATATTATTATAAACTTCCACTATTCTTATTATGTTAAGTCTTCCACTTTATTTGATTTATTTAGATGTATGTTCATGCCATAGGCCAATTTGGAGTCCCTCGGGGGTCCTTGTCCTGTGTCTCGATCTGGGTCTATGTTCGCGTCGTGACAAACTTGGTATTAGAGTAATAGGTTTGAAGTATCCTAGGGTGTATGAAAGCCGCTTTAAGTATATTCCTTTTCATGGGAATGAAATGCAACAAACTTATGACGCATAGGCTATGAGACGTTTAGAAAATGTTCCCTTCTTTCATGATTTATGTCGTGCGATAAAATGTCTGTCTATCCTTCTAACTCGTGCTATTCGCGATTGCAGAATCATGGATCCCTACAGAGTTAATGGTAGGAGGAATGGGAATGAAAACAGCCACGAGGATGGCATCGGAGACGAGCACCGACATGCCCCACCACTCCAAGAGCACCATGCACTGGAGCCATTTGCCTGTGCTGAATTCTGGGCAGCCATTCAGATGCTAACACAGGCCTTGACTGCTTAGGTCAACTAGCAGGCAGTGGCACATGTCCCGTTAAAAGGAAATGCGACGACAACTCAAGTTAGAGATTTCGTAAGAATGAACTCGCCAGAGTTCCTTGGGTCGAAGGTGGACGAGGATCAATATGAGTTTATCGATGAGATTGTGAAGATCACCCAGGTCATGGGGGTGAATGGAGTAGAGTGTGCTGATTTGGCCTCATATCAATTGAAGGGGGTTGCACACATTTGGTTTAGACAATGTAAAGATAATAGGGCAACCGAAGTAGGCCCTATCAGTTGGGAGGAGTTCCACATTGCTTTTCTAGATCGGTTTTTCCCTAGTAAGATGAGGGAGTTAAAAGCAGCTGAGTTCGTGAATCTTAAGCATAGGAATAGGATGGTGCAAGAGTATTCCCTTGAGGTCACTTATTTGTCAAAGTATGCCCTAGAGTTAGTGGTCGATCAGTGGGGGCGAGTGAACAGGCTTGTTCATGGGGTGGTGGACTATCTATACAAGAATTGCAGGACCACTATGCTCCATCAAGATATGGATTTCCCTCGGATAATCTTATATGCACAATAGATGGAGGTAGCGCATATGAATGAGAGAGAGGCCAAGAGGGTCAGGACTGATAGTTATAGACTTTCTCAGCCGAGACTAGATGGTGGCCACCGACAACAGACCCACCAGAGATCTTCAGCCCCAGCATCTTCTGTGTTGAGTGTGCCATCCAGACCTAGGCATGACCAGAGAGGGCGAACATCAGGCTCTAGGGGTCAGAGAAGCAGGCCCGCGGATTTCGATATTCCAGTTTATGACTGGTGTGGTCGAAGGTACACGGGTCAGTATTTGAAGGGTACAGGTGCTTGCTTCGGGTGTGGGAAGCCCGGACATATGCTCAAAGATTTCCCAGTAGCTAGACAGGGTAATGATAGGGATCGAGGCCTAGTTTTTAGTTCCACAGCTGCACCCGCACGCCCAGCACAGCAGGGGGAATCTACTAGCACAATTGGCGGTCAGCGCCAAAATAGATTCTATGCCTTAGAATCTCACCAGGAGAAGGAGGTCTCCCCATATGTAGTCATTGATATGTTGCAAATTTTCCATATTGATGTATATGCTTTGTTAGATCCAAGGGCTACCTTGTCTTTCATGGCACCTTATGTGGCTAGTAGTTTCGGAGTCAGTCCCAAAATCTTGTTAGTACCCTTATCAGTCTCTACTCCAGTGGGTGATTTAGTTGTAGCTAGATAGGTGTGTAGAAGTTTCCCGGTCACAGTCCTTCAGAAAGTCACCTCAGCAGATCTAGTACATTTAGCCATGACCAATTTTGTTATCATCCTCAGCATGGATTGGCTATTTACATGTTATGCCTCTATTAATTGTAGAACCGTGCAGTAGAGTTCAGATTTTTGGGTGAGCCAGTCTTAGAATGGAAGAGTAGCTCAGTTGTGCCTGTAGGTCATTTTATTTCTTACCTTAAGGCCAGAAAGATGATTTCCAAAGGTTTTGTATACCATCTAGTTATGGTTAAGCATGTGACGTTCGAGACCCTAACTATCCATTCAGTCCTAGTAGTATGCGAGTATCCAGAAGTCCTCCCTAATGATTTACCGAGAATCCCTCCCGAGTGAGAGATTGATTTTGGTATTGACCTTCTTCCCGACATGCAGCCTATATCTATTCCTCCCTATAGAATGGCTTTAGCTGAGCTAAAGGAGTTGAAGGAACAGTTGAAGGACCTGTTAAATAAGGGTTTCATTAGACCGAGCAAGTTCCAGAGTGGCTCCAAGTTGACCCATGACATGAACATGATATCTAAAATCAACATAATCAAGCGAAAGTCTAACATGTATAATAAAGAGGATGTATGGAAATATCATAACAACTTCCCATGGGGTGCACCAGTTCTCTTTGTCCAAAAGAAAGATGGTTCTCTTCATATGTGTATTGATTATCGACAATTGAACAAGGTCACCATTAAGAACAGGCATCCTTTATCCAGGATTGATGATTTGTTTAACCAGCTTTAGGGTGCAAAGTTCTTTTCGAAGATAGATCTCAGATCCGGGTACCATCAGCTCAGGGTTCAAGAGAGCAATATCCCGAAGACAGCTTTCAGGACGCGGTATGGTCATTATAAGTTTGTAGTTATGTCTTTTGGACTAATGAATGCTCCTGCAGCTTTTATGGACTTGATGAATAGGGTGTTCAAGCCATACTTGGATATGTTCGTGATTGTGTTTATTGATGACATCCTTATATACTTTCAGAGCGAGGATGAGCATGCCGCTCATCTGAGGGTGGTGTTGCAGACTTTCAAGGATCATCAATTATTTGCAAAATTCATCAAATGTGAGTTTTGGTTAAATTCCGTGGCATTCTTGGGTCATGTGGTGTCTAGTGAGGGTGTACAAGTAGACTCTCAAAAGATAGAGGCGGTGAAGAATTGGCCCAGACCGGTGAACCCTTCAGATATCAGAAGTTTCAAAAGATAGAGGCGGTGAAGAATTGGCCCAGACCGGTGAACCCTTCAGATATCAGAAGTTTCTTGGGCTTAGCTGGCTACTAGAGAAGATTCATTGAGGGTTTTTCATCTATTGTAGCACCGTTGACTAAAATGACCCCAAAGAAGGTAAAGTTTCAATGGTCGGAGGCTTGTGAGAAGAGCTTCCAAGAGTTCAAGGCTCGACACACCTCAGCACTGGTGTTGACCCTACTCGAGGGCACCGATGGGTTCGTGGTGTATTGTGATGCTTCAAGGATCTCACTTGGGTGTGTATTGATGCAACACAAAAAAGTTATAGCTTACGCTTCTAGACAGCTGAAAGTGCATGAAAAGAACTACCCAACTCATGATCTCAAACTGGCAACAGTGGTATTTACCTTGAAAATATGGAGACACTATTTGTACAGGGTCCACGTAGATGTGTTTACAGATCATAAGAGTTTGGAATATGTGTTTACCTAGAAGGATCTCAATCTTCAACAAAGGAGGTGGTTAAAGCTACTTAAGGATTATGACATGAGTTTCCTTTACCATTCGGGAAAGGCTAATGTAGTAGCAGACACACTTAGTAGGCTCTCTATGGAGAGTGTGTCCCATGTGGATGAGGGGAGGAAGGAGTTGGTGAAGGATGTGCATAGGCTTGCAAAGTTGGGAGTTCGGTTGGTTGACTCGACCGATGGTGGTGTTATTATTCAAAATGGATGAAAATCATCCTTGGTGACTGATGTAAAAGCTATATAAGATGAGGACCCTATTTTGGTAAATTTAAAGGAAGCCGTTCAGAATCAAAAGGTAGAGGTCTTCTCCAAAGGGGGAGATGGTGTGCTTCGATACCAGGGTCACTTATGTGTTCCAGATGTTGACGATTTGAGGAATCGGATGTAGCATGAGGCTCATGGATCCAGGTATTCTATACATCTAGGGGCCACCAAAATGTACCGTGACCTTCAGGAAGTCTATTGGTAGAATGGCCTGAAGAAGGACATAGCAGAATTTGTGGCTAGGTGTTCAAAC
Source organism: Datura wrightii (assembly GCA_035772735.1). Classification (NCBI taxonomy): domain Eukaryota; kingdom Viridiplantae; phylum Streptophyta; class Magnoliopsida; order Solanales; family Solanaceae; genus Datura; species Datura wrightii. Next base: position 149,860,275 of record JASDFA010000018.1, read on the forward strand.
TGTCAGCAGATGAAGGTTGAGCACCAAAGACTGGGAGGTGTGCTCCATGATATTAGTGTTCCTACTTGGAAGTGGGAGGAAATGAATATTGACTTCATCAAAGGGTTCCTTGCACTCGTCGACAATATGACTCCATTTGGGTTGTTGTAGATAGGTTAAGCAAAGCTACTCATTTTCTACCGGTCAAAACCACAGATTCAACAGAGGATTATGCGAAACTATACATCCGAGAGCTAGTTCGGTTGCATGGAGTTCCCTTGTCCATTATATCAGATAGAGGTACCCAATTTACCTCTTATTTTTGGAGGTCATTTCCAAAAGGACTTGGTACTTAGATTACGTTCAGTACAACATTTCACCTGCAGACAGATGGTCAAGTAGAGCAAACAATTTCGACTCTCAAGGACATGTTGAGGGCATGAATGTAGTTGGGATGATCATTTGCCTCTTATCGAGTTTGCATACAATAACAACTACCATTCAAAAGCATTCAAATGGCTCTGTTTGAGGCTCTCCATGGGCAGAGATGTAGGTCGCCCACTGGCTAGTTTGAAGTTGGTGAAGCTGTGGTGATAGGACTAGATTCAGTCCATGAGGCCATGGAGAAGGTTCAGCTCATACGGGAAAGGTTAAAAATAGCTCAAAGTCACCAAAAGTCCTATGCCGATGTGAGAAGGAGAGAACTAGAGTTCGAAGTGGATGGTTGGGTGTTCCAGAAGGTGTCTCCCATGAAGGGAGTGATGAGGTTTGGAAAGAAAGGGAAGCTCAGTCCCCGTTATGTTGGTCTGTAGTGGATTGTGAGACGGGTTGGCAAGGTGGCATATGAATTGGAGTTACCCTCAGAATTAGTTTCCGTTCATCCTGTTTTTCATGTATCGCTCTTAAAGAAGTGTTTGGGTGATCCAGCTCTAGTTTTCCTAGTGGACAGTGTCGGTGTGAAAGACAGCCTTAGTTATGAGGAGGTTCTGGTGGAAATACTGGATTGTCAGGTTTGAAGGCTAGAAAACAAGAAAGTAGCTTCAGTTAAAGTATTATGGAGGAATCAACATGTTGTGGGAGCTACGTGGGAAGCCGAAGAAGACGTGATGGCTAGATACACACATTTATTCTCTACCAGCTCAGTTCTAGCTTGAGGTATTACTTTTGTCCTAGTACTCTATTTATTTTTCATGTTCAGTTCATGTGCCCAAGTATCTTTTATGTCAATGTTGTGTGTATGATTCAGGTTTTCAGTTTAGATATGTAGTTTAAATCAGAGTTAGTCATTCCATCGGTTTTCAGCTTATATGATCAGTATTTGAATATGATGACTGCATTTCTCTGCTTTTTTGCGTGTTTTCCAACATTCAAGGGAGAATATGCCCAAGGGGAAGATATTGTAATGCCCCAGAAAACCCAAAGATCAAACCCGAGAATTAAAATGGAGAAAACTGGAAATATGGCACCAGGTCACAAAATGAGTTGTTTTGTGACCCATGGGGTAGACCATGAGTTGTAAAGAGACTCATGGTGAGGAACAGGACTTGAGTTGAAATTTTGGGTTTTGAAGTCCCCATGGACCTGACCACGAGTTGTGGTCAGTCTCCACGACTCATTGAGTCAGTCATGGGAAAGGGTTAAGGGAAGTAGAAGAAAAGGTTGACAGTGTACCCAACGGTTGGTCACCATTAGTTGTGGTCAGACACCACCGATTCCTGGGATGAGTCGTGGCCAGCTAGTTGCAGATGATTTGAGAATTCGGGCAGTGAAGGTGACGAGTGGTAACCACAAGTCATGGTTACCAGTAACTACTTGTAGGATCCCCCGTAACGAGCCCCAAGTGAATTATTGGACAGTGCACTCGATGACTGATGCCATAAGTTGTGGTCTTAGGTAATGATTCGTCCAGTCCCTCGTGGGGACTGACAATTAGTTATTTTCTACAAATTTAGTAAGTTTTTTTCCGTAATTCCTATGATCCTAAGGCCTAGAATATGTCGTTTTAAGCTATGAATGATGAGTTTTAAGAAGGGTAAGTTCATTTTAGGCCATTCTTACTCATGCATGCAAAGTTATAGAGCTAGAGAGGTGATCAAGTTCATTTTCCTTCATGTTTTCTTCAATTCTTTGTTGGGCAATCTCGGAATGGTAAAATCAGTTCTTCCCCAGGTATTTAAGGTTATGAATTGGTGATTTTATTCACACCCATGCCCAATTCCTCTCTAATTCATGCAAATCTGTGAGTTGAGTCTATGGGGTTTTAACCCAATGTGTGAATTCTCTAAGTAAGTGTCACGGGTATAATCTAAGTATGTTTTAATTGATGAATTATGATTCATGGGCAAGTTTTATCATATTTTCAGTTACTAATCATATTTACTAGTTTTCCAAATTATGATTCCCATTCATTAAAGCTTATGAGAAGATGAGATCTATGAAGTATGCTCATGTATGATAGATTTTTGATGAGAAAAGCATGTTTTCAATCAATCCATGTTATGGTCATGTTTTCAAAGTGAATCAAGTTAAATTCAAGCATGTTAAAGTATTGGGCAAGCCCATATGTTCAAGTATGATTTATGATTCATGTTAAATTAGCTTACCACATGGTTTTGGAGCCTAGACTCCCAATTTTAACCAGTTTGTGGTATGGTTTGAGCCAAGGCTCCTCATGTATGATTCATATTTCTCTGTATTCATGATTATTTAGCTTCGTCAATAGACGATGGTCAGCTTTGTTGAAAAATGATGGAGAGTATATACAGGTTTTTGAGAGTAGTGTCTAGCACCGAGTAGGATAAGGGTCAATCAACCCTAAGCCTCAGAACTTCGCGCCAACATAGGTATGATTAGATTATATTGGGACCTCCTATGTGAGTTATCCCCTACCCCAAGGGGCCTTCAACTTGATATTGATATCATGGTAGCGTCTCTAGCCCTAGCAAGGCTTTAGGCGGCTCTGGCCACTTAAGTGTAATAGTTGGGACCACGTAAGCTCTATCGTGGTATATCAGTTATATGACGAGTCTTCCATTGTTCCTCATAATTTCAGTTATGCATATATATATATATATATATATATGTATATATATATGTATATATATATGTATATATATATATATGTTCTAAAGCATGTTTGACCCAATGTTCAGTTGTGCCTGTGATTATCAGATTTAAGCTTTGGGTCATTCAATTCAGTTATGATGTTTAGTAATGTTCAGATCATGATTTCAGAAAATAGCATGCAAGTCCTACTCTCAGATTCTTATTTTGATTATATTTTACATTATGCATGTTTTAAATGATTTTACTTACTTAAGCGATTTTACTTGCCTTGCATACTCGGTAAATTCCACGAACTGACCGCATACTCTATGCTGTATCATTTTATGATATAGGCTCCAGCACTCAGACTCAGCCTTGTCCTTAGCCAATTCCTGAGTTAGCACCCAGCGTAGTGGTGAGTCCTCATCTCCCGAGGACCATTTGATTTCAGATATTGATGTTTTTTCAGTTTTTAGACATGTCGGGTTAGTTGGGGTGTTGTCTCATCAACCCATCAGTTATGTAAAGGCTTTCAGACAGTATGCAGTAATCAGCTCATCATGTATTATGTGGATTTTTCTTTCGATGTTATGTTATGCTAAACTTCCTCTATGCTTATTATGTTAAGTCTTCCGCTTTATTTGATTGAGTTAGATGTATGTTCATGTCATGGCTCGACATGGAGTCCCTCGGGGTTGTTGTCCTGTATCTCGATCTGGGCCTATGTTAGTGTCATGACAATCAAACCATACCCACATAATCTCTGTCTCACAATCATACCCTCGGTGATATACCGAGCACACGCCTATATTATATCACTATACGTACATGCCAAAGGATCTTATGCTTGCTCTTCTAGTCATGACCTTCAGGGGACTTTAGAAATCCATGTGTTGTACGCTCAGCCGTATGCAACATTCATCTTACCTGTTTGTGTACTAACTCGTACACCTAGCCGCATGGTCTTTTAGCCATCCCTGTCTGCGTACTCACTTATACAGCTCGCCTGGATGCTTATGTCGAGCACGAGCCACTCATATATACCATTCTTATTCGGAATCTGATTGTATTAACCTGTTCATCTGAGTTCCTTACTGTAACACCCCGAAACGTTCCTAGGCCAAACTCAGACCTTGCAAGAAAACCCTGCGGAAACCAAAAACTTTTATAGCAGAACGACCCAAACAACGGATTGTGGTCAGATCTAACGGGCCATTATTTAAGTCATTGTCAGCTTAGCAGATTCCCTTTAGGGGAAACAACGAGGCATAGGACAACGCATTGGAAGAAACAATGAGCCGTCCCGTCGTCCGTTTGATCCCAGTTCAGAGGTCTATCAGATTTTTTTAGAGGCGATGAGTGGAACTAATAACTCGTGCTTCTGTTGTGCCCAGTGCACGCGCAAGCGTATGCGGTCATACAAGTAATACAGTGGCCCTTTTTTGGAGCTAGATGTCAAGCCTACAAGGACTAGACTAATTCAGTTAATATTTAAGTTCAAGTATTAATTTAACCTTCAAAAGTGTTTATAGAAGAGATTTCGGATGCTTATAATTAAATCAAGAGGTGATCACAAAATAATAGAGAAACAATACAAGAAGCAATCAGAGTTAAGGCCTAATAATTATGCAATGCTGCATTTCACAATGGTTCGAGTATGAAAACTTCAGTTGTTGTCTCAAATAGTTAAGATGCGATGTTCATGGTCTTTCGAACCTCTAAACATGACAAACTAGTCTCACACCTACATAGTTGAGCGGGGATGTGACGTCCTAATTCGTGAGCAATTTACTAGGTGGATGTGGTGTACGGAGTTTGTTCCCTTGATTATGGACTTTCGTACCTCTAATCATTGAACCTGAGTTAGCTTCACAACTACTTCTATGAGCGGTGATGTGACAATTCTAATTCAGTGTCTAGCTCATCCCGTTTTAGTAACCAAGCAAGGAAAATTAGGTATAATTTCTATCCTAACCACTAATCCTATCGTAAAGATAAGAACTTGCTCCCTACATTCTTTTGTTCTAGCCTAGGGTTACTCTTTCGAGCTTTTACCGAAGCTTAACGAGTTCGTTTTCATGGTGATCAAGCATAAAACCACTACTAATAAAGAATGTAAGACAAAACAACAACTAAAAACTCAAACCAACGAAGAATTCATGCATTTACAATCATATCATGTGGCCTCAACCTTACAGGAAGGGTTTTAACCACTCATGTTCGTACAAATACTTAAAAATATGATTAAAGTAGAGTACTTACAAGAATAGATAAAAGAGAATGAAAAATAGTGAACCCTAGGTAGAGTTCTTCCTTTCTCCTCTTCGCTCCTTTCCGTTGTTCTCAAAATATTTTGTGATAATGATTTTAGAAGCTAAGGGTACAATTTATAATAAGTGGAAAATTTGCAAAAAATTGGCCTATGGTGAAACAACTCCGTGTCACACTAGCTATTGCAGAGATTTGCCTCCCTGACACGCTGGCTATCACGGAGATTTTCCTCCGTGACACTCTGTTGTCGCGGATGCTCACTGTTTGGAAGCCTCTGCTCATATAAATTAATTCTTTGCTCCGTGGCACATTGTTGAATGCCCCAATGCTTCTCTGTGGCACAGAGTTGACTCCAAATGTCCTTTTTAGCTTGTCTCATCATCCATAATTTGTCCCTTAACAATTATCTTCAAGATTAGGACCATTATCTTCACATTGAGCTCCATACATTGGCAATTTCAACCTACAAAGAGAGCTAATCATATTTGTTAGTCCATGGCTACAAATTACATAAAATACATGATATTATTCTTAAATTAAGGTACAACATGGGTAAAACATGGGTGTAAAATAGTGTTTGGGCGTGTAAATATGCTCAAGATCAGGTTCCTACCAACGAACCATTGCTACCACCTGTAACCAAGTTCCAAGCACCAACAGTGTTGACAACGAGTCGATGCAATGACCCGTTAGTCCTACCAACTAGTTGTCTAAGGGCTCAGATTTCCCCAATCAATGCGTACATTTTATGCTATATCGTTTTATGATACAGCTGCAGGATCTCAGTCTCAACCCCGATAGCAGATTGCTTTTAGAAGTTCCAGCTGCATCATTAGTGAGTCCTCATCTTTCGAGGATGAGGCTTAGTACATTTCAGTTATATTTTTTTCAGTTAGATTTAGAGTTAGCTGGGGACCTGTCCCTATAACTCATTAGATAGATGGCTTTTAGACACAAACAGAGTTTTCATATTTTTGTTTTGCTTCCAATTGTATAAAACTTATGATCTGGTTCTTGTACAGAACATATTTTATTTTATTATTTCAAAGCTTCCGCTATGTATTTACTCAGAATGCCAATGTTATGATAGACCATGGGTTACTTGTGACACTAAGTACCATGTCTCATCCAGGGTATAGATTCGGGGAGTGACAAACTAGATATCAGAGCACTACGTTTAGAGTATCCTAGGATGTCTAAAAGCCGCATCGAGTAGAGTCCTTTTCATGGGTGTGAAGCGCGCCACACTTATGACGGGGAGGCTACGAGATGTTATTAGGAAAACTCCTTTTTGTTCGTACTCTTTATCGTGTGTTGAAATTCAATTCTAAAAACGTTCTCCTAACTTGTGCTCTATATAGTTTTAGTGAAATCATGCCTCCATGACGTGATAATGGAAGAAGGGCCAGTAACACTCACCGACCTTTCCCATCAGCTCCAGCAGTCCCTCAAGACGACTCAACTTCCACCGCAAAGTTCAGGGCGGCTATCCAGCTGCTCGCATAGACTGTTACCAATCACGTGAACCAGCAAGTGGTTTCGATCAACAACAATGGGTCCGTAGCAACTGCCGAAGTTCGGGACTTCACTCGGATGAACCCTCTAGTTTTCCATGGATCTAAGGTGGGAGAGGACCCACAGGAGTTCGTGGATGATATTAGAAAGATCACCCGAATTATGGGTGTCAGTTCCTCGGAGAGTGCCGACTTAGCTGCCTACCAGCTAAAAGGGGTAGCCCAGATTTGGTACGAACAGTGGAAGGAGGGAAGACTAGTAGGAGCAGGACTGGTGGAATGGGAGGAGTTCACTACAGCCTTCCTATATAGATTCTTCCCTCGGGAGCTCAGGGAGGCAAAAGAGGCGGAATTCACGAATTTGAAACAATGAAATCGGATGGTGGAAGAGTATGAACTGGAGTTAACCAGATTGTCTAAATATGCTCCAGAGATGGTAGCCGAGCTAAGGGATCATATGCTGAAATTTTCTAATGGAGTGTCAAACTTGGTCCTTAAGGAGTGCAGTACTGTAATGCTTATTAAGTACATCGATCTCTCTAGCCTTGTAGTCCATGCTCAACAAATTGAGGCAGAAAAATTAAATGACTTGGAGTTGGAGAATAAACGGGAAAGAATTGGCCAGTCAAATTATGGCCACCAGAGATTTGGCAGTAGTATCCACCCACAGCAACAGCAATAGAGGGCTCCAGCACCCACTTCAGCCAGTGCCCCTACTCTCTGGTCCCGCAAGGATAAGAGGAGTAGAGCATTTGGTTTGTAATTCCAAAGTCATAGTGCCAACAACTGCTACAGCTACCCAACTTTCCCTAAGTGTGGCAAGGACCATCCAGGAGAATTCCTTTAGGGTTAAGAGGGTTGTTTTGTTTGTGGACAGCTTGGTCAGTGGCTTAAATAATGCCCGTCAGTAGGACAGGGGATATCACAATCCACTACTTTAGTAGCTCCAGCAGGCCGACTAGCTCAACAGGCCAACACTTCAAGTACGGATGGTATCCAGCGCCAAAACTTTTTTATGCTTTGTCCTCTCATCAGGATCAGGAGAACTCACCTGACGTGGTCACAGGTATGTTATGCCTTTTTCATGGAGACGTGTATGTCCTACTAGATCTAGGAGTCACACTCTTATTTGTGACTCCCTATGTAGCAGTACAGTTTGATGTAAGTCCAGAGGTCCTCTTAGAACCATTCTCAATCTCCACCCCAGTTGGCGAGTTAGTAGAGCCAACTGGGTGTATAGAAACTGGCCAGTCTCAATCTTCAATAAGGTCATTTCGGTCGATCTTGTAGAGTTAGATATGATTGAAATTGACCTTATTCTTAGCATGGATTGGTTACATTTTGGTTATGCCTCAGTCGATTGTAGAACTAGGGTCGTCAGGTTTCAGTTCCCTAATGAGCCAGCATTAGAGTGGACAGGTAGTAGTTTAGCTCCTAAGGGTCGGTTTATTCCCTACCTTAAGGACAGAAAGATCATTTCTGAAGGGTGTATTTATCATTTAGTTAGGGTCAAAGATTCCAACTCTGACACCCTGACTATGCAGTCAGTTCCAGTTGTCAGTGAGTTCCCTAATGTGTTTCCTGAAGATCTTCCTAGAGTCCCTCCTGAGCGGGAAATAGACTTCGATATAGACCTTCACCCAGATACTCAGCCCATCTCCATCCGTCTTTACAGAATGGCTCCAACGGAGCTTAAGGAGTTGAAAGAGCAGCTAAAAGACCTTCTTAATAAAGGTTTTATCAGACCCAACATCTCTCCCTGGGGTGCTCCAGTACTATTCGTGCGAAAGAAAGACAGTGCCCTTAGAATGTGCATCGATTATCGTCAGTTGAACAAGGTTATGGTCAAGAACAGGTATCCCCTACCCAGGTTAATGACTTGTTCGATCAGCTTCAAGGAGCCAATTATTTCTCTAAAATAGATCTCAGGTCAGGGTATCATCAGCTGAGAGTCAGAGAATTTGACATACCGAAAATAGCTTTCAGAACTTGGTATAGTCACTAAGAATTCGTGGTTATATCCTTCAGACTGACTAATGCCCTCGCAACTTTCATGGACCTGATGAACAGAGTCTTCAAGCAGTATCTAGACATGTTCATCATTGTATTTATCGACGACATTCTGGTATACTCCAAAAATGAGGAAGAACATGCTAATCACTTAAGGATAGTGCTGCAGACGCTCAGAGACTGCCAGCTGTTTTCAAAATTCAGCAAATGCGAATTCTGGTTGAAGCCTATGACTTTCCTTGGTGACGTGGTCTCGGGTGAGGGTATCCATGTAGATCGTCAAAAGATAGTAGCAGTGAAAGACTGGCCCAGACCTACCTCCCCAACCAATATCAGAAGTTTCTTGGATCTAGCCGGTTATTACTGATGTTTTTTGGAAGGTTTTTTCTCTATAGCATCCTCTCTGACTATGCTGACTCAGAAGAAAGTGAACTTTCAACGGTCAGATGCGTGTTAGAAGAGTTTTTGGGAGTTAGAAGCTTGACTCACTACCGCTCCAATGTTGACCTCGCCAGAAGGAATAGATGGGTTCGTGGTATATTGTTATGCTAGCAGAGTTGGACTTGGTTGCGTCCTGATGCAGCGGGGTAAGGTGATAACCTACGCCTCCGAACAGCTCAAGACTCATGAGGGGAACTATCCGAAATGACTAAGAGTTGGCAGCGGTGGTGTTTTCATTAAAAATATGGAGGCACTACCTTTATAGGGCTCATGTGGAAGTTTTCACCGATCACAAGAGCCTTCAGTATGTATTCAGTTAGAAAGATCTTAATCTTCGTCAGAGAAGATGGTTGGAGCTACTGAAGGACTATGATATGAGCATGCTTTATCACCCGGGCAAACCCAATGTGGTGGCTGATGCCTTAATAAGAATGTCTATGGGGAGTGTGGCTCATGTTGAGGTGGGAAAAAAGGAACTGGCAAAGGATATCCACATGTTGCTTGGTTGGGAGTATAGTTGGTTGATACAGCTGAGGGCGGAGTAGTTGTGCAGAGTGCATCAGATTCCTCATTGGTAGTTGAAGTTAAGTCAAGGCAAGATGAAGATCCCATACTGCTCAAATTAAAGGTGACGGTTCTCAGAAAAAGAATTGGAGGCTTTCTCCCAAGGGGGAGATGGTGTACTCCATTACCAGGGTAGATTGTGCGTACCGAATGTGGGTGAGTTGAGATAGCAAATACTAGCTAAAGAACACAGTTCAAGATATTCCATCCACCTAGGTGCTACTAAGATGTACCGTGATCTATGGAATATTTACTGGTGGAACGACATGAAGAGAGACATCGCAAAATTTGTAGCTAAGTTCCCGAACTACCAGAAGGTCAAAGTAAAACACCAGAGACTGTGAGGTATGACTCAGGATATCAACATACCCACATGGAAGTGGGAAGAAGTAAATATGGATTTTATTAAAGGTCTACCTCGAATTCGTCGGCAGCAGGATTCAATCTGGGTGATAGTAGACTGGATGACTAAGTCAGCACACTTTCTCCCAGTTAAAACTACAGACTCAGTTGAGGATTGTGCCAGACTTTATATTCGAGAGTTGGTCCTACTTCATGGGGTGCCATTGTCCATAATTTCAGATAGAGGTACCCAGTTCACCTATTATTTCTGGAAGTCATTTTAGAAGGGACTCGATACCCAGGTCAAGCTCAGCACAGCTTTTCACCCACAGACAGATGGACAAGCTGAGCAGACTATACAGACCTTGGAAGATATGCTAAGAGCGTGCATGATCGATTTCAAGGGCAGTTGGGATGACCACTTTCCTCTAATCAAGTTTTCGTACAACAACAACTACCACTCCAGTATCCAGATGGCCCCGTTTGAGGCATTGTATGGTAGGAGGTGTAGATCTCCTATCGGGTGGTTTGAGGTTGGTGAAGCTACTCTAATCGGGCCAGACTCAACTCATGAAGCTATGCAGAAAGTACAGCTTATCCAGGAGAGGTTGAAAATAGCTCAGAGCCATCAAAAATCTTATGCTGATGTGAGGAGAAGAGAATTAGAGTTTGTGGTGGATGATTGGGTTTATCTAAAAATTTCACCCTTGAAAGGGGTGATGAGATTTGGGAAGAAAGGCAAACTCAGTTCGAGATATGTGGGGTGCCACAGAATTCTGAAGCGAATTAGCAATGTGGCATATGAATTAAAACTACCTCCAGAGTTAGCATCAGTGCACCCAGTCTTCCATGTGTCACTATTGAAGAAGTGCATTGGTGATCCAGCCTCGATTGTGCCACTAGACAACATAGGAATAAAAGTTAGTCTCTCTTATGAAGAGGTCCCAGTTCAGATCCTTGATCGTCAGGTTCGTAAGTTGAGAAACAAGGATGTCGCCTCTGTAAAAGTTTTTTAGAGGAACCAGCTAGTTGAGGGAGCCACATGGAAAGAAGAAGTAGACATGATAGCCAGATACCCTCACTTATTTCCTTCCAGCTCAGTTCCAACATTAGGTACTAAATCCCTCCTTAGTATTCCATTCAGTTCCGTACTCGTCAACTCTATTTATATTTTCTACGTGCGTTCTAGTTGCATCAGCTCTGTTACTATGGTTAAGTCAGCTCGGAGTCAATTACTCCTTAAGAATCCAGCTCATAGTCTTAGTCTAGGAATTTCATCTCTTTTCCTAGTTTCCCAGCAGCTTTAGTCTTCATTCGAGGATGAATGATTCAAAGGGGGAGATATTGTAACACTCTGAAATTTTCCTAGGCCAAACTTAGTCCTTGCAAGAAAAATCAGGGGAAACCAGAAAATTTTAATGCAGAACGACCTAGACAATGGATCATGGTCAGATCCAATGGGCCGTTGTTTCAGTCATTGTCAGCTCAGCAGATTCCATTTGGGAGAAACAACGAGGCATAGGACGACCCATTGGAAGAAACAACGATCCGTCCTGTCGTCCATTAGATACCAGTTCAGTGGTCCACCGAATTTCTTTTAGAGGCAACGAATGGAACTAACAGCTCGTGCTTCCTACCAATGAGCCATTGCTATCACCCATAACCAAGTACCAGGCATAAATAGTGTTGACAACGAGTCGATGCAACAACCCGTTGGTCCTACCAACAAGTTGTAATGTTCCCATTGTCTTAGGGCTTAGATTTCCCCACTAGTGACAATAAAAGGTACCAACGATTCGTTAGTTGTCCCAAAGATTCGTGGTATCCTCCCGTGGTCCCATTCTGGTGAGCATGATATTTGGACCCAGGACCAACGGTTGGTCCAACGGGCCGTCATTTCGACCAACGACCAGTTCTACGGCTTATTGGATCCTGTAGGGCAGATTTCTAGATTTTATTCCAGAGTTATTTTTGTAACTTCCCAGCCTCTTTATATTAAAACCCCGTCGTTTTGGACCCGTTTAGGAGGGAGGTAAAGGGGTAGAATGACATTTTTTCCTTCATTCCACTTCTCCCCTCAAAGTTTAAAGTGTAGAAAATAGTCAGAAAGCAGCAAGAGCAAAACTAGGGTGTTGGGCATCTTCATCGAATTCTCCTTCGACTTTAAAGAGATTCTCTAGGGGGTTTCCATCACCAGGTATGTGGGAATTCAATAAGGGAATACTTCTTCCTTTGTGTCCCTAAAATCCTTGTCTATTTTCTTCTCTATCAATTATAGCCCTGTAGTTTTGAAATGTGAAAAGTTTTCAGATAGATTTCTTTGTGGATTAAAAGGGGATATTTCTCATGAATTTAGATTTCTTATTTATTCCCTATTTCTAGAAATTGTGTAAGATTGCAGCTAGTAGCATAATTCAGCCCTAGTCACAACTCAGTAGAAATTAGAAACTTGTGGGTTGAAGTAGTTTTCCGTGTAGCGTGGTTCTATCCATTCTGGGAAGCACATGTATTCAATTTATGTTAAAAATCTCAGTTAGAATCATGTCAGTGTAGTCTCAGTCAGATTTTTAGCAACCTCAGTGTTATCTAGAAAATAGTTAGCTAATCAATTTGACTATAATTAATCCTTGAGGTATCCGTGATACCTCTCAGTTATCAGTATCAGATTTTAGTGGTTCTTTAGGCGGTCATGACACTTTCAGGTAAGTAGCTCTGACCATCCTTAGGACCCCAACTTCATATTATAATTTGTTCTTTAGACGGTTACGACGCTTCCAGATAAGCAACTCTGACCAGTCTTAGAACACCAGTTACAAAATTTGGTCCGATAAGACTCTCAGGGCACTTCCAGATAGGTATTCATGATTTATTCTTGGGCCCCAGTTTTGAGCTATCAGCTTAGTAGTCAGTCTAGGACCATCCAATGGGAGTAGGACTTAGCACCGAGGGGACCGAGGTTCCAGCGCACCAAGGTTCCTAGAACTACATTGCCACCATAGGTTATATTTTATTGGCCTTATTTCCCCAGACCTGTGATCACTCAGTTCATGTCTTTATACCCTGGCAAGGTATATTGGGTCCTACCGATGGGTTGTATACATCGGACTTCACGTCTAGCTCATGTGGTTATATATCGGTTATAGACTCTCCCACTAGCCAGCTTAGTTCAGTCTCAAATTAGTCAGTTCAAACTAGTTCAGTACATTATTTCAGATTAGTATCTCAGATTTAGGGCATGTCTTTGACCATCAGACAGGGTCATTTTGACCATCTCAGTATGTCACGGATATTTAGTTTTAGTATTTTCAGTTGGTCATTGCATGTCTTTCCAATTCAGTTATTTTATTCCTTGTGTATGATTTCTCTCACTTACTCAGTACATTCAAAGTACTTATGCAATACCTTTTATGTTGTATAATTTTATGATAAGCTGCAGGATCTTAGTGTCATCCCTGTTAGCATATCGCTTTGAAAAGTTCTAGCTGCATCATCGGTGAGTCCTCGTCTTTTGAGGACGAGGCTTAGTACTTTTCAGTTATATTTTCTTCAGTTAGACTTAGAGTTAGTTTGGGACATGTCCCAGCAACTCATCAGATAGATGGCTTTCTAACACAGACAGAGTTTTCATATTTTCAGTTTTGCTTCTAGTTGTATAAAACTTATGATCTGGTTCTAATTCATAAAGTATTTTACTTTATTATTTCAAAGCTTACGATATATATTTACTCAAAATGCTAGTGTTATGATAGACCATGCGTTGACTTGGGGTTACTTGTGACTCCAAATACCGTGTCTCGTCCAAGGTATAGACTCAGGGCATGACACTTACCTTCAGCTATAGGCCTCCCCTTTACCATCATATCAATGACTTTCCTTTTGTATTGTCCGTCATCCCAGTCACACATTCATTTAATGGTCATTTCACCCCTCAATCTCGGGACACACATTGTAACACAATAAGTAACAAATCATCACACGACAAGAATTACACAATCACTGCAACAAGTACAGCCATATACATGAATTTGAATCAACCTTGTGTACAAAAAGTAACAATAATAGTTATTTTAGCATGTTATAATACTTTCGACTTGGCCCGCTCACTGGTTTGGGCTCTGCTGCAGTGGTATATCACCCGCTGCAGCAGCACTGCTGGCAGTACTAGGACCAGTCTTTGTTCCAGTTTCTTCAGTGCTTCGCTTCTTTATACTCACCATAATGAAAACAACATCATATCAAGCTAACTTCAACAATTAAAATTCCAAAGTGTCACCATTAATGGTCACAACAATCATCAATCCAGAAAACATGATACCAACCACGACATATTCAAGTCATTACATAAGGGATTACTATCCTAAATCACTCGTTTCAACTCACGATCAAACATAGTTATAACTTATTAATCATCCCATTATTTGCATCTCCTACACTTAGTCTACATGATTACTCAGCTAAGGTTTCAATTCAAAAAGAAGAGAATTCCATAATCTATACTGGAGAATATTCTGACGTCGACATCCAAAAGTTAATCCACTCAACAATGTTTGATTCAATGCATATCCTTGAACATGAACCCATTTATTAGTTGTAATATCACCCCTAGGGATTCACCTCATTATGGGCTTTCATTACCCCTCATCTAATCCGCTTCTCAGATTTTCACCGATTTCGATTAATAGATGATAACATAGTTAAAAGTATGATTTTCTACTCATCGAAAGCATATAAACCATATGTAGGTATATGTTTAGCTAACCAAAGTCTAACATAAAAGTGAGCAAACCATAGCCTACTTGGGCGCCAAGCTATCCTCCAAACGTTCTAAACTACGTGCTCCATCATTTTCTAGATTTTCTTACGAGAATTCCTAGCTAGGGAGGGTGAATCTCTACTTCCTACCTCTTCTTCTTGTTCCAAAACACTATTTTCTATTTCTGGGCATCTTTATCAAAGCCTTTCGAGGGACTAGGTTTACAGATCTAAATCAAAACTAGATTGGGGAGTTTTGGTCTGCGTCATCCATTGCAACGGACACCCTTCCCGCTACAGCAGTTTCGCTATGGCAGAAATCATACTGCCGCGGCGAACACCTGCTTAATTCCACCCCATTGTGACTAAGCCCATTTGAATTTACCCTCCGTGCACTCATCGTCTCTCAGGAATTTGTCCTGAATTTCGAAAAATTTAAAGTCGCCCTCTTTTATGTGGTCGGAATACTATAACTGCCGGGCAGGTCGTTACATCAGATACCAACTAAAAATCTATTCTTCTCCAAATGGTGGTACAATATCGAGGCGGGGTTTTAAAAACTGCCATAAATTCCTCTCACTTCTAGTCAGAGTTGGGATTTGTTGGCTTTTGTGTCCAAAACTCTGAACTAATTATTTTTGGAACCCCTTTGCTATGCCTTGCTCCTAATTTTTCCTCGTATAGCCGATAATTCTAGTGGGTTTATAATTATTCGTCTGTGTTCTAACCCAGACCCAAATATCAATTTACGTTGTTACCCTTCCTTTAGTGTTATGGATATTTCTATCTCCCCTTGAATGTCCTAGGTATTACCAATTTTGTCAGATGACTCGGACTGATTATTTCTGAAATGGCGGGATCCGGCCATGGAATCCCAACAGTCACTACTTTGACCATCCGCTGCAAGGGGTGGTTTTCCCGCTACAGCGGTTCTGTCACAGCGGAAATAGGTCTGCTGCAGCAGACTGCGACATTAGAAAGAGGCATATTGGATGTCTTGATTTCATTCTCCATAATTCCATCTTCAAGATTTCACAAATCCTCTCAACCTCTTCGGCCAGAATCTTTATTTTTTCCAGGTAAATCTCCTCCTCTATGACTATTGGCTTTACTTATTCTACTATCCTTGTGGTTTCATGCCTAAATGCATTGTTTTTAGTTAGCCCTTTGAGTGGGGAAGGTAGATTTCTTTTTCGCATTTATAGGCTAGATTATCGAAGCATGCTATGTATATTTATGTTCTCACTCGGTCTCTACTGTTCTCCGCGTGTTTTTTGACTAGTTTAATGTGGTAATGGGTCAAAAATGGGGGAGGTTGGATAGGGTGGTGGTTCAACTTCTTTGAGCCTTTCGGGCTTGAATTCGTGCCCTAAAACAGGGTGGGTAACAGTGGCTAGAATGTGGAGGAGAAGGCACCGGAGTTCTATGCCCTCCTCCATGAGATTGTTTGGGGCCCATTAGTGGAGGACCCTATTAAGGCTAATGAGGCTTGGGTGAGGGAGTTTTATACCATAATGTGCCATGATTTTACGGCACTGTCGACGCTTAAAACCAAGAAAATATGCAAATTCCGCGTAATGTTTATGTAGATATGATGTGTTTGTGTTAAGTGTTGCAGGAAAATAGGTCCGGAACGAGAAATGCGCAAAGTAAGGCAAAAATAGAGAAAAGTGTAGACTACTAGTCAAGGAACGAGTCGTCGTCCAAGTGGATAACTCGTTCTTGGAGTCGTAAAGAAGATCATTTGTTTTATGAAGAAGAACTAGTGCACCTAATGTGTTGAAGGCACGACTCATTACATTTGGTAACGAGTCTTTATGCCAGTCGTGGAGACTGGGAGGAAGATTTCTGAAAATTGCTCAGGGAAAACAACAAGTCATCAGGTGAAGTGATGACTCATCATCAGACACTGTGAGCATCCGTCAACTGCACTGGAAGATTTGGTGATCCATGGCCATGAGGGACCTAACGTTTCATGCCCAATCCTAATGAGTCATTTGATGACCCAACACCAGGACTGGACAAATTACCGAGAACGACTCAAATTCATTGTCCACGACTCATTGGGAGACCCAACGAATCATTACTTAGCGCGTTATCACTGCCAACCTGGAGTCCGTTTTTAATTAGGAAAAGTTTTGTTTGGAACTATAAATACATTATTTAGGTTTATTTTTCGAGTACAGTTTATTTTACTATTTTTCACGTAAGTTTTAGTGTTGTTAATGATCATTCTTGGTTTAAGAAACAAAGTTTGTAATTTTGTTCTTGATTTTGAGAATTAAAAAACATTGAAGTTTTGTTCATCGGTTTCGGAGATTCATTCAGTTCACGTGGTTTTCTTGTATGAATCTTTGTATGTTACAATTATGATATTTTCTATATTTTTTGATTGTGATTATTCAAATATGAGTAGCTAAACTATAACTAGGGTTGTGGGAACCATGATGAATTAACACACATAGGTAAAAATATTTAGTGATTCTTGAACGAGGTTTATGCATGTATTGTTTTTCCCTCCATTTTAATTATTTCTTAACGGTTGCAAATGTTGGAATTTGCCTTATTCTTACTTACAGGATCAAGGGGGTGATGAATGGGAAAAGGGATTAACAACGGAGATTTGAGGCTATTAACCCTTATCTAATAGCTTGACCTTGTCTGGGAATAGATAATCCGATATTAAGGATAAGGATTAATTAAGCATACAACCGAATACGGACCAAGTTGCATGGTGATAATCATCTAGATAGGGGATCAACCATTTAGGTGAATTTAACTTACTAATATTGCATGCAAAACATCGAAATAGATCACTAGTATAAAAGTCTTGTGGTTATGAAGTCATGGGGAACACAATCCTAGTCACTTTTTTGATTTAATACAATCGAAATTGATTTAAACATTTACTAGTCTTTACTCCTGTTTATTATTTTGTGTTTCGAATCTTTCCCCCCTAGGAAATAAGTAAGCCAATAGTATTAGCTAAACGCGTTAACTCAAGTTCTCGTTATATTCCCCATGGGATTCGACCCCAACCCGGTTGGGTTCTATATTTGACATTGACCTCTTTATATTTCATTTACGAGGTGTTATCTGGGTGACATCAAATTTTGGCGCCATTGCCGGGGAATACGACTAAGGCTTTTGTTAATTGTGTTTGTTTTACTGTTTGTCATTACTTTATTTTTATTTTTCTTTTGTAGTTTTTGTTCTTAAAAGGTCTTAGGTTTGTGCATGCCCATTACTAGGAGCCAAGGAAAATCCATGGTTCAAACGAACTTGAACAAACACTGTAAAATCTGAGAGGAATGGCCAACGTACAAGAGCAAGAGATAGTGGACCAGGCTACAACCAGAATGTTGGCTGAGCAGCAAGGTTGGGAAAGAGAACGAGAGTTAGAAAGGGTTGCTGAAGAGAACCGCCTAGCTACCGAAGCTGAGTGAGCTAGATCGAACAGAGGTCCAGAGCAGAGGCACCGATACTTCGATGACGACGATGATGCTGATATTGACGAAGCTGGTGCCACTGGAGCTATTGTCCCTCTCCCTTTTCCTCCTAGGGAAAAGAAATTACCAGTGCTATGATCCAATTTCTCAACATGAAGGGGATATTTGCGGGTTGTGCAACTGATGATGCACATACTCATTTGACTAATTTTGTGGGTATCTGGAAAGCATATAAACAATCAGGAGTGAGTCAGGATGCAATATGGCTGAGGTTATTTCCCTTTTCATTAGGGAGTGAGGCAACACTGAACTGCCCAAAAATTCTATCACTACATGGAGGGAGTTGAAAAGAGCTTTTCTTGAAAGGTTCTTCCCACCTTCTAGAGCTTTGTAGCTGAAAGATGAGATATACAACTTCAGGCAATTAAATTCTGAGGCTTTTGATGAGACATGGTTGTTGTTTAACAAGAAGCTCAAAAAGGTGCCAAACCTCAGTATCCCAGATGATAAATTGTTGGAGATCTTCTTTAGGTCTCTAAATGCTATCACCAAGGCGGTGGTTGATACTGTGTCTAGCGAAACATTCGTGAGTCACACTTATGCTGAAGCTGCTTAGGTATTTGACAGAATCACTAAAACCAACCACGCATGGCACATAAGAGAGTCGGAAACTCCAGCTGGTTCTTATGCGGTAGGTATGTTTGTGGAACAGAGAAGGAAGGATGAAAAGAAAGATCAGGATATTGCTAAGATAAAGACCATAATGGGACTGCTTGCTAAGAATTTGATGGAGCCGGGGCTGAAAAGGTGAATGTTGTGGGTCCTTAGGCAAGTCCCTGAGAAATGATGGAGGCGAATCAGAATCTGAGGAGGAAGCAAATTATCTGAATGATCAAGGGGCGGGTTGCCGAACCAACACCCAAGGGTCTAACCAGGACTCTTGGCATCAAGGTCAGGGGAACCAAGGTCAGAACTACTATAGAGATAACAATTACAACCGAGGACAATACAAAGACAATGGAGACTGGAAAAAGCGTGAGGAGTACAAGAATGATACAAGCGGTCTATATGTTCGTCCAAGGAACTGTGAGCCAGATTCTAGTGGATTAAGGGTGGAAGACATGTTGTCTAAGGTACTTAAGACGATGGAGGCGATAGATGGCCATTTCAAGGATCTCTGGCTGATGTTTCTGGTATGAAGTAAAAGGTGGAATCATATGCTGTGGCCATTAAGCAGATTGTGTAGAAGCTTAGTCAGATGTCTGTTGCGATGAATTAGAGGAAAAAGGGCCTTCTTCCCAGAAATATATTTCAAAATTTGGAAAATGACAATCATTACATGGCGGTCACTACTAGGAGTGGGAAGGAGATAGTTGATCCTATGAAGCCGGTTTTGATTGATGAGACAGTAGAGCCCTTAGTGATTGATGATGATAGGATGGAAGATTCTGAGGATCAAACTTTGGTTGATGATTCAGTGGAGAAGACCACTCCTAGAAATGCAAAGGAGCATGGATATAGCAAAGAGAAGGATAAGGAGGTACCACAAGAGATCACACCTATTCCTAGACCTCCTCCCCCTTTTCCACAGAGGTTGAAGAAAAAGGTCGAAGATGGGAAGTATCACAAGTTCATTTCCATGTTGAAACAATTATCTATGAACATCCCATTAGTCGATGCACTTGAGCAAATGCCCGGCTATGCTAAATTCATGAAGGACCTTGTCACTAGAAAGAGGACCGTAAGCTTCAAACCTACAAATAATTTGCACCATTGTAGTGTAATAGCATCCCATTCTCTTGTTCAAAAAAAGAAAGACCCTGGAGCTTTCACCATACCGTGCACTATTGGAGCCTTTAATTTTGCTAAGGCACTATGTGATCTGGGTGCTAGTATTAATTTGATGCTGCTAGCAGTGCTTAGACAGTTGGGCTTGGGAGCCCCCAAATCGACTACAAGGTGGCTTTTGATGATAGATCGTACGGTGAAAAATCCAGTGGGAATTCTCTATGATGTTATAGTGAAGGTGGATTCCTTTATATTTCAGCCAATTTTGTTATTCTGGACTGTGAGGTTGACTTCGAGGTTCCCATTATCTTGGGTTGACCATTCCTCACCACCGAACATGCTTTTGTAGATATGGAAACCGGACTGCTGAAATTCTAGTTGAACAATGAAGAGGTGACATTCAATGTATGCCGATCCATGAAGCAACTAAATTACATGAGGGTGGTCTCAGTAATTGATGTTGTGGAACCTAAGTTTCCAATTATACCCATTGAGGAGTTATTGATTCTTGAGGATTTAGCAATAGTTTTGATGAATGTTGGTGTTGAGGAGATCCATGGGGGAGAGGATATAGTTAATGCACTTGCTGGTATGGGTTCATACACCTATGCTCCAAATAAGATTGATATTGACCTAAAGAATTGGGTGACCCCACCGGCGAAACCATCTATTGAGGAGCCTCGAATATTGGAGCTCAAAGGACTTCTGTCTCACTTGCGATATGTAATTCTGGGAATCGGTAATAGTTTGTCGGTCATTGTTGCAGCTGACTTGGAGGAATGGAAAGTGAAGGCTTAGGTCTCCATTCTCAAGAGATACAAAAAAGCCATCAGGTGGACCATTGCATACATTATTGGAATCCTAGCCAGTATTTGCACTCATAAGATCCAACTAGAGACAAATTGTATTCCTATCATTGAGCATCAGTATAGGTTGAATCCGCCTATGAAAGAGGTGGTCAAGAAGGAAATCATCAAGTGGTTGGATAAGGGTGTGGTTTACCCTTTTGCTGACAGCAAATGGGTGAGCCAAGTTTAGTGTGTACCAAAGAAGAGAGAATCACGATGGTCCCAAATGCTAACAAGGAGCTCATTCCACTAAGGCCAGTCACCGGTTGGAGAGTATATATGTACTATAGGAAGTTGAAACATTGGACTTAGAAAGATCATTTTCCTATGCAATTCATGGATTAGATGCTAGATCGACTTGTACGCAGAGGATGGTACTATTTTCTTGATGGTTATTAGGGGTACAATCAGATATCTATAGCCCCTGAAGACCAAGAGAAGACCACTTTCACCTGTCCATATGATACTTTTGCTTTCAAAAGGATGCCATTCGGGTTATGTAATGCACCTGCCACTTTTCAATATTGCATGATGTCCATATTTTCGGACATGGTGGAGGAAGCCATTGAAGTCTTTATGGATGAATTTTCAGTGGTGGGTGATTCATTCGAGCATTGTTTGGCTCATTTAAGGAAGGTGCTGCAGAGATGTGAAGAGACCAACTTGGTACTTGTAACACCCCGAAAGGGCGTATGTATAGACCCAGGAGTTGAAGTCGAAAACTACAGAAGACCTAGAATTTGCACTAGTACCACTCGAGGTACGAGTCGTGGTGAGGACCTACGACTCGTGACTCGAGTCGTGAGGAAAACTGGCAGCCTGAGGTTTTGTCACAGGTAGTCCTACGAACCGTTATGAGAAGGTATGACTCCTGGTTAGGAGTCGTGGTGAATATCTCAGTGGTGCCAGAGTGAGTCATCACGAGTCATGGTACGACTCGTAGGATGTAGCAACGAGTCGTGGTGAGGAGTTATGGTTAAGTTGTATTGGTTTGGGTGGATGGGACCACAGTTGATAGTATGACCCGTAGGATGGTGGTACGAGTCGTGGTATACCAGTCGTGGCCAAATTCAGAGAATTGGGAAAAGGGGTGAAGTGACCACGAGAGGTAACCACGAGTCGTGACTTGATGGTATGACTCATGGCACGACTTGTGATCGGGGCCAGAACTGCTTTTCAGGTAAATTTTAGTAAGGGAAATTTTGACTTTTCTATGCTTTTGGACCCTAAACCACGTCTTTTTGAGGTCGGAACAGGATCTTTAAGGGATTAAAACTCCTGTTAAGTTCATTTTAGCAATTACAAGTGTTAGGAAGAGTTTCAAGCAACTTTCTTCAAGATTCTTCAAGTTTTCACTTAGGGTTATTCAAGGGAGTAGGAAATCACGGAATTTCCAGGTATGTGGGGTTTTGAATGGGTAGTTTAGTCCCTACCCCTTCCCAATTTCTCCCTAATTCCATGTTTAAAGTTACCAAAACTGTATGAGTCTTTATCAAATTGCATGAATCCTTGAAATTTGAAATGAGCTTGTTGTAGTATGTCTAACTTATGAATTTCAAATTATTTGGGATGATTTCACTTGTTTATCCATTATTTCATGATCTAACCTCTAAAAGTATAGATTCCCAATTTTTAGGGATTTTGTTTGTAAAGTTCATGGTCATGATGATTCCAAAAGCTTACTATGAATTCTTCTTAAAATTTAAGCATGTCTTCAAGTCTTCAACTACTCATGTTATTATGATCATATTTCCTATAATTTAAGCATTTAATGTATGATTGAACTATGGGAAATGCCCACATGTCACTTATGATTTATGAATTATGATTTTGGTCGATTCACGGGCCCAATTCCATGGCTGGTATTACGAATTCTCAAGCATGATATGATTCTCATGATTTAACTTGTCATGCATGTCATGTATGAATTTCTATGAGCACGTTGCATGTTTTGGTAGTAGTACTTAACACCGAGTAGGTTCAGGGCCCATGTTAAGCCCCGAATCTCAAACTATATGCCACCATATGATTATGTTTGGGGCCTCCTTAGTGACTGTCCCCTATGCCCTACGGGGCCTTCATGAGTGATATCACGCCTTTCATGGTTCATACCCAGGGCAACGTATGAACGGCCTCCCGACCAGGTGTACAAGTTGGACTTCATGTGTGATCATGTGGAGTATGTGGATTATAGAAATCTCCCATTGTTCCTCATGATTTTGAAATATGCATGATTATGTTCTTTTGGCTCAAGTTATGATTTATGAAATGTTTTCCCCACATGTTATGACTTTGATGGGTTTATGAATATTTTTGGATATTTTGAGCCTTATGATATACTTACGATTTCAGCTTTATGATCATGACATCCCCACTCCTATAACTTTTATGTTTTTAAGCATTGTTTTGCATACCTTACATACTCAGTACTTTCCGACTACTGACCCATATATTTTCAGGATCTGGTTCGCAGGATTAGCTTCGTCCCTAGTTTGTGCTCAGTTTCGCTAAATCTCTAGTGGTGAGTCCTCATGATCCGAGGGCTTCATATTCATACTTGTTTAATTGTCCTATGGTTTCAAAATGTTTGGGTTAGTTGGGGTCCTATCCCTTCAACCCGTCTTTTATGATTAGAGGCTTTCAGACTTATATGTAGTATTTTGTCATTGATGAATGTATTTCAGTTTGTCATTCCTTACAAATCATGATATGATTTCCAGTTAGATTATGATTGATAAGTTAAGTTTTCCACATTTCATGAATGAATTAGTATTATGCTCACGCCATGGGTTGACTTGGGGTCTCTCGGGGCTCCTTGTCCCGTGTCTACGATCCGGGTGTACTCTCGGGTTGTGACGAACTTGGTACCCGAGCAATAGGTTTAGAGGTGTCCTAGAGAGTTTGAAAGTCGCGTTAGGTAGAGTCTTTTTCATGGGTGTGAAGCACGCTACACTTATGACGAAGAGGCTACTGAATGTTTTAGGAATATTTCCTTCTTTCATGATCTATGTCGTGCGGTAAAACTCTCTCTCTTTCTAATTCATGCTGTTTGCGACTGTAGAAAATTTATGGCTCCCAGAAGGATAATCTGAAGGAGGAACAAAAATGATGAAGGCCAGGGGGGTGGAAATGATGATGGGCGTCAGCGAGCCCCACCTGCTCAGGAGCCCCAAGCACCCGAGCCAACTGCCCATGCCGGTTTTGGGCAGCTATTCAAATGCTAGCGCATGCCTTGACTACTCAGGTCAACCAGCAGGCTGTTGCGCCTGTTCCTCAGAACAACAATGTAGCGGTGGCCCAGATCACAGAATTTTTGAGGATGAACCCTCCCGAGTTCACAAGGGCAAAGGTGGACGAGGATCCACACGAGTTCATCGAAGGGATTTTGAAGGTCACTCAGGTCATGGGAGTGACAAGTGAGGAATGTGTTGATTTGGCCTCTTATCAGCTGAAGAAAGTCTCTTACATCTGATTCAAGCAATGGAGGGATAGCAGGGCAGCAAGAGTGATCTTGGGCAAATTTATATGCCCAAGTGATACTCAAATGTGTTATTTTAGCCTTGTTTATCTATCAATGTTTATACATTCTCATGTGATTGATAATAAAAAGTGAATTTATACTAACCAACATGATTAGCGTTGTTTTGCAGGTGAAATGTAATTTTGGGAAGCTAAAATGTGTGTTGGGAGAGATCGGGATTGGACTCGGATGTTAGCAAAGGACAAAGCATTGGACGACACAAATTAAAGGGGCTCCGCGATGGAGCCGTGTCACGCTGCCATCGCGGAGGCCTTCTGCCTGGATAGGGAATTTTTGGCCAAATTCCAGTGTGGGTGCGCATTGGGGCCGTGGCACGTTGTCCTAGCTCTGCGTTGCACGTTGTGCCACGTTGGGCCTTATTACCTGGATAGTCAATTTCCAGTGAGGCTCCGCTTCAGTGGCGTGTCACGAAGGCAGTGCTCCGCGATGCACTCCGCGACACGTTGCTAGTTATTCCGGGAAAAATTCTCAATAGTATAAATAGAACACTTAGGTTCATTTTTCATAATTCTGACTTGGTGGAGCAAGAACGTGGGTTACAGGCAGTTGAGGGGACGAAAATCTCAGGGTTTTCCTCTATCTCCTTCTTCTTTAATTCAATTGCTTGTATGTTTAACACTCATTTAACGATGTTTAATCCACGAATGAGTGGCTAATTCCTCTTCTTGCTGAGGTTAAGAACAATTGTAATGAAATGTGATTGTTGATTAAGTTGGTTTTTCATCTTTTCTTCCATGGTTGTTCTATTGATTCTTGTTCTTACCGCATTAATGTGTGGCCTATGTTAATGTATATCTAAAAAGTCCGGTTTCACTTGAGAGCAAGAAACTAGAAAGTTGTGAATCAATAGGATATGATCTTTTCTTAGTTTGGGAAAATTGAGAATTGATTTACCTTCAGGATAGAAATATACCTGAAAGTCGTATTAGTCAATTAAGGAACCGGATTTGTATGGCTAGAGCATGAATTTCGTTTAATCCAGAAATGTAGGTGGACGGTTCATGATTCTTAAGTTGGGTTAAATACGAGAGTTTTAATCCATTGGCAATAGTTCTTGACTAGCAACCGGAGGAAAAGTTAACCAACTTAAATCGATAATTTATTTCCTTACATGTTCGTTTAACCTCAGCATGCTCACATTCATAGTTCAGACTCAAATTATATAATCTTTGTAGATTTAGGATAAAATTAGAAATCAAAATATCAAAATCTTCTTTGCACTGTTGTCTTCATTGTTAGAGTTAAAATATAGTACACTTGAGTAGATTGCTATCTTATCCCAGTCCCTGTGGGATCGATACTTGGCTTACTTAAGTCACTTTACTACTTGTTCGACCACGTGCACTTGCGTGTAGCTTTATACCCAAAGCAAAAACCCCGAACAAGTTTTTGGCGCCGTTGCCGGGGACTGGCAATTGGTGAATTTTTCTTAAGTGTTAATTTACTATATTTTTTTTTCTTAGTGTTGACAACTTGGTCTTAGCTTGTATTTTGCAGATATAATCTCTGTTGAACACTGGCAAGAGACAAGGAGCTGGTGGACTCATATTTAGAGCCTGAAAGAATTTCATCGTCAGCGGAGAGAAGCTCTAGAGAGAAAGCTGCGGTTGCGCAGACAAACAATCATGGAGCAACAATAGAATCCACCAGTAGTACGGGCAATGTTAGTGCCCGAGGAAGTAGCAGCTAGGCCGGTTCGCGAGGTGGCAATCCCACATGCTAACAATGTCACATCTAGCATCCGCAAACCTGAGCCAGGAGGGAGGTTCGAGCTCAAGCAAAACTTGGTGCAATTGCTGCACACCAGCGGGCAGTTCACAGGTCTCCCTCATGAAGATCCACAGCAGCATCTCCAAAATTTTTTGGAGATAAGTGACACTTACATCCCCGCTGGAGTGTCATCAGATTATGTCAGGCTTACATGGTTCCCATTTTCACTATTGGGAGAAGCCAAGAGGTGGTTGAAAGCTGAGCCACCTAATTCTATTACTACTTGGGATGATCTTGCAAGGAAATTCTTGATACGATTTTTTTCCTCTGGTAAAACAGCAAGACTTAGAAGTCAAATTCTAAGTTTCAAACAGAGAGAGAGAGAGAGAATCTATATAAAGCTTGGGAGAGATTCAAGTCTATGATGCGGGATTGTCCTCATCATCATCAATCCAATGATGTGCTGGTACACACCTTTATAGAGGGTTTGGAACCCTACACAAAAATCTTGCTAGACTCAGCAGCTGGGGGACAAGAATTGGAGAAAAACTTATGAGGAGTTGTATACCTTGTTAAACCGTATTTCGCAGGGCAATCCGGAGTGGAATGCTGATTCATCAAGAGGAGGAACAAGGAAAGCAGCAGGAGTTCTAGAAGTGGATGGTTTTACAGCTATTGCTGCTCAGATAGCTGCTTTACAGAATCAACTCAACACCCACTTCAGTAACATGACAATCAAGCCCTAGTGAATGCAGTGCAGCAGATTTGGTGTGAAGTGTGCGGGAGCAGTGAGCACTCAGCTGAGTGTTGTGGAGAAAATCCTGATTCGGTGAACTTTGTGGGAAATGTACAGAGGAACAACCACCAACAGTATGGCAACAGCTACAATTCCAACTAGAGGAATCACCCGAATTTCTCTTGGGGTAGCAACAACCATCAAGGGCAAAGTTCGAGTCAGGGGGCACAGAAGAATCAAGGAGGTCATCAGAACTATCAGGTACAATATAGAAATAACAATGCACCTCCTCCACCACCATCACCCAGCATTGAGGAGTTGTTCAAGACAATGATAGCTAACCAAGCTCAATTGCAGGCTGACTATGTGAAATTGGCAGCCGAGGTAAAGAACAACCAGTTAGCTACTAAGGCACTTGAATATCAATTTAGGCAATTTGCTGGAGCCCAAAATACCAGGCCTAGAGGAGGACTTCCGAGCGACACAGATCCCAATCCCAAGCAGGTGAATGCGGTGACCATAAGGAGTGGTTTGCAGCTGAAAGAGGTGGAACCAGAAAGACCACCTCAACAATCGGGAGCAGCAGAAGTTGAGAGGGAGCAAAGTGATGAGAGGGGGAAGAAAAGGAAGCTGAATCAGAAAGACCACCACCCCCGTTCCCTCAAAGATTAAAGAAACACAAGGAGGAGGCATGTTTCAAGAAATTCATGGAGGTGCTGAAACAGGTACATATTAACTTACCTCTTGTTGATATTTTGCAGGGAGTGCCGAAATATGCAAAGTACATAAAGGACATCGTGGCAAACAAAAGTCGGTTGACTGAGTATGCTACGGTAGCTCTCACGGAGGAGTGCACCCTCCGGATACAAAACCGACTGCCCTCAAAGCTCAAAGATCCTGGGAGCTTTACTATACAAATTACAATTGGGCAGAGTATCTGAGCTCGCGGATTATGTGATTTGGGAGCGAGCATTAATTTGATGCCGTCATTGGTATTCAAGAAGTTGGGTCTAGGGAGTCCTAGACCAACAACAGTTATCTTGCAGCTAGCAGATCGGTCCTTAGCCAGACCTGATGGCATTGTGGAGGATGTGCTAGTGCAAGTGGGCTCCCTTATCTTCCCGGTAGATTTCGTCGTGCTGGATTTTGAACCAGACGCGGAAGTCCCATTTATTTTGGGACGTCCTTTCTTGGCGATCGGGAAAGCGCTGATTGATGTAGCTGCAGGGCAACTAACCATGCGGGCACACGACAAGGTGGAAGTGTTTGATGTATATAAGGCCCCAAAGCTCCCGATTGTGTGCGAGGAACTCTCGGTGATCAACGTGATTGATCGAGGTGATGATGCTCAGATAGTTGAATAACGAGAGTTAAAGGGAAAACCACCGGAGCGATGTAAGCAGTATTGGGGTGAGGACGGTGGTCGAGAGAAAACGTCCGTCACCCTAGAAGATGACTGAGCTGAATGACGTCGAGCCGCGACGGTAAACCAGGCGCTGCACGGAAGGCAACCCGTGAAATTTTTCTTTGTAAATTGTGAATAGATTTCTTTTTCTTTTTCTTGATTAACAACAAAATTTGTAGTTTTTATTTTTGTTTTTATTTTTATTTTGAGTGAAACCTATAATTCTAACCAATTTCTTGTCGTAAGATGAATTTCAGGTTGAACGGAGGATAAATGTGCAAGGGATCGCAAAGGAAAATTCGAGGTATGAAAAATAATAAAAAGTGGCAAAACAGTGAGCTAGGGTGATGGCTCCGTGTCACGGAGGAGGGCCTCCACGTTACCCTCTGTGACACAATGAGGTGTAAATCTGGAATTTTTAAAATTCCAGAACACCCATGCAACAGCTCCGTGTCACGGAGGAGGGCATGCTCCACGTTACCCTCCGTGACACGTTGAAGTGTATCACGACGGGTCACACCGGGTCGCCGGGTGACCTGCGCGAATTTCCCACTTTTAAACCCTGATTCCCCCTCTAGTTTCCTCATTTTTCAAATCTTCCGCGACCAACCTCCCAAAAACCCCTTCCCCCTCAATGTGACACAGACTTAGGCCAAGAATTTCATCGAGTTTTCATCAATTCTTTGAATTCAAGGAAAAATGGCAAGCAGGCAGGACAAGGGAAAAGGCGCATCAACATCTGGCGCCGGAAGAAAAAGAATAAGACTGGGCACAGCGGTCACAGCAGCACCAGCGGTTCCACGCAGCCAACGCCGTCAATATGGAACCAGGTGGGTGACAGAGGAGGGGAAGAAGTGGTACGCAAAGCACAAGGAGAGCAAATACTTCCCCGAGGAACACATAGCAAGGGATCCGTTGGCACAGGAGTTCCCCAGGATTGTACAAAGGATCGAGGCAGCTGGGCTGAACTTCATCTTTGAAGAGCCCAAAGAATGCAACTTGCACTTGATTCGGGAATTCTACGCCAACTGGAACCCGACCCTCAAAAGTCACACCATCAAAATAAGGGGGAAAATAGTAACTTTTGAGCCCCACCACCTCAATGCTATCTTAGGGTCGCGGGACACAGACGCCCACGTGCTTTGACAGCTGAATATCACTCCACCATATGCGGACATCAGACGCACTTTGTGTGGATAACCCGATCGACGGCTAGGTGGAGCAGACATAAGGAGAGGGGCTACCATCAGACTTTGCCCTACTCACAGATGAACAGGGAAGACAGGATATGGCTTAAGATTGTGTGTTCCCTCCTAATCTCGGGGGTGCATATGACGGATGTAACCTGGGATCGTGTATGCTTGGTGTACGCCCTGATGAAAGGGCTGGAGATCAATGTGGGGATGGTGATTATCTCCGCCATGAAGAGAACCCGGTTGCATCAGGGGCACAGATACGGATTTGGTGGATTACTCACCACATTCCTGAGGGGCCTGGATATTGAGGAAGAGGCCCTTGACTATATCCGGCAGATGGAGCGGCGGGCCTTAGATGTCACCAAAACTAAGGCTCCCGACACCACCCATGGGCCCGTTCTTACACTTGCCAAGCGACATGCTCGGGATGATCAGTACATGGCTCGCATGTACGGGATGCAGATGCTCCAGCTACAGATAGGCGAGAGGCCGAAAACATAGGAGGAGCTATGGCAGCTTTAGCTAGACTACCCTTTTGGCAAAAATGCCAGGGCTCTATGCCGAGTGGGGCTAGCTTTTGTAGAGCCCACGGCTGATGATGTCCCCACAGATGAGGAGACACGTCGTGAGGACTCCGATGTGGAGTCCGATGATGATGATGGGGGGGGATTCAAACATAGGAGATGAAGCAGCAGCACCTGATGAAGAAGTGGAGTATTTTGATTGATCAGGGAGTTCCACCACCCAATTTTTGTGCTATGTGAAATTTTGTGAACACTGGGAACAGTGTTCGAGATAAGTGTGGGGTGGGAGTAGTTAGGTGCTGGTTGTGTTATTGTGTATGTTTTGTTCTGTTGTTGTGCTTGATGAAAACTTTTGTGACCCTGTGATTGTGATGTTGTTGTTCTGTATTGTAATTAAATGTGAAACTATTGTGTGCTGCTGAATATTTTGCTAGCTGATTTTGTACATATTTTTGTTTTATCGAAATGAACGATATTTTGAAAAAAAAATTCAATTCTTGGGTTTCTCGGTGTTTGTTTTCGATTCTTTTACCGAGAATGGTCCCATCGAACCGAAGTCCTAAGTAGTGACCATTCCCTATGATGGATGGATGACGACCGTCTTAAGGGAAATGTAGTCGTTAGGAGTAGATTTTTTTCATTTATTTTTCAGTTGTTTTCTTTTGTGGGGTGCATCCCAAAACCTATAGTTACTTTATGGTTGCGTGTTGTACTTGATATTCGAAATGCAAAGGTGATTCGTATGAAAGCATGCAACTTTGTAAATATGTTGAGATACCTAGGCCATAGAGTCGATTCAGTGTGATTGAGGCTTAATATTTGAATTCTTGTAATTAGCTGATTGAAGAGTCTGTGAATACGTCTTGAATTGAGCATGTGCAATAAGTGTGAAGTGAGGCTTTGTTTATTCCATGCCATTGTGAAGTGTCTAGAACTTGCCTGGTGTGTGTACGAAATGAAATGAAGGACGTGTATTGTAGGAAAGGATGTAGGCATTTCTTTGTGTTAACCGAAAGTTTCTCTTTTTCATTATTGTACCCACCTTGAATGTACACCCTAGTTAGCCCGTTGAGCCTTTAGCCTATTATTTTTTTCTTGTGTCAAAATGTGTAAACCGAGCTTTACCCCTTCTTTTCATTAGCCGTAAATTTAATCCAAAAACTCTTAAGCACTTAAGAAGAGAAAATAATTTTCCCAAAGTGTCAAAGAGTGAGAATGGTGAAAAGAAAAGAAAAGCAGAGTGATGAAAGGAAAGAAAAGGTTGAAGGTGCACTTGTTATAAATAAAATATAATGAAGGTGTCTGAATAATCTTTGTTATCGAGTCAAGTGTGCTTAAAGATATGGGCCAAACTAAAGACAGACTTCAAGAATGGGAGGATGAAGGAAGAAACAATGCCCATGAGTTTGATGGGATGTATTGAAAAGGCGCTTAAGGATGCTAGTGGCTATTATTGGCTACCCCAATATTTACTAGTTCCGTAGCTTACATTACAACCTGTTAAAGTCCTACGTGATCCTACATCACATTTCCTTATATTAGTGGAGTAATATACTAAGGGCAAGCCTATGGTTCATGACATGATGCATGTGAATTCTTTTGGGAGAGAGAGTGAAATTGTGTTTATATGCCCCTGCATGTAACCGTTAGAGTTCATGTGATTAAAAAGGGGAAAATTCTCTTGTGTTGTGAGGGAACATGCTTGATGAGAGATTAAGTTTCATGTCGGATATCTTGATCAGCTAATTCGCATGAGTTTGCCAATATCGAGAGTTGATTCTTAAGTCTAGGAGGTCTTGATGTGTTGAAGGTCATTGCATTGATAGGACCATGCGTGTTTTCTTGATGATTTGCTGTATTGAATAATCGGTATGACCGTAGTCTGAATTGTCGAACCAAAGTAGCCAGGTTGGGGTGTAAATTGCATGAGGTGTAAGATTGTTGTTCGGGGACGAACAAGGATTTAAGTGTGGGGTAAGTGATCTTGCGAAAATTTATATGCCCAAGTGATACTCAAATGTGTTATTTTAGCCTTGTTTATCTATCAATGTTTATACATTCTCATGTGATTGATAATAAAATGTGAATTTATACTAACCAACATGATTAGCATTGTTTTACAGGTGATATGAAATTTTGGGAAGCTAAAATGCGTGTTGGGAGAGATCGGGGTTGGACTCGGATGTTAGCAAAGGACAAAGCATTAGACGGCACAAATTAAAGGGGCTCCGCGATGGAGCCGTGTCACGCTGCCATCGCGGAGGCCTTCTGCCTGGATAGGGAATTTTTGGCCAAATTCCAGTGTGGGTGCGCGTTGGGCCGTGGCAAGTTGGCCTAGCTCCGCGTTGCACGCCGTGCCACATTGGGCGTTATTACCTGGATAGTCAATTTCCAGTGAGGCTCCACGTCAGTGGCGTGTCACGGAGGCAGTGCTCCGCGATGCACTCCGTGACACGTTGCTAGTTATTCCGGAAAAAATTCTCAATAGTATAAATAGAACACTTAGGTTCATTTTTCATAATTCTGACTTGGTGGAGCAAGAACGTGGGTTACAGGCAGTTGAGGGGACGAAAATCTCAGGGTTTTCCTCTATCTCCTTCTTCTTTAATTCAATTGCTTGTATGTTTAACACTCATTTAACGATGTTTAATCCACAAATGAGTGGCTAATTCCTCTTCTTGCTGAGGTTAAGAAGAATTGTAATGAAATGTGATTGTTGATTAAGTTGGTTTTTCATCTTTTCTTCCATGGTTGTTCTATTGATTCTTGTTCTTACTGCATTAATGTGTGGCCTATGTTAATGTATATCTAAAAAGTCCGGTTTCACTCGAGAGAGCAAGAAATTGGAAAGTTGTGAATCAATAGGATATGATCTTTTCTTAGTTTGGGAAAATTGAGAATTGATTTACCTTCAGGATAGAAATATACCTAAAAGTCGTATTAGTCAATTAAGGAACCGGTTTTGTATGGCTAGAGCATGAATTTCGTTTAATCACAGAAATGTAGGTGGACGGTTCATGATTGTTAAGTTGGGTTAAATACGAGAGTTTTAATCCATTGGCAATAGTTCTTGATTAGCAACCGGAGGAAAAGTTAACCAACTTAAATCGATAATTTATTTCCTTACATGTTCGTTTAACCTCAGCATGCTCACATTCATAGTTCAGACTCAAATTATATAATCTTTGTAGATTTAGGATAAAATTAGAAATCAAAATATCAAAATCTTCTTTGCACTGTTGTCTTCATTGTTAGAGTTAAAATATAGTACACTTGAGTAGATTGCTATCTTATCCCAGTCCCTGTGGGATCGATACTTGGCTTACTTAAGCCACTTTACTACTTGTTCGACCACGTGCACTTGCGTGTAGCTTTATACCCAAAGCAAAAACCCCGAACAAGGAGCAGGCCCTATCAGCTGGGATGACTTCCACATAGCCTTTCTCGACAGGTTCTTCCCTTGGGAGATGAGGGAACTGAAAGTAACTGATCTTGTCAACCTTAAGAAAGGAAAGATGACGGTGCTAGAATATTCACTTGAGTTCACTCACCTGTCAAAATATGCCCCGGAGTTAGTGATGGACCAAAGGGCGCGGGTGAGCTGGTTTGTGCAGGGAGTAGCTGAGTTTCTGGATAAAGACTGCAGAACCACTATTCTTCATCAGGATATGGACTACCCACAGATGGTCCTCTATGCTCAGCAGATGGAAGAAGCTCATATGAGGTAGAGGGAGGCCAAGAGGGCCAGAACTGATGTCCACAGGTTCTCCCAGCCTAAGCCAAGGGGTGAATTTCACCAGCAGTCCCAGTACAGGTCCTCTACACTAATACCATCTTCAGCCAGTACACCATCCAGGCCATAGGACAGTCATAGGAGAAGGGCCTCAAGTTCGAGGAGTCAAAA
Source organism: Datura wrightii (assembly GCA_035772735.1). Classification (NCBI taxonomy): domain Eukaryota; kingdom Viridiplantae; phylum Streptophyta; class Magnoliopsida; order Solanales; family Solanaceae; genus Datura; species Datura wrightii. The sequence goes on from JASDFA010000018.1 coordinate 149,894,294, forward strand.
CAACATGCGCACAGAGTGCACATTCCCATCTTGTGCTACTTGTGGCAAGAACAACCCAGGGAAATGTTTGGTGGGCTCAGACACTTATTTCAGGTGTGGTAAACCTGGACACAGACTTAGGGATTGCCTTACAACTAGGTCAGGGGGTAGTGGAGCCCGCACTTCAGCAGCCAGTTCAGTCGTCCCAGTAGCACGTCAGACTCAATAGGGTGCTCCGACTGGCTCAACTGGCCGCCAGCGCCAGAACCAATTTTATGCACTTGGTTCTCAACAGGAGCGAGAGACTTCTCCCGATGTGGTTACGGGTATGTTGCGAGTCTTTCACATTGATACTTATGCTATATTATATCTGGGAGCCACACTATCTTTTGTAACACCTTACATTGCTAGTCATTTTGGAGTCAGTCCTGAAATCTTATCGGAAGCATTTTCTGTCTCTACCCCGATTGGTGATTCAGTCGTAGCGAGGCAGGTATATAGAGGTTTCCCTATTATAGTATTACATAAGGTTACCTCCATAGACTTAGTAGAATTAGCTATGACTGATTTTCACATCATCTTAGGCATGGATTGGCTGTTTGCATGTTATGCTTCTGTTAAATGTAGAACTCAGGCAGTGGAGTTTCAATTTCCAGGTGAACCGGTTTTAGAATGGAGGGGTGACTCAGCGGTACCTTTAGGTTGATTTATCTCCTATATCAAGACTAGAAAAATGATTTCCAGGAGTTTTATTTACCACTTGTTTAGGGTTAAGGATGTCACGTTCGAGACCCCGACCATTCAGTCAGTCCCTGCGGTATATGAATATCCCGAGGTATTTCTAGATGACCTACCAGGTGTTCCTCCCAAAAGGGAGATTGATTTTGAAATTGATCTTTTACCTCACACACAACCCATATCAATCCCTCCTTACCGTATGGCCTTAACCGAACTAAAAGAGTTAAAGGAGCAGTTGAAGGATTTGCTAGACAAGGGTTTCATCAGGCTGAGCAAGCCCCCTAGAGTGCCCCAGTGTTGTTCGTCCGGAATAAAGATGGTTCCTTACGGATGTGTATTGACTATAGACAATTGAACAAGTTACCATCAAATATTCCTTACCTAGGGTTGATGACTTATTCGATCAGCTTCAGGGTGCCAAATACTTCTCTAAGATAGATCTCAGGTCCGGGTATCACCAGCTCAGAGTCCAGGAGAGCGACATCCTAAAGACTGCTTTTAGAACCCGGTATGGCCACTATGAATTTGTTGTTTTGTCTTTTGGACTAACCAATCCCTTGCAGCTTTTATGGATTTGATGAACAGGATATTCAAGGCATATTTGGATATGTTCGTGATCGTGTTCATTCGACATATCAATATACTGCCGGAGCGAGGAGGAGCATGTCACACACCTAAGGGTACAACTCCAAACCCTCAAGGATAACCAACTATACGCCAAGTTCAACAAATATGAATTCTGGCTGAAATCAGTTGCATTCTTGGGACATGTAGTGTCAAGTGAAGGTATAAGGGTGGACTCCCAGAAAATAGAGGCAGTAAAGAATTGGGCCAAACCAGTAAACCCTTCGGAGATCGGAAGCTTTTTGGGCTTAGCAGGTTACTATCGGAGGTTCGTGGAAGGTTTCTTATCCATTGCATCCCCATTGATGAGATTGACTTAGAAAAAGGTGAAGTTCCAATAGTCATAGGCTTGTGAGAAGAGCTTCTAGGAATTGAAGGCCAGACTTACTTCAGCACCTGTGTTGACTTTATCAGAGGGTACCGATGGATTCATTGTATATTGTGATGCTTCGAGGGTAAGACTAGGATGTGTATTGATGCAGCAGGGGAAAGTTGTAGCATATGCATCCAGACAGTTGAAAACTCACGAGAAGAATTACCCAACCCATGATCTTGAGTTGGCCACGGTGGTATATGCTTCTAAGATATGGTGACACTACTTGTATGGGGTTCATGTACATGTGATGTGCCAGCAAGTGTATCGGTCGTACAAGTAATATAGTGTCCCTTTTTAAGAGCCGGATGTCGAACCCACAGGGACTGGACCAATTCAACTAACTATCAAGTTCAAGTATAATATTAAATGCCGTAAGTGTTGATTATAGAAGTTTTCGATAGAGTTAATTAAGTCTAGGGGCGGTCAACGAAATACTCTGAATTAATTCAAGGAGCAACTAGAGTTAAAGCCGGATAATCATCCTATACTATGATTTACAATGGTTTAAGTATGAAACTATCAATTGTTATCACACATAATTAGAATTGCATGTTCATGGTCTTTCGAACCTCTAAACACGACAAACTAGCCTCACCACTACATTGTTGAGCGAGGATGTTATTTCTAGTTCGTGGCAAATTCAATATGTGGATGTGGTTTATGGGGTTATGCCATTAAGTTGGGTACTTCCGTACCTCTAACCATTTAACCAAACTTAGCTTCACAACTACTCTTTTGAGTGGTGAAGTACAATTCTAAGTTGGTGTCTTTCTATCTTCCTATTTTATCAACCAAGAAAGGTATTAGGTATATTCCTATCCTAACCACAAATTATATCGTGAGATACAATCTTGCTCCCTGCATTCTCTTGTTCTTGCCTAGGTTATATTTCTCAAGCATGTACCTAAGCTTAACACGTGTGTTTCCATGGTGATCAATCATAAAAACAACCATACTTAAGAATGCAAGACAAAACAAAAATCAATAACTTAAAATCAAAATAAAATCGCAAAGTCACAATCATATCTTGTGGCTTCAACCCTATAGGGAGGGTTCTAGCCACTCATGTTCGTATAATTACAAAAAAACATAATTAAAGTAACATACTTAAAAGAATTGGTAGAAGAGAAGATGAAATTGATGAACCCTAGGTGAGTTCTCCCACTTCTCCCTCACTCCTTGGCAGTTTTTTAAAAATAAATCATGTTCCGTGATTTTAGAAGCTAAGGGTTCTATTTATACTATGCTGAAAAAATGCAAAATTTGGCCTGTGGTGAAACAGCTCCGCGTCACGGAGCTAAACGCCCTAATTGACCTCTGTGACACGGAGGTAACATGTACCCTCACTGGAATGTGCCAAAAAATGCAATTTTCGGCCAAGTGTTGCCGCGTTGCAGCGTGCCACAGCCCCTATCGTGCAGGGTGCCAGTTATTGCATGTTTTCTTATTGACTTTCACGTTTTTCTCTTGATTCCATTCCTCCACTTCACCAAATCATGAATTAGTTCCTCAAATGCATTATTAACCTTCAAAAACAAGGACTAATCATGTTGGTTAGTATATATTCGCATTTACATAAAATCACATGAAAATGTATATAAATAAGTAGATAAACAAGACAAAACTAAGTTATAAAGTATCACTTGGGCATGAAATTATGCCCAAGATCACAGCCCCACACTTAAAGCCTTGTTCTTCCTCGAACAAACCTTTTACATCTCATGCACATGAAGACTCACACACAGCTAATTTGGCAAGACAATTCAAGCTACGACTACAATGACTGTTTAAGATAACAAGTTAAAATAGTGCATGCAAGATTTAACCATTAAAATCAAATTTACCTATGTTAAGACTTCCTATTCTCAAGACTTTACTCTCAATCTTAGCAAACTCATGTAAATCAACTGATCAAGAAATCCAACATGAATTATATCCTTCATTTAACATGTGCCCTCACAACAAGAGAGTTACCCATTTTCACTCGCAATTTTTAAATCATATTGTGCATGGGTATAAAAATAGAATTCACGCTCACTCTCACAAAGAATGCACATGCATCATGTAGTGAACCATAAGCTTGCTCTTAGTGTTTTACTCCACTAATTTAAGGATGTATGAACGTAAGATCAAGTAGGACTTAATGGGTTGTAATGTAAGCTAAGGGACGGGTAGGTACTTTTCTGGCCAGTAATAGTGACTATCTTCCCCATGTGCTTTTAATACATCCAACATTCATTAAGGACATCTCTTTTCTTACTTCCTCCTCATTCTTTTCATTCTTGAATTTTCTCTTCTTGTTCCCATTTCTTTAAGCACACTCAGCTTAGTAGTAAGGAGTACTTAAGCAATTTTTTCATTCATTTATTTTCTTACTCCCTACTAATAATCAACCATTTTAACACAAGTGCACCTTTGTCCTTTTCTCAACTTTCACAACTTCTACTTTTCCTTATTTTTCACGCTTCTCACTCCTTCATTATTTGGAATTTTTCACTTAAGCGCTTCGTAGTTTTGGATCAAATTCAAAGCTAATGAAAGAAAAGGATTAAGCTTATGTTGTAGCTATCAAAGAATAGGCTTAAGGCTCAATAGGGCTAACTAGGATTAAATATTCAAGGTAGGTAAAGTGAGGTATAACATTTAGGTTCATTCAAAGAAATGCCTAAATCATCTCCTACAGTCCACATCCTTCATTTCATTTTATATACACACCAGGCAAGTTCTTGACATTCCACAATAGCATGGAATATTCGAAAAACTTACACTCTCAGCACATGCTCAATTCAAGACACATTCAGCAGACTCTTACTCAGCTAATCACAAGAATTCAGAATTACGCTTCAATCACATCGAGTCAAATTCAAGAGCCTAAGTGTCTCAAACAAAGTTATACACTTGCATGCTTCAACACTCAACATACTTGCATCTAACAATGATGTATATCACATAACAAGAACATCAATCCATCAATTAGCTACGGGTTCAAAAACCAACCTATTGACTAATTTTCCTCAAGATGGTCGTCATCCATCCATCGTCGGAAACAGTCTCTAACTATGACTAAAAACACTTTGTACAGACAAAGAAAATTTATATTCTTCGGTTCAAAGACCCCCCGAAGGGAAAGAACCAAAAAGAAAAACAACGGGTGATGAAGTCATGCTTGACTCACAAAATTTTTTTCAAATGTTTCTCATAAGCATTACATACACCAAAAATCGTTAAGTACAAAATTTTTGAAATTTTCCTCACCCCACACTTGAATCATGCTATGTCTCCATAGCATCAAATTAAAAGTAAAAAGGGTAATAAATACTCCCTGAGCCTCTATGCCTAGCTAACAACATGCTTTTCTTCAAATTTTCACAACTGGGTGTTTGACCCCACACTTTTCGTCTTCCATGCTTGTTAGCTTCCTCCTCCATGGGTACTCACACTTCCCCTCCATCTGTACTTAAATCTCCACCAAAAATAACACAAGATGAAAAATAAATAAAATCAACACAAATGCAAGAAATTAAAATGGTACCCTTGGGTTGCCTCCCAAGCAGCGCCTACTTTTACGTAGCAGCACGACGTATCAAGTTTCACCACTTTTTCCTCCACCTTGAGGATATGAATCTCACCCCTAATTTCTTCTCTAATTTTCTCTTATGCTCCCGGGGTGGTGGTAAAAAAATGAAAGGACCAAGCAGTAGATGTCGCCTTTGGCATTTATTGGCCCTTAAGTAAGTGAAGTCATTCTTTCTTTCAGAATCAACAAATTTCAGAATATATGGGGCTTGTTCCCCCTCTTTATCTTTCTCCACAAGTTTGGAAGACTCTAGTTCTAGGTTGTCAACCAAACTCAATGTCGAAAAATGATTCGAGTGGGGTACAATACACCTCAACTCTGAAACTGCATTTTTCTTGACTTTCCTACTTGTATATACCTTCTCCACATTAACATCTAACTCCTCATGAATGTCAGATGCTAGGTACTCTATCTCTTCTTTCATGAATAGATCGTCTATACGTGTGAGACAATCATGGAGACTCTCAGGAGCTTCCAACAGTTGAGCTTGTTTCAAGAACTCACTCTCATCTTCTCCTTGTAGTCCCTCCTGAGTATTGCATAAAACCGTCACTTGCACTTCAGAGCAAGCTTCAGCTTCAGCCTTCATCTCCATGAACTTGTTGCTTATCATTTCCAAGGCCTCTCCCTTTTTCTCTTGCTGAATTCTCAATGCTTCCATCTCCTCCTTCATTGCTTCTATTTGCTCAAGGACCTGTTTTAGCATGTCTTCTAATCGAGCTTGGCGTTCCAAGTCCTCATTATTTTCATGCCTATATTCAGCAAAAACAACAGAAGGATCATAGTAGGGACTTGGGGGAGGGGAGTATGCATTCGGACAGCCATCCCAATGGCCATCTTGACCTCCACATATATTGCAAGTGTATGCATTTGGGCAACCACTCCAATGGCCATTTTGACCATCGCATATATTACAAGTATTACAATGTTTCCATAAGTGGGGTCCTCCGCAATTCAGAAAAGACTCATAAAAATAAGAGTATCCATCATTTAACCCATTTATATTTCATGATGTCATGTTAAGAAGGGTATCAGATTAAAAATAAAAATTTAAAATAAATCTAAAACTAATAAAGAAATTTTTTTTCAACAATTAAGGAAATTTAAAAATCACACAAAAACAAACAAATTTACTAAACTTTGCCGAGTCCCCGGCAACGACGCAAAAAACTTGATGTGCCCGCAAGTGTATGGGTCGTACAAGTAATATAGTGGCCCTTTTTAAGAGTCGGATGTCCAACCCACAGGCACTGGACCAATTCAGCTAACTATAAAGTTCAAGTGTGATATTAAATGTCGTAAGTATTGATTATAGAAGTTTTTGATAGAGTTAATTAAGTCTAGGGGCGGTCAACGAAATACTCTAAATTAATTCAAGGAGAAACTAGAGTTAAAGCTGGATAATCATGCGATACTACGATTTGCAATTGTTTAAGTATGAAACTATCAATTGTCATCTCACATAATTAGAATTGCATTTTCATGGTCTTTCAAACCACTAAACACAACAAACTAGCCTCACTACTACATTGTTGAGCGAGGATGTTATTTCTAGTTCATGGGCAATTCACTACGTGGATGTGGTTTATGGGGTTATGCCACTGATTTGGGTACTTTCGTACCTCTAACCATTAAACCAAACTTAGCTTCACAACTACTCTTTCGAGTGGTGAAGTACAATTCTTAGTTGGTGTCTTTCTATCTTCCCATTTTATAAACATAGCAAGGTATTAGGTATATTCCTATCCTAACCACAAATTATATCATGAGATACAATCTTGCTCCCTACATTCTCTTGTTCTTGCCTAGGTTATCTTTCTCAAGCATGTACCTAATCTTAACGCGTGTGTTTTCATGGTGATCAATCATAAAAACAACCATAATTAAGAGTGCAAGACAAAACAACAATCAATAACTTAAAACCAAAATAAAATTGCAAAATCGCAATCATATCTTGTGGCTTCAACCCTAGAGGGAGGGTTCTAGCCACTCATGTTCATATAATTACAAGAAAACATAATTAAAGTAACATACTTACAAGAATTGGTAGAAGAGAAGATGAAATTGATGAACCCTAGGTGAGTTCTCCCACTTCTCCCTCACTCCTTGGCAGTTTTTCAGAAATAAATCGTGTTCCATGATTTTAGAAGCTAAGGGTTCAATTTATACTATGCTAAAAAAATGCAAAATTTGGCCTGTGGTGAAACAGCTCCGTGTCACGGATATGAACGCCGTAATTGACCTACGTGACATGGAGGTAACGCGTACCCTCACTGGAATGTGCCAAAAAATGCAATTTTTGGCCAAGTGTTGCCGCGTTGGCAGCGTGCCACGGCCCCTATCGTGCAGGGTGCCAGTTATTGCATATTTTCTTGTTGACTTTCACATTTTGCTCTTGATTCCATTCCTCCACTTCACCAAATCTTGAATTAGTTCCTCAAATGCATTATTAACCTTCAAAAACAAGAACTAATCATGTTGGTTAGTATATATTTCCATTTACATAAAATCAAATGAAAATGTATATAAATAAGTAGATAAACAAGACAAAACTAAGTTATAAAGTATCACTTGGGCATGCAATTATGCCCAAGATCAACATGTATTCACAGACCACAAGAGTTTACAATATGTTTTCACACAGAAGGAACTAAATCTTCCGCAACAGAGGTGGTTGGAGCTACCTAAGGATTACAATGTGAGTGTCCTTTACCACCCAGGTAAGGCCAACGTAGTAGAAGACGCCCTTAGTAGACTTTCTATGGGAAGTGTGTCACATGAAAGTGAAGGCAAGAAGGAGCTAGTACAGGAGGTACATTGACTTGCACAGTTGGGAGTTAGACTAGTCAGCTCGACCGATGGTGGCGTAGTAGTTCAGAACGGGTTAGAGTCATCCTTGGTAGTGGAAGTGAAGGCTAAACAAGATGAAGATCCAATATTGGTAAAGCTGAAAGAAGCTGTTCAAGTTCAGAAAGTAGAAGTCTTCTCCAAAGGGGGAGATGGTGTGCTTCGGTACCAGGGTCGCTTATGTGTCCCCAACGTGGGTGATTGGAGAAGCCGGATGTGGCATGAGGCTCACGGTTCCAGATATTCTATACATCCAGGTGCCACCAAATTGTATCATGCCTTGTGGGAAATCTACTGGTGGAATGGCATGAAGTGGTATATTGCAGAATTTGTAGCTAAGTGCTCGAATTGCCAACAGTGAAAGTTGAGCATCAGAGATCGGGGGGTGTACTCCGGGATATCAGCATTCCTACTTGGAAGTGGGAAGAAATCAACATGTACTTTGTGACAGGTTTGCCCTGCACTCGTAGGCAGTATGATTCCATTTGGGTTGTGGTGGACAGGTTGACCAAGGCTGCTCATTTACTACCGGTCAAAACCACCGATTCAGCACAGGATTATGCAGGGTTATACATCCGAGAGTTGGTTAGACTACACGGAGTCCCCTTGTCCATTATATCAAACAGAGGTACCCAGTTCACCTCTCAGTTCTGGAGGTCTTTTCAAAAGGGACTTGGCACCCAGGTCAAGCTTAGCACGACATTCTATCCACAAATAGATGGTCAGGCAGAGCGGACTATCCAGACTCTTGAGGAAATGTTAAGGTCTTGTGTTATTAACTTCAAGGGTAGTTGGGATGAGCATTTTCCCCTTATTTAGTTCACCTATAACAACATCTATCACTCCAGCATACAAATGGCACCGTTCGAGGCTCTTTACAGGCAACGGTGTAGATCGCCCATTGGGTGGTTCGAAGTCGGTGAGGCTTTGTTAGTGGGACCCGATTCAGTCCATGAAGCTATGGAAAAAGTTCAGTTAATAAGAGAAAGGCTGAAAACGGCTCAAAGTCGCCAAAAGTCTTATACAGATGTGAGGAGAAGGGAGCTTGAGTTCAAAGTCTATGATTGGGTGTTTCTAAAGGTATCTCCCATGAAGGGAGTAATGAGATTTGGAAAGAAAGGGAAACTCTGCCCCTGCTATATTGGCCGGTACAAGATTGTGAAACAAGTGGGTAAGGTAGCTTATGAGCTAGAGTTACCTTCAGAGTTGGCTTCAGTTCATCCCATATTCCATGTATCGCTCTTGAAAAAGTGCTTGGGAGATCCAGCGTTAGTGGTTCCGGTGGAAAGTGTTGGTGTGAAGGATAGCCTTAGTTACAAAGAAATTCCTATTGCAATCTTGGATCATCAGGTTTGAAGGCTGAGAAATAAGGAAGTAGCTTCAGTAAAGGTGTTATGGAGAAACCAGCATGTTGAGGGAGCTACACGGGAAGCTGAGGCGGATATGATGGCCAAACACCCACATTTGTTCCCTATCGACCTAGTTTCAAATTCAGGTACTAGTTTTACCCTAAAACATCCATTCAATTTTTCATGTTCTATTCATGCGTATAAGTTTGTTTTATGATATGATTTATGTAAGTCATGTCTGAACTCAGACCAGCTATGTGGTTCTTTTTGGGGTAGTCGTTCCGTCAGTTTTTGGCTTGAATGATTAGCATCTATATATAATGATTGTATGTTTCTGTTTGCTGCTTGTTTCCCTACATTCGTGGACGAATGTTTCCAATGGGGAGATATTGTAACACTCCTAAAGGGCCTACGAATAGTCCCGGGAGTTGAATTCAAAAACTGCAAAAGAGTTGGAATTTGCACCAGTACGACTCGAGGTACGAGTAGTGGTGAGGACCTACGACTCATGACTCGAGTCGTGAGGAAAACTGGGAGCCTGAGTTGTTTCATGGGTAATCCTATGAACCGTGGTGAGAAGGTACGACTCATGGTTAGGATTCATGGTGAATATCTCAGTGGTGCCAGAGTGAGTCGTCATGAGTCATGGTACAATTTGTAGAATGTAGCAACGAGTAGTGGTGAGGAGTTGTGGTTAAGTCGTATTGGTTTGGGTGGACGGTACCACGGTTGACAGTACGACCTATAGCATGGTGGTTCGAGTCGTAGTATACCAGTTGTAGAGAAATTCAAAAAATTGGGAAAAGGGGTGAAGTGACCACAAGAGGTAACCACGAGTCGTGACTTGATGGTACGACTCGTGGTTGGGGCCAGAACTGCTTTTCAGGGAAATTTCAGTAAGGGCAATTTTGACTTTTCTATGCTTTTGGACCCTAAACCACGTCTTTTTGAGGTCGGAACAGGGTCTTTAAGGGATGAAAACTCTTGTTAAGTTCATTTTAGCAATTACAAGTGTTAGAAAGGGTTTCAAGCAACTTTCTTCAAGATTCTTCAAGTTTTCACTTAGGGTTATTCAAGGGAGTAGGAAATCACGAAATTTCAAGGTATGTGGGGTTTCGAATGGGTAGTTTAGTCCCTACCCATGCCCAATTTCTCCCTAATTCCATGTTTAAAGTTACCAAAACTTTATGGGTCTTTATCAAATTGCATGAATCCTTGAAATTTGAAATGAGCTTGTTGTAATATGTCTAACTTATGAATTTCAAATTATTTGGGTTGATTTCACTTGTTTATCCATTATTCATGATCTAACCTCTAAAAGTATAGATGCCCAACTGTCATGGATTTTTTTTGTAAAGTTCATGGTCATGATGATTCCGCAAGCTTAGTAAGAATTCTTCTTAAATTTTAAGCATGTCTTCAAGTCTTCAACTACTCATGTTATTATGATCATATTTCCTATAATTTAATCATTTCATGTATGATTGAACTATGGGAAATGCCCACATGTCACTTATGATTTATGAATTATGATTTTGGCCGATTCACGAGCCCAATTCCATGGCTGGTATTACGAATTCTCAAGCATGATATGATTCTCAAGATTTAACTTGTCATGCATGTCATGTATGAATTTCTATAAGCACGTTGCATGTTTTGGGAGTAGTACTTAGCATAGAGTAGGTTCGGGGCCCAGGTTACACCCCGAATCTCTGAATTACATGCCACCATAGGATTATGTTTGGGACCTCCACAGTGACTGTCCCCTATGCCCCTATGGGGCCTTCATGAGTAATATCATGCCTTTCATGGTTCATAGCCTTGGCAAGGTATGAAAGACCTCTCGACTGGGCATACCAGTCGGACTTCATGTCTGCTCATGTGGAGTATGTCGATTATAGAAATCTCCCATTGCTCCTCATGGTTTTGAAATATGCATGATTATGTTCTTTTGGCTCAAGTTATGATTTATGAAATGTTTTCCCCGCATGTTATGACTTTGATGGGTTTATGAATATTTTTGGAAATATTGAGCCTTACGATATACTTATGATTTCAGCTTTATGATCATGACGTCCCCACTCCTATAACTTTTATGTTTTTAAGTATTATTTTGCATACCTTAAATACTCCATACTTTTCGAGTACTGACCCATATATTTTCAGTATTTGGTTCGCAGGCTCAGCTTCGTCCCTAGTTTGTGCTCAGTTTCGCTAAATCTCTAGTGGTGAGTCCTCATGATCCGAGGGCTTCATGTTCATACTTGTTTAATTGTCTTATGGTTTCAAAATGTTTGGGTTAGTTGGGGTCCTGTCCCTTCAACCCGTCTTTTATGATTAGAGGCTTTCAGACTTATCTGTAGTATTTTGTCATTGATGAATGTATTTCAGTTTGTCATTCGTTACAAATCATGATAAGATTTCCAGTTAGTTTATGATTGATAAGTTAAGTTTTCCGTCTTTCATGAATGAATTAGTATTATGCTCACGCCATGGGTTGACTTGGGGTCTCTTGGGGCTCCTTGTCTCGTGTCTATGATCCTGGTGTACTCTCGAGTCGTGATAGTACTTAACTAGGAAAAGTGCCATTTCATGGTCAAAGAAGGTATAGTGCTAGGGCAACAAGATTTCTGGTAAGGGTATTGAGGTGGACAGGGCCAAGGTCGAAGTATTTGCTAGTCTACCACCTCCAATTTCTGTGAAAGGTGTTTGAAGCTTTCTGGGTCATATAGGGTATTATAGGAGATTCAACATGACTTCTCAAAGATTGCACATCCTTTCTGTAAACTGCTTGAGAAAGAGGTGAAGTTTATTTTTGATAAGGCATGTCTGAAGGCGTTTGAATGCCTAAAAGAGAGATTGAGCACTACCCTGAGTATAGTGGCACCTGACTGGTCTTTATCATTCGAGGTTATGTGTGATGCTAGCTGAGTGGTCCTAGGAGCTGTGTTGGGTCAGAGGCATGAGAAGATTTTCCATCCTATTTATTATGCTAGCAAGGCTCTTAATGCAGCTCAAAAAAATTACACCATGACAGAACATGAGTTGTAGGTTGTCTTATTTGCATTCGAGAAGTTTTGGGCTTATTTTCTTGGAAGTAAGGTGATAGTCCATATAGACCATGCAACTTTGAGATATTTAATGGGAAAGAAAGATGCCAAGCCACGGTTGATTCGATGGGTTCTGCTGCTGTAAGAGTTTGAGTTCGAGGTAAAGGACCAGAATGTGACCAAAAACTAGGTGGCAGATCACTTATCATGATTGGAAATAGATGTATCACTTCAAGATGAGCCTAACATAGATGATGCATTCCCTGATGAGCAAGTTTTAGCTACCTCACAAGATCTCATCCCATGGTTTGCAGAATTTGCTAATATCTGGTGAGTGATGTTGTATCGGAGAACTTATCTTTTCACCAATAGAAGAAGTTCATGTCTGATGTGCAGAAGTTTTTTGGGATGAGCCTTACTTATTCTACATATGTGTTGATGCGGTGATTCAGAGATGCGTGCTCGAGGTGGAGATGTTGAGCATATTAGAGGCCTGTCACTCATCCCCTGTTGGGGGTCACCACAGCGGCATACACACAACCCACAAGATTTTGCAATGTGGGTACTATTGACCAACCATTCACGAGGATGTGCATGATTTTGCAAAGGCATGTGATGCATGCCAAAGGCAAGGAGGCATATCAAGAGGCATGAGCTTCCTCTTACTCCCATCCTTGTCATTTAGTTGTTTGACATGTGGGGCATTGATTTCATGGGCCCATTTGTGAGCGCAAATGTGATGAAGTACATACTGGTTGTTTTGGACTATGTTTCAAAATGGTTGGAGGCAATTGTGCTTCCAAATAATGAAGGGAAGAGTGCCACAACATTCTTAAAGCGAAATATTTTTGCCAGATTTGGGACTCCCAAAGCGATCATTAATGATGGGGGTTCGCACTTTTGTAAGTGGTTGTTTCAGACTTTATTGGAGAAATATGGGGTGAAACACATGGTGGAAACACCCTATCATCCGCAATCGAGTGGGCAAGTTGAAGTCTCCAACCGGGAAATGAAGACCATCTTAGCTAAGACTCTGAATGCTAACTGTATAGATTGGTCTAGGAAGCTAGACGATGCTTTATGGGCTTATCAGACCACATTCAAAACTCCTATAGGTATGTCTCCGTATCATCTTGTGTACGGGAAGGCATGTCATCTTCCGGTTGAACTTGAGCACAAAGCTATATGGGTGCTCAAGAAGATGAATTTGAACTGGAGCGAAGCTGCAAACTTGAGGCTTGATCAGTTGAATGAGCTAGATGAATTTTGTTTAAAAGCATACTAGAGTTCTGAAATTTATAAAATAAGAATGAAAATTCAGCATGACCGGAAGATTGAGAAGAGAGAGTTTAGCCCGGGTGATATGGTGTAACTATTCAACTCTGGGCTTTCCTTGTTTCCTGGCAAGTTGAAATCCAAATGGTTGGGGCATTTTCGAGTGATCCAAGTATTCTCCATGGGGAAATTGAACTGGAAAACCATGAAGGAAAGAGATTTAAAGTAAATGGTCAATGGGTGAAAGCATATTTGGGGAAAAGCAAAGAAATAAAGGTGGTGGATCTCTGGGCTCTGGGTGAAATCTGAGTAACTTGGGGACTTGCGTCGTGCCGCGACGTTAAATCAGGCGTTGCATGGGAGGAAACCCATGGAGGTGTTTTGGTGAAGTCTCAGTAATCAGAATACCCGCGTAGTGTCGCGACGTTAAATCAGGCACTTCTTGAGAGGCAACCCAAGTTGTAATTGTAAGATAAATATAGTGTTCACGTGTGTTGATGTGTGCAGGTGATTAAGATAGTAAATTTGAAGATGAAAAGATGAAACTAAAAATATGAATTTCAGTTGCTGATGCCAAGCAACACATAACGAGTCTTCATCTGACCTAACGACTCGTTAAGTAGATCGTGGTCACTGCCTTAGAAAATAATGTAGACAACGGTTTACCAAACAACTCATTGTCAGTGACAACGAATCGTGGGGTCTTCCATTAAGTCTACTGGATCAAAGAGGGAATTAAGCGGTAATAAGATGCAACAAGTGACTTAACAAATCATGGGGACACCCAATGATTTGTCAAGAGACTTGTCATGAAGCCACTGCAGTGCCAATAGAGTTCAGGGCCTACGACTCATCACACAACTCGTTGGGTGCCACCACGAGTCTTTTAGTGAGTCGTTAGGTCCAAAGAAAGATTTTTATCTGTTTTAATGAACGAAAGAAACAATTGAGTCATGACTTCATCTAACGACCCGTTACATGGGTCGTGGTCTACTTTAATTAAAATGCTCATCCAACCCGATCCACGTTTTAAATAATCCCACTGAATTCCCTCACAAGTTCAATTTCTCAAATCTTTTAAGTAAAAAAAATTTCCCACCACTTCTTCTCCAAAACAATCGCACATTTCCAAAGAAATCACTCACAACCACACATCTAATTGCACTTAATCTCTCACACAAAAGCACTCACACACCCGATCGCACTCAACACTTCTCAGCTATTTCGGTATTTAGCATTAATCACCCACTGCTAAAATCCCTCCTCTACTCTTACACTTGTTAGTATTCAATTATTTCGAGCTTTACCCTACTCATTTTGTTTTGTGTAAAATTGTGAATTCGAACACTACCATGAGTTTTAGATGAAATCCTAGTGCCATGACTTTGTATGAGAATTTGAACATGGGACCTTTAATAAATGTGATGATATGTGCTTGGGAGATTATAAATTTAGTTGAGATGTAATAGGGTATTGTTATTTTGCATAAGACCAGTGATGACGTCTCATATAACCACTCTTGGGCAAGCCCAACGAGTCATTACATGATCCGTCACCACTACTGTAAAACAGTAAATAAACTATTGGGCACGAGCCATATAACGAGCCGTAGTATCACCTCATGACTCGTTGTGTAGCTCGTCTTGAGTGTGAAAATGGGATATTTCAATAGGGAAGCTCATGACTGGTCTAACGAGTCATTGCCATAAGTAATGACTCATCATGACAAGTCGTTAAGTCCACTAGTAAAACAGTATAAAAACTAACCTACAGACGATGACTGACCTCACGAATCATGGCTAATGGCGACGACTCGTTGAGTCCCTCGTCCTGTCTGCAGGAATACAGTTAAAATTTTTAATTTTGTTTCATCTCATCTTGCATACTAACCATTATTCCATAGGAACAATGGCATCAAAAGGTACACCAAAGAAGGGTTTGGCCAAGAAACAGGTGCCGGAGAAAAGCCATCCCTCATATCGCAGACTTAGGAACAACCCTTCTTCCTCCGAAGAGTCAAGTGGCTCGGTGGAGGAATATGAAGTTTTAGAAGAGTATCTTGAGAGGAGATCCACCAGTGCTAGGAAACAACGCCCTACAAATATGACAGCCCTAGTTGATTCTCCTACTCCACTTGCAAGAGACCCACCGAGCCGAGCAGATGAGAATATTGGGGCAAAAGGCCCATTTTCTCCCAAGGGCACTACAACTGCGGCAAATGCATAGGGTGCTGATGAGTCACGTGCCCAATAGGGGAGCATAGATGATGAGTTGACAGAGACTTCAAATACATCCAATGATCAACCACGGAAGGTGAGGCGATAGCGTGTTTGCGGTATGCGGGCCATTTACAACAGGGACATTGTTCCGAATGATAAGGGCCAGCCGAAGAGGAGCATTTATGAGGATCCCAGATTGGTCACCACAGGGATCAAATACCTCCCTGAGCTGCAGGAATTATTTGATAGATATAGGTTCGGGTGGTTAAGAGCCATCAGGGAGCTACAAACCTTTTCTAGTTAGAGAGTTTTATGTTGCCTATGTAGCCATGTTATAACGTCTGGCTTTGGGAGGCTAATACTGGAAGAAGAGGCCCACATTAAAGCAGGTGTTGGTTCGGGAGACACCTGTAGACATCTCTGAAAGGACCATCTCTAGGCTGCTTTATGGTCTAAACTATCATCCCCCATGAACACAGCCGATTTTGATCATAGACTATTCGAACTCAAGAAAGTCAAAATTAAAAAGTTGAACAGTGAAGAACGTATCAAGCAGTATACTTGGATGTAACGCGACATTTCAACACGGGGTCCACTAGTTGAGTGTTTACATAGTATCAAGTCACAGATAAAAAAGGCCACACTGAACTTCCAAGATAAATTCTGGTGGTCATTAATTAGACACAGGCTAGTACCGACTAGCAATGACAATGTGCTTTCACCTGATAGAGCTGCACTAGTAGCGAGCATCATGGAGGGGTACGCCATAAACTTCCCGCAATATATTTCTAAAGATATTTAAGAGCAGGCGATAGTAGACAGCACTGCCATTCTCTTTCCATGCCTCATTAATCGACTCTGTCAGGAGTCAAATGTGCCAGAATTACCGTCGGTTGATTAGTGTGTGGTGGTCCATATGAGCACCGATATCGGGTTGATAAGAGATGAGAAAAACCCAGTATCGAGAGAGAGGAGTCAGTATGCCGCATCCACTGGAGCGGCATTATTGGCAGAGGCATTGAGCAGCGGTATGCAGACTGAGGCTGCATTGCTTATCGAGTTTGCGGTAGAGCCCACAGAAGCCCGAGAGATTGGTAGCCAGCTTGAGGCTATAGATGTAGCCAACATTCCCGCACCTGTTGAGGTTCCAAAGTCCTCATCTACAGAAGTAGCACCTCAAGCACCTGTAGCACCCTCTCGTTCTTCTTCAGTCGATCTAGTCACTATTTCCCAAGAATTCCTGACCGACATGGCTAGCCGGCTGGTAAAAGCCAAAAAATAGCACACACATACGACTCTTCAACTTAAGGTATTAATGGAGAAAGTAAAGACATGGGTTACAAAAGAGTTGGAGGCACTCTCTAGTTCAATGCATGGCCGGTTTGATGCCTTTGAGAGGTATATGGATAAGCGCCTTGCACAGCTACAGGCGCCCGAGCTGGCTAGATGGTATGCGGAGGTAGCAACACTCTGAGTTGAGATGCGAGAGTTGTCCGCATGATAGGTAGCTGCGATCCCTCCATCCTTACTTCTAGTGATTGATGAGGAGATCGAGGAAGAGCTACCACCAATAGTTGATTTCATCACTGAGGAGCCGGTGGTCCAGGATAAGGGCAAGAGGCCTCGTGAGAAGGCAAGTTTTGATGAGGATGATTCTCTGCTCCGTGAGCAGAAGAGAGAGTGGAGAGAGATGGAGGAAGCGTTGTAGTTATCTAGAGATGAGGCTCAACAGAGGGCCGCAAATGAGGCAGCGAGAACTCGTGGAGAAGGTACAACTTAGTAGGTTTTGAAAATGCACCAGTTTAGGCCGGTGGTACAGGAGATGACACTGGAGGTGTATCTTCACTCTCCACTGACCAGGCCGTAGACACCTAGGTCGCACAGGTATGTTCCCTATTTCCATGTTTTATTTTTATAAATGCGTCGAGGACGACACATGCTTTTCTTGATGGGGGTGGGGAGGGATACTTGTGTATTTTTGCTGAACATAACCCAAGGGTTTTTCATGTCAGATATCTTTTCCCTCGGGTGTTCCTTATCTAGAAGAACCGACACGTTTAGGTTTTTATGTTTTTGTATTTGTTTGTGTCAGTCGAAAGAAAATTGGGTGAACTTAAGGCAGTCAGTAGCATGAATTTTTGAATTTAGTTGAACTGATAATGTGATACCTCTCCTAAATTTTTTACGTGTGTGTTAAAATTGACAAGTATGACCTTAGTGAATCTTTGCATGGCATTTAAACTATGAACATGTTTACCATTGTATGGCTGTACCAGAACTAGCAGTTAGTAGAAGTGATGAGGTTGGCTTGTGCAATGTGTGAGTGAGACTTAACAGTTAAATTCTGTTGTGTGTGTCAATCTAGAACTTGCCTGGTCAGTCATATAGAGGTAGAGGATGGGAAACTAAGAAAGGATCATAGGACATTTTTGATGAATGAGTCCACGTTAGCCTTGAAAGACCTACCAAATGGAAATAAATATCTCTCGATCAAAATTTTAAGCTTAAATTGACCCTTGTTTTTGTTAACAACAATTCACCTTCCTGCTTTGATTAAAATGAACCTGTTTTGGCCCTAGTCCCTCCTTAGACACTATGAACCTCAACTTAGGCAAATTTCCTAGGTTGAGGGTGGTTATGATAGGGGTGATTAAGAAGAGTAGGGTGGAATAAAATTGAGTAATGAAAATGAAAGAGTGGGTGCGGTATGCATAATGAAATAAAAGAAAAAGTTTTGTTAAAGAGAAAAAGAGAGAAAATTAATAAAATGAAAGTAATGAATACTTGAAAGAAGGAACACTGCACTCATAGTTACAAACGAAAGTAAAAGAAGAAGAAAGCAAAGGAAAAAGGGAGAAAATATGAAAGGAAGGTTAAAAGTGGAGCCAAAGTGTGTGTAGTGCCAAGGAGGGTTAAGATACTAGTCCCATATGTATCATACCTAAACCCGAGCCTACATCACAAGCTTAAAAAGTCCTATAGTGATCCTGGTTACCCGTCTAAATTGAGGTATTGAAAGTAAAGGAAAGCTTATGGTATTGCATACACACAGTTAGAATTTCTTTGTGAGAGCAAGTGTACTTTTACCTAGTCCCAAGAGAAATACACTTATATGATCATATACACGTGTGTGAGTGTAGGACTTCTTTGTGGTGAGAGCATTTGGTCACAAAATCATCTGCAAACCGTCGGAGTCAATGTTATGGACTTATGAGCATGGTTGCAAGTGACAATATTTTGCCATGTTTCGATTCCTCTGTGTCATGGTTGAAATTTTAAATATGTACTATGATTTGATTTTGTATGATAAAGGAGGGGTTAGGAAATTTGATTAGATGAAAAGTTGTGATTTTCGTAAGTTTCCTAAAGTTTTTAATTAAAGCATCATGTTAGTTTTATTTTATTTGATTTTTCCTGAGGACATGGAAATGTTCTAAGTTGAGGGTGTTGAAGTGCTGTGATTTTACAGCATCGTCGATGCTTAAAAACAAGAAAATATGCAAATATCGGGTAATGTTTATGTAGATTAGATGTGTTTGTGTTAAGTGTTGCGGGAAAATAGGTCCGGAACGTGAAATGGGCAAAGTAAGGAAAAAATAGAGCAAAGTGCAGACTGCTAGTCAAGGCATGAGTCATCTTCCAAGTGGACGACTCGTTCCTGGAGTCGTAGAGATGATCATGTGTTTTATGAAGAAGAACCAGTGCACCTAACGAGTTGAAGGCATGACTTGTTACATATGGTAACGAATCATTATGCCAGTCGTGGAGACTGGGAGGAAGATTTCTGAAAATTGCTCAAGGAAGACAACGAGTCTTCAGGTGAAGTGACGACTCGTCATCAGACACTGTGAGCATTTGTCAAGTGCACTAGAAGATTTGGTGATTCATGGGCACGAGGGACCTAACGATTCGTACCCATGCCTAATGAGTCGTTTGGTGACCCATCACCAGGACTGGACAATTTGTCAAGGATGACTCAAATTCACTGGCCACGACTCATTGGGAGACCCAACGCGTTGTTACTTGGCCAATTACCACTTACCGACCTGGAATCCGTTTTTAGTTAGGTAAAGTTTGGTTTGGAACTATAAATATATTATTTAGGTTTAGTTTTTGACTACAGTTTATTTTACTATTTTTCACATAAATTTTAGTGTTGTTAACCATCATTCTTGGTTCTAGAAACAAAGTTTGTAATTTTTTTCTTGATTTTGAGAATTAAACAACATTGAAGTTTTGTTCAACGGTTTCGGAGATTTATTCAATTCACATGGTTTTCTTCTACGAATCTTTATAAGTTACAATTATGATTTTTTCTATATTTTGTAATTGTGATTATTCAAATATAAGTAGCTAAGACCATAAATAGGGTTTTGGGAACCATGATGAATTAACACTCATAGGTAAAAATATTTAGTGATTCTTGAATGGGGTTTATGCATGTATTGTGTTTCCCTTCATTTTAATTGTTTCTTAATGGTTGCAAATATTGGAATTTGCCTTATTCTTGTTTACTGGATTAATGGGGTGATGAATGGAAAAAGGATGTAACAATGGAGATTTGAGGTTATGAACCCTCATCTAATAGCTTGACCTTCTCTGGGAATAGCTAATCTGATATAAAGGGTAAGGGTTAATTAAGCATACACCCGTATATAGATCAAGTTGCATGGTGATAATCATCTAGATAGAGGATCAACCATTTAGGTGAATTTAACTTACCAATACTGCATGCTAAACAACAAAATAGATCACTAGTATAAAATTCTTGTGGTTATGAAGTCATGGGGAACACAATCCTAGCAACTTTATTGATTGAATATAACCAAAATTGATTTAAACATTTACTAGTCTTTACTCTTATTATTTGTGTTTTGAATCTTTCCCTCCAGGAAATAAGTAAGCCAATAGTATTAGCTAAACGCATTAACTCAAGTTCTCGTTATATTCCCCGTGGGATTCGACCCCAACCCTGGTTGGGTTCTATATTTGACATGGATCGCTTCATATTTCATTTACGAGGTGTAATTTGGGTGACATCGTGACAACCTCCCCACAGTAGCTTGGAGCTGAGAGAGTCGGTTGCTTATGTCGGGGGCAGGCAGATCATCTTGACCCCTGCCACCGTCAATGACGCTTTGGGTCTGCCAAACCCACCCGAGTCTAAGCTGAAGAATCGTGATGTACCTGGGAATGGGCAATGGCTAGTGTACACTTTGGTGGTGGAGGAACGGAGGAGTACTACCTATTGAGGCATTATCGGGATGGGTATCTAGAGTATCCATTTTACGGTGGAGGCCAAGAGGTGGGTCAATGTAGTATCACGGAGGATCCACCCATCCTCCAATGTCACATATGTGATCTATCATCGGGCATTGGTGGTGGCCGCTCTTCTGAGTGGGGTGAGGGTCAATGTGGGGGCTTAGATTATTAAGGACTGGAGGTATTTCCACACGAAGACCATCACTAGCCTGTCGTTTCCTTCTCTTCTCACCGGGCTATGCAAGAGGGCCCCAGTGCACCAAGAGTCCCGAGATGTCATTGTGGATTATGAAAGGCCCTTCGATCACTAGAGGGTGAAGGAGGCTCTAAGGAGGGACAGGAAGAAGAGGAAGTCTGCCTCACCTGAGGTGATGGAAGGGACGTGTTATACCCCGAGAACCCAAGGATTAGGTCTGAAAGTGAATTAGGAGAAAAACTAGAAAATATTGCAGCAGTTGAAAAATAGGTCACTTAATGATTCGTGAGGAGGTCAAACGAGTCGTCAAGTGACTCGTGGGCAAGGCCTGGGATGATGAGGGACTCAATGTCCCCATGGGCGATGTAACGAGACACCACGAGTCGTCATGTTAGTCGTGGCGTGGTTCAGAGTTAGATAGTAAGGCTTATCCAGTGTACTTAATGGATGGTACCTAAGGAGTCATCGTCAGTCCCAACGACCCGTTAGGAGGGCCATTACCAAGCCAATTGAATCTTCTTGAACAACAAGGCAGTGTACTTGACGAAAGGGCGTAATGAACTGTATCACCAGGGGATGAGTCGTCATGTCCTCCATTAAGAGCCAAAAGAAAATTTCTAGTGGACTTGACAAAAAGACCATACGACCCATCACTCTTGGCAACGAATCATCAGGTCGCCCGTTAGGGTCACCTAACAGTTATTTCCTGCGAATTAGTAAGGGCCTTCTCCTAATTTCCTACCTTCCTAAGACCTAAACTACATTGTTTTGAGGTTGGGACCAGGTCTTTTAAAGGTGAATCATTCCTAAAAACTTCATTTCTATTCATATAAGATTAGAGAGGAAGGAGAAAAGGGAATTCAAGTGTCTTCTCAAAAATTCTTCAAGAATCTACCTAGGGTTTTCAAGGAAGCTGGGAGACTCAAAATTTCCAGGTATGTGGGGTTTGAATGGGTAGTTTAGTCCCTACCCATGCCCATTTCTTCCCATTTCCTATGTTTAATTTGCTAAATTCTTATGGGTCTTAACCCTGTTTGCATGATTCCTCAAAAAATTTACATGAGCTTGTGGTATTGTGTTTCAATTATGGGTTTTGAACTGTTTGGGCTCATTTTACTTGTATATATTTTATATTCCCTGATTTAAGACCCTAAAGGTATGGATGTCCAATTATGAGGGATTTTTAGTAAAATTTATGTTCATAATGATTCCACAAGCATGATATGAATTTTTGAATTTAAAGCATGTCTTCAAGTGTTCGATTTCTAATGTTGTCATGACCATGTTTCGCATAAATTAAGCATTTCAAACATGATTAAGATTTTGGGCCATTCCCCATATGTCGTGTATGATTCATGAACTGTCTTTGGCTGACTCACTGACCCAATTCCATAGCTAGTAATATGAATTCTCAAGTATGTCATGTTTTCACTAGCCATGCATGTCATGTTATGAATGTTATGAGCATGTTGCATGTTTGGGGAGTAGTGCTTAACACCGAGTAGATACGGGGCCTAGGTTATGCCCCAAATATCAGAACTATGTGCCACCGTAGGATCATGTTTGGGACCTCCTCAGTGATTTTCCCCTATGCCCTACAGGGCCTTCATGAGTGATATCACGCCTTTCATGTTAAAACCCTTGGCAAGGTATGAACGGCCTCCCGACCAGTGGTACAAGTCGGACTTCATGTGTGCTCATGTGAAGTATGTCGGTTATAGAAATCTCCCATTGTTCTTCATGGTTTTAAAATATGCATGATTATGTTCTTTTGGCTCAAGTTATTATTTATGAAATGTTTTCCCTGCACTTTACAATTTTGATGGGTTTATGAGTATTTTTGGAAATATTGAGCCTTATGATATACCCACGATTTCAGTTTTATGATCATGATGTCCCACTTCTATAACTTTCATGTTTTTAAGCATTGTTTTGCATACCTTACATACTCAGTTCTTTTCGAGTATTGACCCACCTATTTTCAAGATCTGGTTCGCAGGTTCAGCATCATCCCTAGCTTGCGCCCAGTTCCGCTGAGTCTTCAGTGGTGATCCCTCGTGATTCGAGGGTTTCATGTTCAAACCTTGTTTATCTTATGTTTTCATCCTGTATTGGGTTAGTTGGGGTCTTGTCCCTTCAACCCATCTTTTGTGATTAAAGGCTTTCAGACTTATGTGTAGTATTCAGTCGATTATGTTTGGACCTTGTATTGTTGTTTCCTTTATCACTCATGATATGGTTTTCATTTAGTTTACGATTTATGAGTTAAGATTTCCACTATATAAGAATGAATTAGTGTTATTCTCACGCCATGGGTTGACATGGGATCTTTCGGGACACTTTGTCCCATGTCTACGATCCAGGTGTACTCTCAGGTCGTGACAAGATGACACTTCTAAGCCCTCGTGGCTGTTCGAGATGATAGAGGCCGAGATGGCAGCCATGTAGGAACTCCTCAGAGGGTTGCCCAAACCTCTTTCCCCAGCAGGCCTTCTGCTATTCGACCCTCCACTAGTCGACCCTCTAGTGCAGCCTTTGTCAATTCAAGAGAGATACAGGGGGGGTTGCTTCTTTAGCCTAGGCCCATGTTGAGCTTCGGGAGGACTTGGAGCAGGAAAAGAGGAGACAGCACTCTCGAGACAAGTTGATTGCTCGGATGTGGAGGGAATCAAGAAGATTCTGAAGATCCTAGCCCCTAGAGAAAGGCCTCAACAAGTGGCCCAACATGATCTCCCCGAGTTCTCCTTCCTTAGCGGGTTTGAGGAGGGAGCGGATGAGGATGTAGGTAGTGGCAGCGATGAGGCCTCTAACTAGATGGGTCGCAGTATCCCCACATGTTTTATCTTTATAGCAGGAGCAGGCCCTATCAGTTAGGATGAGTTCCACATAGTCTTTCTCGACAGATTCTTCCATCAAGAGATGAGGGAACTGAAAGCAACTAAGTTTGTCAACCTTAAGCAAGGAAATATGAAGGTGCTGGAATATTCACTTGAGTTCACTCACCTATCAAAATATGCCCCGTAGTTAGTGATGGACCAAAGGGCGCGGGTGAGCAGGTTCGTGTAGGGAGTACTGAGTATCTGGACAAGGACTGTAGAACCGCCATGCTTAATCAGGATATGGACTACCTATAGATAGTCCTCTTTGCTCATCATATGGAAGAAGCTCATATAAGGCAAAGAGAGGCCAAGAGGGCCAGAACTGATAGCCACAGGTTCTCCCAGCCTAAGCCAAGAGGTGAATTCTACCAACAGTCCCAGCACAGGTCCACTGCACCAGCACCATCTTAAGCCAGTATTCCATCCTGGCCACAAGACGGTCAGAGGAGCATGGCCTTAGGTCCAAGGAATCAGAATATCATGTGCACAGAGCGCACATTCCCATCTCATGCTACTTATGTCAAGAACCAGCTAGGGAAATGTTTAGTGGGCTCAAACGCTTGTTTTAGGTGTTACAAGACCTTACACAGACTTTGGATTGCCCTGCAGCTAGGTCAGGGGGTAGTGGAGCCTGCACTTCAGTGGCCAGTTCAGTAGTTCCGCTGACACGTCAGACTCAGCATGGTTCTCCGACTGGCTCAATTGGCAGCCAGCACCAGAACCGGTTTTATGCACTTGGCTCTCGACAGGAGAAGGAGATCTCTCCCGATGTGTTTATGGGTATGTTTTGAGTTTTCACATTGATGCTTATGATTTATTAGATCTGGGAGCCAAACTATCTTTTGTGACAGCTTACAGTGCTAGTCATTTTAAAGTCATTCCTGAAATCTTGTCCAAACCATTTTCTATCTCTACCCCAGTTGGTGATTCGATCATTGCGAGGCGGGTATATAGAGGTTTCCCTATTACAGTGTTGCATAAGATAACCTTCGCATACTTAGTAGAATTAGCTATGACTGCTTTTGACAGGCATGGATTGTTTGTTTGCATGTTATGCTTTTGTTAACTATAGAACTCGGGTAGTGGAGTCTCGGTTTCTAGATGAACCAGTTTTAGAATGGAGGGGTGGTTCAGTGGTACCTGTAGGTCTCTTTATCTCCTACATCAAGGCCTGAAAAATGATTTCCAAGTGTTGTACTTACCACTGGTTAGGGTTAAGGATGTCACGTACGATACCCCGACCATTCAGTCAGTCCCCATGGTGGGTGAATACCCCGAGGTATTACCAGATGACCTACCAGGTGTTCCTCCCGAGAGGGAGATTGATTTTGAGATTGATCTTTTACTCGACATGCAGCCCATATCAATTCCTCCTTACAGAGTAAGTCTCCATGGGGTGCCCCAGTATTGTTCGTCTGGAAGAAAGATGGTTCGCTTCGGATGTGTATTGACTATAGATAGTTGAACAAGGTCACCATCAAGAATATATACCCTCTACCCAGGATCGATGACCTATTCGATCAGCTTTAGGGTGACAAATATTTCTCCAAGATAGATCTCAGGTCCGGGTATCACCAGCTCAGGGTTCGGGAGAGCAACATTCCAAAGACTGCTTTCAGGACCTGGTATGGCCATTATGAATTTGTTGTTATGACGTTTGGACTAACCAATGCCCCTGCAACTTTTATGGATTTGATGAACAGGGTATTTAAGGCATACTTGGATATGTTCGTGATTGTGTTCATTAACGACATATTGATATACTCCCGGAGCGAGGAGGAGCATGCTACATACCTAAGGGTAGCACTCCAAACCCTCAAAGACAAACAGTTATACGCCAAGTTCGGAAAATGTGAATTCTGGATGAAATTAGTTGGATTCTTGGGGCATGTAGTGTCAAGCTAAGGTATAAGGGTGGACTCCCAGAAAATAGAGGCAGTAAAGAACTGGCCCATACCGGTAAACCCTTCGGAGATCAGAAGCTTTTTGGGCTTACCAGGTTACTATCGGAGGTTTGTGGAAGGTTTGTCGTCCATTGAAGCCCCATTGACAAGATTGATTCAGAAAAAGGTAAAGTTTCAATGGTCGGAGGCTTGTGAGAAGAGCTTCCAGGAATTGAATGCCAGACTCACTTTCGTACCGGTGTTGGCTTTACCGGAGGGTACCGGTGGCTTCATAGTATATTGTGATGCCTCAAGGGTCGGACTGGGATGTGTATTGATGCAACACGTAGAAGTCATAGCATATGCTTCCAGGTAGTTAAAAACTCATGAGAAGTCATAGCATATTGAGTTGGCCGCGGTGGTATTTGCTTTGAAGATACGGTGACACTACTTGTATGGGGTTCATGTAGGTGTATTCACAGATCACAGGGGTTTACAATATGTGTTCACACAGAAGGAACTGAATCTAACAGTGGAGGTGGTTGGAGCTACTTAAGGACTATGACATGAGTGTCCTTTACCACTCGAGTAAGACCAACGTGGTAGCAGACGCCCTTAGTAGACTTTCTATGGGAAGTCTGTCACATGTGAGTGAAGACAGGAAGGAGTTGGCAAAGGAGGTACATCGACTTGCATGACTGGGAGTTATACTAGTCGGCTCGACCGATGGTGGGGTAGTAGTTCAGAACGGGTCAAAGTCATCCTTGGTAGTGGAGGTGAAGGCTATACAAGATGAAGATCCAACGTTGGTAAAGTTGAAAGAAGTTGTTCAAAGTCGGAAAGTAGAAGTCTTCTCCAAAGGGGGAGATGGTGTGCTTCGGTACCAAGGTCGCTTTATGTGTTCCGAATGTGGGGGATTTTAGGAGTAGGATGTTGCATGAGGCTCATGGGTCAATATATTCTATCCATCCAGGTGCCACCAAAATGTATCATTCCTTGTGGGAAATCTACTGGTGGAATGGCATGAAGAGGGATATTGCAGAATTTGTAGCCAAGTGCCCGAATTGCCAACAGGTGAAAGTCAAGCATCAGAGTCCAGGGACTATACTTCAAGACATCAGCATTCCTACTTGAAAGTGGGAACAAATCAACATGGACTTTGTAACAAGTTTACCCTGCACCCGTAGATAGTATGACTCCATTTAGGTAGTGGTGGATAGGTTAACCAAGGCTGCTCATTTCCTACCGGTCAAAACCACCGATTCTGTGAAAGATTATGCAAAGTTATACATCCGAGAGTTGGTTAGACTACATGGAGTGCCCTTGTCCATTATATCAGACTGAGGCACCCAGTTCACCTCTCAGTTTTGGAGATCTTTTCAAAAGGGACTTGGCACCCGGGTCAAGCTTAGCATGACATTCCATCTGCAAATAGATGGTCAGGTGGAGCAGACTATCCAGACTCTCGAGGACATGTTGAGAGCTTGAAATATCGACTTCAAGGGTAGTTGGGATGAGCATTTACCTCTGGTTTAGTTCTCTTACAACAACAACTACCACTCCAACATACAAATGGCACCGTTAGAGGCTTTTTACGGGCGACGGTGTAGATCGCCCATTGGGTGGTTTGAGGTCAGCGAGGCTTCATTAGTGGGTCCAGACTCAGTCCATGAGGCCGAGAAAGTTTAGTTTATAATGGAAAGGCTGAAAATGGCTCAAAGTCGCCAAAAGTCTTATGCCGATGTGAGAAGAAGGGAGCTTGAATTTGAGGTCGATGATTGGGTGTTTCTGAAGGTATCTCCCATGAAGGGAGTAATGAGATTCGGAAAGAAAGGGTGCTCAGTCCCCACTATATTGGCCCATACAGGATTATGAGGCAAGTGGGTAAAGTAGCCTATGAGTTAAATTTACCCTCAAAGTTGGCTTCAATTCATCCCATATTTCACGTATCTCTCTTGAAAAAGTGCTTGAGAGACCCAACCCTAGTGGTTCTGGTGGAAAGTGTTGGTGTGAAGGATAGTCTCAGTTATGAGGAAATTCCTGCTGAAATCTTGGATCGTTAGGTTCGGAGACTAAGGAACAAGGAAGTAGCCTCATTAAAGGTGTTATGGAGGAATCAATATGTCGAGGGAGCCACATGGGAGGCCGAAGCAGATATGATGGCTAAATGCCCCCATTCATCCCCTACCGTCTCCGCTTCAGTTGAGGTATCAAATTTTTTCCCTAAACCTCTAATTAGTTTTTCTTGTTCTATTCATGTGAATAAGTTTGATTTATGATATCTGATGTCTGAACTCTGACCAGCTATATGGTTCTCTTCGGGGATAGTCGTTATGTCAGTTTTTGGCTTAAATGTCAATGATTAGCATCTGTATATATAATGATTGTTTGTTTTTGGGTTTTCTTCTTATTTATAACATTCGAGGATGAATGTTCCCAAGGGGGAGATATTGTTATACCCCGAGAACCCAAGGATCAGGTCCGGAAGTGAATCAGGAGAAAAACTGGAAAATGTTGCAGCATTTGCAGAACGGGTCACTTAACGACACGTGAGGAGGCTAAACGAGCCGAAAAGTGACTCGTGGGGAAGTCCAGGGATGAAGAGACACTCAGGGTCCCCATGGGCGATGTAAAGACTCGTGGTTAGACACCACGAGTCGTCATGTCAGTCATGGGGTGGTCCTAGAGTAAGATAGTAAGGCCTATCCAATGTACTTAATAGATGGTACCTAACGAGTCGTCGTCAGTCCTAACGACCCGTTAGGAGGGTCGTTACCAAGCCAATTGAATCTTCTTGAATAATGAGGCAGTGTACTTGATGAAAGGGCGTAACAAGTCGTATCACCGGGGGACGAGTCGTCATGTCCTCCGTTAAGAGCCAAAGGAAAATTTCCAGTGGACTTGACAAAAAGACTAGATGACCCGTCGCTCTTGGCAACAAATCGTCAGGTCACCCGTTAAGGTAACTTGACAGTTATTTCCTACGAATAAGTAAGGGCCTTCTCGTAATTTCCTACCCTCGTAAGACCTAAACTACATCATTTTGAGGTCTGGACTAGGTCTTTTAAAGGGGAATCATTCCTAAAACCTTTATTTCTATCCATATAAGATTAGAGAGGAAGGAGGAAAGGGAATTTAAGTGTCTTCTCGAAAATTCTTCAAGAATCTACCTAGGGTTTTCAAGAAAGTGGGGAGACTCAAAATTTCCAGGTATGTGGGGTTTGAATGGGTAGTTTAGTCCCTACCCATATCAATTTCTTCCCATTTTATATGTTTAATTCGCTAAATTCTTATGGGTCTTAACCGCGTTTGCATGATTCCTCAAAAAATTTACATGAGCTTGTGGTATTGTGTTTCAATTATGGGTATTGAACTGTTTGGGCTCATTTTACTTGTATATATTTTATATTCCCTGATTTAAGACCCTAAAGGTATGGATGTCCAATTATGAGGGATTTTTAGTAAAATTTATGTTCATAATGATTCCGCAAGTACGATATGAATTTTTGAATTTAAAGCATGTCTTCAAGTTTTCTCTTTCTCATGTTGTCATGACCATGTTTGGCATAAATTAAGCATTTCAAACATGATTAAGATTTTGGGCCACGCCCCATATGTCGTGTATGATTCAAGAACTATGTCTTTGGCTGACCCACGAGCCCACCTCCATGGCTAGTAATATGAATTCTCAAGTATGACATGATTCCCATGTTTTCACTAGCCATGCATATCACGTTATGAATGTTATGAGCACGTTGCATGTTTTGGGAGTAGTTCATAACACCGAGTAGGTTCGGGGCCTAGGTTATGCCCCAAATCTCAAAACTACGTGCCACCGTAGGATCATGTTTGGGACCTCCTCAGTTACTGTCCCCTATGCCCTCCGGGGCCTTCATGAGTGATAACACGTCTTTCATGGTTCATACCCTTGGCAAGGTATGAACGGCCTCCCGACTAGTGGTACAAGTCGGACTCATGTGTGCTCATGTGAAGAATGTCGGTTATATAAATCTCCCATTGTTCCTCATGGTTTTGAAATATGCATGATTATGTTCTTTTGGCTCAAGTTTTGAATAATGAAATGTTCTCCCCGCACTTTGCGACTTTGATGGGTTTACGAGTATTTTTGGAAATATATAGCCTTATGATATACTTACATTTTAGTTTTATGATCATGATGTCCCACTTCATTAACTTTCATGTTTTTAAGCATTGTTTTGCATACCTTACATACTCAGTGCTTTTCTAGTACTGACCCACCTATTTTTAGGATCCGGTTCGCAGGTTCAGCATCGTCCCTAGATTGTGCCCAGTTCTGCTCAATCTTCAGTGGTGAGTCCTAATGATTCGATGGCTTCATGTTCAGACCTTGTTTATCTTATGTTTTCATCCTATTTATGGTTAGTTGGGGTCTTGTCCCTTCAACACGTCTTTTATGATTAGATGCTTTCAGACTTATGTGTAGTATTCAGCCGTTTATGTTTGCATCTTGTATTGTTTTTTCCTTTATCACTCATGATATGGTTTTCAGTTAGTTTATGATTTATGAGTTAAGTTTTCTGCTGTTTATGAATGAATTAGTGTTATGCTCACGCCATCTGTTGACTTGGGGTCTCTCGAGACTCCTTGTCCTATGTCTACGATCCGGGTGTACTCTCGGGTCTTGACAGGATGACACTTCTAGGCCCTCGGGGTCATTCGAGAGGATAGAGGCCGAGATGGCAGCCATGCGGGAACTCCTCGGAGGGTTGCCCAAACCTCTTTCCCCAGCAAGCCTTCTATTAGTCTCCCTCCAGTGCAGCCTCTGTCAATCCAAGAGAGATGCATGGGGGATTGCTGCTCTAGCCCAGGCCAATGTTGAGCTTCGGGAGGACTTGGAGCGGGAAAAGAGGAGATGGCGCTCTCGGGAAAAGATGATTGTTCGAATGTGGAAGGTTATCAAGTAGATTCTGAAGATCCTAGCCACTAGAGAAAGGCCTCCACAGGTGGCCCAACATGATCTCCCCGAGTTCTCCTTCCTTAGCGGGTTCAAGGAGGGAATGGATGAGGAAGCAGGCAGTGGAAGCGATGAGGCCTCCAGCTAGATGGGTCGCAGTATCCCCACCTGTTTTTAGCTTTATTACTATTTGTTGGGTAGCCCCCGTTTGGGTCTTGTAAGACAATTCTAATTTATTTCTTGATTTTGGAATGTTGGTACTTCGCTCCCTATGAAGTACGGTGCCCGTTTGGAATCTTCAGACATTGGCCATGTTTTTTGCCCTTTCTGGTAATGTTGTAGTTGTTTTACGTATATTCACATTGCTCTGATATTACCACTAGGTTCCATTTGTTATTTGATGTTTGTAAAAGGGAATATCAAAATTCTTGAACCCAACATTCTTCCTGACCACGTCCGCTGCAGCGGTCATCCTACCGTGACAACGGGTCCATGACAACGGTACCTCTTTCGCTATAGCGAGTCTGCTGTGGTGAGCTAGCCTTCACTGCAGTGAAACTCGCTAAGCCGAACAAATGTATAACAAGGTTTGTTACATCCCTCAGGTCAACTTAAGACAATCTCACCCGCCAGTCGTCTTGCAGGTATTCACTAATCACACTTAGGAAAATACCAATTAGACCCACCGAGATACCAATTGGAATCTTCGAGATTCCAATTAGACTCAACTCGGCGATCAACACCACCTGGAAGCACGATGGGAAAGAAATAAGCGTGACTTCCTAAATGCCTAATAGCTTCCCAAAGATTAGATGTGGACGTCTACACACCAATCCACAGGAGTCTACTCGACATTTCTCTTATACTTATAGACTGGTAACCTAGACGCTCTGATACCAACTTATCACAGCCCAAATGGATAGGCGGTGCGGGCACCTATATCAACTTTACTCAATAGGAGAACCCTTACAACACTACTATCCATATACAAGAAAATAATCTCAAACATTTTCATTAATGGTCATTAATTGATGAAAACCTCAAACAAAATAAAATTACAAGATTTCCCTAACATAACTCTCCGAAGATCTAGTCTAGATAGGTACAAGAACACTGTTTGAGATCTGTACAAAATAAAAAGACCCAGCTTCGTCTGGAGAAAAGAACACTGAAGCTGGTGCTGAGTACTCCCCGCCAATCAAGAAACTTCAAACCTGCTACAACCTACACCAAAAAGGTGTTGCAAGGTAGATCAGTACACCACACATACTAGTAGGCATCATCTGCCGACTAGGGTTAGTTAACACAACAACATAAAATAAATATACAATCACTGTCAATAAATTTAACGATTACCTCACTCCTAAACATCACACTAGGTGTCACTACTACATTCTCATTCATAAACCTCATCAAAGTTTATGCAATGCTTTTACGACCTATTCATTATTAAAATCCTTCAATCTGTCTCGTTTCGTTTCCACTGCAACGAGTACTTAGACCACCACAGTGGTCCCGGTTCTGTGGCTATCTGTCTACTGTAGTGATATACCCAACAGTCGCACCCAACTTTTCCTAATCCAGTTTTTTTTATTTACGCTATAAAACTCTATGGAACCACTATCTATCTTTCCATTTCACTGTGATTGACTAAGTCTGTTTCTACTATTTATTAACCTATTTAATTATCTACAAGATTTTTCGACCCCACTTAGTGAAGTATAACAAATAATAAAATCTACTCACTATCTCACGGAAATGCACTATCTTTTGTTTAAACCCGTCATGCTATCTTTCATAGCCCAAAAATCAATTTAAACAAGACATTCAATTATAAATACAAATTAACTAACTCAAGTACACACAAAAGCCACCAAAACATAATGAGGAAGTCAATTTTTCCCAACATCAAAGTACATGCAGATACGTGGCTTCATACCACAAAAATGTCATAAGATATCATACCTGAATTGTGTAGCCATATACGGTATTCCGCACTTGTTTCTCACCTCAAACTCGATTCATGTCAGCATATCCTGTATCACACTTATATATCTAGTACCTTTTTGTATCTGCAGTCGTATGTATATCAACCATACCCGCATAATCTCTGTCTCAAAATCATACCTTCGGTGATATGCCAGGCACACACCTCTATCATATCACTATACACACATGCCTGAGGGTCTTATGCTTGCCCTTCCAATCATGACCTGCAGGGGACTCTAGAAATTCATGTATGGTACACTAAGCCGTATGAAACATTCATCATACCTATCTGTGTACTCACACATACACCCAATCACATGGTCTTTTAGCCATACCTGTCTGTGTACTCACTCATACCACTCGCCCAGATATTCACCTCGGGCACGAGCCACTTATGTATCTCGTCCTTATTTGGAATCTAATCGGATTAACCTGTTCATCTGAGTTTTACCTTTGGTCATAAGCCTCTCATTTACCATCATATCAATGAATTTTATTTCATATCATCTATCACCCAATCACACATTCATTTGATGCCTATTTTTCCCCTCAATCTCGGGACGTACATTGTAACACACCATGTAACAAATCATCACACAACAAGAATTACATAATCACCACAACAAGTACAACCAGATGAATGAATTTGAATCAACCTCGTGCCCAAACAATAACAATAATAGTTATTTTAGCATTTTATAAGACTTCTGACTTAGCCCGCTCAGTGGTTTGGGCTCCACTACAGCGGTCTTGCTGTAGCGGTATACCACCCGCTCAGTGGTACTGTTGGCAATACTGTCACCAGTCTTTATTCCAGTTTCTTCAGTGCTTTGATTATTTAAACTCGCCATAATGAAAACAACATCATTTCAAGCTTACTTGAACAATTAACTTGCTACAGTGTCATCATTAATGCTTACATCAATCATCAATCCAGACAACACGATACCAACCACAACACATTCAAGCCATTATGTAAGGGATTACTATCCTACAAAACTTGCTTCAACTAACACTCAAACATAGTTATAACTTATTAATCAGCCCGTTATTTGCATCTCATACACAGAGTCTATGTGATTACTCGTCTAAGGTTTTTATTCAAAAAGAAGAGAATTCCATAATTTATACCCGGTAATATTCTGACGACGACACTCGAAAGTTAATCTACTCAAAAATGTTTGATTCAACACATATCCTAGAACATGAACCCATTTATTAGGTTAAATATCACCCCTAGGGATTCACCTCATTTTGGGCTTTCATCACCCCTCTTCTACTCTTCTTGTTCTAAGATTTTCACTGATTCTGATTAACAGACAATAATATGGTTAAAAGTATAATTCTACTCATTGAAAGCATATAAACCATATGCACGTATATGTAAAAGCGACCAAACCATAGCCTACCTGGGCACCAAGCTATCGTCCAGTCGTTCTCAACTTCGTGCCACATCATTTTCTTGATTTTCTTGTGAGAGTTGCTAGCTAGGGAGGATGAATCTCTACTTCCTAGCTCTTCTCCTTGTTCCAAAAGTCTATTTTCTATTTCTGGGCATATTTATTAAACCCTTTTGAGGGAACTAGGTTTAAAAATACTAATTAGAATGGGATTGGGGGGTTCTAGTCCGCGTCATCTGTTTTAGCAGACACCCTTCCTGCATTAGTGGTTTTTCTATGGCAAAAGTTGTCCCACCACGGCGGACACCCATTTGGGTCTACGTAATTATGAATAAACCCATTTGAATTTACCCTCCATGTGCCCTTCGTCTCTCAAGAATTTATCTTGAATTCTAAAAATTTAAATTCGCCAGCTTTTATGTGGTCAGAATGCTCTAACGATCGGGTGGGTCTTTACAAGTAATGGCATACAATGTGCATTTTGACCTCCTTCTTTTCACGCGCTAGATGCCCTTTCTGCTTCAGATTTTTCTCCAGAGATAAATGTCTCACCTATTTCTCAAGCTTCTGAATAGATCTTGTATGGGAGCTTACAATCTCTGTCAGGCTTTAAAGAGTTGTATCTAATTTATCTTGATTATACAACACCCTCTCCAGTATGCTCTCTAGCTTAGAGCTTCCCTGATCTTGAGAAGGCCCTTCTCTATAGTTCTAAGCAGTAGATCTTTGGTCCCAAGGAGGGAATAAGGGTTGGAGCTTCTATTTCTGAAAGTATTTTTTTTGTCTGCTCATTCCTACCATATTGGTTTCCTTGGCCCTACGATTGTGGTCTCCATTTATTTTGATAATTGGATGGCTAAAAGTTCTAATTCTGATTCTAGTAATTTTTCCTTCTGTATCCTCCTTATGCAGTATTAATATAGTTGGCATCTTTATAATGCATAGGAGTTTGTTCTTGATGTTGTTGGACCTGAAACTGAGGATGATAACCTTGCATCTAAGGAGGATAACCCTGCATATCATCAACCACATTAATCTTCTTTACCTCACTTTTTGACAAAATCTTTGTGAGCAAAGCAATATTAGTTGCCATCAACTGGTGTCTCTCCTGGTTATCCTTCATAAGATCGATCATTGATGGGGCACTAATAGTGACACACTCATTATTTTCTCCTACATGCCAAGCCTAGTTATGCTTGGTTATTTTGTCAAGAATGGGGTGATGCGGGCGTAAATTTTATCCATGAAACAACCTCCTGTCACATTATTTTCTACCAATTGGGTTAGAGGATCCAACTCAGTATAAAACTTCTCCAAAAAGAATGTTTTCAGGTAACACATGAGTGGGAGCTATGAGAATATACTACTTGAACCTCTCCTAAGCCTCATACAATTTCTCTCTTGGTATTTGCCAGAAGTAGAAGATCTTATCTCTCTGTTCAGCCTTCTTGATTGGGGAAACCATTTCTTCAAGAATACATTCACCAACTCTAATCATGTATGGATAGAATTTGGCGGAAGATGATGGAGACAGTCTCTGGCTTCCGCAGCAAGTGAATATTTAAAGCCCCTCATACGAATAACATTGTTCGACACATTGTTCTGCTGTGCAAGTTGCACACTTTAAGGAAGTTTTCCTGGTGCTGATGTGTGTCATGATCAGTAGATTTGTGAAACTGGCCTTCATCCTTAAGCATTGAATATATGATACCATCACTCTTGAATATGGCAGTATTAATTCATGGAGGCATAATACCACTTGCATAATAAATATCCCTGTTCAATTTAGCAAATACCTTCTCGACTTTGATGTTCGAAAGAGCTTCTATAATCATCTGGTCCTTAGTAAAGCAAACAAGGCATGATGGAATAGATCAACTGTAAAGACCCAAATAGACGGATCGTGCAGACACCTACTCGATTCCAGTTCGGTAGGGGAACCCCTTTTTGAAAAAACATATGTAAATGATAAATATTTATTAATCAAAATAATCATCATTATGAGATCTTTATAGTAAAAATTTTCCCCAAAATCATACTTCTCCTCAAAGATGTAGTCTAGACAAGTATAAAAGCTCTACTCAGATTACTAACAATAAGAAAATGACAAAACTTTGCCTGAGGAGAGAATGCAGAAACTGATTGCTGAGTGGCACCATGTCAATCATGAAAATGCAAATCACCTACCACAACCTACTCCCAAAAAGCTGCAGCAAGGGACTATCAGCATACCACATGTACTGGTAGACATCATCGACTGACTAGGATTAGTTCATGCAATAGTATATAATCAATATACAATCGATTAACCTTTACTAACCACAACAATAAAATTCGCTTACCCTATCCAGATCACGATCAACTCGTCAATTAGGTCAGCAATTATATAGCTATATATTATCCAAAATTCAACAATCAATTCGTCAGCTCCTTTTACATCTATGTATACTATTAATTTCAATAATCAATTCATCAACTTATTTTTACATATGTGTATATTATTTAATTCAAAAATGAATTCATCAACTCCCTAACTCCTATATTGGTTCCCTTTTCTTGTTGCAACAGTGACATAATCGCTACAGCGATCCCGTAGCAGTGGAAATTTACCGCTGCAGCAATTCCCTACCTAGGCAGTAGCTCGATTTTACTAACACTTCTCTTTTCCAACTCACCATCTAAAACTACAATTATCCCCCTTATTACATAAATCAATTCCCATTAACTATGTCCGTTTTCATCACTCAAGGTTCTTTTAGTGACCCAACAATACCCTAAGGGTGCCAGTTATCTAGTTATGTAGTTGTCATTAATCATCATTAACCCATATTTATCATATTACAATTCCTATATCTATACTTTGCTAACTGAACCATTTCCTTAGTCAGGAATAACCCAATACAAAGCAATATTAACATGAATACCCCGTCACATCAAGCAATTAACCACGGAACATGTGTACTACGTTAACATACAATCATCAACTACCATCAAGTAACATAAGTAATTTATTTACTATAAAAAAAATCAATTATATTAGTGGAATCATGTCCACACCAGAGATATGGATACAGGTATATATCTGCACCTCATTAGTCTTACCCTGAACACATCTACACCATATCCGTAATATCTAGTATACAACTTATCAGTATCTCTCATATCATATCTGAATCGTGTCGTTATATTCTATATACTATCTATATATATGTATATCTGTCACACGACTATATATATGTCCACATATGCCAGAGGTCTTATTTCTGCCCTTATAGTCATGACCTATAGGGGACTCTAGAAATTCATGTACTGTACCAGTATGGTATCCGCTCCTACTTATTTGCTCTTCCAAATGCTCACCTCATACACGAGCCAGTCATATAACAACCGCTCGCTTGGATACTCATGTCGGGAAAGAGCCACACCTATCTAGGTATTTATACACTTACTCAATCATACTTAACCACTCGTCTGGATGCTCCCCTAGGACATGAGCCTCTCATCTCAGGGTAAGGATGTATTACCCATCATTCATCAACATATATCATCATGCTCTCAATCAATCATCACATAAGATAATTGTAACACCCCAGAAATCCCTGAGGCTAGCCCCTAGATTTAAAAATTGATCATCTAAAAAATTGAGAAAAAGTCCTTAGTACGAGTCCTCGTACGACTCATGAGGAGGTGGAACGACTCATTCTTGGGCTCGTGAGATGAGGTTTTAGAGGGATAAGAAATTGTACGGTAAACCTCAGGTGATTCATACGAGACGTATAAGGGCAGTACGAGTCATATCATGATTCGTGATATGGGTTCAGGGAGTCTAATAAGAGGTGGCAAGGAAACCACGATTGCATGTCATGATTCATACTATCATGGTACGTATTGTAATAACCAATTGTAACATGAGCTTCAAAGAATGGTTTAGGGTAGGATCCCTAGCCATAAGTATTAGTACAGATAGTATGATCTCGGTACGACTCATAGGTTGGGTTGTACCACTGGACGGGTAAATTTTTGAAACAGTTACCTAGGGGCATTTTTGTAAAAAATCTAAGCTCCTAACTCCTAAACTACATCATATGGGGACATTTTAGAGGGGGATCAAGAGGAGGTTAGTTGATATACTCTTCTCATTCTCTCCTATCATTCAAAAGTCATTGTAAGAACACAAACAGGCATTTCAAGGCATGAACTAGGGCTTCAACTTTTTTCACAGAATTTCAAGTGTTTTCTTTGGGAATTCTTCTACATGTATGTGGGGAATTAGAAAGGGTATTTCTTCCACCTTTGTGACCCAAAATAACCAGTGAACCCTAGTTTTTAAGCTTTCTAGGAATCATGACCTAGGGTTTTCTTCTAGTTGTTGAAATTCCCTATCTCTTTAATCTCTTAGAGTTTCCATGGAGCACGCAGATCCCAAAAACGCATAGTTTCTCCCCCAAAAATTACTTCTCCGATCGGGGAACGCATTAGATATTTACCTAAACCAAACTAGTACTATGTTGTAATTGGGATGTAAATATCAACTTGTAAAATGTCTATCCAAATTCTTGATTCTTGCGTGATTTTGAGATTTCATTCCATGAACTAGCAAGTTTCAAAAATAGTATGATATTTCAGAGTATATATGATTTTCTCATGATTTATGTAACCATGCTTTATAGTACTACTCAGTAATATTAGTAATGTTAGTGGTACCAACGTTTCAGCATTTTCAGTCACTAGGTCTTTAAGCTCTTAGAACACTTTCAGATAAGTAGTTCTTAATTAGTTATACTTAGGATTTCAGTTGGGAGTAGTACTTAGCACCAATTGGACCAGTGTTTCAGCACACCCAGACATCCTAAATTACATGCCATCGTAGGTCTTTAGACCGAATGGGCATTAGTTAATGATCACACAACCATGTCATTATATCCTGGCAAGGTATATTGGGTCTTATCGATAGAGCGTATATATCGAACTCCACGTTTAGCTCACGTGGTTATATTTCAGTTAACAAGCTCTCCTACAGTATAGTCTAGTCTCAAATCTTGTAATTTGTATATGACCCTTAAATAGTTGTTACTAGCTAACAATATTTTCAAATTTTAGATTATTTATAGCATTGTATTTATAGACATAGTCATTTCATATTACTTCAACAATTATACTGATAATGTCATTATCAGTATGTTTATGTCTTAAATTTCACAGCTTCATATACTATGTTTATGTCTTAAATTTCATAGCTTCATATACTCAGTACATTTAAAGTACTGATGCATACAACCTATGCTATATTATTTTATGATATAGGTTCAGGTACCCAGTATCAACATCGCAACTAGTTTTTCCAGCTATATCTAGCAGTTGATAGTGGTGAGTCCTCATCTTTCAAGGATTGGAGTCTTTTTATTTCAGTTATTGTCATTTTTAGTTTTCAGACTTTAGTGTTAGCTGCATTTTTGTCCAAGAAGCTCATCCGTTAGAAGAGGCTTTCAGACAGCATAGAATAAATCTCAACTTATCATTCTTAGTGTTGGTTAAAACTTTAATATTTATCAGATATTGTTTACTCATATGAAAGAATGCTTTACACTTTGGTAGCTTTTGCTTAATTTTCTATTTACTTCTAAGTATGTTAGTGATATGCTATGCCATGGTTTAGCTTGGGGTCACTTGTGACTCTAGGCAGCATATCGCATCCAAGGAGTAGACTCGGGTCGTGACAAATGTGGAAATAGAGCTATAGTTTTAGAGTGTCCTAGGGTGTTTGAAAGATGCGTCAAGTAGAGTCTTTTCATGGGTGTGAAAGTGCGCCACACCTATGAGAGAGAGGCTACAAGGTGTTCTTAAGAAAATTCTCTTTTCTTTATAAATCTTATTATGCGTAGAGTATGAAAATCTAAAATGACCTTCTAACCCGTGCTCTACCATTTTTAGTTGACAATGCCTCCCATAAGAGTAAATGAAAGGAGGACCAGTAACACCAACCTACAAGTTCCACCAGTTCCAGCAGTCCCTCAGGACGATTAGGTGACACATGCCGAGTTTGGGCTGCTATTCAGATGCTCACTTAGGCTGTGACTAACTAGGTCAACCAGCAGGCCGTCGTAACCGCCAACATGAATGGGCTTATAGCTTCTACAAGAGTTTGGGACTTTACTTGGATGAATCCCCCATTTGAATACATTGTTGAAATGATATGGATATGATGTGGTATTTGAACCGTTATGAAACTATGTTAAGTTGTTAAGTAATGATATTTTGCATTATTCTCGAGATGTTTGTTGGTTTGTAATTATACACGTGAAGGAGTAGATTGTAAACTCCTGTATGTTTAAATAATGACCTTGTTGTATTCAGTTGATGAGAATAGTTAAGGATAGAAATAATATCCAAAGATAAGAGGCTCATCCCTAGGGGAGCATCCGGGCAAGCGACATTGGTTGAGTAGCTCGTGTTCTAGGGAGCATCCAGACGAGCATCTGAGTTGGAGTGGGTACCACGTTGTTACATTACATGGATTTCTAGAGTCCTCTGCAGGTCATGACTGGAAGAGCAGAAATAAGACCCTCTAGTATGTGTGTACACTAATATTGATGATGAAGTATTTATGGGGATATAACAGAGGCATGTGTCTGACATGTCACCTTTGTTCTATTTTATGATGTTTTTGTAACTTGTTAACAATTTCGAAATGAGCATGTGATAAATGGTAGAGTTGAGTTTCTAAATCCTGTATTTGTAACCTGAACTGAGGATGGTGGAAAAAGGTTAAGTGCAAATTGATTAAATGATTATTGATGTGGACGTTATTATCCTTGTGATGAAATGTTTAAACCACATATGATGATGCGTAGATGTGAATTGGTGTCAAAGGCTCGTGTGTCCTCTAATTGAATATCTGAGTGTGTGAATGGTTGAAAACTGGTGACTTGATGAAAGGTGCAGCTAAGTCGAGCTACTTCCTCGAGCAGTACCGCTGCAGCAGAACTACTTCCACTGTGGCGAGACTGCTACAGCGAAAGGCCCAATCCAGTGAGCAGGCCGATTGTCACCTGTGCAGAGCCAGTGTACTTGAAATGTTGGTGTCCTTATGTTTGATGTTTGAGAGAGGTTTTATATTGTTGTTTCCTTAATTATATATTATTATGTAAGGTTGGTCGATGGTGCCTACCATTACCTTTTTTCATATTGACCCTACTCCTGCACTTCTTTTCTGAATGCAGAATTTGATTCAGGAAGCTTCTATCATCCTCACCTATAATTAGCAGTGGTTTCTCTTGAAAGGTGAGCGAGCGCAATGGCAAGCAGTCCAATTCTTTCGATGAAGATGTCTGATCTTGGGCAGATTTATATGCCCAAGTGATACTCAAAAGTATCATTTTCGCCTTGTTTATCTAGCAATGTGTATACATTTTCATGTAATTGGTAATAAAACGTGAATTTATACTAACCAACATGATTAGCATTGTTTTGTAGGAAAAATGTGATTTCAAGGAGCTAAAATGCATGTTGGATGATATCAGAGTTGGACTTGGATGCGAGCAAGGGAAAAGGCATTGGACTGCACAAATTAAAGGGGCTCCGCGATGGAGCCGTGTCATGCTGCCATCACGGAGGCATTCTGCCTGGAGGGTGAAATTTCATCAATTTCCAGTGGAAGTTCGCGACAGCTCCGTGGCACGGTGGCTAGCCTCCGCGTTGCACGTCGTGCCACGTTGGTGCTATATTCCCGGACCCCCAAATTCCAGTGAGGGTCCGCATTCACGGCCTGTCACGGAGGCAGTGCTCCGCGATGCACTCCGTGACACGTTGCTTGTTATTCCGGAAAAAATTCCCACTAGTATAAATAGAACACTTAGGTTCATTTTTTCAAAAATTCAGACTTGGTGGAGCAAGGACGTGGGTTACAGGCAGTTGAGGGACGAAAAGTTCAGGGTTTTTTCTCTCTTTCTTTCTTCTCTAATTCAATTGTTTGTATGATTAACACTTGTTTTAGGATGATTAATCCACAAATGAGTGGCTAATTCCCTTCCTTGCTGAGTTTATGAACACTTGTGATGAATTTTGAATATTAATCATCTAGTTTTTCATCTTTTTCTTCCATGTTGTTCTATTAATTCTTGTTCTTACTGCATTGGTGTGTGGCCTACATTAATGTACATCTAAAAAGTCTGATTTCACTCGAGAGAGCACGAAATTGGAAAGTTGTGAATTAATAGGATATTGTTCTTTACTTGATTTGGGAAAATTGAGTTTTGATGTGCTTTCCTGATAGAAATATACTTGAAAGTCGTATTAGTCAATTTAGGAACCGGAATTGTATTGCTAGGTCATGAATTGCATTTGATCACAAAAATGTAGACGGATAGTTTATGATTCTTAAGTGAGATTAAATACGAGAGTTTTAATCTCTTGGCTAATGTTCTTGGCTAGCAACAGGAAGAAAAGAGTAACCAATTTATGATGATAATCAAGTTCATTACATGTTCTTTAACCTCGGCATGCTTTTATCCATAGTCCAAATTCAAAGTAGATAATTGTGTGTAGTTTAGTATAAAATTTATAAAACAAATTATTCACTTTTTGGTTATGTTGTGGTCAGCATATTTAGAAGTTAAATATAGTATTGTATACTTAAGCAAACTTCACTTAATCCGAGTCTCTGAGGGATTGATACTTGGCTTACTAAAGCCACTTACTACTTGTTCGACCACGTGCACTTGCGTGTCAGTTTAGATACCCAACGAACAACCGAACAAGTTTTTGGCGCCGTTGCCAGGGACTTGGCAATTGGTGAAATTGTGTTAAGTGTCAATTTACTGTATTTGTATTTTCTTCTCTTAAGTGTTGACAACATGGTCTTAGCCTGTATTTTGCAGACTTAATTGCTGTGAACACTGGCAAGAGACAAAGAGCTGGTGGAATCTTATATAGAGCCTGAACGTATATTTCACAGTAAACAGAGAGAAGCTCTACAAAAGAAGCTGCAGTTGCTCAGACAGACCATTATGGAGCAACAAAATCCACCGGTTGTAAGGGCAGTGTTAGTGCCTGAAGAAGCAGCAGCAAGGCCGGTTCGCAAGGTGGCAATCCCACATGCCAACAATGTTACATCCAGTATCCGCAAACCAGAGCCTAGAGGGAGATTTGAACTCAAGCAAAATATGGTGCAATTGTTGCACACAAGCGGGCAATTTACCGGTCTCCCTCATGAAGACCCATAACAGCATCTCCAAAACTTTTTGGAGATAAGTGACACTTATATACCCACTGGAGTGTCACCTGATTATGTTCAGCTTACATTATTTTCGTTCTCACTACTCGGAGAAGCCAAGAGGTGGTTGAAAGCTGAGCCACCAAATTCTATTTCAACGTGGGATGATCTTGCACGAAAGTTTTTGATAAGGTTTTTTCACTCTGGCAAAACAGCAAGACTTAGAAGTCAAATTCTAAGCTTCAAACAGAGAGAGGGAGAAAATTTATATCAAGCCTGGGAGAGGTTTAAATCCATGTTGCGGGACTGTCCTCATCATCATCAGTCCAATGACGTGTTGGTGCACACATTTATTGAGGGTTTGGAACCCCATACCAAAATTTTGCTAGATTCAGCAGCTGGAGGGCAAGCGCTGAAAAAGACTTATGAGGAGTTGTATACCTTGCTAAACCGGATTTCACAGGGCAATCTAGAATGGAATGCTGATTCATCATGAGGTGGGGCAAGGAAAGCAGTAGGAGTGTTTGAAGTGGATGGATTTACAGCTATCGCTGCATAGATAGCTGCCTTGCAAAATCAATTGAACAACCACTTCAGCAACATGACTTTGAACCAGCCGTCAGCTCCAGTTAATGCGGTCCAGCAATTGTGGTGTGAAGTGTGTGGAAGCAGTGAGCACTCAGCTGAGTGCTGTGGAGCAAATCCTGATTCGGTAAACTTTGTGGGTAATGCACAAAGAAATCACCAGCAGTATGGTAGTGGCTACAATTCAAATTGGAGGAACCATCCAAATTTTTCATGGGGTAGCAACAACCATCAAGGCCAAAGTTCGGGTCAGGGTATGCAAAGGAATCAAGGAGGGCAACAGAACTACCAATCTCAATTCAGAAATAACAATGCACCTCCTCCACCACCATCACCCAGCATTGAGGAGATGTTCAAGACCATGATCGCTAACCAAGCGCAATTGCAGGCTGACTATGTTAAATTAGCAGTTGAAGTGAAAAATAA
This sequence comes from Datura wrightii, assembly GCA_035772735.1. Classification (NCBI taxonomy): domain Eukaryota; kingdom Viridiplantae; phylum Streptophyta; class Magnoliopsida; order Solanales; family Solanaceae; genus Datura; species Datura wrightii. The sequence continues at coordinate 149,939,095 of JASDFA010000018.1, forward strand.
TCAGTTAGCGACCAAGGCTCTTGAGTATCAATTTGGGCAATTTGCTAGTGCCCAAAATACAAGGCCCAGAGGAGGACTGTCGAGCGACATGGATCCGAATCCGAAGCAGGTAAATGCAGTGACCACAAGGAGTGGTTTGCAGCTGAAGGAGGTGGAACCAGAAAAACCACCTCAAAATTCGGGAGAAGCAGAAGTTGAGGGGGAGCAAAGTTCGGAAAGGGGGAAGACCAAGGAAGCTGAATCAGAAAGACCTCCACCCCCGTTCCCTCAACGACTCAAGAAACACAAGGAGGAGGCGTGTTTCAAGAAATTCATGGAGGTGCTTAAACAGGTACATGTTAACTTACCTCTTGTTGATGTCTTGCAGGGAGTGCCGAAATATGCTAAATACATAAAGGACATTGTGGCCAACAAAAGTCATTTGACTGAGTATGCTACGGTGGCTTTAAAACAGGAGTGCACTTCCCGGATCCAAAATAGATTGCCCACAAAGCTAAAAGACCCTGGAAGTTTTACTATCCAGCTTACTATTGGGCAAAGCATCTGAGCTCGTGGATTGTGTGATTTGGGGGCGAGCATAAATCTGATGCCATCTTCGGTATTCAGAAAGTTGGGTCTAGGGAGTCCTAGACCTACAACCGTAATCTTGCAGTTGGCAGACCGATCCTTAGCTAGGCCGGATGGCATTGTTGAGGATGTTCTAGTGCAAGTTGGCTCCCTAATTTTTCTGGTAGATTTTATTGTTCTGGATTTTGAACCAGACGCGGAAGTCCCATTTATTTTGGGACGACCCTTCTTGGCAACCGGGAAAGCATTAATCGACGTAGCTGCGGGGCAACTGACAATGCAAGCACACGACAAGATAGAGGTATTTGATGTGTTAAAAGCCATGAAGCTGCCAGCTATAAATGAGGAGCTTTCAACAATCAATGTGGTTGAACATGAAGAAATTAGGCAGATTGTTGAATCTCAAGACCCATTGGAAAGAGCGTTGACGCACTCCGATCATTTTGGAGATAGAGTGGCGTGTGGAATGGTCCAATTGTTGAATGGAGCACAAAATCATCCGAGGAGACAGGAATTTCAATCATTGATGAGATCTCTAGAGCCTTTGCCGAAACCATCCGTTGAGGAGGCATCGAAGCTAGAGCTGAAAGAATTGCCTCCCCATTTAAAATATATCTTTTTGGGGGAGGGGGAGATGTTACCAGTTATCATCTCTGCAGACTTGACGGAGGCACAGGAAAAGGCAGCATTGGGTGTCCTCAGAAAGAGGAAGAAAGCAATGGGTTGGCAGATGTCAGACATTCAGGGTATCAATCCAGCTTTCTGCACACAGAGGATATTCATGGAGACAGGAGCCAAACCAACCGTTCAGCCGCAACGGAGACTTAATCCAACAACGAAGGATGTGGTAAGGAAAGAAATAATCAAGTGGCTTGATGCAGGTGTGGTCTACCCAATTTCAGACAGTGAATGGGTTAGCCCCGTTCAATGTGTTCCAAAGAAAGGGGCGATGACTGTAGTCACCAATGACAAAAATGAGTTGATCCCTACTCGAACCGTCACAGACTGGCGGATTTGTATGGATTACAGAAAGTTAAACGAAGACACAAGGAAATATCATTACCCCATCCCTTTTATTGATCAAATACTGGATAGGTTGGCAGGACAGGAATATTATTGCTTCCTGGATGGGTACTCTGGTTATAACCAAATAGCCATAGCTCCGGAGGATCAAGAGAAGACTACTTTCACCTGTCCTTATGGGACATATGCTTTCAGGCGAATGCCGTTTGGGTTATGCAATGCACCCGCCACATTCCAGAGATGCATGATGGCTATTTTCCATGACATGGTGGAGGATTTTGTTGAGGTATTTATGGATGATTTTTCTGTTTTTGGTAATTCGTTTGCTACTTGTTTGCAGAATCTTGACAGGGTGCTGGCTCACTGTGAGGAATCCAACCTTGTATTAAACTGGGATAAATGCCACTTTTTAGTGAAGGAGGGTATTGTCCTTGGCCACAAAGTATCTAAAAAGGGGTTGGAAGTCGATCGTGCTAAGATCGAGGTTATTGAAAAGTTGCCACCACCAGTGTCAGTGAAAGGTGTGCGCAGTTTTCTTGGGCATGCAGGATTCTACAGACGATTCATTAAAAACTTTTCCAACATTTCTAGACCGCTATGCAGACTGTTAGAAAAAGAGGTAAAGTTCGAGTTGAATGATGAGTGTGTTACAGCATTCGAAAATTTGAAGCAGAAATTGATAGAAGCACCTAAACTTACTTCTCCTGACAGGGAACAACCATTTGAGCTGATGTGTGATGCCAGTGATGTGGCTGTGGGAGTCGTATTGGGACAAAGAAAAAATAGAATCTTCCATTCTATTTATTATGCAAGCAAAACACTGAATACGGCCCAAAGCAATTACACAGTCACAGAGAAGGAAATGCTAGCTCTGGTGTTTGCATTTGACAAATTCAGGTCCTATTTGGTGGGTTCGAAAGTTGTGGTGTACACCGATCATGCAGCTATTCGGTACCTATTCAACAAGAAGGATGCTAAGCCCAGGTTGATTAGATGGATCTTATTGTTGCAGGAGTTCAACCTTGAGATCAGAGACAGAAAGGGGAGCGAGAACCAAGTAGCAGATCACCTATCAGGACTGGAAAGTCAGTCGCATGTGATGGAAAGTGATAACATAAATGAAGAGTTCCCAAATGAGCAACTCTTGGCAGTGAGAGAAGCTGAAGTTCCCTGGTATGCAGACATAGTCAACTTACTAGTGAGCGGAGTCTACCCACCGGAGGCAACAGACTAGCAAAGAAGGAAATTGAGGCATGATATCCGGCACTATGTTTGGGATGAACCATATTTGTTCAAATAGGGACCAGATCAGGTAATGAGAAGATGCATCCCACAGAGTCAGATTGCAGAAGTGTTGAGGGGCTGCCATTCTTCATTGTATGGAGGGCATCACGGAGGCGAGAGAACAGCGCACAAGGTTCTACAGTCAGGTTTCTTTTGGCCAACACTGTTCAGAGACTCTATGGCGTATGTCAAAATGTGTGATAGATGTCAGCGTACAGGATCAATTGGCAGAAGACAAGAGATGCCGCTGCAGAATATACTGGAAGTTGAGCCCTTTGATGTATGGGGCATTTATTTCATGGGTCCATTCCCACCATCATTTGGTAATCGTTACATCTTGGTGGCTGTAGATTATGTATCAAAATGGGTGGAAGCAATAGCTTGCCCCAGGAATGACAACAAGGTAGTAATGAAGTTTGTGAAAAAACACATCCTCACAAGGTTCGGGACACCCCGAGCCATTATCAGTGATGGAGGGGCTCATTTTGTCAATGCAAGTTTCAAGAAATTACTAGCCAAGTATGGGGTGCGCCATAAAGTGGCAACAGCATACCACCTCCAAACTAGTGGGCAAGTAGAGGTGTCAAATAGAGAAGTGAAGCAGATTCTTTAGAAAACGGTGAATACACAATGAAATGATTGATCTAGCAAACTTGATGATGCGTTGTGGGCTTACAGAACTGCTTACAAGACACCGATTGGAACCTCACCATACCGATTGGTCTATGGCAAAGCATGTCATCTTCCGGTGGAATTAGAGCACCGAGCTTTCTGGGCTGTCAGAAAGCTAAATATGGACTTAGAGCTGGCGGGCAAAAAGACACTAATGCAGCTCAGTGAACTTGATGAGTTCCGCTGGCATGCCTATGAGAGTGCCAAGTACTCCAAGGAAAGAACTAAAAGATGGCATGATAAGCATGTGGTGCATCGCATTTTTGAGCCGGGACAGAAAGTTTTGCTCTTCAATTCGAGATTGAAATTGTTTCCTGGAAAGCTGAGGTCTAAATGGTCGGGACCACTTGAAGTGGTAAGAATGAACCCTCACGGGGCTGTAGAATTGTGGCAAGAAGATCGGAGTGCCACGTTCTTAGTAAATGGCCAAAGGTGTAAGCACTACTGGGGGGAGGACAGTGATCGTGAGAAATCGTCCATCACCCTAGCGGACAATTGAGCTTAAATGACGTCGAGCCGCGATGGTAAACCAGGCGCTGCACGGGAGGCAACCCGTGAAATTTTTTTTTTTCATTTTGTAAAGTGTAAATAGATTTTCTTTTTCTTTTTCTTGATTTATTACAAATTTTTTTGTTTTAGTTAGTATTTTTTGTTTTTAGTTAGGTGAAACCTATTATTCTAACCAATTTTGTTTAGTGAGATGATTTTCAGGTCAAACGGAGAAAAATGTGCACGGAATCCTGAAGGAAAAGGCGAGGTATGAAAAATTAATAAAATGTAGAAGACAGTGAGCTGGGGCGATAGCTCCGTGTCACGGAGGAGGACCTCCATGTTACCCTCTGTGACACGTTGAGGTGTAATCCGGAAATTTTAAAAATTTCTAGTATGCTGTCGCGATGGCTCCGTGTCACGGAGGCAGTGCACCGCGATGCACTTCGTGACATGTTGTCGTATAAATTGTGACGGGTCACACCGGGTTGCCGGGTGACCCGCGTGTTTTCTACCTTTTAAACCCCGATTTCTCCCTTTTTTTCCTCATTTTCATTTTCCTCCGCGACCAAACATCCCAAAACCCCTCTCCCACCAACGTGCCACGGCTTAAGGCAACAAACTACCAAGTTTTCTTCGCTTATTCAACGACAAGGTATGTTTTCTGATTCTCTCTCAAGTTTTTGTCAATTTAAGTCGAAATTAAGCATGGGAGGTGAGATAAATCGCCCTAAGTCGAAGTTAAGCATGAATTCGAGTTATTCGTGATTGATAAACTTTCGGAATGTTGTAATGATTGTTTGAACTTGTCGATTGCATGAATTATTCAAATTTGATGGATAAAATCAATTCTAGGGCTTTGTTGTTGAATTTGAAGTTGGTAATGTGTTGAATTCGTGAATTCTATGCCGGGGTGTACTTGTGAAATGGGTTGAATCATTGAACAAATTGTTTGAATGTTAATAGACGATGAATTCTCGGGTTTGGGGAAAATGTTGAAATTTTGTTCAAATTTGGTTGGTTGTATAGGTTCAGGTGTATAGCATTTTTGTTGTTGTTTTGTTTCGTTGTTTTTCTTTGCTAAGTGCGATGGTTAAAATGCTAGCGACGGTAGCGATTGGGATTAGCTGTACGAAGTCTGAGTAGTACGCAGAAGTTATACCGTCGAATTTTCATTTGAACGCACTAAGCATGATTATATAGTTGGTTGTTAGGTGTAAATAAAGTTATTCTTGCCGTAGTATCGTAACTGTAGCTAAGGACTAAGTGTGGGGTAAATTTAGCGTAACCCGACCTTAGCCGAAGTTAATATCTTTTTACCTTGACATTGAGCTTGTTTACTTGTGTTGGCAGGTAAAATGGCAAGCAGGCAAGATAAAGGTAAGGGTGCATCAACTTCAGGCTCCGGAAGGAAAAGACTCAGACTGGGCACAGCAGTCCCAGCTGCACCAGCAGTTCCACGTGGCCAGCGCCGCTAATACGGAACGAGATGGGTGACTGACGAGGGGAAAAAGTGGTATGCCAAGCACAAAGAGAATAAATACTTCCCCGAGGAGCATATAGCACGGGAGCCATTAGCACAGGAGTTCCCCAGAATAGTTCAACGGATCGAGGCTGCTGAGCTAAGTTTCATATTTTAGGAGCCCAAAGAATGCAACCTGCACCTGGTCCGGGAGTTCTATACAAATTGGAACCCGTCAATCAGAAGCCACACCATCAAAATCAGAGGGCAGATAGTCACTCTGGAACCCCACCAGCTAAATTCCATCATCGGAGCGCGGGACACAGACGCCCACATTCTCCGCTAGCTGAACATTACCCCACCATATGCCGACATCAGCGCACACTGTGTGGGGCTCGATCCATAGCTAGATGGAGCAGACATAAAGAAAGGGGCTACCACCAGACTCTGCCATATTCTCAAATGAACAGGGAAGCCCGAATCTGGCTGAAGATAGTCTGCTCGTGCCTAATCCCGGGGGTACACATGACTGATGTGACCCGAGACCGTGTTTGCCTGGTGTACGCCCTGATGAAAGGGCTGGAGATTAATGTCGGGGCGGTCATCATATCCGCCATGAAGAGAGCCTGATTACACCAGGGCCACAGGTATGGTTTCGGTGGACTACTCACCACCTTTCTCAGAGGCCTCGACGTCGAGGAGGAGGCTTTGGATTATATCCCGCAGTTGGAGTGCCGGGCCTTGGATGTGACCAAAACTAAGGCTCCCGACACCACCCACGGGCCAGTGCTGACACTTGGCGAGCGACATGCTCGTGATGACCAGTACATGACGCGGATGTATGGGATGCAAATGCTCCAGCTAAGGATTGGTGGGAGACCAGCCACGGAGGAGGAGCTATGGCAACTCGAGCTAGATTACCCGTTTGGCGAAAACGCCAGGGCTCTATGCCAAGTGGGGCCAGCCTTTGTAGATCCCACAGACGATGATGTCCCCATGGACGAGGAGACACATCGGGAGGACTCCGATGTGGAGTCCGATGACGACGACGGAGGCGACTCAGACATGGGAGATGAGGCAGCAGCACCTGATGAAGAAGTGGAATACTTCGACTGATTAGGGAGTTCCACCACCCGATTTTGTGCTATTTAATTTTTGTGAACACTGGGGACAATGTTCGGTTTAAGTGTGGGGTGGGAGTAGTTAGGTGCTGGGCTGGGCTGATTTGCTTGTATGTTTTTCCTCTGTATTTTTGTATGTTATGTTTCCTTGTGTTTGTGAATTTTAAAATTGTTCTGTATCTGTACATATTTGTGAAATTGATGTGTGTTGTGGAATGTTGCCAGCTGAGTCTGTAAAAATTTTTGTAAATATTTTTGCTTATCGAAATGATCGATATTTTTAAAATTTTGCAAAAATATTTTGTTCATATTTAAAATATGTTGTAAATAATGTTTCTATCGAAATGATCGAGGGTTTGCAAAATTTTTCAATTTTTTTAATTTTGGGTTTCTCGGTGTTTGTTTTCGGTTCTTTTACCGAGAATGGTCCCATTGAACTGACGTCATAGTTAGTGACCGTTCCCTATAATGGATGGATGACGACCGTCTTAAGGGAAATGTAGTCGGTAGGAGTAGTTATTTTCAGTTTTTTCTTTGGTGGATTGCATCTCGAAACCTGTAGTTACTATATGGTTGTGAATTGTTGGTTGCGTGTTGTACCTGATATTCAAAATGCAAAAGTGATTCGTATGAAAGCATGAAATCTTGTAAATATGTTGAGATACCTAGTTTGTAGAGTTCAATTCGGTGTGATTGAGGCTTAATGTTTGAATTCATGTAATTAGCTGATTGAGGAATCTGTGAATACATCTTGAATTGAGCATGTGCATAAAGTGTGAAGTGAGGTATTGTTATTCCATGCTATTGTGAAGTGTCTAGAACTTGCCTGGTGTGTGTACAAAACGAAATGAAGGAGGTGTATTGTTGGAAAGGATGTAGGCATTTCTTTGTTTTAACCGAGAGTTGCTAATTTTTTCTTGTCATACTCCCCCTTTATGTGATTGTATACCCTAGTCAGCCCTTTGAGCCTTTAGCCTATTATTTCTTTCTTTTGCCCAAAAAGCTTAAACTGAGCTTAATTCTTTCTTTTCATTAGCCGTAAAGTATATACAAAACTCTTAAGCGCTTAAGAAGAAAATAATGCTTCCAAAGTGTCAAAGAGTGAAAATGGTGAAAAGAAAAAGAAAAGTAGAGTGAGGAAAGAAAAGAAAAGGTTGAAGGTGCACTTGCTATAAATAAACGATAATGAAGGTGCATGAATAACCTTTGCTATTGTGTCAAGTGTGCTTAATGAAATGGGCCATACTAAAGTAAATCATCAAGAATGGGATGATGAGGAAAAAAGAAAAGAGAAGAACAATGTCCATGAGTTGATGGGAATGTGTTGCAAAGGCGCTTAAGGATGCTAGTGGCTATTATTGGCTAATCCAATATATACTAGTTCTATAGCTTCCATTACAACCCATTAAAGTCCTACGTGATCTTACATTGCATTTCTTTATATTAGTGGAGTAATACACTAAGGGCAAGCTTATGGGTCATGACATGATGCATGTGAATTCTTTTGGGAGAGAGAGTGAAATTATTTTTACATGCCCCTACTTGAATGTTTGTGTGTCACATGAGCAAAAAGGGGGAAGATTCTCTTGAGTTGTGAGGGCACATGCTTGAGGAAAGACTGATTTTCGTGTCAGATATCTTGATTAGCTGATTTGCATGAGTTTGCCGATATCGAGAGTCGATTCTTAAAGTCTAGGAAGTCTTAATGTATTGAAGGTCATTGCATTGTTGAGACCATGCATGTTTTCTTGATGATTCGCAATATTGAATGATCGGTATGACCGTAGCTTAAATTGTCACACCATAGTAGCGAAGGTTGGGATGTAAATTGCATGAATGGTATCTTTGTTGTTCGAGGACGAACAAGGATTTAAGTGTGGGGTAAGTGACCTTGGGCAGATTTATTTGCCCAAGTGATACTCAAAAGTATCATTTTTGCCTTGTTTATCTAGCAATGTGTATACATTTTCATGTAATTGGTAATAAAACGTGAATTTATACTAACCAACATGATTAGCATTGTTTTGTAGGAAAAATGTGATTTCGAGGAGCTAAAATGCATGTTGGATGATATCGGAGTTGGACTTGGATGCGAGCAAGGGAAAAGGCATTGGACTACACAAATTAAAGGGGCTCCGCGATGGAGCCGTGTCACGCTGCCATCGCGGAGGCATTCTGCCTGGAGGGTGAAAATTCATCAATTTCCAGTGGAGGTTCGCGACAGCTCCGTGGCACGGTGGCTAGCCTCCGCGTTGCACGTCGTGCCACGTTGGTGCTATATTCCCGGACCCCCAAATTCCAGTGAGGGTCCGCATTCACGGCCTGTCACGGAGGCAGTGCTCCGCGATGCACTCCGTGACATGTTGCTTGTTATTCCGGGAAAAATTCCCACTAGTATAAATAGAACATTTAGGTTCATTTTTTCAAAAATTCAGACTTGGTGGAGCAAGGACGTGGGTTACAGGCAGTTGAGGGACGAAAAGTTCAGGGTTTTTTCTCTCTTTCTTTCTTCTCTAATTCAATTGTTTGTATGATTAACACTTGTTTTAGGATGATTAATCCACAAATGAGTGGCTAATTCCCTTCCTTGCTGAGGTTATGAACACTTGTGATGAATTTTGAATATTAATCATCTGGTTTTTCATCTTTTTCTTCCATGTTGTTCTATTAATTCTTGTTCTAACTGCATTGGTGTGTGGCCTACATTAATGTACATCTAAAAAGTCTGATTTCACTCGAGAGAGCACGAAATTGGAAAGTTGTGAATTAATAGGATATTGTTCTTTACTTGATTTGGGAAAATTGAGTTTTGATGTGCTTTCCTAATAGAAATATACTTGAAAGCCGTATTAGTCAATTTAGGAACCGGAATTGTATTGCTAGGTCATGAATTGCATTTGATCACAGAAATGTAGACGGATGGTTTATGATTCTTAAGTGAGATTAAATACGAGAGTTTTAATCTCTTGGCTAATGTTCTTGGCTAGCAACAGGAAGAAAAGAGTAACCAATTTATGATGATAATCAAGTTCATTACATGTTCTTTAACCTCGGCATGCTTTTATCCATAGTCCAAATTCAAAGTAGATAATTGTGTGTAGTTTAGTATAAAATTTATAAAACAAATTATTCACTTTTTGGTTATGTTGTTGTCAGCATATTTAGAAGTTAAGTATAGTATCGTATACTTAAGCAAACTTCACTTAATCCGAGTCTCTGAGGGATCGATACTTGGCTTACTAAAGCCACTTACTACTTGTTCGACCACGTGCACTTGCGTGTCGGTTTAGATACCCAACGAACAACCGAATAATGTCCCTTCTCCGGACATTGCAACATTTCTTTCTTTTTAGTTTAAATATTCCTAGACTTGTAGTTAGATGTTGAAGTGCAATGACTTTCAGATCTTGGGAGATTTTGCTATTTTTGAGTTTAGTTGGTTAAATACAATTTTCAGATATTGCAATTCATTTAATTTTATCACATTGTTATTTCTTCTTATGTGATTGATGACGGGGTAGTTGTTGGGAATCATCGGTTCGGCCATTGAGGGTTAGTGTGGGTGCCAATCACAAGCATTTGGGTTGTGACAAAGTTGGTATCAGAGCCCTAGGTTCGTCAAACTCATTGCACTAAGACGGGTCTAGTATAGTCTTGTGAATCGATGTGAAGACGTCCATAATTTATCTTCGAGAGGCTACAATTCTTTGAAAAACTCCTTTGTTCTTTCCTTTCATATGATTACTTGATTCTAATTGGTATCTGGTGATCCAAATTGGTATCTAACAACTGTTATTTCTTTCTCACACAAATGGTGAGAATACGTGCTGACAGAGCTAGAGACGCACACCCAAGCCAACAACAGTCCAAGGCAAAGGAAGGGGCCGAGGATGCGGGCAAAGGCCTGCCATAGCTAGAGGAGGGGCTCGCACTCCTGCTCCTATAAAAAAGAGGTCGGCATCTCCGGTACCCATCGCAGATCAAGAGAGGGTGGCGGTATAGGTAGAGGTATCGATGCAAGGAGAGTTTCCTACTGCTCCAGCATCCTCTGAGGTTTTGGCTTAGTTTCTAAATCTCCCGAGTGGCCTCGTGGGTAATGGGGTAGAGCCAAAAACTCCTGTAGGGTAGCAATTAGGGATCCAGCATGCAGTTGCGGTGGCTCTTCGTATTGATGACATGTTTGAGGCAGTCATGTTCCCCATGCCGGTGGTTGGGCCTGTGATGATAGGGGAAGAGGATGATTTGTTCTGGAGGTTCATCAAGATAAAGTCTCCCTCTTTTTATGGGACAGAGGTAGAGGATGCATATGAGTTTATTATCGACTGCTATGAGAGGCTCCACAAAATGGGGGTAGTGGAGAAGTATGGGGTGGAGTTCGTCACCTTCCAACTGATAGGTGATGCAAAATTTAGTGAAGAGCTTTTGTGGAGTGCAGACTAGCAGGTTCACCATCGCTGACTTGGACCCAACTCTACTCCATGTTTCTAGAGAAATATGTACCCTGTACCATGAGAGATAGGAGACGGGAAACAAGAAGGGTATGCCAAGAATGCTGAGAAGAAGGCTCAGAGGGTGGGTTCCTATATTGGCCTTGTTATTAGGACTATAGTACCACAAGGTTCCTCTGGGCTACCTATTCAGTCAGCTATGCAGGTGTCAGCCGGAGGTCCGCCAGGGACAGCTCCACGACCATCAAGTGCAGTTGGGGGTACTCATCTTATTCGCTCAGACTTTGGGGCTTGTCCTATTTCTGCTGTCCTAACTCAGAGGCCCATGGTTGAGAAGTATGCCACGAGTGTGGGGAGTATGGACACATTCACAGATGGTGTCCTAGGTTTGGCCAGGGTGGAAAGATCATTCAGCACCTAGCTCATTGAGCTCCGACCCCTGCCAAAAGGGGATGTAGTGTGTTCAGCAGAGATCGTCCACAGCTTGGGCGAGGTAGTCAGCCAACAATCAGAGGTGGTGCTCAGCAGAGTAGAGGAGGTGCTCAGGTGGGTAAGGGTGGTACAACCCAACTGGGGTAGTTCGCAGGCGAGTAATCAGGCATATTTTTATGATTTCCCTAGTAGGCCAGGGTAGAGGCTTCAGACGCTGTCATTACAGGTAATTATTCGAAACAAGTACCCTCTTCCTTGAATAACTAATTTATTTGATCAGTTATAGGAAGTTGTTGCATTTTCAAAGATTGACCTGAGGTTGAAGTATCATCAGTTGAAGATTCAGGATGAGAATATTCCTCAAATAGCCTTCTAGACCAGATATGGGCATTACGAGTTTTTGGTCATATCGTTCCGACCCACTAATTCCCCAATTGTGTTTGTGTGTCTGATGAATAGAATCTTCAAACCTTACCTATACTCCTTTGTGATTATTTTTATTGATGACATCTTGGGGTATTCTAAGACCAAGCAAAAACACGAGAATCATTTGAGAATAGTGTTGGGGTTATTGAAGGAGAAGCAACTGTATGCCAAATTCTCTAAGTGTGAGTTCTGGTTGGATTTGGTGTCCTTTTTGGGGCATGTGGTCTCCAAGGAGGGAATAAAAGTGGATCCACAAAAGGTGGAGGTGGTCAGAAACTAGGCTAGACCAACTATCATGATAGAAATTCACAGTTTTGTGGGACTGGCCAATTACTACTGTTCGTTCGTGAAGGGTTTTGCATCCATTGCCTCGGTCCTGACCAAGTTGACTCAAAAGGATGTACCTTTTCAGTGGGAGGAGGAATGTGAAGTGAGTTTCAAAAAACTCAAGACTCTATTAACCACAACCCCTATCCTAGCATTACTGGTGGAAGGTAAAGATTTCGTTGTTTATTGTGATGCCTCATGGTCTAGGTTGGGAGTTGTGTCAATGCAGGAAGGACGGGTCATTGCTTATGCTTAAAGGCAGCTGAAGGTGCATGAAAAGAATTACCCCACGCATGACCTGGAGCTAGCAACGGTGGTGTTCACTTTGAAAATCTAGAGGCACTATTTGTACGCGGCTCATTGCGAGGTATTCACAGATCATCGCAGCCTGCAGTATGTGTTTTTCCAGAAGGATCTCAACTTGATGCAGAGGAGGTGGATGGAACTGCTCAAGGACTATGACATCATCATTCTGGAAGGCTAATGTGGTAGCAGATGCATTGAGTCTGAAAGTAGTGAGTATGGGTAGTCTAGCTTGCTTGGAAGCTACTAGGCGGTCGATGGCCAGGGAAGTTCAGACACTAGCAAGCAATTTGGTGAAGCTATCTTTGACAGAAGCCAGTGGAATATTAGCTAGCATGGAGACTAAATCATCCTTGTTGGAAGAAATCAAAGCAAGCTAGTTTGAGGGTAAGAAGATGGGTAATATCAGAGATAAAGTTACGCGAGGAGAAGCTAAGAAGTTGCTAGATGGTGAAGGGATTCTGAGAATAAAAGGACACTTGTGTGTTCCCCGAGTTGGTGAGTTAATTTAGACTCTCCTGGCAGAAGCTCACAACTCGAGGTACTTCATTCATCCAAGAGTTACCAAAATGTGACGTGACTTGAAGCAGCACTATTGGTTGGGTAGGATGACGAGAGATATTATAGAGCATGTTGCACAGTGTTTGAATTGCCAACAGGTGAAATACAAACACTAGAAGCTTGGGGGAGTACTTCAGAGAATGCCTATTGCTCGGTGCTTTGGTAGGGGTTAAAAACCGACACGCAAGTGCACGTGGTCAAACAAGTAATAAAGTGGCTAAGTAAGCCAAGTATCGATCCAAGGAGACTCTCGATAAGTAAAATTGCTTAAGTATACTATATTCTAGTTACTTCTAATTATGTTGACAACAATGTAACCAAAAGTTAAATAATTTTTTTTATAAACTATATACTAAAACTATTAACAAATATTTACTTGAATTGAAACTATGGATAAGAGCATGCCAAGGTTAAGAACAAGTAATGAATTCGATAGTAATCATAATTCGGTTATTCTTCTCTTCATGTTGCTAGCCAAGAACATTAGCCTAGAGATTAAAACTCTCGTATTTAATCTCACTTTAGAATCATAAACCATCCGTCTACATTTCTGTGATCAAATGCAATTTATGACCTAGCAATACAATTCCGGTTCCTGAATTGACTAATACGGCTTTCAAGTATATTTCTATCAGGAAAGCACATCAAAACCCAATTTTCCCAAATCAAGTTAAGAACAATACCCTATTAATTCACAACTTTCCAATTTCTTGCTCTCTCGAGTGAAATTGGACTTTTTAGATATACATTAATGTTGGCCACACACTAATGCAGTAAGAACAAGAATTAATAGAACAACATGAAAGAATAAGAGGAAAAACCATATAATTCACAATCAAAATTCAATACACATGTTCAAAACCTTAGCAAGGAAGAGAATTAGCCACTCATTTGTGGATTGATCATCCTCAAATGAGTGTAAATCATACGTACAATTGATTGAAAGAAGAAAGAAAGAGAGAAAAACCCTTAGCTTTTTCGTCCCTAAACTGCTGCTAACCCACGTCCTAGCTCCACCAAGTCTCCCTTCTGAAAAATAAACCTAAGTGTGCTATTTATATTAGTAGGAATCTTTCCCGGATTAACAAGCAACGTGTCATGGAGTGCATCGCGGAGCACGGCCTCCGTGACACGCTACGAACGCGGAGGCTCTCTGGAAAATCACCCGAAATCGGCCCAGGCAGCACCTTGCCGCGTTGGCAACGTGTCACGCTGCCTGGGCAGCGCGTTGTAGCCCCATGGTCGCGGAGCCCACCTGCCGTGGCACGTTGCCAACGCGCAGGTGGGCTGTTTTGAGCGGCCTGCCTGCCGTGGCACCTTGTCGACGCGCCGGTGGGCTGTTTTGTGCCTCTTCCTTGCCGACGTTCGCGTGTTAATTCCGTTTCCAAGCTTCTACTTCACAAACTCATGGATTAGTTACTCAAACATCATCAAAACCTACAAAACAAAGTCTAATCATGTTGGTTAGCACATATCTCCACATTATATAAAATTACATGAAAATGTATACAATAACTTAGATAAACAAGACTAATTGAGGTAATAAAGAGTATCTCGGGCATATATTTTTGCCCGTTATCACAACCCCACACTTAAAGCCTTGTTCGTCCTCAAACAACCTTTTACATATCATGCAAATGGAGACTCCTACATAACTAATTTAGCAAGATAAGTCATGTTACGGCTATAATGATTACGTAAGATACAAGCTAAAAATAGAGCATGCCTGATTTGATCATTGAAATGAAGTACAACCATGTTAAGACTTCTTAACCTCAAGAATCGACTCTCAATTTTAGCAAACTCATGCAAATCATCTGATTAAGAAATCCCACATGAAATATATCCTTCTTTCAACATGTGCCCCTCACGGAAAGAGAGTTACCCAATCACACGCAAAAACAATTTTCTACATCACAACATGTGTGGGTACATGAATAGAATTATGCTCACTCTCACAAAGAATTCACATGCATTATGTAATGACCCATAAGCTTGCCCTTAGTGTTTTATTCCACTAATATAAGGATGTGTGAATGTAAGATCAAGTAGGACTTTTTAGGTTGTAATGTAACTCAGGTGCGGGTAGGTACTATTATGATCAGTAATAGTGACTATCTTTCCTAAGCGCTTTTAATACATCACGCCTTCATTACAAACTTCCCTTCCCTCACTTCACCTTTTTTCTCCTTTTAGTTTTCTTTTTCCTCTTTTGTTCCCCCATTTCTTTCGACACTTTTAGCTTATTAGTAAGGAGTACTTAAGCAATATGTTTCATTCATTCCTTTTCTTACTCCCTACTAATAACCAACCATTTTCACACAAATGCACCTTTTTCCTTTTCTCAACTATTTACAACTTGCTATTTTTCCTTATTTTCCATTCTTCTCACTCCTTTACCCTTTCGGATTTTTCCTTTAAGCGCTTCGGAGTTTTGGTTCAATTTCAAGGCTAATGAAAGAAAAAGGATTAAGCTTATGTTGCACCTGTCAAAGAATAGGCTCAAGGCTCAATGGGGTTAACTAGGATTAATTTTTCAAGGTAGGTATAATGAGGGATAAAAAGTTGGTTCATTCAAAGAAATGCCTATATCATTTCCTCCAATTCACATCCTTCATTTCGTTTTATAAACACACCAGGCAAGTTCTAGAAAATCCACAATAGCACGGAATACTCAAAAACCTTACACTCATGGCACATGCTCAAATCAAGACACAATCAGTAGACTCTTACTCAGCTAATCACAAGAATTCAGAATTAAGCTTCCATCATATTGAGTCAAATTCAAGAGCCTAAGTGTCTCAAACAAAGTTATACACTTGCATGCTTCACACTGAACATACTTGCATCTTACAAACATTTATAGCACATAACAAGAACATCCAGCACCAATTAGTTATGGTTTCAAAACCCAAAACCTATCGACTAATTTTCCTCAAGACGGTCGTCATCGATACATCGTCGGAAAAAGTCCCTAGCTATGACTAAAAAAACTTTATATACAGACCAAGGAAAGAAAGAAAAAGAAAAGAAGAAAAAAAAAAATTTATTCTTCGGTTCAAATACCCCCCGTCGGAAAAGAACCGAAAAGAAAAACCAACGGGTGATGAAGTCATGCTTAATTCACAAAAATTTTTCAAATTTTTCAAATTTTCAAATTTCTCACCAACTTTTGTACAAGCATTACATTCACCAAAAATCATTAAGCACATAAATTTTGAAATTTCCTAGAAATTTCCCTCACCCCACACTTAAATCATGCTATGTCCGCATAGCATCAAACTAAAGGTTACAAAGGGTGAGAAATACTCCCTGAGGCCTTTAGGCCTAGCTGACAGCATGGTTTTCTTCAACTATGGACAAGTGGGTGTTCGACCCCACACTTTTTCTTTTCCATGCTTGTTAGCTTCCTCCTCCACGGGTACTCAGACTTCCTCTCCATCTGTGCTTAACTTTCCACCAAAACAACACAAGATGAAAAATAAATAAAATAAACATAAATGCAAGAAATTAAAATGGTACCCATGGTACCCTTGGGTTGCCTCCCAAGCAGCGCCTAATTTTACGTCGCAGCACGACGTACCAAGTTTGAACACTTTTTACTCCACCTTGAGGATATGAATCTCACCCCTAATTTCTTCTCTAATTTCCTCTTATGCTCCAGGGGTGGTGGTGAAAAATTGTAAGGACCAAACAGTAGATGTTGCCTTTTGAACCTATTGGCCCTTATGTAAGCGAAGTTATTTTGTCTCTCTGAGTTAGCAAATTTCAGAATATATGGGGCTTGGTCCTCCTCTAGACATTTCTCTATAAACTTGGAAGACTCTATTTCTATGTTGTCAACCAAACTTAATGTCGAAAATTGCGTAGAGTGTGGTCCAATACACCTCAACTCTGAAATTGCTTTGTGCTTGACTTCCTTACTTGTGTACACCTTTTCAACATCGACATCTATTTCTCCATTAAGGTCAAATGGGAGATATTCTTTTTCTTCTTCCATGAATGGAATTTCTATAGGTATGAGACGATCACGGAGACACTCAAGAGATTCTAATTGTTGGGCTTCATCCAAAAATTCACCCTTGTATTCCTCTTGTAGTTCCTCTTGAATATCGGCTAAAACTGTCACCTGCGAATTATCACAAGCTTCAGCCTCAGCACACATCTCTGTGAGTTTGACGCTCATCCTGCTTACAACCTCTGCATTCTCCTTTTGCTGAATTATCAATTCTGCCACCGACTCCTTCATTGCTTCTGATTGCTCCAGGAGTTGTTTCATCATGTCCTCTATTTGAACTTGGCGTCCCAAGTCCTCATTTTCAACATGCCTATATTCAGCAAAAACAACAAAAGGATCATAGTAGGGGCTTGGGGGAGGGGAATATGCCTTTGGACAATCACCCCAATGGCCATATTGACACCCACATATATTGCACGTGTTACAGTTTTGCCACAAGTGGGGTCCTCCGCAATTCATGCAAGATTCGCCAAAATATGCGTATCCACCATTTATATTCCAAGATGTCATGTCAATGAGGGTATCCTAAAGAGAGAAAAATTAAAATGAACAAAGAATTAAAACAAATACTAAGACCAAGTTGTCAACACTTAAGAAAATAAAACAAAAATACAGTAAATTTATACTTAAAACAATTTCACCAATTGCCAAGTCTCCCCGGCAGCGGCGCCAAAAACTTGCTCGGTGCTTTGGTAGGGGTTAAAAACCGACACGCAAGTGCACGTGGTCAAACAAGTAATAAAGTGGCTAAGTAAGCCAAGTATCGATCCAAGGAGACTCTAGATAAGTAAAATTGCTTAAGTATACTATATTCTAGTTTACTTCTAATTATGTTGACAACAATGTAACCAAAAGTTAAATAATTTTTTTTATAAACTATATACTAAAACTATTAACAAATATTTACTTGAATTGAAACTATGGATAAGAGCATGCCAAGGTTAAGAACAGGTAATGAATTCGATAGTAATCATAATTCGGTTATTCTTCTCTTCATGTTGCTAGCCAAGAACATTAGCCTAGAGATTAAAACTCTCGTATTTAATCTCACTTTAGAATCATAAACCATTCGTCTACATTTCTGTGATCAAATGCAATTTATGACCTAGCAATACAATTCCGGTTCCTAAATTGACTAATACGGCTTTCAAGTATATTTCTATCAGGAAAGCACATCAAAACCCAATTTTCCCAAATCAAGTTAAGAACAATACCCTATTAATTCACAACTTTCCAATTTCTTGCTCTCTCGAGTGAAATTGGACTTTTTAGATGTACATTAATGTTGGCCACACACTAATGCAGTAAGAACAAGAATTAATAGAACAACATGAAAGAAGAAGAGGAAAAACCATATAATTCACAATCAAAATTCAATACACATGTTCAAAACCTTAGCAAGGAAGAGAATTAGCCACTCATTTGTGGATTGATCATCCTCGAATGAGTGTAAATCATACGTACAATTGATTCAAAGAAGAAAAAAAGAGAGAAAAACCCTTAGCTTTTTCGTCCCTCAACTGCTGCTAACCCACGTCCTAGCTCCACCAAGTCTCCCTTCTGAAAAATAAACCTAAGTGTGCTATTTATATTAGTAGGAATCTTTCCCGGATTAACAAGCAACGTGTCACGGAGTGCATCGCGGAGCACGGCCTCCGTGACACGCTACGAACGCGGAGGCTCTCTGGAAAATCACCCGAAATCGGCCCAGGCAGCACCTTGCCGCGTTGGCAACGTGTCACGCTGCCTGGGCAGCGCGTTGTAGTTCCATGGTCGTGGAGCCCACCTGCCGTGGCACGTTGCCAAAGCGCAGGTGGGCTGTTTTGAGCGGCCTGCCTGCCGTGGCACCTTGTCGACGCGCCGGTGGGCTGTTTTGTGCCTCTTCCTTGCCGACGTTCGCGTGTTAATTCTGTTTCCAAGCTTCTACTTCACCAACTCATGGATTAGTTACTCAAACATCATCAAAACCTACAAAACAAAGGCTAATCATGTTGGTTAGCACATATCTCCACATTATATAAAATTATATGAAAATGTATACAATAACTTAGATAAACAAGACTAATTGAGGTGATAAAGAGTATCTCGGGCATATATTTTTGCCCGTTATCACCTATCCCTGAGTGGAAATGGGAGAGGATACCTATGGATTTCGTGGTTGGTCCTCCAAAGACTCTGCAAAAGTTTGACTCCATTTGCATCATTGTGGATAGATTGACCAAGTCTGCTCACTTCTTATCTATCCAAGGGACTTACAATGCCGAGAAGATTGCCAAGTTGTACATGAAGGAAGTGATTCGGTTGCACAGGGTGCCAATGTTGATTGTGTTTAACGGGAGTACTCAGTTCACCTCTCATTTCTGAAGGACCTTGCAGGAAGAATTGGGTGCCAGGTTGGACTTGAGCATAGCCTTCTATCCTCAGACAGATGGACAGTCAAAAAGGACTATCAAGTGTTGGAGGATATGCTCCAGGCAAGTTTTATATATTTTAGGGCCATTGGGATAAATTTCTACTCTTACAGAGTTCGCTTACAACAACATCTATCACTCGAGCATTGATATGACGCCATTTGAAGCTCTGTATGGGAGGAAATACAGATCTCCAATCGATTGGTTTGATGCATTTGAGGTAAGCCCTAGGAAACTGACTTGTTGAAAGGTCTTTAGAAAAAGTTCGCATAATTCAAGAGCGTCTGGTGGCGGCTCAAAGTAGACAAAAGTATTATGCGGACAAGAAGGTGAGGGATATGGAGTTTATGGAGGGAGAAGAAGTTCTGCTCAAGGTATCTCCTATGAAGGGGGTGATGAGGTTTGGTAAGCAGGGTAAGCTTAGCTTGAGGTACATCGGACTATTTGAGATCCTACAATGAGAGGGGGAAGTAGCTTATGAGCTAGCATTGCCGCTAGGATTGTCTGGGGTATATCCAATGTTCCATGGTCAATATTGAAGAAGTATCATAGAGATGGGACATTATTAAATGGGACTCTGTACTACTTGATGAGAATTTGTCTTATGAGGAGGAGCTGGTGGCGATTTTCGATAGAGAGGTCGGAAGTTGATGTAAAAGAAGATTCCAACGGTAAAGATAAAATGGAGGAATCGTCCTATAGAGGAAGCCACATGGGAGACCGAAGCTGATATACAGACCAAATATCCTCAATTGTTTATGGAATCCAATACGTTCTCTCCCTTGCTTTTATTATAGATCGTTCAGGGATGAACGGTGTCTTAATTGGTATCTGATGTAGTGACCCTATATAGTTATGACGGGAACGAACTTAAAACACTCGAAAAAGCTAGAATTTGTAGAAATTGGTTGCGAAAATAACTAAATGTTAAAAGATGACTTTTGGGGGGAGCTAATGGTTTTGGGGGACCACTGCAGCAGTAGGATATCTACTGCAGTGAGACCATGGTGAAGGTTAGAGTTTTGCCATAACGGATTAAGGAATTAACTGCCAGATCTTTCGTAGCAGTTTCCTGACCTCTATAGCTGGCCCATTACAACGAAAATGTGACCGCTGCAGCGGACGACATGAATCAAAAAGTGGGTTTAAGTGGAATTTCTGGGGTTTTACCCCATTATTTCCAAAAACACGATCAGAAGAGTTAGAAGGCAATTTTTCTCCTCTAGAGTAGTGAATTCCTCTCCCAAGGTAAGATTCTTGATTCCCTATCTCGATATTGAGTATTGTTGATGCTAGAATTCTTATAGACCCTTTAACGATGGAATTTTGAATTAAGGAAACCCTAGGTTAATAGACTACGCCTGGATCATAGGGAGTCTTTGGGGTGGTTTGATTTGAAGCTTGAGGAGTATTGATCACTCCCCTAAGATTACTTGCTAGAGAACATGGGTTATGCGGAAATTGAGACCTAGAACTAGGTGGAATTGGGATTCTACTTTTGAAAGTATCCTAAAGGAAAGGGTTTGAACTTCTATGACCCTTATTCAAAGAATAAATAATTAAATTAATGTATATTGTTGTTGTAGATTTTGAACTTTCCGAAGCGTTGAGAAAGGGCAAGGCTCCTGTGGAGTAGATGACATTTCGTACCCAAAACTCAAGGTAGGTTATGGTTTCAAGAGGTTAGACTCTATATAATAACATGTATTTTTTATGCAATAGTGATATGTTATTGGTCTGTAGGCATGACTTTTTATGAGAATTTCCTATTGAATACACTGTCTAAATGATATGGTATTTGAACTGTTATGAAACTGTGTTAAGTTGTTAAATGATGATATTTTGCATTGTTATCGAGATGTTTGTTTGTTTGTAATTATACACATGAAGGAGTAGATTGTAAACTCTTATATGTTTAAATAATGCACCTCGTTGTGTTCAGTTGATGAGAATGGTTAAGGATAGAAATAATATCCTAAGATGAGAGGCTCATGCCCTAGAGGAGCATTCGGGCGAGCGATATTGGTTGAGTGGCTTGTATCTGAAAGGAGCATCCAGACGAGCATATGAGTGGGAGCAGGTACCACATTGTTACAGTACATGAATTTCTAGAGTCCCCTGCAGGTCATGACTGGAAGGGAAGAAATAAGACCCTCTAGAATGTGTGTACACTAATATTGATGACGGAATATTTTTAGGGACATGGTGGAGGTATGTACCCGACATGTCACCATTTGTTCTATTTTATGATGTTTTTGTAGCTTGTTAACAATTTCGAAATGAGCATGTGTTAAGTGGTAGAGCTGAGTCTGTAAATCCTATACTTGTCGCCTGAACTGAGGATAGTGGAAAAGCTTAAGTGTGAATTGATTAAACGATTATTGATGTTGATGTTTTTATCCTTCTAATGAAATTCTTAAATCATATGTGATGATGAGTAGATGTGAATTGGTGTCAAAAGATCGTGTGTCCTTTGATTGATTATCTGAGTGTGTAAATTGTTAAAAATTGGTGATTTGATGAAAGGTGCAACTAAGTCGAGCTACTGCCTCAAGCAGTACCGCTGCAGCAGAACTACTTTCGCCACGACGAGACTACTGCAGCAAAAGGCCAATCCAGTGAGCAGGCCGATTGTCACCTGTGTAGAGCCAGTATACTTGAAATGATGTTGTTCTTATGTTTTATGTTTGAGACTAGTTTTATATTATTGTTGCCTTAATTATATGTTATAATTTAAGGTCGGTTGATGGTGCCTACTAGTACCGTGTTTCGTACTGACCCTATACTTGCACTTCTTTTCTGAGTGCAGAATTCAATCCAGGAAGCTCCTCTCATCCTCACCTATAAACAACAGTGGTTTCTCTTGAATGGTGAGCGAGCACAATGGCGAGCAGTCCCATTCTTTTGATGAAGATGTCCCTTCTCTAGAAATTGCAACATTTCTTTTTTTTTTCAGTTTAAATATTCCTAGACTTGTAGTTAGACGTTGAAGTGCAATGACTTTTGGATCTTGGGAGATTTTTCTATTTTTGAGTTTAGTTGGTTAAATACAATTTTTGGGTGTTACAATTCATTTAATTTTATCACATTGTGATTTCTTCTTGTATGGTTGATGATAGGGTAGTTATTGGGAATCGTTGGTTCGCCCACTGGGGGGTTAGTGTGGGTGTGAATCACAACAATTTGGGTTGTGGCACCTTGATTTAACTTTTAACTATACAGCCATCTCACCATGTACTAAAAAGAACGTATTTCTTGAGTTTCACAATTCACCACAATGGTATCTTTGTTCGTCCACTACCAATTCAAGCTAACATTTCAACTATTAGAGTAGTTTCTTGAAAGTTCGATTGATGAACATGGAAATGTGGTTTAGGTGACCTAGATACTTTAAGAACATGAAAGTTTCAATAAGAGCAATATTCTTGTATACAACATAAATTACTAGCCAACAATGCCCACTCTCGAGTCTTCAAACTCAAATCACAACTATATCAATAATAGTACGTTCAATGTCTTTCGTTTCACAATCAAGTATTCGTATGAATTTCTATAGCTTAAGATGACTTCAACATGAATGTGTAGCTTAAAGATATTTCTAGGAATCATTTTATCATATGCTTTATATACACTCAATTCAATGTTAACATTCAACTTGGATTCGTGCTATTGAAAGAAAAAGGGGCACCTTTATATATCTTATAACATGGATTTTGATTAACCAATCACCACCTTCACTTTTGAACCTATAGTTCCTCCGAGACATTATCTCCACATGCACATAAACGTGGTTGTATCATCTCCCGCACCAGCCAACCAACTTTAATAACAAGTGCACAACAACAATGATATTACGAATTTATTATGATGTAAAACTCATAGATTTCTTATGAGTTGAAAGGTAGAAATGCTTATTTTAATCTTTAGAAGCTTTAACTAAATGCAAAACCAATTTTTATGATTCTCTTCAAACTTAGAATGATCAATCCCGAGTCATTTTCGATGATACAACTCCATCAAATGTTCTCTATAGCATCAAAAATTACTATCCAAGGGAAATTGATGTTTGGAGATGGTTTGATGCCTTAATTTGCCTAAAGTTTTCAAGAAATATAAGGAGAAGAGAGAAGGACAAGCTCTTACCAATTCTAAAATTTTGGAGAAATAAAATGAAGTTTATGGCTGGTTTTCCTCATAAAGGCACCCAAATTTGACCCAAACCCGTAACCCGCTTCTTCCCGGATAATCCGTGGTAAAACAGTTATAACTTTTTACTTCGATATCTAATTGATGTGAGGTTTGATGTTCCAAAAACTAGACGAACAAACTTCTAATTAGATAGATAGTAGGACTTATAAATTATTGTACATATGGAGAGATTCTTATTCCAAGTTAGACCACATATGAGACCTATTTAAAATATTTTCTCGGAATAAAATCGTGAACTAAAATTTCATTACCAAGCTTGTTTTTATTAAAATTTTAATTAAATTCCTTAATCACCTTCATATATTGATTTCATGATATTACCACCTCTTGAAATTTCATTCTCTCGACATCTCATACCGAACAACATAAAGCGAAAAAGATTCAACTTGTATGTATACAACTTAGCTGGTTAGTTATTTTTAAAACATATATGTGGGGTGTTACATCCTCTCCTTCTTTGAAACATTCATCCTCAAATGAGGGTTATACTTCATTTCTTAACTTTTTTATGCATTTCTAGAATTCATAATATCGATATAAAGGAGAAATTATTAAATTTAGATCCCGATATCATATCTATTTCATGAATAAGTGACATTATGCCACATCCTCAACTCTTCCTTTGTTTCCCATATGCCACTTCCTTAACATTGTTACTTTTCCACAACACTTTTACCGAGGTGGCTTCTTTTGTTTTGAGCTTCTTGGCGAGTTGACTAAGAGTAGCTATTGACATCTCTGTAAAAGTCATTTCCTAAAAAATCTGAACATTTTCAATAGGCATAACATGTGACAGATTTCCTAAACATTTGTAACAACGACACGTAAAATATAGAACAAGATGCTTCAAGTTTCGCTGGTAACTCAAATTAATAAATCACTTTACTTATTATGTGAATAATTCTATAAGGTTCAACATACCGTAGGCTCGAGTTGCTCTTTCTATCAAAATGCATTATTCCTTTTATAGGCAACACTTCTAGAGAAATCTAATCGTTAATCTCAAACTCTAATATTAGACAATGTACATTAATTTATGATTTCTATCTGTACTGAGCTATATATAACTCATTTATGAAAATCTTTACTTTATTCATAACTTCTTGTGCCAAATCTAGCCTCAATCATTCTACTTTTCCAAATTTAAACTAATCAATCGAAGATCTCTATATTTTTGCTACATTATACTTCATATGAAGCTATCTAATACTCACAGAATAACTATTAGTATAACTAGATTTATTAGGAGCATAACCTCTTCTCAAGACATCTGCTTTTATACCTGGTAACTCTTATTCCACTCAGAGTACCTTTTTAAATTTACATCACAATACCAAAGGGAAAGTTATTATGATAAATCATAGTGTCATCTTCACTTCATGAACATTTTAACACACTTTTTTCCTTGTCCTCTCTTTTGCTCATCCATGTTATTTCCTGCCTGTAATAATTTTCACTGAAGTTATTCCTTTAGCTTGGAACCTCTTAAATAATTTATCGTAATCAATATTTCTTCACAAGACATTTCTTAAAGATCTAGTCATAGCATGACTACCTTTGACATTGCCTCCAGCCTTATGAGCATCTTAAGTTCATGTATTACATTCCTTGTTTCAGTGTCATTTTCTTATCATGTTATACAGTCTGTCAGGAGAACTTCTCCAGAGTCACTCAATAACCAACATTATATTTTGACTCTTAGTAAGCCACCTTTCCTTAGTATGAGTCGTCTGTAACTTGCTTTACAGAACTTCCACTCCAAATAATACCTAATAATCCCAATCAAACATTAACTCTTTTCCTTGAGTCAACTGGTTGGTGATTAATATCTCGCTTGTATGATTTTATCATATTGTTTACACTTCCAAATAGTTGTACTTCTACTCTAAATACCATTGACTTTCTATATTCAATAACATGAACAACATTACTATCATAACTTCTCTATGTTTCTCTTAACTCCCCATATCTTTTTGTAGACAGTGTTAACCTTCATAATGCTATTACAACTATTGTCATCTTGGTCCTAGATCTTCGGACCTTTTTCTTAAGATACTTTTTTTGCAATCTAAACTTTCTTTACTTGGCGTACCTTTGGAGGGGCTTCTTACATATCCCATATCATAGTTGCAACTTAGCGCCTCTGGTATCTCATAATAATATTTACTAATAAAAATATCAAGTGACCTAATGTCCTTAACAAAGGAATTTAACTGATGGTACCATATAGTCGAATCAGGTCTATAATAACTTCCATACATATATAAGTTTTCCCCTTATTTTAACTTACTAGACTATATCATATACTTGGCTTTTCAACAAGCTCCTTACTTAGCGCAACTTTATGTCAAATTATTCCATCACTGCATATAGTAGGTCATCAAACAACGCTTCTCATGAATTCCATTCACAATAGTTACAACTTCCTAAAATAGTTAAACAGTTGAACTTTGGCAAAAGACCCTCAAGTCTTGGCACAAGCTGGTAGTACTTTTCCGAAATTCAAAGGAACTAAAACTTCATAAAGCTAGATCACTTCTTTTCGGAAATTCACTAATAATATTCCCTTTACTATTTTCAATTCTAAACTTGTTGGTTTTCCTCCCATATATATATCTCCTAATACTCAAAGGAAGTCTTCACGCCAAAATTTGTACCTCCATATTATTTACCTTTTTTATCGTCTAACCGGACCACCTGAGTCCTAGCTTTAATCTGTTGAATTTCTTCTTTAATAACTCGACGTTAGAACATTATTCTTACAACATTTGTTTTTCCAATATCTCTTTCTCTTCCTCTCCCTTTTTTGCCAATTCCACATAAGCTCATGGCATACTTGCCCTAATCCTTTATATGGGCCAAATTTCACAACTATCGCATTCATATGATCTTTTATTAGTATTTCATATTGAGGTTGCCTTACCTCTGGCTTATAGGATTTAACTTTTATATGCAAAAACTTTATCTGTTTGATACCTTTAAACTAGATCTCAGTTCATTACAAAACTTCCCACTATTATTTGATACTCTGGGGATTATATAGGCACTCCTTTATTTCTGACCCCATAATATTCTGATCGTAACTTTGTAAACAGTCTCTTAAACCTTTAAGGGTACTTACCAAATCCTTTTAGTTATATCAATTATCTTCTCTATGAAAATTCATCCGCAGCAAAGTCAACTTTCTATGTGGAGGAGGACCTTATAATTCTTTTAGAGAATCCCTTAACAGTTAGGACTGAGCATAAAATCATTAATTCTTTTCGACATTTCCTTTCTGAGTTAATCAATAGATACATTCCTTAAAGATTTTCTCCTATACTTAGTGGTAAAAGTGAATTCATACATGAGCATTACTGTGTTGCTCCTTCATACCAATGTCAACTTACTCTAAAATGAGCTAGTTCATGCTTTACAATTCGATCCAAATTATTCTCACTTAATCTTGGCAAATGACTGTTGTTGTCTCATCTGGTAGCTTCATCTGACTGTTTGGTTCGCCAACTAGCATAACTATAGTAATTTAGCTTATGCTGCATTTCTAATTAGTTCAACTTGTTGGCTTAAATATCCCATCTTATATATCCTTACTTTAATTTAAAGGAATTCATACTAAGAACTACATCGTACTGTCTCTACCCAGACAACATATATATATATATATATATATACATATATATATATATATATATATATATATATCAAAAAGGTCAAGACAACATATCATTCATATCCTCAATAATGACTTAAGACGGGCTATACTCATCATAATATAATTTCGTCTTCCTCAGGCTTAATGTTCAAAATTCCGAGCTACCTTGATTTGAGCTTTATATCCTGAATAGAGCATTATTTATCCAATAATCTAATAATCTAGAAAACTATGGCTTAAATTCATTTTGAAATATCTCTTATACACATATAAACTCATGTTCTTTACTGTATACTTTTTCTTTGTCGAGTTTCCTGAAACATGCTGCAAAACTTTAGGTGTAACTGTTGTGGTACTATTACAAGAGTTTAACATTTGGAATTCATTCCTGTTATCTAGATCTAATGAGTGAAATAATTAAATCATAAGGTACTAGGTACCAGACTAATTACTCCCTCGGGAACTGAGAACATCTGAGGAGCTAAAATTTATTGGATCCCTTCTATCTTCATTAGCTTCTTATCCAAATGTGCCAAGGAACATAAGAACTCATTCAAACTTCAGGCCTAATCTCTTTACTGGGAAAAATTCCACTAACAACATTCAAGTTGTACAATTTCCTTTCCTCCTTCATCTACATCATTTAGTAACATTCAATTTGATTTCAACCATCACAATAAATATTACTAAGGAATGAGTGGAACTGTAATTTCTTTGACTTGACTCTACTTGCACGATCTATAAATGAAAATAGTGAAACGATTCCTAAATGCCTTGTAGCCTCCTGATTATAAATATGGTGCACAATGTACCCATAAGCAAGATTATACTAGATACAGCTTGTGGACTCATTAGGATTCGACTTCGCTCTAATACCAAGTTTGTCACACCCCAAACTGAAGGGAGGTATGACTGACAATCAGTACCTTACTGACTGAGAAACTGACAATATAACATCTGTAATGTAATACTTAGACTAATGAGGCAATCTATTACAAACAACTATAGCTCCACATATGAATCAACGAGGTCACAACTCAATAATAATAAGAAATAATAGGCCAACTAGGCCACAACACAACTGAATAAATTGCGGAAGGTCGGCGAGAACATAAACTAAACTATACTGCTCAAACTAAGTTCACAGAGCCTATAAAGAGAATCCAATAATAAATGGTTGGACAGGGCCCCGGCCTACCCATAACAACTCATAAAAACTCAAGAGAAAGTAAAACTAGACATCTGCTCCAGAAAGAAAGGAGCATACCACTCTGTACTAAACTCAGACTTCTACTGCAATGGGTGATCGAAGCCTCTATTTGTACCTGCAACATGATTGCATGGTCCCAAGTGAAGGAATGACAGTACAAATGATATGTACTAGTATGTAAGAATAAAAAGTTATAAACATAACTAATACTCAAAGATAACTGAAGTAGAGATAGTAATAGAAATAACCTGACTTTGAAAATCGTAACCTGGTTGTAAATCAATATTATATGTCGATGAAATCATGTGTATGGATAATAAGGTTGTAACTACCCAACTATAGGCCATTTGGTGGTAAAGTCCAAAAGAAGGTCTGCCTGACTGATATGGCTACATTAGTGGTAAAATCGGTGCATATCTTCGCAACTTATATATCTGATCAATGGTAAAACCTATGAATATATTCCCAAATGATATGTACCATCAATGGTAAAGTCTTTAACCCTTATTCATAACTGTATCTGTTGTCAATAGGGCACTTGTTATATTTATATGGGTCATACTATGTAATAACATGCTGATTCTAAGACCATGACCTATGTAGGTCTCAATCCTGACCGAAAGGAACTGCAACTGTGAATACACAACTTATGAGACTTCTATTACAATATGAAACACATCATCATTTAGATAAATAACCTCCAGGGAATCCCTGAGACTTGGATGACATAAGAATCATACTTGGTACATGTGAATTGGGACTTTAGAACTTGCAGTTGCTTTGAAGCTTGGAGTTGTAATTACTTTAACTCATAACCTTGGGAACTTGTAATACTTTGACTCGGAATCTTAGAGATCTCATTTCAACTTTAACTTAGAAACTTTAGGATCTTACAATAACTTAGCTTGGAAGCTTGGGATCAACTTTTTTAGAAGCTTTTAGAGCTTAACTTAAGACTTGGAATTTCATAACTTAAATATTTTAGTGACTAGGTATCAAGTTGTAGGATTCTTTTTAGGACTTCCAATTATCGCTTTTATATCAGCTTAACCAAATTATCTGGTAGCTAATAACCAATGTATTCTTATAGGGTCTTCCTAGAAATTCATAAATATTATACATATACAATCTCAATCATATCACTTTCAACATTCATCAATGTTCTTCAACTTAGCCAACATATTCAAACATAAAAGTACAGCTTTACTCTAAGCATCTTTCAACTTTACATTTCAACAATTCTTAGCCTTGATTCTATTTTTAACAATCTAGCCATCACACTATATACTTAATTCCACATACCAACAAGAACATATTTCTGAGTTTCACAATTCACCACAACGATATCTTTGTTCGTCTAGTACCAATTCAAGGTAACATTTCAACTATTAGAGTCATTTCTTAAATGTTCTATTGATTTTCATGGAAATGTGGATTAGGTGACCTAGACACCTTAAGAACATGGAAGCTTCAACTAACTAAAAATTCCCACTCTCGGGTCTTCATACTCAAATCAGTACTACATCAATAATAGTATGTCCTATGTTTTTCATTGCACAATCAAATGTTCATAAAGATGACCTCAACATATATGTTTAGCTTAAAGATAGCTCAAGGAATCATTCTATAATACACTTTGTATACACTCAATTCAACGTTAACATTCGACTTGAATTTGTGCTATTGAAAGAAAAAGGAGCGTCTTTACATACCTTATAAGGTGGATTTCGATTAGCTAATAACCACCTTCACTTTGAACCTATAGTTCCTCCAAACCATTATCTCCACATGAACATAAACATGGTTGTATCATCTCCCAAACCAGCCAACCAACTTTCACAACAAGATCACAACAACAGATTACTATAGATTCAATACGACATAAAACTCATAGATTTCTTGTGAATTGAAAGGTAGAAATGCTTAATTTAATCGTTAGAAGATTTAACTAAATGGAAAACCAATTTTTTAGATTCTCTTCTTCCTTAGAACGATCAATCCCAAGTCATTTTTGATGATACAACTCCACCACAATGTTCTCTATAGCATCAAGAATCACTATCCAAGAGGAATTGATGTTTGGAGATGGTTTGATGCCTTAATTTGCCAAAAATTTGCAAGAAATATAAGTAGAAGAAACAAAGAGATGAGATCTTGTCAATTCTAAAAATTTTGGAGAAATAAAATGAAGTTTGGGGCTGGGTTTTCCTTATAAAGGCACCCAATTTCGACCCAAACCCATAACCCGCTTCTGATTGGACATTCCACAGTATATTAATCATAACTTTTTACTCTGATGTCAGATTGACTAGAGGTTTGATGTTCTTGAATCTAAACTCAAAGACCTTTAGTTTAATAGGTAGTAGGATTTCTAACTCATTATATATATATATATATATATATATATATATATATGCGCGTATGTGTGTGGAGATATACTCATCCCAAATTAGACTACAGATGAGACCTATTTAAAATAACTTCTCATAATAAAATCATGAACTAGAATTTCGTTACCAAGCTCTATTTGGCCTAAAATTTTAATTCAATTCCTTAATAATATTCATATATCCATTTTATGATATAACCACCCCTTGAAATTTCATTCTCCTGACATCTCGCATTGGATGATGTAAAGAGGAAAAGATTCAACTTGTATGTCTACAACTTAGCTGTTTAGTTGATTTTAAAATATTATTGGGTGTTATAACTATCGGTGATCAAGATGAGATTCCTAGGTTTCACAACTCTATTGTTCCATCTGTTGAACTCCAAATTGTAATATCTATAAATCTGAATTGTGGTGCCTATTTGTGGTTCATTGATGGATTTTATGGCCCATAACTGGTACCTCACTTCTCCTATACTTAGCTAATTGTTTACTCAGCTTGCATGTCCCTCTGAAGTTCATCCACGGTTTAACATACAGACTGTAAAATCCATCTGCAGTCTATATGCTGTTCATTTGTAGCAAATTTTCCCAGTTTG
This sequence comes from Datura wrightii, assembly GCA_035772735.1. Lineage (NCBI taxonomy): Eukaryota > Viridiplantae > Streptophyta > Magnoliopsida > Solanales > Solanaceae > Datura > Datura wrightii. The sequence continues at coordinate 149,970,698 of JASDFA010000018.1, forward strand.
TGCAGTGTTCTGCATTTTGATCCAAATTCCTGAAAATGAATATTATAGCATTAAAATTGACTTATAATAGTACTTAAAATCATGAAAAAATATATGAAAAAGAGTACAAATGTGTTGTAAAATTCTGACACATTAGAGAAAACAGGAAAAACTTCCTTCAAAGAAAATAAAGTGGTAAGTACACCTAGGTCCTTTAAACTGATCCATATAGACTTGGATGGTCCAAGGGGAGTTAGAAATCGTGGAGGTAAGAGGTATGTCTATGTGTTTATTGATGATTATATCAGGTTCACCTGGACCTTGTTTCTCACTGCTAAAGAGGAAGCATTTGATTCTTTCTTAATTTTTGCAATGAAAATGAAAATAAAACTAGGTAATCAATTACATTCAATTAGGTCAAATCACGAAATAGAATTTGAAAATGCAAAATTTGTAAAATACTGCTCTATACCTGCAATTGGTCTCAACTTTCTGCACCTATGACTCCACACTAAAATAGAGTAGTTGTAAAAAAGAATAGGACTCTAGAAGAGATGACTAGAACTATGTGAATTTCTAGTAGCCGTGATAAGAACTTCTAGGCTGAGGCCATTAGCATAGTATGTTATATCGTAAACAGGTGTATGAATAGACCTCTATTGGATAAGACTCCCTATGAATTAATCAAAGGTAGAAACCCCATCATCGCTCACCTAATAGTTTTTGGTTGTAAATATTTTATTCAAAATAATTAGAAACACTCCTTAGGAAAATTTGATGCTAGAAGTGATGACAAAGTTTTCTTCGGCTATTCACAACATAGTAATACTTATAGGGTTTATAAAAAAAGAACTATGTTTGTGGAAGGAAATGTGCGTGTTACTTTTTATGAATCTAGTATGATGCTTGACACAAGTTTGCAGGATAATGATGAACCAAAAATAAATGGAGTTGCAAGCTCCAACAAGTTGGAATAGGTCGACACAAAAACATGTAAACATGAACCTGGTCCATCGACTAGTAAGCAGAATGGCTCATAGAAAAGGAGGAATAATTGCTAAGACATTGATACCCAAGGACACCTGATGATTCCCAACAAGATAATATAAAAAATTTAGTTCTGACAGGTGTCCCGCCCCGAGCCTACATCCTGGACGTAACATGGTACTTCAAGCCACAAGTGACCCCAAGTCAACCCCTGGTCTATCATTCACTAGTATTCTGAGTAATCATGCATAGCGGAAATTTAAAATAATATCAAAAAACATTTTTGAAAGACAAGTCTGAAAGTATAAAGTTCAAAACATTTGAATAATACTAGTAAATTTGAAGGTCATGTCTGTCTGAAAGCCATCTAACTGAAGAGTTGCTAGGACAATCCCCCATCTAACTCAAGCCTAACTAAAACTAATGAATGACTGAATGAAAGAAATAGTGCCCTCAGATAGTGAGGACTCACACTTCACTGCTGAGATGGAGAATCTGAACTGCGGTAACTAGTGGTGTTGAGCCTGAGAATCTACAGCTGTATCATGAAATGATATAGCATAAAAGTATGCGTCAATACTTTGAATGTACTGAGTAGGTGAGAGGAACATGAATAATATAACAAAACTAGTAACTGAACTCGTACAACATAAAATGACCAACTGAAATGCTGGAACTGATACAACTGGTGTGGAATTGATACAACTGGTGTAGAACTGATATGGTCAAAAATGAACCTGACTGATGGTCATAAACACATCCTAAGTCTGAAAGACTGATTCTGAGATACTACACTGAACTGATCTAAATTGAGAAATCTGAGAGTGGACTAACTGACTAGTGGGAGAGTCTATAACCAACATTTAACCACGTGAGCTAGACGTGGAATCCAATGTATACACCCCACCGGTAGGACCCAATATACCTTGTCAGGGTATAAAGGCATGAACTAGGTGATCAAAAAAGTCTGGGGCCAATCAAGCCAAGTAATACTGTAACCTACACTAGCAACATAGTTTTGGGAACCTGGGTGCACTTGAACCCCCAGCTGCTCGATGCTAAGTCTTACTCCCACTGGAAACCTATACTTAATTGCTAGGCCGATAGCTCGAAATTGGGGTCCAAGACTAGTCAGGTACATATAACTGAAAGTACCCTGAGATTCATATCAGACCGGAGTCTGAAACTGGGTTATAGACTGGTAAGAGCTGCTTATCTGGAAGCGTCGTAACCGTCTAAGAACAAACTATAACTGAGTTGGGTCCTGGGGCTGGTCAGAGCTATAAATCTAAAATTTCATGACCACCTAGTGGATCAAATAACTATAATCTGAGTCTAGTTCTGATAATTGAGAGGCACCACTGACACCTCGGGAAAAGACTGTAGTCAAACTGATCAGTTGACACTTTCTGAATAGTTTTGAAAGAGAAAGTTATGTGTTCTAACTGACTAGACTACTAAGCAGCTAATAGAGAGTTAATTCATTCCGACAACATGGACAATTTCACAACATAGTGAAGTTTCAAGAATTAAAGGAATCTCATCTAGCAGGGCTAAGTCATTCTCATTAGTGGAGTAATTACTCAACAAATATTTACAACAGAAATTTATAGGAAAATCAACCCACGATATATTTCGCAAAAGTAGATGGTATTCAATACGCAATAATTCATACTCGAAAATTTAGGGCTGTAAATTATCTTGGACAGAACAACAACAATTTACTTAAGAACTGATGAAAATCATATGAATGATAAGCATGGACAATAACCCAATTAAAACTAACGAAAACCAACTTGAAAATCTTTTTCGCAATTGAACATCCCAGGGCTAAACTGATAGGAGGACTATGGAAGATTTTGGGGGACACAAGGGAAGGACAATTCCCTTGTTGAATTCCTACATACCTGACTAAAGTTCACCCATTGAATAGGACTTGAACTACTTCAATAGAAGAGAACCATAAGCTTGCTTGAGAGTTTCCTGAGAGGACTTTCGATAAGTTTCCTGAGAATAAACGTGAGAATGATGGAAGGATCCATCCTAACCCTCCAATAGGTCTGAATTTACATTCAAGATGATGTATTTTGGAGCTTAGGAGAATAGGAAATTACTAAATAGACTTTATAAATTCACTGGGAAAAACTAACAGGTGCCCCTAACGGTTGACCTAACAGGTCGTGGTGACTGACCACGACTCGTGATCACTCCCGTTTGGTACACTGCCTGGGATCCTTAGTAGGCCACCACGAGGGACCCAACGAATCATGGTTTATGATCACGACTCGTGGTCACCAGTCGTGGATCACACTGTCTCATTCTGGAGATTTATTGCTAAGTCCAGTAACAAGTCAGATAATGACTCGTTGGCACAAATAACGACTCGTTGCACCAACTCGTCAAGTACACTGGTCAACTAAATATACTCTCAACTCAAACCTGACCACGGGTGACTTAACGGGTCGTGGTCAATAACCACGACTCATGATGTCCCTCATTCGGTACACTGCCTCCCTCCTTACATTAGCCAACCTTCTCCTCATGACTCACCTAACGAGTCGTGAGGTTACTTAAAGACTCGTCAAGTGGGCCGACCTATAACATTTGTGCAGTTTTTCAAATTTTTCTAATTTAAGTCCCGGATATTTATTTTGAGTTTCTGGGGCATTACAATATCTCCCCCTTGGAAACATTCGTCCTCGAATATTAGAAAACACATAGTAAAGCAGAGAATAACAATAAAGGTTCCAGATACTATTCATTTAACTCCAAAACTGATGGAACAACTACCTCCGTTTCAAAGTACATAATTGACCTGAATTCTCTTTTCATACATATATTCAAAATCATAAAAGAGACTTGAACACCTGAACTGAGTCATGAAAACAAAATTGAGTTCTAGGGTCAAAACTAATATCTCAAACTGTGCTAGAGCCGAAAGAGAACAAATACGGGTATTTGGCCATCACATCTGCTTCGGCCTCCCACGTTAGCTCCCTCAACCTGCTGATTTCTCCATAAGACTTTAACTGAAGCTATTTCCTTATTCCTCAGCTTACGAACCTGACGGTCAAGGATCTGGACTATACCTCCTCATATGAAAGACTATCCTTTATAACCACACTGTCCAATGGCACAACTGAGGTTGGATCTCTAATGCACTTCTTCAGAAGTTACACATAGAAAACTAGATGTACAACTGCTAGTTCTGAAGGTAACTCTAACTCATAGGCCATATTGCCGATACGCCTCAAAATTCTATAAGGTCCCACATACCTCGGGCTGAGTTTCCCCTTCTTTCCAAACCTCATCACCCCTTTCATGGGCGAAATTTTCAGGTATACCCAGTCATCAACCGCAAACTCCAACTCTCTTCTCCACACATCAGCATAAGATTTCTAGCGGCTATGAGTTGTTCCCAACCTTTCTCGGATGAGCTGAACTTTCTGCATTGCCTCATGAACCAAGTCTGGCCCTATCAAGGTAGTTTCTCCAACCTCGAACCACCCTATAGGATATCTACACCTTCTACCATAAAATGCTTCAAATGGGGCCATCTAGATACTAGAATGGTAACTGTTGTTGTACGCAAACTCAATAAGAGGCAAGTGGTCATCCCAATTACCCTTAAAATCGATCGCATACGCTCTTAGCATATCTTCTAGGGCCTGAATAGTCCGCTCTGCTTGCCCATCGGTCTGTGGGGGACAACCGGTGCTGAGTTTGACCTAGGTGCCTAGTCCTTTCTGAAAGGAGTTCTAGAAGTGTGAGGTGAACTACATTTCCCTATCTGAAATAATGGCCAAAGGCACCTCATGATGTTTGACTAACTCTCGGATGTAAAGTTTGGCATAGTCCTCAGCTGAGTCTGTGGTTTTAATAGGGAGGAAATGAGCTGACTTAGTCATCTGATCTACTACCACCCAAATTGATTCATGCTATCGGCAAGTCCGAGGTAGACCCATAATGAAATCCATATTCACTTCTTCCCACTTCCACGTGGGTATACTGATATCTTGGGTCATGCCTCCTGGCCTTTTATGCTCTACCTTGACTTGGCAGTTCGGGAACTTGGCTATGAATTCAGCAATGTCTTTTTTCATGTCGTTCCACCAGTAAATAACCCTCTAGTCGCGGTACATTTTAGTAGCACCAGGGTGAATGGAGTACCTCGAGCTGTGTACGTTAGCCAATATCTGCTTTCTCAACTCACCAACATCCACCACACACAACCTTCCCTGGTAATGAAGCACACCATCTCCCCTTGGGAGAAAGCCTCAACCTCCTTTCTGAGAACTACTTCCTTAAGTTTAAGTAGAACTGCATCTACATATTGTCTGGATTTAACTTCAACTACCAAGGATGAATCTGACTCATTTTGCACTACTATTCCACCTTCGGCTGAGTCTACCAGCCGCACCCCTAACTGGGCTAGTCTGTGAACATCCCTTGCTAACTCCTTTTTATCCTCCTCCATATGAGTCACACTCCCCATAGTCCGTCCACTTAGGGCGTCAGCCACCACATTGGCTTTGCCCGGGTGATACAGTACACTCATGTCATAGTATTTCAGGAGCTCTAACCACCTTCTCTGTCAAAGGTTTAGGTCCATCTGGCTGAACACGTACTGAAGACTCTTGTGATCTGTAAATACATCTACGTGAGCTCCATATAAGTAATGTCTCCATATTTTTAATGCGAATACCATCGCTGCAAACTCTAAGTCATGAGTTGGATAATTCTTCTCATGAATTTTGAGCTTTCTGGAGGCATAGGCTATCACTTTAACCCGCCGCATCAGAACACAACTGAGTCCAACTTTGGAAGCGTCACGATAAACAACTAACCCATTTGATCCTTCCGGTAAAGTTAACACTAGAGCAGTAGTGAGTCGAGTCTTCAACTCCTAAAAACTCTTCCCACACTCGTCTGACCACTGGATCACCTTCTTATGAGTTAACTTGGCCAGAGGAGATGCTATGGAGGAGAAACCTTCCACAAATTATCGGTAATAACCCGCTAAGCCTAGAAAACTCCTGATTTCAGTAGAAGAGGTCGGTTTGGGCCAATCCTTCACTACTGCTATCTTATGAGGATCTACTTGTATCCCTCTACATAAGACCACATGACCCAAGAAAGTCACAGACTTCAACCAGAATTCACACTTGCTGAACTTGGCGAATAACTGGCGATCTCTGAGAGTCTATAATTCTAACCTTAGGTAATTGGCATGATCTTCTTCATTTTGGGAGTACACCAGAATCTCGTTGATAAATACGATGAAGAACATATCAGGTACTGCTTGAAAACCCTATTCATCAAATCCATGAAGGTTGTTGGGGCATTCGTTAACCCAAATGACATCACCACAAACTTGTAGTGACCATACTGAGTTTTGAATGTTGTTTTCGGCATGTCACTCTCTCTAACTCTTAACTGATGCTACCCTGATCTAAGATCAATCTTGGAGAAACAGCTGGCTCCCTGAAGTTGATTAAACAGATCATCAATTCTGGGCAGAGGGTACTTGTTCTTAATTGTGACCTTGTTCAAATGATGGTAATCTATGCACATTCTGAGGGTACCATATTTATTATGCAAGAATAACACTGGAGCGCCCTAGGGATAGATGTTGGGTCTGATAAAACCCTTGTTAAGAAGATAATTTAGCTGCTCCTTCAACTCCTTAAGCTCCGCAAGAGCCATTCTGTAAGGAGGGATAAATATGGGCTAAGTATCTGGGAGAAGATCTATTCCGAAGTCTATTTTTCATTCAGGGGGAACTATGGGAAGATCATTAGGAAATACATCTGGGAACTCGTGGACAACTGGAACTGACTGAATGGCTGGGGTATCAGAGTTGGAGTCCTTGACCCGAACTAGATGATATAGACATCCTTTAGAAATGAGTTTTTGGGCCTTAAGGTAGGAAATAAACCTACCCTTAGGCGCTGAACTATTGCCTGTCCATTATAATACTGGCTCCTTAGGAAGTTGGTGACAACTCTAGTTCTGCAATCAATTAAGTCATAGTAGGAGTTTAACCTACCCATGCCAAGAAAAGGTCAAAATCAACCATGTTTAGCTTTATGAGATCAGTTGGAATTACTTTGTTCAGGATTGAGACTGGGCAATTTCTATACACCCGACTGGATCTAACTGACTCGCCAACTGGGGTGGAGACTGAGGATTGTTATAAGAGGACCTCTGGACTTATATTGAACTGAACCGCTATATAAAGAGTCATGGTAGAAAGAGTAGCTCCTGGATCTAAGAGGGCATATACGTCTAGATGAAAGAGACGTAACATACCAGTAACCACGTCAGGTGAGCTTTCCTGATCCTAACGGGAATATAGAGCATAGAAATGATTTTAGCGCTGACTGCCATCTATACCTGATGTGTTAGCCTACTGGGCTGGTTGACCTGCTGGAGCTGATGATGTGGTAGATTGTGACTTCTCTCGCCCTGCTGATGGGCATTTCCTAAGCCTGTGTCCAAGCTATCCACACCCAAAGCATCCCTCTCGTCTGTGAAGGCATTCTCCTGGGTGATTCCTACCACACTTGGGAGAAGTTGGATACTTGTTTTTCGATACTACTGGAATCTATACATTGATTCACAATTTTTTTGAATCGTATGCATCAAAAGGCGCATGTATGGTTCCTAAGGGATACATTTTTACCCTAATCAACTGACTTTATCGAGAAAGATTACTTTAGTGCCAGATGACCCACCCCTACGATCCTGGCAGGACCGAAAGGCTGGGGCGCTGGCTGAACTAAGTGCTGGGGCTCTCTGCTGCTGCGATTGTGGCTGTGGGCGGCTACTACCGCTAGACCTCTGATGGCCGAAATCTGACTGGCCAGTCCTTGATCGTTTGTTCTTACATTCCATATCTTTGAGCTTTTCGGCCTCAATCTGTTGGGCATACACAATTAAACTAGAGAGGTCCGTATCCTTGATTAGCATTGTTGTCCTGCACTCCTTGAGGACCAGATTAGATACTCTATTTACGAACTTAAACATGCAAACCATTGGTTTGGCTACCATCTCTAGAGCGTACTTTGATAGTCTGGTAAACTCCAGAGCATATTCCTCCACTGTTCTATTTACCTGACGCAGATTCATAAATTTCACCATTTTAGCCTACCTCAACTCCAGCGCGAAAAACTTGTCTAGGAAAGCTGTGTGGAATTCTTCCCACTCCACTTGTCCTGCTTACATTGGCCATCCTTCCTTCCACTGGTCATGCCAGACTTAGGCTACTCCTTTCAGCTGGTAGGCAGCCAAATCAGCACTGTCAGAGAAACTGACACCTATAGTTCGGGTGATCTTTCTAATCTTATCTACAAACCCTTTTGGGTCCTCTCCCACCTTCGTTCTATGAAAATATAGAGGGTTCATCCGGGTAAAATCCCGCACCCGAGCAATAGCTACAGACCCATTTGTGGCTACTGGAACCACCTGCTGGTTCACTTGGTTGGTAACTGTTTGAGCCAGCAATTGAATGGTCTCCCTGAATTCGGCGGTAGATATGGATTCATCTTGACGAGCTATCGGGGATGATGGGGCGGGTCTGTTGGCATTACCAGCCCTTCATTCATTTTCACGTCGGGGAGGCATTGTTCACTAAAATGAAACAGAGCATGCGCTAGAAGGGCGTTCTAGAATTGAACTTTAACGCACGATAAGGAGTATGAATAAAAGGAAATTTTTCCTAATAACATCTTGTAGCCTCCTCGTCATAAGTGTGGCGCGCTTCAAACTCATGAATAAGACTCTACTCAATGCGGCTTTCAGACTTTCCGAGGATACTCCAAACCAAGCGCTCTGATACCAAGTTTGTCATATCCCGAGCCTACACGCTGGACGTAACATGGTACTTGAAGCTACAAGTGACCTCAAGTCAACCCCTGGTCTATCATTCACTAGTATTTTAAATAATCATCCACAACGGAAATTTAAAATAATATAATAAAACATTTGTGAAAGACAAGTTTGAAAGTATAAAGTTCAAAACATTTGAATAATATTGGTAAATCTGAACGTCATGTCTATCTGAAAGCCATCTAACTGAGGAGTTTTTGGGACAAGACCCCAGCTAACTCAAAGCCTAACTGAAACTAATAAATGACTGAATGAAAGAAATAATTCCCTCGGATGGTGAGGACTCATACTTCACTGCTGAGATGGAGAATCTGAACTGCGGTGGCTAGTGGTGCTAAGCCTGAGAACCTGCAGCTGTATCATGAAACAATGCAACATAAAAATATGAATTAGTACTTTGAATGTACTGAGTAGGTGAGAGAAACATCAATAATATAACAGAACTAGTAATTGAACTGGTACGACATGAAATGAACAACTGAAATGCTGGAACTAATACAACTGGTGTAGAACTGATATGGTCAAAAATGACCCTGACTGATGGTCATAAACATGTCCTAAGTCTGAAAGACTGAGTCTGAGATACTACACTAAACTGATCTGAACTGAGAAATCTGAGAGTGGACTAACTTACTAGTGGGAGAGTCTATAACCGACATTTAACCACGTGAGCTAGATGTGGAGTCCGATGTATACACCCCACAAGTAGGAACTAATATACCTTGCCAGGGTATAAAGGCAGGAAATGGGTGATCACAAAAGTATGGGGCCAATCAGGACAAGTAATATTGTAACCTACGCTGGCAACGTAGTTCTGGGAACCTGGGTGCACTGGAACCCCGACCGGCTCAGTGCTAAGTCTTACTCTCACTGGAAACCTGTACTTAACTATTAGGTTGATAGCTCGAAACTGGGGTCCAAGACTATTCAGGGACATATAATTGAAAGTACCCTGAGAGTCTTATCGGGCCGGAGTCTGAAACTGGGTTCTAGACTGGTCAGAGCTGCTTATCTAGAAGCGTCGTAACCATCTAAGAACAATCTATAACTGAGTTGGGGTCCTGGGGCTGGTCATAGCTATAAGTGTAAAATGTCATGACCACCTAATGGACCAAACAACTATAATCTGAGTCTAGTTCTGATAATTGAGAGGCACCACTTACACCTCGGGAAAAGACTGTAGTCAAACTGATCAGTTGACACTTTCTGAATAGTTCTGAAAGAGAAAGTTCGGTGTTATAACTGACTAGACTACTAATCAACTAATAGATAGCTCATTCATTCCGACAACATGGACAATTTCATAACATAGCAAAGTTTCAAGAATTAAAGGAATCTCATCTAGTAGGGCAAAGTCATTCTCATTATTGGACTAGTTACTCAACAAATATTTACAACAAAATTTCTAGGAAAATCATCCCACAATATACTTCACAAAATTAGATGAAATTTAATATGCAATAATTCATACTCTAAAATTTAGGGCTGTAAATCATCTTGGCCAGAACAACAACAATTTATTGAAGAACTGATGAAAATCATATGAATGTTAAGCATGGACAATAACCCAATTAAAACTAGCGAAAACCAACATGAAAATCTTTTGCACAATTGAACATCCCAGGGCTAAACTGATAGGAGGACTATGGGATGATTTCGGGGACACAAGGGAAGGAAAATTACCTTATTGAATTCCCACATACTAACTAAAATTCACCCAGAGAAGAGGACTTGAACTGCTGCAATAGATGAGAACCCTAAGCTTGCTTGGGAGTTTCTTTAGAGGACTTTCGATAAGTTTCCTGAGAATAAACATGAGAATAAGGGAAGGAACTGTCCAACCCTCCAATAGGTCTAAATTTACGTTCAAGACAATGTAATTTAGATCTTAGGAGAATAGGAAATTACTAAATATCCCTTAGAAATTCGCTGGGAAAAACTGACAGGTGCCCCTAACGGGTGACCTAATGGGTCGTGGTGACTGACCACGATTCGTGGTCACTCCCGTTAGGTACACTGGTTGGGCTCCTCAGTAGGCTACCACGAGGAACCCAACAAGTTGTGGCCTATGATCACAACTCGTGGTCGCCAGTCGTGGACCACACTGTCTCATTCTGGAGATTTAATGCTTAGTCTAGTAATGAGTCACTTAACGAGTCGTCGGCACATTTAATGACTCGTTGCACCCACTCGTCAAGTACACTGGTCAACTAAATATACTCTCAACTCAGACCTAACTACGGGTGACTTAACGGGTTGTGGTCAGTGACCACGACTTGTGACGTCCCTTGTTAGGTACATTGCCTCCCTCCTTTACATTATCTAGACTTCTCCTCACAACTCACCTAATGAGTCGTGACATTACTTAACGACTCTTCAGGTGGGCCGTCCTGCAACGTTTCTGCAGTTTTCCATATTTTTCTAATTTAAGTCCTGGATATTGATTTTTAGTTTCCGAGGCATTACAACAGGATACAAATATTAGGGATCGCATACCATTGATAATGTTCTAATGGAATTAAACTTTTAAATTTCTATCAGACCAGCACAAAGGAACCTCTGCTATTTGAATGCCTTTCTATCCCTTGTAAACCTAACAATGCTACATAACCCTACAAGATGAAAATTGGATAGTGGCTATGTAGGAAGAACTAAATCATTTTGAAAGAAGTAAAGTATGGCATATGGAGCCAAAACCAAAAGGTAGAACTATCATTGGAACCTGGATGTTTAGAAACTAGCTAGATAAACATAGAACAGTTACAAGGAACAAAGCATAATAGTGGTCCAAGGATAGAATCAAGAGAAAGGTATTGACTATGATGAAACCCTTGCTCCAGTTATAAGATTTGAAGCTATAAGGTTACTCTTAGCCTTTCCCGCATACATAGAATTCACACTCTACCAAATGAATATGAAAAGTATGTATCCCAATGGGTACTTGAAGGAGGAAGTATATGTCAAGAAGCCTCCAGGATTTGAAAACACTGAATTCCCAAACCACGTTTTCAAGCTTGACAAAGCACTATATGGACTCAAACAAGCTCCAAAGGCATGTAATGAGATACTATCTAAATTTTGCTAGAAAATGGACATACAAGAGGTAAAATTGAAAAAATTTGTTCCTAAACATCAAAGGAAATGATCTTCTAATTGTGCAGGTATATGTGGATGACAACATATTTGGAGAAACAAGTAAATCCATGTCAAAGGAATTTGCCAAATTAACATAATGTGAGTTTGAGATGAGAATGATGAATGAACTAAACTTCTTTCTGGGATTAAAGGTCAAACAAACCTCAATTGTTAACATGTTTCATCAGCAGATATGAAGTAGATGCTCAAGAGGTTCAAACTGGAATATGCAAATCAAATAGACACCCTATTGCCACTACCTCTAAACTTGACCTTGATGAAATAGGTTTGTCGATCGAGCAAAAATTGTATAGAGGCATGATTGAGTATCTCCTGTATCTCCCTGCTAGAAGACCTAACATAGTCCTAAAGTTGGATTATGTGCATGATTTCAACCTAATACGAAAGAATCACACTTAAAAGTTGTAAAAAGAATCCGAGGTACTTAAAAGGAACAAGTAATTTAGGTATGTGGGGTCCTAAGCGAAGCAATTTAAATCTGGTTGGATATGCTGATGTTGACTATACAGGGTAGTTGGTTGACTAAGCACCACATGTATGTCACACTTCCTTGAATCATGTTTAATATCTTGGGCAACCAAAAAGCAAAACATTGTAGCCTTTTCTACTATTGAGGCTGAGTATGTTGTTGTTGGTTCCTGTTGTGCTCAACTAATATACATCAAACAACAATTGAGAAATTTTGATATGTATATTGGTTGTCCTCTTATTTTTTTTCATAATACTATTGCAATTAGTATTGCAAAGAATCCTATTCAGTAGAAAAGGACCAAACACATTGACATAAGACATTATTGGTAACGCTCAAATCACACTCCTGTAAAAGTATGACGCGAACGTTGTCAATATATAACCCAACAAAGGGTGGTGTCAATCCCATAGGGAATATGTGGTCAAGATATAGAATAAAGTTAGTATTTAATATTTTAAGTGTCTTATCTCCAAAAGGGGTTTTTGTAAAAGCAATTATATGAAAATGTTGAGAATTAATTATTGTTTATCAAGATTATGCAAAGAACTAGGGTAAGTGTTCCTATGGATTCATAACTTCTTCGGGTTTGCTTACTTGTAGAACTGATAACTAGGGTTCATCCAAATGACTGGTTCATCCCTATTAAATGACTATACTCAATCACCGGATTAGGTCTCATCAGCGATTTCACTTAAACTGTTATCAATTTGTCCCAAATTAACTATCCTGCGACCGCAACTCAAGTCAAAAAATGACCCATCAAGATCAAAGCATTGTTGTAATTCTCTTTTCCTAATCTCTACTTCTCTAAGTTCAATAAAGGAAATAATTTGGGCAAGTTCTAACGGTGCGCTCTGTTAAAAAATTAATAAAGATGAAGAGAATACAATACAAGTGTTTAGCATTGGTTTAGAATCACTTTGTGCAACCATAGTTTGTTAAATCACCATAGTTTCCACAACCCTAGTTGTGGAGGTTTTGGCCTCTCATGATTGTTAGAGAATTATAAGTATCATACAAAAACACATAATTTAGAACCTACAAAGATGATTGGAAGAAAACCCACTTGATTATTGCAAGAATTAATGAAAAACAAGTCAAGAACAATGGAAGAATCAACTCAAGAAAATCCCAAAAGTTGTTCTCCAATATTCAAAACTCTCTACAATCGGTCTCTCTAATTGTGTCTCTCCAAATTCGACTCTCCTTAACAAAAATAATATAGAAAAGTATTTATACAAATAATTATAAACTTTTTCTAAATTAATAGGAGAACTTCTAAAACTATCGCTGACTTCACCTACGAACCGTAACATGATTGTACGGGTCATACCTTCACTCGTACATTGGCTGGCTTCTTCTTATTTTGAATAAGTGTTGGAAACTGGTACGACTCATACCATGAACCTATGAGTCGTACAATCTGGTCGTGGTTTGAAATTGCAGCTTCTGGCATCCTCTGTTTACTTTCACAGGATGCTTGGTATGACTCATACTTTCATCCTACGACTCATGACTTCCAGTCGTACGTTGAGATCTGCCATTCTTCAATTATTTTGGAGTTTACCTTAACTCCTTGGTACGGGCCTTAGGAAGATATCATGATCCGTGGTTACTACCCGTACTTGGAGACTTGTCTTGTGCAGCATTTTTTGGTATTTATCACGACTATTATGGTATGGCTCCTACCAGGGTGGTATGGCTCGTACAATAAGTTGTACTGCGCCTTTTGCCTCAAACACATAGTCTGGACTTTTCGACGACTCTTAGTATGGATCATACTGAGATTCATACTTAGCCCTTTTTCTGCATATTTTCCTTCTTTTGCACATTTTAACTCCAACACCTAATTTCCCTGAAAACAAAGTAAAAGTGCATCATATCCAGATAAACACACCTAAGTCCATGATTATTTCCTCAGTTTTAAGCGTCAAAAGTGTTGTAAACCCACAACGCATAAACACCCTCAACTTAAGATTTCTGCATGTCTGAAGCAAAGAAAACAAAACTAAAAATGATGCTTAACTAGAAAGTAAACTTAGAATACCTACAACCAATATAATAAAATTTGCTCTATGAACCACAATCAGCTATTGACCCTTTTTTTCATTCAAACCAAGTCAACCATGAACACATGTAACTACAACTTATGACATACAGGGATGAAGATATGACATCCAACTATTAGCAAAGAATTGAGTTATCACCAATGCCATTCACACAGACAATTGGCAGAACATAACACAAACCATGTACCCTCACCGCAAATGAAGTCCCCAACCCTCACAGATATATATAAATATCAAACTTGAGACTCAACAAGTAAGACTCTCACCCTCACAAAGAAGTTCCATATACTGCACATCGGATACCATAGGCTTGCCCTTATTTTCTCTACTTTGGCTTTTTGGACAGTTAAACTAGGATCATTATAGAACTTTTTCAAGCTTGTAATGTAGGCTTAGGGATGGGTATGATAGATATGGATTTTAGTGGCTAACCCTCCTTGGCACTACACAACTTTTCTCCACTTTTAGCTTTTTACCACATTTTTCATTTTTCAACTTTTTCCTCCCATTTCTCCATTTAAATGCACTATGTAGGTGCAGTGTGTTTTTATCATCTTTTTCATCTCTCTTTTTTCTCTTTTCTTTTTTCTTTTCATTTTTGCTTTTTCAGCTCTTTTTCTTTTCTTTTCACAAAA
This sequence comes from Datura wrightii, assembly GCA_035772735.1. Classification (NCBI taxonomy): domain Eukaryota; kingdom Viridiplantae; phylum Streptophyta; class Magnoliopsida; order Solanales; family Solanaceae; genus Datura; species Datura wrightii. Next base: position 149,985,886 of record JASDFA010000018.1, read on the forward strand.
CACCTCGCTCTTCTTTGACTTTGTTTCCTTTTTCTTCTCCACCCTTACACAGTTTACGCACACCTACTATAGCCACCATCAACTTAGGAATTTTTCCTGAGTTGAGGTTCACATGTCCAAGGAGGGATCAAGGCCAAGCAGGTTCGTTATAAACATGGTCAAGGTGAATAGGTAATCAAAGAAATTAGGTCAACTTTCAGGCTCAAATATGGGATCAAGGGAATCATTTCATTTGGTAGGAAAATTTAAGCTAAAATAGGCTATGACAATAATGACCTATGATCCTTTCCTAACCAACCATCCTAGAATCTATATAAAGACCAACTGGGCAAGTTCTAAATCCTCAACACAGTATTGAACTGAGTATTAATCCTCACTCACTCATGGTACATGTTTGCGTTGATTCTACTTATTCAGTTCATGCACAGCTAAACTATAACTACACATGCTAATAATATGAATGCCATTCAAAGATCCACAAAAGTCATACTTTGCAATCAACCTACACAGCTAACATCAAAAAGTATTCAGATAGGGTCATTTTTTCCTAAAATATCAAAACCACTGCATTTATTGGCTGTAAGGTGATCTTAAGCTACTTCTAATTACACAAATAAAAAAGAACCTAAACATGCCGGTTCTACTAGATAGAATCTCTGAGGGAAAAGAAACACGACAAGAAAAACCCTTGGATGAATAAAACCCAAAAAAATACAAGTACACCCCCTTTTTAAAAAAATATGCTTCATCCCGAAGCATCAACTATAAGAACAAGGGAAAGGGACATACCTGGGGCTACTCAGACTTCACCTTCCATGGGTTGCCTCCCATGCAGTACCTGATTTAACATCGTGGCACGAGGAAATTTCCTTGATCATTTAGGCATCATTAAAGTACACCGATTCAATCTCTTTTATCTCTTTAGTTTTTCTTATATACAGCTTTATCCTTTGCCCATTCACCTCTAACCTCTTACCATCTTTATTTTCAAGATACACTGCACCATATGGGGACACGTTCATCACATTATACAGTCCCATCCACCTAGATTTCAATTTACCAGGAAGCAAGCAGAGCCTTGAATTAAACTGTAGGACTAAATCACCAGTGTTGACCTCCCTTTTTGCTATTATCTAGTCATGGTAGATTTTCATCCTTTCTTTATAAATGGCTGCACTTTCATAAGCTCAAAGTCAGAACTCATCTAATTTATTCAGCTGATCTAGTCTCAACTTGGCTGCATCATTCCAATCCAAATTCAACTTTTTTAGTGCCCATAGTGCCTTATGCTCTAACTCTACCAGCGGATGACATGACTTTCCATAGACAAGTTGATATGGAGATGAGCCAATGGAGATCTTATAAGCTACTCGATATGCCCATAGCGCATCATTACGCTTCCTAGACTAGTCTGTCCTGCTGGTGTTCACTATTTTGACTAGAATAGTCTTGATCTCCCTGTTGGACACTTCCACTTGCCCACTTGATTGAGGATGGTAAGGTGTTGCCACATTATGTTTCACACCATATTTATCTAGAAGAATTCTAAATAGGCGATTACAAAAATGTGACCCACCATTCACTAATGATTGCTCTGGGAGTACCAAATATAGCAAATATGTTCTTCCGAAGAAATGTTGTGATACTTTTTCCTTCATTGTTAGGGAGTGCAATAGCTTCCACCCATTTTGACACATATTGCACAGTCACAAAAATGTATTTCATCCTATATGAGCTCATGAATAGGCCCATTCAAATAACTCTACTTCAAGGATAGGGGTTAATAGTAGCTCATGCTTACGAGTAATGCCACCTTGCCTTTGGCATTGATCACATGACTTGGAAAAATGGTAAGCATCTTGGTGGATAGAGGGCCAATAAGACCTGCACTACAAAACTTTGTGCGCGGTTCAGATACCACTATGATGACCCCCAACTGGGATAAGTGGCAAGCCTTTAAAATACTCACCATCTCTACCTTTGGCATACATCTCCGAATCAGCCCATCTGCATAGATACGAAAGAGATATGGTTCATCCCAATAGTACCTACGAGCATCAAACAAGAACTTCTTCCTTTACTGGGGCATCACATCTGCCAGAGTAATGTCGCTCGCTAAATAATTTGCATAGTCAGTGAACCAAAGGATCAAATCTTGAGATGCAGCCAATACCTATTCATCTGGGAAGGCATCATCGATATCAATCTCATCCTTTGCTCTATACTCTGCTTCTAGTCCGAACAGGTGATCGGCCACCTGATTTTCTGTTCCCTTTCGGTCTTTTACCTCAAATTCACATTCTTAGAGAAACAACACCCATCTTATTAGCCTAGGCTTAGCATCCTTTTTCAACATCAAGTACCTCAGTCCATCATGTTCTGTATGGACAATTGCCTTAGTTCTAAGCAAGTATACTTGAAACTTTTCAAATACAAAGACCACTGCTAGTAGCTCTTGTTCAGTGACTGTGTAATTCTTTTGAGTTGCATTACGTGTCTTTCTGGAATAATAGATAGGGTGAAAAATCTTTGCTCTATGTTGGCCCAGGATAGCACCAAGGGCCACCCCACTAGCATCACATATTACCTCGAATGGAAGTGAACAATCTGGAGCTATAATAATAGGAGTTGTGGTGAGTCTCTGCTTTAGGAATTCAAAAGCCTTCAGACCTGCCTCATCAAACACGAACTTCACCTCCTTCTCAAGCAGTTTACAACAATAGTTTTGCAATCTTTGAGAATTCCTTGATGAACCTCTTATAGAATCCTACATGCCCTAAAAAGCTTCTGATCCCCTATATAGAGATAGGTGGTGGCAATCTTGCTATTACTTCAATTTTTACCTTGTCCACCTCTATCCCCTTTCTTGAGATTCTATGACCCAACACTATCCCATCTTTGACCATAAAGTGACATTTCTCCCAATTTAGGACCAGATTAGTTTCTTCACACCTGTTTAACACTTTGCTCAAATGCTTGAGGAAGGATTCAAATGACTCACCAACAACTGAGAAATCATCCATAAATACCTTGATGGTGTACTCTACCCTATCTTAGAAGATCAATATCATAAAGCGTTGGAATGTGGCTGGTGCATTACACAACCCAAAGGGCATCTCCTAAAAGCAAAATTTCCATACGGGAAAGTAAAGGTGGTCTTCTTTTGGTCTTCTGGGGCTATAGAGATCTGATTATACCCCAAATAACTATTAAGAAAGTAGTACCAACCTCTACCTGCCAACCTGTCAAGCCTCTAATCCTTGAACGACACTGGAAAATGGCCTTTCTGGGTCCAGTGATTAAGTTTTTGGTAATCCATGCACACACGCCAACCCGTGACTGGTCTTGTTGGTATCATCTAATTTTTCTCATTTTGTACCACTGTTATCCCACCTTTCTTTGGCACACACTATACTGGACTCACCGACTTGCTACTGCAATAGGGTAAACTACACAGTGTCTTAGCCACTTGATATTTTATTTCTTTACCACCTCTTGCATAGGTGGGTTTAGTCGTCGCTAATGCTCTATACTTGGTACACAATTCGGCTCAAGCTGTAATTTGTGGGTGCATACGCCTGGAGGGATCCCAATGATCTCTACAATGGTCCATCTGATTGCCTTTTTGTACTTTTTCAATACTGCAACCAGAGCCTCCACTTGCCAGTCTGCTAGGTCTGCTGCAATAATTACTGGAAAGGTGTCGGTTTCCCCCCAAGAATGCATATTTTAAATGGGGAGGTAATGCCTTAAGTTCCAAAACTGGTGGTACCTCCACTGGTGGTTTTGTTGGAGGAGTTTCGCAGTTCTTTAAGTCAAGGTCTAACATCTCTATCCTGAAGTTATATGACCCCATTCCCTCTAGGGCATTTACCAACTCTGTGTACCCCGATACTTCATCTCCCTCATAATTCATCAAGATAGATGCTAGTGTATCAACACTCATCATCTCTCCTATACACACTAGCAGCCTCTTGTCTTCTATCTGGGTGTTCACACAGGTGGTTCTTGAGATGAGGCTTCCTTGTTGTAGCCTGAATGAATCACAAACCAAAAAGAAAAATGTGAACATGGAAATAAAAACTAAGTTAAACATAGAAATTACTCTAATACTAAGTCGTAGTCCCTGGCAATGGTTCCACTTTTGATAACGCTCAAATCATACTCCTGTAAAAGTATGACATAGAAGTTCTCAATATATAACCCAAAAAAGGTTGGGATCAATCCCACAGGGAATATGGTCAAGATATAGAATAACTCTAGTATTTAAGCTAGGGTTTTGTAAAAGAAATTATATGACAACATTGAGAATTGATTGTTGTTTATAAATATTGTGCGAATAACTAGGGTAAGTGTTCCCATTAGATTCATAACTACTTCGAATTTTACACTTGTGATTTATCCCAATGCTTACTTGTAGAATTGATAACTAGGTTCACCAAACCGACTAGTTCATCCCTATTAAATTACTAAACTCAATCACCGGGTTAGGTCTCATGAGCTATTTCACTTAAACCGTTATCAATTTGTTCCAAATTAACTATCCTGTGACTGCAGCGTAGGTCATACAATGACCCATCAAGATCAAAACTTTGATGTAATTTTCTTTTCCTAATCTCTATTTCTCTAGGTTCAAGCAAGTAAAAAATTCGGGCTAGTCCTAACGCTATGCTCTGTTAAGAAAATATTAAAGATGAAGAGAATACGATACAAGTATTTAGAATTGGTTTAGAATCACTTTGTGCAACCCTAGTTTGTCAATTCACCATGGTTCCCACAACCCTAGTTGTGGAGGTTTTCTTCTCTCATGATTGTAAAAGAATTATAAGTATTCATAGATAAACACATAATTTAGAACCATAATTTAGAACCTACAAATATGATTGAAAGAAAACCCACTTGATTATTGCAAGAATTAGTGAAAAACAAGTCAAGAACAATGGAAAAATCAACTCAAAGAAAATCCCAAAAGTTGTTCTCCATTACTCAAAACTCTTTACGATCGGTCTCTCAATTGTCTCTCTCCAAATATGAATTTTCTTAAAAAAGTAACCTAAAAAAATATTTATATAAATAATTAAAACTTTTTCCTAAATTAACAGGAAAATTGCTAAAACTGTCACTGACTTCTGTTCGGTGCTTTGGTTGGGGTTAAAAACCGACACGCAAGTGCACGTGGTCAAACAAGTAGTAAGTGGCTTAAGTAAGCCAAGTATCGATCCAAGGAGACTCTGGATAAGTGAAAATTGCTTAAGTATACTATATTCTATCTCACTTCTAAATATGCTGACAACAACGTAACCAACAGTTGAATAATTTGTTTTATAATTTCTATACTAAAACTACTAACAATTATCTACTTTGAATTTAAACTATGGATATGAGCATGCCAAGGTTAAGAACATGTAATGAACTGATTATCATCATACATTGGTTAATCTTCTCTTCCAGTTGCTAGCCAAGAATATTAGCCAAGAAATTAAAACTCTCGTATTTAATCTCACTTAAGAATCATAAACCATCCGTCTACATTTCTGTGATCAAATGCAATTCATGACCTAGCAATACAATTCCGGTTCCTAAATTGACTAATACGACTTTCAAGTATATTTCTATCAGGAAAGCACATCAAAACTCAATTTTCCCAAATCAAGTTAAGAACAATACCCTATTAATTCACAACTTTCCAATTTCGTGCTCTCTCGAGTGAAATCGGCTTTTTAGATATACATTAATGTCGGCCACACACCAATGCAGTAAGAACAAGAATTAATAGAACAACATGGAAGAAAAAGATAAAAAACCATATAATTCAATAATCAAACTTCATCACAAATGTTCATAACCTCAGCAAGGAAGGGAATTAGCCACTCATTTATGGATTAATCATCCTAAAACAAGTGTTAATCATACAAACAATTGAGTGAAAGAAGAAAGAAGGAGAGAAAAAACCCTGAACTTTTCGTCCCTCAACTGCCTGTAACCCACGTCCTTGCTCCACCAAGTCTGAATTATGAAAAATATATTTAAGTGTTCTATTTATACTAGTGGGAATTTTTCCCGGAATAACAAGCAACCTGTCACGGAGTGCATCGCGGAGCACTGCCTCCGTGACACGGCGTGAACGCGGACCCTCTCTGGAAATTAGGGGTTCGGGAATAAAGCATCAACGTGGCACGACATGCAATGCGGAGGCTTGCCACCGTGCCACGGAGTTGTCGCGAGGCTCCACATGAATTTGACTAATTTTTCACCCTCCAGGCAGAATGCCTCCGCGATGGCAGCGTGACACGGCTCCATCGCGGAGCCCCTTTATATTGTTCAGTCCAATGCCTTTTCCGTGCTCGAATCCAAGTCCAACTCCGATATTGCTCCAACATGCATTTTAGCTCCTCGAAATCATATTTTACCTACAAAACAATGCTAATCATGTTGGTTAGTATAAATTCACATTTTATTACCAATTACATGAAAATGTATACACACTGCTAGATAAACAAGGCGAAAATGATACGTTTGAGTATCACTTGGGCATATAAATCTGCCCAAGATAACTTACCCCACACTTAAATCCTTGTTCGAGGACGAACAACAAACACACAATTCATGCAAATTACATCCCAACCTTCGCCACTATGGTGCGACAATTTGAGCTACGGTCATACCGATCATTCAATATTGCGAATCATCAAGAAAACATGCATGGTCTTAACAATGCAATGACCTTCAATACATTAAGACTTCCTAGACTTTAAGAATCGACTCTCGATATCGGCAAACTCATGCAAATCAGCTAATCAAGATACGAAAATCAATCTTTCATCAAGCATGTGCCCTCACAACTCAAGAGAATCTTCCCCTTTTTGCTCATGTAACACACAAACATTCAAGTAGGGGCATGTAAAAATTAATTTCACTCTCTCTCCCAAAAGAATTCACATGCATCATGTCATGACCCATAAGCTTGCCCTTAGTGTATTACTCCACTAATATAAAGAAATGCAATGTAAGATCACGTAGGACTTTAATGGGTTGTAATGGAAGCTATGGAACTAGTACATATTGGATTAGCCAATAATAGCCACTAGCATCCTTAAGCGCCTTTTCAACACATTCCCATCAACTCATGGACATTGTTTGTCTCTTTTATTTTTTCCATCATCCCATTCATGATGATTTACTTTCGTATGGCCCATTTCATCAAGCACACTTGACCCAAAAACAAAGGTTTTTCATGCACCTTCATTATCATTTAGTTATAGCAAGTGCACCTTCAACCTTTTCTTTTCTTTCCTCACTCTGCTTTTCTTTTTCTTTTCACCATTCTCACTCTTTGACACTTTGGGAAAATTATTTTCTCTTCTTAAGCGCTTAAGAGTTTTGTATAGGCTTTACGGCTAATGAAAAGAAAGAATTAAGCTCAGTTTAAGCTTTTTTGACAAAAGAAAGAAATAATAGGCTAAAGGCTCAACGGGCTGACTAGGGTATACAATCACATAAAAGGGGAGTATGACAAGAAAAAAAAAATAGAAACTCTCGGTTAAAACAAAGAAATGCCTACATCCTTTCCTACAATACACCTCCTTCATTTCGTTTTGTACACATACCAGGCAAGTTCTAGACACTTCACACTAGCATGGAATAACAATACCTCACTTCACACTTTATGCACATGCTCGATTCAAGATGCATTCACAGACTCTTTAATCAGCTAATTACATGAATTCAAAATTTAAGCCTCAATCACACCAAATCGAATTCTACAGCCTAGGTATCTCAACATATTTACAAAATTGCATGCTTTCATACGAATCACTTTTGCATTTTGAATATCAGTTACAACACGCAACCAAAATTTCACAACCATATAGTAACTACAGGTTCCGTCATGCAATCCACCAAAGAAAAAAATTGAAAATAAATTAAAATCACTACTCCTACCGACTACATTTCCCTTAAGACGGTCGTCATCCATCCATCATAGGGAACGATCACTAACTATGACGTCGGTTCAATGAGACTATTCTCGGTAAAAGAACCGAAAACAAACGCCGAGAAACCCAAAAAAATAAAAATTGAAAAATTTTGCAAAACATTGATCATTTCGATGGAAATATATTTACAAAATATTTTAAACATACACAAAATATTTTTGCAGAATTTTAAAAAAAATATCGATCATTTCGATAGAAAAAAGAAAAAATATTTACAAAACTTTTTACAGACTTAGTTGGCAACATCAACATTCCACAACACACATCAATACCACAAATATGTACAAATACATAACAATTTGCAATTCAAAAACACAGGGAAACATACATACAAAACAGAGGAAAGCATCCAAGCAAACCAGCCCAGCCCCAGCACCTAACTACTCCCCACCCCACACTTAAACCGAACACTGTCCCCAGTGTTCACAAAAATTAAAAATCACACAATTGGGTGGTGGAACTCCTTGATCAGTCAAAGTATTCCACTTCTTCATCAGGTGTTGCTGCCTCATCTCCCATGTCCGAGTCGCCTCCGTCGTCGTCATCGGACTCCACATCGGAGTGCTCCCGGCGTGTCTCCTCGTCCGTGGGGACATCATCGTCAGTGGGCTCTACAAAGGCTGGCCCCACTCGGCATAGAGCCCTAGCATTTTCGCCAAACGGGTAATCCAACTCGAGCTGCCATAGCTCCTCCTCCGTGGCTAGTCTCCCACCGATCCTGAGCAGGAGCATTTGCATTCCAAACATCCGTGCCATGTACTGGTCGTCACGAGCATGTCGCTCGCCAAGTGTCAGCACTGGCCCGTGTGTGGTGTTGGGGGCCTTAGTTTTGGTCACGTCCAAGGCCCGCCGCTCCAAATGCAAGATGTAATCCAAAGCCTCTTCCTCGACGTCGAGGCCCCGGAGAAAGGTGATGATTAGTCCACCGAACCCATACCTGTGGCCCTGGTGTAGTCGGGCTCTCTTCATGGCGGATATGATGACCGCCCCAACATTAATCTCCAGCCCTTTCATCAGGGCATACACCAGGCAAACACGGTCCCGGGTCACATCAGTCATGTGTACCCCTGGGATTAGGCACGAGCAGACTATCTTCAGCCATATTCTGGTCTCCCTGTTCATTTGAGAATAAGGCAGAGTCTGGTGGTAACCCCTTTCTTTGTGTCTGCTCCATCTAGCTGTGGACCGAGCCCCACACAATGTGCGTTTGATGTCGGCATATGGTGGGGTAATGTTCAGCTGGCGGAGAACGTGGGCGTCTGTGTCCCGCGCTCCGATGATGGCATTTAGCTGTTGGGGTTCTAGAGTGACTATCTGCCCTCTGATCTTGACTGTGTGGCTTCTGATTGCCGGGTTCCAATTAGCATAGAACTCCCGGACCAAGTGTAGGTTGCATTCCTTGGGCTCCTGAAATATGAAGCTGAGCCTAGCTGCCTCGATCCTTTGAACTATTCTGGGGAACTCCTGTGCTAATGGTTCCCGTGCAATATGCTCCTCGGGGAAGTATTTGTTTTCTTTGGGTTTGGCATACCACTTCTTCCCCTCATCAGTCACCCACCTCGTTCCATATTGGCGGCGCTGGCCGTGTGGAACTGCTGGTGCAGCTGGGACTGCTGTGCCCAGTCTAAGTCGCTTTCTTCCGGTGCCTGAAGTTGATGCACCTTTACCTTTATCTTGCCTTCTTGCCATTTTGTCTATCAACACACATAAATAAGCGCAATGTCAAGCTAAATGAATATTAACTTCGGCTAAGGTCGGGTTACACTAAGTTTACCCCACACTTAGTCCTTAGCTACGGTTACGATACTACGGCAATAATACTTTATTTACACCAAACAAACAACTATACAATTCATGCTTAGTGCGTTCAACAAGAAAAATTCGAAGGTATAAATTTAGCGTACTACTCAGACTTCGTACAGCTAATCTCAATCACTACCATCTCTAGCAATTCAACCACCGCACTTAGCAACTAAAAACAACGAAACAAAAACAACAACAAAAATTCTATATACATGAACATATACAACCAACCCAGTTCGAACAATTTTCAACATTTTCCCCAAAACCCGAGAATTCGTCGTCTATTAACATTCAAACATTTTTTACAACGACTTATCTCCTTCAATACGTACACTCTGGCATATATTTCACAAATTTAACAAGTTACCAATTTCGATTTCAACAACCAAGCCCTAGAATTGAATTTCGCAATCAAACTCGAATAATTCATACAATCGACAAGTTCAAACGATCATTACAACATTCCGAACTTTTATCAATCAATAAATACTCAAATTCATGCTCAATTTCGACTTAGGGTGATTTATCTCACCTCCCATGCTTAAATTCGAATAAAATCGACAAAAACTTAAGAGATAATCGGAAAACATACCTCGTAGTTGAAGAACTGACGAAAACTTGGTAATTCCTTGCCTTAAACCGTGGCACGGTTATGGGGAAGGGATTTTAGGAAGTTTGGTCGCGGAGGGAATTAAAAATGAGGGAAAAAGGGGCAAAATCGGGGGTTTAAAATGTAGAAAACACGCGGGTCACCCGGCAACCCGGTGTGACCCGTCACAATTTATATGGCAACGTGTCACGGAGTGCATCGCGGTGCACTGCCTCCGTGACACGGAGCCATCGCGATAGCCCTCTGGAAATTTTAAAATTTCCAGATTACACTTCAACGTGTCACGGAGGGTAACGCGGAGGTCCTCCTCCGTGACACGGAGCTATCGCCCCAGCTCACTGTCTTCAACATTTTTTTTTAATTTTTTTCATACCTCGCTTTTCCTTCACGATTCCGTGCACATTTTTCTCCGTTCGACCTGAAAATCATCTCACTAAACAAAATTGGTTAGATTAATAGGTTTCACCTAACTAAAATAAAAAAATACTAACTAAAACGTAAAAATTTTGTACTCAATCAAGAAAAAGAAAAATAAAATCTATGTACACTTTACAAAATGAAAGAAATTTTTTTTTCACGGGTTGCTTCCCGTGCAGCGCCTGGTTTACCATCGCGGCTCGATGTCCTTTATGCTCAATTGTCCGCTAGGGTGATGAACGATTTCTCACGATCATTGTCCTCCCCCCAGTAGTGCTTACCCTTATCTGGTGGTCTTCCCATCAACTCTCGGGAATCATTCATCTGCTTAGCATTACCATGATCAATTACATTGATCACCGAGAGTTCTTCATTCACCATCGGGAGCTTGGGTGCTTTGTACACATCGAACACCTCTACCTTGTCATGTGCTCGCATTGTAAGTTGACCCGCAGCTACGTCGATTAATGCTTTCCCAGTTGCCAAGAAGGGTCGTCCCAAAATAAATGGGACTTCCGCGTCTGGTTCAAAATCCAGAACAATAAAATCTACCGGGAAAATTAGGGAGCCTACTTGCACAAGCACTTCCTCAACAATGCCATCCGGCCTAGCTAAGGATCGGTCTGCCAACTGCAAGATTACGGTTGTAGGTCTAGGACTCCCTAGACCCAACTTTCTGAATACCGAAGATGGAATCAGATTTGTGCTCGCCCCCAAGTCACATAATCCACGAGCTCGGATGCTCTGCCCAATAGTAAGCTGGATAGTAAAACTTCCAGGGTCTTTTAGCTTTGTGGGCTGTCTATTTTGGATCCGGGAAGTGCATTCCTCTGTCAAAGTCACCATGGCATACTCAGTCAAGCGACTTTAGTTGGCCACGATGTCTTTAATGTATTTAGCATATTTAGGCACTCCCTGCAAGACATCAACAAGAGGTAAGTTAACATGTACCTGTTTAAGCACCTCCATGAATTTCTTGAAACACGCCTCCTCTTTGTGTTTCTTGAGTTGTTGAGGGAATGGGGGTGGAGGTTTTTCTGTTTCAGCTTCTTTGGTCTTCCCCCTTTCCGAACTTTGCTCCCCCTCAACTTCTGCTGCTCCCGAGTTTTGAGGTGATCTTTCTGGTTCCACCTCCTTCAGCTGCAAACCACTCCTTGTGGTCACTGCATTTACCTGCTTCGGATTTGGATCCGTGTCGCTAGGCAGTCCTCCTCTAGGCCTTGTATTTTGGGCACTAGCAAATTGCCCAAATTGATACTCAAGAGCCTTGGTCACTAACTGATTATTTTTCACTTCGGCTGCCAATTTAACATAGTCAGCCTGCAATTGCGCTTGGTTAGCGATCATGGTCTTGAACATCTCCTCAATGCTAGGTGATGGTGGTGGAGGAGGGGCATTAAGATTTCTGAATTGAGATTGGTATTTCTGTTGCCCTCCTTGATTCCTTTGCATACCTTGACCCGAACTTTGGCCTTGTTGGTTGTTGCTACCCCATGAAAAATTTGGATGGTTCCTCCAATTTGAATTGTAGCCACTACCATACTGCTGCTGATTTCTTTGTGCATTCCCCACAAAGTTAACCGAATCTGGGTTTGCTCCACAGCACTCAGCTGAGTGCTCACTGCTTCCACACACTTCACACCACATTTGCTGGACCGCATTGACTGAAGCTGAAGGCTGGTTCAAATTCATGTTGCTGAAGTGGTTGTTCAACTGATTCTGCAAGGCAGCTATCTGTGCAGCGATAGCTGTAAATCCATCCACTTCAAGCACTCCTGCTGCTTTCCGTGCTCCACCTCGTGATGAATAAGCATTCCATTCTGGATTGCCCTGTGAAATCCGGTTTAGCAATGTGTACAACTCCTCATAAGTCTTTTCCAGCGCTTGCCCTCCAGCTGCTGAATCTAGCAAAATTTTGGTATGAGGTTCCAAACCCTCAATAAATGTGTGTACCAATACCTCATTGGACTGATGATGATGAGGACAGTCCCGCAACATGGATTTAAATCTTTCCCAAGCTTGATACAAATTTTCTCCCTCCCTCTGTTTGAAACTTAGAATTTGACTTCTAAGTATGGCTGTTTTACTAGAGGGAAAAAATCTTATCAAGAACTTCCGTGCTAGATCATCCCACGTTGAAATAGAATTTGGTGGCTCAGCTTTCAACCACCTCTTGGCTTCACCAAGTAATGAGAACGGAAATAATGTAAGCCGAACATAATCAGGTGACACTCCAGCGGGTATATAAGTGTCACTTATCTCCAAAAAGTTTTGGAGATGCTGTTGTGGGTCTTCATGAGGGAGACCGGTAAATTTCCCGCTTGTGTGCAACAGTTGCACCATATTTTGCTTGAGTTCAAATCTCCCTCCAGGCTCTGGTTTGCGGATACTGGATGTTACATTGTTGGCATGTGGGATTGCCACCTCGCGAACCGGCCTTGCTGCTGCTTCTTCGGGCACTAACACTGCCCTTACAACCGGTGGATTTTGTTGCTCCATAATAGTCTGTCTGAGCAACTGCAGCTTTCTCTGTAGAGCTTCTCTCCGTTTACTATGAAATATACGTTCAGGCTCTATATAAGATTCCACCAGCTCTTTGTCTCTTGCCAGTGTTCACAGAAATCAAGTCTGTAAAATACAGGCTAAGACCAAGTTGTCAACACTTAAGAAAATAAAATAAAAATACAGTAAATTTACACTTAATACAATTTCACCAATTGCCCAGTCTCCCCGGCAACGGCGCCAAAAACTTGTTCGGTGCTTTGGTTGGGGTTAAAAACCGACACGCAAGTGCACGTGGTCAAACAAGTAGTAAGTGGCTTAAGTAAGCCAAGTATCGATCCAAGGAGACTCTGGATAAGTGAAAATTGCTTAAGTATACTATATTCTATCTCACTTCTAAATATGCTGACAACAACGTAACCAACAGTTGAATAATTTGTTTTATAATTTCTAGACTAAAACTACTAACAATTATCTACTTTGAATTTAAACTATGGATATGAGCATGCCAAGGTTAAGAACATGTAATGAACTGATTATCATCATACATTGGTTAATCTTCTCTTCCAGTCGCTAGCCAAGAACATTAGCCAAGAAATTAAAACTCTCGTATTTAATCTCACTTAAGAATCATAAACCATCCGTCTACATTTCTGTGATCAAATGCAATTCATGACCTAGCAATACAATTCCGGTTCCTAAATTGACTAATACGGCTTTCAAGTATATTTCTATCAGGAAAGCACATCAAAACTCAATTTTCCCAAATCAAGTTAAGAACAATACCCTATTAATTCACAACATTCCAATTTCGTGCTCTCTCGAGTGAAATCGGACTTTTTAGATATACATTAATGTCGGCCACACACCAATGCAGTAAGAACAAGAATTAATAGAACAACATGGAAGACAAAGATAAAAAACCATATAATTCAATAATCAAACTTCATCACAAATGTTCATAACCTCAGCAAGGAAGGGAATTAGCCACTCATTTGTAGATTAATCATCCTAAAACAAGTGTTAATCATACAAACAATTGAGTGAAAGAAGAAAGAAGGAGAGAAAAAACCCTGAACTTTTCGTCCCTCAACTGCCTGTAACCCACGTCCTTGCTCCACCAAGTCTGAATTATGAAAAATACATTTAAGTGTTCTATTTATACTAGTGGGAATTTTTCCCGGAATAACAAGCAACGTGTCACGGAGTGCATCGTGGAGCACTGCCTCCGTGACACGGCGTGAACGCGGACCCTCTCTGGAAATTGGGGGTCCGGGAATAAAGCATCAACGTGGCACGACATGCAACGCGGAGGCTTGCCACCGTGCCACGGAGCTGTCGCGAGGCTCTACTGGAATTTGACTAATTTTTCACCCTCCAGGCAGAATGCCTCCGCGATGGCAGTGTGACACGGCTCCATCACGGAGCCCCTTTATATTGTGCAATCCAATGCCTTTTCCATGTTCGAATCCAAGTCCAACTCCGATATTGCTCCAACATGCATTTTAGCTCCTCGAAATCATATTTTACCTACAAAACAATGCTAATCATGTTGGTTAGTATAAATTCACATTTTATTACCAATTACATGAAAATGTATACACATTGCTAGATAAACAAGGCGAAAATGATACGTTTGAGTATCACTTGGGCATATAAATCTTCCCAAGATCAACTTCACCTATGACCCATAACATGATTGTACAGGTTGTACCTTCACTCGTACATTGGCTGGTTCTTTTGATTTTCACTAAGTGTTGGAATCTAGTACGACTCATACCACGAACCTACAAGTCATACAATCTGGTCATGGTTTAAACTTGCAACTTATGGCACTCCTATTTACTTTCACAAGTAGCTTAGTACGACTTGTACCTTCATCCTACGACTCGTGACTTCTAGTCGTACGTTGAGATCTGCCATTCTTCAATTATTCTAGATTTTATCATGATTCCTTGGTATGGTCTTAGGTATCTATCACGATCCGTGGTTACTACCCGTATTTGGAGACTTGTCCTGTGCAACATCTTCTGGTCTTTATCATGACTGTTATGGTACGACTTGTACCAAGGTGGTACAACTCATACAATAAGTCGTACTGCACCTTTTGCCTCAAACACATAGTCTTGACTTTTCCATGACTCTCAGTACGGCTCATACTAAGATTTGTACTTAGCCCTTTTTCTACATTTTTTCCTTCTTTTTCACATTTCAACTCCAACACCTAATTTACCTTAAAACAAAGTAGAAGTGCATCATATCCATATAAACACACCAAAGTCCATGCTTTATTTGTTAGTTTTAGGCATAGAAAGTGTTGTAATCCCACAACACATCAATCATTTTCTGAGAGACAATGTAGAAAAAGATCTAATTTTAATACTACTTTGTGCCACTAAAGAAAAAATTGCTGACATTAAGGAACTAGGTAGAGGTCACTATAAAATGGATGTTAGAGCTAGGATGATTAAGAGTGCATAGGTATCCCTCAATGATTGGCTAGAAAAATCAACTCAATTTTACAACAATGATTCAATTTTAAAATGTTCTATTCAGCCTTGTACATTTAGTTATATGTCCTTACACCATGATTTTTCAACAATAAAAACATACTCAATGTAGTCCTATAAAGTGAGATCTGGAAGGGTAGAGTGTAAATAGAATTTATCCCTACCTCAGAGGTAGAGAGGTTATTTTCGATAGACTCTCAGATCAAGGAAAAATAGTCCAAAAAAGAAGTTACAGAAGTACAAGAAATAATACATTAAAAATAGCAGATAGTAATTGAATAGAAACTACAATAATATAATAAGATAATTGAGGTACAAGTTATCAACAAATAGTATAAAGATCGAAGGACAATAAACTACAGGAGCAATACTATGAGTACTAATATGAATGGAAAGCAAGACAATGCACAACTGTCTACTAAAATTCTATCATAATCCATGGCCTCCATTAAGATTATATCCTTAGTAAGCTTAAACTGTGTCATGTTCTCTCTAATCACCTCTCTCCAATACTTCTTTGATCTATCTCTACTTCTCTTGAAATCATCCATATCCAACCTCTCACACTCTGCAATGGGGTATCTGCGCATCTCTTCTTCACATGCCCAAACCCTCTTAGTGTTACTTCTCACATCTTGCCCTCCACTGAAGCTAGTCCCACCTTATCTCAGATATTCTCATTTCTAATTCTACCTCTCCTAGTATTTCCACACATTCATCGCGTGAGAGTTCTTGATTGGCCTATATATCAACCCATACAACATAGATCTAACCACTACTCTATAGAATATGCCTTTACATTTTTGTGGCACCTTATTATCATGTAAGACTCCAAATTTATAGACTCCACTTCATCCACCTTGCACCAATACGGTAAGTGATATCCTCAACAATCTCCTAATTTCCTAGAATAATGGAACCAAGATACTTGACAGTTCCTCTTTTTTGGATGACTTATGTATCAAGCCTCACTTCCACGTCAACTTCATGTGTTATGTCACTGAACTTGCACTCCAAGTACTCTATCTTGGTACTGCTCCACCTGAACCCTTTCTGTAACACCCCGGGATAATTTGAGTGATAAATTCGTATTTTCAAGGTAGGACTAAGAGAACTTAATACACTAACAAAAAAGTATCATGAGGTATTTAAGTCACTTGATGCCCGTGATGTCACCCAATAGCACGCAACTGCTCATGGTCGTCAAGTAATATAGGATTGTTAAGTCCAAATATCGTACCCACAGGGACTTGTCAATTTAATCATTATAAGGTTGTCACTTTGATTTCACTAATCTATGAAACAAATAAATTGGAGATTGGTTTGCAAAATTAAACAACTAAACTTCAAATGTAAGTATTAACTACAAACGAATGTAAACTTGATTGTATTTCGATAATGATGACAAACTAGGAAAATGGCACTTGGTTGGTTTCAGGTTGAGTTTAGTAGATGTAATTAAACTAGCATCATTCTTCCTACGGTTGTTAGTTGCAAGTTACTATCCTATTTCTTGCAACTATACCTAGCATCTAAGAACCACCTCATGAACCCTAACATCTATATCCCTATGTCGCAGGAGAGCATGAAACGACAATTATGCAAACTTGTATTTCAATAAAACTGGGTTGAAGGGTACATCCCTATCCTCAACAACAACTTATATCCTATCATAAATGGGTTCAAAGGTCTTTGAATTTTCATCTTGTATTTATTTTTAACCCTTCCAATTCCCTTTCCCAAGTTCAATCGAAAGCCAACAAATTACTTATGTCATGACCCGAGTCTACACCCTGGATAAGACACGGTACTTGAACTCACAAGTAACCCCAAGCCAACCCATGGTCTATCATAACACTGGCAATTCGAGTAATCATAGCGGAAGCTTAAGAAATAAAAACATTTAAGAAAGTTAAATGATAATAGTTCATACATCTGAAAGCAAAACTGAACGTCTGAGTCTATCTCTAAAAGTCATCTACAACTGATGAGTTGCTTGGACAAGCCCCCAGCTAACTTTAAAGTATAAAAAAATGAAAATAACTGGAAAAGTAAATATCATCCTCGAAAGATGAGGACTCCCACAGGATACTGCTGATATCACATGAAGAAGATCTACTAACGGTGTTGAGGTTGAGAACCTACGCCTGTATCATGATGCGATACAACATAAAAGGTATGCATCAACACTTTGAATGTACTATGTAAGTGGGAGAAAAAAATAACATAATGAATAAATAACTGAACTGTAATGACCAACTGAAATACTGAAAAACTGAACAAATGAAATATAACTCAGATGGTCAATAATGACCCTGACTGGTGGTCATAAACTGTCCTGAATCTGAGATACTGATCTGAGCTAACTGTACTGAATTGATCTGAGGAAA
This sequence comes from Datura wrightii, assembly GCA_035772735.1. NCBI lineage: Eukaryota > Viridiplantae > Streptophyta > Magnoliopsida > Solanales > Solanaceae > Datura > Datura wrightii. Next base: position 150,004,112 of record JASDFA010000018.1, read on the forward strand.
CTAAGATTGTTCTGAGCTAGATAAACTGAAACTGTACTAACTAGTGGAAGAGTCTGTAACCGACATGTAACCACATGAGCTAGACGTGGAGTCCGATGTATACATCTCATCGGTAGGACCCAATATACCTAGCCAGGATATAAAGGCATGAACTGGGTGATCACGAGTCTGGGTCCATAAGACCAATAAAATAACCTACTGTGGCAACATAGTTCTAGGAACCTGAGTGCACTGGAACCCTAGTCCGCTCGATGCTAAGTCCTTCTCCCACTGGATAGTGCTAGACTGACTACTAAGCTAATAGCTCGAAACTAGGGTCCAAGACTAAGTCAGGGCTACCTATCTGGAAGTACCATGAGAGTCTTATCGGACTGAATACTGTAATTGGTGTTCTAAGACTGGCCAGAGCTACTTATCTGGAAGCGTCGTAACCGTCTAAAGAACAAATTAAAATCCGATAACTGATACCTGAGTCTAATAACTGATAACTAGGATGCACCACTAACACCTCAAGAAAAGACTGTAGTCAAACTGATCAGTTGACATTTCTGGAAAATATTGAACATGCTAACATTCTAACTGAAACTGGACTAGCTTGCGATTGACTGAGATTTCAACTAATTTTAATAATAAGGAAATCTCAACACTGATAGAATATAGCAAATGAGCAACTAGTCAAATATGTAAGACTCTAATTTACTGAACTCAGAAGCTAGGGCTAAATCATTTCACAAGGAGCTAATTTTCACATGATTTCTAGGAATTGGAAAAAATAAAGCAATTAATAACATGGATAATATTCGACCTGATATTTATCAAATTTTGTCTGAAAACTTTCTACATTTCGAAACCTCAAGGCTATACTGATAGAAAATTAAGGAAGAGTTTTAGGGACATAAGGAAAGAACAATTCCCTTGTTGAATTTCCACATACCTGGTAAAGAAATTCCGAAGAAAATCCCTTGAGAATCTAAGGAGAATTTCGAGTGCCCTAGCTCTTGCTATGAGTTTTTTTAAAAGAATATTTACGATCTGATTTTTCTGAGGGGATGAGAGGGGTGAAGTAACCATCGATTACCCCTCTAAATTCCCTAATAATAACCCAAAATGACATAGTTTATGGATTAAAATTGTGGGAAATTACCAAAATGTTATACCCCGTAAGATTTTTGACACCTAGATGGCCTATTCACACGGTGATTAAGCATATTTGTAAGTCATACGTGCTAGAGGAAGGCCCAGAAAAGGATCGGACGGATAGCCTGTCGAACCATCGCAGAAGGAGCTGAGGCAGAGCCCCTCCGCGATGGCAACGTGTCACGGAGGTGGAGCCTCCGCGTTGGCTCTGTGACACGTTGGCCCTGTCCAGGCTCAAGTATATAAAGCTCCACTTCGGTTTGATTTCATTTAACTCATTAAAAATTTCCAGAGAACGTAGGAAAACAGAGAGGGACGAAGGAGGTTAACATATAATCATTCGATTACGCTGCCAAATGTAGTCCAAGCCCAAATTAACCTCAGATACCGAGGTATTTAGCAGCAGAGAGCATTCCTACAGATTTAGTTTTGCGAAATACGGCCGACGAATCGTCGAGCTACCGGACTAAGGTAAGTGGAATTGCTCCAAACTAGTGTCTATGTGTTCCTAGCTATGAAGTGAATATTTCTCCCTTCTGGACTTCTGGAAAATAGCGAGTTTTCGATCGTCTTTCGATAAGCCTAAGTTTAGGCCATAATTATATCGAAAGTAATGTCGTACTTTAGAATAAAGTTGTAATTAGTACTGATTGATATATATATGAATGCAGTTAGGAGGAATAGCTGAAATACTGACCAAGCTACGCCAGTTAGTCGGGAAATCAGAAGCGAAGGTATGTAAAGCTAGTTTCCTCGGCAAGTTAGTAGTTTCGGTACAGTAAAGTAGTTTAAAGGCCAGTAGAATGTTCAGAGGTCGTGTGTTATGTTTATTACGAATGTTGGTACGATATTGGAAGCATCATGTTATGTATAGCATGAAACTTGCTAGCACGATATAAATTCTAATACGAGTGTTAGGAACTGTACAACATGCCTAGTATGTGATTTAGTAAAGAATGTTAGGATATTATCGTACTCAGTTGTAACCTAGTAAAGCAATGTAAATACCTGTAAGGTATCTCAGAAGTAGAATGATAGGTTAAAATGAAGTTTACAAAGCATGTTAGAAATAGTAAATCATGTTACTATAGAAACTCAGTTATACAACATGGTTTCCAGCAGAAAGACTATATCTTGTTCAACATTAGACTCAGTACAGTATGGCAGAAGATTATATTTATATATATATACTATTATCAGTCTCAGCATGAATTAAATACATACATATCACTATCACTAGTTCAGCATACAGTAGGTACAGATACATTATTATCATTAGCTTCAGTATGTGGTATATGCAGGTAGTATTACTAGTTGAGACCACTGTATTGTCTTGGGGTTGGTTTCCCTAGCACCCATGACCACCCCAGGGTTAATAGCTGTATCGACTCGTCCGCCAGAGGACGAGGATACGTCGCTCTACGGAGTGGCATGCTGTCCCATAGGGGACGAAGATGGGATGCCAGTTTCCCCATATTGTGCCTTGGTCGGCCCTTATACACCCCCGTCGAGCAGATACGCCCGGGGTGTTGATTCAGGAGTCCTCCGGACTCAGGTACAGTTATACTCAGGGGCTCAGCGAGCCCAAGTGCATACCCATAGGACCGGCAGGATGCTTATAGTTATCATAGGTGATGGGACGACCGGGGTAGGGATATAGATTGCGTGTTGGTTGTACCTCCAGGCTTATGGGGGTCGGGTAAGGTTTGTGTGTGCTATGTTATGCTATGTTATGTTATGCCATGTTACACTAGATACGAGTAGATCGACAGTAGAACGATACATCTCCAGGTATGAATCCTACTCCTTCCAGCATAGTTGAGAGTAGGCATAGCTTTACATTTTCAGTCAGTTTAGTCTCTTCCTTTCTATTTCAGTTCCATCAGTTGTATTGTTGTTTTCAGATATCTTTCAGTTGTTGTTTTACATACTCAGTACCAGTGGTACTGACGCCCCTCAGGGGCGCTGCAATACTTGCCTGCAGGTACTCATAGACGAGGGGCCGATACCTCGTGATTCCAGTCAGCCTACAAGGTCATCAGCTCCAGTCATCCGGAGCTAGATAGCTAGAGGTTTATCCCTTTTCTTTTGTTGTAAAGCATGGGTAGGACAGGGCCCTATCCCGACCATCTTATCAGCATTCTTAGAGGCTTGCAGTCTGTATATAATTCCCTATGGTCAGATGAGCCGGTCGTGTGAGGCCGTGCAGTTGTATAGCTGTTAGTACTTCTATTCATTTATGTTGGTCGTGTGGGGCCATAGCTTGACAGTAGTGGTGACCTTGCCGGTCACGTAGTTATTCAGTATTCCATTGTTGAGTTACAGATAACTAGACAGCATGGTGGCCTTGTCGGCCCGCATAGGTTCCTTATTACGAGTATGTTTCTGGTTAGCTATCATTACAGGTATAGGTGGCTATAGGCCAGTTGGCTGGAGGCGGTGTTTACAGCAGTTATATAGCCCGTTGTTTCCCTGAATCTGAGTTAGAGCCAGCCAGGCACCAGATGTGCTTAGGCTCAGTAGTCTAGCAGTTCAGGTCCTAGTAGGGCACCAGGCGCCAGTCATACCCCCCAAGGCGGGGTGTGACAAACTTGGTATCAGAGCAGGTCGTATCCCAGGGAGTCTGCAAGCCGTGCTAAGTAGAGTCTTGCCTATGGATGTGTTGTGCACCACATACTATGGGTAGGGGGCTGCAAGGCATGATAGAATGGTTGTCCTTTATTCTTATTTAGTCATGTTGTAGAGCGGTACAATATAGGGTTGAGTCCCTAAAGCTTACTGTATTCTTTGGTTACAGATAATGTCAGACCAGCGACATCCTATCAAAGGCCAAAGCTTAGATATTGCAGTAGGGGAAGGCACCAACAGGATGCCTCACCCTCGTTTAGAAACAGCCCGATCAGAGGGCACTACAGAGGCATCGTCCCAGTCTTCTCAACAGTCTCCACCACATCATGAGCCACTTGGGGCGACACTACCTCCAGCATCCCCCATACCAATACCTTCCGACCAGGAGGTCAGGAGTGCGGTGGTCATGTTAGCACAGATGATGGCTGCCCAACGTCAGCCGATGCCGTCTATAGTTGCGGAGTCGTCAGGAGGGCCCGGTAGTTCAAGGGTCCGAGAGTTCTTGGTTCTGAATCCCCCACAGTTTACAGGTACAGACCAGACAGAGGACCCTTAGGATTTTCTGGATCAAATGCAGAGAATTTTCAGGGTTATGCATGCCACGCCTACAAAATCAGTTGAGTTGGCAGCATTCCGGTTACGGGACATCCCGTATTGTGGTATGAAAGCTGGGAAAGGTCCCGAGGGAGAGATGTTTCCCCTTCGACCTGGTCCAGCTTCTCAGGAGCTTTTCTGGATCACTATTTGCCGCGGGAGATTCGACATGCCCGGGTAGACCAGTTCCTACATCTAGAGCAGGGGGCCATGAGTGTCCGGGAATATTCCTTGCGGTTTGATTCTTTGGCCCGGTACACACCGGCCTTTGTTGATACCATGGCATCCAGAGTACACCGCTTTATCATGGGATTGAATCCAAAATATGTTGAGACTTGTATTATGGCCACACTGCAAGAGGACATGGATATTGCCCGAGTTCAGGCATTTGCCCAAAATATTGAAGGCATCAGGCAACGGCATCGGGAGATCAGGAGGACAAATCAGGAACAGCGCCGCTGGGACAGGCCAGTTGAGTTACAGAGGGAGGTTCGTGGAGGGCCTAGGCCACGATTGTTAGATAGGCCGCCCAGGCCCCCGCCTCCACCATAGCTGCAGAGGGGTAGATTTAGCCGCAGGGGACAGTCAGAGACCGGCAGAGGCTCACAGATGGCAGATTCACCATTACAGAGGAGGGCGGAGCAGAGTAGGTATACCCTACCACTTTGCCCTATATGCAGCCGACGCCATCCTGGAGCATGCAGGTATGGCTCCATCGGATGTTATATTTGTGGCCAAGAAGGCCATTTGATGAAAGATTGCCAAGCAAGAGGTCAAGAGGATTGGGATAGACAGGACGGGACATCCGTAGGGTCACGAGCTACAGCATCCTCGGCAGGGCGCAGGCCCTCAGTTTCAGCAGGCAGGGGTCGGGGCAGATCAGAGGCCTCCAGTGCAGGTGCGGGTCCAAGCCACATATATGCTTTACCAGGGAGGCAAGACTCGGAAGCGTCACCTGATGTTGTGACAGGTATGCTAACTATCTACTCACACCCTGCATATGTATTGATTGATCCAGGGTCTACTTTGTCCTTCATTACTCCGTCCTTCATTACTCCATTTATGGCACGAAAGTTCAATATTGCACCAAAATTATTGTAGCAGCCCTTTTTAGTATCCACGCCCGTCAGTGACTCCATTGTAGCTAGAAGAATTTACCGAGGGTGTACAGTAGAGGTTGCTGACCGTCAGACCGCAGTAGATCTGGTCGAGTTAGAAATGGTAGACTTCGATGCCATAATGGGTATGGATTGGCTAGTGCTGTGCTTTGCCAATGTTGAATGTTGGACCAAGACGGTCCAATTCCACTTTCCAGGAGAAGCAGTGCGGGAGTGGAAGGGCAGCACCGCTACGCCAAAAGGTAGGTTTATTTCCTACCTTCAGGCGAGGAAATTGATATCTAAGGGATGTATTTACCATCTGGTCAGAGTTCAGGATGTCCGAGCAGAATCTCCGACGCTCCAGTCTGTTCCGGTGGTGAACGAGTTCCCTGATGTGTTTCCCGATGAGTTACCTGGTATTCCCCCAGAAAGGGAAATTGATTTTGCCATTGACTTGTTACCACGCACTCAGTCGATATCAATTCCTCCCTATCGTATGGCTCCTGCAGAACTCAGAGAATTAAAGAAGCAGCTGAAGGACTTGTTGGATAAAGGTTTTATTAGACCGAGTACTTCACCATGGGGTGCGCCAGTTCTGTTTGTGAGGAAGAAAGATGGCTCACTCCGTATGTGCATAGATTATCAGCAATTAAACAAAGTTACAGTGAAGAACAAGTACCCGCTTCCCAAAATTGATGATTTATTTGATCAGTTGCAGGGAGCCAGATACTTTTCTAAGATTGACTTGCGGTCCGGATATCACTAGGTTCGAGTACGTGAAAGAGATATTCCTAAGACAGCATTCAGGATCTGATATGGACATTTTGAATTTCTAGTCATGTCCTTCGGGTTAACGAATGCCCCGACAATTTTCATAGACCTGATGAACAGTATTTTCAGACCCTTCCTGGACTTGTTCGTAATAGTATTCATTGATGACATTCTGGTGTATTCTTGCTCTGAAGCAAATCACCGGACTCATTTGTGGACAGTGCTCCAGATCCTCAGGGACCGCCAGTTATATGCTAAATTTTCTAAGTGTGAATTCTGGCTTAACTCAGTAGCCTTTTTAGGGCATATCGTGTCGAATGCTGGTATACAAGTTGACAAGAAGAAAATAGAAGCAGTTAAATCACGGCCTAGGCCTACCACTCCGACTGAAGTCCGTAGCTTTCTGGGATTAGCAGGATATTACAGGAGGTTCGTTGAAGGGTTCTCGACTATTGCGGCACCTCTGACTAAACTGATACAGAAAGCAGCAAAGTTTCAGTGGACAGAGGCATGCGAGCAGAGCTTCCAGGAACTGAAAGATAGATTAACCTCCGCCCCAGTTTTAGCATTGCCGGAAGGTACAGAAGGTTATTCGGTGTATTGCGATGCATCAGGCATCGGGTTAGGTTGTGTGTTGATGCAGCATGGTAAAGTGATCGTACATGCTTCCAGACAGCTGAGGAAACACGAAAAGAATTACCCTACCCATGACCTAGAATTAGCCACAGTGATCCACGCCTTGAAGATGTGGAGGCATTACCTATATGGCGTCCATGTTGATATTTTCACAGATCACAAGAGCCTACAGTACATCTTCACTCAGAGGGAGTTGAATCTGCGGCAACGTCGCTGGTTGGAGCTGTTAAAGGATTATGATGTGAATATTCTATACCATCCAGGAAAAGCCAATGTTGTAGCAGATGCTCTCAGTCGTAAGTCCATGAGGAGTTTGGCACATTTGCAGCCCGAACAGCAGGAATTGGTCAGGGAGATACATCAGTTAGCTAGTCTAGCCGTTCGTGTAGCAGAAACAGAGGACGGCAGTGCGGTAATATAAAACACCGCCGTGTCATCATTAGTTGTGGAATTGAAAGAACGGCAATATGAGGATCCTGACCTGATCCAGCTCAAAGACAGAATCCAGCAGGGTAAAGCGCTAGATTTTCAGGTAACTGAGGGAGAAGTGTTGTTATGTAAAGGTCGTCTATGTGTTCCAGATGTTTCAGGGCTCCGCCAGCAGATTATGAACGAGGTACATTACGCTCGGTATTCTCTTCACCCCGGTGCGACAAAAATGTACCATGATATCAAGGAAAACTACTGGTGGCCAGGTATGAAAAGAGAAATTGCTGAATTTGTAGCCCAGTGTCCTAACTGCCAACAGGTGAAAGCAGAACATCAGAAACCAGGCGGTTTGACTCAGGATATAGCTGTACCTCTCTGGAAATGGGAAGCAGTGAATATGGATTTTGTAGCAGGATTACCCCGTAGTAAACACAGACATGACTCTATATGGGTGATAGTTGACAGATTGACAAAATCAGCTCATTTCCTGCCGGTAAGAACTACCTTCTCGGCTGAAGATTATGCGGAATTGTATATCCGAGAAATAGTCAGGTTACATGGAGTACCAGTATCCATTATCTCGGACATAGGAGCACAGTTTACGGCTAGATTTTGGCGGTCGTTTCAGAGAGGTTTGGGAACGCAGATTAATCTGAGCACAGCATTCCACCCTCAGACAGATGGACAGGCTGAGCGCACTATTCAAACGCTCGAAGATATGTTACGAGCGTGTGTGCTAGATTTCGGTGGTAGCTGGGATGAGCATTTGCCGTTAATTGAATTTTCTTATAATAACAGCTATCACTCAACCATCCAGATGGCGCTTTTCGAGGCATTATACAGGCGAAAATGTAGATCGCCGATTGGTTGGTTTGAAATAGGAGAGTCAGCGTTGGTTGGTCCAGACATTGTTCAGCGGTCAGAGGGAAAGGTAAAGCTTATCCGAGAACGTTTACTGACTGCACAGAGCCGCCAGAAATCATATGCAGATGTGCGGCGCAGAGACTTGGAATTTGATGTAAACGACTGGGTATTTCTGAAGGTATCTCCGATGAAAGGGGTAATGAGATTCGGCAAAAAAGGTAAGCTCAGCCCGAGGTTTGTTGGGCCTAATCAGATTCGTCGAAGGATAGGTAGAGTGGCATATGAGTTGAACTTGCCTCCAGAATTAGAATCCGTTCATCCGGTCTTTCATGTATCTATGCTGAGGAAATGCATAGGAGACCCGTCCAGAGCAGTCCCAGTCCAGGATATCTAGGTTACGGAAAAGCTGGCCTATGAAGAGGTTCCAGTAGCTATCCTAGATAGACAGATTCGTAGATTGAGAACTAAAGATATTGCATCTGTCAAGGTATTGTGGCATAACAGGAACCGAGAGGAGATGACTTGGGAGGTGGAGGAAGATATGAAAACTAGATATCCTCACTTATTCCAGGCCTAGTCAAACGACAGGTATGTCCGTATTATTATTTATGCAGTATCTTATGATTATGTATGAATAAACGAGAAAGATTGATGCTTAGCTATCCAGTGAATCTTAAAAGTGTCGTGTGCAGTACCTGTATTGGACTTTTCTGCGTTTCAGGTTTTTGGTATAGTCCATATTACAGGGGAGACTCTGCCAAAATTTTTCTAAACAGGTACGTTAAGAAGTCCTCTAGATAGCAGTTCCATTCAGGGATGAATGTTCTTAAGGGGAGGAGAATGTTATACCCCGTAAGATTTTTGACACCTAGATGGCCTATTCGCACGGTGATTAAGCATATTTGTAAGCCATACGTGCTAGAGGAAGGCCCGGAAAAGGATCGGACGGATAGCCTATTGAACCATTGCGGAAGGAGCTGAGGCAGAGCCCCTCCGCGATCGCAACGTGTCACGGAGGTGGAGCCTCCGCATTGGCTCCATGACACATTGGCCCTGTCAAGGCTCAAGTATATAAAGCCCCACTTCAGTTTGATTTCATTTAACTCATTAAAAATTTCCAGAGAACGTAGGAAAACAGAGAGGGACGAAGGAGGTTAACATATAATCGTTCGATTACGCTGCCAAACGTAGTCCAAACCCAAATTAACCTCCGATACCAAGGTATTTAGCAGCAGAGAGCATTCCTACGGATTTAGTTTCGCAAAATACGGCCGACGAATCGTCGAGCTACCGGACTAAGGTAAGTGGAATTGCTCCAAACTAGTGTCTATGTGTTCCTAGCTATGAAGTGAATATTTTTCCCTTCTGGACTTCTGGAAAATAACGAGTTTTCGACCATCTTTCGATAAGCCTAAGTTTAGGCCATAATTATATCGAAAGTAATGTCGTCCTTCAGAATAAAGTTGTATTTAGTATTGATTGATATATATATATATGAATGCATTTGGGAGGAATAGCTGAAATACTGACCAAGCTATGCCAGTTAGTCGGGAAATTAGAAGCGGAGGTATGTAAAGCTAGTTTCCTCGGCAAGTTAGTAGTTTCGGTACAGTAAAGTAGTTTAAAGGCCAGTAGAATGTTCAGAGGTCGTGTGTTATGTTTATTATGAATGTTGGTACGATATTGGAAGCATCATGTTATGTATAGCGTGAAACTTGCTAGCACGATATAAATTCTAATACGAGTGTTAGGAACTGTACAACATGCCTAGTATGTGATTTAGTAAAGAATGTTAGGATATTATCGTACTCAGTTGTAACCTAGTAAAGCAATGTAAATACCTGTAAGGTATCTCAGAAGTAGAATGATAGGTTAAAATGAAGTTTAGAAAGCATGTTAGAAATAGTAAATCATGTTACTACAGAAACTCAGTTATACAGCATGGTTTCTAGCAGAAAGACTATCTTTTTCAACATTAGACTCTGTACAGTATGGAAGAAGATTATATTTATATATATACTATTATCAGTCTCAGCATGTATTAAAAACATACATTTCACTATCACTTGTTCAGCATACAGTAGGTACAGATACATTATTATCATTAGCTTCAGTATGTGGTATATGCAGGTAGTATTACTAGTTGAGACCACTGTATTGTCTTGGGGTTGGTTTCCCTAGCACCCATGACCGCCCCAGGGTTAATAGCTGTATCGACTCGTCCGCCAGAGGACGACGATATGTCGCTCTACGGAGTGGCATGCCATCCCACAGGGGACGAAGATAGGATGCCAGTTTCCCCATATTGTGCCTTGGTCGGCCCTTATATACCCTCGTCGAGCGGATACGCCCGGGGTGTTGATTCAGGAGTCCTCCGGACTCAGGTACAGTTATAGTCAGGGGCTCAGCGAGCCCAAGTGCATACCCAGGGGATCGGCAGGATGCTTATAGTCATTATAGGAGATGGGACGACCGGGGTAGGGGTATAGATTGCGTGTTGGTTGTACCTCCTGGCTTATGGGGGCCGGGTAAGGTTTGTGTGTGCTATGTTATGCTATGTTATGTTATGCCATGTTACACTAGATATGAGTATATCGACAGTAGAACGATACATCTCCAGGTATGACTCCTACTCCTTCCAGCATAGTTGAGAGTAGGCATAGCTTTACATTTTCAGTAAGTTTAGTCTATTCCTTTCTATTTCAATTCCATCAGTTGTATTGTTGTTTTCAGATATCTTTCAGTTGTTGTTTTACATACTCAGTACCAGTGGTACTGATGCCCCTCGGGGGCGCTGCATTACTTGCCTGCAGGTACTCATAGACGAGGGGCCGATACCCTGTGATTCCAGTCAGCCTACAGGGTCATCAGCTCCAGTCATCCGGAGCTAGATAGCTAGAGGTTTATCCCTTTTCTTTTGTTTTACAGCATGGGTAGGCCGGGGCCCTGTCCCGACCATTTTATCAGCATTCTTAGAGTCTTGCAGTCTGTATATAATTCCAGTGGTCAGATGAGCCGGTCGTGTGAGGCCGTGCAGTTGTATAGCTGTTAGTACTTCTGTTCTTTTATGTTGGCCGTGTGGGGCCATAGCTTGACAGTAGTAGTGACCTTGCCGGTCACGTAGTTATTCAGTATCCCATTGTTGAGTTACAGATAACTAGACAGCATGGTGGCCTTGTCGGCCCGCATAGGTTCCTTATTACGAGTATGTTTCTGGTTAGCTATCATTATAGGTATAGGTGGCTAATAGGCCAGTTGGCCGGAGGCTGTGTTTACAGCCGTTATATAGCCCGTTGTTTCCCTGAATCTGAGTTAGAGCCATCCAGGCACTAGATGTGCTTAGGCTCAGTAGTCTAGCAGTTCAGGTCCTAGTAGGGCACCAGGTGCCAGTCATACCCCCCAAGGCGGGGTGTGACAAAAAATATCCCTAGGGAAAATTCTAGAGAAACTGCCAACAGGGACCAACGGGTCACTCAACGAGTCGTTGGTTGAGAGCACAACTCGTTGGGACCAGTCACTGGTCCTGGGGCCTGGGTTCCAGGATCAATGAAACTGGAAACAAGAGGGACCACAACTCATTGGATGAACCAATGCGTCATTGGTTCCTCCCGTCGCCACTAGAATAAAAAGTCTGGGAATCCTAACAATAGGTGAGTTATTGGTAGACCGAACGGGTCATTATGTCCAGTCGTAATCCCCACTGGAACAAGTCTAAGGATTTTTAGGAATTATTACCATGGGTGAACACAATGACTCATGATGTGATACAATGGGTCATTTTTCCCACTTGTTGTACTGAAGAAGGTTTTTGGGAAACGCAACTAACGACTCACACCACACGTCATTGTATCACACGATGACTCGTTGGTTGAGTCGTGGGTTCCTGGAAAAGCAGTTCTGAGCTAAGGACCAACGAGTGAAAGGACGACTCATTGTTTCTCAAAACAGGTCATTCCATGTCCCGTTGGTTCACAAAGGACCAGGTAGGGCAGACCACGACTGAGACAACGGGTCATTGGAGCTGACTACGACTCGTTGTCTCGGTCATTCTGAGGAAACTTTTCTGGTTTCTTCTAGATTTTCTTGTAAGGTCTGAGTTTAGTTTAGGAAAGTTTTGGGGTGTTACAATATCTTTCCCTTGGGATCATTCGTCCTTGTAAGGCTAAAACTGCTAGAAAATCGGGAAAAAAGCTGCAATTCCCAGACTGAAGCTATGAACTGATTTCTGAAGGAGTAACTAACTCCAAACCGACTTAACCAAGCTAACAGAGTTGATGCAACTAGAATGCACATTGAAAATATGAATGGAGTTGATGAGTACGGAACTAAATAGAGTATTGAGGAGGAATTTAGTACCTGATGCTGAAACTAAATTAGAAGGGAATAAATGAGGGTATTTGGCCATCATGTCTGCTTCTGCCTCCCTTGTGGCTCCCTCAACTAGCAGGTTCCTCCACAAGACTTTTATCGAAGTGACTTCCTAGTTTCTCATCTTACGAACCTAATGGTCAAAGATCTAAATAGGGACCTCTTCGTAAGAGACTATCTTTTATTCCCACACTGTCTAGTGGAACAATCGAGGCTGGATCACTGATGCATTTCTTTAATATGACATATGGAAGACTGGGAGCACCGATGCTATCTCTGGAGGTAGTTCCAATTCATATGCCACACTGCCAATTCGCTTCAAAATCCTGTAGGGTCCCATATATGTCAGATTGAGTTTCCCTTTCTTCCCAAACCTCATCACCCCCTTCATGGGGGGTGAAATTTTTAGATAAACCCAATTATCTACTGCAAATTCTAACTATCTTCTCCTCACGTCAACGTAGGATTTCTATAGGCTTTGTGTTGTTTTCAACCTCTCCCTGATAAGTTTCACCTTCTGCATAGCTTCATGAACTGAGTCTAGCCCTATCAAGGTACCTTCACCAACCTGAAACCACCCTATAGGAGACCTACACCTCCTACCATGTAATGCCTAAAACGGGGCCATCTGGATACCGGAGTGGTAGCTGTTGTTGTACGCAAACTCAATGAGAGGTAGGTGATCATCCCAATTGCCCTTGAAATCGATCACACACACACTCAGCATATCTTCCAAGGTCTGGATAGTATGCTCCTCTTGTCCATCTATCTGAGGGCAAAAAGTTGTGTTGAGCTTGACTTGGGTACCTAATCCTTTCTGAAATGACTTCCAAAAATGTGAGGTGAACCGGATACCTCTATTTGAAATAATTGACAAGGGCACCCTATGCAGTCTGACCAACTCCCAAATATATAGCCTTGCATAATCCTCAGCTGAGTTTGTAGTTTTGACTAGGAGGAAATGTGCTAACTTTGTCATCCAGTCTACTATACCTAGATTGAGTCATACTGCCGACAAGTACGAGGTAGACCTGTAATAATGTCCATATTTACTTCTTCCCACTTCCATGTGGTATGATGATATCCTGAATTATACCCCCCGACCTTTGATGTTCCACCTTAACCTGCTAGTAGTTCGGGCACCTAGCCAAAAATTCTGTTATGTCTCTTTTCATGTCGTTTCACCAGTAAATATCCTGTAGATCACGATACATCTTAGTGGCACCTAAGTGAATAGAGTATCTCAAACTGTGTTTTTCTTATAGTATCTGTCGTCTCAAGACACCTACATCTGGTACACATAGTCTACTTGTTAACGGAGCACACCATCTCCCCCTTTGGAGAAAGCCTCAACTTCTTTTCTGAGAACTGCTTCTATTACTTTAAGCATTATGGGATCTTCATCCTGCCTTGACTTAACTTCAACGACTAACAAGGAATCTGACCCATTCTGCACTACTACTCCGCCCTCAACAGAATTAGCCAATAGCACTCCTACCCGAGCTAACCTAGGAATATCCTTTGACAGCTTTTTTCTGCTCTCTTGAACGTAAGCCAGTCCCCATGGACATCCTGCTTATGGAATTAGACACCACATTGGCTTTTCCCGGGTGGTATAACACACTAATGTCGTAATCCTTCAATATCTCCAAGCACCTTCTCTGATGAAGATTTAAATCTTTCTGACCGGACACATACTGAAGGCTCTTGTGATCGGTGAAAACATCCACGTGAGCCTCGTAAAAGTAGTGCCTCCATATTTTCAATGCAAACACCACTGCTGCCAACTCAAGATCATGAGTTAGATAGTTCTTTTCATGAATCTTGAGCTGTCTAGAGGCGTAAGCTATCACCTTACCCCACTACATCAGAACACAACTGAGTCAAACTCTGCAAGAGTCATAATACACTACAAACCCATCTGTTCCTTTCGGTAAGGTTAACACTGGAGCGGTAGTGAGTTGAGTCTTCAACTTTTGGAAACTCTTCTCACGCGCATCTGACCATTGAAACTTCACCTTTTTCTGAGTCAACCTAGTTAGAGGAGATGCAATAAAGGAAAATCCTTCCACAAAACATTGTAATAACTGTCTAGACCCAAGAAACTTCTGATTTTGATTGGGGAAGTAGGTCTTGGCCAATCTTTTGAGGATCTACCTGAATAACCTCACTCGAGACCATGTGACTAAGGAAAGTCATAGACTTCAATCAGAATTCACATTTGCTGAACTTAGCAAACAACTGGTGGTCCCTGAGCGTCTGTAGCACTATCCTCAGATGGTTAGCATATTCCTCCTCGTTTCTAGAATATACCAGAATGTCCTCAATGAATACAATGACAAACATGTCTAGATACGGCTTGAAAACCTTGTTAATTAGGTCTATGAAAGTTGTAGGGCGTTAGTTAGTACGAAGGACATAACCACGAATTCATAGAGGCCATACCAAGTGTTGCTCGCGCTCTAGCGCACGTGCAAGCATACACGGTCGTACAAGTAATACAGTGGTCCTTTTAAGAGCCGAATGTCGAACCCACAGGGACTGGACTAATTCAGCGAATATTCAAGTTCAAGTGTTAAGTTAACCTTCACAAGTGTTGATTTAAGATATTTCGGATAATTATAATTAAATCTAGGTGTGATTATAAAACAATCGGGAAACAATACAAGAAGCAACTAGAGTTAAGGCCTAACCATGCAATGCTACAATTCACAATAGTTCAAATATGAAAACTTCAGTTGTTGTCTCACAAAGTAAAATGCAGTGTTCATGGTCTCTCGACCCTCTAAACAAAACAAACTAGTCTCACACCTACATCATTGAGCGGGGATGTGACGTCCTGATTCGTAAGCAATTTAACTATGTGGATGTGGTTTACGGAGTTTGTGCCCTTGATTATGGACTTTTATACCTATAATCATTTAACCTGACATAGATTCACATCTACTTCTACGAGCGATGATGTGACAATTCTAAGTTGGTTTCTAGCTCATCCCGTTTTAGTAACCAAGCAAGGAAAATTAGGTATAATTTCTATCTTAACCGCGAATCCAATCGTAAAGTCAAGAACTTGCTCCTTACATTCTTGTGTTCTAGCCTAGGGTTATTGTTTTGAGCTTTTGCCTAAGCTTAACGAGTTCATTTTTGTGGTGATCAAGCATAAAAACACTAATAATAAAAAATGTAAGCCAAAACAACAACTAAAAACTCAAACCAACAAAGAATTCAAGCATTTACAAACATATCATGTGGCCTCAACCCTAGAAGAAGGGTTTTAGCCACTCATGTTCATACAAATACTTAAAAACATGATTAAAGTAGAGTACTTACAAGAATAGATAAAAAAGAATGAAAATTAGTGAACCCTAGGTATAGTTATTCCTTTTCTCCCTTCCCTCCTTTCCGTTGTTCTCAAAATATTTCTTGATAATGAATTTAGAAGCACAGGGTTCAATTTATAATAACTTGGAAAAATGTAAAATTTGGCCTGTGGTGAAACGACTCCGTGTCACGCTGGCTATCGCAGAGATTTGCCTCCCTAACACTCTGCCTATTGCGGAGATTTTCCTCTGTGACACTCTGTTGTCGCGGATGCTCACTATTTGGCAGCCCCTGCTCATATAAATCAATTCTTTGCTCCGTGGCACATTGTTGAACGCCCCAATTCTTCTCCATGGCACGGAATTGACTCCAAATGTCCTTTTTATCTTGTTTCATCCATAATATGTCCCTTAACATTTATCTTCAAGATTAGGACCATTATCTTCACATTGAGCTCCACACATTGGCAATTTCAACCACAAAAAGATCTAATCATATTTGTTAGTCCATGGACACAATTTCACTAAATACATGACATTGTTCTTAAATTAAGGTACAACACGGGTATAAAATAGTATTTGGACATGTAAATATGCCCAAGATCACTACCCCACACTTAAAGCATTATTCGTCCTCAAACAAATCCTTTACATCTCATGCACAAGGAAGACTCATAAATTACCAATTGACACAAGACGACTCAAATTAAGGCTACAATGACTGATTTAGATGGCAAGTTCAAATAAAGCATGCAATATATATAATATATAACACAATTCAAATCCAATACAACCAAGTTAAGACCTCCTATCGTCAAGAATCGACACTACAGCCACAGCAAACTCATGCACATTAGCCAATCAAGAAGTCCAATATGAATTCTATCTTTCCTCAAACATGTGCCTTCACAACAAAAGAGATACCCATTTTTTTCTCGCAATTTTTCCAATTATAACATTGTGGGTATATGAATAACAATTCAACTCACTCTTACAAAGAATTCACATGCATCATGTATTGACCCATAAGCTTTCCTTTAGTGTATTACTCCGCTAATTTAGGAATTTTTGAAAGTAAGATCAAGTAGGACTTATCAGGTTGTAATGTAAGCTAAGGGATGGGTAGGTACTATTCTGGCTAGTAGCTATCTTCCCCAAGCGTTTTAATCCATCACGCTTTCATTACGGACATCTCTTCTCTTACTTCACCTTTATTCTTTTCACTCATAATTTTTCTCTTTTTTTCCCCATTTCTTTAAGCACACTTAGCTTATTAGTAAGGAGTACTTAAGCAACTTTTTCATTCTTTTGTTCTCTTACTCCCTAGAAACACTCTGCATTTTCAAACAAGTGCACCTCTAATCTTTTCCTCAACTCCCGCAACCATTATTTTTCCTTCTTTTTCAAGATTCTCACTCCTTTACTCTTTTGGATTTTTCACTTAAGCTCTTAGGAGTTTTGGATCAACTTCAAGGCTATTGAAAGAAAAGGATTAAGCTTATGTTGCAGCTATCAAAGAATAGGCTTAAGGCTCAATGGGGCTAACTAGGATCAGACATTCAAGGTAGGTAAAGAAAGGGATAAAAATTAGGCTCATTCAAAGAAATGCCTAAATCATCTCCTATAATTAACATCCCTCATTTCGTTTCGTATACACACCAGGCAAGTTCTAGACACTACACCATAGCATGGAATATTCAAAAACCTTACACTTACAACACATGCTCAATTCAAGATAGATTAAGTAGACTGTTAACTCAGCTAATCACAAGAATTCAAAATTAAGATTTAAGCACATAGAGTCACATTCAAGAGCCTAGATGTCTCAACCAAAGTTTTACAACTAGTTAACATGCTTCTAAATTAAAAGCAATTCAATCTTATAATAATATACAACACATAACAAGAACATCAAACTATCAATCAACTCAGGGTTCAAACACAACACCTATTTCTAATTTTCCCTCAAGACGGTCGTCATCCATCCATCTTCGGGAAAAGTCCCTAACTATGACTGAAAAGTTATGTACAAACAAATGAAAATTTTTATTTCTCGATTCAAAGTTCCCCCTTCGGAAAAGAACCGAAAAGAAAAACCAAAAGGGTGGTTGAACTATACTCAATTCAAAATTTTTCAACAAAAACATTATACCCAGCACCACATTCACCTAAAATAACTTAGCAACAAAATTCAAAAATTTCCTTTACCCCACACGTAAAATATGTTATGTCCCCAAAGCATCAGTTACAATTAAAACAAGGGTGATAGATACTTCCTGAGGCCTCTCGGCCTAGCTAACAACATGTTTTTCTCCATTTTTGAACATGTGGGTCATTTTCCCCCACACTCATCTTTTTTTCATGCTCCTTATCTTTCACTTTCATGGGTACTCATACTTCCCCTGAATCTGTGCTTAACAACCAAAACAAACAACAACAAGTGAAAAGTAACAAAAATTACAAAAAAAAATGAAAAGAAAGTGCACCTGTAGTACTCTTAGGTTGCCTCCCAAGCAGTGCCTTATTTTACATCGCGGCACAACGCATCAAGTTTCACCACTTTTTCCTCCACTTTGAGGATATGAATCTCACCCCTAATTTCTTCTCTAGTTTCCTCTTATGCCCCTGGGGTGTTGGTGAGAAAATGAAAGAACCAAGAAGTAAATGTTGCCTCTGGCACTTATTGGCCCTTACGTAAGTGAAGTCATTTTGTCTCTCGAAATTAACAAATTTCAGAATATACGGGGCTTTTTCCTCCTTTTGGACTTTCTCTACAAGCTTGGAAGACTCTATTTCTAGGTTGTCAACCAAACTTAATGTCGAGAAATGCTTCGAGTGGGGTATAATACACCTTAACTCTAAAACTGCATTGTGCTTGACCTCCTTACTTGTGTACACCTTCTCCACATCAACATCTGACTCCACATGGATGTCAAATGGTTGGAACTCTATCTCTCCTTTCATGACTGGATTGGCCATATGTGTGAGACTATCACGGAGACTCTCAGGAGCTTCTAACTATTGAGCTTGTTCGAAGAACTCACCCTTTTTCTTCTCTTTACAGTCCCTCTTGGATATTGGCTAAGACCATTATTTGCAAATCAATGTAAGCTTCAGTCTCAGTCATCAACTCTGTGAACTTGACTCTTATCATTTCTAGGGCCTCTCCATTTTCCTTATTCTGAAACCCCATTACTTCCATCTTCTCCCTCATCACTTTTATCTGCTCAAGGACCTGTTTTAACATATTTTCTATCTGAGCTTGGTGTTCCAATTCCTCCTTTACATCATTCCTGTACTCATAAAATACAACAAAAGGATCATAGAAAGGGCTTGGGGTAGGGGAATATGAATTTGGACAACCGTTCCAATGGCCATTCTGACCACCACATATACTGAAAGTAGAATAATATTGCCACAAGTGGGGTCCTCCATAATTCATACAAGAATCATTAACATGGGAAAATCCACCATTCAACCCATTTGTACTCCATGATGGCACGTCAAGAAGGGTTTCAAACTAAAAAAGTAAAAGTAATAGAATCTACAAAATAAATTTTTTTTCAACATTTAGAAAATTCTAAATCAACACAAAAACAAGAAATTTAAAAATTTCGCTAGTCCCCAGCAACGGCGCCAAAAACTTGTTGTTCGAGCTCCAGCGCACGCGGTCATACAAGTAATATAGTGGCCCTTTTAAGAGCCGGATGTTGAACCCATAAGGACTAGACTAATTCAGTGAATATTCAAGTTCAAGTGTTAAGTTAACCTTCACAAGTGTTGATTTAAGATATTTCGGATAATTGTGATTAAATCTAGGTGTGAGCGCAAAACAATCGGGAAACAATACAAGAAGCAACTAGAGTTAAGGATTGACAATCATGCAATGCTACAATTCACAATGGTTAAAGTATCAAAAACTTCAGTTATTTGTCTCACAAAGTAAAATGCAGTGTTCATGGTCTCTCAACCCTTTAAACACAACAAACTAATCTCACCCCTACATCATTGAGCGGGGATGTGACATCCTAATTCGTGAGCAATTTAACTACGTGGATGTGATTTGCGGAGTTTGTGCTTATGGACTTTCCTACCTATAATCATTTAACCTGACTTAGCTTCACAACTACTTCTACGAGCGGTGATGTGACAATTCTATGTCGGTGTCTAGCTCATCCCGTTTTAGTAACCAAGAAAGGAAAATTAGGTATAATTTCTATCCTAACCGCGAATCCTATCGTAAAGACAAGAACTTGCTCCCTACATTCTTGTGTTCTAGCCTAGGCTTACTCTTTTGAGATTTTACCTAAGCTTAAAGAGTTTGTTTTCGTGGTGATCAAGCATAAACACAATAATAATAAAGAATGTAAGACAAAACAACAACTAAAAGCTCAAACCAACAAAGAATTCATGTATTTACAAGCATATCATATGGCCTCAACCCTAGAGGAAGGGTCTTAGCCACTCATTTTCATAAAAATACTTAAAATCATGATTAAAGTAGAGTACTTACAAGAATAGATAAAATAGAATGAGAATTAGTGGACCCTAGGTAGAGTTCTTCCTTTCTCCCTTCACTCCTTTCCATTGTTCTCAAAATATTTCATGATAATGAATTTAGAAGCTCAGGGTTCAATTTATAATAAGTTGGAAAAATGCAAAATTTGGCTTGTGGTGAAACAGCTCTGTGTCACACTGGCTATCACGGAGATTTGCCTCTGTGACACTCTGCCTATTGCGGAGATTTACCTTGGAGACACTCTGTTGTCGCGGATGCTCACTGTTTGGCAACCCTGCTCATATAAATTAATTCTTTGCTCCGTGGCACGCTGTTGAACTCCCCAATGCTTCTTTGTGGCACGGAGTTGACTCCAAATGTCTTTTTTAGCTTGTCTCATAACCCATAATCCGTCCCTTAACATTTATCTTCAATATTAGGACCATTATCTTCACATTGAGCTTCATATATTTTCAATTTCAACCTACAAAGAGAGCTAATCATATTTGTTAGTCCATGGCCGCAAATTACACAAAATACATGAGATTATTCTAAAATTAAGGTACAACATGGGTAAAATATGGGTATAAAATAGTATTTTGGCATGTAAATATGCCCTCTAGCACACTCGCAAGCATACACAGTCACACAAGTAATATAATGGCCTTTTTAAGAGCCGGATGTCGAATCCATAGGGACTGGACTAATTCAGCAAATATTCAAGTTCAAGTGTTAAGTTAATGTTCACAAATGTTTATTTAATATATTTTGGATAATTGTAATTAAATCTAGGTATGATCACAAAACAATCGGGAAATAATACAAGAAGCAACAAGAGTTAAGGCCTGACAATCATGAAATGCTACAATTCGCAATGGTTCAAGTATGAAAACTTTAGTTGTTGTCTCAAAGAGTAAAATGCAGCGTTCATGGTCTCTGGACCCTCTAAACACAACAAATTAGTTTCACACCTACATCATTGAGCGGGCATGTGACGTCCTAATTCGTGAGCAATTTAATTACGTGGATTTGGTTTACGGAGTTTGGGCCCTTGATTATGGACTTTCGTACCTCTAATTATTTAACCTTACTTAGATTCACGACTACTTCTATGAGCGGTGATGTGACAATTCTAAGTCGGTGTCTAGCTCATCTCATTTTAGTAACCAAGCAAGGAAAATTAGGTATAATTTCTATCCTAACCGCGAATCCTATCGTAAAGACAAGAACTTGCTCCCTACATTCTTTTGTTCAAGCCCAAGGTTACTCTTTCAAGATTTTACTAAGCTTAATGAGTTTGTTTTTGTGGTGATCAAGCATAAAAACTCTAATAATAAATAACGTAAGACTAAACAACAACTAAAAACTCAAACCAACAAAGAAATCATGCATTTACAATCATATCATGTGGCCTCAACCCTAGAGGAAGGGTTTTAGCCACTCATGTTTGTAAAAATACTTAAAAACATGATTAAAGTAGAGTACTTACAAGAATAGAAAAGAGAATGAAAATTAGTGAATCCTAGGTAGAGTTCTTCCTTTCTCTCTTCGCTCCTTTCCATTATTCTCAAAATATTTCGTATTAATGAATTTAGAAGCTCGGGGTTCAGTTTATAATAATTTGGAAAAATGCAAAATTTGGCCTGTGTGAAACAGCTCTGTGTCACACTGGCTATCGCGAAGATTTGCCTTCGTGACACTCTGCCTATCACGGAGATTTGCCTCCGTGACACTCTACTATCGCGGATGCTCACTGTTTGGCATCCCCTGCTCATATAAATTAATTCCTTGCTCCGTGGCACATTGTTGAATGCCCCAATGTTTCTCCGTGGCATGGAGTTGACTCTAAATGTCCTTTTTAGCTTGTATCATCATCCATAGTCCATCCCTTAACATTTATCTTCAAGATTAGGACCATTATCTTCACATTGAGCTCCATACGTTGGCAATTTCAACCTACAAAGAGAGCTAATAATATTTGTTAGTCCATGGCCACAAATTACACAAAATACATGAGATTATTCTTAAATTAAGGTACAACATGGGTAAAACATGGGTATAAAATAATATTTGGGCGTGTATATATGCCCAAGATCAGCGAGTTCTAAAGGTTGTTTATGGTATGTCACATTCTCTGACTCTAAGTTGATGATACCCCAACATGAGATCTACCTTGGAGAAGTAATTAGCTCCCTGAAGCTGATCGAACAAGTCGTCAATCCTGGGTAGGGGATACCTATTCTTAACTGTGACTTTTTTCAATTGACGGTACTCGATACACATTCTGAGAGTACCGTCTTTCTTTCGCACAAATAATACTGAAGTACCCCATAGAGAGATGTTGGGCTTGATGAAACCTTTATCGAGAAGATCTTTTATCTACTCCTTCAACTCCTTAAGCTTAGTTGGAGTCATTCTGTAAGGAGGGATGGAGAGAGCTGAGTGTCTAGAAGAAGATCATGCCAAAGTCCATTTCCCGCTCAGGAGGGACTCTAAGAAGATCTTTGGGGAACACGTCAGGGAACTCGCTGACAACTAGAACTGATTGGATAGTTGGGGTCTCAGAGTTAGAACCTTTGACTCAAATTAGATGATAAATGCACCCTTTAAAAATCAGCTTTCTTGCCTTAAGGTAGGAAATAAACCGACCCTAGGTGCTGAACTACTGCCCATCCACTCTAAAACTTGCTCACTAGGGAACTAAAATCTAATGACTCTAGTTCTGCAATCGACTTAGGCATAATCAGAGTGTAATCAATCCATGCCAAGAATGAGATTGAAATTGACCATGTCTAACTTTACAAGTTCAGATGGAATGATCTTATTAAAGATTGAGACTGGGTAGTTTCTATACACTCAGCTGACTCTAACTAACTCACCAACTGGGGTAGAGACTGAGAATGGTTCTGAGAGGACTTCTGGACTGATTTCAAATTGGAAAGCTACATAGGGAGTCATAAATGATAGTGTGGCTCCTTGATCTACTAGGGCATATACATCTAGATAGAAGAGATGTAACATACTCGTGACCACGTCAGGTAAGCCCTCCTGATCCTAACGAGAGGATAAAAAAAAGTGGTTTTGGCACTAATCGCCATCCGTACCTGAAGTGTTGGCCTGCTGAGCTGGTCGGCTTGCTGGAGCTGCTGAAGTGGTAGACTGTGATCTCGCCCGTCCTAGTGACTGGCATTCTTTGAGCCGGTGACCTAGCTGTCCACACCCAAAGCAACCCTCCCGGCCATGAAGGAATTCCCCGAGATGGTTCTTGCTACACATAGGGAAAGCTAGATAGCAATTGCTAGCACTATGACTCTGGGACTAAGAGTCAGATGCTCCACCCTTTCGATCCTTGCGGGACCAGAAAGTAGGGGTGCTGGATGAAGTGGGTGTTGGAGCCCCTCTACTGCTGCTGTTATGGGCAGTTACTACCCCTAGACCTCTGGTGGCCATAATCTGATTGGCCAGTCCTAGCCCACTTATTCTCCCACTCCATGTCTTTCAACTTTTTTGCCTCAATTTGTTGGGCATGAACGATGAGGATGGAGAGGTCAATGTCTTTTATGAGCATCGCAGTCTTGGACTCCTTAAGGACCAAGTTTGATACTCCATTGAAGAACTTAAGCATGCAAGCCCTTGTCTCGGCTACCATCTCTGGAGCATATCTTGACAACTATGTGAATTCCAGTGCATATTCATCCACCGTCTTGTTTCCCTATTTCAAATTCATAAATTCTACAACCTTAGCCTCCCTTAACTCCCGAGGGAAGAATCTTTCTAGGAAAGATATTGTGAACTCTTCCCGCTCCACCATTTCTGCTCCTGTCGGTCTCCCTTCTTTCCACTAATCGTACTAGATCTGGGCTACCCCTTTCAACTGGTAGTTAGCCAGGTAAGCACTCTCAGTGGAGCTAACACCCATAATCCGGGTGATCTTCCGTATTTCATCCACGAACTCTTGTGGGTCCTGTCCCACCTTGGATCCATGAAAGGCTGGAGTGTTCAATCGAGTGAAGTCCCGAACCACCTACTGGTTCACCTGGTTTCTGACTATCTATGCCAGCAGCTGGATTGCCGCTCTGAACTCTATTGAGGACACTTGATCGTCCTAAGGGGCTGTTGGAGCTGCTGGGATAGGTCGGTTAGCGTTGCCGACCCTCCTTCCATTTTCGCGTCTTTGAGGCATGGTTTCACTAAAATGAAATGGAGCACGAGTTAGGAGAATGTTTCTGGAAATGACCTCAAGGCATGATAAAGAGTATGAACAAAAGGATTTTTCCTAATTACGTCTCTCGTAGCCTCCCCGTCATAAGTGTGGCACGCTTCACACCCATGAAAAGGAATTTACTTGACATGGCTTTCAGATATCCTAGGATACTCTAAACCTAGTGTTCTAATAACAACTTTTTCACGACCCGAGTCTACACCCTGGATGAGACACGGTACTTGGACTCACAAGTAACCCCAAGCCAACCCATGGTCTATTATAACACTGCAATCTGAGTAATCATAGTGGAAGCTTAAGAAATAAAAACATTTAAGAAAGTTAAATGATAGTAGTTCATACATCTGAAAGCAAAACTTAACGTCTGAGTCTATGTTTGAAAGCCATCTACAACTGATGAGTTGCTGGGATAATCCCCCAACTAACTCTAAAGTCTAACTGAATGAAAATAACTGGAAAAGTAAATATCGTCCTCGAAAGATGAGGACTCACCACAGGTTACTGCTGATATCACCTGAAGAAGATCTACTAACGGTGGTGCGGATGAGAACTTACCCCTATATCATGATAGGATATAACATAGAAGGTATGTGTCAGTACTTTGAATGTACTGAGTAAGTGGGAGAAAAATATAACACCTAGAACAAATAACTAAACTGTAATGACATGTAATGATCAACTGAAATACTGAAAAACTGAAATATAACTGAGATGGTCAATAATGACCCTAACTGGTGGTCATAAACATGTCCTGAATCTGAGATACTGATCTAAGCTAGCTGAAACTGAGGAAACTGAAACTATTCTGAGTTGAGCTAAACTAAAACCATACTGACTAGTGGGAGAGTCTAAAACCGACATATAACCACATGAGCTAAACATGGAGCCCGATGTATACACCCCAACAGTAGGACCCAATATACCTTGACAGTGTATAAAGGGATGAAATAGGTGATCACAAGTCTGGGGCCATAGAGCCAATAAAATAACCTACTGTGGCAACGTAGATCTGGGAACCTGGGTGCGCCAGAAGCCCGGTCCGCTCGGTGCTAAGTCCTACTCCCACTGGATAGTCCTAGACTGAGTACTAAGCTGATAACACGAAACTGGGGTCCAAGACTAAGTCAGGGATACCTATCTGGAAGTACCTTGAGAGTCTTATCTGACCAAATTCTATAACTGGTGTTCTAAGACTGGTCAGAGCTGCTTATCTGGAAGCGTCGTAACCATCCTAACAACAAACCAAAATTTGATAACTGATATCTGAGTCTAATAATTGATAATTAGGAGGCACCACTAACACCTCAAGAAAAGACTGTAGTTAAACTGATCAGCTGACATTTCTAAAAAATACTGAACATGCTAACATTCTGACTGAAACTGGACTAGATTGCAATTGACTGAGATTTCAACTAATTTTAACAAGGGAATCCCAACACTAATAAAATCAAGCAACATGAACAACTAGTCAAATATGCAAGACTTTAATTTACTGAACTCAGAAGCTAGGGCTAAATCATTTCACAAGGAGCTAATTTCCACATTATTTCTAGGAATTGGGAAAAATAAAGCAGCTAATAACATGGATAATATTCCACCTAAAATTTATCAAATTCTGTCTAAAAACTTTCTACATTTCGAAACCTCAGGGTTATACTAATAGAAAATTAAGGAAGGGTTTTGTGGACACAAGGGAAGAACAATTCCCTTGTTGAATTTCCACATACCTGGTGAAGAAATCCCAAAGAAAATCCCTTGAGAATCTAAGGAGAATTTTGAGTGCCCTAGCTCCTGCTTTGAGTTTTTTTGAGAGAATATTTACGATCTGATTTTTCAGAGGGGATGAGAAGGGTGAAGTAATCATCGATTACCCCTATAAATTCCTTGAAAATAACCCAAAATGACGTAGTTTAGGGATTAAAAAGGTCGGAAATTACAAAAATATTCCTGGGAATAATTTGGAAAATCTGCCTGCAGGGACCAACGGGTCACTCAATGAATCGTTGGTTGAGACCACGACTCGTTGGGACCAATCGTTGGTCCTGGGGCCTGGGTTCTAGGCTCACTGGAACTGGAAATGAGAGGGACCACAACTCGTTGGATGAACCAATGGGTCGTTGGTTCCTCCTGTGGCCACTGGAAGAAAAAGTCAAGAAAGCTAACAATTGGCAACACAACGACTCATTGGTGGACCTAATGAGTCATTGTGTCGAGTCGTCATCCCCACTGGAACAAGTCTAAGGATTTTCGGGAATTTTCACCACGTGTGGACATAATGACTCATTCTGTGATACAATAGGTCATTGTTTCCACTAGTTGTCACTGAAGAAGGGTTCTGGAAATGCCAACTAACCACTCACAACACGAGTCATTGTATCACATGATAACTCGTCACTTAAGTTGTGGGTTCCTAGAAAAGGAGTTCTAAGCTGGGTAATAATGAGTGACAGGACGACTCATTGTTTCTCATAATGTGTCGTTCCATGTCCCATTGGTTCCCAAAGGACCAAGGCAGGGCTGACAACGACTGAGATAACGGGTCATTAGAGCTGACCACGACTCATTGTCTCAATCGTTCTAAGGCAACTTTTCTGGTTTCTTCTGGATTTTTCTTGCAAGGTCTGAGTTTGATCTAGGAAAGTTTCGGGTATTGCAACTCATAAGGTGATCAATCTCATAAATAATAAATACAAACAACCATATAAAAGAATAAAAACTAACTTTATTAAGCTTTCAAATAAACAACCATCCACCATGGCCATAACCTTATATTATAAGTTTAGCCACTCATAAACAAGCAGAAAAAGGAATAAGTAGTCATCATTATACAAAAACATGATAAAGAAAAGAGAACCTAAGTAGAACTTGTCTCTCCTACCAAGCTGCATTACAATCTGATCAATCGATCAAAAGATATGATGAAAGATGTGCTAAAAATGACCTAAGGCTTATATTTATAGTTGAGCCATTAAATGATGCTTCTTCCCTTGAAGACTTGGCTTTAAAATTAACATTTTCACCCAGAATAACCCTGGCGCGCCACCCCCTCTATCTCGCCACAAACTTAGTCAAATTTCCAGCAATTTCAGCTTTGGATAGGGTCTGGCATGCCACCTCAACCATAGCACCAAATTGAAATTTTTTTTCTCTGAAGTTTGGGACCTAGTGCGGGGCACCAGCCTGAGATTTTTTTCTCTAAAGTTTGGGACTTGTTGTGAGGCACCAGCCAGAGCACCAAACCTCATAAGATCCTCAAATCTTAATTTCTTGCATCATTTTGAGACCACTTTGCGTAGTTTCCTACTCAAATCAACTCAAATCATTTGTTAGCGCATAAAATACACACATACATGAATTTAAGTATAAATTAAGGATTATGAACTCAAAACATGATCAAATGTGGATAAAAACATGGTAATTAGGCATCAAAATATTCCCAACGTCACCACCCCACACTTAAACCATTATTCGTCCTCGAACAATTCTTAAAACATACCTAAAATCATGTTTCACCATCACACTTGACACCTCTATTAACTCATACTCAACCAACTAGCATGGAGCAAATATAGAGTGGTGTATTATCAAACAACTAATCAAAGCACATAGAAAGATTTTACAATCAATAACACACAACCTTTATAAATGACTCATATTTTCAACTCAAAGGGTCAACATGATTAAGTGAGATGTATGCAACACGTAGTACAACGAATTAGACGTCTTGTGCCCCTCACTTTTAGTGATGTTCCTCTCTCAACTTCATCAATGTAAGACATGGAACATGAATAGTAAGGCACACTCACTCTCACAAATTATGTAATGCACATATGCAACATACCATAGGCTTTCCCTTTATGTACGTTTAGACTACCTCATTATTTCAAGAGATTAAGATCACAAGGACTTTTGTTGGTCGTAATGTCGGCTAAGGGACTGGTAGGAATGATATTTTATTTTATAGTGACTACCACCCTAAGCACTTTTAAGATATATTTCACTTTTCTTGTTCACCACTTCTTTCCTTGCTTGTTCACTTTTCCTCTACTCACCCTTGTCTTTTCTTTTCATGCCCCATTTTCTTCATTACTTGGCTGCTAGTTTTCTAACCATAGAATAACTAAGGATTTTTCAACTAAAGCTCTCTTTTTCACTTTCCTAGCAACAAGTAGACAACATAAATTTTTTTATGGGCACCACTTCTTCTCACTTTTCTTTTCTTACCATAATTTTTTCTTTTTTCATTAATATTATACTTCGGTGGACCTTAACTCCCATGTATCGAAGTGCCTAAGACTACTTTGGATCTATAAGTCTGAGGTCTCAAAAAAAGAGGGATTAAGCTATTATTGAGGCTAAGAAAGAATAAGGCTTTTATGCTCAAAGGGGTTAACTAGGGAGAATGACTAGGAAGGTAAAACAACTATGGGAAAAATGGCTTTTCAAATAAATGTCTTGATCATCTCTCAACGCCCCACCAACTAATTATCCTACATAAACTAAGACAAGTTCTAGATGCAACAATATATACATACAAAACAATATAACTCACCTCTTATGACAATAAGAATCTAATCAGTTTCTATAGCCACACATTTACACAACCATATTGAATGACAAATTAATTTCATAATTAAGCCCTTGGAATATTTTGAGTCAAATTAAAGAGATATGTGCATCTATCAAGGATTCTAACTTCTGTAATCAAGATGACCACTCTATTTACTCTAGCATAGCAGCTAAGCAGAATATCAATGAGCATACAAGTGGATGATCTACGACTCAATCCTAAAAAATAAAAAAGTGATGAAACTTCCCTTAAGATGGTCATCATCCATCTATCATAGGGAATCGTCATTACTCTATGACAACGACTCCTAAAAATGAAAAAATTAACCGATTCAAAGGGCTCCCCTTCAGAAAAGAACTGAGGCTATAAGAAAAATCGAAGTGTGGGTGAGATATGTCATTTACACAAAAAAATTTCAATCAGCACATGATGGAATAATCACCCTATACTACTACATCTCAAACCAAATGAAACCAAAAAATTTTAAAATTACCCTAAAATAAAGAAAATTAAACATCGCATAGTCAAGACGAACATACACAGTCAAACATCCAAGGCATCCATGTAGTCAACATCATCATACTATTTATTATAGACCAATACCTATAAACCATCAGTCTACTGCTACCAAAAATATAAAGATGCTACGACCTACAAATATAGAAATTAAAGATCAACAGGAATTTAGCTTTCCTCCACCCCATACTTAAAAAGGTGCACTGTCCTCAATGCACAAAAAATCACATCATAAGGGAGAGAAAAGAAACCTCCTAGTTATTAAGCATCATCCTGCATGAAAACTTGTACTAGCATCCTCCTCCTCTATGTCTATGTCATCAACACCATCAGTAAGGAAAGTAGCCTCATCATCATCAATCGACTCCTCAAAAGTCAAGCCCACTCTGCACATCAACATGACGCTCTCTGTGAGCGGGTACCATGCCTCTAAAGCCAACATCTCCTCTGCAATGGTTGGTCATCCTCCTATCTTCACCTATAGCTCCATCATCCCAAACATACAACCCTGCCAACTCTCATCTCGGGCTTGCCGATCAGCTATAGTAAGAGAGGGGCCTGCGGAAGGGGCAATATCCTTTACCTTGGTGACGTCTATCATCTGTCCCGCCAAGTGTCTTGACAAAGGTAAAATGAGGTCTGCGTCCTCCTCCTCGATACCTGCCTCTCTCAAGTACATGGTCAGGAGATTTCCATGAGAATATTTTCATCTACAGATGTCTCCTGATCTCCTCATACTGTGGCAAATCACAGCTCCAAAATTCACTAATATCCCCTTTATCAGCATGTACACCAAAATAATCCATCGTGGGCCACCTCTATCAAATGTGTCCCAGGGAGAAAGATGGCACATACCAACTTCACCCACACCTTTGCCTCCCTATTCAAATATGCAAATACAAGTACGGAATGGGTGCCATTTTGATCCCTCACCCAATGGGCAGATGAGTGCTCCCCATACAAAGTGTGGCGGATGTCTCTGTATGGTAGCTTCGCCAACAAGATGAAGTACTGTGAAGGATCTACTGCTGGTGTCTCTAGAAAAGAATTGAACCTCTTGGTTGTGAATTGCACCACCTGTCCTTTGATTTTGACCTTTCTACTAGTTTCAAGTAAGGTGTCCCAGTTTGCATAAAATTCCCTCACCAAAGTGAGGTTGCACCTCTCCGGCTCATTGAAGATATAGCCAGCTCCCATCTCCCGTATCTTTTCCTCGAGAACTCCAAAGCCAAGCGACCCTCATCTATCCAGTTCTACGGGTCATACTTGGATTCTTTTGAGTGTCAAACCAAGTAAGCCCGTGAGCCTCAACTTCTTTTTCTCCGAATCTTCTTGCGAGGCCTATTTTGGGAGCCGAGGAACTAGCACACATCTTCATTGGTCTATCCCTCTTTCATATTTTCTCGGCTACATTCACCTCCTTTTCTTTTGATGTCATTGTACCTATCAAGCAGAAAAATCAAGAACTTTACAACATTAGTTTGTGAACCAAATGGCTAACTAATTAAGTGTGGAAAGTGCAAAATTCACCGTACACTTAATTTGCTAGTGTTTATGTGAGAATTTGTCAAATAGGATACTCAAGACTTCCCCATCATCATCATATCTCATCAATCTATTTTTAGTTTGCTAACTCTTAGTACACCAAGTTCATGCATTTTTCTTTCTTTTCAACTCTCCTCTAACTTTTATTATTATTTCAAGAATGCACAACCTAAGCTATTCCTTTCACTTTCCTTCTCCAATTCCCAATTCAAGTAATTTCATGCAATGGAGTAACAACATTCAATTCAATCAACCAACAATAAACAATTTACTATCATTAAAGATGAATTACTCAATAATTTCACCAACTCAAGCAATTTTCACATTTAAGAATACAAAGCTTCTTTATTGGTTCTACCTCCTATTTTTTATGAAGAGAATGAATCTTTTTCTCGAAGGATCAGAAAAAAATGGGTCAGGATCTCCTGCGGGAATGATTTGGAAGATCCAAAACCAAAATAAAGCTTCATATATTTTCTCTCTCAACAATCAATGCACCTACCCACCAACATTCAAAAATTCAATTCACCTACCCAATCATTCCCACAAGTTCAAATCAATATATTCAACCAAGATTCAAGATATCCATCAAAGACAACACACATTAATGAAAAATTTTAAGACTTTAATCTCATAAAACCCAAAACATGAAGTCTAAGTTTTTTACCAATAATAGTGATTTGAGTTCTCAATCATGGGGAAGAGGGGTGTGGGAGCATGCTTGCACTATTAATCAACTAGGAGAGAAGAAATATACTTACTTGAGTTGAGAATGATAGCTTCACCAACTTTCTGGAGAAGACAATAATGGAGAGAAGAGGAAGGGCAGAGTTACGACTATAGAGAGGGGGGGAGGGGAGAAAATTTTTGCTTTTTTGTTTTTCAAATTTTTGAGGGAAAAAGGATGATTGGAACTCCAAACAAAAGGTGGGGCATGGGTTTTCTGTAATTTTAAGGTCTTTTGTGTCAATATTGACTTAAATTGACGAACAATTTTCGGCCATTTTTTCCTTGGTGCGCCGCCACTCCATCTCACCACAGACTTAGAAAAAAATATTTTTTTCCGGAGATAGAGGTGGGCGCGGTGCGCCACCCATAGCCTCACCTGACAAAAAATGTTTTTTCTTCTAGGATTTAACTCTTGGCGCTCATGCCAGGCGTCTCACCCCAGACTTACTCTCTTTAGCTCAATGTCCCAGCTTATTCTTGCCTCTTACGCGTTGTCCATCTCTACAAAAAATTACAACTTACAAAATATTAAAAAGAAAGGATGGGTTGCCTCCCATGCAGCGCCTGTGTCATGCCCCACCTTGGGAGGCGTAATTAGCACCTAATGCCATACTGGACTCTGAGCTGACCCGTCTGGACACATACACTTCTGGTGCATGCAAGCAGCATATAGCAAGAAAACAAACAGCTATATCTTGGCTATAAACACAACCTCAAGCCGACAAGGCCACACAGCAAACCTGTAAAGAAACGGCTAACCCAACAGTCACATTAATAAAAGGATCCTATACGGGCCGACAAGACCACCATGCTATCTATGTCATAAATAAAGGAAAACAGGCAGTCATATATAAACTATAGCGAACAAGACTGCTAGCTAATACCGAAAGTAGGCCCTACACGGCCAACAACGCACAATTAGCTAGGAACTGAAGATTGTGGTCTGCAAGCCTCTAAGAGTGAAATATATTGGTTGAGACAGTACCACGGCCTACCCAAAATCTATATAATAAAGGACAAGCAAAACTCTACTACCTAGCAACTCCAAATGAAAGAAGCTAACCAATCTACTAACTCTGAATAGTTGTTAAAAGAGGTCCTGATACATGTCTGTCTAAACCTGAAAGCAAGTATGCAGCGCTTCTTGTGTGGGCGTCAGTATAATATGTACCGAGTATTTAAGGCAATAATAATAACTTAATAGAAGCTGATAAAGAACTGAAAGTAATCAGCGAAAAGGAGCAAAAATTAACATGTATGCTTTTATAACAATAACCTGTATCTAGAAGAAAACTTATACTAATAAGAGCGTAAGATGTTGTCACGACCCGAACGGAGGCCCAGAACGCGACAAAGGATAAAGAACCCCGAGAGACCCCAAGTCGATGGCATAAGCATACATCTAACTCGATCAATAAAATAGAAGGATTAACATGATGATCTTAGCAGAAGTAAGAAATAAACATAACATCACAATACACACAATTTGAAGATGAATACACCCTTTTGTCTAAAAAGCCTCTAAGTCTGATGAGTTGATTGGACAAGATCCCCAACGAACTTAATAAAGCTGAAAACTGAAAATACTGAGAGAAATTGGATAAGAATGGTCCTCAAGAGATGAGGATTCACCACAACTGTAGGATGGTAACTCCGAAAGGCTGGCTACGAACGGGGCTGAGTCTGAAAGCAAGGGCCTGCATTATGAGACGATACAACATAGAGTATGCGGTCAGTATGTGGAATGCACTGAGTATACAAGATAAGTAAAATAGTTAGATAAGTAAAATCATTTAAAACATGCATAACATAAAACATAAACAATAAGAATCTGAGAGTAGGGCTTGCATGCTATTTTTCTGAAATCATGATCTCAACATAACATAACATCATAACTGAATTGATTGACAAAGCTAAAATATGATAATCATAAGTAAAGCTGAATATTGAGTCAAACCTGCTTGAGAACATATATAGATATGTATATCATGATTGATGAATATGCATAACTGAAATCATGAGGAATAATGGGAGACTCGTATTTTAACCAACATACCACAATAGAGCTTACGAGGTCCCAACTATCACGCTTACGTGGCTCAAGTGGGAAGAGCCGTCCAAAACCTTGTGAGGGCTAGGGACGATACCATGATATCGATATCAAGCTCAAGGCCCATTTGGGTTAGGGGATAGCTCACAAGGGAGGTCCCAAAGTGTCTATATATATATATATATATAAACCTATGTTGGTGCGTAGTTAGCATAGGGTTGACTGACCCTTAGCCTACTCAGTGCTAGATACTACTCCCAAAAACATCCATATGCTCTCCATCATTTTTCAATGATGCTTACCATCGTCTATTGACGAAGCTCAATAATTAAATATATCTCAAATATGAAATTATGCACATGAGAAGCTTTTAGCTCTAACCATACCACAAGCTGAAAAATAATTGGGAGTCTTCGCTCCAAAACTATGTGGTAAGCTTAATTAGGGTAATCATAAATCATACTTGAACATGTGGGCATTACCCAATACTTTAACATGCTTGAAAATACTCAATTCACATTGAAAACATGATTATAGATATAGGTAACTTGATAACATGCTTTTCATCAATAATATCTCATCATACTCGAACATTCATGATTTTCTCATAGATGGGCATTTTAATTTATAAAGCTTGAAACATGATTTTAATTGAAAACAATGTAAAACTTGCTCGTGAATCATAATTCAATAGTAGAAACATATTTAAATCATACCCATGTAGAGAATTAGGAGTTTCATGCATTGGGTTAAAACTCCATAGAATTGACATAGAGATTTCATGATTTAGAGAGGGATTGGACATGGGTGTGAAAGGATTCATCCACTCATAACCCTATATGCCTGGGGAATATCAGATTTTGTCACTCCTTCAGAGCCCAATGAAGGATTGAAGGAAAACATGAAGAACTCTTACTTGATCACCTCCTTAACCCCATCAACATGCATGCATGGATATGAATGAGCCTAGGATAGGTTTTACCCTTATAAAACATTGCATTTCGGGCCTTAAACGATGTAGTTTAGGACCCTAATACTTAGGAATAATGAAAATTCCCTTAATGAATTCCCTGAAAATTCTGCATTGCCTGAGACCATGGACGATCCAACGAGTTGTACCTTGATATCATGACTCGTGGTATCCGTCTGTTGCACCCACTGCCCAACTTCACTCTCTCAGATTCGATCCAATGACTCGATGGGATGAGTCATCGCTTCAGAAAATGGTCTGTTATATCGTCCATTGTTTCCCCTTTGACATCCTGCACCAAATCTTCCCATGAGACACACCATGACTCGTTCCTCCTTCCAATGAGTCGTGGTTTCCTTATGTTACCCCGACTGGAGGTTTTAATACTCCTTCCCACGGTTTCTCACCACGATCCTTTATAGCTCACGACAGATTGTCCCGTGACCTGTTACTTCCTCTCAGGCTAAAGAACAGTCTCCCCACGATGACTCATGGCATCAAAAAATGGGTCGTTACGTGACCCGTTACTTCTAACTGCCACCCGATCAAACCTTACCACGGATGTTTCCCAGGGGTTATTGGTTGGACCAACAATCAGTTATTTGACCCGTTCTACGAAAAATTTCCCAGATTCTGCCAACTTTCATTTTTAAATTTTGGGTCTAGTCTTAGGCACTTCTGAGGTATTACAATATCTCCCTCTTGGGAAAATTAATCCTCGAATGTGGAAAAACATATAGGAAAAAGGGAAATGCAATCATCATACTCAAATACTAATTATTTAAGCTGAAAACTGATGGAATGACTAACTCTAATTCAAACTACATAGTTGAACTGAATTTACGAATCATATACACATCCACCTACATGAAAGAAACTGGGGCACATGAACTAAACATGAAAACTAAATAGAGTTTTAGGGCAAAAACTGATAGCTCAAGCTGGAACTGAGCTGGTAGAGAATAAATATGGGTATCTAGTCATCATGTCTGCTTTGGCTTCCCACATAGCTCCTTCAACATGCTAATTCCTCCATAACACTTTGACTAAAGCTACTTCCTTGTTCCTTAGCCTTTGAACCTGAAGATGACACTATCCACCAGGATAACTAGAGCTGGATCACCTAAACACTTCTTTAAGAGCGATACATGGAATACATGATGCACATAAGCTAATTCTGAGGGCAACTCCAATTCATATGCCACCTTGCCAACCCATCTTACAATCCGGTAGGGGCCAACATAACGAGGGCTGAGTTTTCCATTCTTTACAAACCTCATCACTCCCTTCATGGGAGACACCTTTAGAAATACCCAATCATCCACTTCAAACTCCAATTCTCTCCTTCTCACATCAGCATAGGACTTTTGGCAACTTTGAGCTGTTTTTAACCTGTCCCGTATGAGTTGAACCTTTTCCATAGCCTCATGGACAGAATATGGTCCTATCATCGCAGCTTCAGCAACCTCGAACCAACCAATAGGCGATCTATATTTCCGCCAGTAGAGAGCCTCAAATAGAGCCATCTGAATAATAGAATGGTAGTTGTTATTGTATGCAAACTCGATAAAAGGCAAATGATCATCACAAATACCTTTAAAGTCAATCACGCATGCTCTCAACATGTCCTCAAGAATCTGAGTTGTCCGCTCTACTTAACCATCCATTTGCGGGTGAAATGTTGTGCTAAGCTTAACCTGAGTACCCAGTCCTTTTTTAAATAACCTCCAAAATTGAGAGGTGAATTTGGTACCTCTATCTGAAATGATGGATAACGGCACTCCATGAAATCGATCTAGCTCCCGAATATATAGTTTGGCATAATCCTCTACCGAATCCGTGGTTTTGACTGGTAAGAAATGAGCAGCCTTAGTCAACCTCTCTACCACAACCCAAATGGAGTCACATTGTTGTCGAGTGCAAGGAAAACCTGTGATGAAGTCTATATTGATTTCTTACCATTTCCAAGTAGGAATAATGATATCCTGAAGCACACCCCCGGTCTCTGGTGC
The DNA here is from genome assembly GCA_035772735.1 of Datura wrightii. Classification (NCBI taxonomy): domain Eukaryota; kingdom Viridiplantae; phylum Streptophyta; class Magnoliopsida; order Solanales; family Solanaceae; genus Datura; species Datura wrightii. The sequence goes on from JASDFA010000018.1 coordinate 150,041,071, forward strand.
TCGACCATCACATGCTGACAGTTTGGACACTTAGCTACAAATTCCGCAATGTCCTTCTTCACGCCATTCCACCAATAAACTTCCTGTAAGTCACGTTATATCTTGGTGGCACCCGGATGGATAGAATACCTAGATCAATGAGCCTTGTGCAACATTCGGCTCCTCAAATCATCAACATCCGGAACACATAAGTGACCCTGGTACCGAAGCACACCATCTTCCCCTTTGGAGAAGACCTCCACCCTCTGATTCTGAATGGCTTCCTTTAACTTTACCAAAATTGGGTCCTCATCTTGTCTAGCTTTTACCTCAATCACCAAAGACGATTCTGATCCATTCTGAACAATAACACCGCCATCGGTTGAGTCAACCAACCGAACTCCCAACCTTGTGAGTCGATGCACATCCCTCACTAGCTCCTTCTTCCCCTCATCCACATGGGACACACTCTCCATAGAGAGTTTACTAAGTGCATCTGCTACTACATTGGCCTTACCTGGATGGTAAAGGACACTTATATCATAGCCCTTGAGTAGCTCCAACCACCTCTTTTGCCGAAGATTGAGATCCTTCTAGGAAAATACATATTATAAGCTCTTATGATCCGTAAATCCATCCACGTGGACCCCATAAAAATAATGTCTCCATATCTTCAAGGCGAATACCACCACCGCCAATTCAAGATCATTGGTCGGGTAATTTCTCTCATGAACTTTCAGCTGCCTAGAAGCATATGCTATAACTTTGTCGTGCTACATCAATACACACCCAAGTCCGATCCTTGAAGCATCACAATATACCTCGAACCCATCGGTACCCTCAGGTAGGGTTAACACCGGTATTGAGGTGAGTCGAGTCTTCAACTCTTGGAAGCTCTTCTCACAAGCCTTCGACCATTGGAATTTCACCTTTTTTGGATCAACTTGGTCAAGGGTATTGCGATAGATGAAAAACCTTCAATGAATCTCCAAAAGTAGCCTACTGAGCCCAAGAAACTCCTAAAATCTGAAGGATTCACCAATATAAGCCAATTTTTCACCGCTTCTATATTTTGAGAGTCCACCTATATGCCCTCATGTGATACCACATAGCCCAAAAACTCTATCGAGTTCAACCAAAACTTTCACTTGTCGAATTTGGAATATAATTAGCGATCCTTAAGAGCATGTAGCACCACTCTCAAATGAGCGGCATGATCCTCCTCGCTCCGGGAGTATATCGAGATGTCATCAATAAACACAATCACAAATATATCCAAATATGGATTGAACACCCTATTCATCAAATCCATAGAAGCTGCAAGAGAATTCATTAGCCCAAAAGACATAACTACAAACTCCTAATGACCATACCGCGTCTTGAAGGATGTCTTCAGGATGTCAGTCTCCCCAACTCTAAGTTGATGATACCCGGATCTGAGATCTATCTTCGAAAAACACTTGGCACCCTGAATCTGGTCAAATAAATCATCAATCCTGGGAAGAGGATACCTATTCTTGATGGTGACCTTGTTCAAATTGTTGATAATCAATGCACATACGAAGGGAACCATCTTTCTTTCAGACAAAGAGAATTGGTGCACACCATGGGGACTTGCTCGATCTAATGAAACCCTTATCTAATAGGTCCTTCAACTGCTCCTTTAGCTCGCCTGGAGCCATTCTGTAGGAAGGAATAAATATAGGCTTCTCGGGAGGGATTCCCGATAAATCATCTGGATAGACCTCTGGATACTCAAATACCATTGGAACTGACTAGATAATCGGGGTCTCGGAATCAACATGCTTAACCCTAACTAGATGGTACATACAACCTTTGGAGATCATCTTTCTGGCCTTAAGGCAAGAAATGAAACGACCTACAAGCACAGCTGAACTACCCTTCCACTCTAAGCTGGCTCACCCGAAAATCTAAACTCTACTACTCGGGTTCTACAATTTACTGAGGCATAACATGCTAATAACCAATCCATGCTGAGGATAACATCAAAATCGGTCATGGCTAACTCTACTAGATCTACTAAGATGATGTTCTGATGGACTGTGACCGAGCAACTTCTATACACCCATCTAGCTACCACTGAATCACCTACTGGAGTAGAGACTGAGAAAGGTTCTGACAAGACTTCGGTACTGACTCTGAAACTACTGTCCACGTAAGCTGTCACAAAAGACAAGGTAGCCCCCGGATCTAACAAAGCATAAACATCAAGATGGAAAACTCGCAACATACCAGTGACCACATCCGGGGAGACCTCCTGCTCCTAGTGGGATGCTAAGACATAGAATCTATTTTGGCGCTGACCGCCACCTGTGCTAGTAGTTGCCCCATGTTGTGCTGAGCGTGCAGGTGGGGCTGCTGAATTGGAAGTTGGGCCTCAGCCCCCATCATGGCTTTGTCTCATTGTTGGGAAATCTCTTAGCATGTGTCCAGGCTTCTCACACCGGAAGCAAGCACTTGAACCTACAATGGCCTGTGTGCCCCCGACCACATCTACAGCAAGCTGGGATGGTAGAATTTGTGGGTTTGCTGCTATGACCCCTAGAGCCTAATGCCCTCCCCCTTTAATCATTCCTAGGCCTGGATGGCACACTTAATGTTGACGTTGTTGGGGCTGAAGATCTTTGGTGGGTCTGCTGTTAGTGCCCACCACCTGACCTCAACTAAGAGAATCCATAACTATCAGTCCTCACCCTCTTGGCCTCTCTCTCCCTCATATGCGCCACCTCAATCTGTTGGGCGTACAAGACTATCTGAGGGAAATCCATATCTTGGTGGAACATAGAGGTCCTACAATCCTTGTTCAAATATACTGCCATGCCATGAACGAACCTTCTCACCCGTGCCTTCTGATCAACCACTAACTCTGGGGCGTACTTTAATAAGAGAGTGAACTCGAGAATACTCCTGCACCGTCATTCTCCCTTGCTTAAGATTCACAAACTCAACTGCCTTCAACTCCCTCATCTTACGAGGGAAGAACCGATCTAGGAATGCAACATGGAACTCCTCCTAAGTGACGGGGCTTGCTTCGGCAGCCCTACTATCTTTCCATTGTAAAACCAGATGTGTGCGACCTCTTCAGCTGGTATGAGACCAACTCAGCACACTCAAATCCATTCACCCCTATGACTTGGGTGATCTTCACAATCTCATCAATGAACTCGTGCGGGTCCTCATCTACTTTTGACCTAGGGAACTCTGGCGGGTTCATTCTCAAGAAATCCCTGACTGAGCCGCAACTGCATTTCCATTTTGCGGGACATGCGCAACTGCTTGCTGATTTACCTGTGCGGTCAAGGCTTGCACGAGCATCTAAATAGCTGCCCTAAATTCAGCAAGGGCAACTGGCTTTGGTGCATGGTGCTCCTAGACTGGTGGGGCTTGTTGGTGCCCATCTCCGTTGGCATCCTTGTGGCCGTTTCCATTCCTATTCCTCCTACCATTCACTCTGTGAGGAGCCATGATTCTGCAATCGTGAATAGCATGAATTAGAAATATAGGGAGATATTTCATCGCACGTTATAGATCATGAAAGAAGGGAACATTTCCTAAACATCTCATAGCCTCTTCATCATAAGTGTGGCGCGCTTCACACCCATGAAAAAGACTCTACTCAACATGGATTTCATACACCATAGGAAAATTCAAACATATTTCTCTACTACCATGTTTTTCACGACTCGAAAAGAGGCCCAAATCACGATACGAGACATGGAGCCCTGAGAGAACCCAAGTCGACCCATGGCATGAACATACATCTAAATCGATCAATAAAAAAGAAGGATTAACATGATGATCTTAGCGGAAGTCTGAAATAAACATAACATCAAAATACACCCAATCTGAAGATAAATGCACCCTTTTGTCTGTATAGCCTCTAAGTTTGATGAGTTGATGGGACAAGACCACCAACTAACTCAATAAAGTCGAGAATTGAAAATACAGAGATAAACTGGGTAAGAATGGTCCTCAGGAGATAAGGACTCACCACAAGTGTAGGATGCTAACTTTGAAAGGCTGTCTGTGAACGGGGCTGAGTCTGAGAGTCGGGGCCTGTATAATGAAACGATACAACATAGAGTATGCGGTCAGTATGTGGAATGTACCGAGTATGCAAGGTAATTAAAATCTCTTAGATAAGTAAAATCATTTAAAACATGCATAACATAAAATATAAATAATAAGAATCTGAGAGTAGGGCTTGAATGCTATTTTTCTAAAATCATGATCTCAACATAACATAACATCATAACTGAAATAATTGACCCAAACGTAAAATCTGATAATCATAAGTAAAGCTGAACATTGAGTCAAACCTGCTTTAGAACATATATAGATATGTGTATCATGATTGATGACTATGCATAACTGAAATCATGAGGAACAATGGGAGACTCGTCTTTTAACCGACATACCACGATAGAGCTTACGTGGTCCCAACTATCACACTCAAGTAGGAAGAGCCGTACAAAGCCTTGCCAGTGCTAGGGACGATACCATGATATCGATATCAAGCTCAAGGACCATTTAGGGCAGGGGATAGCTCACAAGGGAGGTCCCAAAGTATATATATATGTAAAGCTACATTGGCGCGTAGTTCTGAGGCATAGGGTTGACTTACCCTTAGCCTACTCGGTGCTAGAAACTACTCCAAAAACATGCATATTCTCTCCATCATTTTTCAACAAAGCTCACCATCGTCTATTGACGAAGATCAATAATTAAATACATCTCAAATATGAAATTATGCATATGAGAAGCTTTTAGCTCTAACCATACGACAAGCTGAAAAATAATTGGGAGTCTTCACTTCAAAACCATGTGGTAAACTTAATTCGGGAAACCATAAATCATACTTAAACGTGTGGGCATTGGCCAATAATTTTACATTCTTCAAAATACTCAATTCATATTGAAAACATGATTATAAACATTGGTAATTTGATAACATGCTTTTCATCAATAATATCTTATCATACTTGAACATTCATCATAAATCTCAACATTCATGATTTTCTCATAGATGGGCATTTTAATTTATAAAGCTAAAAACATGATTTTAATTGAAAACAATGTAAAACATTCCCATGAATCATAATTCAATAGTAGAAACATATTTAAATCATACCTATGTAGAGAATTAGAAATTTCATGCATTGGGTTAAAACCCCATAGAATTGACATAGAGAATTCATGATTTAGAGAGGGATTGGGCATGGGTGTGAATGAATTCACCCACTCATAACCCTACATACCTAGGGAATATCAAATTCTACAACTCCTTGAAAGCCCAATAAAGGATTGAAGTAAAACTTGAAGAACTCTTACTTGATAACCTCCTAAACCCCTTCAACATGCATGTATGGATATGAATGAGCCTAGGATAGGTTTTACCCTCGTAAAACACTGTATTTCGAGCCTTAAACGATGTAGTTTAAGACCCTAGGACTTAGGAATAATGAAAATGCCCTTAATGAATTCTCTAAAAATTCTAAACTACCTGAGACAACGAACTATCCAATGAGTCGTACCTTGATACCGCGACTCTTGGTATCCGTCCGTTGCACCCACTACCCAACTTCAGTCTCTCGGATTCGATCCAACGACTCGATAAGACGAGTGGCCACTTCAGATAGAGGTCCATTATATACCCCTATTGATACCCCTGAGGCCCTGCAAGTAAATATAACTGAACATACCTACTCCCTTGAGAATATATAAAAGCTTTCAGGGCTCCTATAACTGTATCTGAGCCATTTGGGCTCATGTAACTTAGTTCGGGTCTTTCGGGCCCCTGTGACTACATCCCGAGAACATGAGGCTCTACAAAGGGTCTGTAATGCCTTTTTGGCATAGAATAAGTCCATAAGTAAATAGCCTTATTATGGCCCTGTAGCTTTCACTTTAGTCCTTACAAAATAATATATGGCTCCGTAAGAGATTTAGTAGCTCCATAAGCTATACAGCATCGTAGCTCCGTAAGCAATCTATAGCTCCATAAGCGTTAGCAGCATTGTAGCTCCGTAAGTAGTGTATAGCTCTGTAAGTAGTTCATACAACTAGAAGCCTCTAAGTTATTCATGGCGAGAGGCAGTACGACACACAATCTACCCCAACCAGGGATACTACACTACAGGCTACAAATCTAGTCACTCAAAAAGGCGTATTTCGCCCCATAGGTTTAACGTGAACGCTACTCACCCCTAAAATAGTCTATATAGCTGCCAACAGGCATACAATATGTGCCTACACCTGGCCAGAGGGTCCTGGCAGCATTTATAACCTTCGTCAGCTTAGACAGAAAAGGATGAGGCCTGGTGAACTAAGTGATATGCTGAAGGTCATGCTAGAACAATGATAGCCCATAAGAGAATAGTAAGGTCGTAGGCGATCAATTATTTTAGTTCCTTAGCTTAGAACGACTGTAGGGCTGCGACTAATTGGACAAGCTCCAAAGAATTCATGTCACACCCCACCTTGGGGGGTACGACTGGCACCTGGTGCCCTACTAGGACCTGACCTGCTGGACTGTAAGCCTGGGCGCATCTGGCGCCTGGCTGGCTCTAATTCATATTTCTGGAAACAAAGGGCTATATAACGGCTGTAAACACAGCCCCCGGCCTATTGGCCTATAGCCTCCTGTACCTGTACTAGCAGCTGACCAGAAACATAGTAATTCAGGGGAACCTATGCGGGCCGACAAGGCCACCATGCTGTCTAGTTATCTGCAACTCAACGTAACATACTGAAAGCTACGTGACCGGCAAGGTCACCACTACTGGTAAACTATGGCCCCACACGGCCAGCATACAAGAAAGAAAGAGTAAAGGCAACTATACAACTGCACGGCCTCACACGACCGGCTCATCTGACCACAGGGAATATACAGACTGCAAGCCTCTAGGAACAGTGATAGAACTGATCGGGACAGGGCCCCGACCTACCCATAATATACAAGAAAAAGAACTAAACTACGCCTCTGAAATTCAGCCTCCGGATGACTGGAGCTGAATACTCGACCGCTGACAGGGAGTCACGTTGAATCGCCTGCTCGCCTATGAGTACCTGCAGGCAAGTAATGCAGCGCCCCACCGGGCGTCAGTACCGCTGGTACTGAGTATGTAAATCCATAGCTGAAAAGATATCTGAAATCAATAACATAACTGACGAAACTGAAATAGAAAGAACTAGATTATCTGTCTGATGATGTAAATCGTACCTGTTCTCAATTATGCTGGGAGGGGTAGGTGTCGTATCTGGAGACATATAATTCTACTACTAACCTACTCATGTCTCATATAACATAGAATAACATACATAACATAACATAGCACACACAAACCTTACCCGGCCCCCATAAGCCAGGAGGTACAATCAACACAGAATCTATACCCCTACCCCGGTCATCCCATCTCCTATAGCGGCTGTAAGCATCCTGCCGGTCCCTGGGTATGCACTTGGGCTCGCTGAGCCCCTGACTATAACTGTACCTGAGTCCGAAGGACTCTAACATCAACACCTCGGGCGTACCCGCTCGACGGGGGTGTATAAGGGCCGACCAAGGCACAATATGGGGAAACTGGCATCCCATCTTCGTCCCCTTGCGGGACGGCATATCACTCCGTAGAGTGACGTATCCTCTTCCTCTGGCGGATGAGTCGATACAGCTATTAACCCTGGGCGGTCAGGGATGCTAGGTAATCCAACCCCAATCAATACAACGGTCTCAACTAGTCATATTGTCTGTGTATCTCATAAGCTAAGGCTAACAGAGGGTAAGGTATCATATGAATCACATGCTGAGCTAATAATAGTAATCTGTAAGTGTCTGATACATGCTAAGACAGGTAAGTACAAATATGAATATAGTCTCCTGTCAGACTGTACTGGAGCAAAGGCTATACAAGAGGGTATTTCTACTGAAAGCTATGTTGTTTACTGAGTTTCTGTATTAGCATGATTTCCTATTTCTAACATGCTTCCTAAACCTTATTTAGTTACTATTTTATGTCTGGAATGCTCTACGGATACTGTACTACTCCGCGGGGTTTCAGCTGAACACAACAATACCTTAACATGGCATATTACATCACATACTGAATATACTGGGCAATCTTAATTACTTACGTCCGAATCTATATCATACGGATAGGTCTCGTACACGTTACAACCCAAAACTTCTCATATTGCACCAATATTCATAATAACACAATAATCGACTTCTGAACATTCTACTAGTCTGTAAATTACTATACTGCTCCAATGTTACTCAACTTGCCGAGGAAACTTAACGTTACATACCTTATCTTTGAATTATTCATCCGTCGGACGAGGCTCGACCGGTACTTCAACTATTTTCTCCCAACTGCAATCATAAATACGTCAATCAATACTAAATACAACTTTATTTCTAAAGGCAACGCCACTTTCGATATAGTTTATAGCCTAAATTTAGGCTTATCGAAAGACGGTCGAAAACTCGCTATTTTTCAGCGGCCCAGAAGGGAGAAGTATTCACTTCTCAGCTAGGAACACATAGACATTAATTTAGAGCAATTCTACTTACTTTAGTTCGGTGGCTCGCCGATTCGTCGGCCGTATTTCGCGAAACTAACTCCGTAGAAATGCTCTCTGCTGCTAAATACTCGGGTATCTGGGATTAATTTGAGTTTGGGCAGCGTTTGACAGCGTAATCGGACGGAAATATATAATTTTCCTTCATTTTCCTCTGTTCTCTGCGCTATTCTGGAAATATTTAAGTATGAAATGATTTTAAACCGAAGTGGGGGCTTATATACTTGGGCCTGAACCTGGGCAACGTGTCACGGAGCCATCGCGGAGGCCTCACCTCCGTGACACGCTGCCATCGCGGAGGGGCTCTGCCTCGGCTCCTCCCGCAATGGTTTCGACGGGTTTCTCGTCCGATCTTTTCCCGGGCCTTTCCCTAGCATGTATGGCCTTCAAATATACTTAACCAACGTGCGAATAGGTCATCTAAGTGCCGGGAATTCTACGGGGTATAACATTCTCCCCCCCTTAGGAACATTCGTCCTCGAATGTTTACTGTTATCTAGAGGACTGCTTACTTTACTTCCTGGGAAAATTTTGGCAGGGTTTCCCCTGTAATATGGACTATCGCAAAAACCTGAAATGTAGAAAAGTCCAACACAGGCACTGCATACAATATTCTAAGATCCACTGGACAACTAAATATCACTTCTTTCTTTATCATTTACAAGCATACAATCATAAGATATTGTATAAGTAATGATACGGACATACCTGTCATCTGTCTAGGCCTGAAATAGGTGAGTGTATCTGGTTTTCATATCTTCTTCAGCCTCCCACGTCATTTCCTCCCGATTTCTGTTACGCCATAATACTTTGACAGATGCAACATCTTTAGTCCTCAGCCTGCGAATCTGTCTGTCTAAGATAGCTACGGGAACCTCTTCATAGGCTAATTCCTCTGTGAACTGAACATCCTGAACTGGAACTACTGTAGAAGGGTCCCCTATGAACTTCCTTAACATAGAAACATGGAATACTGGGTGAACCGACGCTAACTCTGGAGGCAAGTTCAGCTCGTATGCCACGCGGCCTATTCTTCGCCGAATCTGATACGGCCCAATGAATGTTGGGCTAAGCTTGCCTTTCTTGCCAAACCTCATTACCCCTTTCATCGGGGACACTTTCAGATATACCCAGTCGTTTACCGAAAATTCTAAATTTCTGCGCCGCCTATCTGCGTAAGATTTCTGGCGGCTCTGAGCGGTCAGTAAATGTTCTCGGATAAGCTTTATCTTTTCCTCGGACTGCCGAACAATGTCTGGGCCAACTAATGCTGATTCTCCTATTTCAAACCAGCCCACTGGCGATCTACATTTCTGCCCGTACAATGCCTCGAAAGGCGCCATCTGAATAGCTGAATGGTAGCTGTTATTATAAGCAAATTCGATTAACGGGAGATGTTCATCCCAGCTACCCCCAAAATCTAACACACACGCTCGTAGCATATCTTCGAGCGTCTAAATTGTACGTTCATCCTGCCCGTCTATCTGAGGATGGAATGTTGTGCTCAAATTAATCTGCGTCCCCAGACCTTTCTGAAATGACTGCCAAAACCTAGCTGTAAACTGTGCTCCCCTGTTTGAAATGATAGATACCGGTACCCCATGCAATCTAACTATTTCTCTGATATACAATTCGTCATAATCCTCGGCTGAGCAGGTAGCTTTCACTGGTAGGAAATGAGCTGATTTTGTCAGCCTATCAACTATTACCCAAATGGAATCATTTCTGCGTCTAGTACGGGGTAATCCCGTTACAAAATCCATGTTTATTACTTCCCATTTCCACATAGGTATCATTATATCTTGAGTCAAACCACCCGGTTTCTGGTGCTCTGCTTTCACCTGCTGACAATTAGCACATCTAGATACAAATTCAGCTATCTCAATTTTCATACCTGGCCACCAGTAGATGTCTCTGATGTCGTGGTACATTTTCGTCGCCCCTGGGTGAAGGGAATAGCGAGCGTAATGTACCTCGTGCATAATCTGCCCACGAAGTCCTGAGACATTCGGGACGCAAAGGTGGCCCTTACAGCGTAGCACACCATCCTCGATTATCTGAAAATCTGGCTCCTTACCCTTCTGAACTCTATCTCTGAGCTGGACTAAATCGGGATCCTCATACTGTCGTTCTTTTACTTCTGTAGCTAACGATGACACCGCAGAATTCTGAATTACTGCCCCATTATTTTTTGTTTCCATTACTCGAACGGCTAGATCAGCTAACTGATGAATTTCTTTAACTAATTTCTGTTTCTCAGGTTGCAAATACGCCAAACTCCCCATTGACTTACGGCTCAGGGCGTCTGCCACGACATTGGCTTTTCCCGGATGGTACAGGATGTTCACATCATAATCCTTCAGCAATTCTAACCAGCGACGTTGCCGCAGATTCAACTCCCTCTGAGTAAAAATATACTGCAAGCTCTTATGATCTGTATATATATCAACATGAACGCCGTATAGGTAATGCCTCCACATCTTCAAGGCATGAATTACTGCGGCCAATTCTAGATCATGGGTGGGGTAATTCTTTTCGTGCTTCTTCAGCTGTCTGGAAGCATATGCAATTACTCTACCATGCTGCATCAACACACAACCCAACCCGATACCTGACGCGTCACAATAGACTGAATACCCTTCTGTGCCTTCCGGCAATGCTAATACTGGAGCGGAGGTCAATTTGTCTTTCAGTTCCTGGAAACTCTGCTCGCATGCCTCCGTCCACTGAAACTTTGCTGCTTTCTGTGTTAATTTAGTTAAAGGTGCTGCAATAGTTGAAAATCCCTCAACGAACCTCCGATAGTATCCTGCCAACCCCAGAAAGCTACGAACTTCAGTCGGGGTGGTAGGCCTAGGCCATGACTTAACTGCTTCTATCTTCTGCTTATCTACCTGTATACCAGCGTCTGAAACAATATGCCCTAAAAAGGCCACTGAGTTAAGCCAGAATTCATACTTCGAAAATTTAGCAAACAACTGGCGGTCCCTGAGAATCTGGAGCACTGTCCGCAATTGAGTCCGGTGATCTACCTCAGAGCGAGAATACACCAGAATATCATCAATAAATACTATCACGAACAAGTCCAGGAAAGGTCTGAAAATACTGTTCATCAGGTCCATAAAGACAGCTGGGGCATTCGTTAGCCCGAAGGACATAACCAGAAATTCAAAATGCCCATATCGGGTCCTGAATGCTGTCTTAGGAATATCCCTCTCACGTACTCGGACCTGGTGATATCTGGACCGCAAGTCAATCTTAGAAAAGTACCTGGCTCCCTGTAGCTGATCAAATAAGTCATCAATTCTGGGGAGCGGATACTTATTCTTTACTGTAACTTTGTTTAGCTGCCGGTAATCTATGCACATTCGGAGCGAGTCATCTTTCTTTCTCACAAACAAGACTGGCACACCCCACGGGGAAGTACTCGGCCTGATAAAACCTTTATCTAATAAGTCTTTCAACTGCTCCTTTAATTCTCTGAGTTCTGCAGGAGCCATACGATAAGGAGGTATTGATATTGGCTGAGTGCCTGGTAGCAAGTCAATAGCAAAGTCTATTTCCCTTTCTGGGGGAATACCAGGTAACTCATCAGGAAATACATCTGGGAATTCATTTACCACTGGGACAGACTGGAGTGTCGGAGATTCTGCCTGGACATCCTGAACTCTAACAAGATGGTAAATACACCCCTTAGATATCAACTTTCTCGCCTGAAGGTAGGAAATAAACCTACCTTTTCGCGTCGCGGTGCTGCCCTTCCACTCCCGTACTGCTTCCCCCGGGAAGTGGAATCGAACCGTCTTGGTCCAACATTCAACATTGGCAAAGCATGGCACTAACCAGTCCATACCCATGATGGCATCGAAGTCTATCATTTCTAACTCGACCAGATCTACTGTGGTCTGACGGTCAACAACCTCTACTGTACACCCACGGTAAATTCGGCTAGCTGTGATAGAGTCACCGACGGGCGTAGATACTAAGAAGGGCTGCTGTAATGATTCTGGTACAATACTAAACTTCCGTGCCACAAATGGAGTAATATAGGACAAAGTAGACCCTGGATCAATTAGCACATAAGCAGGGTGTGAGCAGATAGTTAGCATACCTGTCACGACATCAGGCGATGCTTCTGAATCTTGTCTCCCTGGTAAGGCATATGTGCGGCTTGGACCCGCACCTGTACTGGAGGCCCCTGATCTGCCCCGACCCCTGCCTGCTGAAACTGTGGGCCTGCGCCCAGTCGAGGATGCTGTAGCTCGTGATCCTGTTGATGCCCTATCCTGTCTGTCCCGGTCCTCACGACCTCTGGCTGGGAAATCTCTCATCAAATGGCCTTCTTGGCCAAAAATATAGCATGCGGTGGAACCATACCTGCACGCTCCAGAATGGCGTCGACTGCATATAGGGCAAAGTGGTAGGGTATACCTACTCTGCTCCGCCTTCCTCTGTAAGGGTGAGTCTGCCGTCTGCGAGCCTCTACCAGCCTCTGACTGCCCTCTACGACTGAATCTACCTCCTTGAGACTGCGGTGGAGGCGGGGGCCTGGGCGGCCTGTCTGACAATCGTGGCCTGGGTCCCCCCCGGGCCTCTCTCTGTAACTCAGCTGGCCTATCCCGGCGACGCTGCTCCTGATTGACCCTTCTAATCTCCCGATGCCGCTGTCTGATGCCCTCAATATTCTGGGCAAATGCCTGGATTCGAGAAATATCCATGTCCTCTCGCAGTGTGGCCGTGATACAAGTCTCGACATATTCTGGGTTCAACCCCATAATAAAACGGTGCACTCTGGATGCCATGGTATCCACGAAGGCTGGTGCATATTGAGCCAAAGAGTCAAACCGCAAGGAATATTCCCGAACACTCATGGCCCCCTGTTCTAGATGTAGGAACTAGTCTACCCGGGCCTGTCGGATCTCCCGCGGCAAATAGTGATCTCGAAAGGCTCCTGAAAAGCTGGACCAGGTGGGAGGGGAAACATCTCTCCCTCGGGACCTCTCCCAGCTTTCATACCATAATACCGCAACTGACTCAGTAGGCGTAGCATGCATAACCCTGAAGATTCTCTGCATCTGATCCAGAAAATCCTGGGGGTCCTCTGTTCGGTCCGTGCCTGTGAACTGTGGGGGATTCAAGGCTAAGAACTCTCGGACCCTCGAACTACCGGGCCCTCCTGATGCTTCTGCAGCTGTGGATGGCATTTGCTGACGCTGAGCAGCCATCATCTGTGCTATCATAACTACAGCACTCCTAACCTCCTGGTCGGAAGGTGTCGGTATAGGGACTGCTGAAGGTACTGTCGCTCCAAATGGCTCCTGACGTGGTGGAGACTGCTGAGGAGGTTGGGATGAAGCCTCTGTAGGGCCCTCTGATTGGGTTGTCTCCAAATGAGGGGGAGGCATCCTACTGGTGCCCTCCCCTGCCGCAATGTCTAAACTTCGACCTGTGGTAGGATGTTGCTGGTCTGACATTATCTGTAACCAAAGAATATGGTAAGCTCTTAGGGACTCAACCCTATACTGTACCGCTCTATAGCACGACTGAATCAGAATAAAAGACAACCATCCTATCATGCCTTGCAGCCTCCTACCCATAGTATGTGGTGCACAACACATCCATGGACAGGACTCTACTTAGCACGGGTTGCAGACTCCCTGAGATACGACCTGCTCTGATACCAAGTTTGTCACACCCCACCTTGGGGGGTACGACTGGCACCTGGTGCCCTACTAGGACCTGACCTGCTGGACTGTAAGCCTGGGCGCATCTGGCGCCTGGCTGGCTCTAATTCATATTTCTGGAAACAAAGGGCTATATAACGGCTGTAAACACAGCCCCCGGCCTATTGGCCTATAGCCTCCTGTACCTGTACTAGCAGCTGACCAGAAACATAGTAATTCAGGGGAGCCTATGCTGGCCGACAAGGCCACCATGCTGTCTAGTTATCTGCAACTCAACGTAACATACTGAAAGCTACGTGACCGGCAAGGTCACCACTATTGGTAAACTATGGCCCCACACGGCCAGCATACAAGAAAGAAAGAGTAAAGGCAACTATACAACTGCACGACCTCACACGACCGGCTCATCTGACCACAGGGAATATACAGACTGCAAGCCTCTAGGAATAGTGATAGAACTGATCGAGACAGGGCCCCGACCTACCCATAATATACAACAAAAAGAACTGAACTACACCTCTGAAATTCAGCCTCCGGATGAGTGGAGCTGAATACTCGACCGCTGACAGGGAGTCACGTTGAATCGCCTGCTCGCCTATGAGTACCTGCAGGCAAGTAATGCAGCACCCCACCGGGCGTCAGTACCGCTGGTACTGAGTATGTAAATCCATAGCTGAAAAGATATCTGAAATCAATAACATAACTGACGAAACTGAAATAGAAAGAACTAGATTATCTGTCTGATGATGTAAATCGTACCTGTTCTCAATTATGCTGGGAGGGGTAGGTGTCGTATCTAGAGACATATCATTCTACTACTAACCTACTCATGTCTAATATAACATAGAATAACATACATAACATAACATAGCACACACAAACCTTACCCGGCCCCCATAAGCCAGGAGGTACAATCAACACAGAATCTATGCCCCTACCCCGGTCATCCCATCTCCTATAGTGGCTGTAAGCATCCTGCCGGTCCCTGGGTATGCACTTGGGCTCGCTGAGCCCCTGACTATAACTGTACCTGAGTCCGAAGGACTCTAAAATCAACACCTCGGGCGTACCCGCTCGACGGGGGTGTATAAGGGCCGACCAAGGCACAATATGGGGAAACTGGCATCCCATCTTCGTCCCCTTGCGGGACGGCATATCACTCCGTAGAGTGACGTATCCTCTTCCTCTGGCGGATGAGTCGATACAGCTATTAACCCTGGGCGGTCAGGGATGCTAGGTAATCCAACCCCAATCAATACAACGGTCTCAACTAGTCATGTTGTCTGTGTATCTCATAAGCTAAGGCTAACAGGGGTAAGGTATCATATGAATCACATGCTGAGCTAATAATAGTAATCTGTAAGTGTCTGATACATGCTGAGACAGGTAAGTACAAATATGAATATAGTCTCCTGTCAGACTGTACTGGAGCAAAGGCTATACAAGAGGGTATTTCTACTGAAAGCTATGCTGTTTACTGAGTTTCTGTATTAGCATGATTTCCTATTTCTAACATGCTTCCTAAACCTTATTTAGTTACTATTTTATGTCTGGAATGCTCTACGGATACTGTACTACTCCGCGGGGTTTCAGCTGAACACAACAATACCTTAACATGGCATATTACATCACATACTGAATATACTGGGCAATCTTAATTACTTACGTCCGAATCTATATCATACGGATAGGTCTCGTACACGTTACAACCCAAAACTTCTCATATTGCTCCAATATTCATAATAACACAATAATCGACTTCTGAACATTCTACTAGTCTGTAAATTACTATACTGCTCCAATGTTACTCAACTTGCCGAGGAAACTTAACTTTACATACCTTATCTTTGAATTATTTGTCCGTCGGACGAGGCTCGGCCGGTACTTCAACTATTTTCTCCCAACTGCAATCATAAATACGTCAATCAATACTAAATACAACTTTATTTCAAAAGGCAACGCCACTTTCGATATAGTTTATAGCCTAAACTTAGGCTTATCGAAAGACAGTCGAAAACTCGCAATTTTTCAGTGGCCCAGAAGGGAGAAGTATTCACTTCTCAGCTAGGAACACATAGACATTAATTTAGAGCAATTCTACTTACTTTAGTTCGGTGGCTCGCCGATTCGTCGGCCGTATTTCGCGAAACTAACTCCGTAGAAATGCTCTCTGCTGCTAAATACTCGGGTATCTGGGATTAATTTGAGTTTGGGCAGCGTTTGGCAGCGTAATCGGATGGAAATATATAATTTTCCTTCGTTTTCCTCTATTCTCTGCGCTATTCTGGAAATTTTTAAGTATGAAATGATTTTAAACCGAAGTGGGGGCTTATATACTTGGGCCTGAACCTGGGCAACGTGTCACGGAGCCATCGCGGAGGCCTCACCTCCGTGACACGCTGCCATCGCGGAGGGGCTCTGCCTCGGCTCCTCCCGCGATGGTTTCGATGGGTTTCTCGTCCGATCTTTTCCCGGGCCTTTCCCTAGCACGTATGGCCTTCAAATATACTTAACCAACGTGCGAATAGGTCATCTAAGTGCCGGGAATTCTACGGGGTATAACAAGTCAGCCCTAACTTGCCACAGGGAACTTGCTCTAATTCTTAGCCTAAAGGTAATACTGTACTACTATGGTTCTTGTCCCTTAGATGCTAGCTTGGTTTGTCCAGATCGGATATGGATCGTCTGAACGGCTTATAGCCTCGTAGGAAGGATATCTGGATTTAGCCCTTTGCGGAAACATGTACATAGGCATCTATAAAAGTAGCCCAGGGCGCTGGACCCACGTCTAACTACTAACAAGGTTATTTTTCTTAGAGTATCAGCTAGTCTATCAAACTTCTAACAACTAGGGTGGTTTCCTGAGCAACCTGTGCGACAAGCAGTAAGTCAGTCGAAGCCAACGGTCACTAGCAGTAGCCGATCACATGGCAAGCTATCACTTAGTTCATTAAGCAACCATAGTGCCACTAATTCAAAGGTAATACCATCCTATAAATATTCTGTCCGTGGAGGCGTCAAGGTACGCCAACTTCCTGTGGCAAGCTTTACTATCTATATAGGCATCAAACATAAAGTTATATTGCTTAGTTGTGCCTTATGCTGTCCAACTTTACCAAGTTAGGCCCAACAGCTACCCACAAGCTTCTAAGGCCTTGGTACAATAGCGAGACATCAGACTCCTACTAATACTGTGAACAAATAAACAAGGAAGTCTCTATGATGCTCCTAGAATTTGCTGCACTGTGCATATTCTATCCTGACGAGGAATACTATGATATAGCCTTAATTAATTTTGTAGCATCTAACCACAACATATATAATCCTTATCTAATTGTAGAAGATAATCACAACATATGTACTTACAACTTACTTACAAAAGTGTAGGTCGTATCAACTATACGACGAGAATAACTTGTCGAAGAGATAAGCCTTAACATACCTCAATTGCCATTTTCTACTTGTCCAATCCTGTTCCAGCCTAGAACAAGAAATTCCTCCAACTCATAGCCTTTATGTCGTGGTAGTAATTCTGTTCCTAATCCTAGAAAACAGCTAGCAACATTAAACAATATTCATAATGACCACCATATGTAGTCAACCCAAATTCAACCGAAAACTCATGAATTTCTGAGAGTTTAGAAGGTATAAATACTTACATATCACTTATAGATGCTTAGGACTTTATTAGAAGTGATTTCTATAACTTATACTCAGTAGAACTCCATCAAACCGAGCCAATTTCGAAGAAATAACTTCGTAGATACGTTCTTCATAGGCCTAGGAATCATTACCTGAAAAGAATTGACCGTTGGAGGTGATTTGACAATGTAATGTTTCTTCAATTTGATGAAAACCTCATGAGCTACGTCACCCAAGCTGATCTGCTCAATTGGGAAATTAATAAATGAATCCAACTTACCCAACTTAAATATATATATATAGGGCAGTGGAGAGGAGGCGCAGCGCGCAGCTCACTGCGCCACAGGATTGCCGTATCGCGCAGCTCACTGCGCCATAGAGCTGTCGCGTCGTGTAGCTCACTACACCAAATGGTTGTCGTGTCGCGCGGACCATTACACTGCAAGGCTACCGCGTCGCTCAGTCCCTCGCGATCGAGCCTCGCCCGGCCCTACTGACCCACTCAACAATGTACTCACATATCCTACTTCGAGACTTCTCCCACATGTGCCATGCTCTCACCACTCACCATAAGAACACACACACGTACGCTAGTCACTAACAACTTATGGGGTGTAACATCATCCCTCCCTTAGGAACATTCTTCCTCAAGTGTACTTCAATCTTAACAGGTTCTGTCTTATGCTTTTACCAGAAAATTTGGGCAGAATCTCCTCTGCAAAATGGACTATCTGAAAACCTGAAATGCAATAAAGTCCAACACAGGCATCTCATAGGATGCTACTTGCAACTGAATGACATAGTCCCACCACCTATATGTAAGCAACTAATAACAATAGCAACAAAGTCAACTATATAACATCTGAAACTATCTTGCCTTAATTGATATTGTCTGAGTTTGTACACTATCATCATAGAGCCTAGAACAACTGAGGATATCCAAACTTCGCATTATCTTTAGCTTTTCAATTCATCTCTTCTATATTTTTGTTCCTCCATACGACTCTAATAGGCTATATCTTTAGTCCTCAAGATAGACCCTACAGACCTAATGATCTAGTGTAACTACTAGAGTCTCCGCATAGGATGGCTCTCTTGTAACCTGAGCATCCTTGACCGGGACAACCCAAGAAGGGTCTCTTACGCGCATGCGTTGCATTGATGAATAGGTCCTAGCCTCCGAACATAACTACTTGGCTAATCCTCCAAAGTATCCAGTATAGCTTAGTGAATCTAGGGTTGGGCTTGCCCCTCTTGCCAAATCTCATAATGCCCTCCTTTGGCGAAATTTTTAGGAAATACCCAATCGTTGCCTCGATTTCCAACTCCCTATGTCGTAAATTGGAATAGGACTGTTGATGACCCTGGGTTTTCAGTAAATGCTCTCTCACGAGCTCAATCTCCTCTTCTGATTGGTACATCTTGCCAAGTTCCATTAACTCTGATTCACTCACTTCGAAGCATCCTATACCATCCTTTGTGGGATCTGCATTTCTATCTGTATAAAGCCTTATAAGGCATCATCTTGATGCTAAAATGGTGACTGTTATTATATACAACTTCATAAAGGTAGATGGTTATCTCAACATTCTTGAAGTCTAGCATACACGCCCGTACATATCTTCGAGCATCTCTCTGGAATGACTTCAAAAGTCCAGCTATAAATTTTTCCCCTCTGTTAGAGATAATAGACAATGGGACACTATGTAGTCAGACTACCTCTCTGGTATACAACTTAGCATAATCTTCAGCTGAAACGTAATTCTGATTGGAAAGAAATGAGTTGATCTCATTAGTCTTTCAATAATGACTCAAGTAGGGTCAAATTTATGCCTAGTTCGAGGTAACTCTGTAATTAAATTCATCTTAACTACTTCTAGCTTTCACGCAGGCACGACTATTTCCAAAACTAGCCCACCAAGTTTTTGATGCTCAACCTCTCCCTGCTAGCCATTGGAGCTCTCTGCTACAACTGAACCGTATCTCTCTTCTTCCCATGTCATTAGTAGATATCTTTTATAAACTGATGTCCTTCTATTTATGAGAGAATAACGGACATAGCATACCTTTGCCGCAATTTACTAGCGAAGCCCTGCCACATTTGGAACGCAGAGTTGGCCTCTAGATCTCAAGACTCTGCCCCCTACTGTTTTAAAGGCCGATGACTTCTTCCGTTGGGCCTTGCCTCCAAACTGCACTAGGCTAGTCTCCGTACCATCACTCCTACACCTCTACAACTAAAGGTGATATTGCAGTATTCTAGGTCACAATGTCACTATCCTTTAAATGTCAATGTAATGCTTATATCTCAACATTCAGCGGTGATTCCAAGCTCTATCAACCCCCTATAGCCTAGAGGTGGTTCGGTTCTCCTCCAAAGTTTGATGTTCATGTCTTGCCCTTACGTTTATAGGATGAAATATGGGATTCGTGCCCCACGCACCGTACTAGCAAGGATATTACTGGCCAAGCCTACTAACTTATGTCGTCCTGACCTGCACTCGGGCAGATTCCCATCATAGAATCTCTCTGCCCCTCAACATAATAAGCTGGGGGTCGAAGGTTTTATTCTCCAGGTGTTCCCTACCGATATCAACACACTACGGTGGGATTAGCCTCTTTCTAACCTGAGCTTTACTATTATTGGGAGCCTACTGCTTACGAACTCTCACATGTACTCGGCTACTCATAGCAATCTCACCTATTATACTAATCTTTACCGTAGTGATGGTCTAGGTGTCTTATTTACGTACCAGGGGTCTTGACCACTTTTCTAACACCCCCCAGGAATCAACGGCTCTAGCCCTCTTTTACTATTTACTCTTGGCAACATAGCGTCAATACTTATGCTCTTTTCTATACTGAGAAAAGGCTGGGAGGTGGGAAATAACCATATCATACTACAGTGGGGCTAAGATATGAAACTCAACAAACTCCAAAGGGATAAAGGTAAGAATCTCGCAACTTCACAATCTTTTGAACCTTTTAGGTAATCCAACATTAACATTTGTCCCTATCTAATGCTGAGTAGCTACTTGGTAAGCCAACATGTATGCTATACTCCTAACATCCTAATTCTAGGGTGTAGGAAAAGCTAGGAGTAGTACTGGCATGTTTGTTACCCTATAAAGTTCCTAGTGCTCGGGGAGGATGCTGGGGAGATTGAAGAGATGTCCCCTTTCGCCCTCAGGCTGGGCTATCCCCCATCTGTGGCACCATGTTGGTACCCTCTCCTGCTTTCGTATCTGACTTGTGGATGGCCATAGTTTGTCTCATATAAAACATTATTCTAGACAGAAATAACAATGAAATCTTAGGGACTCAACCCTATACAATTCGGCTCTATAGCACGATTTGAGAAGAAGGAGGGGTAACCATACTATCATGCCTCGTAGCCTCCTACTTAGAAAATGTGGTGCACAACATATTTATAAATAAGAATCTACTAGACACGACTTGCAGATTCCCTAGGATACGATGTTGCTCTGACACCAAGTTTCTCATGCCCCACCTTGAGAGGCGTAACTAGCACCTAATGCCATACTGGACTCAGAGTTGACCCAACTGGATGCATAGACTTCTTGTGCATGCCAGCAGCACATAGCAAGAAAAAAAACGTCTATATCTTGGTTGTAAACATAGCCTCGGGACAACAAGGGCATAGGGAAAACCTATAAAGAAATAGATAACCCAGCAGTCACATTAATAAAAGGATCCTATGCTGGCCGACAAGACCACTATGCTATCTAAGTAATAAAAAAGGAAAATAGGAAGTCATATATAAACTATCGCCAACAAGGATGCTAAATAGGAAGTCATATATAAACTATCGCCAACAAGGATGCTAACTAATAGCTAAACTAGGCACCACAAGGCCAACACACAAAACATAGCATATATAGGCCCCACACGGCCAACAACACACAACTAGCTAGGACATGAAGATTGTGGCCTACAAGCCTCTAATAGTGAAATATATTGGTCAGGAAAGGGCCTCGGGCTACTCAAAATCTATATGATAAAGGAAAAGCAAAGTTGTACTACCTGGCAACTTCGAATGAAAGGAGCTGACCAATTTGCTGACTCTGAATAGCTGCAAAAAGAGGTCTTGAAACTTGTCTGTCTAAACCTGCAGGCAAGTATACAATGCCCCATGTGTGGGCATCAGTACAATATGTACCGAGTATGTATGTAAATAATAATAACTTAACAGAAGCTGATAAAGAATTGAAAGTAATCAACGAAAAGGAGTAGAAGCTAACCTGTATGCTTTTATAATCATAGCCTGCATCTAGAAGGAAACTTATACTAATAAGAGCATAAGTTGTACGGTTATACATCCATGAGCTATATCTAGTAATCAAGTATGCACACAAGAACCTAACCTGGCCCCCAAAATCCTAGAAGGTACAATCATCACAAAAATAACATACCTAACCCCCCATATGCCCCAGCAGGCACCAATCAGTCTATACACCCCTACTGGTACCCCTAAGACCCTACAAGTAACTGTAACTGAACATACTTGATCTCTTGAGACTATATCGAAGCCTTCAGGGCTCCTGTAACTATATCTGAGCCATCTGGGCTCCGGTAACTAAGTTCGGGTCTTTCGAGCCCCTGTGACTGCACCCCGAGCACACGAGGCTCTACGAAGGGTCCATAATGCCGTTGTGACATAGAATAAGTCCATAAGTGAATAGCCTTTACTATGTCCCCATAGCCTTCACTTTAGTCCTTACAGAATAATATATGGCTCCGTAAGTAGTTCAGTAGCTCTATAAGCAACACCGCATCGTAGCTCCGTATGCAATCTCTAGCTCCATAAACGTTAGCAACATCGTAGCTCTGTAAGTAGCATATAGCTCTCTAAGCAGTTTATACAACTAGAAGCCTCTTAGCTATTCATGGCGAGAGGCAATACAACACACGATCTACCCTAACTAGGGATACTACACTACAAGCTACAAATCTAGTCACTCAAAATGGCGTACTTAGACCCATAGGTCTAATGTGACCGCTACTTACCCCTAAAATAGTCTATATAGCTGCCAACAGGCACACCCCATGTCCCTACACCTGGACAGAGGGTCTTGGCAGTGATTACAACCTCCGTCGGCTTAGACAGAAAAGGATGAGGACTGGTGAACTAAGCAATAGGCTGAAGGTCATGCTAGAACAATGATAGCCAGAACAGTAAGGTCGTAGGTAATCAACTATTTTAGTTCCTAATTTTTAAAATAAATTAATACTTCTTTAGGCAATCTAAATTTAATTTGATTTCTATTACTTTTTAGTATCACCAATTAAGCAAAAAAATTGATTATATTTTCAATGAAAGAAAGGAAAATAATTTCAAAGATATTAGTTTAGTTTTAATGTTAATTACTTATGTGTACTAATTAATGATAAGTTTTTTAACTAAAAATTTATATTAGTTTAGTTTTAATGTTAATTACTT
The DNA here is from genome assembly GCA_035772735.1 of Datura wrightii. Classification (NCBI taxonomy): domain Eukaryota; kingdom Viridiplantae; phylum Streptophyta; class Magnoliopsida; order Solanales; family Solanaceae; genus Datura; species Datura wrightii. Next base: position 150,064,435 of record JASDFA010000018.1, read on the forward strand.
ATATGTACTAATTAATTATAAGGTTTTTAATTAAAAAATGACATGTATTTATATTCGTCAAATTTTTTATCTCTCACATGCCTCCAAGAGAGTGAACACGCTCTCCTTGCCACCTCAACACCTAAGGGTGTATTTATTCAATTTTAAAATAGTTTAGGGGAATAATACAACTCCCTAAAAAAGGTATATAGTTGAAACTATAATCATAGTTTAGGGAATACTTATATGTCAAAAATTATTTACTTCTATGACATATGATATACTCTAATGTGATCTTATTTACTGTCCGTCCATTTCAATGTTGACACCTAATTGTAATACCCCAAAAGTCCCTAAGATCAGACCCGAGGGTTGAAGCAGAGAAAACAGAAAATTTGTGTCAAGTCACAGAACGACTCATCAGGTGACTCATCAGGTCACCAGATGAATCGTTTCATGTCTCGTTAAGTGATGCAAGGCATGTAAGGAATCGTTTTCAGGGGGTTACCATGGATGGTGTAACAACTCATTGTTTGACTCGATGAATCATTAGTGTGCCCGTTATGTGCTGAGGAAATTTCATATCAGGAGACATAAGGAGTTAAGGAATGAGTCAAGGTGTCACTTCACGACTCGTCCAGTGGATCATGGTCAGGATGGATAAGTTAGAGGTTGGGATTTCTAGTGAAGGTAACGAGAGAGTACATGAGTCATCCTCTTGAGCAACGACTCGTGATGTCCCTCGTTAGGACTGGTAGTGTTATTTTTCTGTGAAATTAGTAAAGGTGTTTCCATCATTCCAAAGCTCCTAAGACCTAAACTATGTCGGTTTAAGCTCTGTTATGAAGGTTTTAAGAGGGTTTAGCCTATTTTAACCCATTCCCGTACCATGTATGCAAGTCTAGAAGATCCTATAGGAGATCAAGCCTAGAAATCTTCAAGTTCTTCCCCAAATCTCTTGGGCTTTTAAGGAAAGGTGTAGATTCCGCTTACCCAGGTATGTAGGTCTATGAATCAGAGTTCCCTTTTACTCTCATGCCCAAATTTCTCCTCAAGTTCATGAATTCAAGTGTTTGATCTTATGTGGTTTTAACTCAAGTTTATGAAATTCTTTATACTTTATTCATGGGTCAATTCCCTTCATGGGAAGATTTTATGAACAAATTAATTATAAATCCATAATTTCAAGTTTTAGAAAAATTATGCCCAATTATGCAAGTTTTAGAAAAAGTTAAGTTTATGATGCATGAGCTCAACTATGATCAGATATCTAGCATGATTAAATATTTTAAAATTATTCATGTATGAATCTATGATTTTGACTTGTAAAGTATATTTGAACTATGCATGATTTTAAGATTTGGGCAAGTCCACACAAGTTAAGTATATTTTTCATTATTTAGCCAAGGCTAATAAGATCAGCTTATGTTATATTTTGGTCCTTATGTTCAGATTTCAGATTATGGATGTAATTATATTATCAGCTTCATTGAAAAATGATGGTTTCAGCATTATTGAAAAATGATGGAGAGACTTTGCATGTTTTCGGGAGCAGTGTCTAGCACCGAGTAGGCTTGGGGTTCCAAGGTTCCCTCGTCTCAAGACTACGTGCCAACGTAAGTTTATATATTTACATTGGGACCTCCCTTGTGAGTTTTCCCCCACCCCCAAGGGGCCTTCAGCTTGATATCGATATCATGGTAGAGTCTTTAGCCCTGGCATGATTTTATACGGCTCTGCCCTCTTGAGTGTAATAGTTGGGGCATCACGTAAGCTTTATCATGATAGTGTAGGTTATATGATGAGTTTCTCATTATTCCTCGTGATTCTAATTTTGGATTTTTATTAGTTATGATATTATGTTTTCAGTAGGTTTGACCCAATGATCAGGTTATCAATTTTACTTAAAATCTCAATATCAAGGTTAGGTCATTCGATTCAGTTATGAGATCCATTTTATGTCTAATCATGTTTTCAGATATCAGCATGCATCCTTTTCTCTCAGAATCTTATGATTTTATGATTTATGATATGCATGATTTCAGCTTTTGCTTACTTAGCCTATTTTACTTACCTTGCATACTCATATCTCAGGACCACTCAGACAACGAGTCGTATTCAGCACCAATGAACCATTGTGTGTGTCATTGTTTTCTCTGTAAGTTTTTCATTCGGGAACCAATGAGTCATGCAATGACCTTTTATGAGGAGTAATCATTCATTCTATTGCTCATTGTTTCTTAGTACAGAAACCTGCCAGACCTTTCCCAAAACAAACGAGTGGGACTAATGACTCGTGGTTCATACTGACGGGTCTTTATTGCCACCCGTTGCCTGAACCAGCAATCCTTCATGTCAAGGCAGTGGTGACGATGATCATTTACCATGACTCATGGGTTTTACCAATGAATCATTGCGTTGTCCATTAGTGAGGGTCCAAGTTTTGTCAAAAATTCCTTTGGTAACCATGAGAGAAACCGATGACCCGTTGGTTTATCCAATGAGTCATCCCCTCTTGTTGTCCAGTTCTAATGAGCCCAGATTTCAGGCCCAGGACCAATGAATGGTCCCAATGAGTCTTGGTTTCCACCAATGGATCGTTGTGTGACTCGTTGGATCCCGATGGGTAGTTTTCCAGATATTCTTCCAGGGGAATTTTTGTAACTTCCAACTATTTTAATCCCTAAACTACGTCATTTGGGGCATGTTTCGAAGAGAATTAAAAGGGTGATCAACTAAATCCCTCTCATTTCTCTCAACTCCCAATTTTCAGAACGTAGAAGTTACAGATAGACTGTGCAGAGCTAAGCTAGGGCTTCCAGTTTTCTTCAAGACATCTCTAGATTTCTTTCTAAGGACTTTACTCCAGGTATGTGGTAATTCAACAAGGGAATTGCTCTTCCCTTGTGTCCCAAAAACCCTTCTATAACTCCTTATCAGTTCTAGCACTGGTAGCAAAAATGGGGTTAGTTTTCAGGCAGATTATGAATATTTCTTGTGGACTGTAACTCTTGTGAATTCATGAAATGTTTTCACTACTTATCAAGCATATGTTTACTCTCTTCATGAATTATTGTTTAGACCTAGTTCTATGAATACAGTAGTCTGGGTCTTACATAATTGTCTAGATACAAATGTTGCCTAACTCTGTTAGTTCTTGAATTTTTCCATGTTGTTGTCATCATGTGAGTTCATATCTAGTTTGAATTCTAGTTCAGTCTCAGTCTATAATGAGCCCTCTTTAGTATTTTTTCAGTAAGTCAGCTGATTAATTTGACGATAGTCAGTTCTTGAGGAGTTTAGTAATACTCCCTAGATTTAGTAATTAGATTGTTCTTTAAACGGTTACGACGCTTCCAGATAAGCAGCTCTAGCCAGTATTAGAACACCAGTTTTCAGCAGGTCCTATAGACTCTCACGTTACTTCCAGATAAGTATTCCTGACTTAGTCAAGAGCAATTTTCGAGCTATCAATTTAGTAGAAAATTTAGGACTATCCAGTGGGAGTAGGACTTAGCACCGAGCGGGCTAGGATTCAGCGTATCCAAGTTCCCAGAACTACGTTGCCACCACAGGTTTTAGCCCGAATGGGCCTCAGACTTGTAATCACCCAGCTCAGCCACTATACCCTAGCAAGTATAGTGGGCTCTCACTAATGGGGTGTATACATCGGACTTCACATCTAGCTTACGTGGTTATGTATCAGTTATAGATTCTCCCACTTGTTAGTACAGTTCAGTTCAGCTTAGTCTCAGTTTAGCTCAGTTCCATCATTCAGTCCAGAACATATTTATGACCATCATTCAGCGTCTTTATTGGTCTTACCACAATTTTAGCTCAGCTTCTAGCAGTACTTAGTATTAGTTGGTCATTTCATGTTATTTTAGTTCAGTTGCTTATTTTCATGCCTTATGTATTTCTCACTTATTCAGTACATTCAAAGTACTGACGCATACTTTCTATGTTGTATCGTATTATGATACAGGCGCAAGTTCTAAGTCTCAGCATCGTCAGTAGTTTCTCCCAATGATTCTAGTGACAGTCGTATTGGTGATTCCTTATCTTCCGAGGATGATGATTTCTTTTCAGTCTGTTCCTTATTTAGTCAAACTTTAGAGATAGCTGGGGGCTTCTCCCAACGACTTGTCAGTTAGTAGATGGCTTTCAAATATAGTGCTCAGTATTCTTTTTGGTGTTGTTTACTCTTTTCAAAACGGTATTACTTGGATAACTATTTTTATACAATTTCTGCTTATGCTTACTTAGTTTACCCATGTGATGTTAGACCACGGGTTAGCTTGGGGTCACTTGTGGCACCAAGTACTGTGTCGCGTTCAGGGTGCAGACTCAGGTCGTGAAAAACTTGGTATTAGAGCCACTAGGTTTATAGTATCCTAGGATGTCTGAAAGCCGCATCAAGTAGAGTCCTTTTCATGGGCGTGAAGCGCGCCACACTTATGACGGGGAGGCTACAAGACGTTATTCGGAAAACTCTCTTTTGTTCATACTCCTCATCATGCGTTGGAGTTTAATCTCAAGAATGTCCTCCTAACTCGTGCTCTATTAATTTTAGTGAAAATATGCCTCCAAAATGAGGAAATGAAAGGAGGGTCAGCAATGCCAATCGACCTGCCCCACTAGCTCCAGCAACCCCTCAAGACGATCAAGTGTCCTCTGCAAACTTTCGAGTGGCGATTCAACTGTTGGCTCAGATTATGACCAACCAAGTGAACCAGAAGGTGGTTCTAGTGAATGTGAAAGGATCTACAGTAGCTTCTAGGGTTTAATATTTCACTCGAATGAACCCTCCAGCTTTTCATGGATCCAAGGTGAGAGAGGACCCGCAAGAGTTTTTGGATGAGGTGTGGAAAATCACCTAGATTATGGGTGTTAGTTCTATAAAGAATGTTGATCTGGCTGCCTACTAATTGAAAGGGGTGGTTCAAATTTGGTACAACCAGTGGAAGGAAGGGAGGTCAGCTAAAGCAGGATCAGTAGAGTGGGATGAGTTTGCTACGATGGTTCTAGACAGATTCTTTCCTCGAGAACTGAGGGAGGTCAAGGTTGCTGAATTCATGAATTTGAGGCAGGGTAATAGAATAGTGGAAGAGTATGCATTGGAGTCCACTCGGTTGTCAAGGTATGGTCCAGAGATGGTCACTGAGCCAAGAGCTCACATGCTCAAATTCATCAATAGAGTGTTAGATTTGGTACTTAAAGAGTGCAAAACAGCAATGCTAATCAAGGACGTTAACTTATCTAGCCTCATCATTCATGCATAGCAGATTAAGGTAGAGAAGTTAATGGATATTAAGCAGGAGAAAAAGGGGCTAGAATAGGCCAGTCTAATTATGTCCGACAAAGGTCTGGCGGCAGTAGTCGCCCACACCAGCACAAATAGAGACCTCCAGCACCCACATCAGTCAGTGCTCCTTCTTTCTGATCCCGCAAGGATCGAAGGGGTGGAGTATCAGGTTCCCAGTTCAAGAGTCACATTTCCAGCAACCACTGCCCAGCTTGTCCTAAATGTGGCAAAAACCATCCGGGGGAGTGCCACATAGGCAAGGAGGGTTGTTTTGTATGTGGGCAATTGGGTCATAGACTAAATGAGTGTCCGTTAGCAAGAAGGGGGAAAACTTAGTCTACTACTTCAATAGCCCCAGTAGGTCATCCAGCTCAGCAGGGTACTACTTCAGGTATGGATGGCGGTCAGCGCCAAAACCATTTTTATGTTTTTCCTCTCCTCAGGATCAGGAGAACTCACCTGACGTGGTCACAGGTATGTTACATAGCCATTCAGTTTGATATCAACCTAGAAGTCCTCTCAAAACCATTCTCAATCTCTACCCCAATTGGTGAGTCAGTAGAGCCAACTGGGTATATAGAAACTGCCCAGACTCAGTATTGAATAAAGTTATTATAGTTGATCTAATAGAGCTAGACATGGTGTATTTTGACCTCATTCTTGGCATGGATTGGTTACATTCTGGTTATGCCTCAGTGGACTGCAGCACTAGAGTCGTCAGGTTTCAGTTTCTCAATGATCCAATCTTAGAATTGATGGGTAGTGTCTCAGGGCCTAGGGTATAGTTTATTTCCTACCTTAAAGCAAAGAAGATGATTTTGAAAGGGTGCATCTATCACCTAGTTTGGATCAAAGATTCTATCTCCGAGACCCTAACTATTCAGTCAGTTCTAGTTGTCAATGAATTTCCTAATGTGTTTCCCGAAGATCTTTCTGGAGTCCCTCCCGAGTGGGAAATAGACTTTGGCATAGACCTTCTTCCAAACACTCAGCCCATCTCTATTTCTCCTTATAGAATGGCTCCAACTGAGCTTAAGAAGTTGAAGGAACAGCTAAAGGACCTTCTATATAAGGGTTTCATCAGGCCGAGCATTTCTCCATATGGTGCTCCAATGTTGTTCGTGCGAAAGAAAGACAATACTCTCAGAATGTGTATCGGCTACCATTAACTAAACAAAGTTATAGTTAAGAACAAATATCCCCTACCAAGGATTGAAGACTTGTTCGATCAGCTTTAGGGAGCCATTTGTTTTTCCAAGGTAGATCTCAGGTGGGGATATCATCAACTTAGGGTCACGGAATATGACATACCGAAAACAGCCTTTAGAACTCGGTATGGTCACTATGAATTTGTGATTATGTCATTTGGACTAACCAATTCCCCTACAACTTCCATAGACCTGATGAATAGGGTATTAAAATAGTATATGGACATGTTCATCACTGTGTTCCTAGACAATATCTTGGTATACTGCAGAAATGAGGAGAATCATGCTAACCATCTGAGGATAGTGGACTCTCAAAGACCGCCAGTTGTTAGCCTTCCTTGGTCATGTGGTCTCAGGTGAGGGTATTCAGGTAGATCCTTAAAAGGTAGCAACAGTGAAAGATTGACCAAGACCCACATCCCTAAAAGATATCAAAAGTTTATTGGGTTTAGCCGGCTATTATTGATGGTTTGTAGAAGGATTTTCTTATATCGCATCTCCTCTGACTAAGCTAACTCAGGAAAAGGTGAAGTTTCAGTGGTCAAATGCATGTGAGAAGAGTTTCTAAGAGTTGAAGACTCGACTCACTACAACTCTAGTTTTGACCTTACCAGAAGGAACAGATGGGTTCGTAGTCTATTGTAATGCTTCCCGAGTTGGCCTCAGTTGCATTCTGATGCAGCGGGGTAAGGTGATACCTTTGCCTCCAAACAGCTCAAAGTTCACGAGAAGAACTATGTGACTCATGATCTTGAATTGGCGACAGTGGTGTTTTCTTTGAAAATGTGGAGGCATTACCTTTATTGGGTTCACGTGGATGTCTTCACCGACCACAAGAGCCTTCAATACGTGTTCAGTCAGAAGGATTTGAACCTTCGTCAGAGAAGGTGGCTGGAGTTATTGAAAGATTATGAAATGAGTGTGTTATACCACCCAGGCAAAGCAAATGTGGTGGCAGATGCCTTAAGTAGGATGTCCATGGGGAATGTTGCTCATGTTAAAGAGGGCAAAAAAGAGCTGGCAAAAGATAATCACAGGTTAGCTCAGATGGGAGTGCAGTTGGTGGATTTAGTGGAGGGCGGAGTAGTATTGCAGAGTGGGTCATAATCTTTGTTAGTTGTCGAGGTTATGTCAAAGTAGAATGAAGATCCCATGTTTCTCAAGCGGAAAGAAGTAGTGTTAAGAAAGGAGGTGGAGGCCTTCTCTAAAGGGGGAGATGGTGTACTTCGCTACCAGGGCAGACTATGTGTTCCAGACATAGAAAACTTGAGGCAGTGAATACTGGCAGAAGCACACAGTTCCATGTATCGTGACCTACAGAAAATTTACTGGTGGAACAGCATGAAGAGGGATATTGCAGAATCTATGGCTAACTGCCAGCAAGTTAAAGTTGCACATATGAGACATAGGGGTGTGACTCTGGATATCTGCATACCCACATGGAAGAAGAAAATATGGACTTCATTATAGGTCTACCTCGTATTCGTCAGCAGCATGATTTAACTTAGGTGATAGTAAATTAGATGACCAAGTCAGTACATTTCCTCCTAGTTAAAACTACAGACTCAGCTAAGGATTATGCTAGGTTGTACATCTGGGAGTTAGTCAGATTATAGGGGTTCCCTTGTCCAACATTTCAGATAGAGGTACCTAGCTCACCTTGTATTTTTGGAAGTCTTTTCAGAAAGGACTTGGTACTCAGGTCAAGCTTAGCACAGCTTTCCACCCTCAAATATATGGACAAGATGAGTGGACTATTCAGACCTTAGAAGACGTGTTAAGAGCTTGTGTGATTGACTTCAAGGGAAATTGGGATGATCACCTACCTCTCGTCACGTTTGCATACAACAACAGCTACCACTCTAGTATTCAGATGGCCCCGTTTGAGGCATTATATGGTAGGAGGTGTAGGTCTCCTATAGGGTGGTTTGAGGATGGCGAAGCCACTTCGATAGGGTCAGACTCAGTTCATGAGGCTATGCAGAAAATGCAGCTTATCAGAGAAAGGTTGAAAATAGCTCAGAGTCACCAAAAATCATATGCAGATGTGAGGAGAAGAGAAGTAGAATTTGTTGATGATGATTGGGCTTATCTAAAAATTTCACCTATGAGAGGGGTGATTAGGTTTGGAAATAAAGGGAAACTCAGTCCAAGGTATATGGGACCCTACAGGATTCTGAGGAAGATTGGCAATGTAGCCTATGAATTAGAGTTACCTTAGGAGTTAGCATTAGTACACCCAATCTTCTATGTGTCACTATTGAAGAAGTGTACCGATGATCCGACCTTAGTTGTGCCACTAGAAAATGTGGATGTGAAAGATAGTCTCTCTTACGAAGAAGTCCCAGTTTAGATCCTAGACCGTCAGGTTCGTAAGCTGAGAAACAAGGAGGTTGCTTCAGTAAAGGTTTTGTGGAGGAACCAGCTAGTTGAGGGAGCCATGTGGGAGGGAGAAGCAGACATGATGGCTAAATACCCTCATTTATTCCCTTCCAGTTCAGGTTCAGCATCAGATATCAAATTCTTCCTCAGTTCTCTATTCAATTTTGTACTCATCCACTCTATTCATGTTTTAAATATGTATCATAGTTGCATCAGCTCAGTTAGTATGCCTACTCCAGCTCGGAGTCAATCACTCCTTCATAAATCAGTTTATAATTTCAATTTGGGAATTACAGCTCTTTTCCCGATTTTCCTGGAGTTTTAGCCTTCGTTCGAGGACGAATGATCCCAAGGGGGAGATATTGTAATACTCCAAAACTTTCCTAGACCAAACTCAGACTAAGCATGAAAAAAAATAGAAAATTTTGTCTTAGGATGACTCAGACAACAAGTCATTCTCAGCACCAATGAACTGTTGTATGAGTCATTGTTTACTCGAAAAATTTGTAATTTGGGAACCAATGAGTCATGAAACAACCCATTATGAGGAGTAACGAGTCGTTCTATCACTCGTTGTTGCTCAATACAGAAACCTACCATACCTTTCCCAGAATCAATGAGTGGCACTAACGACTCATGGTTCATACCAACGAGTCGTTGTTGCCACCCATTGCCTGAACCAACAATCCTTCAGGTCAAGGTAGTGGTAATGATGAGCAGTTACCATGACTCATGGGTTCTACAAATGAGTCGTTACATTGTCTGTTAGTGGGGGGTCCAAGTTTTGTCAAAAATCCCCCCGGTAACCATGAGAGAAACCAATAACTGGTTGGTTCATCCAATGAGTCATTTTCCCCTCTTGTTTTCCAATTCCAGTGAGCCCAGATTGCAGGCCCAGGATCAATGACTGGTCCCAACGAGCCGTGGTGTCCATCGATGAGTCATTGTGTGACCCATCAGATCCCGACGGGCGGTTTTTAAGATATTCTTCTAGGGGCATTTTCCTAACTTCCAACTATTATAATCCCTAAACTATGTCATTTTGGGCACCTCTTAGAGAGAATTAAAGGGGTGATTGACTAAATCCCTCTCATTTCTCTCAACTCCCGATTTTTAGAATGTAGAAGTTACAGATAGACAATGCAGTGCTAAGCTAGGGCTTCCTGTTTTCTTCAAGATTTCTCCAGATTTATTTCTAAGGATTTTACTCCAGGTATGTAGGAATTCAACAAGGGAATTGCTCTTCCCTTGTGCCCCAAAAACCCTTATTTAACTCCTTACCATTCTAGCCCTAAATAGCAGAAATAGGGTTAGTTTTCAGGCAGACTATGAATATTTCTTGTGGACTGTAACTCTTGTGAATTCTTGCAATGTTTTCACTACTTATCAAGCATGTTGTTAATCTCTTCATGAATTATTGTTAGCCCTAGTTTTATGAATACAGTAATCTTGGTCTTACATGGGTGTCTAGATACAAATGTTGCCTGACTCTGTTAGTTCTTGAATTTTACCATGTTGTTGTCATCATGTGAGTTCATAGCCAGTTTGAAGGCTAGTTCAGTCTCAGTCTATAATTAGCCCTTTTCAGTATTTTTTCAATACGTCAGTTGATCAGTTTGATGATAGTCAGTTCTTGAGGAGTTTAGTGATACTCCCTAGCTTTAGTTATTAGATTGTTCTTTAGACAATTGTGATGCTTCCATATAAGAAGCTCTTCCCAGTCTTAAAACACCAGTTTTCAGTTATCAGGTCCTATAGACTCTCATGTTACTTCCAGATAAGTATTCTCAACTTAGCCTAGGGCATCAGTTTTGAGCTATCAATTTAGTAATCAATTTAGGACTATCAAGTGGGAGTAGGACTTAGCACCGAGCTGGTCGAGATTTAGAGCATCCAGGTTCCCAGAACTATGTTTCCACTGTAGGTTTTAGCCTGAATGGACCTCAGACTTGTGATCACCCAGGTCAGCCACTATACCTTAGAAAGGTACAGTGGGTTCTCACCAATGGGGTGTATACATCGGACTCCATGTCCATCTCATGTGGTTATATGTCAGTTATAGACTCTCCCACTTGTCAGTACATTTCAGTTCAGCTCTATCTCAATTTAGCTCAATTAAATTGCTTAGTCCCAGAACATGTTTATGACCATCACTCAGGGTATCTTTTGATCTTACCAGAGTTATTGCTAAGCTTCTAGCAGTACTCAGTATCAGTTGGTCATTTCATGTTATTTCAGTTCAATTGCTTATTTTCATGCCTCATGTATTTCTCACTTACTCAGTACATTCAAACTACTGATGCACACTTTCTATGTTGTATCATATTACAATACTGATCTTGGGCAGATTTATATGCCCAAGTGATACTCAAACGTATCATTTTTACCTTGTTTGTTGTGCAATGTGTATATAATATCATGTAGTTGGTAATAAAATGCGAATTTATACTAACCAACATGATTAGCATTTGTTTTGCAGATAAAGGTGATTTTTAGGAGCTAAAATGCATGTTGGAACTATGTCGGAGTTGGACTTGGATGCGAGCGTGGAAAAGACCTTGGAATGCAGGATTTATAGGGGCTCCGCGATGGCTCCGTGCCACGCTACCATCGCGGTAGCACACTGCTTGAGCATGAATTAATTTGGCAATTTCCAGTGTACCTGCGCGTCAGCTCCGTGGCACGGAGATAGGCCTCCGCGATGGCCTCCGTGCCACGTTGAGGTTAAATTACCGGACCCTGGAAATTCCAGTGCGGGTCCACATCCATGCCGTGTCACGGAGGCAAGGCTCCGCGTTGGCCTCCGTGACACGTTGCTTGTTATTCCGGGAAAAATTTCCCACTAGTATAAATAGCACACTTAGGTTTATTTTAATTAGTTTTTAGTTTTTAGACTGAGTTCAGAAGTGGAGAGCAGGAACGTGGGTTAGTAGAAGTTGAAGATTGGAAAAGCTAAGGGATTTCTTCTCTTCTTTTCTTCTTTCTATCAATTGTAAGTATAATTTACACTCATTTTAGGATGATCAATCCAAGAATGAGTGGCTAATTCTCTTTCTTGCTGAGGTTTTGAACATGTGTAATGAATTTTGATTGTAAATGATATGGTTTTATTCTTCTTCTTTAATGTTGTTCTATTAATTCTTGTTCTTTACTGTATTAGTGATTGGCCAACATTAATGTATATCTAAAAAGTCCAATTTCACTCGAAAGAGCAAGAAATTGGAAAGTTGTGAATTAATAGGGTATTGTTCTTAACTTGATTTGGGAAAATTGGGTTTTGATGTGCTTTCCTGATAGAAATATACTTGAAAGCTGTATTAGTCAATTTAGGAACCTGAATTGTAGTGCTAGGTCATAAATTGCATTTGATCACAGAAATGTAGACGGATGGTTTATGATTCTAAAGTGAAATTAAATACAAGAGTTTTAATTTCTAGGCAAATGTTCTTGGCTAGCAACTTGAAGAAGAGAATTAACCAAAATTATCATGATTATCAAGTTCATTACTTGTTCTTAACCTTGGCATGTTCATATCCATTGTCTGAATTCACAAGTAAATAGTGTTATTAATTGTAGTATATAGTTTAGAAACAAAAACTCAATTAACCCTTGGTTACGTTGTTGTTAGCATAATTAGAAGTTAAATATAAATATAGTAAATTAGGCAATTTTACACTTGAGCCTCCTTGGGTCGATACTTGGCTACTTAGCCACTTTATTACTTGTTTGACCACGTGCACTTGCGTGTCGGTTTTTACCCGTAGCCCAAAGCACCGAGCAAGTTTTTGGCGCCGTTGCCGGGGAGGCTAGGCGATTTGTAAAATTTTGTTTAGTGTAAATTTACTGTATTTGTATTTTTATTTTCTTAAGTGTTAACAACTTGGTCTTAGCCTGTATTTTGCAGATTTTGTTTCTGTGAACACTGGCAAGGGACAAAGATCTGGTGGAATCTTACTTAGAGCCTGAACGGGAATTTCATAGTCAACGTAGAGAAGCTCTTCGAAAGAAGCTGCAGTTGCTTAAACAGTCTATGATGGAGCAACCAAATCCACCAGTTGTTAGGGCAGTTTTAGTGCCCGATGAAGTAGCAGCAAGGCCGGTTCGCGAGGTGGCAATCCCACACGCGAATAATGTACATTCTAGCATCCGCAAACCAGAGCCTGGAGGGAGGTTTGAATTAAAGCAGAATATGGTGCAACTTTTGCACACAAGCGGGCAATTTACCGGTCTCCCTCACGAAGATCCACAACAACATCTCCAGAACTTTTTGGAGATAAGTGACACTTATATACCCGCTGGAGTGTCACCCGATTATGTTCGGCTCACCTTATTTCCATTTTCCTTACTTGGTGAAGCCAAGAGGTGGTTAAAAGCTGAACCACCCAACTCTATATCAACGTGGGATGATCTTGCACGGAAGTTTCTTATTAGATTTTTCCCTTCTGGTAAAACAGCCAGACTTAGGAGTCAAATCCTAAGTTTTAAACAGAGGGAGGGAGAAAATCTATATCAAGCCTGGGAAAGATTCAAATCCATGTTGCGGGACTGTCCTCACCATCATCAGTCCAATAAGGTGTTGGTACACACTTTTATTGAGGGTTTGGAACCCCACACTAAAATTCTGTTAGATTCAGCAGCTGGAGGGCAAGCGCTGGAGAAGACCTATGAGGAGCTGTACACTTTGCTCAACCGAATTTCACAAGGAAATCCAGAATGGAATGCAGATTCTTCAAGAGGTGGAGCAAGGAAAGCAGCCGGAGTGCTTGAAGTAGATGGATTCACAGCTATCGCTGCACAGATAGCTGCTTTGCAAAATCAGTTAAACACTCACTTCAGCAATATAAATTTGAACCAGCCTTCAGCTTCAGTTAATGCAGTTCAACAGATGTGGTGTGAAGTGTGTGGTAGTAGTGAGCATTCAGCTGAATGCTGTTGTGCAAATCCTGATTCTGTTAACTTTGTGGGCAATGCACAGAGAAATCAACAGCAGTTTGGTGGTGGCTACAACTCAAATTGGAGGAACCATCCGAATTTTTCGTGGGGTAGCAACAATCAACAAGGCCAGAGTTCAGGGCAGGGTATGCACAGAAACCAAGGAGGGAAACAAAATTATCAAGCTCAATTCAGAAATCATAATGCCCCTCCTCCACCACCATCACCGACTATTGAGGAGATGTTCAAAACCATGATCGCTAATCAGGCACAATTGCAGGCTGACTATGTCAAATTGGCAGCCGAAGTGAAGAACAATCAATTGGCGACCAAGGCTCTTGAATATCAGTTTGGGCAATTTGCTAGTGCCCAAAATACTAGACCCAGAGGAGGACTACCTAGCGACACGGATCCAAATCCAAAGCAGGTAAATGCAGTGACCACGAGGAGTGGTTTACAATTAAAGGAGGTGGAACCGGAAAGACCGCCTCAAAAGTCAGGAGCAGCAGATGTTGAGGGAGAGCAAAGTTCTGATAAGGGGAAGACTAGGGAAGCTGAACCAGAAAGGCCCCCACCCCCGTTCCCTCAACGACTTAAGAAACACAAGGAGGAGGCGTGTTTCCAGAAATTCATGGAGGTACTTAAACAGGTACATGTTAACTTACCTCTTGTTGATGTCTTGCAGGGAGTGCCGAGATATGCGAAGTATATTAAAGACATCGTGGCTAACAAAAGTCGTTTGACTGAGTATGCCACGGTAGCTTTAACGGGGGAATGCACTTCCCGTATTCAGAATAGGTTGCCCACAAAACTGAAAGACCCTGGAAGTTTCACTATCCAGCTGACTATTGGGCAAAGTATCCGAGCGCGTGGATTATGCGACTTGGGGGCAAGTATAAATCTGATGCCATCTTCGGTATTCAGAAAGTTAGGTCTACGGAGTCCTAGACCTACAACGGTAATCTTGCAGCTAGCAGACAGGTCCTTGGCTAAGCCGGATGGCATTGTTGAGGATGTGTTAGTGCAAGTAGGCTCCCTCATTTTTCCGGTCGATTTTATTGTTCTGGACTTTGAACCAGATGCTGAAGTCCCATTTATTTTGGGACGACCCTTTTTGGCAACCGAAAAGGCATTAATTGATGTAGTTGCGGGTCAACTTACAATGCAAGCACATGACAAGGTAGAGGTATTTGATGTGTTAAAAGCCATGAAGCTGCCGGCTATACATGAGGAGATAGGCCTCCGCGATGGCCTCCGAGCCACGTTGAGGTTAAAGCATGCAATTCAGTAAATATGTTGAGTTACCTAGGCTATAGAATTTGGTTCATTATGATTGAGGCTTAATCTTGAATTCATGTAATTGACTAATTAAAGAGTCTGTGAATGCATCTAGATTCGAGCATGTGCATGAAGTGTGAAGTAAGGTTTTGCTATTCCATGTCATCGTGAATTGTCTAGAACTTGCCTGTTGTGTATACAAAGCGAAATGAAGGAGGTGTAGTGTTGGAAAGGATGTAGGCATTTCTTTGTTTTAACCGATAGTTTCCATTTTTTTTCTTGTCAAATTCTACCCTTTTTATATGTTGTATACCCTAGTCAGCCCGTTGAGCCTTTAGCCGATTTCTTTCTTTTGTCCAAAATTGTATGAACTAAGCTTTATTCCTTCTTTTCATTAGCCTTAAAGTCTTTAAGAAGCTCTTAAGCGCTTACAAAGAACAGAAAATGTTTCCCAAAGTGTTAAAGAGTGAAAAGAGTGAAAAGAAAAAGAAAAGCAAACTGAGGAAAGAAAAGACGACGTTGAAGAGGCACTTGTTGTAATTAATTGATATTGAGGGTACATGAAAACCCTCTGCTTTGTGTCAAGTGTGGTTGATGAAATGGGCTGTGTGAAAGTAAACCAGCATGAATGGGAGAAAAAGAGAAAAGAGAGGAACAATGTCCATGAGTCGATGGGAATGAGTTGAAAAGGCGCTTAAGGATGCTAGCGATTATTATTGGCTAATCCAATATATGCATACTAGATCCATAGCCCCGTTACAACCCATTAAAGTCCTACGTGATCCTATATTGCATTTCTTTATATTAGTGGAGTAATACACTAAGGGCAAGCCTATGGGTCTTGACATGATGCATGTGAATTCTTTTGGGAGAGAGAGTGAAATTAATTTTTATAGGCCCCTACTTGCATGTTCGTGTGTTGCATGAACATAAAGGGGAAGTTTCTCTCGAGTTGTGAGGGCACATGCTTGATGAAAGATTGATTTTCGTGTCGGATTTCTTGATTAGTTGATTTGCATGAGTTTGCCGATATCAAGAATCAATTCTTAAAAAGTCTAGGCAGCCTTGATGTATTAAAGGTCATTGTATTGTACGACCAAGCACGTTTTCTTGATGATTTACAAAAATTGAATAATCGGTACGACCGTAGCATAAATTGTTGCACCATAGTGATGAAGGTTGGGATGTAATTTGCATGATTTGTGTATGTGTTGTTCGAGGACGAACAAGGATTTAAGTGTGGGGTAAGTGATCTTGGGCAGATTTATATGCCTAAGTGATACTCAAACGTATCATTTTTACCTTGTTTGTTGTGCAATGTGTATATAATATCATGTAATTGGTAATAAAATGCGAATTTATACTAACCAACATGATTAGCATTTGTTTTGCAGATAAAGGTGATTTTTAGGAGCTAGAACGCATGTTGAAACTATGTCGGAGTTAGACTTGGATGCGAGCGTGGAAAACACCTTGGAATGCAGGATTTATAGGGGCTCCGCGATGGCTCCGTGCCACGCTACCATCACGGTAGCACACTGCCTGAGCATGAATTAATTTGGCAATTTCCAGTGTACCTACGCGTCAGCTCCGTGGCACGGAGATAGGCCTCCGCGATGGCCTCCGTGCCACATTGAGGTTAAATTACCGGACCCTGGAAATTCCAGTGCGGGTCCGCATCCACGCCGTGTCACGGAGGCAAGGCTCCGCGTTGGCCTCCGTGACACGTTGCTTGTTATTCCGGGAAATATTTCCCACTAGTATAAATAGCACACTTAGGTTTATTTTAATTAGAGTTTTTTTAGTTTTTAGACTGAGTTCAGAAGTGGAGAGCAGGAACGTGGGTTAGTAGCAGTTGAATATTGGAAAAGCTAAGGGATTTCTTCTCTTCTTTTCTTCTTTCTATCAATTGTAAGTATAATTTACACTCATTTTAGGATGATCAATCCAAGAATGAGTGGCTAATTCTCTTTCTTGCTGAGGTTTTGAACATGTGTAATGAATTTTGATTGTAAATGATATGGTTTTATTCTTCTTCTTTAATGTTGTTCTATTAATTCTTGTTCTTTACTGCATTAGTGATTGGCCAACATTAATGTATATCTAAAAAGTCCAATTTCACTCGAAAGAGCAAGAAATTGGAAAGTTGTGAATTAATAGGGTATTGTTCTTAACTTGATTTGGGAAAATTGGGTTTTGATGTGCTTTCCTGATAGAAATATACTTGAAAGCCGTATTAGTAAATTTAGGAACCTGAATTGTAGTGCTAGGTCATAAATTGCATTTGATCACAGAAATGTAGACGGATGGTTTATGATTCTAAAGTGAAATTAAATACGAGAGTTTTAATTTCTAGGCAAATGTTCTTGGCTAGCAACTTGAAGAAGAGAATTAACCAAAATTATCATGATTATCAAGTTCATTACTTGTTCTTAACCTTGGCATGTTCATATCCATTGTCTGAATTCACAAGTAAATAGTGTTATTAATTGTAGTATATAGTTTAGAAACAAAAACTCAATTAACCCTTGGTTACGTTGTTGTTAGCATAATTAGAAGTTAAATATAAATATAGTAAATTAGGCAATTTTACATATCTTGAGCCTCCTTGGATCGATACTTGGCTACTTAGCCACTTTATTACTTGTTTGACCACGTGCACTTGCGTGTCGGTTTTTACCCGTAGCCCAAAGCACCGAGCAAGTTTTTGGCGCCGTTGCCGGGAGGCTAGGCGATTTGTAAAATTTTGTTTAGTGTAAATTTACTTTATTTGTATTTGTATTTTCTTAAGTGTTAACAACTTGGTCTTAGCCTGTATTATGCAGATTTTGTTTTTGTGAACACTGGCAAGGGACAAAGATCTGGTGGAATCTTACTTAGAGCCTGAACGGGAATTTCATAGTCAACGTAGAGAAGCTCTTCGAAAGAAGCTGCAGTTGCTTAAACAGTCTATGATGGAGCAACCAAATCCACCAGTTGTTAGGGCAGTTTTAGTGCCCTATGAAGCAGCAGCAAGGCCGGTTCGCGAGGTGGCAATCTCACACACTAATAATGTACATTCTAGCATCCGCAAACCAGAGCCTGGAGGGAGGTTTGAATTAAAGCAGAATATGGTGCAACTTTTGCACACAAGCGGGCAATTTACCGGTCTCCCTCACGAAGATCCACAACAACATCTCCAGAACTTTTCGGAGATAAGTGACACTTATATACCCGCTGGAGTGTCACCCGATTATGTTCGGCTCACCTTATTTCCATTTTCCTTACTTGGTGAAGCCAAGAGGTGGTTAAAAGCTGAACCACCCAACTCTATATCAACGTGGGATGATCTTGCACGGAAGTTTCTTATTAGATTTTTCCCTTCTGGTAAAACAGCCAGACTTAGGAGTCAAATCCTAAGTTTTAAATAGAGGGAGGGAGAAAATCTATATCAAGCCTGGGAAAGATTCAAATCCATGTTGCGGGACTGTCCTCACCATCATCAGTCCAATGAGGTGTTGGTACACACTTTTATTTAGGGTTTGGAACCCCACACTAAAATTCTGTTAGATTCAGCAGCTGGAGGGCAAGCGCTGGAGAAGACCTATGAGGAGCTGTACACTTTGCTCAACCGAATTTCACAAGGCAATCCAGAATGGAATGCAGATTCTTCAAGAGGTGGAGCAAGGAAAGCAGCTGGAGTGCTTGAAGTGGATGGATTCACAGCTATCGCTGCACAGATAGCTGCTTTGCAAAATCAGTTAAACACTCACTTCGGCAATATAAATTTGAACCAGCCTTCAGCTTCAGTTAATGCAGTTCAACAGATGTGGTGTGAAGTGTGTGGTAGTAGTGAGCATTCAGCTGAATGTTGTGGTGCAAATCCTGATTCTGTTAACTTTGTGGGCAATGCACAGAGAAATCAACAGCAGTTTGGTGGTGGCTACAACTCAAATTGGAGGAACCATCCGAATTTTTCGTGGGGTAGCAACAATCAACAAGGCCAGAGTTCAGGGCAGGGTATGCACAGAAACCAAGGAGGGCAACAAAATTATCAAGCTCAATTCAGAAATCATAATGCCCCTCCTCCACCACCATCACCGACTATTGAGGAGATGTTCAAAACCATGATCGCTAATCAGGCACAATTGCAGGCTGACTATGTCAAATTGGCAGCCGAAGTGAAGAACAATCAATTGGCGACCAAGGCTCTTGAATATCAGTTTGGGCAATTTGCTAGTGCCCAAAATACTAGACCCAGAGGAGGACTACCTAGCGACACGGATCCAAATCCAAAGCAGGTAAATGCAGTGACCACGAGGAGTGGTTTACAATTAAAGGAGGTGGAACCGGAAAGACCGCCTCAAAAGTCAGGAGCAGCAGATGTTGAGGGAGAGCAAAGTTCTGATAAGGGGAATACTAAAGAAGCTGAACCAGAAACGCCTCCACCCCCGTTCCCTCAACGACTTAAGAAACACAAGGAGGAGGCGTGTTTCCAGAAATTCATGGAGGTACTTAAACAGGTACATGTTAACTTACCTCTTGTTGATGTTTTGCAGGGAGTGCCGAGATATGCGAAGTATATTAAAGACATCGTGGCTAACAAAAGTCGTTTGACTGAGTATGCCACGGTAGCTTTAATGGAGGAATGCACTTCCCGTATTCAGAATAGGTTGCCCACAAAACTGAAAGACCCTGGAAGTTTCACTATCCAGCTGACTATTGGGCAAAGTATCCGAGCGCGTGGATTATGTGACTTGGGGGCAAGTATAAATCTGATGCCATCTTCGGTATTCAAAAAGTTAGGTCTAGGGAATCCTAGACCTACAACGGTAATCTTGCAGCTAGAAGACAGGTCTTTGGCTAAGCCGAATGGCATTGTTGAGGATGTGTTAGTGCAAGTAGGCTCCCTCATTTTTCCGGTCGATTTTATTGTTCTAGACTTTGAACCAGATGCTGAAGTCCCATTTATTTTGGGACGACCCTTTTTGGCAACCGGAAAGGCATTAATTGATGTAGCTGCGGGTCAACTCACGATGTGAGCACATGACAAGGTCGAAGTGTTCG
Source organism: Datura wrightii (assembly GCA_035772735.1). Lineage (NCBI taxonomy): Eukaryota > Viridiplantae > Streptophyta > Magnoliopsida > Solanales > Solanaceae > Datura > Datura wrightii. The sequence goes on from JASDFA010000018.1 coordinate 150,084,565, forward strand.
ATGTGTACAAGGTACCTAAGCTTCCGACTGTTTATAAGGATCTCTCGGTGATCAACGTAATTGATCATGGGAATGCTAATGGATTGAGTGATTCCCGAGAGTTACTAGGTAGGCCACCGGACAAGGTAGAGCACTACTAGGGGGATGATCATGATCGGGACAAATCGTCCATCTCCCTAGTAGATAAATGAGCTTAAAGGACGTCGAGCCGCGACGGTAAACCAGGCGCTGCACGGGAGGCAACCCATGAAAATATTTTCTTTCTTTCTTTTTAGTGTGAATAATTTTTATTTTTCTTTTCTTTTTCTTTTCTTAACTAGGGTTAGATTTTCATTTTATTTAATATTTTTTATTTTAGTTAGGGAAATCTATTAATTTAACCAATTTTTGTTTAGTGAGGTGATTTTCAGGTATAACGGAGGAAATATACATGGAATCGAGAAAATGAGGCGAGGTATGAAAAATTAAATGTATGGGTGAAACAGAGCACTGGTGCGTTGGCGCCGTGTCACGGAGGCAATGCTCCGCGTTGGCCTCCGTGACACGCTGAAGGCAAATCTGGATTTTTCAAAAATCCAGTAAGCCAACGCGTTGGCTCCGTGTCACGGAGGAGGGCCTCCCCGTTGGCCTCCGTGACACGTTGCCCCTTATCCAGTGCCGGGTCACACCGGGTATCCGGGTGACCCGCGTGTTTTCTTTAAATGTAACCCCGATTTCGCCCTTTTTTTCCCCATTCCCTCTTCCCTCCGCAACCAAACACCCATTTCCCCCTCCCCAAGCAACGTGTCACGTTGATAGGCAAAGAAAAACGTCGAGTTTCTCTGATTCTTCAATTCTAAGGTATGTTTTCATCGTCTAACTCAATTTTTTTGGCGATTTTTATCAATTTTGGGCATGTAAGGTGAGACATACCACCTTAGGTAGAAATTAAACATGATGGTGAATTATGTTGTGATTGATTATGTTCGGATTGTTGTATTTGGCATTTGAACTTGTCGATTATGTAAATAATTCGAAATTGATTGTCGAACTCTATCCTAGGGCTTGGGTTGTTGAATTTGACTTGGGCAACTTGATTGTTTGGTGAATTCGATGCCGGGGTGTGTTTATTATTTGAGATAAGTCGTGGTAAATAGTGTGTAAATGTTCAAAGACGACTAATTCTCGAATTTTTGTGGGAAATTGCATAATTTGTGAATTGGTTAGATTGTTTAGATTAGCTTGTATATGAAATATTTTTCTAGTTGTTTTTAGTTTGTGGTTGTTTTGTTGCTTGTGCGATGGTTGAATTGCTAGCGATAGTAGGATTGGGTATTAGCTGTATGAAGTCTGAGTAGTACACTAACCGTTATGCTGTCGAAATTTTGTTGTGAACGCACTAAGCAATATGTGTATAGTTGTTTGTGTTTGGGGTTGTAAATAGAGCTATCCTTGCTGAAATTTTGTAAATATTGTTAAGAACTAAGTGTGGGGTAAAATTTGTTTAACCCGACCTTAGCCGAAGCTAACAAGTTTTTAGCTTAACGTTGTGCTTGTTTGTGTAAACTGACAGGTACAATGGCTAGCAGGCAAGACAAAGGCAAGGGTGCTTCTACCTCAGGCACCGGCAGAAAAAGGATGAGACTGGGCACTGCAGTCCCAGCTGCACCTGCTGTTCCGCGCGGCCAACACCGTCGATACGGAACACGATGGGTCACCGATGAAGGGAAGAAATGGTACGCGAAGCACAAAGAAAACAAGTACTTCCCGGAGGAACATATTGCAAGGGAACCACTTGCACAGGAGTTCCCTTGCATTGTACAGAGGATTGAGGCAGCTGGGCTCAGCTTTATTTTTCAGGAGCCCAAGGAGTGCAACCTTCACTTGGTCCGGGAATTTTATGCCAACTGGAACCCGGCCATCAGGAGCCACACTATTAAAATCAGAGGGCAGATTGTCACTCTGGAACCCCAGCAGCTGAATGCCATCGTTGGAGCACGGGACACAGACGCCCACGTTCTCCGCCAGCTAAACCTCACCCCACCGTACGCCGACATCAGACGTACGTTGTGTGGGGCTCGATCCACAGCCCGATGGAGTAGACACAAAGAGAGGGGGTACCATCAGACTCTGCCCTACTCGCAGATGAACAGGGAGGCCAGAATCTGGCTAAAAATTGTATGTTCGTGCTTGATCCCAGGAGTTCATATGACAGACGTGACCCGGGACCGTGTCTTCTTGGTGTATGCCCTTATGAAAGGGCTTGAGATTAATGTTGGGGCGGTCATAATATCCGCCATGAAGAGAGTCAGACTGCACCAGGGCCACAGATACGGGTTTGGCGGACTCATCACTACCTTCCTCCGAGGCCTCGACATTGAGGAAGAAGCCTTGGACTATATTCCACAGCTGGAGCGGAGGGCCCTCGACATGACAAAGACTAAGGCCCCCGATACTACACACAGACCTGTGCTGACCTTGGGCAAGCGACATGCTTGTGACGATCAATACATGGCCCGTATGTTTGGCATGCAGATGCTGCAGCTACGGATAGGTGGGAGACCAGCCACCGAGGAGGAGTTATGGCAGCTGGAGCTGGACTACCCCTTTGGCGAGAACGCCAGAGCCTTGTGTAAAGTGGGGCCAGCCTTTGTGGAGCCTACAGATGACGATCTCCCTACTGATGAGGAGACACGTCGTGAGGACTCTGATGTGGAGTCCGATGACGATGATGGAGCTGATTCAGATATGGGCGACGAGGCTGCAGCACCAGACGAGGAAGTCAAATATTTCGAATGAGCAGGGAGTTCCACCACCCAAATTTTGTGCTTTGTATTTTTGTGAACACTGGGACAGTGTTCGATTTAAGTGTGGGGTGGGGAGTAGTTAGGTGCTAGGTCAAGGCTCTAAATTGCTGTATACTTTTTCCTTGTTGTTTATGTATGTTGTGCTTTCCCTGTTGTGAACTGTTTGCGATGTATGTGTATATATTTGTTGTGTGGTTAAGGATGTGTGTTTTTGAAAGTATGGTTGCCATTGTAAATATTTTGTAAATTTTGTAAATAAATTTTTTTCTCTATCGACATGATCGATATTTTTCAAAATTTTTGCGAAAATATTTTGCACTTGTAAATATTTTCTTTCTATCAAAATGATCGATGTGTTGCAAAAAAATTTTTGATTTTGATTTTTGGGTTTCTCGGAGTTTGTTTTCGGTTCTTTTACCGAGAATAGTCCCATTGAACCGATGTCATAGTTAGTGACCGTTCCCTATGATGGATGGATGACGACCGTCTTAAGGGAAATGTAGTCCGTAGGAGTAGGATTTTTAATTGTTGTTTTAGTTTTCTTTGGTGGATTGCATCAATAAACTGTAGTTGCTTATGGTTGCTAAAATTTTGTTGCATGTTGTAATTGATGTTCAAATTGTGAAAATGATTCGTTTGAAAGCATGCAATTCTGTAAATATGTTGAGTTACCTAGGCTATAGAATTTGGTTCATTATGATTGAGGCTTAATCTTGAATTCATGTAATTGACTAATTAAAGAGTCTGTGAATGCATCTGGATTCGAGCATGTGCATGAAGTGTGAAGTAAGGTTTTGCTATTCCATGTCATCGTGAATTGTCTAGAACTTGCCTGGTGTGTATACAAAGCGAAATGAAGGAGGTGTAGTGTTGGAAAGGATGTAGGCATTTCTTTGTTTTAACCGATAGTTTCCATTTTTTTCTTGTCAAATTCTACCCTTTTTATATGTTGTATACCCTAGTCAGCCCGTTGAGCCTTTAGCCGATTTCTTTCTTTTGTCCAAAATTGTATGAACTAAGCTTTATTCCTTCTTTTCATTAGCCTTAAAGTCTTTAAGAAGCTCTTAAGCGCTTACAAAGAACAGAAAATGTTTCCCAAAGTGTTAAAGAGTGAAAAGAGTGAAAAGAAAAAGAAAAGCAATGTGAGGAAAGAAAAGATGACGTTGAAGAGGCACTTGTTGTAATTAATTGATATTGAGGGTACATGAAAACCCTCTGCTTTGTGTCAAGTGTGGTTGATGAAATGGGCTGTGTGAAAGTAAACCAGAATGAATGGGAGAAAAAGAGAAAAGAGAGGAACAATGTCCATGAGTCGATGGGATGAGTTGAAAAGGCGCTTAAGGATGCTAGCGATTATTATTGGCTAATCCAATATATGCATACTAGATCCATAGCCCCATTACAACCCATTAAAGTCCTACGTGATCCTATATTGCATTTCTTTATATTAGTGGAGTAATACACTAAGGGCAAGCCTATGGGTCTTGACATGATGCATGTGAATTCTTTTGGGAGAGAGAGTGAAATTAATTTTTATAGGCCCCTACTTGAATGTTCGTGTGTTGCATGAACATAAAGGGGAAGTTTCTCTCGAGTTGTGAGGGCACATGCTTGATGAAAGATTGATTTTCGTGTCGGATTTCTTGATTAGTTGATTTGCATGAGTTTGCCGATATCAAGAATCAATTCTTAAAAAGTCTAGGCAGCCTTGATTTATTAAAGGTCATTGTATTGTACGACCAAGCATGTTTTCTTGATGATTTACAAAAATTGAATAATCGGTACGACCATAGCGTAAATTGTTGCACCATAGTGATGAAGGTTGGGATGTAATTTGCATGATTTGTGTATGTATTGTTCGAGGACGAACAAGGATTTAAGTGTGGGGTAAGTGATCTTGGGCAGATTTATATGCCCAAGTGATACTCAAACGTATCATTTTTACCTTGTTTGTTGTGCAATGTGTATATAATATCATGTAATTGGTAATAAAATGCGAATTTATACTAACCAACATGATTAGCATTTGTTTTGCAGATAAAGGTGATTTTTAGGAGCTAAAATGCATGTTGAAACTATGTCGGAGTTGGACTTGGATGCGAGCGTGGAAAAGACCTTGGAATGCAGGATTTATAGGGGCTCCGCGATGGCTCCGTGCCATGCTACCATCGCGGTAGCACACTGCCTGAGCATGAATTAATTTGGCAATTTCCAGTGTACCTGCGCGTCAGCTCCGTGGCACGGAGATAGGCCTCCGCGATGGCCTCCGTGCCACGTTGAGGTTAAATTACCGGACCCTGGAAATTCCAGTGCGGGTCCGCGTCCACGCCGTGTCACGGAGGCAAGGCTCCGCGTTGGCCTCCGTGACACGTTGCTTGTTATTCCGGGAAAAATTTCCCACTAGTATAAATAGCACACTTAGGTTTATTTTAATTAGAGTTTTTTTAGTTTTTAGACTGAGTTCAGAAGTGGAGAGCAGGAACGTGGGTTAGTAGCAGTTGAAGATTGGAAAAGCTAAGGGATTTCTTCTCTTCTTTTCTTCTTTCTATCAATTGTAAGTATAATTTACACTCATTTTAGGATGATCAATCCAAGAATGAGTGGCTAATTCTCTTTCTTGCTGAGGTTTTGAACGTGTGTAATGAATTTTGATTGTAAATGATATGGTTTTATTCTTCTTCTTTAATGTTGTTCTATTAATTCTTGTTCTTTACTGCATTAGTGATTGGCCAACATTAATGTATATCTAAAAATTCCAATTTCACTCGAAAGAGCAAGAAATTGGAAAGTTGTGAATTAATAGGGTATTGTTCTTAACTTGATTCAGGAAAATTGGGTTTTGATGTGCTTTCCTGATAGAAATATACTTGAAAGCCGTATTAGTCAATTTAGGAACCTGAATTGTAGTGCTAGGTCATAAATTGCATTTGATCACAGAAATGTAGACGGATGGTTTATGACTCTAAAGTGAAATTAAATATGAGAGTTTTAATTTCTAGGCAAATGTTCTTGGCTAGCAACTTGAAGAAGAGAATTAACCAAAATTATCATGATTATCAAGTTCATTACTTGTTCTTAACCTTGGCATGTTCATATCCATTGTCTGAATTCACAAGTAAATAGTGTTATTAATTGTAGTATATAGTTTAGAAACAAAAACTCAATTAACTCTTGGTTACGTTGTTGCTAGCATAATTAGAAGTTAAATATAAATATAGTAAATTAGGCAATTTTACATATCTTGAGCCTCCTTGGATCGATACTTGGCTACTTAGCCACTTTATTACTTGTTTGACCATGTGCACTTGCGTGTCGGTTTTTACCCGTAGCCCAAAGCACCGAGCAAATACAGGCGCGGGTTCTCAGTCTCAGCATTGTTAGTAGTTCGTCCTAATGATTCCAACAGCAGACCTATTGGTGACTCCTCATCTTCCAAGGACGATGATTTCTTTTCAATTGATTCTTTATTTAATCAGACTTTAGAGCTAGTTGGGGGCTTATTCCATTAACTCTCCAGTTATTAGATGGCTTTCAGATATAGTGCTCAGTATTCTTTTCAGTGTTGTTTACGTTTCTCAAAATAGTATTACTTGGATAACTATTTTTATACAGCTTCAGTTTATGCTTACTTAGTTTACCAATGTGATGTTAGACCATGAGTTAGCTTGGGGTCACTTGTGGCACCAAGTACCATGTCACATCCAGGGTGCATACTCAGGTCGTGACAAGTTAGTTGAGCTAGTTATTTCAATTTCAGATTTCTAGTGAGCTAGTTGGGGTGTTGTCCCATCAGCTCGTCAGTAATTAGAGGCTTTCAAGACATAGTCTTGTATTTTCAGCTTCGGATTCAATGTTATGATGTATCATTGGATAGATGTTTTTATTCATACTTCCGCTATTTCAGTATTTTGTTACCAGCTTTGTTCATGATGATCTTTAGTTATCATGTTCATGCCATGGATTGAATTGAGGCCATTGATGGTCCTAGGTTTCGTGTCTCGATCCGGGCCTATGTTTGGGTCATGACAAACTTGGTATCAGAGCATTAGGTTTTGAAGTGTCCTAGGGTGTCTGAAAGTCATGTTAAGTCGAGTCTCTTTCATGGGTTTGAAGCGCGCCACACTTATGACGAAGAGGCTACAAGATGTTTTAGGAAACTTCCCTTATTTGATGATTCTATCTCATGATATGAGTTCAACTCTCTCTATTCCTCTAACTCCAGCTTTACGTGTTTGCATAATCATGACTCCACGCTGTATTAATCGGAGAAGGAATGGAAATGGAAATAGCCATGAGGATGGACATGGAGATAGGCACCAGCAGGCCCCACCATCCCCAGCGGATGCCGTGCCCGAGCAGGTTGCCTATGCTGATTTTAGGGCAGCCATTCAGATGTTGGCACAAGCGTTGACCGCTCAGGTCAATCAGCAGGTAGTGGCTCATGTTTCCTAGAATGGGAACGCAACAGCCACTAGAGTTTGGGATTTCCTTAGGTTGAATCCCCTTGAGTTCCTCGGGTCGAGAGTGGATGAGGACCCACATGAGTTCATAGAGGAGATCTAGAAGATCACCCAGATTATGGGGGTGATGGGGGAGGAATGTGTAGACTTAGCCTCCTATCATTTGAAAGGAGTCTCCCATATATGGTACAGGTAGTAGTATGATAGCCGGGGAGTCGGAGGGGGCCCCGTTGGTTGGAATGAGTTTCTCACCGCATTCTTAGACCAATTCTTTCCTTGGGAGATGAGGGAAATCAAGGCAATTGAATTCTTGAATTTGAGATAGAACAACATGACCATTCAGGAGTATGCTCTTGAGTTCACCCGGTTATCCAAATATGCATCGGAAATGGTGGCCGATCAGAGGGCTCGGGTGAGAAAATATGGAATGTAGTAGTGGATTATTTGGTCAAGGACTATAGGACCGCTATGCATCATCAGGTTATTGACTTCTCCTGATTGTTCTTGTATTCCCAACAGATGGAGGCAGTGAAAAAGAGGGAGAGGGAGAGAGAGGCCAAGAGGGCTAGGATAAATAGTTTTGGCTTTTTCTAGTAGAGGTCTAGTGGCAGACATTGTCAACAGTCCTACCATTGATCATCATCCCTAGCGTCGTCATCAGCCAGTGTATCATCCAGGTCTAGGCATGATAAAAGGTGAAAGACATCAGGCTCTCGAGGTCAGAGGAGCAGGTCAGTAGAGCCCACCATTACAGTATGTGGCAAGTATGGTAGGAGGCACACCGATCAGTGTTTAGGGGATACATGGGTATGTTTTGGGTGTAGAAATCCCTGCCACATGCTCAGAGATTGTCCAATAGCCAGACAGGGCCATGGTAGGGACCGTGACCCAGTTACCAGTTCAGCAGCTCCACCAGCACTCTTAGCTCAGCAGGGTGCATCCACTAGTGCAGGTGGTGGTCAGCGTCAGAATAGATTTTATGCCTTCTCATCTCGTCAGGAGCAGGAGGTATCTCCAGACGTGATTACTGGTATGTTACGAGTATTTCATCTTGATGTATATGAATTGTTAGATCCAGGGGATACCTTGTCTTTTGTGATGCCCTATGTTGCTATTAGTTTCAAAGTTAGTCCCGAAATCCTATTAGAACCCTTCTTAGTCTCTACTCCAATCGGTGCTCAGTTATAGCTCGATGAATATACAAAAACTGCTCTGTCACAGTCCTTCAGAAAGTCACCTCATTCGACCTAGTAGAGTTAGACATGACTAATTTAATGTTATCTTTGGTATGGATTGGTCGCATGCACGTTATGCCTCAGCGAATTGTAGAACCCATGCGGTAGAGTTTCAGTTTTCAAGTGATCCAATCCTAGATTGGAAGGTAGTTTAGTTGTGCCTATAGGTCGCTTCTTTCCTACCTTAAGGCCAGAAAGATGATTTCCAAGGGTTGTGTTTACCACCTATGGGTTAACGATGCTATATCTAAGACCCCGACTCTCCAATCAGTTCCTATAGTGTGTAAGTACCCGGAGGTTTTTCCAGATGATCTACCAGGAGTCCCTCCCAAGCGAGAGATTGACTTTGGTATTGGCCTTTTTCCCAATACGTAGCCTATATCTATTCCTATATATAGAATGGCTCCAACTAAGCTAAAGGAGTTGAAAGAATAGTTGAAGGATCTTATAGATAAGGGATTCATCAGGCCTAGCAAGTCCACATAGGGTGCACCAGTTCTCTTTGTTCGAAAGAAGGATGGGTCTCTTCGTATGTGATTGACTACCAGCAGTTGAACAAGGTTACAATCAAGAACAAGTATCACCTCTCCAGAATTGATTACTTGTTCACCAACTTCAGAGTGCTAAATGCTTCTCAAATATAGACCTCAGATCCGATTCTTATCAGCTTAGAGTTAGGGAGAGTGACATTCTAAAGACAGCCTTTAGGACTCGATATGGTTACTATGAGTTTGTAGTTATTTATTTTGGACTAATGAATGCTCCTACATCCTTTATGGATTTAATGAACAGGGTATTAAAGACATACTTGGATATGTTCATGATTGTCTTCATAGACGACATTCTCATATACTCTCGGAGCGAGGAGGAGTATGTCGCTCATTTGAGGATTGTGCTATAGACTCTCAAGGATCGCCAGTTGTTTGCTAAATTCAACACGTTTGAGTTCTGGCTGAACTCAGTAGCATTTTTAGGCCTATGTTTTTGGGCCACGTGGTGTCAAGTGAGGGTGTGCAAGTGGACTCCCAAAAGATAAAAGTTGTAAAGAATTAGCCTAGGCCATTTAATCCTTCGGATATCAAGAATTTCTTGGGTTTATCTGGCTTTTATAGGAGGTTTCTTTTAATGATTTTCATCCATTACAGCATCATTGACTAAGTTGACCCAGAAGAAAGTTAAATTTTAGTGGTCGGATGCCTGTGAGAAGAGTTTCCAAGAGTTAAAGACTCGACTCACTTCAGACCCAGTATTGACCCTACCTGAGGGTACAAATGGATTTGTTGTGTATTGTGATACCTCTAGGATTGGTCTTGGTTGTGTGTTGATGTAGCATAGTAAAGTCATTGCATATGCCTCTAGACATCTTGAGATTCATGAGAAGAATTATATTATGCATGACCTAGAATTGGTAGTAGTGGTGTTTTCATTGAAGATATGGAGGCACTACTTATATAGGGTGTATGTTGATATTTTCACCGATCATAAGAGCCTTCAGTATGTGTTTACCCAGAAGGACCTGAATTTGCAACAAAGGAAGTGGTTAGAGCTTCTCAAGGACTATTACGTGAGTGTTATTTATCATTGGGGCAAGGACAATATAGTGGTAGATGCTCTTAGCAGGCTATCCATGGAGAGTGTTTCTCATGTGGCAGATGAAAGGAATGAGTTGGTGCAGGATTTCCATAGGCTTGCTCATTTAGGAGTTCGCCTTGTTGATTCAACGGATGGTGGTGTCATTATTCAGAATGGTTTAGAATCCTCTTTGGTGACTAAGGTCAAGGCTAGACAAGATTAGGATCCTCTTTTGGTAAAGTTGAAGGAAGCGGTTTAGAATTAGAAGGTAGAGGTCTTCTCCCAAGGGGGAGATAGAGTACTTCGATATCAGGGTCGTTTGTGTGTTTCGAATGTCGATGACTTGAGAGGAAGAATGTTGCATAAGGCTCATGGTTCCCGATATTCTATACATACAGGCGCCACCAAGATGTACCATGACCTATGGGAAGTCTATTGGTGGAATGGCATGAAGAAAAACATAGCAGAGTTTGTGGCTAAGTCTCTGAACTGTCAACAAGTGAAAGTTGAGCATCAAAGACTTAGAGGTGTGCTATGAGACATCAGTATCCCTACTTGGAAGTGGGAAGATATCAATATGGACTTCGTTACAGGGTTTCCTCACACACATCAATATTATGAGTCTATTTGGGTGGTTGTAGATAGGTTGACTAAAGCAGCTCTTTATTACCGATCAAAACCACCAATTCAGCCGAGGATTATGCTAAATTGTACATTCGGGAGTTAGTTCGGTTGCATGGAGTTTCCTTGTCCATCATATCAGATAGAGGTACTCAGTTCATCTCGCATTTTTGGAGATCGTTTCAGAAGGGACTCGATACTCAAGTCAAGCTTAGCACAGTTTTTCACCCGCAGACGAATGGTCAGGCTGATGTCACGACCCGAGTTTACACTCTGGAAGCGACACGGTACTTGGTGCCACAAGTGACCCAAGCTAACCCCTGGCTTAACATCACACTGGTAAACTAAAATAACATAGATGGAAGCTAGAAATATAATTGAATAATCTGATTCTAAAGTAAGAAACGTCTGATAAAAATACTAAAACCTGCGCAAATATTGCAAAACAAGCTAAACAATGCTATGTCTGAAAGCTAAATAATAACTAATGGGTTGCTAAGACAAGCCCCAAGCTAACTCCAAAATCTAAAAGCTAGAACTGAAATGGAACTAAAGCCTCGTCCTCTAAAGATGAGGATTCACCAATATCAAGCTGGTGAAAATCGTTCGAGGGGAACTACTGATACTGCTGCGACTGTGAACCTGCACCTGTATAATAATACGATACAGATGGAAATATGCATCAGTACTTTGAATGTACTGAGTATGTGAGATGTAAGTGAAATAATAAAAGTACATAACTGAGTTGAGATGACATGAAATTACCAACTATAACCTGATGAGTACTATGATATATATATAACAGTGTAAATACAAGTACTAACTGATAGTCATACACATGTCCTGAAATCTGAATAACTGAACTGAGCTGAAACTGATATTGAGTTGTACTGACAAGAGGTACTATACTAAATTGTGGGAGAAACTATAACCAACATGTAACTACATGAGCTAAATGTGAAGTCTGATATATAACCCCCATCAATGAAGGCCCACTATACCTTCCAGGGTATAGTAACTGAACTAGGTGATCACTTTTTGCTACCCAGTTGGGCTAAAACCTACGGCAGCAACGTAGTTTTGGGAAACTAGGTGAGCTGAACCCCGACCTACTCGGTGCTAAGTTCTGCTCCCACTAAAAGTCCTAACTGTGACTGCTAGGCTGATAGGTCGAAATTGATGTCCCAAGACTTAAGTCAGTAGTACTTATCTGGAAGTACCCTGAGAGCCTAAAGGACCTGATAACTGGAAACTAGTGTTCCAGGACTGGCCAGAACTGCTTTGTCTGAAAGCATCATAACCGTCTAAAGAACAACCTGATAACTGATACTAAGGAGTGTTACTAAGCTCCTCAAGAACTGACTATAGTCAAACTGGTTAGCTGACTTACTGAAAGATACAAAAAAGGGATAATTACTTATTGAGACTAAACTAGCATTCAAGCTGACTATTAACTCACATGATAATAATAACATGGAAATTTCAAGAACAAACATAGTCAGACAACATTTGTATCTAGGCAATTATGCAAGACCCAATTTACTATACTCGCAGAAAATAGGGCTGGAACAATATTTCATGAAGAGAATATGAACATGCTCAACAAGTAATGAAGACTTGCAAGGATTCATCGGGACTACACTCTAAAAGAAATATTCATAATCTGATTGAAAGATAACCCTAGGACTGTTCCTCAGGGCTAGTACTGATATAGATTCTTAGAAGGATTTTGGGAACAAGGGAAAAGAAATTCCCTTGTTGAATTTCCACATACCTGGAGTAGAATTCCTTGAGAACAATCTAGAGAAATCTGAGGGGAGACTGAAACCCTTGATCTTACTCTGTATCTTCTATCTGAGTTTCCTACGCTGCTATCTTAAGGAAATGAGAGTAAACTATTGACTAACTCCCTAAATCCCTCTAAAAATAAACCTAAAACGACATAGTTTAGGGACTAGGAGCTTGGAAATTATGAAAACACCCTTACTAACAATGCTGGAAAATAGGACTTGCCAATCCTCATGAGGGACATCATGAGTCGTGAGGTAGGGGATGACTCGTGGTGTCAACTCATGAAGTCCACTGGAAAATCCCAATTAAAACTTCAACAACCCAAGCAATGACTTACTTCACAAGTCGTGAAGTACTCCACGACTCGTGACTCCTTTCATGACTTCACCAATAAATCAAATCTTTAATTTCGACCATCCTGACCACGGCTCACCTGTCGGGTTGTGAAGTGACTTCACAGCTCATGGTTATCACTCGTTGTCACCCCCTGACCACGATTCCTCTAAAGTAGGCCCTAACTTCATGAGTCACTCCATGACTCGTGAAGTACTTCACGGGTCACTGGACAAGTCGTCCTATGACCTAGTGCACATTTTCCTACTTTCTTTATTTCAACCCTCTGGTTTGACCTTAGGAACTTTTGGGGTGTTATAGCTAAATGGATTATTCAGACTCTTGAGGATATGTTGAGAGCATGTGTGATCGATTTTAAAGGTAGTTGGGATAATCATTTACCTCTTATTTAGTTTTCTTACAACAAAAGTTACCACTGAAGTATTTAGATAGCTACGTTTGAGGCTTTGTATGGGTGGATATATAGATCACCTATTGGTTGGTTTGAGGTAAGTGAAACTACATTGATAGGATAGATTTAGTTCATAAGGCTATGGAGAAAGTTCATCTTATAAGGAAAAGGCTAAAAACAACTCAGAGTCATCAAAAGTCATATGCTGATGTTAAGCGGAGAGAGCTTGAGTTTGAAGTTGATGATTGGGTGTTCTTGAAGGTATCTTCCATGAAGGGGATAATGAGGTTCATAAAGAAACTCCTAAACTACATTGTAATGGGATTATTCAGGAGGGATTTTAGAGGAATAGTCAACCCTCTACCTAATTCTTTCCAAAGACCAGATAGTAGAAGTACAAAGAACTCAGACAGTTCTCTCATAGCAAAAGCTAGGGCTTTCAGGTTTCCTTCTCAGATTCTCAAGATTTCTCCCAAGGAATTCTACTCCAGGTATGTGGGATTTCATCAAGGGAATTGCTCTTCTCTTGTGCCCCAAAACCATCCTATAATACTTATCAGTTCTTCTCTTTTGTATCAATGCTAGGGTTGTATTTCAATTAGAATATGAACTTCCTTCTTGTTATAATTTTCATGATTCTTGAAGGTTGTTGTTAGCTATACGACATGTTGATATCTCTTTCTATGAAATGTGTGTTTTATACCTAGTTTTTAAAATGTGAATTCAAGAGTCTTGCATAATTGTCCAATACGAATATTGCTTGATTTTGATAGTTCCCTTCTGATCACCATGAATGTATAGTTATGTGATATGAAAGATGATCTATTGAGTATCCAGTCTTAGTTAGTACTTAGTTTTTTTAGTATCTTACAGAAATGTCAGCTGATCAGCTTGACTATACTCGGTCTCTTGAGGAGTTCAGTCAAACTCCATAGCCTTAGTTATCAGTTGTCAGGGGGTTCTTTAGAGTGTTACGACGCTTTTAGCTAAAGTTTCTCTGGCTAGTCTTAGAACCCTTAATTTCAGTTATTAGGTCCTTCAGACCCTCAAGTTACTTCCAAATAAGTATTCCTGACATAAGTCTTGGGATACCAGGTTCGAGCTATCAGCCTAGTAGTCACAGTTAGAAATTTCCAGTGGGAGTAGGACTTAGCACCGAGCGAGCCGGGGTTCAACGCACCCAGGTTCCTAGAACTACGTTGCCGCCATAGTTTTTAGCCTGAATAAGCATCAGACAGTGATCACCCAGTTCAAATACTATACCATGGAAAGGTATAGTGGGCCTTCTCTGTGGGGTTATACATCAAACTCCATATTTATCTCACGTGGTTACATGGTGGTTATAGACTCTCCCACGATGTCCTACTTGTCAGTACAATCCAGTTCAGTTCAGTCACAAATTTCAGTTTAGTTTATTCAGTTTTCAGGATATTTTTATGACTATCAGTCAGTGTTTATATTTACATTATTACCATTATATCCCAGCACTTACTAGTTCACAGTTGGTCATTTCACGTCATATCAGCTCAGTTATGTATTCTACTATTTTTATCTACATCTTGCATACTCCGTACATTCAAAGTACTGATGCATATTTCTATGTTGTATTGTATTATGATACAGGTGCAGGTTCTCAGTTGCATCATCATCAGTAGTTCCCTTTAGATGATTTCAGCCGCCCTATCTTGGTGAGTCCTCATCTTTCGAGGATGGGGATTTAGTTTTATTCCAGTTTCTTGTTTTTAGACTTTAATGCTAGCTAGAGGCTTGTCCCAGCAACTCCTCAGTTCTTAGATGGCTTTTAGACAGTTTTGTTTCAGTATGTTTTTCAGTCGTTGCATAGATTTTCAGTATCTTATCAGACGTTTCGTATTTTTCAAAAAGCTATTTAGTTATATTTTCTTAGCTTCTGCTATGTTTAATTCAGTATACCAATGTGAGGTTAAGCCATGGGCTAGCTAGGGGTCGCTTGTGGCACCAAGTACTGTGTTGCATCTAGGGTGTGTCATGACCTGAACATAGGCCCAGATCAAGACACGAAACCTTGGACCGTAAATGACCCCAAGTCAACCATGGAATGAACATGATAAGTGAAGATCATCATAAACAAAGGTAATAATGAAATCCTAAAATAGCAGAAGTTTGAATAAAAATGTCTATCCAACGGTACATCATAACATTGAATGCGAAGCTAAAAATACAAGACTATGTCTTGAAAGCCTCTAACGTAATGACGAGCTGATGGGACAACACCCCAACTAGCTCACTAGAAATCTGAAACTGAAATAACATAGCTCAACTAACTGAAGGTCCTCGAAGAATGAGGACTCACCAACTAAAGAACTGGATAAGCTTGGAGACTCGCTAACAGCGAGACTGAGTTTGATTGTCTGAACCTTTATCATGAAATGATATAACATAGGGTATGCAGTCAGTACTTGGAATGTACTGAGTATGCAAAGTAAGTAAAACAGGCTAAGTAAGCAAAAACTAAAATCATGCATATTATAAATCATAACATCATATGAATCTAAGAGTAAAGGTTGTATGCTAATATCTGAAAACATGATCAGACATAAACTGGATCTCATAACTAAATCGAATGACCCAAAGCTGAAATTGAGATTTTTAGTAAAATTGATAACCTGATTATTGGGTCAAACCTGCTGAAAACATAATATCATAACTGATAAATATGCATAATTAAAATTATGAGGAAAAATGGAAACTCATCATATAACCGACACTATCACAATAGAGCTTACGTGATGCCACAACTATCACACTCAAGTGGCAGAGCTATCTAAAACCTTGTCATGGTTAAAGACACTACCATGATACCAATATCATGCTGAAGGCCCCTTGGGGCTGGGGGAAAACTCACAAGGGAGGTCCCAATGTAAATATATAAACCTACATTGGAACGTAGTTTTGAGACCAGGGAACCTTGAAACCCCAAGCCTACTCGGTGCTAGATAGTGCTACCAAAAACATGCAAAGTGCTCTCTATCATTTCTCAATGAAGCTGAAACCATCATTTCATAACGAAGCTGATAATATAATTACATGCGTAGTCTGAAATCTGAACATTGGGAGTCTTGACACCAAAACATAACATAAGATGATCTTATTAGCCTTGGCTAAATCATGAAAAACATACTTAACTTCTATTGGCTTGACAAAATCTTAAAATCATTGATACTTGAAATGGACTTCACAAGTCAAAATCATAGATACATACATGGATAATTTGCAAATATTTAATCATGCTAGATATCTCATCATACTTGAGCTCATGGATCATAAACTTAAGTTTTCCTTAAACTTGCATAATTGGGCATAATTTTTCTAAAACTTGAAATCATGAATTTATAATTAATTTATACATAAAATTTTCCCATGAATCTTAAAAAGTCATCTGAAACATGAAGGGAATTGACCCATGAATAGAGTATAAAGAATTTCATAAACTTGAGTTAAAACAACATAAGATCAAACACTTGAATTTATGAACTTGAGGAGAAATTTGGGCATGAGAGTGAAAAAAACTCTCATTCATTACATACCTGGGTAAGCTGAATCTACACCCTTCCTTGAAAGCCCAAGAGATTTGGGGAAGAACTTGAAGATTTCCAAGCTTGATATCCTATGAGATCTTCTAGACTTGCATGCATGGGAAGGGAATGGATTAGAATAGGCTAAACCCTCTTAAAACCTTCCTAACAGAGCTTAAAACTAATAAGTTTAGGGCTTAGGAGCTTTGGAATAACAAAAACACCCTTACTAATTATGCAGGAAAATAACTCTGCCAGTACCAACAAGGGACATTAGAGTCTTTTCTCCAGACGAAGATTTGTTGTCCTCTCTCATTACCTTCATTGGAAATCCCAAACTCCAACCTATCCATCCTGAATACGATCCACAGGACAAGTCCTGAAGTGACACCACGACTCCTTCCTTAACTCGTTAAGTCTCCTGATGTGAAATTTCCTCAGCACATAACAAGCACACTAATGACTCATTGAGACAAACGACGAGTGGTTACAACATCCACGGTAATCCCTAGAAATGATTCATTACAATCCTTGCACCACTTAATGAGCTATTGAACGATTCGTCGAGTGACCGGATGAGTCACCAGACGAGTCTTTTTGTGACCTGGCATGAATTTTCCTATTTTCTCTGCTTCAACCCTCGGGTCTGATCTTAGGAATTTTGGCATATATAATATCTCCCCCTTGGGAACATTCTTCCTCGAATATGGGTAAACATACTGAATAGCTGGGAAAAGGAACTGTAATCCTAAATACTGAATATCTGAAGCTAAAAATGATAGAGTGACTAATTCTGGACTTATATACATGACTAAACTGAATTCATGAATCACACATACACACGTTGACACAACAGAACTGAGAGGCATGTATTAAACATGAGACTGAGTAGAGTACTAAGGAGGAAACTGATACCTCATGCTGTAACTGGGTCGGAAGGAAAAAGATGAGGGTAGTTAGCCATCATATCTGCTTTGGATTCCACATGGCCCCCTCAACAAGATGATTCCTCCACAGAACCTTTACTGAAGCTACTTCTTTATTTCTCAACTTTCGAACCTAACGATCAAGAATCTCAATTTGCACCTCCTCAAAGCTAAGGTTATCCTTCACACCTGCTCTCTCCACCGGAACAACTAAAATCGGATCACCAATGCACTTCTTCAACAATGATACATGGAAGACCGGATGTACCGAAGCCAACTCCGCTGGTAGCTCTAACTCGTAGGCCACTTTGCCAACACGTTTCACAATCTGTTAGGGACCAACATATCAAGGACTAAGTTGATAGGGGTTTACAAAATTGCCCCTGAAACACTTAATAAAGAATTCTACCCATCAGGTGGTACGACTCAACCCACGAGTCGTACCATGCTACTACGATCCATACCACTACACGTGGTTAAGGACCCTGCTCCAAACCATTTCTCTAAAGTTTTCCACGGATGCCTACTATGACTCTACTATCATCCTACAACTCGTATCACGATCTATAGCTCAATCCTGAGTTTTCCTCTGACCCCTCTCATGATCTATCCTACGGGTCGTACCACTGTACAACCAGTCGTACCCTAACTCATGGTTAACCTGAATTTTTTGGCCATAATTCTGAGTCATTCCATGACTGGTCAATACAATCCGTACCAAGGTAGTACGAGTCTTAACATGAAGATGTGGTTCCTCAAGAAACCTTAATTGATCTCCTTCACCCTCCTACTAAGAGTCTAGGTACGGGTCGTACCTCCTATGTACGAGTCGTACTGTGACTCATACACGCAGCCTTTATCTATTCCACCCTACAGGATGGCTCCGTCCAAGCTGAAAGAGTTAAAATAGCAGTTGAAAGACTTGTTAGATAAGGGTTTCATTATATCAAGAAAGTCTCCATGGGGTGCACTGGTGTTGTTTGTCCAGAAGAAGGATGGTTCGCTTTGTATGTGCATTGACTATCAACAATTGAACAAGGTCACCATTAAGAACAGGCATCCTTTACCTAGGATTGATGATTTATTTTACCAACTTCAGGGTGCCAAGTGTTTGTCCAAGATCGATCTCAGGTCTGGGTACCAACAGCTCTGGAGAGTGATATCCCGAAGACGGCCTTTAGGACGTGGTATGGTCATTATGAGTTTGTAGTTATGTCTTTTGGACTAACAAATGCTCCTGCAGCTTTCATGGACTTGATGAACAGGGTGTTCAAGCAATATCTGGACATCTTTGTGATAGTGTTCATTGATGACATCCTTATATACTCTCGGAGCAAGAAGGAGAATGTCGCTCACTTGAGAGTAGTACTTCAGACTCTCAAGGATCACCAATTGTATGCCAAGTTCAGCAAGTGTTGAGTTTTGTTTGGACTACATGGCATTTTGGGGCCATGTAGTATTGAGTGAGGGAATAACGGTAGATTCTCAAAAAATCGAGGCAGTAAAGAATTGGCCTAGACCGGTGAATCCTTCAAATATTCAGAGTTTATTGGGTTTAGCTGGCTACTATTGGAGATTTGTTGAGGGTTTCTCATCTATTGCGGCACCTTGACCAAGTTGACCTAGAAAAAGGTAAAGTTCCAATGGTCGGAGGCTTGTGAGAAGAGTTTACAAGAATTGAAGACTTGACTCACTATCGCACCGGTGTTGACCCTATCTGAGGGTACGGATGGTTTTGTTGTGTATTGTGATGCTTTGAGAATCGGGCTCGAGTGCATATTAATGCAGCGAGAGAAGGTAATAGCATATGCCTCTAGACAGTTAAATATCCATGAGAAGAATTACCCAACCCATGATCTAGAGTTAGCAGCGGTGGTGTTCGCATTGAAGATATGGCAAAATTACTTATATGGGGTCCATGTGGATGTATTTATAGACCACAAGAGCTTACAATATGTGTTCACACAGAAAGACCTCAATCTACGACAAAGGAGGTGGTTAGAGCTACTCAAAGACTATGATGTGAGTGTTCTTTACCATTTGGGTAAGGCTAATATGGTAGCGGACTCACTTAGTAGGCTCCCTATGGAGAGTGTGTCCCATGTGGATGAGGTAAAGAAGGAGCTGGTGAAATATGTCCATCGACTTGCAAGGTTGGGAGTTAGGTTGGTCAACTCAACCAATGGCAGTGTTGTTGTGCAAAACTGATCAGAATCGTCCTTAGTGACTGATGTGAAAGCTAGGCAAGATAAGGATCCAATGTTGGTAAAGCTAAAAGAAGTCGTTCAAAATCAGAAGGTGGAGGTCTTCTCCCAAGGGAGAGATGGTGTGTTGTGGTACCAGGGTCATCTGTGTGTTCCATATGTGGATGATTTAAGGAGCCAAATATTGCATGAAGCAAACAGAACTAGGTATTCTATTCATCCAAGTGCAACCAAGATGTATCAAGACTTGCGGGAAATATACTAGTGGAATGGCAGAAGAAGGATATTGCATAATTCATAGCCAAGAGCTTGAATTTCCAACAAGTAAAGGTTGAACATCAAAGGCTGGGAGGAGTACTTCAGGATATCAGCATTCCTACTTGGAAGTGGGAAGAGATTAACATGGATTTCATTACAGGCCTACCTCATACCCGCCGACAATATGATTCCATTTGGGTGGTGGTGGATAGGTTTACTAAGGCTGCACATTTCCTACCGGTGAAGACTATAGAACTCAGCGGATGATTATGCCAAATTGTATACTCAAGAGTTGGTTCGGCAACATGGAGTGCCCTTGTCCATTATTCCGGACCGAGGTACTCAGTTTACCTTCCATTTTGGCGATCTTTTCAAAAGGGCTTGGGACTCAGGTTAAGCTCAGCACAGCCTTTCATCCGCAAACGGATGGCCAAGCGGAGCGAACAATCCAGACTCTTGAGGACATGTTGAGAGCATGTGTGATGGACTTCAAAGGTAGTTGGGATGATCAACTTACCCCTGATCGACTTTTCTTACAATAATAGTTATCACTCTAGCATTCAGATTGCACTGTTCAAGGCTCTTTACGGGCGGAGATGTAGGTCGCCCATCGGATGGTTTAAGGTTGGTGAGGTAGCTATGATAGGGATAGATTCGATTCATGAGGCTATGGTGAAGGTACCACTGATAAGGGACAGGCTGAAAACCACTCAGAGTTGTCAAAAGTCATATGCTGATGTGAGGAGGAGAGAGTTGAAGTTCAAGGTGGATGAATGGGTATTTCTGAAGGTATCTCCCGTGAAAGGAGTCATGCGGTTTGGGAAGAAAGAAAAACTCAGTCCCTTCTATGTTGGTCCCTATCGGATTATGAGAAGAGTTAGTAAGGTAGCATATGAGTTAGACTTATGCTCCGAGTTATCTTCCGTGCATCCTGTGTTTCATGTGTCGCTTTTGAAGAAATGTTTGGGAGATCTTGTTCTAGTAGTCTCAGTGGATAGCGTTGGAGTAAAGGATAGCCTTAGCTATGAGGAAGTTCCAGTTGAAATATTGGATTGTCAAGTTTGGAAGCTGAGGAATAAAGAGGTAGCTTTAGTAAAGGTGCTATGGAAGAATTAGCATGTTAAGGGAGCTACGTGGGAAGCCGAAGTGGATATGATGGCTAAATACCCACACTTATTTTCTATAGGCTCAATGTTATCTTGAGGTATCAGTTTTGACCTAAAACTCTATTAGTTTTACGTTCAGTTTATGTACACAAGTTTCTTTTATGTATATGGGTGTGTACGGGATTTGCAAATTCAATTTAGCTATATATTTTGAATCAGAGGTAGTCATTCCGTCAGTTTTCGGGTTAAATGATCACTATTTGAATAGGACAATTTCATGTTTGTGTTTTCTTCCTGTTTCCAACATCGAGGATGAATTTTCCCAAGGGGGAGATACTATTATACCCCAAGAGCTCAAAGATCGGACCCGAGAGTTGAAACGGGAAAAATGTAAAGTAGATATTGCAGACTCAGGACGAGTCATGTGACGACTCGTGAGGGTAGCCTATGAGTCATCAGGTGACTCGTGGGGAGGCCAGTGAGGAGTTTTGGAAGTTTGAAGAAAAGGGTCCCCACGGACGTGGCAATGACTCGTGGTCAAACCCCATAAGTCTTTGGGTCAGCCGTAGAGTGGGGAAAAAGGAAAAGAGAAGAAGAAGAAGAGCAGTGCACTTAACAGGAGCAGACCACGACTCGTTAGAGGAAGTAATGAGTCATGGTGAGAGTCGTGGGAAGAGGTGAGTGAGAAATGAAGGAGTTAGGCTGTGTACTTAATGACTAGTGACCATGAGTCGTGATCACCCCTGACGAATTGTGATCTGACCCGTTACAAGCCAGGAGACAAGGCCAGGCAGTGTACTTGACGAGTAGGGTGACAGTCATTTCCCTGGACCACGAGCCGTCAGGTCGTCCGTTAGGACCACCTGGCAGTAATTTCCAGCAAATTTAGTACTTTTCAAAATTTCTAAGTTCCTAAAGCCTAAACTACGTCGTTTAAGGCTCGTTTTAGTGGGTTTTAGGAGGGGAAAACCTATTCTAAGTCAGTTCCTTCCATGCATGCAAACTTGAGAGGTTGAGGAGGTGATCTATAGCAAGTCTTCAAGGTTTTCATTCAAATCCTTCTTGGGCAATCAGAGAAGTGGTAGAATCAATCCCTTCCAGGTATGTAGGGTTATGAGTGGTTGTTTCCTCCCACACCCATGCCTAATTTCTATCTAAGTATGAGAATTCCCTATGATCACGTTATGGGGTTTTTACCCAATTGCATAAATCTTCAACTTCTTCACATGGGTATGAATTGATTATGATTTTATTATCGATTTGTGAAGCATGAGCTTATTTTATAATGATTTCAATTAGAATTATGTTTCTAGCCTTATGAATGTTGAAGCCCATTGATGATATGATCATGAAAAGTGATATTTGTGAAGTAAATGTGATAATGATGAGATATTATGATGAAAAGCATGATTTGAAGCTACCCGTCTTTATAATTATGTTTTCAATGAGAATGGAGTATCTCTAAGTATGATAAAGCTCTGGGGCAATGCCCACATGTAAGTTTAAATGACGATTTTCCCGAACTAAGCTTACCACATTGTTTTGAAGCGAAGACTCCCAAATTTTATACTCTAGCTTGTGGTATGTTTTGAGTTAAATCTTCCTATGCATAGCTTACCACATGGTTTTAGAGCAAAGGCTCCCAAGTATGTTTTCAGCTTGTGGTATGTTTTGAATTAAAGCTTCTCATATGCATGATTTCGTATTTGAGATGTATTTGATCATTGAGCTTCGTTATATATGACAGAGAGCATTGTATGTTTTGGGAGAAGAGTCTAGCACCGAGCGGACTAAGGGTCAATCACCCTATGCCCCAGAACTACACGCCAACATAGACTGATACTAATATATTATTGGGACCTCCCTCATGAGCTATCCCCATCCCTAATGGCCCATGAGCTTGATATCAATATCATGGTAGCTTTCTTAACCCTGGAAAGGTTTTGGACGGCTCAGCTCACTTGAGTGTAATAGTTGGGACCACGTAAGCTCTATCGTGGTATGTCGGTTAAGTGATGAGTCTCCCATTGTTCTATATGATTCAGATATGCATATTCATTACTCATGTTTATTATATACCCATGCATGTTCTAAAAGCAAGGTTTTACCCAATGTTCAACTTTTATATAAATATCATGTTGCAGCTTTGAGTCGTTCGAGTTAGTTTGATGTATAAATATATGTATTGTCATGTTATGAAAAGATCATTATTTCAGAAAGAATCCATGCAAGCCCTACTCTCAGTTTACTGATGTTTATGTTTATTTAACGCATTGTGTTTAAAAGGATTTTTACTTACTTTAGCGGTTTTACTTACCTTGCATACTCGGTACATTCCACGTACTGACCGCATACATCTATGTTGTATCTTTTCATGATAGAGGAACCGACTCTCAGCTTCAGCCCCACTCTTAGATAGCTTACCGGAGTTAGCGTCTGCTTATTGGTGAGTCCTCATCTTCTAAGGACCCGACTATCTATCTTTTCTTTATGTATTTCAGTTTTCAACTTGTTGAGTTAGTTGGGGTCTTGTCCCATCAACTCGTCATGTTTTGAGGCTATTCAGACATATGTATGTATTCAGCTTCGGATTCTATATTCAATGTTATATTCAAGCTAGACTTATGCTATGATTGTATTGTCGATTATTCAGTCTCTTGGTTGATTTAGATGTATGCTTATGCCATGGGTCGACTTGGGGTCTCTCGGGGCTCTTTGTCCTGTGTCACGATCATGTCCTCCGTTCGGGTCGTGACATTGAGGTGACCTTCTTGTTCCTTAGTTTACGAAATTGAAGGTCTAAGATTTGAACTGGAACTTCCTCGTAAGAGACGTTTTCCTTTAAACCAACACTCTCTAGAGGCACTATTGAGGTCAGATCACCGGTGCACTTCTTCAGCAATGACACATGAAAGACTGGTGGACCGATGCTAACTCTACAGGTAGCTCTAACTCATAGGCCACATTAACAATGTGTCTCAGGATTCTGTAAGGTCCCACATATCTCAGATTGAGTTTTCCTTTCTTCCCAAACCTCATCACCCCTTTCATTGGTGAAATCTTCATATAAACCCAGTCATCTACAGTGAACTCTAGCTCTCTTCTCCTCACATCTGCATATGACTTCTGTTGGCTCTGGGCAATTTTCAACCTTTCTCTGATAAGATGAACCTTTTGCATAGTCTCATGGACTGAGTCTAGTCCTATCATGGTAGCTTCACCCACTCTGTAGTACTACTCCACCCTCAGTTGAATCCACCAATTGCACTTCCAACTGATCTAACTTGTGAATATCCTTTGCCAGCTCTTTTCTACCCTCTACAACATGATCAATGCTCCCCATTGACATCCTGATTAAGGCATCCGCCACCACATTTGCCTTGCCTGGGTGGTACAACACACTCATGTCGTAATCCTTCAATAATTCCAACCACCTTCTCTGACGAAGGCTCAAATCCTTTTGAATGAACACGTACTCAAGGCTCTTGTGGTCAGTGTAAACATCCACGTGAACCCCATATAGGTAATTCCTCCATATCTTCAAAGAAAACACCTCTGCTACCAATTCAAGATCATGAGTTGGATAGGTCTTCTCATGAACCTTGAGCTGTCTGTAGGCATAAACTATCACCTTACCGCGCTGCATCAAGACGCAACCAAGGCCAACTCCGGAAGCATCACAATAGACTATGAACCCATATGTTCCTTATGGAAAGTCAAAATCGGAGTTGTAGTGAGTCGAGTCTTCAACTCTTGGAAACTGTTCTCACAAGCGTCTGACGATTGGAACTTCACCTTTTACTGATCAGTTTGGTCAAAGGGGATGCAATGAAAGAAAACCCTTCTAAAAACCATCAGTAATAACTGGCTAAACCCAGGAAACTCCTGATATCTAATGGGCAAGTGGGTCTTGGCCAATCTTTTACCACCGATATCTTTTGAGAATCTACCTGAATATTCTCACCTGATACCACATGACCGAGGAAAACTACTGACTTCAACCAGAATTTACACTTATTAAATTTTGCAAACAACTGACAGTCTTTGAGAGTCTGCAACACTATCCTCGGGTGGTTGGCATGATCCTCCTCATCACTGGAGTATAACAAGATATCATCTATGAATACAATGATGAACGTGTCCAAGTACGGCTTGAATACCCTATTCATTAGATCCATACATGTTGCAGGAGCATTGGTTAGTCCAAAAGACATAACCATGAATTCGTAGTGGCCATACCGAATTCTTAAAGCTATTTTCAGAATGTCACATTCCTTGAGTCTGAGTTGGTGGTATCCCAATCTAAGGTCTATCTTGGAGAAACAACTAGCTCCCTGAAGCTGATCAAACTAGTCGTCAATCCTAGGTAGAGGATACCTTTCCTTGACTGTAACTTTGTTCAGTTGATGGTAGTCGATGCACATTTTGAGCGTATCGTCTTTCTTTCGCATGAACAACATTGGTCACCCCATGGAGAGATGTTGGGTCTTATAAAGCCCTTATCTAGAGGTATTTCAACTGTTCCTTTAACTCCTTAAGCTCAGCTAGAGACATTCTATAAGGAGGAATAGAGATGGGTTTCTTGAAGAAGGTCTATGCCAAAATCTATCTCCCACTCGGGAGGGACTCCGGGAAGATCTTCAGGAAAAAACTCAGGAAATTCGCTAACAACTGGAACTGACTGAATAGTCGGGGTCTCGAAACTGGAATCCCTGACCCTAACCAAGTGATAGATGCAGCCCTTTGAAATCATTTTCCTAGCCTTAAGGTAGGAAATAAACCGACCCTTAGGCGTTGAAACACTACCCTTCCATTCTAAGACTGGCTTGTTAGGAAATTGAAACCTAACGACTTTAGTTTTGCAGTCAACTGAGGCATAACAGGAATGTAACCAAGAATAGGTCAAGGTCAACCATGTCTAGCTCTACTATATTAACTGGGAAAATTTTACCCAACACAGAGACTGGACAACTTCTATATACCCAGAAGGCTCACTGACCAGAGCAGAAACTGAAAATGTTTCTGAGAGGACTTCTGGACTAATATCAAACTAAACAGCAATATATGGAGTCACAAAGGAAAGTGTGGCTCTTGAATCTATCAAGGCATACACATCAATATGGAAAAGGCGCAACATACCCCTAACCACATCATGTGAGTTCTCCTGATCCTGACAAGAAGACAAAGCATAGAAACGGTTTTGGCACTGACCGCCACCTGTACTTGAAGTAAAGTGGTGCCCTGCTGAGCTGGACGACCTGTTAGGGTTGCTAAGGTAGTAGATTTGGTCTTTCCTCATCCTGTTAATGGACAATCTCTCAATTTGTGACCTACTTGGCCATAACCAAAACAACCCTCCATACCCAAACGGCACTCCCTAGGGTGATTCTTGCCATACTTAGGGCAGGCTGGAAATGTGCGGCTGCTGGAGTCGTGACTCTAGGACTGGGAGCCTGATGCTCCACCATTTCTTCCTTGCAGGATCGAAAAGAAAAGGCACTGGCTTATGAGGGTACTGGAGGTTTTTGTTGTTGCTGTTGTTGTGGCCGACTACCCCACCTGACCTCTGCTGGCCATACTCAAACTGGCCTATTCTGGCCCACTTGTTTTCCCTCTCTATATCCTTCAATTTTTCCACCTCTATCTATTGTACATGAACGATAAGGCTAGAGAGGTCGATGTCCTTAATAAGCATCTAGTTCTTCATTCCTTAAGCACCAAGTACAAAACTCCGTTAACGAACTTGAGCATACGAGCCCTCAGCTCTGTGACAATTTCATAAGCATATCTTAATAGTTGAGTAAACTTCAGTGCATACTCCTTCACCGTCATGTTTTTCTGCCTCAGGTTCATGAATTCATCAGCCTTAGCTTCCCTCGGCTCTCGATTATGAACTTGTCTAAAATTCCATTACGAACTCATCCCATCCTATCGCGCCTACTCCATTCGGCCTCCCCCCTTTCATTACTTGTACCAGATCTAAGCCACCCCTTTCAGCTGGTAGGCAGCCAGATCGGCACTCTCTATAGAGGTGACACCCATGATTTGAGTGATCTTTTGTACTTCATCAAAAACCTCTTGTGGGCCCTTATCAAGTTTAGACCCATGAAATGTCGAAGGTTTCATTCGAGTGAAATCTCGAACCCTGATTGCAGCTGCAGACCCATTGGTGTTGACAGGCACTACCTGCTGGTTCACTTGGTTGGTCACAGTATAAGGCAACATCTAAATTGCTGCCAAATATTCTGCAGAGGACACTTGATCGTCTTGAGGGGCTTTTGGAGTTGGTGGGGCTGGCCGGTTAGCGTTCCTGATCCTTCTTCCATTTCCTTATTTTGGAGGCATCGTTATCTAAAAAGAGTAGACTACAGATTAGGAGGACATATTTTAGATTATCTCAACGCTTGATAAAGATTATGAACAAAAGGGAAATTTCCTAATAATGCCTTATAGCCTCCCTATCATAAGTGTGGCGTGTTTCACACACATACATAGGACTCCACTCGACACAACTTTTGGACATCCTAGGATACTCTAAAATTAGTGCTATGATACAAAGTTTGTCACGACCCGATTCTACACCCTGGATGAAACACGATACTTGGTGCCTCAAGTGACCGCAAGCTAACCCATAGCTTAATATTACACTAGTATATTGAATTAAACATAGTGAAGCTGAGAAAACATAACTAAATAGCTTTTCTAAAAAATACAAAATGTCTGATAAGATATTGAAAATGACCAACTATGAACTAGTTAGTGCTGGGATATAATGGTAATAATGTAAATATAGACACAGACTAATGGTAATAAACATATCCTGAACACTGAATAAACTGAACTAAAATCTATGACTGGACTAAACTATACTGTACTGACAAGTGGGATATCATGGGAGAGACTATAATCGACATATAACCACGTGAGCTAAATGTGGAGTCTGATGTCCCCATCGAAGAAGGCCCACTATACCTTGTCAGAGTATAGTAGCTGAATCGGCTGATCATTGTCTGATGCCCATTCGAGCTAAAACTGATGGAAGCAACGTAGTTCTAGGAACCTAGGTGCCTTGAACCCTAGCCCGCTCGATGCTAAGTCCTACTCCCACTGAAAATTTCTAACTATAACTACTAGGCTAATAGCTCGAATCTGATGTCCCAAGACTTACGTTAGGAATACTTATCTGAAAGTAACTTGAGGGTCTGAAGTACCTGATAACTGAAACTAAGGTTTCTAAGACTGGCTAGAGCTGCTTTAGATGAAAGCTTCGTAACCATCTAAAGAACCCCTTGACAACTGATAATTGATGCTACTGAGTTTTACTGAACTCCTCATGAAATTGGGTATAGTCAAACTGATCAGCTGACATCTCTATAAGATACTAAAAAACTAAGTACTGACTAAGACTGAATACTCAATAGATCATCTTTCATATCACATAATTGTACATTCATGGTGATCAGAAGGAATTATCAGAATTAAGCAATATTCGTATCTGGACAATTATGGAAGACTCTTGAATTCACATTTTAGAAACTAGGATTAAAACAAATATTTCATGGAAAGAGATATCAACATGTTGTATAGCTAACAACAACCTTCAAGAATTATGAAAATTATATAACAAGAAGGAAGTTCATATTCTAGCTGAAAGACAACCCTAGCATTGATACAAAAGGCCTAGAACTGATAAAGATTTTAGAAAGGTTTTTGGGCACAAGAGAAGAGCAATTCCCTTGCTGAAATCCCACATACCTGGAGTAGAATTCCTTGTGAGAAATCTTGAGAATCTAAGAAGGAAACCTGAAAGCCCTAGCTTTTGCTATGAGAGAACTGTCTGAGTTCTTCTTACTTCTACTATCTGGTCTTTGGAAAGAATGAGGGAGAGGGTTGACTATTCCTTGAAAATCCCTCCTGAATAATCCCATTATGACGTAGTTTAGGAGTTAAGTTGATAGGGTTTTATAAAATTTCCCCTAAAACACTTAATAAAAAATTCTGCCCGTTAGGTGGTACGACTCAACCCACTAGTCATACCAGGCTACTACGATCCATACCACCACCCGTGGTTAGGGACCCTACTCCAAACTATTTCTCTGAAGTTTTCCATGGATGCCTACTATGACTCGTACTAGCATCCTATGACTCGTATCTCAGTACGTAGCTCAGTCCTGAGTCTTCCTCTGGCCCCTCTCATGACATATCCTACAGGTCGTACCACTGTACCATGAGTCGTACCTTGACTCGTGGTTAGCCTGAATTTTCTTGGCCACAATTCTATGTTATTCCATGACTGGTCAATACGATCCTTACCAATGTAGTACGAGTCTTGACATGAAGTCGTGGTTCCTCAAGCCACCTTAACTAATCTCCTCCACCCTCCTACTAAGAGTCTAGGTACGGGTCGTACCTCCTATGTACGAGTCGTACTGTGACTCATACTGTGATCATTTTTCGGGATTTCTACAGAGATAAATTTTTAATCTCAAGGCTAATCTTAGGAAGTTTTGGGGTGTTACACACTAATCTTACAATAGTTTCATATCTTGATATAAGAATAATTGATTTGTTATAGTTTTATTATTTTTTGAAAAAATTATATAATTACGCAAACCTTACTACATATTTACAATATATAATAACACTTTTTCAAAAATTACAAAAATAGTAAAATAATTACACAATAAATTTTTACCATGCAATTATCATGTATCAAACTTTTAACTTTATCTCTCCAATCCCATTACACATATTTTACTCCAGTTCAAACACCATTTCTTCATCTTCCAAAATCCCCTAATATTTTCTTCGTTTGTTACTCTCACAATTTTCATTCGATTTTCCCTCTCTCGATCCTCCATTTTTCTATGATTCTTATATAAGTTTTTACTTCATATTTCATATACTATCAACTTTTCTAATATTTTTAAATTTTAAAATTCTTATCAAGGTATAATCTTGCTTTAATATGGTGGATGAATCATTTCGTAGAAGACTAACCCGAGGTGCATCATCTAATGAACAATCTATATAAGATTATCCATCATTTGTTTTGTGTTTTTCACTCAAGAACAACCACTTGATACAGGTGCACTTGTTGCTACGATACATTCTGAGAGGAGAACCAAATTCTGCAATGACCCAATTATAATGCTGACATTGAGTGAAGAAAAAAGCAAGAGAAGTAAGGGCAAGGCAATAGCCGAAGATAGATGTATCAAAAAATCAATGAAAATTACATGCATAGAACAGATACACCGAAAAAACTAGAGATATGGTGTAACACCCCAAAACTTTTCTAGACCAAACTCAGACCTTGCAAGAAAAACTAGGGGAAACCAAGAAATTTTATTGCAGAACGACCCAGACAACCGATCGTGGTCACTTCCAACAGGTCGTTGTCTGAGTCGTCAACTCAGTAGATTTCCTTTGGGGGAACCAACGAGGAATAGGATGACTCTTTGGAAGAAGCAACGAGTCGTCCTATCATCCATTGGATCCCAAGTTCAGAAGCCTACTTGACTTTTCCCGGAGGCAATGAGTGAAACTAACAGCTCGTGGTTCCTACCAACGAGTCATTTCTACCACACATAACCAATCCCAGACCCTAACAGTATTGACCACGAGTCGATGCAATGTCCCGTTAGTCCTACCAATGAGTCGTTCTATTGCCCGTTGTCTTAGGGCCCAAATTTCCCTACCAGTGACAACAAGAGGTACCAACGACCCATTGGTTATCACAATGAGTCGTGGTATCCTCCCGTGGTCCCATTCTAGTGAGCTTAGTTTTTGGACCCAGGACCAACAGTGGTTCCAACGGGCCATGGTTTCAGCCAACGACCCATTGTGAGGCTCGTTGGATCCTGTCGGGTAGTTTTATAGATTTTATTCCAGGGTTATTTTTTTAACTTCTTAGCCTTTTATCTAAAAATTCTATCATTTTGATCTCATTTAGGAAGGAGTTAAAGGGGTAGAACAACATTCCCCTTTATTACACTCATTCCTTCAAGTCTAAAGTGTAGAAACAATCAGGAAGCATAGAACAGAGCTAGGGAATAAGACTACTTCTTCTCATAATTTCTCAAGGATTTCCTCAGGAATTCTTCACCAGGTATACGGGAATTCAACAAGGGGATTATTCTTTTCTTGTGTCCCCAAAACTCTGCTCTAATTCTTCTATCAGTTACAGCCCTGAGGATTCAAAACGTAGAAAGTTTTTAGAAAAAATTCTTTATATTTCAAGTAGAATATATTTCTAGATATTAGCTGCTTATGATTCCCAATTTCTAGAAATTTTTTTGGAACTAGCATCTAGTAGAATGATTTAGCCCTAGTTTCCCATTTCAGTAAATTAGAATCTTGCATGTTGGACTAGTTTTCCCTGTAGATTGATTCTATTAGTTTTGGGACTCCCACATTGTTAGTAAGTGTTGAAATCTTAGTCAGATGAAATCTTAGTCAGATGCATGTTAGTCCTATCTCAGTCAAATTATTTAGCATACTCAGTATTGTCCAAAAATGTCAGCTGATCAGTTTGACTACAGTCTTTTCTTGAAGTGTCAGTGGTGTCTCCAAGTTATCAGTTATTAGACTCAGATATCATATTTTAGTGGTTCTTTAGACGGTTATAACACTTCTAGATAAGCATCTCTAACCAGTCTTAGAACCCCCACCTTCAGTTTCAGTTTGTTCTTTAGACGGTTACGATGCTTCCAGATAAGCAGCTCTGGCCAGTCTTAGAACACCAACTACAGAATCTGGTCTGATAAGACTCTTAGGGTACTTCCAGATAAATATCCCTGACTTAGTCTTGGACCCCAATTTTTAGCTATCAGCTTAGTAATCAGTCTAGGACTATCTAGTGGGAGTAGGACTTAGCACCGAGTGGATCGGGGTTCCAGCGCACCCAGGTTCCTAGAACTACATTGCCACCATAGGTTATTTTATTGGCCTTATGGCCCCGAACTTGTGATCACCCAGTTCATGCCTTTATATCCTGGCAAGGTATATTGGATCCTACCTATGGGGTGTATATATCGGACTCCACGTCTAGCTCACGTGTTTATATATCGGTTATGAACTCTCCCACTAGTCAATACAATCTCAGTTTAGCTCAGCTCAGAATAGTTTCAGTTTACTCGGTTTAGTTTAGTTTAGTACAGTTAGTTCATATTACTATCTCAGATTCAGGGCATGTTTATGACCATCAGGCAGGGTCATTTTGATCATTTCAGTTATATTTCAGTTTATTCAATTTCAGCATTTCAGTTGGTCATTGCATGTCATTACAGTTCAGTTATTTATTCCTTATGTTATATTTTCTCCCACTTACTCAGTACATTCAAAGTACTGATGCATACCTTCTATGTTGTATCGTATTATGATACAGCCGCAGGGTCTCAGTCTCAGCACCGTTAGCAAATCCTCTCTAGGAGTTATCAGCTACACCAGTGGTGAGTCCTCATCTTTCAAGGATTATGTTTATTTTCTTCAGTTATTTTCATTTAGTAGACTTTAGAGTTAGCTGGGGACTTGTCCCAGCTACTCATCAGCTATAGTTGGCTTTCAGACATAGATTCAGACTTTCAATTTTGCTTCATATGTAAAAGCTTTTATTATTCAGTTTTTCATAAATGGTTTATTCATTTAAGCTTCCAATATGATTTACTCAGATTACTAGTGTTATGATAGACCATGGGTTGACTTGGGTTACTTGTGACAAGTATCGTGTGTCGTTAGGGTTTAGACTTGGTTCGTGACATACGGATCGAATTAGCAAAGGAAAAGGTGAAGCTCAAGATGAATCTTCAAAACCTAGACTTCCCAATGAGCATAAGTTCTAAATTATTTTTCCTTTATTGGTTTGTTTGATGAATAAATTATAAATATTATTCAATTTGGAAAAAATACCCAAATTAATATCTATACCAAGTTAGGTATTTTTTTGGAGAAATTTTTTCCATTATTGCTATGTTTCCCATGTATCAGTATATTGAATTATTTACTAAGTGGGAGTTTTTCCAATCATGTTGTATTAAGATTTTTTAATACATATTCCAAATGTATCAATTTTTCATAAAATATCTAATATCTAAAGAAATTTTTAGATTATAGTATCTTTAAATGTGTATCTATTTTCTTTTATATACTTATCAATATGTATCAATTTTTCAGTTTAATAAATAATTTTCAATTAGGTATTTTGTGTTTTTTGATATAGGTATCAGTCTCATATCGTTAATAATTTCAGAATTGTTGTATATCAATTATACACTTTTTACAGTGATACGTATCAATTTTTTAAAATATTGATATATAATTTGAATTTGGTGCAATATGGTAGGAAATTATCAATTGTATCATGCATAGAACAGAGTTGTTATGTATTATTATATCATGTATCAGTTTAGATAGTTGATTTATGATATACGTATCAATATCATATTATTTGTTAGATCCAAAATTGTTATGTACCATTGTATCAGTATCAATTATACACTTTGATACATTGTGCTAACAACATGTTATTTATATCATTTTTTTTGCATCAACATCCATTGTAAGACATTTAAATTGGTATTCATTTTTTCTTCGAAACTGAGTTTTTTTTTGTGAAAAATCCACCAATAAAGTCTCCACATATGGGTTGTTGGTCAAATGAAAAAATCGCTAAAGATCTAACGACCACCTTGACATCACAGCAGATTAATATAATTAGGAACACCTGCTTTGGTGTTTATTTCAACATGCCACATTATCCAGTCCAAGCACAAATGGAAAGATGTTTTATGGTACTTGAGTTATATCAGTCAAATAGTGATGACTTTTGGATGACGGTTAATGGTACTGTAATACGGTTTACCATTAGAGAATTTGGGTTAGTTACTGGATTACATTGTATTGGTAATATGTCTGACTTTGTATTTTCAAGGAAGAATCCAAACAGAAGGATTACATACTTTGGAGAAAGAAAGATTATGAAGAAGTATGAGTTAGTTGACTGTTTTCAGAGGAAGGTTTGGGAGCAAAACAACCAGGATGCCCTGAAGATAGCTTTGCTATATTTCATTAACACATACATTTATTCAAGAGAATCAACCAGTTCAATTCCTAGAATCCATTTAAATCTTGATGAGAGTGGAAGATATAGAGACTATCATTGGGGTAAGAATGCTTTTATCCAACTATTGAAATCATTTTGGCATAACATGACATATGAGAAACAATATTATAGACTACTTGGTATGCCACTTACAATGCAAGTCTGGATGTATGAGGGTTGTTATATCATTGACCCTAATATTGTTGTAAGTGTTGGTGATTTCATTTCTAGGATTTTGAATTCGAGAGTTGTTACCAACCAGATCCCTTATGCAATGATGATGGAAGGGATATTCAGCAGAAACACCAGTAATGTTAAATTCTTTCATTATCTTAATTATAATTTTCACAAGTTTTTCATTTGAGTGTTAGATGCAAAATATTAAAAATTTTAGAAACATACAA
The DNA here is from genome assembly GCA_035772735.1 of Datura wrightii. Taxonomy (NCBI): domain Eukaryota; kingdom Viridiplantae; phylum Streptophyta; class Magnoliopsida; order Solanales; family Solanaceae; genus Datura; species Datura wrightii. The sequence goes on from JASDFA010000018.1 coordinate 150,119,329, forward strand.
TAAGTTATATTATATAGTGTTGATACATGTCAAAGTATCATTATTACTTATACTCATTTTTATCATACACATTGAGTTATCTTCCTCAATTCTGGTACATTAATAGGCATCATTATGATACACCAGAAAGTTTTGATACAAGTTCTTTTATACATGTATCAAAACTGTCTGTTGTATCATATATTTATGATTTTTACATATTTTCAATGATAGGTTGTATTTACAAATATTTCACCGATGCCAAATGAAATGAAACTCTACCAGTTGACTGAACCTAGTATTGTTGGTGTCGAGGCGAACACATTCACAAATCAAGATGACTTTGATGATTCTAGTTCTATCCCTCCTGTGGTGAGGGCACAAAAGACCCAATCAAGATATTTGTGAAGATTCAGCCAAATCTTCAAAGAAGTAAAATATAGAGTTGGTCCAAAAACAAACTCCGAAGAAGTTTATAATTCAGAAACGTGCGTCACCGGCAAAGAAAAATAAACAGGCATAGTCTCTTGAAAAAACAAGGATTGAGACTGTCACACCAAATCACATGATCCCACAAAAGAAAAATCAGAGCCAAGCCAAAGTGAACCAGATGAGGTTATGTTGCTGAGGCAAAATATAGAGTTGCTGAAGAAGCCGGTACGTAATTTTTTACAATATAAAAATTTTAATTTATTTTAGATAATAATTCCTAAAATATGAATTTATATAGTGAAACTGATACTGTATCAAAAAAATAAATATGGTATCAAAAATCTATTTTGTATCATTAAACGTATAATGTATCAAAAACTGTTAATATATCATAGCATCTCTTTATTGGGTTGATAATCAGTTTACTGATATACATAATCTTATCAACGAGCACTTTGCAAAAGTTATGGATGCTTTAAAGTGAAAGGTCATTCAAATACAAAGATCCTTGATTCAAAGATAATTTAATATACAGTATACACTATTTTCTAAAGTATTAAATTTTAATAAAAAAATTTAATCTTTAACAGGGTGCCAATAGTGAAGTCCCTACAAACACATTAGATGGTTATAACGAAACGAAATGTGAGAAAAATGTTGTATTACAGAGAGGCAATGATAATGGTGATGCATTAAAGGTCGAATCAACAAAAGAGATTGATGAAGGAGATGCTTCAGAGGTTTCACATATTAGTTATTTTTTTAATCTATGCTGGTTTATATTTTATTTGACAAGTATAGTTGCGTAAATTTTTTCAAACAGAAAGAGATAATGGGAGACATCCCACCGGCAGTAACTTGCAACACATGGTGAATCAAGACAACCAAGCAAGATGTTCACATGTCATCAAGGACACAGAGGTACTTGTATTTTTATATTTTGATTGCACAAACTCATATATTCGGGTATATATATAGAATTTTAACATGTATCTTATAAACTTATATTTAGTTTAAGCTATATCAAATTGTTTTTTATACTTTTAAGTTGTATCATTAAAATATAGTCTTAATTTTTTCTGCTAAGATATATATGAATTTGATATCTTAAAAAAATATTTTTAATTTAGTTAAATTATTTTATTGATACAGATATCTATTGATGCAACTTTTAATCAGGTGTTGCATGCTGTTAAAAATTTGAGCGAAGCGAATCTCAAAGATCCAGAAGATGATACAGTCTTGGAGACTACCACACGTCATCATGATGTATCCCATACGGCAAAAGATTCAGATACAAAGGTGTGTCACCAGTTCATAAAATTGATACACCTCTAGGATTTGATATATCTGGTGATCTATTTCCAAGTCAGATCCAAGAACTAGGATCACCATACGCCGCCTGACTGGCCAAGATTATGCCACATCAATCCAGAAAAACAGGCAACCTAGCCCATGGAATAGGTCACCATATTTCACGGATTTTGGATCTGCTTCTGTCAGTTTAATCATTCTAAGTCCCATCTTGGACAAGAAGCATCCATTTGAGAATGCTTCTATAAGGGGCCATACGACAGCGACTTGCTCTGATCATACGCCAAATAGATTTAAGATGGGTTGCTAAAAAGTCATGCTCAAAAGTAAGTTGATTTGTTATAAAAAATACTATGGATTTACATTTTTTTACTTGATTTGTGCATTGAAATATATATTTAACAAGAAGGACAAGGATGATCATTACAAAAAAAAAATCATCAATCCTTTTGATATCATTCGACTTTGTCATGAAGCTTATGACAGATAAAAATTGATTTTATATTCTATCTTTTGCTAGTCGATGTTGGAATGATGAGGTATGACTTCATTAAATTTAATATTACATTATTTTACACTTTCTATTATTTTTATTTTTGAAAAGTAGTGTTGTAGTCAGATTCTATAATTTTTTTTAGATACAAGTATCAGACACATCAATCTAAGTATTTTTTTTACATCTTTTAGTATATGAATATCATTTTCTACTACTTGCGGAAAAAGGGCAAGTATGATATGAATGAAGTTTTCAGATATACCACAGTGGACTGCATTTTTAAAACGTGAATTAAAGAGATATATAATAAATATGCACAACAAGATGGGGACACAAGCGTAGCAAAAGAAGAGGATGTGATTTATGACTAAATCAAGGAGTATAGGTTGATCGCTAATATCCCATGGCACACGGTTGATGCAATTACGATTCCATTCAATTGCAGGGTTAGACATCGCTGGATTCTTCTTATTGTGCATTTTAAATATAGGTGTATTAGGATCTATGATTCATATTGATCAGTTGGTCACAATGTTGCTGTGATGGCTGAAGTTAATAAAATAGCAAAACTTTTACCGTTGTATCTCACGCTTTGTGTGTTCTTCTGCAATAGAAAAGATATTGACTGGTCAAGATATGACTCTTATATGGATAAAGTACAGTTTGAATCTTTGAATTTTCAATTTGTGGACAGTCTGTCGTAATAAGCTCACAGTAGCATGTACGTTTTAATGCTATCATAAATTTATTTTAATACATATCATCAGTTGATTTTCACTTCAACTTTTTCTAATGTATTTTTATTTTGAATGGAATGTGGTGTTTATGTAGCAGCCTATGCAAAATTAAGCAATGAAGTTAATATACATGTTGTTGATTTTGAAGCTAATCTGCACCAACCTAGATATGGTGCACTTTGTGGGATTACGGATCGCGAAAAATTGAAGGCGGAGAAATAAGTGATTATGAACCACAAGCAAAGCCCAACATGACATTAAACGAGTCTACATCTCACTCAGATATTGTTATTGATTAGTTTTTTCTGATTTTTGTATGAACAGTTTCTTTTCTTGCATGAACGAGTTTGCTTTTTATTAATGAAGATTCTGAAATAATGATAACATGCAACATTGTATCTTTTTTATCATAATTCTTTAAATGATACTTTTTTTTAATTGTTCATGTTAAAAGTGTTATAAAACAGTACCTTAATGTACCCTTTTTCACTGTATCACTTTAAATAATGATACTAAATTGATAAGAAAATAGTGTAAAAAAGACTATTTTTTATTGTATCTAAAATAAATACAGTTTAATAAATAATGATTGAGCTATACGTTATAATTGTATAAAAATTCATTTAAATTAGATACATGAAGTCACTTATACTCATTACTATTTAAAAATATATACATTCTTAATGAGATATTTTTAGTTTAAACCTACATTTGTTAATGTATCTAAAGTTTCTTTTTTTTTACACTTTATGTAATACCCTGGAAGGGCCTAAGAATAGACCCGGGAGTTGAAGTTGGAAATTGCAGAAAAACTTGGAATTTTGCACCAGCTCGACTCGAGGTATGAATTGTGGTGAGGACCTACGACTCGTGACTCGAGTCGTGATGAATTCGGGAGCCTGAGGTCATATCACGGGTGGTCCTACAACTCGTGGTTAGGAGTCATAGTGAAATTCTCAGTAGTTCCAGAATGAGTCGTCATGGGTCATGGTACGACTCGTAGGATGTAGCAACGAGTCGTGATGAGGAGTCGTTGGTAAGTCGTAGTTGGTATGGGTGGATGATACAACGACTGACAGTACGACCCGTAGGATGGTACTGCGAGTCGTGGTATGTGAGTCATGGCCAGATTCAAAAGATTGAAAAAAAAGTGGTGAGATGACCACGAGTCGTGAATTCGTGGTACGAGTCGTGGTCGGGGCCAGATCTATTTTTCAAACAAATTTCATTAAGGGAAAATTCGACTTTTCTATAATTTTGGACACTAAACCACGTATTTTTAGCTTCAGTTTTAGACGTTTTAGTGGGGGTAATGGGTTCTTTCCCTCATTCCCCACTCAGACTTCCAAGAAAAAGACGCAGAGTTCCTCTCAGAGCATTTCAGAGCAACAGCTGGGGTAGCCTTTTCTTCTCAGTTCCTCAAGGAAATTCTTCGAATTTTTCGTCAAGTATATGGGAATTCAGCAAGGAGATTTTTCTACCCTTGCGTTCCCTAAAGCTCTCTCTCTGTTAACTTTCAGCCCTAGCCCTGAGTTTGCAAATTTGAAAATATCGCTATCATTCTTTGATTATTTCATGTGGAATCCTATCCTATGATAATTGTAGCTTTTTTCCACTAGGTTGTAATTAAAATGATGCTTGTTCCAACAATTTAGATATTCAGCCCTAACTTTTGAAAAGTCAGAAATTAGGATCCTGCGTAAGCTTTGAATTCTTGAAAATTGGTTGTATCTTTCAGCGTTATATTACTTGTATGTTTTAAAAAAACTCAGTTAGTTGCATGATATTTGAATTCAATCAAAAAGTCTAAATACTATAAATATTTTCTCAAAATTGTCAGTTCAGCTTTAGTCAAAGTATTAGAATATTCAGTGTTAGTTAGAAATGTCAGCTAATCAGTTTGACTTCAGTCTTATTTCGAGATGTCAGTGGTGTCTCTCATGTTATCATAGTCAAGCTCAGATTATAGTTTTTGGTCCATTAGGCGATCATGAAATTTTAGCATATAGCTCTAACTAGCCCCAGGACCCCAATTCAATTACAGCTTGTTCTTAGATGGTTACGACGCTTCCAAACGAGTAGCTCTGACCAGTGTAGAACCCAGTTTCAGAATTTGGTCCGATAAGACCCTCAGGGTACATGCAGTCATATGTCCCTGACTAGTCTTGGACCCCAGTTCCGAGCTATCAGATTAGTAGTTCAGTTTCGATTTTCCAGTGGGAGTAGAACTTAGCACCGAGCGGGCGGGGGTTCCATCGCACCCAGGTTCCTAGAACTATGTTGCCAGCGTAGATTGAAGTATTACGTGGCCTGATTGGCCCCAGACCTTTGTGATCACCCAGTTCATGCCTTTATACCCTGGCAAGGTATATTGGGTCCTATCGATAGTGTGTATACATAGGACTCCACGTCTAGCTCACGTGGTTATATGTCGGTTAGAGACTCTCCCACTAGTCAGCACAGTTTACTCTCACATTCTTCCGTCCAGATAAGTTCAGTGCAGTAGTGCAGTATCTCAGACTTAGTATTTCAGACATAGGGCATGTTTATGACCATCATCCAGGGTCATTTTTGACCATATTAGTTTTACATCATATGATTCAGTTTTCAGCATTTTAGTTGGTCATTTTATGTCATACCAGTTCAGTTACTAGTTCTTTCATGTCACTCATGTTTCTCTCGTATACTCAGTACATTCAAAGTACTGACGCATACTTTTATGTTGTATCATTTCATGATATAGCTATAGGTTCCCAAACTCAGCATCATTAGTCGTTGCGATCCAGATACTCCTCTGCTGCAGCCGAAGTGTGAGTCCTCATCACTCAAGGGCCTTTTCTTACTTTCTTTCAGTTGAGTTATTATTTCAGTTAGACTTATAGTTAGCTGCGGGCTTGTCCCAGCAACTCCTCCATTAGATGGCTTTCAGACAGACATGATTTTCAGACTTATCTGTATTATTTCGATGTTTTGAACTTTATATTTTTAGACTTGTCTTTCATTAATGTTCTATGATATTATTTTAAAGCTCCACTATGCATGTTTTCTCAAAATGCTAGTGACTGATAGACCAGGGGTTGACTTGGGGTCACTTGTGGCTTCAAGTACCGTGTTATGCCCAGGGTGTAGGCTCGGGGCATGACAAACTTTGTTTCAGAGCACTAGGTTTAGAGTATCCTTGGAATGTCTGAAAGTCGCATCGAGTAGAGTTCTTTTCATGGGTGTGAAGCGCGCCACACTTATGATGAGGAGGCTACGAGATGTTATTAGGAAAAATCCCCTTTTGTTCATATTCTTTATCATGCGTTATAATTCGTTCCAGAAATCTCCTTCTAAATCATGCTCTATTTCATTTCAGTGAACAATGCCTCCTCGATGTGGAAATGGACACAGGGCCAGAAATGTCAACAAGCCCGCCCCATCAGCTCCGACAGCTCCTCAGGACAATTCCGTATCTACCGCCGAATTCAAGCGGCCATTCAATTGCTTGCCCAGACCATCACAAACCAAGTAACTAGCAGGTGGTTCCAGTAGACACAAATGGGTCTACAACTACTGCTTGGTTACGAGATTTTACCCGGATGAATCCTCCGAAATTCCACGGAATGAAGGTTGGAGAGGACCCACAAGAGTTTGTTGATGAAATCAGGAAGCTTACCCGTATCATGGGTGTCAGCTCCTCCGAGAGTGCTGACCTAGCTGCCTACCACCTTAAAGGGGTAGCTCAGGTTTGGTATGAGCAGTGGAAGGAGGGGTGACCAGCGGTAACAGGACCGATGGAGTGGGAGGAGTTCCACACAGCTTTTCTGGATAGATTTTTTCCCCGGGAGCTGAGGGAGGCGAAGATGGCAGAATTTATGAACCTGCGATAGGGCAATAGAACAGTGGAGGGGTATGCTCTGGAGTTTACCAGGTTGTCAAAGTATGCTCCATAGATGGTAGCTGAGCCAAGGACTCTCATGCTAAAGTTCGTCAACGGAGTATCTAACCTGGTCCTCAAAGAGTGCAGGACAACAATGTTGATCAAGGACATAGATCTTTCTAGCCTAATTGTTTAGCTCAATAGATTAAGGCCGAGAAGCTGAAAGATATGGAATGAAAGAACAAGAGGGCAAGAATCGGTCATTTAGACTTTGGCCACCAGAGATCTGGCGGTGATAGCCGCCCACAACAGCACAGCAACAGCAGCACAGGGCCCCAGCACCTAGCTCAGCCAGCGCCCCAACCTTTCGTTCCCGCCAGGATCGGAGAGGTGGGTCATCTGGCACTCAGTCTCAGGCCCATAGTTTAGGGAACAGGTATCCAGTGTGCCCCAAGTATGGTAGAAATCATCATGTAAAGTGTCTACTGGGTAGAGAAGGTTGTTTCAGTTATGGACAGCTCGAGCATCGAATTAAAGAATTTTTGTTAGCAAGGCGAGGGAGATCGCAATCCACTACCTCAGCAGCTCCAGCAGGTCGACCAGCTCAGCAGGACAACACCTCAGGTACAGATGGCGGTCAGCACCAGAATCATTTTTATGCTCTCTTCTCGTCAGGATCAGGAAAGCTCACCTGACGTGGTTACTTATATGTTACGTCTCTTCCACCTAGACATATATGCCCTCTTAGATCCAGGAGCTACTCTTTCATTCGTTTCTCCATACATAGCAGTTCAGTTCAACACCAGTCCAGAGGTCCTATCAGAACCCTTCACAGTCTCCACCCCAGTTGGCGATTCAGTTAGAGCCAGTCAGGTGTATAGAAACTGTCCAGTCTCAATGTTGAATAAATTCATTCCAACTGATCTTGTAGAGCTAGACATGGTCGACTTCGACCTTATTCTCGGCATGGATTGGTTACACTTCTGCTATGCCTTAGTTGACTGTAGAACTAGAGTTGTCAAGTTTCAGTTTCCAAATGAGCCCATATTAGAATGGTCGGGCAGCAGCTCAGTGCCTAAGGGTAGGTTTATTTCCTACCTTAAGGCTTAGAAACTCATATCCAAAGGATGCCTATATCACCTAGTTAGGGTTAAGAATTCCAACTCTGAGACCCCAACCATTCAGTCAGTTCCAGTTGTCAGTGAGTTCCCAGATGTGTTTCCTGAGGATCTTCCTTGAGTCCCCCCTGAACGGGAAATAGACTTCGGAATAGATCTCCTGCCAGACACTCACCCATCTCCATCCCTCCTTGCGGAATGGCTCCAGCTAAGCTTAAGGAGCTAAAGGAGTAGTTAAAAGATCTCTTTGATAAGGGTTTTATCAGACCTAGCATCTCTCCCTGGGGTGCTCCAGTGCTATTCGTACGTAAGAAAGATAGTACCCTTAGAATGTGCATAGATTATCGTTAGTTGAACAAGGTCACAGTTAAGAACAAGTACCCTCTACCCAGAATTGACGATCTGTTCGACCAACTTTAGGGAGCCAGTTGTTTCTCAAAGGTCGACCTCAGGTCAGGGTACCATCAGTTAAGGGTTAGAGAGAGAGACATACCGAAAATAGCATTTAGAACTCGATATGGTCACTACGAATTTGTGGTGATGTCCTTTGGGTTAATGAACGGCCCAGTAGCCTTCATGGATTTGATGAACAAGGTTTTCAAGCCGTACTTAGATATGTTCGTCATTGTATTTATCGACGACATTCTGGTGTACTCTAGAAATAAGGAAGAGCATGCCAATCACCTAAGGATAGCATTATAGACCCACAGGGATCGCCAGTTATTCTCCAAGTTCAGCAAGTGTGAATTCTGGTTGAAGTCTATGACATTCTTGGGTGATGTGATCTCAGGTGAGGGGATACATGTAGATCCTCACAAGATTGTTGTAGTGAAAGATTGGCCCAGGCCTGCCTCCCCTATCGAAATCAAGAGTTTCCTGGGCTTAGTAGGTTATTACCGACGATTTGTGGAAGGCTTATCCTCCATAGCATCCCCTATGACCAAGTTAACCCAGAAGAAGGTGAAATTTCAGTGGCCAGAGGAGTGTGAGAAGAGTTTTTAGGAGTTAAAAACTTGACTCACAACCGCTCTAATTTTGACCCTGTCAGAAGGAACAGATGGGTTTGTGGTATATTTTGACGCCTCCAGAGTTGGACTTGGTCGCGTTCTGATGCAGGGGGGCAAAGTGATAGCCTATGCCTCCAGACAGCTCAAAGTTCATGAGAAGAATTATCCAATTCATGACTTGGAGCTGGCAGCAGTCGTATTTGCATTAAAAATATGGAGACACTACTTGTACGAAGCTCATGTGGATGTGTTCACAGATCATAAGAGCCTTCAGTACATGTTCAAACATAAGGATCTAAACCTGTGTCAGAGACGGTGGTTGGAACTGTTAAAGGATTATGACATGAGTGTGCTGTATCACCCAGGTAAGGCCAATGTAGTGGCTGACGCCCTAAGTAGACGGTCTATGGGAACTGTATCTCATATTAAGGATGACAAGAGGGAACTGATGAAAGAAGTTCACATACCATCCCGGTTAGGGGTGCAGCTAGTAGACGCAGCCGAAGGTGGGGTAGTAATGCAAAGAGGGTCAGATTCGCCCCTGGTGGTTGAAGTTAAATCTAGACAAGATGAAGATCCAGTTCTATTTAAACTCAAGGAAGCAGTTCTCAGAAAGGAGGTTGAGGCTTTCTCCCAAGGGGGAGATGGAGTGCTCCGTTACCAGGGAAGGTTGTGTGTACCAGATGTTGGTGAATTGAGATGGCAAATATTGGCTGAAGCAAATAGCTCGAGGTACTCCATTCACCCGGGTGCTACTAAAATGTACCGCGACTTGAGGGACATTCACTGGTGGAACGGCATGAAAAGGAACATTGCCGAATTCGTAACTAAGTGCCCGAATTGCCAGCAAGTCAAGGTGGAGCATCAAAGGCCAGGAGGAATGACCCAAGACATCAGTATACCCATGTGGATATGGGAAGAAGTAAATATGGACTTCATTACAGGTTTACCTCAGACTCACCGGCAGCATGACTCAATCTGGGTGGTAGTAGATCGGATGACCAAGTAAGCTCACTTCCTCCCAGTCAAAACCACAGACTCAGCGGAGGACTATGCTAAACTTTATATCCGGGAGTTAGTCAGACTTCATGGGGTGCCCTTGTCCATCATTTCAGACAGGGGAGCACAGTTCACCTCGCACTTCTGGAGGTCCTTTAAGAAGGGACTAGGCACCCAAGTCAAGCTTAGCACGTCTTTTCATCCGCATATCGATGGGCAAGATGAAAGAATCATTCATACCCTAGAGGATATATTAAGAGCATGCGCAATTGATTTTAAGGTTAATTGGGATGACCATTCGCCTCTGATCGAGTTTGCATACAACAACAGCTACCATTCCAGCATTCAGATGGCCCCCTTTGAAGCATTGTATGGTAGAAGGTGTAGATCTCCTATAGGGTGGTCTGAAGTCGGTGAAGCTACTTTGATAGGGCCAGACTCGACTCACGAGGCAATGCAGAAAGTTCAGCTCATCCGAGACAGGCTGAAAACAGCCCAGAGCCATCAGAAATCTTATGCCGACGTGCACAGAAGAGAATATCGCCCATGAAAGGGGTAATGAGGTTCGAAAAGAAGGGGAAACTCAGTCCTAGGTATGTGGGACCATACAGATTTTTACGGCATATCAGCAAGGTGGCCTATGAGCTAGAGTTGCCTTCAGAACTAGCAGTTGTACACCTAGTTTTCCATGTATCACTTTTGAAAAAGTATATTAGAGATCCAACCTCTGTGGTGCCATTGGATAGTGTGGCATTCAAGGATAGTCTCACCTATGAGGAGGTACCATTCCAGATCCTTGACCGTCGGGTTCGTAAATTGAGGAACAAGGAAGTGCTTCAATAAAGGTATTTTGGAGAAATCAGCATGTTGAGGGAGCCACGTGGGAAGATGAAGTGGATATGATGGCTAAATATCCCCACTTGTTCCCTACTGGCTTAGTTTCAGTTTGAGGTATCAGTTTTTTCCCCTGACCTCTAATCAATTTTTCATGTTCCATTCATGCGTGCAAGTTTGTTTTATGATATGATAAATGTATGTGATGTCTGAATTTAGTTCAGCTATGTAGTTCTTTTGGGGGGTAGTCATTTCGTTAGTTTTCGGCTTTAATGGTCAGTATTTGCATATGGTAATTGTATATTTTTGGTTGCTGCTTGTTTCCTACATTTGATGATGAATGTTTCCAAGGGTGAGATATTGTAATACCCCGTAAGGGCTTAAGAATAGACCCAGGAGTTAAAGTTGGAAACTGCAGAAAAACCTGGAATTTTGCATCAGGACGACTCGAGGTATGAATCGTGGTGAGGACCTACGACTCGTGACTCTAGTCGTGATGAATTTGGGAGCCTGAGGTCATATCACAGGTGGTCCTACAAATCGTGGTGCATAGGTAAGACTCGTGGTTAGGAGTCGTAGAGAAATTCTCAATGGTGCCAGAGTGAGTCGCCATGGGTCATGGTACGATTCGTAGGATGTAGCAACGATTTATGATGAGGAATCGTGGGTAAGTCATAGTTGGTATGGGTGGATAATACCACGACTGATAGTACAACCCATAGGATGGTACTACAAATCGTGGTATGCGAGTCCTGGCCAGATTCAGATTATTGAAAAAAAAGTGGTGAGGTTACCATGAGTCGTGACTTCGTGGTACGAGTCGTGGTTGGGGCCAGAACTATTTTTCAGAAAAATTTCATTACGGGAAAATTCGACTTTTCTATGTTTTTGAACCCTAAACCACAACATTATATCTTATGTTTTAGACTTTTTAGTGGGGGTAATGGGTTCTTTCCCTCATTCCCCACTCAAACTTCCAAGAAAAAGCACGCAGAGTTCCTCTCAGAGCATTTTAGAGCAACAGCTAGGGCAGCCTTTTCTCTTAGTTCTTCAAGGAAATTCTTCGCGTTTTTTGTCAGGTATGTGGGAATTCAGAAAGGATATTGTTCTCCCCTTGCATTCCCCAAAACTCTCTCTTTGTTAACTTTCAGCCCTAGCCCTGACTTTGCAAATTTTAAAATATCGCTATCGTTCTTTGATTATTTCATGTGGAATCCTATCCTATGATAATTGTAGCTATTTTCCACCAGCTTGTAATTAAAATGATGCTTGTTCCATCAATTGAGAAATTCAGCCCTAACTGTTGAAAAGTCAGGAATTAGGATCCTGCGTAAGCTTTGAATTCTTGAAAATCGGTTGTATCTTTCAGAGTTAAGGGCTTCTATATTACTTGTATGTGTTAAAGAAACTCAATTACTTGCATATATTTGCATTCAGTCAAAAAGTCTAAATACTATAAATATTTTCTCAAAATTGTCAGTCAGCTTTAGTCAAAGTACTAGAATATTCAGTGTAAGTCAGAAATGTTAGCTGATCAGTTTGACTTCAGTCTTATTTTGAGATGTCAGTGGTGTCTCTCATGTTATCAGAATCATACTTAGATTATAGCTTTTGATCCATTAGGCGGTCATGACATTCTAGCATATAGCTCTACCAGCCCCAGGACCCCAGTTCAGTTACAACTTGTTCTTAGATGATTACGATGCTTCCAGACAAGCAACTCTGACCAGTCTAGAACCCAGTTTTAGAATCTGGTCCGATAAGACCCTCAGGGTACATGCAGTCATACGTCCCTGACTAGTCTTGGACCCCAATTCCGAGATATCAGATTAGTGATTCAATTTAGGTTTTCCAGTGGGAGTAGAACTTAGCACCGAGTGGGCTAGGGTCCAGCGCACCCAGGATCCCAGAACTACGTTGCCAGCATAGCTTACAGTATTACTTGGCCTGATTGGCCCCAGTCCTTTGTGATCACCCAGTTCATGCCTTTATACCTTGGCAAGGTATATTGGGTCCTACCAATGGGGTGTATACATTGGACTCCACGTCTAGCTCATGTGGTTATATGTCGGTTAAAGACTCTCCCACTAGTCAGCACAATTTACTCTCAGATTCTTCAGTCCAGATCAGTTCAGTGAAGTATCTCAGACTTAGTATTTTAGACATAGGGCATGTTTATGACCATCAGCCAGATTCATTTTTGACCATATTAGTTTTATATCAGATGATTAAGTTTTCATCATTTCAGTTGGTCATTTTATGTCATACCAGTTCAGTTACTAGTTGTTTCAAGTCACTCATGTTACTCTCACATACTCAGTACATTCAAAGTGCTGAAGCATACTTTTATGTTGTATCGTTTCATGATACAGCTGCAAGTTCCCAGACTCAGCATCGTTAGCCGTTGCGATCCAGATACTCCTCTGCTGCAGCCGATGTGTGAGTCCTCATCATTCGAGGGGCTTGTTTTACTTTCTTTCAGTTGAGTTATTGTTTCAGTTAGACTTAGAGTTAGCTAGGGGCTTGTCCCAGCAACTCCTAAGTTAGATGGCTTTCAGACAGACATGATTTTCAGACTTACATGTATTATTCCAATGTTTTGAACTTTATATTTTCAGACTTGTCTTTCATAAATGTTTTATGATATTATTTTAAAGTTCTGTTGTGCATGTTTTCTCAGAATGCTAGTGACTGATAGACTAGGGGTTGACTTGGGGTCACTTGTGGCTTCAAGTACTGTGTTACGCCCAGGGTGTAGGCTCGGGGCATGACACTTTACCAAATACTGTAATAGTTAGAAGATGTCATTCTGTATCATTCTTGTGCATCAACTTCCATTGCAAACTTTATTAGTATTATAATATATATAAAAATTTACTACTTTGTTTCTTTTTTAGATTTTTAATTTTAATTATACGTGTCATGCTTCTCGCACATCCTTATGTACTTTTCAAAGTTAATGATATTGTTATATACCGTATATAACTTTGAAATTAAACTTTACACAATTACAAATTAAACTGCTACAATAAACTCTTTTCGATACACACAGATCATGGTTCAATACACATTCAAGAATAATTTCTATTTGTGTTATTTTGACATAATGTCTCGAATGGAAATTGTCCTCTTAAACCGCGTCAATCAACAAATCAAAAAATATCAATATTAAATTAAAAATAGGAAACAATATATATCATTTGCTTATAGGATTGTGGTTACAAGTACGTCTACTGTGTCCAACATTACCACATAGGCCACATGTAATGGTGTTCTTCGGGAGTATTTCCGTGAATGATTTATGTCTTATCTTCTTTGGCCTTACAGGGGGTATTTAAAAAGATATAAGATATCAACAAATATCATTGAGAAATATTTAACAATTTTTATAGTGAATAATATGTATCATATACATACTGTCATACGTGTACATTTTGACTAATTGAGAAGAAGCAACTCTTGAAGTTTTCTTCCGAGTGTCGTAAATGTATCCATAGCATTTGTCTTGTTTGTGCAGCTCCATCCTGCAAAAACAACTCTAACCTTTTCTAGAAAATCATGTATTGGGAGTTCATGAGCATCTCTTAATCTAAAATGAATAGATTCTGCAATGTTTGATGTCATTGTCCACCCTCTATTAACTGGAGAATATAATCTAGCTCACTTTTAATATTCAGCAGATATCAAATACTCTTTTACTCTAACATCCACTATCTTTACTCTTTCCATTAGCTCGTCAAACTCTTCTTGTTTGTAAGCTTTTGCCATTCGATAAAATACATCCCCCAAGCACCCCTGACTTTTTTTGTATTTATTACATACATTGTTCCAAAGGTGATATATGCAGGCATAGTGTGGAACTAATGGGTACACCCATAAAATAGATTTTATGATGCTTTCATTTCTGTCGGAAACAATATACATACTATCGCATTCGCCAAAAACAGCTTTAAAATTCTCAGAAAACCACTTCCATGAATCATTATTTTCAGTGTCAGTTACTCCATAAACTAGAGGGAGTATGTTGCCTAAAAAAAGTAGATTTTGTAAATATATATATTTTTATATATGTGTTATGGATGAAATAAAAAAATTATATTAGAATAAAACAATATGCATCAATAAATTTAAAAATAAAAATTTTGATACCTGCTCCATCTAGCGTGCTTGCAGAAATAAAAGTGCTTATGTTTCGACTTAAGGTGATTGTCATCCACAATCACAATTGGTCTACAGTGTTGAAATCCTACAATGAATACATATAGAAATACAAACAGATACATGAATTCATTATTAGGAGACTTGTGTATCCTAATATATGAATTTGGATACACTCTATCTAACATATACAAGTAACTTGACAGTTTACTATATGAATCTGATGGGTCACCCCTCAATATATTCAGAGCTTTCTCCTTAGCAAGCCATGCCTTCATGTATGAAATATCAACACCAAGATCCAGTTTCATGTCATCTATTATGTCCCTAGGTGTGTACGTACTTTTGTGATTTTCATACTCTGGTGCAATCATACCACGTGCAAATGCACTACTTGCTTGCCATTGGTAAAATATCCTATACTTCAATTAACATGTATGCCCTTTGTGGAACTTTATAATATTGAACAACTGAGACTTGTTCAAACTTGATTCTTTTAAAAACCATTCACATTCTTTAGATACATACTGAATGGTGTAACTATCATCATGTGAATTTTGTACAAAAATAAATTATTGTTAAATATAGATACAACAATAAAACATAATATGAATTGCATAGAAGATTTTTTTCCTATGTTATTTCTCAATGTAAAAAAAACCTTAATGATACAAAATAGCTTGATATCCTAATTTCATTGTATCGCAATATATAATGATACGTATATTTATAAGAAATTTTTTTAAATTTTTTTATAATTGTATCCAAAATAAATATAAATTAATAAACAATGATTCAATTATGCATTATAATTGTATACAGATACATGAGGTTACTAATATACATTAATATTTAAAAATAGATACATTTATAAATAAATTTTTTGTACACTTACATTGTTAATGTATCGAATTTTTTCTTCGCGGTATCAAATAGTGTAACAGTTGTAACTTATCAGATACACTATTTTTTTAAGTACATATATAATGTATCAAAAAATAATATTAAAAATCAATACATGTATTGATTTGCATATTGTATTATTACCGCAACCACAGTTGCCTTATCCTTGTACGTCTGAATTTCTCTTACATCTTTTTATTTCCGATTGAAAATTACAAAATCGAACTGATTGTTGTGTATCAATTTTGAATCATCTGATTCAATAGAAGTAATGGCTAATGTACCCATTGAATTCGAATGAACCACTGGTTCCAAACTACCAACCAACACAGAACTAGAAGAATGACTAACATCTACGATATCACCATTTTTCTCAAACTTATCTGAAATTTTGATACATAAAGGATACAATCCAAACTCTTTATTAAATTTCTTTAACTCAACATACAATCTCACTCTAATATCATTTCTGTAATACCCTGAAAATCCTAAGATCAGACCCAGAAGTTGAAATGGAGAAAATAGAGTTTTCTGCACCAGGTCACAGGACGAGTCATCCAGTGATCCGTGGAGTGCACCACGAGTCATTGGGTGACTCGTGGAGAAGAGTTTGGACTTGGTTGAAATTTTGGATTTTGAGGTGACCACAGGTGTGACCACGAGTCGTCAGGTGGCCCATGGTCAAGGGTTGACTGAAGAAAGAAGAATTTGGCAAGTGCATCTAACAACCAGTCACTACGAGTCATCGGGCACACCACGAGTCATGGTGTCCCTCGTGGTGACCAGTGTTGATAATTTCCAGTGCAGGAAACGAAAAGATGGCCACGAGTCGTGGTCCAAGGAACGAGTCATCCAGTCCCTCATGGGGACCGGTAGTGTACAATTTTCTGCGAAATTTTTAAGGGTTTTTCCATAATTTCATAAACTCCTAGACTCTAAACTACATCATTTTGGCCATATTTTATAGAGAATTAAAGGGATAATCGACTAAATCCCTCTCAGTTTCACTCAACTCTCGATCTCCCAAAAAATAGAAGTATGAGTTACGCAGTTAGTCTTCCTGAAGTAATACATATATAATTATAAACCTACATTGGCGCATAATTCTGAGGCATAGGGTGAAACCATTAGCCTTCTCGGTGCTAGACACTACTTCCAAAAACATGCATATGCTCTCCATCGTTTTTCTATGAAGCTCAACATCGTCTATTGATGAAGCTAAATAATCAAATACATCTCAAATCTGAAATCATGCATATGAGAAGCTTTAACTCAAACCATACCACAAGCTGAAAGATAATCGGGAGTTTTCGCTCTAAAAATATATGGTAAGCTTAATTCGAAAAATCATAAATCATATTTGAACATATGGGTATTGCCCAATGCTTTCACATGCTTGAAAATACTCAATTCACATCGAAAACATGATTATAAACATGGATGGCTTGAAAACATGCTTTTCATCATAATATCTCATCATAATCATACATTCATCACAAATCTCATCTTTCATAAACTTCTCATCAATGGGCTTTTTAATTCATAAAACTTGAAACATAATTTTTAATTGAAAGCAATATAAAACCTGCCCATGCTTCATAATTCAATAGTAGAAACATATTTGGATCATACCCATGTAGAGAATTAGGAATTTCATGCATTGGGTTAAAACCCCATAGATTTGACATAGAAAATTCATGATTTGGAGAGGGATTGAGCATGGGTGTGAAATAATTCACCCATTCATAACCCTACATACCTAGTTATAGCTAATTCTTACACTTCCTTGAATGCCTAAGAAGAAATTGAAGAGAACCTTGAAGGATTTTCCTTGATCACCTCTCTAGACTATCACTCTTGCATGCATGAACGAAAATGCCTAAAATGAACTTAACCCTCTTAAAGTCATCATTCGTAACTCAAAACGACGTAGTTTAGGCCTTAGGATCTTAGAAATTATGGAAATGCCCTTACTAAATTTGCAGAAAATAACTGCCAGTCAGCCCCCACGAGGGACATGACGACTCGTCACCCCTGGCCATGACTCATGGCATGATCCATCGGGTACACTGCTTATCAAGTCATCTGGGCTCGTCACGGGTGACTTCACGATTCGTTACTGGTGACCACGACTCATGGTCACCACTCATCATGTACACTACCTGTGATTTCAAATAACTTCCATCGGTTGACCATGGTCCGTGGCTGCCTTACGTTAGGTACACTGCCTTCTTCTTCTCCTTCCTCAATCACCACTTCCCACGAATGACCTAACGAGTCGTGGGGCCTGAGCACGACTTGCGATCACGTCTGTGGAGATCCAAATTTCCAAATTTCAACTCTCCTTCTGAGCCTCACCACGAGTCACATCACGACTCATGGGCTGCTCTAATGGGTCACCTCACAACCCATTCTGTGTCCTGATGCTAGTTCTAAACTTTTCTCCGTTTCAACTCTCGGGTATGATCTTTGGACTTCCGGGGTACAAAGATATCTCCCCCTTAGGAACATTCATCCTTGAATGTTGGAAAACATACAGAAAAGCAGAGAAATGTAATCATCATATTCAAATACTGATCATTTAAGCTGAAAACTGAAGGAATGGCTATCTCCGATTTAAACTATATAGCTAAACTGAATTCACGAATCATACATACATCCATATACATAAAGGAAACTTGGTCACATGAATTGAACATGAAAACTAGATAGTGTCTTAGGGAAAAACTGATACCTCAGTTGGAACTGAGCCAGTAGAAAATGAATTTGGGTATCTAGCCATCATATCTGCTTCGCTTCCCATGTAGCTCCTTCAACGTGATGATTCCTCCATAAAACTTTGACTGAAGCTACTTCCTTGTTCCTTGGCTTTCGAACTTGACGACCCAGTATTTCCACTAGAACCTCCTCATAACTAAGGTTGTATTTGACACCAACACTATCCACCGGGACAACAAAAGCTGGATCATCCAAACACTTCTTTAAGAGCGATACATGGAATACAGGATGAATAGAACCTAATCTGAGGGCAACTCCAACTCATATGCCAGCTTGTCAACCCGTCTCACTCTCCAGTAGGGGCCAACATAATGAGGGCAAAGTTTTCCTTTCTTCCCAAACTGCATCACTCCCTTCATAGGAGATACCTTCAGAAACACCCAATCATCCACCTCGAATTCTAATTCCCTCCTTCTCACATTGACATAGGACTTTTGGTGACTTTTAGCTGTCTCAGCCTGTCTCGTGTGAGCTGAACCTTCTCCATAAACTCATGAACCGAATCTATCCCTACGCCGCTTCACCAACTTCGAACCAACCAATGGGCGACCTACATCTCCACCCATAGAGAGCCTCGAATGGTGTCATCTGAATACTGGAATGATAGTTATTATTGTATGCAAACTCGATGAGAGGAAAATGATCATCCCAACTACCTTTGAAGTCAATCACGCATGCTCTCAACATGTCTTTGAGAGTCTGAATTGTCCGCTCCGATTGACCATCTGTTTGCGGGTGAAATGTTATGCTAAGCTTAACCTGAGTACCTCGTCCTTTTTGAAATGACTTCCAAAACTGAGAGGTAGATTAGATACCTCTGTCTGATATAATGGACAAGGGCACTCCATGTAATCAAACTAGCTCCTGGATATATAGTTTGGCATAGTCCTCTGCCAAATATGTGGTTTTAACCAGTAGAAAATGAGCGGCCTTGGTCAACCTATCTACCACAACCCAAATGGAGTCATATTGTTGACGAGTACTAGGCAACCCTGTGATTAAGTCCATGTTTATTTCTTTCCATTTCCAAGTGGGAATACTGATATCCTAAAGAACACCTCCCGGTGTCTGGTGCTCAACCTTTATTTGCTGACTGTTTGGACAGTTAGCTACAAATTCTACGATGTCCTTCTTAATGCCATTCCACCAATAGACCTCCCGTAAGTCACGGTACATCTTGGTGGCACCTGGATGGATAGAATACCTAGATCCATGAGCTTCATGCAACATCCGAAACACATAAGCGACCCTAGTACCTAAGCACACCTCTCCCCATTTGGAGAAGACCTCTACCTTCTTATTCTAAATGGCTTCCTTTAACTTTACCAAAATCGGCTCCTCATCTTGTCTAGCTTTTACATCAGTCACCAATGACGATTCTGATCAGTTCTGAACAACAACACCGCTATCAGTCTAGTCAACCAACCTAACTCCCAACCTTGCGAGTTGATGCACATCCTTAACTAGCTCCTTATTCCCCTCACTCAAATGAGCACACTCTCGATAGAGAGTCTACTAAGTGTGCCTTCTATTACATTGGCTTTATCTGGATGGTAAAGGACACTCATATCATAGTCCTTGAGTAGCTCCAATCACCTCCTTTGCCAAAGATTGAGATCCTTCTGGGTAAACACATATTGTAAACTCTTATGGTCCGTAAACACATCCACGTGGACCCCGTACAAGTAATGTCGCCATATCTTCAAGGCGAATACCACCGCGTCCAATTCAAGATCATGGGTCAGGTAATCCTTCTCATGAACTTTAGTTGTATTGAGGCATATGATATAACTTTTCCGTGCTGCATCAATACACACCCAATTCCAAATACTTGAAGCATCAAAATACACCACGAACCTATCGGTACCCTCCAATAGAGTTAACACTGGTGCTGAAGTAAGTCGAGCCTTCAACTCCTAAAAGCTCCTCTCATAAGATTCCGACCATTGGATTTCACCTTCTTCTGGGTCAATTTGGTCAAAGGTGTTGCAATCGATTGGAAGCCTTCCAAGAATCTTCAATAGTAGCCGGCTAAACCAAAAAGCTCCGAATATCTGAAGGAGTCACTGGTCTAGGCCAATTCTTCACCGCTTCTATTTTCTGAAAGTCCACCTTTATTCCTTCGCTTGATACCACATGGCCCAAAATTGCCATTAATTCAACCCAAACTCACACTTGTTGAATTTGGCATATAATTGGCGATCCTTGAGAATCTTAAGCACTATTCTCAAATAAGCAACATGCTCCTCGCTTCGAGAGTATATCAGAATGTCATCAATAAACACAATCATGAACATATCCAAGTATTGCTTGAACACCCTGTTCATCAAGTCCATAAAATCTACAGGAGCATTCATTAGTCCAAAAGACATAACTATAAACTCATAATCATACCGTGTCCTGAAGGCTGTCTTCGAGAAATCACTCTCCCAAACTCTGAGTTGATGGTACTCAGGTCTGAGATCTATCTTTGAGAAGCACTTGGCACCGTGAAGCTGGTCAAATAAATCATCAATCCTGGATAGAGGATACCTGTTCTTGACAGTGACCTTGTTCAATTGTCGATACTCAATACACATGTGAAGAGAACCATCTTTCTTTCAGACAAAGAGAACTGATGCACCCTATGGAGGCTTGCTCGGTCTAATGAAACCCTTATCTAATAGTCCCTTCAATTGTTATTTCGAATCCTTTAGCTTGGCTGGAGCCATTCTGTAAGGAGGAATAGATATAGGTTGTGTGTTGGGGAGAAGGTCAATACCAAAATAAATCTCCCGCTCGAGAGGGATTCCCCGTAGATCATCAGGAAAGACCTCTGGATACTCACATACTACTGGGATAGACTGGATAGTCGGGGTCTCGAACGTCGCATCCTTAACCCTAACTAGATGGTACACACAACCTTTGGAGATCATCTTTCTGGCCTTAACATAGGAAATGAAATGACCTATAGGCACAGCTGAACTACCCTTCCACTCTAAGATTGGCTCTCCCGGAAATCAGAACTCTACTGCCCAGGCTCTACAATTAACTGAGGCATAAAATGCAAATAGTCAATCCATACCGAGGATAACATCAAAATCAGTCATGGCTAATGCAAGGTGATTTTCTGAAGGATTGAAACTGGGCAAACTCCACCAGTCTAGCTACAACTGAATCACCTACTGGAGTAGAGACTAAGAAGGGTTCTGACAAGACTTTGGGACTGACTCCGAAGCTACTAGCCACATAAGGTGTCACAAAAGAAAAGGTAGCCCCGAATCTAACAAAGCATATACATCAAGATGGAAAACTCATAACATACCAATGACTACAAATGGGGAGACCTCCTGCTCCTGGAGAGATGCTAAGGCATAGAATCTATTTTGGCGCTGACCGCCACCTGTGCTAGTAGACGCCCCCTCTGTGCTGAACATGCGGGAGGGGTTGCTGAACTAGAAACTACGCCTTTGCCCCCATCATGGTCCTATCTCACTATCGGGCAATCTCTAAGCATGTGTCCGGGCTTCCACACCCGAAACAAGCACCTGTACCAGCTAAGCACTAGCCCGTGTGCCCCCAACCACATCTACAGCAAGCTGGAATACTAGAATCTGCGAGTCTGCTGCTCTGACCCATCAAGCCTGATGCTCGCCCCCTCTGATCGTGCCTAGGCCTAGATGGCACACTCAATGCTGAAGATGATGGGGTTGAAGATCAATGGTGGGTCTGCTATCGGTGCCCACCGCCTGACCTCGGCTGTGAGAATCTGTGACTATCAGTCCTGGCCCTCTTGCTCTCTCTTTCTCTCATACGCATCGCCTCCATCTGTTGGGCGTACAAGACAATCTGAGGAAAATCCATATCCTGGTGGAGCATAGTGGTCCTTCAACAATTGTCCAAATAGCCCGCCACACTATAAATAAATCTGCTCACCCACGCCCTCTGATCAGCCACTAACTCTAGGGCGTACTTAGGCGAGTGAACTCAAGGGCATACTCCTGCACTATCATTCTCCCTTGCTTAAGATTCACGAACTCGGCTGCCTTTAGCTCCCTCATCTCACGAGGGAAGAACCGATCATAGGAACACAACATGGAACTCCTCCCAAGTGACGGGGCATGCTTTGGCGGCCCTACTATCTTTCCATTGATGAAACTAGATGTGCGCGACCACTTTCAGCTGATATGAGGCCAACTCCACACACTCAACTCCATTCACCCCCATGACTTGGGTGATTTTCACAATCTCATCTATGAACTCACGTGGGTCCTCATCTACTTTTGACACAAGGAACTCTAGCGGGTTCATCCTCAAGAAATCCCTAACTCGAGCCACCATCGTATTGCTATTTTGCGGGACATGTGCAATTGCCTGTTGATTGACCTGAGCGGTCAAGGCCTGCGCGAGCATCTGAATAGCTTCCTGAAACTCAGCATGGGCAACCGGCTCCAGTGCATGGTGCTCCTGGACTGGTGGGGCTTGCTGGTGCCCGTTTCTGTTGCCATCCTCATGGCCGTCTCCATTCCCATTCCTTCTACCATTTACTCTTCGGGGAACCATGATTCTGCAATCACAAATAGCATGAATTAGAAGGATAGGGAGACATTTCATCACACGTCATAGATCATGAAAGAAGGGAAAGTTTCCTAAATGTTTCATAGCCTCTTCATCATAAGTGTGGAATGCTTCACACCTATGAAAAAGACTCTACTTAAAGCGAATTTCAGACCCCCTAGGATACTTCAAACCTATGGCTATGATACCAAGTTTGTCATGACCCGAACGGAGACCCGAATTGCAACACGGGACAAGGAGCCCTATGAGACTCCAAGTCAACCCATGGCATGAATATACATCTAATGTATCCAATAAGACTGAAGAATCAACATGATAATCTTAGCGGAAGTCTAAAATAAAAATAACATTAGAATACACAATCTGAAGCTGAATACATCCTTTTGTCTGAAAAGCCTCTAAACATGATGAGTTGGTGGGACAAGACCCCAACTAACTTAAACAAGCTAAAAACTAGAAATACATATTGAAATCTGAATAAGCATGGTCGGGTCCTGTATCATGAAACGATACAGCATAGAGCATGCGGTTAGTACGTGGAATGTACTGAGTATACAAGGTAAGTAAAATTGCTTAAATAAGTAAAATCATTTAAAGACATCCATAATGTAAAACATAAACAATAAGAATCTGAGAGTAGGTCTTGTATGCATTCTTTTTTAAAATCATGATCTCATCATAACATAACATAACATAACATCATAACTGAATCAATTGACTCAAAGTTGAAAGTTGATAGTCATGAGTAAAACTGAACATTGAGTCAAACCTGCTTTAGAACATGTATAGATATGTACAAATCTCATGGATAATGAACATACATAACTGAAATTATGAGGAACAATGGGAGACTAGTCTTTTAACAGACATACCATGATAAAGCTTACGTGATCCCAACTATCACACTCAAGTGGGTAGAGTCGTACAAAGCCTTGTCAGGGCTAGGGACAATACCATGATATCGATATCAAGCTCTTGGCCCAATAAGGCAGAGGTTAGCTCACAAGAGAGGTCCTGACGTAATACATATATAATTATAAACCTATTTTGGCACGTAGTTCTGAGGCATAGGGTAATTGACCCTTAGCCTACTCGGTGCTAGACACTACTCCCAAAAAATATGCATATGCTCTCCATCGTTTTTCAACGAATCTCAACATCGTCTATTGACGAACCTCAACAATCAAATACATCTCAAAACTGAAATCATGTATATAAGAAGCTTTAACTCAAATCATACCACAAGTTGAAAGATAATTGGGTGTCTTCGCTCCAAAACCATGTGGTAAGCTTAATTCAGTAAATCATAAATCATACTTTAACATATGGGCATTGCCCAATACTTTCACATGCTTGAAAATAATCAATTCACATTGAAAACATGTTATAAACACGGGTAGCTTGAAAACATGTTTTCATTATAATCATACATTCATCACAAATCTCATCTTTCTTAAACTTCTCATCAATGGGCTTTTTAATTCATAAAACTTGAAACATAAGTTTTAATTGAAAAGAATATAAAACCTTCCCATGCTTCATAATTCAATAATAGAAACATATTTAGATCATACCCATGTAGAGAATTAGGAATTTCATGCATTGGGCTAAAACCTCCTAGATTTGACATAGAAAATTCATGATTTAGAGAGGGATTGGGCATGGGTGTGAAAGAATTCACCCATTCATAACCCTACATACCTGGTTATAGCTGATTCTTACACTTCCTTGAATGCCTAAGAAGAAATTGAAGAGAACCTTGAAGGATTTGCCTTGATCACCTCTCTAGACTATCACTCTTGCATGCATGAATGAAAATGGCCTAAAATGAACTTAACCCTCTTAAAAGTCATTATTCATAAATCAAAATGATGTAGTTAGGCCTTAGGATCTTAGGAATTATGGAAAAGCCCTTACTAAATTTGCAGAAAATAACTGGCAGTCAACCCCCACGAGGGACATGATGACTCATCAGCCCTGGCCACGACTCGTGGCATGATCCATCAGGTACACTGATTATCAAGCCATTTGGGCTCATCTCAGGTGACTTCATGATTCGTTACTACACTGCCTGTGATTTCAAATAACTTCCATCTGCTGACCACGACCCATCCCATGAATTGTGGTAACTGACCACGATTTGTGGCTGCCTTCCATCACCACTTCCCACGACTGAGCTGATGAGTCATAGGGCCTGACCACGACTTGTGGTCACGTCCGTGGGGATCCAAATTCCCTAATTTCAACTCTCCTTCTGAGCCTCACCACGAGTCACATCATGACTCGTGGGCTACTTTCACGGGTCACCTCACAATTCATTCTATGTCCTGATGCCACTTTTAAACTTTTCTCTGTTTCAACTTCCAGGTCTGATCTTTGGGCTTCCAGGGTATAACAGCAAAATTCAGAGCAGCAATCCAGTTTCTAGATCAGACATTCATAAACCAAGTGAACCGGCAGGTGGTTCCGGTAAAATCAAATGGCTCCGCAATAGCTGCCAAAGTTCGGGACTTCGGCCGAATGAACCCTCCAGCCTTTCATGGATCCAAGGTGGGAGAGGACCCACAGGAGTTCGTGGATGAGGTACGGAAGATCACCCGAATTATGGGTATTAGTTCTACTGAGAGTGCTGATTTGGCTTCCTACTAGTTGAAAGGGGTAGCCCAGATGTAGTACGATTAGTGGAAAGAAAGGAGACCAGTAGGATCAAAATTGGTGGAGTGGGAAGAGTTCGCCATAGCATTTTTAGAAAGATTCTTTCCTCTGGAGGTAAGGGAGGCTAAGGTTGCAGAGTTTATGAATTTGAAGCAAGGCAACAAGACAGTGGAGGAATTTGCATTAGAGTTCACATGGTTATCAAGATATGCTCCAGAGATGGTAGTCGAGCCAAGGGCTCGCGTGCTTAAGTTCGTTAATGGAGTATCAAACCTGGTACTTAAGGAGTGCAGGATTGCGATGCTCATAAAAGATATTGACCTCTCCAGCCTCATCGTTCGTGCCTAGTAGATTGAGGCCAAAAAGTTGAAAGATATGGAGTGGGAGAATACGTGGGCTAGGACTGGACAATCAGATTATGCCCAACAAATTTCTAGCGGTAGAAGCGACCCACAGCAGCAGCAGAGGACTCCAACACCCACCTCAGCCAGCGCCCCTACTTTTTGATCCCGCAAGGATCGAAAGGGTGGAGCATTTATCTTCAAGTCCCAGAGTCACAGCATCAGCACCATTATCTAGCTTTCCCTAAGTATGGCAAGAACCATCCAGGTGAATGCCTCCAGGGCAAAGAGGGTTGCTTTTGGTGTGGATAGCTAGGTCACCGTCTCAGAGAATGCCCGTCAGCAAGATGCAGGAGATCACATTCTACCATCTCAGAAGGATAACACTTCTAGTACGGATGGTGGTCAGTGCCAAAACCACTTTTATTCTTTGTCCTCCCGTCAGGATCAGTAGAGCTCACCTGACATGGTCACGGGTATGTTACGTCTTTTCCATCTAGATGTGTATGACCTACTAGATCTAGGAGCCACACTATCATTTGTGCCTCCCTATGTAGCTGTCTAGTTTGAAATCAGTCTAGAATTCATCTCAGAACCATTCTCAGTCTCTACCCCAGTTGATGAGTCAGTTAGAGCCAGCTGGGTGTATAGAAACTACCCAGTCTCAGTATTAAATAAGGTCATTCCAGCTAATTTAGTAGAGCTAGACATGGTCGATTTTGATCTCATTCTTGGCATGGATCAGTTACACTCCGGTTATGCCTCAATCGACTGCAGAACTAGAGTCTTTAGATTTCAGTTCCCTAATGAACCAGTTTTAGAGTGTATGGGTAGTAGTTCAGCGTCTAAGGGTCGGTTTATTTTCTACCTTAAGGAAAGGAAGCCCATTTCTAAAGGGTGCATTTATCACCTAGTTCGGGTCAAAGATTCCAACTTTGAGACCCCAACTATCCAGTCAGTTCCAATTGTCAGCGAGTTCCTTAACGTGTTTCTCAAATATCTTCCCAAAGTCCCTCCAGAGTGGAATATAGACTTCGGCATAGACCTCCTTCCAGACACTCAGCCCATTTCCATCCCTCCTTATAGAATGGCTCCAGTTGAGCTTAAGGAGTTGAAGGAGCAGTTAAAAGACCTTCTTGATAAAGGTTTCATCAAGCCTAGCATCTCTCCATGGGGTGCTCCAGTATTATTTGTGCGAAAGAAATACAGTACTCTCAGAATCTGTATCGATTACCGTCAGCTAAACAAAGTCACAATTAAGAGTAGATATCCCCTACCCAGGATTGACAACTTATTTGATCAGCTTCAGGGAGCCAGTTGTTTCTCCAAAGTAGATCTCTAGTCAGGGTATCATCAGCTTGGAGTCAGAGAATGTGACATGCCAAAAACAGCCTTCAGTACTCGGTATGGTCACTACGAATTCATGGTTATGTCCTTTGGACTAACTAATTCCCCTATAGCTTTCATAGACCTGATGAACAGGGTTTTCAAGCAGTATCTAGACATGTTCATCATTGTATTCATTGATGACATTCTAGTACACTCCAGAAAAAAAGAGGAATATGCTAACCATTTGAGGATAGTCCTACAGACGCTCAAAGATCACCAGTTGTTCGCTAAATTCAGTAAATGTGAATTTATGGTTGAAGTCTGTGACTTTCCTTGGTCACGTGGTCTCCGGTGAGGGTATTCAGGTAGATCCTCAAATGATAGCAGCGGTGAAAGACTGGTCAAGACCTACTTCCCCAACTGATATCAGAAGTTTCTTAGGTCTACTAGGTTATTACCGACATTTTCTGGAAGGATTTTCCTCAATTGCATATCCTCTAACTAAGTTGACTCAAAAAAAGGTGAAGTTTCAGTGGTCAAATGCGTGTGAAAAGAGTTTCCAGGAGTTCAAGACTCGACTCACTACCACTCTAGTCTTAACCATACCAGAAGGAACAGAAGGGTTCGTAGTATATTGTGACGCTTCTAGAGTTGGACTCGGTTGCGTTCTGATGCAGCGGGGTAAGGTGATAGTTTACACCTCCAGATAGCTCAAGGTTCATGAAAAGAACTATCTGACCCATGACCTTGAGTTGGCAGCAATGGTGTTTGCATTGAAAATATGGAGGCATTACCTTTACGGGGCTCATGTGGATGTTTTCACCGATCACAAGAGCCTTCAATATGTGTTCAGTTAGAAAGACTTGAATCTTTGTCAAAGAAGGTGGTTGGAGCTATTGAAGGATTACGACATGAGTGTGCTATACCACCTGGGTAAGGCCAATGTGGTGGTTGATGCCCTAAGCAGGATGTCCATGGGGAGCGTGGCTCATGTTGAAGAGGGCATAAAAAAACTGGCAAAGGATATTCACAGGTTGGCTTGGTTGGGAGTGCAGTTGGTTGATTCAGTTGAGGGCGGATAGTAGTGCAAAGTGGTTCAGAGTCCTCGTTAGTTGTTGAAGTTAAGTCAAGGCAGGATGAAGATCCCATACTGCTTAAGCTAAAAGAAGCAGTTCTCATAAAAGAAGTGGAGGCTTTCCCCAAAGGGGGAGATGGTGTGCTCCGTTACTGGGACAGACTCTGTGTATCGGATATATGTGACTTGAGATAACAGGTACTGGAAAAAGCACACAGTTCAAGAAATTCTATCCACCCAGTTTCCACTAAGATGTACCGTGATCTAAGAGATATTTACTGGTGGAACGGCATGAGAAGAGACATTGCAGAATTTGTGGCTAAGTGCTCGAACTGCCAGCAGGTTAAGGTGGAACATCAGAGACCTGGGGTTATGACTCAAGATATCATCATACCCATATGGAAGTGTGAGGAAGTGAATATGGACTTTATTACAGGTCTACCTCGAACTCGTCGGCAGCATGACTCGATTTGGGTGATAGTAAATCAGATGATCAAGTCCGCACATTTCCTCCCAATTAAAACTACAGACTCAGCTGAAGATTATGCTGGACTATATATCAAAGAGTTAGTCAGACTGCATGAAGTGTCTTTGTCCATTATTTCAGATAGAGGTACCCAGTTCACCTCGCATTTCTGGAAGTCATTTCAGAAAGGACTTGGTACCCATGTCAAGATCACATAGCTTTTCACCCTCATACAGATGGACAAGCTGAGCATACTATTCATACCTTAGAAGATATGTTGAGAGCTTGTGTGATCAATTTCAAGGGTAGTTGGGATGATCACTTGCCTCTCATCGAGTTTGCATACAACAACAGCTACCACTAGGCATTATATGATAGGAGGTGTAGGTATCCTATAGGGTGGTTTGAGGTTGGTGAAGCTACCTTGATAGGGCCAGACTCAGTTAATGATGCTATGCAGAAAGTGCAACTTATCAGGAAAAGGTTGAAAACAGCACAAAACCGACAGAAATCCTATGTTGATGTAAGGAGAAGAGAGTTAGAGTCGCTGTAGATGATTGGGTTTACCTAAAAATTTCACCCATGAAAGGGGTGATGAGGTTTGGAAAAGAAATGGAAACTCAGTTCGAGATATGTGGAACCCTACAAGATTCTGAGGCGAATTAGCAGTGTGGAATATGAGTTAGAATTACCTCCAGAGTTAGCATTTGTGCACCCATTCTTCCATGTGTCACTATTGAAGAAGTGCATCGGTGATCCGACTTTAGTTGTGCCACTAGACAGTGTGGGAGTGAAGGATAGTCTCTCTTACGAAGAGGTTCCAGTTTAGATCCTAGACCATCAGGTCCGTGAGCTGAGGAACAAGGAAATTGCTTCAGTGAAAGTCTTGTGGAGGAACCAGCTAGTCGAGGGAGACACATGGGAGGCAGAAGCAGATATGATGGCCAAATACCCTCATTTGTTTCCTTTCAGTTTATCTTCAGCATCAAGTATTAAATTCCTCCTTAGTACTCTATTCAATTTCATGTTCTGTTCATGTTCCCCAATTTCATTCATGTCTATGTATGTATGTGTGACTCATGAATTCAGTTCAACTATGTAGTTCAGTCCGGGGTTAGTCACTCTATTAGTTTCTTGCTTAAATAGTTCAGTAACTGGTATGATGACTGCATTTCTCAACTTTTCAGTGTGTTTACCAACATTCGGGGATGAATGTTTCCAAGGGGGAGATATTATAATACCCCAAAAATCCTAAGATCAGATCGGAGAGTTTAAACAGAGAAAACAGAGTTTTCTACACCAGGTCACAGGACGAGTCCTCCAGTGACCCGTGAGGTGCATCATAAGTCATTGGGTGATGCACGGGGAAGAGTTTGGACTTGGTTGAAATTTTGGGTTTTGAGGTGACCACGAGTCTTGGTCACCACCACGAGTTGTCAGGTGGCCCATGTCAAGGGTTGACTGAAGAAGGAAGAATTTGGGTAATGCATCTAACGACCAGTCACCACGAGTCTTCGGGCACACCACGAGTTGTGGTGTCCCTCGTGGTGACCAGTGTTTACAAGTTCCAGTGCAGGCAACAAAAAGATGACCATGAGTCACGGTCCAAGGGACGAGTCGTCCAGTCCCTCGTGGGGACTGGCAGTGTGCAATTTTTTGTGAAATTTTTGAGGGCTTTTCTGTAATTTCATAAACTCCTAGACTCTAAACTGTGTAGTTTTGGCCACATTTTGCAGAGAATTAAAGGTATAATCGACTATTTCCCTCTCACTTTAACTCAACTCTCAATCTCCCAAAAATCAGAAGTACGAGTTACATAGTTCATCTTCCCAGAGAAAGCTAGGGAATTCGACTTGCTCCTCAAATTTTCGCAAGAATTTTCTCAGGAATCCTTCACCAGGTATGTGGGAATTCAATAAGAGAATTGTTCTTCCCTTGTGTCCCCAAAACCCTTCCATAATCTTCTATCAGTTATAGCCCTGAGTTTTCGAAATTTAAAAAGTTTTCAGGCATAATTCGACAAATTTCAGGTGGAATGTTATCCATGTCATTAGCTGCTATATTTTTCCCAACTCTTAGAAATTATGTGGAAACTAGCTTCTTGTGAAATGATTTACCCCTAGCTTTTGAATGCAGTAAATTACAGTCTTGCATAATTGATTAGTTATTCATGCTGTTTGATTCTATCAGTGTTGGGATTCCCATATTATTAGTATTAGCTGAAATGTCAGTCGGTTGCATGCTAGTCTAGTTTCAGTTAGAATGTTAGTATGTTCAGTATTTTCAGAAATGTTAACTGATCAGTTTGACTACAGACTTTTCTTGAGGTGTCAGTGGTGCCTCCCATATATCAGTTATCAGACTCATTTATTAATTATCAGATATTAGTTGTTCTTTAGACGATTATGATGCTTCCAGATAAGTATCTCTGACCAGTCTTAGAACCACCAGCTTCAGTCCAGTTTGTTCTTTATACGGTTGCGACGCTTCTAGATAAGCAGCTCTGACCAGTCTTAAAATACTAGTTAGAGAATCCGGTCCCATAAGACTCTCAGGGTACTTCCAAATAAGTATCCCTGACTTAGTCTTGGACTCCAGTTTTGAGCTACCAGCTTAGTATTCAAACTAGGACTATCCAGTGGGAGTAGGACTTAGCATCGAGCGGACTAGAGTTCCAGCGCACCCAGGTTCCCAGAACTACGTTGCCGCTGTAGGTTATTTTATTGACCTTATGGACCAGACTTGTGATCACCCAGTTCATGCCTTTATACCCTAGGAAGGTATATTAGGTCCTATCGATGGGGCATATACATCGAACTCCACGTCTAGCTCACGTGGTTATATGTCGATTATAGACTATCCCACTAGTCAGTACAGTTTCAGTTTAGCTCAGCTCAGTACAGTTTCTGATTTACTCAGCTCAGTTCAGTTAGCCCAGATCAGTATCTCAAATTCAGGGCAAGTTTATGACCATCAGTTAGAGTCGTTATTGACCATCTCAGTTATATTTCAGTTGTTCAGTTTTTAGTATTTCACTTGGTCATTACATGTCATTACAGTTCAGTTACTTGTTCTTCATGTTTATATTATCTCTCACTTACTAAGTATATTCCAATTACTGATGCATACCTTTTATGATGTATCGTATCATGATACAAAGGCGCCGATTCTCAGCCTCGGCATTGTTAGATGATTTCTTCCGGTGATATCAGCAGCTCCAGTTGGTGAGTCCTCATCTTTCGAGGATGATATTTATTACTCGGTTGTTTCTTTCAATTAGACTTTAGAGTTAGCTGGGGGCTTGTCCCATCAACTCATCATTTGTAGATGGCTTTCATACATAGACTCGGACATTAAATATTGTTTTTCTGTTGTATGAATTTTTACCAGATTAGCTTTCTTAAATGATTTTTATTATTTAAAGCTTCTGCATATGTTTACTCAGATTTCCAGTGTTATGATAGACCATGGGTTGTCTTTGGTTACTTGTGACTCCAAGTACCGTATCTCGTCTAGGGTATAGACTCGGGTCATGATAGTTTCTTATCTCCATTAGTGTGGAATTACCTTCAACAATGTATCTTATTTGAATTTCTTTAACTGTATCATCAATTTCCAATTGCTTCATAATCACTCTAACAAGTCCTTCATACGAAACATATTCCTTGGCGATGATTCCATCAATGGCATGATCTTTATAAACATTATCCAGAGTCCACTCACCTGAATGACGAAGTAATATCGTTATGTTAGACATATTTTCAAATAGCTGTAACATTGATACACCTAAATAATCTAAACTTTTTTCCAAATCTCAAATGATGATACACCAAATAAAAAAGAGAGGATCGCCAAAATCTACGATTTAAACCTATAAATTACGCGAATGAGGTATATTGATGTAAACTCTTTTATATTTGGAAAAAAATTCATATCATAGAAACAGTAATTTACGCGGCAGTGTTTTGTAGTGTAAACGGAAGAAATATACTTGTTTTCTTCGTTGGTTTCCTCTCTGGCCATATGGATATATATATATAATGAAATCAAAGGATGAGACTGTATATACTTGAGGCGGTGGACAGGCCACGGACCCAAACGCGCCGATTTACGGGAGTACCGCGGAGCCCAATGCGAAGGGAGGGGTTCCTGCCACGTTGCCCCTTTGGGCAGCTGGCCCGGCCTTCTCCCACGCAGTCCTGACTCCATGCTCGATCGACCTTTCCCTGGGCCCTTTTCTCGCACGTATTTCACTCTAAAACTCCTCACCAACATACGAATAGGTCGTTTAAACTTTAGAAACTTACGAGGTGTACCATCCTCCCCCCTCCCCCCCCCCTTAGGAACATTCATCCTCAAATGTTAACTTTAAATTACAGGAATCTTAACTCTTATAACTACCTATTCTATAAAAATTTCGGGAGAGTTTCCTCTGTAATATGGACTATCTGAAAATCCTGAAATGCAGAAAAGTCCTACACAGGTACTCCCCACAGTACTATGGCAACCATTTCACACAAGACTGGAGTCAACTACATTCAATATACATATGAAACAACAACTAAATAGATAAGTGTACCTTTAACTGCATAATCTAAGCTAATCCTGGAACAAATGAGGATATCTAGTTCTCATATCATCTTCAACTTCCCAAGTCATTTCTTCTCTATTTCTGTTCCTTCACAATATTTTAACAGAAGTGACATCTTTAGTTCTTAGCCTGTGAACTTGCCGGTCCAATATAGCTGCGGGAACTTCCTCATAAGCTAGCTCCTCAGTAACCTGGACTTCCTCAATTGGCACAATTTGGATGGGTCCCCTATGCACTTCCGTAGCATCAACACATAAAAGACTGGGTGAACAGATTCTAATTCTGCAGGCAGATCTAACTCATATGCTACCAGGCATACTCTCCGAAGGATTCGATACTGTCCAATAAACCTTGGGCTAAGCTTGCCCTTCTTACCAAATCTCATCACGCCCTTCATCGGTGAAACCTTCAGAAATACCCGGTCACCTACATTAAACTATAAGTTCCTCCGATGCACATCAGCATAGGACTTTTGGTTGCTCTGAGCTTATTCTCTGATAAGTTTCACCTTCTCTTCTGACTGATGAATAATATCTGGCCCAATCAATCTCGCTTCTCCTACCTCGGACCAACCAACTGGGGATCTGCAATTCCTTCCATATAAAGCTTCATAAGGCATCATTTGAATTGCTAAATGGTAACTTTTGTTGTACGCGAAATCAATAAGTGGCAAGTGCTCATCCCAGTTGCCTCCGAAGTCTAACACGCACGCTCGTAGCATATCTTCAAACATCTTAATTGTGCGTTCGGCTTGCCCATCTGTCTGAGGATGGAAGGTGGTACTCAAATTAACTTGTTTCCCCAGTCCTTTCTGGAAGGATTGCTAAAATTTAGCTGTGAACTGTGCCCCTATGTCAGAAATTATTGATACTGGAACACCATGCAATCGTACTATTTCTCTAATATACAATTTAACATAGTCCTCGGCTGATAAAGTATCCCTGACTCGCAAGAAGTGGGTTGACTTTGTCAACCTATCAACGATGACCTAGATAGAATCAAATTTATGCCTGGTACGAGGTAACCCTGTCACAAAGTCCATATTAATTGCCTCCCATTTCCACATAGGCAAGGCTATTCATTGTGTCAATCCACTGGGTTTTTTATGTTCAGCCTTCACTTGCTGGCAGTTAGGACATTGTGCCACAAATTCTGTACCTCCTTTTTCATCCCTGACCACCAATAAATTTCTTTAATATCATGGTACATCTTCGTTGAACTTGGATGAAGAGTATCGGGAATAATGCACCTTGCTCATAATCTGCTGGCCAAGACTGCCGCATCCGGCACACAGAGGTGGCCGCTATACCTCAAAACTCCGTCTCCAGTTACCCTGAGATCTGCTACTTCCCCTTACTAAGATTTACTCCTGAGTTGAACTAGGTTAGGATCTTCATGTTGTCGCTCTTTCACTTCTACAACCAATGATGACACTGTAGTATTCTGGATCACTGCCTACTATACAGACAGCTAGATTGGCTAATTGATGTAATTCTTGAGCTAGTTCCCGCTGTTCTGGCCTCAAGTATGCTAAACTCCCCATAGATTTGCGACTGAGGGCATCTACTACAACATTGGCTTTTTCGGGATGATACAAAATATTTACATCATAGTCTTTCAATAATTCTAACCAGCGGCGCTGTCGCAGATTCAACTCTTTCTGTGTGAAGATATACTGGAGGCTCTTGTGGTTAGTGAAAATATCTACATGAACGCCGTACAGATAGTGTCTCCATATTTTTAAGGCATGGATGACCGCAGCTAAATCCAGGTCATGGGCGGGGTAGTTCTTTTCATTTTTCCTCAGTTTCCTGGAGGCGTAAGCAATTGCTTTACCACGTTGCTTCAGAACACATCCTAACCCGACAACCGAAGCATCACAATACACTACATACCCTTCTGTCCCATCTGATAAGGCTAATAGGGTGTTGATGTCAGTCTATTTTTAATCTCCTGGAAACTTTGTTCACATGCTTCAGTCCAGTGAAATTTAGCTGCTTTCTGAGTTTAACTTAGTCAAGGGTGCTGACAGAGTAGAAAACTATTCTACAAATCTCCTGTAGTAACCGGCTAATCCCAAGAAACTGCATACCTCGATTGGAGTTGTCGACCTAGGCCATATTTTTACCGCCTCAATCTTCTGGGAGTCTACCTGGATACCAGCTTCTGACACAACATGACCCAGAAAGGACACTAAATTCAGCCAAAAGTCACACTTGGAAAGTTTTGCATATAGCTGACTATCTCTGAGAATCTGGAGCACTGTCCATAAATGATCCCGGTGTTCTACTTCTGAGCGGGAATACACCAGAATATCATCAATAAATACTATCACAAACAGATCCAGATACGGTCTAAAGATACTGTTCATCAAGTCCATGAACACCGCTAGAGCATTCGTCAACCCGAAGGACATGACTAGAAATTCAAAGTGGAAATATGTGGTCTTGAAAGCGGTTTTTGGTATATCTCTCTCCCGAACTCGAATCTGATGAAACCCAAATCTTAAATCAATATTGGAAAAACACTTCGCCCCTTGTAACTGATCAAACAAATCATCTATTCTGGGAAGAGGGTACTTATTCTTGATGATGACTTTATTCAGCTACTGATAATCTATACACATGCGGAGGGAGTCATCTTTCTTTCTCACAAATAAAATCGGTGTACCCCATGGTAAAGTACTCAGCCTGATAAAGCCCTTTTATAACAAATCTTTTAACTACTCCTTTAATTCTCTAAGCTCAGCAGGAACCATCCGTTATGGAGGAATAGATGTAGGTTGCCCGGTAATAAGTCAATTGCCAAGTTGATTTCCCATTCTGGGGGAATACCAGGAAGTTCATCTGGAAATACATATGGAAATTCATTGACCTCTGGAATAGACTGAAGAGTTGGAGATTCTGCTTGGACATCCTTAACCCTGACAATATGATAAATACATCCCTTTGCTATCAATTTTCTTGCCCGAAGATAGGAAATAAACTTACCTTTCGGCATAGCCTCACTACCTTTCCACTCTCGTACTTCCTCCCCAGGAAAGTGGAATCGGTTCTTGGTCCAACATTCTACATTGGCAATACATGGAGCTAGCCAATCCATACCCATAATTGCATCAAAATCAATCATCTCTAATTCTATCAAATCTGCTAAAGTCTGGAGACCAGCGAACTCTATAGTGCACCCACGGTAGATCCTCTTAGCTATAATGGAATCACCGACGGGGGTAGACACTGAAAAAGGTCGCTGAAGCAATTCCGGCATGATACGGAACTTCTGAGCCACTAACGAGGTAACATACAATAAAGTGTATCCTGGGTCTATCAAAGCATATACAGAATGATAGCAAATGTCCAGCATACCTGTCACAACATCCGGTGACGACTCCGACTCCTGTCGCCCCGATAAAGCGTATGTGTGATCTGGACCGGTACCTGAACTGCAGGCCCCTGATCTGCCTCAACCTCTGCCAGCTGGAGCTAAGGGTCTGCTCCCTGCTGAAGGTGTTGGGGCACGTGACCCCACTGAAGATCTATCATGTCGATCCCGATCGCTCTGACCTCTAGCCGAACAGTCCCTCATCTGATGACCCTCTTGTCCATATGCATAACATGTCACGGAACCATACCTGCATGCCCCAAAATGATGTCGACTGCAAATAGGGCAAGGTGGTATAGTAAGTCTGCTCTGCTCCGACCCTCTCTGCTATTGTGATCCTGCTGACCGTAAGCTCTCGCCGAGCCCTGACTGTCCCCGATGACCAAACCTACTCCCCTGCTGTTGTTGTAGAGGTGGGGTTCTGGGTGGCCTATCTGATAATCGTGGTCTGGGTCTACCCTGGGGCTCTGTCTGCATATCACTGGGTTTAATCCTGCAGCACTGCTCCTGAATTTCCCTCTCTATCCCTCGCTGCCGCTGCAAGATCCCCTCAATATTCTAGGCAAATGCCTAAACATGAGCAATATCCATGTCCTCTCGCAAGGTGGCTGTGATACAGGTCTCCATGTATTCTGGATTCAGCCCCATAATGAACCGATGCACCCTGGTTGGCATAGTATCTACAAAGGCCAGTGCATATCGGGCCAAGGAATCAAATCTCATAGCATATTCTTGAACATTCATCGAACCCTACTCCAAATGCAAAAATTGATCTATTGCCTGGCAGATCTCCCAAGGCAAATAATGATATAGAAAGGCCTCTGAGAAACTGGGCCAAGTCGAAGGGGGAACATCTCTGCCTCGGGACCTTTCCCAGCTCTTGTACCATAGTACTGCAATGTCCCACAACTGAAACACTGCTAACTCTACTGATTCTGTAGAGGTGGCATGCATAACCCTGAAAATTCGCTGCAACTGGTCAAGAAAATCCTGAGGGTCCTCATCCCGATCTGTCCCTGTGAATTGAAGGGGGACTCAGTGCAAGGAACTCCTGGACCCTCGAGCTACCAGGCCCTCCTAAGGATTCTGCCACTACCGGTACCACGGGCTGACGTTGTGCGGCCATCGTCTAAGCTAACATAACAACAGCACTCCTAACCTCCTGATCGGACGGTATTGGTATAGGTACTGCTGGAGGTGGTGCCGACACATTTTCCACTCTGAGCAGCTCCTGGCGTGGTGGAGAATGCTGGGGAGATCGAGATGAAACCTCCCTATCACCCTCAAATCGGGTTGTCTCTAACTGGGGCACCCTACTAGTGCCCTCTCCTGTTGTCATGTCCAGTTCCTTACCGGTCGTGATCCGTCATGGGTCTGACATTTTTCTATAAAAATAAAGCGAATTAGAATAAACTTAGGGACCCATCTCTACACAGCACCGCTCTATAGCACTAGTGGAAGAGAAGAAAGAGTAACTATCCTAACATACCTCGCAGCCTCCTTCCTATAGTATGTGGTGCACAACATATCCATAGACAAGACTCTACTTAGCACGGCTTGCAGACTCCCTGGGATACGACCTGCTCTAATACCAAGTTTGTCACGCCCCGCCTTGGGAGGCATGAATGGCACCTGGTGCCCTACTGGGACCTGACTGAGCTGACTGAGCTGACTGAGCCTAAGCACTCCTGGTGCAGGGCTAACACTAACTCTAAGATTAAGAAAATAATGAGCTATATCTCAACTGTAAACACAGCCCCTAGCCGACAAAGCCTTATAGCCACCTGTCAAAGGAAACAGCTAACCAGAAACACATAGCAACAGGGAGTCCTATGCGGGCCAACAAGGCCACCATGATGTCTAGTTATGACTGAAACTTAAATCTGATGCTAAACTAAGCTATAGCCGACAAGGCTGCTAATTATCAGCTAAACAGGGCCCCACACGACCAACCACAGTTAACCACAGGAAAATAGAAATAATCTGCAAGCCTCTAGGAGTAATATGATGGTCGGGACAGGGCCCCGACCTACCCATAAACTATACTAACAAAAGAACAACCTGTTATCTACAAGCTCCGGAGAAAGGAGCCGACTCTTCTGTTAATTCTGGCTGGAACCTGCTCCTCTCTATCCGTACCTGTCGGCAAGTACTGCAGCGCCCCAAGAGGGCGTCAGTACAACATGTACTAAGTATGTAAGGCAATAACTGTAAATGACTGAATATAAAAGATAGTACTAAAAATGACTGAAAGAGAATGGATAGGAGTCATACCTGAGTAGCTGGATTCTCTATTATCTAGTCTATTAATAACTAAAGCAAACAAGAATCTTACCTAGCCCCCATAAGCCAGATTATGGGTGTTAGTTCCGCAGAGAGTGCTGATCCAGTTGCCTACCAGTTGAAAGGGGTGGCTCAGATTTGATATGATCAGTGGAAGGAAGGGAGACCAGCAGGAGCAGAACCAGCAGGGTGGGAAGAGTTCGCCACAGCATTTCTAGATAGATTTTTTCCTCGGGAGTTGAGGGAGGCTAAGGTCACAGAGTTCATGAACTTAAAGCAAGGTAACAGGACCGTGGAGGAATATGCATTGGAGTTCACTCGGTTGTCGAGGTATGCTCCAGAGATGGTAGCCGAGCGAAGGGCTCACATGCTTAAGTTCGTCAACGGGGTATCAAACCTGGTAATTAAGGAGTGCAGGATCGCGATGCTCATTAAGTACATTGACCTCTCTAGTCTCATCGTTCATGCCCAGCAGATTGAGGCAGAAAAGCTGAAGGATATGGAATAGGAGAACAAGCGGGCTAGAACGGATCAATCTGATTATGGCCACTAGAGTTCTGGTGGTAGTAGCCACCCACAATAGTAGCAACAGAGGACTCCAGCACCCACCTCAGCCAGCGCCCCTTCTTTTCGATCCCGCAAGGATCGAAAGGGTGGAGCATCTAGCTCTCAGTCCTAGAGTCACAGCGCCAGCAACCACTACCCAGCTTGTCCTAAGTGTGACAAGAATCATCCAGGTGAATGCCTTCTGGGCAAAGAGGGTTGCTTTGGATATGGACAGCTAGGTCACAGGTTAAAGGAATGTCCGTCAACAGGATGGAGGAGATCACAGTCTACCACTCAGTAGACACTACAGGTGCGGATGGTGGTCCGCGCCAAAACCATTTTTTTGCTTTGTCCTCTCGTCGAGATCAGGAGAGCTCACTTAACGTGGTCACAGGTACATTACGTATCTTCCATCTATGCCCTACTAGATCCAAGATACAAACTATCATTCGTGACTCCCTATGTAGCTGTTCAGTTTGAAATCAGTCCAGAAGTTCTCTCAGAATCATTCTTAGTCTCTACCCCAGTTGGTGAGTCAATTAGAGCTAACCGAGTATATAGAAACTGCCCAGTCTTTGTATTGAATAAAGTCATTCCAGCTGATTTAATAGAGCTAGACATGGTTGATTTTGACCTCATTCTTGGCATGAATTGGTTACATTCCGGATATGCCTCAGTCCACTACAAAACTAGAGTCATCAGATTTCAGCTTCTAAATAAACCAATTCTAGAGTGGATGGGTAGTAGTTCCGCACTTAAGGGTCGGTTTATTTCCTACCTCAAGGAAAGGAAGTTTATTTCAAAAGGGTTCATCTATCACCTAGTTCGGGTTAAAGGTTCCAGCTCCGAGACCCCAACTATCTAGTCAGTTCTAGTTGTTAGCAAATTCCTTGACGTGTTTCTCAAAGATCTTCCCAGAGTCCCTCCCTAGCGAGAAATAGACTTTGGCATAGACCTTTCAGACACTCAGCCCATCTCTATTACTCCTTATAGAATGTCTCCAGTTGAGATTAAGGAGTTGAAGGAACAGTTAAAAGATCTTCTTGATAAGGGTTTCATTAAATTAGCATCTCTCTATGGGGTGCTCCAGTGTTGTTTGTGCGAAAAAAGGATGGTACCCTCAGAATGTGTATCGACTATCGTCAACTGAACAAGGTTACAGTTAAGAATAGGTATCCCCTACCCAGGATTGATGACTTGTTCGATCAGCTTCAGGGAGCCAGCTGTTTTTCCAAAGTAGATCTTAGGTCAGGGTATCATCAGCTTAGGGTCGGGGAATGTGACATACCAAAAATGGCCTTCAAAACTCGGTATGGTCACTATGAATTCGTAGTTATGTCCTTTGGACTAACTAATACCCATGCAACTTTCATGGACCTAATGAACCAAGTTTTCAAGTAATACATGGACATGTTCATCATTGTGTTCATAGACGACATTTTGGTGTACTCCAACAATGAGGAGGAGCATGCTAACCATCTGAGGATAGTGTTATAGACTCACAGATACCGACAGTTGTTCGCTAAATTCAACA
This sequence comes from Datura wrightii, assembly GCA_035772735.1. Lineage (NCBI taxonomy): Eukaryota > Viridiplantae > Streptophyta > Magnoliopsida > Solanales > Solanaceae > Datura > Datura wrightii. Next base: position 150,160,701 of record JASDFA010000018.1, read on the forward strand.
AATATGAATTCTGAAATTGAAGTTTGTGGCTTTCCTTGGTCATGTGGTTTTAGGTGAGGGTATTCAGGTAGATCCTCAAAAGGTAGCAGCGATGAAAGACTGGCCAAGACCTACTTCCCCAATAGATATTAGAAGTTTCCTGGGTCTAGCCAGCTATTACCGACGGTTTGTAGAATGATTTTACTCTATTGCATCTCCTCTAACTAAGCTAACTCAGAAAAAGGTGAAGTTTGAGTGGTCAGATGCATGTGAAAAGGGTTTCCAAAAGCTGAAGACTTGACTCACTACAGCTCCAGTTTTGACCTTACCAGAAGGAACAGATGGATTTGTAGTCTACTGTGATGCTTCCAAAGTCGATCTCGATTGTGTTCTAATACAGCGGGGCAAGGTGATAGCTTATGCCTCCAGACAGCTCAAAGTTCATGAGAAGAATTATCCGACACATGACCTTGAATTGGCAGCGGTAGTGTTTTCTTTGAAGATATTTCATTAGAAAAGGTGGTTGGAGTTACTGAAGGATTATGACATAAGCGTGCTATACCACCCAGGCAAGGCCAATGTGGTGGTTGATGCCCTAAGAAGGATGTCCATGGGGAGCGTTGCTCATGTTGAAGAGGGCAGAAAGGAGTTAGCAAAATATATTCACAAGTTAGCTCGGTTGGGAGTTTAGTTGGTTGATTCAGCTGAGGGGGAGTAGTACTTCAGAGTGGGTCAGAATCCTCGATAGTTGTTGAAGTTAAGTCAAAACAAGATGAAGATCCCATATTTGCTTAAACTGAAAGAATCGGCTCTATGAAAAGAAGTGGAGGCTTTCTCCAAAGGGGGAGATGGTGCTTCGTTACCAGGGCAGACTATGTGTTCCGGACATAGGTGAATTGAGACAGCAGATACTAGCAGAAGCCCACAGCTCCGGATATTCTATCCACCCAGGTGCCACTAAGATGTACCGTGACCTACGAGATATCTACTGGTAGAACGGCATGAAAAGAGATATTGCAGAATTTGTGGCTAAGTGCCCAAACTGCTAGCAGGTTAAGATGGAACATTAGATACCTGGGGGTATGACTGAAGATATCAGCATACCCACATGAAAGTGGGAAGAAGTGAATATGGACTTTATTAAAGGTCTACCTCGTACTCGCCAGCAGCACGACTCAATTTGGGTGATAATAGATCGGATGACCAAGTCAGAACATTTTCTCCCAGTTAAAACTACAGACTCAACTGAGGATTATGCTATACCATACATACAAGAGTTGTTCAGACTGCATGGAGTTTCCTTATCCATCATTTCAGATAGAGGTACCCATTACACCTCGCATTTCTGAAAGTCATTTCAAAAAGGACTTGGTATTCAAGTCAAGCTCAGCACAGCTTTTCACCCTCAGACAAATGAGCAAGCTGAGCGGACTATTCAAACCTTAGAAGATATGCTGAGAGCTTGTGTGATTGACTTCAAGGGCAGTTGGGATAATCACTACCTCTCATCATGTTTGCATATAACAACAGTTACCACTCCAGCATTCAGATGGCTCCGTTTGAGGCATTATATGGTAGGAGGTGTAGGTCTCCTATAGGATGGTTTGAAGTTGGTGAAGCTACCTTGATAGGACCAGACTCGGTTCATGAAGCTATGCAGAAAGTGCAACTGATCAGAGAAAGGTCAAAAACAACTCAAAGCTGACGGAAATCATATGCGGATGTGAGGAGCAGAGAGTTAGAATTTGACGTAAATGATTGGGTTTGCCTAAACATTTCAACCATGAAAGAGGTGATGAGGTTTGGAAAGAAAGAGAAACTCAGTTCGAGGCATGTAGGACTCTATAGGATTCTGAGGAGAATTGACAGTGTGGCATATGAGTTAGAATTACCTTCAGAGTTAGCATTTGTGCACCCAGTCTTCCATGTGTTACTATTGAATAAGTGCATTGGTGATCCAACCTCAGTTGTGCCACTAGACAGTGTGAGAGTGAAGGATAGACTCTCTTACGAAGAGGTTCCAGTTCAAATCCTAGACCGTCAAATTCGTAAGTTGAGAAACAAGAAAGTCACTTCCGTGAAAGTCTTGTGGAGGGACCAGCTAGTTGAGGGAGCCACATGGGAGGCAGAAGCAGAAATGATGGCCAAATACCCTCATTTATTCCCTTCCAGTTCACTTCCAGCATCAAGAATTAAATCCCTCCTTAATACTCTATTCAGTTCCATACTCATCAGCTCTATTCAGATTTGCAATATGCATCCTTGTTGCATCAACTCAGTTGGCATGTTTAAATCAGTTCGGAGTTATTCATTCCTTCAGAAATCAGTTCATAGTCTCAGTCTAGGAATTACAGCTCTTTTTCCAGTTTTTCCAGCAGTTTTAGCCTCCATTCGAGGATAAATAATCCCAAGGGGGAGATATTGTAACACCCCAAAAATTTTCCAGACCAAACTCAGACCTTGCATGAAAAATCAAGGGAAACCAAAAAGGATTTCTCAGAATGACCGGGACAACGACTCGTTTCCAATAGTAACGACCCGTTGTCTGGGTCGTGGTTAGTCCTGTCAGATGTTCTTCGGGAACCAACGAACATGGAACGACCCGTTGTGAGGAGCAATGAGTCGTCCTGTCACTCATTGCATTCCCAGCTTAGAACCCAGTTAATCTCTTCTAGGAACCCATGAGTCAAACGATGAGTCGTCATTTAATATAAAAACTCATGGTGTGACTCGTTAATTGGGGCTCCCAGGTGTTGTCGACAAACTCCTTCAGTGACAACGAGTGGAAACAATGACCCATTTTATTATACAACGAGTCATTCTATCCACCCGTGGTGATAAGTCCTAAAATTCTTCATGGATTCCAGTAGCCAGTACGAGAGCAGATAATGACTCGTTGGATCAACCAAGGAGTCGTGGTATCACCCGTTAGAGAAGAGGGTCCGGCATTTTGTTCAAGTCCCTGCCAATGGCCACGAGAGGTACCAACGACCCATTGATTCATCCAACAGGTCCTGATCCCCCTCGCTGCTAACATCCAGTGAACGAATTTTCCAGGCCAGGACCAACAACTGGTCGCAACGAGTCGTAGTGTCAACCAACGACTTGTTGTGTGACCCGTTGGTCCCTATCGATCAGTTTTCTAGATTTTCTTCCAGGGATATTTTAGTAACTTTTCATATTTTTAGTTCCTAAACTACATTATTTTAGGCATGTTTTAGAGGTAATTAAAGAAATAATCGACTAATTCCCTTTCATTTTCACTCAACTCTTGATCTTCATAGCAAAGAGGTTACAGACAGACTCTCAGGGCAAGCTAGGGCATTCAATCTTCTTCTCAATTTCTCAAGATTTTCTCAGAAATATTCCACCAGGTATGTGGGAATTCAACAAGGGGATTGTTCTTCTCTTGTGTCCTAAGACCCTTTCATAAATTTCTTATCAGTTCTAGCCCTGAAGTTCACTGTTGGGGTTAAATTGTTAGTAAATTGTGGAATTTCTTTCTGTTATAATTTTGTTGAGTATTGAGGATTGTTGTTAGTGATAATTTTGGACATTATCTCCTTACATAAATTATCATGATTTTAGCCCTAGTTCTTGGATGCAGTAATTAGGGTCTTGCTTAATTGATTAGACATTAATATTGCTGGACTCTATCAGTGTTGTAATTCCCATGTTATTACTATTATATGGGTTCTCATTCAATTGCATGCTAGTTCATTCTCAGTCAAAATGTTCGTATTTCCAGTACCTTCCAGTAATGTCAGCTGATCACTTTGACTATAGTCAGTTCTTGAGGTGTCAATAATGCATCCCAGTTATCCGTTATTAGTTAGTTCTTTAGACGGTTATAACGCTTCCAGATAAGCAGCTTTGGCCAGTCTTAGAACACCAGTTATATTTATCTGGTACGATAAGACCCTCAGGGTGCTTTCATATATTCCCTGACCTAGTCTTGGGCCCCAGTTTCGAGTTATCAGCTTAGTAGTCAGACTAGGACTATCCAGTAGGAATGGGACTTAGCACCAAGCAAACTGGGGTTCTAGTGCACCTAGGTTCCCAGAACTACGTTGTCACCGTAGGTCATTTAGCTCAGATGGGCCCAGACAGTTATCTCACAGTTCATGCCTCTATACCCTGGCAAGATATATTGGGTCCTATCGATGGGGCATATACATTGAGCTTCACGTTTAGCTCACGTGGTTATATGTCGATTATAGACTCTCCCACTTGTCAATTCAGTTCAGTTCATTTCACTACAGTTCAATAGCTCAGTTCAGTTTCTTAGTTCCAAGACATGTTCATGATCATCAGCTAGGGTCATTATTGGCCATATCAATTATAGTTCAGTGTTATCAGCTTGCAGATTTCAGTTGGTCATTTCATGTTATTTCAGCACAATTACTTATTCTTTCATGTTTATTGTATCTCTCACTTACTCAATACATTCAAAGTACTTATGCATACTTTTCATGTTGTATCGTATTATGATACAGGCACAGGTTCTCAATCCTAGCATCGTCAGTAGTTCCTCTTGACGATTCCAACAGTAGCAGTCCATTTGATGAGTCCTCATCTTCCAAGGACGTGGCTTTCAGACATAGTTGTTTAGTATTATTTCCAGTTATGTTTAAACTTTCAGCAATATTGATTATATTATTAGTTTATATAAAGCTTCCGCTTATGTTTACTCAGTTTACTAGTATAATGATAGATCATGGGTTAGCTTGGGGTCGCCTGTGGCACCAAGTACCATGTCCCGTCCAGGGTATAGACTTGGGTCGTGATAATTGTTTGATACGGGTCTAATTGGAGCAGCGTGATTACTGAGATATAATCAATCCTGACTAATTTGAGTATTTGAGATTAACCCGTAACGGGTGAAAATCATTTTCACTCTTCAAATTTGCTTTAAAAATTAAATTTTCCTCTTAACTTTGAATAATAGGCATTCTTCTTCCTCGACGAGGTCAAAAAAAGGGAGAATTGCATATATGTGTGTGTGTGTGTGTGTGTGTGCGTGTGTGTGTGTGTATAACTCACACATATACATTGCAATAGAATAATCCAATTTTAACTTTGCAAATATGTAGCCCAAAAATAGAAGGTCTAGATCCGAAGAAAGGTGTAATTTTTGTTTTTCTTTTATTTTGCAGGTATTCAAGCACAAAAACTGGATATTTTCCACTCATTTCCCCAAGTCTTATATATTCCTATTCCAACTATAAAAAAATGCAAATTCATCAAGAATGCAACTCAAAAATCTTAAAATTTCTTCTTTTCTAAGTTTCAAATAGTATAAATCAAAAAAAAAGTAAAAAAATTACTATAACTTTGTGATTTGGCAGAGAAATGCATAGATTGTTTGAGATAAAGTAAGAAAACACATAAAAACAGTTTTTAACTTCACATATACAGTACGTGTATAACGATGTATAACTTCGTATAAACTTGTATATTAAATGTATAATAATATATAAAAAAATATGAAAAAGAAGAAAAAAAGATTATTATTTAACAGTATTTACCCACCTAGTACACAACACTATACATTTATTATAATTTTGTATAATATTGTATATGAAAACTGAATTTCATCTTTAACTTCATTTTTTCAACTGGTATGATTCTCAAGATCAACATTTATCAAACTCAGAGCCTGTTTGGTTAAGCTTATAAGTTAGTTTGACCAACTTATAAGCACTTTTTAACTTTTTGGAGTGTTTGGTTTAACCAAAAAGTGTTTTAAAAAAAGTTTAAAAGAGCTTTTAAAAAGCTAAAAAGCAAAAGTTGGTTTCCCCCGACTTTTCATTTTTTGGCTTATAAGTCATTCATGTTTGACTAATATATTTACCTTTTTATCCTCATACTATTTTCGCAATTCCAAAAATACCCTCAAGCAAATAAAACGTAGCAAATCTTTCTCTTCTTCTCTTTCTTTCCTAATAAAAAGTAAAGGGGAGATTTGCCTAATTTTATTCAAATTATATATTTTAAAAACTAAAAGTAACATAAATAATTAGTTTATATTAAAAATAAATATAAGAAAATAAATTAATTTAAATTATAATTATTTTAGAAATAAAAATATCAAAGTAATTCACTTTTTATAGTGTTAACAGTTTTAAGGGCATTTCAGTCATTTGACCAAAAATAAGTGTTTAACAGTATTTATATACCAAACATATCAATAACTTTTTTTCAGCTTCAGCACTTTTATCCAAACACATAACTGCTTATTTATAAAATAAATTTCAGCACTTTAAAAAGTGCTTTAAGCATTTATATTTAAAAGCCACTTTTTTCAGCTTAACGAAACGGGCTCTCAATCAACCCAACATTCTAGATTCAAGTTAGTACAAGCGTTTTCAACGATTTTTTATTTCACTCAATTGTTTTAGAGTAAGATTTTTCCGATCTAAGTTGAACTTCGAGCTTCGATGCTCCTTCAATGAAGTCTAAACCTCCCCGCGACAAAACTTCAAGCTTCAAAGCTCCTTTGATGGAATCCGAGTCTCTCCACAACAAAACTTCAAGCTCTGAAGCTCCTTCAACAAAGTCCAAATCTCGCTACAACAAAACTTTGCGCTCCAAAATTCTTCAATAAAAAATCCTTTATTTTTGTTAAAATATAGTATGTAGTCAAATTATTAGGATACTTAAGCGCGAGTGAGGCAGTAAATCTGTTCCTTTTAGCTATGTCAAATATTTTAACAATCAACGAGCGTAAGCCTCTCTTTTTTTTCCCCATGATATTAGTAGGTAGTGCCTTAATATAACGCACCTTGCATCCAATGCGCAATCCACAGCAAAGAAAGCAAACCAGAGTACTGTTAATTACAATTTCATCAAGACATAATAAGCATTTAACAAGTGAACAAAAGAGAAACTTAAATATTCTGCGAAGTGCCAGTCACAACACACTCTGATCTTAGAGCGCTGGAAAAAGGGAAAAAAGTTAAAGTAGCTTTTAAATGATGGGTTAAGAAATTTTAAAAAAAAAACAAATTTAAATTATATACAAAATGGATCAAATTGGATAAGAAGATAAAATATGGACCAATTTTGATAGCATTATTGCCCCAACCGATAGAAAGTAATTATCTATTAAAAAAATAAAAATAAAATAAAGAGAAAACAGTACTTAGTTGGTCCCATCCAGTTCCAATATTCAAAAAATCAACTTAATTAGTTTAATTTCTTTTTAAAGTAAATCCGATCCAAATCTAATTAGCGAACACCACAACTTGGGAGGAGGAGAAAATTTTAAGGTTCTGATATCATCTCTAAATAGCAATTGAAGTTAGATTAGGACTTCTCTTCTAACTAATATATATTATATTGGATGTGGATGTGGTGCGACGCAATTTTATTAGAGAGAACCATTTTAACTTTAAGCACTTTTCAGGTGTGGACGTGATCGGACCCACTGTTCATCTTTATTGTTTTGGTATCATTCAAAAAGTCATATTAAAACATCACATCTCAAAATTCAAATACAATTATTAAACTGTTGACTGGTCACTTTAAGTTCCAAGTCCTTCCTCGGACGTTAATATTCGAAACCCGAGCTATCCTTTGAATCTATGTTCCAACTTTCATGGCAATCCATAGATAGAAATATTGAGGCAGCTAATATTTGAGTTCAGTGGATATCTCGTTCTTGGGTAATCAATATGGTACCCGATCAGCCCTCTACCCTTCCCACTTAAAGAAACAGGTTTGGTTCATTAGTCATAATTCAAACTCGTGGCATGCGCCTACCACACGTCCCATATTGAACTACTTCTCTGTTGAGCCAAGCACTCTATGTACCTTTTTTCCAGGCAAACATATTGAAACCAAAAATGAAAGTTTATTTTCACACATTGCTAATCTCAGAGTCGGCAATCATCAGTTTAGAATATCATCCAGTCCAGTCACACGGAAAACAATCAGAGATGCAAAGTTTTACAAGCTCCGTGAAGAATGTTTAAGTCCTTGCTGCAGACTAATTTCATAGAGATGTCCAGTTTCGACCATGTAAATTCTCATTGCATCTGCCAAAGAGTCCCCTACATCATCAGCAACTATGAAATGAACCACGAACAAGATACTGCACCACAACGTGAAACAGAGCAAGTGAAAATGTAAGCAGATAGAGAAGAAAATATATGAGCACCTTGTCATCATCTCTTCCGCTTATGTGTCTTTAATTGCTTGAAAATAAAGCTGATTGCTTCCTTGAGCGTTGCTTTCCTTTGTTCCTTGAAATTCCACAGCTCAGCAATCACATATCTGCCACTGGGATTGCATTCCTCAATCTCCTTAAGAGCTTCAATTACTGCATTGTAAATTTCATCGCCCCATTCCTCCTTGAGCTTTTTCAGTGCCTCATCATCCTCATCGATCACTTTCTGCAGTTTGTAGAAAAATTAATTAGATACTTATGCTTCTCTCTCTCTCTCTCTCTCTCTCTCTCTCTAATTGTTGTGGAGATAATAAAGTTTGCGGGCAGGCTCAAAACTATTCTCTTTTTGGCTACCATCAAATTGGGGTTTGGCTTTCTGTTTTTTGCTACTACCTTATGGCTTTTGTAACTAAAGATTATGGTCTAATTAAGTTTTGTCACCTTTTCCCAAAGATAAAATATGGCTGTTGTCGAAAAAAACATGAAGCTAATAGCCAGCAAGAGAAGTCCTTCATTCTTTTCGGTGCACCCATGAGATTTACATTCGTACATAAGATTGGGTGTATTTGGTAGATAGCCATATTTTTGTGTAGGCTTTCAAACTAGTGGGATACTTCTAGTATACAGGAATTTCCCTATAGTAACAGAATTACTTTACCTTATAAACGGAATTTCTTAATTCTTTAGACGTCAGACCTTTATGGGCAATACACGGCTCTTAACATAAGAGGAAAAAATTGGCAACAATAATAAAATAACACAAACAGGCATAAGAAACACACCTCAGCATTGGACTCATCAACCATGAAAGTTTTAAATGGATGCCAATCAGAGTCTTTTATTTTTTCCTGCCAAAGAGAACACAATTCTAAAGCCTTGATTTCAGCTTCCTCATTTGGGAACCTTTGTTTGCATGCATTCTGAAAGGCCTTCGCATCGATTTCCCCCATTCTTTTTATCCCAATATGGGAGCGTCCACTGCTCAAGATCTCATTCAATCCCTAAAAAGATGATGATTGCAAATGATTCAGCATCTGATAAGCAGCATGTTTTAACAAGAAGAAACTCCAATACTATCAAATGCTGGTCTTACTCACCACATTGTAAGGTTTTTTTATAGTAACACATTATTTAACCGCATCTAATAACATAAAGTTCCTACTGTCATAGTGCCAGAAATAACAACAAACACAGTGTAAGCGGGGCTAAGGAGGGTAGGATGTACAGAGGCTTTACCCCTACCTACCTTTGTTGGGTAGGGAGGATGTTTAGACCCTCGACTCAAAAGAAATGTTTTCGAAGCAGGATCGTAAGAAAAATATGACAGCAAAAATAGCAAGATACAAAGCAAATGAAAGAACAGATAACAATATAGCAATAATCATTGAAGAATAAGAGACTACACGACTACTAAATAGGAGGCTAGCACCCTATGTCTTCTACATAAAGTGCGATAACACTCGTTTATCTACTAATCTTCTACCTTACTCCTTGACCTCCAAACCTTCCTATCTAAAGTCATGTGCTCCGTTAGATGAAGTTGTGTCATGTCCTGTCTAAATATCCTCCCCCCCCCCCCCCCCAATTCTTTTTCTACCTATCTCTACCTCTCCTAATTCTTGCTACAGTCAACCTCTCACATCTCCTAACTGGCGCATCTACGCACCTCTTCTTCACATGCCCAAACCATCTCAATCTCGCTTCCTTCATGTTGTCCGTCACGAAGGCCACTCCAACCTTGTCCCGTATAACATCTCTCCTGGTATGCTCAGACATCCATCTGAGCATCCTCATATCCTCTACATTCATCTTCTAAATGTGAGCATTCTCGACTAGCCAGCACTTTGCCCAACACAACAATGCCAGTCTAACCACCACTCTGTAGACTTACCTTTAAGGCATGGCAACATGTTCTTATCACATAGTACTCCAGAGGCGAGCCTCCATTTCACCCACCCCACTTTTATAGTATGTGTTGGGATAAAAGAAATGATAACCAAATGAGGAAGAAAAGGATCAAATCAATGGGTAAAGACCAAGTCTAATACACAACATATCCAAAGAAAGAAAACAATTTTATTGAGAAGCACTTTTGTTTTTTTCCGCTAGACAGGATACTAGTTACTACTTCTTGGATGTAGTACATCCTCTGTCCTAATTTATGTGACACTTTTCGCTTATCGAGAGTCAATCTGACTAATTTTCGAAGCTAAATTGGATTAGATCAACTCGATATGTTGAAATTAATATTTAGATATTCAAAAACTATATAAAAAGTACTATAAGTTGCAATTCTTCTCATGTCAATATGATGAAAAAATACGTAGTGCCAGAAATACTGAATATTATACCGTAATTAATGTGCGCCGAGCATTTTGTAGCTCATCATTACTCTGGCGCTCTTTTGCTAGAAGGGTTTGATTCAAGGACTCCAAGTCTTCCATTTCTTCCATTTTCCCAATCAGCTCCTCGTTCATCTCCTTGATTTTATTTTGCACAGCTGCATCGTCATCACCTCCTAGATGCTTCATAACTTCTAGTTTTCCTTTAAGTTCTGCAATTTCCATTTCCAGCTTCTGCTTGGTATCATTCTCTCTTTCTAGCTCAAGTATTGTTCTCAAGGCTGCCTCCTTCTCTCTCTGCATATATAAATGCACTAATGACTAAAACAGTATTGAATAACTGGAGCGATGTAAAGAACAGTAGCAGAAAACCCCATTGCCAGGTTATTCCAGAAGAAAAAATATATATGTACATGTGTCTGTAAACAAGAGGGGGGGGGGGGGGGGGGGGGGGGGGGATGAATGCAGTACCTTATGTTCTTCAACTAGTCTCAACACATTCTCATCGGCTTTTCTTTGTTCTGCAGAGGCCATTTGAAGTGCAGAGTTTCTTTCATCATTCTGAATGTCCACAAACAATATTCAGGATCCTTTGAGTGTAACTTGCAAGTGAATTATAAAGCATTGAATGTACTTTTCAGGACAAATTCTTCAAAAAAAGAAAAGGAAAAAGAGCAGGAAGCTTCAGTGTTTTATTGTACTTCAGACAGTACGGCAATAAGTAAGTTGACCACCAAAGTCCGAAGAGTGTAACTACCTACATCATAATAACACAAAAAATCAGACAACTTTGACCCCTATTGGAACTTTGATCACCTTTTTCTTCTCCTCATCCAGCTTTTGCTTTTCTCTTTCAGTTACAGTTTCACGTTTGTTCAATTCTCTGCTCCAAATATCTAGCTGCTTCTTCTTACTCTCCAACTCTACACTTAACATCTCCTGCTCATGTAGGACCTTCTGTACATGCTCCCGTGCAAGGCGTTGCATCTTCCTTGTTTCTGTATTTAAAATCAGTTATAGGAGGTGTCATTGCAGTTTCTTTAATCACAAAATACAAAAATACTAGGCCCGTTCCTTTCTCCAGAAACTGACTTCCTAGAGTTCCTGATTAATATCAAAATGATGCCCTAGAGACCCTTAGTATTTTTTGAAGCAATCCTGGAGAATTCAAAATAAATTGACATGTAGAAACAAATGAAACACGTCAATAGAGAACATGCGTGATGTATAATTTCAAGTCCAAATACTCTCATCTGATCAGTGGAAAACGTCAATTTCCTAACACATAAAAAGAAGGAACATAATTTAAACATCTAATCAGACAGTAAAATGAAAAAAATAAAAAGGATGGGTTTAAGACTGGAAACCTTCAAAGAAAGAGCGATGTAGTATGTCCTTCTCCTCAAGCATCCGCCTAAGAGACAAAGTCTTTAAGTTGAACTGTACCTGCAGCTCATCCAGATTTTCATTTTCCATATCAATCTCATTAGCTAGACTAGCTACAACCTTATTTCTATCCTGTGTTTCTTCCTTCATCAGGTCAAATATAGTCTTTAACTCCCCTTTTCCACGCAGGTACTCTCCTATTGCCCCTTCTGCTCTATAATCATCTTCCCGAGCAACCCATCCATAAATATTTGAACTGGGGCAACTTTTATGGGCAAACCATTCTTTTTTACTGCAATGACTGGCTTCAAAGGATTTCTCAAATTCCATTGCATTATTGAAACCAGTCCAATTCCTATCAAATGTCACAATAGCTTCAGATACCCGCACTTGGTTATTATGGAAAAGCATAATTTCCAAGGGCTTATATAAGGAGAACTTTTTCAACCAATACTCCTTGTCCTCAACAGATTCTCCATCTGCCTTTTCTTTTGATATATTGACAACAACCCCAGCCCAAGGCCAGCAAAATACTTTTTTTTGCTCAGCTTCTGTGCACTCTGGTGCAGCACGTGGGGGTACTGGTTCGGCCTCATTTGCTAGGTCACATTCCAAGTACCTTGCAAGCGCCAAGTGGTTTGCTTTTTGTTTTGCACTTCTACTGGCAGCACCTTTACCCACACCAGAAGCGTGTTGAAAAAGTTCCTTATACTTGTAATCTTGCTTCTTCTTCCCAGCACAAAAGGGGCATCTGAGAGACCCATTTGGACCTTTCACTTTGTATTTTCCAGTTCTCAGTTCTTGATACGGCTTCTCTACATAATCATTAATCTCAGAATCACTGAAATCTGATTCCTCATCTGAGCTGCTACTCATCTGATTGAAACACAAAGCAAGAGTCAATTTTCAAAGAAGAACATACTAATGAAAACTATCAATCAGATCAAGTGAAAAGCCAACAAGCAACTTCCGGGAATATATATATATCAGAAGATGTTGAAAGCAGCAGATGGTGACTGTGGACACAAATACACATACATAAATATGGTGCAAAACACTAACAAGCACAGAAAACTAGGGATATGAAGTTACTAACCACCAGAGATGGTGGAGAAATTGTGTAAGTTTGCATATGAGTCCATAACTGATTAGCATCATGAAAGCCATACATTAGATATTATAAGGATGTAAAAGATCACCTTAACTCTCAAACACAAACTTATTAACAAGTGATACTACTATAATATGAGAGCTTTATGGTTAGAAGAGATTGTATCAAGCATTGGTTTCTCAAACTTGAAAGAGGATGACAAAACAAAACAATGTCTAATTTCAGTTAAACATGATTGTCCCAACTCCCAACTACTCTAATTTAAGTTCCAAATAGCAACTCATAATAAATCCAGAAAATCATGAATCTGAACAGATAGAATAATTGCAATTTATGTACAGAAGTTTCATGGAACTGCTTGCAACAAGTTCAGATATCCAGACTCAAATGCTAGCAGCAGCAGCATTGAAAACACTCTAGCTACAGTTCATTTAGACTAGGAAACATCATAATTTTAAACTCAATAATAATTAGTAGAACAATGAAGCAAATAAAACTGGATAAAAGATCCATTTATCAAACGTATCCCAAAAAATTAAAACAAAGTACCAATAATCTATAAGCCTGGTTCAAGGTTAAAATGCAGTTGACAGCACGGACTGAAAACAATCATAAGCCTCTCTTCTGAGGTTGGTTCACTTTGGAATCTGAATCCTACAAGAATGGATAGTAAAGAAGAAACTACCTAGATATTAGCTAATAGTCTATAAAATTTGCCCCTGAAAATTGACTTGATTAACTCATACTGAAATATCTACCCTGCCATATTAAGATACTATAATTTGACCCATGAACTAAAAGTTGTAGGTAGGGGTACTCATAATCGAAAGACCTACATAGCAAACTCAGGCAAAAGTACCTCCAGAGTTTTAGATGGACCTATAATAGACGAAAAAAACTGTGGAAACAACACAATAACAACTACGCCTCAGTCCCAAACAACACACAATTGATATTTTCGGAAAAATTTATGAGGTCACAAAGTTACTTGAACCTAAGTTGCTCAGGCTCCGGTGCTGGTGTACGATATGGGTGTGGATCTAGAGGTGGGATCCTTCATAATCTAAATTTTAAGATTTGGGGATATGGATCCAGATACGGATACGGGTGCAGGAATTTAACTAAAAATAATTCAAATATTTAAAAGTAGAGTTATATGTCTAAATTATGAAATATTATGTGGAAAACTTGCACGGTAATATGAGAAAAAATAAATATTGATCAAGAGGAGAATCTCAGAAGGTTATATAAGAAAAAGGATTGACATAGAAGTTTCTATATACAAGGTACTCCATTTTCTTTAATTTCACCTTAGAATTTGTTTTGATTACAAAAATCATTGTATCTATTCCAAACTTCTCCATTCATTTTGGTCAAAGTACCCCAAATCGATTGACCAAATCCGATAAAGATCCTATACCCACACCCACACCCACGTCGTGTCGGCACGGGTGTTGCACCAAAAGTGAAGAGTCCGAGCAACTTAGACTTGAACATAAGATCTTTATTGAAGAACCTCAAACTCAGTTGTATCAAATCCAGTCACAGCAGCAGCTTAAAGTCTTTTAAGCCAGTGCTACTTCCAAATCCCAACCAACTAAGAAATAAAAACTAAAGAAAAAATCCATATATGCAGTACTAACTAGCTGGGATTAAGTGTTAGTTCATTTAAGGGCTTGCATATCAGTGCAAGGATAACCATGAGAATTAGCTCCTGGTTGGGCATGAATCACTATTTCAGTACTGTATTTGCTAATATTGAACGTCATGCGGGATAGATCTTGAAGAAACACTCTTTCTTCCAGCTTCAACTCAAATGCTCTTTTTTTTTTCCAAACATCAACTCAAATATTGCCCAAACACCTAGTTAGAGAACATCTGGTTTTGAGGATCCCTAATTTGTCTTCTAGGACGAATACTAATAACTTGGATGATTAACCCAATCGAGCGGAACAAGGATTCATACATCTAACCCTAGCTAGTTTGAGAATTTGATATAACCAAAAGGAAGAAAAAAAGAGAACTTGACATTGTTTCGGATGAGCAGAAAGAAAGAAACTCGGTGCACAAAATATACGCTGCAAGTAAAAGAAGTGACAAAAGTTGAGAGATCAAAAGGTCTTTTTTTAATGCATTTTTATACCTTTTACGAAATCCACCGGAAAATCTTCGTTAAAGAAGAGGGTTTAGCGAGAAGGAAAGAATTGACTGGAGTTTCAGAAATGTCATGCAATTCCTCCACCGGCGACAATGGTGGACTGCCGGAGATCCGGCAGTATTTTCGGAGGAGTAACGGAGACCCTGCAAATGGACAGTGAATTTGCTAACTGTAATTTCCGAGGCATGGACTGAAATTATTATTGCAAAAAGCTGGTTTTCCTGTCCAAGTACTGGTACCATTGAATGATTGGGCTTTTTAATCTTCACCCGTGAACTGATTGTGAGCCCAATTGGAAGCGGACTCACAAATAATCAATTTTCGATTTCATTTTGAGAAAAAAAAAAAGTAAAAATTCAAAAACACACTTAAACTATATCGTTTTTACTAGTTTAGTATCTGAACTATGCGAATTTTATGTTAGGTACCTGAACTATCACCCTCAAGTTATAGAAACATACTTGAATGCTGATTGGACTAAAATCGTGATTTCAAACACTACCGTGCGCGTGAGTGATGCTTAAGATATTAAAAATCGTCTATATTGCACTCCAACAGCTACAATTTGTTGAGTAGACATTTTTTCTTTTTTAAAAAAAATTCATTTCTAATTACTCTTCTTCTTCTTTTTCATTTCTTCTTCATCTTTTCTGCAAAATTGCAGATTTTCTTCCCTCTTCTTTTTTATCTTTCTTCAATTTATTCTTCATTTTATAACAACTCATTCCTTCTTCTTCAAAAGATTTAATTTTATCCATCTCTCCTCTGTCCATTGCCATTAGATCTTCGAAACCCATTAAAGGGTTTGTTCTATTTGATTTTCTGCTCAGTTTCTTTCGAAATTTATGGCTTTTTTCGCTCAATTTTATAGTTTTGTGTATAGTAGTACAAAAAATCTCTGTGGGTTCTTTCGAAATTTGTGGCATTTCTTGCTCGATTTTATAATTTTTTGTGTAGTAGTGTGAAAAATTTTGGTGGGTTCTTAAGAAGTGGATGAGTAAGTTGGTAGTGGAGTTTCTGCAGTATGTTTAGGTTCTCGAATTAAGAGAAAAGAGGATTTTCCGTTTCTAGTTAAAAAAAAAAAGAAGAGTAATTATAAAATTGTTATACCCCGTAAGATTTCCGACACCTAGATGGTCTATTCGCACGGTAATTGAGCATATTTGAAAGCCATACGTGCTAGAGAAAGGCCCGAAAAAGGATTGGACGGATAGCCTGTCGAACCATTGCGGAAGGAGCCGAGGCAGAGCCCCTCCGCGATGGCAATATGTCACGGAGGTGGAGCCTCCGCATTGGCTCCGTGACACGTTGGCCCTGTCGAGGCTCAAGTATATAAGCCCCACTTCGGTTTGATTTCATTTAACTCATCAAAAATTTCGAGAGAACGTAGGAAAACAGAGAGGGACGAAGGAGGTTAACATATAATCGTTCGATTACACTGCCAAACATTGTTCAAACTCAAATTAACCTCAGATACCGAGGTATTTAGCAGCAGAGAGCATTCCTACGGATTTAGTTTCGCGAAATACGGCCGACGAATCGTCGAGCTACCGGACTAAGGTAAGTGGAATTGCTTCAAACTAGTGTCTATGTGTTTCTAGCTGTGAAGTGAATATTTCTCCCTTCTGGACTTCTGAAAAATAGCGAGTTTTCGACCGTCTTTCGATAAGCCTAAGTTTAGGCTATAATTATATCGGAAGTGATGTCGTCCTTCAGAATAAGGTTGTATTTAGTACTGATTGATATATATATGAATGCAGTTGGGAGGAATAGCTGAAATACTGACCAAGCTACGCCAGTTAGTCGGGAAATCAGAAGCGAAGGTATGTAAAGCTAGTTTCCTCGGCAAGATAGTAATCTTGGTATAGTAAAGTAGTTCAAAGGCCAGTAGAATGTTCAGGAGTCGTGTGTTATGTTTATTACGAACGTTGGTACGATATTAGAAGCACCATGTTATGTATAGTGTGAAACTTGCTAGCACGATATAAATTCTGATACAAGTGTTAGAAATGGTACAGCATGTCCAGTATGTGATTTAGCAAAGAATGTTAGGATATTATCGTATTGAGTTGAAGCCCAGTAAAGCAGTGTAAATACCTGTAAGGTATCTCAGAAGTAGAATGATAGGTTAAAATGAAGTTTAGGAAGCATGTTAGAAATAGTAAATCATGTTACTATAGAAACTCAGTCATACAGCATGATTTCCAGCAGAAAAACTATATCTTATTCAACACTAGACTCAGTACAGTATGTCAGAAGATTATATTTATACATATATATACTATTATCAGTCTCAGCACGTATTAAATACGTACATATCATTATCACTAGTTCAGCATACAGTATGTACAAATACTTTATTATCATTAGCTTCAGTATGTGGTATATGCAGGTAGTATTACTAGTTGAGACCACTGTATTGTCTTGGGGTTGGATTCCCTAGCATCCATGACCGCTCCAGGGTTAATAGCTGTATCGACTTGTCCGCCAGAGGACGAGGATATGTCGCTCTACGTAGTAGCATGCCGTCCCACAGGGGACGAAGATGGGATGCCAGTTTTCCCCATATTGTGCCTTGGTCGGCCCTTACACACCCCTGTCGAGCGGATACGCCCGGGTGTTGATTCAGTAGTCCTCTGGACTCAGGTACAGTTATAGTCAGGGGCTCAGCGAGCCCAAGTGCATACCCAGGGGACCGGCAGGATGCTTATAGTTATTATAGGAGATGGGACGACCGGGGTAGGGGTATAGATTGCGTGTTGTTTGTACCTCCCGGCTTATGGGGGCCGGGTAAGGTTTGTGTGTGCTATGTTATGTTATGTTATGTTATGCCATGTTACACGAGATACGAGTAGTTCGACAGTAGAACGATACATCTCCAGGTATGACTCCTACTCCTTCCAGTATAGTTAAGGGTAGGCATAGTTTTACATTTTCAGACAGTTAGTCTATTCCTTCCTATTTCAGTTTCATCAGTTGCATTGTTGTTCTCAGATATTTCTTCAGTTATTGCTTTACATACTCAGTACCAGTGGTACTGACGCCCGGTGGGGCGCTGCATTACTTGCCTGCAGGTACTCATAGACGAGGGGCCAATACCTCGTGATTCCAGCCAGCTGACAGAGTCATCAGCTCCAGTCATCCGGAGCTAGATAGCTAGAGGTTTATCCCTTCTCTTTTGTTGTACAGCATGGGTAGGTCGGGACATCTTATCAGGATTCTTAGAGGCTTGCAGACTGTATATATTTCCCTGTGGTCAGATGTGCCGGTCGTGTGAGGCCGTGCAGTTGTATAGCTGTTAGTACCTTTGTTTCTGTTATGTTGGTCGTGTGGGGCCGGAACTTGACAGTAGTGGTGACCTTGCCGGTCACGTAGCTTTCCAGTATTTCATTGTTGAGTTACAGATAACTAGACAGCATAGTGGCCTTGTCAGCCCGCAAAAGCTCCCCTATATTGATATGTTTCTGGTCAGCTGTTAGTACAGGCAGGTGGCTATAGGCCTAGTCGGCCGGAGGCTGTATTTACAGTCGTTACATAGCCCGTTGTTTCCCTGAATCTGAGTTAGAGCCAGCCAGGCACCAGATGTGCTCAGGCCCAGTAGTCTAGCAGTTCAGGTCCTAGTATGGCACCAGGTGCTAGTCATACCCCCCAAGGCGGGGTGTGACAAACTTGGTATCAGAGCCGGTCGTGTCCCAGGGAGTCTACAAGTCGTGCTAAGTAGAGTCTTGTCTATGGATGTGTTGTGCACCACATACTATAGGCAGGAGGCTGCGAGGCATAATAGGATGGTTACCTTTCTTTCATACTCAGTCGTGCCATAGCACAGTACAGTACAGGGTTGGTCCTTTTAAAACTTATCATATTCTTTGAATACAGATACAAGTCAGACCAGCGAAATCCTATCCCAGGCAGAAGATCAGATATAGCAACAGGAGAGAACATCAGCCAGTTACAAGGTAACTACAGCAGCAAGAGGAGGTAACAGGGACCTCCCAATGTTAACCTTTTATTGGTACTATCCCCAGTATATGTCGATAACTTCAGAATAGGAAGTCATAAGCATAACGTATAAATGAGTCGATTTATTTGTTAGATATATATATATATATATATATAAGACCTGATTAAGATAGTAGACAATATTAGATTATCAGATAAGTGTGAGAAAGAGAGGGAAATGTAGGATTCCCACCTCCATTCCTTCAGGTGTGGTACAGTTCCATGTCTTCGTTTCGTTGCAGTAAGAGAAAGTTATTCCTACCCCTTAGTTTTGATCCCAGTGTAGCAAAGGGCATAAGGATTGAGATGATGTTGCCCAAAGCAGGCAGTAAGTGAAAGGTGGATTGGTTGATTCTAGAAAGTGTTAGAAAGAGTAAGGAGCCCTTATGATTATGTAAGTTGTGCAGACCCTCACGGTAATAAGTCAGAAGAGCAAGTAAGACTACTAGCTTACTCGAAGTGGGTGTAGGAGATCCGTCAATGATGGACTCCCCGTAAGAGTCAAGTTCAAGTCAGGAAAGGGTTGAATCCGCCGTGGCATGCTAACAACGGCAGGGTATGTCTGCAAGATAATAGTTATAATCTTAACTATATCAAAAGACAGGGAGATTATATGAATAAGATGGGTCCGACTGCAAGTCAGAAGAAGTATAGGTTGAAACTTGACTGGCAACCTTATTGACAGTGTAAGGCAAGGTACCTTGAACCCCATAGCCCAGTTTAAGGAAGATGAAGGTGAAGAGCATGAATACTAGATTTTGAGGGAAAATCAGAATCACCTCTAGATTGATAGAACATTGTGTATTAAGGACTAAACCTTAGACGAACAGTTAAGAGACAGTAAGGTTGTAGTTTAGAATGTTGCGGTATGTCCGCCCAAGGAGAAGGTAAGAGGGTACCGAACCAAAGACTCCAGTCTAGTGTGGCCCAGAGACAAGGTCCAACAGACAGTCACGGGCCTTAATATAATGCCAAGTAAGGCCACAAGGTTCGGATGTTGACCCCACATTGTAAGAGTGGCAAAATTTCAAATAGCAGATCATAGCTAAAGTGCATGTGTGTGTTGCTTTCAGAATGGGATGAAAAAATCCCATGTAATGATACGAGAGGATATGAGATAGTATTAGTCCGTAGGAGCAGTATATCATGTGCGGTATGAAATTCAGTAAGGCATGTTAGAGATTATGTATCACCACAAAATTCAGTATGTATTGTACATAGTAGTTGATATATATATATATATCTACAGATGATAGATATGATATAAGTAGTTGGCAATGGGGGTTACAGTCACACGGATTTTGGTTAGCTGCTAGGAAATATATACAGATCGTACTACAGGACCCCTCACCAAAAGAGAGGGTGGCACGTTAAGTGGTCGTGCATCGTTTTCCCAGCCTTGTAGGTGAGAGTCGGCCTTAGTCAACCTAGCAGCTATTATGCGGAACACCCCGCAAGTCAGTCAACCGTCTCAGTCAGAAAAACCTGTGGGCACCCCAAGAAAGAGTCCATATCAGTAGTCAGTGACGGACTAGTACTTCAGCTGGTTTTCGTAAGGTATTCAGATACAGAGCCCTAACAGAAGGCCAGTCTTTATAGAATGGCTCATAAGACCAAGAATTTCCAAGGACAGTAATATAATCCAAGGGGGTATGAATAAGGCGTAAGAAATTGGTAGTGCTCTGCTAACACAGTGTTTACTAAGACAAGGAGATCGGTAGGTTCCCTATGAAGATCCAGGGACGAATTGCCTGAGAGTAGGTTGGACTAAGCACAACACTACACTTGTTCAATTAGGAGGACAAAACAGTTAGTCGTCCACAACGCCGCAGTTATGCATGAGCTACAGATGACTGGGTAGGACATGTAGAGCATCGTTTGACTACTGCAGCATCCAACCCAGCTATTTAGTTAGTCAAGGTTATTCAGCCAGACTATTAGAGATCATGATCATTGTCAGGATCCTCTGATCAGATACGGGAATGGTGTGCAGATAGTCGTTCAGGTTATCTCAACAACAAGTAGCCTTAGTATGCGGCCAGAAGGCCAGCTAAGCTCTAGCTATACCGGTAGATTACTTGTCAGATTCTCTGGTATAATAAACCAGTATGACCGTCAGATTCATGCCAATTTTTCTAAATGTGAATTTTGGCTGAGTTCAGTAGCCTTTTTGGTCACATTGTGTCGGAGGTTGGTGTGCAGGTAGATACACAGAAAATCGAAGCAGTGGAAACATAACCCAGACCTACCACTCCGATCGAAGTATGCAATCCCTGCAGTTAGCCGGGTACTACAGAGGGTTTGTGGAAGGATTTTCCACCTTAGCAGCACTTCTGACTAAATTGACACAGAAGGCAGCAAAGTTCCAGCAGACTGAGGCGTGTGAGCAGAACTTCCAGGAGTTAAAAGCCAGGTTAACATCAGCTCCAGTGTTAGTATCGCCGGAAGGTACAGAGGGTTGATGCAGCATGGTAAAGTAATAGCTTATGCTTTCAGGCAGTTGAAGAAACGTGAAAAGAATTATCTTACCCATGACCTGGAGTTAGCTGCAGTAGTTTATGCCTTAAAGAGTGAATATTTTGTATCACCCAGGAAGGGCTAATGTGGTAGCAAATGCCCTTAGCCGTAAATCTATGGGGAGTTGGCATACTTGCAGCCTGAACAGTGAGAATAGGCTCGAGAATTACACCAGTTAGCCGGTTTAGCCGTTCACATAGCAGAAATAAAGGATAACAGAGCGATAATACAGAATGTCGCAGTGTTGTCGTTAGTGGTGGAAGTAAAGGAACGGCAGTATGGAGGCCCTAGCCGGGTTCAACTTGAACACAAGGTTCAGTAAGGAGAGGTGACATATTTTCAGATAACCGGGGATGAAGTGTTGCGATATAAAGGCCGCATTTGTGTTCCAGATATTGTGGGGCATCGCCAGCAGATTATGAGCGAGGTGCATTACGCCCGCTATTCTCTCCACCCAGGCGCGACGAAAATGTCCCATGATATCAAAGAAAACTACTGGTGGCCAGGTATGAAAAGAGAAATTGCTGAATTTGTAGCTCAGTGTCCTAACTGCCAACAGGTGAAAGCAGAACATCAGAAACCAGGCGGTTTGACCCAGGACATAGCTGTGCCTCTCTGGAAATGGGAAGCAATAAATATGGATTTTGTAGCAGGATTACCCCGTACTAAACACAGACATGACTCTATATGGGTGATAGTTGACAGATTGACAAAATCAGCTCATTTCCTACCAGTAAGAGCTACTTTCTCGGCCGAAGATTATGCTGAGTTGTATATCAGAGAGATAGTCAGATTACATGGAGTACCAGTATCCATTATTTCAGACAGAGCAGCACAGTTTACGGCTAGATTTTGGCGGTCGTTTCAGAGAGGTCTGGGAACGCAGATTAATTTAAGCACAACATTCCATCCTCAGACAGATGGGCAGGCTGAGCGTACAATTCAGATGCTCGAAGACATGTTGTGAGCGTGTGTGCTAGATTTCGGTGGTAGCCGAAATGAGCATTTGCCGTTAATTGAATTTGCCTACAATAATAGCTATCATTCAGCCATCCAGATGGCGCCTTTTGAGGCATTATACGGGCGAAAATGCAGATCGCCGAATGATTGGTTTGAAATAGGAGAGTCAGCGTTGGTTGGCCCAGACATTGTTCAGCAGTCAAAGGAAAAGGTAAAGCTTATCCGAGAACGCTTACTGACTGCACAGAGCCGCCAGAAATCATATGCAGATGTGCTCAGGCCCAGTAGTCTAGCAGTTCAGGTCCTAGTAGGGCACCAGGTGCCAGTCATACCCCCCAAGGCGGGGTGTGACAAAAATATTGTCTAAACTTATTTTTTAATTTATTTAAACTTTGCCACAGTGGAAATAATTATACATGTAGAGTGCCACGTGGATTTTTTTAAAAAGTAAACTGGCAAGTGTATCACACGTAAGAAATATAAATGTTCAGGTGTGTTTATGTAAACTTGGGGTGATAGTTCAGGTACTAAACGCAAACTTCGCATAGTTCAAGTACAAAACTCACAAAAGCGATATAGTTCAAGTGTGTTTTTGGACGTTTACTCAAAAAAAAACATAAATATATAATTATATAGGTTACACCCTATAAGTTTTTAACGTTTAGTCGGCCTATTCATATGTTGGTTAAGAGTTTTAGAGTGTCATATGTACGAGAAAAGGGCCCGGGGAAAGGCCAAACGAGTGCAAAGTCGGGATTTCGTGGGAGGAGCCCAAACCAAGCTGCCTAGAGGGACAAAGTGGCACAGAGCAGCTCCTCCGCATTAGCCAACTTGGAACGGAGCAAAATCAGCGCGATGGGCAGAGTGCCACGTTGCCTTGTCTGCTGCCTCAAGTATATAAAGGCCTCACACTTAGAAATTAGATCATTATCCAAATAATCACGGCCAGAATAGGGGGAGAATGAAGGAAAACATTGGGAAATCATCCGATTACGCCGCTAAACGCCGTCCAAATCTAAATTAACTCCGGGTAGTGAAGTATAAGGCTGCAGAGAGCATCGAGCGGAGTTGTTTTCGTAAAATACGCCCGGCGAATCGTCGTCCCGCCAAGCCTAGGTTGATGGAATTGTTTCAAACTAGTGTTAATACGATCACGTGCCTAAAGTAAGTATTTCTCCCATCTAGATTTTCGAGAAATTACGAGTTTTTGATCGTCTTTCGATAAGTTGAAATATAGTCAGTATTTATATAAAAGTTATTATTTTCTTCGAATTCAGTAACGAAGTTGGCCCTATTCTTCTATTAATATGATTACAGTTGAGAAGGGCAGTTGACTACGAGCTGATACTCATCAGTTAGTCAGAAAACGGCGAATGAGGTATGTAAGGCTTAACTCTCGGCAAGTATCCTAGTCGTACAGTGCTACGACTTATGTTCTCGAATAGAAATAAAAATCTCAGATGCTGCAGACGGTTGCTACCATTAGATTGGAATTTGATATGTTGTAATTAGCTGTTATTGATATACATATATAAAAATCAGATATGTTGCGAGTAGCTGCTAAAAGGGTTTATAATTACATAAATTCTAGTTAGCTGCTAGAAGACATATACAGATCGTACTGCAGGACCCCTCGCTAAAAGGGAGCAGGTTAAATGTGATTCGCGTTGTGAACGCTATAGAAACTCTTTTAGTTCTTATTTTATTGTGATGGTAGACTTATATGTTTGTTGCCAGGCCTAGACTTCAGAAGCTCGTAAGAGTTATCGGCCTGAATCAGTTGGTTAAACAGTATGGGCACAGTTAGGCGGTCTAACAACCAGTTGGTGCCTGTATTGGTAGGAAAGCATCCCTAGAGGTCATTGACATTATCGCACGTTCCAAAACCAGAAATAGAGACAGAATAGGTATATTCTAGAGTTAGCGACACCAAGGTTCTCCTGTGTATTGAGCGATCGCCCGCCATCCCTTTAGCCTTATCAGTGATAGTCAGTCTTAGTCAACTTAACAATTATCACATAGGGCGCCCAGCAAGCCAGCCCAGTTGTCCGAGTCAGATAAACCCGTGGGTACCCTAAGGATGGGTCCACATCAGTAGTCAGTGACGGGCCAACACCCTAGCCTGTTCTTGTAAAGTATTCAGGTACAGAGTGCTAGGAGAGGGCTAGTCTATATAGAATTGCCTATAAGATTGAGAATTGCCCAGAACAGTAATATAGATCCGAGTGGATTCAGACAAGGCTTAAGAAGTCAATAGTACTCTGTTAGTACAGTATTAACTACAAGTTAAGGAGATCGGTAAGCTCCCTATGAAGGACCAGGGTGCCGATCGCGTAGAAGCAAGTTCGACCAAGTCCAGCCCTATAGTCGTTTAATTAGAAGAATAAGGTAGTTAGCTATCCGTAACCCCACAGTTATTCATGAGTTATAGATGTCCGAGTAGGAAATTCAGAGTATTGTTAGGCCACTTCAGACCTTGCTCTATTCAGTCCAGACTATTAGGGATCATGATCACTATCAAGATCCTCTGATCAAATACGGGCGCATGGCATGCCTGCAGACAGCCATACAAATTATCCTAGAAGCGAGTAGCATTAGCATGATGCCCAAAAGGCCAGATACGCTCTCTTTATATAGATAGATTGATGCGTCAGTATAGCACCTAGGTTGGGGTTGCCCTCTGTTAGAAGTCTTCCATGACCGCCCCAGGGTTAATAGCTATGTCGCTTCCCCACCAGGGGCGAGGATATGTCGCTCTACGGAGCGACATGCCGTTTGCAAGGGACGAAGATGGGGATCCAGATCCTCATATTGTCGTAGTTGGCCTTATACACACCCCCGCCGAGCATTTACGTCCGGGGTGTAGAGATTAGGAGTCCTCTGGACTCAGACACAACAACCGTTCAGGGGCAAAGCGAGCCCAGTTGTAGACCCAGTGGACCGGTAGGTTGGCTACAGTACCAGTAGAGTTGTAAACACCTGAGTAGGGGTATATATATTGAGATGTGCTCGCCAGGACTTATGGGAGCCTGAACGAGTTATTCCATGCTGATTGTACCTCCCGGCTTATGGGGGCCAGGTGGGATTCTTGTATGAATTCTTCTCTGCTAGTTGTAGTGTATAAATGTGTAAGTATGTAGTCTTAGCTTATGTACATGTAGTGTTAGTTAGACGCAGAGTACGAATCAGCAGGCGTACAGGTTAATCTTTCGGCTCTTCTTTTTATTTACTTCTAGTTCTATTCAACTTATCTATTGCCTTACATATTCGGTACATATTATACTGACGCCCTTCCCTGGGCGCTGCATTACTTGCCTGCAGGTACAGATAGACGAGGAGCAGGTCCCTCGTAGTTACAGTTAGCCGTACAGAACCGTCAGCTCCCTTCTTCTGGGGCTTGTGTGATAGAGGTTTATTCCTTTTGTTTGTACATATGGGTATGTCAGGGCTCTATCCCGACCATCTTATTACTCCTAAAGGCTTGCAGATTATGTTACTTCCCTGTGGTTATATGATATCGATCATGTGGGGCCCATATGTGTTTTAGACTACGTGTGTTGGCCGTATGGGGCCCTGTTTAGTTGTTGATTGGCGGTCTTGTCTGCCCGCATAGAACTCCCTATGATTGTTTATCTCTAGTTAGTTATTTATTTTCACAGGGGCTATAGGCCTTGTCGGCCGGGGGTTATATTTACAACCACTATATAACCCGTTGTTTTCTTGATTCCAGGGTAAGGGTCAGCCCTGCACCAGAGGTGCTTAGGCTCAGTCAGCTCAGCAGTTCAGGTCCTAGTAGGGCACCAGGTGTCAGTCATGCCTCCCAAGGTGGGGTGTGACAATATAATAATAATTATAACAAAATACCAATAATTTCATATTTTCAAATATAGAAAAAAATATTTACCTAGCTATCAAATTTGGTAAAAAGAAAAAATCACGGTTATATAAATTTCATCAATCATGCCTTAACTAAAAATCTCATAAAACACGTCTGTATATTAATCATTGCTATTCTTTGTTCACTTTATTTATCATTTTTATTTTTATTTTGACAGATGTATGTCTAATCTACACTATAATTGATTCCTAACCAAACTTGACAACTTATTTTCCTTATTAAAAAAGAAAATCACAAACCATATTTTTTATAATGTCAGAAAGATGTTTCAGTTCAATTCTAGTTCAACATGGTGGAAGATGGGATGTAACTTTTTTTTCACCCAAGGAACAATTTTTTTCATAAAACCATATTTATTTTATTTTTTAATATATTTACAGATTTTATGTTACAATACACGATGAAAAAATTATATATACTTAAATGCTTAATTCATTTTTTATCTTGTGGAAATATGTGCAAAAAAATAATTCAGAAATAAGTTTTTTTTTGTTTTATAATTTGTAAACATTTTCATATGTTAATTGATTTCATAATTATAGAGTATACTCAATTTTAGTATATTTTATTGTTTTAAGATGAAAATTTTTAATATTTCTTAATATTTTTATTTTTTTAAAATTTTCGTTTGAATTCACATAATATATACTTATAAATTATGATATATTTTATGGTGTAATTGTTATTTATTTTTTGATATTTTATAATTTTATCTTATTAAAATATATTGTCTGTATAGAATTTGTATGCATGTGTGTGTGTATATACCATATTATAATGAATTCATGGCAAAATTTAATTGCACAACACTTATATAAATATGATTTAATGATATATTTTTTTTATAAATACATGTATCGATAGCATTGCAGATGATTTCAAAAAGTTCATTGTTTGTCTGAAATCTAGAAAGTGTAGCTGTGAAAGATTTCAATTGGATGAATTGTCATGTGGTCATGCTATGGTTGTAATCTGGCACCGCTGCCAATATGATTATCAATATTTTTCGATTTTCTACAGTAAAAAAAACTTTCAAAATATATATGCATTATTTATTGTGCCTCTTCCATGTGAAGTACTTGAAAAATCTCAATGCATATTTTGGAAGAAAAATTATCGCCACTCAAGATAAAGAGACCACCTAGAAGGCCAAGCTACAACAAAAATAGTAGCTTATGTGCAAAAAAAGACACAACAAGAAGACCTATATCAAACTTCCTCGTAAACAAAAAATATTTTATTTTTCCTTTTGTATATACTTACTATTTTTAGGCATATTGAATTAAGTTTTAAATTTTCTATGATCATGAATTGTACTTAAATGACATAATAATCATTGACTTTTAAAATTTATTTTATTAAAGTATGAACATAAAATCATATTTTATTAAAGTAATTTAAATAATATGTTTTGTTTATGTAAACTGGTTCTCATATAATTTGTATAATACGTAGTGTTGTGAAAATAAAATTAAAAAATTTAATTAAGAAGGTGTGAAGGGGAGTGTTAGAATGGGTTAAAGTCCCACATTGGTTGGGGAATTGACTGGTAGTTTGTTTATATGAACTTGGGCAATCCTCCCCTCTTGAGCTAGCTTTTGAGGTTGAGTTAGGCCCAGGTGTCATATCTTTACATGGTATCAGAGCCAGGTTCATTCCCGTTTGGGCTCCCAGTCCACACTCCAGTCGGGCCTGGGTGTGAAGGGGAGTGTTAGAGTGGGTTAAAGTCCCACATTGATTGGGGAATGGACTAGTAGTTTGTTTATATGAACTTGGGCAATCCTCCCCTCTTGAGCTAGCTTTTGAGGTTGAGTTAGGCCCAAGTGTCATATCACATGTTGATATATAACAAGGGTTTTATTGAAGAACAAGAAAAGAAAGAATCAAAAAGGCTAACTGAGAATTGAATGCAATGATCTAGAATGGGGAAGGGGGTGCCTATATATAGGTATAAACTAAAATCCTAATGCCAATAGGAATAGGATTACCTAAAATCCTAATGCCCATAGGACTACCAATTATATGGGCTAACATTCCCCCTCAAACTCATAATGCGACAGTAATAAGCATTGAGAGTTTGTCACACAAGAAACGAAACCGAGACGTCGACTGAGCCTTCGTAAAAAGGTCAGCAATCTGCAAGGCTGATGGAACAAAAGGAAGCGATATAGTCCCGAGTTGGAGATGATGACGAGTGAAGTGACAATCAATCTCAATGTGCTTCGTCCGCTCATGGAAAACAGAGTTCTTTGCAATTTGCATCGCACTCTTGTTATCACAATGTAGAGGAGTAGGCCGAGAAATGTGAACCTCCATATCTGCAAGAAGCCCGCGTAACCAAATAATCCACATGTAGTCACTGCCATAGCACGATACTCAGCCTCCGTGGAAGATCTAGAGACAACATCTTGTTTCTTGCTCTTCCATGATATCAAAGAATCTCCAAGAAACACACAAAACCAGTGGTGGATTTGCGATCATTGCGATCGCCATCCCAGTCAGCATCACTATAGGCTCCCAACTCGAGAGATGACGTCGAGGGAAATAAGAGGTTCTGAAACTGGGTGCCACGAAGATATCTCAAAATACGAAGTACAGCTCCCCAGTGAACTGAAGTAGGAGCAGTAACAAACTGGCTAACAACGTGAACTGCATGAGCTATATCCGGGCGAGTAACGGTAAGATACACCAAGCTACCTACAACAGTCCGATAAAGACTCAGATCTGTTAACAAAACACCATCACTAGGAGAGTACCGTGCATTGGTTTCAAGTGGAGTATCTGCAGTCCTGTTGTCAGAAAGGCGCGCCCGTTTAAACAAGTCAGATATATACTTAGTCTGAGAGAGAAGATATCCTTTCTTAGACTGAGCCACCTCAATACCCAAAAAATAACGTAGCAGGCCCAAGTCCTTCATGTCAAACCGATGAGCCAAATCATGCTTCAATGACTCAATACCATCATGATCATCACCAGTTATAACCATATCATCTACATATAAGCACAAAAGGATTCGCCCTGCACTCGTACTTCTAACAAACAACGCCGAATCATGGTTACTCGGGACAAAGCCAAGGGAAGTAATCACAGTGGAGAATTTCTCAAACCAAGCACGAGGGGCTTGCTTGAGACCATATAGAGCTTTTCGAAGCCGACAAACTTCACCCGGCTGGTGATCAATACCTGGTGGAGGAGTCATATACACTTCCTCATGGAGATCACCATTCAGAAATGCATTCTTGACATCCATTTGAAATATCTTCCACTGTCGAACGGATGCAACTGCAATCATAGTGCAAACAGTCGTCATCTTTGTCACCGGGGCAAAGGTCTCCTCATAGTCCGTACCATATTTTTGTGAGTACCCTTTTGCCACAAGTCTAGCCTTGTATCGCTCAACAGACCCATCAAGCTTTGTTTTTATCTTATACACCCATCGACAGCCAATCGTATGTTTACCAGGTGGGAGGGTAACCAAATCCCATGTGTGTGTCTGATGAAGAGCAGTGAGTTCCTCCGCCATAGCATTCTGCCAAAGAGGATCAGACACAGCCTCTCTATAGGACTCAGGTTCAGACAATTGATGTATGTTTGCAATAAAGGAAGCAAATGGCGGTGAGTAAGCAGAATAAGCAAAATCAGGTAGTCTGGTGGACTTACTCTGACAAGTAGACCTCCTCAGAGGTGGTGGATCTCCAGTCTCAGGCGGGGCTGAAGCACTGTCAGGCAGCACATCGAGTGGCACGGCTGAATCCGAAACTAGAGCCTCTGTGTCAATGCCAAATGGATCAATACGCCGAAGATCTGACTTAGTAACATCATGGGATTTAGCTGGAATTGAATAGAAAGGAATATGCTCCAAAAAGGTGACATGCCGTGAAACATATAATTTTTGACTGACAGGATCATAGCAACGATAACCTTTCTGTCCAACACCATACCCCAAAAACACATATATAGCTGATTTTGGCTCCAGCTTGTTTCTTTCAACATGAGGACGAAGGACAAAACAAGTACATTCAAAAATGCGTAACACAGAGTAATCTGGCATGTAACCATATAATTTCTGAAACAGAGACATCCCTGAAGTCAATGCAGTAGGAATACGATTGATCACATATATAGCAGTTAGGACTGCTTCTCCCCAAAAATTACTAGGAACCTCTGCAGATAATAGTAAGGAGCGTGCTGTCTCAATAATATGACGGTGTTTCCTTTCGGCAACACCATTCTACTCAGGAGTATCTGTACAAGATGACTGGTGTATGGTACCATCAGAGGCAAGTAACTGAGTGAAATCATTGGAGGTATATTCACCCCCTAAGTCACACCTGAAACACTTTATCACAACCGAATGTTGCGTTTTAACAAGGGCTCTAAAATTGCTGTAAATGCCAAAGAAGTCAGACCTGCGCTTCATAAGATAAACCCAGGTATACCGAGTGTAGTCATCTATAAATGAAACATAATAGTTCGAACCACCCTTAGTGGATACTGGTGATAGTCCCCATACATCAGAATGAATAATGTCAAAAGGAGCAACTGAATAAGATATACTTTTATTAAAAGGTAAGGCAGAAAATTTTGCCAGTTTACAACCACTACAATCAGAAATATCAGAAGTGCTTACATGACCTAAAGCACCAGTAGAGGCTAAAAAACGTAAACGTGACACTGATACATGTCCCAAGCGGGAATGCCAAAGATAAAACTGCGATGACAATGGGCTCAAACGAAAAGAAGACAAATCAATGATGGAGGCGGCAACAGCAGACACTCTGAGACTCTTCAGGACATAGAGTTCCCCCAACCTACGGCCAATCTCAATCACCTTCTGAGTGTGTTGGTTCTGTACAACACAAACGGAGTTAGAAAAGAATACCCAATGACCAGTTCTACACAACTGACTGACCGAAGCAAGATTGAAAGCAAGTTTAGGAATATAATAGACATCAGACAGAACAATGTGAGAGGTAGTAATAGAACCGACACCCTCGACTGGCATAGATGTAGCACTGGCAGACATAACAGAGAGTGGTGAAATAGGTGACAAGGAACCAAAAGATGACAGACAATGTGACATATGATGGGTCACACCAGAATCCAGAATCCACAAGGATGAGGGAATACCTGATGTACTGGAGGAAGCTGGGCCTAAGCTGGACGCTGACATGGCAGTAGGATTGGATGCCAAAAATTGTCTGAACTGTTCGAACACCCGAGGATCCAACGCCGAAGGAGGCACAGTGCTAGACTCAGCACCTACTGATGGTGTAGCAGCAGCGAACTGTGGAGGAGTACCAAAGGAGTGTGGCTGTCCATTCTTCTATTGCTGACCAAACTTAGCCTTGTTGAGTAACAAGGGACACTGAGCCTTCCAATGATTTTTCTGTTTGCAAAATGCACACTCATCAAACGCAACTTTAGGAGATCGTCGCGATTGATTGGAAGTCTGAGGCTGAGAACGTTGTGGTCTGGACTGATCCGGTGAAGCAACAAACACAGCAGAAGTAGGTGTTTTTGACCCTTTATCTAATTGAGACTTGATACGAGTCTCTTCTGCAATCAGTTCATGGACAACTGAATCAACTGTGGGGAGGGGAGATCGATGCAGAATTGTTCCACATAGTCCTTCAAAATCAGAACGTAATGCCATAAAAAATTGAACCAAACGTTGCTCTTCCCTCCTAGCAATATACGACGCAAAACCTTTCAATTTTGCGGATTCGGTAAGGGCCAATTGATCCCACAAATCAGACATAGCAGTATAGAAATATTGAATGCTCATAGCATTCTGTTGAAGAGCACGAATATCGTATTCTAATTGGTACTGCTTGGCGAAGTTAGACTGAGTGTACAGTCTCTCCAAGTGATCCCAGATTTCTTTAGCTGTGTCATATTTAGCCAATTGCATACCAATTGACTGAGTTACTGAGTTGTTAATCCAAGTGATAACCTTAGAGTTAGCAGTTTCCCATAAATCCAATGACAATACAAAGTCCTCAGCCTTCTCATCCTTAAGTTTGGATTTAACCCCACTAACATAGCCCTACATATTTTTGCCACGAAGAAAATTCTTCATGACATAACTCCAATACACATAATTTTTGCCATCTAATTGAGTGTTAATGGATTGGAGAGAATCATCCTTTCCATCCATATTGACAAAAGCAAAGTGAATACACCAAGATAAGCAACCCCAAAACAACGATAAGAACAAAATACCCTAGTCACAAAACAAACCAACAACGACGTCCAAAACAAACCAAACCAACAACGAATTTAGCGGAAGCATCAAACACAGGAGAACATCAACTCGATCCGCGAAAATTGGTGATTATTTACAAGTAGGGAAGAATCGATTTATTTTGGCTCTGATACCATATTGATATATAACAAGGGTTTTATTGAAGAACAAGAAAAGAAAGAATCAAAAAGGCTAACTGAGAATTGAATGCAATGATCTAGAATGGGGAAGGGGGTGCCTATATATATGCATAAACTAAAATCCTAATGCCAATAGGAAGAGGACTACCTAAAATTCTAATGCCCATAGGACTACCTAAAATCTTAATGCTCATAGGACTACCAATTATATGGGCTAACAAACTGGTTCTCATATAATTTGTATAATACGTAGTGTTGTGAAAATAAAATTAAAAAATTTAATTAAGAAATATGATAAGAAAGCAATCATTACAATTGAACTCTCAAATGCCAAATTTTGTTTTAGTTTTTCAAATCGCTGTCTTTCATCTTACCACCTGATATTTTCATTTCACTTTTAAAATTAACCTTCAAATTAAACAAGCGTTGTCATTGCACTGCGTGGTCGTGCATTCATTCCTTTCTTCACACAACCGACCGTGTGGTCCGACTAGAGACTAAATAAATTCTGCACGATTTCAATTTTCTCATGTGCAGTCGCACAAAGACTTCAATATTGTTGATAGTTACTGTCTTAGCTATGTGTTTTCAAGTTATATTGCGCGATTGCGTACCTCATTTAAACAAGACAATTAAATTTCTTTTTGGTCCTCTTTTTTTAAATATTTAGTTATCACTCCGTATTTTCTTTATTGGGATACTCGTTGATAACTTGTTTACTATTGGTATATCTTATTTGTTAAAAATTGATTTTTGAGTTGTTTATTGCTATATGAGTCAACTTATTATAGTTTGGATTTATAATTTATTTAGAATTTGGTGTTAAATATTTTTTAGAAAATTATATTTTCATTTTTTAGGGTCTTATGTTGATATATATATATATATATATAATTTTTTTTTGGGGGGGGGGGTGTAATGTTGTTATCAAGATTAGTAATTCAAATATTTGCAAAATGGTTAGAAATTGATAGTACAAATAGCACATATAACACATATGGCATTAAACAACTTGAAAATCAAACTTCTACCACACGCTATACCAATATGTATACAACTTGGCTGCCAACAAATCAACAAACCAAAAAATAAATAATCAATCAACATAAACAAACATTATATAAATCCAAGAATTATACGAATATAATAACATAAGACAAAAAAATTAAAAGAACATATATAAAAATATTTGAAACCTATTTCTAAATATTTATAAATCCAATTGTAAATCAAATTTAAAAAATGACAGTTAACAATTTAAAAACCAAAATTTTAATAATAATTTATACAAATAACAACTTGTCAACTAATAAAATAATAAATAAAATACGGATTCATAAAATAAAAATTATTTCCAAAAAAAATAATGTATTATCAATTTCTAACCATTTTGCAAACATTTGACCACTAATCTTGAAAAGTAATTTTTACATTATATAAAAAAAAAACATCAAATCAACATAAGAAAAAAAAATAAAAAGTCCAATTTAAAAAAAAATTAATTCCAACTTCTTAATAAATTATGAATCCAAACTATAATAAGTTATCACATATGATAATAAATAACTCAAAAATAAAATTATAACAAATAAGATATACCAAAATGTAAACAAGTTATCAGCCATTAAACCAATAAAGAAATACAAATTCATAAAATACACAATAAAATAAATAATTATTGAGTAAATTTTTTTTTAATATTTTCTGGGTCCTTTTCTTTTGGACTTGAAATTTTCTCTTTGTCAGACTTTGATCTTTTTCTTGTTGCATGGTCGATTTCATTTTTGAAATTAGAATCTTGATTTATTTTGGTAAGATTGCTGCTCAAAATTTTTTTAGATTTTTTTTTTCAAGATCTTGCTTGTTATTTTGGGGCTATTTGAAATAAAGAATTTCTTCCCCCCTACTATGATAATTTTTTGAGTGTACCAAAAATCATGAGTTTTTGTCCTTCTCAGTCATTTTTATAGGAGATTGAGTAAATGCATTTAACTCAAAACTCAACTGTGATAATGGTTTATTGGGGCTGTTAATCGGGAATGATCGATAATTTTTGCGAATAGTAGTGTTTTGTTTAGAATTGGATTTCATTGAATATGAAGTTTTAAAAAAAGACAGATACTTTTTCAATGAAGGTTTAGAGGATGATAATTTGGAAAAGACAAACTCTTTTGTTAGATAAAGATTTAGAAGTTACTGAAAAAGAAGAGTTTCGATCGGTTATATTGAGATGAGTATTGTGGAAGGAAACAAATTAGTTTAGAAGAAAGAAGAATCACACGGTGATATGAAAAATTATTACTTTTAGTTTATAGATATCTACGCTAAGAAAAAATAATAATTTTTTAACCAATAAATTACTCCTAGTTTATAAATATCTATGCTAAAAAAAAGAAAAAAAATATTTTTTTAACGGAAAATTACTCCTAGTTTGTAAATTTATTTTTTAACCGTATTACATTACAGTAAAAGTGTTACACCCCGTAAATTCTTGACATGTTGATGGCCTATTCGCATGTTGGTTAAGAGTTTTAGAAGGCCATACATGCTAGAAAAATGCCGGAGGAAGACCGGACAAGGGCCGCATCGGACCATCGCAAGAGGAGGCCGAGCAGAACCCCTCCGTGATGGCAACGTGCCACGGAGGAAGCCCCTCCGCGATGGCCAACGTGACATGGAGGGGGGGTGTCCAGGCCCAACTATATAAAGCTCCACTTCGTTTCAAAATTCACTTCTCCACAATTTAATTTCCAGAACACGACCAGAACAGTAAGGGACGAAGGGTTTTGATAAATATTCGTCTGATTACACCGTCAAACATAGTCCAAACTCAAATTAACTCTGGATACCAAAGTATAAAGCTGCAAAGAACATTCCTACGGAGTTAGTTTCGCGAAATTCGGCCGGCGAATCGTCGTTCTGCCGAGCTAAGGTAAGTGGAATTGCTCCAAATTAGTGTCAATATACTCCTAGCCCTAAAGTGAGTATTTCTCCCTTCTGGACTTCCGAGAAATAACGAGTTTTCAGCTGTTTTCCGATAAGCCAAAGTTTGGGCTATATATATATATCAAAGTAGTGTTTCTTCCGGAATATTGATGGATTTACTTCTAATTACTGTGTATATGAATGTAGTTAGAAGGAGTAGCTGGATATTGACCGAGTTACGTCAGTTAGTCCAGAAGTCAGAAACTGAGGTATGTAAAGCCAATTTCTTCGGCAAGCTAGTAGTTCCGGTATAGTGAAATAGTTCAAGTGCCAGTAGAATGTTTCAGAAGCCGCATATTATGTTTAGTATAAATTCTAGTATGATGTTAGAAACATCATGTCATGTGTAGAGTGAAACTTACTAGCACGATATAAATTCTAGTAGAAAGTTTCAGAAATAGTACGGCATGCCCAGTGTGTAATCTAGTAAAGTACGTCAGGATATTATCGTGTTCAGCCGAAACTTAGAAAAACAATACAAGTGCCCGTAAAGTATTTTAGAAATAGAATAGTAGCTTAATATTAATTTTAGAAAGCATGTTAGAAATAGTAAATCATGTTTATCATGAAGCTTAGTCATACAACATGATTCTCAGCAGAAATATTATATTCTATTTTAGTATCAGATTCAGCATAGTATGACAGAAATTATATATATACCATTATCATTGGTTTCAGCATGTATGTATGCAGTTAGTATTATTAGTTGAGACTTGACTGTATTATTTTGGGTTGGATTACCTAGCATCTATGACCGCCCCAGGGTCAATAGCTGTATCGACTCGTCCGCCAGAGGGCGAGGGTACGTCGCTCTATGGAGTGGCATGCTGTCCCCTAGGGGACGAAGATGGGATGCCAGTTTCCCCATATTTTGCCTTGGTCGGCTTTTATACACCCCCGTCGAGTGGGTACGCCCGGGGTGTTGATTCAGGAGTCCTCCGGACTCAGGTACAGTTATAGTCAGGGGCTCAGCGGGCCCAAGTGCATACCTAGGGGACCGGCAGGATGCTTATAGTTACTAGGAGAGATGGGATGACCGGGATAGGGGTGTAGATTGCGTGTTGGTTGTACCTCCCGGCTTATGGAGGCTGGGTAAGGTTTATGTGTGCTATGCTATGTTATGTTATGCTATATTACGCCATGTTATGTTAGTTATGAGTAGACAAATAGTAGAATGCCACGTTACCAGGTACAACTCCTACTCCTTTCAGCATAGTTGAGGACAATCTTAAACGCATACTTTCAGTCAGTTACAGTCTATTTCTTTCTATTTCAGTTCTATCAGTTATATTACTTGTCTTCAGTTATTTTTCCAGTTGTTGCTTTGCATAATCAATACCAGCGGTACTGACGCCCGTGTGGGGCGTTGCATTACTTACCTGCAGGTACTCATAGACGAGGAGCCGATCCCTCGTAATTCCAGCCAGCACACAGAGTCATCAGCTCCTGTCATCCGGAGCTAGACAGCTAGAGATTTATTCCTTTTCTATTGTTGTACAGTATGGGTAGGCCGGGGCCCTGTCCCGACCATCTTATCAGTATTCTTAGAGCCTTGCAGATTGTATATTCCCTGTGGTTAGTTGTACCGGTCGTGTGAGGTCGTGTGTATGTTTTAGTTTGTTTATGATGGCCGTGTGGGGCTTTATTCAGTTGGTAGTGGTGATCTTGTTGGTCACGTAGCAGCTTAGCACTTGTTTTCTTGATTCAGAAATAACTAGACAACATGGTGACCTTGTCGGTCCGCATAGGTCCCTATTGATTCAGTGATTCTGGGTAGCTGTTGTTTTCTTACAGGTGGCTATAGGCCTAGTCGGCCGGAGACTGTATTTACAGCCGTTATATAGCCCGTCGTTTTCTTAAATCCAGAGTTAGAGCCAGCCTGGCACCAGAAGTGCTTAGGCTCAGCTAGTCCAGTAGTCCAGGTCCTAGTAGGGCACCAGGTCTCAATCATGCCTCCTAAGGTGGGGCGTGACAAAAAGATAACTACCATATATCCACAATATTGATATATTTATAAATAAATTATTAATTAGTAAACAAATCAAAGTGTTGGTATAACTTATAACTGAAAGTCTTATAATAATATTCTATATAATTTTTTCCTTTTTATAATTGGTGGAATGGCTCGGAAAACTCTCAATTATCATCCCGAACTTGATATTCCACGAAATTTCATTCAAATATTTTTACTTAATTAAAAAAAATTTACATGAGGTAAATATTATTAAATTAATATTACTATTTTTATCGAACTTAAAAAATATTTAGTAATAATACATTAATTTATCAAATATATCATAATTAAATATGTTTACTATCTCTAGATTTTACTACTTTATATTTATCTAGGTATAAAGAAGATTCCTTTACTCAAACCTATAGTAACTACTCACAATCTCCAACTTCTTCTCTTCTCCATTTTTCTTCCAATATTTTTCAAATCATGTGATTTCTTCCTCGAATAATTTTTTTCCAAATTAAGCTAATTTGTTGATTTTTTTCTTGCATTATTATTGTATATTGTGTTGTTATTTTTATCTTAGGAGTTCATTGTAGATTTTTTAATTTTTTTTGTATTTAATGGCATATTTGCTCTTTAGTTTTTTATTTGTATTATTGTTATATATTGTGTTGTTATTTTTATCTTAGAAGTTCACCGTATATTTTTTAATTTTTTTGTATTAATGACTTATTTTCTCTTTCTTTTTTTTTTTTTTGCATTTTTAATGTATGTATTTTAGTTATTTTTGTATTCTCAAGTGTGAACTATATATTGGATAAAGTGCACAATATATACAAAAATTATATTTTTGTATGTAAAAATGATATATTTTCTTTTATTGGTTTATTTATTTATTTATTATTGATGTATATTGTGTTATAATTTTAATCTTATGAGTTCTGTGTGTGTGTGTGTGTGTGTATATATATATATATATATTAGGAATTACTGATTTATTTGCTTCTTTTTTTTTTGTATTTCTAATATATGTATTTTAATAATATTTATATATTCAAATGTAAATTATATATTGTATTATTATTGTATGTACTAATAATATTTGTTTTATCATAATTTTTGTATTCTCGAGTGTAAATTTTGTATTTTCAAAATCTTTTACTATATCGAATCAATAGTTATGGGAGAGAAATTTTATGAGAGTAATTTTAAAAGAAAAATTTATGATTATTTAAGGATTAATTCTAATTAAAATTTACTCTACAATTGTTTACATTAATATGATATATTTAATAATAAAAATATAATAATTTTAATAAATATAAATCAATAATATTATTAATAATTAATAAGATAATATTGTGTGTCCAAATACTTTTTCCCTTCAAAATAAGACTTTTAAAGCCCTGCACGAAATGTGTGGAATAAAGAGCGTGGACTAATAAATATATATATTTTTTTTTTTAAAAAAAAGGGGCACCTCTTGTCTTCCCTCTCCATCTTCAACTCACTGCCTCTTCGTCCTATTATTTGATTTGTTTCCATGGTCTTTCATTATTGGTTTCTTCTCAAATCTTTTGAATTTTTTTCACTATTAACTTCAATGGGTTGGTGGTTTGAATTTATCGAGAAATAGTTCAAGATCTGTTTTTTTTCAGATAACAATCTTAGTTGGTTATTCCCATTTTCCTGAGTTGATCATAATTATAGTTAACGAAAACTTTTTTAGTCGACAATGATAATTGGTGCTTTCCATATTTAGATTTTGTGGGATTTGATCCATAATGCCATATTTTAGATGGATTTTTGTGTAAATTGTATTTGTGTTATGAAATAATAAAGAAAGAACACGAATATTGTATAGAGGAAGAGAGAAAGAGAGAAGTTTTTATTTCTCTTGATTGGATTAAATACAATGAAGGAGAAATCCTCTATTTATAGGGATAATTTCTCCTAACTTTTCTCCAAAAGATAGACTTTCACAATGATATAAATACATATATCTAGTACAATACAAATACCTTTATAGACATTCACTATAATACAAATATGTTTATAACACTCCCCCTTGAATGTCTATTTGATAGATAATGTGCCTCGTTAAAACCTTACTAGAAAAAACCCAGTGGGAAAAAAAATCTAGTGAAGGAAAAAGAGTACACATATCTAATAATACGCATTTTTGGCTGCCTCATTAAAAACCTTACAAGGAAAACCCAGTGGGACAAAACCTTGCAAGGGAAAAAGAGTACAGCGCGTATTAACTCCCCCTAATGAGAACATCTTTGAATCTTTGCATCCCGATCTTGTGCACCATCTTCTTGAAAGTTGCAGTTGGTAGAGATTTGGTGAATAAATCAGCCACATTATCACTTGAACGAATCTGTTGCACATTGATATCACCATTCTTTTGGAGCTCATGTGTGTAGAAAAACTTTGGCGAGATGTGCTTCGTTCTATCTCCTTTTATGAATCCTCCCTTTAGTTGTGCTATGCATGCAACATTATCTTCATACAAAATTGTGGGTACTTTGTCACAGTTCAAACCACATTTTTCTCTAATGAGATGTATCATGGACCTCAACCACACACATTTTCGGCTTGCTTCATGAATAACTATTATCTCAGCATGAGTTGATGAAGTAGCTTCGAGAGACTGCTTTGTAGATCTCCAAGATATTGCAGTACCTCCACATATGAACACGTAGCCAGTTTGAGATCGAGCTTTGTGGGGGTCAGATAAATACCCAACATCAGCATAGCCAATAAGATCGGGACTTGCTAAAAAATTAACCGAATGTTATGCCTTATAGTATTAGCAAGATATATTAGTACATCAATTACACTGAGATATGGTACTTCAGGACCAAGGATTTCCTCATATAAGAATTATGAACAAGTTTAAAGAAACTTGTAAATGCTTCAGGCATTTTGAATCCTTCATGATTTTCATATAAATTTTATCAAGTGATAACATTCATTAATATTTAAATGCGTGACATCTTCTAGTGTCTGGACTACAGGTCCAATAAGCTTTATGCTTATCAATACGCATCATTTCACTTGATAATTATTTCTACATCAGCATGCTTTAATAGATATAGAATTCAGATCTTCACAATCTTTTACAATATTGCGCACTATATTGTATCAAAAATATCATCGACGATCAGTTCCAATGCGACATAACTTATTGAGATCTCTTCATTTTTCATCATTTTCAGGTACCTGAACCT
The DNA here is from genome assembly GCA_035772735.1 of Datura wrightii. Taxonomy (NCBI): domain Eukaryota; kingdom Viridiplantae; phylum Streptophyta; class Magnoliopsida; order Solanales; family Solanaceae; genus Datura; species Datura wrightii. The sequence continues at coordinate 150,201,789 of JASDFA010000018.1, forward strand.
TTGCCAAGGTTTTATGAAGTGTTATGTCGTGGTGCTTTCTCAAAGCACTTGCCTCATCATTATGACCATCTTAATCACTTGCTCCTCTCCTTCTTCAAAAAGTTCTATATTTGGAACCGTTTGGTCTATCACGCTTCAGGCGTCTCATAGACTCTATCCTTCAAGGAGTTTCCATTGGAGCATTTGCAACTTTTCTTTTTCCCGAGGATCTAGATAATTCATCCCACACTCAATTTTTAGTTGCTAATCACTTCTCCCCCTAATGTTAGAAAAACTAACATTTACTCCCCAAGCTCATTTGGGGACCCATCTTTGTGCGTTGTGGTGGGGCAATTCAATCATATATCGCACATTCAAATTTTAGATGGAATTATTTGGTCCCAGACCCTGAACCAATTGTGATAGGGGAACCTTGTTGGCTTGATGCATTCAAGTGTTGCTACATGTTAAATAAACATATCTCATACCAAATTTTATTTGGGAGTTTTATTCTCATAACCAATGATTTAGCTTTAATTGGAGGCATACAATTTTCGCTAAACCAACATAGATATGAATCAGCATTATCAACATGATTTTATAATTTGGAACTATGCTCTTAATTTAATAATTCGAGCAACAACCTTACAAAAATCAATTGTAAGTTGATATCAAAACACATGTGATCATACCATGGATGCATCTATTAGCAAACGATTCACATGGTAGGTGAATGGGCCCATATTCACCATTTTATAAGTTTCAAAATTTCAGGGAATATAATTCCAATCTTAGCTGATCAAGATCATTCTATCATGATAACAAGCAACACAAGAGAATTCTTGAAGAATCTTTTATTTCTATAGCCACGTAAATTCTCAATTATTTTTGCATCACATTTGAACCGGGATGGCCAACCGGTTATGCCAACTTATTTCAGTAAACTCCTAGTTTACTTTCGTATGTGATTTCATCATCATACCCATATTTATGTACTACAAATAAAAAATCGACGGGTAATCTTTTACATAAATATTTATAACCCGCTTCAATTGTAGTAGCATGAAGATATTAGATCTTCCCATAATTTATAGTCTCAATTTTTTTCAATGTCCTTGAAACTTATAAGTTTCCTTTTGAGACTTACTACAACAATTTCATTCCTTCAGGTAGTAATACATTAGCTCTTCCGGAGCTCTCAATTAATTTTGTATACTAGCACATATCAATCATATCAAAATAGTTTCTCCACATAGTTTCAACTTTGAAACAATTTTGAATGTTGATGAGCTATACTCATGAACAGACTTATAGTCTTGATGGATCCAATCATATAGTGCCTTTGGGTGGATGACCATCTTTAGGTGGTCATACCTTTCTTTTAGGCTATTCCACAAAACAAGTGTATCCTTGATCGTGAGATATTCAATTTTAAGAATTTCGTCAAGATAATGACGCAAAAATATCATAGCCTTAGCACGATCTTGTTTTGATGCTTTGTTTTCACTTTTAATGGTATCTCCAAGACCCATTGCATCCATATGGATTTTTGATGCTTTGATTTCCCTTCAGGGACTAGATCTGTATTAGATCTATATTTGTAACATTTATCAAAGTTCTCAAATTCTCATTCTTCAGGAATGGAACATGATCATCAAAATATGCCTTAACCACATAAGGTATGATAGCTTAAAACCTCTTTTAAGATATTGCTACTTCGAGAGCAAATCGAGGTATGCATATAACATAGATGATTTCTCTTACATATTTTCACAATATTGTTCTGCTGGAACAAATATATTTTCACAATATTGTTCTTCTGGAACAAATATATTTTTCACAATATTGTTCTTCTGGAACAAATATATTTTTCACAATATTGTTCTTCTGGAACAATTATATTTTTCACAATATTGTTCTTCTGGAACAAATATATTTTTCACAATATTGTTCTTCTGGAACAAATATATTTTTCACAATATTATTCTTCTGGAACAATTATGAGGCATGAATTGCCAAGTGAATCAATAAGTCGTCCTCAAGTTCATATACAAAATCGATATTGTTATTAGTAAATACATAAATATCAAGAAATACTAACCTTCATCTTTCTAAGAAAACTTTGATTTTTCTTACCTCAGATCTTTCAAAGTGAGTGCTCAAGGCAGAGACTCGTGCTGATAACGTGTTATGAAATAATAAAGAAAGAACACGAATATTGTATAGAGGAAGAGAGAAAGAGAGAAGTTTTTATTTCTCTTGATTGGATTAAATACAATGAAGGAGAAATCCTCTATTTATAGGGATAATTTCTCCTAACTTTTCTCCAAAAGATAGACTTTCACAATGATATAAATACATATATCTAGTACAATACAAATACCTTTATAGACATTCACTATAATACAAATATGTTTATAACAATTTGGAATTTTTGGGGCTCTTTTTTTTGTTATCTATATAATTAGGTGAAAATTCAAACAAAAACGTATAATTATTGTTTTTTCAATAAACTCGGTGTAATCAAATTCATAATGAGGCAAAACACATGATATGGGTTAGCTCACAAATTCGTTTTTATAGAAATGATTGATAGCAGCTAAAGTGATTAAATAATAAATATATAGGGCAAGTTAAATATATCAAGAAATAAGTATTTTTTGGGTTAACTTGCAAATTAGTGTTTATAGAGATGATTGATAGCAGCTAAAGTGATTAAATAATAAATATATAGGACAAATTAAATATATCAAAAAATAATTTTTTTTATGTTATCTTGATCAGATGTTTGAAGCATCTGGGACCTCGACTGTCTGAAATTGATGATACAGATGCATAGCCAGATGAAATAAAAGATAATGAGAGCCGATGACAGCTAGAAAATAGTAGATGTATATTTCACCGTTCATCCAATGGTTTATACAAGTAAAAAGAGCACTTATTTATAATTACTAGATGAGGAAAGGGCCCGTTTACGGGCCCAATATTATAAGTTTTATTTATTTATTTTGAATAAAATTATTTAATTTTTGTTCTTTTCACTTAAGCACATAAAGAACAATAATAAAGTTTTTTATTCATACTTCTTAATAAAGTATTTTTTCTAATTTATTAAACTAAGTAATAATTTTTAATATATTAAATTCAACTAACTTAAAAGAATTACATGTTTTATTACTTGTTATTTTAATATTCACTTAGTATTAAATTCAAACACTGAATTGAACATTTAATTTAAGTGACATGCTTTTTACGTTTGTATCTGGGCAATTGGATAATAGATTAAAAAATGCAAGTATCTTATGTATTAATAAAAAATTATTAAAAAAATCAATATGTGATCATAGAAGATGAAAAGAAAAAAAATACGATTTCTTTAATTTATGTCTTGTATATACTAAAATTAAGGTAATATTTAGTCTAATAAATAACAAAATAGTTTCAAAAAAGATTTATGTATCCAATGAGATAATATAGTGCTTTTATTAAAAAGTTAAAAGACATTGACAATTATTAATATGATATAAATTGTAGCTAAATATGATAATTTACACATATATCTTTTAAATTTTTTAGAGTCTAAATATATGCAATTTTCTTAAATTTAGAAGTAAATGTAAATAAAATTATATATCTTAAGGAGATAAGATATATACTTTTTCTATTTAAAAATAAGTGGCTTTTTTATTTTTTCAGTTTGTTTCAAAATAAGTGGTGTCTCACCTAATTAAGTAGGATATTAAAGATGTTCTTTCAATTTTGTCCTTATTTAACTAAAGAAAATTACATAGTCAAAAAATACCAAAGAGACATCTTTTTCAAGATATTTATTAAAAATAAATTACTAAAAATACATCTTTTTTGGTAATAATATGTAAAGTATTACCATACCAACAAACAAAGAGCATACACCTAGGAGAGCATAGTGACCACCTTCTAGGAATGAGTAGTTTTATTAAGGGGTGCACCCAAGCTAAAAATTCTATTTATTTTGAAATGGAGAGAATATATATTAGATGTTACTTTTTATTGTAATGTGAAAGAGAATTATTAAATGTTGATATTTATTATGAAAAAAGAAAGTATATACGAAAATAAGTAAAAATATTTTTGAAGTATGCAAAATTAAAGAAAAAAACCTCTGATTAATAGTTTAGTCCAAAGTGTTTCTATTATTAATTTTGGATCAAAATACTTTTTCTAATTAACATATTATTTTTTTAACACATTCTTTTTAAATAAAGTATTATAACCCTTTATTAATTTTCATATATATAAGATTATAGTGACTCATCATTAATTTTCGTTTAGATGATGATAAAAATAAATTTTAAAAATAAAATAAGAAGATATTTTTATTTCTCAACTTTCATGAATGTCAGAAGGATGAGCAATTTGGTAATATAATTCTTTATATTAAAGATAAGATGAAATAATTATAGTGCCATGAAACACAAAAATTTATTACATTATTTCAAATAACAAAATATCTTTAAAATATGATCGATAGAGTTATTGTTGATTCTTTTTTTTCATTTTAACTTTATGATCAAGAAATATATTAGAAAATATTTATCCTACTTCAATTTGGAAAAGATTAACGAATAAAAATATTTTCTATTTTATTAAAAAAATAATTTTATCATTAGCTAAATAAAAATTAATAATGAGTAGGATCTGAAATAAATGACCTACATTATCAGTTTAAAAAGTATATAGGGTTATTCTATTTTAATTGATAAAATAAGATTAAGAAGAAAAAAGATTACTTCTCTTTTTTTATTAGTTAAAGAAACATCAAAAGAAAGTAATATAAAATAACTTTTCAAAAATAATATGTTTATAAATATGTTATTAGAAAAAAAATATTTTGACCAAAAGTAATAATAGGAGTATTTTTTGAATAAACAATTAACGGCAAAAATATTTTTGAACCAAACTATTAACGATAAGAATATTTTTGGACCAAACTAATAACAGAAGATATTTTTTTTTATCAATTTCACATAATGTAAGGGCATTTTGACCTTTTTATTAAGTAGATGTTATATATATTAGATCCTCACACCGATTAAACTTATAACTTTTGTTCTCCTAGTATAATATGAACAAATTCGTACCTTAAATTAAAATTTTTAAATATCGAATACACAAATAATTAAATTCAAACAAGGATTAAATATATTGACGTTTAGCAAAACGTACTTCTTAAATTACCTTTAGATATATGAACATTTCAATTTTTGAAATTTCTTTTCAAAAAGTGTGGATGAAATAAAAAATATTTAAAATATTAATAGATTCATTATTAATTACTATAATTTTATACAGTAATCAATTATGAAAGTAAAAAATTAATATAAATAAATTGAAATGGTTATTCTAATATTTAGGATATGATTATGCTTAACAAATGAAACAAAATTGATATCATGATATAGAAAATAAAAAATAAAAGAGTTTGCATGGTATGCGTACTCTAAACACACACATGAAATAAGATTTTTTGTGGGTTTAAAAAAAGAAAAATATACTTTAGACACATACATAGAATAAGATTTTTTTATGGGTTTAAAAAAATAAAAATATAGATCATTCTAGAATTTCATTTTAACCATTGATGCTATAATTATAATTTTGCCCTTAAATGAAGTTAGATTTTCAAAAATGTCATTGATCAACCTTATTATGGCTCTTCTATATAATAAAAATAATAAATAAATAAATAATAATAATAATAATAATAATAATAATAATAATAATAATAATAATAATAAATAGAAATATACAATAAAGTTAAAGTAAAAAATGAAGAAGCAATAAATAAATTTAACAGAGAAAGAGAAAAAATCAAGAGTAATGGAATATTCTAGTGTTTTTGTATTTTTATTATGAAAGAATATCTAACTTTTAAATTTTAACAGGTTTTCTTTTTTTTTTTTATAAAATATTTATGGATTAGATGTGAAATTCCAAAACTGCCCTTGGTTGTCCATTTAAGGCTCTTCTAAATATAGAAATTTATGCTATAGTACTATGGCCAATTAAACAGCTCCATCTGGGCCTTATTGTACATAGTGGTAACCATGATATTCATACTAGACCGTTATAGAAATCAGCTAGTAGTTTATCATTATTAGTAGGTGCCTTGTACAACCTTGCCTAGATGTTGCTATTGCTTTCATCATGCCTCCATGATTGATATTTTGATACCAAGCTTGGAATCACAATTTTCTTCTCGTTATTTTTTTACTGTTGTCCTTAGATGCCTCTTTCCATTGCCTAAAGAGTGATTCTGGAATTACTCGCTAAGACCTCATTTATCCTCTTATTAGTTGACTTACTGTAGCTTTATCCACGACTTCTTCATACCATGTGATATCACGTCTCTTGAAATGATATTTTCCCTATGTAGATAGTCTCTTGGTTTGTGGATGCTAATTTGGGAATCATTCGGGAAGCAGAACAATTACTGATTGTCACGACCCGAGCTGAGACCCTGAACATGATACGGGACTTAGAACCACAAATGGTTCCATGCCAACTGATAACGCTCAAAATATACTCCTCGTTTAGAGAGAATGTAAACGGTCGTTGTATTAAAACAAATAATCCGACGGGTGTCGGGGTCGAATCCCACAGAGAATAAAGAATGATTAGCACAAGAGTTGTTTAGTAAATTGAATTGATTCGCATCCAAAAACTGAAAACGTAAACGTGAATTTTGGGGGAAGTGAATACAGTAATATTGAGGACTCTAAAATTAGCTAATCAAGAGAGCAAGACAACAAAAATTGAGAAACAATAATGAGCAAAGGCTAGAGGTATGGCGTAGATGGGATATCGATCAAATCGAAATTTACTAGACAGTAAAGTTATTATTAATATGTGTAAATAACCTTGGAAAAAGATGGAGTCCGATATTTTTCAACCACTTGAGCTCCTTATCCTCAAGTTCTTTCAAACTTCAAGATACAGTTTAACTATTCCAATATGATTTGGGTTAGGGGTTGAGCTATTTCTAGCCATCAACCTATAAAGGAATATGATCATAGGTTTTGTCTATTTCTAGCCTAACCCCATATAATCAAATCCTTATCCACTATTAAATTCCCCCCCCCCATTACTTAATTCTTCTTTTTCAAGCCAAAATCATGTAAGAAAACAATACCCATATTTGCAACTACGAGTAATCAACAATAATTTGAGGAGAATTCAATAGATTTACACTAATTAAGTAATAAAAATATAAATCTAGCAATACCCAATTAAATTAAACACCTATCAACACACACCTCTAGCTACAGATTTAGCTACTCATAATTGAGAAACACGAAAGCATATTTATCAATAAACTCAACAATTTCATCATTAAGAGTAATCAAAATCCAACTCAAAATATCTCTATAATGGTGGTTATACTATGATGAAGAAGATGAAAAAGTAATATTTAAAATAATTCTTCCCTCCAGTGGAGTTATTTACCTCTCCAAAGTAATGGGAATATTCAATCATATGTTCAGAGTACTTTTTTTTTCTCTAGAATATGTACAAAAGTAGGTCATAAAATTTTGCTCTTTTTCAGGGTTGGACGTTTTTGTTCCTTTTTAGGCATCTTTCATTTGCGATGGAACAGGCAGTTCGCCGGTTGCTATCCGTGAGCTGACGGTTGATTTCCTCTATGGTCCAGTGAAGTCTAGAGCATTTCGAAAATGTCTCTGGTGATTCACCGGTTGCTATCCACGAGCCGCCTATTGATCTCATCAGTTGTCCAGTAAAGTCCAATACATTTTGGCAATGGAACCAGTGGATCGCCAATTGCTGTCTGCAGCCGTCGGTTGCAGTTGTTTATTGAACCAGTGAGTGCTTGCGGGGTTGACCGGCATTTCGCTAGTATCCTTCGATGGAGCACGAATTTTCACCTGAATCTCATTTTTTTTACTCAACTTCATACTTCTTCTCTTCAAGTTAGGTACCTGCACATCTAAAGGCAAAAAGGGCATAAAATCCAACTAAAAAACTTAAAAAAACTAAGCCAAACCTCATGCTTAAAAGCCTAATGAGTTGGTAAATTACCAACTCATCAAGCCCCTAAACTTGGACCATTGCTTGTCCAAAAGGAATAGCATGTCACTCCATAAGAGTCTATGCATCAATGACCGCTTAAAAAATGACAACCCAAAAAAGCACACCAACTCACAGAAAAAGAGAAGCAATCCCTCCCCCCTCCCCCCCCCCAAAAAAAAATGTGAAGAAGTTTCAAAGGGGAAACAATAATTTATAGCCATGATTCACAACTGCTTTCATTTTGCAAAACAAGAGCATAGTTTATCCAATCAAAGACACATAACATCTCAAGTCATAATCACTTCATATTCAAAGTTTGCCTTGGAGCTCACATTCCGCATGCCACAATCACACCTTTACTTTAATGCAAGCATACCCCTAAAAGAGAGTTATGTCACTCAGTACAAGAGAGAATCCCTTTTCTATATCATATATCAATGCACATATAAAGGATTACAGAAGAATATAATCACACTCACTCTCACAAAAGAAATCTCCATGTACACAACTTGACCCATAGGCTTGCTCTTCGTGTAATTTGCCACTAACGTAGAGCAACTACACTCAAAATCTATTAGTATTTGCGGGTCATGATGAAGGTGTAATACCTCAAAAGTGCCTAAGATTAGACCCGAAATTTAAAATAAAATTCGGCTGAAAACTGGAAAAAAATCACACAGGACGGACGACCCAACGGATCATTGGTCCAACCAACGACTCGTGGGATGCAGTAGTGGGAAGGACAGATGGTGATAGTGGAAATAAAGAGCAAAGTAATAACTCATTATTAGTTACAATGAGCCATCGTTTGGAGCCGTGGTGGGTATTGGACCTCAGCTTAAGGGAAGGTAACGGGTCATCACACGACCCGTCATGAGAAGTAACGGATCGTGGTCACCAGTCGTTGTATGGGGATAACTATATTTCCCAATAGACCTAATGGAAGGCAACCACGACTCATTGGAGGATGTAACAAGTCGTGGTGAGGCTCGTTGGAAGGAGTAGTGCAGGACCTGAATGAGGAAGCAACGAACAAAACAATGACCCGTTGTTTGATAGGACGACTCATCCTGTAGAGTCGTGGGGTCGAATATGAGATCAGGATTTTGGCAGTGCAGGCGACCGACTCGTGGTATGCTCCAACGACCCGATAGTCCGTCCGTTAGTTCGCCAGTATAGATTTTTCAGGGTTTTTCATTAAGGGCATTTTCATCATTCCTACGCTCTAAGATCCTAAACTACGTCATTTTAAATTATTTTCTGAATGTATTAAGATAGGTAAGCCCTTCTAGCCTATTCATTTTCATGCATGCAAAGTTAGAAAATTGAGAAGGTGATCAAGCTTGTCTTCAAGGTTTTCTCCATCAATTCCCATTGGGCTTTCAAGGAATGGAGAGATTTGATTTTCTCAGGTATGTAGGGTTATGAATGGGTGAATCCTTTCACACCTATGCCCAGTCTCTCTCAATTTATGAAAATTCCTATAAAAAATATATGGGGTTTTTACCCAATACATAAAAGTTCAATTTCTCTACATGGGCTTGATCTAATCGAATTACTACGATTGAATTTCGAATTATGGGCATGTTTTATGTTGTCTTTCAATACAAATCATGTTTCAAGTTTTATAAATCAAAATTTTCATTTATGAAAAGTTCATGAAAGTCAATGTTTATGATGAATGTTCAAGTATTATGAATTGATGATAATGAAAAACATGTTTTAAGTTACCCATATTTATAAGCATGTTTTAGAATGAACTGAGTATTGTAAAACATGTTAAAGTATTGGAAAATTCCCACATGTTGAAGAATGATTTATGATTTATGAAATGGATCTTATGATTTATCGATTTATGATGTTGGCCAACTAAAGGGCCATTGATTCTTGTCTAATCATGTTTTAATGGGGATCAATGAATGATGGATGTTTATTTAGACATGAATCTTAATGAATGATGTTATTTTTTTATACATGAGCCTAATGTGCATGTTTTTGAGAGCCGTGTCTAGCACCGAGCAGCCCGACGTTCAAAGGACTATGCCGATGTCTCATAACCACGTGCCACCATGGGATTATAATGATACATTACAATGATAATGATCTCCTCTTTCGTGATATCACATAATGAACGCCCTTCGCCTGGCAAGTCAGGGGCGACTCTGCGACTTGAGTGAGATAGTTAGGGCATCATGTAAGGCTCTACCATGATAGTTTTGGTTATGACGAGTCCTCTCATTGTTCCGCATGTTTTATTCCTTGTTATGTTTATGTTATTAGCTCAAGTGATGATTTGATAAAGTTTCTCTTATGATCATGATAATGAATGGTTTACGAATGATTTGAAAACCTTGAGCCTTATGTTATCTTATGATATTTATGATACGAGCATGATGTCCTTCTCTTATGATCATTTATGAGTTTTTATGTATTTTTAAATGTCCGTTTTACTTACCTTGCATACTCGGTACATTCCACGTACTGATCGCATACTCTATGCTTGTATCGTTTTATGATACAGGCTCCGATCTTCAGATCCGGCATTGTTATTAGCTTGTTACGGAGTTTCACATCCAGTTTGTTGGTGAATCCTCATTCTCTAAGGACTATTTGATTCAGACATTGATATTTTCTTTTAGTTTCAGTTGCCGGGTTAGTTGGGGATGTTGTCCCATCAACCCATCTGTTACGTTCGAGGCTTTCAAACTATATGTAGTACTCCGTTGTTATGTATTTAGTCCATACTAATTATCATTCTATGCTATGTTATGTTCATGCTTCTGATATGTTGATATATTAACTATTCCATTTTGTTGATATGAAGTTAGATGAATGTTCATGCCATGGGTCAACTTGGAGTCTCTCGAGGCTTCTTGTCCCGTGTTACGGTCCGAGTCTATGTTCGGGTAGTGAAAAACTTGGTATAAGAGAAATAGGTTTGAAGTGTCCTAGAGTGTTTGAAAGCCACATTAAATAGAGTGTTTTTCATGGGCGTGAAGCGCGCCACACTTATGACGAAGAGGCTACAAGACGTTTAGGAAATATTTCCTTCTTTCATGATATATGTCGCACGGTGAAGTGTCTTTCTATCCTTCTAATTCATGCTATTCGCGATTGCAGAATCATGGCTCCCTGAAGAATGAATGGTATAAGAAATGGAAATGGTGAAGTCCACGAGGATGGCAATGGAATCGGGCACCAACAAGCCCCACCAGTTCAGGAGCCCCAGGCACCAGAGCCAGTTGCCCATGCTGAGTTCTGCGCCACTATTTAGATGCTTGCGCAGGCTTTGACCGCTCAGGTTAATTAATGGGATGTTGCGCATATTCCGCAAAATGGCAATGTAGCGGCGGTTCGAGTCAGGGACTTTTTGAGAATGAATCCGCCAGAGTTCATGGGGTCAAAAGTGGATGAGGACCCCCATGAGTTTATTGACGAGATTGTGAAGATCACATAGGTTATGGGGGTGAATGGGGGTTGAATGTGCAAATTTGGCCTCGTGCCAGCTGAAAGAGGTCGCACATATCTGGTTCAGGCAGTGGAGAGACCGTAGGGCCACCGGAGCAGGCCCAGTCACTTGGGAGGAGTTCCACATGGCGTTTCGAGATCGGTTCTTCCCTCAAGAGATGAGGGAGTTGAAGGTAGTAGAATTCGTGAATTTGAAGCAGGGGAGGATGACGGTACATGAGTATGCTCTCGAATTCACTCGCTTGTCAAAATATGCCCCAGAGTTAGCGGTTGATTAGGGGGCGCGGGTGAGCCGATTTGTTCTTGGAGTCGCAGGCTATTTGACAAAGATTGCAGGATTGCCATGGTTCATCAGGATATGGATTTTCCTTGGATAGTGTTGTACGCTCAGCAAATGGAGGCGGCTCATGCGAGGAAGAGGGAAGCAAAAAGGGCTCAGACAGATAGCCACCGGTTTACTTATTAGAGATTCAGTGGTGGTCACCGCCCTCAGTTTCAGCAGAGGTCACTAGCTTCAGCACCATCATCAGCTGGTGTTCCATCCAGACCCAAGGGTGATCAGAGGAATAGGGATTCAGGATTGAGGGACCAGAGGGGCATGCAGGTAGAGTGGACCTCTCCAGCTCACCGAAAGTGCGGCAAGAGTCATGACATGGAGTGTTTGCTTTGCTCAGATATTTGCTGTGGGTGTGGTAGGTTAGGCCACATGAGCCAAGTGTGTCCATTTGCTAAACATGATGATGATAGAGGCCATGCACAAATTACCAGGTCAGCAGAAGCTCTAACATGTTCAACTTCGCAGGGTGCATCTACTAGTGGGGGTGGCAGACAATGCCAAACCAAATTCTATGCCCTCGCCTAGCATCAAGAGCAGGAGAATTCACCGGATGTGGTTATTGGTATGTTATGAGTGTTCCATCTTGATTCTTATGCTTTGTTAGACCCAGGGGCTACCCTGTCTTTTGTAATTCCTTATATTACTAGTAGCTTTGGAGTTAGTCCTGAGACTTTGTCAGAACCATTTTTAGATTCTACCCTTATTGGTGATTCGGTTGTAGCTAGGCGGGTGTATAGACGATGTACGATCGCTATATTACATAAAGTCACCTCCGCAGACCTTGTAGAGTTAGCCATGTCTGACTTTGATATTATTCTTGGCATGGATTAGTTGTATGCATGTTATGCTTCTGTTAATTATAAAACCCATGCGACGGAGTTCTGCTTTTCGGGTGAGGCAGTTTTGGAGTGGAAGGGTAATTCGACCATGCCCGTAGGTTGTTTTATTTCCTATCTCAAGGATAGGAAGATGATTTCCAAGGGTTGTATGTATCATCTAGTTAGGTTTAAGGATGTTGAGTCCGAGCTCCCGACTATCCAGTCAGTTCCGGTAGTGCGTGAGTACCCAGTAGTATTTTCGGATGATTTAATAGGTGTTCCTCCCGAGAGGGAAATTGATTTTGGTATTGACCTTCTTCCCGACACACAGTCTATATCTATCCCTCCTTACAGAATGGCTCCAGCCTAATTAGAGGAGTTGAAGGATCAGTTGAAGGACCTATTAGATAAGGGTTTCATCAGACCAAGTAAGTCCCGATGGGGTGCACCAATCTTATTTGTTCTAAAGAAGGATGGTTCCCTTCAGATGTGCATTGGCTGTCAAAAACAGGTATCCTTTACCCAAGATTGATGATTTATTTGACCAGCTTCAGGATACCAAGTGCTTCTCAAAGATAGATCTCAGGTCCGGGTATCACCATCTCAGGGTTCGGGAGAGTGACATCCCAAAGACAACCTTCGGGACGCGGTATGGTCATTATGAGTTTGTAGTTATGTCTTTTGGACTAACGAATGCTCCTGTAGCTTTTATGGACCTGATGAACAGGGTGTTCAAGCTGTACCTGGACATGTTCGTCATCATGTTCATTGATGACATCCTTATATACTCTCGGAGCGAGGAGCAACATGCCGATCATTTGAGAGTAGTGCTTCGGACTCTCAAGGATTGTCAATTATATGACAAATTTAGCAAGTGTGAGTTTTGGTTGAACTCCCTAGCATTTTTGGGCCATGTAGTATCAAGTGAGGGCATAAAGGTGGATTCTCAAAAAAGGCGGTGAAGAATTGGCCTAGATCGGTGAATCTTTCGGATATTCAGAGTTTCTTGGGTTTAGCTAGCTACTATTGGAGATTTTTTGAGGTTTTTTCATCTATTGCAGCGCCCTGGACCAAATTGACCCAGAAGAAGGTGAAATTCCAATGGTCGGAGCCTTGTGAGAAGAGCTTCCAAGAGTTGAAGACTCGACTTACCTCAGCACTGGTGTTGACCCTACCCGAGGGTACCGATGGGTTCGTAGTGTATTGTGATGCTTCAAGGGTCGGACTTGGGTGCGTATTGATGCAGCACAGGAAAGTCATAGCCTATGCCTCCAGACAGCTAAAGTTTCATTAGAAGAATTACCCGACCCATGATCTTGAATTGGCAGTGGTGGTATTCACTTTGAAGACATGGAGACATTACTTGTATGGGGTCCACATGGATGTGCTCACAGACCATAAGAGTTTGCAATATGTGTTTACCCATAAGGACCTCAATCTTCGGCAAAGGACGTGGTTGGAGCTAGGACTATGATATGAGAGTTTTTTACCATCCGGGTAAGGCTAATGTGGTAGCGGACGCACTTAGTAGACTCTCTATGGAGAGTGTGTCCCATGTGGATGAGGGGAAAAAGGAACTGATGAGAGATGTACATCAACTTGCAAGGTTGGAAGTTAGGTTGATTGACTTGATCGATGGTGTTGTTGTTGTGCAAAATGAATCAGAATCGTCCTTGGTGACTGATGTGAAAGCTAGACAAGACGAGGACTCGATTTTGGTAAAGTTGAAGGAAGATGTTTAAAATTAGAAGGTAGAGATCTTCTCCAAAGGGGGAGATGGTGTGCTTCGGTACCAGGGTCACTTATGTGTTCCGGATATGGATGATTTGAGGAGCCGGATGTTGAATGAGGCTCATGGATCCATCCGTGATCCACCAAGATGTACCATGACTTGCGGGAAATCTATTAGTAAAATGGCATAAAGAAGGATATTGCGGAATTCATAGCCAAGTGTCCGAACTATTAGCAAGTAAAGGTTGAGCATCAGAGATCGGGAGGTGTACTTTAGGATATCAGTATTGCCACTTGGATATGGATTTCATCACAGGTTTGCCTCATACTCGTCAGCAATATGACTCCATTTGGGTTGTGGTAGACAGGTTGACCAAGGCTGCTCATTTTTTACCGGTCAAGACCACGGATTCGGCAGAGGATTATGCCAAACTGTATATCCAGGAGTTAGTTTGATTGCATGGGGTGCCCTTATCCATCATTTCAGATCGAGGTGCTCAATTTACCTCTCAGTTTTGGAGATCATTTCATAAAGGACTTGGTACACAAGTTAAACTCAGCACAACATTCACCTACAAACGGATGGTCAAGCGGAGCGAACAATCCAGACCCTTGAGGACATGTTGAGAGCATGCGCAATTGACTTCAGAGGTAACTGGGATGAACATTTTCCACTTATCGAGTTTGCATACAATAACAACTATCATTCTAGTATCCAGATGGCACTGTTCGAGGCTCTCTATGGGCGGAGGTGTAGGTCTCCTAGTGGATGGTTTGAGGTTGGTGAAGAGTCGATGATAGGACCAGAATCGGTTCACGAGGCTATAGAGAAGGTTCAATTGATAAGAGATCGGTTGAAAACTTCCCAGAATCACCAAAAGTCTTATGTTGACGTGAGAAAAAGAGAATTAGAATTTGAAGTCGATGATTGGGTATTTCTGAGGGTGTCTCCCATGAGGGAGTGATGAGGTTCGAAAAGAAAGAGAAACTTAGTCCCCGCTATGTCGGCCTGTTCCGGATAGTGAGACGTGTTGGCAAGGTAGACTATGAGTTGAAGTTACCTTCAGAATTTGCTTTTGTGCATCCTGTATTCCATGTGCCTCTCTTGAATAAGTGTTTGGATGATTCATCTTTAGTTGTCCTGGTGGATAGTATTGGTGTGAAAGACAACCTCAGTTATGAGAAGGTTCCGGTCGAAATACTGGATCGACAGGTTCGAAGGCTAAGGAACAAGGAAGTAGCTTCAGTTAAAGTGTTATGGAAGAATCAGCATGTTGAGGGAGCTAAATGGGAAGCCGAAACGGATATGATGGCTAGATACCCACATTTATTCTCTACCGGCTCCGTTCCAGCTTGAGGTATCAGTTTTTCCCTAAAACTCTCTTTAGTTTTCATGTTTAGTTCATGTGATCAAGTTTCTTTTATGTATATGGATGTGTATGTGAATTATGAAATCAGTTCAGCTGTGTGGTTTGAATCGGAGATAGTCATTCTGTCAGTTTTGATTTAAATGATCAGTATTTGAGTGTAATGATTGCATGTTTCTATTTTATATATGTTTCCAACATTCGAGGACGAATGTTCTCAAGGAGGAGATATTTTAATACCCCTAAAGTGCCTAAGATTAGACCCGAGATTTAAAATGGAAGTTGGCTGAAAAATGGGAAAAATCCCACAGGACGGATGACCCAACGGATCTTTGGTCCAACCAACGACTTGTGGGAAGCAGTCGTGGGAAGGACTAGGCCTGGTGACAGTGGAAATAATGAGTAAAGTAACGAGTCATTGTTAGTTACAACGAGTCGTCATTTGGAGCCGTGGTGAGTACTGGACCTCAGCTTAAGGGAAGGTAACGAGTCATCCCATGACCCGTCATGAGAAGTAATGGGTCGTGGTTACCAGTCGTTTTATGGGTATAACCATATTTTCCAGTATACTAACGGAAGGCAACCACGACTCATTGGAGGATGTAATGAGTCGTGGTGAGGCTTGTTGGAAGGAGTAGTGCAGGGCCTGAAGGAGGAAGCAACGGATGAAACAACGACCTGTTGTTTGATAGGAGGACTCGTCTTGTCGAGTCGTGGAGTCGAATCTGAGATCAAGAATTTTGGCAGTGCAGGTTAAGCTCTTCTAGCCTATTAATTCTCATGCATGCAAAGTTAGAAAATTAAGAATGTTATCAAGCTTGTCTTCAAGGTTTTCTCTATTAATTCCCATTGGGCTTTCAAGGAGTGGTGAGATTTGATTTTCCCCAGGTATATAGGGTTATGAATGTGTGAATCCTTTCACACCAATGCCCAGTCTCTCTCAATTTATGAAAATTCCTATAAAAAATCTATGGAGTTTTTACCCAATACATGAACATTTTGATTTCTCTACATGGGCTTGATCTAATCGAATTACTACCATTGAATTTCGAATTATGGGCATTCTTTATGTTGTCTTTCATTACAAATCATGTTTCAAGTTTTATAAATAAAATTGCCCATTTATGAAAAGTTCATGAAAGTCAAAGTTCATGATGAATGTTCAAGTATTATGAATTAATGATAATGAAAAACATGTTTTCAAGTTACCCATGTTTATAAGCATGTTTTCGAATGAATTGAGTATTGTAAAGCATGTTAAAGTATTGGGCAATGCCCACATATTGAAGAATAATTTACGATTTATGAAATGGATCTCATGATTTATCAATTTGTGATGTTGGCCGACTAAAGGACCTTTGATTCTTGGCTAATCATGTTTTAATGGGGATCAATGAATCATAAATGTTTATTTAGCCATGAATCTTAATGAATGATATTATTGATTTATACATGAGCCTAATGCGCATGTTTTTGGGAGCTGTGTCTAGCACCGCGCAGCCCGGGTTCAAAGGACTACACCGGTGTCTCATAAACACGTGCCACTGTGGGTGATAATGATACATTACAATGATAATGATCTCCTCTTTCATGATATCACATAATGCACGCCCTTCACCTGGCAATCCAGGGGCAACTCTGCCCACTTGAGTGAGATAGTTGGGGCATCATGTAAGGCTCTACCATGATAGTGTTAGTTATGATGAGTCCTCCCATTGTTCCGCATGTTTTATGCCTTTTTATGTTTATGTTATTGGCTCAAGTCATGATTTGATAAAGTTTCTCTTATGATCATGATAATGAATGGTTTATGAATGATTTGAAAACCTTGAGCCTTATGTTATCTTATGATATTTATGGTATGAGAATGATATCCTTCTCTTATGATAATTTATGAGTTTTTATGTATTTTTAAATGTCCGTTTTAATTACCATGCATACTCGGTACATTCCATGTACTGACTGCACACCCTATGCTATATCGTTTTATGATACAGGCTCCGATCTTCAGATCCAGCATCGTCATTAGCTTGTTACGGAGTTTCGCATCCAGATTGTTGGTGAGTCCTCATTCTCCGAGGACCAGTTGATTCAGACATTGATGTTTTCTTTTAGTTTCAGTTGCCGGGTTAGTTGGGGATACTATCCCATCATCCCATCTGTTATGTTAGAGGCTTTTAGATTATATGTAGTACTCCACTGTTATGTATTTAGTTCGTACTAATTATCATGCTATTCTATGTTATGTTCATGCTTCTGATATGTCGATATGTTAAGTATTCCATTTTTATGATATGAAGTTAGATGAATGTTCATTGACTTGGAGTCTTTCGGGGCTCCTTGTCCGTTGTTACAGTCCGGGTCTATATTGGGGTCGTGATAGAAGGCTAGGGGTAATGGTAGGACAAATATTTAACTCTAGTAACTAGAACCTCCCTAATGCCTTTATGTGAACAGTTTTATCCTCCCCATTCAACTTTTTTTAAGATCACTTCACCTTATTCCTTTTTTTCATCCATTTCCATCTTTTATTTCTCAAAGACCTTCCTTGTAGCTCATTTGGCTATGACATTAAGCCTTGTCTAAGCAAGAGGTAATACCATTTCACTATTATTTTCTCTTTTGGTACCTCAAGGTTTCTCAACCCATCATTTTATTTCTTTTGATCACAATTTGGTGCTACCTCAAATTTAGGCTCATCATATTTTCCCCTTTCTCTTAAATCCCCAAACTTAGGCTTTTTGCCTCTTTTTCATTAATTTTCTTATCTCTCCCTATGTCTTGGGCTTCAAGCCCCCACTATTTTAATTTATTCATCACTAGCAATTAGGGAGGATGGGTGTCAAAGAAGAGGGTTATAGAAAGGGACATTGATTTGTAATGTGGTTTTCAAGAATAAACAGCCCAAAGGCTCAATATTGGTTAGCAAGGGAAGACATTTTTGGAGGTCAATTTGGATGAAGTGAGTAGACAAATAAAAGCCTAAGATCATTTTCTAAGTGCAGCTACATCTAGGATTTCGCCAAGATAAGAAGAGATGCATGAGATTCATTCAAAAATTCTTACCACACAAGGCATCACACCTAAAGAGTTCACACAAGTCATTATTATCACAAGATTTTGATTCAATACATGAGAGCATGCAAATCCACAAGCCAAATAGGGAATATATAATGTATGACAAGAGAATGCTATATTTTTCATTTCAAATGCCCATTTTCATTTTTTTTCATGCCATACAAAAATTTTTGGTGGTGCCCCTCAAAAATAGTTTCATAAAAGACTTAAAAAAAGATATGGCATTTTCCCTTAAGAGAGTTTCCTCACAATCTATCATTGGAACATGTCAACCTGGTTCGACAACCAAAAAAAAAATTCTCCTTGCAAAAGAACTGTGGTATGAAGAAAACCCTTGGAGTTTGATTACTATCTACTATTTACAAAGGCGGCAATCAAAATTTGGATCACAATGCAACACTTGGGAATTAAAGCAAGGACCCATTCATGCACTAACAACCTTCCATTTTATTTCATTTTAAGCCCGATAAAGGCTTCCAACTCATCAATTAACAAGCCCGACAAGGGCACAAGAAATTCATCACAGATAAGCTCGAAAATGGAACAAATTCATCAAAAACCACAACACTCAACCCGCCCCCAATTAAAAAATTTACATTGTCCCCAATGTATGCATGAAAATTAAAAAAGGGAAAGGACTTCCTGTTATGATCACTCTTCATCGACTTCATCATCATCACCATCAGCGGCTGCTTCATCCCCAACTTGGCCAACCTCATCCCCATCATCCTCATCGTCATTTAAGCTCTCAAAAAAAATCATGGATAGGGCCTTGAGCTGTGGAAGGGGAAACCATAATAGCATCAAGAGCACTCGTGTCTGGTACTGCCCTAGGTGTCTGACTCTTCCATTCCTGAACCTCAACTTGGAGAGAGGTGACAGCTCCCTGCACCACATCCACATGAGAACACAACTTGCTCAAGCTGCTCTTGATTGACTTCAACTCCTTCTTGACTATTTTCATGATAAGTTTAGGGAGGCTCTTAGCTAGTTGTTGGAGTTGTCTTTCATGGGAGCAGGTTATTTCTGTGAGCTTCTGAAGACCACTGGGGTGTGAGAAGGTGGGAGGAGGTGAGGAGCCTTGAATTAATGTACCTCCAGAAGCCTGACCCGATGTCTCGGAATACGGCATCTTGAGATCGGGGGCAAAGGGGATTGGCTCTGAACCAAGAGCGATGGGCTCATCCAGAACCTCAAAGGCTTGCATTTGCTGCCTCTTCTTCTTGGGAGCATCAATGTCACTTTTGTTAGCAATGGAGGTTACATCAGAGGCAGAGCTAGGGGTCTCATTTGTGGAAAGGGGTACTCCCACTCTCAGGCAAAGCTGCGATATAAGCATCGCGTATGGAATTGAAGTTTCAGCTTGCCTGGCCTTTCTCTGTATTTGATTGGCTGCTATCTCCCCAACGTTGATAGGGACCCCTGTCATAATGCAATAGATAAGGATGGCTACTTCCAAATTCATCTTTTATTCATTCTTGGAGGGCATGATTCGACCAAAAATGAAGTCGAGCCACAACTTAGCCCGAAGTGCAGATCATGGAGAGATGTCCACCACCCACAGATGCCCATAGGGGTGTGCTGGTGGCAATGACTGGAGCAATGATACTGAACTGGTCCTCTTTGTTGGCTAGGAAAACTAAATACTCTGTGCCCTCATAATAACGTCCAAACTACACTCCTCTTTTATGAAAGAGCGTAAATGGTCGTTGTATCAAAACAAATATCCTGACGAATGTCGGGGTCGAATCCTACAGGGAATTGAGTCGATAATTCAAGAGTTATAAACTAATTCAAACTAGAATGCATAATTTTTCAACATTTAAAAAGTAAAATTAGGGGGTGATTAATGGGAAATAACTATCTAATTCTAGATTAAGACTAATTGAGGGGGTTCCAACTGAAGCAATCACAAGTGAGAGGCTAGGGGCATTTTATCAATGGGATCACAATTAAATCGGAAATTTCTTCAATGCCTTAGACTCAAAATTAACATAGATAGCAGTGGATAATTCACATTCTCTTGTTTTCCAACCGAAAGAATGTTTATGTCTTGGATTCTTTCAAACTCCAAAGCCAAATCAAGTTATCAACCACAAAAGCTTAAAGAAGGACTAGCTATTTCTAGCCTAGCCCTTTAATGGAGTGAAAATGTGGGTCTTAACTATCCCTAGCTTAATCCATCACACAAACACTCCAATTCCTCACTATTAGCTTCTCACCCAATTCTCACCTCTCACTTTCAAGTAAAAGCAAGAAAAGTATAAGCACAATTAATGTTTGCAACCATCAATTTTAGCAATTATAACTTGGAAGAAGATAATAGATCTATAATTTAATAATAATCCAAGAGCAATTTATCAAAATCCAATCAAATTAATAAACCCACCATGAATATATCTCTAGCTAGCAAATTAGTCAAGCATATTTAAAGTTAGAGAGAAAATACCAAGAGGATTCCCCTTACATTCATCACATTATCTTCACAATTTTGCTTCACAAGCTCTTACAACAATGATGAAATTTCCCCAAAATGGGTTAAAGAAAAAGAATAAGAAAAGTGCTACCTAACTCTACAAATCCATTGGAGAAAAGATTCTACTCCAAATTCTATGAAGAAGATGAAGTCTACTTCCACCAATGAGTGGTGCACAATGAAAGTTATGTAGATATTCGTACTTTCTTGTGTACAACTTTTTCCAAATGCCCTTGAAGATTCTAGATGCTTTGGAGACCTTTTTGGACCCTTTTACCCTTCATTAGACGGCTTCTTCGGTGAGGAACCGGCGTTTCTTGGTGGCAATTCGCGAAACACCAAACTTTAGCCGGTTGAAAACAGTGTCCTGGCAGGGGGAACCGGTGGTTCAATGGGCATTTAGCCGATGACATTCCATGAAGGGCAGGTTATTTAGCTGGTCTGGGTAGTAGCTTCAGTGTTTCACCTGCATTTCTCCTTTCCAGATCCGCGTTTAGCCGATTCAAAGTATGTCTTTGCACCTCTTCTTGAGCTCAAATCTTCTATTATCTTTGGCCCCTCTCCTTCATATGCTAACTTATCAAATTTAATCTCAAACTCCATGTGTTTTGCTTGATTTCATGCTTTCTCTACTCACATGAATTACCTAGAAAGAATTCAAGAGGAAGGGCATAAAATCCACATACATAATTCAAAAACAAGGCAAAAACTCATTCTTAGGAGCCTAGTGAGTTGGTAAATTTCCAACTCATCAAACTCCCAAACTTGAACCATTGCTTGTCCTCAAGTAATGCAATTCTTTACAATTGAGCAAATGAACAACATTCTAATTATGAGTTTTTGCATAAAGGACCAACCAAGACGTTCCTTCAAAAGAGGACATTGCTAAAACTTAGAGCATTAAGGTTGTTATACACAAAATCATCAGGCCTCAAGATAACCCAAGCATTATACACCAACTCAAGAAAAAGAAAAGACTCAAATCATGTTGCACAAGCTTTAATAGGTAACCACAATCATTAAATATATCTTGCATGCATTCATTTCATTCAAACAAGAGGCATAGTTCCTCAAAACAAGTTCAAAGAGCATCTGAAGTCATTGACAATTCACATTCAAAGCTTGCCTTAAAGTTCGCTACTCGCTTTCCTTAATCATACCTCTCTTTGGAAACAATTTTAAGCATGCACTCCAAGAAAATGATGCCCCTCACAAGAAGAGACAATCCCACACACATTTTTTTAGCATTTCACACAACGAGATTATAAGATAAGACAAATGCGCTCACTCTCACAAAGAAATTCAAGTACATACAAATTGACCCATAGGCTTGCCCTTCATGTATCTCGCCACTAATGTAGTGTTGCTACACTCAAATCAATTAGGACTTGTGGGTCATAATGAAGGCTAGGGATAAGGTAGGATAATTATTTAGCTTTGGTGACTAAAGCCTCCCTAATGCCCTTACAAACACTTGTAACATCCCATCATCTTATTGAGATCACTCCACCTTATTTCTCCTTGTTCATTATCTTCATCATTTGTGTAACACAAGCCACCCTTATAACACCGGTTGAATTTCACATTTAGCCTTATCTATGCAAGAGATAGCACCTTTTTATTATTCTTTCTCATTTGATGATTCGAGGTCTTTCAACCCATCGATTCATTCATTTCATCACAAATTTGGTGCTACCCCATATTGAAGCACTCATTTTTCCTTCTTCTCTTGCAAAACCCCAAACTTAGGCTTTTGCCTCATCTTACATTCATTTCCTTATCGCTCCCTATTTAATGGGCTTCAATCCCCATTTTTTTTATTTTGTCACTAGCAATTAGGGAGGATGGGTGCCAAAGAGAAGGATTAAAAATGCCATTAGGCTTGTAATGTGGTTTCCAAAGAAAGGGGCCAAGGCTCAAACATTGGCTATCAAAGAATACTGCTCAAGAAGGTCATTTTAGGTGAAGTGACTAACAAAAGAGGGTCTAAGATCATGTTCTGGAGTGCAATCACATCTATCATTTCGCCTTGAATCACACTTAGGAAAAGTTCTATACAGTTATGCATACACAAGAATTAAGCCAAAAGCCTCACCACACAAGGCATCAAAATCCAAGAAGTTCACTCACTTCCTTCATCACATTAAGAGGATGACTTTTAACAATCTAGTTATGAATCAACAAGCCAAGCAAGGAATATATAATTTATGACAAGAGAGTGCTCATTTTCACATTTAGATACCCCTCTTTTCTTTTCAAAATTCATGCACAATGCCAAGTAAGAAATGTTGGTGGTACCTCATCAAACAAGTGCACAAAAGACTCTAGACTTGAAATTTTCCCTTGAGAAAGTTGTCTCTCAATCTATCATCAGGAAATGCCAACCTAGTTCGACAATAAAAAGAAAAGACAAAGAAATCGCTCCTTGGGAAAGAACCGTAGTATAAAGAAAATCCTTGGAGTTTATTCAAATACTACTATCTAAAAAGGCGATACAACTAACAAGTGATGATGATTTACCCTTAAGAATGATGTCACCCAATCTATCATAGGGCCATATCGTGCATCACTTAACAAGTGGGTTACTCAGACTTCACCCCCAACACAAATAAAGCATTTTTCTCAATGCGCATGGTAGAACAAAGTAAGAAAGGAATAGGTGAAAGAACTCCCTAGGCCTTCTGCTCATAACCTGTGTTCGACTGGTGTTTCGCGCCTTTGAACCGGTGTTTCATCGGTATAATGTAGATGTGCCACTGCTTAAGCAATTTTCTTCCAAGCATTCTGTTTGACATTTGCATTTTGCGCATTTGGACTTGCGCGTCGCCGGTTTAGCGCTGGTTGCTCAACTTGAATTTGTCTTCTCTCACCTTTATCACATGTCATACCTATTCCATCCCTGCACAAACAAAGACAACACCAACATAAAGTAAAACAAAACAGAAGGAAAAGCAAGAACAAAAAGTAAAAGCACTTGGGTTGCCTCCCAAGAAGTGCCTTAGTTAACGTCGTGGCTCGACGACTTCAACTTCACCACTTTGCTCTCCACTTTTAGCTTTTGAATCTCACATCTAGTTTATTGTCCATTCTTCTACTCCGCTTGAGGGGTGGTGGTGTAAGCATCAAGGGACCAAGAAATGGATGCTGCCTCTTGTAATTCTTGGATCTTCAAGGAGGGATGTGATTCGACTTTGTTGGTATGGCATACTCTAAGATGAAACCACCTTGATCTTCCTCCTCAAATTCCTCCATTGACTTGGTCTCCTCAATCTCCATTTTGTAAACCAAGTTCAATGTTGAAAAATGATAAGAGGGCGGTGTAAGTCACTCCCTTTTCAAGCATGCTTCTTGCTTGACATCCTCCTTTTCAAGTGCACTAGAGTCTTTGAGCATGATTTGTTGGATGTCATTTGGAGACTCTAGTGTCACTTCTTCAACCTTGGCATCTTGCATTTTTACAATGTTGGTTGGTTGGTACACCTCTATAACTTCTTCAACACTCAGCTTGACTCCTTCTTCATCAACAGTTTGAGCTTCCTCCCATGAGTCAAGTTGAACTATGCCCCATTGTTCACTTCTTCTTATTGTGCTCCTCAATGTCTCCTCCTCTTCTTCTTTTAGAGATTTACCGCTCTCTTTTTGAGGAGTTGATGATTCCATGGGCATGGAGGGGTTGACATTATTTTCCGCATTAGACTCTTGCTCCAAAAGGGCTTGGATCATGACTTCTATATGCCCACATGTATTTCTCCTTCCCTCTCTTTCCATGGCTTCATTCCTTTCAAGCTTAGGAGCACAACTTCTATCATAGTCATTATAGCGAGAAGTGACTCTATTTGGGCATCCATCGCAATGTCTCCCATGACTTTCACATAATGTGCATCTATACCCATCATAGGAAGGAGAAGGTGCACTCATCTCCCTTCTAGGGGGATATTTTCAATCTTGCCAATAGTGTGGTCCTCTACAATAGGGACATGGGTCATCACAATAAGGGCTGCAACTAACAAACCTCCTTTCATTCCACGATGACATCATACAACTACAAACAAACAAAAACAAGAAAAAAAATTAAAAGAAAAACAAGATGTAAAACAAAAGTGTAAAACTAGTTCGAATCAATAAATAACTAATGGATTAACACAACTCAATTTCCTGGCAACGAAGCTATTTTTGATAACGTCCAAACTACACCCCTCTTTTATGAAAGAGTGTAAACGGTCATTGTATCAAAACAAATATTTCGATGGATGTCGGGGTCGAATCCATAGGGAATTGAGTCAATAATTCAAGAGTTATAACTAATTCAAACTATAACTCATTATTGTTCAACATTTAAAAAGTAAAAGTGGGGGGAAATTAAAGGAAAATAACTATCTAATTCTAGACTAAGACTATTGGGGGGAATTCCAATTGAAGCAATCACAAGTGAGAGGCTAGGGGCATTTTATAAATGGGATCACAATTAAATCAGGAATTTCTTCAATGCCTTAGACTCAAAATTAACATAGATAGCAGTGGATAATTCACATTCTTTTGTTTTCCAACCGCGAGAATGGTTATGCCTTGAATTCTTTCAAACTCCAAAGCCAAATCAGGTTATCAACCACAAAAGCTTGAAGTAGAACTAGCTATTTCTAGCCTAGCCCTTTAATGGAGTGAAAATATAGGTCTTAACTATCCCTAGCTTAATCCCTCACACAAATACTCCAATTCCTCACTATTACCTTCTCACCTAATTCTCACCTCTCACTTTCAAGCAAAAGCAAGAAAAGTAAAGCACACTTAATATTTGCAACTATCAATTTTAGAAATTATAACTTGGAAGAAGATAATAGATCTATAATTCAATAATAATCCAAGGGAAATTTATCAAAACCCAATCAAATTAATAAACCCACCATGAGTATACCTCTAGCTAGCAAATTAGTCAAGCATATTTAAAGGTAAAGAGAAAATACTAAGAGGATTCCCCTCACATTCATCACATTAGCTTCACAATTTTGCTTCACAAGCTCTTACAACAATTGTGGAATTCCCCCAAAATGAGTTAAAGAAAAAGAAGAAGAAAAGTGCTACCTAACTCTACAAATCTTTGGAGAAAAGATTCTACTCCAAATTCTATGAAGAAGATGAAGTCTACTTCCATCAATGAGTGGTGTACAATGAAAGTTATGTAGATATCTATACTTTATTGTGTACAACTTCCTCCAAATTCTCTTGAAGATTCTAGATGCTTTGGAGACCCTTTTGGACCCTTTTACCCTTTATTAGACGGCCTCTCCAGTGAAGAACTGACATTTCGCTGGTGGCGATCCGCGGAGCACCAAATTTTAGCCAGTTGAAAACAGTGTCCTGGCAGGGGGAGCCAACGGTTCAATAGGCATTTAGCCGATGCCATTCCGTGAAGGGCCGATTATTTAGCTGGTCTGGGCAGTAGCTTCAGCGTTTTGCCTTTTTAGATCCGTGTTTAGCTGATTCAAAGCATGTCTTTGCACCTCTTCTTGATCTCAAATCTTCTATTATCCTTTGCCCCTCTCCTTCATATGCTAACTTATCAAATTTCATATCAAAGTCCATGTGTTTTTCTTGATTTTGTGCTTTCTTTACTCACATGAAGTACCTAGAAAGAATTCAAGAGAAAGGGCATAAAATCCACATAAATGACTCGAAAACAAGGCAAAAACTCATTCTTAGGAGCCTAATGAGTTGGTAAATTTCCAACTCATCACCTTATCAATTTTTTCCTCCCAAAATAGTGAGTTTATGGCTGCTGGAGTGATATCGACCTCAACACCTCTCACTAACACTGAGGGTAGGCATGAAAGGTCCTCAACTTTGCCTTGCGTTTCATGCTCTTCTGCCTGGCCTAGTGAGAAGCATATAATTCTGGGACCAAGCTCCTATAGAAATTTGGGAGAGGGTCGGCGCAGATATGCCACTGGCGATTGGTGAATTGGGTAGTGATGTTGGGGAAGTCGCCCCTCAGCCCCGCCAAATCAAAGTGTTTCTCCACAGTGATGGAGCGGCCTTCACAAATAGAATAGTGTCCCTTCATGTTGGGCACACAAAAGATTATAGCCTCTATGGTATTGAGGGGGGGCTGAGGTAGCTTTGGCTTTCCATTTTCCCTTTGCTCTTAAAGTGGCGATGGCCTTTTCCTTTCCTAGGTCCCTAGATGAGGACATATTCTGCAAAATTGATATTAGTACCATGGAACAATATTTTCTTTTTATGTTTTTGTATAAGAGAAAATAAAATAAAATAAAAGTAATAAGAACTATCATCTAGCCTAAACTAAGAAAAGGAATTGTAACCATTGGATGAAAAACAATTAGAATTTTTTAAAATGTGAAGCATTGACAGTACTAGCGAGACATCGGCAAAACGCAGAAAAGGATCTGTGAAATGCCGATGAATCGCCGATGCTTGGCAGAACACAGGTCAATTTCAATGGTAACCGACGACTCATCGACGAGTTGCCGATCACGATCCGCGAAGCGCCGATGGAACACAGGTTCAAGGCAGTAGCTTGAAGCCATTTCACCTAAACCAATGTTCCATCCGGCGTTGCACTGGACCTGACTAGTGATTCACCAGTAGCTATCGTCCCCAATGCCTCAAAATAGCAGGCCCACATCTTACTCTCAAAAACACTTACTTACACCATTTTAGCATTAACTACAGACTATTTTCCCTTAAGAACGACGTCACTCAATCTATCATCGAGAAAATTGGGTATTACAGGCACATATGAGGTTACTCAGACTTCACCCCCAACTCAAAAAAGCATTTTATCAAAGGCCAAACCCATATTGGTACTCACATGATATCACTACCCCTACATACTCCAAAAAAAATAATAGCAAGGAATCATCTAGCACAGCAAGAATGTAATGGGGATACATGATTTAGGGGTATTTTGGTGGTTCCAATCTAAAAAAAAAAATCATATTATGCCAATTGATATTTAAAAATAGAGTAAAAATGCCATACCAGATAGGTTGGAAATCACAAAGACGATGAGAATCAAGGTTTGCACAAGGAAGCTTCACACACTTGTGAGAGTAGAGGAAATAATGAAGAGGATGTGGGATGGAATGTGGGTTTTATAGAAGAGAAGGAGGAAAGGGGATTGGTAGGTGAAAATGCGGTTTTAATGGTGGGTAGGTCGAAAGGTGGTGTATGGGGAAGGTGAAAAGGTGTAATGAGGAAGTGTGAAGGTGGAAGAAAGAGGTTTATGGAAATATTTAGGGGTTTGACTGGTGTTTTAAATTTCCCGACCGGATCGATCCATGACTCAGTTAAAAATCTTGAGAAAATTTAACTTACCTACACCGGAGCTTAACCGACGGTCGCTGGTAGGAACCGGCAGGCTCGCCGGTTCTAAGGCCGGTGCCCCATACATTTCCAGTTCACTGGTTAACGACCGGGGTTAACCGGCGACTTGCAGATTGAAACTGGTGAGATGCCGGTTGGATCGTCGAGCACCCCTAAACTTCCAGGTGCACTATTTTGAGCTAGTGATTCACCGGCAGTCTATTAATTGCTATTGGCATTCCGCTAGTGAGTCACCGGTCTCCTCTCCTTTCTCCCCTTCTTCAATTCATGACCTATGAAAGAGAGACATTTTGCATGTTGTTACTGGCGTTTCGCTGGTGTAACACTTTTTCTTTTCCATTGTTTGTGTATCCAAGGTATCTATAAAGTCAAAAACAACAAAACATCAAAATGCTAAAAATAAAACACTTTGGTTGCCTCTTAAGGAGCGCCTTAGTTAACATCGTGGCACGACATATTTCTCGTTTATATTCTATTTTTTGGAGGATCATCCTCCGATTCGTCCCCTTCCATATCAACTCCTCCATTTTAACTTTCATCATTGCACACTCCAATCACCTTACATTCGTTTGGAGGTTCAGCGGTTTGGAATACTTTGAAGGTATCCTCTTCACCCCCCACAGAAAACTTGAGCTCACCTAGCTCTACATCTACCAAGGCTCTTCCCATGGAGAGCAATGGTCTCCTAAGATGATTGGGACTTCCACATCCATCTCACAATCTAGAACCACAAATTTAGCTGGTAGAATAAACTTGTCTACCCTCACCAATACATACTCCAAAACACCCACTGGTTTCTTGATAAAGAGATCAACCATTAACAATCTCATCGAGGAAGGTTTGGTGTTGCCAAGCCCCAATTTCTTGAAGATTATGAGGGGCATTAAATTTATACTTGCCCCTAGATCACAAAGGGATTTCTTGAACACATACAACCCTATGGTGCAAGGAATTGTGAAGGCTCCTGGATCCTCACTTTTCGGGGCAAGGTTGCTCATCATCACGGCGCCGCAATGATGTGTTGTCTCTCCGGTGCCCATATCCACTATCTTCTTCTTCTTCAACAGCTCTTTCATAAACTTTGCATATCCGGACATTTGAAGTAAAGCATCCACCAATGGTATATTTATGGATAATTTGTTGACTATATCTATAAACTTGCTGAATTGGTTATCCTTTTTCTTGTTGGTTAACCGCTGTGGATAAGGAGGTGGAACTCTTGGTTCTTTCTCTTTCTCACTCGAGGCCTTCATGCTTGCATCTCCTTCCTCATCATTTGAGGGAGTTTTATCAACATCTCCTTCACCATGATCCTCAACATCATCACAGCCATGTGGTGCTTGTTGTATCTCATCCGATTCTTTCACATCACTTTCCGTTGCGGCAACAACATTCTTGGGCTTAACACCCACATCTCCCAGAATCTTGCCACTCGTAGTGACAATAGCCATGCATTGATTATCCTTTTTGGGATTTTGCATTGTATCACTAGGGAGTATTCCCTTCATCCTGGGTTCATTTGAGAAGATAAGTGGTTCATTTGGGCCTCTAAATGCTTGATAGAAGCCGAGTGTGAACATATTGTTTGGGCAAGGTTAGACACCTCCCCTTTAAGTTCTTTGACCCCACTATCCATTGACTCTACTTTATTGAGAACTCTTGCTAATATTTATTCAACTTTTGAGTTCCTTCCATCACTCACACCAGATTGGGATTGGGCATTCTCATCTTTAGGAGGAGGAACATATGGATTTTTGCTTCTGTGATAGCAGTCCTCTCACGGTTTTGCTCTCTATTGCCCCATCTCTCATTCCGCTCAGGACACCCTTGTGCCTCATGATTCCTCCAACCTTGGTTCTCTTCCCTTGGGGGCCAAGGGTCTTGATTAGTTTCTTGGTATCCGAGTCGAGAAACCCCCCCATTTGATTTGCCATATATTGGCACTCCTCCTCATACCTTGGTGGAGAAGACTCTCCCTCGAAATGCATTGGACCTTACAATCACACAACATTTAACCCTTTAGGCCTGACTCTCATCACATGTTTAGTCATTAACTCCAGTTGAGTCATCATTTTGGAAAGATTTTCATCTATCTCTTCCTCTTTCTTTCTCATTTCAGCTGTTAGCAAACTAGAACCAACATCATGTGAAGATACAGTCGTCTCCCTTGTATGCCACGCCATGTTCGTCTTCGTCATTCCATCCAAAGGGGATTTAGCTAGACTATACAGCTGGTCCATGATTGAGCCTCCAACTAGGTTATTGGTGATTGCTTTATTGATGGAGTCTAAGGCTCGAAAAGCTTTGAAATAACACTCCATCAGGAAGACCATGGTTAGGAAAAAGAGATACCTTCTTCTTAAACCTCAGCCATGCTTCATGCAAAGGTTCACTCGACTCTTGCCTAATGTTTGTAATATCATCCCTCAGTTTCAACATCCTTGAAGGAGGAAAAAATCGATCCAAAAATGCTTCTATCAACTCTTGCCACGAGGTGATGCATCCTGGAGGCAACTCTTCTAACCACATAGTTGCTTCTCCCATTAAGGAGAATGGGAAGAGCCTCAACCTAATAGACTCTTGGATTATATTAGTTATATCAAAAGGTTGGCAAATCTCGAGGAAGTTCCTCAAATGGCAGTTTGCATCCTCACACGGTTTACCCTCAAAGAGCCCTTTCATCTGCAACAGGTGCAACATCGTACTAGTGACATGAAACACCGCATTCCCTACTATAGTTGGTAGGCGAATGGCACCTGCAACCTCAGCATGACGGGGTTATCCTCTTCATGTTCCATGTTTCCTTCCACTGAACTATCACCCGCTTGCGAATGATGGATCATATGAATACACCCTAAATGACCAACAACAAAAACAACGTCAAAGCAAATAAGATTCTTAATCAGTTTAAATTAACAAACAACTCAAGGATATCAAGCGTTATTCTCTGGCAACGGTGCCAAATATACTCCTCGTTTAGAGAGAATGTAAGTGATCATTGCATCAAAACAAATAACCCGATGGGTGACGGGTCGAATCCCACAGAGAATAAAGAATTATTTGCACAAGAGTTGTCTAATAAATTGAATTGATTCGCGTCCAAGCAATGAAAACGTAAAAGTAAATTTTGGGGAAAGTGAATGCAGTAATATTGAGGACTCTAAAATCAGTTAATCAAGAGAGCAAGATAACCAAAATTGAGAAACAATAATGAGCAAAGGCTAGAGGTGTGGTGTAGATGAGATGTCAATCAAGTTGGCATTTACTAGAAATTCAAGTTATTACTAATATGTGTAAATAAACTTGGAAAAAGATTGTCACAACCCACCCTGGAAGACGTGACTGACACCTGGTGCCCTACTAGGGTCTGGACTGGCCTTACGCACCTCTGGTGCATGACTAACACTAAACCTCAAATCAAGAAAACAACAAGCTATATCTTGACGGTAAATACAGCCCTCAACCGACAAGGCCTTATAACCACCTGTAAAAGAAAACAACCACCCAGAAACAAATAGTAATAGGGAATCTTATGCGGGCCGACAAGACCACCATGATGTCTAGTTATGGCTGTAACATAAATCTAGCATAAACTTAGCTATGGCTGACAAGGCTGCCGACTAACATCTAAACAAGGACTCACACGACCAACATGCAAGATAAAACACATATGGGCCTCACACGGCCAACAACAACTAACCACAGGGAATTAAGAACAATCTGCAAGCCTCTAGGAGCGATATAATAGTCGAAACAGGGCCCCGACCTATTCTTAAGCTATACAAACAAAAGAAGAGTCAACCTTTTAGCTATGAGCTCCGGAGGAAAGGAGCCGGCTGTACTGCTAATCTGGCTGAAAACTAGGAAGGTCCTAATCCGCGTCTATCCACACCTGCAGGCAAATAATGCAGTGCCCCAGAAGGGCGTCAATACGATATGTACGGAATATGTAAAGCAGTAACTGAAGATAACTGAATAAACTAAAATGAAATTGAAAGTAACTAAAAAAAATGACAAAAATATCACCTGGATAGCTGAACTTCTTATTGTATAATCTATTAGTAACTAATGCAAACAAGAACCTTACCTGGCCCCCATAATCCGAAAGGTACAGCCAGCACAGAACAACCCATCCGGGGCCTCTATAGGCCCAGGTGAGTACACTTCAATCTATATACCCCTAACGAGGTCATACTAAGTCATCTAGCAACTATAGCCGACCTACTAGCCCCCTAGGTCTGCAACTGAGCCCGCTCGGCCCCTGAACTATATCTGTGTCTAAGTCCGGTGGACTCCTCCTATCTAATATCTGCACCACGGGCACCAGGCTTGACAGGGAGTGTAATGCAGTGCCGATCGGCATAAAATAGTCCAACCATGGAATGGACTGTATGAGGACCTTGGACCCCATCTTCGTCCCTTGCGAACGACATACCGCTCCTTGGAGCAACATCATCTCGCCCTTGGCAGGCGTCGACACAGCTAGTAACCCTGAGGTTGGTCAAGGAAGGCTATACAGGGGTAATCAGTCCCCAAACTAAACATGGAATACTGATCTCAGCTAATAACAACAGCTAACCATAATACATATGCTTTTGATCTTCTTACCAGGATTCAGACTGAGTTATAATACTAAAAGAACTAACTTGCCGAAGACATTTGCCTTAACATACCTGGATCACCGATTTCAGATTAGCTGGCGAGTTTCAATCCATATTCAACAGCTTTTTCTAAATGTAATCGTATTATTGAAAGAATGAGACTAGTTTCAGCACTAACTTTGGCAAAAATGATAACTTTCTATATAAATATTAACTATACTTCAACTTAAAAGAACACGACCAAAAATGTATAATTTCTCGAGAGTTCAGAAGGGAGAAATTCGTACTTGAAGCCTGTGATCGTATAGAAATTAGTTTAGAGTCATTCCGACAATTTGACTCAGCAGGGTTACGATTTGCTGGGTGAATTTCACGAAAATAACTCCGTAGTAATGCTCCCTGCAGGCTTATAATTCGATACCCGAAGTAAATTTGAATTCGGGTAGCATTTCATAGCGTAAACGGAGGAAAACGAATTGAAAATGGCGGGTTTCCATACTTAGAACGAGGGTGCTGCTTGCTAGATATATATCCAAATGATTCAACTCAATATTTATAAGACTTGGGCGGTGGACACGGGGTCCATGGTACAGACCCCAACTCGCTAATCCTGGACCGTGCCACGGAGCCCAACAAGCCAGGGAGGGGTCCGTGACATGTTGCCCCTTCGGGCAGCTGGTCTGGCCCTCTCCCTTGCAAGCTTGACTCCGCGCTCATTCGACCTTTTTCCTAGAACCTTTTTCATACGCTTTGTATTCTAAACTCTTAACTAACGTACGAATAGGGCGATTAAACGTTAGGAACGTACAGGTGTAACATTCCCCCTTTAGTGTCACGACCCAAACGTACACCTGGGTCATAGACACGGGACAAGGGACCCCAGAGACCCCAAGTCGACCCATGGCACATGCATACAACTATCTCATTCAAATAAGCGGAGTGATAATCATAAAAATATAGCGGAAACGTAATTATGGCATAACATCAGGAAATACTGGACATATACATAGTTGAGCACTACATACTTGTCTGAAAGCCTCTAATACATAAGATGGGTTGATGGGACAACATCCCCCAACTAACTCGACCAATACCAAGATATAAATTCCTGAAAGTCTGTCAAACGACCCTCGAAACATGAGGACTCACCAATAAGCTAAAAGCGTAATCTGAGATGGACTAAGGATGAGGATGAGCCTGAGATCCGGACCCTGTATCATGAAATGATACATCATAGAGAGTATGCGGTCAGTACATGGAATATACCGAGTATGTAGGGTAGGTAAAACGGAATTTTAGAGTAAATAAAACTCATAAGTAAATATATAAGAGAAGGACATCATGCTTACATCAAGTCTTCATAATAAAACATAAGGCTCAAGACTTTCAAATCATTCATTTTCATAATCGTAAGTAAACTTTATCAAAACATAACTTGATCCAACAACATAAACTAACAATGCATAAAACACGCGGAACAATGGGAGGTCTCGTCATAACCGACACCATCATGGTGGAGCCTTTCATGATGCCCCACTATCTCGCTTAAGTGGGCAGAGCCGACCCTGGCTTGCCAGGTGAGGGTCATGCATTGGGCGTGATATCACATTTGAGGGGATCATTATCAATACATCATATCATTTAGAAACCCATGGTGGCACATGGTTATGAGACACCGACGTAGTCCTTTGAATGCCGGGCTGCTCGGTACTAGACACGGCTCCCAAAAACATGCATATAGGCTCATACATAAATCAATAACATCATGCATTAAGATTCATTGGCTAGAATATAACATTTATCATCATTGATCCCTTTTAAAACATGCTTAGCCAAGAGTCATAGGCTCTTTTCGTCGGCCAACATCATAAATCGATAAATCATGTAATTCACTTCATAAATCATAATTCTTTCTTCAATATGTAGGAATTGTCCAATACTTCATCATATTCAATTCTTTCAAAATATGCTCATAAACATGGGAGTTTGGAATCATACTTTTCCATCATCAATAAACTCAAAATATAGAGTATACTTCATAAATCATAACTTCCATGAACTTTCATCAAATGGGCATTCTGGATTTAAAAAGCATGAAACATGATTTAAAGAAAATAATATAAAACCTACCCATAATTCATAATTCAATAACGAAAACTCAATTAAATCATACCCATAAAGAGAAATCACATGTTCATACATTTGAGTAAAACCCATAGAACTTAAGTGGGAGGTTTCATGATTTAAATCGAAATTTGGGCCTGTGTGAGGAAGAATTTCACCCATTCTAAAACCCTACATACTTGGGAATGGATTGAATTCGAGGTTCCTTGAATACCCACAAAGAAATTGATGGAAATTTGGGGAAGAAGACCTTGAATTTTCCAAAAATCTTTCTAAGCTTTAGCATGTGAATGTGCATGCGTAAGGACTTAACCCATATTAACACACTCGGAAAATACACAAAACGACGTAGTTTAGGGTCTCAAAGCATGGAAAAGTCGACAATGCCCTTATTAAAATTTTCCTAAAAACTGCTCCGAGAGGACCAACGACCGATCCAAACGGTCTTTGCTCAACACCATGACTCGTGGTATCGAGTCATTAGGTCCACTGTCTCATGACATGTCTCAGGTCCTTCCCACGACTTGTCAGGATGAGCCGTTACATCAAACGATAGGTCATTGAATCGACCGTCGTCAACTCCTTGACTATCCTGACTTTCCTTTTCACGAGCCTCACTACGACTCATGGTGGAATCCAATGAGTCATGGTCTCCATCCATTGTATGACATGGAATTCTCAACCCTCAAACAACGACTAGAAACATCGGGCCGTTGCTTCTCACCATGAATCGTGGGATGCCCCGTTGTTCCCCCTCAGCCTTAGCTCAGTCCTTCCAACAACTGGTAACGACGACTCGTTGTTCCTAACAATGAGTCATTACACCGTCCGTTGTCACCAATGCTTCCCTGAACCCCTCATTCCACCTATGCTTTCGACGACTCGTGGTATCCAACCACGAGTTGTTGTATCTCCATTCCTGTAGTGTTTTTGCCAGTTTTCTGCACTTTTCAAATTCAACTCCTGGGTCTATTCTTAGGCCTCTCTGGGGTATTACAATATCTCCCCCTTGGAAACATTCGTCCTTGAATTTAGGAAACAAGCAGCAAACAGAAACATACAATTTACCATAGCTATTTACTGATCATTTAAACCGAAATTTTCGCGAAATGACTTCCTCCTAATAAAACCACATAACTTAACTGATCTTATACTTCACATACACATTCACACACATAAAAGAAACTTTCACACATGACTGAACATAAAAACTAGACAGAGTCTTAGGGTAAAAACTGGTACCTCAAGTCAGAATTGAGCCGATAGAGAACAAATGTGGATATCTAACCATCATATCCGCTTCGGCTTCCCACGTAACTCTCTCAACATGTTGATTCCTCCATAATACTTTAACTGAAGCTACTTCTTTGTTCCTTAGGTTACGGACTTGACGATCTAAGATTTTTACCAAAAATTCTTCATAGCTGAGGCTATCCTTTATGCCAACGCTGTCTACCGGGACTACTAAAGCTGGATCATCCAAGCACTTTTTCAAGAACTATACATGAAACACGGGATAAACCGAAGCTAATTCTGAAGGCAAGTCCAACTCATACGCCACCTTACCAACTCTTCTCATAACCCGGTAAGGACCAACATATCGGGGACTGAGTTTCCCTTTCTTCCCGAACCGCATAACTCCCTTCATGGGAGATACCTTTATAAATACCCAATAATCCACATCAAACTCCAGATCCCTTCTCCTTACATCAGCATATGATTTCTGATGACTCTGAGCGGTTTTTAACCGGTCCCTTATCAACTGAACCTTCACCATCGCCTCGTGAACTGAGTCTGGCCCTATCATAGCTGCCTCACCAACCTCAAACCATCCGATTGGAGATCTATACCTTCACCCGTAAAGAGCCTCAAACGGTGCCATCTGGATACTATAGTGATAACTATTATTATAAGAAAACTCGATCAAGGGAAAATGATCATCCCAACTACCTTTGAAATCCATGACACATGCCCTCAACATATCCTCGAGGGTCTGAATGGTTTGTCTGCCTGGCCATTTGTTTGTGGACGGGAGGCTGTACTGAGCTTAACTTACGTCCCGAGTCCCTTCTGAAAAGAACGCCAGAATTGAGAGGTAAACTGAGTACCCCAAGTCCCTTATGAAAAGAATGCCAAAATTGAGAGGTAAACTGAGTACCTCGATCTGAAATAATAGACAAGGGCACTTCATATAGGCGAACCAACTCCCGAATATAAAACTTGGCCTAATCATCTACTGAATCCGTGGTCTTGACTGGTAGGAAGTGTGCCGCCTTAGTTAACCTGTCTACCACCACCCAAATGGAGTCATAGTGTCGGTGAGTACGAGGTAGACCTGTAACGAAGTCCATGTTAATTTCTTGCCACTTCCAAGTGGGGATGCTGATATCCTGAAGTACACCTCCTGGCCTTTGATGCTCGACTTTCACTTGCTGACAGTTTGGATATTTAGTTACAAACTCCACAATATCCTTCTTCATACCATCCTACCAATAGATTTTCCTCAAGTCCTGATACATCTCTGTGGATCCCGGATGGATGGAATATCTGGTACCATGTGCCTCATGCAATATCCATACTCTCAAATTATCAACATCCGGAACACATAGCCGGCCCTGGTATTGAAGGACACCATCTCCCCCTTGGGAGAAAACCTCCACCTTTTGACTCCGTACGCTTCCTTCAGCTTCCTCAAAGTCAGATCCTCATCTTTCTTAGATTTGACATTGGCCACTTAGGATGATTCTAACCCATTCTTCATAATAACGCCACCATCAGTCGAGTAGATCAATCTAACTCCCAACCTTGCAAGTCGATGGACATCTCTCATCAACTCCTTCTTTCCCTCATCCACGTGGGACACACTCTCCATAGAGAGCCTACTAAGCGCATCCGCAACCACATTAGCCTTGCCGGGATGGTAGAGTACACTCATGTCGTAGTCCTTTAGTAACTCCAACCACCTCCTTTGCCGAATATTTAGATCCTTCTGTGTGAACAAATATTTCAAGCTCTTTTGACCCTTAAATACATCCACGTGGACCCCATACAAGTAATGCCGCCTTATGTTTAATGCAAACACCACTGGGGCCAACTCAAGGTCATGGGTTGGGTAATTCTTTTCATGAACTTTTAGCTATCTCGACGCGTACGCTATTACCTTCCCACGCTGCATCAACACACAATGCAGTTCGACTCTCGAAGCATCACAATATACAAAAAAGCCTTCAGTACCCTTGGGCAAAGTCAACACTAGAGCTGAAGTGAGTCGGATCTTCAACTCTTGGAAGCTTTTCTCGCAAGCTTACAACCATTGGAACTTCACCTTTTTCTGAGTCAACTTAGTCAAAGGTGCCGTAATAGATGAGAAACCCTCAACAAACCTCCGGTAGTAGCCAGCTAGACCCAAGAAACTCTGAATTTCTGAAGGATTCACCGGTCTAGGCCAATTCTTCACTGTCTCAATTTTCTGGGAATCTATCCTTATGCCTTCTCTTGATACCACATGACCCGAAAATGCCATCGAGTCTAGCCAAAATTTGCAGTTACTGAACTTTGCATATAGCTGATGATCCTTGAGGGTCTGAAGTACTACTCTCAGATGAGTGGCATGCTCCTCCTCACTCCGGGAGTATATAAGAATGTCATCGATAACACGATCACGAACATATCCAGATATGCCTTGAACTCCCTGTTCATTAAATACATAAAAGCTGCAGGGGCATTGGTTGGTTTGAAAGACATAACAGCAAAGTCATAGTGATTATACCAAGTCCTGAAAGCGGTCTTCGGGATGTCACTCTCCCGAACTCTGAGCTAGTGATACCCGGACCTAAGATCAATCTTGGAGAAGCACATGGCAGCCTGAAGCTGGTCAAACAAATCATCGATCCTGGGTAAGGGTTACCTGTTCTTGACGGTAACCTTGTTCAACTGCCAATAGTCAATACACATGCGAAGGGACCTATCCTTCTTTCGAACAAATAGAACTGGTGCACCCCATAGAGACTGGCTCGGTCTAATGAAGACCTTATCCAACAGATCCTTTAACTGGTCCTTCAATTCCTTTAGTTCGGCCAGGGCCATCCTGTAGGGAGGAATAGAGATCTGCGTATCGGGTAATAGATCAATACTGAAATCAATTTCCCTTTCCGGAGGAACACTGGGAAAATCATCAGGAAACACCTCCGAATATTCGCACACCACTGGAACTGACTGAATAGTCGGGGTCTCGGACTCCACATCCTTAACCCTACTAGGTGGTACATGCAACCTTTAGAGATCATCTTCCTGGCCTTAAGATAGGAAATAAATCGACCTACTGGTACCGTTGAACTACCCTTCCACTCCAACACCGACTCACCTAGAAAACAAAATTCCACCGTACGGGTCCTATAGTTTTCGAAGCTTAACATGCAAACAACCAATTCATGCCAAGAATAATGTCAAAGTCAGTCATGAATTAACTCTACAAGGTCTGCGAAGGTAACCTTATGAAACACAGTGACCGGGCATTCTCTATATACTTGTCTAGCTATGACCGAATCACCAACAGGGGTTGAAATTGAAAATGATTCTGACAAGGTCTCGGGACTAACTCCAAGGCTACTATCAATGTAAGGAGTCACAAAAGACAATGTAGCTCCCGGATCTAGCAGGGCATAAACATCAATATGAGAGACACTTAACATAGCAGTGACCACGTTTGGCGAAGCCTCCTGATCCTGGCGCGAGGCAAAGGCATAGAATCGGTTTTGGCGCTGTCCGCCACCCCCGACTAATCAATGCTCCCCGCGAAGCAGAACGGGCTGGAGTTGGTTCTGTCCTGGTGGTCTATGCAAGACCCCTATCATCACCCTGTCTAGCATATGGGCACGCTCGGCGCATGTGCCCAGATCCACCATACCCATAACAAACATCTGAATCGAGTAAGCACTCCCCGGCATGACCCTTGCCGCACTTCCCGTAGGCTGGAGAGGTATACTCTAACTGGGTGCCCTTCTGATCCCTCGACCCTGAAACCCTGCTCCTCTGATCGTTCCTGGGCCTGGATGGAGCACTAGCTGATGACGGTGCTGGGGCTAGTGATCTCTGCTGAAACTGTGGACGGTAGCCACCGCCGGACCTCTAATGTGAAAACCCACGGCTGTCCGTTCGAGTCTCTTTGCCTCCCTCTCCCTCACATGAGCCCCCTCCATCTTCTGGGCATATAACACTATGCGAGGAAAGTCAATATCGTAGTGGACTATAGCATTCCTGCAATCCTTTTTTAAATAACCAGCCACACCGTGAATGAATTGACTCACCCGCGCCCTCTGATCCATCACTAACTCTGGGGCATACTTTGAAAAATGAGTGAACTCAAGTGAATACTCCAGCACTGTCATCTTTCCCTGCTTGAGGTTCACAAACTCAACTGCTTTCAACTCCCTCATCTCCCAAGGGAAGAACCTATCGAGAAAGGCCATGTGGAACTCATCCCAGCTGATAGAGCCCGCTCCCGCTATCCTACTGTCCTTTTTTAGCTAATAAGAGGCCAATTCCACACACTCCCCATTTGTCACTCCCATAACCTGATGGAACTCATCCCAGCTGATAGAGCCCGCTCCCGCTATCCTACTGTCCTTTTTTAGCTAATAAGAGGCCAATTCCACACACTCCCCATTTGTCACTCCCATAACCTGAGTGACTTTCAAGATCCCTTCAATAAACTCGTGTGGATCCTCGTCCACCTTTGACCCCATAAACTCAAGAGGGTTCATCCTCAAGAAGTCTCTAATCTGATCTGCCGCTGCATTGCCATTTTGTGGGACCTATGCAACAACCTGCTGGTTGACCTGAGCAGTCAAGGCCAACACCAACATTTGAATAGCCGCTAGAAACCCAACGTGGGCAGTTGGCTCTGGTGCCTGGGGCTCCTGAACAGGTGGGGCTTGCTGATTCCTATGGTCATTTCCATCTCCATGACCTTCATCATTTCCATTCCTCCTTCTGTTCATTCTTCTAGGAGCCATAATTCTGCAATCGCGAATCGCATGAATTAGAAGGATGGAAAGGCTTTTCATCGCATGACATAGAACATGAAAGAAGGGAACATTTCCAAAACGTCTAGTAGCCTCTTCATCTAGGTGTGGCGCGCTTCACACCCATGAAAAAGACTCTATTTAATACGGCTTTCATACACCC
This sequence comes from Datura wrightii, assembly GCA_035772735.1. Taxonomy (NCBI): domain Eukaryota; kingdom Viridiplantae; phylum Streptophyta; class Magnoliopsida; order Solanales; family Solanaceae; genus Datura; species Datura wrightii. The sequence continues at coordinate 150,243,362 of JASDFA010000018.1, forward strand.
TAGGACACTTCAACCTATTGCTCTGATACCAAGTTTGTCACGATCCGAACATACACCCGGGTTGTATACACGGGACATGGGACCCCGAGAGACCCTAAGTCGACCCATGGCACATGCATACAATTAATATCATTCAAATAAGTGGAGTGATAATCATAAAAACATAGCAGAAACATAATTATAGCATAACATCAGGAAATACTGGACATATACATAGCTGAGCACTACATACTTGTCTGAAAGCCTCTAATACATAAGATGGGTTGATGGGACAACATCCCCAACTGACCCGACCAATAAAGAAACATAAATATCCTTAAAGTCTATCAAATAGTCCTTGGAACATGAGGACTCACCAATAAGCTGAAAGCGTAAGCTGAGATGGACTAAGGATGAGGATGAGCCTGAGATCCAGACCTTGTATAATGAAATGATACAACATAGAAAGTATGCGGTCAGTACGTGGAATGTACCAAGTATCCAGGGTAAGTAAAACGAACATTTTAGAGTAAATAAAACTCATAGATAAATATATAAGAGAAGGACATCATGCTTACATCAAGTCTTTGTAATAAAATATAAGGCTCAAGACTTTCAAATCATTCATTTTCATAATCATAAGTAAAATTTATCAAAACATAACTTGAGCCAACAACATAAACATAAGAATGCATAAAACATGCGGAACATTGAGAGGACTCATCATAACCGACACCATCATGGTAGAGCCTTTCATGATGCTCCATTATCTCGCTCAAGTGGCAGAGCCGACCTTGACTTTCCAGGTGAGGGTCGTGCATTAGGCGTGATATCACATTTGAGGGGATCATTATCAATACATCATATCATTTAGAAACCCATGGTGGCACGTGGTTATGAGACACCGACGTAGTCCTTTGAACGCCGGGCTGCACGGTGCTAGACACGGCTCCCAAAAACATACATATAGGCTCATACATAAATCAATAACATCATGCATTAAGATTCATTGGCTAGAATATAATATTTATCATCATTGATCCCCTTTAAAACATGCTTAGCCAAGAATCATAGACCCTTTTCATCGGCCAACATCATAAATCGATAAATCGTGTAATTCACTTCATAAATCATAATTCATTCTTCAACATGTGGTCATTGCCCAATACTTCATCATATTCAATTCTTTCAAAATATGCTCATAAACATGGGAGTTTGGAATCATGCTTTTCTATTATCAATAAACTCAAAATATAGAGTATACTTCATAAATCATAACTTCCATGAACTTTCATCAAATGGGCATTTTGGATTTAAAAAGCTTGAAACATGATTTAAAGAAAATAATATAAAACCTGCCCATCGTTCATAATTCAATAATGAAAACTCAATTAAATCATACCTATAAAGAGAAATCACATGTTCATACATTTGGGTAAAACCCCATAGAACTTGAGTGGGAGGATTCATGATTTAAATCGAAATTTGTGCATGGGTGAGGAATAATTTCACCCTTTATAAAACCCTACATACTTGAGAATGGATTGATTTTGAGGTTCCTTGACTACCCACAAAGAAATTGATGGAAATTTGGGAAAAAGGCCTTGAATCTCCCAAAAATCTTTCTAAGCTTTTGCATGAGAATGGGCATGCATAAAGGACTTAACCCATCCTAACACACTCAGAAAATACACAAAACAACGTAGTTTAGGGTCTCAAAGCATGGAAAAGTTGAAAATGCCCTTAGTAAAATTTCCCTGAAAACTGCTCCGGGCGGACTAACGACCGATCTAATCGGTTGTTTCTCAACACCACAACTCGTGGTATCGTTCATTAGGTCCAATTCCTCATGACATGTCTCAATTCCTTCCCATGACTTGTTAGGATGAGCCGTTATATCAAATGACGGTTCGTTGAATTGACCATCGTCAACTCCTTTACCATCCTAACTTTCCTTTCCACGAGCCTCACCACGACTCATGGTGGAATCCAATGAGTCATGGTCTCCATCCATTGTATGCCATGTAATTCTCAACCCTCAAACAACGACTAGAAAAAATGGTCCATTGCTTCTCACCTTGAATCGTGGGATGCCCCGTTTTTCCCTTTAGCTTAAGCTCTGTCCTTCCAATGACTGGTAACAATGACTCGTTGTTCCTGACAACGAGTCGTCATCGTCCATTGTCACCACTGCTTCCCTGAACCCCTCATTCCATGACTGCTTTTGACGACTCGTGGTATCCCACCACGAGTCGTTGGGCCGCCCGTCCTGTGGTGTTTTTGCCATTTTGTTGCACTATTCAAATTCAACTCCTAGGTCTATTCTTCGGCCTCTTCGGGGTATTACACTTAGGAACATTCGTCCTTGAATGTTACTTACAGGATTTTAACTTTCTAACTATTATTCTGAAATTTTTTGAAAGAGTCTCCTTTGTAATATGGACTACTTGAAAACCCTAAAATGCAGAAAAGTCCAACACAAGCACTTCATATAACACTATAACGACTATTTCACAATAAGGCTGGAGTCAGCTGAGCAATATATATAACACAAATCATGAAATAGCAACTGAATCAATAACTTACCTTAACTGCATAGTCTGGACTAAGCCTGGAATAAATGAGGATATTTGGATCTCATATCATCCTCAGCTTTCCAGGTCATCTCTTCTCTATTCCTGTTTCTCCACAATACCTAAACAAAAGAGACATCTTTAGTTCTCAACCTACGAACCTGCTGATCCAATATAGCTACTGGAACCTCTTCATAAGTGAATTCCTCAGTAACCTGGATGACCTTAACTGGCACAATTCAGGACGGATCTCCTATGCACTTTCGTAACATCGACACATGAAAGACTAGGTGAACCAATTCTAACTCCGAAGGCAAATCTAACTCGTATGCCACCTGGCCTATTCTCTGGAGGATTCGATACGGTCCTATAAACCTCGGGCTAAGCTTGCCTTTCTTACCAAACCTCATCACGCCCTTTATTGGTGAAACTTTTAAAAATACCCAATCACCTATATTGAACTCTAAGTTTCTACGCCGTATATCAGCATAGGACTTCTGGCGGCTCTGAGCTGTCAGTAGGGGTTCTCTGATAAGCTTCACTTTCTCTTCTGACTGATGGATTATGTCTGGTTCGATTAACCCTGATTCTCCTACCTCAAACCAACCAACTGGGGACCTGCATTTTTGCCCATACAAGGCCTCATAAGGTGCCATCTGGATTGCATAATAATAACTGTTGTTATAAGAAAATTCAATGAGAGGTAAATGTTCATCCCAACTGCCTCCAAAGTCTAGCACGCATGCCCGTAACATATCCTCGAGCGTCTAAATTGTACGTTCTACGTGCCCGCCTGTCTGAGGATGGAAGGATGTACTCAGTTTAACTTGTGTCCCCAGGCCCTTCTGAAAGGACTGCTAGAATTTAGCAATAAATTGCTCTCCTCTGTCAGAAATGATTGATACTGGAACACCATGTAATCGAACTATCTCTCTGATATCCAGCTCAGTATAGTCCTGGGCTGAGAAGGTAGCTCTGACTGGCAGAAAATGAGTTGACTTTGTCAATCTATCGACAATCACCCAGATGGAATCAAATCTTCATCTGGTACGGGGTAATGCGATCACAAAATCCATATTGATTGCCTCCCATTTTCGCATAGGCACTGCTATTTTCTGTGTCAATCCCCTGGGCTTTTGAGGTTTCGCCTTCACCTGCTAGCAATTAGGGCATTGTGCTACAAATTCTGCTATCTCCTTCTTCATTCCCGGACACCAGAAAATTTTTTCATGATACATATTTGTTAAACCTAGGTGAAGATAATAATGAGAATAATGCACCTCCGCCATGATCTACTGGCGAAGTCCTGCCACATCTGGAACACAGAGGCGACCCCTATATCTCAAGACCTCATCTGCGGTTACCTCGAAAGCTGATACTTCCCCTCGTTGAGATTTATTTTTGAGTTGGACCAGGTTAGGGTCTTCATATTGCCGGTCTTTCATCTCTACAACCAAGGATGATACCACAGTATTCTGAATCACTGCTCCACTATCCCTCGAGTCTAGTATTCGGCGATCAAACTAGCTAATTGATGTAATTCTCGAGCCAGTTCCCACCGTTCGGGCTTCAAGTATGCCAAACTTCCCATGGATTTGTGACTGAGGGCATCTGCTACAACGTTAGCCTTCCCTGGGTGATATAAAATATTTACATCATAATCCTTCAACAGTTCTAACCAGTGACACTATCGTAGATTCAATTCTTTTTGTGTAAAAATGTTGTGGAGGCTCTTATGATTAGTAAAAATATCTACGTGGACGCCATACAGGTAGTGTCTCCATATTTTTTAGACATGAACTACTGCAGCCAATTCCAGGTCATGGGTGGGGTAGTTCTTTTCATGCTTCCTCAACTGTCTTGAAGTGTAGGCAATTACCTTATCGTGTTGCATCAGAACACATCCTAACCCGATACCTGAAGCATCACAGTACACCGCGTAATCCTCTAATCCTTTTGGAAAAGCTAACAGTGGTGCTGATGTCAACCTGTTTTTCAACTCCTGGAAGCTCTGTTCACATACTTCAATCCAGTCAAATTTAGATGCTTTCTGAGTTAGCTTGGTCAAAGGCGCTGATAAAGTAGAAAATACCTCTATAAATCTTCTGTAATACCCGGCTAACCCCAGGAAACTACATATCTCAGTCGAAGTTGTAGGTCTAGGCCGAGTCTTTACTGCCTCGATCTTCTATGAATCTACTTGAATACCAGCCTCTGACACAACATGGCCCAAGAAGGCCACTGAATTCAGCTAAAACTCACATTTAGAAAATTTTGCATACAACTAACGATCTTTGAGAATTTGGAGCACTGTTCATAGGTAATCCTGATGTTCCACTTCTGAACGGGAATACACCAGAATATCATCAGTAAACACAATCACAAACAAGTCCAGATACGACCTAGATACTGTTCATCAAATCCATGAACACTGCTAGAGCATTCGTTAGTATGAAAGACATGACTAGGAATTCAAAATGGCCATACCTGGTCTTGAAAGTGGTTTTTGGAATGTCCCTCTCTCGAACCCGATCCTGATGGTACCCAGATCTTAAGTTGATTTTAGAGAAATACTTTTCTCTTAGTAACTGGTCAAACAAGTTATCTATTCTGGGAATTGGGTATTTATTCTTGATGGTGACTTTATTCAGCTGTCGGTAGTCTATACACATGTGGAGGGAGCCATCCTTCTTTCTTACAAATAGAACTGGCGCACCCCTGAAGTACTCGGCCTTACGAAGCCCTTATCTAACAGGTCTTTCAACTGTTCCTTCAATTCTCTGAGCTCGGCAGGAGCTATTTGGTATGGAGGGATGGATATAGGCTGAGTACTTGGTAATAAATCAATTGCAAAATCAATCTCCCATTCTGGGGGAATACCAAGAAGTTCATACGAGAATACATTTGGAAGTTCTTTGACTACTGGGATGGATTGGAGAGTTGGGGACTCGACTTGAACATCCTGAACCCTAACAATATGATAGATGCAACGCTTTGCTATTAACTTCCTTGCTCAAAGATAGGAAATAAACCTACCTTTTGGCGTGGATGCATTACCTTTCCACTCCCGTACCGCCTCCCCGGGAAAGTGAAATCGGACAGTCTTGGTTCAACATTCTACATTGGCATAACATGGTGCGAGCCAATCCTCACCCATAATTGCATCAAAGTCAATCATTTCTAATTCTTCCAAATCTGCTAAAGTCTGGCGACCAACAACCTCTACCGTGCACCCTCGGTAGACTCTTTGAGCTATGATGGAATCACCGATGGGTGTGGATACTGAAAAAGGTCGCTGACGCCATTCTGGCGTAATACTAAAATTCCGGGCCACTAATGGGGTAACATAAGACAAAGTGGATCCTAGGTCACAACACATAAATGTAATGAGAGAAAATGTCCAGCATACCTATCACCACTTCCGACGACGACTCTGACTCCTGTCGTCCCAGTAAAGCATAAGTGCGATCTGGATCAGTGCTTGAACTAGATGCCCCTGGTCTGCCTTAACCTCTGCCGGCAGGAGCTGAGGGCCTATGCCCTGTTGGAGATGCTGGGGCATGTGACCCTATTGAAGATCTGTCCTGTCTGTACCGATCACTCTGACCCCTGGCTGGACAATCCCTCATCAGATGACCCTCCTATTCGCAGATGTAACAAGTAGAAAAACCATACCTACATGCCCCAGGATGGCGTCGACTACAAATAGGGCAAAGTGGCACGGCAAATCTACTCTGCTATGACCCCTTCTGCTGCTGCGAACCTGATGGCCGTGAACTTTCACCGGGTCCTGACTGCCTTCGACATCCTGGTTTACTACCCTGCTGCTGTTGTGGGGGTAAAGGTCTGGGTGGTCTTCCTGATAGTCGTGACTTAGGTCCGCCCTGGAACTCCTCCTGAGTGTAACTCAATCTAGCCCTATGACACTGCTCCTAATTTGCCCTATCCATATCTCCCTGTCACTACCTAATCCCCTTGATATTCTGAACAAATGTCTGAACACGGGCGATATCCATGTCCTCTCGCAGAGTAGCTGTGATACAAGTCTCCACGTATTTTGGATTCAGCCCCATAATAAATCAGTGCACCCTGGCTGGCATGGTATCTACAAAAGCCAATGCATATCGGACTAGGGAATCAAACCTCATAGCATACTCCCGAACACTCATCGAGCCCTGCTCCAAGTGCAAAAAATAATCTACCCGGGCCTGTTCGATCTCCCGCAATAGGTAATGGTCCAAGAAGGCTTCTGAAAAGCTGGACTAAGTTAGAGGGGGAACATCTCTACCTCGGGAACTTTCCCAACTCTCATACCATAATATTTCTATGTCCCGTAGTCAAAATACCGATAACTCAATTGATTCTGCAGGTGCAGCATGCATTACACTAAAGATCCGCTACAGCTGGTCCAAAAAGTCCTGAGGGTCCTCATCTCAGTCCATCCCTGTAAACTGTGAGGGACTCAGAGCAAGGAACTCTCGAACCCTTGAACTACCTGGTCCTCCCGAAGACTCCGCAACTACGGGTGCCACTGGCTGATGCTGTGCGGCCATCATCTGGGCTATCATAAAAACAACACTCCTGACCTATTGATCTAATGGCATCGGTATAGAAACTGCTAGAGGCGGTGATGACACATCTGCTGCTCTGGTTAGCTCCTAGCATGACAGAGAGTGCTGGGGAGACCGAGATGTAGTCTCCCTGTCGCCCTCAGATCGGGCCGAGTCTGACAGAGGTACCCTACTAGTGCCTTCTCCTGCTGCATCTAATTTCCTGCTAGTCGTGGTCTGTCACACTTCCATCATTTCTCTGTAGAAAAACAAATTATGGTAAGCTTAGGGACCCATCCCTATACAACACAACTCTATAGCATGACTGGAAGAGAAAGAAGAGTAACCATCCTAACATGCTTCGTAGCCTCCTATCTATAGTATGTGGTGCACAACACATCCATAGACAAGACTCTATTTAGCATGGCTTGCAGACTCCTTGGGATATGACCTGCTCTGATACCAAGTTTGTCACTCCCCACCCTGAAAGGCATGATTGGCACCTGGTTCCCTACTAGGGTCTGGACTAGACTGACTAAACTTATGCACCTCTGGTGCATGACTAACAGTAAATCTCAAATCAAGAAAACAACGGGCAATATCTCGGCTGTAAATACAGCCCTCGGCCGACAAGGCCTTATAGCCACCTGTAAAAGAAAACAGCCACCCAGAAATAAATAGTAATAGGGAATCCTATGCGGGCCAACAAGACCACCATGATGTCTAGTTATGGCTCTAACGTAAATCTAGCATAAACTAAGCTATGGCTAACAAGGACACCAACTAACAGCTAAAAAAGGCCTCACATGGCCAACATACAAGATAAAACACATATGGGGCCCCACACGGCCAACAACAAGTAACCACAGGGAATTAGGAACAATCTGCAAGCCTCTAGGAGCGATATAATGGTCGAGACAGGGCCCCGACCTACTCGTAAACTGTACAAACAAAAGAAGAGTCAACCTTCTAGCTATGAGCTCTGGAGGAAAGGAGTCGACTGTACTGCTAATCTGGCTGAAAACTAGGAAGGTCCTAATCTGTGTCTATCCGCATGATCTTGGGCAGATTTATATGCCCAAGTGATACTCAAAAGTATCATTTTTGCCTTGTTTATCTAGCAATGTGTATACATTTTCATGTAATTGGTAATAAAATGTGAATTTATACTAACCAACATGATTAGCATTGTTTTGTAGGTAAAATGTGATTTCGAGGAGCTAAAATGCATGTTGGACGATATCGGAGTTGGAGTTGGAGCGGTGGGCCTTGGATGTGACTAAAACTAAGGCTCCCGACACCACCCACGGGTCAGTGCTGACACTTGGCGAGCGACACGCTCGTGATGACCAGTATATGGCGCGGATGTATGGGATGCAGATGCTCCAGCTCAGGATAGGTGGGAGGCCGGCGATGGAGGAGGAGCTATGGCAGCTCGAGCTAGATTACCCGTTTGGCGAAAACGCCAGGGCTCTATGCCGAGTAGGGCCAGCCTTTGTAGAGCCCACTAATGATGACGTCCCCACGGACGAGGAGACACGTCGGGAGGACTCCGATGTGGAGTCCGATGATGATGACGGAGGCGACTTGGACATGGGAGATGAGGCAGCAGCACCTGATGAAGAAGTGGAATACTTTGACTGATCAGGGAGTTCCACCACCCGATTATGTGCTATTTAATTGTTGTGAACACTGGGGACAGTGTTCGGATTAAGTGTGGGGTGGGAGTAGTTAGGTGCTAGGCTGCGCTGGTTTGTTTGTATATTCTCCTCTGTATTTTTGTATGTTGTGTTTCCCTGTGTTTGTGAATTTTCAAATTGTTCTGTATCTGTACATATTTGTGGAATTGATGTGTGTTGTTGAATGCTGCCAGCTGATTCTGTAAATATTTTTTTTAATTATCAAAATGATCGATATTTTTAAAAAATTTTTGTGAAAATATTTTGTTCATATTTAAAATATTTTGTAAATAATTTTTCTATCGAAATGATCGATGTTTTGCAAATTTTTAAACTTTTTAATTTTGGGTTCGACGTTTGTTTTCGGTTCTTTTACCGAAAATGGTCCCATTGAACCGACGTCATAGTTAGTGACCGTTCCCTATGATGGATGGATGACGACCGTCTTAAGGGAAATGTAGTCGTTAGGAGTAGTTTATTTTAATTTATTTTCAGTTTTTTTCTTTTTTGGTGGATTGCATCCCGGAACCTGTAGTTACTATATGGTTGCGAATTTTTGGTTGTGTGTTGTGCATGATATTCAAAATGCAAAGGTGATTCGTATGAAAGCATGCAATTTTGTAAATATGTTGAGATACCTAGGCTGTAGAGTTTGATTCGGGGTGATTGAGGCTTAATGTTTGAATTCATGTAATTAGCTGATTGAAGAGTCTGTGAATACATCTTGAATTGAGCATGTGCATAAAGTGTGAAGTGAGGTGTTGATATTCCATGCTATTGTGAAGTGTCTAGAACTTTCCTGGTGTGTTTACAAAATGAAATGAAGGAGGTGTATTGTAGGAAAGGATGTAGGCAGTTCTTTGTTCTAACCGAGAGTTTGTATTTTTTTCTTGTCATACTCCCCCTTTCTGTGATTGTATACCCTAGTCAGCCCTTTGAGCCTTTAGCCGATTATTTCTTTCTTTTGTCCAAAAAGTGTAAACCGAGCTTAATTCTTTCTTTTCATTAGCCGTAAAGTCTATACAAAACTCTTAAGCGCTTAAGAAGAGAAAATAATTTTCCCAAAGTGTCAAAGAGTGAGAATGGTGAAAAGAAAAAGAAAAGCAGCGTGAGGGAAGAAAAGAAAAGGGTGAAGGTGCACTGGTTATAAATAAACGATAATGAAGGTGCATGAATAACCTTTGTTATTGTGTCAAGTGTGCTTAACAAAATGGGCCATACTAAAGTAAATCATCAAGAATGGGATGATGAAAAAAGAAAGAAAAAAGAGAAACAATGTCCATGAGTTGATGGGAATGTGTTGCAAAGGCGCTTAAGGATGCTAGTGGCTATTATTGGCTAATTCAATATATACTAGTTCCATAGCTTCCATTACAACCCATTAAAGTCCTACGTGATCTTACATTGCATTTCTTTATATTAGTGGAGTAATACACTAAGGGCAAGCTTATGGGTCATGACATGATGCATGTGAATTCTTTTGGGAGAGAGAGTGAAATTGTTTTTACATGCCCCTACTTGAGTGTTTGTGTGTCACATGAGCAAAAAGGGGAAGATTCTCTTGAGTTGTGAGGGTACATGCTTGATGAAAGATTGATTTTCGTGTCGGATATCTTGATTAGCTGATTTGCATGAGTTTGTCGATATCGAGAGTCGATTCTTAAAGTCTAGGAAGTCTTAATGTATTGAAGGTCATTGCATTGTTAAGACCATGCATGTTTTCTTGATGATTCGCAATATTGAATGATCGGTATGACCGTAGCTTAAATTGTCGCACCATAGTAGCGAGGGTGGGATGTAAATTGCATGAATTGTATGTTTGTTGTTCGAGGACGAACAAGGATTTAAGTGTGGGGTAAGTGATCTTGGGCAGATTTATATGCCCAAGTGATACTCAAAAGTGTCATTTTTGCCTTGTTTATCTAGAAATGTGTATACATTTTCATGTAATTGGTAATAAAATGTGAATTTATACTAACCAACATGATTAGCATTGTTTTGTAGGTAAAATGTGATTTCGAGGAGCTAAAATGCATGTTGGACGATATCGGAGTTGGACTTGGATGCGAGCAAGGAAAAAGGCATAGGACTGCACAAATTAAAGGGGCTCCGCGATGGAGCCGTGTCACGCTGCCATCGCGGAGGCATTCTGCCTGGAGGGTGAAAATTCATCCAATTTCCAGTGGAGGTTTGCGACTGCTCCGTGGCACGGTGGCTAGCCTCCGCGTTGCACGCCGTGCCACGTTGGTGTTTAAATTCCCGGACCCCCAATTCCAGTGAGGGTCCGCGTTCACGGCGTGTCACGGAGGCAGTGCTCCACGATGCACTCCGTGACACGTTGCTCATTATTCCGGGAAAAATTCCCACTAGTATAAATAGAACACTTAAGTGTATTTTTCATAATTCAGACTTGGTGGAGCAAGGACGTGGGTTACAGGCAGTTGAGGGACGAAAAGTTCAGGGTTTTTTCTCTCTTTCTTTCTTCTTTAACTCAATTGTTTGTATGATTAACACTCGTTTTATGATGATTAATCCACAAATGAGTGGCTAATTCCCTTCCTTGCTGAGGTTATGAACACTTGTGATGACTTTTGATTATTAATTATATGGTTTTCCATCTTTTTCTTCCATGTTATTCTATTAACTCTTGTTTCTACTGCATTGGTGTGTGGCCTACATTAATGTACATCTAAAAAGTCCGATTTCACGAGAGAGAGCACAAATTGGAAAGTTGTGAATTAATAGGATATTGTTCTTAACTTGATTTGGGAAAATTGAGTTTTGATGTGCATTCAGGATAGAAATATACCTGAAAGTCGTATTAGTCAATTTAGGAACCGGAATTGTATGTCTACAACATGAATTGCATTTGATCACAGAAATGTAGACGGATGGTTCATGATTCTTAAGTGAGATTAAATACGAGAGTTTTAATCTCTTGGCAAATGTTCTTGGCTAGCAACTGGAAGAAAAGGTTAACCAATTTATGATGATAATCAGTTTCATTACATGTTCTTTAACCTCGGCATGCTCTTATTCATAGTCCAAATTCAAAGTAGATAATTGTTCGTAGTTTTAGTATAAAATTTATAAAACAAATTATTCAATTTCTGGTTATTTAGTTGTCAGCATATTTAGAATTAAAAATATAGTATACTTGAGCAAATTGCACTTATCCCAAGTCTTTGTGGGATCGATACTTGGCTTACTAAAGCCACTTACTACTTGTTCGACCACATGCACTTGCGTGTCGGTTTTATAACCCCAACAAAACACCCGAACACTGCACCTGCAGGCAAGTAATGCAGTGCCCCAGAAGGGCGTCAGTACGATATGTACTGAATATGTAAAGCAATAACTGAATAAACTAAAATGAAACTGAAAGTAACTGAAAAAAAGGATAGAAATATGACCTGAACAGCTGAACTTCTTATTGTCTAATCTATTTGTAACTAATGCAAACAAGAACCTTACCTGACCCCTATAAGCGGAAAGGTATAGCCAGCACAGAATAACCCATCCGGGGTCCCCATAAGCCCAGGAGAGTACACTTCAATCTACATACCTCTAATGAGGTCATACTGAGTCATATAGCAATTATAGCTGACCTACCACCCCCTGGGTTTGCAACCGAGCCCGCTTGACCCTTGAACTATAGTTGTGTCTAAGTCCGGTCGGCTCCTGCTATCTGATATCTGCACCCGGGGCACCAGGCTCGACAGGGGGTGTAATGTAGTGCCGATCGGCATAAAATAGTCCAACCATGGAATGGACTGTATGAGGACCTTGGACCCCATCTTCGTCCCTTGTAAACGGCATACCGCTCCTTCGAGCGATGTCATCTTGCCCTTGGTGGGCGTCGACATAGCTAGTAACCCTGGGGTTGGTCAGGGAAGGCTATACAGGCGTAATCAATCCCCAAACTAAACATGGAATACAGATCTCAGCTAATAACAATAGCTAAGCATAATAGATATGCTTTTGATCTTCTTACCGGGATTCAGATTGAGTTATAATACTAACAGAACTAACTTGCCAAAGATATTTGCCTTAACATACCTGGATCGCCAATTTTGGATTAACCGGTGAGTTTCAATCCGTATTCAATAGCTTTTTCTAACTGTAATCGTATTACTGGAAGAATGAGGCTAGTTTCAGTACTAACTTCGGCAAAAATGATAACTTTCTATACAAATATTAACTATACTTCAACTTAATGGAACACGGTCGAAAACGTATAATTTCCCGAGAGTTCCGAAGGGAGAAATACTTACTTGAAGCCTGTGATCGTATAGAAATTAGTTTGGAGTCATTCCGACAACTTTGACTTGGTGGGTTTCGATTTGCCGGGCGAATTTCACAAAAAATAACTCTGTAGTAATGCTCCCTGCAGGCTTATAATTTGATACCTGAAGTTAATTTGAACTCAAGCAATGTTTCATAGCATAAACGGAGGAAAACTAATTGAAAATGGCGGGTTTCCTTACTTAGAACGAGGGTGCTATTTGCTGGATATATATCCAAATGATTCAACTCAATATTTATAAGACTTGGGCAGTGGACATGGGGTCCGTGGCACGGACCCCAACGAGCCAATCCTAGGTCGTGCCACGGAGCCCAACACACGAGGGAGGGGTTCATGACGTGTTTCCCCTTTGGGCAGCTGGTCCAGCCCTCTCCCTTGCAAGCTTGACTCCGCGCTCATTTGACCTTTTTCCCATGCCCTTTTTCGTACGCGTTGTACTCTAAAACTCTTAACTAATGTAAAAATAGGCCGATTAAATGTTAGGAACTTACGGGTTGTAACAAATATGGAGCCCGATGTTTTTCAACCACTTGAGCTCCTTATCCTCAAGTCCTTTCAAACCTTAAGGTACAATTCAACAATTTCAATATGGTTTGGATTAAGGGATGAGCTATTTCTAGCTATCATGGGTTTTTGGCTATTTCTAGCCTAATGATGTGCTCGCAAGTGTACGGGTCATACAAGTAATATAGTGGCCCTTTTTAAGAGATGGATGTCGAACCCACAGGGACTGGTTCAGCAAATTATCAAGTTCAAGTGTTAGTTAAGAAGTCGGTTTTAGAAGTTTTCGATAAATTGTAATTAAATCTTAGTGGTGACACGAAATAATCTGGAAGCAATACAAAACAAAACTAGAGTTAAGGCCGGATAATCATGCAATGCTACAATTCATAATGGGTTAAGTATGAAATTATCAATTGTTGTCTCACATAATGGAATTGCATGTTTATGGTCTTCCGAACCTCTAAACACGAAAAACTAGCCTCACTACTACATCGTTGAGCGAGGATGTCATTTCTAGTTCGTGGGCAATTCACTACGTGGATGTGTTTATGGGGTTTATGCCCTTGATTTGGGACTTCTGTACCTCCAACCATTTAACCAAACTTAGCTTCACAACTACTCCTTCGAGTGGTGGAGTAAAATTCTAAGTTGGTGTCTTTCTATCTTCCCATTTTATCAACCAAGCAAGGTAAATTAGGTATATTCCTATCCTAACCGCGAATCCTATCAAAAGATAAGAACATGCTTCCTACAATCTTATGTTCTTGCCTAGGTTTGCTCTTCCAAGCTTTCACCTATGCTTAACCCACTTGTTTTCATGGCGATCAAACATAAAAACAACAATAATAAAGATTGTAAGACAAAACAACAACTAACAACTCAACCCAAAAACGAATCTAAGCAAATACAATCATATCCATGGCCTCAACCCTAGATGGAGGGTTATAGCCACTCATGTTTGTACAAATACTCAAAAACATGTTTAGAGTAATATACTTACAAGAATAGATGAAAATAAACCAAGAAAAGATGAACCCAATAGGAGTTCTTCAAGTCTCCTTCGCGCCTCCTTCACAGTTTTCCGGAAAATCCCGTGTTAAATGATTTTAGAAGCTAAGGGTTCAATTTATACTATGCTGAAAAAATGCAAAATTTGGCCTGTGGTGGAACAGCTCGTGTCACGCAGTTGAACGCCCTAATTGACCTCCGTGACACAGAGGTAACGCATACCCTCACTGGAAGGTGCCAAAAAATGCAATTTTCGGCCAAGTGTTGCCGCGTTGGCAGCGTGCTATGGCCCCTATCGCGTAGGGTGCTAGTTATTGCATGTTTTCTTGTTGACTTTCACGTTTTGCTCTTGATTCCATTCCTCCACTTCACAAAATCATGAATTAGTTCCTCAAATGCATTATTAACCTTCAAAAACAAGGACTAATTATGTTGGTTAGTATATATTCACATTTACATAAAATCACATGAGAATGTATATAAATAAGTAGATAAACAAGACTAAATTGAGTTATAAAGTAGCACTTGGGCATGCAATTATGCCCGAGATCACCTAACCCTACATAATAAAATCCTTATCCACTATTAAATTCTCCCCCATTACTTAATTCTTCTTTTTCAAGCCAAAATCATGTAAGAAAACAATACCTATATTTTCAACTATGAGTAATCAACTATAGTTTGAGGAGAATTCAATAGATTTACACTAATTAAGTAATAACAAGACAAATCTAGCAATACCTAATCAAATCAAACACCCATAAGCACATACCTCTAGCTATAGATTTAGCTACTCATAATTGAGAAACACAAGAGCATATTTATCAATAAACTCAATAATTTCATCATTAAGAGTAAGAAAAATCAAGCTCAAAATATCTCTAAAATGGTGGTTATACCACGATGAAGAAGATGAAGATGAAAAAATAATATTCAAAATAATTCTTCTCCTCTCCAATGGAGTTCTCTCCCTCTCCAAAGTAACGAGAATATTCAATCATATGTTCAGAGTACTTTTTTTCTAGAATATATACAAAAGTAGGTCATAAAATTCTCCTCTTTTTTAGGGCTGGACACTTTTTTCCCCTTTTCAGGTGTCTTTCATTTGCGATGGAACCGGTGGTTCGCCAGTTGCTATCCACGAGCCGCCGATTGATTTCCTCTGTGGTTTAGTAAAGTCCAGAGCATTTCGGCGATGTCTCAGGCGATTCTCCAGTTTCTATCCGTGAGCCGCCAGTTGATCTGATCAGTTGTCTAGTAAAGTCCAGCATATTTCAGCAATAGAACCGGCAGATCGCCATTTGCTGTCTACGAGCCACCGGTTGCAGTTGTTCATTAAGCCAGTGAGTGCTTGCGGTTGATCGGCGTTTCGATGGTGTCCTCCGGTGGAGCGCCGGTTTTCAGCTGAATCTCATCCTTTTTACTCAACTTCATGCTCCTTCTCTTCAAGTTAGGTACCTGCACATCCAAAGGCAAAAAGGCATAAAATCCAAATAAAAGACTTAAAAACTAAGACAAAGCTCACGCTTAAAAGCCTAATGAGTTGGTAAATTACAAACTCATCACCAACCTGTGGCATTGCATAATTCTAGCGTAACAATAACTAATAGAACATATCTGAGCGAAAGCTTAACTGCAATTTAACCAATCAACAAGAAAGGATAAAGATCTGATAACAACACTGAATCAAAAGATGAAACTAGTACTACACTCTCTGAAAGCCTCTACTAGTATAATGAGCTGCTTGGACAAGCCCCCCCAGCTAACTCCAAAATCTGAAACTAAAAATATACTGAAACAAAGAAACATAACACCCGTCCTCAGAAGGTGAGGACTCACCACTGATAGCTGATGGAGTCTAGAACATGTCTAATCGCGGGGATGAGTTTAAATATCTGGATCTATATCATAATACGATATAGCACATAAAGTATGCAATTAGTACTTGGAATGTACTGAGTATATGGGAATGTAACTGAAACTAGAAACATGCTAGTATACTGAGAAAGACAGATCTGGATATATAACTGAATGCTTAACTTAGGTGAAGTACAATGACCCTATCTGTGATGCACAAATACTGATGTAATATGCTCGTTTGAAAACCTTTAATGACATATAAATAAATTTGGTTTTTTGGTCATGTACATGTGCTGAAGACTGAATCTGAAATCATAAACTGAATGCTGCAACTGAAATTGTTGTACTGAAACTGAAACTGAAATTGAACTGTACTATGGGAGAGACTATTAACCGACAAACTACAATGTGAGCCTCATGTAGCCCGACCTATAACCCTGGTTGGAAGCGTGTTCATACCTTGCCAAGGGTAAGAACTATGACTGGTGTGATCTCACTCATGAACTCAGGGAGACAATCTCTAATAACAATGAACCCTGTATGTGCCCATTGAGGAAAGGGAGACACTCTCAAATAACAAAGTTCCCATATTCCTCAGGCTAAGGGAAACATTCTCTACTATTGAGAATCCTTTATCCTATAGCGACACATAGTTCTAAGACCTAGGTATGATGGAACCCTGGTCTACTCAGCACTAAGTACTACTCCCAACTAAACATAAAGATACATGTAATTGAAAGTCTAAAGCTAATGTGCTAAGACTAATCAGAACCACTTTAACTAACAAGGATCCCGAGAGTCTAAAGGACCATGAACATGCTAATACTGAGGGCTCAAAACTAATGTTCTAAGACTAGTCAGGGATATTTTCTTACTAGTAAGAGGCCTGAGAATCTAAACAACCATAAAAATATTGATCATATTGATATCATGAAAATCATATACTCAAATCATAGGGTAAATCATATGTATTGATTTCATGGCAAAATCATATGTATTGGCGAACCATATTTTCGAAAACAAACTAATTTATGGGCTGAATTTTTGGGAAATGCTAATATCTAATCATGGAAATTCATCATGCAATTGAAAATGAAATCATGAACATCATGTGCTATTTATCATGAGGACCTTGAAAATCATGGAAGACATGAGATAAATCATTCATAGAGTAGAAACCCTAAGACATGATTTTTTAGGGAATCAAAGTAGCGAGGGTTTTGGACATAAATGGGGACACAAGGATAAAAGAAGATCCTCATTGAAGTCCCACATACCTGGTTGAATAAATTCCCTCCCACTATCACTTGAATCTTGAAGCTCTTAGAGAAAACCCCCAAGTGTTCTTGAGCCCTGAGAGGAAGAGAGAAGAAGAACTTACAAATGATTTGGGTAGAATGAGGGTTTGGGCTAGGAAAATCCTTTTAATTCATTTTCTAGAATACAAAAAATGACCTCACTTAAGAATTAGAAATGTAGAAAATTACTAAAATACCCCTTGAGATTCACTTTAGAAATATACCTGTCAGTGCCAATGACCTACATAACGAGTCATTGTCTTCCATAAGGACTCGTTGGATTCATCCGTTCCCTCTGGAGGTAGTTTGTGGATTTCTAATTCTTCAACCAATGACCAGATAGGATGACTCGTCGTCCTACGACTTGTGGTCAGTGGAGCATCCTTTCATCTTCTTTGGGTTTCTTCCAACGGGTCATCATCCATCACAATGAGTTGTTACATCCTTCCGTTGCTACTGGGCCAAATTTTGGACCTTTCTAAACTCCACTTAACGAGCATCGTAATGGGTCTTCGTAGGGTCCACGAGTCATTCTACGACTCGTAGTCACTGGACCCTTCTTATATTTTCTTTGAGCTTGTCTCCCACGACTCTCACAATGATTCGTTACAAATCACCATGAGTCATAACTTGACTCGCGGTTTTGGGAAAAACTTGACCAATTCTTGAATTGTTGCTCATGAAGGGGGACATCACGACTCATCACATCACCTCACGAGTTGTGACGTGAGTCGTTACATATGGGCCCTGAAATTTCCACTGACTGCCTACCATGAGTCTGACCAAGACTCGTGGTATCATGTAAAGAACTGTACCATGACTCATTTTAAGGCAAAAAATTTCACTTTCCTACTAGTTTCTTACTTCTTGTCTGCGGTCTGATCTTAGAGACTTTGAAAATTAAAATATTTTTTAAGCGGAAAAGCATCTAAAACATTTTCTAACATCCAAAAAGACTCATTTTTCATCACATTAAATGCAAACTACCATGTGTTGCCATCGGTGCCATGAATCTTTTCCCCAAATCCAAGTCATAATTACTTTTTCTCCTATAAATATTCTATTGCCTTTGTTTGCTAACTAACCTTTTGAAGCATTCTCTTCAAATCATCAAATCTTCCAATCTTCTATCTATTCTTAATGTTTTATTCAATTATTCCTTTTTCTGAAGACACTAATTATGAGCCTATTGTGGACATTATAGTTCCTAAGTCTTGGATTTCTACCCAGATGCTGTCAATAGTGTCAGGGCTCTTAATCTTGATGGTAATGGCATTTACAATAAAGGCCTTAACAAAAATTTATATGTCACCCTCATAAGTTGAAGGGCGAATTCCTTCTGAATATTTTAGTCAGCTAATATCTGCCTCTTTTCAAGTTATTTTCCAACTGAGCTAGAAGGATATCTTTTTATCTTCTAAGATCCAGAAGTTTCCTCAGCCAAAGATGCTTAACTTATTTTGTAAACAATGCACTTTGAGCCTTTTTGTTCCTTTTGCTAGTGAAATGACTTTTTTGTCAACTTATAATTTTTGTATATTCTAGGTATTTTCGAGCCTTATTAACAAAAATTAACTCTTTTTAAAAATATTTTGTGTATTCAATTTTTCAAAGTCGTTTCTCTGTGCGATTCCTAACTGGGTCTATTTTTCCATCTGAATGATCTGTTTTGAGTGAATACTTATTTAAGTCTCAGTTTCAGTCATTTTTAGCATAAGTCATTTGAGGGTACTAACTGTTAGATCTTACTGAATTGGGGCCAAACTGAAACAATTATAAGTTTAGATCTTTTTCTTTATTCAGGATCTTAGCTCAATCAGTTTCGGAGTTATTTGATCTCCATTGTAACTTCATGAGTCAGGGACCCTTGTAAAAATGGTGCTTATGAGTAGGATGTTTCCTTTCATTTTTGACATATAAAAGATCAAATCAAATTTAAAGTAAGACTTAGGTGAATTAGAATAAATATGTGAAAAAGAGCTTTATGTGTACTCATAGCCTTTGATTATCATCAGCAAAAGAGATTAAATTAAGTTAATTGCATTTCATATTGCCGTTTTGAGTCAATCTGAAGCTCTTACATAATGTAAAAAAAAAAGTTATGAGATGTATACTTACTACCGCTTTTAGGGGTTCAATTGGCATTTCGCTCTTTTTAAGACTTAGTAAGATAGTCCTTTGTCCTTAGCTCGAGATGGTCAAAAGTAGATTCCCTCTTAGCGATTCATGATATCTTTGTATCTTAGGAATCTAGAGTTATGGCCCCTGTCAGTCCCCAGAGTTTGGTCACACTTTGGGATGTCGGAGTTCTAAGACCTATGAGTCTCCGATGTTTGAGTACACTTTAGGATTCTGGAGTTTAATATTTCAACTTCTAATTAGTCATGGTATTTGGGCATTCTTCATGATTTCAGAGTTTTTGCTCCTGTTTGTTCCCAGTGTCTTTTGCATTCTTTGGGATTTTAGAGTTTTGGTTAATACCAAGTTTGTCATGACCCGAGCTGAGACCTCGGACCGAGACACAAGACCTAGAACCTATCACTGATCATGAGCGAACTATCGGCGAGATTGAAATCATGAATATAAATCAAGATAGATCATGATAGTAAGGAGCACATGCTAAGGGCCATATATCTGAGATATACATAATCATAAGCTATTCATCAAAAGCTGAACATAATGACCCAAGGTTTAGAAACGGAAATCATATAGTGTGTCATACTTGAAAACATAACAAAAACTCATAAACTAATCAATGGGTCAAATAGGCTATAAGACATAATACCATAAGACCTGTACATGAGTAACTGAAAATATGAGGAACAATGGGAGACTCCTCATAACAGACAACCATCATGTATGAGCGCATGATGATCCCACATCTTTCCCACGTGGAAGAGAGCCATCCTAAGCCTTGCCAGGAAAAATAACGAATAAGGTGTGATATCACGGGTGTGCCCTCGAGCAGGGGAAACACTCTATTGAGAGGTCCCAAATAAGAATATATCCTACTTTGGCATGTAGTTCAGAGACCGGGGTCCTCAAAATCCCTGGCCTATTCGGTACTATATATTACTCCAAAAACATGCATATTGCTCATATAATCATATTCTCAAAACATAGCTTAAATCCAAATATTGGGGAGTCTTGACTCTAAATATCTCTTTAAAATTGATCTTGTAAGCCTTGACTAAAATCATGATAAACATACTTAACTTTGCATGGGCTTGCCTAAGTCATGAAATCATACATACTTGAAATAAGCTTCATAATTCGAAATCATGGAATCATAAGTTAATAATTCATAAACATTCATGCATACTAGATAATTCATCATACTTGAAATCATAGACTCATAATCTTGAATTTCATAAATCATGCATAATAGGGCATAATCTCCATAAACTTTAAATCATGAATTAATAAAGTAAATTAAGGTTTAAATCTGCCCTAATAGTCATGGAACATTATACTCATAGAGAAAGCATGGGATTTCATAAAAATTGGATAAAAACCCTAGAATTCAATTTGAAATGCTTAGCAACTTGAAATCATAGAATTAGAATGAAATTAGGCAATGAAGGTGGAAGAATTTCCCCCATTCATAACCCTACATTCCTTGGTTTGATGAACTTGTAACCAAATTTGAAGACCCAAAGAGGGTCTTAGGAAACTTGATGAAGAATTCTTAGCCTTGATCTTTCCCAACCTTGGTGCATGAGAGGAGTGGGGAATAAACTAAGTAAAAACCTCAATTACACCCTTAAGTATTCCCAAAATGACATCACTTAGGGATTAAAATCTTAAAAGATTACAAAATTTCCCCTAGAAATCGGGCTAAATTTAGACAACTGGGTGTCCCGATGGTGGCCGTGACGGGCCGTCACTCGCTCGATGGTCCATCGCCCTTGCAATAACTCCTAAATAGAAAAGGGGTCCTGACTAGCCTAAATGACAGTGGGGGTGATGGGTCATAACTCCTTGACGGTCTGTCAAGTTGGTCATCACATCATGAACACCAAGACTTCATGTGATGGAATATGCAATGGTCTTTCTCTAGTCTGATGGGCCGTCATCCTTGCCTTCAAACCTTAACGCCACCCACAATGGTCCATCGCCTTCTTGATGGCCTCCATTCACATTGTCGATGCCACGACGCCATTATGATGAGCTACCATTAGGCTGATGGGCCGTTGGCTTCTCCGTCAACCTCTGCACCAGACTGGCAATTTCCGCTCTTTTTCCCTCAAGAAGCCATTTCGACGCTTGAGGCATTACAATATCTCCCCCTTGAGAAAATTCATCCTTGAATGTTGACTTAAGCATACTAGAGGGCTAGGGAAGGAACTGCCATCCCAAAACTGAGCAACCATAGTTGAAAACTGACAGAGTGACTGATTTCGGACTGAAATACATGATTGAATTATATTCATGAAACATACATGCATGCCATGACATGGAAGAAAATTAGAGATATGAACTTGACATGAAATTGAATAAGAGTACTAAGGAGGAAACTGGTACCTCAGGCTCAAACTGAGTCGGAAGGGAAAAGATGCGGGTATCTAGCCATCATATTTGCTTTGGCTTCCCATGTAGCTTATTCAACAAGCTGATTTTTCCACAGCACCTTCATTGAAGCTACTTCCTTGTTCCTCAACTTTCTATTGATGATCAAGGATCTTAATTGGACCTCATATGTAAGGCTATCCTTCACACCAATGCTCTCTACCAGAAAAACTAAGGTTGGGTCATCAATGCACTTTTTAAATAGAGATACATGGAAAACTTGATGCACCAAAGCTAACTCTGCTGGTATCTCCAACTCATATGCCACCTTTCTAACTCGTCTCAAAATCCTATAAGGACCAATAGATCGAAGACTAAGATTTTCTTTCTTACCAAATCTCATAACTCCCTTCATGGGAGATACCTTTAGAAACACCCAATTGTCAAACTCAAACTCAATCTCTCTCCGCCTAATATCCGCATAAGATTTCTGACGACTCTGAGTTGTTTTAAGCCTTTCTCTAATAAACTGAATTTTCTCCATAGCCTCATGGATTGAATTTGGACCTATCAATGGAGCCTCACCTACCTTGAACCATCCAATAGGTGACCTACATCTCCGCCCATAAAGAGCCTCAAACGGAGCCATCTGAATGCTGGAGTGATAACTATTATTGTAGGAAAACTAGATGAGATACAAGTGATCATCCTAACTACCCTTAAAATCAATCATCCACGGTCTCAACATGTCCTCAAGAGTCTGAATGGTCTGCTCAAGCTAGCCATCTATCAGCGGGTGAAAAGTTGTGCAAAGCTTCACTTGTGTACCAAGGCCCCTCTGAAATGATCTCCAAAACTGAAAGGTGAACTGAGTACCCCTATCTGAGACGATGGAGAAAGGAACTCCATGCAACTGAACTAGCTCTTGAATGTACAATCTAGCATTATCCTCAGCTGAATTAGTAGTTTTGACCAGTAGGAAATGGACTGATTTGGTCAACCTGTCTGTGATCACCCATATAGAGTTATACTATCGACGTGTATGAGGCAAGCCTATGATGAAGTCCACATTGATCTCTTCCAACTTTCAAGTGGGGATGCTAATATCCAAAAGCACACCTCCAGGTCTCTGATTCTCATCCTTCACCTATTGGCAATTCGGGCACTTAGCCACAAACTCCGCTATGTCCTTCATGCCATTCCACCAATAGACTTCCTGTAGATCATAGTACATCTTAGTGGCACCTAGATAGATAAAGTACCGAGAGACATGAGCCTCGCTCAATATCATCTCCCTCAAGTCATCTACAGCCAAAACACACAATCGGCCCTGATATTGGAGTACACCATCTCCCCCTAGGAAAAACCTCCACTTTCTGATTCCGGACTACATTAAGTCAACTTTACTAGGATAGGATCCTCATCTTTATTTTCTTTAAATTCTATCACCAATGAAGATTCTGACCCATTTTGAACAATAACACCGCCACACGCCGATCTGCAAGGCAAACTCCTAAACAAGCAAGCCTATGGACATCCTTCACCAATTCTTTTCTCCCATCTTTGACATGAGACACACTCTCCACAGACAACCTACTAAGAGAAACTTCCACTATATTGGCCTTGCTCGGATTATAAAGAACATTCATGTTATAGTCCTTAAGAAGCTTCAGCCATCTTCTTTGCCGCAAATTTAGGTCCTTCTAAGTAAACACGTACTGAAGGCTCTTGTGGTCCATGAACACATCATGTACCCCATACAAATAGTGCCTCCAAATTTTCAAAGCAAACACTACAGCTGCCAACTCTAGGTTATGCGTCGGATAATTCTCCTAGTAAGTCTTAAGCTGTCTAGAGGCATACACAATGACCTCACAATGTTGCATCAACATACAACCAAGACCAACCCTAGAGGCATCACAATACACAACAAAACCACTCGCGCCCTTCGATAGGGTCAGTATTGGGGTTAAAGTGAGTTGAGTATTTAACTCTTGAAAACTCTTCTCACAAGCATCCGACCACTGCAATTTGACATTTTTCTGGGTCAACTTAGTCAATGGTGCTGTAATGGATGAAAATCCCTCATCAAACCTCCTATAGTAGCCAGCTAAACCCAAAAACTTCTAATATCTATTGGACTAACAGGTCTAGGTTAATTCTTCACTGCCTCTATCTTTTGAGAGTCCACCTATACACCCTCACATAACACCACATGACCCAAAATGTTATTGAGTTCAATCAAAACTCGCACTTGTTGAATTTAGCAAACAACTGACAATCCTTGAGAGTGTAAAACACAATCCTCAAATGAGTGGCATGCTCCTCCTTGCTCCGAGAGTATATGAGAATATCATTTATGAAAACAATCACGAACATGTCCACATATTTCTTGAATACTCTATTCATCAAGTCTATAAAGGCTGTAGGAGCATTCGTTAGTCCAAAAGACATAACTACAAACTCAAAATGACCATACCTAGTCCTAAAGGCTGTCTTCGGAATGTTGCTCTCCCTAACTTTGAGCTGGTGATAACCGGATCTAAGGTCTATCATATAAAAGCATTTTGCACCTTGAAGCTGGTCAAATAGGTCATCTATCTTGGGGAGGGGATACTTATTCTTGATCGTGACCTTTTTCAATCGTCGATAGTCAATGCACTTCCTAAGGGAACCATCCTTCTTCCAAACAAAGAGAATTGGAGCACCCAACAGGGATTTACTAGGCCTAATGAAACCCTTGTCTTAGAGTCCTTCAACTGCTCTTTCAACTCCTTTAACTCTATTGGATCCATTTTGTAGGAGGAATAGATATAGGTTGTGTATCAGAGAGAAAGTCAATACCAAAGTCAATCTCATGCTCGGGAGGAACTCCTGTTAGATCACTTGGAAACACCTCCGAATAATCACATACTACAGGAATTAACTGAAGAATTGGGGTCTCAGATGTAGCATCTTTAACCCAAACTAGATGGTACACATGTCCCTTGGAGATCATTTTTCTGGCCTTGAGATAGGAAACAAAGCGACCTACAGGCACAACTGAACTACCTTTCCACTCTAGGACTGGGTCACCCAAAAATCAGAACTCTACCATATGGGTTCTACAATTGACTAAGGGATGACAAACATGTAACCAATCCATACCGAATACGACATCGAGTCGGTTATATCTAGCTCCACTAGGTCGGTTGAGGTGACTTTTTGAAGGATCATGACCGGGCAGTTTTTGTATACCTGTCGAGCTAAAACTGACTAACCAATGGGAGTAGATACTGAAAAGGGTTTTGATAGGATTTCGGGACTGACTCTAACTAACAGCAACATAAGGAGTCACGAAAGAAAATGTGGCCCCTAGATCTAGCTATGTATAAACATCAAGTTGGAATACTCATAACATACCAGTAACCACATTGGGAGAGACCTCCTGCTCCTGAAGATATTGGTGTTGTCTGCCATCCGCACTAGAAGAGGTGCCCTACTGAGAAGGGCGAGCTACTGGAGCTGCTAAGTGGTAGATGGGGCATGACCTCTACTATCCCCCTATCTAGATGAAGGACAATCTCTGAGCATATGTCCGATCTTCCCACACCTGAAACAACCATCAGTACCAACCAAGCACTCGTCAGGGTTCTTCCTTCCGCACTCTTACAAGCTGAAAAAGTGTGCTTCCTTAACGTACTCCTCTGACCCCTAGAGCCTGACACTCTGTCTCTATGATCTCCTCGAGGTCTGGATGGGACGCTAGCTGATGAGAGAGCTGCAACTGAGGGTGATGCCTACCACTGGATCTCTACTGAGAGTGTCTATGACTCCCTGTCCTAGTCCTCTTGGTCTCTCTATCCTTCTCCTTCAACTACTCCGCCTCTATCTGCTGGGCATATATCATCAGTCGGGAGAAATATAATCATTGATCAATATGGTGGTCATACACTCCTTGACCAATGAATCTACTACTCCATTCATAAACTTGCTCATATGAGCTCTTAGATCAGCAACCACCTCCGGTGTGTACTTGGACAATCGAGTAAACTCTAAGGTATACTCCTGGACAGTCATGTTGTTTTGCTTCAAATTGATTATCTCAGCTACCATTGCCTCCCTCAACTCTCGAGGAAACAATTTGTCCAAGAAAGCGGTAACAAACTCATCCCAGCCAATGGGAACCGCACCAACTCCCCTGCTCTCTTTCCACTGACGGAACTATATATGTGCAACCCCCTTAGCTGATAGGAGGCTAAGTCTGCACTCTGCTCTCCTATCACCCCCATAATCTGGGTGATCTTCTGAACCTCCTCAATGAACGCATGTGAATCCTCATCCACCTTTGACCCAAGAAACTCGGGTGGTTTCATCTTGAGGAAGTCTCGCACTCTCGCCACTTCTGCATTCTCGTTTTGGTAAGTGATCTTGGGCAGATTTATATGCCCAAGTGATACTCAAAAGTATCATTTTAGCCTTGTTTATCTAGCAATGTGTATACATTTTCATGTAATTGGTAATAAAATGTGAATTTATACTAACCAACATGATTAGTATTGTTTTGTAGGTAAAATGTGATTTCGAGAAGCTAAAAGGCATTTTGGACGATATCGGAGTTGGACTTGGATGCGAGCAAGGAAAAGGCATTGGACAACATGATTTAAAGGGGCTTCGCGATGGAGCCGTGTCACGCTGCCATCGCGGAGGCATTCCGCCTGGAGGGTGAAAATTCACCAAATTTCCAGTGAAGGCCCGCGTTTGCTCCGTGGCACGGAGCCAGTGCTCCGCGATGCACGCCGTGCCACGTTGAGCTTGAATTCCCAGACCCCCAGTTCCAGTGAGGGTCCGCGTTCACGGCGTGTCACAGAGGCAGTGCTCCGCGATGCACTCCGTGACACGTTGCTCATTATTCCGGAAAAAATTCCCACTAGTATAAATAGAACACTTAAGTTCATTTTTCATAATTCAGACTTGGTGGAGCAAGGACGTGGGTTACAGGAAGTTGAGGGACGAAAAGTTCAGGGTTTTTTCTCTTTTTATTTCTTCTCTAATTCAATTGTTTGTATGATTAACACTCGTTTTATGATGATTAATCCACAAATGAGTGGCTAATTCCCTTCCTTGCTGAGGTTATGAACACTTGTGATGAATTTTGATTATTGATTATATGGTTTTCATCTTTTTCTTCCATGTTGTTCTATTAATTCTCGTTCTTACTGCATTGGTGTGTGGCCTACATTAATGTACATCTAAAAAGTCCGATTTCACGAGAGAGAGCACGAAATTGGAAAGTTGTGAATTAATAGGATATTGTTCTTTACTTGATTTGGGAAAATTGAGTTTTGATGTGCATTCAGGATAGAAATATACCTGAAAGACGTATTAGTCAATTTAGGAACCGGAATTGTATGGCTAGAACATGAATTGCATTTGATCACAGAAATGTAGACGGCGGGTTCATGATTCTTAAGTGAGATTAAATACGAGAGTTTTAATCTCTTGGCAAATGTTCTTGGCTAGCAACTGGAAGAAAAGGTTAACCAATTTATGATGATAATCAGTTTCATTACATGTTCGTTTAACCTCGGCATGCTCTTATTCATAGTCCAAATTCAAAGTAGATAATTGTTCTTAGTTTTAGTATAAAGTTTATAAAACAAATTATTCACTTTTTGGTTACTTTGTTGTCAGCATATTTAGAAGTAAAAATATAGTATACTTGAACAAATTGCACTTAACCCAAGTCTCTGTGGGATCGATACTTGGCTTACTAAAGCCACTTACTACTTGTTCGACCACGTGCAGTTGCGTGTCATTTTATATACCCATATAACACCCCGAACAAGTTTTTGGCGCCGTTGCCGGGGACTTGGCAATTGGTGAATTTGTTTTAAGTGTTAATTTTACTGTATTTTCATTTTCTTAAGTGTTGACAACTTGGTCTTAGCCTGTATTTTGCAGACTTAATTGTTGTGAACACTGGCAAGAGACAAAGAGCTGGTGGAATCTTATATAGAGCCAGAATGTATATTTCACAGTAAACGGAGAGAGGCTCTGCAAAGAAAGCTGCAGTTGCTCAGACAGACTATTATGGAGCAACAACAGAATCCACCGGTTGTGAGGGCAGTGTTAGTGCCCGAAGAAGCAGCAGCAAGGCCGGTTCGCGAGGTGGCAATCCTACATGCCAATAATGTTACATCCAGTATCCGCAAACCAGAGCCTGGAGGGAGATTTAAACTCAAGCAAAATATGGTGCAATTGTTGCACACAAGCGGGCAATTTACCGGTCTCCCTCATGAAGACCCACAACAGCATCTCCAAAACTTTTTGGAGATAAGTGACACTTACATACCCGCTGGAGTGTCACCATACTATGTTCGGCTTACATTATTTCCGTTCTCATTACTCGGAGAAGCCAAGAGGTGGTTGAAAGCTGAGCCACCAAATTCTATTTCAACGTGGGATGATCTTGCACGGAAATTCTTGATAAGGTTTTTTCCCTCTGGTAAAACAGCAAGACTTAGAAGTCAAATTCTAAGTTTCAAACAGAGGGAGGGAGAAAATTTATATCAATCCTGGGAGAGATTTAAATCCATGTTGCGGGACTGTCCTCATCATCATCAGTCCAATGAGGTGTTGGTGCACACATTTATTGAGGGTTTGGAACCCCACACCAAAATATTGCTAGATTCAGCAGCTGGAGGGAAAGCGCTGGAAAAGACTTATGAGGAGCTGTATACCTTGCTAAACCGGATTTCACAGGGCAATCCAGAATGGAATGCTGATTCATCACGAGGTGGGACAAGGAAAGCAGCAGGAGTGCTTGAAGTGGATGGGTTTACAGCTATCGCTGCACAGATAGCTGCCTTGCAAAATCAATTGAACAACCACTTCAGTAACATGACTTTGAACCAGCCTTCAGCTCCAGTTAATGCAGTCCAGCAGATGTGGTGTGAAGTGTGTGGAAGCAGTGAGCACTCAGCTGAGTGCTGTGGAGCCAATCCTGACTCGGTAAACTTTGTGGGTAATGCACAAAGAAATCACCAGCAGTATGGTAGTAGCTACAATTCAAATTGGAGGAATCATCCTAACTTCTCATGGGGTAGCAACAACCATCAAGGCCAAAGTTCGGGTCAGGGTGTGCAAAGGAATCAAGGAGGGCAACAGAACTACCAATCTCAATTCAGAAACAACAATGCACCTCCTCCACCACCATCACCCAGCATTGAGGAGATGTTCAAGACCATGATAGCTAACCAAGCTCAATTGCAGGTTGACTATGTGAAATTGGCAGCCAAAGTGAAAAACAATCAGTTAGCTACCAAGGCTCTTGAGTATCAATTTGGGCAATTTGCTAGTGCCCAAAATACAAGGCCAAGAGGAGGACTGCCAAGCGACACGGATCCGAATCCCAAGCAGGTAAATGCAGTGACCACAAGGAGTGGTTTGCAGCTGAAGGAGGTGGAACCAGAAAGACCACCTCAACATTCGGGAGCACCAGAAGTTGAGGGGGAGCAAAGTTCGGAAAGGGGGAAGACCAAAGAAGCTGAATCAGAAAGACCTCCACCCCCGTTCCCTCAACGACTCAAGAAACACAAAGAGGAGGCGTGTTTCAAGAAATTCATGGAGGTGCTTAAATAGGTACATGTTAATTTACCTCTTGTTGATGTCTTGTAGGGAGTGCCTAAATATGCCAAATACATAAAGGACATCGTGGCCAATAAAAGTCGGTTGACTGAGTATGCTATGGTGGCTTTAACGGAGGAGTGCACTTCCCGGATCCAAAATAGACTGCCCACAAAGCTAAAAGACCCTGGAAGTTTTACTATCCAGCTTACTATTGGGCAGAGCATCCGAGCTCGTGGATTGTGTGACTTGGGAGCAAGTATAAATCTAATGCCGTCTTCGGTATTCAGAAAGTTGGGTTTAGGGAGTCCTAGACCCACAACCGTAATCTTGCAGTTGGCGGATTGATCCTTATCTAGGCCGGATGGCATTATTGAGGATGTTCTAGTGCAAGTTGGCTCCCTAATTTTCCCGGTAGATTTTGTCGTGCTGGATTTTGAACCAGACGCGGAAGTCCCATTTATTTTGGGACGACCCTTCTTGGCTACCGGGAAAGCATTAATCGACGTAGCTGCGGGGCAACTCACAATGCGAGCATATGACAAGGTAGAGGTGTTCGATGTGTGTAAAGCACCCAAGCTCCCGATGGTGCATGAAGAACTCTTGGTGATCAATGTGATTGATCATGGTAATGCTAAGCAGATGAAGGATTCCCGAGAGTTAATGGGAAGACCACCGGATAGGTGTAAGCACTACTGGGGGGAGGACGGTGATCGAGAGAAATCATCCATCACCCTAGCGGACAATTGAGCTTAAATGACGTCGAGCCACGACGGTAAACCAGGCGCTGCACGGGAGGCAACCCGTGAAAATATTTTCTTTCATTTTGTAAAGTGTAAATAGATTTTTCTTTTTCTTTTTCTTGATTTATTACAAAATTTTCATTTTAGTTAGCATTTTTTATTTTTAGTTAGGTGAAACCTATTATTCTAACAAATTTTATTTAGTGAGATGATTTTCAGGTCAAACGGAGGAAAATGTGCATGGAATCATGAAGGAAAAGTCGAGGTATGAAAAATTAATAAAATGTAGAAAACAGTGAGCTGGGGCGATAGCTCCGTGTCACGGAGGAGGACCTCCACGTTACCCTCCGTGACACGTTGAGGTATAACCCGGAAATTTTAAAAATTTCCAGTATGCTGTCGCGATGGCTCCGTGTCACGGAGGCAGTGCACCGCGATGCACTCCGTGACACGTTGCCTTGTATATTGCGACGGGTCACACCGGGTTGCCGGGTGACCCGCGTGTTTTTCTACCTTTTAAACCCCGAAACCTCCCCTTTTCCCCTCATTTTCAATTCCCTCCGCGACCAAACATCCCAAAACCCCTCTCCCATCAACGTGCCACGGCTTAAGGCAACAAATTTCCGAGTTTTCTTCGATTATTCAACTTCAAGGTATGTTTTCCGATTCCCTCTCAAGTTTTTGCCGATTTCCTTTGATTTTAAGCATGGGAGGTGAACTAAATCGCCCTAAGTCGAAATTAAGCATGAATTCGAGTTATTTGTTGATTGATAAATGTTTGGAATGTCATTATGATTGTTTGAACTTGTCGATTGCATAAATTAGTCGAATTTGATTGATAAAACCAATTCTAGGGCTTGTTGTTGAATTTGAAGTTGGAAATGAGTTGAAATTGTGAATTTTATGCCCGGTTGTACGTGTTGAATGAGATGAGTCATTGTACAAAGTGTTAGGATGTTAATAGACGACGAATTCTCGGGTTTGGGGGGAAAATGTTGAAATTTGTTCGAATTTGGTTGGTTGGATAGGTTCATGTATAGAAATTTTTGTTGTTATTTTTGTTTCTTTGTTTTTCTTTGCTAAGTGCAATGGTTAAAATGTTTGTGATGGTAGTGATTGTGATTAGCTGTACGAAGTATGAGTAGTACGCGAAAGTTATACCGTCGAATTTTTCTTTTTGAACGCACTAAGCATGATTGTATAGCTGGTTGTTTGATGTAAATAAAGTTATTCTTGCCGTAGGTTGTAACTGTAGCTAAGGACTAAGTGTGGGGTAACTTAGCGTAACTCGACCTTAGCCGAGGTTAATATTTATTTAGCTTAACATTGAGCTTGTTTACTTGGGTTGACAGGTAAAATGGCAAGCCGGCAAGATAAAGGGAAAGGTGCATCAACTTCAGGCACCGGAAGGAAGCGACTCAGACTGGGCACAGCAGTCCCAGCAGCACCAGCAGTTCCACGCGGCCAGCGCCGCCAATATGGAACAAGATGGGTGATTGACGAGGCGAAAAAGTGGTACGCCAAGCACAAAGAGAACAAATATTTCCCCGAGGAGCATATAGCACGGGAGCCATTGGCACAGGAGATCCCCAGAATAGTTCACCGGATCGAGGCAGCGGGGCTCAAGTTCATATTCGAGGAGCCCAAAGAATGCAACCTGCACTTGGTTCGGGAGTTCTATGCCAACTGGAACCCGTCAATCCGAAGCCACACCATCAAAATCAGAGGGCAGATAATCACTCTGGAGCCCCACCAGCTAAATGCCATCATAGGAGCGCGGGACACAGACGCCCACGTCCTCCGACAGTTGAACATTACCCCACCGTATGCTGACATCAGACATACACTGTGTGGGGCCCGATCTACAGCTAGATGGAGCAGGCACAAGGAAAGGGGCTACCAATCAGACTCTGCCATATTCTCAGATGAACAGGGAAGCCCGAATTTGGCTGAAGATAGTCTGCTCTTGCCTCATCCCGGGGGTACATATGACTGATGTAACCCGGGATCGTGTTTGCCTGGTGTACGCCCTGATGAAAGGGCTGGAGATAAATGTCGGGGCGGTTATTATATCCGCCATGAAGAGAGCCCGGTTGCACCAGGGGCACAGGTATGGTTTCGGTGAACTACTCACCACCTTTCTCAGGGGCCTCGATGTTGAGGAGGAGGCCCTCGATTATATCCCGCAGTTGGAGCGGCGGGCCTTGGATGTTAATAAAACTAAGGCTCCCTGACTTGCCCGATTCGCGCGTCCGCAAGTGTACGGGTCGTGCAAGTAATATAGTGGCTCTTTTTAAGAACCGGATTGTCGAACCCACAGGGACTGGACCCATTCCTCTAACTATCCATTTCTAGTGCTATGTTAAATACCTCAAGTGTTGGTTATAGACATTTTCGATAGAGATTAATTAAGTCTAAGTTTGGGTCAACGAAATATTCTGAAATTACTCTAGGAGCAACATAGAGTTAAAACCAATTAATCATGCGATCCTACGATTTGCAATAGGTTAAGCATGGAACTATCAATTGTTATTTCACATAATTAGAATTGCATGTTTTTGGTCTTTCAAGCCTCTAAACACGGCAATCTAGCCTCACTGCATCATTGTGAGCGAGGAGTTTAATTTTCTAGTCGCGGGCAATCAATTATGTTGTGGTTTACGGGGAAACGATTAGGGACTTTCGTACGTCTAACCATTTAACTCAACTTAGCCTCACAACTACTTCTTCGAGTGGTGATGTGACATCCCAAGTTGGTCTTTCATAACCCCCGTGTGTCAACCAAGCAAGGTGTGAGGTATATTTCTATCCTAACACAATATCTCTCCCTAGAGACAAACATGCTCCTTACATTCTCATGTCCTGACCTAGGTAATGCTTTCTCAAGCTATTACTCAAGCTAACAAATATGCTTTCATGGTGATCAATCATAAAAACAACCAACAATCCAGAATGCAAGACGAAACAACAATCAATAACTTAATTCCAAAACAAATTCATTAAAGCACAATCATAATTCATGGCTTCAACCCTAGAGGAAGGGTTCTTGCCATTCATGTTCGTAAAACTACAATTAACTAATACTAAACTAACATACTTACATGAATTTGGTAGATGAGAAGGGAATTTGATAAACCCTAGATGAGTTCTCCCACTTCTCCCTTCACTCCTAGGTGGTTTTTCAGAATAAAATCGTGACCAACTGATTTTAGGAGCTAAGGGTCCTATTTATAGTAAATGGAAAACGTGCATAATTTAGCCTGAGAGGGAACGACTCCGTGTCACGGAGTGCATCGCGGAGCACTGCCTCTGTGACACGGAGACAACGCGAAAGCTCTCTGGAAATTGCCTCAGGAAACCAAGTTGCCGAGGGTTGCCGCGCTGGCCAACGTGGCACGCTGCCCATGCAGCGCGTTGGCAAGCTGCTGTCGCACAGGCTGCCTAGCGTGACACGGCGCTGCCGCGCTGGTTCTCTGCCTCCTGCTGCCTGCTGCTGCCTTTCCTCGTGCGCTTGGCAAGGGCGTGGCACGGCGCTGGGCGCGGCACACGCACAGCGTGGCACGCTGCCTGGCGCGGCCAGCCTTGCCAACGCATGCCCCTTGTCGACTTTTCGCCACTTGCTTCCACTTCATTCCTTCCTTTCACCAACTTGCGAATTAGTTCCTCAAATGCATTATTAACCTACAAAACAAGGACTAATCATGTTGGTTAGCACATATATTCACACTTATATAAAATCACATGAGATTATGTAAAATAACTTAGATAAACAAGACTATATTAAGGTATAAAGCGTATCACGTGCATGCTATTTTGCCCGTGATCACAACCCCACACTTAAAGCCTTGTTCGTCCTCGAACAACATTTTACAAATCATACATATGGAGACTCCCACATAACTAATTTGGCAAGATAATTCAAGCTACGACTATAATGATTCCATAAGATAACAAGCTAAAGGTAGAGCATACACAATTTAATCACCGAGATGAAATACAACAATCCTAAGACTTCTTAACCTCAAGAATCGACTCTCGATCTTAGCAAACTCATGCAAATCAACTGAGTAAGAAATCCCACATGAATTATATCCTTCCTTCAACATGTGCCCTCACGGAAGGAGAGTTACCCAATCACACGCAAAAATAATTTTTTAAATCACAACATGTGTGGGTACATGAATAGAATTACGCTCACTCTCACAAAGAATTCACATGCATCATGTAATGACCCATAAGCTTGCCCTTAGTGTTTTATTCCACTAATTTAAGGATGTGTGAATGTAAGATCAAGTAGGACTTAATGGGTTGTAATGTAAGCTAAGGGACAGGCAGGTACTATTCTGGCCAATAATAGTGACTATCTTTCCTAAGCGCTTTTAATACATTACGCCCTCCTTACGAACTTCCCTTCCCTTACTTCACCTTTTTCTCCTTTCAGCTTTCTTTTTCCTCTTATGTTCCCCTTTTCTTTAGGCACTTTTAACTTATTAGTAAGGAGTTCTATGAATAATTTTTCATTAATTTGTTTTCTTGCTCCTTACTAATAATCAACCATTTTCACACAAGTGCACCTTTGTCCTTTTCTCACTTCTACAACTTACTACTTTTCCTTTCTTTTTATTCTTCTCATTCCCTTACTCCTTCGGGTTTTTTTTTCAAGCGCTTAGGAGTTTTGGATCAAACAAAAGGCTAATGAAAGAAAAAGGATTAAGCTTATGTTGCAGCTGTCAAAGAATAGGCTCAAGGCTCAATGGGGCTAACTAGGATTAATCTTTCCAAGGTAGGTAAAATGAGGGATAAGAATTGGTTCATTCAAAAAAAATGCCTAAATCATCTCCTACAATTCACATCCTTCATTTAGTTTTATAAACACACCAGGCAAGTTCTAGACAATCCACAATAGCACAGAATACTCAAAAATCTTACACTCATGGCACATGCTCAATTCAAGACACATTCATCAGACTCTTACTCAGCTAATCACAAGAATTCAGATTAAGCTTCAATCATATTGAGTCAAATTCAAGAGCTTAAGTGTCTCAAACAAAGTTATACATTTGCATGCTTCACACTGAACATACTCGCATCTTACAATCATGCATAGCACATAACAAGAACATCAAGCACCAATTAGTTATGGTTTCAACAAAACCAAACACCTACCGACTAATTTTTCCTCAAGACGGTCGTCATCCATCCATCGTCGGAAACAGTCCCTAACTATGACTAGAAGCACTATATATAGACAAAGGAAAGAAAGAAAAAGAAAATTTTTATTCTTCGGTTCAAATACCCCCCGTCGGAAAAGAACCGAAAAGAAAAACCAACGGGTGATGAAGTCATGCTTACTTCACAAAAATTTTCAAATTTTTCAAATTTCTCAAATTTCTCAAGCATTAGCATTACATTCACCACAAACTTGTTAAGCAAAAAATTTTTGAAATTTCCCTTGAAATTTCCCGCACCCCACACTTAAATAAGGCTATGTCCTCATAGCATCAAATTAAAATTTAAAAAGGGTGAGAAATACTCCCTGAGGCCTTGAGCCTAGCAAATAGCATGCTTTTCTTCAGTTTTGCACAAGTGTGTGTCGACCCCACACTTTTTATCGTCCATGCTTTTTAGCTTCCTCCTCCACGGGTACTCAGACTTCCCCTCCATCTGTGCTTAACTTTCCACCAAAAACAACACAAGATGAGAAATAAATAAAATCAACACAAATGCAAGAAATTAAAATGGTACCTGTGGTACCCTTGGGTGCCTCCCAAGTAGCGCCTTATTTTACGTCGTGGCCCGACGTGGACTATCCTTTTCAGGACATCCTCATACCTGGGTCCTCTTTCGAGAACCATCTCCTTTTCTTTTACTGTTTAGAGGAAACAACCTCCACTCTGTTCCTCTCTTTCTCCAACTTCTTCTCAATTTGAAGCCCTTTATCAGACTCGGGCTGAACACTTGTAATTGCCTTTGGCCCTGCACCTGTGGAATCCTCCACCCCACACTTATCCTCTGCCAACACACTAACCTGACAAAGGTTTCTATAGTGTGCAGATGGGTTCATTTCTTGGTAAACGCGAAAGATTTCTTCTTCATCCTCAACCCTCATTTTCAGGGTCCCTGCTTTCAAATCAATCACCGCTCCTCCAGTGGCCAAAAATGGCCGTCCCAAGATCAGGGGTACCTGGTCATCAACCTGAAAATCTAAGACAATAAAATCAGCAGGTATAATGAAGTTACCTACTTTGATGAGAAGGTCCTCTATTATTCCATCAGGTGTCACTCGCGACTTGTCAGCCAGCTGCAGCATCAACCTTGTTGGCCTTGGTTGTCCCAACCCCAAGGTGTTGAATAAGGATAGGGGCATTAGATTAACTGCCGCCCCCAAGTCACATAAAGCTCGTAGCACCTCAGCTTTACCAATTTGTATGGGGAGGGTAACACTCCCTGGGTCTTTGAGTTTCTTTGGCATTTTGCTCAATACCCTGTAACTGCACTCCTCAGTCAGTGCTACCATTTGGACATCCACCAATCTCACTTTGTTCGCCATCACGTCCTTCAAGTATTTAGCATACTTGGGCATTCCCTGCAAAACATCAAGAAGAGGCAAATTTATGTGAAGTTCTCTGAAACTCTCAAAGAACTTTTTGAAGCATTCCTCCTCCTTGCTCTTTCTGAATTTCTGAGGGAATGGTGGTGGTTGTCTTTGTGCTGGCTGCAATGGAGGTCGTGAATTTTGTTGCCCAGCACTCTGATTATCTCCCATGTTGATGGATGGTCCTGGTCTAACCAACTCCGGCTGCACCTCTTTGCTCAGCTCTTTTGGCACTGCATCAGCTAATTGCCTACCGCTTCTCAGACTGATGGCATTGATCTGCCGGGGGTTAAGATCTGTGTCGCTTGGTAATCCCCCTTGCGATCTCATGTTTTGAGCAGCTGCTATCTGACCCACTTGTTTTTCAAGATTTCGGGTGGCTACTTGCTGATTCATTAAGTCTGTTGCCATCCTCGCCTGATTTTCCACTAACTGAGTCTGGGTCTCCATAATTTTCTGCAATGTTTCCTCAATGTTGCTACTCAATTGCCCATCATTCTGCCTATTCTGCTGATACTGCTGCTGTTGAGGTTGCATAAAATTCTGCTTTTGATTTCCACCCTAAGAAAAATTCGGGTGGCCCTGCCAATTTCTGTTGTAACTGGTTTCAAAATTCTGATTGTTGCGCTGCACATTACTAACAAAATTGACTGACTCCGGATTGGCTCCACAAGATTCTGCATGGTGCCCATTATTACCACAAATTTCACACCAACTCGGAGCTTGCTGAACTGCATTAACCTGGCCCTAGCGTTGGTTCATACTCAGTTTATTGAACTGAGTCATCATTTGATGCTGGAACGAAGCTAACTGTGCTGCCAAGGCATTCAAACCATCTACTTCCATCAACCCTGGTCTCTTTCCTGCCCCTCTCGATGACTCGCTGTGCCACTCTGGATTTCCTTGTGCAATTCTGTTCAACAAAGTGTACAACTCATCATATGTCTTATCCAAGGCTTGCCCACCCGATGCAGAGTCTAGCAATATTTTTGTGTGTGGGTCTAGACTTTCTACAAAGGTATGAGCCAGCACTTCATTTGATTGCTGGTGATGGGGGCAATCTCTCAACAATGACTTGAATCTTTCCCAAGCCATATATAAGTTCTCATCAGGCCTCTGCTTGAAACTGAGTATTTCACTTCTCAACCTTGCAGTTTTGCCTGAAGGGAAGAATCTGATAAGGAACTTCTTAGCCAAGTCATTCCATGAAGTTATGGAGTTCGGTGGCTCAGCCTTCAGCCACTTTTTCGCCTCTCCCAACAGTGAAAATGGGAAGAGGGTCATTCGGACATAATCTGTGGACACGCCGGTAGGGACAAACGTGTCACTAATCTCTAAAAAGCTCTGTAAGTGCTGCTGCGGGTCCTCATGTGCCATCCCAGTGAATTGACCACTATAATGTAACAGCTGCACCATGTTCTGTTTAAGCTCAAAGTGCCCTCTAGGTTCCGGTTTACGGATGCTAGAGGTCACATTCGTCGCTAGTGGGATTGCTACTTCGCGAACTGGTCTTGCTGCCATTGCTTCGGATGACAATTGTGCTTGTCCTGCGGGTGGTTGTTGTTGCACCTTTTCTTGAAGTCTCTTCAGCTTTTGTTCTAGAGCTACTCTCCTTTGCAAATGGATTTGACGTTCAGGTTCCAGCAACGGTTCCACAAGCTCTCTATTTCTAGCCAGCTCGGCAGGACAACCTGTCACCTGCAATTAAGCACACTAAGACCAAGTTTCTCAACACTTAAGGAAATTCAAAAATCACACAAAAATAGATAAATTATCAAAACTTCGCCGAGTCCCCGGCAACGGCGCCAAAAACTTGACTTGCCCGATTCGCGCGTCCGCAAGTGTACGGGTCGTGCAAGTAATATAGTGGCTCTTTTTAAGAACCGGATTGTCGAACCCACAGGGACTGGACCCATTCCTCTAACTATCCATTTCTAGTGCTATGTTAAATACCTCAAGTGTTGGTTATAGACATTTTCGATAGAGATTAATTAAGTCTAAGTTTGGGTCAACGAAATATTCTGAAATTACTCTAGGAGCAACATAGAGTTAAAACCAATTAATCATGCGATCCTACGATTTGCAATGGGTTAAGCATGGAACTATCAATTGTTATTTCACATAATTAGAATTGCATGTTTTTGGTCTTTCAAGCCTCTAAACACGGCAATCTAGCCTCACTGCATCATTGTGAGCGAGGAGTTTAATTTTCTAGTCGCGGGCAATCAATTATGTTGTGGTTTACGGGGAAACGATTAGGGACTTTCGTACATCTAACCATTTAACTCAACTTAGCCTCACAACTACTTCTTCGAGTGGTGATGTGACATCCCAAGTTGGTCTTTCATAACCCCCGTGTGTCAACCAAGCAAGGTGTGAGGTATATTTCTATCCTAACACAATATCTCTCCCTAGAGACAAACATGCTCCTTACATTCTCATGTCCTGACCTAGGTAATGCTTTATCAAGCTATTACTCAAGCTAACAAATATGCTTTCATGGTGATCAATCATAAAAACAACCAACAATCCAGAATGCAAGACGAAACAACAATCAATAACTTAATTCCAAAACAAATTCATTAAAGCACAATCATAATTCATGGCTTCAACCCTAGAGGAAGGGTTCTTGCCATTCATGTTCATAAAACTACAATTAACTAATACTAAACTAACATACTTACATGAATTTGGTAGATGAGAAGGGAATTTGATAAACCCTAGATGAGTTCTCCCACTTCTCCCTTCACTCCTAGGTGGTTTTTCAGAATAAAATCGTGACCAACTGATTTTAGGAGCTAAGGGTCCTATTTATAGTAAATGGAAAACGTGCATAATTTAGCCTGAGAGGGAACGGCTCCGTGTCACGGAGTGCATCGCGGAGCACTGCCTCCGTGACACGGAGACAACGCGAAAGCTCTCTGGAAATTGCCTCAGGAAACCAAGTTGCCGAGGGTTGCCGCGCTGGCCAACGTGGCACGCTGCCCATGCAGCGCATTGGCAAGCTGCTGTCGCGCAGGCTGCCTAGCGTGACACGGCGCTGCCGCGCTGGTTCTCTGCCTCCTGCTGCCTGCTGCTGCCTTTCCTCGTGCGCTTGGCAAGGGCGTGGCACGGCGCTGGGCGCGGCACACGCACAGCGTGGCACGCTGCCTGGCGCGGCCAGCCTTGCCAACGCATGCCCCTTGTCGACTTTTCGCCACTTGCTTCCACTTCATTCCTTCCTTTCACCAACTTGCGAATTAGTTCCTCAAATGCATTATTAACCTACAAAACAAGGACTAATCATGTTGGTTAGCACATATATTCACACTTATATAAAATCACATGAGATTATGTAAAATAACTTAGATAAACAAGACTATATTAAGGTATAAAGCGTATCACGTGCATGCTATTTTGCCCGTGATCACTCCCTACACCACCCACGGGCCAGTGCTGACACTTGGCGAGCGACACGCTCGTGATGACTAGTACATGGCGCGGATGTATGGGATGAAAATGCTCCAGCTCAGGATAGGTGGGAGGCCGGCGACGGAGGAGGAGCTATGGCAGCTCGATCTAGATTACCCGTTTGGCGAAAACGCCAGGGCTCTATGCCGAGTAGGGCCAGCCTTTGTAGAGCCCACGGATGATGACGTCCCCACAGATGAGGAGACACGTCGGGAGGACTCTGATGTGGAGTCTGATGATGACGACGGAGGCGACTCGGACATGGGAGATGAAGCAGCAACACCCGACGAAGAAGTGGAATACTTTGATTGATCAGGGAGTTCCACCACCCGATTTTGTGCTATTTAATTTCTGTGAACACTGGGGACAGTGTTCGGATTAAGTGTGGGGTGGGAGTAGTTAGGTGCTGGGCTGGGCTGTTTTGTTTGTATGTTCTCCTCTGTTATTTTGTATGTTGTGTTTCCCTGTGTTTGTGAATTTTCAAATTGTTCTGTATTTGTAAATATTTGTGAAATTGATGTGTGTTGTTGAATGTTGCCAGCTGATTCTGTGAATATTTTTTTTTGGTTTATCGAAATGATCGATATTTTTAAAAAAAATTCTTTAAAATATTTGTGTACATAAATTTTTCTTTTCCTATCGAAATGATCGATATTTTGCAAATTTTACAACTTTTTAATTTTGGGTTTCTCGGCGTTTGTTTTCGGTTCTTTTACCGAGAATGGTCCCATTGAACCGAAGTCATAGTTAGTGACCGTTCCCTATGATGGATGGATGACGACCGTCTTAAGGGAAATGTAGTCGGTAGGAGTAGTTTTTTTCAATTAATTTTTAGTTTTTTTCCTTGGTGGATTGCATCCCAGAACCTGTAGTTACTATATGGTTGCGAGAGTTTGGTTGCCTGTTGTACATGATATTCAAAATGCAAAGGTGATTCTTATGAAAGCATGCAAATTTTGTAAATATGTTGAGATACCTAGGCTGTAGAGTTCGATTCAGTGTGATTGAGGCTTAATGTTTGAATTCATGTAATTAGCTGATTGAAGAGTCTGTGAATACATCTTGAATCGAGCATGTGCATAAAGTGTGAAGTGAGGTGTTGATATTCCATGCTATTGTGAAGTGTCTAGAACTTGCCTGGTGTGTATACAAAACGAAATGAAGGAGGTGTATTGTAGGAAAGAATGTAGGCATTTCTTTGTTTTAACCGAGAGTTTCTATTTTTTTCTTGTCATACTCCCCCTTTCTGTGATTGTATACCCTAGTCAGCCCTTTGAGCCTTTAGCCTATTTCTTTCTTTTGTCCAAAAAGTGTAAATCGAGCTTAATTCCTTCTTTTCATTAGCCGTAAAGTCTATATAAAACTCTTAAGCGCTTAAGAAGAGAAAATAATTTTCCCAAAGTGTCAAAGAGTGAGAATGGTGAAAAGAAAAAGAAAAGCAGAGTGATGAAAGGAAAGAAAAGGTTGAAGGTGCACTTGCTATAAATAAACGATAATGAAGGTGCATGAATA
The DNA here is from genome assembly GCA_035772735.1 of Datura wrightii. Lineage (NCBI taxonomy): Eukaryota > Viridiplantae > Streptophyta > Magnoliopsida > Solanales > Solanaceae > Datura > Datura wrightii. Next base: position 150,285,536 of record JASDFA010000018.1, read on the forward strand.
ATCTTTGTTATTGTGTCAAGTGTGCTTAACGAAATGGGCCATACTAAAGTAAATCATCAAGAATGGGATGATGAAAAAAAAAAGAAAAAAAGAGAAACAATGTCCATGAGTTGATGGGAATGTGTTGAAAAGGCGCTTAAGGATGCTAGTGGCTATTATTGGCTAATCCAATATTTACTAGTTCCATAGCTTCCATTACAACCCATTAAAGTCCTACGTGATCTTACATTGCATTTCTTTATATTAGTGGAGTAATACACTAAGGGCAAGCTTATGGGTCACAACATGATGCATGTGAAATCTTTTGGGAGAGAGAGTGAAATTGTGTGTACATGCCCCTGCTTGAATGATTGTGTGTCACATGAGCAAAAAGGGGAAGATTCTATTGAGTTGTGAGGGCACATGCTTGATGAAAGATCGATTTTAGTGTCGGATATCTTGATTAGCTGATTTGCATGAGTTTGCCGATATCGAGAGTCGATTCTTAAAGTCTAGGAAGTCTTAATGTATTGAAGGTCATTGCATTGTTAAGACCATGCATGTTTTCTTGATGATTTGCTGCATTGAGTGATCGGTATGACCGTAGCTTAAATTGTCGTACCATAGTAGCGAGGTTGGGATGTAAATTGCATGAATTGTATGTTTGTTGTTCGAGGACGAACAAGGATTTAAGTGTGGGGTAAGTGATCTTGGGCAGATTTATATGCCCAAGTGATACTCAAAAGTATCATTTTAGCCTTGTTTATCTAGCAATGTGTATACATTTTCATGTAATTGGTAATAAAATGTGAATTTATACTAACCAACATGATTAGCATTGTTTTGCAGGTAAAATGTGATTTCGAGAAGCTAAAAGGCATGTTGGACGATATCGGAGTTGGACTTGGATGCGAGCAAGGAAAAGGCATTGGACAACATGATTTAAAGGGGCTCCGCGATGGAGCCGTGTCACGCTGCCATCGCGGAGGTATTCTGCCTGGAGGGTGAAAATTCACCAAATTTCCAGTGAAGGCCCGCGTTTGCTCCGTGGCACGGAGCCAGTGCTCCGCGATGCACGCCGTGCCACGTTGAGCTTGAATTCCCGGACCCCCAGTTCCAGTGAGGGTCCGCGTTCACGGCGTGTCACGGAGGCAGTGCTCCGCGATGCACTCCGTGACACGTTGCTCATTATTCCAGGAAAAATTCCCACTAGTATAAATAGAACACTTAAGTTCATTTTTCATAATTCAGACTTGGTGGAGCAAGGACGTGGGTTACAGGCAGTTGAGGGACGAAAAGTTCAGGGTTTTTTCTCTTTTTCTTTTTTCTCTAATTCAATTGTTTGTATGATTAACACTCGTTTTATGATGATTAATCCACAAATGAGTGGCTAATTCCCTTCCTTGCTGAGGTTATGAACACTTGTGATGAATTTTGATTATTGATTATATGGTTTTTCATCTTTTTCTTCCATGTTGTTCTATTAATTCTTGTTCTTACTGCATTGGTGTGTGGCCTACATTAATGTACATCTAAAAAGTCCGATTTCACTCGAGAGAGCACGAAATTGGAAAGTTGTGAATTAATAGGATATTGTTCTTTACTTGATTTAGGAAAATTGAGTTTTGATGTGCATTCAGGATAGAAATATACCTGAAAGTCGTATTAGTCAATTTAGGAACCGGAATTGTATGGCTAGAACATGAATTGCATTTGATCACAGAAATGTAGACGGAGGGTTCATGATTCTTAAGTGAGATTAAATACGAGAGTTTTAATCTCTTGGCAAATGTTCTTGGCTAGCAACTGGAAGAAAAGGTTAACCAATTTATGATGATAATCAGTTTCATTACATGTTCGTTTAACCTCGGCATGCTCTTATTCGTAGTCCAAATTCAAAGTAGATAATTGTTCTTAGTTTTAGTATAAAATTTATAAAACAAATTATTCACTTTTTGGTTACTTTGTTGTCAGCATATTTAGAAGTAAAAATATAGTATACTTGAACAAATTTCACTTAACCCAAGTCTCTGTGGGATCGATACTTGGCTTACTAAAGCCACTTACTACTTGTTCGACCACGTGCACTTGCGTGTCGTTTTATATACCCATATAACACCCCGAACAGTGGACATGGGCCACTACCTGCTAGTTGACCTGGCTGTCATAGCCTGAGCCAACATCTAAAAAGTGACTCGAAACTTAGTGTAAGTAACTTGCTCGAGAAAGGGATCCGCTGGAGCTGGTGGGGCTGGCTGATAACCGTCTCTGTTGCCATTTACATGGCATTTCCATTGACATATCTTCTACCATTGACTCGGTGTGGAGGCGTATTTCTGCAAACACGTATAGCATGAGTTAGAGGAATAAAGAGGTACTTCATCGCACAACATAAATCCTGAAAGAATGGGAATTTCCTAAAATGTCTCATAGCCTCTTCCCCATAAGTTGGCGCGATTCACAACCATGGATAAGACTCTACTTAATGTGGATTTTAGACACCCTAGGACACACCTAAACCTTGGCTCTGATACCAAGTTTGTCATGACCCGAGCTAAGACCCCGAACCGAGATACGGAACCTAAAATCACGAATGCCTCCAAGCTAACCCATGGTAAATTCATAGCATGATAAGAGCCTTACTAAGAAGAAATAAAGCATGAACAACACACTCAACTATCTTACTAAGTATAAATTGAAAGACAAAATAAAAACATAAAGCTAATAACATCCTCGGAGAATGAGAACTCATCTAAGCGGGAATAGAGCTAGACTGATCGAAAGAGAACTATCGGCGAGACTGAGATAGATCACCTAAACCTATATCATGAGACGATATATCATAAAGTATGCAATTAGTATTTTGAATGTACTAAGTATGTAAGCTAAGTAGAATATGGTGTAGTCAAACGTTAGTTGAAATCATAAATAAAAATCAAGATAGATCATGAGAATAAGGACCATATGATAAAGGCCATATATTTGAGATATAAATAATCATAAGCTATTCATCATAAGTTGAACATAATGACCCATGGTTTAGAAACGAAAATCATATAGTGTGCCACACTTGAAAACATAACTAAAAACTCATAAGTTGATCAATGGGTCATATATGTTATAAGACATAATATCATAAGACCTGAACATAAGTAACTAAAAGTATGAGGAACAATGTGTAATGCCCCAGAAACTCTAAGATTAGACTCGGGAGTTGAAACGGAGAAATCAGAAATTTTTTGCACCAGGTCACAGAACGAGTCGTCTTGTGACCCGTGGGGTAGGCCACGAGTCATGAAGTGACTCGCGGGGAAGGTTCCGGGCTTGATTGAAAAATTTGAAAAAAATAGGTGACCACGGGTGTGACCACGAGTCGTGGGGTGATCCATGGTCAATATTTGATTGAAGGTTGGAAAAAGCCAGGCAGTGTACTCAACAAGTCCTCATCATGACTCGTTTGGGACACCACGAGTCATGTTGCCCGTGGTGACTCCAGGAGATTTTAGGTAGCGTTGGCGACGGGTGGGTCACCATGAGTCGTTGGGTACACCACGAGTCATTGTGTCTCTCATGGTGACCAATAGGAGGTTCTTGACAGTGCAGTTGACGGTTGTGACCACGAGTCGTGGTCACTGGGCACAATCCCTGAGGTCCCTCGTAGGGGCTTGGCAGTCAGTTCTCCTATGAATTTCCTAAGTGTGTTTCAATAATTTCCTAACCTCATAGAATCTAAACTACGTCATTTTGGTCTATTTTAAGGGAATTTAAAGGGGCTAAATGGTTTCCCCCTTATTCCCACTCAGATTTTCAGAGAAATTAGTTTAAGTTTCCTCTCAAGAACTCTCAAGCAAGACTAGGGTTTCTCATCTATTGCAGCGATTCAAGTTTTCTTCTCCAAGGAATTTGTAGCCAGGTATGTGGGAATTCAACAAGGGAATAGTTCTTACCTTGTGTCCCCAAAATTCTTCCTATTTTCTTTATCAGTTCTAGCCCTAAAACTATCGTATATTGAGAAATTATTAGTCAGACTTCGTTTAATTCATGTGAAATATTATATTATGATAATTGCAGATATTTTCCACCAGTTGTGACTGTATTGGTGCTTGTCTCTGTAAAGTAAATCCTAGCCCTAGCTCTTGAATATAGAAAACTAGAATCTTGCAATAGTGCATAAATATCAAAATTTTGCTTGATTCTATGTCACGCCCTAAGCTTACATCCTGGACGGGACACGGTACTTGGAGTCACAAGTGATGGAAAAACATCAACAATTAACATATATGGTATTTCCCATGATTTAAGAGAGATCTGACAGATAATTTCATCATATTTGAAAATCTCAGGGCTAGAATTGATAGAGAAAACAAAGAAGGATTTTGGGAACAAAAGGAAGAATTATCCCCTTATTGAATTCCCATATACCCGGTGAAGAAGCCTAAAGAATTTTCTTGAGAAATCGAGGAGAAATAGACTACCCTAGTTCTTTTTCTGAAAGTTCCTGAGAGAAACTCTTTGATGTTTTTCTAAGAATCTATGTGGGGAATGAGGGGGAAACTATTTTTCCCCCTATAAATTCCCTTAAAATATACTAAAACAACGTAGTTTAGAGTCTAGGAGGTTAGGAATTACTGAAAACCCTTGGGAAATTCGCAGGAAAACTGATTGTCAAGCCCCCACGAGGGACTTAACAGGTTGTGGCCAGTGAACATGAGTCGTGGTCACCTCTTGTGAGATACACTACCCCAAGATTCCCTCGAGCCCCCCCTCCCCACTAGTGACACCACGACTCATGGTGTCCCAAATGAGTCGTTGACTCATTGGGTGCACTGCCTAACTTCTTCCCGGCCTTAAATTTGTTCTTGACCATGGGTCAATCATGACCCGTGGTCACACCCGTGGTCACTCCATTCTCCCAAATTTTCAACTAAGTCTAGAGTCCCCACCACGAGTTACTTAATGACTTGTGGTCACCTCCCACGGGTCACAGAACGACTCATTCTGTGACCTGGTGTAGATTTTCCAGTTTTCTTTGTTTTAAATCCTGGGTCTAGCCTTTGAGTTTCTAGGGTATTACAATATCTCCCCCTTGGGAACATTCATCCTTGAATGTTGGAAAACACACAGGAAAGCAGAGAATAGCAATCTTTATACACAAGTACTGATCATGAAAGCTGGAAACTAGCGGAATGAATACCTCTGAACTGAATCACAAGTCTGAACTGAAGTTCACTAATCGTACACATATTCATTTACATGAAAGAAACTGAAACACACAAACTAAAAGTAGTTTTGGGGAGGAAATTGATACCTTGAGCTGAAACTGAGACGGAAGGGAACAAATATGGGTATCTATCCATCATATCTGTTCGGCCTCCCACATAGCACCCTCAACATGCTGATTTCTCCACAAGACCTTGACTGAAGCTACCTCCTTGTTTCTCAGCTTATGAACCTGATAGTCAAGGATCTGGACTGGTACCTCTTCGTATGAGAGACTATCTTTCATTCCTACACTGTCCAATGGCATAATTAAAATTGGATCACCGATGCACTTCTTCAATAGTGACACATGGAATATTGGATGCACAGATGCCAACTCCGAAGGTAATTCCAGCTCATAAGCTACCTTGCCAATTCACCTTAGAATTCTGTAGGGTCCCACATATCTTGGACTGAGCTTTCCCTTCTTCCCAAATCTCATCACCCCATTTATGGTGAAATTTTCAGATAAACCCAGTCATTCACAGCAAACTCCAATTCTCTTCTCCTCGCATCAGCAAAAGATTTCTAATGGCTCTGAGCTATTTTCAATCTTTCCCTGATAAGTTGTACCTTCTGCATAGCTTCATAAACCGAGTCTGGCTTGATTAAAGTAGCTTCACCAACCTTAAACCACCCAATAGGAGATCTGCACCTCCTACCATATAATTCCTCAAATGGGGCCATCTGGATATTAGAGTGGTAGCTGTTGTTGTACGCAAACTCGATGAGAGGCAAGTGATCGTCCCAACTGCCCTTGAAATCGATCACGCACGCTCTCAACATATCTTCTAGGATCTGAATAGTTCGCTCATCTTTCCCATCTGTCTGTGGGTTAAAAGTCGTGTGGAGCTTGACCTGAGTACCAAGTCCCTTCTGAAAAGACTTCCAAAAATGAGAGATGAACTTGGTACCTCTGTCTGATATAATGGATAGTGTAACCCCATGAAGTCTGACCATCTCTCGGATATAAATCCTAGCATAATCCTTAGCTGAATCTGTAGTTTTAACTAGGAGGAAGTATGTTGACTTAGTCATCCGGTATACTATTACCCAGATTGAGTCATGCTGCCGACGAGTCCGAGGTAGACCCATAATAAAGTCCATATTTACTTCTTCCCACTTCCACGTGGGTATGATGATATCATGAATCATACCTCCTGGTCTCTAATGTTCTACTTTGACTTGTTGGCAGTTTGGGAACTTAGCTACAAATTCAGCGATGTCTCTCTTCATGTCGTTCCACCAATAAATATCCCGCAAATCATGGTACATTTTAGTAGCACTAGGGTGAATGAAGTACCTCAAGCTGTGTGCTTTAGTCAGTATCTGTTGTCTCAAAATCACCGACGTCCGGTACACACAATCTGCCCTGGTAATGGAGCACACCATCTTCCCCTTTGGAGAAAGCCTCAACCTCTTTTCTGAGAACCGCTTCCTTTAGCTTAAGTAAGATGGGATCCTCATCCTGTCTGGACTTAACTTCAACAACTAAAGAGGAATCTAACCCACTCTGCACAACTACTCCATCCTCAGCTGAATCAACTAACTGCACCCTAATTGGGCTAGTATGTGAATATCCTTCGCCAGTTCGTTTTTGCCTTCCTCTACATGAGTCACGCTCCCCATAGACACTCTGCTCAGGGCATCAGCCACCACATTGGCCTTGCCCGGGTGATACAGCATGCTCATGTCATAGTCCTTCAGTAGCTCCAACCAGCTTCTTTGATGAAGATTCAGATCTTTCTGACTGAACACATACTGGAGGCTCTTGTGATCGGTGAAAACATCTATGTGAGCCCCGTATAGATAGTGTCTCCATATTTTCAATGCAAACACCGCCGCTTCAAACTCCAAGTCATGAGTTGGATAATTTTTTTCATGAACTTTGAGCTGTTTGGAGGCGTAGGCTATCAGCTTGCCCCGCTGCATCAAGACGCAACCAAGTCCAACTCTAGAAGCATCACAATAAACTACAAACCCATCTGATCCTTCCAGTAGGGTCAAAACTGGCGCGATAGTGAGTTAAGTTTTCAACTCCTGAAAACTCTTCTCACACGCATCTTACCATTGAAATTTCACCTTCTTCTGAGTCAGCCTAGTCAGAGGGGATGCTATAGAAGAGAAGCCTTCCACAAAGCATCGGTAATAATCGGCTAGACCCTAGAAACTTCTAATTTCGGTTGGGGAGGTAGGTCTAGGCCAGTCTTTCACCGCTGCTATCTTTTGAGGATCAACCTGAATACCCTCACCCGAGACCACATGACCAAGGGAAGTCACAGACTTCAACCAGAATTCGCACTTGCTGAACTTAGCGAACAAATAGCGGTCTCTGAGCGTCTGAAGCACTATTTTTAGGTGGTTAGCATATTCTTCCTCATTCTTGGAGTATACCAGAATGTCATCGATAAATACAATGATGAACATATCCAGATACTGCTTAAAAACTCTATTCATCAGGTCCATAAAAGCTGCGGGGGCATTAGTTAGTCCGAAGGACATAACCACAAACTCGTAGTGACCATACCAAGCCCTAAAAGTTGTTTTCATTATGTCACACTCTCTGACTCTTAGCTGATGATACCCCAACCTGAGATCTATTTTGGTGAAACAGTTGGCTCCTAGAAGTTGGTCGAACAAGTCGTCAATTCTGGGTAAGAGATACCTGTTCTTGACTGTGACCTTGTTCAACTAACGGTAATCGATGCACATTATGAGGTTACCGTCTTTATTTAGCACGAATAGTACTGGAGCACCCTAGGGAGATAATGATGGGTCTGATAAAACCCTTATCAAGAAGGTCTTTTAGTTGCTCCTTCGACTCCTTAAGCTCAGCTAGAGTCATTATGTAAGGAGGTATGAAGATGGACTGAGTATCTGGGAGAAAATCTATACCGAATTCGATTTCCTGTTCAGGAGGAACTCTGGGAAGATCTTCAGGAAACTCGCCGACAACTGGGATTGATTGGATAGTTGGGGTCTCAGAGTTGGAGTCTTTGACTCGAACTAAATGGTAAATACACCCTTTGGAAATACGTTTTCTGGCCTTAAGGTAGGAAATAAACCTACCCTTAGGAGCTGAACTACTGCCCGTCTATTCTAACACTGGCTCATTTGAAAATTAAAACCTGACGACCCTAGTTCTGCAGTTGACTGAGGCATAACCGGAGTGTAACCAATCCATGCCAAGGATGAGGTCAAAATCGACCATGTCTAATTCTACAAGATCAGCTTGGATGACCTTATTGAAGACTGAGACTGGGCAGTTTCTATACACCCGGCTGGCTCTAACTGACTCGCCAACAAGGGTGGAGACTGAAAATGGTTTTGAGAGGACCTCTGGACTGATATCAAACTGGACTACTACGTAGGGAGTCACGAATGATAGTGTGGCTCTTGGATCTAATAGGGCATACATGTTTAGATGAAAAAGGTGTAACATACCCGTGACCACGTCAGGTGAACTCTCCTAATCCTAACGAGAAGACAATGCATAAAAATGATTTTGGCTCAGCTTATGATGGAGCTGCTGAGGTAGTGGATTGTGTCTTCCCCTTCCTACTGACAGGCATTCCTTAAGTCGATGACCAAGCTTTCCACAACCAAAATAACCCTCTCGACCCTGAAGACACTCTCCTGTGTGATTCTTGCCACACTTAGGGAAAGCTGGATACCTGTTGCTGGCACTGTAGCTTTTGAACTGAGAGCCCGATGCTCCACCCCTCCCATCCTGGCAAGACCAAAGGGTAGGGGCACTGGCTGAGCTGGGTGTTGGAGCTCTCTGCTGCTACTGCTATGGGAGGGTACTACCGCCAGACCTCTAGTGGCCATAATCTGATTGGCCAGTCCTTGCCCGCTTGTTCTTTCACTCCATGTCCCTCAGTTTTTCTACCTCAATCTACTGGGCATAGATAATAAGGCTAGAGAGATCGATATCCTTAATCAACATCGCTGTCCTGCACTCTTTGAGAACAAGGTTCGACACCCCATTAACAAATTTCAGCATGCGATCCCTTGGCTCGGCCACCATCTCTGGAGCATATTTGGACAACCTGGTGAACTCCAGCGCATATTCTTCTATTATCCGTTTTCCCTGTCTCAGATTCATGAACTCTATTACTTTTGCCTCCCTAAGATCCCGAGGGAAGAATTTGTCCAAGAAGGCTATAGTGAACTCCTCCCATTCTACCAGTCCTGCTCCTGCCGGCCTCCCCTCCTTCAAGTATTCTTACCAGACCTGGGCTATCCCTTTCAGCTAGTAGGCAACCAAGTTGACACTTTCTGAGGGACTGGCGCCCATAATCTGGGTGATTTTTTATAATTTCATCCATAACCCTTGTGGGTCCTCTCCCACCTTAGATCCGTGAAAATCTGAAGGGTTCATCCGAGTGAAATCTTGCACTCGGGCAGCGGCTGTAGAACCATTGTTATTAATTGGAACCAGATGCTACTTCACCTGGTTAATAACCGTCTGAGCGAGAAGATGGATGGCCTCCTGAATTCTGCGGTAGACACTGAGTCATCCTGAGGAGCTGCTGGAGCTGGTGAGGCAGGTCGGTGAGCATTACCGGCCCTTCTCCGATTACCACATCGCGGAGGCATGATTCACTGAAACGAAATAGAGCACGAGTTAGGAGAATCATTCTAGAATTGAATTTTGATGAACGATAAAGAGTATGAATAAAAGGATAACATCTCGTAGCCTCCCCGTCATAAGTGTGGCGCGCTTTACACCCATGAAAAGGACTCTACTCAATGCGGCTTTCCGACATCCGAGGGTACTCTAAACCTAGTGCTCTGATACCAAGTTTGTCATACCCCGAGCTTATACCCTGGATGGGACATAGTACTTGGAGCCAAAACTGGTGGAAAAATATCAACAATTAACGTATATGGTATTTCACATGATTTAAGCAAGGTCGGACAGATAATTTCATCATATTCAAAAATCTCAAAGCTAGAACTGATAGAGAAAATAAAGAAGGATTTTGGGGACACAAGGAAAGAACTATCCCCTTGTTGAAGTCCCACATACCTGGGGAAGAAGCCCAAATAATTTCCTTGAGGAATATACTGCCTTAGTTCTTGCTCTGAAAGTTCCCGATAGAAACTCTTCGATGTTTTTTCTGAGAATATGCGTGGGGAATGAGGGGGAAACCGTTTTTCCCCCCTAAATTCCCTTAAAAATATACTAAACCGATGAAGTTTAGACTCTAGAATGTTAGGAACGTACTAAAAAACCTTGGGAAATTCATAGGAAAACTGACTGTCAGGCCCCCACGAGGGACCTAACAGGTTGTGGCCAGTGGCCAGTGACCACGACTCGTGGTCACCTCTTGTGAGATACACTACCCCAAGATTCCCTGGAGCCCCCACACAGGTGACACCATGACTCGTTGTGAGGACCCGTTGGGTACACTGCCTAACTTCTTCCCGGCCTTAAATTTGTTCTTGACCACAGGTCATATCACTATTCGTGGTCACACCCGTGGTCACCCCATTCTCCAAAATTTTCAACTAAGTCCAGAGTCCCCACCACGAGTCACTTAACGACTCGTGGTCACCTCCCACGGGTCACGGAATGACTCGTTCTGTGACCTAGTGCAGATTTTTTAATTTTCTTTATTTTAAGTCCAGGGTCTAGTCTTTGAGTTTTTGAGGCATTACATTCTATCAGTGTTGGGGAATCCCATGTTGTTAGTTGAATTGAGACTCAGACAGATTATTGTCAGTTCAACTTCAGTCAAAATGTTAGAATATTCAGTGTTAGTCAGAAATGTCAGCTGATCAGTTTGACTACAGAAACTCTTGAGGTGTTGGTAGTGACTCCTAGTTATCAGAATTAGACTCAATATCAATTTTTAGTGGTTATTTCAGCGGTCATGATACTTTTAGATAAGAAGCTCTGACCAGCCTTAGTGATCACGGGCAAAAATATATGCCCGAGATACTCTTTATTACTTAAATTAGTCTTGTTTATCTAAGTTATCGTATACATTTTCATGAAATTTTAGATAAAATAAAGATATGTGCTAACCAACATGATTAGCCTTTGTTTTGTAGGTTTTGATGATGTTTGAGTAACTAATCCATGAGTTGGTGAAGTAGAAGCTTGGAAACGGAATTAACACGCGAATGTCGGCAAGAAAGAGGCACAAAACAGCCCACCGGCGCATCGACAAGGTGCCACGGCAGGAAGGCCGCTCAAAACAGCCCACCTGCGCGTTGGCAACGTGCCACGGCAGGTGGCCTCCGCGACCAAGGGGCTGCAACACGCTGCCCAGGCAGCGTGACACGTTGCCAACGCGGTAAGGTGCCGCCTGGGCCGATTTCGGGTGATTTTCCAGAGAGCCTCCGCGTCCGTAGCGGGTCACGGAGGCCGTGCTCCGCGATGCACTCCGTGACACGTTGCTTGTTAATCCAGGAAAGATTTCTACTAATATAAATAGCACACTTAGGTTTATTTTTAATAAGGAAGACTTGGTGGAGCTAGGACGTGGGTTAGCAGCAGTTGAGGGACGAAAAAGCTAAGGGTTTTTCTCTCTTTCTTTCTTCTTTCAATCAATTGTACGTATGATTTACACTCATTTGAGGATGATCAATCCACAAATGAGTGGCTAATTCTCTTCCTTGCTAAGGTTTTGAACATGTGTATTGAATTTTGATTGTGAATTATATGGTTTTTCATCTTCTTCTTTCATGTTGTTCTATTAATTCTTGTTCTTACTGCATTAGTGTGTGACCAACATTAATGTACATCTAAAAAGTCCAATTTCACTCGAGAGAGCAAGAAATTGGAAAGTTGTGAATTAATAGGGTATTGTTCTTAACTTGATTTGGGAAAATTGGGTTTTGATGTGCTTTCCTGATAGAAATATACTTGAAAGCCGTATTAGTCAATTTTTAGGAACCGGAATTGTATTGCTAGGTCATAAATTGCATTTGATCACAGAAATGTAGACGAATGGTTTATGATTCTAAAGTGAGATTAACTACGAGAGTTTTAATCTCTAGGCTAATGTTCTTGGCTAGCAACATGAAGAGAAGAATAACCGAATTATGATTACTATCGAATTCATTACTTGTTCTTAACCTTGGCATGCTCTTATCCATAGTTTCAATTCAAGTAAATATTTGTTAATAGTTTTAGTATATAGTTTATAAACAAAATTATTTAACTTTTGGTTACATTGTTGTCAACATAATTAGAAGTAAACTAGAATATAGTATACTTAAGCAATTTTACTTATCCAGAGTCTCCTTGGATCGATACTTGGCTTACTTAGCCACTTTATTACTTGTTTGACCACGTGCACTTGCGTGTCGGTTTTAACCCATACCAAAGCACCGAGCAAGTTTTTGGCGCCGTTGCCGGGGAGGCTAGGCGATTTGTGAAATTGTGTTAAGTGTAAATTTACTATATTTTTGTTTTATTTTCTTAAGTGTTGACAATTTGGTCTTAGTATTTGTTTTAATTCTCTGTTCATTTTAATTTTTCTCTCTTTCGGATACCCTCATTGACATGACATCTTGGAATATAAATGGTGGATACGCATATTTCGGCGAATCTTGCATGAATTGCGGAGGACCCCACTTGTGGCAAAACTGTAACACGTGCAATATATGTGGGTGTCAATATGGCCATTGGGGTGATTGTCCAAAGGCATATTCCCCTTCCCCAAGCCCCTGCTATGATCATTCTATTGTTTTTGCTGAATATAGGCATGTTGAAAATGAAGACTTGGGACGCCAAGTTCAAATAGAGGACATGATGAAACAACTCCTGGAGCAATCAGAAGCAATGAAGGAGTCGGTGGCAGAATTGATAATTCAGCAAAAGGAGAATGCCGAGGCTGTAAGCAGGATGAGCGTCAAACTCACGGAGATGTGTGCTGAGGCTGAAGCTTATGATAATTCGCAGGTGACAGTTTTAGTCGATATTCAAGAGGAACTACAAGAGGAATACAAGGGTGAATTCTTGGATGAAGGCCAACAATTAGAATCTCTTGAGTGTCCCCGTGATTGGCTCATATCTATAGAAAATCCATTCATGGAAGAAGAGAAAGAATATCCCCCATTTGACATCAATGGAGAGATAGATGACAATGTCGAGAAGGTGTATACAAGTAAGGAGGTCAAGCACAATGCAGTTTCAGAGTTGAGGTGTATTGGACCACACTCTACGCATTTTTCAACATTAAATTTGGTTGACAACATAGAAATAGAGTCTTCCAAGTTTGTAGAGAAATGTCTAGAGGAGGACCAAGCCCCGTATATTTTGAAAATTCACTAATTCGGAGAGACAAAATGACTTCGCTTACTTAAGGACCAATAAATGCAAAAGGCAACATCTACTGTTTGGTCCTTACAATTTTTCACCACCACCCCTGGAGCATAAGAGGAAATTAGAGAAGAAATTAGGGGTGAGATTCATATCTTCAAGGTGGAGGAAAAAGTGGTGAAACTTGGTACGTCGTGCCGCGACGTAAAATTAGGCGCTGCTTGGGAGGCAACCCAAGGGTACCACAGGTACCATTTTAATTTCTTGCAATTGAGTTGATTTTTGTTTATTTTCATCTTGTGTTGTTTTGGTGGAAAGTTAAGCGCAGCTGGAGGGGAAGTATGAGTACCCGTGGAGGAGGAAGCTAACAAGCATGGAAAAGAAAAAGTGTGGGGTCGAACACCCACTTGTCCATAGTTGAAGAAAACCATGCTGTCAGCTAGGCCTAAAGGCCTCAGGGAGTATTTCTCACCCTTTGTAACCTTTAGTTTGATGATATGTGGACATAGCATGATTTAAGTGTAGGGTGAGGGAAATTTCTAGGAAATTTCAAAATTTCTGTGCTTAATGATTTTTGGTGAATGTAATGCTTGTACAAAAGTTGGTGAGAAATTTGAAAATTTGAAAAATTTGAAAATTTTTTGTGAATTAAGCATGACTTCATCACCCGTTGGTTTTTCTTTTCGGTTCTTTTCCGACGGGGGGTATTTGAACCGAAGAATAATTTTTTTTTTCTTTTCTTTTTTCTTTCTTTCCTTGGTCTGTATATAAAGTTTTTTTAGTCATAGCTAGGGACTGTTTCCGACGATGGATGGATGACGACCGTCTTGAGGAAAATTAGTCGATAGGTTTTGGGTTTTGAAACCATAACTAATTGGTGTTGGATGTTCTTGTTATGTGCTATAAATGTTTGTAAGATGCAAGTATGTTCAGTGTGAAGCATGCAAGTGTATAACTTTGTTTGAGACACTTAGGCTCTTGAATTTGACTCAATATGATGGAAGCTTAATTCTGAATTCTTGTGATTAGCTGAGTAAGAGTCTAGTGATTGTGTCTTGATTTGAGCATGTGCCATGAGTGTAGGGTTTTTGAGTATTCTATGCTATTGTGGAATGTCTAGAACTTGCCTGTTGTGTATATAAAACGAAATGAAGGATGTGAATTGTAGGAGATGATTTAGGCATTTCTTTGAATGAATCAAACTTTTATCCCTCATTATACCTACCTTGAAAAACTAATCCTAGTTAACCCCATTGAGCCTTGAGCCTATTCTTTGACAGCTGCAACATAAGCTTAATCCTTTTTCTTTCATTAGCCTTGAAATTGAACCAAAACTCCGAAGCGCTTAAAGGAAAAATCCGAAAGGGTAAAGGAGTGAGAAGAATGGAAAAGAAGGAAAAATAGCAAGTTGTAAATAGTTGAGAAAAGGAAAAAGGTGCATTTGCGTGAAAATGGTTGGTTATTAGTAGGGAGTAAGAAAAGGAATGAATGAAACATATTGCTTAAGTACTCCTTACTAATAAGCTAAAAGTGTCGAAAGAAATGGGGGAACAAAAGAGGAAAAAGAAAACTAAAAGGAGAAAAAAGGTGAAGTGAGGGAAGGGAAGTTTGTAATGAAGGCGTGATGTATTAAAAGCGCTTAGGAAAGATAGTCACTATTACTGATCATAATAGTACCTACCCGCACCTGAGTTACATTACAACCTAAAAAGTCCTACTTGATCTTACATTCACACATCCTTATATTAGTGGAATAAAACACTAAGGGCAAGCTTATGGGTCATTACATAATGCATGTGAATTCTTTGTGAGAGTGAGCGTAATTCTATTCATGTACCCACACATGTTGTGATGTAAAAAATTGTTTTTGCGTGTGATTGGGTAACTCTCTTTCCGTGAGGGGCACATGTTGAAAGAAGGATATATTTCATGTGGGATTTCTTAATCAGTTAATTTACATGAGTTTGCTAAAATTGAGAGTCGATTCTTGAGGTTAAGAAGTCTTAACATGGTTGTACTTCATTTCAAGGATCAAATCAGGCATGCTCTATTTTTAGCTTGTATCTTACGTAATCATTATAGCCGTAACCTGAATTATCTTGCTAAATTAGTTATGTAGGAGTCTCCATTTGCATGATATGTAAAAGGTTGTTCGAGGACGAACAAGGCTTTAAGTGTGGGGTTGTGATCACGGGCAAAAATATATGCCCGAGATACTCTTTATTACTTAAATTAGTCTTGTTTATCTAAGTTATCGTATACATTTTCATGTAATTTTAGATAAAATAAAGATATGTGCTAACCAACATGATTAGCCTTTGTTTTGTAGGTTTTGATGATGTTTGAGTAACTAATCCATGAGTTGGTGAAGTAGAAGCTTGGAAACGGAATTAACACGCGAATGTCGGCAAGGAAGAGGCACAAAACAGCCCACCGGCGCGTCGACAAGGTGCCACGGCAGGAAGGCCGCTCAAAACAGCCCACCTGCGCGTTGGCAACGTGCCACGGCAGGTGGCCTCCGCGACCAAGGGGCTGCAACACGCTGCCCAGGCAGCGTGACACGTTGCCAACGCGGTAAGGTGCCGCCTGGGCCGATTTCGGGTGATTTTCCAGAGAGCCTCCGCGTCCGTAGCGTGTCACGGAGGCCGTGCTCCGCGATGCACTCCGTGACACGTTGCTTGTTAATCCAGGAAAGATTTCTACTAATATAAATAGCACACTTAGGTTTATTTTTAATAAGGAAGACTTGGTGGAGCTAGGACGTGGGTTAGCAGCAGTTGAGGGACGAAAAAGCTAAGGGTTTTTCTCTCTTTCTTTCTTCTTTCAATCAATTGTACGTATGATTTACACTCATTTGAGGATGATCAATCCACAAATGAGTGGCTAATTCTCTTCCTTGCTAAGGTTTTGAACATGTGTATTGAATTTTGATTGTGAATTATATGGTTTTTCATCTTCTTCTTTCATGTTGTTCTATTAATTCTTGTTCTTACTGCATTAGTGTGTGACCAACATTAATGTACATCTAAAAAGTCCAATTTCACTCGAGAGAGCAAGAAATTGGAAAGTTGTGAATTAATAGGGTATTGTTCTTAACTTGATTTGGGAAAATTGGGTTTTGATGTGCTTTCCTGATAGAAATATACTTGAAAGCCGTATTAGTCAATTTTTAGGAACCGGAATTGTATTGCTAGGTCATAAATTGCATTTGATCACAGAAATGTAGACGAATGGTTTATGATTCTAAAGTGAGATTAACTACGAGAGTTTTAATCTCTAGGCTAATGTTCTTGGCTAGCAACATGAAGAGAAGAATAACCGAATTATGATTACTATCGAATTCATTACTTGTTCTTAACCTTGGCATGCTCTTATCCATAGTTTCAATTCAAGTAAATATTTGTTAATAGTTTTAGTATATAGTTTATAAACAAAATTATTTAACTTTTGGTTACATTGTTGTCAACATAATTAGAAGTAAACTAGAATATAGTATACTTAAGCAATTTTACTTATCCAGAGTCTCCTTGGATCGATACTTGGCTTACTTAGCCACTTTATTACTTGTTTGACCACGTGCACTTGCGTGTCGGTTTTAACCCATACCAAAGCACCGAGCACTTAGGACCCCAGCTTCAGATTACATTTTGTTCCTTAGACGGTTACGACGCTTCTAGATAAATCGCTCTGACCAGTCTTAGAATCCAATTATAGAATTCAGTCTGATAAGACTTTCAGAGTGCTTCCATATAGGTGTCCCTGACTAGTGTTGGGCCCCAATTTTGAGCTATCAGCTTAGTATTCAGTCTAGGACTATCTAGTGGGAGTACGACTTAGCACCGAGCGGACCGGGGTTCCAGCACACCTAGGTTCCTAGAAATACGTTGCCACCATAGGCTATAGTTTATTTGGCCTCATGGCCCCAGATTTGTGATCACCCAGTTCTTGCCTTCATACACTGGCAAGGTATATTAGGTCCTACCGATGGGGCGTATACATCGGACTCTGCGTCTAGCTCATGTGGTTGTATGTCAATTATAGATTCTCCTACTAGTCAGCTTAGTTCAGTCTCAGATTAGTCAGTTCAGATCAGTTCAACTCAGTATCTCAGATTTAGGGCATGTCCTTGACCATCAGACAGGGTCTTTTAGACCGTCTCAGTTATTACGGTTATTCAGTTCAGCAACTTTAGTTGGTCATTGTATGTCTTTTCAGTTCAGCAATTTTATTCCATTGCGTGATATTTCTCTCACTTACTCAGCACATTCAAAGTACTAGCGCATACCTTTTATGTGGTATTATTTTATATACAGCTGCAGGACCTCAGTCTCAGCCTCGCTAGTCGATCGCTCTCAGAAGACTCCAGCTGCATTTTTGGGGAGTCCTCATCTTTCGAGGATGAAGATCATTTATTACAATTTTATTTTTATTTTTTATAGACTTGGAGTTAGCCGGGGGCTTGTCCCAGCAACTCATCAGTTGTAGTGGATTTCATACCCAGACTTGGATTTGTTTTCAGACTTGTAGTTTTGTTCCGATGTTTTGAACGTCATGATTCAACTTTATTTTCATTTATGTTTTATGTTATTATTCTAAAATCTTTCGCTATATATATTTATATGTTTACTCAAAATGCAAGTGTATGATAAACCAGGGATTGACTTAGGGTTACTTGTGACTCCAAGTATCGTGTCCCATCCAGGGTGTAGATTTAGGGCATGACACAAGGAGAGACTCGTCACAATCGGAAACTATCATGTATGAGTGCATGATGATCCCACGTCTTGCCCACGTTGGTGCGTAGTTCAGAGAATGGGATCCTCGGAACCCTAGCCTACTCGGTTCTAGACACTACTCCTAAAACATGCATATTGTTCGTATAATCATATTCTCAAAACATAGCTTAAATCTGAATATTGGGGAGTCTTAACTCCAAATATCTCTTTAAAATTGATCTTGTAAGCCTTAGCTAAAATTATGATAAACATACTTAACTTTGCATGGGCTTGCCCAAGTCATGAAATCATACATACTTGAAATACGCTTCATAATTTGAAATCATGGAATCATAAGTTAAGAATTCATAAACATTCATGCATACTAGATAATTCATCATACTTGAAATCACAGACTCATAAGCTTGAATTTCATAAATCATGCATAATAGAGCATAATCTCCGTAAACTTGAAATCATGAATTGATAAGGAATTTGAGGTTTAAATCTGCCCCTAATAGTCATGGAACATCAATCAAAACATGAAAGTGTTATACCCATATAGAAAGCATGGAAGATTTCATGAAAATTGGGTAAAAACCCTAGAATTCAATTGGACATGCTTAGTAACATAAAATAATAGAATTGTAATGAAATTGGGCATGAGGGCGGAATAATTTCCCCAATTCATAACCCTACATACCTGGTTTTGATGAACTTGTAACCAAATTTGAAGATCCAAAGAGGATTTCAAAGAAACTTGATGAAGAATTCTTAGCCTTGATCTTTTCCAACTTTGGTGTATGAGAGGAGTGAGGAATAAACTAAGTAAAACCCTCAATTACAACCTTAAGGATCAACAAAACTATGTCACTTAAAGATTAGAAGCTTGGGAGATTACAAAATTTCCCCTAGAAATCAAGTTGAATTTGGACAACTAGGGGTCCCGACTGTGGCCGTGACGGGCCGTCACTCGCCCGATGTTCCATCACCCTTACCGTCACTCCTAAATAGAAAATGGGTCCTGACTAGCCTAGAGTCATTACTCCCTTGATGGTCTATCTAGTTGGTTATCACATATGGAACACCAAGACTTTATGCGATAGAACATGTGATGGTCTATTGCTAGTCTGACGAGCTGTCATCCTTGCCGTCAAACCTCAACGCCACCCACAACGATTCATCACCTTCCTGATAGCCGTCATTCACACCATCGGCTCCTTTGTCAACCTCTGCACCAGACATGTAATTTCATCTCTTTTTCCCTCAAGAAGCCATTTCGAAGCCTGAAGTGTTACAACTAGTACTCGATATTTAGGTATGCTCTGGGATCTTTATTCCTTGTCACATTAGATCCTCTCTTTTTTTTACCATGTTTTGTGCATGTCTCTTGATGAAATTGACGATACGGGAGTTCCTGAGTTCTTAATACGCTTGTTGCAACCTTATTAAAAATCCTGCCAGTAAAACTCAATTGGGACCAAAACTATGCCAAGGAAAAGAGTGCAACACGTATCTTCTAGAACTTGGTTATCCCATATTCATCATTTCTTAACTATAATATCACTTGAAGTGACTTACATTGCAATTACTTTGCAATGTGACCTTATCCATATTGGCTAATTGATATGCTACTTTGCTGGCCATGCTGATAATTCTATATGGACCTTCCCAATTTGGATTAATCTTTCCTGCATTCGTATCTTAAGGGTTGAGAGTGACCCTCCAAAGGACCAGGTCTGCATCTTTTAAAGTAACGGAGTTTGACCCTTCGATTATAATACTTTTAATTCATTCTCTGCTTTTGGGCTGTTATTCGAACTGATGCTATATCCCACCACCTTTTGAGAAAATCCAATTATTTGGATATGGCTTTGTCATTCCTAGAATCCTCGGTATGCTCAAACCTTAAGCTATGTTCCTTGACCTCTACTTGTATCAAGCCTTCAATTCTACATACGGGTGAGAAGGAGGTCTCTTTAGTACTAGATTTTAGGGTGGTGCGATATGCCTAAAGTACTCCGGATAGTTCATTGATCCAATTCCCCTTAGTTTTTTCC
This sequence comes from Datura wrightii, assembly GCA_035772735.1. Taxonomy (NCBI): domain Eukaryota; kingdom Viridiplantae; phylum Streptophyta; class Magnoliopsida; order Solanales; family Solanaceae; genus Datura; species Datura wrightii. The sequence goes on from JASDFA010000018.1 coordinate 150,305,830, forward strand.
TACCTCCTTTTAGGCTTGTCATCACTATTTTGTAAGTGGATTTAGCCTAACCATTAGGGTTTGGGTGATATGGTGAAGGTGCGATTGTTTTGATCTTTAGATCCTCGAAGAATTTAGTTACCTTACACCCGATAAATTGTGGAACATTGTCGCACAAAATTTTCTTTGGTATTTTGAAATGCCATACGATGTGATCCCATATGAAGTCTCTTACTTCTTTTTCTCGAATTGACTTGTAGGCACCTGGTTCAATCTATTTAGCAAAGTAATTAGTCATAATCAAAAATATTTTTACCTTTCCCGGGATTGGCAATAATGATCCGACAATGTCCATTTTCTGTTTCATGAAGGGCCACAGTGAGATCAATGAATGCAATAGATCTACTTGTTAATGAACCATTTGGGCGTATCACTTACATTTATCACGTTTCTTAATGAAGTCCTTGGAATCATGTTCCATTTGGGGCCAATAATATCTGACCCTGATTAGTTGTAATGCTAAAGATTCGACCCTAGAATGATTACTGCAGACCCCTTAAAGGAATTTTCTTAGAAAATAAATGTCTTCTCCTAGATCCAAACATATTACTAACAGTTCCAAGAATGACCTTATATATATTTTCATCCACAAAGAAATACATTGCTGCCCTTGTTCTTAGTGCATACAAGGCTTTCGGATCAGCTAATGCTATCCCCATCTTTCAAATATTTGAAAATCATTTCTCCAATCCCAAACCAAACTCATTGAATTAACCTCCACCTGTTCAGATGCTCCCAATACAAAATGTAACAAAGTTACTACTGATTCGACATTGTGATCGTCTATTCAGCTGATGATCCGAGATTGGCTAAAGTGTTTGCTTCCATATTTTCCTCTCAAGGTATCTGAGTTACCTTCCATTCCTTGAAATGAGAGAGTGTAGTTCAGACCTTTTTCAAGTACCTATGCATCCTCTCGTCTTTAGCTTCATAGTCTCTGTGTATTAATTTTACCACCAATTGAGAATCATACTTAACTTTGATTGTTTTCAGTCTGAGTCCTCAAGCTAATTCAATACTTGCAAGAACGGTCTCATACTCGACCACATTGTTAGTAAGTAATACACAATTGATGGCTTGTCTGATTTTTTCCTTATTAGGGGAATCAACACTCTGCCGAGTGTGATTCCTTTCATATTAGATGCTCTATCCTTGAACAAAGTCCATGAGCCATACAAGCCTTCAGAGACCGTAACGGTTTTCTTTTCGTATTGCGAAACCATTACATATTCTAGAGTTGAAATTAGCCATGAAATCGACTAGGACTTGAGACTTTATGGCATTTGAGGTTGATACTCAATACCAAACTCACTCAGTTTGACCTCCCACTTTTCCATCCTTCCTGATAATTCGGGTCTGTGAAGGACACTTTGTAAAGGATATGTTGTTATAACAATAATCGAGTGGCTTTAGAAATAAGGCCTTAGCTTCCGAGCAACTACTACAAGGGCCAAGGCCAATTTTTCCATGTGCGAGTATTGAGACTCAACACTTGTAAATATTTTGCTAACACAATAAATTAGGCATTGTGTACCATCCTCTTCTCTGATTAAGACCACACTTGCCGCAAATTCTGCTACTGCCAGGTAAAGAAGAAACTATTTTCCCTCAAGTGGCTTAGTCAATAGTAGAGGGATGGTGAAATATAACTTTAAATTTTGCAGCACTTGTAATTCTGGTGTCTATTCAAATTGATTATTCTGCTTTAGTAAATAGAAGAATCGGTAATATTTCCCCGTTGACCTTAAAATGAACCTATTGAGGGCTGCTACGTGACTAGTGCGCCTTTGCACTGCCTTTACTTTATCAAGAACGTCCAGAATTTCTTCAGTAGCCTTTATCTTATTCCGATTTATCTTGATGCCTCTATTTAACATAAGAAAATCGAGGAACTTGCCAGAGCCGATAACAAAAATTTATTTTTTGGGTTGAGATTCATATTATACTTGCTCAATATGGTAAAGCTCTCTTGAATATGACTCAAATGATTATCTACGTTCAAAAATTTTACAAGCACGTTATAAATATAAACTTTCATAGTTTACCGATTTTCTCCTTGAACATTTTGTTCACGAGCCTTTCATATATGGCACCTGTATTTTTCAATCCAGAAGGCATTACTTTATAACAATATGTGTCAAAACTAGTGATGAAATAAGTCTTCTCTTGATCCTCCGGATCTATCTATTTTTGGTTGTATTCGGAGTACACATCAAGGAAACTCATTATTTCATATCCTTCCTAGCATCGATCATCTGATCAATATTTGGCACCGGTAATGAATCCTTCAAGCAAGCTTTGTTCAAATCCTTGAAGTCAATGCACATTCTGAACTTGTTGAGCTTTTTTGGCACTACTACTACATTGCCAGCCAAACAGGGTACCTTACTTCCCGAATGGACACAATGTCAAGTAGTCTGCTTACCTCCTCTTTAACAAACTTACTCTTCTGCTCAGACATGGTTAACCTTTTTTGTCTTATAGGAAAAAAAAATTAAAATCCATTCATGTTGCACCCTATTTTAAATGAGTTCAAAATAGTTTGCAACTTCGCGGCTAAATCGCCTCGAGTTTTTCAAAAATGTTAGAGTCATACCTAATTTTTAAGAAAAAGAAAATTAGAAAAAAGATTGTTTTAAATGTTAAACTCTGTTCAGTCTTTGAAAACGGGTGAGATTCTGAATAAGAATTTTATTTACTCTAAAGGATATTAAACACTCCTCGGAGCCTATCCGAAGATATCTTTAGATCTAATTTTAGTTAAACAAAAGGGGTTGTTTATTTCAAAATATTTGCTAAAAAGTGTTAAGAATGAGAACAGTAAAAAGAGACGAATTGATTTCCAAATGATTTGTATGAGGTATATAAAAATACAAGTAATATATAAAATATATGAAAATATACAAAATGTACTAGTGTAATATACCTATGATATTATAGAGTATAATAAATATAGCGTAAATAGGGTAAGATAACTTGAAAGTAATTTCGTATTTATGTAGAATATAGATATAAGTAAAACGCCAAGGTATATATAATATATAAAATATCAGTTCGGATATAATGTAAAAATATAGTGCTCTTAGTGTATGTAACGCTAGTGAAAAATGTCTATTTAAAGGATATATATATATATATATATATATATTATGTGTGTGTGTATACGTGTGTGTGTGTATGTATGTATAAAGTAAGTATATATGCGGATAAACTAGCATTTTTGTATATGAAAACTAGTATATATGTAGTGATCTTGAAAATGGGCGCTGTTGGAACAATTTTGCAAAGTTAATAAACCATTTCTTGGGCCAGAGGTGGGGCAATGATTTAAATCCTAAAAAGATTTGCATATCTGCAGGACAATTTTAAAGAGATTGGAATGGTAATCTTTGACAAAAAAAAGGAATTGTTTGGACTCTTTTCTGAAAAATTTACTTCAACACGGCTTTACCCTCTTTATTCCTATGTTTGCCTGGAGAAAGAAGTTAATTAAGAAAGATAGTAGTAGAGTATTGACATGGATAAGATTTCAGTTTTGGAAGAGTTTAATGTTTTGGGTTAATTTATGAAAAAGAAGAACGGTTTGAAAGGGAAACAAGCACGAGAAGAAATCTCAAAAGAACCTATCTTTCCCAAAATGCAAATGAACTTTTAAAGGGAACGGGACAATCTACTATGATGGCGGCAAGTTGTTACACTACAACACGTAAATGCATATAAAGTTATAATATTAATCAACATTTACCAACATGTATTTAAATAAGAAAATAAATTTGTGAATAAGACTCTACAGGGATGTTGGAGTCCACTAGGAGTCCAAATCCTAATATACACCACTCTGAGGTTGTGATCTTGATGAGAATAGAATTGCTGGCCCAAATATATTAGGGGCATATAAGAGTCCCGAATAGGGACTCCAGCACCAGTGTACATGAAACAAAAAAAGAAAAATAAGGATTAGAAACTAATTGAATGACAAATCAATGTAAGAATGCATATTTAAGAGAGAGTATGCCAAGCAAGAATACATGTTTATTTCGAAGTAATGTAAGAGATTAAGTTAGACTACTATTGTAATCATATAAACAGATCAAAATTATTATAAGTTACCAAGACAGACTCAAATATCTGATTACTTGAAGGCAAAATAGTCACAGTAACGACTTAACAGATTGTCATTAGCTACTCATATTTGACTAGATTAAGGAGAAATTAGTTAGTTCAAAATTCCCTTTCGAAAATTAGCCAGTAATGACACAAACAGATGGTTGCTAGCAGAAAGACGACTTGGACTTTTTTGGCTCCTAATCTTTTACCTATAACAGTGAGGGCAAGAATCAAAAGCAGAATTTAGACAATGTTAAGTTAAAGCAAAGATGAAACATAAATGTGTCAGTTAAGAGTGCATAGAGGTGTCAAGGTTTGATATACTAAGGTTGTTGTCAAAAGGGATATCAAACAAACTATATACACAAGACCAAACAAAACTAGAAGATTACTACAACTAAGCTTTCTTAGCAGTCCAACCTTAGTTGATAACTTCAAATCAACTGTTTATCATTTAAAAGAGTGATATGCATATCAAGGGAATTAAACCAATTTGAATAAAATGAATGAGGATATAAACCTAATATTGGAACTTGTCATGACTTGGCTAAGTTCATATTGCCGTCTAAAAGGAAGAAATTGTGACTACATCATACACTTCAAATAGAAATAATTGTTGAATATAACCGCTTAGTCTAGATCTTATTGCAAGTTCTAGTTAGTACCTTGAGTTCATGGTATAGTTCTTTTAAAAGAAAATCAATACAATAGGGTCACACATCTGTGCAACTTCCACAATAAACGCATACATTCATACTTTTAGAGAAATGGTAAGGCAAAAAAGGAACTTAAACTCTTTAGGTTAAGAGCAATCAAGATGGTCATAACTTAAATAATAACCATCTCCTTTAACTTCATTTACTCATCGTTGATTCTAATGATGCCATAATAAAACACACAATACCTTTAAGCAATCAAAGAAAACACACAAGAACATGGGTTGAAATCACTAATTTAGTTAGCTAGTAGCCTATTCATATCAAGATCAAGTTGATACCTTAAGGAAAATTAACATTAACACATTAAGTGCCTAAAGGAATAAAGAACAAGTAGGAGCAGAAGTTGAGCCACTGATTTAATCTATTCAAAACTAACTCATATTGTGACCAAATTAACAAAATTCTCTTCTCATTATGGTTCATTGAAGTTGGACAGAACACTTAGAAAATATTTTATGAATCAAACAGAGAGGAGACTAATATTCTAATTTTAAAATTAGTTCTTTGCATTTGATCTTACTTAAGGGGTGGTTCGAGCTTACGTTAGTACTTCCCCTTCATTGCAAGACAGTAAGGACTGCTAACAACAGCTATACACAGACACAAATATTCACAGAAACATATTAAACAAGGAAAACAACAATAAAATAAAAGGAAGAGTTTTACCTAGTGATGAGCAGTCTAGGGCTTCTCGTCAACGATTTCACTCCTTTGACTTAAAACTTGAATTAGAAAATAGAAAGGGAACAAGAATGAGTAATAAGAAGTAATTACTTTTGAACTAATGGATGTGTGTATTTGTATTTAAAAATCAGTATATCGAACAAGTGAGGAAGGTTTGAATTTACAAGCAAGAAAAACTAGTTCAAATTTAAAATCCGAATTTGATAAGGGTTTTGAAGAACATGGTTGAACAGCGCCTCAACACCGTGTACTCCCCTAAAACGGCTCTCTTGGCCTCACCGGTTTCCACCTTAGGATGGCATAGTCTGGGCTTACTTACTCGCAGCTTACTAATCACGTACATAGCAAACTTAATCAAGCTTTCGTCATAACGATATAACAAGAAGATAATATCATATAATACTTAGGAGATTATAAGGAATATAGCAGTTTAGCTTGGATGCCTTGACGCCAATTTTGATAGAGGTTCTGACGAATAAGAGCTATGACATGCTCAATTTTCCTATTTTCGGGGTCTGTTCTGGGTTGTACTAGCGAGAACATGTGAGAGAAGAGACCTAAAATGGCAAAGGTTAGTGAGTCAACCACTGCCTTCGGCAACGTTTGCAGAGGAGAAGAAAGGGAAGTGGGGTTTGTCGGCTAGGTTTCTGGAAATGAAGAAAAAGGGAAGAGGAAGAGGAAGAGGAAGAGGAAGAGAGGAGGGAGAGAAAGGGAGTTTAGGGTTGCTGTGTTTGGACTGAATGGAGAAACAGAAAGGGATAGGTCCTTTTTGGGGATTTGGGGAACAGTGCTGGTTGGGTTTTGTGGTGTGTGCGTGTGTATTTATACTTCAAGGAATGTTTTAAAATGGAGATCATGGGCCGTGCGATCATATTTGAAGGAAAGGAAGCACAATTTGTGTGAACGTTGACATGACGCACACAGATTATTTAATTTTGAGTTTTGGCTAAAATTTTAATTTAAAAAAAAATTAATTTTATTTTAATTGTAGCTATTTTTTTAATAAAATAATTTTGATTGATAAATTGAAATTCATTGAATTTTAAATTCAAATTGATATTTTTAAAATTAGACATCCTTTAAATAAAATTGAGATGAATTAATTAATTAATTAGGCTTCTTAAGTTTCAATAATGTAAAATATTTATTTATAAAAATGGGTTAATCGTAGCATTAGAACTATAACTATCTGAATTTCCTTATACCAAATCCCAGACTTGGAATGAAAAATTAGAAAAAAATCAGAATTTTTTTTCGAAATGACTCGTCAGACGAGTTGTTATCAGAGACAACGACCAGTTAAGTCGGTCGTTAGTTGTCTAGCAGGTTCCTCCCTCAGATTCAACAAGTGGTACAATAACTCGTTATTAGTGGTAATGAGTCGTTGTGTTACCCATTCTATTAAATCAAGAATGTGATAAAAAAATCTTCTCCCAAACAGCAAGCCGGACAATGAGCCATTGTTTGATATAACGACTTGTCCTATGGAGCCAATAGAGGAAATCCAAAAAGGGTTAGAAATCCCTCTAGTGATGATAGGTGGAAACAACGACCCGTTGTTTTAGCTAATGGGTTATTTTGTCCAGCCATTGGGAGGACTCCAGAAACAGTTCAAACTTTCCCCAATGGCAATGATTAGAAACAACTACCAGTTGTACCCGCCAATGAGTCATTGTATCATCCGCTGTGAGAATTCCAGAGAAGGAAAATTTTCAGTTCGAAAACAATAATTGGCACCAATGAGTTGTGGTCACAACCAATGACTTGTTATGAGGCCCGTTGGATCTTGATAGTCAGATTTTGAAACGATTACCCAGGGAAATTTTTGTAAGATTCTAAGCTCCTAACTCCTAAATTACGTCATTTTGGTTAGAGAGGAATTAAGGGAATTAATCGATGTTCTCTTCACATTCTCTTCCAAACTTGTAGGAACTACACATAGAAACTCAGACAAGGCTTCTCAGGGCAAGAGTTAGAGTTTTGCTTCTTCTTCAGATTTCCAAGAGTTTCCTTAGAGGATTTTTCTACAGGTATATGGGATTTCAACAAGGGTATCCTTTCTCCCTTGTGCCCAAAATATCCAGTGAACCCTAGCTTTCTTTCAAGTTCCCCAGAAATCATGTATTAGGGTTCATGTTCAGTTATGAATTCCCTTATTACTTCCATGTTCTCCAGTCTCTTGTGATTTCTAGTATATAATATTCCTGATTTTACAAATTTAGTTATGAATGTTATTGTTACACCCCGTAAAATATTAACAGTTGGTAGGCGTACACGTGGATTGGTGATGAGTAAAAAGAGCTTGACGCGTGTGTGAAAAGCCTCAGAAGCGGAGTCGGACAGGACCAGTGCGCACAAGACTAGCGTGACCTGCCAGCCTGCCTGTGCCATAGGCAGTGCGGCGCACCAGGGGGATCAGCGCCTTGGGAGGCGCGGCGCGGTAGGGCCTTGGCGCTATTGCCAGCGCGGGGCCCCGGCCAGGCCACCGCCCTATGCCTATATATATGCTTCCTTGCTCATTCAAATGATTCATTAAACATTTCCCTCGGCTACAAATGAAAGAACACGCAACTTTCTTCAAGTTTTCGTCAAATTACGCTACGAAATGCCGTCCAAATTCAAATTAACTTCGGGTATGGAGTTCGAAGCCCGTAGGGAGAATTACTACGGAGTTATTTTCGCAAAATTCGCCCGGCGAATCGTAACCCCACCGAGCAAAAGCTGTTGGAATTGCTCCAAACTGATTTCTTTACAATCACAGACTTCAAGTAAGCATTTCTCCCTTCTGAACTTTCGGGAAATAATACGTTTTCGGCTGTGTATTCGTTAAGTTGAAGTATAGTCAATATTGGTATTAAAAGTTATTATTTTACGCCGATTTTGGTATTGAAATTCATCTCTTTCTCCCAGTATAACGGTTACAGCTGAAGAGAACTGGCGAATACAAGTTGAAACTCGTCGGTTATTCAGGAAATGACAATCGAGGTATGTAAGGCTTAACTCTCGGCAAGTATACTCATCGTATAGTGTTACGACTTATGTTCTCGAATAAAAATGGTGATTTCACGTGTCGTAGATAGTTGCTACCATTAAATTGTAATTAAACATGTTGGAATTAGTTGTTGCTAGTATATAAAGATCAGATATGCTGCGAGTAACCGCCATCAATAGATTATGGTTATATATATATTATGGTTAGCTGTTAGAAAATGTATATAGATTATACCGTAGTATCACTCGTCGGAAAAAGACATGATAAACACGATACGAGCTAGAAGCGTCATAGAAACTCTCCTATTCTCCGGTTCATGGTTTTAGTAAGATTGTATGTTTTATTGCCAGGACTACACCTTAGAAACTCGTGAGGGTTAGCGATCCTGAGTTAGTAGGGTGAACAACGTCGGCATAGTCAGGAGACATAACTACCAGTTTGGCGCCTGAGTTACCAGAAAAGCACGCCCAGAAGCCATTGACGTAACCGCACGTCCCAGGGCCCAAATGTAGACCGAATAGTCATACCTTAGAACCAGTGGCACTAGGATTGTCTAGTGTACTGAGTGATAGTCTACCACCCTATTAGTTATTACCAGTGATTGTTAGTCTTAGTGGGCTTAGCAGTTATCATATAAGTCGCCTAGGAAGCCAGCCTAATTGTCCAGGTCAAATAGACCCGTGGGTACCCTAAGGAAGGGGACCTTATCAGTAGTTAGCGGTCGGGCCAACACCCCAGCCGGTTTCTATCACCCACAAGTTTCCAGGAATGGTTAGGTCTATATAAAGTTGTCTACAAGGTTAAGAACCGCCTAGAAAAGTAATATAAGATCCGAGTAGACTAGACCAAGATAAGGTCTAAGGGACAAGTGGTACCATGCGAGTACGATACTGCCCACAGGCTAAGGATATCAATATGCTTCTTAGGAAGCATTAGGGGTCGATCGCTCAAAAGCATGTTCGGCCAGGACCAGCCCTATAGTTGTTCTAATCAGAGGAACTAGGTAGTTAGCCATTCGCGACCCCGCAGTTGTTTAAGAGTTATAATTATCCGGGCAGGACATTCTGAGTTATGTTAGACCACTCCAAATCTCGCCCTATTCAGTCCATACCATTAGAGATCATGATCACTATCAGGATCCTCTTATCAAATACAGGAGAACGGCGTGCCTGCTAGCAGCCTTATAGACTATCCTAGGGGGTGAGCAGCTGTGGCGTTAGGCCCAAAAGGTCAGTTACGCATTTTGAGTAGCTAGATTAAGATGTTAGTACAACACTTTGGTTGGGGTTTCCCTCACTTAGGAGCCATCCATGACCACCCCAGGGTTACTATTTGTGTCCACGCCCGCGAGGGGCTAGATGACATCGCTCCAAAAAGAGCGGCATGCCGTCCGCGAGGGATGAAGATAGGGTCCCAGGTCCTCATAGAGTCCATTCCATGGCTGGACTATTATACATATGCCGTATCGGCACCACACCCCCGATGAGCCTGGTGCCCGGGGTGCAGATATCAGGAGTCCACTGGACTCAGACACAACTACAGTCAGGGGCCGAGCGGGCTTAGTTGTAGACCCAGGGGACCGATAGGTTGGCTACAGTACTAGTGGAATCATAGAAACCTGGATAGGGGTATATAGCTTGAGATGTGCTCACCAAGGCTTATGGGAGCTTGAACGAGTTATTCTGTGTTGATTGTACCTTCCGGCTTATGGGGCCAGGTGAGGTTCTTGTTGTATTCTTGTCTGCTAGTTATAGCTTACAAATGTGTAATTATACATAGGGGTGGGCATTCGGTTTTTTCGGTTCGGTTTTTTAAAATTTCGGTTCGATTTTTTCGGTTTTCGATTTTTCATGTAGTGTACCGAACACCGAATTTTTCTAATTCGGTTCGATTTTTTCGGTTATGGGCCTAATTAATGGGCTATTTTTTAACTTAAAAAATGAGCTACTTTTTAAATTAAAAATGAGTTGTTTTATCTTTTTAAATTCAAAATAAATTATTTTAAGTTTGAATTCTAAAGTTTAATTCAACTAAGCTTAATTTTAACTTTTTAAATAAAGAAAATAGTGGGATCAATTGATTTACATTTAGTAGTACATACATAACATTTAAATTTTTGATAATAAAAGTTTCTCATATTCTTAATATCCTTATAACAAAACCAATAAAAATTTAAGGGTCTTTTAAGATTTTAATAATCTATGGTCCCTAATTTCTTGTTAAATAAATATTATATATTTCATTTTTCTTTCAAAGCATATTAATAATAGTAAAAATTTTCTTAACATGCTAAAACTATTATAAAACTTGTTATTTGTAAAAAAAACTTAAGCAATTGTATCAATTATATAAATAATTCTCTAAATGTAAATGTGCTTTGAGATTTGGGTTGGGTGTAGTATTTTTATTTTTTTTGAAATTAAGTTATAATTTAAAAAAAAAATATATAAAATTTCGGTTAAACCGAAAAACCGAAAAACCGAAATATAAAAACCGAACCGAAAAACCGAAACCGAAAAACCGAATTAATTCGGTTCGGTTCGGTTTTTCGGTTTTCGGTTTTTTTGCCCACCCCTAATTATACAGTCTTAGATTTCGTACATGTAGTGTTGGTTAGATGCAGATTATGAATCAACAGGTGTACAGGTTAATCTTTCTGTCCTTCTTTCTATTCACTTCCAGTCTTTATCAACTTATCTGTTGCCTTACATATTCGGTACATATTGTACTGGCGACCTCCCCTGGGCGCTGCATTACTTGCCTGCAAGTTTAGACAGACAGGGTTTAGGATCTCCAGTAACAGCTGTTCAAAGTCCGCAGTTGGGACAACTCTTTTCATTCGGAGTTTCTAAGTTGTAGAGATTTTTGTATTTCAGTTATAGAGCATTTTGGGTAGGCCGGGGCCCTGTCCTGATCACTATTTATATTCTTAGAGGCTTGCAGACTACAGTCGTCAGTTAGTTAGTTGTATGTTGGCCATGTGGGGCCTTAATTAGTTATGTTTCGTATGTTGGCCGTGTGGGGCCTAGGATAGTAGTTTGTCTTCATTTTCGTTATAACTAGGTATCATGGTGGCCGTGTCGGACCATATAGGATCCCTTCTATTGCCTGTTGTTGGTTAGTTGTTTTCGTTTATAGGTGGTTATACGGCCTTGCAGGCCGGGGGCTGCATTTACAACCGAGATATAGCCCGTTGTTTCTTGATTTGAGTCGAATGCTGGCACCAGATGTGCATAATCCTAGCCAGGCCAGTCAGATTCCAGTGTGGCACTAGACGCCAGTCATGCCTCCCAAGGTGGGGCGTGGCAGATATTTTTATGACAGATTTCCATATGATTCAAGTTTAGTTAAATAAACATGTATTTTGCTTCTATATGGATTTGAGTTAGCAAGAATTCATATTTCAGTCTTTGTGATTTTATCATGATTTCAGTATACAAATATTGACAGCATAATCAGTATATCCAGGTTCTTTAGGCTCTCAGGATACTATCAGATAAAGTTTTTGAGTTAGCTTTAAGAACACTAGTTTTCAAGCTATCTATAAATTATCAGTAAACTTATCAATTGGGAGTAGTTCTTAGCACTGAGCTGGTCTAAGGTTCAGCACACCTAGGACCCAGAACTACGTGCCACCGTAGGTTATTAGCCCGAATAGACATCAATTTTAGTGATCACATTTGTCATGCCTTCATAACCTGACAAGGTATATTGGGTCCTATCGGTAAGGTGTATACATCAAACTCTACGGTTAGCTCCCGTGGTGTTACACCTAGGATCCCAGAGTGAAATATTGCAGCAAAAGAATGACAGTTGCAGACTTGGTGCCAGAGTGATGGGGGAAGTAACGACCCATCACACCTCTAACGATTGAACTTTTGGCCGTCATCCAGACAACGAACCATCGCTGGTTTTATTGAGGTCTAGTCCTATAAGATTGAGGGCGACGTAGTTGGTGACGGATAATCAAACGAGTGACGGCCCATCATGGCAACCGTCACCTGGACAATAATTTCCATGCTGACTGTTTTAGTGTGACGGTAGGGGTGATGGTCTGTCAGTCACTTGGGGCAAATTTTTGGGCAATTTTGTTTAAGCCCGACGGTGGAGACGACGGACCATCAGGATTGCGACAATCCATCACTTGTCTTGTCAGATGCATCGCGACCCAGGAATTTCAAATTTCAAAACTTTTTCACAGGGGTAGTTTTGCACATTCCCACTCTTCCATGTCCTAAAATACATAGTTTTGGGGTAATTTGGAAGAGGATTTAAGAGGGGGAGTTGATCATTTCGTCTCATTCTCTCCTAAACTCTCAAGAACAACTGTAAAGCTTCAAGGATACTCTCTCTCAAGCTAATCTAGGGCTTCCAATTTTCTCAAGCTTTACAAGCTTCTTTTCAAGGAATTTCTATGCCAGTATGTGGGACTTCAATAAAGGTTTCCTTTCACCTTTGTTTCTCAAATTCTTCAGTAACACTAGATTGAAATTCTAGAAATTATGACCTAGCGTTTCTATTTAGTTTTTGAATTTCTTTATCTCCCCAATGTTTTAATTTTCCATGTGTAGTATCATGTTATGACTGAGACGTTATTTTTTATTTGTAAATGCCTTTCAACTTATCGATTTTAGCATGATTCTTGGGCTGAATTCTTGTGTGGTTTAATATTTGGTCTGAAATGCTATATATTTTATGGAATGTTATTTGAGAAAAATTCCTCAGCATATATATTTCAATTTAAAGTTAGTATTTCCAGATAAGTTGTTCTTACTTAAGTCTTAGGACATTAGTTTCGAGCTATCTGTATAGTTACACAAAATTAGGATTTCTAGTGAGAGTAGAACTTAACACCAAGTGGGCTGGGGTTCAGCGCACCCATGTTCCAGAACTACGTTACCATCGTAGGTTATTAGCCTGAGTGAGCTCTAAAAAATGATCACTCAATTCAGCTACTATACCTTGGCAAGGTATAGTGGGCCTTCTCTGATGGGAGGTATACATTGAACTCCGCGTTTAGCTCATATGGTTACATGTCGGTTATAGTCTCTCCCTACAGTACAATTTTGTTCAGTTTAGTTTCTTCAGATTTCAGTCTATTTTTGCAGTATTTTAGTACAATTTATTATTGCTCGGTATGTAATTTTTTAGTTTATTCTCACATACTTAGTACATTCAAAGTATTGGAGCATACTTTTATGCTATATCATTTTATGGTATTGACTCAGGTACCCAGCCTCAATATCACGGTTAGATCCTCTCAGCGATATCCAAACAACTTATGTGGTGAGTCCTAATTTGCAAAAGGCTGGAGTTACATTCCCAATTTTATTTTATTGTTTCAGTTCAGATATTAGAGTTAGCTGGGGGTTTGTCCCGGCAACTCATTAGTTCATATTAGAAGGTTTTTTAGACAATATTTACAAATTCAGCTAGATTTTCAGATTATTTTAGATTTTTTCATTTATTCAGTAGCAATTATTTCTTTTATCAGCTTCCCCTCTGTTATGATTATTCTCATATCAGTTTTAGTAGAATATGCTATACTAGGGTTTGCTTGGGGTCACTTGTGACTTTAAGTACCATGTTGCATCCAGGGTGTGAGCTCAAGTCGTGACAAACATGGTATCGGAGCATCAGGTTTAGAGTGTCTTAGGATATTCGAAAGCCGCATCAAGTAGAGTCCTTTTCATGGGTGTAAAGTGCGCCACACTTATGAGGAGGAGGCTATGAGGCATTCTTAGGAAAATTCACGTTTCTTAATGATTCTTATCGTGCATAGAGTTTAATCACTAAAAATTATCCTCCTAACTCGTGCTTTACCTTTTTCAGTTAATAATGCCTCCAAGAAGGGGAAACATAAGGAGGACCAGAAATGCTAACCGACCAGTCCCACCAGCTCCAGCAGCAGAACGACCAAGTATCCCATGCAGAATTTTAGGCCGCTATTTAGATGTTGGCTCAGGCAATGACCAATCAGGTCAATCAGTAGGTCATTGTACCAGTCAACACAAATGGGTCGGCAGTTGCTGCCAGAGTTTAGATCCCCCAGCATTTTACGGGTCTAAGGTTGATGAAGACCTGCAGGAATTCATTGATGAGGTGTAAAAGATCAATCAAATCATAGGTTTTACTCCTATAGAAAGTGTTGATCTGGCTGCCTACATGTTGAAAGGGATAGCACAGATTTGGTACAAGCAATTGAAGGAAAGAAGGCAAAACGGTGCAGGTTTGATGGAATGGAATAAGTTCATTACAACATTCCTGGACAGGTTCTTTCTCCCGGAGTTAAGGGAAGCTAAGCATCCCAAATTTATGATCTTGAGGCAAAAAAACATGATAGTACATGAATATGCATTGAAGTTCACTCAGTTGTCGAGATATGCTCCAGAAATAGTCGCTGAGCCGAGGGCTCGCATGCTCAAATTTGTTAATGGAGTCTCAGACTTGGTGGTCAAGGAGTGCAGGACTGCCACACTTATTAAGGACATAGACCTTAGCAGTCTCATCATTCATGCACAATAGATAGAGGCAGAAAAGTTGAAGGAGATAGAGAGGGAGAATAAACGGGCCAGAACTAGTTAGTTTGAGTATTCCTAACATAGGTCAGGTGGTGGTAATCGCCCCCAGCAATAGCATAGGCCTCCAACACCTTCCTCAGCTAGTGCTCCATCTTCCAAGACCGATAAAGATAAGAGGGGTGGGACATCACCCATTCCCAGAGCCATGTCTCAAGTAGTCACACTTTTCCATCATGTCCTAAGTGTGGCAAGAATCATCTGGGGTAGTGCCGTTTGGGTAGGGATGGCTATTTTGGATTGACCAGTTGGGTCACAGATTGAGGGATTGCCCGTCAATAGGAAGGGGGAAGGCCCAGTCCACCACATCAGCAGCTCCGTCAAGTCATCCAGCTCATCAAGATACCACCTCAGGTACAGGTGGTGGTCAACACCAAAACCACTTCTATGCTTTATCCTCCCGATAGGATCGGAGAACTCACCTGACGTAGTGATTGGTACGTTACATCTCTTTCAAATAAATGTGTATACTTTATTAGATCTAGAAGCCACACTTTCCTCTGTGACTCCTTACATTGCTATTCAATTTGATATAGGTCCAAAAATCCTCTCAGAGCCATTTTCAGTTTCTACTCTGGTTGGTAAGTCAGTTAGAGCTAGCCAAGTCTATAGAAATTTTCTAGTCACAGTGCTAAATAAAGCCACCTCAGTTGATCTAGTAGAGCTAGATATGGTCGAATTTGACCTGATCCTTCGCGTGGACTGGCTGCATTTTTGTTATGCTTCAGTTGATTGTAGAACCAGGGTTTTCAGGTTTCAGTTTCCTAATGAGCCAGTCCTAGAGTGGAAGGGTAGTACTTTAGCACCTAAGGGTCGACTCATTTCATATGTTAAGGATAGGAAGATGATCGCTAAGGGATACATCTACCACCTGGTTAGGGTCAAAAATTCTAGTTCCAAGACCCTGACATTTCAGTCAGTTCCAGTTGTAAGTGAGTTTCCTGATATGTTTCCTAAAGATCTTCTCAGAGTCCTTCTTGAGCAAAAAATAAACTTCGGCATAGATCTTCTTCCAGATACCCAATCCATCTCTTTTCCTCCCTATAAAATAGCTCTAGTTGAGCTCAAGGAGTTAAAGGAACAACTAAAAGACCTTTTAGATAAGGGCTTCATCAGACCCAGTATCTCTTTTTGGGGTGGCCCAGTCCTATTTGTGCGAAAGAAAGATGGTACACTCAGAATGTGCATCGACTATCGTTAGCTGAACAAAGTCACAATCAAGAATAGGTATCCTCTACCAAGGATTGACAGCTTGTTTAACCAACTGCAAGGAGCTAGTTATTTTTCCAAGATAAATCTCAGATCAGGATACCACCAGCTCAAGGTTGGAGAATATGATATTTTGAAAACAACCTTCAGATTTCGGTGTGGTCACTATGAATTCGTAGTTGTGTCTATTGGATTAACCAATGCTCCTGCAGCTTTTATTGATGAACAAGGTATTCAAGTTGTACCTGGACATGTTCATTATTATCTTTATAGACGTATTCTGGTTTACTCCAGGATAGAAGAGGAGAATGCAGACCACTTGAGGATAGTGTTACAGACTCTCATGGACCGCTAGTTGTTCACCAAATTTAATAAGTGTGAGTTTTGGCTGAAATTAGTTGCCTTCCTCATCCATGTGGTCTCCAAAGAGGGTATTCAAGTGGATCCTCAAAAGATAGTGGCAGTCAAAGGTTGGCCAAGACCTACTTCTTCGTCAGATATTAGGAGTTTCTTGGGCTTAGCTGGCTATTACAAATGGTTTGTTGAAGGTTTCTCCTCTATTCCCTCCCCTTTAACCAAACTAACTCAGAAGAAGGTGAAGTTTCAGTGGTTTGAGGCATGTGAGAAGAGCTTTCAGGAGCTAAAGACTCGACTCACCACAACCCCAATCCTGACTCTACCAGAAGGTTCAGACGGGTTTGTGATCTACTATGATGCCTCCAGAGTTGTCCTTGGCTGTGTTTTGATGCAGCATGGTAAAGTTATAGCTTACACTTCCAGGCAACTCAGGTTCATGAGAAGAACTATCCGACTCATGATCTTGAATTGGCAGCGATAGTGTTCGCTTTGAAGATTTGGAGGCATTATCTTTATGGGGTTAACGTGGATGTTTTTACTTATCACAAGAGTTTACAGTATATGTTCAGCCAAAAAGACTTGAATCTGCGTCAGATAAGGTGGTTATAGTTATTGAAAGACTACGATATGAGCATTTTGTATCACCCGGTTAAGGCTAATGTAGTGGATGATGCCCTCAACAGATTGTCTATGGGGAGTGTTGCTCATATTGATGATGATAAGAAAGAGCTAGTGAGAGATGTTCACAGACTGGCTCAGTTAGGGGTCTAGTTGGTTGACTTAGCAGATAGTGTAATTGCAGTCCAAAGTGGGTCAGAATCCTCCTTGGTTGTGGAGGTTTAGTCAAAGCAGGATAAAGACCCAATTTGATCAAGTTGAAGGAATCAGTTCTAAGAAAAGAGATGGAAGCATTCACCAAAGGGGGAGATGGTGTACTTTATTTTCAGGGCAGGTTGTATGTTCCAGATATAGACGATTTGACACAACAGATACTAATGGAAGCTTACAGCACTAGGTACTCTATCCACCCAGGTGCCACCAAGATGTACTATAATTTGTGAAAAATCTACTGGTGGAATGGCATAAAGAAGGACATTGCAGAATTCGTGGCTAAGTGTCCAAATTACCAATAGGTCAAGGTTGAACATTAGAGACCTGGGGGTATGACCTAGGATATTAGTATTCCTACTTGGAAGTAGAAAGAAGTGAATGTGGAGTATATCACAGGCCTACCTCGTACTCGTCAACAGTATGACTTCATTTGGGTGATTGTAGATCGGATGACTAAGTTAGCATATTTCCTACTAGTTAAGACCATAGACTTAGTAGAGGATTATGCTAAACTTCACATTGGGAAGTTAGTCAGACTACATGAGGTTCCCTTGTCCATCATCTCAAATAGGGGTACTCAGTTCATCTCACACTTCTGGAAGTCCTTTCCAAAAGGACTTGGTACTCAGGTCAATCTTAGCATAGCTTTCCACCCACAGATCAATGAAAAGGCTGAGCGGATGATTCAGATGTTGGCAGATATGTTGAGGGATTGTGTGATCGACTTTAAGTGCAGTTGGGATGATCACCTACCTCTCATTGGATTTGCATACAACAACAGTTACCACTCTATATTTAGATGGCCCCGTTTGAGGCATTATATGTAGGAGGTGCAGATCCCCTATAGGGTAGTTTAAGATTGGTAAAGATACCTTGATAGGACTTGATTCAGTATGTGAGGCTATGAAGAAGGTTTAACTTATCAGGGAACTACTGAAAATAGCTCAAAGCCGACAAAAATCGTATGCAGATGTGAGGAGGAGGGAATTGGAACTTGCTACGGATGATTGTGTATACTTGAAATTAGTTGGAACTTGTTGTGGATGATTGGGTATACTTGAAAATTTCACATATGAAAAAGCTCAGTCCTAGATATATTGGTCCCTACAAAACCCTAAGACATAGTGGCAATGTAGCTTATGAGCTGGAGTTGCCTGCAAAGTTAGCATCAGTGTACCCAGTCTTCCATGTGTCTCTGTTAAAGAAATGCATCAGTGATCTGACTTCAGTTATACTATTAGAGAGTGTGGATGTAAAGGATAGTCTTTCTTACGAAGAGGTTCCTGTTTAGATTCTTGACCGTCAGGTTTGTAAGCTAAGAAACAAGAAAGTCACTTCAGTAAAGGTCTTATGGAGGAACCAACTAGTTGAGGGAGCTACATGGGAGGTAGAAGCAGAAATGATGGCTAAATACCCTCACTTATTCCCTTCCAACTTAATTTCAGCCTTAGGTACAAGTTTCCTACTTAGCACTCTATCCAGTTTCTTGTTAAGATCATGACTATTAGTTCCTTTCATGTCATAGCATGTGGTTATAGTTTATGAATTCAGTTCGATCATGTATTTCAGTCCGGAGCAGTTACTCCATTAGTTTTTAATCTATAGTTATCCATTCTAGTGTTGCAGCTCCTTCCCTACCCTTTTCAGCCTAGTTAGCCTCCATTAAGGGATGAGTGTTCCTAAGGGGGAGATATTGTAACACCTCAGACCCCGTAGTGAAATATTACAGCAAAAGAATGACAGTTGCAAACCCGATGCCGGAGTGACGGGGGAAGTGATGGCCCTTCACACCTCTGATGGTGGAACGGATGGCCATCAACTAGATGACGGTCCATCATTGTCCTGTTGAAGTCTGGTCCCATAAGCTTAAGGGAGATGGAGTTAGCGATGGACCGTCAATCAAGTGACGGCCCGTCAAGGCAACCGTCAGTTGGACCAAGATTTCCAGGCCGACTGTTTCAGTGTGACATTAGGGGCGATGGTCCATCAGTCAATGACGCCCCATCACTTTGGCTATCACCGGGGAAAATTTTTAGGCAATTATGTTTAAGCCCGACGATGGAGACAACGGACCGTCAGGCTTGCGATGGTCCGTCACTTGTCTCTTCAAACGCGTCGCGACCTAGGAATTTCAAATTTCAAAACTTTTTCCTAGGGATAGTTTTGTACATTTCTACTTTTCTAAGTCCTAAACAACGTAGTTTTGGGGTGATTTGGAAGAGGAGTTTTTTTTTGGGGGGGGAGTCAATCATTCCCTCCATTCTCTCCTAAACTCTCAAGAACAACCGTAAAACTTCAAGGCAACTCTCTCTCAAGCTAAGCTAGGGCTTTCGATCCTCAAACTTTCCAAGATTCTTCTCAAGGAATTTCTACGTCAGGTATGTGGGACTTCAACAAAGGTTTCCTCTCACCTTTACGTCCAAAATTCTTTAATAACCCTAGCTTGAAATTCAATAAATCATGACCTAGGGTTTCTATTTAGTTGTTGAATTTCTTTATCTCCCAAATGTTTTAAGTTTCCATGTGTAGTATCATGTTATGACTGAGACGTTATTTTCAATTTGTAAATGCCTCCCAACTTATCGATTTTAGCATGATTCTTGGGATAAATTCTTGTGTGATCTAGTAGTTGGTCTGAAATTCTATATATTTTATGGAATGTTATTTGAGAAAAATTCCTCACCATGTATGTTTGAATTTAAAGTTAGTATTTCTAGATTGTTAAATGCACTTAGTACTTTCCTTGGATGTCAATTAATCAGTTTGACTTTTATCAATCTTTTGAGAAACTCAGCAAACTCAGTAATATCAGTTTATCAGCTTAATAGTCGTTCTTTATGCGGTTACGATGCTTTTAGATAAAGAAGCTCTGACAAGTCTTAGAACATAGTTTCTTTCAGGTCCTTAGACTCTCAGAACACTTTCAGATAAGTAGTTCTGACTTAAGTCTTAGTACATCAGTTTCGAGCTATCAGTATAGTTAAATACAATTAGGATTTCCAGTGGGAGTAGAACTTAGCACCGAGCGGGCCGGGGTTCATCACACCAAAGTTCCTATAACAATATTGCCACAGTAGGTTATTAGCTCGAATGTGCCCCAGACAGTGATCACTCAGTTCAGCTACTATACCTTGTCAAGGTATAGTGGGCCTTTAGGGGTATACATCGGACTCCACGTTTAGCTCACGTGGTTACATATAAGTTATAGTCTCTCCCACAGTACAATATAGTACAATACAGTTTAGTTTCTTTAGATTTCAGTCTATTTTTGCAGTATTTCAGTACAGTTTATTATTACTCGGTATATGTATGTTTTAGTTTCTTCTTGCATACTCAGTACATTTAAAGTACTGACACATACTTTTATGCTATATCATTTTATGATATAGACTCAGGTACCTAGCCTCAGCATCACAATTAGATCCTCTCAACAATATCCCAGCAGCTTCTATAGTGAGTCCTCATCTGCCGAGGGTCGGAGTTACATTCCCAGTTTTATTTTATTGTTTCATTTCAGACATTAGAATTAGTTGGGGGTTTGTCCCAAAAACTCATTAGTTCATGTGAGAAGGCTTTCAGACAATATTTACATATTCAACTAGATTTTCAAATTATTTCTAATTTTGTCATTTATTCAGTAGCAGTTATTTCTTTTATCAGCTTTCTCTCTTTTATGATCATTCTCAGCAGATCAATTTTAGTAGAATATGTTCTACTAGGGTTTGCAAGTGACTTTAAGAACCATGTCGTTTTTAGGGTGTGAACTCAGGTCGTGACACATGGTTATATATCGGTTAATAGATGATGTCGCCTAAATTACACCTCACAATTGAGATATAAGTGGTCGATTGTCAAATATAGAATCCAACGAAGGTTGAGGTCGATCCCACAGGGAATATGGTAAGAACTTAGGTTAATGCGAATAACTATTACTATTGATTTGCTTATTTCCAAAGGGGGAAAAATATAGAATAACGACCAAAGTAAAATTAATGAATGCTTGTATCAACTTAGGTTTGTATTCAATTTATGACTGGACTAGGATTGTGTTCCCCAAGATTTCATAACCACAAGGCTTATACACTAGTGATCTATTATGGTGTTTCACATGCAATATTGGTAAGTTAAGTTCACCTAAATGGTTGGTCCCCTATCTGGATGATTTTCACCACACAACTTGGTCTGTACACCAGTGTACTTTAGTTGACCCTTACCCTTAATATCGGATTAGCTATCCTCGGACAATTTCAAGCTATTAGATGAGGGTTGGTATCCTCAAATCTCCATTGTTAATCCCTTTTCCTATTCTTTACCCCCTTGATCCGGTAAGTAAGAATAAGGTAAGTACTAACGTTTGCAATTGTCAAGAATCAATCAAAATGAAGGGAAAAACAATCATGCATAAAACTCCATTCAAGAATCACTAGGTACTTTTACCTATGTGTGTTAATTCATCTTGGTTTCCACAAACCTAGTTTATGGGTTTAGCTACTCATGTTTGTATCATTGCAATCACAAAATATAGAAAAAATCATAATTGCAACTTACAAATTATTGCAGAATAAAAATCAAGTAGATTGAATAAAATTCCAATGTTGATTTCATGTCTTGAATCAAGAACAATTGTATGAAAATTCTCTCAAGAATATACTCACAATATCGTTCAAGATTCTATCTCTAAATTGGCCAAAATCCTCTCAGAATCGTCTCCCAAAATAAACTTAAAACTGGGTATTTATAATACCAAGAAATCCTTTTCCTAAATAAATCTGGAAACTAGGTCGGCAGTGGCAACGAACTAGGTGATGGATCGTTAGGCCTTCTGATGAGTCGTTCCTTGCTTAAATCAGTCGTCCTCAGCAACATACCCAGGCTTGGCAACGGGTCACCTAACGACTCGTAGTTAGGTCCCTCGTGGTCTAATTCCTCAGAAAGTCCAGTGCACTTCACGGATGGTTCCAATAGCTTGCCAACGAGTCGTTCCTTCAGGTGACGACTTGTGATGTATGTTGTCAACTTCACTGGACACTTGGTTGAACCTTTCTCTTCAAAGCCTAGCGGTTAACCTCACGACTCGTTACCAGGTCTAACGAGTCATTCCTCTAACTCGTCAAGTGCACTGTTTTACTTCTTCAAAATATCATCTTTTTTCCCACGCCTCAAGTGACAGGTTGTGCCTCCTGCCAACGACTCTTTAAGTGTCTAGCAGTCACCTTTCAGCTGTTTTCACCATTAATTCGACCAAAATCACTTCCAAACCTGTTTTCCTACACATTAAGCACAAAATACCTTATACCCATATAAACACATACATGGAATGTGCATAATTTCTTGGTTTTAAGTGTCGAAAGTGCCGTAAAATCACGGCATATCAACACCCTCAACTTAGAACTTTTGCATGTTCTCAGGCAAAAGTAAAATAAAACAAAACAAAACAATCTACTTCGATGCTTCAATTGGAAAAACTTTAGGAAACTTACAACAGTCATTTTTATACATCAAAATCAAATTTTCTAACCCTTCCCTCATTGTATCAACTTAAAATACTATGCATATGTAAAATTTCCAACCATAACACAGAGGAATTGAAACATGGCAAAATACTGTCACCTGCAACCACGCACATAAATCCATAACACTGCCCCAGACAATTTGCAAACGATTTTGCTGACCAAGTGCTCTCACCTCAAAGAAGTCCCACACGCACACATGTGTATATGATTAACTCGGTATATTTCTCTTGGGACTAGGTAAGATCCACTCACTCTCACTAAGAAATTCGAATTGTATACATACAATACCATAGGCTTGCCTTTACTTTCAATACCTCGATTTTCGGGCAAGTAGCTAGGATCACTATAGGACTTTCTCGGCTGTAGTAGGCTCGGGTTCGGGTATGGTACATATGGATTTTAGTAGCTCAACCCTCCTTGGCACTATGCTGTTTACTCCACTTTTCACCTTTATTTCTATTTTCTCCCTTTTTACTTTTTTCTGCTTTTCCTTTTCTTTGCTTTAGACATTACAGATGTGGTTGCTTTTTATTCAATAAAAACTTATTGATGTCACACATTATTTTTTTTTCTTTTCCTACTTTTTGACAATAATTTTTTTATTTTTCTTTTCATCATGCATACCGCACCCGCTCTTTTTCCTTCTTTTTCATTACTCAACTTTACTTCCACCTGACTCTTCTTACTCACCCCTATCATAGTCACCCTCAACTTAGGCGATTTGCCTGAGTTGAAGTTCACAATGTCCAAGGAGGGATTAGGGCCAAAATAGGTTCATTCATAATAAAATCAGGTAGGTGAATTGGTGTAAATGAAAAGAAAGGTCAATTTAAGCTCAAACATTTGGATCAAGGGATTTTTATTCACTTTGGTAGGTCTTTTAGGCTAAAGTGACTCATAAATCAAAAAGGGCCTATGATCCTTTCCTAATTTCTTATCCTCTATCTCGGTACAACTGACCAGGTAAGTTCTAGATTGACACACACAACCGAATTCATCTATCAGACCTTACCTAACACATAGCACAGGTCAACATCATCAATTCTACTAATAAATAGTTCAGGTACAGCCATACAATGATAAATAAGTTCACAGTTCCAATGCCATGCAAAGATTCACAAAGGTCATAATTGTCAACTCTCGCATACACATATACAAAAAAGTTTGGAATTTTCGGAGGGGTATCAAATCATCAAAGATCAAAATATCAAAAATTTTTAGCTCTTGACTTCTTTCAGTTTTCCTAACTTTCTTCCGACTAACACACACGCAAAAAAAACACAAAATAACATCCTAAACATACCGGTTCTATTATATATGGAACACCCGAGGGAAAAGATATTCAGCAAGAAAATCCCTCGAGTTATGTTCAGCAAAATAGAATGCACAGGTGTCCCTCCACACCCCTATCAAAAAAGCCTACGTCGTCCTTAATGCATATATATAAAAGACAAAAACCAAGGGAATAGAAAACATACCTGTGCGACCTAGGTGTCAACTACCTGGTCGGTGGAAGGTGTAGATACGCCTCCAACATCAACTCCAATATTGCCGGCTTGACCTGGCGCATTCTCAGATCCGACTGCTCGTTCCTTCTCCACGAGCTCTCGCTGCCTTAGTCTCGACTCTCAGTCGAGCCTCCTCTCTTGATTCGTGCAATGCTCTCTCCATCTCACTCCGCTCCTGTTTTTGCTTATGGAGCAGAGATGCATCAACATCATCACTTGCCTCCTCACGAGGCGTCTTTCCATTGGCATGTGCCACCGGCTCCTCCATGATGAAATCAAAAATCGGTGGTAGCTTCTCCTCAAACTCATCATCAATCATGGGAAGTATCGGTGGAGGTACCACAGTTGTCTGTCGTGCGGCCAAGTCCTGCACCTTGGATCATAGTGCTCCCAGATCTGCATACCATCGGGATAACTCTGGTGCCTGTAACTGTGCAAGGCGCTCATCCATCCTTCTCTTAAAAGCGTCCAATCACCCATGTACCGAACTGGACAATGTATACAACTCCTTTGACACCCACGGCTTAACCTGCTCCATCAAGACTTTGACCTGTAGAGCCGTGTGTGACTGCTGTTTCTCTGCTTTAGCTAGCCACCTAGCCATGTCAACCAAAAATCCTGTAATACCGTGACTAGACTGGCTGTGGTAGATCATGAAGGTGTGACTGATAGTATGGATGTTGCTGCTGCTGTAGATGATGATTCAGGAACATCGGAAAGTATGGAGGCATCCGCTGCATCTGTAGCCTCAGCTTGGCTACCTATCTCTCTACCCTCAGTAGTCTTGACTGCTAACTCAGCAAACTATGTTTCATCAGTCTGCATCCCGATGCCAAATGCCTTTGCTATTATGGTCGCTCCAGTGGATGCAGATGCCTGAGTGTTCGCCCTCGATATCGGGTTTGTATCATCTCTAATCAGCCCAATATCGGTAATCTTCTGGACCACCACTCTCTGATCAACTGATGGTAATTCTGGCACTCAAGACTCCCGACAAAGTCTATCAATCAAGCAGGGGAAGGGAGTCATCGTACCATCATTTATAACCCGCTCTCGAATCTCCTCAATGATGGATCGCTGGAAATTGATTGCATACCCCTCCATTGTGCTAGCTACCAGTGATGCTTTGTCGGGTGAGAGTATATTGCCATTACTTGTTGGTACCAGCCTGTGCCTCACTAGTGAACACTAAAATTTCGCCTGCAAGTTCAATGTGGCCTTCTTTATCTGTGACTCAGTACCATGCAGCCATGCAACTAACAGCCCCTTTGTGGAAATGATGCAGGAAAGCCAAGTGCACTGTTGTATCCACTCCATGCTATTCAACTTCTTTGTTTTGACTTTCCTCATCTCAGATAGCCTGTGATCAAACTCTGCCGTGTTCATCGGAGCTCGATATTCTGACCCGTACAGTATCCTGGAAATTATCTCCTTAAATATATCAACTGAAGTCTCACGCACCATCACTTGAGTCAATGCAGGCCGCTTCTTCTAATCCCGGCCTCCTAGTGCCAACCGCTGCAATGCAGCTGCATATGTTGCATAAAACTCTCAGACTAGGCATGGACTGTAACTACCTGATGGCTCGGTCAACCACCTAAACTTGTATTTATTGAAGACCGTTTGTAGCTCAGGAAGGTCTTTCAACCCGGTGGTGATCAGCCTTGGCTTCTTGTAAATGTTCCATTTCGGATTGCCTTTTACATGTGGAGTAATATCCCGATTGTATATAGCCCGCATGCCATGGACACACCATGTCTTCACATTTCTTGGTTTCTCATTTGATGTGCCCGATGTCTGAGTCAGCTCATTTTCCAAGCATGCGACTCATCAACTATCTCTTTATTATGCCCAGTTGTGGGAGCCTCAGGAACAAGTGCAGCAGCAGCCCTAGCGCTTTCATTAGTGCGGCGGGGCGGATCTCTTGCTAGTGGAGTGGGAGTATCAACCAGGTATATTGGATTTGAAACTTGTTGAGACCTAGCCCTGGTCGTTCTCCTCACCAACTACTCCTACGATACCTCATATTCCTCTTCAGAGCAACTCGACTCTTCAGAGGAGGATGGATCATCTCACAGCCTTTGGTATGATGGTTGACTGCGCTTAGGTACCTGCTTTTTGGTTTGACCCTTCTTTTATCTACCTCGTGGAGCCATTGTACCTTTGGAAACCATGTTAGTACACAAGAGAAGATGAAACAAAAAATATAATTTTTTTAGTTGGTGCCAGTGGTCCTGACAGGTGACTAAATGAGTCGTTGCTTCTGGAAACGATTCGTGAAGTCACTCATTACCCTAGGTTGAACATTTTTCAAATAGGTCCAGTGTACTTGACGATTGATCCCAACGAGTCGTTACCTAAGTCAACGAGTCGTTAGGCCACTCATTAAGTACACTGCCTCAGCAGTTTAATTTTCCCACTCAGCACGAGCTACATGACGAGTCGTTTGGTGACCCAACGACTTGTGATGTGGCTCATGCTCAAGAGTCCATGTTCATCTTCCTCCTCTTTCCAGTTTTCAATTCCACATACACAAAACTTCAATTAAAAATTAACCCAGGTGACTACATGATCGGAAATCAATGTTCTATTCTTCCTAGGTTTTATCGACATCAAAAGGCATGTAAAAACACAATATAAATCGAAGAACATTCAAGCTAACTCATTCATGGGTCTTTAAAATTTCTTGATGGAATTGCAAAAAATATTCACAATGTTTGTGTAGGGAAGATTACTTACATTCTTGAGTTATCAGAGATGGAGTGCAATATCAGTTGTGCGTGCAGTGTTGAAGACTTATCAATGGTGTTCTTGATGTGGTTGAGTGAGGAAGAAGGAGAAGAGAAGAGGGAAATTCAAAGCTTTAATTTGTGTGATTTTAAAGGGGAGTGTTAACTGAAGTTGGGTTCTTCGATTTTAATTTTAAAATTCTTCCCAATTTCAGTCGTGGGTCGGGTTAAGTTAACCTACCTGGGACCTAACGACTTACGTAACGACTCATGGTGTTACCCAACGAGTCGTTTCCTGAGTCATGGTCCTTAGCCTGTTGTAGCTTCAGGACGGGTCACTTAACGATTCGTTTGGATTCCCAATGATTCGTTTAGTGAACCGTTATTACCCATTTTCTTTAAGTTTAAACTTTGATCTAGTGTACTTGACGGGGACTAAACGATTCGTTCCCTTGAGGAATGAGTCGCGAAGTCACCCGTTGTTCCCTTATTTTCTGCAGTTCTCTTCACAAATGGCTAAATGAGTCATCAAGTCAGATGAAAACTCATTCTATGATTTTTCTGCACCGGAACTGAAGTTCCAGTATTTGGTTCCAACTTCAGATTTTCCATCTTATTTACCCGCACCCATCAACAAACGTTAACACAAACTTTTTATTACATTTACAACTTGGGTTGACTCCCAAGAAGCGCTTAATTTAATGTCGCGGCACGACGTGGGTGTTTTGGCTACTCAGACTTCACCAAAACACCTCCATGGGTTGCCTCCCATGCAACGCCTGATTTAACGCCACGACACGACGCAAGTCACTTGACTACTCAAAATTCGTCAAGTGACTCTTCTCCATCATCCAATGTTGAAATAATGTTGAATTCCTTGGGCTATTTCATGGTTCGGCTAATGTTGAAGGTAACCTCTTCATTGTTCAACCGAAATTTCAGCTCCCCTGCTTCCACATCAACTAGGGCCCTACCTATTTCAAGGATTGGTCGCCCCAAAATAATGGGGATCTCTGAATCGACTTCGCAGTCCAGAATCATGAAGTCTGCTGGGAATATGAATTTGTCCACTTTGACTAGCACATCAAACACAATTCCCACCGGATTTTTAACTGTTCAGTCATCCATCAGTAGCCGCATCGAAGTCAGTGTGGGGGTTCCCAAGCCTAACTTTTTAAATACTGCTAGCGGCATCAGATTTATGCTAGCTCCCAAATCACAAAGTGCCCTTGCAAACTCAGCCTCCCCAATGGTGCAAGGTATAGTAAACGCACCTGGGTCTTCCTTCTTCTGTGTTAGGACCCGTGTAGTGATGGCACCACAGTGGTGTAGATTATCAGCAGGTTTCAAACTTACGGTTCTTTTTCTAGTGACGAGGTACTTCATAAATTTGGCATATTCGGGCATTTGCTCAAGTGCTTCCACCAATGGGATATTCATCGACAGCTGCTTGATTATAGAGATAAACTTTTGATATTTTCCATCTTCAGCTTTCTTCTTCAAGCGCTGGGCGTAAGGAGGAGGAGGTCTAGGAATTGTTGTGAGTTTTTGTTGTGCCTCTTTCTCCTTCCCATGGGCATCTCCTTGTTCCATGCACTACTCAGAGCAGTTTTCACTTCTGAGTCCCCAACCAAAGTTGGGTTGTCAACATATGCTACATCATCATCATTTATCAACCCGGGCCTTTCTGAATCTTTAACTACCACTGGCCTCGTTGGATCAACTGTGGCCTTCTAGCTCCTAGTAGTGACCGCCATGCAGTGGCCATCATTTTTCAGATTTTGAATAGTATTGCTGGGAAGTGTGCCTTTCTACCTTTGATTCACTGCAACAGACATCTGACTCATCTACTGCTCAATTTTCCTGATTGCCATAGCATGTGAGTCCACCTTTTGGTTTAAGCCAGAAATATCAGCGCGGAGCTCCTTAAAGTGGTTGTTTGTTGCCTCCATCTGCTTGAGCACTTTGGAAAGCATATCTTCAACCCTTGAAACGCTCGACTCTGGTTCTCAGTTTCGTGGAGGAACATACAGACCGCTCCTATCATTTTTGAACTCCTCTCGCTTCTTCCAATCCCCATTGTCCCGGTATTGGCCCAGGTTGAAATTATTATCCTTGTAGAAGTTCCGACCTTGGTTCCCTTGACCTTGATGCCAAGAGTCTTGGTTAGACCCTTGGGTGTTGGTCTGGAAACCCATCCTCTGATCATTCAAATAATTGACATCTTCCTCAGACTCAGACTCGCAACTATCATTTCTCGAGGCCTTGCCCTAAGAACCTACAACGTTTACCTTTTCTGCTCCCATTCCTATTAAGTGCTTGGCAAGAAACCCCATTGTGGTCTTGATCTCTACAATGTCTTGGTCACACTCCTCATCTCTTCTCCGCCGTTTGGCATACATACCGACCAGATAAGAACTACCCGGAACCTCTGACTCTCTAGTGTGCCAAGCTCTGTTGGTTTTTGGTGATCCTGTCCAGCAGCTCCGCAGCCTCTGCATAAGTATGACTCATAAAGGATCCTCCTGAGACTGTATCAACAACCTCCTTTGTGTTGGCATTCAGGGACCGGTAAAAGATCTCCAATAATGTATCATCCGGAATCCTGTGGTTTGGCACCTTTTTGAGCTTTTTGTTGAAATGCAGCCAGGTCTCATGGAGTGCCTCTAAATTTAGCTGCCTGAAGTTATATATTTCATCCTTTAGCTGCAACGCCTTGGATGGTGGGAAGAACCTTTCAAGAAAAGCTCTCTTGATCTCTCCCTAAGTAGTAATGGAGTCATTCGGCACCTCAACCAACCACATCGTCGCCTCACTCCCAAGAGAGAATGGAAATAACCTCAATCTAATTGCGTCCTAATTGACCCCTGACTGCTTGTATGCCTTGCATATACCCACAAAATTTGTCAAGTGAATGTGGGCGTCATCTGATGCATGACCTGCAAATATTTCCTTCATATTCAGCAGTTGAATCATTGCACTTGTAATATCAAACTTTGCCCCAGTAGGCAAAGGAGGAGGGACTATCGCTCCAGTGGCACCAGCTTCATCTATGTCCGCATCATCTTCCTCATCAAAATATCGGTGTGCTCGTTTAGCTTCTGCAGCTAGACGCTGCTCTTCAGCAACTCTGGCTAACTCGCGATCTCTAGCCCGAGCTTGCTCTTCGGCCAACATCCTTACCGTGGCTTGATCCACGGTTTCTTGATCATGTATGTTGGCCATTCTCCTCAGATTTCTTAAGGTTAGCTCAAGTTCGTGATCAATTGGTATCAAGGGATTACCTTGAATTCTAGTGTCGGGCATGCAAAAACCTAAGACCTATTAAGCAACCAAAACAACAAAACAAAAATAAAACAAAGAAATAAGAACCAATAATAAAGTTAACACAATTAACAAAAGCCTTAGCCGTATTCCCCGACAACGGCGCCAAAATTTGATGTCGCCCAAATTACACCTTGCAATTGAGATATAAGCGATCAATTGTCAAATATAGAACCCAATGAAGGTTGAGGTCGATCCCACAGGGAATATGGTAAGAACTTAGGTTAATGTGAATAACTATTACTATTGATTTACTTATTTTCAAAGGGGGGAAAATATAGAATAATGACAAAAGTAAAATTAATGAATTCTTGTATCAACTTTGGTTTGTATTCAATTTACGACTAGACTAGGATTGTGTTCCCCAAGATTTCATAACCAAAAGGCTTATACACTAGTGATCTATTCCGGTGTTTAACATGCAATATTGGTAAGTTAAGTTCACCTAAATGGTTGGCCCCCTATCTAGATGATTTTCACCACACAACTTGGTCTGTATACGGGTGTACTTTAGTTGACCCTTACCCTTAATATCGGATTAGCTATCCCCGAAAAAGTTCAAGCTATTAGATGAGGATTGGTAGCCTCAAATCTCTGTTGTTAATCCCTTTTCCCATTCTTTACCCCCTTTATCCGTTAAGTAGAATAAGGCAAGTCCTAACGTTTGCAACCGTCAAGAATCAATCAAAACGAAGGGAAAAACAATACGTGCATAAAACTCCGTTCAAGAGTCACTAGGTACTTTTACCTATGTGTGTTAATTCATCTTGGTTCCCACAAACCTAGTTTATGGGTTTAGCTACTCATGTTTGTATTATTGCAATCACAAAATATAGAAGAAATCATAATATCAACTTACAAATTATTGTAGAATAAAAACCAAGTAGATTGAATAAAATTCTAATGTTGCTTTCGTGTCTTGAATCAAGAACAATTGTATGAAAATTCTCTCAAGAATATACTCACAATATCGTTCAAGATTCTCTCTCAAAATCGGCTAAAATCCTCCCAGAAAATGCTCTCAGAATTGTCTCTCAAAATAAACCTAAAATTGGGTATTTATAATACCAAGAAATCCTTTTCCTAAATAAATCTGGAAACCAGGTTGGCAGTGGAAACGGACTACGTGACGGATCGTTAGGCCTTCTGACGAGTCGTTCCTTGCTTAAATCAATCTTCCTCAGCAACGTACCCAGTCTTGACAATGGGTCACCTAACGACTCGTGGTCTAATTCCTCAGAAAGTCCAGTGCACTTCACATATAGTTTTAGTAGCTTGCCAACGAGTCATTCCTTCAGGTGACGACTCGTGATGTCTGTCGTCAACTTCACTGGACACTTGGTTGAACTTTTCTCTTCAAAGCCTAACGGTTGACCTCATGACTCATTACCAGGTGTAACGAGGCATTCCTCTAACTCGTCAAGTACACTGTTTTACTTCTTCAAAATATCATCTTTTTGCCCACGCCTTAAGTGACGGGTCGTGCCTCCTGCAAACGACTCGTTAAGTGTCTAGCAATCACCTTTCAGTTTTTTTCAGTATTAATTCGACCAAAATCACTTCCAGACCTGTTTTCATGCACATTAAGCATAAAATACCTTATACCCATATAAACATACCTGGAATGTGCATAATTTATTAGTTTTAAGCGTCGAAAGTGCCGTAAAATCATGGCACATCAATAGACTCTCCCATTATTCAGTACCGTTACAGTCTCAGTCACAGTTACAGACTCAGTTTTTAGTACATGTATATGACCCTTAAATCAGTTTTACTGGTACTTTTAATATGTATTTTACAGACTACTACTTCATAGAAATATTTATGTATCTTAGTGAGGGTCATGGTACTTCAGTTTAGTTTTTCATTTTAGTACAACTTTTCAGGCTATCAATATGTTTTATATATTCTAGTTTCATATCTCATATACTGTTGCGTCCCAGCGCACACGCAAGTGTACGCGGTCGTACAAGTAATACAGTGGCCCTACTTAAGAGCTGGATGTCGAACCCACATGGACTGCACTAATTCAGCGAATTATCAAGTTCAAGTGCTAATTTAACCTTCACAAGTGTTGATTGTAGAAATTTTGGAAAATTCTAATTAAATCTTGGGGTGATCACAAAACAATCGAGAAACAATACAAGAAGCTACTAGAGTTAAGGCCTGATAATCATGCAATGCTACAATTCACAATGGTTCGAGTATGAAAACTCCAGTTGTTGTCTCACATAGTTAAAATATGGTGTTCATGGTCTTTCGAGCCTCTAAACACAACAAGCTAGTCTCACACCTACATCGTTGAGCGGGGATGTGACATCCTAATTCGTGAGCAATTTAACTACGTGGATGTGGTTTATGGAGTTTGTGCCCTTGATTATGGACTTTTGTACCTCTAATCATTTAACCTGACTTAGCTTCACAACTACTTGTATGAGCGGTGATGTCACAATTCTAAGTCGGTGTCTAGCTCATCCCGTTTTAGTAACCAAGCAAGGCAAATTAGGTATAATTTCTATCCTAATCGCTAATACTATCGTAAAGATAAGAACTTGCTCCCTACATTCTTGTGTTCTAGCCTAGGGTTACTTTTTCGAGCTTTTACCTAAGCTTAACGAGTTTGTTTTCATGGTGATCAATCATAAAAACAAAAATAATGAAGAATGTAAGATAATACAACAACAAACAACTCAAACCAAAGAAGAATTCATGCAATTACAATCATATCTTGTGGTTTCAACCTTAGAGGAAGGGTTTTAGCCATTCATGTTCATACAAATACTTAAAGACATGATTAAAGTAAGGTACTTACAAGAATGATTAAAAGAGAATGAAAAATAATGAACCCCTAGGTAGAGTTCTTCCTTTCTCCCTTCGCTCCTCTCCGTTGTTCTCAAAATATTTCGTGATAAAATGATTTTAGGAGATAAGTGTCCTATTTACACTAAAGGAGAAAATACAATTTTTGGCCGGCCATGGACTGCCTCCGCGCCACGCTTCCCATCACGCAGCAGCAGCTCCGTGGCACGGGGATATCGCGTATGCCCTCTGGATAGTGTCCTCTCGGTAGGTCTTGTGTGAGGCCCCTACGCATCGCCCGGCGTGGCACGCTGCTGGTTGCACCTTGTGCCTGCCGTATCATGTTTCCATCGCCCAGGGCCACTGGACTAACACTCCTCGCGCGCACGCAACAAGGGTGTGGCATGACACTTAGCGCGCAGCCCATACAATCGTGACACGATGCTGGTGTCGCAGGTCAGCCGGCGTGGCATGCTGGGCAGTGCGACATTGCTATTTTCATGCACATTTCATGCAATCTTCCTCCAACTCATACCAACGCTTCATCTTGTTCGTGCATCATCAATTTAATCCCCTCCTAGCATTTTCATCTACAAAACAAAGAGCTAATCACATTGGTTAGTTTATGCACAAAATTATTTAAAATCACATGAGAATGTAATTAATTAAATTGACAATCTTGACTAAATTAAGTTTTAAAATAGCACTTGGGCACGTAATTATGCCCAAGATCATATACTCAGTACATTCAAAGTACTAACCGCATATTTCTGTGCTATATCATTTTATAATATAGGCTCAGGCTCTCAGACTCAGCAGCGGGGTTAACATCTCTTTCAGGCTTATTGCAGCAGAGTTCCATTGGTGAGTCCTCATCTTTCGAGGATTGGAGTTTCATTTTCAGTATTTGTCATTTTCAGTTTTAGTTTCAGACCTTAGAGTTAGCTGAGGGGTTTTTCCCAACAAATCATCAGATTCTTCTAGAAGGATTTCAGACAGAACATGTTATTTTCAGCTTGAGTTTCAGTATTTAAGAAAATATCAATAATTTATCAAATTCTCTTTATTTATTTAGTATTTGGTAATTATTTTTAAATAGGTTTCGCTTAATAGTCTTGTATAGTAGTTCAGTCTTAATAGAGTTATGCTAAGCCATAGGTTTGCTTGAGGTCACTTGTGATCCTAAGTACCGTGTCGCGTCCAGGATGTAAACGCAGATCGTGAAAAACTTGGTATCAGAGCATCAGGTTTAGAGTATCCTAGGATGTTTGAAAGCGAGTCAAGTAGAGTCCTTTTCATGGGGTGTGTAGCGTGCCACACTTTTGAGGGGAAGGCTACAAAGAGTTTTAGGAAAATTTCTTTTCTTCATGATTCTTATCGTGCATAGAGTTTTAATCTCTAAAATATCCTCCTAACACATGCTCTATCTTTTTTTCAGTTGATAATGCCTCCTAAAAGAGGATAGAAGGAGGAATAGTAATGCTAACTAGCTAACCCCACTAGCCCCAGCAGCCCCTCAGGACCATCAGGTGTCACATGCAGAGTTTAGGGTTGCTATTCAAATGTTGGCTCAGACAATAACCAACCAGGTTAACCAGCAGGTCATCATACCTGCGAAACCCAATGGATCTACAACTGCTGCCAGAGTCTGGGATTTTACTTGGATGAATCACCCAACATTTCATGGGTCAAAGGTAAATGAGGACCCGCAGGAGTTCATGGACGAGGTTCAAAAGATCACCCAAATCATGGGTGTTACCTCTGTCGAAAGTGTAGATTTAGCTGCTTATCAGTTGAATGGGTGGATTAGATATGGTATAAGCAGTGAAAAGAAGGAAGGAGGAATAGTGTAGGTCTGGTGGAGTGGGATGAGTTTGTGACGCCTTCCCAGACAGATTCTTTCCTCGGGAGTTAAGGGAAGCTAAGGCCACTGAGTTTATGAATTTGAAGCAGAATGACAAGGTAGTGTAGGAGTATTTAAAGTTCCCTCAACTATCAAGCTATGCTCCAAAAATGGTTGCTAAGCCGAGGGCTCGCATGCTTAAGTTCGTGAATGGAGTCGCAAACTTGGTAGTCAAGGAGTGCAGGACTACCATGCATATCAATGAGATGGACATCTCCAGGATCATTATTCATGCATAGCAGATAGAGGTGGAGAAACTAAAGGAGATAGAGAGGGAGAGTAAATGGTCACAGATAGATCAATTTGAGTATTCACAGCAGAGATTGGGCGGTGGTAGCTGCCCACAGCAGTAATAGAGACCTCCAACACCCTTGTTAGCTAGTTCTCCTTCTTCTAGGCCTCGTAAAGATCGGAGGGATGGAGCATCAGGCTCCCAGCAATATCTCCAGCACCCAGACTTTTCCAGTCTATCTTAAGTGTGGTAAGAACCCTCCGGGTGAATGCCGTCTAGGAAAGGAGGGTTGTTTTGGTTATGGAAATATGGGTCACAAGTTGACCGATTTCCCATCAACAGGATGGGGGAAGGCCCAATCCACTACATCAGCAGCTCCACTAGGTCGCTCAGCTCAATAGGGTACTATCTCAGGTATAGGTTGCGGTCAGTGCCAAAACCACTTCTATGCCCTATCCTCATGTCAAGACCAAGAGAACTCACCTGAGGTAGTCACTGATATATTACATCTCTTTCAAATAGATATGTATTCTTTACTAGATTTAGGAGCCACACTTTCTTCCGTGACTCCTTACATTACCGTCTAGTTTGATATTAGTCAAGAAATTTTCTCAAAGATGTTTTCAGTATCTACTCCGATTGGTGTATCATAAGCCAGTTGAGTGTACATGAATTGTCCGGTCACAGTATTACAGAAAGTCACCATAGTTGATCTAGTAGAGTTAGATATGGTCGATTTTGACCTCATCCTTGGCATGGACTAGTTATATTCTTGCTATACCTCAGTTGACTGTAGAACTAGAGTTGTTAGATTTTAGTTTTCTAACGAACCAATCCTAGAGTGGAAGGGTAGTACTTCAGTGCCTAAGGGTCGGTTCATCTCGTACCTTAAGGCTAGGAAAATGGTCTCCAATGGGTATATCTATCACCTATTTAGGGTTAAGGATTCTAGTTCTGAGACCTCGACACTTTAGTCAATTCTTATTGTAAATGAGTTCTCCTATGTGTTTATCAAAGATCTTCCCAGAGCCCCTCCCGAGCGGGAAATAGACTTCAGCATAGACCTTTTTCTAGATACCCAGTCTATCTCGATTCCTCCTTATAGAATGGCTCCAGCTGAGCTTAAAGAGTTAAAGGAAAAAATGAAAGACCTTCTAGATAAAGGCTTTATTAGACCTAACTTCTCTCCATGGGGGCCCCAGTCCTATTTATGCGAAAGAAAGACAGTACAATTAGAATTTGCATCGACTACTGTCAGTTGAACAAGGTCATACTCAAGAATAGGTATCTTTTACCCAGGATTGAATGACTTGTTCG
Organism: Datura wrightii; assembly: GCA_035772735.1. NCBI lineage: Eukaryota > Viridiplantae > Streptophyta > Magnoliopsida > Solanales > Solanaceae > Datura > Datura wrightii. The sequence goes on from JASDFA010000018.1 coordinate 150,342,671, forward strand.
ACCAACTTCAGGGAGCTAGTTGTTTTTCCAAGGTAGATCTCAGATCAGGATACTATCAGCTCTGGGTCAGAGAATCTGACATTTCGAAAATAGCCTTCAGAACTTGGTAAGTTCATTAAGAATTCGTAGTTATGTCTTTTGGACTAACCAATTCTCCTGCATATTTTATGGATTTGATGAACAGGGTATTCAAGTCGTACCTGACATGTTCATTATTGTCTTTATAGATGATATTCTGGTTTACTCCAGAATAGAGGAGGAGCATGCAGACCATCTGAGAATAGTTTTGCAGACTCTCAGAGACTGCCAGTTGTTCGCTAAATTTAGCAAGTGTGAATTCTGGCTAAAATCAGTGACATTCTTTGGTCATATGGTCTCCAGTAAGGGTATTTAGGTGGATCCTCAAAGAATAGCGGCAGTTAAGGACTGGCCAAGACCTACCTCTCTGTTAGACATTAGGAGTTTCTTGGGCCTAGACAGTTATTACAAATGATTCATAGAAGGGTTCTCCTCCATTGCCTCTCCTTTGACTAGACTAACTCAAAAGAAGGTGAAGTTTTAGTGGTCTGATGCATGTGAGAAGAGTTTTTAGGAGTTGAAAACTCGACTCACTACAGCTCCAGTATTGACTCTGCTAGAAGGTTCGGACAAGTTCGTGATCTATTGCGATGCCTCCAGAGTTGGCCTTGGTTGTGTTTTGATGCAGCATGATAAAGTGATAGCTTATGCTTCCAGACAATTCAAGGTTCATGAGAAGAACTATCCAACTCAAGATCTTGAGCTAGTAGCGGTAGTATTTTCCTTGAAGATTTGGAGGCACTACCTTTATGGGGTTCATGCGGATGTTTTTACTGACCACAATAGCCTACAGTATGTGTTCAGTTAGAAGGACCTGAATCTACATCAAAGAAGGTGGTTGGAGCTATTAAAATACTACGATATGAGTGTGTTGTATCACCCAAGCAAGGCCAATATAGTGGCTCATGCCCTCAGTAGAATGTCTATGGGGAATGTTTCTCATGTAGAGGAGGATAAAAAGGAGTTAGCAAAGGATATTCACAGACTGGCTCAGTTAGGGGTCCAGTTGGTTGATTCAGTAGAAGGAGGAGTTATAGTCCATAACGGGTCAGAATATTCCCCGGTGGTGGAGGTTAAGTCAAAGTAGGATGAAGACCCGATTCTACTCAATTTGAAGGAAGCAGTCCTAAAGAAAGAGCTGGAAGTATTCTCCAAAGAGGGAGATGGTGTGCTATATTACTAGGGCAGATTTTGTGTTCTTAATGTAGGTGATTTGAGGCAATGAATACTAAAGGAAGCTCATAACACCAGGTACTCTATCCACCCAGGTACCACCAAGATGTATCATAATCTACGAGAAGTCTACTGGTAGAATGGCATAAAGAAGGACATTGCAATATTTGTGGCTAAGTGTCCAAATTGCCAGCAGGTCAAGGTTGAACATCAGAGACCTGGGGGTATGACTCAAGATACCAACATTTCTACTTGGAAGTGGGAAGAGGTGAACATGGATTTCATTACATGTCTACCTCATACGTGCCGACATTATGACTCAATTTGGGTGGTTGTAGACCGGATGACTAAGTCAGCACATTTCCTACCAGTTAAGACCATAGATTCAATGGAAGATTATTCTAGACTATACATCTGGGAGTTAGTCAGAATGCATGAAGTTCCCTTGTCCATCATTTTAGATAGGGGTACTCAGTTCACCTCCCACATCTGGAAGTCATTTTAGAAAGGACTTGATACTCAGGTCAAACTCAGCATAGCTTTTCACCCACAGACAGATGGCCAGGTGATCTTGGGCAGATTTATATGCCCAAGTGATACTCAAACGTATCATTTTTACCTTGTTTGTTGTGCAATGTGTATATAATATCATGTAATTGGTAATAAAATGCGAATTTATACTAACCAACATGATTAGCATTTGTTTTGCAGGTAAATGTGATTTTTAGGAGCTAAAATGCGTGTTGGAACTATGTCGGAGTTGGACTTGGATGCGAGCGTGGAAAAGACCTTGGAATGCATATTTTAGAGGGGCTCCGCGATGGAGCCGTGCCACGCTACCATCGCGGTAGCACACTGCCTGGACACAAATTAAAATGGCAATTTCTAGTGTGCCTGCGCGTCAGCTCCGTGGCACGGAGATAGGCCTCCGCGATGGCCTCCGTGCCATGTTGAGGTTGATTTACCGGACCCTGGAAATTCCAGTGAAGGTCCGCGTCCACGCCGTGTCACGGAGGCAGTGCTCCGCGTTGGCCTCCGTGACACGTTGCTTGTTATTCTGGGAAAAATTTCCCACTAGTATAAATAGCACACTTAGGTTTATTTTAATTAGTTTTTAGTTTTGAGACTGAGTTCAGAGGTGGAGAGCAGGAACGTGGGTTAGTAGCAGTTGAAGATTGAAAAAGCTAAGGGATTTCTTCTCTTCTTTTCTTCTTTCTATCAATTGTACGTATGATTTACACTCATTTTAGGATGATCAATCCAAGAATGAGTGGCTAATTCTCTTTCTTGTTGAGGTTTTGAACATGTGTAATGAATTCTGATTTTCATTGATATGGTTTATTCTTCTTCTTTAATGTTGTTCTATTAATTCTTGTTCTTTACTGCATTAGTGAATGGCCAACATTAATGTATATCTGAAAAGTCCAATTTCACTCGAAAGAGCAAGAAATTGGAAAGTTGTGAATTAATAGGGTATTGTTCTTAACTTGATTTGGGAAAATTGGGTTTTGATGTGCTTTCCTGATAGAAATATACTTGAAAGCCGTATTAGTCAATTTAGGAACCGGAATTGTAGTGCTAGGTCATAAATTGCATTTGATCACAGAAATGTAGACGGATGGTTTATGATTCTAAAGTGAAATTAAATACGAGAGTTTTAATTTCTAGGCGAATGTTCTTGGCTAGCAACATGAAGAAGAGATTAACCAAATTATCATGATTATCAAGTTCATTACTTGTTCTTAACCTTGGCATGTTCACATCCATTGTCTGAATTCAAAAGTAAATAGTTGTTATTAATTGTAGTATATAGCTTAGAAACAAAAACTCAATTAACTATTGGTTACATTGTTGTTAGCATCATTAGAAGTTAAATAGAAATATAGTAAATTAGGCAATTTTACATATCTTGAGCCTCCTTGGATCGATACTTGGCTACTTAGCCACTTTATTACTTGTTTGACCACGTGCACTTGCGTGTCGGTTTTTACCCGTAGCCCAAAGCACCGAGCAAGTTTTTGGCGCCGTTGCCGGGGAGGCTAGGCGATTTGTAAAATTTTGTTTAGTGTAAATTTACTGTATTTGTATTTTTATTTTCTTAAGTGTTAACAACTTGGTCTTAGCCTGTATTTTGCAGATTTTGTTTCTGTGAACACTGGCAAGGGACAAAGATCTGGTGGAATCTTACTTAGAGCCTGAGCGTGAGTTTCATAGTCAACGTAGAGAAGCTCTTCGGAAGAAGCTGCAGTTGCTTAAACAGTCTATGATGGAGCAACCAAATCCACCAGTTGTGCGGGCAGTTTTAGTGCCCGATGAAGCAGCAGCAAGGCCGGTTCGCGAGGTGGCAATCCCACACGCTAATAATGTACATTCTAGCATCCGCAAACCAGAGCCAGGAGGGAGGTTTGAATTAAAGCAGAATATGGTGCAACTTTTGCACACAAGCGGGCAATTTACCGGTCTCCCTCACGAAGATCCACAACAACATCTCCAGAACTTTTTGGAGATAAGTGACACTTATATACCCGCTGGAGTGTCACCTGATTATGTTCGGCTCACCTTATTTCCATTTTCCTTACTTGGTGAAGCCAAAGAGGTGGTTAAAAGCTGAACCACCCAACTCTATATCAACGTGGGATGATCTTGCACGGAAGTTTCTTATCAGATTTTTCCCTTCTGGTAAAACAGCCAGACTTAGGAGTCAAATCCTAAGTTTTAAACAAAGGGAAGGGGAAAATCTATATCAAGCCTGGGAAAGATTCAAATCCATGTTGCGGGACTGTCCTCACCATCATCAGTCCAATGAGGTGTTGGTACACACTTTTATTGAGGGTTTGGAACCCCACACTAAAATTCTGTTAGATTCAGCAGCTGGAGGGCAAGCGCTGGAGAAGACCTATGAGGAGCTGTACACTTTGCTCAATCGAATTTCACAAGGCAATCCAGAATGGAATGCAGATTCTTCAAGAGGTGGAGCAAGGAAAGCAGCGGGAGTGCTTGAAGTGGATGGATTCACAGCTATCGCTGCACAGATAGCTGCTTTGAAAAATCAGTTAAACAATCACTTTAGCAATATAAGTTTGAACCAGCCTTCAGCTTCAGTCAATGCAGTTCAACAGATGTGGTGTGAAGTGTGTGGTAGTAGTGAGCATTCAGCTGAATGCTGTGGTGCAAATCCTGATTCTGTTAACTTTGTGGGCAATGCACAGAGAAATCAACAGCAGTTTGGTAGTGGCTACAACTCAAATTGGAGGAACCATCCGAATTTTTCGTGGGGTAGCAACAATCAACAAGGCCAAGGTTCAGGGCAGGGTATGCACAGAAACCAAGGAGGGCAACAAAATTATCAAGCTCAATTCAGAAATCATAATGCCCTTCCTCCACCACCATCACCGACTATTGAGGAGATGTTCAAAACCATGATCGCTAATCAGGCACAATTGCAGGCTGACTATGTCAAATTGGCAGCCGAAGTGAAGAACAATCAATTGGCGACCAAGGCTCTTGAATATCAGTTTGGGCAGTTTGCGAGTGCCCAAAATACTAGACCCAGAGGAGGACTACCTAGCGACACGAATCCAAATCCGAAGCAGGTAAATGCAGTGACCACGAGGAGTGGTTTACAGTTGAAGGAGGTGGAACCGGAAAGACCGCCTCAAAAGTCAGGAGCAGCAGATGTTGAGGGAGAGCAAATTTCAGATAAGGGGAAGACTAAAGAAGCTGAACCAGAAAGGCCTCCACCCCCGTTCCCTCAACGACTTAAGAAACACAAGGAGGAGGCGTGTTTCCAGAAATTCATGGAGGTACTTAAACAGGTACATGTTAACTTACCTCTTGTTGATGTCTTGCAGGGAGTGCCAAAATATGCGAAATATATTAAAGACATCGTGGCTAACAAAAGTCGTTTGACTGAGTATGCCACGGTAGCTTTAACGGAGGAATGCACTTCCCGTATTCAGAATAGGTTGCCCACAAAATTGAAAGACCCTGGAAGTTTTACTATGCAGCTGACTATTGGGCAAAGTATCCGAGTGCGTGGATTATGCGACTTGGGGGCAAGCATAAATCTGATGCCATCTTCGGTATTTAGAAAGTTAGGTCTAGGGAGTCCTAGACCTACAACGGTAATCTTGCAGCTAGCAGACAGGTCTTTAGCTAAGTCGGATGGCATTGTTGAGGATGTGTTAGTGCAAGTAGGCTCCCTCATTTTTCCGGTCGATTTTATTGTTCTGGACTTTGAACTAGATGCTGAAGTCCCATTTATTTTGGGATGACCCTTTTTGGCAACCGGAAAGGCATTAATTGATGTAGCTGCGGGTCAACTCACGATGCGAGCACATGAAAAGGTAGAAGTGTTCGACGTGTACAAGGTACCTAAGCTCCCGACTGTTTATAAGGAACTCTCGGTGATCAACATAATTGATCATGGGAATGCTAATGGAATGAGTGATTCCCGAGAGTTACTAGGTAGGCCACCGGATAAGGTTGAGAACTACTGGGGGGATGACCATGATCGGGACAAATCGTCCATCTCCCTAGTGGACAAGTGAGCTTAAAAGACGTCGAGCCGCGACGGTAAACCAGGCGCTGCACGGGAGGCAACCCGTGAAAAATATTTTCTTTCTTTCTTTTTAGTGTAAATAATTTTTATTTTTATTTTTCTTTTCTTGATTAGGTTTAGATTTGCATTTTAGTTAGTATTTTTTTATTTTAGTTAGGGAAATCTATTAATTTAACCAATTTGTGTTTAGTGAGGTGATTTTCAGGTATAACGGAGGAAATATACATGGAATCGAGAAAATGAGGCGAGGTATGAAAAATTAAATTTATTGGTGAAACAGAGCACTGGCGCGTTGGCGCCGTGTCACGGAGGCAATGCTCCGCGTTGGCCACCGTGACACGTTGAAGGCAAAATCTGGATTTTTCAAAAATCCAGTAAGCCAACGCGTTGGCTCCGTGTCACGGAGGAGGGGCTACGCGTTACCCTCCGTGACACGTTGCCCCTTATCCAGTGCCGGGTCACACCGGGTTTCCGGGTGACCCGCGTGTTTTCTTAATTTAAAACCCCCGATTTCGCCCCAATTTTTCCCATTCCCTCTTCCCTCCGCAACCAAACACCCAATTCCCCCTCCCCAAGCAACGTGCCACGTTAATATGCAAGGGAAAACGTCAAGTTTCTTCGGTTCTTCAATTCTAAGGTATGTTTTCATCGTCTAACTCAATTTTTTGGCGATTTTTGTCAACTTTGGGCATGTAAGGTGAGATATATCACCCTAGGTAGAAATTAAACATGACGTTGAATTATTTTGTGATTGATTATGTTCGGATTGTTGTAGTTAGCATTTGAACTTGTCGATTATGTGAATAATTCGAAATTGATTGTCGAATTGTATTCTAGGGCGTGGGTTGTTGAATTTGACTTGGGCAACTTGATAGTTTGGTGAAATTGATGCCGGGGTGTGTTTATTATTTGAGATAAGTCGTGGTAAATATTGTGTAAATGTTCCAAGACGACTAATTCTCGAATTTTTGTGGGAAAATGCCTAAAATGTGTGAATTGGTTAGATTGTTTAGATTAGCTTGTATATAAAATGTTTTTCTAGTTGTTTTTATTTTTGTTGTTGTTTTGTTGCGAAGTGCGATGGTTGAATTGTTAGCGATAGTAGGATTGGGAATTAGCTGTATGAAGTCGGAGTAGTACACTAACCGTTATGCTGTCGAATTTTTGTTGTGAACGCACTAAGCAATATGTGTATAGTTGTTTGTGTTTGGGGTTGTAAATAGAGCTATCCTTGATGAAATTTTGTAAATATTGTTAAGGACTAAGTGTGGGGTAAATTTTGTGTAACCCGACCTTAGCCGAAGCTAACAAGTATTTAGCTTAACGTTGTGCTTGTTTGTGTAAATTGACAGGTACAATGGCTAGCAGACAAGATAAAGGAAAGGGTGCTTCTACCTCAGGCACCGGCAGGAAAAGGATGAGACTGGGCACTGCAGTCCCAGCTGCACCTGCTGTTCCGCGCGGCCAACACCGCCGATACGGAACACGATGGGTCACCGATGAAGGGAAGAAATGGTACGCGAAGCACAAAGAAAACAAGTACTTCCCGGAGGAACATATTGCAAGGGAACCACTCGCACAGGAGTTCCCTCGCATTGTACAGAGGATCGAAGCAGCTGGGCTCAGCTTTATTTTTCAGGAGCCCAAGGAGTGCAACCTTCATTTGGTCCGGGAATTTTATACCAACTGGAACCCGGCCATCAGAAGCCACACTATTAAAATCAGAGGGCAGATTGTCACTCTGGAACCCCAGCAGCTGAATGCCATCGTTGGAGCGCGGGACACAGACGCCCACGTTCTCCGCCAGCTAAACATCACCCCACCATACGCCGACATCAGACGTACGTTGTGTGGGGCTCGATCCACAGCCCGATGGAGTAGACACGAAGAGAGGGGTTACCACCAGACTCTGCCTTATTCGAAGATGAACAGGGAGGCCAGAATCTGGCTGAAGATTGTATGTTCGTGCTTAATCCCGGGAGTCCATATGACAGATGTGACCCGGGACCGTGTCTGCTTGGTGTATGCCCTTATGAAAGGGCTCGAGATTAATGTTGGGGCGGTCATAATATCCGCCATGAAGAGAGCCAGACTGCACCAGGGCCACAGATACAGGTTTGGCGGACTCATCACCACCTTCCTCCGAGGCCTCGACATCGAGGAAGAAGCCTTGGATTATATTCCGCAGCTGGAGCGGAGGGCCCTCGATGTGACAAAGACTAAGGCCCCCGACACTACACACGGACTTGTGCTAACTTTGGGCGAGCGACATGCTCGTGACGATCAGTACATGGCCCGTATGTTCGGCATGCAGATGCTGCAGCTATGGATTGGTGGGAGACCAGCCACCGAGGAGGAGTTATGGCAGTTGGAGCTGGACTACCCCTTTGGCGAGAACGCCAGAGCCTTATGTAAGGTGGGGCCAGCCTTCGTGGAGCCGACCGATAACGATGTCCCTACTGATGAGGAGACACGTCGTGAGGACTCCGATGTGGAGTCCGATGACGACGATGGAGCTGATTCAGACATGGGCGACAAGGCCGCAACACCGGATGAGGAAGTCGAATATTTCGACTAAGCAGGGAGTTTCACCACCCAAATTTTGTGCTTTGTATTTTTGTGAACACTGGGGACAGTGTTCGATTTAAGTGTGGGGTGGGGAGTAGTTAGGTGCTGGGACATAGGCTCTAAACTGCTGTATATTTTTCCTTGATATTATGTATGTTGGTGCTTTCCCTATTGTGAACTGTTTGCGATGTATGTGTATATATTTGTGATGTGGTTAATGATGTGTGTTTTTTTTAAGTATGGTTGCCATTGTAAATATTTTGTAAATTTTGTAAATATTTTTTTTCTCTATCGACATGATCGATATTTTTCAAAATTTTTGCAAAAATATTTTGCACTTATAAATATTTTCTTTCTATGAAATGATCGATGTGTTGCAAAATTTTTTCCGATTTTTATTTTTTTGGGTTGCTCGGAGTTTGTTTTCGGTTCTTTTACCGAGAATAGTCCCATTGAACCAATGTCATAGTTAGTGAACGTTCCTTATGATGGATGGATGACGACCGTCTTAAGGGAAATGTAGTCGGTAGGAGTAGGATTTTTAATTGTTTTTAGTTTTTCTTTGGTGGATTGCATCAATAAACTGTAGTTGCTTATGGTTGCTAAAATTTCGTTGCGTGTTGTAATTGATGTTCAAAATGTGAAAATGATTCGTTTGAAAGCATGCAATTCTGTAAATATGTTGAGTTACCTAGGCTATAGAATTTGGTTCAGTATGATTGAGGCTTAATCTTGAATTCATGTAATTGACTAATTAAAGAGTCTGTGAATGCATCTTGATTCGAGCATGTGCATGAAGTGTGAAGTGAGGTTTTGCTATTCCATGTCATTGTGAATTGTCTAGAACTTGCCTGGTGTGTATACAAAACGAAATGAAGGAGGTGTAGTGTTGGAAAGGATGTAGGCATTTCTTTGTTTTAACCGATAGTTTCCATTTTTTTTTCTTGTCAAATTCTACCTTCTTTATATGTTGTATACCCTAGTCAGCCCGTTGAGCCTTTAGCCGATTTCTTTCTTTTGTCCAAAATTGTATGAACTAAGCTTTATTCCTTCTTTTCATTAGCCGTAAAGTCTATAAGAAGCTCTTAAGCGCTTACAAAGAAAAGAAAATGTTTCCCAAAGTGTTAAAGAGTGAAAAGAGTGAAAAGAAAAAGAAAAGCAAAGTGAAGAAAGAAAGGATGATGTTGAAGAGGCACTTGTTGTAATTAAATGTTATTGAGGGTACTTGAAAACCCTTAGTTGGGTGTCAAGTGTGGTTGATGAAATGGGTTGTATGAAAGTAAACCAGCATGAATGGGAGAAAAAGAGAAAAGAGAGGAACAATGTCCATGAGTCGATGGGAATGTGTTGAAAAGGCGCTTAAGGATGCTAGCGACTATTATTGGCTAATCCAATATATACATACTAGATCCATAGCCCCGTTACAACCCATTAAAGTCCTACGTGATCCTATATTGCATTTCTTTATATTAGTGGAGTAATACACTAAGGGCAAGCCTATGGGTCATGACATGATGCATGTGAATTCTTTTGGGAGAGAGAGTGAAATTAATTTTTATATGCCCCTACTTTCATGTTTGTGTGTTGTATGAACATAAAGGGGGAATTTCTCTCGAGTGTGAGGGCACATGCTTGATGAAAGATTGATTTTCGTGTCGGATTTCTTGATTAGTTGATTTGCATGAGTTTGCCGATATCAAGAATCAATTCTTAAAAAGTCTAGGAAGCCTTGATGTATTAAGGGTCATGGTACTGTACGACCAAGCATGTTTTCTTGATGATTTGCAAGATTTGAATAATCGGTATGACCGTAGCGTAAATTGGGGCACCATAGTGACGAAGGTTGGGATGTAATTTGCATGATTTGTGTATGTGTTGTTCGAGGACGAACAAGGATTTAAGTGTGGGGTAAGTGATCTTGGGCAGATTTATATGCCCAAGTGATACTCAAACGTATCATTTTTACCTTGTTTGTTGTGCAATGTGTATATAATATCATGTAATTGGTAATAAAATGCGAATTTATACTAACCAACATGATTAGCATTTGTTTTGCAGGTAAATGTGATTTTTAGGAGCTAAAATGCGTGTTGGAACTATGTCGGAGTTGGACTTGGATGCGAGCGTGGAAAAGACCTTGGAATGCATATTTTAGAGGGGCTCCGCGATGGAGCCGTGCCACGCTACCATCGCGGTAGCACACTGCCTGGACACAAATTAAAATGGCAATTTCTAGTGTGCCTACGCGTCAGCTCCGTGGCACGGAGATAGGCCTCCGCGATGGCCTCCGTGCCACGTTGAGGTTGATTTACCGGACCCTGGAAATTCCAGTGAAGGTCCGCGTCCACGCCGTGTCACGGAGGCAGTGCTCCGCGTTGGCCTCCGTGACACGTTGCTTGTTATTTCAAGAAAAATTTCCCACTAGTATAAATAGCACACTTAGGTTTATTTTAATTAGTTTTTAGTTTTGAGACTGAGTTCAGAGGTGGAGAGCAGGAACATGGGTTAGTAGCAGTTGAAGATTGAAAAATCTAAGGGATTTCTTCTCTTCTTTTCTTCTTTCTATCAATTGTACGTATGATTTACACTCATTTTAGGATGATCAATCCAAGAATGAGTGGCTAATTCTCTTTCTTGCTGAGGTTTTGAACATGTGTAATGAATTCTGATTTTCATTGATATGGTTTATTCTTCTTCTTTAATGTTGTTCTATTAATTCTTGTTCTTTACTGCATTAGTGAATGGCCAACATTAATGTATATCTGAAAAGTCCAATTTCACTCGAAAGAGCAAGAAATTGGAAAGTTGTGAATTAATAGGGTATTGTTCTTACTTGATTTGGAAAAATTGGGTTTTGATGTGCTTTCCTGATAGAAATATACTTGAAAGCCGTATTAGTCAATTTAGGAACCGGAATTGTAATGCTAGGTCAAAAATTGCATTTGATCACAGAAATGTAGACGGATGGTTTATGATTCTAAAGTGAAATTAAATACGAGAGTTTTAATTTCTAGGCGAATGTTCTTGGCTAGCAACATGAAGAAGAGATTAACCAAATTATCATGATTATCAAGTTCATTACTTGTTCTTAACCTTGGCATGTTCACATCCATTGTCTGAATTCAAAAGTAAATAGTTGTTATTAACTGTAATATATAGCTTAGAAACAAAAACTCAATTAACTATTGGTTACATTGTTGTTAGCATCATTAGAAGTTAAATAGAAATATAGTAAATTAGGCAATTTTACATATCTTGAGCCTCCTTGGATCGATACTTGGCTACTTAGCCACTTTATTACTTGTTTGACCACATGCACTTGCGTGTCGGTTTTTACCCGTAGCCCAAAGCACCGAGCACCAGGCTGAGCAGACTATTCAGACTTTGGAGGATATGTTGAGGTCTTGCATGATTGGTTTCAATGGTAGTTGGGATGATCATCTACCTCTCATCGAGTTTGCATACAACAATAGGTACCACTCCAGTATTCAGATGGCCTCGTTCAAGGAATTATATGGTAGGAGGTGCAAATCTCTTATAGGGTGGTTTAAGGTTGGTGAAGCCATGCAACCTAATTCGATATGTGAGGCCATGCAAAAGGTTCAGGTTATCAAGGTACGACCGAAAACAACTTAAAGCTGATAGAAATCGTATGTAGATATAAGGAGAAGGGAGCTAGAGTTTGCTATGGATGATTGGGTATATTTGAAAATTTCACCTATAAAAGGGGTCATGAGGTTTGAGAAGAAAGGAAAGCTCAGTCCTAGGTATGTTGGTCCTTACATAATCCTGAGATGCATGGGCAATGTGGCTTATGAGCTAGATTTGCTTGCAGAGTTAGCATCGGTGCACCCAATCTTCCATGTGTCCTTGTTGAAGAAATGCATTGGTGATTCAACCTAGTAGTGCCTTTGGAGAGCATTGGTGTAACCGATAGTCTCTCTTATGAAGAGGTTCTAGTTTAGATTCCAGACTTTTAGGTTCATAAGATAAGGAACAAGTAGGTAGCTTCAGTAAAGAATTTATGGAGGAACTAGCTAGTTAAGGGAGCTACATGGGAAGAAGAAGCAGATATGATGGCTAGATACCGTCACCTAGTATCAGGTACTAAATTCCTCCTCAGTACTCTATTCAGTTACATACTCATCAGCTCTATTCATGTTTTCAATATGCACCCTAGTTGCATGAATTCAGTAAGTATGTCTATCTCAGTTTGGAGTCAGTTACTCATTTAGTAATCAGTTTATAATCTTCAGTTAAGGATTGCAACTCTTTCTCCGTCTTTCAACTTACTTAGCCTTCATTTGAGGATGAATGTTCCTAAGGGGGAGATATTATAACACCCCAAAAGTTCCTTAGACCAAACCCCGGACGTGGAATGGAAAACCAAAAAAAAAGAATATTTTTCTTAGAACGACTCGTCAGACGAGTTGTTGTCAAAGACAATGACCCATTAAGTATATTGTTAGCTGTCCAGCAGGTTCTTCGCTCAGATTCAATGAGCTGTCATTAGTGGTAACGAGTTGTTGTGTTGCCCGTTCTATTAAGTCCGGAATGTGATAAAAAATCTTCTCCCAAACAATAAGCAAGACGACGAGTCATTGTTTGATATAATGACCTGTCCTAGGAAGCTGTTAGAGGAAATACAAAAAGGGTTAGAAATCCTTCCAATGATGATGGGTGGAAACAACGACTTGTTGTGTCAGCTAATGGGTCGTTCTTCCATCCATTGGGAGAAGTCCAGAAACTGTTCAAACTTTCCCTAGCGAAAACGATTAGAAACAATGATCCATTGTACCCACAAAAGAGTCATCATATCATCAATTGTGAGAATTCCAATGAAGGGAAATTTTCAATCTGGAAACAATGGCTGGCACCAACAAGTCATGGTCAAAACCAATGACTCGTTGTGACGTCCGTTGAATCTGGACAGTCAGATTATGAAACGGTTACCCAGGGGCATTTTTGTAAAATCCTAAGCTCTAAAGTCCTAAACTACGTCATTTGGGGTACAATTAGAGGGGAATTAAGGAATTAATCGATGTTCTCCTTCCATTCTCTCCCAAACTTACAGGAACTATACATAGAAACTCATACAAGCTTTCTCAGGGAAAGACTTAGGGTTCTGCTTCTTCTCCAAATTTCCAAGAGTCTCCTTAGAGGATTCTTCTATAGGTATGTGGAATTTCACCAAGGGTATCCTTTCTCCCTTGTGCCTAAGATATCTAGTGAACCCTAACTTTCAGTCAAGTTCACTAGAAATCATGTATTAGGGTTCGTGTTCAGTTATGAATTCCCTTATTACTTCAATGTTCTCCAGTCTCCTGTGATTTCTAGTATGTGATATTCATGATTTTACAAATTCAATTATAAATGATACTTTTACGACAGATTTCAACATGATTCAAGTTTAGTTATATAAACATGTATTTTGCTTCTATATGGCTTTGAGTTAGCATGAATTCATTTTTCAGTCTTTATTATTTTATCATGATTTCAGTATACAAATGTTGACAACATAATTAGTATTTTCAATTTCTTTAGGCTTCAGGATACTATTAGATAAAGTTTCTAACTTAGCTTTAAGAACAGTACTTTCAAGCTATCTATAAATTATCAATAAGCTTATCAATTGAGAGTAGTTCTTAGCACCGAGATGGTCCAGGGTTCAGCGCACCCAGGGCCCAGAACTATGTGTTACCGTAGGTTATTAGCCTGAATGAACATTATTTTTAGTGATCACATCAGCCATGCCTGTATACCCTGATGAGGTATATTGGGTCCCATTGATTTGGCATATCCATCAAACTCTGTGGTTAGCTCCTGTGGTTATATGCCGGTTAATAGGCTCTCCCATCATTCAGTACAGTTACAATCTCAATCACAGTTATAGACTCAGTTTTTAGTACATGTACATGGCCCTTAAATCAGTTTTACTGGTACTTTTAATACATATTTTTCAGACTACTATTACATAGAAATATTTATGTATCTTGGTAAGGGTCGTGGTACTTCAGTTCAGTTATGCATTTTAGTACAACTTTTTAGACTATCAACATGTTCTATATATTCTAGTTGCATATCTCATATACTCAGTATATTCAAAGTATTGACCGCATATTTCTTGATATATATCATTTTACAATATAGGCTCAGGCTCTAAGACTCAGTAGCGGGTTTAGCTTCTCTTTCAGGCTTATTGCAAAAGAGTTCCATTGGTGAGTCCTCATCTTCCAAGGACCAGAGTTTTCATCTTCAGCATTTGTCATTTTTAGTTTTAGTTTCAGACCTTAGAGTTAGCTAGGGGTTTGTCCCAGCAACTCATCAGTTTATTTTAGAAGGCTTTCAGGCAGAACATGGTAGTTTCAACTTGAGTTTTAATGTTTGAACAAATCAGTAATTTATCAGATGCTTTTTATTTATTTCGTATTTGGTTATTGTTTTTAAGCAACTTCCGCTTACTAGTCTTTTACAGTAGTTCAGTCCTTAAAGAGTTATGATATGCCATGGGTTTGCTTGGAGTCACTTGTGATCCTAAGTACTGTGTCGTATATAGGGTGTAAGTTCAGATCATGACAGTATATTAGTGGAGTATTTACACTAAGGGAAAGCTTAAGTTCAGATCATGATAGTATATTAGTGGAGTATTTACAGAAAGGGAAAGCTTACAGTTCATTAATTGCATGCATGAGAAGTTCTTTGTGACAGTGAGTAATATTTTCGTATTTCTACCCCCTGAATTGACTATATGATGCATGGTGCGAGTGAGGGGAATCTCTCTAAATAGTGAAGGAACATAATGGTAAGATTTTGATGTATCTTTGATTGCTAGATTATACATGTTCATGTTGGCCCAATCTATTTTGTTGAGTTAGTTCTAGAGGCTAGGTGGTTTCACCCAAATGACCTTTAAATGATGATTTTGTATACATATTGAGTGAATTGTGAGGTATGGTTAAAGTGTATGATGGACTTGAGTGTAAGTAGACCTATTCATGAAGTAAATTTTGTGGTTGAAATAATAGTTTGGGAGTAGTAGATTATTCTAGGATGAACAATAGTTTAAGTGTGGACGTTGATCCTACATGTATTTATGCATCCAATTATTGTATTTTGTCAATATTTAGCTAGCTTTTGAGAACAAAAGTCATTTGTTTCCTTGATTTTATGTGTTATTCGTGATAAGGAGCTAACATATATGACTAGATGTTTGCAAGTTGAGAAATATAAATATTTAACCCACTTGACTAGGAGAAACAAGCATTGACTATCCAGGACTCAAAAGAAACAAGTTTCACAGCAAAATGGAGGTTGGCATCGTAGAGCCATGCCTAAAAAATGAGTTCCACGTTGCACCCTTAGTGAAACTTCAGAGGAAGAAAAAAACTACCTCAGCTCCCCACCAAGCTCTGCGTGAGGAGTAGTTACTGCACACCAAGGGACGTATCATGGAATAGTTCCTCCGTTGTGAACTGTGCATCGCACAACAGTCTATCCGAGCTCCTCTTTAATGATCTTGTGAAGTAACTTTTTTGCTGGACATCCCTGTCATGACATGCTCCATATTTTGACAGTGTTTTGATGAAACATTTAATCTTATCCTTGTGCTGGCTTGAGTAATCTCATCTCTGGTGATGTTGTAGGGTGCTTGATATTCCTTCGTCGCTTGTTGGACTTTTTCCTAGTGAAGTTGCTTATCAATGTGGTTCTATGGCACTTATTCCTTCGATCATACTTCTTTTAGAATGCACTTATTTTGCTAGAAGATAAACCTTTGTGCTTTATAATATTCGTCTTCAAGGACAAAATAGAGACAGGAAATTTCCAACAAAATGAGAGTTCCGGCTTAGCATGAATTTTTCTGTCAATTATCTTTATTGACCGACGTAGCATGAACACCTTTGCATCATATAAATTTTTAAAATATTGAATCTAATATTTTCGTGGCCAAAGCTACAGTATGAATATTTTTAGAGTAGGTTCAATCTTGTCAAAATCCCAAAAATACATTGCACTTGAACTCTATAAGGATATAATACTGGTGACATAAGTGCCAGAAAAACCAATAGAGCTCTTGTGGAAAATCATCAGCAAGTGGTATGAACACATGACAAAACAGGTAGTATGTGTTGACTTTATACAACTTAAGAATGGATCCTCCATATTTTCTGAACACTTGAAGCTCATAGAAAATCCATCATTCTATCAAAATGGATGGATCAAACGAGTCCACACATTGACTGAATAAGTCAGGTGGATGACTTGGCAACTTGGATGAACTAGGACCTGGTGGGTTGGCATTCATAGAGACCTGTTTGACTAGTTCCTTCTTCTTCTTGGTTCGCTCTGGCAAAATCATTTTTAAAAATTCATCTGGTCTGGATAGGAAGTCTACCAGGATATTATGTTTTCCTTTCACGTGCTTAACTTGGAATTTGTAAGGTGAGAACTATTGTACCCATCTGAGAATTTGTGGATGTGAAAGTATTTTTGTATTTATTTAGATCATCTTCGGGAACGCCTTCATATCCATCTCGATTAGTAATTCAGTTTGAATTAAAAAACCTTGAATTTTTTAATTCCATTCTTTCACAACAATAATTTTCTTGAATATGGAATGTGATAGGGAGGATCTATTTTTATGCTTGGAACAGGGAAATATGAGCGTGCGGGAGTATAGACTTCGGTTTGATTCACTATCCTGATATGCTCCTTGTTTTGTTAGTACCATGTGAGCCAGGATACATTAGTATGTAAATGGGTTGCTTCCAGAGTATGTGAAACATTGTAGGGTTGCTGCTATGTAGGTGGGTACAAGCATAGCATGTATACAGGCATTGGCACAGAGTTCGGAAGATGACAATTTCAAGCGGCTAAAACGGGAGCTAGCCGAGAGGGAGCAACAAAAGAGAATGAGGCATGTAGACTTCCAGAGTGGATCACAGGGTGGATCTAAGCCCCAGTATCAGGGGGATCCATTTGTATATCCGACACTGGCAGTATCAGGTACAGAATCTAGTCATGGTACCCCAGTGGAGGTAGGACAACGACAGTCTAGAGGGTCAGTAATATCGTTTTGCAGAGTATGTGGTAGGAGGCATGCAGGTACGTGTAGAAGGGAGCCGATTTTATGTTTTACTTGTGGTGGTGAGGGTCACAAGTTCATGTATTGTCCTATCCGAGGACAGAGTGGCACGGCACGGCCGACCGGGTCTGTGGTAGGGTCGTCTGCACCAGAGGACTGAGTGGCACCAGGTGCCAATCACTCTTCCTCGGGTTGGGGTGTGACAGAATGATAGTGTTGTTCTACATCTTTGAACTATCCACTTGCATATCTGCATATCTTCCTATGATTATCTTTCTCCTCTAGAAGGACTGCGCTCCAATATTCATTATTGGCTTCAGTCTGTAATATCTTCTGTCCGTTGGATGGGATGTAGAGATTTTTCACCTATTGAGACACTTGTTTAATCTTCTGGATTGCTTTTTCTTGCTCCCCTCCCCAGACTTAGGCATTTTTCATGAGCATCTTTATAAGTGGAGAAATATATATAGAGACTTCAGGAGTAAAATCTCTAACATAATTTATCACACCTAGTAATTGTTGGAGCTGCTTTGTGCTAAAATTGGTGTCTTGAAATTTGAGCAGTTCTTGATAAATGTGTGGGTTTGGACTGTATGCTCCATTACTGAAATGCATCCCCAAGAAATCAATTTCCTTCACAAGAACCATTTTTTTGCGGTGAGCATCACTCCGTTTATCCTTACTATATCATGAAAATGACAAAGTAAGATGATGTGTTCCTCCAAAGTATTACTGAGTAGCAGTATATCGTCGATGCACACTAGTGAGATGTGGAGGATAGGTTGAAAGATTTTGATCATAGCTTTTTCAAAAAAAGAGGGTGCGCGTTTTAGCCCAAATGGCATAACTTTCCATTGGAAGTATTGATCAGGAGTGAAAAATTCTGTCTTTGGTCTTTCCTTAGGATATATCCCTAATTGCGAAAATCCAGATTTAAGGTCAAACTTAAAATATATATATATATATATATATATATATATATATATATATAGCTTTGGCCAAGTGTGAAAATAAGGTGAGTCTATTTGAAATAGGGAATCTATCATCTTGGAGGAAATCACTAAGAGGTTGGTAGTTTATGACTAATATGAGTTTACCTATTGTCTTCTCGGCTCTTTTGTTGACATAGAAAGTTTCACATACCCATTGAGAATCAGATGACTCGATTAGCCTAAAATCCATGAGTTTTGCACACTCATTCTTTGCAAGTTGAAGGTGTTCCGAATTCATGCCAGAGTAGCTTGATTTGATTGGTTGATGTTTTCATTCTTCTTGAAGGGGAGTTGATGAAAAACTCTTCATTCAGCGATCAGTATTTTTGCACTTTTTCACATATTCCTTGTGAGATTATGCACATGAATATTCCACCAGTTGTTGTTCGATCTCCTTGATGTGTTCTTCCTCAGTGATCTAGAATAGGCTTGACACTTCTGAGTATGGCCTGAATTGCTTCTTGAATGCTATCCCATAAGTTCCAGTGTGGAGTCAATCCTTGAGTTGTCTATAGATGTCACACCCAATAATGAGGTCTTTTCTTGGGATATCTGATTCTAACAGTTTAGTCATGAACTTTAACCTTGAGAAGAATTCAATTGTGATTGGATGCTTTATGATGACCTTGGTAGTCAAGATCCCATTTGATGCAGTGTTGAAGTTCTTGAAATGGGGAACCCATTGATCATCAGGAAGAACGACTGGATTCATCAGTGATGATGCTGCTCCAGTATCCATAAAGACAATAACCTGAATTAGTCTGTCCCAGTTGGATGGATAGACATTTAGTTGGACTTGAGAAATATTTACGATTTTATTGATTTCTTCCTCAGCTTCAGAGATATGATAATGATCATGTCAATGTTCTTTATACACATCCATGGAGAAAAGAGTATCCTTTGATGGTTCATCTTCTTGCGAGAGTACTAAGTCAAGATCATTATCCTTGATACTGTTATACCCCGTAGAATTCCCGGCACTTAGATGACCTATTCGCACGTTGGTTAAGCATATTTGAAAGCCATACGTGCTAGGGAAAGGCCCGGGAAAAGATCGGACGAGAAACCTATCGAACCATCGCGGGAGGAGCCGAGGCAGAGCCCCTCCGCGATGGCAGCGTGTCACGGAGGGGAGGCCTCCGCGATGGCTCCGTGCCACGTTGCCCTTGTCCAGGCCCAAGTATATAAAGCCCCCACTTCGGTTGAAACTCATTAACCCTTAGAATAATTTCCAGAACACGCTGTGAACAGAGAGAAACGAAGGAAATTTAAATATTTTCGTCCGATTACGCTGCCAAACGCTGCCCAAACCCAAATTAATCCTAGATACAAAGGTATTTAGCAGCAGAGAGCATTTCTACGGAATTAGTTTCACGAAATACGGCCAACGAATCGGCGAGCTGCCGAACTCAAGTAAGTAGAATTGCTCCAGATTTATGTCTATGTGTTCCTAGTTGAGAAGTAAATATTTCTCCCTTCTGGGCCGCTGAAAAATAGCGAGTTTCCGACCGTATTTCGATAAGCCTAAGTTTAGGCTATAAACTATATTGAAAGTGACGTTGCCTTTTGAAATAACGTTGTATTTAGTATTGATTGACGTATTTATGAATGCAGTTGGGAGAAAGCAGTAGAAGTACCGGCCGAGCCTCGTCCGACGGACGAATAATCAAAGATAAGGTATGTAAAGTTAAGTTTCCTCGGCAAGTTGAGTGACATTGAAGCAGTGTAGTAATTTACAGAACAGTAAAAGGTTCAGAAATTGATTATTGTATTATTTTGAACATTGGTGCAATATGAGCAGTTTTGGGCCGTAACGTGTACGATACCTATCCGTATGATATAGATTCGAATATAAATGATTAAGATTGGCCATATATTCAGTATGTGATATAATGTGCTCTGCCAAGATATTGTTATGTTTAGCTGAAACCTCGCAAGGTAGTACAGCATCAGTAAAGCATTCCAGATATAGAATAGTAACTGTATATATAGTTTAGAAAGTATGTTAGAAATAGGAAATCATGTTAATACAGAAACCTAGTGAACAACATAGCCTTCAGCAGAAACACCCGCTTGTATAGCCTTTGCCCCAGTACAGTTAGACAGGGAACTATATTCATATTTATACTTCCCTGCCACAGCATGTATCAGACATCTACAGATTGCTATTTTTAGCCCAGTACATGATTTATATAATACCTTACGCCTATTAGTTTTGGCTTATGAAATACACAGACAACATGATTAGTCGAGGCCATTGTATTGATTGGGGTTGGATTACCTAGCATCCCTGACCGCCCAGGGTTAATAGCTGTATCGACTCGTCCGCCAGAGGACGAGGATACGTCACTCTACGGAGTGATATGCCGTCCCGCCAGGGGACGAAGATGGGATGCCAGTTTCCCCATATTGTGCCTTGGTCGGCCCTTATACACCCCCGTCGAGCGGGTACGCCCGGGGTGTTGATTTAGAGTCCTTCGAACTCAGGTACAGTTATAGTCAGGGGCTCAGCGAGCCCAAGTGCATACCCAGGGACCGGCAGGATGCTTACATCCACTATAGGAGATGGGATGACCGGGGTAGGGGCATAGATTCTGTGTTGATTGTACCTCCCGGCTTATGGGGGCCGGGCAAGGTTGTGTATGCCATGTTATGTTATGTATGCCATGTTATGTTACATTAGATATGAGTAGATTAGTGGTAGAATGATACGTCTCCAGACACGACACCTACTCCTCCCAGTATGATTGAGAACAGGTATGACTTACATCATCAGACAGATAATCTAGTTCTTCCTATTTCAGTTTTGTCAGTTATGTTATTGATTTCAGATATCTTTTCAGTTATTGCTTTACATACTCAGTACCAGCGGTACTGACGCCCGGTGGGGCGCTGTATTACTTGCCTGCAGGTACTCATAGACGATCAGGCGATTCTACGTGATTCCCTGTCAGCGGTTGAGTATTCAGCTCCAGTCATTCGGAGGCTGAATTTCAGAGGTGTAGTTCAGTTCCTTTTGTTGTATATTATGGGTAGGTCGGGGCCCTGTCCCGATCAGTTCTATTACTATTCCTAGAGGCTTGCAGTCTGTAAATATTCCCTGTGGTCAGATGAGCCGGTCGTGAGAGGCCGTGCAGTTGTATAGTTGTTAGCATTCCTTCTTTCTATTGTGATGGTCGTGTGGGGCCATAGTTATCAGTAGTGGTGACCTTGCCGGTCACGTAGCTTTTCAGTATGTTATGTTTGAGTTACAGATAACTAGATAGCATGGTGGCCTTGTCGGCCGCATAGGTTTCCCTGAATTACTATGTTTCTGGTCAGCTGTTAGTACAGGTATAGAAGGCTATAGGCCAATGGGCCGGGGGCTGTATTTACAGCCGTTATATAGCCCTTTGTTTCCAGAAATGTGAGTTAGAGCCAGCCAGGCGCCAGATGCGCCCAGGCTTAACAGTTCAGCAGGTCAGGTCCTAGTAGGGCACCAGGTGCCAGTCATACCCCCCAGGGCGGGGTGTGACAAACTTGGTATCAGAGCAGGTCGTATCCCAGGGAGTCTGCAAGCCGTGCTAAGTAGAGTCCTGTCCATGGATGTGTTGTGCACCACATACTATGGGTAGGAGGCTGCAAGGCATAATAGGATGGTTGTCTTTTATTCTGATTCAGTCGTGCTATAGAGCTGTACAGTATAGGGTTGAATTCCAAAAAAATCTTATCATATTCTTTGGCTACAGATAATGTCAGACCAGCGCCATCCCGTCACAGGTCGGAGCTTAGACATTGCAGCAGGGGAAGGCACCAGCAGGATGCCTCCCCCTCATTTGGAGACAGCCCGACCAGAGGGCCCTACAGAGGCTTCATCTCAGCCTCTTCAGCAGTCTCCACCACGTCAGGAGCCGTTTGGAGCGACAGTATCTTCAGCAGTCCCTATACTGATGCCTTCCGATCAGGAAGTTAGGAGTGCTGTAGTTATGATAGCACAGGTGATGGCTGCTCAGCAGCAGCAAATGCCATCCACAGTTGCAGAAGCATCAGGAGGGCCCGGTAGTTCGAGGGTCCAAGAGTTCTTAGCCTTGAATCCCCCACAATTTACAGGCACGGACCGCACAGAGGACCCTCAGGATTTTCTGGATCAGATGCAGAGAATCTTCAGGGTTATGCATGCTACGCCTACTGAGTCAGTTGAATTGGCCGCATTTCGGTTGCGAGATATTGCGGTGTTATGGTATGAAAGCTGGGAGAGGTCCCGAGGGAGAGATGTTCCCCCTCCTACCTGGTCCAGCTTTTCAGGAGCCTTTCTGGATCATTATTTACCGCGGGAGATTCGACAGGCCCGGGTAGACCAGTTCCTACATCTGGAACAGGGGGCCATGAGTGTTCGGGAATATTCCTTGCGGTTTGACTCCTTGGCTCGATATGCACCGGCTTTTGTGGATACCATGGCATCCAGAGTGCACCGTTTTATTATGGGGTTGAACCCAGAGTATGTTGAGACTTGTATCACGGCAACACTGCGAGAAGATATGGATATTTCCCGAATCCAGGCATTTGCCCAGAATATGGTGGGTTGGCATTCATAGAGACCTGTTTGACTAGTTCCTTCTTCTTCTTGGTTCGCTCTGGCAAAATCATTTTTAAAAATTCATCTGGTCTGGATAGGAAGTCTACCAGGATATTATGTTTTCCTTTCACGTGCTTAACTTGGAATTTGTAAGGTGAGAACTATTGTACCCATCTGAGAATTTGTGGATGTGAAAGTATTTTTGTATTTATTTAGATCATCTTCGGGAACGCCTTCATATCCATCTCGATTAGGAATTCAGTTTGAATTAAAAAACCTTGAATTTTTTAATTCCATTCTTTCACAACAATAATTTTCTTGAATATGGAATGTGATAGGGAGGATCTATTTTTATGCTTGGAACAGGGAAATATGAGCGTGCGGGAGTATAGACTTCGGTTTGATTCACTATCCTGATATGCTCCTTGTTTTGTTAGTACCATGTGAGCCAGGATACATTAGTATGTAAATGGGTTGCTTCCAGAGTATGTGAAACATTGCAGGGTTGCTGCTATGTAGGTGGGTACAAGCATAGCATGTATACAGGCATTGGCACAGAGTTCGGAAGATGACAATTTCAAGCGGCTAAAACGGGAGCTAGCCGAGAGGGAGCAACAAAAGAGAATGAGGCATGTAGACTTCCAGAGTGGATCACAGGGTGGATCTAAGCCCCAGTATCAGGGGGATCCATTTGTATATCCGACACTGGCAGTATCAGGTACAGAATCTAGTCATGGTACCCCAGTGGAGGTAGGACAACGACAGTCTAGAGGGTCAGTAATATCGTTTTGCAAAGTATGTGGTAGGAGGCATGCAGGTACGTGTAGAAGGGAGCCGATTTTATGTTTTACTTGTGGTGGTGAGGGTCACAAGTTCATGTATTGTCCTATCCGAGGACAGAGTGGCACGGCACGGCCGACCAGGTCTGTGGTAGGGTCGTCTGCACCAGAGGACTGAGTGGCACCAGGTGCCAATCACTCTTCCTCGGGTTGGGGTGTGACAGAATGATAGTGTTGTTCTACATCTTTGAACTATCCACTTGCATATCTGCATATCTTCCTATGATTATCTTTCTCCTCTAGAAGGACTGCGCTCCAATATTCATTATTGGCTTCAGTCTGTAATATCTTCTTTCCGTTGGATGGGATGTAGAGATTTTTCACCTATTGAGACACTTGTTTAATCTTCTGGATTGCTTTTTCTTGCTCCCCTCCCCAGACTTAGGCATTTTTCATGAGCATCTTTATAAGTGGAGAAATATATATAGAGACTTCAGGAGTAAAATCTCTAACATAATTTATCACACCTAGTAATTGTTGGAGCTGCTTTGTGCTAAAATTGGTGTCTTGAAATTTGAGCAGTTCTTGATAAATGTGTGGGTTTGGACTGTATGCTCCATTACTGAAATGCATCCCCAAGAAATCAATTTCCTTCACAAGAACCATTTTTTTGCGGTGAGCATCACTCCGTTTATCCTTACTATATCATGAAAATGACAAAGTAAGATGATGTGTTCCTCCAAAGTATTACTGAGTAGCAGTATATCGTCGATGCACACTAGTGAGATGTGGAGGATAGGCTGAAAGATTTTGATCATAGCTTTTTCGAAAAAAGAGGGTGCGCGTTTTAGCCCAAATGGCATAACTTTCCATTGGAAGTATTGATCAGGAGTGAAAAATTCTGTCTTTGGTCTTTCCTTAGGATATATCCCTAATTGCGAAAATCCAGATTTAAGGTCAAACTTAAAATATATATATATATATATATATATATATATATATATATATATATATATATATATATAGCTTTGGCCAAGTGTGAAAATAAGGTGAGTCTATTTGAAATAGGGAATCTATCATCTTGGAGGAAATCACTAAGAGGTTGGTAGTTTATGACTAATATGAGTTTACCTATTGTCTTCTCGGCTCTTTTGTTGACATAGAAAGTTTCACATACCCATTGAGAATCAGATGACTCGATTAGCCTAAAATCCATGAGTTTTGCACACTCATTCTTTGCAAGTTGAAGGTGTTCCGAATTCATGCCAGAGTAGCTTGATTTGATTGGTTGATGTTTTCATTCTTCTTGAAGGGGAGTTGATGAAAAACTCTTCATTCAGCGATCAGTATTTTTGCACTTTTTCACATATTCCTTGTGAGATTATGCACATGAATATTCCACCAGTTGTTGTTCGATCTCCTTGATGTGTTCTTCCTCAGTGATCTAGAATAGGCTTGACACTTCTGAGTATGGCCTGAATTGCTTCTTGAATGCTATCCCATAAGTTCCAGTGTGGAGTCAATCCTTGAGTTGTCTATAGATGTCACACCCAATAATGAGGTCTTTTCTTGGGATATCTGATTCGAACAGTTTAGTCATGAACTTTAACCTTGAGAAGAATTCAATTGTGATTGGATGCTTTATGATGACCTTGGTAGTCAAGATCCCATTTGATGCAGCGTTGAAGTTCTTGAAATGGGGAACCCATTGATCATCAGGAAGAACGACTGGATTCATCAGTGATGATGCTGCTCCAGTATCCATAAAGACAATAACCTGAATTAGTCTGTCCCAGTTGGATGGATAGACATTTAGTTGGACTTGAGAAATATTTACGATTTTATTGATTTCTTCCTCAGCTTCAGAGATATGATAATGATCATGTCAATGTTCTTTATACACATCCATGGAGAAAAGAGTATCCTTTGATGGTTCATCTTCTTGCGAGAGTACTAAGTCAAGATCATTATCCTTGATACTGTTATACCCCGTAGAATTCCCGGCACTTAGATGACCTATTCGCACGTTGGTTAAGCATATTTGAAAGCCATACGTGCTATGGAAAGGCCCGGGAAAAGATCGGAGGAGAAACCTGTCGAACCATCGCGGGAGGAGCCGAGGCAGAGCCCCTCCGCGATGGCAGCGTGTCACGGAGGGGAGGCCTCCGCGATGGCTCCGTGCCACGTTGCCCTTCATCTCAGCCTCCTCAGCAGTCTCCACCACGTCAGGAGCCGTTTGGAGCGACAGTATCTTCAGCAGTCCCTATACTGATGCCTTCCGATCAGGAAGTTAGGAGTGCTGTAGTTATGATAGCACAGGTGATGGCTGCTCAGCGGCAGCAAATGCCATCCACAGTTGCAGAAGCATCAGGAGGGCCCGGTAGTTCGAGGGTCCGAGAGTTCTTAGCCTTGAATCCCCCACAGTTTACAGGCACGGACCGCACAGAGGACCCTCAGGATTTTCTGGATCAGATGCAGAGAATCTTCAGGGTTATGCATGCTACGCCTACTGAGTCAGTTGAATTGGCCGCATTTCGGTTGCGAGATATTGCGGTGTTATGGTATGAAAGCTGGGAGAGGTCCCGAGGGAGAGATGTTCCCCCTCCTACCTGGTCCAGCTTTTCAGGAGCCTTTCTGGATCATTATTTGCCACGGGAGATTCGACAGGCCCGGGTAGACCAGTTCCTACATCTGGAACAGGGGGCCATGAGTGTTCGGGAATATTCCTTGCGGTTTGACTCCTTGGCTCGATATGCACCGGCTTTTGTGGATACCATGGCATCCAGAGTGCACCATTTTATTATGGGGTTGAACCCAGAGTATGTTGAGACTTGTATCACGGCCACACTGCGAGAAGATATGGATATTTCCCGAATCCAGGCATTTGCCCAGAATATTGAGGGCATCAGAAAGCGGCATCGGGAGATTAGAAGGGTCAATCAGGAGCAGCGTCGCCGGGATAGGCCAGCTGAGTTACAGAGAGAGGCCCGGGGAGGACCCAGGCCACGATTGTCAGACAGGCCGCCCAGGCCCCCGCCTCCACCGCAGTCACAGGGAGGTAGATTCAGTCGTAGAGGGCAGTCAGAGGCTGGTAGAGGCTCGCAGACGGCAGACTCACCATTACAGAGGAGGGTGGAGCAGAGTAGGTATACCCTACCACTTTGCCCTATATGCAGTCGATGCCATTCTGGAGCGTGCAGGTATGGTTCCACCGCATGCTATATTTGTGGCCAAGAAGGCCATTTGATGAGAGATTGCCCAGCCAGAGGTCGTGAGGACCGGGACAGACAGGATAGGGCATCAACAGGATCACGAGCTACAGCATCCTCGACTGGGCGCAGGCCCCCAGTTTCAGCAGGCAGGGGTCGAGGCAGATCAGGGGCCTCTAGTACAGGTGCGGGTCCAAGCCGCACATACGCCTTACCAGGGAGGCAAGATTCAGAGGCATCGCCTGATGTTGTGACAGGTATGCTAACTATCTGCTCACACCCTGCTTATGTGCTAATTGATCCAGGGTCTACCTTGTCCTATATTACTCCATTTGTGGCACGAAAGTTTAGTATTGTACCAGAATCATTACAGCAGTCCTTCTTAGTATCTACGCCCGTCGGTGACTCCATCACAGCTAGCCGAATTTACCGCGGGTGTACAGTAGAGGTTGCCGATCGTCAGACCACGGTAGATCTGGTTGAGTTAGAAATGATAGATTTCGATGCCATAATGGGTATGGATTGGTTAGTACCAGGTTTTGCTAATGTTGAATGTTGGACCAAAACGGTCCGATTCCATTTCCCGGGGGAGGCAGTACGGGAGTGGAAGGGCAGCACCGCGACGCCAAAAGGTAGGTTTATTTCCTACCTTCGGGCGAGAAAGTTGATATCTAAGGGGTGCATTTACCATCTTGTCAGAGTTTAGGATGTCCAAGCAGAATCTCCGACAATCCAGTCTGTCCCAGTGGTAAATGAATTCCCAGATGTATTTCCCGATGAGTTACCTGGTATTCCCCCAGAAAGGGAAATAGACTTTGCTATTGACTTGCTACCAGACACTCAGCCAATATCAATACCTCCTTATCGTATGGCTCCTGCAGAACTCAGAGAGTTAAAGGAGCAGTTGAAAGACTTGTTAGATAAAGGTTTTATCAGGCCGAGTACTTCCCCGTGGGGTGCGCCAGTCTTGTTCGTGAGAAAGAAAGATGGCTCGCTCCGAATGTGCATAGATTATCGGCAGCTCAATAAAGTTACAGTAAAGAATAAGTATCCACTTCCTAGGATTGATGACCTATTTGATCAGTTACAGGGAGCCAGATACTTTTCTAAGATTGATTTGCGGTCCGGATATCACCAGGTCCGAGTACGTGAGAGGGACATCCCTAAGACAGCATTCAGGACCCGATATGGACATTTTGAATTTCTGGTTATGTCCTTCGGGCTAACAAATGCCCCAGCAGTTTTTATGGACCTGATGAACAGTATTTTCAGACCCTTCCTGGACTCGTTCGTGATAGTATTCATTGATGATATTCTGGTGTATTCTCGCTCCGAAGCAGATCACCGGACTCATTTGCGGACAGTGCTCCAGATTCTCAGGGACCGCCAGTTATACGCTAAATTTTCGAAGTGTGAATTCTGGCTTAACTCAGTGGCCTTTTTAGGGCATATTGTCTCAGACGCTGGTATACAGGTAGACAAGCAGAAGATAGAAGCAGTTAAGTCATGGCCTAGGCCTACCACCCCGACTGAAGTTCGTAGCTTTCTGGGGTTAGCAGGATACTATCGGAGGTTCGTTGAGGGATTCTCAACTATTGCAGCACCTTTAACTAAATTGACACAGAAAGCAGCAAAGTTCCAGTGGACGGAGGCATGCGAGCAGAGTTTCCAGGAACTGAAAGACAGATTAACCTCCGCCCCAGTACTAGCACTACCGGAAGGCACAGAAGGGTATTCAGTTTATTGTGACGCGTCAGGTATCGGGTTGGGTTGTGTGTTGATGCAGCATGGTAGAGTAATTGCATATGCTTCCAGACAGCAGAAGAAGCACGAAAAGAATTACCCCACCCATGATCTAGAATTGGCCGCAGTCATCCATGCCTTGAAGATGTGGAGGCATTACCTATACGGCGTCCATGTTGATATTTACACAGATCATAAGAGCTTACAGTACATTTTTACTCAGAGGGAGTTGAATCTGCGGCAACGTCGTTGGTTAGAATTGTTGAAGGATTATGATGTAAACATCCTGTACCATCCAGGAAAAGCCAACGTTGTAGCAGACGCCCTGAGCCGTAAGTCAATGGGGAGTTGGCGTATTTGCGACCTGAGAAACAGAAATTAGCTAAAGAAATTCATCAGTTAGCTGATCTAGCCGTTCGAATAATGGAAACAGAAAATAATGGAGCAGTAATTCAGAATTCTGCAGTGTCATCGTTAGTTACAGAGGTAAAAGGACGACAGTATGAGGATCCCGATTTAGTCCAGCTTAGAGATAGAGTTCAGAAGGGTAAGGAGCCAGATTTTCATATAAAAGAGGATGGTGTGCTACATTATAAGGGCTGCCTTTGTGTTCCGAATGTCGCAGGACTTCGTGGGCAGATCATGCATGAGGTACACTACGCTCGCTATTCCCTTCACCCAGGGGCGACGAAAATGTACCACGACATCAGAGACATCTACTGGTGGCCAGGTATGAAAACTGAGATAGCCGAATTTGTATCTAGATGTGCTAATTGTCAACAGGTGAAAGCAGAGCACCAGAAACCGGGTGGTTTGACTCAAGAGATAACGGTACCTATGTGGAAATGGGAAGCAATAAACATGGATTTTGTAACAGGGTTACCCCGTACGAGACGCAGAAATGATTCCATTTGGGTAATAGTTGATAGGCTGACAAAATCAGCTCATTTCCTGCCAGTGAGGGCTACCTTCTCAGCTGAGAATTACGCCGAATTATATATCAGAGAAGTAGTTAGGTTACATGGAGTGCCGGCATCTATCATTTCAGACAGAGGGGCACAGTTTACAGCTAGATTCTGGCAGTCATTTCAGAAAGGTCTGGGGACGCAGATTAATTTGAGCACAGCATTCCATCCTCAGACAGACGGGCAAGCTGAACGTACAATTCAGACGCTCGAAGATATGCTACGAGCGTGTGTGTTAGATTTTGGGGGTAGCTGGGATGAACATCTTTCGTTAATCGAATTTGCTTATAATAACAGCTACCATTCAGCTATCCAGATGGCGCCTTTCGAGGCATTGTATGGGCGGAAATGTAGATCGCCGGTGGGCTGGTTTGAGGTAGGAGAATCAGCATTAGTTGGCCCAGATATCGTTCGGCAGTCCGAAGAAAAGATAAAGCTTATCCGGGAACGTTTACTGACCGCTCAGAGTCGTCAGAAGTTATATGCAGATAGACGGCGCAGAAATTTAGAATTTTCGGTAAATGACTAGGTATATCTGAAAGTGTCCCCGATGAAAGGGGTAATGAGGTTTGGCAAGAAAGGCAAGCTTAGCCCAAGATTCATTGGGCCGTACCAAATTCGGCGAAGAATAGGCCGCGTGGCATATGAGTTAAACATGCCTCCAGAATTAGCATCTGTTCATCCAGTATTCCATGTTTCCATGTTAAGAAAGTTCGTAGGGGACCCTTCTACAGTAGTTCCAGTCCAGGATGTTCAGGTCACAGAGGAGTTAGCCTACGAAGAGGTTCCCGTAGCTATCTTAGACAGACAGATTCGCAGGTTGAGAACTAAAGATGTTGCATCTGTCAAAGTTTTGTGGCGTAACAGAAATCGGGAAGAAATGACGTGGGAGGCTGAAGAAGACATGAAAATCAGATACCCTTACTTATTTCAGGCCTAGTCAGACGACAGGTATGTCCGTATCATTGCTTATACAGTACTTTATGATATGTATGTTGTAAATGATAAAGAGAGAAGTAATACTTAGTTGTCTAGTGGATTGTAGAACATTGTGTGCAGTGCCTGTGTTGGACTTTTCTGCATTTCAGGTTTTTGCAATAGTCCATGTTACAGGGGAAACTCTGCCAAAATTTTCCCAGAAACTAGAGTGAACAGCTCTCTAGACAGCAGTATACATTCGGGGACGAATGTTCCTAAGGGGGGAGAATGTTATACCCCGTAGAATTCCCGGCACTTAGATGACCTATTCGCACGTTGGTTAAGCATATTTGAAAGCCATACGTGCTAGGGAAAGGCCCGGGAAAAGATCGGACGAGAAACCTGTCGAACCATCGCGGGAGGAGCCGAGGCAGAGCCCCTCCGCGATGGCAGCGTGTCACGGAGGGGAGGCCTCCGCGATGGCTCCGTGCCACATTGCCCTTGTCCAGGCCCAAGTATATAAAGCCCCCACTTCGGTTGAAACTCATTAACCCTTAAAATAATTTCCAAAACACGCTGTGAACAGAGAGAAATGAAGGAAAATTAAATATTTTCGTCCGATTACGCTGCCAAACGCTGCCCAAACCCAAATTAATCCTAGATACCAAGGTATTTAGCAGCAGAGAGCATTTCTACGGAATTAGTTTCACGAAATACGGCCGACGAATCGGCGAGCTGCCGAACTCAAGTAAGTAGAATTGCTCCAGATTTATGTCTATGTGTTCCTAGTTGAGAAGTAAATATTTCTCCCTTCTGGGCCGCTGAAAAATAGCGAGTTTCCGACCGTCTTTCGATAAGCCTAAGTTTAGGCTATAAACTATATCGAAAGTGACGTTGCCTTTTGAAATAACGTTGTATTTAGTATTGATTGACGTATTTATGAATGCAGTTGGGAGAAAGCAGTAGAAGTACCGGCCGAGCCTCATCCGACGGACGAATAATCAAAGATAAGGTATGTAAAGTTAAGTTTCCTCGGCAAGTTGAGTGACATTGAAGCAGTGTAGTAATTTACAGACCAGTAAAAGGTTCAGAAATTGATTATTGTATTATTTTGAACATTGGTGCAATATGAGCAGTTTTGGGCCGTAACGTGTACGATACCTATCCGTATGATATAGATTCGAATATAAATGATTAAGATTGGCCGTATATTCAGTATGTGATATAATGTGCTCTGCCAAGATATTGTTATGTTTAGCTGAAACCTCGCAAGGTAGTACAGCATCAGTAAAGCATTCCAGATATAGAATAGTAACTGTATATATAGTTTAGAAAGTATGTTAGAAATAGGAAATCATGTTAATACAGAAACCTAGTGAACAGCATAGCCTTCAGCAGAAACACCCGCTTGTATAGCCTTTGCCCCAGTACAGTTAGACAGGGAACTATATTCATATTTATACTTCCCTGCCACAGCATGTATCAGACATCTACAGATTGCTATTTTTAGCCCAGTACATGATTTATATAATACCTTACGCCTATTAGTTTTGGCTTATGAGATACACAGACAGCATGATTAGTCGAGGCCATTGTATTGATTGGGGTTGGATTACCTAGCATCCCTGACCGCCCAGGGTTAATAGCTGTATCGACTCGTCCGCCAGAGGACGAGGATACGTCACTCTACGGAGTGATATGCCGTCCCGCCAGGGGACGAAGATGGGATGCCAGTTTCCCCATATTGTGCCTTGGTCGGCCCTTAAACACCCCCGTCGAGCGGGTACGCCCGGGGTGTTGATTTAGAGTCCTTCGGACTCAGGTACAGTTATAGTCAGGGGCTCAGCGAGCCCAAGTGCATACCCAGGGACCGGCAGGATACTTACAGCCACTATAGGAGATGGGATGACCGGGGTAGGGGCATAGATTCTGTGTTGATTGTACCTCCCGGCTTATGGGGGCCGGGCAAGGTTGTGTATGCCATGTTATGTTATGTATGCCATGTTATGTTACATTAGATATGAGTAGATTAGTGGTAGAATGATACGTCTCCAGACACGACACCTACTCCTCCCAGTATGATTGAGAACAGGTATGACTTACATCATCAGACAGATAATCTAGTTCTTCCTATTTCAGTTTTGTCAGTTATGTTATTGATTTCAGATATCTTTTCAGTTATTGCTTTACATACTCAGTACCAGCGGTACTGATGCCCGGTGGGGCGCTGCATTACTTGCCTACAGGTACTCATAGACGAGCAGGCGATTCTACGTGACTCCTTGTCAGCGGTTGAGTATTCAGCTCCAGTCATTCGGAGGCTGAATTTCAGAGGTGTAGTTCAGTTCCTTTTGTTGTATATTATGGGTAGGTCGGGGCCCTGTCTCGATCAGTTCTATTGCTATTCCTAGAGGCTTGCAGTCTGTAAATATTCCCTGTGGTCAGATGAGCCGGTCATGAGAGGCCGTGCAGTTATATAGTTGTTAGCATTCCTTCTTTCTATTGTGATGGTCGTGTGGGGCCATAGTTATCAGTAGTGGTGACCTTGCCGGTCACGTAGCTTTTCAGTATGTTATGTTTAAGTTACAGATAACTAGATAGCATGGTGGCCTTGTCGGCTGCATAGGTTTCCCTGAATTACTATATTTCTGGTCAGCTGTTAGTACAGGTACAGAAGGCTATAGGCCAATGGGCCGGGGGCTGTATTTACAGCCGTTATATAGCCCTTTGTTTCCAGAAATGTGAGTTAGAGCCAGCCAGGCGCCAGATGCGCCCAGGCTTAACAGTTCAGCAGGTCAGGTCCTAGTAGGGCACCAGATGCCAGTCATACCCCCCAGGGCGGGGTGTGACAGATACCCACATACTCTTCTATCTCGGCGAGAAGCTGGATAGATCTTCTAGCTTGAGGACACTTCTTTGCAAAGTGTCCAATCTTGTTGCAGATAAAGAATCTGCCATTTTTCTTGAACTTGCCTGGACCTTTTCTCATGACATATTTGGTACGCTTGGTGAATTTGGATTTTCCTCTTGAAGGCCTTTGGCCATTTGAATTTCTTGAACCCTCTTCATCTTCTAGGGGCATCGAAAGAGCAAATAGACCCAACAATTAGGTCAGATTATTATTGGCTTTATCAAGGGCTGGATTATTGTGCATGATCTGCTTCAGAACAGATCTCTTTGTGTAAATATCTTCCAGTGCCAGGAAAATTATTTGCCTGATATAGCCGACTTGAAGGATTGTGATTGACTTAAACTTTTCCTCGATAATCATCGTGGTTCATCCCGTTAACATCTTTGGTAAGGACGAGAGAAAGGCTTGCTTCAAACTGGCATCTCCACCTAGTTCAAAGTATATCTTTACCATCTTCTAGAAGTGGATATCAATGACATTTTTGTCAAATGACACACACTTCATCTCGAAGAACTCTCTTCACAACTTTTCTTGTCTTTGGCCAGTATCTTCACAAAAGACTTCATGTAGGATCCTGATGTTGAAAGCAAAGTCCTCAAACATGAGGAAAGTATTTTTATCATGTATCCCAGCGAGTTCCACCAGTCTCTAAGGATGTCGGAGAACTGTGACGTGAGTTATGATAGGATTAGATACTTCTCTCGTTCTATCAAGTTTTTTTCACCATCCGAGTAAAGGAGTCTTGGATCCTTTGAGGCCATTTTGAAACTTTGGCATCATCGAGAGTGAAAGTATGGAATCCAATTCCAACTAATTTTGGTGTTGGTTGTTCTGATCTCCTTTCTGGAAATCAAGTCATCTGTCATCCCGTCCTGATTGTCATCTACTTTGGAAACTTCCGGTTCTCTTGGTCAGTTCATGAATATAAGTGAATTGTCTTCCTCAGAGGAGTCTAGTGAGAGATTCTCACTTGTATCCGAATATTCTTCCGTAGGATCACTATTAGTTGTCTCTTCAGTATTGGATCCTAGGCTATCATCTTGTTCCAAGTCATAAAGGTCCAGCACAACTTGATCTGAGATCATCAAGTTTTCTGTATCTGGATCTTTGAAACTTTCTCCAATCTCCTTCTTTCTTTTGAACTGCTTTTGTGCTGCAATAGAGTCTTTCCTTTCCCAAATCCATTCTGCAATATCAAATTTAGGCTCATCTTTGGATCTTTGAGTAAAAGACATGGCTTCAGGTGGAATGAAAGGAAAAGCAGTACCAGAGTGGTCCAATTTATATGGTGAGTATGTCTATGATGACATGGGGAAAAAAGAAGAATTTTGTAAAGTGGCTCTGGGTTTTTGTGGCTCAAAAGGTCTGTGGCTCAAAAGGTCTGTGTCTCAGTTGTTGTATTTATTCTCTAATGGAAGTCATCTCCTTTTATTGTTGTTGAAAGAAGTGGAAAAATGAAGTGCCTGGTAGAAAGATCTCATATTGCATGTTGGTCAATCGCAATTCCAAGGCTCTGATAAGGCCGGCATGCTGAGAGGATGCCTGTTCCACTTTTTTCTCAACGTTTTCCACCGTTCTCATCATCTTGTTCAAGTGTCTGAGAAACGTTCTTGAGAGAAGTGGCAATATTGGATAACACTTTATTTTGGTAAATCGCATTCACCGATTGCCAATTGATTGTAGACTCTATGTCACTTGTTGTTGGCTTCTCTCCAATGGGCAACACAATATTTTTCTTTGAAATTTTTGGTACATGGCTCGCACCATCTTTTTCAAAAGGTTGTTGTGAGGGAATTTCAGGGGTATAACAGGAGTTGGATGGACTCATCCTAAAGATTAGAGACTTGGGAGATTTTGTGGCTAGAGTAGGTAGAATTGGTCAATCTTGAGGTTTGTAGGAAACAAGGAATTCATATTTTCCATGGCGGCTAGAGGAACAAATAGATGGATTCCCATCTTCATATCATTTTTGGAATTCTTTTTCTAAGCATCTTCCCTTGTTCTTTCTATGCTTAGCTCTCTTCCCATAAAACTCATCATATTCAATCTCATTCTCCAGGCATTTTTGAAAATTATATTGAATATCCCAAGTGCCTAGTAAAGGGTCATTTGAACCACTATATACTACGATCTTCATGATTGAACTATTTTATCCAGTCATGTTTACTCATAATAGCTGGGAGGTTCAAAAAGAATACATCTGAGTCATATTCAGATATGGGAATGAAAGTAGGTTGGTACATTTGAAGAGCAAAGGTTGTGTTGTTTGGTTTTTTATGATAAGAGTGGTTAGAACTGATGGCAACGGTTTTATTTTATTTTTTGAAAAAGATTGGCTCAGAGGATTGAAGAGGTTCAACAGGTTCTCTCATATGCTCATAGTTAACCCATGGGTTTGGAATAATTTTGACAAGCCTTTGGTATATTTCTCGGTATCTGTCTGAGTGCATGCAGCAATTCCATTGGTGGCGCCTACATGTAAGAGCAGAGCATTGTCTCCACCCGAAAATGAAAGATTCATGGCATGGTTTTGCACTCTCCAAGCTATTTGATAGTGAAGAGTTGCTGGGATAGCATCTTTAGCTTGTGGAGCTCCTTGTATTTGGACTTGGATCTTCAAGGCCTCCATCAAGTAGGATAACTCAGGGACATATTGAAATTTTGGAATAATGTAACAAAAACTATTCCAGCATTTAAGATGAGCTCGGTTGTACCCAGATAGCATGTTGGTACTCTTGATATCGGGTACTAAGGAGTGAAAGGAGGGCAACAACAGGTTGGCCTCTCCTTCCATGATATGACAAGGAAATTTGGACGCCACCAAAATGAATATGGATAAATCTGTGATTTTTTTCATTATTTGAAAAAATCATCGGGAATCTACATAGTAACAAAATGTTCCTCCTGAGTGGCTAGAATAGGGTGCTGATCGAGTTTCAAAGAAAAAACATATGTTTTTACTACTTTAGGTTTATGTTGAACTGGAAAATGAATTTGTAACCATAGACAGGATGTCTTTTTGGCAAAGGCAGAGTAAGGATTTACGAGAGGTAAGTAGGTAGAAAATACTTTATTTTCGTTTGGGATGATATCTACTTCGTAAAGATAGTCATATTTACAACGAAGGGTTTTGCTAAGGGTTTTGTAGAAGATCATAGATTAAACTTCTATGAACCAAGAAATTTTTTATAATTCCAACGTCTTATTCTATCACATTATACTCGCATAATCTTTATCCTTATCATTCTTTTGCGCTAAGAGGTCATGTATGTGTCCTAGTATTCATGAGTGCTCTAAATATTTATCAAAATTTCATAGGAGCGGCCCACTCCACACTCATATAGGTCCAATCATCAAGTATATTCTGCAGAGCTATATACCTATAAAGGATATGAATTGAATTAAGAGTTTAACTCAACCTCACTTTGCCTTGCAGTTTTACACTATATTCACACATCATAAGAGGGACATAATTTCATAAAGCATACTTGATTAACTAATGACTTATTATTACCCATATAAACATAATTCATGGGATCTCCAATCACATAGATTGGGTTAACATCATTATTGATCTTCTCAAATTGACAAAAGTCTCACTCCCCTCGATATTTCTTTTAGTATATGAATTAGAGGAGTGTGTTCGGTTCTTCAGTTCGATTTTATCAAATTTTAGTTTGATTTTTTAATTTTAAAAATATGTGCACTATACACCGAACCTAACTAATTCGGTTCAGTTCAGTTTGGTTCGGTGTTTCTAAAACGGTTTTCAGTGCAAGTGAGAAATAAAATAAGAACAAAATTATCAAAATGTTTGACATGAAACATATGCGTTCCACAATGCTATTTCGTATAATTTCTACAACAATAAATAACTTAGCACATTATATTAAACATTACCAATAAAATATAATTGGAAGTAGCTATTAGGCTACTAGCACCAACTGACTTATGCGTTCTGAGAGTGAGAGACAAGACCTGAAAGTGAGACTCATGCATTTCGCCTTTAGGTTAAATTATTGTGTTGGGTAAGGTTAAATCTGAAATGCCAAAGGTCCAAATGGGTTGGGTTTTAAAATGATTTGAGTCATATAAAATAAATATAAATATTAGAAAAATTACATGGGGTATCCATTATTAAACTAAAACTACCATTTCTACCAAGCTTAAAAATTATTTATCAATAATACATATATTTAT
Source organism: Datura wrightii (assembly GCA_035772735.1). NCBI lineage: Eukaryota > Viridiplantae > Streptophyta > Magnoliopsida > Solanales > Solanaceae > Datura > Datura wrightii. The sequence goes on from JASDFA010000018.1 coordinate 150,380,408, forward strand.
CAAATATACCAGATTTTTTCTCCTTTTTTTAATATTTTTTTTGTATTTGCAGTTTTAGAAAAAAAAATGAAAGCAGTTTACTTTTCTCTTTTTTTTTTTTTTTTTTTTAATTTTTGTATTTCTTTTTGTATTCGCAGTTTTAGGGAAAGAAAAATTAAAGCAGTTAAATATTTTTTTTAATTTTTTTATAACACAATTTTAGAAAAAAAGAAGTTAGTTTTTGTTTTTTTTTTGTTTCGTATTTGCCGTATTAGGAGAACAAAATTAAAGCAGTTAATTTTTTTTAGGAATCAAATTTTTAGGGGAAAAAAATTAAGGCAGCAATTTTTTTAAAAAATATTTTTTTGTATTCACAATTTTAGAAAAAAATAAAGTAGTTAATTTTATTTTTATGTATTCGCAGTATTAGAAAAAAAATTAAAGCAGTTAATTTTTTTAAGTACCGCAGGTTTAGTTTTTGCATTATTAATTATATTTTTTTATATTTTAAAATTAAGAGATCAATTTATAAGTTTTTTTTTATTTTTGATATATGTTTTTTTTTTAATATTTTTTGTATTTTTGATTGTAGAGTACTGCAGTGGTGTAGCCAGAAAATTCAGAAAGGGTGTTCAAGTGTTGCATGAGTAAAAAAAAAAACATATGGGTGCATCAAAAATTTTAAAATCAAACTACTCAATATTAATAATTATTTTTTTTGAATGCATTTACCAAAAGCATAATATTTAGCTTTATAAGTTCATTTTCAATTTAACATGATGTGAACAGACATAGCAAAAAAAAAAAAAGATAGGAGGAAGTTCAACCTAAATGAAATTACTTTTACCTTCAAGCTTTCACCGACCTCTGGTTATAACGATAATAAAAATAAGACACGAAAAATGAAAAGCAAAATCGTAAAAAAAATTAAAAAATTTTCTTTATGGAGCCTTTTCACTTTCAATTTTAACAGAGTTATAAAGAGCTTTTAATATTTGTTTATTAACTTTAAAATAAATAATTATTTATAAGTTTAATTTAATAATTTTAATGAAAAGAAAAATAAAGTCAAAGCAAATCAATTGGAAATTCTATTGACTACTAAACTCTCACTTTTTTTTTGATTTTTATGTTGTAGGTCTCTAATTAAGAATTATTTTAATAAGTGATGTTAATTTTGATTTATTTAAAAATAAATAATAAAATAAATAATCCAAGATATATTCGATTTGTATAAAGCTTGAAGTGTCTAGGCAGAATTAAAAAATAGCTCAACAAGATTCACTTTTAAAGACTGTTTTTAAAATATATTTAGAAAGTAATTAATTATTTCTATTTAAAGGACAAGTTTTGATTCTTATCACTATATTCCTTTTTCTCTATAATATAGAAGCTCTTTTAAAAATATTTAAATTAGGCAAAAGATTGACAAAGCTAAGATTCAAACCTGCGCGCATAGGCATGTTTTGACATTTCCAGCACGCGCTGCACCACTAGGCTACAACACTACATTATTCAAGGGTGTTCAAAATATATTATTTAAGCACATGAAGCAATATTTTATTTATATAGAGTATAATTTTTCGATGAAGGGTGTTTGTCTGACCACCTTGGATATGCTGTAGCTTCGCCCCTGGAGTACTGTATAATTTTAGCATAATGATGATTTGTGAAGAAGAAGAAAAAACGTTCAGGTTTATATATTGAATGTTAGAGAATAACTAGAGAGTAATTTTAGCATAATTGTGATTTGTGAAGAAAAAATGTGCAGGTTTATTAAGTGACCAAGTTTAGTTAGGATTTGTTATACAATTATTCATACTTATTAGGATTAAGTGACCAGGTTTAATTAGGATTTGTTATACAATCATTCATACTTATCAGGTAATGTAGGTAATTTAAAAAGATAGTTTTGGTAAACAATTACTGATAATATAGGTAATTAATTTAATAATATTGTGTATCCATATAAATTTTCTAAATATTATTTAAAAATATATTTAATAAAACTTTAATTCTACGGTGCACCGAAGAACCATTACTCTTATATCAAACACCGATCGAAGAACCAAACTTTTCAAAAGAAAAACGAACACGGAATCGAAAATTAAATTAATTAATTTGGTTCGATTTAGTATTTCGATTCTTCCGTATTTATGTCCACCCCTACTATAAATTAATCAGATTCATTCCTAATCTTCACATAAATTTACGTAAACAATTTCACCATACAATAACTACTTTATCACATTATATCTCAAATTGCCAATGAAAATTTTATTTTTCACCACAACTATTTCTACTTGGCAATCACAATATATAAATGCAAAAGATGTTGATTTTATTTCAATTGAAATACTCACTAAGAAGTCTCTTAACCACTTAGATTACCAACAACTTCAAAATAATAAATCCAGATAACATAGTATGACACCCTAATCAAGGATAAGCACAAACCACAAATAAATTTTATCTCGTTTGGATATGAGATTCAGTTAACATCATTGTACCCCATTAGCTAGTACAAGTAGAAAATTCACTATATTCAATATCACCACAATCAACAAGATATATGTAAAAAAATAATCATCAAATTTTTTTCTTCTCCTTGAAATCACTATTTCCCAAAATTATATTTAACAACAGAAGCATTGAGAATTATTATTACTCTACACAAGAAAATTATTCTTCATCAAACTCATTAATTAATCTTTTTTCCAGCTATAATAATGCATTTATTCACACCAAAATTAATTTTCAAAAATCTGTATATGCAATATTATATCAACATATAATCATAAATTTTAGACTCTATTATTCTCCTAAAATCATGTGGCACAATCTTAACAAAATATCCTCACACTTCAAATATTTCAGGACAGTGAATAACTTTTTCACAATTTTTAAGATTTTCAATGTTGTATGTAACATATAAATTTATACATTAAAAATATTCAAAGATTTTATCGTAATACCTCAACAAATATACTTTTGCATATCTAGAAAAATCATCAATAAATGTGACATAACACAATTTATCACCTCTAAGCATAATTCAAGTCTCAAAAATCAGTAAGAATTAATTCTACAATTCAAATACTCTAAAAATATAAACATGTACTTTTTAGTATGCTTAGTTTAACACAAATCTCATACTTATAAATACTTAAATAAAATAATATTAAAATTAAGATCTTGGGTTTTCTTAATATATGAAAACCTACAATGTACAAGTGTAACATGACATAACTCATACGAATTAATCAAATTGAAAAGGGCCAAAAATATCCTTAAACATATGAAAAATGACTCACTAATATCTTTCTTCCACCTTTTTATCTAAAAATATCCTCAATCTTTATTTTTGGCTCAAAAATACCCTCTTTTTATCTTTTGGTCTAGAAATACCCTCAACCTTGAATGTTTTAATATTTAGAGGTTTGAAAATTTATTTTCTTTACTTTTTATTTTAAGAATTAGTAAAATTGTTATAATTTACATATTTCATCAAACATATAAAATCTAAATGTTGTTATACATATTAAAATGTATTTAATGTATTAATAATTTATTATTCAATCATGCATTGTTATTTTGCAGGCAAACATACCCAGTATTTGTTATTTTGACCAAATCAATATTTAAAATTAAAAAAAAATTCTTAATTTCTAATCAAGGTGATCTAGAAAGGTACTCATTATAGTATGTCTTTTGTTCAAATTTTTAATTTTTCTGTGGATTTTAATATTTTAATATCTAATTTATAATTGTCCTTTCAATTTAAAATTTTTGATTATACATGTAAATTGTATTAATTTCTAAAATAAAAAGTAAAGAAAATAAAATTTCAAAGCTCTAAATATTAAAATTTTCAAGGTTGAGGGTATCTTTAGAACAAAAGATGAAAGGAGGGGTATTCTTGAGCCAAAAATAACAGTTGATGGTATTTTTATACCAAAAAGTGAAAAGAGAGTATTTATGAGCTATTTTTCATACATTAGAGATATTTTTCTCCCTTTTACGTTAATCAAGTAATAAACATACTCGCATTTTCATTTATAAATTAAAGAATATTATGCATGCACACCATGGTTACAATTTTCATTTCCCATAAAAATATTATATTGTTAATATTTTACCAAACTCAATTAAAACCTTTATTTAATTTTTTTTAGTTATCCATAAAATCAAATTGTTTCAGATATTTGAAACATGTACCACCTCATTTAATACCAATATTTTTTATATGTGAGTTTAATAAGAAGAATATTTTCATACCAAAAAGTTGAATAGTTCTGGAATCACCATCACAAAAAATTCTTCTTCTTCTTTAATTTGGGTGTAAGGTACACAATTAATTTTGTTATTATAAATATGCTTACCAGCATCCAAGTCTAACATCCGATCCCACATATTGACCCAAGATTCACTTGAGAAATGATCACAATAATTTGTATCATCCGCTTAATCAAATTTATTTTTACTTAACGAAATTATTATTTTCTGAATCTTCTATTACATTGAGGGCTATGATGACTTAATTCACTGCATACAAAACCATAATTATTTGATTAAAATTATAGATATATAATATCGTTACATACCTGCTAATATATAATTCCTCTATTCCATAGAGTTTCTTAGCAGCATATTGGTCACTATTCTTGGTGACAGTTAAAGAATAGTCCTAGCTACACGGGACTTTTCAATCTTTATCTCGATGAACCTGATCCAAATTAAACAATTCGATTATCTGATTCACAATATTGCCCACTGATTCACAAGTTGTAGTGCCTAGGAAAATCAAACAATTGACTGTCGATTGTGTTTATGATAAAAAGAAAAATTCCAAAATGATAACACCATAAAAGACTATCCATTTTCTTATTCCTCAACCTCAGGAAGAACATAATTATCTTACTTCTTTGCTATAGGCTATCATGCTCAAACTTGAAGTATAACAGTAATTGATATTTCACATAAGAATATAAAGTAAAACATTCTTTAACATTTTGGAATCTTACGAAAAATATTTGATCATAAAATCTGTTGAGAATTCTTTATAGCTTGAAGCATGTCAATAATCCCATCTTTAAGAATATTTCACCCGATATAGGTATATCCTCTAGGATTCAACAAGCTCTTCTAGTATAAAAATCTGAGCACAGAAACTAATATAGATTATAAAAATAAAATCCAACACTTCAATAGAATATGGGGAAAAAAGTAGAGATATATGGGAGGAGTTTATCTTTTATCTATCTCCTCAAGGTGAATCAAAAGGAAAATTTATAAGAGAAAAAGTGAGCTGATGTTACAATTGATATTATAATCTTTTCGACACACATAAAAACTAATTAAGGCTAATCAATATTATTCAAAGTGAAGAATTACAATGAGAATCGGAATACAAAGTTTTGAATTGTGAACAATGACCAATTAATGATTTTTAAAAAACTGAAATCAATTGTCTTACGATTATAATTGTAGACGTAATAATTCTTTTTGAAATACAGTCAAACCTCGCTATAGTGGCAGTGTTTGTCTGGAAATTTTATGGTTGCTATAGTGAGGTGCTATTATATATAGTGACACTTGACATTTATATCTCATTTAATTGTTACAAACAAAAGTGCGCAAAAATCTAGTTTAATGATTTTGTGTACCAAGAAAAATGAACATATCTATTAACTAATTTAACCAAAAAAAAAATTTTAAAAAAAGGTATGAATGTAAAAAAAGTAAACACCCGTAGCTTTTTTTTCTCGTGAAGTTACGACCATAACTAGTGGGCGCTATTTTAATATAATTTTTTTCTTTAATATATTCATAACTGACATTTAGTATGTGCATGATATTAATGATGATTATCATAAAAATTTTACTATTTATTTTCACACATAATATATTTCTTGTAAGATATCATTGCACAATATTTGAGTATGATTATTATAGAGGGGTAATTACTGAACGTCACAACTGTTATAAGTATAATATTGTTATAGAGAAGTAGGTATGATAGTGGAATGCTGTTATAACAAATGACTGTTATAACGAAATTTAACTGTAATAAAATAATGTTTTCCAACAAAAATATTTTCAAAAAATTATAAATGAGACAGGACAAATGATAGGGAACGTCATTCAACTGCAAATTAAAAAGTAAATTGAAAATCTATTAAATTTACACTTAATTTAACAGTGAAACATTAGTGCACGGAGACAATTTTAACATCTTATAGAATTTATTCCTTTTGAATATTATAAATATTCTTATTGGAAAAATAGAAGAGCTTGTGAAAATTTTCTATATATTTCTTCTCTTTTCTGTACATGTATATATACCCAAATAAAGAATCAAAATTCTGTTATGCTAACTACAGCTGTACAAATTCTATTTGTCCACCTTATAATTCATTAAAGAATAAAAAAGAAAAAAATACAAACTATTCAGTAAGTTTGTTTGGGTAGAAGCTTCTGGATATAGATGACTCATCTAGCCAGGTGTCTCATTCCCACTCATGATCAATGGTCCTGATTTATGACGCCTTGTAAGAGATGAACGGTGCTGATGGAATTTGTCTAAAAGGGATAAAAATGTCTGAACATCTTTGTTTGTAACGATGCTTGAACTTATCTCTTTCCCTTTTGACTTAGTAGAACTCGATCCTCCATAATCATAGCGGGCTTGATCTCCAACACCCCCCTTCAAGTTGGAGAGGGACGAAGTAATCCCCAACTTGCGAATAAGAGAACGATGAGACGGACCAAGCAAGGGTTTCGTGAAGACATCAGCAAGTTGAGAGTGAGACAGCAAGTAGGAGAGGGAAATTAGACCAGCCAAAAATTGTTGCTGAACAAAATGGCAACCGATATCGACGTGCTTTGTCCGTTCATGAAAGATCGGGTTTTTGGTGATGTGAATAGTAGCCTGGCTATCGGAGTGTTAGATGATCGGAAAGATAGAGTTACAGACAGAGACGAACCAACCAGGTAATTCCATCCACAACCCTTCACATAGACCTATATTCTGCCTCTATAGATGATAAGGAGACTAAAGATTGCTTCTTTGATTTTCATGAAATAGGAGATCCACCAAAATGATATAATAACCACCAATGGATCGGCGAGTATTAGGACGAGACCCCTAGTCGGAGTCGCAAAAAGAAAGCAGTTGAGAAGATGGGTCAGCATTCATGAAAATCCCCAAATTTGGTTCTTTTAAGAGATAACGGAGGCAATGAAATGCAGCATCCAGATGAGAGTCTCTAGGTGTAACGACCCGGACGGAAGCCCGGATCGTAGACATGGGACAAGGGACCCTGAAAGACCCCAAGTCAACCCATGGCATAAGCATACATCTAACCCACTCGATAAACTGAAGAAATCATCAATATAACTCAGTGGAAGTCTAAATCAACATAACATTAGAATAACATTCGAAGCTAACACATACATAAGTCTGAAAAGGCTCTAGTCTGGATGAGTTGATGGGACAAGACCCCGACTAACTCAATAATACTGAAACTAGAAAACATAAAGGAAAATGATAGCCTAGTCCATGAAGGATGAGGACTCACCAATCCGAGCAGATACTAACTTCGGAAAGCTATTTAAGAGCGGGACTGAAGCTACGAGCTGGGTCCTGTATCATGAAATGGTACAACATAGAAAGTATACGGTCAGTAAGTGAAATATACCAAGTATGAAAGGTAAGTAAAACCGCTTAAGTAAAATAAATCATTTGAAACATTTCATAACATATCATAAGCTTTCAAGTCTGAGAAGGAAGGCTATATGCATTCATCCTGAAATCGAAATCTTATCATGACATGATCATGCATAGCTTTATAACATCATGACTAACTCGAATGATTCAAAGCTGAAACATAACATTTATGATAAAAGCTGAACAATGAGTCAAACCTTGCTATTAGAATATGCATGCTTAAAGAAATAATCATGAGTAATGAATATGCAAATCTAATTCATATAGACAATAGGAGACTCGTCACTTAACCGACATACCACGATAGAGCTTACGTGGTCCCGACTATTAAACTTAAGAGGACAGAGCCGTCCAAAATCTTGTCAGATCTAAGGAAGTTACCATGATATCGATATCAAACTGAAGGCCCATTCGAGCAGGGGGAAACTCACTAGGGAGGTCCCAAGTCATATAGTATTCTACCTACGTTGGCGCGTAGTTCTGGGGCATAAGGTGATCGACCCTTAGCCCGCTCGGTGCTAGACTCTTCTCTCAAAACATGCAATGCTCTATATCGTATATAATGAATCAACATCATCCATTGACGAAGCTCAACAATGATATCATTCATAAACTCAACATCCTATGAAACGAAGCTCAATATTGTCTATTGACAAAGCTCAATAATGACTTACATCTCAATTATGAACTTATGCATATGAGAAGCTTTCATTTGGAACATACCACAAGCTAATAATATGAAATTTGGGAGTCTTCGCTCCAAACAATGTGGTAAGCTTATTTCAGAAAAATCATCATTTTAAATCAATATGTGGGCATTTCCCAAAACTTCACCATATTTGCATCTACTCAATTCATTTTGAAAACAATATCATAATCATGGGTAACTTTAGAAACATGCTTTTCATCATCAAATCTCATCATCATTATACATCCATCAACATTCTCTTTTTCATGAACTTCTTATCCATGGGCATTCAATTTTATAATTTAAGAAGCACAATTTTTGATTGAAAACAATTTAAAACCTGCCCAAGCTTCACAATTCATCAATATGAACATAATCTAATCATACTCATGTATAGAGATTGAAGAATTATACAATTGGGTAAAAACCCCATACTTAATCATAGGTAATTTTCATGGATTGATAGCAGTTGGGCATGGGTGTGAAAGGAGACACCCACTCATAACCCTACATACCTGGAAGGGATGATTTTATCACTTCTCTGATTGCCCAAGATGAGATTCCAATGGAAAGCTTCAAAACTTTCTCTAAATCCTCCCTTCAAACTCTCAAGTTTGCATGCATGAAATGAACTAGCTTAGAATAGGTTTTTTCCTCTTAAAACCCTATAAAACGAGCCTTAAACGATGTAGGATAGGTCTTAGGAACTCAGGATTTACAAAGAGACCCTTACTGAATTTGCAGAAAATAACTATCAGGTGGTCGTAACAGACGACCTAACGACTCGTCACTGGCCCAAACGACTCGTCATGTTGCTCGTCAAGTACACTGCTTATCAAAACTCCTGGGCTCGTAACGGATCATGTAATGGCTCATCAGGGGAAATCATCGAGTACACTGCCTTTATCATATCATTTTACTTACAAGTCACCCCACGACTCACACTACGACTCATTTCCTGACCTAACTAGTCGTGGTCTGCTCTCATCAAGTACACTAGTTGACCTCTTCAATTTTTCACACACCCTTACCCTAGGGCGGACCTAACGATTCGTGATGACTAACCACGAGTCATTCCCTTGCCCGTGGGAAACCCTTATCCTCCAACTTCCTGCTCTTCACTAACCTTCCCCACGAGTCACCTGACAACTAGTTCTTCACCTGCAATGTAGATTTTCAGTTTTCCCCATTTCAATTCCTGGGTCTGATCTTTGAGTTCCCGGGGTATAACAATATCTCCCCCTTGGGAACATTCGTCCTTGAATATTAGAAACATGCAGAAAACCCAGAAACATGCAATTATCATATGCAAACATTGATTATTTAAATCGAAAACTGGTGGAATGACTACCTCTGAAAAGAACTACATAGCTTAACTGAATTAAGACAACACATACATCTATCATGTCATAAATCAAACTAGCACACATGAACTGAACATGGAAACTGATTAAAGAATTAGGGCAAAAACTAATACCTCAAACTGGAGCTGAGCTAATGGGGAACAGGTGAGGGTATTTATCTATCATAGCCTCTTCGGCTTTCCTGTAGTTCCCTCAACATGTTGATTCCTCCATAACACCTTTACCGAAGCTACCTCTTTGTTCCTCAGCCTCCGAACCTGACGATCCAAGATTGCAACTAGAGTTTCCTCATAACTGAGACTATCTCCTACACCAGTTCCACCGGGACAACTAAAGATGGATCACCTAAGCACTTTTTCAAGAGCGATACATGAAAGACGGGATGAACTGAAGATAACTCTAATGGCAAGTCCAATTCATACGCTAACTTACCAACTCTTTTCATAACCCGGTAGGGACCAACATAGCGGGGACTGAGTTTTCCTTTCTTTTCGACCCGCACGACTCCCTTCTTGGGAGATACCTTCAGAAATATCCAATCATCCACCTCGAACTCCAACTCTCTCCTTCTCACATCAGCATATGACTTTTGACGACTCTGAGTGGTTTTCAGCCTATCCCTTATCACCTGAACTTTCACCACAGCCTCATGAACCGAATCAGGTCCTATCATAGCTGCCTCACCAACGTCAAACCATCCAATGGGCGATCTACAACCTCGCCCATAAAGAGCCTCGAACGGTGCCATCTGGATCTTGAGTGATAGCCGTTATTGTAAGCAAACTCTATCAAAGGCAAGTGATCATCCCAACTACCCTTGAAATCTATCACACAAGCTCTCAACATGTCCTCGAGAGTTTGAATTGTCCGCTCCGCCTGACCATCCATTTGCAAATGGAATGCTGTGCTGAGCTTAACCTGAGTCCCAAGCCCTCTTTAGAAAGATCGCCAAAACTGAGAGGTAAACTGAATACCTCGGTCTAAGATAATAGACAAAGGGTCTCCATGTAATCACACCAACTCCCCTATATATAGTTTGGCATAATCATCCCCTGAATATGTGGTTTTGACCGGTAAAAAGTGTGCAGCCTTGGTCAACCTGTCTACCACCACCCAAATAGAATCATAGTGTCGGCGAGTACGAGGTAGGCCCGTAATGAAATCCATACTAATTTCTTCCTACTTCGAAGTGGGAATGCTAATATCCTAAAGTACGCCTCCCGGTCTTTGATGCTCAACTTTCACTTGCTGACAGTTCGGGCACTCGACTACGAATTCTGCTATATCCTTCTTCATGCCGTTCCACCAATATATTTTTCGCAAATCATGATACATCTTGGTGGCACCTGGATGGATAGAATACCTGAATCCATGTGCCTCATGCAATATCCGGTACCTTAATTTATCAATATCTGGAACTCATAGACATCCCTGGTACCGCAACACCCCATCTCCCCCTTAGGAGAAGACCTCCACCTTCTGACTCCGAACGACTTCCTTCAAATTTACCAACAACGGATCCTCATCTTGCCTAGCTTTCACATCAACTACCAAGGACGATTCCGATCTATTTTGCACAACAACGCCACCTTCAGTCGAGTCGACCAATCTAACTCCTAACCTTGCAAGCCGATGGACATCTTTCACCAACTCCTTCTTTCCTTCATCCACATGGGACGCAATCTCCATAGAAAGCCTACTAAGTGTGTCCACTACCATATTAGCTTTACCCGGGTGGTAAAGGACACTCATATCGTAGTTCTTAAGTAGCTCCAACCACTTTTTTTGTCGAAGATTGAGATCTTTCTGTGTAAACACATATTGAAAGCTCTTGTGGTCCGTAAATAAATCCACGTGGACCCCATACAAGTAGTGCAGCCATATCTTCAATGCAAACACCATCGCGGCCAACTCAAAATCATGGGTCGGGCAATTCTTCTCATGGATTTTCAACTGCCTTGAGGCATACACTACTCTATCGCATGCTGCATCAACACACACCCAAGTCCAATTCTCAAAGCCTCACAATATACTGCAAAACCATCGGTACCCTCGGGTAGGGTCAACACTGGTGCTGAAATGAGTCGAGTCTTCAACTCTTGGAAGTTTTTATCACAAGCCTCCGACCATTTTAACTTTACCTTTTTCTGAGTCAACCTGGTCAATAGTGATGCAATTGATGAAAAACCCTCAACAAATCTTCGGTAGTAACCTGCTAGGCCCAAGAAACTCTGAATTTCTGAAGGATTCACCGGTCTGGGCCAATTCTTCACCGCCTCAATTTTCTGAGAATCTACTTTTATGCCCTCACTCGATACCACATGACCCAAAAATGCAACCAAGTCCAACCAAAACTCTCACTTACTGAACTTTGCATACAACCGACAATCCTTGAGAGTCTGCAGCACTACTCTCAAATGAGCGGTTTGCTCCTCCTTGCTCCGAGAGTATAAAAGGTGTCATTGATGAACACGATCACGAACATATCAAGATATTACTTGAACACCCTTTTCATCAGGTCCATAAAAGCTACAGGAGCATTAGTTAGTCCAAATGACATAACAACAAATTCATAATTGTCATATCGGGTTCTGAAGGCTATCTTCGGGATATCACACTCCCGAACTCTGAGCTAATGATACCCGGACCTGAAATATATCTTTGAGAAACATCTGGCACCGTGGAGCTAGTCAAATAAATCATCAATCCTGGATAAGGGGTACCTGTTCTTGACGGTGACCTTATTCAACTATCTATAATCAATACACATGCAAAGGGAACCATCATTCTTTCGGACAAAGAGAACCGGGGCACCCCATGGAGACTTGCTCGGTCTAATGGAACCTTTATCCAACAAGTCCTTCAATTACTCTTTGAACTCTTCTAGCTCAGGTGGAGCCATCCTATACGGAGGAATAGAGATAAGTTAGGCATTGGGTAAGAGATCAATGCCAACATCATTTTCCCTCTTAGGAGGAATACCTGGCAAATCATCTGGAAAAACCTCTAGATACTCACACACTACCGAAACTGACCGGATAGTTAGGGTCTCGGACTCAACATCCTTAACCCTAACTAGGTGGTACATGCAACCCTTAGAAATCATCTTCCTGGCCTTAACGTAGGAAATGAATTGACCTAGCACAACGGAACTACCCTTCCATTCTAAGGCTGGCTCACCCGAAAATCTAAACTCTACAGCCTGGGTTCTATAATTAACTGAAGCATAACATGCAAATAGCCAATCCATGTAGAGAATAACATCGAAATAGTTAATGGCTAAATCTATCAAGTCTGTTGAGGTGACCTTATGAAGGACTGAGACCGGGCAACCTCTATACACTCGTCTAGTTATAACTGAGTCACCTACTGGAGTGGAAACTGAGAAGGGTTCTGACAAGATATCGGGATTGACTCCGAAGCGACTTGCTACATATGGTGTCACAAAAGACAAGGTATCCCCCAAATCTAACAAAGAATAAACATCAATATGGAAAACTCGTAACATACCAGTAACCACATTCGAGGAGACCTCCTGCTCCTGACAGGAAGTTAAAGCATAGAATCTGTTCTGGCGCTGACAGGCAGCTGTGCTAGTAGATGCCCTCTGAAGTGCTGAGCATTGGAGAGGGGCTGCTGAACTAGAAGTCGGGCCTCGGCCCCCAACCTGATCCTGCCTCGCAACTGGACAATCTCGAAGCATGTGTCCGGGCTACCCACACCTAAAACAAGTACTTGAACCTGCCAAGCACTGGCTTGTGTGCCCCCACCATATCTGCAACAAGATGGGATGCTGGAATCTGCGGGTCTGCTGCTCTGACCCCTCGAGCCTGATGCTCGCCCTCTCTGATCATGTCTAGTCCTGGATGGCACACTCAAGGCCGAAGATGCCAGGGCTGATGATCTCTAGTGAGTCTGTTGTTGGTGTCCACCACCGAACCTCTGCTAAGAGAACCTGTGATCCTCGGTCCTGGCTCTCTTGGCCTTCCTCTCTCTCGAATGTGACGCCTCCATCTGCTTGGCATACAACAGCATATGAGGGAATTCCATATCCTGGTGAAGCATAGCAATCCGACACTCCTCGTCCAAATACCCTGCTATACCATCAACAAACTTGCTCACCCGCGCTCTCTGGTCCGCCACTAACTCCGGGGCATATTTTGATAGGGGAGTGAACTCAAGGGAATACTCTTGCACTATCATCCTTCCCTATTTAAAGTTTACAAACTCAGCTGCTTTCAACTCCCAAGGGAAGACCGTTCTAGAAATGCAACATGGAACTCCTCCCAAGTGATCGGACCTGCTCTTGCTGCCTTGCTTTCATTCCAATGGCGAAACCAGATATGCACCATCCCTTTCAACTAGTTGAAGGCCAACTCCGCGCACTCAACACTACTCACCCCCATGACTTTGGTGATATTGACAACCTCATCATATATTTTTTATTTACTTTCATGGTAATCTAATCACTTTTTGGCTTTTCATTTATATAATAATATGATTATACTAAAAGTGGGAAGCGCCTAAGTCTAAAGTTAAAAGACCAATATCCATAAAAATAATTGAACGATCATATTTACCATTTACTTCAAACCTATTCATCTACTAAAATGTAATTTACATTTCAAAAAATAATAAAGTGATAGTACATAATAAATGTAAAAGATGAATAATATGAAGATGGTTCATGTTTCTAAAATTAATGTTATCGTAATCAATTAAATTTAGAATTACTTTAATCTTCCCTATCTATTACAAATGTATGTTAATATCAATCTTTAATATGTCTATTCAATATTTAGTTCCTTCATCTTTCAACTTCCTGATGGAAAGTATATTAATTTATTCATTACTTAAAAAAAGCTCAATGACATATTTTTGGGTTCAAAGTGTGTCCCTGTTGGTGATGGTTAGTCTTCTCTTTCATTATTTTAATTAGTGACATTTTATTTAGATATTGCAATGGAGGTCTCTCTGTTGATGTTGTGATGTAATCAAGTCATTGTTCTTGAGCCTGTGAAGTCTTCTAAGCTGTGTTTAATTACTTTTTCTATTTAATTATTTCTCAATTATCTTCATTTATTTGCTAAATAATGTTTATTTTGCCCTGTTACACCATATTTATTTTATCGCGACTAATACAATCGCTTTTATCGAAAAATATTTGTTCCATGATTAATATATTTTTATGAACTTATAATATTCTCTAATTTACATTTTAATATATCCACGCCCAGGGCACAAAGACAGAAATGCATGTCAAGAAAGAGCCAGCATATGGAAGAAAATCAATTGAATGAATGGCGGCGATGCCAAAAATTAAAACTTTGAGATTTACAAACCGTTATTTTTTAGAATTATTTTTTGAGGAATTTAGTAAGGTCGACAACTTTTCATCTGTTTCTTTTATAAATCTGATTTGCGTTTATTCTATTCAAGCACATATGTATACTATTTATTCTATTCAAGCACATATGTTTACTATTTTGCTTTTGCTAAGTCAATGAATAATTCTATTTTTGGTCTTCAAACAAAAAAAACTAAATTTTCAACTCGAACACAAATTTAGTACTCATAATATTTATGTGATTTAACAAAATTTTATACTTATATTTGATGTGAAATACACGTCAACGCGCATACCCAAATATTAGTTATTTTATAATAAATACTATGTCTAAATACATGGCTAATAGTATATATCTCATGGTTAACAATAAATATCCTAATAATCTCCCACTTAGACTTTTAACCATCACAATTATTAGAATATATTATGTTTAAATGCATGATTAATAGTATATACCCTAACAATCTCTCACTTAGATGTTTAACCTTGACAATTGTTAGAATACTATATATAACGCATGGTTAATAGTATATATCCTAACAATCTCCCACTTAGACTCTTAACTATGTATCTTCGACTTTCATAGGCATTCCTTTTATATGACTTATTGAAAATAATAGCCCATACTTTCGTGATGATTAGTCCTTCACGTATACGCGTATGATATAAATTGTATTATCATGTATTGTATGTGTGAATAGATCGGGAGGCCATAGACAAAACATCGCATGAAAAATGACAAAATACCGTGAGTCAGAAGATTGGCCTGTTAGACGCGGACTTGGTAGAGTGTCGCATGTTGCAATAGGCTAGACGGGTAGGATATATATTTTTGCCTTGTGCTATTTTTTAAAACATTCTAAATATTTTCCTAAGTGAGAAGGGCGTCTCTCCCCTCTTCTCCCTAGGGTTTCAAGGTAAGATTAAAGAGGAATCATCCATGGAAGATGGATCCAAGCTAGAATCAAGTTGAGAAGTTTGTGGAGATCGATTATCTAGAACTATTTTGTCCCGTCGATTTCGAATTTAATTGTTGAATAATTAAAGAGGCAGCATGTTGGACACTTTGAATCCATTGTTAGACGTTTATATTGTGTAAGGCAAGGATTCCTAAACTTCTCTCCATCATAAATGTGAGTTTCTACTTAGTTGTTGAAGAACGACTAAACGATATCGAGCTTTTCTAATTTTGTTATTGTTATAAATTATTTGGGCGTGGATAGTGGGTTGTATAAGTTGTGTTGGCTGGGTAGTAGTAGTAGTTAAGTTGAAGAAAAAAGAAGAATTTCGGAAGCTTGTGGAGTATGGGAACCATTTTCGAGGTATGTAAGGGTATACCCTTCTCTTCGAGTCGCACAAATGCTAAGTTATCGTATCAACTTGTTGAATTGAGCTTGTTATTGTCATTATGGTAAAATCTACTCGTGATGATATTGATCTTTAGTTGTGTAGTCTTGAGTATTCTTCCCGTATCAAGTACGTAGCGGCATTGTTCTTTGCACCGTACGACTTGTGAAATTTTCTACATTCGAATTGTTGTTTTGTTAAAGCTTGAAAGTATCGTAGTTGTTTTTTTCTTTTTGTTGATTTCAGATATCTTGTGTTATTAGCTACCCATGTTTTGTAGCGATAAAACTTGTTTAAAGCCTATCTTATCGTTGAGAATATATACGTGAGATAGAACCCAAGCTAGTCTAAAAGTCCTACATATTCACTCGAGTTGTTCAGATGACCGTGAAAACTTTTGTTGTCTTGATCTTAAAAGTTGCAGAATCTTGTTCAAACTTATTGAGTTCTTACTTAAGTTGGGTAGTAATTCATTGTTAGGTTAGAAGTCCTTAAGTTAGTAAATTTGACACATTCATGTCATGACATATGCATTTACCTTGAGCTATAATTGGATGAAAATGGCCCTATTTGGCTATTATTATATATATATCGGTCCAAGTATCAATTAGCCTATATGATAGAGATTATATATTATAGGTCTGAATATCTATTAGGATATATGACAGAGTTATATATATTCGGCTCAAGTATTGGCTAGCCTTATATGGCATATACTATTATATACCACCAGTCTAAGTACCAATTGAACTACTTTACTTATGTATACATGCATAAAAAATTGAGTTACACTGAGTTTCAGGTTATCCGTCCTTGATGGCAATTGGAGTGTCAAGTTGCATCTATATTTATTTTCTAGTGCAGCTACCTTATTATTTATTGTATTTAGTGATCTTGGGCATATTTGTCGCGCCCCACCTTGTCAGGCATGACTGGCACCAGGTGCTTACTAGGACCTGAACTGCTGAGCTGACTGAGCCTAAGCACTTCTGGTGCAGGGCTGACTCTAACTCTAGAATCAAGAAAATAATGGGCTATATAGCGGCTGTAAATACAACCCCCTGTCGACAAGGCCTATAGCCACCTGTGCAAATAAACAGCTAACCAGAGACAAACAATTATAAGGAGTCCTACGCGGGCCGACAAGACCACCATGATATCTAGTTATAACTAGAAAGTAAAAGCCGATGCTAAACTGAACTATGAATGACAGGGCCACCAATCAACAGCTAAATAGGGCCCCACACTGCCAACACATATAGTCTAAAACACATATGGGCCCCATACGGCTGATATCATCTAACCACAGGGAAGTAACATAATCTGCAAGCCTCTAGGAGTAATAAGATGTCCGGGATAGGACCCCGGCCTACCCATACTGTACAAACAAAAAGAAGTAAACCTCTATCACACAAGCTCTGAAAGAAAGGAGTTGACGGCTCTGTACAGCTGACTGGAACTACGAGGGACCTGCTCCTCGTCTATCTGTACCTACAGGCAAGTAATGCAGCGCCCCAGAAGAGGACGTCAGTACCACAGGTACTAAGTATGTAAAGCAGTAACTTTAAGTAACTAAAACTAAGAAATAGAACTAACAAGGACTGAAGTAAAGAAGACGGACTGAAGATGACTGAAGTAGTGAATAAGGACTAAACATAACTGTGATAAGAAGGGTAGGGGTCATACCTGACAAACGAGGCGTCCTACTGTCTAACCATCAGTAACTAAAGCAACATAAACCTTACCTGGCCCCCATAAGCCGGAAGGTACAATCAGCACAGAATTACTCGCTCAGGCCCCTATAAGCCCTGGCGAGCACATCTCAATCTATACACCTCTATCCAGGTCAATATGAGTCAACTAGCAGCTATAAGCGTCCTGCCGATCCCCTGGGTCTGCAATTAGGCCCGCTCGGTCCCTGACTATAGTTGTACCTGAGTTCGAAGGACTCCTGATGTCTACACCCCAGGGTAAGCGCTCAGCGGGGGTGTGTATAAGGCCAACCACGGCAAATATGAGGATGTGGATCCCCATCTTCGTCCCTTGTGGACGGCATGCCGCTCCGTAGAGCGACGTATCCTCGCCCCTGGCGGGCGAGTCGACACAGCTATTAACCCTGGGGTGGTCACGGAAGCTATACAGGTATAATCCAGCCCAAAACAATACAATTTATGAGTCTCAACTAACAACGACAACTAAACATGATAACATACTCCTGACAAACTTTACTAGGATTCATACTGGATTACTATGCTGAATAAGCTAACTTGCCGAAAGAAAATGCCTTAACATACCTCGTCCGCTATTTACCGATTAACTGGTGAGGTTCCGCGGGTATTCAACTGTTCTTCCCAACTGTAATCATATTAACGGAAGAATAGGGCTAACTTCATTACTATATTTGAAGAAAACAATAACTTATATATGTATATACTGACTTTACTTCAACTTATCGAAAGACGATCAAAAACTCATAATTTCTCGGGAATCTAGAAGAGAGAAATGTTTACTTTAAGCTTGAGATCGTATTGACACTAGTTTGGAGCAATTCCAACAACTTCGACTCGGTGGAACAACGATTCACCGGGCGAATTTCACGAAACTAACTCCGTAGAAATGCTCCCTGCACCTTATACATTGATACCCGAAGTTAATTTGAATTTGGACGGCGTTTAGCGGCGTAATCGGACGGAAATGATAATTCTCCTTCGTCCCTTAACTCTGCTGGTCGAGATATATATGAAAGATAACATAAATTCTAAGGGTGAGGCCCATATATACTTGAAGCAGGATGCAAGGCAACGTGGCACGTTGGCCAACGCGCTGTTTCAGCTCTGTGCCACGTTGGCTAACGCGCTGATTCTGCTCCGTGCCACTTTGCCCCTCTATGCAGCTTGGTTCGGCCTCCTCTCGCGAAATCCCAACTTGGCACTCGTTCGACCTTTCCCCGGGCCCTTTCCTCGTACGTATGACATTCTAAAACTCTCAACCAACATGCGAATAGGCCGACTAAATGCTAGAAACTTATGGGGTGTAACAATATTTGTACATTCGCTTTTCATATTTTATCCATGTTTATTCTTATTTTGCAAAGTATATTCACTTATAATTGCATGTTTTGATTAAAAACTCTTGATAGTGAGCTAATGAGTGCAATTAGATATTTTGAAGGAAATATGGTGAAAATCAATTCGAAATAAACTAACAACGAAGGTTTGGAGCAACTTTGAATGAGTTTTCGGGCAATATCAAGTTGGTGCTATGACTCGATGAGTTGCAAAGTTATTATAAGCAGGGATGTTAAGCTCAATGAGGTAGAAAGTTGGGCTTGGAATGATATAAATACTTCAGCACCTACAAATTTTCTAGCTCCTAATGATGCACCCGAGTCACCTGCAGCTAAATCGTCGGCACCAGTAACATCTGAAATAATTGAAAAATCTTCAACTTAGCTAAGTCTACTAAGATCAACAAGGGACAGAAAACCAAATCTCAGATATTCTAATAACATGAATACTTCTTGTCAATTTGCTCTTATTATTTCAGATCTCATACACTCCGGAGAAGCAGCTGAAAAAGAAGAGGGGCAACAAGCAATGATGGAAGAGATGAACGTAGTCGAAAAAAAAATGAAACCTAAAAATTGATTATATATATTCAGGGGCGAATTGATGCTTAAAAAATGGGACACATAAACTTATGATCTCTCTGTAAAATTAAATATTTTACATATATTTTTTTTTAAAATAATAATATAATATATATTGACATTAATAATAATAATAATAATATACTTAATCAAAAAATAAATTATTTACTTAAAAAATTAAAAATCAAATCTCATTTATTATATATATATATATATTTTTTTTAATAATGTATTCATATTTTACAAATCCTAAATTTACCTGAATCTCCATCCATATGCGTGTTGTTGAAAAAATTCAGAAGTTTGAGTTTGTCCTCTAGCAAGATTCTCCATCCATGATGTTTAGTAGTACAGCTGAGGTGAATGTTAGTGACCACTAATCGGCATCCACGAATTATAGATGTTCGTTGCCACTTGCCAGCCATACACAAAATACTAGATTTCCTTCTTTTTCTTTTTTTTTTTTCTGGTAAAACTCTCAATTTGCTCACGTTTGCTCTTACATCACCTATTTGTCTATAAAGCTCAAAATTAGAACCATCACACAAGCTTTTTCCTCAATTCACAATTAATTTATATGTGTTAGTTTATTATAATAAAGAAGAGTAAGGGGTGAAATAACATTTACAGTATTATGATATTTTAATTTTATATTTAAATTATTAGGTATATAAATTTTTATTTAAATTATTATTAAATATTTATTAAAATATATATTATTTTTTTAAAATTAATTTTTTATGTTATATTTGTTTGTATGAAATTCAATACAATAGTAAATTCTTTGTAAAATTATTTTTTTATAGTAGTCATATTTAAATATTATGTAATAATATGTTGTTGGAAATATATTGTCGCGCTCCATTTTTTTCGTGAAAAGTGGGATACAACATGTGACAACTCATAAGAGTTTGTTATGAAAGAAGATTCGCCACCTAATGAATTTTGGTGCGTTAGGGCACCGTACTAAGCTACGGGACTGTTTAACTAGCTTAGGTCACCAGAGTCGGGCAAGGGCTTAAATTACCTGAAAAAGAAGGTGTTAGGCACCTTTCAAGGTCCACAAATGTGGTTCCCAGCCGGATCTATTTATTATGTGGGGAATTAACTAGTGAGCAAACAAGAGTTGATTTTAGCTTAAGTTGTTAGAAGTTAAACTAGATTGATAAAAAAAAAAAAAGAAACATAGACAAGCGAGAAAAAAGAAGTTTGGACAGAAAAAAATACATTAAGAACGTTTTATCATTGCTATATTAGTTACAATATACAATCAAATACTATAAATACAATCAAGAAAAAAAACTTAATCCATTCAAAAAAAATAACAAAATTGTATAAAAACGCATACAAAAGACGAACAAATAAATGAAATTTTTTATATATAGGGCCGAACCTTGAAGAGGCGCCTACCTATCCCAAAAGAAAATCAGGCCGGACGTAGTTCTACCAATAAAGGGGGATTTTAACCTAAAGGGATTACCCCGTGCAACTTAAATAATGATGAGTGGCTATGTGATCAGTTTCTGTAGGTCGAGGCATGGTTGGATTGCTACGCACTTTTTGGAGATGTTTAATAAGCCAGAGTTGAAGCAACAAGTTACATCATTCGAAATGCTTAAACCCATTTTTACATTTTCCCAAAGATTGATAGATGTCGGCCACAATCATTGAGACAATTGTGCAAGGCCCTTTGTCAACACCTTTGCACAAGGCATGAACGACCGAAATAAGGCGGATATCAATGTCTTCCTTGGCTCCTCATGGGAAGATCATCATCCCTAGAAAAGAGACCATGAATGCAAATATTTTTTTGCTCATCCACGAGCTCGGATTAGGACTCTCTACTTTGTAGATCTCGCGAGACGAATTGTGACCAAAATGGTTGAGCAAATAATTTCCCGGCATCCTCCCCTTCATTACGTAGGACACCATGTTGCTACCTTGCAGTCCCAACTTGTCACGTGCATCTTCTAGGGTGACGCGTTTGGGTATAATCATCTCAACCTTTTCCCATTTTCTATTCCTCCACAACAGGCTCACATTTTCTACATACCCACCAATTTCCTCCAACAATGGAGTCATTTCAATGTCGCAAAATATGAAAACAACCCTTTTCTCATCCCAAAATGCAGTGGCCACTTCGATAAGTTCTCGACATGGGGCAACTTGCATAAGAGAAGGTAGGTGCCCCGATACTTTCCCACCTCGTTTTGGCCATATTCCCCTAAATCACACCACCATACTTTCATTCCCACGAGCATGCACCAAACCATGCCAAATCTCGGATAGGAGGTAAGGAGTCTCATTGTACCTGCAGCACAAAGAAGGTTAAATTAACTTACCCACCCAGGAGCAAAATGACATTACTTAAACATTATTTTCTCTCAAAATGCACATAATTTATGGATCGTCTTTCTCGAGATTTTAAAATCCCTTAAGACTCAGGTAAGGTTTTCCTATTAATCTTAACGTGCCATGGACATCGCGACTTTCTAAGTTTAATATGGTGTGCACACCTTACTAAAGGCGTACACGGCCAAGATCTAGGAATAAAAGTGGGTATGACACGGTTCCCTCAAGCGGACAACTCGAAAGTGAGGAAGCTTATGACCGTTGACGCACCGCTGATTGATCAAATCATAAGGCATTCTTCGAGGGTGTTTTAATAGTGAACGACCGTGAAACCACGCAACCGTTGTTGTGTGTGATAGTGAGAGGTTCCCGAGTGGGGGAAAGTATGAGCGGTATGACAGTTTGTATAAAATACAGCAGTTTACAAATAATTATTGCATATTACAAGCCATAAAGGAAATAATAAACAATGAAATGAAAAAAAAAAGAACAAAAATGTTAGTAACTTCATGGTAAAAACATATAAGGAAGCGAATAAATATTTATAGAGATAAATAAAGAAAAAGGATTTAAATCTGGCAGTTAGCAAATTAAAAAAATCAAAACTCAAAAATAAAGCCCCACATAAAACGAACACGTTGTGGTTAAAGTCTAAAATTTTTTCCAACAGAGTCACCATGCTGTCGCGCCTCATGTTTCTCGCGAAAAGCAGGATACAACATGTGACAACTCTTAAGGCTTTGTTATGAAAGAAGAGTCGCCACCTAACGAATTTTTGTGAGTTAGAGCACCATACTAACCTAATGGCCTGTTTTACTAGCCTAGGTCACCAGAGTCAGGCAAGGGCTTAAATTCCCTCGAAAGGAAGGTGTTAGGCACCTTTCAGGTCCACAAATGTGGTTCCCAACCGAATCCATTAATTATGTGAGAAATTAACTAGTGAGCAAACAAGAGTTGATTTTAGCTTAAGTTGTTTAAAGTTAAACTAGATTGATAAAAAAAAAATAAAGAAACATAGACAAGCAAGAAGAAAGAAGTTTGGACAGAAAAAAATGCATTAAGAACGTTTTATCATTGTTATAGTAGTTACAATATACAATTCAATACTATAAATACAATCAAGAAAAAAAAACTTAATCCATTCAAAGAAAATAACAAAATCGTATAAAAACACATATAAAAGACGAACAAATAAATGAAATTTTTTATATATGGGGCCGAACCTTGAAGAGGCGCCTATGTATCCCTAAAGGAAATCATGCCGGACATAGTTCTACTAATAAAGGGGGATTTTAACCTAAAGGGATCACCCCGTGCAACTTAAATAATACTTTGCAATAATTTCAATTGCTCGTATTATTCAGCGAGCACGGACTATCATTTCCTGTCTACCCACCTCATTAATTAATTGTTAGTCCTTTAGCGCTTCTAGGTAAAGAAAATTAGCGGCCTAGCATTTGCCTACCTGTCCCAAACTAGCATCCAGGGGGCGCTGGACAGTTATTTTGGATCTTGGGTCTAAAATCCTAAGGTTATTAAGGCGATTAAACGCCAACAAATAGATTAAGACAGGTAGCAAATATAGGTTTCAAATAGACCTCTAAGTTAAGATGCATAATTATTAAAAGCATAACATCTAAGCTGATGCAAACATATTTGTAAACATACAGACATGAGTTCTAAAGATAAATGCATGCAAATTATTCTATTATAGATTCTAATAGGCATGATTTTTTAAAATAAACATAAATATATACCCTAGATCCTATAGGCATAATCTCTAAGCAAAGCAGGAATATTGTCATGTTACACATTTAATGCATGAAAGGCTAATTTGCACAGCTTATTACAAACACAGCTCCTAAAGCCAAGTTGTTGATGCAATTAAACAACTATGTCTATAATAACTTGAAAACAACAACTTCTTGTTGTATGGATTAAGTAAAATAATCAAGTGGTTGTATACTATAGACAAGATTTCTAGCAGGTACAACCTCACTTATTCATCCTAACGGTCATAGAATATAATCGCATCAAAAATCGAGAGTAACAATTTAAACACAATAATATTAATTATAAACTCTGTAGGCAGACTTTTAATCAATTACTTCAGCATTTTCAAAACTACATGTAATGACTGAATGAACAGGTTTAAATCTTATTATCGAACTAGTTCAAGATTATAATGATGATTGCGCAAAATAAGATATTGATATTAGATTTCATTTAATCCCACAGAAAGGTTGATTAAATACGACACATGCTTTAAATTAAAGGATAGCTTCCATAGGCACTGCTTCCAATGAGAAATGGCACTATCCCATTAGGCATGGTTTTACAGAAAAATAATTATTTCAGATTAAATTCCTATAACTGGTATGATCTGATCCTATGAGCATAATTTCTAAAATAAACCATCACATTCGTTGTTCTTGCAGGATAAGTTATTAAAATTTAAACCTAAGTAAAAAATGCTTTAAATCAAATTATTTAAGACCCTATAGGCATGATATCTAATGAACGATGCATACGTTAATCCTATAGGCATGCTTTCTAGGTGAATTTAGCAATTAAAAGAACAGTAAAGAAGAAACATGCAATCCCCAACCCCCAGATTCTCTCCACTATTTATCATTAATTTTTTTACATTATTACATGCTGATGAAAACGAATAAATACATCACCATAATAAATAAGTAAAAAAAAAACTAATCTATAGCCCCTCTTGTCCCAACAACTCTTCTTCTTCATTCAAGAGGAACCTGTTAAACAAATAATTTTGCAACTATACATATACAAATAAATATGCCTAACTTTAATTACTTAGTCGAATATGCACCCGTCAGGTAAGGTTTTAGACATATATATAAAAACATCAAACATCAAAGAACACATAGTAGTAGAGAGTTAGACCGGACATTAAAATGTACTAACCAGTTTACAACAATTTTGGCTTAGCAGCAAATACCAAACAGCAAATACCGACAGCAAGTACCAATAAACTCTAAGATTTTTTCAGAATCGAGACCCCAAACCTCAACACATCAAGATCACGAGAACCTCAAGGGTTCAGAGCAGTGCTTGTAGCAAGGTGGGTTAAGTAAATTATAGAGAATAGGGCGAATAGCATAAAAGTATTAAGAGTAAAGTGTTTTTCAATTTTTCTCAATGTTCGACTGTCAATAAAAGAGGACAAAAAGTTGCTTTTATAGTTAAACTAGTAAGGAATTAGGAGATGAAAAAATATTTTACAAAACCAAGTAAAGAAAATCTTCTTCCTTCTTTAGCAAAGTCGAAACAATCACGTACTTAGCACCTCCAAATATACCAAAAATAAATGGATACTCCACCTTTGACGCGTAGCCAAGAAAAGTTCTAAATTGAATTCAGAATTTGAAACAATTAATACTAAATAATTCATAAGTAACTGTGGGGAAAGAAAATATTTAATAGAATCAATCATGGGACATTATTTCCTTAAACAACATAATTAAATTAGAAGGTATAAAAATATATATATTCAGCTGTCCAAAATAATTAAAGAGAGTAGATTAAGGGTATAGATACCAAAGACAATTTCAAAGGAAGGTGATTATCCACAATGATCAATCAAGAAATCTCTTACGCCAAAGCTTTCCATAAATATTCAAGTAATGAGATTGTAACATAATTAAATGACAGAAGAGAAGGAAACAAATTTTAATATAAAAACTTTTCATAATCAATTAAGGAACAAATGAAAGGAAATCTTCCTCAAACAAGCATAGAATCATTCATAATTTATCAAATATGTCAAAGTACCAGAATTATCACAAACTCTGAAAGAAAAAAGAAGTTAGCCTGCTAATGGTTTTTCCTAGCACATTCAGATACTAAGTTGCCCATATTAAAGGAGTAATTGATTATGACCAAATTAAGCCAAGAATAAATCAAAAGCACTTATTTTATAAAAAGGACATATCAAATCAATATGATGTAAAATTAATCAAGAATCATTATAAGCAAATAAGTACTGAACCAGTTAAAGAAAGAGCGAAGCAATCAGGCGGGTTTTCCTTGAGCAGAATCATGAGAATATAAACTAACATAATGAATAAATACTCAAGTAAGGAAAAGATTAAGAAGGGTAATAATCAATTATGTGAGATGTCCATTGATAAAAAAGGCACACATTCGACTTACCCAAAAAATGTTTAAGTAGTTAACGCTCTCATGCTAATATGAAATCATAGGTTACCATAATTTGTCTAAAGCTGTGATGGTAGGGAAGATTAATTCCAAAATGAGTCTATTATAAATATAGATAAGGTTCCTTGATTAATTAAAGGATGGAGAACAATAAAGATCATAATTAATGATTGTCACAGATCATACAGATTAAACAAGGCCAACAGGTTTTATCAACATATTTAGATGCTAAACAAATCTAAATTTTCCATGACTAACATGCAGATAAAGTTGTCAGGGATCGATTTAGAGACAGAGAAAACAAACTAAACCATATGACTGAAAACAATTCTCTAAAGGATCAAGTGAGTGAAATGGCCAAAATCCTACAAACATCTTAGTGAATAGTCGAAATTAGGCGGACATGTATCACAAGCATACATTTAATTTCAATAAATCAGCAAGTATAAATTTTAAAGTTCGACAGAAATTCAGATTTCATATACGTCAATATGAAGATGTGAAAAAATAATAAACACAAGAGATTTACACAAAATTTAATGATCAATTCATTCGGTTTTCATATCTAAGAGACTTTAAGCAAAGTTACGACACAAAAATATCGATATGCATATTATCAAAGTTTGTGAGCCTGTTACGACCGGAGAATAGAGAACAATGGCGGCTTCTAGTAAGGTTCGGGTGAGAGAAAAGAGAGATGAAAGGCAAAGAGGGCCGCAGAGGTGTGGCATTTTGGGTTTCGCCAGTAACTATCGGAGATGAAGGTGAGGTTGAGAGAGGTGAGGAAGGCGACTGGTAGTGTTGGGTGCCATAGTGGTTGTTTTTTCTTTTGGTTATTTTCCGGCCAACCATGGCCGAAACTAACAGTGGAAACGGCGAAAGGAAAGGAAAAAGAAGGGAGGAGAAAGAGGATGGTGTAATTGGTGGGTTCTACGGCCAACATCGGCCGAAAAATGATAGAAGAAGGGAGGGAGGCGGCTGATTTGGTAGAGAGAGAGCTATGGTGAGGGTTCTGCCTTGGTGTCGTTTCTGGTGAGGGAAAGAAAAGAGAGGGTGGTCTGTAGCGACTGAAGTGAGGAAGAGAAGATGAGAGGTTGGATTAGGGTTTGGGGTGTTAGTGTGATAAATATGAGAAGTAGGTAGGCTTTATTTATCAACCATAGGATTAATTTAGATGGACGACTAAGATTTAATCTTAGGTTCTGGGTCGGGTCATGGGTCAAAATGGTCACCCGAATGGGTTATGGGTTGGAATTAAATAGGTTGAAATGATTTGGATTTAAACGATGGTCAAAATTAGTAAAAATGGGCCAGAATTGGTAAAAAGAAGCTAAAATTGGTGGGAATTAAGTGAAAGGTGGCTCAATCTTAAATAAATTGGTAGGAATTCTAAAATAGTTGCTATATAATCAATAAACTACTAGACTTGTAAATAATTTAACAAATAGGTAACATAATAGTTTAAATTACGGGAAAAAATATATAAACATTTTTGTCAATATAAATAAGTTATGAACTTGAATAGACTCATGTAAATATTATATAATTAATAAAATATTATATTTTGTAAATAATTCAATGACTAGGAAATAAAATTAAATTATCAAATATTATATAAACTTTATTATTAACATAAATAATTTATAAATATTATTACACAAATAAATTTGTAAAATGTAGTAAAATTATGTAAATAGTTTATAAAGATCGCGTAAAATATATATTTTAAAATAAGAGCATATATTGATACGAAATATACTATTTATGACACAATTATTTAACATCAGAAAATTAATGAATTAAAATTAATGCAAATTATTTATACATATATATGTAATTTAAAATAATTTCGCAAGATTATGATAATTAATTATTTTAAAAATATGAATGCAAGTTGAATAATTACGTGAAAAAAGGTAAATAAATATACATACATAAGCAGCGTACGCGGGGCGTAGGGAGGTCAAAATTGGGTGTCAACATATATCACATATAAAAATAAATTATTAAATATTTATGATAATCATCATTAATTTCTTGTACATAATAAATTTCAAGTAACAGTATCTAAATTTAAAAAAAATTATATTAAATAGTATTCCAATTATATCATAACTTCATGAGGAAAGACCGTGATGTTTATTTATTTACATTCATATTCTTATTTTTTTGATTAAATTGATTAATAAATACATATCTTCTTGATATATAAAATTATATATATATATATATATATATATATATATATATATATATATATATATATATATATATATATATATAATAATAATTAGAAATTTTTTAGATAAATATTATCACTAAAATGAGATTTGACTGTATAAATAATTAAATTCACTTAACATAAATAATATTACTTTGGGTAATATATTCAAATATTAAGAGCGGCTTACCTCTCTATCATATGATTTTGCTTCTGCTGTCTCTGTCTTTGTTGGAAAGGACAAGACAAAGAGAAACTCCTAAGGAGGCGTGGCCTCCAAGTAGCAAAAGAAGGGAAAAGATATAGTTTCTCTTGGGCTTGTGGAGGCCTGATTAATTAGGCCCGTTAGAAACCCTAATAATCCTAATTTATTTCTATAAATAGATAGCTTGTACTTGTAATCTATACACCACAAGAGAGAGAGTAATAAAATTCCTCCTAGTTGCAGTTGTGGACTAGGTCGTGAGACCGAACCACGTAAATTCTTGTGTGTCGTTTGTGTTCCGTTTTTTTCTCTATTTTCTCGCAGTTAATTTGTGTGTGTGTGTTTATTGTTGTTATTCCGTTGTCCCAACAATTGGTATCAGAGCGAGGTTATACACACGAAAAAATTAGCGAGAAGACCCAAAAAAAAAAAAAATTTTTGGAGAAAGGGAGAGAGCAGCAGCAGCGCAACCCAGATCAAGCAGCCGTCGCTGCTGCCAGTTGCGAACCAGTCCGACCGAAAGAAAAAAAAAGTTTTTTTTTCAGATCGAGCAAGAAAAAAAAACAGAAACCAGTCGTGCAGGTCTCCGTTCAGCCGTTCAGTCGTACCGTCGCCGTCACGAGCAGCAGATCTGAACAGCCTCGAGCGCGCAGCACCGGAGAAAGAGAAACTCGCAGTCGCCGGCAGGTACTGTTCACCGGCAGAAAGTTTTTCAATTGGGTTTTTTTTTTTTTTGTTGTTGTTGTTGGTCCGAGTTGCTTTGTTGGTGCGTATTGGTTTTGTCATTGAATTTCTGACGAAGTTACCAAGATCTGAGATCAGTTGTACTGGGTACCTCATCTAGTCGTTTGAGATGGCAGAAGATGGGAAGTATCGAGTTGAAAAGTTTGATGGTGCAGATTTCAGTTGGTAGAAAATGTAAATTGAGGATTTGCTGGTTCAGAAGGAGTTAGACATGGTATTGGGTGACAAGCCAGAAAAGATGTCTGATGCAGAGTGGGCAGGTTTGGATCGGAAAGCCATGACGGTTATCCGACTCTCGTTGACCAAGAATGTTGCGTTTAACATTCTGAAGGAGAAGACAGCGAAAGGTGTCATGGAAGCGCTGTCTAACATGTACGAGAAGCCATCTGCAGTAAACAAGGTCTTTCTGATTAGAGAATTGGTGAACACAAAAATGAAGGAAGGCAGTTTAGTTACCGAGCACATAAATACAATGAATTCAATCTTAGCCAGACTTACGTCAGTGGGCATTAAGTTCGATGATGAAGTTCAAGCCTTACTACTGCTATCGTCATTACCTGACAGTTGGTCCGGAACGGTTACAGCAGTTACCAGTTCAACGGGACCCAATGGATTCACTTTTGAGAAGATTCGTGATCTCATTCTAGGCGAGGATGTCAGAAGAAGGAGTTCTGGGGAATCATCGAGTGAATTGCTAAATGTCAGTAGAGGAAGGAGAAATAGCAGAGGTAGTGGGAGCAGGAACAGAAGAAGGAGTCAGTCGAAGACTCAGGATCGCTCAAATGTAACGTGTTGGACGTGCAAGGAGGTGGGGCATTTCAGGAATCAATGCCCGAATAATAAACAAGTTAACATTGCAGGAGACTATGCTCATAATGATCTCTTGATATGTAGCGTGGAGAGCAGTGTGGATTCCTGGGTCATGGATTCTGGTGCTTCATTTCATGCTACCCACAGCAGTGAAGCATTGCAGAATCTGAAAGAAGGGGATTTTGGAAAGGTAAGACTAGCAAACAATAAAGTTCTTGATGTAACGGGCATGGGTGACATGATTCTGAAAACTTCAGTCGGTTCGTGGACTTTAAAGGATGTCCGAGTGATTCCAAGCTTGAAGAAACGGTTGATTTCTGTTGGGCAGTTGGATGATGAGGGACACGATGTTAAGTTCGGAAATGGGCAGTGGAAGGTGATGAAGGGGAACTTGGTCATAGCTCGAGGAAAGAAACGGAGTTCGCTGTATATGGTCTATTTACCATCTGAGGGAGTGGCTGTCCCAGATCAGAAGAGAAACAAAATCCGGTTCACAGAGTCTCGTGGGCATAAGAAGGTTCGTTTTGCAGGAGATAAACCCAGAGCCACAGGTCAGATTCAGGTTGAACGTGCTTGGAAAGGTTCAGGTAAACCAGTCAGGGGTTCTCATGGCAGTGGGAGCATCGGCAGTCAGCCAGTTAAAATTTCAGCCAGAGTTACCAGACAGTGGGTTAAGAGAACCAGTGTTCCAGCTGTCAAAGTCTCTCCGGATGATTACCTGCTAACTATGGAGAGTGTTGTTTGTTCTCAGAGTATCCCAGGATTGGGCAAGTGCAAGTGGGAGTCGGTAGGGACAGAGGACGAGTCAGGGGCAGTTTTAGCCGTGACTGATGTTGGAGCTTGGGGAAGCTTCAACGGGCCTTCAGGTTAACTGATGAAAAGGCCGCTGCAACCAGGAAGATGAGGAGGAGATTACTAGACGTACAAGTGCTCACAGTGGATGGCAGTTGAAGATTATCATGCCTCCAAGTGGGAGATTGTTGGGCTTGTGGAGGCCTGATTAATTAGGCCCGTTAGAAACCCTAATAACCCTAATCTATTTCTATAAATAGATAGCTTGTACTTGTAATCTATACACCACAAGAGAGAGAGTAATAAAATTCCTCCTAGTTGCAGTTGTGGACTAGGTCGTGAGACCGAACCACGTAAATTCTTGTGTGTCGTTTGTGTTCCGTTTTTTTCTCTATTTTCTCGTAGTTAATTTGTGTGTGTGTGTTTATTGTTGTTATTCCGTTGTCCCAACAGTCTGCTGAGCATTTTCATATAAACACAAGCAATGGGTAACATAACACATATCAAAGATTATCCAATCTCTCCCGTAAAAAATGGAAGTTCTTACTCATCATGATGAGGAACCACATTTTGTGCTGCTTCCTTTCATGGCACAAGGCCATACCATCCCTATGATAGATATAGCCCGTTTGTTAGCACAAAGAGGTGTTATTGTCACAATTCTTATGACACCTTTAAATGCCATTAGGTTCAATAGTGTTATTGGTCGTGCGGTAGAAACAGGGCTCAAAATTCATGTAGTTCACCTCTGTTTCTCAAGCTCAGAGGCAGGGCTACCAGAAGGGTGTGAAAATTGTGACATGATTACATCACTAAACATGATGAAGAATTCCTAATGCTGCTAAAATGCTTGAGACACAAGTGGAAGAGTTGCTGCAAGATTTGAAAGCATCACCACCAAACTGCCTAATTTCTGATATGTGCTTTCCTTGGACAACAAAAGTTTCCAAGAGAATTAACATCCCTAGGATTGTTTTCCATGGGATTTGCAGCTTTTCATTATTGTGCTTGCACAATTTGAGAGATGGGAAGTTGTTGGAGAGCATTACTTCTGACACTGAGTACTTTTCAGTGCCTGGACTTCCGGAAAAAGTTGAAGTGACCAAAGCTCAACTAAAAGCATTGGTAGATCCAAGTAATGCTGAATGTAGAGAATTTGGAGACCGAATGAAGGAGGCAGAGGATCAAGCTTACGGAATTCTGGTGAATAGCTTTGAGGAGTTGGAACCAGAATCTGTGCAAGGAGTTAAAAAGGCCAAGGGTAATGTTGAATTGCTAAAGTCCATGACCATCTTTATCACAAAATTTATAACTTGTTAGATCATATTATGTTTTAGTTCGTGTGAGCCTAATTCTTTTTCACCAAATACATGAAGATATTTTATGCTTTCGAGTGGCGATGTGACTCTTAAATAATTTCCTTTAGAAGCTTAAATTCTTACGGTGAACATATTCTTTATTAACATAAAATTATGTTATGTCTGAACAGGTAAGAAGGTTTGGACAATTAGTCCCGTTTCCTTATGCAACAAAGAGAGACTAGACAAAGTTGAAAGAGGAAATAAAGCCTCAATTGATGAACACCACTGCTTGAACTGTCTTGATTCTAGGGAACCAGACTCTGTGCTCTTTGTTTGTCTTGGGAGTCTATCGCGCTTGCCAAAATCACAAATGATCGAACTTGCACTTGGCCTAGAGTCATCTAAACGACCCTTCATATGGGTCGTCAGACATATATACGATGAATTTAGAAAATGGCTAAATGAAGAGAACTTTGAGGAAAGAGTTCAAAAACAGGGGATTATAATCCATGGTTGGGCACCACAAGTACTAATATTATCGCACCCTTCGATTGGGGGATTCCTAACACATTGGAGATGGAATTCGAGCTTAGAAGGGATATCTGTTGGTGTTCCAATGATCACTTGGCCATTATTTGCTGAGCAGTTTTGCAACGAGAGACTCATTGTGAATGTACTCAAGACAGGAGCGAAGGCCCGCATGGAGAACCCAGTGATGTTTTTAGAAGAAGAAAAAGTGGGAGCACAAGGGAACAAAGATGACATTAAGATGGTCATTGAAAGAGTAATGGGTGGAGAAGAGTAAGCTAAAACGAGAAGAGAAAGAGCTAAAAAGCTTGGAGAAATGGCAAGAAGGGCTGTGGAGGAAGGAGGTTCCTCTCATATCAATTTGACAAAACTAATACAAGACGTCATAGAGCAAACAAATTTTGGGGTGTAAAGTCTAGCTAATGCTTCTTGATATAGCATAAGATGCAACGTACGCAAATGTTGGAGAATCTAATATCTATATATGAATATTCGACTATGCTATAATTGTGATCAAATTTGATTTTGTCCAATCTAATTTGGTCTGCTAATATCATATCTGCTAGGTTATAAAGTATTTTAGGAAATTAGATCTGCAGAAAATTATCATTTGAGGTCAAATCTCCTAGAATTAAGGGATCAGTTTCCTAGTTTGTTATTTTTTCTCTTTTCCATAAATATTTTAATTGGTGCTGCTATAGGTGAATATAATTGAGCAATTTGGTTCCAAAACTTGCATGGTATCACAGTAACTTTATTCTTCATGGCTAAAACAACATTTACTGGGCAATATCACCAGTTGCATCAATAGAAGCCAAAAGTTTTATTAACAAAGTTCTGATATAGACAACCACAAATCAAGGCGTGATTCCTCTTATTTGTTTTTTCAACTTCTCATAGGCTGAATGACACAATCTTTCTATTTGGCGATTGATGCATGTATCAAAGAGACAAGAAAGTCTGAATCAGGGGACCCAAAATTGAACGTCCGGAGACCCTTGGCTTCTAAACTCCATGAAACCTGCTCCTAGGGATGGTTTCTCTGCTATTATAATAATGAATGGTATAGACTCCGCTGGGGATTAGATCTCCTCCTGTATTAGTGAGTCCCATATTCTCCGGTATAGGCTTAGATAAATATTGAGCACTTTGGATTTTAAGGGTTTAGGTTTACATAAGTTAACCTAGTTAAGAATTAATGATTTTCTAGGAAGAAAAATTACTTGTAGTTGTTGGGTTTAGGATATTTTTCCGATAAAAGTCCAATTTGGATCAATCCACTTTTACTTATAAGCCCACTATTATGGTACATATATAAGGCCTCTTTCGGTCTTATTCTACTGACACAAGAGAAAAATTACAGCAGTCAAATAGAGAAAAAAGGACAGATTTTAGTATAGAAAATTCAGCCCCAGCAGCCCGCTTCAAATTGCGATTCTCGCTTAGTTTCTTGTCCGATTGAGTTGATTTTTGAATATGTTATTTCTATTATTTTAATCTTTGATTGAGAACTGACAGAAGTATATTTGGAGTCCTATAGCTCCAGATTTCAATCCATGAATTATAGCTGTATTTTTGGGTGATTTTGCTCTTTTCTTCTCTAGTTTTTTGGCGCTATCTCTTATATATTGTTGCTCACTGTTTGACACTTATTTGGTGGCTATTTTGAAGAATATTATTGTATCTCTTATTGATTATAGTGGAGTTTTTGGTCTCGTGGTGTTTTACTCTTCACACCGAAGAGGTTTTTCCACGTAAATTTAGTGTCTTGTGGTTGATTTATTTTTGTCTTATGATATTCATATTTGTTGGTAATTAGCTGCTGCCCAAATCTATTTAAAATTATATTTTAGATCTCCTCTTGGTTCAAATAGATTGAAAAAATTTAAACTTGGGTATTCTTCCGCTGCTACCCTGTCGTGATTTTGTTTGTACTTTGTTTTTTCCAACAAAGTGGTATTAGAGCTTGCGCTTATTGTTGGTTATCTATTTGAATTATGGAAGCAAATATGAGTAAGATGGTGAGTTTAAATGATAGCAATTATCATATTTGGAAAGGCAAGACGAAAGATCTTCTATTTGTCAAGAAAATACATTTACCTATGTTTGCTTCTAACAAACCTGAATCTATGAATTATGAGCAATGGGAATTTGAGCATCTACAGGTTTGTGGCTATATTAGACAATGGGTTGAAGATAATGTTAGAAACCATATTGTCAATGAGACACATTCTAGAAGTTTGTGGATTAAACTCGAGACACTTTATGCTTCAAAGACTGGAAATAACTTGTTATTCCTGCTGAAATAATTGATGAATATCATATATAAAGAGGACAATCATATTTCTGATCATATAGATGATTTTCAGGGTGGCTTTGACCAACTGTCCGGAATGGGCATAAAGTTCGATGAAAAAATACAGGGACTTTGGCTTCTTAATACTCTGCTAGACTCCTGGAAAATCGTTCGAGTTTCTTTGACTAATTCTGCTCCCGGTGGTGTTATAACTATGGAATATGTTTGTTGCGCCCCATTTTTCTTGCGAAAAGCAGGATTAAACATGTGACAACTCTTTAGGATTAAATTAAAGAGAGTCACCACCTAACGATTTGTGGTGCGTTAGACACCTTACTAAACTAATTTACACGAAAGTCTACCGTCACCATATTCGGGAAGGGTTCAAATTACCTCAAAAGGAAGGTGTTAGACACCTTTCGAGGTCCACAAATGTGTTTGATGACCGAATTCATAATATATGGAGAAATTAACTAGTTAGCAAAAGCAATATTTATTTTAACCTATTTTACTTAAATTTAAACTAAACAACTAAGTCCAATTTAAATTAAAACTATGTGATAAAGAAACGGAATATCAGACAAGCGAGAAGAAAGAAATTTTTAAAAACACCATATATATAAAGAGATTATTACTATTTTTAAAAGTTAATTCAATATACAAATGATTACTAAAGAAATAACAAAGATTGATATTAATTTTCACAATGATAGATGGAGAGATTAATAGTTGATCAAAAATACAGAATGCTACAAATTCACTAATTCATTCAATAAGAGATGTTGATAAATAAATACAAGAGCTTAGCAAATAAATAAATAATAATTGAAAATATATGGTCGAACCTCGAAGAGGCGCCTATGCATCCCTGAAGGGAATCGGGCCAGACATAGTTCTGCATTTAAAAAGGGGGGGAGGGAGGTCATTTTAACCTAACGGGATCACCCCGTGCAACTAAAATAATACTTCACGAACATTTAAGATTGCTCGTATTATTAAGAGAGCACATACTATCATGTCTCAACTACCCACCTAATTAATTAATTCTTAAACCTAAAGTGTTCTAACAAAAGAGAGCACTAACATCCTAGCAAGTGCCTACCCGTTCCATACTTAATGTCCAGGAGGCAATGGACTACTAAGTTTGATTTTGGGATCTAACATTCTTAGGGTTATTAAAGATATGATCAACGTAAACAAGAGCAAGTAATATAACAAAAGATAGTTAGCATAGAAAGGTCTCACATAAGCCTCGATATTAATTAGAGTGTATTTATCCTATGAACAAATGGAGAATCCTATGGACAAAACCTCTATATGATGGACAATGCTATTTATAAAAGATCAGATTAGATGACATGTTTAAAATGATACAATGAACATGATTTAAATGCAAATGAAGTTCAATTAACATATAAAAGGCTTCAAATAAACATATAATTTAATTCCTATAAACATGATTTCAGCAATACAAGTATATATGTTAGGGGGTTAAAGCAATATCCTGGGCTTTTTCTAATTTAAATCACACTTTAAGTCCTCGAGGCATGAGTTAATATTAATTAAACCGACTAAATGTTATTAATTGCAAATAGGTTAAAATCTTGAGGGCAGATAAAATCTAGTGAACATGTTTGTTTGATAAACAAATATGAAATTTTTAGGCATGATCTCGACAAACAGATGAAGATTTGAACACATTCAAAGTAGTACTAGTGATAGTAGGCGTGCTTTGACATATTAACCGACGCAAGATTCTTTCAGCTTGGTTCTGATTTATAAATCTGAGTTGGCATGTAGATACCTATGAACATAGTCTCCACTATCGAATGATCATGCCGAAATTTATTCCATATGAGCATGATTTATAAAGTTAAAGACATAAATCAAATTTCAATAGGCATGATTTCTACTATGTTTCAAATCAAGTTGTTTTAGTTCCTATAGGCATAATTTCTAGTAGAAATAATTAAGTTTATATTAATCCTATAGGCATGATATCTAATGAGATTTTTAACCATGATGAAAGCACATACAAACCCCTTTCCACTAATATCAGCATTATTACAATTAGTACAAGCTGGTAAAAATAAGTAAATAAATAAATACAACATGTGAAAGAAAAATAATATTAAACTAATTTCTATAGCCTTCTCTTATTTCGGCGACTCTCCGATGGATCACTAAATAAAATAATACCTGCTTAAGGACTAAACAATATGCACACATAGCTACTAAAGAGCTGTGTATGTATATGCAAATAAAACAGTGATGTTGCCGCATGAGTAAATTTAAAGATTAATATTTTTCTCTAAAATCTAATAGATGATAAATCAAACAAGGTTATACATAAATAACATAGTTCATGAACAATCCCATTAATAAATAAAATTTGCATAGTTAGATTGACTAACCAGTTAAGAAGCTTTAGTATTTAATACCAGAAGATTAATTTTACAAAGCAGAGAGCCTTTTAGTTCTTAGCAAGTATTAGAAGAGACGAAGACAATTTTTAAACTAGAGAGGGAATAAGAATTCTTTGAATGATATATTACTAAGGAATAGTCATGTTCAAGTCACATTCCTAGAGACACAAAATATTTGAATGCTAAAGAGAAGATAAAACAAACTTGTTAAAGAGCAAGTCTGTTCCTCCGTCCTTTGAAAGAAGGAGAGGGCATGCTTATATAGCACAAAAGTCATAATCAATCAAAGGGAGTAAAAGGAAGGAAATAATAAGAAGAATCAATCAGAGAAATTAATTTTCTTAATTGATCATAAATGAATCGAGTAAGTATATTCTATCCAAGTTTACCATAAAAGTATAATACTAAAGTTATCCCAATAATTGAATAAAGGGGAAGGGAATATATATACCAAATATAGTTTCAGCTAGTAAAGGTAAAAGGAAAGTAATGATTTAAAATGATCAATCAAGGCAAATTTACTTTCCTTAAGTGGTAGATAGAACCAATTAGGTATAAAACTTATTAAAGTTCACCACAAATAAATATGTATTAGAGCCGTTAAACAATTAGAGAGGCACAAAATAAGAAAACAAATGATAGAGTGTGAATTTTCATAAATACATAAGTACTAAAGTGCTTATACCATGAGTCAAGACAAACAAAAATGAAATCCTCAACTAGAAAAGAGTTAATCAACAACTAAAATTAATCTATGAT
This sequence comes from Datura wrightii, assembly GCA_035772735.1. NCBI lineage: Eukaryota > Viridiplantae > Streptophyta > Magnoliopsida > Solanales > Solanaceae > Datura > Datura wrightii. Next base: position 150,419,136 of record JASDFA010000018.1, read on the forward strand.
AGTTTTACCAAAATTAATTATTAACCGGAGCTGTCACATAGTTGACAATCAGTAAGCACATAATCATGCTCCAGATTTAAAACATTCAATTACCTATTTAGCAAGATGGAGTACAAAAATTAGTGAACAAATTAAATATAATAAAGAACTGACAATCAAAAATCTATAGCAATATGAAGTTTTCTCACAAAACACAAACATAGGAGACTAATAATCAAAACTTAACACATACAATTAACATTAAAACTTATTATGAGAAATCAGCAAGAAGTAGCAACAATAATATGTAAAAGAGTTTAAACCCGAGATAGATTCATGAGAATCTGTCAAAAGTATTTATGTTCCGAGTATTGACGAGGGTCAGAGAGGAGAGGAGGCTGGAGAGGCGGGGTTGGTTTGGCGACTGTTTTGTTGGCGTTAATGGTGAGAGAAGAGAGCGGTTGGGCTGCTGTTAGCAATGGTGGCATTTGGCCGGAGCAAAGTAGGGGGAGAGGGGAGAACGAAAAAGAGACGAAGAAAGGTCGGGTGGTCACCAGTCTCAGTGGTTGTTGGTCGGAAATGATGGTGGGGATCTTGCTAGAGAGCTTGCTGGTCGGGGAGAAGAGAGAGCAAAGATGGTGACGGGTTACGGGAGAAAGGGAGATGGAGAGGGAGAGAGGAAAAAACGGTTGTCGGGGTGCTGCTTCCATTGCTGGAGATGGTTGGACCTATGGTCGGAGGCGGGAGAAATGGAGAGGAAGAGGGGAGAAGTGAGTGCCGGGTCTGGTGGTGCTATGGTGGCACTGGTAGTCGGGGTTTGTTCGCTTGTGGTGGTCGACATTAATGGAGGGAGACGGCTGGTTAGGACGAGGGAAAAAATGAGAGTGCTTTTTTCGGGTGGTTCGCTGGAGAAGACGAAGAAGGGGAGAGGGGTGCAGTCTAGTGGTTGGGGTTGGTAAAGTTGAGAGGAGGAAAAATGAGAGTTTAGGTTAGGGTTTTGGGGGATAGTGAAGTAAATAAGAAAATAAAATAGGTTTTCAATCTTAACCGTTTAATTATTACGGATGGACGACTGAGATCACGTTTAGAATAAATGGGCCGGATTCCGATAGGTCCGCGGGTCATAAAACAGGTTAAATGGATTGAATTGATTCAAAATTGAATTAGATTGAAAATGTGGCTAGAATTAATTAAAAATGACTAAAATTGACATGAATTAAGTGAATATTGGCTAAAATTTAAATAAATTATAGGAAATTTAAAAGCTGCTATATAATTAATAAAATACTATTCTTGTAAATAATTTAATAAATAGGTAACATAATAGTTTAATTTAAAATAAAAGATATACACTTTATTATTAATATAAATAATTTATAAAATTCGAGTAAAATTATACAAATATTATCATATAAATAGTTCATAACATTTGAGTAAAATTATATATTTTAAATAGGGCTTATTTAATTGAAACTATGTATGCGTATATATTAATATGCAATATACTGTATACGACATAATTACATAACATAAAAAAATTGATAAATTGAAACTAAATTTAAATAAAAATTTCTAAAAATTATAATTTCGAATAATTATGCAAAATTATGATAATTAATTACCAAAATATTGTGAATGCGGACTAAACAAGTAAGTAAAAGAGATAATTCTAAAATATGCATTATATATTAATAAGCAGATTATACGGGAGTAGGGAGGTCAAAATTGAGTGTCAATAACTACTCCTTCTTTGCTCGGAAATGAAGGATGAAATGTCGAGGAAAGAATGTTGACTCAGTAGCCAATTTTATCCGATCGAAGGAACGATCTTGGTGGGACCAGACCAAATAAAATATAAAGTTGTAAATATGTTGTGGCCAAGACTTCAGTTTCAAGTCGCCTACATATCTAAGATTTCACGAGAATCAGGTCGTGTGTAGTTCTAGATTTAGGGATGAACAAAATCCCTAAAAGAAATTAATAGAACGAGATTTGAATAAAATCGGAAGTAGCACGAGCTGATAATAATGGATAGATGAGAGAGGCATATGAATTTTTACCTTAATATCATCTTGCGATGATATCGAAATGAGAGTTATTCAGGAACGGAAGGTTAAAAAGCGTAATGAAAACGAAAACTGCTTTTCTTTTGTCTAAAGATCTAGTGTTGCATTTCCACCCGTAGACTTTAACACTATTATATAAAATGATTAATAATAAAATATGGACTAATGTAAAAGTAATGCCAGAAGAAATAGCATCGCGGGGAAAACATATATTTTTCTGAGGAAACTCAAAAAAACCTGCCTCAATTTTAATTTTTCAAAGAGGATACCTGCAAAATTTAAATGAGCTTATTAGCACTCTAATACATATATAAAACTAATTAGAATTGATATATCCTATTTTAGGGCGAATAAACCCAATCATCTTATGTCAGAGCTGATGGGCTCGAATACAAATAACGGGCTCGAAAGTAAATTATAGGGCTCAAAACATAAATCACCAGAGCTCAAAAATATAAATCATAGCGCTCAAAATTAACTTGCGGGCTCAAAAATATGAACTATAGGGCTCAAATATAATTATAGGGCTCAAAATATGATACTCGGGCTCGATTGTCCATTTTTGAGGCTACCGAGTCCAATTGTCCTATTTTAGGGTGGACTAATCCAAAATGTCCATTTATAGGGCGGACGAACTCAAAATATTCTATTTTAGGGTGGACTAACCCAAAATATCCTATTTTAGGGTGGACTAACCCAAAATGTCCTTTTATAGGGTGGACGAACCCAAAATATTCTATTTTAGGATGGACTAACCCAATTGTCCATTTTTAGGGCGGACTAACCCAAAATATCCTATTTTAGGATGGACTAACCCAATGGTCCATTTTTAAGGCGAACCAACCCAATTATCTATTTTTAGGGCGGACGAGCCCAAAATATCCTATTTTAGGATGGACAAACCCAATAACACTAGCAAAATAAAAGTATAATACGAACTTGATTGAGTAATCATAGCATAATATAGGACAAAATGAATAGAATAATAACAATTTGAAGTAGCATAATACGGGCCTGATTGAATAACATAATAATAATTTAAAGTAGTATAATACGGGCCTGAATGAATAACATAATAGCAATTTGAAGTAGCATAATACGGGCCTGATTGAATAACATAATAGTGGCATAATACGAGCATAGTAGTGGCATAATACGAGCCTGATTATAATAGTGGAACAATACGACATGATAATAACTTGAATAGTATTTTGAAAGTAGCACAATGGTGGTAGTAGTTGAGGGCAGCATAATAGTAGCCTAATAGGAGAAAAATGGTGGCTTGATAGACAGCATGATAGTAGCATAATAATAGCTTGAATAGTTGTATAACGGGCTTGATGAATAACACAATAGTAGCATGACATAATAACTTGAATATTAGGTTGATAGTAGCATAACACGGGCCCGATTGAATAACAGTAACATGATAGCCATTTAGCAATGGTAGTTTGACTTGGTGGCATAATAATTTGAATCCAAAGGCATAGCAATAGCTCGATAATAGCAGATTGGGGTCATAATAAAATTTGAATCTAGAGGTGTAATGATAGCAAAATAGATGACTAATACAAATAACAGATCATCCAAAAGTAAAATAGTCCACTCTTTATTTGACAGAGAAGGACATATGTCCTCTCGACCATGAGAATATTTCTTGGCGGGGTGTGTCTATACTCAAAGAAAATTTGTGAGTTTTAAAGGCAAGGTTAGTATGTACCTTTGCATGTCCTTTGCTCCTCATCGTTGTTTTGACCTTTATGGACTTCGCACTTTGGTGAAATTTTTTGAGAGATCCTCTAAAATTTCTGCCCCAGTTTAGAATGCAAAGTATTTCGCAAATCTCCTTGTTGCTGCTTATAGAATTTTTGAGGTTCCTTTAAAAATTCTGCCCTAGTTTGACTTAAGGACTTTGTATTCCTGCTTCACTCAAACAAAATTATCAGTTCAAAAGGAATGGTTGTCTTATATTTGAACATCAAGATTCAGTTTTGAATCCACATTTGCCGTTTAATGGTCGAAAAAAATTGTCATGAATTTCATATTTGGATGTGAGCAAAATAAGAAGGTTTTATTCGATTGAGACCAAACCCAAAAATGGGCTACCTACGTATCCATAAAGGAAATCAGGTCACACATAGTTCAGAGTACAAAGAAATAGATAAAGATGGAAAAGCTATAGAGTAGGTAATTGGAGGGTGAAGACACTTTGCTTATGACGGTCTCGTCTTCGTCAATTACTTTTGCGCTTTCTTGTCAAATGTCTCGGAACTATCTTTGTCGGATCACCTTGGACAATGATTGCTCTAGGAATTATGTAACCATAGTCCATTGGTCCTTGATGTACTATTATCTTTCCCTTCTCAACAAAATCTAAAATCTTGAATCTTGTATCTCAGTGCTGCACACTCTTCAGTATCATGACCATGAATATTTGAATGGTATGCGCGTCTCTTGGATGGATCAAAATTTTGGGATGGGTATTTTGGAATCCCTCCCTCCCTTGGTTTCAGAACTCTTTGGGCCCTCAACCTTTCAAATATGCTTGTCAAAGGTTCAACTAGAGGGGTAAATGGAGAGACCTTACTTATTTTAATTGATTGGATTGCACCGGACGAGCTTGGTATCGAAAATCATGTTGGTTGAAATCAAGTGGTGTCTGATAAACTTGGTGATGGGAGCTCCACCAGAGTCAAAAATGGCGCATACTTGTTGTGCATCCTGATGGTATTGTGGTGGAGGAATAGTGGTTGAGATACCCTTTTTTCTTTTATTCGGAGGACTTTCTCATGCTTGAGAACTTATTTGTGTTGTGGCAACATCAATAATCTTTCCTTTTCGAATGTCGTATTTCAATTCTTTCCAAATCTTAATTAGACTTGCGAAGCTATGAATGATTGTTAAATATAAATATTTACGGTATATAGCGTCTAGTGACTTGATGAAACATTGGACTAATTCCTCTTTACATAAGGAGTGACGTGTCTTAGAAGCTTCTCCCCTCCATCGCCTCACATATTCCTTAAAATATTCATGAGTCATTTTCTTTATTTCAAGAAGATTCAGAAATGTCAGACCATCCTTGGTGTTAAACTTGTATTGCTCTACGAAATCTCGAGCCATATCTTCCCAAGTATGCCATTTGTTAAAATCTTGCTTGACATACCAAGTAAATGACATTCCTATCAGACTCTGCATAAATAATCTCATTAAGAGAGCTTTATCATATTCAATTCCGACTAATCTATCACAATAGTCCTTTAGATGCTCAACTGGGTCTCCATGCCCATCGAAGATGTTGAACTTTGGGATCTTGTATCCCCCGGCAACTTAAACTTCGGTGTAGGCACAACTTCTTATACCTTAGATCCAGAATATCTCTCGAGCGTAGTTTCTCATCCATAATCTTTTCCAAGTTATTGAACTCTTTCCGTAGTGTCATGATCTCTCCTTCGGATATGGTTACATCTTGAAAAGTGCCAAGATGGGTATGCGATGAAGGAATCTGTTGAGGGAATGTAAGGGATGGGGTTAGATGGAGAAGTACTGTCGAAAAGATACTTTGTATCATGGGAGGATCAAAGTTTGTGTTAGAAATAAGACTAGAATTGTTTGGGATATTGGACATTTTTTCAAATTGTGGATTCTCAACTGAGTTGATATTCAAATACCTGATAACCTTTAGAAAAAATAAGTGAATCAAATGCAAACAACAATTAGCATTCAGAATATAAATAAAATATTAATAATAACACCAAAATAATGAGTTTGTTAAAGATTTTCAGGCTGGATAAGCAAATTTAAACTCAGACATAATGCAAAATTTGGAGGCATAAATTGGGTGATAATGACGAAACTTGTGAATTCATACGAGTTTGTTGACAAATGTTAGAGAATTTTGAATAAGCAGATGGTGACGGTGCTGACTAATTTAACAAGTCAATTGAATGAGCAAAACCGACTTGCCGGAAAAATCAGATCCTTGATTAAAAGAAAAAGGGATATGTATTGCTAAATGAAAAACAATGAATTATGCTTGTTCAAGATGAGTCAAAGTTATAGGAGATTGATGAGATATTGAAAACTTAGTGGCAAGAATATCAATTAAAATGGAGTTCAGGCTTAATTTGAACAAATAAGATGATTATGTGACTGCAAATGAATGAATGCTAAAGAGTATATTTTGGAAGCCACATAGAATAATATTGACGAAAAATAATTTGGATTAGGCTCCAGAACTGTATGTTTTGGGCCTAAAAGTATAAGTTATTATGAAATATAAGTTTGAGAGAGTATAAGCACGAAATGATTCTAGAATTATATGAAAGGACAAACGGAAATAAAATAAGAAACAATTACACAAACATATTTCAAATTAACCTGTAGCAAATAATTCGCACGTCCTAATGTATCGTGACCTCCTCTTTGTGCCAGAGGTAGGCCTAACGAATTCTGAGAGACAAACATGCCATAATGTATCATCCTATTTGCACCTACTAAAGTACCCAATATAGATAATCTACATTATTTTACATAATGAATTATTACAAGAATGAAAAAATTACAAAAGAAATAAAGCTATAATCTAAATTTAAAGGCTCCTCCTTCTTTTTGCTTCATCACAGCTTACACGACATAAATTAATCCTTTACAACCTGCACTATAAAATGTTAGTTTTACCCTTCCCTCCTAAGGAGAAAATAGTTTACATATTTAGGCATATTTATCTCTCAAAATGAAATGCAAATAAGCATGATATAATATCCCTTTTTAGGGTCGTAACCCCTTAGGGACACCGAAAAAGGTCAAACTATCGGTCTTAATACACCAATAGTATCAAAACCTCCTAGGACTAATGCATGTATGATATGACCTAGCCTTTTAAGAATTGGGTAGATATAGACCGAAAGGTTTTTCTTATGCGAGAAGGCACGTGGTCATATAGTAAAACTATCTATTCGCCCCACGTATATGCCAACTCAGTAAATGGGTTTTTGAAAGAAATTCGGAGAAGTGCAAAGCACAACTCGCATGTATAGTGTGTGAGAGTGAAAAGTTCCCAAGTGGAGAAAATATGATCGAAATGGCAATTTATAAAGCAATAATAATTAACACATAATGAAAAGGGGTAACACAATAAACAGTTAAGAAAAGCAATAAAAATTTAATAAAGCAACAAAAATAATTAAACATGTCATAGGTTATTTCAAATAAACACATAAAGAAAGAGTTGAAAAGGATTAACATTAAATAATAGCATTAAACAAGAAACATACAAGGAAATGAGAAAGGAGATTAAACATGTACTAAATAATTTAAATAAGGAAATAAATAAAGAAAATAAGGGGGAAGGATTAAACATTGAAGAATATAATAATTTAAACAAGAAAACAAATAAAGGGAATACGGAAAAGGGTTTACATGGAAGGGAACAAATTAACTTAAGAGAGTAACAAATCTAATTAGACATATGCACTTAAAATTCATATAAATAATGAAGGCGTCCTTTTTGGGATTGTAAAAATACTTTGGGACACAAGGTAAGTTCACTATTGGTCTTGACGCGCCATGGGCGTCGCAACTTCTTAGGTATGATGTGTATTCCTTAGTAAAGGATTACACAGTCAAGCTTTAAGAATAAGAGTGGGTTTAAACACGGTCCCCTCAAGAAGACAACTTGAGAGTGGGAATTTCCATGGCTATCGACACACCGCTGATCGACAAATCCATAAGACATTTTTCGACACGGGTGTTGTAATAGTGAACGGCCGTGAAACCATGCAACCTTTATCAAGTGTGCGACAGTGAGAGGCTCCCAAATGGGGGAAGTATGAGCAGAATGACAATTATAAGAAGGCAACAACATATAACAAATTAAGAAAAATCATAAAAAAGTATTCAGTTGATAAAGGTGTAAGAAAACATAAATACATTAAGTAAAGGGGTAGGTAAATAAAGTAAAGAAAATAACAAATTTGTTAGTCATAACATATCAAAGAGATAATACTCAATAAAATTAACAGATAAATAAATGTCAGGGATATTTATGAAAAGTGCATTACATAAACAAGAAAAGAATGACATGTCCATGGAAATAGAATAATTTAATCAAGACAACAAATAAAGAAAAATTAGAAAATATTCAACACAGAAGGAAGATTTACTAATTAAGAAACATATCAAAGGTAAAGAAATAGACTTAATCATGTAAAGAAATTAATCTAAACACGACAACAAATAAAGCAAAAGAAAAAAGCTATAAACGGAAAGAAACATGAATTATATAAGAAAATAAATATTCAAATTAAGGCAAATAAGTATTCATGAGAGAAGTGAATCTAAACCTAACTAGAAGAGAAATAAAGTAAAAACAAAAATAAATAATTCATATGATACAAATAAATATGCAAGAAAAACACAAAATTCCACATAAATATATATATCAGTAATGGTTAGAACAAAAAAATATCCCCAGCGGAATCGTCATGCTGTCGCGCCCCATTTTTCTTGCGAAAAGTGAGATTCAACATGTGACAACTCTTTAGAATTAAATTAAAGAGAGTTGCCACCTAACGATTTGTGGTACATTAGGCCACCTTACTAACTAATTTACACGAAAATCTGTTTGAATAACCTACATCACCAGATTCGGACAAGAGTTTAAATTACCTCAAAAGAAAGGTGTTAGACACATTTCGAGGTCTACAAATATGATTCCTGCCCAGATTCATTAATATGTGGGAAAATTAACTAGTGAGCAAAAACAAGATTTATTTTAACCTATTTTACTTAAATTTAAGCTAAACAACTAAGTCCAATTTAAATTAAAATTATGTGATAAAGAAACGGAATATTAGACAAGCAAGAAGAAAGAAAGTTTTAAAAACACCATATATATAAAGAGATTATTACTATTTCTAAAATTTAATACAATATACAAATGATTACTAAAGAAATAACAGAGATTGATATTAATTTTCACAATGATAGATGGAGAGATTAATAGTTGATCAAAAATACAAAATATTACAAATTCACTAATTCATTCAATAAGAGATGTTAACAAATAAATACAAGAGCTTAGAAAACAAATAAATGAAAATTGAAAATATAGGGCCGAACCTCGAAGAGGCACCTATGTATCCCTGAAATCAATCAGGTCAGATGTAGTTTTGCATTTATAAAAGGGGAGGAGTCATTTTAACCTAACTGGATCACCCCGTGCAACTAAAATAATATTTCACAATCATTTAAGATTGCTCGTATTATTCAGCGAGCACAGACCATCATATATCAACTACCCACCTAATTAATTAATTATTAAACCTAAAGCGTTCTAACAAAAGAGAGCACTAACATCCTAGCAAGTGCCTACCCATCCCATACTTAATATCCAGGAGGCAATGGACTACTAAGTTTGATTTTGGGATCTAACATTCTTAGGGTTATTAAAGATATGATCAGCGTAAGCAAGAGCAAGTAACATAACAAAAGACAGTTAGCATAGAAAGGTCTCACATAAGCCTCGATATTAATTAGAGTGTATTTATCCTATGAACTAATGGAGAATCCTATGGACAGAACCTCTATATGGTGGACAATGCTATTTATAAAAGATCAGATTGAGATGACATATTTAAAATGATATAATGAACATGATTTAAATGCAAATGAAGTGCAATCAACATATAAAAGGCTTCAAATAAACCTATAATTTAATTTCTATAAACATGATTTCAGCAATACAAGTATATATGTTAGGGGGTTAAAGCAATATCCTGGGCTTTTTTAAATTTAAATCACACTTTAAGTCCTCGAGGCATGATTTAATATTAATTAAACCGACTAAATGTTATTAATTGCAAATAGGTTAAAATCTTGATGGCAGATAAAATCTAGTGAAAATGTTTGTTTGATAAACAAATATGAAATTTTTAGGCATGATCTCGACAAACAGATGAAGATTTGAACACATTCAAAGTAGTACTAGTGATAGTAGGCATGCTTTGACATATTAACCGACACAAGATTTTTTCAGCTTGATTCTGATTTATAAATCTGAGTTGGCATGTAGATACCTATGAAAATAGTCTCCACTATCGAATGATCATGCCGATATTTATTCCATATGAGCATGATTTCTAAAGTTAAAGACGTAAATCAAATTCTCATAGGCATGATTTCTACTATGTTTCAAATCAAGTTGTTCTAGTTCCTAGAGGCATAATTTCTAGTAGAAATAATTAAGTTCATATTAATCTTATAGGCATGATATCTAATGAGATTTTTAACCATGATGAAAGCACACACAAACCCCTTTCCACTAATATCAGCGTTATTACAATTATTACAAGCTGGTAAAAATAAGTAAATAAATAAATACAACATGTGAAAGAAAAATAATATTAAACTAATTTCTATAGCCTTTTCTTATCCCGGCGACTCTCCGATGGATCTCGGAATAAAATGATACCTGCTTAAAGACTAAACAATATGCACGCATAGATACTAAAGAGTGGTGTATGTATATGCAAATAAAACAGTTATGTCGTAGCATGAGTAAATTCAAAGATTAATATTTTTCTCTAAAATCTAACAGATGATAAATCAAACAAGGTTATACATATTAAACATAGTTCATGGACAGTCCCAGTAATAAATAAAATTTGCATAGTTAGATTGACGAACCAGTTAAGAAGCTTTAGCATTTAATATCGAAAGATTGATTTTGCAAAGCAGAGACTTTTAGTTTTTAGCAGGTATGAGAAAAGAGGAAGACGATTTTTTAACTAGAGAGGGAATAAGAATTTTTCGAATGATATACTACTAAGAAATAGTCATGGTCAAGTCACATTTCTAGAGAGACAATATATTTAAATGCTAAAGAGAAGATAAAGTAAACTTGCTAAAGAGCAAGTTTGTTTCTCCGTCCTTTGAAAGAAGGAGAGGGCATGCTTATATAGCACAAAAGTCATAATCAATCAAAGGGAGTAAAGGGAAGGAAATAATAAGAAGAATCAATCAGAGCAATTAATTTCCTTAATTTATCATAAATATATCATGTATGTATATTCTATTCAATTTTACCATAAAAGTATAATACTAAAGTTGTTCCAATAATTGGAAAAAGGGGAACGAAATATATATACCAAATATAGTTTTAACTGGCAAAGGTAAAAGGAAAGTAATGATTTAAAATGATCAATCAAGGCAAATTTACTTTCCTTAAGCGGTAGACAGAACCAATTAGGTGTAAAACTTATTAAAGTTTACCATAGATAAATATGTATTAGAGTCGTTAAACAATTGGAGAGGTAGAGAGAAAGAAAACAAATGATAGAGTGTGAATTTTCATAAATACATAAGTACTAAAGTGCTTATACCATGAGTCAAGGCAAACATAAATGAAATCCTCAACAAGAAAGGAGTTAATCAACAAGTAAAATTAATCTATGATAGTTTTACCAAAATGAATTATTAACCGAAGCTATCACATAGTTGACAATCAGTAAGCACATAATCATGCTCTAAATTTAAAACATTCAAATACCTTTTTAGTAAGGTGGAGTGCAAAAATTAGTGAACAAATGTAATATAATAAATAATTAGGGCTCAATCAAAAATCTGTAGCAATCTGAAGTTTTCGCACAAAAGACAAATATAGGAGACCAATAATCCACACTTAACACACATAATTAACATTAAAACTTATTATGAGAAATCAGCAAGCAGTAGCAATAATAATATGTAAAAGAGTTTAAACTTAAGACAGATTCATGAGAATCTATCAAAAATCTTTAGCGGTCCGAGTATTAACGAGGGTCAAAGAGAAGAAGAGGCTGGAGAGGCAGGGCTGGTTTGACGGCATTAGTGGTGAGAGAAGAGAGCAGTTGGGTTGTTGTTAGCGATGGTGGCATTTGGACGAAGCAAGGTGGGGGGAGAGGGGAGAACGACAAAGAGGCGGAGAGAGGTTTGGTGGTCACCGATCTCGGTGATTGTTGGTCGGAAATGATGGTGGGGATCTTGCTAGAGAGCTCACTGGACGGGGAGAAGAGAGAGCGAGGGTGGTGATGGGTAACAGGATAAAGGGAGATGGAGAGAGAGAGAGAAAAAAGAGCGGCTGCTCTGGTGTTGTTTCCATTGCTGGAGATGGTTAGAGCTATGGCCGAAGGTGTGAGAAATGGAGAAGAAGAGGGGAGAGTGAGCGTCGGGTCTGGTGGTGCTATGGTGGTGCTGGTAGTCAAGGTTTGTTCGCCCGTGGTGGCGAGCGTTAATGGAGGGAGACAACTGGTTAGAAGGAGGGAAAAAATGAGAGTGTTTTTTAGGGTGGTTCGCCAAAAAAGATGAATAAAGAGAGATGTGTGCAGTCTAGTGGTTGGGGTTGGTAAGGGTGAAAGTAGGAAAAATGAGAGTTTAGATTAGAGTTTTGGGGGATGGTGAAGCAAATAAGGAAATAAAATAGGTTTTCAATCTTAACCATTTAATTATTACGGATGGACGACTGAGATCACATTTAGAATAAATGGGTCGGATCCAGATAGGTTCGTGGGTCATAAAAAGGGTTAATGGGTTGAATTGATTCAAAATTGAATTGGATTAGAAATATGGATAGAATTGATTAAAATTGGCTAATGAATTAAGTAAAGAGTGGCTAAAATTTAAATAAATTGGAGAAAATTTAAAAGATGTTATATGATTAATAAAATACTATTCTTGTAAATAATTTAATAAATAAGTCATATAATAGTTTAATTTAAAATAAAAGATATACGCATTATTATTAATATAAATAATTTATAAAATTCGAGTAAAATTGTTACAAATATTATCATGTAAACAGTTCATAACATTTGAGTAAAATTATATATTTTAAATATGACTTATTTAATTGAAACTAGGTATGCGTATATATTAATACGCAATATAATAAATACGACATAGTTACATAACATCAGAAAATTGATAAATTGAAACTAAATGTAAATAAATATTTTTAAAAATTATAATTTAGAATAATTATGAAAAATTATAATAATTAATTATCAAAATATTGTGAATGCAGACTAAACAAGTACGTAAAAGAGATAATTTCAAAATATGCATTATATATTAATAAGCAGGTTATATGGGAGTAGGATGGTCAAAATTGGGTGTCAACAATGCTAAGAGTGGTGTCTTAAATGAAGAGATGAGAAGAAGATCTCAAGCTTCATCTTCTTCAGTTTCACACTGATGTTTTGGTTATTGAAGATAGGGGCTCAGAATGATAGAGATAAAAATAGAAGCAAGTCAAAGTCAAAGTACAAGAACTTTATATGTGACTATTGCAATAAGAAAAAGCATATCAAGAAATATTGTTACAAGCACAAGAGAGATATGAGGCAACAAAAGAAAGATGACGCTAATGAAAATAATGTTGCTATTGTTGCTAAAGACGATCTTCTTGTTGCATGTGGTGAAAATGCCATTAATCTTGTTTGTGGTGAATCTAGATGGTTTATTGATTCTAGTTCTACTTCTCATATCACCCCAAAGAAGGAATTATTTTCTTCTTATACTCCAGGTAATTTTGAAATGTTAAAAATGGGAAACAATGATGAGGTTGAGGTACTTGGCATTGGCACGGTTTGTTTGAAAAGTAAAAATAATTCTATATTAGTTCTTAACAATGTCAAGCATGCTCCAAATGTTCGCCTGAATTTAATTTCTATAAGAAATCTTGATGATGAGGGTTATTGTAATACCTTTGGTGGTGGCTAATGGAAGCTTACTAAAGGTTCAATGGTGGTGGCTCGAGGTAATAAGTTGTCTAACTTATACGTATTTCAGGGCTCCATTTCTAGAGGCTTAGTAAATTTGGTGGAGAATGATAGTTCATCAGAGTTATGGCACAGAAGGCTAAGTCATATGAGTGAGAAGGGGATAAACAGTTTTTCTAAGAAAAATTTGCTTTCTGGAATGAAACAAGCAAAGTTGAAGAAGTGTGTTCATTGCTTAGCCGGTAAATAGAAAAGAGTTTCTTTTCAAAGTCATTCGCCTTCAACAAAGCTTGATTTGCTGGAATTGGTGCATTTTGATTTGTATGATCCTTTTAAGGTAAAGTCTCATGGTGGTACATTTTCTTTTATGACTTTTATTGATGATCATTCTCGCAAACTTTGAGTATTTTCTTTGAAGTCCAAGGATCAAGTATTTGATGTGTTCAACAATTTTCAAACCTTGATTGAGAGACAAACAGGGAAGAAATTAAAATATATCCACTCAGATAATGGTGATGAATATATTGGTCCTTTTGATAACTATTGCAGAGAGCAGGGTATTCAATATCAGAAAACTCCTCCGAAGACTCCTCAGTTAAATGGTTTAGCAGAGAGGATGAACAAAGCTTTAGTTGAGAAGGTTAGATGTTTGTTTTCCGATGCTAAGCTGTCATATTCCTTTTGGACAGAAGAACTTACTACTGTTGTTTATGATATTAACTAGCAAATGTATTCACACTTCGTGTGATCAATATTAAAATAATTATACTCTCATTATATTATATTTTAATTTTCTCATATCGTATTATAAACACTAATAAAGTGTAGGTATATTTAGAAATATAAAATAAATAATAGTTTTTATATATTTTTTAAAATATTTTAGTAGATTGTATATTAAGGTATTTATTTGTGATATGATCAAGTACAATATCTTTATAATTATAAAATATACTTATACGCAATATGTATTTATATCAATACGTGCTACTTCAAATTAACAAAAAATAATAATCATAAATTTCTTTGCAATAATTTACCTAAGTACACCTCACTTACGAATTTGAATATTGCATTGCAAAATGGTGTCTTTTTATTCTATAAAATTTTCTTTAGGTGATTATTTAAGAAAAATAATTATATTTTAGTTAAGAAAATGTATTTGATGATAAGATTTTTGAAATTTAAACTAAAATAAAATAATATCCTAATATCATAATTTATCATAAATAAATATTCAATTTAGAAAATATAAAATTTATAATATCTCATTAAAATTAATAGAGTAAATATTCTATTATTGTCGATGTCCTCTTCTCTTTTTCGTTTCTAATAAAAAAGTATAGAGTTGTCGAACACTCTAATTTTGATCAAAATAAGTAAATAATTAATTATATTAAAATGACATAAGTAATATAAAAATATCTATACACAGTTCTAATGAACGTATTAGCCTTTTTAAGACTATCTTTTATGTTTGATCTTCCATTTCTAACACTTATGAATTCCTTCAATTTCTGGGATCTATATATGTACTCACATGTTAATAAAAAATCAGCCTCTCCATATGACATAAAATAATATTTTAAAAAATTAAATTTTAAATTATATGGTTAATAACATATTGACAGATTTGCGATCTTATGGCTATCATGCACAATAAAAATAGATTTACCTTCCAAAAGAAATAAGAAAAAGTAAAGATCAAATCTAAAAGATTCGTGATTAATTTGAGAGTGAAATTATAGAATACAACATCATTTCAAATAATAAAACAACTATTGTCTTCTTTCTCAACAACAAAATCCTTTGGCTGTATCGATTGTTATCGTTGTATTCATTCAATGATTTTCACTTCCATCACCCTTGAATGACCTGACTTCTCCTTCTATTTTCTTTATTTTCTTGTCCTCTTTATTAGATAAAGCTATAACCAATAGGTAATATTCCAGCATAAAACACTGCAAAAGGAACAAAAGAGAAGATCGAATAAGAAGAAAACAAAAATTGAATTTTTAAAAGTTCTCTTTATAATTTTAATTTTACAAATTGAAGAAATTGTGATACATTATTTTTCAGTTAGCTCTAATATATTTCATATTTTCAGTTTGACAAAAAAATATTTTGAAAGAAAAAAATAATATTAAAACTATATTGATATTATACTACATAATAACTTTACATATGCAATTATTGGGTAAAACAACTTTTTTTGGTAAGAATAACAATTATTAATAAAAAAAAAATATGACAAATTTTTTGTTGATTATACTCATAAATTATGAAGCTGTTTTTTCTGTAAATTAATCAATCTTTTAATCATCATATAAATTTTTGTATCTTTCATGTGTTATTGTACTTCTTCATTGAAGCATCATTAATAATTTACAACAAAAGTATACTTTTACTTCTCATTACTAAAAGAAAAAAATAGAAAATGTTACTCACACATATAATCTGAATGATCTAATTCATATATAATATGAACATATAAAAACAATCTCATAATGAATATAATTTACTCAAAATGTCTATATTTCAAGTAATAGAATAAAAACATATATTTCTAGACCAACAACTCTTTAGATATATTTACTATTTCACAAATTTTAATCATTTTCTAATTTTAAGTTTTATAAACATAAAATTTTAGCATTCAAGTTTAGATATATTTCTAGTCATTTTTTTTATTTTGAAAATAAAAAGAAGAGGAATAGATTTCATGAAATATTATTCTTTTAGTCAAAATAAGTGAAAGGGAGAAAGAACAAATTTAATTAGAATTCTTTTCACAAATTGTAAAAAAAAAAAAAGGAGGAAAATTTTGAGTTATTTTTTGATGATAGAAATATGTCACGTCATCTACCAAACACCTATCTTACATACATACATACATATATACATATATTCTTCTTTGTATCTTTCAAATTTTCTAGTATTTATTTTAGAGATAAGAAAAATAAAAAATAAACCCACAAAAAAGAATAAGAAAGAGGGAGAAAATTTTAAAAGTAACAAAAGGAAATCAAGATACAAATTTAAAAGTTTCATATTAGGTTTTAAAAATGAGAACTATACATATTCTTTTCATTTTTTTTACACTCCCCTTTACTTTTTTTATTTTTCTTTCTCAGTTTATAAGATGAGAAGATCTGTACATACCCTTTTATTTTCTTTATACTCCTTCTATTTACCTTCTCTTTTTTACCCTTTCTATTCCCTTGCATAAAGATAAACTCTTTTCTTTTACTACTCTTAATAAATCTGTATACTATATTATTTCGTATAAATATATACATTCTTTCTATATATATTCGACGCATTTTTATATTACCTTTTTCTTCTCTACCTTCCTCCTCTTAATTCATTATTAATGACCATAACATAAACTTCATTTTGTATCAATTTTCTCATAATAATTAGTCTTCCATAGTTAAAATAATCTCAACATCAATATACAATTTAGCATGCTAAAGAGTGTAACGACCCGCATGTCATTACGGGAAGGGAATGGACTTAGAGTGCTAGAAACAGGCTAAGAGAAGGATAGAAAAAGTTATGAAATAATCTAACTATAAAACTGATCGAATTTGAGGAGTTACTGATTCGGGGGATCGCTGCAGCGAGATCGTGATAACAGCCGAAGTCCCGCAGTGACGAAGTTGGGAAGCAACCGCTGAAACCGTTGCAGGGATCCGCTACAGCGGACTACGAGAATCAGAAAGTTGGTTTAAGTGGAATTTTCAGGATTTTTACCCCATTATTTCTAAAACTCAATTAGAAGGGTTAAAGAACGAAAATTTTATCCAGAGCAGTGAACTTTCTTCCTAAGGTAAGTTTCTTAATCTCCTTCCCTTACTATGAGTATTGCTGATCCTAGAATTTTTGTAGACCTTTTAATGGTGGATTTTTGAGCGGAGAAAGCCTTAGGCTGTTAGACTAGGGCTGAAGTATGGAGAGTTCATGAGGTGGGATGATTTGATGTTTGAGGAGTGTTATTTGATGTTTGAGGAGTATTGATCACTCCGCTAGGATTATTTATTTGAGAACGAGGGTTACACAAGAATTGAGACCTAGAACTAAGTAAAATTGGGGGTTCACTTTCGAAAGTGCCTTAAAAGGAAGGGTTTAATCTTCTAAAACCCTTATTCGAAGAATGAGTAATGATTACTCTCTATTGTGTTGTATATTTCGAGCATTCCAAAGCGGTGAGAAAGGGCAAGGTTCTGGTGGAGTAATTGACTCTTCGTGTTAAAAATCGAGGTAGGTTATGATTAAAGGGATTAGAACCTATATAATAGCCTATATATTGTGTGTAATGTTGATATACGGTTGGTCTTTGGACATTATTTGTTGCAAAAATATATTATTGATAGCTTGTTAAAAGAATGTGAATACGATATGGTATTAAAACTGTGATAACTGTTAAGTAAGGATATTATACTTTGTTAATGATATGGTTGTTGGTTTGTAATTGTTACTTACGGGAGTAGATTGTAACCTCCTGTTGTTAAATAATGCACCTTGATGTGTTCATTGATGAGAAGATGTAGGATAGTATTAATATCCTAAGATGAGAGGCTCGTGCTTGAGGGGAACATTCGGACGAGCGTATGAGGGGAGCGGGTGCCACGCCAGCACACTACATGGATTTCTAGAATCCCATGCAGGTCATGACTGGAAGGGCAAAAATAAGACCCTCTAGCATGGGTGTACACTATTATTATTGTTTGAGTGTTATGGAGACATGGGGGAGGCGTGTGCCTGACATATCACGCTTGATTTTATTTTATGATACATTTGTTTGAGCGGTTATGATGATATGGCGGAGGCGTGTGCCAGACATTATCACCATTTGTTTTATTTTATGTTGAATGTGTAACCTATGAATGTTTGGAGTGAGCATGTGCTAAGTGGATGAATTTAATTGTTGATCTATAAGTGTGATGAGAAGAGAAAAGTGGGAAAAGATCCTAAACGCAATTCGGGTTAATGACTAAAAATGTTGAGTTGGTTACTGTGACTAGATGTTTTAAACTGTATGTTGAGATGAATTGTTACCATGATGTCAATACTTGCGTTATATCTGAATGAGATATAGAGTATAAACTGTTGTAAACTATGAGCTTAAGAGGGTGCAGCAAGTTGAGTTACTGCCTCGAGCTGTACCACTGTAACGGGGCTTTTTCTGCTGTGGCGAGATCGCTTTAGCGGTTAAGTGACCACTGCAGTAAAAGGCCCAATCTAGTGAGCAGACCAGCTATCACCTGTGTAGAGCTAGTACACGTAAGATGGTTTTTGTGCTTTGGTGTGATATTGAGGACTTATTTTATATCATGTTTGCTTTGATTATATGTTATTATGTAAGGTCGGCCGATGATGCATACCTGTACTATGTTTTGCATTGACCCTGCTCCTGTACTTCTTTTCTGAGTGTAGAATTTAATCCAGGAAGCTCCTCTCATCCCTACCTTTAGTCTATAGCAATTTGTTTGAAAGTTGAGCAGTGCAAGATGGGTTGATTCATTCCTTCAAGAAGATGTCCCTCCTATGGACATTACAATTTTCTTTTATATTTTTTTTCTTTGGTTAAAAATTCTAGAACTGTTGTTACATGTCGAGGTGCAATGACAATCAGGTCTTGGGATTTTTGTTTGTTCGATTTTAGAAGAATTTATTTGTTTGATGATTCATTTTGTTTTATTATAAGTTTTATATCTTTATGACTGTTCGATGTTGAGTTAAGTTTGAAAATTACTAGTTCGCCCACCGGGGGGTTAATGTGGGTGCCAATTATGGTCACTTTGGATCATGACAAAGTTGATATCAGAGTTCTAGGTTTTTTGATCTCATTACACTAAGATGGGTCTAGTAGAGTCTCGCGGATCATTGCAAAGACATCTGTAACTTATCTTTGATAGGCTGTAGGACTTTAGGAAAAACTCTCTTTTCCCTTCCTTTCGTGTGTTACTTGATTCCAATTGGTATCCAAATTGGTATCTACCACCTTTTCTTTCTTTCCTTCTCAGATGGTGAGGACACGCGCAAATGGTAACAGAAATGCAGCACCCGAACCAGCAGTGGCAGCCGCAGTTCGTGGCAGAGGAAGGGGCAAATTTCATGGACGGAGGTCTGATACTGCTAGGGGAGGGGCTCGTGCTCCTGCTCCAATCAGGAAGAGGTCTGCATCTCCTGTACCACCATCAGTACAGGAGCAAATGGCTGTTGAAGTTTAAGTTCCGAAACAGGGAGAAGCTCCTGCCGCTCCAGCATCCTATGAGGTTCTTGGCTCATGTCCTCAATCTCCTGAGTGGCCTGCTGGATACTGGGGCAGCGCTAGCAACTCCTGCGGGACAGCAGTGGGGGATATAACATGCAGCTGTTATGGCTCCTCGAATTGATGACTTGTCGGAGGCTGTCATGTTCTTGAGACCGATAGTGGGACCGGTGATGACGGGGAAGGAGCATGACCTGTTTTGTAGGTTCACCAAAAAGAAGCCTCCCACTTTCTATGGCATTGAGGCGGAGGACGCCTATGAGTTCATTATCGACTATCACGAGAGGCTTCACAAGATGGGGCCAGTAGAGAAGTATGATGTAGAGTTTGTTACTTTTCAGTTGATGGGCGATGCTAAGCTCTAGCAGAGAGATTTTGTGGAGTGTAGACCAGCGGGGTCACCACTATTGACTTGGACCCAATTCTACTCCACATTCTTGGAGAAGTATGTTCCCTGCACTTTGAGGGACAGGAGACGAAATGAGTTCACTACCATCGAGCAGGGGAACTCATCTGTTGCAGCATACGAGACCCGATTTCCTTCACTGTCCAGGTATGCTCTACCTTTACTGCCTACCAAGGAGGAGAGAATCGGGCGGTTTGTTAAAGGCCTAAATGTGGGTCTCCAGGTATCAGCTCTCTAGATGGTTTCATCAGGTAAGACCTTCCAAGAGGTGGTGGGATATGTGAAGTCTGTGGAAGGGGTGAGACAAGAGGGATATGCAAAGAATGCCGAGAAAAAGGCTCAGAGGGTGGGTTCCTTTAGTAACTCATTTTCCAAGGCTCCGGCACCGCAGGGTTTCTCTGGGTGCCCTATTCAGTCCACTATGCAGGTGTCAGCCGGAGGTCCACCAGGGACAGCTCCGCGACCATCAGGTGCAGTTGTGGGTACCCAAATCATTTGTTCAGACTTCGGAGCTCGCTCTATTTTCTCTGTTCTGACCCAGAGGCTAGTGATTGAGAAGGTCTGTCATAAGTGTGGTGAGTATGGCTACATGCATAGATGGTGCCTTAGGTTCATACAGGGTGGACAGATTGTCTCTCACCCAGCTCCCCAAGTTCCGACCCCTACCAGGAGAGGAGGTAGTGCATTCAGTCAGGATCGTCCACAGTTGGAATGAGGTAGTCAGCCAGTCGTTAGAGGTGGTGCTAAATAAATTAGAGGACGTGCTCAGATGGGTGGGATGGGCACCTAGTCAGGTAGAGGGGTGGCACAGCCCAACGAGGGCGCTTCTTAGGCGGGTAATCAGGCCCATTTTTATGCTTTTCCTGGTAGGCCAAAGGCAAAGGCTTCATACATTGTTATTATAGGTATGATCTTCGTGTCCGACAAAATGGCTATTACATTATTTGATTCGGGTTCTATATTTTCTTATGTGTATGCTTATTTTTTCTTGGGTTTGGATCTTATTTATGATGTGCTTTTTAATCCTATCTGTGTGTCTACTATTGTTGGGGATTTTGTGGTGGTGGATAGGGTTGTTCGTGACTGCATTGTTGATTTCATGGGGTTTGACACTCTGGAAGACTTAGTGATCTTGGACATGGTTAATTTTGATATAATTTTTGGAATGAGCTAATTGTCCCTTTACCATGCAATTTTATATTACCATGCTAAGACTATCACTATATCGGGGCTAGGGGCACTAGGTTGGAGTTGAAAGGGAATTGTAGCCCTGCTCCTAAGAAACTCATCTCTTATATTTGTACCCGTAAGTTGATAAAGTAGGGTTGTTCAGCGGATCTCTGACGGTCCTTCCATAGAGTCGGTCCCAGTTGTTCATTAGTTTTTAGAGGTGTTCCCTACAAATTTGTTCAACATGCCGACAGACCATGACATTGATTTCTGTATAGATTTAGATCCAGGGACTCAACTAATTTCTATTCCTCCGTATCGAATGACACCTGTTGAGTTGAGAACTCAAGGAGCAGTTGCAGGAGTTTCTTAGTAAAGGGTTTATTAGACCAACTGTGTCACCATAGGGTGCCCTAGTTTTGTTTGTGAAGAAGAAGGATGGTAGTATGCGGATGTGCATCGACTACTGCCAGTTGAGTAAGATAACTACTCGGAACAAGTACCCTCTTCCTCGAATAGATGATTTGTCTGATCAGTTACAGGGGGCGGCTGTGTTTTTGAAAATTGATTTGAGGTCGAGTTATCACCAGCTGAAAATTTGGACTGAGGATATTCCCACAATAGCCTTTCAGACTAGGTATGGGCATTACGAGTTTCTAGTCATGTCATTCGGACTCACTAATGCCCCGGCTGCGTTCATGAGCCTGATGAATAGTATTTTCAAACCTTACTTGAACTCCTTTGTGATTGTATTTATTGATGATATCTTGGTATATTCTAAGACCAAACAGGAGCATGAAAATCATCTCAGAATTGTGTTGGGATTGCCGAAGAAGCAGTTGTATGCCAAATTCTCTAAGTGTAAGTTTTGGTTAGAATCAATGCCTTTTTTTGGGCATGTGGTTTCCAAGGAGGGAATCCAAGTTGACGAAGGCGGTCAGAAATTAGGCGAGGCCAACCAACATGACGGAAATTTAGAGTTTTATGGGGCTGGCCAATTACTACTGTCGGTTCGTGAAGGATTTTGCATCCATCGCTTTGGTTCTAGCCAAGTTGACTCAAAAGGATGTACCCTTTCAATGGTCAGAGGAATGTGAAGCAAGCTTTCAGAAACTCAAGACTCTGCTAACCACAACACCTATCCTGGTGTTACCAACGGAAGGTGAAGACTTTTCTATTTATTGTGATGCCTGACGGTCTGGGTTGGGTGATGTGTTAATGCAAGAAGGACAGGTTGTTGCTTATACCTCAAGGTAGTTGAAGGTGCATGAGAAGAATTATCCCACGCATGACCTGGAGCTAGCGGTGGTGGCGTTCACTCTAAAAATCAGGAGGCACTATTTATATGGGGATCGTTGCGAGGTGTTCATAGACTATCACAGCTTGCAGTATGTGTTCTCCCAGAAGGATCTCAACTTGAGGCAGAGGAGATGGATGGAACTGCTTAAGAATTATGATGTCACCATTTTATACCACCCAGGGAAGGCCAATTGGAGGCAGACGCATTAGTCAGAAATCAGTGAGCATGGCAGTCTAGCTTGCCTGAAGGCTACCCAGCAACCGATGGCCAGAGAAGTTCAAACCTTGGCAAATAGCTTGGTGAGATTATCGTTGACTGAAACGGGTGGGATATTATCTAGTGTAGAGGCTAAGTCATCCTTGTTTAAGGAAATCAAAGTAAGACAGTTTGAGGATGAGAAACTGGCTAAGATTCAAGATAAGGTGTTTCCAGGAGAAGCCAAAGAAGCAGCATTAGATGCTAAAGGGATCCTGAGAATAAAGGGAAGGGTGTGTATTCTCCAAGTTGGTGAGCTAATTCAGACTCTCCTGGTAGAAACTCACAACTCGAGGTACTCCATTCACCCCAGAGTCACCAAGATGTACCATGATCTGAAACAACACTATTGGTGGGGCAGGATGAAGAGAGACATTGTTGACTATGTCGCTCAGTGTTTGAACTTCCAGCAAGTGAAGTATGAGCACCAAAAGCTGGAGGAGTACTTCAGCGGATGCCTATTCCGAAATGGAAACGGGAGAGGATAGCAATGGACTTTGTGGTGGGTCTTCCAAAGACATTGGAAAAATATGACTCCATTTGAGTTATAGTTGATAGAATGACCAAGTATGCTCACTTCTTGCTGTTTCAGGTGACTTACAATGCCGAGAAATTGGCCAAGCTGTACATGAAGGAAGTGATCGGTTGCACGGGGTGCCAGTGTCGATTATGTCTGATAGGGGCACTCAGTTCACCTCACATTTCTGGAGAACCTTGCTAGCAAAGTTAGGCACGAGGTTGGACTTAAGCATAGCATTCCATCCTCAGATAGATGGACAGTCAGAAAGGACTATTCAAGTATTGGAGGATATGTTGCAGGCGCGCGTGATAGATTTTGGGGGCCATTGGGATAAATTCTTACCCCTAGCAGAGTTCGCTTATAATAATAACTATCACTCAAGCATTGACATGGCGTCATTTGAAGCTCTCTACAGGAGGAAATGCAGGTCCCGAATCAGTTGGTTTGATGCATTCAAGGTGAGACCCTGGGGAACTGATTTGCTGAGGGAGTCCTTGGAAAAAGTTCAGATAATTCAGGACCATCTAGTAGCAGCTCAGAGTAGACAGAAGCAGTACACAGACAAGAAGGTGAGGGATATCGAATTCATGGAGGGAGAGCAAGTGTTGCTCAAGGTATCCCCTATCAAGGGGGGTGATGAGGTTCGGAAAGCAGGTCAAGCTTGGACCTAGGTACATCAAACCATTTGAGATCCTACAACAAGCGGGGGAAGTAGCTTATGAGCTGGCGTTGCCGCCAGAATTGTCTGGAGTCCATCCAACATTCCATGTATCAATATTGAAAAAGTATCAAGGAGATGGGACTTACATTATTAAATGGGACTCTGTGCTACTAAATGAGAATTTGTCTTATGAGGAGAAGCCTGTAGCGATATTGGCTAGAGAGGTTCGGAAGCTGAGGTAAAAAGAAATCGCAACAATAAAGGTCCAGCAAAAGAATCATCTTATAGAGGAAGCCACTTAGGAGATCGAAGCTGATATGCAAACCAAATATCCTTAGTTGTTTGTGGAATCCAGTATATTCTCTTTCTTACTTTTATTGTAAGCCTTTTAGGGACGAACGATGTTTTAATTGGTATATGATGTAATGACCCGCATGTCGTTACCGGAAGGAAATAGACTTAGAGTGTTGGAAACAGGCTAAGTGAAGAATAGAAAAAGCTGTGAAATAATCTAAGTGTAAAACTGGTTAAATTTGGAGAGTTACTAGTTCAGGGGATCGCTATAGCGGTGGAATGCCCGCTGCGACGAGACTGTGATAAAGGTCGAAGCATCACTATGAAAAATTTGGGAAGTAACTGCTGGAACCACCACAACGGTGCTCTGGTCGCTATAGCGGGTCTGCTACAATGGAAATGCGATCGCAGTAGCGGACGACAGAAATCAGAAAGTAGGTTTAAGTGGGATTTCCAGGGTTTTTACCCCATTATTTTCAAAACTCAATCAGAAGGGCTAAATAATGAAAATATTCTCCAGAGAAGTCAGCTCTCCTCCCAAGGTAAGATTCTTGATCTCCTCCCCTTACTACGAGTATTGTTGATCCTAGAATTCTTGTATACCTTTTAATGGTGGATTTTTGAGTGGAGAAAATCCTAGGTTGTTAGAATAGGGCTAAATTTGGGGAGGTCATGGCGTGGTCTAGTATGATGTTTGAGGAGTATTGATCACTCCCCTAGGATTATTTGTTTAAGAATGAGGATTACACAAGAATTGAAACCTAGAACTAAGTAAAATTGGGGGTTTACTTTTGAAAGTTCCCGAAGGGGGAGGGTTTAATCTTCTAAAACTCTTATTCAAAGAATGAGTAATGAATTACTCTCTATTGTGTTGTAGATTTCGAGCATTCCGAAGCGGTGAGAAAGTTGGGCAAGGTCCCGATAGAGTAACTGACTTTTCATGTCCAAAATCGAGGTAGGTTATGGTTAAAGGTATTAGACCCTATATAATAGCTTATACATTATGTGCAATGTTGATGTACGGTTGGTCTTCGAATATTATTTGTTGTGAGAATATATTATTGATAGCTTGTTGAAAGAATGTGAATATGATGTGGTGTTAAAACTATGATAACTATTAAGTAAGGATATTATACTTTGTTAACGAGATGGTTGTTGGTTTGTAATTGTTACTTAGAGGATTATATTGCAACCCCTTGCTGCTAAATAATGCACCTTGATGTGTTCATTGATGAGAATGATGTAGGATATTGTTAATATCCTAAGATGAGAGGCTCGTGCCTAAGTGGAGCATCTAGGCAAGCGATGTTGTTGAGTGACTCATGTTTGAGGGGAGCATCCGAACAAGTGTTTGAGTGAGAGCGAGTGCCACGCCGGCATAGTACATGTATTTCTAGAGTCCTCTGCAGGTCATGAGTGGAAGCGCAAAAATAAGACCCTCTGGCATATATGTACATTGGTATTGTTGTTTGAGTGTAACATGGCGGAGGCGTGTTCCCGGCATATCGGCTTTGATTTTCTTTTATGATACATTTATTTGAGTGGTTATGGTGATATGGCGGAGGCATTCTCCGGACATGTCACCATTTTCTTATTTTATGTTGAGTGTGTAACTTGTGAACGTTTGGAGTGAGTATGTGCTAAGTGGATAAAATTAATTTTTGATCTGTAAGTGTGATGAGAAGAGAAAAGTGGGAAGAGATCCTAAATGCATTCTGAGTTAATGACTAAAAATGTTGAGTTGGTTACTACGAACAGATGTTTTAAACTGTATGTAGAGATGAATTGTTACTATGTGATGTCAATATTTGTGTTATTTCTAAATGAGATATAGAGTATGAATTATTGTAAACTGTAAGTTGAAAAGGGTGCAGCAAGTCGAGTTACTGCCTGGAACAGTACCACTGTAGCGGGGCTTTTTTCGCTGTGGCAAGACCGCTATAGCGGTTAAGTGACCGTTGTAGCTAAAGGCCTAATCCAGTGAGCAGGCCGGCTGTCACCTGTGTAGAGCTAGTGCACGTAAGATGATTTTTGTACTTCAGTGTGATGTTGAGGACTTGTTTTATATCATGTTTGCATTGATTATATGTTATTATGTAAGGTCGGCCGATGATGCCTACCAGTACTATGTTTTGTACTAACCCTACGCCTGCACTTCTTTTCTGAGTGCAGAATTTGATCTAGGAAGCTCCTCTTGTCCCCATCTTTAGTCTGAAATAGTTTCTTTGAAAGGTGAGTAGCGCAAGATGGGATGATTCACTCCTTCGAGAAGACGTCCCTCCTCCGAAAATTGTAGTTTTCTTGTATCCTTTTTTTCTTTGGTTAAACATTCTAGAACTATAGTTAGACATTGAGGTGCAATGATAATCAGGTCTTGGGATTTTTGTTTATTCAATTTTAGAAGAATTTATTAGTTTGATGATTCATTTTGTATATAAGTTTTATATCTTTATGAATATTTAGTGTCGAGTTAAGTTTGGAAATTACTGCGCCCACCGGGGGGTTAGTGTGGGTGCCAATCACGATCTTTTTGGGTCGTGACAAAAAGGTATTGAAAAAAATGTAATAAATAGACATAGAGATATGATAGATCTTAACAAAAATGAGATATTTACATTTGATCAAATGAAAAAAAGTTAGATACCTGACCAACATCCCGCACATATAGAATAAGGTATTTCTAAAGTTATCCTATCAAGGATCTATTTCTCAAACTTAATTTATGTTTTGTAGGGAGAAAGAATAGGAATCTTTAAAACGGAATTTGTGAAATTGTGAAAAAAAATTGAAAAAGAAAGAAGTGGAAGGGTACGAAATTTAAAAGGCAGGAAGTGAGTGTCATTTCTGTTATAAATGGAGGCATTTCAGGAACTTTATAAATGGTACTTAATAACGAGGGTAGAATTAGTATTAATAGTGGAGGCCTTTCAAGGAATGCTATAAATGGTACCTAATAATGAGGGGAGAAATCTATATATTATTAAAAGGAGGGTAGTCTAGCTTGATAATAGGTCAAATGTATATTGAGAACTAGCTAATTTATATTGCAGTTGAAAAATTATTTCAAAAAAAATAACTCTCAAAAATAAAATCAAAGAAAGATGTTAAAAGTTCTTACAAACAGAATCTTTCTATTTACTTCGATTTCCTCAGAAGTCAGTCAAGATGATAGGCATACTATAAGACAAGTTTAAAACTTAAGTCCCAATAACCAAATAAACAAAGTATCCCTTTCAGTACATTAAATAAGTCACATTTATTTCAAGAGAGGGAAGGGCTGATTTGAAGGTATAATTATTGAACCCCAAAACTTACAACAAAATGCAGAATAGAGAGACAACACTCTTAAAATAAAATAACTCATATCCTTTATTACCATTTTGACTAAAGAATCATTTCAACACATACAAACACTTAATGCATAAAAAAAGTGAACCCATGAGCATTCTAATAATATAAATCATACGAACACTTTAAAGAATGGCAACATATTTCCAAACAAATAAGATATTTTGATAAGAAAATAGTAGATACTTTCAATAGTTCTAGTTCATCATTTATTATAGTTAGGCTATGACTTAATCTTTAAAACACAAGTATTCCCCAACTGAAAAAACGAAGATTGCAGTCCTTAGATAATTTTAGGAATAGGAATAATTATCTTACTCACGCTCCAGAATCAATATTCTAATAACACTCAACAACAAATAATATAATCATCGTCCAAGGCTCAACCCTTTTGGAGCCTTTTACCTATTAAATTAGAGACTAAAACATAACTTGTAAACACATAATAAATTAAAAATATAACTATACACCTATCGTTATATTCAAACAATCGAATCAAAGTCACAATAACCTCAAAAATAGGCAGTCAACCAACACTTAAAGTTTCACACCCATAAAGTTATTTCGAGCTAATTCAAGATTGTAAAAAGATTCTACAAACATACAATAGGATATAGATAAATTGAAACGACCAGAAATAGTTATGTTTCACATCCTTTGTACTCCAAATCATCATATCAAAACAACCAGATCCTCCCAAACACATAAAATTACTCGAAACTAATTAGAATGCAGTAAAACAGATAGTAGTAGGGAAAGGAGTATTATCAGATGTTGTGCAACGATTGAGGCTGTCAAGGTCGAGCGTTAGGCTAGCGATTCCGACTCCAAGTGAGAGCAAACAAAGAGGACACTAGGACGGAAAGTTCATCTAAATAAAGAAACACAAAGTAAAAAAAAATAGATCAGTAATATGTTTGTGTATGTGTTCTACTGCCTTTGTTTGTTTTATTTTCAAGTATACTGCTCTTTTTTTCAGCAATTCTCACTGCTTTTTCTTTTTTGAATTTTTTTTACATTTTTTTAGTGTGTGGCGATGTATTGCTACCAGTTCTAGCTTCTTCTCTTCCGATATTTCTCTATCTTCTATCTCTCTGCTTTCTATGATCTCTGTCCTACTCTATCTTTTTCTCTCTTTTTTTTTTGAAAAAATCTTTCTATCTGTTTTCCTTTGTCTATAACTCTCTATATATTTCCCTATCTCTCTTTCTCTATGATCTGCTCTCTGCCTCTATTTTTTCTTTTTCGAAGGCTGAAGAACTCGCACTTTTATAGACGTAGTTAGGGAAAAAATAAGAAAAAGTTGAAAATTTAAAATTTGAATCCTCCAAATTTTATGGGACAGAAGCATGAGAATGGAAAAAAAACATGAAAATATTGACAAAAGGGGCGAGCTTACCTACTTCAAATTGTTGAAGGAGACAACTTCTCTCCTTCTTCACGCCAACAAAATTGGAGTAGCGCAAATTCCTGCGAATTTCGGGGACAAACATTGCAGGGGAGGGGTTCTAGTCTGGTCTATGTTGTCGATGGAGAGAGAGAGCGAGAATTGTGAGGTAGAGGATTTGTGCTTTGGACAAAGGTGGGAAGGGATTTTGAGGAAATTAGGAGTGTGTTTAGGTGCGTCAGTTCCGTAAATGGATAGATGGGCAGGTCAAAATAATTTGGACCGTTTGATCAAAAGATTGGATGATTAGGAATTAAAGAAACATCAAAATAAATAATATAAAAATATGATATATATATATATATATATATATATATATTAAAGTAAGAAAAATGGGAGCCGTTTGTTTACACTGATCAACACATGAGATTAAAGGAAACAAACATAATTCATGTAGTGCCTATGTGACACGCATGGATTGACTAAAAGTAGTTGGCACGGATTGAGAAAATTATATAGATTTTGGCTTAATTTGTGGCTAGAATTACAATTTAAAACAAAGTCAATTTTACTTTAATTTTAGCCGCTTTCTTAATAAAATAGCATTAATTGTGAGATAACTAAAATTATCTAAATAGTAAAATCATCTCATTCTTGAAGTATAAATAAAAATCAAGATGCATTATTAATCGATTATTTTAATAAGCTTCCAAATTTAAATAAAGTAAAATATTTATTCACGAACATGGGCTAATTTAATATTTAAATTATAACTGATTAAAAATTAATAATCTAAAATACTTATCTTTGACATGAAAAATATGACAACATGTACACACACACACACACATATACCTAGAAATTGATTTTTACTATTCAAAGTCACAAGAAATAATATATATATATATATATATATATATATATATATATATATATATATAAAAGATTTTGTCAAATGAAAATGTCAAGATATTATCCAAAAAATAGTTTTAACAATTTAACCATTTATTTAATTTATTTAAAATTTTGAAAGCTTAAACTAATTAATTAAAAATGTGGAGAGGCAAAATTGAATGTCAACAATTGCCCCTTTCTTTGACCACGAATGAGGAACGAAGGTGTTGTCAAAGAAAAAATTGACACATTCCAATTTTGGCCAACCACCAATGATCATTTTTATCAAAAATAGCACAAATGGACGTAGATTTGAGGAATTATGGCCAAGCTATGGATTTTAAGCTGCCTACATATCCCGAGTTCCATGAGAATCAGGCCATATGTAGTTCAAGGAGTAGAAGTCATCACAAATTGATCGACTTTCAAAATTTATCCCAATGTTGAATTGTGATGACACTAGATTCTTTTGTGATGGGAGATAAGAAAATTTTAGCACGAATAGAGTGAATACGATCGTGCTTAAACTTGAGATACCTACATATCCGTAGAGGAGATGGGAATCAGGTCAAATGTTGTTCAGGAATGGAGGATTATGGTGAATTTTGAGGAGGTCCTCAAATTTTTCCCCAGTGTCGAATTTATGAATTACAATGGTCTAATGAAGGAGATAGGAAGATTTTTATGGAATTATGATAGATGAATTTCTGGATGACGGAAATTTTCAGAATGAGACGCACTTTCGCAGCCTCTTGATTATAAATATGATGCGGAACACAACTATTAGTGGGACTCTGCTAGATGAACCTCACGCCTTTCAAGGTCACGCTAAATGAGATGCGGTTAGACCTTTGAACCTTTCTAGTGTCGCATAATACGGACTATTGGAGGTGTGAAATAAAAGAGAAAATTTAGACTCTAAGAATCAATGCACTTCAAATTGAAAGCACGGATTATTGATTAAGAGAATTGGAGTCGAAACACGTGCCTTTGATCTGGCTTGTGAGTTTGATATTCCTCACCAAGCAATGCCTCAATCACTGCTTAGAAGTAGCTCCACGTTGTAACATGTTAATCTTTGAGAGGTGAAAAGTAGCAAGATACCTGCACAACTCAAAGTTGTAAACATGTTATAATAATAATAATGTAAAAGATTAGAGAGGTAGCCAAATAGGTATTGAAGACTCTGATTTGTGGAATTGCTTCTTTGAAACTATTATAAATGAAAGTTCTATGATATGTAGAGTAGCTGTAATATAAGCTTATCTTGGTGAAACAACTTGTAGTATAGCCTCCGATTGGTGGCTTAAATATAAAGTAGAAAACCCTCTGACTGGTAGGGCAAGCTTGTAGTAGAAAAACCTACATTCGATGGGGTAACTGTAATGTAGAATGGCCTCTGACTAGGTTGACGATTATAGATGTAAAGGGCCTCCAACTAGCGGAGCAACTGAAATGTAAGAGGCCTTCAATTGGCAGGGCAACTGTAATGTACAAGGCCTCGAAGTGGCAGGGCAATTGAAAATATAAAAAGCCTCTGAATGGCGGAAAATTGGTATGTAAAGATTGTATTTCTTGTCCTATTATACAGGCGGACTACCTCAAGTCCTATTATACAGGCAGACTGCCTCGTGTCCTATTATACAGGCGGACTTCCTCGTATCCTATTATATAGGCGGACTGGCTCGTGTCCTATTAAACAGGCGGACTACCTCATGTCCTATTATACAGGCGGACTGCCTCGGGTCCTATTATTTAGGCGGACTACCTTGTGTCCTATTATACAGATGGACTACCTGGTGTTATGTTATCTAGGCAAAATTGCCTTGTGTTGTGGTATAGGCAGATTTCTATATATATTGTATAGGAAGATCGCCTCATACTGTACGGGCAAATTGCCTCTTATTCAATTACCTGTTTGTCTTTTTGTACAAGTGGATGACTTTGTCTCTCTTTGTATAGGTAGACAAATACTTTGATACTATTACCTTGTTCTCCATTTGGATGGAGTGTTGGTGTATTGATATCTTTGTTGGAAGTGCACTTGATTGTCCTCTAATTGTCAGCGGTGCCTTTGCGATGCAATTTTGCAAAATTGAGAGACATTTCTTAACATCACATAGTTAGTATAAGTAAACGATTAAATAAAGATAGAGATATAATTTAGTCGTTTGGCTTGTGATGATAAGGCCATGAGGGTCGGATGACGCCTTTGATCAAAGATCTTTCTCGTTGTTGATGCGGTTTTGTTCCTTTGGGACTTTTCTTTCCTGTTCTCAAAGAAAATATTTAGTTTGAAGGAGACAGTTGATTTGTACATCACAATGTAATCATGTGTCTAAATCTGTGTCTCTTGCTCCTTGTGATGGTTCGTAATCTGATGATGAGAGTAACATCATGTTGTGGGATTAGGTTGTGATCTTGGAAATCAGAGGTTGTTCGAAATCTCTTCTTATTTTGATTGAGATGGAAGAATCTTCTGTTTTTGGTAAAGAATGATTAGGACGTTCTATAGATTTTCCTCATATAGGTTATCCATGTATTCCAGAATAAGAGTTAAGTCAGAACGCATATTGAAAGGAATTTTTATTGATGTGATTGAACCTGATTCAGGTTGCCTACGTATCCTTGAACAGGAATCAGGTCTGAACATAGTTCAAGCTTGAAAAATAGAAAGATTTTTTTAATAAAGAGAGTGCACACAATATGGGTTGCCTACATATCTTGTCAGTGCAAGAAATCAGGTCATATCGTAGTTTCGTACAAGAAGTACAAGTACAATAGGATGAAGGGGTGGGTGGGGGGAGAATGATAAGGCTATTAACTATGATAAGCTAGCCTTCAGAGGCTTGTTTTGGTCATTTATTGAAGCGACGTCTCTTTTGTGGGAAATTGTCCACACTTGATCGTTTTCCCTTGTTGCTAGAGGTTGGAGTGTACCTTTTCTTCGACTGATATTCATGTAGCTTGTTGGCGTCAATAAAGTTCTAAACTTTATGCTTTAGGGCCACACATTCCTCTGTATCGTGGCCTTGAGCATTTAGATTGAAAGGCACAATGTTTAGAAGGGTCAAACTGTGAATACGTCAGGTCAACTACCTTCTCCTTTCTTGGTTTTATCATCCCATCTGCATGTAATCTAGAAAATATACTAGATAAAGGTTCCATCAGTTGGGTGTAGTCATGAGATTTCCTTTTATTTGACAGACGAGAACTGGATGGCATCTCTCGAGACAGGTGCAAAGAGTTTGAATCATCAATGGTATTTCTCGCTTAAATGCTATCTTCAATCGCCTTAACATGTTGGATCACTTCATGGAAACTTCGTAGGTAGGCTTCGACAACTTCTCAAGATATATTCCTTCTTGAATCCTGATAAAGGTTGAGATTAACTCCCTTTCAGGCAATAGAGGATGTATTCTTGAAGCTTCAAGCCTCCATCCAAAGACGTATTCTGAAAAAGATTCTTGTGGCATTTTCTTCATGTCGATCAAGTCAGGTAATGTTGGATCAAGTCTAATGTTGCACTTGTATTGTCTCACAAAGTCTCGTGTCATATTTTCTCAAGTTTTTCACTTGTTAAAGTCTTGTCTGGCATACCATTCAAGGGCTAATCCTGACAGGTTTTGAATGAATAGACTCATCCGTATAGCTTCATCTTGTCTGATCCCTATCAACCTTCCACAATAATCTTTCAAATGAGTAATGGGGTTTCCTTTCCCATTGAAAGTGTTGAATTTTGGCAACTCAAATTCTGATGGGAGTATGAGGTCTGGGCATATGGACAAGTCTTCATAGCTTAGACTCTGAATGTTTCTTAAGTGCATCTCTTCTTTAGTAATCCTTTTTTGAGTGGGGATTTATCTTGTTGACTGGATTTCTTTCCCTGTTCTTCCATATGAGCATAAAGCTAGCAGATTTAGTTGGCATTCAGTGACTGACTTAGTAATAGAAGCCGGTTGGATGTTCATGACTCTAGAATTGTTTGGGTTGATAGTATATTCTACCATCACTTGTGGAGGAATCTCATAGGTAGGATTATGGTGAGGTGATATAGTGAAGGAAAGATTTTGGAATGGGTTGAGTTAGAAACTCGAGTTTAAGTGGTTGAGAGTGTTTTCCATATTGACCCTCACGCTTCTTCGTATCACATTTTCCTCTGAGTTGTCATTTTGTGCTTGCAAAGAACGTAAGCCAGTATTGACTGTGGAGAAATGATTTGTCATTATTACTTCATCCTTAACATAGATTTGCAACCAATTTCATTGTTTTGCACAAGCCAATCTCAATGGTAAAGATAATACTTTTGAAAAAATGCAAGGTAAAACATTAGTATTCTTTGAAAATATATGCATAAGGTGAATACTTGAAAAAGTAATAATTGAACAAAAATGATTCATGCTTGATCAAAATGATGCCTAAGCTAGGGGGATAGTCTAGACCGTGGGACTTTAACGTTTGAAAAAAGATTTGAGTAGGATGAGTAGAATGTGTGACCAGACTTAAACATTATACCTTTGGCTTAAAATAGATCCTCGCTTTCTTTTTGCCACATTTTGGGGCGTCCTCCAAATTAAAATTTTCCCCAGTCACTAGGATAAACCTTCTTCACGATTTCTCTGCATGTCTCGTGATGGTTCAACCAAACGTGCCAAATACTTCTAGATTTTTTATCTCGTGAATAAAAAATCCACCTCTAATTTCTCTTGTTATCAAAGAAAAAGGAATTCTTATGGTAAGACAACTGAATCTTAGATAGATTGTCTACATATCCTGCCGAGGAAAATCAAATCGCACGTAGTTCTAAAATAATAGGATGATGCATTTGGCTTTTCTAAGAAAGACCGGACCTGATGGGAGTTGCCTAAGTACCCTACCATGGGAAATTAGGTTGAGACGTAGTTCTGAAATTTCGGTAGAAGCGTATATCATGCAGAGGATATCGTTGTAAGAACCTTCTTTTGTGGCTTTACCGTCTATTCCTGGTCTGTTAAAAGCAGCAAATGGTCCAAAAGAAAGTGTTTGGATATTGATTTCATACTTGAGCAGAATGTATAGATTATTCATGAAGGAGCGGTGAGGGACCTTCTAAATCTTCATCGAATTTTGAGATCATTTAGCATTTTCTTGATGTTGATGATTTCTTGTATGCACTTTCCGAGCCTTTGATTTTTGTCTTATTGATTTGTTGCATGCAAACTCGTCCTTTACTAGGTTAATTATCGAGATCCGATCAATCATTATATGCAATGTTTAATTCAACTTAATTTTTCTAAAGAAGAATAAATAGTTGTAGGGAGTAAGAAGTGTGTATGATTAATGCGGTTGAATTTTATGATAACCGTGTCAGAATGACAAAGATGAATACTTCTCACTATAGGATAACGTCTTGCTGGTCACAACGTTATGTGTTGCTTGCGAATAGAAGGTTGTATACGTGAGCAATTTTAGAGGGAGGGTAAAGATGCATAGATCCTTCCATAAGGTGATCATGCAAGCGACTCGTAAAATTCTAAGTTGTCATGTATCCTGAGGACCTAGGATGGATGGGTAGAGGGATGAAAAAAGATATTGGTAGATATCATCTGGACAAGAAAGAGACGCTTGTTCGATAAGGAGAAAATATGAGGTTGAAAAATGATTTTAGCGAATTCTATAACTAAAGTTTGCTAAATGTAGTAAGATCTTTGCAAAAATATTTAAATGTGCAACTATGAAAAATAAAACTCAAGATTAGTTACTCTATCCTTCTGCAAAACAAACAAAAGATATGTTAGTACGCATGAAAATAAATATGGCGCAATGAATGAATCACTTAGCAATTAATTTCACTTAAACACATAAGTTACATGAGAACCACTTGATAAATATTGTGCGTCCTAATGTGCAAGGGGCCTCTTTCGCCTGAGGTAGGCCTACGTATATTTGAAAGATGAATGTGTCATTACGTGTCATCTCATTGCTCTTTAATTAACTAAACAAACTTATTTAAAAAAAAGTATAAGGATAGCTTGAAGTTATATTATATATTGAATGAAAGATGACAAATATATTATACCATCACAAAAAGGATCAGTCGTACCTTTTGTCTTAAAGTTTAGTCAATTTAGAGCAAATGGTCCATATTACGACACAAACATTTTTCAAATAATGCACACACAATATGATAAGCGTCCTTTAGAGTTGTGAACCCATTTGGACATAAGGGTGCTTGCTAAATTTATGGAATGACACCAAGGGTCAAACCACCTAGGGCTTATGCATGCATGACTTAGATTAAAGGTGGTCATCGCTCTATCTTAAGTCTTTAAAGATTTGGTTAGACTCAAACTCAAGGTTTTTCTATATAGGAAAGCACGTGGTCACACGGTTGTAAACTATCTGTTCCCTCCACGTATGCGTCAGCCCTCTAAATAAGGTGTTTGAAAGAATTTCGGAAAAGTGCAAAGCACAACTCACATGTATAAGTGTGTGAAAGTGTCAATTTTCTAGAATTGGAGGAAGTATGAATGGAATGACAGTTTAAGGAAAGCAGTAACACATAGTGTCTTTCAAACAAATAAGGAACGCAAGTTTGAATTTGGTTTGCGTACTTTCAAACAAAGCAGTATATATCAGACAAGTAATAGGAGAAAAAGTAGGCAGAAAATATAATAACAAAACAAGTAGCAGGCAATAAATAAATAAACATCCCCAAATATTAATCTTAAATTAAATATGCTAAGGTCAAAACCTAAATGTCTAGTCCCCAGCGAAGTCGCCATTTTGGCACGCCTTATTTTGATCTAATCCAAATAGCTTACAATTTTTGGCTCTTCTACCTGGTTAAAAGAAATTCAGAGCCGACACCTAATTTTAAGAAAAACATCAGGAAAATCATTTGTGAAAATATAAACTCTATTTTAATTTGTGCAAAACTATTGAAAATCTGGGTAAAGATTTTATTTACTCCAAGGTAAAGGTATTAGGCATCCTTTGGAGCCTATCCGAAAATAGTCCTTAAATTTAGTTTAAGATATACCAGAAAAAAAATATTTATTTCATTATTTCCTGCTAAAAAGATGTTAAAAAGAGTGATAAAATATGGACTAAAGTGATTTGAAAACAATTTGAAATTAAAATATATGAAGTATATAAAATATACGTCTGATATACATAAAATATAGACGAGTGATACACATGAGATGCATGTATTAATAAATAGTAGTTCAAATAAAATGAGGGAATGTAATAAAATATTGTAAAAGGCTTTGCTAATTATAATGTATGAGTCGTGTAAAAAATATAAATAATATATATATGTTTATGAAAATGATATACTCATAATATATAAAATATATGGTGTGAAAAGTAACATGTATACACTAATTGTAAAATAATGTACATGTAACATATATAGTGTGTACAAAATAATACACACACACACACACACACATATACATATATATATGAGGTGAAATATATATGTATAACTATATGTACAGTTAAATATCTTATGAATATTCTTTATGTATGTGTGTATATAATAATATATGTATGTGAAGATAAGTTATATATAAGAGAAATTAGTCTATGATATGTAGCTGATAAAATAATTATATATGATATGTGACATGCAAAAATAAATATTTATAAATAGATGTTAATGTATGAATAGAAAATAAATTAAAGGGAAAAGGCATAAAATCCCCGCCAAACTTGTCCGCATAACTTAATTTAGCACTTTAGCTTTACGAGCATTTATTTATTCACCCCCCTCCCCCCTCTCCCCTCCCCGTTATTTTAATCAGAAGTGAATTAATACCCCCTTCTCAAAACAATCTCACTTAATGAATATAAGTGTTATACACGCGCCTGATACGTGCATAACACCATTTTTTCAATTATTGTTATTTTTGATCATTTATTATACATATAATTTTTTAGTTTTTTTTTCTTCTTCTTTTTTCCATATCTATGGCAACACATTCATGGTAGACAATTTCTTAATTTCATATCTACAACATACACACTCATACCTCGCATATAATTGAAAGAACTTCTCAACAAGATAGTTTATAGATGAGATAAACAATCACATTGAATCAATAAAAGTTGCCCGAATTCGATTTTTTCTGGGTGAGTGCGAAATTTCAATCTCAACTTTTGGATCTTAAATTTCGATTAAGAAAGGGGAAAGATCTAAGGAAAGTGTTTTAATCAGTGTTTTAAAAAGAAAATATATATGGGTCAACTTCATCGATAAAAATGGCAGCACCGGAAAATAATTTTTCCGGTCAACCAAACTCACATATGATCTGTCTATAAAATAATTTTTTATTTTATTTTATTTTATTATGTTATAATATTAAACTCATCAAGTAAATCTATCTTTAAAAAAACAAAAAAGAAGAAGGGAATGACATGGAAGATGAGAAAAGATAGTGAGAAATTTAATATGGTGTTGAAGAAGAAAGCAAGAAAGAGAACAATAGGAAAGAAGAAGAAAGAGAACGAAAAAAAGGAAAAGAAAATCTGAAATGAAAATAAGAAATAAAGAAAAACATAACTAATATAGCTAATTGCGTCATCCAATTAGAAGATGACACATGGATAGTTTAGGTCATATTTAATATTGTTTGCTCTTCTCACGCGTTTTCTAAAAATTTTTAAAATTTTTTTTGCCACGTCATTTATTAAGGAGTTATTAATTCACTTTCAATTAAAATAGGGGGATAAATAAATGCCCGTAAAGTTAAAATGCTAAACTAAGTTGTGTGGACAAATTTGAGGAGAATTTTATGCATTTTTCCTAAATTAAAGTATGCATATATGGACGGATAAAATAATATATATATTATATATCAAATTAAATATGCATGTATAAATAATAATATATGAAAGAATAAAATTATAATATAATAATATGCAAAATATTTGTAAAGTAATATATGTATATACCTCGTGCTTGTGCCTTTTCTCAAGAAAAATTCGAAATGGGCCAAGCTGGTGGGCCTTTTCTGTGGAAAAATCTGGCATGGGCCAAACTTAGGCCTAAGTTTTCTGCAAGTAAATATTAAAAAAAGATTGGGCCAACAACCCAATTTAAAAGGAATGACAAGTTCATGGCTATCATATGAGCCTAATATTAAACTTAATTCATTTGGACTTTGAAAAATTATTTGTTGCCTCTTTTATTACTAGCTAATTCTAGAACAATAATTAATAATGAAAAAAAAATATTTTTTCATATTTTCAAGAAAAAAGTGGTTATCTCTTTATTCTTTCAAAAAAATGAACCTATCAAATATCCTTTTAGCAAAAATCTTGACAGTATTAAATGAGAGATGGGTGAATTATTTACTAACAAGGCTACAAATTTATACATATACACAAAACACATATAAAGTTAGCGGATAAAAAAATGGCAAGAAAAAGTTATGGAAAGGGACTAAGAAATATTTGAGTCTTTAAAGAACCCAACTCCTAGTACTTGACTCCGAGTGCTGCGAGGGAATCCCAGTAGTCATTGGCCTACGGGTCAAATTGAGTTTCAAATGAGAACTCCAGCTCTCCGGCTTACGTCATAAAAAAGAAAAGAGAAAATAATTAAAGAGTTATCATTAAATCATATCAATAAAATATATGCTCATTATAATTAATTATACTCATTTTTTAATGCACGGACTTATCTCATATGAATAGCTATTCTAATACAACTGAGTAGAATTGGGTATATGTATGTGTGTGTGTGTATGTATATTAATGTATGTGTGTACATTTAAAAGGAAATGAACAAACGTGATCTACCGAGCCACTTTTTAAGTACTTAAACTATTTTTGAGATTCATACAAATTCAAAGAAATACACAACCACATTAAACTACTTTAGAATTCCAAACTTGCTCAACCAAGCTAATTAAGGTATGAAAAATGGAAAAGCTAACAAGGATCATGCATACTGTATAGAGCAAGACACTAACACTATAGTTATTCCGTTGTCCTTAATATTTAAGACTAGTTAGTTTTAAAAGAAAGATCAAGTCTAAAAACCTATATAGCAATTTATATAGCAGCTGAAAAAATCTTTCAAAATAGTAATTCTCAAAAATCAAATCAAAGAAGGATGTTAAAAGTTCTTATACAAACAAAATCTTTCTATTTACTTCTATTTCCTCGGAAGTCAGTCAAGATGATAGGCATACTATAAGACAAGTTTAAAACTCAAGTCCCAAATAACCAAATGAACAAAGTAGCCCTTTTAGTACTTTAAATAAGTCACATTTATTTCAAGAGAGGGAATGATTGATTTGCAGGTATATTTATTGAACCGCAAAACTTACAACAAAACGCGGAATAGAGAGACAACACTCTTAAAATAAAATAACTCATATCCCTTATTACCATTTTGACTAAAGAATCATTTCAACGCATACAAACAGTTAATATATAACAAATGTGAACTCATGAGCATTCTAATAATACGAATCATACAAACACTTCAAAGAATGACAACACAATTTTCAAACAAATAAGATATTTTGACAAGAAAATAACAACACTTTCAATAGTTCTAGTTCTAGTTCATCATTTATTATAGTTAGACTATGACTTAATCTTTAAACCACAAGTATTACCCCAACTAAAAAAAGAAGATTGCAGCCCTTAGACAATTTTAGAAATAGGAATAATTATCTTACTCACGCTTCAAAATCAATATTCTAATAACACTCACAATAAATAATATAATCATAATCCAAGGCTCAACCCTTTTGGAGCCTTTTACCTATTAAATTAGAGGCTAGAAGATAACTTGTAAACACACAATAAATCGAAAATATAACTATACACCTATCATTATATTCAATCAATCGAATCAAAGTCACAATAACCTCAAAAATGGGTAGCCAACCAACACTTAAAGCTTCATACTTTAAAGTTATTTTGAGATAATTCAAGCTTGTAAAAGAAAATTCTACAAACATACAATAGGATATAGATAAATTGGAACGACTAGAAACAGTTATGTTTCACATCCTTTATACTCCAAATCATCATATCAAAACAACCAGCTCCTCTCAAACACATAAAATTATCCGAAACTAATTGAAATGCAGTAAAATAGACAACAGAAAGGAAATAAATATTACCGAATGTTGTGCAACGATTGAGGCTGTCAAGATCGAGCATTAGACTAGTGATTCCGACTCCATGTGCGAGCAGACAAATAGGACACTAGGATAGAAAGTTCACAGAAAATAAAGGACTACAAAGTTAAAAAAATAGATCAATAATGTGTTTGTGTATGTGTTCTACTGCCTTTGTTTGTTTTCTTCAAGTATACTGCTCTTTTTTTCCAGTTTCTCACTGCTTTTTCTATTTTG
The DNA here is from genome assembly GCA_035772735.1 of Datura wrightii. Taxonomy (NCBI): domain Eukaryota; kingdom Viridiplantae; phylum Streptophyta; class Magnoliopsida; order Solanales; family Solanaceae; genus Datura; species Datura wrightii. Next base: position 150,460,815 of record JASDFA010000018.1, read on the forward strand.
ATTTTTTTTTTCATTTTTCCAGTGTGGCGATGTATTGCTGCCAGTTCTAGCTCCTTCTCTTCCGATATCTCTCTATCTTCTATCTCTTTGCTCTCGCCGATCTCTGTCCTACTCTATATTTCTCTCTCTCTCTCTCTCTCTCTTTTAAATCTTCCTATCTGTTTTTATTTGTCTATAACTCTACATTTGTTTCCCTAACTCTCTTTCTCTATGATCTTCTCTTTGACTCTATTTTTTTTTCAAAGGCCGAAGAACTCCCACTTTTATAGACGAAGTTAGGGGGGAAATAAGAAAAAGTTGAGAATTTAAAATTTGAATCCTCCAAATTTGATGTGGCAGAAGCATGCGAATGGAGAAATATATGAAAGTATTGATAAAAGGGAAAGCTTACCTGCTATAAACTGTTGAAGGAGAAAGATTTTCTCCTTCTTCACGCCAATAAGATGGGGCAGCATGAATTCTGGCAAATTTCGGGGATAAACGTTGCAATGGAGGGGGTTTGATTTGGCCTGTGTTGTCGATGGAGAGAGTGAATTGCGAGGTAGGAGGGACTGAGCTTTGGATGAAAGTGGGGAGGGATTTGGGGGGAATTAGGAGTGTATATAGGTGGGTCAGTTTGGTAAATGGGTAGATGGTTGGGTCAAAATAATTTGAATCGTTCGATCAAAAGATCGGACGGTTAGGAATTACAGAAACATAAAAATAAATAATATATATATATATATATATATATATATATATATATATATATATATATATATATATATATATATATATATATATATTAAAGGAAGAAGAATGGGAGCCGTTGGATTAAACTGATCAATAGATGAGATTAAAGAAAACAAGCACAATTTATGGAGCGCCTATGTGGCATGCATGGATTGACTAAAAGTAGTTGACATGGATTGAGAAAACTATGCAGATTTTAGCTTAGTTTGTGGCTGGAATTGCAATTTAAAATAAAATCAGTTTTATTTTAATTTTAGCCACTTTCTTAATAAAATAACATTAATTACGAAAATATTAAAATGATCTAAACAGTAAAATCATTTCATTCTTTAAGTATAAATAAAAATTAAGATGCATTATTAATCGATTATTTTAATTAAGCTTCCAAACTTAAATAAACTAAAATATTTATTTGTGAAACTGAGTTACTTTAATATTTAAATTATAATGGACTAAAAATTAATAATCTAAAATACATAAATAAAATATTTATCTTTGACATATAAAATATGACAACATGTGTGTGTGTGTGTGTGTATATATATATATATGAAAATGTCAAGATATTATCCAAAAAATAGTTTTAAAATATTTTCAACAATTTAACCATTTATTTTATTTTATTTAAAATTTCGAAACATTAAATTAATTAATCAAAAATATAGAGAGCCAAAATTGGGTGTCAATAATTTTCTGCAAACATAGCACTCACATTTAACTAATTATAATTTTATAAATAGATATTGTAAAAAATAATTTTAGTTAGAATATTTTCTATAATTAGATTATTAGAGACATAGCAACAAATCATAATTAGAGTCATTCTAATAGAAAATAGTCTAATTAAATATTATTTCTTGTAGTCATGCCATTGTCACGCCCCACCCCGAGAGGCATGACTGGCACCTAGTGCCATACTGGAATCTGACTGACCTGGCTAGGCTTATGCACATCTGGTGCAAGCCTGCAACTCGACTCAAGAAAACAACGGGCTATATCTCAGCAGTAAACACAGCCTCCAACCGATAAGGTCTTATAGCCACCTGTAAGAGAAAACAGCTAACCAGCAACAGACCATAACAGGAAATCCTATGCGGGCCGAAAAGATCACCATGATATCTAGTTATAACTGAAATGAAAATCAGGCGCTATACTAGGACCCACACGACCAATACATTAAAAAAAAACTTATATGGGCTCCACATGGCCAATGACACCCAATTATTTGATAACTATAGCCTGCAAGCCTCTAAGAATACAAATAGTGGTCGGGATAGGGCCCTGGCCTACCCAGATGCTATACAAATGGAAGACTACACTTGCTATAACCTGTCAACTCCGAATGAAAGGAGCTGGCCAAACTGCTGACTCTGAATAACTATTACTGAGGATCCTGAATTCTATCTATCTATACCTGCAGGCAAGTAATGCAACACCCAGGAGAAGACGTCAGTACAATATGTACCAAATATGTAAGGCAGTAATAAGCTGATAAAGACTGGAAGTAAATAGAAAGAAGGGCAGAAAGATTAACATGTGCACCTGCTTATTCATAATTTTCATCTAACCAACACTACATGTCGTGAGCTAAGATTATATAATGACACATTCATAAACTATAACTAGTAGGCAAGAATACAAACAAAAACCTCACCAGGCCCCCATAAGCCGGAAGGTACAAGCAGCACAAAAATAACTTACCCGGGCCCCCATAAGCCCTGGCAAATACACCTCAATCTATATACCTCTATCCAGGTTTCTATGACTCTACTAGTGCTATAGCCAACCTACCTATCCCCCTCAGTCTACAACTGAACCCTCTTGGCTCCTGATCTGTAGTTGTGTCTGAGTCTAATGGACTCCTGATATCTGCACTCCGGGCACCAGGATTGGGGGGGTGTGTGTGCCGATACGACATAAAATAGTCCAGCCATAGAATGGACTGTATGAGGACCTGGGACCCCATCTTCATCCCTTGCGAATGGCATACCACTCCTTAGAGCGACATTATCTAGCCCCTGGCGGGCGTGGACACAGCTAGTAACCCTGAGGAGGTCACATAAGGCTCCTAAGTAAGGACAACCCCAACCGAGATGCTATACTGAAATACCAATCTAGCCACTCAAAGGCGTATCTAGCTTTCTAGGCTTAATGCTATCGTTGTTCTCCCATAGAATAGTCTGTAAGGCTACTAGCAAGCACACCCCGTGCACCCGTATCTAATTAGAGGACCCTGGTAGCGATCATGATCTCTAATGGTCTAGACTGGATGGGTTGGGATCTGGAGTGGCCTAAAAATACTTTGAATGTCTTACTCGAACAACTATAACTCATTAACAACTGCGGGGTCGCGGATGACTAATTACTTAGTCCCTCTGCTTGGAACGGTTGTAGGGTTGTTACTGACTGAATATGCTTTTGGGAGGTCGACCCCTAATCTTCCATAGGAAGCTTACTGACATTCTTAGCCTGAGGGTAGTGTTGTACTAACATGGTGCTGGTCCTTTAGACCCTATCTTGGTCTAGTGCAATCTTATATGACTTTTCTGGGCGATTACTAACTTTAAAGACTAGTCTACATAGACTTAGCCACTTACGACAATCGGTACCTGTGTATCTTCTAAGAAGAGGCTGGGGCACTGGCCCTACCTCTATTTGCTAATAAGGTCCCTTCCTTAGGGTACCCACGGGTCTATTTGACCTGGACGACTGGGACGACTTCCTGGGCGATCTGTAGAATGAATGCTAAGTCAACTGGGACTAGCAATTAGTGGTAGTAGCTAACTAGATGGCAGACTGTCACTCAATTCACTAGACAACCCTAGACTGCTGATTCTAAAGTATGGCCTTCCTATCTGAATTTCTGGCCCTGGGGCGTAAAGGTACGCCAATGGCCTCTGGACGTGCTTTTCTGGTTACACAGGCGCCAAACTAGTAGTTATATTGCCTAGTTGCGCCTAAACTATTCAACTTACTAATTCAGACCCGATAACTATTCATAAGCTTCTAAGGTCTAGGCCTGGCAATTAAACATGCAATTTTACTAATACAATGAACTGAAGAATAGAAGAGTTTCTACGATGCTCCCAATGCGTGTCACACTTAACATGTTCTTTCCGGACAAGGGTTACTGTGGTATAATCTGTGTACATATTCTAGAAGTTAACCACAACATACATACATTCATAGTCTACAGAAATAGCTGACCACAATGATTCTATTCACAATCTATTGATGTCGTAACACATATATGAATAGACTCGTTATCTACTGGCATCAGCTAATTACTTTATACAGAATCATGGTCTTGCTTCAGAGACATACGTCATTTCACTATATGAAGAGAATAACTCACCGAAGGGATAAGCCTTACATACCTCGACTGTCGTTTCCCAGATAATCAACGACTTTCAACTTGGATTTCAGCTCTTTCCTGCTGTAACTGTTATACTGAAAGAAATAGATGAATTTTAATACCAAATTTGGCTTGAAACGATAACTTTTAATACTAATAGCAATTATAATTCAACTATGTAAAATACAGCCAGAAACTTATATTTTCCTAAGGGTTCAGAAGGAAGAAGTGCTTACTTGAAGCCTGTTATCATATAGAAATCAGTTTGGAGCAATTCTGGAAACTTTTGATCGAGAAAGTAACTCCGTAGTAATGATCCCTATGGGTCTAAAACTCGATACCCAAAGTTAATTTGATTTTCGACGAAGTTTGGTAGCATAATTGGACGAAAAACTATCAATTCCCTCAACTTTTACTCTCTCTGGCCGAATGAACAATTGGAAAATGATTTAAACATGAACCAAGGATTATATATATATATATATATATATTAGGGAGGTGGTCAGGGTGTGCCTCGCGCTTCCCAACGCTCCACAAGGCCCTCGCGTCGCACCTCCCATTGGGGCAGCAAGCCTGCGCGTCGTGTTGGCCAGTGAGCTGCTGGCTGGCGTGTTGTCCTGGCCCTGTGCGCGCTGGTCCTATTCGACCCCTCTTTCGAGGCTTTTTCCTCGCACAACAAGATCTTCTTACTCACCACAACACATACGTATGCCTACTAAACGTCAACATTTAACGGGGTGTAATATCCTCCCCCCTCAGGCACATTCATCCTCGAATGTAATCTTTAGGCTTAAAAGGCTCAAGTCTTTTTATTTGTTGCCAGAGAAATTTCGACAGAGTCTCCCCTGTAATATGTACTATCTGAAGAACCTGAAACGCAGAAAATTCCAATACAGGTATCTCAAATGGCACTATAACAACTATTCCACAACAGAATGGTAGCCGACTGAACTGTATAAATAGCATAAATATTAAAATAATAACTAAACAACAACTTTACCTTAATTGCATAGTCTGGATCAATGCTGGAATAGATGAGGATATTTGGATCTCATGTCGTCCTCAACTTCCTAGATCATCTCTTCTTTAATCTTATTCTTCCACCGTACTTTAACTGAGGCTACATCTTTAATTCTCAGTCTTTGAACTTGCTAATCAAGTGTGACAATTGGAACCTCTTTATAGGTTAGTTTCTTAATAACTTGAACGTCCTCAACGGGACACAACTTGGGATGGGTCTCTTATATGTACTCCACAACATTGACATGCCAAAGACTGATTGGACCAATTTCGGTTCTGAAGGCAATTCTAGCCCCTATGCCACTTTGATTGTTCTCGGGAAGATACAATATAGCCAATGAACCTAAGGCTAAGCTTGCCTTTTCTCTAATTCTCATAGTTCCCTTCATCGGCGAAGCTTTTGGGAATACTAAGGCGCTGCTTTAATCCTTAACTGTCTATGTTGTACGTTAGGGTAAGACTTTCGACGATCTTGGGCTATCGGTATCCATTTCTTGATAGGTTTAACTTTTTCCGTCTGCCTGTTATAGTATGCCCTGGTTCACTACCTTTGATTTATCTGCTACAGGTCATCATATATAGGGCCTACATCTCCACCCGCAATAGATCTCCGGCATTTGAACCGAGTGCTCTGCTTAGCTATTTGTTTAGGGATGAGAAGTCGTATTCAACTTAACATGCATCCCAACTTATTCTGAAAGCCTTTCTAAAACTTAACTGTATGTTGTGCCTTTCTATCATAATTTACTAAATACTTGGGCTTGACGCAACTGGACTACTCTTTAAGCATTTAATTCGGCATAACCTTTAGCTGAAATATAACTCACCTAGCAAAACATGAATTGAACTTATTATCCTTTCTATACTAACTCAAGTGAGGTCAACTTACACTTGATACGAGGTAACCTTCTAACTATGATTATATTGACTATTCTCAATTCCTTTTGCAGGAACGACCATCTCCTGGATCGACCTGCTCGATTTCTGTTGTCCAGCCTTCTCTAGTTGGTCATTAAAGCTCTGCGCTATGACTCAATAATGTCTTCCTTTCCCATGCCATCAGTAGGTCTTTCTTACAACCTGATGCATTTTTGTTAAACTCTAGGTAAAGGGAGTAACAGAGATGATATACCTTAGCTAGATCTGCTGACGAAGTTCGGCCACCTTTGTGACACAGAGGCAGCCTCTGGGTCTTGTGACTTAACCCTTTATTATATTAAAGGCCAATAACTTCCTACTGGGATTTTTCTCTGGATTGTACTAAGTTAGAGTCTCTGTGTTGTCGCTCCTCTACCTCCACAACTGGTGATGATATTGTTGTATTCTGGGTTACAACCTCATTATCTCTTGACTACCAGCCCAATTCTCATTTCTCGACATTTAGGAGTGGTCCTACGCTCTGTCAATTTACTCTTAACCTGGGGTGACTTTATTTCCCTCCAGAGTTAGATATTTGTGCCTTTCCCTTTACTTCCATTGACTGAGTTCTGGAGTTCGTATCTTCTGTCTCATATTGTTACTAACCTGTATCGTTCTAACCCGTACTCGGTCCAAATTTGATCATATGATCTTTTTATCCCTCGACATAACCATCTAGGACCATAGCCATTATTTTGCAGGTCCACCCTACTATCATTAACACACCGCGATAGAAACGGCCTAATTATGACCTGAGCTTTACTGTTGCTAGGGTTTTATCACTTGTAGACTCTTACACGTACTTTGAGTGTTACTGGTAGTCTTACCTGCTCTCCTGATTTATTACCGTGAGGGTCTAGACAATTTACTTAAACGCTAGGGGTCTCCACCACTTCCTAACACTTTCCGGAGTCAACAATTCAACCTTTCTTTGCCATTTACTCTGGGAAATATCACCTCAATTCTTACGCTCTTTACTATACAGAAAACAAAACTGGGAGGCAGGAATAGCCATTTCTCACCACAATGGGACTGAAAGTATGGAACTGTACAACATTTGAAGGGTTGGAGGTAAGAATCCCGCAATTTCCTTTCTTTTTCATACCCTTCAGGTAATCTAACGTTAATTGTCGCCCTTGCCAGAGCTTGTATATCTAATAATTAAGTCGACTCATATATATGCTATACCCCTGACCTCCTACTCTGAGGTTGTAAAAAGAACTGGGGACGGTGCTGGCATAAGATTCCTGGTGCCCCAGGAAGATAGTGAGAAAATTAAAAGACACTCGCCTTCATCCTCAAACTGGTTGTCCCCCAACTATGGCATCGCACTGGTACCATTTCCTGCTGCTGCAGCTAACTGGCGGCTGGCTGGAGCTTGCCTTATATCAAACCTTATCCTAGACAGACATAACAATGAAAGCTTAGGGACTCAACCCTGTGTGACTCGACTCTATAGCACGATCTAAGAAGAAGAAAGGGTAACCATACTATTATGTCTTGTAGCCTCCTGCTTATAGAATGCGGTGCAGAACACATATATAAGAAAGACTCTACTAGAAACGACTTGCAGACTCCCTAAGATACGAACTCCTTTGATACCAAGTTTGTCACGCCCCACCCTGGGAGGCATGAATGGCACCTAGTGCCACACTGGAATCTGACTGACCTAGCTAGGGTTATGCACATCTGGTGCAAGCCTGCAACTCGACTCAAGGAAACAACGGACTATATCTCGGCTGTAAACACAGCCTCCGGCCGACAAAGCCTTATAGCCACCTGTAAAAGAAAACAGCTAACCAGCAACAGACCATAACAGAGAATCCTATACGGGCTGACAAGGCCTCCATGATATCTAGTTATAACTGAAATAAAAATCAGGCTCTATACTAGGCCCCACATGACCAATACGTAAAAAGAAACATCTATGGGCCCCACATGGCCAACGACACCCAATTATCTGATAACTGTAGCCTGCAAGCCTCTAAGAATACAAATAGTTGTCGGGACAGGGCCTCGGCCTACCCAGATGCTATACAAATGGAAGACTACACTTGCTGCAACTTGGCAACTCTGAATGAAAGGAGCTGGCCAAACTGCTGACTCTGAACAGCTATTACTGAGGATCCTAATTCTGTCTGTCTAAACCTGCAGGCAAATAATGCAGCGCCCAAGGGAAGGTGTCAATACAATATGTACTGAATATATAAGGCAGTAATAAGCTGATAAAGACTGAAAGTAAATAGAAAAAAGGGCAAAAAGATTAACATGTACGCCTACTTATTCATAATCTGCATCTAACAAACACTACATGTAAGTGAGCTAAGACTGTATAATTACACATTCATAAAATATAACTAGCAGGCAAGAATACAAACAAGAACCTCACCTGGGCCACATAAGCCGAAAGGTACAAGCAGCACAAAAATAACTTACCCGGGCCCCCATAAGCCCTGGCAAGTACACCTCAATCTATACACCCCTATCAAGGTTTTTATGACTCTACTGGTGCTATAGTCAACCTTCCTGTCCCCCTGGGTCTGCAACTGAACCCGCTTGGCTCCTGATCTGTAGTTGTGTCTGAGTCCAGTGGACTCCTAATATCTACACCCCGGGCACCAGGATCAATGAGGATGTGGTGCCGATACGGCATAAAATAGTCCAGCCATGGAATGGATTATATTAGGACTTGGGACCCCATCTTTGTCCCTCGTGGATGGCATACTGCTCCTTGGAGCGACATCATCTAGCCCCTGGCGGGTGTCGACACAACTAGTAACCCTAGGGAGGTCACGAAAGGCTCCTAAGTAAGGGCAACCCCAACCGAAATGTTGTACTGAAATCTCAATATACCCACTCAAAGGCGTATCTGGCCATCTAGGCTTAACGCTACCGCTATTCTCCCATAGAATAGCCTGTAAGGCTGCTAGTAGGCACACCCTGTGCACCCATATCTGATTAGAGGACCCTGATAGCGATCATGATCTCTAATGGCCTAGACTGGATGGGGCGGGTCTGGAGTGGCCTAACAATACTCTGAATATCCTACTCGGATAACTATAACTCATAAGCAACTGTGGGTCGCGGATGACTAATTAATTAGTCCCTCTGCTTGGAACGGTTGTAGGTTGTTACCGACTGAACATGCTTTTGGGAAGTCGGCCCCTAATCTTCCACAGGTAGCTTGCTAACATTCTTAGCCTGAAGGTAGTGTTGTACTAACACGGTGCTGGTCCTTTAGACCCTATCTTGGTCTGGTCCAATCTTATATGACTTTTCTGGGCGATTACTATCCTTAAAGACAAGTCTACATAGACTTAGCTGCTTATGGCAATCTGTACCTTAGTATCTTCTAAGAACAGGCTGGGGCGCTGGCCCTGCCTCTATCTACTAATAAGGTTCCCTTCCTTAGAGTACCCACGGGTCTATTTGACTTGGATGACTGGGCCGGCTTCCTGGGCGATCTGTAGGATGAATGCTAAGTCAACTCGGACTGGCAATTAGTGGTGGTAGCTAACTAGATGGCAGGTTGTCACTCAGTTCACTAGACAACCCTAGGCTTCTGATTCTAAAGTATGGTCTTCCTATCTGAATTTATGGCCCTGGGGCGTAAAGGTACGCCAATGGACTCTGGACGTGCTTTTCTGGTTACACAGGTGCCAAAATGGTAGTTATATCGCCTAGCTGCACCTATACTATTCAACTTACTAATTCAGGCCTGATAACTATTCACGAGCTTCTAAGCTCTGGGCCTGACAATTAAACATGCAATTTTACTAATACAATGAACTGGAGAATAGAAGAGTTCCTACGACGCTCCTATTGTGTGTCACGCTTAACATGTTTTTTCTCGACGAGGGATACTGCAGTATAATTTATGTACGTGTTTTAGCAGCTAACCACAACATACATACATTCATAGTCTACAGAAACAGCTGACCACAGCAATTCTATTCATAATCTACTGATAGCAGCTAGCCGCAATATATATATGAATAGACTCGTTATCTACTTGCATCAACTAATTACTTTATACAGAATCATGGTCTTGCTTCATAGACATACGTCGTTTCGCTATACAACGACAATAACATGCCGAAGGGATAAGCCTTACATACCTCGACTGTCGTTTCCCGAATAACCGACGAGTTTCAACTTGGATCGTCAGCTCTTTCCTGCTGTAACTATTATACTAGAAGAAAGAGATGAATTTCAATACCAAATTCGGCTTGAAATGATAACTTTTATTACTAATAGCAATTATAATTGAACTACGTAAAATACATCCAGAAACTTAAATTTCCTGAGGGTTCAGAAGGAAGAAATGCTTAGTTAAAGCTTGTCATCGTATAGAAATCAGTTTGGAGCAATTCTGACAACTTTTGCTCGGCGGAGTTATGATTTTCCGGAAGAATTTAGAGAAAATAACTCCGTATTAATGCTCCCTATGAATTTATAACTCAATACCCAAAGTTAATTTGATTTGGACGAAGTTTGGCAGCATAATCGGATGAAAAACTATCAATTCCCTCGACTTTTACTCTCTCTAGCCGAATGAACAATTGGGAAATAATTTAAACTTGAACCAAGGGTTTATATATATATATATATATATATTAGGGAGGTGTCCGGGGTGTGCCTCATGCTGCCCAACACGCCACAGGGCCCCGCGTCGCGCCCCCCATTGAGGCAGCAAGCCTGGCGCGTCGTGTTGGCCCTCGCGTCGTGTTGGCCCTGTGCGCTCTGGTTCTATCTGACCCCTCTTCCGAGGCTTTTTCCTCGCACAACAAGCTCTTCTTACTCACCACAACACATACGTACGCCTACTAAACGTCAACATTTAACAGGATGTAGCAGCCATAATTATAGTCATTCTAATAGGAATGATTATTACGAATTATTATATATATATTTAAGAGGATTCCTTCAATATACTTAAAACGGTTCATAAAATACTATATATATATTGGAAAGGAGGATAGTGAAGCATGAGGTTAAGCCAAGTGGCAAATTGAGAACTAGCCACTTAGCACTTTTACAATAATTTTTTTTATCTTATTATAATAAGGAAAAAATATAAATTTAATAAACAATATAAATATTATTATGTTTTTTCATAGAGATATGGTTAAAAAAATATCATAATTAGAGATATTTTACATTCTATATATTTATCATTTAAATTATATAATCATGACGTTAATATGATATATATGAAAAAATTATTTGATTGGCAGTAATATGATATTTATAAAATACATCATGTCATAATCAAATTATTTCAAAATATTATAATATGAAAAAAATAAATATTATAAATATTCTAATAAATAATATTAGTATTATTAAGTTTATTATATAATATGATAAAAAAAATCATTCAATAATTAGAGTTATTTTTTAAAAAACATTCTGGCAATATATTCTATATGTTTATAATTTAAATCATATAATTATGGAATTAACAGTAATAATATGTATCTATATCTATATCTATATATTATTAAAAGGAGGGTAGTCTAGCTTGATAATAAGCCAAGTTGCACATTGAGAATTAGCCATTTGGCACTTTTACAATAAAAAAGTGTTTCAAATTATATGATAAAAATTACGACATAATTAGAGTCATTCTAATAGAAAATATTCTTATGTCATATTCTATATATTTAAAATATTTAAAATATTTAATTAAATCACACCATGATTAGAGTCATTTTAATAGGAAATAATCTAATCAATATTATTTCCTATAGACATGCCTAATTATAGTCATTCTAATATGAAAGATTATTACGAATTATTATATATATTTAGGAGAATTTGTTCAACATAATACAAACGGTTCATAGTGTACAATATAAGAAGAAAACTACCTTGAAGCCAAAAATATCTTCAAAAGAATGCGTACTAAAATGACTTTATCTGTGAGATATTCAGAACAAAGATGCAATGGTGTTTGAAAGTTTGTGTCATGCGATTATGGGTGGTTCCTGATCGCAAAATGATAGATAATCTAATTTCAATAGAGATGTTACTGCAGGATGAAAAGGTATTTGTATCATCTTATTATCGTTATGAATACATATGTTGACTACCCTCGTGATGGATATAATATAAATATTGAATTTTTTGTAGAGATCGTATCCATGCAACTGTGAGTAGGTATGTTATCCACATGTTTAGAGAAAAAATTAAATGAGTTGGGACTGTATCATGAAAAAATTTATTGTTGGTCCAAATAATGCAAAATATAAGACCAATAAGTACAAGTTGAGGCTGACATTTACTAATAGAATAACTGTGAATGAAATAAATGATCCAGAATTCGCTATGCATATCTTCAATATACAGCCTAATGAGCAGTTGATGGACCAACTTGTTGTTGACGAGGATGACTTATTTGGTAAATATCAAATCTGCTTTTTATTTACTTTGATCTGTTTTAGCAAACTAATGAATATTTTTTTAAGTGAATTACATATCATAGAAGAGATTGTTAGTCAAGGAGAAGTGCAATCACATAAGCAAGGCGGTAAGACCAGTATTTTTATGAATATGAAGCTACAAGATCACGAGTAAACTTGTAAACATGATTAGAATTAACATATATATATATATTTCAATGTCATTATTTTTCTCAATGTGAAGTTGTATTTTTTCAAGTAAGATGAAGAATATTCTAGCTACCTTTTAGGGTGAATTTATAGAACAAATTATATCATACTTGAAAAGATCTGATGATAACCCTGTTGTAGTGGTTATTCAAGAAAACATAAGCCAAAGGAGACGTTGACATTTATTTCATTAGTCTTTATTGGTTTACCTGTTAGTCAAGTGAAAGAAATTTTTTATGATCATTTATTCATTTGAGAATTTTATACATTTAAGGTTTTTTTTAAATTTATATTTTAAAATAATTCCTTTCTTAAGTATTATCCGCGCATCTCGCGGTTACTAATACTAGTTAAAATCTTAATAACTGACATATAACCATTAATTTAAGAACTATAAATGGTACCTAATAGTGAGGGGAGAAATTAGTATTAATAACTGACATATTAGTACTAATTTAAGGAAACAACTGAAATTTGTAGGAAATAGACAATTAAAAATACAAAAATTGAGGGAATAATATAAAAAATCTAGAAAATTAGATAAATAACAATTCGGGCTCAGGAGAGTACCACATCACCAGGCTGAAATCTATTATATATATATATATATCTCCTACTATTGCTTTGGATGGTGATGTTCCTAACAAAGTTTGGTTTGGTAAGAATATCTCTTATGATCACTTGAGAGTCTTTGGGTGTAAAGCCTTTGTGTATGTTCCTAAGGATGAAAGGCCAAAACTGAATATTAAAACGAGACAGTGTATCTTTATTGGTTATGATCAAGATGAATTTGGCTATCATTTCTATAATTCAATTGAGACCGTGATGTTATGTTTTTTGAAGACCAGAAAATTGAAGATTTTGACAATGCTGAGAAGGTTGATTATCAAAGCAGTGAGAGCTTAGTTGATGTTGATCCAGTTCCTGCAACTATTGCACTTGAAGAAAGTCTTCAAAATCAAATTGATAATGAAGATGGTGATTGTGTTCAGAATGACTAGCATGATATTGTTGATGCTCCTTTGCAAGATGATGTAGTTGGCCAGCAACCAGCTGCTATTGATGCTCCAAGGAATTCTCTCAGAAGATCGACTAGAGAGAAAATTCCTTCATCTCGTTAGTTTCTCAATGAATATATACTCTTGATACGGGGAAGAACCTGAGAGTTTTGACGAGGCCATGGATAGTGAAGAAAAAGAAAGGTGATTTGATGTTATGAAAGATGAGATTAAATTCTTACATAATAATCATACCTTTGATTTGGTTAAGCTACCTAAAGATAGGAAATCTCTTTGAAAAACAGGTGGATTTTTAGGGGGAAAAATGAAGATGGAAATCCCATTCCACGTTACAAGACTAGATTAGTTGTAAAGGTATTTAACCAGAAAAAGGGAGTTGATTTTGATGAGATATTCTCTGTAATTGTGAACATGTCATCCATCCACGTGGTGCTGGCTTAGCTACAAGTCTAGATTTATAGGTTGAGGAAATGGATGTTAAAACTGCTTTTCTCCATGGTGATGTAGATGAAAAAATTTATATGGAGCAGCCAGAAGGTTTTTAAGTCAAGGGAAAAGAGAATTATGTTTGCAAATTGAAGAAGAGTTTGTATGGTTTGAAAAGCTCCTAGATAGTGGTATAGGAAGGTTGGTTCTTTTATGAGTCAGCAGGGCTTCAAGAAGACTTCTTCAGTTCATTATGTTTTTGCGCAAAAATTCTCTAATAGTGACTTATTTATTTTATTGCTTTATGTTGATGACATGCTTATTGTTGGTCAGAATGCTTGCAAGATTCAGAAGTTGAAGCAAGAGTTGAATAAGTCTTTTGCTATGAAAGACTTAGGATCAACAAAGCAGATTCTTGGCATGTAGATTTTTCGTGACAGAAAAGTCAAGAAGTTATGGTTATCACAAGAGAAGTACATTCAGAAAGTACTTTGCAGGTTCAATATGGATAAAGCTAAGGTTGTCAGTACACCTTTAGCTATGCACTTCAAATTGAGCACGTAGCAGTGTCCTTCCGGTAATGATGAGAAGAAAAATATGAAGAAAGTTTCTTATGCTTAAACTATTGGTAGTTTGATATATGCAATAACTTGTAAAAGACCAGATATTGCTCATGCTGTTGGTATTATTAGCCGTTTTCTTTCTAATTCAGGAAGAGAGCATTAGAATGCAATGAAGTGGATATGAGATATCTTTGTCGCACTTCTAGTTTGAGTTTGTGTTTTTGGACAGGAAAACCTATTTTGTGTGGTTACACTGATTTAGATATGGTAGGTGATGTTGATACTCGAAAATCTACTGTCACACCCCGCCTTGGGGGGTATGACTGGCACTTGGTGCCCTACTGGGACCTGAACTGCTGGACTGCTAAGCCTGGGCGCATCTGGTGCCTGGCTGGCTCTAACTCACATTTCTGGAAACAAAGGGCTATATAACGGCTGAAAACACAGCCCCCGGCCCATTGGCCTATAGCCTCCTGTACCTGCACTAACAGCTGACCAGAAACATGTCGATATAGGGAAACCTATGCGGGCCGACAAGGCCACCATGCTGTCTAGTTATCTGTAACTTAATCATAGAATATTAAAAAGCTACGTGACCGGCAAGGTCACCACTACTGTCAAGCTATGGCCCCACACGGCCAACATGAAAGAAACAGAAGTACTAACAGCTAAACATCTGCACGGCCTCACACGACCGGCTCATCTGACCACAGGGAAACATATACAGACTGCAAGCCTCTAGGAATAGCAATAGAAATGATCGGGACAGGACCCCAACCTACCCGTACTATACAACAAAAGAAAATGAAATACACCTCTGGAATTCAGTCTCCGGATGACAGGAGCTGAATACTCGATCGCTGATAGGAATTACGTGGTATCGCCTGCTCGTCTATGAGTACCTGCAGGCAAGTAATGCAGCACCCCACCGGGCGTCAGTACCGCTGGTACTGAGTATGTAAAGCAATAACTGAAAGAAATATCTGAAAACAATAATATAACTGGTGAAACTGAAGTAGGAAGAAATAGATTAACTGTCTGATAATGTAAGTCATACCTTTTCTTAATTATACTGGAAGGAGTAGGAGTCATACCTGAGGATTTATCGTTCTACTATCGATCTACTCGTATCTACTGTAACACGGTGTAACATATAATAACATAACATAGCACACACAAACCTTACCCGGCCCCCATAAGCCGGGAGGTACAACCAACACAGAATCTACACCCCTACCCCGGTCATCCCATCTCCTATAACCCTGCAAGCATCCTGCCGGTCCCCTAGGTATGCCCTTGGGCTCGCTGAGCCCCTGACTATAACTGCATTTGAGTCCGGAGGACTCCTGAATCAACACCCGGGCGTATCCGCTCGACAGGGGTGTGTAAGGGCCGACCAAGGCACAATATGGGGAAAACTGGCATCCCATCTTCGTCCCCTGTGGGACGGCATGCCACTCCGTAGAGCAACGTATCCTCGTCCTCTGGTGGATGAGTCGATACAGCTATCAACCCTGGGGCGGTCATGGATGCTAGGTAATCCAACCCCAAGACAATACAGCGGTCTCAACTAATAATACTATCTGCATGTCCCATATATTGAAGCTAATAGTAGTAAAGTATTGTATACACTATATGCTGGACTAGTGATAGTAATATGTACATACTTAATACATGCTGAGGCTGGTAATAGTATATATATGTAGAAATATAGTCTTCTGCCAGACTGTACTGGGGCTAATGCTGAACAAGATATAATGTTTCTGCTGAAAACTATGTTGTATACTGAGTTTCTATAGTAACATGATTTACTATTCCTAATATGCTTTCTAACCTCATTTTAGCTTATCATTCTATTTCTGAGATGTCTTACAGATATTACATTGCTTTACTGGGTTTCAACTGAATACAATGATATCCTAACATTCTGTGTCACATCACATACTGGGCATGCTGTGCAGTTCTTAACACTTATTTTAGAATCTATATCGTGCTAGCAAGTGTCGCGCTGATCATAACATAATGTTTCTAGTATCGTACCATCATTCATAATAAACATCATACATGGCTTCTGAATATTCTACTGGCCTTTAAATTACTGTACTGTACCAAGATTACTAACTTGCCAAGGAAACTAGCTTTACATACCTTATCCTCGAACTATCCAGCTGTCGGACGAGGCTCGGCTAGTACTTCAACTGTTTTCTCCCAACTGCATTCATAAATGTGCCAATCAATACTAAATACAGCTTTATTGTAAAGAGCAACGTCACTTTCGATATAGTTTATAGCCTAAACTTAGGCTTATCGAAAGACGGTCAAAAACTCGCTATTTTTCAGCGGTCCAGAAGGGAGAAATATTCACTTCACAGCTAGGAACACATAGACACTAATTTGGAGCAATTCCACTTACCTTAGCTCGGTGGCTCGACGATTCGTCGGCCGTATTTCGCGAAACTAAATCCGTAGGAATGCTCTCTGCTGCTATATACCTCGGTATCTGAGGTTAATTTGAGTTTGGACAACGTTTAGCAGCGTAATCGGACGAAAATTATATTACTACTTCGTTCCTTTTTCCTTCTCTGCTGATCTGCTCTGTTTTCTGGAAATTTACAAGTGTTTTAATCATTTAAAATCGAAGTGGGGCTTTATATACTTGGGCCTGGACAAGGCCAACGTGTCACGGAGCCAACGCGGAGGCCTCACCTCCGTGACACGCTGCCATCGCGGAGGGGCTCTGCCTCGGCTCCTTCCGCGATGGTTCGACAGGTTTCTCGTCCGATCTTTTCCCGGGCCTTTCTCCAGCACGTATGGCCTTCGAATATGCTTAACCAACATGCGAATAGGTCATTTAGGTGCCGGGAATTCTACGGGGTATAAAATTCTCCCCCCCCTTAAGAACATTCGTCCTCGAATGTACACTGTTATCTAGAGGACTACTTACTTGCTTTCGAGAAAAATTTCGGCAGAGTTTCCCCTGTAATATGGACTATAGCAAAAACCTGAAATGCAGAAAAGTCCAACACAGGCACTGCACGTAATATTTTAAGATCCACTGGATAACTAAATATCAATCTTTCTCATTCACACACATACGCTATAAGGTACTGCATAAGTAACAATACGGACATACCTGTCGCCAGACTAGGCCTGAAATTGGTGAGGGTATCTGGCTTTCATATCTTCTTCAGCTTCCCACGTCATTTCCTCACGGTTCCTGTTACGCCACAATACTTTGACAGACGCAACATCTTTAGTCCTCAACCTGCGAATCTGTCTGTCTAAGATAGCTACGGGAACCTCTTCATATGCTAACTCTTCTGTGACCTGGACATCCTGAACTGGAACTACTGTAGAAGGGTCCCCTACGAACTTCCTCAACATAGAGACATGAAATACTGGGTGTACAGATGCTAACTCCGGAGGCAAGTTCAATTCGTATGCAACTCGGCCTATTCTTCACCGAATCTGATATGGCCCAATGAATCTCGGGCTAAGCTTGCCTTTCTTGCCAAATCTCATTACCCCTTTCATCGGAGATACTTTCAGATATACCCAGTCACTTACTGCAAATTCTAGATTTCTGCGCCGCATATCTGCATAAGACTTCTGGCGACTCTGAGCAGTCAGTAAACGTTCTCGGATAAGTTTTATCTTTTCCTCTGACTGCCGAACAATGTCTGGGCCAACCAATGCTGATTCTCCTATTTCAAACCAGCCCACCGGCGATCTACATTTTCGCTCGTATAATGCCTCGAAAGGCGCCATCTGGATGGCTGAATGATAGCTATTATTATAAGCAAATTCAATTAACGAAAGATGCTCATCCCAGCTACCCCCAAAATCTAGCACACACGCTCGTAGCATATCTTCGAGCGTCTGAATTGTACGTTCAGCCTGCCCATCTGTCTGAGGATGGAATGCTGTGCTCAAGTTAATCTGCGTTCCCAGACCCCTCTGGAACGACTGCCAGAATCTAGCTGTAAACTGTGCTCCCCTATCTGAAATGATGGATACCGGCACTCCATGCAATCTAACTATTTCTCTGATATATAATTTGGCATAATCCTTAGCCGAGAAGGTAGCCTTCACTGGCAGGAAATGAGCTGATTTTGTCAGCCTGTCAACTATTACCCAAATGGAATCATTTCTGCGTCTGGTACGGGGTAACCCTGTTACAAAATCCATGTTTATCGCTTCCCATTTCCACATAGGCACTGTTATATCTTGCGTCAAACCGCCCGATTTCTGGTGCTCTGCTTTCACCTGCTGACAGTTAGAACATCTAGATACAAATTCAGCTATCTCAGCTTTCATACTTGGCCACCAGTAAATGTCTCTGATGTCGTGGTACATCTTTGTCGCTCCTGGATGAAGGGAATAGCGAGCGTAATGTACCTCATGCATGATCCGCCCGCGAAGCCCTGAAACATTTGGGACACAGAGGCGGCCCTTACAGCGTAACACATCATCCTCAGTTATCTGAAAATCTGACTCCTTACCTTCCTGAATTCTATCTCTGAGCTGGACTAAATCAGGGTCCTTGTACTGTCGTTCTTTTACCTCTGTAACTAATGATGACACAGCAGAATTCTGAATTACTGCGCTATTATTTTCTATTTCCATTACTCGAACGGCTAAACCAGCTAACTGATGAATTTCTTTGGCTAACTTCCGTTTCTCAGGTCGCAAATACGCCAAACTCCCCATTGACTTACGGCTCAGGGCGTCTGCTACAACATTAGCTTTACCAGGGAGGTATAGAATGTTCACATCATAATCTTTTAACAGCTCCAACCAGCGGTGTTGCCGTAGATTCAACTCCCTCTGAGTGAAGATGTACTATAGGCTCTTATGATCTGTGTAAATATTAACATGGACGCCGTACAGGTAATGCCTCCACATTTTTAAGGCGTGGATTACTGCGGCCAATTCCAGGTCGTGGGTAGGGTAATTCTTTTCGTGTTTCCTCAGCTGTCTGGAAGCATATGCAATTACTCTACCATGCTGCATCAACACACAACCTAACCTGACACCTGACGCGTCGCAATAGACTGAATAACCTTCTGTGCCTTCCGGCAATGCTAATACTGGGGCGGAGGTTAATATGTCTTTCAGTTCCTGGAAGCTCTGCTCACATGCCTCTGTCCATTGAAATTTTGCTGCTTTCTGTGTCAATTTGGTTAGATGTGCTGCAATGGTCGAGAACCCTTCAACAAACCTCCTGTAATATCCTGCCAACCCCAGAAAGCTACGAACTTCAGTCGGAGTGGTAGGCCTAGGCCATGACTTAACTGCTTCTATTTTCTGTTTGTCAACTTGTATACCAGCATCTGAGACGATATGCCCTAAAAAGGCCACTGAGTTAAGCCAGAATTCACACTTAGAAAATTTAGCATACAGCTGACGGTCCCTGAGAATCTGGAGCACTGTCCGCAAATGAGTCCGGTGATCTGCTTCAAAGCGAGAATACACCAGAATGTCATCAATGAATACTATCACGAACAAGTCCAGGAAAGGTCTGAAAATACTATTCATTAGGTCCATGAAGACTGCTAGGGCATTCGTTAACCCGAAGGACATAACTAGAAATTCAAAATGTCCATATCGGGTCCTGAACACTGTCTTAGGAATATCTCTCTCACGTACTCGGACCTGGTGATATCCGGACCGCAAGTCAATCTTAGAAAAGTTACTGGCTCCATGCAACTGATCAAATAAGTCATCAATTCTGGGGAGCGGGTACTTGTTCTTTACTGTAACTTTGTTTAACTGCCGATAATCTATGCACATTCGGAGTGAGCCATCTTTCTTCCTCGCAAATAAAACTGGCGCACCCCACAGTGAAGTACTCGACCTGATAAAACCTTTATCCAATAAATCTTTCAACTGCTCTTTTAATTCTCTGAGTTCTGCAGGAGCCATGCGATAAGGAGAAATCGATATCGGCTGGGTGCCTGGTAATAGATCAATAGCAAAATCTATCTCCCTTTCTGGGGGAATACCAGGTAACTCATCAGGAAACACATCAAGGAATTCATTCACCATTGGAACAGACTGGAGTGTCGGAGATTCTGCTTGGACATACTGAACTCTGACCAGATGGTAAATACATCCCTTAGATATCAACTTCCTCGCCTAAAGGTAGGAAATAAACCTACCTTTTGGCGTAGCGGTACTACCCTTCCACTCCCGCACTGTTTCTCCCGGGAAGTGGAATCGGACCGTCTTGGTCCAACATTCAACATTGGCAAAACACGGTACTAACCAATCCATACCCATTATGGCATCGAAATCTATCATTTCTAACTCGACCAGATCTACTGTGGTCTGATGGTCAGCAACCTCTACTGTACACCCGCGGTAGATTCGGCTGGCTGTGATAGAATCACCGACGGGCGTGGATACTAAGAAGGGCTGCTGCAATAATTCTGGTGCAATGCTAAACTTTCGTGCCACAAATGGAGTAATGTAGGACAAAGTAGACCCTGGATCAATCAACACATAAGCAGGGTGTGAGCAGATAGTTAGCATACCTGTCACAACATCAGACGACGCTTCTGAATCTTGCCTCCCTGGTAAGGCATATGTGCGGCTTGGACCCGCACCTGTACTGGAGGTCTCTGATCTGCCCCGACCCCTGCCTGCTGAAACTGAGGGCTTGCGCCCTGCCGGGGATGCTGTGGCTCGTGACCCTGCAGATGCCCTGTCCTGTCTATCCCGGTCCTCTCGACCTCTGGCTGGGCAATCTTTCATCAAATGGCCTTCTTGGCCACAAATATAACACGCAGTGGAGCCATATCTACATGCTCCAGGATGGCGTCGACTGCATATAGGGCAAAGTGGTAGGGTATACCTACTCTGCTCCGCTCTCCTCTGTACTGGTGACTCTGCCATCTGCGAGCCTCTACCAGTCTCTGACTGCCCCCTGCGGCTGAATCTACCCCCCTGCGACTGTGGTGGAGGTGGGGGCTTGGGCGGCCTGTCTAACAATCGTGGCCTGGGTCCTCCCCGGGCTTCCCTCTGTAACTCAACTGGCCTGTCCCGGCGACGCTGTTCCTGATTAACCCTTCTGATCTCCCGTTGTCGCTGTCTGATGCCCTCAATATTCTGGGCAAATGCCTGAACTCGAGCAATGTCCATGTCCTCTCGCAGTGTGGCCATAATACAAGTCTCAACATATTCTGGATTCAACACCATGATAAAGCGGTGCACTCTGGATGCCATGGTATCAACAAAGGCCGGTGCATATCGAGCCAAAGAATCAAACCACAAGGAATATTCCCGAACACTCATGGCCCCCTGCTCCAGATGTAGGAACTGGTCTACCCGGGCCTGTCGAATCTCCCGTGGCAAATAATGATCCAGAAAAGCTCCTGAAAAGCTGGACCAGGTGGGAGGGGAAACATCACTCCCTCGGGACCTTTCCCAGCTTTCATACCATAACACGACGATATCGCGTAACCGGAATGCTGCCAATTAAACTGATTCTGTGGGCGTGGCATGCATAACCTTGAAAATTCTCTGCATTTGATCCAGAAAATCCTGAGGGTCCTCTGTCCGGTCCGTACCTGTAAACTGTGGAGGATTCAGAGCTAAGAACTCTCGGACCCTCGAACTACCGGGCCCTCCTGATAACTCCGCAACTGTAGATGGCATTGGCTGATGCTGACCAGCCATCATCTATGCTAACATAACTACAACACTCCTAACCTCCTGGTCGGAAGGTGTCGGTATAGGGACTGCTGAAGGTAGTGTCGCCCCAAACGGCTCCTGATGTGGTGGAGACTGCTGAGAAGGCTGGGACAATGCCTCTGTAGTGCCCTCTGATCGGGTTATTTCTAAACGAGGGTGAGGCATCCTGCTGGTGCCTTCCCCTGCTGCAATATCTAGGCTCCGGCCTGTGATAGGATGTCGCTGATCTGACATTATCTGTAACCAAAGAATATAGTAAGTTTTTAGGGACTCAACCCTATATTGTACCGCTCTACAGCACGACTGAATAAGAATGAAAGACAACCATCCTATCATGCCTTGCAGCCCCCTACCCATAGTATATGGTGCACAACACATCCATGGACAGGACTCTACTTAGCACAGCTTGCAGACTCCCTGGGATACGACCAGCTCTGATACCAAGTTTGTCACACCCCGCCTTGGGGGGTATGTCTGGCACTTGGTGCCCTACTGGGACCTGAACTGCTGGACTGCTAAGCCTGGGCACATCTGGTGCCTGGCTGGCTCTAACTCACATTTCTGGAAACAAAGGGCTATATAACGGCTGTAAACACAGCCCCCGGCCCATTGGCCTATAGCCTCCTGTACCTGCACTAACAGCTGACCAGAAACATGTCGATATAGGGAAACCTATGCGGGCCGACAAGGCCACCATGCTGTCTAGTTATCTGTAACTTAATCATAGAATATTAAAAAGCTACGTAACCGGCAAGGTCACCACTACTGTCAAGCTATGGCCCCACACGGCCAACATGAAAGAAACAGAAGTACTAACAGCTAAACATCTGCACGGCCTCACACGATCGGCTCATCTGACCACAGGGAAACATATACAGACTGCAAGCCTCTAGGAATAGCAATAGAAATGATCGGGACAGGGCCCCGACCTACCCGTACTATACAACAAAAGAAAATGAAATACACCTCTGGAATTCAGTCTCCGGATGACAGGAGCTGAATACTCGATCGCTGATAGGAATCACGTGGTATCGCCTGCTCGTCTATGAGTACCTACAGGCAAGTAATGCAGTGCCCCACCGGGCGTCAGTACCGCTGGTACTGAGTATGTAAAGCAATAATTGAAAGAAATATCTGAAAACAATAATATAACTGGTGAAACTGAAGTAGGAAGAAATAGATTAACTGTCTGATAATGTAAGTCATACCTTTTCTTAATTATACTGGAAGGAGTAGGAGTCATACCTGAGGATTTATCATTCTACTGTCGATCTACTCGTATCTACTGTAACACGGTGTAACATATCATAACATAACATAGCACACACAAACCTTACCCGGCCCCCATAAGCCGGGAGGTACAACCAGCACATAATCTACACCCCTACCCTGGTCATCCCATCTCCTATAACCCTGCAAGCATCCTGCCGGTCCCCTGGGTATGCCCTTGGGCTCGCTGAGCCCCTGACTATAACTGCATCTGAGTCCGGAGGACTCCTGAATCAACACCCGGGCATATCCGCTCGACAGGGGTGTGTAAGGGCCGACCAAGGCACAATATGGGGAAAACTGGCATCCCATCTTCGTCTCCTATGGGACGGCATGCCACTCCGTAGAGCGAAGTATCCTCGTCCTCTGGTGGACGAGTCGATACAGCTATCAACCCTGGGGCGGTCATGGATGCTAGGTAATCCAACCCCAAGATAATACAGCGGTCTCAACTAGTAATATTATCTGCGTGTCCCATATATTAAAGCTAATAGTAGTAAAGTATTGTATACACTATATGCTGGACTAGTGATAGTAATATGTACGTACTTAATACATGCTGAGGCTGGTAATAGTATATATATGTAGAAATATAGTCTTCTGCCAGACTGTATTGGGGCTAATGCTGAACAAGATATAATGTTTCTGCTGAAAACTATGTTGTATACTGAGTTTCTATAGTAACATGATTTACTATTCCTAATATGCTTTCTAACCTCATTTTAGCTTATCATTCTATTTCTGAGATGTCTTACAGATATTACATTGCTTTACTGGGTTTCAACTGAATACAACGATATTCTAACATTCTGTGTCACATCACATACTGGGCATGCTGTGCAGTTCTTAACACTTATTTTAGAATCTATATCGTGCTAGCAAGTCTCGCACTGATCATAACATAATGTTTCTAGTATCGTACCATCATTCATAATAAACATCATACATGGCTTCTGAATATTCTACTGGCCTTTAAATTACTGTACTGTACCAAGATTACTAACTTGCCAAGGAAACTAGCTTTACATACCTTATCCTCGAACTATCCAGCTGTCGGACGAGGCTCGGCTAGTACTTCAACTGTTTTCTCCCAACTGCATTCATAAATGTGCCAATCAATACTAAATACAACTTTATTGTAAAGAGCAACGTCACTTTCGATATAGTTTATAGCCTAAACTTAGGCTTATCGAAAGACGGTCGAAAACTCGCTATTTTTCAGCGGTCCAGAAGGGAGAAATATTCACTTCACAGCTAGGAACACATAGACACTAATTTGGAGCAATTCCACTTACCTTAGCTCGGTGGCTCGACGATTCGTCGGCCGTATTTTGCGAAACTAAATCCGTAGGAATGCTCTCTGCTGCTATATACCTCGGTATATGAGGTTAATTTGAGTTTGGACAACGTTTAGCAGCGTAATTGGACGAAAATTATATTACTACTTCGTTCCTTTTTCCTTCTCTGCCGATCTGCTCTGTTTTCTGGAAATTTACAAGTGTTTTAATCATTTAAAACCGAAATGGGGCTTTATATACTTGGGCCTGGACAAGGCCAACATGTCACGGAGCCAACGCGGAGGCCTCACCTCCGTGACACGCTGCCATCGCGGAGGGGCTCTGCCTCGGCTCCTTCCGCGATGGTTCGACAGGTTTCTCGTCCGATCTTTTCCCGGGCCTTTCTCCAGCACGTATGGCCTTCGAATATGCTTAACCAACATGCGAATAGGTCATTTAGGTGCCGGGAATTCTACGGGGTATAACATCTATTTCAGGCTATTTGGTTACTTTTGCAGAGGGAGCTGTTTCTTGGCAATCTAGACTGCCAAAATGTGTTGATCTATCTACTACAGAAGCCGAGCTTATAGTTGCTGTTGAAGCTTGTAAAAAGTTGCTCTGGATGAAGAGATTCTTGGGGGAACTTGATTGTGCTCAGGAGAGGTATGTACTTTACTGCGACAGTCAAAGTGCTATTCATCTTGGCAAGAACTCTACATTTCATGGTCGATCTAAACACATAGACGTGAGATACCATTGGATTCAAGATGTGTTGAATTCTAAGTGTCTTGAACTTGAGAATATTCATACGGATGATAATGGTTCCGACATGAGGACTAAATCTTGACAAAGGGAAAGTTTGAAGAGTGTTGCGTGATTGCCGCGATGGCGGTCTCCTCCACATAGTCGGGAGGGGGAGAATTTTTTGAGTTTTGGATCTTTTTTTTTCCTATGTGGATAAATAAAAGCTCAATTTGGACCAGCCTACTTTTAACCATAAGCCCACTATTATGGTGCATATATAAGGTCTCTTTAGGTCTTATTTTAGTGACACGAGAGAAAAATTACAGCAGTCAAATAGAGAAAAAAGAGCAGATTTTCACATAGAAAATTCAGCCCCAGTAGCCTGCTTCAAATTGTGATTCCCGCTTCGTTTCTTGTCCGATTGAGCTGATCTTTTGATATGTTGTTTATATCATCTTAATCTTTGATTGAAAACTGATAGACGTGTATTTGGAGTCCGGTAGCTCCAAATTTCAGGCCGTGAATAGTAACTACATTCTTGGGTGATTTTGCTCTTTTCTTCTCTAGTTTCTTGGTGCTATCTCTTATATATTGTTTCTCTCTGTTTGACACTTATTTGGTGGCTATTTTGGAGAATATTTTTGTATCTCTTGTTGATTATAGTGGAGTTTTTGGTCGCGTGATTTTTTACTCTTCACACCGAAGAGGTTTTTCCACGTAAATTTGGTGTCTTATGGTTGATTTATTTTTGTCTTGCGATATTTATAGTTGTTGGTAAATAGCTACTGCCCACACCTATTTAAAATTATATTTGAGGTCTTCTCTTGATTCAAATAGATTAGAAAAATTTAAACTTGAATATTCTTTCGCTACTACCCAGTCGTACCCTTTTATTTATGATTTCTTTTTCCCAACAGTAATCTCTAATTGGCCACATCTGTAAAGCAGGCCTTTATCATCAATATGGTACCACTAGATTTAACATATGCTGCCTTGATTATTCACCTGTTACTCCTACACCTCACAGTAATATGCCGTGATTCACCATTAATGATAAATAATTAACGGATTTAAAGACAAATTAGTTTGAATATAAGATTGTGTACATGCAGTTATACTTTTTGATATTATAGTCAGAATTCGATTTTTAAAATTATAAACCAAAACCAAATAAAAAAAAAAAGAAGAAGTGTTAGTTTTTCTCTTCGATTTCTAGTTCCCCCCTCCTCCCTTTTCAAAAAAAGTTTAGGATTAATACTGATGAGGGGTTGGGATAGTGGGATTAATTGGTCCGATTAGTGATTTGGAGGGTGGGTTTTAAGTCCTATAGGGAGATCAGGAATTCTCTACGGTTGTAAATATGGAAATGGTTTTACTCATCAATTATATTATTTTTTTGGAACCCTAGGATAACCCGCAGCCGCTACAACACTTTTTTTTGGAACCTTAGGATAACTGCAGCTGCTATAGCCTGTCCCACAACATCTGCCGTTCGGGTGAGCACTTTGTGTGCACTGGGTAAATCCCCTCCGTATAATAGCGTGCAAACCACATAGGGGATATAAACTGCATTAGACAAGCCTTGTGCGACAGACTTAAACTCAGGAGGCATTAAGATGGTATCGATCCCGAGAAGCCCGTGTATACTATCTGCCTCCAAATCAACCGAGCCACACCCTTAGGTGCCTGACTCATCAACTATATATAGTTAAAGTAGTTATTAACAGCTAAATCCTTGAAATCAAAAGTGGAGACATGCTATTTAATTATGTAAGCCTATACCGGAGAATATTAGACACAATACTTTACTGGGAAAATGAAGTATGACAAGAAAAAGAAGTTGGGGTAGATTCCTGAACAGAAACAGTGTAGCTAGTTCTAAAGAAAGTAGACATTCGTGACTGTCGAGACTTCAAAAGCTACTGGACAAGCTTCTCCAATTTCTAACTCCAAAATCAGTAAACATAACCCAATCATCTACTTCCACTTGTTCCTTTTCTCCAACTATTTTCATGAGTATAAATTGAACTAGTTTATGGGCTAATAATCATATGAAAGACTATTAATACTCATTTTTCTCGTCTTGCCCCATTTTAAAAAATTGTTTCATGTTCTAAAATCATCTTTCAACAACTGCTGTGCTATTTTTGGACTGATTTCAATGTGTATTTGAGGACAAGGTCCCGGGGAGGATGATTGATAATGTTAGAGAGTTCAAAAGTCTATATTTTCTTAAAGATCAATAAATATTATTTCAATTTATTTGAACTCCGTTTTAGTTTATTACAAACACTTTTTTTATAAAAGAATATAAAAGAACAAGAAGGTTGAAAAGAAGGTTTATGTTAAGACAAGTACTTGTACTTTCATCAACAAAATATATTAGGGAGAAATAATTATTGAAACGTGTCTCCACGCAAGTCAATTACAAATTATTATTATTATTATTATTATTATTATTATTATTATTATTATTATTTTTTCGTTATAACCACCCAAAACTCTACTTTTTTTCTATGTTGACTGTATAATTCATTAATCTTTCTATTTCCCTCGCTCCACACGTTTTAAACAGTTCAATTTGTACGTTTGAAAAAAGAGACAGCTTTAAACCAAAAAATCACAGAATAGTCCTGAAAAAGTATGAGTAGACGCATTCTTAATCACAGCATGATTTGATATGACAAATAGATAATATGATAGGGGGAGGTGCACCTCCACAGCGTCATTTTTTTGTCTTTTCAATTCAGCTCTAGATGCAATGTATAATTATGCAATACTTTTTATTTACTAACTATTCATCATACTTACTTCATCTTTAAATTATGACTCATTTATTGAATTAATATAAATATTTTATATAAATAATTATTATTATTTTTATTTTCTTATTCCGATATTCTCAAATCAGTTCAAGATGTTTTGCACCAAAACTGACAAATTTAAACAACAAATACCATGGAGTACCCCATATTGCTCTTCAAAACACTCTTTCATATTCCTTCCGTCTTAAAATAAAATAAGTAGTATTTTTAACTTGGGTACACCCCTTAAGAAAACTACTCATTTATTTTTAAAGAAATGTATTTTTACCCACTTAGCCTTAATAAATATCTTGAAAAAGATGCAACTCCTTAGTATTTTCTTGCTTATGTAAAACTCTCTCCATTCAAATAAGGATAAAATTGGAAGAACATCATTAATGTCTTCTTGATTATGTAAAACACTACTTATTTTGAAACAAAATCAAATAACTAAAACACTATTTTTTTTAAACGAAGGGAATAGGAAATAACCTATTAAAAAAGAAACCGGAAACTGATGACTTCGATAATCTTCGACATGCAAGAGATTGTAGTGACAAACAATGAGGAAGACTCAGTTCTTAGAGAGGAAAAAATCAGTTCTCGTTCAATGAATCATGAATATAATTATGATACAAGCTGTGCTATATAAATGACTTAGCAACTAACTAATCTGCTAACTGCTCTGTTAACTTAGTTGCTGACAATTGTAAATCACATCTAACTACCCTAACAACCTAATGTAATAGTGGAGGCTTAATAGATTAAGGCCAACTAACTTCTATTCTGATCAACACCCTTCCTCAAAATGATGGTTGAAATATATTCCCTTTGTTTATTTTTACTTAGTCATGTTTCGCTTCATGAGTCAACTTTACTGATCTTCAGAACTAAATTGAGTTAAGAATGATTCAATATTTTAAATTTTAAATTCAGATATTCCAAAACTATATGAAAAATACTATAAGTTGTAATTGTTCTCATATTGATACGATGAAAAAATACATCATAAAATGTCGGTCAAAGTCCATGCAATCTGACTCTTTAGAAGTGAAATACGACAAGTATAAGTGAACGGAGGGAGTATCCATCAACCCTATCTTGGACAGTAGATAACAATATTGTTTCTTGATGTTGGACATAGTCTTATGCCCATTTGCCATGTTTTTGCCCATATTTTGTCTAGTTTAATCCTTATGAAATGCATAAATTCATGTTTATGTGTGTTTTGTAAGCTAATAAATATTTTTAGATGTTTTGAGCAGGAAACCAAGGAAAAAAGAATGGTGCTATGGAGTGACCCAAGGTGTGAAGAAAGAAGCGTTCGCGAAAGTTGGTCTGGTGCTATGTCTGTCGTGGCGCGCCAACCCCTAAACTTCAGAGAGATTTGCACAAAAGTTGGTGCTATGGGTGGCGTGGTGCGCTAGGCCCGAACTTCAAAGGAAAATTTTACCAACGCCTTTGCTAATATGGATGGCGTGGCGCGCCAGAAGCATCCCAGACTTAGAAAATGTGACTAACACTCTAGTGCTTTGGATGACATGGAATGCCAGAGGTGTCCAAAGGCTCAAAAATTTGACTAACTCCTTGGTGCATTAGCTGGCGTGGGGCGCCTGGAGCCAAACTTCAGAAGAAATCAAAGTCCAACCTGGGACTATGGAGGCACCAAGGGTGTTCCTGGTGGATTTTGCTGATTTTTAAAGCCAATTACTTGAGGGGAAAAATGTCATTTGAAGCCTCACTTATAAATATAACATCTAGGTCATTTGATTGGTATTATACATCATTTTGTTTGATTATATAGAGGTTGTATTGCAGCTTTGGAGGAGAGAAAATTTCATAATTAGATTTTCTTCTTTTCTCTATTGTTTTATGCTTCGAATGATGATATATTTGTTTTCCCGATTGAACATAAGTGGCTGTTCGGTGATTTCGGTATAACTATACGCAAGTGCACGTGGTCGAACAAGTAGTAAAGTGGCTCAAGTAAGCCAAGTATCGATCCCACAGAGACTGGACTAAAGTAACAATCTACTTAAGTGTCAATAAGCTTTAACTCTAAATTGCAGACAACAATGTGAAGAAAAGGTTGATATTTTATTTCCTAATTTTATACTAAGTCTAAAACGAATATATAATTTGAGTCTGAACTATAAGTATGAGCATGCTGAGGTTAAATGAACATGTAGAGAAATACATTATCGATACAATTTTATTAATCTTGCCTCCGGTTGCTAGTCAGAAATTATTGCCTATGGATTAAAACTCTCGTATTTAACCCAACTTAAGAATCATGAACCTTCCACCTACATTTTTGTGATAAAATGAAATTCATGTTCTAGCCATACAAAATCGATTCCTTAAGTGACTAATACGACTTTCAAGTATATTTCTATCCTGAAGGTAAATCAATTCTCAATTTTCCCAAACTAAGAAAAGATCATATCCTATCAATTCACAACTTTCCAATTTCTTGCTCTCTCAAGTGAAATCGTACTTTTTAGATGTACATTAACGTTGGCCACACATTAATGCAGTAAGAATAAGAATCAATAGAACAACCATGGAAGAAAAGATGAAAAACCAATTTATCAATAATCACATTTCAATACAATTGTTCTTAACCTCAGCAAGAAGGGGATTTAGCCACTCATTTGTGGATTAAACATCGTTAAATGAGTGTTAATCATACAAGCAATTGAAATAAAGAAGAAGGAGATAGAGAAAAACCCTGAGATTTTTGTCCCCTTAACTGTCTGTAACCCACGTTCTTGCTCCACAAAGTCAGAATAATTAAAAATGAACCTAAGTGTTCTATTTATACTAGTGGGAATTTTTCCCGGAATAACAAGCAACGTGTCACGGAGTGCATCATGGAGCACTGCCTCCGTGACACGCCACCAACGCGGACCCTCACTGGAATCCGGTCGTCCAAGTATTAAGGCCCAACGTGGCACGACGTGCAACGCGGGGCTATGCCAACGTGCCATGGCTCCAACGCGCACCTTCACTGGAATTAGGCATAATTTTATCATCCAGGCAGAATGCATCCGCGATGGCAGCGTGACACGGCTCCATCGCGGAGCCCCTTTAATTCATGCCTTCCTTGTGCTTTTTCCCTTGCTAGCTTCCGAGTCCAATCCCGATCTCTCCCAACATGCATCTTAGCTCCATAACTTTATATTTTTCCTACAAAACAACGCTAATCATGTTGGTTAGTATAAATTCATATTTTATTACAATTCACATGAGAATGTACAAAAATCGATAGATAAACAAGGTAAAATGACACATTTGAGTATCACTTGGGCATATAAATTTGCCCAAGATCATAAAATCCTATTCTAGAATTTTGGCCACAGCAGATGGTTGAAGTTTGAAAGATTGATTATTGCTAGTTTTGATTTTTCATTAAAGGTTGTTTGTATTTACTCATATTAATTGCTTATTCGTTAGACTAATCACCTTTCGAATATTTCTATTGGCTTTTGGTTGAACTCGGGAGAGGAAATTAAAAGGGTTAAAAGTAAATATAAAATAAGAACTGAAAGACTCTTTGACCCATTGGTTGAAGGATAGAACATGTTGATGAGGATAGGGATATACCCTTCAACCTTGTTTAATTGATATACAAGTAGCCACAACGTTGTTTCATGATTCTCCAACGACCATAAGGATATAGGCATTAGAGTTCATGAGATAGTTCTTGAATGCTCGGGAGAGTTGCAAGAAATGGGATAGTAACTTGTAAGTAGCAACCTTAGGAAGAATCAATCTAGTTAATCAAGTCTTGAAAACTCAACCTGAAGTGAAAGTGTCATTTTCCTAGATTTTCATCATTACTTGAAGTGAAAACACGTTTGCAACAATTTTAGTTTAGTAGTTAATTTACATTTCAAGTTTAGTAGTTTAATTCTCCAAACCATTCTCCAATTTTATCTATATTTTTCGGAATAGTGAAATAAACTATTATACCTAGTAAGTTTCTATCATTTAACCGATACGTGCATATGTATGTTGAGAGTCTTGGGGTACGATGCGTATAGAGAAGGGCTTGGGGGATGAGTGTACGAGCACGATATCAAGCCGGCAGAAGGTCGGGGCTGTAGGCTAGGCGCACTAGCCGTCATGCCGTGCTGCCAACCTGGCGCGTCGCGCCCCTAGCCTGATGCTGTGGCCGGCACGCCGCTCCCCCCTGCCGTCCCCTCAATAACTATATAAAGCTCCTTTATGTGTGATTAATTCATTCTAACATTTCCCCCGAGTAGTAGAGTGACTTTGAGCGACGATTTCATCCATTTTTCATCAAATTAAGCCGCTAAATTCTGTCCAAACGTAAATTCATCTTGGATAACGAGTTTCAGGCCTACGAGTAACATCCATGCAGAGTTATTTCTTGAAAATTTTCTTGGAGTACCAGAACCTCGCCGAGTAAAAGTTGTAAAAATCGCTTCTAGTTGAGTCTTAAGCTGCAACAAGTGATAGGTAAGCATTTCTACCTTCTAAACTCTCGAAAATTTGTGAGTTCTCGTCTAAATTGAACGAAATTGAGTTATAGTAAATATTATTGAAAGATATCATTATTTGTCGAGTCTTAATATTAAAAATAACCTTATTCTCTCAGCGTAGGACTGCAATTTCATGGATTGTCGGCTACAAGTTGAAACTATTTGAATGAACGAAAATCGGCATTTGAGGCATGTTAAGGTTAACCTCTTTGATAAGCTATTCCTATCGTATAGTAATACGACCTATGTCCTTGTAAGCAAGTCGTAAGCATGTATATTGTGATTAGGTGCTATGGATAGTTTTGAGATTAAAGTTGATTATTATGGTTGGGACTGACCCCACCTAATATAGCCTTCCGTCAACCAACCTCAGGATTGCTAGCTGTGTCATCGCCTATGGGGCTATAGATCACTCAAAGGAGCTATATGATGTCTGACAGGACTATATTCAAGCCTATAAGGACATATTGCAGTCCATCCAAGAATGGACTTCTTTTATGCCATAACAGCATCACTGACCCTCTGTCAAGCCTTGTGTGCCCAGGGTGTAGTCACAGGAGCCTAGAGGGCGCAGACATAGCTACAGGAGCCTAGCAGGCTCAGTTGCAGACCTAGAGGCCAGGTAGGTTGGTTATAGTTACTCATTGAATCATATTGACCATACTAGGGGTATATAGATTGAATTATACTTGCCAGGATTTATGGGGCCCAAGTAGGTTATTCTGTGTTGATTGTACCTTCCAGGCTTATGGGGGCCAGGTAAGGTTCTTGTTTGTATTACTTACTTGTTGGCTATACTTCAGGTTGTGAGACTATTCAGGTTATAATTCTTATCCTTCTTATTGATTACTTTCAGTTCTTTTATCAGTTCTATTCAGTCATTTTCATTACTACGTTACATGTTCGGTACATATTATACTAACGCCCATCTATGAGGCGTTGCATACTTACATGTAGGTGTGGATAAATGTGGTTTAGGAACTTCTTAGCAATCAGCCAAGGTTAGCAGTTCAGTCAGCTCCTTTTCTCTGGAGTTGATAGTTAGAATTATTTGCTTTTTTTGTTGTACAACTTTTAAGTAGGCCGAAGCCCTGTCCCAACCACTATTCCATTCTTAGAGACTTGCGGACTACATTCTTCAGTCGTTGGTTGTTGTTGGCCATGTGGGGCCTATGTATGCTATATTTTTGTGTGTTGTGCTTGTGGGGTCTAGTGTAGCTTTTAGTTAGCAGCCTTGTCTGCTATAGTATAAATATAACTGCCTATTTCCTTCTGTTATGACTAGACAACATGGTGTTCTTGTCAGCCCACATAGGATCACTTTATTGTTATGTTGCTGGGTTAGCTGTTTTCTTTTACAGGTTTGTTGCGTGGCTTGTCGGCCCGAGGCTATATTTATAGCTGAGATATAACAACTTGTTTTCTTGATTTTGAATTGCTGGCAGGCACCAGAGGTGCTTATATCCAGCTAGGCCAGCCCAGTCCCAATATGGTATTAGGTGCCAGTAATGCCTCCCAAGGTGGGGCGTGACAAACTTGGTATCAGAGCAACGTCGTATACTAGGGAGTCTACAAGCCGTGTCTAGTACTCTTTTCTATGGGTGTGTTGTGAACCACATTCTATAGACAGGAGGCTACGAGGCATGATAGTGTGGTTACCCTTCTTTCTTCTTCAATCGTGCTATAGATCTATGTTGTATAGGGTTGAGTCCCTAAGCTTACGTTATTCTGCTTATCTACAAAGAAGATGTCCAACACACGATAGACTACGACTAGTCAGGAGTTGGATACCGTTGCAGGAGAGGGCACTAGCAGGGTGTCACTGTTAGAGCTGGCCCGATCTGAGGGTGAGAGGGAGACATCACCTCAGTTTCCCCAGCATGCTCCGCCATACCAAGAGCCCCCCAAGGCAACATATATTTCAACACCACCCTCAGTAATCCATATACCAATGGATCAGGAGGTTAGGAGCGCAGTTTATATGCTGGCTCAGATGATGGCCACTCCATGCCAGCCAGTGGCACCAATTTTCGCTGAATCTACTAGAAGACCCAGAAGTTCGAGGGTCCGAGAGTTTCTTGCCCTGATTCCTCCGCAGTTCATGGGTACAAACTGTGGAGAGGATCCTTAGGACTTATGGATCAGTTGCAGAGGATATTTAGGGTGATGCATGCTATGCCCGCAGTGTCAATCGAATTGGCAGTATTGCGGCTATGAGACATAGTAGTGTTGTGGTACGAGAGTTGGAAGAGGTCCTGAGGTAGAGACATACCCCTCCGACTTGGTCTAGTTTTTCAGAGGCCTTCATAGATCACTATTTGCCTCGATAAATCTGAAAGGCCTGGGTGGATTAGTTCCTATACCTGGAGCAAGATATGATGAGTATTTGAGAGTATGCGATGAGGTTTGACTATTTGGCCAGATATGCGCCAGCATTTGTTGATACATGCCAACTAGGGTACATTGATTCATCATGGGGCTTCTTCCAAAATATGTTGAAACCTGTGTTACAGCTACCTTACGGGAGGATATGGACATTGCGTGCATTCAGGATTTTGCTCAAAACATTAAAGGGATTAGGTGGCATCAACACAAGGTAGAAAGAGCGAATCAAGAGCAACGCCGGAGCGCCAGGCCCACTGATATGTAGGTAAAATTTCAGGGCGGACCCAGGATGCGAATATCATGTAGGCCACCCAGACCTTCACCTCAGTAGCAGTAGCGCGGTAGATCAGACCGTCACAGACAGTCAGGTCCTGACGAGAGCTCGCGAGCATCAGGTTCCCAGCAGCAGAGGGGAACAGATCAGAGCAGGCCCACTGTACCGTATTGTAGCATTTTTGATCGATGACATCTTGGAAGGTGTAGATATGGCTCTACTGCTCATTATACTTGTGGTCAAGAGGGTCATATGATGGGGGATTATCCAACCCGAGATCAGGGTGACCAGGACTAGAAGAACAGGTCCTCAGTAGGATCACATGTTCTAGCACCTTCTATAGGGCGCAGACTCTCAGCTCCAGCCGACAGAGGCAGAGGTAGATTAGGGGCATCCAGTTCTAGTAGTGGTCCGGATCGCACTTACGCCTTAATAGGGCGACAAGTGTTAGAGTCGTCACTACATGTTGTGACAGGTATGCTGGATGTTTCCTCTCACTGGGTTTATACCTTAATAGATTTAGGTTCTACCTTGTCTTATGTTACTCCGCTAATGGCACGAAAATTTGGTATAACACCATAATTGCTTCAGCGACCATTCTCGGTGTCTACACCCGTTGGTGACTCTATTATTGGTAAGAGAATCTACTGGGATTGTACATATACATTGTCGGTCGCCAGACCTTAGCTGATCTAGTGGAGCTAGAAATGATTGACTTTGATGTAATTATAGGTATGGATTGGCTAGCGCCGTGTTATGCCAATGTAAAGTGTTGGACTAGGACCATCCGATTTCACTTTCTAGGGGAGGTAGTGCAAGAATGGAAAGGCAATGCAGCTGCGCCTAAAGGTAGGTTCATATCCTATTTTTGAGCGAGAAAGTTGATAGCGAAGGGCTGTATATTGTTAGGGTTCGGGATATGCAGGCAGAATCCTCGACTCTTCAGTCCATTCTTGTGGTTAGTGAGTTTTCAGATGTGTTTCTAGGCAAACTTCCTGGTATTCCCCTAGAGCGTGAGATCAATTTCTCTATCGACCTGCCCCCAGGTATGCACACTATATCTATCCCACCGTACTAGATGGCTCCTACTGAGCTGAAGGAATTGAAAAAACAGTTGAAAGATTTGCTAGAAAGAGGCTTTATGGTGCTTCGTTGTGGGGTGCACTGGTTCTGTTTATAAAAAAGAAAGACAACTCCCAACGAATATGTATAGATTATCGGCAGTTGAATAAAGTTACTATTAATAATAAGTATCCCCTTCCAAGGATAGATGATTTGTTCGATCAGCTACAGGGGGCAAAATATTTCTCCAAAATTGACTTAAGGTTAGGGTATCATCAAGTACATGTCTGGGAGAAAGATATTCCGATGACAACTTTCAGAACCAGGTATGGTCATTTTGAATTCTTGGTTATGTCCTTCGGATTGACAAATGCCCCAACAGTGTTTATGGATCTGATGAACAACATCTCCAGGCCATATTATATCTGTTTGTGATAGTGTTTATTGATGACATTCTGGTGTATTCCCATTCAGAATCTGAACACAGAGATCATCTGCGAGTGGTACTCTAGATCCTTAGAGACTTCCAGTTATATGTGAAGTTTTCGAAATGTGAGCTCTGGTTGAATTCTATAGCTTTCTTGGGACATATTATGTCAGATGCAGGTATCCAGGCTGGTTCACAGAAAATCGAGGTAGTAAAGACATGGCCTAGACCCATGACTCCAATCGAGGTTCATAGTTTCCTGGGGTTAGCCGAGTATTACAGAAGGATCATGGAAGGATTTTCTGCCTTATCAGCACTGTTGACCAAATTGACTCAGAAAGCAGCTAAATTCCACTGGACCAAGGCTTGTGAGAAGAGTTTTCGGGAACTGAAAAATAGATTGACATCTACCCTAGTATTGGCCTTGCCAGAAGGCTCAGAGGGCTACGCTATGTGCTGTGATTCTTCAGGCGTTGGGTTAGGATGTGTTCTGATGCAACATAACAAGGTGATTGCCTATGCTTCAAGGAAGCTAAGGAAGTATGAAAAGAACTACCCCACTCATGATTTAGAGTTAGCTACAGTGGTTCATGCTTTGAAAATATGGAGGCATTACTTGTATGGTGTTCATGTAGATATCTTTATCGATTATAAAAGCCTCTAGTATATCTTCACGCTGAAAGAGTTGAAATTGCTGTAGCGTCGTTGGCTAGAGTTTCTGAAAGACTACGATGTGAATATCTTATATCACCTAGGAAAAGCTAATATTGTAGCCAATGACCTTAGCCGCAGATCCATGGGCAGCCTAGCATATTTGAGGCCAGAACAATGAGAAATGGCTCGAGAACTGCACTAGTTAGCTAATCTAGCAGTTCGGGTAGTAGATTCAGAAGATAATGGGGTTATTATCAAGAATACATCAGTATCATCTCTAGCTGTAGAGGTAAAGGAGCGGCAGTACGAGGACCCTAGTCTAGTATAGCTCAGAACAAGGTTCAGCAGGGTGAACTATCGACCTTTGAGTTAACAGGAGACAGGGTCTAGAGGTTTAGAGGTCGACTCTATGTTCTAGATGTAGCAGGGCTTCGCCAGCAAATTATGCCAGAGGTTCATTATTCTCATTAATCTCTTCATCCAAGTTCGATGAAGATGTACCATGATATAAAGGAGATATATTGGTGGCCTGAAATGAAGAAAGGTGTACCTGAGTTTTTAGCATAGTGTCCTAATTGCCAGCAAGCAAAAACTGAGCATCAGAAACCCGACAGAATGACTCAGGAGATAGCTGTACCTATGTGGAAATGGGAAGCAATTAATATAGACTTTGTGACAGGGTTACCTCGCACTAGGCGTAAATTCGACTCCTTTTGGGTCATTGTCGACAGGTTGACAAAATCAGCCCATTTCATGCCAGTCAGGACTACATTTTCAACCAAGATTATGCTGAGTTGTATATTAAGGAGATAATCTAATTGTTTGATATCCCGACATCTATTATTTTTTATAGAGGGGCACAATTCACAGTTATATTTTGGAAGTGTTTTCAGAAAGGTTTAGGGACGCAGGTTAATATGAGTATAGCTTTCCATCCCCAGATAGACGGTTAGGCAGAACGCACCATTCAAACGCTCGAGGACATGCTACGGGCATGTGTGCCAGACTTTGGAGGGAGTTGGGACGAGCATCTACCCCTTATTGAATTTTCATACAATAACTGTTATCATCCTGCTAGTCAGATGGCGCCTTATATGGCTTTATATGGGTGGAAATGTAGGTCTCCCATAGGATGGTTTGAAATAGGGGAGTCAGGGTTGATCGGACCTGATATGGTACGTCAATCAGAAGAATAGGTGAAACTTATTAGAGAGTGTTTGCTAACAGCCAGAGTTGTCAGAAGTCCTATTCCGATGTATGATGTTCGGTGCATAGTATGGGTATTATATAACGACACGCAAGTGCACGTGGTCGAACAAGTAGTAAGTGGCTTTAGTAAGCCAAGTATCGATCCCACAGAGACTTGGGATAAGTGCAATTTGCTCAAGTATACTATATTTTTAATTCTAAATATGCTGACAACTAAATAAACAAAAATTGAATAATTTGTTTTATAAATTTTATACTAAAACTACAAACAATTATCTACTTTGAATTTGGACTATGGATAAAAGCATGCTGAGGTTAAAGAACATGTAATGAAACTGATCATCATCATAAATTGGTTAATCTTTTCTTCCAGTTGCTAGCCAAGAACATCTGCCAAGAGATTAAAACTCTCGTATTTAATCTCACTTAAGAATCATGAACCATCCGTCTACATTTCTGTGATCAAATGCAATTCATGTTCTAGCCATACAATTCCGGTTCCTAAATTGACTAATACGACTTTCAGGTATATTTCTATCCTGAATGCACATCAAAACTCAATTTTCCCAAATCAAGTTAAGAACAATATCCTATTAATTCACAATTTTCCAATTTCGTGCTCTCTCGAGTGAAATCGGACTTTTTAGATGTACATTAATGTAGGCCACACACCAATGCAGTAGAAACAAGAATTAATAGAACAACATGGAAGCAAAAGATGGAAAACCATATAATCAATAATCAAAATTCATCACAAGTGTTCATAACCTCAGCAAGGAAGGGAATTAGCCACTCATTTGTGGATTAATCATCATAAAACGAGTGTTAATCATACAAACAATTGAGTTAAAGAAGAAAGAAAGAGAGGAAAAA
This sequence comes from Datura wrightii, assembly GCA_035772735.1. Taxonomy (NCBI): domain Eukaryota; kingdom Viridiplantae; phylum Streptophyta; class Magnoliopsida; order Solanales; family Solanaceae; genus Datura; species Datura wrightii. The sequence continues at coordinate 150,500,643 of JASDFA010000018.1, forward strand.
CCCTGAACTTTTCATCCCTCAACTGCCTGTAACCCACGTCCTTGCTCCACCAAGTCAGCCTTATGAAAAATACACTTAAGTGTTCTATTTATACTAGTGGGAATTTTTCCCGGAATAATGAGCAACGTGTCACGGAGTGCAGCGCAGAGCACTGCCTCCGTGACACGCCTTGAACGCGGACCCTCACTGGAACTGGGGGTCCGGGAAATTAAATACCAACGTGGCACGGCGTGCAACGCGGAGCACTGGCTCTGTGCCACGGAGCAGACGCGAACCTCCACTGGAAATTGGATGAATTTTCACTCTCCAGGCAGAATGCCTCCGCGATGGCAGCGTGACACGGCTCCATCGCGGATCCCCTTTAATTCGTGCAGTCCTATGCCTTTTTCCTTGCTCGCATCCAAGTCCAACTCCGATATCATCCAACATGCATTTTAGCTTCCCGAAATCACATTTTACCTGCAAAACAATGCTAATCATGTTGGTTAGTATAAATTCACATTTTATTACCAATTACATGAAAATGTATACACATTGCTAGATAAACAAGGTGAAAATGATACTTTTGAGTATCACTTGGGCATATAAATCTGCCCAAGATCACTTACCCCACACTTAAATCCTTGTTCGTCCTCAAACAACAAACATACAATTCATGCAATTTACATCCCACCCTCGCTACTATGGTACGACAATTTAAGCTACGGTCATACCGATCATTCAATATTGCAAATCATCAAGAAAACATGCATGGTCTTAACAATGCAATGACCTTCAATACATTAAGACTTCCTAGACTTTAAGAATCGACTCTCGATATCGGCAAACTCATGCAAATCAGCTAATCAAGATATCCGACACGAAAATCAATCTTTCATCAAGCATGTGCCCTCACAACTCAAGAGAATCTTCCTCTTTTTGCTCATGTGACACACAAACACTCAAGTAGGGGCATGTAAAAACAATTTCACTCTCTCTCCCAAAAGAATTCACAAGCATCATGTCATGACCCATAAGCTTGCCCTTAGTGTATTACTCCACTAATATAAAGAAATGCAATATAAGATCATGTAGGACTTTAATGGGTTGTAATGGAAGCTATGGGACTAGTATATATTGAATTAGCCAATAATTGCCACTAGCATCCTTAAGCGCCTTTGCAACACATTCCCATCAACTCATGGACATTGTTTCTCTCTTTTCTTTTTTTTCATCATCCCATTCTTGATGATTTACTTTAGTATGACCCATTTGATTAAGCACACTTGACACAATAACAAAGGTTATTCATGCGCCTTCATTATCGTTTATTTATAGCAAGTGCACCTTCAACCTTTTCTTTTCTTCCCTCACTCTGCTTTTCTTTTTCTTTTCACCATTCTCACTCTTTGACACTTTGGGAACATTATTTTCTCTTCTTAAGCTCTTAAGAGTTTTGTATAGACTTTACGGCTAATGAAAAGAAAGAATTAAGCTCGGTTTCCACTTTTTGGACAAAAGAAAGAAATAATCGGCTAAAGGCTCAAAGGGCTGACTAGGGTATACAATCACAGAAAGGGGGAGTATGACAAGAAAAAAATAGAAACTCTCGGTTAAAAAAAAGAAATGCCTACATCCTTTCCTACAATACACCTCCTTCATTTCGTTTTGTACACACACCAGGCAAGTTCTAGACACTTCACAATAGCATGGAATATCAACACCTCACTTCACACTTTATGCCCATGCTCGATTCAAGATGTATTCACACACTCTTCAATCAGCTAATTACATGAATTCAAACATTAAGCCTCAATCACACTGAATCGAACTCTACAGCCTAGGTATCTCAACATATTTACAAGATTGCATGCTTTCATAGGAATCACCTTTGCATTTTGAATATTATGTACAACACGCAACCAAAATCTCGCAATCATATAGTAACTACAGGTTCCGGGATGCAATCCACCAAACGAAAAAATTGAAAGTAAATTGAAAAAAAATATCTACTCCTAACGACTATATTTCCCTTAAGACGGTCGTCATCCATCCATCATAGGGAACGGTCACTAACTACGACGTCGGTTCAATGGGACCATTCTCGGTAAAAGAACCGAAAACAAACGCCGAGAAACCCAAAATTAAAAAGTTGAAAAATTTGCAAAACATCGATCATTTCGATAGAAAAATTATTTACAAAATATTTTAAATATGAACAAAATATTTTTACAAAAAATAAAAAAAAATGTAAAAATATCGATCATTTCAATAATTAAAAATTTTTTTTTACAGAATCAGCTGGCAGCATTCAACAACACACATCAATTTCAAAAATATGTACAAATACAGAACAATTTGAAAATTCACAAACACAGGGAAACACAACATACAAAAATACAGAGGAGAACATACAAACAAACCAGCCCAGCCTAGCACCTAACTACTCCCACCCCACACTTAATCCGAACACTGTCCCCAGTGTTCACAAAAATTAAATAGCACATAATCGGGTGGTGGAACTCCCTGATCAGTCAAAGTATTCCACTTCTTCATCAAGTGCTGCTGCCTCATCCCCCATGTCCGAGTCGCCTCCGTCATCATCATCGGACTCCACATCGGAGTCCTCCCGACGTGTCTCCTCGTCCGTGGGGACGTCATCATCAGTGGGCTCTACAAAGGCTGGCCCTACTCGGCATAGAGCCCTGGCATTTTTGCCAAACGGGTAATCTAGCTCGAGCTGCCATAGCTTCTCCTCCGTCGCCGGCCTCCCACCTATCTTGAGCTGGAGCATCTGCATCCCATACATCCGCGCCATATACTGATCATCACGAGCGTGTCGCTCGCCAAGTGTCAGCACTGGCCCATGGGTGGTGTCGGGAGCCTTAGTTTTGGTCACATCCAAGGCCCGCCGCTCCAACTGCGGGATATAATCGAGGGTCTCCTCCTCAACATCGAGGCCCCGGAGAAAGGTGGTGAGTAGTCCACCGAACCCATACCTGTGCCCCTGGTGCAATCAGGCTCTCTTCATGGCGGATATGATAACTGCCCCAACATTTATCTCCAGCCCTTTCATCAGGGCGTACACCAGGCAAACACGATCCCGGGTTACATCAGTCATATGTACCCCCGGAATAAGGCAAGAACAAACTATCTTCAGCCAAATACAGGCTTCCCTGTTCATATGAGAATATGACAAAGTCTGATGGTAGCCCCTTCCTTGTGCCTGCTCCATCTAGCTGTGGATCGGGCCCCACACAGTGTGCGTCTGATGTCAGCATACAGTGGGGTAATGTTCAGCTATCGGAGGATGTGGGCGTCTGTGTCCCGCGCTCCTATGATGGCATTGAGCTGGTGGGGCTCCAGAGTGACAATCTGCCCTCTGATTTTGATGGTGTGGCTTCGTATTGACGGTTTCCAGTTGGCATAGAACTCCCGAACCAAGTGCAGGTTGCATTCCTTGGGCTCCTCGAATATGAACTTGAGCCCTGCTGCCTCGATCCGTTGAACTATTCTGGGGAACTCCTGTGCTAATGGCTCCCGTGCTATATGCTCCTCGGGGAAATATTTGTTTTCTTTATGCTTTGTGTACCACTTTTTCCCCTCGTCTGTCACCCATCTTGTTCCATATTGGTGGCGCTGGCCGCGTGGAACTGCTGGTGCAGCTGGGACTGCTGTACCCAGTCTGAGTCGCTTTCTTCCGGTGCCTGAAGTTGATGCACCCTTCCCTTTATCTTGCCTGCTTGCCATTTTGCCTGTTAACACACGTCAACAATCGCAATGTTAACTTAAATAAATATTAGCTTCGGCTAAGGTCGGGTTACGCTAAATTACCCCATACTTAGTCCTTAGTTACAGTTATAACCTATGGCAAGAATAACTTTATTTACACAAAACAACCAGCTATACAATTATGCTTAGTGCGTTTAAACAGAAAAATTCGACGGTATAACTTCTGCGTACTACTCAGACTTCGTACAGCTAATCACAATCACTACCATCGCAAACATTTTAACCCTCGCACTTAGCAAAGAAAAACAAAGAAACAAAAATAACAACAAAAATTTATATACATTAACCTATCCAACCAACCAAATACCAACAATTTTCAACATTTCCCCCAAACCCGAGAATTCGTCGTCTATTAACATCCTAACACTTTGTACAATGACTCATCTCGTTCAACACGTACAACCCGGCATACAATTCATAATTTCAACCCATTTCCGACTTCAAATTCAACAACAAGCCCTAGAATTGATTTTTGCACTCAAATTCGAATAATTCATGCAATCGACACATTCAAACAATCATAACGACATTCTGCACAATTATCAATCAACAAATAACTCGAATTCATGCTTAATTTTGACTTAGGGCGATTTAGTTCACCTCCCATGCTTAAAATCCAAGAAAATCGACAAAAACTTGAGAGGGAATCGAAAAACATACCTTGTAGTTGAATAATCGAAGAAAACTCGATAAATTGTTGCCTTAAGCGTGGCACGTTGATGGGAGAGGGGTTTTGGGATGTGTGGTCGCGGAGGAAATTGAAAATGAGGGGAAAAGGGAAGAATTCGGGGTTTAAAAGGTAGAAAAACACGCGGGTCACCCGGCAACCCGGTGTGACCCGTCGCGATATACAAGGCAACGTGTCACGGAGTGCATCGCGGTGCACTGCCTCCGTGACACGGAGCCATCGCGACAGCATACTGGAAATTTTTAACATTTCCGGGTTACACCTCAACGTGTCACGGAGGGTAACGCGGAGGTCCTCCTCCGTGACACGGAGCCATCGCCCCAGCTCACTGTCTTCTACATTTTATTAATTTTTCATACCTCAACTTTTCCTTCACGATTCCGTGCACATTTTTCTCCGTTTGACCTGAAAATCATCTCACTAAATAAAATTGGTTAGAATAATAGGTTTCACCTAACTAAAAATAAAAATACTAACTAAAACAAAAAAAAAATTTTGTAATCAATCAAGAAAAAGAAAAAGAAAAATCTATTTACACTTTACAAAATGAAAGAAAAAATTTTCACGGGTTGCCTCCCGTGCAGCGCCTGGTTTACCGTCGCGGCTCGACGTCATTTAAGCTCAATTGTCCGCTAGGGTGATGGACGATTTCTCTCGATCACTGTCCTCCCCCCAGTAGTGCTTACACCTATCCTGTGGTCTTCCCATTAACTCTCGGGAATGCTTCATCTGCTTAGCATTACCATGATCAATCACATTGATCACCGAGAGTTCTTCATGCACCATCGGGAGCTTGGGTGCTTTATACACATCGAACACCTCTACCTTGTCAAGTGCTCGCATTGTCAGTTGCCCCGCAGCTACGTCGATTAATGCTTTCCCGGTTGCCAAGAAGGGTCGTCCCAAAATAAATGGGACTTCCGCGTCTGGTTCAAAATCCAGAATAATAAAATCTACCGGGAAAATTAGGAAGCCAACTTGCACTAGAACATCCTCAACAATGCCATCCGGCCTAGCTAAGGATCGATCCACCAACTGCAAGATTACGGTTGTAGGTCTAGGACTCCCTAAACCCAACTTTTTGAATACCGAAGACGGCATCAGATTTATACTTGCCCCCAAGTCACACAATCCATGAGCTCGAATGCTCTGCCCAATAGTAAGCTGGATAGTAAAACTTCCAGGGTCTTTTAACTTTGTGGGCAGTCTATTTTGGATCCGGGAAGTGCACTCCTCCGTTAAAGCCACCGTGGCATACTCAGTCAAACGACTTTTGTTGGCCACGATGTCCTTTATGTATTTGGCATATTTAGGCACTCCCTGCAAGACATCAACAAGAGGTAAGTTAACATGTACCTGTTTAAGCACCTCTATGAATTTCTTGAAACACGCCTCCTCTTTGTGTTTCTTGAGTCGTTGAGGGAACGGGGGTGGAGGTCTTTCTGATTCAGCTTCTTTGGTCTTCCCCCTTTCTGAACTCTGCTCCCCCTCAACTTCTGCTGCTCCCGAGTGTTGAGGTGGTCTTTCTGGTTCCACCTCCTTCAGCTGCAAACCACTCCTTGTGGTCACTGCATTTACCTGCTTGGGATTCGGATCCGTGTCGCTTGGCAGTCCTCCTCTAGGCCTTGTATTTTGGGCACTAGCAAATTGCCCAAATTGATACTCAAGAGCCTTGGTAGCTAACTGATTGTTTTTCACTTCGGCTGCCAATTTCACATAGTCAGCCTGCAATTGAGCTTGGTTAGCTATCATGGTCTTAAACATCTCCTCAATGCTGGGTGATGGTGGTGGAGGAGGTGCATTGTTATTTCTGAATTGAGATTGGTAGTTCTGTTGCCCTCCTTGATTCCTTTTCATACCCTGACCCGAACTTTGGCCTTGATGGTTGTTGCTACCCCATGAGAAATTTGGATGATTCATCCAATTTGAATTGTAGCTACTACCATACTGCTGGTGATTTCTTTGTGCATTACCCACAAAGTTTACTGAGTCAGGATTTGCTCCACAGCACTCAACTGAGTGCTCACTACTTCCACACACTTTACACCACAATTGCTGGACTGCATTAATTGGAGCTGACGGCTGGTTCAAAGTCATGTTGCTGAAATGGTTGTTCAATTGATTTTGCAAGGCAGCTATCTATGCAGCGATAGCCGTAAACCCATCCACTTCAAGCACTCCTGCTGCTTTCCTTGCCCTACCTCGTGATGAATCAGCATTCCATTCTGGATTGCCCTGTGAAATCCGATTTAGCAAGGTATACAACTCCTCATAAGTCTTTTCCAGCGCTTGCCTTCCAGCTGCTGAATCTAGCAATATTTTGGTGTGGGGTTCCAAACCCTCAATAAATGTGTGCACCAACACCTCATTGGACTGATGATGATGAGGACAGTCCCGCAACATGGATTTAAAATATTTTGGTGTGGGGTTCTAAAAACTCTCAAATATTTGTGAGTTCTCGGCCAAATTGAATGAAGTTGAGTTATAGTTAATATTATTGAAAGATATCATTATTTGCCATGTCTTAGTATTGAAAATAGTCTTACTCTCTCAGCGTAGGGCTACAATTTGGTGGGATTGTCGGCTATAGGTTGGAACTATTTGAATGAACGAGAATTGTAATTCGAGTTATGTTAAGGTTAATCTCTTCGGCAAGTTATTCCTGTCGTATAGTAATAGGACCTATGTCCTTGTAAGCAAGTCGTAAGCATGTATATTGTGATTAACTGTTGTGGATAGTTTTGAGATTAAAGTTGATTATTTTGGTTGGGATTGACCCCACCTAGTGTAGCCTTCCATCGACCAACCTCAGGGTTGCTAGTTGTGTCATCGCCTACGGGGCTATAGATCGCTCAGAGGAGCTATATGATGTCTAACAGGACTATATTCAGGTCTATAAGGCCATATTACAGTCTATCCATGAATGGACTTCTTTTTTGCCATGAAGGCATCACTGACCCTCTGTCGAGTCTTGTTTTCCCAGGGTGCAGTCACAGGAGCCTAGAGGGCTCAGACACAGCTACAGGAGCCTAGAGGGCTTAGTTGTAGACCTAGAGGCCAGGTAGGTTGGCTATAGTTACCCGTTGAATCATATTGACCATACTAGGGGTATATATATTGAATTGTACTTGTCAAGGTTTATAGGGGCCCAGGTAGGTTATTCTATGCTGATTGTACCTTCTAGGCTTATGGGGGCCAGGTAAGGTTCTTGTTGTATTACTTACTTGTTTGTTATACTTCAGGTTGTGAGGCTATCTAGGTTATAATTCTTATCCTTATTATGATTAGCTTTTGTTCTTTTATCAGTTCTATTCATTCATTTTCATTACCGCCTTACATATTCGGTACATATTATACTGACGCTCATCTATGGGGTGCTGCATACTTGCCTATATGTGTGGATAGATGTAATTCAGGACCTTCTTAGCTATCATCCAGAGTTAGCAGTTTAGTCAACTCCTTTTCTCCGAAATTGATAGTTTGAAAGGTTTGCTGTCTTTGTTGTACAACTTTTGGGTAGGTCGGGACCTTGTCCTGATCACTATTCCATTCTTAGAGGCTTGCGGACTAAAGTCTTTAGTTGTTGGTTGTTGTTGGCCGTGTGGGGCGTATGTATGCTATATTTTTGCGTGTTGGCCATGTGGGGCCTAGTGTAGCTTTTAGTTAGCAGCCATGTGAGCTATAGTATAAATATGACTGCTTGTTTTCCTTCTGTTATGACTAGACAGCATGGTGGTCTTGTAGACCCGCATAGGATCCCTTTATTGTTATGTTGCTGGGTTTAACTGTTTTCTTTTACAAGTTTTTTTGTGTGGACTTGTCGGCCCGAGGATGTATTTACAACCGAGATATAGCAGCTTATTTTCTTAATTTTGAATTGCTGGTAGGTACCAGAGGTGCTTATACCCAGCTAGGTCAGCCCAGGTCCCAGTGTGGCATTAGGTGTCAGTCATGCCTCCCAAGGTGGGGCGTGACATAAAGTGTTAACTTTAAGCAATTAATCTGACAAGTCTTTGAGGAATCGATAATTGAAACTTCATTGTCCTATATTATTTGACGACCACGTGCGCTTGCATGCACTTGGGCGACATCAAGTTTTTGGTGCCGTTGTCGGAGACTTAAATATTGATTAATTATTTGTAGGTTAGCATTTTCATTTCGCTATTTTGTATTTTACGTTTTATTTGTTAGTTGTTGAAGTTTACAGGTATTGTGTGCTCAATGTATGCCAAGTACAAGAAGTTAGGGACCACCTTTGGCTTCTTTTGATCAAGAAATTGAGAGAACCTTTTGCAGGTTAACTATGGAGAATAACGAGCAAGCACAGGGCAACAACCAGGAGAGGGTTCCAGTGCTTAACTTTGCTAGGCCGAACTTGGAGAACGCTTCCAAAGAGATCGTCAAGCCATCCATCACTGGAAACTTCAAGTTGAAGTAAGGGACCATGGAGTTGGTCCAAAACACTTGCCAATATTAGGGTAAGCCGCACGAGGATCCTCACATACATCTAATGATGTTCGTGGAGCTGAGTGAGAACTTTCACTATCAGAACATGTCAGATGAGTATGTTAAGCTCGCGTTGTTTCCATTCTCGTTGATTGGTGAAGCCAAAGAGTGGCTTCAGAATGAGTCAACAGGTTCTATCACCACTTGGGAGGCTCTTTCCAAAAAATTCATCAACAGGTTCTTCTCTTCAAGGAGGACAAAGGAGTTGATAGGGACGATCTCTATTTTTGTGCAAAACGATGGTGAGACCTTAGCTAAGGATTGGGAATAATACAAGGGCTACTTGAGAGATTGCCCACACCACATGCAGCCGAAGAAGATTGTCGAGCACAGTTTTATAGAGAGGCTGAAACTAAAGTCAAAGATCTTTATTGATCCTATCGCATAGGGACAAATTTATCCAAGAGCTATGATGAAATAGAGGCTTTTATGAACCTCATGTCAACGTGGAGTCAAGACAATCAGGACTCAGGTAGAGGGTTCACAGCAGCCTAGGTGCCAAGAAAGCTCGAGGTAGATGGTGTAGCAGCAATCTGAGAAGATATCAGTAAGTTGTTGAATGTGATCAGCAAGCTTGTAACCACACCAGCAGGATGTCAAGTTCAGCAGGTCCACCAGGTCCAGACTCCACCACCATCATGTGAGGTGTGTGGAGAAGGCCACACTTATTCAGGTTGTCCACTAAACCTACAATCGATATGTTTTATGGGGAAACAAGATCGTAGTGGAAGTTTTGCAGGTAACAGATATAACCAGGGGCACCAGAATAAAACCAATCCCTCATGGGGAGGGAACCAGAATTTTTGAAGGCCCAAGAATAGCTATCCAAGACCTCAGGGCTAGAAGCCTGGAAGTTCACTTAAGGAAATGATGAAGCAGTGGATGTTTCAGCAGATGCAGGTGGTTAATAAGATGCAGAAGTCCATCCACGAGCTGGAGATACAGATGGGGCAATTGGCCCTTCAGTAGACTAAGAGACCGTAAGGCGCACTTTTGAGTAACACCGAGAAGAACCCCAAGGAAAATGTGAGTGCAATTTCTTTGCGCAGTGTTAAAGAGCTGGGTGAGTTGATCCCCAGAGATAAGAAAGTTGATGCAGAGTAGGTTGTGATGTCCAGACAGGAGGTTGGCGAGTCAAGAAACTCAAAGCCGAAATTGTAGAAGCCAGACCACCCCCTCCATTTCCACAAAGGTTTAAGAAGAAAAAGGAGGACACAACTTACCAAAAATTTCTTGATGTGCTGAAACAGGTACATGTTAAATTACCATTGGTGAAGCTTTTGCAGAAAGTTCCGAAATATGCTAAGTATCTGAAGGATATTATGGCAAACAAGAGGAGGCTTACAGAGTTTGAGATTGTGGCTCTCACGAAAGAGTACAATTCTCGGGTGCAGAATAAAATTCCAATGAAGCTGAAAGACCCTGAGAGCTTCACCATTCCAGTGGCTATTGGGAACAAAGAAGTGGGTTCATGTCATGACTCGAGCTGGGACCCTGGATTGAGACATGGGACTTAGAACCACGAATGGCTCCAAGCTAACCATGGCACATACATAGCTTGACTTAAAAACATAGACAAGCGGGAATTAAATTAAAAGCATGGACAAGCGGATGTCTAAAGTATCTCAACATAACATAAATGGAATCAACACTTGACAAGGGCTGAAACATCTACATATCATCTAAAAAGCCTCTAGAACATCTGATAAGTTGATAGGACAACATCTCCAACTAGCTCACTAAAGTCTGAAACTAAAATAACATACAAAATATAAACTGAGAGAATGTGCTCGGTAGATGAGGACTCACCATGATAGGACTAATGCGGTCTGAGGCAAGAGCAGGACTAACGGCGGGGATGAGTCTGATTGCTCGAACCTATATCATGAAATGATACAACATAGAGTATGCGATCAGTACTTGAAATGTACTGAGCATGAAGGTGATTAAAGCGGATAATTGAAATACATAAATGTTTATGAGAGTAGGACATTTGAAGAAAAAAATGAAGTAATAATCAAAGTTGAAACATAAGGGCTCAAGCTTTTCAAAACTATTTATAATCTTGTCGTAATCGTAATCATAAGAGAAACCTTGTAAAACATAACTTGAGCCAAAGTATCATAATCATAATCATATATAAAACATAAGGAAAAATGGGAGGACGCGTCATAATCGACACCATCATGATAGAGCTTACATGATGCCCCAACTATCTCGTTCAAGTGGGCAGAGTTGTCCTAAGCCTTTCCAGGAAAAAGAACGATAACATGGTGCGATCACTGAAGAGACCCCATAAGGTTAACATTAGTACCAACCTATATTGGCACGTAGTTTTGAGACTCAGGGTTTGCCTGAACCCTGGACCTACTCGATGCTAGACACTACTCTCAAAAACATGCACATGGCTCATAATGAGTATCGTGAAATCATACATGAAGTTCATGGGCTAGTTTAAATCATAATAATCGTGAACATGCTTATAATACGTGAACTAGCCATGAAATAAGGGCCCATGAGTTGGCCATAATCATTAAAGTCATGCATACTTGAGAAAATTCTTATACTTGAAATTCATAGATCCATGAAGGATTCTCGTAGGAAATCGTGTATCATACATCATAAACATAAATTAGGATTTGAGAGAACTAAAGACATAAGAGGATCATAGAATTTCATAAAAAGGAATTTAGCCCTAGAAATTTATAATCATGCTTGTAGTATAGAAGACCATAATTTTCATGAAAACTTGAAGAGAACATGAAAGCGTAATCATGGAATCAATGATTTCATCAAATTAGTCATACCTATAATAGAATCATAGAGGAATTCAACAATACCCAACATAATCCCTATAACTTTTTAATTTGGGCATGGCGGATGGGTGATCATGAATTTAAATAAAGAAAGGACATGAGGGTGGAAGAAACCCTTCACTAACAATTCCACATACCTAGGTTCACTGAATTCTAACTTTAGCTTGAGACTCAAAGAGAAAATTTAAGAAGATGAGAGTGAAATAGATGAAGACCCCTTGATGGTCTTGGAAGAGGAATTTTGAATTCAATGTAGGAATGAGAGTATAATGACTTAGGCTAGGTTAAACCCTCTAAACCCTCATCAGGGATCTCAAAATGACATAGTATAGGAGTTAAAAGCATAGGAGACTGCGTAATTGCCCCTAAGAATCGGGTAGAAACTGAACGATTGGGCAATCTGGCGGTATGGGTGACGGGCCGTCACATGCCCGATGGTCCGTCAATGCCACCTTCACCTTTAAATAGTAAGGCTGAGTCAAAACCTCCCTACGACGGTAGAAGTGATGGGCCGTCACTCTTTCGACTGTCCGTCGGTCCATCGTCAAGCTCTGAGCCCAGAAAACCTAATGATGGTCCAAATGATGGTTTGTCGATGGTCTGACGGCCGTCACTATCACCGTCAGGGCCATGATGGGTCGTATGCCACGCCAACGGACCTGGACATCACCTGTGATGGTGCATCTATCCGACGACCGTCACTTGCATCATCAGGAACGTGATGGGCCATCAGCCACACCGTCACTCCCGACACCAGGCCTGGAATTTTAGTTATGTTTCCTTCAAAAAGCTATTTTGAGGTCCGAGGTGTAATTATATCTCCCCCTTAGTAACATTTATCCTCGAATATTGACTTAAGCGTACTAGAAGGCTAGGGAAAAGAACTACAATACCAAAATTGAATGATTATGGCTAAAAACTGACAGAGTGACTGGCTTCGGATTGAAATATATGACTGAACTAAACTCACAAAACACACCTGCAAGCTAAAACATGAAAGGAACTTAGAGACATGATCTTGACATGAAACTGAATAGAGTTCTAAGGATGAAATTTATACCTCAAGCTGGAATGGGATCAGAAGGGAAAACATGCAGGTATCTAGATATCATTTCTGCTTCGGATTCCCATATAGCTTCCTCAACAAGCTGATTCCTCTACAAAACCTTTACTGAAGCTACCTCCTTGTTCCTCAACTTTCGAACCTGACGATCAAGGATCTCAACTGGAACCTCCTCATAAGTAAGGATATCCTTCACCCCAATGTTCCCTACCGGAACAACCAAGGGTGGATTACCGATGCATTTCTTCAATAAGGACACATGGAACGCCGGATGCAAAGAAGCTAACTTCGATGGTAGCTCCAACTCATAGGCCACCTTGCCAACACATCTCACAATCCTGTATGTCCCAACATATCAAGGACTGAGCTTCCCCTTCTTTCTAAACCTCATAACTCTCCTCATAGGAGAAACCTTCAGAAATACCCAATCATCAACCTCAAACTCAATTTTCTCCTCCTCACATCCATATAAGATTCCTGTCGACTCTAAGCTGTTTATAGCCTTTCTCTAATAAGTTAAACCTTCTCCATGGCTACCTCAAACCAACCAATAGGCAATCTACACCTCCGCCCATAGAGAGCCTCAAATGGAGCTATCTAAATGCTCAAATGATAAATATTGTTGTAGGCAAACTCAATAAGAGGCAAACGATCATCCCAACTACGTTTGAAATTGATCACGTAAGCTCTCAACATATCCTCTAAAGTCTGAATGGTCTGCTCGGTCTAACCATTTGTCTGTGGGTGAAAGGCTATGCTAAACTTCACCTGGGTACCAAGACCCTTCTAAAATGACCTCCAAAACTGAGAGGTGAACTGAGTACCCCTATCCGATATGATGGACAGTGGAGCCTCGTGCATATGAACCAACTCTCTAATATACAAGCTAGAATAATCTTCGACTGAATCTGTGGTTTTGACCTATAAGAAATGTGCTACTTTGGTTAACCTGTCTACCACCACCCATATGGAGTCGTACTGTCAGCGTGTACGAGTCTATCCTGTGATGAAGTCTATATTGATCTCTTCCCACTTTAAAATAGGGATACTATTGTCTTGTAGCATACCCCTATGTCTCAGATGCTCCACTTTTAGTTGCTAACAGTTCGGACACTTAGCCATAAATTCTGCTATGTCCTTCTTCATGCCATTCCACCAGTATACCTCCCGTAGGTCATGGTACATCTTGGCGGCACCTGGATGGATAGAATATTGGGAACCATGAGCCTCATGCAACATTCATTCTCTCTCAAATCATCAACACCTGAAACACATAAATGACCCTAATAACAAAGTACACCATCTCCCCCTTGAGAGAAAACCTCCATCTTCTAATTTCGGACCGCCTCCTTTAACTTTACTAGGATAGGATCCTCACCTTATCTAGCCTTGACCTCAGTCACCAATGAAGATTCGGACCCACTCTGAACAATGAATCTACCATATATCAAGTCAACACGGTGAACCCCTAATCGTGCAAGCCGATGTACATCCTTCACCAGCTCCTTTCATTCATCCTCAACGTGGAACACACTCTCCATAGATAATCTACTAAGGGCATCCGCCACTACATTGACCTTGCTCAGATGATAAAGGACACTCATATCATAATCCTTGAGAAGCTCTAGCCATCTCCGTTGTCACAAGTTCAAGTTCTTCTGAGTGAACACATACTGCAGGCTCTTGTGATCCGTGAACACATCCACTTGTACCCCATACAAATAATGCCTCCAAATATTCAAGGCAAAAACCACCGCTGCCAACTCGAGATCATGAGTTGGATAATTCTTCTCCTGGGTATTAAGTTGAGAGAAATATGCAATAACCTTGCCCCGCTGCATCAGTACACACCCAAGGCTGATCCTCGATGCGTCGCAATACACCACAAAGCCATCGGTGCCCTTGGGTAGAGTCAAAACTAAGACTGAAGTGAGTCGTGTCTTTCACTCCTAGAAGTTTTTCTCATAAGCATCAAACCACTAAAACTTGGCCTTTTTCTAAGTCAGCTTAGTCAATGGTGCTTCAATGGAGGAAAAGCCCTCTACAAACCTTCGGTAATAGCCAGCTAAACCAAAAAAGCTCCTAATATCTGTAGGAGTGACTGGTCGAAGCCAATTCATCACCGATTCTACCTTTTGAGAGTCCACCTGCACACTCTCACTAGACACCACGTGACCCAAGAACGCGATGGACTCAAGACAAAACTCACACTTGCTAAATTAGCAAATAATTGATGGTCTTTAAGAGTCTGCAATACAACCCTCAAGTGAGCAACATGCTCCTCCTCGCTCGGAGAGTATATGAGAATATCATCTATGAAGAGAATCACGAACATGCCTAAATACTATCTGAACACCTTGTTGATCAAGTACACAAAAGCTGCAGGGGCATTTGTTAGTCCAAAAGACATAACCACGAACTCATAGTGACTATACAGAGTCCTGAAGGCTATCTTCAGAATATCACTCTTCCTAACTCTGAGATGGTGATAACCAGACCTGAGGTCTATCTTAGAGAAGCACTTAGCATCCTAAAGTTTGTCAAACAAGTCATCAATCCTAGGGAGGGGATAACTATTCTTGAATGTGACCTTTTTCAACTGTTAATAATCGATAATCAATGCATATATGAAGAGAACCATCCTTCTTTCGAACAAAGAGAACTGGTGCACCCCATGGGGACTTACCAGGCCTGATAAACCCCTTATCTAGGAGATCTTTCAACTTCTCCTTCAATTCCATTAGCTCTACTGAGACCATTTTGCAAGGAGGAATAGATATGGGTTGTGTATTTGGAAGAAGGTTAATACCAAAGTCAATCTCCTGCTTGAGAGGGACTCCTGGTAGATCATCGGGGAAAACCTCTAGATATTCACGCACGATAGGGACTGACTGAAGAGTCAGGGTCTCAGATGTAGCATCTTTAACCCGAACTAGATGATAAACACAACCCTTAGATATCATCTTTCTGGCCTTGAGGTAGGAGACAAAGCGACCTGCGGGAAAAAATGAACTACCCTTCAATTCTAGGACTGGCTCATTTAGAAATCGAAACTCTACTATAGGGGTTCTACAATCAACTAAGGCATAACATACATGTAACCAATCCATACCGAAAATAACATTGAAATTGGTCATATCTAACTCTACTAGATAGGCTGAGGTGACTTTTTGAAGGACCATGATAGGATAGTTTCTGTATACCCGTCGAGCTATAACTGACTCACCGATCGGAGTAGAGACTGAGAAGGGTTCAAATAGAATTTCAGGATTGACTCCGAAACTAACAGCAACATAAGGAGTCATAAAAGATAAGGTATCCCCTGGATCTAACAATGCATACACATTAGATAGAATACTGGTAACATACCAGTAACCATATCGGGTGAAGTCTCGAGATAAGAGGGCATAAAATCTGTTCTAGCGCTGGCTGCCAACTGCACTAGTAGAAGCACCCTGCTGGAAAGGTCGTGCTATTGGAGCTGCAGCTGAACTAGCGTCCTGGGCACGACTTCTGCTATCACACTATATAGCCAAAGGACACTCCTGCGCATGTTCTCAGGCTTTCCATACCCGAAACAAATATCTAATCTAACTAGGCACTCTCCTATATAGTTCTTACCATATTTCCTGCAAACTGGGAAAGTGCACGCTATTGGTGTGCTCCTCTGTCCCCTAGAACCTAATGACCCGCTTCTCTGATCACCCTGAGGTATGGATGGGACACTAGCTGATGAAGACGCTGGTGCCGATGGCCTTTGGTTGGACTGGAGACAATGTCTGCCACCAGACCTCTACTGGGAAAACCCAAAGCTGCCAGTCCTAGCCCTCTTGGCCTCTCTCTTATTTTCCTTCAACTGCTTCGCTTCTATCTGCTGGGCATATATGACCAATCGGGAGGAGTCTATGTCATTGTGCAATATTGCGGTCCTACACTCCTTGGCCAAAGTGTTTGCCACCCCGTTCATGAACCTACTCACACGGGCTCTTTGATCGGCTACCATCTCCGACGCATACTTGGACAATCGAGTAAACTCCAAAGCATACTCTTGGACAATCATATTGTTCTGCCTCAAGTTGACGAACTCTATAGCCTTTTCCTCCCTCAACTCCCTAGGGAAGAACCTGTCCAAGAAAGCGGTCAAAAACTCATCCCAACCCATGGGAACTGCTCCAACTCCCCTGCTATCCTTCCACTGACGGAACCATATGTGAGCAGCCCACTTCAACTGATAAGAAGCTAAGTCTGCGCTCTCCTCTCCCATCACCCCCATAATCTGGGTGATCTTCTACACCTCGTCAAGGAATTCACGCGGGTCCTCATCCACCTTTGACCCAAGAAACTTAGGTGGGTTCATCCTGAGGAAATCTCACACTCTCACCACTGTCGTGTTACCATTCTGGGGAACATGAGCCACCACCTGCTGGTTGACCTGAGCGGCCATGGCCCGTGCCAACATTTGGAAGGAAACCTTAAACTCGGCATAGGTAACCTGCTAGGGCAAGGGATCCGCTGGAGCTGGTGGGGCCTGGTGAGGCCTATCTCTATTGCCATTACCATGGATATTTTTGTTTCCATTTTTTCTACTATTAAATCGGTAAGGAGGCATGATTCTGTAAATGCGTAAAACTAGAGTTAGAGGAATAGAGAGAGAGAGTTGAACTCATAGCACGAGATAGAATCATCGAAGAAGGAAAATTTCTTAAAACGTCTTGTAGCCTCTTCTTCATAAGTGTGGCGCACTTCACACCCATGAAAAAGACTCTACTTAATGCGGCTTTCAGACACCCTAGGACACTTTAAAACTTAATACTTTGATACCAAATTTGTCACAACTAGAGCTGGGACCCTGGATTGAGACATAGGACCTAGAACCACGAATGGCTCCAAGCTAACACATGACACATATATAGCATGACTTAAAAACATAGACAGTCGGGAATTAAATTAAAATCATGGATAAGTGGAAGTCTAAAGTATCTTAATATAACTTAAATGGAGTCAACACTCAACAAGAGCTGAAACATCTACATAGCGTCTGAAAAGCCTCTAGAACATTTGATGAGCTGATAGGACAACACCCCCAACTAGCTCGCCAAAATCTGAAATTGAAATAACATACAAAACATAAACTTAGAGAATTTCCTCGGTAGATGAGGACTCACTAAGACTGGACTAATCCAGTCTGAGGTAGGAGCAGGACTAACAGCAGGGATGAGTCTGAACATTTGGTTCATGATACAACATAGAGAATGTGGTCAATACTTGGAATGTACTGAGTATGAAGGTGATTAAAGCAAACAATTAAAATACATAAAAGTTTTATGAGAGTAGGACATTTCAACAAAAATATGAAGTAATAATCATAGTTGAAATATAAGGGCTCAAGTTTTTCAAAACTAGTTATAATATTGTCGTAATCATAATCATAAGAAAAACCTTGTAAAACATAAATTGAGCGAAAGTATCATAATCATAATCATTCATAAAACATAAGAAAGAATGGGAGGATTCGTTATAACCGACACCATCATGATAGAGCTTACATGATGCCCCAACTATCTTGTTCAAGTGGGAAGAGCCGTCCTAAGCCTTGCCAGGGCAAAGAACGATATCATGGCATGATCACTGAAGAGACCCCATAGGGTTAACATGAATACGAACCTACGTTGGTATGTAGTTCTGAGATTTGGGATTTGCCTGAACCCTGGACCTACTCGGTACTAGACACTACTTCTAAAAATATGTACATGGCTCAGTATGAGTATCGTGAAATCATACATAAAGTTTATGGGCTAGTTTAAATTATAATAATCGTGAATATGTTTATAATACGTGAACTAGCCATGAAATAATGGTCCGTGAGCCGGCCATAATCATAGACTTGATAACCTTGAAAGTTATACAAACTTGAAATTCATAGATCCATGAAGGATTCTTGTAGGAAATCGTGTATCATATTTCATAAAACACAAATTAGAGCTTGAGAGAATTGAAGACATAAGAGGATCATAGAATTTCATAAAAAGGGATTTAGCCCCAGAAATTTATAATCATGCTTGTAATATAGAGGACCATAAATTTCATGAAAACTTGAAGGGAACATGAAACCGTAATCATGGAATCAATGATTTCATCAAATTAGTCATACTATAATAGAATCATAGAGGAATTCAACAATACCCAACATAATCCCTAGAACTGTCGAATTTGGGCATGGGGGATAGGTGATCATGAATTTAAATAAAGAAAGGAAATGAGGGTGGAAGAAACCCTTCATTAACAATTCCACATACCTAGGTTCATTGAAATTAGCTTTAGCTTGAGACTCAAAGAGAAAATTTAAGAAGATGAAAGTGAAATAGATGAAGGCCCCTTGATGGTCTTGGAAGAGGAATTTTGAATTCAAAGTAGGAATGAGGGTATAATGACTTAGGCTAGGTTAAATCATCTATAACCCTCATTAGGAAGCCCAAAATGATGTAGTATATAAGTTAAAAGCATAGGAGATTATAAAATTGCCCCTGAGAATCGGGCAGAAACTGAATGATTGGTCGATCTTACAGTATGGGTGACAGGCCATCACACACCCGATGGTCAGTCAATACCATCATCACCCTTAAATAGTAACGACGAGTCAAAACCTTTCTCTAATGGTAGAAGTGACAAGTCGTCACTCCTCCGACGATCTGTCAGGTCCACCATCAATCCCTGATCCTAGAAACACCCAATGACAGTCCAAACAACAATCCCTCGATGGTCTAATGGCCATCACCATCACCGTCAGGATTCGAAAAGGTCATCAGCCACACCATCGGACCTGGACATCACTAGTGATGGTCCATTACCTATCTGACGACTTTCACTTTCACCGTCAAGGACGTGAAGGGTCGTCAGCCATGCTATCACTCCTTGCACCAGACCTATAATTTTAGTTGTTTTTCCTTCAAAAAGCTATTTCAAGGTCTGAGGTGTTACAGTTCAGCACTGTGTGATTTGGGTGAAAGCATTAATCTGATGCCTGCATCTTGTTTAGAACCTTGAATTTAGGTGAACCACGTCCTACCATAGTGAAAAATTATCTTACCGATCGATCTCTTGCCTATCCTGACGGAATCATAGAGGATGTC
This sequence comes from Datura wrightii, assembly GCA_035772735.1. Taxonomy (NCBI): domain Eukaryota; kingdom Viridiplantae; phylum Streptophyta; class Magnoliopsida; order Solanales; family Solanaceae; genus Datura; species Datura wrightii. The sequence goes on from JASDFA010000018.1 coordinate 150,520,617, forward strand.
TTGATCAAGGTGGGACCTTTCATCTTACCGGTGGACTTCATAATCCTGAATGATGAAGCAAATGCAGCAGTTCACCTCATTTTGGGGAGATGATTCTTAACCACAACTGATGTTATTATAAAGGTGAAGTCGGGAAAGAAGTCAATGATTGTAGATAGTCAGGAGGCAGTCTTTGATGTGTTTATAGCGGCAAGTTTGCCACCTCATTATGAGGACTACATAGGGAGACCAACGGTAGAGCCTGGAGGTGTAAGTAGGCAGTTAAGAAACATGTGTTGTATGAGAATTTAACAGTTTTTCGGGATACTAACCATCTCACTCGAATGAAGGAGTGAGAATTACTTTCTTCGTGCAACGACATTAAATCAGGAGTTGCACAGGAGGCAACCCATGAATCTCGTGCCAAGACTATAACTACAGCACCTGGTGGGAGGCTACCCATCTTTCTAACATTCTTTTTGGTTTTACAGATATGAACAGGGCTTTTGAGCCAAAAAGAGCAGGGAAAATGAGCTGAAAGTCTAAGTCTAGGGCGAGATACTGGCACGGGGCGCCAGGTGTTAAACTTCAAAAATAAAATTTTTTTAGGTTGGTGCATTGGGTGGCGCACCGTGCTAGACCCAGTCCACAAAATTTTTTTCTAAGTGTGTGGCGAGGTGACTAGTGCATCATGCTAGGTGTGTTCTAGCTAAAAATATTTTGGTCAATGGGTCAAACTTTGACCCAAGGACCTCAAAATTACTAAAAAAATCATGCCCCACACCTTTATTTTAAATTCCCATTCATACCCTCTCACTATAAATTATTAGTAAAAAGAAAATAAAATTCTCTCTCTCCCCTCATTAGGCCGTAACTCCCTCTCCAATTCCCCTCCATTGTTGTCTTATTCAAGAAGCTTGGTGAAGCTAATCTCTCCAACTCAAGTAACTATTCTCTTCTCTCTTGGTTATTTGTTGTAATAAGCATTTTCCCACATCCTTCTTCCTCAAGTTAAAGACCCAAAATAATCATGGTTGGTGAAAACCTTGAATTTCATGATATGGGTTTCATTAGCTTTAATCTCTCAAGTTCTTCCATGATAATATGTTATCCTTATTTGGATTTCTTATTTTTGGTTGAATTTAGTGAATTTAAGTTGTAGGGATGAAAGAGGTGATGAATTGAGTTTCATAAAATTGGTGGGTATAGCTTTGATTGTAAAGAGAGAAAATGCATAGTTCTTAAATTCTTGATTGTGAAGAATCTTGAGTTGTTGAAAATTCATGTTAATTCTTTATGGATTGTAGTAAATTTCATGTTGGTTGTTGAATGAATTGATTGTAACTACTTCCATATGTGAGTTTCTTGAATTGTGAATTACAAGAGGGAAAGTGAAGGGAATGACCAAAGTGAAGCATTCTTGAAAAATAATTAATTTAAGAGAGATGTGAAAAAATTAATGAACTTGTTTGTAGTGTGAAGGAGTGAATAATTTGGTCTGTGAGATTTGTAATGATAATGGTAGAAGTCTTGAGTACCCTATTTGAAAATTTCTCACAAGTATGTTAGCGAATTATATGTAGGGCCATTTTGCACCTGCCACACCGAATTAGCTAGCCCTTCTGTTCACGAACTAATCTTGTGAAGTTTTTGATTGTTGATCGGCAGGTGTTATGACATCAAAAGCTCACAAAGTAATGGAAGTGGAGATCCCTAATGAAGGTCTCAAGCGGCTTTGAAAGGGAACAAAAGGGTCAAGTTCATTGGCTGCCAAAGGAGTCCCTGCTAGGAGGTTCAGAGCCGAAGTTGTGGAGCCTTATGGCTAAAGTGGTTTCAAACACAAAAGGAGGAAAAATATGCTCCAGAGAACTAGATTGACAAAGGTCGCCTTGCACTTGAGTTCACTACCATCCGTGACAAGGTCCGCGAGTTGGGATTGGGATATCTCTTTGCCAAGCCTGAGGAGTGCAACCTCACTTTGGTGAGGGAATTCTATGCAAACTGGGACACTTCCTTCAGAGAGAGCACCAAGGTCAAAATATGGAGTCAGGTGGTTCATTTCACTGATAAGACATTCAATGCCTTCCTTGGTACGCCTTTGGTAGACCCGTCCGAGTACTTTATTTTGCTAGAGAAGCCCCTATATCGTGAGATTCGCCATATTCTATATGGTGAGCATTTAGCAGACCATTGGGAAAGGGGCCACAATGGCACTCACTTTGAACTTTCATTCTTCTACTTGAATAAGGAGATGAAAGTTTGGGTGAATCTTGTTTGTGTCGTGGTTCTCCCTTGGGACACACATAATACAGATCGCTAGAGAGCGAGTTGTGTTGGTATATATGCTGATAAAAGGGCTACCAATCAACTTTGGTGCAGTGCTCAGAGATAATTTGAGGAGGTCAAGGGACAATTGCAGATGGGATATTGTCATAGCAGTCTCCTAACTCAGTTTTTGAGAGACTTTGGCATTGAGGAAGAAGAGGCAGATCTTCATCTACCTCTAGCAGGCCACCTAGTGGGCAAGATTAAGGGTGTGCAAATTAACAGTTAAACCAATAATCCAGACCTATAATTGAGTTATTGGATTAATGATTTGAGATATTGATTTAATGGTTGGATTATCGGTTTGCTATCCCAAGTTATTGGGTTATTGATTCTGTTATTGATTTGATCACTTTTTCTAACGGGTTAACCGATAACTCGATAATAATTTATTAAATTATCAGTTTATCCTTCAATATATGAAGTATCCAAACAAGAAGATGAAATGGGTATCGATGAAAAGTGAAGGAGATGGTGTTTTAATTTAAATTAAAGTTGATTGTTTTAGTTGAGGTAGTTCTATATGTTTTTTATCTTTTCACCTACTTTTTTTTAGCTAAACATACTTATGACCTATGAGATTTTTCATGTGAGATCTTACCGGTTAACCCGATAACTGAATCGATAACGATCAATAACCGATTAACCAATAACCGATTAACCGATATCTTAACAGCTCTTTAACGGTTTAACATGTCAACAAATCGATAACCGATAAGTAAATCAATAACTTTCAAAACCGAACTGAACCGACCGATATGCAGCCCTAGGCAAGATGATGGATTTCACGAAGTTCAAGGACCCCATCACTTCTACAACTCCACTTCTCACTATAGTCGATCGCCATGCTTGGGAAGATAGCTGGAGAGGTTGCATGGTCGGTATGCTAGAGTTGTAGCTGAGGATCGAAGGTAGACCTACCATTGAGAAGGAGATGTCAGCCCTGGAAGAGCAGTACCCACTCACTAAGAGTGGAATGCTGATGTGAAGAGTTGGACTAGCTTTTAAGGAGTCATTGGACGATGATGAGGCCACTGTGCTTATTGATGGGGTTGATGACTTGGACAATGAGGAGGAGGATAATGCTACTACAGGTTCCATGAAGGTTGATGGCGAGGATGATAATAATGATGATCAGGACTATAATCCTAATGATGATGATTATGCATAGCGACATAGGAAGTTTTTCTTCTATACCTATCTAACACCCTAAAAGTCCCTAAGATCATATCCGAGGGATGAAATAGAGAAAATAGGAAAATCTACACCAGGTCACAAAATGAGTCATCCATTGACTCGTCAAGTGATTAAATGAGTTGTTGAGTGACCCGTTAAGTGGTGTCAAGTTGGAGAAAAATGTTACTTTTTGAAAGTCTTGACGGGTGGTGTGATGAGTCGTTAAGACTTCCCATGAGTCATGTTATGACTCATTGATTATGCAGTGGTGGAGAAGGTGTCAAATTTCAGTGTACTTAACGGATTGGGGAAATGAGTTGTCAAGTCACCAGACAACTCGTTAAGTGATTCGTTGAGTGAAGGAAAGAACAGGGTTTGAGTTTTTACTCCAGTGGTGACGAATCAAACGAAGACTCGTTACTTGACCCGACGGATCATCGAGTGGGTCGTTGGTTCTAGAAGAGTCATTTTCCCAGTCGGTTCATTAAGGGTATTTCCATAATTTTTAAGCTCCTAACTCCTAACTACATCATTTTAAGCCTCCTAACGAGTGTATTAAGGGTTTATTTCATCCGAAGACCTCATTCTACTCCTAACACTTTCATTAGAAGATCAAAACCTCAAGTGAAGCAAGGATTCTCCATCTTCATCCTCTTCAATTTCTCTTGGGCATCAAACCCTACAATGAATTTTTTGAGCCCAAGTATGTAGGGCCATAAATAGGGGATTTCTTCGACCCTCATGCCTAATTTCTCCTCTAACTCATGAATTCAAGTTTCTAATCAAGTGTATAAAAATTCTAGGGTTTTAACCCAATTCTACGTAAATATCCATGTTATGTCTATGGGTCCAATTCCCTTATGTTTCTATTCACGATTTAAGATTAATGGGTAGATTTTACACTCAATTTGATTATCAATTCATGTTTTCAACTTTTTATAAAAATTATGCCCTACTATGCATGATTTATAAAATTAAGCTTACGAGTCTATGATTTCAAGCATGATGAGTTATCTAGTATGTATGAATGTTTATGAGTTATTAACTTATGATTCCATGATTCTGAATTATGAAGTCTATTTCAACTATGTATGATTTCATGGCTTGGGCAAGTCCATGCAAAGTTTAGTATGTTTATCATCATTTTAGCCAAGGCTTACAAGATTAGTTTATGAAATGTTTCGGAGTCAAGACTCCCAATATTTAGATTTAAGCTATGTTTTAAGAATATGATTATATAAGCAATATGCATGTTTTGGGAGTAATGTGTAGCACCGAGTAGGCCAGGGATTCCAAGGACCCTAATCTCTGAACTATGAGCAAACGCAGGATGTATTCTTATTGGGACCTCTCAAGAGAGTGCTTTTCCCACCCGAGGGCACACCCATGATATCACACCTCATTTGTCCTTTGTCCTGGCAAGGATTAGGATGGCTCTCCTATACATGAGCAAGATGTGGGATTATCATGCACTCATACATAATGGTTGTCGATTATGATGAGTCTCCCATTTTTCCTCATGATTTGAGTTACTAATGCTCAGGACCCATGATATTATATTTTATATAATATTTGGCCCATTGATTAGTTTATGAGCTTTCATTTATGATTTCAAGCATGACAAGTTATATGATTTCTAATTCTAAGCTTTGGGTCATTATGTTCATATTACAATGAATAGCTTATGAATATGTATATTTTAGATTTACGGCTGTTAGCATGCAGTCCTTACTGTTATGAACTTTCTTGATTTATACGCACAATTTCAAAATATCGTTTTATTAGAATATTTTACTTATCTTACATATTCAGTACATTTAAAGTACTGACCGCATACTCTATGTTATATCATCTCATGATATAGATTTGGGTGATCCAACTCAGTCTCACCATAGCTCGTTCCCGATCAGTCTAAGTCTTATTCCCACTTGGGTAAGTCCTCATTCTCCAGGGACGGTATTGGTTTTATTTTTTCATCATGAATTTCAGTTTCAGACCTAGTGAGCTAGTTGGGGGTGTTGTCTCATCAGCTCTTCGTAGTAGTAGAGACTTTTCAGACTATCATGTATAAACAAAAAATTTCAGCGTTGTTGAGTTGTGTTTGCACTTTTGTCCTTATAAAATGCATACTTCCACTTATGTCATATTTATGGTTTAATTTCTACTTGTTTATGCTCTTAAGTCATGCTATGTATGTTCCATGGGTTAGGTTGGAGCTATTCGTAGTTCTACATCCCGTGTCTCAGTCCGGGGTCTCAGCTCGGGTCGTGATGAACTTGTTATCAAAGCAAAGATTTAGGTGTTTTCTAGGGTGTCTGAAAGCCGCGTTAAGTAGAGTCTTTTACATAGGTGTGAAGTACACCACATTCTTAGGGAAGAGGCTATAAGACGTTTTAGGAAATTTCCCTTCTTTCATGATTTATGTCATGTGATGAACTACCTCTCTATTCCTCTAACTCGTGCTATACCGGTTTGCAAAAATATCCCTCCACACCGAGTCAATGGAAGGAGAAATGGCAGCATAAATGGCCACGAAAATGGCAATAGAGAGGTGTATCACCAGCCCCACCAACTCCAACGGACCCTTGCCTAAGCAGGTCACTCATGTTGAGTTCAAGGCGTTATTTCATATGTTAGCATAGACCATGACCACTCAGGTCATCCAGTAGGCAGTGGCCCATGTTCCCCAGAATAGGAACGTAGTAGCGGCGAGAGTGTGAGACTTCCTCAAGATGAATCCACCTGAGTTTCTTAGGCGAAAGTGGATGAGGACCACATTAATTTCATAGAGGAGGTGCAGAAGATCACCCAGATTCTAGGGATGAATGGAGAAGAGAGTGCATAATTACCTTCTATCAGCTGAAGGGGGTTGCTCACATATGGCTCTGTCAGTGGAAGGACAACAAGGGAGTTGGAATGAGTTCGTGACTGCTTTTCTAAAATAGGTTCTTTCCTAGGGAGGTGAGGGAGGCAAAGGTAGCTGAGTTCACAATCTGAAGCAAAACAACAGGACTGTCTAGGAGTATATGCCGTGCCCGATTCGCGCGTCCGCAAGTGTACGGGTCGTGCAAGTAATATAGTGGCTCTTTTTAAGAACCGGATTGTCGAACCCACAGGGACTGGACCCATTCCTCTAACTATCCATTTCTAGTGTGATCTTAAATACCTCAAGTGTTGGTTATAGACATTTTCGATTGAGATTAATTAAGTCTAAGTTTGGGTCAACGAAATATTCTGAAATTACTCTAGGAGCAACATAGAGTTAAAACCAATTAATCATGCGATACTACGATTTGCAATGGATTAAGCATGGAACTATCAATTGTTATTTCACATAATTAGAATTGCATGTTTATGGTCTTTCTAGCCTCCAAACACGGCAATCTAGCCTCACTGCATCATTGTAAGCGAGGAGTTTAATTTCTAGTCGCGGGCAATCAATTATGTTGTGGTTTACGAGGAAACGATTAGAGACTTTCGTGCGTATAACCATTTAACTCAACTTAGCCTCACAACTACTTCTTCGAGTGGTGATGTCACATCCCAAGTTGGTCTTTCATAACCCCCGTGTGTCAACTAAGCACGGTGTTAGGTATATTTCTATCCTGACATAAAAATCTCTCCCGAGATACAAACATGCTCCTCACATTCTCATGTCTTGAACTAGGTAATGCTTTCTCAAGCTTTTACTCAAGCTAACAAATATGCTTTCATGGTGATCAATCATAAAAACAACCAACAATCCAGAATGCAAGATGAAAACAACAATCAATAACTTAATTCCAAAACAATATCATAAAATCACAATCATAATTCATGGCTTCAACCCTAGAGGAAGGGTTCTTGCCATTCATGTTCGTAAAACTACAATTAACTAATACTAAACTAACATACTTACATGAATTTGGTAGATGAGAAGGGAATTTGACAAACCCTAGATGAGTTCTCCCACTTCTCCCTTCACTCCTAGGTAGTTTTCCAGAATAAAATTGTGACAAAGTGGAATTAGGAGCTAAGGGTCCTATTTATAGTAAATGGAGAACGTGCTTAATTTAGCCTATCATGGAACGGCTCTGTGTCACGCAGTGTATCGCGGAGCACTGCCTCCGTGACACGGAGGCAACGCGAAGGCTCTCTGGAAATCACCCGAAATTTGGCCTCGGCAGCACCCTGCCGCGTTGGCAGCGTGTCACGCTGCTTGGACAGCGCATTGACACCTCCATGTCACGCAGCCAGCCTGTCGTGGCACGTTTCCAACGTGCAGGTAGGCTGTTGTGATCAGCCTGCCTGCCGTGGCACGTTGCCGATGCGCAGGTGGGCTGGTTTGTGCCTCCTCTTTGCCGACGTTCGCGGGTTAATTCCGTTTCCAAGCCTCTACTTCACCAACTCATGGATTAGTTACTCGAAAATCATCAAAACCTACAAAACAAAGGCTAATCATGTTGGTTAGCACATATCTTCACTTCATATAAAATTACATGAAAATGTATACAATAACTTAGATAAACAAGACTAATTTAAGTCATAAAGCGTATCTCAGGCATGCTATTTTTGCCCGTGATCACAACCCCACACTTAAAGCCTTGTTCGTCCTCGAACAACCTTTTACATATCATGCATATGGAGACTCCCGCATAACTAATTTAGCAAGATAATTCAAGTTACGGTTATAATGATTACGTAAGATACGAGCTAAAAATAGAGCATGCACAATTTAATCACCGAAATGAAATACAATGATGTTAAGACTTCTTAACCTCAAGAATCAACTCTCAATCTTAGCAAACTCATGCAAATCAACTAATTAAGAAATCCCACATGAATTTTATCCTTCATTAAACATGTGCCCCTCACAGAAAGAGAGTTACCCAATCACATGCAAAAATCATTTTTATTTCACAACATGTGTGGGTACATAAATAAAATTTCACTCACTCTCACAAAGAATTCACGTGCATCATGCCATGACCCATAAGCTTGCCCTTAGTGTTTTACGCCACTAAATTGAGGATGTATGAATGTAAGATCAAGTAGGACTTTTTAGGTTGTAATGTAACTCAGGTGCGGGTAGGTACTATTATGGCCAGTAATAGTGACTATCTTTTCTAAGCGCTTTTAATACATCACGTCCTCATTACGAACTTCCCTTCCCTTACTTCACCTTTTTCTCCTTTCATCTTTCTTTTTCCTCTTATGTTCCACCTTTCTTTAAGCACTTTTAGCTTATTAGTAAGGAGCTCTATAAATAATTTTTCATTAATTTGTTTTCTTACTCCTTACTAATAATCAACCATTTTCACACAAGTGCACCTTCGTCCTTTTCTCAGTTCTACAACTTGCTACTTTTCCTTTCTTTTCATTCTTCTCACTCCTTTACTCCTTCGGATTTTTTCCTTTTAAGCGCTTAGGAGTTTTGGTTTAACTTCAAGGCTAATGAAAGAAAAAGGATTAAGCTTATGTTGCATCTATCAAAGAATAGGCTCAAGGCTCAATGGGGTTAACTAGGATTAATTTTTCAAGGTAGGTAAAATGAGGGATAAAAATTTGGTTCATTCAAAGAAATGCCTAAATCATCTCCTACAATTCACATCCTTCATTTCATTTTATAAACACACCAGGCAAGTTCTAGACAATCCACAATAGCACAGAATACTCAAAAACCTTACACTCATGGCACATGCTCAAATCAAGACACATTCAGCAGACTCTTACTCAACTAATCACAAGAATTCAGAATTAAGCTTCAATCATATTGAGTCAAATTCAAGAGCTTAAGTGTCTCAAACAAAGTTATACACCTGCATGCTTCACACCGAACATACTTGCATCTTACAATCACGTATAGCACATAACAAGAACATCAAGCACCAATTAGTTATGGTTTCAAAATCGCAAAACCTATCGACCAATTTTTCCTCAAGACAGTCGTCATCCATCCATCGTCGGGAGCAGTCCTTAACTATGACTAAAACATTATATACAGCCAACGGAAATAAAAAATAATAATTTTATTCTTCGGTTCAAAGACCCCCCCGTCGGAAAAGAACTGAAAAGAAAAACCAACGGGTGATGAGGTCATGCTTAATTCACAAAAAATTTTAAAATTTCTCCCAAATTTCACACAAGCATCACATTCACCAAAAACTTGTTAAGAACAAAAATTTAGAAATTTTTCTCACCCCACACTTAAAGTCTTTCTATGTCCTCATAGCATCAAATTAACATTTAAAGGATGAGAAATACTCCCTGAGCCTCTATGCCAAGCTAAAAGCATGCTTTCTTTTCAAGTTCCAGAGATGGGTGTTCGACCCCACACTTCTTCTTTTCCATGCTCTTTAGCTTCCACCGTCTTGGTACTCAGACTTCCCGCCATCTGTGCTTAACTTTCCACCAAAAACACAAACAAAATAAAAATAACAACATCAACACAAAATCAAAATTACAAATTGTACTTGAGGTACCCTTGGGTTGCCTCCCAAGCAGTGCCTTATTTTACGTCGTGGCACGACATAAACTGTCCTTTTCAAGACATCCTCATACTTGGGTTCTCTTTCGAGAAGCATCTCCTTTTCTTTTGCTGTTTAGAGGAAACAACCTCCACTCTGTTCCTCTCTTTCTCCAACTTCTTCTCAATTTGAAGTCCTCTATCAGACTCGGGCTGAACACTTGACCTTGCCTTTGGCCGTGCACCTGTGGAATCCTCCACCCCACACTCATCCTCTGCCAACACACTAACCTGACAAAGGTTAGTGTAGTGTGCGGACGGGTTCATTTATTGGTAAACGCGGAAGAGTTCTTCTTCATCTTCGACCCTCATTTTCAGGGCCCCTGCTCTCAGATCAATCACCGCTTCACCGGTGGCAAAGAATGGCCGTCCCAAGATTAAGGGTACCTGGTCATCAACCTGAAAATCTAGAACAATAAAATCAGCAGGTATAATAAACTTACCTACTTTGATTAGAAGGTCCTCTATTATTCCATCAGGTGTCACTCACGACTTGTCAGCCAGCTGCAGCATCAACCTTTTCGGCCTCGGTTCTCCCAACCCCAGGGTGTTGAATAAGGATAGGGGCATTAGATTAACTGCTGCCCCTAAGTCGCACAAAGCTCGTAGCACCTCAGCTTTACCAATTTGTATGGGGAGGGTAAAACTCCCTGGGTCTTTGAGCTTCTTTGGCATTTTGCTCAATACCCTGTGACTGCACTCCTCAGTCAGTGCTACAGTCTGGACATCCACTAATCTAACTTTGTTCGCCATCACTTCCTTCAAGTATTTAGCATACTTGGGCATTCCCTGCAAGACATCAATAAGAGGCAAATTTATGTGAAGTTCTTTGAAGCTCTCAAAGAACGTTTTGAAGCATTCCTCATCCTTGCTCTTTCTGAATTTCTAAGGGAATGGTGGTGGTGGTCTTTGTGCTGGCTGCAATGAAAGTTGCGCATTTTGTTGTCCAGCACTCTGATTATCTCCCATATTGATGGATGGTCCTGGTCTAACCAATTTCGGTTGCACCCCATTTCTCAGCTCTTTTGGCACTGCATCAGCTAATTGCTTACTGCTTCTCAGACTGATGGCATTGATCTGCTGGGGGTTAGGATCTCTGTCGCTTGGTAATCTCCCTTGTGATCTCATGTTTTGAGCAGCTGCTATCTGACCCACTTGTTTTTCAAGATTGCGGGTGGCTACTTGCTGATTCATTAAGTATGTTGCCATCCTCGCCTGATTTTCCGCTAACTGATTCTGGGTCTCCAAAATTTTCTGCAGTGTTTCCTCAATGCTGCTACTCAATTTCCCCTCATTCTACTTATTCTGCTGATACTTCTGTTGTTGAGGTTGCATATAATTCTGCTTTTGGTTTCCACCTCAAGAAAAATTCAGCTGGCCCTACCAATTTCTATTGGAGTTGTTCCCAAAATTCTGATTCCTATGCACATTACCAACAAAATTGACTGATTCCGGATTGGCTCCACAAGATTCTGCATTGTGCCAATTATTACCGCAAATTTCACACCAACTTGGAGCTTGCTGAACTGCATTAACCTGGCCCTAGTGTTGGTTCATACTCAGTTTATTGAACTGAGTCATCATTTGATGTTGGAACGAAGCTAACTGTGCTGCCAAGGCATTCAAACCATCTACTTCTATCAACCTTGGTCTCTTGCCTGCCCCTCTCGATGACTCGCTGTGCCACTCTGGATTTCCTTGAGCAATTCTGTTCAACAAAGTGTACAACTCATCATATGTCTTCTCCAAGGCTTGCCCACCCGATGCAGAGTCTAGTAATATTTTTGTGTGTGTGTCTAGACTTTCTACAAAGGTATGAGCCAGCACTTCATTTGATTGCTGGTGATGGGGGCAGTCTCTTAACAATGACTTGAATCTTTCCCAAGCCATATATAAGTTCTCATCAGGCCTCTGCTTGAAACTGAGTATTTCACTTCTCAACTTTGCAGTTTTGCCTAAAGGGAAGAATATGATAAGGAACTTCTTAGCCAAGTCATTCCATGAAGTAATGGAGTTCGGTGGCTCATCCTTCAACCACTTTTTCGCCTCTCCCAATAGTGAAAATGGGAAGAGGGTCAGTCGGACATAATCTGTGGACATGCCGGTGGGGACAAACATGTCACTAATCTCTAAAAAGCATTGTAGGTGCTGCTGCGGGTCCTCATGTGCCATCCCAGTGAATTGACCACTAGAATGTAACAGCTGCACCATGTTCTGTTTAAGCTCAAAGTGCCCTCCAGGCTCCGGTTTACGGATGCTAGAGGTCACATTCATCGCTAGTGGGATTGCCACTTCGCGAACTGGTCTTGCTGCCATTGCTTCTGATGACAATTGTGCTTGTCCCGCGGGTGGTTGTTGTTGTACCTCTTCTTGAAGTCTCTTCAGCTTTTGCTCTAGAGATACTCTCCTTCACAAATGGATTTGACGTTCAGGTTCCAGCAACGGTTCCACAAGCTCTCTATTTCTAGCCAGCTCGGCAGGACAACCTGTCACCTGCAAATAAACAGACTAAGACCAAGTTTTTCAACACTTAAAGAAATATCAAAAATCACACAAAAACAGATAAATTATTAAAACTTCGCCGAGTCCCCGGTAACGGCGCCAAAAACTTGTCGTGCCCGATTCGCGCGTCCGCAAGTGTACGAGTCATGCAAGTAATATAGTTGCTCTTTTTAAGAACCGGATTGTCGAACCCACAGGGACTGGACCCATTCCTCTAACTATCCATTTCTAGTGTGATCTTAAATACCTCAAGTGTTGGTTATAGACATTTTCGATTGAGATTAATTAAGTCTAAGTTTGGGTCAACGAAATATTCTGAAATTACTCTAGGAGCAACATAGAGTTAAAACCAATTAATCATGCGATACTACGATTTGGAATGGATTAAGTATGGAACTATCAATTGTTATTTCACATAATTAGAATTGCATGTTTATGGTCTTTCGAGCCTCCAAACACGGCAATCTAGCCTCACTGCATCATTGTGAGCGAGGAGTTTAATTTCTAGTCGCGGGCAATCAATTATGTTGTGGTTTACGAGGAAACGATTAGAGACTTTCGTGCGTCTAACCATTTAACTCAACTTAGCCTCACAACTACTTCTTCGAGTGGTGATGTGACATCCCAAGTTGGTCTTTCATAACCCCCGTGTGTCAACCAAGCATGGTGTTAGGTATATTTCTATCCTGACACAAAAATCTCTCCCGAGATACAAACATGCTCCTCACATTCTCATGTCCTGACCTAGGTAATGCTTTCTCAAGCTATTACTCAAGCTAACAAATATGCTTTCATGGTGATCAATCATAAAAACAACCAACAATCCAGAATGCAAGACGAAAACAACAATCAATAACTAATTCCAAAACAATATCATAAAATCACAATCATAATTCATGGCTTCAACCCTAGAGGAAGGGTTCTTTCCATTCATGTTCGTAAAACTACAATTAACTAATACTAAACTAACATACTTACATGAATTTGGTAGATGAGAAGGGAATTTGACAAATCCTAGATGAGTTCTCCCACTTCTCCCTTCACTCCTAGGTAGTTTTCCAGAATAAAATCGTGTGACAAAGTGGAATTAGGAGATAAGGGTCCTATTTATAGTAAATGGAGAACGTCCTTAATTTAGCCTGTCGTAGAACGGCTCCATGTCACGGAGTGTATCGCGAAGCACTGCCTCCGTGACACGGAGGCAACGCGGAAGCTCTCTGGAAATCACCCGAAATTTGGCCTCAGCAGCACCCTGCCGCGTTGGCAGCATGTCATGCTGCTTGGGCAGCGCGTTGACACCTCCATGTAGCGCAGCCAGCCTGCCGTGGCACGTTGCCAACATGCAGGTGGGCTGTTGTGATCAGCCTGCCTGCCGTGGCATGTTGCCGATGCGCAGGTGGGCTGGTTTGTGCCTCCTCTTTGCCGACGTTCGCGGGTTAATTCCGTTTCCAAGCCTCTACTTCACCAACTCATGGATTAGTTACTCGAAAGTCATCAAAACCTACAAAACAAAGGCTAATCATGTTGGTTAGCACATATCTTCACTTCATATAAAATTACATGAAAATGTATACAATAACTTAGATAAACAAGACTAATTTATGTCATAAAGAGTATCTCGGGCATGCTATTTTTGCCCGTGATCAGTATACTTTGGAGTTTACCTGGTCGTCCAAGTATGCGCTGGAGATGGTTGCTGATCTGAAGGCTCATATGAGTAAGTTTGTGAATTGAGTAGCAGATTCACTGGTCAAGGAGTGCAAGACTGCCATGTTGATCAATGATAGATCTCTCCCAACTGATCATATATACCCAACAGATAAAGGCGGAGCAGATAAAGAAGAAGGAGAGGGAGGTCAAGAGGGCCAGGACTGGGAGTCATGGGCACTTTCAGTAGAGATTCGGTAGTGGACATTGACCTCAATTCCACCAGAGGTTTTCAGCCCAACTCCTGCATCAGCCAGCATTCCATCAAGACCTCGAGGAGATTAGAGAGGCAGAGCGTCAGGCTCTAGGGATAGAGGTGCATGTCGAGGGTGCACACTTTTTCATCTTGTAGGAAGTATGGCAGGAAGCACTCTCGGTGAGTGCTTGGTTGGTACTGATGGTTGTTTCGGGTGTGGGAAGCCCGAACATATGCTTAGAGATTGTCCTTCAGTTAGACAGGGGGACAGTAGAGGTCGTGCCCCAGCTACCACTTTAACATCTCCTGCAGCTCTCCCACCTTAGCATCTCCTGTAGCTCTCCCACCTTAGCAGCGCACCTCTTCTAGTACAGGTGGTGGATAGCGCCAGAATAGGTTCTATTCCCTATCTTCTCGATAGGAGCAAGAGGTCTCTCCTAATGTGGTTACTTGTATGTTATGAGTATTCCATCGCAATGTGTATGCATTTTTAGATCTAGGGGCTACTTTATCTTTCGTGACTCCTTATATTGTTATTAGTTTTGGAGTCAGTCTCGAAATCTTGTCAGAACCTTCTCTGTCTTTACTCCTGTTGGTGAGTCAATTATAGCTCAATGAGTATACAAAAATTACCCTGTCACGATTCTTCAGAAAGTCACCTCAATTGATTTAGTGGAGTTATATATGACCAATTTCAATGTTATATTCAGTATGGATTGGTTACATGCATGTTATGCCTCAGTCAATTATAGAACCCGTACGGTAGAGTTTTGATTTTCAACTAAGCCAATCCTAGAGTGGAAGGGTAGTCCAGTAGTGCCTGTAGATCACTTTGTTTCCTATCTCAAGGCCAGAAATATGATCTCTAAGGGCTGTATGTACCATCCAGTTTGGGTCAAGGATTCCACGTCCAAGACCCCGACTCTTCAGTCAGTTCCTGTTATATGTGAGTATCCAAAGGTGTTTCCAGATGATCTACCAGGAGTTCTTCCCAAGCGGAAGATTGAATTTGGTATTGACCTTCTCCCTGATACATAGCCTATATCCTCCTTACAGAATGACTCCAGCCGAGCTAAAAGAGTTGAAGGATCTCCTAGATAAGGGTTTCATCAGACCTAACAAATTCCCATGGGGTGCTCCAATTCTCTTTACCTGGAAGAAGGATGATTTTCTTAGGATGTACATTGATTATTGACAGTTGAACAAGGTCAAGATCAAGAATAAGTATCCTCTCACCAGGATCGATGACCTAGTTGACCAGCTTCAGGGTGCTAAGTTCTTTTCTAAGATAGACCTCAAATTTAACTATCATCATCTCAGAGTTAGGGAGAGTGACATTCCGAAGACAGCTTTCAAGACTCAGTATGGTTACTATGGGTTCATAGTTATGTCTTTTGGACTAATGAATGCTCCTGCAACTTTTGTGGACTTGATGAATAGGCTATTTAAGTAGTATTTGGATATGTTCGTGATTGTCTTCATCGATGATATTCTCATATACTATCGATGCAAGGAGGGGCATGCTGCTCATTTGAGGATTGTGTTGCAGACCCTCAAGGATCGCCAACTGTTCGCTAAATTCAGCAAGTGTGAGTTTTGGCTGAACTCAGTAGCATTTTTGGGCCATATAGTGTCTAGTGAGGGTTTGTAGGTGGACTCTCAAGAGATAGAAGCGATGCAGATTTGGCCTAGACTTGTCAGCCCTATAGATATTAGGAGCTTCTTGAGTTTAGCTGCCTACTACCGGAGGTTTGTTGAGGGATTTTCATCCATTGCAGCACTGTTGACTAAGTTGAACCAGAAAAAGCTCAAATTTTAGTGGTCGGATGATTATGAGAAGAGGTTTTAGGAATTAAAGACTTGACTTACTTTAGCCCCAGTACGGACCTATCGGAGGGCACGAATGGATTTGTTGTGTATTGCGATGCTTCTAGGGTTGTCTTGGTTGTGTGTTGATGCAGCATGGCAAGGTCATTGCGTATGCCTCTAGACAGCTTAGGACTCATAAGAAGAATTATTCGACGCATGAACTTGAGTTGCTAGTTGTGGTGTTTGCTTTGAATATTTGGAGGAACTATTTGTATGGGGTTCATGTGGATGTGTTCACGGACCACAAGAGCCTTCAGTATGTGTTTACTCAGAAGGACTTAAATTTGCGTCAAAGAAGATGGCTAGAGCTTCTCAAGGACTATGACATGAGTGTCCTTTATCATCCGGATAAAGCCAATATGGTGGTGGATGATCTTATTAGGTTGTCCATGGAGATTATGTCTCATGTCGAGAATGGGAGAAAGGAGTTGGTGAAGGAGGTCCATAGGCTTGCCCATTTAGGGGTTCACCTTGTCGATTCAACGGATGGTGGTGTTATTGTTCAGAATGAGTTGAAATCTTCATTGATGAAGGAAGTCAAAGATAGGCAAGATGAGGATCCTATCCTAGTGAAGTTGAAGGAAGCAATCCAAAATCATAAAGTGGAGGTTTTCTCCCAAGGGTGAGATGGTGTACTCATATATCAGGGCCGATTATGTGTGCCGGCTATAGATGGCTTAAGAGAGCGGATGTTGAGTGAGGCTCATGGATCTCAGTACTCTATCCATCCAGGTGCCACCAAGATGTACTGCGACCTACGGAAAGTCCATTAGTGGAATGGCATGAAGAAAGACATAGCGGAGTTTGTGGGTAAGTGTCTAAATTGCCAACAGTGAAGGTTGAGCATCAGAGACCTGGAGGTATGCTTCAGGATATTAGAATTTATACTTGTAATTGGGAGGATATCAATATGGACTTCATTATAGGCTTGCCTCGTACACGCTGCCAGTGTGATTCCATATAGGTGATTGTGGACAGGTTGACTAAATCAGCCCATTTTGTATCAGTCAAAACTATCGATTCAATTGAGGATTATACTGGATGTACATTCGGGAGTTTGTTCGATTGCATGGAGTTCCTTTGTTCATCATCTCAGATAAGGGTACTCAATTCACCTCTCAGTTTTGAAAATCATTTCAGAAGGGACTTGGTACTCAGGTGAAGCTCAATACAGCTTTTCACCCACAGACATATAGTCAGGCCGAGTGGATCATTCAAACTCTTGAGGACATGTTGAGAGTGTGTGCGGTTGATTTCAAGGGTATTTGGGATGATCACTTATCTCTCATCGAGTTTTCCTACAATAACTGTTACCACTCCAGCATTCAAATAGCTCTATTTGAGGCTCTTTTTGAATGGAGGCGTAGATCACCTATTGGATGGCTTGAGGTAGGTGAGGCTATGTTTATAGGTCCAGATTCAGTTCATGAGGAGATGGAGAAATTTCAACTCATTAGGAAGAGGCTGAAAACAATGCAGATTCATCAAAAATCTTAAGCCGATGTTAGAAGGAGAGAGATTGAGTTTGAGGTTAATCATTAGGTGTTTCTAAAGGTGTCTCCCATAAAGGGAATGATGAGGTTCGATAAGAAAGAGAAGATTAGTACTTGATATATTGGTCCTTATAGGATTCTGAGGCGAGTTCACAAGGTGGCATATGAGTTGGAGCTACCAGCAGAGTTAGCTTCGGTATACCCAGATTTCCATGTATCGTTGTTGAAGGAGTGCATCGGTGATCCAACCTTAGTTGTTCCAGTAGAGAGCATTAGTGTGAGGGATAGTCTTGCTTATGAAGAGGTTCCGGATGAGATCCTTGCTTGTCAAGTTCAAAAGTTGAGGAATAAGGAAGTAGCTTCAGTAAAGATTTTGTGGAGGAATCATCTTGTTGAGGGAGCTACATGGGAAGCCAAAGAAAATATGATGGCTAGATACCTGCATCTTTTCCTTTCCGACTCAGTTCCAACATGAGGTACCAGTAATGTCAAGTTCATGTCTCTAAGTTTCTTTCATGTCATATCATGCTTGCATTTCATGAATTTAGTTTAGTCATGTATATCAGTCCGGAGTCAATCACTCCGTCAGTTTTCAGCTATAGTTGTTTAGTTTTGGATTGCAGTTTCTTCCCCAGCCTTCCAGTATGCTTAATATACATTCAAGGATGAATGATTCCAAGGGGGAGATAATGTGACACCCCAAAAGTCCCCAAGATCAACCCCGAGAGTTGAAATAAAGAAAACAGGAAAATTTGCACCAGTTGAGTGACCCATTAAGTGGTTTCAAGTTGGGGAAAAATGTTGCTTTCCTAAAGTCTTAATGGGTGGTATGATGAGTCGTTAAGACTCCTCATGAGTTGTAGTATGACCCATTAAGTGTGCAATAGTGGAGAAGGTGTCGAATTCCAATGTACTTCACGAATTAGGAAAACGATTAGTCAAGTTCCCCGATGACTCATTAATTGACTCATTGAGTGAAGGAAAGATCAAGGTTTGGGTTTTTTGTCTAGTGGAGACGGATCAGACGATGAGTCGTTGCTTGACCCGACGGATTGTTGAGTGGGTTGTTGGGTCTAACAGAGTCATTTTCCCAGTCTGTTCATTAAGGATGTTTTCATAATTTCTAAGTTCCTAACTCCTAAACTATGTTGTTTTAAGCCTCCTAAAGAGTGTATTAAGGGTTTATTTCATCCTAAGCCCTCATTCTACTCCTAACACTTTCATTAGAAGATCAAAGCCTCAAGTAAAGCAAGGACTCTCCATCTTCATCCTCTTTAATGTCTCTTGGACATCAAACCCTAGCAAGAATTCTTCGATCCCAGATATGTAGGTCCATGAATAGGGGATTTCTTCCATCCTCATGCCCAATTTCTCCTTTAACTCATGAATTCAAGTCCCTAATCAAGTGTATAGAAATTCAAGGGTTTTAACCCAATTCTATGTAAATATCCATGCTATGTCTATAGGTCCAATTCCCTCATGTTTCTATTAATGATTTCAGACTAATAGGCAGATTTTACACTCAACTTGATTATCAATTCATGTTTTCAGGTTTTATGAAAACTACGCCCTACTATGCATGATTTATGAAATTAAACTTATGAGTCTATGATTTCAAGCATGATGAGTTATCTAGTTTGCATAAATGTTTTGTGAATTCTTAACTTATGATTCCATGATTTTGAATTATGAAGTCTATTTTAAGTATGTATGATTTCATGACTTGCGCAAGCCCATGTAAAGTTAAGCATGTTTATCATGATTTTAGCCAAGGCTTACAAGATCAGTTTATGAAATATTTCGGAGTTACGACTCCCAATATTTAGATTTATGCTATATTTTGAGAATATGATTATATGAGCAATATGCTTGTTTTGGGAGTAGTATCTAACACCAAGTAGGCCAGGGATTCTGAGGATCCCAGTCTCTGAACTATGCACCAACATAAAATGTATTCTTATTGGGACCTATCAAGAGAGTGCTTCCCCCCGCTCGAGGGCACACCCGTGATATCACACCTCATTTGTCCTTTGCCCTGGCAAGGCTTAGGATGGTTATCCTCCATTGCCCCAAGATATGAGATCATCATGCACTTATACATGATGGTTGTTGGTTATGATGCGTCGCCCATTGTTCCTCATTATTTCAGTTACTCATGATGCTCAGGACCCATTATACTATGTTTTATAGCATATTTGACCCATTGATTAGTTTATGAGCTTTCGTTTACGAATTCAAGCATGAAAAGTTATATGATTTCTATTTCTAAACTTTGGGTCATTATGTTCAGATTTTGATGAATAGCTTATGAATATGTGTATGTCAGATTTATGACTTTTAGCATGCAATCCTTACTCTCATGAACTTTTTTGACCTATACTCACAATTTCAGAATATCGTTTTATTAGCATGTTTTACTTAACTTACATGCTCAGTACATTCAAAGTACTGAATGCAGAATCTATGTTATATCATCTCATGATATAGGCTCGAGTGATCTAGCTTAGTCTCGCTGATAGCTTGTTTCTAATCAGTCCAGTCCTATTCCCGCTTGGGTAAGTCCTCATTCTCTGGGGATGGTATCAATTCTATGTTTTCATCATGACTTTTAGTTTCAGACCTAGTGAGCTAGTTGAGGGTGTTGTCCCATCAGCTCGTCATAGTAGTAGAGGCTTTTCAAACTGTCATGTATAGACAAGTTCAGCAGTGTTGATTTATATTTACATTTTTGTCCTTATGAAATGCAGACTTCTGCTTATGTCATATTTATGCTTTAATTTCCACTTGTTTATGCTCTTAAGTCATGCTACATATGTACCATGGTTAGCTTCGAGCCATTCGTGGTTCTAGATCCTATGTTTTAGTCTGGGGTCTCAGCTCGGATCGTGAAAACCTACTTGATATATTTACTTGTGCACTGGGGAAAGTGCATTGTTTATGTGTGGGGTGGAGGAAAGATTCTTGTTTACTCTTTCTTTGTTAAATTTGTAGTAGGTTGTAGAATTAATTATCATTTCCTGTGGTAGTAGCTAGGTGATTAATTAGGTCTGGCTTGTAATAGATAGTAATGCTGATGACTGTGAGCCTGGATGATGCCTTGTTATGTCTGTGATGATTTGTTCGTCTCTAGTAGTACATTTGTTTGGTTTAATTTTAGAGTCAATTTTTTTTTTTGTTGGCATAGAGTAGTGACCCTTTCCAATGATGGATGGATGACGATCATCTTAAGGGAAAATTAGTCACGTTTTTTATTTTTAGGATTGAGTCATATATTATCCACTTGTGTACTCTTTGACATTCTACTTAACGGCTATGCTAGAATCAATGAAGTAGTCATCTTAATTGCATAAGTGAGAATTTCATGAGAGACACACAGAGAATTTCATGAGAGACACACAGAGAATTTCATGAGAGACACACATAGGGCTTAATAATGAAAAATGTCATTCAATATGGTTGTGTGAATGTGTAGCTATAGGAAATCGACTAGATTCTTAATGCCATGTGAGATGAGCTTAATTGTTGTATTTTGTACATATTGTGGCATATAGAACTTGCCTTAGTATATATGTAATAGCTAGTTGTTAGGAAGTTAAGAGATGATAAAGGCATTTTTTGAAAAAGCCATATTTTTCCGTATTTGTTTTACCTTCCTGAACATTATTCATAGTTAAATCTTTTTTAGCTATAAGCCCTATTCTTTTCTTTAGCCACAAAAGTAGCTTATTCCCTATCGTTGTGTGACCTCCAGAATTATTGATCCAAAGTAGTCTTAGGCACTTTGAAACTTGAGAATGAGAAGTTCACCGAGGTAGAAAAAGTTAAGGGAAAGGAAAGAAAGAAAAATGTGTGGATGATAAGAAGAGGAAAGATAAAACATGTTGTCTACTTGATGCTAGGACATTCATAAAATATTTTAATGATTGATTATTTTTGTTGAGCTTATAAGCAGAAAACTAGCAGTAAAATAGTGAATAAAGGGGCATGAAAACAAAAGAAAAAGGGTGAGTAGATGAAAGGTGAACAATAAGGGAAAGGTGGTGGACAAGAAAGATGAAAAATGTCTTAAAGTGCTTAGGGTGGTAGTCACTATAAAAAAATCATTTCTACCCGTCCCTTAGCCAATATTACAACTAAGAAAAATCCTTGCGATATTAATCTCTTGAAACAATTAAGTAGTATAAGTGTACATGAAGGGCGAGCTTATGATATGTTGCATATTTATGATACATCGTTTGTGAGCGTGAGTGTGCCTTGCTTATTATGTTCTATATTTTGCATTGGTAATTTGAGAGAGGAACATCACTAAAAGTGAGGGACATAAGATGACTAAGTCGGTGTACTATATGTTTCATCTTTCATATTTAATCATGTTGGCCCTGTTTTAAAAAGATGTGTTGGTTATAGAAGTTGTGTTATCTTGAATGTGAAAACTCTGTATGTGCTTGATGTAAATTGCTATATATCGATGAACCACTTAATCATATGTTCTATGCTAGTTGGTTGAATAAGAATTGATAGAGGTGATAAGTGGTGGTAAAAGATGAGTTTATGCATATATTTGAGGATTGTTCGAGGACGAACAATGATTTAAATTTGCAGTGGTGATGTTGGGCATATTCTTATGCTCATTTGCCATGTTTTGCCCATATTTTGCCTAGTTTTAAGTTCATAATCCTTATGAAATGCATAATTCATGTTTATGTCTGTTTTGTGAGCTAGCAAATATTTTTAGATGTTTTGAGCAGGAAACCAAGGAAAAAGGACTAAAAAATAACCCAATGTGTGAAGAAAGAAGAGTTCCCGAAAGTTGGCTTCGTGTTATGACTGGCGTGGTGCACCAGCCCCTAAACGTCAGAGAAATCTACACAAAAGTTTGTGCTATGGGTGGCGTGGTACGCCAGGTCCCAAACTTCGTAGGAAAATTTGACCAACAACTTGACGAGATGGATGGCGTGGCACATCAGAGGTGTCCGGAGGCTCAGAAATTTGACTAGCTCCTATGTAAGTTGGCTGGCGTGGGGTGCCCGAAGCCAAACTTCAAAAGAAACCAAAGCCCAACCTAGGGCTATGTAGGGCGCGGCCCGCCAAGGGTGTTCTTAGATGAATTTTGCTGATTTTGAAAGCTAATTACTTGAGGAAAAAAGCGTCATTTGAGGCCTCACTTATAAATATAATATCTAGGTCATTTGTTAGCTATCGTACATCATTTTGTCTTATCATATTGAGGTTGTAATGCAACTTTGGAGGAGAGACAAGTTCATACTTATGTTTTCTTCTTTTCTCTATTGTTTTATGCTTCAAATGGTGATATCTTTTTTTTCTGCTTGAACATGAGTGGCTAAACTCCTATTCTAGGGTTTTGGCCATAGCAAATGGTTGAAGTTTGAAAGATTGATTATAAAGGTTATTTATATTTACTTTTATTAATTTCTCATTTGTTAGACTGATCATCTTTCAAATATTTCTGTTGGCTTTTGGTTGAATTAGGGAGAGGGAACTGAAAGGGTTAAAAATAAATATAACACAAAAGTTCAAAGACTCTTTGAACCATTGGTTGAAGGATAGAAGTTGTTGATGAGGATAGGGATATACACTTCAACCTTGTTTAGTTGATATACAAGTAGCCACAACCGTCGTTTTTTGTTTCATCTGCGATCATAGGGATATATGTGTTAGGGTTCCTGAGATAGTTCTTGGATGCTCAGGAGAGTGGCAAGAAATGGGATAGGAACTTGTAACTAGCAACGTTAGGAAGAATCAATCTAGTTAATCAAGTCTTGCAAACTCAACCTAAAGCGAAAGTGTCATTTTCCTAGATTTTCATCATCATTTGAAGTACAAACACGTTTGCAACGATTTTAATTTAGTAGGTAATTTACATTTCAAGTTTAATAGTTTAATTCTCCAAACCATTCTCCAATTTTATCTATGTTTTTTTGAATAGTGAAATAAAGTTTTAACCTTAAGTGATTAGTCTGAAAAATCTCTGAGGGATCGATAATCAAGACTTCACTGTCCTATATTACTTGACGACCACATGCGCTTGGGTGACATCATTGCTTCCCAAGACTCTTAGTAGAAAAATCTATTGGTCCTTAGTAGGTATTGAGTCTTGATCATCCCTTGTACTATATTTTTTCTCAGAAAATGACAATCAATGTTAATGTATTTTGTTCATTCATGGAATATACGATTAATGTAATACTCTGTAAATTCGGACTTAGTTTGAACTATTAAAAATTGTATGGTATGATCCTAGCTATGATGAATTAGGTGTAAATATATGTTAAGATTGTTATCCAAGCATGCATTGTATGTATAAAAGATTGGAGTAGAAAAGGACTGAAAACACCAAATTTGGGAAGAACTGGATCAACATGCAGTTGACATGTAGGTTGCATAATGTTCGGTGCTATTCCGATTGGTATTATATATTATAAACCGACACGCAAGCTCACGTGGTCAAACAAGTAATAAAGTGGCTAAGTAAGCCAAGTATCGATCCAAGGAGGCTCAGGGTATGTAAAAATTGCCTAAGTATACTATATTCCTATTTTACTTCTAACTATGCTAACAACAACGTAACCAACAGTTAATTGACTTTTTGTTTATAAAATATATACTAAAACTATTAACAATTATTTACGGTGAATTTAAACTATGGATATGAGCATGCCAAGGTTAAGAACAAGTAATGAATTCGATTGTAATAATAATTCGGTTAATCTCTTCTTCATGTTGCTAGCCAAGAACAATAGCCTAGAAATTAAAACTCTCGTATTTAATTTCACTTAAGAATCATAAACCATTCGTCTACATTTCTGTGATCAAATGCAATTTACGACCTAGCAATACAATTCCGGTTCCTAACTGACTAATACGGCTTTCAAGTATATTTCTATCAGGAAAGCACATCAAAACCCAATTTTCCCAAATCAAGTTAAGATCAATACCCTATTAATTCACAACTTTCCAATTTCTTGCTCTCTCGAGTGAAATTGGACTTTTTAGATGTACATTAATGTCGGCCAAGCACTAATGCAGTAAGAACAAGAATTAATAGAACAACATGAAAGAAGAAGAAGAAAACCATATCATTTACAATCAAAATTCACTACACATGTTCAAAACCTTAGCAAGGAAGAGAATTAGCCACTCATTTGTGGATTGATCATCCTAAAACGAGTGTAAATCATACGTACAATTGATAGAAAGAAGAAAGGAAGAGAAGGAATCTCTTAGCTTTTTCGTCCCTCAACTGCTACTAACCCACGTCCTAGCTCCACCAAGTCTGAATTCTGAAAAATAAACCTAAGTGTGTTATTTATATTAGTAGGAATCTTTCCCGGAATAACAAGCAACGTGTCATGGAGTGCATCGCGGAGCACGGCCTCCGTGACACGCTACGGACGCGGAGGCTCTCTGGAAAATCACCCGAAATTGGCCCAGGCAGCACCCTGCCGCGTTGGCAGCGTGTCACGCTGCCTGGGCAGCGCGTTGCAGTCCCTTGGTCGCGGAGGCCACCTGCCGTGGCACGTTGCCAACGCGCAGGTGGGCTGTTTTGAGCGGCCTGCCTGCCGTGGCACCTTGTCGACGCGCCGGTGGGCTGTTTTGTGCCTCTTCCTTGCCGACGTTCGCGTGTTAATTCCGTTTCCAAGCTTCTACTTCACCAACTCATGGATTAGTTACTCAAACATCATCAAAACCTACAAAACAAAAGCTAATCATGTTGGTTAGCACATATCTCCACATTATATAAAATTACATGAAAATGTATACAATAACTTAGATAAACAAGACTAATTTAAGTAATAAAGAGTATCTCGGGCATATATTTTTGCCCGTGATCACAACCCCACACTTAAAGCCTTGTTCGTCCTCGAACAACCTTTTACATATCATGCATATGGAGACTCCCACATAACTAATTTAGCAAGATAATTCAAGTTACGGCTATAATGATTACGTAAGATACAAGCTAAAAATAGGGCATGCCTGATTTGATCATTGAAATGAAGTACAACTGTGTTAAGACTTCTTAACCTCAAGAGTCGACTCTCAATTTTAGCAAACTCATGTAAATTAACTGATTAAGAAATTCCACATGAATTTTATCCTTCATTAAGCATGTGCCCCTCACGGAAAGAAAGTTACCCATTTTCACACGCAAAAACAATTTTTATATCACAACATGTGTGGGTATATGAATAGAATTACGCTCACTCTCACAAAGAATTCACATGCATTATGTAATGACCCATAAGCTTGCCCTTAGTGTTTTATTCCACTAATTTAAGGATGTATGAATGTAAGATCAAGTAGGACTTTTTTAGGTTGTAATGTAACTCAGGTGCCGGTAGGTACTATTATGATCAGTAATAGTGACTATCTTTCCTAAGCGCTTTTAATACATCACGCCTTCATTACGAACTTCCCTTCCCTCACTTCACCTTTTTCACTTTTCATCTTTCTTTTTCCTCTTTTGTTCCCCCATTTCTTTAGGCACTTTTAACTTATTAGTAAGGAGTTCTATAAGTAACTTTTCATTTAATTGTTTTCTTACTCCCTACTAATACTCACCCATATTCAAAAAAAGTGCACCCTTGACCCTTTCTCAACTTTTACAATTGCTACTTTCCCTTCTTTTTCATTCTTCTCACTCCTTTACTCTTTCGTATTTTTCCTTTAAGCGCTTAGGAGTTTTGGTTCAATTTCAAGGCTAATGAAAGAAAAAGGATTAAGCTTATGTTGCATCTGTCAAAGAATAGGCTCAAGGCTCAATGGGGTTAACTAGGATTAATTTTTCAAGGTAGGTATAATGAGGGATAAAAGTTTGGTTCATTCAAAGAAATGCCTAAATCATCTCCTACAATTCACATCCTTCATTTCGTTTTATATACACACCAGGCAAGTTCTAGACATTCCACAATAGCATAGAATACTCAAAAACCTTACACTCATGGCACATGCTCAAATCAAGACACAATCAGTAGACTCTTACTCAGCTAATCACAAGAATTCAGAATTAAGCTTCAAACATATTGAGTCAAATTCAAGAGCCTAAGTGTCTCAAACAAAGTTATACAATTGCATGCTTCATATTGAACATACTTGCATCTTACAACCATGTATAGCACATAAAAAGAACATCAAGCCCCAATTAGTTATGGTTTCAAAAACCCAAAACCTATCGACTAATTTTCCTCAAGACGGTCGTCATCCATCCATCGTCGGAAACAATCACTAACTATGACTAAAAAAACATTATATACAGACAAAGAAAAAGAAATTTTTTTTTTTTTATTCTTCGGTTCAAAGACCCCCCGTCGGAAAAGAACCGAAAAGAAAAACCAACGGGTGATGAAGTCATGCTTAATTCACAAAAATTTTTCAAATTTTTCAAATTTCTCACAAACTTTTGCACAAGCATTACATTCACCAAAATCGTTAAGCATAGAAAATTTTGAAATTTCCCTTGAAATTTCCCTCACCCCACACTTAAATCATGCTATGTCCTCATAGCATCAAATTAAAATTTACAAAGGGTGAGAAATACTCCCTGAGGCCTTTAGGCTTAGCTAACAGCATGCTTTTCTTCGACTTTGCACAAGTGGGTGTTCAACCCCACACTTTTTCTCTTCCATGCTTGTTAGCTTCCTCCTCCACGGGTACTCAGACTTCCCCTCCATCTGCGCTTAACTTTCCACCAAAACAACCCAAGATGAAAATAAACAAAAATTAACTCAACTGCAAGAAATTAAAATGGTACCTGTGGTACCCTTGGGTTGCCTCCCAAGCAGCGCCTAATTTTACGTCGCGGCACGACGTACCAAGTTTCACCACTTTTTCCTCCACCTTGAGGATATGAATCTCACCCCTAATTTATTTTCTAATTTCCTCTTATGCTCTAGGGGTGGTGGTGAAAAATTGTAAGGACCAAGCAGTAGATGTTTTCTTTTGAACCTACTGGCCCTTGAGTAAGTGAAGTCATTTCGTTGCTTCGAGTTAGCAAATTTCAGAATATACGGGGCTTGGTCCTCCTCTAGACATTTCTCTATAATCTTGGAAGACTCTATTTCTGTGTTGTCAACCAAACTTAATGTCGAAAAATGCTTCGAGTGTGGTCCAATCAACCTCAACTCTGAAATTGCTTTGTGCTTGACTTCCTTACTTGTGTACACCTTTTCAACATCGACATCTATTTCTCCATTAAGGTCAAATGGGAGATATTCTTTTTCTTCTTCCATGAATGGATTTTCTATAGGTATGAGCCGATCACGGGGACACTCAAGAGATTCTAATTGTTGGGCTTCATCCAAAAATTCACCCTTGTATTCCTCTTGTAGTTCCTCTTGAATATCGGCTAAAACTGTCACCTGCAAATTATCACAAGCTTCAGCCTCAGCACACATCTCTGTGAGTTTGACACTCATCCTGCTTACAGCCTCTGCATTCTCCTTTTGCTGAATTATCAATTCTTCCACCGACTCCTTCATTGCTTCTGATTGCTCCAGGAGTTGTTTCATCATGTCCTCTATTTGAACTTGGCGTCCCAAGTCCTCATTTTCAACATGCCTATATTCAGCAAAAACAACAAAAGGATCATAGTAGGGGCTTGGGGGAGGGGAATATGCCTTTGGACAATCACCCCAATGGCCATATTGACACCCACATATATTGCACATGTTACAGTTTTGCCACAAGTGGGGTCCTCCACAATTCATGCAAGATTCGCCGAAATATGCGTATCCACCATTTATATTCCAAGATGTCATGTCAATGAGGGTATCCAAAAGAGAGAAAAATTAAAATGAACAAAGAATTAAAACAAATACCAAAACCAAGTTGTCAACACTTAAGAAAATAAAACAAAAATACAGTAAATTTACACTTAACACAATTTCACAAATCGCCTAGCCTCCCCGGCAACGGCGCCAAAAACTTGTTCGGTGCTATTCCGATTGGTATTATATATTATAAACCGACATGCAAGCGCACGTGGTCAAACAAGTAATAAAGTGGCTAAGTAAGCCAAGTATCGATCCAAGGAGGCTCAGGATATGTAAAAATTGCCTAAGTATACTATATTCGTATTTTACTTCTAACTATGCTAACAACAACGTAACCAACAGTTAATTGACTTTTTGTTTATAAAATATATACTAAAACTATTAACAATTATTTACGGTGAATTTAAACTATGGATATGAGCATGCCAAGGTTAAGAACAAGTAATGAATTCGATTGTAATAATAATTCGGTTAATCTCTTCTTCATGTTGCTAGCCAAGAACAATAGCCTAGAAATTAAAACTCTCGTATTTAATTTCACTTAAGAATCATAAACCATTCGTCTACATTTCTGTGATCAAATGCAATTTACGACCTAGCAATACAATTCCGGTTCCTAACTGACTAATACGGCTTTCAAGTATATTTCTATCAGGAAAGCACATCAAAACCCAATTTTCCCAAATCAAGTTAAGAACAATACCCTATTAATTCACAACTTTCCAATTTCTTGCTCTCTCGAGTGAAATTGGACTTTTTAGATGTACATTAATGTCGGCCAAGCACTAATGCAGTAAGAACAAGAATTAATAGAACAACATGAAAGAAGAAGAAGAAAACCATATCATTTACAATCAAAATTCACTACACATGTTCAAAACCTTAGCAAGGAAGAGAATTAGCCACTCATTTGTGGATTGATCATCCTAAAACGAGTGTAAATCATACGTACAATTGATAGAAAGAAGAAAGGAAGAGAAGGAATCTCTTAGCTTTTTCGTCCCTCAACTGCTGCTAACCCATGTCCTAGCTCCACCAAGTCTGAATTCTGAAAAATAAACCTAAGTGTGCTATTTATATTAGTAGGAATCTTTCCCGGAATAACAAGCAACGTGTCACAGAGTGCATCGCGGAGCACGGCCTCCGTGACACGCTACGGACGCGGAGGCTCTCTGGAAAATCACCCGAAATTGGCCCAGGTAGCACCCTGCCGCGTTGGCAGCGTGTCACGCTGCCTGGGCAGCACGTTGCAGCCCCTTGGTCGTGGAGGCCACCTGCCGTGGCACGTTGCCAACGCGCAGGTGGGCTGTTTTGAGCGGCCTTCCTGCCGTGGCACCTTGTCGACGCGCCGGTGGGCTGTTTTGTGCCTCTTCCTTTCCGACGTTCGCGTGTTAATTCCGTTTCCAAGCTTCTACTTCACCAACTCATGGATTAGTTACTCAAACATCATCAAAACCTACAAAACAAAGGCTAATCATGTTGGTTAGCACATATCTCCACATTATATAAAATTACATGAAAATGTATACAATAACTTAGATAAACAAGACTAATTTAAGTAATAAAGAGTATCTCGGGCATATATTTTTGCCCGTGATCACATAGCTGACATATACAGGCCATCTATGAGGTCCAAGAAACTCATAATATTGAAGCTATATATAAGTATTGATGTGCAAAACAACATCCAGACCGCATGTTAATCGCATGTTGAAGTCCTAAAACTTAATATTTTAGAAATTTTAAAGGTCTATAGATAGAGGTTATAAAAAAATCTGTATGATAGATATATGAGTAGTATGTCAAAATGTAAGTTAAATTATTTGAAATTTCATTTTTGGGGGTTCTTAGGTGTCCACATACGGGGCAGCATACGAACCACATGTTGAAAATACAATATTGATCCAGTACTCGGCCAAATTTGGGTCAGTTCAAGAGTCCATATGTGGAACAACATGCAGCCGTATGTTGCTACATACGGACCGCATGTGGTGGTGATATGTCGAATCTGTCATAAATATTTGTCTAAGTTGAGATGTCTATTCTATCTTGATTATGATTGACTTTGACGAAAGAAAATATGCTAGGGATTTTTCATATCACCTAAGGTGAATTCTTACTCGATCCTCGTAATTATTACATCAATTTAACAAGGATCAAGACACAATTCATCCTTCTAATTTATAGATTCAAGAAGTTCGATTCAAGAGCATTGAAATGAGAATTGTTGGAAAATATTTGAGAGATAAGTCCCTTGAGTAATTTCTACTATTAAGGGAACAAATGAGACTTATGTATTCGATTGAAAGACATCACAAACATTGAGTAATTCTCGTATTTACTATGAATATGATTTTTTTTTTAGAATTCTAGTTTTTTTTAATAAAGAGTGGTAATTCATGAAAATCAACCAAACTTTTAAAATTTACTAGTGAGATTGATTATAGAACCAACATTGAATGTGATAGAATACATTTAGGAAATTTTAGCAAGAATTGATGTATGTCTCTTTTCGAATAAACTTTTAACTTTAAAGGTGATTTGAACTAGGGTTTTATGTGAGTGCGAGACAAACTTATATCGAGCCTTCATATCATTGCTCTACATGATAATATATGTACATGGACATGACTTGCTCTATAAATGATATTTTTGAACTTGATTAAAGTCACATTTTTTAAAGATGTTTTATTCTATGAACGGGTCATTAACTTGGAACTTGATTTAATGATTTCGAACATGGTTTCTTAATTAAATTTATTGACTTTGAAATACCCCTATTATGTAAAGATGATTTGAATAATTTTGGCTATATTATTTCTATTATTTGTATTTGGACTTATTATTCAGGAGGAAGGGCATTTGTTATGAATCTAACAAGTTTTACCATGCTATTCGGGAAGAAGAGTAGCCTTTATAGCTTGGTAGTCCCGATGAAGTTGATTGGCTAAGTTTTGTCTTGATTGAACAAACAAAAATTTTCACGCTTAATGAACTAGAACTTTACTTCTCCATCTATCGATGATTTTACTGAATTTCATGATTTATCCCACTTCACCTACACTACTTTACTTAATTATTTATCAATACTATTATTATATTATTTATATGAATCCTTGCTCCAAGAAACTCACTGAGTGTCAGTACCCAGGCATACTATTATCATTTTTGATGGTCTGTTAGGTAATGAGGGAGAGAAGGTACATGTTGATTGTACGGACTAGGAGTACTTTCCATCCATTTAGATTTTTAGTGAGTCAACATTCTTGCTTGTGAGACTCCAATAGATATTTTACTACTTTATTAGACTCCAATATTGGCTTCGGCATGGCACTTGACTTGTATTGTTGTTGAGCATATTTATGAACCTAGTCCTTTCAGAAGCGGGGGTACCCTAGACATCTCATCTATGAAGGCATATAGTTCCTTCCAACCCTCAGACTCATAATAATTTGTTCTGTAAAAGAGTCTATCATTGACAATTCTTTCTTGGGCCTGCTCCCAATATCTGAGTCTCTTCATACTGGGGGCACTACCAGTGGCACCTCCCCACTTATTTCGGCAACATTGGACATCATCATAGTTAGTATTTTCTATAGCTCTACAACCTTCTTATCTTATGTTGCTCTGCATTATATCATAGATCTTTATTGGGAAGTTAAGATCTCGAGGGCTTTTTAAAGGTCATCAAAACCAGTTTGGTGGAGTGCTTCCTCATGAGTTCTATTGCTTACATTGCTTCGTATTCTCACGCTTGTCAGATCCACTTCTTTACCGTTGTCAATGATGGACTGGTTTCTGATACCAGTCTCTTGCACTCGAATTGTATTGTCATGTTGATTCTCCAACACATTCTTGTTACTCGCATGTGTGTTTGCCATAAGTGATTTATTGCACAAAAAGAAAACAAGGATAAACTTGAGAAGGTTAGTAAAAATAGAATCAATTAGTTAACTCGATATCACAGCTGGCCAACAAGTAAAACAAGAATCAATGAGTTGACTCGATATCGCAATTGCCAACAAGTAAAAACAAAACCAATGAGTTAACTTGATATCGCAATTGCCCAGTAAGTAAAAATAAACTAATGAGTTAAGTCGATCTCATAACTGCCTAGGATCCACGGTGGATGCCAGTTGTTTATCAATAAAATTGGTATAATTAAATTTGTAGTGAGGTCAAGAACACACATTATAAATTAATAGCCTATTTCTTCAAACTTCTAAAATCAGCTTACTTTGAGAAGTGCTTTTCCCGAAAGTGCTTATCAAAAAAGTACTTTCGGTGAGGAGCAGTTATGTTTGGCCAATAAATTTAAAAAACACTTTTGAGCAGTAATTAGTGTTTAGTCAGGCTTTTTAAAAGTTCTTTTAAGTGTATCTTTTTTAAAAGTTCTTTTATGGAGAAACTACTTTTCTTAGCTCCTGAAAAACAACTTCTGCTACTCTCTAAAAGCACTTATTTTCTCCTATAAGCTTGGTCATACACCTCTTTTAAAATAAGTACTTTTCTAAAAAAAAATAAATACTTTTGATCTCCCAAAGCTTGGCCAAACGGGCTATAAATCAACTTTGATGAGATAAATAATAGCAGTAAAAGTGATTAGTAAATAAATATATGCAATCCAAGATGAATATATAAATAAGTAAGTGTTTATTTGATGTTGTCTAGATCAGATAGTCGAAGCCTTTAGGACCTCAACTGTCTGAAGCTAATAATGACAATGAGTAATCAGTGATAGCTGAGAGCAAAGTGAGAAAGAAAGTTATGGAATTGTATCTCACTATTCATTCAAGCTTTTACAAGAGAAAAGAACCTATTTATAGTTTTTTCTATAGTGCTATGTCCAATCAATGACACCAATAAGTCCATAGAGTACATAGTGATAATCACGATATTCATACTGGGACGTTACTAGCGCCAGCTATTACTTTGTTGTTATTTGCAGACTCCTGGTGCGATCTTATTTACGTGTTGGTGTCGCTTTCATTGTGCCTACAAATCTAAGCTACTGATACTAGACCTGAAGTCGATGTCTTCTTCGTCTTCTTATTTTTCATCATTATCTTCAAACACTTCTTCCCGATATCGTAAAATGGTTTCGGACCTCTCCATCAAGATCTTACTTATTTTGCTTTTAGTTGACTCATTATGCCTTTATCCTCGGCATCTCAGGGATACGTGGTGTCGTATGCCTCCTTCCACGTATTGATATTTTCTCCATACAGGTTCGAGTCATCAAAGGAGCAACAAAGTAGAAGCTCTTAAGAAGGGTTAAGCAAACATCAATGTGGACCGTAAGAATTTTATTTACTTGAGTATTTATACCTGGGTCATTCATATAAATGAGCTTATTTTGGGTGATCTTTAATTTCTGCCCTTTAAATTTATGGTCTTTAATTTTTGTCTTCGGCACTTCAAGTGACAAAATATGGTAAAAAAATTTCCTTAACAACAAAAAAATAAATTGCAACAGGCATAAATTCACGCAGATTATGCCTCAAAGCATAAGCTCAGTTTATCCCTTAAGGCATAAATTCACACAAGTTATATCTTAAGGAATAAATTAAGTAGTATGACCTTGTGCCTAAGGTCAGGAGTTCAGTAGCATGAACTTTTATTTTGGGCAAGAAATTTAATTACATGAACTTCTACCTTGGGGAAAAAATTCATAAGGGAGAAATTTTGAATGAATCTTTGCCCCTAGGCATAAGTTCAATAATGAATTTTTTCCTTGAGGTAGAGATTCATAAGATAGAAGTTCATATGCATGAATTTATCCCCTAGGCACAAGTTCAATAATGATTTTTTATCTTGGGTAGAAATTCATAAGGCAGAAGTTAAATTGCATGAATTTCTGCCCCTCGGCACGAGTTCAAAATGAATTTTTGCCTTAAGGTAGAAATTTAATTTTATAAACTTCTACCTTGGGCAGAGTTCAAAAGGAGGAAATTCAATTGCATGAATTTCTGTCCCTGGGCACAAGTTCAATAACATGAACTTATGCCTTGAACTAAACTTGTGCCTTGGGACAGAAATTCAATAGCATGAACTTCTACCTACTAAGGCAAACTTATGTGTTGTGAATTTTTTTTGTCTAACGAATTTTGTTTATCTTGTAATTTTCAAAGTAAAATATTAGGGATACTTTTTTATTATTATTATTTAAAATATTAAATGATAAAAGTTAAAGACCGCCAATTTGAAGAGCAAAAATTAAAAAGGGATTTTTACAAAAAATATACAAATTATATAAAATATTACATTCACATAGCTCATATTTTTATATTACACCCGCATAGCCTTTTTCTTCGCAACAACACTTATACATGTTTATACAATATTATACAAAATTATACAATATTATACAATATTATATACTTACTGTATATAATGTATAAATTCTAGTATAAAAATATAAAAAAGTGTATAAGAGGTGTTATACACACTTTTACATTGTTAAACAAAATTACAAATTTTATAAAAAATTGTCTTTGATCTCGTACGAATTTCAACTATGAAACTTCATTGGAAATGGTCAAATCTTTTTCAAATGGCTTCAAATTTTAATCATAACTTCGAAATGTCACTACCAACGAATCACAATATTAATTTGTTAAAATTTTTTAAAAATTCAAACCTCATTTGTGAGGTTTTCAAGCTTTAAAAAATTTGAATAATGGAGTTTTAGATTTTTTAATATTCACCTAATAAATAATATTTACATTTTTAATAATAAAAATATTAAATTCACACCTAATATCTATAAATCTAAGATAAAAATCATGAAAAAAAAAAGAAAAAAACGAAAAAAAGCTACAGATAAAAAATAATTTTAAAAAAATGAAGAAGAAACAGACAAATAAAGAAAAGAAGCAGTACAAAGAAGCGAAAAATAATACAGATGAAATACAAAAAAATAAGAACGAATGAAGCCATACAAAAGGAGGAGGAGAAGGAGGAGGAGGAGGAGGAGGAAAAAAAGCAAAAAGTAATTTGGAAAAAAAAGAGAAAATGAACACGAAGCAAAAAAAAATAACTGAAAAGAAAAAAGTAACAACCAAAATAGAGACAGTTAGCGCAAAAGCTTAGTGGAAAAATTACATTTTATAATAGTTAGGATAAAATAATTATGCTATAAACATATTTGTGTTATAGTGGATGTCTATAAAAGTATTTGTATTATAGTGGATACATGTGTTTATATCATTGTGAAAGTCTATCTTTAGGAGAAAAGTTAGGAGAAATTATCCCTATAAATGGAGGGGTTCTCCTTCATTGTATTTCATCCCATCAAGAGATATAAGAACTTCTCTCTTTCTCTATAATATTCTTGTTTTTTCTTTATTATTTCATAACACGTTATCAGCACGAGTCTCTGCCTTGAGCACTCACTTTAAAAGATCTGAGGTAAGAAAAATTAAAATTTCTTTTTCGAAAGATATATTACTTAACCACAGGAGTGATATTTCTTTGGTGGTACCGTTGCTCTACGACTCTACTGTCTCAAAATTTGAAGGCCAAGGTATTATTATTTTTTTCTTTAAATATGGCTAACCTTACGAAACTTGTTTTCATTGCCCTTCAAAGTTCAGGCAAGAACTACCTTTCATGGGTGTTGGATACTGAAATCCATATGGATGCAATGGGTCTTGGAGACACCATTAAAAGTGAAAACAAAGCATCAAATCAATATCGTGCTAAGGCTATGATATTCTTGCGTCATAATCTTGACGAAATTCTTAAAATTGAATATCTCATGATTAAGGATCCAATTGTTTTGTGGAATAGCCTAAAAGAAAAGTATGACCACCTGATGATGGTCATCCACCCAGAGGTACGTTATGATTGGATCCATCAAGACTAAGTCTGTTCATGAGTATAGCTCATCCATATTCAAAATTGTTTCAAAGTTGAAACTATGTGGAGAAACTATTAATGATGTTGATATGATTGAATATGTGGTAGTACACAAAATTAATTGAGAGCTCCGGAAGAACTAATGTATTACTACCTGAAGGAATGAAATTATTGTAGTAAGTCTCAAAAGAAAACTTATAAGTTTCAAGGACATTGAAAAAAAATTGAGACTATAAATTATGGGAAGATCTAATATCTTTATGCTACTACAATTAAAGCGGGTTATAAATATTTATGTAAAAGATTACCCGCTGTTTTTTTTTTATTTGTAGTACATAAATATGAGTATGATGATGAAATCACATACGAAAGTAAACTGAAATAAGTTGGCATAACTGGTTGGCCATCCTGGTTCAAATGTGATGCAAAAATAATTGAGAATTCACGTGGCTATATGTTGAAGAAATAAAAGATTCTTCAACAATTCTCTTGTATTGCTTGTTCTCATGATAGAATGATCTTGATCAGCTAAGATTGGAATTATATTCCCTGAAATTTTGAAACTTATAAAAGGGTGAATATGGGCCCGTTCACCTATCATGTGAACCGTTTGTTAATAGATGCATTTATGGTATGGTCACATGTGTTTTGATATCAACTTGAAATTGATTTTTGTAAGGTTGTTGCTCGAATTATTAAATTAAGAGCATAGTTTCAAATTATAAAATCATGTTGATAATATTGATTCATATCTATGTTGGTTTAGCAAAAATTGTATGCCTCCAATTATAGCTAAATCATTGGTTATGAGAATAAAACTCTCAAATAAAATTTGGTATGTGATATGTTTATTTAACATATAACAACACTTGAATGCATCAAGCCAATAAGGTTCCCCTATCACAATTGGTTCAGGGTCGGAACCAAACAATTCCATCTAAAAATTTGAATGTGCGATATATGATTCAATTGCTCCACCACAACGCATAAAGATGGGTCTCCAAATGAGCTTGAAGGGTAAATGTTAGTTTTTCTAACATTAGGGGAAGTTAATACACGTTGTACTCTTTTTTCCTTACGAGGTTTTGTCTCACTGGGTTTTCCTTGTAAGGTTTTTAATGAGGCAGCTAAAATGCGTATTATTAGATATGTGTACTCTTTTTCCTTCACTTGATTTTTTCCCACTGGGTTTTTTCTAGTACAAAGAAGCGGAAGGAAAAATAACAGGAAAAAATACCAAAATGAAAGTACATAATTTGATGAGAATATAAATGCCCAATACTATCTTGAAAATATTTTCATATGAGTACTTATTGTTTACAAAGAAAAGTATAAATGAGAGTGGACCTTGATGGATTCTGTAACTAACAATGGGCTGGTTAGACCTGTTACACCTTGTATTTACATATTACTATTATGACCCTCGCTAGTGGGAAGGTAGAAGTAGCATATAGTTACCAATTATTTGAGTCCTTTACGAGAGGTTCACAATTAATAGTTATCTCTTAAGGTAAAAAGCCACACCAATTACATGATTCATTCTTGAAAACCTCCCAAACATAAGATTTGATATGACAATATCTACTGAGTAAATTACCAAATTATTAATTGATTTCTACTTACATAAAATAAATAGACTGATCATTGTTATCATTTCTAAAAGGCCATTTATTTCATGATATTTTCTTATTATTCTATTAACATGTTTTCTGACTTTTCCCCATTAAAAACGGTTTTGGTTAAGTGTTATTACTCACTGAACTAGTGACTCACTCCCTGCTATATTTTTAGAGACCGCAGGTGATGTTGGTGAGGATTTTATTATTTAGAAAGTACGAGTTGACAGTTTGCATTGCTTCACGTGGGAAAAAAGTTTACTTTTTTTATTTTATTTTTAATCTCTTCTTTTAAACTCTTAGAGTCACTCTATTAGTCATTCATTAGTGTCATGAGTATTCTTTCATTATTATAGACTTGCGACTAGTATTTGTCACGATTCGAACGGAGGCCCAGATCGTAGACACGGGACAAGGGACCCCAAGTCGACCCATGGATCATGCATACAACTCTTCTCACATCAAATAAGTGAAATGATATTCATATAAACATAGAGGAAACGAAACCATAGCATAGCATCGAGGAATACAGGACGTATGCAAAAGTTGAATACTACATACTAGTCTGAAAGCCTCAACTACATACGATGTGTTGATGGGACAACATCCCCAACTAACCTGAACAGTACTAAAACTCAAGATAACATAAAAGTCTGTCAAATAGCCCTCGGAACATGAGGACTCACCAATGAGCTGATAGTGTAAGCTGAGATGGACTAAGGATGAGGACGACCCTAAGATCTGGACCCTGTATCATGAAACGATACATCATAGAAAGTATGCGGTCAGTACGTGGAATGTACCGAGTATGCAAGGTAAGTAAAACCGCGAGGTAATGTAAATCCATTTAGCTAGTTATACATCTATCATAAGCTTTTAAGGATAAGAAGAAGACTACATGCATTCATTATGAAATTATACTCATATTATACATGATCATGCATGGCTTTAGAACATCATGACTGACTCGAATGACTCAAGCTGAAACATGATATTTATATCAAAAGCGAAACCATGAGTCAAGCCTTACTTCTTGTACATGCATGCATAACTAATCATCATGAATAGTGATATGCAATCTGAATGATATAGGCAGTAGGAGACTCGTCACTTAA
Organism: Datura wrightii; assembly: GCA_035772735.1. Classification (NCBI taxonomy): domain Eukaryota; kingdom Viridiplantae; phylum Streptophyta; class Magnoliopsida; order Solanales; family Solanaceae; genus Datura; species Datura wrightii. The sequence continues at coordinate 150,559,753 of JASDFA010000018.1, forward strand.
CCGACATACCACGATAGAGCTTACATGGACCCAACTATCACACTTAAGTGGGAAGAGTCATCCATAACCTTTCTAGGGCGATGGACGCTACCAAGATATCGATATCAAGCTCAAGGGATAACCGGGTCGGGGATAGCTCACAAGGGAGATCCCAATAATGTAGAAGTATCAACTTACATTGGTGCATAGTTTTGGGGCATAGGATAGTAGACCCTTAACCCGCTCGGTGCTAGACTCTTCTCCCGAAAACATGTAATGCTCTACATCGTATATAACGAAGCTCAACATGGTCTATTGATGAAGCTCAACATGAAATCATACATGACTCAACATCATATAAAACGAAGCTCAACATTGTCTATTGACAAAACTCATTAATGAAATCATGCATAGACTGGACATCATATGAAAATGAAGCTCAACATTGTCCTTCGACAAAGCTCAATAATGCCATACATCTCAATTATAAATTCATGCATACGAGAAGCTTTATTTCGAAACACACCACAAGCTAAATCATAGGTGGGAGCATCTACTCCAAATCATATAGTAAGCTACATGTAGAAATATTTACTCGACATACCACAAGCTAGAATTTATAATAAGAATTGAAAATTTTCTCTTTAAACAATGTGGTAAGCTTATGTTGCGAAAATTATCGCTTTAATCAACATGTGGGCATTTCCCAAAGCTTTATCATACTAGGATCTCCACATTCTTATTTTTGAAAACAACATCATAATCATGGATAACTTTAGAAATATGCTTTTCATCACCAATTTCATCATTATCACACATTTACCATAAATCGCCTCTTTTATGAACTCTTCACTCATGGGCATTTTAGATTCAATTGTTAGAAAAATAAACTTTATAAGAGAAACAAGTTAGAATCCACCCAAGCTTCGTAAATCACTAATATCAACTCAATTTAATCATACCCATGAGTAGTGATATAAGAATCATGCAATTGATCAAAATTCCATAATTAATTATTCATAATTTAACACTAATTGATAGGAATTGGGCATGGGTATGGAAGGAAGACACCCATTAAAACCCTACATACCTGGAAATGGATTGACTCAAAGTTCCTTGAATACCCATAAAGAAATTGATAGAAACTTGGGGAAGAAGACCTTGAATCTCCCAAAAATCTCTCTAAAGTTCTTGCATGAGAATGAGCATGCATAAAGGACTTAACTCATCTTATCACACTCAGAAAATATCCAAAACGACATAGTTTAGGGTCTAAAAGCGTAGAAAAGTCAAAAACACCCTTAATGAACCTGCCCTGAAATCTAGCCGGATGGAACCCACGAGTGGTATCAACGGGTTGTGGAAACAACCCACGACCCATCCTGTCTCTTCATTGAAAACACTGCTGAAAGCTCATTCTCGAAATCATACCATGGACACACAGGATGGATCATCCTAAGCTTCAACGGACCGTTCTTTTGGTCGTTGTTTCCTTCTTTTGAAACTCTGCACTCCCATTCCACAAGTCTCACCACGGCTCTTTGTATGCTTCAACCGGTCGTGGTTCACACCCGTTATCTCCACTGCGATAGTCCACAGCCCTCTCACGACTGCTAAAAATGGACCATCATTAGTCACAACGGGCCGTTGTAACACCCGTTGTTACTTCAGCCATCTGGGCTGACTCCTTACCACGACCACCACAACGGCTCATTGTTTCTTACAACAGGTCATCGAATCAACCATTGTTTCCCTCTAACATCTGATCTCCTGAACCCACGACCACAAACGACGACCTGTGGTTACTTACCACGGGTCGTGGTACCTGTCATTCTGCAACCTCTTTCCCAACTTTTAGCAGTTTGCATTTTAGCTTCCAGGGTCTACTCCTAAGAACTTCCGGGGTATTACAATATTAGACTTATTTTCATATTTGGAGATGGATTTAGTATTATTTCATTTCGAATAGACTGTTGACAAATATTATGTCCTATTTTGGCGATATTGGTTGTTGTGTCATTGATTGTTGAGACAAGAAAATTTTGGATAGGTTTAAAAACAGAAATTTTCTGTAAAATTTTCGTTAAGACTTGTTTTGGGGTTCTACCCCTTAGCATGTGTCACGGTCCTAAATTAGATCGTGACACTTTCATACATTATTATATATTTTTATATAAGATTTGTTACACCCCGAAATTTTTTTGATGATTATTTGATGGTTATATGTCATATGAAGGGAATTATGGGTTGTATATTGTCCGTAGGTGAGGAGGGAAACATGTGCAAAGGGAAAAGCGAAGAGTATGTGAAGTTTGTAAATAATGGTCAATTTTAAATGGTCATATCTCCAAACATATAATGATCCAGAAGTCCCATAATATGTCAAATGAAAGGTATTAGAGTCTAGTTTACAGTGAAAAAAACTGCTCATTAATGGAGTTGGGAGTAAAAATTTATGCTCATTTCAAGACAACATTGTCGGCTGGAAAAGCGCCCAGTTGCATAGGCGCCGAGACAAGCACGCAATAGGCGCGTGCGCACGAGGGCATGTCGCATGGGCGCCGCACAAACCCTTGCCAGCCCGCCTATATGAAGTAAAATTGAGCGAGAAAGCTCATTTTTACTCCGTTTTAGTTGATCTTTTTTTTCCAGAATTCAAATCCTTATCACATGGTGAAAAGATATCCCAGGTAACAAACTTCACTCTTGTCTCTTTTAAGCTTTGAAAAGAGAACCTTGGAAGGAAGTCATGACTTGTTGTCTTGTGGTTGATTGTGGTATTGTTATGTTTTTAGATGATTCTAGGTAGAGGAAACAGTAGTAGTTTACTCCTACTTTAGCTAATAACATCTCCAAGAAAGGGTAAGTAATTAACTTTTTGATTTCTTTAAGTTTATGAGGATATAACTTGGAGAATGTTTAAGTATTGTGTTATTGTTTCTTTGTGCGTTTTTGTGGCATGTTGCTGCCCAATTTTTCTAGAACTTTGGTGAAGTGAAGTTTCTGCTTTTTGGATTTGTAAATTGGACTTGGAAGGAGCCTTAAGGAGTAAGCTTGAAAGGAAGATTTTCGGCGAAATTAGAGTCGACGTGCCAAGGTATGTAAATGCGTCCCTTTCCTTGTTTTTCAAGCATGAAACTAAGTTATTGAAAGGATCAATATTCCTATATTTTTAAAATCATATTGAGGCATGTATGATCCTTTCCAAAGGGTTGGAACTACTTGGCATAAAGCTTGAATCGTTAAGAATGGTTGAAGCGAATAAACGTGAAGCGAAAGGCGTAATTTTTATACAATTGTTGTTGTAGTTCTAAATTGAGTCTGAAGTCCCCTTAATGTGGGCACCGTAAGCTGGTCCTTTTCAGTATACTGTATATGTGATGTTGAATATATGTTAAGATCGGGTCACTTAGTGAAATTGGTACGAAATGCTAAGACGACGACATGTAATTGAACTTAAGCTAAGAAAATGACGCTAAGCCAATTGAGGGTAAACGAGCTTATTGAAATGACATTTTAATAATATTGTTAATCCCTCTTATATGTTTATGTTTTAAAGTTCTTAAGGTAAAAAGTAGATTTTATATTTTTCCTCTTTAAAGTTAAGCAAGCGGCACGTATCGAATAAGCTAAATCGATATATGTTAACGGGGAAAGCGTGGCTAAGTTATCAATTAGGCAAAGAGGTAAGTGCGTATAAGAATTGGTGGAATAGTGAATACGAGGGTAAAAACTTGAATGTAGAGTGAATTAGTTTTGGCAAAGAAGTTAAGATGAATAAGGAAAGCAGAGCTAAATATTGTTAAATTAGACGATACGGGTTACAATGGTGAACGAGGTAGGCGACAACTAGGAAGATTAACCCTGTTCTAAAGACGTTTAGCAAAAGAGTTATAAATTAAGTTGTTTATGTTCAATATATATTACGTTGATGAATAACCACTAAAGTGTTAACCTTATACGAAATAATTAGAGTTGAACGTCTGCAAAATAGTAACTTAAGTTGAGAAGCTCTCTGCTATACCCCTAAAGGATTATGTAAAGTTATCTATTCTAAGTGTTGAAATTTTCTCCCATGTATGAAAAGGGTAATCCTAGGATCTTCTAAGTCACTTATGATTATGTAAGTTTTCTTAAGCTCCGCAGATACTTGTAAAGTTATGTAAGTTAATCCAACATCACCCGAATTACGGTTATATATCTTTATTTGCCTATAAGGAATCACTTAGAGAGTTACTCACGAGTTCCTAAGTTATAGAGCTCCAAGTCTCAAATCCTTAAGTTTTGTATTTACGTCCCTAATTTATGTTGAAATGTGCTACCCGATCTAAGAAGTTTTTTGAGAGATCATATTTCGAGAATTATGCTAATGTCTCGGTCAAGTATCTAATGTTGTATACGAGTCTAAAAACTCAAGTCTTTATATGTCTTTCCAGTAAGAAGTCTTAATGTATATGATTTTCATGTTATAACATACAGTTAAATTCTTTTAGTTATATTCAAGTCATGCATCTTTATGTTTAGCTCTTGTTGAGTTATCAGTTGAATTTCCTAAATTCAGAGAAGAGATTCTCCAATGTACCAATGTTCCTAATGTCTAAGTAAGTATAAGTGCAGGCTATGATAATGATCAGTTATGCTCAGAACTTTGAATACCAGAAAGTCTCCTGTAGGTCACCTAGTTAACTAAATATGAGTTATACATTATATAGAAGTCTCATACATTGTATGTCTGTAGTTCAGTTCTCAGCTCTATATATATGACAAATAACTCCAAGTTCGTAGTTATAATTTCCATATTTTCCTACAAATAAGTCAAATGAATTAAGAACTATATGTGCTTATCTACATGATAAATTTGACAATGAAATTCCAATGTATAGTTGTTGATACAGGTAAAGGAACCACCTGGTAGGCAGTATATATTTGCAGTTCCCAAATGTTAAAGAATTGTGTAGAAATGAGCTCTATGTGTTTCTATCCAAGTAATATGTTCAATTGGTAGGATTATTTGTAGGACATTGTTTGTAAGCCTACAAAAGTTCTTATGTTTTCTAAACCTCTTGAAGGTCCTTCAAGTAACAGAGTTGACATGTTCATGTATCATTTGACAGCTTTACGTGATATATATGCATATTTTCTAGCTTTACATGATATGGTTGCTCACTTGCATTTATGGGTTACGAAAGAGGCCTATTCTGGCCATAGATTTAACATTTGTCAATTATATGCCATACGTGTTAAATTGACTCAATAAAAGCCATATCGGCCCTATTTATGATTTTGATTGAGAATGATTTTTATTTTACCCCGGTGTGATACATCGGCCGGAGATATTTTTATTTTACCCCGGTGTGGTACATCGGCTGGTGATAGATTTATTTTATCCGGTGTGGTACATCGACTGGAGATATTTTTATTTTACCCCAGTGTGGTACATCGACTGGAGATATTTTTACTTTACCCCGGTGTGGTATAATTGCTGGAGATATTTTCATTTTACCCCGGTGTGGTACATCGGCTGGAGATATTTTTATTTTACCCCGGTGTGGTACATCGGCTGGAGATATTTTTATTTTACCCCGATGTGGTACATCGTCTGGACATATTTTTACTTTTACCTGGTATGGTACACCAGCTGGACGAATTTTATATATGGATTTATGGTTGGCTGGTTGCTGGCATTACAATTATAGTTTTTCTTGTGCATTACTTGGTTGCATTTGCACTTCAGTATTTACTTATTATCAGATTTTAGTTTCCAGGATTCCAGGTTGTCACTATTCCTTATTTCTGGCTCAGTTATCATTGCTATCTTACATGTTTACAGTTTTTTGCCTTACATACCAGTACATTTCATTCGTACTTATGTCCCTTCGCTTGGGGACCTGCGTTCGTGCCGCAGGTGTAGGTAGAGGTAGGGATTGCCAGTTGCAGTAGCAGTTCATGAGATTAGTGGATGTGTTTATATGCTCCTTTATTTCTGGAGCTAAGACTAGTTTTGTTTCTGCTAGAGTTTTGAGATGCAGTTATGGGTAGGTCGGAGCCCTATTCCGACCATCAGTCAGTTTACTCTTTAGAGGCTTTGTGGACTTAGTGTGTACAATGGTATTCAGTTTGTGGCCTTTTCGGCTTTTTGTTTTTTAGTTTAGCATACTCATAGCCTTGTTTGCATTTCAGTTGTTTACCCTGTATTGTTGAGACATTATGGGTCCAGTTTGTGCTCTAGTTGATTGTGACAGGTGGCCTGGATGGACTAAGTGTTACAATTACAAATGTCATATAGTCGGCTTCCTAGTCAGTCAGGTATGGGGAGCCAGTCGCGCCCTCCCCTCAGTTATGGGGCGTGACAGACTTGGTATCAGAGCGAAGTCGTATCCTAGGGAGTCCACAAGCCGTGTCTAGTAAAGTCTTACTTATAGGTATGTTGTGCACCATACTTATGATCAGGAGGCTACAGGGCCTTTAGGGGTTGTTTCACTTTGTTCATTAATAGATCGTGGTATAGAGCAATGATGTAAGGGCTGTTTGAAATCTAAATCATGCTAGAATTCAACTGGAGTAAGAAAGATGGCTATGAGATTCATTGACACTGATGCTTGAAAGGGTCCTAGTTGCTCTCATGTCAATCCGAGAAATAGATTAGAGGCTCGAAGTGAGTTTTCCATTCCTCGTACCATAGTTCCTCCAAGTTCCAGTCGGAATTACTATGGGAAGGGATTTAACCCCTCCTATTGTTTCAGATTCGATAGAGCTAAGAGAATGTAGAGTTATTGATCCTTCAGCACCTGCTGTACCTTCAGGTATATCAAAGGGATGAGATTTTGAGAAAGCATTTCAGATGATAGCCCAATCAGTGACGTTTCAAAATAAATAGTTAAAATTAATGGTAGGGTCCAGGGAACTTTTGAGAGCTCTAGTGCCCATAGGTTTTGATCCTAAATCCCCTAGCCTTCACGAATCAGTACTTACCACGAAAACTTCGACGGGTTCGAGTTAATAAGATTTTGTACCTACAGCAGGGCAGCATGAGTATTCATGAATATAGTCTCAGGTTTAATTTTTGGGCCCAATATGTTTCAGATAGGGTGCGGAATATGAGGGATAGAGTATATCGATTGTATTAGGTTTGGGACCCCATTTGATCCGAGAGTGTTTAGGAATGTCTATCCTGACAAAAATATCTACTGCTTGGATGCTAGTATTTGCTCAAAATATGGACAATCTGATTCATCGTCTCCCAAGTAATGACAAGGTAGTGGAACAGAGTAAGAAAAACCAGGTCTATAAGACTATTTAAGGACCCTCGTAGTGCTTGGAGACCCCGGCCAGCCAGACATTCAATTTCTCCTTAAGATTCTGTCTCTACTTTGTCCCTAGATTAGACTACAATTTCTTTTAGCCCCCGTTTCCAAGATAGGCAGTGACAGGTTGTGGTAAAAGCAAAGGTAAAAAAACAACTTCAGGTTTGACACTGATTCTATATGTTAAGTGGTTAAGTTGTGATTTTCACTTTTTTTCTGTGATATTTCCTAATGGTATGAATGGAAAGGCGGTATTGGAGTAAATCATAACTCCCATCGTAGTTTATTAATTTGCTTAGGGTTAGAAAAGTTACCGATTTTATGGTACTAAAGCATGTCTATCATACGTCAGACAAATAGATGGAGTTGAGTAAGTACGGTTTGATAAAAAGCGGCAATAGGAAGAGGATGTTCTACTAAAAATAGAATGTATGTTTATGACACAAGGCAAGGAAAAGTTAAAGATGTTATGGCTAAAGTTACGGCTACCGAGGTATAACCCTCATTTGAAGACGAATGATTTTAAGGGGGGGAGGATGTTACACCCTGAAATTTTTTTTGATGATTATTTGATGGTTATATGTAATATTAAGGGAATTATGGTTCATATGTTGTTCGTAGGTGAGGAGGGAAACATGTGCAAAGGGAAAAGCGAAGAGTATGTGAAGTTTGTAAATAAGGGTCAATTTTAAATAGTTATATCTCCAAACATGTAATGATCCATAAGTCCCATAACATGTCAAATGAAAGGTATTTGAGTCTAGTTTACATTGATAAAAATCGATCGTCAATCGGAGTTTGGAGTAAAAAGTTATACTTATTTGAAGACAGCACTGTCGGTTGGAAAAGCGCCCAGGCACGCGGGCGCCAAACAGGCAAGCAGCACGTGCGCGCGCGCGAGGGCATGTCGCACGGGCGCCGCACGCGGGTGCTGCCCAACCCTTGCTAGCCCGCCTATATGAAGTAAAATTGAGTTAGAAAGCTAATTTTTACTCCGTTTTAGTTGATTGTTTTTTTCAGAATTCAGAGAATTCAAAGACCTATCACATGGTAAAAAGATATCCCAGTTATGAAACTTCACTCTTGTCTATTTTGCTCTTTGAAAAGAGAACCTTGGAAGGAAGTCATGACTTGTTGTTGTCTTGTGGTTGATTGTGGTATTGCTGCATTTTTAGATGATTTTAGGCAGAGGAAACACTAGGAGTTTACTCCTACTTTAGTTGATAACATCTCCAAGAAAGGGTAAGTAATTCCCTTTTTGATTTCTTTAAGTTTATGAGGTTATAACTTGGAGAATGTTGTAGTATTGTGTTGTTTATTTTATCCCTGTGTGGTACATCGGCTGGAGATGTTTTTATTTTATCCCGGTGTGGTACATCGGCTAGAGATATTTTTATTTTACCCCGGTGTGGTACATCAGCTGGACATATTTTTATTTTTCCCTGGTATGGTACACCAGCTGGACGAATTTTATATATGGATTTATGGTTGGCTGGTTGCTGGCATTACAGTTATAGTTTTTCTTGTGCATTACTTGGTTGCATTTGCACTTCAGTATTTACTTATTGTCAGATTTTAGTTTCCAGGATTCCAGGTCGTTACTATTCTTTATTTCTGGCTCAGTTATCACTGCTATCTTACATGTTTACAGTTTTCTGCCTTACATACCAGTACATTTCATTTGTACTAACGTCCCTTCGCCTCAGGACCTGCGTTCGTGCCGCAGGTGCAGGTAGAGGTCGGGATTGCCAGTTGCAGTAGCAGTTCGTGAGATTAGTGGATGTGTTGATATGCTCCTTTATTTCTGGAGCTAAGACTGGTTTTGTTTCTGCTAGAGTTTTGAGATGCAGTTATGGGTAGGTCGGAGCCCTATTCCGACCATCAGTCAGTTTACTCTTTAGAGGCTTTGTGGACTTAGTGTGTACAATGGTATTCAGTTTGTGGCCTTGTCGGCTTTTTGTTGTTTAGTTTAGCATACTCATAGCCTTGTTTGCATTTCAGTTGTTTACCCTGTATTGTGAGACATTATAGGTCCAGTTTGTGCTCCAGTTGATTGTGACAGGTGGCCTGGACGGCCTAAGTGTTACAGTTACAGATGTCATATAGTCGGCTTCCCAGTCAGTCAGGTATGGGGAGCCAGTCGCGCCCTCCCCCCAGTTATGAGGCGTGACAAGATTAATACGTTATATATAATATTTTTATTTTAAAATATAATATTATATAATACTGTATATTGAGTTGTGTGATATAATATTTTATGTTGGAACTATAATATTTTTGAAAACTTCTCTAACTTTTGCTAACAAGAAGTTATTTCGTCATCTTAATAATCAGAGAGTATTAATGATGAGATGATTATAAGCGAACTTAGATATTTAATTTTAATACATTCAATATTTAAGTTTTGAGCTCGTTACATATTTAAAATTATAAATTTATTTATTAAGATTTTAATAAAAGATATATAATTCATATGAATTTAGTAATTATATATACCGTCCATGATCCACCAACAAGGATGATAACTTATGGTTTTCCCACACAGTAAAGGAAACATAATACATATAAGGATTTTTTAATAAAGGAGAATTGACCTCTGTTTACGAGGATAGTCCATTCTAAGGGTGAATTTAGTAACGTCTGATGGTGTGATGTGATATTGTTTCGTGAAATTTTTATTAAATATGTACGTATAATTAAAAGACAAAAGAAAATATAAAGAATATATTGTATAAAGTGACATTCTTAGATATAAATGTTAGAGTAGCTCAATTAGTTAGGTGTTTTAATTTTTTAGCTGAGGCTGTGAATTCTAATTTTCAAAGTTTTTTTTTTTATTTCTCTTCATAAAAATGACACTGCTGACCAAAAATCCTACGTGCGCTGCTGGTCCATTCATCACAAGTTTATTGTCCATTTAGCGATAATGCGGCCTTTAACTTATTTGCAAACGTAATTGAATTCATGTTAAGTTTATTATTTTATTAATTCAAAATTCAGTATCGTTATAAAGTATAAACAATCAACATAAAAATAAATATGTTATAAAATAAATATATTAGAGAAAAGTATGTAGAGAGAAACAAATATATTATTCAACTTTAAATTGATATACAAATTAATTGAATTGACTTTTTATTTATAAATGAAAAAAATCGTTATAAGGCATTCGAAAAGTAGCTGCAAGACTTTTTAGAAGCTGCTTGCAAGCTGTCTACTTGAGCTACTTGCAACCTGTCTACTTGATAGCAAGCCTGAAAAAATTATTGCAAGATTTTTCATGAAGCGGCTTGCGAACTATCTGTTTGAGTTACTTGCAAGTTGTCTGCTTGACTAGAAAAAGCTATTGCAAGTTTTTAAATTAAATTACTTGCAAGTTGTTAGCTTAATTTCAACTACTTGGTGTTATTTACTTAGACTTTCCTTTGGAATTTTTTTTTTTTGTAATGGGGAAAATACTTTTAAAATAAAGCTTTTGAGAATTGTTGGATCACCGTCTATCAATCGTGACCTCTTAGATTGTGACGCATTTACTCACCATCCAAAACTTTTTTTTTTTTCAATCCTATCAATTCGAGGCATTTATTTATAAAAGAAAGTTCGATTCAAATAAATATTTTCTACTCGACTTTATTGTCATAGTAAAATTAACCAATATAATTTGTCCCACCGGAGAAAAGGTCTTGTTTCTTTTAATATAATACACATATTTTCACAAATACTCCATGGCTCGAGAATTTGATTGGATTGAATTTGATTTATATTAGATTTTTTTGTTTTTTGGCATCGCAGTTGTAGTAGACATAGAATCATTTTAGTCAAAGAGTGATTTAATATATATTTTTATTAAAAAATTTATATATATATATATATATAATTTTAAATATTTTTAACATAACTAAAAAATAAAATTTAAATACTATTTATCAAATTAATGACTCTGCCGCTAAGTTGCAGCACTAAACGTTTTTCTTCATGTTTTAAAGATATTTCATAAAATTGTGAAAAGCTTACACATTACATCTCTTCATTATGATTTGTCAACTATTTTATTTCTTATTCTTCTTTGTCTTTGTCTCCTTCTCTTCCTTCTTTTTCTTTTTCTTTTTTCTATATATACTGTACCAACAACCATTTGGAGAGACCTTTTAATTTTCTGTCAATCAGACGTTCATTTAATTTTCTAGCTTAAATATTTTATTGATTACTTTACATACATGCACGTGATATTCTGAAAACTTGATTAGAAATAGAATGCGGTTAAAAATATCTAAAATATATTAAAAATAATTTTAAAATATCCTCTTGGATCAGATTTATTCTTCTCTTTTATCTGTTAAATTAAAAATATTTTTACCATATTAAAAATAATCCAAAAATATCCTCTTTCTACTTATTGAACTTTTTTTCTCGTGATATTGAATTTCATATATTAATTTCCTCAAAAAGATTGAAAGTTTTTAAAATCTCTCTTTTATTTTTCCTAATATGTCATATATCAACTTTCTTATCCCAATTTAAAATTTTTATTAGCTTTTGTAGGATTACTTTTAGTCAGACTTCCACTAATCCAAATTTATATACTTCTCAAAGCTGCAAATATATATATATATATATATATATATATATATATATATATATAATTTAATCTACTTAACTGGTCTGCTAAATTATTATCTTTGCCTTTTATATATATATATATATATATTATTTTATTTTATTTTATTACTAACGAGACAATAATTCACAGTTCCAACTACATAATTATAATCATGATATACAGGTTTGAGTTGATACTGAAATTTTAGATTTATCTAATATGCATTATATATAACATGAGATAAAATAAAAATAGTTGCATGATAAAATCTGAGGAAGTATGTTGCTGTAATTTGGAAAAAAGGATGTTAGTGAACAAAGAATACTTAAGCAAGATATATTTTTGGCGCACGAGATGGTTATCATCGTTAAAAAAAATGAGAATTTGTGGTCCAAAGGTAGCAACGGACTCGTTCCCCATGATGTGGCACATAGGAAAAAAAAATATACTATAACTGCTTGTACAACCTCCTGCAAAGTATAAAAAAATATTAGCTAGCACTCTTAACGGTATGTTCACGTGGAGAGTAACCATAGGGTTTATGTGGAGCCATTTTATTAGTTAATATATTTTATTTGTAGCATATATATATATATATATATATATATATATATATATATATATATATAGTAGTTTTAGCACAATTATAGAGCAATCAGATTCTAACACTACAAAAAAAATAACTCTAGAAACAACGGCAAAATCGAGGGACAGGCTTGGTCAAATAAACTGTGGTAAAACCAACTTTGTTCCTTGATTTTTTCAATCTTTAACTCTTTTAAAAATTATTTTAATGTTACACCTACTGTCCCTCAGTTTTCTTTGCACATTTTTGCGTGAGTTTCTTTTACCGCAATTTAATTAAGAAAATCTAGGACAAGGTCAAGATTAATTTTTTAAAAAGAGTAATTTAAGATGGCTGACGGACAGGGTCATTTTCTTTAATAAAATTATTTATTTATTTTTAAAAATAAAAGATAATAATATGTAAATAATTTTAGTTTTAATTTAATTTAATAAATTGACAGACAGGGTTGGTCAGTCCCTCATTTTTTTGGTCAAGATCAGGTCAACTCATTTAATAAAAAAATCATCGGACAAAGCAACTCTGTCCGCCCAGCTTTAATTTAATCGAACCAGACGGGTCTTTTTTCTCCCATTTCTCTCTTCTCTCTTATTTTTCTCACCCTTTCCGGTGATTTTTCACCTTAAACCCCCCACCAGTGTCCCTCTCCAGCCCACCGGCGCACCCAAACCCTCGTCGTCTATCCACAGCCCAATTGCCCCTCCTTTGTCATCGCCGTCATTGTAGGTAGCTAAGATTAGAGTCTAAAATTTTCAATTACATTGTTGTTGTTATTAGATGTTAGGTTAACTTGTAAGATTTTATTGTTATTGTTATTGTTAAATTGTTATGTTGTTAATGTTATTATTAGAATTGTTAGATTTCATTGTTATTATTATTGTTAGAATTGTTACATTTCATTGTTAATGTTATTTTTAGGATTGTTAGATTTAGTTGAATTATTTCATTGTTAAAATTGAAATGCTATACATGTTCTTCTTTGTTTTTGAAACTTCGTTAAAAGCTAAGTTGTTATACCCCGTAGAATTTCCGGCCCTAAATGACCTATTCGCACGTTGGTTAAGCATATTCGAAGGTCATACGTGCTGGAGAAAGGCCCGGGAAAAGATCGGACGAGAAACCTGTCGAACCATCGCGGAAGGAGCCGAGGCAGAGCCCCTCCGCGATGGCAGCGTGTCACGAAGGTGGAGCCTCCGCGTTGGCTCCGTGACACGTTGGCCTTGTCCAGGCCCAAGTATATAAAGCCCCACTTCGGTTTTAAATCATTAATCACCCATGTAATTTCCAGAAAACAGAGCAAACCAGCAGAAAAGGAAAAAGGAACGAAGAGATAATATAATTTTCATCCGATTACGCTGCTAAACGTTGTCCAAACTTAAATTAACCTCAGATACCGAGGTATTTAGCAGCAGAGAGCATTCCTACGGATTTAGTTGCGCGAAATACGGCCGACGAATCGTCGAGCCACCGAGCTAAGGTAAGTGGAATTGCTCTAAATTAGTGTCTATGTGTTCCTAGCTGTGAAGTGAATATTTCTCCCTTCTGGACCGCTGAAAAATAGCGAGTTTTCGACCGTCTTTCGATAAGCCTAAGTTTAGGCTATAAACTATATCGAAAGCGACGTTGCTCTTTACAATAACGTTGTATTTAGTATTGATTGGCACATTTATGAATGCAGTTGGGAGAAAATAGTTGAAATACTGGCCGAGCCTCGTCCGACAGACGGATAGATCGAGGATAAGGTATGTAAAGCTAGTTTCCTCGGCAAGTTGGTAATCTTGGTACAGTACAATAATTTAAAGGCCAGTAGAATATTCAGAAGCCATGTATGATGTTTATTATGAATGATGGTACGATACTAGAAACATTATGTTATGATCAGCACGAGACTTGCTAGCATGATATAGATTCTAATATAAGTGTTAAGAACTGCACAACATGCTCAATATGTGATGTGATACAGAATGTTAGGATATCATTGTATTCAGTTGAAACCCAGTAAAGTAATGTAATATCTGTAAGACATCTCAGAAATAGAATGATAAGTTAAAATGAGGTTAGAAATCATATTAGGAATAGTAAATCATGTTACTATAGAAAGTCAGTATACAACATAGTTTTCAGCAGAAACATTATATCTTGTTCAGCATTAGCCCCAGTACGGTCTGGCAGAAGACTATATTTCTACATATATATACTATTACCAGCCTCAGCATGTATTAAGTACGTACATATTACTATCGCTAGCTCAGCATATAGTATATACATATACTGTACCACTATTAGCTTCAGCATGTGGGACATGCAGATAGTATTATTAGTTGAGACCGTTGTATTGTTTGGGGTTGGATTACCTAGCATCCATGACCGCCCCAGGGTTGATAGCTGTATCGACTCGTCCGCCAGAGGACGAGGATACATCGCTCTACGGAGTGGCATGCCGTCCCACAGGGGACAAAGATGGGATGCCAGTTTTCCCCATATTGTGCCTTGGTCGGCTTTTACACACCCCTGTCGAGCGGATACGCCCGGGTGTTGATTCAGGAGTCCTCCGGACTCAGATGCAGTTATAGTCAGGGGCTCAGCGAGCCCAAGTGCATACCCAGGGGACCGGCAGGACGCTTACAGGGTTATAGGAGATGGGATGACCGGGGTAGGGGTGTAGATTCTGTGCTGGTTGTACCTCCCGGCTTATGGGGGCGGGTAAGGTTTGTGTGTGTGCTATGTTATGTTATGACATGTTATGCCGTGTTACAGTAGATACGAGTAGATCGACAGTAGAACGATAAATTCTCAGGTACGACTCCTATTCCTTCCAGTATAATTAAGAGAAGGTATGACTTACATTATCAGACAGTTAATCTATTCCTTCCTACTTCAGTTTCATCAGTTACATTGTTGTTTTCAGATTTTGCTTTCAGTTATTGCTTTACATACTCAGTACCAGCGGTACTGACGCCTGGTGGGGCGCTGCATTACTTGCCTGCAGGTACTCATAGATGAGCAGGCGATACCACGTGATTCCTGTCAGCGATCGAGTATTCAACTCCTGTCATCCGGAGATTGAATTCCAGAGGTGTACTTCGTTTTCTTTTGTTGTATAGTACGGGTAGGTCGGGGCCCTATCCCGATCATTTCTATTGCTATTCCTAGAGGCTTGCAGTTTGTGTATGTTACCTGTGGTCAGATGAGCCGGTCGTGTGAGGCCGTGCAGTCGTTAACTGTTAGTACTTCTGTTTCTTTCATATTGGTCGTCTAGGGCCATAGCTTGACAGTAGTGGTGACCTTGCCAGTCATGTAGCTTTCTAATATTCTATGATTAAGTTGCAGATAACTAGACAGCATGATGGCCTTGTCGGCCCGCATAGGTTCCCCTATATTGACATGTTTCTGGTCAGCTGTTAGTACAGGTATAGGAGGCTATAGGCCAATGGGCCGGGGGCTGTGTTTACAGCCGTTATGTAGCCCTTTGTGTCCAGAAATGTGAGTTAGAGCCGGCCAGGCACCAGATGTGCCTAGGCTTAGCAGTCCAGTAGTTTAGGTCCTAGTAGGGCACTAGGTGCCAGTCATACCCCGCAAGGCGGGGTGTGACAAACTTGGTATCAGAGCAGGTCGTGTCCTAGGGAGTCTGCAAGCCGTGCTAAGTAGAGTCTTGCCTATGGATGTGTTGTGCACCACATACTATTGGCAGGAGGCTGCGAGGCATGATAGGATGGTTACCCTTCCTTCTCAGTCAGTCGTGCTTTAGAACGGTACAGTATAGGGTTGAGTCCCTAAAAACTTACCGTATTCTTTGATTACAGATACAAAGGCAGATCAACATTACCCTACTACAGGCAGAAGGTCAGATATAACAATAGAAGAGGGCATCAACCAGTTACATGATAATTACAGCAGCAGGAGGAGGTACCCGAGACCTCCCAGCATGATACCTTTGTCGGTACTATTCCCAGTATACATTGATAACGTCAGAATAGGAAGTCAGAAGTATAATGTATATATGAGTCGATTTATTTATTAGCTATATAAAATCTGATTAAGATTACAGACAAAGTCAGACTATCAGATAAGTATAAGAAAGAGAGGGAAATGCAGGAATTCCAAATACATCTTTTGGATATGGTACCGTTAAATGCTTTTACTTGTTGCAATAAGAAAAGGGTTATTCCTACCTCTTGATTTTGATGCCAGTATAGTAAAGGGGCATAAGACTTGAGATGGGGCTGCCAAATCAAGCAGTAAGTAAAGATGGGCTGATTGATCCTAGTAAGTATTGGAAAGTATAAAAAGCCCCTATGATTTCGTAAGTGGTGCAGACCCTTATGATAATAAGCCAGTAGAGGAAGTAAGACCGTTAGCTTACTCGAAGCAGGGGTAAAAGACCTGTTAGTGATGAATGTCGGGTAATAGTCAAGTTCGAGTCAGAAAAAGGCCAAGTCCGCCACATATGCTAACAGATAGCAAGACATACCTGTAAGATTGTGGTTATGATCCAGTTGTGATATCAAAAGGGTGAGGGATCATGTGGATCAGATAGGTATGACTGCAAGTCAGGGGAAGTATGAACTGATACAGGACCAACAATCTTGTTAACAATGAAGAGCAGGTACCTTGAACCCCAGAGTTCAGCTTAAGTAAGATGAGGGAAAGAAGCAGGAATGTCAGATCTTGTGGGGAAATTAGAATTACCCCCCGGATTGATAAAATATCATATTAAGGATTAAGCCTCGGGCTGACAGTAGGATTGCGGTTCAAAATACCGCAGTATGTCCGCTATGGAAAAGTTAAGAAGTTACCGATACAACAATTCTAATCTAGTGTAGCCTAGAGATAAGGCCCAGTAGACAGTCATGGGCTCTCAATATATGCCTAGTAAGGCTACAAGATTCGAACGTCGACCCCACATTGCAAGAGTGGCGGAATTTCAAACAGCAGACAATAACTAAAGTGTTTATGTTTGTTACTTTCAGAATGGGGTGACAATGCAATGAAATGATAAGTCAGGGAAGGAGATATTATTAGGCCGTAGAAGCGATGTATCATGTACGGTATGAGACTCAGCAGAGCATGTCAGAGATTATGTATTACCGCAGAACTCAGTATATATTGTACGTAGCTATTGATATATATATATATATATATATATACAGATAATAGATATGTTGTGAGTGGCTGCCTATAAGGGCTACAATCACAGATGCTGATTAGTAATAGAAAGCATGTACAAAGTGCATTGCAGGACACCCCCCCCTTGCCAAAAAAAAAGAAAGAGGGAGAAGGAAGAAAGAAAAGGAGAAGGGAAAGAGCAGATTAAGTGTGAATTACGTATGAAGTCATAGAAACTATCTCAGTTCTCAGTTATTAAGTTAATAGACTTATATGTTGTTGCCAGATCTAGGCTCTAGGAGCTTACCAGAGTTAATAGCCTAAAACAGATGGCTAGATGATAAGGGCGCAGTTAGATGGTCTACCGACCAGCTGGCGCCTGCATTAGCAGAGAAGCATCCCTGAAGATCGGTAACATTAGTGCGTGTGCTAGAACCAGGATTAGAGGCCGAATAGGCAAATTTCAGAGATTAGCAATACCAGAATTGTTCTAGTATGTTAAGTGGTCGTATGTCATTTTCCCGGCCTTGTAGGTGAGAGTCGGCCTTAGTCAACCTAGCAGTTATTATGTGAAACACCCCATAAGTCAGCCGGCCGCCCCAGTCAGAATACCCGTGGGTACCCCAAGGAAGGGTCCACATCAGTAGTCAGCGACAGACTAGTACTTCAGCTGGTTTTCGTAAGATATTTAGATACAGAGCCCTAGCAAAAGGCCAGTATTTACAGAATAGCTCATAAGATCGAGAATCCCCCAGAATAGCAGTATAAATCCAAGTGGATACACACAAGGCGTAAGAAATTGATAGTACCCTGCTAGCATAGTGTTTATTAAGACCAGGGGATCTGTAGACTCCCCGTGGAGATCCAGAGATTGATCGCCTGGGAGTAAGTTTGATTAAGCCCAGCCTTACAGTGGTTTAAGCAAAATAACGGAGCAATTAGATGCCCACAAGTCTGCGGTTATGCATGAACTATAAGCACTCAAGTAGAACGGTTAGAGCATTGTTAGACTACTGCCACATTCGGGTCATTCAACCCGACTATTCAGTTACTTAAGGTTATGCAGCCAGATCATTAGAGGTCATGGTCAATATCAGGACCCCCTGATTAGATACGGGCACACGGTGTGCAGATAGCCGTTCAAGGTTACCTTAGCAACAAGTAGCCTTAGCATGCGGCCAGAAGGCCAGATAAGCTCTAGCTATACCGGTAGATTACTTGTTAGATTCTCCAGTATAATAAACCAGTATGACCGTCAGTTATACGTCAATTTTTGTAAATGTGAATTTTGGTTGAGTTTAGCAGCCTTTTTGGTCACATTGTGTTGGAGGCTGGTGTACAGATAGATACACAGAAAATCAAAGTAGTGAAGACATAGCCTAGACCTACCACTCCGATCGAAGTACGCAATCCCTGCGGTTAGCTGGGTATTGCAGAGGGTTTGTGGAAGGATTTTCCACCTTAGTAGCACCTCTGACTAAATTGACACAGAAGACAGCAAAGTTCCAGTAGACTGAGGCGTGTGAGCAGAACTTCCAAGAGTTAAAAGCCAGGTTAACATCAGCTCCAGTGTTAGTATCGCCAGGGGATACAGAGGGTTGATGCAGCATGATAAAGTAATAGCTTATGCTTTCAGGAAGTTGAAGAAACGTGAAAAGAATTATCTTACCCATGACCTGGAGTTAGCTGCAGTAGTTTATGCCTTAAAGAGTGAAAATTTTGTATCACCCAGGAAGGGCTAATATGGTAGCAGATGCCCTTAGCCGTAAATTTATGGGGAGTTGGCATACTTGCAGCCTGAACAGCGAGAATAGACCCGAGAATTACACTAGTTAGCTGGTTTAGCCGTT
Source organism: Datura wrightii (assembly GCA_035772735.1). Taxonomy (NCBI): domain Eukaryota; kingdom Viridiplantae; phylum Streptophyta; class Magnoliopsida; order Solanales; family Solanaceae; genus Datura; species Datura wrightii. Next base: position 150,579,178 of record JASDFA010000018.1, read on the forward strand.
CACATAGCAGAAATAAAGGATAACAGAGCGATAATATAGAATGTCGCAGTGTTGTCGTTAGTGGTGGAAGTAAAGGAATGGCAGTATAGAGACCCTAGCCAGGTTCAACTTGAACACAAGGTTCAGTAAGGAGAGGTGACATATTTTCAGATAACCGGGGATGAAGTGTTACGATATAAAGGCCGCATTTGTGTTCCAGATATTTTGGGGCATCGCCAGCAGCTTATGAGCGAGGCGCATTACGCCCGCTATTCTCTCCACCCAGGCGCGACGAAAATGTGCCATGATATCAAAGAAAACTACTGGTGGCCAGATATGAAAAGAGAAATTGCTGAATTTGTAGCCCAGTGTCCTAACTGCCAACAGGTGAAAGCAGAACATCAGAAACCAGGCGGGTTAACTTAGGACATAGCTGTGCCTCTCTGGAAATGAGAAGCAGTGAATATGGATTTTGTAACAGGGTTACCCCGTACCAGACGCAGAAATGATTCCATTTGGGTAATAGTTGACAGGCTAACAAAATCAACCCATTTCCTGCCAGTGAAGGCTACCTTCTCGGCTGAGGACTATGCCGAATTATATATCAGAGAAATAGTTAGATTGCATGGAGTGCCGGTATCCATCATTTCAGATAAGGGGAGCACAATTTACAGCTAGATTCTGGCAGTCATTCCAGAGGGGTCTGGGAATGCAGATTAACTTGAGCACAGCATTCCATCCTCAGACAGATGGGCAGGCTGAACGTACAATTCAGACGCTCGAAGATATGCTACGAGCGTGTGTGCTAGATTTTGGGGGTAGCTGGGATGAGCATCTTTCGTTAATTGAATTTGCTTATAATAATAGCTATCATTCAGCCATCCAGATGGCGCCTTTCGAGGCATTATATGGGCGAAAATGTAGATCACCGGTGGGCTGGTTTAAAATAGGAGAATCAGCATTGGTTGGCCCAGACATTGTTCGACAGTCAGAGGAAAAGATAAAACTTATCCGAGAACGTTTACTGACTGGTCAGAGCCGCCAGAAGTCTTATGCAGATGTGCGGCGCAGAAAATTGGAGTTTGATGTGTATGACTGGGTATTTCTGAAGTATCCCCAATGAAAGAGGTAATAAGGTCCGGCAAGAAAGATAAGCTCAGCCCGAGGTTTGTTGGGCCTTATCGGATTCGTCGAAGGATAGGCCGAGTAGCATATGAGTTGAATTTGCCTCCAGAATTAGAATCCGTTCATCCGGTCTTTCATGTATCTATGCTGAGGAAATGCATAGGAGACCCGTCCAGAGCAGTCCCAGTCCAGAATATCCAGGTTACAAAAAACTTGGCCTATGAAGAGGTTCCAATAACTATCTTAAACAAGCAGATTCGCAGATATGAGGACCAGATATCCTCACCCATTCCAGGCCTAGTCAGGCGACAGGTATGTCCGTATTATTGCTTATGTAGTATCTTATGGTTGTATATGTATAAGTGAGGAAAACTGATACGTAGCCATCCAGTGAATCCTACAGTATTGCGTACAGTACCTGTATTGGACTTTTCTGCATTTCAGGTTTTTGGTATAGTCCATATTACAGGAGAGACCCCGGCGAAATTTTTCTAAATAAATAAGTTAAGTAGTCCTCTAGATAGCAGTATACATTCGAGGACGAATGTTCTTAAGGGGGGGAGAATGTTATACCCCGTAGAATTCCCGACACCTAAATGACCTATTCGCACGTTGGTTAAGCATATTCGAAGGCCATACGTGCTAGAGAAAGGCCCGGGAAAAGATCGGAGAGAAACCTGTCGAACCATCGCGGAAGGAGCCAAGACAAAGCCCCTCCGCGATGGCAGCGTGTCACAGAGGTGGAGCTTCCGCGTTGGCTCCGTGACACGTTGGCCTTGTCCAGGCCCAAGTATATAAAGCCCCACTTCAGTTTTAAATCATTAATCACCCATGTAATTTCCAGAAAACAGAGCAAACCAGCAGAAAAGGAAAAAGGAACGAAGAGATAATATAATTTTCGTCCGATTTACGCTGCTAAACGTTGTCCAAACTCAAATTAACCTCAGATACCGAGGTATTTAGCAGCAGAGAGCATTCCTACGGATTTAGTTGCATGAAATACGACCGACGAATCGTCGATCCACCGAGCTAAGGTAAGTGGAATTGCTATAAATTAGTGTCTATGTGTTCCTAGTTGTGAAGTGAATATTTCTCCCTTCTGGACCGCTGAAAAATAGCGAGTTTTCGACCGTCTTTCGATAAGCCTAAGTTTAGGCTATAAACTATATCGAAAGCGACATTGCTCTTTACAATAACGCTGTATCTAGTATTGATTGGCACATTTATGAATGCAGTTGGGAGAAAATAGTTGAAATACTGGCCGAGCCTCGTCCGACAGACGGATAGTTCGAGGATAAGGTATGTAAAGCTAGTTTCCTCGGCAAGTTAGTGATCTTGGTACAGTACAGTAATTTAAAGGCCAGTAGAATATTCAGAAGCCATGTATGATGTTTATTATGAATGATGGTACGATACTAGAAACATTATGTTATGATCAGCACGAGACTTGCTAGCACGATATAGATTCTAATATAAGTGTTAAGAACTGCACAACATGATCAGTATGTGATGTGATACAGAATGTTAGGATATCATTGTATTCAGTTGAAACCCAGTAAAGTAATGTAATATCTGTAAGACATCTCAGAAATAGAATGATAAGTTAAAATGAGGTTAGAAAGCATATTAGGAATAGTAAATCATGTTACTATAGAAACTCAGTATACAACATAGTTTTCAGCAGAAACATTATATCTTGTTTAGCATTAGCCCCAGTACGGTCTGGCAGAAGACTATATTTCTACATATATATACTATTACCAGCCTCAGCATGTATTAAGTATGTACATATTACTATCGCTAGCTCAACATATAGTATATACAAATACTGTACCACTATTAGCTTCAGCATGTGGGACATGCAGATAGTATTATTAGTTGAGACCGTTGTATTGTTTGGGGTTGGATTACCTAGCATCCATGACCGCCCCAGGGTTGATAGCTGTATCGACTCGTCCGCCAGAGGACGAGGATACGTCGCTCTACGGAGTGGCATGCCGTCCCACAGGGGACGAAGATGGGATGCTAGTTTTCCCCATATTGTGCCTTGGTCGGCTTTTACACACCCCTGTCGAGCGGATACGCCCGGGTGTTGATTCAGGAGTCCTCCGGACTCAGATGCAGTTATAGTCAGGGGCTCAGCGAGCCCAAGTGCATACCCAGGGGACCGGCAGGACGCTTACAAGGTTATAGGAGATGGGATGATCGGGGTAGGGGTGTATATTCTTTGCTGGTTGTACCTCCCGGCTTATGGGGGCCGGGTAAGGTTTGTGTGTGTGCTATGTTATGTTATGACATGTTATGCCGTGTTACAGTAGATACGAGTAGATCGACAGTAGAATGATAAATTCTCAGGTATGACTCCTATTCCTTCCAGTATAATTAAGAGAAGGTATGACTTACATTATCAGACAGTTAATCTATTCCTTCCTACTTCAGTTTCATCAGTTACATTGTTGTTTTAAGATTTTGCTTTCAGTTATTGCTTCACAAACTCAGTACCAGCGGTACTGACGCCCGGTGGGGCGCTGCATTACTTGCCTGCAGGTACTCATAGACGAGCAGGCGATACCACGTGATTCCTGTCAGCGATCGAGTATTCAGCTCCTTTCATCCGGAGACTGAATTCCAGAGGTGTACTTCATTTTCTTTTGTTGTATAGTACGGGTAGGTCGGGGCCCTGTCCCGATCATTTCTATTGCTATTCCTAGAGGCTTGCAGTCTGTGTATGTTCCCTGTGGTCAGATGAGCCGGTCGTGTGAGGCCGTACAGTCGTTAGCTGTTAGTACTTCTATTTCTTTCATGTTGGTCGTGTGGGGCCATAGCTTGACAGTAGTGGTGACCTTGTCGGTCACGTAGCTTTCTAATATTCTATGATTAAGTTGCAGATAACTAGACAGCATGGAGGCCTTGTCGGCCCACATAGGTTCCCCTATATTGACATGTTTCTGGTCAGCTGTTAGTACAGGTACAGGAGGCTATAGGCCAATGGGCTGGGGGCTGTGTTTACAACCGTTATGTAGCCCTTTGTGTCCAGAAATGTGAGTTAGAGCCAGCCAAGCACCAGATGTGCCTAGGCTTAGCAGTCCAGTAGTTCAGGTCCTAGTAGGGCACTAGGTGCCAGTCATACCCCCCAAGGCGGGGTGTGACATAAGTTAGATCAATTTATCGAAAATTAAATTAAAATGAATTTTTCCATTACTTTAGTATTTTATATAATTTTAGTAATTAATCAATAAATACCAAATACATAATTACATCAAAATTTGAATTACATTCCGAGGATGTTCATGGGGTAATTATTAACTATTAAATAATAAAATTAATTAATCTAAATTTATAGGTAATCTAATTTATAACTGAATATCTATATTTTTGTAGATGAATCATCATTTGTGGATGTAGATAGAGCTAATGAAAATCATGGGGGCATGAGAGAAGAATTTATTGAAGGTGTTAAAGAATTTATCAATCATGTAATGTCACTTTACCCTTTTCAAGCTGAGGGGTCGATTAGGTGTCCTTGTAAGCAATGCAACTACATAAAAAATTTTAAACTTGATAAAGTTATAGTTTATATTTATTGTTATGGGTTTAAGTTTAGATATTTTGTGTGGACTGATCATGATGAGACTGATGGGGTGAATGATATATTTTATAATTTGCCTATGGGTGAATATAGAATGTCTGCACACGATCAAAATAGTGTTCAACATGATAGAATGCATGAAATGGTCAATGATGCATTCGGAATATAATATGGGATGGAACCCGAATAGTATTTCGAAGAAACTCCTAATGAAGAAGCAATGCGGTTCTATCAACAAGTAGAAGAGGCTAGTCCTCCATTTTTTGTAGGGAGTCTATATTCTGCGTTGTCTGTTGTAGTTAGACTAATCAATATTAAATCAGATTAAAGTGTTCATCAAACTATTAGACTTTATGGTTGGTCTTTCGGGGGAACCAGTTAACCCTGAGTTGAACATACCTAAGAATTTCTAGTAGGCAAAGAAATTGATTTTCAAGTTAGGATTGTCGTATGATAGAATTCATTGTTGTGTAATAGTTGCATGTTGTTCTATAAGGATGAGGTCATCTAGAAAATTATAAGTTTTGTGGACATACTCATTTCAAGCGGACTCCTAAAGGGAAGATGGTTTCAGTTAAGGCGATTCATTATTTACCTTGTTACGGAGGTTGTATATGCCGATGAGTTCTCCTCCTCATATGAGATGGCAATATGAGAATAAAAGGGCTCCTCATTTTATGTCTCATCCATCGGATGGAGAAGTTTGGAAGTATTTCGATAGAATTTATCCTGATTTTGCAAGTGAACAAAGAAATATTATATTAGGCTTGTGTGTAGATGGTTTTACACTATTCTCTATTTCTGCTACACCCTACTCTTGCTGGCTTGTATTTCTTACTTCGTATAATCTTCAATCGGAAATGTGTATGACAATTTCCTACATATTCCTAAGTTGTATTGTCCTGGTTCCCGTAATTCAAAAAGTTTGATTGATGTTTATCCGCAACCTTTGATAAATGAGTTAAAACAATTGTGGTCTAAGGGTGTAGTGACATATGATATATCAGCTAAGAAGAATTTTCTTTTGCATGCTTCTTTAATATGGATTATAAATAATTTTTTTTGTATGGTATGTTGTTTGGTTGGATGACTGTCGGAAAGTTAGTTTGTCAATATTGCATGAAAAATAGTAAATCTTCACTTTAAAACATGATCGTAAAAATTCATAGTTTGATTGTCACTGTCAGTTCTTGCCAATGGATCATGAGTTTAAAAAAAATAAAATATGCATTCCAAAAAAATAAGGTTAAAAAGGATTCACCACCTCGATAATTTTTAGGAAATGAAATTTGGGAGAGAGTTTATCACTTGGCTAAGGCTATAGAAGCTACAGTTTCTAGACTTTCTGGATATGGTGTTAGACTTAAATGGACAAAACAGAGCATATCTTGGGAGTTGTTGTATTGGAAGGATAATCTTCTATGACATAATCTTGATGTGATACACATTGAAAAAAATTATTCTGATAATTTGTTCAACATAGTGATAGATGTTAAGAGTAAGACAAAAGATAATTCAAAAGTCAGAATAGACTTAAAGGAATATTACAAGAGAAAGGAACTATGGCTACAGGAATCACACAATAATAAACTGTCAAAGCCCAAGATGAGCTTTTCATTCACATTGGATGAGAAATGAGACATTTGTGAGTCGGTTAAGAATCTAAGGATTCCTGAGAGCCATGCTTTAGATTTGGAGAATCGTGCAAATATGAGTAAAGGAAAGTTGACTTTGATTCCTATTGAATTTAACCACCTACCTGATAGGATATGGAAGCCAATCACAGAGGTAAGTTTATTCTTAAAAATTTTGTGTTGTAACACTTTGTGGGAAGATATCTTAAAAAGGATGGATCAGAATATTTCTGTGATTACCACTAAGTTAAAAAATATCTTCCATGTGGCTTCTTTGATGTGATGAAAGATTTACTGATTCACCTCATACACGAGGCCGCCTTGGAGGCCTAGTTCAATATAGATGGATGTATCTAATCGGGATGTACTGATTCTAACTTAGTATACCATGACTTCCTAAGTTATTGTTTTAACTTATTACTAACTAACATCAAATTTTATACAGAACTATTGACAAGTATAAAGAACTGCTAAATAGAAGTCTAAGATTGAAGGATCTATTTGTGAAGCTTAACTTGCAAGGAAAACTGCTCATTTTGTTCTTACTACTTCGAGGAGCAAGCGTCTAGTATGAAAAATAGGTCAACTCGCAATGATGATGGTCATAGTGATCCTTAACATCCATTAACTTTAATTTTTAATCAACCAAATCGAGGTTCTAAAAAAAAACTAGACGAGGTTTGAGTAGTATGGAGATGCAATCAATTATGATATAGTTTTTGCTCAATTGCCCCGAAATACAATCATATCTTAAGTAAATTTTAAATTATATTACTGAATAAAATCATCTAAATACTAAGGGTTAAACTAACGAAAAATCTTAATTTATTGGATAGTTACTTTGGAAGCCAGTGGGTAATGATGCCATATATACGAGATTTTTTGATTAGCTTAAAGAACTATATGAGTGTTAAAATTCATGTTGAATATATAAGTAAAATATATTCATTTACTTAAATAATATTTTTTTTTGTTTAACACTATGTAGGTTCATACTGAAAATAGTGTTAATGAACATTTGCAACTGGTAAGAGATGTTGCACATGGGTCTGATAGTCAAATTCAGCGAATGAATAAGTATTGTGCGAATGGTTTCTGATAACACTCAAATTACACCTCCGAAGAAGTATAACTCGGTCGTTGTCAATAAAGAACCCAACCAGGATTGGGGTCGATCCCACGAGGAATATGGTCAAGATTTTGACTAATGTTATTACTTATACTTTTAGTTTAATTATTTTTTAAGGGGGGTTCTTATAGAAAATAATAAGTGACAATGTTGTAAAGTGGTTTTGTGATAAAAAATATACAATTAACTAGAGAAGTGTTCCCCGTGGATTCATAACTATGTTGGATTATTACACTTGTAATCTATTTCAATACTTAGCTTATAGAATTGATAACGTACGCTCATCTAAATGGCTTATTCTCCCCTATTAGATGATTATACTCAATCATCGGATTAGGTCTCATGAGTGTTTTCGACTAAGCTTTATCAATGATTCTAAATTAACTTGAGCTGTAGTTAAATAAAAATTATTAATTTTAAGTATTTATTGTCTTTTTCTTTTCCTAATCTCTACTTCTCTAGGTTTAAGCAAGTAGAAAATATGATCTAATCCTAATGTTGCGCACCATTAATATAACACCCTAAGACTTTCCTAAACCAAACATAGAACTTTCAAGAAAAATTCAGAAGAAACTAGAAAAAAGTTTCCTTAGAACGATCGACACAACGAGTTGTGGTCAACTCCAACGACTCATTGTGTTAGTCGTGGTCAGCCCTGCCTGGTCCTTCGGGAACCAACGGGACATGGAACGACCCGTTGTGGGAAACAACAAGTCGTCCTGTCACTTGTTGGTCCCCAGTTCAGAATTCCCTCTCCCAAGACCCCAAGACCCAACCAATGAGTCATCGTATGATACAACGACTTGTGGTGTCAGTCGTTAGTTGGGATTCCTAGAAACCTTCTTAGTGACAGTGAGTAGTAGCAACAACCCGTTGTATCACACAACGAGTCTTTGTGACCACTGGCAGTGTCAAGTTCAGGGATTTTAATAACTCCTCAAGTGGAGGTAACGACTCGACACAATGACCCTTTGGGTCTACCAATGAGTCATTGTGTTGCCCGTTGTCAGGCCACCTAGAATTCTCATCCAGTGATCACGGGAGGAACTAATGACCCGTTGGCTCATCCAACGAGTCATGGTCCCTCTCGTTTCTAGTTCTAGTGATCCTATATCTTAGGCCTCAGGACCAACAACTGGTCCCAACGAGTCATGGTCTCAACCAATGACTCGTTGAGTGACCCGATGGTCCTTGTAGGAAACTTTTCCAGATTTTTTTTCCCAAGGATATTTTTGTAATTTTTCACCTTTTTAATCTCTAAAGTATGATGTTTTGGGTTATTTTCAGGGAATTTAGAGGGGTAATCAATGACTACTTCACCCTTCTCATTCCCTTAGAAAAATCAGTTCGTAAGATTTCTCTTAAAAACACTCAGAGCAAGAGCTAGGGTAGTCAGTTTCTTCTCAGATTCTCAAAGGATTCTCTACGCAAATTCTTCACCAGGTATATAGCAATTCAACAAGGGAATTATTCTTCCCTTGTGTCCCTAAAACCCTTCTTTAATTCTTCTATCAGTTGTAGCCCTGAGATTTCGAAATATAGAAATTTTCAAACAGAATTCTATAAATTCCGTGTGGAACATTATCCATATTATTACCTGCTATGTTTTTCCTAAAATCTTAGAAATCATGTGAAACTAGCTTCTTGTGAAATGATTTAGCCCTAGCTTTAGAATGCAGTATTTTAGGGTCTAGCATAATTGAGTAGTTAGTCATGTTTCTTGACTCTACCAATGTTGGGACTCCCATATTGTTAAAAATTAGTTGAAATCTCAGTCAATTGCATGTTACTCCAACTTTAGTCAGAATATCAGTGTACTCAATATTATTTAGAAATGTCAGCTGATCATTTTGACTATAGTCTTTTCTTGAGGTGTCAGTGGTTCCTCCCAGTTATCAGTTATTAGATTCAGCTATCAGATCTTATTGGTTCTTTAGACAGTTATGACGCTTCCAGATAAGAAGCTCTTGCCAGTCTTAGAACACCAGTTACAGAATCCGGTCCAATAAGACTCTCAGGGTACTTCCAGATAGGTATTCCTGACTTAGTCTTGGACCCCAGTTTCGAACTATCATCTTAGTAGTCAGGCTAGGATTATCCAGTGGGAGTAAGACTTAACACTGAGTGGACCGGAGTTCCAGTGCACCCAGTTTCCCAGAACTACGTTACCGTTATAGGTTATTTTAGTGGCCTTATGACCCCAAACTTATGATCACCCAGTTCATGCCTTTATATCCTGGCAAGATATATTGGGTCCTACTGATGAGGTGTATACATCGGACTCCATGTCTAGCTCACGTAGTTATATGTCGGTTATAGTGTCTCCCACTGGTCAGTACAGTTTTAGTTTAGCTCAACTCAGAACAATTTCAGTTTACTTAGTTTAGTTTAGTTCTGTACAGTTAGCTCATATTAGTATCTCAGATTCAGGGCATGTCCATGACCATCAGATATGGTCATTTTGACCATTTCAATTATATTTTAGTTTTTTTAGTTTCAGTATTTCAGTTGGTCATTACAGTTCAGTTAATTATTCCCTATGTTATATTTTCTCCCACTTACTTAGTACATTCAAAGTATTGACACATACCTTATAAACTGTATCGTATTATGATACAAGCGCAGGTTCTCAGCCTCAACACCACTAGTAGATCTTCTTTAGATGATATCAGTTGTACCAGTGGTGAGTCCTCATCTTTCGAGGACGATGTTTATTTTCTTAAGTTATTTTCATTCAGTAAGACTTTAGAGTTAGATAGGTGCTTGTCCCAGCAATTCATCAGTTGTAGATGGCTTTCAGACATAGATTCAGACTTTCAGTTTTATTTTGAAATGTATAAGCTTTTATTATGCAGTTTTTCTTAAATGATTTTATTATTTAAGCTTCCGCTACGATTACTTAGATTACCAGTGTTATAATAGACCTTGGGTTGGCTTGGGGTTACTTGTGACTCCAAGAACCGTGTCTCGTCTAGGGTATAGACTCGAGTCGTGAAAAAGTTGATATCAGAGCACTAGGTTTAGAGTATCCCAGGATGTCTAAAAGTCACGTCAAGTAGAGTCCTTTACATGGGTGTGAAGTGCGCCACACTTATGTCGGGGAGGCTACAAGATGTTATTAGGAAAATTCCCTTTTGTTCATGATCCTTATAGTGCGATAAAGTTCAATTCTAGAAATGTTCTCCTAACTTGTGCTCTATTTCATTTCAGTGAAATCACGCCTCTAAGACGCGAAAATGGAAGAAGGGCCGGCAATGCTAACCGACCTGACACACCAGCTCTAGCATCCCCTCAGGATGATCAAGTGTCCTCAGCGGAGTTCAGAGCGGCAATCCAGCTGCTGGCGCAGACAGTCATGAACCAGGTGAACTAGCAGGTGGTTCCGGTTAACACAAATGGGTCCACAGCAATTACCCGAGTTCAGGACGTCACTCGAATGAACCCTCCAGCCTTTCATGGATCTAAGGTGGGAGAGGACCCACAAGAGTTCGTGGATGAGATACAAAAAATCATCCGGATTATGGGTGTTAGCTCCGCTGAGAGTGCTGGCCTGGATGCCTACCAGTTGAAATGGGTAGCATAGATCTGGCACGATTAGTTGAAGGAAGGGAGACCAGCAGGTGTGGAACCGGTGGAGTGGGAAGTGTTCACAACAGCCTTCCTAGACAAATTCTTCTCCCGGGAGTTAAAGGAGGCCAAGGTGGCAACATTCATGAATTTAAAATAGGAAAACAGGACGGTGGAAGAGTATGCACTGGAGTTCACACAGTTGTCGAGATATGCTTCGAAGAAGGTATCCGAGCTAAGGGCTCGCATGCTTAAGTTCGTTAATGGAGTATCAAACTTGGTCCTCAAGGAGTGCAGGACTGCGATGCTCATCAAAGACATTGACCTCTTCATACTCATCATTCATGCCCAACAGATTAAGGAAGAGAAGATGAAAGACATGGAGTGGGAGAATAAGTGGTCTAGGACTGGCCAATCAGACTATGGACACTAGAGGTCTGGTGGTAGTAGCTGCCCACAACAGCAGCAGCAGCAGCAGAGGGCTCCAACACCCACTTCAGCCAATGCCCCTAACTTTCGGTTCCGCAAGGATCAGAAGGGTGAAGTATCTGGCTCACAGTCCCAGAGTCACAACGCCAACAACCTCTACCCATCTTGCCCTAAGTGTGGCAAGAACCATCTAGGTGAATGCCTTCAAGGCTGAGAGGGTTAATTTGGGTGTGGACAACTCGGTCACCAGCTCAGAGAATGCCCGTCAGTAGGATGGGGGAGATCACAATCTACCACTTCAGCAGCTCCAGCAGGATGACCAGCTCAGCAGGACAACACTTCAGGTACGGATGACGGTCCACACCAAAATTGGTTTTATGCTTTTTCCTCTCGTCGGGATCGGGAGAGCTCACCTGATGTGGTCACGAGTATGTTACATCTTTTCCATCTAGATGTGTATACCCTACTAGATCCAAGAGCCACACTATCGTTCGTGACTCCCTATGAAGTTGTGCAGTTTGGAATCAGTCTAGAAGTCCTCTCAGAATCATTCTCAATCTCTACCCCAGTTGGTGAGTCAGTTAGAGCCGGCAGGGTGTATAGAAAATGCCCAGTCTCAATCTTGAATAAGGTCATTCTAGCTGATCTCGTAGAGTTAGACATGGTCAATTTTGATCTCATTCTTGGCATGGATTGGTTACACTCCAATTATGCCTCAATCGACTGCAGAACTAGAGTCGTTAGATTTCAGTTCCCTAATGAGCCAGTTTTAGTGTGGATGGGCAGTAGTTCAGCGCCTAAGGGTCGATTTATTTCCTAACTTAAGGCAAGAAAACTATTTCTAAAGGGTGTATTTATCATCTAGTTCGGGTTAAAGATTTTAGTTCCGAGACCCCAACTATCCAGTCAGTTCCAGTTGTTAGCAAATTCCCTGATATGTTTCCCGAAGATCTTCCTGGAGTCCCTCCTGAGCGAGAAGTAGACTTTGACATAGACCTTCTTCCAGACACTCAGCCCATCTCCATCCCTCCTTATAGAATAGCTCCAGCTGAGCTTAAGGAGTTGAAGGAGCAGCTAAAAGACCTTCTTGATAAAAGTTTCATCAGGCCCAACACCTCTTTATGGGGTGCTCCAGTATTATTCGTGTGAAAGAAAGATGGTACTCTCAGAATGTGTATCAATTAACGTAAGTTGAACAAGGTCACAATTAAGAACCAATATCCCCTACACAGAATTGATGACTTGTTCGATCAGCTTTAGGGAGCTAGTTATTTCTCCAAGGTAGATCTCAAGTTGGGGTATCATCAGCTAAGAGTCAGAGAATGTGACATACCGAAAACAGCTTTCAGAACTCGATATTGTCATTATGAATTCGTCATTATTTCTTTTGGACTAACACATGCCCTCCAACTTTCATGGACCTGATGAATAGGGTTTTTAAGCCATATCTAGACATGTTCATCTTTGTGTTTAGTGATGACATTCTGGTATACTCCAGAAATGAGGAAGAACATGCTAACCATCCGAGGATAGTGCTACAGACGCTCAGAGACCGCCAGTTGGTCGCTAAGTTCAGCAAATGTGAATTCTGGCTGAAGTATGTGACTTTCCTTGGTCACGTGGTCTCAGGGTGAGGTATTCAGGTAGATCCTCAAAAGATAGAAGAGGTGAAAGATTGGCCAAGACCTACTTTCCCAACCGAAATCAGAAGTTTCTTGGGTCTAGACGGTTATTACCGACATTTTGTGGAAGGTTCTTCCTCTATTGCATCTCCTTTGACTAGGTTGACTCAGAAAAAGGTGAAATTTCAGTGGTCCGATGCGTGTAAGAAGAGTTTCCAGGAGTTTAAGACTTGAATCACTACTGCTCTAGTGTTAACTTACCCGAAGGAACTGATGGGTTCGTAGTGTATTGTGATGCTTCCAGAGTTGGACTCAGTTTCATTATGATGCAGCAGGGTAAGGTGATAGCTTAAGCCTCTAGATAACTCAAGGTTCATGAAAAGAACTATGCGACTCATGACTTGAGTTGGCAGTAGTGGTGCTTGCATTGAAAATATAGAGGCGTTACCTTTATGGGGCTCATGTTGATGTTTTCACCAATCACAAGAGCCTTCAGTATGTGTTCAGTCAGAAAGATTTTAATCTTCGTCAGAGAAGGTGGTTGGAGCTATTGAAGGATTACGACATGAGTGTTCTGTACCACCCGGGTAGAGCCAATGTGGTGGCTGATGCCCTAACTAGGATGTTTATGGGGAGCATGGCTCATGTTGATGAGAATAGAAAAGAATTGGCAAAGGATATTCACAGATTAGCTTGGTCGGGAGTGCAGTTGGTTGATTCAGTTGAGGGCAGAGTAGTAGTGCAGAGTGGATCAGATTCCCCGTTAGTCGTTGAAGTTAAATCAAGGAAGAATGAAGATCCCATACTGCTTAAGCTAAAGGAAGCAATTCTCAAAAAAGAAGTGGAGGCTTTCTCAAAAGGGGGAGATGGTGTACTCCGTTACCAGGGTAGACTATGTGTACCGGATGTAGGTGACTTGAGACAGAAAGCACACAGTTCGAGATACTCTATCCACCCAAGTGTCACTAAGATGTACCGTGATCTGCGAGATATTTACGGTGGAACGACATGAAAAGAGCAAAATTTGTTGCTAAGCGCCCGAACTACCAGCAGGTTAAGATGGAACATCAGAGGTCGGGAGGTATGACTCAGGATATCAACATACCTACATGGAAGTGGGAAGAAGTAAATATGGACTTTATTACAAGTCTACCTCATACTCGTCAGTAGCACATTTCCTCCCAGTTAAAACTACAGACTCAGCTGAGGATTATGCTAGGTTATATATCCGGGAGTTGGTCAGATTGTATGGGGTGCCTTGTCCATTATTTCAGATAGAGGTACCCAGTTCACCTCACATTTCTGGAAGTTATTTTAGAAAGGACTTGGTACCCTGGTCAAGATCAGCACAACTTTTCACTCGCAGACAGATGGAAAAGCTGAGCGGACTATCCAAACCTTGGAAGATATGCTGAGAGCGTGTGTTCTCGATTTCAAGGGCAGTTGCGATGATCACTTACCTCTCATCAAGTTTGCGTACAACAACAACTACCACTCCAGTAACCAAATGGCCCCGTTTGAGGCATTATATAGTAGGAGGTGTAAGTCTCCTATAGGGTGGTTTGAGGTTGGTGAAGATACCCTGATAGGGCCAGACTCAGTTCATGAAGCTATGCAGAAGGTGCAACTTATCAAGGAGAGGTTGAAAACAATGCAAAGTCGACAGAAATCCTATGCTGATGTGAGGAGAAGAGAGTTGGAATTTTCAGTAGATGATTAGGTTTATCTAAAAATTTCACCCATGAAGGGGGTGATGAGGTTTGGGAAGAAAGGAAAACTTAGTCCGAGATATGTGAGACCCTACAGAATTTTGAGGTGAATTGGCAGTGTGGCACATGGTTAGAATTACCTCTAGAGTTAGCATCTGTGCACCCAGTCTTCCATGTGTCATTATTGAAGAAGTGCATCAATGATCCAACTTCAGTTGTGCCACTAGACAGTGTGGGAGTGAAAGATAGTCTCTCTTACGAAGAGATCCCAGTTCAGATCCTTGACCGTCGGGTTTGTAATCTGAGTAACAAGGAAGTCGCTTCGGTAAAAGTCTTGTGGAGGAACCAACTGGTTGAGGGAGACACATGGGATGCAGAAGAGGACATGATGGCCAAATACCCTTATTTATTCCCTTCCAGTCCAGTTCCAACATTAGGTAGTAAATCCCTCCTCAATACTTTGTCCAGTTCATACTCAGTAGCTCTATTCAAGTTTTTAATGTACATTCTAGTTGCATCAGCTTTGTTAGCATGGTTAAGTCAGTTCGGAGTTAGTTACTCCTTCAGAAATGAGTTCATAGCCTCAGTCTAGGAATTGCAGCTCTCTCCCCTAGTTTTCTAGCAGTTTTAGCCTTCATTCGACGATGAATGATCCCAAGGAGGAGATATTGTAACACTCTGAAACTTTCGTAGATCAAACTCAGACCTTGCAAGAAAAATCTAGAAGAAACCAGAAAAAAGTTGCCTCAGAATGACTGAGACAACAAGTTGTGGTTAGCTCCAACTACTCGTTGTGTCAGTCATGGTCAGCCCTGCTTGGTCCTTTGGGAACCAACAAGACATGGAACAACCCATTGTGGGAAACAACGAGTCGTCCTATCACTCGTTGGTCCCATGCTCAATATTCCCTCTTCCAGGACCGCCCAACCCAGCCAATGAGTCGTCGTATGATACAATGACTCATTGTGTGAATCATTAGTTGGGATTCCTAAAAACCTCTTTTAGTGACAACGAGTGGTAGCAATGACCCTTTGTGTCACACAACGAGTCATTGTGACCACCCATGGTGTCAAGTTTAGGGATTTTAATAACTCCTCCAATGGAGGTAACGACTCGACACAATGACCCGTTGGATCTACCAACGAGTCGTTGTGTTGCCCGTTGTCAGGCCTCCCAAAATTCTCATCTACTAACCACGGGAGGAACCAACAACTTGTTGGTTCATCCAATGGGTCGTGGTCCCTCTAGTTTCCAGTTCCAGTGAGCCCAGATCCCAGGCCTCAGGACCAATGACTGGTCCTAATGAGTCGTGGTCTTAACCAATGACTCGTTGAGTGACCCGTTCATCCCTATCTACAGTTTTTCCAAACTTTTCTCCCCAGGGATATTTTTATAATTTCTCACCTTTTTAATCCCTAAAATATGACATTTTGGATTATTTTCAGGGAATTTAGAGGGGTAATCACCGATTACTTCAGCCCTCTCATTCCCTCAGAAAAGTAAGTTCGTAAGATTTCTCTCAGAAACACTCAGAGCAAGAGCTAGGGCAGTCAGTTTCTTCTCAGATTCTCAAGGGATTCTCTCCGAAAATTCTTCACCAGGTATGTGGGAAATCAACAAGGGAATTATTCTTCGTTTGTGTCCCCAAAACCCTTCCTTAATTCTTCTATCAGTTATAGCCTTGAGATTTCAAAATATAGAAGTTTTCAGACAATTCTATAAATTCCATGTGGAACATTATCTATGTTATTAGTTGCTATGATTTTCCTAAGTTCTTAGAAATCATGTGAAACTAGCTTCTTGTGAAATGATTTAGCCCTAGCTTTAGAATGCAGTATTCCAGGGTCTAGCATAATTGAGTAGTTAATCACGTTGCTTGACTTTACCAGTGTTGGAACTCCCATATTGTAAAAAATTAGTTTAAATCTCAGTCAATTGCATGCTAGTCCATCTTTAGTCAGAATATCAGTGTACTCAGTATTATTCAGAAATGTCAGCTGATCAGTTTGACAACAGTCTTTTCTTGAGGTGTCAGTGGTGCCTCCCAGTTATCAGTTATTAGATTCAGACATCAGATTTTAGTGGTTCTTTAGACGGTTATGACACTTCCAGATAATAAGCTCTTTCCAATCTTAGAACATCTGTTATAGAATCTGGTCCAATAAGACTCTCAGGGTACTTCCAAATAGGTATTCCTGACTTAGTCTTGGACCCCAATTTTGTGCTATCAGCTTAGTAGTTAGTTTATGACTATCCAGTGGGGGTAGGACTTTGCACCGAGCAGAAAGGGGTTCCAATGCATCCAGGTTCCCAAAACTACATTGCCACTGTAGGTTATTTTATTGGCCCTATGGCCCAGACTTGTGATCACCCAGTTCATACCTTTATACACTGGAAAGGTATATTGTGTCCTTCAATGGGTTCTATACATTGGACTTCACGTGTAGCTCACGTGGTAATATGTCAGTTATAGACTCTCCCACTAGTCAGTACAGTTTCAGTTTAGCTCAGCTCAGAACAGTTTCAGTTTACTCAGTTCAGTTCAGTTTAGTACATTTAAGTCAGATCAGTATCTCAGATTCTGGGCATGTCCATGACCATCAGACAGGGTCATTTTGACCATTTCAGTTATATTTCAGTTTGTTCAATTTCAGTACTTTAGTTGGTCATGACGTGTCATTACAATTCAGTTATTTATTCTTTATGTTATATTTTCTCCCACTTACTCAGTACATTCAAAGTACTGACGCATACCTTCTATGTTGTATCATATCATGATACATGTGTAGGTTCTCAGTCTCAGCACCGCTAGTAGATCTTCTTCAAGTGATATCAGCTGTACCAATGGTGAGTCCTCATCTTTCGAGGATGATGTTTATTTTCTTCAGTTATTTTCATTCAGTAAGACTTTAGAGTTAGTTGGGGGCTTGTTCCAACAACTCATCAGTTTTAGATGGCTTTCAAACATAGATTCAGACTTTCAGTTTTGTTTTCAGATGTATAAGCTTTTATTATGTAGTTTTTCTTAAATGGTTTTATTATTTAAGTTTCTGCTATTATTACTCAGATTACCAGTGTTATGATAGACCATGGGTTGGCTTGAGGTTACTTGTGACTCCAAGTACCGTTTCTCATCCAAGGTATACTTGGGTCGTGAAAATTAAGAATCAATTTTAATGAAGGGAAAACCAGTACAAGCATCAACATTGGTTTAGAATCACTTTGTGTTAACCCTAATTTCTTATTGCACTATGATTCCCACAACCCTAGTAGGGGGTGTTTAACTACTCATAATTGCAAGTTTAACTGTAGAAAACATAGAAGAATTCATGAGTAAAGACTTACAATGATGAAAGAATAAAAACCCTATGATCAATTGCACAATAAATCTTCAAAGTTAAGAACACAATGAAGAAAAACTTGTTCAAAGCTTCGTGTATTTTTGTTATCCAAGTTGCGTTGGAAAACTCCAAAAATATGATAATAATGTAAAGTATTGGATCTATCAATAAAAAATAAAAGGAAAGTATTTATACAATTAATAAAATCCTTTCCTAAATTTTAACAGGGACTGCTGCGTCAAGATGACCTACAAGTCGCTGCATGCTGCTACGAGTCGTGGTCAGTGCTCGTGGTATGCTTGGCATCTTCTAGTTTTCTTAGGTATGAGTTCCTAGTACGACTTGTGATGTGTCATTACGAGTCATGGTAATCAATTGTGGTTTGTACTTTTGAAGTGCAACACCTTTGATGATCAACCTACGGATCCTTACTAAGACTCGTATCATACTGGTACGACCCGTGCAATCAAATTGTGCCCTGAGGATGTCAAGTTGTTGGTCCTATTATTCTCACCATGAGTTTGTAGTATAATTCATATAGTACTATTACGGTGATGTCGCCCAAGCGCACATGGTCGTCAAGTAATATAGGACCGAAAGTCCCAATTATCGATCCCTCGGACACTTGTTAGCTCAATCATTTAAGGTTACTTTTTCATTTCGCTATTCTATCAAACAGTTGAAATGGGTAGTTTTTTAGATAATTAAACTACTAAAAACTTTAATTATGAAATTAACTAAAAATTGTTGCAACTTTGGTGTTACTTTAGATGATGATGAGAATCTAGGAAAATGGCACTTTTGCTTCAAGTTGAGTTTTCAAGACGTGATCATGCTATAACGGTTCTTCCTATGGTTTCTAGTTGCAAGTTACTATCCCATTCCTTGCACTCTCCTGAGCATCTAAGAACTATCTCATGAACCCTAATGCCTATATCCCTATGGTCGCAGGAGAAACATGAAACAACGGTTATGCCTACTTGTATTTCAACTAAATAGGGTTGAAGGATATATCCCTATCCTCAACAACAACTTCTATTCTCTCACCAATGGGTTCAAGGGTCTTTGAATTCCTGTATATTTACTTTTAACCCTTTCAGTTTCCTTTCCCAAGTTCAACCAAAAGCCAACAGATTTACTTATAAGGTGATTTCTAGTAGATAAGCAATTATAACAAGTAAATATAAACAACCATAAAGAAGAATCAAAAATAGCATAAGTCAGTCTTTCAAACTTCAACCATTCACCATGGCAAAAACCCTAGAGTATGAGTTTATTCACTCATAGAAAAGTGAAAAAATAAAGACTTAATCATCATCATTCCAAGTAAAATGATAAAGAAGAGAAGAAACCTAAGTAGAAACTTATCTCTCCTTCCAAGATGCGTTACAACCCTCCACAAATGAAATACGTAATGTAAAAGTGATCCAAAGATTGCTAACAAATGACCTAGTGGTTATATTTACAGTTGAGCCTTCAAATGACACTTCTGCCCTAAATTATTTGGCTTTAAAATCAACAAATTCTGTACCGGAATAGGCCTAGTGCGCCTCCCCCTACATAGCCCCAAGTTGAGCTCAAGTTTCCTCTGAAGTTTAGCTCCGAGCGCCCAGCCCCATTCATAGCACCAAGATGTTAGCCAAGTTTCAACACTCCTAGATCATTCGGGTGCCCTCGCCACTCATAGGCCCTGAGTGTTAGTCAAATTTCTGGGCTCTAGAACCTCTTAGGCGCCCAACCCCATCCATAGCACCAAAATTTTGAGAAATTTCTCTAAGTTTGGAATGATCTAGGGATTTGCGCCTCTCATCTCGCCAAGGTGTTGAATGAAACATCTTCTGAAGTTTGGGACCTGGTGCCCAGCACTAGCTATAGCCTCAACGTTGATGCATAATTCTATGAAGTGTGGGACCTGACGCTTGGCACTAGCCATAACTTCAAGTCCTTCTTTTCACACTCTCAAATCTTCACACTTTGGGCTAATTTGGGTCTTTTTTCCTTGGTTTCCTACTCAAAACAACTAAAATCATTTGTTAGCTTACAAAACACACAAACACTCATGCATTTCCTAAGGATTATGAACTCAAAATAAGGTAAAAGATGGACAAAAATATGGCAAATGGGCATAGAAATATGCCCAACATCCCTATCCCACACTTAAATCATTGTTCATCCTTGAACAATCCTTAGTTACATACATAATCTCATTTTTTACCGCCACACTTAGTACCTCTATCGATTCACACTAAAATAGCTTGCATAGAGCATAAGATTAAGTGGTTCATCAAGCTACATCAATTCAACCCAAACACAACTAGAATTCTCACAATCAAGACTACACAACCTCTAAAATTGACTCATTTTTCTTTCAAACCAGGGCCAACATGATCAAGCATGAAATATGCAACAAATAGTACACTAACTTAGACATCTTGTGCCCCTCACTTTTATTGATGTTCCTCTCTCAGATTATTAATACAAACACATGGAACATAGAAAGCAAGGAACCCTCATGCCCACAAACGATGTAATGCACATATGTCACATACCATAAGCTTGCCCTTCATGTACATTTAGACCACTTGGTTGTTTCAAGAGATTTAGATCACAAGGACTTTTCTAGGTTGTATTGTTGGCTAAGGGATGGGTAAGAATGATATTTCTTTTATTACCACCCTAAGCATTTTTAAGACAGTTTTTTTCTTGTCCACCACTTTTTTCTTGTTTGTTCACCCTTAAGCTAACTCATCCTTTTTATTTTCTTATCATGCCTCTTTTTCACTGCTTGACTGCTAGTCTCTGCTTATAGAATCAACAAGGATTTTGCAATTAAAGCTCTATCTTTCATTGTTCTAGCAACAAGTAAACAACACAGTTTTGTGGGCACCTCTTCTTCCTATTTTTCTCCTCTTAACACAATTTTTCTTTTTCCCTTAACATTATACTTCAGTGGATCTTTACTTTTAAGTGTCAAAGTGCCCAAGACTACTTTGTGTCATGACCCGAACATAGGCCCGGATCGAGACACAAGACAAGGAGTCCCGGGAGACTCCAAGTCAACCCATGGAATGAACATACATCTAACATAATCAATAAAAGAGGAAGATCAAACATAATAAACATAGCGAAAATCTAAACATAACATAACATTAGAATACATACACGAATCTGTAGCTGATTATACACTATGTCTGAAAAGCCTCTAATTTTGATGAGTCGGTGGGATAAGACCCCAACTAATTCTCTAAGTCTGAAATTGAAAATACAAAGATAACTGATAAGGAATGGTCCTCGGGAGATGAGGGCTCGCCAACTGAGGCTGGATGCTAACTCTGGAAAACTGGCTAGTGACAAGGCTGGGTCTGGATATCGGAGCCTGTATCATAAAATGATACAACATAGAGTATGCGGTTAGTATGTGGAATGTATCGAGTATGCAAGGTAAGTAAAATTGATTAAGTAAAATCATTAGAACATGCATAATATAAAACATAATCAAGATAAGATTCTTAGAGTAGGGCTTGCATGCTATTTTCTGAAATCATGATCTGAACATAACTGAACATCATATCTGAATCGAATGACCCAAAGCTGAAATCTAATAATCATAAGTAAAATTGAACATTTGGATCAAACCTGCTAAAAACATAATATCAAGATTGATGTACATGCATAACTTAAATCATGAAGAACAATGGGAGACTCGTCATATAACCGATATTACCACGATAGAGCTTACGTGGTTCTTACTATCACACTCAAGTGGGCAGAGCCGTCCAAAGCTTTGCAAGGCTAAGGATGCTACCATGATATCAATTTCAAGCTGAAGGCCCCTTGGGGCAGGGGAAAGCTCACAAAGGAGGTCCCAAAATAATTTGATCATAACTAAGTTGGCTCGTAGTTCTAAGATAGTTTGACTGACCCTTAGCCTACTCGGTGCTAGACACTACTCCTAAAAACATGCACATGATCTCCATCGTTTTTCAACGAAGCTAACCCTTATCTATTGACGAAGCTTAATAATCATATACATATAAAATCTGAAATCATACATAGGAGCCTTGGCTCAAACCATACCACAAGTTGAACATAATTGGGAGTCTTGACACCAAGACCACGCGGTAAGCTAATTCTTTAAATCATAAATCATACTTGAACATATCGGCTTGCCCAATACTTAAACATGCTTAAAAATACCTGATTAACTTGAAAACATGATTATAGACATGGGTAACTTGAAAACATTCTTTTCTCATAAATATCTCAACATACTTAAACGTACATCATAGATCTCAACTTTCATGAATTTCTCATGGATGAGCATCATAATTTATAAAACTTTAAAACATGATTTATAATTGAAAACATTGTAAAACTTGCCCATGAATCATAATTCAACAATGGAAACATGCTTAGATCATACTCATGGTATAAACTTAGGGAATTCAAGCATTGGGTAAAAACCCATAGGATCAACATATGGATTTTCATGAATTAGAGAGGGATTGGGCATGGGTGTGGACAATTTCACCCATTCATAACCCTACATACCTGAGAGAATCTGATTCTACAACTTTTCTGATTGCCTAAGGAATAATTGAGGAAGAACCTTGAGAGATTGAGCTTGATCACCCCTCTAGGCTTCTAAACTTGCATGCATGAATTAGGAATAACTTAGAATGACTTAACCCTTCTTAAAACACTTCATTCCAACCTTAAAATGACGCAGTTTAGGCCTTAGGATCATAGTGATCACGGAAAAGCCCTTACTAACTTCGCAGAGAAAATCAGACTGCCAGTCCCAACAAGGGACTGGACGAGTCGTCATCTTTGGCCATGACTCGTGGCTACAAGTCGTCAAGTACACTGCCAGAATTTCACCTGGGGCTCACCATAGGGAACACAACGGATCATTACTAGTGACCACTACTCGTGGTCACCTCCCGTTGCTTTACTTCCCAAATTCCTCTTCTTTCCACCAACCTTGACCATGACTGACTCAACGAGTCGTGGTGCTGACCACGACTCGTGGTCATGTCTGTGGTGACCCAAAAACTTGAATTTTCAGCTTAAGTCAAACTCCTCACCATGAGTCACTTAATGACTCGTGATCATCCTGACAAGTCACAAGACGAGTCGTTCAGTAACCTGGTGTAGAAAATTCTCTTTTCTCTGTTTCAACTCCTGGGTCTGATCTTAGGGCTTTCGGGGTATAACAATATCTCCCCCTTGAGAATTCATCCTCGAATGTGGGAAACCATACATAAAAGAAGAGAAATGCAATCATTATACTCAAATACTGAACATACATGCTGAAAATTGACAGAACGACTGCCTCCGAACTAAACTGCATGACTGAACTAAATTCACGAATCATACATACATGCTTCGACATGAAAGAAATTGGGACACATGAGTTGAACATGAAACTAAATGGATTTTTAGGGCAAAACTGATACATCAAGCTTGAACTAAGCCGGAAGGGAATAGATGTGGGTATTTAGCCATTATATCTGCTTCGGCTTCCCACGTAGCTCCCTCAATATGCTGATTCCTCCATAAAACCTTGATTGAAGCTACATCCTTGTTCCTTAGTTACGAATCAGACGATCCAATATCTCCACCCGAACATCTTCATAACTAAGGCTGGCTTTCACACCGACACTGTCCACTGGAACAATTAGAGCTGGATCGCCCAGTCACTTCTTTAAGAGTGCTACATGGAAAACTGGATGGGCTGAAGCTAATTCTGAGGGCAACTCCAATTCATATGCTACCCTGCCAACCCGTTTCATAATCCGATACAGGACAACATAACGGGGACTGAGTTTCCCTTTCTTTTCAAATCTCATCACTCCCTTCATAGGAGATACCTTTAGAAATACCCAATCATCAACTTCAAACTCAAGTTCTCTCCTCCTCACATTCGCATAGGACTTTTAGCGACTTTGAGTTATTTTCAACCTATCTATTATAAGCTGAATTTTCTCCATGGCCTTATGGACTGAATTCGGTCCTAACGTCGCAGCTTCACTGACTTCAAACCAGCCAATAGGCAATCTACATCTCCGCCTATAGAGAGCCTCAAATGGAGCCATCTGAATGTTGGAATGATTGTTGTTGTTGTACGCAAACTCAATGAGAGGCAAATGATCATCCCAACTACCCTTGAAGTCAATTACACACGCCCTCAACATATCCTCGAGAGGCTGAATAGTCTGCTCCGCCTGACCATCAATTTGTGGGTGAAATGTTGTACTGAGCTTGACTTGAGTACCAAGTCCCTTTTGAAATGATCTCCAAAATTGGGAGGTAAACTGAGTACCTCTATCTGATATGATGGACAAGGACACTCCATGCAACCGAACTAGCTCTCGAATGTATAGTTTGGCATAATCCTCCACTGAATCAATAGTTTTGACTGATAGAAAATGAGCGGCTTTGGTCAACCTATCCACGACCACCCAAATGGAGTCATACTGTCGACAAGTGCGAGGCAACTCTGTGATGAAGTCCATATTGATCTCCTCCCATTTCCAAGTAGGAATAATGATGTCTTGAAGAACAACTCCTAGTCTCTGGTGCTCAACCTTTACTTGTTGACAATTCAGACACTAAGCCACAAATTCTACAATGTCCTTCTTGATGTCATTCCACCAATAGACTTCCTATAGGTCACGATACATCTTGGTGGCACCTGGATGTATGGAATGCCTGGAACCATGAGCCTTGTGCAATGTTCGATCTCTCAAATCATCAACATCCGAAACACACAAGTGACCCTAGTATCGAAGCACACTATCTCCCCCATTTGGAGAAGACCTCTACCTTCTGATTTTGAATGGCTTCCTTCAACTTTACCAAAATAAGGTCCTCATCTTGTTTAGCTTTTACATCAGTCACTAAGGATGATTCTGACCCGTTCTGAATAATAACACCACCATCGATCGAGTCAACCAAATGAACTCCCAATCGTGCAAGTCGATGCACATCCTTCACCAGCTCCTTCCTCCTCTCATCTACATGGGACACACTCTCCATAGAAAGCCTACTAAGAGTGTCTTCTACTACATTAGCCTTGCCCGGATGGTAAATAACACTCATATCATAATCCTTGAGTAGCTCCAACCACCTTCATTGATGCAGACTTAGATCCTTTTGGGTAAACACATAAGTAGGCTTTTGTGGTCCGTAAACACATCGACATGGACCCCGTACAAATAATCTCTCCAAATCTTCAAGGCGAATACTACCGCTGCCCATTCGAGATCATGGGTGGGGTAATTCTTTTCATGAACCTTCAGCTACCTGGAAGCATATGCTATAACCTTACCATGCTGCATCAATACACAACCAAGGTCGATCCTCGAAGCATCACAATATACCACAAACCCATTGGTACCCTCAGGTAGGGTTAACACTAATGTTGAGGTGAGTCGAGTCTTCAACTCTTGGAAGCTCTTCTCACAAGCATCTGACCATCGAAACTTTACCTTCTTCTAGGTCAATTTGGTCAACGATGCTGCAATAGATGAAAATCCCTTAACAAATCTCTGATAATACCCAGCTAAACATAAGAAACTCCTAATATTTGAAGGATTCATCAGTCTGGGCCAATTCTTTACCGTTTTATCTTTTGAGAGTCTACTTGTACACCCTCACTTGATACCACATGACCCAAAAATCACACCGAGTTCAACCAAAACTCACATTTACTGAATGTAGCATATAACGACGATCCCTCAAGGTTTGTAACACCACCCTCAAATGAGCGACATGCTCCTCCTTTCTCTGAGAGTATATAAGGATATCATCTATGAACACCATCACGAACATGTCCAAATATGACTTGAACACCCTGTTCATCAAATCCATAAAAGCTGCAGGAGCATTCATTAGTGCAAAAGACATAACTAAAAACTCATAATGATCATACCACGTCCTGAAGGCTGTCTTCAGAGTGTCACTCTCCCGAACCCTGAGCTGATGGTATTCGGATCTGAGGTCTATCTTCGAAAAGCACTTAGCTCCCTAAAGCTAGTCAAACAAATCATCGATCTTGGGGAGAGGATACCTGTTCTTGATTGTGACCTTGTTTAATTGCTGATAATCAATGCACATACAAAGAGAACCATCTTTCTTTTGAACAAAGAAAACTGGTGCACCGCATGAGGATTTGCTCAGTTTGATGAATCCCTTGCCTAAAAGGTCTTTCAACTACTCCTTCAACTCCTTTAGCTCGGCTGGGGCCATTTTGTAAGGGGGAATAGATATAGGCTGTGTATTGGGAAAAAGGTCAATACCAATGTATTGAAGGTCATTGCATTGATAAGACCATGCATGTTTTCTTGATGATTTGCTGTATTGAGTAATCGGTATAACCGTAGCTTAAATTGTTGTACCATAGTAGCGAGGTTGGGATGTAAATTGCATGAATTATATGTTTGTTGTTCGAGGACGAACAAGGATTTAAGTGTGGGGTAAGTGATCTTGGGCAGATTTATATGCCCAAGTGATACTCAAAAGGATCATTTTCGCCTTGTTTATCTAGCAATGTGTATACATTTTCATGTAATTGGTAATAAAATGTGAATTTATACTAACCAACATGATTAGCATTGTTTTGCAGGTAAAATGTGATTTCGGGAAGCTAAAATGCATGTTGGATGATATCGGAGTTGGACTTGGATGCGAGCAAGGGAAAAGGCATTGGACAGCATGAATTAAAAGGGCTCCGCGATGGAGCCGTGTCACGCTGCCATCGCGGAGGCATTCTGCCTGGATGGGGAAAATTCACCTAAAATTCCAGTGAAGGTCCGCGTTTGCTCCGTGACACGGAGCCAGTGCTCCGCGATGCACGCCGTGCCATGTTGAGCTTGAATTCCCGGACCCCCAGTTCCAGTGAGTGTCCGTGTTCATGGCGTGTCACGGAGGCAGTGCTCCGCGATGCACTCCATGACACGTTGCTCATTATTCCGGGAAAAATTTCCACTAGTATAAATAGAACACTGAAGTTCATTTTTCATAATTCAGACTTGGTAGAGCAAGGACGTTGGTTACAAGTAGTTGAGGGACGAAAAGTTCAGGGTTTTTTCTCTCTTTCTTTCTTCTTTAATTCAATTGCTTGTATGATTAACACTCGTTTTATGATGATTAATCCACAAATGAGTGGCTAATTCCCTTCCTTGCTGAGGTTGTGAACAACTGTGATGAAATTTGATTATTGATTCTATGGTTTTTCATCTTTTCTTCCATGTTCTATTAATTCTTATTCTTACTGCATTGGTGTGTGGCATACATTAATGTACATCTAAAAAGTCCGATTTCACTCGAGAGAGCACGAAATTGGAAAGTTGTGAATTAATAGGATATTATTCTTTACTTGGTTTGGGAAAATTGAGTTTTGATGTGCCTTCAGGATAGAAATATACCTGAAAGTCATATTAGTCAATTTAGGAACCGGAATTGTATGGCTAGAACATGAATTGCATTTGATCACAGAAATGTAGACGGATGGTTCATGATTCTTAAGTGAGATTAAATACGAGAGTTTTAATCTCTTGGCGGATGTTCTTGGCTAGCAACTTGAAGAAAAGATTAACCAATTTAAGATGATAATCAGATTCATTACATGTTCGTTTAACCTTAGCATGCTCTTATCCATAGTTCAAATTCAAAGTAGATAATTGTTCTTAGTTTTAGTATAAAATTTATAAAACAAACTATCAACTTTTTGGTTACGTTGTTGTCAGCATATTTAGAAGTAAAATATAGTATACTTGAGCAAATTGCACTTAACCCAAGTCTCTGTGGGATCGATACTTGGCTTACTAAAGCCACTTACTACTTGTTCGACCACGTGCACTTGCGTGTCATTTTATATACCCATATAACACACCAGACAAGTTTTTGGCGCCGTTGCCGGGGACTTGGCAATTGGTGAATTTGTTTTAAGTGTTAATTTACTGTATTTGTATTTTCTTAAGTGTTGACAACTTGGTCTTAGCTTGTATTTTGCAGACTTAATTGCTGTGAACACTGGCAAGAGACAAAGAGCTGGTGGAATCTTATATAGAGCCTGAAAGAATATTTCACAGTAAGAGAAGAGAAGCTCTACAAAGAAAACTGCAGTTGCTCAGACAGATGATCATGGAGCAACAACAAAATCCACCGGTTGTAAAGGCAGTGTTAGTGCCCGAAGAAGCAGCAGCATGGCCGATTCGCAAGGTGGCAATCCCACATGCCAATAATGTTACATCAAGTATCTGCAAACCAGAGCCGGGAGGGAGATTTGAACTCAAGCAGAATATGGTGCAGTTGTTGCACACAAGCGGGCAATTTACCGGTCTCCCTCATGAAGATCCACAACAGCATCTCCAAAACTTTTTGGAGATAAGTGACACTTACATACCCACTGGAGTGTCACCAAACTATGTTCGGCTTACATTATTTCCATTCTCATTACTTGGAGAAGCCAAGAGGTGGTTGAAAGCTGAGCCACCAAATTCTATTTCAACGTGGGATGATCTTGCACGGAAGTTCTTGATAAGGTTTTTTCCCTCTGGTAAAACAGCAAGACTTAGAAGTCAAATTCTAAGTTTCAAACAGAGGGAGGGAGAAAATTTTTATCAAGCCTGGGAGAGATTTAAATCTATGTTGCGGGACTGTCCTCATCATCATCAGTCCAATGAGGTGTTGGTGCACACATTTATTGAGGGTTTGGAACCCCACACCAAAAAATTGCTAGATTCAGCAGCTGGAGGGAAAGCGCTGGAAAAGACTTATGAGGAGCTGTATACCTTGTTAAACCATATTTCATAGGGCAATCCAGAATGGAATGCTGATTCATCACGAGGTGGGACAAGGAAAGCAGCAGGAGTGCTTGAAGTGGATGGGTTTACAGCTATCACTGCACAGATAACTGCCTTGCAAAATCAATTGAACAACCACTTCAGCAACATGACTTTGAACCAGCCTTCAGCTCCAGTTAATGCAGTCTAGCAATTGTGGTGTGAAGTGTGTGGAAGCAGTGAGCACTCAGCTGAGTGCTGTGGAGCCAATCCTGACTTGGTAAACTTTGTGGGTAATGCACAAAGGAACCACCAGTAGTATGGTAGTAGCTACAACTCCAATTGGAGGAATCACCCTAATTTCTCATGGGGTAGCAACAACCATCAAGGCCAAAGTTCGGGTCAGGGTGTGCAAAGGAATCAAGGAGGGCAACAGAACTACCAATCTCAATTTAGAAACAACAATGCACCTCTTCCACCACCATCACCCAACATTGAGGAGATGTTCAAGACCATGATAGCTAACCAAGCTCAATTGCAGGCTGATTATGTGAAATTGGCAGCCGAAGTGAAAAACAATCAGTTAGCTACCAAGGCTCTTGAGTATCAATTTGGGCAATTTGCTAGTGCCCAAAATACAAGGCCTAGAGGAGGACTGCCAAGCGACACGGATCCCAATCCCAAGCAGGTAAATGCAGTGACCACAAGGAGTGGTTTGCAGCTGAAGGAGGTGGAACCAGAAAGACCACCTCAACATTCGAGAGCAGCAGAAGTTGAGGGGGAGCAAAGTTCGGAAAGGGGGAAGACCAAAGAAGCTGAATCAGAAAGACCTCCACCCCCGTTCCCTCAACGACTCAAGAAACACAAGGAGGAGGCGTGTTTCAAAAAATTCATGGAGGTGCTTAAACAGGTATATGTTAATTTACCTTTTTGATATCTTGTAGGGAGTGCCTAAATATGCCAAGTACATAAAGGATATCGTGGCCAACAAAAGTCGGTTGACTGAGTATGCTACGGTGGCTCTAACGGAGGAGTGCACTTCCCGGATCCAAAACAGACTGCCCACAAAGCTAAAAAACCCTGGAAGTTTTACTATCCAGCTTACTATTGGGCAGAGCATCCGAGCTCGTGGATTGTGTGACCTGGGGCGAGCATAAATTTGATGCCATCTTTGGTATTCAGAAAGTTGGGTCTAGGGAGTCCTAGACCTACAATGGTAATCTTGCAGTTGGCGGATCGATTCTTAGCTAGGACGGATGGCATTGTTGAGGACGTTCTGGTGCAAGTTGGCTCCCTAATTTTCCCGGTAGATTTTGTCGTGCTGGATTTTGAACCAGACGCGGAAGTACCATTTATTTTGGGACGTCCCTTCTTGGCAACTGGGAAGGCATTAATCGACGTAGCTGCGGGGCAACTCACAATGCGAGCACATGACAAAATAGAGGTATTTGATGTGTTAAAAGCCATGAAGCTGCCAGCTATAAATGAGGAGCTTTCAGCAATCAATGTGGTTGAACATGAAGAAATTCGTCAGATTGTTGAATCTCAAGACCCATTGGAAAGAGCGTTGACGCAATCCGATCATTTTGGAGATAGAGAGGCATGTGGAATGGTCCAAATGTTGAATGGAGCACAGAATCATCCTAGGAGACAGGAATTTCAATCATTGATGAGATCTCTAGAGCCTTTGCCGAAACCATCCGTTGAGGAGGCACCGAAGCGGAGTTGAAATAATTGCCTCCCTATTTAAAATATATCTTTTTGGGGGAGGGTGAGACGTTACCAGTTATCATCTCTGCAGACTTGACGGAGGCACAGGAGAAGGCAGCATTGGGTGTCCTCAAAAAGAGGAAGAAAGCAATGGGTTGGCAAATGTCAGACATTCAGGGTATCAATCCAGCTTTCTGTACACACAGGATATTCATGGAGACAGGAGCCAAACCAACCGTTCAGCCGCAACTGAGACTTAATCCAGCAATGAAGGATGTGGTGAGGAAAGAAATAATCAAGTGGCTTGATACAGGTGTGGTCTACCCAATTTCAGACAGTGAATGGGTCAGCCCCGTTCAGTGTGTTCCAAAGAAAGGGGGGATGACTGTAGTCACCAACAAGAAAAATGAGTTGATCCCTACCCGAACCGTCACAGGCTGGCGGATTTGCATGGACAACAGAAAGCTAAATGAAGCCAAGAGGAAAGATCATTACCCCATCCCATTTATTGATCAAATATTGGATAGGTTGGCGGGACAGGAATATTATTGCTTCCTTGATGGGTACTCTGGTTATAACCAAATAGCCATAGCTTCGGAGGATCAAGAGAAGACTACTTTTACCTGTTCTTATGGGACATATGCTTTCAGGCGAATGCCGTTTGGGTTATGCAATGCACCGGCCACATTTCAGAGATGCATGATGGCTATTTTCCATGACATGGTGGAGGATTTTGTTGAGGTATTTATGGATGATTTTTCTGTTTTCGGTAATTCGTTTGCTACTTGTTTGCAGAATCTTGACAGGGTGCTGGCTCGTTGTGAGGAATCCAACCTTGTATTAAACTGGGAGAAATGCCACTTCTTAGTGAAGGAGGGTATTGTCCTTGGCCACAAAGTATCTCGAAAGGGGTTGGAAGTCGATCGTGCTAAGATCGAGGTTATTGAAAAGTTTCCACCACCAGTGACAGTGAAAGGTGTGCGCAGTTTTCTTGGGCATGCAGGATTCTACAGACGATTCATCAAAAACTTTTCCAAAATCTCTAGACCACTATGCAGATTGCTGGAAAAAGAGGTGAAGTTTGAGTTGAATGATGAGTGTGTTAAAGCATTCGAAGAGTTGAAGCAGAAATTGATAGAAGCACCTATCCTCACTTCTCCGGACTGGGAACAACCATTTGAGCTGATGTGTGATGCCAGTGATGTGGCTGTGGGAGCTGTATTGGGGCAAAGAAAAAATAGAATCTTTCATTCTGTCCATTATGCAAGCAAAACGCTGAATACGGCCCAAAGCAATTACACAGTCACAGAGAAGGAAATGCTAGCCTTGGTGTTTGCATTTGACAAATTCAGGTCCTATTTGGTGTGTTCGAAAGTGGTGGTGTACACAGACCATGCAGCGATTCGGTACCTATTCAACAAGAAGGATGCTAAGCCGAGGCTAATCAGATGGATTTTGTTGTTGCAGGAGTTCGATCTCGAGATCAAAGACCGAAAGGGGAGCGAGAATCAGGTAGCAGATCACCTATCACGATTGGAAAGCCGGTCGCATGTGATGGAAAGTGATAACATAAATGAAGAGTTCCCAGATGAGCAACTCTTGGCAGTGGGGGAAGCTGAAGTTCCATGGTATGCAGACATAGTCAACTTGCTAGTGAGCGGAGTCTACCCACCTGAGGCAACAGACCAGCAAAGAAGGAAATTGAGGCATGATAGCCGGCACTTTGTTTGGGATGAACCATATTTATTCAAACAAGGACCAGATCAGGTAATGAGAAGATGCATCCCAGAGAGTCAGATTGCAGAGGTGTTGAGGGGCTGTCATTCTTCATTGTATGGAGGTCATCACGGAGCCGAGAGAACAGCGCACAAGGTTCTACAGTCAGGTTTCTTTTGGCCGACACTGTTCAGAGACTCTATGACGTATGTCAAAATGTGTGATAGATGTCAGCGTACAGGATCAATTGGCAGAAGACAAGAGATGCCGCTGCAGAATATACTGGAAGTTGAGCCCTTTGATGTATGGGGCATTGATTTCATGGGTCCATTCCCACCGTCATTTGGTAATCGTTACATCTTGGTGGCTGTAGATTATGTATCAAAATGGGTGGAAGCAATAGCTTGCCCC
This sequence comes from Datura wrightii, assembly GCA_035772735.1. Lineage (NCBI taxonomy): Eukaryota > Viridiplantae > Streptophyta > Magnoliopsida > Solanales > Solanaceae > Datura > Datura wrightii. Next base: position 150,611,929 of record JASDFA010000018.1, read on the forward strand.
AGGAATGACAACAAGGTAGTAACAAAGTTTGTGAAAAAACACATCCTCACCAGGTTCGGGACACCCCGAGCCATTATCAGTGATGGAGGGGCTCATTTTTTCAATGCAAGTTTCAAGAAATTACTAGCCAAGTATGGGGTGCGCCATAAAGTGGCGACAGCATACCACCCCCAAACTAGTGGGCAAGTAGAGGTGTCAAATAGAGAAGTGAAGCAGATTCTTCAGAAAACGGTGAATACACAATGAAATGATTGGTCAAGCAAACTTGATGATGCGTTGTGGGCTTACAGAACTGCTTACAAGACACCGATTGGAACCTCACCATACCGACTGGTCTATGGCAAAGCATGTCATCTTCCGGTGGAATTAGAGCACCGAGCCTTCTGGGCTGTCAGGAAGCTAAATATGGACTTAGAGCTGGCGGGTAAAAAGAGACTAATGCAGCTTAGTGAACTTGACGAGTTTCGCTGGCATGCCTATGAGAGTGCCAAGTACTACAAGGAAAGAACTAAAAGATGGCATGATAAGCATGTGGTGCATCGCATTTTCGAGCCGGGACAGAAAGTGTTGCTCTTCAATTCGAGATTGAAGTTGTTTCCAAGGAAGCTGAGGTCTAAATGGTCGGGACCATTTGAAGTGGTAAGAATGACCCCGCACGGGGCGGTAGAATTGTGGCAAGAAGATCGGAGTGCCACGTTCTTAGTAAATGGCTAAAGGTGTAAGCACTACTGGGGGGGGGGGGGACGGTGATCGAGAGAAATCGTCCATCACCCTAGCGGACAATTGAGCTTAAATGACGTCGAGCCGCGACGGTAAACCAAGCGCTGCACGGGAGGCAACCCGTGAAATTTTTTCTTTCATTTTGTAAAGTGTAAATGGATTTTTCTTTTTCTTTTTCGTAATTTACTACAAAATTTTTTGTTTTAGTTAGTGTTTTTAATTTTAGTTAGGTGAAACCTATAATTCTAACCAATTTTGTTTAGTGAGATGATTTTCAGGTCAAACGGAGGAAAATGTGCACGGAATCTCGAAGGAAAAGTCGAGGTATGAAAAATTAATAAGAAGTAGAAAACAGTGAGCTGGGGCGATAGCTCCGTGTCACGGAGGAGGACCTCCGAGTTACCCTCCGTGACACGTTGAGGTATTACCCGGAAATTTTGCAATTTCCAGAATGCTATCGTGATGGCTCCGTGTCACGGAGGCAGTGCACCGCGATGCACTCCGTGACACGTTGCCTTATATATCGCGACGGGTCACACCGGGTTGCCGGGTGACCCGCGTATTTTTCTACCCTTTTAACCCCGAAACCTCCCCTTTTCCCCTCATTTTCTAATTCCTCCGCGACCAAACATCCCAAAACCCCTCCACCACCAACGTGCCACGGCTTAAGGCAACAAATTACCGAGTTTTCTTCGATTCTTCAACTTCAAGGTATGTTTTTCGATTCCCTCTCAAGTTTTTGTCGATTTTCTTCGAAATTAAGCATGGGAGGTGTGCTAAATTGCCCTAAGTCGAAATTAAGCATGAATTCGAGTTATCTGTTGATTGATAAATGTTCAGAATGTCCTTATGATTGTTTGAACTTGTCGATTGCATAAATTATTCGAATTTGATTGATAAAATCAATTCTAGGGCTTGTTGTTGAATTTGAAGTTGGAAATGTGTTGAAATCGTGAATTTTATGCCGGGGTGTACGTGTTGAATGAGATGAGTTGTTGTACGAAATTGTTAGGATGTTAATAGACGACGAATTCTCGGGTTTGGGGGAAAATGTTGAAATTTGTTCGAATTTGGTTTGTTGGATAGGTTCATGTACATAATTTTTGTTGTTATTTTTGTTTCTTTGTTTTTCTTGGCTAAGTGCGATAGTTAAAATGCTAGCGATGGTAATGATTGTGATTGGCTGTATGAAGTCTGAGTAGTACACAGAAGTTATACTGTCGAATTTTCTTTTGAACGCACTAAGCATGATTGTATAGTTGGTTGTTATGTGTAAATAAAGTTATTCTTGCCGTATTGTTGTAACTATAGCTAAGGACTAAGTGTGGGGTAACTTAGCGTAACCCGACCTTAGCCGAAGTTAATGTTTATTTAGCTTAACATTGAGCTTGTTTACTTGGGTTGACAGGTAAAATGGCAAGCCGGCAAGAGAAAGGGAAAGGTGCATCAACTTCAGGCACCGGAAGGAAGAGACTCAGACTGGGCAAGCAGTCCCAGCTGCACCAGCAGTTCCACGCAGCCAGCGCCACCAATATGGAACAAGATGGGTGACGGACGAGGGGAAAAAGTGGTACGCAAAGCATAAAGAGAATAAATATTTCCCCGAGGAGCATATAGCACGGGAGCCATTGGCACAGGAGTTCCCTAGGATGGTTCACCGGATCGAGGCAGTTGGGCTCAAGTTCATATTTGAGGAGCCTAAGGAATGCAATTTGCACCTTGTTCGGGAGTTCTATGACAATTGGAACCCGTCAATCAGAAGCCACACCATCAAAATTAGAGGGCAGATAGTCACTCTGGAGCCCCACCAACTCAATGCCATCATAGGAGCGCGGGACACAGACGCCCACATCCTCCGACAGCTAAACATTACCCCACCGTATGCTGACATTAGACGCACATTGTGTGGGGCCCGATCTACAGCTACATGGAGTAGGCACAAAGAAAGGGGCTACCACCAGACTCTGCCATATTCACAGATGAACAGGGAAGCCCGAATCTGGCTGAAGATAGTCTGCTCATGCCTCATCCCGGGGGTACATATGACTGATGTAACCCGGGATCGTGTTTGGCTGGTGTACGCCCTGATAAAAGGGCTGGAGATCAATGTCGGGGCGGTTATTATATCCGCCATGAAGTTTGCACCAGGGGAACAAGTATGGTTTCGGTGGACTACTCACCACCTTTCTTAGGGGCCTCGATGTTGAGGAAGAGGCCCTCGATTATATCCCGCAGTTGGAGCGGCGGGCCTTGGATGTTACTAAAACTAAGGCTCCCGACACCACCCACGGGCCAGTGCTGACACTTGGCGAGCGACACGCTCGTGATGACCAGTATATGGCGCAGATGTATGGGATGCAGATGCTCCAGCTGAGAATAGGTGGGAGGCCAGCGACGGAGGAGGAGCTATGGCAGCTCGAGCTAGATTACCCGTTTGGCGAAAACGCCAGGGCTCTATGCCGAGTGGGGCCAGCATTTGTAGAGCCCACGGATGATGACGTCCCCACGGAGGAGGAGACGCGTCGGGAGGACTCCGATGTGGAGTCCGATGCTGACGACGGAGGCGACTCAGATATGGGAGATGAAGCAGTAGCACCCGACGAAGAAGTGGAATACTTTGACTGATCAGGGAGTTCTAGCACCCGATTTTGTGCTATTTAATTTTTGTGAACACTGGGGACAGTGTTCGAGTTAAGTGTGGGGTGGGAGTAGTTAGGTGCTGGGCTGGGCTGTTTTGTTTGTATGTTCTCCTCTGTTATTGTGTATGTTGTTTGTCCCTGTGATTTGTGAATTGTTTAAGCGTTGTTCTGTATTTGTAAATTGATGTGAAATTGTTGTGTGTTGTTGAATGTTGCCAGCTGATTCTGTAAATATTTTTGTTTATCGAAATGATCGATATTTTTTTAAAAAAAAAAAATTTCTTTAAAATATTGTGTACATAAATTATTTTTTTTTCTTTTTCTATCGAAATGATCGATATTTTGCAAATTTTTCAACTTTTAAATTTTGGGTTTCTCGGCGTTTGTTTTCGGTTCTTTTACCGAGAATGGTCCCATTGAACCGAAGTCATAGCTAGTGACTGTCCCCTATGATGGATGGATGACGACCGTCTTAAGGGAAATGTAGTCGTTAGGAGTAGTTTTTCTTTTCGATTAATTTTCAGTTTTTTTTCTCCTAGGTGGATTTCATCCCGGAACCTGTAGTTACTATATGGTTGCAAAATTTTGGTTGCGTGTTGTACATGATAATCAAAATGCAAAGGTGATTCGTATGAAAGCACGCAAATTTGTAAATATGTTGAGATACCTAGGCTGTAGAGTTCGATTCAGTGTGATTGAGGCTTAATGTTTGAATTCATGTAATTAGCTGATTGAAGAGTCTGTGAATACATCTTGAATCGAGCATGTGCATAAAGTGTGAAGTGAGGTGTTGATATTCCATGCTATTATGAAGTGTCTAGAACTTGCCTAGTGTGTGTACAAAACGAAATGAAGGAGGTGTATTGTAGGAAAGGATGTAGGCATTTCTTTATTTTAACCGAGAGTTTCTATTTCTTTTCTTGTCATACCCCCCTTTTTTCTGTGATTGTATACCCTAGTCAGCCCTTTGAGCCTTTAGCCGATTGTTTTCTTTCTTTTGTCCAAAAAGTGTAAACAGAGCTTAAATTCCTTCTTTTCATTAGCCGTAAAGCCTATACAAAACTCTTAAGTGCTTAAGAAGAAAAAATCATTTTCCCAAAGTGTCAAAGAGTGAGAATGGTGAAAAGAAAAAGAAAAGCAGAGTGATAGAGGACCTGGGCGGTCAAGGCCTGTGCTAGCATCTAAATGGCTGCCCTAAATTCAGTGTGCGCAACCGGCTCCGGTGCATGATTCTCACAGGCAGGTGGGGCCTATTGGTGCCCATCCCCATTGCCATCCTCGTGGACATTTCTGTTTCCGTTTCTTCCGCCATTAACTCTATGGGGAGGTTTGATTCTGCAAACATGTATAACATGAGTTAGATGGATAGAGAGACATTTCATCACACGACTTAGATCATGAAAGAAGGGAACACTTTCTAAACGTTTCGTAGCCTCTTCCTCATAAGTGTGGCGTGCTTCACACCCATGAAAAAGACTCTACTTAATGCGGCTTTCAAACACCCTAGGACACTTCAAAAACTATTACTTTTATACCAAGTTTGTCACGACCCGAACATAGGCCTGGATCGAGACACGAGACAGGGTGCCTGAGAGACTCCAAGTCGACCCACGATATGAACATACATATAACTCAATCAATGAAAGCGGAAGATCAAACATAATAAACATAGTGGAAGTCTAAACATAACATAACATCAAAATACATACACGAATCTGAAGCTGATTATATACTATGTCTGAAAAGCCTCTAATTCTGACGAGTTGATGGGACAAGACCCCAACTAACTTTCTAAGTCTAAAATTGAAAATACTAAGATAATTGATAACAAATGGTCCTCGGGAGATGAGGACTCACCAACTAAGGCTGGATGCTAACTCCGGAAAACTGGCTAGTGACAGGGTTGAGTTTGGATATGGAGCCTGTATCATAAAATGATACAACATAGAGTATGCGGTTAGTACATGGAATGTACCGACTATGCAAGGTAAGTAAAACTTCTTAAGTAAGCAAAATCATTAAAACATGCATAATATAAAACATAATCAGGATAAGAATCTGAGAGTGGGGCTTTGCATGCTATTTTCTAAAATCATGATATGAACATAATTGAACATCATAACTGAATCAAATAATCCAAAGCTTAAATCTAATAATCATAGGTAAAACTGAATTTGAGTCAAACCTGCTAAAAACATAATATCATGACTGATGTACAGGCATAACTAAAATCATGAGAAACAATGGGAGACTCATCATATAGCCGACATTACCATGATAGAGCTTACATGGTCCTGACTATCACACTCAAGTGGGCAGAGCCATCCAAAGCTTTGCCAGCGCTAAGGACGATATCATGATATCGATATCAAAGTTGAAGGCCTCTTGGGGCAGCGAAAATCTCTCAAAGGAGGTCCCAAAATAATCTAACATATCTATGTTGGCTCGTAGTTATGAGGCATAGGGTTGATTTGCCCTTAGCCTACTCGGTGCTCGACACTACTCCCAAAAACATACATATGCTCTCCATCATTTTCCATCAAAGCTGGCCATCATCTACTGACGAAAATGAATAATCATATACATATAAAATCTGAAATCATATATGAGGAGCCTTGGCTCAAATCAGACCACAAACTGAACATAATTTTGAGTCTTGACTCCAAAACCATGTAGTAAGATAATTCTTTAAATCATAAATCATACTTGAACATATGGGCTTTCCCCAATACTTAAACATGCTTGAAAATACTTGATTTACTTGAAAACATGATTATAAACATGGGTAACTTGAAAACATGCTTTTCTCATAAATATCTCAACATGCTTGAACATACATCATAGATCTCAACTTTCATGAACTTCTCATGGATGGGCATCATAATTTATAAAACTTTAAAACATGATTTATAATTGAAAACATTGTAAAACTTTCCCATGAACCATAATTCAATAATAGAAACGTGCTTAGATCATACCTATGGTAGAAACTTAGGGAATTCATGCATTGGGTAAAACCCCATAGGATCAACATATATATTTTCATGAATTAGAAAGGGATTGAGCATGGGTGTGGATAATTTTACCCATTCATAACCCTACATACTTGAGAAAATCTGATTCTACAATTTTTTTGATTGCCCAAGGAATTGAGCTTGATCACCCCTCTAGACTTCTAAACTTGCATGCATGAATTAGGAATAGCTTAGAATGACTTAACCCTTCTTAAAACACTTTATTCCGACCTTAAAAAAATGCAGTTTAGGCCTTAGGATTATAGTAATTACGAAATAGCCCTTATTAAATTCGCAGAGAAAATTAGACTGTCAGTCCCAACGAGGGACTGGATGAGTCGTCATATTTGGCCATGAGTCGTGGCCACAAGTCGTCAAGTACACCGACAAAACTTCACCTGGGGCTCACCATAGGGAACATAATGGGTCGTTACCTTTGACCATGACTCGTGGTCACCTCCCGTTGCCTTTACTGCACAAATTCCTCTTCTTTCCACCAACCTTTACCATGACTGACTCAACGAGTCATGGTGCTGACCACGACTCGTGGTTATGTCCGTGGTAACCCAAAAACTTATATTTCTAGCTTAAGTCAAACTCCTCACCATGAGTCACTTTACGACTCGTGGTCACCCTGACGAGTCACAGGATGACTCGTTCTGTAACCTGGTGCAGAAAATTTGTGTTTCTCCATTTCAACTCCCAGGTCTGATCTTAAGGCTTTCGGGGTATAACACTTTGGATAAATAAATCTAAGGTCTCACAAAAAGAGGGATTAAGCTACTTTCATGGCTAAGAAAGAATAAGACTTATGACTCAAAGTGGGTTAACTAGGCATAATGTTCAGGAAGGTAACACAAACATGGAAAATTATGGCTTTTTCAAAGAAACGCCTTTGATCCTTTCCTAACTCCCTAACAAATAGCTATCCTACGTACACTAAGGCAAGTTCTAGATGTCACAATATGTATAAACAAGACAATTTAGCTCACCTCTCATGGCAATAAACAGTCTACTCGGGTTTTTACAGCTACACATTCATACAATCATATTGAATGATATTTTTCATTATTAAGCTCTTAAAATTATCTTGAGTCAAACTAAAGAGATATGTGTGTCTCTCATATATTCCTCACTTATGCATTCAATATGACCACTTTAATGACTCTAGCATAGCCGCTAAGTGGAATTTCAACAAGCACACAAGTGAATGATCTACGACTGAATCCGAAGAAATAAAAAAATGTGACTAATTTCCCTCAAGACAGTCGTTATCCATCCATCATAGGGAAGGATCACTACTCTAAGACGATAAAAAATGAAAAAATTAACTCTAAAATAAAGCAAACAACATACTACTAAAAACTAACAATAGTCACTACATCACAAGGTATTATTCAGTCATCATCAACAATATTAGTTATTATAAACTAGACCTAACAAATCATAAAACTACTACCACGGGGACTGAAAACTCATGCTACAACTACGAATTTAGCAAAGATGGAATAAACAAGAACCCTTTCCTCCACCCTACACTTAAAAAGTGCACTGTCCCCAGTGCAAAAGCAAATATAACAAGTAGGTAGAGAGAAAGAACTTCCTAGGTTACTAAGCACAATCATCGTCATCATCAAGATTGTAATCCTAATCCTCATCCTCATCATCCTCTCCATCAACCTACTTGGCACCAGTAGTAGCATCATCCTCCTCATCCATGTCCAAATCATCAACTCCGTCAGTCAGCACCATGGCCTCATCATCATCCAAAGGCTCCTCAAAGGATGGGCCCACTCGGCACATCAATATAGCACTCTCCGTGAGTGGGTACCTTGCCTTGAGGGCTGACATATCCTTGTCTATTGCAAGTTGACCTCCTAACCTCAGTTGCAAATCTAGCATCCCAGATATGCAACCTTGCTAGCTTTCGTCATGAGCCTGACGATTAGCTATAGTGAGTATTAGAGCGGTGGAAGTGATGGTCTCTTTCACCTTCATAACATCCATCATCTTGCCTACCAGGTTCCTTCTAGAGGTAGACGAAGGTCCGCCTCCTCCTCCTCAATATTTGCCTCTCGCAAAAATTGGGTCAAGAAACTGCCATAGCAATATTTCCACCTGCAGTTGTCCCTCGATCTTCTCATAATATCCCCAAGAACAACACCAAAGTTGACTGGTTCCCCTTTCATAAGCATGTATACCAACACAATTCGCTATCTAGTGACGTTCGACATGTGTGTCCCAGGGTGAAATACGACACAAACTAACTTTACCCAAACTTTTGGCTCCTTGTTCAAGTAGGAGAACACAAGTGTGGAGTGAGTGCCCTTGTGGTCTCCTACCCAACGGGCGGATGAGTGCTCACAAAAAGAGTGTAACGGATGTCGCAGTAAGGAGGCTTCTCAAGAAAGATTAAGTACTCTGAAGGATCTACCTCAGGTGTGCCAAGGAAAGCATTGGACCTGTTGTAAGTGAACCGCACCACCTGACCTCTCAACTTAACCTTGGTGATTTCCCAAATGACATGTCCCATTTTGCGTAGAACTCCCTCACCAATGTGAGGTTGTACGCCTCCGGCTCAGCAAAGATGTATCCAACTCCCAACTCACGAACCTTGTCCCGGATGGTCGGAACTCAAGCGCAAGGCGGCCCTCATCAATCCAATTTTCAAGAGCATACTTGGCCTGTTTTTATGTGTTGAACCACGTAAGTCCATGAGGCTCTACAGATTTTGCTCCAAATCATCTAGCAAGGCCAGCCTTTGGCTGCTGATGAACTAGCTCCCTTTTTGCCTTTTTGAAGCCTCTTGAGTCTTGTGTTAGCGATCACCACTTCCTTTTCTTTCGATGCCATGAAACCTTCCAATTAAAAATCAAGAACTTTACAAGATTAGTTCGTGAATAACAAAGCTAACTAATTAAGTGTTAAAGGTGCAAAATTGACCTCACACTTAATTCGCTAGCATATTAGTGAGACTTTATTCAATAGGGTACTCAAGACTTCCCCTATCATTATCCAATCTCAACAATCCTAATTCATTCACTAACTCTACACTACAACCAAGTTCATGAATCTTTTTTGTCAACTCTCCTCTAACTCTTAGCCTTTCAAGAATGCCTCACTTTAGCCATCCCTCTCACTTTCCTCCTTCATTTCATAATTTAAGTAACTCATTCATGGAAGTAATATATTCAATTCATTCAATAACCAACAACCAATTTACTATCATCCATAATGAATTAACATGAATTGTCAACAACTCAAGATTCTTCCTATTCAAGAATTTAAAAACTATGTACTTTCTCTCTCTTCAATCAATGCATCTACCCACCAAATTCATAAATTTCAATTCACCATCCTTATTCATCCCCACAACTTCAAATCACTATGTTCAACCAAAAATAAGTAAACCAACAAGGATACACATTATCATGGAAGAATTTAAGAAATTAAAGCTCATGAAACCACAATATGAAACTTAATTTTTTTTCACCAACAATGGAGATTTGGGCCTTTAATCTAGGGAAAGAAGGGTGTGGGAGAATGTTTATAACACTTCCTAAGCAAGAGAGAAGATAAATAATTACTTGAGTTGGAGAGAGGAGACTTCACCAAACATTGGAGAAGACAACAATGGAGAGGAAAGGGGAGGGGAGTTATGAGTTAAGAGGGAGAGGAGAGAGAATTTTTGGATTTTTTGTCAACTTTTTAATGAAAAAGGATGAATGGGAACTTTAAATAAAGGTATGGGGCATGGGATAAGGTATTTGGGTCAACATTGACCCATTTGACCAAAGAATTTCTGACCATAACACCCCTGGCGCGCTGCCCCATCCACAGCGCTACATACCTAGAAAAAAAATTTCTTCGGGAACTGGAGCTGGTGTGGCATGCCACCCATAGAACCAACCTGACAAATTTTTTTCTTCTAGAGTTTAACACCTGGCGCCTCACGCCAGGTATCTCACCCCAAGCTTTAACTTTTTCAACTCATTTTCCCAGCTCTTTTTGCCTCTAAAGCTTTGTTCGTCTCTACAAAACAAAGAAGAAATGTAAAAAAATATTAGAAAGATGGGTTGCCTCCCACCAAGTGTCTTAGTTATAGTCATGGCATGACATTCATGGTTTGCCTCCCATGTAGAGTCTGATTGATATGTTGTTACAACACTTTTGACGCTTAAAATTGAGGAAACAAACATGGACTTAAGGTATGTTTGTATGGATATGATGCACTTTTACTTTGTTTTTAAGAAAATTAGGTGTTGGAGTTGAAGTGTGTTAAAATATTGAAAAAATATAGAAAAAGGGCTAAGTATGGGCATCAATACGAGCCATACCACCTAATATGAGCCGCTGAGAATTGTGGAAAAGTCCAGAAGATGTGCTGAACCAAAGAAGACAAAGTACGACTGTTGGTACGAGTCGTACCAAGGTAGTCGTGATAAAGTTTAGAGGAAATTGCACTGAGCCAGTCATGTTATCTACCTATGACCCATATTGAGCCGTGGTGAAGTTTAGAAGAATTGATGAATGGTAGATCTCAAGGTATGACAAGAAGTCACGAGTAGTAAGGTGAAGGTACGATCATACCAAGCAATCCTGAAAAGATTCAGAGGATGCCAGAACTCTTAGGTTCAAACCACAACAAGATTGTACAACTCATAGATTTATGGTACGAGTCGTACCAGTTTCCAACACTTAGCCAAAATCAGAAGAGTCGGCCAATGTACGCGTGAAGGTACGACCTGTACAATCATGGTACGGATTGTAAGTGAAGTCGGCGACAGTATAGCAGTTTCCCTATTAACTTAGGAAAAGTTTTCTAATTATTTGTAATAAATACTTTTCTAGGTTATTTTTGTTTAGAGAGGAACATAATTTCATTCTTGGGAGAAGGATTTGACTTTTGGGATTATTGGGAACAACTTATGGGAGTTTTCTTGAATTGATTTTCTCGTTGTTCTTGAATTGTTCTACATTAATTCTTACGATAACCACTTGCGTCTTCTTCCAATCATCTCTGTATGTTCTAAACTATGTGTTTTTCCCCGAATGCATATAATTTTCTTACAATCATGAGAGGCTAAAACCTCCACAACTAGGGTTCGTGGGAACCATGGTGAATTAACAAACTAGGGTTTGCACAGAGTGATTCTAAGCAAATTCTAATGCTTGTATTGTATTCTCTTCATCTTTAATGTTTCTTAACGGAGTGCAATGTTAGTACTTGCCTAAATTCTTTACTTGCTCGAATATAGAGAACTAGATATTAGGAAAAGAGAATTACAAAAAGCCTTAATTTTTGTGGGTCATTGTATGACTTGAGTTGCAGTTGCAGGATAGTTAATTTGGAACAAATTGATAATGGTTGAAGTGAAATCACTCATGAGACCTAATTCGGTGATTGAGTATAGTTATCCAATAGAGATGAACTAGTCGTTTGGGTAAACCCTAGTAATTAGTTCTAAAAGTAAGCATTGGGAAAGATCATGAGTGTAAAACCCGAAATAGTTATGAATCCATAGGGAGGCTTGATCTTGGGCAGATTTATATGCCCAAGTGATACTCAAATGTGTCATTTTGTCTTGTTTATCTATCGATGTTTGTACATTCTCATGTGAATTGTAATAAAATGTGAATTTATACTAACCAACATGATTAGCGTGGTGTTGCAGGAAAAATATAATTTTACGAAGCTAACATGCATGTTGGGAGAAATCAGGATTGGACTCGGAAGCTAGCAAGGAAAAAAGCACAAGGAAAACACGAATTAAAGGGGCTCCACGATGGAGCAGTGTCACGCTTCCATCGCGGATGCATTCTGCCTGGATGCTGAAATTATGCCAAATTCTAGTAAAGGTGTGCGTTGGGGCCGTGGCACGTTGGCCTAGCCCCGCGTTGCACGCCGTGCCACGTTGGGTTTTAATACTTGGACAACCGGATTCCGGTGAGGGTCCGCGTTGTTGGCGTGTCACGGAGGCAGTGCTCCGCGATGCACTCCATGACACGTTGCTTGTTATTCCGGGAAAAATTCCCACTAGTATAAATAGAACACTTAGGTTCATTTTTAATTATTCTGACTTGGTGGAGCAAGAACGTGGGTTACAGGCAGTTGAGGGGATGAAAATCTCAGGGTTTTTCTCTACCTCCTCCTTCTTTATTTCAATTGCTTGTATGATTAACACTCATTTAACGATGTTTAATCCACAAATGAGTGGCTAAATTCCCTTCTTGCTGAGGTTAAGAACATTTGTATTGAAATGTAATTATCGATAAATTGGTTTTTCATCTTTTCTTCCATGGTTGTTCTATTGATTCTTGTTCATACTGCGTTAATGTGTGGCCAATGTTAATGTATATCTAAAAAGTCCGGTTTCACTAGAGAGAGCAAGAAATTGGAAAGTTGTGAATTGATAGGATATGATCTTTTCTTAGTTTGGGAAAATTGAGAATTGATTTACCTTCAGGATAGTGATATACCTGAAAGTCGTATTAGTCAATTAAGGAATCGGTTTTGTATGGCTAGAACATGAATTTCTTTTTATCACAGAGATGTAGGTGGAAGGTTCATGATTCTTAAGTTGGGTTAAATACGAGAGTTTTAATCCATAGGCAATAATTCTTGACTAGCAACCGGAGGAAAGATTAATCAAATTGTACCGATAATTTATTTCTCTATATGTTCATTTTAACCTCAGCATGCTCATACTTATAGTTCAGACTCAAATTGTATATTCGTTTTAGACTTAGTATAAAATTAGGAACAAAATATCAAAATCTTCTTCACACTATTGTCTGCAGTTTAGAGTTAAAGTTTATACTTGATTAGATTGATACCTTAGTCCATTCCCTGTGAGATTGATACTTGGCTTACTTGAGCCACTTTACTACTTGTTCGACCACATGCACTTGCGTGTAGTTATACCAAACAGACCGAACAAGGCTTCCCTATTTATTTTCATTAACTTGATAAACAACAATCAAATCTCAACATTGTTATGTATTTGATTTTATAAAATCCCTTTTTTAGGAAGTAACACACTTAAAATCTTAAACACTAGCATTATTATATATCTTGACCTTATTCCATGTGGAATCAACCCCAACCTACTTGGGTTCTTTATTGACAATGTCCACGTCATACTTTTACATGAGTGTAATTTGAGCGTTATCAAAAGTGGCGCCGTTGCCAGGGAATACGGCTTAGGATTAGAGTGATTTCTTGTGTTTAACTTTTAGTTGTTATTTGCTTGGTTTACAGCTTTTGTTTTTTTTTTCTATTCAGGCTACAACAGGGAAACCTTAACACTAGATCAACACTCTGAGAACCATGATAGAGGACAATGGGTCGCCAGTTCCTATGGTGGCCCAACTGAGTGTTGAGACACTGGCGGCAGTCTTAATGAATTATGATATGGATGGTGTGCAGGGATATACAAATATGGTATATCTATAACTTCAGGCCAAAGAAGTTGGACCTTGATTTAAAGAACAGGGTGACCCCTCTAGCAAAACCATCAGTTGAGATACCGCCAATCCTGGAACTTAAAGCTCTACACCCACATTTGAGATATGCTTTTATGGGAGAGAACAACACATTGCCAGTGATCATAGCAGCAAACCTTGAAGAATGGAAAGTGGAGGCCTTGGTGTTAGTATTAAGAAGATACAAAAAGGCAATTGGGTGGACCATTGCTAACATCATCGGTATTCCCCCAGGCATTTGCGCCCATAAAATTCATCTTGAACCAAACTGTGTACCTAGCATAGAGCATCAGAGACGACTAAACCCATTGATGCAAGAGGTAGTGAAGAAAGAGATTATAAAATGGCTCAATGTTGGTGTAGTTTACCCCATTGTTGATAGTAAGTGGGTAAGCCTGATACAGTGTGTCCCAAAGAAAAGAAGGATCACGATCGTTTCAAATGAGCGGAATGAGTTGATACCAACAAGGTCGGTTACATGTTGACGGATTTGCATGGACTATCAGAAGCTTAATCATTGGACGCAGAAGGACCACTTCTTGATGCCCTTCATAGATTAGATGCTTGACAGGTTGGCAGGTAAAGGATGGTACTGCTTTCTTGATGGTTATTCGGGGTATAATTAGATCTCGATAGCCCCGTAGGACCAAGAGAAAAATACCTTCACTTGCCCCTATGGAACTCTTGCCTTTATGAGGATGCCATTTGGGTTGTGCAATGCACCGACCATATTCCAACACTATATGATGTCCATATTTTCAGACATAGTGGAGGACACCATCGAAGTATTTATGAATGACTTCTCAGTTATGGATGATTCATTTGAAGATTGCCTTGAGCATTTGAGTAAAGTTCTGAACAGATGTGAAGAAACTAATTTGGTCCTCAATTGGGAGAAATGTCACTTCATGGTCAAAGAGGATATTATGCTGTGCCACAGAATTTTAGGAAAAGGTATAGAGGTGGACAAGGCAAAAATTGAAGTAATCGTAGGCAATTGCCTCCAACTATTTGTGTCAAAGGTATCAGGAGTTTTTTGGGGCATGCAAGATTCTATAGGAGGTTCATCAAGGACTTTTCAAAAATTGCACAACCATTGTGCAAACTACTTGAGAAAAAGGTGAAGTTCGTGTTTGATAAAGCGTGTTTGAAAGCTTCTGAATGCTTAAAGGAAAGGCTCACCTCAGCGCCTATTATCATAGCTCCAGATTTGTCTCTCCAATTTGAGGCAATATGTGATGCCAGTGGGGTGGCCCTTGGTGCTATCTTGGGTCAACAGAGAGCAAAAATATTTCACCCGATCTATTACGCCAATACGACACTCAATGCAGCTCAAAAGAATTTCACAGTGACCGAACAGGAGTTGCTAGCAGTAGTCTTTGCATTTGAAAAGTTTTAGGCATACTTGCTCCGAAACTAAGGTGATTTTCCACACAGACCATACAGCGCTGCAGTATCTAATGTCTTAGAAGGATGTTAAACCAAGACTGATTTGATGTGTATTACTCTTATATGAATTTGAGTTTGAGGAAAAGACTAGAAGGGTACTGAGAATCAGGTGGCTGACCACTTATCCAGATTGGAGACAGAGGCAAGAATAAAAGATGAGATGGACATTGATAATGCTTTTCCAGATGAGCAAGTGTTGGCTGCATCTCAGGATTTGATCCCTTGGTTTGCCGACTATGCATCCGACAGATCTAACTTTGCAGCAAATGAAGAAGTTCTTATTTGATGCTCTGAGGTACTATTGGGATGAGCCTTATATGTTTTGTGTTTGTTAGAATGGGTTAATTCGGAGGTGTGTGCTAGAGGTTGAGATGTTGAGTATACTTGAGCCATGCCACTAATCTCCAGTTGGGGGTCATCACAGTGGTATTCGAACTGCACACAAAATTTTGTGGTGCAGTTATTATTGGCCCACAATCCACCAGGATGCATATGATTTTTCCAAATCCTGTTATCAATGCCAAAGAAAAGGCGGCATCACTCGCAAGCATGAGCTACCATTGACCCTAATTTTGGAAGTAGAATTGTTCGATGTATGGAGTATTGATTAGATGGGTCTATTTGTGAGCTCTTAGGAGATGAAGCATATCTTGGTGGCAGTGGATTACGTTTCAAAATGGATGGAAGTCATTGCACTCCCTAACAATGAAGGGAAAAGTGTCACAGTATTCCTGTGGAAGCACATACTTGTGAGATTTGGTACCCCCAGATCCACCATCAGTGATGGTTGTTCACACTTTTGTAGTCATCTTTTCAGAACTCTACTTGAGAAATACAATGTTAAATATAAGGTGGCAACACCTTATCATCCTCAGTAAAATGGACAAGTGGAAGTCTCGAACATGGATATCAAGATGATTTTGGCTAAAACAGTAAACACCAACTAGACAGACTGGTCTTGGAAGCTCAATGATGCACTTTGGGCATATCAAACAGCTTATAAGACCTCTATTGGTGCATCACCATATCAGCTTGTCTATGGAAAGTCATGTATTTGCCAGTGGAGCTAGAACATAAGGCACTATAGGCACTGAAAAGGTTGAACTTGGACTGGAATGAAGCAGTCAAGTTGAGGCTAGATCAGCAAAATGAGATGGATGAGTTTCGGCTCCGATCTTATGAGAGTGGAACTATCTATAAAGAGAGGATGAAAATCTATCATGATCGAAAGATTGCAAAAACATAATTCAACGCTGGTGACTTGGTACTCCTATTTAACTTGAGGCTCTACTTGCATATAGGGAAATTAAAATCTAGATGGATGGGACCTTATCGAGTGGTGAACGTGTCCCCATATGGTGCTGTGGAACTTGAAAATAAGGATGATAAGAGATTCAAGGTGAATGGACAAAGGGTGAAGCTGTACATAGGAAATGCCAATAAGGTAAGATCAATCAAATCGGTGTTTCTTGATGCGGCCTAAACAGGCAAAGGAGTGACATCGTGTCGCAATGTTAAATTAGGTACTGCATGGGAGGAAACCCATGAATGGTTGGTGAAGTCTGAGTAGCTGACAGGAGTTCTTAGAGCACTACAGGTATGTCCTTTTCCTTGTTCTTATAGCTAATGCTTTGGGGATAAAGCATGCTTTTAAAAGGGGGGTATAATTGCATTTTTTGGGGTTTTGTCTTTCATCCAAGGGTTTTTGTTATCGTATTTCTTTTTCCTCCAACATGCTATCTAGTAGAACCGGCATATTTAGGATTTTGTTTTATGTTTTGCTTAGTTAGAGGCAGTTAGGAGTACTTAATAGCCAACGAATGCACATGTTTTGAAATACTGAAAAAATGACCTTGAATGAAAGTTTTTGGTCTTCTAGTAGTGTATGTTGAATACAATGTATGATTTATGTGGATCTTTTTATTGCATTAGTCTAGTAGCATGTGTAATTATAGCTTAGTTGTGTAGGAACTGGATAGGTGGAATTAATGCAAATCTGTACCATGTGTGAGTGAGGATTTATACTCATTTCAATATTGCGTTGAGGATCTAGAACTTTTTAGATTGGTCTTTACACGGGTTATAGGATAGTTGGTTAGGAAAGGATCATAGGCCATTTTTCATTTAGCCCACTTTAGCTTAAATTACCCAACCAAATAAAAAATGAATCCCTTGATCCCGACTTTGAGCCTAAAATTGATCATTTTTCTTTGATTACCTATTCACCTTTCCTATTATTTATAATGAACCAGTCTGGACCCGATCCCTCTGTGGACATTGTGAACCTCAACTCAGGCAAAATGCCTAAGTTGAGGGTGGCTATAGTAGGGTGCGTAGACTGTGAGGAGGTGGAAAATAAAAAAAAGGATCAAAGAAAAAGTGGGGTGGGGTGTGAAAAGAAAAATGAATAAAAGAAGAGCTGAAATGAAAAGAAAAAGAAATGTAAAAAGATGACAAAAATACACCACACTCACACAATGCATTTAAACAGAGAAAAAGGGAGGAAAAGTAGAAAAAAGTGAAAAAGTGGTATGAAGTGAAAGTGAAGTCAAGTATGTAGTGCCAAGGAGGGTTTAGTCACAAAATTTCATATTTACCATACCCAGCTAGAATCCTACATTACAAGCCGAATAAAACCCTATAGTGATCCTAGCCTAACTATCGGAAAAGCTGAAGTAGAGAAAATAAGAGCAAGCCTATGGTATCTGATATGCAGTACTTGAAACTTTGTTGTGAGTGTGAGAGTCTTACTTGCTTAGTCCCAAGTTTCATACTTCTAGACATCTGTGAGTTTTAGGAACTTCATTTGCTGTGAGGGTACTTGGTTTTATTATATTCTGCCAATTCTCTGTGTGAGCAGCACTAGTGATAGCTGATTCTATGTTGATAGTTAGATGCCATATCTTGATCCCTGTATATTATGAGTTGTAATTGCATGAGCGCATAGCTAACTTGATTTGAATGAAAAAGGGGGTCAAAAGATGATTGTGGTTTCTGTGCATAGTATGGTTATGTTGGTTGTAGGTCGTCTAGTTTACTTTCTAGTTAAGCGTCGTTTTATAGTTTTGTTTTATTTTCCTGAGGACATGGAAAAGTCTTAAGTTGAGGTTGTTGATGTGTTGTGATTTTATAGTACTTTCGACACTTAAAATTGAGGAAATAAGCATGGACTTAGGTATGTTTGTACGGATATGATGCACTTGTATCATCTTGGTACGAGCTGTATGTGAAAAAGTAGTGAAAATGTAGTGAAAAAAGCAGAAAAAGGGCCAAGTATGGACCTCAATACAAGTTGTTTCATCTTGGTACGAGCCGTACAGAGAATCGTGGAAAAGTTAGAAGATATGTTGAACCAAAGAGCCTAAGTACGACTCTTGGTACAAGCCGTACCAATGCAGTAGTGATAAAGTTTAGAGGAAATTGCACTGAGTTAGCATCTTGGTATGGGTAGCAACCACGAATTGTGTTATCTACATATGACCCATGCCAAGGAGCCATGTTAAAGTTCAGAAGAATTGATTAATGGTAGATCTTAAGGTACGATAAGAAGTCACGAGTCGTAGAATGAAGATACGAGTCATACCAAGCCACTCGTGAAAAGATTCAGAGGATGCCAGAACTTTCAGGTTCAAACCATGACAAGATAGTATGACTCATAGGTTTATGGTATGAGTCATACTAGTTTCCAACACTTATCCAAAATCAGAAAAGGCAACCAATGTATGCGTGAAGGTATGACCCGTACAATCATGGTATGGGTCGTAAGTGAAGTAGGTAGCAGTTTACCAATTTCCTTATTAATTTAGGAAAAGTTTCTAATTATTTGTATAAATACTTTTCTAGGCTATTTTTGTTTAGAGAGGAATAGAATTTGATTCTCAGGAGAAGGATTTGACTTTTGGGATTATTGGAAACAACTTTTGGGAGATTTTCTTGAATTGATTTTCTCATTGTTCTTTAATTGTTCTTCATTAATTCTTGCAATAACCAAGTGGGTCTTCTTCCAATTATCTCTATAAGTTCTAAATTATGTGTTTGTCCATTAATGCGTATAATTCTCTTACAATCATGAGAGATTAAAACCTACACAACTAGGATTGTGGGAACCATGGTGAATTAACAAACTACGGTTTGTACAAAGTGATTCTAAATCAATGTTAATGCTTGTATTGTATTCTCTTCATCTTTAATGTTTCTTAATGGAGCTCAACGATAGGACTTGCCCGAATTCTTTACTTGCTTGAATCTAGAGAAGTGGAGATTAGGTAAAGAGAATAACAACAAAGCCTTGATCTTTATGGGTCATTGTATGACTTGAGTTGCGGTCATAGGATAGTTAATTTAGAACAATTTGATAACGGTTGAAGTGAAATCACTCATGAGACCTAATTCAGTGATTAAGTATAGTTATCCACTAGGGACGAATCAGTCATTTGGATAAACCCTAGTTATCAGCTCTATAAGTAAGTATTGGGAAAGATCAGGAGTGTAAAACCTGAAGTAGTTATGAATCCATGGGGACACTCCCCTAGTTATTTGCATTAAGTTGATAAACAACAATTAAATATCACATTATTACGTATTTGCTTTTATAAAACCTCCCTTTTTAGGAAGTAACACAATTAAAAGCTTAAATACTAGCCTTATTCTATATCTTAACCTTATTCCCCGTGGGATCGACCCCAACCTAGTTGGGTTCTTTATTGACAACGGTTGCATCATACTTTTACAGGAATGATTTGAGTGTTATCAGTGATTTAATGCCACAACACGACTATGGTCACTTTTACTCTTTCATTCGAGTGAAACATTGACCAAACTAACTATCTAACAAACGCTTATGCAGCACACACTACTCAACTAGCTGATTTCACCCTCTAGGCTCTACCACCAACGTAACTGTAAAGTCATCATAGTGAAGAGGAATCATTGCTTCTCTAAACACCTTGAAAACTGTCTCCTATCCATCCAACCTTATAAACATCTTGCTCGACTTTACCTGTATGATAGCGTCAACGATGGCTAAAAATCCACTCCCCAAAATGAGGGGAGTGTTGCATCTGCTTCATAATCTAGAATTATGAAGTCTACTGGTAGGATGAAAGGTACCACCTTTATCAATACGTCCTCTATTATTCCATCAGGATAGGCAAGAGATCGGTCTGTAAGCAGTAAAGTCACTATGGTAGGACGTGGTTCACCTTAACCCAAAGTTCTAAACAAGAATGCAGGCATCGGATTAATACTTGCACCCAAGTCATATAACGCGAAACCTACTTCCTTATTTCCAATCTCCATTGGAAGGGTGAAGCTCCCGAGGTCCTTCAACTTTTTAGGAATTTTTTTTTGAACCTGAAACTGCACTCTTCCGTGAGACCCACAGTTTCAAACTCCGTTAACCTCCTCTTGTTGGTCACTGATCTTGGGCAGATTTATATGCCCAAGTGATACTCAAACGTATCATTTTCGCCTTGTTTGTTATGCAATGTGTATACATTTTCATGTAATTGGTAATAAAATTTGAATTTATACTAACCAACATGATTAGCATTTGTTTGCAGGTGAAATATGATTTTTAGGAGCTAAAATGCATGTTGGGACAATATCGGAGTTGGACTTGGATGCGAGCACGGAAAAGACATTGGAATGCGCAATGTAAAGGGACTCCGCGATGGAGCCGTGCCACGCTACCATCGCGGAGGCACACTGCCTGGAGGGTGATTTAATTGGCAATTTCCAGTGAAGCCTCGCGACAGCTCCGTGGCACAGAGATAAGCCTCCGCGTTGGCCTCCGTGCCATGTTGAGGCTATATTCTCGGACCCTATATTTCCAGTGAGGGTCCGCGTCCACGCCGTGTCACGGAGGCAGTGCTCCGCGTTGGCCTCCGTGACACGTTGCTTGTTATTATGGGAAAAATTCCCAATAGTATAAATAGAACACTTAGGCTTATTTTTAATGAATTCAGACTTGGTGGAGCAAGGACGTGGGTTAGAGGCAGTTGAGGGACGAAAAAGCTAAGGGATTTTCTCTCTTTCTTTCTTCTTTCAATCAATTGTATGTATGATTAACACTTGTTTTAGGATGATTAATCCACAAATGAGTGGCTAATTCTCTTCCTTGCTGAGGTTGTGAACAATGGTGATGAATTTTGATTATTGAATTGTATGGCTTTTCATCTTCTTCTTCTATGTTGTTCTATTAATTCTTGTTTCTACTGCATTAGTGTGTGGCCGACATTAATGTACATCTAAAAAGTCCAATTTCACTCGAGAGAGAAAGAAATTGGAAAGTTGTGAATTAATAGGGTATTGTTCTTAACTTAATTTGGGAAAATTGGGTTTTGATGTGCTTTCCTGATAGAAATATACTTGAAAGCCGTATTAGTCAATTTAGGAACCGAAATTGTATTGCTAGGTCATAAATTGCATTTGATCACAGAAATGTAGACGAATGGTTTATGATTCTAAAGTGAGATTAAATATGAGAGTTTTAATCTCTAGGCTAATGTTCTTGGCTAGCAACAGGAAGAGAGGAATAACCAAATTATGATTATAATCAAGTTCATTACTTGTTCTTAACCTTGGCATGCTCATATCCATAGTTTCAATTTAAAGTAAATATTTGTTAATAGTTTAGTATATAGTTTATAAACAAAAATTCTTTAACTTTTGGTTACGTTGTTGTCAGCATAATTAGAAGTAAGCTAGAATATAGTATACTTAAGCAATTTTACTTATCCAGAGTCTCCTTGGTTCGATACTTGGCTTACTTAGCCACTTTATTACTTGTTTGACCACGTGCACTTGCGTGTCGGTTTTAACCTATATACCAAACCACCGAACAGTCACAATGTTTTTCAGGTACTTAGCATATTTTGGAACTTCCTACAAAAGCTCCACCAATGCTAAGTTAACATGTACCTGCTTCAACACATCAAGAAATTTCTGGCAAACTGAGTCCTCCTTCTGTTTCTTAAACCTTTGCGGAAATGGGGGCAGTGGTATGGCTACTATAACTTTTGGTTGGGAGTTGCTTGACTCACTAACCTCACTCTTGGACTTCCAACCTACTCATCATCAACTTTTTTTTTCTTTGGGCATCACCTCACCCAGGTCTTTACCAATGTGCAAAGAGATTGCGCTCACATTTTCCTTGGGGTTCTTCTCGGTGTTACTCGGAAGTGCCCCTTGTGGTCTGATAGTCTGCTGCAGGCCCAATTGCCCCATTTGTCTCTTAAGCTCATGTATAGACTTTTGCATCTCATTAACCACCTGAGTTTGTTGAGCCATCCACTGCTTCATTGTCTCCTCAAGAGAACTGCTTGGCTGCTGACCCTGAGACCTTGGATAGGTGTTTTGGGGCCTTTGGAAATTTTGATTCCCTCTCCATAAGGGATTGGATGCATTCCTGTACCGCTGGTTATAACTATTACCTATAAAACCTCCACCATGACCTTGTTACCATAAAAAATATACAGATTTGTGGTTTAGTGGACAACCCGAATATGTGCGGCATTCTCCATATGCTTCACATGATGTTGGTGGAGTCTAAACCTAATGTACCTACTGTACTTGGCTTCCTGCTGGTGTGGACACAAGCTTGCTAATCAAATTCACCGGCTAGCTAATGTCTGCTCTGATTGCCACAACACCATCTACCTCGAGTTTCCCTAGCACCTTAGCTACTATGAATCCTTTACCTGAGTCCTGATAACCCGGACTCCCCGTCGACATGAGGTTCAAAAGAGCCTCTATTTCATCATAGCTCTTGGACAAGATCTGTCCCTGTGCGGTAGCATCAACCAAGCAAGATATTTGACTCGGGCTTCAGACCCTCTATAAAGTTATGCCCAATTATCTCCTTAGGCTTCATGTGGTGTGAAAAATCTCTCAAATAGCCCTTGTAACGTTCCCACACTTGAGCAAAGGTTTCACCATCTTTCTGCAAAAACTCGGTGATCTTCCCTCTTAATTTCTTGGTTCTCCTCGAAGAGAAAAAACTATTGATGAATTTGTTGGAAAGAGTCTCCCACGTGGTGGTGTAACCTATTGGCTCATTTTGAAGCCACTTCTTGGCTTCACCAATCAGCGAGAACAGAAACAATGTCAGTTTAACATATTCATCTAACACGTTCTGGTAGTGAAAATTCTCACTCAGCTCCATGAACGTCATCAGATGCCTATAGGGGGTCCTTGTGCCGCTTATCCTGATATTGGAAAGTGTTTTGGACCAGCTCCATGGTCCCTTCTTTCATCAAAGTTTTCAGTGATGGCCGACTTAATGATTTCTTTAGAAGCATTCTCCAAATTCGGCCTAGAAAAGTTCAATATTGGAACCCTCTCCTGATTGTTGCACTATGTCTGCTCGTTATTCTCCATGATTAATCTTCAAAAGGTTCTCTCAATTTTAGGATTAAAAGAAGCCAAAAGTTATTATTGGCTTCTTGTACTTGGCATACACTGAGCACACAACCTTGTAAACTTCACAAAAACAAGAAACAAACTTAAAATACAAAATAGTTTAATAAAATCCTAACCAACAAACAATCAAACAATATTCAAGTCTCCGACAACAGCGCCAAAAACATGATGTCGCTCAAGCGGACGTGGTCTCCAAGTAATATAGGACTGAAAGTATCGATAATCGATCCCTCAGATACTTGTCAGCTCAATCATTTAAGTTTACTTCTTTATTTCACTATTCTATCAAACAGTTGAAATGGGGAATGGTTTAGATAATTAAACTATTAAAAGCTTTAACTATGAAATTAACTAAAGACTATTGCAAACTTTATTTTACTTCAGATGGTGATGAGAATCTAGGGAAATGACACTTTTTCTTCAAGTTGAGTTTTTAAGTTGTGATTATGCTAATAACAATTCTTCCTATAGTTGCTAGTTGCAAGTTACTATCCTATTCCTTGCCACTCTCCCAAGCATCGAAGAACTATCTCATGAACTCTAACGCTTATATCCCTATGGTCGTAGGAGAAACATGAAACAACAATTAGGCCTACTTGTATTTTAACTAAACAGGGTTGAAGGGTATATCCCTATCCTCAATAACAAATTCTATCCTCTCACCGATACGTTCAAGGGTCTTCGAATTCCTATTTTATATTTAGCTTTAACCTTTTCGATTCCCTTTTCCAAGTTCAACCTAAAGGCCAATAGATTTACTTACAAAGTGATGAATCTAGTAAATAAGCAATTCTAACAAGTAAATAAAAACTACTATTAAAGAAGAATAAAAAATAGCATAAATTAGTCTTTCAAACTTCAACCATACACCATGGCCAAGACCCTAGAGTATGAGTTTAGCCACTCATAGATAAGTGGAAAAATAAAGACTTAATCATCATCATTCCAAGTGAAACAATAAAGAAAAAAAAAACCTAAGTAGAAACTTATCTCTCCTTCCAAGCCGCATTACAACCCTCCATAAATAAAATACGTAACGTAAAGGTAATCCAAAGATTTCTAACAAATGACCTAGAGGCTATATTTATAGTTGAGCCTTAAAATGACTTCTTCTGCCCTCAAGTATTTGTCTTTAACATCAGCAAATTATGTCCCGAAATAGGCCTGCCACGCCGCCCTCTCCATAGCCCCAAGTTGAACTCAACTTTCCTCTGAAGTTTAGCTCTTGGCGCCTAGCCCCATCCATAGCACCAAGGTGTTAGCTAAATTTCAACACTCCTGGATCATCCGGGTGCCCCATACACTCATTGGCCCCGAGTGTTAGTAAAATATCTTGGCTCTAGAACCTCTCTGGTGCCCAGCCCCATCCATAGCATCAGAATTTTGGGAAATTTCTCTATGTATGGAATGCTCTGGGACTCCGTGCCTCTTATCTCGCCAAGGTGTTGAATGAAATCTTTTGAAGTTTGGGACCTGGCGCCCGGCGCCAGCCATAGCTCCAAGTCCTTCCTTTCACACTCTCAAATCTTCACACCTTGGGCTAATTTAGGTCCTTTTTCCTTGGTTTCCTACTCAAAACAACTAAAATCATTTGTTAGCTTACTAAACACATAAACACATGAATTCATGCATTTCATAAGGATTATGAACTCAAAACAAGGTAAACGATGGGCAAAACATGGCAAATGGGCATAGAAATATGGCCAACATCATACGACTTGTTGTATCTGGTCGTACCATGAAACTTGCACTTGAACATTTTCTGAATCTTCATCATGGGCAATAGTTACGGCTCATACCGGATGGTACGACTCATACTGTGACCCTTAGAACACCATTTTCTGCACTTTTACACTTCTTTTCTTCACTTCAACTCCTAAACTTGATTTTCCTGCAAATATAGCAAGAGAACCTCATATTTGTATAAACACATCCAAGTTCTAGCATCTTTTCTATGTTTAAGCATTGAAAGTATCATAAAACTATGACACATCAACACCCTCAACTTAAAACTTTTGCATGTCCTCAGGCAAATAAAAACTACTACATATATGACGCTTAACTAGAAAGTAAAATGTAAGACTCACAACCAACAATTTTGATAATTTGCACACATGATCACTGTCAATGTCCAATCCTCTTTTTATTTCAAATAATTAAAACTGAGAATGCTATGTACACATGCAACTACAAACCATGACATAAAGGGATCTAGATATGGAATCAAATGATTTGCAGACAACTGAGAAAACACTAATGCGATTCACACAAACAACTGACAGGGTATAATACAACCTATGTACCCTCACAATAAATAAAGTCCCGAATACTCGCAATGATATAAATGTATAAGAACTAGGACTAATACCAAAGCACTCACCTATAAAAAAAGTTCAAACACTGTATGTGATACCATAGCCTTTCCCTTATTTTCTATACTCTGGCTCTTTAGACAGTCAGGTTAGATCACTGTAGGACTATTATTCGACTGGTAATGTAGGCTTGGGGGCAGGTATGGTAAATATGAAAAAAATGACTCACCTTCCTTTCCACTGAACAGATTCTGGCTCCACTTCTACCTTTTTCTCCCTTTTTCCTTTTTATTCAGCTTTCAACTTGTGGATGTGGTTTACTTTTCATTTTACTCTTTTTCTCTTTTTCTTCGACTTTCAATTTTTCTTTCCTTTTCCTTTTATTTTTCTTTTTCACACCACACCTATATTTTCACTGTCTAGCGTTTTCTTTATCTCCCCTACACAGTCTACGAACCCCTACAATAGTCACCCTCAACTTAGGCAATTTTTCTAAGTTAAGGTTCACAATGTCAAAGGAGGGATCAAAGCCAAAATAGGTTCATTATAAACAAGAGGGAAGGTAAATGGTCTAATCAAAGAAAAGGTCAATTTCAGGCTCAAACTTTGGATCAAGGGATACTTATTTCATTTCGTGGGATAATTTAGGCTAAAAGTGGGCTAAATCAAAAAATGACCTATGATCCTTTTCTAACTAACTATCGTCCGACCTATGCAGGACTAACCAAATAAGTTCTAGATCACAATACACAGTGCTGAACTAAGTAAGAACCTCACTCTCATATAGCACAGGGTTATATCACACTACTATCTATCTTGTTCATCAACAACTACATTACAGTTAATCATTCTTATATTCCTAATGTCATAAAAAGATCCATAATGGTCATGCTTTGCAGCAGAAATACACACAGCTAATCACAAAAATTTAAAAAGGGGTCATTTTTCAAAAGCAACAAAAATCAAACACATATACATTTTATTAGCTACTAAGTACTCCTAGATTACTTCTAATTAAATAAAACAAATATATATCCTAAACATGGTGGTTCTACTAGATAATATGCCCGAGGAAAAGAAACACGACAATAAAAACTTTCAGACGAACAAAAAAACCATAAACAAGTACCCCCCCCCCTCCATAAAAAGATATTCTTTGTCCCTAAAGAATCCAAACAAAATCAAGGAAGGGACATACCTATGGTTCTCTAGACATTTCTGTCATCCTCAATAGGCAGGTGTTGTGGCACACTCTCCGCCCCAACAATCATGGCACTATTGGTGGTCGACGCACTCAGTGGTATAGTGATGATTGTGGGGGTTGTGTATACCCCCTCAGCAATCCTGGTCGCCTCAACGACCTTAGTAGATCTTTGGGCTGAATTTGGATGACCCGAAGGGTCCTCACCATTTACAAGCTGGCTGGGCGCAGTAGTGGAGTTACCTGCTCTCTCACTCTCTCTTGCATCTCCTCCGTGTGCAGGCCATGGGTCTACTGACTCGCTACTGCTGCCCGTTTGCATTCCTTCTTTTCTCTCTTTTTCTTCTTCCTAGGGGCCTCCTCCTCTTCCACCCTAGTCACCTTCCGCTTACCCTTATCTCTAGAAGCCAACTCATGGGTCTAGAAACTTTCTATCTCTAGATCCTCATCAAGCTCATCCTCAAGTAGTGGGATGGTTGGGGCTGGCAAAATGGCTAGCCGTGGACATGATAACTCAGTGACCTCCCTCCTGAGTGTGCCCAACTCATCTTTCAGGCCCCTCACATCTAGTATCTCAGCCAATCGCTCATTAAGCTGTAGCTCAAAGTTCTAGAGTCTGGTATGCAATGCCTTATATACCTCATCTATCTCAGCCTTCACCTACGACTTGACCTGCTCCATCATAATATTGAACTTCTTTTCAATAATGGTCAGTCTCTTGGCTATCTTTTGTAGGAAATCTTGAGGCACCAATACATACCCAGCAGGAGCCTAACCTAGACTGTTCGTTGTCGAAGAGGATGATGTGTTGGGCGTGGCTGCTATGTATCCGGCATCGGTATCCGGCATCTCATCACTCTACTCAACTCTGGTGGGGACATACATATACTCGCCCCCGTCTTGTCTTAATATCTGGAGTGTAGACTGTACTCTAACCCAGCCTACCAGGTTCATCTCATCTCAAATTAGGATAATGAATGCTGTCAAGTACCTCCAACCCAAGAATCGATCTTCTTTATGGTTTAGACTCTATACATAATCCATATACCAAGCTCGTGAAGGGAAAAGTAGTGCTCAATGCCAAGGCTCTATCCCAGATTTCCTAGGCTATGATCTGAGGGACATTGATTGCATACCTAGACATAATGCTCGCCACCATCCCTGCTCGATCAGCGCTCAAGGTGTTATCATTTGCAGTAGGCAACAACCTGTATCAGACTAGTATCCAGCAAGCGTTTGCAATGAAATTGAGCAAAGCTTTTGTGACCTGCCGACCAATAGTCACCCAATCTGCCTCTTCCTTCTCTTCCGCAAAGACGCTGGCCAACCACTTCACATACCGCTAACAATCCTCTATGTCTAACTGTTTGACCTTTTTCAAGGCATCTATTATGTGGTCAAACTCGGTAGTGGTAGATAGAGCCTGATACTCTGAAGTGTACAATATTCAAACAATGATCCTCTCTGATATATCCACAAATCTCCCCCAAACCTATGACTCTCTACAGTCAGGGCTGATCTTTAACCTTCTATTCGGCTAGGGTCTGATGCTCCAGAGTGACCAAGTAGTTGGCATAGAACTCCCTGACCATGTCATCACTAAAGCTGTCAAGGGCCCTTTCTATCCACCCAAAGTCATATAGCTCAAATAACCTTTTCATCTCCTCTATCTGGCTGAGATGTCCATGACTTGGGACTTTCCTTGTGCCCTAGTGATTTGTGGCTCCTCGATTTCATTAGTGTAAATGTCATATTCTTCCACCAAATCACTAGGTGAATCTACCTCCTGCTCAGATGCAGAGGCCTCATCCATCAGTGCTCTTTGGGCTGCTATCTCCTCTGGAACCCTTTTGTCTGGTGTATTCTTGCTTGATTTTCCTTTGCGTGCCATTGTACCTGTGGAGGAGAGGTTAGTACATGTGATTCCAGAAAACGTAAGCAAAAAAAGATTATCTGTAGATTTTTGTTACACCTTATCAGTATGAATCGTACCAAGGTGGTGTGATTCGTACTAATAATCATGGAATTGAGTTTCACAGGTGCGACTCGTACCAAGGTGGTACGATTTGTACTAAGGGTCATAGAATCAACTCCTGAATATTGTAACTTCTGATGTTTTTGGTACGATTCAATACTACGACCCGTGGTGGGATCCTACGAGTCTTACCATAGGTCATGCCTGATGTTCTATGTACGACGCTTTTCAGGTTCTCTTATATGATCACTTGGTACGACTTGTGGTGAGATACCACAGTTTGTACCAAATCTTGTACCTTTACTTCAGAGCTAGTGTTAGTGGGACAGTCCTAACTAATCATCCTACAAGTCGTGGCAAGATACCACGTGTCGTAGGATGGCTCGTGAAGCCTGTCCTCACCCCTGTGCATTAACAATTATAGAAACAAGTTCTGGGGTGATTATTCAGACTTCACCTCCCCCCAATTTTATGCAAACACAAATTTTAATTACCCACACGATTTTGTCATTTTATTTTTCCCATTAACACCTTAACCACAATAATTTAAACCAATAAAGTGATTTCACTTTATAAACCCATTCATACAACAACATGATAACCTCCTAATCATGCTTCTACAATCATTTTCAAGAATGGAGGAGTCACAGTTGGCCATCAGTGAGCATAAACAAAGAGAAGCCATGAACATTTTTCAACTTACTTGACATGTTCTTAAGCAATGCTTCTTTGGTTGGGGTTTAGAGTAGAAATTACTTCTTATGATTCAAAATTAACTTGAAAGTGATGTTTAAATGGATATTGAGGGTTCTACGGGAAGAGTGGGAAGAATAGGAGGAAATCGTGGGATCATGTAGTAATTTTTAGACCAGATTTTAGTTTTAAATCAGTTTGGGGCGGTTTTAAAATTATGGGTCGAGTTAGGTGGCATGGGTTATTTTCATTTAATGGATTCTCATGAATCGTACCATGAGTCATAGGTCATACCTATAACTCATCCCTACCTTCCGTACCTAAGGTTCAGAGAACTTACATGGGAACCTAGGGATGCATGGTACGATTCGTACCAGGCTGCTACGACTTGTACCATGTCTCAGAGTTTGTGCTTTCTTCCATTTGACACTTGAGAGAGTTCATCATGATAGTGTTACTATGACTCTTTCCACAAAGTTATGATTCATAATAACCAACTGTGGTGTAAACTCCTGCATTTATTTTAGGCTCTGTTCCTGATTACGACTGGTACTACGAGCTCTAACACTATCATACGGTTCATACTAAGGCTCATAGTCCGGACCTATAACCCAGTATTCATCTTTTAGTCCCTATTTCACTTGTACACTACAACACACTTGAGTTCTGAAAAGTTTCAATATACCACTTTGCTTGGTTGCCTCCCAAGAAGCGCCTAATTTAACGTCGCGGCATGACACAGGTAGTTTGGTTACTCAAGCATCACTAAACTACCTCATGGGTTTCTTCCCATGAAACACTTAATTTAAAGTCATGGCACGGTGCAAGCTTCTTTACTACTCAAAATTTTTCAAGAAACTTTAATTCAACCTCAATTGCTGAGACCATTTTGAATTCACTCGGCTGCTTCATTGACCTACAGACGTTGAAACTGACCTCTTCCTCATATAATAAGAACTTCAACTGTCCAACTTCAACATCCACTAGGGCTCACCCACTGGCAAGGAATAGTAGCTCCAAAATTATGGGGAGCTCAAAATCCACTTTACAATGTAAAATCACAAATTAAGCTGCAAAAATAAACTTGTCCACCTTCACTAGAACATCATGAAGGTTACCCACTAGCTTCTTCAGTGTGCAATCTGCCATCAGTAGCCGCATTATCATTGGTGTGGGGGCTCCCAACCCTAACTGCTTAAATACAGCTAGCGGCATTAAATTGATGCTAGCTCCAAGATCGCACAGTGCCTTGGCAAACTTAAAATCTCCAATAGTGCATCGGAAGATGAAGGTACCTGGGTCTTCCTTCTTCTGTGCAAGGACTCGTGAGGCGATTTCACTGTGCAAATTTCCAATTGGTTCATAGCTCACTGATTGCTTTCTTGTCACTAGGTCCTTCATCAATTTAGCATAGCTAGAAATCTACTTTAGTGCCTCACCCAAGGGAATGTTCATAGACAGTTGCTTAATCATGAATAAGAACTTGTGAAATTTCCCATCATTTGCCTTCTTCTTCATTCTCTAAGGAAAAGGTGGAGGTGGTCTTTGGATAGGTCTGAAAATATGTGGGGCCTCCTTCTCCTTCTCCTTCCCCTTCTTATGAGAAATATCCTTTTTAGAAACTAGAGACTTTGTCGCCTCTGCACTACCTTTAATCATCTATTTTGTAGCCTCAACTTCCTTATCTGAATCAATTTCCTTTGTTTCAGCCATCTCAACTACAATGGGCATGGGTGGGTCAACTGTTGCTTTTCCACTCCTAGTAGTCACAGCCATGCAATGACTATCATTCTTTGGATTTTGAACCATTACTAAGGAGTGTACCCTTCTGCCTCTGGTTTAGGGATGTGGACATCTGGCCCAATTTCTACTCAATCTATTTAATCGTTATGGCATGAGACTTAACTTTCTAATTCATGCCAGATATGTCTCTATGAATGTCTTTCAGGTGATCATTGATTAACATTGCCTTTTTTAATAACTCAGTCATCATTCTCTCCAGTTTTGAAATTCCTATATCACCCTCACGAGCCTTAGGAGGCACATACAAGTCTATGCAGTCATTATGGTATCCGTCATTTTTCCTCCAATCACCTTCCCGATCTTGCCCTTTGCTTTTGTCCATGTACCCAAATATATTGTATTTATCCCAGTATTGATTCCGACCTTGATTACTGGAGCCTCTGTGCCAAGTTTCTTGACGATATCCTTGAGCCTTAGCCCTAAACCTGTCACCTGGTTATCGAAGAAGTTTGCTTCATCCTCAGAGTCAAAGTGCTCAAACCTCAGATCCTAACTCTGAGCTCCCACTGGATTCACTTACTGAGCTCTAGATCCCATGATATGCTTCATGAGTAGGTCAATAGATGTCCTCATATGTGCTAACTCCTGGTCAGATTTCTCTTCTTTTTTGCGCTGCTCCACAGTCATCCCAATTGCATATGTACCTGCAGCTACCTCAGCTTCTCTGGTATCCCAGGCTCTACTGGTTTTAGTCACTCAGTCAAGTTTTGTTGCTGCTTCTTCCCATGAGTAATTCATTAATGCTATAGTATCTGCTATTGACTTATTGATGTTGTTCAAGGATCTGTAAAATATTACCAACAAGCTCTCATTTGGAATTCTATGGTTTGGGCACTTATTTAATTTTTTCTTGAACCGTAGCCATATCTCATGAAGTACCTCCGTCTTGAGCTGTCGGAAGTTATATATCTTATCTTTGAGTTGCAGCATCCTTGAAGGTGGGAAGAACCTTTCAAAAGGCGTGTTTCAATTCTCTCCAATTGGTGATGGAGTTATTTGGCAACTCCGATAACCATAGAGTAGCTTCACCAGCTAGAGAGAACAGAAAGAGCCTCAGTCTGATTGTATCTTGGATCACTCTAGGCAACCTGTATGCATTGCAGATTCCTACAAAATTCATCAGGTGGAGATTTGCATCCTCAGCAGCATTACCGCTAAACACTCCCTTCGTTCAGCAATTGAATCATCTTGCTAGTGATGTCAAATTTCGCCCCAAATGGCAGAGGTGGGGGTACAATAGCTCCTGTTGACCTAACTTCATCAGTATCCGGATCCTCATCATTATCAAAGTGAGGAGCATATTTGTGGAACTGATGTGGTTCACGCCCTCTATTCCTTCTATTTCTTCCAGCATTCTCAACTTCCTCCTATGCCTCATCAGCCTCCTGAAGAGCATCCTGACGAGATAAATCCATCGGATAGGCTTCGTTAGCTCACCGAGCTTTGTTGGCTACCCTGGACTCCATCGCTCAGGGGTATGAATACCAGACATCTTTTTCAGTGTTCGTTCAAGTTCTTGATCAAGTAGGAGTAGGTGTTTTCCACTACTCCAAGTACTTGACATTCACCAAGTGGTAACTTGTGTCAAACAAAGGCAAAAGAAAACGTAAATGAGGAAATAAAGACTCAAAGTTAAATAAAAGCAATTAATATCATCTTAAGCCGTATTCTCTGGCAACGACGCATTTTTGATAACGCTCAAGTTATACCTCAAAAAAAGTATAACGCGGTTGTTGTCAATAATGAATCCAACCACAGATAAGGTTGATCCCACGAGGAATATGGTCAATATTTCGACTAACGCTATTACTTATTCTTTTAGTTCAATTATTTCCTAGGGGTTATTTTATATAAAATAATAAGTGACAGTGTTGTAAAATAGTGTTGTAATCATAAATATGCAATTAACTAGAGAAGTGTTCCCCATGGATTCACTATGTCGAATTATTACACTTGTGATCTATTCCAATACTTCGCCTATAGAATCAATAATATACATTCATCCAAATGGCTGATTCGCCCCTATTAGATGACTATACTCAATCATCGGATTAGATCTCATGAGTGTTCCTAACTAACCTTTATCAATGATTCCAAACTAATTTTCCTGCGAATGCAGCTCAAGTTATTATATGAAAATTGATAATTTCGAGTTTTTGTTGTCTTTCCCTTTTCTTAATCTCTACTTTTCTAGGTTCAAGCTAGTAGAAAATACGGTCTAATCCTAATGCTGTGCACTGTCAAGAAACAATTATCATGAAGGGATGAACACTATAAGCATCGGTATTAGTTTAGAATCACTTTGCATTAACCCTGATTTGCTATTTCACTATGGTTCCCACAACCCTAGTTGTGGGTGTTTAGTTACTTATAGTTGCAAGAACAACTATAGAAAAGATAGAAGAATTCATAAGTAAGGACTTACAATGATGAAAGAATAAAAATCCTATGATTAATTACACAATAAATCTTCAAAGTTGAGAACACAATGAAGAAAACTTATTCAAATTTTGTGTATTTTTGTTCTGTAAGTTGCGTTAGGAAACTCCCAAAACATGATAATAATGTTAAGTATCGAATCTCTCAATAAAAAATAAAAGGAAAGTATTATACAATTAATGAAATTTTTTCCTAAATTAACAGGGACTGTTGCACCGGGATGACCTACGAATCGTAGCATGCTGCTATGAGTCGTGGTCAGTGCTCGTGGTATGGTTGGAAGCTTCTGGTCTTATCAGGTACGAGTGCCTGGTACGACTCATGATGTGTCACTACGAGCTGTGATAACTAGTCATGGTCTGGACTTCTGAAATGCAACAACTTTGAAATCAACCTACGGGTCGTTACTACGACTCTTACCATACTAGTACGACCTGTGCAATCAAATTGTGCCCTCAGGATGTTAAGTATCTAGTCCTCTACTTCTCACCATGAGTCTATGGTACGATTCATACAGTGTTGTTATGGTTCGTAGTATCTGATCGTACCATAAAACCTGCACTTGAACATTTTCTGAATCTTCATCACGGGCACTAGCTACAGTTTGTATCCAGATAGTACGGCTCATACCTAGATTTATGGCTCGTACTGTGGCCCTTAGAACACCATTTTTTGCACTTTTGCACTTTTTTCTGCACTTCAACTCCCGGACTTGATTCCCCTGCAAATACAGTAAAAGAACCTCATATCTGTATAAACACACTCAAGTTCTAGCATCTTTTCTATGTTTTAAGCATAAAAAATATCATAAAACCATGGCACATCAGTTTCAAATTTCAAAATGAAGAAATTTCTAAGTATAAGAAAACCAAGACTAGTGGAGTGAGTGTTAAAGGTGATGTAGATGGTTTTGGCCAAATTATGGTTTATTATGGTGTGATACAAGCGATCATGGATAATTAAGTATCCTGGATCACCGAGAAAAAAATATT
The DNA here is from genome assembly GCA_035772735.1 of Datura wrightii. Classification (NCBI taxonomy): domain Eukaryota; kingdom Viridiplantae; phylum Streptophyta; class Magnoliopsida; order Solanales; family Solanaceae; genus Datura; species Datura wrightii. The sequence continues at coordinate 150,647,072 of JASDFA010000018.1, forward strand.
ACTATTTTGATGTAAGTGTTGATCAATCACATATAGGTACTATGGTGAATCAACTACATAATATAATTAAAATTAAGCACACAAGACTATGATCATTATGATCCTTTTATCATTGCATAATCTGCTAAGTAAATGTATTATACTCCATATCCTTTAAGTAGAGATAAGACTAATTGGAGGGTGGTTATAACGACTAAGACTGTGGGTAGGATTAAGATTGATAATGTGTCAGATGTGGCGTACCAAAATGATGTGGTAGTTGTTCATCAAACAGTGGATGTTGCATTAGAACACAGTTTAGAACATCCTGAACATATATTAAAAGAAATTTCTAATGCTGAGAGTGTAGAGGAATAATGGTAGAATGATGAAAAAGAAACAAGCGAGGAGGAAGAATAAGAGAATGATGACTACTAAGTTAGTTTATTTTCTTAAGCAATTATATTTAATACTTATAAATTTCTTTATATATATTGATGCAAACTTGAATGCAAATGTCATCAAGTGATGGTGATCGAGGTCGTAGTAGTAGGATACTAAATCAACTAAGAGTAGTAAAAAGAACCTAGGAAGCCGCTAGATTCTAGCGCCGCGTCAGGTGGTCTTTCATCTTCTCTCCATACACACTCTTCTCCACCAATGTCTTATGTCCCTTATGGAACTGAGAATCTGGCATATTTTTAGGGTATATCTCCTTCTATACCTCCATTTCTACTTCTTACACCTTCATGCCTACACCAATCATGCTTGGAAAACTCGAGTATATATCGTTAGGTACTCCTTCCCTCGTTAGTTCATCTCCTTACCTATCTAACTTGTGACTCAGAGATAGCAGCTCTGAGTCAGACACACAGGATATATCTACTCCATCCTTGAACCAGCCATATAGACTTTCTGCATCAGCACCAGTGCCAACAGATGGAGAGCTACAGCTTAGACAGAAAGACAATCTTGGTAGAATAGTAATTGTGCCTTATGAATCTGGGAAAGTTTGTCCTTATAAATTAATTTAGATTTATAAATTTTTCATCTTAATATTTTATTTATGACATGACATTTTTATTGTCATTTTTGCAGGTTTTATCCGGGAAAAGAGAGCGAAAATACTCTCAGGGAGAGGATTTAGAGGCTTTATGATTGGCCTTATCTAACCTGGAGTGAAATACCACATAGGACACAATAGGGCATGTTGGATCAATTTAAGGTATACAAATTAATTATTACTTAGTAAAATTTTGCATTAACTTTTGATCATTACATATCATCTAACGCTAGTGATCATTTGATTTGTAGACATTGTGTATTTGGCTTTCACAGTACGACAAGATAATTTTGAAGACCTATGAGAGGAATGTCAGTTCTAGGATGTCCAAATGGTTTAGAGATGGTAGGAAAAAAAGAAGCCTGATTAACTTCTACCTCATCTTTACGAGGCCCTTCAAGTATATTAGAGAACACCAGTATTTTTCGCCAAGTCTAAACAGGCGAAGAAGGCTAGAAGAGAAGGAAAAGGTGGCTCATTGCACACTGATGGTGTAAAGAGTCAAGGAACGACAGTTAGAGAATTGGTAAGTAATATATACACTTACATAAATATGACTAAGTTTTATATATTGACTAAATTTGATTATACTTTTTTTGCAGTCTAAAAAATTGGGTCATCCAAATCAGAAGGAGCTCTTTCAAGCTACCCACATAAAAAATAAGAAGGGATCAAATTCAGACACGTGAGTCAAGCAAAAGGTTGAACAAGCCTACATAAGTTTGAAAAATTGACATATAAATAGTAGTTTTGCTTTAGCTATATACTAACTTTTCTTTTTAATTATGCAGATGGATTATCTAAGGAACTTGTCTGAGTACAGCCAAACTCAACAAGCCCAAGGCAGGATAACCCAACCTCCACAGGATGTTGCTACCCAAATCTGAACTGAAAAAGTGGCTGGGAGAGGAAAGATAAAAGGGAAGAGCCTACAACCTAAGCTCTAGGAATTCAGTTCAATGGATCTAACCCAAATTGTAAGGTTTTGTCTCTTCAAGTCAGGCTGAGGCAGCTGATAGTGTTCGGATCACTACTATATCATAGTAGATCGAACACCTTACATGTGCCTTGGTAGATGCCGAAGCAAGATGGATTGCTGAAAAGAAGATCATGTGTTATACCGTCGAGACACTCAAGCTACAAGTGAATATCCTCCTTGAAAATGGAGTGCATAGACGTGCATGTTCTCCTCCCACCTCAGTTGATGATGAGAGTTCTAGTTATGAGGATGAGTACATCGAACGGACACCTAGTTGTTAGAATTGTTATTGTTGAACATTTAAAACAAATAGAAACTTTATAAACATTCAAAGTTTTTAAACTTTAATTGACTTTGTAGATCTTTTTTATGGATCTATTATATTGAATTTAGTATTTTTAATCGATAATTAGTATGTTATTGATGTTGTGATTGATTTAAAATTAATTTGGTAGCAATTAGTGCTGGATTGTAGCTCATATTGAATTGATTATAGATTGGTAGGTGCAAAATGCAAAAATTGCAGGTTTCTGCATTTGATTTTTTTTTAACAGAAAACTTATCGACAACATAGGTTTGTCTGTAGATTTTCTATACAAAATTCAGATGTGGAAACCAAAAAAATCAATCATGTTCGTTGGTTTGTTCTTGGATATGAAGAACATATCGACGGACAGAGTCAGATTATTTGATTTTATTATTTTTTTAATTTATTAAAAAATATTTTACAATATTAAATTAAATCAAAATATCGAGTTTGTTCATCGGTTATATCTTTTCACATCTTGTGGCTTATTAAATAAATAACCCACCAAGTTGAATTTTAATAAATCAAGGGACGTCCCTCGGTAAAAACCAGTACTTTCCATTGGTTTATCATTTCTGAAGAGTCAAATTTTGAGGCCTATTAGTCCATTGGTTGGCCATTGGTTTTGCCCAAACTACCTACGTTGTCCATTTATATTAACCCTCATTTTTTAGCAGTATTTTATAGTGTAAGTAATAAAAAATAATATATTATTTCTTGTACTCCAAGCTTTATAGATTTCATCAAGTCTTTATTTACTCACCTTCATTCCTAAAACTAATCCCGAATTTAAGGCAAATCATGTTTCTACTTCATCGGAACGATTGTACGTGAATATAATCAAAGCTTATCAATCTCATTTAGCTTCTTTTTTTCTGAAAAAATTTATTTGAGAGTAAAAAATAAAGCTAAATGATATTCATGTGCCAATGTGTTTTGAGTAACTAGTATGTGTTCACATGTTACTCTTGCATTCTAGAACTTGCCTAGTTAGTCATGCCTTTTGTCTAAGAATGAGATTGTTACAAAAATGAACTTAGGTCGTTTTTGTGCATCAAAGCTCTTTTGTCCTAGATGAACCCACCCATTCATGAAATGATTTCCTAGTCTCCCTTGTTGAGCCTTTAGACTTTTCTTGGCTAGCCATAATGAAATTGTAATTCATGTGTTGAAATAATCCTGTTTTTTTTTTTTTGCACCTTTCCCTCCTTAACAGTAGCAATGAGACTGAGGCATAAAGGTGCCTAATTTGGGGGTGAATTGTGATTATAGTGATACTTGAGGCAGTCATTCTAAGTTAGGAGTGAAAACAATTATCTCTAGGCTATGACCTGATGTGATGAAAAGAAAAGAAAAGAAAAAAAAAGAAAAATTGTAATATAAAACCTGGAAAGAAGAAGAAGAAAAACAAGAAGAAGAAGAGAAGAAGAAGAAGAAGAAGAAGAAGAAGAAGAAGAAGAAGAAGAAGAAGAAGAAGAAGAAGAATTGGAATTAAGATTAGAAATATTGTATCAGGGTCATTGAAAGTGAAAAGGTGAAAACATAGTAGAATGAGTAAAAGAAAGGAACAGGAGAGTATGATGTAGTATTCAAGGAAGGCTAAGTCACTATTTCTCAAATACGTATCCTACCTCCCTCAACCTACATTAAAAGCTTAGAAGGTCCTTATGTGATTTCAACTAAACATTTCGAAGATAGAGACATTCGAAAATAAGTGCAAGTCTACAGTAGTTGCAGTGGTAGCATGTGAATCTTTTTATGAGGGTTGAGTGTTTTGTCTTCTCTCTAGTCTCTTGTCCTTTTATCCATTGTATATATGTGTATGTGTGTTAAAAAATTATTTGGTCTATGCGAATGAAAATAGCTAAATTAATTTACTTCTCGAATTAGGTCTCTTGTGCATTAATATTGAGCAAATAATATGAAGTCATTGATTGAGGCTACATAATTAGTCTTGACTATATTGGGGTAACGCAATTTCTTTGTAAAAGAAAGAATGAGAGGTTGGTAGTTGTTGAAGATATGTCATTAGCTATCACAAAAAAGTGGCTATGATTAGCACCCACACTAATCCCCCCGGAGGTCGAACCAACGTATCCAACTAAATGTCACGCCCCGCCTTGGGAGGCATGACTTGCACCTGGTGCCCTACTAGGATCTGAACTACCGAGCTGACTGAGCCTAAGCACCTCTGGTGTAGGGCTGACTCTAACTCTGAAATCAAGAAAACGACAGGCTATATAGAGGCTGTAAATACAGCCCCCGTCCGGCAAGGCCTATAGCCACTTGTGGAAAGTAAACAGCTAACCAGAGACATGCAAATATGGGGAGTCCTATGTGGGCCTACAAGGACACCATGATTTCTAGTTACAGCTGAAAAAAGAAATCGAGTACTAAACTAAAACATGACCGACAAGGTCGTCAACCAACAACTAACAAGGCCCCACACGGCCAACACACATAATCTAAAGCACATATGGCCCCACACGGCCAATATCAACTAACCACATAGAATAATACAATCTGCAAGCCTCTAGGAGTAATAAAATGGTCGGGACAGGGCCCCGGCCTACCCACACCACACAACAAAAGAAAGTAAACCTCAAACACTCAAGCTTCGGAGATAGGAGTTGAAGGCTCTGTACCACTGACTGGAACAACGAGGGATCCGCTCCTCGTCTGAGTGTACCTGCAGGCAAGTAATGCAGCACCCCAAAAGAGAGTGTCAGTACCATAAGTACTGAGTATGTAAACAAATAACTGTAAAATGACTGAAAGTAAGTAATAGAACTGACGATATCTGAAGTAAAGGGAGACGGACTTAAACTGACTGAAACTGTGGAATCAAAACTAGACATAACTATAAAAAGAAGAATAGGAATCATACCTGACAATGAGGCATCCTACTATCTAACTATCAGTAACTAAAGCAACGTGCATACCTTACCTATCCCCCATAAGCCGGAAGGTATCATCAGCACAGCACAACCCACTTGGGCCCCCATTATCCCTAGTGAGTACATCTCAATCTATATACCCCTATCCAGGTCATACCATATCAACTAGTAGCTATAAGCATCTTGCCGATCCCCTGGGTATGCAACTTGGGCCCACTAGGCCCTTGACTATAGTTGTGCCTGAGTCCGGAGGACTCCTGAAATCTACACTCTGGGCGCAAGCGCTCGGCGGGGGTGTGTATAGGCCAACCACGGCAAAATATGAGGAGCTCGCTCCCCATCTTCGTCCCTTGTGGATGGCATGCCGCTCCATAGAGCGACGTATCCTCGCCCTCTGGAGGATGAGTCGACACATCTATTAACCCTGGGGCGGTTACGGAGCTATACAGGTAATCCAACCCCAAACAACACAGATACAGGTCTCAGCTGATAACCACAACTATACATAATAACATACTGAACATGATATAATATTCCTGAAATACTTTACTGGGATTCATATTGGTTTACTATACTGGAGAAACTAACTTGCCGAAAGAAATTGCCTTTACATACCTCGACTATCGGTTTACCGATTAACTGGCGAGGTTCGGCTAGTATTCAGCTATTCTTCCCAACTGTAATCACATTCACGGAAGAATAGAACTAACTTCATTATTACGCTGGAAGAAAATGATACTTTATATGTATATATATACTGACTATTCTTCAACTTATCAAAGAATGATCAAAAACTCGTAATTTCTTAGGAATCTAGAAGAGAGAAGTACCCACTTTAAGCCTGAGATTGTATTAACACTAGTTTGGAGCAATCCCAATCACTTTGGCTCGACGGAACGATGATTCGCCGGGCGAATTTCATGAAACTAACTCCATGGAAATGCTCCCTGCACCCTTATACTTCGATACCCGAAGTTAATTTGAATTTGGACGGCGTTTGGCAGCGTAATTGGAAGAAAATTATATATTCTCTTCGTCCTTATCTCTGTCCTTATCGTGAGTATTTAAGGAAAATGATATAAAGTTTAAGGGTGAGGCCTATTTATACTTGTAGCTAGATGCATAGCAACATGGCATGTTGGCCAACGCGCCGTTTTGGCTCCGTGCCACGTTGGCTAATGTGGAGGTAGAGCTCCGCGCCACTTTGCCCCTCTGGAAGCTCGGTTCGGCCTCCTTTCGTGAAATCCCAGCTTGGCACTCGTTCCGCCTTTCCCTGGGCCCTTTCCTCGCACGTAAGGCATTCTAAAACTTCCAACCAACATGCGAATAGGCAAACTACATGCTAGAAACTTACGGAGTTTAAAATCCTCCCCCTTTAGGAACATTCGTCCTCGAATGTTAATGTCTTCTTGCAAGAACTTTAACTCTCAATTACCTATTCTGGAAAAATTTTGGCAGAGTCTCCCCTGTAATATGGACTATCCAAAAATCCTGAAATGCAGAAAAGTCCAAATACAGGTACTCCACACGATACTATGGCATTCATTTCACAATAAACTGAAGTTAACTACTACACATATACATGTATATAATGCAATATGAAACAACAATAACGACATACCTCCAATCTGATTATGTCTGAAATAACTGAGGATATCTGATTTTCATATCATCTTCTGCCTCCCAGGTCATCTCTTCTCGGTTCTTATTTCACCATAATACCTTGATAGAAGCAACATCTTTAGTCCTCAGTCTACGGATCTGCCGGTCTAATATGGCTACTGGAGCTTCTTCATAAGCTAACTCCTCAGTGACTTGGACATCTTGGACTAGAACAATTTGGGAGGGATCTCCTATACACTTCCTCAACATTGATACATGGAAAACTGGGTGAACAGATTCTAGTTCTTGGGGTAAATCCAACTCCTAAGACACCTGGCCTATCCTTCGGCGGATCTAATAAGGCCCAATAAACCTCGGGCTGAGCTTGCCCTTTTTACCAAATCTCATCACCCCTTTCATCGGTGAAACCTTCAAGAATACCAAGTCACCCATATTAAATTCTATGTTCCTTCACCGCACGTTAGCATAAGATTTCTGGCGGCTCTGAGCAGTCGGCAGACGTTCCTTGATAAGCTTTACTTTCTCTTCTGACTGATGAATAATATCTTGCCCAATTAATGTTGATTCTCCTACCTCAAACCAACCAACTGGAAATCTTCACTTCCGCCCATATAACACTTCATAAGGCGCCATTTGAATTGCTGAATGATAACTGTTATTATAGGCAAATTCAATAAGCGGTAGATGTTCATCCCGGCTACCTCCAAAATCTAACACACACGCCCGTAACATATCGATCGTCTGGATGGTATGTTCTGCCTGCCCGTCTGTCTGAGGATGGAAGGTTGTGCTCAGGTTAACCTGCATCCCCAGGCCCCTCTGAAAAGATCACCAAAACTTAGCTGTAAACTGTGCCCCTCTGTCGGAGATAATTGACAATGGAACACCATGCAATCTGACTATTTCTCTGATATACAGCTCAGCATAATCTTTGGCTGAAAAGGTAGCCCTTACTGGCAGAAAGTTAGCTGATTTTGTTAACCTGTCGACAATTACCCAGATCGAATCATATTTACGCCTGGTACGAGGTAAACCTACTACAAAATCCATATTAACTGCCTCCCATTTCCATAAAGGCACAGCTATATCCTGTGTTAGTCCACCTGGTTTCTGATGTTCAGCTTTCACCTGTTGGCAATTAGGACACTGAGCTACGAATTCTGCTATCCCCTTTTTCATTCCCGGCCACCAGTAAACCTCTTTTACATCATGGTACATCTTTTTCGAACCTGGATGGAGAGAGTAACGGGCATAGTGTACCTCGCCCATAATTTTCTGGCAAAGCCCTGCAACATCTGGAACATAGAGACGATCTCTATATCTCAAAACTCCATCCTTGGTTACCTAGAAATCTGTCACTTCCCCTCGCTGAACCTTATTTCTGAGTTGAACCAGACTGGGATCTTCATACTGTCGTTCCTTCACTTCCACAACCAATGATGACACTGTGGTATTCTAGATTACCGCTTTATTGTCTCCTGATTCTACTATACAAACGGCTAAATTGGCTAGCCGATGCAATTCTCGGGCCAATTCCTGCTGATCGGGTTGTACATATGCCAGACTTCCCATAGATTTATGGCTAAGGGCATCTGCTACAATATTGGCCCTTCCTGGATAATATAAAATATTCACATCATAATCCTTTAACAGCTCCAACCAACGACGCTGCCGCAAATTCAACTCTTTCTGGGTAAAAGTATACTATAGGCTCTTGTGATCAGTGAAGATATCTACGTAGACGCCATACAAGTAGTTTCTCCACATTTTCAAGGCATGAATCACCACGGCTAACTCCAGGTCATGGGTAGGGTAGCTCTTCTCATGCTTCCTCAGCTGCCAGGAAGCATAGGCAATCACCTTACCATGCTTCATTAATACACATCCTAACCCAACACCCGAAGCATCACAATAAACTGCATAGCCCTCTATTCCTTCTGGCAATGCTAGCACTGGTGCTGATGTCAATCTGTCTTTCAGTTCCTAAAAGCTTTGCTCACATGCCTTGGTCCTTGGAATTTTGCTGCCTTCTGCATCAGTTTGGTTAAAGGTGCAACTAAGGTGGAAAATCCTTCCACAAACCTTCTGTAATACCCGGCTAACCCCAAGAAACTACGTACCTCGGTCGGAGTGGTAGGTCTAGGCCATGTTTTCACTGCCTCTATTTTCTACGTATCCACCTGTATACCAGCATCTGACATAATATGACCCAAGAAGGCTACTGAATTCAGCCAAAATTCACATTTAGAAAATTTCACGTATAGCTGGCGGTCTCTGAGAATCTGGAGCACTGTCCGTAGATGATCCTGGTGGTCTGCCTCTGAGCGGGAATACACCAGAATATCATCAATAAATGCTATCACGAACATGTCCAGGTATTGTCTGAAAATATTGTTCATCAGGTCCATAAACACTGCAGGGGCATTGGTCAGTCCGAAGGACATGACTAGGAATTTAAAGTGGCCATATCTGGTCCTGAAGGCAGTCTTTGAAATATCTCGTTCACAAACCCGAACCTGATGATATCCGGACCTTAAGTCAATTTTTGAAAAATACCTCGCTTCCTGTAGCTGATCAAACAAATCTTGTATTCTGGGAAGCGGGTACATATTCTTGATGGTGACTTTATTCAGTTGCCGATAGTCTATAAACATATGGAGGGACCCATCCTTCTTTCTCCACAAACAGGACTGTCGCACCCCATGGTGAGGTACTCGGACTGATAAATCCCTTATCTAGCAAATCCTTCAATTGTTCCTTTAATTCTCTGAGTTCAGTAGGAGCCATCCGATACAAGGGAATAGATATAGGTCGAGTGCCTGGTAAGAGATCAATTGCAAAATCAATTTCCCTTTCTGGGGTAATACCAGGAAGCTTATCTGGGAATACATCAGGGAATTCATTGACCACTAGAATAGATTGAAGGGTCGGAGGCTCTGCCCGAACATCCTAAATTCTGACAATATGATAAATACATCCTTTTGCTATCAATTTCCTCGCCCAAAGATAGGAAATAAACCTACCTTTTGGCGTAGCTGTACTACCTTTCCACTCCCGTACTGCCTCCACTGGAAAGTGGAATCGGACTGTCTTAGTCCAACATTCGACATTGGCATAACATGGAGCTAACCAATCCATACCCATAATGGCATCAAAATCAACCATCTCTAGTTCGTTCAAGCCAGTTGTAGTCTGATGATTGGCAACCTCTACTGTACATCCCCAATAGACCCTTCTGGCATAATAGAGTCACCAACGGGTGTAGACACTGAGAAGGGTCGCCGAAGCGATTCCCGCATAATGCTAAACTTCTGAGCTACTAGCGGTGTAACATAGGACAAGGTGGATCCTGGATCTATCAACACATAAGCAGGATGAGAGCAAATATTCAGCATACCTGTCATGACATCTGGTGATGACTCTGAGTCCTGTCGCCTCGGTAATGCATAAGTACGGTCTGGGCCCATACCTGAACTGGAGGCCCTTGATCTGCCTCGGCCTTTACCTACTGAAATTAAGGGTCTACGCCCTGCCAGGGATGCTGGAGCTCCTGATCCTACTGAGGACCTACCCTATCGATCTCGGTCACCCTGACCCCTAGCTGGACAACTCCTAATTTGATGACCCTCTTTTCCACAAATGTAACATCCTATGGAGCCATATTTGCATGCTCTAGAGTGGCGTCGACTGGAAATAGGGCAAAGTGGTATTGTAAACCACTCTTCTCCACCCTCCTCTGCTGCTGTGAACTTACTTCTTTCGAGCCTTCGCCGGGCTCTGGCTTCCCTCGGTGACTAGATCTGCTCCTTTGTCGCTGCGGTGGAGGCGGGGGTCTAGGCGGTCTATCTGATAACCGTGGCCTAGGTCCTCCCCGGGACTCCTCCTGTAACTCATCTGGTCTGTCCCTGCGGCGTTGCTCCTAACTTTTCCTCCTAATCTCCCGTTGTCGCTGCCTGATACCCTCAATATTCTGAGCAAAAGCCTGTACACGAGAAATATCCATATCCTCTCGCAGTTTAGCTGTGATGCAGGTCTCAACATATTCTGGGTTCAGCCCCATAATAAAACGGTGTACCCTGGATGGCATTGTATCCACAAAGGCTGGCGCATATCGAGCCAAGGAATCAAACCGCATGGAGTATTCTCGAACACTCACTGACCCCTGCTCCAGGTATAGGAACTGATCAACCCGGGCCTGTCGAATCTCCCGCGGTAGATAATAATATAGAAAAGCCTTGAAAAGCTGGACCAGGTCGGAGGGGAAACATCTCTCCCTCAGGACCTCTCCTAACTCTCATACCACAGTACAGCGATGTCCCGTATCCGGAATACCGCTAACGCAACTGACTCTGTGGGTGTAGCATGCATCACCATGAAAATCCTCCGCATCTGATCCAAGAAGTCCTGAGGGTCCTCTGTCTGATCTGTCCTTGTGAATTGTGGGGGACTTAGTGCTAGGAACTCCCAGACCCTCGAACTGCCAGGCCCTCCTATGATTCTGCAATTGTAGGTGGCGTTGACTGGTGCTGAGCAGCCATCATCTGTGCTAGCATAACCACCGCGCTCTTGACCTCCTGGTTGGATGGTACGGGTGTAGAAACTGCCAGAGGTGGTGCTGCCACGCCGGCCATCCCCAGCGGCTCCTGACGTGATGGAGACAGCTGGGAAGGTCGAGATGACGCTTCCGTATCGCCCTTAGATCAGGCTGATTCCATCCGAGGCTGAGGCATCCTACTTGTGCCCTCTCCTACTGCTATGTCTAACCTCCTGCCTGTCGTAGGATGTCACTGGTCCGACATTTTTCTATAGACAAAAGAATATAATGAGTTTAGGGACTCAACCCTATACTGTACCGCTCTATAGCACGACTGAATAAGAAGAAAGAGTAACCACCCTATCATGCCTTGCAGCCTCCTGCCTATAGTATGTGGTGCACAACACATCCATAGACAAGACTCTACTTAGCATGTCTTGCAGATTCCCTGGGATACAACCTGCTCTGATACAAAGTTTGTCACACCCCGCCTTGGAGGCATGACTGGCACCTGGTGCCCTACTAGGATCTGAACTATCGAGCCGACTGAGCCTAAGCACCTCTGGTGCAGGGATGACTCTAACTCTGGAATTAAGAAAACGATGGGCTATATAGCGGCTATAAATACAACCCTCGGTCGGCAAGGCCAATAGCCACCTGTGGAAAGTACACAGCTAACCAGAGACAAGCAAATATGGAGAGTCCTATGCGGGCCGACAAGGCCACCATGATTTCTAGTTACAGCTGAAAAACGAAATCGAGTACTAAACTGAAAAATGACCGACAAGGTCGTCAACCAACAACTAACAAGGCCCCACAAGGCCAACACACATAATCTAAAGCACATATGGCCCCACACGGCCGATATCAACTAACCACAAGGAATAATACAATCTGCAAGCCTCTAGGAGTAATAAGATGGTCGTGACAGGGCCCTGACCTCCTATACTGTACAACAAGATAAAGTAAACCTCAAACACTCAAGCTCCGAAAGATAGGAGCTGAAGGCTCTGTATCGCTGACTGGAACTACGAGGGATCCGCTCCTCGTCTGAGTGTACCTGCAGGCAAGTAATGCAGCGCCCCAAAAAAGGGCGTCAGTACCACAGGTACTGAGAATGTAAAGCAATAACTGTAAATGACTGAAAGTAAGTAATAGAACTAACGATATCTAAAGTAAAGGGAGACGGACTGAAACAGACTAAAATAATGGAATTAGAACTAGACATAACTATAAAAAGAAGAGTAGGAGTCATACCTGACAACTAGCCGTCCTACTATCTAACTATCAGTAACTAAAGCAACATACATACCTTACCTGGCCCCCATAAGCCGGAAGGTATCATCATCACAGCAGAACCCACTTGGGCCCCCATTAGCCCTAGTGAGTACATCTCAATCTATATACCCCTATCCAGGTCATACCACATCAACTAGTAGCTATAAGCATCCTGTCGATCCCCTGGGTATGCAACTTGGGCCCGCTGGGCCCTTGACTAGTTGTGCCTGAGTCCGGAGGACTCTTGAAATCTACACCCAGGGGGCAAGCGCTCGGCGGGGGTGTGTATAGCCCAACCACCGCAAAATATTAGGAGCTGGCTCCCCATCTTCGTCCCTTGTAGACAGCATGCCACTCCGTAGAGCGACGTATCATCGCCCTCTGGCGGATGAGTCGACACAGCTATTAACCCTCGGGCGGTGAGGGAAGCTATACGGGTAATCCAGCCCCAAACAACACAGATACAGGTCTCAGCTGATAATCACAACTATACATAATAACATACTGAACATGATATAATATTCCTGAAATACTTTATGATCTCGGGCAAAATAGCATGCCCTAGTGATGCTTTATACCTTAATTTAGTCTTGTTTATCTAATTTTGTTTATACATTTTCATGTAATTTTGTATAAATTTGAATATATGTGCTAACCAACATGATTAGTCCTTGTTTTGTAGGTTTCAATGATTTTGAGGAACTAATTCATAAGTTGGTGAAGTTGAGGAATGGAGTCGGGAGAAATTGGCGAAAGTCGGCAAGGAGCATGCCATAGCAAGGCTGGTCACGCCAGGAAGCTTGCCACACTGTGCATGTGCTGCGCCCAGCGCCGTTCCACGCCCATGCCAGGCACGCGAGAAGAGGCAGTAGGCAGGCAGGCTCCAACGCGCCAGCGCCGTGCCACGCCACGCCAGGGGAGATGCGCGACAGAAGATTGCCAACGCGCTGCATGAGCAGCGTGTCACGCCGGCAGCGCGGTGACACTCGATAATTTTGGCATCCGGAGGTAATTTCCAGAGAGCCTCCACGTTACCTCCGTGTCACGGAGGTAGTGCTCCGCGATACACTCCGTGACACAGAGCCATTCCATGACAGGCTAAATTGTGCACGTTTCTCATTTACTATAAATAGGTCCCTTAGCTCCTAAAAACACTTGGTCATGATTTTATTGTGGAAAACCACCTAGGAGTGAAGGGAGAAGTGGGAGAACTCACCTAGGGTTTGGCAAATTCCCTTCTCTTCTACCAATTCTTGTAAGTATGTTAATTTAGTTGTAGTTTCTTGTAGTTTTACGAATATGAATGGCTAGAACCCTTCCTTTAGGGTTGAAGCCATGAATTATGATTTTGTTTTTATGATTTTGTGTGGAATTAAGTTATTGATTGTTGTTTTGTCTTGCATTCTGGATTATTGGTTGTTTTTATGATTGATCACCATGAAAACATACACGTTAACTTGGGTATTTGCTTGAGAAAGCATTTACCTAGGTCAGAACATGAGAATGTGAGGAGCATGATTGTATCTCACGATATAATTTGTGTTAGGATAGAAATATACCTAATGACTTGCTTGGTTGATAAAACAGGATTATTTAGATACTGACTTAGGTTATCACATCACCACTCAAAGAAGTAGTTGTGTAGCTAAGTTGAGTCGAATGATTAGGTGTACGAGAGTCCCTACTCATTTCCACGTAAACCACATCCACGTAATTAATTGACCACAAACTAGAAGTAGCATCCTCGCTCACAATGATGCAGTGAGGCTAGTTGGTCGTGTTTAGAGGCTCGAAAGGCCCTGAGCATGCAATTCTAATTATGTGAGACGACAATTGATAGTTTCATACATAAACCATTGTAATTCGTACTAGCGCATGATTATCTGGTTTTAACTCTATGTTGGTCCTAAAGTGAATTCAAAATTTTTCGTTGACCAAAATTAGACTTAATTAAACCTTCTCGAAAACTTCTATAATCGACATTTTCGGTGTTTAATATCACGCTTGGAATAGATAGTTAGAGGAATGGGTCCAGTCCCTGTGGGTTCGACGTTTCAGTTCTTAAAAAGAGACACTATATTAGTTGCACGACCCGTACACTTGCGGGCTCAACACTTTACTGGGATTCATATTGGTTTACTATACTGGAGAAACTAACTTTCTGAAAGAAACTGCCTTTACATACCTCGACTGTCGATTTACCGAAAAGTATTCAGTTGTTCTTCCCAACTGTAATCACATTCACGGAAGAATAGAACAACTTCATTATTATGCTGGAAGAAAATGATACTTTATATGTATATATATACTGACTATTCTTCAACTTATCAAAGAACGATCGAAAACTCGTAATTTCTCGGGAATCTAGAAGAGAGAAGTACTCACTTTAAGCCTGGGATTGTATTAACACTAGTTTGGAGAAATTCCAATCACTTTGGCTCGGCAGGACGACGATTCACCGGGCGAATTTCATGAAACTAACTCCGTGGAAATTCTCCCTGCAGCCTTATACTTCGATACCAGAAGTTAATTTGAATTTGGACGGCGTTTGGCAGCATTATCGGAAGAAAATTATATATTCTCTTCGTCCTTATCTCTGTTCTGATCGTGAGTATTTAAGGAAAATGATATAAAGTTTAAGGGTGAGGCCTATTTATACTTGCAGCCAGATGCATAGCAACGTGGCATGTTGGGAAACGCGTCGTTTTGGCTCCGTGCCACATTGGCTAACGCGGAGGTAGAGCCTCCGTGCCACTTTGCCCCTCTGGCAGCTCGGTTTGGCCTCCTTTCGCGAAATCCCAGCTTGGCACTCGTTCGGCCTTTCCCCAGGCCCTTTCCTTGCACGTAAGGCATTTTAAAACATCCAACCAACATGCGAATAGGCAAACTACATGCTAGAAACTTACGGGGTGTAACACTAACTCATTCAATTTCAGCATGCTCACTATTAAATGAGCACTCTTAAAGTAAAAATTCTTGCAACAATAAAAGAAAATACTTGCAACATCTATCTATTACATCCCCAAAAACTAAAAGTTATTATACATGAGGACATCTACCTAACCACAATTTATGAGGAATAAAACAAGAAAATAATTGAAGTTCATATTTGAACAAAGGATATCTTCTTTCGGGAGGAATTGCAGCATTCTGAAAAGAAATTAGCTCACTCTCAGATAATTATTTTTGCCTCTACAGATGGGGTCGAGTAGAACTTCCTGGGTTGTAGTCTGTACTCAGAAAATAAGTGCAGGAGTAGTATTAGTTCGACATAACATATTTGTAGGCATCATCGACCGACCTTAAATAATAACTATATACATGTAAAACAAACAACATAGATTCACTGAAATAGATAGTCATTAAATAACATGAATTGTAGAACTAATCAGAGTATGATGTAAAGCTGGCCTGCTCACTGGATTGGGCCTCGCTATAGTGGTGGTGTGATCATGGCAGCGGTCTTGCCACAGTGGTAAGGGTACCACTACAGCGGTACTGCATAGGCAGTAACTTCACTTGGCTAACTCGACTCTACCTCAGGTCAACTGAGGAATGAATAGAAATGAGCCTGACTACAGTCTAAGACTAGCCACTGCTGGGCTATGTACCCTCTCTGATGGATTGAGTACTACCCCTTCCCGTCTGAACACCTCCTCTGCTAGGATGGGCTCCACCTCCCAAGCTAGGGGCGATCCTTGCTGAATGCACTCCCTCCCCTCCCTATTGTAGCTAGAGCTCAGGGAGCCAGATGGGGAACGATCTGCATACCCTGTCCAAACTAGGACACCATCTTTGAATGTGGTCATACTTTCAACACTCATGACATAACTTATCGAGCAACGGTCTCTGGTAGAACTAAAGAGATAGGGCAAGCCCTGAAATTTGAGCTAACCATCTATATACTCCACACTATACCTGAAGGGCCCTGACTGGTCCCTGATGAACCTCCGACTAATACTTGCATTGCCGACTGAACAGGGCACCCAGAGTACCCATGGGGAATTGAAGTCCTAGAAAAAAACCCACTGAATTAACCTCCTTTCTGACCCTTTTTCTCAACATTATTTGCATATCCATCCCGCTTAACCTCCTCCACACTCTTCACAAACTCCATGACGTCGCCCAAGCGCACAAAAGCGTACGTGGTTGTCAAGTAATATAGGATTGTTAATTCCAGATATCGTACCCACAGAGCTTGTCAATTTAATCATTATAAGGTTGTACTTTGATTTCACTAATCTAAGAAACAAATAAATTGGAGATTGGTTTGAGAAAATTAAAATACTAAACTTCAAATATAAAGATTAAATAAAACTAATGCAAGCTTGATTGTATTTTGATAATGATGACAGACTAGGGTAATGGCACTTGGTTGATTTCAGGTTGAGTTTTTCAGACATGATTAAACTAGCATGATTCTTCCTACTGTTATTAGTTGCAAGTTACTATCACATTTCTTATCACTATCCCTAACATCCAAGAACTATCTAACGCTTATATCCCTATGGTCGTAGGAGAACATCAAAGGTGATTATTCCTACTTGTATTTCAAAAAAACAGGGTTGAAGGATATATCTCTATCCTCAATAAAAACTTCTATCTTATCATCAATGGGTTCAAGGGTCTTTGAATTCCCATTCTATATTTATCTTTAACTCTTCGGATTCCTTTTCTCAAGTTCAATCGAAAGCCAATAGATTACTGACAAGGTGATCAATCTCATAAATAATAAATTAAAATAAATAAACAAATACAAGCAACCATAGAAAAGAATCAAAACCAAGTTTTTTACGCTTTCAAACAATCAACCATCCACCATGTCCACAACCCTAGATTATAAGTTTAGTCACTCATAGACAAGCAGAGAAATGAATAGTAGTCATCATCATACGAAAATACGAAGCAAAGAAGAGAAAACCTAATTGTAGAAATTTGTCTTCCTTTCAAACAACTTACAAGCTGTCATGAATAAAATATAGAAAAGAAAATAAGAGGAGACTCCTCTTTGGCGTCTCTCCAATCTTCCAAGTGTCAAAAGATGTCAAAAGATTGATAACAGATCTGTAACAAATAACCTAGTCCTCATATTTATAGATGAGCCTTCAAATAATGCTTCTTCCCTTTAAGACTTGACTTAAAATCAGCATTTTTTGCACCGGAATAGGTCTGGCATGCCACCCCTCCTATCTCGCCACAGACATACTCAAAGTTTCAGCAATTTTCAGCTCTAGATGAGACCTGGCACGCTGCCCCAGCCATAGCACCAGCCTGAGAATTTTTTTCTTTGAAGTTTGAGGGTTGGTGCAGGGCGCCAGCCATAGAATCAGAATGAGATTTTATTCTCTAAAGTTTGGGACATGGTGCGGGGCACCAACCATAGCAAAAAACCCATCAAAATCTTAACTCTTCATCTTTTGCATCATTTTGAGATTCTTTTGCTTAGTTTCCTACTCAAATCAACTAAAATTATTTGTTAGCACATAAAACAGACATATACATGAATTTAAGAATAAATTAAGGATTATGAACTCAAAACATGATCAAATATGGGTAAAAACATGGAAAATGGGCATCAAAATATGCCCAACATCGCCACCCCACACTTAAACATTATTTGTCCTTGAATAATTCTTAAAACATACCTAAAATCATGTTTCACCATTACACTTGACACCTCTATCAACTCATACTAAACCAACTAGCACGGAGCAAATATAGAGTGGTTTATGATCATACAACAATTCTCAACAAAGCACATAGAAAGATTTCACAATCATGAACACACAACCTCTATAAATGACTCCTCTTTTCAATACAAAGGGCCAACATGATTAAGTGTGACACTTGCAACAAGTAGTACACCAAATTAGACCTCTTGTGTCCCTCACTTTTAATGATGTTCCTCTCTCGATTTCATCAATATAAGACATGGAACATGATAAGTAAGGCATACTCACTCTCACAAATGATGTAATACACATATGCAGTATGTCAAGGCTTGGCCTTTATGTACATTTAGACTACCTAATTATTTCAAAAGATTAAGATCACAAGGACTTTCTTGGTTGTAATGTCGGTTAAGGGACGGGTAGGATTGATATTTCATTTAATAGTGACTACCACCCTAAGCACTTTTAAGATATATTTCACTTTACTTGTCCACGACTTCTTTCCTTGGTTGTTTACCCCTCATCTACTTACCCTTGTCTTTTTCTTTCATGCCCCATTTT
Organism: Datura wrightii; assembly: GCA_035772735.1. Classification (NCBI taxonomy): domain Eukaryota; kingdom Viridiplantae; phylum Streptophyta; class Magnoliopsida; order Solanales; family Solanaceae; genus Datura; species Datura wrightii. The sequence continues at coordinate 150,665,965 of JASDFA010000018.1, forward strand.
TTCTCTCTCTACTTGACTTCTAGTTTTCTAATCATAGAATAGCTAAGGATTTTGCGATTAAAGCTCTCTTTTTCATTTCCCTAGCAGCAAGTAAACAACACAATTTTTATAGGAACGCCCTTCCCTCACTTTTCTTTCCTTACCATAATTTGTTTTTCTTTTTTTTTCCTTAACATTATATTTCGGTGGACCTTACTTTCAAGTCTCAAAGTGCTTTAGACTACTTTGGATCAATAAGTCTGAGATCTCACAATAAGAGGGATTAAGCTACTATTGAGGCTAAGAAAGCTTTTAGGCTCAAAGGGGTTAACTAGGGAGAATGACTAGGAAGGTAAAACAATTATGGGAAAACATGGCTTTTCAAAGAAATGCCTTGATCGTCTCTCAACTTCCTACAAACTAGTTATCCTACATACACTAAGGTAAGTTCTAGCTGCTACGATATATACATATAAAGCAATTCAGCTCACCTCTCATGGCAAGAAGAATCTACTCAGTTCCCACAGCTACACATTCACACAATCATATTGAATGACAAGTTAAATTCATAATTAAGCCCTAAGGATATGATGAGTCAAATTAAAGAGATATGTGCTTCTCTCAAGGATTCAAACTTATGCAATCAAGATAACCACTCTTTTTACTCTAGCATAGCAGCTAAGCAGAATATCAACAAGCATACAAGTGGATGATCTACGATCAAATCCTAAGAAATAAAAATGTGACGAAAATTCCCTTAAGACGGTCGTCATCCATCTATCATAGGGAAACGTCATTAATCTACGACTACAATGACTCCTAAAAATGAAAATTTTACCTGGTTCAAAGGGCTTTCCTTCAAAAAAGAACTGAGGCCACAACAAAAATCGAAGGGTGGGTGAGACATGCCATTTTCAAAAATTATTTCAAACAACACATGATGGCATACTCACCCTATACTACCACGACTTAAACCAAACGAAACAAAAAATTTAAAACTTAACCTTAAACAAAGAAAATCAAACATAGCATAGTAAAGACGAACATACAAAGTCAAACATCTAGCCATCCAAAGTCAACATCATTATACTATTTATTACGGGCCAAGACCTACAAATCATCAAGCTACTGCTACCAGGAATATAAAAATGCTACTACTTACAAATATAACAATTAAAGATCAACAGGAATTTAGCTTTCCTCCACCCACACTTAAAAAGGTGCACTGTCCTCAGTGCACACACAATCACATCATAAAAGGAGATAAAAGGAACTTCCTGGTTGCTAAGCATCATCCTCTTCGCCACCAACCTGAGTGGTGCCTGTAGCAGCATCCTTCTCCTCCATGTCTAGATCATCAACAATATCAGTCAGGACAGTAGCCTCATCATCATCAAGTAGCTCCTTAAAAGTCAGGCCCACTCGGCACATCAACATAGCACTCTTTGTGAGTGCGTATTATGCCTTTAAAGCTGACATCTCCTCTGCAGTGGTTGGTCATCCGCCTATCTTCAATTGTAGCTCCATCATCCCAAAAATATGACCTTGTCAACTTTTATCTCGGGTCTGCCGATCAACTATAGTAAGAGAGGGGACTACGGAAGGGGCAATCTCCTTTACCTTGGTGACGTCTATCATCTGTCCAACCAAGTGTCCTGCCAAAGGTAGAACAAGATCTGCATCCTCCTCCTCGATACCTACCTCCCTCAAGTACATGGTCAAGAAGCTGTCATGTCAATATTTCCATCTACAATGTCTCGGGATCTTCTTATATTGTGGCAAATCACAGCACCAAAATTAATTGATATCCCCTTCATCTACATATACACTAAAACAATCCTCTCGCAGGTCACCTCTGTCAAATGTGTCCCAAGGAAAAAGACAGCACATACCAACTTCACCCACACCTTTGCCTCCTGATTCAAATATGCAAATGCAAGTGTGGAATGGGTGCCATTTTGATCCCTCGCTCAATAGGTGGATGAGTGCTCACCGCACAAAGTGTGGTGGATGTCTCTATCACGACCCAAACATAGGCCCGTATCGAGACACGAGACAAAGAACCTTGAGAGACTCCAAGTCGATCCATGGCATGAACATAACATCTAACTCATCCAAATAATACGAAAGATCAACATGAATAGCATAGCGGAAAGCTGAACATAATATCACATCTAAGCACATACATAAGTCTAAAGATGAATACAAACTATGTCCGAAAAGCCTCTAATACTGATGAGTTGATGGGACAAGGCCCCAACTAACTCAATCCTAAATACTGAAAATACAAAATACAACTGATAAAAAGGGCCCTCACAAGATAAGGACTCACCAACTGAGACTGAGAAGTGCTAACTCCAGAAGACTGACTAGCAGCAGGATTGAATCTGGATATCAGAGCCTGCATCATAAAATGATACAGCATAGAGTATGCGGTCAGTATGTGAAATGTACCAAGTATGCAAGGTAAGTAAATTTCTAAGTAAGTAAAATCATAAATATGCATATAATAAAACATAATCAAAATAAGATTCTAGGAGTAGGGCTTGCATGCTATTTTCTGAAATCATGATCTGAACATAATTGAACATCATAACTGAATCGAATGTCCCAAAACTGAAAACTAATAATCATAAGTAAAATTGAACATTGGGTAAAACCTGCTGAAAACGTGATATCATGACTAATGCACATGCATAACTGAAATCATGAGGAAAAATGTTAGACTCGTCATATAACCAACATTACCATGATAGAGCTTACGTGGTCTTTACTATCACACTCAAGTGGACAGAGTCGTCCAAAGCTTTTCCACGGTTAAAGACGCTACCACAATATCGATATCAAGCTGAAGGCCCCTAGATCTAACAATGCATATACATCAAGGTGAAATACTCGTAACATACCAGCGACTACATCTAGGAGACCTCCTACTCCTGATGGGATGCTAGTGCATAAAATTTGTTTTGGCGCTGTCCGCCACCTGTACTAGCAGATGCTCCCTACTGAGCTGGGCATGCTGATGGAGCTACTGAACTGGAGGTCGGGCCTCAGCCCCTATCATGACCCTGTCCGGCTGCTGGGCAATCTCGAAGCATATTTCTGGGCTTCCCACACCTGAAACAAGCACCTGAACCTTCTAGGCACTAGCCCACATGTCTCCAGCTACATATACTACACTCAGGAGTGATGGTCTCTGCAGGTCTACTACTGTGGCCTCTAGAGCCTAATGCTCGCCCTCTCTGATCGCACTTGGATCTAGATGGCACACTCTTAGCTGAAGGCATTGGCGCTGAAGATCTCTGATGGGACTGATGACGTTACCCACTAGATTTCTGCTGGGAGAATCAGAAGCTATCAGTCCTGGCCCTCTTGGCTTCTCTCTCCCACTTACTCATCTACATTACCTCTATCTGCTTGGTGTATAGGACTATCTGAAAAAAGTCAATGTCCTGAAGCAGTATCGCGGTCCGTCAATCCCTGACCAAGTAGTCTGCAATCCTATGTACAAACCTGCTCACTCGGGCTCTCTGATCTGCTACCATCTCAGGTGCATACCTGGACATATGAGTGAACTCCAGGGCATACTCCTGAACTTTCAGCTTTCCATACTTTAGATTTACAAACTCGGGCGCTTTGATCTCCCTCATCTCCCAAGGGAAGAACTGATCCAGAAAAGCGGTATGAAACTCATCCAAACTGATAGGGCCTGCTCCAACTTCCCTACTATCCTTTCATTGCTTGAACCAAATGTGTGCAACCCCTTTCAACTAGTACAAGGCTAAATCGGCGCACTCCTCCCTAGTCACCCCCATAATCTAGGTGATCTTCATAACCCCCTCAATAAACTCATGTGGATCCTCGTCCACCTTCGACAAAAGGAACTAGGGAGGGTTTATCCTCAGAAAATCCCTAACCCTTGCCGCCACCGCATCCCATTCTGAGGGATATGCGCTACCGCCTGCTAATTGACCTATGCGGTCAAGGCCTGGGCTAACATTTGAATGGCTTCTCGAACTCCGTGTGGGCAACTGGCTCGGGTATATGCTCCTTGTAGCTTATAGGTCCTACTGGTGCCCATCTCCATAGGCATTCTCATGGCCAATCCCTTTTCGTTTCTCCTTCCAGTAACTCTACGGGGAGGTATGATTCTGCAAATGCGTATAGCACAAGTTAGAAGGATAAAGAGACACTCCACCACATGACATAGATCATGAAAGAAGGGAACATTTCCTAAACGTCTTATAGCCTCTTCGTTATAAGTGTGGCGCGCTTCACACCCATGAAAAAGACTCTACTTAATGCGGCTTTCAGATAGCCTAGGACACTTCAAAACCTAATGCTCTGATACCAAGTTTGTCACGACCCAAATATAGGCCCAGATCGAGAAACGGGACAAAGAATCCCGAGAGGCTCCAAGTAGACCTATGGCATGAACATAACATCTAACTCATTCAAATAGTACAAAAGATCAACATGAATAGCATAGCGGAAGTCTGAACATAATATCGCATATGAGCACATACATAAGTCTAAAGCTGAATATAAACTATGTTTGAAAAGCCTCTAATACCGACGAGTTGATGGGACAAGGCCCCAACTAACTAACTATAGTATGAAAATTGAAAAAAAGAAATACAATTGATAAACAGGGCCCTCGCAAGATGACGAATCACCAATTGATACTGAGAAGTGCTAACTCCAGAAGTCTGACTAGTAGCGAGACTAAGTCTGGATATCGGAGCCTGTATCATAAAATGATACAACATAGAGTATATGGTCGGTACGTGGAATGTATTGAGTATGCAAGGTAAGTAAATCGCTAAGAAAGTAAAATCTTAAATCATGCCTATAATAAAACATAATTAAAATAAGATTCTGAGAGTAGGACTTGCATGCTATTTTCTAAAATCATGATCTGAACATAACTGAACATCAACCGAATAGAATGATCTAAAACTAAAAATTGATAATCATAAGTAAAACTGAACATTAGGTCAAACCCGCTGAAAGTATGATATCATGACTGATGTACATGCATAACTGAAATCATGAGAAACAATGGGAGACTCGTCATATAACCGACATTACCACGCCCCGACTATCACACTCAAGTGGGGAGATCCGTCCAAAACTTTGGCAGGGCTAAGGACTCTACCATGATATCTATATCAAGTTGAAGGCCCCTTGGGGGCAGGGGAAGCTCACAAGGGAAGTCCCAAATATTCTGAACATACCTATGTTGGCGCGTAGTTTTGAGGCATAGGGTTGGATGACCCTTAGCCTACTCGATGCTAGACACTACTCCCAAAAATATGCATATGCTCTACATTATTTTTCAACGAAGCTAACCATCGTCTGGTGACGAAGCTGACTCATAACATACATACATAAATTTGAAATCATACATGAGGAGCCTTGGCTCAAACCATACCACAAGTTGAATATAAATGGGAGTCTAGACTCCAAAATCATGTGGTAAGCTAATTAACATGAATTCATAAAACATACTTGACCATATAGGCTTGCCCAATACTTAACATGCTTGAAATCAACTTGATTCTCTTGAAAACATGAACATAGACATGGGTAATTCGGAAACATACTTTCTTCATGAACATCTCATCATGCTTAAACATATATCTCATGGATCTCAACTTTCATGAACTTTCATGGATGGGAATCATACTTTAGAAAACTTGAAAACATAAGTTGTAATTTAAAACATTTTAGAACCTACTCATTTATCATAATTCAACATTCATAGCATGCTTAGATCATACCCATGATAGAACTTAGCGAATTCACATATTTGGGTTAAAACCCCATATATTCATCAATAAAGATTTCATGAAATAGAGAAGGATTAGGCATGGGTGTGGACTATTTCACCCATTCATATCCTTATATGCCTGAAGGAATCTGATTTCACAACTTCCTTGATTGCCCAAAAAGAAATGACGAAGAACTTTCAAGAACTAGACTTAATCACCTCTCACCCCTTCTAAGCTTGCATGCATGAATAAGGATAGGCTTAGAATGACTTAACCCTTCTTAAAACACTCTATTCTGAGCTTAAAATGATGTAGTTTAGGCCTTAGGAACTTAGAAATTATGAAAACCCTTATTAAATTCACAGGGAAAAACATACTGTCAATCCCAATGAGGGACTCGATGGATCGTTGTCACTGACCACGACTCGTGGTCACCTCCTATCACCTTCACTGCTAAAAACATTCTGAGGATCACCATGGGGGACACCACCACTGGTGGTGCACCCGACGAATCGTGGTGATGACCCGTTAGGTGCACTACCTGCTCTTCCTTCATCCTTCAACCACCTTTGACCACGGGTGACCTAACGGATTTTGAGGCTGACCACGACTCATGGTCACTCCAAACCTAGAATTTCCAATCAATTCCCAACCTTTTCCTATGAACCACTTAAAAATTCGTGGTGGTCCTGACGGGTCACTAGAAGACTCGTCCTGTGACCTGGTTAGAAATTTCTATTTTCTCTGTTTCAACTCCCGGATCTGATCTTAGAGTTTTTGGGGTATTACAGTCTCTGTATGGCAGTTTTTCCAACAAGATGAAATATCGCGAAGGGTCTACTGCAGGTGTCTCTAAGAAAGCATTGAACCTCTTGGCTGTGAATCACACCACCTATTCTCTGAGTTTGACCTTTGAACTCTCTCCAAATGAGGTGTCCGAGTTTGCGTAAAATTTCCTCACCAAAGTGAAGTTGCACATCTTCGGCTCATTGAAGATATAGCTGGCTCCCAACTCACATATCTTTTCCCGAATAGTCGGAAACTCTAATGCCAAGTGGCCCTCATCTATCCAGTTCTAGGGGGCATACTCGGCTTCTTTTTAATGTTAAAGAAAGTAAGCCCATGAGGCTCAACTTATTTTGCTCCAAATCTCCTTGCAGGGCCTGCTTTGGGAGCTGAGGAACTAGCATCTGTCTTCCTTGGTCTACACTTCTTTCGGCTTCTCGCAGCTACATTCACCTATTTTTCTTTTGATGCCATTGTACCTATCAAGCATAAAAATCAAGAACTTTACAACATTAGGTTGTGAACCAAATGGCTAACTAATTAAGTGTGGAAAGTGCAAAATTCACTCCACACTTAATTTGCTAGCATATATGTGAGACTTTGTCAAATTAGGTACTCAAGACTTCCCCCATCATCATCTCATCTCATCAATCTACTTTTTAATTCACTAACTCATACTACACCAAGTTCATGCATTTTTCTTTCTTTTCAACTGTCCTCTAGATTTTATCTTTTAATCAAGAATGCACAATTTAAGTTATCCCTCTACTTTCCTTCTCCAATTTCCAATTCAAATGATCTCATGTAATGGAGTAACAACATTTAATTCAACCAACCAACCATAAATAATTGACTACCATTCACATGAATTAATCAAGAAATTCACGAACACAAGCAATTATCACATTCAAGAATTCAAAGCTTCACGTACTCTTTCTCTCTACAATCAATACACCTACCCACCAACATTCAAGAATTCAATTCACCTACCCAATTATTCCCACAAGTTTAAATCAATATATTCAACCAAGAATCAAGCTACCAATAAAATATATCATATAATCATGGAAGAATTTAAGAGTTTAAGATCACAAAACCCAAAACATGAAGTTCATGCTTTTCACCAATAATGGTGATTTTTGAGTTCTAAATCTTGGGGAAGAAGGGTGTAGGAGCATGCTTGCACCATTAATCAACTAAGAGAGAAGAAATATACTTACTTTAGTTAAAGATGAGAGCTTCACCAACTTGGTGGAGAAGACAACAATGGAAGGGAGAGGAGAGGGGAGAGTTACTGCCTTAGGGAGAGGTAGAGAGAAAATTTTTGCCATTTTTTTCTTTTCAACTTTTTGAGGGAAAAAGGATGAGTGGGACTTTAAAAAAAGGGGTGGGGCATGGCTTTTATGTAACTTTAAGGTCTTTTGAGTCAATATTGACCAAAAATCTTTAGCCATTTTCCCCTTGGTGCGCTGCCCCTCCTATCTCACCACAAACTTAAAAAAAAGTTCCTTCTGGAGATAGGGGTTAGCGTTCCTTCATTTGAGTGAACTTGTGGCCATACCATGGATCTAAATAATTATCATGCAGCACTTGCTGCTCCATCAACTGATTACACCCTCCAGGTTCTCCCATCGGTTTCATTTTGAAGTCCTCATAATGAGGTGGCATTCGTGCTGCTCTGAAAACTTTGAACACTACCTCCTGACCACCTACTTTCATAGACATCTTGCCCGACTTAACATGTATAACTGCGTCGGCGGTGGCTAAAAGTACTTTACCCAGAATGAGAGGAATTGCTGCATCTTCTTCATAGTCCAAATATTATAAATTCCATCGGTAGGATGAAAGGTCCTACTTTAACCAAGACATCTTCAATGATTCCTTCAGGATAGGCCATAGACCCACCCGCAAGCTGCAACTTTACTATGGTGGGGCGTAGTTCACCTAATCCTAATGTTCTGAATAGGGATGAAGGCATTAAATTTATGCTCGCATCCATATCACACAAGGCTAAACCAACTTTCTTGCTTCCAATAGTGAATGGAATAGTGAAACCCCCAGGATCCTTAAGCTTTTTAGGAATTTTTTCTTGATTCGGGAACTTCACTCTTCCGTAAGAGCCACAGTTTCAAACTTTGTATTCCTCCTTTTATTTTCCACAATATCCCTAAGATACCTGGCGTACTTTGGCACTTCTGCAAAAGCTCCACCAATGGAATATTCACATAAACCTGTTTCAACAATTCAAGAAACTTACCACAGGTTATGTCCTCAGTCTTTTTCTTAAATCTTTGAGGAAATGGGGGAGGTGGTCTAGCTACTGGCATTTTTTATTGTGAATTGCTAGACTCCCCTACCTATGCCTTGGATTTCACTTCTTTTGCCTCATAAACTTTTTATTTGTTGGGGACAACCTAACCCAGCTCCTTACCACTGCGAAAGAAAATAGCATTTACATTTTCCTTGGGGTTCTTCTCGGTAATACCTGGGAGTGTCCCCTATGGTCTGTTGTTCTTCTGCAGAGCCAATTTTCCCATTTGAAGCTCATGGATAGATTTCTGCATTTCATTTACCACTTGCGACTGCTGAACCATCCATTGCTTCTTTGTCTCCTCAAGAGAACTTCTCTACTACTGGCCCTGTGGCCTTTGATAAGTGATTTGGGGCCTTTGGAAATTTTGGTTCCCTCCCCGTAGGAGATTTGCTCCATTATACCCCTGATTATAGCCATTACCTGCTAAACCTCCACCATGACCTTGTTGTCCCACAAAATATGTAGACTTGGGATTAAGAGGACAACCTGAATAAGCGTGGACTTCACCACATGCCTCACATGATAGTGGTGGGATTTTTGCCTATTGTACCTGCTGCACTTGGCCTCCTGCTGGTGAGGTTACCAACTTACTAATCACATTTACCAACTGGCTAATATCTACTCTGATTGCCGCTACACCATCTACCTCAAGCTTTCCCGGCACCTTTGCTGCTGCAAATCCTCTGCCTGAATCCTGATAATCCTGACTCCCTGCAGACATGAGGTTCAAGAGAGCCTCAATTTCCTCATAACTTTTGGATAGAATTTGTCCTTGTGTTGTAGCATCAAGAAGTATCTTCGACTTGGGCTTCAGAACCTCAATGAAATTGTGCTTGATTATCTCCTTAGGTTACATGTGGTGTGGATAATCCCTAAAGTAGCCCTTGTAGTGTTCCCATGCCTGAATTAGTGTTTGTCCATCTCTCTATATGAATCCGAAGATCTTTCCTCTCAATTCTTTAGTTCTTCTCGAAGAGAAAAAACGGTTGATGAACTTATTGGAAAGAATTTCCCAAGTTGTGATGGATCCCACAGGATCATTTTGAAGCCACTCCTTGGCCTCTCCGATTAGTGAGAATAGAAACAGAGTCAACTTGACATATTCACCTGACAGATTCTGGTAGTGGAAATTTTCACTCAGCTCTACAAACATCATCAGATGCCTGTGGAGATCCTCGTGTGGCTTGCCCTAAAATTGACAAGTTTTTTGGACCAACTACACAGTCTCTTCTTTTAGCTCAAAGTTCTCAGTGATGACCGGTTTAACAATTTCTTTAGAAGCATTTTCCACATTCGGCCTAGAAAACTGCATTACTGGAATTCTCTTATTCTCTTCACCCATTGCTTGCCCGTTGATCTCCATAGCTAACCTTCGAAAGGTTTTCTCTATTTTAGGATCAGGAGACACTAAGGATGGTCCTTGACTTCTCGTTCTTGGCATACATTGAGGCAAACAACCCTGTGAACTTCAACAAAAACAAGAAACAAACATAAAATACAGACTAACAAAACAAAATTCTAACCCACAAATGATTAAACAATATTCAAGTTCTCGGCAATGGCGCCAAAAACTTGATGTCGCCCAAGCGCATGCAAGTGCATGTGTTCATCAAATAATATAGGATTGTTAAGTCCAGATATCGTACCCACAGGGATTTGTCAATTTAATCATTGTAAGGTTGTACTTTGATTTCACTAATCTAAGAAACAAATAAATTGGAGATTGGTTTGAGAAAATTAAAATACTAAACTTCAAATGTAAAGATTAAATAAAACCAATGCAAGCTTGATTGTACTTTTTTAATGACAACAGACAAGAGAAATGGCACTTGGTTGGTTTCAGGTTGAGTTTTCCAGACGTAATTAAACTAGCGTGATTCTTTCTACGGTTGTTAGATGCAAGTTACTATCACATTTCTTGACACTATCCCTAGCATCCAAGAACTATCTCATGCACCCTAATGCCTATATCCCTATGGTCGCAAGAGAACATGAAATGACGATTATGCCTACTCGTACTTCAACTAAATGGGGTTGAAGGGTATATCCCTATCCTCAACAACAACTTCTATCCTATCACCAATGGGTTCAAGGGTCTGCGAATTCCCGTTCTGTATTTATCTTTAACCCTTTCGATTCCCTTTTCCAAGTTCAATCGAAAGCCAATAGATTACTTACAAGGTGATCAATCTCAAAAATAATAAATTAAAACAAATAAATACAAACAACCATAGAAAAGAATCAAAAACAAGTTTACTATGCTTTCAAACAATCAACCATCCACCATAGCCACAACCCTAGATTATAACTTTATCCACTCATAGACAAGTGGAGAAACAAATAAGTAGTCATCATCATATGAAAATACGACGTAAAGAAGAGAAAGCCTAGCTGTAGAACTTTGTCTTCCTTCCAAAAGGCTTACAAGCTATCACGAATAAAATAAAGAAAAGAAAATGAGAAGAGAATCGTCTCTGGCATCTCTCCACTCTTTCGAATGTCAAAAGTTGTCAAAATATTGATAAAAGATCTATAACAAATGACCTAGTCCTCATATTTATATATGAGCCTTTAATGACGCTTCTACCATTCTAGACTTGGCTTAAAAATCAGCATTTTCACCTCAAAATGGGTCTGGAATACCGCCCCTCCTATCTCGCCACAGACTTAGTCAAATTTTTAGCTCCAAATGAGGCCTGGGCACTTCCCCAGCCATAGCACTAGCCTGAGAATTTTTTCTCTGAAGTTTGAGGGCTGGTGTTGGGCGCCAACCATAGCACTAGAATGAGATTTTATTCTCTGAAGTTTGGGACTTGGTGCAGGGCGCCAACCATAGCACCAAACTCATCAAAATCTCAACTCTTCATCTTTTGCATCATTTTAAACTCCTTTCACTTAGTTTACTACTCAAATCAACTAAAATTATTTGTTAGCACATAAAACACACACATACATGAATTTAAGCATAAATTAAGGATTATGAACTCAAAACATGATCAAATATGGGTAAAAACATGGCAAATAAGCATCAACGTATACCCAACATCACTCCACCACCTCCTGGAAGGTCTTACCTGATGAGAGCATTTGCAAAGCTGACAACTGAAGCCCCACATTTAGGCCTTTCACAAAACATTTAATCCTCTCTTCCTCCGTTGGTAGTAATGGTAAGGCATACCTGGCAACTGAGGAAGTCCCCTGCTTAATGCTAGTGAACTCATCGAGCCTCCGATCTTGCAAGGTTTAAGGAACATACTTCTCCAAGAAGGTGGAGTAGAACCGAGTCCATGTCAATGGTAGTGACCCTGCTAGCCTATACTCTACAAATGGCCTCCACCAAAGCTTGGCATCTCCCATTAGCTTGAAAGTAACAAATTCTACCTCGTACTTCTCTACTGGCCCCATCTTATGGAGCCTCTTATCCCAATCTATGATGAAATCATAGGAACCCTCTACCTTAGTACCATAGAATATGGGAGGCTTCATCTTCGTGAACCTCCAAAATAGATCGTGTTCCTCTCCAGTCATCACCAGCCTAGTCAGCGGTCTCAAAAACATGACTGCCTTAGAAATATTGTCCATGCAGAGAGCTACAGCTATTGCATGTTATAACCCTGAGTGCTTCCCTACTAGAGTTTCTGGTACCACTCCATTACCCATTAGGCTGCTCAAAAGATTTAGCACCTGAGTTAGGACCTCAGAGAAAGTTAGAGTGGCCAATCCCTGTGTCGGTACCACTACCTCTACAGCCACTCCATTCTAAACTTATGGAGATACTGAGAATTTTGACCTCTCTCGAATGGGACTAGAAGCCTAGGCCCTTTCTCTAGTAGCACCATGTCTCCACCCACAGCCTCACCCTCTGGCCCATCCTCTACTGTGAGCTACGACTGCCACCACTAGCTCCGGGGCCTCTTCTCGAACTCCTCTTGTGCGTGTCCATCTATGAGAGAAATAAAGAAGTGGTTACATACCAATTTGGATCACTAGATATCAATTCGAATCAAGTAATAGCACGAAGGGGAGAGAAGGAAGAGGGTTTTCCTAAAGTTTTGTAGCCTCCCGAAGATAAGTAACATACGTCTCAACACTGATCTGCGAGACTCAACTAGACTCATCCCCGTACAATGAGATCAACAAACCCAGGTTTCTGATACTATCTTTATCATGACCCAAGTGGCCATGATTGGTACTGACACAAATTTCCTCGGTGGGAGAACCAACGTGTCCCAATTAACTCATCCAATTTCAACTTTCATACTATTAAATGAGCACTCTTAGAGTAAAAGGACCGAAATCTTGTAACAATAAAAGGAACTACTTGCAACATCTATCTATTACATCCCTAAAAACTAAAAGTCATTATACTTGAGGATATCTACCTAACCACAGTCTACCAGGAATAAAATAAAAAATTAATTAAAGTCCATGTCCGAACAAAGGACATCTTCTTGCAGGAGGAATTGCAGCAGTCTGGAAAGGAAATCAGCTCATCCTCAGATAACTTGCCGCTATCTCTACAAATGGGTTTGAGTAGAACTTCATGGGCCGCAATCTGCACTTAGAAAATAAGTGCAGGAGTAGCATTAGTACGACCCAATATACTGGTAGGCATCATCAGCTGACATGTAAAATAAGCAACATACATTCACTAAAATAGATAGTCATCAGATAACACGAATTCTAGAATAAGTTAGAGTATGGTGTTAAGCTGGTCTTCTCACTCGGTTGGGCCTCATTGTAGCGGTAGTGTGACCGCGACAATGGTAAGAGTACCATTGTAGCGATACTGCATAGGTAGTAACTCAACTCAACTAACCACGTTAAATTCTCACTTAGCAATTCTCAACAATTAGTTCATCAACTTTGTATGATTTATACATTAGCTACAATTTCAACATCAACTTACCAATGATCTCACGGGATATATAACTGAGTCCTCAATCAATTCATCGATTCTTCACAAACTCATACATGAATTTAAAAGTATAAATAAGTCATAAACAAGTACATCAACATTAAAACCACATGTAAACTACGCACGCAAGGATTTCAGTTTCACCTAGTTCTCATACTTCGAACCAGTCTTTACTCTTTGAGTCTTGTCTTTGTATCATACCATCAGTGATGTGCTAGGCACACACCTCCGTCGCATCGCCATATAACACTCAATACTAAACATCACTTTACACACATGCCAGAGGGTCTTATTTATGCCCACCCATCCATGACCTATATAGGACTCTAGAAATCCATGTACTTTGCGTGGTACGCGGCTCCACTCATCTGCTCATTCGGATGCTCCCCTCGAACATGAGTCACCAACCATAGCAGTTCGTTCAGATTCTCCTTAGGGAACGAGCCACTCATCTCAGGATAAAATATTTTATCTACTTTCATTCTCCTATTCTATATGTTATCAATTAGTCAATTAGTATGACTTTTTAGAGGAATCAAGTTTCCCTCATCAACATGGTTATATTTACCAATGTTTAACCACTTACATGGCAATTTGAAAGAACACATGCAACATCTCAATGCACCCAAATTTCAATACATTTATTAACATTCATCATCTCATGCTCACTTTACAAGCATATTTAACACATTATCATATTAGCGACAATTAGTGTCTAAAGACCAACTAAACATGTTGTCACTTTACACATATATACATCATTATATAAAGTCTAACTCCTTATAAACATACCCTAACTCGATTGCTAGATGAGAGAATTCAGCTATTCCGCAGGAGCTTTACCTTTTCGTAAAGCCTTTGAGCGTTCAAAATCTAACACAAGTAAAGAAAAATCACATTCAATCATCTACACTCCATTCGTGCCTAGAATTTCGATTCTACCCCAATTCTTCATAATATCACAGTCAAATTCGATATTTCAAGAGTTAAATTATCACATTCTATCCCCACATAGGTTATCCCAACTTGTTCCGGGATGTTTTTACTCCAAAACCCCTTTTAATCAGTTTTAATGCAAAAAAGTCCACCTCTTAAACAAGCGTTCTATATTCACATTCCTCCTAGAAAGTGTTAATTAACCCCCCCCCCCTCCCCCTCTTTTTGGCCTAGGAATCAATATCAACCCTTTTCCTTCAAGCCTTTCTAGTCTCCATAACCTAGGGTTTTTATCTTAGAGAACACCATCTAAGACAACCCATTGATTCTAAGGTGTTAGAAAATTAAAAGGGGAGAGAGCTCGTTAAGAAACTTACCTTAGAAAGAACAATTTCCTCAACTTCTCAAAAAATCACCCTAACCTTTCTAAAAATCGTGCCTTAGAGTTATGGGTGAAAACCCCCAAAATTCTAACTTAACCATTACATTGCCTCCCATCATCCACTATAGTGGTCATATTTTCACTATAGCGAACCCGCTATGGTGGCTAGGATCCCGCCACGGAGGATCCAACTATTTGTCATCCTTTCTCGCTATAGCGGTCCCTGTTAACCAATAGCTTGAAATTTTCCTGTACATTCCTCAAAACCAAGTCTAAATTTAACTCCCCGCAACAACTTCCACCATGTACCTAGGTGAAAATAGGGTGTTTTGGACTTAACTTTCCCCTAACGACAAACGGGTCATTACATTAGCTAACTATTAAAATTATTATAGAGAACATACTTTGTGAAACCTAAGCAATAGGTGTAGTAGAGTGTCTTGTTTTAGTGGCTTGAGGACAAGAAAATACTCTAAGTTGGAGGGTATTAGTTGTCGAGAATTTATGACACATATTGAAATTTTTACATGATTTTTTAATATTTTCTAATACTATTTCAAGCATTTCTAATGTTAAAATATTGTGTTGCAGGTATCCGGATAAAAAAGACAAAAATATGTGAAAAAAGAAACAAAACACCCAAACTAAGCACATATGGATCATACTTTGATTGTACTAGTTATATGTCCCATTGCATATGGGTCACGGATGGCATTCAAAGAAAAGAAAAAATGTGCTACGTGTAGATTAACATGCGAAGAGACATACAATGGTAGAATCCATCTACAAATCGTATGTGCAGCTTTAAGTTATAGGTAGAACACCTGGAAAGCCTATGACTAATCTGCAGTGGCCAGTTACGAGACACAAGTGAAATTTAGGGCCCTAAGTGAAGAACAATGCAACTCATAGTGATCAATTTGCAAGCGGCAGATGAAATACACAAGCCACAAGTTAACTATAAAGGAGGCATTCAGGCGTAGAACAGATAGAAGAAAATCAAGATAGCCATATGTAGGCTGTATGTTAATTCTACTAACTGTATATGGATTTACAATGATTGTTGAAATACATGAGAAGTCATCTTTGGCTAGCCCAAGGTTCACTTGCAGGCCGTATGTTAATGTTGTGGCTCGTAAGTGATATCTGTACCATTTTGACTAGGAATAGGATTAGGATATTTGGACCAATATAAATATTTTTCAAAGTTGTTTTTGTACAGTTTAGTAAGCTCTTGCACAAACAAGTTTTAGGATTTATAAGTCAAATTTGTGATATTTTTTGGAGGAATAAATTGCTTTTTGTTTAAGCGTTTCTCTATAGTAATAGTAAGTAATTTATGTTTTATTCAATATTTTGTTATTTTCACTTCATCATGAGTATCTAAATCTTTTACTAAGTTTGTGGACGCAATAGGTTTGTTATGCCAACTAGAATTTCATCTTGATACTTGATAGTGAGTTTTAGATATTTAATCATTCCTCAATTTCATCATTGGTTGATGGTTGCAAATATCAATTTGAGTCATATTACTCTAGTAATACTTGAAAAAGTCAATTAGGATTTGAAATAAATAATTAAATAAAAACTCAAAGCATTAACCCTTATTCAATAAATTTACTTAGGAATAAATAAAATTTATTTGGCAGGAATTAATCGCATTTATTGTAACTCTAGTTAATTTGGTAGAATTCAATAAGAGACATATTTTTTAACTATTGGGAAATATTAAGTTGTTACACAGAGATTATTTGCATATCTGATGTCATTCAAATCCACTTCCAATAACGAATAGTGTAAACGATCGCAATAAATATAGGACCCAACGAGGAGTTGGGTCGAATCCCAAAAAGACTAATCGAAGCCCAAACTATCTAGAATCAAATAGGAAATATTGTAAGATTAGAGTCTATTCGAATTGAGAGAAAAAAATTTAACTAAGGGTAAAGAGTGCAATATGCTAGAGTTGTAATCAATTAGAGATAATTCTAATCAATTAGATATAATTTTAGGGAAGTGACACCAATCATGGATCGATTCCCCTAAATCACCCAATGTGGAAGGACTGAGAATGAGCTAGGGCTAAACTTGCAAGCAATTTACTTAGGCAACCCATGAGTATCTTTCAATAGCACCATAGGTGACAATCTACTTCAATTTTGTTAAATTGAAGAGAACTCCCTTCTACTCAACTGCTTGTTGCCAATTGGAATTCAACCTATGCCTAGGAGAATCCATTAAATAAAGGCTATGCCTTGAGTTATTGTTGATTGATGCTAACCCAACCTAAATTTGTTCTTTTAAGCCTCAAGAAAGTAGGGCAAGATTGGATGACTCTCATCACCAATCACACACTACAAAGCAAAAATCAATCAAATGTTCATAAGCCAAACTCAAATTTACCAAACTGAGATCATTAGGGTTCACAACCCTATATTTGGGTTTAGTTACCCATAGCAAAAAGAAGAAGAGAATTAAAGTAATTACACATGCTTACCAATAGAAATTGAAATCTTCAAGTTACAAGATAAGATCTAGAATCTACTTTGAAAACTAGGGATAACTAGCTCATTTCTACTCTAAGCTCTAAGTATGTAGTGAATAATGAAAAAAGCTCTCTAAAAATTACAAGAAAAATCTATTTATACTATGTCCCCAAAAGCCCAATTAATTCAAATTTTAGAGTAAAAAGTGTACAGGGACGGACCGTCCTTTGAAAGGACCGATTGTCCTTTGCTCCGTACTTTGCATTTCAGCTTCTGTCAAGCAGCTTGTCTTCCTTTGATTGACAGATTGTCTTTGTGAAAGATGATTCATATCTTGCACCGTACTTTACGAATTCCATTCTGCCTAGCTCGAGTCCGTTCTTCGAAAGACGAACTGTTCTTTTGAAAGATGGTCCTTCCTTCCAATCATATTGTAAATACCCTGTTAGCTTGATTTCTATAATTTGTAGCATGAATGGATGATAGATGATTCGGACCATATTTCAAACAGACGGTCCTTCTGTTGCCTCATCCTTTGAGCATTTTTCTGGCCTAAACTCCTTTCATCTTTTCATTGCTTGAGTTTCTGAAACATAGCACAATAAGGTTAGTTTCCACTTACTTTAACTCATAAAGACATGCAAAATTCTATGAAATGAAGTAATGATGTGTCGCTAATTTCCAACACGTCAACACCCTCAACTTAAGGCATTTGTTTGTCCTCAAGTAAAACTAAGAAGAGAAACTATCTTACACCTAACTAATATCTCGGAATCATAAATTATCATGACTAGGATGGTTGTTGACAACATTTACCAATACACAATTCAATCCAGCTACCCCCTCCTTCAATCAAAATATAGTTTTCTCGCAATTACTTGAACTGAGCATGCAACCTCCACTTATGACATCATATCAACGTGCACACCTAAATTACTGAAGAAAAACATGCTAGCCATTCAAATCCATATACCCTCAAAATTAGACCAAGAAATGTGTCCTTTCTTTCTAAAGTAATAACAACACACACATCAAGGACACGCAAGATCAAGAGAGAAGAGAAATGCACTCAACTCTCACAAAGAAATTCACAAGATAGGTCACAACTACCATAGGTTTGCCCATTTACTCAAATGCCATTCTTTTCAGATATCCATGTTGAGATTACATAAGGGCTTTTCTAAGCTTGTAATGAAGGTTAAAGGGTTGGTAGGATACAATTTTGGCCTTTAGTGACTCATTTACAATCCTTGAACACTTCATCACTTTTCCACAACCTTTTCACCTTTATGATCCCTTTCTTTCATCACTTCTTTTGTTTTGGCATTTTTTTCACGCCCCAAAGTATTTTTGTTAGGTCAAACTTCATTTTTCTCTTTTTTTTTATTTTTCTTTCTTTTTTAGTTTCTTCTTTTTAGCTCATTGCTCAAATACACCTTGAGATGTGCCCGTTTATCATCTTTTTGTCCTATTTCTTTATTCCCCTCCTTATCACCCCTAACATATAAATTTTTGATTTTTTTAATTACTTTTCAAGTGTCAAGCAGGATAGATTAAAAAGAGGATCAACTTGAGAGTTAGCTTCGGCTTTCATTATGGTTGATCAAGAAAAATAGCAAAGATCAAAGAGGGAGACTAGAGATACATGCATGATTTTGTAGGTCTCTTTAGGCATATGTGGATTGTGAAGCAAAAAGAAGGCCTAAATTCATCTCTACAACCCATAATCAATCCTAAATTCAGGCATAAGTAGTAAGACAAGTTCTAGAGTGTGATCAAATCAGGTGAATAAGCAATTTTTCTTTCCACATATTGGCACATGGATATAAAAATGACTAACACATCACTCTCAAATAGGAACACATTGCCAATAATTTCATGTCGCAAATTGAGATATACAACTAAATATCAAACAGATACGACAATAATTTTGAGGGGGGCATTGTTTTTAAAAATCAACATAAGTATGCAAATAGCTCAATTGCCACCACCATCTAAGTCAAAAACAATTTATCCATCCTAAGATGACTCCATAAAGTAGGTTGATACCCTTAAGAATATTGCCTAGCAATCCACTATCGAACCCATGCACTATGACACTTAACCACTTTATTGTATCAAATTCAACAAAAAGTAAGCCTCCCCCGAAAGAACCATGGCTACAAAAACCAAAGATAGCGCTACACTATATAATCAAAAGAAGTTAATGTAAGAAGGAAAATGAAGAAGCTATACTAAGAAAGCTGTAAAAATATGTGGACTAGAGTAGATCACAATCACACATCCAAAACTCATTCATAAACATAATTTCATACAAATCAGAGTTTTAAACAACCAAACAGTATACAAGCACATCATACAATCCAAATATCTACCCCCGTCGTAAAAATGGTGCAATGTCCTCAATGCACAAGCAAAATAAAGTAAGAGGGTAAGAGGGTTGCAAAAACTTCTGGTAGCACTCAGATCGCATTATTACACATCCTTCTGGGTGGCAATGATGGATTGGCCTCTACATCATGAGCACGGCCTTGGTATGCAAATGTGAGGCCGTTATTGCTCTCCTGAGGGCCTCTGCCTCTACTTTGGATAGCACTAAGTCAGTTAATAGAGCCTTCTAGCTCGGAGCCTTGCCCTTATCTGCTGGCAGGGCAGGAACATCTGTCTAGGCTGGAGTTTGAGTAGGAATCTCTCCTGTGAAGTGCTGGCCCAAGTAACTAGGACTAGTGGTGGTTATTTGGGCTGAGTTTGGGCTGGTAAAACAGGCATCGCACGTGAAATAAAGTCCATAATGTAGAATTGGGTATGTCCTATGTATCAGCAGTATTTGCACCTCCTCTAGCTTCCTCTCACATATCTGCATCTGAAGCAGGACAACTCTAGTCTCCCTTAGGTTAGCTTGAAGTCCCGCTATATTTGAAGAACTAGCACCCCTATGAGTTGGTGCAGCTTGGCATCCATGGATGCTAGTTCTGAGATCAATGCATCATGAGAGGTCCCGATAGTATCTCAGAGCGGCTGAAGAGCTTACTCAACAATTGTGGCCACAAAGGTCGGCAAATCCTCCATAAATCAAGTTAGCTGCCTCTCCTCTCTGTCTAATAGCGAGGCCAAATTGATAAGTGAAACTCTCGATGTGAGTAGTGGCCTTGATGGCGTGGCTGGTATAGATGTCGTGGTGGCTGAATCTACTGCTGGTGCAGGGTCTGCCTCACCGGTGCATTGTGATGTGGGCTCCTCAGTCTGGATGCCCTTATCCTCAGTAGTAGGCCCGCCTGGTAAGATGGAGCTAGGATGGCTCACCATGGTGTGATGGTGTCATCTCTTATCTTGGTGATACCCTTCACCTGGAGAGTGTCTGTGAATAGGTCCTCCTTTAGCAGGATTGGTACACCTACCCTCTAACACAAAGCTGTGATAAGGCATGAGAATGATAGGGAGGTAGCGGTCTGAACTACCCTGTCCTTTAGCTCCACACTAATCATTTGGTCTATGTTTATGCTCTTCTTAGCCATATGGATGCCACAACAAGAACCTTCCCAAGTGGTAATTTGTTTTCACTCTTTTTTGGGCATGCTATACTGCAAACCACGTTCCACCAAAACTTGGCGGAAAGCTGGAGGCCACTCTTGAATATATCAGTTGTATCAGACACAGCCCATACTAGAGTATCTCAGGATATCACACTGGTTATCCATCCTCTAGCCAGCCTCCCCCAATCAGTAATCTCATCATATGCCAATGTATACACCACCTCATAGTCATCTCCCAAATAGTACCGGTTGATCGCCTCCGAATTGATGTCAACCGATACTCCTCTAATCACCACTAAAGTCAATGGCTCAGTCTACATCTTTAGCACTGGGTTCGACCTTAAAAGGATCGACCGATAAACAAACATAGAACTCCCGGACCAGTGTCTGGATATATATTAACCCATTGGACGGAACAAGAACTCCCAGTGCTAAAATCTTAGTTGTTCTATAATGTCGGGGTACAACTCCAAGCCATTGAAGCTAATCGTTCTCTCCTCAGTGATCCCCCAATAAATCCTGCCATTGACTGTGCCTCACCCATATAAGTAGAGCTCCCTAGCGCTCTACATTGCCCATCCGAGTCTGAACATCTCCTTCCCCTATTTTTATCTAAGCTCTACTGCTTGGGGGAGGAGGTCTGACTGGATGATTCCTCATCAGCAGACTTGCTAAAGGAAATATCTATCTGGGACCCACTAGAATGGGCTTGATCATGGTCACCACTGGAATGGGATGAAGGTCCCTAGGCTGGTGTTTCTACACATGCCACCCGAGCTGATGGAATGGGTGACGCCTCTGTTGTATGCTCTATAACTCTCCAACTACTGGGCAGCAAGTACTCCTCCTCGTCCACAAGGCGGGACCTCTTGGGTGTGCTCGACTTGCCTCATTGGGGTAATGCTCGCTTTCGTGCCATTTACCTGTGATCATGCACAAACTTTCCAGAACACAAACTTGAGGTATCATGAAATCAAAAGAAAACAATGCAAGATGGCTAGAGGGACAGTCCATACCCTAAAAGGATGGACCATACCCTGTACCGTCAATTGACCCTTAAAAGTTCCAACTCACTATTTCAATATGAGGTTCAAGGTGTGGACCATCCTTCCAAAGGACGGTCCATCCCTTGAGTTTTCCTTTGACTCAGAAGGTCCGGACATTCTAGTTCAATTGATAGAACAACAGACGGTCTGTCTATTCTTTCGTCTATTGGGGTTCACAGGTTTTCAACAAACTTGGGCAATTCAAATTTTGAAAAAATCTTAGAAAAGGACAAGATTATACAACTATCGAGCTCAATAAGTCATTTTTGAGCATTAAAATACATTCAAACAATTTTCTAAGCCCCGTCCAAAATACTAGCAATTTTAACCCAAGTTCTCCCCTCAATGTTATACTCCAAGCATAGGTATTCCATATCCTCAAGTCAATACGTGTTGCAACATCACAATAGATATGAAATTTAGAGATCATAGTCAAGAACAATACCTATATTCTAGCAAGTGCTAGTGTTCTTGATGAGTTAGAAAGCACAACAAAAAATATGGGTTTCTAAACCCTAGTCCACGAGTCTGCTCGTGTGTTTAATGAGGGAAGAGTGAAAAAAAATAAAGTAGTTGGACAAAATAGTAGCAACAATGGAGGATTTTGAAGTATAGGAGAAATGGAAGTTGGAGAAGGAGGGGAAAGACAGGCTCATAGATCGTCGTGCAAGAATGCGCTTCTCATATACTCGATCCCTTTTAAAATATTATGGGTCGGGTCAGTAAGCCTATGGGTGGATATTAAAGACCAACTCGGCCCATTTAAACAAGATCCGAATTGATAATCCAATCTCCATATGGGGCCCATTTATATCACACTTAATAACCAGAGACGGTCCAATAGACGGACTGTAGTAGAGTATTTAAAGGATGGGTGGACATGTGTTTTGTCCTTTGGAAGGAAAGTCCATATTTTACAAATCAAATTTCTCCTTTTCTATTTTAGACCATTTTCCTCCATCTTTTCAAGTGTACCTGCATGCACTAACGCCTATTATTCTAGAAAAAGCTTGGGTTACCTTCTAAGAAGTGCTTGATTTACGTCGCGGCATGACGTGGATACTAAACATGGTGTATCACTCCTTGGGTTGCCTCCCAAGAATCACCTGATTTAACGTTGTGACACAACACAAGATACCTGATCATGGACTTGGTGAGCCGTCCTTGGAACGGGACTTCCTCAACCACTTCTTATTTTTGGTGCCACAGAGGTACTGCTTCACCCATATTGATTTAGCCTTCTTTCTCTTGGGTGATGCAACAATAGCATGTTCAGCCACTTTATCAACACCTTGGTCAACATTGACCATAAATATGTCCCCAAGTCCTATGGCCAATAAGAGACCTCTCCCGACTTTGAAAGTAATGCTCTTGTCCTTGACTCAGAACATCATTTCATGTTTCTCTAAATCTATTAAGGCCCTCCCAGTAGCTAGGAATAGTCTCCCAAGAATGATGGGAATATCTCAATCCACATCGCAGTCAAGAACCACAAAGTCAACCGGAAGTACAAACTTTCCGACTTTGACAAGGACATCCTCCACTACTTCTACTATTGTATTAATGGTATTGTCGATCATTTGGAGCTGGATGAAGGTGGACTTCGGCATGGTCAACCCAGACCACTATAATGGAAAGAGGCATCAGCTTAATACCTATCACATATCATAAAGGGCGTGTAATCAATCATATCTATCGATCCAGCAAGACTCGATAAATTCTCCTAGGTCTCCTTTCTTTTCAACACATGTGCATACTATGATTGTACTCATTCTACGCGTCACAGTTATCTGCTTCTCTTTGTCACACGATAACTTTCTAATCAACATCATCTTCAAATACTTCACAAAATTGGGTATCTTTTTTATGGCATGAATAAATGGTGCCTGAAGTGTTGTTCTTTAAGCCGCTCAATGTGCTTTGCTACTTTTGCATCAAGAGCCCGTTGAGCAATTCTTTATGGAAATTGAGGGACAAGCGGAGGAAAATATTTTGCAAAGTCATCTACTCCTCTCTTGGCATCCCTCTCTCCTTTAAAGCAACTAAACTATCTTTATTAACTTCCTCACTTAGTGGCTTTTAGGATCCATCTTCAACTACCTCATCAACAAAAGGCTTTTTAGGCCTCTCTTCTTGGTCATCAAACTCAATTATAATTTCATACTTATTCTCCACCATACCACCTTCAACCTCAACATCAACAGGTTGCACAATCTTGCCACTCCTTATGACAATGTCCATACATTGAGTATTGGAAGATCCCACATGTCCTTTCGGATTCATCATGTACCACTAGGGAGATGGCCTTTTTGCTTAAGATTTTGGTCTCAGGAAAGGTCCCGTACCTGTTGCTTTAATTTCTAAATGGAAGTTATGTGAAAGCCTATAATCTCTATGAGGCTCTTGAGGCAAGCATCCATTCTCTCCTGGTTGGCAAGCACCTTCTCCAACATCCCTTCAAGCTTTGAGCCTCTATGATCATGATCGAGAAGGGCCCTCCCTCCAATTCTGAAAGTTGGAGGGAGGACCTTTTAGCGAAACATAAGAAGATGAGCCTTTGTTCTGGTAATTTGAGCCATTGTTCCAACCCTGACTTTGACTACCATAATCATTTCTAAGATAATATTGACCTTGACCTTGTGGTTGAGGTCTCCATTGCCCTTGGTAGGAAAAAGAGGAGTGGCCTTGTTGTTACTGCGGTCTATATCCACCAGATGAGTTGCCAACATAGTTGGCGTCTTCCACTTGCATAGGAGGTGGCTCTCGTAATGGCTGATATTGGTATGAAGGAGGGGCGCATCCATTCCCTTATTGGACATTTTCATGGTCTCATCAGTAGTATGTACCTTCTTAACCTCAAAATTGGTCAACTTCTTTGTGAGAAGGGTTATGTTGGATGCCATAGCGGCCATCATTTGATCACATTCTTGATTCTCCTTCATAAAATGAGATAAAGAAAGAGTCCCCACATTGATTCCTCTACTTTGGTTCCTACCATGTCAACATGTTTGTGCTTTGCTATTTTTTGTCCAAAATGATGGCAATTCTGTTGAATATCTTGTCCATGAAGCACCCACCAATGGTGTTGTTAGCAATAGACTATGTCAAGGCATCTAACCCGATGTAAAACTTCTCCAACAATATATGGTTCGAAAACCCGTGGTTGGCACCCGAAGGATGTATTGTCAGAATCTCTCCACCATGCTTCGAACAACTATTCTTCAAGTAGTTTCTAAAAATAAAATAACTTGTCTCGTTGCTTCGCCTTTTTATTAGGTGGAAACCATTTCTTCAGGAAGACACTCACCAACTCCTGCCAAGTATGAATTGAGTTTAGAGGGAGTCTATGCAATCAATCCCTTGCCTCACTGGATAACGAGTATTTGAACATTCGTGGATGGATAACATCATTCAAAATATTATTTTTCTTATGGAGGTTGTACACCTCTAAGAAAATTTTCAAGTGCTGATGGGGGTCATCGTCCATGGAGTTGTAAAACTATCCCTCTGCCTTAAGCACAGTGTAGTTTGTTCTGTCAATCTTGAATGACGCAGCATTTAACCTTGGTGGGATGATCACACTTGCATAGTCAACTTCCTCATTGACATCTACGAACATGTTTTTCAAATCTACGAGCGGAAGAGTGGCCATGATTCGGTATCAAGAGACAAAAAAAAAAGAAAATGTAAAAGAATAGATCTATACATGCAAACGAGACTGTTAGGATTAGATAGGGTTTATGTTGCAGTCCCCGGCAACGGCGCCATAATATTTGATATTGTTCAAATCCACTTCCAATATCGAGTAGTATAAATGATTGCAGCAAATATAGAACCCAATAAGGAGTTGAGATCGAATCCCACACAGACTACTCGAAGACCAAACTATCTAGTACTAAACAGTGAAGTATTGAAAGATTAGAGTCTATTCGAATTGAGAGAAGAAAATTTTCACTACGGCTAAAGAGTGCAATATACTAGGGTTGTAATCAATTAGATATAATTCTAGAAAAGTGACACCAATCATGCATCGATCCTCCTAAATCACAATGTGGAAGGATTGAGAATGAGCTAGGGTTGAATATGCAAGCAATTTACTTAGGCAATCTATGGGTATCTTTCAATAGCACCAAATCTACTTTGATTTTATCAAATTAAAGTGAACTCCCTTCTACCCAACTCTTTGTTACCAATTGGATTCAACCTATGTCCAAGATAATCCATTAAACAAGCGTTATGCCTTGAGTTATTATTGATTGATGCTAACCCAATCTAAACTTTCTCTGTCAAGCCTCATAAAGGTAATTGGACAGAATTGAATGACTTTCATCACCAATCAAATACTACAAAGCAAAAATCAATCAAATATTCATAATCCCAGACTCAATTTTATTAAATTGAGATTATTAGGGTTCACAGCCCTAGATCTAGTTTTAGTTACCCATAGTAAGAAGAAGAAGAAGAAGAAGAAGAAGAAGAAGAAGAGAACTAAAGTAATTAGACATGCTTACCAATGAAAATTGAAATCTTTAAGTTACAAGCTAAGATCTAGAATCTACTTTGAAAACTACAGTTAACTAGCTAATTTCTACTGTCTACTCTAAGTATGAACTTAATAATGAAAAAGCTTTTTAAAATTACAAGAAAAATCTATTTATACTATGTTTCAAAAATCCCAATTAATTCAAACTTCGGAGTGTCAAGTGTATAGGGATGGACCATCCTTTGGTCCGTATTTTGCATTTCAGCTTTTGTCCAGCAGTTTGTCTTCCTTTGATTGATGGACCGACTTTGTGAAAGACGATCCGTACCTTGCATCATAATTTTAGGAATCCCATTCTGCCTAGCTCGAGTTCACTCTTCAATTAACGGACCATTCTTTGAGAAGATGGTCCGTTCTTCCAACCGTATTTTAAGGACCCTGTTATCTTGGTTTTTGTAATTTGCAGCTTGGATTGGAGGGTAGATGATGCGAACCGTCTTTCAGACAAACGTCTATTTGTTGCCTCGTCCTTTGAGCATTTTTTGCGCCTAAACTCCTTTCATCTTTTCATTACTTGAGTTCCTCAAACATAGCATAATAAGGTTAGTTTTCACTTAATTTAACTCCTAAAGATATGCAAACTTCTATGAAATGAAGTAAAGTTATATCGCTAATTCCTAACACATCAACATCAAATCTAACTTGCTAAGTTTTTATTTGAGAGACTCGAGTGAAACAATCCAAAAAAGGGACACAATGTTGGTTCATTAATATATATGTTTACATCACTTTCAAGATAGACTATTTTTTATAGTTTAAAACATCAAAACCTTCCAACCAATACAAAATAGGCTTTAACACAACCAATCAAGTAACTCATTCAATCTAATAATCTTTTAATATCTATTTTCTGTGGGATTTGACCCCAATATTATTGGGTTATACAAACGCGTTACATCAACTTTAGGTGTAATTTTGAGCATATTACAAAATAAATTTCAATAGATTAGCAGGGGTCAAAACAATCTCATAATTGCCCTAGTACACGGTGAGCGCCAAACTATTTATCCTTTAAACAACATAGTTGAATTTTTATGTAGTTTAAGTGCATGTAGATTAAATTGACCAGATAATAAATATATAATGAAAGAAATTATAAATACTGAATGATAGAAGGATCAATGTATCAACAAAGGCTGGAATAAGTCTGAACTCCGGTATATAGATTTAGCAGTGGCGCTAGCCAAGAGAATTCAGAATACTAGAGCTATAAAAATGAACTTTGTGTATATAGAGAGTTTTTCTATGATGTTTGTGAATCAATGTTAATTTGATGCCTTACGAGAAAAATAACCAAATGACTACTTATATCTAAACATTAGGGATCCATTCTTGTAAATTTCACCCTCATCAGATTCCTTGATTGCATATTTATCTCCATCTTGTAGCGGTCGATGGAGATCTTTGTATCTTACATAACAGCAGACTGTTTAAGAGACTTTGATTCGAACGGTTTTTTGTGCCCCCTATCCTACCTCCGGAGCTAGATGGACTTTTGCCTTAACACTGGCTTCAGATGCTCTTGTATTGGATCCTTATGCTAACATATATATGATCTATCACATCTGCCACGTCTCAACTCTCGATTAGAATAATTGTTGACTCTCGAATTTTATCCTATGTCGTATTAAACATGTTACACTATTTCGATAAATGAATGTCATCAAGGGGTAAATAAAATGTTGAAATTGAGAACTAAGTAAATATAATGAAGTAATTTTTTTTTCTTGTGAAAGAGATTATAAAGAAAAATAAGCTAGTATATTCACGGTGGAAATACTTTTTTTTTAAATCACTTATTTGTAGCACACCCTTCATTTTACCTAGAGGTTTGATCATAATCTGCCCAACTTGTTCAAGTTTGAGTTGATAACCGTTTATTTATTAGCTCAGTCTATTTCAGTCCAATTCCAACTCATCTCAATTCATCAAAGTTTGGGTTGATATCTAGCCTAAATCAATTTATGAGAAATCTTGTCAAAATATTTTCAAAAAGATATTTTATTTTACTTGATGTATTATATTTAGTTATAATAAATAAAAATATTAGTTTTATAAGTTATAAAAAGATTACAAAAGAACAAATAAAGCAATTAAAACTTAATTAGAGTTAGGCGGGTAGGATTATGACCCGCATTTTAGCCCATTTCAGCCAAACCCGTTTCAACCTAAGTAACATTAATCCACCCATTTATTAACTTAGTCCATTTTGACCCGCCCAAATTCAGCCCAACCTACTCATTTGTCACATATAATTTTACCTGCCTAAATGGCTGGCTAATATAATAGCGACGGAACAAATACTTTTATGCCTTTTTCTTTTGGCTTTTAATTTGTACACACACATGTTTTCCGAGGGTTGGCTTGACTTTGACTAGAAGGGAAAAAAAGAAAACCAACATATCAAAGGGCCGACAAGAAAAGAAATTTAGTGTACGTAAGATCTTTTTGAAGATAAACTTTATCAACTGGATATTATATTGTTTAGTTTAAAATGTATATATGCTGTGTGTTTAATTACGACTATATAAATAAGCTGTGATCCTCTCAAATCTTCAATTTGCATAAAAATCATTTCCATTCTGTTGATTTATTTCTTCCTATAAATTAAATAAATTGGTGCATCTTCTTCCCATTAATTAATTGATAGAGAGAGTAGATGATGTGAAGAAACTTAATTAAAGCTATATATGGAATTCACTTGATTTGGATTTGAATTCTAGAACGTCTCTTGATGAACTAGCAGCTGTATGTGGAGACTTTTGGATATCTCTATATATGAATTTCCAAATTTATATATATATATATATATATATATATATATATATATATATATATATATATATATATATGCTCTAATATGTTCCTTGACTTTTTTTGGTTTCAGAAACAAGTACAAGTAATGCAGGGTAAGTTGATTGGATTGAGAGGAGACATTATGCCACCAAATGATGAGGTTTACAAATTAAATCTTCTTTTTTTAATATCTTGTATAGAACTGTTTTATTCCATATTTCTAAATTTCATTGTATGTGTGTTTAGGCAGAGGAAGTAAAGCGATGGAGTGATGAAAACAAGAAGCTGCGAGAGATGCTGAGTATCATGTGCGACAACTACAATATTTTGAGAAAGCTGCACAATAATTGTGATGCTGATGCTGTATCAAGGAAAAGAAAACTTGCTGAAACCACCTCTACTGCTAATAATAATAATAACTTCTTATTGCATACTCATTTTCATGGAATAAATAGGGAAAGCAGCTCATCAATTGATTATAAAGACTCTTCACACAGCATTCAACCAAAGAATAGTACGAACTCTACGGTTTATGTTAGGACTACTCAAGGATCTGATACAACTCTCGTAAGTCCTATAACTCCAATTCCAACTTAATTTAAAACTTTCCCTTTAGACTACTCTTTCGCTTCTATATATAAATATATGATTATGTGTGTTGGTAGCCCACATTGATGGGTGGATGACAAACTTGTTTCTTTATAAGGTCTTTTCATGAGCTGAGTTTCAAGTTACTGAGCTAATCTTTTACATGTTGTTCAGAGAATTTAATATTTCTGTATGTACATAAATTAATAGAGAAATCTATCCTATATATACATTACATTTTTTTGTCGAGGTAGTTAGGATGAATATCCCACTGCCCCCCTCGGATCTGCCCGTATTGGACCTCCATATTATCTTTATCCATGCTCTGGTTGTCAAGCCTAGACATTCAGGGTGTTAGTAATCCCACATTGATTGAGGGAATGATCATAATTTGTCTATTTATATGATTCAAGAGAAAATCCATTTTGTTATTATATGTCAGCTGATTCCAATTCTAATGAGAAAAAAGTCGATGCAGATGGTGAAGGATGGATACGAGTGGAGGAAATATGGTCAGAATGTAACGAGAGACAACCCTTATCCCAGAGCTTATTTCTAGTGCTCTTTCGCTCCTGCCTGCCCTGTCAAGAAAAAGGTAAAATAATACATAACTTGAATTATTTTTGTGTAATTCTACAACATGACTCTATTCATCCTAATAATGAACTATTTGACAGGTGCAAAGAAGTGTAGATGGTAACTCCATTATGGTAGCAACATATGAAGGAAAGCACAACCATTCAAAACTAGACGATTCTGCTCTCAATCTTATAAGTACTAATGATGAACCAAAAACATTATTAGTGAATGGCAACAACGGAACAAGTAGTACTAGTACTGCAATTGGTCATAGCCACAAGCAGCCAGAATTTCACAAGTTGTTGATAGAGCAAATGGCTTCTTCCTTAATCAAAGATCCCAACTTTAAAGCTGCCCTTGCTGCTTCCCTTTCACGAAAAAATACCCTTCCACATAATCAAACAAATAGAGGGTAGTTCTCCTTCTTGCCAACAAGAGTCATCATTACACAATTATTCAATATTAAAAGGCCCGGGAGAAGAGAACCAACTTGTCGCACAATGTAAATACACTATTGAGTACTGATCATCTCTATGGCAAAATATTAGAGGCAAAGTAAGGAAAAAAAAACAGAAAAAAATATGTGTTTGGAAGGCTAAATTGGAGTAGGAGGCTCAAGTGAGTAGGGAATCTAGATTGGCTTATTTTCAAAATTTTGACTTCCTTTTTGTATGCTTATGAAATGCAAGTTCATGTTTTGACCTGTAATATAATATTTCATGTTCACCTCAAAGCCTAAAGGCTGACCAAGAGATGGTATCCTTCTATTGTTACCCTTAATTTGTATGTGAGTGGCGTTGTACAGATTTTTAAGTTTTAATTCTTGTCCCAAATTGATGTTTACTTTATACTATTTTAAAGTGAAGATGTTTATATATTATACATGTTCTCTTTTGATTATTTTATATATATAGATATATATTGTGATGAAGTGGGGTCTGCCAAAGAACTTTGTGATACAGCGTAGGGCCCGGCCGGAAGGCGGAAACCATACTAGGAAAACTTATTAGTCAACCAACCATATAATGAACTCCATCCTTTCCACTTTCATTGACCCGTTGAATCCGTAAAAAATAAAAAATTTAAAGCTCGCAAACAATGCTTGAATACGTCTCAGAGAGAAGAACAAATGGAGTGCCAAGGTGGACATGAATTAAAGAAAAATTTCAACTAAAAGTAACACAAATCAAAATAACAATTACACAGTACAAGTGACTAAATAAACACTGGCAGCCGCAATTTTCAGAATCCAGCTAGTACTTAAAAATCATGTCATATTCTTGGTTAAACCAACAAAATACATATACCATTAATCCAATTACCAAAACGAGTGACGACGACCCAAAACCAAAACCGCTAACTGGCATCGGTGCAGCAGATTTTTCAGAAGAATGGACGGCGGAGACGGCTGACCTCTGAGGGTGAACAAGAACAGAGACCTTCATGCCATTAGAGCATCCACCAATGCCACAAATGAAGTAGTACCTCTTGGACTTGTCCAGCAGAATGAAGTCTTTTCCACTACTCCAATTCCCAAGTGCACCTTCTATTCTGCAGTTATCGTATCCAAGCTTGTTCACTTGTAACACATTGTGTTGTGTCTTTTGATACCTAAATGCTGCCCACCCACCCCACCCCCCCCACCCCCCCACAACCCCCCCAAAAGAAAGGGATACACAAGTTAGAGTAAATTAAAGATGATCAAAATTCTTTAAAATGACAACGTACGTGTATACATAAGATGAAGTCCTTTGTTGATAGTGAGGAACTATTTTACAAAGATCGATCGATGTACGTACAGATGAAGTCACCGACATAGAAGGTTTGGTTGTTGCTCCAAAGAGTGTAGTTGATGTCCGGATTCCAACCTTTGTTAGCTCCGACAATGTGATCAGTGGCGGAGACGGCCGTTGCAGCAGCCGCAGCAACGACGAGGAAGAGTACGCGGAGAGCCATGCAATTCATCAGATCAGATTAGCAGCTCTTACACTTCTGCTGATACTTAAACCTTAATTAAAAAATAAGGCTAGACGAAAACCGTTTTATAAAGGATCCAAAGCTAAAAGTTGGATAAACCATCATTAGATTGTGCATGTTTATACTGTTAGAATTATCATTCACTTTCACCGCACTTCCTATATACATGATCTACGTTGTCTCTTTCTTTTTACTTAACCAAAAGCTCCATGGTAAAACGGTGGCTAACAAATTTCGAAAAATGGATCATACTATTGTTAGTTAAATTCATCCTCTTATGCAGTTAGACTCTACATATCGCCCAATCTGTTTGATACACGACAGAAATATATATATATATTATATATAAAGGAACCAAGATATTAAATTTGTGAATATGAAAATCGTTGTACTCACTATTCTTTTCTAACGAGTGAGTTTAAAGACTCTAGAGTCTGGACTGCCCAATCTGAGCAGACCTTTTTTTCTTTTTTCTTAATTTAAAAAAAAGGGTTTAATTAGTGGGAATTGAAGACGTTTAAATTAGTAGATGCAGAGTATGACTGAGTCCTACTCATTTACAATATTGGGCGTCACTTATTATAAGTATGTACGTACATAAGTACATTGTATAAATTAAAGTACTTTAACGGCATGGATGTACGTGCATCGACTGCTGATGAATGATGACAGCTTTACATCCGATGTAATGTATAAAATATGGGTTCAATTGAACTCATAATTTTTTATGCAAAATATAAATTTATGTGTAAAAATTTATTAAAATTATAATAAATAATAAATGTGAATTCTTACCTTTAAAAAATATAATTGATTTAATCTTAAAATGTTGAACCTATAAATTTTAAGTCTTGAATCTGTCTCTGTTTACATTTGCCTTGCTTATAAAACAAAGTCCTATAGTGACAATTTTAATAATGAAAGGAAGAACCATAGTCAGGTTCCTCGCATCCTTGAGGTTTCAAATCCGAATCTCGAGTATGAATTACCCTCCAAAATAGGATTTTCCGATGGTAATTAATTCAGGCCCCAGGATAAACAGATAGACAACAAAATGAAAGCGGGAAGCAACAAGAAAATAAGAAGTGAGAATTGAGTATGTAGCAGCACGCCTCAATCACGTTGCCTGTTAAAAGTGAATGGCGTAACTACTACTACTACTCAACTCACCATTTTTTATTTTCATGATGGCACTAAAAGTAGCAGACCAGATTAATTACTACCACTAGCCACGTAACATTTATTAATTCCTTTATTCCGCAATCTCGTCTCATTTGTAGGAGAATTTTGTCGACACATACGATGATGCATGTTTGGGTCTAAAAATAGCTCTGTATTGTATCAAGAATATGGGACTAACTACTCAGATATCCATGTAACAAGCTGGCGCAGTGGTGTATTTCAAATGCAAAAAGTATTCAGTAACGCATTCCAGGGTTGGGATTGATTTAATTACTTGATGTTTATAGGATAATTAAACCATACACTTAAGAGTAAAGGTTATTAAAGAAATATGTAATCTAATCCAATTCGAACAGATGAATCACTTAGTAGATGAAACGATTGTGGAAGCCTTTTTTGCCTGTGCTAGTTAGTTTTAACATGACCAAATTAGAATGTCCATACCAAAATAGTTGGAATATTGGAAGGAATGCAGCCTGTTTTAAAAAAATATAGAAACTCACTTTCCAACACAATAACTTATTGCAAAAACAACATCAATATCTTAACTGCGCACAAAAGATGGCTATTACTCGTGCTGTTTCGCAATTTCATTATTCAATTTGTCAGTGTCTAAGTGACCTTTGGATATAAATCACGAGAATGTGTATTTGTTTTCCAGAGAGCAAACAATCAAAATCCGTTTCAACTAATAGTTCTCTCTCCAACAGGGAAAACGCTACGCTCATCAATTCAATTTCCTATGTGGAATTGTCTCGTGTACATTATTGGCCTATTTGAAGCTAAAAACCTATCCCCACACCTGAAAAGGTCGGGAATTGAGCATATATACACGTTTTCTGATATATCTAAAATGCCACCTTTTATCTATCAAAACTTCAAAGCTCACTGGGACAGCAAGACTCTTCCTGTTATAGGAGATATTAAGAGTTACCACAGGTTTCAGGCTTTTTTAGCTGCATTGTCATTATATTGAGACCCTGCTATGTCATTAGAATTGTTAGATGCTACTGCGATTCCGTTACATTCAGAAGTTTGATTAGAGGGAAGTAGTTGCTCCTCGTTCAATGTGCCAATCTTCAAAGGTTTCTTGAATTGCACCAAGATCATGGTCATGTTGTCGCATCCTTCTCCACCCGTGGCTGGGGCCAAACATTTATCTAGCACCGTCTCACAGACAGCTGAGAGCCTACTTTCCTGCACAAGTGATGACACCATTGATTTTAACAAAACTTAAAAAGCACGATTTTATAGCAGTGAACAAAATTAAGGACTCACGTGTTTTAACTGTTTCCCAACAAAGTCCACGACTTCTTGGCTTGACATGCAATCCCTAATGCACAAGAAATACAGAAATAATCATCGAAATGATGAAACTCTGGTGTTATGATATAATAACCAAAAAAAAAAAAAGTGAGTGCAAACAGGGCTTGAAAAGGCACTCACATCTTAACTTAACTGAAGTTCTAAGTACAAGAAAATTACCATGTAGCAGAGATTTTCATACTACACTAAAAAGATGCAAGTTCCACCTGTCCCTGGTTGATTCAATCATTTTTCCTTTTTGGGATAAGTTGCATTGGTATGGAAACAATGTGCAGAGCAACCATTTAACTTCCAAAGACCCACAAAAATCCATACCAATTTTTTTCCTTGTGGATCTTGTCAACCTACTAGCAAACACTATGCAAATGCAAGTACTCTCTAAGCCCAGCAATCTAACAACTCCTGAAGAAACATAAGCTGATATTCCCCTAAAAATCATCAAATGTTGGTTCAAATACATTGACAAAATTGGGAAGATCAAATTAAAATTATACAATATTCTTACCATATGCCATCACAAGCTAGAACAAGGAAATCATCATCATTGCTAAGCTCAACCTAGTTTGAGAAAAAATTCAAAAAGAAAATGGTAAATACATAAATCATATCTTCAGCTAGAAAGGAACACATAAAAATCTCAATTTTGATCAGTTAATAATTAAAGAAAAGCAATAATGCTCCAAGAGAAGACATTTTTTAAGAAATAACCTTTCATCTCACTGTATACACAATATAAGGTAGAAAATCTTACTCCACAAATTCATATTTCTACAGATTCAAAAGGAATCATAAGCCATTAAATTTACTCATTTTTTAATAACCATGGTGTTCGGGCCAGTTTGCATGCATCCCAACTAATTCCACGGGATACCTATCACCTCCCACCAGCAACAGATACCAGGTAACGCTATCCACCAAGTCTAAGACAGATGGGAAGAAATCACCTAGTGTTTTTGTCTATGCTGGATTTGAACTTGAACCCACTTCATTGACCACTAGGTCAGACCCTTGGGTGATAAGTCATTGAATTTACTTACAGTGTGGATATCAGGATTAGCAGTCACTATTTGTTTTTCAGCAGGCAGTGATTTGTTCTGTTTCAGCTCCATGTCCCCTGAAATTATTTAAATAACGTCAGACCTACAATAACACAAGCAGAAAAGGGAAACTGGCTATACTTTTATACTATATTTGAGAAAATGCAATATTTTCAAATACCAATTGCTCTTGACATGTTTAAACTCCCGTTGACCCGTCCACATCGGACATATCCACCAGCATTTGTAATCCTTTCCTTTTCAGCTTGAAGGTCAGGCTTATGGTCCCTAGACATATCATATGCCTGCATAACATTTTTTGTGCTTAATACAACTGTGCCTACTTAGAAGAAAGACAAGCATCATGTGCACTGATGCAAAAGCACTTAATAATCCTGGATGAGAACATTTTGGTCAAAGAAAAGTTTCCTCTTTGATACGGAAACACACACCAAAGATCTGCAAATTGCTGGGAATTAAATATCTCGGGATAGAAAGAGAGATAATGGAGTTTCTGCAAAACATTGAGAAAAGAAAGGTCTCATACAGAAAGTTCTCTTCTGCAAAAAATCCCTCCTCTCCAATTATGAAATTTGCAAGTGAGGTCAAGAATGTGGTACTCGGTGTAAAATTTGTGAATAGGCTGGCAAAGGGGTCAAGGGAAGTTCTCACCTTCTTCTTCTCATAAATGGACCTTAAAATTCTACCATGGAATGTTAGCGGATAGAATGATTTCAAGAAGCGCAACCTCATCAAAACTCTCTTACTCAAGTGGAAAGTTGATATATGTTGCCTTCAAGAACCTAAAATTGAGGTTTGTGTCTCCTAAGTTGGCTGGGCAATTACTGTTTGGTACATGGGCTGGCTATGTTGCATTCGAATCTGAGGGAACTCAGGGGGCATTATTATACTGTGGGATAGGAGAATCTAGAGGAGAAATATAGTTCTCAAGGGCCTTTAATCCATCTGTGTTTCTCTGTCTAATTTGGTAGACACTTTTCTTGGAACCAGACTGGAGTTTATGCACCCACAAATATACTGACCTGGACTCCTTTATGGCTCGAGTTAGTGGCTTCCAGAAGCTTATCAGAGGGACCTTGGGTTATTTGCAGGGATTTTAACACTACAAGGTACCTGGGTGAAAAAAAGCACAGTTCACTTATATTCAGGGGATGATTCATTTCTCTAACTTCATAGAAGACTTGAGTTCTGATCGTTCCCCCCTTATTTGGGGGAAGTTATAATTGGACAGGAAACTCTTCTCTCATGGTGGCTTCAAAGATTGACAGATTTCTTTTCACTACTGAATGGGATCACTTTAGCACCATAAAATAATCAGTTTCTTCCCCTTGTTTTCTCAGATCATTCCCCATGTTTGCTTGAATGTGGAGAGTGGTCAAGAAACCCATCCTATTTTAAGTTAGAAAATTTGTAGCTAGAATCAAACGGCTGTGGAGAGTTGCTGGAAGAATGGTGGACTTCTTTCAACATCCATGGAAAGCCGGATTTGATCTTTGCCAGGAAACTTAGGATGCTGAATTCGAGCTCAAAAGGAGTGGTATTGGACCTCTTTGGTAATTTGGAGAGCAGGAAATAATTCATTCTCAACAAAATTTTGAATCTTGATCAAGAGGCCGAAGGCTCAACTCCTATGGATGAAAGTTGATTGAAAAGGCAAACTTACAAATGGAATTGGAGGAAACCATCAAATGGGAACAGATCTCATGACGACAAAAGTCTGGGTGTCTATGGTTGAAACAAGGTGATAATAACACTGGTTTTTTTTCATAAAATGACAAATGTCCATCGAAGATACAATCAAATTGGTGGCTTGGAAATTGTTGGCACTCTTACAAAGGACATGGAGGTCATAACCAGTGAGATACTACACTTTTATGTAAACTTTCATAAAGAAGAAGCGGATCTGAGACCTCAATGGCTTTATGAAGATGCTCCTTGCATTTCCAGGGAGGAGGATGAATGGCTGCAAATTCTAGGAAGAGGACATCCTTGGTGTTATCAAGAGCTGTGACAGTGATAAAGCCACGGGACCAGATGGCTTTACGATGGGGACATCAAATTGTGTTGGCATGCCATTAAAAGTCATTTGCTGAACGCTTTGAACCATTTCCACGGTGCTGAATTTTTTTAAAGTGGTTTAACCAGCT
The DNA here is from genome assembly GCA_035772735.1 of Datura wrightii. Lineage (NCBI taxonomy): Eukaryota > Viridiplantae > Streptophyta > Magnoliopsida > Solanales > Solanaceae > Datura > Datura wrightii. The sequence goes on from JASDFA010000018.1 coordinate 150,704,315, forward strand.
TTTACATTGCTCTTATTCCCAAGAGGAATGGTGTGAAATTGCTCAAGGGCCACAAACCTGTCAGCTTGATTGGTTGCTTCTACAATTTTTATCTAAAGCACTTGCAGAAAGACTCAAAAGAGTGACAACCAAACTAGTGAACACTTCTCAGATGGCTTTTATAAGTGATAGAAATATTACAGATGCAGTTTTGATTGCATACGAATGCTTGGACTCGATACTGAAAACTGGCATTGTTTGTAAATTTGATATTGAAAAAAATTTGACCGTGTATATTGGAACTTCTTACAGAATCTATTGAGTCAAACGGGTCTTGGTCCTATCCATTGGATCAGGTTCTGTATCACTTCTGTGATGTGCTCCATCTTTATCAATGGCACACCACATGGTTTATTTCCAACCCAACGAGGATTAAGATAGGGAGATCTCTCTCTCCTTTTCTTTTTATTCTGGTTATGGAAGGACTTGGTAAGATGCTTTACAAGGCTGCTCACGTACCCTGGATTCTGGTTTTCCAGCAGATTCTAGAGATATTAAGAGGTTAAATATCTCATATATTTTGCATGCTGACGATACACTGCTTTTTTGCGATACTGAGGAGCAGCAAATGATGATTCTACTAATGATTCTTAATGCTTTCGGGGCCGTCTTGGTATTTACATCAATTTCTTGAAAAGCTCAATTTCCCAGTCAATCAGATTCCCAATATACACGAGTCAATTGGGTTCCTAATATACACCAGTCAATCAGGTTCCTAATATACACCAGTTGGCTAGCATACTCCAATGCAACATTGGTTCTCTTCCCGCGACTTATTTGGGCCTACCTTTAGGAAAAGGCACAAATCCATCACTATCTGGAACAGAGGTCTAGAGGAGATGGAGAAGAAATTGGCAAATTAAAAGCGACAGTATTTGCCCTTGGGGGAAAGAGTCACCCTTATCAATAGTGTCCTTGACGCTCTTCCTACTTATACCATGTCCTGCTTTCCGACAATGTCCTCAATCTTAAAACAAATGGATAAATTGCGAAGAGATTTCTTATGGAACGGAAACAAGCAGAACAACTCCTTTTTTCTGGTCAAATGGGACCAAGTTTCCAAGAACAGAAAGAACGGGGATCAAGAACTTGAAATGCCATAATGAAAGTCTTCTTAAAATGCATTGTAGATTCAACAAGGAGGAAAACGCCATATGGAGAAGATTACTAATTGAAAAATTCTCCTTTGAGAAATCTTGGTTCACTAAAGAGTCAAACGCACCCCATGTACAGGAGTCTGGGAGCGAGACCACTCCTTATAGCCATAATTCGTGGAAAATTCCGGCCTCTTACTTGGCAATGGTAAAAAAATCAGATTTTGGGAGGATGCATGGTTGGACCAATACCTCTCAAAGAATTTTTTCAAGACATCTACCGCATTTCCTCCCTCCACAATGCTGTAATTGCTGACCTTCTCTCTGAACAGGGATGGAATCTATTTCCCATATGGAATTTAACCGATTGGGAAGTGGAAAGAACTTGTCATCTGCTTACCTTGCTCATCAACATCTCCCTAGATAATCAGAAATTCCATTGCATGGAAGGTCACACAAAGGGTCTTTTCTCTGTGAATTCTTGCTATTACCTGTTAAGTCTCAAGACTGCATCGAGGCATGGTGCTGGAAGAAAATCTGGCATAATAATGCCCCTCTGGAAGTTTCATGTTTCTCCTGGTTAGCTAGCCGCAAGGGAAGCCTGCCTCACCCGAAACAACCTTCAGAAAAGAGGTTTTCAGATTTGTAGCAGATGTCCCCTCTGTGAAAACCAATCTGAAGACGTGAATAACCTCTTCCCTCACTGCAAGACCACTCTCCATTGTGGTGCTTCTTTTTTCAACACTCTTGGCATACTCTGGACCATGCCAAACTCCAAAACCGAGTTCCTCTCATGCTGGAACAAGGCTGGATTTAACAGAAAGTAAGAGCATATCTGGAACACCATACCCCATTCTATTTGGTGGACTCTATAGATAGAAAGGAACAACAGAAAATTTTAAGGCAACAATAGATCCATTCTTAGCCTTAAGCTTAGAGATTTTTCTTTGCTATTGTTTTGGTGCAAGTTGACCTTTGTACAGGATATAGATGTTTTGTTAGACATGATTGGAGAATTGCACAATTTGTAACTTACACTTTTTGCACTTGCTTAATGTTGATCCTTTATCTAATACAATTCCTTATCATTACTAAAAAAAATCCTGGACCAGAACATGTAACTACATGATTGGTGAATTGCACAATTTGTAACTTACACTTTTTGCACTTGCTTAGTGTTGATCCTTTATCTAACAACTGCAAAAAGAAATGGTACCTGACCCTTCCGAGATAAGACACAGCGAGAATCACCAGCATTTGCCACGAGAAGTTGAATATTCTGAATGATTGCTACACAAGCTGTGCTTCCTGCAGTCGGCCCATGGTAATCAGAGTTAGCCCCCTACATTGGAAAAAAAACCAAAATGTTACTCCAGTATATACTGTTTAAAAATAGTTGGAAAATGAATTTTCAGAATCTAAGTAAATATAACTCACAATCGAGAATCTTACAACCCAACATAAGCTCGTAGTTATAAATTTGGATATCAAGAGGAGGAGGAAGAAGAGGGCTCTATAAGACCAGCCGATGATAAAATGGGGAGGCTTGACAAATGACAAGGCTCAGGAGCAGGGGGAGAGGTTGGTGGCTTGGGGGACAGTGGGGACGACGCTGATAGTATGTCGACTAGGACAGCGGACTGCATCAGGATAGCAGCTAGAGAGGTATTTGAGGTCTCAAGGGATAACGTTGAATCCACACATTTGTATAGGAGAATGAGAATTTCGTTAAGACTATTAAATTATAAGTGTGGTGTATTTAATCGTCAGTTTCTAGATTTTTTTTTGGGCTTGACTTCTACATACTACGAACCAGTTAGCTAAAAGGATTTACTTCATCAAGTCGTTTGAAATTTTGTTGGAGTCATCAAGTTCCTGGAGTTATATTTATGTATATCATATCATGAGCATGCATGGTTATGTTACGAACCTCTGGTTTCGGAAGGGAGGGCCTATGGATACAAATGATATATGTTACACCCCGTAAATTCTTGACACTTAGTTGGCCTATTCGCATGTTGGTTAAGAGTTTTAGAATGCCATACGTGCGAAAAAAGGGCCCGGGGAGAGACCGGACAAGCGCCAAGTCGAAGCGTCGCAAGGCAAATGCGACTTATAAATCGCATTCGACAAATGCGACTTAAAGGCCCCAAGTATATAAGGCCTCCCACCTTGTCTTAAATCATTTCCTCTTCATTTTATTCCAGAGAACGAACAGAAACAGCAAGGGACGAAGGGTTTACATAAATTTCCTTCCGTTTATGCCGTCAAACTCAGTCCAAACTCAAATTAACTACGGGTAGCAAAGTATAAAGCTGCAGGGAGCATTCCTAAGGAGTTAGTTTCGTGAAATTCGGCCGACGAATCGTCGTCTCACCGAGCCAAGGTAAGCAGAATTGCTCCAAACTAGTGTTAATACACTCCCGGCATTAAAGTAAGTATTTCTCCCTTCTAGACTCCCGAGAAATTGCGAGTTTTCGGCCGTTCTTCGATAAGTCGAAGAATAGGCAGTAAATATATTCATAAGTATGGTTTCTCTCCAAAATAATAGTAGAATTAATTCTATTCCTTCGTGAATATAAATACAGTTGGAGAAATAGCTGAATATTAGCCGAGCTACGCCAGTTAATCAGGAAGCCGGCAGTTAAGGTATGTAAAGCCAGTTCCTTTCTGCAAGCTAGTAGTCTCAGTATAGCAAAATAGTACGAACTCCAGTAGAATGTTTCAGAAGCCGTATATTATATTCAGTATGAGTTCAGTAAGCATGTTAGAATTATTATACAGTGTTCAGCATGAAACTCAGTAAAACAGTATAATTCCCAGCAGAATATTCCAGAAATATTATTTCAGACTCAGTATATCTCAGTATCAGATTCAGTATATCTCAGTATCAGATTCAGTATATTTCAGTATCAGATTCAGTATATTTTAGTATAAGATTCAGAACAGAATACCAGAATATAAATATTATTATCAGATTCAGTATATATATATATTACATGCGGTTATTGCTATCTGTGGAGACATGATTGTTCTGTGTTGGGCACCCTTAGAGCTTTCTTGACCGCCCCAGGGTTAATAGCTGTGTCAACTCGCCCGCCAGAGGGTGAGGATACGTCGCTCTACGGAGTGGCATGCCATCTGCCAGCGAACGAAGATGGGATGCAGATTCCCCATAGCAGGTTGATCAGTACTATACCACATCCCCTGTTGAGCGCTTGCGCCCGGGGTGCAAATTACAATTTCCAGATTTCAGATTTCAGATTTCAGGAGTCCTACGGACTCAGATCCAGCTATAGTCAGGGGCCCAACAGGCCCAAGTTGCATACCCAGGGGGCCGGCAGGATGCTCATAGTTACTAGGTGGATGGTATGACCTGGGTAGGGGTATATAGATTGTGTGCTAGTTGGTACCTTACGGCTTATGGGGGCTGGTAAGGTTCTTGTATACTATGTTGTGTTAGTTATTAATAGATAGAAAGTAGACCGCCATGTTATCAGGTATGACTCTTACTCTCTTCACTAAAGTTACGCTCTTTTCAGTCAGTCTCAGCCCGTCTCCTATTACTTCAGTATCTATCAGTATTATTGTTTACTTTCATTTATTTTTATTTATTGCTTTGCATACTCAGTACTAGTGGTACTGACGCCCGTTTTGGGGCGCTGCATTACTTGCCTGCAGGTACTCATAGACGAGGAGCAGATCCCTCGTAGTTCCAGCCAGCGTACAGCGCCTTCAGCTCCTTTCATCCGGAGCTCGAAAGACAAAGGTTGACTTCCCTTCTATTTGTACAGTATGGGTAGGCCCGGGCCCTGTCCCGACCATCTTGCTATTCTTAGAGGCTTGCAGATTGTATATATTCCCTTTGGTTAGCTGTGTAGGCTTTGTGGGGCCATTTTGTGTGTTTCAATTGTATGCAGCGGCCATGTGGGGCCTTATTCAGTTGGTAGTGGTGACCTTGTCGGTCACATAGTAGCTTGGTACATGTTTTCATTTCTCAGACAAACTAGTAAGCATGGTGACCTTGTTGGCCCGCATAGGTTCCCGTATGTTCAGTTGTTCTGGTTAGCTGTTATTTTCCTACAGGTGGCTATAGGCCTTGTCGGCCGGAGGCTGTCTTTATAGCCGTTATATAGCCTATCGTTTTCTTGAATCCAGAATTAGAGTCAGCCTGGCACCAGAAGTGCTTAGGCTCAGTTAATCCAGTAGTCTAGGTCTTAGTAGGGCACCAGGGGCCAGTCATGCCTCCCCAGGCGGGGCGTGACAATATATTACACCATTGACCGGTATTATTGATGGGTAGAGGCGCCTCCCACCCAATGCGAGTGTTGGGTGGGGCATTACATGACCATAGTATACATTTGCATATATTTTTGGGTTATATGACATTTATATTACTCACAGATTGCATTGGTACAGTTTGAGACTCCAGTCAGGTTATAGTTCCCAGAGTTTAGGTTGTTTCTGCCCTACCTCTGATTCAGTTATCTTGAGTGTTAGTCACACGGTATTGAGTTGTAGATTACAATTTTCCTGAGTTCCAGGTAATCTCTATCCTTTTTATGCTTCCATCACTTGATTCGGTTATTATTATGATTACTGTCTTACGGTTATAATTTTCAATCTTACATACCAGTACATATCATTCTTACTGACGTCCCTTTACTTGGGGACCTGCATTCATGCAGCAGATACAGGTAGAGGCCCAGATCACCTTTTGCAGTAGGAGTTCATGAGTTTAGCGACCATTCGGTATGCTCTTTCCTTCTAAAGCGAGAGTCTAGAGGTTTGGTTTTGTTTTAGTTGAGTTTGTTATAGTTATGGATAGGTCGGAGCCTTGTTTCGACCATCAGTATTATTTACACTTTAGAGGCTTTGTGGACTTAGTTGTGCAGAGCAATTCAGTTTGCGGCCTTGCTGGCCTTCCGCAGTCTGTTTAGTAGTGTTATGGCCTTGTCGGCATTTCGTTTCCTTATGTTATGATCTTGGTGGTCCATATGTTATATTATGTATAACTGTAATAAGTGTCCTTGTTGGCCTAAGTGTCACAATTACAGACATTATATAGCCGGTCTCCTGGTCATTCAGATACTAGGAGCCAGTCGTGCCCCCCCCCCCTAGTTTAGGACGTGACGCATAAAGTCTGCAAAAGTTAAGGAGGCAATTCATAGGATGAGGAGGGAAAGAGCGACTGGGTGAGATGAGATCCAATGAAATTTTGGAAGAACGAGGGTGATGTATATATGGAGTGGCTAACGGGATTGTTTAACGTCATATTTAAGATGACTAAAATGCCAGAGTAATGGAGATGGATTACAATGATCCCGTTGTTAAAAAAAAGAACAAGGGTGACATTCAAAAATGAAACAACTATAGGGATATCAAGCTACTAAAACACACTAAGAAGGTTTAGGAGAGGATGGTCGAGAGAGGATGAGGAAGAGTGTGTCCCTCTCTGAGAACCAATATGGATTCATGCGTGGGCGACAACTTAAGAGGACATTCATCTTGTAAGAAGATTGTTGGAGCAGTATAGGAATAAGAAGAGAGACTTACACATAGTATTCATTGACCTAGAAAAGGCATATGATAAAATTACTAAGGAGGTCCAATGGAGATATTTAGAGTCTAGAGGTGTACTGGTGGCTTACATTAGCGCAATTAAGGACATGTATGACAGAGTCAAAACCCGGATAAGAACAACTGGAGGTGACTCAAAACACTTCTCGATCATGATAGGGTTGTACCATAGATCAACCCTTAGCCCGTTTCTATTTGCTTTAGTGGTGGATGAATTGACGTGGCATATTTAACGGGAGGTGTCGTGGTGTATGCTATTCGCAGATGATATTGTTTTGATTGACGAGACGCATGCAGGAGTTAACAATAGGCTGAAAATTCGGAGACAAACCCTAGAAGCTAAAGTTTTCAGTTAAGCAAGATTAAAATAGAGCACCTGAAGTGCAAGAACGGTGATGTAGCGCATGAAGCGGAGGTGGAAGTAAAGATTGATACACAAGTCATACCTAAAAGAGGTAGTTTCAAGTATCTTGGGTTTATAATCCATGAGAGATTGATGATAATGTTGCACATCGTAATGGACCGAGGTGGGTGAAATGAGAGCCCGCATCTGGGGTACTTTGTGATAGAATATGTCTCCGAGGCTTAAAGGTGTAAGTTCTACGTAGTGATGTTAGACTTACATAGTTGTATGGGTAGAGTGATGGCCAATCAAGAATGCACACGTTCAGAAGATGAAGGTAGCGAAAATGAGGATGCTTAGACGAATGTGGCATACTAGGAAAGATAGGATTAAAAACGAAGTTTTGTAAGACAAGGTGGGAGTGGCCTCCATGGCGAACAAGATGAGGAAAGCGCGTTGAGATGGTTCGGGCATGTGAAGAAAAGGTGCACGGATGCACCAATAAGGAGGTGTGAGAGGTTGGTAATAGCAAATTTTAGAAGAGGTAGAGGTAGGCCAAAAAAGAAGCGGGGGAGACAATTAGACATGGCACTTCTACTTATGGAGGATATGTCCCTAGATGGAAAGGTATGGAGGTTATAGATTAGGATAGAAGGATAGTAGGTAGCCGAATGTTTTTGGTCGAGGGCTAGTCTCCTCTTCTCATCTTCTTCTTTATTAGTATTATTTAATATTCATGTCGTATCTTATTCTTCAATTTTTACTACCTGTTGCTTCATTTTCTTCGTTTATCTTGTTATTTTGTTGTTATTTTTCTTCCGATCCCATTTTTATTACACTTCTTTTGAGTCGAGAGTCTATCGAAAACAGTCTCTCATCCCACAAAAGTAGGGGTACGGTCTACATACATCCTACTCTCCCCAAACCTCACTTATGGGACTTGTTGTTAAGTATTTATAACTCCGGGTACTCTATTGGAGTAGTCTGACCACTGCAAAAACTAAGAGTTCACAATACTTTTTGATACATCTTAGTGCTTCTTATACCATTTATTTTTGGATAAATATATCTTACACCTCTAAGGATTAAAAAAACTTGAAAATAATATACCTGAAGATATTCTCAAGACTCTTTCTTAAGGCCCCCATGGCCATGATTTCCCTTGAAGATAATTAATTCAGTTCTTTGCAACTTGCAGTTGACATTTGGCCATGAAATTTGTGTTGAGTGTTGAAACTTCAAATGCAATATTATATTGAGTTGAAATAGCAATTTGAAAGTGTATTTCAAGTGAAAATTTTCCAATCTTCAACGTCCACTCCTAACATCATTTTTTACAAACTTCTTTAAAGTGGAGTTTCTGTCAAAACACAACTTAAACTTATGACCTGACGGAGGGTGGGCTGAGGAGGGCAGGTCAAGTAGGATTGGCAGGCTTCTAAGCTGGAAAAGCTTTTGAAGATAAAGGTGCACATGATACCTTAGGCGAATCTCACAAAGGAAGGAATGAAGAAAGTGAAGAGCTTTACAAGGCATATCTCTAGCTCATATGGTACACATGTTTTAGGGGCTTGGTGTGACGTAGCTCGAAAGAAAAATTCATGTAGGACTAGGCCCAACGCGGACAATACATGCCATGGACTTGGGTCATGATAAATCTGGTACCAAAGTTTGTACTCCCTCATTATGACGGTGGGGCAAACCTCTTCGTTGAGTCCCTGAGGGGTATATGTGATGCCCTTGACAAAGGGCGGGTCAAGTGGATCGTCACGCTTCTAGGCTGGCAAGCTTCTGAAGATGAGATGCACATGACACCTTAGGCAAATCCCACAACGGAATGAGAGAGTAAAGTAAAAAGCTTTATAAGGCATAACTCAATTTCACATGGTACGCACGCTTTTGAGGCTCCATGTGGCGCAGTCCCAAAGACGAATTCGTCCGGGCCTAGGCTCAAAGTCAACAATATGTGTCATGGACTTGGGTCGTGACATATATGGTATTAGAGCTTGTAATTCCTCGGTGCGATGGTCAAGGAAACTAGCGAGAACATTTAGTCTCTAAGGGATGTGTATGTGACGGCCTGACAAAGAATTGGCTGATGAGGACAGGTCAAGCAAGACGCGCAAACTTTTAGGCTGGCCCTTCTAAAGATGAGGTGCACTTGACACTTTAGGCAAATCACACATAAAAATGAAAGAGAAAAGTTAAGAGCTCTATAAGGCATAGCTCAAGATCACATGATACACGCTCTTTTGGGGCTCAATGTGTCGTAGCCCGAAAGACAAATCAGTGCTAGCCTAGGCCCAAAGTGGACAATATGTGCTATGGACTTGGGTCATGACCGAACTTCTACGAACTTTTTTTCAACTTCATATATTCTTTTTCAAGTTCAACTGAAATTTTGTCCAAACATATAATTTAGGCTAAAAATGTTGTCGTAACACTGTTTCAATGGATCATGGACGGTACTTTTTGGGCTTGATACATATTTATCCCCTCCCCCCAACTTGTATTAAAATAGCTTTGACACAACCCATTTTCACAGAATCCCTACTACCAAAACTTGTTCAAGCCATGGCATTTACACCCCTCTCTGGTGTTTGACCTCTTTTCCCTAACAAGTGTATGTCACACACCAATAATGTTGTGGCACGTGCCATTAACTTACAAAAATAATACTTGAAATTACAATTATACCCCTGATTGCTAAAAAATTCCAACTTCTCCCTCTTTATCATCTTCCCAAGGCTACACACCTCCATGGCTGCCACCAGACCCCTTCCATGTTCACCACCACCAACATGCTATGGCTCTCCAGGAACTATCACCGACCACCCGCAAACGGCCTCCAGCAGAACCACCACCCTCATCACCTTCCACCCATCTCTTCCCACCATCGACTGCCAGGAAACCACAAAAACACCACCTTCATCACATTCTCACCGCCCTTCCTCCACCAAACACCACTGGCTGATCACCACCTCGTCAAACTAATTATCTTCATCCGCCATATCTCTCCTCCCCACTCACCATAAGCCATCTTCTTGAACTCCGAAAGGAAAACTAGAATCGCTCCCTTCTCCTCCTCACTACTGACAGTAGCCTCCCTCATCAGAAAACAACAATTTTTACACCAACCATCCTCACCTTCTTCCTCCATCGATGAGGAAAAACTCCACCAGCCGATCCTCCATTTTCTTTTCCTCTCTTTTTTTTTCTTTTTGAGAAAGGTAACAATATTATAAATCTTCAGCAGAAAAGACTCTCGAAAGCATACTTACAAGTTCAAAACAAACAAAAGTATAATCCTTTCTTCTTTCACGGATCCAATGATGTCTAACAGGGAAACTACATCTCATAATAGTTCTTCTTTACACCAAAAATGAAAAGTAAAAAGGCAGTTCATCTTAATTTTCTGGATAGAGCTATTTCTTCCTTCACAACATCTCAAGTTCCTTTCCTTCCATATCGTCCACCAAATACATGCAGGAATTGTTTTCCACCATGTCTTCTACCGGACAGTCCTTCCCATGTTGTTCCGGCATTTTAATAGTTCTCCAGTAGCCTTTGGCATGACCGCATGATTTCTTTCATGCTTAAAAATAATTCCCCGAACTGATCTGTTACTTCGGAATGTAGGAATAAATGGTTAAAACTTTCTGAATCCTTCGCACATAGATAGCATTTTTACACAACAGCATTCCCCTTCTCCTCAGATTATCATGTGTCTGGCATGCTTCCTTGGCTACTAGCCTTTTCTTCTCTTATCCTTCAACTTAAACACTATAAAGACCCACTTGAACCACCACCAGAGTACTCCACAGCATCCATGGACAGACCACGATATCATAAGAGGAAACCAGTGATGCACAAATATTAGGTGCGGACCAAAAAAAGAAAAGCCTTCCAACTAAATCTTCAACACCATGACCAGTTTTGCCCTTAGATGATTCCATACAATCACATTCACAATAAAATATGACGGCTGACTTAGACATGCTATGACATAGCAACCTGGAGTAAGAAGCAGGAAATTACAAATTAAAGTACTCAAAAGATGAAAAGTTCTTTCAAAATTTTGAAGTCAAAGTCTCTTCAATTTATTTTCGACAAATAGGACCCTAAAATTCATTAATAGCAGAAAGAATGTGCTTACAGCAACAAGCAAGTGTTATGCACCTTGCAGCTATAGGTCGTCACAAAAAATAAAGGCCGGGACTGATACCTCCTCTGAAGACCCACCATCTGTTTGCCCCTTGGATTCACCACGCTTGGGAGGCGATATCAAACCCTCTATTATCTCCTTAGATTGGTCCTTTTCTGCCAAAGCGGTCAATTCTATCTGACCTGTTTGTCCACGCATCATCTCATCCATTCTGCATGGAGAAACATACATAAGGTCTGACTCGTAGACATATAAAGAAGAAGCTCATAACATTGAAAAAAAAGGCTATTTAACAATGTGAAAAACCCCATTCCAAGAAAAGCCATAACAAATTTCCACATTAACACTCTCGTACTGAAAAATTATGGTAGAAATGTCCAAGTGCAACAGCTAGTTGTTAGCATGTATCTGGAGGACTCAAAGGGACACTAATGCTAGAAACCTATTAGCAACGAAAATGCTCAATTTTAGTCAACAAGCCAGTTTAATCATCAGCATTAATCGAAAGAAATCTCATAGCAATACAAAAAAATAAGCCCATCTCAATATGCCTCATACTTAGATCAGAAAGCTTAGTTACTTGCATATGCAATTGCCTGTCCTTGCTCAGAACCCAAGGCTGATGAGAACATGAAAATTACATGAGAATGACACCTTCTTGCTGTCTTGCGTAGACTAGTTCAATCATTACATTGAGGCACAAGATAATAAATTAAATTTGAAAATACTAGGACTGAGGCGACCTGAGAAAAGCATTCTGAATAGAAGTGCCTATATCCCCAGCTGAGAATGCTTCATGATTAAGAACCTCTTGGTGAAGAAACTTGGCACAAAATTTAGAAACTTCATCGCCTACAAAATAGAGGACCTTATTACGTGTTAATATGGGGTGTAAGCAAAATGTTACTACAGCAAGCTACTTAATAAAGTTAACAATGGAATGGAACTGGAAACTGTTCCCTCAGCATGGTTGCAGTTATGAGGAGGTGAAAAAATCTTGAAATACAGCAGTATTGTCAGAAGGAATTAATCATTCATTGCATAGAGTGAAGAGACACAGGATTTCCTGATCTCGTGGCCTCGAATTAATTTAAAAGTTCACATTGATAAATTGAGTTGTTTCAACAGGATGCCTAAAGGCTCTGATCAGGGAGAGAACCAAGAACTATTGAGAATAGCCTGGACAGGAACCCTGTTCAAGAAAATGATAATCTGCAAAGGACTGTTGAAAACGTGGCCTATGAAGACTCACTGAAGAAAAAAATTCTGTAGCTGCAGCAAGACAGAGTGAGAGTGACTTTGAACTACTCATATTACAGCTAACACAGCTTTCTGTGATGGATACAGAGCATTGGGACATACTGAAACAACCAAAAAGAAAATGAGGAAAGAGAATGGAGACATGTCAAATTGAGTCCCACTCCTCTTAAGACTTCTTTCAGAGTTTAAGATTACCGACAATATTGCAACTGGGAAGGATCTTAGCATATTCAACTTAAGAAGAAACCTGTTTCAAAATAATCGAAGTTGACACTCAATAACTATATAAATAATACTTCATTCAGATTTCAAAGCCAATGTTGAAAGTGGTCAAAAAGAAAACAATAAAATTACATAGGTAAGTTGCACAGAAATACTTCAAAAGTCAATCTATATCTATCCGAAACAACAGAGGCGGTGCATATTCAGCAGAGGAAAAAAAGAAAGAAAACCATGGGAAATAATAAGAGGAACATGAGAGCTTTCCATCAGACTCTGAAGACATGGAATTGAAAGAAACGCCATGTTGAGAAGCCAGATAGGAAATGAGGGAAAATGGATCATGGAAGATGCTCTTAGTACTACATAGGACCAGGAACATGAAGTATTAAGTTCAATAGAAAACAAGACGATCAGTTCTTCTCTAAATGGAAGAAACGGATACCCACTCACTCACTTCTATGAGAAATTTCTACATCGAGAGAAGAGCATGTGCTGATTTTTACACAAAATCTAGCGTACTATTTTTTGGTGAATAAAGTCATCAGGAGAACTAGACCGCCATAGGAAATAGTGGTGAATGCATTCAACATCCGGAAATGAACTGAAGACAAGTTGCTATGGATGCAGGAGTGAAAAGTTAATTGCATTTAAGAAGGTCAGTTTTGCTGGAAACAACACTATACTCTAATAAAGGACAAGTTGGTGATAAGAAGAAAATTCATGTAAAGTGATGATTTACTTGGAATAGCATGAAGATGTAAGCTGTTTGTTACAGAGCATTATCATCCATGTCCAATTTTGTTTTTTATAACTTCATTGGATCTGGGGACCTTTTTGGAGGAAGAAAGAATGACAAGCCAAAAGATTATTGTCTGCAAGACGTTCATGATGTATAAAGCTTAATGGGAAGGCAGATCACCGAAAGTAATTGGAACTAAGCAACTGAAAATTGAAAACTATATAACCACTGTCCTTGGACAAGATACGGCAACTGAAGAACCATTCAAAAATCGACAATAACCCCCTCATAAGTTATTTAAGAACCATAGAAAGAGAGGACCTCCAACTTCTGAGGAGAAAGTGAAGGATAAACAGATACTGAAGTTTGAATTTTCTTATCCTTTTTTTTTTTACTTCTTTGAAATACCCTTATATACATTGTCATATTTCTTTCGCAGATTTTGGATGGAATCTAGTTGGATGACATTGATAAGATGAGGTTTCCATAAAAAATTGCACCCATCTACTAATCTCATTATATGTTTACAAGAAAACAAGGAAACACATTTAACAAAACATTAAAGTGACTTCCTGCTTCAATGCAGGGAAAATTGGAAAAGAAAAAAGATGTAAAGCAATAATGCATGACACATGTAGTCAAAAGATACAAGTTCCTCAATTTCGGCATATCTGTAACTAAAACATTACCATATCTCAAAGTTTCAGCGAAGTAGAAAAGATAACTGAACATTTATCTTCAGGAATACAAAACTTTGGTCAAAGTAACAACATGGAAACCAAAAGCTCACATGTTTCCCAAAAGAGAAAGAACTAGAGTTAAGAACACAAGTAGTGAATATCAAGTGCCGCCTAATATGCATACAAAAACAAAGACCAGCATTGTCAGCAAAAGACAGTTATGAAGTCCTATAACAGAAGAGTAGGATGTTTACCTCCATGGCCATCATAAACACCAAAGAAGGAAGTCGAAGTGTCCAAATTTGGATAAACTGCATGCTATATAAAATCTCAAATTAGCATTCTTGCTCACCGTAATTCCTACGCATGATCTTAGGACACTGACTAATAAGATGAAGCCAAAGCTACTTGGAAGTCGCCATCATATCAGATAAATAATAATTGGAAAAACATGATGGCTGAAAGGGATGACAATTTGAATTTTTTTAAAATGCATAGGAACAATCTAGAAACAAATGGTGGATGGAAGTTGAAGGATTATAGAAGAACACAAACAACGCACACATGCATGCACTTACAGCATCTTCCATGGTTGAACGCCATCCTTGCATTGAGGACAAGCCATATCTTAGTCTATCATTCTCACCATCCTCTGACACTTTTTCAGTTTTGGGACTACTCAAATATATTCCCATCTTGACCTGCATTTGGAAGCCATACAGTAACCATATACATGCAGAATTAACACTATATATTTTACCTCTTATCAAATAACTTAGTACATGCACATAATATAGTTAATACACAGACTTGATAAGCACATACAGCACACAACACAGTAAATATACAGAGTTGTTAAGCATATGCACTGGGGAAAATGGTTAAATAAACATAAACACATAACATGTTCGACTCCTTCAGGCACTATAGAGAAGGCTGTTGAAGAATTTTCTAGTAAAAACGTGGCAGATACACCAAACATGGTGGTAAACAGAACTATACTACTTCATCCATCCCATTTTGAACGAAGAAGTTTGATTGGGCTAGAAGTTTAAAATGTCAATAGACTTGCATTAATTTTATAGACATATTGGAAGAAACTATTGAAGTAATGGTTGAAAATTACTATGATAGAGAAAGCATTGAAAATTTGATTAGTTTAAAGAATTTGAATTCTTGAAAATTGTGAACATTGTATAGGAATGGCATTGCATCATAAAATTAGGGATGTCCCACAAAAGGAAAAAGTTTCATATAAAATGGAACAGAGGGAGTACTAAATAAGGCACTGAATCTAATAACCTTTGAGGGGATACTCTTTGATTCATGTCTTAATTCCCAGGTTTCTAACATTTATCCTTTTTCTGTTTCCCAGAATAATATGTATCAGTACAGTACGACAATTCTTTTTCTGTTGATGAGAATATATCAATACCGTATAATCTAGTGTAGAAATGCTACAAGAACATAGTGATACTATCAAGCCAGAATTACACAGAAGAACTGAACAGATGTTAAACAGAATTGGCTTGAATCAATTGTTCTCTTGACGAGAAATGATTACATAATGCAAGAATAACTTTTATGGAAGCAAATTTCCATAGTTTAAGCTGAAGAATTAAGAAAACCATTGAAACATGATACGCAGGCAAATTCACTATGTTCTAAATTCCGATGATTCAAATTACTATAGAGTTTCATAAGTATAATTAAGCTGAAAAGTTGCAAATTTGTTACAATTAGATCTTCTGTCACCAAAGAAAACGCCATTATTATCTTATTTACTTTGATTCCAATAAACTAACTACCTTTTACCAGTTCCTGCACACCAGTATAATCACTATAAAGATCGATCGATTAAATTGGAAAAGAAAATGAATCAAAAGGGAAATAATTGGCAACTGTGCGTTAGGGTTTCAAAGAAACTCACTCCCCCAGTGCCGAAGTCTGTAATCGCAGCGAAATGATTTAGAGATCGTTTAGCTAAGAAGCGGCTAATCGGCGGTGCACGAGACTACTTTTTCATGCTCTCTTCCTTCCTCTTTTTTTTTCCATTATAGCCCTTCTGCCTAATTATCCGGAATAGATTGGCAACAAAATATTGCATACACTGTATTTTTTTAATTATTATTTAAACGTTTCTCATCCGTGGTGGATGAGTATGAATTTATTTTTTTAAAATTAATTTCATTCTTCGATATTTATTAAATAAAATTACTAAAATTAAATATATAATGTTTTGGTGTAATATTTAAGGAAATCAAATTATATATTAGAATGTTAGCCAATTACTTATTCACGGTACACGTATAATAATAAATTTTAAGTAAAGTAATAACTTACTGAGATATAAAAAATATATAAAATAAAAAAAAATCTTATAAATAAGTATATTAATTGTACATAAAAATGTAACAAGCGGAAAATATTTAATATCAATCATATCTAATAAGTGAAAGATCTTTTTCTTAATTTAATTTTTCAGAACTCAAAGACATGTTTCAATTACCACAGTCAAGATCAAAAAATTAGGACCTGAGACTGACAAATGAATCATGAAAATTAAAAAATTGAAAATGAATTGGTCTGATCTATTAAATATTTGAATTAATATTATTAAATTTTAATACTTTGATATTATCAAAGTATTAGTATTTAATACCGAGTATCAAATTAAAACATCTCAATATTAGAAAAAAAAAAATTATACCAAATTCAAAGTGAAGAACAGAAAATCAAAGTAATTCGCTTCAATCTGATTTTTTAATATTTTAATATTTATAGCCACTCATATATTACACATATTCTGTAGCCCAAGCACACAGTTTTTGAAATTCTAGCGCAGTAGCACACTGTTTTCGTGCTTAGTATTAATGAATTTCTTTTTCTTTTTCTAATATTAAGTAAAAGAAAATATCTCCCATGTATTCTTTAAATATTTTGTTGGGAATATTTTTTGAATCTATAAAAGTATTGTATATATTTTTTGGGTCAATATTGATGCAAAGCTCTTTTAATCTTCAATTAATTTGTTGGCTTCTTTTTTCAACTGTGAGAAGGCTTGATTTCGTGGAAGAGCAATTGACTGGAGATTCAAAATATTGCAAGAATCAAATTATTTTTGAAAATCACAAAAAAAAAAATGGTCTTATTACAGAATTCGCTGTTTTGAAAGTAGCCCTAGACAGATCATTGCTAAGAGGAGAGCAGGGAATTTCTTGCTAATCAGGTGCTATCATCGTATTATAATGATTATTCCGACGTCAGAGCATATGGGACTAGAGATGATGATAGAGATCATACCGAGAAACAGAAGAATTCCGTACGGGTACAAGTATTATTTGAACGAAGTGAAAAAAATGCGATCTTTGTTGTATAATAGAACAAACACTAATATCATATATATATATATATATATATATATATATATATATATATGCGCTTATGATTGAATTCCAAAAAATATGTCACCTGTACATGTTAATATTTAAAGAAAGACAAAAGATGATATCTTTGACAAATCAACATGACAAGTTTATTATAAATAGTATTTTTTTTTTTTTTATAAAGGAATGTGCTAACTTATGCCAAATTAGCCTTACGAAAGCACACAATTATCCAACGAAAAATGCTAATCGTCTGAATATCTACGTGCAACACATGTTATAGAAATTAATACTACATTAAAGACACGAAGGTCTTTAAAAATATTAATTAAACATTTTGCTCTTCATTAAAAGGCTCTACAATAAATAAAATTATCATTTAACTACTTTTTTAAACATCTAAAATGTCCTACATCAGCTAATGTAAGAAAAATCAAAAATTAGATAGCTATAAAATCATATCAAAGTGAAATGTATGTATCCGACATTTGTCAATGGGCAGGAATCTGCGTTTTTGTGGCCCCTACCCAAGTTAATATTATAACATAATTATCATTTAATTATTTCCTAATATTTTGAAATTTGAAACCAACTAAAAATTTTGTTTGTTAAATTTTTCCTTATTTAAACTATGTAGGAAATTCTAATATTAAGCACTTGAACTTCATTTAGAATTATACCTCTAATAAATTCTTTTCTTATATATACGTAATAATAAACATTCCATGTTACTTTTTCTAACAAAATTATATGAAAAAAACTCATATAGAAGCGCCCCAAATTCAACATCAATATTGGCGAAAAATTATGAGGGCAACATATGTCATGCCCCACCTTGGGAGGTAGACTGACACTTAATGTCACACTGGGATCTGAACTGACTTGGCTGGGCTTATGCACTTCTGGTGCATGCCCGCAACTCAAATCAAGAAAACGACGAGTTATATCTCGACTGTAAACACAGCCTCGGGCCGACAAGGCCAGATAGCTACCTATAAAAGAAAACAGCTAACCAACAATAAGGCAATAAAGGGATCCTATGCGGGCCGACAAGACCATTATGCTGTCTAGTTATAACAGAATGAAAACAGGCGATCATAATCATGCTATAGCCAACAAGGTTGCTAACTAACTAGCCCAAATCAAGAAAACGACGAGCTATATCTCAGCTGTAAACACAGCCTCGGCGCGACAAGGCCACATAGTCACCTGTAAAAGAAAACAGCTAACCAACAATAAGGCAATAAAGGGATCCTATGCGGGCCGATAAGACCACTATGCAATCTAGTTATAAAAGAATGAAAACAGGCGGTCATAATCATGTTATAGCCAACAAGGCTACTAACTAACTAGCCAAACTAGGCCCCACGTGGCCAACACGTAAAAGATAACATACGTAGGCCCCACATGGCAAACAACAATCAACAACTGAAAAATTGTAGTCTGTAAGCCTCTATGAGTGGAATAGTGATCGGGACAGGGCCCCGAGTCACGACCCGAACATAGGCCCAGATCGAGACATGGGACAAGGAACCCCGAGAGGCTCCAAGTCGACCCATGGCATGAACATAACATCTAACTCAATCAAAAAAAGCGGAAGATCAATCATAATAAACATAGCGGAAGTCTAAACTTAACATGAAATCTGAACATACAACATGAGTCTGAAGTTGAATACAATCTATGTCTGAAAAGCCTTTACTTCTGATAAGTTGATGGGACAAGACCCCAACTAACTCTCTAAGTCTGAAACTGAAAATGTAAAGATAAATGATAAGGAATGGTCCTCATGAGATGAGGACTCACCAACTGAGACTGGATATGCTACTGTAGCAGGCTGGCTAGCAATGAGGCTGAATCTGAATATCGGGGTCTGTATCATGAAACGATACAGCATAGAGTGTGCAGTCAGTACGTGAAATGTACCAAGTATGCAAAGTAAGTAAAACCGCTAAGTAAGTAAAATTGTTGAACATGCATAATATAAAACATAATCAAGATAAGGATCTGAGAGTGGGGCTTGCATGCTATTTTCTGAAATCATGATCTGAACATAACTGAACATCATAACTGAATCGAATGACCTAAAGCTAAAATTTGATAATCATAAGTAAAACTGAACATTTGAGTCAAACCTGCTAAAAGCATAATATCATGACTAATGTACATGCATAACTAAAATCATGAGGAACTGGGAGACTCGTCATGTAACCGACATTACCACGATAGAGCTTACATGATCCCGACTATTACACTCAAGTGGATAGAGCCGTCTAAAGCCTTACCAGGGCTAAAGACGCTACCATGATATCGATATCAAGCTGAAGGCCCCTTGGGGCAGGGGAAAGCTCACAAAGGAGGTCCCGAATAATCTAAACATATCTACATTGGCTCGTTAGTTCTAAGGCATAGGGTTAACTGACCCTTAGCCTACTCGGTGCCAGACACTACTCCCAAAAATATGCATATGCTCTCCATCATTTTTCAACGAAGCTGACCACCGTCTAGTGACGAAGCTGAATAATCATATATGTATAAAATCTGAAATTATACATGAGGAGCCTTGGGTCAAACCATACCACAAGCTGAACATAATTGGGAGTCTGATAAAACCCTTGTCTAGAAGGTCCTTCAACTGCTCCTTCAACTCCTTTAGCGTAGCTGGAGCCATTCTGTAAGGAGGAATAAATATAGGTTGCATATGGGGAAGAAGGTCAATACCAAAATCAATCTCCCGCTCGGGAGGGATTCCCGGTAGATCATCTGAAAACACCTTTGGATACTCACACATTACGAGAACTGACTAGATAGTCGGGTCTCGGACTAAGCATCCTGAACCCTAACTAGATGGTACACGAAACCCTTAGAAATCATCTTTCTGGCCTTAAGGTAGGAAATGAAATGACCTACAGATACAACTGAACTACCTTTCCACTCTAGGACTAGCTCACCCGGCAATCAGAACTCTACTGTACGGATTCTACAATTGACTAAGACGTAACATGCAAATAGCCAATCCATACCAAGTATAACATCAAAATCAGTCATGACTAACTCTACTAGATCTGCTGAGGTGACTTTCTGAAGGATTGTGATAGGGCAATTTCTATACATCCATTGAGCTATAACGGAATCACCAACTGGAGTAGAGACTAAAAAGGGTTCTGATAGAATTTTGGGATTGACTCCGAAGCTACTAGCAACATAGGGCATCACAAAAGACAAAGTAGCCCCTGGATCTAACAAAGCATATACACTAAGGAGGAAAACTCGTAACATACCAATTACTATGTCTGGGGAGACCTCCTGCTCCTGGCGGGATGCTAGGGCATATAATCTGTTGTGGCGTTGTCTGCCACCTAAACTAGTAGATGGGCCTTGCTGAGCTGGATGTGCTGGTGGAGGAACTGGAAGTTGGGCCTCGGCCCCTATCATGGCCTTATCTAGCTGCTAGGCAACCTCTGAGCATATGTCTGGGCTTTCCACACTCAGAGCAAGCACCTGTACCTACCAAACACTGACCCATGTATCTCCAGCCACACTTGTCGCAAACCGTGATACTGGAATCTGCGAGCCTGCTTCTCATCCTCTCTGATCATGCCTAGCTCTGGATGGCACACTCATAGCAGATGATGCAGGGGCTGACGATCTCTGGTGGGACTGCTAACGATTCCCACCACTTGGTTCTGCTGAGAGAACCCATAACTATCTATCCTAGCCCTCTTAGCTTCTCTCTCTCACATGCACCGCCTCCATCTGCTGGGGGTACAAGACTATCCGAGAAAAAATCATATCCTGATGAAGCATCATAGTCCGGCAATCCTTGTCTAGGTAGTCCGCCACTCTATGAACAAACCCGCTCACTCAAGCTCTCTAATCAACCACTAACTCTGGTGCGTACTTGGACAGATAAGTGGATTCTAAGGCATACTCCTGCACTATCGTCTTCCCTTGTTTCAGGTTCACAAATTCAACTGCTTTAATCTCCCTCATCTCACGAGGGAAGAACCGTTCTAGAAATACGACATGAAACTCATCACAACCATTAGGGCTTGCTCCTACTGCCCTACTATCCTTCCACTGTTAAAACCAAATGTTCACAACCCCCTTCAACTGATATGAGGCTAAATCAGCGCACTCCTCTCCAGTCACCCCCATGACCTGGTGATCTCTAGAATCTCATCCATAAACTCATGTAGATCCTCGTCTACCTTTGACCCATGAAACTCTAGAGGGTTCATCCTTAGAAAATCTCTGACTTGTGCTGCCGCCGCATTCCCGTTCTGAGGGACATGCGCTACTGCCTGCTAATTGACCAGCGTGGTCAAGGCCTGTGCTATCATCTAAATGACTACCCTGAATTCAACGTGGGCAACTGGCTCCGGTGCATGGTCCTCATGGGCTGGTGGGACCTATTGGTGCCCGTCCCCATTGCCATCCTCGTGGCCGTTTTCGATTCCATTTCTTCTGTCGTTAACTCTGCGGTGAGACATAATTCTGCAAATGCGTATAGCACGAGTTGGAAGAATAGAGAGACATTTCATTGCACGACTTAGAGCATGAAAGAAGGAAACATTTCCCAAACGTCTCATAGCCTCTTTGTTATAAGTGTGGCGCGCTTTACACCCATGAAAAAGGCTCTACTTAACGTGACTTTCAGACACCATAGGACACTTCATAACCTAATGCTCTGATACTAAGTTTGTTATGACCCGAACATGAGCCCAGATCGAGACACGGTCCAAGGAAACCCGAGAGGCTCCAAGTCGACCCATGGCATGAACAAAACATCTAACTCAATTAATAAAAGCGGAAGATCAATCATAATAAACATAGCAAAATTCTAAATTTAACATGAAAAATGAACATACAACACGAGTCTGAAGTTTAATACAATCTATGTCTGAAAAGCCTGTACTTCTGATGAGTTGATGGGATAAGACCCCAAATAACTCTCTAAGTCTTAAACTGAAAATGTAAAGATAACCGATAAGGAATGGTCCTCGGGAGATGAGGACTCACCAACTAAGACTGGATATGCTACTCTAGAAGGCTAGCTACCAACGAGGCTGAATCTAAATATCGGGGCCTGTGTCACGCCCCACCTTGGGGGGCATGACTGACACCTGATGCCACACTAGGATCTGAGCTGACCTGGCTGGCTTATGCACTCCTGGTGCCTACCTGCTCTTTAAATCAAGAAAATAATGAGCTATATATCAGCTGTAAACACATCCTCCGGCCGATAAGGCCGCATAGCCACCTGTAAATAGAAAACATCTAACCAACAACATACCATAAAGGGATCTTATGTAGGCTGACAAGACCACCATGCTGTCTAGTTATAGAAAAATAAAAATAAGTGATCATAACTATGCTATAGCGGACAAGGCTGCTAACTAAGAGCTAAACTAGGCCCCACACGACCATCACGTAAAATAAACATACATAGGCCCCACACGACCATCACACAAAATAAACATACATAGGCCCCACACAACCAATAACCAAAACTAATAACTCAGAATATGTAGCCTGCAAGCCTCTAAGAGTGGAATAATGGTTGGGACAGGGCCCCGATCTACCCATAAACTGTACAACAAAAGAACAAACCTTTTGTTACACCCTGTAAAAGTTAATGATTAGTAAGCATACGCGTGGATTTGTAAGGAATAAAGAGAGTGCGACGAATGGAGAAAACCCCCAGAAGTCAGGTCGAGCAGGACTAGCGTGCACAGGGCCAGCACGAAGCGCCAGCCAACAGCGCACTGGCCAACACGGCGCGCCAGGCCTACTGGCGCCTTGAGAGGCGCGACACGCCAAGCTTGCTACCTCAATGGAAGGCGCAGCGCGGGGGTAGTTGTGACGCTTTGGGCAGTGCAGGGCGCCCCCTGCCATCGCCCTTAGCCTATATATATCAAGCCTTTGTTGACTCATTTCATTTGTTATATTTCCCACGGCCAGAAAGTAGAGGGCACATAAGTTTCTTTGGGTTTTCATCCGATTACACTACCAAACGCAGTCCAAATTCAAATTAACTTCAGGTATCGAAGTTTAAGCCCACAGGAAGCATTACTACAGAGTTATTTTCGTGAAATTCGCCCGGTGAATCGTAACTCCGCCGAGCCAAAGTTGTCAGAATTGCTCCAAACTAATTCCTATATGATCAGGGACTTCAAGCAAGCATTTCTCCCTTCTGAACTCTCGGGAAATTATAAGTTTTCGATCGTACTTTAAATAGTTAAATTATAGTTGCTATTAATATCAAAAGTTATTTTTTTACGCTGAATTTGGTATTGAAATTTGTCTATTTCGCCCAGTATAACGAGTTGATCGGATGCAGGGAAGCCCGGGCAATCCGTTCCTATCAATCATTCGTCAGGAACAAGAAAGGGTACTTTGCCAATGACTGAGGAAGGTCGTCCGCTATGTCTTACCAATTCTCCGAAGACCATACCAACACTAGTGCTGTTATAGCTGAAGTGAGCTGGCGAATACAAGTTGAAACTCGTCGGTTATTTAGGAAATACTAGTCGAGGTATGTAAGGCCTAACCATTGGCAAGTATTCTCGTCGTACAGTGTTACAACTTATGTTCTTTAATAAAAATAACGATTCCATGTGCCGTAGATAGTTGCTACCATTAAATTGTGATTAGATATGTTGTAATTAGTTGTTGCTGGTATATAAAGATCAGATATACTATGACTAGTTGCTATTAGTAGATTATGATTATATAAGTTATGGTTAGCTGCTAGAAAATGTATATAGATTATACCGCAGTATCCCTAGTCGAGAAGAAACATGTTAAGTGTGATACACGCTAGAAGCGTCATAGGAACTCTTCTATTCTCTAGTTCATTGTATTAGTAGGGGTGTATGTTTTATCACCATGCCTAGGCCTTAGAAGCTCATGAGAGTTATTGAGTCTGATTAAGTAAGTTGAACAGCATGGGCGCAGTTAGGCGGTTTGACTACCAGTTTGGAGCCTGTATTGTCAGGAAAGCACGCCTAGAGGCCATAGGTGTATCCTCGCGCCCCAGGGCCAAAAATTTAGATAGGAAGGCCATGTTTTAGAGTTAGCAGCCTAGGGTTGTCTGGTAAACTGAGTGGCAGCCTGCCACCCTATTAGCTATTACCAATGATTGTCAGTCCCAGTTGACTTAGCATATATCACACAGGTCGCCCAGGAAGCCAACCCAGTCATCAGGTCAAATAGAGCCGTGGGTACCCTAAGGAAGGGGACCTTGTCAATAGTTAGAGGCCGGGCCAGCGCCCCAGCCGGTTCTTATAAGGTACAGATTGCCAAGAGTGGCTAAGTTTATATAAAGTTGTCTATAAGGTTAAGAATCACCCAGAAAAGTAATATAAGATTCGAGTAGACCAAGATGAGGTCTAACGGACTGGTAGTACGACGTTAGTACAGTATTATCTATAGGCTAAGAATTTTGGTAAGCTTTCTGTGAAGGATTAGGGGTCGATCACTCAAAAGCATGTTCGGCCAGTACCAACCCTACAGTTATTCTAAGCAGAGGAACTAAGTAGTTAGCCATCCGCGACCTCGCAATTGTTTATGAGTTATAGTTGTCCGGGCAGGACATTTAGGAGTTATGTTAGACCACTCTAGATCTTGCCCTATTCAATCTAGACCATTAGAGATCATGATCACTATTCAGTCTAGACCATTAGAGATCATGATCACTATCAGGATCCTTTGATTAGATACAGGTGCATGGTGTGCCTGCTAATAGCCTTACAAACCATCCAAGGGGGTGAGCAGTGGTGGCGTTAGGCCTAGAAGGCTAGTTACGCCTTTTGAGTGGCTAGATTGAGATGTCAGTACAACACCTTGGTTGGGGTTGCCCTCACTCAGGAGCCTTCCATAACCACCCCAAGGTTACTAGTTGTGTCGACGCCTGCCAGGGGCGAGATGATGTCGCTCCAGAGAGCGACATGCCGTCCACGAGGGACGAAGATGGGGTCCCAGGTCCTCATACAGTCCATTCCATGGCTGGACTATTTTTATGCCGATCGACACTACACCACACCCCTTGTCGAGCTTGGTGCCTGGGGGGGCAGACAGTAGGATTCCACCGGACTTAGACACAACTACAGTTCAAGGGCCGAGCGGGCTCAATTGTAGACCCAAGGGATCGGTAGGTTGGATATAGTACCAGTAGAGTCATAGAAACCTGGATAGGGGTATATAGATTGAGGTGTGCTCGCTAGGGCTTATGAGGGCCTGAGCGAGTTATTTTATGTTGATTGTATCTCTCAGGCTTATGGGGGCCAGGTGAGGTTCTTGTTTGTATTTCTTATCTGCTAGCTATAGCTTATGAATATATGATTGTGCAGTTTTAGCTCATGTAAATGTAGTGTTTTGTTAGATGTAGATTACGAATAAGCCAGCTTACAGGTTACGTTTTCTGCCCCTTCTTTCAACTTATTTTCAGTTTTTAACAGCTTCCATTCAGCTTTATGACTGCCTTACATATTCAGTACATATTGTACTGACACTCAATTATGGGGCGCTACATTACTTGCCTTTAGGTTTAGACATACAGAGTTCAGGATCTTCAATAGCATCTGTTCTGAGCTCGCAGTTGGGACAGCTCCTTTCGTTCGGAGTCGCCAGATTGTAGAGATTTTTGTATTTTCGTTGTATAGCATTTTAGATAGGCCGAGGTTCTGTCCCAACCATTTTTTGTATTCTTAGAGGATTGCAGACTACAGTTGTCAATCAGTTAGTTGTATGTTGGCCGTGTGGGGTCTAGTATAGTAGCTTGTCTTTATTTCCGTTATAACTAGATAGCATGGTGGCCTTGTCGGCGCACATAGGATCCCTTCCATTACCTATTATGTTAGTTGTTTTTATTTACATGTGACTATACGGCCTTGTCGGCTGGAGGCTGTATTTACAGCCGAGAGATAGCTCGTTGTTTTCTTGAAGTAAGTCGTAGGATGGCACCAGACGTGCATAAGCCTAGCCAAGTCAGTCAGATCCTAGTGTGGCACTAGGTGCCAGTCATGCCTCCCAAGGTGGGGCGTGACACCTTGTAACTATCAACCCCGTAGGAAAAGAGTTGATTAGACCACTGACTCTGGCTGATGACTAGTGAGGTCCTGAAACGCGTCTATCCGCACCTGTAGGCAAGTAATGCAGTGCCCCAAAGATGGGCGCTAGTACAATATGTACCGAATATGTAAGGCAGTAATGAAAATGACTGCAAAGTACTGTTAATAAAACTGGAGACGATTCAATAGAAAGGATAAGAGATACAACCTGCATTGCCCTACAACCTGCTGTATAACTAATAATAAGTAATGCAAATAAGAACCTGTCACGCCCCACCCTGGGGGGTATGACTGGCACCTGGTGCCCTAGTAGGACCTAGACTGCTATCTGGTGAGCCAAAGCACATCTGGTGCCTGGCTGGCTCTAACTCACAATCCTGAAACCAAAGGGCTATATAACGGCTGTAAACACAGCCTCCGGCCGTAAACACAGCCTCCGGCCAACAGGCCTATAGCCACCTGCACCTGGAAAACAACTAACCAGAAACACACTACTACAGGGGAACCTATGCGGGCCGACAAGGCCACCATGCTGTCTAGTTCTCTGTAACTCAACAATAACATGCTAAATAATTACGTGACCGGCAAGGCCACCACTACTGACTGGTTATGGCCACACACGGCCAACAGGAACAGAAATAACAAATAACTATAACAAGCTGCACAGCCTCACACGACCAGCTCGGCTGACCACAGGGAAATATATACAGACTACAAGCCTCTAGGAATAACAACAGAAATGATCGGGACAGGGCCCCGACCCACCCGTACTGTACAACAAGAGAAAACGAAATACACCTCTGGAATTCAGTCTCCGGATGACAGGAGCTGAATACTCAATAGCTGACTGGAATCACGAGGGATCACCTCCTCGTCTATGAGTACCTGCAGGCAAGTAATGCAGCGCCCCACTGGGCGTACCACAGGTACTGAGCATGTAAAGCAACTGAAATACACAACTGAAAAGAATAACAACAGTAACATGACATATAAGCAGAAAGTAGTTGAGTCTATCTAGCTGAGAATAACTGGGGAGAGTTTATTTATTCTATAATTAAACTGAGCGTACCTGATGCTGTGTCGTCCCACTGTCTATCAGTATCTAATAGCACATATAGGTATACATATAAATACACACAATACCTGACCGACCCCCATAAGCCGAAAGGTGCCAACCAACACACAATCTATTTACCCCTACCTGGGTCTAAACCAACCAAAAATAAGTCACTCCACTCATCTGATAACTGTGAGCTCCTCCTACCGGTCCCCTTGGGTACGTAGCTCAGGCCTTGGCCTCTGACAATAAACTATGTCTGAGTCCGAAGACTCCTGCCTCTGGGCGCAGGTGCACGCGGGGTGTGTAATAAAAACTGCCCCTGGGTGCAAGCACGCAACAGGGTGATTTTATAAAAATCTGTATCTAAAACTGCCCCCGGCCACAAGCGCACACAGAGTGTTCTGCCCCTGTAAACAGGGTGGACTGGCTCTGCGCAGAGTAAACTGAACTACCCCTGCAAGCAGGGTGGTCTGGACCGTATTATCATGGTGGTCGGCCATCATCGTCCTCTAGGCGGACGGCATCACCCAGCTGGTGGCGGTATCTGAATCTGGTATCGACACAGCTATAACCCAGGGGCGGTGGGGATGCTAAAGGGGACACCCACATGCCACAACAAGTCTCAACAAACAAATAGCACATAAAAATAGCAAGCATGTATAACTGAAAAGACTATCTGGAATCTAACTTCTTATTCTGATCTGTTTCTATATTGAACTGATTCTTACTAATTATACTGATTCTGCGATCTCTGTTTAACTGTACGGCTAATCTGTAGCCATGATACTATCTGTCTGAATGGCTAATCTGTAGCCATAACTGTCTGTCTATCAGGTCTTTCTTTACTGACTATTATTATGAAAATCTGTTCCTTTTTATTCTACAACATGCTTGCTACTCACATAGTAGGCTGTACTGAATCTGAACTACTAACTTGCCCTTGGGCACATGTTTTCTAACTTTCAGACCAAATATGATATCACAACGCAAACTAGGTTTACTGAACTTGCACAATACTTAACATTCAACTTCCGGGAATTCTACTACGGAGTTTATTCTACTATACAAGGCTAAAGCTACTAACTTACTGAAGGAACTAGCTTTACATACCTTATCCTCGAACTATCCGTCTGTCGGACGAGGCTCGACCAATACTTCAACTATTTCTCCCAACTGCATTCATAAATATGTCAATTAATACTAAATATAGCTTTATTCTAAAGAACAACGTCACTTTCGATATAATTATAGCCTAAACTTAGGCTTATCGAAAGACAGCCAAAAACTCGCTATCTCCCAGAAGTCCAGAAGGGAGAAATATTCACTTCACAGCTAGGAACACATAGACACTAGTTTGGAGCAATTCTACTTACCTTAGCTCGGTAGCTCGACGATTCGTCGACCGTATTTCACGAAACTAAATCCGTAGGAATGCTCTCTGCTGCTAACTACCTCAGTATCTGAGGTTAATTTGAGTTTGGACTGCATTTGGCAGCGTAATCGGACGAAAATTGTATTACCCTCTTCGTTCCTTTCCTTCCTCTAATTTTTCCTCTCTGTTTTCGCTGGAAATTATGAGAATAATCAACTTAAAACCGAAGTGGGGCTTTATATACTTGGGCCTAGACAAGGCCAACGTGTCACGGAGCCAACGCGGAGGCCTCACCTCCGTGACACGCTGCCATCGCGGAGGGGCTCTGCCTCGGCTCCTCCTGCGATGGTTCGACAGGTTACTCGTCCGGTCTTTTCCCGGGCCTTTCCCTAGTACGTATGGCTTCCAAATATGCTTGACCAACGCACGAATAGGCCATCTAGGTGCCGACAATCCTACGGGGTATAACATTCTCCCCCCCTTAAGAACATTCGTCCTTGAATGTAAACTTCTATCTAGAGGACTTCTCAACTTACTACCTAGAAAAATTTCGGCAGAGTCTCCCCTCTAATATGGACTATAGCAAAAACCTGAAATGTAGAAAAGTCCAACACAGGTACTGCACGCAATGCTTTAAGATTTACCGGATAACTAAACATCAATCTTTTTCACTTATACATATACAACCATAAGGTACTACATAAGTAATAATACGGACATACCTGTTGCCTGACTGGGCCTAGAATAGGTGAGGATATCTAGTTTTCATATCTTCTTCATCTTCCCACGTCATCTCCTCTCGGTTCCTGTTATGCCACAATACCTTGACAGATGCAATATCCTTAGTTCTCAATCTACGGACCTGCCTGTCTAGGATGGCTATTGGAACCTCTTCATAGACCAGCTCTTCGGTAACCTGGATATCCTGGACCGGGACTGCTCTGGATGGGTCTCCTATGCATTTTCTCAGCATGGACACATGAAAGACGGGATGAACGGATTCTAGCTCTGGAGGCAAGTTCAACTCATATGCTACTCGGCCTATCCTCCGATGGATCTGATAAGGCCCAACAAACCTCGGACTGAGTTTACCCTTTTTACTGAGATACTTTCAGAAATACCCAATCATTCACATTGAACTCGAGGTCTCTGCGTCGTACATCTGCATATGATTTCTGGCGACTCTGTGCAGTCAATAGGCGTTCTCTAATAAGCTTGACTTTCTCTTCTGACTGCTGAACAATGTCTGGCCCAATCATCGCTGATTCCCCTACTTCGAACCAGCCAACCGGCGATCTGCACTTTCGCCCGTATAGATACTAAGGTGCCATCTGAATAGCTGAGTGATAGCTATTATTATAAGCAAATTCTATCAGCGGCAAATGCTCGTCCCAGCTACCACCAAAGTCTAGCACACACGCTCGCAGTATATCCTTGAGCGTCTGAATAGTGCGCTCAGCCTGTCCGTCTGTCTGAGGGTGGAAAGCTGTGCTCAAATTAATCTGCGTTCCCAGACCCTTCTGGAACGACTGCCAAAATCTAGCTGTAAACTGTGCTCCTCTGTCTGAAATGATGGATACGGGTACTACATGCTACCTGCCTATTTCTTGGATATATAACTCAGCATAATCTTCGACCGAAAAGGTAGTTCTTACTGGCAGGAAATGAGCTGATTTAGTCAATCTGTCAACTATTATCCTAATAGAGTCATGTCTGCATCTAGTACGGGGTAATCCTGCCACAAAATCCATATTTATAGCTTCCCATTTCTAGAGAGGCACAACTATATCCTGAGTTAAACCGCCTGGCTTCTGATGTTCTGCTTTCACCTGTTGGCAGTTAGGACACCGGGCTACAAATTCAGCAATTTCTTTTTTTTTTCTAGCCACCAGTAGTTTTCTTTGATATCATGGTACATTTTTTGTCGCACCAGGGTGGAGAAAATAGTTGCTGGCGCAGTGCACCTCGTTCATGATCTGATGGCGGAGGCCTGAAACATCTGGAACACATAGATGGTCTTTACAACGCAGCACTCCATCCTCTGTTATTTGTAAATCTGGCGCTTCCCTTGCAGGATTCTGTCCTTAAGCTAGACCAGGTCCGGATCTGCATATTGCCATTCTCTTACCTCCACAACTAAGGACGACACGGCGGTGTTCTGGATTACCGCTCTATTGTCCTTCATTTCTATCACACGAACGGCTAAATTGACCAATTGATGTACCTCCCTGACCAACTCCCGTTGCTCGGGTTGCACATACGCCACACTCCTAATAGATCTATAGCTAAGAGAGTTTGCTGCTCCATTACCCCTTCTTGACTGATATAACATTTTCATACTTAGAGAGCTCGGCATATAATTGACGGTCATACTGGCTTGTCTTGTCGAAGAGATCGACAGGTAGTTTACAGGCGTAGCTAGAGCTTATCTGGCCTTCCGGCCACATGCTAAGGCTACTTGTTGCTGGGATAACCTGAACGACCGTCTGCGCACCTTGTGCCTTTATCTAATCAGAGGATCCTGATATTGATCATGACCTCTAACGATCTGGCTGCATAACCTTAAATAACTGAATAGTCGGGTTGAATGACCCGAATGTGGCAGTAGCCTAACAATGCTCTAACTGTTCTACTTGAGTACTTATAGTTCATGCATAACTGCAGACTTGTGGGCATCTAATTGCTTTGTTATTTTGCTTGAACCACTGTAAGGCTGGGCTTAATCAGACTTACTCCCAGGCGATCAATCTCTGGATCTTCACGGAGTCTACTGATCTCCTGGTCTTAAAAACACTGTGCTAGCAGGGTACTATCAATTTCTTACGCCTTGTGTGTATCCACTTGGATTTATACTGCTATTCTGGGGAATTCTCGGTCTTATGAGCTATTCTGTAAATACTGGCCTTCTGCTAGGGCTCTGTATCTGAATATCTTACGAGAACCAGCTGAAGTACTAGTCTGTCACTGACTACTGATGTGGACCCCTTTCTTGGGGTGCCCACGGGCTTGTCTGACTTGCGGGGTATTCCTTGCAATAACTGCTAGGTTGACTAAGGTCGACTCTCACCTACAAGGCTGGGAAAACAACATACGACCACTTAACATACTGGAACAATTCTGGTATTGCTAATCTCTGAAGTACACCTATTCTGTCTCTAATTCTGGTTCTGGCACATGCGATAATGTTACTGATTTTTAGAGATGCTTCCATGCTAATACAGGTGCCAGCTGGTCGTGAGACCGTCTAACTGCGCCCGTATCACCGACCTCTTGACCCAGGCTACTAACTCCTGTGAGTTTCTGAAGCCTAGATCTAGCAACAAGCTTATAAGTCTATTAACTCAATAAACTAAAAGCTGAGAGAGTTCCTATGGCTTGGCGAGGGGTCCTGCGATACGATCTGTATATACTTCCTAGCAATTAACTGGAATCTGTGTGATTGTAACCCCTATTGACAGCTATTCACAGCATATCTGATACCTGTACATATATGTATCAACAACTACATACAATACATACTAAATTCTGTAGTGATACGTAATCTCTGGCATGCTTTACTGAATTTCACACTGCACATGATATACCACTTCTACAGTCTAATGATATCTCCTGTCCTCTCGTATCATTTCATTGGATTTTTCATCCCCTTCTGGAAGCAACAACATATGCGCTTTAATTATGGTCTGCTGTTTGAAATTCCGCCATTCATGCAACATGGGGTCAACATTCAAATCTTGTGGCCTTACTTGGCATTATATTGAGAGCCCACGACTGTCTACTGGGTCTTATCTCCAGGCCGCACTAGATTAGAGTCTCTGTGTCGGCAGTTTCTTAACTTTTCCGTAGGCGGACATACTGCAGCATTCTGGACCACAATCTTAATGTCTTCTAACTGTCAGTCCGAGGCTTAGTCCGTAATATGATATTCTATCAATTTGGGGGTGATTCTATTTTCCCCACAAAATTTAGTATTCCTGCTTTCTCCCCTCATCTCACTTGAGCTAAGCTCTGGGGTTCAAGGTACCTGCCTTTCGTTGTTAATGAGATTACTAATCAAGCCTCAGCCTATACTTCTTCTGGCTTATAGTCAGGCCCATCTGATTCACATGATCTCTCTATCTTTCGATGTCACAACTGGATCATAACTATAATCTTACAGGTATGTCTTGCTATCTGTTAGCATATATGGCAGACTTGGCCTTTTTCTGACTCGAACTTGACTATTACTAGGCATTCATCACTAGCAGGTCCTTTACCCCTGCTTCGGGTAAGCTAACAGTCTTACTTTCTCTTTACGCTCACTAACACTTACTGGAATTAATCAATCTATCTTCACTTACTGCTTGTTTTGGGCAGCCTCACCTCAATTCTTATGCCCCTTTACTATACTGGAATCAAGGTCAAGAGGTAGGGATAACCCTTTTCTTGTTGCAACAGATAGAAACATATAACTGTACCACATCTGAAAAGATGTGTTTGGGATTCCTGCATTTCCCTCTCTTTCTCATACTCATCTACTAGTCTGACCTTGTCTGTAATCTTAATCAGATCTTATATAGCTAATAAATAAATCAACTCATATGTACATTATACTTCTGACTTCCTATTCTGACATTATCAACGTATACTGGGAATAGTACCAATAAAGGTATCACGCTGGGAGGTCTCTGGTACCTCTTCCTGCTACTGTAAATATCTTGTAACTGGCTGATGCCCTCTTCTGTTGCTATATCTGATCTTCTGCCTGTGATAGGGTAATGCTGATCTGCCTCTGTTTCTGTAACCAAAGAATACAGTAAGTTTTTAGGGACTCAACCCTATACTGTACCGCTCTAAAGCACGACTGAGTATGGAAAGAAGGGTAACTGTCCTATTATGCCCCGCAGCCTCCTGCCTATGGTATGTGGTGCACAACACATCCATAGACAAGACTCTACTCAGCACGGCTTGCAGACTCCCTGAGACACGACCTACTCTGATACCAAGTTTGTCACGCCCCGCCCTGGGGGGTATGACTGGCACCTGGTGCCCTAGTAGGACCTAGACTGCTATCTGGTGAGCCAAAGCACATCTGGTGCCTGGCTGGCTCTAACTCACATTCCTGGAACCAAAGGGCTATATAACGGCTGTAAACACAGCCTCCGGCCAACAGGCCTATAGCCACCTGCACCTGGAAAACAGCTAACCAGAAACACACTACTACAGGGGAACCTATGCGGGCCGACAAGGCCACCATGCTGTCTAGTTCTCTGTAACTCAACAATAACATGCTAAATAATTACGTGACCGGCAAGGCCACCACTACTGACTGGTTATGGCCACACATGACCAACAGGAACGGAAATAACAAATAACTATAACAAGCTGCACGGCCTCACACGACCAGTGTTCGGTGGTTTTGCTATATGGGTTAAAACCGACACGCAAGTGCATGTGGTCAAACAAGTAATAAAGTGGCTAAGTAAGCCAAGTATCGATCCAAGGAGACTCAGGATAAGTAAAATTGCCTAAGTACACTATATTCTTATCTTACTTCTAATTATGCTAACAACAGCGTAACCAACAGTTAAATAAGTTTTTGGTTATAAAGTATATATATACTAAAACTATTAACAATTATTTACTGTGAATTTAAACTATGGATATGAGCATGCCAAGGTTAAGAACAAGTAATGAATTCGATTATAATAATAATTTGGTTAATCTCTTCTTCATGTTGCTAGCCAAGAACAGTAGCCTAGAAATTAAAACTCTCGTATTTAATTTCACTTTAGAATCATAAACCATCCGTCTACATTTCTGTGATCAAATGCAATTTAAGACCTAGCAATACAATTCCGGTTCCTAAACTGACTAATACGGCTTTCAAGTATATTTCTATCAGGAAAGCACATCAAAACCCAATTTTCCCAAATCAAGTTAAGAACAATACCCTATTAATTCACAACTTTCCAATTTCTTGCTCTCTCGAGTGAAATTGGACTTTTTAGATGTACATTAATGTCGGCCACACACTAATGCAGTAAGAACAAGAATTAATAGAACAACATGAAAGAAGAAAAAGAAAACCATATCATTAACAATCAAAATTCATCACCATGGTTCAAAACCTTAGCAAGGAAGAGAATTAGCCACTCATTTGTGGATTGATCATCCTAAAACAAGTGTAAATCATACATACAATTGATTGAAAGAAGAAAGGAAGAGAAGAAATCTCTTAGCTTTTTCGTCCCTCAACTGCTCCTAACCCATGTCCTTGCTCCACCAAGTCTGAATTAATTAAAATAAACCTAAGTGTGCTATTTATACTAGTGGGAAATTTTTCTCGGAATAACAAGCAACGTGTCACGGAGGCCAACGCGGAGCACTGCCTCCGTGACACGGCGTGGACGTGGACCTTCACTGGAAATCCAGGGTCCGGTAAATTAGCCTCAACGTGGCCCGGAGGCCAACGCGGAGGCCTATCTCCATGCCACGGAGCTGTCGCGAGGCCACACTGGAATTTGCCATTTAATTTCCTCTCCAGGCAGTGTGCCTCCGCGATGGTAGCGTGGCACGGCTCCATCGCGGAGCCCCTATACTTTGTGCATTCCAATGTCTTTTCCACACTCGCATCCAAGTCCAACTCCGATATAGTTCCAACATGCATTTTAGCTCCTAAAAATCATATTTACCTGCAAAACAAATGCTAATCATGTTGGTTAGTATAAATTTGCATTTTATTACCAATTACATGAGAATATATACACATTGCACAACAAACAAGGAGAAAATGATACGTTTGAGTATCACTTGGGCATATAAATCTGCCCAAGATCAACCAGCTCGGCTGACCACAGGGAAATATATACAGACTGCAAGCCTCTAGGAATAACAATAGAATTGATCGGGACAAGGCCCCGACCCACCCGTACTGTACAACAAAAGAAAACGAAATACACCTCTGGAATTCAGTCTCCGGATGACAGGAGCTAAATACTCAATAGCTGACTGGAATCACGAGGGATCGCCTCCTCGTCTATGAGTACCTGCAGGCAAGTAATGCAGCGCCCCACTGGGCGTCAGTACCACAGGTACTGAGCATGTAAAGCAACTGAAATACACAACTGAAAAGAATAACAACAGTAACATGACATATAAACAGAAAGTAGCTGAGTCTATCTAGCTGAGAATAACTGGGGAGAGTTTATTTATTCTATAATTAAACTGAGCGTACCTGATGCTGTGTCGTCCCACTGTCTATCAGTATCTAATAGCACATATAGGTATACATATAAATACACACAATACCTGACCGACCCCCATAAGCCGAAAGGTGCCAACCAACACACAATCTATTTACCCCTACCTGGGTCTAAACCAACCAAAAATAAGTCACTCCACTCATCTGATAACTGTGAGCTCCTCCTACCGGTCCCCTTGGGTACGTAGCTCAGGCCTTGGCCTCTGACAATAAACTATGTCTGAGTCCGAAGACTCCTGCCTCTGGGCGCAGGTGCACGCGGGGTGTGTAATAAAAACTGCCCCTGGGTGCAAGCACGCAACAGGGTGATTTTATAAAAATCTGTATCTAAAACTGCCCCCGGCCACAAGCGCACACAGAGTGTTCTGCCCCTGTAAATAGGGTGGACTGGCTCTGCGTAGAGTAAACTGAACTACCCCTGCAAGCAGGGTGGTCTGGACCGTATTATCATGGTGGTTGGCCATCATCGTCCTCTAGGCGGACGACATCGTCCAGCTGGTGGCGGTATCTGAATCTGGTATCGACACAGCTATAACCCAGGGGCGGTGGGGATGCTAAAGGGGACACCCACATGCCACAACAAGTCTCAACAAACAAATAGCACATAAAAATAGCAAGCATGTATAACTAAAAAGACTATCTGGAATCTAACTTCTTATTCTGATCTGTTTCTATATTGAACTGATTCTTACTAATTATACTGATTCTGCGATCTCTGTTTAACTGTACGGCTAATCTGTAGCCATGATACTATCTGTCTGAATGGCTAATCTGTAGCCATAACTGTCTGTCTATCAGGTCTTTCTTTACTGACTATTATTATGAAAATCTGTTCCTTTTTATTCTACAACATGCTTGCTACTCACATAG
Source organism: Datura wrightii (assembly GCA_035772735.1). Lineage (NCBI taxonomy): Eukaryota > Viridiplantae > Streptophyta > Magnoliopsida > Solanales > Solanaceae > Datura > Datura wrightii. The sequence goes on from JASDFA010000018.1 coordinate 150,741,442, forward strand.
TAGGCTGTACTGAATCTGAACTACTAACTTGCCCTTGGGCACATGTTTTCTAACTTTCAAACCAAATATGATATCACAACGCAAACTAGGTTTACTGAATTTGCACAATACTTAACATTCAACTTCCGGGAATTCTACTACAGAGTTTATTGTACTATACAAGGCTAAAGCTACTAACTTGCCGAAGGAACTAGCTTTACATACCTTATCCTCGAACTATCCGTCTGTCGGACGAGGCTCGATCAATACTTCAACTATTTCTCCCAACTGCATTCATAAATATGTCAATTAATACTAAATATAACTTTATTCTAAAGAACAACGTCACTTTCGATATAATTATAGCCTAAACTTAGGCTTATCGAAAGACGGCCAAAAACTCGCTATCTCCCAGAAGTCCAGAACGGAGAAATATTCACTTCACAGCTAGGAACACATAGACACTAGTTTGGAGCAATTCTACTTACCTTAGCTCGGTAGCTCGACGATTCGTCGGCCGTATTTCACGAAACTAAATCCGTAGGAATGCTCTCTGTTGCTAACTACCTCGGTATCTGAGGTTAATTTGGGTTTGGACTGCGTTTGGCAGCGTAATCGGACGAAAATTATATTACCCTCTTCGTTCCTTTCCTTCCTCTAATTTTTCCTCTCTGTTTTCGCTGGAAATTATGAGAATAATCAACTTAAAACCGAAGTGGGGCTTTATATACTTGGGCCTGGACAAGGCCAACATGTCACGGAGCCAACGCGGAGGCCTCACCTCCGTGACACGCTGCCATCACGGAGGGGCTCTACCTCGGCTCCTCCAGCGATGGTTCGACAGGTTACTCGTCCGGTCTTTTCCCGGGCCTTTCCCTAGTACGTATGGCTTCCAAATATGCTTGACCAACGCACGAATAGGCCATCTAGGTGCCGAGAATCCTACGGGGTATAACACAACCTTACCTGCCCCTCATAATCTCGGAAGGTACAACCAGCATAGAATAACCTGTCCGGAGCCCCGATAAGCTCTAGCTAGCACACTTCAATCTATATACCTCTAACAAGGTCAAAATAAGTCAATAGGTAACTATAGCCAACATGTCTGTCACCTGGGTCTGCAACTGAGCCCGCTCGGCTCCTGTAGTTGTGTCTGAGTCTGGTGGACTCCTGTAACTGCAACTTGACATACAAGGCTCGATGAGGGTCAGTGATGCCGATACAACATAAAAATAATAGTCCATCCATGAATGGACTGTAGCATGGCCCTTGGTCCTAAGTATAGTTCCTTGGGACAACATATAGCTCCTTGGAGTGATCCATATAGCCCTGAAGGCGATGACACAGCTAGTAACCCTGAGGTTGTTCAACGAAAGGCTATATAGGTAAGGTGAGTCTCAATCTGAATAGAAAAATCTCAAACTAACAGTAGCAGCTAACCACAATATACATGCTTCTGGATTTATTAAAAGGATTTAGGTCGTATTACAATATGACAGGAATAACTTGCCAAAGGAATTCTCCTTAACATACCTCAATTGCCGACTTTCATTTAACCGACAGGTTTCAACCTGTAATCGACGATTCCACTCAACTGCAGCCCTTATGCTGAAAGAATAGGGCTGATTTCAATACTAAATTCGGCAAATAATGATATCTTCGATAATAATATTAATTATAATTCAACTCTGAATAACTTTGCCGAAAATCCATAATTTTCAAGAGTTCAGATGGGAGAAATGCTTACCTAATGCCTATGGTAGTTTAGGATTCAATTTGGAGTAATTCTGACAACCTTTACTTGGCGGGGTTCTGGTATGCCGAGCGAATTTTCAAGAAATAACTCCATATAAATGCTTCCCGTAGGCCTAGAAATCGTTACCCGAAGTTAATTTGCATTTGGACGGTGTTTGATAGTGTAATTTGATGAAAATTTGATGAGAATTGCATGCTTTCTCTGATTTTGGTTGTGGGGTTTATTTGATAATTGAATGAAATAGACAAGGAGGCTTATATATATATATACATGAGCGGTGGCAGGGGGTGGTGCCCCATGCTGCCAACGTGCCAAGGGAGCCGGCGCCCCGCGCTGCCTTGTGTGCTGGTAGGCTGGCGCGCCGTGCTACCTCTTGCGCACGCCGGCTGGCACGTCGCGCTGGCCCTTTGCACCCTAGCCTCGTTCGATCCTGATAATTTGCTTGACGATGTCTGCGCTCATCCCGCCTTTGAGGTTCTTCCCACATGCATCAAGCTTCTATTAGTTGTCCCAAATCCACGCGCTCGCACACTAACTGCTAACATCTTTCGGGGTGTAACATCCTCTCCCCTTAGGAACCTTCGTCCTCGAATGTCATTTTCAGGATTAAAGGAGTTAACTCTTTTAATTAATACTTAGGAAAAAAATTTTGGCAGAGTATCCTCTGTATTATGGACTATCCGGAAACCTGAAACGTAGAAAAGTCCAACGTAGGCGTCTCACAAGATCTTATAAACAACTATTCAACCACATAGAGATAACCAACTAAACAGTGCTAATAATATAAGCAGGTAAATAACAACTAAACAACGACCTCACCTCACTACATATTCTGGGTCAATCCTGGAATAAGTGAGGATACCTAGACTTCATGTCGTCCTCAGCTTCCCAAGTCATCTCTTCTTTATTTCTGTTCCTCCACATGACTTTAACGGAGGCCATATCTTTAGTCCTTAACCTACAAACTTGCTGATCTAGTATAGCAACTAGAACTTCTTCGTAGGCTAACTCCTCAGTAACTTGAACGTCCTCAACTGGAACAACCCGGGACGGGTCCCCTATGCACTTTTGCAACATGGATACGTGAAAGACTGAATGAATAAATTCTAGATATGGAGGCAATTCTAGCTCATATGTCACCCGGCCTATCCTCTGGAAGATTCGATATAGACCAATGAACCTAGGGCTAAGCTGGTCCTTCTAACCAAATCTCATCACGCCCTTCATTTGCGAAACTTTGAGGAACACCCAATCATCAACCTCAAATTCCAAGTCTCTATGCCGCACATCGGAATAGCTTTTGGTGACTCTGGGCTATTAGCAAGCACTCTCTGATGAGTTTTACTTTCTCTTCAGACTAGTGGATCATATCCGATCTGATTAATCCTAACTCCCCTACCTCGAACCATCCGATGGGGGACCTATATTTCTGCCCGTACAAGGCCTCATAAGCTGCCATCTGAATTGCAGAGTGATAACTGTTATTATATGCAAATTCGATAAGGGGTAAATGCTTGTCCCAACTTCCTCTGAAATCTAGCACACGCGCCCGTAACATATCCTCGAGCGTCTAAATAGTGCGCTCTGCCTGACTGTCCGTCTGAGGATGGAATGCTGTACTTAGATTAACCTATGTCCCCAAGCCTTTCTAAAATTACTACCAGAATCTAGCTGTGAATTGTGCCCCTCTTTAAGAAATAATAGAAGCGGGAACACCATGTAGTTGGACTATCTCATTTATGTCATGGCACATCTTCGTCGCTCCTGGGAGAAGAGAGTAACGAGAATAATGTACCTCTGCCATAACCTTCTAGTGAAGTCCTGCTATATTTGGAACACGGAGGCAACCTCTGAACCTCAAGACCCCATCTTCCGTCAACTCGAAGGTAATTAATTCACCCCATTGAACCTTATCTCTGAGTTGCGTTAAGCTAAGCTCTTCATACTCCCTTTGTTTAACCTCTGCAACCAGGGATGAGATTGCTGTATTCTGAATCATAGTCCCATTATCTTTTGAGTCACCTATCCGGATGGCTAAGATGGCTAGCCGGTGCAATTCTCGAGCCATTTCCTACTGTTCTGGCCTTAGATGTGCCCAGCTTCCCATAGATCTGCGGTTAAGTGCATCTTCTACAATATTAGCCTTCCAAGGGTGAGATAAATGTTTACGTCGTAGTCTTTCAATAATTCTAGCCAACGACGTTGCCGCAAATTCAATTCTTTCTGTGTGAAGATGTATTGGAGGTTCTTATGATCAGTAAAAATATCCATGTGTACCCCATACAGGTAATGCCTTCATATTTTGAAGGCATGAATCACTGCAGCTAACTCCAGATCGTGGGTGGGATAGTTCTTTTCATGTTTCCAGAGCTGCCTTGAAGCATAAACGATTACCTTACCATGCTGCATCAGAACGAAGCCCAAGCCAATGCCCGAAGCATCACAGTATATAGCATAACCCTATGAACCTTTCGGCAAGGCTAACACTGGTGCCGATGTCAATCTATTTTTGAATTCTTGGAAACTCTGCTCACAGGCCTCGGTCCAATGGAATTTGGCTGCTTTTTGAGTCAATTTAGTCAAAGGCACTGACAGGGTAGAAAATCCTTCCACAAACCTTCTGTAATACCCGACTAATCCCAGGAAACTGCGAACTTCCATTGGATTTGTAGGTTTAGGCCAGGTCTTTACTACCTCAATTTTCTGCAAATCAACCTGAATACCAGCCTCTGATACAATATGGCCTAAGAAAGCTACAGAATTCATCCAAAACTCACATTTAGAAAATTTTGCATATAATTGCTGATCTCTAAGAATCTGAAGTACCCTTCATAAATGATTTTTATGTTCTGCTTCTGAACGGGAATACACCAGGATGTCATTGATGAACACTATCACAAAAAAACTAACTATGGCTTGAAGATGCTATTCATCAGATCCATGAAAACTGCTGGGGCATTTGTCAGCCCGAAGGACATAACTAGAAATTCGAAATGACCCTACCTAGTCCTGAAAGCTATTTTCAGGATATCTTTCTCCCGAACTCGCACCTAGTGGTATCCTGACCTTTAGTTGATCTTGGAAAAATATTTTGCCCCTTGCAACTGATCTAACAAGTCATCTATCCCGGGAAGAGGGTATTTATTCTTAATAGTAACTTTATTCAGCTGTCGATAATCTATACACATAAGTAGGAAGCCATCTTTCTTTCTTACAAACAGAACTGGCGCACCCTACGGTGACATACTCGGCCTGATACCTTATCTAACAGGTCTTTCAATTGTCCTTTCAATTATCTCAATTTAGCAGGAGCCATTCGGTATGGAGGGATGGATATAGGTTGAGTACCTGGTAGCAAGTTGGTAGAGAAATCGTTTCCCTTTCTGGAGGAATACCAGGAAGTTCATCTGGAAACACATCTAGAAAATCATTAACCACTGAATGGAATGGAGAGTCGGGGATACTGCTTGCACATCCTGAACCCTGACAATATGATAAATACAACCCTTTGCTATCAACTTTGTCACCTGAAGATAGGATATGAACCTACCTTTTGGCGAAGCTGCACTACCCTTCCACTCTCGCACTTCCTTCCCTGGAAAGTGGAATCAAACAGTCTTGGTCCAACACTCTACATTGGCATAACATGGCACTAGCCAATCCCTAACGATAATTGCATCAAAATCAATCATTTCCATCTCCACTAAATCTGTTAAAGTCTGGGGACCACCAACCTCTACTATGCAACCTTGGTAAATTCTTTTAGCTTTAATGGAATCACCGACAGGTGTAGACACCGAGAAGGGTCGCTGAAGCAATTCCGACGTTATACCAAACTTTTGGGCCACTAATGGAGTAACATAGGATAAAGTGGAACTTGGGTCTATTAAAGCATGAGTGAGAGGAAATATCCAGCATACCTGTCACAACATCTGGCGATGACTCTGATTCCTATCGCCTCGGTAAAGTATAAGTGTGATCCGGACCATTGCCTTAACTAGATACCTCTGACCTGCCTCGGCCTCTACTGGCTGGAGTTGAGGGCCTATGCCCTGCTGGAGGTACTAGGGCATGTGACCCTACTGAAGATCTGTCCTGCCGGTCCTGATCACCCTGACCTCTAGCTGGACAATCCCTCATCATATGACCCTCTTGTCCACAAGTATAACAAGCAGTAGAACCATATCTGCACGCCCCAAAATGACGTTGACTACAAATAACACAACGTGGCACTGTGGACCTTCTCCGATTTGACCCCCTCTGCTGCTGAGAGCCTAATGCCCGTGAGCTCCCGTTGGGTCCTGACTGGCGCCCGACGATCCGGTCTACCACCCCGTGCTGTGGAGGTGGAGGTCTGGGTGGCCTACCTGGTATTCGCGGCCTAGGTCCGCCCTAAAATTCTTCCTGTGTATCACCGGGCCTATCCCCCCGGAACCGCTGCCTGATCCCCTCAATATTTTAAGCGAAATCCTAAATGCGGGCGATGTCCGTGTCCTCCCATAAAATAGCTGTAACAATAGTTTCCACATACTTTAGAAGAAGCCTTATAATAAACCGATGTACTCTGGCTGGCATGGTATCTACGAATGCTGGCGTATATCTGGCCAAGGAGTCAAACCTCATCGCATATTCCCGAACACTCATTGCGCCCTATTCTAGGTGCTGAAACTGGTCCACCAGGGCCTGTCGATTTCCCGTGGCAAGTAGTGGTCCAAAAAAGCCTCTAAGAAGCTAGACCAAGTCGGAGGGGGAGTATCTCTGCCTCAGGACCTTTCCCAGCTCTCGTACCACAACACTGCTATGTCCTATAATTAACTAACTCCGGGGGCGTAGCATGCATCACCCTAAAAATCCACTGTAACTGGTCAAAAAGTCCTGAGGGTCCTCTCCCCAGTCTGTCCCTATGAACTGCGGGGGACTCAGGGCTAGGAACTCTCGGACCCTCAAACTTCCAGGTCCTCCCGAAGATTCAGCAACCACTGGTACTAGAGGTTGGCACTGAGCGGCCATCATCTGAGCTAACATATAGACAACACTCCTAACCTCCTGATTAGATGGTATAGATATAGGGACCGCTAGAGGTGGTTCCAACGTGTCCGCTTCCCTGGAGGACTCTTGGCATGGCGGGAAATGCTAGAGAGACCGGGATGAAGTCTCCCTATCGCCCTCAGATCGGGCTGTCTCTAATTGGGGCACCCTGCTGGTGCCCTCTCCTGCCGTAGCATTTAGCTTCCGACCAGTCGTAGTCTATCGAGCGTCCGATATTTCCTATGAAAATAAGTAGAATAAGGTAAGCCTAGGGATTTACCCTATACAACATAGCTCTACAACACGACTAAAGAAGAAGGAAGAGTAACTGCAATTATGCCCCGTAGGCTCCTGCTATGGAATGTGGTGAACAACACACCCATAGACAAGACTCTATTAGATATGGCTTTCAGATTCCCTAGGATACGACCTGCTCTGATACCAAGTTTGTCACGCCCCACCTTGGGGGGCATGACTGACACCTGATTCCATACTAGGATCTGAACTGACCTGGCTAGTTTATGAAATCCTGGTGCCTACTGCTCTTCAAATCAAGAAAACAATGAGCTTTATCTCGGCTGTAAACATAGCCTCTGGCCGATAGGACCGCATAGCCACCTGTAAACAGAAAACAGCTAACCAACAACACGCCATAAAGGGATTCTATGCGAGCCGACAAGACCACCATGCTGTCTAGTTATAGCATAATAAAAATAAGTAATCATAACTATGCTATAGCCAACAAGGCTGCTAACTAAGAGCTAAACTAGGCGCCACACGGCTATCGCGCAAAATAAACATACATAGGCCCCACATGGCCAATAACCAAAACCAATAATTGAGAATCTGTAGCCTGCAAGCCTCTAAGAGTGAAATAATGGTTGGGCCATGTATACCCCGGGAACCCAAGGATTAGACCCGGTAGTCAGAATGGTGAAAAAATGAAATTCAAGTTATAGGCACAGAATGAGTCATTAGACGACTTGTGAGACCAACCCACGAGTCGTCAGGTGACTCGTGAGACCAGCCCACGAGTCGTCAGGTGACTCGTGGGGAAGGCCAGTGAAGAGCAGGAAGTTGGAGGATAAGGGTTCCCCACGAGCGAGGAAACGACTCGTGGTCAGTCACCATGAGTCGTTAGGTCAACCGTGGGGTAAGGGTGTGTGAAACATTGAAGAGGTCATCAAGTCTACTTAACAGGAGGAGGCCACGACTCGTCATGATAGGCAACGAGTCGTGGTATGAGTCGTCGGATGATAAATAAGTAAATTGGTATCAGGGAAGCAGTTTACTCGACGGGTAACCCAATGAGTCGTTGGCCTTGGTAACGAGTCGTCAGGTCGTCCATGAGGACCACCTGGCTTTTATTTTCAATGATTTTAGTAAGGGCTCTTCCGTAATTCCTAAGTTCTAGGGGCCTATACTACATCATTTAAGGCTCGTTTTATAGGGTTTTAAGAGGAGAAAACCTATTCTAAGCTATTTCATTCCATGTATGCAAACTTGAGAGTTTGAAGAGAGGATTTAGAGCAAGTTTTGAAGGTTTCCATTGGAATCTCATCTCGGGAAATTAGAGAAGTGGTAAAATCATCCCTCCCAGGTATGTAGGGTTATGAGTAGGTGTTTTCTTCCACACCCATGCCCAATATCTATCTAGTATAAGAAATTCACATGATCAAGTTACAGGGTTTTTTACCCAATTGGATGATTCTTCAATTTCTATACATGGGTATGATTAGTTTATGTTCATATTGGTGAATTGTGAAGCTTGGACATATTTTAATTTTTTTTCATTCCAAATTATGTTTTCTAAATTATGAAATTTAATGCCCATGGATGAGAAGTTCTTGAAAGAAGTGAATGATGATAAATGTATGATGATGAAAAGCATGCTTCTAAAGCTACCCATGATTATGATATTATTTTCAAAATGAATTGAGTAGATCCAAGTATGATAAATCTTTGAAAATGCCCACATGTTGATTTAAAATGATGATTTTCCCGAAATGAGCTTACCACATTATTTAGAGTGAAGTCTCCTAAATTTCATATTTGCTAGCTTGTGGTATGTTGAGTTAAGATATTCCTATGTATAGCTTACTGCATGAATTGGAGTAGATGCTCCTACTTATATTTGAGCTTGTGGTATGTTTCAAAATAAAGCTTCTCATATGCATAAATTCATAAATGAGATGTATGTCATTAATGAGCTTTGTCAAAGGATAATGTTGAGCTTCATTTTCATATGATGTCTCTATGCATGATTTCATTAATGAACTTTGTCAATAGGCAATGTTGAGCTTTGTTTCATACGATGATGAGTTATGCATGATTTTATCTTGAGCTAGGTCAATAGATGATGTTGAGCTTCGTCAATAGACGATGTTGAGCTTCGTTATATACAATGTGGAGCATTGCATGTTTTTGGGAGAAGAGTCTAGCACCGAGCGGGTTAAGGGTCGATCACCCTATACCCCAGAACAACGCGCCAACGTAGGTTGATACTATTATATTATTGGGACCTCCCTTGTGAGCTATCCCCAACCCAATTGGCCCTTGAGCTTGATATTGATATTACGGTATCGTCCTTAGCCCTGAAAAAGTTTTGGACAACTCTGCCCACTTGTTTGTGATAGTTGGGACCACGTAAGCTCTATCGTGGTATGTTAGTTAAGTGACGAGTCTCCCATTGTCTATATGATTCAGATTTGCATATTCTTTACTCATGATTATTACTTAAAGCATGCATGTTCTTAAAGGCAAGGTTTGACCCATTGTTCAGCTTTTCTATAAATGTCATATTTTAGCTTTGAGTCATTCGAGTCAATTATGATGCTATGAAGCTATGCATGGTCATATTATGAAAAGATTATGGTTTCAGAATGAATGCATGTAGTCCTTCTTCTCAGACTTGAAAGGTTGTGATATGTTATGAAATGTTTAAATGATTTACTTTACTTAAGCGGTTTTACTTACCTTGCATACTTGGTACATTCCACATACTGACCGCATACTTTTTATGTTGTATTGTTTCATGATATAGGACCCAACTCGCAGCTTCAACCGTGATCTTAGTTAGCTTTTCAGAGTTATTATCTTCTCAGGATTGGTGAGTCCTCATCTTTCGAGGACTAGACTTTCAGCTTCTTTTACGTATTTCAGTTTTAGTATTGTTGATTTAGTTGGGGCCTTGTCCCATCAACTCGTTCAAACTTATGTATATGTAGCTTCAGATGTTATTATGATGTGATGTTGAATTAGACTTCCGTTGAGATTATCTTCATGATTTCTTCAGTATTGAATTAGTTAGTTGTATGCTTATTCCATGGGTGACTTGGGGTCCCTCGGGGTCCCTTGTCCCAGGTCTATGATCCGAGCCTCCGTTCGGGTTGTGAAAAACTTGGTATCATAGCAATAGGTTTGAAGTGTCCTAGGGTGTCTTGTAGCCGCGTTAAGTAGAGTCTTTTTCATGGGTGTGAAGCACGCCACACTTATGACGAAGAGGTTACTAGACGTTTAGGAAATGTTCCCTTATTTCATGATCTATGTCGTGCGATGAAAGGTTTTTCTATCCTTCTAATTCGTGCTATTCACGATTGCAGAATCATGGCTCCTCAAAGAATGAATGGAAGAAGGAATGGAGGCGGTGAAGGCTACGAGGATGGAAATGATTATGGGGATCCAGCCCCACCAGTTTAGGAGCCTTAGGCACCGGAGCCAGCCGTTCATGATGAGTTCTAGGATGCTATTCAGATGCTTGCGCAGGCTCTGACCGCTTAGGTCAATCAGCAAGCCATTACGCGTGTTCCTTAAAAGGATAATGCAGCAGTGGCTAAAGTCAGAGACTTCTTGAGAATGGACCCGCCGGAGTTCTTGGGGTCCAAGGTAGATGAGGACCCGCATGATTTCATTAATGGGATTGTCAAGATCACCCAAGTCATAGGGGTGAGTAGTGTTGAGTGCACAGAGTTGGCCTCCTACCAGTTGAAGGGGGTTGCGCATATCTAGTTCCGCCAATGGAAGGACAACAAGGTTGTAGGAGCAGGTTCGACCACATGGGAGGAGTTTCAGGTTGCATTCCTGGATTGGTTCTTCCCTTGGGAGATGAGGGAGATGAAAGCAGCTGAGTTTGTGAATTTAAAGCAAGGAAGAATGACTATTCAGGAGTACGCCCTTGAGTTCACTCGCCTATCGAAGTATGCCTCGGAGTTAGTGGCTGACCAGAGGGCTCGGGTCAGCAGATTTGTGCATGGTATAGCAGGTTACTTAGATAAGGACTACAGGGCAGTTATGCTCCACCAGGATATGGACTTCCCTCGCATAGTGTTGTACGCCCTGCAGATGGAGGCAACACATTCTAGTGAGAGGGAGGCTAAGAGGGCCAGGACTAAGGACCATAGGTTTTATCAACAGAGGTTCGGTGGTGGGCACCGACAACAGACCCACCAAAGATCGTCAGCGCTAGCATCTTCAGCAGTGAATGTTCCATCTAGGCCCAAACACGATCAAAGAGGGCGAGCGTCAGGATTGAGGGGTCAGAGCAGCAAACCCGTGGATTCTAGCATCCCAGCTTGTCGCAGACGTGGTCGGGGGCACACAAGCCAGTGCTTGAGCTTGTTTTGGTTGTGGGAAGCCCAGACATATGCTCGGAGATTGTCCAGCTATGAGACAGGATTAGGTTGGGGGCTGAGGTCCAGCTTCTAGATCAGTAGCCCCTCCCGCACACTCAGCACATCAGGGGCATCTACTAGCACAGCTGCCAGAATAGATTCTATGCCTTAGCCACCCGTCAGGAGTAGGAGGCGTCACCAGATGTGGTCACTAGTATGTTGCAAGTGTTCCATATTGATGTTTATGCTTTGCTAGATCCGGGGGCTACCTTGTCTTTTGTGACACCATATGTAGCCAATAGCTTCGGAGTTAGTCCTGATGTCTTGTCAGAGCCCTTCTCAGTTTCTACCCAGTAGGTGACTCAGTTATAGCTAGACGGGTGTATAGAGGTTGCCCAGTCTCAGTCCTTCATAAGATCACCTCAGCAGACTTGATAGAGTTAGCCATGACTGATTTCGATGTTATTCTCAGCATGGATTGGCTATTTGCATGCTATGCTTCAATTAATTGTAGAACCCGAATAGTAGAGTTCAAATTTTTAGGTGAGCCAGTCTTAGAATGGAAGGGTAGTTCAGCTGTGCCTATAGGTCGATTTGTTTCCTACCTTAAGGCCAGAAAGATGATTTCTAAAGGTTGCATGTACCATCTAGTTAGGGTTAAGGACGTGGAGTCCGAGACCCCGTCCATCTAGTCCATACTAGTAGTACGCGAGTATCTAGAGGTCTCTCCTAATAATTTGCCAGGTGTCCCTCCCGAGCGAGAGATTGATTTCAGTATAGTCTTCTTCCCAACACACAACCTATATCTACTCCGCCTTACAAAATGGCTCCAGCCAAACTAAAAGAGTTAAAGGATTAGTTGAAGGACCTACTATATAAGGGCTTCATTAGGCCGAGTAAGTCTCCATAGGGTGCACCAGTATTATTCGTTCGGAAGAAGGACAGTTCCCTTCGCATGTGTATTAACTATCGACAGTTGAATAAGGTTACCGTCAAGAATTGGTACCCCTTACCCAAGATTGATGATTTGGTCGACCAGCTTCAGGGTGCCAAGTGTTTCTCCAGGATTAATCTCAGGTCCGGGTATCATCAGCTCAGGGTTCGGGAGTGTGATATTCTGAAGACAGCCTTCAGAACACGGTATGGTCATTTTGAGTTTGTGGTTATGTCTTTTGGACTAACAAATGCTCCTGCAGCTTTCATGGATCTGATGAACAGGGTATTCAAGAAATATCTAGATATGTTCGTGATTGTGTTTATCGACGATATCCTCATATACTCTCGGAGCGAGGAGGAGCATGCCGCTCACTTGAAAGTAGTGCTCCAGATCCTTAAGGATCGACAGTTGTATGCAAACTTCAGCAAATGTGAATTTTGGTTGGACTTTGTGGCATTTTTGGGCCATGTGGTGTCGAGTAAGGGTATAAAGGTAGATTCTCAGAAAATCAAGGCGCTAAAGAATTGGCCCAGACTGGTGAACCCATCAGATATTAGGAGCTTTTTGGGCTTAGCAGGTTACAACCGAAGATTTGCTGAGGATTTTTCATCTATTGCAGCCCCTTTGACCAAGTTGACTAAGAAGAAGGTAAAGTTCCAATGGTTGGAGGCTTGTGAGAAAAGCTTCCAGGAATTAAAGACCCGACTCACTTCAGCACCAGTGTTGACCCTACCTGAGGGTACTGATGGCTTTGTTATGTATTATAATGCTTCGCGAGTCAGACTAGGATGTGTATTGATGCAGCATGGGAAAGTGATAGCATATGCCTCAAGACAATTGAAAGTTCATGAAAAGAATCACCTGACCCATGATCTTGAGTTGGCCGAGGTGGTATTTGCCTTGAAGATTTTGTGACATTACTTGTATGGGGTCCATGCGGACGTGTTCATGGATCACAAGAGCTTGCAATATGTGTTCACGCAGAAAGACCTCAATCTTCAGCAAAGGAGGTGGTTGGAGCTACTAAAGGACTATAATATGAGTGTCCTTTACCACCCAAGAAAGGCTAATGTGGTAGCATACGCACTTAGTAGGCTCTCTATGGAGAGTGTGTCCCATGTGGATGAGAGAAAGAAGGAGTTGGTGAAAGATTTCCATCGACTTACGAGGTTGGGAGTTAGATTGGTCGGCTCGATCGATGGCGACGTTGTTGTGCAAAACGGATCAGAATCATCCTTGGTGATGGACGTGAAAGCCAGAAAAGATGAGGATCAGATTTTGGTAAAGCTGAAGGAAGCCGTTGGAAGTTAGAAGGTGAAGGTATTCTCCCAAGGGGGAGATAGGGAGCTGCGGTACCAGGGCCGTCTATGTGTTCAGATATTGATGATTTGAGGGACCGGATGTTGCATGAGGCACATGGATCCATGTATTCTATCCATCTCGGTTCCACAAAGATGGATCATGATTTGCGGGAAATATATTGGTGGAACGACATGAAGAAGGATATTGCAGAATTCGTAGCCAAGTGCCCGAACTGTCAGCAAGTGAAAGTCGAGCATCAAAGACCGGAAGGCGTACTTTAGGATATTTGTATTCCCACTTGAAAGTGGCAAGAGATTAATATGGATTTCATTATAGGCCTAACTCATACTCGCTGAAACTATGATTCTATTTAGGTGGTGGTAGATAGGTTGACCAAGGCTGCACACTTCCTATCGGTCAAAACCATAGATTCAGTGGATGATTATGCCAAACTGTATATCCAAGAGTTGGTGCGATTACATGGAGTTCCCTTATCTATTATCTCAGACTGAGGTACTCAGTTTACCTCTCAGTTTTGGCGGTCTTTCCAAAAAGGGCTTGGGACTCAGGTTAAACTCAGCACAGCATTTCATCCGCAAACGGATGGTCAGGCGGAGCGAACAATCCAGACTCTCAAGGACATGTAGAGAGCTTGTATGATGGATTTTGAAGGTAGTTGGGATGATCATTTGCCCTTGATCGAGTTTGCTTACAATAACAACTATCACTCCAGCATTCAGATGGCACCGTTCGAGGCTCTTTACGGGCGGAGGTGTAGATCAACCATTGGATGGTTTGAGGTTGGTGAGGCAGCTATAATAGGACCTGATTCGGTTCATGAGGCCATGGTGAAAGTTCAGATGATAACAGATAGGCTCAAAACCGCTTAAAGTCGTCAAAAGTCATATGCGGATGTAAGAAGGAGAGAGTTGGAGTTTGAGGTGGACAATTGGGTGTTTCTGAAGGTGTCTCCCATGAAGGGAGTCATGCGGTTTGAAAAGAAATGAAAACTCAGTCCTCGCTATGTTGGTCCCTGCCGGGTTATGAAAAGAGTTGGCAAGGTGGCGTATGAGTTGGACTTGCCATCAGAGTTATCTTCAGTTCATTCCATTTTTCATGTGTCGCTCTTGAAAAAGTGCTTGGGGGATCCAGCTTTAGTAGTCCCAATGGATAGCGTCGGTGTAAAAGTAGCCTCAGCTATGAAGAAGTTCCAATTGCAATTTTGGATCGCCAGGTTCGGAGGCTGAGGAACAAAGATGTAGCTTTGGTGAAGTTGTTATGGAGAAATCAGCATGTTGAGGGAGCTACGAGGGAAGCCGAAGCGGCTACGATGGCTAAATACCCTCACCTGTTCCCTACCGGCTTTGTTTCTCTTTGAGGTATCACTTTTTTCCCTAATGTTCTAATCAGTTTCCATGTTCAGTTCATGTGCACAAGTTTGATTTATGTTATGATAGATGTATGTTATGTATGAATTCAGTTCAGCTATGTAGATCTTTTCGGAGGTAGTCATTCCATCAGTTTTTGATTTAAATAATCAATAATTGCATATGATGATTGCTTGTTTTTGAGTTTTCTGTGTGTTTCTAACATTCGACGACGAATATTCCCAAGGTGGTGATATTGTAATACCCCGGGAACCCAAGGATCATACCCGGGAATCAGAATGGTGAAAACTAAAAATTCAAGTTGCAGGCACAGAATGAGTCATTGGACGACTCGTGAGACCAGCCCATGAGTCGTCAAGTGACTCGTGGTGAAGGCCAATGAAGAGTAGGAAGTTGGAGGATAAGGGTTCCCCACGGGCGAAGGAACGACTCGTGGTTAGTCGCCACGAGTCGTTAGGTCAACCGTAGGGTAAAGGTGTGTAAAAAATTGAAGAGGTTAACCAGTGTACCTAACGAGAGGAGGCCACGACTCTTAATGATAGGCAATGAGTCGTGGTATGAGTTTGTTATACCCCGAGAACCCAAGGATCAGACCCGGGAGTCAAAATGAAGAAAAACTGAAAATTCGCACCAGGTCACAAGACAACCTGTGAGGTAGGTCATGGGGACTGACCACGAGTTGTGATGTGACTCATGGTCAGCAAGGATGGTAGGCTCATGTGGAGGAGGCCACGGGTTTGACCACGAGTCTTGGCCAGACCTCAAGACTTGTGAGGTCACCCGTGGGCTGAGGTGTATGGTTGGCCCGAATTTTCGAGCATTGGGGGTTAGGGTGGTGACCACGAGTTGTGGTCAGCCACCATGATTCGTGGGGTCCCCTGAGTGAGTTTGAGCAGTGTGCATCACGGATTCAGGCCACAAGTCATGCCCCCTGGCAATGACTCGTGAGGTCCCCCGTGGGAACTAGCAACCAGAAAATTCCTGCGTTTTTAGTAAGGGTGTTCTTGTAATTCCTAAACTCCTAAGGCTTAAACTATGTCGTTTTAAGGTCTGAATAAGGTCTTTTAAGGGGGATTAGTCCATGTTAAGCCTCATTCATGCATGGAAGAGTATAAAGAGGAGTCTAGAAGGTGATTCAAGGTGTTCTTCCCCAATTTCTCTAAATTCCATCTTGGGCTTTCAAGGGAGATTAAGAATCAAGTGTTTCCAGGTATGTAAGGTCCTCAATGGGTTAATTCTTCCACACCCATGCTCCTAATCTATGATTTCACTTATAATTTATCAAAACTCATGGGGTTTTATATTTGATTATATAAATTCTAATGATTTAAATTGTGGGCTTTGTGATTTTGAGATATTATCATAATCTATGGATTTCAATCATCTTTGAGTTTAAATCGACTATAATATTGTTAATTTTAATTTTTAAGTAATTAAGCTCAATTATGCATGCCCCATGATGAATTGAATTATGAACTATTTTTCCCCATTGATGTTCTTACGAGCCCAATATGAATTATGTTTCAAATTATGAAATTATTTTACTACCCATTATGATTTTTAAGAAATTCAAGCTATGTACATGATCTACAAATATGCATGAATCTCATTATTCATGAATTATGTTTTTGGCCGACTCACGGGCTCCATGTCATGGCTAGATCGCATATGTTCAAGCATATTTACGATTATCATGATTTAACTTGCCCATGAACTCATGTATGTATTATTATGAGCACTATATATGTTTTGGGAGTAGTATCGAACATCGAGTAGGTTCAGGGCTCAGGTTAAGCCTTGGATCTCATGAACTACATGCCACCATAGGTATGTCGGGACCCCTTTCATGTTAGTCCCTGGCCCAAATGGCCCTTTTCATGGTGATATCACACTTTCATAGCTCTACCCTTGACAAGGTACGAACACCCTCCCGACTAAGGTTACAAGTCGGGCTTCATATGTGCTCATATGGGGTATGTAGGTTAAGAGAATCTCCCACTGTTACTCATGATTTATGAATGTTCTGATTATGTATGTTGGCTCAAGTCATGTTAAGTAAACCTCTTCTGTTATGATTATGATTATGTTATGTTATGAATGTTTTGAAAACTTTGAGCCATATGATATGTTATTATGATTTACGATACAAGCATGACGTCCTACTCTTATGATCATTTATGAATTTCATATATGTATTAAATGTCCGCTTTACTTACCTTGCATACTCAATACATTCCACGTACTGACCGCATACTTTTTATGCTGTATCGTTTCATGATACAGGTCCCAGTTCTCAGGCTCATCCTCACCCGTAGCTAGTTTCAGCCTTGCTCTGCGCACTTGGTGAGTCCTCATGTTCCGAGGGCTACATGTTCACACTCTATGTTATTTATTTAGTTTTTGGATGTTGGATTAGTTGGGGAGTTGTCCCATCAATCCTCCTTTCATGTTTAGAGGCTTATCAGACTACAAGATGTATTCTGCCGTATTGTATAAGTCTAGTACCGTTTTTCCCTTATGCTATGTTATGACTACGTTCTTTATGTTAAGTATATCGCTCATGTGTTTGAATTAGATGTATGCTCATGCCATGGTTCGACTTGGGGTCTCTCGTGGCTCCTTTTTCCGTGTCTACGATTCGGGTGTACATTTGGGTCGTGACAAACTTGGTATTAGAGCCATAAGTTTTGAAGTGTCCTAAGGAGTCTGAAAGCTGCGTTAAGTAGAGTCTTTTTCATGGGTGTGAAGCGCACCATACTTATGACGAAGAGGCTACTACTATTTAGGAAACATTCCCTTCTTTCATGATCTATGTCGTGCGATGAACGTCCTTTACTCTTCTAATTTATGTTATTCGTGTTTGCAAAATCATGCCTCCATGTTGAGTAAATGCCAAGAGAAACAGAAATGGTAATGATCACGAGGTTGCCTATGATGGTGAGCATCAGCCAGCTCCACCCGTCTATAAAGAGCACGTACCAGAGCCAGCTGCCCACGTCGAGTTTAGGGAAACAATTCAGATACTGGAACAGGCCATGACTGCCCAGGTCCAGAATCAGACAGTGGCGCATTTCCCTCAGAATGGGAATGCAGTAGCAGCTAGGGTAAGGGATTTCTTGAGGATGAGCCCTATGGAGTCGATGAGATCGAAGGTAGACGAGGACCCACATGACTTTATTGAGGAGATTTTGAAAATCACCCAGGGTATAGGGGTGAACAATGGGGAATGCGTTGACTTGACCTCCTACCAGCTAAAGGGGGTAGCACATATATGGTTTAAGCAATGGAGAGATACCAGGGCAGCGGGTGCAGGCCCAATAGGCTGGGATGAGTTTCACACCGCATTCATGGATCGATTCTTCCCTCGGGAGATGAGGGAGCTCAAGGCGGCTGAGTTTGTGAATCTGAAGCAGGGTAACATATCTATCTAGGACTATGCATTGGAATTTACTCGGTTATCGAAATATTCTCTGAAGTTGGTGGTGGATCAGTAGGCTCGGGTGAGCCATTTCGTGCATAGAGTAGCAGATTACTTGGATAAGGACTGCCAGATTGCCATGCTTCACCGGGACATCGACTTTCCTCGTATTGTATTGCATGCGCAATAGATGGAGTTGATCTATAGGAGGTAGAGAGAGGGAAAGAGGGCCCGGAATGATAACTACAGTGTTTCTCAAGCCAGGTCAGGGGGTGGACTACGTCAGCAGACCCAACACAGGTCCATTGCTCCAGCTCCAGCTCCATTATAGGCCAGCACGCCATCCAGGTTCAGGGGAGACCAGAGGAGCAGGGCTACAGGCTCGAGGGATCATGGTAGCATATAGATAGAGTGCACTTTTCCAATTTGTGCGAAGTGCGGCAAGAATCATCCCGGGAGGTTTCTGGTCGGTGCAGATGCTTGTTTCGGGTATGGCAAACCCGGACACAGGATTAGGGATTGCCCTGCAGCCAGTGCTACCGCTCTAGCAGCACGACCCCCCCAGTAGGGTGCCTCCACTAGTTCAGCGGGTTATCAGCGCCAAAATAGGTTTTATGCCCTAGTGCCTCGCCAAGAGAAGGAGGCTTCACCAAATGTGGTCACGGGTATGTTGCAAGTCTTCCATACTGATGCTTATGCTTTGTTAGATCCAGGAGCTACTTTGTCTTTTGTGACCCCTTATATTGCTAGTAGTTTTGGAGTTAGTCCTGAAATTTTGTCAGAACCGTTCTCCGTATCTACTCCAGTCGGTGAATTAGTGGTAGCTAGGAGGGTGTATAGGGGTTGCCCCATTACGGTGTTGCATAATATTACCTTCGCGGACTTAGTAGAATTGGCCATGACTGACTTTGACATCATTTTGGGCATGGATTGGTTGTTTGCATGTTACGCTTCGATTAATTGTAGGACCGTGTAGTGGAATTTTAGTTTTTGGGTGAGTCAGTTTTGGAGTGGAAGGGTAGTTCGGCCGTACCAGCCGGTCGGTTTATTTCATACCTTAAGGCCCGGAAAATGATCTCTAAGGGTTTCCTATACCACCTAGTTAGGGTTAAGGATGTAGAGTCTGAGACCCCGACTATTCAGTTAGTTCCAGTGATGTGTGAGTATCCGAAGGTGTTCCTCGACGATTTCTAGGGTTCCTCCAGAAAGGGAAATTGATTTCATTATTAATCAATTGCTTAATACGCAACCTATCTCCATTCCTTCTTACAGGATGGCTCCATTTGAGCTAAAGGAGTTAAAAGAACAGTTGCTGGACTTGTTGGATAAGGGTTTCATTAGACCGAGCAAATCTCTATGGGGTGCATCGGTTCTCTTTGTTTGAAAGAAGGATGGATCACTTCGGATGTGTATTGATTATAGACAGTTGATTAAGGTCACTGTCAAGAACAGGTATCCCTTTCCCAGGATTGATGATTTATTTGACCAGCTCCAAGGTGCCAGATGTTTCTCGAGATAAATCTCAGATCCGAATACCATCAGCTCAGAGTTCAGGAGTGTGATATCCCAAAGACAGCCTTCAGAACCCGGTATGGCCATTATGAGTTTGTAGTTATGTCATTTGGACTAACCAATGCTCCTGCAGCTTTTATGGACCTGATGAATAGGGTGTTCAAGCAATACCTGGACATGTTCGTGATTGTGTTCATTGATGACATCCTTATATACTCCCAGAGTGAGGAGGAGCATGCCGCTCACTTGAGAATAGTGCTTCAGATCCTCAAGGATCATTTGTTGTATTCCAAGTTTAGCAAGTGCGAGTTCTGGTTAAAATCGGTAGCATTTTTGGGCCATGTAGTATTAGGCGAGGGCATAACAGTGGATTCTCAGAAAATTGAGACGGTGAAGAATTGGCCTAGACTGGTGAGTCCTTTAGAAATTCGGAGTTTCTTGGACCTGGCAAGCTACTACCGAAGATCTGTTGAGGGTTTCTCATCTATTGCTGCACCTTTGACCAAGTTGACTCAGAAGAAGGTGAAGTTCCAATGGTCGGACCCTTGTAAGGAAAGCTTTCAAGAATTGAAGACCCGACTTACTTCAGCACCAGTGTTGACTTTACCCGAGGGTACGGATGGTTTTATTGTATATTGTGATGCTTCGAGAGTTGGACTGGGATGTGTGTTGATGCCTCATGGGAAAATAATAGCATATGCCTCTCGACAGCTGAAAGTTCACGAAAAAAAGTTACCCGACCCATGATCTTGAGTTGGCCGCGGTAATGTTTGCATTGAAGATATGGAGGCATTACTTGTATGGGGTCCACATGGATGTATTCACGGATCACAAGAACTTGCAATATATGTTCATGCAGAAGGATCTCAATCTTCGGTAAAAGAGGTAGTTGGAGTTATTGAAG
The DNA here is from genome assembly GCA_035772735.1 of Datura wrightii. NCBI lineage: Eukaryota > Viridiplantae > Streptophyta > Magnoliopsida > Solanales > Solanaceae > Datura > Datura wrightii. The sequence goes on from JASDFA010000018.1 coordinate 150,762,276, forward strand.
GACTACGATATGAGTGTTCTTTACCACCCCGGCAAGGCTAATGTGGTGGCGGATGCACTTAGTAGGCTCTCTATGGAGAGTGTATCCCATGTGGAGGAGGGAAAGAAGGAGTTGGTGAAGGATGTCCACCGGCTCGTAAGATTAGGAGTTAGATGGATCGACTCGACCGATGGCGGCGTCGTTGTGAAGAATGGGTCAGAATCGTCCTTGGTGGTTGATGTCAAATCCAAGAAAGATGAGGATCCGATTTTGAGGAAGCTGAAGGAAGCAGTGCAGAGTCAAAAGATGGAGGTTTTCTCCCAAGGGGAGATGATGTTATACAATACCAGGGTCACTTATGTGTTCCGGACGTTAATAATTTGAGAGTTCAGATTTTGCAGGAGGCACATGGTACCAGATATTCTATCCATCCAAGATCCACGAAGATGTATCGGGACTTGCGAGAAATCTATTGGTGGGATGGTATGAAGAAGGATATTGCAGAGTTCGTATCCAAATGTTCAAACTATCAGCAAGTAAAAGTCGAGCATCAAAGGCCGGGAGGCGTACTTCAGGATATTAACATTCCCACTTGGAAGTGGGAAGAGATTAATATGGATTTCATTATAGGCTTACCCCGTACTTGCCGACATTATAATTCCATTTGGGTGGTGGTAGACAGGTTAACCAAAGTTGCACACCTTCTACCGGTCAAGACCACGGATTCAGTGGATGATTATGCCAAGTTATACATTTGGGAGTTGGTTTGGCTTCATGGAGTGCCCTTGTCTATTATCTCAGACCGAGGTACTCAGTTTTACCTCCTAGTTCTGGCGGTCTTTTTAGAAAGGACTTGGAATCAGATTAAGCTCAACACAACATTTCATCTGTAGACGGATGGTCAAGCGGAACGAACAGTCCAAACTCTTGAGGACACTGTGAGGGCATGTGTTATGGATTTTAAAGGTAGTTGGGATGATCATTTGCCCTTGATCGAGTTTGCTTATAATAACAGTTATCACTCTAGTATCCAAATGGCACTGTTCGAGGCCCTCTATGGGCGGAGGTGTAGATCTCCCATCGGATGGTTTGAGGTTAGTAAGGCAGCTATGATAGGGCCAGATTCAGTTCACGAGGTGATGGTGAAGGTTCAGTTGATAAGGGACCGGTTGAAAAACCGCTCAGAGTCGTTAGACATCATATGCCGATGTGATGAGAAGAGACTTGGAGTTTGATGTGGACGACTGGGTATTTCTAAAGGTATCTCCCATGAAGGGAGTCATGCAGTTCGGAAAGAAAAGGAAACTCAGCCCCTGCTATGTTGGACCCTACCGGGTGTTGAGGAGAGTTGGTAAGGTGGCATATGAGTTGGACTTGCCCTTGGAATTATCTTTAGTTCATCCGGTGTTTCATGTGTCACTTTTAAAAAAGTGCTTAGGCAATCCAGCTTTAGTAGTCCCGATGGATAGCATTGGTGTAAAGGATAGCCTCAGCTATGAAGAAATTTCGGTGGAAATCCTGGATCGTCAGGTTCGGAGGATGAGGAATAAAGAGGTAGCTTCAGTTAAAGTATTGTGGAGAAATCAGCATGTTGAAGGAGCTACGTCGGAAGCCGAAGTGGATATGATGGTGTCACGACCCAAACGTATACCTGGATCGTAGACACAGGACAAGGAGTCCCGAGAGACCCCAAGCCAACCCATGGCATGAGCATACGTCTAATTTAATCACATGAGTGGAAGACTTAACATAAAGAACATAATTATAACATAACATAGGGGAAGAACAGTACAATACTTATAAAATACGGTGGAATACAACTTCTAGTCTGATAAGCCTCTAAACATGACAGGAGGATTGATGGGACAACTCCCCAACTAATCCAACATCCAGTAACTAAAGAAAATGACATAGAGTATGAACATGTAGTCCTCAGAACATGAGGACTCACCAAGTATGCCGAGAGCAAGGATGAAACTAGCTACTGGTGGGGATGAGCCTAAGAATTGGGACCTATATCATGAAACGATACAGCATAGGAAGTATGCGGTCAGTACGTGGAATGTACCGAGTATGCAAGGTAAGAAAAATGGACATTTAAAAGATGTATAAAAATCCATAAGTAATCATAAGAGTAGGACAACATGCTCTTATTATAAATCGTCATAACATATCATACGACTTAAGGTTTTCAAAATGTCCGTAGCATAACATAGTCATAGTCGTAATAAAAGATCTTTAATTAACATAACTTGAGTCAGTATACATAATCATAACATGCATAAATCATGAGGAACAGTGGGAGATTCTCTTAACCAGCATACCTCACATGAGCACACATGAAGCCTGACTTATGACCCTAGTCAGGAGGGTGTTCGTACCTTGCCAAGGGTAGGAACCATGAAGGGCGTGATCACACATGAGAAAGGGCCATTATTGCTAGGGAAAAACATGATAGGGGTCCCAACATACCTACGGTGGCACGTAATTCATGAGATCCGGGGCTTAAACGTGAGTCCCGAACCTACTTGGTGTTCGATATTACTCCCAAAACATATATATAGTGCTCATAGTATATCATGCATGAGTTTATGGTTAGTTAAATCATGATAATTATAAGCATGCGTGTAGATAAGTCAATTAGCCATGAGGTAAGGCCCGTGAATCGGTCAAAACATAATTCATGCTTAATAAAGTACATACATACTTGTAATTCATTCACATAGTATAAATATCGCAAGATCATAATAGATAACATAATAAAATTCATAATTTAAATCATAAATCATGCTGGGCTTATCAAAACATCAACGAATCAATGGATCATAAATCGATTCATCATGGGGCATGCATAATTGAGCTTAATTGCTTAGAAATCAAATCAATAATATTATAATCAATTTAAATCTCAAAAGATGATCAATATCCATAGATTATGATAATATTTCAAAATCACAAAACCCATAATTAAATCACTAGATTTTATACAAATCGAATATAAAACCCCATGAGTTTTTAAATAAATTTTGAGTGAAATCATTGAGTAGGAATATGGGTGTGGAAGAATCCACCCATTGAAGACCTTACATAACTGGGATTATCGAATTTTAACCCTTCTTTAAAGCCCAAGAATGAATTTGGAATAATTGAGAAGGAACACCTTGAATCACCTCCTAATATTCTCTCTATACTCTTGCATGCATGAATGTGGGTTTAGGAAGGTTTATTTTCTTAAAAACCCAGCTTTCCTAATCTAAAACGATGTAGTTTAGGGCCTTATATCGTGAAAAATTTGAAAATACCCTTAATGAACTTGCCCTGAAAATTGGCCAGATTGAACCCACGGATGGCGGGTCGTTGGAACCAATGACGACCCCTCATGTCCCTCGCTGTATCCACTGCTGATGACCCCTTCTCAGAATCAAACACTGGCTTTACAAGACGACCCTTACCTTCAACCAATGACTCATCACATCGCCCGTGGTTAGCCCCCTGAACTTTGACATCTCATCTTCTAACGGGTCTCACAACGACTCGTCACAGCAAACGAGTCGTTGTTTCCTTTCGTCAAACCCACTGGAAAGACCACATCTCTAACAACGGCTACAAAACACGACTCATGGTCTCTTCTAATAGATCGTTAAGTTTCCCATCGTAATCCATCTGAAGAATCTAACTCCTTCCCACGACTGCTAACAACGAATCATTGTTTCCCACAATGAGTCGTCCTGTCTTCTGTGATTTACACTATCACCCATCTCAGACTTGACCAACAACTCATGGTATGTCGCCACAAGTCGTACCTTGACCCGTTCTAAGATATTTTCCCCCATTCCCTGCAGTTTTCAATTTTTCACTTTCAGGTCTACTCCTACGCACTTTCAGGGTATTACAGATGGCTAGATACGCACACCTGTTCTCTACCGGCTCAGTTTCTGCTTAAGGTATTAGTTTTTCCCTAAACCTCTAATCAGTTTTCATGTTCCGTGCATGCATACAAGTTTGTTTTATGATATGGTATATGTATGTGATGTCTGAATTCAGTTCAGTTATGTAGTTCTTTTCGAAGGTAGTCAATCCGTCAGTTTTCAACTTAAATGATCAGTATTTATATATGGTGATTGCTTGTTTATGCGTTTTCTTCATGTTTCTAACATTCGAGGATGAATGTTCCCAAGGGGGAGTATTGTAATACCCTTGGAACCCAAGGATCAGACCTAGGAGTCAAAACGGAGAAAAATTGAAAATTCGCACCATGTCACAGGACGACCCCTGAGGTAGGTCGTGGGGAGTGACCATGAGTCCTGAGGTGACTCATGGTCAGCAAGGATGGCAGGCTCAGGTGGAGGAGGCCACGGGCTTGACCATGAGTCGTGGCCAGACCTCATGACTCGTGAGGTCACCCGTGGGCTGGGGTGTATGGTTGGTTAGGATTTTTGGGCAGTGGGGGTCACGGGTGGGGACCACGAGTCGTGGTCAGCCACCACAATTCGTGGGGTCCCTCGTGTGTTCCCCTGAGTGAATTTGGTCAGTGTGCATCACGAATTCAGGCCACAAGTCGTGCCCCCTGGCAACGACTCGTGAGTCCCTCATGGGGACTGGCAACTAGAAAATTCCTGCGTTTTTTGTAAGGGTGTTCTCATAATTCCTAAACTCCTAAGGCTTAAATTATGTCGTTTTAAGGTCTGAATAGGGTCATTTAAGGGGGATTAGTCCATGTTAAGCCTCATTCATGCATGCAAGAGAATAGAGAGGAGTCTACAAGGTGATTCAAGGTGTTCTTCCCCAATTTTCCTAAATTTCATCTTTGGCTTTCAAGGGAGATTAAGAGTCAAGTGTTTACAGGTATGTAAGGTCCTCAATGGGTGAATTCTTCCACATCCATGCTCCTACTCTATGATTTCACTTACAATTTATCAAACACTCATGGGGTTTTGTAGGTGTCTTTCTGGTCAGTAATGGAAGCAATCGTCCCTACCGTTGTAAAATAAGAGCACCTGGCTTTTCCCATTCACAAGGACTCGATTCTATGTCCAAACATCACATGCCAGCAGATGTGGTCACCATCATAGGTACTCAAGGTATTGTGTCTGTAGAGGTGGATAGATAGGACTACTAGTTGCTCGATCAGGACGTATTTGATTATATAAATTCTAATGATTTAAATTGTGGGCTTTGTGATTTTGAGATATTATCATAATCTATGGATTTCAATCATCTTTGAGTTTAAATCGACTATAATATTGTTGATTTTAATTTTCTAAGCAATTAAGCTTAATTATACATGCCCCATGATGAATCGAATTATTAGCTATTTTTCCCCATTGATGTTCTTTACGAGCACAATATGAATTATGTTTCAAATTATGAAATTATTTTACTACCCATTATGATTTTTATGAAATTCAAGCTATGTACATGATCTACAAATATGCATGAATCTCATTATTCATGAATTATGTTTTTTGCCGACTCACGGGCCCCATGTTATGGATAGATCGCATATGTTCAAGCATGTTTATGATTATCATGATTTAACTAGCCCATGAACTCATGTATGTATTATTATGAGCACTATATATGTTTTGGGAGTAGTATCGAACACCGAGTAGGTTCGGGGCTCAGGCTAAGCCCCGGATCTCATGAACTACGTGCCATCATAGGTATGTCGGGACCCCTTTCATGTTAGTCCCTAGACCAAATGTCCCTTTTCATGGTAATGTTACACTTTCATGGTTATACCCTTGGCAAGGTATGAACACCCTCCCGACTAGGGTTACAAGTCGGGCTGTATGTATGCTCATATGGGGTATGTCGGTTAAGAGAATCTCCCATTGTTCCTCATGATTTATGCATGTTATGATTATGTATGTTGGCTCAAGTCATGTTAAGTAAACCTCTTCTATTATGATTATGTTATGTTACGAATGTTTTGAAAACCTTGAGCCATATGATATGTTATTATGATTTACGATACGAGCATGATGTCCTACTCTTATGATCATTTATGAATTTCATATATGTTTTAAATGTCTGCTTTACTTACCTTGCATACTCAATACATTCCATGTACTGACCACATACTTTTTATGCTGTATCGTTTCATGATACAGGTCCCAGTTCTCAGGCTCATCCTCACCCATAGCTAGTTTCAGCCTTGCTCTGCGCACTTGGTGAGTCCTCATGTTCCGAGGGCTACATGTTCACACTCTATGTTATTTATTCAGTTTTTAGATGTTGGATTAGTTGGGGAGTTGTCCCATTAATCCTCCTTTCATGTTTAGAGGCTTATCAGACTACAAGATGTATTCTGCCGTATTGTATAAGTCTAGTACTGTTTTTCCCTTATGCTATGTTATGATTACGTTCTTTATGTTAAGTATTCCGCTCATGTGAGTGAATTAGATGTATGCTCATGCCATGGTTCAACTTGGGGTCTATTGGGGCTCCTTTTCCCGTGTCTATGATTCGGATGTACGTTTGGGTCGTGACAGAGTCGTTGGATGATATACAAGTAAGTTGGTATAAGGGAAGCAGTGTACCCGATGGGAAACGCAATGAGTCATTGGCCCTGGTAATGAGTGGTCAGTTCGTCTGTTAGGACCACCTGGCAGTTATTTTTAGTGATTTTAGTAAGGACTCTTCCGTAATTCCTAAGTCCTAGGGGCCTATACTACGTCGTTTAAGACTCGTTTTACAGGGTTTTAAGGGGGGAAAACTTATTCTAAGCTATTTCATTCCATGCATGCAAACTTGAGAGTTTGAAGAGAGGATTTAGAGAAAGTTTTGAAGGTTTCCATTGGAATCTCATCTTGGCAATTAAAGAAGTGGTAAAATCATGCCTCCCAGGTATGTAGGGTTATGAGTGGGTGATTTCTTCCACACCCATGCCCAATCTCAATCTAGTATAAGAAATTCACATGATCAAGTTACGGGATTTTTACCCAATTGCATGATTCTTCAATTTCCATACATGGGTACAATTAGTTTATGTTCATATATTTTGAAGCTTGGGCAAATTTTAAATTTTTTTCAATCGAAATTATGTTTTCTAAATTATGAAATTTAATGCCCATAGATGAGAAGCTCATGAAAAAAGTGAATGATGATAAATGTATGATGATGATGAGATTTGATAATGAAAAGCATGTTTCTAAAGCTACCCATGATTATGATATTGTTTTCAAAATGAATTGAGTAGATCCAAGTATGATAAAGCTTTGGGCAATGCGCACATGTTGATTTAAAATGATGATTTTCCCGAAATGAGCTTACCACATTATTTGGAGCGAAGTTTCCCAAATTTCATATTTGCTAGGTTGTGGTATGTTGAGTTAGGATATTCCTATGTATAGCTTACCGCATGAATTGGAGTAGATGCTCCCACTTATATTTGAGCTTGTGGTATGTTTCAAAATAAAGCTTTTCATATGCATAAATTCATAATTGAGATGTATGTCACTAATGAACTTTGTCAAAGGACAATGTTGAGCTTCATTTTCATATGATGTTGAGTCTATGTATGATTTCATTAATGAACTTTGTCAAAAGGTAATGTTGAGCTTCGTTTCATACGATGATGAGTTATGCATGATTTCATATTGAGCTTCGTCAATAGACGATGTTAAGCTTTGTCAATGGACGATGTTGAGCTTCATTATATACGATGTAGAGCATTGCATGTTTTTTGGAGAAGAGTCTAGCACCGAGAGGGTTAAGGGTCGATCACCCTATACCCCAGAACTACGCGCCAATATAGGTTGATACTATTATATTATTGGGACCTCCCTTGTGAGCTATCCCCGATTGGCCCTTAAGCTTGATATCGATATCATGGTAGAATCCTTAGCCCTGGCAAGGTTTTGGAAGGCTCTTCCCACTTGAGTGTGATAGTCGGGACCATGTAAGCTCTATCGTGGTATGTCAGTTAAGTGACAAGTCTCCCATTGTCTATATGATTCAGATTTGCATATTCATTACTCATGATTATTACCTAAAGCATGCATGTTCTAAAAGGCAAGGTTTGACTCAATATTCAGCTTTTCTATGTTATACCCCGAGAATCCAAAGATCAGACCGAAAGTAAAAACGGAGAAAAACTGAAAATTCGCACCAGGTCACAGAATGACCCATGAGGTGGGTCGTGAGGATTGACAATGAGTTGTGAGGTTACTCATGGTCAGCATGGTGTGACAAGTCTTGAGTGAGGAGGCCACGGGCCTGACCACGAGTCGTGGTCAGACCTCACGACTCATGAGGTCACCCATGGTCTACCTTGGAGGTTTGGCAAGTTAGGATGGGCAGTGTAGGCCATGGAAGGTGACCATGAGTCATGGTCTGACCTCACGACTCGTGAAGTCACCCATGGGGTCACCTTGGACATTTTGGACAGTGGACTCAACGGACCATGGCCATGAGTTATGCCCCGTGGCAACGACCCGTGAGGTCCCTCGTGGGGACTGGCGACCAGAAATTTCCTGTGTTTTAATAAGGGTGTTTTCATAATTCCTAAGTTCCTAAGGCCTAAACTACGTCATTTAGGATATTTTTATAAGTGAGATAAGATGAGTTAAGTCCTTTATGCATGTCCATTCTCATGCAAAATCTTAGAGAGATTTTTGGGAGATTCAAGATCTACTTTCCCAAATTTTCATCAATTTCTTTGTGGGTATTCAAGGAACCTTGAAATCAATCCATTCCCAGGTATGTAGGGTTTTAGAATGGGTGACATTCTGTTATACCCCGTAGAATTCCCGGCACTTAGATGACCTATTCGCACGTTGGTTAAGTATATTTGAAGGCCATACATGCTAGGGAAAGGCCCGGGAAAAGATCGGACGAGAAACCTGTCGAACCATCGCGGGAGGAGCCGAGGCAGAGCCCCTCCGTGATGGCAGCGTATCACGGAGGTGAGGCCTCCGCGATGGCTCCATGACACGTTGCCCTTGTCCAGGCCCAAGTATATAAAGCCCCCACTGCGGTTTGAGATCATTATATACTTAATAAATTTCCAGAAAACGTAAGTAAACAGAGGGAAGACGAAGAAAATTAAATATTTTCGTCCGATTACGCTGCCAAACGCTGCCCAAACCCAAATTAATCCTAGATACCAAGGTATTTAGCAGCAGAGAGCATTTCTACGGAGTTAGTTTCGCGAAATACGACCGACGAATCGGCGAGCCGCCGAACTAAAGTAAGTAGAATTACTCTAAATTAATGTCTATGTGTTCCTAGCTGAGAAGTAAATATTTCTCCCTTCTGGGCCGCTGAAAAATAGCGAGTTTTTGACCGTCTTTCGATAAGCCTAAGTTTAGGCTATAAATTAAATCGAAAGTAACGTCGCTCTTTACAATAACATTGTATTTAGTATTGATTGACGTATTTATGAATGCAGTTGGGAGAAAATAGTTGAAGTACCAGCCGAGCCTCGTCCGACGGACGAATATTCAAAGATAAGGTATGTAAAGTTAAGTTTCCTCGGCAAGTTGAGTAACCTTGAAGCAGTATAGTAATTTACAGGCCAGTAGCATGTTTAGAAATCGATTATGGTGTTATTATGAATATTGGTGCAATATGAGAAGTTTTGGGTTGTAACGTATACGAGACCTATCCGTACGATATAGATTCAGATGTAAGTGACTAAGATTGCCCAGTATATTCAGTATGTGATGTAATATGTCATGTTAAGATATTGTTGTGTTTAGCTGAAACCTCGCGAAGTAGTACAGTATCCGTGAAGCATTCCAGACATAGAATAGTAACTAAATATGGTTTAGAAAGCATGTTAGAAGTAGGAAATCAGGTTAATACAGAAACGCAGTAAACAGTATAGCTTTCAGCAGAAACACCTTCTTGCATAACCTTTGCCCCAATATAGTTTGACAGAAGGCTATATTCATATTTATACCTACCTGTATCAGCATGTATCAGGTACTTACAGATTACTATTATTAGTTCAGTATGTGATTTATATGATACCTTACACCTGTTAGCCTTAGCTTATGAGATACACAGACAGCATGATTAGTTAAGACCATTGTATTGATTGGGGTTGGATTACCTAGCATCCCTGACCGCCCAGGGTTAATAGCTGTATCGACTCGTCCACCAGAGAACGAGGATACGTCACTCTACGGAGTGATATGCCGTCCCGCAAGGGGACGAAGATGGGATGCCAGTTTCCCTATATTGTGCCTTGGTCGGCCCTTATACACCCCCGTCGAGCGAGTACGCCCGGGGTGTTGATTTGGAGTCCTTCGGACTCAGATACAGTTATAGTCAGGGGCTCAGCGAGCCCAAGTGCATACCCACGGACCGGAAGAATGCTTACAGGCACTATAGGAGATGGGATGACCGGGGTAGGGGCATAGACTCTGTGTTGATTGTACCTCCCGGCTTTTGGGGGCCGGGTAAGGTTTGTGTATGCTGTGTTATGTTATGTATGTTATGCTATATTATGTTATATTAGATGCGAGTGGGTTGGTAGTAGAATGATACGCCTCCAGGTATGATTCCTACTTCCTTCGGTATCAGTAAGAACAGGTACGATCTACTTCATCAGACAGTTGAGTTATTCCTCCTACTTCTGCTTCATCAGTCATATTATTGCTTTCAGATGTTGTTTTCAGTTATATTATTTCAGTTGCTTTACATAATCAGTACCACTGGTACTGACGCCCGGTGGGGCGCTGCATTACTTGCCTGCAGGTACGCATAGACGCGCAGGCGATTCTACGTGACTCCCTGTCAGCGATTGAGTATTCAGCTCCAGTCATCCGGAGGCTGAATTTCAGAGGTGTAGTCCAGTTCTTTTGTTGTATATTATGGGTAGGTCGGGGCCCTGTCCCGATGAGTTCTATTACTATTCCTAAAGGCTTGCAGTCTGTGTATATTCCCTGTGGTCAGATGAGCCGGTCGTGTGAGGCCGTGCAGTTGTATAGTTGCCTTTATTCTTTCTCTCTGATATGATGGTCGTGTGGGGCCATAGCTTCCCAATAGTGGTGACCTTGCCGGTCACGTAGTTTCTTTTGTGCTATGTGATTGAGTTACAGATAACTAGACAGCATGGTGGCCTTGTCGGCCCGCATAGGTTCCCCTGAATTACTATGTTTCTGGTCAGCTGCTAGTGCAGGTACAGGCGGCTATAGGCCGTTGGGCCGGGGGCTGTATTTACAGCCGTTATATAGCCCTTTGTTTCCAGAAATGTGAATTAGAGCCAGCCAGGCGCCAGATGCGCCCCGGCTTAACAGTCCAGCAGGTCAGGTTCTAGTAGGGCACCAAGTGCCAGTCGTACCCCCCAAGGTGGGGTGTGACAAACTTGGTATAAGAGCAGGTCGTGTCCCAGGGAGTCTGCAAGCCGTGCTAAGTAGAATCCTGTCCATGGATGTGTTGTGCACCACATACTATGGGTAGGAGGCTGCAAGGCATGATAGGATGGTTGTCTTTCATTCTGATTCAGTCGTGCTATAGAGCGGTACAGTATAGGGTTGAGTCCCTAAGAGCTTACTATATTCTTTGGTTACAGATAATGTCAGACCAGCAATATCCTACCACAGGTCGGAGCTTAGACATCGCAGCAGGGGAGGGCACCAGCAGGATGCCTCCCCCTCATTTGGAGACAGCCCGATCAGAGGGCCCTACGGAGGCTTCATCCCAGCCTCCTCAGCAGCCTCCACCACGTCAGGAGCCATTTGGAACGACAGTATCTTCAGCAGTCCCTATACCGACACCTTCCGACCAGGAGGTTAGGAGTGCTGTAGTTATGATAGCACAGATGATGGCTGCTCAGCGTCAGCAAATGCCATCCACAGTTGCAGAAGCATCAGGAGGGCCCGGTAGTTCGAGGGTCCGAGAGTTCTTAGCCCTGAATCCCCCACAGTTCACAGGAACGGACCGAACAGAGGACCCTCAGGATTTTCTGGATCATATGCAGAGAATCTTCAGGGTTATGCATGCTACGCCTACTGAGTCAGTTGAATTGGCCGCATTCCGGTTACGAGATATTGCGGTATTATGGTATGAAAGCTGGGAGAGGTCCCGAGGGAGAGATGTTTCCCCTCCCACCTGGTCCAGCTATTCGGGAGCCTTTCTAGATCACTATTTGCCGCGGGAGATCCGACAGGCCCGGGTAGATCAGTTCCTACATCTAGAACAGGGGGCCATGAGTGTCCGGGAATATTCCTTGCGGTTTGACTCTTTGGCTCGATATGCACCGGCCTTCGTGGATACCATGGCATCCAGAGTGCACCGTTTTATTATGGGGTTGAACCCAGAATATGTCGAGACCTGTATCAAGGCCACAATGTGAGAGGACATGGATATTTCCCGAATCCAGGCATTTGCCCAGAATATTGAGGGCATCAGACAGCGACATCGGGAGATCAGAAGGGTCAATCAGGAGCAGCGTCGCCGGGATAGGCCAGCTGAGTTATAGAGAGAGGCCCAGGGAGGACCCAAGCCACGATTGTCAGATAGGCCGCCCAGGCCCCCGCCTCCGCCACAGTCACAGGGAGGTAGATTCAGTCGTAGAGGGCAGTCAGAGGCTGGTAGAGGTTCGCAGACGGCAGACTCACCATTACAGAGGAAGGCGGAGCAGAGTAGGTATACCCTACCACTTTGCCCTATATGCAGTCGACGCCATTCTGGAGCATGCAGGTATGGTTCCACCGCATGCTATATTTGTGGCCAAGAAGGCCATTTGATGAGAGACTGCCCAGCCAGAGGTCGAGAGGACCGGGACAGATAGGATAGGGCATCAGCAGGGTCGCGAGTTACAGCATCCCCGACTGGGCGCAGGCCCTCAGTTTCAGCAGGCAGGGGTCGGGGCAGAGCAGGGGCCTCCAGTACAAATGCGGGTCCAAGCCGCACATATGCCTTACCAGGGAGGCAAGATTCAGAGGCATCGCCTGATATGGTGACAGGTATGCTAACTATCTGCTCACACCCTGCTTATGTGTTAATTGATCCAGGGTCTACTTTGTCCTATATTACTCCATTTGTGGCACGAAAGTTTAGTATTGTACCAGAATCATTACAGCGGCCCTTCCTAGTATCTACGCCCGTCGGTGACTCTATCACAGCTAGCCGAATTTACCGCGGGTGTACAGTAGAGGTTGCTGATCGTCAGACCACAGTAGATCTGGTCGAGCTAGAAATGATAGACTTCGATGCCATAATGGGCATGGATTGGTTAGTACCATGTTTTGCTAATGTTGAATGTTGGACCAAAACGGTCCGATTCCACTTCCCGGGGGAGGCAGTACGGGAGTGGAAGGGCAGCACCGCGACCCAAAAGGTAGGTTTATTTCCTACCTTCAGGCGAGAAGGTTGATATCTAAGGGGTGTATTTACCATCTTGTCAGAGTTCAGGATGTCCAGGCAGAATCTCTGACACTCCAGTCTGTCCCAGTGGTAAATGAATTCCCAGATGTATTTCCTGATGAGTTACCTGGTATTCCCCCGGAAAGGGAGATAGACTTCGCTATCGACTTGTTACCAGGCACTCAGCCGATATCAATACCTCCCTATCGTATGGCTCCTGCAGAACTCAGAGAATTAAAGGAGCAGTTGAAAGACTTGTTAGATAAAGGTTTTATCAGGCCGAATACTTCCCCGTGGGGTGCGGCAGTCTTGTTTGTGAGAAAGAAAGATGGCTCGCTCCGAATGTGCATAGATTATCGGCAGCTAAACAAAGTTACAGTAAAGAACAAGTATCTGCTCCCCAGGATTGATGACTTATTTGATCAGCTACAGGGAGCCAGATACTTTTCTAAGATTGATTTGCGGTCCGGATATCACCAGGTCCGAGTACGTGAAAGGGATATTCCTAAGACAGCATTCAGGACCCGATATGGGCATTTCGAATTTCTGGTTATGTCCTTCGGACTAACGAACGCCCCAGCAGTCTTTATGGACCTGATGAACAGTATTTTCAGACCTTTCCTAGACTTGTTCGTGATAGTGTTCATTGATGATATTCTGGTGTATTCTCGCTCTGAAGCAGATTACCGGACTCATTTGCGGACAGTGCTCCAGATTCTCAGGGACCGCCAGTTGTACGCAAAATTTTCGAAGTGTGAATTCTGGCTTAACTCAGTGGCCTTTTTAGGGCATATTGTCTCAGACGCTGGTATACAGGTAGACAAGCAGAAGATAGAAGCAGTTAAGTCATGGCCCAGGCCTACCACCCCGACTGAAGTTCGTAGCTTTTTGGGGTTGGCAGGATATTATCGAAGGTTCGTTGAGGTATTCTCAACCATTGCAGCACCTTTAACGAAATTGACATAGAAAGCAGCAAAGTTTCAGTGGACGGAGGCCTGCGAACAGAGTTTCCAGGAACTGAAAGACAGATTGACCTCCGCCCCAGTATTAGCATTGCCGGAAGGTACAGAAGGGTATTCAGTTTATTGTGACGCGTCAGGTATCGGGTTGGGTTGTGTGTTGATGCAGCATGGTAGAGTAATTGCATCTGCTTCCAGACAGCTGAAGAAGCACGAAAAGAATTACCCCACCCATGACCTAGAATTGGCCGCAGTAATTCATGCCTTGAAGATGTGGAGGCATTACCTGTACGGCGTTCATGTTGATATTTATACAGATCATAAGAGCTTGCAGTACATTTTCACTCAGAGGGAGTTGAACCTGCGACAGCGCCGCTGGTTAGAGCTGTTAAAGGACTATGATGTGAATATTCTATACCACCCCGGAAAAGCTAATGTTGTAGAAGATGCTCTGAGCCGTAAGTCAATGGGGAGTTTGGCGTATTTGCGACCCGAGAAACAGAAATTAGTTAAAGAAATTCATCAGTTAGCTGGACTAGCCGTTCGAGTAATGGAAACAGAAAATAATGGGGCCGTAATTCAGAATTCTGCAGTGTCGTCATTAGTTGCAGAGGCAAAAGAACGACAGTACGAGGATCCCGATTTAGTCCAGCTCAGAGATAGAGTTCAGAAGGGTAAGGAGCTAGATTTTCAGATAACCGAGGATGGTGTGCTACGCTGTAAGGGCCGCCTTTGTGTCCCGAACGTCTCAGGCCTTCGTGGGCAGATTATGCACGAGGTACATTACGCTCGCTATTCCCTTCACCCAGGGGCGACGAAAATGTACCACGACATCAGAGACATCTACTGGTGGCCAGGTATGAAAACTAAGATAGCTGAATTTGTATCTAGGTGTGCTAATTGTCAGCAGGTGAAAGTAGAGCACCAGAAACCGAGTGGTTTGACGCAAGAGATAACGGTACCCACGTGGAAGTGGGAAGCAATAAACATGGATTTTGTAACAGGATTACCCCGTACTAGACGTAAAAATGATTCCATTTGGGTAATAGTTGACAGGCTGACAAAATCAGCTCATTTCCTACCAGTGAGGGCTACCTTCTCAACTGAGGATTATGCTGAATTGTACATCAGAGAAGTAGTTAGATTGCATGGGGTGCCGGTATCTATCATTTCAGATAGGGGAGCACAGTTTACAGCTAGGTTCTGGCAGTCATTTCAGAAAGGTCTGGGGACGCAGATTAATTTGAGCACAACATTCCATCCTCAGACAGACGGGCAGGCTGAACGTACAATTCAGACGCTCGAAGATATGCTACGAGCGTGTGTGTTAGATTTTGGGGGTAGCTGGGATGAACATCTTTCGTTAATCGAATTTGCTTATAATAACAGCTACCATTCAGCTATTCAGATGGCGCCTTTCGAGGCATTGTACGGGCGAAAATGTAGATCGCCGGTGGGCTGGTTTGAAACAGGAGAATCAGCATTAGTTGGCCCAGACATTGTTCGGCAGTCCGAGGAAAAGATAAAGCTTATCCGAGAACGTTTACTGACCGCTCAAAGCCGCCAGAAGTCATACGCAGATAGACGGCGCAGAAATCTAGAATTTTCAGTAAACGACTGGGTATATCTGAAAGTGTCCCCGATGAAAGGGGTAATGAGGTTTGGCAAGAAAGGCAAGCTTAGCCCAAGATTCATTGGGCCGTATCAGATTCGGCGAAAAATAGGCCGCGTAGCATACGAGTTAAACTTGCCTCCAGAGTTAACGTCGGTTCACCCAGTATTCCATGTTTCTATGTTAAGAAAGTTCGTAGGGGACCCTTCCATAGTAGTTCCAGTTCAGGATGTTCAGGTTACAGAAGAGTTAGCCTATGAAGAGGTTCCCGTAGCTATCTTAGACAGACAGATTCGCAGGCTGAAAACTAAAGACGTTGCATCTGTCAAGGTATTGTGGCGTAACAGAAATCGGGAAGAAATGACGTGGGAGGCTGAAGAAGATATAAAAACCAGATACCCTCACCTATTTCAGGTTTAGTCAGACGACAGGTATGTCCGTATCATTACTTATACAGTATCTTATGATTGTATGTTTGTAAATGATAAAGAAAGAAGTGATATTTAGTTGTCCAGTGAATCTTAGAATATTGTGTGCAGTGCCTGTGTTGGACCTTTCTGCATTTCAGGTTTTTGCGATAGTCCATATTACAGGGGAAACTCTGCCGAAATTTTTCCAGGAAATAAAGTAAGCAGTCCTCTAGATAACAGTACACATTCGAGGACGAATGTTCTTAAGGGGGGGAGAATGTTATACCCCGTAGAATTCCCGGCACTTAGATGACCTATTCGCACGTTGGTTAAGTATATTTGAAGGCCATACGTGCTAGGGAAAGGCTCGGGAAAAGATCGGACGAGAAACCTATCGAACCATCGCGGGAGGAGCCGAGGCAGAGCCCCTCCGCGATGGCAGTGTGTCCCGGAGGTGAGGCCTCCGCGATGGCTCCGTGACACGTTGCCCTTGTCCAGGCCCAAGTATATAAAGCCCCCACTACGGTTTGAGATCATTATATACTTAATAAATTTCCAGAAAACGTAAGTAAACAGAGGGAAGACGAAGAAAATTAAATATTTTCGTCCGATTACGCTGCCAAACGCTGCCCAAACCCAAATTAATCCTAGATACCAAGGTATTTAGCAGCAGAGAGCATTTCTACGGAGTTAGTTTCGTGAAATACGGCCGCCGAATCGGCGAGCCGCCGAACTAAAGTAAGTAGAATTGCTCTAAATTAATGTCTATGTGTTCCTAGCTGAGAAGTAAATATTTCTCCCTTCTGGGCCGCTGAAAAATAGCGAGTTTTTGACCGTCTTTCGAAAAGCCTAAGTTTAGGCTATAAATTAAATCGAAAGTAACGTCGCTCTTTACAATAACGTTGTATTTAGTATTGATTGACGTATTTATGAATGCAGTTGGGAGAAAATAGTTGAAGTACCAGCCGAGCCTCGTCCGCCGGACGAATATTCAAAGATAAGGTATGTAAAGTTAAGTTTCCTCGGCAAGTTGAGTAACCTTGAAGCAGTATAGTAATTTACAGGCCAGTAGCATGTTTAGAAATCGATTATGGTGTTATTACGAATATTGGTGCAATATGTGAAGTTTTGGGTTGTAACGTATACGAGACCTATCCGTACGATATAGATTCAGACGTAAGTGATTAAGATTGCCCAGTATATTCAGTATGTGATGTAATATGTCATGTTAAGACATTGTTGTGTTTAGCTGAAACCTCGCGAAGTAGTACAGTATCCGTGAAGCATTCCAGACATAGAATAGTAACTAAATATGGTTTAGAAAGCATGTTAGAAGTAGGAAATCAGGTTAATACAGAAACGCAGTAAACAGTATAGCTTTCAGCAGAAACACCTTCTTGCATAACCTTTGCCCCAGTATAGTTTGACAGGAGGCTATATTCATATTTATACCTACCTGTCTCAGCATGTATCAGGTACTTACAGATTACTATTATTAGTTCAGTATGTGATTTATATGATACCTTACACCTGTTAGCCTTAGCTTATGAGATACACAGACAGCATGATTAGTTAAGACCATTGTATTGATTGGGGTTGGATTACCTAGCATCCCTGACCGCCCAGGGTTAATAGCTGTATCGACTCGTCCGCCAGAGGACGAGGATACGTCACTCTACGGAGTGATATGCCATCCCGCAAGGGGACGATGATGGGATGCCAGTTTCCCCATATTGTGCCTTGGTCGGCCCTTATACACCCCCATCGAGCGGGTACGCCCGGGGTGTTGATTTGGAGTCCTTCGGACTCAGATACAGTTATAGTCAGGGGCTCAGCGAGCCCAAGTGCATACCCAGGGACCGGCAGAATGCTTACAGCCACTATAGGAGATGGGTGACCGGGGTAGGGGCATAGACTCTGTGTTGATTGTACCTCCCGGCTTATGGGGGCCGGGTAAGGTTTGTGTATGCTGTGTTATGTTATGTATGTTATGCTATATTATGTTATATTAGACGCGAGTGGGTTGGTAGTAGAATGATACGCCTCCAGGTATGATTCCTACTTCCTTCGGTATCAGTAAGAACAGGTACGATCTACTTCATCAGACAGTTGAGTTATTCCTCCTACTTCTGCTTCATCAGTCATATTATTGCTTTTAGATGTTGTTTTCAGTTATATTATTTCAGTTGCTTTACATACTCAGTACCAGTGGTACTGACGCCCGGTGGGGCGCTGCATTACTTGCCTGCAGGTACGCATAGACGCGCAGGCGATTCTACGTGACTCCCTGTCAGCGGTTGAGTATTCAGCTCCAGTCATCCGGAGGCTAAATTTCAGAGGTGTAGTCCAGTTCTTTTGATGTATATTATGGGTAGGTCGGGGCCCTGTCCCGATCAGTTCTATTACTATTCCTAGAGGCTTGCAGTCTGTATATATTCCCTGTGGTCAGATGAGCCGGTCGTGTGAGGCCGTGCAGTTGTATAGTTGCCTTTATTCTTTCTTTCTGATATGATGGTCGTGTGGGGCCATAGCTTCCCAATAGTGGTGACCTTGCCGGTCACGTAGTTTCTTTTGTGCTATGTGATTGAGTTACAGATAACTAGACAGCATGGTGGCCTTGTCGGCCCGCATAGGTTCCCCTGAATTACTATGTTTCTGGTCAGCTGCTAGTGCAGGTACAGGCGGCTATAGGCCGTTGGGCCGGGGGCTGTATTTACAGCCGTTATATAGCCCTTTGTTTTCAGAAATGTGAATTAGAGCCAGCCAGGCGCCAGATGCGCCCCGGCTTAACAGTCCAGCAGGTCAGGTTCTAGTAGGGCACCAGGTGCCAGTTGTACCCCCCAAGGTGGGGTGTGACACATTCTTTCACACCCATGACCAAATTTAGATTTAAATCATGAATCCTCCTACTCAAGTTCTATGGGGTTTTACCCAAATGCATGAAAAATGTGATTTCTCTTTATGGGTATGATTTAATTGAGTTTTCATTATTGAATTATGAATGATGGACAGGTTTTATATTATTTTCTTTAAATCATGTTTCAAACTTTTTAAATCTAAAATGCCCATTTGATAAAGGTTCATGAAAGTTATGATTTATGATGAATATGCAATATTTTGAATTTATTGATGACGGAAAAGCATGAATGTTAGTTACCCATGTTTATGAGCATATTTTGAAAGAATTGAATATGATGAAGTATTGGGAAATGCCCACATTGTTACACCCCATAAGTTTCTAGCATTTAGTCGGCCTATTCGTATATTAGTTGAGAGTTTTAGAGTGCTATATGTACGAGGAAAGGGCCCGGGGAAAGGCTGAACGAGTGCCAAGTCGGGATTTCGCGAGAGGAGGCCGAACCAAGCGGCCCAGAGGGGCAAAGTGGCACGGAGCTGCTCCTCCGCGTTAGCCAACATGGAACGGAGCAGAATCAATGCGTTGGCCATCATGCCACATTGCTTTGTATGCTGCTTCAAGTATATATAGGCCTCACCCTTAGATTTCATGTTATTTCTCAAGTAAACCACGACCAGCAGAGGTGAGGATGAGGGAGAACATTTAATTTTCATCCGATTACACTGCTAAACGCCGTCCAAATCCAAATTAACTTCGAGTATTGAAGTATAAGGCTGCAGGGAGCATTTCTATGGAGTTAGTTTCGTGAAATTCGCCGGGCAAATTGTCGTCCCCCCGAGCCAAAGCTGTTGGAATTGCTCCAAACTAGTGTCAATACGATCCCAGGATTAAAATAAGAATTTCTCCCTTCTATATTCTCGAGAAACTATGAGTGTTTGATCATCTTTCGATAAGTTGAAGTATAGTCAGTATATACATATAAAGTTATTATTTTCTTCGAATTCAGTAACGAAGTTGCCCCTATTCTTCTATTAATATGATTACAGTTGAGAAGGGAAGTTGAATATGAGCTGATACTCATCAGTTAGCTAGATAAATGGCGAACGAGGTATGTAAGGCTTAACTCTCGGCAAGTATCCTTGTCGTACAGTGTTACGACTTATGTTATCGAATAGAAATAACGATCTCAGATGCTGCAGACGGTTTCAACCATTAGATTGTAATTCGATATGTTGTAATTAGCTGTTATTGATATACATATATAAATATCAGATATGTTGCAAGTAATTAGTAATAGGGATTACAGTTACATAAATTCTGGTTAGCTGCTAGAAAACATATACAGATCGTACTATAGGACCCCTCGCTAAAAGGAGCAAGTTAAATGTGATTCACGTATGACGCTATAGAAACTCTTTTAGTTCTTAGTTTATTGTGATGGTAGACTTATATGTTTGTCGCCAGGCCTAGACTTCAGAAGCTCATATGAGTTATTGGCCTGAATCAGTTGGTTAAATAGTATGGGCATAGTTAGGCGGTCTAACGACCAGTTGGCGCCTGTATTGGCAGGAAAGCATCCCTAGAGGTCATTGACGTTATTGCACGTTCCAGAACCAGAAATAGAGACAGAATAGGTATATTCTAGAATTAGAGACACCAGGGTTCTCTAGTGTATTGAGTGATCGCCCGCCATCGCTTTAGCCTTATCAGTGATTGTCAGTCTTAGTCGACCTAACAGTTATCATGAAGGAAACCAGCAAGCCAGCCCAGTCGTCCGAGTCAGATAAACCCGTGGGTACCCCAAGGAGGGGTCCACATCAGTAGTCGGTGACAGGCCAACACTCTAGCCGGTTCTTGTATGATATTTAGGTACAGAGTGCCAGGAGAGGGCCAGTCTATATAGAATTGCCTATAAGGTTGAGAATTTGCCAGAACAGTAATAGATTGAGTGGCTTCAGACAAGGCTTAAGGAGTCATTAGTACTCTGCTAATATAGTGTTAACCACAAGTTAACGAGTTCGGTAAGCTCCCTATGAAGGACCAGGGTGCTGATCGAGTAGAAGCAAGTTCGACCAAGTCTAGGTCTGGTGTTGTTTAATTAGAAGAATATAGTAGTTAGCTATCTGCAACCCCACAATTATTCATGAGTTATAGATGTCCGAGAAGGAAATTCAGAGTATTGTTAGGCCACTTCAGAGCTCGCTCTATACATCCCAGATTATTAGAGATCATGACCACTATCAGGATCCTTTGATCAAATACGGGCACATGGCGTGCCTACAAACAGCCATACAGATTATCCCAGAAGCGAGGAGCACTAGCATGAGGCCTAGAAGGCCAGATATGCTCTCTTTATACAGATAGATTGATGTGTCAGTATAGCACCCGAGGTTGGGGTTGCCCTCAGTTAGGAGCCTTCCATGACTGCCCTAGGGTTAATAGCTTTGTCTCTCGCCCGCCAGGGGCGAGGATACGTCGCTCTACGGAGTGGCATGCCATCCACAAGGGACAAAGATGGGGATCCAGATCCTCATACTGCCGTGGTTGGCCTTATACACACCCCCGCCGAGCGTTTACGCCTGGGGTGTAGATATCAGGAGTCCTCCGAACTCAGACTCAGACACAGCTACAGTTCAGGGGCCAAGCGGGTGCAGTGGTAGACCCAGGGGACCAGTAGGTTGACTAGAGTACCAGTAGAGTTGTAGACACCTGAGTAGGAGTATATAGATTGAGATGTGCTCGCCAGGACTTATGGGGGCCTAAGCGAGTTATTCTGTGATGATTGTACCTCCCGGCTTATGGGGGCCAGGTGGGGTTCTTGTATGAATTCTTGTCTGCTACTTGTAGTGTATAAATGTGTGAGTATGTAGTTTTAGCTTATGTACATGTAGTGTTAGTTAGATGCAGATTACGAATCAGCAGGCGTACAAGTTAATATTTCGGCTCTTCTTTTTATTTACTTCTAGTCCTATTCAGCTTATCTATTGCCTTACATACTTGGTACATATTGTACTGATGCACTTCCCAGGGCACTGCATTACTTTCCTGTAGTTACAAATAGACGAGGAGCAGGTCCCTCATAGTTCCAGTCAGCTGTATAGAGCCGTCAGCTCCCTTTTTCTGAAGCTTGTGTGATAGAGGTTTACTACTTTTGTTTGTACACTATGGGTAAGTCGAGGCCCTGTCCCAACCATCTTATTACTATTAGAGGCTTGCAGGTTGTGTTACTTCCCTATGGTTAGATAATATCGATCGTGTGGGGCCCATATGTGCTTTAGATGATGTGTGTTGGTCGTGTGGGGCCTTGTTTAGCTGTTGATTTGTGGCCTTGTCGGTCATAGCTTATTTTAGCATCTGATCTTACTTTTCAGTTATAACTAGATATCATGGTGGCCTTGTCGGCCCGCATAGGACCCCCTATGATTGTTTGTCTCTGGTTAGCTGTATATTTTTCGCAGGTGGCTATAGGCCTTGTCGGCCGGGGGTTATATTTACAATCGTTATATAGCCCATTGTTTTCTTCATTCTAGATTTAGAGTCAGCCCTGCTCCAGAGGTGCTTGGGCTCAAATAGCTCAGCAGTTCAGATCCTAGTAGGGCACTAGGTGCTAGTCATGCCTCCCAAGGTGGGGCGTGACAAACTTGGTATCAGAGCAGGTCGTATCCCAGGGAGTCTGCAAGCCGTGCTAAGTAGAGTCTTATCTATGGATGTATTGTGCACCACATACTATAGGTAGGAGTCTGTAAGGCATGATAGGATGGTTACTCTTTCTTCTTCTCAATTCGTGCTATAGAGCAAAGTTGTATAGGGTTAAGTCCTTAAGTTTTCCTTGTTATGTCTGTCTACGGTAATGTTTAATATAAGACAGACACCAGTCAGTTGCAAGCTAATTACAGCAGTAGGAGGAGGTATCATTAAGACGCCACAGTTGGGAGATAGTCAGCCTAAGGACGGGAGTGTACGTCCTTGATCTCCCCAATACTCTCCTGAGGTACCAGGAACCTCGCACTGTGATACATCTACCAGCACTGTCTCCAATTCATTTTTATAATCTCAGAGTAGAAAGTCAGGGGTATACCGTATATACGGTTCGACTTATCTATTAGATATACAAGATCTAGTCAAGACGACAATTAATATTAGATTACCTGATGGATGTGAGAAAGAGAGGGAAATGCAGGATTCCCACATCCATCCTTTTGAATGTTGTACAGTTCCATATTCCCGTTTCATTGCGGTAAGAAAAGGCTATTTCTACCTTCATAGTTTTGTTTCCAGTATAGCAAAGGGCGTAAGAATTGAGGCGATGTTGACCGGAGTAAATAGTAAGCGAAGGTTGGATTTGTTGACTCCACAAAGTGTTATGAAATAGCGTGGACCCCCAATATTTATATAAATTTCCCAGACCTTCACGGTAATAAGTTATAAGAGCGGGTAAGAATACCAGATTACTCAAAGTGTGTGTAAGAATCCATCAATGATAAATTCCCAGTAATAGTCAAGTTCAAGTTAGAAAAAGACTGAATCTGTCGTAGCATGCTAATGACGGCAGGATATGCCTGCAAGATAATGGTTATGATCTTAGTTTGTGATATCGTAAAATAGGGAGGTCATATGAATAAAATGGGTCTGACTGCAGGCCAGAAGAAGTATAGGCTGAAACCTGGCCTGTAACTTTATTGACAGTGTAGGGAAAGTACCATGAACCAAGAGCTCCTGAAGGAAGGTAAGGGGAAAAGCACGAATACCAGACTTTGGGGGAAATTAGAATCACCTCTAGGTTGGTAGAATATCGCATATTAATGACTAAGCCTCGGGCTAACAACTAAGAGACAGTAAAGCTGTAGCCTAGAATGTTGCGGTACGCGCGCCTAAGGGGAAGGTAAGAGAGTGATGACACGGAGACTGTAGTCTAGTGCAGCTTGGAAACAAGGCCCAGCAGACAGTTACAGGCCTTCAATATAATAACAAGCAAGGTCACAAGGTTCGGATGTTGACCTCACGTTCCAAGGGTGGCGAAACTTCAAATAACAGACTATAGCTAAGGTGCATGTGTTCGTTGCTCCCAAAATTTAATGAAAATGCAATGAAATGGTATGAGAGGGCAGGAGATATTATTAAATTATAGAAGCAGAGCCCCAGTGACAGGCCAGAAAAGGTGAAATAGCAGGAACCGAGTTATCCAATATAAGAGATGGTCGTGTCTGCAAGGGAGTGGGGAGTAATTAATATGAATACAGTCACAGGGTTATCTCACCCAGGTGTAGCCTGACCTTATTTGAGTCAGTATACTAAGACCAATGAGGTCCATTCGTGCCTCGCCAGATGAAATTATGTCGCCATTAAGACTTATGTCAGGTTAAATACCCCAGAAGTAGATGGAGTGCATAGAGCCCCAGTGTTTGATAAACTCCGACAGAGGGGCTCAATCTACGACTAAATTTTAGGAAAGGATGTTAGAACAGACGGTGACATATGTTAACTTAAGCACAGTTCCTCGTACCCTAATTGGTGGCTAAGTAGAATATACAACTCAGACTCTCGAGGCCTACTATAAATGGAAGTGGAAGCCTTCTGGATGATAACTTTAGGCAGATAGAGCAAACCTGGACAAGTTAAAATCGGCAGAAGGAAAAAGTAAAGCTTATCAGAGAACGTTTACTGACTGCTCAGAGCCGCCAGAAATCTTATGATGATGTGCGACGGAGAAACCTAGAGTTTAATGTAGTGACTGGGTATTCCTGAAGGTTTTGCCGATGAAGGGCGTGACGAGATTTGGTAAGAAAGGCAAGATCAACCCGAGGTTTACTGGACCTTATCAAATTCGCCGAAGGATAGGCCAGGTGGCTTATGAGTTGGATTTACCCTCAGAATTAGAATCCGTTCACCCAGTTTTTCATGTATCAATGCTGAGGAAGTGCATAGGAGATCCCTCCCGGATTGTCCCAGTCAAAGACGTCCAAATCACTGAGGAGTTAGCTTAGAAAGAAGCTCCAGTAGCCATACTAGATCGGAAGATCCGCAGACTAAGAACTAAAGATGTTTCTTCCGTTAAAGTATTATGGCGGAATGAGAACCGAGAGGAGATGACCTGGGAGGCAGAAGCCGATATGAAAACCAGATATCCTCAGTTATTTCGGACTTAGTCAGATTGTGCAGCTAGAGGTATGTTGTTGTTGTTGTTTCATAAGTTGCATTATATACATATATACGTGGAGTAGTTGACTTCAGTCTATTGTGAAATGAATTCTATAGTTTTGTGTGGAGTACCTATATTGGAATTTTCTGCGTTTCAGGGTTTTTGGATAGTCCATATTACAGGGGAGACTTTGGTGAAATTTTTCTAGAATAAGTAATTGCAAGGTTAAGGTTCTTGCAAGTAGAAGTTAACATTCGAGGACGAATGTTCTTAAGGGCGGAAGATGTTATACCCCGTAAGTTTCTAGCATTTAGTCGGCCTATTTGTATGTTGGTTGAGAGTTTTAAAGTGCTATATATACGAGGAAAGGGACCGGGGAAAGGCCGAACGAGTGCCAATTCGGGATTTCGCGAGAGGAGGCCGAACCAAGCTACCCAGAGGGAAAAAGTGGCACAGAGCTGCTCCTCCGCGTTAGCCAACGTGGCACGGAGCAGAATCAACACGTTGGCTAATGTGCCACTTTGCTTTGTATGCTGCTTCAAGTATATTTAGGCCTCACCCTTAGATTTCATGTTATTTCTCAAGTAAACCACGACCAGCAAAGGTAAGGACGAGGGAGAACATTTAATTTTCATCCGATTACGCCGCTAAATGCCGTCCAAATCCAAATTAACTTCGAGTATCGAAGATAAGGCTACAGGGAGCATTTCTATGGAGTTAATTTCATGAAATTCGCCTGGCGAATCGTCGTCCCGCCGAGCCAAAGTTGTTAGAATTGCTTCAAACTAGTGTCAATACAATCCCAGGCTTAAAGTAAGTATTTCTCCCTTCTAGATTCCTGAGAATTACGAGTTTTTGATCGTCTTTCGATAATTTGAAGTATAGTCAGTATATACATATAAAGTTATTGTTTTCTTCGAATTCAGTAACGAAGTTGGCCCTGTTCTTCTATTAATATGATTACAGTTGAGAAGGGCAGTTGAATACGAGCTGATACTCATCAGTTAGCCAAAAAAATGACGAACGAGGTATGTAAGGCTTAACTCTCGGCAAGTATCCTTGTCATACAGTGTTACGACTTATGTTCTCAAATAGAAATAACGATCTCAGATGCTGCAGACGGTTTCTACCACTAGATTGTAATTTGGTATGTTTTAATTAGCTGTTATTGATATACATATATAAATATCAGATATGTTGCGAGTAGCTAGTAATAGGGATTACAGTTACATAAATTCTGGTTAGCTTTTAGAAAACATATATAGATCGTACTGCAGGACCCCTCGCTAAAAAGGAGCAGGTTAAATATGATTCAAGTATGATTCTATAGAAACTCTTTTAGTTCTTAGTTTATTGTGATGGTAGACTTATATGTTTGTCCCCAGGCCTAGACTTCAGAAGCTCGTAAGATTTATTGGCCTGAATCAGTTAGTTAAACAGTATGGGCACAGTTAGGTGGTCTAAAGACCTGTTGGCACATGTATTGGCAGGAAAGCATCCCTAGAGGTCATTGACATTATCGCACGTTCAAGAATCAGAAATAGAGACAGAATAGGTATATTCTAGAATTAGCAACACCAGGGTTCTCCAGTGTATTGAGTGATCGCCTGCCATCTCTTTAGCCTTATTAGTGATTGTCAGTCTTAGTCGACCTAACAGTTATCGTGTAGGACGTCAGCAAGCCAGCCCAGTCATCCGAGTTAAATAAACCTGTGGGTACCCCAAGGAGGGGTCCACATCAGTAGTCGGTGACGGGCCAGCACTCTAGCCGGTTCTTGTAAGATATTCAGGTACAGTGTGCCAGGAGAGGGCCAGTCTATATAGAATTTCCTATAAGGTTGAGAATTTGCCAGAACAGTAATATAGATCCAAGTGGATTCAGAAAAGGCTTAAGGAGTTAGTAGTACTCTGCTAATACAGTGTTAACCACAAGTTAAGGAGTTAGGTATGCTCCCTATGAAGGACCAGGGTGCCGATCATGTAGAAGCAAGTTCGACCAAGTCCAGCTCTATAGTTGTTTAATTAGAAGAATAAAGTAGTTAGCTATCTGCAATCCCACTATTATTCATGAGTTATAGATGTCCGAGTAGGACATTCAAAGTATTGTTAGGCCACTTCAGACCTCGCTCTATTCATCCCAGATTATTAGAGATCATGATCACTATCAGGATCCTCTGATCAAATACGGGCACATGGCGTGCCTACAGACAGCATTACTAGTTGAGACCGTTGTATTGTTTGGGGTTGGACTACCCAGCATCCACGACCGCCCCAGGGTTAATAGCTGTATCGACTCGTCCTCCAGAGGACGAGGATACGTCACTCTACGGAGTGGCATGCCGTCCCGCCAGGGGATGAAGATGGGATGCCAGTTTCCCCATATTTTGCCTTGGTCGGCTTTTATACACCCCCGTCGAGCGGATACGCCCGGGTGTTGATTCAGGAGTTCTTCGGACTCAGGTACAGTTATAGTCAGGGGCTCAGCAAGCCCAAGTGCATACCCAGGGGACCGGCGGGATGCTTACAGCCACTATAGGAGAGGGGATGACCGGGGTAGGGGTGTAGATTCTGTGCTGGTTGTACCTCCCGGCTTATGGGGGCCAGGTAAGGTTTGTGTGTGCCATGTTATGCTATTCCATGTTATGCCATGTTATGTTAGACACGAGTAGATCAGCAGTAGAGGGATATATCTCCGGGTATGACTTCTATTTCTTTCTAGTGTAAACGAGAAAGGTATGACTTACGTTATCAGACAGTTAAGCTATTCCTTCTACTTCAGTTTCATCAGTTATATTATTGCTTTCAGACTTTGCTTTCAGTTATTGCTTTACATACTCAGTACCAGCGGTACTGACGCCCGGTGGGGTGCTGCATTACTTGCCTGCAGGTACTCATAGACGAGCAGCCGATACTACATGACTTCCTATCAGCGGTCGAGTATTCAGCTCCTGTCCTCCGGAGGCTGAATTTCAGAGGTGTATTTCAGTTTCTTTTTATTGTATAGTACGGGTAGGTCGGGGCCCTGTCCCGATCAGTTCTATTGCTATTCCTAGAGGCTTGCAGTCTGTATATATTCCCTGTGGTCAGATGAGCCGGTCGTGTGAGGCCGTGCAGTTGTATAGCTATTAGTATTCCTTCTTTCTTTTATGTTGGCCGTGTGGGGCCGTAGTTTGCCAGTAGTGGTGACCTTGCCGGTCACGTAGCTTTTAGTACTTCATGATTGAGTTGCAGATGACTAGACAGCATGGTGGCCTTGTCGGCCCGCATAGGTTCCCTGAGTTGATATGTTTCTGGTCAGCTGTTAGTGCAGGTACAGGAGGCTATAGGCCAATGGGCCGGGGGCTGTGTTTACAGCCGTTATATAGCCCTTTGTTCCAGGAATATGAGTTAGAGCCAGCCAGGCACCAGAGGTGCCCAGGCTTAGCAATCTAGCAGTTCAGGTCCCAGTAGGGCACCAGGTGCCAGTCATACCCCCCAAAGGCAGGGTGTGACAAACTTGGTATCAGAGCAGGTCGTATCCCAGGGAGTCTGCAAGCCGTGCTAAGCAGAGTCTTGTCCATGGATGTGTTGTGCACCACATACTATGGATAGGAGGCTGCAAGGCATGATAGGATGGTTGTCTTTTATTCTTATTCAGTCGTGCTGTAGAGCGGTACAGTATAGGGTTGAGTCCCTGAAAGCTTACTATATTCTTTGGTTACAGATAATGTCAGACCAGCAACATCCTATCACAGGTCGGAGCTTAGATATTGCAGCAGGGGAAGGTTCCAGCAGGATGCCTCCCCCTCGTTTAGAGACAGCCCGATCAAAGGGCACTACAGAGGCATCGTCCCAGCCTCCTCAGCAGTCTCCACCACGTCAGGAGCCACTTGGGGCGACACTACCTTCAGCAGTCCCTATACCGACACCCTCCGACCAGGAGGTTAGGAGTGCTGTGGTTATGTTAGCACAGATGATGGCTGCTCAACGTCAGCCAATATCGTCTACAGTTGCAGAATTATCAGGAGGACCCGGTAGTTCGAGAGTCCGAGAGTTCTTATCTTTGAATCCCCCACAGTTTACAGGTTCGGACCGGACAGAGGACCCTCAGGATTTTCTGGATCAAATGCAGAGGATCTTCAGGGTTATGCATGCCACGCCTACCGAATCAGTTGAATTGGCAGTATTCCGATTACAAGATATTGCGGTGTTATGGTACGAAAGCTGGGAGAGGTCCCGAGGGAGAGATGTTTCCCCTCCCACCTGGTCCAGCTTTTCAGGAGCCTTTCTGGATCACCATTTGCCGCGGGAGATTCGACAGGCCCGGGTAGACCAGTTCCTACATCTAGAACAGGGGGCCGTGAGTGTTCGGGAATATTCCTTGCGGTTTGATTCTTTGGCTCGATATGCACCGGCCTTTGTTGATACCATGGCATCTAGAGTGCACCGTTTTATTATGGGGATGAATCCAGAATATGTTGAGACTTGTCTTACAGCCACATTGCGAGAGGACATGGACATTGCTCGAGTTCAGGCATTTGCCCAAAATATTGAGGGCATCAGACAGCGACAACGGGAGATCAGAAGGGTCGGACAGGAGCAGCGTCGCCGGGACAGGCCAGTTGAGTTACAGAGAGAGGCCCGGGGAGGACCCAGGCCACGATTGTCTGACAGGCCGCCCAGGCCCCCGCCTCAGCCACAGTCGCAGGGGGGTAGATTCAGCCGCAGAGGGCAGCCAGAGATTGGGAGAGGCTCGCAGGTGGCAGATTCATCATTACAGAGGAGGGCAGAGCAGAGCAGGTATACCCTACCACTTTGCCCTATATGCAGTCGACGCCATCCTGGAGCATGCAGATATGGCTCCACCGCATGTTATATTTGTGGCCAAGAAGGCCATTTGATGAAAGATTGCCCATCCAGAGGTCGAGAGGACCGTGATAGACAGGATAGGGCATCAGCAGGATCACGAGCCACAGCATCCTCGACTGGGCGCAGGCCCTCAGTTTCAGCAGGCAGGGGTCGGGGCAGATTAGGGGCCTCCAGTACAGGTGCGGGCCCAAGCCTCACATATGCCTTACCAGGGAGGCAAGATTCAGAAGCGTCGCCTGATGTTGTGACAGGTATGCTAACTATCTGCTCACACCCTGCTTATGTGTTAATTGATCCAGGGTCTACTTTGTCCTATATTACTCCATTTGTGGCACGGAAGTTTAGTATTGTACCAGAATCATTACAGCAGCCCTTCTTAGTATCTACGCCCATTGGTGACTCTATCACAGCTAGCCGAATCTACCGCGGGTGTACAGTAGAGATTGTTGACCGTCAGACCACAGTAGATCTGGTCGAGTTAGAAATGATAGACTTCGATGCCATAATGGGTATGGACTGGTTAGTGCCATGCTTTGCCAATGTTGAATGTTGGACCAAGACGGTCCGATTCCACTTCCCAGGAGAAGCAGTACGGGAGTGGAAAGGCAGCACCGCTACGCCAAAAGGTAGGTTTATTTCCTACCTTCAGGCGAGGAAGTTGATTTCTAAGGGGTGTATTTATCATCTGGTCAGAGTTCAGGATGTCCAAGCAGAATCTCCGACACTCCAGTCTGTCCCAGTGGTGAATGAATTCCCAGATGTATTTCCTGATGAGTTACCTGGTATTCCCCCAGAAAGGGAAATAGACTTTGCTATCGATTTGTTACCAGGCACTCAGCCAATATCAATACCTCCCTATCGTATGGCTCCTGCAGAACTCAGAGAATTAAAGGAGCAGTTGAAAGATTTGTTAGATAAAGGTTTTATCAGGCCGAGTACTTCACCGTGGGGTGCGCCAGTTTTATTCGTAAGAAAGAAAGATGGCTCGCTCCGAATGTGCATAGACTATCGACAGCTCCATAAAGTTACAGTAAAGAACAAGTACCCGCTTCCCGGAATCGATGACTTATTTGATCAATTGCAGGGAGCCAGATACTTTTCTAAGATTGACTTGCGTTCCGGATATCACCAGGTCCGAGTACGTGAGAGAGATATTCCTAAGACAGCGTTTAGGACCCGATATGGACATTTTGAATTTTTAGTTATGTCCTTCGGGTTAACGAACGCCCCAGCAGTCTTTATGGACCTGATGAACAGTATTTTCAGACCTTTCCTGGACTTGTTCGTGATAGTATTCATTGATGATATTCTGGTGTATTCTCGCTCTGAAGCTGATCACCGGACTCATTTGCGGACAGTGCTCCAGATTCTCAGGGACCGCCAGTTGTATGCTAAATTCTCGAAGTGTGAATTCTGGCTTAACTCAGTGGCCTTTTTAGGGCATATTGTTTCAGACGCTGGTATACAGGTAGACAAGCAGAAGATAGAAGCAGTTAAGTCATGGCCTAGGCCTACCACCCCGACTGAAGTTCGTAGCTTTCTGGGGTTGGCAGGATATTATAGGAGGTTCGTTGAGGGGTTCTCGACCATTGCAACACCTCTGACTAAATTGACACAGAAAGCAGCAAAGTTTCAATGGACAGAGGCATGTGAGCAGAGCTTCCAGGAACTAAAAGACAGATTAACCTCCGCTCCAGTGTTGACATTACCAGAAGGCACATAAGGTTATTCAGTTTATTGTGACACGTCAGGTGTTGGGTTAGGTTGTGTGTTGATGCAGCATGGTAGAGTAATTGCATATGCTTCCAGACAGCTGAGGAAACACGAAAAGAATTACCCCACCCACGACCTGGAATTGGCCGCAGTAATCCACGCCTTAAAAATGTGGAGGCATTACCTGTACGGCGTCCATGTTGATATTTACACAGATCATAAGAGCCTACAGTACATTTTCACTCAGAGGGAGTTAAATCTACGGCAACGCCGCTGGTTGGAGCTGTTAAAAGATTATGATGTGAATATTCTATACCACCCCGGAAAAGCCAATGTTGTAGCAGATGCCCTGAGCCGTAAGTCAATGGGGAGTTTGGCGTATTTGCGACCTGAGAAACAGAAGTTAGCTAAAGAAATTCATCAGTTGGCTAGTCTAGCCGTTCGAGTAATGGAAACAGAAGATAATAGGGCAGTAATTCAGAATGCTGCTGTGTCATCATTATTTACAGAGGTAAAAGAACGACAGTACGAGGATCCCGATTTAATCCAGCTCAGAGATAGAATTCAGAAAGGTAAGGAGCCAAATTTTCAGATAACCGAGGATGATGTGCTACACTGTAAGGGCCGCCTCTGTGTCCCGAATGTTTCAGGACTTCGTGGGCAGATCATGCATGAGGTACATTACGCTCGCTATTCCCTCCATCCAGGAGTGCCCAAAATGTACCATGACATCAAAGACATCTACTGGTGGCCAGGTATGAAAGCTGAGATAGCCGAATTTGTGTCTAGATGTTCTAATTGTCAGCAGGTGAAAGCCGAGCACCAGAAACCGGGCGGTTTGACGCAAGAGATAACGGTACCTATGACGAAATGGGAAGCAATAAACATGGATTTTGTAACAGGGTTACCCCGTACTAGACGCAGAAATGATTCCATTTGGGTAATAGTTGATAGGCCGACAAAATCAGCTCATTTCCTACCAGTGAGGGCTACCTTCTCAGCTGAGGATTATGCCGAATTATATATCAGAGAAGTAGTTAGATTGCATGGAGTGCCAGTATCTATTATTTCAGACAGGGGAGCACAGTTTACAGCTAGATTCTGGCAGTCATTTCAGAAAGGTTTGGGAACGCAGCTTAACTTGAGCACAGCATTCCATCCTCAGACAGATGGGCAGGCTGAACGTACAATTCAGACGCTCGAAGATATGCTACGAGCGTGTGTGTTAGATTTTGGGGGTAGCTAGGATGAACATCTCTCGTTAATTGAATATGCTTATAATAACAGCTACCATTCAGCTATTCAGATGGCTCCTTTCGAGGCATTATACAGGCGAAAATGTAGATCGCCGGTGGGCTGGTTTGAAATAGGAGAATCAGCATTAGTTGGCCCAGACATTGTTCGGCAGTCCGAGGAAAAGATAAAGCTTATCCGAGAACGTTTACTGACCGCTCAGAGCCGCCAGAAGTCTTATGCAGATAGGCGGCGCAAAAATCTAGAATTTTCGGTAAATGACTGGGTATATCTGAAAGTGTCCCCGATGAAAGGAGTAATGAGGTTTGGCAAGAAAGGCAAGCTTAGCCCAAGATTCATTGGGCCATACCAGATTCGGCGAAGAATAGGCCGAGTTGCATACGAGTTGAACTTGCCTCCAGAGTTAGCATCTGTTCATCCAGTATTCCATGTTTCTATGTTAAGGAAGTTTGTAGGGGACCCTTCTATAGTAACTCCAGTTCAGGATGTTCAGGTCACAGAAGAGTTAGCATATGAAGAGATTCCCGTAGCCATTTTAGACAGACAGATTCGCAGACTGAGAACTAAAGATGTTGCATCTGTCAAAGTATTGTGGCGTAACAGAAATCGGGAGGAAATGACGTGGGAGGCTGAAGAAGATATGAAAACCAAATACCCTCACCTACTTCAGGCCTAATCAGGCGACAGGTATGTCCGTATTATTATTTATGCCGTACCTTATGGTTGTATGTTGTAAATGATAAAGAAAGATTGATATCTAGTTATTCAGTGGATCTTAGAGTGTTGTGTGCAGTGCCTGTGTTGGACTTTTCTGCATTTCAGGTTTTTGCTATAGTCCATATTACAGGGGAAACTCTGCCGAAATTTTTCTAGAAAGTAAAATAAGTAGTCCTCTAGATAACAGTGTACATTCGAGGACGAATGTTCTTAAGGGGGGGAGAATGTCATACCCCGTAGAATTCCTGGCACCTAGACGACCTATTCGCACGTTGGTTAAGCATATTAGAAGGCCATACGTGCTAGAGAAAGGCCGGGAAAAAGATCGGACGAGAAACCCGTCGAACCATCGCGGGAGGAGCCGAGGCAGAGCCCCTCCACGATGGCTCCGTGACACGTTGCCCAGGTTCAGGCTCAAGTATATAAAGCCCACTTCGGGTTTAAATCATTTAATCCTTAAGAAATTTCCAGGAAACAGAGAGAAAAGTCAGAGAAGGAGGAAGAACGAAGAAAATTAAATAATTTTCGTCCGATTACGCTGCCAAACGCTGCCCAAACTCAAATTAATCCTAGATACCGAAGTATTTAGCAGCAGAGAGCATTTCTACGGATTTAGTTTCGTGAAATACGGCCGACGAATCGGCGAGCCACCGAACTAAGGTAAGTAGAATTGCTCTAAATTAATGTCTATGTGTTCCTAGCTGAGAAGTGAATACTTCTCCCTTCTGGGCCGCTGGAAAATAGCAAGTTTTCGACCGTCTTTCGATAAGCCTAAGTTTAGGCTATAAATTATATCGAAAGTAACGTTGCTCTTTACAATAAAGCTGTATTTAGTATTAATTGACGTAACTATGAATGCAATTGGGAGGAATTAGTTGAAGTACCGGCCGAGCTTCGTCCGACGGACGAATAATTCAAGGATAAGGTATGTAAAGCTCGTTCCCTCGGCAAGTTAAGTAATATCAGTGCAGCGTAATAAATTACAGACCAGTAGAATGTTCAGAAGTCGAATGTTACGTTATTATGAATGTTGGTACAATATGAGAAGCATTGAGTTGTAACATGTATGAAACTCATTAGTACGATATAGATTCTAACGTAAGTGTTAGAGATTGCCCAGCATGCTCAGTATGTGATGTAATATGACATGTTAAGATATTGTTGCATTCAGTTGAAACCCCGCGAAGTAAGGTAGCATCCAAAAAGCATTTCAGAGACCGAATAACAGACTAAAATGAAGTTTAGAAAGCATGTTAGAAATAGGATATCATGTTAATACAGGAACTCAGTAAACAGCATAGTTTCAGCAGACACACTATCTTGTATGGCCTTTGCCCCAGTACAATTTAGCAGGAGACTATATTCATATATATATATATATATATATATATATATATATTTACCAGCCTCAGCATGTATCGAATACGTACAGATTATTATTATTAGTTCAGCATGTAATGTATACGACACCTTACCCCTATTAGCCTCAACATGTGAGATACACAGACAACATTACTAGTTGAGACCGTTGTATTGTTTGGGGTTGGACTACCCAGCATCCACGACCGCCCCAGGGTTAATAGCTGTATCGACTCGTCCTCCAGAGGACGAGGATACGTCACTCTACGGAGTGGCATGCCGTCCCGCCAGGGGACGAAGATGGGATGCCAGTTTCCCTATATTTTGCCTTGGTCGGCTTTTATACACCCCCGTCGAGCGGATACGCCCGGGTGTTGATTCAGGAGTCCTTCGGACTCAGGTACAGTTATAGTCAGGGGCTCAGCGAGCCCAAGTTCATACCCAGGGGACCGGCGGGATGCTTACAACCACTATAGGAGAGGGGATGACCGGGGTAGGGGTGTAGATTCTGTGCTGGTTGTACCTCTCGGCTTATGGGGGCCGGGTAAGGTTTGTGTGTGCCATGTTATGCTATTCCATGTTATGCCATGTTATGTTAGACACGAGTAGATCAGCAGTAGAGGGATATATCTCCGGGTATGACTTCTATTTCTTTCTAGTGTAAACGAGAAAGGTATGACTTACGTTATCAGACAGTTAAGCTATTCCTTCTACTTCAGTTTCATCAGTTATATTATTGCTTTCAGACTTTGCTTTCAGTTATTGCTTTACATACTCAGTACCAGCGGTACTGACGCCCGGTGGGGCGCTGCATTACTTGCCTGCAGGTACTCATAGACGAGCAGCCGATACTACGTGACTTCCTATCAGCGGTCGAGTATTCAGCTCCTGTCCTCCGGAGGCTGAATTTCAGAGGTGTATTTCAGTTTCTTTTTATTGTATAGTACGGGTAGGTCGGGGCCCTGTCCCGATCAGTTCTATTGCTATTCCTAGAGGCTTGCAGTCTGTATATATTCCCTGTGGTCAGATGAGCCGGTCGTGTGAGGCCGTGCAGTTGTATAGCTGTTAGTATTCCTTCTTTCTTTTATGTTGGCCGTGTGGGGCCGTAGTTTGCCAGTAGTGGTGACCTTGCCGGTCACGTAGCTTTTAGTACTTCATGATTGAGTTTCAGATGACTAGACAGCATGGTGGCCTTGTCGGCCCGCATAGGTTCCCTGAGTTGATATGTTTCTGGTCAGCTGTTAGTGCAGGTACAGGAGGCTATAGGCCAATGGGCCGGGGGCTGTGTTTACAGCCGTTATATAGCCCTTTGTTCCAGGAATATGAGTTAGAGCCAGCCAGGCACCAGAGGTGCCCAGGCTTAGCAATCTAGCAGTTCAGGTCCCAGTAGGGCACCAGGTGCCAGTCATACCCCCCAAAGGCGGGGTGTGACAGTTTACGCCCGGGGTGTAGATATCAGGAGTCCTCCGGACTCAGACTCAGACACAGCTACAGTTCAGGGGCCAAGCGGGCCCAGTGGTAGACCCAGGGATCAGTAGGTTGGCTACAGTACCAGTTGAGTTGTATACACCTGAGTAGGGGTATATAGATTGAGATGTACTCGCCAGGACTTATGGGGGCCTGAGCGAGTTATTCTGTGCTGATTGTACCTCCCGGCTTGTGTGGTCCAGGTGGGGTTCTTGTATGAATTCTTGTTTGCTAGCTATAGTGTATAAATGTGTGAGTATGCAGTTATAGCTTATGTACATGTAGTGTCAGTTAGATGCAGATTACGAATCAGCAGGCGTACAGGTTAATATTTCGGCTCTTCTTTTTATTTACTTCTAGTCCTATTCAGCTTATCTATTGCGTTACATACTCGGTACATATTGTACTGACGCCCTTGTTGGGGTGCTGCATTACTTGCCTGCAGGTACAGATAGACAAGGAGCAGGTCCCTCGTAGTTCTAGTCAGCCGTACAGAGCCGTCAGGTCCCTTCTTCTGGAGCTTGTGTGATAGAGGTTTACTTCTCTTGTTTGTACAGTATGGGTAGGTCGGGGCCCTGTCCCGACCATCTTATTACTCCTAGAGGCTTGCAGGTTGTGTTACTTCCCTGTGGTTAGATGATATCGATTGTGTGGGGCCCATATGTGCTTTAGATGATGTGTGTTGGCTGTGTGGGGCCTTGTTTAGCTGTTGATTGGTGGCCTTATCGGTCATAGCTCAGTTTAGCATCTGATCTTACTTTTCAGTTATAACTAGATATCATGGTGTGCTTGTCGGCCCACATAGGACTTCCTATGATTGTTTGTCTCTAGTTAGCTGTGTATTTTTCACAAGTAGCTATAGGCCTTGTCAGATAGGGGTTATATTTATAGACGTTATATAGCCTGTTGTTTTCTTGATTATAGAGTTAGAGTCAGCTCTGCACCAGAGGTGCTTGGGCTCAGACAGCTCAACAGTTCAAGTTCTAGTAGAGCACTAGGTGCCAGTCATGCGTCCGAAGGTGGGGCCTGACACACATGTTGAAGAATGATTTATGATTTTTGAAGCGAATTACATGATATATCGATTTATGATGTTGGCCAGTGAAAAAAGCCTATGATTCTTGTCTAAGCATGTTTTAAAGGGGATCAATGATGATAAATGTTATATTTTAGCCAATGAATCTCCATGCATGATGTTATTGATTTACATATGAGCCTATATACATGTTTTTGAGAGTCGTGTCTAGCACCGAGTAGCTCGATGTTCAAAGGACTATGCTGGTGTCTCATAACCATGTGTCACCATGGGTTTCAAAATGATATGAAGTACTAATAATGATCCCTTCAAATGTGATATCATGCCTAATGCACGACCCTCGTCTGGCAAGCCAGGGCCGACTCTGCCCACTTCAGCGACATAGTGAGGCATCATGAAAGGCTCTACTATGATGGTGTCCGTTATGACGATTCCTCCCATTGTTCCGCATGTTTTATGCATTGTTGTGTTTATATTGTGGCTCAAGTTATGTTTTGATAAAGTTTACTTACGATTATGAAAATGAATGATTATGAATGATTTGAAAGTCTTGAGCCTTATGTTTTATAGAAGATTTTGATGTAAGCATGATGTCCTTCTCTTATATTATTTATGAGTTTTATTTACTCTAAAATGTCTGTTTTACTTACCTTGCATACTCAGTACATTCCACGTACTGACCACATACTTTCTATGCTATATCGTTTCATGATACAGGGTCAGGATCTCAGGCTCATCCTCATCCTTAGTCCATCTCAGCTTACGCTTTCAGCTTATTGGTGAGTCCTCATGTTCCGAGGGCCGTTTAACAAACTTTCAAGATATTTATGTTTCGGTATCGGTCGGGTTAGTTGGGGATGTTGTCCCATCAATCCATCTTATGTATTAGAGGCTTTCAGATAAGTATGTAGTGCTCAGCTGTGTATATGTCTCATATTTCCTGATGTTATGCTATAATTACGTTTCCACTATGTTTTTTGATTATCATTCCGCTTATCTGAATGAGATTAGTTGTATGCATGTGCCATGGGTTCACTTGGGGTCTCTTGGGCTCCCTTGTCCCATGTCTATGATCCGGGTGTACGTTCGGGTGGTGAAAAACTTGGTATCAGAGCAATAGGTTTGAAGTGTCCTAGAGTGTCTGAAAGACATCTTAAGTAGATTCATTTTCAAGGGTGTGAAGTACGCCACACTTATGACGAAGAGGCTACTAGACGTTTAGGAAATGTTCCCTTCTTTCATGTTCTATGTCGTGTGACGAAAAACCTTTCCATCCTTCTAATTCGTGCGATTCGCGACTGTAGAATTATGGCTCCTAGAAGAATGAACGGAAGGAGGAATGGAAATGATGAAGGCCACGGAGATGGCAATGACCATGGGCATCAACAAGCCCCACCTGTTTAGGAGCCCCAAGCACCAGAGCCAGCTGCCCACGTTGAGTTTCGGGCGGCTATTCAGATGTTGGCGCAGGCCTTGACCGCTCTGGTCAACCAGCAGGCTGTTGTGCAGATCCCACAAAATGGCAATGCAGCGGCGGCTCGGGTTAGAGACTTCTTGAGGATGAACCCTCCTGAGTTTACGGGGTCAAAGGTGGACGAGGATCCACACAAGTTTATTGAAGGGATCTTGAAGGTCACTCAGGTTATGGGGGTGAAAAATGGGGAGTGTGTGGACTTGGCCTCTTATTAGCTAAAAGAGGTCGCTCATATTTGGTACAAGCAATGGAAGGACAGTAGGACAGCGGGAGTAGGCCCTATCAGTTGGGATGAGTTCCATATGGCCTTTATTGATAGGTTCTTCCCTCAGGAGATGAGGGAGTTCAAAGCATCTGAGTTTGTGAACTCAAGCAGGGAAAGATGACAGTGCTGGAGTATTCACTTGAGTTCACTTGTTTGTCAAAGTACACCCTAGAGTTAGTGATGGATCAGAGGGCGCAGGTGAGCCGATTCGTTCATGGTGTGGCTGGTTATTTAGAAAAGGATTGCAGGACTACTATGCTCCACCAGGATATGGACTTTCCTTGCATAGTGTTGTACGCCCAGCAGATGGAGGCGGCTCATGTGGCAGAGAGGGAGGCAAAGAGGGCTCGGACGGACAACCGTGGGTTTTTACATCAGAGGTCCAATGGTGGCTACCGTCCACAGTTTCAGCAGAGGTTACTAGCCCCAGCACCATCATCAGCTAGTGTTCCATCCAGGCCTAGGAGCGATTAAAGGAGCAGGGCTTTAGGGTCGAGGGATCAGAGGGACACCCAGTTAGAGTATATCTCTCCAGCCCGCAGAAAGTGCGGCAAGAGTCATGCTGGGGAATGCCTGCTTGGTTCAGATGTTTGCTATGGGTATGGTAGATCTAGGAACATGCGCCGAGCATGCCCATATTCTAGATAGGGTGATGATAGGGGTCGTGCACAGGCCACCAGGACAGTAGCAACTCCAGCCCGTCCCGCTTCGCAGGGAGCATCAACTAGTGGAGGTGGCGGACAACGCCAAAATCGATTCTATGTCCTTGCCTCGCACCAGGAGAAGGAGACTTCGCCAGACGTGGTCGCTGGTATGTTGCGTGTCTTTCATATTGATGTTTATTCCTTGCTAGATCTGGGAGCTACCTTGTCTTTCATGACTCCTTACATTTCTAGAAGCCTTGGAGTTAGTCCCGAGACCTTGTCAGAATCATTTTCAATTTCGATCCCTATTGGTGATTCAGTCATAGCTAGACGAGTATATAGAGAATGCCTGATCACTGTGTTTCATAAGGTGACCTCCGCAGACCTTGTAGAGTTATCCATGACTGACTTTGACATTATTCTTGGCATGGATTGGTTGTTTGCATGTTATGCTTCGATTAAAATTAGGACATGTACGGTGGAATTTCGTTTTCTAGGTGAGTCAGTGTTGGAGTGGAAGGGTAGTTCGGCGGTACCAGCAGGTCGGTTTATTTCCTATGTTAAGGCCAGGAAGATGATCTCTAAAGGTTGCATGTACCACCTAGTTAGGGTTAAGGATGTGGAGTCCGAGACCCTGACTATTCAGTCAGTTCCGATGGTGTGCGAATATCTAGAGGTATTTCCTGATGATTTGCTGGGTGTTCTTCTGGAGAGGGAAATTGATTTCGGTATTGATCTATTACCCAATACACAACCTATCTCTATTCCTCCCTACAGGATGGCCCCAACTAAATTAAAGGAATTGAAGGATCAGTTAAAGGATCTGTTGGATAAGGGCTTCATTTGATCGAGCCAGTCTCCATGGGGTGCACCAGTTCTATTTGTTCGAAAGAAGGATTGTTCCCTTCGCATGTGTATTGACTATCGTTAGTTGAACAAGGTTACAGTCAAGAACAGGTACCCCTTACCCAGGATCAATGATTTGTTTGACCAGCTTCAGGGTGCCAAGTGCTTCTCCAAGATTGATCTCAGGTCCGGGTATCACCATCTCAGAGTTCGGGAGAGTGACATCCCGAAGACCGCTTTCAGGACTCAGTATGGTCACTACGAATTTGTTCTTATGTCTTTCATACTAACCAATGCCCCTGCAGCTTTTATGGATTTAATGAACATGGTGTTCAAGGAATATATGGATATGTTCGTGATCGTGTTCATCGATGACATTCTTATATACTCCCGGAGTGAGGAGGAGCATGCCACTCATTTGAGAATAATGCCACAAACCCTCAAGGATCGTCAACTGTACACAAAGTTTAGCAAGTGTGAATTTTGGCTAAACTCGGTGGCATTTCTGGGTCATGTGGTATCAAGCGAAGGCATAAGGGTAGATTCCCAGAAGATTGAGGCGGTGAAGAATTGGCCCAGACTGGTGAATCCTTCAGAAATTTGGAGTTTCTTGAATCTAGCTGGCTACTACCGAAGATTTGTTGAGGGCTTTTCATCAATTGCAGCCCCACTAACTAGGTTGACTCATAAAAAGGTGAATTTCCAATGGTCGGATTCCTACGAGAAAAACTTCCAAGAGTTGAAGACCCGACTCACTTCAGCACTCGTATTGAATTTACTCGAGGGCACTGATGGCTTTATAGTGTATTGCGATGCTTTGAGAGTCGGACTGGGATGTGTGTTGACGCAGTATGGGAAGGTAATAGCATATGCCTCGAGACAGCTGAAAGTTCATGAAATGAATTACCCAACCCATGATCTTGAGTTGGCCGTAGTGGTGTTTGCATTGAAGATATGGCGGCATTACTTATATGGGGTCCACGTGGATGTATTTATGGATCACAAGAGCTTGCAATATGTGTTCACCCAGAAAGATCTAAATCTTCGGCAAAGGAGGTGGTTGGAGTTACTTAAGGACTATGACATGAGTGTCCTTTACCACCCGGGCAAGGCCAATGTGGTTGCGGATGCACTTAGTAGGATCTCTATGGAGAGTGTGTCCCACATGGATGAGGGAAAGAAGGAGTTGGTGAAGGATGTCCACCGACTTACAAGACTGGGAGTTAGATTGATCAACTCGATTGATAGTGGCGTTATTGTGCGGAATGGGTCAGAATCGTCCTTAGTGGTCGATGTCAAATCTAAGCAAGATGAGGATCCAACTTTTAGGAAGCTGAAGGAAGTAGTGCGGAGTCAAAAGGTGGAGGTTTTCTCCTAAGGGGGAGATGGGGTGCTACGATACCAGGGTCAACTATGTGTTCCGGACGTTGATAATTTGAGAGTTCGGATATTGCATGAGGCACATGGTACTAGATAATCCATTCACCCAGGATCCACCGTGATGTATCAGGACTTGGGAGAAATCTATTGGTGGGATGGTATGAAGAAGGATATTGCGGAGTTTGTAGCTAAATGTCCAAACTGTAAACAAGTGAAAGTCGAGCATCAAAGGCCGGGAGGTGTACTTTAGGATATTAGCAATCCCACTTGGAAGTGGGAGGA
Source organism: Datura wrightii (assembly GCA_035772735.1). Taxonomy (NCBI): domain Eukaryota; kingdom Viridiplantae; phylum Streptophyta; class Magnoliopsida; order Solanales; family Solanaceae; genus Datura; species Datura wrightii. The sequence continues at coordinate 150,804,837 of JASDFA010000018.1, forward strand.
AATAAATATGAATTTTGTTACAAGCCTACCTTGTACTCACCGACACTATGACTCCATTTGGGTGGTGGTAGACAGGTTAACTAAGCCGGCACATTTCCTACCGGTCAAGACCACGGATTTAGCGGATGATTATGCCAAGTTGTATATTCGGGATTTGGTTCGACTTCATGGAGTGCCCTTTTTATTATTTTAGATCGAGGTACTTATTTTACCTCTTAGTTCTGGCGTTCTATTCAAAAAGGACTTGGGACGCAAGTTAAGCTCAGTACAACCTTCCATCCACAAATAGATGGCTAGGCAGAACGAACCATTTAGACCCACAAGGATATGTTGAGGGCATGTGTTATGGATTTTAAATATAGTTGGGATGATCATATGCCCTTAATCGAGTTCGCCTCTAATAACAGTTATCACTCTAGTATCCAGATGGCACCGTTCAAGTCTCTTTATGGGAGAAGGTGTAGATCTTCCATCGGATGGTTTGAGGTTGGTAAGGCAGCTATAATAGGACCAGATTCGGTTCACGAGGTGATGGTGAAGGTTCAGTTAATAAGGGACCGATTAAAAATTGTTCAGAGTCATCATAAATCATATGCTGATGTGAGGAGAAGGGATCTGGTGCTAAATGTGGATGACTGGGTATTTCTAAAGATATCTCCCATGAAGGGAGTCATGCGGTTCGAAAAGAAAGGGAAACTCAATCCCCGCTACGTTGGTCCTTACCGGGTTAGGAGGAGAGTTGGTAAGGTGGTGTATGAGTTGGACTTGCCTTCAGAATTAGCTTCAGTTCATCCCGTGTTTCATGTATCGCTCTTGAAAAAGTGCTTGGGTGATCCAGCTTTAGTAGTCTCGGTAGACAGCGTTGGTGTAAAGGATAGCCTTAGCTATGAGGAAATTTTGGTGGAGATCTTGGATCGTCAGGTTCGGCGGCTGAGGAACAAAGAAGTAGCTTCAATTAAAGTATTATGGAGAAATCAACATGTTGAGGGAGCTACGTGGGAAGCCGAAGCAGATATGATAGCTAAATACCCTCATTTGTTCCCTACCAGCTTAGTTTTAGTTTGAGGTATCAGTTTTTCCCTAAACCTTTAATCAGCTTTTCATGTTTAGTTCTTGTGTACAAGTTTGTTTTATGATATGGTGTATGTATGTGATGTTTGGATTCAGTTTAGCTATGTAGTTCTTTTTGGAGATAGTCATTTCGTCAGTTTTTGGATTAAATGACCAGTAATTGTATATGGTGATAGCTTGTTTCTGAGTTTTCTGGATGTTTCTAACATTCGAGGATGAATGTTCCAAAGGGGAGATATTGTCATACCCCAGGAACCCAAGGATCAGACCCATAAGTAAAAATAGAGAAAAACTGAAAATTCACACCAGATTACAGAATGACCCGTGAGGTTGGTCGTGAGGAGTGATCACGAGTCGTGAGGTGACTCGTGGTAAGCATGGTGTGGCAAGGCCTAAGTGAGGAGATCACGAGCCTGACCATGATTCTTGGTCAGACCTTACGACTCATGAGGTCACCCGTGGTCTACCTTGGAGGTTTGACAAGTTGGGATGGGCAATGTAGGCCACGGAAGGTAACCACGTGTGGTGGTCTGACCTCACGACTCGTGAAGTCACACGTGGGGCCCCCTTGGATGTTTTGGATAGTGGACTCAACAGACCATGGCCACGAGTCGTGCCCTGTGGCGACGAGCCGTGAGGTCCCTCGTGGGGACTGGCGACCAGAAATTTTCTGCGTTTTAATAAGGGTGTTTTCATAGTTTCTAAGATCCTAAGGTCTAAACTACGTCATTTTGGATATTTTTCTGAGTGAGATAAGATGAGTTAAGTCCTTTATGCATTCCCATTCTCATGCAAAAGCATAGAGAGATTTTTGGGAGATTCAAGGTCTTCCTCCCTAAATTTTCATCAATTTCTTTGTGGGTATTCAAGGAACCTCGAAATCAATCCATTCCTAGGTATGTAGGGTTTTAGAATGGGTGAAATTCTTTCACTCCCATTTCCAAATTTTGATTTAAATCATGAATCCTCCTACTCAAGTTCTATGGGGTTTTACCCAAATGCATGAAAAATGTGATTTCTCTTTATGGGTATGATTTAATTGAATTTTCATTATTGAATTATGAATGATGGGCAAGTTTTATATCATTTTATTTAAATCATGTTTCAAGCTTTTTAAATCTAAAATGCCCATTTGATGAAGGTTCATGAAAGTTATGATTTACGATGAATATGCAATATTTTGAATTTATTGATAACGGAAAAGCATGAATTCTAGTTACCCATGTTTATCAGCATATTTTGAAAGAATTGAATATGATGAAGTATTGGGCAATGCCCACATGTTGAAGAATAATTTATGATTTATTAAGCGAATTACATGATTTATCAATTTATGATGTTGGCCGGTGAAAAGGGCCTATGATTCTTGGCTAAGCATGTTTTAAAGGGGATCAATGATGATAAATGTTGTATTTTAGCCAATGAATCTTCATGTATGATATTATTGATTTACATATAAGCCTATATTCATGTTTTTGGGAGCCGTGTCTAGCACTGAGCAACCCGGCGTTCAAAGGACTATGCCGGTGTCTCATAACCAGATGCCACCGTGGGTTTCTAAATGATATGATGTATTGATAATGATCCCATCAAATGTGATATCACGCCTAATGCACGACCCTCGCCTGGCAAGCCAGGGCCGGCTCTGCCCACTTGAGCGAGATAGTGGGGCATTATGAAAGCTCTACCATGATGGTGTCGGTTATGACGAGTCCTCCCATTGTTTCGCATGTTTTACGCATTGTTATGTTTATGTTGCGGCTAAAGTTATGTTTTGATAAAATTTACTTACGATTATGAAAATAAATGATTATGAATGATTTGAAAGTCTTTAGCCTTATATTTTATTACGAAGATTTTGATGTAAGCATGATGTCCTTCTCTTATATTATTTATAAGTTTTATTTACTCTAAAATGTCCGTTTTACTTACCTTGCATACTTAGTACATTCCACGTACTGACCGCATACTTTCTATGATGTATTGTTTCATGATACAGGATCCGGATCTCAGGCTCATCCTCATCCTTAGTCCATCTCAGCTTACGGTTTCAGCTTATTGGTGAGTCCTCACGTTTCGAGGGCTGTTTGACAGACTTTCAGGATATTTATGTTTTGGTATTGGTCGGGTTAGTTGGGGATGTTGTCCCATCAACCCATCTTATGTATTAGAGGCTTTCAGACAAGTATGTAGTGCTCAACTGTGTATATGTCCAGTATTTTCTGATGTTATGCTATAATTACGTTTCCGCTATGTTTTTATGATTATCATTCTGTTTATCTGAATGAGATTAGTTGTATGCATTTGCCATGGGTCGACTTAGGGTCTCTCGGGGTCCCTTGTCCCGTGTATACAATCCGGGTCGTGACATTCTATAAATGTCATATTTCATCTTTGAGTCATTAAAGTCAGTTATGATGCTATGAAGCTATGCATGGTCATATTATGAAAAGATTATGGTTTTAGAATGAATGCATGTAGTCCTTCTTCTCAGACTTGAAAGCTTGTGATATGTTATGAAATGTTTAAATGATTTAGTTTACTTAAGCGGTTTTACTTACCTTGCATACTCGGTACATTCCACGTACTGACTGCATACTTTCTATGTTGTATCATTTCTTGATATAGGACGCGGCTCGCAGTTTCAGCCCCGATCTTAGTTAGCTTTCCGGAGTTCTTATCTGCTCAGGATTGGTGAGTCCTCATCTTTCGAGGACTAGACTTTCAGTTTCTTTTACGTATTTCAGTTTCAATATTGTTGAGTTAGTTGGGGTTTTATCCCATCAACTCATCCCGATTAGAGGCGTTCATACTTACGTATGTGTAGCTTCGGATGTTATTCTAATGTGATATTGAATTAGACTTCCGTTGAGATTATATTCATGATTTCTTCAATATTGAATGAGTTAGTTGTATGCTTATGCCATGGGTCGACTTGGGGTCCCTCGGGGTCCCTTGTCCCATGTCTGCGATAGGGCCTTCGTTCAGGTCATGACAGGACAGGGCCCCAACCTACCCATAAACTGTACAACAAAGAAACAAACCTTCTAACTATCAACCCCGGAGGAAAGGAGTTGATTAGACTGCTGACTCTGGCTGATGACTAGGGAGGTCCTGAACCATGTCTATCCGCACTTGTAGGCAAGTAATGCAATGCCCCAAAGATGGGCGTTAGTACAATATGTACCAAATATGTAAGGCAGTAATGAAAATGACTGAAAAGTACTAATAATAAAACGAGAGATGATTTAATAGAAAGGATAAGAGATACAATTTGCATTGCCCTAAAACCTGTTGTATAACTAATAATAAGTAATGCAAACAAGAACCTTACCTGGCCCTCATAAGCCCGAAAGGTACAACCAACATAGAATAACCCTCCCGGGGCCCCCATAAGCCCTGACAAGCACACTTTAATCTATATACCTCTAACAAGGTCAAAATAAGTCAATAGGTAACTATAGTCAACCTGCCTATCCCTTGGGCTTGCAACTGAGCCTGCTCGGCTCCTGTAGCTGTGTCTGAGTCCGGTGGACTCCTGTAACTGCACCCTGGGCACACAAGGCTCGACGAGGTAAGTGATACCGATACAACATAAAAATAATAGTCCAACCATGGATGGACTGTAGTATGGCCCTTGGGCCTGAGTATAGTCCCTTGGGACAACATACAACTCCTTAGAGCGATCTATACAGCCCCGAAGGCAATGACACAACTAGTAACCTTGAGGTTGGTCAACGGAAGGCTATATAGGGTAGGGTCAGTCTCAATCTAAATAGAAAATGCTAGTCTCAAACTAACGGTAGCAACTAACCACAATATACATGCTTCTGGATTTCTTACAAGGATTTAGGTCGTATTACGATACGATAAGAATAACTTGCCAAAGGAATTATCCTTAACATACCTCGAATGCCGACTTTCGTTTAATCGGTAGGTTTCAAACTATAATCAGAGGTCCCACTCAACTGTAGCCCTTATACTGAAAGAATGGGGCTAATTTCAATACTAAATTCGGCAAATAACGATATCTTCAATAATAATATTAACTATAATTCAACTCTGAATAACTCAGCCAAAAATCCATAATTTCTCAAGAACTCAGAAGGGAGAAATGCTTACCTAATACCTGTGGCCATTTAGGATTCAATTTGGTGTAATTCTAACAACCTTTACTCGGCAGGGTTCCAGTATGCCGAGCGAATTTTCTAGAAATAACTCCGTAAAAATGCTTTCGTAGGCTTAGAACTCGTTAATCGAAGTTAATTTGCGTTTGAACGGCGTTTGATAGCGTAATTTGATGGAAGTTTGATGAGAATTGCATGCTTCCTATAATTTTAGTCATGGGGTTTATTTGATAATTGAATGAAATAAACAAGGAGGCTCATATATATATATATATATATATATATATATATATATTACATGGGCAGTGGCAGGGGGTGGCGCCCCGCACTGCCCTGTATGCTGGTAGGCTGGTGCGCTGAACTGCCCCTTGCGCAGGTCGGCTGGCCCTTTATGCCCTGGCCTCGTTCGATCCAGCTAATTCTCTTGACGATGTCCGTTCTCGTCCTGCCTCCGAGGTTCTTCTCGCATGCGTTAAGCTTCTATTACTCGTCACAAATCCATGTGCACACACACTAACCACTAATATCTTACGGGGTGTAATAGTCTGTATCATGACAAAATATAGCATAAAGTATGCGGTCAGTACGTGTAATGTACCAAATATGCAAGGTAAGTAAAACCGCTATGTAAAATTATTAAACATGCATAATATTAAACATAATCAAGATAAGGATCTGAGAGTAGGGATTGCATACTATTTTATGAAATCATGATTTGAACATAACTTAATATCATAACTGAATCGAATGACCCAAAGCTGAAATCTGATAATCATAAGTAAAACTGAACATTTGGGTCAAACCTGCTGAAAACATAATATCATGACTAATGTACATGCATGACTGAAATCATGAGGAATAATGGGAGACTCGTCATATAATCAAAATTACCACGATAGAGCTTACGTGATCCCGACTATTACACTCAAGTGGGCATCGCTGTCTAAAGCCTATCCAGGGATAAAGACGCAACCATGATATCGATATCAAGTTGAAGGTCCCTTAGGGCAGGGGAAAGCTCACAAAGGAGGTCCCAAATAATTTGAACATACCTACATTGGCTCGTAGTTTTGAGGCATAGGATTCACTGACCCTTAGCCTACTCGGTGCTAGACACTTCTCCCAAAACGTGCATATGATCTCCATCGTTTTCCAATGAAGCTGACCATCATCTAGTGACGAAGCTGAATAATCATATATGTATAAAATCTGAAATCATACATGAGGAGCCTTGGCCCAAACCATACCACAAGCTAAACATAATAGGAAGTCTAGACTCAAAAACCATGTGGTAAGGTAATTGACATGAAATCATAAATCATACTTGAACATATGGGCTTGCCCAATACTTAAACATACCTAAAAATACTTGATTCACTTTAAAACATGATCATAGACACGGGTAACTTGAAAACATGCTTTTCTCATAAATATCTTATCATACTTGAACATACATCATAAATCTCAACATTCATGAACTTTCATGGATGGACATCGTAATTTATAAAACTTGGAAAAATGATTTATAATTGAAAACATTGTAAAACTTACCCAGAAATCATAATTCAACGATAGAAACATGCTTAGATCATATCCATGGTAGAAACTTAGGAAATTCATGCATTGAGTTAAAATTCCATAGAATCAACATGTAGATTTTCATGAATTATAGAGGGATTGGGCATGTGTGTGAACAATTTCACCCATTCATAACCCTACATACCTGAGAGATTCTGATTCTATAATCTCCTTGATTTCCCAAAGAAGTATTGAGGAAGAACTTAGAAGGACAATCTCACCTCAACTGTCAGGTCTGGAATAAGTGAGGATATCTAGCCCTCATGTCGTCCTCAGCTTCCCAGGTCATCTCTTCTACATTTCTGTTTCTCCACAATACTTTAACAGGGGCGACATCTTTAGTCCTTAATCTACGAACCTGTCAATCTAATATAGCAACTGGAGTCTCTTCGTAGGACAATTCTTCAGTAACTTAAACGTATTCAACCGGAACAACCCGAGACGGGTCTCCTCACTTTTATAGCATTGACACGTGAAAGACTAGATAAACAGATTCTAGCCCTGAATGTAATTCTAACTCATGTGCCACTCAGCCACCCTTCGAATGATTCATACGGGCCAATTAACCTAGGTCTAAGCTTGCCCTTCTTGCCAAATCTCATCACGCCCTTCAGAGGTGAAACTTTGAGAAATACCCAATCATCAACATTAAACTCCAAGTCTCTACAACGGACATCGAAATAGGACTTTTGATGACTCTGGGCTGTCAGTAAGCATTCTCTGACAAGTTTCACTTTTTCTTCTGACTGATGGATCATATCAGGTCCGATCAACCCAACCTCTCCTACTTCAAACCATCCTATGGGGAACCTGCATTTCCGGCCATATAAAGCTCAGAAGGCACCATTTGAATAGCAGAATGATAACTGCTATTATATGTAAATTTAATAAGGGGTAGATACTCGTCCCAACTTCCTCCAAAGTCTAGCACACATGCCTGTAATATGTCCTCGAGCGTCTGAATGGTGCGCTCTGCCTGACCGTCTGTCTGGGAATGGAAAGTTGTACTCAGATTAACCTGTGTTCCCAAACTTTTTTGAAATGATTGCCAAAATCTAGTTGTAAATTATCCCCTCTGTCAGAAATAATAGATGCTGGGACACCATGCAGTCGGACTATTTCATTAACATATAACTTGGCATAATCTTCGTTTGAGAATATAGTCCAGACTGGCAAGAAGTGGGCTGATGTCGTCAACCTGTTAATAATCACCCAAATAGAATCAAATTTTCGCTTGGTATGGGGTAATCCTGTCACAAACTCCATATTAACTGCCTCCCATTTTCACATAGGTACAACTATCTCCTGAGTCAGTCCGTCAGGTTTCTAATGTTCAGTTTTTACCTGCTGGCAATTCGAACACTGTGCGACAAACTCAGCTATGCCTTTCTTCATTCCAGGCCACCAGTATATCTCCTTTATATCATGGTACATCTTCGTCGAACCTAGATGAGAGAGTAATGAGAATTATGTACTTCTGCCATGATCTGCTAGTGAAGCCCTGCTACATTTGGGACACAGAGTTGACCTCAAGATCTCAAAACATCATCTTTTGTTGCCTCAAAGGCTAATATTTCACCCTGCTGAACCTTGTCTCTAAGCTATACAAAACTAGGGTCATAGTACTATCGCTCCTTTACCTCTACAACCAGGGATGATACTGCTGTATTTTGAATTACAGCCCTATTATCCTCTGAATCTACTACCTGGACCACTAAACTGGCAAACCGGTGTAGCTCTCGAGACATTTCCCACTGTTCTGGCTTCAGATATGCTAAACTGCCCATGGATATGTGGCTAAGGGCATTATCCACAATATTAGCTATCCCCGGATAATACAAGATGTTCACATCGTAGTATTTTAGCAATTCTAGCCAACGATGCAGCCGCAAATTCAACTCTTTCTGTGTGAAGATATATTGGAGGCTTTTATGATCAGTAAAAATATTCACATGCATGCCATACAAATAATGCCTCCATATTTTTAAAAAATGAACCACTGTAGCTAATTCTAAATCATGGTAGGGTAGTTCTTTTCATGTTTCCTTAGCTGCCTCAAAACATAAGCAATCATCTTACCATGTTGCATCAGAATACAACCTAACCCAATGCCTGATGCGTCACACTATACTGCATAACCCTATGAACCTTCCGATAAGGCTAACACTGGTGCAGATGTCAATCTATTTTTCAACTCCTGGAAACTCTGCTCACAGGCCTCGGTCCAATGGAACTTGGCTGCTTTTTGAGTCAATTTGGTCAAAGGCGCTGATAGGGTAGAAAATCCTTCCACAAAAACTTCTGTAATACCTAGCTAATCCCAGGAAACTACGAACCTCAGTTGGAGTTATAGTTCTAGGCCATGTCTTTATTGCCTCAATTTTCTGTGAGTCAACTTGGATACCAGCATCTGATACAATGTGGCCCAAGAAAGATACGAAATTAAGCTAGAACTCACATTTGGAGAACTTTGCATATAACTAGTGATCTCTAAGGATCTGGAGTACTGTTCGCAAATGATCTCTGTGTTTAGCTTCTGAGCGGGCAATACCAGAATATCATCAATGAACACTATCACAAACAGATCTAAATATGTCCTGAAGATGCTGTTCATCAGATTCATGAATACTGCTGGTGCATTCATTAACCCGAAGTAAATAACTAAGAATTCAAAATGTCCATATCTGGTCCTGAAAGCTATTTTCGGAATATCTTTTTCCCGGACTCGTACCTGGTGGTACCCAGATCTTAAATCAATTTTGGAGAAATAATTTTCCCTATTGCAGTTGATCGAACAAGTCATCTATCCTTGAAAGAGGGTATTTATTCTTAATGGTAACTTTATTCAACTGCCGATAATCTATACACATTCGTAGGGAACCATCTTTCTTCCTTACAAACAGAACTGGCGCAGCCCATGGCGAAGTACTAGGCCTGATAAAACCCTTATCTAATAAGTCTTTCAACTGTTCTTTCAACTCTTTCAATTCAGCGAGAGCCATTTGGTACGGGGGGATGGATATAGGTTGTATACCATGGTGGCAAGTAGATAGAAAAATCGATCTCACGCTTTGGGGGAACACCCGGGAGATCATCTAGGAACACATCTGAAAACTCATTAACTCAGGTATAGACTGAAGAGTCGGGGATTCTGCTTTCATATCCCAAATGCTAACAATATTGTAAATACAACCCTTCTCTATCAACTTTCTTTCCCGAAGATAGAATATGAACCTTCCTTTGGACGTAGCTGCATTGCCTTTCCATTCTCGCACTACCTCCCTTGGAAAGTGAAATCGGACGGTTTTGGTCCAACACTCCACATTGGCATAACATGGCGCTAGCCAATCATACCCATAATCACATCAAAATCAATCATTTCTAGCTCCACTAAATCTGCTAAAGTCTGGTGACCGACAATCTCTACTGTATAATCCCGGTAAATTCTCTTAGCAATAATAGAGTCACCAACGGGTGTAGACATTGAGAAAGGTCGCTGAAGCAATTATGGTGTTATACCAAACTTTTGGGATACTAATGGAGTAACATATGACAAAGTGGAACCTAGGTCTATCAGAGCATAAACTGAGTGAGAACAAACATCCAGCATACCTGTCACAACATCTGGTGACAACTCAGACTCTTGTCGTCCCGGTAGAGCATAAGTGTGATCCTGACCGCTGCCTAAACTAGATGCCCCTGATCTGCCTCTACCTCTGCCTGCTGGAGCTGGGGGCCTACGCCCTGCCGAGGGTGCTGGAGCATGCGATCCTATTGAGGACCTATTCTGCTGGTCCCGGTCACCCTAATTTCTGTTCGGACAATTCCTCATCATATGACCCTCTTGGCCACAAGCATAACATGCAGTGGAACCATATCGACACCTCCAAAAATGCTATCGACTGCAAATCCTACAATGCGGTACAACGAGCCTGCTCTGATCAGAACCTCTCGGCTGCTGCAAGCCTGGTAATCGTGAACTCTCGCCCAGACCTGACTGTTTGCGACGATCTGACCTACCACCCTGCTGCATTTGAGGTAAAGGTCTGGGTGGCCTGCCTAGCAACCAAGATCAGGGCCTCCCCAGAAACTCTGCCTACAAATCAGCGGGCCTAGTCCTCCGATGCTACTCCCGACTCACCCTTTCAACCTCATACTGGCATTGTCTGATTCTATCTATGTTTTGAGCAAAAGCCTGAATACGCGCAATATCCATATCCTTACGTATTGTGGTGGTAATACAAGACTCCACATACTCCGTAGCAAGCCCCATGATGAACCGGTGTACCCTGGCTGGCATTGTATCAACAAAAGGTGGTGCATATCTTGCCAAAGAGTCAAACCTCAATGAGTACTCCCAAACGCTCATGCTGCCCTGTTCCAGATGTAAAAACTGATCCTCCCAGGCCTGTCGAATCTCCCGGGGCAAGTAGTAATCTAGGAAGGCTTCTAAAAAATTGGGCCGTGTAGGTGGGGGTACATCTCCACCCCTGGACCTCTCCCAACTCTAGCACCACGGAACTGCTATATCTCGAAGATGGAACAGTACCAACTTAACTGACTCTGTGGACAAGACATGCATCACCCTGAATATTTGCTGCAACTAGTCCAAGATGTCCTGAGGATCCTCTTTGCGGTTTTTCCCCATGAACTGTGGAGGACTCAAGGAAAGAAACTCTCGGACCCTCGAACTTTCGGGCCCCTCAGTGGCTTCAACAACAACTGGTGCCACTGGCTGACGCTAGGCGGCCAACATCTGAGCCAACATGTAAACAACAATCCTAACCTCTTGATCCGATGGTACAGGGATGAAAGGGGGTGATACTGGTGTATTTGATACACTAAAGGGCTCCTGGTGTGGCGTAGAATGCTGGGGAGACCGGGATGAAGTCTTCCTATCGCCCCCAGATCGGGCCGGCTCTGATTGGGGCCCCTGCTAGTGCCTTCTCCTACCGCAACATCCTGCTCCCGACCAGTCGTGGTCCATCATGCGTCAGACATTTTCTCTGTAAATAAGCAGAATGATGTAAGCCTAGGGATTTACCCTATACAACATAGCTCTATAGCACAGCTGGAGAAGAAAGGAGGGTAACCACGCTATTATGCCTTGCAACCTCCTGCTTATGGAATGTGGCGCACAATACACCCATAGACAAGACTCTACTAGACACGGCTTACAAACTCCCTAGGATACGACCAACTTTTATACCAAGTTTGTCAAGCACCACCTTGAGAGGTATGACTGGCACCTAATGCTACACTGGGATCTGAACTGACTTGGTTGGGCTTATGCACTTCTGGTGCATGCCCGCAACTCAAATCAAGAAAACACGAGCTATATCTCGGTTTTGAACTCAGCCTCAGGCCGACAAGACCACATAGCCACCTATAAAAGAAAACAACTAACCAACAACAAGGCAATAAAGGGATCCTATGCGGGCCGACAAGACTACCATGCTGTCTAGTTATAACAGAATGAAAACAGGCGGTAATAATCATGCTATAGCTGACAAGACTGCTAACTAACTAGCCAAACTAGGCCCCACACGGCCAACACATAAAAGATAACATATGTATGCCCCACACGGCCAACAACAACCAACAATTGAGAAACTGTAGTATGCAAGCCTCTATGAGTGGAATAGTGATCAGGATAGGGCCTCGGCCTACCCAAAAGCTATACAACAGAAGAACAAACCTTTCTAACTATCAACTCTGGAGAAAAGGAGCTGATTGAACTTCTAACTGGGGTTGATCACTAGGAAGGTCCTGAACCACGTCTATCTGCACCTGTAGACAAGTAACGTAGTACCCCAAGGATGGGAATCAGTACAATATGTACCAAATATGTAAGGCAGTAATGAAAATGACTGAATAAAACTTGATGAAAGAACTGAAAGTAAACAACAAAAAGGATAAGAGCTATAACCTGAATAGCCTTGTAATCTAAATCATAACTAACAAGTGAATATACAAACAAGAATCTAATTGGGGGCCCATAAGCCTGGAAGGTGCAAGCAACACAGAATAACCTACCTGGGCCCCCATAAGCCCTGGAAAGTGCCAATCAATCTATATATCTCTATCGGTACATCTGAGGCTCCATAAGTGACTGCAACTGCGTCTCAGGCAGACTAGGCCCTCGTGAGGGTCAGAAATATCATCTTTGACATAGAAGGAGTTCATAGAAGACTCCATCATGGCCTCGAAGGCTGTACTTTAGTCCATTCAGACTCTCAATAGCTCCGTAAGCAACTCGATAGCTTGTAAGCCATTCAATAGCTCGTAAGCAACTCAATAGCTCAGAAAGCAGTCTCATAGTGCCTAAATGATGGCAACATCGTGGCTTCGTAAGCAACTCAATAGCTTCGTAACCCTAAGCAGTATCATAGCCCCATAGGCAGTCTATAGCTCCCTGAGCAACTCGTACGATCAGTAGTCCATTGGGCTATTACATTCGAGTTCAGAAGTCACTAAAGCGATACTAATCATATCAATGTTACGAAAGGAATAACTTGCCGAAGAAATAGCCTTAACATACCTTAATCAATGATTTATATACATTCAAATAATTCCAACCTGAAGTCAGTAATTTCACCAATTTGCATCCCTCACGCTGAGAAAATAAGGCTATTTCAATACTAACAATCTACAAATAGCAATATCTTTCAATATAATTGACTATAACTTTAACTTCAATTAATTCAGCCGAAAACTTGCCAATTCCCGAGAATTTAGAAGGTAGAACTGCTTACCTATTTTTGTAGATGCTTAGGACTCAATTTAAAGTAATTTCGACAATCTTTACTCGGCGAAGTTCCGGTACACCGAGCAAATTTTTAAGAAATAACTCCGCAAAGGTGCTTCTCATAGGCCTAGAACTCGTTATCCAAGGTGAATTTGCGTTTGGATGGAGTTTAGCAGCGTAATTCGGTGAAAAATAGAATAAAGATAGGGAGGACCTTCGTGGAGTTACGTTCTGATCTTGGAAATTATAACTAATGAATTAACTTGACTTATATATATATATATATATATATATATATATATATATAGAGAGAGAGAGAGAGAGAGAGAGAGAGAGAGAGGGCGGTGGGGGTCGGGTGCGCCGCACGGGCCATCGCGCCACAGGGCTGCCGCACCGCGCTGTCCACTGCGCCGAGTGGCTGCCGCACCACATAGGCCCTCACGGCCTAGCCTCGCCCAGCCCTTCTAGCCCACTCGATGATGTCCTCGCAAGTCCTACCACCGAGACTTCTCCCGCACACGTCATGCTCTCATTGCTCACCGCAATTCACCGCGCACGCATACTAGCTGCTAACATCTTACAAGGTGTAAGAAATATGTTTTCTAACTCAAATTCATATTCATTCGTACGACATCATTCTAAAGTAGTACGTTAAAATAAATAAAATTAAAAAAAGCTCTCATAAACGTCTAAGATTACACTTTTGCATATTTTAACATCTATATTTATTTTACTTAAATAAATTCACTTAAAATATGTATTATGTAAACTTTTCATTAATTATTAACATTTAGAACATTAAAATCAATTAAGTTTTTTCTAATTTAAGATACTATATAGGAAGTCTTAATTTTTAAGACTTTAAAATCAATGAGTATTTTATTTTTTATGAAAAAAAATATTTGAACTCTGTATCATAACTATAATACCTTTCATATTGTTTTTCTTAATATAAAATTATGAAATTAATTTTAATTTTTTTAATTTTATCTTTCTTTATTTGAGCTATGGATGAATTCTTCGTATTCTAGAATGAAGCTTCATTCTAAATATTGATCGACTTTTTTACCATAGATTTTACATTGTCCAAAATTATAACTCAATTATCTTTTTAATAATTAGAAATTTAAAATCAGCTAAAGTTTAATTATTAATTTATTATATGCTTAAATTATTTATGGCTCCTTAATATATATGACTCTAAATTTAACTAAATTTGTACCTTTTCTCATTTGAACTATATAAAATATATATAACTCCTATCCAAGAAAAGTATGCATTAAAAAAAAGAAAAGTGTGCATTGATTTTGTATTAACACAATAACACCTCGTACCCTCGAAGGGACTCCCGACCTTAGTACGTGACTCTTCAGGTGGTTTGTAATTTGTACGGTGAGCGGAGTCTTTGACTAAGTATGAAAGTGACCTAGAGTTGATATAATGGAAGTGAATTTCATAAAAATTTAACAACATAGGTACTGTAGATGACATACGAGCCGTAGACTTATTTTACAATTCGTATGCCGAAATATGGAGGGGTGTCTTGTGGTTAAGCCATTGTTTAAGGATTTTACAGTCTGTTCTAAGAAAGCATATGAATTCTATGGAGCGTATGTCTCCACCATAAGTGGAAACCAACCTACGAATCTAGAATTTAATCTATGAACTGTTCGCAAATGAAACTTCTGAGAATGCGCAAGGAGCAGTTCAACAGATAAAACATTCTATGACCCGTAAAATGATTCTATGGACCATACCTAGGAACCATACTACTAAAAAAACTGTAAAAAGAGATGTAAAAAAGATACCTCTCAAGTTCTCTTTTTGTGAAAAAGAGACCTAAACGCAACCTCAATGGTAGGTCTAAAAAACGTAGGTCACTTTTCGCTAGAGACCTTTCGGAGACCTCGCAAAGTCTCCGAGTAATATTGTAGATTTTTATAAAATGAGATCTCGTGAAGTTTCTCCTTTATTTTTTCTTTTATTTTTTATTTTTGCAATAGGCGACTTCATGAGGTCTCCAATTTATTTTCACAAGGATTTAAATATTTATTTAATTTCCTGAAGGAGACTTCTCGAGTTCTCCTTTATGCATTTTGTGGAAAACAGATTTGAATAAAAGAGAGCTCATGAAGTTTCTTTTATGCATTTTCTGGAAAATGAAATTGTAGATACAAGATCTTATGAGGTCTCTTTTCTACCAAAAAACTGATAACATATTGCTGCTTCTGCTTCTGCCCACCTGCTATTTTAAATCAATTCAATATAATATATATATATATATATATAATATAATATAATTAGCTAAATCAAGCTCAAAGAGCTCCCAACAACCAATCAAACTATAACAAACATATTTACTAAATATTCTCCAATCAAACAACATCTAAATCAATTTTAAAGTAGTTTAAATAACATAAGTCATAAGTTAAATATCTTTAAAATATGCAAAACACTTTATAATCTTTATAAACCAAAATCAAATAGTACAGAACTTAGTTTATCCAACATAATATTAAAATTCAATAATTAGGAGGTGTGTTTTTCTTATCCTCATTCTCATCCTCATCATTGCTGGGCTCATCTACTATACCGCTGGATTGACTATATATCTGATGATGTATGAGTCAAGACTGATGAGGTCAGGGAGGGTGAACTGCACCACTGGGAGAAGGTGGAATCCCCTCTGAAGCTAGTAAGACATCTAATTGTGCCTTCATACCCACATACTCTATGTCCCTCCGCCTTTCCCTAGCCAGTGAGGCTTCAGCTTGGGTAGATAGTTCAACGATCTTTTACTCCATAGCTAATATTGTCGCCTGACGCATCAATCCATCATCACAGGAACTACCTAGGCCTTGTATCCCAGAATGAAATTCACAAAATGTTCGCTGAGGCATGTCGTAAGTAATTCCATACCTAATCGGGCCACCAACCTAGTCTAGCCACATTCTTTCAACTAACTCTTGGCTAAGTGACATGCCTCGGTTATCAACTGGCTGAGTCTGACAAAAATTCTCAATGAATTATTGATATTGAGTTTGAATTCCACAGTAATAATATTAAAATATAATTTAAAAAAAATAAAAATAACACTTAATATAAATCGAAGGAAATAAAAAGAAAGAAAAAAGACAGTGAAAATTAAAACCATCTAAAATTTTAGTCAAATATTATGACCTTTAAAAATAAATAATTCTTTTAAAATTCCAGGAGCATCTTTTATGTTTTTTTTTTCAAATTTGTAATCTTTAAATTGGGAGCTCTCTACAATTTGTTTACTTTTAGCACCTATGCCTGGACCTTTTTAAAAATTATCTTATTATAAGTTTCTTTCTTTTTAATTTTTCCTTTTTGTTTTATCTCTGTTTATTCTCTTAATATTATTTGATTGAACTGGTTTCTCCATGTGAAACCTGTTCTCTTTTGAGGGATAGATAAAGGATAATAGTTTTAACAACTCTATTAAGTAGAAGATGAGAAGCCAGAAATTCATATAAGGAAATTTAAAAAAGTAATCTAAAATATCACACCTAGATTCTACTATTTTATATATATTAATAAAAAATAAAATAAATATTAATTCAAATTAGATGCTTATGTAGGTCAGCTCAAGAAAATTTTATCCCATGGACAGAAGCAATATCAAGGTCTGATGCTCTCACAACAACTCCTTCCTCAATAACTCGACGCGTTGTTAACCACAGGAAAAAATAACATTTCCACAATTTCTTGGTCATTTACAGATATTGGCTGCCAAATTGCAGTACACCAAACATGTCAAAGTGCTTAGTGAAATAAGACAAGCAAAATACTACATGGATAATGATACATTCCATGAGGTCACAGTGAAAGAGAATCACAAGAAGAAAAGAAGATAACGCCACATTTTACCTTCCCCCGGCATAATGCTCACAAGTCTCCTAGACTCTTCAACTATTGCAGTACAGAGGGATCTGGTTCAGGCCTCTTTCCCTTATTATATAAGTAGTAGCCTCTTTTGTCCTCCTTGCCTGCATTTCTAAAATTAGTTTCCTAAAGCAAGACCTTACTAAGAAGTCTTTTTTCCTCACACAGTGACTAAAATTTCTTGTCATGAGTAAAATCATAGCAACTTTTGATTCTTGCTCATTTAAAATTGATTGAACTCCTTGTTATCATTATCACGAAATAAGTAGTAAGTTAAATGCGAGAAATAATATATAACCATGCCTATACGACCATTTTCCATCATAAGGGGAACTAATGGAAACTGAAAAGTGCGATATGAAAATGTTGCAGCGAACCCTTTGACTACTGCCAGAAATGCACTATATCCAAACAAGCCAAAAAGCCTGTAAAATTACAATCAACATTTTATTAGGAAAGTATATGCCTTAGATAAAGAAAAAAAACATGTTATTTCAAGCATATCATCGAAGACATAACATCATATTCCTGCTATTCCAAAGGGCATAGAATCTTTCTCAGTGTGAAAGTAGTATCATACCAAACAACTTTAACATGAAGTTCCATACTTATGGATGGTAGTAGCTAGTTGCATAATAAATATGAATTATAATTAGGATGATAAATATAAAAATATACAGGGTGTCACTTAGAAAAGTAAATTAGAGAGCACACGTCTATAATTTTTAAGCGAAAACTTGAGAAATCGAATCAGGAGAGAGGATTTTACTGGAAAGGTCCAATTCACATGCCAAATTCAGTGATTACTCGACCGACTCTGAGAACATCGATGTGAAGATTTGCCAAAATCATAGAACTGAACACTTTGTGTTCCCTTGTAGATTAAAACAAATTTAAAAGCAAAATTGAGGAAGGATAATTGAATGCAAAAAATCATTAAATTTAAAAAGCACAAGTCAATCTTAAATGAATGAGAAACCCATTAAATATAAATAAATTAAAAAAAAAAAGAAACTTACCTGGAAGATCTGGAAATTAAACCTATCACCGCGGCTGGAGGCAAGACTAGCTGCGAAAGAAGCAGCGGGACCGGCGGGAGCAACAATGGCGGATGGAAGACAGGGAAGAGTTTGGTGAGAGAGTTGAAGGGTTTTGAGAGAAGGGGAAAAATGGATATCCGATAGGGGGAACAAGTGTTTGGTATACTTTTATTATAAGGAGAGACCTCATAATATCTCCTTCTTTAAAAATTTTATTGACCGGGTTTGATTAAAAAGTTATATTTTTCTATTATTTTGTTTATTTTAAAAAAGATTAAAAAATTATTTATAAAAATAATATTTTTATGCATTTTGACTGATATTATATTTGTTTCAACCAAATTTTTAGTATAAATAAAATATTATAATAAAATAATTTGGCTTAAAAATATTTTCAAAAATTATTGGTATTAATTATAGGAATATTCATTTTTTAAGTTGTAAAGCACTCAGGATTTAATATTTAATTTGAATTTTACTATCGTATAACAAAATAAATTTATTAAAATTTGAAGATAATTTTATTAGATTTGATAGAATTATATAACAATCGTGAGCATTTATTTTAAGATTTTTTCATATCAATGTTAATTGGTTATATAAATTTTAATATTATAATTATTCATTTGTTAATTTTTTCCATCATTTTCTAGTAATTTGTTTAAAATTATTTACTTCTTTTTTATAATTACGTAATTTTATTTATCAAGGAAATAAGTATTTACAAGTAAAGAAAAATTTATTTACTTTTCTAATTGCTAATAAGTTATATGTTCAAAATATGATAGATGTAATAGTTCATATTCTGCATTCAAAATTTTATTTTATTAATTTTTGCTACGAATATAAAGATTGTGAAAAATCAAATTCATCAAATATAATATTTTTATGAGATTTATTAATGTTCTTTAAAAAAGATAACTTGCTTCAAAAGAAATTATTTTTTATTTTTATTTAGACAAAAAGAATAGTAATATTAAAAATTAGTTGAACTTAAAAGATAAATCAAGTAATTTATTAAAATTAATTAAATTCGATTTGATCAAATTAAAAGTATAAAGACATTTTATTGTCAATATACATAAATTGAAAATAAAAAATACTTATTCTTTTTATCAAAATTTGATTTAATTAATAACTTTAAGATTAAATCAAACTTACAATACTTCAAATATTTAATCATCAATTTCAAATATTTAAAACGAAACAAAATAAAAATTGAATCCTTTGTTTAAACGAAGAAGTATTATTTTAAAATATAGTGAACATATCTAGTTTACATTAATTTTAAGTATTCTATCCGGGTCATTCTATTTATTATGTTATTTTTATGCTTTAATTTTAAAATAATAATTAAATAAAATTATCATTATTTATTCTTTGATCTCAATTTAATATACTATTCTTTTTACCACACTAATTTTTTATATATTTATTTAAAAAATAGAGGTAAAATAAATAATAAATTTTATTTTAAAATTAGAATAATAACTTTTTAATGTGGTTGTATTACCGCCAGCGGTAGCGATGAAAGAGGTCATATTTGAAATCTGCAAAAGGAGAAATAGATGTTGATTCCATTCGAAATATTACGACGCTGTTTCGTGGATGAAAATTAGGTATGAAGTTTAGATGAATCGCTGAAGTTAATCTGGGAAGAATGGTATGAAATTGAGAGAAACATAGCGGGAGCAAAATTGTGTTCAAACAAAAGAGATAAGAGAAATAATACCTCCAGAATTATGTTAAAAAGAAACTTTTATGATTGAACAAAATGACTTTTGTCCTTGGTCATTCCACACTTGGATCTTTTATATAATAGAAATTACTAATGTATTTATTTTAAATAAGTGATTGATGAGGTCTTCTTTTATAATTACTTTTTTTTTAAAAAAAATGTTTAGAGAATGCATGACATCTCTATCTTTTAAGAATTTATGCGAAATTATTTTTATCATTTAGGAAATTTCCTGAGGTCTCCTTCTTTATTTTTTTTTAAAAAAAAGGACCTCATGGGGTCTCCTTTTGGAGACCGATTTTTGAGGTCTCTTTTTTAAGGTATATTTTTACAGTTTTTTTAGTAGTATATAGGTGAACTTCAGAGGCTTGGTTTTTTCTCGATCAATAGACGAAATGTATGAACCAAAAGTTGATTTTATAATTTTTACCTGACATTCATAAATAGACTTCAGAGAGTTGATTTTTCCTTTTTAAACAGATGAAGCATTCTATAGACCACAGATTTATTCTACAGTTCGTATCTGCGAACCGTAAGTGGGGAGTGCTTGTACATAAATGGTCTACAATTGGACGTACGGACCACAGATCATTTCTACAGTCCGTAACAGTGTCCAGGTACTATAAGTTATGCTTTTTCTCTACATCTATATAAAGTCCGGATGCAATTTTTACTCATTTTCTTCACCTCTCACATGGTAAAACAACTCTCCTATTCTCTTGAAGCTCTCCTAATTTCAGGCAAACCCCTCTCAAGCTATTTCCATGAGAAATTTCTTGCATGCAAATTTATATTTGTGATTCCTAGCTTCCACTCTTCTAGAGTTTCAAGAAAAACCCACTTCTAGCTTAAGTTCACTTAGGAGCCCTTCTTCCCCAAGTTTTCACTTGTGATTTCTCTTATTTTTTCGAAGAAACTAAGGTATGTAAGGAAAACCTTGAGGTGTGGGATATCATGTCCTTCCCACCAATTCTTTCCTTAAACTCATGCAAACTTTTACTACATGATTTGATGAGATTTGTTCCTTGAGTTTGAAATTTCATGTTTAAGCTTTATTAACTCTTTATATCTGTCATGAGTAGTTAAATTTCTCACATCAGCTAATTTTATAAGATTTCTATAATATTTCATAAAAGCACTATAAATAATGATTTTGCCCTTATATGTTAAAAGATGAGTTTTGAGGAAATGTATTGAAATTTCTCCATGAGATTAATGTCACAAATTTGGCGAAGGTCACATGTGATTTTCTTTGAGTTTTGACATACAAAGTTTAGTATGACTATGATCTTTCAATTAAGAGCATGATTTTATGAATTTCTTTAGCTTCTTCATTTAAAGTATGCATATCGGATTATGAGCCTTCAGATGAGGCGTGCTATAGAATTAGAGCCTATGAATAAGGCCAAACTTTATGAACGAACTTTTCTGATGACAGTCATATTTTCAGTATCATAATTTCAAGGGCTATTTTCAGTATCATAATTTCAAAAAAAGGAGTAAGTAGGTAACCAACATGGCATGAGCCTTCTAAGGAAAGTGCCAAAAACTACATTAATCGATGTAGAATTAGAGCGTACCGAGTTTGGGCACATCCCCAAATTTATTTCCCCTGAAAGTGGAAGGTATTTAGGAAATTTTGCAAGAAAGTTAGTTTCAGGCCTCCTACCCAACAAGGTAGGTGGTAGCTTAGGTGGCTGGGTCATACGGATCGGACTCTATCTCAACATGGTGCACTATGTTGGTTGTGTCAGGCCTCCTACCCAACAAGCTAGGTGGTAGCTTAGATGAACGGGTCATATGGATCGGACTCCTTCTCTACATGGTGCACTATGTTGGTTATGCTAGACCTACTACCCAACAAGGTAGGTGGTAGCTTAGGTGGTCCAGTCATATGGACCGGACTCCATCTCTACATGATGTACTATCTCGATTGTGCCACGAACCTCCACAGTATTTTTAATTATAGTATGAACTATAAATTTTAAGGGCAAATTGCATGTTTTTTTTTCAAAACCTTTATGAGGATTTTTGCATGATTGTACATATATTTTTATACACCGACTCTCCATTTCTCAGTATCCTATATTTCATATTTTTGTCATCTTACATACAGTATAATTCTATGTCTAACACCTATTTTTTCCAGGGGTGCTTAATTATTTAATAATGCAGCCTCAGTATAGATACATTTAAATGTGCAACTCATTAAGCTTATCTCAGTTTAACTTTTGATGAGCTCCATTCTCCTCTGAAGAAGTTATCTTTTTAATTGTGTACAGTTTTGTTAGAGGTTATACTAGAAGTCTTGTCCCGGTAAATCAAACATTTCTGTTGTAGAGACTTCATAGATTGTCAGCTAGTATGTTCTCATGTTTATTACTCTAATTTGACCTTTGTGTCACTTTTGTATTAACACGATAATTTTATGAAAAGCTCTATTATTATGCCTGATTTATCCATTTCTCATATTTGTATCATCCATTCCCCTTTCATATTTATATGACTTCTCATAGTTTTATGCCATGTTGAGAGGTACACTCAGGCCAAAAATAGCATCTGCTGCCGGTCTCGCCTAAGTCCTAGGTTGGCGTGTGACAAACTTGGTATCAGAGCACTAGGTTTGATCGTGGGCAAAATAGAAGGCCCGAGTGATACTTTATAACTTAGTTTTGCCTTGTTTATCTATTTATTTATATACATTTTCATGTGATTTTATATAAATGTGAATATATGTGCTAAACAACATGATTAGTCCTTATTTTGTAGGTTTCAATGATTTTGAGGAACTAATTCATAAGTTGGTGAAGTAGAGGAATGGAGTCGGGAGCAAATTGTGAAAGTCGGCAAAGAGCATGCCATGGCAAGGCTCCAGCGCGCCAGGTGGCGTGCCACGCCAGGGCAGCTACGCGACAGGAGATTTCCAACGCGCTGCATGAGCAGCGTGTCACGTTGGCAGCGTGGTGACACCGGTAGTTTTGGCATCCGGAGGTAATTTCCAGAGAGCCTCCGTGTTACCTCCGTGTCACGGAGGCAGTGCTCTGCGATACACTCTGTGAGATGGAGCCATTCCACGACAGGCTAAATTGTGCACGTTTCTCATTTACTATAAATAGGTCCCTTAGCTCCTAAAACCACTTTATCACGATTTTATTCTGGAAAACCACCTAGGAGTGAAGGGAGAAGTGGGAGAATTCATCTAGGGTTTGAAAAATTCCCCTCTCATCTACCAATTCTTGTAAGTATGTTAATTTAGTTTTGGTTTCTTTTAGTTTTACGAACCTGAATGGCTAGAACCCTTCCTCTAGGGTTGAAGCCATGAATTATGATTGTGTTTTTATGAATTTGCGTGGAATTAAGTTATTGATTGTTGTTTTGTCTTGCATTCTGGATTATTGATTGTTTTTATGATTGATCACCATGAAAACATACACGTTAACTTGGGCATTTGCATGAGAAATCATTTACCTAGGTCAGAACATGAGAATGTGAGGAGCATGATTGTATCTCATGATATAATTTGTGTTAGGATAGAAATATACCTAATGCCTTGCTTGGTTGATAAAACGGGATTATTTAGAGACTGACTTAGGTTTATCACATCACCACTCAAAGAAGTAGTTGTGTGGCTAAGTTGAGTTAAACGATTAGGTGCACGAGAGTCCCTACTCATTTCCACATAAACCACATCCACGTAATTAATTTCTCATGAACTAGAAGTAGCATCTTCGCTCACAATGATGTAGTGAGGCTAGTTTGTCGTGTTTAGAGGCTCGAAAGGCCCTGAGCATGCAATTCTAATTATGTGAGACAACAATTGATAGTTTCATACTTAACCCATTGCAATTCGTAATAGCGCATGATTATCTGGTTTTAACTCTATGTTGCTCCTGGAGTGAATTCAGAATATGTCATTGACCAAAATTAGACTTAATTAAACCTCCCTCGAAAACTTTTATAATCGACATATTTGGCGTTTAATATCACACTCGAACTAGGTAGTTAGAGGAATGGGTCCAGTCCCTTTGGGTTCGACATTCCAGTTCTTAAAAAGAGCCACTATATTACTTGCACGACCTGTACGCTTGCGGGAATCGCACAACAAGTTTTTGGCCCTGGCAAAGTTTTGATAATTTATATATTTTTGTGTGATTTTTGAATTTCCTAAAGTGTTGAGAAACTTGGTCTTAGTCTGATCATTTGCAGGTGACAGGTTGTCCTGCCGAGCTGGCTAAAAATAGAGAGCTTGTGGAACCGTTGCTTGAACCTGAACGTCAAATCCATTTGCGAAGGAGAGTAGCTCTAGAGCAAAAGTTGAAGAGACTTCAAGAAAAGGTACAACAACAACCACCTGCGGGACAAGCACAATTGTCATTGGAAGCATTGGCAGCTAGTCCAGTTCGCGAAGTGGCAATTCCACAAGCTACTAATGTGAACGCGGAAACCGGAGCCTGGAGGGAACTTTGAGCTTAAACAGAACATGGTGCAGCTGCTACATTCTAGTGGTTAATTCACTGGGATGGCACATGAGGACCCGCAGTAGCACTTACAGAACTTTCTTGAGATAAGTGACACGTTTGTCCCCACCGGCGTGTCCACAGATTATGTCCGACTGACCCTCTTCCCATTTTCATTGTTGGGAGAGGTGAAAAAGTGGTTGAAGGCTGAGCCATCCAACTCCATAACTTCGTGGGATGACTTGTCTAAGAAGTTCCTTATCAGATTCTTTTCTTCAGGCAAAACTGCAAAGCTGAGAAGTGAGATATTGAGTTTCAAGCAAAGGCCTGATGAGAATTTATATTTGGCTTGGGAAAGATTCAAGTCATTGTTGAGAGATTGTCCCCATCACCAGCAATCAAATGAAGTGCTGGCTCATACCGTTGTAGAAAGTCTAGACCCACACACAAAAATATTACTGGACTCGGCATTGAGTGGGCAAGCCTCGGAGAAGACGTATGATGAGTTGTACACTTTGTTGAACAGAATTGCTCAAGGAAATCCAGAGCGGCACAGCGAGTCATCGAGAGGGGCAGGAAAGAGATCAGGGTTGATAGAGGTAGATGGAATGAATGCCTTGGCAGTGCAGTTAGCTTCGTTCCAGCTTCAGATGATGACTCAGTTCAATAAACTGAGTATGAACCAACAACAGGGCCAGGTTAATACAGTTCAGCAAGCTCCGAGTTGGTGTGAAATTTGTGGTAATAATGGGCACAAGGCAGAATCGTGTGGAGCCAATCCCGAATCAATCAATTTTGTTGGGAATGTGCAGCGGAACAATCAGAATGTTGGACACAACTACAATAGAAATTGGCAGGACCACCTGAATTTTTTATGGGGTGGAAACCAAAAGCAGATTAATATGCAACCTCAACAACAGCAGTATCAGCAGAACAGGCAGAATGATGGTCAAGTGAGCAGCGGCATTGAGGAAACATTGCAGAAAATCATGGAGACCCAGACTCAGTTAGCGGAAAATCAGGCGAGGATGACAATAGACTTAAAGAATCAGCAAATGGCCAACCACAATCTTGAAAAACTAGTGGGTCAGATAGCAGCTGCTTAAAACATGAGATCGCAGGGGGGATAACCAAGCGACATAGATCCTAACTCCCAGCAGGTCAATGCCATCAGTCAGAGAAGCGGCAAGCAATTAGCTGATGCAGTGCCAAAATAGCTGAGAAAGGAGGTGCAACTGGAATTGGTTAGACCAGGACCATCCAAAAACACGGGAGATAATCAGAGTGCTGGGCAACAACATGCACAATCTTCAATGCAGCCAACACAAAGACCACCACCACCATTCCCTCAGAAATTCAGAAAGAGCAAGGAGGAGGAATGCTTCAAAAAGTTCTTTGAGAGTTTTAAAGAACTTCACATAAATTTGCCTCTTATTGATGTTTTGCAAGGAATGCCCAAGTATGCTAAATACTTGAAGGACGTGATTGTGAACAAAGTTAGGTTGGTGGATGTCCAGACTGTAGCACTGACTGAGGAGTGCAGTCACAGGGTATTGAGCAAGATTCTAAAGAAGCTCAAAGACCCAGGGAGTTTTACCCTCCCCATACAAATTGGTAAAGCTGAGGTGCTACGAGCTTTGTGTGATCTAGGGGCAGCAATTAACCTAATGCCCCTATCCTTATTCAACACCCTGGGGTTGGGAAAACCTAGGCCAACGAGGTTGATGCTGCAACTGGCTGATAAGTGACGAGTGACACCTGATGGAATAATAAAGGACCTTCTCATCAAAGTAGGTAAGCTTATTATACTTGCTGATTTTATTGTCTTAGATTTTCAGGTTGATGACCAGGTACCCTTAATCTTGGGATGGCCATTCTTGGCCACCGGAGGAGCGGTGATTGATTTGAGAGCAGGGACCCTGAAAATGAGGGTCGAAGATGAAGAAGAACTCTTCCGTGTTTACCAAGAAATGAACCCATCCGCACACTGCAAAAACCTTTGTCAGGTTAGTGTGTTGTCAGAGGATGAGTGTGGGGTGGAGGATTCCACAGGTGCATGGCCAAGGGTAATGACAAGTGTGCAACTCAAGTCTGATAAAGGGCTTCAAATTGTGAAGAAGTTGGAGGAAGAAAGGAACAGAGTGGAGGCTGTTTCCTCTAAAAATCAAAAGAAAAGGAGATGGTTCTCGAACGGGAACCCAGGTATGAGGATGTCCTAAAAAGGACAGTCCACGTCATGCCACAACATAAAATAAGGCGCTGCTTGGGAGTCAACTCAAGGGTACCTAAGGTACAAATTGTTTAATTTTGATTTTGTGTTGATTTTGTTGTTTTCATTATGTTTGTGTTTTTGGTGGAAGGTTAAGCACAGATGGAAGGGAACTCTGAGTACCGAGAAGGAGGAAGCTAAAAAGCATGAAATAGAAGAAGTGTGGGGTCAAACACCCACCTAGGAGAACTTGAAGAAAAGCATGCTTTTATCTTGGGATAGAGGCTCAGGGAGTATTTCTCGTCCTTTAAATTTTAATTTGATGCTATGAGGACATAGCATAATTTAAGTGTGGGGTGAGAAAAATTTCAAAATTTTTGTGCTTAACAAATTTTTTTTGGTGAATGTAATGCTTGTGAGGAATTTGCGAGAAATTTGAAAAATTTTTATGAGTCAAGCAGGACTTATCAACCGTTGGTTTTTCTTTTCGGTTCTTTTCCGACGGGGGGTCTTTGAACCGAAGAATAAATTTTTTTTCTTTGTCTGTATATAATGTTTTTAGTCATAGTTAGGGACTATTTTTGATGATGGATGGATGACGACCATCTTGAGGAAAATTAGTCATTAAGTTTGGGTTTTTGAAACCGTAGCTAATTGATGCTTGATGTTCTGGGTATGTGCTATAAATATTTGTAAGAGGCAAGTATGGTAAGTGTTGAAGCATGCAAGTGGTATAACTTTGGTTGAGATACTTAGGCTCTTGAATTTGACTCAATATGATTGAAGCTTAATTCTGAATTCTTGTGATTAGCTGAGTAAGAGTCTGCTGAATGTGTCTTGAATTGAGCATGTGCCATGAGTGTAAGGTTTTTGAGTATTCTGTGCTATTGTGGAATGTCTAGAACTTGCCTGGTGTGTTTATAAAACGAAATGAAGAATGTGAATTGTAGGAAATGATTTAGGAATTTCTTTGAAGGAACCCAAATGTTATCCCTCATTTTACCCACCTTGAATATTTAATCCTAATTAGCCCCATTGAGCCTTGAGCCTATTCTTTGATAGCTGCAACATAATCTTAATCCTTTTTCTTTCATTAGCCTTGAATTTGATCCAAAACTCCTAAGCGCTTAAGGAAAAATCTGAAAGAGTAAAGGAGTGAGAAGAATGAAAAAGAAGGAAAAGTGGCAGCTGTAAAAGTTGAGAAAGGTCAAGGGTTCACTTGTTGAAGAGGCTGGAATAGTGGTAGGGAGTAAGAGAACAAATTAATGAAAAAGTTACTTATAGAACTCCTTACTAATAAGTCGAGAGTGCCTAAAGAAATGGGGGAACAAAAGAGGAAAAAGAAAGTTGAAAGGAGAAAAAGGTGAAGTAAGAGAAGGGAAGTTCGTAATGAGGGCGTGATGTATTAAAAGCGGAAGATAGTCACTATTACTGGCCATAATAGTACCTACCCATACCTTAGCTACATTACAACCTAAAAAGTCCTACTTGATCTTACATTCATACATCCTTAAATTAGTGGAGTAAAACACTAAGGGCAAGCTTATGGGTCATTGCATAATGCACATGAATTCTTTGTGAGAGTGAGCGTAATTCTATTCCTATACCCACACATGTTGTGATTTACAAAAATTTTTTGCGTGTGAAAATGGATAACTCTCTTGCCGTGATGGCATATGTTGAATGAAGGATATAATTCAGGTTGGATTCCTTGATCAGTTGATTTGCATGAGTTTGCTAAGATTGAGAGTCGATTCTTGAGGCTAGGAAGTCTTGGCAGAGTTGTATTTCATTTCAATGATTAAATCGTGCATGCTCTATTTTGAGCTTGCTATCTTACATAATCATTATAGTCGTAGCTTGAATTATTTTTCTAAATTAGCTAAGTGTGAGTCTCCATATGCATGAGATGTAAACGGTTTGTTCGAGGACGAACAAGGCTTTAAGTGTGGGGTAGGTGATCGTGGGCAAAATAGCATGCCCGAGTGATACTTTATAACTTAGTTTTGACTTGTTTATCTATTTATTTATATACAATTTCATGTGATTTTATATAAATGTGAATATATGTGCTAACCAACATGATTAGTCCTTGTTTTGTAGGTTTCAATAATTTTGAGGAACTAATTCATAAGTTGGTGAAGTAGAGGAATGGAGTCGGGAGCAAATTGCGAAAGTCGGCAAAGAGCATGCCATGGCAAGGCTCCAGTGCGCCAGGTAGCGTGCCACGCCAGGGTAGCTGTGCGACAGGAGATTGCCAATGCGCTGCATGAGCAGTGTGTCACGTTGGCAGCGCGGTGACACTCGACAGTTTTGGCATCCGGAGGTAATTTTCAGAGAGCCTCCGCATTACCTTAGTGTCACGGAGGCAGTGCTCCGCGATACACTCCGTGACACGGAGCCATTCCACGATAGGCTAAATTGTTCACATTTTTCATTTACTATAAATAGGTCCCTTAGCTCCTAAAACCACTTTGCACGATTTTATTCTGGAAAACCACCTAGGAGTGAAGGGAGAAGTGGGAGAACTCATCTAGGGTTTGGAAAATTCCCTTCTCATCTGCCAGTTCTTGTAAGTATGTTAATTTAGTTGTAGTTTCTTTTAGTTTTACGAACATGAATGGCTAGAACCCTTCCTCTAGGGTTGAAGCCATGAATTATGATTGTGTTTTTATGAATTTGTGTGGAATTAAGTTATTGATTGTTGTTTTGTCTTGCATTCTGGATTATTGGTTGTTTTTATGATTGATCACCATGAAAACATACATGTTAACTTGGGCATTTGCTTGAGAAAGCATTTACCTAGGTCAGAACATGAGAATATGAGGAGCATGATTGTTTCTCACGATATAATTTGTGTTAGGATAGAAATATACCTAATGCCTTGCTTGGTTGATAAAATGGGATTATTTAGAGACCGACTTAGGTTTATCACATCACCACTCAAAGAAGTAGTTGTGTGGCTAAGTTGAGTTAAATGATTAGGTGCACGAGAGTCCCTACTCATTTCCACGTAAACCACATCCACGTAATTAATTGCCCACGAACTAGAAGTAGCATCCTCGCTCACAATGATGCAGTGAGGCTAGTTTGTCGTGTTTAGAGGCTCGAAAGGCCCTGAGCATGAAATTCTGATTATGTGAGACAACAATTGATAGTTTCATACTTAACACATTGCAATTCGTAATAGCGCATGATTATCTCGTTTTAACTCTATGTTGCTCCTGGAGTGAATTCAGAATGTCATTGACCAAAATTAGACTTAATTAAACCTACCTTGAAAACTTTTATAATTGACATTTTTGGTGTTTAATATCACACTCGAACTAGATAGTTAGAGGAATGGGTCCAGTCCCTGTGGGTTCGACATTCCAGTTCTTAAAAAGAGCCACTATATTACTTGCACGACCTATACACTTACGGGAATCACACAACAAGGTTCATGTGTCATAGGAAATTATGAACCCGTGTCTAGTAGAGTCCTATTTATAGACATGTAGCGCACTACATTTATAATTGAAAGCTGAAGGATATTTAGGAAATACTACTCTTCTTTCACACTCTATATTGTGCTATAGAGAAAGCTCTAAGAATTGAATCTAACTCATGCTTTATTACGAATTGCATCTCTTGATTTGTAATGGCTCTAAAAAGGAAGACGAACACAAGCTAAAGGACTAGCACGAGTGTCAATACCACAACAAGGTAGAGGTTAGTGAGTTGCCCTAGACACAAAGGATGCAGGCAAAGTCCCACGGTCGCTTAGTTGGCCATTTCACCAAGATATCATCTCCTCCCCCAAAAGTAGACCCAATAGGGAACCCCAAATCTTTCCTACCTCAGTAGCTGCACTCTTAATGCATAATTTTAGGGAGCAATCCAAATGCCCACACAATTAGTGGCCGCTCAATCCCAACGATAGGAATCCACTCTAGTCACTACTAGTTCAAAGAATCATACCAACACTTCCCGAATCAGGGAATTTCTCAGCCTGAGCCCACCAATCTTCACAGGGTCTAGAGTAGAAGAATACCCCCCAGAACTTTATTGATAAAATTTAGAAAATTCTGTGGGTTGTGCTGTTAGTGAAATGGAGGGAGCTGGACTCGCCTCTTACCAATTGAAGGACATTGTTAATACATGGTATGAACAGTGCGAGATGGCCCGGGGAGAGGATGCAACTTTGACTATATAGGAGGAACTTATGGAGGCGTTTAGTGACCACTTTCTACCCTTGGAGTTGAGGGAATCCAAGGTCGAGGAGTTTATGTCCCTCCAATAGAATGACATGAGGGAGTATAGAATCAAGTTCACTTATCTAGCCCACTTTGCTCCGGAGACGGTTTCCAGAATGAGTTCCAAAATGCATCGATTTGTGTATGGCCTTGGAAGACAGATAGGGGCGCATGTGTTGTGGCCCTTCTTTACAAGGGAACGGATATACCCAAATTGATGGTCTATGCCCAGAAAATTGAGTATAGGAAACAGAAAAGTAGGCTTGACAGAGAGCATCATCAAAGTAAGAAGGCCAGGTCGGCTAGCCGAGATAGCAGTCACAGGGAGGGCAGTAGCCAATCTGTATTTCATCAAAGGTCGTTAGAACCTGCCACATCCGCCACCAGTGCACTACCCCAGAGGTCCACGAATGATTAGAAAGGTCAGAGTAGTGAGGGTTATAGTCACAATGTTACGCTCCTAGTCTCAGGACAGTGTTACTTAGAGTGTCCCATGATTTCCCCCATACAACAGGTGTAGGAGAAGGTACCTGAGGAAATTTTTGATTAGGGGCCATTAGATGTTTTGGATGTGGGCACCAGGGTCACTTCTAAAGAGACTAACCTAATGCAGGTAGAGGGCTGGGGGGCAATGCCGTCAGGTCCTATAATACCACCCCCGCTCCCGTAGCTCCTTTACATGGTACTCAAGCCCCATCTAGGAAAGGTGTGATCAGAGATAATGGGCAGAATCACTTATATTCTTCGCTTATATGCTTTAGCTATCTACTAGGATCTAGAGGCATCTCCATATGTTGCCACACATATGATATTAGTATTCACTCTTAATGTTTATGCCCTTATGGATCCTAGATCCACCATATCATATGTGATGCCTTATATTGCTTAAAGGTTTGGGTTAGAAACCGAGCGACTTAGTAAGCCTTTCTCAAATGAATTTCCAAAGGTGTCTCTATATGAGCTTTCGGAGATCCCTCCTGAGAGGAAGATCAATTTCAGGATTGATGTTTTTCTCGGCATGAAGCCTATTTTTGTTCCCCCATACAGAACGGCCCTAGTAAAGTTGAAGGAATTGAAGGAGCAGCTAAAGGACCTACTCAAGAAAGGTTTTATTCGACCAAGTACCTCACCATGGTTGCACTAGCCATATTTGTCTGAAAGAACAATGGGTTCTTGCAGATATGTATCAACTATTGAAAGTTAAGAAAGTTCACCATAAAGAAAAGGTATCCGCTTCCAAGGACCCATGATTTGTTCGATCAACTATAAGGCGCCAAGAATTTTTCCAAAATTGATCTTAGATCGATGCATCACCAGTTGAGGGTGATGGAAAAGGATATCTTGA
This sequence comes from Datura wrightii, assembly GCA_035772735.1. Taxonomy (NCBI): domain Eukaryota; kingdom Viridiplantae; phylum Streptophyta; class Magnoliopsida; order Solanales; family Solanaceae; genus Datura; species Datura wrightii. The sequence continues at coordinate 150,837,294 of JASDFA010000018.1, forward strand.
AGACGACTTTCAAGATCCATTATGGACATTATGAATTTCTTGTTATGTCCTTGGGATTTTCAAATGAACCAGCAACCTTCATGGATCTCATAAACAGTATTCAAGCCACACATTGACTTATTTATGATTGTGTTCATTAGCAACATATTGATGTATTCAAAGAATGAGGGTGAACATACAGATAACCTTAGAAAAAAATTGCAAACACTCAAAGATCGCCAATTATGTGCTAATTCCTCTAAGTACGAGCTTCGGCTGAACTCAGTAGATTTTCTAAGACACTTGGTGTCAGGTAAGGGTTTCAAGGTAGATCCTCAAAAGATTGAGGTACTGAAGGATTGCTGAGACCCACGACTCCCATAGAGATTAGGAGTTTCCTGGGTTTGACGGGTTACTACAGGAGGTTTGTGGTGGTATTTTCCTCTATATCCATTTCATTGACTATATTGACTCAAAGAAAGACCAAGTTCCAATGGCCAGAGGCCTGCAAGAAGAGCTTTCAGAAATTAAAAACCAAGTTGACTATCGCTCTAGTATTGACTTTGCTAGAAGAAACTAAGGGGTTCTTTTTTTATTGTGATGCTTTAGGGATAGGCCTTAGGTGCGTGTTAATGCAAAATGGGAAGGTAATAAATTATGCTTCTAGATAGCTAAATATTCACGAGAGGAACTACCCGACACATGATCTAGAATTGGCTGTAGTGATCGTTGTGCTAAAGATGTGGCGCCATTACTCTTATGGAGTCCATGCGGATATTTCGCAGACCATAAGAGTCTCCAGTACATATTCTAGTGGAGGGAGTTAAATCTCAGGCATATAAGGTAGTTTGAGTTGCTCAAGGACTATGATATGGAATCTTATATCATCCGAGAAAGGCTAATGTAGTGGCTGATGCTCTTAGTCGATAATCCATGGGATGTTTGACTCATATTTAATGGAGTAAGAAAGACTTGTCTAGAGATGTTCATAGATTGGCAAGCCTAGAAGTATGCTTATTAGACTCCGAGGATAGCGGTGCAGTGGTGCTAAATAGAGTATAATCTTCCTTAGTTGTGGAAGTAAATGGGAAGAAATATGATGATCCTATCTTTTTCCAGCTGAACAAGGGAATTCACAAGCATAGGACTATGGATTTTAAACAAGGAGGAGATGTATTTTAAGATACCAAGGCAGGTTGTGTGTCCCAAATATGAATGGACTTCAAGAGAGAATCATGGAAGACGCACACAGTTCTAGATACTCTATCCACCCAGATTCTACCATAATGTATCATGACTTGAAAGAGATTTATTGGTGGAGAACAATGTAGCAGACTACATCGCTAAGTGTTAGAATTGTCAGTAAGTAAAAGCCGAGCATCAGAGGCCTAGAGGCCCAGAGGCCCAGAGGCCCAAAGGCCTAGCCCAGAGTATAGAACTACTAGTGTGGAAGTAGAAGATGATTAATATTGACTTTGTGATATGTCTACTTGCTTATTCCGAAAGCATGATTCGATTTTGGTGATTGTAGACAGACTCGCCAAGTGGGCACATTTTCAACCTGTCAAGACAACAAACTCAGTAGAAGATTATGCTAAGTTATACATCCGGAAGATTGCCCAACTGTATGGGACCGCAGTGTCCATCATCTTAGATAAGAGCACTCACTTCATAGCTCACTTTAAGAAGTCTTTCCAGAGAGGTTTGGATGCTCATATTACTTTGAGTATGACTTATCACTTGAAGATAGATGGTCAGGTTGAGAGCATAATTCAAATGCTCGAGGATATGTTGAGAGCTTATGTTCTGGATTTCAAAGGCAATTAGGATGACCACTTGCATCTCATTGAGTTTGCATATAATAATAGCTACTATGCTAGTATCAAAATGGCTCCTTACAAGGCTTTTTATGTGAGAGGATGTAGATGACCTATTGACTGGTTTAAAGTTGGAGAGGAAGAATTACTTGGACCAGACTTGGTTCACTAGGTTGTGGAGGAAGTTACTTTGATTTAGGAGTGATTAAGAACTGCTCAAAGTCTCCAAAAATCCTATTCATATGTACGACATAGAGACTTGGAGTTTTCTATTAATGATTGGGTGTTCCTGAAGGTTTCGCCTTTGAAAGGTGTTATGTAATTCAGAAGAAAAAGAAAACCTAGTTTGAGGTTTATTGGCCCTTACAGGATCATAAGGTGAGTTGGGTTAGTGGCTTATAAGTTATAGCTGAATGCAAAATTAGCTTTAGTACATTCGATTTTCCATGTATCTATGTTGATGAAGTGCATGGTAGACCCGTCTCTAGTTGTCCCTATCGAGAATATATGTGTCCAAGGGTACCTAATGTATGAAGAAGTCCCAGTGGCCATCTTTGATCACCAAGTTCGCAAACTGAAAACTAAAGAAATTTCTTTAGAGAAAGTATTATGGAAAAATCAGAATATCAAAGAGGCTATATGAGCCCAAGGATGAGATGAAAGCAAAATATCCCCGACTATTCCTCGAGCAGGAGAAAACTACCCCAGGTACTGATTCCAGCTTTGCTCAGTGTTTTCATGGCTCTACCCCTTTGTCATTGTTCATTATCTATAGAACTCATGCTCCATGCTTAAATGAAATCTTTCCATGCTTCATGAATTCATGTCTCTATTACATTTCCCTATTTCCCATGACTTATGCCTACAATCACTTACTCTGTATGGTTTTCTAAATTCTTCTTGTGCGGTTTGGTACCTATCAAAAATATTATTCCATCAGTGTAGAGTAGTAATAGGGGAGTGAGCATGAGGTAGTAGGAAAGGTACTCAACTAATTTTGATGTTCCCATTTTTGTGATCTTAGAATCCAATGAGGGCTTAGAGTGATTCCTGTGCATTCTTTCCTATTGTTGTGGTTGATTTTGCTATGTGAGGCTTTTGGTGATGTTTTGGTTAGCTGAGTAAAATTTGAAATTTGGGATAGTACCAGTTACAAGGAAATTCTAGCAAAAAATTTTTGGAGGATTTTAGAGTCTACTAGTATTCGCAGTCATCATTCAAGGATGAATGATTCCAAGGGAAAGATATTGTAAAACCTTATACTCCCTATGGGATTCCTAATCTTAGTATGTGACTCTACAGGTGGTTTGTGGAGTTTGTATGGTGTGTGAAGTTTTTAACCAAGTATAAAAGCACCCAGGAGTTGATACAATGGAAGTAAGAATTTCAGAAAAATTTAATTTTATAGGTACCGTAGATGACATATGGGTTGTAGATTTATTTTCGAGTCGTATGCCGAAATACGGAGGGGTGTCTTGTTTGAGCCACTATTTAAAGATTTTACAGTCCATTCTATGAAGCGTATGTCTCCACAATAAGTGGAAGCCCCATTTTCTAAGCTACTATTAAGGTGTAGAAAACCAACATACGAACTACATAATTTAATCTACGAGCCATACTTTATGCCATAGATAAAACTTTAGAGAATGAACAAGAAGCAGTTCAATAGATTCTATGGTCTGTAAAATGATTCTACAGACTGTACCTAGGAACCGTAGGTAAACTTCTAAGGCTTGATTTTTCCTCGATCAACAGATGATTCAATATAAGAGCTGCAAGTCGATTTTATGATTTGTACCTGGCATCCATAAATAAAGTTGATTTTCCTTAGTTCAACAGATAAAGCATTCTATGGGCCACATATTTATTTTATGGTCCGTATTTGTGTACCATAAATGGGGAGAGCTTGTCCAAAAATGGTCTATGATTGGACTTATGGACCGAAGATAATTTCAACGGTCTGTAACAATGCTCGAGTACCATATGTTGTGCCTTTGTATCTACATTTATATATAGGCCACACCCGATTTCTCACTTATTTTCTTCACCTCTCACTTGGTAGAACAATTCTCCTCTTCTCTCAAAACTTGCCCAAATTCAGGAAAGCCCTTCTCAAGCTATTTCTATGAGAAATTTCTTTCATGCAAACTTAGATTTGTGATTTCTAGGTTTTACTCTTCTAGGGTTTCAAGAAAAACCCACTTCTAGCTCAAGTGGATTTAGCAGTCCTTCCCCAAGCTCTTTCTTATGATTTTCTCTTTTTAGAAGCAACTAAAGTATGTAAAGCAAACCCTAAGTGTGAGACATCATATCCTTTCCACCAATTCATTCCTTAAACTCATGCAAGCTTTTACTACATGATTTGATGAGATTTGTTCCTTCAGTTGAAAATTTCACATTTAAACTTTATGAACTCTTTATATCTATCATGAGCATTTAAAATTTTCACATAAGATAATTTTACAAGATCTCTATAACTTTTTAATGACTGCACTATTAATGAAGATTTTTCCCTTATGTGTTAAAAGATGAGTATTGAGGAAATGACTTGCAATTTCTCCATGAGATTAATGTCACTGACTTGGCTAGAGCCACATATGATTTTCCTTGAGATTTGACATATGAAATTTAACCTGATTATGAGCTTTCAGTTAAGAGTATGATTTTGTGAATTATTTTAGCTTCTTGATTGAAAGTATGCATATCAGATTATGAGCCTTCAAATAAGGCGTGTTACAGAATTAGAGCCTATAGATAAGGCCAAGCTTTCTGATTGAACCTTTCAGATGATAGTCATATTATGAGCCCAAAGGCTATTTTCAGTATCATGATTTTAGAAAAAGGAGTAAAGAGGTAGTTGAGATGGCATAAGCCTTCTAAGGCAAGTGTCGAAAACTACATTTGCCAATATAGGATTGGAGCGTGCCAAGTATAGGCACATCCCCAGATTTATTTCCCCTAAAAGTGGAGGGTATTCAGGAAATCTTGCTAGCAAGTTAGTTTTAGGCCTTCTACCCAGCAATGTACGTGGTGTCTTAGCCAGTTAGGCCATAGGGATCGGACTCCACGTCGGTTGTGCCACGAACCTCCACAGTATTGTCAGTCATAGTATGAACTTTGGGCCATAGGAATCAGACTCCACATCGGTTGTGACATGAACCTCCACAATATTTTCAGCATAGTATGAACTATAGATTTTATGGAAAAATGACATGTTTTTCTTTCAGAACCCTTATGAGGATTTTCACATAAGTATACATATATTTGTATGCACAGTCTATCTATTTCTCCGTATCCTATGTTTTATATTTTTACCATCTTACATACAATACGATTTCATGTACCGACGCTCCTTTTTATCTGGAGCGCTGTATTGTTTAATTATTCAGCCTCATGTACAAATACATTCAAACGTGCAGTTTAGTGCAGCTTTTGGTGAGCTCCATTCTCCTCTAGGGAAGTTATCTTTTCAACTATGTATAGTTTAATTAGAGGTTACATACCAAGGGCCTTATCCCGGTAAATCAGACATTCCTACTGTTGTAGAGGCTTCATTGACTGTCAGCTAGCATGTTCTCATGTTTATTACTCTGATTTGACCTTCGTGTAACTTTTGTATTGAAATGATGACTTTATGAAAAGCTCTATTCATAATGCATGATTTATCTCCTTCTCAGATTTGTATTATCCATGCCTCTTTTATGTTTAAATGATTGGTCACAGTTTCATCCCATGTTAAGATGTACTCTTGGTCCAGAAATGACATCAGTCGCCGGTGTTGCCAAGGCCCTAGGGTGGGGCCTAACAAATACCTCAAGTACTAATTTAAAGATATGTATTACTAATGAAATTTATATTAATTCTAAAATTGTGTTGTGGTAAATTTTTTGAATAATTTATATTAGTTTGAATTTGAGATACTAACTGCAACAATGATATTTTACTTTAGTAAGGGCTCAAATATAACAGTCGGTATCAAAAAATTAATTTCTCACCAATTAAACATATTTAATTTATGTATTTCATTTCATCTAAACAAAACGAATATTACTGGAACGAGAAAAGTGACTTGGAGCTATTGACTTTTAATATAGCAAATCGTCGAGTAGCAATGTTTGAATAGAATAATTTGAAAGAGATATAAATTTGAGGCCATTTCATTTCAGGTTTAGAAGATAAAAGAAAATCGAACTATCAATTTCTTTCTTTATTATTACTAATCCTAATTTTGACATTTCTTCTATATTTATTTTTTCTAAATTAGAAACTCTATAAGTCCATTTATCCTACTATTATAAAAGTATTAAACTCTAGCATGTTATGTTGATTGATTTTTCTTATTTGCAAATTTATACATGATTATAATAAGTTTAGGATAATTTTAACCACTATTGATCTTTTGGTTAATGCAATCAAAAAAATTTTAGACTTTCATTCAATAGTAATTTAAGTAAAACTTTTACATAAGAAGATGTCCACTTAGCTTATCAATAATTATGATGAACTTAGATTGAATCAATTTTTTATGTACGTAGATAAAGAATAAATTTTATTACCATATTAAAATCAGGTCAATAAATATTAAAAAATGATAGAATTGATTCTAGAAAAGGAAAACAAAAGAAAGGAAAAAAGATAACATATTTCTAATTTTCACCAATCTCTTTTTGTAATACTTGTACGTGAAAAATGTAAGTAGCTTAACTTCTTTTTTATATGTAAAATATATATTTTAGAATATGGATAAATTAAGATCTGATTTCTTTATTATTATACATAAAAGTGAGAATTATTTTCGGATCATAATTTATAAGAATTATCTATTAATTTTAATATATTTATGATTTACAATAATAACAATAAATCACAGTGTCAAACTATAATAAAAGTTGAATTGTATTTAAGGAAACATGGTTTCTCCCATGAGCACATACACACACATCATATATATATATATATAATAATAATAATAATAATAATAATAATAATAATAATAATAATAATAATAATAATAATAATAATAAATCACCCACAAACTGATGGAAAGATCAAGAGGATCAATCATCTGTTTGAATATTTGAGGCACAATGTGACTACGAGTATAAGAAATTGGTTTGAGTTGTCGGACAGTGTACAATTTTGCTACTGTTGTGCCAAGATTTACAATATATTAGATGCTTAAAACTAAGAAAATATGAAAATCCTAGGTATATTTATATAGATGTGATGTATTTTGTTCAGTATTATGGGAAAAATAGGTTCAGAAAGTGAATTGGGGAAAATAAGCTGAAAATAATTAAGATTGAACTGTTAAGGTAGGTAACTAGTCGTAATTTCACTCAACGACTCATTCCCTGAATTGTTTTGAGCAATTGGACAAAAGATCAGAAAGTTAAAAAATAGAGGTGTAAGTAACGGATCACTTAACAACCCATCAAGTCTAATGACCGGTCACCTACACTCGTTATGAAGGCCTGTTAGAACTCGAAGCTAAATGTTGGAAAAGATATGAGAGTGATAAGAGAGGCGCGATGAGTCGTCAAGTGACTTAACGACTCGTCCTGCTGAACTATTAGCTAAACTTTAGAAGATCAGAGATTTCAGTCCCAGGGGTGACGAACAACATAATGACTCACTATCTTAGCTAATGAGTCATTAATGGAAGCATTAACAAAATTAAAGAATTGCTTAGGAGGATCTGTCAAGACACTGAACGACTTGTTAGGACCACTAACGAGTCGTTACCACTATTGAACCTGCATTCCTTGTTTGTGTAGGATAGGATTTATTTTTTATCTGTAAATACTTTATTTAGGTTTATTTTATAGGTTACAACTTTTTGACATATTTTGACATGTGTAGAAGTCCAAGAACATATGCTTTAGTTTTTTCTTGGGTTTTGAAGTATTAATCAACTATTGATTCTTGGATATTTTGTGATTGTTGATAATTCAAGTGTGTGGATTTCGTCTATTCAATTCTTGTAAATTTATGCATTTGTATACAATTTCTAGTTGTAATTATTCAAGCATGAGTATCTAAATGTTATAACTAGGATTGCGCAAACCATGATAAATGAACAAACATAGGCAAAGTACTAAGTGATTCTTGAATGGGGTTTATGCATGTATTATTCTTCCCTTCACTTTAAATTATTTTTTAATGGTCGTGAATGTTAGAATTCACCTTATTCTTACTCACCGGACCATGGGGATAATGAATTAAAAAAGAGATTAACAATGAAATTTTGAGGTTATCAACCCTCATCTAATAGCTTGACCTTGTTTGGGAATAGCTAATACGAGATCAAAGGTTAGGGTTAGTAAAATATACATCTGTAAATGGATCAAGTTGCATGGTGGTAATCATCTATCTAGGGGACCAACCATTTAGGTGAATTTAACTTACTGATTTTGATGCTAAACACCAAGATAGATCACTAGTACGATACGCTTGCGTTGTTATGAAATCATGGGGAACACAATCCTAGTCAACTCACTCACCGAATTCAATCCACTTTAACTAATATTCTACTCTCAAGTACTTATTGTTTTTACATTAATATTTGTCACAAACTCCCCCCTTTAGGATATAAGCCAGCTAAAAGTAACTGTAAGCACGCTAACCGAGGTCCTATTTCTCATGGGATACTACCCCAATCCTGTTGATTTTTATATTTGAACACAGATCACTCTATATCTCATTAAGAGATGTAATTTGGGCGACATCAAATTTTGGCGTCGTTGTCGGGAAATACGACCTAGGATTAGTTAATTATGTTTGCTTTGCTATTTGTCCTTATTTTTGATTTATTCTCTTTGTTGTTTTTGTTTTCTTTTTAGGTTTCAGGTTTGTGTATGCCCAATACCTGGAGCCATGGTGAACTCCTGGTTCCAATTCATTATGAACTTCAGCGAATTTTGAGAAACAAAAAGAAAATGGCCAACGTTTGTGATAAAAAAACTATGGAAGAAGTAACAACCTTAACATTGACTGAAGAGCAGGCTTGAGCATAGGATTGTGAGGCATCTAGGCTTGCTAAAGAGCAACACAAGCTGTAGATAATGAACGAGCCTGAAGGACTAGGGAACTAGACTAGCTGTGTACCGGTACAATGATTAGGGAACCATTGTAGTGCAATATCATCTCGCTCTCTTGTGCTGAAGAAGGAAGATCTGGGATCTTTCACCATACCTTGCACCAGTGGAGCCTTTAATTTTGCAAAGCTTTATGTGATCTAGGTGCTAGTATTAATCTCATGCCACTAGCAGTGTTCAGACAATTAGACTTGGAAGCCCCCAAGCAAACTATAATGCGGCTTCTTATGGAAAATCATACGGTGAAAATTTTTGTAGGCATTCTCTATAATGTTTAGGTAAAAGTTGAGTCGTTCATCTTTTCGGCTGATTTTGTCATTTTAGACCGTGAGGTTGATTTTAAGGTCCCATTTTCTTAGGGCAATCATTCCTTGCAACCAGAGGTGCATTAAGAGATATAGAAATCGGAAAATTGAAATTTTGATTGAATAATGAAGAGGTTACTTTTAATGTGTGCCACTCAATGAAGCATCCAAATGACATGTGGGTGGTCTCAGTGATTGACATAGCAGATGTGGAGTCTCTAATAATGTCTATTGAGGAGAGATTGAGTTTTGAGGCACTAGCTGCGATTATCATAAATTGTGATGCTGATGAGATAGATGGGCATGATGACATAGTTAATACACTTGCTAGTATGGGGTCGTACACTTATGCTCCAAAGAATATTGATCTTGATTTCAAGAACCGTGCAAACCCACCGGCCAAACCTTTTGTTGAGGAGCCTGCAATCTTAGAGCTTAAGGCGCTTCCATCTCATCTTCAGTATGTGTTCTTGGGAGTTGTAAATACCTTGTAGTTATTATAGCGGTAGATTTGGTAGAATGGCAAGTGGAGGTTTTGGTTATTTTTCTGAAGAAGTACAAGAGGGCCATTGGATAGTGCATTGCAGTTATTATTGGCATTCCACTGGGTTTTTGCACTCATAAAATCCAGCTTAAGCCATACCGTATTTCGAGCATTGAGCATCCCATAGGTTGAATCCACCTATGCAAGAGGTGGTCAAGAAGTAGATTATTAGGTGGTTGGATGTAGGCGTGGTGTACCTTATTGCAGAAAACAAATGGATAAGCCCTGTCCAATATGTGCCAAAGAAGGATGGAATCACTATGTTCCAAATGCCAACAATAAGCTTATTCCATTGAGCCTGGTTTTGGAGAGTGTGCATGGACTACAGGAAGCTGAATTAGTGGACACAAAAAGACCACTTTCCGATGCCATTCATAGAAAAGATGCTTGATCGACTTGCAAGTAGAGGATGGTATTATTTTCTTGATGGTTATTCCGGGTTCAATCAAATTTCCATAGCCTCGAAAAACCAAGAGAAAACCACCTTCACCTGCCCTTATGGAATGTTTTCCTTCAAAAGGATATCGTTCGGGTTATGTAATATACCCGCTGTATTTTAGTGCTGCATGATGTCTATATCCTCAGATACGGTGGAGGACACCATTGAAGTATTTATGGATGATTTCTCTGTGGTGGGTGACTCCTTTAATACTTGTTTGACTTATTTGAGAAAGATGCTGCAGAGATATGAAGGGACCAACTTGGTACTTAATTGGGAGAAGTGCCATTTCATGTCCAAGGAGGCTATTGTGTTAGGCCGCCAGATTTCTGTCAAGTACATAAAGGCGTACAAGGTGATAACTAGCTTTCCACCTCCAATTTCTATTAAGGGCATTCAGAGTTTTTTAGGTCATGCAGGGTTCTATTGGAGGTACATCAAGGACTTCTCAAATATTGCACATCCTTTGTGCAAATTACTTCAGAAGGAGATGAAATTTATTTTTGATGATGCATGCTTGAAAGCTTTTGAATGTCTGAAGGAAAGATTGGCTACTGCTTCTATTATTGTTGCATCAGACTATGCTTACCATTTGAGGCCATATTTTATGTTAGCAGAGTGGTCGAGGGGTTGTCTTGGGCCAAAGGTGTGAAAAGATTTTTCATCCGGTCTATTATGCTAGCAAAGCACTAAATACGATCCATAAAAATTACACCGTGACGGAGCAAAAGTTGCTAGATGTGGTGTTTGCATTTGAAAAGTTTCGAGCTTATGTTCTTGGAACTAACGTGATTGTTCATACAAACCATGCAGCTCTTTGGTACCTGATGGAAAAGAAATATGCCAAACCATGGTTGATTAGATGGGTACTTTTACTTCAAGAGTTTAAGTTCGAGATAAAGGACCGAAAGGGGACTGAAAATCAAGTGGCTGGTCACTTGTCTAGACCTAATGCAGATATAGGATTAAACGACGAGGTTATTATTGATGATACATTTCCAGATGAATAGGTGTTGGCTACATCACAGGATCTTTGTCACACCCCGCCTTGGGGGGTATGACTGACACCTGGTGCCCTACTAGGACCTGAACTACTGGACTGCTAAGCCTGGGCACATCTGGTGCCTGGCTGGCTCTAACTCACATTTCTGGAAACAAAGGGCTATATAACGGCTGTAAACACAGCCCCCGACCCATTGGCCTATAGCCTCCTGTACCTGTACTAACAGCTGACCAGAAATATGTCAATATAGGGAAACCTATGCGGGCCAACAAGGCCACCATGCTGTCTAGTTATCTATAACTTAATCATGAAGTACTAGATAGCTACGTGACCGGCAAGGTCACCACTACTGTCGAACTATGGCCCCACACGGCCAACATAAAGGAAACACAAGTTCTAACAGCTATACAACTGCACGGCCTCACACGACTGGCTCATCTGACCACAAGGAAATATATACAGACTGCAAGCCTCTAGGAATAACCATAAAAATGATCGGGACAGGGCCCCAACCTACCCGTACTATACAACAAAAGAAAATGAAATACACCTCTGGAATTCAGTCTCCGGATGACAGGAGCTGAATACTCGATCGCTGACAGGAATCACGTGGTATCGCCTGCTCGTCTATGAGTACCTGCAGGCAAGTAATGCAGCGCCCCACCGGGCGTCAGTACCGCTGGTACTGTGTATGTAAATCAATAACTGAAAGAAATATTTGAAAACAACAATATAACTGATGAAACTGAAGTAGGAAGGAATAGATTAACTGTCTGATAATGTAAGTCATACCTTCTCTCAATTATACTGGAAGGAGTAGGAGTCATACCTGAGGATTTATCGTTCTACTGTCGATCTACTCGTATCTACTGTAACACAGCATGACATATCATAACATAACATAGCACACTCAAACCTTACCCGGCCCCCATAAACCGGGAGGTACAACCAACACGCAATCTATACCCCTACCCCGGTCGTCCCATCTCCTATAATAACTATAAGCATCCTGCCGGTCCCCTGGGTATGCACTTGGGCTCGCTGAGCCCCTGACTATAACTGTACCTGAGTCCGGAGGACTCCTGAATCAACACCCCGGGCGTATCCGCTCGACGGGGGTGTATAAGGGCCGACCAAGGCACAATATGGGGAAAACTGGCATCCCATCTTCGTCCCCTGTGCGACGGCATGCCACTTCGTAGAGCAACGTATCCTCGTCCTCTGGTGGACGAGTCGATACAACTATTAACCCTGGGCGGTCATGGATGCTAGGTAATCCAACCCCAAACAATACAACAGTCTCACTAGTAATACTATCTGCATATACCACATACTGAAACTAATGATAATAAAGAGTTTGTACATGCTGCATGTTGAACTAGTGATAGTGATACGTACACATTTAATACATGCTGGGACTGATAATAGTATATATATATAAATATACTCTCCTGCGATACTGTACTGAGTCTAATGCTGAACATGATATAGTATTTCTGCTGAAAACTATGCTGTATACTGAGTTTCTATAGTAACATGATTTACTATTCCTAACATGCTTTCCAACTTCATTTTAACTTATCATTCTATTTCTGAGATGTCTTACAGATACTACGTTACTCTACTGGGTTTCGACTGAATACAATGATATACTGACATTCTGTGTCAGATCACATACTGAGCATGCTGTGGAATTCCTAATACTTATATTAGAATCTATATCGTACTAGCAAGTTTCACGCAAGTTATAACTCGATGCTTCTAATATCGTACCAACATTCGTAATAAACATAACACATGACTTCTGAACATTCTATTGGCCTTTAAATTACTGTACTGTACCGAGATTACTTAACTTGCCGAGGAAACTAACTTTACATACCTTATTCTCGAACTATCCGGCTGTCGGACGAGGCTCGGCCAGTACTTCAACTATTTCCTCCCAACTGCATTCATAAATATGCCAATTAATACTGAATACAGCTTTATTGTAAAGAGCAACGTCACTTTCGATTTAGTTTGTAGCCTAAACTTAGGCTTATCGAAAGACGGTCGAAAACTCGCTATTTTTCAGTGGTCCAGAAGGGAGAAATATTCACTTCACAGCTAGGAACACATAGACACTAATTTAGAGCAATTCCACTTACCTTAGCTCGGTAGCTCGATGATTCGTCGGCCGTATTTCACGAAACTAAATCCTTAGGAATGCTCTCTGCTGCTAAATACCTCGGTATCTGAGGTTAATTTGAGTTTGGACAACGTTTAGCAGCGTAATCGGATGAAAATTATATTACCTTCTTCGTTCTATTTCCTTTCTTTGATGGTTTACTCTGTTTTCTGGAAATTTCATAAGTTTATAATGAATTAAAACCGAAGTGGGGCTTTATATACTTGGGCCTGGACAAGGCCAACGTGTCACGGAGCCAACGTGGAGGCTCCACCTCCGTGACACGCTGCCATCGCGGAGGGGCTCTGCCTCGGCTCCTTCCGCGATGGTTCGACAGGTTTCTCGTCCGATCTTTTTTCCGGCCCTTTCTTTAGCACGTATGGCCTTCAAATATGCTTAACCAACGTGCGAATAGGTCATCTAGGTGCCGAGAATCTTACGGGGTATAACAATCTTATTTCGTGGTTCGCTGACTTCGCTAATTATTTGGTCGGCCCTAATGACTATAGATCGAACCTATCCAATTTTTACAGTACGATGGTTGGCTGTTCACGGCCTAGCTGTACCTACCGTCTTTTTTTTGGGATCAATATCATCAATGTAGTAATGTTCCTGCAAATTTGTCCTTTCACCAATGAAGGAAGTTTATATCAGATGTGCAAAAAGTTTTTTTGGGATGAGCCATACTTGTTTCGTGTTTGTGCTGATAGAATGATTCATAGGTGTGTGCTTAAGGCTGAAATGTTAAGCATATTGGAGGCTTTTCACTCATCCCCCGTTGGTGGTCATCATAGTTGTATCTTCATAGCCCATAAAATTATGCAATGTGGGTATTATTGGCCAACCATTCACCAAGATGCTCATGATTATGCAAAAGCTTATGATGCATGCCAAAGGCAAGTAGGAATATCCCGAAGGCATGAATTCCCTCTCACCCCTATTCTTATTAATGAGCTATTTGATATATGGGGCATTGATTTCATAAGCCCATTTTTGAGCTCGAATAGGATGAAGTATATACTTGTAGCTGTTGACTATGTGTAAAGAAGGTGAAGGTATTGTGCTTTTCAATAATGAAGGCAAGAGTGTGACAACGTTCTTGAACCGTAATATTTTCTCTAGGTTTGGGACTCCAAAGGCAATCATCAGTGATGGGAGTTCACATTTTTGCAACCGGTTGTTTCAGACTCTGCTCAAAAAGTTTAGTATGAAGTATAAGTGAAGTATAAAGTGGCAAAACTTTACGATTTTCAATCTAGTGGGCAAGTTGAGGTCTTCAACCAGGAGATAAAAACAATCCTTATGAAGAATATAAATGCAAATAGAACGGATTGGTCTAGAAAGCTAGATGATGCTTTATGGTCTTAACGGAATGCGTTCAAAACCCCTATAGGTATGTCTCCCTATCACCTTGTATATGGTAAATATTGTCATCTTTCGGTTGAACTTGAGCACAAGGCCATGTGGGCACTCAAGAACTGAATTTGAATTGGGATGATGGCACGAACTTGAGACTTCATCAGCTAAATGAGTTAGATGAGTTTCATTTGAAAGACTATGAAAGTTCATCTCTTTACAAAGAAAGGATGAAAATGTATCATGACCACAAGATTAAGCAAAGAGAGTTTAGTCTTGGTGATCTGGTTCTGCTATTGAATTCAAGACTGTGATTGTTCCCTGTTAAGTTAAAGTCCAAGTGGCCGGGGCCATTCTTAGTGGTGCAAATATTTCCATATGGTGTTGTACAACTTGAGAATCATGAAGGTAAGAGGTTTAAAGTGAAAAGTCAATGTGTAAAGGCATATCTGGGAACAAATGAAGAAATCAAACTAGTTGACCTATCAGTGCTTGGCAAAATCTGATTAACCAAGGGACCCGAGTCGTGCCCCGACATTAAACAGGTGCTTCATGGGAGGCAACCCATGGGGGTATCTTGGTGAAGTCTGAGTAATGAAGATACCCACATCATGGTGCAACTTTAAATCAAGCACTACATAGGAGGCAACCCAAATTTTTGTATTTGGTTTTAGTGTAGTGCTTATGTGTGTTCAAGTGTGCAGGTGTGAGTGGAATAAGGAAATTGGAGTCAGAGAAAAAATATGGTAAAAAAGAAAATATGGTGCCAAAAAGAACATAACATTACCACCAGTCATGGCCATTGAAACAGAGAATTATAAGTTTGAAGATGTCAAAACAGATGGTCTCAACGAATCATTAAGTCACTTAATAAGTCGTTGAGTTATTTATCTTGACAAAAGCTGAAAGAGCATTTTGCAAGAGCAGGACTAATGACTCTGAGCTCAATCTATTAAGTCATATAATGAGTTGTTGCCTAGAGTTGTTAGGTCAAAGGTAAGTTCTCTGGGAAATTTCATAAAGGGGGACTTAATGAGTCATGGCTTCTTCCAACGACTCATCAAGTAGGGTCGTGGTCAAAATAGTAAAAATTAATTTGCACTTGAATACCTGACTCAACCCGCATCCTTTTGCTGGGTTTAACTTTTATACCCAATCCGAGCCACCTCCTTCTTTGTTGTTGATTTTAAATTCCCTAAAAAAACCCATGTCTCCCTCTAAAACTGTTACCTCGCTAATTCCTTGAATCACTCGTAATTCTCGATCATCATCACACACAATCATAGTAGAAAATCCTCCTTCATAACTTAAATCACTCGTGCCCAATATTTTGCAAAAAGCTTCGAATTTCACTCAAATCACTCATTCTCTCAAGCATCACAACCCATATCAAGTAAGTAATCACATGTATATTGATTTGAGAACTGCGTATGCTGTGTCCTATGGGCTCGTGCACCTTAATCGGAAACATTCACAAAACCTAGGGTAATATTAAGTAGAATTTCTAGTTGCATAAGCATGCCAAGAACTACATGTAATTGTGTTGATAAATTTCATGGAAAAATGAGGTATGCTGAATTTATGAACATGTGTTTGGGCTTGTTTTGAGTAAAGGTTTGCTTGGCTGTCTCATACCCATTGAGTCAGCAGGCATTACGATCTATAATTGCTTTGGAAACGAAGTTCAGATTGTTTTTCCCGTCCAACTCCCACCAAAATAGGTTAAATTTTTTTAGAAAAGGTGAAATCTAAGTAACCTATGAGTGACAAAGCGCCAAAGTTGAGAAAACCAGTTGACATAGTAATGACGCCTTACATAACGACTCATGGGGTCACTTAACGAGTTGTCATATGGGTCCTTATCATTTTCTTAAAAATATCAAGTCACTGGACTCTTAGGAACGAGTCACTTTAATAAGTCATTAAGTCACTGAACAACTCGTTGAATGATTCGTTCTAAGTGGGGTAAAATGGATAAGTTTCTGATGTTCACTTGATGGATGACCTAACCAATCATTACCCAAGTGACCTTTCAAGTCACTCATTCTAAGTGAAGATCACAAGGTTAAATCTATGAATTTCACTTAACGAATGACATAATGGGTCGTTGCCACAAGTAACGACTCGTCAAGTCGCCCGTTCTGACATATAGCAGAAAATTTTTGTTGTTAACTTATTTTGAGATTTTGATACTAAAAATACTTCCATAGGTACAATGCCACCAAAAAGAAAGGTAATAGCCAAAAAGAAGCAGGCAGCAAAAGAACGACCTACGACTCATTGGTTAGTGGATGAACCAAGCCCCTCCGAGGAGTCAAGTGGCTCAGTGGAGGAATACCCCATTGAGCATGAATAATTGGAGCGATGCTCGACTAGGGATCAGACCAAACATCTATGTACTTCTATTGGCTTGGTCGAGTCTCCGACTCCAAGTGTTGTAGGCCCATCCAGTGGAGAAGGGGAATAAGAGGGGGACTCATCACATGAGTACAGTGCAAAGGGAAGTGAGTCCTTCGATGAGGACCCAAGTGCTGCAGAAGGGGACACAGAGACCTCAGGGATATCTCTTCCACCCCCAAAGCCAACCAATAGAGGACAAACTTAGACGCTAGTATAGATATGGTCTGTTTCGGTTCAACGAATGATCTAAAACCATGATATTGTTGCAAATGACAGAGGAAACGCAAAGTGGAGTATATATGAGGAGCTCAAGTTTGTAACGACCCATCCAGCCATTATAGCATTCTGACTCCCTAAAAGCAGATGAATTTAAATTTGTGGGAAATTGAAACAAAATCCCTGAGGGACTAAGGTCACACAACGAGTAAATTTGAATGATCTTAGTAAATATCGGGTGGATCCAGGCGGTGTCCGCTTTGGTGGAACTGCTGCAGCGGGAAGGGTGCTCACTGCAGCGGATGACGCGAAGCAAAATTCTGTAATCCCATTCCGATTAGGATTTTCAAACCTAATCTCTAAAGAAGGCTTAATAAGAACACCCGAGAACAAAAAATAGGCTTTTTGGGGAAAAATAAGAAGGACCAAGAGGTGAAAATCCCACCTCCATATCTAGGAACTCTCGCAAGAAACCAAGAGAATGATGCAGCCCCACAGTTGGGAATGTCTGGACGATAGCTTGGCACCCAGGTGGGCTATGGTTTATTCTTTATTGCATTAGAATTTGATTAGATAAACATATATGTACATATGGTTGATATACGTTCGAAAGGTAGGACCTTAACATAAATACTTCATTATCTGTTAATCAGAATCGGTGAGATCATAAGGATGAACGGATTGGAAAAAGGAGTAGTGATATCCCATAATGAGGAAATCCCTAGGGGAGAGATTGAAAAATAATATTTGGTCCATGTTTAAGGGTGTATGTTGAACCAAACCAACGATGAGTAGATTAACTTTCGGATGCTATTGTTAGAAATACTTCTGGTTTATAAATTATGGAACCATCCTTTCTAAATTGAAATCTCAAATGATTAATCATGTAGATCATGTTTAGGAGATGCAATCAACTGAATGATTATAAACTATAAATATGACAGAGCATGAGTTGAAACAATGAATTTGGATAGCTATATTCTGCGTAATGACTTGAATATACTGTGATTTGTATCATATTTTTTGGATTCATGATTTGTTATTCATATTAATGGTAGCACTATGGTAAGTTAATTATTGAATTAATCTTGATATGATGTTTCTCTAATTATAGTGGGTATGATACAGAATGACACTCGAGTTGGGGGAAAAATTGGAATGAAGACTGGTCGCAGTCGACTAGCTGTAGTGCCGCTACGGAGGATCCCAAACCAGTGAGTGGGACATATCGTAAGTCTTATAATGTGCTAAAGTAATAGTTATTATTACTGTTTGGATACGAGATTTGATTCGGAATCATGCATGTGATCGTACTTGTTGATGTGAATGTGTACCTCTTGTTGTGTGTGTTTTGTTATTCGTTATGCTACGACGTGCGCCTCGAGATTTAAGAGCGAGTTGGTATCAAATAAATATGTAATTAAGGTGACAGATAATATGAAAAGAAAGTCACTGATATGATGGTAAATGAGAGGCCTAGGGACAAAGGTAAGGAACTCAGGTGAACAGGTTAGCATGATCAGGCTCTAGCTAAGGACTGGACACACGAGTGGCTCATGCCCTAGGTGAGCATCTGGGCGAGTGGAAGGAGAGAGTACATAGACAGGTATGACTAAATGACCATGCGGCTGGGTGTATGAATATGGGTACACAAACAGGTATGATGAACATTTCATGCGACTGGGTGTATAATACATGGATTTTTAGAGTCCCATGTAGGTCATGACTGAAAGTGAAAGCATAAGACCATCTGGCATGTGTGCACAGTGATATGATGGAGGCGTGTGCCCGACATATCACCGATGGTATGATTATGAGACAGAGATTGTATAGTTATGGTTTGATATACATACGGCTGCAGATACAGAAAGGTACAGGTATACAAGTGTGATACAAAATATACCTACATGATTTGGGCTGGAGGTGGGGGTCATGTTGGATATCGTATATGGCTATACGGTCCAGGTATGATATCTGGTGGTATTTTGATAGTAATAAGATAGGTATGTGTATGTACTATAATATTTGGAAAAGTTGACTTCCTTGGTAGGTGTTGATGACTTTTGTGTTTCATTGAATTAGTTAACCTGCATTTTGTGAATTGAATGTTGCTTTAAATAGTCGGTGGGTTACAGAAGATGGTATAATGGATTTAAACAAAGATAGTGAGTTATCAGGGAGAGTGTGTAGATTTATTTACCATATGTACCTCACTAGGAAGAGTCAGAAATCCTGTGCATAATTAAGTAGGTAATAAATGATAATGGACAGACTTAGTCGACCATAGGGAAGTGGTAAAAGAGGTAGATGTGTTATAAAATTGTATGGAGGAATAGAACATAAACTGGACAAGGAAATTGGCTACTGACTAATCGGAATAGCGCTGTAGCAGGTAATGTATTTGTGGTAGCATAACTGTTATGGTCGTCTAAGTAAGCGCTGCAGCGGAACAACAAGGAGGCAGAATAGAGAAAAGATGTTGTCTAGAAATTGTAGGGAAATTTTACGAACCTTGATGAGACTTAAGAAAGAGAGAGTGTAGTAATCGAACATAATGAGTAGTGGTAATAGTGGAATATTTGTTGAATTTAATGACGTCGAATGTATGTTGACTATTATACTATTGCGTTAACTAACCTTAGTTGGCTGATGATGCTTACTGGTACGTATGGTGTACTGATACTACCTTGCTACACCTTTTTTTTTGGTGTAGGTTGTGGCAGGTTTAAAGTTACTTGATTGGAGTGGAGTACTCAGCACTAGCTTCCATGTTTTTCTTCTCAGACGAAGTTGGGTCTTTTTGTTTTGTCAAGTATTCAACTAGAGCTCTTGTACCTATTTAGACTAGATCTTGGAAGAGTCATGTTTAGGTAAATTTTTGTATGTTGTTTTGAGATTATCATTGATTGGTAGGAACTAAAGGAGATTTTGTATATTAATTGTAATGGTTCGTAAGGGTTCTCCTATCAAGTAGAGTCGATATAGGTACCCACACAACCCGTCCATTTGGGTCGTGACTTTTCCCAGACCTCTTTCCCCCAGCTGGCCTTCTACTAGCCAAACCTCCACCAGCCAACCCTCTGCCAGCCGACTCTCTGAGGAGTTCCCACATGGCTGCGCCTCTATCGTTTCGAACAGCCCCGCGGGCCCGAAAGTGCTGTCCCCACCCTCACCTTCAGCTGAGGCGGACATCCTCTTCTTCCTACCCCTTCTCGGAGTCCCCTGTTCGGTCGTTTGTTATATGGGTATATAACTACACTCAAGTGCACGTGGTCGAACAAGTAGTAAAGTGGCTTAAGTAAGCCAAGTATCGATCCCACAGGGACTGGGATGAAGTGCAACCTGCTCAAGTGTACTATATTTCAATTCTAAAAATGCAGACAACAGTGTAACCAAGAGTTTGATATTTTGATTTCTAATAATTATGCTAAGTCTACGATAATTATCTAATGTGAGTCTGAACTATGAATGTGAGCATGCTGAGGTTAAACGAACATGTAATGAAATTAATTGTCGATATAATTTGGTTAGCCTTTTCCTCCGGTTGCTAGTCAAGAATTATTGCCAAGGGATTAAAACTCTCGTATTTAACCCCACTTAAGAATCATGAACCATCCACCTACATTTCTGTGATTAAATGCAATTCATGTTCTAGCCATACAAAACCGATTCCTAAATTGACTAATACGACTTTCAGGTATATTTCTATCCTGAAGGTAAATCAATTCTCAATTTTCCCAAACTAAGAAAGGATCATATCCTATTAATTCACAACATTCCAATTTCTTGCTCTCTTGAATGAAACCGGACTTTTTAGATGTACATTAACGTAGGCCACACATTAATGCAGTAAGAACAAGAATCAATAGAACAACCATGGAAGAAAAATGAAAAAACCAAAGAATCAATAATCACATTTTATTACAATTGTTCTTAACCTCAGCAAGAAGATGAATTACCCACTCATTTGTGGATTAAACATCGTTAAATGAGTGTTAAACATACAAGCAATTGAATACAAGAAGAAGGAAAGAGAGAAAAACCCTGATAATTTTGTCCCCTCAATTGCCTGTAACTCACGTTCTTGCTCCACCAAGTCAGAATATTGAAAAATGAACCTAAGTGTTCTATTTATACTAG
Source organism: Datura wrightii (assembly GCA_035772735.1). Taxonomy (NCBI): domain Eukaryota; kingdom Viridiplantae; phylum Streptophyta; class Magnoliopsida; order Solanales; family Solanaceae; genus Datura; species Datura wrightii. The sequence goes on from JASDFA010000018.1 coordinate 150,858,757, forward strand.
TGGGAATTTTTCCCGGAATAACAAGCAACGTGTCACGGAGTGCATCGTGGAGCACTGCCTCCACGACACACTACCGACGCGGACCCTCACTAGAAACTGGGGGTCCAAGGAATAAGGCCCAACGTGGCACGACGTGCAACGCGGAGCCAGGCCACCGTGCCACGGACCCATCGCGAACCCTCACTGGAAATAGGCTGAAAATTCCATTTCCAGGCAGAAGGCCTCCGTGATGGCAGCGTGAAATGGCTCCATCACGGAGCCCCTTTATTTTGTGCTTTCCAATGCCTTTTCCCTTGCTCACATCCGAGTCCAACCCTGATATCTTCCAACATGCATTTTAGCTTCCCGAAATTACATTTTTCCTGCAAAACAATGCTAATCATGTTGGTTAGTATAAATTCACATTTTATTACCAATTACATGAGAATGTATAAATATTGATAGATAAACAAGGCTAAAATGAAACCTTTGAGTATCACTTGGGCATATAAATTTGCCCAAGATCACTTACCCCACACTTAAATCCTTGTTCGTCCTTGAACAACAATCTTACACCTCATGCAATTTACACCCAAACCTCGCTACTTTGGTTCGACAATTTAGGTTACGGTCATACCGATTATTCAATACAGCAAATCATCAAGAAAACATGCATGGTCCTATCAATGCAATGACCTTCAATACATCAAGACCTCCTAGACTTAAGAATTGACTCTCGATATTGGCAAACTCATGCAAATCAGCTGATCAAGACATCCGACACGAAAATTAATCTCTCATCAAGCACGTGCCCTCACAATACAAGAGAATTTTCCCCTTTTTGATCATATGAACTCACAAAATTTCAAGCAGGGGCATATAAACACAATTTCTCTCTCTCTCCCAAAAGAATTCACATGCATCATGTCATGACCCATAAGCTTGCCTTTAGTGTACTACTCCACTAATATAAAGAAGTGTGATGTAAGATCATGTAGGACTTTAACGGGTTGTAATGGAAGCTACAGAACTAGTAAATATTCGGCTCGCCCATAATAGCCACTAGCATCCTTAAGCGCCTTTTCAACACATCCCATCAAACTCATGGACATTGTTTCTTTCTTCATCCTCCCATTCTTGAAGTTTTTCTTTAGTTTGGCCCATCTTATTAAGCACACTTGACACCACCACAAAGATTATTCATACTCCTTTATTATAGTTTATTTATAACAAGTGCACCTTCACCTTTTTCTTTTCTTCCATCACTCTGCTTTTCTTTTCTTTTCACCATTCTCACTCTTTTGACACTTTGGGAAAATTATTTTCTCTTCTTAAGCGCTTAAGAGTTTTGGATCGACTTTACGGCTAATGAAAAGAAGGGATTAAGCTCGGTTTACACTTTTTGACAAAAGAAAAAAAAATAGGCTAAAGGCTCAACGGGCTGACTAGGGTACACACTCAAGGTGGGTATGATAATGAAAAATAGAAACTTTCGGTTAAAAACAAAGAAATGCCTACATCCTTTCCTACAATACACCTCCTTCATTTCGTTTTGTACACACACCAGGCAAGTACTAGACACTTCACAATAGCATGGAATAACAAAACCTCACTTCACACTTATTGCACATGCTCAATTCAAGATGTATTCACAGACTCTTCAATCAGCTAATTACAGGAATTCAAACATTAAGCCTCAATCACACTGAATCGAACTCTATGGCCTAGGTATCTCAACATATTTACAAAGTTGCATGCTTTCATATGAATCACCTTTGCATTTCAAATATCACGTACGACACGCAACCACAATTCCGCAACCATAAAGTAACTACAGGTTTTGGGATGCAACCCACAAAAGAAAAACAACTGAAAAATAATTGAAAAATCTACTCCTAACGACTACATTTCCCTTAAGACGGTCGTCATCCATCCATCATAGGGAACGGTCACTAACTAGGACTTCGGTTCAATAGGACCATTATCGGTAAAAGAATCGAAAACAAACTCCGAGAAACCCAAGAAGTGAAAAAATTTTAAAAAAATATCGATCATTTCGATAACAAAAATATGTACAAAATCAGCTAGCAACATTCAGCAACACACCATAGTTTCACATATATTTACAATACAGAACAACAACTTACAATCACAATCACAGTGTCAGAAAATTTTATTCACAGACACAACAACAGATTAGGACATACATAACAGCACAACCAACACCTAACTACTCCCACCCCACACTTATCTTGAACACTGTCCCCAGTGTTCACAAAAAATTAAAATAGCACAAAAATTGGGTGGTGGAACTCCCTGATCAATCAAAGTACTCCACTTCTTCATCAGGTGTTGCTGCTTCATCTCCCATGTCTGAATCACCCCCATCGTCATCATCGGACTCCACATCGGAGTCCTCCCGACGTGTCTCCTCGTTCGTGGGGACATCATCATCCGTGGGCTCTACAAATGCTGGCCCCACTCGGCATAGAGCCGTGGCATTTTCGCCAAAAGGGTAGTCCAGCTTGAGCTGCCATAGCTCCTCCTCTGTTGCCGGCCTCCCGCCTATCCTCAGCTGGAGCATCTGCATCCCATACATGCGAGCCATGTACTGATCATCACGAGCATGTCACTCGCCTAGTGTAAGCACTGGCCCGTGGGTGGTGTCGGGTGCCTTAGTTTTAGTGACATCTAAGGCCCGCCGCTCCATCTTAGGGATATAATCAAGGGCCTCTTCCTCAACATCTAGGCCCCTCAGGAATGTGGTGAGTAGCCCACCAAATCTGTATCTGTGCCCCTAATGCAACCGGGCTCTCTTCATGGCGGAGATAATCACCGCCCCCACGTTGATCTCCAGCCCTTTCATCAGGGCGTACACCAGGCATACACGATCTCGGGTTACATCTGTCATATGTATCCCCAGGATAGGCAGGAACAGACGATCTTTAGCCATATTCTGGCTTCCCTGTTCATCTGTGAATAGGGCAAAGTCTGATGGTAGCCCCTCTCCTTGTGTCTGCTCCATCTAGCTGTCAATCGGGTCCCACACAAGGTGCGTCTGATGTCCGCATACGGTGGAGTGATGTTCAGCTGTCGAAGCACGTGGGCGTTTGTGTCCACGCCCTTATGATAGCATTGAGGTGGTGGGGCTCCAAGGTGACTATTTGCCCTCTGATTTTGATGGTGTGACTTCTGATAGTCGGGTTCCAGTTGGCATAGAATTCCCGAATCAGGTGCAAGTTGCATTCCTTGGGCTCTTCAAAGATGAAATTGAGCCCGGCTGCCTCGATCTGGTGTACAATCCTTGGGAACTCTTGTGCCAACGGTTAGCGTGCTATGTGTTCCTCGGGGAAGTACTTGCTCTCCTTGTGCTTGGCATACCACTTCTTCCCCTCTTCCGTCACCCACATAGTTCCGTATTGGCGGCATTGGCCGCGTGGAACCACTGGTGCTGCTGGGACTGCTGTGCCCAGTCTGATTCACTTTCTTCCGGCTCCAGATATTGATGCGCCTTTACCTTTTTCTTGCCTGCTTGCCATTTTACCTGTCAACCCAAGTAGACAAGATCAATGTTAAGCCAATGAATATTAACTTCGACTAAGGTCGGGTTAAGCTAGGCTACCCCACACTTAGTCTTTAGCTAAAATTACAACATCATGGCAAGATCATACCTATTTACACAAACAAACAACCAAATATACAACCATGCTTAGTGCATTCGAAGAATTCGACGGTATGTATTCTATGTACTACTCAGACTTCGTACAGCTAACCACAATCATTACCATTGATAAAATTTTATCTTATCACACTTAGCAAGGAAAAACAAAGAAATGAAAACAACAAGAATTTATCTACACGAACCTATACAACTCACCCAATTCTTGCAAATTTCAATATTCCCCTAACCCGAGAATCCGTCGGTCTTTTACATCATAACAATTAGCACATCGACTTATCTCACTCAACATGTACAACCCGGCATGAATTTCACAAGTTCACTATATTTTTCCACTTCAAATTCAAAAACAAGCCCTAGTATGATTGTATCAACAAAATTCGATTAAATTATGCAATTAACGAGTTCAAGGAATCACAATGATACTCTGAACATCCATCAACACTAATTCAATTGAATTCACTCTTAATTTCTACTTAGGGCAAACTTAGCTCACATCACATGCTCAATATCGAAGAAAATTGATAAGAAATGAGATGGAATCGAAGAACATACCTTGAAAATGAAGAATTCAAGAAAACTCAATGAATTTCTTGGCCTATTCCGTGTCACGTTGAAGGGGGAGGGGTTTTAGGGAGTTTGGTCGCGGAGTATGTGAGAAATAAAGAAAATTTGAGGGGGATTCGGGGTTTAAAAGTGGAAAAATCGCGCGGGTCACCCTGCGATCCGGTGTGACCCGTCACGATATACACAACAACGTGTCACGGAGTGCATCGCGGAGGCCCTCCTCCGTGACACGAAGCTATCGCCCTAGCTCACTGTTTTGCCACTTTTTCTTAATTTTCATACCTCGAATTTTCCTTTGCGATTCCTTGTATATTTTCCTCCGTTCGACCTGAAATTCATTCTACTACAAGAAATTGGTTAGAATTATAGGTTTCACTCAAAATAAAAAAAAAAAAAAAAATACAAACTAAAAATTTTGTTGTTAATCAAGAAAAAAGAAAAAGAAAAATCTATTCACAATTTACAAAGAAAATTTTTCCACGGGTTGCCTCCCGTGCAGCGCCTGGTTTACCGTCGCGGCTCGACTTCATTCAGCTCAGTTGTCCTCTAGGGTGATGGATGTTTTTTCTCGAAAACCGTTCTCCCCCCAGTAGTGCTTACACTCTGCCCATTGACTAAGAAAATGGCACTCCGATCTTCTTGCCACAACTTTACTGCCCCATGCGGGGTCATTCTCACCACTTCAAATGGTCCCGACCATTTAGACCTCAGCTTTCCTGGAAACAACTTCAATCTTGAATTGAAGAGCAATACTTTCTACCCTGGCTCGAAAATGCGATGCACCACATGCTTGTCATGCCACCTTTTCGTTCATTCCTTGTAGTACTTGGCACTCTCATAGGCATGCCAGCGGAACTCTTCAAGTTCACTGAGCTGCATTAGTCTCTTCTTGCCTGCCAGCTCTAAGTCCATATTTAGCTTCCTCACAGCCCAGAAGGCTCGGTGCTCTAATTCCACCGGAAGATGACACGCTTTACCATAGACCAATCGGTATTGTGAGGTTCCAATCGGTGTCTTGTAAGCAGTTCTGTATGCCCACAACGCATCATCAAGTTTGCTTGACCAATCATTCCGCTGTGTATTTACCGTTTTCTGGAGAATCTGCTTCACTTCTCTATTTGACACCTCTACTTGCCCACTAGTTTGGGGGTGGTATGCTGTTGCCACTTTATGGCGCACCCCATAATTGGCTAGTAGTTTCTTGAAACTTGCATTGACAAAATGAGCCCCTCCATCGCTGATAATGGCTCGGGGTGTCCCGAACCTGGTGAGAATGTGTTTTTTCACAAACTTCGTTACTACCTTGTTGTCATTCCTGGGACAAGCTATTGCTTCCACCCATTTTGATACATAATCTACGGCCACCAAGATGTAACGATTACCAAATGACGGTGGGAATGGGCCCATGAAATCAATACCCCATACATCAAAGGTCTCAACTTCCAGTATATTCTGCAGCGGTATCTCTTGTCTTCTACTAATTGTTCCTGTACACTGACATCTATCACACATTTTGACGTATGCCATAGAGTCTCTGAACAGTGTAGGCCAAAAGAACCCTAACTGTAGAACCTTGTGTGCTGTTCGCTCGCCTCCATGATGATCCCCATACAACGAAGAGTGACAGCTCCTCAACACCTCTGCAATCTGACTCTCCGGGATGCATCTTCTCATCACCTGATCCGGTCCCTGTTTAAATAAGTATGGTTCATCCCAAACAAAATGCCGGCAATCATGCCTCAATTTCCTTCTCTGTTGGTCTGTTGCCTCAGGTGGGTAGACTCCACTCACTAGCAAATTGACTATATCTGCGTACCAAGGAACTTCAGCTTCCCCTACTGCCAAGTGCTGCTCATCCGGGAACTCCTCATTGATGGTGTCACTTTCCATCACATGTGACCGGCTCTCCAATCGCGATAAGTGATCTGCCACCTGATTCTCACTCCCCTTTCTGTCCTTGATCTCAAGATCGAACTCTTGCAACAACAGGATCCATCTGATTAGTCTGGGCTTAGCATCCTTCTTGTTAAATAGGTACCGAATCGCTGCATGATTGGTGTACTACCACTACTTTTGAACCCACCAAATAGGACCTGAATTTGTCAAATGCAAACACCAACGCTAGCATTTCTTTCTCTGTAACTGTGTAATTACTTTGGGCTGTATTCAGCGTTTTGCTTGCATAATAAATAGAATGAAAGATTTTATTTTTCCTTTGCCCCAATACAACTCCCACAGCCACATCACTGGCATCACACATCAACTCAAATGGTTGTCCCCAATCCGGAGAAGTAAGGATAGGTGCTTCTATCAATTTCTGCTTCAACTCCTCGAATGCTACCACACACTCATCATTTAACTCAAACTTTACCTCTTTTTCTAGCAATCTGCATAGTGGTCTAGAAATTTTGGAAAAGTTTCTGATGAACCGTAGGTACAATCCTGCATGCCCAAGAAAACTGCGAACACCTTTCGCTGACACAGGCGGTGGCAACTTTTCAATAACCTCGATCTTAGCACGATCGGCTTCCAACCCCTTTTGAGACACTTTGTGGCCAAGGACAATACCCTCCTTTATAAAGAAGTGGCATTTTTCCCAGTTTAGTACAAGGTTGGATTCCTCGCAGCGAGCCAGCACCCTGTCAAGATTCTGCAAACAAGTAGCAAACGAATTACCGAAAACAGAAAAATCATCCATAAATACCTCAAGAAAATCCTCCACCATGTCATGGAAAATAGCCATCATGCATCTCTGGAATGTGGCGGGTGCATTGCACAACCCAAACGGCATTCGCCTGAAAGCATATGTCCCATAAGGACAGGTAAAAGTAGTCTTTTCTTGGTCCTCTGGGGCTATGGCTATTTGGTTATAACCAGAGTACCCATCAAGGAAACAATAATATTCCTGTCCAGCCAACCTATCCAATATTTGATCAATGAACGGGATAGGGTAATGATCTTTCCTTGTGGCTTCATTAAGCTTCCTGTAATCCATGCAAATCCGCCAGCCTGTGACGGTTCGTGTAGGAATCAACTCATTTTTCTCATTGGTGACCACGGTCATCCCTCCTTTCTTTGGAACGCACTGAACGGGGCTGACCCATTCACTGTCTGAAATCGGGTAGATCACACCTGCATCAAGCCACTTGATTATTTCTTTCCTCACCACATCCTTCATTGCTGGATTTAGCCTTCATTGCGGCTGAACGATTGGTTTGGCTCCTGTCTCCATGAAAATCCTGTGTGTGCAAAAAGCTGGATTGATACCCTGAATATCTGACATTTGCCAACCCATTGCTTTCTTCCTTTTTCTGAGGACACCCAATGCTTCTTTCTCCTGTGCCTCCGTCAATTCTGCGGAGATGATGACTGGTAACGTCTCATCTTCCCCCCAAAAGACATATTTTAAATGGGGAGGTAATTCTTTCAATTCCAACTTTGGTGCCTCCTCAACTGATGGTTTCGGCAACGGTTCTAAAGACCTCATCAATGATTGAAATTCCTGTTTCCTCGGTTGCCTTTGTGCCTCATTCACATTTGGACCATCTCATAGGCGTCTCTATCTCCAAAATGATTGGAGTGCATCAACACTCTTTCCAGTGGGTCTTGAGATTCAACAATCTGACGAATTTCTTCAAATTCAACCACACTGATTGCTGAAAGCTCCTCATGTATTGCTGGTAGCTTCATGGCTTTAAACACATCAAATACCTCAATCTTGTCATGTGCTCACATTTTTAGCTGCCCCGCAGCTACATCAATCAGCGCTTTCCCGGTCGCCAAGAAAGGACGTCCCAAAATAAATGGGACTTCCGCGTCTGGTTCAAAATCCAGCATGACGAAATCTACCGGGAAGATCAGGGAGCCAACTTGCACCAAAACGTCCTCCACAATGCCATCAGGTCTGGCTAAGGACCGATCTGCCAATTGCAAGATCACTATTGTGGGTCTAGGACTCCCTAGACCCAGCTTTTTGAATACCGATGACGGCATCAAATTAATGCTCGCTCCAAAATCACACAATCCACCAGCTCGGATACTCTGCCCAATAGTAATCTGTATAGTAAAGCTCCCAGGGTCTTTGAGCTTTGTGGGCAGTCGGTTTTGTATTCGGGAAGTGCACTCCTCCGTGAGAGCCACCGTAGCATACTCAGTCAACCGACTTTTGTTTGCCATGATGTCCTTTATATAGTTGGCATATTTCGGCACTCCCTGCAAAACATCAACAAGAGTTAAGTTAATATGTACCTGTTTCAGCACCACCATGAATTTCTTGAAACACGCCTCCTCCTTGTGTTTCTTTAATCGTTGAGAGAACGGGGGGGGGGGGTGGTCTTTCTGATTCCGCTTTCTTAGTCTTCCCCCTCTCATCACTTAGCTCCCTCTCGACTTCTGCTGCTCCCGATTGTTGAGGTGGTCTTTCTGGTTCCACCTCTTTCAGCTGCAAACCACTCCTTGTGGTCACTGCATTTACCTACTTGGGGTTGGGATCTGTGTCGCTCGGAAGTCCTTCTCTAGGTCTGGTGTTTTGGGCTCCAGCAAATTACCTAAATTGATATTCAAGTGCCTTGGTATCTACTTGTTGTTTTTCACCTCGGCTGCCAATTTCACATAGTCAGCCTGTAATTGAACTTGATTAGCTATCATAGTATTGAACATCTCCTCAATGCTGGGTGATGGTGGTGGAGGAGGTGCATTGTTGTTTCTGAATTGTGCTTGATAATTCTGCTACCCTCCTTGGTTCCTTTGCACACCCTGACTCGAACTCTGCCCCTGATGGTTGTTGCTACCCCAGGAGAAATTCGGGTGATTCCTCCAATTGGAATTATAGCTGTTGCCATACTGTTGGTGGTTGTTCCTTTGTATATTTCCCACAAAGTTCACCGAGTCAGGATTTGCTCCACAACACTCAGCTGAGTGCTCACTGCTTCCGCACACTTCACACCAAATCTGCTGCACTGCATTAACTGGGCTTGAGGCTGGTTCATTGTCATGTTACTGAAGTGGGTGTTGAGTTGATTCTGTAAAGCAGCTATCTATGCAGCAATAGCTATAAACCCATCCACTTCTAGAACTCCTGCTGCTTTCCTTGTCCCTCCTCTTGACGAATCAGCATTCCATTCCAGATTGCCATGCGAAATACGGTTCAACAAGGTATACAGCTCCTCATAAGTTTTCTCCAGCGCTTGTCCCCCAGCTGCTGAGTCTAGCAATATTTTTGTATGGGGTTCCAAACCCTCTATAAAAGTGTGCACCAACACATCATTGGATTGATGATGATGAGGACAATCCCGCAACATGGACTTGAATCTCTCCCACGCCTGATATAGATTCTCTCCCTCTCTCTGTTTGAAACTTAGAATTTGACTTCTAAGTCTTGCTGTTTTACCAGAGGGAAAAAATCGTATCAAGAACTTCCTTGCAAGATCATCCCACGTAGAAATAGAATTAGGTGGCTCAGCTTTCAACTACCTCTTGGCTTCTCCCAATAGTGAAAATGGGAACAATGTAAGCCGGACGTAATCTGATGACACTCCAGCGGGGATATAAGTATCACTTATCTCCAAAAAATTTTTGGAGATGTTGCTGTGGATCTTCATGAGGGAGACCTGTAAACTGCCCGCTAGTATGCAGCAATTGCACCATGTTCTACTTAAGTTCGAACCTCCCTCCTGGCTCAGGCTTGCAGATGCTAGATGTGACATTATTAGCATGTGGGATTGCCACCTCGCGAACCGGCCGAGCTGCTACTTCTTCGGGCACTAACATTGCCCGTACTACCGGTGGATTTTGTTGTTTCTCCATGATTGTCTGTCTGAGCAACTGTAGCTTTCTTTCTAGAGCTTCTCTCTGCTGACGATGAAATAATCTTTCTGGCTCAAAATACGAGTCCACCAGTTCCTTGTCTCTTGCCAGTGTTCAATAGAGATTAGATCTGCAAAATACAGGCTAAGACCAAGTTGTCAACACTAAGAAAATAAAAATATAGTAAATTAACACTTAAGACAAATTCACCAATTGCCAATCCCCGGCAACGGCGCCAAAAACTTGTTCGGTCATTTGTTATATGGGTATATAACTACACGCAAGTGCACGTGGTCGAACAAGTAGTAAAGTGGCTTAAGTAAGCCAAGTATCGATCCCACAGGGTCTGGGATGAAGTGCAACCTACTCAAGTGTACTATATTTCAATTCTAAAAATGCAGACAACAGTGTAATCAAGAGTTTGATATTTTGATTTCTAATAATTATGCTAAGGCTACAACAATTATCTAATGTGAGTCTGAACTATGAATGTGAGCATGCTGAGGTTAAACGAACATGTAATGAAATTAATTGTCGATATAATTTGGTTAGCCTTTTCCTCCGGTTGCTAGTCAAGAATTATTGCCAAGGGATTAAAACTCTTGTATTTAGAAAAGTCGGCTCCTTTCCTCTAGAGCTTGTAGATAGAAGGTTTACTTCTTTTGATTGTATAGTTTTGGGTAGGCCGGGGCCCTGTCCCGACCATCATATTACTCCTAGAGGCTTGCAGATTGTTTCTATTTTCCTGTGGTTAGCTGTTGATGGTCATGTGGGGCCCATATTTGTTTTAGTTTATGTGTTGGCCGTGTGGGGCCCATATTTGTTTTAGTTTATGTGTTGGCCGTGTGGGGCCTTGTTTAGCTGTCAGTTAGCGGTCTTGTCGGCCATAGTTTAGTTTAAGCACTGGATTTACTTTATAGTCATAACTAGACATCATGGTGGTCTTGTCGGCTAGCATAGAATTCCCAGTTAATGCCTATTTCTACTTAGCTATTTTCCTTTACAGGTGGCTATAAGGCCTTGTCGACCGGAGGTTGTTTTTACAGCCGAGATATAGCCTGTTGTTTTCTTAATTTTAGGGGTAAGCCTTCACTAGGAGTTCAGATGCTTAGTTAAGTCAGTTCAGATCCTAGTAGGGCACTAGGTGCTAGTCATGCCTCCCAAGGTGGGGTGTGACAAACTTGGTATCATAGCAGATCGTATCCCAGGGAGTCTGCAAGCCGTGCTAAGTAGAGTCTTGTCTGTGGATGTGTTGTGCACCACATTCAATAGGAAGGAGGTGGGAGGCATGATAGGATGGTTACTCTTCTTTCTCTTCCAGTCATGCTATAGTGCTGTACAATATAGGGTTGAGTTCCTAAGCTTACCACATTCTTTTGTTTATAGAGAAATGTTAGAATCGTGACATACTATGACTGGCAAGAGGCTAGGTGTTGTAGCAGGAGAGGACACTAGCAGGGTGCCCCCGTCCGAGCCAGCTAGACCTGAGGGCAATAGGGAGCCTTCATCTCGGTCTCCCCAGCATTCTCCGCCACACCAGGAGTCGTCCATAGTGCTATATATGTCGGCACCACCTCCAGCAGTTTCCATTCCGATGCCCTCGGACTAGGAGGTTAGGAGTTTTATTTTCATGATAGCTCAGATGATGGCTGCGCAACGATAGCCACTGGCACCCGTAGTTGCTGATTCTTCGGTAGGACTGAGTAGTTCGAGGGTTCATGAGTTCCTCGCTCTGAGTCCCCCGCATTTCACAGGGACGGATCGAGACGAGGACCCTTAGGACTTCTTGGACCAGCATTGGATCTTTAGGGTAATGCATTCCACGCCTGCAGAGTCGGTTGAGTTGGCAGTATTTTAGCTATGGGACATAGAAATATTATGGTACGAGAGTTGGGAGAGGTCCCATGGAAGAGATGTTCCCCCTCCAACTTTGTCAAGCTTTTTGGAGGACTTCTTGGATCATTATTTGTCGCGGGAAATCTGACAGTCCCAGGTTGATCAATTCTTGCACCTGGAGTAGGGCTAGATGAGTATTCGGGAGTATGCTATGAGTTTGACTCCTTGGCTCGATATGCACCAGCTTTCGTTGACACAATGCCATCCAGGGTGCATCGGTTCATTAGGGGGCTGCTTTCAGAGTATGTGGAGACCTGAGTTATGGCTACTCTACGAGAGGACATAGATATCGCCCGTATCCAAGCATTTGCTTAGAATATAGAAGGGATCAGGCAGCGACATCGAAGGGTATAAAGGGAAATCTAGGTGCAGCACTGCAGGGATAGACCTAGTGATACTCAGGAAGAGTCTCAGGGTGGACCCAGGCCACGACTATCAGAAAGACCACCCAGACCCCTACTTCTACAGCAACAACATGGTGGAAGACCTGGTCGTCTGGGGAAGTTAGGACCTGGAGAGAGTTCACGACCATCGGATTCACAACAGTAGAGAGGGTTAGAGCAGAGTAGACTCACTATGCCACGCCTTCATATTGGAGCTTTTAGGTATGGTTCTATGACTTTCTATGCTTGTGGACGAGAGGGTCACATGATAAGAGACTGTCCAGCCAGGGGTCAGAGTGTTTAGGATCGACAGGACAGATCTTCAGTAGGGTCACTTGCCCCAGCATCTCTAGTAGGGCGTAGATCCTCAGTTTCAGCAGGCAGAGGCCGAGGCAAATCAGGGGAATCCAACTCAGGCCCGGCCTGGATCGCACTTATGCTCCACTGGGACGACAGGAGTCAGAGTCATCACCGGATGTTGTGACAGGTATGCTGGACATTTGCTCTCATTTTGTTTATGATTTGATAGACCCAGGTTCCACTTCATCTTATGTCACGCCATTAGTGGCCCGGAAGTTCGGCCCGGAAGTTCAGTGACACGCCAGAATTGCTTCAACGACCCTTTTAATTATCCACGCCTATTGGCGATTCTATTATAGCTAAACGGATCTACCGAGGCTGTATAATAGAGGTTGTGGGTCACCAAACTTTTGCAGACCTAGTGGAACTAGATATGATTGATTTTGATGCAATTATGGGTATGGATTGACTAGCACCCAGTTATGATAATGTAGAATGTTGGAGCAAGACAGTTCGATTCCACTTTCCTGGGGAGGTAACACGAGAGTGGAAAGGTAATGCGGCTACGTAAAGGGTAAGTTAATATCCTATCTTTGGGAAAAGAAATTGATAGCAAAAGGTTGTATTTATCACATTGTCAAAGTTTAGGATCTGCAAGCAGAACCCCAGACTCTTCAGTCCATCCCAGTAGTCAATGAATTTCTAGATGTCTTCCCAGATGAACTTCCTGGTATTCCCTCTGAATGGGAAATTGATTTTGCCATCGATCTACTACCAGGCACTCAACCTATATCTATCCCTCCATACCAAATGGCTCCTGCTGAGAGAATTGAATGAACAGTTGAAAGATCTGTTAGACAAGGGTTTCATCAGATTGAGTACTTCACCATGGGGTGCACCAGTCCTATTTGTGAGAAAGAAGGATGGCTCCCTCCGCATGTGTATAGACTACCGTCAGTTGAATAAAGTCACCATTAAGAACATGTATCCGCTTCCCAGAATAGATGATTTGTTTGACCAGTTACAGGGGGCGAAGTACTTCTCAAAAATTGATTTAAGGTCCAGATATCACCAGGTTCGAGTTCGCGAGAGAGATATCCCAAAAACAGCTTTCAAGACCAGGTATGGCTACTTTGAATTTCTAGTAATGTTGTTGACGAATTCTCCTGCTGTGTTCATGTAATTGATGAACAACATCTTCAGGCCGTATCTGGACCTGTTTGTGATAGTATTTATTGATGATATTCTAGTATATTCCTGTTCAAAAGTAGATCACTGAGATCATTTGTGAACAGTGCTCCAGATTCTTAGAGATCGTCAGTTATATGCGAAGTTTTCTAAATGTGAGTTTTGGTTGAATTCAGTAGCTTCTTGGGTCATATTGTGTCGAATGCTGGTATTCAGGTAGATTCATAGAAGATTAAGGTAGTAAAGACATGGCTCAGGCCTACAACTCCAACTGAAGTACGTAGTTTCCTGGGATTAGCCGGGTATGAAGGTCTGTAGAAGGGTTTTCTACCTTAGCAGCACCTCTGACCAAGTTAACTCAGAAAGCGGCTAAATTTCATTGGACTGAGGCGTCTGAACGGAGTTTCCAAGAATTGAAAAATAGATTGACATCGACACCAGTCCTAATTTTTCTAGAAGGTTTAGAGGGTTATGCAGTATATTGTGATGCTTCAGGTGTCAGATTGGAGTGTGTCTTGATGCAACACGGTAAGGTAATTGCTTATGCTTTGGGACAACTGAGAAAACATGAAAAGAACTACCCACCAATGACCTGGAGTTAGCTGCGGTGGTTCATATCTTGAAAATATGGAGACATTACTTGTATGGGGTGCACGTGGACATATTTACTGATCATAAGAGCCTATAGTATATCTTTACACAGAAGGAATTGAATCTACGACAACTTCACTGGTTAGAATTTCCAAAGGACTATGACATGAGTATTTTATATCATCCAGGGAAAGCTAATATCATGGCAGATGCCCTCAGCCGCAGATCCATGGGGAGTTTGGCATACCTAAGGCCGGAGTAGCGGGAAATGGCTTAGGAGTTGCACCGATTAGCTAGCTTAGCCGTCCGGGTAATAGATTTAGGTGAAAATGGGGCGGTGATTCATAATACAGCAGTATCATCCCTGGTAGTGGAGGTAAAATAACAACAGTATGAAGATCCTTAGTTAGCACAACTCAGAGATAAGGTACAACAGGGGGAAGTATCAGCTTTTGAGGTAATCGGAGATGGGATTTTAAGATGTATGGGTCACCTCTGCGTTCCAGATGTGGCAGAACTTCACCAGCAGATCATGGCAGAGGTATATTACTCCCGTTATTCTTTGCACCCAATGTCAAAAAAGATTTATCATGATATAAAATAGATTTACTGGTGGCCAGGAATGAAGAAGAGTGTAGCAGAGTTTGTAACGCGACGCCCTAATTGCTAGCAGGTGAAAGTAGAACATCAAAAACCCGGTGGTATGACAAAGGAGATAGCAGTGCCTATGTGGAAATGGGAGGCAATTAATATGGATTTTGTGACAGGGTTACCCCGTAGCGGACATAGATTTGATTCCATCTGGGTGATTTTTGACAGACTAACGAAGTCAACTTATTTTCTGCCAGTCTAGACCACTTTCTTAGCTGAGGACTATGCCAAGCTTTACATCAGGGAAACATTTTGATTACATGGTGTCCCAATGTCTATTATTTCTGATAGAGGAGCACAATTCACAGCCAGGTTTTGGTAGTCTTTTCAAAGAGGTTTGGGAACACAAGTTAATCTGAGTATAGCATTTCATCCTCAGACAGATGGACAGGCAGAACGTACAATTCAGATGCTTGAGGATATGTTATGGGCATGTGTGCTAGACTTTGGGGGCAGCTGGGATGAACATTTACCACTTATTGAGTTCGCCTATAATAATAGTTATCATTTGGAAATCCAGATGGTACCTTATGAAGCCTTACATGGGCGAAAGTGCAGATCTCTAGTTGGTTGGTTCAAAGTCGGAGAATCAGAGTTAATTGGACCGGACATGATCCATCAGTCAGAGGAGAAAGTGAAGCTCATTAGAGAACGCCTATTGACAGCTCAAAGCTGCTAGAAATCTTACGCTGATGTACGGTGTAGGAACTTGGAGTTCAATGTAGATGAATGGGTGTTTTTGAAAGTCTCGCCAATGAAGGGCGTAATGAGGTTTGGTAAAAAGGGAAAACTTAGCCCAAGGTTTATTAGGCCGTATCGAATACTCTGGAGAATAGGCCAGGTGGTATATGAGCTAGATTTGCCTTCAGAGTTGGAATCCGTTCACCCGGTCTTTCATGTATCAATGTTAAGGAAGTGTATAGGGGATCCGTCCCAAGTTGTGCCAGTTGAGGATGTACAGATCACTGAGGAGTTATCCTATGAAGAGATTCTAGTAGCCATATTAAATCGACAGGTTCGTAGGTTGAGGACTAAGGATGTTGCCTCTGTTAAGCTACTGTGGAGAAACAAGGATATAGAAGAAATGACTTGGGAAGCTAAGGACGACATGAAATCCAAATACCCTCATTTGTTCCAGGCTTAGTCTAAATTAGGCAGTTAAGGTAAAAATGTTGATCTTATACTTTACGTTACATGTATTGTTCAGTTGATTACAATTTTGATGGTGAAAGAGTTGTTGTGGTGTCATATAAGGTATTTGTATTGGACTTTTCTACGTTTCAGGATTTTTGGATAGTCCATATTACAGGGGAGACTCTGCCAAAATTTTTCCAAAATAATAGTCCTAAAAGAGTTAAACTCCTATAAATCAAGTAGACATTCGAGGATGAATGTCCCTAACGGGGAAGGATGTTACATGCTATAAAAGTTGGTGATTATTAAGCATACGTGTGGATTTGCCTGCAGGTGTGGATAGACAAGGAGCTGGTCCCTCTTAGCCTTCATCCAGGATTGTTAGAAAAGTCGGCTCCTTTCCTCTAGAGCTTGTAGATAGAAGGTTTACTTCTCTTGATTGTATAGTTTTGGGTAGGCCGGGGCCCTTCCCGACCATCATATTACTCCTAGAGGCTTGCAGATTATTTCTATTTTCCTATGGTTAGCTATTGATGGCTGTGTGGGGCCTATATGTGTTTTAGTTTACGTGTTGGCTGTGTGGGGCCTTGTTTAGCTATCAGTTAGCGGCCTTGTCGGTCATAGTGTAGTTTAAGCACTAGATATACTTTATAGTAATAACTAGACATCATGGTGGTCTTGTCAGGCTGCATAGGATTCCCTGTTAATGCCTGTTTCTGCTTAACTATTTTCCTTTATAGGTGGCTATAAGGCCTTGTCGGAAGGAGGTTGTTTTTACAGCCGAGATATAGCCCATTGTTTTCTTGATTTTAGGGGTAAGCTTGCACCAGGAGTGCATAGGCTTAGTTAAGTCAGTTCAAATCCTAGTAGGGCACCAGGTGCCAATCATGCCTCCCAAGGTGGGGCATGACAGAAATTTCAACTTCCGTGTCTTTCTAAATTAACTACATATCGGGCAAGGGGAGAACTTGCCCAAGCCCTAATAAGCAATTTTCACCCGGATAGGGAACAAATCAAGCCCAAAAACTTCAAGGAAGTCCAACCACCACCCTACCCTAAACCCCCTCATTTTCGACCCACAAATCCACAAAATTGATCAGAAACACGTAAAAAGAAGTAGAGAGTAATTGAGAACATAAATACAAGTAGCATGCTCTGATAATCTAGTCATGAATCCAAAGAAGAAAACCTACCTATATCACCCTATAACTACCCGAAAACAAGAGCAATATGCAATACACATCAATCATTCGCTAACAAAAGAAGTAAAGAAGCCATGAGGAGGAAGTTTACCTGAGAAATCGAGAAAAATCACCAGGAGAGTTGAGAGGATTTGCACAAAATAGAAGTGGAAAATTTGAAGAATGAAATTTCAACTTTCTATTTTGCCTTTAACTAACTCTGTTGACTGCTGCAGTGGGTCATTTTTCCACTGCGGTAGAACCATTATGGTGGTAAACCCACTCACTGCAGTGGATGGTTAAAAATAGTAAAGATTGGGATTCTACCGCCAGATCCCGCTATTTCAAAAATAATTGGTCTGAGCCATCTGACAAAATCGGTAATTGCTGGGACACCCATGTAGAGATGGAAATTCGTAATACTGAAGGAAGGGTAATGATGTAATTTGATGCTCGGGTCTTGGTTAAGCACTAGATGAATAATTGTAACTCCACTAGAATTATCAGCTATACGTGAAAAAATTTTGAGCAGGGGAATAAAGAGGTTCCAAAAATAATCGGTCCGGAGTTCGGGACACATGAATCAATAAGTCCTAACATTGGCCAGAAGTGAGAGCAAATTATGATCGTTGTTAAATACCAACTTGGGGTGAATAAAAACCCCCACCACGATATCATAGTGTCGTTTGGGGATGAATAAATTTTTAATTGGTATCTGATGTAACGTCCTACCCGATCGTTATACATTTCAACCGCCCTAAGAGTGGACGAATTCAAATTTGTGGGAAATTGAAACAAAATCCCCCAAAGACCAAGGGCACACGATGAGTAAATTCAAATAGGCTTAGTCACAATCCGGTGGACCCAAGTGGTATTTATAATACCTCGAAAGTTCCTAAGAAATGGATGGGGAAAATCATAAATGAGTTTTGTAGAAAAATCTAATTTTTTGCACCAGAACGACTCGTGGTATAAGTCGTGACAGGAAGTGACGGGTCGTGGTCTCAGTCGTGGTGGAACTCTCAAGTTGGGGTTTAGACCATGAGTCATGAGGTGTAGGTAAGACTCATGGTTAGTAGTCGTGATGAGTTTCCTTGTGGTGCCAGGGTATGATGTCACGGATCATGGTACGACTCATAGTAAGTAACAACGATTCATGATGGGAGTCGTAGTTTGGATTTGGTTGGTGAAGGGGATGATGTCGTGACTGACAGTACGACTCCTGGTAGGACACCACGAATCGTGATATGCAATCGTGGTGAGATTTAGAGATGCTACAGGGAGGAGAAGTGGTGACCACGAGAGGTAACCATGATTCATTACTTCGTCGTACGACTCGTGGTGAGAGTGGTGATGACTGGTAGCCGCCATTTTCCATATTTTAAATTAAGGGCATTTTCATAATTCCTATGCTCCAAAGTCCTAAACTACATTATTTTAAGCTCTGTTAGGATGATTTTAAAAGTGTTTAGCCTATCCTAATTCATCTAATTCCCATGCATGCAAGAGTAGAGGCTTCTCTTTGAAGATCAACCTTGAAACCTTTTAATTCTCCTCCAATTCCCTTGGACTTTTAAGGAAGGGTGTGGAATCAGATTTCCCAGGTATGTAGGGCTTTGAATGAGAGTTCCTTTCACTCTCATGCTCAAAATTCTTTTCAATTCCATGAATTTAAGTTCTAAATCAAGTTCATGATCTCATGGGGTTTATTCTTAATTTTATAAAATTCTCTATGGTTTATCTATGGGTCAATTTTCTTTATGTTCTAAATCATGTTTTAAGATTTATGGCAGATGTTATACCTATTTTGACTATTAATTCATAGTTTCAAATTTTAATCAATTTATGCCCAATTATGCAAGTTTTCATGAATAGTTAAGATATGATTCTATTATGATTTTGATCTTAACAAGCCCTAAATTACGATTTATGATTTATGATACGATTTCCTTCAAATACTCTTCATGATATTTATGTATTTGAAGTATTAGTGATTTTTCTCAAGCATGTATGTTCTTCATGATTTATGAGTTTATGATTTTGGTAGATTCACGGGCCCTAATTCATGGCTAATCATGTAGTTCAAGTATGATAAAGTATGTTATGATTTATCTAGCCATGAGTTTCATGAATGATTTCACAATTATTATATAAGCCCTCATGTGCATGTTTTTGGGAGCAGTGTTTAGCACCAAGTAGACTCGGCGTTTAGGTAAATCCCGCGGTCTCAGAACTATGTGCCACCATAGGTATATGTATTTATGGACCCTTTGTGATATCATGTCGTGCATGTCCCTTGGTTGGCAAGCCTGCGACGGCTCTGACCACTTGAGCGAGATAGTTAGGGCATCATGTAAGCTCTATCATGATGGTGTCAATTAAGACGAGTTCTCCCATTGTTCCTCATGAATTATGCATTTTCATGTTCATGATACTTTGGCTCAAGTTATGTTTTTACAAGGTTTCTCTTATGATTATGACTATGATTAGATTATGACTCATTTGAAAACCTTGAGCCCTCATGTTTATTTTATGACTATTATTGCATGTTTTGAATAGTCCTACTCTCATGAGCTCTTATGTGTTTTGATGGGTCCATTTTATTTACCTTTCATACTCAGTACATTCCAAGTACTGGTCGTATACTCTATGCTGTATCATTTCATGATATAGGCTCAGACGTTTAGGATCAGCCTCTTCATTAGTCGATCATTAGAGTTCATCTCAGGCAGCTATTGGTGAGTCCTTATCCTTCGAGGACCTTCAGATAGTCGTATTGTTGCTATTTTTAGTTTCATATTGTTAGTGAGCTAGTTGGGGTCTTGTCCCATCAGCTCGTCAGTATGTTAGAGGCTTTTCAGACATAGAATTTTTTTCAGTTTTAGAATTTGGTGTTATGTATTTCCATTGTGCAAATGTTTACAGTTCAGTCTTCCGCTATATCAAATGTTAGTTTTCCGCAATTATGTATGTTGAGCTTTAGGCCTCATTTGTTTGCACTTAATGGAGGTTTGAATATGAATGATTCAGAACTTAGACCATTAAGTGCATTTGTTTTTATTAAGATTTCAACACTTATTTGGTCTAAATAGGTCTTAGTCATTAAGATCTGCAATAGAGTCTTAATATCATTAAGAGATATGCTTGTGTGGATAATTTTTACCACTACTATGTCCAAACTACCAACCATCACCACTAACCACCCATGTCATCACAACCACCATTACCATTACCGTTGCCAACCACCAACCACCACCACCAACCTCCGCCACTATTGTCAACCACTACTACTGTCAGCCATTACCGCACATACCACCTCCTTCATTAAAATTACATTCACTGTCACCACCACCGCCGCCTCGTCATCATTGCTGTAGTCATCGCCGCCTCTATCACACCTATAGTCACTACCACCACTACGGTCAATCCCTACTATCAACCACCTCCACCATCACAATTAGCATTGTTACCAACTATACCACCACACATTCTTCAGCCACCACCATCAATATCTCCAACTACTAATGTCAACTAAGCTCACCATCACTACCAACCGCCACCATCACATCAACCACTACAACACCAACTATCTCCACTATCACAACTATCGTCACCTTCATCACGCCAGTCACTATAACACCAACCACCTCCATCATCACAACTATCACCACCACCATTACTAGCAACACCACCACCGTTACTAGCTAGCAATACCAATTATTACCACCATCATCACTAGTAAGCATAACTATTTTATTAAATTTATATTTTTATAATATTTAATTATTTTTTATTTGAATTTTATTTAATCTGCTTATAATAAATAAAGTATACACATTTAGATTTTGAAAACAGACAGTCTTAATCATTCAGTATTCATATCTAGAGACAACATCTTAATCATTCAGATATGCATTCAGATTCAGACGTCTTAATCTTAATGAAAATAAATGAGGCCTTAGTTGTCATATTCATGCCATGGGTCGACTTGGAGCCATTTATGATTCCAGATTCCGTGTCTCGATCCGAGCCAATGTTCGAATCATGACAGTGTCTGCCGTGGCGGGGCGTTTTTCTCCATAGAAGAACCGCTGCAGCGGGAAGGGTGCTTGCTGCAGCGGATGATGTAGATCAGAAAACTGCAATCCCATTTCGATTAGGATTTTGAAACCTAGTCTTTATGGAAGGCTTAATAAGAATGCCCAAGAATAGAAAATAGTTTTTTTGGGGGGAAATAAGAAGGACCAGGAGGTGAAGATTCCACCTCCATAGCTAGGAATTCTTGCAAGAAACCAAGAGAATGATGTAGCCCCGCAGTTGGAAATATCTGAATGATAGCTTGGCATCCAAATAGGCTATGGTTTATTCACTATTGCATTAGACTTTTATTAGCTAAACATATATTGTGTATGGTTGATATGCGTTTGATAGGTAGAACCATAACTTAAAACTTTATTATCTGTTAATCAAAATTGGTGAGATCCTAATGATGAATGGATCAGAAAAGGGGTAGTGATTTCCCATAATGAGAAAATCCCTAGGGGAGAGATTGCAAAATAATAATAGGTCCATGTTTAAGGGCGCATGTTAAACCAAAGGTGAGTAGATTAACTTTCGGGTGCTGTCATTAGAAATACTTCCGATGTATAAGTTGTGAAACCATCCTTTCTGAATTGAAGTATTAGATGATTAATCATGTATATCATGTTTAGGAGATGCATTTAGATAATGATTTATAAATTATAACTATGACAGATTTTGAGTTGAATTAGTGAATTTAGATAGCTATATTCTACATAATGACTTAAATGGGATGTGATTGGTATCGTATTATCTGGATTGATGATTTGTTGTTCGTATTAATGGTGACGCCGTGGAAAGTTAATTATTAAATAAATCTTGATATTTTTTTTCTCTCATTATGGTAGGTATGATAGAGAACCAGACCCAAGCCGAGGCAAAAACTAGAATGAAAACTTATCATAGTACTGCCAGCAGTACTGCTGCAGTGGGTATTATACTGCTGTAACGGCAGTAATGCCGTTGTAGCAGAGCCCAAACCAGTGAGTGGGACAAGTCGCAGTCTTAACTGTGCTAAAGTAATTGTTATTATTATTGTTTGGATATGAGATTTGATTCGGAATCATGCATGTGATCATACTTGTTGATGTGAATATGTACCTCTTGTTGTGTGTGTTTTATTATTTGTTGTGCTATGACGTGCATCCCAAGATTTAGGGGCGAGTTGGTATTGAATAATGTATGAGTGAGATGATGGATAATACGAAAGGAAAGTCACTGATATGATGGTAAATAAGAGGCCTAGGGCCAAAGGTGTAATGTCCCAAAAACTTAAAATCTAATTCTAGGACTTAAATCAGAAAATCTAGAAAACTGCAGAAATGTTACAGGATGGCCCACCTTATGAATCGTTCAGCAACCTCACGACTCGTTAGGTGAGCCGTGAGGAGAAGACGAGATAATGTTAGGAGAGAGGAAAGGTACCTAATGAGGGACATCACCAGTCGTGGTCACTGACCACGACCCGTTAAGTCACTTGTGGTCAGGCCTGAGTTAGGACTATTTTTAGCTGACCAGTGTACTTAACGAGTGGGTGAAACGAGTCGTCACCTGTGGCAACGACTCATTAAGTGACTCGTTACCTAGTCTAGGGTCAAATCTTCTGTAGTGAACCAGTGTGGTCCACAATTGGTGACCACGAATCGTTGTCAGTGAGAACGACTCGTTAGGTCCCTCGTGGTGACCTATTGAGGATTTCAGGCAGTGTACCTGATGGGAGTGACCACGAGTCATGGTCAGTCACCACGACCCGTTAGGTCACCGTTAGGGACAGTTGACAGCTTTTTTCAGCGAATTTCTAAGGGCTATTTAGTAATTTCCTACCCTCCTAAGCTTTAAACTATGTCATTTTAGCATCAGTTTCAGATGTTTTAGTGGGGGTAATGGGTTCTTTTCCTCATTCCCCACTCAAACTCCCCAGAAACAGAACGCAGAGTTCCTCTCAGAGTAGTTAAGAGCTACAAACTAGGGCAGATCCTTCTTCTTCAATTCTCCAGCAATTTCTCCAGGCTTCTTCATCAGGATATGGGAATTCAATAAGGGAATTGTCCTTCCTTTGTGTCCCCCAAAATCCTCCTATAACTCCCTTATCAGTTTTATCCCTAAGCTTTCAGATATGAATGAAATCCAAGTTATGTTCTTTTTTTTCATTAATTTCTCCTGGAATAAGTATCCATGTGGGTTGTTCATATTATCTTCATCAGTTCCTAATTAAATTGTAAATGTTCGTACAAAAGTGAATTTAAACCCTAACTTGTGAGTAATGATTCTTGCTTATTAAAATTCATATAGTGAATGAAGAATATTTTGGGCTGAATTTCCTAGAAATTCTTACTATATAATTGTTGAGAAATTATTACATTGATAAGAATGATTTAGCCTTGTCGGAGGAGATTTCTTTAATTCTTGAATTGTTGCCATATTATGAAAATTCCCGTGTTGTTGGGGTAAGTTGAGTTCTCTATTAGCTGTTAGTAATTTAGACTAGTTAGAACGTAGAATCTCTTCAGAATCATTCGCAAAATTGTCAACTGATCAGTTTGACTTAAGTTTTTTCTCGAGGTGTCAGTGGTGCCTCTCAGTTATCAGAATCAGACTCATATTATAGTTATTTGGTCCATTAGGCGGTCATGACATTCTAGTATATAGCTCTAACCTGCCCCAGGACCCCAGTTCAGTTACAACTTGTTCTTAGACGGTTACGACACTTCTAGATAAGTAGCTCTGACCAGTCTAGAACCCAGTTTAAGAATCTGGTTCGATAAGACTCTCAGGGTACATGTAGCTATACGTCCCTAACTAGTCTTGGACCCAGTTTCGAGCTATCAACTTAGTAGTTCAGTTTAGGTTTTCCAATGGGAGTAGAACTTAGCACCATGCAGGCCGGGGTTCCAGCGCACCCAGGTTGCCAAAACTACGTTGCCAGCGCAGGTTATAGTATTACTTGGCCTGATTGGCCCCAGACTTTTGTGATCACCCAATTCATGCGTTTATACCTTGGCAAGGTATATTGGGTCCTACCAGTGGGGTGTATACATCGGACTCCACGTGTAGCTCACGTGGTTAAATGTCAGTAACAGACTCTCCCTTTAGTCAGTCCAGTCCAGTTTCAGATCTATCAGTTCAATTCAGTGCAGTATTTTAGACTCATTATTATAGATTTAGGGCATATCTTTGACCACTAAACAGGGTCATTTTGACCATCTCAAATACTTCAGATTATTTCAGTTCAGATAATTAGTTGGTCACTGAATGCCTTTCTGGTTCAGTCATTTACATCTATCAATATATTCCTCTTGCATACTCAGTCTATTCAAAGTACTGAGTCATACTTTTATGCTGTATTGTTTCATGATATAGTTGTAGGTTCTCAGACTCAGCACTGCTAGATGCCGTAGTTGAGATTCTCCACCTCAACAGTGAAGTGTGAGTCCTCGTCATCCGAGGGCATTGTTTCTTTCTTTCAGTCATATAGTAGTTTCAGTTCGACCTTGAGTTAGCTGGGGGCTTGTACCAACAATTCCTCAATTATATGGCTTTCAGACATACATGATTTTCAGATGTATCAGTATTATTCAAATGTTTTGAACTTTATATTTTCAGACTTGTCTTTCTTAAATATTTTATGGTATTATTTTAAGTTCCACTGCTCATGTTTACTTAGAATGCTAGTGAATGATAGACCAGGGGTTGGCTTGGGGTCACTCGTGGCTTCAAGTACCGTGTTACGTCCAGGGTGTAGACTCGGGGCATGACAAACTGGTATCAGAGTACAAGGTTTAGAGTATCCTTGGAATGTCTGAAAGCCACATTGAGTAGAGTCCTCTTCATAGGTGTAAAGCGCGCCACACTTATGACGAGGAGGCTATGATATGTTATTAGGAAAATTCCTTTTTGTTCATATTCTTTATCATGCGTCAAAGTTCAAATTCCAAAAGTGTCCTTCTAATTTATACTCTGCTTCATTTCAGTGAACCATGCCTCCCAGATGCGGTAACGAAAGGAGGGCCGGAAATGCCAACAGACCTGGCCCACCAGCCTTGGCAGCTCCTCAAAATGATTCAGTTTCTACTGTAGAGTTTAGAGCGGCCATTCAATACTAGCTCAAACCGTGACCAATCAGGTGAATCAGCAGGTGGTTTCGCTAGCCACAAATGGGTCCGCAGCAGCTACTTGGGTATGAGATTTTACTCAGATGAATCCCTCGGATTTTTATGGAACAAAGGTGGGAGAGAACCCACAAGAGTTCGTAGATGGAATTAAAAAGATCACCCGAATTATGGGTGTCAGTCCCTCGGAGAGTACCGACTTGGCTGCCTACCAGCTTAAATGGGTAGCTCAGGTCTGGTATGAACAGTGGAAGGAGGGGTGGCCAGTGGGAGTAGGACTGGTGGAGTGGGAGGAGTTCCACACAACTTTCTTGGATAGGGTTTTCCCCTGGGAGCTAAGGGGGGCAAAGATGGTAGAGTTTACGAACTTGCGTCAGGGCAACAGAACAGTGGAGGAGTATGCTTTGGAGTTTACCAGGTTATCAAAGTATGCTCTAGAGATGGTAGCCGAGCCAAGGGCCCGAATGCTAAAGTTCATTAATGGGTATCTAATCTGGTCCTGAAGGAGTGCAGGACTGCGCTGCTAATCAAGGACATGGACCTGTCTAGCCTGATTGTCTATGCTTAGCAAATTGAGGCTGAGAAGCTGAAGGATATGGAGAGAAAGAACAAATGGGCAAGAACTGGCCATTCAAATTTCTTCCATTAGAGATGTAGTGGTGGTAACCGCTCGCAGCAGCAACATCAGTAGCAGCAGCAGAGGGCCCCAACACCAAGCTCAACCAGTGCCCCAACCTTTCGATCTCGTCAGGATCGGAGGGGTGGGACATCTGGCACTCAGTCTCAGGATCACAATACCGAAAAAAAGTACCCATCTTGTCCCAAGTGTGGTAGGAATCAGCCAGGAGAATGCCTGCAGGGAAGAGAGGGCTGCTTTGGGTTAGGACAGCTTGGTCACAGGCTTAAGGACTGCCCGTCAGTAGGGCAAGGGAGATCACAATCAACCGCATCATCAGCTCAGCAATGTCGACCAGCCCAGCAGGCTAACACATCAGGTACAAATGGCGGTCAACGCCAAAATCATTTCTATGCTCTATCTTCCCGTCAAGATTAGGAAAGCTCACCTGACGTAGTAATTGGTGTGTTACGTCTCTTCCATCTAGATGTGTATGCCATCATTGATCTAGGAGCCACTCTTTTGTTTGTGACTCCCTATATAGCAGTCTAGTTCAACATCAGTCCAGAGGTCCTCTTAGAACCATTTTCAGTCTCCGCCCAAGTTGGTAAGTCAGTTAGAGCCAGCCGGGTGTATAAAAACTGCCCAGTCTCAGTCCTAAGTAAAGTTATTCCAGCTGATCTTGTAGAGCTAGATATGGTCTACTTTGACCTTATTCTTAGCATGGATTGCTTACACTCCTGCTATGCCTCAGTTGACTGCAGAACTAGAGTTGTCAAGTTCCAGTTTCCAAATAAGCCAGTATTAGAATGGACGGGCAACAGTTCAACACCTAAGGGTAGGTTTATTTCCTACCTTAAGGCCTCGAAACTCATTTCCAAAGGATGTCCATATCATTTAGTTCGAGTCAAGGATTCCAAATCGGAGACCCCATCCATCCAGTTAGTTCCAGTTGTCAGCGAGTTCCTAGATGTATTTCCTGAAGATCTTCCAGTAGTTCCCCCCGAACGGGAAATATACTTCAAAATAGATCTCCTCCCAGATACTCAACCCATCTCCATCCCTCATTAAAGAATGGCTCTAGCTAAGCTTAAGGAGTTTAAGGAGATACTAAAAGATCTTATTGACAAGGGTTTTATCAGACCCAGCATCTTTCCCTAGGTGCTCCAATGCTATTCGTGCAAAAGAAAAATGGTACCCTCAGAATGTGCATAGATTAGCATCAGCTAAACAAGGTCACAGTTAAGAAAAAGGACCCTCTACCCGAAATGATGATCTGTTTGATCAACTTCAGAGAACTAGTTGATTCTCCTAGATCGATCTCAGGTCAGGGTACCATCAGTTAAGAGTTAGAGAGAGTGACATAACGAAGACATCATTTAGAACTTAGTGCGGTCACTACGAGTTAGTGGCATTGTCCTTTGGGTTAACGAATGCCCCATTAGCCTTCATGTATTTGATGAACAGGATTTTCAAGAAATATCTGGATATGTTTGTTATTGTATTTATCAACGACATTCTGGTATACTCCAAAAATGAGGAAGAGCATGCAGATCACATGAGGATAGCACTACAGACAATTTGAGACTACCAGTTATTCGCCAAGTTCAGCAAGTGCAAATTTTGGTTAAAATTCGTGACTCTCTTAGGTCATGTGGTCTCCGATAAAGGAATACATGTAGATCCTCATAAAATAGTAGCATTGAATGATTGGCCTATACCTACCTCTCCTAATGAAATCAGGAGTTTCCTGGGCTTAGCAGGTTATTATCGACGATTTGTGGAAGGTTTCTCCTCCATAGCATCTCCCCTGACCAAGTTAACCTAGAAGAAAGTGAAATTTCAGTGGTCGGACGAGTGTGAGAAGAGTTTTCAGGAGTTGAAGACTCGACTCACTATCGCTTCAGTGTTAACCTTACAGGAAGGATCAGATGGGTTAATTGTATATTATGATGCCTCTAGAGTTGGACTTGGTTGCGTTCTGATGCAGCGGGGCAAAGTGATAGCCTACGCCTTCAGACAACTCAAAGTCCATGAGATGAACTATCCGACTAATGACTTGGAGTTGGAAGCGGTGGTATTCGCGTTAAAAATATGGAGACACAACTTGTATGGGGCTCACATGGATGTATTCACGGATCACAAGAGTCTTCAATATATTTTCTACTTCCTGTGTGTTTTTTGACATTCGAGGATGAATGTTTACAAGGGGAAGATATTGTAATGCCTCGGAAACTCAAAATCTAATTCCGGGACATAAATTAGAAAATATTGAAAAATGCAGAAATGTACAGGACGACCCACCTGATGAGTCGTTAAGCAACCTCACGACTCGTTTGGTGAGCTGTGAGGAGAAGGCAGGATAATGTGAGGAGAGAGGTAGGGTACCTAACGAGGGACATCATGAGTCGTGGTCACTAATCATGACCCGTTAAGTCAACTCGTGGTCAGTCCTGAGCTGGGACTATTTTCTATTGACCAGTGTACTTAAGAGTGGGTGAAACGAATCGTCACCTGTGGCAACGACTCATTAAGTGACTTGTTACCTAGTTTAGGGTTAAATCTTCGGTAGTGAACCAGTGTGGTCCACGACTGGTGACCATGAGTCATGGTCAGTGAGCACCACTCGTTTGGTCACTCGTGGTGACCTACTGAGGATTCCAGGTAGTGGACCTGACGGGAGTTACCACGAGTCGTGGTCAGTCACCATGACCCGTTAGGGACACCTGACAGTTATTTCCAGCGAATTTCTAAGGGCTATTTAGTAATTTTCTATCCTCCCAAGCTTTAAACTACATTGTTTTAGCATTAGTTTCAGACGTTTTAGTGGGGGTAATGGGTTCTTTTCCTCATTCTCCACTGAAACTCCCCAGAAACAGAACGTAGAGTTCCTCTCAGAGTAGTTCAGATCTTAAAACTAGGGCATATCCTTCTTCTTTAATTCTCTAGCAATTTCTCCAGGCTTTTTCATCAAATATGTGGGAATTCAACAAGGGAATTGTCCTTCCCTTGTGTCCCCCAAAATACTCCTATAACTCCCTTATCAGTTTTAGCCCCGAGCTTTCGCATATGAATGAAATCCAAGTTATGTTCTTTTTCTTTCCATTAATTTCACCTGGAATAAGTATCCATGTGGGTTGTTCATATTATCTTCATCACTTCCTACTTAAATTGTCAATGTTCGTATAAAAGTGAATTTAAGCCCTAACTTGCGAGTAATGATTCTTGCTTATTAAATTTCATATAGTGAATGAAGAATGTTTTGGGCTGAATTTCTTAGAAATTCTTACTATATAATTGTTGAGCAATTATTTAATTGATGAAAATGATTTGACCTTGTCGGAGGAGATTTATTTAATTCTTGAATTGTTGCCATATTATGAAAATTCCATGTTGTTGGGGTAAGTTGAGTCTCTGTTAGCTGTTAGTAATTCAGACTAGTTAGAACATAGAACCTCTTCAGAATCATTCGGAAAATTGTCAACTTATCAGTTTGACTTCAGTCTTTCCCCCAGGTGTCAGTGGTGCCTCTAGGTTATCAGAATCAGACTCAGATTATAGTTATTTGGTCCATTAGGTGGTCAATACATTCTAGTATATAGCTCTAACCAACCCTAGGTCCCAGTTCAGTTACAACTTGTTCTTAGATGGTTACGACGCTTCCAGATAAGCAGCTCTGGCTAGTC
Organism: Datura wrightii; assembly: GCA_035772735.1. NCBI lineage: Eukaryota > Viridiplantae > Streptophyta > Magnoliopsida > Solanales > Solanaceae > Datura > Datura wrightii. Next base: position 150,888,602 of record JASDFA010000018.1, read on the forward strand.
TAGAACCCAGTTTCAGAATCTAGTCCGATAAGACTCTCAGGGTACATGCAGCTATACGTCCCTGACTAATCTTGGACCCTAGTTTTGAGCTATTAGCTTAGTAGTTTAGATTAGGTTTTCCAGTCGAAATAGAACTTAGCACCAAGTGGGCCAGGGTTCTTATCTTGGGCAGAATTATATGCCCAAGTGATGCTCAAATGCTCTTTTTTCTTGTTTATCTATCGTTATGTGTGCATTCTCATGTGATTTGTAGTTAAAATGTGAATTTGTACTAACCAACATGATTAGTATTGTTTTGCAGGAAAAATGTAATTTTAGGAAGCTAAGATGCATGTTGGTAAAAATCAGGAATGGACTCAGAAGCGAGCAGTGGAAAAGGTCAAGGAAGAGCAGCAAAAATAAGGACTCCGCGATGGAGCCGTGTCACGTTGCCATCACGGAGGCACTCTGCTTCGGGTGATCCATTTTGGAAAATTCCAGTGAAGGTCCGCGTTGCCTCCGTGACACGGAGGCAATGCCACGCGATACAAGCCATGGCACGTTGCCTATATTTACCTGGAACATAAGTTTCCAATGAGGGTCCGGGTTTGCACCGTGGCACGGAGGGAGTGCTCCACGATACACTCTGTGCCACGTTGCTTGTTATTTCGGGAAAAATTCCCACTAGTATAAATAACACACTTAGGTTTATTTTTAATTATTCTGACTTGGTTGAGCAAGAATGTGGGTTACAGGCAGTTGAGGGGACAAAAATTCTAGGGTTCTTCTCTCATCTCTTTCTCTTTTATCTCAATTGTTTGTATGATTTATACTCATTTGATGATGTTTAATCCACAAATGAGTGGCTAAATTCACTTCTTGCTGAGGTTAAGAACAATTGTAGTGGAATGTAATTTTTGATCAATTTAGTTTTCATCTTTTCTTCAATGGTTATTCTATCTATTCTTGTTCTTGCTGCATTAATGTTTGGCCAATGTTAATGTATATCTAAAAAATCCAGTTTTATCTTCAAAATGAAAGAAATTGGAAAGTTCTGAATTGGTAGGATATGATCTCTTCTTAGTTTGGGAAAATTGAGAATTGATTTACATTCAAAATAGAAATATATCTGAAAGTCGTATTAGTCAATTAAGGAATCGGGTTTGTATGGCTAGAACATGAAATTCTTTTATCACAGAAATGTAGGTTGAAGGTTCATGATTCTTAAGTTGGGTAGAATACGAAAGTTTCAATCCATAGGCAATAATTCTTGACAAGCTACCGAAGGAAAGATTAACCGAATTGTATCGATAAATTGCCTCCCTGCATGTTCGTTTTAGCCGCATCTTGCTCATTACTATAGTTCAGACTCACTTTATAATTTTGTATTAGATTAGTATAAATTAGGAAACAAACTCTCAACAATCCTATTTAAATTGTTTTATGCATTATTAAAGTTAGAGTTCATTAACACTTAAGTTGATTATTATCTTAGTTCAGTCCCTGTGGGATCGATACTTGGCTTACATAAGCCATTGTACTACTTGTTCGACCACGTGCACTTGCGTGTAGTTACCACAGAAGCGCGAACAAGTTCCAACACACCCAGGTTCCCAGAACTACGTTGCCAGCGTAGGTTACAGTATTACTTGGCCTAATTGGCCCTAAACATTTGTGATCACCCAGTTCATGCCTTTATACCCTGAAAAGGTATATTGGGTCCTACCGATGGGGTGTATACATCGGACTCCATGTCTAGCTCACGTGGTTAAATGTCAGTTATAGACTCTCCCACTAGTCAGTCCAGTCCAGTTTCAAATCTATCAGTTCAGTTCAGTTGAGTGCAGTATTTCAGATTCATTATTATAGATTTAGGGCATATCTTTGACCACTAGACAGGGTCATTTTGACCATCTCAAATACTTCAGATTATTTAAGTTTAGATAATTAGTTGGTCATTGAATGCCCTTCCAGTTCAGTCATTTACATCTATCAGTATATTCCTCTCGCATACTCAGTACATTCAAAGTACTGACACATACTTTTATGCTATATCATTTCATGATACAACTGCAGGTTCTCAGACTCACCACCGCTAGACGCCGCAGTTCAGTTTCTCCACCTCAGCAGTGTAGTGTGAGTCCTCATCATTCGAGGGCATTTTTCTTTCGTTTAGTCATTTAGTAGTTTCAGTTAGACCTTATGTTAGATGGGGGCTTGTCCTAGCAACTCCTCAGTTAAATGGCTTTCAAGCAGACATGATTTTCGGATGTATCAGTATTATTCAAATGTTTTGAACTTTATGTTTGCAGACTTGTCTTTCTTAAAATTTTTATGGTATTATTTTAAGTTCCATTGTCCATGTTTATTCAGAATGCTAGTGAATGATAGACTAGCGCTTGGCTTGGGGACACTCGTGGCGTCAAGTACTGTGTTACGTCCAGGGTGTAGACTCAGGGCGTAACAAACTTGGTATTAGAGCACTAGGTTTAGAGTATCCTTGGAATGTCTGAAAGTCGCGTCGAGTAGAGTCCTTTTCATGGGTGTAAAGAACGCCACACTTATAACGAGGAGGCTATGAGATGTCATTAGGAAAATTCCCTTTTGTTCATATTCTTTATCGTGCGTCAAAGTTCAAATTCCAAAAGTGTCCTTCTAATTCATACTATACTTCATTTCAGTGAACCATGTCTCCTAGACGCGGTAACGGAAGGAGGGTCTGAAATTCCAATAGACTTGCCCCACCAGCCTCGACAGTTCCTCAAAATGATTCGGTTTCTACTGTAGAGTTTAGAGCGGCCATTTAGTTACTGGCTCAAACTGTGACTAATCAAGTGAATCAACAGGTGGTTTTAGTAGCCACAAATGGGTCCGCAGTAGCTGCTCGGGTACGAGATTTTACCCGGATGAATCCCCCGTATTTTTATGGAACAAAGGTGGGAGAGGACCCACAAGAGTTCATAGATGGAATTGAAAAGATCACCCAGATTATGGGTGTTAGACCCTCGGAGAGTGTCGACTTAGCTGCCTACGAGATTAAAAGGGTAGCCTAGGTCTGGTATGAACAGTGGAAGGAGGGGCGGCCAGCGGGAGCAGGACCGGTGGAGTGGGAGGAGTCCATATAGCTTTCTTGGATAGGTTTTTCCCCCGGGAGCTGAGGGAGGCGAATATGGCAGAGTTTATGAACTTGCGTCAGGGCAATAGGGTAGTGAAGGAGTATGCTTTGGAGTTTACCAGTTTATCAAAGTATGCCCCAGAGATAGTAGCCGAGCCAAGGGCCCGCATGCTGAAGTTCATTAATGGGGTATCTAATTTGGTTCTCAAGGAGTGCAGGACCGCAATGCTGATCAAGGATATGAACCTGTCTAGCCTAATTGTCTATGCCCAGCAAATTGAGGCTGAGAAACTGAAGGATATTGAGAGAAAGAACAAATGGGCAAGAACTGGCCATTTAGATTTTGGCCATTAGAGATCTAGCGGTGGTAACTGCTCACAGCAGCAACAGCAGCAGAGGGCCCCAGCACCTAGCTCAGCCAGCGCCCCAATCTTTCAATCTCGTCAAGATCGGAGGGGTGGGTCTTCTGGCACTCAATCTCAGGCTCACAGTACCGGGAACAACTACCTAGCTTGTCCCAAGTGTAGTAGGAATCACCCAGGAGAATTCCTACAGGGACGAGAGGGCTGCTTTGTGTGTGGACAGCTTGGACATAGGCTTAAGGAGTGCCCGTCAGCAGGGTGAGGGAGATCATAATCCACCACAACATCAGCTCCAAAGTTCAACCAGCCCAGCAGGCTAACACATCAGGTACAGATGGCGGTCAACACCAAAATCATTTCTATGCTTTATCTTCCCGTCAGGATTAGGAAAGCTCACCTGACATAGTAACTGGTATGTTACGTCTCTTCCATCTAGACGTGTATGCCCTCTGAGATCTAGGAGTCACTCTTTCATTCAGGACTCCCTATATAGCAGTCCAGTTCAACATCAGTCAAAGGTTCTCTCAGAACCATTTTCAGTTTCCACCCCAGTTGGTGAGTCAGTTAGAGCCAACCGGGTGTATAGAAACTACCCAGTCTCAGTCCTGAGTAATGTTATTCCAGCTGATCTTGTAGAGCTAGGTATGGTCAACTTCGACCTTATTCTTGGCATTGATTGATTACACTCCTGCTATGCCTCAGTTGACTGCAGAACTAGAGTTGTCAAGTTCCAGTTTCCAAATGAGCCAGTATTAGAATGGATGGGCAACAGTTCAACGCCTAAGGGTAGGTTTATTAACTACCTTAAGGCCCAAAAACTCATTTCCAAAGGATGTCTATATCATCTGGTTTGGGTCAAGGATTCCAACTTTGAGACCCCATCTATCCAGTCAGTTACAGTTGTCAGCGAGTTCCCAGATGTATTTCCTGAAGATCTTTCCAGATTTCCCCGTGAAAGGGAAATAGACTTCGAAATAGATCTCCTCCCAGATACTCATCCCATCTCCATCCATCATTATAGAATGGCTCCAGCTGAGATTAAGGAGTTGAAGGAGCAGCTAAAAGATCTTCTTGACAAGGGTTTTATCAGACCCAACATCTCTCCCTGGGGTACTCCAGTGCTATTCGTGCGTAAGAAAGATGGTACCCTTAGAATATGCATAGATTACCGTCAGCTGAACAAGGCCATAGTTAAGAACAAGTACCCTCTGCCCTGAATTGATGATCTATTTGATCAACTTCAGGGAGCTAGCTATTTCTCCAAGATCGATCTCAGGTTAGGGTACCATCAGTTAAGAGTTAGAGAGAGTGACATACCGAAGACAGCATTCAGAACTCGGTACAGTCACTGCGAGTTTATGGTAATGTCCTTTGGGTTAACGAACACCCCAACATCCTTTATGGATTTGATGAACAGGGTTTTCAAGAAGTATCTGGATATGTTCGTCATTGTATTTATCGATGACATTCTGGTATACTCCAGAAAGGAGGAAGAGCATGCAGATCACCTGAGGATAGCACTGCAGACACTCAGAGACCGCCAATTATTCGCCAAGTTCAGTAAGTGCAAATTTTGGTTAAAATCTGTGACTTTCTTATGTCATGTGCTCTCCGGTGAAGGAATACAGGTAGATCCTCATAAAATAGCAGCAGTGAAGGATTGGCCCAGACCTATCTTTCCTACTGAAATCAGGAGTTTCCTGGCCTTAGTGGGTTATTACCGATGGTTTGTGAAATGTTTCTCCTCCATATCATCTCCCTCGACCAAGTTAACCTATAAGAAAGTGAAATTTCGATGGTCGGGCAAGTGTGAGAAGAGTTTTCAAGAGTTGAAGACTCGACTCACTACCGCTCCAGTGTTAACCTTGCTGGAAGAATAAGATGGGTTAGTTGTATATTGTGACGCCTCCAGAGTTAGACTTGGTTGCGTTCTGATGCAGCGGGGCAAAGTGATATCCTACATCTGCAGACAACTCAAAGTCCATGAGAAGAACTATCTGACTCATGACTTGGAGTTGGCAGCGGTGGTATTTGTGTTAAAAATATCAAGACACTACTTTTACGGGGCTCACGTGGATGTATTCACAGATCACAAGAGTCTTCAGTACGTGTTCAGCTAGAAGGACCTAAAACTCTGATAGAGAAGGTGGTTAGAGCTCCTGAAATACTATGACATGAGTGTACTGTATCACCCAGGCAAAGCCAATGTGGTGGCTTACTCCCTAAGCAGAAGGTCTATGGGAAGTGTAACTCACATTGAGGAAGGCAAGAGGGAGCTAGTGAAAGAAGTTCACGGGCTAGCCCAGTTAGGGGTGTAGTTGGTGGATTCAGTTGAAGGTGGTGTGGTAATGCAAAGTGAGATGGGTTCATCCTTGGTAGTAGAAGTTTAGTCCAGATAAGATTAAGATCCAGTCCTACTTAAACTTAAAGAAGCAGTCCTCAGAAAGGAGGTTGAGGCTTTCTCTCAAGGGGGAGATGGGGTGCTTCATTACCAGGGTAGATTGCGCGTACCGAATGTTGGTGAGTTGAGACAGTAGATACTAGATGAGGCACACAGCTCGAGATACACCATTTACCCCAGTGCTACCAAAATGTACCGCGATTGGCGGGATATTTACTGGTGGAATGGCATGAAGAGAGGCATTGATGAATTTGTAGCTAAGTGATCGAACTGCCAGCAAGTTAAGGTAGAGCACCAGAGACTAGGAGGTATGACCTAGGATATTAGTATACCCACATGGAATTGGGAAAAAGTAAACATGGACTTCATTACGGGTTTACCTCGGACTCATCGGCAGCATGACTCAATCTGGGTAGTAGTGGACCGAATGACTAAGTCAGCACATTTTCTCCCAATCAAACCGACAGTTTCGGCTAAGGACTATGCTAAACTTTATATTCGGGAGATAGTTAGACTTCATAGGGTGCCATTGGCCATTAATCAGATAGGGGTACCCAGTTCACTTCCTATTTCTTGAAGTCTTTTTAGAAGGGACTTGGCACTCAGGTAAAACTCAACACTGCTTTTCATCCGCAGACCGATGGGCAAGCTGAGCGGACCATTTAGACCTTGGAAGATATGATAAGAGCGTGCTTAATTTATTTTAAGAGTAATTAGGATGACCATTTGCCACTTATCGAATTTGCGTACAACAACAACTACCATTTCAGCATCCAGATGGCCCCGTTTGAAGCATTGTATGGTAGAAGGTGTAGATCTCCTATAGGGTGGTTCAAAGTTGGGGAAACTACCTTGATAGGGCTAGACTCGGTTCACGAGGCAATGTAGAAAGTTCAGCTCATCTGAGAAAGGCTGAAAATAGCTCAGAGTCGCTAGAAATCTTATGCTGATGTCAGGAGAAGAGAGTTGGAGTTTGCAGTTGATGATTGGGTATACCTGAAAATTTCACCCATGAAAGGGGTGATGAGGTTTGGAAAGAAGGGGAAGCTCAGTCTGAGGTATGTGGGATCTTATAGAATTTTGAGGCATATCGGCAATGTGACTTATGAACTAGAGTTACCTTCAAAATTAGCAGTTGTACATCCAGTTTTTCATGTGTCACTTTTGAAGAAGTGCATCAGATATCAAACCTCAGTTGTGCCATTGGATAGTGTAGGAATAAAAGATAGTCTCTCATATGAGGAAGTACTAGTCAAGATCCTTGACTATCAGGTTCGTAAGTTAAGGAACAAGGAAATAGCTTCAGTAAAAATCTTATGGAGAAATCAACAGGTTGAGGGAGCTACGTGGGAGGCCGAAGCAGATATGATGGCCAAATACCCGCACTTGTTCCCTACCGGCTCCAGTACAGCTTGAGACATTAGTTATGACCCTAGAAATCGGATTAGTTTTCATGACTCAGTTCAGATGTTCAAGTCTCTTTTATGTTTTTGAATATATGTATGATAAATAAATCCAGTTCAGTTAGGTATTGTGAAATGGAGGTAGTCGTTCCGACAGTTTTGAAGTCAAATGAGCAGTATTTAGAAATTTTGATTGCTATTTTTCTGCTTCCTGTGTGTTTTCTGACATTTGAGAACGAATGTTTGCAAGGGGGAGATGTTGTAATGCCCGAAAACGCAAAATATAGTTCCAAAACTTAAATCAGAAAATCTGAAAAACTGTAGAAATGTTGCAGGATAGCCCACCTGATTAGTCGTTAAGCAACTTCACGACTCGTTAGGTGAGCCGTGAGAAGAAGGCGGGATAATGTGAGGAGAGAGGCGGGGTACCTAATGAGGGACATCATGAGTCATGGTCACTGACCACAACCCGTTAAGTCACTCATGGTCAGGCCTGAGTTGGGACTAATTTTTAGTTGACCAATGTACTTAACGAGTAGGTGAAACGAGTCGTCACTTGTGGCAATGACTCATTAAGTGATTCGTTACCTAGTCTAGGGTTAAATCTTTGGTAGTGAACCAGTGTGGTCCACGACTGGTGACCATGAGTCATGGTCAGTGACCACGACTCTTTAGGTCCCTCGTGGTGACCTACTGAGGATTCTAGGCAGTGTACCCGACAGGAGTGACCACGAGTGGTGGTCAGTCACCATGACCCGTCAGGGACACCTGACAATTTTTCCCAACAAATTTCTAAGGGCTATTTAATAATTTCCTACCCTCCCAAGCTTTAAACTACGTCGTTTTAGCATCAATTTCAAATGTTTTAGTGGGGGTAATGGGTTCTTTTCCTTATTCGCCACTCAAACTCCCCAAAAACAGAACGCGAGTTCCTCTCAGAGCAGTTCAAAGCTTCAAACTAGGGAAGATCCTTCTTCTTCAATTCTCCAACAATTTCTCCAGGCTTCCTCATCAGGTATGTGGGAATTCAACAAGAGAATTGTCCTTCCCTTGTGTCCCCCAAAATCCTCCTATAACTCCCTTATCAGTTTTAGCCCTGAGCTTTCAGATACGAATGAAGTCCAAGTTATGTTCTTTGTTTTCATTAATTTTGCCTGGAATAAGTATCCATGTGGGTTGTTCATATTATCTTCATCAGTTCCTAATTAAATTGTCAATGTTCATACAAAAGTGAATTTAAGCCCTAAATTGCGAGTAATGATTCCTGCTTATTAAATTTCATCTAGTGAATTAAGAATGTTTTGGGCTGAATTTCCTAGAAATTCTCACTATATAATTGTTGAGAAATTATTTCATTGATATGAATGATTTAGCCTTGTCGGAGGAGATTTCTTTAATTCTTGAATTGTTGCCATATTATGAAAATTCCCGTGTTGTTGGGGTAAGTTGAGTTCTCTATTAGCTGTTAGTAATTTAGACTAGTTAGAATGTACTATCTCTTCAGAATCATTCAAAAAATTGTCAACTGATTAGGGTGTATACATCGGACTCTACGTTTATCTCACGTGGTTAAATGTCGGTTAAGTCCAGTTTCAAATTTATCAGTTTAGTTCAGTGCAATATTTCAAATTCATTATTATAGATTTAGGGCATATCTTTGACCACTAGACAGGGTCATTTTGACCATCTCAGATACTTCAGATTATTTTAGTTCAGATAATTAGTCTGTCATTAAATGCCTTTCCAATTCAGTCATTTACATCTATCAGTATATTCCTCTCGTATACTTAGTACATTCAAAGTACCGATGCATACTTTTATGCTGTATCATTTCATGATACAGCTGCAGGTTCTCAGACTCAGCACGCTAGATGCCGCAGTTCAGATTCTCCACCTCAGCAGTGAAGTGTGAGTCCTTATCACCCGAGGGCATTATTTCTTTCTTTCAGTCCTTTAGTAGTTTCAGTTAGACCTTGAGTTACCTGGGGGCTTGTCCCAGAAATTCCTCAATTAAATGGCTTTCAGACAGACATGATTTTCAGATGTATCAGTATTATTCAAATGTTTTGAACTTTATGTTTTCAGACTTGTCTTTCTTAAATATTTTATGGTATTATTTTAATTTCCACTGTGCATGTTTACTCATAATCCTAGTGAATGATAGACCAGGGGTTGGCTTGGGGTCACTCATGGCTTCAAGTACCGTGTTACGTCCAGGGTGTAGACTCGGGGCGTGGCAAAAGGTAAAGAACTTAGGTGAATAGGTTAGCATGATCAGAATCTGGCTAAGGATTGGACACACGAGTGGCTCGTGCCCGAGGTGAGCATCTGGGTTAGAGGTATGAGAGAGTATACAGACAGGTATTGCTAAAAGACCATGCGACTGGGTGTGCAAATATGGGTACACGAAAAGGTATGATGAAGGTTTCATACGGCTGGGTGTATAGTACATGGATTGCTAGAGTCCCCTGCAGTTCATGACTGGAAGGGAAAGCATAAGACCCCCTAGCATGTGTGTATAGTGATATGACAGAGGTGTGTACCAAGCATATCACCGATGGTATGATTGTGAGAGAGATTGTGCGGGTATGGTTTGATATACATATGGTTGCGGATACAGAAAGACACAGGTTACAAGTGTGATATAGAATATAGTGACATGATTGGGGCTGTAGGTGGTGGACATATTAGTTAACTCATATGGCTATATGGTCCAGGTAAGGTATTTGGTGGTACTTTCATAGTAATAAGATAGGTATGTGCATGTACTTTAATATTTGGAAAATTGTCTTCCTTGGCAGGTGTTGATGACTTTTCTATGTTATTGAATTAGTTAACCTGCATTTTGTTAATTGAATGTTGCTTTAAATAGTCGGTGGGTTACAGAAGATAGTATAACGGGTTTAAACAAAGATAGTGAGTGATCAGGGATAGTGTATATATTTATTTATCATATGTACCTCACTAGAAAGAGTTAGAAATCCTAGCCATAATTAAGTAGGTAATAAAATGGATGGACTTAGTCGACCATAGAGAAGTGGTAAAAGGGGTAGATGTGTTATAAAATTTTATGACAGGATAGAGCAGAAACTTGACTAGGAAATTGGCTACTGACTAATCGAAATAGAGCTGCAGCAGGTATGTAACCACGGTAGCAGAACCGATGTGGAAGTCTAAGTAAGTGATGTAGCGAAATATCAAGGAGGCAGAATAGAGAAAAGATGGTGGCTAGAAATTGTAGGAAAATTTTATGAACCTTGTCACGACCCGAGTTCACACCCTGGCCGCAACACAGGACAAGGAACCCCGAGAGGCTCCAAGTCGACCCATGGCATTATAATAGCATACACTTAACATGAGAAACATCTAACAACATGATCAAGCGGAAGCAATGACAAGAATCTAATATGAACCATAAAGACAATTTAATAATACTTAGATACAATGTTAAATCTATCTAAACAAGTCTGAAAGCCTTCTATTAAACTGATGAGTTGCTGGGACAAGCCCCCAGCTAACTCCTAAAGTCAAAAAATTGAAAACATAGGAAATATGAACATAATCACATCCTCGAAGGATGAGGACTCACTAAGAGCTACTGAACAGGAATGAAGCGTATCTAACCGCGAGGCCGAGTCGGAAACCTAAATCTATATCATAAAACGATATAGCACAAAAGGCGTGCGATCAGTACTTGAAATGTACTGGGCATGTGGGATAACATAAATAATTAAATAAAAAATATACGATAAGGATTTAATCAAATACATCAACATAACTTCCTCATCATGCTATTCACATGCTTTATGATTCACATACACAGATATATGCATGGAACTCCTCTTTGAATCTCATTTGTCTAACATCTTAGAACTCATGCATAAGGGTCAAGTTTTGAACATTAAATAAGAGCCAAATTTGAAGTAGTATCACATACTTTACTGAATCATTACTGATAACTGAGATTGATTATCATCTATTAAGCCATTATTATCTGAAAGCTGGGTCATGCAAGACTGAATCATACTGATATCATCAATAAGGGAGTCTCTCTCTACTATGGAGGATCCCAACTTCACTAGGGAGTCACTCTCTACTATTGAGGATTTCGACGGAGCTGAGGATCACTCTCTACTATCGAGGATCCGAACTTAACCGGGGAGTCACTCTCTACTATCGAGGATTCCGACTGAGTAGGGGAGTCACACTCTACTATCGAGGATCCCGACTGAGCTGGGGAGTTACTCTTTACTATCGAGGATTCTAACTGAGCTGGGCAGTCACTCTCTACTATCGAGGATCCCGACTGAGCTGGGTTGTCACTCTCTACTATTGAGGATATCGACTGAGCTGGAGAGTAACTCTCTACTATCGAGGATCTCGACTGACTATAATATGAGAGGTATGAGTCTGACATTATATATATTTGGTCTATACTATTGCATCTAGTCAGAAACATGAACATACTTTGCTTTTTTCATACATCATTCATTTCAAAAGGACTGGGCGCTAATTTAACAACAAGCCCAATGTTCGGGAATTATCATTCTCGTGCTTTATCATCATAACTCTTATCATCATAAATTCATACCAGTATTTCTTCATAGGTCTTACATTAGTGAGCATCTTTAGATTCACATCATGCATACTACTTTCACAACATTAAATTCTGGCTTCATATTGATCGACATGTATCATAGAGACATTCATGATCCATAGATTCAATTCGTACTTTAACATACATATATTGATTCATATAGTCTCTATTTACAAGTAGATATGTGCTTACTCATATCTCAACATGCACAACGGAATCATGTGAGAAGTGTGTATCTTTGTTTCATAATTCCCATTTCAAGATTTATTTCAATTCATGAGAAGAATGTATTAGATAGACCATTATCAAAGATTTACCTCTTACCCAATCAGTTCCATCAAGACATAAGGATATGCATATTTTACTCTCAATTATTCAAGTCTATGAACTCTAATTTTATCTCATCATATCTATCATTGACATATTCAAATTCTCAGGGGTATTCATATAACTTTCATATGTTAAATATAGATGCAAGGGATTTGTGATAATTGAATGAACAATGACAAAGCCTTATTTAAAAACTCAAATCATTCATAAAGAATATTTCATAACTCCACATATTTCATCACCCAACTCATAATTCAAGGTAACCCAATCATTTTACGTCGTACTTATCTCATAATCACAATAGATCTTGAAATTTAGAGAGTTGTAGGAAGATTCACCCTCAATTTAAAAACCTAGGTCATGCATCTTCTAGAATAGTAGACATTGGCATTTTAAATAAAAATATTTTGGGGCACAAGGATGAAAGAGAATTCTTGTTGGAAAACCTGCATACCTGGTAGAAGAACCCTGCTCGAAATTTTTCTTGAAGCTTGATGAACACCTTGGTGAAGTTCTTGAATCTTGGGAGGAGAGGAAGATGAAGAGCTTGAGAGATATCTTGAGAGAATGAGGGGTTTAGGCTTGTAGAAAACCCTTAAAACGTCCCAAATAACATACAACATGACGTAGTTTAAAAGTTAAAAGCATAGGAGTTTACAACAATGTCCCTGAAGATAATTGAATTTCCCCGAATCTAGAGTCACGACTCACGTAACGAGTCATCATCCCATCAAACGACTCATTATCTCGCCCGTTAAGTACACTGGAAATTTACACAGTTTAATCATTCTTCAAACCACGACCAAAATAACAAGCCGTTTCTCCACCCAATGACTTGTTAGACCCACTCGTCAAGTGCACTGGAAGATAAACTTCAAAACTGCAGCTTCCTCATCTCATGATTAACATGACGAGTCGTTGCTTCCTTTAACGACTCGTCAAGTCCACCTGTCATGTGCACTGGAACATCCTTCATGGTCTCAGCTCCTCCCTCCAAACGAATGACATGAAGAGTCGTTGCCTCACCTAACAACTCGTCGCATCCTTTCGTCAACAACACTGCTTAAGATTTAACTTGGGGACCCTCCTCTCCATCGAACAACCAACCTGACGAGTCGTTGCCAGGCAAGATGACTCGTTAGGTTGTCCATCATCACCTGACTTAATCATACCTCAAAAATATTTTTCCACGGGAATAACAACGATCCATTAGGCCTCCTAACGAGTTGTTCCCCGACTCGTTCTGCACAACACTTCTCTTTTTCAGTCTGATTTCTTTCCTTAATCCCGGAATCTGATCTTAGAAACATCCGGGGTGTTACAATATCTCCCCCTTGGGAACATTTGTCCTCGAATGTTGGCTAAACATACTGAAAAGATAGAGACGAAACCGATATCCAAATATCAGTTGATCACACTAAACACTAACGGAGTATCTGACTCTAGACCAACCCTATACACCAAATTTGAATATCCACATGTAACATGCATACCATGGCTCAAGGGAAGCCGAAGAACATGAAACCAACATAGAACTAGAAAAAACACCAAAAAGAATTCTTTCCCCTTCTTATCTGGCACAGAACTGATACAGACTGATCCTTCGCTCTCAATTCGCTTCTTAATACTAAGCTAGGATTCACAATATCTAATCTGACTTAAGGATTTATAAGCATGAGTCATTCCTGAAATCTAGAACTGAGCACATACATGAGATAGCCTAGTTCTACTGAACTTATTAAGAAACTTCTATGTATTGAGTTTGAGCTGACTACACCGAAAAACATGAATTAACACACATAACTTATTCATAACACGAAAATAAGCATAAAGGACTAATAGAGCAAGACTGGAATCATTGTTTGAAGAGGTTACCTTTAAACCTCGGGAATCTGCACATAGGAATAGACACCATTTTAACTTCAACTGAATCATAGGGAAAATTATCTAAACCCTGAAGAGATCCACATACTGCAACTGCTAAAGCTGGAACTTCTTATGAACATTCTCAAGGTCCAACTTATTTCACATATTCACTATCTCCCCCTTAGCTTAAAGTCATCATTCTAAGGCTCCTGAATCTTTCTTCAGGTCAGGCTAAATTACTAATTCTTAACTCCTCTTTCACTTCTAACCTTCACTATGAGTCTTACACTAACAGATATTCACATCACACATCAATAATATTTTTCAATAATCACAATAGAGCTTCTTATTCAATACTGAGGTTGGCAACACATAAAGGATAACACAACATTCACAACGTATTTGTGGCCACTACCGGCGCTTTGTCCTTATCCTGACGGGCTACTATGCCATAGGAGTGGTTTTGACGACGTCCGCCATCTGGGCTATATATTACATTCTGCTAAAATTTGTGATCTATGGGGGCCACCGAAGAAACAGTGGAGGACCTACTCTCGCTTCGCTTTTCCTCTACGCAATCCTGGTGCTTATGGCCTGACTGGACGCACCAGAAACAAACATTCGACCCAGCCATACAATCTCCCAAGTGGTGCTTCCCACAGCTGGCACACATGGGATACATGATCCCCTTTACTCTAGGTCTGTGTGGAGCACTGACTGTTAAAAATATTGGGGCTGCCGCCTTTGCTGAGAAAATGGGCAGTGTCCGTCACCCGTCCTTGGCGAAGAGGACTCTGAGTTTCCTCTGCTGGACCTCTTGGCCTCTCTCTCTTTTTCCTTTGCTTGCTCCGACTTCATTTGTTGCGCAAATATCACCAAACATGAGAAGTCTATATCCCTGTGCAACATGGCAGTCCTGCACTCATTAATCAAGGAGTCTGACACTCCATTCACGAACCTGCTCACCTGGGCCCTCTAGTCTCCTACCATCTCCGGGCATACTTATATAACTGGGTACATTCCAACGCATACTCTTGTACTGTCATGTCATTCTGCGTCAGGTTGATGAACTCTGCGGCCTTAGCCTCTCTCAACTCTTTAGGGAAAAAACGGTCCAGGAAAGCAATTTTAAATTCATCCCAACTTACGAGGCTTGCTCCAATCCCTCGTCTGTTCCTCCACTAACAAAACCATATATAAGCAACTCCTTTTAGTTGGTAGGAGGCTAACTCCACGCTTTCTATTCCTGTCACCCCCATGATGTGGGTGATCTTCTGAATCTCTTCCAAGAACTCATACGGATCCTCTTCTACCTTTGACCGCAAAACTCGGGTGGATTGATTTGGAGAAAATCCCTCACCCTTGTAGCCACTACATTTCCATTCTAGGGAATATGAGCCATTGCTTGCTGATTAATCTGGGCGATTACGGCCTGTGCCAACATTTTAAAAGTTGCCCGAAACTCGACATTGTTAACATGATCGTCCCTACGGTTCGCCGAGGCTGGTGGTTCCTACTGACGATCATTACCATTTCTCCTTCCATTTGCTCGTCTAGGAGGCATTATCTGCGAGCGTGTAAAGCATGAGTCAGGGGAGAGAACTGTTTAGAGCTTCATACTCTTCACACGATAAGAATCATAAAGAAAGGGAACATTCCTAAAATGACTCGTAGCCTTCTCATCATAAGTGTGGCGCACTTCACACCCATGAAAAAGACTCTACTTAACGCGACTTTCAAACACCCTAGGACACTTTAAACATTTTCTCTGATACCAAGTTTGTCATGACCCGAGTTCACACCCTGGCCGTAACATGGGATAAGGAACTCCGAGAGGCTCCAAGTCGACCATTGCATTATCATAGCATATGTTCGGTCTATTTCGGTTGGTATTATATATTATAAACCGACACGCTAGTGCACATGGTCAAACAAGTAATAAAGTGGCTAAGTAAGCCAAGTATCGATCCAAGGAGGCTCAGGATATGTAAAATTTGCCTAAGTATACTATATTCTTATCTTACTTCTAATTATGCTAACAACAACGTAACCAACAGTTAAATGAGTTTTTGTTTATAAAATATATACTAAAACTATTAACAATTATTTACTGTGAATTTAAACTATGGATATGAGCATGCCAAGGTTAAGAACAAGTAATGAATTCGATTATAATAATAATTCGGTTAATCTCTTCTTCATGTTACTAGCCAAGAACAGTAGCCTAGAAATTAAAACTCTCGTATTTAATTTCACTTAAGAATCATAAACCATTCGTCTACATTTCTGTGATCAAATGCAATTTACGACCTAGCAATACAATTTCGGTTCCTAAATTGACTAATACGGCTTTCAAGTATATTTCTATCAGGAAAGCACATCAAAACCCAATTTTCCCAAATCAAGTTAAGAACAATACCCTATTAATTCACAACTTTCCAATTTCTTGCTCTCTCGAGTGAAATTGGACTTTTTAGATGTACATTAATGTCGGCCAAGCACTAATGCAGTAAGAACAAGAATTAATAGAACAACATGAAAGAAGAAGAAGAAAACCATATCATTTACAATCAAAATTCACTACACATGTTCAAAACCTTAGCAAGGAAGTGAATTAGCCACTCATTTGTGGACTGATCATCCTAAAACAAGTGTAAATCATACATACAATTGATTGAAAGAAGAAAGGAAGAGAAGAAATCTCTTAGCTTTTTCGTCCCTCAACTGCTGCTAACCCACGTCCTAGCTCCACCAAGTCTGAACTAATTAAAATAAACCTAAGTGTGCTATTTATACTAGAGGGAAATTTTTCCCGGAATAACAAGCAACGTGTCACGGAGGTCAACGCAGAGCACTGCCTCCGTGACACGGCGTGGACGCGGACCTTCACTGAAAATCCAGGGTCCGGTAAAATAGCCTCAACGTGGCACGGAGGCCAACGCGGAGGCCTATCTCCGTGCCACGGAGGCCAACGCGGAGGCCTATATTCGTGCCACGGAGCTGTCGCGAGGCCTCACTGGAATTTGCCATTTAATTTCCTCTCCAGGCAGTGTGCCTCCGCGATGGTAGCGTGGCACGGCTCCATCACGGAGCCCCTATAATTTTGGCATTCCAATGTCTTTTCCACGCTCGTATCCAAGTCCAACTCCGATATAGTTCCAACATGCATTTTAGCTCCTAAAAATCATATTTTCCTGCAAAACAAATGCTAATCATGTTGGTTAGTATAAATTCACATTTTATTACCAATTACATGAGAATATATACATATTGCACACAAACAAGGCGAAAATAATACGTTTGAGTATCACTTGGGCATATAAATCTGCCCAAGATCACTTACCCCACACTTAAATCCTTGTTCGTCCTCGAACAACACATACACAACTCATGCAAATTACATCCCAACCTTCGTCACTATGGTGCGACCATTTACGCTACGGTCATACCGATTATTCAATTTTTGCAAATCATCACGAAAACATGCTTGGTCTTACAATACAATGACCTTTAATACATCAAGACTTCCTAGACTTTAAGAATTGACTCTCGAGATCGGCAAACTCATGCACATTAGCTAATCAAGAAATCCGACACGAAAATCAATCTTTCATCAAGCATGTGCCCTCACAACTCAAGAGAATCTTCCCCTTTTTGTTCATGCAACACACAAACATGCAAGTAGGGGCATATAAAAATTAATTTCACTCTCTCTCCCAAAAGAATTCACATGCATCATGTCGTGACCCATAGGCTTGCCCTTAGTGTATTACTCCACTAATATAAAGAAATGCAATGTAGGATCAAGTAGGACTTTAATGGGTTGTAACGGGGCTATGGATCTAGTATATATATTGGATTAGCCAATAATAGTCGCTAGCATCCTTAAGCGCCTTTTCAACACATTCCCATCGACTCATGGACATTGTTCCTCTCTTTTCTCTTTTTCTCCCATTCATGCTGGTTTACTTTCGTACTGCCCATTTCATCAAACACACTTGACACAAAACACAGGGTTTTCATGTACCCTCAATATCATTTAATTATAACAAGTGCCTCTTCAACATCATCTTTTCTTTCCTCACTTTGCTTTTCTTTTTCTTTTCACTCTTTAACACTTTGGGAACATTTTCTTTTCTTTGTAAGCGCTTAAGAGTTTTGTATAGACTTTTACAGCTAATGAAAAGAAGGAATAAAGCTTGGTTTATACAATTTTGGACAAAAGAAAGAAAGAGATCGGCTAAAGGCTCAACGGGCTGACTAGGGTATACAACATATAAAAAGGTAGAGTTTGACAAGAAAAAAAAATGGAAACTATCGGTTAAAACAAAGAAATGCCTACATCCTTTCCAACACTACAGCTCCTTCATTTCGTTTTGTATACACACCAGGCAAGTTCTAGACACTTCACAATAGCATGGAATAACAATACCTCACTTCACACTTCATGCACATGCTCGAATCAAGATGCATTCACAGACTCTCTAATTAGCCAATCACATGAATTCAAAATTAAGCCTCAATCATACTGAATCAAATTCTATAGCCTAGGTAACTCAACATATTTACCAACTTGCATGCTTTCGAACGAATCACTTTCACATTTTGAACATCAGTTACACACGCAATGAAATTTTTGCAACCATAAAGCAACTACAGTTCATTGATGCAATCCACCAAAGAAAAATTAAAAACAAATTAAAATCCTACTCCTACCGACTACATTTCCCTTAAGACGGTCGTCATCCATCCATCATAGGGAACGATCACTAACTAAGACATCGGTTCAATGGGACTATTCTCGGTAAAAGAACCGAAAACAAACTCCGAGAAACCCAAACAAAATAAAAATCGAAAATTTTTGCAACACATCGATCATTTCGATAGAAAGAAAATATTTAAAAGTGCAAAATATTTTCGCGAAAATTTTTGAAAAATATCGATCATCTCGATAGAAAAAAAATATTTACAAAATATTTACACTGGCAACCATAACTTTTCATAACACACATCATTAACCACACAAACAAATATATACACATACAACACAAATCAGTTAAATAACCACTTCAACAATATGAACTTGAACCAGCCTTCAGCTTCAGTCAATGCAGTCCAGCAGATGTGGTGTGAAGTGTGTGGTAGTAGTGAGCATTCAGCTGAGTGCTGTGGTGCAAATCCTGATTCTGTTAACTTTGTGGGCAATGCACAGAGAAATCAACAGCAGTTTGGTAGTGGCTACAACTCAAATTGGAGGAACCATCCAAATTTTTCGTGGGGTAGCAACACCCAACAAGGCCAAGGTTCTGGTCAGGGTATGCAGAGAAATCAAGGAGGGCAACAAAGCTATCAAGCTCAATTCAGAAATCACAATGCCCCTCCTCCACCACCATCACCGACCATTGAGGAGATGTTCAAAACCATGATCGCTAATCAGGCACAATTGCAGGCTGACTATGTTAAATTGGCAGCCGAAGTGAAGAATAATCAGTTGGCGACCAAGGCTCTTGAATATTAGTTTGGGCAATTTGCTAGTGCCCAAAATACAAGACCCAGAGGAGGACTACCTAGCGACACGGATCCTAATCCGAAGCAGGTTAATGCGGTGACCACGAGGAGTGGTTTACAGTTGAAGGAGGTGGAACCGGAAAGACCGCCTCAAAAGTCAGGAGCAGCAGATGTTGAGGAGGAACAAAGTTCTGATAGGGGGAAGACTAAAGATGCAGAATCAGAAAGGCCTCCACCCCCGTTCCCTCAACGACTTAAGAAACACAAGGAGGAGGCGTGTTTCAAGAAATTCATAGAGGTGCTTAAACAGGTACATGTTAACTTACCTCTTGTTGATGTCTTGCAGGGAGTGCCAAAGTATGCAAAATATATTAAAGACATCGTGGCTAACAAAAGTCGTTTGACTGAGTATGCCATGGTGGCTTTAACGGAGGAATCCAAAAACTTGTTCGGTCTATTTCGGTTGGTATTATATATTATAAACCGACAGGCAAGTGCACGTGGTCAAACAAGTAATAAAGTGGCTAAGTAAGCCAAGTATCGATCCAAGGAGGCTCAGGATATGTAAAATTTGCCTAAGTATACTATATTCTTATCTTACTTCTAATTATGCTAACAACAACGTAACCAACAGTTAAATGAGTTTTTGTTTATAAAATATATACTAAAACTATTAACAATTATTTACTGTGAATTTAAACTATGGATATGAGCATGCCAAGGTTAAGAACAAGTAATGAATTCGATTATAATAATAATTCGGTTAATCTCTTCTTCATGTTGCTAGCCAAGAACAGTAGCCTAGAAATTAAAACTCTCGTATTTAATTTCACTTAAGAATCATAAACCATTCGTCTACATTTCTGTGATCAAATTCAATTTACGACCTAGCAATACAATTCCGGTTCCTAAATTGACTAATACGGCTTTCAAGTATATTTCTATCAGGAAAGCACATCAAAACCCAATTTTCCCAAATCAAGTTAAGAACAATACCCTATTAATTCACAACTTTCCAATTTCTTGCTCTATCGAGTGAAATTGGACTTTTTAGATGTACATTAATGTCGGCCAAGTAGTAATGCAGTAAGAACAAGAATTAATAGAACAACATGAAAGAAGAAGAAGAAAACCATATTATTTACAATCAAAATTCACTACACATGTTCAAAACCTTAGCAAGGAAGAGAATTAGCCACTCATTTGTGGATTGATCATCCTAAAACAAGTGTAAATCATACATACAATTGATTGAAAGAAGAAAGGAAGAGAAGAAATCTCTTAGCTTTTTCGTCCCTCAACTGCTGCTAACCCACGTCCTAGCTCCACCAAGTCTGAACTAATTAAAATAAACCTAAGTGTGCTATTTATACTAGAGGGAAATTTTTCCCGGAATAACAAGCAACGTGTCACGGAGGTCAACGTGGAGCACCGCCTCCGTGACACGGCGTGGACGCGGACCTTCACTGGAAATCCAGGGTCCGGTAAAATAGCCTCAATGTGGCACGGAGGCCAACGCGGAGGCCTATCTCCGTACCACGAAGCTGTCGCGAGGCCTCACTGGAATTTGCCATTTAATTTCCTCTCCAGGCAGTGTGCCTCCGCGATGGTAGCGTGGCACGACTCCATCTCGGAGCCCCTATAATTTGTGCATTCCAATGTCTTTTCCACGCTCGTATCCAGGTCACACTCTGATATAGTTCCAACATGCATTTTAGCTCCTAAAAATCATATTTTCCTGCAAAACAAATGCTAATCATGTTGGTTAGTATAAATTCACATTTTATTACCAATTACATGAGAATATATACATATTGCACACAAACAAGGTGAAAATAATATGTTTGAGTATCACTTGGGCATATAAATCTGCCCAAGATCAGCATACACTTAACATGAGAAACATCTAATAACATGAACAAGCGGAAGCAATGACAAGAATCTAATATGAACCGTAAAGACAATTTAACAATACATAGATACAATGCTAAATCTGTGTAAACAAGTCTGAAAACCTTCTATTAAACTGATGAGTTGCTGGGACAAGCCCCCAGCTAACTCCTAAATTTTGAAAACTAACAACGTAGGAAAATATGAACATAATCACGTCTCAGAGGATGAGGACTCACCAAGAGCTGCTGAATAGGAATGAAGCGTATCTAACCGCGAGGTCGAGTCTGGAAACCTGAATCTATATCACAAAATGACATAGCACAAAAGGCGTGTGATCAGTACTTGAAATTACTGAGCATGCGTGTCATAACCCGGACGTACACCCGAATCGTAGACACGGGACAAGGGACCCCCAGAGGCCCCAAGTCAACCCATGGCACATGCATACAACTAATCTCATTTAAACAAATGGAATATTAAGCATAAAACATCGCGGAAATGTAACCATGACATAGCATTAGGAAATACCAAACATTTACATAAGCTAAGTACTAATCATTTGTCCGAAAGCCTCTAATACGTAAGATGGGTTGACGGGACAATATCCCCAACTAACCCGAGCAATACTGAAACATAATCAACTGGAAAGTTTATGCAACGACCCTCAGACCATGAGGACTCACCAACAAGCTGATAGTGTAAGCTGAGATGACTAAGAATGAGGATCAGCCTGAAATCTGGACCCTATATCATGACACGATATAGCATAGAAAGTATGAGATCAGTACGTGGAATGTACCGAGTATACAAGGTAAATAAAACAGACATTTTAAGGTAAAGTAAAACTCCTAAATAGACATAGGAGAAGGACATCATACTTACATAAAAATCTTCATAATAATCATAAGGCTCAAGGCTTTCAAATCATTCATAACCATTCATTATCATAATCGCAAGAAACTTTATAAAAAAATAACTTGATCCAATAACACAAACATAACAATGCATAAAACATGTGGAACAATGGGGGGACTCGTCATAACTGACACCATCATGGTAGAGCCTTTCATGATGCCCCACTTTCTCGCTCAAGTGGGCAGAGCCGACCCTGGCTTGCTAGGAAAGGGTCATGCATAAGGCGTGATATCACATTTGAGGGGATCATTATCAATACGCCATATCATTTACAACCCATGGTGCATATGGTTATGAGACACCGGCATAGTCCTTTGAACATCGGGCTACTCGGTGCTAGAAACACCTCCCAAAAACATGCATATAGGCTCATACATAAATCATTAACATCATTCATAAAGATTCATTGGCTAAGATATAACATTTATCATCATTGATCCCCTTTAAAACATGCTTAGCCAAGAATCATGCGCCCTTTTTATCGGCCAACATCATAAATCGATAAATCATGAAATTCGTTTCATAAATCATAAATAATTCTTCAACATGTGGGCATTGCCCAATACTTCATAATATTCAATTCTTTTAAAACATTCTCACAAACATGGATAACTTGAAAATCATACTTTTCTACCATCAATAAACTCAAATTATAGAATAGTCATCATAAATCATAACTTCCATGAACTTTCATCTGGGCATTTTTAGATTTAAAAGATTGAAACATGATTTGAAGAAAATAACAATAGAACCTGCCCGTCATTCATAATTTGATAATTAAAACTCAATCAAATCAGACCCATAAAGAGAAATCACATTTTCATACATTTGGGTAAAACCCTATAGAACTTGAATAGGAGAATTCATGAATTAACTTAAAGTTTGGGCATGGGTGAGGAAGAATTCCACCCATTTTGAAACCCAACATACCTGGGAATGGATGGACTTAAAGTTCCTTGAATACCCACAAAGAAATTGATGCAAATTTGGGGAAGAAGGCCTTGAGTCTCCCAAAAACCTCTGTAAGCTTTTGCATGAGAATGGGCATGCATACAGGGCTTAACCCATCTTATCTAACTCAGAAACATATCCAAAACGACATAGTTTAGGCCTTAGGGACTTAGGAAATTATGAAAACACCCTTATTAAAACACAGGAAATTTCTGGTCGCCAGTCCCCATGAGGGACCTAACGGGTTGTTGCCACAGGGAACGACTCGTGGCCATGGTCCGTTGAGTCCACTTCCCAAACATCCAAGGGGACCCCATGGGTGACTTCACGAGTCGTGAGGTCAGACCACGACTCATGGTCACCTTCTGTGGCCTATACTGCCCATCCCGACTTGCCAACACATCTAAGATAGACCACGAGTGACCTCACGAGTCGTGAGGTCTGACTGGGACTCGTGGTCAGGCCTGTGGCCTCCTCACTCAGGCCTTGCCGAACCATACTGACCACGAGTCATCTCATGACTCGTTGTCACTCCTCATGACCAACCTCACGGGTCGTTCTGTTACCTGGCACGATTTTCAGTTTTTCTCCGTTTCCGCTTTGGGGTCTGATCCTTGGGTTCCCGGGGTATAACAATATCTCCCCCTTGGGAACATTCATCCTTGAATGTTAGAAACATGTAGAAAACTAAGAAACAAGCCATCACCATATACAGTTACTGGTCATTTAAGAAAAAAATTGACGGAATGACTACCTCTGAAAGGAACTACATAGCTAAACTGAATTCAAACATCACATACATATATCATTTCATAAAACAAACTTGTACACATGAACTGAACAGGAAAAGCTGATTAAAGGTTTAGAGCAAAACTGAGACCTCAAACTGAAACTGAGCCTGTAGGGAACAAATGAGGGTATTTAGCTATCATATCTGCTTCGGCTTCCCATGTAGCTCCCTCAACATGCTGATTTCTCCATAATACTTTAATTGAAGCTACTTCTTTGATCCTCAGCCTCTGAACCTGATGATCTAAGATTTTCACCGAAATTTCCTCATAGCTAAGGCTATCCCTTGCACCAACGCTGTCTATTGGGACTACTAAATCTGGATCACCCAAACAATTTTTCAAGAGCGATACATGAAACACGTGATGAACTAAAGCCAATTCTGAAGGCAAGTCCAACACATACGTCGCCTTAACAACTCTCCTCATAACCCGGTAAGGACCAACGTAGCGGGGACTGAGTTTCCCTTTCTTCCCGAACCACATGACTCCCTTCATGGGAGATACCTTTAGAAATACCCAATCATCCATATTAAACTCCAAATTCCTCCTCCTCACATCAGCATACGATTTCGGATGACTCCGAGTGGTTTTCAACGGGTCCCTTATCAACTGAACCTTCACCATCGCCTCCTGAATTGAATCTGGTCCTATCATAACTGCCTCGCCAACCTCAAACCATCCGACGGGATATATACACCTTCGCCCGTAAAGAGCCTCGAACGGGGCCATCTGGATACTAGAGTGATAACTATTATTATAGGAAAACTCGATCAAGGGCAAATGGTCATCCCAACTACCTTTGAAATCCATAACACATGCCCTCAACATATCCTCGAGGGTCTGAATGGTTCGTTTTGTCTGGCCATCTATTTGAGGATGGAAGGCTGTACTGAGCTTAACCTGCGTCCCAAGTCCTTTTTGAAAAGAACGCCATAATTTAGTGGTAAACTGCGTACCTCGGTCCGAGATAATAGACAAGGGCACTCCATGAAGTTGAACCAACTCCCGAATATATAACTTATCATAATCATCCGCTTAATCCGTGGTCTTGATTGGTAGGAAGTGTGCAACCTTAGTTAACCTATCTACCACTACCCAAATGGAGTCATAGTGTCGGTGAGTACGAGGTAGGCCTGTTACAAAATCCATATTAATCTCTTCCCACTTCCAAGTGGGGATGTTGATATCCTGAAGTACGCCTCCCGACCTTTGATGTTCGACTTTCACTTGTTGGAAGTTTGGACATTTTGCTACGAACTCCACAATATCTTTCTTCATACCATCCCACAAATAGATTTCTCACAAATCACGCTACATTTTTGTAGATCCTGGATGAATAGAATATCTGGTACCATGTGCCTCATGCAATATCCGAACTCTCAGATTATCGACGTATGGAACACATAGTCGACCCCTGTATCGTAGCACACCATCTCCCCCTTGTGAAAAGACCTCCACACTCTGCACCACCTCCTTCAGCTTCCTCAATATTGGATCCTCATCTTGCCTGGATTTAACATCAACCACCAAGGACGATTCTGACCCGTTATGCACAACAACACCGCCATCGGTCGAGTCAATTAATCTAACTCCCAGTCTTGCAAGTCGGTGGACATCCTTCACCATCTCCTTCTTTTCCTCACCTACATGGGACACACTCTCCATGGAGAGCCTACTAAGTGCATCCACAACCACATTAGCCTTGTCCAGGTGGTAGAGGACACTCATGTCGTAGTCCTTAAGTAATTCCAGCCACCTCCTTTGCTGCAGATTTAGATCTTTCTCTGTGAACACATATTGCAAGCTCTTGTGATCCGTAAACACATCCACCCATACAAGTAATGCTGCCACACCTTCAATGCAAACACCACCACGACCAGCTCAACATCATGGGTAGGATAATTCTTTTCATGGACCTTCAGCTGTCTCGAGGCATATGCTATTACCTTCCTACGCTGCATCAACACACATCCCAGTCCGACTCTCGAAGCATCACAATACACTACAAAGCCATCAGTACCTTTGGGTAAGGTCAACACTGGTGCTGAAGTGAGTCGAGTCTTCAACTCTTGGAAGCTTTTCTCACAAGCATCCAACCATTGGAACTTCACCCCTTTCTGAGTCAACTTAGTCAAAGGTTCCGCAATAGATGAGAAACCCTCAACAAAGCTCCGGTAGTAACCTACTAGGCCCAAGAAACTCTGAATTTCTGAAGGATTCACCGGTCTAGGCTAATTCTTCACCACTTCGATCTTATGGGAATCTACCATTATGCCTTCGCTTGATACCACATGTCCCAGAAATGCTACCGAGTTTAGCAAAAATTCACACTTGCTAAACTTTGCATACAGCTGATGATCCTTGAGGGTTTGCAGCACTATTCTCAAATGAATGGCATGCTCCTCCTCGTTCCTAGAGTATATAAGAATGTCATCAATAAACACGATCATGAGCATATCCAAATATTTCTTGAACACCCTGTTCATCAGGTCCATAAAAGCTACAGAGAATTGGTTAGCCCAAAAGACATAACAAAAAATTTGTAGTGACCATACCGAGTCTTGAAATCCGTCTTCGGGATGTCACTCTCCCAAACTCTAAGCTGGTGATACCCGGACCTGAGATCGATCTTGGAGAAGCACTAGGTACCCTGAAGCTGGTCAAACAAATCATCGATCTTGGGTAAGGGGTACCTGTTCTTGACGGTGACCTTGTTCAACTACCGAGAGTCAATACACATGCGAAGGGAACCGTCCTTCTTGCAAATAAATAAAACTAGAGCACCCCATGGAGACTGGCTCAGTCTAATGAAGCCCTTATTCAACAAATCCCTTAGATGATCCTTCAATTCCTTTAGCTCAGCTGGAGCCATCCTGTAAGGAGGGATAGAAATAGGCTGCGTATCTGGCAATAGATCAATACTAAAATCAATTTCCCTCTCCGGAGGAACACTTGGCAAATCCTCGGGAAACACCCTTGGATATTCGCACACCACCAGAACTGACTGGATAGTTGGGGTCTCGAACTCCACATCCTTAACCTTAACTAGGTGGTACATACATCCCTTATAGATCATCTTCCTGGCCATAAGATAGGAAAAAAACCTAACTTGTTGGCACTACCGAACTACCCTTCCACTCCAAAACTGACTCACCCAGAAAACAAAACTCCACGGTATGAGTCCTACAATTAATCAAAGCATAACATGAAAACAACCAATCCATGCCAAGAATAATGTCAAAGTCAATCATGGATAACTCTACAAGGGCTGCGGGGTTAACCTTATGCAACACAGTGATCAGGCATCCTCTATATACTCGTCTAGCTATGATCGAATCACGAACAGGGTCGAAACTGAAAACGGTTCTGACAAGGTCTCAGGACTAACTCCAAGGCTATTAGGAATGTAAGGAGTCATGAAAGACAATGTAGATCCTGAGTCTAACAAGGCATAAACATCAATATGAAAGACACGCAACATACCAGTGACCACTTCTGGCGAAGTCTCCTACTCCTGGCGCGAGGCAAGGGCATACAATCAGTTTTGGCACTGACTAACAACCCCACAAGTAGATGCTCCCTATGGAGCTGCACGGGACGGAGCTGCTGCTGTCCTAGTGGTCTGTGCTCGACCCCTATCATCACCCTATCTGTTATATGGACATGCTCGGCGCATCTGCCCAGATCTACCACACCCGAAGCAGACATCCGAACCAAGCAGGCACTCCCCGGTGTGACTCTTGCCGCACTTCCCACAGGCTAGAGAGGTATACTCTAACTGGGTGCCCCCCTGATCCCCCGACCCTAAAGCCCTGCTCCACTGATCACCCCTGGGCCTGGATGGAACATTAGCTGATGATGGGGCTGGGGCTAGTGGCTTCTCCTGAAACTGTGGACGGTAGCCACCGCCAGACCTCTAATGTGAAAACCCACGACTATCTGTCCGAGCTCTCTTTGCCTCCCTCTCCCTTGCATGAGTTGCCTCCATCTGCTAGGTGTACAACACTATGCGAGGAAAGTCCATACCTGGTGGTGCATAGCAGTTCTGTAATCCTTGTCTAAATAATTGGCCACACCATGAACAAATCGGCTCACCCACGTCCTCTGGTCCATCTCTAACTCTGGGGAATATTTTGACAACTGGGTGAACTCAAGAGAATACTCCATTACTTTCAGTTTTCCCTACTTGAGGTTCACAAACTCTGCTGCTTTAAACTCCCTCATTTCCCGAGGGAAGAACATGTCGAGGAAGGCCATGTGGAACTCATCCCAGCTGATAGGGCCCGCTCCCGCTGACCTGTTATCCTTCCATTGCTTGTACCAGATATGCGTGACCTCTTTTAGCTGATATAAGGCCAAGTTCACACACTCCCCATTTGTCACCCCCATAACCTGAGTGTCCTTCAAGATCCCTTCAATGAACTCGTCTGGATCCTTATCCACCTTTGATCTTGTAAACTCAGGAGGGTTCATCCTCAAGAAGTATCTAACCCGAGCAGCTGCTGCATTGCCATTCTGTGGAACCTGCGCAACAGCCTGCTTATTGACCTGAGCGGTCAAGGCCTGTGTCAACATACGAATCACCGCCTGAAACTCGGTGTGGGCAGCTGGCTCTGGTGCCTGGGGCTCCGGAACAGGTGGGGCTTCCTGATGCCCATGGTCATTGCCATCTCCGTGGCCTTCATCATTTCCATTCCTCCTTCCTTTCATTCTTCTAAGAGCCATAATTCTACAATTGCGAATCGCACGAATTAGAAGGATGGAAAGGCTTTTCATCGCAAGACATAGAACATGAAAGAAGGGGAACATTTCCTAAATGTCTAGTAGCCTCTTTGTCATAGGTGTGGCGCGCTTCACACTCATGAAAAAGACTCTACTTAAGGTGGCTTTCGGACACCCTAGGGCACTTCAAACCTGTGGCTCTGATACCCAGTTTGTCACGACCTGGACATACACCCGAATCGTAGACACGGGACAAGGGACCTCGAGAGGCCCCAAGTCAACCCATGGCACATGCATACAACTTATCTCAATTAAATAAATAGAATATTAAGCATAAAACATCGCAGAAATGTAACCATGACATAGCATCAGGAAATACCAAACATTTACATAAGCTGAGTACTATTCATTTATCCGAAAGCCTCTAAATAAGTAAAATGGGTTGACGGGACAACATCCAAACTAACCCGAGAAATACTAAAACATAATCAACAGGAAAGTTTATCAAACAGCCCTGGGAACATGAGGACTCACCAACAAGCTGATTACGCTGAGATGATTAAGAATGAGGATGAGCCTGAGATCTAAAGCCTATATCATGACATGATACAACATAGAAAGTATGCGATCAGTACATGGAATGTACCGAGTATTCAAGGTAAATAAAATGGACATTTTAATGTAAAGTAAAACTCATAAATAGACATAGGAGAAGGACATCATGCTTACATCAAAATCTTCATAATAATCATAAGGCTCAAGGCTTTCAAATCATTCATAACTGTTCATTATCATAATCGTAAGAAACTATCAAAACATAACTTGAGCCAATAACATAAACATAAAAATGCATAAAATATGTGGATCAATGGGAGGACTCGTCATAACCGACACCATCATGGTAGAGCCTTTCATGATGCCCCACTTTCTCGCTCAAGTGGGTAGAGCTGACCCTGGCTTGCCAGGCGAGGGTCGTGCATAAGGTGTGATATCACATTTGAGGGGATCATTATCAACACTTCATATCATTTACAACTCACGGTGGCACGTGTTTATGAGACACCGGCATAGTCCTTTGAACGTCGGGCTGCTCGGTGCTAGACACGGCTCCCAAAAATATGCATATAGGCTCATACATAAATCATTAACATCATGCATAAAAATTTATTGGCTAAAATATAACATTTATTATCATTGATCCCCTTTAAAACATCCTTAGCCAAGAATCATGGGCCCTTTTTATCGACCAACATCATAAATCGATAAATCATGAAATTTATTTCATAAATCATAAACCATTCTTTATCATGTGGGCATTTCCAAATACTTCATCATATTCAATTCTTTTAAAACATGCTCATAAACATGGGTAGCTTGAAAATCATGCTTTTCTACCATCAATAAACTCAAATTATAGAGTAGTCATCATAAATCATAACTTCCATAAACTTTCATCAAGTGAGCATTTTTAGATTTAAAAGATTGAAACATGACTTGACGAGAATAATATTAGAACCTGCCCATCATTCATAATTTGATAATTAAAACTCAATCAAATTAGACCCATAAAGAGAAATCACATTTTCATACATTTGGGTAAAACCCTATAGAACTTGAATAGGAGAATTCAACTTAAAGTTTGGGCATGGGTGAGGAAGAATTCCACCCATTTTGAAACCCTACATACTTGGGAATGGATGGACGTAAAGTTCCTAGAACACCCATAAAGAAATTGATGCAAATTTGGGGAAGAAGGCCTTGAATCTCCCAAAAACCTCTCTAAGAGTTTGCATAAGAATGGGCATGCATAAAGGGCTTAATCCATCTTATATAACTCAGAAACATATCTAAAATGACGTAGTTTAGGCCTTAGGGATTAGAAAATTACAAAAACACCCTTATTACAATGCAGGAAATTTCTAGTCGCCAGTCCCCACGAGGGACCTAACGGTTCGTTGCCATAGGGAACGACTCATGGCCATGGTCTATTGAGCCCACTGCCCAAACATCCAAGAGGACCCCATGAGTGACTTCACGAGTTGTGAGGTCAGACCACAACTCGTGGTCACCTTCTGTGGCCTACACTACCCATCCCGACTTGCCAACACATCTAAGGTAGACCACGGGTGACCTCACGAGTTATGAGGTCTGACCATGACTCGTGGTCAGGCCCGTGGCCTCCTCGCTCAGGCCTTTCCAAAACATGCTGACCATGAGTCACTTCATGACTTGTGGTCACTCCTCATGACCAACCTCATGGGTCGTTTTGTTACCTGGCACGAATTTTCAATTTTTCTCTGTTTCCACTTTCGGGTCTGATCCTTGGGTTCCCAGGGTATAACAATGCGGGATAACATAAACAATTAAATAAACAAATATATGATAAGGATTTAATCAAATACATCAACATAATTACCTCATCATGCTATTCACATGCTTTATGATTCACATACACAGATGTATACATGGAACTCCTCTTTGAATCTCATTTGTGTAACATCTTAGAACTCATGCATAAGGATCAAGTTCTGAACATTAAATAAGAGCCAAATATGAAGTTAGTATCACATACTTTACTGAATCATTACTGATAACTAAGACTGATTATCATATTATTAAGCCACTATAATCTGAAAGCTGACTCATGCAAGACTAAATCATACTGATATCATCATTAAGGGAGTCTCCCTCTAGTATGGAGGATCCCGACTGCACTAGGGAATCACTCTATACTATTAAGGATTCCGATTGAGATGGGGATTCACTCTCTACTATTGACGATCCCGATTGAGCTGGGAAATCACTCTCCACTATCGAGGATTTCGACTGAGCTGGGAAGTCACTCTCTATTATCGAGGATGCCGACTGAGCTGGGAAGTCACTCTCTACTATCGAGGACTCCGATTAAGCTGGGGAGTCACTCTTTACTATCGAGGATCCTGACTGATCTGGGGAGTCACTCTCTACTATTAAGGATTCCGACTGAGCTGGGGAGTCACTCTTTACTATCGAGGATCTCGACTAACTAGAATCTGAGAGGTACAGGTATAACATTATATATATCTAGTCTATACTATTGCAGCTAGTCAGAAACATGTACATACTCTTCTTTCTTCATACATCATTCATTTCGAAAGGATTGGGGACTAATTTCTACTAACAACAAGCCTAATCTTCAGGAATTATCATTCTCGTGATTTATCATCATAACTCTTATCATCATAAATTCATACCAGTATATCTTCATAAGTCTTACATTAGTGAGCATCTTTAGATTCACATCATGCATACTACTTTCACAACATTAAATTCTGGCTTCAGATTGATCGACATGTATCACAGAGACATTCATGATCCATAGATTCAATTCGTACTTTAACATACATACATTGATTCATATAGTCTCGATTTACAGGTAGCTATGTGCTTACTCATATCTCAACATGCACAACAGAATAATGTGAGAAGTGTGCATCTTCATTTCATAATTCCCATTTCAAGATTTATTCCAATTCATGACAAGAATGCATTAGATAGGCCATTATTAAAGATTTACCTCTTACCCAATTAGATCCATCAAGACATAAGGATATTCATATTTTACACTCAATTATTCAAGTCCATGAACTCTATTTAATCTCATCATATCTATCATTGACATATTCAAATTCTCAGGGGTATTCATATAACCTTCACATGTTAAATATAGATGCAGAAGATATGTGATAATTGAATGAACAATGACAAAGATTTATTTAAAAACTCAAATCATTCATGAAGAATATTTCATAACTCCACATATTTCATCACCCAACTCATAATTCAAGGTAACCCGATCATTTTACGTCGTACTTATCTCATAATCACAATAGATCTTGGAATTTAGAGAGTTGTAGGAAGATTTACCCTCAATTTAAAACCCTAGGTCATGCATCTTCTAGAATAGTAGAAATTGGGAATTTTAAATAAAAACATTTTGGGGCACAAGGATGAAAGATAATCCTTGTTGAAAAACCCGCATATCTGGTAGAAGAACCCTGCTCAAAATTTTCCTTGAAGCTTGATGAACACCTTGGTGAAGTTCTTGAATCTTCAGAGGAGAGGAAGAAGAAGAGATTGAGAGATATCTTGAGAGAATGAGGGTTTAGGCTTGTGGAAAACCCTTAAAACATCCCAAATAACATACAAAATGATGTAGTTTAAAAGTTAAAATCACAGGAGTTTACAACAATGTCCCTGAAGATAACTTGAAATTTCCCCAAATCTGGAATCACAACTTATGTAACGAGTCGTAGTCCCATCGAATGACTCATCTTCATGCCCGTTAAGTACACTAGAAATTTACACAGTTTAATCATTCTTCAAACCACGACCAATGTAACGAGTCGTTACTCCACTAAACGACTCGTTAGACCCACTTGTCAAGTGCACTAGAAGATAAACTTCAAAGCTTCAGCTTCCTCATTCACGATTAACATGATGAGTCATTGCTTCCTCTAATGACTCGTCAAGTCCACCCGTTATGTGCACTAGAACTTCCTTCATGGTCTCAGCTCCTGCATCCTAACGACTGACATGACGAGTCATTGCCTCACCTAATGACTCATCGCATCCTTCCGTCAACAACACTGCTTAAGATATAACTCGGGGACCCTGCCCTCCATCCAATGACCAACCTGACGAGTCGTTGCCAGGCAAGACGACTCATTAGGTCGTCCATCATCACCTGAATTAATCATACATCAAAATTGTTTTCCCACGGGGCTAACCACGATGACTTAGGCCTCCTAACGAGTCGGGGAATGACTCGTTCTGCACAAAACTTCCATTTTTCAGTCTGATTTCTTTCCTTAAGCCTAGAATTTGATCTTACAAACATTCGGGGTGTTACAAACCTTGATGAGACTTAAGAAATAGAGAGTGTAGTTATCGAATGTAATGTGTAGTGGTAATAGTGGAATATTCATTGAATTTAATGACGTTGAATGTATGTTGATTATAATATTGTTGTTTTAACTAACCTTAGTTGGTTGATGATACCAACCCGTACATGTGGTGTACTGATACATTGCTACACCTTTTTTTGGTGTAGGTTTTGCCAAGTTTAAGTTTCTTGATTGGCATGGAGTACTCAACACCAGCTTTCGTGTTCATCTTCTTAGATGAAGCTGAGTATTTTTGTTTTGTCAAGTATTCAACTAAAGCTCTTATACCTGTCTAGACTAGATCTTGGGAGAGTCATGTTTGGGGACATTTTTTATGTTGTTTTGAGATTATCATTGATTGGTTGGAACTAAAGTAAATTTTGTATATTAATTGTAATGGTTCGTAAGGGTTCTCCTATTGAGTAGAGTCGATGTAGGTTCCTGCACGGCCCATCCATTTGGTCCATGATGAAGTTGATCACTGCTGGGATCAAGGATATGCTGAAAGTTCATACGCTTTTTGATAGATACAGGTTCAGTTGGATGAGTGAACCTTCAAGCAGCTACAACCTCGCGATGGTTTGGAAATTTTATACAATGTATGCAGCCACACATAAGAATCAAGCCTTAGGAGATCAATACAGGAAGAAGAAGAAACCTCTAACTACGATTATGGTGCGAGAGACGTAGGTAGACATATCAAATTGTACCATTTCACGCATGCTATATGGTGCTGATTTTGAGCCTCCAACCATATTGATCGAGTTTGATTATCGATTGAATGAGCTAAAAAGGATCAAGATTAAGTTGTTGAGTGTGGAGAACAATAAAATGCACTTCACTTAGTTATTAAGGACCATAGCCGCAAAGGGGACTAAGGTTGAGTGGCTGACAGGGCACGAGTTGCTCATAAAAAAGAAACTCATAATTTCAGGGCCAAGTTCTGGTGGTCACTGGTGAGGCATTGTCTAGGTCTAACCAACAATTACAATATAGTGTCCCTAGATCGTGCAGCAATTCTAGCCAGCATCATGGAGAGCTATGAGATAAATTTCTTGAGATACATTGCTGAGGAGATCTGGAAGAGAGCCATCCTCAAAAACACCAATATTCCATATCCGTGTTTGGTGTCTAAGCTATGCCGGGAGTCCTGAGTGCCAGAATTTCCTAATGTAGACCAATTTTAGGATGTGCTTAAAATCACTGATATTGGGCTGATCAGAGATGATACAAACCTGGTCTCTAAAGCCAAGAGTCAGTTAGCGATATCAGCAGACGCAACCATTCTAGCATATATGTTAAGGAGGGGTCCGCAGATTGAGGCCCCCATGTTTATAGAGTTGGAGACAGAGGCTCTTGTTTCATATGATGCGGGTACTATTCCTGAGACCACCACTGCTGCAGCCACAACCATGATAATCGATGCCCCAGCTTCATCTTCAACCACACTATAGGTCAGACCATCAATTTCATGTCCCCTCCCTTCACCAGCCGGCCTAATCAAGATCTCATTGGAGTATATTTTTGACATGGCTAGGAGGTTGGCTAGGGCTGAGAAGTAGCAGGCAAACACCGCACTATAGGTGAAGGTATTAATGAAGCAGGTAAAGCCCTGGGTTACAAAGGAGCTGGAGTCTATGATGAGGATCTAGCATGGTAGATACGATGCCTTTGATAGGTAGATAGATGAGCACCTAGCAGTGCAATAGGTAACAGAGCTCACGTGGTGGTATGTTGAGGTAGAGGCCGCTCGAGCAAAGCTGAGAGAGGTATCATCACGATAAGTCTCAGTTATACTGTTCGACTCATTTCGTGCATACCGCAAGCGTATGGGTCGTGCAAGTAATATAGTGGCTCTTTTTAAGAACTGAAATGTCGAACCCACAAGGACTAGACCCATTCCTCAAACTATCTATTCCAAGTGTGAGATTAAACACCGAAAATGTTGATTAAAGAAGTTGTCGAGAAGGTTTAATTAAGTCTAATTTTTGTCAACGACATATTTTGAATTCACTCTAGGAGCAACATAGAGTTAAAACCAGATAATCATGCGCTATTACGAATTGCAATGGGTTAAGTATGAAACTATCAATTGTTGTCTCACATTATTGGAATTGCATGCTCAGGGCCTTTCGAGCCTCTAAACACAACAAACTAGCCTCACTACATCATTGTGAGCAAGGATGCTACTTCTAGTTCGTGGGAAATTAATTACGTGGATGTGGTTTACGTGGAAATGAGTAGGGACTCTCGTGCACCTAATCATTTAACTCAACTTAGCCACACAACTACTTCTTTGAGTGATGATGTAAACCTAAGTCGGTCTCTAAATAATCCGGTTTAATCAACTAAGCAAGGCATTAGGTATATTTCTATCCTAACACAAATTATATCGTGAGATACAATCATGCTCCTCACATTCTCATGTTCTGACCTAGGTAAATGCTTTCTCAAGCGAATTCCCAAGTTAACGTGTATGTTTTCATGGTGATCAATCATAAAAACAACCAATAATCAAGAATTCAAGACAAAACAACAATCAATAACTTAATTCCACACAAATTCATAAAAACACAATCATAATTCATGGCTTCAACCCTAGAGGAAGGGCTCTAGCCATTCATGTTCATAAAACTACAAGAAACTACAACTAAATTAACAGACTTACAAGAATTGGTAGATGAGAAGGGAATTTTCCAAACCCTAGATGAGTTCTCCCACTTCTCCCTTCACTCCTAGGTGATTTTCCAGAATAAAATCGTGACAAAATGTTTTTAGGAGCTAAGGGACCTATTTATAGTAAATGAGAAACGTGCACAATTTAGCCTATCGTGGAATGGCTCCGTGTCACGGAGTGTATCTGGAGCATTGCCTCCGTGACACGGAGGTAACGCAGAGGCTCTCTGGAAATTGCCTCCGGATGCTAAAACTGCCGAGTGTCACTGCGCTGCCGTCGTGACATGCTGCTCATGCAGCGCATTGGCATGCTGCTGGTGCGCATCTCCCCTGGCGTGGCATGGCGCTGGTGCGCTGGAGCCTGCCTGCCTGCTGCCTCTTCTCGCGTGCCTGGCCTGGGCGTGGCACGACGCTGGGCGTGGCACGGCGCTAGGCGCGGCACACGCACAGCGTGGCACGCTGCCTGGTGCGGCCAGCCTTGCCATGGCATGCTCTTTGCCGACTTTCGCAATTTGCTCCCGACTCCATTCCTCTACTTCACCAACTTATGAATTAGTTCCTCAAATTCATTAAAACCTACAAAACACAGACTAATCATGTTGGTTAATACATGTATTCACATTTATATAGAATCACATGAAAATATGAATAAATAAATAGATAAACAAGGAAAAACTAAGTTATAAAGTATCACTGGGGCATGCTATTTTTGCCCACGATCACCTACCCCACACTTAAAGCCTTGTTCGTCCTTGAACAAACCTTTTACATATCATGCCTATGGAGACTCACCCAGAGCTAATTTAGCAAGAGAATTCAAGCTACGGCTGTACTGATTATTTAAGATAGCAAGTTACAAATAGAGCATACATGATTTAATCATTGAAATGAAATACAACCCTGCCAAGACTTCTTAACATCAAGAATCGTCTCTCAATCTTAGCAAACTCATGGGAATCAACTGATCAAGACATCCAACAAGAATTATATCCTTCATTCAACTTGTGCCCTCACGGCAAGAGAGTTACCCATTTTCACACACAAAAAATTTATAAATCACAACATGTGTGGGTACATGAATGGAATTACGCTCACTCTCACAAACAATTCATGTGCATCTTGTAATGACCCATAAGCTTGCCCTTAGTATTTTATTCCACTAATTTAAGGATGTAAGAATGTAAGATCAAGTAGGACTTTTTAGGTTGTAATGTAGCTAAGGGACGGGTAGGTACTATTATGGCCAGTAATGGTGACTAACTTCCCTAAGCGCTTTTAATACATCACGCCCTCATTACGGACTTCCCTTCTCTTACTTCACCTTCATCTCTTTTCAGCTTTCTTTTTCCTCTTTTGTTTCCCCATTTCTTTAGGCACTCTTGGCTTATTAGTAAGGAGTTCTATAAGTAACTTTTCATTAATTTATTTTCTTACTCCCTACTAATACTCAACCATATTCAAACAAGTGCACCCTTGACCTTTCTCAACTTTTACAACTGCCAATTTTCCTTCTTTTTCATTCTTCTCACTCCCTTACTCTTTCGGATTTTTCCTTTAAGCGCTTAGGAGTTTTGGATCAAATTCAAGGCTAATGAAAGAAAAAGGATTAATCTTATGTTGCAACTATCAGAGAATAGGCTCAAGGCTCAATGGGGCTAACTAGGATTAAATATTCAAGGTAGGTAAAATGAGAGATAACATTTAGGTTCCTTCAAAGAAATGCCTAAATCATTTCCTACAATTCTCATCCTTCATTTCGTTTTATAAACACACCTGGCAAGTTCTAGACACTCCACAATAGCACAGAATGCTCAAAAACCTTACACTCATGGCACATGCTCAATTCCAGACACACTCAGCAGACTCTTACTCAGGTAATCATAAGAATTAAGAATTAAGCTTCAATCATATTGAGTCAAATTCAAGAACCTAAGTGTCTCACACAAGGTTATACATTTGCATGCTTCAACACTGAACATACTTGCATCTTACAATTATGTATAGCACATAACAAGAACATCAAGCATCGATTAGCTATGGGTTCAAAAACCAAAACTTATTGATTAATTTTTCTCAAGACGGTCGTCATCCATCCATCATCGGAAACAGTCTCTATCTATGACTAAAAACATTATATACAGACAAATTTTTTTTTTCATTTTTGGGTTCAAAGACCCCCCGTCGGAAAAGAACCAAAAAGAAACCAACGGGTGATGAAGTGATGCTTGACTCACAAAAATTCACAAAAATTTTTCAAATATACTTTTCACATATTTCGCACAAGCATTACATTCACCAAAAATTGTTAAGCACAAAATTTTTTAAATTTTCCTCACCCCACACTTAAATCCTGCTATGTCCTCATAGCTTCAAATTAAAATTAACAGGATGAGAAATACTCCCTAAGCCTTTATGCCAAGCTAAAAGCGTGCTTTTCTTCAAGTTTTCATAGGTGGGTGTTTGACCCCACACTTCTTCTATTCCATCCTTTTTAGCTTTCTCCTTCTCGGGTACTCAGACTTCCCTCCATCTATGCTCAACTTTCCACCAAAGACACAAACATAATGAACATAATCAAAAATCAACTCAACTACAAGAAATTAAACTGGTACCTGTGGTACCCTTGGGTTGCCTCCCAAGCAGCGCCTTATTTTTCATCGCGGCACAACGTGGACTGTCCTTTTTAGGCCATCCTCATACCTGGGTTCCTGTTAGAGAACCATCTCCTTTTCTTTTGATTTTTTGAGGGAACAACCTCCACTCTGTTCCTCTCTTCCTCTAACTTCTTCACAATCTGAAGCCCTTTCTCAGACTCGGGTTGAACACTTGCCATTGCCTTTGGCCATGTACTTGTGGCATCCTCCACCCCATACTCATCCTCTGACAACACACTAACCTAACAAAGGTTTTTGTAGTGTGCGGATGGGTTCATTTCCTGGTAAACGCGGAAGAGTTCTTCTTCATCATCGACCCTCATTTTAAGGGTCCCTGCTCTCAAATCAATCACCACTCCTACGGTGGCCAAGAATGGCGTCCCAAGATTAGGGGTACCTGGTCATCAAACTAAAAATTTAAGACAATAAAATTAGCAGGTAGAATAAACTTACCTACTTTGATGAGAAGGTCCTCTATTATTCCATTAGGTGTCACTCGTGACTTATCAACCAGCTGCAGCATCAACCTCGTTGGCCTCGATTTTCCAAACCCCAGGGTGTTAAATAAGGATAGGGGCATTAGGTTAACTGCTGCCCCTAAATCACACAAAGCTCGTAGCACCTCAGCTTTACCAATTTGTATGGGGAGGGTAAAACTCCCTAGGTCTTCGAGCTTCTTTGGAATATTGCTCAATACCCTGTGACTGCACTCCTCAGTCAGTGCTACAGTCTGGACATCCACCAACCTAACTCTATTCTCCATCACGTCCTTCAAGTATTTAGCATACTTGGGCATTCCCTGCAAAACATCAATAAGAGGCAAATTTATGTGAAGTTCTTTGAAACTCTCAAAGAACTTTTTGAAGCATTCCTCCTCCTTGCTCTTTCTGAATTTCTAAGGGAATGGTGGTGGTGGTCTTTGTGCTGGCTGCAATGAAGATTTTGCATGTTGTTGCCCAGCACTCTAATTATCTCCCGTGTTGCTGGATGTTCCTGGTCTAACCAACTCCGGCTGCACCTCCTTTCTCAGCTCTTTTGGCACCGTATCAGCTAATTGCTTACCGCTTCTCAGACTGATGGCATTGACCTGATGGGGATTAGGATCTGTGTCGCTTGGTAATCCCCCCTACGATCTCATGTTTTGAGCAGCTGCTATCTGACCCACTTGTTTTTCAAGATTGCGGGTGGCCATTTGCTGATTTTTTAAGTCTGTTGCCATCCTCGCCGGATTTTCCACTAACTGAGTCTGGGTCTCCATGATTTTCTGCAATGTTTCTTCAATGCTGCTGCTCACTTGACCATCATTCTGCCTATTTTGCTGATACTGCTGTTGTTGAGGTTGCTGATAACCCTGCTTTTGATTTCCACCCCAAGAAAAATTCGGGTGGCCCTGCCAATTTCTGTTGCAGTTGTGTCCAACATTCTGATTGTTCTGCTGCACATTCCCAACAAAATTGAATGATTTCGAATTGGCTCCATAAGATTCTGCAATGTGCCCATTA
The DNA here is from genome assembly GCA_035772735.1 of Datura wrightii. Taxonomy (NCBI): domain Eukaryota; kingdom Viridiplantae; phylum Streptophyta; class Magnoliopsida; order Solanales; family Solanaceae; genus Datura; species Datura wrightii. The sequence continues at coordinate 150,929,192 of JASDFA010000018.1, forward strand.
TTACCATAAATTTCACACCAACTCGGAGCTTGCTGAACTGCATTAACCTGGCCCTGTTGTTGGTTCATACTCAGTTTATTGAACTGAGTCATCATTTGATGCTGGAACGAAGCTAACTGCACTGCCAAGGCATTCATTCCATCTACCTCTATCAACCCTGATCTCTTTCCTTCCCCTCTCGATGACTCGCTGTGCCACTCTGGATTTCCTTGAGCAATTTTGTTCAACAAAGTGTACAACTCATCATACGTCTTCTCCAAGGCTTGCCCACCCGATGCCGAGTCTAGTAATATTTTTGTGTGTGGGTCTAGACTTTCTACAAAGGTATGGGCCAGCACTTCATTTGATTGTTGGTGATGGGGAAAGTCTCTCAACAATGACTTGAATCATTCCCAAGCCAAATATAAATTCTCATCAGGGCTCTGCTTGAAACTCAGTATTTCACTTCTCAACTTTGCAGTCTTGCCTGAAGGAAAAAATCTGATAAGGAACTTCTTTGCAAAATCATTCCAAGAAGTTATGGAGTTTGGTGGCTCCGCCTTCAACCATATTTTTGCCTCTCCCAAAAATGAAAATGGAAAGAGGGTCAGTCAGACATGAACTGTGGACACACCGGTGGGGACAAACGTGTCACTAATCTCCAGAAAGTTCTGTAAGTGTTGCTGCGGGTCCTTATGTGCCATCCCAGTGAATTGACCACTAGAATGTAACAGCTGCACCATGTTCTGTTTAAGCTCAAAGTTCCCTCCAAGCTCCGGTTTTCGGATACTAGAGTTCACATTAGTCGCTTCTGGGATTTCCACTTCGCGAACTGGTCTAGCTGCCATTGCTTTCGATGACAATTGTGCTTGTCCCGCGGGTGGTTGTTGTTGTACCTTTTCTTGAAGTCTCTTCAGCTTTTGCTCTAGAGCTACTCTCCTTCTCAAATGGATTTGACATTCAGGTACAAGCAACGGTTCCACAAGCTCTCTATTTTTAGTCATCTCGGCAGGACAACCTGTCACCTGCAAATGATCAGACTAAGACCAAATTTCTCAACACTTAAGGAAATTTAAAAATCACACGAAAACAGATAAATTATCAAAACTTCGCAGAGTCCCCGACAACAGCGCCAAAAACTTGTTCGACTCATTTCGCGCGTACCGCAAGCGTACGGGTCGTGCAAGTAATATAGTGGCTCTTTTTAAGAACCGAAATATCGAACCCACAGGGACTAGACCCATTCCTCTAACTATCTATTCCAAGTGTGAGATTAAACACCGAAAATGTTGATTATAGAAGTTGTCAAGAAGGTTTAATTAAGTGTAATTTTGGTCAATGACATATTCTAAATTCACTCTAGGAGCAACATAGAGTTAAAATCAGATAATCATGCGCTATTATGAATTGCAATGGGTTAAGTATGAAACTATCAATTGTTGTCTCACATAATCAGAATTGCATGCTCAGGGCCTTTCGAGCCTCTAAACACGACAAACTAGCCTCACTACATCATTGTGAGCAAGGATGCTACTTCTAGTTCATGGGCAATTAATTACGTGTATGTGGTTTATGTGGAAATGAGTAGGGACTCTCGTGCACCTAATCATTTAACTCAACTTAGCCACACAACTACTTCTTTGAGTGGTGATGTGATAAACCTAAGTCGGTCTCTAAATAATCTCGTTTTATCAACATAGCAAGGCATTAGGTATATTTCTATCCTAACACAAATTATATCGTGAGATACAATCATGCTCCTCACATACTCACGTTCTGACCTAGGTAAATGCTTTCTCAAGCGAATGCCCAAGTTAACGTGTATGTTTTCATGGTGATCAATCATAAAAATAACCAATAATTCAGAATGCAAGACAAAACAACAATCAATAACTTAATTCCACACAAATTCATAAAAACACAATCATAATTCATGGCTTCAACCCTAGAGGAAGGGTTCTAGCCATTCATGTTCATAAAACTACAAGAAACTACAACTAAATTAACATACTTACAAGAATTGGTAGATGAGAAGGGAATTTTCCAAACCCTAGATGAGTTCTCCCACTTCTCCCTTCACTCCTAGGTGGTTTTCCAGAATAAAATCATGACAAAATGTTTTTAGGAGCTAAGGGACCTATTTATAGTAAATGAGAAACGTGCACAATTTAGCCTGTCGTGGAATGGCTCCGTGTCACGGAGTGTATCGTGGAGCATTGCCTCCATGAAATGGAGGTAACGCGGAGGCTCTCTGGAAATTGCCTCCGGATGCCAAAACTACCGAGTGTCACCGCGCTGCCGACGTGACACGCTGCTCATGCAGCGTGTTGGCATGCTGCTGGCGCGCATCTCCACTGGTGTGGCACGGCGCTGGCGCATTGGAGCCTGCCTGCCTGCTGCCTCTTCTCGCGTGCCTGGCATGGGCGTGGCATGGCACTGGGCGTGGCACACGCACAGTGTGGCACGCTGCCTGGCGCGGCCAGCCTTGCCATGGCATGCTCTTTGCCAACTTTCGAAATTTGCTCCCGACTTCATTCCTCTACTTCACCAACTTATGAGTTAGTTCCTCAAATTCATTAAAACCAACAAAACACAGACTAATCATGTTGGTTAGTACATGTATTCACATTTATATAAAGCACATGAAAATGTATATAAATAAATAGATAAACAAGGCAAAACTAAGTTATAAAGTATCACTCGGGCATGTTATTTTTTCCCACGATCATATACCACCGGCGGTGATCCCTATTGTAGAGGAGGAGGCTGAGGAGGAGCTGACTCCCATATTTAATTTCTTTACTGAGCAACCGATGATAGAGGAAAAAAGGAAGAGGGTCTAAGCGAAGAGATTAGGGATGATGATGGGGATCTGCGGAAAGCATAGAAAAGAAAGCGTCACAATATGGAGGTATCCATGAACCTGTCCAGAGATGAGGCCCGCATAAGGTTGGAGACTGATGTTGCTAGAGCTCGTGGAGAGGATACAAGCTCTGTTAATCCAGAAAGTGCATCGGTCATCATTGGTGCCATAGGAGAGGAGGTTGGGGGTGCATCTGCATCCCCCACTAATAAGAAAACTTCAGGAGTCTAGGTTGCCGTAGGTATATCTCTAACCCTTGTACTATATTTCTTTTTGATGCATCTAGGGTGACGCATTGTATTTTTGATGGGGGTGGGGGTGAACCTGTTATACCTCGTAGGATTTCCAGCACCTAGATGACCTATTCGCACGTTGGTTAAGTATATTTAAAGGCCATACATGCTAAAAGGAAGGACCGGGAAAAGGTCGGACGAGAAACCTGTCGAACCATCGCGGAAGGAGCCGAGGTAGAGCCCCTCCGCGATGGCAGCGTGTCACGGAGGTGAAGCCTTTGCATTGGCTCCGTGACACGTTGGACTTGTCCATGCCCAAGTATATAAAGCCCCACTTCGATTTTAAATCATTTAAACTTATAAAATTTCCAGTGAAACAGAAAGGAAAAATCAGAGGAGAGAAAAGAACGAAGGGGGTAATATAATTTCGTCCGATTACGCTGACAAACGTTGTCCAAACTCAAATTAACCTCAGATACTAAGGTATTTAGCAGCAGAGAGCATTCCTACGGATTTAGTTTCGTGAAATACGGTCGACGAATCATCGAGCTACCGAGCTAAGGAAGTAGAATTGCTCCAAACTAGTGTCTATGTGTTCCTAGCTGTGAAGTGAATATTTCTCCTTTCTGGACCTCTGAAAAATGCGATTTTTCGATCGTCTTTCGATAAGCCTAAGTTTAGGCTATAAATTATATCGAAAGTGACGTTGGTCTTTAAAATAAAGTTATATTTAGTATTGCTTGACATATTTATGAATGCAATTGGGAGAAATAGTTGAAGTATTGGCCGAGCCTCGTCCGACAGACGGATAGTTCGAGGATAAGGTATGTAAAGCTAGTTTCCTCGGCAAGTTAGTAAATCTCGGTATAGTGAAGTAATTTAAAGGCCAGTAGAATGTTCAGAAGTCACGTGTTATGTTTATTACGAATGTTGGTACGATATTAGAAGCATCTTGTTATAATTAGCGCGAAACTTGCTAGCACGATATAGATTCTAATACAAGTGTTAGGAACTGCACAACATGTTCAGTATGTGATGTAATACAGATGTTAGGACATTATCGGATTCAGCTGAAACCCAGTAAAACAATGTAATATCTGTAAGGCATCTCAGAAGTAGAATGATAGGTTAAAATGAAGTTTAGGAAGCATGTTAGAAATAGTAAATCATGTTATTATAGAAACTCAGTATACAACATGGTTTTTAGCAGAAAAACTATATCTTGTTAAACGTTAGACTCAGCACAGTATGGTAGAAGATTATATTTATACATACATACTATTATCAGTCTCAGCATGTATTAAGTACATACACATTACCATTACTAGTTCAGCACGTAGTATGTACGGATACTTTATCACTATTAGTTTCAGTATGTGGGATATGCAGATAGTATTACTAGTTGAGACCGTTGTATTTTTTTGGGGTTGGATTACCTAGCATCCATAACCGCCCCAGGGTTGATAGCTATATCGACTCGTCCGCCAGAGGACGAGGATACGTCGCTCTACGGAGTGGCATGCCGTCCCACAGGGGACGAAGATGGGATGCCAGTTTTCCCCATATTGTGCCTTGGTCGGCCCTTACACACCCCTGTCGAGCGGATACGCTCGGGTGTTGATTCAGGAGTCCTCCGGACTCAGGTACAGTTATAGTCAGGGGCTCAGCGAGCCCAAGTGCATACCCAGGGGACCGGCAGGATGCTTATAGCTATTATAGGAGATGGGATGACCGGGGTAGGGGTATAGATTTTGTGCTGGTTGTACCTCCCGGCTTATGGGGCCGGGTAAGGTTTGTGTGTGCTATGTTATGTTGTGTTATGTTATGCCATGTTTCCTTAGATACGAGTAGATCAACAGTAGAACGATACATCTCCAGGTACGACTCCTATTCCTTCCAGTATAGTTAAGAGTAGGCATAGTTTTACATTATCAGACAGATAATCTTTTCCTTCCTATTTCAGTTTCATCAGTTGTATTTTTGTTTTCAGATATTCCTTTTAATTATTGCTTTACATACTCAGTACCAGTTGTACTGACGCCCGGTGGGGCGCTGCATTACTTGCCTACAGGTACACATAGACGAGGAGGCGATCCCTCGTGATTCCTGTCAGCGATCGATTATTCATCTCTTGTCATCCGGAGACTGAATTCCAGAGGTGTATTTCGTTTTCTTTTGTTGCACAGTACGGGTAGGTCGGGGCCCTGTCCCGATCATTTCTATTATTATTCCTAGAGGCTTGCAGTCTGTATATATTTCCCTGTGGTCAGTTGAGCCGGTCGTGTGAGGCCGTGCAGTTGTATAGCTGTTAGTACTTCTACTTCTTTTGTGTTGGTCGTGTGGGGCCATATCTTGACAGTAGTGGTGACCTTGTCGGTCACGTAGCTTTCCAGTACTTCATTGTTGAGTTACAGATAACTAGACAGCATGGTGGCCTCGTCGGCCCGCATTGGTTTCCCTATATTGAATGTGTTCTGGTTAGCTGATAGTGCAGGTACAGGTGGCTATAGGCCAGTTGGCCGGAGGCTGTGTTTACAGTCGTTAGATAGCCGGTTGGTTTCTTGGAATAGAGCCAGGGCCAGCCAAAAGCACCAGACGTGCTTAGGCTGGACCATCTAGCAATCCTGAGTCTAGCAGGCACCAGGTGCCCATCATACCCTCCAGGGTGGGGTGTGACAAACTTGGTATCAAAGCAGGTCGTATCCCAGGGAGTCTTCAAGCCGTGCTAAGTAGAGTCCTATCCATGGATGTGTTGTGCACCACATACTATGGATAGAAGGCTGTAAGGCATGATAGGATGGTTGTCTTTTATTCTTATTCAGTCGTGTTGTAGAGAGGTACAATATAGGGTTGAGTCCCTAAAAGCTTACTGTATTCTTTGGTTACAGATAATGTCAGACCAGCGGCATCCTATCATAGGCCGGAGTTTAGATATTGCAGAAGGGGAAGGCACCAGCAGGATACCTCACCCTCGTTTAGAAACAGCCCGATCAGAGGGCACTACAGAGGCATCGTCCCAGCCTTCTCAGCAGTCTCCACCATATCAGGAGCCACTTGGGGCGACACTACCTCCAGCAGTCCCTATACCGACACCTTCCGACCAGGAGGTTAGGAGTGCGGTAGTTATGTTAGCACAGATGATGGCTGCTCAGCATCAGCCGATGCCGTCTACAGTTGCGGAGTCGTCAGGAGGGCCCGGTAGTTCGAGGGTCCGAGAGTTCTTGGCTCTGAATCCCCCACAGTTTACAGGTACGGACCGGACAGAGGACCCTCAGGATTTTCTGGATCAAATGCAGAGAATTTTCAGGGTTATGCATGCCACACCTACAGAATCAGTTGAGTTGGCAGGATTTCGGTTATAGGACATCGCCGTATTATGGTATGAAAGCTGGGAAAGGTCCCGAGGGAGAGATGTTTCCCCTCCGACCTGGTCCAGCTTCTCAGGAGCTTTTCTGGATCACTATTTGCCGCGGGAGATTCGACAGGCCCAAGTAGACCAGTTCCTACATCTGGAGCAGGGGGCCATGAGTGTTCAGGAATATTCCTTGCGGTTTGATTCTTTGGCCCGGTACGCACCGGCCTTTGTTGATACCATGGCATCCAGAGTACACCGCTTTATCATGGGGTTGAATCCAGAATATGTTGAGACTTGCATTACAGCTACACTGCGAGAGGACATGGACATTGCTCGAGTTCAGGCATTCACCCAGAATATTAAGGGCATCAGACAGCGGCATCGGGAGATCAGAAGGGCCAACCAGGAACAGCGCCGCCGGGACAGGCCAGTTGAGTTATAGAGGGAGGCTCGGGGAGGACCCAGGCCATGATTGTTAGACAGGCCGCCCAGACCCCACTTCCGCCATAGCCGCAGGGGGGCAGATTCAGCCTCAGGGGGCAGTCAGAGACTGGTAGAGGCTCGCAGATGGCAGATTCACCATTATAGAGGAGGGCGGAGCAGAGTAGGTATACCCTACCACTTTTCCCTATATGCAGTCGACGCCATCCTGGAGCATGCAGGTATGGCTCCACTGCATTTTATATTTGTGGCCAAGAAGGCCATTTGATGAAAGATTGCCCAGCCAGAGGTTGACAGGACCGGGATAGACAGGATAGGGCATCTGCAGGGTCACGAGCCACACCATCCTCGGCAGGGCGCAGGCCCTCAGTTTCAGCAGGCAGGGGTCGGGGCAGATCAGAGTCCTCCAATACAGGTGCGAGTCCAAGCCGCACATATGCTTTACCAGGGAGGCAAGATTCAAAAGCGTCACCTGATGTTGTGACAGGTATGCTAACTATCTGCTCACACCCTGCTTATGTATTGATTGATCCAGAGTCCAATTTGTCCTACATTACTCCATTTATGGCATGAAAGTTCAATATTGCACCAGAATTATTACAGCAGCCCTTTTCGGTATCCACACCCGTCGGTGACTCGATCGTGGCTAGCCAAATTTACCGGGGGTGTATGGTAGAGGTTGCCGACCGTCAGACCACAGTGGATCTGGTCGAGTTAGAAATGATAGACTTTGATGCCATAATGGGTATGGATTGGCTAGTGTTGTGCTTTGCCAATGTTGAATGTTGGACCAAGACGGTCCGATTCCACTTTCCAGGAGAAGCAGTGCGGGAGTGGAAGGGCAGCACCGCTACGCCAAAAGGTAGGTTTATTTCCTACCTTCAGGCAAGGAAATTGATATCTAAGGGGTGTATTTACCATCTAGTCAGAGTTCAGGATGTCCGAGCAGAATCTCCGACACTCCAGTCTATTCCGGTAGTGAACGAGTTTCCTGATGTGTTTCCTGATGAGTTACCTGGTATTCCCCCAGAAAGGGAGATAGATTTTTCTATTGACTTGTTACCAGGCACTCAGCCGATATCAATTCCTCCCTATCGCATGGCTCCTGCAGAACTCAGAGAATTAAAGGGGCAGCTGAAAGACTTGTTGGATAAAGGTTTTATCAGGCCTAGTACTTCTCCGTGAGGTGCGCCAGTTCTGTTTGTAAGAAAGAAAGATGGATCACTCCGTATGTGCATAGATTACCGGCAACTGAACAAAGTTACAGTAAGGAACAAGTACCCGCTTCCCAGAATTGATGACTTGTTTGACTAGTTGTAGGGGGCCAGATGTTTTTCTAAGATAGATCTGAGGTCCGAATATCACCAGGTCCGGGTTCGTGAAAAGGACATTCCAAAGACTGCTTTTAGGACTAGGTATGGTCACTTTGAATTTCTGGTTATGTCTTTTGGGCTGACAAATGCTCCCGCAGTGTTTATGGATCTGATGAACAGCATATTCAGATCGTATTTGGATCTGTTCGTGATAGTATTTATCGATGATATCCTAGTATATTCTCGTTCAGAGACAAATCACCAGAACCATTTACGGACAGTACTCCAGATCCTTAGAGACCATCAGCTGTATGCCAAGTTTTCTAAGTGTGAGTTCTGGCTGAACTCAGTTGCCTTTTTGGGGCATATCGTGTCGGATACTGGTATACAGGTAGACACACAGAAAATAGAGGCGATCAAGACATGGCCTAGACCCACCACTCCGATCGAGGTTCGCAGTTTCCTGGGTTTAGCAGGACATTATCGGAGATTTGTTGAAGGATTCTCCACTATAGCAGCACCTCTGGCAAAGCTAACACAGAACGCAGTGAAATTTCAGTGGACGGAGGCATGTGAGCAGAGTTTCCAAGAATTGAAAGATAGACTGACCTCCGCCCCAGTTTTAGCATTGCCAGAGGGAACAGATGGGTACGCGGTGTATTGCGACGCTTCAGGTTTGGGACTGGGTTGTGTGTTGATGCAGCATGGTAGGGTAATTGCTTATGCTTCCAGACAGCTGAGGAAACACGAAAAGAACTATCCGACCCATGACCTGAAATTGGCCGCAGTGATCCACGCCCTAAAAATTTGGAGGCATTATTTGTATGGCATCCATATAGACATCTTTACAGATCATAAAATCCTTCAGTATATTTTCACAAAGAGGGAGTTAAATCTGCGGCAGTGTCGCTGGTTAGAATTGTTGAAAGATTATGATGTAAATATTCTCTATCACCCGGGAAAAGCTAATGTAGTGGCAGATGCCCTGAGCCGTAAGTCAATGGGGAGTTTGGCGTATTTGCAACCTGAGAAGCGGGAGTTAGCCAAGGAAATTCATCAGCTAGCTGGTTTAGCCGTTCGAATAATGGAAACAGAAAATAATAGAGCAGTAATTCAGAATTCTACTGTGTCATCATTAGTTACAGAGGTAAAAGGACGACAGTACGAGGACCCTGACTTAGTCCAGCTCAGAGATAGAGTTCAGAAAGGTAAGGAGTCAGATTTCCAAATGACCGAGGATGATGTGCTACGCTGTAAGGGCCGCCTTTGTGTTCCAAATGTTTCGGGGCTTCGCCAGTAGATTATGCATGAAGTACATTACGCCCGCTATTCCCTCCATCCAGGAGCAACGAAAATGTACCACGACATCAGAGATATCTACTGGTGGTCAGGTATGAAAGATGAAATAGCTGAATTTGTATCTAGATGTCCTAACTGTCAGCAGGTGAAAGCAGAGCACCAGAAACTGAGCAGTTTGACGCAAGATATACCGGTGCCTACGTGGAAATGGGAAGCGATAAATATGGATTTTGTAATAGGGTTACCCCGTACCAGACGCAGAAATGATTCCATTTGGGTAATAGTTGATAGGCTGACAAAATCAGCTCATTTCCTGTCAGTGAAGGCTACCTTCTTGGCTGAGGATTACGCCGAATTATATATCAGAGAAATAGTTAGATTACATGGAGTGCCGGTATCCATCATTTCAGATAGGGGAGCACAATTTATAGCTAGATTCTGGCAGTCGTTCCAGAGGGGTTTGGGAACGCAGATTAATTTGAGCACAGCATTCCACCCTCAGACAGATGGGCAGGCTGAGCGGACTATCCAAACGCTCGAAGATATGCTATGAGCGTGTGTACTAGATTTTGGCGGTAGCTGGGATGAGCATCTTTCGTTGATTGAATTTGCTTATAATAACAGTTATCATTTAGCTATCCAGATGGCGCCCTTTGAGGCATTATATGGGCGAAAATGTAGATCGCCGGTATGCTGGTTTGAAGTGGGGGAATCAGCATTGATTGGGCCAGACATCATTCAACAGTCAGAGGAGAAGGTAAAGCTTATCAGAGAACGCCTGCTGACTGCTCAGAGCCGCCAGAAGTCTTATGCAGATATGCGGCGCAGAAATCTAAAATTTGCGGTAAATGACTGGGTATACCTGAAAGTGTCTCTGATGAAAGGGGTGATGAGATTTGGCAAGAAAGGCAAGCTTAGCCCGAGATTCATTGGGCCATATCAGATTCGGCGAAGAATAGGCCGAGTTGCATACAAATTGAACTTGCCTCCAGAGTTAGCATCTGTTCACCCAGTATTTCATGTATCCATGTTGAGGAAGTTCGTAGGAGACCCTTCCACGGTTGTTCCAGTTCAGGATGTCCAGGTCACAGAAGAGTTAGCATATGAAGAGGTTCCAGTAGCTATCTTAGACAGACAGATTCGCAGGTTGATGACTAAAGATATTGCGTCTGTCAAAGTGTTGTGGCGTAACAGGAACCGTGAGGAGATGACGTGGGAAGCTGAAGAAGATATGAAAGCTAGATATCCTCACCTATTCCAGGTCTAGTCAGGCGACAGGTATGTCCGTATTATTACTTATGGTTGTGTGTATATAAATGAGAAAGATTGATACTTAGCTATCCAGTGAATCTTAAAGTATTGCGTGCAGTACCTGCGTTGGACTTTTCTGCATTTTAGGTTTTTGCTATAGTCCATATTACAGGGGAAACTCTGCCGAATTTTTTTTTTAGATAGAAGGTAGAGAAGTCCTCTAAATAAAAGTTTACATTCGAGGACGAATGTTCTTAAGGGGGGGAGAATGTTATGCCCCGTAGGATTTCCAGCACCTAGATGACCTATTCGCACGTTGGTTAAGCGTATTTGAAGGCCATACGTGCTAAAGGAAGGCCCGGGAAAAGGTCGGACGAGAAACCTGTCGAACCATCGCGGAAGGAGCCGAGGCAGAGCCCCTCCGCGATGGCAGCGTGTCACGGAGGTGAAGCCTCTGCGTTGGCTCCGTGACACGTTGGCCTTGTCCAGGCCCAAGTATATAAAGCCCAACTTCGGTTTTAATTCATTTAAACTTATAAAATTTCCAGTGAAACAGAGAGGAAAAATCAGAGGAGAGAAAAGAACGAAGGGGGTAATATAATTTCGTCCGATTATGCTGCCAAACATTGTCCAAACTCAAATTAACCTCAGAAACTGAGGTATTTAGCAGCAGAAAGCATTCCTACGGATTTAGTTTCGTGAAATACGGCCGATGAAACGTCGAGCTACCGAGCTAAGGTAAGTAGAATTGCTCCAAACTAGTGTCTATGTGTTCCTAGCTGTGAAGTGAATATTTCTCCCTTCTGGACCTCTGAAAAATAGCAAGTTTTCGATCGTCTTTCGATAAGCCTAAGTTTAGGCTATAAATTATATCGAAAGTGACGTTGTTCTTTAAAATAAAGCTATATTTAGTATTACTTGACATATTTATGAATGCAGTTGGGAGAAATAGTTGAAGTATTGGCCGAGCCTCGTCCGACAGACGTATAGTTCGAGGATAAGGTATGTAAAGCTAGTTTCCTCGGCAAGTTAGTAAATCTCGGTATAGTAAAGTAATTTAAAGGCCAGTAGAATGTTCAGAAGTCACGTGTTATGTTTATTACGAATGTTGGTAGGATATTAGAAGCATCATGTTATAATTAGCGCGAAACTTGCTAGCACGATATAGATTCTAATACAAGTGTTAGGTACTACACAACATGTTCAGTATGTGATGTAATACAGATGTTAGGACATTATCGGATTCAGCTGAAACCCAGTAAAACAATGTAATATCTGTAAGGCATCTCAGAAGTAGAATGATAGGTTAAAATGAAGTTTAGGAAGCATGTTAGAAATAGTAAATCATGTTATTATAGAAACTCAGTATACAACATGGTTTTTAGCAGAAAAACTATATCTTGTTAAACGTTAGACTCAGCACAGTATGGTAGAAGATTATATTTATACATACATACTATTATCAGTCTCAGCATGTATTAAGTACATACACATTACCATTACTAGTTCAGCACATAGTATGTACGGATACTTTATCACTATTAGTTTCAGTATGTGGGATATGCAGATAGTATTACTAGTTGAGACCGTTGTATTTTTTTGGGGTTGGATTACCTAGCATCCATAACCGCCCCAGGGTTGATAGCTATATCGACTCGTCCGCCAGAGGACGAGGATACGTCGCTCTACGGAGTGGCATGCCGTCCCACAGGGGATGAAGATGGGATGCCAGTTTTCCCCATATTGTGCCTTGGTCGGCCCTTACACACCCCTGTCGAGCGGATATGCCCGGGTGTTGATTCAGGAGTCCTCCAGACTCAGGTACAGTTATAGTCAGGGGCTCAGTAAGCCCAAGTGCATACCCAGGGGACCGGCAGGATGCTTATAGCTATTATAGGAGATGGGATGACCGGGGTAGGGGTATAGATTTTGTGCTGGTTGTACCTCCCGGCTTATGGGGGCTGGGTAAGGTTTGTGTGTGCTATGTTATGTTGTGTTATGTTATGCCATGTTACCTTAGATATGAGTAGATCGACAGTAGAACGATACATCTCCAGGTACGACTCCTACTCCTTCTAGTATAGTTAAGAGTAGGCATAGTTTTACATTATCATACAGATAATCTTTTCCTTCCTATTTCAGTTTCATCAGTTGTATTTTTGTTTTCAGATATTCCTTTCAGTTATTGCTTTACATACTCAGTACCAGTGGTACTGACGCCTGGTGGGGCGCTGCATTACTTGTCTGCAGGTACTCATAGACGAGGAGGCGATCCTTCGTGATTCCTGTCAGCAATCGAGTATTCAGCTCCTGTCATCCGGAGACTGAATTCCAGAGGTGTATTTCATTTTCTTTTGTTGCACAGTACGGGTAGGTCGGGGCCCTATCCCGATCATTTCTATTGTTATTCCTAGAGGCTTGCAGTCTGTATATATTTCCCTGTGGTCAGTTGAGCCGGTCGTGTGAGGCCATGCAGTTGTATAGCTGTTAGTACTTCTACTTCTTTTGTGTTGGCCGTGTGGGGCCATAGCTTGACAGTAGTGGTGACCTTGCCGGTCACGTAGCTTTCCAGTACTTCATTGTTGAGTTACAGATAACTAGACAGCATGGTGGCCTCGTCGGCCCGCATAGGTTTCCCTATATTGAATGTGTTCTGGTTAGCTGATAGTGCAGGTACAGGTGGCTATAGGCCAGTTGGCCGGAGGCTGCGTTTACGGTCGTTATATAGCCGGTTGGTTTCTTGGAATAGATTCAGGGCCATCCAAAATCACCAGACGTGCTTAGGCTAAACCATCTAGCAGTCCAGAGTCTAGCAGGCACCAGGTGCCCGTCATACCCTCCAGGGTGGGGTGTGACAGAACCTATATTTTGAACCCGAGAATTTTTCTTGCCATATGTCTTTTCCCTCAGATGGTTCTATCTAGTAGAAATTGCATGTTTTACGTTTTTATATATATGCTTTGTGTTTTTATATGCTTAATTAAAAGGAAATATGAGAACTTAGGGTAGTCGAATAAATTAGAAAGCTTGTGATTTTTGTTGAATTATTGAATGAAGAACACCTCTCCTAAAACTTTTGTGTGCCATGTGCTTAGTGTAAATATTATGAACATCATGGATCTTTGTATTGCATTACTATTCTGAACGTGTTAACCATTGCATGACTATGCATAAACGAGAAATTGGTATTGATAGTGTTATCCTGTGCTGTGTGAGTGTGAGGTGCTTACTGAGTTTGATTTTTGTGTGTACAATCTATAACTTGTCTGGTTAGTGTACAATTGATAAATTATGCTCATCTAAACAATTGATTCTTCCCTATTAGATGACTCTACTCAATCATCGGGTTAGGTCTCATGAGAGATTTCTCTTTAACCTTTACCAATAGTTCCAAATTAACTCTCTTGCGATCGTAGCTCAAGCTATTCAATGAACTTAATTTCAAGGCTTTGTTGTTCTTTTCTTTTCCTAATTTCTACTTCTCTAGGTTCAACAAAGAAGAGAATTTGAGCTAGACCTAATGTTTCACACCATTAAGAAACATTAAACATGAAGAAAAGAACAATACAAGCGTTCATATTGGTTTAGAATCATTTTGTGTTAACCCTGTTTGCTATTCCATCATGGTTTCCCCAACTCTAGTTTTGGAGGGTTTAGCTATTCATAATTGCACGAATGAAATCAGATTTCATGGAAGAAAATATAATTGAATATTTACAATATTAGTGAAAGAAGAACCTAAGAATCAATTGCACAATCACTTGTCAAAAATCCAAGAACAATGATGAATTATGTCAAAATATTCGAGTATTTGCTCTTCAAGAACTTAGGAAATTGAAAACCTACGAATACATCAAAAGTATCAGCTTTTGTAAAAGAAATTAACCTAAAATAATTTATACAATTAATGAAATCCTTTTCTAGTTTAATAGGAAAAATGCTTCCGCTTTATCCTACAAGTCGTAGCATGATGCTATGAGTCGTGGCTTCTATTTGTAGTATGAAATGCAACATTTGAATCTGTCAAGTCCTGGAGGTTGGGGAGACTCCTACAATTCCACTACAAGTCATAAGTGCCTATTGTGGTCTGGACTTCTGAAATCTAGCATCCTTTGAATCTTACCACGAGTCCTTTGTACGGTCTGTATCTTGGTGCTATAACTTGTGGAATCTGCTCGTACCCTGGGATCTGCCAGTTGACATGTTCTATGAAGTTTATGATGACTCCTTGGTACAACTCATATGTTTACATCATAATTTGTGGCTTCCACTCGTATCAAGAGCTTCTGCAAGTGCACACCTCTAAAGTTTTTCACGACTCCTTGTTACCGCTCGTACCATGAGTCGTACTTTGCCCAACACTTGTGCAATTTCTCTGATGTTTCAACTACGGGTGCTAGGTACGACTCGTACCAGAATGGTACAACTCATGATGAGACCTACAGCAAGCCATTTTCCACAATTTTTCTGCTCCTTTTTCAAAATCCAACCACCAGACCTGATTTCCCTGAAAATAAGGTAAAGACACCTCATATCTGTATAAACATACCCAAGTACATGCATATTTTCTATGTTTTAAGCATCAAAAGTACCGTAAAACTACGACACATCAATTAGTCATACCAAGTTTGTTGGATAGTTGGATAGGAAATGATCATAGACCGTTGTTCAAATTAGTCCGCTTTAGCCTAAGTGACCTACCAAAGGAAATAATAGTATCCCTTGATCTCGAATTTTGAGCCTAAGTAGACTTTTTCTTTAATTAGCCTATTCACCTTCCCCACATTTGATATAATGAACTTGTTTTGGTCCCAGTACCTCCTTGGAAATTGCGAACCTTAACTCAGGAAAATTATCTAAGTTGAGGGTGGCTATTATAGGGGTGCATAGAAAAGGTTGGGCATGAAAAAAAGGAGCTAGTCATGTGAAAAGAAAACGGGTGCGGTGTGGTTGAAAAAAAAGAAGAGAAAAGAAAAGAAAAGCTAAAGATCAAATGACAATTTTGTTAGCATCTTGAAATAAATTAAATAAAAGGAGAGTAATTAAAGAGAAAACCAGGCCCGTAAGATAAAAAATGAATTAAGGAGAAAAAGGGAGAGAAAAAAAAAAAGAAAGGTTTGAAGTGGAGCCACAAAAATAGTGTAGTGCCAAGGAAGATTGAGCCACTATATTAATATCTATCATATCTGTCCCCATGCTTACATTACAAGCCTACGAAAGACCTATAGTAATACAAATCCAACTGTCTGAAAAGCTAAGGTATAGAAAATAAGAGCAAGTGTATGGTTTTGTACGCACACTGCTTGAACTTCCTTGTGAGAGTGAGTGCTTTTGACAAAGTCCCTGTTTTGAATCATATATATATATGTGTGTGTGTGTGTGTGTGTGAGTGAGTGAGTGATTAGGATTTCTTTTTAGTGAGGGCACGTGGGTAACATTGGTAAGTGCTAATTGTCTGGGTAAGTGTCATTAGTATATATGTACGGTTGTCAGTTGATAGTATAATACCATTTGTTGATCCCTTTTTGCCATGATAGGAAGCTTTGCATAAGCACAGTAGTTTTTGGTTTGATAATATAGGAGGGAGTTGGAAATTTTGATTCACTTGTGCCATGTGTTTTTATTATTGTTGTAGGTCTCCTAGGTTGCTTTTAATTAAAGCGTCAGTTTAGTTTTTGTTTTTGTTTAAGTAACATGCAAACATTTTAAGTTGATGGTGTTGATGTGCCATGATTTTACGATAATTTCGATGCTTAAAACTGAAAATATGCAAGTCCTAGGTATATTTTTATAGATGTGATGTGTTTTGTTTAGTGTTGCAGGAAAATAGGTTCAGAAAATGGATAGGAGAAAATGAGCTGAAAATAGCTAAGACTGGACTGTTGAGGCAGGTAACGAGTCGTTATGTCACTCGATGACTCATTCCCTGAATCGTTCTAAGGAGTTGGCCAAATGATCAAAAATTTGGAAAATAGAGGTACAAGTAACAGATCACTTAACGACCCGTGAAGTCTGAAGACGGGTCATCTGCACTCATTACGAAGGCTCGTTAGAGCTGGAAGATGAATATTGGGAAAGATCTGAGAGTGATGACGAAAGGCGCAATGAGTCACAAGGGACTTAACAACTCATCCTACAGAACTGTTAGCAAATGTTCAGAAGATCAGAGATTTCATCCCCAGGGGTGACGAACAACATAATGACTCGTTGCTTACCTAATGAGTCATTACTAGAAGTGTTAACTAAATTGAAGAATTTCTCAGGAGGATTTATCAAGACACTGAACGACTCTTAGGACCATTGATGAGTTGTTACTATTGCCGAACCTTCATTCCTTTTTTGTGTAGGATAGAATTTATTTTGTGTAAATAAATACTTCTTTTAGGTTTATTTTATAGGTTACGACTTTTTGACATATTTTGACGCGTGGAGAAGTCCAAGAAACATATGCTTTAATTTGTTCTTGGGTTTTGAAGGATTAATCAAGTATTGATTCTTAGATATTTTGTTATTGTTGATAACTCAAGTGTGTGGATTTATTCTATTCAATTCTCGTAAGTTTATGATTATGAATTTATATACGATTTCTAATTATAATTATTCAACCATGAGTAGCTCAATATCATAAATAGGGTTGCGGAAACTATGATGAATTAACAAACATAGGAAAAGTACTAAGTGATTCTTGAATGGGGTTTATGCATTTATTGTTCTTTCCTTTACTTTAAATCCTTTTTAACGGTCACAAACGTTAGAATTTGCCTTATCTTATTCACTGGATCAAGGGGGTAACGAATGGAAAAATAGATTAACAATAGAGATTTGAGGTTATCAATCCTCATCTAGTAGCTTGACCTTATCCAGGAATAGCTAATTTTAGATCAAAGGTAAGCGTAAGTAAAGTATACATCCATAAAAAGATCAAGTTGCATCGTGATAAACATCTATCTAAGTGACCCAACATTTAGGTGAATTTAACTTACCGATTTTGCATGCTAATGTTACACCCCGTAAGTTTCTATCATTTACGGATGCGTGCATATGTATGTTGAGAGTTTTGGTGTAAGATGCATGCGTAAAAAGGCTCGGGGGACTATGAAAGCATGACATCGAGAGAGTAGGAGGCTGGGGCTAGAGGTTACAAGCCCTGGGCGTCGCGCCGCGCCGCTAAGGCGGCGCTATGGCCGGCGCATCATGCCCCTGGCCTGGCGTGTGGCCGACGCGCTGCGCCCCTCTTATATAAGCCCCCTCAAGTCTTGAAATTAAATTGTTCTACATATTCCCTTGACAGAGAAGTGCAAGGGGCGTAGATTTCCTTCCATTTTTTGTCAAATTATGTCGCCAAACTCTATCCAAAACCAAATACATCTTGGATAAAAAGTTATAGGCCTATGAGAAGTATCTCTTCGAAGTTATTTCTTGAAATTTCGCTCAGTGTACCGGAATTCCGCGAGTAAAGTTTGTCAGAATTACTTCAAATTGAGTCGTAAGCAGCTATAGGCCATAGGCAAGCATTTCTCCCTTCTAAATTCTCGAGGAATTGTGTGTTTTCGGCCGAATAGAATGAAGTTGAATTGTAGTTAGCGTTCTTCGAAAGATATTGCTATTCGCCGATTCCCACTATTGAAATAGCCTTATTTTCTTAGCGTGGAGGCTAGAATTGAGTGGAATTACTAGCTTCAGGATGGAGACTATTTGGGTGAACGAAAGTCGGCATTCGATATATGTTAAGGCTTATCTCTTAGCAAGTTATTCTCGTCGTATAGTAATACAACATATGCCTTGAAAGTAGATAATGATCCTATATATTGTGATTAGTTGCTACTAGTAGATAATGAATATGAACGTTATGGATTAGCTTCTATAAGATGTATTGAGATAGTACCATAGAATTCCTCATCGGGGAATGGTATGTTAAGTGTGAATAATGCTAGGTACGGCCTAAAGAGTTCCCCATCCACCTGTTTACTATTTAGAGGTATTCTGATCTTTTGCTGTCATGTAAAGGCCTTAGAAGTCTATGGTTAGCTGTTGGGCCTAAATTGATAAATTGGACAACATAGGGCTTAGTCGGTGGCTATAACTTCCAGTTTGGCGCCTATATTGTCAGTAGAGCTCGACCGCAGGCCGTTGGCATACCTCGACGCCTCCAGGGAAAGAATCTTGTTTGGGTGATCTTACCTTCCTGTCAGTGGCACTAAGGTTGCCTAACGAACTGAGTGACAACTTGCCATACGAGTGTACTGTTAGTAAACATTAGTTTCAGTCGACTTAATGCTTATCACACGGGTCACTCAGGATACCATCCCAGTTGTTACAAGTCTGATAGATCAATGGATACCCTAAGGAGGGAACCTTATTAATATTTAGATATAGGGCCAACGCCCCAGGCTACTCTTATAGATGTCCATGTATAGGTTGCTGCGAGTGGCTAGGTCTAAATAAACCTGCCTACAAGGCTCTGAATCGCCTAGAGAAGCCACAGGAGATCTGAACAGACTAGGTTAAAGTCTAAAGGGACTAGTACCATAGTATTACAGTGTTACTTCCAGGCTAGGAGTTATGGTAAGTTGCTTGTGGAGAGTTAAGGCTAACTACATAGGAGCATGTCTGATTAGTAGCAACCCCACAGTTGTTCTAAGCGGAGGAACTAAATATTTGGTCATCTGTGATATTACAGTTTTCTTATGAGTTATTCTTACCCCAGCATAACCTTCCGACTATTGTTTAGGTCACCCGAACCTCGTCCTTTTCCGTCTAAGTCGACGTAGGTTGTGATCACTGCCAGGACCTTCTGGTCAGGTGTAGGCACACAGATTGTGCCTATTGGCAGCTATGTAGACCAGTCCAGGGGCGAGTAAAGAGTAGTAATCGTGCCTTTTTAATAACTAGGTTTGTAGATTCTAACATAGTGTCCCTAGTTGGGGTAGATCATGTTTTCTACTGCCTCTGTCTTGGAATAGCTAAGAGGCAACTAACTATAGAACTGTATTCAAAGCTATAAACTTTTTACAGAGCTACAATGTTGCATTACTTACAGAACTACTAAATTTCCTATGGGGCCATATTGAAGTCTATTCACTTATGAACTTCTTCAACATCGTAGCAGCATTACGAACCCCTCATAGAGCCTCATGTGCTTAGGGTACAGTTACAGGGGTGAAAAGGCTCCAGGTAGATTATTATTGTGTTGCTTGTACCTTCCAGGCTTATGGGGGCCAGGTTAGGTTCTTGTTTATATACTTGCTTGCTAATTATTGCTTATGAAGGTATAGTTATGCAGTTTTAGCTCATACTTTTGTAGTGGTTTATTAGATGCAGGTTATGAGTATGAAAGCTTACAGGTTAACTTTTATCCCTTCTTGCTACTTACTTTCAGTCTTTATCATCTTCTCTTCAGCTTTTCCTTACCGCCTTACATATTCAGTACATATTGTACTGACGTCCAACTATGAGGCGCTGCATACTTTCCTACAGGGTTAGATAGAAAGGATTCAGGACCTTAGTTAGCAGCTATTCAGAGTCAACAGATTGGTCAGCTCCTTTCATTTGGAGTTTCCAGGTTGTAGAGGTTACCCTTCTTTTATTGTATAGTATTTGGGTAGGCCGGGGCCCTATCCCGACCAATATTTTCACTCTTAGAGGCTTGCAGACTACATTCTTCAGTTAATGGTTCATGTTGGCCCTGTTGGGTCTAATTTGTGATGTTTTGTATGTTGGCTGTGTGGGGCCTAGTATAGCTGTCTGTTCTCATTCCTGTTATAACGAGACAGCATGGTGGTCTTGTCGTCCCGCATAGAATCCCCTTATTGTTATGTTGGTTGGATTAGTTGTCTTCCTTTACAGGTGCTTCGTGGCCTTTCCATCTGGAGGCTCTGTTTACAGCCGAGATATAGCAGTTTGTGTTCTTGACTTTGAGTCTGTGGTAGGCACCAGATGTGCATATGCCCAGCTAGGTCAACCCAGATCCTAGTGTGGTATTAGGTACCAGTCATGCCTCCCAAGGTGGGGCGTGACAAGCTTGGTATCAAAGAAGGTCATATCCCAGGGAGTCTGCAAGTCGTTTCTAGTAGAGTCTTGTTTATAAATATGTTGTGCACCACATTTTATAAGCAGGAGGCTACGAGGCATGATAGTATGGTTACCCCTCCTTCCTTTCAGATCGTGCTATAGAGACGAGTTGTATAGAGTCGAGTCCTTAATCTTTCATTGATATGTCTATCTAGAATAATGTTTATATGAGATAGAATACTGCCAGCCACAAGTTAGATACAACATCAGGAGAGGGTACTAGTGAGGTGCCACAGTTGGGGGACAATCAGCTTGAGGGTGAAAGCAAATGTCTTTTTAATCTCCCTAGCATCCTCCCGGGGTACCAAGAACCTCATAAGGTAATAGATATGTCAGCACCGTCCCTAGTTCTTTCTTCAGCCTCGGAATAGGAGGTCAGGAGTGTAGTATATATATGAGTTGGCTTACTTAGTAGATACTCGGAATTAGACAGGAGCAACAATTAATGTCAAGTTGTCTGAAACGTATGCTAGATTGTGAAATTATGGGATTCTCACCTCCAGCCCTTTAGAGTTTGTTGAATTTCATGCCTTATCCCTATTATAGAAGGATAGGGTCATTTCCACCACCTAGCTTGTTCTTTCAGTATAACAGAAAGCGTAAATATCAATGCCATGGTGCCTAAAATAAATAGTAAAGGAGGCTAGAATCATTGATTTCGAGAAAGTGTTAGAAAGTGGTTAAAACCCCTAGTGTTTAAAAAAGTTACCTAGACCATCACAGTAGTAAATCTGGAGGGAAGATAAGATTTACAGTAGCACCCAAGTACGTGTGAGAGTCTATAAGCAATAAACCCCCAGCAATAGTAAAGCTCAGGTCAGAAATAGGTTTATTCTGCCGCAGTGTGCTGATGACAGCAATGAATGCCTGAAGAGTAATGTTTATGGACCCTAGCTTGTTATGCCGAAGGGAAGAGAGATTATATGAGGGGAACCGTCCCGAGTGCAGAATAGGAAAATATAGGTTGGTAGACTTGACCAATAGTATCCTTGCTAGTTAAATGCATGGGGCACGAACCCCGATTTTTAGCCTATAGAAGTAAGGGCAAGACATGAACATCTATCTCTAGAAGAGGACAGAGCCACCCCTAGGCGGTAGCAGGCTGATAGAGCTTGGAATCGCCACTAAATGTCGAGAAATAAGCATCAGGCTGATATTTAAACGATAGTGAGATTATAATCTAGAATGCTGCAATATCACCACTAGTTGTGGAGGCGAATGAGTGACAATACGAAGACCCTAGCTTGGTGAAACCAAAGGTAAGGCCCAACATAAGGAGTCACCGGACTTTGAGATAGTAGGGGACAGAGTCTTGAGACCCAGAGGTCGACTCTACATTCTAAAAGTGGCAGGGTTCGTTAGAAGACTATAACAAAGGTACATCGTGTTCATTATTCCCTTGTGTACCAGGTTATAAAAGAGATCTACTGGTGGCATAGGGAGAAGAAGGATATCATTGAGTTTTTGCATAGAGCTCCAATGGACAGCAAGGAGAGGCTGGACATCAGAAACCAGGAAGGCTAATTTATAAGATAGTCGTGCCTGCGTGGAAGTGGGAAGTGGTCAATACGAATATAGCTATAGGGATACTTCATACTAGGTGTAAATTCGACCCTGTGTGAGTCATTGTTGGAGGACTAATAAGGTCAACTCATTCTTGCTAGTCAGAATCAAGTTTCAGCTTACGATTATGTTGAGTTAATAATAAAGAAGTAATCCAGTTGTATGAGGTCCCCATATCTATTTCAGTCTGACAGAGGGGCATACTTCACAGCTAGGCTTTGGAAAATCTATTAGAACAGACTGGGACGCAAGTTGATTTGAGTACAACTTCTCGTCCCTAGAAAAATAGCCAAGCACAGCGCACGATTCAGGCGCCCGGAGATATGTTATGGGTGGAAATGTAGGTTCCCTATATGATGACCTGAAGTAAGTAAATCAGGGGTAGTTGAACTGGGCATACTACATTAGTTAGAGGGAGAAAGTTAAACTGAGTAAGAGAGGTGTACTGGCAGCCTAGAGTCGTCAAAAGTCCTATTACAATGTATGACATAGGGAGTTAGAGATTGAGGCAACGATTGGGTATTCCTGAGAATTTTTCCAAAGAAGGGCGTTATGAGGCTTCACAAGAAGGGAAAACCCAACCATAGATTCATCAGGCCTTACCGGATCCTCCGAAAGATTAGCCAAATGGCCTATGAGATAGAGTTGCCTTCAGGGCTAGGACCTGTTCATCAATGATATGCAAGCATGTAAGAAACTTTTTCTTGGGTTATTCCAGTCGAGAATTCTGAGGTCACAGAAGAGTCATATCACGTGGAGACTCTGATAGGTATACTAGATCGTCAAGTCATAAGGGCTATCTTGAGAACCAAAGTTGTAGCCTAGTAAAGTTTTATGGAGGAATAGAAAGGTAGAAGAAATTGCTTGGGAAGCTGAAGAAGACATGAGGTTTAGATATCCTCACTTATTCCAGGCCTGACCCAGATTGAGTAGTTCAGGTAAGATTGTTGTTCAGTTGTTATTTGATTGCTTATACTATCAGATTGTTTAGTTATTTGCTTGTATGATAAGGAGTTATGTTGTATCATTACTTGTAGTGTCCTGTGAGATGCCTATGTTGGACTTTTTCGGCGTTTCATATTTCCAAATAGTCCATATTATAGAGGAGACTCTGTCAAAATTTATCTAGCAATAGTTAAAGGAGTTGAGTCTCTAAGCCTAAGATGACATTCGAGGACGAATGTTCCTAAGGGGGGATTATGTTACACCCTGTAAGTTTCTGGCATTTAATGGATGCATACATACATATGTTGAGAGTTTTGGAGTATGACGCATGGAGGAAAAGGCCCGAGGGATGAGTATGCGAGCACAAAATCGAGCGAGAAGGAGGCTGGGGCCGGAGGCCAGGCACCCTGGGCCCCATGCCGCGCCGCCAGGCCAGCGCTATGGCCAGCGCGTCGTGCCCCTGGCCTGGCACTGTGGCTGACACGCTGCGCCCCCCTGCCACCACCTCAAAAACTATATAAGCCCCCTCAAGTCTTGAAATTAAATCATTCTACATATTCCCTCGACCGAGAAGTGCAAGGGGTGTAGGTTTCCTTCCGTTTTTGGTCAAATTACGCCGCCAAACTCCTTCCACGCAAATTCATCTTGAATAATGAGTTCTAGGCCTACGAGAAGCATCTCTACAGAGTTATTTCTTGAAATTTTGCTTAGTGTACCGGAATTCCGCCGAGTAAAGGTTGTTAGAATTACTTCAAATTGAGTCCTAAGCAGCTACAGGCGATAGTAAGCATTTCTCCCTTCTAATCTCGAGGAATTGTGTGTTTTCTGCTGAATAGAATGAAGTTGAATTGTAGTTAGTATTCTTCAAAAGATATTGCTATTCGTCGATTCCCACTATTGAAACAACCTTATTTTCTCAGTGTGGAGGCTACAATTGAGTGGAGTTACTAGCTTCAGGTTGGAAACTGTTTCGCTGAACGAAAGTCGGCATTCAAGGTATTAAGGCTTATCTCTTCGGCAAGTGATTCTCGTTGTATAGTGATACATATGCCTTGAAGTAGATAATGATCCTACATTTTGTGATTAGCTGCTGCTAGTAGATAATGAATATGTACATTATGGATTAGCTTCTATAAGACGTATTGAGATTGTACCATAGCATTCCTTGTCAGGGAAGGGTATGTTAAGTGTGAATAACGCTAGGTGCGCCCTAAAGAGTTACCCATCCACCTATTTACTATTTAGAGGTATTCTGATGTTTTGTTGTCATGCCAACGCCTTAGAAGTCTACGGTTAGCTGTTAGGCCTGAATCGATAAATTGGACAGCATAGGGCATACTCTGGTGCTATAACTTATAGTTTGGCTCCTATATTGTCAGTAAAGCTCGCCCGCAGGCCGTTGGCATACCTCGACACCTCCAGGACCAACATCTTGTTAGGGTGATCTTACCTTCGAGTTAGTGGCACCAAGGTTGCTTAACAAACTGAGCGACAACTTTCCATATGAGTGGCTACTGTCAGTAAATGTTAGCTTCAGTCGACTTAATGCTTGTCACACAGGTTGCTCAGGACACCATCCCAGTTGTTACAAGTCTGATAGATCAATGGATACCCTAAGGAGGGAACGTTATTAATAGTTAGATGTGGGGCCAATGCCCCAGCCTACTCTTATAGATGTCTATGTACAGGTTACTGCGAGTGGCTAGGTCCAAATAAACCTGCCTACGAGGCTATGAATCACCCATAGAAGCCATAGGAAATCTGAACAGACTAGGTTAAGGTCTAAAGGGACTAGTACTGTAGTATTACAGTGTTACTTCAAGGCTAGGAGTTATGGTAAGCTACCTGTGGAGAGTTAGGGCTGACTGCTTAGGAGCATGTCCGATTAGTAGCAGCCCACAGTTGTTCTAAGCGGAGGAACTAAATAGTTGGTCACCTGTGACCTTACAATTTGCTTATGAGTTATTCTTACCCCAGCATGGCCTTCAAACTATTGTTTAGGTCACCTAGACCTCATCCTTTTCTGTCTAAGTCGATGGAGGTTATGATCACTGCCAGGACCTTCTGGTCAGGTGTAGGCACATAGATTGTGCCTATTGGCAGCTATGTAGACCAGTCCAGGGGCGAGTAAAGAGTAGTAGTCGTGTTAGGCCTAAGGTGCCAAATATGCCTTTTAAATAACTAGATTTGTAGATTCTAACATAATGTCCCTAGTTGGGTAGATCTTCTTTTATACTGCCTCTTGCTTGGAATAGCTAAGAGGCAGCTAGCTGTACGAACTGTTTTCAGAGCTATAAACTTTTTACGGAGCTACGATGTTGCATTACTTACAAAACTACTGAATTGCCTATAGGGCCATATTGAAATCTATTCACTTATGGACTTCTTCTACGTCATAGCTGCATTACAAACCCCTTGTAGAGCCTCATGTGCTCAGGGTACAGTTATAGGGTTGAGAGTCCCGAATTTAGTTACAGGAGCCTAGATGGTTGATATTCAGTTACAGGAGTCCAGACGGCTCATATTCAGTTACAAGATCCCAGACGGCTCGTATTCAGTTATAGAAGCCCAGACGGCTCATATTCAGTTATAAGAGAAAAAACGGCTCATATTCAGTTACAGGAGCCCAAACGACTCATATATAGTTACAGGGGCTCAGACGGCTCACATACAGTCACAGGAGCCTAGAGGGCTCAGATATATTTACAGTTACTTGCAGGGCCTGAGGGGTACTAATAGGGGTATATAGGTTGATTGGCGCCTTCCAAGGCTTATGGAGGCCTAGGTAGGTTATTACTGTGTTGTTTGTACCTTCTAGGCTTATGGGGGCTAGGTAGGTTCTCTTTTGTATACTTTCTTGATAGTTATAGCTTATAAAGGTATAGTTGTGCAGTTTCAGCTCGTACTTGTGTAGTGGTTTATTAGATCCAGGTTATGAGTATGAAAGCTTACATGTTAACTTCTATCCATTCTTGCTACTTACTTTCAGTCTTTATCAACTTCTCTTCAGCTTTTCCTTACTGCCTTACATGTTCAGTACATACTGTACTAACGTCCAACTATGGGGCGCTGCATACTTGCCCGCAGGGTTAGACAGAAAGCATTCAGGACCTTAGTTAGCAGTCATTCAGAGTCAGCAGATTGGCTAGCTCCTTTCATTCAGATTTTCCCGGTTATAGAGGTTACCCTTCTTTTATTGTATAGCATTTGGGTAGGCCGGAGCCCTGTCCTAACTAATATTTTCACTATTAGAGGCTTGAAGACTACAATATTCAGTTAGTGGTTTGTGTTGGCTGTGTGGGGCCTATATTTGTGATGTTTTGTATGTTAGCCGTGTGGGGCATAGTATAGCTGCCTGTTTTCATTCCTGTTATAACAAGACAACATGGTGGTCTTGTTGGCCCACAAAAGATCCCTTTATTATTATGTTGGTTGGATTAGCTGTCTTCCTTTACAGGTGCTTCGTGGCCTTGCTGGTCCGAGGCTATGCTTACAGCCGAGATATAACAGTTTGTTTTCTTGATTTTGAGTCTCTTGTAGGCAATAAAGGTGCATATGCCCAGCCAGGTCCGCCCAAATCCCAGTGTGGCATTAGGTGCCAATCATGCCTTCCAAGGTGGGGCGTGACAGCTAAACACCGGGATAGATCACTAGTACGATACACTTGTGTTTTTATGAAATTATGGGGAACCTAATCCTAGTCAACTCACTCCATTGAATTCAATCCACTTTAGCTAATATTTTACTCTCAAGTACTTAATTTTTTTACATTATTATTTTTCTTAAACTCCTCCCTTTAGGAAATAAGCTGATTAAAAATAATAGTAAACATGTTAATTGAGGTCCTCGGTGTATTCCTCCTGTGATTTGACCCCAATCCTATTAGATTCTATATTTGGACACCCACCGTTTTACATCTTATTAAGAGGTGTAATTTGGGTGGCATCAATTACAACTTACATAGGTCCTCAACAATGGAGATGCGTCACTTTGAGATTGTGTTGGGGAGGTAGCCTGACATGCCACTGAAATTTGCTAAGTAGAAGTCTCAATAAAAGTGGCCTACTGCTTATAGATATGTGCACGACAAGCAAAAGTTTCTGGATGAGGTGCAAGACAGTTTGAGGAAAGCTACAAAGTAGATGAAAAAGTATGATGACAAGCATATACGTACTTTGGACTTTCAAATTGGTGAGGAGGTGTTGTTGAAACTAACACCACAAATATGAAAGAAAATC
Source organism: Datura wrightii (assembly GCA_035772735.1). NCBI lineage: Eukaryota > Viridiplantae > Streptophyta > Magnoliopsida > Solanales > Solanaceae > Datura > Datura wrightii. Next base: position 150,956,743 of record JASDFA010000018.1, read on the forward strand.
ATTAGGAAAGCGAGACATTATGGGGTTGATTCCATAGTATGATGGACCTTTTGAAGTTGTAGAGAAGGTGGATATTAGCTTATCGGTTGAATCCGCCAGAAAGACTAAATGTAGACTCAAATTTCTATGTGATTTTATGAAAACTTTTCATGATGATGTTAAGGATCCAACGAGGGTGGTATCCAGATGTGCTCCTCCTGTAGTGGGACAACAATATGAGGAGACAATTGAGAAGATCTTGGATCACCTAACCTTGGGTTAAAATAAGAAGAACAGGCGGACAAAATTTCTGATCCAAGACAAACCAGAGTGTGATACAACTTGGGAGAAAGGTGCTTTATTATAGTAGTTTGAAAACCAAATAAGACATACTTAGATTCTGCCTCATCGAGGGAGATGAAATTATCTAATGGGGGATGTTTGTTAGAACCTTAATTTGATTGATTGAAAATGACAAGAACTTTACATTATAGAAGACCTTGGCATGATCCTATGATGGATATTGGCATTGTGTTGGCATAAGGCAAGACTGCCCAGCAAGGACATGTGCAAATCGACAAGGGCAAGTGTGGATCAACAAAATTATGAAAATGTAAGGCGGGTGGCCTAGGTGCCAATTCATGAAAGTCTATTGCATTGACTTGGCTATGAAAAGGCAAGGATGTTGTATGGGCATGGTTATGGCAAAGTCAGATGCAATAGATACGAGCTAGAAAAGGAAAGAGGCAAGGAAAACGAGTGCCAAGTGCGAGTTGTATGATGCGGCGAGGGCAGATCTATGCACAAGGGTGAGGCACAAAGACTTGGTTCCAAAATGATCATTGGCACCAAAACTTGAAGGATGTGCACGCGTGCCACGCATAAGCATCGACGTTGGGTGGTTTCTCTATCTTTTAATCGTATGTGGCTTAGTCAACATAGTATTTTGAATTTGATTTTTTAATTTTGAATTGACGTATCAGTTGGGGGATGTCAACTAGGCTAGGAGGAAATTCATAGGCATGTTCCTATCATGTGGCAAGGGCATGGGCACCTATAAGGGGCACAATGATTTAGTGGATGTAATTAATGTTTTGAGACATTGACCCGATCCATGGTCTAATTATGAAACTTCAACAGTTTTCTAAGAGTGCTGAGGACCAACTAAATGATTATTTCTTATTTTTTGAGAGTATGTGGATGCAAAAATTGAGGTCTTGGCCAAAGAAAATGAAGATGTTAAGGCAGAGGTGGTGGTTTTTCACAAGGCTGCTGCTAACACGCCTGGGGGGGGGGGGACCATGTAAAGATTAAGATCCCAAAACCTAAAGCATTCGATGGAGTAAGAGGTGCGAAAGAACTTGAAATTTTTTTGTGGGATTCGGAGAATTATTTTACTACTGCCCATGTTCACGCAGATAATAAGTTGACCATGGTTTTTCATTATTTTCAAGGAGATGTGATATTGTGGTGGAGGATCAAGAATGTTAATGATGTCAATACTGACAGACCCGGAGTTGATACACGGGGGACATTGTGTGACACATTGAAGGAGAACTTTCTACCTAGTAACCCGTCTTAGGTTGCTAGAGATAGATTGAAGTGATTGAAATAGGTGGGTTCCATTTGTGAGTATGTAAAGGATTTCTCTTCCTCGTTATTGCACATTAAGAACGTGGTGGATAAGAATAAATTTCACAACTTCAACCTAAGATTCCAGACATTTATTAACTGAGAAAGAAATCCACCAGGGAAAGAATACTATAGATGCAAGGGTGCATAACGAGCTATATCGGCAGAAAGTTCAAGATCTACCTAGTGCAACTGTTATGGACGCCTTAATAGACTTTCATCCTCACAGTCTTATTTTTAATCCTACTTCTCTTTCTAAGACTAAAAAATAGGAAAAGGTTAAGGACCTGAGGTAAGATGGTCAAAAAATTAATGGAAATGATTAGGGCAAAGGGAAATTGGATTCTTCTTCATCTATTCCAAACAGACCGACAGGTGAAAAGATTTATTAGACTTGTCCAAAACCTGGGTATCAAGTGAGAAACTGTCCAAAACAAGATGAAAACATTTGCTGATGAGGAGAGTCAAATAAGTGTACGGAAGTTGTTGCCTACATAAATCTGTTAAAATTTTTGAACACATTGGAGGCTAGCATGATAATGGCATATGTAGAGGAAAATGATGTTATAGGTGAGGTCGCTTTGGTGAATGCTACATGTTTAATGGACGACCTATCTGATGCTTACTCTACATTGATGTACGTTGAGGTGCTGATTGGAGACAAATGTGTAGTCACCATGATTGATACTAATGCTACGTGCACATGATGTAAGGTGAAAATACACAAATTGTAGTCATTATTTGCCTCTCATTTTAGTACTTTTAAATTTCTTTTGAATATCAGTTATTGGTTTGTGCTAAATATTATATTTTACTGTGTAGGAATAATGCAGGATAAAAATGAAGAAATCTAAAGTAAAAAAATAGATTAAGAATGAAAAATTGTATAAGAAAATTAAGCAAACCTCAATGAAAGGAAATTAATATAATATTAGTATTTATTATAAAGGAATTAAGAAGGAATGGAATAGACTTACCTGATGTCAAGCAGCACCAGCAATGCTCAAGCAACAAACAATGACAGCAATTAACAACGCAATTCCTTGCCTTCGCGGAGCGAGGCTGGTCGCGAGCAGTTTGCTTGCTTTGGACTTCGTTGCGCGATGTCCAACAATTCAAATCCAAAAAAAAATTTCAGTTTATTTTGTGTGAAATTTTTTTTACACTTATAAATATTTTTAAAAATTATTTTTAAAAATAATTTTTGATCAGGGAAAAGTTAGAATCGCCACGGAAGTTAGAGAATTTTGATTTTTACCTTTTCTTCTCTATGTTATTTATTTTTATATAGTTCATTGAATGAATTATTGTATTTACTCCACGTGTATGTGGAGCTAAGATTCTCGTTTTAGGATTATAATAGCGGCAAATTATTATTTTATGATGAGTTAAATTACAGTCATCCCATTGATTGTTTGGTTAATCTTGCAATTACTATTCCATTGATTCGCGATCAATAAGATAAATGGATAATCTTTAGTGGAACTTGAGAGAGAAAAGATAGAGATAGAATGTGGGTTAAACAAAGTAAGATGTGTCCTGCGGGATGAATTTCCGTCTAGGATAAAAATATACCTAATTCGCCCTATTTAGTTCAAAGACTAAAATTATAAGTGCATTCAAGTTAATTATGAGTATCATCACTTAACAATATAGGTATGAGATAACTCGAATAAACGATTAGAGGCTCGAGAGACCATGATCATGGCATCAATCCCGTGAATCAATAACTCGATAATTATTGTAAGATAGTGAAGGTGAATATGCAACATGATTGTTAGCAAATCCATGGCCCTAGATTGATTCATCTAGTTGATTGTGCAAAAGTCCATTCTTCATTGATTAATTATTCATTAGTATTTTATTTTATTTCTAATAATTAAATATAAATATATCTTTAGATTTTATCACTTGAATAAATAAATTAGTATTAGTTTAATTTAGTAAATAGTTAATCGAAAAGCCCCTATAAGTAAGATATCAGGATTTAAAATTCTATATTACTTTTACGACCGCGTTCAATTGCGTGTGCATTTGGACGCAATAAGTTTTTGCGCAGTTACTTGAAAGTTAATTGTTTCTTTAAACCATACTTTTAATTTTTTTAGTCATTCAAGTTTTTATTTATTTATATTATTTATATACTTTTATAGAAGTTTGAGTACGGAAATAAAGTCATTGAAAATATGCAAAAGTTAGCTACTAAGTATGGACCAAGTGTGGGGTGTTCATACGAAGAATAAAATTTTATTGGAAGAAGTCTAAGTTTTCTATAAGCTGCTAATACTACGATCTTTAGACTTCCAGGGAGTTTTTTTACCCATATATTATTTTTGCGTACACTGAGACAGTGCAAAATTTTAAGTGTGGAGTGGAGAAATTATTTGGGTGCTTTATGTTCTATTCTATTAGGTAGTTAATAATACATCTCGATTTTTCTTTGTGCATCGATTCATTTTCAAGGGATATAGCTTGAAATGGTAATTTTTTAATTCTTGAGGGAACTATAGTCATTAGATTTTTTTTATTGTTAAAAAAATAGTATGAAGAGAAAAGAAAAGACCTTTTTGACTCGGTTGGATACTAGCAATTTAAACTTGAGTTTGCGCAAGTGCAAATTTGCTAAAAAGAGATTTGGAACACTCTTCAAACTTTATATTTGACAGAAGAGGCAAGTTCAAAGAAATTTCTTGTGTCAAACTATATGGAATTCAAAATGATTTTCGACAAGTCAATTACTAAACAAATGTGATAATTTCAACTTATAGCTACAAAAATTACTATCTCTGGAATTTCTCTTGATGAAAACTTTCATATTTGTGGTATTGTCTCAAAACTTCCTCCTTCTTGAAAAGAATATAGAAGCAAACTCTTATACAAGAAGAAAGATTTGACACTTGAGCAATTATTACAGTATTTACAAATTAAATAAGAGATGAAATATCGTGAAAATAATATTTGAAAGGAACCTATCGTGAAAGCTCATTAGGTTGAAGAAAAATCAAGTAAGAAAAAATTTTCAAAGATAAAGGGGAGTATTAATTTCAAGCGTACTGGTGCCAATTCTAGGTCGAGTGTATGTTACCATTATAACAAAATTGATCACTATGCGTATGATTGTAAAATTCTTAAAGATGAAAAGAAGAAATAAAAGACAAATAATAATAGAAAGCATTAACTTATGGCTATGATTAAAGAAACATTTGTAGAAGGAAATAAAGTGGAATGGTAGATACATACTGGCGCAACTCGTTATATTTCAGGTGATCAAAATTCTTTCAAGATCTATGAATTAATTGGAGATAATAAAATTTTGTATATGAAAAACACATCCTACTAAGGTTATGGGAAAAGGCACTGTTGAACCAAAGTTTAGCTTCGGAAAGATGATAACATTATTGGACGTATTACATATTCCTGATATTCAAAAAAACTTGGTGTCAGGTACGCTTCTTTCGAAGCATGATTTTAAAATAATTTTTGAGGCTGATAAATTTATTTTGTCTAAAAATGACATGTTTGTTAAAAAGGCTATTCTACAAATGAAATATTCAAACTCAATATTGATACTATTTTTTGTTATATTATGGAGCCTCTAAATTTATGGCATAAACATCTTGGTCCTGTGAATTTTAGAGCCATTCAACTTAGAGTGAATAATGAATTAATTAAAGATTGTAGAAAGGATTATACTACTAAATGTTTTACTTGTAGTAAATTCAAGATAACAAATAAGTCTTTTAATATAGTTGAAAGGATTATCCACACTTTTGTAAGTAATTCACACTGATATTTATAAGATGGATTGTTTATCACATCATGGAAAGAGATATTGTATCACTTTCATTGATGATTACTCAAGATATATATATGTATTTCCATTAAAAATAAAAAATGATAAATTTGAGACCTTCAAAACATATAAAGTAGAAGTTGAAAATAAATTGAGTTTGAAGATCAAATCAATTTAATCTGATAGAGATGGAAGTACTTAAAGTTAGATTTTATTGATTCTTGTGAAAAAAGGCATTGTAAAATGGTTGATTATTTCTTATACACACAAAATGGTATAGAGAGAGAAAAGTGTGGCTGATCATCCACTCGGACAAGTTACTGATCATCACCTTGGTAAGCTATTGCCTCACCAACTAGCTAATCAGACGCGAGCCCCTTCTCGGGCGGATTTCTCCTTCGTAGAGCAGCTTTCTCCCTAGCCCACAACATAGTGTGGAATCTGCATCCTTTCATCGAGCACCATTTCTTTTAGATAGAAAGGTGTTCTGACTCTATTGGATCAAGTTATAACCTAAGCCTTCTACTAGTAGACAGAACCTTCATAGAAATAGTTAATTCTATGCTTTATGGATCTGTATGTCTGAAAATCTTTGGCCGGAAGACTTATTTTCAGCCTATCATATTTTGAGTCAATTTTTTTAAAGAAACGTAATACATATCCTTATGAACTTTGGAAGAATCAAAAGATAAATATAAAATATTTTAAAGTATGGTGTCATTTGGCTCATGTTAGATTACCAAATCAACATATGACTAAAGTTCGCTATAGAAGAATAGATTGTGTGTTTAACATTTGGCTCTTGTTAAATTAACAAATCAATATATGACTAAGGTTAGCTATATAAGAATAGATTGTGTGTTTATTCTTTATTCTTAAATCGATAAGACTTATAGATTCTTAAATCTTGTGACCCCAAACCTTCACACAATTATTGAATCTTTACATACTTATTTTTTGAGCATATATTTTCTAATAAAAAATAATCTTTGAAACAAGATGCAATTTGTTTTATATCTCCTCTTACAAATAAACATACTGAGCCATTGGAAGAAAGTCAACTAAGGGGCAGTACAAGATCAGCCAAATCAAGGGACTTTGGACTTGATTTTCAAGTCTATTTGGTTGAAAAATATCCTGAGAGTTATGCCGAAGTAATATCTTCACATGATGCTCTTTTCTGGCATGAAATTACTAATGATGAAATACATTTTATCATGTCAAATAATATATGAATTTTATCAGATCTTTCTCCTGGATATAAACATATTGGTTGTGGATGGATTTTTAAGAAGAAATTAAAATCTGATGGTACTTTAGATAATTACAAAGTTCGCTTAATAGAAAAAAGTTTTACTCAAATGAAAGATATTGATTGTTTTGATACCTTTACACTTGTAGCTCAAATGACATCTATTTGGCTCTTGATTGCTTTAGCAGCAATTCATGATCTGATAATTCATCAAATAGATATGAAAAAATATTTTTAAATGGAGATTTAGATGAAGAAGTTTACATGAAACAACAAGAAGGGTTTGTCATTCCTAGTCAAGAGCATAAAGTTTGTAAGTTTCTTAAATCTCTTTATGAATTAAAACAAGCTCCAAAGCAATGACATGAGAAATTTTAAAAAGTCATGATTTCTAATTGCTACTCAATCAATGATGGTGATATCTGCATATTTAGTATATTTTAAGAAAATTCTGATGTTACGATCTGTCTTTATGTAGATGACATGTTGATCTTTGAAATTGATATTGAAAGAGTCAAAGAAACAAAATCTTTTCTTGCTTCTTAGTTTGAAATGAACAATCTTGGCGAAACTAATATGATTTTGGCTATTGAAATTATAAAATCAACTAACAGTTTGACTCTTACCAAATCAAGTTATATTGAGAAAGTTTTTTTATATTGAGAAAGTTCTGAAGAGATTTGTCTATTTTGATGACAAACCTGCTCCTACACCATTCGATTCTAGCGTCAAACTAGTGCGAAACACAAGTGATATTCTTGATCAGTTGACATATTCTCATATTGTTGGCAGTCTTACATATGTCATGCATTGTATCATGCCAAATATTGGTTATGCAATAGGAACTTTGAGCAAGTTTACTAGTAATTTCAGAGTTGAACATTAGAATGTCTTAGTTTGTGTTTGAAGGTATCTGAAGCATTATTCTACCTCTCCAACAGTTCTTGAAGGCTATAGTGATGCTACTTGAAACTCTGATCCGAGTGATTCTAAATCTATTACTTCTTGGATTTTCATTTTGGCCGGAGCAACAATCTCATAGAAACCAAAGAAGCAAACATGTATTACTCACTCAACCATGGAGCCAGAATTTATAGTCATGTCTTCTGAAGGAGAAGAAGCTGACTGACTTCGAAGTATGCTGATAGATATTCCTCTATGAAGTGACTATCTATTGTGATAATAAAGCTGCTACATTTTGGGCTTCAAGGGATTGTTACAATGGCAAGTTGTGATAAGTTCGTCTCAAACACAATCACGTGAGAAGACTATTGGAGAATGACATAATATTGCTTCAATATGTGAAGTCCATATTTAATTTAGCAAATTCTTTGGCTAAAGGATTAGGCAAATAGTTAGTAGTAGAAACTTTTAAAGGAATGAGAATAAAGGCTATTGTAAATTAATCATACTTTATTATAATCCTACCTAATGATGTATTCTTAGGTTCAAAAGGAAAAACAAATAAAGTTACAACTATGAAGCACATCAACAAAATGTCTATTTCCTAAAAGAGTGAATAGATGTGCATAAGTTGAGATTCTTTTCTCTTAATAAATCTATAAGACTGATCTCAGATGGAGCTAGTAAGAAAAACTCTTGATAGATTTATCAAATTCCTACTAAAGAGAAGGATGAGATTATATTCTCTTAATAAGTCTATAAAGTAGTTTCAGTTAGAGTGTGTAGGAACGCTCTTGATAGATTTACCAATATTTTTCTTTAAAAGGAGGATGAGATTAAATTTTTTTAATGAATTCATTGACTATTTGTTAGGAGCATGTAAAGTTACTCTTGATGAATTCACCGCACTAGGTGAGAAGTGGAGGATGCTTCAATAAGATTTTAACAGAAAAATCTTAGTGCACTTAGATAAAGGGATTCAGGACACATGAGGTGTTTAAGGATTTCAATTTTCATCGGAACATTGTAATATGCATGGAATATTTTTCTACTTCATTCAATGAACTTCTATGTTCAACATTCATTCACGAAATAGTCAATAATTTAGAAAGTCTTCACTAGCTAGCTAATGATTTAAGCCCAAAAGACATTATTATTGATGCATGCTACTAGATTAATGTCTTAATATTTTTTCAAAAAATTTCTTGAAACAAGTGGGGGATTGCTAGAATTAATGTTTCTATTAATATTGAAACAACTCATCCGATAATTTTTTTTTTTAATTTCCAAACAAATGAATGTGAATTTGTAAATTTATTCTTCTTTTAGTTTTTTTACATTTTGGATTCTTGAAAGATACATTACTTTCGTAAAATAGTTGAACCTATTAATACTATTTACTTAATGAAACTTCTTCTTTTTCAAAAACTTTTATCCTATAAATAGTGCTTCTTTTCTTAAAAAATGCAAGCACTTCAAAAACACTCTTTAAAAATATTTGACGCATTGATCAAAAAGTTAAATTACCGATTCAAGAGTAGAAAAGCAACGTTCTTGAATGCTACTTATAATGTGGCTTAGTTGAATCTCGAAGATAAAATTATTATTTATTCTTTCATTTATTTATGGAATAGACTTCAACTATCTTCCGAAAACATCATAAATATACTTACCATTTTATAAGAAATTTGAAAGCTCCAAAATTCTTAATAACGTGATTGGTGCACTTCTTCAATTTGACGAAGAACCTACGTGTGAAAGTCGGTTGATATTAAATCATTTAAGTGCTCGTCGTGATAGCTATGATATCATCCTATATAGAGTCAAAACTCATTTTTGTACATTATTTCAAATTAATTTTTTTTTAATCATTTAGTCTTTCATAAATTTGAGATGGAAAAGATTGGTCATGTATCTCTTTATCAAAATGGATAAGTGATAACACAAGTTGTTGGTGTTAACACAAAATTTTATTAAAAAATAACTTAACATATAAAACTGTAGGAAATATTTTGTAACAACACTTTTCGAATACATTTTGTCTTGTAAGTAATTGCATTTTAATCAATTTGACTCTTAATATTATAACTGATTTTTCTATTTTTCTTTGTGCCAATTAATGCCGTTATTATGAAAATAACTTTTTGTATTGTGAGTTGTATCAACTTAAAAAGATTTAACTTAAATGATGGACCCAAAATGGGGTTGAACTTTTTTTAGTTAATTTAATTCATCAAAGACTTAATTATTTTTTGCTAATGTTAAAAATAAACAATGTTTTCATCCAAATTCTTGATATTTTCTTATTTCAAATTTTAAACATTTAACTGTAATTACTTTTTATCAATAATAATTATATACTTAAAAGGATAAAATATAATTAGAATCCCAATTTTGACTCTTTATTTGCAAAATAGTTAGTGTTATTGACTTTTGCCGACCATGTTCTCTCTTTTATAAAACAAATTGTGCAAATATATATATATCACATAAGAAAAGCATGTTTGTAAATATATTTATATTATGGATATTCATTGGATAACCTTTCAATTGGATAAATTTGAGATTGGATGAGCTTGCAATTAGATAAGCTCTTAATATATATTTGTATTATAGTGAATGTATAAGTTAAGGTTAATCTTCCCCTACAAGTAAAGGGGTTATTTTTATTGTAAATCATCCAAATAAGAATTATTCTCTCTTCTCTCTTTCTCTACAATATTCTTACTCTTGCTTTATTATTTCAAAATACGTTATCAACACGAGACTCTACCGTCTCAAATTTGAAGGCTAAGGTATTTTATATATATGTTCCCATTCTTTTCAATATGACTAAATCTTACGAATCTTGAATTCATAGCCCTTCAAACTTCGGGCAAGAACTATATTTCATGGGTGTTGGATGCTGAAATCTATTTGGATGCAATGGGTCTTGGAGACACCATTAAAAATGAAAATACAACATCAAACCAAGATCATGCTAAGGCTATAATGTTCTTGCTCATCATCTTGATGAAATTCTAAAAATTGAATATCTCACCGTTAAGGATCCACTTGTTTTGTGGAATAGCTTGAAAAAAAAAGTATGACCACCTGAAGATGGTCATCCACCCAAAGACACGATATGATTGGATACATCTGATGTTTCATGATTATAAGTCTGTTCATGAGTACAACTTTTCCATGTTTAGAATTGTTTCCCAGTTGAAACTATGTGGAGAGATTATTAGTGATGTTGATATGATGGAAAAGACGCTCTCTACTTTCCATGCTTCGAATGTACTCCTACAACAACAATATCAAGAGACAGATTTCAAGAAGTATTTCGAACTGATTTCTCATCTTCTCATGGCTGAACAAAATCATGGACGCGATTGTGGTCAAAAAAGAAATCATGTTTTTGGTCATTTATCAAAGAAAAAAATTAAACACCATCAAAACAAAAAAAAATGAGGGATGAGAAGCATGAAGCAAGTGACTCAAAAAACAGATGTTATCGATGTGGTGGAAGAGGACAATGGTCACGTAGCTGTCGTACTCCAAAATACTTGGTTGAACTCTATCAAGCATCACGAAAGAAGAAAGAGAAAAATCTTGAAGTTAATTTTATCTCTGAAAATCATGTTGACATCACACACTTGAATGTAGTTGATTTCTTTGAGCACCCCGAAGGAAGGATAGATCACTTTAGATCATTGATTGGTGATGATTCTGTGGCTAAAGAAAATTGAATAGTTTAATTTTAATTTTTGTCAATTTATAGTAGTGAGTAAAAATCATGTAAAAGTAGTCATTTGCATGAGAAGTAGTCTTTTTATTAGTGATAATTAGTTTAGTCATATTATTGAAGTTGGTTATTACTAAAGTTTAGTTTAATTTTAATTAAATAATATTTTTTACTTTTTCTTTTTTCGAGAAATTCACGTGTCTTTATTCACTTTGCTTCTTGTTCAAGTCAAACGTTTTGATATCTTGAATTGCCTTTCCTGATGTGAGATTACAAATTTTTAAAAAACGTATGTATAATATGTTAAGCAAATTGTTTCCTCCGAGGCGATTAGCTTCTTCTTTGATCTCTCATGGATTTATTAAAGGGGTAAGGTTCAACATGACTCCCTTGGGTAAGTTCTGTGGTCGGTTTAAAATTTGCAATTCAAGATGGTGTGTGTCAACTGCACAATAGTTTCCTCCTAATTTCTCTGTAACTTTTGTGGACTGATATTAACCCTTTGTTATAATTATTCAAAAGGTAGTACCTTAACTCATTATAAAACCTCAAAGAAAGATATTATTAAAATATTAAATATAATAAATATATTGAAAATAGTGTACTGTAAAATTATTGACTAGTATTTTACCTATTGTACACTAGTTAATGTATTTTTCACTCGCAGGAATGTTACATGATTTGTCCGCATAAGCACAACGATCAAATCTACATACTATGTGCATATATTAGTTACTGTATTGCTTAGTAGAAGACATTTAATAATTTATTATTTTGCACTTTGTACAAAGTTTTAATATATATTTCATTTTATATATGTCATTCTATTTGAAGAAACAGATAATTCTTAAAGCAAGTTGTCCATTTATGAATGTGGGGCTTGTGGAGGCCTGATTAATTAGGCCCGTTAGAAACCCTAATAACCCTAATCTATTTCTATAAATTGATAGCTTGTACTTGTAATCTATACACCACAAGAGAGAGAGTAATAAAATTCCTCCTAGTTGCAGTTGTGGATTAGGTCGTGAGACCGAACCACGTAAATTCTTGTGTGTCGTTTGTGTTCCGTTTTTCTCTATTTTCTCGCAGTTAATTTGTGTGTGTGTGTTTATTGTTGTTCCGTTGACCCAACAATTGGTATCAGAGCGAGGTTATACACACGAAAAAAATTAGCGAGAGTCACCAAAATTTTTTCGGAGAAAGAAAAAAAAAAGGGGCAGCAGATATCTGAACAATTTTTTTCGGAGAAGAAGCCGTCGCCGACCAGAGGAGAACAGAGTAGCCGGCCAGGAGCCAGATCGAGCAGTTCCAGGCCCATCGCCGTCGCTCCGTCGCAAGCAGCAGTCCGAGCCAGGGAAGAGCTGTCGTCGCCGAGTCGCTGCCTGGAGTCCCATCGCCACCTGAACGGATCTGAACAATGCTTGGAGAGGTACTATTTCGCCGGAAAATTATTATTTCGCCGGGGGAATTTTTTTTCAGGCAGAAGGTTTTCAATTGATTTTTGTTGGTGGTGGTCCAAGTTGCTTTGTTGGTGCGTATTGGCTTTGTCATTGAATTTTTTGACGAAGTTACCAAGATCTGAGATCAGTTGTACCGGGTACCTCATCTAGTCGTTTGAGATGGCAGAAGATGGAAAGTATCGAGTTGAAAAGTTCGATGGTGCAGATTTCAGTTGGTGGAAAATGCAAATTGAGGATTTGCTGGTTCAGAAGGAGTTAGACATGGTATTGGGTGACAAGCCAGAAAAGATGTCTGATGCAGAGTGGGCAGGTTTGGATCGGAAAGCCATGGCGGTTATCCGACTCTCGTTGAGCAAGAATGTTGCGTTTAACATTCTGAAGGAGAATACAGCGAAAGGTGTCATGGAAGTGTTGTCTAACATGTACGAGAAGCCATCTGCAGCAAACAAGGTCTTTCTGATTAGAGAATTGGTGAACACAAAAATGAAGGAAGGCAGTTTAGTTACCGAGCACATAAATACAATGAATTCAATCTTAGCCAGACTTACGTCAGTGGGCATTAAGTTCGATGATGAAGTTCAAGCCTTACTACTGCTATCGTCATTACCTGACAGTTGATCCGGAACGGTTACAACAGTTACTAGTTCAGCGAGACCCGATGGATTTACTTTTGAGAAGATTCGTGATCTCATTCTAGGCGAGGATGTCAGAAGAAGGAGTTCTGGGGAATCATCGAGTGAATTGATAAATGTCAGCAGAGAAAGGAGAAATAGCAGAGGTAGTGGGAGCAGGAACAGAAGAAGGAGTCAGTCTAAGACTCAGGATCGCTCAGATGTAACGTGTTGGACGTGCAAGGAGGTGGGGCATTTCAGGAATCAATGCCCGAATAATAAACAAGTTAACATTGCAGGAGACTATGCTCATAATGATCTCTTGATATGTAGCATGGAGAGAAGTGTGGATTCCTGGGTCATGGATTCTGGTGCTTCATTTCATGCTACCCACAGCAGTGAAGCATTGCAGAATCTGAAAGAAGGGGATTTTGGAAAGGTAATACTAGCAAACAATAAAGTTCTTGATGTAACGGGCATGGGTGACATGATTCTGAAAACTTCAGTCAGTTCGTGGACTTTAAAGGATGTCCGAGTGATTCCAAGCTTGAAGAAATGGTTGATTTCTGTTGGGCAGTTGGATGATGAGGGACACGATGTTAAGTTCGGAAACGGGCAGTGGAAGGTGATGAAGGGGAACTTGGTCATAGCTCGAGGAAAGAAACGGAGTTCGCTGTATATGGTCTATTTACCATCTGAGGGAGTGACTGTCCTAGATCAGAAGAGAAACAAAATCCGGTTCACAGAGTCTCGTGGGCAGAAGAAGGTTCGTTTTGCAGGAGATAAACCCAGAGCCACAGGTCAGATTCAGGTTGAACGTGCTTGGAAAGGTTCAGGTAAACCAGTCAGGGGTTCTCGTGGCAGTGGGAGCATCGGCAGTCAGCCAGTTAAAACTTCAGCCAGAGTTACCAGACAGTGGGTTAAGAGAACCAGTGTTCCAGCTGTCAAAGTCTCTCCGAATGATTACCTGCTAACTATGGAGAGTGTTGTTTGTTCTCAGAGTATCCCAGGATTCGGCAGTTCGTGCAAGTGGGAGTCGGTAGGGACAGAGGACGAGTCAGGGGCAGTTTTAGCCGTGACTGATGTTGGAGCTTGGGGAAGCTTCAACGGGCCCTCAGGTTAACTGATGAAAAGGCCGCTGCAACCAGGAAGATGAGGAGGAGATTACTAGACGTACAAGTGCTCACAGTGGATGGCAGTTGAAGATTATCATGCCTCCAAGTGGGAGATTGTTGGGCTTGTGGAGGCCTGATTAATTAGGCCCGTTAGAAACCCTAATAACCCTAATCTATTTCTATAAATAGATAGCTTGTACTTGTAATCTATACACCACAAGAGAGAGAGAGTAATAAAATTCCTTCTAGTTGCAGTTGTGGATTAGGTCGTGAGACCAAACCACGTAAATTCTTGTGTGTCGTTTGTGTTCCGTTTTTCTCTATTTTCTCGCAGTTAATTTGTGTGTGTGTGTTTATTGTTGTTCCGTTGACCCAACAATGAAGACATTTATTTGATTGATTCTGATGCAACACATACAATATTCAACGACAAGAGATATTTTTCTCATTTAAACATAGGCAAGATAAAAGTTACTACGACTTCTGATAGTACCAATTTGATTGAAGGCTTTGGAAAAGCCATTATAATCTTGCCTAAGGGAGCTAAACTCATCATAAATAATGCTATGTTTTCTCCTAAGTCTCAGATAAACTTGTTGAGTTTTGAAGGTATCTGTAAAAATAATTATCATATCAATACAATGGATGAGATGAATCTTGAATATCTTGATATAACCAAGAATATCTCTGGACAGACATGTGTCATAGAAAAGTTTCCTACTTTATCTTTTGGCTTATATTGGACAAAGATTAGTGCAATTGAGACACATTTTATAGTAAAGTAAATGTTTGCTAATTCCAATACTTTCGTACTTTGGCATGATCGTCTGGCATATCCTAGATCTAAAATGATGAGACGAATTATAAAAAATTCAAATGGGCATCCATTAAAGAACTTGAAGGTTTTTTCAAATGGTGAATTTTCTTGTATTGCTTGTTATCAAGGCAAGTCAATTTTGATACCATCACCAACAAAGGTTGAGATTGATTTTCTTACATTCTTGGAACGCATACATGGGGATATTTGTGGGCCTATCCACCCACCTAGTAGGTCGTTTAGATATTTTATGGTCATAATAGATGCTTCTTCTAGATGATTTCATGTGTGCCTATTATTATCTCGCAACTTGGCGTTTGCAAAATTATTGACACAAATAATATGATTACAGACACAATTTTCTGATAATCAAATTAAGTTCATTCGCCTTGATAATGCTGTAGAATTTTCATCCTAAGTATTTAATGATTATTGTTTATCAATTGGGATAAAAGTTGAACATCTTGTAGCTTATGTTCACACTCAAAATGGCCTTGCCGAGTCATTAATTAAACGCCTTCACTGATAGCAATTCCATTACTTATGAAAACAAGGTTTCCCACTTCTGTTTGGGGTCATGCGATTCTTCATGTAGCAACACTTGTTCGTCTCATACAGATAAAATATCATAAATTTTATCCGTTGTAATTGATTTTGGGAAAAGAGCCTAATGTATCTCATCTGAAAATTTTGTGGATGTGCAGTATATGTGCCTGTAGCACCACCACATCGCACAAAGATGGGTCCTCAAAAAAGATTAGAAATTTATGTTGGGTTTGAAGCGCCCTCCATTAATCGCTACCTTGAACCCGTAACAAGAGATATGCTCACTGCTCGATTTGCACATTGTCGGTTTGATGAGTCAGTTTTTTTAAAATTAGGGGGAGAAAATAGTGAAATCAAAAGGAAAATTTTGTGAAAAAATTCCATCATTGTGTCATCTTGATCCATGTGCTTTTATTTGTGAGCAATAAGTACAAAAGATTATTCACCAACAAAAAATTGTAAATCAAATGCCAGATGCATTTACAGATTTGAAAAGGATTACTAGATCACATATTCTTGCAGAGAATGTACCAATTCGAATTAATGTCCCTGTAGGACCATTTATTAGTGTTACAGCTAATGAGTCTAAAGCACACCTCAAGCGTGGTAGAGCGTTGAATTCTAAGAATTAAAATCCTAGAAAAAAAAAATAAATAGTCAAGATGACACTATGAAAGAACCACATATGAAAGTTCAAGACTTGAGAAATTTTGATATCCAAGAAGGAATCAATGAGCTTGAGACTCAAGAAAATAAGGAACTATTCATAAATTCAAGTGATGCTGAAATTAATCGATCGAAAATAGTGGTGGATTATATTTTTGTATATAATATTGCAACAAAAATAATGCAAGATAATGAGGATCTTGAACCTCAATCTATCACAAAATGTCAATAAAGAAATGATTGGCCAAAATGGCAATAAGCAATTCAATCAAAGTTGAATTCACTTGTCAAGCGTGAAATTTTTAGACCTATAGCTGAAACACCTAATGTATTAAAACTATTGGTTATAAATGGGTCTTTGTGTGGAAAAAAATGAGAAAAATAAAATACAAAGATATAAGGACACTTTGTTAGTTGTTGCACAAGAATTTTCACAAAGGCCTGATGTCGATTATGAAGAGACATACTCACCAGCTATGGGTGCAAAAACATTGCGTTATTTCATTAATTTCACTGTCCATGAGAGGCTTGAAATTCATTTGATGGAAATGGTTATGTCCTATCTATATGGATCACTTGATAATGAGATATATAAATGATGGATATGGTTACGTCCTATCTATATGGATCACTTGATAATGAGATATAAATAAAAATTTTCGAAGGATTTAAGATGCCTGAAGTATATCATTCAAAGTCTTGGGAAACGTATCCAATTAGATTGCAAAGATCATTGTATGATTTGAATCAATCTAGATGCATATCCAAGGAAGGATATATAAATAATGAAATTTGAAAGTGTTTTTATAAAGAAAACAACATCAGAGTTTGTCATACTTGATGTTTATGTTGATTTCATAAACCTTATTGAAACTCCAATAGAGCTTCAAAGAGCAATTGATTATTTAAGTAAGGAATTTGAGATAAAAGATCCTGGAAAAGATAAAATTATGTTTTGATTTGCAAATTGAGCATTTGACAAACGATATATTTTTTTCATTAATCTGCTTATATAGAAAAGGTGTTGAAAAGATTTTGTATGGATACAACACATCCATTAAGTACTCTGATGGTTGTTTGATCACTTGATATGAATAAAGATCCGTTCCGACCTCAAGAAAAGAATGAAAATTTTTTTGATCCTGAAGTACCATATCTTAGTTCAATTGATGCACTAATGCATCTTGCTAACACTACAAAACCTAATATAGTGTTTTTGGTTGATTTGTTAGCAACATATAGTTCTACTCCTACTAAAAGACATTGGAATGAGATCAAATACATAACGCGGTATTTGAAAGGGACTACCTATATGAGCTTATTCTAACAATTGTAGTTCCGATCTTGTTGGTTATACTGATGTCACGATCTGAGTTCACACCCTAGCCGTAACACGGGATAAGGAACCTTAAAAGGCTCCAAGTTGACCCATGGCATAATCATAGCATACACTTAAAATCAGATATGACTAACAACATAAATAACGGAAGCTAATAACAAGAATCTAATATAACCCATGAGGACAATTTAATAACACTTAGATACATAGCTGAAACTGTCTAGACAAGTCCAAAAGTCTTCTACTAAACTGATGAGTTGTTGGGACAAGCCTCTAGCTAACTCCCAATGTCTGAAAACTGAAACAAATAAGACAAGAACATAAACCACGTCCTCGGAAGCTAAGGACTCACCACTAGCAGCTGGGAGAGGGAGGAGCGTATCTAACCACGTGGCTAAACATGGAGATCTGAATCTATATCATGAAATGATATAGCACAAGAGGCATGCAGTCAATACTTGAAATGTACTGAGTATGCAGGAAGAGTAAATAAACTAACTCATAATACATATAAGAAGGAAGTAATGTAAAACACATTAATAGTAATGTAATTGAAATGAGATATGATAACCTTATATGAGATTCACATATTCATCATCATAACCATATTATAAGGACATGCTTTAACATAAGGTCAACTGATGCGGAAAAGTAATAATCGGGAATAATACAAAGATATGATGCCGTGACTGATATCAAGAGGGTCCCTGACTGTCCAAGGGGGAGTCCTTGACTGTCGAAGGGAGTGTCCCTGACTATCAAAGGGAAACATTCTCAGCTAGAGAGAATCCCTGACTGTCAAAAGGAGAGGAAGCTCTGATATAGCGAGTCACTGACTGACTAGGGATGTGAGTCTCGACCAACTAAGAGAAGACATACTCCACTAGGGACTAGGGATGTGAGTCCCGACTGACTAAGAGAAGACATACTCCACTAATGGATAGAGATGTGAGTCCCAACTGAATAAGGATATGCTAAGTTAATACAACTAATCAGAGACAAGAACACTTACTAATTTCCATCATACGACGATAGGGCTACTTTCTAATAACAACCATCCCAACAGTTGCAACATCATTCACATTTTCATGTAGCGTAAGGTCATGCGTGATTAATAGGTCCTACTCATATTTTATCAAAGATACATGGTTTCATTCATCTTAAAACATACCACAGACTAATATTTATAAAATTGGGAGACTTCGCTACAAAAAATACGATAAGCTCATTTTGGGAAAATCATTATTTTAAATCACTATGCGGGCCTTGCCCAAAACTTTATCATATTTGGATCTACTCAATTCATTTTTAAAACAATGACATAATCATGGATAGTTTTAGAAACATGCTTTTCATCATCAACCTCCTCATCATCTCGCATTTATCATAAATCACTTTTTTTATGAACTTTCCATTCTTGGGCGTTTTAGATTCAAAGATTTTATATAAATAATTCTACTAACGAAAATATTTTAGAATCTACCCAAGCTTCAGAATCCATCAATATAAATGCAATCCAATCATACCCAAGTCAATTCAATCAAAACATGGCAATAATACATAATTTACTTCAATTGCTCAAGCCCACAACTCCAACTCAACCCAACGTAATCATCAATATCATAATCGGGTCATTAAGGTTAATTGCATAATATTCTCACAATTCGATCATGCTCATGAATTACTACGATAATCAAGGGATAAATGAATAAATTCCATTCAATACTCAATCCAATTTATGAAGAACATACTACACTCATACATTCTCAACCTATTCTTCATAATTCAAGATAACCCATCAATTAATAATCAAATTAAATTCATAATCGCAGTAGATATTAGCATTTAAGAGAAATAAAGAAAAATTTAGCCTTTTTACAAACCATATATCATGCTTTTCTAGATTTATCGAAATTGGGTATTTAATAAAAATATTATTTTGGGACACAAGGATGGAAGAGTATCCTTGTTGAAAGACCTACATACCTGGTAGAAGAAATTCCCACTTAAAACCTTCCTGAAGTCTTGATGAACACCTTGATGAAACCCTTGAATCTTGAGAAGAAAGAAGGAAGAAGGAGTGTTGAGAGAATGAGGGTGTAGGCATGAAAAACCCTTAAAAACGTGCAAGGTAGAACCCAAAACGATGTAGTTTAGGAGTTAAAAGCATAGGAGTTTACAGAAATACCCCCGAAGAAAATTGGAAAAACTGCCGAACTGATGCCACAACTCACCTGAAGAGTCGTTGTTCCACCCAACGACTCGTTAGCCCCACTCGTTAGGTACACTGGGATTATTAATTCTTCAAGCCACGACCAACGTAACGACCCGTCACCAGCTCCAACGATTCATCAAGTACACTGGAAATTTCTTTAAAATGACAGCTTCTCCCATATAAAAACTGACTCAACGTATTGTTATCACACTTAACGACTCGTCACATCCATCAGTTACCCATACTGCTTAAGACCTCCTATCCTCCACCCAACAACTGACCTGATGAGTCGTTTCCAGGCCAGACGACTCGTCAGGTCGTCCATGGCCACTGGTCTAGATCACATCCCTTGATTGCTCTCCATGGGTCAGACCACGACTCATGGGGTCACCTAACGAGTCATTCCCTAACTCGTTCTGAAGCTGACTTTTTCTGCCGACTTTTTCTAACTCCGGGGTCTGATCTCTAGGACTTCCAGGGTGTTAGAACAAATGCAGGGTATTTATCTAACCCACACAAGACTCGATCTCAAACTGGCTACGTGTTCATATGTGGAGGTACTGCTATATCTAGAGATCTATAAAGCAATCTCTCATGGCCACTTCATCAAATCATGCTGAAATAATAGCTATTCATGAAGCAAGTTGAGAATGTATGTGGTTGAGGTCCATAATACATCTCATTAGAGAAAAATATGATTTGAAATTGTAATGACCCTCCCGGTCATTTCCTTGCTCTATGCATTTTTTTAATCGTTTTGACCCTTCCCGCGGCTTTTACACTACTTTTTTGACTTGTGGGAATGTGTAGCATGGTTTCCAAAGTGTTTGGGCGAGTTTTGAAAATATTTCCTAGTTATGGAGTTTCTAAAGTCAAAATGGTTGACTTTTGTCAATATTCTTAGTAAACAGTATAGGATGAGAATTATGTTAGCACCATTAGTTCTGAAATGTGGATTTTAGGCTAGTGGGACCTTCGGTTTGGGTCCCAAGGCTTTCAAACTCATTTTGGACGTTTGGACGATTGTCCTTATGTGGTTTAAGTATTTATTTTGGTGTTCATCTTGTCAATACAACCTTAGATGGTCATTTCATTGATTCCGTTGAGTCTGAAATGTTGTTTCCACTTGGAAAACATATAATATTTGCGTTCACGACACTCCGAATGAATTTCTGGGGTCTATTTGAAATTTTAGTTGTGGCTGGTGCCAGGTAGCTCATTTAGCGGCCAGAGACCGCTGTAGCGGATCCGTCATGGTGATCTAGAGTCTACTGCAGCAAATAATTGATAGCTTTATAGGTATATCACTTCCCTTTCAGCTAATATCATGCAAAACTCGACCCACCATTGTTGATAGCTATATAAGTGGCGATTTCCACCATTTCATAGCGGATTCTTGGGCAAATAGGTAAATTATCTTCTCCTCTTTATTTCTTAGCTAATTATAGCTTCATTCTTGTGTTTAATCTGCATTTTTGAGCTCCAAATCCTAAAATTTTTCTTTTATGATCTTGATATTTTTTGGGTTGATTTGAGCCCCAAAAGGAGCTCCGTTTTTGTACAAAATTTCAGGTGTGAGTTCCTAAACCTTTGAGGAAAAGAATGCTATAATCTATTTTTATTTTTATTAGCGGTCCCCAAGGGTCGATTTTCGATCCGATACTCAGTCCGAGTTAAAAAATATCAATATGGATATCGTTAGCCTCATTTTGATGAGTAGAGCATGTTTGTGATGGCGTGGTAGCAATCCGAAGCATTATGAAAGGGGAAAGCTCTCGAGTGACGGTTTGTGGCTTGATGTTCGGCCATGTGGTAGGTTATGATTTTCTTTCTTTAGACTTGGCTCAGTTTGGTAGTATATTTCATGAGGCTCGTGATATTACGGTTATTTTCTAGTTAGAATTAGGTTGTAATGTTTTTTTGAGCTTTTGGCCATTTCAAGAATTTTAGAATAGTATTCCCTTCTAAGCCTTAGTTTAGGTTGTTAGTTGCTATATTGCTGATATTTTTGAGATCCTTAGGCTAGGTTAGGAGCAGTTTCATAGAAGAATTAGATAGAGGTGTTTTTTTGGGATTATTAGTCGTTATCAATGTGTGGACTTGTTATCTCTTTACTTTCCTCATTTTTTCCTCTATTATGAGATTGTGGACTCGAGGCCGTGGTTTTGGAGTAGCTGGACTCCAGGTTAGTATAATTATGGTATGGAGGATGATTTATCCTATTTGATGTGGAATATTTATATATATATACACACCTGAGTGAGTATGCATACATCCTTATATACATGCACATGGATTGAAGTATGATTTGAAAAGAGAAATACTGTTCTTTGGCTTTTAAGTTAAATGGCTCATCTTCCACTGATTTGAACTCTAAGGGGAGTGTACTACCATTTTTACTGATTTGTGGTTTATAAATGAGTTGCGTTATCTATAAAATCGGTCTGAGGCGAGGCCTAGTCCAGTTATACTCTCTCTCTCTCTCTTACTAAGTCCGAGGTTAAATGCCAGACGACCCAGGGTCATTGTCGGTTCGCTACATTTTACTTTAGCCACATATTGCATTGCATCATCCCATACTGCACTGCATCACTCTTGTATACTTTTGTGTATATATTTGTATTTGTGTATTACTATTATTTTCATGCTATCCTTGATCTGTTGCAATTTCCAGTTTAGTTTTCAATAGATAGTTCCTTTCATGTCTTTTATATTTATATATTATCTGCTGAGCTTAGTCGGCCTATGATGCCTACTGAGACCCCATGTTTTGGTAATCATAGTACACTTCTGCATCTTTTTATGATGCAACTCCGAGTACGAGTTATCCTCGTTTATCTTCTGCTCATCTATGGATTCTTTTGTTGATTCAAATCGTGGTGAGCTCTTGGTGTTTGGAGATTTGATACTTTTCATCTTGTATCTCCTGTCTATATTTTGTACTTTCTAGACAGTTGTATTTTTTTTGTATATCTTTATTCTCATACTTTTAGAGGCTTTTGTACCGGTGACACCAGGTCCAGGGTTGGTATCTTGTGTATATTGTCCTTTCTTGTTTCCTTGGCCCCATGTTTTATATTTTGTACCTGTTACGTATATATCTATACTTGGTGGCCCATTGTTTGTTTCCGCTTCATTGTTATTAAGTTTGTATTCACTTTCAGTATTTGATTTAGGATTTTCGCTTACCTATTGGGGGGTTGTAGTGGGTGCCATCATGGACTGATTACGGGTCATGACAGCTTGGTATCATAGCTTTAGGTTCACCGGTCTTACCAGTATAAGATCAGGTGTCTTGTAGAGTCTCGTGGATCGGTACAATGACGTTCGTATCCTATATTCGGGAGGCTATAGGGCATTCTTAGAAAAATTCCACCTTTTTGATTCCTTATCATTCCTTCTTGACTCTTCCAACTTCTAAGGCTTCATTTGTTTCATTCTGTCTCAGATGGTTCATACGAGATTGTCAACGGGCGAGCACAAGGCTCCTGCACCTACAATTAGGGCCCCAGCTAGCGGTCGAGATAGATGTAGAACTAGAGGTCGAGGCCGGGCACGAGCTGTGGTGCCTGCTAGGGGTCAAGCTAGGGCACCGTCACCTGAGCCAGATATTGAGATTGAGCATTTACAGCATCAGCCAGAGGGGGTAGGACTAGCCCAGCCTTTAGTAGGATTCATAGCCACGCCGGTTCTTTAGGATACCATGGTTAGGATCCTTAGCTTTCTGGAGGACATGTCATAGGAAGGGGCTTTGCCTGGCACTTCGAGTGGTTCATAGGTTAGAGGTGAGGCACAGACATCAGCCCAGGCAATGACACAAGGTGTTCAGGGTTCAGTAGTGCAGCTTGCTATTGCAACTCCCTATCCAGAGATATTGCTAGTGCCAGTCATTGCTCAGCCTATGGTAGCTAGGCCAGTTATATCTCCTAAGGAGCAAAATATTCTTGGTCGATTTATAAGGTTAGATCCTCTGAGGTTTTTAGGTTCACCAGGAGAGGATGCCAATGAATTTCTAGTGAGTTGTCAGGAGAGGTTGCATAACCTCGGCTTAGTGGAGTCGCATGGGATAGATTACACTACATTTCAGATGGAGGGGTCAACTAAGAAGTGGTGGAGAGCTTACTAATCATGGGAAAATACCACGCCCAAGGGATACTTTACAACTTAGTTTTGTCTTGTTTAGCTACTTATTTATATACATCTCATGTAATTTTATGTAAATGTGAATATATATACTAACCAACATGATTAGTTCTTATTTTTGTAGGTTTAAAATGAATTTGAGGAAATAATCCATGAGTTGGTGAAGTGGAGGCATGGAATCAGAAGTAAAACGCAAACGTCAGCAAGGAGGATGCGTGAAACAGCCCACCTGTGCGTTGGCAACGTGCCACGGTAGGCAGGCTGTGCGACAATGGCGTGCCACGACCCCTAACGCGCTGCACAGGTAGCGTGACACGCTGCCAAATGTGGCAAGGGCTGCTTAGGTGACTGTTTTGTATTTCCAGTGTGCTTCCGCGATGCCTTCATGTCACGGAGGCATATTGGCGCGATAACCTCTATGACACGGAACTATTCCATGTCGGGCATAATTTTGTACATCTCTCATTTACTATAGCTCCTAAAAACATTTAGTCACGAAATTATTCTGAAAAAATGCCAAGGAGTGAAGGGAGAAGTGGAAGAACTCACCTAGGGTTCAACAATTTCATCTTCTCTTCTACCAATTCTTGTAAGTATGTTACTTTAATTATGTTTTCTTATAATTATACAAACTTGAGTGTCTAGAACCCTTCCCTCTAGGGTTGAAGCCACAAGATATGATTGTGACTATGTGAATTTGTTTTGGGTTTAAGTTATTGATTGTTGTTTTGTCTTACATTCTTGATTATGTTTGTTTTTATGATTGATCACCATGGAAACACATACGTTACACCTAGGTGAAATCTTGAGAGATTAAACCTAGGCAAGAATAAAAAATGTAGGGAGCAAGTTTGTACTTACGATATAATTCGTGGTTAGGATAGGAAATTATACCTAATTTGCCTTGCTTGGTTACTAAAACGGGATGAGTTAGACACCAACTTAGAATTATCACATCACCACTCGAACAAGTAGTTTTGAAGCTAAGTTGAGTTAAATGATTAGAGGTACGAAAGTCCCTAATCACGAGCATAAACCCCGTAAACCACATCCACGTAATTAAATTGCCCATGAACTAGAATGTCACATCCCCGCTCAATGATGTAGTTGTGAGGCCAATTTGTCGTGTTTAGAGGCTCGAAAGACCATGAGCATGCAATTTTAATTATGTGAGACGACAATTGATAATTCCATACTTAAGCCATTACAAAGCGTAGTATCGCATGATTATCCAGCTTTAACTCTAGTTGCTCCTTGAATGATTTGAGAGTATTTCGATGACCACCCCTAGACTTAATTAAACTTATTCGAAAAAGTCTAAATCAACATTTGTGAAAGTTAATATCACACTTGAACTTTATAATTAGCTAAATTGGTCCAGTACCTATGGGTTCGACATCCGTCTCTTAAAAAGGGCCACTGTATTACTTGTACGATCACGTACACTTGCGGGGCATCAAGTTTTTGGCTTCGTTTCCAGGGACTCGGCGAAGTTTAGTAATTTTTTCTGTTCTGGTGTGACTTTAAATTTCCTTAAGTTTTGAAAAAAAAATTATTAGTTTTAAATTTATTTTATTTTTAGTTTTTAGTCTGATACCCTTCTTGAATGACATCATGGAACACAAATGGGTTGAATGGTGGATACTCATATTTTGGTTAGTCCTGTCTAAATTGTGGAGGACCTTACTTATGGCAAAACTATAATACTTGCAATATATGTGGTGGTCAAGATGGCCATTGGGATGGCTGTCCGAATGCATACTACCCTCCCCCAAGCCCCTACTATGATCCTTCTGTTGTTTTTGATGAGTATAGAAATTATGAAATTGAGGACTTGGAACACCAAGCTCAAATAGAAAACATGTTGAAACAGGTCCTTGAGTAGAGAAAAGCAATGAGGGAGCAGATGGAAGTATTAGGAATTCAGACTAAGGAAAATGGAGAGGCCTTAGAAATGATAAGAGCCAAGATCACGGAGATGATGGTTGAGGCTGAAGCTTGTGCTGATTTGTAAGTAACGGTTTTATGAAATACTCAAGAGGGATTACAAGGAGAAGAAAAGGGTGATTCCTTGGAAGAATCTCAACAATTAGAAGCTCTTGAGAGTCCCCGTGATGGTCTCACACATACGGAAAATCCATTCATGGAAGAAGAGATAGTGTATCCTCCATTTGACATTAATGGAGAGATAGATGTTTATGCGGAGAAGGTGTATACAAGTAAGGAGGTCAAGCATAATGCAGTTTCAGAGTTGAGGTGTATTGGAACCCACTCGAAGCATTTTTCGACATTAAGTTTGGTTGACAACCTAGAAATAGAGTCTTCCAAGCTTATAGAGAAATGTCTAGAGGAGGACCAAGCCTCGTATATTCTGAAATTTGCTGACTTGGAGAGACAAAATGACTTCGCTTACTTAAGGGCCAATAAGTGCAAAAGGCGACATCTACTGCTTGGTCCTTTCATTTTTTCACCACCACCCCTGGAGCATAAGAGGAAACTATAGATTCATACCCTCAAGGTGGAGGAAAAAGTGCTGAAACTTGATACGTCGTGCTACGACGTAAAATTAGGCGCTGCCTGGGAGGCAACCCAAGGGTACCATGGGTACCATTTTAATTTCTTGCATTTGAGTTGATTTTATTTGTTTTTCATCTTGTGTTGTTTTGGTGGAAAGTTAAGCACAGATGGAGGGGAAGTCTGAGTACTTATGGAGGAGGAAGCTAACAAGCATGGAAGAGACAAAGTGTGGGGTCAAACACCCACTTGTGCAAAATTGAAGAAAAGCATGCTATTAGCTAGGCCTAGAGGCCTCAGGGAGTATTTCTTACCCTTTTTAATTTTAATTTGATGCTATGGGAACATAGCATGATTCAAGTGTGGGGTGAGAAAATTTCAAAAAATTTGTGCTTAATGATTTTGGTGAATGTAGTGCTTGATACATATGGGAAAAGTTTTTGAGTTGAGCATGACTTCATCACCCGTTGGTTTTTCTTTTTGGTTCTTTTCCGATGGGGGGTTCTTGAACCGAAGAATAAAAAAATTTCTTTATCTGTATATAGTGTTCTTAGTTATAGTTAGGGACTCTTTCCGACGATGGATGGATGATGACCGTCTTGAGGGAAAATTAGTCAATAGATTTTGGTTTTTGAACCCGTAGCTAATTGATGGCTTGATGTTCTTGTTATGTGCTATACATGATTGTAAGATATAAGTGTGGTTAGTGTTGAAGCATGTAAGAAGTGTATAACTTTTTTTGAGACACTTAGGCTCTTGAATTTGACTCGATGTGATTGAAGCTTAATTCTGAATTCTTGTGATTAGTTGAATAAGAGTCTGCTGAATGTGTCTTGAATTGAGCATGTGCTGTGAGTATAAGTTTTTCGAATATTCCATGCTATTGTGGAATGTCTAGAACTTGCCTGGTGTGTATATAAAACGAAATGAAGGATGTGGACTGTAGGAGATGATTTAGGCATTTCTTTGAATGAACCTAATTTTTATCCCTCACTTTACCTACCTTGAATGTTGAATCCTAGTTAGCCCCATTGAGCCTTAAGCCCATTCTTTGATAGCTACAACATAAGCTTAATCCTTTTCTTTCATTAGCCTTGAATTTGATCCAAAACTCCTAAGCGCTTAAGGGAAAAATTTCAAAGAGTAAAGGAGTGAGAAGCGTGAAAAAGAAGGAAAAGTAGTAGTTGTGAAAGTTGAGAAAAGGACAAAGGTGCACTTGTGTGAAAATAGTTGATTATTGGTAGGGAGTAAGAAATAAATGAATGAAAAAGTTGTTTAAGTACTCCTTACTAATAAGCTAAGTATGCTTAAAGAAATGGGAACAAGAAGAGAAAATTCAAGAGTGGAAAGAATGAGGAGGAAGTAAGAAAAGAGAAGTCCTAAGAGAAGTGTGATGTATTAAAAGCGCTTGGGGAAGATAGCCACTATTACTGGCTAGAATAGTACCTACCCGTCCCTTAACTTACATTACAACCCATTAAGTCCTACTTGATCTTATGTTCATACATCCTTAAATTAGTGGAGTAAAACAGTAAGGGCAATCTTATGGGTCACTACATGATGCATGTGAATTCTTTGATAGAGCGAGCGTAATTTTATTCATATACCTATACTTGTTGTGATTTGAAAATTTGTGAGAAAATGGGTAACTCTCTTTTTGTGAGGGCACATGTTTAATGAGAGATAACATTCATGTCGGATTTCTTGATCGGTTGATTTGCATGAGTTTGCTAAGATTGAGATTCGATTCTTGAGGTTAGGAAGTCTTAAATGAGTTGTATATCACTTCATTGATTAAATTATGCATGCTCTATTTTTAACTTGCTATCTTAAATAATCATTATAGCCGTAGCTTGAATTGTCTTGCTAAATTAGTTATGTCTGAGTCTTCATCTACATGGATGTAAAAGGGTTGTTCGAGGACGAACAAGGCTTTAAGGGAGAGCTTACTGATCGTGGGCAAAATAGCATGCCGAAGGGATACTTTACAACTTAGTTTTGTCTTGTTTAGCTACTTATTTATATACATTCTCATGTAATTTTATGTAATATACTAACCAACATGATTAGTTCTTGTTTTTGTAGGTTTAAAATGAATTTGAGGAACTAATCCATGAGTTGGTGAAGTGGAGGCATGGAATCGGAAGTAAAACGCGAACGTTGGCAGGCATGGCGTACCACGGCCCCTAACGCGCTGCACAAGCAGCGTGACACGCTGCCAAACATGGCAAGGGCTGCTTAGGCGACTGTTTTGTATTTCCAGTGTGCTTCCGCGATGCCTCCGTGTAATGGAGGCATATTGGCGCGATAACCTCCGTGACATGGAGATATTCCATGTCGAGCATAATTTTGTACATCTCTCATTTACTATAAATAGGTCCCTTAGCTCCTAAAAACATTTAGTCACGAAATTATTCTGAAAAACTGCCAAGGAGTGAAGGGAGAAGTGGGAGAACTCACCTAGGGTTTATCAATTTCATCTTCTCTTCTACCAATTCTTGTAAGTATGTTACTTTAATTATGTTTTCTTGTAATTATACGAACTTGAGTGGTTAGAACCCTTCGCTCTAGGGTTGAAGCCACAAGATATGATTGTGACTATGTGAATTTGTTTTGGGTTTAAGTTATTGATTGTTGTTTTGTCTTACATTCTTCATTATGGTTGTTTTTATAATTGATCACCATCAAGACACACATGTTACACCTAGATAAAAGCTTGAGAAAGTAAACCTATGCAAGAATAAAGAATGTAGGGAGCAAGTTTGTATCTTACGATATAATTCGAGGTTAGGATAAGAAATTATACCTAATTTGCCTTGCTTGGTTACTAAAACGGGATGAGTTAGACACCAACTTAGAATTATCACATCACCACTCAAACAAGTAGTTGTGAAGCTAAGTTGAGTTAAATGATTAGAGGTACGAAAGTCCCTAATCACGAGCATAAACCCTGTAAACCACATCCACGTAATTAAATATTGCCAACAAACTAGAATGTCACATCCCCGCTCAACAATGTAGTTGTGAGGCTAGTTTGTCGAGTTTAGAGGCTCGAAAGACCATGAATATGCAATTTTAATTATGTGAGGTGACAATTGATAATTCCATACTTAAACCATTACAAAGCGTAGTATCGCATGATTATTCGGCTTTAACTCTAGTTGCTCCTTGAATGAATTTAGAGTATTTCGATGACCACCCCTAGACTTAATTAAACTTATTCGAAAAAGTCTAAATCAACATTTGTGAAAGTTAATATCACACTTGAACTTTATAATTAGCTAAATTGGTCCAGTACCTGTGGTTTCGACATCCGGCTCTTAAAAAGGGCCACTGTATTACTTGTACGACCGTGTACACTTACGGGGCATCACTTACCTTGAGTGCAGACCAACAGAGTCACCCAACATGACTTGGGCTCAATTCTCTGAGGCCATCTTGGAGAGGTATGTACCTAGCAGCATGACAGAGCGGTTGAGGGATGAGTTCACGAACCTTCAGCAGGGTTTGATGTCAACCATTGAGTACGAGGTGCGGTTCCATAAGCTTTCTAGTCATGCTGCCATGATTATGCCGATAGAGCACGAGCAGGTTTGTAGATTTTTTAGGGGGTTGACTTTACCACTACGTATGGTGATAACGTCCAAATTTACTCCTCATAAAGAGAGAGTATAAAAAGTCGTTGGCAAAACAAATGTACCCGATGAGTGTCGAGGTCGAATCCTACAGAGAATGCGCTTAGATGGCATGGAAGTTGTCAATCAAGTTAAACTAAAGAGCATCATTGTATTGAAAATAAGAAAGTAAAATTTAGGGGTTTGCAATATCACAACTAGAATTCAATCAACTATTGATCAATCGACATGATAACCAACTTGAAATACAAATGTGAGAAAGAGATAGGGGTATGCTTTTGAATGGGGTATCAATTGGGTTGGAACTAACTAGGAAATAAATTAATTACTCATAATTATAAATAGTCATGGATGAGGTGACATCCGATGCTTTTCAACCACGGGGGTGTCTTTTGCCTCAGACTTTCCAAACCCCAAGGTCCCAGTCAATAAATCCATTAAGACTTGGGTCAGATTTGAGCTATTTCTAGCCTTAGATCTCATGGGTTCATGGCCATGGGTTTTAGCTATGTCGAGCCTAACCCCACATAAACAATATACAATTACCCACCATTACTTTCTCACCCATATTCAATTTCACTTTTCAAAGCAAAAATCAAATAAGTAATCAATATCCACATTTGGAACTATGGGTAAATCCACTGTCAATTGGGAGAAAATAATAGATTTATAATAAATGAATAACTAAAAGATTACTCAAGCAATACCCAATCCAATTTAACCCCAATTCATGCACACACCCCAGGCAAGGAGATTTAGCTATTCATTGATGAAAAATAGACAATTATATTAATAATCAGCATCATCACATTCATCATCAAAAGGTAAATTTAAGCTCAAAAATGCTTTTCTATGGAGGTTTTTGTACCTTGAAAAAGAAGAAGATGAGCAAAAAGCTATTCACTAATCTCTACTTTCTACTCTCTACAAATATGGTAAAGTCTCCTTGGTACTTTCCAACAGAATGTACATAAATAGGTAAAAAATGCTCCTAAATTTCTGCACTAGATAATTTTTCCCTTCTTGCAGGCGGTGACAGTTGTGATTCACCGATGTTCTGCCGATGCCCATCCGCGGAACGCCCTGCATCGCAGGAGCATGGGTAGTGAATCCTGGGTCCTCCTGACACTGGCACCGGCGGTTCACAGGTGCTGACCCGCATTCCGCCGGTGCTCATTCCACTCCGATCCAGTACCTTCTACATTCAAGCCGGCGTTTTGCCGACTCCATCCAGTGGAGCGCCCGTCCCATCCGGTCAAGCTTCAATCCTCTTCTTAAATCCCATGCTTTTGCCCAAGTTCTTGATTTCTCTCCTTAAATTAAATATCTGCAAAACTTAAAGAGAGAGCATAAAATCCTCTTGAATGATTTGAAAACTAAGCAAAAGCTCATGTTTAAAAGCCTAATGAGTTGGTAAATTACCAACTCATCAAACCCCCAAACTTGAGTCATTGTTTGTCCTGAAGTAATGCAATTCTTTACATTGAACTTAGGAATAAGCATGTCACAAAATATTATGCACAAGGGACCACATTGACCTAGACAACCTAAAGATTGCTCACCAACACAAAGGAAAAGAGGAGACTCAACCATTTATGCAAATGCCTCAAGAGATAACCACAATTGATTTGGCATGAGTCACATTTGATTTCTTCATTCAAAACAAGGGCCTTGATGTCACAACAAGTTTATAAAGCATCTCAAGTCATTAAAAGTTCACATCAAAGTTTGCCTTCAAGCTCACCACAATCTTGTCTCAATAATATCCTTTGGAAAGTGCAAGCATGTCCCCTAAGAAGTTGAGGCTACTCACAACAAGAGAGAATCTCATTTATTAATCAAGAAACTCACACTCAAGGGATTAAAGAATGAAACAATTACACTCACTTTCACAAGAAAATTCTCATGCACATAACTTGACCCATAGGCTTGCCCTTTGTGTAACTCGCCACTAATGTAGAGTTGCTACACTGAAAATCAATTATGACTTGAAGGTCATGATGTAGGCTAGGGGTAAAGGTAGTATGACTTTTAAGTTCTACTGACTAGAACCTCCCTAATTTCCTTTTATGACTCTTATTGCATACTTCATTCTCCTCTTAGATTACTCTCACCTTATCTCTCCTTGACATCATTTCCACTTTCCAAATAAGAGCCCTTCTTATCTCTCCTTAGAAACCACTTTTCATCTAATTTGAGCAAGAGGCATAACCTTTTACAATTTAATTCTTTTCACTCAAGTAATTCATTCATTCTTTTCATAATGTGGTGCTATATCACCTTAAAGTTCACATTGTTTTTCCCATTTTCCTTCTTGCACCCCCCAAACATAGGATTTTGCCTCATCTTTCCATTTTCTATTCCCACTCTCTGGGACTTCGAGCATTATTTTTGCATTTCTTCTCACAATTAGCATTAGGGAGGACGGGTGCCAAAGAGGGATTACAAAAGGGGTATTGGGCTTGTAATGTGGTTTCCAAAAAAAAGGTTTAAAGGCTCAATATTAGCTAACAAGGATTCATGTTCAAGGAGGTAATATGGGTAAAGTAGCTAATCTAAAAGAAAGGCTAATATCATCTTCTAAGTGCAACTACATATAGGATTTCTCTTTGACTCACACTTGGGGCAACTTCTAGACAATTGTTCATGTAAGAGAATTAAACTAAACCTTTCCACAAAGAATTATCCTCCAAGGATTTCACACCATTTTCATCACCACAAAAAGAATCATAAAACAAGAATTTATGAGAATCAAGAAGTCAAACAAAGAATGTATAATTTATGACAAAGGTGTATTCAACTTCTCGAATTCAAATGCCCCTTTCTTTCTCAAAATTCAACAGCCATGACATTTAAGAAAATTTCTATAGTGGTACCTCTCAGAAGACATTGCAATTATTGACTAAACAAAACTCAAAATTGGCATTTTCCCTTAAAAAAGTCGCCTCTCAATCCATCATTGAAAAATACCACCCGATTCGATAACAAAATAAAAGAAAAAAATTGCTCCTTGAAAAAGAACCGTGGTATAAAAAAATCCATAGGAGTTTATTCACTAACTACTATAAACCAAAGGAGATAATTGAAATTTGGGTCTACAACATTTTACAATTTAAAATGACCCATCATTGGCACTAACAATTTAAGAACAATTTTACATTCATTCATTGTTTTCTTTCTTCACGAGCTTGACAAAGTCTTAACAACCAATCCACATCCAAACAAACTTTTTGAATCATATCTACAAGGGAACAACCAAATAACAATTCAAAAATTACCAACCTCATCACATCAGAAATTTTGCCCGATAAGGGCAACACGAATACCAAAACCAAGCCCAACAAGGGCACAAAAATTCAACAATAGTTATAATAACCACAAGAGCCATACACTCATTCCACCCCCAACTAAAAATAATACGTTGTCTCCAATGTATGTATGCAAAGCAAGTGAGGATAAGAACTCCCTAAAGTGATTGATTTCAAGGGTAGTTGGGATGATCATTTGCCTCTAGTTATGTTTTCATATAACAACAGTTATCATTCTAGCATTCAGATGGCTCCGTTTAAGTCGCTCTATGGGCAGAGATGTGGAACACCTATTGGTTGGTCCAAAGTCGGTGAAGCTGCGTTAGTAGGACCAGATTTAGTCCATGAGGCCATGGAGAAAGTTCAACTTATAAGGGACAGGTTGAAAACAACTCAGAGTCGCTAAAAGTTCTATGCGGATGTGAGAAGGAGGGAGCTTGAGTTTGAAGTTGATGATTGGGTGTTTATGAAGGTATCTCCTATGAAGGGAGTGATGAGGTTCGAAAAGAAAGGGAAAATCAATCCTCGTTATGTTGGTCCGTACCGGATTGTGAAATGGGTTGGCAAGGTAGCATATGAGTTGGAGTTTCCCTCAGAATTAGCTTCAGTTCATCCAGTTTTCCATGTATTGCTCTTGAAGAAGTGTTTGGGCGATCTTGGTCTGGTTGTTAGGGTGGACAATGTCGGTGTGAAAGATAGCCTTAGTTATGAGGAGGTTCTGGTAGAAATACTTGATCATCAGGTTCAGAAGCTAAGAAACAAGGAAGTAGCCTTATTCAAGGTTTTGTGGAGGAATCAGCATGTTGAGGGGACTATGTGGGAAGCTAAAGCAGATATGATGGCTAAATACCACATCTATTCCATTCCGGCTCAATTTTAGCTTGAGGTATCAGTTTCCTCTTTAGTATCCTATTCGATTCATGTTCAGTTCATATTTCCCCAATTTTCTTTATGACAATGTATGCATGTTTGATTTATGAATTTAGTTCCGTTATGTATTCTAGTCTGGATTTAGTTACTCCGTCAGTATTCAGCTTAAATGTTCAGTATTTGGCATGGTATTTGCATTTTTTCCTAGCTTTTCAGTATGTTTACCCACATTCGAGGAAGAATGTTCCCAAGAGGGAAATATTATAATACCCCAAAAGTGCCTAAGACTAGACTCAGGATTTTAAATAAAAAGTAGTAGAAATCTGAGATTTCTTCTCAGAATGAGTCTTGGTACGGGTCGTTGGTGGGACTAATGACCCGTTGGAAGTGCCCGTGGTGAGAATCTGCAGAGTAAAAAAGGATTGGCATGAGTCATAGGATGACTCGTTGTCAGCAGGGACGAGTCGTTATATGGTTCCGTTGGAAGGTTTCCAGAAAAGGGACAGTGGTGACAACGGATGGTTGCCACAAGTCATTGGAACTGGGTACGACTCATGGAACCTATCGTGGTAACAGGTCTGGGATTGGAATCTGGGCTGAGAAAATGAGAGAAACAATGACACGTGGAAGCTTGATACGACCAGTTGGATCAGTCGTGGTCACTGGCGGTGTAGATTTTTCAGGTTTTTTATTAAGGATAATTTCATCATTCCTAAGCTCTAAGGTTCTAAACTACGCTGTTTTAAGCTCTGAATAGTGTGTTTTAAGGGGGGTGGGGGTAAGTTCATTCTAAGAATCCCCACTCCATGCATGCAACCTAGAGCTTTCATTAAAGATCAAGTTTGAGGAATTTTATCAAATTCTCTTCAATTTCTTGTGGGCTTTCAAGTGGGAGTGTGAAATTGATTTACCCAGGTATGTGAGGCTATTAATGGGAGTTTCTTTCATTCCCATGCTCTAGATTCTTCTCAATTCTATGGATTCCAATTCTAGATTCAAATTTCATGATCTTATGAGGTTTATTCCAATTCTTGTGAAATTCTCTATGATATATCTATGGGTCGATTCCATACATATAATAAATCATGTTTTATGATCTATGGGTAGATTTTATAATTAATTTGATTATTTTTATAGTTTCAAATTTTAAATTAATCTATGCCTAATTATGTATGTTTATGAAAAGTCAATTTATGATTCCATTATGATCTTGATCTTCTTAAGCCCAAAATTATGATTTATGATTTGTGATATGATTTCTCTAAAGTACTCATCACTAATTTATGAATATCAAGTATATACATATTTTACAAGTATGCATGGATTTTATGATTTATGAATTTATGACTCTTGGCCGATTCACGGGCCCTTATTCATGGCTAATCATGTATTTCAAGTGGGATCCATCATGTTATTATTTATTTGGCCATGAACTTCATGAATGATTTTACAGTTTCTATATGAGCCCTAATGTGCATGTTTTTGGGAGCAGTGTCTAGCACCGAGTAGCCCGACGTTCAATGGACTATGCTGGTTTCTCAGAACTACGTGCTGTCGTAGCTTTATATATATCCAAATGTTAATGGATCACCTTTTCGTGATATCTCATACTACACATCTCTTGCCTGGAAAGCCTGGGATGGCTCTGCCCACTTGTGTGAGATAGTTGGGGCATCATGTAAGGCTCTATCATGATGGTGTCGATTATGACGAGTCCTCCCATTGCTCCTCATGATTTATGCATGGTTATTTTTATGTTAATTTGGCTCAAGTAATGTTTAATGAAGTTTTTCTCCTATGATTATGATTATGACTGATTTATGAATGTTTTGAAAGCATTGAGCCCTATGTTTACATTATGATATTTACTTTATGATCATGTTATCCTACTCTTATGAACTTTTATGTATTTTAACTATCCGCTTTTACTTACCTTGCATACTCAGTACATTTCAAGTAATGACCACATACTTTATGTTGTATTATTTCATGATACAGGTCGAGGGATCAATCTCAGTCGCATCATTAGCCCCTGTTTCCCTCTCATGCCTTTCCAACCGGTGTTGGTGAGTCCTCATTTTTCGAGAACGTTCAGATATCTATAGTTGTAACACCCCAGAAGGGCCTATGAGTAGACTCGGGTGTTGAAGTTGGAAACTGTAGAAAACTGGAACTTGCACCAGTACGACTCAAGGTACTAGTCGTGGTGAGGACCTACGAGTCGTGACTCGAGTCGTGATGAAATTGGGAGCCTGAGGTTCTGTCACGGGTAGTCCTACCAACCGTGGTGTATGACTCGTGTTTAGGAGTCATGATAAATATCTCAGTAGTGCCAAGAGTGAGTCGTCACGGGTCATGGTACGACTTGTAGGATGTGGCAACGAGTTGTGGTTAAGTTGTAGTGGTTTGGGCGGATGGTACCATGGTTGACAGTGCGACCTGTAGGATGGTGGTATGAGTTGTGGTATATCAGTCATGGCCAAATTCAGAAAGTTGGGAAAAAGGATGAAGTAAACGCGAGAGGTAACCACGAGTCGTGACTTGGTGGTACAACTCGTGGCATGACTCGCGGTCCGGGCCAGAACTGCTTTTCAGAAAAATTTCAGTAAAGGCAATTTTGACTTTTCTACGCTTTTGAGCCCTAAACCACATCGTTTTGAGGTCGAACAGGGTCTTTAAAGGATGAAAACTCTTGTTAAGTTCATTTTAGCAAATTATAAGTGTTAGAGAATAGGAGCGGGAAGGGTTTCAAGCCATTTTCTTTAAGTTCTTCAAGCTTTCACTTAGGGTTCTTCAAGGGAGTAGGGAATCACAAAATTTCCAGGTATGTGGGGTTTGAATGGGTAGTTTAGTCCCTATCCATTCCCATTTCTTTCCATTTCCTATGTTTAATTTGCTAAATTCTTATGGGTGTTAACCCCATTTGCATGATTCCTTAAAAGTTTACATGAGCTTCTGGTATTGTGTTTCAATTGTGGGTTTTGAACTGTTTGGGCTTGTTTTTCTTGTATATATATATTTTTATATTTCCTAATTTAAGACCCTAAAAGTATGGATGTCCAATTATGAGGTACTTCTAGTAAAATCTATGTTCATAATGATTCCGCAAGCACGATATGAATTTTTGAATTTACAGCATGTATTCAAGTTTTCTATTTCTCATGTTGTCAAGAACATGTTTCACATAAATTAAGCATTTCAAACATGATTAAGATTTTGGGCCATGCCCCATATGTCGTGTATGATTCATGAACTATGTCTTTGGCCGACGCACGGGCCCAATTCCATGGCTAGTAATATGAATTCTCAAGTATGTCATGATTCCCATGTTTTCACTAGCCATGCATGTTATGTTATGAATGTTATGAGCACATTGTATGTTTTGGGAGTAGTACTTAACACCGAGTAGGTTCGGGGCCTAGGTTACGCCCCGAACTCAGAACTACGTGCCACCGTAGGATCATGTTTGGGACCTCCTCAGTGACTGCCCCCTATGCCCTACAGGGCCTTCATGAGTGATATCACGCCTTCATGGTTCATACCCTTGGCAAGGTATGAATGGCCTCCCGAATAGGCGTACAAGTCGAACTTCATGTGTGCTCATGTGGAGTATGTCAGTTATAGAAATCTTCCATTGTTCCCATGATTTTGAAATATGCGTGATTATGTTATTTTGGCTCACGTTATGATTTATGAAATGTTTTCTCCGCATGTTATGACTTGATGGGTTTATGGATATTTTATTGAAATATTGAGCCTTATGATATACTTATGATTTCAGTTGTATGATCATGATGTCACCACTCCTATAACTTTTATGTTTTAAGAATTTCTTTGCATACCTTACATACTCAGTACTTTCCGAGTACTGACCCATATATTTTCAGGATCTGGTTCGCGGGTTCAGTATCATTCTTAGCTTGCGCTCAGCTTCGCTTAGTCTTCAGTGGTGAGTCCTCATGATTTGAGGGCTCCATGTTCAAAATTATTTACTTGTCTTATGTTTCTAGATTTTTTGGGTTAGTTGGGGTCTTGTTCCTTCAACCCCTCTTTTATGATTAGAGGATTTCAGACATATGTGTAGTATTCAGCCGTTTAGGTTTGGATCTTGTATCTTTGTTTCCTTTATCTCTCATGATATGATTTTTAGTTAGTTTATGATTTATGAGTTAAGTTCTCCGCTGTAGATGAATGAATTAGTGTTATGCTCACACCATGGGTTGACTTGGAGTCTCTCGGGACTCCTTGTACCGTGTCTACGATCCGAATATACTCTCGGGTCATGACAAACTTGGTATCAGAGCACTAGATTCAGATGTGTCCTAGGGAGTCTAAAAGCCGCGTTAGGTATAGTCTTTTTCATGGGTGTGAAGCGCGCCATATTTATGATGAAGAAGCTACTGAATGTTTTAGGAAATTTTCCCTTCTTTCATGATCTATATCATGTGGTGAAAACCTCTCCATCCTTCTAAATCGTGCTATTCGCGATTGTAGAAAATTATGGCTCCCAGAAGGATAATCAGAAGGAGGAATAGAAATGATGAAGGCCACGGGAGTGGCAATTATGATGGGCGTCAGCAAGCCCCACTTGTTCAGGAGCCCCAGGAACCTGAGCCAGCTGCCCACGTCGAGTTTCGGGCGGCGATTCAAATGTTGGCACAGGCTTTGACTGCTCAAATAAACCAACAAGCTATTGCAGATATTCCTCATAACGGCAATGCAGCAACATCTCGAATCAGGTACTTTCTAAGGAAGAACCCTCCCGAGTTCACAGGGGCAAAGATGGACGAGGATCCATACGAGTTCATTGTGGGAATCTTGAAGGTCACTCAGGTGATGGGGGTGACAAATGAAGAGTGTGTGGGCTTGGCCTCCTATCAGTTGAAGGAGGTCGCTTTCATTTGGTTCAAGCAATGGAGGGCAGCAAGGCAGCGGGAGCCGGTCCTATCTGCTGCGAAGAGTTCCGCATAGCCTTTCTCAACAGGTTTTTCCCTTGGGAGATGAGGGAACTGAAAGAAACTGAGTTTGTCAACCTTAAGCAGGAAAGATGACGGTGTTGGAATATTCACTTAATTTCACTCGCCTGTCAAAATATGCCCCGGAGTTAGTGATGGATCAGAGGGCACGGGTGAGCAGATTTGTGTAGGGAGTAGCTGAGTATCTGGATAAAGACTGCAGAACCGCCATGCTTCATCAGGATATGGACTACCCACGGATGGTCCTCTATGCTCAGCAGATGGAAAAAGCTCATATGAGGCAGAGAGAGGCCAAGAGGGCTAGAACTGATCGCCACAGGTTCTCCCAGCCTAAGCCAAGGGGTGAATTTCACCAGTAGTCTCAGCCCAGGTCCATTTTGCCAGCACCATTTCAGCCAGTACTCCATCCAAGCCACAGGACAGTCAGAGGAGCAGGGCCTTCGCTTCGAGGAGTCAAAACAACATGGGCACATTCCCATCTTGTGCTACTTGTGGCAAGAACCACCCAGGGAAATGTTTGGTGGGCTCAGACGCTTGTTTTGGGTGTGGCAATCCCAGACACAGACTCAGGGATTGCCCTGCCGTTAGGTCAGGGGGTAGTGGAGCCCGCACTTCAGTAGCCAGTTCAGTCGTCCCAGTAGCACGTCAGACTCAACAGGGTGCTCTGACTGGCTCAGCTGGCAGCCAGTGCCAGAACCATTTTTATGCACTTAGCTCTCGGCAGGAGGAAGAGGCTTCCCCCAATGTGGTTACGGGTATGTTACGAGTTTTTCAAATTGATGCTTATGATTTATTATATCTAGGAGCCACACTATCTTTTCTAATACCTTACATTGCTAGTTACGTTGGAGTCAGTCCTGATATCTTGTCTGAACCATTTTCTGTCTCTACCTCGGTTGGTGATTCAGTCGTAGCGAGGCATGTATATAGAAGTTGCCCTATTACAGTGTTGCATAAGGTTACCTCCACAGACTTAGTAGAATTATCTATGACTAATTTTGACAACATCTTAGGCATGAATTGGTTATTTGCATGTTATGCTTCTGTCAACTATAGAACTCGGGTAGTGGAGTTTCGGTTTCCATATATACCGGTTTTAGAATGGAGGGGTGGTTCAGTGGTGCCTGTAGGTCTCTTTATCTCCTATATCAATGCCAAGAAAATGATTTCCAAGGGTTGTATTGACCATTTGGTTGGGGTTAAGGATGTCATTTACCATGCAGTCAATCCTTTTGGTATGTGAATATCCCGAGGTATTTCCAGATGACCTACCAGGTGTTCCTTCCGAGAGGGAGATTGATTTTGAAATTGACCTTTTACCTGACACGCAACCCATATCAATCCCTCCTTACCGTATGGCTCCAACCACATTAAAAGAGTTAAAGGAGCAGTTGAAGGATTTTCTAGATAAGGGCTTCATTAGACCGAGTAAGTCCCCATGGGGTGCCCCAGTGTTGTTCTTCCGGAAGAAAAATGGTTCCCTGCAAATGTGCATTGACTATAGAAAATTGAACAAGGTCACCATCAAGAATAGATACCCTTCACCTAGGATTGATGACCTATTCGATCAGATTCAGGGTGCCAAATACTTCTCTAAGATAGATCTCAGGTCTGGGTATCACCAGCTCAGAGTTCGGGAGAGCGACGTCTCAAAGACTGCTTTAAGAACCCGATATGGCCATTATGAATTCTTTGTTATGTCTTTTGGACTAACCAATGCCCTTGTAGCTTTTATGGATTTGATGAACAAGATATTCAAGGCGTATTTGGATATGTTCGTGATCATATTCATTGATGACATATTAATATACTCCCGGAGTGAGGAGGAACATGCCGCATACCTAAGGGTAGCACTCCAGACTCTCAAGGATAACTGATTATATGCCAAGTTCAGCAAATGTGAATTCTGGCTGAAATCAGTTGCATTTTTGGGACATGTAGTGTCGAGCGAAGGTATAAGGTTGGACTCCCAGAAGATAAAAGTAATAAAGAACTGTCCTAGACCAGTAAACCCTTTGGAGATCAGAAGCTTTTAGGGAATAGCAGGTTACTATCAGAGGTTCGTGGAAGGTTTCTCATCCATTGCAGTCCCACTGACGAGATTGACTCAGAAAAAGGTGAAGTTCCAATGGTCGGAGGCTTGTGAGAAGAGCTTTTAGGAATTAAAGGCCAGACTCACTTCATCCCCGGTGTTGACTTTATCGAAGGGTACCGATGGCTTCATTGTATATTGTGATGCTTCGAGGGTCATACTAGGATGTGTATTGATGCAGCACGGGAACGTTGTAGCATATGCATCCAGACAGTTGAAAACTCACAAGAAGAACTACTCGACCCATGATCTTGAGTTGACCGCGGTGGTATTTGCTTGGAAAATATGGTGACACTACTTGTATGGGGTTCATGTAGATGTATTCATAGACCAGAAGAGTTTACAATATGTGTTCACACAAAAGGAGCTAAATCTTCAGCAACGGAGATGGTTGGAGCTACTTAAGGACTATGACATGAGTGTCCTTTACCACCCGGGTAAGGCCAACGTGGTAGCAGATGCCCTTAGTAGACTTTCTATGGGAAGTGTGTCACATGTGAGTGAAGATAGGAAGGAGCTAGTAAAGGAGGTACATCGACATGCACGGTTGGGAGTTAGACTAGTCGGCTCAACTGATGGTGGGGTAGTAGTTCAGAATGGGTCAGAGTCATCCTTGGTAACAGAGGTAAAGGCTAAGCAAGATGAAGACCCAATATTGGAAAAGATGAAAGAAGCTGTTCAAAGTCATAAATTAGAAGTCTTCTCCAAAGGGGGAGATGGTGTGCTTCGGTACCAGGGTCGCTTATGTGTTTCGAATATGGGGGATTTGAGAAGCCGGATATTGCATGAGGCTCACGGGTCCAAATATTCTATACATCCAGGTGCCACCAAAATGTATCATGCCTTGCGGGAAATATACTGGTGGAATGGCATGAAGAGGGATATTGTAGAATTTGTAGCCAAGTGCCCAAATTGCCAACAAGTGAAAGTCGAGCATCAGAGATCAGGGGGTGTACTTCAAGACACCAACATTCCTACTTGGAAGTGCGAAGTAATCAACATGGACTTTGTGACAGGTTTGCCCCACACTCGTAGACAACATGACTCCATCTAGGTTGTGGTGGACAGGTTGACCAAGGCTGCTCATTTCCTACCGGTCAAAACCACTGATTCGGCAGAAGATTATGCAAAGTTGTACATCCGAGAGTTGGTTAGGTTGCATGGAGTGCCCTTGTTCGTTATATCAGATAGAGGTACCCCGTTCACCTCTCAGTTCTGGAGATCATTTCAAAAGGGACTTGGCACCCAGGTCAAGCTTAACACGACATTCCATCCGCAAACAGATGGTCAGGAAGAGTGGACTATCTGGACTCTCAAGGACATGTTGAGAGCTTGTATTATTGACTTCAAGGGTAGTTGGGATGAGCATTTGCCTCTTGTTGAGTTTTCTTACAACAATAGCTATCACTCCCGCATACAAATGGCACCGTTCGAGGCTCTTTACGGACGACGGTGTAGGTCGCCCATTGGGTGGTTTGAAGTCAGTGAGGATACGTTAGTGGGACCTGATTTAGTCCATGAAGCTATGGAAAAAGTTCAGTTGATAAGGGAAAGGCTGAGAACGGCTCAAAGTCACCAAAAGTCTTATGCAGATGTGAGGAGAAGGGAGCTTGAGTTCGAGGTCGATGACTGGGTGTTTCTGAAGGTATCTCCCATGAAGGGAGTGATGAGATTTGGAAATAAAGGAAAACTCAGCCCCTGCTATGTTGGCCCATATCAGATAGTGAGACGAGTGGGTAAAGTAGCCTATGAGTTAGAGTTACCTTCAGAGTTGGCTTCGGTTCACCCTGTATTTCATGTATCACTTTTGAGAAAGTGGTTGGGGGACCCGGCCTTAGTGGTTCTAGTGGAAAGTGTTGGTGTGAAGGATAGTCTCAGTTATGAGGAAATTCCTATTGAAATCTTGGATCGTCAGGTTCGGAGATTGAGGAACAAAGAAGTAGCCTCAGTAAAAGTGTTATGGAGAAATCAGCATGTTGAGGGAGCCACGTGGCAGGCCGAAGCGGATATGATGGCTAAATACCCCCATTTGTTCCCTACCGGCTTAGTTTCAGTTTGAGGTATCAACTTTTACCCTAAACCTCTATTCAGTTTTTCATGTTCTATTCATGCGTATAAGCTTGTTTTATGATATGATGAATGTACGTAGTGTCTGAACTCAGACTAGCTATGTGGTTCTTTTCGAGGGTAGTCGTTCCATTAGTTTTCGGCTTGAATGTCAATGATTAGCATCTATATATAGTGATTGTATGTTTCTATTTGCTGCTTGTTACCTGATATTCGAGGACGAATGTTCCCAATGGAGAGATATTGTAACACCCCGGAAGGGCTTACGAATAGACCCGAGTGTTGAAGTTGAAAACTGCAGAAAACCTGGAACTTGCACCAGTATGACTCGAGGTACAATTCATGGTGAGGACCTACAACTCGTGACTTGAGTCGTGATGAAATCGGGAGCTTGAGGTTCTGTCATGGGTAGTCCTATGAATCGTGGTGATAAGGTCTGACTCATTGTTAGGAGTCGTGATGAATATCTCAGTGGTGCCAAGAGTGAGTCATCACAGGTCATGGTACGACTCGTAGGATATGGCAACGAGTCTTGGTGAGGAGTTGTGGTTAATTTATAGTGGTTTGGGTT
Source organism: Datura wrightii (assembly GCA_035772735.1). Classification (NCBI taxonomy): domain Eukaryota; kingdom Viridiplantae; phylum Streptophyta; class Magnoliopsida; order Solanales; family Solanaceae; genus Datura; species Datura wrightii. Next base: position 151,000,974 of record JASDFA010000018.1, read on the forward strand.
GATGGACCACGGTTGACAGTAAGATCCGTAGGATGGTGGTACGAGTCGTGGTATACTAGTCGTGGCCAAATTCAGAAAGTTGGCAAAAAGGATGAAGTGACCACGAGAGGTAACCACGATTCGTGACTTGGTGGTATGACTCGTGGCACTTGGTGGTATGACTCGTGGCACGACTCGTGGTCGGGGCCAGAACTACTTTTCAGGGAAATTTTAATAAGGGCAATTTCGACTTTTCTATGCTTTTGAGCCCTAAACCACGTCATTTTGAGTTCGAATAGGGTCTTTAAGGGATGAAAACTCTTTTTAACTTCATTTTAGCAATTATAAGTGTTAGAGAAGAGGAGTGGGAAGGGTTTCAAGCTATTTTCTTAAAGTTCTTCAAGCTTTCACTTAGGGTTCTTCAAGGGAGTAGGGAATCACGAAATTGTTAGGTATGTGGGATTTGAATGGGTAGTTTAGTCCCTACCCATGACCATTTCTTCCCATTTCCTATGTTTAATTTGCTAAATTCTTATGGGTCTTAACCCCGTTTGCATGATTCCTCAAAAGTTTACATAAGCTTGTGGTATTGTGTTTCAACTGTGGGTTTTGAAGTGTTGGGCTGATTTTACTTGTATATATATTTTTTATATTCCCTGATTTAAGAACCTAAAAGTATGGATGTCCAATTATGAGGGAACTTTAGTAAAATTTATATCCATAATGATTCCGCAAGCACGATATGAATTTTTGAATTTAAAGCATGTCTTCAAGTTTTCTATTTCTCATGTTGTCATGACCATGTTTCGCATAAATTAAGCATTTCGAACTTGATTAAGATTTTGGGCCATGCCCCATATGTCGTGTATGATTCCTGAACTATATCTTTGGCCGACTCACATGCCCAATTCCATGGCTAGTAATATGAATTCTCAAGTATGTCATGATTCCCATGTTTTCACTAGCCATGCATGTTATGTTATGAATGTTATGAGCACATTGCATGTTTTGGGAGTAGTACTTAACACCGAGTAGGTTCGGGGCCTAGGTTACGCCCCAAATCTCAGAACTACATGCCACCGTAGGATCATGTTTGGGACCTCCTCAGTGAATGTCCCCTATGCCCTACAGGGCCTTCATGAGTGATATCATGCCTTTATGGTTCATACCCTTGGAAAGGTATGAACGACCTCCCGACTAGGCGTACAAGTCGGACTTCATGTGTGCTCATGTGGAGTATGTCGTTTATAGAAATCTCCCATTGTTCCTCATAATTTTGAAATACGCAAGATTATGTTATTTTGGCTTCAGTTACGATTTATGAGATGTTTTCTCCGCATGTTATGACTTGATGGGTTTATGGATATTTTATTGAAATATTTAGCCTTACAATATAATTATCATTTCAGTTTTATGATCATGATATCCCCACTCCTATAACTTTTATGTTTTAAGCATTGCTTTGCATACCTTACATACTTAGTACTTTTCAAGTACCGACCCATATATTTTTAGGATCTGATTCACGGGTTCAGCATCATTCTTAGCTTGTGCTCAACTTCGCTCAGTGTTCATTGGTGAGTCCTCATGATTCGAGGGCTCCATGTTCAGACTTGGTTACTTGTCTTATGTTTCCAGATTGTTTGGGTTAGTCGGGGTCTTGTCCCTTCAACCCATCTTTTATAATTAGTGGCTTTCAGACTTATGTGTAGTATTCAGCCGTTTATGTTTGGATCTTGTATCATTGTTTCCTTTATCTCTCATGATATGATTTTCAGTTATTTTACGATGTATTAGTTAAGTTTTTCGATGTATATGAATGAATAAGTGTTATGCTCAGGCCATGGGTTGACTTGGAGTCTCTCGGGACTCCTTGTCCCGTGTCTACGATCCGGGTGTACTCTCGGGTCGTGACAATAGTTTACTATGTTATTTCAGTTTCAGACCTTGTCAAGCTAGTTGGGGGTGTTTCCCATCAGCTCATCAGTTATGTTAGAGGTTTTCCAGACATTATGTAGAAATCAACTTGTCGTTGTTGATTCCATTTTTATCTTGATATGTATATTTATGCATACTTACTCTATATGATGTTGAGTTTAGATGTTATTTTCCTGCCATGAATCGAGTTGGAGTCTCTCGGGGTTTCATGTCCGGTGTCTCGATTCGGGTCTACATTCAGGTTGTGACATGATACTTCTTTTTGTATTTTTCATAATGGTAAAGAAAAATTAACATCTATTCTAAGATAAGGAAAGAAAATATAAAGATTGGATGTTAAACAAATTGAAGGGTTCAAATATTAATTGCTGGCAGTACCGGCAGAACACCGACGAACCGCAGGTGAAGACCTGTGAGGTACCGGTGCTTGACAATATACTGGGTAAACAACATTCATCTGGTGCCACACCAGCTTTTCATCAGTTTTGACTTGCGTAGCGCCGGTGAAACATGGGTCTAGGCAGTGGCCTGAAGCCTTATACCTCAATCTGCGTTTCAACCGGCATTTCACCGGGCCTGACCGGTGGTTCGCCGCTGAACACCGTTCAGTGTGTTTTCACCCCCAAACTCAATTAAACATAATTTCATCACATTCATGGCTCACTTACTTCTTTCACATTGCTATTTTGTTAGCTCAAGCAACATAACAAAAATAAAAATTACTATTACCCTTAAGAAAGACACCACTCTATCTATCATTGGGCAAATCATGCTTTCTAAGAACATGGAGTTACTTCACCCCCAACTAATATATTAAGAACACCAAAAATGAAGCATTTTCATCACAGAAGATACCCACATCAACATACAGTATTTTATCACCACCCCCAACATACCCACATATTGAGAAAGATCCAATCAATGAAAACACGCACAGAATGGGTAATAGGGAACAAGAGTATCAAAAATATCATATATAAAATGATTCACAATCTCAGTGAATCAGTAAGATTAAAGCAATATAAGAGTGTACACATACCAATTTGAGAATTTGAACAAAAGTGCAAAAGTTTAAAGTTGGAGCTTGCCCAACAATGGTGGTGCAAAGAGTTAAAAGTTTTGTTGCTAAGAGAGATTTTGAATAAGGAGAAGTGAGAATAGAAGAATGAAGATAGGGGTTTATATAGGTTGAAGAGAGGAAATGGTATTGGGTAGTAGAAAGGTGGATCCTAATGGTAGGTTTTAATGGAGGGAAGGTGGGAAGGTGAAATGGGTATGGTTAAGTGAAAATTTTAATGGAGAGAGTATTGAAAAGGTAAAAAGGGATTTTGGTCGGTTCTTTGGTTTTTAAAATATCTCGGGTTGGGTTTGTCAATGGGTCAATCAATCTTCCAAGAATAAACTTCCTTATCTTCACCGGCATCACACTTACGACTGTCGGTGGGTATCGATATTTTGCCGGTTCAAACATTGGTGACCTACCCATATGCCCAATTCATTGTGTCTAGGCGGCACTCCACCGGCGTTTTGCAGGTTTCAACCTACGTTTTGTGGGTGAGTCACAGCTCATCCTTGAATTTCCAAAATTTCTCTAGGTACACCGATTCACACCTGCGCCAGACGGTGGCCCGCGGAATGATACCTACATTTCGATGGTTAAATGCCAACTTCCCTTTTCTTGTACCCCTCTTCTGCTTCTCGCTTGCGATAGAGAGGTGCTTCACGCCTGGGCACCGAAACTTTGCCCATGTCACATAGTGGCTACCATATTTTTTCCTTATTTTATTCATCCAATCACCTACAAAACCAAAAACAACAAAAACATCAAAGTGTCCAAAGTAAAAACACTTGGGTTGCCTCCCAAGAAGCACCTTTTTTAACGTCATGGCACAACAAATACCAACTCACTTCTCAATACTCCAGAGGATCATCCTCCGAATCGACCTCTTTAATACAACCTTCATCTTGCGCTTCTTCATCATTCAAAACCCCTATCACCTTGTATTCATATGGGGCTTATGGTTTGACAAACTTTGAAGGTGACTTCCTCACCTCCCACATGAAATTTTAGCTCACCTTGCTCCATATCTACCAAAGCTCTTCCCGTGGCAAGAAATGGTCTCCCCAAGATGATAGGTACTTCAACATTCATATCACAATCAAGCACGACAAAGTCAGCTGGAAGGATGAACTTATTGACCTGAACCAAGACGTCCTCCAATATGCCCACTGGTTTTTTTATGGATCGATCAGCCATCAACAGCCTTATTGAGATGGGTTTAGGACACCCCAACCCCAACTCCTTGAAAATAATAAGAGGCACCAGGTTTATGCTTTCCCCAAGATGACATAAGGCCTTTTTGAATACACATAACCCAATAGTGCAAGGAATAGTGAAGGCTCCCGGGTCCTCTCTTTTGGGAGTGAGGTTGCTTGCCATCATGCCACTACAATGATGTGTCACTTCCCTTACACCAGCATCTACAATCCTCTTTTTCTTCAACAAATCTTTTATAAATTTGGCATAACCAGGCATTTGAAGCAAAGCATCCATTAGAAGTATATTGATGGACAGTTTACTAAACATCTCAATGAACTTTTGGAATTGATTGTCCTTTTTCTTGGCTAACCTATGGGGATACGGAGGAGGCCTATGTCAGGTACAACTTCTTTGATCATTTCCTCCTCAACTTCCTTCTTAGGTCAACATCAACTCCCCCATCATTAAGTGCACCAGTATAATCAACAACATTTGGTGCTCATGGTACCTCATCATCCACATCATCTCTTGGTTTTGGTTCAGCAACATTTTTGGTTTTCACACCTGCATCTTCCAACACTTTGCCACTTCTAGTCACAATTGCAATACAATGGCCATCCATATTTAGGTTGGGTACGATGTCACTAGGAAGTTTCCCCTTCATTCGGGGATTCATTTGGGAAGACAAATGATTCATTTGCGCTTCCAAGTGCTTAATCAACGCCAAGTGGGAGTTTACTGTTTGGGCAAGGTTTTACACCTCTCTTTTTGTCACGCCCCACCTTGGGAGGCATGACTGGCACCTGGTGCCCTACTAGGATCTGGACTGCTGAACTAACTGAGCCTAAGCCCCTCTGGTGCAAGGCTGGCTCTAACTCTGGATTCAAGAAAACAACGGACTATGGCGGTTGTAAATATAGCCCCCGGCCAACAAGGCCTATAGCCACATGTTAAAAGAAAACAACTAACCAGAAACAACTAAATATAAGGGGTCCTATGTGGGCCAACAAGGCCACCATGATATCCTGTTATAGCTGAAGAAAACGAAATCAGGTGCTAAACTGATTTGTGACTGACAAGGTCACCAACTAATAACTGAAAAAGGCCCCACACGACCATCACATACAATCTGACCACAGGGAATATGATACAATCTGCAAGCCTCTAAGAATAATAAGATGGTCGGGAAAGGGCCCCGGCCTACCCATACTGTACAATCAAATGGAGAGTGAACCTCTATCTTTCAAGCTCCGGATGAAACGAGCTGAAGGCTCTGTATCGCTGACTGGAACTACGAAGGATCTGCTCCTCGTCTATGCGCACCTGCATGCAAGTAATGCAGCGCCCAAATGAGCGTCAGTACCATAGGTACTGAGTATGTAAAGCAATAACTGAAACCAACTAAAAGTAAGTAATAAAGCTGACAGTAACTGAAGTAATAGGAAACGGACTGAAACTGACTGAGATAGAGGAATCAGGGCTAACATAGTTATACTGAGAAGAGTAAGAGTCATACCTGATAACATGGCGTTCTACTGTCTATCTATCAATAACTAAAACAACATAACATAAACCTTACCTGGCCCCCATAAGCCGGAAGGTGAAATCATCACAATTTATTTACCCCTACCCTAGTCATACCACATCACTTAGTAGCTATAAGCATCCTGCCGGTCCCCTAGGTATGCAGCTTGGGCCCGCTGGCCCCTGACTATAGCTATACCTGAGTTCGGAGGACTCCTGGAATCAAAACCCCATGCGCAAGCGCTCGACGGGGGTGTATAAAGGCCAACCACGACAAAAAAATATGGGGAACTGGCATCCCATCTTCATCCCTGGTGGACTGCATGCCACTCCATAGAGCGACGTATCCTCACCCTCTGGCGGACGAGTCGATACAGCCATTAACCCTGGGGCGGTCACGGGAGCTATACGGGTAATCCAGCCCCAAACAATACAATCAAGTCTCAACTGATAGAAATAACTACATATAATACATACTAACTAAGATAATAATATAATCTCTAACATGTTTTACTGAGTCTCATACTGAACATGATATAATACTTCTGACGTGCTTTATTAAATTTCATACTAAGCATTGTATTCTGTTTCTGCAATATCTTACTGGGATTCATACTGTTTTACTATACTGGAGAAACTAACTTGCCGAAAGAGACTTGCTTTACATACCTCGACTGTCGGTTTACCGATTATCTGGCGAGGTTCGGCTAGTATTCAGCTATTCTCCCCAACTGTAATTATATTCACGAAAGAATAGAACTAACTTAATTACTATACTAGAAGAAGAAAATACTTTAAGTCTATATACTGATTATTCTTCGATTTATCGAAGAACGGTCAAAAAGTCATAATTTCTCGGGAGTCTAGAAGGGAGAAATACTCAATTTAAGCCTGGGAGTATATTAACACTAGTTTGGAGCAATTCCAATATCTTTGACTCGGCGGGATGACAATTCGCCGGGCGATTTTCGCGAAATTAACTTCGTAGAAATGCTCCCTGCAGCCTTATACTTCGATACCCGAAGTTAATTTGACTTTGGACAGCATTTGACGGTGTAATCAAATAGAAATTTATGTTAACTATTCGTCCTCTCTTTTCTCTGCTTGTTTAACATATAAAATATCATGAAAATGAAGAGGGAGGCCTTTATATAGTTGGAGCCCGAACCATGGCAACGTGGCACGCTGGCCATCGCGCCAATCTAGCTCCGTGCCACGTTGGCTAATGCGGAGGTGGGGCCTTCGTGCCACGTTGCCCCTCTGGGCAGCGCGGTTCGGTCTGCTCTTACGAAAATCTGACTTGGCACTATTTTGGCATTTCCCTGAGCCCTTTTCTCGCGCGTATGACATTCTAAAACTCTCAACCAACATGCGAATAGGCCAACTAAGTTCTAGAAACTTACAGGGTGTAACATCCTACCCCCTTAAGAACATTTGTCCTCGAATGTTAACTTCTGCTTGCAAGAGTCTTAACTTGCCACTATTTATTCTGGAAAAATTTCGGCAGAGTCTCCCCTGTAATATAGACTATCTAGGTACACCACACGATACTATAGTATTCATTTCACAATAAACTGGAGTCAGCTACTCCAAATTTACATGGATATAGAGCAACTCATGAAACAACAATAACAACATACCTCTGGCTACATAATCTGACTAAGTCTGGAATAACTGAGGATATCTGACTTTCATATCATTTTCTGCTTCCCAGGTCATCTCCTCTCGGTTCCTATTACGCCACAACACCTTGAAAGAAGCAACATCTTTAGTTCTTAACCTACGGATCTACCGGTCTAGTATGGCTACTGGAACTTCTTCATAAGCTAACTCTTCTGTGACTTGAACATCTTGAACTGGGATAATCCGGGAGGGATGTCCTATGCACTTCCTCAGCATTGATACGTGGAAAACTGGGTGAATAGATTCTAACTCTGGAGGCAAATCCAATTGATATGCCACCTGGCCTATTCTTCGGCGAATCTGATAAGGCCCAACAAACCTCGGGTTGAGCTTGCCTTTCTTACCAAATCTCATCACACCCTTCATCGAAAAAACTTTTAGGAATACCCAGTCACCCACATTAACTGCTAAATTTTTGCGCTGCACGTCAGCATAAGATTTCTGGTGGCTTTGAGAAATCAGCAGGAGTTCTCTGATAAGCTTTACTTTCTCCTCTGACTGATGAATAATATCTGGCCCAATCAATGCTGATTCTCCTACCTCAAACCAACGAACTAGAGATCTGCACTTCCGCCCATATAACGCTTCATAAGGTGCCATTTGGATTGTTGAATGATAACTGTTACTAAAGGCAAACTCAATAAGTGGTAGATGTTCACCCCAGCTACCTCCAAAATCTAACACACAAGCTCGTAACATATCCTCAAGCATTTGGATGGTACGTTCTACCTGCCGTCTTTCTGGGGATGGAAGGTTGTGCTCAGGTTAACCTGCGTCCCCAAGCCTCTCCGAAATGAGTGCCAAAACTTAGCTGTAAACTGTGCCCCTCTATCGGAGATACTTGACATGGAACACCATGCAATCTGACTATTTCTTTAATATAAAGCTTAGCATAATCTTCGGCTGAAAAGGTAGTCCTTACTGGCAGAAAGTGGGCTGATTTTGTCAACCTGTCAACAATTACCCATATCGAATCATATTTATGCCTGCTGTGAGGTAATCCTGCTACGAAATCCATATTAATTGCTTCCCATTTCCATAGAGGCACTGCTATATCCTTAGTCATTCCGCCTGGTTTCTGATGTTCAGTTTTTACTTGTTGGCAATTGGGACACTGAGCTACAAATTCTGCTATCCCCTTCTTCATTCCTGGCCACCAGTAGATCTCTTTCACATTAAGGTACATCTTTGTTGAACCTGGATGTAGGGAATAATGGGCATAGTGCACCTCACCCATAATCTGCTGGCGAAGTCCTGCAATGTCTGGAATGCTGAGGCGATCCTTGTATCTCAAAATTCCATCCTCGGTTACCTGAAAATATGTGACTTCCCCTCAATGGACTCTGTTTCTGAGCTGAACGAGGATCGGATCTTCATATTGCCGTTCCTTTACTTCCACAACAAACGATGACACTACGGTTTTCTGGATTACTTCTCTATGATCTCTTGTTTCTGCTATACGAACGGCTAAACTGGCTAGCTGATGCAATTCTCGGGCCAATTCCCGCTGCTCGAGCTGTAAGTATGCCAAACTTCCCATAGACTTACGGCTAAGGGCATCTGCTACCACATTGGCCCTCCCTGGGTGATATATAATATTCACATCATAGTCTTTCAACAGTTCTAACCAGCGACGCTGCCGCAAATTCAACTCTTTCTGGGTGAAGATGTACTGCAGGCTTTTGTGATTAGTAAAAATATCCATGTGGATGCCATACAAGTAATGTCTCCATATCTTCAAGGCATAAATTACGCAGCTAATTCCAGGTCATGGGTAGGATAGTTTTTCTCATGCTTCCTCAGCTGCTTGGAAGCATAGGCAATCACTTTACCATGTTGCATCAAAACACATCCTAACCCAACACCCGAAGCGTCACAATAAACTGCATAACCCTCTGTCCCTTCTGGCAACACTAACACTGGTGCTGATGTTAATCTGTCTTTCCGTTCCTAAAAGCTCTGCTCACAAGCCTCAATCCAGTGAAATTTTGCTGCCTTCTGCGTCAGCTTAGTTAAAGGCACTGTTAAAGTGAAAAATCCTTGCACAAACCTCCTGTAATACCCGACTAATCTCGGGAAACTGCATACCTCAGTCAGAGTGGTAGGTCTGGGCCATGTTTTCACTGCCTCTATCTTCTGTGTATCTACCTGTATACAAGCATCTGACACGATATGGCCCAAGAAAGCTACTGAATTTAGCCAAAATTCACATTTAGAAAACTTGACATATAGCTGGCGATCTCTGAGTATCTGGAGCACTGTCTGGAAATGATTCGGGTGGTCTGCCTCTGAGCGAGAATACACCAGAATATCATCAATAAACACTATCACGAACAAGTCCAGATATGGTCTGAAGATACTGTTCATCAGGTCCATAAACACTTCTGGGGCATTTGTCATCCCGAAGGACATGACTAAGAATTCAAAGTGGCCGTATCTAGTCCTGAAGGAAGTCTTTGGAATATCCCTTTCACGAACCTGAACCTGATGATATCCGGACCTTAAATCAATTTTTGATAAATACCTAGCTCCCTATAGCTGATCAAACAAGTCATCTATTCTGGGAAGGTGGGTACTTATTCTTAACAGTGACTTTATTTAGTTGTTGATAGTCTATACACATAGGGAGGGAGCCGTCCTTCTTTCTCACGAATAGAACTGGAACACCCCATGGTGAGGTACTCGACCTGATAAAGCCCTTATCTAGTAAATCTTTCAATTGCTCCTTTAGTTCTCTGAGTTAAGTAGAAGCCATCCGATAAGGGGGAATTGATATTGGCTGAATGCCTGGTAACAAATCGATTGCAAAATCAATTTCCATTTCTGGGGGAATACGAGGAAGCTCATTTGGAAATACATTGGGAAACTCATTAACCATTGGAACAGACTGAAGGGTCGGAGGCTCTGCCCGAACATCCTAGACTCTTACAATGTGATAATGCACCCCTTTGCTATCAACTTCCTCGCACGAAGATAGGAAATAAACCTACCTTTTGACGTGACTGTACTACCTCTCCACTCCCGTAATGCCTCCCCTGGGAATTGGAATCGGACAGTCTTGGTCCAACACTCAACATTGGCATAGCATGGAGCTAACCAATCCATACCCATAATGGCATCAAAATCAACAATCTCTAGCTCTATTAAATCTATTTTAGTCTGATGGCTGGCAACCTCTACTGTACACCCCCGATAGACCCTTCTGGCTATGATAGAGTCACCAACGGGTGTAGATACTGAAAAAGGTATCTGAAGAAATTCTGGCACAATACTAAACATCCGAGTCACTAACGGTGTAACATAGGATAATGTGGATCCCAGATCTATCAACACATAGGCAGGATGAGAGCAAATATTCAGCATACCTGTCGCAACATCTGGTGACGACTCTGAATCCTGTCTCCCCGGTAATGCATAGGTACGGTCTGGGCCCGCACCTGAACTGGAGGTCCCTGATCTGCCTTAGCCTCTACCTGCTGAAACTGAGGGCCTGCGTCTTGCCATGGATGCTGGAGCTCGCAACCCTGCTAATGACCTATCCTGTTAATACCGGACACCCTGACCCCTAGCTGGACAATCTCTCATCTGGTGACCCTCCTGTCCACAAATATAACATCCCGTGGAGCCATATCTGCACGCTCCAGAGTGGCGTCGGCTGCAAATAGGGCAAAGTTGTATTGTATACCTACTCTTTTCTGCCCTCCTCTGCTGTGGTGAATCTACCGTTTGTGAACCTCCGCCGGGCTCTAACTTCCGTCAGCGACTAACCCTGCTCCTCTGCCGCTGTGATGGAGGCAGGGTCTTGGAGGCCTATCTGATAACCGTAGCCTAGGTCCTCCCCGGTCCTCCTCTTGTAAATCATCTAGCCTGTCCCTGCGGCGCTGTTCCTGACTTGTTCTCCTAATCTCCCGTTGTCGCTGCCTGATACCCTCACTATTCTGAGCAAAAGCCTGTACTCGGGCAATATCCATATCCTCTTGCAGAGTAGCTGTGATACAAGTCTCAACATATTCTGGGTTCAGCCCCATAATGAAACGGTGTACTCTAGATGGCATTGTATCCACAAAAGCTGGCGCATACTGATCTTGGGCAGATTTATATGCCCAAGTGATACTCAAATGCGTCATTTTATCTTGTTTATCTATTGATGTTTGTGCATTCTCATGTGAATTGTAGTCAAATGTGAATTTATACTAACCAACATGATTAGCATTGTTTTACAGGAAAAATATAATTTTATGAAGCTAAGATGCAAGTTGGGAGAAATCGGGATTGGACTCGGAAGCGAGCAAGGAAAAGGCCAAGGAAAGCATGAATTAAAGGGGCTCCGCGATGGAGCCGTGTCATGCTGCCATCGCAGATGCATTCTGCCCGGATGCTGAAGATGAGCCAAATTCCAGTGAAGGTGCGCGTTGGGGCCGTGGCACGTTGGCTAATCCCCATGTTGCACGCCGTGGCACGTTGGGCATAATTACCTGGAGGACCGGATTCCAGCGAGGGTTCGCGTTTGTGGCATGTCACGGAGGCAGTGCTCCACGATGCACTCCGTGACACGTTGCTTGTTATTCCGGGAAAAATTCCCACTAGTATAAATAGCACACTTAGGTTTATTTTTTATATTTCTGACTTGGTTGAGCAAGAACGTGGGTTACAGGTAGTTGAGGGGATGAAATTCTTAGGGTCTTCTCTATCTCTTTCTTCCTTATTTCAATTATTTGTATGATTTACACTCATTTAAAGATGTTTAATCCACAAATGAGTGGCTAAATTCACTTCTTGCTGAGGTTAAGAACATTTGTAGTGGAATGTGATTATTGATCATCTTGGTTTTTCATATTTTCTTTCATGGTTGTTCTATTAATTCTTGTTCTTACTGCATTAATGTTTGGCCAATATTAGTGTATATCTAAAAACTCTGGTTTGCGCTCGAAAGAGAAAGAAATTGAAAAGTTGTGAATTAATAGGATATGATCTCTTCTTGGTTTGGGAAAATTGATAATTGATTTACCTTCAGAATAGAAATATATCTGAAAGTCGTATTAGTTAATTAAGGAATCAGTTTTGTATGGCTAGAACATGAATTTCTTGTTATCACAGAAATGTAGGTGGAAGGTTCATGATTCTTAAGTTGGGTAAAATACGAGAGTTTTAATCCATAGGCAATAATTCTTGACTAGCAACCGGAGGAAAGATTAACCAATTTGTATCAATAAATTGCTTCCCTGCATGTTCGTTTTAGCCTCAGCATGCTCATTACTATAGTTCAGACTCAATTTGTATATTTGTTTTAGATTAGCATAAATTAGGAAACAAACTCCCAAAATCTTCTTGAAACTGTTGTCTGCATTATTAGAGTTAGAGTTTATTAACGCTTGATTCGATTATTACCTTGGTCCAGTCCCTGTGGGATCGATACTTGGCTACTCTAGCCATTTTACTACTTGTTCGACCACGTGCACTTGCGTGTAGGTATTCCAAACAGCCGATTTGGCGTCGTAGCTGGGGATTGGCAATGGGTAAAAATTTTCTTAAGTGTTAGTTTACTATTTCCTCTTAGTGTTGACAACTTGGTCTTAGCCTGTATTTTGCAGATATTAATTTCTGTTGAACACTGGCAAGAGACAAGGAGCTGGTGGACTCATATTTAGAGCCGGAAATACAATTCCATCGTCAAAGGAGAGAAGCTCTAGAGAAAAAGCTGCAATTGCTCAGACAAACAATCCTGGAGCAACAACAGAATCCACCAGTTGTAAGGGCAGTGTTAGTGCCTGAGGAAATGGCAGCTAGGCCGGTTTGCGAGGTGGCAATCCCACATGCTAACAATATCACATCTAGCATCCGCAAACCTGAGCCAGGAGGGAGGTTCGAGCTTAAACAGAACATGGTGCAATTGCTGCACACCAGCGGGCAGTTCACAAGTCTCCCTCACGAGGATCAACAACAACATCTCCAAAATTTTTTGGAGATAAGTGACACTGACATCCCCGCTGGAGTGTCATCAGATTATGTCAGGCTTACATTGTTCCCATTTTCACTTTTGGGAGAAGCTAAGATGTGGTTGAAAGCTGAGCCACCTAATTCCATCACAACGTGGGATGATCTTGCAAAGAAATTCTTGATACGGTTCTTTCCATCCTGTAAAACAACAAGACTTAGAAGTCAAATTCTAAGTTTTAAACAGAGAGAGGGAGAGAATCTGTATCAAGCCTGGGAGAGATTCAAATCTATGTTGCGGGATTGTCCTCATCATCACCAATCCAATGATGTGCTGGTGCATACTTTCATAGAGGGTTTGGAGCCCCACACAAAAATCTTTCTAGACTCAGCAGCTGGGGGACAAGCATTAGAGAAGACTTATGAGTAGCTGTATACTTTGTTAAATTGTATTTCACAGGGGAATCTAGAGTGGAATGCGGACTCTTCAAGAGGAGGAACAAGGAAAGCGGCTGGATTCTTGGAAGTGGATGCTTTTACAGCTATTGCTGCACAGATAGTTGCATTACAGAATCAACTAAACACCCACTTCAGTAACATGAGCATGAACCAGTCTCAAGCCCCAGTGAATGTAGTATAGCAGATTTGGTGTGAAGTGTGAGGGAGTAATGAACACTCAGCTGAGTGTTGTAGAGCAAATCCTGATTCGGTGAACTTTATTGGTAATGTACAGAGAAATAACCACCTACAGTATGGCAACAACTACAATTCCAACTGGAGGAATCACCCGAATTTCTCTTGGGGTAGCAATAACCATCAAGGGCAGAGTTCGAGTTAGGGGGCGTAGAGAAATCAAGGGGGGCAGCAGAACTATCAGTCGCAATACAGAAGCAACAATGCACCTCCTCCACCACCATCACCCAACATTGAGGAGATGTTCAAGACAATGATAGCTAACCAAGCTCAATTGTAGGCTGACTACGTGAAATTGGCAGCCGATGTAAAGAACAATCAGTTAGTCACAAAGGCGCTGGAGTACCAGTTTGGGCAATTTGATGGAGCTCAAAACACTAGGCTGAGAGGAGGACTTCCGAGTGACACTGACCCGAACCCTAAGCAAGTAAATGCAGTGACCACAAGGAGTGGTTTGCAACTCAAGGAGGTGGAACCAGAAAGACCACCACAACAGTCGGAAGCAGGTGATAATGAGAGGGATCACAATGATGATAGGGGGAAGGAGAAGGAAGCTGAACCAGAAAGACCACCACCCCCGTTCCCTAAAAGACTAAGGAAAAACAAGGAAGAAGCGTGTTTCAAAAAGTTCATGGAGGTGCTTAAACAGGTACACATTAATTTACCTCTTGTTGATGTTTTGCAGGGAGTGCCGAAGTACGCAAAATATATCAAGGACATCGTGGCGAACAAAAGCAGGTTGACTAAGTACGCTACGGTGGCGCTTACGGAGGAGTGCACTTCACGGATACAAAATAGGTTTCCCACAAAGCTCAAGGACCCTGGGAGCTTTACAATTCAAATTACAATTGGGCGGAGTATCCGAGCTCGCGGACTATGTGATTTGGGAGCGAGCATTAACTTGATGCCGACATCGGTATTCAAGAAGTTGGGGCTAGGGAGTCCTAGACCAACAACAGTGATCTTGCAACTAGCGGATCGTTCCTTATCCAGACCTGATGGCATTGAGGAGGACGTATTGGTGCAAGTTGGCTCCTTTATCTTCCCGGTAGACTTCGTTGTGCTGGATTTTGAGTTAGACACAGAAGTCCCATTTATTTTGGGACGTCCTTTTTTTGGAAACTGGGAAAGCACTTATTGATGTAGTAGCAGGGCAGCTAACTATGCGCACGACAAGGTGGAGGTGTTTGAGGTGTACAAGGCTATAAAGCTTCCGGCAGTGTACGAGGAACTCTCAGTGATCAACGTGCTTGATCGAGCGGATATTGCTCAGAGCGTTGAGTCACGGGAGCCATTGGGGAAACCACCGGAGAAGTGTAAGCATGACATGGGTGAGGACGGTAGTCGAGAGAAGACATCCATCACCTTAGAGGATGACTGAGCTTAATGATGTCGAGCCGCGTGGTAAACCAGGCACTGCATGGGAGGCAACCCGTGAATTTGTTGTAAGAGATAAGTAGAAGTAGTTAGCTAAATAAAAAGAAAAACAAATAAAATGAAACAAAAAATATATACATATATATATATAAAACAAAAAAAATTATCGTGTTGTGTTTGAAACCTTTGAATACTAACAAATTTCTTATGGTGAGATGAATTTCTGGTTGAACGGAGGGCAAAAATGCAAAAGATCGCAAAGGAAAAATCGAGGTGAGAAAAATAATAAAAAGTGGCAAAATAGTGAGCCTGCGCGATGGCTCCGTGTCACGGAGGGCATGCTCCGCGTTACCCTCCGTGACACGTTGAAGTGTAACCTAGAATTTTTGAAAAAATTCCAGAGTACTGGCACGATGGCTCCGTGTCACGGAGGGCATGCTCCGCGTTGAAGGCAATTTCGCGTCGGGTCACACCAGGTTGCCGGGTGACCCGCGTGAAAATACCTCTTTTTAACCCCTTTTCCCTCATTTTTTTCCCATTTCTCATCTCCTCCGCGACAAACACCCATGAATCCCCCCTTCCCCAATGTGACACAGACCTAGGAGCTAAAATTCTTCAACTTTTCTTTGATATCATCGAATTGAAGGTATGTTCGTTAACTTCATCTCATTTCTTGACTAATTTTTCCGATTTTGAGCATGGGAGGTGAGGAAAACTTTCCCTAATTTTAAATTGAGCTTGAATTCATGTAAGTTATTCTTGATTGATGTTCATAGTATCGTTGTGATTATACGAACTCGATAAATACATGGGTGATCGAAATTCTTGTGAAATTTGTAGCTAGGGTTAGAATTTGAATATGAAGAAGTTAAAATTGAGTTGAAATGTGAAATTCTTGTTGGTTTGTGCATGTTGGGTGAGGTAAATTACGTTGTGTTTAACGTTAATATGCTAAAGGCGTGATGGATTTTCGGGATAATGAAATTGTTGAAATTGCATAGAAATTGGGGGCATTGCATCGGTTTTGTTGACAGAAATTTTCGCTAAGTGCTATGTGATGAAATGTTATCGATGGTAATAGTGGATTAGCTGTACGAAGTCTGAGTAGTACATAGAATTTATACCGTCGAACCCTCTGAATGCACGAGGCATTTTTGTTATTGTTTTTTTATTTAAAAGTTAGAAAAAGAGGATTGTCTTGCTGTAATGTTGTGATTGTGGCTAAAGACTAAGTGTGGGGTGGCCTAGCTTAACCCAACCTTAGTTGATGCAAATTTTAATTTGACTAACATTTGGGTTTGTTTGTTTGATGTGACAAGAACAATGGCAAGCAGGCAAGACAAAGGGAGGGCGCATCTACATCGAGTGCCGGAAGGAAAAGAATCAGACTGGGAGCAGCAGTCCCAGTAGCACCAGCGATTCCGCGCGGCCAATGCCGTCAATACGAAACCCGATAGGTGACAGAGGAAGGGAAGAAATGGTACACAAAGCATAAGGAAAGCAAATACTTCCCCGAGGAGCATATTGCAAGGGAACCGTTGGCACAAGAATTCCCCAGAATTGTCCATAGGATTGATGCAGCCAGGATGAACTTCATTTTTGAAGAGCCTAGGGAGTGCAATCTCCACTTGATTCGGGAGTTCTACGCAAACTGGAACCCGACACTCCGAAGTCACACTGTCAAAATAAGGGGGCAGGTAGTCACTTTTGAGCCCCATCACCTTAATGCCATCTTGGGGGCGCGAGACACAGACGCCCATGTACTCCGGCAGCTGAACATCACTCCACCATATGCGGACATCAGACCCACTTTGTGTGGAGCCCGGTCTACAGCACGGTGGAGCAGGCATAAGGAGAGGGGCTACCATCAGACGCTGCGCTATTCTCAAATGAACAGAGAAGCCAAAATTTGGCTTAAGATCGTGTGTTCCTGCCTGATCCCGGGGGTGCACATGATAGATGTCACCCGGGATCATGCGTGATTGGTATACGCCCTGATGAAAGGGCTAGAGATTAATGTTGGGGCGGTGATCATCTCCGCCATGAAGAGAGCCCGTTTACATCAAGGGCACAGGTACGAGTTTGGTGGCTTGCTGACCACTTTCCTGAGGGGCCTAGATGTTGAGGAGGAGGCCCTTGACTACATCCCGCAGATGGAGAGGCTGACGTTGCCAAAACTAAGGCACCCGACACCACTCACAGGCCAGTTCTCACATTAGCCGAGCGACATGCTCGGGATGATCAGTATATGGCTAGCATGTTCGGGATGCAGATGGTACAGTTGCGCATAGGCGGGAGGCCAGCAATAGAAGATGAGCTGTGGCAGCTGGAGTTGGACTACATCCTTCGGCGAAAATGCCAGGGCTTTATGCTGAGTGGGGCCAGCTTTTGTGGAGCCCACTGATGATGATGTCCCCACTGATGAGGAGACGCCCCGTGAGGTCTCAGATATTGAGTCAAATGATGATAGCGGAGGTGATTCAGATATGGGGGACGAGGCAACCGCACCTGACGAAGAAGTGGAATACTTCGATTGAACAGGGAGTTTCACCACCTACTTTTGTGCTATGCTGAATTTTGTGAACACTGGGGACAGTGTTCGATTTAAGTGTGGGGTGGGAGTAGTTAGGTGCTGGTTGTTGTTGTTGTTGTTTATGTTTATGTTTTGATGTTTATGTTTTGTATTGTAATTTGGTGTTGTAATTAATGTGAAGCTGTTGTGTGTTGTATGGAGTTGTTGTTAGTTGGTTGTGTAAATATTTGTGTTTTATCGAAATTATCAATATTTTAAAAAATTTGCATGAATTTTTTTTCTATTTTTGGGTTTCTCGGCGTTTTTTTTCGGTGCTTTTACAGAGAATAGTCCCATTGAACCAAAGTCGTAAATAGTGATTGTTCCCTATGATGGATGGATGATGACCGTCTTAAGGGAAATGTAGTCGATAGGAGTAGTTTTTGTCTTTTAATTTTTTGGTTGTCGTTTGCATCCCAAACGGGTTGCTACTTTATGGTTGCAAAATTCTTGTTGCATGTTGTACATGATATTTAGAATGCAAAGGTTATTCATATGAAAGCATGCAACTTTGTAAACATGTTGAGATACCTAGACCATAGAATTCGATGCGGTATGATTGAGGCTTAATGTTTAAATTCTTGTAATTGGCTGATTGAAGAGTCTGTGAATATGTCTTGAGTTGAGCATGTGCAATGACTGTGTGGTGAGGTTTCGTTTCTTCCATGTTATTGTGAAGTGTCTAGAACTTGCCTGGTGTGTGTGTACGAAACGAAATGAAGGATGTGTATTGTAGGAAAGGATGTAGGCATTTCTTTGATTTAACCGAAGGTTTTTTTCTCATTATCATACCTACCTTAAATGTACATCCTAGTTAGCCCAATGAGCCTTTAGCTTATTTTTTTTCTTTTGTCGAAAAGGTGTAAACCGAGCTTAACCCCTTCTTTTCATTATCCGTGAATTTGATCCAAAACTCTTAAGCGCTCAAGAGAAATAATTTTCCCACAGTGTCAAGGAGTGAGAATTGAGAAAAGAAAAGAAAAAGCAAAGTGATGAAAGGAAAGAAAAGGTCAAAGGTGCACTTGCTATAAATTAAATATAATGAAAACGTATAACTAATCTTTGTTATTAAGTCGAGTGTTCTTAAAGATATGGGAACAAAAATAAAGACAGACTTCAAGAATGGGAGGATGAAGGAAGAAACAATGCCCATAAGGTTGATGGAATGTATTGAAAAAGCGCTTAAGGATGCTAGTTGCTATTATTGGTTAGCCCAGTATTTACTAGTTCCGTAGCTTACATTACAACCCGTTAAGTCCTACGTGATCTTACATCACGCGTCCTTATATGAGTGGAGTAATACACTAGAGGCAAGCGTATGGTTCATGACATGATGCATGTGAATTCTTTTGGGAGAGAGAGCGAAATCGTGTTTATATGCCCCTTCATGTAATGTCTTTGAGTTCATGTGATTAAAAAGGGGAAAATTCTCTTGTGTTGTGAGGGCACATGCTCGACGAGAGATTGAATTTTGTGTCGGATATCTTGATCAGCTGATTTGCATGAGTTTGCCGATATCGAGAGTCGATTCTTGAGTCTAGGAGGTCTTAATGTGTTGAAGGTCATTGTATTGATAAGACTATGCATGTTTTCTTGATGATTTGCTATATTAAATAATCGGTATAACCGCAGCTCAGATTGTCGAGACAAAGTAGCCATGATTGGGTGTCAATTGCATGAGGTGTAAGATTTTTGTTCGGGGACGAACAAGGCTTTAAGTCTGGGGTAAGTGATCTTGGGCAGATTTATATGCCCAAGTGATACTCTAATGCGTCATTTTGTCTTGTTTATCTATCGATGTTTGTGCATTCTCATGTGAATTGTAGTCAAATGTGAATTTATACTAACCAACATGAATAGCGTTGTTTTGCAGGAAAAATATAATTTTATGAAGCTAAGATGCATGTTGGGAGAAATCGGGATTGGACTCGGAAGCGAGCAAGGAAAAGGCCAAGGAAAGCATGAATTAAAGGGGCTCCGTGATGGAGCCGTGTCACGCTGCCATTGCAGATATATTCTGCCCGGATGCTGAAGATGAGCCAAATTCCAGTGAAGGTGCGCGTTGGGGCCGTGGCACGTTGGCCAAGCCGCGCATTGCACGCCGTGGCACGTTGGGCATAATTACCTGGAGGACCGGATTCTAGTGAGGGTCCGCATTTGTGGCGTGTCACGGAGGCAGTGCTCCGCGATGCACTCCGTGACATGTTGCTTGTTATTCTGGGAAAAATTCCCACTAGTATAAATAGCACACTTAGGTTTATTTTTTATATTTCTGACTTGGTTGAGC
The DNA here is from genome assembly GCA_035772735.1 of Datura wrightii. Taxonomy (NCBI): domain Eukaryota; kingdom Viridiplantae; phylum Streptophyta; class Magnoliopsida; order Solanales; family Solanaceae; genus Datura; species Datura wrightii. Next base: position 151,021,221 of record JASDFA010000018.1, read on the forward strand.
AAGAGCGTGGGTTACAGGCAATTGAGGGGACAAAATTCTTAGGGTTTTTCTCTATCTCTTTCTTCCTTATTTCAATTATTTGTATGATTTACACTCATTTAACAATGTTTAATCCACAAATGAGTGGCTAAATTCACTTCTTGCTGAGGTTAAGAACATTTGTAGTGGAATGTGATTATTGATCATCTTGGTTTTTCATCTTTCCTTTCATGGTTGTTCTATTAATTCTTGTTCTTACTGCATTAATGTTTGGCCAATATTAATGTATATCTAAAAAATTCGGTTTGCGCTCGAAAGAGAAAGAAATTGGAAATTTGTGAATTAATAGGATGTGATCTCTTCTTGGTTTGAGAAAATTGAGTATTGATTTACCTTCAGAATAGAAATATATCAGAAAGTCATATTAGTTAATTAAGGAATCAGTTTCGTATGGCTAGAACATGAATTTCTTGTTATCACAAAAATGTAGGTGGAAGGTTCGTGATTCTTAAGTTGGGTTAAATACGAGAGTTTTAATCCATGGGCAATAATTCTTGACTAGCAACCGGAGGAAAGATTAACCAATTTGTATCAATAAATTGATTCCCTGCATGTTTTTTTTAACCTCAGCATGCTCATTACTATAGTTCAGACTCAATTTGTATATTTGTTTTAGATTAGCATAAATTAGGAAACAAACTCCCACAATCTTCTTGAAACTGTTGTCTGCATTATTAGAGTTAGAGTTTATTAACGCCTAATTCGATTATTACCTTGGTCCAGTCCCTGTGGGATCGATACTTGGCTACTCTAGCCATTTTACTACTTGTTCGTCCACGTGCACTTGCGTGTAGGTATTCCAAACAGCTGAAAACATACCGGGCCAAGGAATCAAACCGCAGGGCATATTCTCAAACACTCATCGACCCCTACTCCAAGTGTAGGAACTGATCAACCCGGGCCTGTTGAACCTCCCGTGGTAGATAATGATCTAGAAAAACCTCTGAAAAGTTGGGCCAGGTCAGAGGGGAAACATCTCTCCCTCGAGACCTTTCCCAACTCTCATACCACAGTACAACGATGTCCCATAGCCGGAATACCGCCAATTCAATTGACTCTGTGGGTGTAGCATGCATTACCCTGAAAATCCTCTGCATCTGATCTAGGATATCCTGGGGATCCTCTGTCCGATTTGTCCCTGTAAACTGCAGGGGAATTAATGCCAGGAATTCTCGGACCCTCGAACTACCAGGTCCTCCTGATGCTTTTACAGCGGTAGGTGGTATTGACTGGTGCTGAGCAGCAATCATCTGCGCTAACATAACCACCGCACTCCTGACCTCCTAGTAAGATGGTATAGGTATAGGAATTGCCGGAGCTGGTGTCATCACACCGGCCGTCCCAAGCGGCTCCTGACGTAATGAAGAGTGCTGGGAAGGTTGGGATGATGCCTCCGTATTGCCCTCAGATCGGGCTGATTCTAATCGAAGCTGAGGCATCCTGCTGGTGCCCTCTCCTGCTGCTATATCCAACCTCCTGCCTGTCGTAGGATGTCACTGGTCTGACATTTTATCTTTAAACAAAGAGTATAATAAGCTTAGGGACTCAACCCTATATTGTACCGCTCTATAGCACGACTGAATAAGAAGAAAGAGTAACCATCCTATCATGCCTTGTAGCCTCCTGCCTATAGTATGTGGTGCACAACACATCCATAGAAAAGACTCTACTTAGCATGGCTTGCAGACTCCTTGGGATACGACCTACTCTAATACCAAGTTTGTCACGCCCCACCTTGGGAGGCATGACTGGCACCTGGTGCCCTACTAGGATCTGGATCGCTAAACTAACTGAGCCTAAGACCCTCTGGTGCAAGGCTAGCTCTAACTCTGGATTCAATAAAACGACGGGCTATATAGCAGCTGTAAATACAGCCCCCGGCCAACAAGGCCTATAACCACCTATTAAAAGAAAACAGCTAACCAGAAACAACTAAATATAAGGAGTCCTATGTGGGCCGAAAAGACCACCATGATATCTAGTTATAGCTGAAGAAAATGAAATCAGGCGCTAAACTGATCTGTGACCGACAAGGTCACCAACTAATAACTGAACAAGGCCCCACACGGCCATCACATACAATTTGACCACAGGGAATATGATACAATCTGCAAGCCTCTAAGAATAATAAGATGGTCGGGACAGGGCCTCGGCCTACCTATACAATACAATCAAAAGGAGAGTAAACCTCTGTCTTTCAAGCACTGGATGAAAGGAGCTGAACGCTCTGTATCGCTGACTGGAACTACGAGGGATCCGCTCCTCGTCTATGCGCACCTGCAGGCAAGTAATGAAGCGCCCCAAACGTGCGTCAGTACCACAGGTACCGAGTATGTAAAACAATAACTGAAACCAACTGAAAGTAAGTAATAAAGCTGATAGTTACTGAAGTAATAGGAAACGGACTGAAATTGACTGAGATAGAGGAATCAGGGCTAACATAGCTATACTGAGAAGAGTAAGAGTCATACCTGATAACGTGGCATTCTACTGTCTATCTATCAATAACTAAAACAACATAACATAAACCTTACCTGGCCCCCATAAGCCGGAAGGTGAAATCATCACAATCTATTTACCCCTACCCTGGTCATACCACATCACCTAGTAGCTAGAAGCATCTTGCCGGTCCCCTGGGTATGTAGCTTGGACCCGCTGGCCCCTAACTACAGTTGTACCTAAGTCCGGAGGACTCCTAAAATCAACACCCCAAGCGCAAGCGCTCGACGGGGGTGTATAAAGGCCAACCACGACAAAAGAATATGGGGAACTGACATCCCATCTTCATCCCTGGCGGACAGTATGCCACTCCGTAGAGCAACGTATCCTCGCCCTCTGGCAGATGAGTCGATAAAACCATTAACCCTGGGGCGGTCATGGAAGCTATACGGGTAATCCAGCCCCAAACAATACAATCAAGTCTCAACTGATAGAAATAACTACATATAATACACACCGAATAAGATAATAATATAATCTCTAACATGTTGTACTGAGTCTCATACTGAACATGATATAATACTTCTGATGTGCTTTATTAAATTTCATACTAAGCATGATATACTGTTTCTACAATATCTTACTGGGATTCATACTGTTTTACTATACTGGAGAAACTAACTTGCCGAAAAAAACTGGCTTTACATACCTCGACTGCTGGTTTACTGATTATCTGGCGAGGTTCGGCTAGTATTCAGCTATTCGCCCCAACTGTAATCATATTCACAAAAGAATAGAAGTAACTTCATTATTATACTGGAAGAAGATAATAATTTAAGTTTGTGTACTGAATATTCTTCGATTTATCAAAGAACGGTCGAAAACTCATAATTTCTCGGGAGTCTAGAAGGGAGAAATACTCACTTTAAGCCTAGGAGTGTATTAACACTAGTTTTGAGCAATTCTAATCACTTGGACTCGGTGGGACGATGATTCGCCGGCCGATTTTTGCGAAACTAACTCTGTAGAAATGCTCCCTACAGCCTTATACTTCGATAATCGAAGTTAATTTGACTTTGAACAGCATTTGACGGCATAATCAAATGGAAATTTATGTTAACTCTTCGTCTTCTCTGTTTTCTGGTCGTTTAACTTATAAAATATCATGAAAATGAAGAGTGAGGCCTTTATATACTTGGAGCCCGAAGCATGGAAACGTGGCACGCTTGCCATCGCGCCAATCTAGCTCCGTGCCACATTGGCCATCGCAGAGGAGGGGCCTCCGTGCCACGTTGCCCCTCTAGGCAGCACGGTTCGGCCTCCTCTTACGAAAATCCGACTTGGCACTCGTTCGGCCTTTTTCTAGGCCCTTTTATCGCATGTATGACATTCTAAAACTCTCAACCAACATGAGAATAGGCCAACTAAATGCTTGAAACTTACGGGTGTAACACCTTTCAATTCCTTGACTCCACTATCGGTGGATGCCACTCTGTTGAGTACTCGAGCAAGCATCTTCTCGATCTTGGAGCTTTCCACATTGCTCACTGTTCGGTGGTTTGCTTATAGGTTAAAACCGACACGCAAGTGCACGTGGTCAAACAAGTAATAAAGTGGCTAAGTAAGCCAAGTATCGAACCAAGGAGACTCTGGATAAGTAAAATTGCTTAAGTATACTATATTCTAGCTTACTTTTAATTATGCTGACAACAACGTAACCAAAAGTTAAATAATTTTTTGTTTATAAATTATATACTAAAACTATTAACAAATATTTACTGTGAATTGAAACTATGGATATGAGCACTGCCAAGGTTAAGAACAAGTAATGAACTTGATTATAATCATAATTTGGTTATTCTTCTCTTCCTGTTGCTAGCCAAGAACATTAGCCTAGAGATTAAAACTCTCGTATTTAATCTCACTTTAGAATCATAAACCATTCGTCTACATTTCTGTGATCAAATGCAATTTATGACCTAGCAATACAATTCTGGTTCCTAAATTGACTAATACGGCTTTCAAGTATATTTCTATCAGGAAAGCACATCAAAACCCAATTTTCCCAAATCAAGTTAAGAACAATACCCTATTAACTAACAACTTTCCAATTTCTTGCTCTCTCGAGTGAAATTGGACTTTTTAGATGTACATTAATGCCGGCCACACACTAATGCAGTAGAAACAAGAATTAATAGAACAACATGGAAGAAGAAGCTTAAAAACCATATAATTAACAATCAAAATTCATCACCATTGTTCAAAACCTCAGCAAGGAAGAGAATTAGCCACTCATTTGTGGATTAATCATCCTAAAACAAGTGTTAATCATACAAACAATTGATTGAAAGAAGAAAGAAAGAGAGAAAATCCCTTAGCTTTTTCGTCCCTCAACTGCCTCTAACCCACGTCCTTGCTCCACCAAGTCTGAATTCTGAAAAATAAACCTAAGTGTGCTATTTATAGTAGTAGGACTCTTTCCCGGAATAACAAGCAACGTGTCACGGAGTGCATCACGGAGCACGGCCTCTGTGACACGCTATGGATGCGGAAGCCTTCTGGAAAATCACCCGAAAATGGCCCGGGCAGCACCCTGCCGCGTTGGCAGCGTGTCACGCTGCCTGGGCAGCGCGTTGGTAGACCTTGGTCGTGGAGGCCACCTGCCGTGGCACGTTGCCAACGCGCAGGTGGGCTGTTGTGTGCCTCCTCCTTGGCGACGTTCGCGTGTTGATTCCGTTTCCAAGCCTCTACCTCACCAACTCATGGATTAGTTGCTCAAAAGTCATCAAAACCTACAAAACAAAGGCTAATCATGTTGGTTAGCACATATCTTTACTTTATCTAAAATTACATGAAAATGTATACAATAATCTTAGATAAACAAGACTAATTTAAGTCATAAAGCGTATCTCGAGCATATAGTTTTGCCCGTGATCACAACCTCACACTTAAAGCCTTGTTCGTCCTCGAACAACCTTTTACATATCATGCATATGGAGACTCCCACATAACTAATTTATCAAGAGAATTCAAGTTACGGCTATAATGATTACGTAAGATACAAGCTAAAAATAGAGCATGCCTGATTTGATCATTGAAATGAAGTACCACTATGTTAAGACTTCTTATCCTCAAGAATCGACTCTCAATTTTAGCAAACTCATGCAAATCAACTGATTTATAAATCCCACAAGAATTATATCCTTCATTCAACATGTGCCCCTCACGGAAAGAGAGTTACCCCATTTAACACGCAAAAAAAATTTTTTATATCACAACATGTGTGGGTATATGAATAGAATTACACTCACTCTCACAAAGAATTCACATGCATTATGTAATGACCCATAAGCTTGCCCTTAGTGTTTTATTCCACTAATTTAAGGATGTGTGAATGTAAGATCAAGTAGGACTTTTTAGGTTGTAATGTAACTCAGGTGCGGGTAGGTACTATTATGATCAGTAATAGTGACTATCTTTCCTAAGCGCTTTTAATACATCACGCCTTCATTACGAACTTCCCTTCCCTTACTTCACCTTTTTCTCCTTTTAGTTTTCTTTTTCCTCTTTTGTTCCCCCATTTCTTTCGACACTTTTAGCTTATTAGTAAGGAGTACTTAAGCAATATGTTTCATTCATTTCTTTTCTTACTCCCTACTAATAACCAACCATTTTCACACAAATGCACCTTTTTCCTTTTATCAACTATTTACAACTTGCTATTTTTCCTTCTTTTTCATTCTTCTCACTCCTTTACCCTTTCGGATTTTTCCTTTAAGCACTTCGGAGTTTTGATTCAATTTCAAGGCTAATGAAAGAAAAAGGATTAAGCTTATGTTGCAGCTGTCAAAGAATAGGCTCAAGGCTCAATGGGGTTAACTAGGATTAATTTTTCAAGGTAGGTATAATGAGGGATAAAAGTTTGGTTCATTCAAAGAAATGCCTAAATCATCTCCTACAATTCACATCCTTCATTTCATTTTATATACACACCAGGCAAGTTCTAGACATCCACAATAGCACAGAATACTCAAAAACCTTACACTCATGGCACATGCTCAAATCAAGACACATTCAGCAGACTCTTACTCAGCTAATCACAAGAATTCAGGATTAAGCTTCAATCATATTGAGTCAGATTCAAGAACCTAAGTGTCTCGAACAAAGTTATACACTTGCATGCTTCACACTGAACATACTTGCATCTTACAACCATGTATAGCACATAACAAGAACATCAAGCACCAATTAGTTATGGTTTCAAAAACCCAAAACCTATCGACTAATTTTCCTCAAGACGGTCGTCATCCATCCATCGTCGGAAACAGTCCCTAGCTATGACTAAAAACTTTATATACAGACCAAGGAAAGAAAAAGAAAAATTTTATTCCTCGGTTCAAATACCCCCCGTCGGAAAAGAACCGAAAAGAAAAACCAACGGGTGATGAAGTCATGCCTAATTCAGAAAAAAATTTCAAATTTTTCAAATTTCTCACAAGCATTACATTCACCAAAAATCGTTAAGCACAACAATTTTTTTTTGAAATTTCCCTCACCCCACACTTAAATCATGCTATGTCCTCATAGCATCAAATTAAAATTTAAAAAGGGTGAGAAATACTCCCTGAGGCCTTTAGGCCTAGCTAGAAACATGCCTTTCTTCAACTTTGCACAAGTGGGTGTTCAACCCCACACTTTTTCTCTTCTATGCTTGTTAGCTTCCTCCTCCACAGGTACTCAGACTTCCCCTCCATCTGTGCTTAACTTTCCACCAAAACAAAACAAGATGAAAATAAACAAAAATTAACTCAATTGCAAGAAATTAAAATGGTACCTGTGGTACCCTTGGGTTGCCTCCCAAGCAGCGCCTAATTTTACGTCGCGGCACGACGTACCAAGTTTCACCACTTTTTCCTCCACCTTGAGGATATGAATCTCACCCCTAATTTCTTTTCTAATTTTCTCTTATGTTCTAGGGGTGGTGGTGAAAATTGTAAGGACCAAGCAGTAAATGTTGCCATTTGCATTTGTTGGTCCTTAAGTAAGCGAAGTCATTTTGGCTCTCTGAGTTAGCAAATTTCAAAATATACGGGGCTTGGTCCTCCTCTAGACATTTCTCGATAAGCTTGGAAGACTCTACTTCTATGTTGTCAACCAAACTTAATGTCGAAAAATGCGTCGAGTGTGGTCCAATACACCTCAACTCTGAAACTGTATTTTGCTTGACCTCCTTACTTGGATACACCTTCTCAGCATCAACATCTATCTCTTCATTGATGTCAAATGGGGGATACTCTATCTCGTCTTCCAAGAATGGATTTTCCATACGTGTGAGCCCATCACGGGGACACTCAAGAGATTCTAATTGTTGGGCTTCATCCAAGAATTCACCCTTTTCGTCCTTTTGTAGTTCCTCTTGAATCTCGGCTAAAACTGTTGCCTGTGATTTATCATACGCTTCAGCTTCAGCGATCATCTCCGTGAATTTGATGCTCATCCTTTCTAGAGCCTCTGCATTCTCTTCTTGCTGAATTCTCAATACTGCCATCGCCTCCTTCATTGCTTCTGATTGCTCCAAGAGTTGTTTCAGCATGTCTTCAATTCGAGCTTGGCGTCCCAAGTCCTCATTTTCAGCATACCTATACTCAGAAAAAACAACAGAAGGATCACAGTAGGGGCTTAGGGGAGGGGAATATGCATTCGGACAGCCATCCCAATGGCCATCTTGACCACCACATATATGGCACGTGTTACAGTGTTGCCATGAGTGGTGTCCTCCGCAATTCAGACAAGATTCACTAAAATATGAGTATCCACCATTGAAACCATTTATATTCCACGATGTCATGTCAATAAGGGTATTCGAAAAAGAAAGAGTAAAATGCAAAAGAATTAAAACAAACACTAAGACTAAGTTGTCAGCACTTGAGAAAAATAAGAATACAGTAAATTACACTTAAAACAATTTCACCAATTGCCTAGTCTCCCCGGCAACGGCGCCAAAAACTTGTTCGGTGGTTTGCTTATAGGTTAAAACCGACACGCAAGTGCACGTGGTCAAACAAGTAATAAAGTGGCTAAGTAAGCCAAGTATCGAACCAAGGAGACTCTGGATAAGTAAAATTGCTTAAGTATACTATATTCTAGCTTACTTCTAATTATGCTGACAACAACGTAACCAAAAGTTAAATAATTTTTTGTTTATAAATTATATACTAAAACTATTAACAAATATTTACTGTGAATTGAAACTATGGATATGAGCATTGCCAAGGTTAAGAACAAGTAATGAACTTGATTATAATCATAATTTGGTTATTCTTCTCTTCCTGTTGCTAGCCAAGAACATTAGCCTAGAGATTAAAACTCTCGTATTTAATCTCACTTTAGAATCATAAACCCATTCGTCTACATTTCTGTGATCAAATGCAATTTATGACCTAGCAATACAATTTCGGTTCCTAAATTGACTAATACGGCTTTCAAGTATATTTCTATCAGGAAAGCACATCAAAACCCAATTTTCCCAAATCAAGTTAAGAACAATACCCTATTAACTAACAACTTTCCAATTTCTTGCTCTCTCGAGTGAAATTGGACTTTTTAGATGTACATTAATGCCGGCCACACACTAATGCAGTAGAAACAAGAATTAATAGAACAACATGGAAGAAGAAGCTGAAAAACCATATAATTAACAATCAAAATTCATCACCATTGTTCAAAACCTCAGCAAGGAAGAGAATTAGCCACTCATTTGTGGATTAATCATCCTAAAACAAGTGTTAATCATACAAACAATTGATTGAAAGAAGAAAGAAAGAGAGAAAATCCCTTAGCTTTTTCGTCCCTCAACTGCCTCTAACCCACGTCCTTGCTCCACCAAGTCTGAATTCTGAAAAATAAACCTAAGTGTGCTATTTATAGTAGTAGGACTCTTTCCCGGAATAACAAGCAACGTGTCACGGAGTGCATCGCGGAGCACGGCCTCCGTGACACGCTACGGATGCGGAAGCCTTCTGGAAAATCACCCGAAAATGGCCCGGGCAGCACCCTGCCTCGTTGGCAGCGTGTCACGCTGCCTGGGCAGCGCGTTGGCAGCCCTTGGTCGCGGAGGCCACCTGCCGTGGCACGTTGCCAACGCGCAGGTGGGCTGTTGTGTGCCTCCTCCTTGGCGACGTTCGCGTGTTGATTCCGTTTCCAAGCCTCTACCTCACCAACTCATGGATTAGTTGCTCAAAAGTCATCAAAACCTACAAAACAAAGGCTAATCATGTTGGTTAGCACATATCTTTACTTTATCTAAAATTACATGAAAATGTATATAATAATCTTAGATAAACAAGACTAATTTAAGTCATAAACCATATTTCGGGCATATATTTTTGCCCGTGATCACTCACACTAGGTTGTATTTGAGGATTGTCATCCTTCGGAGGGGGAATGTATGGGTTTGAGCTGCGATAATAGCATTCTCCATTAGAATTTTTGTTAGCTCATCTTTTATTGCGATAAACCCAATCCTGGTTGTCTCTGTTCCTCCAAGATTGATTCTCCTTGCTTAGTCACCAAGGGCCTTAATTGGCACCTTGGTACCCCAGGCGAGAACCCTCCATCTGATTTGCCATGAATTGGCACTCCCCTTCATACCTGGGTGGTGAGGCTTCTCCTCCATATGGCATTGGACCTTGAGTCTCCATGTCATTGACACTCTTAGACCAACTCCCCATCACATGCTCCATCATCAATTTAAGGTGTATTATCATTTTTGCCAAAGTCTCATCTCACTTCTCTTCCCTCTTTCTCATCTCGGCGGTCATAAAACTTGAATCTACACCATTCGGAGGTACTTTAGTTTCCCTCATGTGCCAAGCCCGGTTCATTTTAGTCATCCGATCCAACAAAGCTCTAGCTATTCCATAGTGTTGGTCAATAAGAGATCCACTTTCTAAGTTGTTTACCACAGACTTGTTAATGGAGTCCATGTAAAAACTTCGAAGGAGCACTCTATCCGGAAGCTCGTGGTTGGGACAAAGAGACACTTTCTTCTTGAATCTCAGCCAAGCCGCATGTAAAGGTTCACCAAGTGTTTTCCTTAAATTGGTGATATCATCTCTTAGCGGAAACATCCTCGAAGGAGGAAAAAACCTATTGAAAAAGGCTTCGATTAATTCTTGCCAATGTTATACATCCCGGAGGGAGATCCTCAAGCCACATGGTCGCTTCCCTAGCCAAGGTGAATGGAAAGAGAATTAATCTGATAGACTCTTGACTTATATTGGTGATGTTAAATGGTTATAAAATCTCAAGAAAATTTCAAAGATGTAGATTTTCATCTTCACTTGGCTGACCACCAATGAGTCCTTTCATCTGTAACAAGTATAGCATTATACTAGTCACATGGAACACTGCATTCCCTATCGTGGGTGATAGGCGAATGGCACATACTGTGTCTTGTATCATAGGGTCATTATCTTGTGGTCCATATGACCATCCACGAAACTCTTTTGAGATTGTCAGCCAATATTAGTCATCCTATAAAGGTACCCAAAAATAAAACAACTGCAAAAACAAAACACAAGATGCTAAATTACTTTAACTCAACAATCAAAGGCTATCTAATGGCATTCCCCGGCAATGGATCCATTTTTGATAACGTTTAAATTCACTCCTCGTAAAGAAAGAGTGTAAATAGTCATTAGCAAAAAAAATAACCTGCTGACTGTCGGGGTCGAATTCCATAGAGAATGCATGTAATACCCCAGAAGTGCCCAAGACTAGACTTAGAATTTAAAATGAGAAGTGCCCAAGTGATATTTTATAACTTAATCTTAGTCGTGTTTGTCAATTTAATTTATTATATTCTCATATGATTTTATGTAATTTCATGCATAAACTAACCAACATGATTAGTCTTTGTTTTGTAGGTGTAAAATGCATAAGAGGGACTAAATAATGATGGTTGAAGTGAAGGAATAGAGTTTGAATCAAATTGAAAAAGAAGGAAAGTGGACATTCCAAGGGAAGGCTGGCTGTGCCAGGCAGCGTGCCACGCTATTCGTGTGCTGCGCCCAGCGACGTGCCACGCCTCAGGGTGTGCGCGCGGATGGTTTCACAAGGCAGGCACCCCGCCCGATGGAAATGTGCCACACCAGGCGCCTTACGTGTCCAAGACATACTGCGGCATGTAAGAGGCGTGATGTCCTCCGTGCCACGTCGTTGCTCAACGCCCATGACAATGCCAGAGTCGACAATTCTAGTGAGCAGGCGCGATTGCTCCATGTCACGGAGAAAGATTAGCATAACCAGGTCCGTGACACGAAGCCAGTTTAACCACGGGCAAAATTTTCATTTTCTCACTTAATATAAATAGGATCCTTAGCTTCTAAAAGGGATTATAACGAAAATATATTGGGAAGAACGGAAAGGGGTGAAGGGAGAAGCGAAGAACTTCACCTAGGGTTCATTATTTTTCATTCTCTTTTAACTACACTTATAAGTACATTACTTTAATTATGTTTATGAGTAATTGTACAAACATGAGTGGCTAAAACCCATCCTCTAGGGTTGAGGCCACATGATATGAATGTAAATGCATAAATTCATCTTTGGTTTGAGTTTTTAGTTTTTGTTTTGTCTTGCATTCTTAATTATTGTTGTTTTTATGCTTGATCACCATGAAAACAAACTCGTTAAGTTTAAGTAAAAGCTCGAAAGAGTAACCCTAGGTTAGAACACAAGAATGTAGGGAGCGAGTTCTTGTCTTCATGATAAGATTCACGGTTAGGATAAAAACTATACCTAATTTTCCTTTCTTGGTTAATAAAATGAGATGATAGGTAGACACCGACTTAGAATTGTCACATCACCGCTCATAGAAGTAGTTGTGAAGCTAAGTCAGGTTAAATGTTTAGAGGTAAAAAAGTCCATAATCAAGGGCATAAACCCTGCTAACCACATCCACTTAGTTAAAGTGCTCATGAATTAAGACGTCATATCCCCGCTCAACGATATAGGTGTGAGACTAGTTTATTGTGTTTAGAGGCTCGAGAGACCATGAAAACTTCTTTTTAACTCTGTAAGACAACAACTGAAGTTTTAATACTTGAACCATTGTGGATTTTAGCATTGCATGATTATCTGGCCATAACTCTAGTTGCTTTTTGTATTGTTTCTTGATTTTTTTTGTGATCACACCTAGATTTAAGTACCAAATTTCAAAATCTCTAAAATCAACACTTGTGAAATTTAACTTAATACTTGAACTTGAACATTCGCTGAAATAGCCCAGTCCCTGTGGGTTTGACATCCGGCTCTTAAAAGAGCCACTGTATTACTTGTACGACCGTATGCTTGCGCGTGCGCTGGGGCATGAGGGAAATTTCAAAAAATAAATTTTTTGCTTAGTGTATTTGAGTGAAGTTGGTTCTTTGTATAATATTGTTTGATGAAAAAGTTTGAGTCGAGCATATTTCACCCACCCTTTGGTTTTTCTTTTCGGTTCTTTCTGAAAGGGGGCACTTTGAACCGATGAATAAAAATTTTTCTTTGTCTGTATATAATATTGTTAGTATTATTTAGGGAATTTTCCCAATGATGGATGGATGATGACCATCTTGAGGAAAAATTAGTCAATAGGTTTTTGTTGTGAACCCTTAGCTGATTTATAGTTTGATGTTCTCGTTATGTGCTGTACATGATTGTGAGATGCAAGTGGTGTAAATTCTGAAGAATTTTGAGCAATTGTATGACTTTTTTTGAGATACCTAGGCTCTTGAATATTACTCTATGTGCGTAAAGCTTAATTTTGAATTCTTGTGATTAGATGAGTTAAGAGTCTACTGAATTTTCCTTGAATTGAGCATGTGCTGGGAGTGTAAGGCTTTGTGAATATTCCATGCTTTTGTGTAGTGCCTAGGATTTTCCTGGTGTGTATACAAAATAAAATAAGGGATGTTAATTGTAGAAGATGATTTAGGAACTTCTTTGAATGAGCCCAAATTTTTATCCATCTCTTTACCTACCTTTAGTTTATGATCATAGTTAGCCCCATTGAGCCTTTAGCCTATTTTTTGCTAGCCACAAAATGAGCTTAATCCTTTCCTTTCAATAGCCTTGAATTTGATCCAAAACTCCAAAGCACTTAAGTGAATAATGCAAAAGAGTTAATGAGTGAGAAGTTGGAAGAAGAAGAAAAATAGTAGTTGTGGGTGTTGAAGAAAATACTAGAGGTGCATTTGTCTAAAAAATGCATAAGTGTTGGTTGGGAATAAAAGAAGAAAAGAGAGAAAAAGTTTCTTAAGTACTCGTTAATAATAGCTTAAGTGTGCCTAATGAAATGGGGAAACAAAGAGAAAAATAGGAGTTGAAAAGAATAAAGGTGAAATAAGAGGAGAGAAATTCGTAATGAAAGTGTGATGTATTTAAAGTGCTTAGGGAAGATAGTCAGTATTACTAGCTAGAAAAGTACCTACCCATCCCTTAGCTTATATTACAACCCACTAAGTCCTACTTGATCTTACTCTCAAAAATTTCTAAATTAGTGGAGTAAAACACTAAAGGCAAGCTTATGGGTCAATACATGTTGCATGTTAATTCTTTGTGAGAGTGAGCTTATTTCTTATTCATACACCCATATAATGTACAATTTGAAAACTTATGAGTGAAAAAAATGGGTAACTCTCTTGTTGTGAGGGCACATGTTTGATGAAGGATAAAATTCATGTCAGATGTTGTAATTGGTTAATTTGCATGGATTTGCTAAGTTTAAGAGTTGATTCTTGAGGCTGGGAAGTTTTAACTTAGTTATATAGGGATTTAATGGTGGGATATTTGTTGCTCTATTTTAAACTTGCTATCTAAAACAATCGGTGTAGCCGTAGCTTGAATCATCTTCTTTCAATTAGCTATGTGTGAGTTCTTCGTGTGCATGAGATGTAATAGAGTTGTTCGAGGACGAATAAGGCTTTAAGTGTGGGGTAGTGATCTTGGGCATAATTACGTGACCAAGTGCTATTTTATAACTTAATCTTAGTCATGTTTGTCAATTTAATTTATCATATTCTCATGTGATTTTGTGTAATTTCGTGCATAAACTAACCAACATGATTGTTCTTTGCTTTGTAGGTGTAAAATGCATGGGAGGAACTAAATTATGATGGTTAAAGTGAAGAAATGAAGTTTGGATCAAATTGCAAAAGAAGGCAAGTGGACATGCTAAGGGAAGGCTGGTCACGCCAGGAAGCATGCCATGTAATTCGTGAGCCGAGCCCAGTGCTGTGCCACGCCGTAGGGTGTGCATGCGGATGGTGTCACAAGGCAGGCACCCTACATGATGGAAACGTGCCACACCAGGCTCCTTGTGTGTCTAAGTCATGTTGCGGCATGAGAGAGTCACGATGGCCTCTGTGCCACGCCGGTTGCTCAGCACCCATGACAATGCCAAAGTCGACAATTCCAGTGAGCAGGCGCGATTGCTCCGTGTCACGAAGAAAGATTGGTGTGACCAGGTCCGTGAAACGGAGCCAGTTAAACCATGGGAAAAAATTGCATTGTATCACTTAATATAAATAGGACCCTTAGCTTCTAAAAGGGATTATCACGAAAATATTTTGGGAAGAATGGAAAGGAGTGAAGGGAGAAGTGAAGAACTTCACATAGGATTCATTATTTTTCATTCTCTTTTAGTTACTCTTCTAAGTACAATTACTTTAATTATGTTTAAGAGTAATTGTACAAACATGAGCGGATAAAACCCTTTCTCTAGGGTTGAGGCCACATGATATGAATATAAAGGCATGAATTCATCTTTGGTTTGACTTTTAGTTGTTGTTTTATCTTGCATTCTTAATTATTGTTGTTTTTATACTTTATCACCATGAAAACAAACTCGTTAAGCTTAGGTAAAAGCTCAAAAGAGTAACCCTAGGTTAGAACACAAGAATGTAGGGAACAAGTTCTTGTCTTTACGATAAGATTCGCGGTTAGGATAAAACTTATACCTAATTTGCCTTGCTTGATTAATAAAACGGGATGATAGGTAGACACCGACTTAAAATTGTCACATCACTGCTCGTAGAAGTAGTTGTGAAGCTAAGTCAGGTTAACTGATTAGAGGTAAGAAGTCCATAACCAAGGGCATAAACCCCATAAACGACATCCACGTAGTTAAAGTGCTCACAAATTAGGACGTCACATTCCCGCTCAATGATGTAGGTGGTGAGACTAGTTTGTTGTGTTTAGAGGATTGAGAGACCATGAACACTACTTTTTAACTCTGTGAGACAACAAATGAAGTTTCAATACTTGAACTATTGTGAATTTTAGCATTGCATGATTATTAGGCCTTAACTCTAGTTGCTTCTTGTATTGTTTCCCGATTGTTTTGTGATCACCCCTAGATTTAAATACCAACTTTAAAAATCTCTACAATCAACACTTGTGAAATTTAACTCAACACTAGAACGTGAACATTCGCTGAAATAGCCTAGTCTTTGTTGGTTCGACATCCGGCTCTTAAAAGAGCCACTGTATTACTTATACGACTGCGTATGCCTGCGCATGCGCTGGGGCACAACAAGAAGTAGTAGAAAATCTGAGATTTCTTCTCAGAACGACTCGTTGTATGGGTCGTTGGAGGGTCTAATGACTTGTTGGAGGTGCTCGTGGTGAGAATCTGCGGAATAGACTTGGGAGTAACAAGTCTCAGAATGACCCATTAGTCTATGTAATGGGTCGTTGTAAGGGGGTTGTTGGGAAGATGGTCTTGTTCAAAAAGGGTGGCACGAGTCACAGCACAACTTGTTGCTTAGAAAGACGAGTCGTTGGATGCTCCCTTTGGAAGGACTTCTGGAAAATAGGCAGTGGTGACGACGGATGGTAGTGACGAGTCGTTGGGATTGGTAATGACTCGTGGTACCAGTCATGGTAGCATACCTGAGTCCAAAAAGTGGGGTGAAGCAAGGAGTGAAGTAATGACCCATTAGAGCCAGTAACGACTCATTGTCGTGCCCATTGTCACTGGTAGTGCAGAATTTCTAGATTTTTTATTAAGGGTATTTTCATCATTTCTAAGCCCTCAAGTCTTAAACTACGTCATTTTAAGCTCATTTAATAGGGTCTTAAGGTTGTTAAACATATTCTAAGCCTTACCATTCCCATGCATGCAACTTAGAGTTTTCTATTGAGATCAAGATTGAAGAATCTCTCCAATTCCCTTTAATTTCCTTGGGCTTTCAAGAGGGAGTGTTGATCAGATTTACCCAGATATGTAAGGTTATGAATGATATTTCCTTTCACAGTCTTGCTATAAATTCTTCCCAATTTCATGGATTTCAATTCTAGATTCAAGTTTCATGATCTTATGAGATTTATTCCAATTCTTGTGAAATTCTCTATAATCTATCTATGAGTTAATTTCCTTCATGTATCATCATGTTTTATGATCTATGGGCAGATTTTATACCTATTTTGATTATAAATTTATAGATTCTAATTTTAATTAAATTATTCCCAATTATGTAAGTTTTCATGAAAAGTCAAGTTATGATTCTATTATGATTTCGATCTTATCAAGTCTAAATTATGATTTATGATTTATGTTAGGATTTTCTTCAAGTACTCTTCATGGATTTATGAACATCGAGTATATGAATGTTTTACAAGTATGCATGGTTTTCATGATTTATGGATTTATGACTCTTGGCCAATTCATGGGCCCTTGTTCATGGCTAAACATGTAAAAAGGGGATCAATGATGTTGTTATTTATTTGTCCATGAACTTTATGAATGATTTGTAAACCTTGAGCCCTCATATTATGTTATGATATTTACTTGACATTCATGTTGTCCTATTCTTATGCACTCGTATGCATTTTAACTATCCTTTTTAGTTACCTTGCTTATTCGATACATTCCATGTACTGACCGTATACTCTATGCTATATCATCTCATGATACAGGTTCGAGGGTTCAGTCTCAGTCGCATCTATATTCTTGCTTATCCCTCAGACCTATTTAGCGAGTAGGTGGTGAGTCCTCATCTTTCGAGGGCCCTTTATCAGTTGTATTTAGTGTTTTCAGTTTCATACTATCGTGAGTTAGTTTGGGTCTTGTCCCATCAACTCGTCAGTAGTAGAGGCTTTTCAGAAATAGCATGTGTTCAGTTTTAGCCTTGTGTTATGTATTCATCTGTTATGATATTTTCAGACTTCCGCTATATTATATGTGTTATACTTTCGCTTGATTATGTTGAATATAGATGTCATGTTCATGCCATGGGTCGACCTGGAGCCTCTCGGGGTATTTTGTCCCGTGTCTCAATCCGGGCTTAAGTTCGTGTCATGACAAAAGTGGTATCTGATCATTAGGTTTTGAAGTGTCCTAGGGTGTCCGAAAGCCGTGTTAAGTCGAGTTTTTTCATGAGTGTGAAGCGCGCCACACTTATGATGAAGAGGCTATGAAACATTTTAGAAAATGTCCTTTTTTCATGATCTATGTCGTGAGATGAAATATCTCTCTATCGTTCTAACTCGTGCTATACGCGTTTATAGAATCATGCCTCCTCGTCGCGTCAATGAAAGAAGAAATGGAAATGGAAATGTCCATGAGAATGGAAACGAGGATGGGCACCAGTAGGCCCCACTAGCCCCATAGGATCATGTGCCCGAGAAGGTTGCCCATGCAGAGTTCAGGGCAGCCATACTGATGCTAGCTTAGGCTTTGACCGCTCAGGTCAACCAATAGGAGGTAGCATATGTCCCAAAGAATAGGAATGCAGTGGTGGCGAGAGTTAGAGATATTTTGAGGATGAACCCTCCAGAGTTTCTTGGGTCGAAGGTGGACGAGGATCCACATGAGTTTATTGATGAGGTTCTGAAGATCACCTAGATCATAGGGGTGACCGGGGAGGAGTGCACAGATCTAGCCTCATATCAGTTGAAAGGGGTTACGCACATTTGGTTCAGGCAATAGAAGGATAGCAGGACAGTTGGAGCAAGCCCCATTAGTTGGGATGAGTTTCATGCCGTATTTCTGGATCGATTCTTCCCTCGTGAGATGAGGGAGATTAAAGCAGTCGAGTTTGTGAACCTAAATCAAAGAAAGATGACAGTTTAGGAGTATGCCTTGGAGTTCACTCGCTTGTCCAATTATGCCCCAGAGATGGTGGCTGATCAGAGAGCATGGATGAGGCAGTTTGTGCACGGGGTAGCAGACTACCTGGTTAAGGATTGTAGGACCACTATACTTCACTAGGACATTGACATTCCTCGATTGGTTCTGTATGCCCCGCAGATGGAGGCGGTACATTTAAGAGAGAGAGAGAGGCCAAGAGGGACGTGACAGACAGTTATGGGTTCTCGCAGTAGAGATCGAGAGGCGGACATCGGCAGCAGTCTCATCATAGGTCTTTAGCTCCAGCACTATCATCAGTCAGTGCTCCATCTAGGTTGCGAGGTGATCAGAGGAGCAGAGCCTCAGGTTCGAGGGACCAGAGAAGCATGCAGACAGAGCGTACCTTTCTGTCCCGCGGGAAGTATGGCAAGAGCCATATGGGAGAGTGCTTGTTAGGATCAGATATCTATTTTGGGTGTGGTATATATAACCACATGTGTTGAGAGTGTCCCTTAGCTAGACAGCGTGATGGCAAAGGCCATGCTTAGGCTACTAGTTCAACAGCAGCACCAACACGCCTAGATTAGTAGGGTGTGTCCACCAGTGCAGGTGGTGGCCAATGCCAGAATAGGTTTTATGCCCTTGCGCCTTGATAGGAGCAGGAGACTTTACCATATGTGGTCACTGGTATGTCACAATTATTCCACTTGATGTTCATGAATTGTTAGATCCAGGGGCTACCTTATCTTTCATGATGCCTTATGTTGCTAGTAGTTTCGGAGTCAGTCCCAAAACCATATCAAAACCCTTCTCAGTCTCTATTCCAGTCAGTGATTCAGTTATAGCTCAATAGGTATATAGAAATTGCCCTTTCACTATCCTTTAGAAAGTCACCTTAGCAGATTTAGTAGAGCTAGCCATGATAGATTTTGATGTTATCTTCGACATGGATTGGCTACATGTATGTTATGCCTCAGTCAATTGTAGAACCCGTGCAGTAGAGTTCATATTTTCAAGTGAGTCAGTGCTAGAGTGGGAGGGTAGTTCGGGCCTGTAGGTCGCTTCATTTTCTACCTTAAGGATAGAAAGTTGATTTCTAAAGGTTGTGTGTACCATATAGTTAGGGTTAAGGATGCTACATCTGAAACCCCGACTATCCAGTTAGATCCTGTAGTGTGTGAATACCCAAAAGTGTTTCTAGATGATTTAGCAGGGTTTCCTCCCGAGCGGGAGATCAATTTTGGTATTGACCTTCTTCCCGATATACATCCTATATCTATTCCTCCCTACAAAATGGCCCCAACCTAGTTAAAGGAGTTGAAGTATCTTTTAGACAAGGGTTCATCAGACTTAGAAAATCCCCATAGGGTGCACCAGTTCTTTTCGTCTGGAAGAAGGATAGCTCCCTTCAGATGTATATTGATTATCGGCAATTGAACAAAGTTACCATCAAGAACTTGTACTCCAGAATTGATGATTTATTTGACCAGCTTCAAGGTGCCAAGTGTTTCTAAAAAATAGACCTCAAATTCGGATACCATCAACTCAGGGTTCAGAAGAGTGACATTCCGAAGACAGCCTTCAAAATTCGGTATGGCCACTATGAGTTCGTAGTTATGTCCTTTGGAATAACGAATGCTCCTGCTCTTTTATGGATGTGATGAACAGTGTGTTCAAGCCATACTTGAATGTGTCTATGATCGTGTTCATAGATTACATCCTTATATACTCTTGGAGCGAGGAGGAGCATGCCGCTCATTTGAGGGTGGTGTTACAGACCTTGAAGGATCATCAGTTGTATGCTAAGTTCAGCAAGTACGAGTTTTGGCTAGACTCAGTGACATTTTTGGGTCATGTGGTATCAATTGAGTGTGTGCAGGTGGACTCACAAAAGATAGAAGCGGTGAAGAATTGGCCTAGACCAGTTAGTCCTTCTAATATCAGGAGTTTCCTAGGTTTGGTTGGTCATTATTAGAAGTTCGTTGAAGGGTTTTCATTCATTGCAGCACCGTTGACTAGATTGACCCAGAAGAAAGTGAAGTTTCAATGGTTGGAGACTTGTTAGAAGAGCTTCCAAAAGTCGAAGACTCGACTCATCTCAGCACCAGTGTTGACCCTACTTGAGGGCACCAATGGGTTTGTGGTATATTGTGACACTTCAAGGATTGGCCTTGGTTGTGTACTAATGCAGCATGGTAAGGTTATAGCGTATGCTCCCAGGCAGCTGAAGGTCCATGAAAAGAACTACCCGACTCATGACCTTGAGTTGGTTGCGGTAGTATTTTCCTTGAAGATTTGGAGACACTATCTGTACGGGGTCCATGTAGATGTGTTTACGGACCACAAAAGCCTACACTACGTGTTTACCCAGAAGAATCTAAATCTACGTCAGAGGAGGTGGTTGGAGCTTCTTAAGGATTATGATATGAGTGTGCTTTATCATACGAGAAAGGCCAATGTGGTAGAAGATGCTCTTAGCAGGCTTTTTATGGAGAGTGTATCTCATGTAGATGAGGAAAGGAAAGAGCTAGTGAAGGATGCGCATCGACTTGCACGATCGGGAGTTCGTCTTGTTGACTCGATAGATGGTGGTGTCATTGTTCATAATGGATTAGAATCATCTTTAGTGACTGATGTTAAGGCTAGGAAAGACGAGGATCCTATTTTGGTAAAGTTGAAAGAAGCTGTTTGAAATCAGAAGGTGGAGGTCTTCTCCTAAGGAGGAGATGGCGTTCTCCAATATCAGGGTCGTTTGTATGAATCAGATGCTGGTGAATTGAGAGAGCAGATGTTGCACGAAGCTCATGGTTTCAGATATTCTATCCATATAGGTTCCACCAAGATATACCGTGACCTACGGGAAGTCTATTGGTGGAACGACATGAAGAAAGACAAAACATAGTTTTTGGCTAAGTGTCCAAATTATCAACAGGTGAAGGTTGAGCATCAGAAATCGGGAGGTGTGCTTCAGGACATTGGCATTCCTACTTAGAAGTGGGAGGAAATCAATATGGACTTCATTAAAGGGTTGTCTCGTACATGCTGACAGTATGACTCTATTTGGGTGGTTGTGGACAGGTTGACTAAGGCGGCTCATTTTCTACTGGTCAAACCTACCGACTCAGTGGAGGATTATGAGGTTATATATTCGGGAGTTAGTTTGGTTGCATGGAGTTCTCTTGTCAATCGGATAGAGGTACTCAGTTACCTCCCAGTTATGGAGATCGTTTCAGAAGGGACTTGGTACTCAGGTCAAACTTAGCACAACATTTCATCCGCAAAGATGGTTAGGCGGAGTGAACCATTCAGACTCTTGAGGATCTATTGAGAGCGTGTGTGATTGATTTCAAGGGTAGTTGGGATTATCATTTGCCTCTCATTGAGTTTGCATATAACAACAGTTATCATTCCAGCATTTAGATGTCTCCATTTGAGTCTCTCTATGGGCGGAGATGTAGATCGCCTATTAGTTGGTTCGAAGTCAATGAAGCTGCGTTAGTAGGACCAGATTCAGTCCATGAGGCCATGGAGAAAGTTCAGCTTATAAGGTACAGGTTGAAAACAACTTGAGTTTAAAGTTGATGATTGGGTGTTTCTAAAAGTATCTCTTATGGAGGGAGTGATAAGGTTCGGAAAGAAAGGAAAACTCAGTCCCCATTATGTTGGTCCATAAAGGATTGTGAGGCGTGCTGGTGACGTGGCTTATGAGTTGGAGTTGCCCTCAAAATTAGCTTTAGTGCATCCGGTGTTCCATGTGTCACTCTTAAAGAAGTGCATGGGCGATCTGAATTTGGTTGTTCCTGTAGAGAGTGTAGGTGTGAACAACAGCCATAACTATGAGGAGGTTCCAGTGGAAATACTTGATCATCAGGTTCGGAAGGTAAGAAATAAGGAAGTAGCCTCAGTCAAGGTTTTGTGGAGGAATCAGCATGTTGAGGGAGCTATGTGGGAGGCCTAAGCAAATATGATGGCTAAATACCCGCATCTATTTCCTTCCGGCTTAGTTCCATCCTGAGGTATCAATTTCCTCCTTTGTATTTTATTCAGTTCCATGTTTCGTTCATGTTTCCCAGTTTCCTTCATGTCAATGTATGTACATGTGATTCATGAATTCAGTTCAGCCATGTATTCTAGTTCAGAGTTAGTCCCTCTGTTAGTTTTCAGCTTGAATGTTCAGTATTTGGCATGTTAGTTGCATTTCTTAGCTCTTCAGAATGTTTACCCAAATTTGAGGATGAATATTCCCAAGGGGGAGATATTGTAATACCCCGAAAGTTCCTAAGTATAGACTCGCATTTTGAAATGAGAAGTAGCAGAAAATATGATATTTCTTCTCAGAACGACTCGTTGTACGGGTTGTTGGTAGGCTTAACAACTCATTGGAGGTGCTCGTGGTAAGAATCTACAGAATGGACTTGGGAGTATCGGGTCTCAGAACGACCTGTTAGTCGAGGTAACGGGTTGTTGTAAGGGGGTCATTGAAAGGATGGTCCTGGTTAGAAAGGGGTGGCACGAGTCACAAGATGCCTCGTTGGTCAGAAGGA
Organism: Datura wrightii; assembly: GCA_035772735.1. Taxonomy (NCBI): domain Eukaryota; kingdom Viridiplantae; phylum Streptophyta; class Magnoliopsida; order Solanales; family Solanaceae; genus Datura; species Datura wrightii. Next base: position 151,044,357 of record JASDFA010000018.1, read on the forward strand.
CGAGTCGTTGGATGCTCCTATGGGAAGGGCTTCTAGAAAATTGGCAGTGGTGACGAAGGATGGTAGAGACAAGTCATTGGGACTGGTAACGATTCATGGTACCCATCATGGTAGCAGACTGGAGTCCAAAAAGTGGGATGAATCAACATTATCACATTCATCATCAAAAGCTAAATTTAAGCTCACAAATGCTTTTCTATGGAGATTTTTGTACCTTAAAAAGAAGAAGATGAGCAAAAATCTATTCACTATTCTCTACTTTCTATGCGCTACAAATCTGGTATAGTCTCCCTGGTACTTTCCAAAAGAATGTATAGAAATAGGTAAAAATGCTTATAATTTACGCTGGATGATTTTGCCCTTCCTGCAGGCGGTGCCACTTGAGAGTCACCGGCGTTCCGCCGGTGTCCATCTGCGAAATGCCGCCGCGTCATACATGCATGGATAGTGAATCTTGGGTCCTCCCGGCACTGGTACCAGCGGTTCGCAAGTGCTGAACCGCGTTCCTTCGGTGTTCATTCCACTCTGATCTAGTAGCTTCTACGTTCCAGCCAGCATTTCGTAGGCTCCATCTAGTGGAGTGCCGGTCCCATCTGGTCAAGCTTCAATCCTCTTTTCAAATCCCATGCTTTTGTCCAAGTTCTTGCTTTGTCTCCTTAACCTGCAAAACTTAAAGAGAAAGAATATAAAATCCTCTTAAATGATTTGAAGACTAAGCAAAAGCTCATATTTAAAAGCCTAATGAGTTGGTAAATTAAAAACTCATCATGTGGTGACAAAGAAGCTGGTGGCATCTAGATCCACTTTCCTTCAGGTTATGGATCATGAACGAATTATTGAGGAGTTTATGTTGTGAGGCCTATGGAGGCGGCAACAAGAGGCCCCGTCGTCAGGGTGGTTTTAATGGTTCTCAGTCCTTAGGTAGGGGTTTCTCTGGTAGAGTTCACCCTCAGCACTTTCAAACTTGTAGGCTTATTCAGGAAGCACTACTAATTATAGAGGATGGTTATTTAGGTCAAAGTGGTCAGAGAAGCCAGAGTTCAGCTCAAATTTTACGTGGTTCACACTCTAGGTATTCGAGCCGTGGTGGCTAGTCGGGTAAGCGGGATCTTCTCATCAACCATTTTCAGACAGAGGGTGCTTCGAGTGTGGTGAGTTGGGGAACTTCTTGAGGGAATGTCCTAGGTTTAGGCCGGGCAGACAACAGGGTCAGCTAGTTCACGCCTCCAAAGCTCCACCGCTATCAACCAGAGGTTCTGTATAGGGTAGTAGCGGTGGTCCCTAGGGTGCTAGAGGTTCTTTTCAGCTAGGAAGGTCAGGTGGTCATGGCGAACATAACCATATGTATGATTTTCCAGGGAGGCCAGAGGTTGAGGCCTCAGATGCTGTCATCACAGCTGCGATCTCTTTTTGTCATCAGCCAGCTTCTGTATTATTTGATCCGGGATCTAAATATTCTTATATGTCCGCTTACTTTGCTACTTATATGGAGTTATCATATGAGCCATTATATGTACCTATTCCTGTAGCTACTCCTGTAGTTGATTCTTTAGTAGTGGATCATGTGTACCACTATTGTGTGGTGACTATCTTAGGGTACGACACTTGGATAGACCTTGTTATCCTAGATATGGTAGACTTCGATGTGATAGACATGGATTGTCTATCCCCTTATCAAAAGCGATCTTGGATTATTTTGCCAAGACTGTTACCTTGTGAATGCTTGGTATTCCTCTGATATTGTGGAAGGGCTCTGATAGCCATATGCCAAGGAGAGTTATATCATTTTTAGGGTGCGACGGTTTATAGGGAAGGGATGTTTGGCTTATCTTACTTATGTTCGTGACAATAGTGTCGACACACCTTCACTTGAGTCGGTTCCTATGGTTTGCGAGTATCCTAATGTATTTCCTACTGATTAACCCGGACTTCCTCCTGATCGCGACATTGACTTTGGCATTGATGTTGAGCCGGGTATTCAGCCCATTTCTATTCCGCCATATGGGATGACACCAGCTGTATTGAGGGAGTTAAAGGAGTAGCTTCAGGATATTCTGGGTAAGGGGTTTATCAGGCCTAGCATATCTATGTGGGGTGCTCCCGTTCTATTTGTGAAGAAGAAAGATGGCTCCTTGCATATGTGTATTGACTAAAGGCAGCTGAATAAGGTGACCATTAAGAATAGCTATCCGATGCCACGCATCGATGACTTTTTTGATCAGTTACAAGGAGCAGCGTTGTTTTCTAAGATAGATATGAGATTAGGCTACCACCAGTTGAAGATTTGTATTGCGGATATTCCAAAGACTGCCTTTAGGACTCGTTACGACCACTATGAGTTCCTAGTCATGTCTTTTGGTTTGATTAATGCTCTAGAAACATTTATGGAGTTGATGAACCATGTGTTCAGGGCCTATTTGGACTTATTTGTTATAGTATTCATTGATGACATCTTAGTCTACTCGAGGAGTAGGGAGGAGCATGAGCAGCATTTGAGAATCGTGCTTTAGACCTTGTGAGATCAGCATCTATATGCCAAGTTCTCTAAGTGTGAGTTCTGGCTTGAGCCTGTTGCATTCTTGGGACATGTGGTGTCCAAGAATGGTATTATGGTAGATCCATCCAAGATAGAGGCAATTTGCGATTGGGCTAGGCCCACTTCTCCTATCGAGGTTCTTAGTTTCGTCGGGTTAGCAGGTTACTATAGGTAGTTTATGGAGGGGTTCTCTTTTATTGCGGCGTCTTTCACTAGATTGACTTAGAAGAATGTCCCTTTCCAGTGGTCCGATGAGTGTGAGATGAGCTTTTTAAAGCTCAAGGCCTTGTTGACTTCAGCACCGATTCTGACACTTCCAGTTGAGGGCCAAGGGTTTACAATATATCATGATGCTTCAGAATTGGTTTGGGTTTTGTGTTGATGCAACAGGGTAGAGTTATTGCATATGCTTTTAGGTAGTTGAAGGTTCATGAGAAGAATTACCCTATTCGTGACTTGGAGTTAGTAGCGGTAGTCTTTGTGTTGAAGATTTGGAGACACTACTTATATGGAGTTCATTGTGAGATCTTCACCGATCATCATAGTCTTCAACACATTTTCATCCAGAAACACCTTAATTTGAGAAAGCCTAGGTGGCTAGAGTTGCTAAAGGACTATGACATTTTGATTATTTATCATCTAGGCAAGGCGAATGTGGTAGCAGATGCCTTGAGCGGAAAGGAGGTAAGCATGGGAAGTTTGGCATTTCTAGTGGCTAAGGAGTGACCTTTGGCTTCGAACATCCAGTCCCTAGCCAACAGGTTGGTTAGGCTTGATATTTTTGAGCCGAAATGGATTCTTTCTTGTGTGGAGGCTAGATCTATATTGTTGGAGTAGATTCGGGCACAATAGTTTCAGGATGTGAAATTGAGAATGATTCAAGATAAGGTGTTGAGTGGTGAGGCTAGGAAGGCGACCTTAGATACAGAGGGTGTTTTGAGGATTGAGGGTTGTATCTACGTTCCTAGAGTAGAAGACTTAGTTAGGTTGATTATGGAGGAGGCCCATTGTTCTAGATATTCTATCCACCCAGGAGCAGCAAAGATGTATCATGACTTAAGGAAACATTATTAGTGGTGTGGGATGAAGCGGAGTATCTCTAATTTCTTGTCTAGGTGCTTAAATTGTCAGTAGGTGAAGTACGAGCACCAAAGGCCAGGTGGATTTACTCAGATACTACCCATTCCTGAATGGAAATGGTAACGGATAACTATGGACTTTGTGGTAGGCTTTCCACGTACATTTCAGATATTTGATGCTATATGGGTTATCCTTGATAGATTGGTCAAGCCCGCTCACTTTCTTCCCATTCACACTTTATACAGTTCAGAGAGGTTGATTCATATATAAACTAAGGAGATTGTCTGTTTGCACGAGGTTGCTGTTTCTATCATCTCGAACTGTAGTACTTAATTTATATCGTGTTTTTGGAGGTCGATTCAAGAGAGAATTGGGTACCTAAGTTGATCTTAGCACAACCTTTCATCCACATACTCATAGTCAGTCTAAGTGTACTATTCAGGTTCTAGGGGATATGCTTCGAGCATGTGTTATTGATTTTGGAGGTCAGTGGGACAAGTTTTTGGCTTTGGCAGAGTTCGCGTATAATAATAGATATCATTCGAGTATTCAAATGGCGCCATTCGAGGCATTGTATGGTAGGAGAGGTAGGTCTTCAGTGGGTTGGTTTGATGCTTTTGAGGTTAGACCTTGGGGCATTGACTTGTTGTGTGACTCTATGGGTAGAGTTCGGGTGATTCAGGAGAGACTCCGTGTAGCTCAGAGTAGGTAGAAGAGCTATGCTGATCAGAGGGTTTGAGACTTGGAGTTTATGGTTGGAGATAGGTTTTTTCTTCGTGCAACCATGAAGGGAATGATGAGGTTTGGGAGGAAGGAAAAGCTTAGCCCTAGGTTCATTGGTCCATTTGAGATTCTGCGGTGCATTGGGGAGGTAGCTTATGAGTTAGCTTTGCCTCCAGCTCTTTCGGGTGTTCACCCTATTTTCCATGTGTCTATGTTGAGGCGGTTTATTCCAGATGAGTCTCACATGCTTCAGTGGGATTTGGTTAAGCTTGATGAGTCCTTGGCTTTTAAGGAGGAGCCTGTGGCTATCCTAGACAGGCAGGTTAAAAAGTTGAGGTCGAAGGAGATTCCGTTGATTAAGATTCAATGAAGGCATCATCTAGTCGAGGAGGCTACTTGGGAGACGGAGCTCGACATGCAGACTAGATATCCTCGCCTTTTCAAGTCTCTAGGTACTATCTGTTCTTTGACTTTCGAGGACGAAAGTTCTTTTAGTAGTGGATGTTGTAATGACCCTCCAGGTCTTTCCTTACTTTTGTGCGCTTTTATCATTTTGACCCTCCCCGTGGATTCTACACTACTTTTTGTGACTTGCAGGGATGGGTAGCATGGTTCCCAAAGTGTTCGGGGAGTTTTGAAAAGATTTTCTAGTTTTAGAGTTTCTAGAGTTGAAATGGTTGACTTCGATTATCATTCTTAATAAACGGTTTCGGATGAGAATTCCGTCAGCACCAATAGCTCTGGAATGTGGAGTTTAGACTAGTGGGACCTTTGGTTTGGGTCCCAAGGCTTTCAGACTCATTTTGGGCATTTGAGCAGTTGTCTTTATGTGGTTTAAGTATTGATTTTGGTGTTCATCTTGTCAAGACAACCTCCGATGATCGTTGAGTCTGGAATGCTTTTTCCACTTGAAAAACATACAATTTTGTGTTCACGGCACTATGAATGAATTCTGGGGGTCTGTTTGAAGTTTGAGTTGTGGCTAGTGCCAAGCAGCTCGCTATAAAGGCTTGAGACCACTATAGCATATCCGTCATTGCGATCTGGAGTCTGGTGCAGTGAAAAATTGACAGCTTTATAGGCAGATCACTTCCCTTTTAGCTTATATCATGCAAAACTTGACCCATCATTATTGAGAGCTCTATAAGTGGCGATTTCCACCTTTTCTTGGCAGATTGTTAGGGAAATAGGTAAATTATCTACCCTTCTTCATTCCTTAGCTAACTCTAGCTTCATTTCCGTGTTTAATCCACATTTTTAAGCTTCAAATCCTAGAATTTCTCTTTATGATCTTGATATTTCTAGGCTGATTGAGCCCCAAAAGGAGCTCCGTTTGTGCCCAAATTTCGGGTATGAGTTCCTAAACCTTCGAGGAAACAATGCTGTAATTTATTTTAATTTTTATTGGCGGGCCCTGAGGTTCATTTTCGACCCGATTTTCAGTCCGAATTAAAATATGTCAATATGGGTATCGTTAGCCTCCTTTTGATGAGTAGATCATATTTATGATAGTGTGGCAGCAATCTGAAGCATTGCAGAAGGGGAAAGTTTCCCATTGACAGTTCGTGGCTTGACGTTTGACCGTGAGGTAGGTTACAATTTTCTTTCTTTAGACTTGGCTCAGTCTGGTATATTTTATGAGTTTCATTGTATTAGGGTGATTTGTTAGTTGAAATTAGGTTGTAATGATTTTTTTGAGTTATTGGCCATCTCAAGGAATTTAGAATAATATTCCCTTATAAGCCTTAGTTTAGGTTGTTAGTTGCTATATTGTGGATAAGTTTGGGATCCTTAGGCTAGGTTAGGAGAGGTTTCATAGTAGAATTAAATAAGAGGTATTTTTTTGGAATTATTGGCCGTTATCGATTTGTAGACTTGTTATCGCTTTACTTTCCCCACTTTTCCCTCTGTTATGAGATTGTGGGCCCGATGTTGTGGTTTTGGAGTAGCTGGACTCCAGATTAATATGATTGTAGTATGGAGGGTGATTTACCCTATTTAATGTGGAATTTTACATACATACATACATACATTCATACACACACACACACACATTTGAGTGAGCATGCATACATCCTCATATACATGCACATGGATTGAAGTATGATTTGAAAAGAGAAATACTAATATTTGGCTTTTAAGCTAAATGTCTCATCTTTCACTGATTTGAACTCTAAGGGGAGTGTACTACCATTTTTACTGATTTGTGATTTATAAATGAGTTGCATTATCTATAACATCGTCCGAGGCGAGGCCTGGTCTAGTTATACTCTCTCTCTCTCTCTTACTACGTCTGAGGTTAAATGCCAGACGGCCCGAAGTCATTGCCGGGTTTCCTGCTTTCTGCATTGGCGACATATTGTATTTCATCATCCCATACTGCACTGCATTACTCTTGTATACTTTTATGTATACATTTGTATATGTGTATTATTGTTATTTTCACGTTATCCTTGATCTATTACGATTTTCAAGTTTTCGATAGATAGTTCCTTTCATGTATTTATATTATATATTATTTGCTAAGCTTGGTCGGCCTATGATGCTTGTTGAGTACCCCGTGTTTTGGTACTCATACTACACTTCTGCATCTTTTCTAATGCAGCTCCTAGTACGATTCACCCTCATTGATCTTCTGGTCATCCGTGGATTCTTTTGCTGATTCGGGTCAAGGTGAGCTCTTGGCATCTGGAGATTTACTACTTTTCATCTTGTATATCTTGTTTATATTTTGTATTTTTCAGACAGTTATATTTATTTTGTATAGCCTTATTCTCGTACTTTTAGAGGCTCTTGTACCGGTGACACTAGGTCTGGGATTGGTATCTTGTGTATATTGTCCTTTCTTTTTTCCTTAAGGCCCATGGTATATTTTGTACCTGTTATGTATATATCTATACTTGGTGACCCTTTGTTTGTTTCCGCTTCCTTGTTATTAAGTTGGTCTTCACTTTTAGTATTCGATTTAAGATTTTGGCTTACCTACTGGGGGGTTATAGTAAGTGCTACCATGGCCCGATTATGGGTTGTGACAGAAATATGACAAAGCACCCACAATTTTATATGAAGATAATGCAACATGCATATTACAAATAAAGGGAGGATTCATAAATGGAGATAGAACGAACCACAATTTGCCAAAACGTTTCTACATACATGAGCTCCAGAAGAATGGTGATATCAACGTGCAACAGATTGGTTCAAATGACAATATGGCTGATTTATTCACCAAATCTCTACCAACTGTAACTTTAAAGAAGATGGTGCACAAGATCGAGATGCAATGATTTAAGGATGTTCTCGTTAGGGGGAGTTAATACGCACTGTACTTTTTTTCCTTACGAGGTTTTGGGCCACTGGGTTTTCCTTGTAAGGTTTTTAATGAGACAGTCAATGCATACTATTTGATATATGTACTCATTTTTCTTCACTAGAATTTTTTTCACTAGTTTTTTTTTTCTAGTAAAGTTTAATGAACTTCCATGGGGGAGTGTTGTAAATATATTATATTACAGATATTCATTGAATAAGCTTGCAACTGGATAAACTTGAGATTGGATGAGCTTGCAATCGGATAAGCTCTTAATGTGTATTTGTATTATAATAAATGTCTAAGTTAGGGTTATTCTTCCCCTATAAATAGAGAGGTTCTTTTCATTATAAATTATCCCTCAAGAGAAATAAGAATTATTCTCTTTTTCTCTATAATATTCTTACTCTTACTTTATTATTTCATAACAAAGAAAATATTGTTATTTGAACAGAAAACTAACGTGATAGGAAATATAGTTATGCTGCATTATAAAACAAGACAATAATTTAAATAATATAAAATGTTAATTAATTTTAAAATTCAAAATATCAAGAGTTTTTAAAAGTTCAAGAAAAAAAATTAACAACATAACCAAAAAAACTGGTCTTCATTCTGCTCCAAATACTCATAACAGAAAACTAAGCATAGATAAAATTTGAAACACATAATACTTCTTCTAAATCTAACAGAATTTACATAATTTAAATAGAGTTTGGATTTAATAATTAAAATTTAATTACTATAAATTATTAAAATATAATTAAATAATAATTTTATCTAATGTGAAATTTATTTTCAAAAGGGTAAAAATCTAGTGTGACCATTATAGTGTTTAGCAAGATTATAGTGGGACAGAGAAATCTTGCACCATGCCTTAATACTAATATTTCCTAAATTATTTATGATAAATAATGTGAAACGATATCAAAATATAATAATTATATTTCATGAGATAAGGAAAATTATTTATCTGAATTATGAAACTGTTAGAATTTTGACTAAATACATGGATGTCATGCCAACGTCTATTCTTAAATAACATCATCTTGTAATATATAATGCAATCAATTAAAAGAGGTAACTAATTAATTTTACGGCACTTTCGACGCATAAAACATAGAAAAAATGCGAGGACTTGGATGTGTTTATACAAATATGAGGTTCTTTTACTATTTTTATAGGGAAATCAGTTTCAGGAGTTGGACCGTAGAAAAGAAATGAAAAAGAAGCAAAAAGTGGTTTCTTATGGGTGACAACACAAGCCATACTATCTGGATACTATTCGTAGCTAGTGCCCGTAGCAAAGAATCAGAAAACGCACAAGTGCAGAACTTCAAGGTACGACCAGAGACCACGAGTCGTGACAACATAGTACGACTTATATTGACGGCTCGTGGTGAGAAGCAGAGAACCATCCATATGATATTCTCAAGGTACGAGTGGAATGCACGAATCATACCATCATAGTATGAACCGTAGTAAGGGCTCATAGGATGATCATCAGAGATGTTGTGTTCCAAAAGTTTATGCCACGACTAATAGCCACCACTCATGGTGACCTACCCGAGTCGTAATAGACACCCGTACCTGAGAAGACTAGAAGTTGCCAAGCATAGTACGAGTACATACTATGATTCATAGCACCATGCTACAACTCATAGGTCATCCGGATGGCTGCAGTCCCTGTTAAATTAGGAAAAAAGTTTTAATGATTGTATAAATACTTCCCTTTTATTTTTTATTAGGGAGCCAATACTTTACATTATCAGTGTATTCTAGAGTGTCCCAACAGGACTTGGAGAAAGAAAATACACGAGAGCTTTGAATAAGTTTTCATCATTATACTCTTGACTTTTGAAGATTTATTATGCAATTGATTCTTGAAATTTTCCTTCACTATTGTAAGTTTCTAATGATGAATTACTCTATGTATTCTGATTTTAATCCTACAATTATGAGTAGCTAAAATCACACAACTAGGATTGTGGGAACCTTGGTGAAATAACAAGTTAGGGTTAACACAAAATGATTCTAAACAAATATGAACGCTTGTATTGTTTTTTCTTTCATGATAATTGTTTTTTAATAGTGCACAATATTAGGACTAGCCTATATTCTCTACTAGCTTGAATCTAGAGAAGTAGAGAGTAGGAGAAGGAAAAGACAACAAAGACTTGAAATTATCAATTTTAATTTAATAATTTGAGTTGCAGTCGCAGGAAAGTAATTTGAAATAATTGATAAGGATTATGTTGGAAACGCTCATGAGACCTAATCCGATGATTGAGTATAGTCATCTAATAGGGGTAAATCAACTGTTTAGATAAAAAGTAACTTATCGATTCTATAGGCTAAGTATTGAAATAGATCACAAGTTTAATAAACCTTGCATAGTTATGAATCCAAGGGGAACACTTCCCTAGTTAATTGCATATCTTTGAGAACCATACCATTTCCATGACATTGTCACTCATTATTTCTAAAAAATTCCCCTGTTAGGAAATAACTAAATTAGAAGCGTAAATAATAGCACTAGTTGAAATCTTGACCATATTCCTCGTGGGATATACTCCAACCCTTTTTGGATTCTTTATTTGACAATAACCATGTTATACTTCTTCTGAGGTGTAATTTGAGCATTATCAAAAATGGTACCGTTGCCGGAGAATGCAACTTAGGATTAGATTAATTGCTTTTATTTAATTTTTAGTCTTTATATTCTAGTTTATGTTTTTGTTTGTTTTGTTTTATAAAGTCTACCGCTGGGCAAAGGCTAAGTGCTCAGAGTAGTGGAACTTCCCTAGTACGAGAGTGGCCTCTGTGGGTAGCTTTATGGATAATAAGATGTTGCTAGTTCCCCTTGAGGAGATGTTTGGTGTTGAGACACTAGCAACTGTAATTATGAATTTCAAGGAGGATAGTATCCAGAGGTACGAGGAGATAGTAAATGGATTGGCTGGAATGGGGTCCTTAGTTTCAGGCCGAAGAAGTTGAACTTTGATTTGAAAAATTGTTTAACTCCTCCAGCATAACATTCAGTCCAAGTACTACCAATCTTAGAGCTTAAGGCTCTTCCTTTACATCTGAGATATGCATTTCTGGGGGAGAACAACAATTTTCCAATTATTATTGTTGCAGACCTCGTAGAGTGATAAGTTGGGGCCCTAGTATCAATTCTGAGAAGATTTAATAAGGCAATTGGTTGGACCATTATTGATATCATCGGGATTCCACCAGGCATATGCACCCATAAAATTCATCTTACCAAGTATAGAGCACCAATTCAGATTGAACCCAGCTATGTAAGATTGGTGAAAAAAGAGATTACTAAATGGCTGGACGCTGGCATTGTCTACCCCATTGCTGATAGTAAGTGGGTGAGTTTGGTACAATGTATACCAAAGAAGGGTGAAATCTCTATGGTTCCAAATGAGAAGAATGAGCTAGTCATAATGAGGCCAGTCACAGGTTGGTGTGTTTGCATGGACTATAGGAAACTCAACCATTGAACACAGAAGGACCATTTTCCGATTCCCTTCATGGATCAGATGCTTGACCAATTGGTAGGCGGAGACTGGTACTGCTTTCTCGATAGTTATTTGGGGTACAATCAGATCTCCATCGCCTCGGAGGACCAAGGGAAAACCACCTTTACTTGTCCTTCTGGGACTTTTTCCTTTAGGAGAATGCTATTTGGATTATGTAACGCACCCGCCACATATTAGGCTACATGATGTCCATCTTCTCAGACATGGTGGAGGAAACCATTGAAGTATTCATGAATGATTTTTCTGTCATGGGCGATTCCTTCAAAGATTGCCTTGAGAACTTGAAGATACCAACTTGGTACTTTACTGGAAAAAGTGTCATTTCATGGTCAAAGAGAGGATTATGCTGGGCCATAGGATTTTAGAAAAAGGCGTAGAGGTGGACAAAGCAAAAATTGAGGTTATAGCCAGATTGCCACCACCTGTGTCTGTCAAAGCTATTCGAAGCTTTTTTGGGCACAGGTTTCTATAGGAGGTTCATCAAATACTTCTAGAAGATCGCACAACCTTTATGCAAGTTTCTAGAGAAGGAGGTGACATTCATTTTTTACGATGCATGACTGTAAGTTTTCAAATGCCTGAAAGAGAGATAGATCTCAGTCCCCATCATCATCGCACTAGACTGGTCTCTTTCATTTGAGGTGATGTACGATGCCAACGGTGTTGCCCTAGGTGCTCTCTTAGGCCAAAGGAGAGAAAAATATTTCATGCTATTTATTATGCCAGCAAGACATTGAATGCAACTTAGAAGAACTATATAGTGACTGAATAGGAGTTACTGGAAGTGGTTTTTGCATTCGAAAAAATTTCAAGCATACTTGCTTGGAACTAAGGTGATTGTCTATACTGATCATGCAACTCTGTTGTATTTGATGTCAAAAAATGATGCTAAATCAAGGCTAATCAGATGGGTGTTGCTCCTATAAGAGTTTGAGTTCTAGGTGAAGGATCGATCGGGGACTAAAAATCAAGTGGCTAACCACTTATCTAGATTAGAGGCAGAGGCAAAGTCGAAGGATGAAATTAACATTGATGATACTTTTCCATATGAGCAGGTGTTGGCTGCATCACAAGATTTGATCCCATGGTTTGCAGATTATGCGAACTATTTGGTGAGTGATATAATTCCTACAGATGTGACCTCCCATCAGAGGAAGAAGTTCTTGACTGATGTAAAGAGAATTCTATTGGGACGAGTCGTACTTGTTCCATACTTGTGCAGATGGGCTAATTCATAGATGTGTACCAGAAGTTGAAATGTTGAGTATATTGGAGGCTTTCTACTCATCCTAGTTGGGAGTCATCATAGCAGTATTCGAACTGCACATAAAATTTTATAGTGCGGGTATTACTAGCCCATAATCCGTCAAGATGCTTATGATTTTGCCAAATTTTGTGATCAATTCCAAAAACAAGGGGCATAACTCATAAGCATGAGATAATACTAACCCCAATTTTAGAGGTAGAACTATTTGACGTATAGGGTATTGATTTTATGGGCTCATTTATGAGCTCGTATGGCATGAAGCATATTCTGGTGGCTTTGGATTATGTTTCAAAGTAGGTGGAGGTTTTGCACTTCCTCAATGAAGGAAAGAGTGTCACAACATTTTTGAGAAAGCACATATTTGCAAGATTTGGCATCCCCAGAGCCATCATCAGTGATGGTGCGTCTTACATCTACAATCATCTCTTCAGAGCATTGCTTGAAAATATGGTGTGAAGAATAAGGTGGCAACACCTTACCATCCTCAGTCAAACAGACAAGTAGAGTCTTCAACAGGTAAATTGAGACCATCTTGGCTAAAACCCTGAACACCAATCGAACAAACTGGTCTAGAAAGCTATATGATGCACTCTGGGCGTACCAGATAATATTTATAACTCCTATTAGTACCTCGTTATATCATCTAGTGTTTGTAAAGTATTGCCATCTACCAGTAGAACTCTAGTACAGGGCATTATGGGCACTCAAGAAATTGAATCTGAACTAGAATGAAGCTTCTAAGTTGAGGTTGGAGCATTTGAATGAGTTGGATGAGTTCTAACACCGCGCCTATGAGAGTGTATCCATAAGGAAAGGATGAAGCTATACCACGACTAGAAGATTGATAAGAGAGAATTTAATTCCAGTGATCTGGTTGTACCATTTAATTCTAAACTTTGTTTGCATCCATGTAAGTTGAAGCCCAGATGGACGGGACCATATAGGGTGTTACAGGTGTTCCCATGTGGAGCCATTGAACTGGAGAATCAAGATGGCAAGAGGTTTAAAGTGAACGGCCAGCGGGTGAGTAGTATATGAGAACCACCAATGAGGCAAAAGTAATTGAGTCGGTATATCTTGACAAAGTTTGAATAGTCAAGATACCTGTATCAGCCGCAACGTTAAATCAAGTGTTGCATGGGAGGTAACCCATAGGATAGTTAATGAAGCTTGAGTAGCCTACTAAGGATGACAGGAGCTCCTAGAGCACCACAGGTATGTCCCTTCCTTGATTCTGTTGAGTTGCTTTTGGGATAAAGCATAATTGTGTAAGGAGGGTAAATATTTATGTGTTTTTAATTTCGCCCGAGGGCTTTTGTTGCCGTATTTTTTTCTTGGGCATGCTATCTAATAAAATAGACATGTTTAGAATGTATTTTTTGTTTAATTAGAAATAATATAGGAGTACTTAGCAGCCAATAAAATGCACATATGTTTGAAATTTGTAACTTTTGAAAAATGGCCCCTTTTAAAATTTTTGTGATGAGCTCTGTGTGTTTACGCAAATTATGACCAATATAGATCTTTGATGGCATTAGAGATATGAGCATGATTAACCGTAGTGTAACTATGCATGAACTAGATAGGTAATAGTGTAATATAACCCTGTTCCATGTGAGAGTAAGGTTCTTACTTAGTTCAGCTTTATGTGTGTGATCTAGAACTTGTCAGGTTAGTCATACATGGGTTGAAGGACAGTTGATTAGGAAAGGATCATAGGACATTTTTTATTTAGCCTAATTTAGCCTAAATTGTCCCACCAAATGAAATAAGTTTCGTTTGATCCAAAGTTTGAACCTAAATTTGATCCATTTTTATTAGCACATTCATCTTTTCACTTATTTATAATGAACCTATTTTGTTCCTGGTCCCTCTTTGGACATTGTGAACCTCAACGCAGGCAAAATGTCTAAGTTGAGGTTGGCTATTGTAGAGGTGCATAGACTGTGTAAGGGAGGTAAAAAAAGTGATTAGTGAAAAGATGGGTGTGGTAAGAAAAAGAAACGAAAAATAGAAAAAGAAAAGAAAAGAAAAAGAAAAAGAAAAGTGAAAGGAAAAAGAGACAAAAAGAGATAAGAGAAAGTGAGAAATAAACCACACCCACAAGTTGAAAGCATAATAAAAGGAAAAGGGGAGAAAATGAGAGAAAAAGTTAGAAGTAGAGCCAAAATCTGTGTAGTGCCAAGGAGGGTGAGTTACTTTATCCATATTCACCATATCTATCCCCAAGCCTACATTACAAGTCGAGAAAAGTCCAATAGTGATCTTGATCCGATGGTCTAAAAATTGAAAGTAGAGAAAATAACGGCAAGCCTTTGGTATCACATGTATAGTTTTTGAACTTCTTTGTGAGAGTGAGTGTTTTGCTACTTGTCCCAATTTCTTATATGTACATCACTGTGAGTGTTTGAAACTTCATTTGTGTGAGGGTACATAGGTTGTAGTATACATTGCTAGTTGTCTGTGTAAAGAGCAATAGTGTTAGCTCAATTTTCTGCGAATAATTTGATGCCATCTTCAGACCTTTAGTGTTATAATGTATACCCCGAAAGCACAAAGATCAGACCCGGGAGTTGAAATGGAGAAAAATTTAAAACTGGCATCAGGACACAGTATGGGTCATAAGGTGACCCGTGCGAGCAGTCCACGAGTTATGATGTGACTCGTGGTGAGGCTTAGAAGGTGAGTTGAAATTTGGGGATTTGGATCCCCACGGACGTGATCACCGGTCGTGGTCAGGTCCCACGATTTATGGGATGAGTCGTGGCCAGCAGGGAAGGGTTTGATTGAGATTAAGGCAGTGCACATGACAAGTGGTGAACACAAGTCATGGTCACCAGTAACGAATCGTGAAGTCACCCGTGACGAGCCCAGATGACTTGATAAGTAGTGTACTTGATGGACGATGCCATGAGTTGTGGCCAGAGATGACGAGTCGTCATGTCACTCGTGCGGATTGACTGGCAGTTATTTTCTGCAAATTTAGTAAGGGCTTTTCCGTAATTCTTAAGATCCTAAGGCCTAAACTACGCCTTTTTTAGTTATGAATAATGACTTTTAAGAGGGTTAAGTTCATTTAAGGTCATTCTCATTCATGCAAGAAAAGATAAAAAGTAAGAGAGGTGATCAAGCTTGTTCTTCCTCAAATTCTTTTCAATTCTTCCTTGGGCAATCATAGAAGTATAAGAATCAGCCATAATCACGTATGTAGGGTTATGAGTGGGTGAATCCTTTCATACCCATGCCCAATCCCTCTCTAAATTATGAATTTTCTATGTCTAATCTATGAAGTTTTAACCCAATGCATGAATTTCCTAATTTCTATATAGGTATAATCTAAATATGTTTCTACTAGTGAATTATGATTCACGAAAAAGTTTTACATTGTTTCAATTAAAATCATGTTTCAAGTTCTATAAATTTAAAATGCCCATTTATGAGAAAGTCATGAAAGTTGAGATTTGTGATGAACATTATAGTATGATGAGATATTATGATGAAAAGCGAGTTATAAAGTTACCCATATTTATAATCATGTTTTCAATGTGAATTGTGTATTTCTCAAGCATATTAAGGTATTGGGTAACGTCGACATGTTGAAGTATGATTTATGATTTTCTCAAATTAAGCTTACCACATGGTTTTTGGAGCGAAGACTCCCAATTATCTTTCATCTTGTGGTATGGTTTGAGTTAAAGCTTCTCATATGCATGATTTCAAAATTGAGATGTATTTGATTATTTGAGCTTCGTCAATTGACGATGGTAAGCTTCATTGAAAAATGATGGAGAGCATATGCATGTTATTGGGAGTAGTGTCTAGCACTGAGTAGGCTAAGGGTCGATCACCCTATGCCTCAGAATTACGCGCCAATATAGGTTTATACCTATATATATATATATATAGTCCCTAGCCCTGACAAGGCTTTGGACGGCTCTTCCCACTTGAGTGTGATAGTTGGGACTACGTAAGATCTATCATGGTATGTTGGTTAAAAGACGAATCTCCCATTATTCCACATGATTTCAGTTATGCATGTTCATCATTCATAAGATTTATACATCTATATATGTTCCAAATTGGGTTGACTCAATGTTTAGTTTTACTCATGACTATCAGATTTCAGCTTTGATTTAATTTATTTAATTATGATGTTATGTTATGTTATGATGAGATCATGATTTTAGAAAGAATGCATGCAAGCCCTACTCTCAGATTCTTATGGTTTATGTTTTACATTATGCATGTTTTGAAATGGTTTTACTTATTCAAGCGATTTTACTTACCTTGAATACTCGGTATATTCCACATACTGACCGTATACTCTATGTTGTATCATTTCATGATACAGGACCCAGTACTCAGACAGATCCGTTCATAGCCAGTCTTTAAAGTTAAAATCTTACACTTGTTGGTGAGTCCTCATATTCCGAGGACCATGCTTATTCAGATTTCTCTATGTATATTCAGTTCTTAGCTTATTCGAGTTAGTTAGGGTCTTATCTCATAAACTCATGATGTTTAGAGGCTTTTTAGACAAAAAGGATGTACTCAGCTTCTGATGTGTATTCTGATGTTATGTTTATTTTACACTTCCGCTAAGATTATTATGTTGATTCTTCAATTTTAGTAATTGAGTTAGATGTATGTTCATGCAATGGGTCGACTTGGAGTCTCTAGGGGCTCCTTGTCCCGTGTCTCTATTCAGACTTCCATTCGGGTCATGACAAACTTGGTATCAAAGCAATAGGTTTAAAGTATCCTAGGGTGTCTGAAAGACGCATTAAGTAGGATCATTTTCGTGGATGTGAAGCGCGCCACACTTATGAAGAAGAGGCTACAAAACATTTAGGAAATGTTTACTTCATTCATGATCTATGTCATGAGATGAAATGTCTCCTTATCCCTCTAATTCGTGCTATTCGCAATTATAGAATTATGGATCTTCAAAGAGCAAATGGTAGAAGGAATGGGAATGGAGATGACCATTAGGATGGAAACGGAAATGGGCACCAGTTGGCCCCACTAATCCGGAGCACCATGCATCGGAGTCGATTGCCCATTCTGAATTTAGGAAAGCTATTCAGATGCTCACGCAGGCCATGACCACTTAGGTCAATCCGTAGGCTGCATGTCCCACAAAATGGCAATGCAGCGGCAGCACGAGTCAGGTACTTCTTGAGAATGAACCCTCCAGAGTTCCTCGGGTAAAACGTAGATGAGGACCCGCATGAGTTCATTGATGAGATTGTGAAAATCACCCAGGTTATGGGGTGATTGGGGTTGAATGTGTAGAGTTGGCCTCATACCAGTTGAAATGGGTCGCACACATCTGGTTTCAAAAATGGAAAGATAGTAGGGCTGCCAGAGCAGGTCCTGTCACTTAGGAGGAGTTCCATGTTGAATTCTTAGATCGGTTCTTCCCTCATGAGATACGGGAGCTAAAGGCAGCCGACTTTGTAAATCTTAAGCAAGGGACAACGACGGTGCAGGAGTATGCCCCTGAGTTCACTCACCTGTCAAAGTATGTCCCGGAGTTAGTGGATGATCAGAGGGCGACGTGAGCAGGTTGGTTCATGGCGTGGTGGGTTATTTGGACAAAGATTGTAGGACCGCTATGCTCCACCAGGATATGGATTTCCCTCAGATAGTTTTGTATGCCCAACAAATGGAGGCGGCACATGTGAGAGAGAGGGAGGCCAGGAGGGCCAGGACTGCTAGTCACAGATTCTCACAACCGAGGTCAGGTGGTGGGCACCGACAGCAGACCCACCAGAGATCTTCAACCCTAGCATCTTCAGCATTGAGTGTGCCATTCAAGCCTAGGCACGATCAGAGGGGGCGAGCATTAGGCTCTATGGGTCAGAGCAGCAGACCCGCAGATTCTAGCATTCCAGCTTGCCGCAGATGTGGTCAAGGGCACACAGGCCAATGCTTGGAAGGTTCAGGTGCTTGCTTCAGGTGTGGGAAGCCCGGACACATGCTTAGAGATTGCCTGGCAGCGAGATAGGACCATGATGGGGGCCGAGGCCCGGCTTCTAGTTCAGCAGCCCTACCCACACACTCAGCACATCAGGGGGCATCTACCAGCACAGGTGGCGGTCAACGCCAAAATAGATTCTATGCATTAGCATCCCGCCAGGAGCAGGAGGTCTCCCCAATGTGGTCACGGGTTTGTTACGAATTTTCCATCTTGATGTTTATGCTTTGTTAAATTTGAGGGCTACATTGTCTTTTCTGACACTTACATGTCCAATAGCTTCAGACTCAATCTAGAAGTCTTGTCAGAACCCTTCTCAGTCTCTACTCTAATAGGTGATTAAGTTGTAGCTAGACAGGTCTATACAAGTTGCACAATCTCAGTCCTTCACCTCAGCAAATTTGATAGAGTTATCCATGACCGATTTTGATGTTCTCCTCGGCATAGATTTGATATTTGCATGTTATGCCTTAGTTAATTGTAGGACTCGGGCAGTAGAGTTCAGATTTCTGGGAGAGCTAGTCTTAGAGTGGAAGGGTAGTTTAGTTGTGCCTATAGGTCATTTCATTTTCTACCTTAAAGCTAGAAAGATGATCTCCAAAGGTTGTGTGTACCATCTAGTTAGGGTTAAGGATGCAACGTCCAAGACACCAACTATCTAGTCTATCCCAGTAGTGTATGAGTATCCAGTGGTCTTTCCTGATGATCTACCGGGAACCCTTCCCGAGCGGGAGATTGATTTTGGTATTGACCTTTTTCCCGATACACAACCTATATCTATTCCTTCCTATAGAATGCCTCCAGCCGAGCTAAAGGAGTTGAAGGAGCAGTTGAAGGACCTATTAGATAAGGGTTTCACTAGATCGAGCAAGTCCCCATGGGGCACACCAGTTCTCTTTGTCAGAAAAAAGTATGGCACTCTTAGTATGTGTATTGATTATTGGCAATTGAAAAAATTCACCGTCAAGAATAGGTATCCTCTACCTAGGATTGATAATTTATTTGACAATCTTCAAGGTGCCAAGTTCTTTTCGAAGATAGATCTCAGATTCGGGTACCATCATCTTAGAGTTTGAGAGAGCGATATCTCGAAGAAAGCCTTCAGAACGCGGTATGGTCATTATGAATTTGTAGTTATGTATTTTGGACTCACAAATGCTCCTTTATCTTTTATGGACTTGATGATCAGGGAGTTCAAGTCGTACTTGGATATGTTCGTGATTGTGTTTATTGATGACATCCCGACATACTCTCGGAGCGAGGAGGAGCATGCCGCTCACTTGAGGGTGGTGCTACAGACTCTCAATGATCGCCAGTTATATGCCAAATTTAGTAAGTGCAAGTTTTGGTTGAACTCTGTAGCGTTTTTAGGCCATGTAGTATCAAATGAGGGCATAAAGGTGGATTCTCAGAAAATAGAAATGGTGAAGAATTGGCCTAGACCGGTGAATCCTTCGTATATTAGGAGCTTTTTGGGTTTAGATGGCTACTATCGAAGATTCGTGGAAGTGTTCTCATTGATTGCAGCACCTTTGACCAAATTGACCCAGAAGAAGGTGAAGTTCCAATGGTCGGAGACTTGTGAGAAGGGCTTCCAAGAGTTGAAAACTCGACTTACTTCAGCACTGGTGTTAACCTTACCCGAGGGTACCGATGGGTTTGTGGTGTATTGTGATGCTTCAAGGATCGTACTTGGGTATGTATTGATGCAGCACGGGAAGGTTATAGCATATGCCTCTAGACAGCTAAAAGTTCATGAGAAGAATTACCCGACCCATTATATTAAATTAATCACGATAGTATTCACATTGAATATATGGAGAAAATATTTGTATGGGGTCCACGTGATGTGTTTATTGATTATAAGAGTCTACAATATGTGTTTACGCAGAAGGATCTCAATCTTCGTCAATGGAGATGGTTGGAGTTACTTAAGGATTATGATATGAGTGTGCTTTACCATCCGGGGAAGGATAATGTAGTAGCGGACGCAATTAGTAAACTCTCTATGGAGAGTGTGTCACATGTGGATGAGGGGAAGAAGGAGCTGGTGAAGGATGTGCACCGACTTGCAAGGTTGGGAGTTTGGTTGGTTGACTCGACCGATGGCGGTGTTATTTTCCAGAATGGATTAGAATCTTCATTGGTGACTGATGTAAAAGCTAGACAAGATGAGGACCCAATTCTGATAAATTTGAAGGAAGTCGTTCAAAATCAAAAGGTAGAGGTCTTCTCCAAAGGGGGAGATGGAGTGTTTCGATACCAAGGTCGCTTACGCATTCCAGATGTTAATGAATTGAGGAGTTGGATGTTGCATGAGGCTCATGGATCCAGGTATTTTATCCATCTAGGTGCCACCAAGATGTACCGTGATGTATGGGAAGTCTATTAGTGGAATAGTATGAAGAAGGATATCGCGGAGTTTGTAGCTAAGTGTCCAAACTGTCAGCAAGTGAAGGTCGAGCACCAAAAATCAGGAGGTGTGCATCAGGATATCAGTATTCCTACTTGGAAGTGGGAAGAAATTAATATGGACTTCGTCACAGGTTTACCTTGTACTCGTCGATAATATGACTCCATTTGGATTGTGGTAGATAGGTTGACCAAGGGCGTCATTTTCTATCGGTCAAAACCACAAATTCGATGGAGGACTATGAGAAACTATATATTCAGGAGCTAGATCAATTGCATGGAGTGCCCTTGTCTATCATATCAGACAGAGGTACCTAATTTTCCTCTTAGTTTAGGTGGTCGCTTCAAAAAGGACTTGCTACTTAGGTTAAGCTCAGTACAGCATTTCACCCGCAAACGGATGGTCAAGCAAAGTGGATAATTCAAACTCTCGAAGACATGTTGAGAGCATGCGTGATTGACTTCAAGGGTAGTTGGGATGATTATTTGCCTATTATCGAGGTTGCATATAATAACAACTACCATTCCAGCATTCAAATGGCTCCGTTTGAGGCTCTCTAAGGGTGGAGATGTAGGTCTTCTATTTGCTAGTTCAAAGTTGGTGAAGCGGAGATGATAGGACCAGATTCGGTCAATGGGTCTATGGAGAAGTTTTAGCTCATACGGGACAAGTTGAAAATAGCTCAAAGTCTCCAAAAGCACTATGCCGATGTGAAAAGGAGGGAATTAGAGGTCGAGGTGGATGATTGGGTGTTTCTGAAGGTATCTCCCATGAAGGGAGTGATTCGGTCTGGAAGAAAAGGAAAACTCAACCCTCATTTTGTTGGCCCCTATCAGATTGTGAAACGGGTTGGCAAGGTGGCATATGAATTGGAGTTGCCCTCAAAATTAGCTCCTGTTCATCCTGTATTCCGTGTATCACTCTTAAAGAAGTGTTTGGGTGATCCAACTCTAGTTGTCCCCGTGGATAGTGTCAGGGTGAGAGACAACCTTAGTTATGAGTAGGTTCCGGTGGAAATACTGGTTCATCTGGTTCAAGGCTACAAAATAAGTAAGTAGCTTCAGTTAAAGTGTTATGGAGGTATCAACATGTTGAAAGAGCTACATGGGAAGCCGAAGCAGATATAATGGCTAGATACCCACATTTATTCTCTACCAGCTCAGTTCTAGCTTGAGGTATCAGTTTTACCCTCAACCTCTATTTAGTTTTCATGTTAAGTTCATGTACCCAAGTTTCTTTTATGTATATGATTTGTGAATTCAGTTCAGCTGTGTAGTTTGAATCGGAGATAGTCATTTCGTCAGTTTTCAGCTTAAGTGATCCGTATTTGAATACGATGGTTGCATTTCTCTATTTTTCTGTATGTTTTTCAACATTCGATGTTGAATTTTCCCAAGGTGGAGATATTTTTATACCCAGAAAGCCTAAAGTTCAGACCTGAGAGTTGAAACAGAGAAAAATTTAAAACTGACATCAGGACACAGAACGGGTCATGAGGTGACCCGTTGGAGCAGACCACGATTCGTGATGTGACTCATGGTGAGGCTTAGAAGGTGAGTTGAAATTTGAGAATTTCGATCGCCATGGAGGTAACCACGAGTTGTGGTCAGGCCCCACAATTTGTGGGATGAGTCGTGGCCAGCAGGGAAGGGTTTGATTTAGATTAAGGTAGTGCACATGAAGATTGGTGACCATAAGTCGTGGTCACCAGTAAAGAATTGTGAAGTCACCTTTGATGAGCCCAGATGACTTGATAAGCAGTGTACTTGACAGATGATGCCATGAGTCGTGGCCAGAGGTGACGAGTCTTCATGACTCTCATGGGGATTGACTGGAAGTTATTTTCTGTGAATTTAGTAAGGACTTTTCCATAATTCTTAAGATCCTAAGGCCTAAACTACGTCGTCTTAAATTATGAATGATGACTTTTAAGAGGGTTAAGTTCATTTTAGGCCATTCTCATTCATGCATGCAAAGATAGAAAGTTAGAGAGATGATCAAGCTTGTTCTTCCTCAAATTCTTTTCAATTCTTCCTTAGGCAATCAGAGAAGTATAAGAATCAACCATAATCAGGTATGTAAGGTTATGAGTGGGTGAATCCTTTCATACTCATGCCCAATTCCTCTCTAAATCATGCATTTCCTATGTCTAATCTATGGGTTTTAACCCAATGCATGAATTTTCTAATTTTCTACATGGGTATAATCTAAATATGTTTCTACTAGTGAATTATGATTCATGAAAAAGTTTTACACTGTTTCAATTAAAATCATGTTTCAAGTTCTATAAATTTAAAATGCCCATTTATGAGAAAGTCATGAATGTTGAGATTCGTGATGAACGTTCTAGTATGATGAGATATTATAATGAAAAGCGTGTTATAAAGTTATCCATATTTATAATCATGTTTTCAATATGAATTTTGTATTTTCAAGAATATTAAGGTATTGGGCAATTTTCACATGTTTAAGTATGATTTATGATTTTCTAGAATTAAGCTTACCACATGGTTTTTGGAGCGAAGACTCCTAATTATCTTTGAACTTGTGGTATGGTTTGAGTTAAAGCTTTTCATATGCATCACTTCAGAATTGAGATGTATTTGATTATTTGAGCTTCGTATTTGACGATGGTAAGCTTTGTTGAATAATAATGCAGAGCATATGCATGTTTTTAGGAGTAGTTTCTAGCACCGAGTAGGCTAAGGGTCGATCACCCTATGCCTCAGAACTAAGTGCCAATGTAGGTTTATACTTATATATATATATATATATATATATATATATATATATATATTACTTCGAGACTTCCCTTGTGAGCTATCTCCTACCCAATTGGGCCATGAGCTTGATATCAATATCATGGTATAGTCCCTAGCCCTGGCAAGGCTTTGGACGGCTCTTCCCACTTGAGTGTGATAGTTGGGACTACGTAAGATCTATCATGGTATGTTGGTTAAAAGACGAATCTCCCATTGTTCCACATGATTTCAGTTATGCATGTTCATCATTCATAAGATGTATACATCTATATATGTTCTAAAGTAGGTTGACTCAATGTTTAGTTTTACTCATGTCTATCAAATTTTAGCTTTGATTTAATTTATTTAGTTATGATGTTATGTTATGTTATGATGAGATCATGATTTCAGAAAGAATGCATGCAAGCCCTACTCTCAAATTCTTATGGTTTATGTTTTACATTATGCATGTTTTGAAATGATTTTACTTATTCAGACGATTTTACTTACCTTGCATACTCGGTACATTCCACATACTGATCGTATACTCTATGTTGTATCATTTCATGATACAAGACCCAATACTCAGATAGCTCCGTTCATAGCCAGTCTTCAGAGTTAGCATCTTACACTTGTTGGTGAGTCCCCATCTTCCGAGAACCATGCTTATTCATATTTCTCTATGTATATTCAGTTCTTAGCTTATTCAAGGTAGCTGGGGTCTTGTCCCATCAACTCATCATGTTTAGAGGCTTTTCAGACAAAAAGGATGTACTCAACTTCAGATTGTGTATTCTGATGTTGTGTTTATTTTAGACTTATGCTAAAACTATTATGTTGATTCTTTAGTTTTAGTAATTGAGTTAGATGTATGTTTATGCCATGGGTCGACTAGGAGTCTCTCGGGACGCCTTGTCCCGTGTCTTGATTCGGGCCTCCGTTAGGCTCGTGACATATAATTTGTAGTTGCATGTGTAAACATTATTCTTAGTTTTGATTATTTGAAAAAAAGGGGGTTGATAATTGACAACGATCATGTCTGCAGATTATTAACATTGTTGGTTGTGAGTCTTCTAGTTTATTTTCTAGTTAAGCTTCGTAAATTTTGCGTCAAAATAACCTTGAACTAATAAGAATTAAAGCTAATCTTATTTTACTTTGTTATTAAAACTTAACTACAAAAGTCTCCTAAACTTAAAAGAGTTTAAACTACTAGAAAGTTTCCTAACATGATTTTACTTTGTTATTACTTTTCTTTTACAAACATGATATATTAGCGACTAAAAAAGTTATTAATTTATAATTTTTTTATGTGAATTTTTTTAATGGGTGAAAAAAGAGAATAATATTTTGAATAATATTTCATTAAGTATCTTAGTGCTTTTAAAGATACCAATTTAGTATACGTATATCGCACATGATGTGTCTTGCGTCAATATATTAATCTAGCATATAAAAAAAGTAAAATTGTAACAATCTGTCTGTTGTTATGGAGAAAATTAAGTCCAGAACACCCTATCTTCGCTTAAGTCCATAGTGGGAAGTGTTGGATAAGTTGAATTTAGGCTTGGATTTAAGGAACGGAAAGTATGCAATGAAAATGTGAGCTATTGGTTAATAGGGAGCCGCTCTAGTTGTGGGGGATCCACTGCAGAGAAACCGTCATGACAATCGGAGGTCCCCCGTAATAGGAAGGACGATTTACCTATGGATCCATCGTGGCAAGTTCCTAGATTCTATAGTGGGTTTGCTGCAGTGGAAGTGCGACCGCTGTAGCAAACGACGAGAGGCAGTAAGATGGTTTAAGTTAGAATTTCGAGGTTTTTCACCCATAACTCTAAGGCACGACTTTGAGGGGAGGTTAAGGTAATTTTACAAAGGTTGAATTAATGGTTCATTCCAAGGTAAGATTCGTGACTGTTTCTCTTCCCTTTCGGTTCTCTAACACCCTAAAATTAATGGATAATCTTAGATGGTGTTCTTAAAGGCTGAAACCCTAGGCTATAGAAATTAGGGAGAATTGAAGGAAGAAGGACTAAGTATTGATTTCTAGACCTAAAAGTGGGTAATTAACACTTTCTAGGGGGAATGCGACTTTAGAACGCCTATTTCACCATGATTTGAAACTTAGAATTTGATAAAGGTGGAACCTTTTACATTAAAATTGAGTAGAAAGGGTTTCTGGAGGAAAAATCTTCATAAAAGAAGTTGGAATAATTTATGTGGGGATGACGCATGATAAATTAATCCTTGGAATATCAAATTTGACTATGATATCAAGTAAAGTGTAGTAAAATGAAATTTCTAGCCCCGAACGAAGAGTAGATAATTGATTATTGTTTATTTCTTGTGTTTAGACATTAAATGTTCGGAGGCACTAAGAAAAGAAAAAGCTTTTGCGGAGTAGCTATTTTCTCTTATCCTACAATTGAGGTAGGTTATGATCTATAAGGAGTTAGACTTTACATAATGATGTGTATATGTGTGAAGTGACAACATGCTTAATTGGTCTTCAAATGTTAATTGTCATTAATATTATGATGTGTTAAATATGTTTATAAATTAAAATTAAGATGATGGTTGCCGATAAATGTTGTTGTGACATTTGAATGTCTTGAGATGTTGTATGTGTTCTTTTAAATTGTCATATATGTGGTTGAACATTGATAAATATAACCAAGATGATGAAGGTAACTTGATGCCCCTAAAAAGTCATACTAAATGACCGAGTGATAACATATATAATATGAGAACGAAAGTGGATAACATGCTTTATCCTGAGATGAGTGGCTCGTTCCCGAGGGGAGCATCCAGGTGAGCAATTATAATTGAGTGGCTCGTGTCTAAAGGAAGAATCCGAACAATCAGATGAATGGAAGCAGGTACCACGTGGTACAACACATGGATTTCTAGAGTCCCCTGCAAGTTATGACTGAAGGGCAGAAATAAGACTCTCTGGTATGTGTATACATGATATTCGTGTGAGTTTGTGCGGTGACGTGATGGAGGCATGTGTCCGGTATATTACTGATGGTATGATACTAATAGAGAGCTTAAGACTGAGGTTTTATTCTGAAGTTATAAGAACTTGATGAATTGAGATGTTTGAATGTGTAATAGATTGTAAATTTAATGTCGATATATTGGTCATAACTTGCTTCATAATTGCAAGGATTAGTGGTTAATTTATGAGGAGTTGATGAATTGATTGTTGAGCATCCATGTGTAATTCTAATGTGATAAAATGATGAATTGATTGTTGAGGATTTATGTGTATATCCAATGTGATAAGATGATGAATTAATTATTAAGTTTCTATCATGCATTAATTTGTTCGGAGTTGATGAATTGGTTTCATAAAATTGCTAAGTTAGAAATCTAAGGTTGACAACTGGGTCGAGTTACTACCTACGTAGTTCTACTGCGGCAGTAACCTCACCGCTGCAGCGAGGCCTAATCCAATGAGTAGGCTAGTTTAAACCTTACTCTAAATAATGATAGAAATAGGATTGTGTAATGATTAACTGCTTTTGTGAATATATGTTGTTGTTTCACTTGTATATTCATTATTATTAAGGTCGGCCGATGATGCCTACCAATATATTATGTTGTACTGATGCTACTCTTGCACTTCTTTTCTGTGTGCAGACTGTGATCCAAGAAGTTCTTCAAGACCTCATCTGTATAGCCGCGACGAGATAACCGAGGGTGAGCTGATTTTGTCGTGATGCTATAATTCCTCCTGAAGAATATGTCCTTTTTTTCAGACATGGACTTATTTTATTTTTCTGATTTTTTTCCTCATAGGCTATGTTTAGGTAGATGTCCTCTAGTATAATGACTTTCTGTTTCTAGGAATGAGATAAACAGATTTGGTTAATGTTTTTTCTTAAATATTTCTTTACTTCATCCATTTCATCAAGAGTATTTATTTTATGTTATGCTTGAATGAGTTAGTAGGATGTGTTGGTTTTCCCACCGGGGGATTAATGTGGGTGCCAATTACGGTCACTTGGGTAGTGACAAAAATTATTAAAAAATATTAATTAACGTTAAAATAAATGTGATATTTATTTAAAAAATATAAACAAATATTATATGTTATTGTTTGTTGTATCTCATCTAACAGTTCTTTATAAGATATTATTATTTTATGTTCTCTTTTATCGTTTTGACTACTTCTTATGATAATAAGAGTTGTTGTCTCTATGGATAATCAGCTTGAAAGTTATATATCCCAAGTATTGTATATGTTCATGGGAGAAACAATATTACAACAAATAGAATTCAACTTTTGTTATAGTTTGACTCTGCAATTCATTTATTATCATTGCAAATCATAATATTGTAATCAATAGATAACTCTTCTAAATTGTAATCCGAAAAAGTTTTCATTTTTATGTATAAAAATAAAAATCAAATCTTAATCTATTAAGTTACTAACATATATGTTTTAGTATAAAAATGAAATTAAGTTGCTTAACTTTTTTATGTACACCATGGGTTATATACTATTAACCATGTGTTTAGATATAGTATTTATTATAGAAAAATTATTCATTCAACTTTAATAAAGGTTTAAATAGATCATATATTTGTCGATGTGTCCTTTACTTATATAGTAGATGATTTGGTGTATAGAGTTTAGCTTATACACCGAAGATTAAAACATCAGCTCTTATAAGTATAAAGTTTATTTATGTTCACAATCTAAGATAAAAATTGGACAAATTCATCGGTACGCTTGTAGCACAAGATTAAATATAATCTATCTTGATTATGAAAACGGTATAATTCCAACTTCTTGTGCTATTACATTTTGTATGTATTGAACGGACCAAGTAGAGATAAGTATTTTATCTGACTTAATAAAATAAATTCTCTAGATCATTAAATGTACTTATACTCTTAATCTTGATAAAATTATTATGATCAATGTAATTTGTTTGTTGTTTTGATCTATCAAAGGGTGAAACTCGATATTTCATGAGTTAAAATATTTCGGATAGGTTCGATAATGACAAATGACATTTGTGAAATAATAATTAATTGATGGAATCCATGTCTCGGTCTTGAGATTGATGATACCCCTTTATGATTGCTTATAAATTTTCATGTGAAAATTCTACAGGTGGATTTGGTATCTATCGCATGAAATAAGTTAAGCTTTTGAATAAAGGATTAAATTAATTAATGAATCAAATAGTCAGAAATTTAATTCGATTGATTGATATCTGTAATCTTAACATGAGGAATTAAATAAGATTTAATGAACGATTTTGAAATTATACCAAGGAGTGAAATTACGGATTTTTAGTGAAATAATCTGTAATTTATTATGGTAGGTTAATTCATTCACTTTGCAAATTAATGCCATAATTGAAAGCTTCACTAATTAAATATGTGGTCTCTGATATACCTGATTAATTAATGAACTTGCAAAGGAAGAAACCAGTTTTCTAGAAGAAGTAAAATCCTACAAGATTTTTGTTAAAAATAAATTAGTCTTCTAGAAGAAAAATTTTAGTATTACTTGGAGAGAAAGATTCCTATACGTTTTGGGACAAGGGTTTTATACCCTAAAATATGGTTATAAATAGGATTATCTTCCTTCATGAAATATGAGGCAGAACTTTTGACTTTTTTGAGGAGCAGTACTTGCCAACACAAGTATTCCCTACTCGGAGATTTTTGAGGCTACGGTAGAAGATCGCAAACCTGGAGAACGCATTGGAAGATTTATTCAATAGCTTCAAGAGGATTGATTCGCAGTCACGCTTCAAGAGATAAGTATTGATTTTATGTTTGATTAACATTTGTTTTATGTGTTTTCTATATTACATGCAGGTATGATCCTGAATTATTTGCTTCCGCTGCATATGCCTATATTTCAACAATTGACATCAAGAGCCTACTTGCATCTAAATGGATAACCTAAACAACATCTATGTATGTTAGTTACGTATATGATCGATGATTCAAAAGAAGAAAAAAAAACCATAGGGATTTCGGTAAAGTGCCAATTGGCTGCTTGGCGATGACAGAAGTTATGAATCCGTAATTTTCCTTGTTTAGAATCAAGACTTCTTTCTCTTTCAAGATTTCCTTAAATTGGTATATTACATCATGGTATATATATTATCTAGCTTTGGTCAGAGTATTGATGATGCACTTGAAAGAAATTGCGCAATTGTATTGCCTGATGGTATTAACCAATGCATAGTGTAAGGCCAAATCAAATTGTTGCCAAGTTAACAGGTGATAAAAACAAAGTATTTTTTTACTGAAACTGATTTCGGTTTCTTAGTTTTAATTGGTCCGAAGCATAACTACATGAGCAATTTTTTTCCCTCATGGTATATCATAATTCGTATAAATTAAAAATTTATGATTGATAAATAGCTCGTTTCAAGGTGGAGTATTTATTCGGAATCAGTGAAATTCTTTAAAGTTTTATACACATGAGATTATAATCATACATGAATTAAAAGTTATGATTAGTAAATAAGATCCATTAAAGTGGTCTATTTATTTGAGTCATCAGAATATTTTCAATGTATGATGTGTAAATTATCATGGGTAAGTGTGTGCAAGTAATAGAATTTTATCTACCGAAATGAGATTTATCTTGGATACTAGTAACACTTAATTAATTCATGAGAAGAGATATTGGGGTTTTCACTCAAAATAGAGAAATATAATATCTTGAATTTTCATGTGTATTAATCGAGAGGACAATTTGTTGTAAGGTGATGTTGTGTGTCTTGCCAAAAGAAAATATATTGTATACCTTGTGCTCATGGATAATTAGGAGAATGAAGACTTAAATTAGGCTATTTTAATTCTTAACTTTGCCTTAAACGATTATTCCAATCTGGTCATAATTTGACAGTCATGAACTTCACGATTTTTGATTGACATGAAATTTGATGAGACCATAAAAAACAACTTGGTGAACAATGCTCACGGCTTTGTAGTATCAATTTCGTTTTCGTCATTCTGAGGTTGTGTGCTCAGATGGTTTTTTGGTAGTTTGTTGGATTAAAATTTGATGAAGTATGAAAACACTATTCTTTATATCGATTTTATTTATATTAAATCTAGAACATGCTTACACATGATGATTTAACATGAATTGATATGTGATAAGAATATAGATTATATTATTTTTTTCTTAAATCGATTGAATTGACTGTTTTTCGAATTTGATCATAGATTTGGAGATTATAAATTTTACCAAATTTGATTGACCTGAAATTCGGTAGGTTAATCGAAAATGACCCACTGAACAATACTCACTCCTTTGTAGTGACTACGTTGTTTTTTGGCTATTCAGAGTCGTTTTGATGGATTTTTGGACATTTTTCTATTTTTTGAAAAATTATAAATTAAGAAAAATTATTTTCTTTCAACCAGTGGTGGTAGAGTTCAATCTCTATAGTCTCCATTGACAAATAAAAATAATGTAATGAGTTTACATGTTGACATTGGTCTTCTTTCCCCATTGGATAGGGTCAATTACTGTGTTTTTCATCTCTAGTTATTGATAACTTGTATTAACTCTCCATCTGAGTTACATGTTGGACAATGAACTAGGGATGATAATAATGATATTTACTGGACTTAAATTAATAATATAATCTCCATCTGAGTTAACTTTAATTTTAATTCGTTATAGTGAATAATCTGACATCACATATGTGTGTTGCATGAGTAATTTTTTTTCCATCAAAATTTACTATTCAAGATGCAAGGATATATGTCACGCCCCGCCTTGGGGGTGTGACTGGCACCTGGTGCCCTTAGTGGGACCTGAACTACTAAACTGCTGAGCCTAAGCACTTCTGGTGCGTGGCCGGCTCTAACACTGGATTCAAGAAAACGACGGGCTATATAACGACTGTAAATACAGCCTCTGGCTGACTAGGCCTATAGCCACCTGTACTATAATATCAGTTAACCAAAATCACATTCATATAGGGGAACCTATGCGGGCCGACAAGGTCACCATGCTGTCTAGTTATCTCTAAATCAAGAAAACAGGTGCTAAACCGCTATGTGACCGACAAGGTCACGACTACCAACTGAGTAAGGCCCCACACAACAATCATAACACGCTAAAACATACACACGGCCTCACACAACCAGTATAACAAACCACAGGGTATACATAATCTGCAAGCCTCTAAGAATACTGATAACATGGTCGGGACAGGGCCCCGACCTACCCATGTTGTACAATCAAAAGAAAAGGGATAAACCTCTAGCTATCTAGCTCCGGATGACTGGAGCTGATAACTCTGTGAGCTGGCTGGAATCACGAGGTATTGGCTCCTCGTCTATGAGTACCTGAAGGCAAGTAATGCAGTGCCCCAAACGGGGGTCAGTACCGCTGGTACTGAGTATGTAAGCAACAACAGAAAAATATCTGAAAACAACAATACAACTGATGGAACTGAAATAGAGAGAAATAGACTGAAACTGACTGAGAATATGAATCTAAGACTGTTCTCAACTATGCTGGAAGGAGTAGGAGTCATACCTGGAAATTTATCGCGCTACCGTCGATCTACTCGTATCTAGCGTAACATGGAATAACATGACATACCACAACATAGTGTAGCACACACAAACCTTACCCGGCTCCCATAAGCCGGGAGGTACAATCAACACGCAATCTATACCCCTACCCTGGTCGCCCTATCTCCTATAATAACTATAAGCATCCTGTCGATCCCCTGGGTATGCGCTTGGGCTCGCTGAGCCCCTGACTATAACTGTACCTGAGTCTAGAGGACTCTTGAATCAACACCCCGGGCGTACCCGCTCAACGGGGGTGTATAAAAGCCGACCAAGGCAAAAAATGGGGAAACCGGCATCCCATCTTCGTCCCTTGGGAGACAGCATGCCACTCCGTAGAGCGACGCATCCTCGCCCTCTGGCGGACGAGTCTGATCTTGGGCAGATTTATATGCCCAAGTGATACTCAAACGTATCATTTTCGCCTTGCTTGTTGTGCAATGTGTATACATTTTCATGTAATTGGTAATAAAATGTGAATTTATACTAACCAACATGATTAGCATTGTTTTGCAGGTAAAACATGATTTTTAGAAGCTAAAATGCATGTTGGGACAATATCGGAGTTGGACTTGGATGCGAGCATGGAAAAGACATTGGAATGCGCAATGTAAAGGGGCTCCGCGATGGAGCTGTGCCACGCTACCATCGCGGAGGCACACTGCCTGGAGGGTGATTTAATTGGCAATTTCCAGTGAAGCCTTGCGACAGCTCCGTGGCACGGAGGCAAGCCTCCGCGTTGCATGCCGTGCCACGTTGAGGCAATAATCCCGGACCCTAGATTTCCAGTGAGGGTCCACGTCCACGCCGTGTCACGGAGGCAGTGCTCCGCGTTACCCTCCGTGACACGTTGCTTGTTATTCCGGGAAAAATTCCCAATAGTATAAATAGAACACTTAGGCTTATTTTTTATTAATTCAGACTTGGTGGAGCAAGGACGTGGGTTAGAGGCAGTTGAGGGACGAAAAAGCTAAGGGTTTTTCTCTCTTTCTTTCTTCTTTCAATCAATTGTTTGTATGATTAACACTTGTTTTAGGATGATTAATCCACAAATGAGTGGCTAATTCTCTTCCTTGCTGAGGTTATGAACATTGGTGATGAATTTTGATTATTGAATTGTATGGTTTTTCATCTTCTTCTTCTATGTTGTTCTATTAGTTCTTGTTCTTACTGCATTAGTGTGTGGCCGACATTAATGTACATCTAAAAAGTCCAATTTCACTCGAGAGAGCACGAAATTGGAAGGTTGTGAATTAATAGGGTATTGTTCTTAACTTGATTTGGGAAAATTGGGTTTTGATGTGCTTTCCTGATAGAAATATACTTGAAAGCCGTATTAGTCAATTTAGGAACCGGAATTGTATTGCTAGGTCATAAATTGCATTTGATCACAGAAATGTAGACAGATGGTTTATGATTCTTAAGTGAGATTAAATACGAGAGTTTTAATCTCTTGGCTAATGTTCTTGGCTAGCAACTAGAAGAGAATAATAACCGAATTATGATGATAATCAAGTTCATTACTTGTTCTTAACCTTGGCATGCTCATATCCATAGTTTCAATTCAAAGTAAATATTTGTTAATAGTTTTAGTATATAATTCATAAACAAAAATTCTTTAACTTTTGGTTACGTTGTTGTCAGCATAATTAGAGGTAAGCTAGAATATAGTATACTTAAGCAATTTTACTTATCCAGAGTCTCCTTGGTTCGATACTTGGCTTACTTAGCCACTTTATTACTTGTTTGACCATGTGCACTTGCGTGTCGATTTTTAACACCTAACAAACGCACCGAACAAGTTTTTGGCGCCGTTGCCGGGGAGACTAGGCAATTGGTGAAATTGTGTTAAGTGTAAATTTACTATATTTTTGTTTTATTTTCTTAAGTGTTGACAACTTGGTCTTAGCCTGTATTTTGCAGACTTGATTTCTGTGAACACTGGCAAAGGACAAGGAGCTGGTGGAATCTTATACAGAGCCTGAATGTGAATTTCATAGTAAACGCAGAGAAGCTCTACAAAAGAAGCTGCAGTTGCTCAGACAGACTATAATGGAGCAACAAAATCGACCGGTTGTGAGGGCAGTGTTAGTGCCTGACGAAGCAGCAGCAAGGCCGGTTCGCGAGGTGGCAATCCCACATGCCAACAATGTACATTCAAGTATCCGCAAACCAGAG
This sequence comes from Datura wrightii, assembly GCA_035772735.1. Lineage (NCBI taxonomy): Eukaryota > Viridiplantae > Streptophyta > Magnoliopsida > Solanales > Solanaceae > Datura > Datura wrightii. The sequence goes on from JASDFA010000018.1 coordinate 151,078,716, forward strand.
CCTGGAGGGAGATTTGAATTAAAGCAGAATATGGTGCAACTTTTGCACACAAGCGGGCAATTTACCGGTCTCCCTCATGAAGACCCACAACAACATCTCTAGAATTTTTTGGAGATAAGTGACACTTATATACCCCCTGGAGTGTCACCTGATTATGTTCGGCTCACCCTATTTCCGTTTTCCTTACTTGGTGAAGCCAAGAGGTGGTTAAAAGCTGAACCACCAAATTCTATATCAACGTGGGATGATCTAGCACGAAAGTTCTTGATAAGATTTTTTCCCTCTAGTAAAACAGCCAGACTTAGAAGTCAAATTCTAAGTTTCAAACAGAGGGAGGGAGAAAATTTATATCAAGCCTGGGAAAGATTTAAATCCATGTTGCGGAACTGTCCTCATCATCATCAGTCCAATGAGGTGTTGGTACACACATTTATTGAGGGTTTGGAACCCCATACTAAAATTTTGTTAGACTCAGCAGCTGGAGGGCAAGCGCTGGAAAAGACTTATGAGGAGCTGTACACTTTGCTCAACCAAATTTCACAGGGCAATCCAGAATGGAATGCTAATTCATCTCGAGGTGGAGCAAGGAAAGCAGCAGGAGTGCTTGAAGTGGATGGATTTACAGCTATCGCTGCACAGATAGCTGCCTTGCAGAATCAGTTAAATAACCACTTCAGCAATATGAATTTGAACCAGCCTTCAGATTCAGTCAATGCGGTCCAGCAAATGTGGTGTGAAGTGTGTGGTAGCAGTGAGCACTCAGTTGAGTGTTGTGGAGCAAACCCAGATTCGGTTAACTTTGTGGGCAATGCACAAAGAAATCAGCAGCAGTTTGGTAGCGGCTACAACTCAAATTGGAGGAACCATCCAAATTTTTTGTGGGGTAGCAACAACCAACAAGGCCAAAGTTCGGGTCAGGGTATGCACAGGAATCAAGGAGGGAAACAGAACTACCAATCTCAATTCAGAAATCACAATGCCCCTCCTCCACCACCATCACCTACCATTGAGGAAATGTTCAAGACCATGATCGCTAATCAGGCGCAATTGCAGGCTGACTATGTTAAATTGGCAGCCGAAGTGAAGAATAATCAATTAGCGACCAAGGCTCTTGAGTATCAATTTGGGCAATTTGCTAGTGCCCAAAACACAAGACCCAGAGGAGGACTGCCTAGCGACACGGATCCTAATCCGAAGCAGGTAAATGCAGTGACCACAAGGAGTGGTTTGCAGTTGAAGGAGGTGGAACCGGAAAGACCGCCTCAAAAGTCAGGAGCAGCAGATGTTGAGGGAGAGCAACTTGCGGATAAGGGGAAGACCAAAGAAGCTGAATCAGAAAGGCCTCCACCCCCGTTCCCTCAACGACTCAAGAAACACAAGGAGGAGGCGTGTTTCAAGAAATTTATGGAGGTGCTTAAACAGGTACATGTTCATTTACCTCTTGTTGATGTCTTGCAGGGAGTGCCAAAATATGCTAAATATATTAAAGATATCGTGGCCAACAAAAGTCTTTTGACTGAGTATGCCACGGTAGCTTTGACGGAGGAATGCACTTCCCGAATCCAAAATAGACTGCCTACGAAGCTGAAAGACCCTGGAAGTTTTACTATCCAGCTTACAATTGGGCAGAGTATCCGAGCTCGTGGATTATGTGATTTGGGGGCGAGCATAAATCTGATGCCATCTTCGGTATTCAGGAAGTTAGGTCTAGGGAGTCCTAGACCTACAACTGTAATCTTGCAGCTAGCAGACAGATCCTTAGCTAGGCCGGATGGCATTGTTGAGGATGTGCTTGTGCAAGTGGGATCCCTCATTTTTCCGGTCGATTTTATTGTTCTGGATTTTGAACCAGATGCTGAAGTCCCATTTATTTTGGGACGACCCTTTTTGGCAACCGGAAAAGCATTAATCGACGTGGCTGCGGGTCAACTTACAATGCGAGCACATGACAAGGTAGAAGTGTTCGATGTGTACAAAGCACCCAAGCTCCCGATTGTAAATGAGGAACTCTCGGTGATCAATGTAATTGATCATGGGAATGCTAAGCACATGAGTGATTCCCGAGAGTTGATGGGAAGACCACCAGACAAAGGTGAGCACTACTGGGGGGAGGACAAGGATCGTGAAAAATCATCCATCACCCTAGTGGATAATTGAGCATAAAGGACATCGAGCCGCGACGGTAAACCAGGCGCTGCACGGGAGGCAACCCGTGAAAAATATTTTTTTTTCTTTTGTTTAGTAAAGTGTAAATAGTTTTTATTTTAATTTTTCTTTTTCTTTATTTAGTGCAAATTTTTCGTTTTAGTTAGTATTTTTCATTTTAGTTAGGGAAATCTATTAATCTAACCAATTTTGTTTAGTAAGGTGATTTTCAGGTCAACCGGAGAAAAATATGCGTGGAATCGTGAAGGAAAAGGCAAGGTATGAAAAAATGAATAAAATGAAGAGACAGTGCACTGGGGCGATGGCTCCGTGTCACGGAGGTGGACCACCGTGTTACCCTCCGTGACACGTTGAGGTTAAATTTGGATTTTTTTAAAAATTCCAGAGGACCATCGCGTTAGCTCCGTGTCACGGAGGAGGGGCTCCGCGTTACCCTCCGTGACACGTTGCCTTATATTTTGTGATGGGTCACACCGGGTTGCTGGGTGACCCGCATATTTCTTTCATTTTAAACCCCGAATGTTTGCCCTTTTTCCCTATTTCCTCTCTTCTCCGCGACCAAACACCTAAATTCCCTCTCCCAACCAACGTGCCACGCTACTAAGCAAACAATTTGTCAAGTTTCTTCGGTTATTCAACGTAAAGGTATGTTTTCCTTGTTTCTCTCAAGTTTTTGTCGATTTTAATCAAATTTGAGTTTGGGAGGTGAGATAAATCATCCTAAGTAGCAATTTAGCATGATATTGAATTATTCTTTAATTGATAAATGTTCGGAATGTTGTAATTAGCGTTTGAACTTGTCGATTGCGTGAATGATTCGAATTTGATTGTAAAATTGAATTCTAGGGCTTGGGTTGTTGAAATCGAATTGGGTAACTTGCTAAATTGGTGAATTATATGCCGGGGTGTGTTTGTGAATTGAGATAGTCATTGTAAATATTGTTTGAAGGTAATAGACGATGAATTCTCTATTTTTGGGAAAAGGTGAAAATTGTTCAAATTGGTTTGATTATTTGGATTCGTATGTATATAGAATTTTTGTCGTTGTTTTGTTTGTTGTCTTCTTTGCTAAGTGCGATGGTTGAATTGATAGCGATGGTAGGATTGGGATTAGCTGTATGAAGTCTGAATAGTACGCTAAAAGTTATACTGTCGAAAATTTTTTGTGAACGCACTAAGCATAAATTGTATAGTTGTTTGGTTTTGGTGTAAATAAAGTGATCCTTGCCGTAGTATCGTAACCGTAGCTAAGGATTAAGTGTGGGGTAAACTTAGTTTAACCCGACCTTAGCCGAAGCTAACATGTATTTAGCTTGACATTGTGCTTGTTTATTTATGTTGACAGGTACAATGGCGAGTAGGCAGGATAAGGGTAAAGGTGCTTCTACTTCAGGCACCGGGAAAAAACGAATGAGATTGGGCACTGCAGTCCCAGCTGCACCAGCTGTTCCGCGCGGCCAACGCCGCCAGTACGGAACGAGGTGGGTGACCGATGAAGGGAAGAAGTGGTACGCTAAACATAAGGAGAATAAGTACTTCCCTGAGGAGCATATTGCACGGGAACCACTCGCACAGGAGTTCCCCCATATTGTGCAAAGAATCGAGGCAACTGGGCTCAACTTCATATTTCAGGAGCCCAAGGAGTGCAACCTACACTTAGTCCGGGAGTTCTATGCAAATTGGAACCCGGCCATCAGAAGCCACACAATAAAAATCAGAGGGCAGATTGTCACTCTGGAACCCCAGAAATTAAATGCCATCATTGGAGCGCGGGACACAGACGCCCACGTTCTTCGCCAGCTAAATATCACCCCACCATACGCTGATATCAGACGCACTTTGTGTGGGGCTCGGTCCACAGTCCGATGGAGCAGACATAAGGAGAGGGGTTACCACCAGACTCTTCCTTATTCGCAGATGAACAGGGAGGCCAGAATATGGCTGAAGATAGTGTGTTCGTGCTTGATCCTGGGGGTTCACATGACGGATGTGACCCGGGACCGTGTGTGCCTGGTGTATGCCCTGATGAAAGGGCTAGAGATTAATGTTGGGGCGGTTATCATATCCGCCATGAAGAGAGCCCGACTACACCAGGGCCACAAGTATGGGTTCGGCGGACTCATCACCACCTTTCTCCGGGGCCTCGACGTTGAGGAAGAGGCTTTGGACTACATCCCGCAGTTGGAGCGGAGGGCCCTTGATGTGACCAAAACCAAGGCCCCCGACACCACACACGGGCCAGTGCTGACACTGGGTGAGTGACATGCTCGTGACGATCAGTACATGGCACGAATGTTTGGTATGCAGATGCTTCAGCTCCGGATTGGTGGGAGACCAGCCACAGAGGAAGAGTTATGGCAGCTGGAGCTGGATTACCCATTTGGCGAGAACGCTAGAGCTTTGTGCCGAGTGGGGCCAGCCTTCGTTGAGCCCACTGACGATGATGTCCCCACGGACTAGGAGACACGTCGGGAGGACTCCGATGTGGAGTCCGATGACGACGATGGAGGTGACTCTAACATGAGCGATGAGGCAGCAACACTGGATAAAGAAGTCGAATATTTCGACTGATCAGGGAGTTCCACCACCCGAAATTTTTGTGATTTTTAATTTTTCTGAACACTGGGGATAGTGTTCGATTTAAGTGTGGGGTGGGGAGTAGCTAGGTGCTGGGGCTGGGCTGATTTGCTGTATGTTCTTCCTTTGTTTTGTATGTATGTTTATGTTTCCTTGTGGTTGTGAGTGCAAGCTGGTTTGTATCTGTATAGGTACATATTTTTGTGGTAATTGATTGTGTTGTGAAATGTTTTGGTTGCCAGCTGGTACAAATTTTGTAAATTTTATAAATATTTTTTTCTATCGAAATGATCGATATTTTTAAAATTTTTGCGAAAATATTTTGTACATAGTAAAATATTTTGTAAATATTTTTCCATCGAAATGATCGATGTTTTGCAAAAAAATTTCGATTTTTATTTTTGGGTTTCTCGGAGTTTGTTTTCGGTTCTTTTACCGAGAATAGTCCCATTGAACCGATGTCATAGTTAGTGACCGTTCCCTATGATGGATGGATGACGACCGTCTTAAGGGAAATGTAGTCGGTAGGAGTAGTGATTTTAATTAGTTTTTAGTTTTTACTTTGGTGGATTGCATCACTGAACCTGTAGTTACTATATGGTTGTGAAATTTTGGTTGCGTGATGTAACTGATATTCAAAATGTAAAAGTGATTCGTATGAAAGCATGCAATTTTGTAAATATGTTGAGTTACCTAAGCTGTAGAATTCGATTCGGTGTGATTGAGGCTTAATTTTTGAATTCATGTAATTGGCTAATTAAAGAGTCTGTGAATGCATCTTGAATCGAGCATGTGCATGAAGTGTGAAGTGAGGTATTGTTATTCCATGCTATTGTGAAGTGTCTAGAACTTGCCTGGTGTGTGTACAAAACGAAATGAAGGAGGTGTAGTGTTAGAAAGGATGTAGGCATTTCTTTGTTTTAACCGAGAGTTTATATATTTTTTTCTTATCATGCTCTACCTTTTTATGTGACTGTATACCCTAGTCAGCCCGTTGAGCCTTTAGCCGATTATTTCTTTCTTGTGTCCAAAATTGTATAAACTAAGCTTTATTCCTTCTTTTCATTAGCCGTAAAGTCGATACAAAACTCTTAAGCGCTTAAGAAAAGAAAAATTTTCCCGAAGTGTCAAAGAGTGAGAAGAGTGGAAAGAAAAGAAAAGCAGAGTGAGGAAAGAAAAGAAGAGGTTGAAGAGGCACTTGTTATAATGAAATGATAATGAAGGTGCATGAAAACCCTTTGTTGTTGTGTCAAGTGTGTTTGATGAAATGGGCCATACGAACGTAAACAAGCATGAATGGGATGAGAGGAAAAAGAAAAGAGAGAAACAATGTTCAGGAGTTTAGGGGAATGTGTTGAAAAGGCGTTTAAGGATGCTAGTGACTATTATTGACTAATCCAATACATACTAGTTCCATAGCTTCCATTACAACCCATTAAAGTCCTACTTGATCTTACATTGCATTTCTTTATATTAGTGGAGTAATACACTAAGGGCAAGCCTATGGGTCATGACATGATGCATGTGAATTCTTTTGGGAGAGAGAGTGAAATTAACTGCTACATGCCCCTACTTGAATGTTTGTGTGTTGCATGAACATAAAGGGGAAGATTCTCTTGAGTTGTGAGGGCACATGCTTGATGAAAGATTGATTTTCGTGTCGGATATCTTGATTAGCTGATTTGCATGAGTTTGCCGATATCGAGAGTCGATTCTTGAAGTCTAGGAAGTCTTGATATATTAAAGGTCATTGCATTGTTAAGCCCATGCATGTTTTCTTGATGATTTGCAAAAATTGAATAATCGGTATGACCGTAGCATAAATTGTCGCACCATAGTGGCAAAGGTTGGGATGTAATTTGCATGAGTTGTGTATGTGTTGTTCGAGGACGAACAAGGATTTAAGTGTGGGGTAGTGATCTTGGGAAGATTTATATGCCCAAGTGATACTCAAACCTATCATTTTCGCCTTGCTTGTTGTGCAATGTGTATACATTTTCATGTAATTGGTAATAAAATGTGAATTTATACTAACCAACATGATTAGCATTGTTTTACAGGTAAAACATGATTTTTAGGAGCTAAAATGCATGTTGGGACAATATCGGAGTTGGACTTGGATGCGAGCATGGAAAAGACATTGGAATGCGCAATGTAAAGGGGCTCCGCGATGGAGCCGTGCCAGGCTACCATCGCGGAGGCACACTGCCTGGAGGGTAATTTAATTGGCAATTTCCAGTGAAGCCTTGCGACAGCTCCGTGGCACGGAGGCAAGCCTCCGCGTTGCATGTCGTGCCACGTTGAGGCTATAATCTCGCACCTTGGATTTCCAGTGAGGGTCCGCGTCCACGCCGTGTCACGGAGGCAGTGCTCCGCGTTACCCTCCGTGACACGTTGCTTGTTATTCCGGGAAAAATTTCCAATAGTATAAATAGAACACTTAGGCTTATTTTTAATTAATTCAGACTTGGTGGAGCAAGGACGTGGGTTAGAGGCAGTTGAGGGACGAAAAAGCTAAGGGTTTTTCTCTCTTTCTTTCTTCTTTCAATCAATTGTTTGTATGATTAACACTTGTTTTAGGATGATTAATCCACAAATGAGTGGCTAATTCTCTTCCTTGATGAGGTTATGAACATTGGTGGTGAATTTTGATTATTGAATTGTATGGTTTTTCATCTTCTTCTTCTATGTTGTTCTATTAATTCTTGTTCTTACTGCATTAGTGTGTGGCCGACATTAATGTACATCTAAAAAGTCCAATTTTACTCGAGAGAGCACGAAATTGGAAAGTTGTGAATTAATAGGGTATTGTTCTTAACTTGATTTGGGAAAATTGGGTTTTGATGTGCTTTCCTGATAGAAATATACTTGAAAGCCGTATTAGTCAATTTAGGAACCGGAATTGTATTGCTAGGTCATAAATTGCATTTGATGACAGAAATGTAGATGGATGGTTTATGATTCTTAAGTGAGATTAAATACGAGAGTTTTAATCTCTTGGCTAATGTTCTTGTCTAGCAACTAGAAGAGAAGAATAACCGAATTATGATGATAATCAAGTTCATTACTTGTTCTTAACCTTGGCATGCTCATATCCATAGTTTCAATTCAAAGTAAACATTTGTTAATAGTTTTAGTGTATAATTCATAAACAAAAATTCTTTAACTTTTGGTTACGTTGTTGTCAGCATAATTAGAGGTAAGCTAGAATATAGTATACTTAAGCAATTTTACTTATCCAGAGTCTCCTTGGTTCGATACTTGGCTTACTTAGCCGCTTTATTACTTGTTTGACCATGTGCACTTGCGTGTCGGTTTTTAACACCTAACAAACGCACCGAACAGAGTCGATACAGCTATTAACCCTGGGGGAGGTCATGAATGCTAGGTAATTCAACCCCAAAACAATACAGTGGTCTCAACTAGTAATACTAACTGCGTATACCACATGCTGAAACTAGTGACAATAATATGTATATATATACTACATACTAAAACTAATGATAGTGATATGTATGTACGTAATACATGCTGAAACTGATAATGGTATGTATATACACTCATCTGTAATATTGTGCTGAGTCTAATGTTGAACAAGATATAGTTTTTCTGCTGGGAATCAGGGTATATAACTGAGTTTCATATAACATGATTTACTATTTCTAACATGCTTTCTAAACTTCATTTTAGGCTACCATTCTATTTATGTAATACCTTACAGGAACTTATATTGCTTTACTAAGTTTCAACTGAACACGATAATATCCTAACAAACTTTACTAAATCACATACTGGGCATGCTGTACTGTTTTGGTCACTTTTTACTAGAATTTGCATCGACCTAGCAAGTTTCACGCTACACATGACATGATGTTACTAATATCATACTAAAATGCATACTAAACATAATATGCAGTTTCTGAAACATTCTACTAGCACTTGAACTATTTTACTATACCGGAACTACTAGCTTACCAAAGAAACTGGCTTTACATACCTCCATTTCTGATTGCGTAATTCGATCAATATTCCGCTATTTCTCCCAACTGCATCCATATATATATCAATTAGGACTAAATACATTAATATTCTGAAAGAAAATATCACTTTTAATATATATATAACCCAAACTTTCACTTATCAAAAAATGGCCGAAAACTTGCTATTTCTAGGAAGTCCAGAAGGGAGAAATGCTCACTTTAGGGCTAGGAGTATATTGACACTAATTTGGAGCAATTCTGCTTACCTTAGCTCGGTAGGACGATGATTCGCCGGCCGAATTTCACGAACTAACTCCACAGGAATGTTCTCTACAGCTTTATACTTCCGTATCTGGAGTTAATTTGAGTTTGGATCGCATTTGACTGCGTAATCAAATGAATATTTATCATAAATCTTGGTTCCTCTCTGTTCTCTATCGTTTACTGAAATTCAAAAGTGAGAAAATGAGATAAAAACTGAAGTTGGTGCTTTTATACTTGAGGCTGCACCTCACCTCCGTGGCACGCTGTGTATCGCGGAGGTTAGCCTCCGTGACACGCTGTGTATCGCGGAGGTGAGCCTCCGTGACACTCTGGCCATCGCGGAGGAGGTCTGCCAGCCTCCTCTTGCGATGGTTCGACGTGTCTCTTATTCGGTCTTTCCCCGAGCCTTTTCCTAACATGTATGGCATTGAAAAACTCTTAACCAACATGAGAATAGGCCATCTACATATGGTGAATTTACGGGGTGTAACATTCTCCCCCCCCCCCCTCTTAAGAACATTCATCCTCGAATGTAAACTTCTACTTGCAAGAAGTTCAACTTACTTGACTTATTCTAGAAAAATTTTGCAGAGTCTCCACTGTAATATGGACTATCTTAAAAACCTGAAATGTAGAAAAGTCCAATACAGGTACTCCACACAATACTGTAGCAATCATCATGTAAAAGTCTAGAGTCGGCTATCTCATTATACATGTAATATAAGGCATCTCATATGATAACAATACTAACATACCTCTCGAATGATTAGGCTTGGCATAAGTGAGGATATATGACTTTCATGTCTTCCTCTGCTTCCCAAGTCATCTCCTCTCGGTTCTTGTTACGCCACAGTACCTTGACAGAAGCAACATTTTTAGTCCTCAACCTGTGAATCTACCTATTTAGTATGGCTACTGGGGCCTCTTCATAGGCCAACTCTTCCGTAACCTGGACATACTGGACTGGGACAACTCTGGAGGGGTCCCTTATATACTTTCTCAACATAGACACGTGGAAAACTGGATGAACGGACTCTAATTCTGGAGGCAAGTTCAACTCGTATGCCACTTGGCCTATTCTCCGCCGAATCTAGGAAGGCCCAACGAACCTCGGACTGAGCTTACCTTTCTTGCCGAATCTCATCACCCCTTTCATTGGAGATACTTTCAAAAATACCCAGTCATTCACATTAAATTCCAGGTTTCTGCACCACACATCAGCATACGATTTCTGGCGGCTCTGAGCAGTCAGTAGGCGTTCACTGATAAGATTTACCTTCTCCTCTGACTGATGAATAATATCTGGACCAATCAGCGCTGACTCTCCTACTTCAAACCAGCCAACAGGCGATCTACATTTCCGTCCATACAATGCCTCAAAGGGCACTTGGATAGCTTAGTGGTAACTATTGTTATAAGCAAACTCAATCAGCGGTAAATGTTCATCCCAACTACCTCCAAGGTCCAACACACAAGCCCGTAGCATATCCTCGAGCGTCTGAATAGTGCGTTCCGCCTGTCCATCTGTCTGAGAGAGGAATGTTGTGCTCAAATTAACCTGCGTTCCCAAACCTTTCTGAAATGACTGCCAAAATATAGTTGTAGATTGTGCTCCTCTGTCACAGATAATAGATACTGGAACACCGTGTAATCTAACTATTTCTCTGATATACGATTCGGCGTAATCTTCGGCGGAGAAAGTGTCTTTTACTGGCAGGAAATGGGCTGATTTCGTCAGTCTGTCAACAATTACCCAAATTGAATCATGTCTATGCCTGGTATGGGGTAATCTTGCAACAAAGTCCATGTTTACTGCTTCCCACTTCTAAATATGCACAACTATGTCCTGAGTCAACCCACCTGGTTTCTGGTGTTCCGCTTTTACTTGCTGACAGTTAGGACACTGGGCTACAAATTTTGCTATTTCCCTCTTCATACCTGGCCACCAGTAAATTTCTTTGATATCATGGTACATTTTCGTCGCGCCTGGTGGAGAGAATAGCAAGCGTAATGCGCCTCGCTCATGATCTGCTAGCGAAGCCCTGAAATGTTGGGAACACAAATGCGGCCTTTACATCGCAACACTTTATCCTCAATTACCTGAAAATCTGGCGCTTTTCTTTGTTGAATTCTGTCCTTAAGCTGAACCAGGTCAGGATCTTCATACTGCCATTCCTTTACCTCCACAACCAATGATGACACTGCGGTGTTCTGAATTACCGCTCTGTTGTCCTCTGTTTCTGCTACACGAATGGCTAAGTCTAATTGGTGTATTTCTCTGACCAACTCCTGCTGCTCGGGCTGCAAGTACACCAAACTCCCCATAGATTTGCGGCTGAGAGCATCTGCTACTACGTTGGCCTTTCCCGGATGATACAAAATATTTACATCATAATCTTTCAATAATTCCAACCAGCGACGCTGTCGTAAGTTCAAGTCTCTCTGAGTGAAGATGTACTACAGGCTCTTATGGTCGGTGAAGATATCCACATGAACGCCGTACAGGTAATGTCTCCATATCTTTAGGGCGTGGATCACTGCGGCTAGTTCCAGGTCATGGGTAGGATAATTCTTTTCGTGTTTCCTCAGTTGTCTGGAAGCATAAGCAATCACTTTACCGTGCTGCATCAACACACATCCCAACCCAATACCTGAAGCATCACAATAAACTGCATAACCCTTTGTACCTTCTGGCAATGCTAATACTAGGGCAGAGGTCAACCTGTCTTTCAATTCTTGGAAACTCTGCTCACATGCCTCTGTCCACTGGAACTTTACTGCTTTCTACGTCAGCTTATTCAGAGGTGCCGCTATGGTGGAGAACCCCTCAACAAATCTTCTATAGTATCCTGCTAATCCCAGGAAACTATGAACTTCAGTCGGAGTGGTAGGTCTAGGCCACGTTTTTACTGCGTCTATTTTCTGCATGTCCACCTGTATACCGACATCCGACACAATATGCCCCAAGAAAGCTACTGAGTTCAGCCAAAATTCACATTTAGAGAACTTGGCGTATAGCTGACTGTCCCTGAGAATCTAGAGCACTGCCCGTAAATGAGCTTGGTGATCTGCCTCTAAACGAGAATACACCAGAATATCATCGATAAACACTATCACGAACAGGTCCAGGTATGTTCTGAAGATACTGTTCATCAGGTCCATAAATATCGCTGAGGCATTCGTCAGTCCAAAGGACATGACTAGGAACTCAAAATGGCCGTATCTGGTCCTGAAGGCTGTCTTTGGAATGTCCCTTTCACGAACTCGAACCTGATGGTATCCGGACCGTAAGTCAATCTTGGAGAAATAGCTGGCCCCCTGTAACTGGTCAAACAAATCATCTATTTTGGGAAGAGAATACTTATTCTTAACTGTAACCTTATTCAACTGCCGGTAATCTATATACATGCGGAGCGAGCCATCCTTCTTTCTAACAAATAGAACTAGCGCACTCCACGGTGAAGTACTCGGCCTTATAAAGCCCTTATCTAACAGATCTTTCAGCTGCTCCTTTAATTCTCTAAGTTCAGCAAGAGCCATACGATATGGAGGAATTGATATGGGCTGAGTTCCTGGTAACAAATCAATTGCAAAATCTATTTCCCTTTCTGGAGGAATACCAGATAGCTCATCTGAAAATACGTCAGGGAATTCATTCACCACTAGAATAGACTGGAGAGTCGGAGGCTCTACCCAAACATCCTGAACTCTGACAAGGTGATAAATGCACCCCTCAGCTATCAACTTCCTTGCCTGAAGATAGGAAATAAACCTACCTTTTGGCATAATTGTACTGCCCTTCCACTCTCGTACTGCCTCCCCTGGAAAGTGGAATCGGACTGTCTTTGTCACACCCCGCCTTGGGGGGTATGACTGGCACCTGGTGCCCTACTAGGACCTGAACTGCTGGATTGCTAAGCCTGTACACATCTGGTGCCTGGCTGGCTCTAACTCATATTTCTGGGAACAAAGGGCTATATAACGGCTGTAAACACAGCCCCCGGCCCGTTGGCCTATAGCCTCCTGATCCTGTACTAACAGCTGACTAGAAACATATCAAAATAGGGAAATCTATGCGGGCCGACAAGGCCACCATGCTGTCTAGTTATCTATAACTCAATCATGAAATACTAGAAAGCTACATAACCGGCAAGGTCACCACTACTGTCAAACTATGGCCCCACACGGCCAACATAAAAGAAACAAAAGTACTAACAGCTAACAACTGCACGGCCTCACACGACCGGCACAACTGACCACAGGGAAATATATACAGACTGTAAGCCTCTAGGAATAGCAATAGAACTGATCGGGACAGGGCCCCGACCTACCCGTACTATACAACAAAAGAAAATGAAATACACCTCTGGAATTCAGTCTCCGGATGACAGGAGCTGAATACTCGATCGCTGACAGGAATCACGTGGTACCGCCTGCTCGTCTATGAGTACCTGCAGGCAAGTAATGCAGCGCCCCACCGGGCGTCAGTACCGCTGGTACTGAGTATGTAAAGCAATAACTGAAAGAAATATCTAAAAACAACAATATAACTGATGAAACTGAAGTAGGAAGAAATAGATTAACTGTTTGATAATGTAAGTCATACCTTCTCTCAATTATACTAGAAGGAGTAGGAGTCATACCTGGAGATGTATCATTCTACTGCTGATCTATTCGTATCTAACGTAACATGGCATAACATAACATAACATAACATAGCACACACAAACCTTACCCGGCCCCCATAAGCCGGGAGGTACAACCAGCACAGAATCTATACCCCTACCCCGGTCATCCCATCTCCTAAAATAGTTATAAGCATCCTGCTGGTCCCCTGGGTAAGCACTTGGGCTCACTGAGCCCCTGACTATAACTGCATCTGAGTCTGGAGGACTCCTGAATCAATACCCGGGCGTATCCGCTCGACAGGGGTGTGTAAGGGCCGATCAAGGCACAAATATGGGAAAAGCTGGCATCCCATCTTCGTCCCCTGTGGGACGGCATGCCACTCCGTAGAGCGACGTATCCTCGTCCTCTGGCGGACGAGTCGATACAGCTATCAACCCTAGGGCGGTCATGGATGCTAGGTAGTCCAACCCCAAACAATACAACAGTCTCAACTAATAATACTATCTGCATCTCCCACATACTGAAGCTAATAGTGGTAAAGTATTTGTGTATACTATATGCTGAGCTAGTGATAGTAATATGTACATACTTAACACATGCTGAGGCTGGTAATAGTATATATGTATAAATATAGTCTTCTGCCAGACTGCACTGGGTCTAATGCTGAACAAGATATGGTGTTTCTGCTGAAAACTATGTTGTATACTGAGTTTCTATAGTAACATGATTTACTATTCCTAACATGCTTTCTAACTTCATTTTAACTTATCATTCTATTTCTGAGATGTCTTACAGATGTTACATCGTTCTACTGGGTTTCAACTGAATACCCTAACATTTCGTATTACATCACATACTGAGCATGTTGTGCAGTCCCTAACACTTATATTAAAATCTATATCGTGCTAGCAAGTCTCACGCTGATCATAACATGATGTTTCTAATATCGTACCAACATTCGTAGTAAACATCATACATGACTTCTGAATATTCTACTGGCCTTTAAATTACTGTACTGTCCCGAGATTACTAACTTGCCGAGGAAACTAGCTATACATACCTTATCCTCGAACTATCCGGCTGTCGGACGAGGCTCGGCCGGTACTTCAACTATTTTCTCCCAACTGTATTCATAAATATGTCAATTAATACTAAATACAGCTTTATTTTAAAGAGCAACGTCACTTTCGATATAGTTTATAGCCTAAACTTAGGCTTATCGAAAGACGGTCGAAAACTCACTATTTTCCAGAGGTCTAGAAGGGAGAAATATTCACTTCACAGCTAGGAACACATAGACACTAGTTTAGAGAAATTCCACTTACCTTAGCTCGGTAGCTCGACGATTCGTCGGCCGTATTTCACGGAACTAAATCCGTAGGAATGCTCTCTGCTTCTAAATACCTCGGTATCTGAGGTTAGTTTAAGTTTGGACGACGTTTAGCAGCGTAATCGGATGAAATTATATTACCTTCTTCGTTCTATTTCCTTTCTCTGATGGTTTCCTCTGTTTTCTGGAAATTTCATAAGTGATTAATGATTTAAAACCGAAGTGGGGCTTTATATACTTGGGACTGGACAAGGCCAACGTGTCACGGAGCCAACGCGGAAGCTTCACCTCCGTGACACGCTGCCATCGCGGAGGGGTTCTGCCTCAGTTCCTTCCGCGATGGTTCGATAGGTTTCTCGTCCGATCTTTTCCCGAGCCTTTCTCTAGCACGTATGGCCTTCAAATATGCTTAACCAACGTGCGAATAGGTCATTTAGGTGCCGGAAATTTTGTGGGGTATAACATTCTCCCCCCCTTAAGAACATTCGTCCTCGAATGTACACTGCTATCTAGAGGACTACTTAACTTACTTTCTAGAAAAATTTCGGCAGATTTTCCCCTGTAATATGGACTATAGCAAAAACCTGAAATGCAGAAAAGTCCAACACAGGTACTGCACGCAATATTTTAAGATCCACTGGATAACTAAGTATCAATCTTTCTCATTCACACACATACAACTATAAGGTACTGCATAAGTAATAATACGGACATACCTGTCGCCTGGCTAGGCCTAAAATAGGTGAGGGTATTTGGCTTTCATATCTTCTTCAGCTTCCCACGTCATTTCCTCACGGTTCCTGTTACGCCACAATACTTTGACAGACGCAACATCTTTAGTCCTCAACCTGCGAATCTGTCTGTCTAAGATAGCTACGGGAACCTCTTCATATGCTAACTCTTCTGTGACCTGGACATCCTGAACTGGAACTACTGTAGAAGGGTCCCCTACGAACTTCCTTAACATAGAGACATGGAATACTAGGTGAACAGATGCTAACTCCGGAGGCAAGTTCAATTCGTATGCAACTCGGCCTATTCTTTGCCGAATCTGATATGGCCCAATGAACCTCAGGCTAAGCTTGCCTTTCTTGCCAAATCTCATTACCCCTTTCATCGGAGACACTTTCAGATATACCCAGTCATTTACCGTAAATTCTAGATTTCTGCGCCGCATATCTGCATAAGACTTCTGGCGGCTCTGAGCAGTCAGTAAACGTTCTCGGATAAGCTTTATCTTTTCCTCTAACTGCCGAACAATGTCTGGGCCAACCAATGTTGATTCCCCCACTTCAAACCAGCCCACCAGCGATCTACATTTTCGCCCGTATAATGCCTCGAAAGGCGCCATCTGGATAGCTGAATGATAACTGTTATTATAAGCAAATTCAATCAACGAAAGATGCTCATCCCAATTACCCCCAAAATCTAGTACACACGCTCGCAACATATCTTCGAGCGTTTGGATAGTCCGTTCAGCCTGCCCATCTGTCTGAGGGTGGAATGCTGTGCTCAAATTGATCTGCGTTCCCAAACCCCTCTGGAACGACTGCCAGAATCTAGCTGTAAACTGTGCTCCCTTATCTGAAATGATGGATACCGGCACTCCATGTAATCTAACTATTTCTCTGATATATAATTCGGCATAATCCTCAGCCGAGAAGGTAGCCTTCACTGGCAGGAAATGAGCTGATTTTGTCAGCCTGTCAACTATTACCCAAATGGAATCATTTCTGCGTCTGGTACGGGGTAATCCTGTTACAAAATCCATGTTTATCATTTCCCATTTCCACGTAGGCACCGTTATATCTTGCGTCAAACCGCCCGGCTTCTGGTGCTCCGCTTTCACCTGCTGACAGTTAGAACATCTAGATACAAATTCAGCGATCTCAGCTTTCATACCTGGCCACCAGTAGATGTCTCTGATGTCGAGGTACATCTTCGTCGTTCCTGGATGAAGGGAATAGCGAGCGTAATGTACCTCATGCATGATCCGCCCGCAAAGCCCTGAAACATTCGGGACACAGAGGCGGCCCTTACAGCGTAGCACATCCTCCTCAGTCATTTGGAAATCTGATTCCTTACCTTTCTGAATTCTATCTCTGAGCTGGACTAAATCAGGGTCCTCGTACTGTCGTTCTTTTACCTCTGTAACTAATGATGACACAGTAGAATTCTGAATTACTTCTCTATTATTTTCTGTTTCCATTACTCGAACGGCTAAACCAGCTAACTGATTAATTTCTTTGGCTAACTTCCGTTTCTCAGATCGCAAATACGCCAAACTCCCATTGACTTACGGCTCAGGGCATCTGCTACAACATTAGCTTTTCCGGGGTGGTATAGAATACTCACATCATAATCTTTTAACAGCTCCAACCAGCGGCGTTGCCATAGATTCAACTCCCTCTGAGTGAAGATGTACTGTAGGCTCTTATGATCTGTGTAAATATCAACATGGACGCCGTACAGATAATGCCTCCATATCTTTAAGGCGTGGATCACTGCGGCCAATTCCAAGTCGTGGGTAGGGTAATTCTTTTCGTGTTTCCTCAGCTGTCTGAAAGCATACGCAATTACTCTACCATGCTGCATCAACACACAACCTAACCCGACACCTGACGCGTCGCAATAGACCGAATAACCTTCTGTGCCTTCCGGAAATGCTAACACTGGGGTGGAAGTTAATCTGTCTTTCAGTTCCTGGAAGCTCTGCTCACATGCCTCGGTCCATTGAAACTTTGCTGCTTTCTGTGTCAATTTGGTTAGAGGTGCCGCAATGGTCGAGAACCCTTCAACCAATCTCCTGTAATATCCTGCCAACCCCAGAAAGCTACGAACTTCAGTCGGAGTGGTAGGCCTAGGCCATGACTTAACTGCTTCTATTTTCTGCTTGTCTACCTGTATACCAGCATCCAACACGATATGCCCTAAAAAGGCCACTGAGTTAAGCCAGAATTCACACTTAGAAAATTTAGCATACAGCTGACGGTCCCTGAGAATCTGGAGCACTGTCCGCAAATGAGTCCGGTGATCTACTTCAGAGCGAGAATACACCAGAATGTCATCAATGAATACTATCACGAACTAGTCCAGGAAAGGTCTGAAAATACTGTTCATCAGATCCATGAAGACTGTCGGGCATTCGTTAACCCAAAGGACATGACTAGAAATTCAAAATGTCCATATCGGGTCCTGAACGCTGTCTTAGGAATATCTCTCTCACGTACTCGGACCTGGTGATATCCGGACCGCAAGTCAATCTTAGAAAAGTATCTGGCCCCCTGCAACTGATCAAATAAGTCATCAATTCTGGGAAGCGGGTACTTGTTCTTTACTGTAACTTTGTTTAATTGCCGATAATCTATGCACATTCGGAGCGAGCCATCTTTCTTCCTCACAAATAAAACTGGCGCACCCCACGGCGAAGTACTCGGCCTGATAAAACCTTTATCCAATAAATATTTCAACTGCTCCTTTAATTCTCTGAGTTCTGCAGGAGCCATACGATAGGGAGGAATTGATATCGACTGAGTGCCTGGTAACAAGTCAATAGCAAAGTCTATTTCCCTTTCTGGGGGAATACCAGGTCACTCATCAGGAAACACATCAGGGAATTCATTCACCACTGGAACAGACTGGAGCGTCGGAAATTCTGCTTGGACATCCTGGACTCTGACCAGATGGTAAATACATCCCTTAGATATCAACTTTCTCGCCTGAAGGTAGGAAATAAACCTACCTTTTGGCGTAGCAGTGCTGCCCTTCCACTCCCGCACTACTTCTCCCGGGAAGTGGAATCGGACCATCTTGGTCCAACATTCAACGTTAGCAAAACACGGTACTAACCAGTCCATACCCATTATGGCATCGAAGTCTATCATTTCTAACTCGACCAGATCTACTGTGGTCTGACGGTCAGCAACCTCTACTGTACACCCGCGGTAGATTCGGCTAGCTGTGATAGAGTCACCGATAGGCGTGGATACTAAAAAGGGCTGCTGCAATAATTCTGGTGCAATACTAAACTTTTGTGCCACAAATGGAGTAATGTAGGACAAAGTAGACCCTGGATCAATCAACACATAAGTAGGGTGTGAGCAGATAGTTAGCATACCTGTCACAACATCAGGCGACGCTTCTGAATCTTGCCTCCCTGGTAAGGCATATGTGCGGCTTGGACCCGCACCTGTACTGGAGGCCTCTGATCTGCCCCGACCCCTGCCTGCTGAAACTGAGGGCCTGCGCCCAGTCAAGGATGCTGTGGCTCGTGACCCTGCAGATGCCCTATCCTGTCTATCTCGGTCCTCTCAGCCTCTGGCTGGGCAATCTTTCATCAAATGGCCTTCTTGGCCACAATTATAACATGCGGTGGAGCCATATCTGCATGCTCCAGGATGGCGTCGACTGCATATAGGGCAAAGTGGTAGGGTATACCTACTCTGCTCCGCCCTCCTCTATAATGGTGAATCTGTCATCTGCGAGCCTCTACCAGTCTTTGACTGCCCCTTGCGGCTGAATCTACCCCCCTGCGACTGTGGCGGAGGTGGGGGCCTAGGCGGCCTATCTAACAATCGTGGCCTGGGTCCTCCCCGAGCCTCCCTCTGTAATTCAACTGGCCTGTCCCGGCGACGCTGTTCCTGATTGACCCTTCTGATCTCCCGATGTCGTTGTCTGATGCCCTCAATATTCTGGGCAAATGCCTGAACTCGAGCAATGTCCATGTCCTCTCGCAGTGTGGCCATAATACAAGTCTCAACATATTCTGGATTCAACCCCATGATAAAGCGGTGTACTCTGGATGCCATGGTATCAACAAAGGCCGGTGCATACCGGGCCAAAGAATCAAACCGCAAGGAATATTCCCAAACACTCATGGCCCCCTGTTCCAGATGCAAGAACTGGTCTACCCGAGCCTGTCGAATCTCCCGCGGCAAATAGTGATCCAGAAAAGCTCCTGAAAAGCTGGACCAGGTGGGAGGGGAAACATCTTTCCCTCGGGACCTTTCCTAGCTTTCATACCATAACACGGCGATGTCCCGTAACCGAAATGCTTCCAACTCAACTAATTCTGTAGGCGTGGCATGCATAACCCTGAAGATTCTCTGCATTTGATCCAGAAAATCCTGAGGGTCCTCTATCCGGTCCGTACCTGTAAACTGTGGGGGATTCAAAGCCAAGAACTCTCGGACCCTCAAACTAACGGGTCCTCCTGACAACTCCGCGACTGTAGACGGCATCGGCTGACGCTGAGTAGCCATCATCTGTGCTAACATAACTACAGCACTCCTAACCTCCTGGTCAGAAGGTGTCGGTATAGGAACTGCTGGAGGTAGTGTCGCCCCAAGTGGCTCCTGACGTGGTGGAGACTGCTGAGAAGGCTGGGACGATGCCTCTGTAGTGCCCTCTGATCGGGCTGTTTCTAAACGAGGGTGAGGCATCCTGCTGGTGCCTTCCCCTGCTGCAATATCTAAGCTCCGACCTGTGATAGGATGTCGCTGGTCTGACATTATCTGTAACCAAAGAATATAGTAAGCTTTTAGGGACTCAACCCTATATTGTACCGCTCTACAGCACGACTGAATAAGAATAAAAGACAACCATCCTATCATGCCTTGCAGCTTCCTACCCATAGTATGTGGTGCACAACACATCCATGGACAGGACTCTACTTAGCACGGCTTGCAGACTCCCTAGGATACGACCTGCTCTGATACCAAGTTTGTCACACCCCGCCTTGGGAGGTATGAGTGGCACCTGGTGCCCTACTAGGACCTGAACTGCTGGATTGCTAAGCCTGGGCACATCTGGTGCCTGGCTGGCTCTAACTCACATTTCTGGGAACAAAGGGCTATATAACGGCTGAAAACACAGCCCCCGGCCCATTGGCCTATAGCCTCCTGTACTTGTACTAACAGCTGACCAGAAACATATCAATATAGGGAAACCTATGCGGGCCGACAAGGCCACCATGCTGTGTAGTTATCTATAACTCAATCATGAAATACTAGAAAGCTACGTGACCGGCATGGTCGCCACTACTGTCAAACTATGGCCCCACACGGCCAACATAAGAGAAACAAAAGTACTAACAGCTAACAACTGCAAGGCCTCACACGACCGGCTCAACTGACCACAGGGAAATATATACAGACTGCAAGACTCTAGGAATAGCAATAGAAATGATCGGGACAGGGCCCCGACCTACCCGTACTATACAACAAAAGAAAATGAAATACACCTCTGAAATTCAGTCTCCGGATGACAGGAGCTGAATACTCGATCGCTGACAGGAATCACGTGGTACCGCCTGCTCGTCTATGAGTACCTGCAGGCAAGTAATGCAGCGCCCCACCGGGCGACAGTACCGCTGGTACTGAGTATGTAAAGCAATAACTGAAAGAAATATCTGAAAACAACAATATAACTGATGAAACTGAAGTAGGAAGAAATAGATTAACTGTCTGATAATGTAAGTCATACCTTCTCTCGATTATACTGGAAGGAGTAGGAGTCATACCTGGAGACGTATCGTTCTACTGCTGATCTTCTCGTATCTAATGTAACATGGCATAAAATAAAATAACATAACATAGCACACACAAACCTTACCCGGCCCTCATAAGCCGGGAGGTACAACCAGCACAGAATCTATACCCCTACCCCGGTCATCCCATCTCCTAAAATAGCTATAAGCATCCCGCCGGTCCCCTGGGTAAGCACTTGGGCTCGCTGAGCCCCTGACTATAACTGCATCTGAGTCCGGAGGACTCCTGAATCAACACCCGGGCGTATCCGCTCGACAGGGGTGTGTAAGGGCCGATCAAGGCACAAATATGGGGAAAACTGGCATCCCATCTTCGTCCCTTGTGGGACGGCATGCCACTCCGTAGAGCGACGTATCCTCGTCCTCTGGCGGACGAGTCGATACAGCTATCAACCCTAGGGCGGTCATGGATGCTAGGTAGTCCAACCCCAAACAATACAACAGTCTCAACTAATAATACTATCTGCATGTTCCACATACTGAAGCTAATAGTGGTAAAGTATTTGTGTATACTATATGCTGAGCTAGTGATAGTAATATGTACATACTTAACACATGTTGAGGCTGGTAATAGTATATATGTATAAATATAGTCTTCTGCCAGACTGCACTGGGTCTAATGCTGAACAAGATATGGTGTTTCTGCTGAAAACTATGTTGTATACTGAGTTTCTGTAGTAACATGATTTACTATTCCTAACATGCTTTCTAACTTCATTTTAACTTATCATTCTATTTCTGAGATGTCTTACAGATGTTACATCGTTCTACTGGGTTTCAACTGAATACACTAACATTTCGTATTACATCACATACTAAGCATGTTGTGCAGTCCCTAACACTTATATTAAAATCTATATCGTGCTAGCAAGTCTCGCGCTGATCATAACATGATGTTTCTAATATCGTACCAACATTCATAATAAACATCATACATGACTTCTGAATATTCTACTGGCCTTTAAATTACTGTACTGTCCCGAGATTACTAACTTGCTGAGGAAACTGGCTTTACATACCTTATCCTCGAACTATCCGGCTGTCGGACGAGGCTCGGCCGGTACTTCAACTATTTTCTCCCAAATGCATTCATAAATATGTCAATTATTACTAAATACAACTTTATTTTAAAGAGCAACGTCACTTTCGATATAGTTTATAGCCTAAACTTAGGCTTATCGAAAGACGGTCGAAAACTCGCTATTTTTTAGAGGTCCAGAAGGGAGAAATATTCACTTCACAGCTAGGAACACATAGACACTAGTTCAGAGAAATTCCACTTACCTTAGCTCGGTAGCTCGACGATTCGTCGGCCGTATTTCATGGAACTAAATCCGTAGGAATGCTCTCTGCTTCTAAATACCTCGGTATCTGAGGTTAATTTAAGTTTGGACGACGTTTAGCAGCGTATCGGATGAAATTATATTACCTTCTTCGTTCTATTTCCTTTCTCTGATGGTTTCCTCTGTTTTTTGGAAATTTCATAAGTGATTAATGATTTAAAACCGCAGTGGGGCTTTATATACTTGGGCCTGGACAAGGCCAACGTGTCACGGAGCCAATGCGGAGGCTTCACCTCTGTGACACGCTGCCATCGCGGAGGGGTTCTGCCTCGGTTCCTTCCGCGATGGTTCGACAGGTTTCTCGTCCGATCTTTTCCCGGGCCTTTCTCTAGCACGTATGGCCTTCAAATATGCTTAACCAACGTGCGAATAGGTCATTTAGGTGTCGAAAATTCTGCGGGGTATAACAGTCTTGGTCCAGCATTCTACATTTGCATAGCACGGAGCCAACCAATCCATACCCATAATGGCGTCGAAATCGACCATTTCTAATTCTACCAGGTCACTGTGGTCTGACGATCAGCAACCTCTACTGTACACCCGCAATAGACCCTTCTGGCTATAATGGAGTCACCAACGGGGGTGGATACTGAAAAGGGTTACTGAAGCAATTTTGGTGCAACACTAAACTTTTGAGCCACAAATGGAGTAATGTAGGACAAAGTAGATCCTGGATCAATCAATACACAAACAGGGTATGAGCAGATAGTCATCATACCTGTCACAACATCAGGTGACGCTTCTGAATCCTGCCTCCCTGGTAAGGCATATGTACGGCTTGGACCCGCACCTACACTGGAGGCCCCTGATCTGCCCCAGCCCCTGCCTGCTGAAACTGAGGGCCTGCGCCCTGCCGAGGATGCTGAAGCTCGTGACCCTGCGGATGCTCTGTCCTGTCTATCCCGCTCCTCCTGACCTCTGGCTGGGCAATCTCTCATCAGATGGCTCTCTTGGCCAAAAATATAACACCTGGTGGAGCCGTACCTGCATGCTCCAGAATGGCGTCGACTGTATATAGGGCAAAGTGGTAGGGTATACCTACTCTTCTCCTCTCTCCTCTGTAATGGTGAATCTGCAGTGTGTGAGCCTCTACCGGTCTCTGACTGCCCCCTGCGGCTAAATCTGCCCCTCTGCGGCTGTGGTGGAGTTGGGGGTCTGGCCCTCCTACCGATTCTACAACTGTAGGCGGCATCGGCTGACGCTGAGCAGCCATCATATGTGCTATCATGACTACCGCACTCCTTACCTCCTGGTCGAAAGTTATTGGTATAGGGACTGCTGGAGGTGGTGTCGTCCCAAGTGGCTCCCGATGTGGTGGAGACTGCTGAGAAGGTTGGGACGATACCTCGGTATTGCCCTCTGATCGGGCTATTTCTATACAAGGATGAGGCATCCTGTTGGTTCCTTCCCCTGCTGCAATATCCAAGCTCCAGCCTGTGAGAGGATGTCGCTGGTCTGACATTATCTGTAACCCAAGAATATAGTAAGCTCTAGGGACTCAACCCTATACTGTACTACTCTACAGCACGACTCAATAAGAATAAAAAGCAACCATCCTATCATGCCTTGCAGCCTCCTACCTATAGTATGTGGTGCACAACACATCCATAGGCAAGACTCTACTTAGCATGGCTTGTAGACTCCCTCAGATATGACCTGCTATGATACCAAGCTTGTCACGCCCCGCCTTGGGGGGTGTGACTGGCACTTGGTGCCCTTACTGGGACCTAAACTGCTAAACTGCTGAGCCTAAGCACTTCTAGTGCCTGGTCGGCTCTAACTCTGGATTCAAGAAAACGATGGCTATATAAAGGCTGTAAATACAACCTCCGGTCGACTAGGCCTATAGCCACCTGTACTATAATATCAGCTAACTACAATCACATTCATATAGGGGAACCTATGCGGGCCGACATGGCTACCATGCTGTCTAGTTATCTTTAAATCAAGAAAACAGGTGCTAAACCGCTACGTGACCGACAAGGTCACCACTACCAACTGAGTAAGGCCCCACACGACCATCATAACAAGCTAAAACATACACACAACCTCACATGACCGGTATAACAAACCACAGGGTATACATAATATGCAAGCCTCTAAGAATACTGATAACATGGTCGGGACAGGGCCCCGGCCTACCCATGCTGTACAATCAAAAGAAAAGGGATAAACCTCTAGCTATCTAGCTCTGGATGACTGGAGCTGATGACTCTGTGAGCTGGCTGGAATCACGAGGTATCAGCTCCTCTTCTATGAGTACCTGAAGGCGAGTAATGCAGCGCCCCAAATGGGCGTCAGTACCGCTGGTACTGAGTATGTAAGCAACAACTGAAAAATATCTGAAAACAACAATACAACTGATGGAACTGAAATAGAGAGAAATAGATTGAAACCCACTGAGAATATGAATCTAAGACTGTTCTCGACTATGCTGGAAGGAGTAGGAGTCATACCTGGAAATGTAACGCTCTACCGTCGATCTACTCGTATCTAGCGTAACATGGCATAATATGACATAACACAACATAGCATAGCACACACAAACCTTACCCGGCCCCCATAAGCCGGGAGGTATAATTAACACGCAATCTATACCCCTACCCTGGTCGCCCCATCTCCTATAATAACTATAAGCATCCTGCCGATCCCCTGGGTATGCACTTGGGCTTGCTGAGCCCCTGACTATAACTGTACCTGAGTCCGTAAGACTCCTGAATCAACACCCTGGGCGTACCCGCTCGACGGGGGTATATAAAAGCCTAGCAAGGCAAAATATAGGGAAATCGGCATCCCATCTTCGTCCCCTGGGAGACGGCATGCCACTCCGTAGAGTGACGCATCCTCGCCCTCTGGTGGACGAGTCGACACAACTATTAACCCTGGGACGGTCATGAATGCTAGGTAATCCAACCCCAAAAAAATATAGTGGTCTCAACTAGTAATACTAACTGCGTATACCACATGCTGAAACTAGTGACAATAATATGTATATATATACTACATGCTAAAACTAATGATAGTGATATGTATGTACGTAATACATGCTAAAACTGATAATGGTATGTATATACACTCTTTTGTCATATTTTGTTGAGTCTAATGCTGAACAAGATATAGTTTTTCTACTGGGAATCAGGCTATATAACTGGGTTTCATAGTAACATGATTTACTATTTCTAACATGCTTTCTAAACTTCATTTTAGGCTACCATTCTATTTCTGTAATACTTTACAAGAATTTATATTGCTTTACTAAGTTTCCACTGAACACGATAATATCCTAACATATTTTACTAAATCACATACTGGGCAGCTATACTGTTTTGGTCACTTTTTACTAGAATTTGCATCGAGCTAGTAAGTTTCACGCTACACATGACATGATGTTACTAATATCATACTAAAATGCATACTAAACATAATATGGAATTTTTGAAACATTCTACTGGCACCTGAACTATTTTACTATACCGGAACTACTAGCTTGCCGAAGAAACTAGCTTTACATACCTCCGTTTCTGATTTCTCAACTAATTGGCGTAATTCGGTCAATATTCCGCTATTTCTCCCAACTGCATCCATATATATATCAATTAGGACTAAATACATTAATCTTCTGAAAGAAAATATCATTTTTAATATATATATATATAGCCCAAACTTTGACTTATCGAAAAACGGCCGAAAACTTGCTATTTCTCGAAAGTCCAGAAGGGAGAAATGCTTACTTTAGGGCTAGGAGTATATTGACACTAATTTGGAGCAATTCCGCTTACCTTAGCTCGGTAGGACGACGATTCGCCCGCCGAATTTCACGAAACTAACTCCGTAGGAATGTTCTCTACAGCTTTATACTTCGGTATTTGGAGTTATTTGAGTTTGGACTGCGTTTGACTGCGTAATCGGATTAATATTTATCATAAATCTTTGTTCCTCTCTGTTCTCTATCGTTTGCTGAAGTTCAAAAGTGAGAAAATGTGATAAAAACCGAAGTTGGTGCTTTTATACTTGAGGCTGCACCTCACCTCCGTGGCACGCTGTGTATTGCGGAGGTTAGCCTCCGTGACACGCTGTGTATCGCGGAGGTGAGCCTCTGTGACACTCTGGCCATCGCGGAGGAGGTCTTCCCGCCTCCTCTTGTGATGGTTCGATGTGTCGCTTATCCAGTCTTTCCCCAGGCCTTTTCCTAGCATGTATGGCATTCAAAAACTCTTAACCAACATGCGAATAGGCCATCTACATGTCGTGAATTTACGGGGTGTAACAATATATATGTGGTGTGTTTTGAATTTTAATATTTGGTGATACAATACTTTAATTTATTTCACATGCATGTTATATTATTTGAATAAGATTTCATGATTAATAAATAGTTTCTGCTAAAGTGATCTATTTATTTGGGATCACTGAAGATTCTTATTTTATTTTCATGTGAAATTATATTATGCATGGATTGAAAATTATGATTACAAAAAGCTTCCATCAAGCGGGTTTATTTGATTAAGTCATTGATATTCTCAATGTACCATGTATAAATTGTTCGTGTTCTAATGGTGATATGGATCAATTTCTGTGGTCTCCACTATTAATTATAAGTGAGATAATAAATTTATGTGTTGAATTTAGGTCTTTCTCCATAACGGATAAATTTATTATAAGTTCACTATGTAAAATTTCTAGTAATTGATAAAATGTATTAACTCTCCATTTGAGTTTATATGTTGGATCAGTTTTAAAATTTTAAGACGGACATGTAAAGTGGTGATCAATATTAATTCATGTGGCAAGTTAGATAATAATTTTACGTGTCAATTTTAGGTCTTCCTCCATATTGAATGAATTTATTATGGGTTGTTACTAGTTAAAATCAGTAGTTGTTGATAACAGTAGTGAGTTTACATATTAAATTTAATTGTATATGTACCTTTTGTTGGAAAAAATTAATTTTGATTTCTAAACAGTTAAGAGATGGATATTTAGTTTTTTTTTTTATAACTTTTGTGTTATTGAACTTGATAGACCTTTTTTGTCTCTTGTGGTACATAAATGCATGGTCTCTTTATTATTAATATATCTCTTGAACGGAATAATATTAATCAATCACATAAGAGAAAATATTCTATAATATTGAATGAAACTTATCTCGTCCACTAGCTTTTAAGTCATTTATTCTGGATAGGACTTTGAGATTGGTTAACTGAAGGACTTAAAAGTTCGTTGAAAGTGAAGACACTACCAACTTTTGAGCTCTTTTTAGAAGGAAAAAGTGAACTAAAATATATTCCTTGTAAAAGAAAATAAAGCTAGTGATAAGTTTGAATTAATATGTTCCGATTAGTGTGGTCAAATGAGCATCTAGGCAAGAGATGATTTTGAGTATTCTGTGTCACTCACAGAAGATTATTTAGGATATGAATATATTTATTTGATTCTCTATAAGTCTGAGTACTTTGAAATAGTCAAGGTATTTATGCAGATGAAAAAGCATCTTGAGAAATATATTAACCCACTGCGATCTGATCATAGTGACGAGTACCTCTTTGGAGAGTTCATTAATCACTTGTCAGATAGAGGAATTGCAATCAACTGTCTATATTAGGTACTCTATAATAGATTGTATGTAGAAGATGAAAGATATAAGGCTCTTATGGAGATGATAAGATTAATGATTGACATATTCATTTTATTTTATTTTTCATCTTGGGATATTCCTTTAATAATAATAATAATAATAATAATAATAATAATAATAATAATAATAATAATAATAATAATAATAATAAACTCAAGATACATTCTTAATTTAATTCCTTCTAAATCATTACCTTTGACATTTATGAACTGTGGATTTGACGAAAATCCAGTTTGTGACATGTTCATATATGGAGTTATCTAGCACATGTATTGAAAGGAAAAATAGATAAGTTGGAATTAAGAACGAATGTGTGAGTGTTTATTGGATATCCAAATAAAACGAAAGGAGGTTTATTTTATTGTCCTAAAGAAAATAAGGTAATTGTTAATAAAAATGCCAGATTTCTAGAAAAATGACTATTTAATAAACCATGTTCCTAGAAGTAAACTAATTTTACAGGAACTAAGCAAAGAAATAACAAATGAGTCATCTGAAAATCAGAAGTTCAAGACATCTAATCAAGAAGTCAGAATTGACGTTCCATTGCATTTATGTTGTGGGAGAAACATTAATAGACGTAAGAAAATTCACTACCTCAAAGTAGTGGGAGTGATTTTGAGGAAATAACACTATATGGAGTTGTTAATATTTCAATACTGAAATGTAATGAAGAAAATATTAAGACTGAAGATCATTACAGTGTGACAATAGTAGTGATAGTACTTAGTCGTAGTGGTAGAATGATAACCCAGATCGGTTCAATGTTGTTACACCCCGTAAGTTTCTAGTGTTTAATCGGCCTATTCACATGTTGGTTGAGAGTTTTAGAGTGCCATTCGTACGAGGAAAGGGCCCGGGGAAAGGACGAACTGGTGAAAAGTCGGGATTTCGCGGGAGGAGGCCGAACCAAGCTGCCCAGAGGGGAAAAGTGGCATGGAGCAGCTCCTCCGCGTTAGCCAACGTGGTACGGAGTAGAATCAGCGCGATGGCAGAGTGTCACGTTATCTTGTCTACTGCCTCAAGTATATAAGGGTCTCACACTTAGAAGTTAGATTATAATTCACAAATCACGGCCAGAACAGAGGGAGAACGAAGGAAAAAAATTTAATAATCATCCTATTACGCCGCTAAACACCGTTCAAATTCAAATTAACTCCGGGTAGTGAAGTATAAAGCTGCATAGAGCATCGCTGTGGAGTTATTTTCGTAAAATACGTCCGACAAATCGTCATCCCGCCAAGCTTAAGTTGATGGAATTGTTCCAAACTAGTGTCAATACGATCACGTGCCTAAAATAAGTATTTGTCCCTTCTAGATTCCCGAGAAATTATGAGTTTTTGATCATCTTTCGATAAGTTGAAGCATAGTCAGTATATATATATATATATATATATAAGTTATTTTTTTATTCGAATATAGTAATAAAGTATCCCAATTCTTTGGTAATATGATTACAGTTGAGAAGGGCAGTTGAACACGACCGAAACTTGCCAGTTAATTGGTAAACAGCGAACGAGGTATGTTAAGGCATTTTCTTTTTACAAGTTAGTTTCTACAGCATAGTAGTATAGTATGAATCCCAATAAACCATGTCAGGAGTATGTTATCATGTCTAGTTGTTGTCTTTAGTTGAGACTCGTAAATTGTATTGTTTTGGGCTGGATTACACCTGTATAGCTTTCGTGACCACCCCAAGGTTAATAGTTGTGTCGCCTCCCGCCAGTGGAAAGGATACGTCGCTCTACGGAGCGGTATGCCATCTGCAAGGGATGAAGATGGGGATCCAAATCCTCATATGCCATGGTTGGCCTTATACACACCCCCGCTGAGCATTACGCCCGGGGTGTAGATATCAGGAGTCCTCCGGACTCATACACAGCTACAGTCAGGGGCCGAGCGGGCCCAGTTGCAGACCCAGGGGATCGACAGGATTCTTATAGCTTGTAGTTGACTCTGTATGACCTAGATAGGGGTATATAGATTGAGGTATACTCACTAAGGCTAATGGGGGCCCAGGTGGGTTATTCTGTGTTGATTGTACCTTCCGGCTTATGGGAGCCAGGTAAGGTTTATGCTTGCTTTAGTTACTGATAGTTAGACAGTAAGACGCTTCGCTTGCCAGGTATGACCCCTACCCTCCTTATTACAGTTATGTTTAGCCTTGATTTCACTACTTCAGTCATTTTCAGTCCATTTTCTTTACTTCAGTTATTGTCAGTTCTATTTCCTTACTTTCAGTTATTTAAAGTTACTTCTTTACATACTCAATACCTGTGGTACTGACTCATTCTTCTGAGGCACTGCATTACTTGCATGCAGGTGCAGATAAACGAGGAGCAGGTCCCTCATAGTTCCAGTCATCCGTACAAAGCCGTCATCTCCCTTCTTCCGAAGCTTGAGTGATAGAGGCTTACTTCTTTTGTTTGTACAGTATGGGTAGGTCGGGGCCCTGTCCTGACCATCTTATTACTCCTAGAGGCTTGCAGATTGCATTACTTCCCTGTGGTTAAATGATATCGGCCATGTGGGGCCCATATGTGTTTTAGACTATATGTGTTGGCTGTGTGGGGACTTGTTTAGCTGTTGATTGGTGGCCTTGTCGGTCAATGTTCAGTTTAGCATATGCTTTTACTTTCCAGTTATAACTAGATATCATGGTGGCCTTGTTGGCCCGCATAGGATTCCTTATGATTGTTTGTCTCTGCTTAGCTATTTTTTCTCACAGGTGGCTATAGGCCTTGTCGGTCGGGGGTTGTATTTACAGCCGCTATATAGCCGGTTGTTTTCTTTATTCTAGCGTTAGAGTCAGTCCTTCACCAGAGGTGCTTAGGCTCAGTCATCTCAGCAGTCCAGGTCCTAGTAGGGCACCAGGTGCCAGTCATACCTCCCAAGGTGGGGCGTGACAAACTTGGTATCAGAGCAGGTCGTATCCCAGGTAGTCTGCAAGTCGTGCTAAGTAGAGTCTTGTCTATGGATGTGTTGTGCACCACATACTATAGGCAGGAGGGTGCAAGGAATGATAGGATGGTTAATCTTTCTTCTTATTCAGTCGTGCTATAGAGAGGTACAATATAGGGTTGAGTCCCTAAGCTCATTATACTCTTTTGTTTAAGGAGGAATGACGAACCAGCGACACCCTACAACAGGCAGAAGGTTAGATGTAGCAGCAGGGGAGGGCACCAGCAGGGTGCCTCAGCGTTAATCAAAATAGGTCCGATCTGAGGACGATATAGAGGTATCATCTCGACCTTCCCAACAGTCTCCACCATGTCAGGAGCTGCTTGGGACGGCTGGTGTGACGGCACCGCCTCCGGCAGTTTCTATACCCGTACCATCCGACCAGGAGGTCAGGAGCGCGGTGGTTATGCTAGCCCAGATGATGGTTGCTCAGTGCCAGCCAGTGTCACCTACAATTGCAGAATCCTTAGAAGGGCCTGGTAGCTCAAGGGTCCGAGAGTTCCTAGCACCAAGTCCCCCACAATTCACAGGGACAGATCGGACCGAGGACCCTCAGGACTTGTTAGACCATATACAGAGGATTTTCAGGGTGATGCATGCTACACCCATAGAGTCAGTTGAGTTGGCGGTATTCCGGCTACGGGACATCGTTGTACTATGGTACGAGAGTTGGGAGAGGTCCCGAGGGATAGATGTTTTCCCTCCGACTTGGCCTAGCTTCTCAGAGGCTTTCTTGGATCATTACCTACCACGGGAGAATCGACAGGCCCGGGTTGGTCAGTTCCTACACTTGGAGCAGAGGTCGATGAGTGTTTTGGGGAATATGCCATGCGGTTTGATTCCTTGGCTCGGTATGCGCCAGTCTTTGTGGACACAATGCCAGCCAGGGTACACCGCTTTATTATTGGGCTAAACCCAGAATATGTCGAGACCTGCATCACAGCCACACTACAAAAGGATATGGATATCACCTATGTACAGGATTTTGCTCAGAATATTAAGGGTATCAGACAGCGGCAATAGGAGATTAGGAGGACAAGTCAGGAGCAGCGCCGCAGAGACAAACCGGGTGAATTACAGGAGGAGTCCCGGGGAGGACCTAGGCCACGATTATTAGATAGGCCGCCTAGACCCCTGCCTCCACTACAGCGGCAGAGGAGCAGGTCTAGTCACTGAGGGAAGCCAAAGCCCAGTGAAGGTTCGCGAGCAGTAGGTTCACAGCAGTAGAGGGGAGTGGAGCAGAGTGGGTTTACAATACCACTTTGCCCTATTTGCAGTTGACGCCACTCTGGAGCATGCAGGTATGGTTCTATAGCATGCTACATTTGTGGACAGGAGGGTCACTAGATGAGGAATTGTCCAGCTAAGGGTCAGGGTGATCGGGATCAACAGGATAGGTCCTCGGTAGGATCACGAGCTCCGGCATCCCCAACAGGGAGTAGGCCCTCAGTTTCAGTCGGCAGAGGCCGAGGCAGATTAGGGGCCTCCAGTTCAGGTGCCGGCCCAGACCGTACTTATTCACTACCGGGTGACATGATTTAGAGTCGTCACTAGATATTGTGACATGTATGCTGAACATTTGCTCTCATCCTGCTTATATGTTCATAGATCTAGGATCCACCTTGTCCTATGTTACACCGTTAGTGGCTCGGAAGTTTAGTATTATGCCAAAATTTCTTCGGTGACATTTCTCAGTTTCTACACCCATTGGTGACTCTATTATAGCCAGAAGGGTCTATCGGGGGTCTACAGTAGAGGTTTCCAATCATCATACTACGACTGACTTGATAGAACTAGAAATGATTGATTTTGATGCTATTATAGGTATGGATTGGCTAGCTCCATGCTATGCAAATGTCGAATGTTGGACCAAGATTGTCCGATTCCACTTTCCAGGGGAGGCAGTATGAGAGTGAAAAGGTAGTAAAGCCACGCCAAAAGGTAGGTTTATTTCCTATCTTCGGGCGAGAAAATTGATAGCAAAAGGGTGCATTTTTCATATTGTCAGAGTTCAGGATGTTCGGGCAGAGCCTCCGACCCTTCAGTCTATTCTAGTGGTTAATGAATTTCCTGACGTATTTCTAGATGAGATTCTTGGTATTCCCCCAGAAAGGGAAATTGATTTTGTAATCGATCTATTACCAGACACTCAGCCTATATCTATTCCTCCATATCGGATGGCTCCTGCTAAACTAAGAGAACTAAAGGAACAATTGAAAGATTTGCTAGACAAGGGCTTTATCAGGCCTAAGTACCTCACCATGGGGTGGGCCAATTCTATTCGTGAGGAAGAAAGACGGCTCCCTCAGTATGTGTATAGATTATCGGCAGCTGAATAAAGTCACTATCAAAAATAAGTACCCGCTTCCCAGAATAGACGATTTGTTTGATCAGCTATAGGGAGCGAGATATTTTTCAAAGATTGACTTAAGATCAGGATATCATCAGGTTCGGGTTCGTGAAAGAGATATTCCAAAGACTGCCTTCAGGACCAGATATGGCCACTTTGAATTTCTAGTCATGTCCTTCGGACTAACAAACGCCCCAGCAGTGTTCATGGACCTGATGAACAACATTTTCAGACCATACCTGGACTTGTTCATGATAGTATTTATTGATGATATTCTGGTGTATTCCCGCTCAGGGCAGATCACCAGGATCATCTACGGACAATGCTCCAAATTCTCAAAGATTGCCAGCTATATGCAAATTTTCTAAATGTGAATTTTGGCTGAATTCAGTAGCCTTCTTGGGTCATATTATGTCAGATGCTGGTATACAGGTCGATACACAGAAGATAGAGGCAGTGAAAACATGGCCTAGACATACCACTCCGACCTAGGTACGTAGTTTACTGGGGTTAGTCGGGTATTTTAGAAGGTTTGTGGAAGGATTTTCCACTTTAGCAACACCTTTAACCAAACTGACGCAGAAGGCAGCAAAATTCCATTGGACTGAGGCATATGAGCAGAGCTTTTAGGAACTGAAAGACAAATTGACATCGGCACCGGTGCTAGCGTTTCTAGAAGGAACAGAGGGTTATGCAGTCTATTGTGACGCTTCGAGTGTTGGGTTAGGATGTGTTTTTATGCAACATGGTAAGGTGATTGCCTATGCATCCAGGCAGCTGAGGAATCATGAGAAGAACTACCCTATCCATGACCTGGAGTTAGTCGCAGTGATTCATGCCTTGAAAATATGGAGACACTACCTGTATGGCGTCCATGTAGATATTTTCACTGATCACAAAAGCCTGCAGTATATTTTCACCCAGAAAGTGTTGAATCTGCGGCAACGTTGTTGGTTGGAGATGTTAAAGAATTATGATGTGAATATTTTATATCACCCAGGAAGGGCCAATGTTGTAGCAGATGCCCTTAGCCACAAATCCATGGGAAGCCTAGCATATTTATAGCCCGAGCAGCAGGAATTGACCCGAGAGTTGCATCAGCTAGCCAGTTTAGCCGTTCTATAGTAGAATCAGGAGATATTGGAGCGATAATCCATAATACCACAGTGTCAGCATTGGTTGTGGAAGTGAAAGAACGACAGTATAAAGATCCTAGCCTGGTCCAGCTCAAAAATAGGGTCTAGTGAGGGGAAGTGACAGATTTCCAGGTAATCGAGGACGGAGTTTTGAGATATAGGGATCATCTCTGTGTTCCAGACGTGGCAGAGCTTCGCCAGCAAATTATGGGAGAGGTACTTATGCCCGTTACTCTCTCCATACAAGTTCGACAAAGATGTACCATGATGTAAAAGAGATTTACTGGTGGCGGGGAATGAAAAAGGGATAGCAGAATTCGTAGCTCAATGTCCCAATTGCCAACAGGTGAAAGCTGAACATCAGAAACCAGGTGGACTGACACAGGATATAGCCGTGCCTTTATGGAAATGGGAGGTAGTTAATATGGATTTCATAGTAGGGTTACCCCATACCAGGCGTAAATATGATTCTATCAGGGTAACTGTTGACAGGTTGACAAAATAATCTCACTTTCTGCTAGTAAGGGCTACCTTTTTAGCCGAAGATTATGTTGAGCTATATATTAGAGAAATAGTCTGATTTCATGGTGTTTCATACCAGGCATAAATATGATTCTATCTGGGTAATTGTTGACAGGTTGACAAAATCAGCTCACTTTCTGCCAGTAAGGGCTAACTTTTTCAGCCGAAGATTATGCTGAGTTGTATATTAGAGTTGTATATGGACCGCTGTTAATTATCTCTGACAGAGGGGTGCAGTTTATAGCTAAGTTTTGGAAATCTTTTCAGAGGGGCCTGGGGACGCTGGTTAACCTGAGCACAGCCTTTCATCCTCAGATAGACGGGCAGACAGAACGTACAATCCAGACGCTCGAGGATATGTTACGGGCGTGTGTGCTAGATTTTGGAGGCAGCTGGGATGAATATCTACCGCTTATTGAATTTTCCTATAATAACAGTTATCATTCAACAATTCAGATGGCGCCTTATGAAGCGTTATATGGGCGGAAGTTTAGGTCTCCAGCTGATTAGTTTGAGGTAGGAGAATCAGCATTGATTGGGCCAGATATTATTCATCAGTCATAAGAGAAAGTAAAGCTTATCAGGGAACGTCTGCTGACTGCTCAGAGCCGCCAGAAATCTTATGCTGACGTGCAGCGGAGAAACGTAGAGTTTAATGTGGGTGACTGGGTATTCCTGAAGGTTTCACCGATGAAGGGTGTGATGAGATTTGGTAAGAAAGGTAAGCTCAGCCCGAGGTTTATTGGGCCTTATCAGATTCACCGAAGGATAGGCCAGGTGGCTTATGAATTTGATTTACCTCCAGAATTAGAATCCGTTCACCCAGTTTTTTACGTTCAATATTGAGGAAGTGTATAGGAGATCCCTCCCGGATTTTCCCAGTCAAAGATGTCCAAATCACTGAGGAATTAGCTTATGAAGAAGTTCGAGTAGCCATATGGATCGGCAGATCCGCAGACTAAGAACTAAAGATGTTGCTTCCGTTAAAGTGTTATGGCGGAATAAGAACTGAGAGGAGATGACTTGGGAAGCATAAGACGACATGAAAATCAGATATCCTCAGTTATTTCAGACTT
This sequence comes from Datura wrightii, assembly GCA_035772735.1. NCBI lineage: Eukaryota > Viridiplantae > Streptophyta > Magnoliopsida > Solanales > Solanaceae > Datura > Datura wrightii. Next base: position 151,115,232 of record JASDFA010000018.1, read on the forward strand.
AGTCAGATTATGCAGCTAGAGGTATGTTGTAGTTGTTGTTTCATAAGTTGCATTATATACATGTACATGTGGAGTGGTTGACTTTAGTCTATTGTGAATGAATGCCATAGTATTGTGTGGAGTACCTGTATTAGACTTTTCTACGTTTCAGGGCTTTTGGATAGTCCATATTACAGGGGAGACTCTGCCGAAATTTTTTCAGAATAAATAATTGCAAAGTTAAGGTTCTTGCAAGTAGAAGTTAACATTCGAGGACGAATGTTCTTAAGGGAGGGAGGATGTTACACCCCGTAAGTTTCTACTTTTTAGTCGGCCTATTCGCATGTTGCTTGAGAGTTTTAGAGTGCCATACATACGAGGAAAGGGCCCGGGGAATGGCCGAACAGGTGCCATGTCGGGATTTCGCGGGAGGAGGCCGAACCAAGCTGCCCAGAGGGGCAAAGTGGCACGGAGTAGCTCTTCCGAGTTATCCAATGTGGCACGGAGTAGACTCAGTGCGATGGGCAGAGTGCCATGTTGCCTTTTCTACTGCCTCAAGTATATAAGGGTCTCACACTTAGAAGTTAGATTATAATTCACAAATCACGGCCAGAACAGAGGGAGAACAAAGAAAAACATTTAATAATTGTCCGATTACGCCACTAAACACCGTCCAAATTCAAATTAACTCCGGGTAGTGAAGTATAAAGCTACAAAGAGCATCACTGTAGAGTTATTTTCATAGAATACACCCGAAAAATCATTGTCCCGGCGAGCTTAAGTTGATGGAATTGTTCCAAACTAGTGTCAATAAGATCATGTGCCTAAAGTAAGTATTTCTCCCTTCTGGATTCCCGAGAAATTATGAGTTTTTGATCGTCTTTCGATAAGTTGAAGTATAGTCAGTATATATATATATATAGTTATTATTTTCTTCAAATATAGTAATAAAGTAGCCCTATTCTTCCGTAATATGATTACAGTTGAGAAGGGCAGTTGAACACGAGCCGAAACTCGCCAGTTAATTGGTAAACAGAGAACGAGGTATGTTAAGGCATTTTCTTTCGACAAGTTAGTTTTTTCAGCATAGTAGTCCAGTATGAATCCCAGTAAACCATGTCAGGAGTATGTTATCATGTCTAGTTGTTGTTGTCAGTTAAGACTCATAAATTCTATTGTTTTGGGATGGATTACACCTATATAGCTTCCGTGACTACCCCAGGGTTAATAGTTGTGTCACCGCCCGCAAGGGGTAAGGATACGTTGCTCTACGGAGCGGCATGCCATCTGCAAGGGATGAAGATGGGGATCCAGATCATCATATGCCGTGGTTGGCCTTATACACACCCCCGCCAAGTGTACGCCCGGGGTGTAGATATTAGGAGTTCTCCGAACTCAGACACAACTATAGTCAGGGGCCGAGCGGGCCCAGTTGCAGACCCAGGGGATCGGCAGGACACTTATAGCTAGTAGTTGACTTAGTATGACCTGGATAGGGGTATATAGATTGAGGTGTACTCACTAAGGCTAATAGGGGCCCAGGTTGGTTATCCTGTGCTGCTTGTACCTTCCGGCTTATGGGAGTCAGGTAAGGTTTATGCTTGCTTTAGTTACTGATAGTTAGACAGTAAGACGCCTCGCTTGTCAGGTATGACCCCTACCCTTCTTATTGCAGTTATGTTTAGCCCTTGTTTCACTACTTCAGTTATTTTCAGTCCATTTTCTTTACTTCAGTTATTGTCAGTTCTATTTCCTTACTTTCAGTTATTTAAAGTTACTACTTTACATACTCAGTACCTGTGGTACTGAATCCTTCTTCTAGGGCGCTGCATTACTTTCCTGCAGGTGCAGATAGACGAAGAGCAGGTCCCTCGTAGTTCCAGTCAGTCGTACAGAGCCGTCAGCTCCCTTCTTCCGGAGCTTGAGTGAAAGAGGTTTACTTCTTTTGTTTGTATAGTATGGGTAGGTCAGGGCCTTGTCCCGACCATCTTATTATTTGTAGAGGCTTGTAGATTGCATTACTTCCCTGTGGTTAGATGATATCGGTTGTGTGGGGCCCATATGTATTTTAGACTATTTGTATTGGCCGTGTGGGGCCTTGTTTAGCTATTGATTGGTGGCCTTGTCGGTCAATGTTCAGTTTAGCATATGATTTTACTTTCCAGTTATAACTAGATATCATGGTGGCCTTGTTGGCCCGCATAGGATTCCTTATGATCGTTTGTATTTGGTTAGCTATTTATTTTCATAGGTGGCTATAGGCCTTGTCGGCCGGGGGTTGTATTTATAGCCGCTATATAGCCCGTTGTTTTCTTGATTCTAGAGTTAGAGTCAGCCCTGCACCAGAGGTGCTTAGGCTCAGTCAACTCAGCAGTCCAGGTCCTAGTAGGGCACCAGGTGCCAGTCATGCCTCCCAAGGTGGGGCGTGACAGATGTATACTATTGGGAGAGTTACATGATAGAATCCCTGAAGATACTAATACATAACCGGTTAGTTACGATGAGTTACTATTAGACAAAGTTTCATTAGAAAATAACTTGACAAGTTCTTTTTGCAAAGAACTTATTGGCTAAAACTTTTGAAAGCCGTGTAAAAGGAATACCTGTAAAAGTTAGATGCATGGTTAAGCGTCTAAGTGAGAGATTTTTGGCGTATATACCAATAATCATGCGTTTAGATATGATATATTCTAACAATTACAATTGTTAAAAGTCTATTTGGGAGATTGTTGAGATATATACTATTAATCATGGGTTATATACTATTAACCATGTGTTTAGATATAGTATTTATTATAGAATAATTATTTATTCAATTTAATAAAGGTTTAAATAGATCATATATTTATCGATGTGTCTTTTACTTATATAGTAGATGATTTGGTGCATAGATTTTAGCTTATACACGAAAGATTAAATCATCAGTTCTTATAAGCATAAAGTTTATATATGCTCACAATCTAGATGAAAAGTAGACAAATTCATTGGTATGATTGTAGCACAAGATTAAATATAATTTATTTTGATTATGGAAATGGTATAATTCCAATTTCTTGTTCTAGTATATTTTGTATGTATTGAACGGGCCAAGTAGAGATAAGTATTTTATCTGACTTAGCAAAATAAATTCTCTAGATCCTTAAATGTACTTATACTCTTAATCTTGATATAATTATTATGATCAATGTAATTTGTTTGTAGTTTTGATCTATCAAAGGGTGAAACTCAATCTTTCGTGAGTTAAAATATTCCCAATAGGTTGATTGATGACAAATGACATTTGTGAAATAATAATTAGTTGATGGAATCCATGTCTCGACCTTGAGATTAATGATACCCCTTTATGATTGCTTATAAGTTTTCATGTGAAAACCCTGCAGGTGGATTTAGTATCCGTCGCATGAAATAAGTTAAACGCTTGAATAAAGGATTAAATTAATCAATGAATTAAATAGTCAGAAATTTAATTCGATTGATTGGTATCTGTAATCTTAACATGGAGAATTAAATAATATTTAATGAACGATTTTGAAATTATACCAAGGAGTGTAATTACAGATTTTTAGTGGAATAATCTGTGATTTTTTATGGTAGGTTAATTCATTCATTTTGCGAATTAATACCATAATTGGAAGCCTCGCTACTTAAATATGTGGTTCCTACTATGCCTGATTAATTAATGAACTTGAAAAAGAAGAAATCAGTTTTTCAGAAGAAGTAAAATCCTACAAGATTTTGGTTAAAAATAAATTGGTCTTCTAGAAGAAAAGTTTTACTATTACTTGGAGACAAAGATTTCTATATGTTTTGGAACTAGGGTTTTATACCCTAAAACATGGCTATAAATATGATTCTCTTCCTCCATGAAATATGAGGCAGAACTTTTAATTTTTCTGAGAAGCAGTACTCGCCCACACAAGTATTCCCTACTCAGAGATTTTTGAGGCCATAGCAGAAGATCGCAGACCTGGAGAACGCATTGGACGATTTATGCAATAGCTTCAAGAGGATTGATTCGCAGTCACTCTTCAAGAGATAAGTAATGATTTTATGTTTGATTAAAATCTATTTTTATGTGTTGTCTATATTGTATGCAAGTGTGATCTTCAATTGTTTGCTTCCGCTGCGTATGCCTATATTCCAACACAAGTATAACAAAAAAAGAGATTGATGTAAATTAGGAACATGTTATCTTTTTTTTTTTTCATTTTTGTTTCTTTTCTAAAGTCGATTTTAATTTAATTCAATTTATTTTACTTATAGATTGATTTTAATATTGTGATAAAATTTATTATTTATCTATGTGCATAAAGAAAGATTGGTTCAACCAAAGTTAATCAAAATTATTAATAAGTTAAGTGGACATCTTCTTGTATAAATTTTCACTAAGATATCTTATTAATCGAAGCATAAAATCTCTTCGTGATAATATTAAATCAAAGATCAAAAGAGATTAAAATTATTCTAAACTTATTTCAATCATATGCAAGTGCCGAATAAAAAAATAGGTCAACTATTATGTTAGAGTTTAATATTTTTATAATACTAGGATAAATAGATATAAAAAAATGTAGAAGAAATGAATAAAATTAAGATTAATCATAATAAAGATATAAAGTGACAGTCCAATTTTCCTTTGTCTTCTAATCCTACTCTTTCAATTTATCCTTTTCAAAACACTCTACTTGATAATTTTCTATCGTAAAAGTAAATAGCTTCAAGTTATTTTTTTTAATTTTTTATTCAAGCATTATTACTTTTAATAAGATGAAATATTTTAAATTTTAATATATTTAATTTGGTGAAATTTTTTCGTAATATCAGCAGTTATATTTGAGACCTCACTAGAGTAAAATTTGATTATAGGGGTTAGGATTTTAAATTTAAACTAATAGAAATTATTCACAAAAGTTACTCCAATACTATTTTAGAACTAATATAAATTTCATTTATAATATTTTGTCTTAAATTAGTATTAACGTATTCATACAAAAACAAATCATATATCTTTTGGATAGGAGTTATATTTATTTTACACAATTCAAATAAGAAAGATACATATTTAATTAAATTTAGATTTCTAAATATTTGGACGCACAATTTAAATTAAAAAAAATGAAAAGTTAGCTGATTTTAAATTTTTGATTATTAGAAAATAATTAAGTCATTATTTTGGTCAAAATAAAATTCATTATTAAATAATTTAAAAATTCTATCAATATTTAAAATAAGACTTCATTCTTGAATATCAAGAATTTTTTCACTCTCAAATAAAGAATGACAGAATAAAAAAATTTAAATTAATTTCATATCCTATAATAAGAAAAATTATATGTAAGATATTATAATTATGTACATAATTCAAATATATTTTTCATAAAAAGTTAAATACTAATTAATTTTAAGATCTTAAATATTAAGACTTTCTATATTGTATTGTGAATAAGAAAAAGTTGACTGATTTAATATTTTAAATATTGATAATTAATAAAAAAATATATATAGCACACATTTTTAGTGAATTTATTTATGTAAACTAAATATGAATATTAAAGTATGTAAAAGAGTAATTTTAAATGTTTATTATAGCTATGTTTTTTTATTTGGTTTATTTGGATGTGCTATTTTAGACCGGTGCCCTTCGAATGAATTAAATTTGAGTTAGAAAATATATATTGTCCTCATAATTTTTTGCATCTATCATATGTTGAATTTGAAATGTCTTTATATAATTTTTTTTCATATAATTTTTTTAGAAAAAATAACATGAAATGTTTATCATTTTATTCATATAATAAATGATTAAAGGTAAAACTCTAATTATATTTAAAGTGCTTAATATTAGAATTTCCTACATAATTCAAACAAGAAAAACTTTAACAAGCTAAATTTTAGTTGATTTCAAATCTCAAAATATTAGGATATAGCTAAATGACAAGTATGTCATAATATTAACTTGAGGTAGGGGCCGCGATAATACAGGTCCCCGCCTAGCGGCACTGTCGGATACATATATTTCTCTTTGGTATAATTTTATAGCCATCCAACTTTGATTTTTCTTTTGCATTAGCCGATGTGCACATCTTAAATATATAAGAAAGTAGTTAAATGAAAAATTTATCTAAGAGTCTTTTAATGAAGAAAAAAGTTCAATCTATTTTAAACACCTTCATGTTTTTAATATAGCACTAGCTTCAATGTACACTCTTTATGCGTGTATTGATAATAAATACTACAGGAAAAAAAATTAGCTACAAACTTTAATATTAATTCTCACTAAGAAAAAATTAATAATCAATATTTGAAGAAATAAAAATTTTTGCTACATTGTTTTATTAGTCGAAATGACAAAGCTTTGGATGTACAAAAGACACCAAAGGAAAAATGATGCAGATCTTTGGAGTAAGCTAGAATACTGAAAGAAAAATAAAGGAAATAAAGTGAAGCACTGATGGCAATCTAAAAGTTATAAAATTACACTAATGATTTATCTTTCTTTTATTTATTTATTTTTAAAATAAAATATAGGACTCTAATGTATCTTAAATATGAGTAAGTATATAATATAGAATTTACTAAAAAATAAAAATTGATTGATAATTGTGGTGGAGTCGTGCGAATGCAAATCCCATCTATTGATACTGTTAAACGTATGTGGCTCTTTGAGGTGATTATACAGGCATTCAACTCCTATATTTTTTGTGCAGTCGATATGAGACACTTAAAATATTATAAATATTATTAAATAATAATTATAGTATAAAATAGTAAATGACAACCTAGATGCCAAAAATTGGGCGTCACTCACTTATATTTTGCTAATGATCTGGTCATGTTTGCTAGAGGAGATGTGACTTTAGTGATATTATTACATAAAAAGTTTAACAAATTTTTAGCAGCTTCAGGTTTGAAGGCAAACATGGCAAAAACCCAAGTATATTTTGGAAGTGTCAACCAACAAACAAGAAGCACTATTTTGACTGTGTTACGATATGAATCTGGTGAGCTACTTTTAAAGTATTTAGGGGTTCTTTTGTCTACAAGGTCAGAGGCGAATTCAGAATTTTAAACTTGTCGGTTTCTAGTAAGATAAATTAATATACAGTAATATCAAACAAAAAATAAGTGTTTAATCTTTTTATATATTTAAAAAAGGGAAGAATCACTTAAACACAACATATTAAAATAAATATTATTATTACAATTGTACTCGACGGCTTGTCATGTTTTGAAAATGATCAATGATCACATCATTAGGTACACTTTCAAATACTTCATCCTCTATATAACAAACTAAACAACCATTCAACAATTCATCACCAATTTTGTTACAAAAGTTATTTTTAATATACTTCATCAAAAAGAAAAGATCTTTCTATCGTTGCAGTAGCGACAAGTAATATTAAACCCAACTTAACAAGCAAATAAATAAGTCTTCAAGTCTTGTGCAAATTTGTTTTAACCAATGTCTCTTAAAGATCTCCAAGTCTTTCCAAGTTAGAGAAACCAGTATCCACTTTTTGCACATAGTCAATATAGTTGTCAAGCTCAAAACTAAGATCCTCACGCGTGGAAGCACTAAACTCATCCCTTTAATATGTGGCAAGTTTTATAATTCTTCCTTTATCATAATCTGCAAAAGAATTATCTAGACTCAAGCTAGCCATACCAAGAAGTATCGATATTCACTTCATCAAAATAATTGTTAAGCTCTGCAAGTTGCTGATCAATAACAACATTAAAAACTTCTACACACAAATGATGAGAATATGTAAAACTTGAGCTCTTATGCTTTGATTTTCTAAGAGCATAATTCTTATCCATTTCAGGGATCACAATATCATTCTTGGCACAAAATGAAGAGACATCTTTTACCAGAAAATTTCATTTATCATCTCTCATAGATTGCAATTTTCTCTTTGTGAAATCAACAAGGTTCATAGCACTTACGATATCTTGATCTTTTCTTTGTAAAGCCATATTAAGATCATCTGTAATTATCAACACTTTCAATATCAAATGCAATATATATATATATATATATAAGATCTTATGTCATCTACTAAATTTTTTGCCATTGATCTCTCTTGATAATTTGAACTCTCATTAGCAAGAACTCCAAGTACATGAATAATTGAGGAGAATAAATTAATAAAGTTACATACTGTTTTCAAATGAGAACCCCAATGGGTATCCCCTGCCCTTTAAAGTCCAAGTTCTTGATTCAATCCACTCCCTGTATGAATTTCACCGAACACTAGTAATTCCTGTAATTTTTCTTTTTGATCATTTCTAAGAATTTCCCTGCGCTTAAAAGAACCTCCAACAACATTCAAAACATTAGTAAGAATATCAAAAAATTGATCTACCTCATAATGATATTTTGCAACAGCTGCAAGAGTCAATTGCAATTGATGAGCAAAATAATATGTGCAATATGCCGAAGGAGAATCTTTCATCATCAAAGTTTTAAGACAATTGATTTCATCTTGCATGTTACTAGCTCCATCATAACATTTTCCCCATATTTGAGAAGAAATCAATGAATGTTCTAAAAGCAAAGAATATATCGCGTCTTTCAATGATCGTGCGGATGTATCTTTAATATGAACAACACTAATGAACTGCTCAATAACTTTACCCTCTTTGTTGACATATCGCAAAACAAGAGTCATTTGTTCTTTATGAGAGGCATCCTTAGACTCAGCAATCAATATTCAAAAATAATCCCCATTTAAGTCTTCAATAATTGCTTTCACTGTTTCTTTTGTACAAGAACTCACAATATTTTTTTGAATACTTGGATAAATCATGACATCATTTTGTGGAGCATTTTCTAACACAACTCTTTTCACATCTTCCTTCTTATTTGCATACCACTTTAATAGATCTAAAAAATTTCCTCTTCTTGTATAAGTTTCACTCTCATCGTGTCCTCGAAAAGACATTTCTTCCTTTAAAAGAAATATTGAAAAATCAATCGAAGCATTCAAGTGAACCCGATATTAACTTTTAGTTTTCTCAAATTGTTTGTCAAAAGAAGTTAGAATAGATTGTGCTTGATTAAATAAATCTAGCATCATCTTGAAACACCTATTGTGAACACTATTCACATCACCCACATGTTTATTAAGTCTTTCTATACCTTTATTTCAACTTCTGAAACCATCCGTTGTGAAATGATCACCTACTTTTTTTGCATCTCCCCCAATTTCATTTTTAAACAAGTAACAACGTAAACAAAATATTGCATCTTCTTCAGTGTTGTATTCTAACCAGCCCAAATAAAAGTACAACAGATTAAAGAAGAAAAAGATACAAGAATCCAAGAATTAGAAAAAGAATTAGAAAAACTTAAACAATTGTATGAAGAAAAATTAAAAGCTAGAGAAAAACAACGTGAAGAATTAAAACTCACAGAAGAAATAGAAAAATTTAAAACATTACTAGAAGAAACAAGTATATTAGAAGACCAACCTAGAATAGGAATAAATGAAATAAATGAACAAAATAATGAAAATTCAGAAGCAGATTATGAATAGCTAAACTTTTATATTCCTTATAATCTCCTAAGTATTATGTGATATTATCTTCTTATTATGCCGTTATGAAAAACAACTAATGATACATTATGAAAATAAGAAGATAATTATTAAAAGAACTTTGATATAAAATAATGCCAAAAATCTATATATTAGCAAAAATTATAGCAGAGGACAGATGCCTTTTGCCTCCGTTTCTCTTCTTATTTATAAGCAAAAGAATGACCTTTACTATTCATGAATGAAAGGATAGAACAACAAAATGAGATACAATGTACAGAGATACCCGAATTTTACGCAAACAAAAGAATCATCGGACTCGCCACTATACTCAATGAGCTAGCAAACAACTACCTAAAAACAGATTCTAGTGACCACAGCTATGGAGGAGTATTAAAATATAAATATAAAAATGAAAAAAAACTAAAAGATAATAAAATATCAGTAGCAGATTCCCCTGGATATATAGAAAGAACACTTATAGGAACAACAAAAATATGGTTACAAAATTTATCAGCAAAAGAATACAAAGGATAGAGCCATTAAAAAATAAATATTACAATAAAATGTTCCTTTTGCCTCCGTTTCTCTTCTTATTTATAAGCAAAAGAATGACATTTACTATTCATGAATGACCTTTACTATTCATGAACAGTAACTCTATTATTTACACAGTAATATGACCTTTACTATTTATTAATAGTATTTGTCTTTTACTGTTTGCACAGTATTTGGCCTTTCCTATTTATAAATAGTAACTGACCCTTACTATTTTAGGTTGGGCTATTAGTTTGTTGTATCCTTGTAAATGTTGGGTTATATAGTCTTCTGTTTGGTTACCGGTGCTGGTAGATCTTGGATTTTTATTTAAAAAGGTTTGTATTTTATGGATATTTTGTATATATCTGCTGGATATGTGGTTATAGGTTTGTTTGGCCTGGTTTAGGCTTTCTTTGTATGTGGTAGTTTGTGGAGTAGGGGTCTTTTTGGTGTAAATGGTTTATCAAATAGTTTATTTTTGGTGATATCTTTTTTATCTCCTGCAGTTCCTGATGTCCCTGCAGCTGCACTTAACAAATTGTTAGATTGGGTTTTTTGGTGTTTCCCATCGTCACCTTCTAGCTCTGGAATTTTAGCGTCTTCCGATCGACGTAGCTCCGCATGTTTAGAGTCATGCTGCTGACTGTTAGCTCTGCTTTTTAGCTGTTGTATCTCTATTTCCATACTATCCACTTTTTTGCAAAGTGTAGTAAGGAGATTGAGTATTTGTTCCATATTGTCCTTTCTATCTTCAGTATTTGTATCTGGAGAGGTAGTCTGCAATTGTATTTCTTTCAGTTTTGATAATCTCAATTGTAAATGAAAAATTTAGTATATTTAAAACTAATCTTCTTATTTCTTTTGTTGTGACTGAATCTTGTACCTTTTTAGTTATCCACCATTTCTGAGTTTTCAGAAATCCGTACCGGCTACCGTAGATGTGCCCCTGAAAGAGGCTAACTGTGCAACAATGCAGACCTCTAGTAAAAAAGATAACCTCAAGAATTACTACCTGATTGGCCAAATGTTTGTCTTTATGTTGGGAGAATACAACTTATAAGATATGTGATATTTGGAGTGCAAACATACTGGTCTCAAATTTTTCTCCTACCTCAGAAGGTAATCAAACTAATAGAGGCAATCTGTAAGAGTTATCTATAGGCAGGACAAGCAACTGTTACTAATAGGGCCTTGGTTGCCGGGGACAAGCTCTGTTTACCTAGAGGTGCAGGTGGTTTTAATATTCTAAACATGAAAATCTGAAACCAGACTACTATTTGTAAAATGCTATGGGCACTTAGCCAGCATAAAGAAAAATTACCAATAACCTGGATACATATTGATTACATAAAGAACAATGATGTTTTCACTATGGGGATACCAAAACAGACTTCTTGCATAGTTAGGAAGATTATTACCGCAAAGAAAAACAGGTAGACACTTGGGCAAACTAACAACTACATAGAAAGAGGGGCTTTTCACTTGTGCAGTGCATACAAATTACTAAAAGGCGACTTGCCAAATATTTCTTGGAGGAAGTTGATTTACCAGAATGTAGCTGAGCCTAAACATGGGGCTCTGCTTGCATGGAAGACTTAGAACAAAGGACATTCTTGTTGTCCTGGGGAATGAATATAGATGGCAAGTGTATTTTCTGCCAAACTGATCATGACACCAAGGAGCATTTCTTCTTCAAATGCTGTTGCACTTACAGAATCTATAGACATTCTACAGTGGCAAAAACAAACAAGAGACCAGGGGCAACCATCCTAGAGGTATCATTCCAAAGGCCAATTTTGCAGTAGTAATACATGACATATGGATTAAAAAGAAAATTAGGATATTTAAGAATAAAGCAACATCTTCAGATAAGAATCTCCAACAGTTAAAACTTGGTATATGTACTAGAATAAGAACTAGTCATAAATTATTTAGCTATATTAGTACCCTATAATTTGTTTTCTTAACTTTCTATTACGGTAATAAGTATAGTTGGTTTTCTTTTATGCATAAACACAAATAATAAGGTTTGAGATGGTTATCTTTTCCTAGTTTTGTATTTCTTATTTGGTGATGAAATAAAATTTTGTTAATTGCCCCAAAAAAAAAGAGTAAATACTAATTTTATCTATTGTAGTCTTTTATTTAAGGGCAAAAATTTTAATCGATATTTTTAAGGACCTTCGTGTTTTTTGTGTTGCACATGTGTCTCACATCAATATATTTAATTTAGTATATACAAGAAAAATAAAATTATTGCAAATAACAATTGAAGTTAAAATAAATATGGCATTTGTTTAAATATAAATAAATATAGTATCTCCAATTAGTTATTTTTTGTTGTATCTCTCCTAACAGTTCTTTAAAAGATATTATTAATTTATATTTTCTTTTGTTATTTTGACTGCTTTATCATAATGAAAAAAATATGTTTTGATAATCATCTTTTTCAACAAATTAATCAAAGGAGCAACCCTTTTTCAATATTCTGCTATAAACTTTCGATAATAATTTGTCAATCCCAAAAATTATCCAAGTTCTCTTACCCCCACTTGGTGCCTCCTAGTCCATGATTGCTTGCACCTTTTTCAGATCCATGCGCACCTGATTTTCCCTAACTAAATAACCAAGGAAGTTAATCTCACGACTAGCAAACTCCCATTTCTCCATTTTAACATATAGTTGGAATTCTCTAAGTCATAGCAACACCTTCTTCAGATGCAGCAAATGATCTTTATTGTCGTACTATAAATGACTATATCTTCTAAGGAAACTACTATAAAGTCATCAAGGTAATCATAAAGAATATTGTTTATTAAATTACATAAAGTAGCAGGGGCATTAGTCAATTCAAACAACATTATAAGGAATTCAAAACTACAATATCTAATTACACAAGTGGTTTAGGGGTATGGCACCCGTATAATTTAAGCAATAAATTCATACTTTTGAGGTATGAATAAGACTTCTTAATATGGTAAAGAGGATGTTATGAGGTATTTGAATCAATTTATGGTCTTATGTTAAGATTTGAACTCAAGCAAGTTGTAAAATAAAATCTGACAAAAGTTATAGCAAATTACTTTCTTAAATTTTCTAAAATTCGGGTCAGATGTCTTAGAACTTTTCTCCCAATATATATGAAATTAGGGGGATACTACCTATAAAATTGAATTTCTATGATTTCTAGTTTTCAACGCATTAAATCGTTCACCAATACAACTTCAGAATAGAGATATTCACAATTTCGTGAGACTACACAAGCAAGCACATTCAGGTGGTGCCCTAGGTCGATGGAGGACTATATAAGTGCCCTTGGTTGGGCTGGTTATATTAATTCATATATTTATAGAATTAGAATGGTGAAAACTCGTAACACGTCAAAAGTTCCTAAGATCAAATCCGAGTTGGAACGGAGAAAACAGAAAAAAAATTGCACCAGGTCACATAATGAGTCGTCAAATCACCCATCATTTACCTAACGAGTCATGAAGTGACTCTCCGTTTACCTAACAAGTCAGCAAATCACTCGTCATTTGTAAAAATCATAATATCCCCTAACAAGTCAGCAAACGACTCGTCATTTGCCTAAGGAGTCGTCAAATGATTCGTGATTTGTGAAAATGTTATTTTTCAGACAGTCATGACGGATTAAGAAAATGACTCATCATTTTCCTAATAAGTCGTTAAGTGACCCTTCATTTGAGCAGCAGTAGGAAATTTCAGTGTATTTCACGGATTAAATAAACGACTCGTCGTTCGCCTAATGAGTCATCAAACGACTCGTCATTTATGGCAATATGAGATTTTTTGTCGAACCATTAAGGGAATTTTTATAATTTATAAGCTCCTAAGTCCTAAACTACATTATTTTAAACTCTATTATAAGGATTTTAAGGAGTTTAACCTATCCTAATTCATTCAACTCCCATGCATGCAAGATTAGAAGTTTTCCATTTAGATCAAGCTTGAAACCCTCCAATTCTCCTCCAAATATCTTGGGCTTTCAATGTCAAGTTAAGAATCAGTTTTCCGAGGTATGTAGGGCTATGAATGAGAGTTTCTTTCACTCTCATACTCAAAATTTTCTTCAATTATATGAATTTAAGTTCTAGATCAAGTTCATGATCTTATGGGAATTAATCCTAATTTTTATGAAATTCTCTATGATTTATCTATGGGTCAATTCCTTCTATTTATCAAAGAATGTTTTAATATATGGGTAGATTTTATACCTATTTTGATTATTAATTCATGGTTATAAATTTTAGAAAATTATGCCTAATTATGCAAGTTTCATGAAAAGTAAGTTTATGATCCTATTTTGATTTTGATTCTTCTCAGCACTAATTTATGAATTATGATTTATGATATGATTCTATACAAGTACTCTTCATGAATTTATGAATTTCAAGTATGGTGATTTTCTCAAGAGTCAAGAATGTATGTTCCTCATGATTTATGAGTTTATGATTTTGGCCGACTCACTGGTCCTATTTCATAGATAATCATGTATTTCAAGTATGATCAAGTATATTATGATTTATCTAGCCATGAACTTCATGAATGAGTTCATGAAAACTCGATAATTTCCTACGCGGTCCAAACTTGAATTAACCTCAGGTACCGAGGTATTTAGCAGCAGGGAGCATTCCTACGGATTTTCTTTCGCGAAATACGGCCGACGAATCGTCGAGCTACCGAGCTAAGGTAAGTAGAATTGCTCCAAACTAGTGTCTATGTGCTCCTAGCTGTGAAATGAATACTTCTCCCTTCTGGACTTCTGGAAAATAGCGAGTTTTTGACCGTCTTTCGATAAGCCTAAGTTTAGGCTATAATTATATCGAAAGTGACGTTGTTCTTCAGGATAAAGTTATATTTAGTATTAATTGATATATTTATGAATGCAGTTGGGAGAAATAGCGGGAGTATTGACCTAGCCTCGTCCGAAAGTCGGATAACTCGAGGTTAAGGTATGTAAAGCTAGTTCTTTCGGCAAGTTAGTAGTTTTAGCCTTGTATAGTACAATAAACTCCGTAGTAGAATTCCCGGAGTTGAATGTTAAGTATTGTGCAAAGTTCAATAAACCTAGTTTGCGTTGTTATATCGTATTCAGTCTGAAAGTTAGAAAAGCATGTGCCCAAGGGCAAGTTAGTAGTTCAGATTCAGTACAGCCTATTATGTGAATAACAAGCATGTTGTAGAATAAAAAGGAACAGATTTTCATAATAACAGTCAGTAAAGAAAGATCTGATAGACAGACAGTTATGGCTATAGATTAGCCATTCAGACAGGTAGTATCATGGCTACAGATTAGCCGTACAGTTAAACAGAGATTGCAGAATCAGTATAATTAGTAAGAATCAGTTCAGTATAGAAACATATCAGAATAAGAAGTTAGATTTCAGATAGTCTTTCCAGTTGTACATGCTTGCTATTTCTATGTGCTATTTGTTTGTTGAGACTTGTTGTGGCATGTGGGCACCCTTTTAGCATCCCCACTGCCCCTGGGTTATAGCTGTGTCGATACCAGATTCAGATACCGCCACCAGCTGGGCGATACCGTCCGCCTAGAGGACGATGATGGCCGACCACCATGAAAATACGGTCCAGACCACCCTGTTTGCAGGGGTAGTTTAGTTTACTCTGCGCAGAGCCAGTCCACCCTGTTTACAGGGGCAGAACACTCTGTGTGCGCTTGTGGCCGGGGGTAGTTTCAGATACAGATTTTTATAAAATTACCCTGTTGCGTGCTTGCACCCAGGGGCAGTTTCAGTCACAGATACAGCAGCAGATTACCCCGTGTGCACTTGCGCCCAGAGGCAGGAGTCTTCGGACTCAGACACAGTTTATTGTCAAAGGCCAAGGCCTGAGCTACGTACCCAAGGGGACCGGTAGGAGGAGCTCACAGTTATCAGATGAGTGGAGTGACCTATTTTTGGTTGGTTTAGACCCGGGTAGGGGTAAATAGATTGTGTGTTGGTTGGCACCTTCCGGCTTATGGGGGTCGGTCAGGTATTGTGTGTATTTATATGTATATCTATTTATGTGCTATATACTAGCTACTAGACAGCAGACTGACGCGTCTACAGGCACGCCTCTGCCTTATCAGTACAGAAAGCTTGATCCAGTTCATTTCAGCTTCTTCAGATTCAGCTATCTCCTGTTGTACAGAAATGCTAGCTATGTTATCTATATTCAGTCGTTTTCAGTTATATTATTTTAGTTGCTTTGCATAATCAGTACCAGTGGTACTGACGCCCAGTGGGGCGCTGCATTACTTGCCTGCAGGTACTCATAGATGAGGAGGCGATCCCTCGTGATCCTAGCCAGCGCAGAGTCATTAGCTCCTGTCATCCGGAGCTTGATATTTTAGAGGTTTATATCATTTCCTTTTTGTTGTACAGTACGGGTAGGTCGGGGCCCTGTCCCGATCATTTCTATTGTTATTCCTAGAGGCTTGCAGTCTGTATATATTTTCCTGTGGTCAGTTGAGCCGGTCGCGTGAGGCCGTGCAGTTAGTTATAGCTGTTTAGCATTTCAGTTTATGTTGGCCGTGTGAGGCCTTAATTTAACAGTAGTGGTGACCTTGCTGGTCACGTAGTCTTACAGTAGTTTTGTGATGATATTACAGATGACTAGACAGCATGGTGGCCTTGTCAGCCCGCATAGGTTCCTTGTTATGAGTGTGTTCTGGTTAGTTGTTACTACAGGTACGGGTGGCTATAGGCCAGTTGGCCGGAGGCTGTGTTTACAGCCGTTATATAGCCGGTTTATTTCTTGGAGTAGAGCCAGAGCCAGCCAAAGCACCAGATGTGCTCAGGCTGGACCATTCAGCAGTCCAGAGTCTAGTAGGCACCAGGTGCCCGTCATACCCCCCAAGGTGGGGTGTGACATATGATTATGACTAGATTATGAATAGTTTTGAAAACCTTGAGCCCTCATGTTTATGTTATGATTATCATTTCTTGTTTTGAACTGTCCTTCTCTTATGAACTTTTATGTATTTTTATTATTCCAGTTTTACTTACTTTGCATACTCGGTACATTCAAAGTACAGACCGCATATTCTATGCTACATCATTTCATGATATAGGTCTGAGAGATGAGACTTAGCCGCTCAATTAGTCCTGCTTCCATATTGGTCCTGTTTAGCCAGTGTTTGTGAGTCCTCATATTTCGAGGACATTCGGTTTAGTTTATTGTTATGTTATTTTAGTTACAAACTTTTGTCGAGCTAGTTGGGGATGCTGTCCCATCAGCTCATCAATTATGTTAGAGGCTTTTCAGACAATATGTAGAATTTTAGCTTGTCAGTGTTGACTCTTATTAGATTGATATGTATTCACACTTTTGCTTATGCATGTTTTATAATGCTAGTATCCTCTTGATGTATGCTTTTTAGCCTCTATGTTCATGCCATGGGTCGACTTAGAGCTATTCATGGTTCTAGATCCCGTGTCTCAATCCGATCCTATGTTTGGTTCGTGACAAACTTGATATCAAAGAAAAGGTTTAGAGTGTCCTAGGGTGTCTAAAGCCGCGTTGAGTAGAGTCTTTTCCATAGGTGTGAAGCATGCCACACTTATGGGGGAGAGGCTATAAGAAATTTTAGGAATTTCCAATCTTTTACGTTCTATGCCGTGCGACGATTGATAACACTCAAACTCAAACTTCCTGACAAAGTATGAAGCGGGCATTGTCAATGAAGAACCCAAAAAAGATTGGGGGATCCCACAAGGAATATGGAAGAATATAGAATAACACTAGTATTTAATCTTATAAGTCAATTATCTCCTAAAGGGGGGGTTTGTAAAAGTAACAAGTAATATTATTGAGAAATTGAAGGTTGATTCCAAATTAATGCAACTAACTAGGGTAACTGTTTCCTATGGATTCATAACTACTTTGGATTTTATATGCGTGATCTATTCCAATACCTTACTTATAGAACTGATAATTAGGGTTCATCCAAATAACTGGTTCGTCCCTATTGGATGACTATACTTAATCACCGGGTCAGGTCTCATGAGCGATTTCAATTTAACTGTTATCAATTTGTCCCAAATTTAACTATCCTGCGGCCACAACTCAAGTTAATACAATGACCATAAAGACCAAGGTTTTGTTGTGCTTCTCCTTTTCTAATCTCTACCTCTCTAGGCTCAAGCAAGTAGAGAATTTAGGCAAGTGCTAATGTTACATGCCATTAAGAAACGCTTAAGATGAAGAGAATATAATACAAGTGTTTAGTATTGGCTTAGAGTCACGTCCTGCAAGCTCTGGTTCATTAATTCACCATAGTTCCTACAACCCTAGTTGTGGAGGTTATAGCCTCTCATAATTATAAATAAATTCATAGCATTCATAGACAAAAGCATAAATTAATACTTATAATAATTATTGAAAGAAACTCACTTGATTATTGCAAAAATAAAGAAGAACGATTCAACAACACTTGTCTCAATGTATTTCTAACTCTCAATTCTAAGTTGTAAGTTATCTAAAAGTTCTCTCTAAAGTTCTTTCTTCATTACATAAAAATAAAGAAAATTTATAATAGTATATTTATGTCTTTCTTGTTCCTTTACGGATTTGATTTGGGATTTGTAGCTCCTTTTCCAAGTTGAAGTGGAATAGACTTATTGGCATCCGAAAAAGGCTGGCGCGCCGCGCATGTCATTGTGCCACACTGGTGCTGCGTCGTGCATGAATTCCAGCGCCTCGTGCCTCTCCTGGCACTGTAGTGCTGGCGCCTCGTGCCTCTCATCCCCCAACAATGCCTTCGCGCGCTGCTGGTCGCGCAAGTGTGCCAGTACAGTGCTTCATGCCTTGATATTGCCTTATTCATTCTAACTTATTCACATTCATTCCAAATAGCCTTAAATACACCCCAAATTCATCACTTTAAGCCTTGAAAATATCTAATCATGTGCATTGGCACAAAATGGTTTAACAATGAAAATCAAGATCACATAAATACATATATTCATTATTGCATGCATAACATAATTAATCCCAAATTTCTCAAGCACAAGAGTCAAGTTCCAAAAGACTAAGTGTTTCTACCTTTTTTCATGCATTTTTGAGTTTAAAAAGTATCAATGATACCTAAAGTGAAGCACCTAGCATTCGTAAGGTCCAAGTTCTTATTCTTCCTATGGACTATTTTACCCTTAAGACGGTCGTCATCCATCCATCATCAAAAAAGTATCAAAAACAAAAATCTAGAATCTCTAGTCAGTTCTAAAAGGACTATCCACCGGAAAAGTACCGAAAATAAAAATTCGAGGAACCCAAAATAAAATAAAACTAAAAAAACTACTACAAACCAACAAGTATGCAAGATAAGTCATAAATCCCCCCCCCCCCCCCCCCCCAAAAAAAAATTAGGCCTACCATGTGTAAATTTAGCAATTAAGGCATGCATGACAATATGAAGTTCACTTCTCCCACCCCACTTAATTAGTCCCTAGTGTTAAAATAATAAATCATAAAATAAAAAGTGAATGAAGAACTCCCTGGGCCTCTAATCTTCGTTGTTAGTGGGGGCAAGAGCAGCTTTTTCCATCTTAGAATCATCTCCGTCACTAGCAATTGTATTCTAAAATATTGTTAAGGACTATTATAAATGTAGAAAATACCACATAAAATAAATTGAGAATTAAATTTTTGGTTCGAATTTTGGTACCTCGCGTCACAAAGACCAGAGTGCAGCATATCCTCCGCGACGCGAGATCAATTTTATGTCTGATTGCACTGCCTCGCGTTAGTAATTCCTTGGTGAGCATTAAATGTTGCTCACGTTGCTGCATTGCAATTGAAGTTCCTTTGTGATGCAAATTCCTTTGTATGTAATGATTGCTTCATTGTGAGGCAATCATTACATGTAATGATTTATATTTTTGTTTCTCTTATAAATTTTTATCCCTCTTTTATTCGTTTTTGATCTAAATTTCTTTAGCGTTTTATGACTTAATTTCTGCACACTTGAACAAATATATCAACTCAAAAAAAATCAAAAATTATCTTGGGTTACTTCCTAAGTAGTGCATGATTTAATGTCACAGCATGACACGATATCTTGATTATTCAGACTTCATCAATATTCTTGTTTGGACCGTGATCACATTTTGACTGCTTGTTTTACCACGCTAACCTATGACACGTCAGAAAAACAAAAACGTAAAATTGAAAATAAGGATTAAAAGTTAACCACAAACAATTAATCTAATCTTAAGCAGTATTCCCCAGCAACAATGCCACTTTTTGATAATGCTTAGACTCACGCTTTCTAATAAAGTATGAAGTGGACGTTGTCAATAAAAAACCAAACAAAGGTTGGGATCTATCTCCCAGGGAATATGGAACGATATAGAATAACGCGAGTATTTAAGCTTTTAAGTCAATTATCTCCTAAGAGGGGGATTTGTAAAAGTAACAAGTGATATTATTGAGAAATTGAAGGTTGATTCCAAATTAATGCCACTAACTAGGGTAAGTGTTCCCTATGGATTCATAACCACTTCGGGTTTTACATGCATGATCTATCCTAATACCATACTTGTAGAACTGATAACTAGGGTTCATCAAAATAATTGGTTCGTCCTTATTGGATGGCTATACTTAATCACCGGGTTAGGTCTCATGAGCGATTTCAATTTAACGTTTATCAATTTGCCCAAATTTAACTATCCTGCAACCACAACTCAAGTTACTACAATGACCATAAAGACCAAGGTTTTGTTGTACTTCTCCTTTTCTAATCTCTACCTCTCTAGGCTCAGGCAAGTACAGAATTTAGGCAAGTGCTAATGTTGCGCACCATTAAGAAATGTTTAAGATGAAGAGAATATAATACAAGTGTTTAGTATTGGTTTAGAGTCACGTCGTGCAAACCCTAGTTCGTTAATTCACCATGGTTCCTACAACCCTAGTTGTGGAGGTTTTAGCCTCTCATAATTATAAGTAAATTCGTAGCATTCATAAACAAAAGCATAAATTAATACTTACAACAATAATTGAAAGAAACTCACTTGATTATTGTAAAAATAAGGAAGAACGGTTCAACAACAATTGTCTCAATGTATTTCTAACTCTCAATTCTAAGTTGTAAGTTATCTAAAAGTTCTTTCTTCATTACATAAAAATAAAGGAAATTTATAATAGTAGATTTATGCCTTTCTTGTTTTTTTACGGATTTGATTTGGGATTTGTAGCTCCTTTTTCTAGTCGAAGTGGGATAGACTTGTTGGCATCTAAACAAGGATGGCATGCCGCACATGTCATCGCACCACACTGGTGCCGCATCGCGCACCTTATCATACGTGAATGCTAGTGCCTGTGCGCCGCGCTGCTGGTCGCATATGTGTGCCAGTGCAGTGCTTCATGCCTTGATCTTTCCTTGTTCATTCTAACTTATTCATATTCTATCCGAAAGCCTCAAATACACTTCCAATCCATCACTTTTAGCCTTGAAAGCATATAATCATGTGCGTTAGCTCTTTTCACAAATATATATCATAAAGACATGCAAACACACATAATTTATTCTCAAAACATAGTAAAGTATCAGCAAAATATGGATAAGAAGTGCATAAATACGCCCTTCATCAATGAAGTATCTCTATATCCTTCTAACTCATGATATATGTGTTGCAAAAATATACCTTTACGCTGAGTTAACGGAAGAAGAAATGAAAATGGAAATGGCCATGAGAATGGCAATGGAGATGGGTATCAACAAGCCCCACTAGCCCCAGCAGGTCCGTTGCCCGAGCAGGTCTGTCATGCTGAGTTCAGGGCAAGTTTTCAGATGTTGGTACCATTAGTGGAGGGATGATAGAACAATGGGCGCAATTCCCCTAAGTTGGGAAGACTTCATGACAACCTTCTTAGACATATTCTTCCCTAGGGAGTTGCGGGAGGCAAAGGCGGCAGAGTTCGTCAACTTGAGGCAAAATGATTTGACTGTCCACGAGTACGACTTGGAGTTCACCCGGCTATCCAAGTATGCGCCAGAGATGGTTACAGATCAGAGAGCTCGTATGAACCAGTTTGTGTATGGGGTGGGGTGTCAGATTCGCTGGTCAAGGAGTGTAGGACCGCAATATTGGACAACGATCTTGATTTCTCTCGATTGGTGATATACACCCAGCAGATAGAGGTGGATCAGATGAAAGAAAGAGAGAGAGAGAGAGGCCAAGAGGGCTAGGACGGGTAGCTTTGGGTTTTCCCAGTAGAGACCCAGTGGTGGACATCGTCAGTAGTCCCACCAGATGTCATCGACCCCAGCGCCGTCATTGGCTAGTGTTCCATCTAGATCTCGGGGTGATCAGAGGAGTAGGGCATCAGGTTTAAGAAGACAGAGGGACACGCTAGTAGAGTGCACCTTTCCATTCTGTGGAAATATGGTAAGAACCACATAGGAGAGTGCTTAGTCTGATCAAATATTTGCTTTGGGTGTGGAAAACCCGAGCATATGCGCAGGGAGTGTCCTTTCGCTAAGCAGCGCGATAGAAGAGGTAGTGCCTAGACTACCAGTTTAGCAGCAGCTCCAGCAACACATCCTTCTCAGTAGGGTGCATCCACTAGCATAGGTGGAGGACAATGTTAGAACAAGTTTTATGCCCTCTCATCACGTCAGGAGCAGAAGGTCTCTCCAGAGGTAGTCACCGATATGTTGCGAGTATTTTATCTTGATGTGTATGCATTGTTAGATCTAGGGGATACTTTATCTTTTGTGACTCCTTATGTTTCCATTAGTTTCAGAGTTAGTCCCAAAATCGTATTAGAATCCTTCTTAGTCTTTACTCCAGTGGGTGACTCGGTTATAGCTCGATTGGTATATAGAAATTGCCCTATCACAGTCCTTTAGAAAGTCACCTCAACCGATGTAGTAGAGTTAGACATGATTGATGATGTTATTTTTGGTATGTATTGGTTTCATGCATGTTATGCTTCAGTGAATTGTAGAACCCATATGGTAGAGTTATGATTTCTGGGTGAGGCAGTCCTAGAATGGAAGGGTAGTTCAGCTGTGCCTGTAGGTCACTTTCTTTCCTATCTTAAGGCCAGAAGGATGATTTTCAGTGGTTGTATTTACCATCTAGCTTGGGTTAAGGATGTAACATTCAAAATCCTGACTCTCTAGTCAGTTCCTATAGTGTGTGAATATCCGGAGGTCTTCCTAGATGATTTACCAGGATTCTCTCCCGAGCGGGAGATTGACTTTTTGGTATTGACCTTTTTCCCGATATGCAGCATATATCTATTCCTCTATACAGAATGGCTCCAATTGAGCTAAAGGAGTTAAAAGAGCAGTTGAAGGATCTTCTAGATAAAGGGTTTATTAGACCTAACAAGTCTCTGTGGGGTGCACCAGTTCTCTTTGTTCGAAAGAAGGATGGGTCTCTTCGAATGTACATTGACTATCAATAGTTGAACAAGGTTACAATCATGAACAAGTATCCTCTCCCAAGAATTGATGACTTGTTTTACCAAATTCAAGGTGCTAAGTGCTTCTCAAAGTTAGACCTCAGCTCTGGGTACCATCAACTCAGAGTTAGGGAGAGTGACATTCTGAAGATAGCTTTCAAGACTCGGTACGGTCACTATGAGTTTGTAGTTATGTCGGTTGGACTAACGAATGCTCCTGTAAATTTCATAGATCTGATGAACAGGGTATTAAAGCCATATTTGGACAGGTTTGTGATTTTCTTCATAGACGACATTCTCATATACTCTCAAAGAGAGTAGAAGGATGCTGCTAATTTGAGGATTATGCTACAGACTCTCAAGGATTGCCAACTATTTGTTGAATTCAGTAAGTGTGAGATTTGGTCGGAATCAATAGCATTTTGAGCCACGTGGTGTCAAGTGAGGGTGTACAGGTAGACTCTCAAAAGATAGAAGTGGTGAAAAATTAGCCTAGGCCAGTTAGTCCTTAAGATATTAGGAGTTTCCTGGGTTTAGCTAGCTATTACAGGAGGTTTGTTGAAGGATTTTCATCCATTGCTGCACCATTGACTAAGCTGACCTAGAAAAAAGTTAAATTTCAGTGGTCGGATGCCCATGAGAAGAGTTTTTAGGAGTTAAAGACTTCACTCACTTCAGCTCCAGTGTTGACTCTACTTGAGGGTACAAATGGATTCATTGTGTATTGTGATGCCTCTGGAGTTGGTTTTGGGTGTGTGTTGATGCAATATGGTAAGGTCATTGCGTATGCCTCTAGACAACTTAAGACTCATGAGAAGAATTACCTGATGCATAACCTAGAATTGGGAGCGGTGGTGTTCGCATTGAATATTTTGAGGCACTATTTATATGAGTCCATGTTGATATGTTTATGGACCGCAAAAGCCTACAGTATGTATTCACCTAGAAGGATTTGAATTTGCGACAAAGGAGATGGTTAGAGCTGCTTAAGGACTATGACATGAGTGTCCTTTATCATTCGAGCAAGGCTAATGTAGTGGCAGATGCCCTTAGTAGACTATCCATGGAGAGTGTTTCTCATGTAGAAGGTGGAAGGAAAGAATTGGTGAAGGATGTGCACCAGCTGGCACGATTAGGGGTTCGCCTTGTGGTTTCGATGGATGGTGGTGTCATTGTTCAAAATGGCTCAGAATGTTCTTTGGTGACTGAGGTTAAGGCTATGCAAGATGAGGATTCTATTTTGGTAAAGTTGAAGGAGGCGGTTCAGAATCAGAAGGTAGAGGTCTTCTCCCAAGAAGGAGATGACGTACTTTGATATCAGGGTCGTTTATGTGTTCTGGATGTCGATCATTTGAGGGAGCGGATGTTTCATGAGCCTCATGGTTCGCAATATTCTATCCATCTAGGTACCACCAAAATGTACCGTGATCTACGGGAAGTCTACTAGTGGAATGACATAAAGAACGACATAGTGGAGTTTCTGGCCAACTGTCCGAATTATCAGCAAGTGAATGTGGAGCATCAAATACTAGGAGGTGTGCTACAAAACATCAATATCCCCACTTGGAATTGGGAAAATATAAATATGGATTTCATCACAGGGTTATCTCACACACGTCGATAGTATGACTCTATTTTGGTTGTTGTAGACAAGTTGACTAAAGCAACCCATTTTCTATCGGTCAAAACTACCTACTCAACAGAGGATTATGCTAAATTGTACATTCAAGAGTTAGTTCGGTTGTATGGGATTCCCTTATCCATCATTTCAGATAGAGGTACTCAGTTTACCTCGTAATTTTGGAGATTGTTCCAGAAGGGACTTGGTACTCAGGTCAAGCTTAGCACAATTTTCACCCACAGACAGATGGTCAGGCCGAGCTGACCATTCAAACTCTTGATAATATGTTGAGATCATGTGTTATTGACTACAAAGGTAGTTGGGATGATCATTTACCTCTTATTGAGTTTGCATACAACAACAACTACCACTACAGCGCTCGGATAGCTCCGTTTAAGGCTCTTTATGTGCGGAGATGTAGATTGCCTATTGGTTGGTTTGAGGTAGTTGAAGCTATATTAATATGGCTAGATTCAGTTCATGAGACTATAGAGAAAGTTCAGCTTATAAGGGAAAGGCTGAAAACAACTCAGAGTCGTCAAAAGTCCTATGTTGATGTGAGGAGGAGAGAACTAGAGTTTAAAGTTGATGATTGGATGTTTCTGAAGGTGTCTCTCATGAAAGGATTATTGAGGTTCAGAAAGAAAGGGAAGCTTAGTCCTCGATATATTGGTCCCGATAGGATTGTGAGGCGTGTTGGCAAGGTGGTCTATCAGTTGGAGCTACCAGCAGAGTTGGTTTTGGTACATCCAGTTTTCCATGTATCATTATTGAAGAAGTGTGTTGGTGATCCGACTTTGGTTGTCCCAATGGAAAGCATAGGTGTGAAGGATACCTTAGCTATGAGGAGGTACCAGTTGAGATCCTTGATCGTCAGGTTCGGAAGTTGAGGAACAAAGAAGTAGCTTTAGTGAAAGTCTTGTGGTGGAATCATCTTTTTAGAGGAGCTACATAGGAGGTCGAAGCAAATAAAATGGCTAGATACCCACATTTATTTCCTTCCGACTCAGTTCCAACACGAGGTATCAGTTTCCTCCTTAGTACTCTATTCAGTTTCATGTCTAGTTCATGTCTCTCAGTTTCCTTTATGTCAGTGCATGTATATGTGATTCATGAATTCAGTTAGTCATGTATATCAGTTCAGAGTTAGTCACTCCGTCAGTTTTCAACTTTAGTTGTTCAGTTTGGGATTGCAATTCTTTCCCTAGCCTTCCAATATGCTTTTCTACATTCAAGGATGAATGTTATCAAGGGGGATACAATGTAACACCTCAAAAGTCCCTATGATTATATTTGAGAGTTGGAACTGAGAAAACAGGAAAAATCTGCACCAGGCCACAGAATGAGTGATGTGTCGTGGTTTTACAACACATTCGACGCTTAAAACTAAGAAGATATGCAAATTCCGGGTATGTTTCTGTGGATATAATGTGTTTTTATTGAGTGTTATAGGAAAACTGGTTTAGAGTGTGAAATGGGCAAAGTGAGGCAAAAATTGGACCAAATGTGGACTTCTAGTCAGGTAATGAGTCGTCATCTCATTGGACTCGTTCCTGGAGTCGTAGGAAGAGATCAAGTGCTAAGTGCAAGAAACTAGTGCAGTCCATGAGTTGAAGGCATAAATCGTTATGACTGGTAATGAGTTGTTATGAGAGTTGTGAGGATTGGGAAGAAAAATTGCCGAAAAATTATTAGGAGACACAACGAAGGACTCAATGAGTCATCAGGAGACTTGACGACTCGTCGTGAGATGGTAGGCACACCCGTTAAGTACACTGGAAATTTTGGGGATCAGAAGCCACGAGGGACCTAACGACTCGTTCTTTGACTTGATGAGTCATTAGGTGACCCATTGCCATGAAGAAGTAGTCTGCCAAGGATGACTATGTAATGCATGCCACGACTCGTTAGAAGATCTAACGAGTCGTGACTTAGCCCGTTGCCACTGCCGACTTGGATTCCGTTTTTAGTTAGGAAAGGTTTTGTTTAAAACTATAAATACTTTATTTAGGTTTATTTTTGCAGTACAGTTTATTCTACAACATTGAACATTATTTTTGGGTGTTGTTGACTACCATCAAGGTTCAAGAAACAAAGTTTATAATTTTGTTCTTGATTTTGAGGATTAAAACAACATTGGATTTTTGTTCTTTGATTTTTCTGATTTATTCAATACAAGTGGTTTCCTCTACAAATCATTGTAAGTTGCAATTATGATTTCGTCTCTATTTTATAATTGTGATCCTTCAAGCATGAGTAGCTAAATCCATAACTATGGTTGTGGGAACCATGATGAATTAACACACATAGGTAAAAGTACTTAGTGAATCTTGAATGGGGATTTTGCATGTATTGTTTTTCCTTCAATTTATTTGCTTCTTAATGGTTGCAAACGTTGGAATTTTCCTCATTCTTACTCACTAGATCAAGGGGGTAATGAATGAAAAAAGGGATTAACAACGAAGTTTGAGGCTATCAACCCTCATCTAATAGCTTGACCTTGTTCGGGAGTAGCTAATTCGATATTAAGAAAAAGGATTAATTAAGTATACACCCACATACGGATCAAGTTGCATGGTGATAATCATATAGATTACGGACCAACCAATTTGGTGAATTTCACTTACCGATATTGCATGCTAAACATCGGAATAGATCATTAGTATAAAAAGCCTTGTGGTTATGAAGTCATGGGGAACACAATCCTAGCTAATTCACTTATTGAATACAATCGAAATTAAATCAAGAGTCTACTCATTAGTTCTACTACTTTTCATTATTTTGTGTTTCAAACCTCCCCCTTAGGAAATAAGTAAGCTGATAGTATTAGCTAAACGCATTAACTAAAGTTCTCGTCATATTCCTCATGCGATTTGGCCTAACCCTTGTTTGGTTCTATATTTTACATCGATTGCTTTATATCTTATTTACGAGGTGTAATTTGGGCGACATCAAATTTTAGCTCCGTTCTCAGGGAATACTGCTTAGGCTTTTGTTAATTGTGTTTGTTTTACTGTTCATCTTTATTTTCTTTTTATTTATTTCTTTGTTTTTTTTACTTAACAGGTCTCAGGTTCGTGCATGCTCCAATACTAGGAGCTGAGGAAAATCTCTGGTTCCAATTGATCAAGAATTTGAATAAACAGTGCGGAATCTAAGGAAAATGGCCAACGTACATGGGCAAGAGATAGTGGAAGAAGCAACAACCAGAATGTTGGCTGAGGAACAAGCTCGAGTAAGAGATAGATAAGTAGCGAGGCTTGTTGATGAGCAATGCCAAGTTGCTGAAGTTGAGTGAGCTAGAAGGAACAGAGGTCCAGACCAGCAGAGGCACCGATACTTTGAAGATGATGATGATATTGATGAGGCTGGTGCCACTAGATCTATTGTACCTCCTCCTTTGCTTGCTGGGGAAAAGTTTGATATTACCAGCGCAATGATCCAACTGCTCAACGTAAAAGGGATATTTGCAGGTCATGCGACTGATGATGCACATACTCACTTGACAAATTTCGTGGGTATATGCAAAGCATACAAACAACTGGGAGTGAGTTAGGATGCAATCAGGCTTAGGTTATTTCCCTTTTCACTAGGGAGTGAAGCAATGTTGTGGTTGGCTGAATTGCCAAACGGATTCTATCACTACTTGGGGGGAGCTTGAAAGAGCCTTTCTTGAAAGATTCTTCCCACCTTCCAGAGCATTGCAGCTGAAAGATGGAATCTACAACTTAAGGCAATTGAATTCTGAAGCACTTCATGAGACATGGTTGCGGTTTAAAAAGAAGCCAAAAATGGTGCCTAATCACAGAATCCCAGATGATACATTATTGGAGATATTTTATAGGTCTCTAAATGCTAATACCAAGGTAGTGGCTGATACTATCTCGGGCGGAATATTTATGAGCCATACTTATGTTGAAGCTGCTGAGGTCCTTGACAGGATAACCAAAACCAACCGCGCATGGCACACAAGAGAGTTGGAAGCTCCGGCTGGTACTTATGCGGTAGGTATCTCTGCGGAGTAGAGAAGAAAGGATGGAGAGCAAGACAAGGATATTGCTGAGATTGAAACCATAATGGGGCTGCTTGCTAAGCATTTTATGGGAGCTGGGGCTGAAAAGGTGAATGCAGTGGGTTCTCATTCCAAGGCCCCGAGAAATGATAGAGGCGAATCAGAATCTGAGTAGGTGATCAAGGAGCGGGTTTCCGAACCAATACACAAGGTTCTAACTAAGACTTTTGGCGTCAAGGTCAGGGGAACCAAGGTCGGAACTATTATAAAGGTAACAACTACAACCGAGGCCAATAAAGGGATAGGAGCAGAGGCAGAGACAATGGTGACTGGAAAAAGCGTGAGGAGTACAAAAATGACAGAAGCGGTCCATATGTTCCTCCAAGGAACCATGAGCCAGAGTCTAGTAGTTCAAGGGTGGAATACATGTTGTCTAAGGTACTCAAGAAGATGGAGATGATAGATGGCCATTTTAAGGAACTCCGCGCTGATATTTCTGGTATGAACCAAAAGGTGGAATCACATGCCATTGCCATTAAGCAGATTGAGCAGCAACTTGGTTAGATGTCTGTTGCTATGAACAAGAGGAAGAAGGGAATGTTTCCTAGAAATATAGTTCAAAATTCAAAAAATGATAGCCATTGCATGGCGGTCACTACTAGGAGTGGGAAGACAACAGTTGATCCTCTGAGGCCAGTTGTGACTGATGAGATAGTTGAGCTTGTGGTGATTGATGATGATAAGGTGGTAGACTCCCAGGAGCAGATTTTGGTTGATGATCCCGTGGATATGACAAGTCCTAGTAATGCAGAGGAGCGTGGGTCTGGAAAAGGGAAGGAGAAGGAGGTACCTCAAAAGATCACGCCTATTCCTAGACCTCCTCCCCCTTTCATGCAGAGGCTGAAGAAAAAGGTCGAAGATGGGAAGTATAACAAATTTATTTTGATGCTGAAATAATTATCTATGAACATCCCATCAGTCGAGGCACTTGAGCAGATGCCCGGCTATGCTAAATTCATGAAGGACCTCGTCACCAGAAAGAGGACCGTGAGCTATGAACCTGCTGATAATTTGCACCAATGTAGTGCAATAGCATCTCGGTCTCTTATGCAGAAAAAGAAAGACCCGGGAGCTTCACTATACCGTGCACTATTGGAGCCTTTAATTTTTCTAAGGTGCTATGTGATCTGGGTTCTAGTATAAACTGTCACACCCCGCCTTGGGGGGTATGACTGGCACCTGGTACCCTACTAGGACCTGAACTGCTAGACTGCTGAGCTTGGGCACATCTGGTGCCTGGCTGGCTCTAACTCAGATTCAGGGAAACAACGGGCTATATGACGGCTGTAAATATAGCCTCCGGCCGACTAGGCCTATAGCCACCTGTACCTGTGCTGACAGCTAACCAGAAACATATCAATGTAGGGAAACCTATGCAGGCCGATAAGGCCACCATGCTGTCTAGTTGTCTATAACTCATCAATGAAATATCGAAAAGCTACGTGACCGGCAAGGTCACCACTACTGTCAAACTATGGCCCCACACGGCCAACATAAAAGAGATAAAAGTACTAACAGCTATACAACTGCACGGCCCCACACGACCGGCTCATCTGACCACAAGGAAATATACACAGACTGCAAGCCTCTAGGAATAGCAATAGAAATGATCGGGACAGGGCCCCGACCTACCCGTACTGTACAACAAAAGAAAAGGAAATACACCTCTGGGATTCAGTCTCCGGATGACAGGAGCTGAATACTCGATTGCTGACAGGAATCACGAGGTATCGCCTGCTCGTCTATGAGTACCTGCAGGCAAGTAATGCAGCGCCCCACCGGGCGTCAATACCGCTGGTACTGAGTATGTAAAGCAATAACTGAAAGAAATATCTGAAAAGAATAATACAACTGATGAAACTGAAATAGGAAGTAATAGATTAGCTGTCTGATAATGTAAATTATCCCTACTCTTAACTATACTGGAAGGAGTAGGAGTCATACCTGGAGACGTATCGTTCTACCGCCAATCTACTCGTGTCTAATGTAACATGGCATAACATAACGTAACATAATATAGCATACACAAACCTTACCCGGCCCCTATAAGCCGAGAGGTGCAACCAGCACAGAATCTATACCCCTACCCCGGTCATCCCATCTCCTATAATAGCTATAAGCATCCTGCCGGTCCCTTGGGTATGCACTTGGGCTCGCTGAGCCCCTGACTATAACTGCATCTGAGTCCGGAGGACTCCTGAATCAACACCCGGGCATATCCGCTCGATAGGGGTGTGTAAGGGCCGATCAAGGCACAATATGGGGAAAACTGGCATCCCATCTTCGTCCCCTATGGGACGACATGCCACTCCGTAGAGCGACGTATCCTCGTCCTCTGGCAGACGAGTCGATACAGCTATTTACCCTGGGGCGGTCATGGATGCTAGGTAATCCAACCCCAAGATAATACAGTGGTCTCAACTAGTAATACTATCTACATATCCCATATACTGAAGCTAATAGTAGTAAAGTATTTATACATACTATATGCTGAACTAGTAATAGTAATATGTACGTATTTATTACATGCTGAGACTGATAATAGTATGTATATATAAATATAATCTTCTTCCATACTGTGCTGAGTCTAATGCTGAACAAGATATAGTCTTTCTGCTGAAAACCATGTTGTATACTGAGTTTCTATAGTAACATGATTTGCTATTTCTAATATGCTTTCTAAACTTCATTTTAACCTATCATTCTACTTCTGAGATGCCTTACAGATATAACATTGCTTTACTGGGTTTCAACTGAATACGATAATATCCTAACATTTTGTATTACACCACATACTGAGCATGCTGTGCAGTTTCTAACACTTGTTTTAGAATCTATGTCGTGCTAGCAAGTTTCGCGCTAACTATAACATGATGCTTCCAATATCGTACCAACATTCATAATAAACATAACACATGACTTTTGAACATTCTACTGGCCTTTAAACTACTTTGCTATACCGATCTTACTAACTTGCTGAGGAAACTAGCTTTACATACCTTCGTTTCTGATTTCCCGACTAACTAGCGTAACTTGGTCGGTATTTCAGCTATTCCTCCCAACTGCAATAATATATATATCAATTAATACCAAATATAACTTTATTTTAAATGAACAACGTCACTTCGATGTAATTTATAACCTAAACTTAGGCTTATCGAAAGACGGTCGAAAACTCGCTATTTTTCAGAGGTCCAGAAGAGAGAAATATTCACTTCACCGCTAGAAACACATAGACACTAGTTTGGAGCAATTCTACTTACCTTAGCTCAGTAGCTCGATGATTCGTCGGTCGTATTTCACGAAACTAAATCCGTAGGAATGCTCTCTGCTGCTAAATACCTCAGTATCTGGGGTTAATTTGAGTTTGGACAACGTTTAGCAGCGTAATCGGATGAAAATTATATTACCCCCTTCGTTCTTTTCTCTTCTCTGATGTTTCCTCTCTGTTTCACTGGAAATTTATAAGTTTATATGATTTAGAATCGAAGTGGGGCTTTATATACTTGGGCCTGGACAAGGCCAACGTGTCACGGAGCCAACGCGGAGGCTTCACCTCCGTGACACGCTGCCATCGCGGAGGGGCTCTACCTCGGCTCCTTCCGCGATGGTTCGACAGGTTTCTCGTCCGATCTTTTTCCCGGGCCTTTCTCTAGCACGTACGACCTTCAAATATGCTTAACCAACATGCGAATAGGTCATCTAGGTGCCGGGAATCCTACGGGGTATAACATAAACTAGACTCCGTTAGCAGTGTTTAGACAGTTGGGCTTGGGAGCCCCCAAACTGACTACAATGCAACTATTGATGGCAGATCGCACGGTGAAAAATCCGGTGGGGATTCTCTATGATGTGCTAGTGAAGGTAGAGTCCTTTATATTTCTAGCCGAGTTTGTTATTTTGTACTGTGAGGTTGATTCTGAGGTCCCAATTATCATGGGGCATCCATCGCCACCAGACGTACTCTTGTGGACATGGAGATCGGACAACTAAAATTTTGATTGAACAATGAAGAGGTAACATTTAATGTGTGCCGGTCCATGAGGCATCCAAATGACATGCGGGTGGTCTCAGTGATTGATGTTGTGGAAGCTGAACTTCCAATCATGCCTATTGATGAGTTGGTGACTACTGATGATTTAGCAGCAGTTTTGATGAATGTTGATGCTAAGGAGCCTATGGGGGTGATGAGATAGTGAATGCACTTGCTGGTATGGGGTTCATACACTTATGCTCTGAAGAAGATTGATCTTGACATGAAAAATAGTGTGACCCAACCAGCAAAGCCATCTATTGAGGAGCCTCCAGTTCAAAGAACTCCTATCTTACTTACGACATATATTTCTAGGGATCGGAAACACCTTACTGGTCATAGTTGCAACTGACTTAGAGGAATGACAAGTGGAGACTTTGGTCTACATTTTGAAGAGGTATAAAAAGGCCATTGGGTGGACCATTTGTCACACCCCACCTTGGGGGGTATGATGGGCACCTGGTGCCAGCTACTCTGTCTCTATTTCAAGAAACGAACCGGCTATATAGCGGCTGTAAATACAGCCCCCCGCCGATTAGGCCTATAGCCACCTGCAATACATAACAACTAACTAGAACAATGACACTATAATCTGATACAACTACTATTCACCTTTGTTACCGACAAGGTCACTAACTATAACTAGAAGAAGGCCCCACACGGCCAACATCAACAACTAAACACATATATACATGCACGGACCCACACGACCGACTCCACCACCATAGGAAACATCAGACTGCAAGCCTCTAGGAAGTAATAATAGAATTGTCGGGACAGGGCCCCGACCAACCTGTACTATACAACAAAAGAAAATGAAATACACCTCTATATATCAAGCTCCGGATGACAGGAGTTGATAACTCTGCGCTGGCTAGGATCACGAGGGATCGGCTCCTCGTATGCGAGTACCTGCAGGCAAGCAATGCAGCACCTCGCGGGCGTCAGTACCACAGGTACTGAGCATGTAAAGCAAACTGAAATATACAACTGAAATGAATAGTAACAATAACATGACATATCAGCAGGAAGTAGCTGAGTCTAACTAGCTGAGGATAACTGGGGAGAGTTTATTTATTCTGTAACTAAACTGAGCGTATTTGATGATGTGTCGTCCTACTGTCTATCAGTATCTAATAGCACATATAGATATACATAATAATACACACAATACCTGACCGACCCCCATAAGCCGGAAGGTACCAACCAACAGAACAATCTATTTACCCCTACCCGGGTCTAAACCAATCAAAAATAAGTCACTCCACTCATCTCATAACTGTGAGCTCCTCCTACCGGCCCCCCTTGGGTACGTAGCTCGGGCCTTGGCCTCTGACAATAAACTGTGTCTGAGTCCGAAGACTCCTGCCTCTGGGCACAGGTGTGCAATGGGGTAATCTGCTACTGTATCTGTGACTGAAACTGCCCCTGGGCGCAAGCACGCAAAAGGGTAATTTTATAAAAATCTGTATCTGAAACTGCCCCCAGCCACAAGCGCACAAAGAGTAATCTGCCCCTGTAAACAGGGTAATCTGGCTCTACGCAGAGTAAACTGAACTGCCCCCGCAAGCAGGGTAATCTGGACTGTGTTATCATGGTGGTCGGCCATCATCGTCCTCTAGGCGGATGACATCGCCCAGCTGGTGGCGGTATCTAAATCTGGTATCGACACAGCTATAACCCAGGGGTGGTGGGGATGCTAATGGGTGCCCACATGCCACAACACGTCTCAACATTCAAAACACATACACAGAAAGCATGCTCGAATGAAAAATACTAATCATATTCTCCTCTTTTATTTCAAGGCCAGTCCGTATTAAACAACTGATACTATATTCTGTTTTACATTGTTTCTGATTGTCGGGCTAACTGCTACCTGCCCTTTATCTGTTTCTGGAGCTATATCTGTATCTGGAGCTATTTCTATATTTGATTACTAATCTGGTTATATCTGGACATAACTTAATAATATAGAACATGCCATCTATAACTGGATATAGCTCAATGATATAAAATGTGTCATTTATTACCGGATACATTCTCAACAAATGTAATACATACTATCTGTAATCTTGCTAATTCATTATACTGCTTTTACAACTTCCATTCTAGATATTACGTAAGAACATGCTGAGCTACTAGCTGATACCACATTACTATCTAAAATTGTCTGATTATCCGTTATTATTATTTGATCTTGGGCAGATTTATATGCCCAAGTGATACTCAAACGTATCATTTTCGCCTTGTTTGTTGTGCAATGTGTATATATTCTCATGTAGTTGGTAATAAAATGCGAATTTATACTAACCAACATGATTAGCATTTGTTTTGCAGGAAAATATGAATTTTAGGAGCTAAAATGCATGTTGGAACTATATCGGAGTTGGACTTGGATGCGAGCGTGGAAAAGACATTGGAATGCACAAAGTATATGGGCTCTGCGATGGAGCCGTGCCACGCTACCATCGCGGAGGCACACTGCCTGGAGAGGAAATTAAAGGGCAAATTCTAGTGTGGCGTCGCGACAGCTCCGTGGCACGGAGATAGGCCTCCGCGTTGGCCTCCGTGCCACGTTGAGGCTATTTTACCGGACCCTGGATTTCCAGTGAAGGTCCGCGTCCACGCCGTTTCATGGAGGCAGTGCTCCGTGTTGACCTCCGTGACACGTTGCTTGTTATTCCGGGAAAAATTTCCCACTAGTATAAATAGCACACTTAGGTTTATTTTAATTAGTTCAGACTTGGTGGAGCTAGGACGTGGGTTAGAAGCAGTTGAGGGACGAAAAAGCTAAGGGATTTCTTCCCTTCCTTTCTTCTTTCTATCAATTGTATGTATGATTTACACTTGTTTTAGGATGATCAATCCACAAATGAGTGGCTAATTCTCTTCCTTGCTGAGGTTATGAACATTTGTGATGAATTTTGATTATTAATTTTATGGTTTTCTTCTTCTTCTTCTATGTTGTTCTATTAATTCTTGTTTCTACTGCATTAGTGTGTGGCCGACATTAATGTACATCTAAAAAGTCCAATTTCACTCGAGAGAGCAAGAAATTGGAAAGTTGTGAATTAATAGGGTATTGTTCTTAACTTGATTTGGGAAAATTGGGTTTTGATGTGCTTTCCTGATAGAAATATACTTGAAAGCCGTATTAGTCAGTTTAGGAACCGGAATTGTATTGCTAGTTCATAAATTGCATTTGATCACAGAAATGTAGACGGATGGTTTATGATTCTAAAGTGAAATTAAATACGAGAGTTTTAATTTCTAGGCTAATGTTCTTGGCTAGCAACATGAAGAAGAGATTAACCAAATTATTATTATAATCGAATTCATTACTTGTTCTTAACCTTGGCATGCTCATATCCATAGTTTAAATTCACAGTAAATAATTGTTAATAGTTTTGGTATATATATATTTCATAAACAAAAACTTATTTAACTGTTGGTTACGCTGTTGTTAGCATAATTAGAAGTAAGATAAGAATATAGTGTACTTAGGCAATTTTACTTATCC
Source organism: Datura wrightii (assembly GCA_035772735.1). NCBI lineage: Eukaryota > Viridiplantae > Streptophyta > Magnoliopsida > Solanales > Solanaceae > Datura > Datura wrightii. The sequence continues at coordinate 151,151,976 of JASDFA010000018.1, forward strand.
TGAGTCTCCTTGGATCGATACTTGGCTTACTTAGCCACTTTATTACTTGTTTGACCACGTGCACTTGCGTGTCGGTTTATAACCCATAGCCAACGCACCGAACAAGTTTTTGGCGCCGTTGCCGGGGAGACTAGGCAATTGATGAAATTGTGTTAAGTGTAAATTTACTGTATTGTTGTTTTATTTTCTTAAGTGTTAACAACTTGGTCTTAGCCTGTATTTTGCAGACTTGATTTCTGTGAACACTGGCAAGGGACAAAGAGCTGGTGGAATCTTACTTAGAGCCTGAACGTGAATTTCATAGTCAACGTAGAGAAGCTCTACAAAAGAAGCTGCAGTTGCTCAGACAATCGATTATGGAGCAACAAAATCCACCAGTTGTAAGGGCAGTGTTAGTGCCCGAGGAAGCAGCAGCAAGGCCGGTTCGCGAGGTGGCAATCCCACACGCCAACAATGTACATTCTAGTATCCACAAACCAGAGCCTGGAGGGAGGTTTGAATTAAAGCAGAACATGGTGCAACTTTTGCACACAAGCGGGCAATTTACCGGTCTCCCTCATGAAGACCCACAAAAACATCTCCAAAACTTTTTGGAGATAAGTGACACTTATATACCCGCTGGAGTGTCACCTGATTATGTTCGGCTCACCTTATTTCCGTTTTCCTTACTTGGTGAAGCCAAGAGGTGGTTAAAAGCTGAACCACCCAATTCTATATCAACGTAGGATGATCTTGCACGGAAGTTTTTGATTAGATTTTTCCCTTCTGGTAAAACATCCAGACTTAGAAGTCAAATTCTAAGTTTTAAACAGAGGGAGGGAGAAAATCTATATCAAGCCTAGGAAAGATTTAAATCCATGTTGCGGGACTGTCCTCATCATCATCAGTCCAATGAGGTGTTGGTACACACATTTATTGAGGGTTTGGAACCCCATACTAAAATTCTGTTAGACTCAGCAGCTGGAGGGCAAGCGCTGGAAAAGACCTATGAGGAGCTGTACACTTTGCTCAACCGAATTTCACAAGGCAATCCAGAATGGAATGCAGATTCATCTCGAGGTGGAGCAAGGAAAGCAGCGGGAGTGCTTGAAGTGGATGGATTCACAGCTATCACTGCACCGATAGCTGCTTTGCAAAATCAGTTAAATAATCACTTCAGCAATATAAATTTGAACCAGTCTTCAGCTTCAGTCAATGCAGTTCAACAGATGTGGTGTGAAGTGTGTGGTAGTAGTGAGCATTCAGCTGAATGCTGTGGTGCAAATCCGGATTCTGTTAACTTTGTGGGCAATGCACAGAGAAATCAGCAGCAGTTTGGTAGTGGCTACAACTCAAATTGGAGGAACCATCCGAATTTTTCGTGGGGTAGCAAGAATCAACAAGGCCAAAGTTCAGGGCAGGGTATGCACAGAAACCAAGGAGGGCAACAAAATTATCAAGCTCAATTCAGAAATCACAATGCCCCTCCTCCACCACCATCACCGATTATTGAGGAGATGTTCAAGACCATGATCGCTAATCAGGCACAATTGCAGGCTGACTATGTTAAATTGGCAGCCGAAGTGAAGAACAATCAGTTGGCGACCAAGGCTCTTGAATATCAGTTTGGGCAATTTGCTAGTGCCCAAAATACTAGACCCAGAGGAGGACTACCTAGCGACACTGATCCTAATCCGAAGCAGGTAAATACAGTGACCACGAGGAGTGGTTTACAGTTGAAGGAGGTGGAACTGGAAAGACCGCCTCAAAAGTCAGGAGCAGCAGAAGTTGAGGAGGAACAAAGTTCTGATAGGGGAAAGACCAAAGAAGCTGAACCAGAAAGACCTCCACCCCCGTTCCCTCAACGACTTAAGAAACACAAGGAGGAGGCGTATTTCAAGAAATTTATGGAGGTGCTTAAATAGGTACATGTTAATTTACCTCTTGTTGATGTCTTGCAGGGAGTGCCCAAATATGCAAAATATATTAAAGACATCGTGGCTAACAAAAGTCGCTTGACTGAGTATGCCACGGTAGCTTTGATGGAGGAATGCACTTCCTGGGTTCAAAACAGACTGCCCACGAAACTGAAAGACCCTGGAAGTTTTACTATCCAGCTGACTATTGGGCAGAGTATTCGAGCTCGTGGATTATGTGACTTGGGGGCGAGCATAAATCTGATGCCATCTTCGGTATTCAGAAAGTTAGGTCTGGGGAGTCCTAGACCTACAACCGTAATCTTGCAGCTAGCAGACAGATCCTTAGCTAGGCCGGATGACATTGTTGAGGATGTGCTTGTGCAAGTGGGGCCCCTCATTTTTCCGGTCGATTTTATTGTTCTAGACTTTGAACCAGATGCTGAAGTCCCATTTATTTTGGGACGACCCTTTTTGGCAACCGGAAAGGCATTAATTGACGTAGCTGCGGGTCAACTTACAATGCGAGCACATGAATTCAGATTACATAGAGACGTGCATGACGTCTACCTTGAGAGAGGACATGGACATAGCCAGGGTACAGGCCTTCGCACAGGCAATTGAGGGCCTGAGACAGCGGCAGCGGGGCGACAGGCAGGCGACTTCATAGCAGCGCCGTAGAAACAGACCCGCTGAGATCCAGGGGGAAACCCCTAGGGGGCCGAGACCACAGTTTTCAGATAGGCCACCCAGATCTTTACCTTCGGTACAGCAGCAGAGAGGCAGATTTGTTCGCCGGAGTCAGTCAGAGTCCGGTAGCAGTTTTCGGACAGTAGCATCACCTCAGCAGCGGAGGGTAGAACAAAGTAGATTTGCACCTACCCCTTGTCCGATATGCCACCGACCCCATTCTGGAGCCTACAAGAAAGGCTTCTCAGGGTGCTATCACTGCGGACAGGAAGGGCATTTAATGAGAGATTGTCCGGCCAGAGGACAGGGTAGTCGGGATAGTCTGGATAGAGCATCAGCGGGACCACGAGCTCCAGCAGCCTCAGCAGGGCGCAGACCCTTAGGTTTAGCGAATAGGGGCCGAGGTAGATCAGGAGCCTCTGGCTCAGGTGTAGGCCCCAGCCGTACCTACGCATTACCAGGGAGGTAGGATTCAGAGGCATCTCCCGACGTAGTCACAGGTATATTGATTATCTGCTCATACCCTGTTTATGTACTGATTGATCCAGGGTCTACCTTGTTATATATTACACCATTTGTGTCCCAGAAGTTGGGTATCGAACCAAAATTTCTTCAGCAGCCCTTTTTAGTGCTTACACCGGTTGGTGACTCGATTACAGCTAAAAGAGTTTACCGAGGGTGTACGCTAGAGGTTGCTGATCACCAGACCACAGTAGACTTAATAGAACTTGAGATGGTCGACTTCGATGCCATTATGGGTATGGAATGGTTAATGCCATGTTATGCCAACTTAGAATGCTGAACCAACTCTGTAGGATTGCTCTCTGCAGCTTTTTACCTCAGTATCTAAGCTGGAACGGAGTTTGGACCGTGTTTCGTAGCGTAATCGGAAGTAAATATGTGTGAATGTTGTGGGTTTGCCTAAATATTGGCTATACCCCCTATTTTGCTGGAAAATATTGTTATATTGAAATGAAAACTGACCTTATTTATTTATCTTTTTTTTTTTGCTTTTGCTTGCCATCTAAATCCCTTAACCAACATGCCATTAGGATATTTATTCATTTAAAATTTACGGGGTGTAACACCATTGCAAATATTTTTGGGATCCCATCCAATATTTGCACACATAAGATCCAGCTTGAGCTAGACTATATTTCGAGTATTGAGCATCAGCCTAGGTTGAATCCACCTCTGCAAGAGGTGGTTAAGAGCGAAATCATCAACTGGTTGGATGTAGGTGTGGTTTACCCTACTGCTGACAGTAAATGGGTGAGCCTTTAGTGCATGCCAAATAAGGGAGGAATTACGATGGTCCTAAATGCTAACAATGAGCTCATTCCACTCAGACCAGTCACATGTTGGATGCATGGACTATAGGAGGTTGGACCATTGGACTCATAAAGATCACTTTCCTATGCCATTCATGGATCAGATGCTAGACCGACTTGCAGGCAGAGGATGGTATTATTTTCATGATGGTTATTCGGGGTATAATCAGATCTCTATAGCCCTCGAAGACCAAGATAAAACCACTTTCACCTGTCCCTATGATACATTTGCTTTCATGAGGATGTCGTTCAGGTTATTTAATGCGCCCGCCACTTTTCAGCGCTGCATGATGTCCATATTTTATCACATGGTGGAGGACACCATTAAAGTCTTTATGGATGACTTTTTGGTGGTAGGTGATTCATTTGATGATTGTTTGGCTCATTTAAGCAAGGGGGTGTAGCGATGCCAAGAGACCAAACTGGTGCTTAATTGGGAAAAGTGCCATTTCATGGTCAAAGAAGGTATAGTGCTTGGCCACAAGATTTCTGGTAAGGGCATTGAGGTGGAAAGAGCCAAGATAGATATAATTGCTAGTCTACCACCTCCAATTTTTGTAAAAGGTGTTCGAAGTTTTTTGGGGCATGCAGGATTTTATAGGAGATTCATCAAGGATTTCTCAAAGATTGCACATCCCTTGTGTAAGCTACTTGAGAGAGAGGTGAATTTTGTGTTTGATGATACGTATCTGAAGGCTTTCAAATGCCTAAAGGAGAAATTGACCACTGCCCTGATTATAGTGGCACCTGACCGGTCCTTACTATTTGAGATTATGTGTGATGCTAGTGGAGTGGACCTGGGAGCTATTTTGGGCCAAAGGCATAAAAAGATTTTCCACCCAATTTATTATGCTAGCAAGGCTCTTAATGCAGCTTAGAAAAATTACACCGTGATAGAACAAGAGTTGTTGGCTATGGTATTTGCATTCGAGAAGTTTTGGGCTTACTTTCTTGGAACTAAGGTGGTAGTTCATATAGACCATGAAGCTCTGAGATATTTTATGGCAAAGAAGGATGCCAAGAAACAGTTGATTCGATGGGTTCTGTTGCTGCAAGAGTTTGAGTTTGATGTGAAGGACTAGAAGGGGACTGAAAATCAGGTAGCAGATCACTTGTCGAGATTAGAGGCAGATGCATCACTTCGAGATGAGATTGACATCGACGAGACATTCCCTGACGAGCAAGTTTTGGCTGCTTCCCAAGATCTCATTCCATGGTATGTAGACTTGGATAATTATTTGGTGAGTGATGTGGTACCGAAAGATTTATCGTTTCTCCAGCAGAAGAAATTTATGTCTGATGTGCGGAAGTTTTTCTGGGATGAGCCTTACTTATTCTTCATATGTGCTGATAGGGTGATTCAAAGATGCGTGCCCGAGGTTGAGATGTTGAGCATATTGGAGGCTTGTCACTCATCCCATGTTGGAGGCCAGCAAAGCGAGATTCAAACATCTTACAAAATTCTGCAATGTGGGTTCTATTGGCCAACCATTCACCAAGATGCTGATGATTTTGCAAAGGCATTTGATGCATGCCAAAGGAAAAGAGGCATATCTAGGAGGCATGAGCTCCCTCTTACTCCCACCCTTATCATTGAGCTATTTGATGTTTGGGGCATTGATTACATGGGCCTATTTGTGAGCTCGAACGGGATGAAGTGCATACTTGTAGTTGTGGACTATGTTTCGAAGTGGGTGGAGGCAATTGTGCTTCCAAACAATGAAGGTAAGAGTGTCACAACATTATTGAAGCAGAATATTTTTACAAGATTTGGGACTCCCAAAGCGATCATTAGTGATGGGGGTTCGAAATTCTACAATCGGTTGTTTTGTACTTTTCTGGAGAAATATAGGGAGAATCATAGACACGCCTTATCATCCATAATTTAGCGGGCAATCTGAGGTCTCCAACCGGGAGATGAAGACCATCCTAAAAAATACTGTGAATGCAAACTAAATAGATTGGTTGAGGAAGGGTTTTGACGAGAATAGAAGAAGAAGAAGAAGAAGGAAGTTTGAACTTTTTGATCGCGGGTTTAATCTTAGGTGAGGGGAGGATCGATTTCATTAGATTGAAATACATTTCCTTAACTATTTGCGTGGGTTGGATCGAATGTCGGTTAATTGAAATCCCCGACGACCCACCAAACGAGTCATTACATGTTGAGATGACTCGTTTTGACCCTGCATGCTTTGACTTGCATTCAAAAAACTTACCTAGGACCTAATGAGTCAAGCAACGACTCGTGGTGTCACCCAACGAGTCATGGCCTGAGTCATGGTCCTTGGACTAGTGTTGCTACATGACGGGTCACTTAATGAATCATTTGGTCTCCCAACGATTCATTGAGTGAGCCATTATCACCCTTTTCCACTTGATTCTACCTTTTGTTTAGTTTACTTGCTGGAGGACTTCACGATTCATTTCTTGAAGAGATGAATCATTGAGTCACCCGTTGCTCCCCTGTTTTCTACACTTCTCTTCACGATTTGACTGAATGAGTCATCAGGTAAAATAACGAATCACTCTATGACATTTTTCACCAGAATTGAAGTTCCAAATTTTTGTTCCAACTTCGAATTTCCCATCTTAATCACATTCACCCATCAACAAATGTAAACACTATATTTTTCTTACATTTACAACTTTGGTTTCCTCCCAAGAAGCACTTGATTTAACGCCGTGACATGATGTAGTTGTTTTGGCTAATTAGACTTCACCAAAATAGCTCCATGGGTTGCCTCCCATGCAGCGCTTGATTTAATATCGCGGCATGACGCAATTCCCCCAAGTTACTTAGACTTCACTCAGGGTCCAAAGGTCTACCAGTTTGAGTTCTTTACTTCTCCCCAAATAAGCTTTCACCCGCTGACCATTCACTTTGAACCGCTTTCCTTCATGGTTTTCTAGTTCAATTTCCCCATGGGAGAATACTTGGACCACTCGAAAAGGTCCCAATCATGTAGACTTCAACTTACCAGGAAACATATGAAGTCTTGAATTAAATAATAACACCATATCACCCGGACTGAATTCTCTTTTCTCAATCTTCCGGTCATGTTGAATTTTCATCCTTAATTTGTAAATTTCAGAACTTTCAACAATCGAAATTCGTCAAGCTGATTTAACTGATCAAGCCTCAAGTTTGAAGCTTCATTCCAGTTTAAATTCAGCTTCTTGAGCACCCACGTTGCTTTGTGCTCAAGTTCGACCGGAAGATGACATGCTTTACCATAAACAAGCTGATACGAAGACATACCTATAGGAGTCTTGAAGGCAGTCAGATAAGCCCATAAAGCATCATCTAGCTTTCTTGCCCAATCTATTCGGTTTGCATTCACAAGTCTTTGCCAAGATAGTCTTTATTTCTTGGTTTGTGACTTCAACCTGCCCACTAGATTGCGGATGATAGGGTGTAGCCACCCTGTGTTTGACCCCATATTTTTCCAATAAAGAGCGAAACAATCGGCCACAGAAGTGCGAACCCCCATCACTAATGATGGCTCTGGGAGTCCCGAATCAAGCAAATATATATTCTGCTTCAAGAATGCTGTGAGACTCTTCCCTTTATTGTTTGGAAGTGCATCTGCTTCCACCCATTTCAAAATATAGTCAACAACAACAAGTATGTACTTCATCCCATTTGAGCTCACAAATGGGCCCATGAAATTAATGCCCTAAATATCAAATAGCTCAATGACTAGGATGGGAGTAAGAGGAAGCTCATGCCTCCGTGAAATGCCTCCTTGCCTCTGACATGCATCACATGCCTTTGCGAAATCATGCGCATCCTGGTGAATGGTTGGCCAATAGTACCCATATTGCAAAATTTTATGGGCTGTGCAAATCCCATTGTGGTGGCCTCCAATAGGGGATGAGTGGCAGGCCTCCAGTATTCTCAGCATCTCCACCTCGGGCAAGCATCTCCGAATAACCCCATCAGCACATATGCGAAATAAGTAGGGCTCATCCCCAAAAAAATTCTGCACATCAGACATAAACTTCTTCCTCTGGTGAAAAGATAAGTGCTCTTGTACAACATCACTCACTAAATAATTTGCAAAGTCTTCAAACCATGGGATGAGATCTAGTGATGCCACTAGAACCTGCTCGTCTGGGAATGCATCATCTATTTCATGCTCATTTATAAGTGCTGCATCAGGTTCCAATCTGGATAAGTGATCCGCAACCTGATTTTCCATCCCTTTCCGATCTTTTACCTCAAACTTAAACTCTTGTAGAAGCAAACCCATCGAATCAGCCGTGGCTTGGAATCCTTCTTTTACATCAGATATCTCAAAGTTGCATGGTCTGTGTTGAATATCACCTTAGTTCCGAGCAAGTATGCCCGAAACTTCTCAAATGCAAAAACTACAGCCAACAGCTCCTGTTCTGTCATGATATAATTTTTCTGAGCTGTATTAAGAGCCTTGCTAGCCTAATAAATTGGATGAAAAATCTTTTCACGCCTTCGATCCAACACAGCTCCTAGGGCCACACTGCTAGCATCGCACATAACTTCAAAAGGAAAAGACCAGTCAGGTGCCACTATAATGGGGCAGTGGTCAATCTCTGTTTAAGACATTCAAACACCTTTAGACATGCCTCATAAAAAGCAAACTTCACCTCCTTCTAGAGTTGTTTACACAATGGATGTGCAATTCTGGAGAAGTCCTTGATGAATCTTCTGTAAAAACCCACATGACCCAAAAAGCCATGAACACCTTTCACTGAAGTTAAAGGTGGAAGACTAGCAATTACCTCAATCTTGGCCCCGTCTACCTCCATACCCTTACTAGAAATCTTGTGGCCTAGCACTATACCTTCTTTGACCATGAAATGACACTTTTCCCAGGTAAGCACCAAGTTTGTCTCTTTGCATCTCTGAAGCACCTTTCTCAAATGAGCCAAACACTCATCGAATGAATCACCTACCACTGAAAAATCATCCATGAAGACTTCTATGATATCTTCCACCATGTCAGAAAATATGGACATCATGCAACACTGAAAAGTGGCGGGTGCATTACATAACCCGAATGGTATCCTCTTAAAATCAATTGTACCATATGGACAAGTGAATGTGGTATTCCTTTGGTCTTCAGGGGCTATAAAAATATGATTGTACCCCGAATAACCATCAAGGAAAAGATACCATCCTCTGCCTGCAAGTCTATCTAACATTTGGTCCATGAGTGGCATCAGAAAGTGATCTTTTTGCGTCCAACTGTTCAGCTTTCTGTAATCCATGCATACTCTCCAACCGCTGACTGGTCTTAGAGGAATGAGCTCATTTTTAGCATTTGGGACCATCGTGATTCCTCCATGTTTCGATACACATTAGACTGGGCTCACCCATTTGTTTTCTGCAATAGGATAAACCACACCTGCATCCAACCACTTTATAATTTTCTTCTTAACCACCTATTGCATAGGTAGATTCAACCTACGCTGATGTTCAATACTCGAAATACAATCTGGTTCTAGCTGGATCTTGTGAGTGCAAATATCGGCTGGAATTCCAATAGTATCTGCAATGGTCCACCCAATGGCTTTTTTGTATCTCTTCAAGACAGAGACCAAACCCTCCACTTGCCATTCCTCCAAGTCAGTTGCAACAATAACCGATAAAGTGTTACTAGCTCCCAAAAATACAAACTGTAAATAACATGGGAGTGCTTTGAGTTCCAACACCGGAGGCTCCTCAATAGATGGCTTGGCTGGTGAGGTCACTCGATTCTTCAAATCAAGATCGATCTTCTTTGGAGCATAAATGTATGACCCCATGCCAGCAAGTGCATTTACAATCTCCTCACACCCATGAATCTCCTCAGCACCAATATCCATCAAAATGGCTGCTAGGTCATCTAGAATCAATAACTCCTCCATGGGCAAGACCTGCTAAATACAAAGAACAAAAATGAAAAAAATAAAAAGGAAATAAGAACCAATAGTAAAGAAAATATAATTAACAAAAGCCTTAGCCGTATTCCCCTGCAATGGCGCCATAATTTGATGTCGCCCAAATTACACCTCGCAATTGAGATATAACACGGTCGATGTCAAACATAGAACCCAACTAGAGGTTGAGGTCGATCCCACAGGGAATATGGAAAGAACTTATGTTAATGCGAATAGCTGTTACTATCGAGTTACTTATTTCCTAAGGGGGAAAGAAATAAAATAATAAACAAAAGTAAAGAATAATTCGATTTGTATTTAATTAATGACTTGACTAGGATTGTGTTCCCCAAGACTTCATAACCACAAGGCTTATACGCTAGTGATCTATTTTGGTGTTTAACATGGAATATAGGTAAGTTAGGATCATCTAAATGGTTGGTCCAATATCTAGATGATTATCACCACGCAACTTGGTTCGTATACGGGTGTAATTTTAATTGACCCTTACCCTTAACATCGGATTAGCTATCCCTGGACAAGTTCAAGCTATTAGATGAGGGTTGATAGCCTCAAACCTCCATTGTTAATCCCCTTTTCCACTCACTACCTCCTTGGTTTGGTAAGTAAGAATAAGGCAAGTCCTAACGTTGGCAACCGTCAAGAATCAATTAAAACGAAGGGAAAAACAATACATGCATTAAACCCCGTTTAAGAATCACTAAGTATTTAACCTATGTGTGTTAGTTCATCTTAGTTCCCACAACCCTAGTTATGGGTTTAGCTACTCATGCTTGTATGATCACAATCACAAAATATTGACTAAATCATAATTGCAACTTACAAATTATCATAGAAGAAAACCAAGTAAATTGAATAAAACTCCAAAATTGATGAATAAATTCCAATGTTGTTTTTGATCCTTAAATTCAAGAACAAAATTGTAAACCTAGTTTCTTGACCCAAGAATAATCGTACAACACCAAAATCCTACGTGAAAAATATAATAATAAGTTTGCTGTCTAAAATAAACCTAAACAATGTATAGTTCCAAGAAAACCTTTTCCTAACTATAACTGGAAAATAGGTCATCAGTGACCATGGGCTTGGTGACGGTTCGTTGAGGCCTTTAATGAGTCGTGCCTTGCTAAAAATCATTCGTCTTCAGCATTGATCCCAGTTGTAGAAACGGGTCACCTAACAACTCATTGTGCCTGGGCAGGAGTTATTAGTTCCCTCGTGGTCTAACTCCTTCAAAATTCCAGTGTATCTCACAGTTGGTTCCAGTGCTCTGCCAACGAGTCATTTAGTCAACTAACGGCTCATTAAGCCATCCGTCAATCTTCACTGGCTACTTCTTCACTTATTCCTCTCCAGTCTTCATGATTGACTTCATATGTAACGAGTCATTCCCTCAACCCGTTAGGTACACTGTTTCTGCATCTTCAAAACTCAATAGTTGCTCACGACTTCAGCAACGAGTCATGCTTAGTGCCAACGACTTGTGTAGTGCCTAGTAGTCACCTGTTCAGTTATTTTAAGCATTAATTTGCCCAATTCACTTCCGAACCTGTTTTCCTACAATGTTAAATACAAAACAAATCTTACCTATATAAACATACCCAGAATATGCATAATTTCTTGGTTTTAAGCATTGAAAGTATCGTAAAATCATGAACATCAGCCGTCTGAGGCCCGAGAGACTGGTAACCAGCCTGATGCTACTAATGCAGCCTATACTCCATCACTTGCCGAGGTCCTAGAGTCTTCATCCACTACAGCAGTAGCTCGCCCACCCATTGTAACCTCTCGTTCTTTACCAGCCCTCCTAGTAACAATCTCGCAGGAGTTTCTTACTGACATAGTTAGGCGGCTGGCAAAAGCAAAAAGCAGCAGGCGCACACATCACTTCAAGTAAAGGTATTGATGGAGCAGGTTAAGCCGTGGGTCACGAAAGAGTTGGAGGGGCTCTCCAGGTCATTGCATGATAGATTGGACACCTTTGAAAGGAGGATGGATGAGAGTCTTGCTCAATTACAGGAGCCTGAGTTATCTAGATGGTACGCAGAGGTGGAGACACTCAAATCCGAGGTGCGGGAGCTATCCGCATGACAAATTTCTTCTATCACACCACCCATGCTTTCAATGGTAGATGATGAGAGTGATGAGGAGCTACCTCCTACAGTAAATTTCATCACTAAGGAGACGGTCACGCATGACAAAGGGAAAAGACCTCGGGAGGAGGTAAGCAAAGATGAGGTGGTGATATACTACGTGAGTAGAAGAGGAAGAGAAGAGATATATAGGTAGCACTACAGCTGTCCAAAAATGAGGCTCAAGAGAGGGCAGAAAGTGATGCTGTGAGAGCTCGTGGAGAGACTACGAGCTGTGTGGGGTCTGAGAGTGCTCTAGTTCATGTCGGTGGCATACGAGAGGAGACAGGAGGTGTATCTGTGCCCTCCACCGACCAAGCCATAGACGTCTAAGTCGCACAGGTACATTCCATATTCCCATGTTTTACTTTTTATATGCGTCGAGGACACCACATGCTTTTCTTAATGGGGGTGGGGTGGGATACCTATAATTTTGCTGAACATAACTCGAGGATCCTTATTGCTAGATATCTTTTCCCTCGAGTGTTCCTTATCTAGTAGAACCGACACGTTTAGTTTTTTGTGTTTTGTTTGGTGACAATCGAAAGAAAATTAGGTGTACATAAGGAAGTCAATAATATGGATTTATTTGAAGTGATAATGTGATACTCTTCCTAAAATGTTTGTTATGTGTGTGTTTTAAGTAGACAAGCATGACCTTTGTGAATCTTTACATGGCATTAATACTGTGAAAGTGTGCACCATTGTGTCACTGTACCTGAACTAGTAGTTGGTATAAGTGATGATGTTGGCGTGCGCATTGTGTAAGGAATTGATAATAGTTAGTTCTGTTGTGTGTGTCAATCTAGAACTTGCCTGGTCAGTCATACTGAGGTATAGGACGGGAAATTAGGAAATGACCATAGGCCGTTTTTTATGAATAGTCCACTTTAGCCTTAAAAGACTTACCAAATGGAAATAAATATCCCTTGATCCCAATTTTTAGCTTAATTGACCCTTCTGTTTGTTGAAACCAATTCACCTTCCTGCTTTGATTATAATGAACCTGTTTTGGCCTTGGTCCCACCTGGGACACTGTGAACCTCAACTCAGGCAAATCGCCTAAGTTGAGGGTGGCTATCATAGGGTTGAATAAGAAGAGTAGGGTGGAATGTAATTGAGTAATTAAAAAAAAAGTGTGTGCGATGTTCATAATGAAGTGTGAAATTAAAAAAAGAAAAAGAGAGAGAGAAAAAGAGAAAAAGGAAAAATGAAAGTGAGAAAGAAAAAAATGATACTTAAAAGAAGGAAAACTACACTTGTAGTTGCAAAAGAAAGTTAGAAAAGAAGAAAGCAAGGGAAAAAGGGAAAGATGTGAAAAAGAAGTTAAGTGGAGCCAAAGCTAGTATAGTGCCAATGAGGGTTAAGTTACTATTCTCATATCTACCATTCCCAACCCCGAGCCTACGCTACAAGCTGAAAAACTCCTATAGTAATCCTAGTTAATCCATTTGAAAATCTAGGTATTGAAAGTAAAGGAAAGCTTATGGTATTGAATGTGCACATTTAGAATTTCTTTGTGAGTGCGAGTGAGCTTTTAAATATCATCATGATAATATACATATGTATGAGTGTGGGACTTCTTTGAGGTGAAAGCATTTGGTCAACAAAATCATCTGAAAATTGTCCGGGATAGTGTCATAGGATTATATGCGTGGTTGAAAGTTAATAGTGTATTGCCATTCTTCGATTCCTTTGTGTCATGGTTGAAAATTTTACATATGCACTGTGATTTGGATTTTGATAATAGAGGAGGGGATATAAAATTTGATTTTATTTTGGGTTGTGATTGCCACAGGTTTCCTGGACTTCTTTTGATTGAAGCGTCGGGTTAGTTCTATTTTATATTTTTTTGCCTGAATACCTGCAAAAGTTCTAAGTTGAGGGTATTGATGTGTCGTGGTTTTACAGCAATTTCGATGCTTAAAACTAAGAAGATATGCAAATTTCGGGTATGTTTATATGGATACAATGTATTTTTATTGAGTGTTATAGAAAAAAGGTTTGGAATGTGAAATGGGGAAAGTGAGGCAAAAAATGGACCAAGTGTGGCTACTAGTCAGGTAACAAGTCGTCGTCTCATTGGACGACCCATTCCTGGAGTCGTGGGAAGAGATCAAGTGCTAAGTGCAAGAAATCAGTGTACTTCACGAGTTGAAGGCACGACTCATTATGATTGGTAATGAGTCGTTATGAGAACCGTGAGGACTGGGAAGAAAAAATGCCGAACATTTATCAGGAGACACAATGAAGGACTCAATCAGTCGTCGGGAGACTTGATGACTCCTCGTGAGATGCTAGGCACACCCGTCAAGTACACTAGAACTTTTGGGGATTGGAGCCCACGAGGGACCTAATGATTTGTGTTATGACTTGACGAGTTGTTAGGTGACCCATTTCCATGAAGAAGTAGTCTTCCAAGGATAACTCTGTAATGCATGCCACGACTCGTTAGAAGACCTAACGAGTCATTACTTAGCCCGTTGCCACTGCTGACTTGGATTTCATTTTTAGTTAGGAAAATTTTGTATAAAACTATAAATACTTTATTTAGGTTTATTTTTACAGTACAGTTTATTCTATAACATTGAACATTATTTTACGGTGTTTTTGACTATCATCAAGGTTCAAGAAACGAAGTTTATAATTTTGTTCTTGATTTTGAGGATTAAAATAACATTGGATTTTTATTCTTTAATTTTTCTGATTTATTCAATATAAGTGGTTTCTTCTACGAATCATTGTAAGTTGCAATTATGATTTCTTCTCTATTTTATAATTGTGATTCTTCAAACATGATTAGCTAAATCCATAACTAGGGTTGTGGGAACCATGATGAATTAACACACATAAGTAAAAGTACTTAGTAAATCTTGAACAAGGTTTTCACATGTATTGTTTTTCCCTTCATTTTAATCGCTTCTTAACAGTTGCAAACAATAGAATTTTCCATATTCTTACTCACCAGATCAAGGGGGGTAATGAATGGTAAAAGGGATTTACAACAGAGATTTGAGGCTATCAACCCTTATCTAATAGCTTGACCTTGTCTGGGAATAGCTAATCCGATATTAGGGGTAAGGGTTAATTAAGTATACACCTGCATGTAGATCAAGTTGCGTGGTGATAATCATTTGCATTGGGGACCAACCATTTAGGTGAATTTCACTTACCAATGTTGTATGCTAAACACCGCAATAGATCACTACTATAAAAAGCCTTGTGGTTACGAAGTCATGGGGAACACAATCCTAGCCAACTCACTTAGTGAATATAATCGAAATTAAATCAAGAGTCTACTCATTAGTTCTACTAGTTTTCATTATTTTGTGTTTCAAACCTTTCCCCTAGGAAATAAGTAAGCCGATAGTATTAGATTAACGTATTAACTAAAGTTCTTATCATATTCCTTGTAGGATTTGACCCCAACCCTTGTTGGGTTCTATATTTTACATCAATTGCTTTATATCTCATTTATGAGGTATAATTCGGGTGACATCAATGAGTCATCAAATCACTATCGCTTACTAATGCGTTGTTAAGTGACTTGTCATTTATCTAACGAGTTGGGAAATCACCCATCATTTGTAAAGATCAGAATATCCCCTAAAAAGTCGGCAAATGACTCGTCATTTGCCTAATGAGTCATCAAATGACTTGTGGTTTGTGGAAATGTTATTTTTTCAGACAGTCGTGACGAATTAAGGAAATGACTCGTCATTTGCCTAATGAGTCATTAAGTGACCCATCATTTAAGCACCAGTGGGAAATTCTAGTGTAATTCGTGGAATAATTAAATGACTCGTCATTCGCGTAATGAGTCGTCAAAAGACTCATCATTTCTAGCAGTATGAGATTTTCTATTGAACCATTAAGGGCATGTTCATAATTTCTAAGCTCCTAAGTCTAAAATATGTCGTTTTAAGCTCTGTTAGGAGGATTTTAAGAGGGTTTAGCTTATCCTAATTCATTTAACTCATGTGCACGAAAGATTAGAAGTTTCACTTTTAAGATCAAGCTTGAAACCCTCCAATTCTCCTCCAAATATTTTGGGCTTTCAAAGTCAAGTTAATAATCAGTTTGTCTAGGTATGTAGGGTTATCAATGAGAGATCCTTTCACTCTCATGCTTAGAATTCTCTTCAGTTCCATGAATTTAAGTTATAGATCAAGTTCATCATCCTATAGGGCTTTATCCTACTTTTTATGAAATTCTCTAGATTTATTTGTAGGTAAATTCAATTAATGTTTCAAAGCATGTTTTAAGATCTATGCATAGATTTTATACCTATTTTGATTATTGATTCATGATTTTAAATTTTAAAAAATTATGCCCAATTATGCAAGTTTCATGAAAAGTCAAGTTTATGATTCTATTATGAATTTGATTCTCCTAAGCCCTAATTTATGATATGATTCCCTACAAGTACTCTTCATGAATTTATGAATTTCAAGTATGGTGATTTTATCAAGCATGTATGTTCCTCATGATTTATAAGTTTATGATTTTGGCCAACTTGTGGGCCCTATTTCATGGATAATCATGTATCTTAAGTATGATCAAGTATGTTATGATTTTATCTAGCCATGAACTTCATGAATGATTTTTCACGATTATTATATGAGCCCTTATGTGCAAGTTTTTGGGAGTAGTGTCTAGCACCGAGTAGGCCCAGCATTCAGGTAAACTCCATGGTCTCAGAACTATGTGCCAATATCAGTTTATATTCATGGACTCTAGGTGTGTCCCTATTAGTGATATCACGCCATTTACGTCCCTTGCCTAGCAAGCCTAGGACAGCTCTGCCAACTTAAGTGAGATAGTTGGGGAATCATGTAAGCTCTATTATGATGGTGTCAGTTAAGACGAGTCCTCCCATTGTTCCTCATGATTTATGCATTGTCATATTTACGATAGATTTACTCAAGTTATGTTTTAAAAGGTTTCTCTTTTGATTATGATTATGATTAGATTATGAATAGTTCTGAATATCTTGAGCCCTCATGTTTATGTTATGATTATCATTTCATATTTAGAACTATCCTACTCTTATGAACTCTTATGTAATTTTATCAGTCCAGTTTTACTTACCTTGAATACTCAATACATTCAAAATACTGACCGCATACTCTTTGCTATATCGTTTCATGATACAAGTTCAAGAGATCAGACTCAGCCGCACCACTAGTCCTGCTTCCATATCAGTCTTGTTTAGCCAGTGTTGGTGAATCCTCATCTTTCGAGGACATTCACTTTAGTTTGTTGTTATGTTATTTTAGTTACAGACTTTTGTTGAGCTAGTTGGGGATGCTGTCCCATCAGCTCATCAGTTATGTTAGAAGCTTTTCAGACAATATGTAGAATTTCAGTTTGTCAGTGTTGACTCTGTATTAGATTTATATGTATTCAAACTTCCGCTTATGCATGTTTTATAATACCAGTTTCCGCTTGATGTATGCTCTTTAGCCGCTATGTTCATTCCATGAGTCAATTTGGAGCCATTCATGTTCTAGGTCCCGTGTCTCGATCTGGGTCTATGTTTGGGTTGTGACAAAACCCCCTCCTCTATATATCCTTGATGTTATTTATGATCCTAAGCCAGTTCATGTCCTAGATTATTTTTAAGCCTAGATCATTGTAGCCATTATATGGCTCGTGTTCTCAAAGTTGTTTCTTATAGACTAGTTGGGTATGTAACCTATCTTGATTTTCATCTGTATAACTACTATGGACTTATGATAGTTAATAGATCTTAGTTTTAGAGTTTTAATAATCATTTCCATAGGAATCTTACTGAATACGTCGTTGTAATGCCTTTTTCTTTGTAGAATAGTTGTCGTGTTGTGGCATGTGGTTTGGATCTGTTCGTGGAAGTAGCTTGGTGATCTATAAAGTAAACATCTGCTAGATTCTTGGTCATCCATCGAGAGGTATGTTAAGGCTTTTTCATATATCTTCTTGGCATGTTTCATTGAATTTTGCCTTATTGTTATCCTCATGCATGTTGGCTGATTTTTAGCCTTTAAATCATGTCCTTTGTCTTTATGGTTAGCTACTATTTGTGATGATATTAATGTAGGAATTATAGTTTAGATTTGATCTTAGACTCATATGTTTAGGATACGCCAGTGGGACGATTGAATATGAAAAATTAGAGTCGCGTTGTGATTAGCATTTTTGGCGGCATAGTTGATTGTTTGTGGGATACATACATATACACACACATGCACACATACACACACGCGCGCACACACACACACACACACATATATATGTATATGTATATGTAATTGTGTGTTGGTTGTATAATGGTTGGATGTATGTATTGACTTGAATGCCGTTGAGGCTTTTCAAGTACCCAATGAGCGAGAGTTACCCTGGCTGCGGGTTAAGCCTAGGGTTAAAGCTGACCTATGAGGTATGATGACTTCCTCTAGTAGCATCAAGCTTATGCATGTTTGAGAGTTGTTTCGTTATGGCTGAGCCTTCTTGGGATTGCAATAAGTTCCTCTAGAGCTTGTGTGTATCATTAACCTATAAGACTGAGAGTTATTCTGACAAGGTTAAGCTTGGTAAAGATAGCCTGTGTAGCTATGAGAGCTTATGGAAAGGCTTGTGATCGATTCTTGTCGATTGTTGTTTTATATTGTACTTTTTGTGTTTTTGATTGCTTTGATTAGCTTTGAATTGAAATATGTTAGTCGACAAAGGCTGAGATTGTTGTCAATATTAGATAGTCTAGATGGGAGTCAGGCATCATTTTTTGAGTTGTTGTTGATTCGTTAGTTGGGTTGATCTATTGTGATCCCCTTGTACTCATTTATATTGTATTCCATATTTGTATTTTTATCTTTCTGTCGCCATATATACTCAGTACATTCTTTGTATGATGCTCCGAGCCCAGGGCTCTAAAGACATGCCTGCAGGTGTTGATCGCCAAGCAAATCATGATATCATGATCCATGTACTTGAACAGGAGTTCAAGGTGTTGGTAAGCTCCAGGTTATTTGGAGTTACTGTTTGTGTTGTTTTTGGAGTTCATATGTATATATTTGGTAGGTCGTATGTAACACCCCAAAAGTTTCTAAGACTAGACTAAGATATGAAATATGAACCAGTATTAAAAGCTGAAATTTTTCCTTAAGATGACTCCCAGTATAACTCATGGGAGCATGGTATGAGTCGTACCAAGAGCCATGGTATGAGTCCAGAGAATTCAGTAGATTGTGGTCTAGAAACCACGACGGAAACCCACAATTCATAAGAAGATTGTATAGGTCATACAAAAGGGTTGTACGAAGGAATTAAGAGAGGTGTTCAGAGATTTTAAGGTAAGCACGAGCCATGAGACCCATGGTAAGATTGTATGGGTCGTGGTGAGTGTTTGTGGTATAAAGCTTAGAGAGTGACCAAAAATAGTCCAGGTACCACGAGAGGAATCTAAAGATCATACCATGGTGGTACAAGTCATGGTATGGCTCCGTAGGATGAACTTCAGAGAATAATTAATATGGTTTTAGGTGGTACAAGCCCTTGTAACATATCTTAGATTAATGGTACAAATCATACCATACCCTCGTAGGATGGAGAATAAGAGAAATGGAAATTGGTCTAGCCTGTAACGGATGGTCAACACGAGTTGTGGTGGAAACCAATGACTTGTGGTATGGGTCGTTGGTACTGGACGAGAAAATTTTAGGTATGATTTTTAGGGGCAGTTTTGTAACTTTCGATTTGTTTTAATCCTAAACTATGTCGCTTTGGTGTATTTTGGAGGGGAATTAAGGGAATTAGTCGATTTATTCTCTCCTAAACTCTCAAGAACAGACCATAGAACTTCAGGGTTTTTTCTCCAGGCCAAACTAAGGTTGTTCCCCATGTTCAGAATTCAAGTTTCTATCCAAGGGGTTTCCTTCTCCAGGTATGTGGGACTTCAACACGGATCTTTCCACCCTTCTATCCCAAGATTATCACTAAACCCTAGCTTTAAAGTTTTCTAGAAATGATGACTGTGGGTTTTATTCTAATTGTAGAATTTTCCTATCTCCCCTATGTTTTCATGATTAGAATTATGATATATATATATGAGGTTATTTTAAGCTTTCATAGTGGCATCAAATGATTTCAAATTTTAACATGTTTTTCAGAGAATTTACTCAAAAATTAGCATTATCTTAATTTAGCATGATTTGCCTAAGTATACGTGAGTTTCTCAAAGAATTATCGATCCATGCCTTATAGTATTTACATCATTCTCAATATACTCAATATCAACCATATTATCAAAAATCTCAGTATATACAATGTTATCAAAACTAATAATAGTATATACAATATTATCAGTTTATCAGGTCCTTTAGACTCTTAGGGAACTTCCAGATAAGTGGTTCTGACTTAGTCTTAAGACATCAATTTTGAGCTATCAATATAGTTATATAGTTATTTCTTCAGTTGGGAGTAGTACTTAGCATCGAGTGGGCAAAAAATTAGCGTACCCAAGTTCCTAGAACTACATGGCACCGTAGGTTATTAGCCTATATGGGCCTTAGTTTAGCAATCACACAGTCATGCTTTTATACCCTGGCAAGATAGGATGGGGCGTGTACATTGAAATTCATGTCAAGATCACATGGTTATATGTCGGTTAATAGACTCTCACAGTACAGTTACAATATTCAGTCTTAATCTCAATTTCAATTTTTAGTACATGTACATAGCCGTAAAATTAGTTTTACAAGAACTTGAAGTACTTTTATATTTTCATGTCACATTAGGTACTTATGCATTCAAATAAGGTCATTCTACATTAACCAAGTTATACTTTTAGATTTTACCAGCATGCTTTATATTTTAGTTGCATATCTCATATACTCAGTACATTTAAAGTACTGACCGCATACTCTCTATGTTATATATTTTCATGATATAGGCTCAGGTATCCAAACTCAACATCGCATCTAGATCTTCTTCTGGTGACATCCAATAGACTGAAAGTGGTGAGTCCTCATATTCTGAGGACCGAAATATCTTTATTTCAGTTGTTTATCATTTTCAATTTTAAGAATTTGGAGTTAGCTGGGGGCTTGTCCCAGTAGCTCATCAGTTTTAGAAGGCTCTTAGATACAGTGTATTAGACTCATCTTGTCTCCAATATTATTTTAAAACTTCAGTATTTTATAAAATTACATCCCTTTTATACATAAAGAATGTTTTATTTAAAGATATCTTCCGCTTAGAATTTCTTATAAGTTGTTGTATGTTAGAATTATGGTATGCCATGAGTTAGCTGGAGGTCACTTGTGGCACTAGGCACCGTGTCGCGTCCAAATGTAGACTCGAGTTGTGACATCGGGTTTCTGTCCCGCTCATATAACATCTTGCTGAACTCGTAGAGGCTCTGCCACGACCTGAGAGTACACCCGGACCGTAGACATGGAACAAGGAGCCCCGAAAGACTCCAAGTCAACCCATGGTCTGAGCATATAACTAATTCATTCATATAAGGCGGAAAACTTAACTTAATAATCATGAACTAACTGAAAATCATAACATGAGAGGTAAGGAACAACAAAACAAAATATGAACAGTAAGGGCAGAATACTACAAATAGTCTAAAAGCCTCTACACAATATAGACGGGTTGAAGGGACAAGACCCCAACTAACCCTAGCATTCTATATAAAAAAAGATAAGTAAAAAGATTTGAACATGGAGCCCTCGAATCATGAGGACTCACCACTGAAGACTGAGCGGAACTGAGCTCACGCTAGGGACGATGATCAACCTGCGAACCGGATCCTAAAAATTTGTGAGTCAGTACTTGGAAGGTACTGAGTATGTAAGGTATGAAAGACAATGCTTTAAAACATAAAGGTTTTAGGAGTTGGGACATCATGATCATAATAATGAAATCATAAATATATAGTAAGGCTCAAGATTTTCCAAGTACATTCGTAAACCTGTCATAGCCATAACATGAGGGAAAATAGTTCATAAAACATAACTTGAGCCAAAAGAACAAAATCATGCATGTATCAAACCATGAGGAACAATGGGAGATTTCTATAACTGACATACTCCACATGAGCACACATGGAGTCCAACGTATAAACCTAGTCGGGAGGTCGTCCATATCTTGCTAAGGATATGAACCATGAAAGGCGTTATATCACTCGTGAAGGCCCCATAGGGCATAGGGGACAGTCACTGAGGAGGACCCAACATAACCTACGGTGGCACATAGTTCTGAGATTCGGGGCGTAACCTGAGCCCCGAACCTACTTGGTGTAAGTACTACTCCCAAAACATGCAACGTGCTCATAGAAATTCATATATGACATGCGTGGCTAGTCAAATCGTAACAATAATACATGCTTGAAAATTTATAGACCTAGACATGGAATTGGGCCCGTGAGTTGGCCAAACTCATAGTTCATATGACTTAAGCAACATGTGGGATTTTTCCTGTAATGTTAATCATGCTTGAAATGCTTAAATTTATACAAAACATTATCTTGGTAACATGAGAAATAGAAAACTCGAATACATGCTTTACATTCAAAAATTCATATCATGCTTGCGGAATCATCATGAACATAAATTTTACTAAAAATCCTTCATAACTGGGCATCCATACTTTTAGAGTCTTAAATCATGAAATATAAAACATATACAAGTAAAATCATCCCAAACACTTCAAAACCCACAAATTAAACATAATATCACAAGCTCATGTAAACTTTTGAGGAATTATGCAAACGGGGTTAAGAACCATAAGATTAGCTAATTAAACATAGGAAATGTGAAGAAATGGGCATGGGTAGGGACTAAACTACCCATTCAAATCCCACATACCTGAAAATTTTGAGACCTCTAACTTCCTTTAAAACCCTAGGTAGAATCTTGAAGAACTTGAAGGTGAGCACTTGAATTCCCTTTCCTCCTTCCTCTCTACACTTACAAGTATCAAATGAGGTTTATCAAGGTTGATTTCCCTTTAAAGGACCCTGCCCTGACCTCAAAACGACGTAGTTTAGGTCTTAGGAGTGTAGGAAATACAAAAAGACCCTTACTAATTCGTAGGAAATCACTGTCAGGTGACCCTAACGGGCGACCTGATGATTCATTGCCAGGAGCAATGAGTTGTTGGGTGCTTTCGTCAAGTATACTAGAAATTTTCCCTTGGCTCTTAGTGGAGGACATGACAACTCATCCCTCGATGACACGACTTGTTACTAGCTTTCGTTAAGTACACTAGATCACCCTCAAGACACTTCACTAGGACCTCCCCACGACTGACATGGCGACTCGTAGTGGCTGACCACGAGTCGTTACATCACCTATGGGGATCTCGAGTCCCTTCACCAACACAGGCCTTCCCATGTGTCACTAACGACTCGTGGGGCTCCCTGACGAGTCATACAACGACTTGTCTTGCACTGCTACAACATTTTCCAAATTTTGCCCGTTTGACTCCCGGGTCTGATCCTTGGGTTCTCGGGGTATAAAAACATCTCCCCTTGGAAAAATTCTTCCTCGAATGTTAGAATCATGCAGGAAACTCAGAATCAAACATTCACCATATGCAAATACTGATCATTTATACCAAAACTGGCAGAACGACTACCTCCAAAAGGAATTACATTGCTGGACTGAATTCAGACATCACACATATATATCATATCATAAAACAAACTTGCACGCATGAACAGAACATTAAAAAATGAATTGAGGTTTAGGGAAAAAATTTATACCTCAAATTGAAACTGAGCCGGTAGGGAACAAATGGGGGTATTTAGCCATCATATCCTCTTCGGCCTCCCATGTGGCTCCCTCGACATGCTGATTTCTCCATAACACCTTTACTGAGGCTACTTCCTTTTTCCTCAGTCTCTGAACCTGACGATCCAGGATTTCAACAGGAATTTCCTCATAACTGAGACTATCCTTCACACCAACACTTTCCACCGGGACCACTAAGGCTGGGTCTCCCAAGCATTTTTTCAAGAGCGATATGTGAAATACGGGATGAACTGAAGCCAACTTTGAGGGTAAATCTAACTCATAGGCTACTTTACCCACTCGCCTCATAGTCCTGTATGGGGCAATATAGCTGGGACTGAGCTTCCCTTTCTTTCCAAATCTCATTACTCCCTTCATGGGTGATACCTTCAGAAACACCCAATCATCAATCTCGAACTCAAGCTCTCTCCTCCTTACATCCGCATAAGACTTTTGGCGACTTTGAGCCATTTTCAGCCTTTCCCTTATCAACTGAACTCTGTACATAGCCTCATGGACTGAATCTGGACCCACAAACAAGGCCTTGCCGACCTCAAACCACACAATGGGCGATCTACACTTTCGCCCATAAAGAGCCTCGAATGATGCCATTTGTATGCTGGAGTGATAGCTATTGTTGTAGGCGAACTCAACAAGAGGCAAATGCTCATCCCAACTACCCTTGAAGTCAATAGTACAAGCTCTCAACATGTCCTGGAGAGTCTGGATAGTCCGCTCTGCCTGACCATCGATTTGCGGATGAAATGTCATGCTATGTTTGACGTGGGTGCCAAGTCCCTTTTGAAAAGACCTCCAGAACTGGGAGATGACCTGAGTACCTCTATCTAATATAATGGACAAGGGAACTCGATGCAACCTAACCAACTCTCGGATGTACAACTTTGCATAATCTTCTGTTGAATTGGTGGTTTTGACCGGTAGGAAATGAGCAGCCTTGGTCAACCTGTCCACCACAAACCAAATGGAGTCATATTGTCTACGTGTGCGAGGCAAACCTGTTACAAAGTCCATGTTGATCTCTTCCCACTTCCAAGTAGGAATGCTAATATCTTGAAGTATACCCCTTCTTTGTTGCTCGACTTTCACTCGTTGGCAATTGGGGCACTTGGCTACAAATTCCGCAATATCCCTCTTCAAGCCACTCCACCATTTCCCGCAAGGCATGATACATTTTGGTGGCACCTGAATGGATATAATATCTGGATCCGTGAGTCTCATGCAGCATTCGACTCCTCAAATCTGCCACGTTCTGAACACATAAGTGACCCTGGTACCGAAGCACACCATCTCCCCCTTTGGAGAAGACTTCTACTTTCAACTTTACCAATGTTGGATCTTTATCTTGTTAGCCTTCACCTCCACTACCAAGGATGAGTCTAACCAGTTTTGAACTACCACCCCACCATCGTTCGAACCAACTAACCTAACACCCAATCGTGCAAGTCGATGTACCTCCTTTACCAGCTCCTTCTTGTCTACACCTACATGCGACACACTTTCCATACAAAGTCTACTAAGAGTGTCTGCTACCACATTGGCCTTGCCTAGGTGATAAAGGACACTCATGCCGTAGTCCTTAAGTAGCTCCAACCACCTCCATTATCGAAGGTTTAGTTCCTTCTGTGTGAACATATATTGTAAGCTCTTGTGGTCTGTGAATACATCTACATGAACCCCATACAAGTAGTGTCGCCATATCTTTAAAGGAAATACCACCGCGGCCAACTCAAGATCGTGGGTCGGGTAATTCTTCTCGTGAGTTTTCAGTTGTCTGGAAGCATATGCTATGACCTTCTCGTGCTGCATTAGTACACATCCTAGCCCGACCCTCGAAGCATAACAATATACGACGAAGCCATCGATACCCTCCAGTAAATCCAACACCAGTGCTGAAGTGAGACTGGCCTTCAATTCCTAGAAGATCCTCTCACAAGCCTCCAACCATTGGAACTTGACTTTTCTTGAGTCAATCTAGTCAGTGGGGCTACAATGGATGAGAGAACTTCCATGAACCTCCGATAGTAACCTGCAAAGCCCAAAAAGTTTCTGATCTCCGAAGGGTTTACCGGTCTGGGCCAGTTCTTTACTTCCTCTATTTTCTTGGAGTCTTCCCTTATACCTTCGCTTGACACTACATGTCCCAAGAATGCAACTGATTTAAGCTAGAATTCACATTAGCTGAACTTGGAGTATAACTGGTTGTCCTTGAGGGTCTGGAGTGCTACCCTCAGGTGTGCAGCATGTTCCTCGCTCTGGGAGTATATTAATATGTCATCGATGAACACGATCATGAACATATCCAAATATGCCTTGAATACCCTATTCATCAGGTCCATAAAAGCTGTAGGGGCATTGGTTAGTCCAAAAGACATAGCAACAAATTCAAAATGGCCATATCGGGTCCTGAAAGCAGTCTTTGGGATGTCGTTCTCCCGAACCCTGAGCTGGTGATACCCGAACCTAAGATCTATCTTGAAAAAATATTTGGCACCCTAAAGCTGATCGAATAGGTCATCGATCCTAGGTAAAGGGTATCTATTCTTTATGGTGACCTTGTTCAACTATTTATAGTCAATACACATCTGAAGGGAACCATATTTCTTTCAGACGAACAACACTAGGGCACCCCATGGAGATTTGCTCGGCCTGATGAAACCCTTATCTAGCAAATCCTTCAACTGTTCCTTTAACTATTTTAGCTCTACTGGGTCCATTCGGTAAGGAGGAATTGATATGGGCTGCATGTCGGGCAAGAGATCAGTTTTAAAATCAATCTCCCTCTTGGGAGGAACACCTTGTAGGTCATCTGGAAATACCTCGGGATACTCACATACCACAGGGACTGACTGAATGGTTGGGGTCTCAGAAGTGGTATCCTTAACCCTACCAAATGGTAAATACAACCCTTAGCAATCATTTTCTGGGCCTTGAGATAGGAGATAAAGCGACCTACAGATACTGCTGAACCACCCCTAGATTCTAACGCTGGTTCATCTAGAAATCGAAACTTCACCGCTCTAGTCTTACAGTTTACAGAAGCATAACATGCAAACAACCAGTCCATACCCAAAATGATGTCAAAATCAGTTATAACCAATTCTACTAAGTCTGCGAGGTAACCTTATGCAATATGGTAATGGGGCAACCTCTATATACCTGCCTTGCTACGACTGGATCACCAACCGGAGTAGATATAGAGAATGGTTTGGACAAGATTTCGGGATTGATTCCAAAGTGACTAGCGATGTAAAGTGTCACATAAGGTAGTGTAGCTCCCGGATCTAACAAAGCATAAGCATCAATATCAAAGACTCTTAACATACCGTAACCATATCATGAGAAGCCTCCTGCTCCTATCAAGAACTAAGTGCATAAAACCGATTTTGGCGCTGGCTGCCAGCTAAACCAGTCGAAGCACCTTGCTGAGTCTGACGTGCCATTAGAATTGCTGAACTGGCTGTTGAAGTGCGGGCTACACTACCCCCTGACCTAGCTGCGGGGCAATCCTTGAGTGTGTGTTCGGGTTTGCCACACCCAAAACAAGCGTCTGAGCCCACCAAACACTTCCTTGGGTGATTATTGCCACAATTAGCACAAATGGGAATGTTTGCTCTATGCGCATGCTATTTTGACTCCTCGAACCTGAGGCCCTACTCCTCTGACCGTCTTGTGGCCTGGATGGAGTACTGGCTGAAGATAGAGATGGTGTAATGGACTTTTGCTGGGACTGCTGGTGAGGCCCACCCCCTGGCCACAATTGGGAGAACTTGTGGCTATTAGTTCTGGCCCTCTTGGCCTCTCTCTGCCTCATATGAGCTGCTTCCATCTGGTGGGCATATAGGACTATCCGTGAGTAGTCCATATCCTGATGAAGCATGGCTGTTCTGCAATCCTTATCCAGATACTCAGCTACTCCCTGCACGAATCTTCTCACCCGCGCCCTCTGGTCCATCACTAACTTCGGGGCATACTTTTATAGGTGAGTGAACTCAAGTGAATATTCTAGCACCGTCATCTTCCCTTTGTTGAGGTTAACATACTCGGTTTCTTTCAATTCCCTCATCTCTTGAGGGAAGAACCTGTCGAGAAAGGCCATATGGAATTCATCCCAGCTGATAGGGCCTGCTCCCGCTGCCCTACTATCCCTCCATTGCTTGAACCAAATGTAAGCGACCTCGTTTAGTTGATATAGGACAAGTCCACACACTCCTAATTTTTCAGCCCCATCACTTGAATGACCTTCAAGATCCCCTCAATGAACTCGTGTGGATCCTCGTCCACCTTTGCCCAGTGAACTCGGGAGGGTTCAACCTTAAAAAGTCCCTGATTTGAGCTACCACTGCATTGCCATTCTGAGGAACATGCGAAACAGCCATCTGGTTGACCTGAGTGGTCAAGGCCTGCGCCAACATTTGAATCGCCGCCCGAAACTCAGCGTGGGCAGCTGGCTCTGGTGGTTGGGGCTCTTGAACCGGTAGAGCTTGCTGACGCCCATTATCATGGCCACCCTCGTGGCCTTCATCATTTCTGTTCCTTCTTTCAATCATCCTCCTGAGAGCCATAATTTTCTTCAATCGCAAAACACACGAATTAGAAGGATGGAGAGGTTTTCACCGCACGACATAGACCATGAAAGAAGGGGATATTTCCTACAATGTTTAGTAGCCTCCTCGTTATAACTTTTTTGTACTTCACACTCATGAAAATGACTCTACCTAACGCGGCTTTCCGACTCCCTAGGACAAATCTGAACCTATTGCTCTGATATCAAGTTTGTCATGACCCGAGAGTACACCTGGACCGTAGGCACGGGACAAGGAGCCTCGAAAGACTCCAAGTCAACCAATGGTGTGAACATATAACTAATTCATTCATATAAGGTGGAAAACATAACTTAATATTCATGAAATAACTAAAAATCGTAACATGAGAGGTACGAAACAACAAAAACAAAATACAAACAGTAAGGGCAGAATACTACACATAGGTCTGAAAGACTCTACACAAGATAGACGAGTTGAAGGGACAAGACCATTCTATATAAAAAATATATAAGATAAGTAAACATATTTGAACATAGAGCCCTCGAATCCTGAGGACTCACCACTGAAGACTGAGCGGAACTGAGCGCAAGCTAGGGACGATGCTGAACCTGCGAACCGGATCCTGAAAATTTGTGGGTCAGTACTTGGAAGGTACTGAGTATATAAGGTATGCAATAAAATGCTTTAAAAAATAAAAGTTTTAGGAGTTGGGACATCATGATCATAATACCGAAATAGTAAATATATATTAAGGCTCAAGATTTTCCAAGTACATTCGTAAACCTGTCATAGTCATAATATGAGGGAAAATAGTTCATAAAACATATCTTGAGCCAAAAGAACAAAATCATGCATGCATCAAACCATGAGGAACAATGGGATATTTCTATAACTGACATACTCCACATGAGCACACATGGAGCCCGACCTGTAAACCTAGTAGGGAGGTCATGCATATCTTGCCAAAGGATATGAACCATGAAAGGCGTGATATCACTCATGAAGGTCCCGTAGGGCATATGGGACAGTCACTAAGGAGGTCCCAACATAACCTACGGTGGCACGTAGTTATGAGATTCGGGGAGTAACCTGAGCCTCGAACCTACTCGGTGTTAAGTACTACTCCCAAAACATGCAACGTGCTCATAGAAATTCATACATGACATGCGTGGCTAGTTGAATCGTAATAATTATACATGCCTAAAAATTTATAAACCTAGCCATGGAATTGGGCCTGTGAGTCGGCCAAACTCATAGTTCATAAGACTTAAGCAACATGTGGCATTTTTCCCATAATGAGAATCTTGCTTCAAATTCTTAAATTTATATGAAACATTATCATGGTAACATGAGAAATAGAAAACTCGAATACATGCTTTAAATTCAAATATTCATATCATGCTTGCGGAATTATCATGAACATAAATTTTACTAAAAATCCTTCATAATTGGGCAACCATACTTTTAGAGTCTTAAATCATGAAATATAAAATATATATACAAGTAAAATCATCCCAAACACTTCAAAACCCGCAAATTAAACATAATATCAGAAGCTCATGTAAACTTTTGAGGAATCATCCAAATGAGTTTAAGACCCATAAGAATTTAGCAAATTAAACACAGGAAATGGGAAGAAATGGGCATGGGTAGGGACTAAACTACCCATTCAAACCCCACATACTTGGAAATTTTGAGACCCCTAACTTTCTTGAAAACCCTAGGTAGAATCTTGAAGAACTTGAAGGTGAGCACTTGAATTCCCTTTCCTCCTTCATCTCAAGTACAAGTAGCAAATGATGTTTATCATGGCTGATTTCCTTTAAAAGACTCTGTCCTGACCTCAAAACGACGTAGTTTAGGTCTTAGGAGTGTATGAAATTACAAGAAGGACCTTACTAATTTCGCAGGAGATCACTGTCAGGTGACCCTAACGGGAGACCTGATGATTCGTTGCCAGGAGCAATGAGTCATTGGGTTCTTTCGTCAAGTCCATTGGAAATTTTCCCTTGTCTCTTAATGGAGGACATGAAGACTCATCCCCCGGTGACATGACTCATTACTAGTACACTGGATCACCCTCAAGATTCTTCTGTAGGACCTCCCCACGACTGACATGACGACTCGTGGTGGCTGACCACGAGTCGTTACATCATCCGTGAGGATCTCGAGGCCCTTCACCAACACAGGCCTTCCCATGAGTCACCTAACGACTCGTGGGGCTCCCTGACGAGTCATCCAATGACTCGTCCTGCACTGCTGCAACATTTTCAAGATTTTGCCCGTTTGACTCCTGGGTCTGATCCTTGGGTTCCCGGGGTATAGCATGCTCATAGATGTTTGTTTTATGTTGAATGATTATTGTTGGTCTTTGTGGCCTTATTGTATAATTGTGGGATCATATTAGCCTTGTTAGCCTTTATATTTACATTTTTGTCTTGAGGCATAGGTTCCGCTATAGTGTTGTTTGAACTCTACTATGTTGTTTTATACACACACACACACACACACACACACACACACACACACACACACATATATATATATATATATATATATATATATATAGTGATGATGAGCTTTATCGGCAAAAACTTGTTTTTTGTTAGCTGCAAGGTTTTCTTGATCAAGTGAGGCACCGGGTGTCAATCACACCTCTCTAGATTTGGTGCATGATAATAGGCTTCCCCCTCACTATGCGAACCTGTCAATTGCCTGACCTTAAATCTAACTTAGAAAAAAAACTAGCCTTAGACAGCCTATCTAACAAGTCTTGGTCAACGACATCAGATACTTGTTCTTCATAGTAACTGTCATGACCTAAGTAGTCATGATTGACACCCAAACTAACCCTCCAATGGGTGAACCACATATTACCAACTAACCCAGCACTTGTGCATTCATTTTAGTTAGAAAATATACCACTTAAGAGATAAATATATAAACTTTAAAATTAAATATGAAAACAAAGCGAAGACTATCTATTACAACCTCAAAATCTGAATGTCATTGTACGAAGGACTCTAACTAATAGTGTTTAAGAGTATCAAAAACAAAAGAAAAAATATATAATGTCTGGAATGAATGAACATCTACTAAATGTAAATTCGTGACAGCCTAGATAGAAATTAGCTCGCCCTTAGATCAAGCGCCTGGTAGCTTTAAAGATGAGGAAGCATTAAAGTCCTTGGATCACAATCTATACTCAAAGAAAAGTGCAGGAGTAGTATAAGTACAACCACTATGTAGTAGTAGGTATTATAGGTAGACTCTGATTAGTAACAAATATATGATTTAAATCAAAACAAATAAGAAATACCAGGTAAGAGATACTCAACCACTCAACTCATGAAAGCAGGGGTTCAATCATTATCAAGCAAATGGATCAACTTCAGGCCTATCAATACCAATCAATAGGAAATTTATATTTTCTCAAAGTCACATAATAGAATATCTCAATCTCATAATACAAAGAAAAGCAAGACAATTCAATGAAATCATGTCCAAAGTCAAAATACAACTACATAGCCATGTATCTCCTCAGTATCGTCCTTTATCAAACCCGATTCACATATCTATCACACAATCTGTACACATGCCAGTGGATCTTTTTCTACCCATCCAGTCATTACCTGCATGGGACTCTATAAATCCATGTACTTTATCAGTGTGGTGCCCTCTCTCACTTATCTTCTAGTTCAAATGCTCTCCTCGGACACGAGCCACTCATATTACAACCCTTTCCTAGATGCTTACCTCGGGCACGAGCCACTCATATCACAATTACAAACACTCAACAACCCATTCATCAACTTAGTACAGGTTTGTATATAACAAAATCCTCATCATTCAATTCATCACTCCTCACAAGTTGTATATATAACTGAATCCTCAAAAATCAATTCATCACCCCATCACAGTGATAGATAACTATACAAGTATAATAATGAGACACAGATAGGTACAACAAAATCATAATCCACATATCAACCACACAATTAAGGATCTTTGTCTTAAATAATTCTCATATTCCTCAATCAATCTAGTCGTTTTCGGCCCGTTTTTGGTATCACACCATCTGTAATGTGTCAGGAACACGCCTCTATCTTATCACTATATAGCACACATCACCATATATCACTTTACACACATGCCAAAGGATCTTATTTCTGCCTTTCTAGACATGACCTGTAGGGGACTTTAGAAATCCATATATTGTACCAGCATGGTACCCACTGCCACCATTTGCTTGCGCGGATGCTCTGCTTGAACATGAGCCACTCATGTCATAACCGCTCTCTTGGATGCTCATCTCAGGCATGAGCCACTCATCTTAGGATAAAACATGTTATCCACATTCATTCTCTTATTCCATATTCTATCAATTGGTCAATTAGTATGACCGCTCAGAGGTATCAAGTTACCTTCACCAACTTGGTTATACGTACCAATATTCAATCACTCACATGATAATTAAAAGAACACATCCAGCATCACAATGCACCCCAAATTCACAATAATCCTTGATAACAATCATAATTTCAGAGTTCACTTTACAAGCATATTTAACACATCATAACACTAGCAAGAATTAGTGTCCGAAGACCAACTAAGCATGTTGTCTATCCACAATATAAACATTTCATTATATAATGTCTAACTCCTCGTAAACCATAACGTACCTCGATCGCAGAAGTGGGAATATAGCTACTCCACAGGTGCTTTGCCTTTTCTTATCACCTCCGAATATTCCAAGTATGTATAGGATGTCGCTCAAGCGTATGCAAGCACACATGGTTGTCAAATAATATAGGATTGTTAAGTCCAGTTATTGTACCCACAGGGACTTGCCAATTTAATCATTATAAGGTTGTCACTTTATTTCACTAATCTACAAAACAAGTAAAATGAAGATTGATTTGCAAAATTAAACTACTAAAACTTCAAATGTAAAAATTAACTAAAACGAATGCAAGCTTGATTGTATTTCGATAATGTTGATAGTCAAGGGAAATGACACATGATTGGTTTCAAGTTGACTTTTCTAGATGTAATTAAACTAGCATGATTCTTCCTGCGGTTGTTAGTTGCAAGTTACTATCCTATTTGTTGCCACTATCCCTAGCATCAAATATTATTTCATGAACCCTAATGCCTATATCTCTAAGGTCACAAGAGAATAATGAAACGACGGTTATGCCTTCTTGTATTTCAACTAAATAGGGTTGAAGGGTATATACCTATGCTCAGCAACAACTTCTATCCTATCACCAATGGGTTCAAGGGTTTTTGAATTCCCGTTCGGTATTTTATTTTAACCCTTTCGATTCCCTTTCTCAAGTTCAATCGATAGCCAATGGATTACTTTCAAGGTCATCAATCTCATAAATAATAAATTAACACAAATAAATACAAACAACCATAAAAGAAGAATCAAAACTATGTTTATTTAGTCTATCAAGCAATCAACTATTCACCATGGCCACAACCCTAGAATATGAATATAGCTACTCATAGATAAGTGGAAAAACAAATTCTTAGTCATCATCATGTGAAACTATGAAGTAATGAAGAGAAAGCCTATTTGTGGAACCTTGTCCTCCTTCTAAATGAATTACAAGCTTTCATGAACTGAACTACAAAATAAAAATGAGTAAAGACTACTCCAAAGAATTCCAAAACTCAATAAGAAACGACCTAAGTCCATTATTTATAGATAAGCCTTCAAATGACGCTTCTGCGCTTCAAGAGTTGGCTTTAAAATTAGCATTTTTTACCCCGAAATGACTCTGGCGTGCCACCCCTCCTATCTCGCCACAAACTTAGTCAAATTTACAGCAATTTCACCTCAAGATAGGGTCTGGCGTACCGCCGTTTTAATGTCAATATATTTCTGAAGTGAAATTCTCTGAAGTTTTAGGGCTGGCTCGCATAACACCAGACTGAGTTTCTTTTTAATTTTGGTACTAGGTGAGGGGCGCCAACCATAGCACCAAACCCATCAGATCCTCAAATCTTCATTTCTTACATCATTTTGAGCCCATTTTGCTTAGCTTCCTGCTCAAATCAACTCAAGTTATTTTTTAGCGCATAAAACACACACATACATGAATTTAAGCATAAATTAAGGATTATGAACTCAAAACATGATCAAATATGGGTAAAAACATGGCAAATGGGCATGAAAATATGCCCGACATCACCACCCTACACTTAAGCCATTGTTCAGCCTTGAACAATCCTTAAAAAATACCTTAAATCATGTTTCACCATCACACTTGACACCTCTATCAACTCATACCCAACCAACTAGCATGGAGCAAACATTAAGTGGTTTATCATCATACATATATTCTCAACAAAGCACATAGAAGGATTTCACTATAAAAAGCACATAACCTCTATAAATGACTCATCATTTCAACACAAAGGGCAAACATGATCAAGTGTGGCACATGCAACAAGTAGTACACCGAATTAGACCTCTTGTGCCCCTTACTTTTAGTGATGTTGCTCTCTCAACTTCATCAATGTAAGACATGAAACACAATAAGTAAGGAAAACTCACACTCACAAATGATGTAACGTACATATATAACATACCATACTGTTGCCCTTTATGTATGTTACCTAATTGCTTCAAGAGATTAAGATCACAAGGACTTTTCTTGGTTATAATGTCGGCTAAGGGACGAGTAGGATTGATATTTTATTTTATAGTGACTACCAACCTAAGAACTTTTAAGACATATTTCACTTTACTTGTCCACCACCTCTTTCCTTGCTTGTTCACCTTTCCTCTACTCACCCTTGTCTTTTTTTTTTATGCTCCATTTTTTCATTATTTGGCTGCTAGTTTTCTAATCCTATAATAACTAAGGATTTTGCAATTTAAAGCTCTCTTTTTCAATTCCCTAGAAGCATGTAGACAACACAATTTTTACGGGTACCCCTTATTCTCACTTTTCTTTCCTTACCAAAACTTTTCTTTTTCCCTTAACATTATACTTTTGTGGACCTTAACTTTCAAATCTTAAAGTGTCTAAGACTACTTTGGATTAGTAAGTCTAAGGTCTCACAAAAATAGGGGTTAAGCTAGTGTTGAGACTAAGAAAGAATAAGGCTTTTAGGCTTAAAGGGGTTAATTAGGGAGAATGACTAGGAAGGTAAAAAAACTATAGGGAAAAAAATCGACTTCTTCAAAGAAGTGCCTTGATCAAATCTCAACTCTCTACCAACTAGTTATCCTACATACACTAAGGCAAGTTCTAGATGCTACAATATATACATACAAAGCAATTCAACTCATCTCTCATGGAAACAAGAATCTAATTAGTTTCTATAGCTACACATTCATAAAATCATATTGAATGAAAAGTTAAATTCATAATTAATCCCTAAGGTTATGTTGAGTCAAATTAAAGAGATATGTGCATCTCTAAAGGATTTTAACTCATGAAATCAAGATGATCACTCTATTTACTCTAGCAGAGCGGCTAAGCAGAATATCAACAAGCATACATGTGGATGACCTACGACTCAATCCTAAAAAATAAAAATAAAAATATGATGAAACATTCCTTAAGATGGTCGTCATCCATCTATCAGAGGGAAACGTCATTACTCTGTGACTACAATGACTCAAACAAAACAAAAACAATTACCCAGTTTGAAGGTCCCTCCTTAGAAAAAGAGTCGAGGCCATAAGAAAAATCGAAGGGTGGATGAGACATTTCATTTTCAAATAAATCTCAATAGACACGCTCACCCTTAACTAACAAAATTTAGGGAAACACACCCTCACCCCACACTTAAAGTCTTGCTCTTTCCTCAGAGAAACTGAATGAAAGATCATATTAGAGTGAGAAATTATTCCCCGAGGCCCTCTAGAGTGTAGCTAGAAGCATGTCTCTTGGATTCACG
This sequence comes from Datura wrightii, assembly GCA_035772735.1. NCBI lineage: Eukaryota > Viridiplantae > Streptophyta > Magnoliopsida > Solanales > Solanaceae > Datura > Datura wrightii. Next base: position 151,188,214 of record JASDFA010000018.1, read on the forward strand.
GGTCACACAACCCCACACATAAGCTCCAGACATGCTCCTTAGCTTTAGTTTCGAGTACTCAGACTTCCCCTTCTCTACACACAAAACAAAAAACAAAAGTGACAGAATAAAAAAAGAATAATGATAAAAACTACACTATTTCAATTTGATTGGCTCCCAACAAGAGCTTGATTTAACTTCGCGACATGATACCATAAAGTTTCACCACTTTCCTTCCACCCTGAGCTTATAAATTTCACCCCTAGTTTCGTTTCCAAACTCCTATTATGCTCAAGGGGCGGTGGTGTAAACATAAAGGGACCAAGTAATAGATATTGCCTCTTGCTCTTCTTGGCCATTAAGTGAGGGATGTCATAATATGTCTTTGGCATAATGAATTTTAGAATATAGGAGAATTTTTCCTCATCTACACCTCTCTCCATAGGTTTGGATGGCTCTATTTCTAGGTTGCCAACCAAACACAATGCTGAGAAGTGTTTAGAACGAGGACCAATACGCCCTGACTCCAAGATTATGCCACAAATTTCTTCATTGTGCTTGACATCCTCACTTTTATCCACCTCCTCAACATTGACATCCACCACCAAAGAATCATCTAATGGTTGGGATTCTTCTTCTTGTTCCATGTATTGGCTAGTATCCACAACACTTTGTAGTTGGTCCCTAGAAGCCTTAGCTTTTTCATTCAAAAGACCGTGCAGGTCATGGATACTTGAATTAAATTGATCCATATCTTGTCTGAGCTCTATTCTCCCTTCCACTTGAGGTTCCTCTTGAGTATTGTCTAAGATTGTGACTTGATATTATGCCCTAAAAGTCCAAAGATCAGACACGGGAGTTGAAATGGGGAAAAATTTAAAAACTAGCACCAGGCACAGAACGGGTCGTGAGGTGACTCGTTGGTGCAGCCCACGAGTCGTGATGTGACTTGTGGGGAGTCCAGCGATGAGTTGGAAATTTGAGGAAAAGGGGTCCCCAAGGGCGTGATAATGACTCGTGATCAAGCCCTATGAGTCGTTAGGTTTGTTGTGGGGTGAGTCGTGGCCAAGCAGAGAATGACTTTGTTGAAGCTCAGGCAGTGCACTTCATGGATGGTCACCAGTCATGCTCACCGGGTCACGAGTCTCCATGTCTCCCATTAAGAGCCCGGGAGCCCTGTTTAACAGTGTAGTTCATGGACCATGCCATGAGTCGTGGCCCAAGGTAACGAGTTGCTAGGTCCCTCTTTGGGACCACCTGGTAGTTATTTTTTGCAATTTTCCTAAGGGTGTTTCGTTAATTTCCTAACATTCTAGATCATAAACTATGTCGTTTTGGGTTATTTTGAGGGGACATAGAGAGGCAAAACGGTTTTCTCCCTCATTCCCACTTATCTTAAGAGAAATTCACCGTAAACTTTCCTCTCCAGGAGCTCGCAAGTAATACTAGAGTTTTCCTCCATTGCAACAGTCAAAGCTTCCTTCTTCAAGGAAATTCTAACTCAGGTATGTGGAATTCAACAAAGGGATAGTTCTACCCTTGTGTCCCCCAAAGCCCTCCTTTAGTTCTCTATAAAATGCTATCCCTGTGTTCTCGAATGTGAAGGGAATACATGTCAATTTTCTTTGAATTCACATAGAATAATATCCATGATTATTTTATACATGATTTCCATCAGCTCATGATTAAATTGATTTTATTCCCATAAAAGTGAATTCTATCTCTGTAGATTTTCGAATGTTAAGAAATTCTTGATAATCCATGTGGAATTACATTGTTATAATAATTATGGGTATTTTCCACTAGTTAGGGATATTGTTGATGCTTATCCCGGTGCATTGAGTTTAGCCCTAGTTCTTGAGGTAGACTAGAAATTTTGCTGAAATGATAAACCGTGAAATTTTCTTGAGTATACTCGTATGGTGAAATCCCATATTATTTCATATGCTAAATTCTCAGTCAGAAACATGGTTGTCTAGCTTTAGTCAAAATATGAGAATACTCAATGTTAGTCAGATGAGTCAGCTGATTAGTTTGACTATAGAATTTGTTGAGGTGTTAGTATTACCTCCTAATTATCAGAATCAGATTCAGAATTTAGTTTATTGGTGCACTAGGCAGTCATGACACTTTAGAATAATAGCTCTGACTAGAATTAGGACCTTAATTTATATTACAGCTTGTTCTTAGACTGTTACGATGCTTCTAGATAAGCAACTCTGGCCAGTCTTGAACCCAGTTTCAGAATCTGGTCCGATAAGACTCTCAGGGTACTTTCAGATATGTATCCTTAACTGGTCTTGGGCCTCAATTTTGATCTTTCAGCTTCGTATTCAGTTTAGGATTATCCAATGGGAGTAGGACTTAGCACCAAGCGGACTAGGGTTCTAGTGCACCCAGGTTCCCAAAACTATGTTGTCAATGTAGGTTTCAGTATTTATTGGTCGATTGGCCCCAGACTTTTCTGATCACCCAGTTCATGCCTTTATACCCTGGAAAGGTATATTGGGTCATATCGGTGGGGTGTATACATCGGACTACACATCTAGCTCACGTGGTTACATGTTGGTTATAGACTCTCCCACTAGTTAGTTCAGTCTAGTCTCAGTCTAGTTAAACTCAAATCATTATTACAGACTTAGAACATGCTTAACCATTAGACAGGGTATACCAGACCACCTCAGGTAATGTAGTTATTAAGTTCAGTAGTTTATTTTGGTCACTGCATGTCTTTTCAGCTCAACATTTCCTTTTATTTATTCTATTGTGCTATGTTCCTCTCACTTATTCAGTACATTCAAAGTACTGATGCATATTTTTATGTTGTATCATTTTATGATACAGCTGCAGGATCACAATTTGTGCCCTATTAGCTTACTGTGCACTAAAGAACTCATCTATCCCAGTTGGTGAGTCCTCATCCCTCGAGGACGGAGCTTATTTTCTTTAGATATGCTTTCACTCTTTTTATTTAGATTTGGAGTTATCTGGGGGTTTGTCTCAATAGCTCGTCAGTCTTAGTGGCTTTCAGACGTAGAGATGTTTTTTAGACTCATATTGGTTTTATTAAATATGTAGTCTTGTTCTAATATTTTCAAGTCTTTCTTTAAATTTCCATTGAATGTATTTTATGTTACTCAGAATGCCAGTGTATGATAGAACAGGGGTTGACTTGAGGTCACTTGTGGCTTCAAGTACCGTGTTTCATCCAGGGTGTAAACTCGGGGCGTGACAAACTTTGTATCAAAGCACTAGGTTCAGAGTATCCTCGGATGTCTGAAAGCCACATCGAGTAGAGTCATCTTCATGGGTGTGAAGCATGCCACACTTATGATGAGGAGGCTATGAGATGTCATTAGGAAACTTCCCTTTATTTCAACTCCTTATCGTGCATTGAAATTCAGTTCCTGAATCATTCTCCTAACTCGTGCTCTACTTCATTTTAGAGAATTATGCCTCCACAAAACAGTAATGGAAGGAGGGTCAGTAATGCCCGATGGACTGCCCCACCTGCCCCGACAGCCCCTCAGGATGACTCAGTATCTACCGCAGAATTTAGGGAAGCCATTCAGCTGCTCGTCCAAACTGTGACCAACCAACTAAACCAGTAGGTGGTGCCGGTGAACACAAATGGGTCTGCAGCAGCTGCTAGGGCGCGGGACTTCAATCGAAGGAACGCTCCTTCCTTTCAAGGATCTAAGGTGGGGGAGGATCCCCAAGACTTTATGGATGAGATTAAAAAGATTACCCGCATAATAGGTGTCAACTCCTTTGAGAGTGCTGACCTGGCTGCCTACCAGCTAAAAGGGGTATCCCACGTCTGGTATCAACAGTGGAACGACGGGCGACCAGTAGGATAAGGACCGGTGGAGTGGGAGGAGTTCAACACAGCCTTCCTGGATAGATTTTTCCCTCGAGAGCTCAGGGAGGCAAAGGTAGAGGAGTTCATGAACTTCAGACAGGGAAACAGGACCGTAGAAGAGTATGCTCTGGAGTTCACTAGGTTTTCCACATATGCTCCGGAGATGGTGGCCGAGCCAAGGGATCGCATTACGAAATTTGTAAATGAGGTGTCAAACCTGGTCCTTAAATAGTGCAGAATAACGATGCTAATTAAGGATATCGACCTCTCCAGTCTGATTGTCTATGCCCAGCAGATTGAGGCCGAAAAACTGAGGGACATGGAGAGAAAGAATAATCGGGCAAGGACTAGCCAGTCAGATCATGGCCATTAGAGGTCCGGCGGTAGCAACCGCCCACAGCAGTAGCAGCAGCATTAGAGGGCTCCAATGCCCATTTCAGCCAGCGCCCCTACCTTTCGATCCCACCAGGATCGAAGGGGTGGAGCATCTGGCTCTCAGTCTCAGAGCTACAATGTCTAGAACAGGTATCCAGCTTTCCCCAGGTGCGGAAAGAACCACCCAGGAGAGTGTCTTCAAGGTTGAGAGGGTTGTTTAGATTGTTGACAACTTAGGCATCAGTTTAAGGAATGCCTATCAGGAGGACGAGGGAGATCACAATCCACCACCTCAGCAGCCCCAGTAGGCTCACCAGATCAACAGGCTAACACATCAGGTATTGAGGGAGATCAACGCTAAAATCATTTTTATGCATTATCATCTCGCCAGGATCAGGAGAATTCACGGATGTGTTCACGGATATGTTACATCTTTTCCATCTAGATGTTTATGACCTGCTTGACACGGGGGCCACACTATCATTCGTGACTCCTACATAGAAGTTCAGTTTGATATCAGTCTAAAAGTCCTATCAGAACCTTTCTCAGTCTCCACCTCAGTTGGCAAGTCAGTTAGAGCTAGATGGGTGTATAGAAACTGTCCAATCTCACTCTGCAGTAAAGTCATTCCAGCTGACCTTGTAGAGTTAGACATGGTCGACTTCGACCTTATTCTTTCCATGGATTGGTTACACTCCGGTTATGCCTCAATCGACTACAGAACTAGGGTCATTAGGTTTCAGTTCCCTAGTGACCCAGCTCTAGAATGGTCGGGTAGTAGTTTAGCGCCGAAGGGTAGGTTTATTTACTACCTTAAGGCCAAGAAGCTTATTTCTAAGGGATGTATTTATCATCTAGTTTGAGTCAAGGATTCTGATTCTGAGACCCCAACTATCGAGTTAGTCCCTGTTGTCAGAGAGTTTCCAGATGTGTTCCCTGAAGATCTTTCTGGAGTTCCTCCTGAATGAGAAATTGACTTCGGCATAGACCTTATTCCATATACTCAGCCCATCTCCATCCCTCCTTATAGAATGGCTCCAACTGAACTTAAGGAGTTGAAGGAGAAGCTAAAAGACCTTCTTGACAAGGGTTTCATCAGACCCAATATCTCTCCCTTGGGTGCTCCAGTGCTATTTGTGCGAAAGAAAGATGGTACCTTCAGAATGTGTATTGACTACCGTTAGTTGAACAAGGTCACAATCATGAATAGGTATCCCTTACCCAGAATTGATGACCTGTTTGACCAGCTTCAGCGAGTCAGTTGTTTCTCCAAAATAGATCTCAGGTAGGGGTATCATCAGCTAAGGGTTAGAGAATGTGACATACCGAAAATAACTTTTAGGACTCTGTATGGTGACTTCGAGTTCGTGGTTATGTCCTTCAAGATAACAAATGGCCCTACAGCCTTTATGGACATGATAAATAGAGTCTTCAAGCAGTATCTGGATATGTTCGTCATTGTATTTATCGACGACATTCTGGTATACTCCAGAAATGAGGAAGAGCATGCTAATCACCTAAGGATAGCTTCGGACACTCAGAGATCGCCAGTTGTTCGCCAAGTTTAGCAAGTGTGAATTCTAGTTGAAGTTCGTGACTTTCCTGGGTCATATGGTTCCGGGTGAGGGTATTCTGGTTGATCCTCAAAAGATAGCAGCAGTGAATAACTGGCCCAGACCTACCTCTCCAATCGAAATCAGAAGTTTCTTAGGTTTGGCCGGTTACTACTGACGCCTTATAGAAGGCTTCTCTTTTATAGCATCCCCACTGACTAGGTTGACTCAGAAGAAGGTGAAATTTCAGTGGTCAAATGCGTGTGAGAAGAGTTTGTAGGAGTTAAAAACTCAACTCACCACTACTCTAGTGTTGACTCTACCAGAAGGATCAAATGGATTTATAGTACATTGCGACGATTCTAGAGTTGGACTCGGTTGCATTCTAATTTAATAGGGCAAAGTAATAGCCTACACATCCAGACAGCTCAAGGTTCATGAGAAAAATTATCCAATTCATGACTTGGAGTTGGTAGCGGTGGTGTTTGCATTAAAATATGGAGACATTACCTATATGGGGCTCGCGTTGATGTTTTCACTGATAACAAGAGCCTTCAATATGTAGTCAGTCAGAAGGACCTGAATCTTCGCCAGAGGAGATGGTTAGAGCTCCTGAAGGATTATGACATGAGCGTGTTATATCACCCGGGAAAAGCTAATGTGGTAGCTGATGCCCTAAGAAGAGTATCTATGGGTAGCGTGGCTCATATTTTGGAAGGCAAAAAGGAGTTGGCGAAGGACATTCACAGACTAGATCAGTTAGGGGTGTAGCTGGTTGACTTAACTTAGGGTGGAGTGGTGATGCAAAGAGGGTTAGACTCCTATTTGGTTGTTGAAGTTAATTCCAAACAGGATGAAGATCTGATTCTACTTAAACTCAAGGAAGCAGTTCTCAGAAAGGAGGTTGAGGCTTTTTCCAAAGGGGGAGATAGTGTGCTCCATTATCAGGGTAGATTATGTGTACCAGACGTTGGTGATTTGAGACAGAAAATATTGGCTGAAGCACATTGCTCGAGATACTCCATCCACCCTGGTGCTACTACAATGTGCCACGATTTGCAGGATATTTACTGGTGGAACGACATGAAGAGAGACATCGCCGAATTCGTAGCCAAGTGCCTAAACTGCCAGCAAGTCAAGGTAGGTCATCAAAGACCAGGAGGTATGATCCAAGATACCAGCATACCCACGTGGAAGTGGGAATAAATAAATATGGACTTTATTATGGGTCTACCTCGAACCTGCCCGCAATATGATTCCATCTGGGTAGTAGTGGACCAGATGACTAAGTCAGCACATTTCCTTCCAGTTAAAACTATGGATTTAGTTAAGGACTATGCTAGAATTTATATCTGGGAGTTGGTCAGGCTTCATGGGGTGCCATCATCCATCATCTCAGATAGAGGTACCCAGTTCACCTCACATTTCTAGAAGTCTTTTCAGAAGGCACTTGGCACCCAGGTCTAGCTCAGCATAACTTTTCACCCGAAGATAGATAGGCAAGCTGAGCTGGCTATTCAGACCCTAGAAGATATGTTGAGAGTATACGCAATCGATTTCAAGGGCAGTTGGGATGATCACTTGCCTCTTATCGAGTTTGTGTACAACATACTTATCACTCCAACATTCAAATGGCCCCATTTGAGCATTGTATGGTAGAATGTTCAGGTCTCCTATTGGATGGTTTGAGGTTGGGGAAGCTACATTAATTGGGCCATACTCGGTTTATGAAGCTATGCAAAAGGTACAACTTATCAATAAAAGATTGAAAACAGCTCAAAGCCGTCAGAAATCTTATGCTGATGTGAGGAGAAAAGAATTGGAGATTTCTGTGAATGATTGGGTCTACCTCAAAATTTTACCCATGAAAGGGGTGATGAGGTTTGGAAAGAAGGGAAAACTCAATCTGAGAAATGTGGACCCTAAAGAATTCTGAGGCGAATTGGCAAGGTACCCTATGAGTTGGAATTACCTTTAGATTTGGCTTCTGTGCACCTAGTTTTTCATGTCTCACTACTGAAGAAACACATTGGTGATCAAACTTCAATTGTGCCTTTAGACAGTGTAGAAATAAAGGATAGTCTCTCATAGAAGCAGGTCCCAATCCAGATCCTTGACCGTCAGGTTCATAAGCTGAGGAACAAGGAGGTTGCTTCAGTCAAGGTCTTATGGAGAAATTAGTAGGTGGAGGCAGCTACGTGGTAGGCCGAAGCAGATATGATGGCCAGATACCCACACCTATTCTCTATCGGTTCTTTTACAACTTGAGATATCCATTTTTCCCTAGAAGTTAATTTAGTTTTCATGTTCAGTTCATGTATTCAAGTTTCTTTTATGTTTATGAATGTATTTATGAAAGGTGAATTCAGTTTATCTATGTAGTTTGAATCGGAGGTAGTCATTCCGATAATTTTTCGGTTTAAATGATCAGTATTTGAATATTATAATTGCATCTCTCTACTTCTCTATGTGTTTTCCATCATTCGAGCACAAATGCTCCCAAGGAGGAGATATTGTTATACCCCAGAGGCCCAATGATCAGACTCGAGAGTTGAAATAGAGAAAAGTTTAAAAACTAGCACCAGGCACAGAAAGGGTCGTGAGGTGACCTGTTGATGTAGCCCACAGGTCGTGATGTGACTCATGGGGAGGCCAGGTGAGGAGTTGGAAATTTGAGTAAAAAGGGTCCCCATCGGCGTGACAACGACTCATGGTCAGGCCCCATGAGTCGTTAGGTCAGTCGTGGGGTGAGTCATAGTCAAGCAGAGAATGACTTTACGGAAGCTCAGGTAGTGCTCTTTACGGATGGTGACCACGAGTCATGATCACCAAGTAACGAGATATCATGTCTCCCATTAAGATCCAAGGAGACCTGTTTAACAGTGTACTTCACGAACCATGCCACGAGTCGTGGCCCAAGGTAACGAGTCGTTAGGTCCTTTGTTGGGACCATCTGGTAGTTATTTCCTGCGATTTTCCTAAGGGTTTTTTGGTAATTTCCTATCCTCCTAGATCCTAAATTAAGTCGTTTTGGATTATTTTGAGGGGACTTAGAGGGTAAAAATGGTTTTCTCCCTCATTCCCACTCATCTTCAGAGAAATTCACCGTAAACTTTCCTCTCCAGGAGCACGCAAGCAAGACTAGGGTTTTCCTCCATTGCAGCAGTCCAAGCTTCCTTCTTCAAGGAAATTCTAACTCAGGTATGTGGGAATTCAACAAGGGAATAGTTCTTCCCTTGTGTCTCCCAAAACCCTTCTCTAGTTCTTTATAAAATCCTAGCCCCGAGTTCTCAAATGTGAAGGGAATACATGTCAATTGATTATTTTAGACATGATTTCCATTAGCTCATGATTAAATTGATGTTATTCCCATAAAAGTGTATTCTAGCACTGCAGATTTTCGATTAAGATATTCTTGATAATGCTTCACTTAATCCATGTGGAATTACATTGTTATAATATTTATTGGTATTTTTTGTGAGTAAAGGATATTATTGATGCTTGTCCTCGTGCATTGAGTTTATCCCTAGTTCTTGAGGGTAGAACAGACTAGCAATTTTTCTGAAATGATAAACCTTGAAATTTTCTTGAGTATACTAGTATGGTGAATTCCCATATTATTTTATATGCTAAATTCTCAATCAGAAACATGGTTGTCTAGCTTTAGTTAAAATATGAAAATACTAAGTGTCAGTCAGAAATGTCAGCTAATCAATTTGACTATATAATTTGCTGAGATGTCAGTATTACCTCCCAGTTATCAGAACCATATTAAAAATTCAGTTTATTGGTCCCCACTAGGAGGTCATCAAACTTTAGAATAATATCTCTAACTAGCCTTAGGACCCCAATTCAGATTACAACTTCTTCTCAGATGGTTACGACGCTTCTAGATAAGCAGCTCTGGCCAGTTTAGAACCCAGTTTCAGAATATGGTTCGATAAGACTCTCAGGATACTTTCAGATATGTATCCTTGACTAGTCTTGGGCCCTAGTTTCAAGCTATTATTTTAGTATTCAATTTAGGATTATCCAGTGGGAGTAGGACTTAGCACCGAGCGGACCGGGGATCCAGTGCACCCAGGTTCCTAGGACTATGTTGCCAGCGTAGTTTTCAGTATTTATTGGCCCGATTGGCCACAGACGTTTTTGATCGCCCAGTTCATGCCTTTATACCCTAGCAAGGTATATTGGGTCCTACTGGTGGGGTGTATACATCGGACTCCACGTCTAGGTCACATGGTTACATGTCGGTTATAGACTCTCCCACTAGTCAGTTCAATCTAGTCTTAGTGTAGTTTAGCTCAAATCAGTATTCCAGACTTAGAACGTTCCTGACCATCAGACAGGGTCTATCAGACCACCACAGTTAATGCAGTTATTCAGTTCAGTAGTTTATTTTTGTCATTGCATGTCTTTTCAGCTTAGCATTTTCTTTTATTTATTTTATTGTGTTATGTTCCTCTTACTTACTCAGTACATTCAAAGTACTTATGCATACTTTTATGCTATATCATTTTATGATACAGCTGCAGGATCACAATCTCAGCCCCGTTAGCCTATCTTTCACCGAAGAACTCAGTTGTCCCAGTTGGTGAGTCCTCATCCCTCGAGGACGGAGTTTATTTGCTTTAGTTATGCTTTCACTCTTTTTATTTAGATTTTGAGTTAGCTGGGGTTTTTCCCCAGTAGCTCATCAATCTTAGTGTCTTTAAGATGTAGAGTTGTTTGTCAGACTCAGATTGGTTTTATTAAATATGTAGTCTTGTTCTAATATATTCAAGTATTTATATTTCTTCTATAAATTACCATTGTATGTATTTTATGTTACTTAAAATGCCAATGTATGATAGACCAGCAGTTCATTTGGAGTCACTTGTGGCTTCAAGTACCGTGTTCTGTCAAGGGTGTAAACTCGGGGCGTGACATTTGCAAATCATTACAAGTTGTAGTCTCAACCATCATCTTTGTGAGCTTGGCATTCAACCTTTTTAAGGCTCCTCCCTGTTCAGTAAGTTGCTCCCTTATTACTTCCATATGCTCCAGGATCATTTTTTCATATTGCTTATTTGAGCTTGATGTTCCTCCTCTTCATTTTTCCTGTAAGCATAAAAATAACAGGAGGATCGTAATAGAGGCTTGGTGAAGGGGAATAAAAATTTAGGCAACCACTCCAATGGCCATCCAGACCACCACATACGCCACAGGTATTATAGTGTTGCCATAAGTAAGGTCCTCCACAATTCAGACACTGATCACCAAAATATGAATACCCAACATTCAACTCATTTACATTCCAAGATGTCATGTTAAGATGAGTGGCCAAATACTAAAAAAAGAAAAATAGAAATCTATACAATATATAAAAAATAGTGAAATAAAATTCTAACCTACAAATGATTAAACATATTCAAGTCCCTGGCAATGGTGCCAAAAGCATGATGTTGCCCAAGTGCACGTAAGCGCACATGGTCGTCAAGTAATATAGGATTGTTAAGTCCAGATATCGTACCCATAGAGACTTTTCAATTTAATCGTTATAAGGTTTTCACTTTATTTAACTAATCTACAGAAAAAGTAAAATGAAGATTGGTTTGGAAAATTAAACTACTAAAACATCAAATGTAAAAATTAACTAAAACAAATGCAAGCTTGATTGTATTTCGATAATGACAGACTAGGGCAGTGGCACTTGGTTAGTTTCAAGTTGAGTTTTCCAGACGTAATTAAATTAGCATGGTTCTTCCTACAGTTGTTAGTTGTAAGTTATTGTCCCATTTGTTGCCACTATCCCTAGCATCCAAGAACTATTTCATGAATCCTAACGCCTATACCCCTAAGGTCGTAGGAGAACAATGAAATGATGGTTATGCCTACTTGTATTTCAGCTAAACGGGGTTGAAGGGTATGTCCCTATCCTCAACAACAACTTCTATTCTATCACCAATGGATTGAAGGGTCCTTGAAGTCCCATTCTGTATTTATTTTTAACCCTTTCAATTCCCTTTTTCAAGTTCAATCGAAAGCCAACGGATTATTTACAAGGTGATCAATCTCATAAATAATAAATTAACACAAATAAATACAAACAACCATAAAAGAAGAATCAAAACTAAGTTTATTTAGTCTGTCAAACAATCAACCATTCACCGTGGCCACAACCCTAGAATATGAATTTAGCCACTCATAGACAAGCAAAAAAACAAATACTTAGTCATCATCATGCGAAAATATGAAATAAAGAAAAGAAAACCTATTTGTGGAACCTTGTATTTCTTCCAAACGGCTTACAAGCTTTCATAAATGAACTACAGAATAAAAATGAGCAAAGACTGCTCCAAAGAAGTCCAAAACTCCATAACAAACGACCTAAGACCGCTATTTATAGATGAGCCTTCAAATGATGCTTCTGCCCTTCAAGACTTGGCTTCAAAATAAATATTTTTTGCCCTAAAATGACCCCGGTGCGCCATCCATCCTATCTTACCACAAAGTTAGTCAAATTTTCAGCAATTTCCGCTCCAAATAGGGTCTGTGTGCCGCCCACTTCATCTCGCCAAACTTTTGAAGTGAAACTCTCTAAAGTTTGAGGACTGGCACGGCGTGCCAGTCATAGCAACAGACTAAGATTTTATTTTCTGAAGTTTGGAACTTGGTGCAGGGCACCAGCCATAACATCAAACCCATCAGATCCTCAATTCTTCATATCTTGCATCATTTTGAGCCCACTTTGCTCAGTTTCCTACTCAAATCAACTCAAATCATTAGTTAGTGCATAAAACACACGCATACACGAGTTTAAGCATAAATTAAGGATTATGAACTCAAAACATGATCAAATATGCATAAAAATATGGAAAATGGGCAAGAAAATAAGCCCAACATCAGTACACAAGTAAATAAACAACATTTAATTGTCTAACTCTTCATTCAGTGCCTAGAAGTTTGATTCTACCCCATTCTATCCAATATTACGGTCAACTTCAATACCCTAAAGGTCAATTTGTCAATTTCTATCTATACATACGTCATTCCAACTTATTTTAGGTAGTTTTTACTCCTAAAACTCTTTTTAAGTAGTTCTAATGGAAAAAAGTCCAATCTTTATCGAGTTCTAGGTCTGAAACCATTACAAAATCGATGTTCTGTAGTGACATTCTTCCTAGAAGGTGTACCCATCATTAGGCCTAGGAATTGACAACACTCAAATCACACCCCTGAAAAAGTATGACGCGGGCATTCTCAATAAAGAACCCAATAAAGGTTGGGGTCTCTCCCATAGTAAATATGGTCAGGATATAGAATAATGCTAGTATTCGGACTTTTAGTTTGATTATCTCCTAATGGGGGGTTTTAAAGAAGTAGACACTTAACCACAGCTCAAGTAATTTGTTTTTCTTCTCTTTTCCTAATCTCTACTTCTCTAGGTTTAAGCAAATAGAGAATTTGTGCATGTCCTAACGTTGCACATCATTAAGAAACATCAAAGATGAAGAGAAGACAATGATTTAGAATCACTTTGTGCAAACCCTAGTTTGTTAATTCACCATGGTTCCCACCACCCTAGTTGTGGAGGTTTTAGCCTCACATGATTTTAAGAAAAAGAATTAGCGTTCATTGAAGAAAACATAATTAAAGAACTTACAATGAAGATTGAAATATAACCCTCTTATTTATTGAAATATTCGACTTTTATCAATTCAAGAACAATGAAGTAAAATCCATGAATATGGAAAACTCAAGAAGAATCTCCCAAAAATCGAACTCTCGCAGAAAGTATTCGTCCTCTCAAAAAACCAATCCCTCCAAATATGCTAACAAATATAACTTAGAAAAGTATTTATACAAATAATTAAAAATGTTTCCTAAATTAACAGGGAAAACTTATTAACTGCCTTTGGCTTCTCCTACAACTCGTAGCTTGATCATACGAGTCATAGCTTCACTCGTACAATGCCTGGAAGTTCTAAATTTGGCTAAGTGTTGGGAGTTGGTACAACTTGTATCATGCTCCTAGGAGTCATACAATTCTATCGTGGTTTGAACTTGTGACTTCTGACATCCTCTAAATATTTTTACGAGTGTCTTGGTACAGTTCATACCTTGCTCCTACGACTCTTGGTTGCCTTTTGTACCATGAGATCTGCCATTCAACTTTTGTTCCGAACTTCACCACGACTCTTTTGTACGGGTCATAGGTAGTTATCACGACTTGCGGTTTCCATCCAAACCAGGAGACTAATCAAAGTGCACTTCTTTTGATACTTTCCACGGCTCACAGCAGGTCTTGTACCAAGAGTCATACTTGGCCAGTACCTTGAGAAATCTTTCTGAAGTTTGTCATGACTGCCAGTATGGCTCGTACCACCAAGGTACGATTTGTACTAAAGTCTGTGCTTGGCCTAATTTTTGCACTCTTTTTCCTTCTTTCATAGCTTTCAGCTCCAACACCTTATTTCCCTAAAAACAAAGCAAAAAATGTATCATATATGTATAAACATACCTAAGACCATGCATATTTTCTCATTTTTAAGCATCGAAAGTATTGTAAACCCACATCACATCAACACCCTCAACTTAAGACTTTTTCATCCCTTAGGTAAACAAAACAAAACTATAAATGATGTTTAACTAGAAAGTAAAATAGAAGACCTACAGTCAACACAATAAAATTTCCACAACAGACCATTCTCAAATATTGGCCCTTTTTTCATTCACTCCAAGTTAGTTATGCATACATACAACTATAACTCATGACAAACAGGGACCTAGATATGACATCTAACTATTAGCAGGGAACTGAGCTATTACTAATTCTATTTACACAAACAATTGGCAAAATGCAATATAAACCATGTACCCTTACTGCCAATGAATCCCCAAAACTCACATATATATATACAAGTGAACTTGGGACTAATCAAATAGGACTCTTGCACTCACAACGAAGTTCCAAATACTGCATATTAGATACCATAAGCTTACACTTATTTTCTGTAAAATTGATTTTTCAGAAAGTCGGGCTAGGATCATTATAGCACTTTTGTCGGCTTGTAATATAGGATTCGGGTTGGGTATGGTAGATATGAGTATTAGTGACTAAGCCTCCTTGGCACTACACACTTGGCTTCACTTTTCACCTTTTTCCCCCCTTTTCAATTTCTTTCAGTTTTCCTCCCTTTTCTCCTTTCAATTGTCACTTATGGGTGTGGTGTATTTTTTTCATCTTTTTCAATTCTCTTTTTCTTTTCTTTTATTTTGACATTTCAACTCTTTTTATTTCTTCTTTTATTTTGACATTTCACACCACATACCACTTTCCTTTGATTTTTTTCTTTCTTTTTCACCCCCAACTGGTCTACGCACCCCTACTATAGCGACTCTCAACTTAGGCATTTTTATTGAGTTGAGGTTCACAATATCCAAGGAGGGACCAGGTCCAAACAAGTTCATTATAAACACGGAAAAGGTGAATGGGTAATCAAAGAAGAATGGTCAACTTAAGGCTCAAACAAGGGATCAAGGGATTAATTTTTCATTTGGTGGAACAATATAAGCTAAAAGTGGGCTACAACAAAAACGGCCTAAGATCCTTTCCGAACCAACTATCCTACAACCTATGTAAGGACTAATCGGACAAGTTTTAGACCCTTTACACAGTATTAAACTATGTAAAAATCCTCACTCACTTATGGTACGAGTTTGCATTTATTATATCAATCTGGTTCATGCACAGTTAAGCCACAATTACACATGCTAATGAAAAAAATGACATGAAAAGATCCACACAATTCATGCTTTGTAGTTAACATACACAACTAACACCAAAGAATTTTAAAAAGGGTCATTTTTCAACAACTTCAAAATAAGTACATTTATTGGCTGTAAAGTACTCCTAAGCTACTCCTAGTTAAACAAAACACACAATTCTAAACATGCTAGTTCTACTAGATAGCATGCCTAAGGGAAAAGAAACACGGCAAGAAAAAACCTCAAACGAAGTTACAAATTAAAAACAAGTAAACCCCTCCTTTTTAGAACAAAGTTTGTCCCTAATGCAATAGAAATGTAATAACTAGGAGAGGAACATACCTGTGGTGCTGTAGGAACTCCTTTCATCCTGCAAAGGTGGGTGTGCAATCACACTCCCTTTTCCTGTAGTGGTGGCGCCAACAGTGGCCGGTGTACTCAAAGGTGTGGAACTAGGGTAGTGGTCACCCCCTCAAGAGTCATGGTCACCTCCGCGACCTCATCAACAACTCAGGCTGAATGTGGCTCACCCAAAGGATCCTTGCCCGCAATCTCTCTAGGGGCAGTGATAGAGCTCCTGGCTCCTCTAACTCTCTCCTGCAGCTCATACATGTGCTCATCATGAGACTGCATGCTAGCTACTGCTACTCGCTTGCACTCTTCTTTTCTCTTCTTTTCTTTTCCCCGGAGGTCTTTGTATCAATTACCTCTGAGGTTCTTTTCTTCCCCTTATCTCCTCCAGTTGCTATTGGATCCCAGAATCCCCCAAGGTAGAGCTCCTCATTAAACTCAAGAATGGTGGGGGCCGCTAATATAGCAAGCTTTGTAGATGACAACTCAGCGACTTGACACCAAAGAGCCCCAACTCATCTCTCAGGCTACCCGTGTCCAGCTGCTCAACTAAGTGCTCATTGAAACTAAGCTCAAAGCTATCTAGCCAACTGTGTAATCCTCTAGCAGCCTCCTTCATCTAGGCTTTCACCCAAGGCTTGACATTCTCCATCATCAGGTTGACCTTTTTCTCAATCAACGTCAATCTCTTGGCTATCTTTTGGAGAAACTCCAAAGGAACTAAGATATAGTACACTGGGACTTGGATAGGAATGCCCATTGGAGGTGTTTTAGAAGTAGTCAGAGCTGCCTCTGTGTGGACGGCCTCTATTGCCGGCATCTCACTTTGCTCCGCTGAGGTGGGGGCATCTATATGCTCACCCCCTGCTAATTTTAATGGTGGGACTATTGTGGGTAATCTAACCTGGTTGATTAGGTTCATATTATCTCCAATCAGAATAATATCCGCAGTCTTGTGTCCTTCAACCTTAACATCAATCTCCCTCAACACAACCTCACATCAGCGTCTCTGCAAAGTCTACGGATGAGACTCGGGAATGGAATAGTGGTGCTCAAACCCATAGCACGGTCCCAAATCTCCTCTTCTATCACTTGCGGGATGTTTATGGCTCTATTTAGACATGATACATGCCACCAATGCTACTCTGTCTATACTGAGGGTCTTGTTATTCACTATCGATGCCAACCTGTGGCAAACCATAGTCCAGTAGGCTTTCGCTATAAAGTTCAGCGAGGCTTTGGTGACCTACCAACACTGGTCACCAATTCTACCTGCTCCTTGCCCTTTGCTATTACCCTCGCTAGCCATCTCACCTGACTTTGTCTCTCCTCGTGGCCTAGCTTCTTTACCCTCTTCAGGGCATCCACTCTATAGTCGAACTCAGCTGTGGCATCATGAGCTTTGAATTGAGGCCCATAAAGCATCCTACAAATGGTCCTCTCTGAGATGTGAACTGCTTATCCCCGGACCACCACATTATCAAGCTTTGGCTACTCTTTCAGTCTCTACCTAGCCTTTGCTTTTTGCCAATCATTGCCAAGTAATTGGCATAGAACTCCCTGACTAATTAAGCATTGTAGCGGTCGGGAGTTCTAGCTATCTAGTCGAACCCATAGAAGCTGAAGATCCGCTTCATCTCCTCGGCCTCATTTAGTGCACTAGTTAGGACATATGGTTCCTTCTGAATATTTCTCTTAGGGTGCTTCTTGGAGGTGAGAGCTAGACCCTGCTCATAGATTTTCTGAGCACCAGGTACATGCAACATTGTGGTTCAACTCTCTAGAGGTGGAGTTTGATCATCGTCATCATCTTGGGCCTCCTCCTTAAACCCAGGCCCATCTGCTCCATCTCTAGATTGGGCCTCATCAGACCCTTAATCAGCATTGGAGCCATTTTTAGACTACTGAGGCTGCTCCTCGGCTTCCTCCTCAGACTGGGGAGCTTCAGCAGGTGTGGCTGAAGTAGCTTCACTCTGAGCCTTGGCTTGTGCACTAGTGGCCCATGGCTCATCGGTATCATCTGTGTCTAGTTGGTATTTCTCCACCGAACTACTAAGGGAGCCCTTTTCCTGCTCATATACAGAGGCCTCATTCCTTAAGTCCCTCTGATCAGCAATCTCAACTCTGGCCTCATTCCTTAAGTCCCTCTGATCAGCAATCTCAACTCTAGCCTCATTTTCCTAGGCCTTTGTAACACCCCGAAGGTCCCTAAGATAAGACCCTTGGGTTGAAGTAGAGATAGGAAAAATATTTTAACCAGATCACAGGACGACTCGTCAGGTGACTCGTTAGGTCACTTGACAGATCATTCCATGACCCATGAAATGGTGTCCAACTAGAGAAGAGTCAACGTCAGGGGGTCATGACGGATGGTGGAATATGAATCCCCACGAGTTGTGGGTTGACTCGTTGGATGGGAAAGGTGGAAAACCATATTGAAATCTTGTGATTAGGTCGAATGAAGGGAAAAGTCATGGTGTCACTTCATGAATCTTCAAGTGAGCCATTGTCAGGATGGCTGAAGAAATAGTATGGAACTCCGGTGGTGGCAACGGGTTAGGGAACGACCCATCAGGCCACCTCACTATTCATCCAGTCCCTCGTTGGGACTGGCAGTATCACTTTTCCTGAAAAATTAGTAAGGGTATTTTTCTAATTCCTAAGCCCTAAACTATGTCATTTTAAGATTTGAAAAAAGTTTATTAAGAGGGTTTAGCCTATTTTAATTCATTCAACTCCCAGGCATGCGAGTTTAGAAGTCCCCTTTTCGAGATCAAGCTTGAATCCCTCAAATTCTTCTCCAAATATCTTGGGCTTTCAAAGACAAGTTGAGATTTAACTTATCAAGGTATGTAGGGATATGAATGAGAGTTTTATTTCACTCTCATGCCCAAATTTCTCTTCAAGTTCATGAATTCAAGGTTCAATTCAAGTTTATGATCTTATGGGGTTTTAGCCCAATTTCTTAAAATTCTCTATGATTTATGTATGGGTCAGTTCTCTTCATATTTCAAAGCATGTTCTAAGATTTATGGGCAGATTTTTTACCTATTTTGATTATAAATTCATGATTTCAAGTTTTAGAAATTATGCCCTATTATGCAAGTTTTATGAAAAGTCAAGTTTATGATTTATGATTTCGAGTAAGATGAAATATCTAGAATGAATGAATGTTTATAAATTACCCAAGTATGAAATTATGATTTTGACTTATGAAGTGTATTTCAAATGTGCATGATTTTACGATTTTGGGCACACCCACATAAGTTAAGCATTCTTATATGATTCAGCTCAGCTCTATAAAATCAACTTACCATATGGTTTTGGATTCTATACTCCCTCTTTCAACTTATGGTATGTCTTCAGCTTTATTGAAAAATGATAGTGAGCATCTTGCATGTTTTTTGGAGTAGTGTTAAGCACCGAGTAGGCTAGGGATTTAGGTAAACCCCAGGTCTTAGAACTACGAGCCAACATAGGTACACATATACATTGGGACCTCCCTTGAG
This sequence comes from Datura wrightii, assembly GCA_035772735.1. Taxonomy (NCBI): domain Eukaryota; kingdom Viridiplantae; phylum Streptophyta; class Magnoliopsida; order Solanales; family Solanaceae; genus Datura; species Datura wrightii. The sequence goes on from JASDFA010000018.1 coordinate 151,207,593, forward strand.
AGCTTTTCCCAGCCCCGTCAGGGGCCTCAACTTGATATTCTATATCATGGTATTGTTCTTAGCCCTGACAAGATTTTGGATAGCTCTGCCTGTTGGAGGGTAATAGTTGGGGCATCATGTAAGATCTATCGTGATGGTGTTGGTCATGATGAGTCTCCCATTGTTCCTTATGAATTTAGTTATTCATGTTCATGACTTATGATAATATGTTTTATAGCAGGTTCGACCCAATGATCAGTTTACAATCTTTTCCTTATGATTTCATCTATGACAAGTCATATGATTTCTATTTTAGTTTCGGGTCATTCTATTCAGATATGAGATTCAGCTTATGATTATACATGTTTCAGATTCAAATTTTAACATGCAGTCCTTACTCTCAGGATCTTGTGATTTATGTTTATATGCATGATTTCAGTTAACAGTTAGTCAACATATTTTACTTACCTTGCATACCCAGTACATTTCAAGTTGTGACCACATACTTTATATTGTATCGTTTCATGATACCGGTCCGGACGATCAGACTCAGTTCCGCTGTTAGTCCAACTTCTCCATAGCTTAGCTCAATTTCCCATCATTGGTAAGTCCTCATTTTCCAAGGATATTTAGTTTGGTGTTGAGTTATGTTATATTTAGTTTCAGACTTTAGCGAGCTAGTTGGAGATATTGTCCCATCAGCTCATTAGACATGTTAGATATTTTTCAGACAATATGTAGATTTTCAGCTCTGTCAAGTGTTGAATCTATTTTATGATCGTTATGTTCATTATGTTATTTATACATCCGCTTATTCATGTTTCAGTTATCAGATTTTGCTTGATATATTTCTTTAGTTATCATGTTCATGCCATGGATCGATTTGGAGCCATTCGTGGTTTTAGGTCCCGAGTCTCGATTCGGGGTCCCATCTCAGGTCGTGATAGCCTTCTTAGTTGCTTTCCTCTTCATTGTCATTGTACCTGTGGAGAGAAAGGTTAGTGTGTGTGATCTCAGATGAAGGAAGCAAGAAAATCATATTCAGTATCTTACCACAAGTCATCAGTATGAGTCGTACCTAAGTGGTATGATCCATACTAAGACTCGTAGTATCTCATAGTACTATCACGGCTTGTTAGTATGATTCTTACCATGTTAGTATGATTCGTACCACTAGTCGTAAAAGATATTTCAGGATATTTTATTTCTCTATATTTTTGTATAACTCGTGCTATAGATCGTAGTTGGCTTCCATGAGTCATATTGAGGATTATACTGTTGCCTTTGAACTTGACCCTCTCTGATTCATGGTACGCTGACCAGGTACGACTCGTAGTGAGATACCATAGGTCATACGAGGGTCTGTATCATCAGTTTCCAGTTAAAGCCATCTTATGACAGTCCCAATGAATCCTCCTACAAGTCATAGTACAAGACCACAAGTAGTAGGAAGGCTTGTGAAGCCTATCCTCACCTTAAGCATGCTCAGTTCGTGCAAATAGATCACATTTTTGAGATGGGTACTCAGAATTCCCCTCCCCATTGACTCATAATACACTATTTTTAACTACCAACTCAATCTTCATCATGCATTTTACCTATTAACTCACACCTTGAACAATTATTTAGGTCCTTGAGCATTTTTAACTCCTAAACACGTTGATAGCATTTGTGTTTAGCCTCCGATTACAACTCTCCTCCTTATGTTCATTAGTGGAGGTATCATAGTAAGAATTTGGCTAACAATGATAGCAAGAAATTAATATTGAGAGTTTATCACTTACTTGCTACGATCAAATTCTTTGAACAATTCTTACTTCCTTCAAGTTAGGGCTAGCATTTTGACTAGCTTGTGCAATTTAATTGCACGAATTCAACATTGAAATGGGATATTTCGTGAGTTACGAATGATTGAGGATTGAGGGGAGATACTCTTGGGTTGTGTTTATGAGTGAGTGGGAAATTTAGGTCTTAAAATTTAATTTTAAATAGGTTTGGGTCGGATTAAAACAATCGGGATCGAATCAAGTTGTGTGGGTTATTTCATTTATAATGCCCATCATTACTCATACCATGAGTCGTAGGTCAGACCTATGAATTGTCCCTTGGATTCATAGTAGAAGACTGTGGGAACTTACCTGGGGACCTACGAGTTTTTAGTACGAGTCGTACCAAGGTACCACGATCTACATCACTACTCGTAGGTTGGAGTTTTTGCCCCTCCACACTTAGAATAGTTCATCATTACAGTGGATACTATGACTCGTACTATGGAGGTACAGTTCATAATGACCAACCATAATGTGAACTCATGCACTGGACCAATTATATATTTTTCACTACAGACGGTACTATGAGCCGTACAATCATTGTACAATTCATACTGAGGCTCTTAGTATAGTCTTTTTCTGCCATTTTCCATCCACCGGTTTTCATTTTACCTGCACACTAAACACACAAAAGTCAAGATACTTGGGTTGACTCCCAAGAAGCACTCGATTTAACAAAGCGGCACGATGCAAGTGGTTTGTTTACTCAGACTTCACCAAATCACCTCATAGGTTGCCTCCCAAGAAGCACCAGATTTAATATCACGACACAACGCAAGTCTCTTGACTACTCAGACTTTTTCAAGAAACTCTCAGACTCATGCTCGATTACTCACACCACCCTAAAGTCATTGGTCTGTTTCATTGACCAGTTGTTGAAGGTAACCTCCTTCTTGTTCAGTTTGAATTTCAACTGGCCAGCCTCAACATCCATCAAAGCTCTCCCAATAGCAATCAATGGTCTCCCTAAAATGATTGGGACCTCAAAGTCAACCTATCAATCTAAGATCACAAAAGTCAGCTAGGAATATATACTGATCCACTTTAACTAGCATGTCAAATAGGATCCCCACTAGCTTTTTAACTGTGTGGTCGGCCATCAATAGCCGCATCGTAGTCGGTGTGAGGGATCCCAAGCCCAGTTGTGTGAATACCGCTAACAGCATCAAGCTGATGCTAGAACCTAAATCAAAAAGTGCCTTCACAAACTCAAAATCACCAACTTTTCATGGAATGGTTAAGGCACCTGGATCCTCCTTCTTCTAGGCAAGAACCCCTGAGGCTATGACACTACAATGATGCAAGTTACCAACTGTCTCATAGCTCATGGACCACTTCCTAGTCATAAGGTCCTTCATGAACTTACCATATCCAGGCATTTGCTCCAATGTCTCAACCAATGGGATGTTCACAGACAACTGTTTCAGCATTGCAAGAATTTCTAGAACTTTCCATTTTCCACCTTCTTCTTCATCCTCTGAGTGAATGGTTGTGGTGGTCGAGGGATTGGTTTGTAAATATAAGTTGCCCCATTTTCTTTCCCTTCATCAGCCTTAGACCCCTTTTCAATACCTGAAGCCTTAGTCAACTTAGCCTTTCCAGTTAAGCAATCTCATCTTCCTCATACAACTTGATCTCCTTTTATCTCTCCATCTCAACTACAACCGATAGGGGAGGTCAAATATGGTCTTTCAACTCCTAGTCATCACAACCATATAGTGACTATCATTTTTTGAATTTTTGGATTGTGTTGCTAGGAAGTCTTCCCTTCTGCCTCTGATTTAGGGATGCAGACATTTGAGCAAGCTGCTGCTTGATCTGCTTAATTATTATAGTGTGGGATTCAACCTTTTGGCCCATGCTAGATATATCACACCTAGTATCCTTTAGCTGATTATTAGTTGATTTAGCCCTTTTTAACAACTCAACCATCATGTTCTCGAATTTTGAGGGTCCAGCATCACCCTCACAAGCCCTGGGAGGGATATAAACATCAGCATGGTTGTTGTGGTAGCCATCATTCTTTCTCCATTCACCTTCCCGCTCATGACCTCTGATCCTATCCCTGTTATGCACTCCTGATGTAGTTGTCTCTGTATTGGGTCCGACCTTGATTTATGGAACCTTGGTGCCAATTGTCCTATCTGGACCCTTGGGCATTGGCCCAAAAACCCGCAACTTGGTTGTCCAAGAAGTTTGCCTCCTCCTCAGAATCTGACTATTCAAATCCTTGTTCTAGAGCATGAGCTTCAACTGCATTCACATTTTGAGCTTCAGGCCAATAATATGCTTCATGAGCAGGTCTAGAAATGTCCTCATGTGATCCAACTCCTGATCACGTTCCTCCTCTTTTCTGCGTTGGTCGCAGTCATCCTTGTGGCATATGTGCCTGCAGCTGTCTCAGCTTTCTTTGTATGCCAGGCCCTGTTCGTTTTGGTCACTTGGTCAGTATGTAGTTGCTTTCTCCATGAGTAACTCATCAATGCTCCTCCCACCACCATATCTGCTACAACCTTGGTGTTGTTATTCAAAGACCAATAAAAAATTTCTAACAAAATTTTCATCAGGAATTTTATGATATGGGCACTTAGTCAGCTTCTTCTTAAATTTCAGCCAAGTTTCATGTAGTGCCTCAGTCTTCAACTGCTGGAAATTATAGATCTCATCCTTTAGTTGTAGCATCCTGGAGGGTGGGAAGAACCTTTCTAAGAAGGCTTGCTTTAGCTTCCTCCAGTTGGTAATTGAGTTGTTGGGCAACTCTAATAACCATAACGTGGCCTCTCCAGATAGAGAGAATGGGAAGAGTCTCAATCGTGTGGCATCCATTCTTACACTTAGTAACCTATACGCCTTGCATATACTAACGAAATTCATCAGGTGCAGATTAGCATCGTCAGTCGCGTGTCCACTAAACACCCTTTCATGTTAAGCAACTGAACATGGTGCTCATGATATCAAGCATTGCCCTAGCAGGCAAAGGTGGAGGTACAATGGCTCCTGTTGACCCGGCCTCATCAACATCTGGGTCATTATCATCATAAAACTGAGGAGCATATCTTTGGCCTTTGTTACCCCTTCCATGGCGGCCAATATTTACTACCCCATCGTGAGCATCCTCAGCTTTCTAAAGAACTGCTTACCCAGCTAACTCATCTTGACGAGCTTCTTCCACAAATTGTGCCTCTCTCTGCTCAGCTTTCTCCATTTTTCATAGTGTTCAATCTAGCTTAAGATCAAGTGGAATCAAAGGGTTTCTGCTTCATTGAGTACTTGGAATTCACAAATTGGAAACCTGTGGTTGTCAAAAACAAAATAAAACGTAAATGAGAAAATAATGACTAAAAGTTAAACACAATAATTACTCTAATCCAAAGTTTTATTCGGCAATGACGGCACTTCTGGTAATGCTCGAATTACATCGCTAGAAAAGTATGATGCAGACATTGTCAATAAAACCTAACAAAGGTCGGGGTTGATCCCACAGGGAATATGGTCAGGATGTAGAATAATTCTAGTATTCAGACTTTTGGTTCGATTATTTCCAAATGGGGGGTTTTAAAGAAGTAAACACTTAACAGTATTGAAAATTTAAGTTGTTATCAAGTTGATGCAATTAACTAGGGAGTTGTTCCCCTTCGATTCATGACTACTTCAGGTTTTTACATTCGTGATCTATCCCAATACTTATCCTGTAGAATTGATAACATAGGTTCATCCAAACGAGTGGTTCGTCCCTATTGGATTACTATACTCAATTACCCATCTAGGTCTCTTGAGTGATTTCATTTAACCGTTATCCATTTATTCCAAATTAACTATCCTGCAACCGCAGTTTAAGTTATACAATGAACCATAAAATTTAAGGCTTTATTGCTCTTCTTTTTTTCTAATCTCTACTTCTTTAGGTTCAAGTGAATAGAGAATTCAGGCATGTCCTGACGTTGTGCATCATTAAGAAATATTAAAGAAGAAAATAAGACAATACAAGCATACGTATTGGTTTAGAATCACTTTGTGCAAACCCTAGTTTGTCAATTCACCATGGTTCTCACAACCCTAGTTTTGGAGGTTTTAGCCTCGTATGATTGTAAGAAAAGAATTAGCATTCTTTGAAGAAAACATAATTAATAATTGTAAGAAAAGAATTAGCATTCTTTGAAGAAAACATAATTAATAACTTACAATGAAGATTGAAATAAAAGCTATTTGGTTATTGCAATATTAAACTTTGATCAATTCAAGAACAATGAAGTAAAGCCCAATAATATTGGAAAACTCAAGAAGAATCTCCTAAAAATAGAATTCTCCCTCAAAGTATTCATCCTCTCAAAAATCCAATCCCTCCAAATCTGCTAACAAAAATAACCTTGAAAAGTATTTATACAAATAATTAGAAACCTTTCCTAAATTAATAGGGAAAACTAATAAACAACCATTGCCTTCTCCTATGAGTCATAACTTGATCATACGAGCATAAATTCACTCGTACAACGCTTGGAAGCTCTTAATTTGACTAAGTGCTAGGAGTTGGTAGTACTCGTATAATGCTCCTACGAGTCATACAATCCTGTCATAGTTTGAACCTATGACTTCTGGCATCCTCTGAATATTTCCACGAGTGTCTTGGTACGACTTGTACGTTGCTCCTATGACTTGTTGTTGCCTTTTGTACCATGATATATTCCATTCCACTTTTGTTCTGAACTTTACCATGGCTCCATGGTACAAGTCGTAGGTAGTCATCACGACTCGTGGTTTCCATCCATACAATGAGACTAATCAATGTGTATATATTTTGATATTTTCCATGACTCAGTACAGCTCATACCAAGAGTCATACTTGGCTAGTACCTTGAGAAATCTTTTTGATGTTTATCACGACTGCCAGTACGTCTCATAATCAAGGTACAGGTCGTACTAATGTCTGTACTTGGCCCAATTTTTGCACCATTTTTCCTTCTTTCACAGCTTTTAACTCCAACACCTCATTTCCCTTAAAACAAAGCGAAAGTGCATCATATTTGTATAAACACACCTAAGACCATGCACATTTTCTCAATTTTAAGCGTCGAAAGTGTTGTATACCAACAACACTTCAGGAATCAACGCCCAATCATTATTATTCAAGTATCCCTAGTCTTCAAAACCTATGATTTTTAACTTATAGGAACACCATCTAGTACCATCCATTAATGTTAGGGTGTTAGGAAATCAGAAGCGAAGAAAAACTAGTTAGGAAACTCACGTTGGGAAGAACAACTGCATCAGCTTTTGGAAAATTGCCATAAAGCCTTTATGTTTTTGTGCCTTAGATTTATGAGGTGAAAATCCTAAAATTCTAACTTAAACTATTGCATTTCCTTCCATCATCTACTACAACAATCTATTTTCTCCTGCAATGGATCCGCTACGACGACCAGAGCCTCGCCAAGCCAGATTTGGCGGTTTTACTTCTCTATCACTATGACGGATCTCCAACCATCATGAAGGTCTAGTTGGCATGGAACTCCATTCGCTGCAGCTCTACGCACTAATCAGTAGCTCAAATTCTTGCACATTTTCCATTCCCCATAACACAAGTCTTTCAACCGTACTTCCCTAAAAATTTTCATCATGCACTTAGGCAAAAAAGGGTGCTAAGGCCTTAATTACCCTGTAACAACGGATAGGTCATTACATCAGATATCAATTAAAACACCATTCATCCCCAAATGATCAAAACATGAACTAAAGAATGGAAAAATACCTGACTCAATGAAAAGCTGAGGGTATTTGTCTCACAAGTCTGCTTCGGTCTCCCAAGTGGCCTCCTCCATAGGATAGTTCTTCCACTGGACCTTTACAATCGTGATCTCCCTTCGATCTCAACTTGCGACCTCCCTATCTAATATATCCATCGACTCCTCTTTATAAGAAATATTCTCATCAAGAAGCACCAAATCCCATGAGATAATGTAACACCCCAAAAGTTTCTAAGACTTGAACCCAGATATGGAATTGAAACCAGCAGAGAAACTAAATCGTTTTCCTCAAGATGACCCTTAGTACGACTCGTGAGAGCAAGGTACGAGTTGTACCAAGAGCTATAGCAAGAGGTCCAGAGGGGAAGCAGGAAAGTGGAACATCCTAGCACGAGTCCCAGCATGACTCATGACACGGAAGTATGAGTCCTACCAAGACTCGTAGTATGAGTTCAGAGAGATTAGCAAAAAGTGGCAAGGAAACCAAGATTAGATCCTACGATCTGTACCAGGGTGGTACGAGTTGTAGGGAAGGATCATATGTAGGAGGTTCAGAGGATGTTTAGGGAAGAATCAGTATCCATAAAGACTTAGTACGAATCGTAATATGATGGTATGAATCATCAGTTCAGTTGTGAGTTGAGATATTGTACGCCTCGGACTTTCAAGCTTAGTTTGGAACATTTCTAGGTATACAGATAGACCTAAACCTGATGAATTTATGGAAACAAGGTGTTAAGATCAATTCCTAAGGGTAATAAGTGCATTGGATGCAAATTAAGGTAATAAGGAACCTCTAGCATAAAGTTGAGCTGAGAGCCTTCTTACCGATTGAGTTTTCCTATAAGTTCTTATAATAGTCAAATTCAAACGACCATAGCTCCCTTTTTAAAAAGTGTTTTTGGGTGATTTAGCATATCAAATAGAATATGTTTGAGTCTTCTTTCCAACATATCCAAACTTGCATCAATAGGAGTACGGAGTAAAAAGTTATGAGTGGTTTAGTGAAGCAGCACCAGGCATTGTACGAACCTCAGTATGGGTCGTACAATCAAACAACAACCCATGTTGTTGGTTGTAGTAACTGCCAGTTGCAGGATTTAATTCGATAGTTTGGGGGAATTTTAGTAAACTCATATGCTTCTAAATCCTGAATGACATCATTTTGGGCTTCCTAAAAGTCATATTAAAGGGATTAACCTAGACTAAATTCTCATCCTCTTCAAAAGAACGATAGTTAGATTTTCTCTCAAGAAAGGAGCTAGGGTTCTTCTTCAAACCTCTTCAAATTTTCTTGGACTCTTCAAGGTAAGTCAAGGGATCATCAACCTAGGTATGTAGGGTTATGAATGGGGGAAATTCCTCCACCCTCATTCCCTTTCAAGTCCAAATTCATGATTTCTACTTTCAAGCTCTAAATTGTGAAATTCTAGGATTTAACCCAATTCAATGCAATCTCTCATGCTATCTCTATGGGTTCAATTTTCTTGGGGTTCGATTTTCTCATGTTTCAATTGATGACTTGCGGCTATTAGGAAAATTTTTACTCTGAATTTACTTACTAATTCATGATTTTATGTTTATTAAGATTATGCCCTATTATGAATGATTTATGAATTTCAAGCTTATGAGCCCATGATTTCAAGTATGATGAGTTATCAAGTAGGCCTCAATATTTATGAATTCTTAAACTTATGAATATATGATTTTAACTTATGGATTTTATTTTGTGTATGCATGATTTTATGATTTGGGCAAGCCCACAAAGGTTAAACATGTTTCTTGATTCATCTCAGTTCTGTAAAATCAGCTTACCATAAGGTTTTGGAGTCTATACTCCCACATTCAGCTTATGGTATGTCTTCAGCTTTCTTGAATAATGATGGTGAGCATTTTGCATGTTTTTAGGAGTAGTGTCTAGTACCGAGTAGGCTAGGGGTTCAGGTAAACTCCAAGTATCAAAACTACGTGCCAACATAGATTTATATAATTACATTGGGATCTCCCTTGGGAGTTTCCCGGCCCACAAGGGGCCTTCATCTTGATATCAATATCATGTTAGCATCCTTATCCTTAGCAAGATTTTGGATGACTCTACTCACTTGAATGTGATAGTTGGGGCATCACATAAGCTCTATCTTAATGGTTTCCATTGTGTTGATTTCTCCTATTATTTGTCATGATTTCAGTTATTCATATTTATAAATTATGATATTATGTTGTACAACAGGTTTGGCCCAATGAGAAGTTTATGAGCTTTTTCTTATGATTTCAGCTATGACAAGTCATATGGTTTCTACTTTTAGCTTTAGGTCATTTTATTTGGATATGATACTCAGTTTATGACTATATTATGTCTCAGATTTAGATTTCAGCATCCAGTACTTACTCTTATGATCTACTAATTTATATTTATATTCATGATTTCAGTTAATAGTTACTCATCATGTTTTACTTACGTTGCATACTCAGTATATTCCAAGTACTGACCACACACTCTGTGTTGTATCATTTCATGATACAGATCCGAGAAATCAGACTCAGTTCCTTCATTACTCCAGCTTTCCCCGCAGTTCAACTCAGTTCCCATTGTTGAGGAGTCATTATCTTCTAAGGAAATTTAGTTTGGCATTTTATTATGCTATCTTAGGTTCAGACTTTAGTGAGCTAGTTGGGGATGCTGTCCCATCAGCTCATCAAACAGTTTAGAGGCTTATCAAACAATATATAGATTTTCAGCTTTGTTGAGTGTTGACTTCGTTTATGATTGTTATGTTATTCATACTTCTGCTTATTCATGTTTCAGTTTTCAGATTCTGCTTTGATATAAGCTCTTTAGTTGCTATGTTCATGCCATGGGTTGACTTGGAGCTATTCGTGGTTCTAGGTCCCATGTCTCGGTCCAGGGTCCCAACTCGGGTCGTGACAGATAATGTGTGTGGCATCCCTATGATACTTCTTCAACATGGAAACATAAAGTACAGGATGAACTCCATACAAACCTAGAGGAAAGTGTAATTCATAGGCCACCTCCCTTACGCATTGAGGAACCTCCAATGGACCAATGTATCTTAGGCTGAACTTGCCCCATTGCCCGAACCACATCACACCTTTCATGGGTGAAACCTTCAGCAAGACCTGGTCGCCCACCATGAACTCTGTATCTCTAACCTTCCTATCAGTATACTTCTTTTGTCTACTTCGAGCTGCCAAGAGTTTTTCTTGAATTACCTTGACTTTCCCAAAGATTCTTTCAACAAGTCAGTATCCCATGGACTTACTTTGAATGCATCAAACTAGATGATAGGGGATCTACATATCCTTCCATACAAAGCCTCAAATGTCTCCATGCCAATGATTGAGTGATAGCTTTGGTTGTACGCGAATTCTGCCAAGGGAAGGAACTTGTCCCAATGACCCCAAGTGTATATCACACAGTCCTAGAGCATATCCTCCAACTCCTAGATAGTCCTCTCCGACTGTCCATTTATCTGAGGGTGAAACGTTGTGCTCAAGTCCAATCTAGTACCCAATTCAGCCTACAAGGTTTTCTAAAAGTTAGAAGTAAAATGCGTATCTATGTCTGAGACGATTGACATTAGCACCCCATGCAATCGAAGAACTTCCTTGACATACAGTTTGGCTAACTTTTCCAGATTGTAAGTCACATGAACTTGTAAGAAGTGGGCAGACTTAGCCAGTCTATCGATAGTGATCCAGATGGAGTCAAACTTCCCTAAGGTCTTTAAAAGACCAACCACAAAGTGTATTTCTATCCTCTCCCACTCCTATTCTGGGATGGGTATCATCTTGAGCACTCCCCCAGGTCTTTGATGTTCATATTTCACCTATTGGCAATTTTGACATTAGGCAACATGCTCCACAGTATCTCTATTCATCTTCCTCCACCAATAATGTTGCCTTAGGTCATGATACATGCTGATCAAAATGTGAGCCTCTATCAGCATAGTTTTGATCAGAATCACCACCCCTGGGACACATACACGCACCCTTATCCTCAAGACCCCATTCTCATCTATTACTACCTCTTTGGCCTCCTCTCATAAGACCTGATCACGAATCTTACTCACCTTTGCATCCTCAAAATGTTTGGACTTAAATTCATCTAAAAATAATGATCTATTTTGTATACTGGCTGATACTCCACCCGAATCTAAAAGTGTAAGTCTCATAAGGCTATTGGTCAATGTCTGAACTTCCCATGGCATCATATGTTGGGTGGCCTCTAAGAAAGCCAAACTACCCATATTTACAACCTTCTTACTCTATGCATCTGCCACCAAATTGGCTTTTTCCGGATGATATAGGATAATGAAATTATAATCGTTGAGCAGCTCCATCCATCTTCACTGTCTCAGGTTAATATCTTTCAGGGTGAATATGTGATACAAGTTGTGATGGTCAGGGAACACCTCACAATGAGCCCCATACAGGTAACACCTCCAAATTTTCAAAACAAATACCACCACTGCCAACTCCAAATCATGCATAGGGTAGTTTCTTTAATGGAATTTCAGATACCTAGAAGCATATGCAATGACTTGGTTTTACTACATTAACACAGAACCCAACCAAGACCGTCAAGCATCACAATAAATCACAAAGTATTTAACTTCCACTAGCAGCACCAGGATAGGCGATGTGGTCAACAATGTCTTATGTTTTTGGACACATTCATCTGACCACTAGAAGGGTACATCTTTCTGAGTCAGTCATGTCAATCAAGATACGATAGCCACAAAACCCTTCATTAACTAGCTGTATCAACTAGATAACCCCATAAATCAAAGAACCCACTGTCACTGTCGTAGGCGTAGCCCAATTTCAAACTGCTTCCACCTTCTATGGATCCACCATGATTCCTTTATTAGAGAATACATATCCCAAAAAAGGACACCGATTCCAGTTAGAATTCACATATGGAAAACTTCGCAACAAGTTGTTTCTCCTTTAACAACCCCAACACAATCCTCATATGATCCTCGTGTTTTCACTTAGTATTTGAATACACTAGAATATTGTTAATGAAAATAATTATAAAGAAATCTAGATAAGGTTTGAAAATCCCATTTATCAAGCTCATGAAAGCAGCTGGAGCACTAGTGAGTCTGAATGATATGACCAAGAACTCATAATGCCCATACCTGGTCCAAAAAGTCATTTTTGGAATATTCTCTGTGTGGATTTTCAGCTGATGGTAACCTAGGCTCAAATAACTCTTCGAAAAAACTACCACACCCTAGAGCTGATCATAACAGGTCATCTATCTATGGACGGGGATATTTATTTCAAATGATGACCTTATTCAATTAACAATAGTCAATGTACATCCACATGCTACCCTCTTTCTTCTTCACAAACAACACCAGGGCAACCTCGGAAAGACACTCAAGCGAATGAACCCCTTACTAAGTAATTTCAACAACTAGTCTTTTAGCTCTGTCAACTCAATTGGTGCAATTCTATATGGTGGGATGAAAATAGGTCGGGTCCCTGGCTCTAAGTCTATACTGAAATCAATGCTGCGGTCTGGTGGCATACAAGGCAAAATCTGTAGGGAACACCTATAGAAACTCGCGAACCACCAAAACTGATTCTATAGAAGGAATCTCTATACTAATATCCCAAATATGAGATAGGTAAGATGAAATCCCCTGCTCTACCAGTTTTTTTGGCACAAATATATGAAATAATTTTCTTAGAAGTAGGGGTACCATTCCCCTTCCACTCCGATCTAGAGATACCTAGTAGTGATATAGTAATTGTCTTAGCATGAGAGTCCAAAATAGCATGGTAAAGAGACAACCAGCTCATCCCAAGGTTAATATTAAAATCTACCAAATCTAAGATAAAAAATCTTCCCGGGTCTCATAATCCATGAATCCTATCGAACATGCATGATAGACTCTATCAACCACCACAAAATCTCCAACAGGATTAGAGACATGAATTGGAGTATGAAAAATATCACAAACAAGATCAAACCCCACAACAAAGTAAGCAGAAACATATGAAAAAGTAGAACTAGGATCAAATAGAGCAGTAGCCATTCAATCACATACGAGAATGGTACCTATATTAACTGCATCTAAAGCCTCTACCTCAGGTCAGCTCGGAAATGCATAGAAATGAGCTTGACTACCTGTCTGTGACTCGCCCCTACAGGTTGTATACCACCTCTACAGGACTAAGTACCACCCCTTCCTGTTTGAGCACCTCCTCTGCCAGACTAGGCTTTGCCTCTATTGGCTGAGTGCCTACCTTGCCTAAGCTGAAGGCGATCCTTGATGAAGGCACTACCTCCTCTACCTACTGCAATTGGGGCTCGGAGTGTTGGATATGGGACAATGTATCCATCTTGTCCAAACCAGGGGCACCATCTCTAAATATGGACATACTTATCGCATTCGTGAAAAACCGTATTGATCACGGGCCTCTAAGCAAGGACTGAAGAAATAGGTCGAGCCCTAAAATTTGAACGAATCATTTGTGTGCCCTCCACGACCCTAAAGTGCACTGACTGGCCCCTGGTAGACCCCTGACTAATACCTGTATTGTGGACTGACTAGGGCACCCAAAGTACCCTTGAGAATGGATCCCTAGAAAAAGAACCACTAAAAATACCTCCTTTTCGAGCTTTCTTCTTGGGTTCGCATAACCATCCTACTTAACCTCCTCCATATGCTTCACATTTTACACCACCTCCTGAAAGGTCTTATTTGATGAGACCATCTGCAAAGCTGACAACTGGAGCCCCACATTCAGGCCCTTCACGAACCACCTGATCTTCTCCTCCTCTGTGGGTAGTAACGGTAAAGCATACCTGGATAGGGAGTGGACATGAGCCTCATAGGCTACAACTGAGGAGGTCCCTTTTTAATGTTAATGAACTCATCACGCTTTTGGTCCTGCAAGGTTTGAGGCACATACTTCTCCGGGAAGGTGCAGTAGTATAGAGTCCAAATGGCGGTGACCCCGCCAACCTGCATTCCACATATGCTCTCCACCAAAGCTTAACATCTTTAATAAGTTGGAAAGTAATGAATTCCACCTTGTACGCCTATACCGCACCCATTTTTGGAGCCTCTTATGACAGTCAATAATGAACTCGTAGGCATCCTCAGCGTCAGTGCCATAGAAGGTGGGAGGCTTCATCTTCGTGGACCTCCTTAACAAATCATGCTCCTCTACAATCATCACCGATCCAGCTGTCGACCTCGGGAACATGTTTCTATTAGAATTATCATCCATGCGGGGAGCTATAGCTTCTGCATGTTATAACCACCAAGTACTAACCTATCAGTGTTGCAGCTACGACTTTATTGTCCACTAACTCACTTAGCAAGTTTAACACTTGAGACAAAATATCGTAGGAAGTTGGAGCGGCTGTAATGCCTCCTTATATAAGTACCGTTACCTATTTTGCTACCCTCTCCTAAACCTATGGAAGAATCGGGGGCTCGAACCTCTCTCAGGCCTAAATAATGGTCGAAAATTTTCCCCTAATAGGAGCTGCTCTCCATCTGCAACTTACTCCTCTTTCTCTGGACCGTACTCTACCACGATCCATGGCTCCAACAGCTAGCTCAGGTGCCTCTTCTATGACTCCTCCAGAGCCTTTCCTCACCATCTGTGAGAGAAAGAAAGAAGTTATTTGATACTAATTTGGATACCAATTGGAATTAAGTAATAATACGAAATAAATAAAGAAGGAAGTTCTCCTAAAGTCTTGTAGCCTCCTGAAGATAAGTAACAGACGTCTCCAAACCAATCCACGAGCCCCTACTAGAATCATTCTTGTATAATGAGATCAATGAACCTAGGCTCTGATACAATTTTTGTCACGACCCAAGTGGCAGCGATTGACACCCATTCTAATTCGTTTGGTGGGTGAACCATCGTGTCCCAACTAATCCAACCAATTGCAATATTCATACTAATAGAATAAATGTTCATACATAAAGTAGCAGAAGATTTGCAATAAAAAAAGAAAGTACTTGCAAAACTATCTATTACATCCCCAAAAATTGAAAGTCAATGTATAAAGCCTCTAACTAAATCATGTCTAAGAATAGTGGAAAAAGTAAAATAAAACATAATCAATGTTTGGAATAATAGACATCTTCTAAGAGGATCTACAGCAACCCTGAAAGGAAATCAGCTCACCCTTAGATTGAGTTGTCATTATCTGCTAGAGATGGAGTCTATTCGGTCTGTTTTGTTATATGGGTATATAACTACACGCAAGTGCACGTGGTCGAAGAAGTAGTAAAGTGGCTCAAGTAAGCCAAGTATCGATCCCACAGGGACTGGGATAAGGTAACAATTAATCAAGTGTTACTATATTTTCAGTTTAACAATGAAGACAACAGTGTAACCAAGAGTTGATATTTTTGGATCTCTAATTTTTATGCTAAGTCTACCAAGATTATATAATGTGAGTCTGAACTATGAATGTGAGCATGCTGAGGTTAATTGAACATGTAAAGAAATTAATTATCGATATAATTTGGTTAACCTTTCCTCCGGTTGCTAGTCAAGAACTAATGCCAATGGATTAAAACTCTCGTATTTAACCCAACTTAAGAATCATGAACCGTCCACCTAGATTTTTGTGATTAAACGAAAATTCATGTTCTAGCCATACAAATACGGTTCCTAAATTGACTAATACGACTTTCAGGTATATTTCTATCCTGAAGGTAAATCAATTCTCAATTTTCCAAAACTAAGAAAGGATCATATCCTATTAATTCACAACTTTCCAATTTCTTGCTCTCTCGAGTGAAACCGGACTTTTTAGATATACATTAACGTAGGACACAAATTAATGTAGTAAGAACAAGAATCAATAGAACAACCATGGAAGAAAAGATAAAAAATCAAAGGATCAATAATCACATTTCATTACAAGTGTTCTTAACCTCAGTAAGAAGAGGAATTAGCCACTCATTTATGGATTAAACATCGTTAAATGAGTGTTAAACATACAAGCAATTGAATTCAAGGAGAACGAAAGAGAGAAAAACCCTGATAATTTCATCCCCTCAACTGCCTGTAACCCATGTTCTTGCTCCACCAAGTCAGAATATTGAAAAATGAACCTAAGTTTTCTATTTATACTAGTGGGAATTTTTCCCGGAATAACAAGCAACGTGTCACGGAGTGCATCGTGGAGCACTGCCTCCGTGACACGCCACCGACGCGGACCCTCACTGGAAGTTGGGGGTCCAGGTAATCAGGCTCAACGTGGCACGGCGTGCAACACGGAGCCAGGCCACCGTGCCACGGACCCAACGCGAACCCTCTCTGGAAATTGGGCGAAAATTCCCTATCAAGGCAGAAGGCCTCCGCGATGGCAGCGTGACACGGCTCCATCGCGGAGCCTCTTTATTTTGTGCCTTCCAATGCTTTGTCCTTTGCTCACATCCGAGTCCAACCCCGATCTATTCCAACATGCATTTTAGCTTCCCAAAATCACATTTTACCTGCAAAACAATGCTAATCATGTTGGTTAATATAAATTCACATTTTATTACCAATTACATGAGAATGTATAAACATTGATAGATAAACAAGGCTAAAATGACACATTTGAGTATCACTTGGGCATATAAATTTGCCCAAGATCACTTACCCCACACTTAAATCCTTGTTCGTCCTCAAACAACAATCTTACACCTCATGCAATTTACACCCAAACCTCGCTACTTTGGTTCGACAATTTAGGTTGCGGTCATACCGATTATTCAATACAGCAAATCATCAAGAAAACATGCATGGTCCTATCAATGCAATGACCTTCAATACATCAAGACCTCCTAGACTTAAGAATCGACTCTCGATATTGGAAAACACATGCAAATCAGCTAATCAAGATATCCGACACGAAAATTAATCTTTCATCAAACATGTGCCCTCACAACACAAGAGAATTTTCCCCTTTTTGATCATATGAACTCACAAAATTTCAAGCAGGGGCATAAAAACACAATTTCGCTCTCTCTCCCAAAAGAATTCACATGCATCATGTCATGACCCATAAGCTTGCCTTTAGTGTATTACTCCACTAATATAAAGAAGTGTGATGTAGGATCACATATGACTTTAATGGGTTGTAATGTAAGCTACAGAACTAGTAAATATTGGGCTAGCCAATAATAACCACTAGTATCCTTAAGCGCCTTTTCAATACATCCCATCAAACTCATGGGCATTGTTTCTTTCTTCATCCTCCCATTCTTGAAGTTTTTCTTTAGTTTGGCCCATCTTATTAAGCACACTTGACACAACACAAAGATTATTCATGCACCTTCATTATAGTTTTAGTTATAACAAGTGCACCTTCAACCTTTTCTTTTCTTCCATCACTCTACTTTTCTTTTCTTTTCACCATTCTCACTCTTTGACACTTTGGGAAAATGATTTTCTCTTCTTAAGCGCTTAAGAGTTTTGGATCAAATCTGCGGCTAATAAAAAGAAGGGATTAAGCTCAGTTTACACTTTTTGACAAAAGAAAAAAATTAATAGGATAAAGGCTCAACGGGCTGACTAGGGTACACAATCAAGGTGGGTACGATAATGAAAAATAGAAACTTTCAGTTAAAAACAAAGAAATGCCTACATCCTTTCCTACAATACACCTCCTTCATTTCATTTTGTACACACACCAGGCAAGTTCTAGACACTTCACAATAGCATGGAATAACAAAACCTCACTTCACACTTATTGCACATGCTCAATTCGAGACGTATTCACAGACTCTCCAATCAGCTAATTACAGGAATTCAAACATTAAGCCTCAATCACACTGAATCGACTCTATGGCCTAGGTATCTTAACATATTTACAAAGTTGCATGCTTTCACACGAATCACATTTGCATTTTAAATATCATGTACAACACGCAACCAAAATTCCGCTACCGTAAAGTAACTACAAGTTTTGGGATGCAACCCACAAAAGAAAAACAACTAAGAAATAAATGAAAAATCTACTCCTAATGACTACATTTCCCTTAAGATGGTCGTCATCCATCCATCATAGGGAATGGTCACTAACTAGGACTTCGGTTCAATGGGACCATTCTCGGTAAAAGAACCAAAAACAAACGCCGACAAACCCAAGAATTGAAAAAAAAAATTTAAAAATATCGATCATCACGAGCCATATATTGATCATCACGAGCATGTCGCTCGCCTAGTGTAAACACTGGCCCATGGGTGGTGTCGGGTGCCTTAGTTTTAGTGATATCTAAGGCCCGCCGCTCCATCTGCGGGATATAATCAAGGGCCTCTTCCTCAACATCTAGGCCCCTCAGGAATGTGGTGAGTAGCCCACCAAATTCGTATTTGTGCCCCTGATGCAACCGGGCTCTCTTCATGGCGGAGATAATCACCGCCTCCATGTTGATCTCCTTCCCTTTCATCAGGGCGTACACCAGGCATACACGATCCCGGGTTACATCCGTCATATGTAGCCCCGGGATTAGGTAGGAACAGACGATCTTAAGCCATATCCTGGCTTCCCTGTTCATCTGTGAATAGGGCAAAGTCTGATGGTAGCCCCTCTCCTTGTGTTTGCTCCATCTAGATGTCGATCGGGTTCCACACAAAGTGCATCTCATGTCCGCATATGGTGGAGTGATGTTCAGCTGTCGAAGCACGTGGGCGTCTGTGTCCTGCGCCCCTATGATAGCATTGAGGTGGTGGGGCTCAAAGGTGACTATTTGCCCTCTGATTTTTATGGTGTGACTTCTGAGAGTCGGGTTCCAATTGGCATAGAATTCCCGAATCGGGTGCAAGTTGCATTCCTTGGGCTCTTCAAAGATGAAATTGAGACCAGCTACTTCGATCCTGTGGACAATCCTAGGGAACTCCTGTGCCAACGGTTCCCGAGCTATGTGTTCCTCGGGGAAGTACTTGCTCTCCTTGTGCTTGGCATACCACTTCTTCCCCTCTTCTGTCACCCACCTGGTTCCGTATTGGCGGCGTTGGCCGTGTGGAACCGCTAGTGCTGCTCTGAATGATGTGCCTAGTATGATTCTCTTCCTTCCAGCGCCAGACGTTGATGCGCCTTTCCCCTTTTCCTGCCTGCTTGCCATTTTTTTCCCTGTCAACCCAAATTGACAAGATCAATGTTAAGCCCATGAGTATTAGCCTCGACTGGGTTCGGGTTAAGCTAGGCCACCCCACACTTAGTCCTTATCTAAAATTACAACATTATGGCAAGATCATACCTAATTACACAACAAACAGCCAAATATACAAATATGCTCAGTGCATTCGAAGAATTCGACGGTATATATTCTATGTACTACTCAGACTTCGTACAGCTAACCAGAATCATTACCATCAATAACATTGTATCCCATCACACTTAGCAAGGAAAAACAAAGAAACGAAAACAACAAGAATTTATCTATACGAACCTATACAACTCACCCAATTCTTGCAAATTTCAATATTCCCCTAACCCGAGAATCCATCGGTCTTTGAGCATTATAACAACTAGCACATCGACTCATCTCACTCAACGTGTACAACCCATCATGTATTTCACTAGTTCACTACATTTTTTCCACTTCAAATTCAAAAACAAGCCCTAGCTATGATTGTATCAACAAAAATTCGATTACATTATGCAATTAACGAGTTCAAGCGATCACAATGATACTCCGAACATCCATCAACAACAGTTCAATTGAATTTACACGTAATTTCTACTTAGGGCAAGTTTAGCTCACATCACATGCTCAATATCGAAGAAAATCGACAAGAATTGAGATGGAATTGAGGAACATACCTTAACTTTGAAGAATTGAAGAAAACTCAATGAAATCCTTGGCCTATTCCGTGTCACGTTGAAGGGGAGGGGTTTTAGGGAGTTTGGTCGCGAAGTGTGTGAGAAATAAAGAAAATTTGAGGGGGATTCGGGGTTTAAAAGTGGAAAAATCGCGCGGGTCACCCGGCGACCCAGTGTGACCCGTCGCGATATACACAGAAACATGTCACAGAGTGCATCGCGGAGCACTGCCTCCATGACACGGAGCTGTCGCGAGGGTGTTCTGGAATTTTTTTAAAATTTCGGATTTATACCTCAACGTGTCACGGAGGGTAACGCGGAGGCCCTCCTCCGTGACACGGAGCTATCGCCCTAGCTCACTATTTTGCCACTTTTTCTTGATTTTCATACCTTGAATTTTCCTTTGCGATTCCTTGTATATTTTCCCTCCGTTCGACCTGAAATTCATTCTACTACAAGAAATTGGTTAGAATTATAGGTTTCACTCAAAATAAAAATAAAAAAAAATAAAAACTAAAAGTTTAGTTGTTAATCAAGAAAATATAAGAAAATGAATAAAAATAAATAAATAAATCTATTCACACTTTACAAAGAAAAATTTCACGGGTTGCCTCCCGTGCAGCGCCTGGTTTACCGTCGCGGCTCGACGTCATTCAGCTCAGTTGTCCTCTAGGGTGATGGACGTTTTCTCTCGATCACCGTCCTCCCCCCAGTAGTGCTTACATCTCTGCCCATTGACTAAGAACGTGGCACTCCGATCTTCTTGCCACAACTCTACTGCCCCATGCGGGGTCATTCTCACCACTTCAAATGGCCCCGACCATTTGGACCTCAGCTTTCCAGGAAAGAACTTCAATCGTGAATTGAAGAGCAATACCTTCTGCCCTGGTTCAAAAATGCGGTGCACCACATGCTTGTCATGCCACCGTTTTGTTCTTTCCTTGTAGTACTTAGCACTCTCATAAGCATGCCAGCAGAACTCTTCAAGTTCACTGAGTTGCATTAATCTCTTCTTGCCCGCTAGCTCCAAGTCCATATTTAATTTCCTCACGGCCCAGAAGGCTCGGTGCTCTAGCTCCACCAGAAGATAACACGCTTTACCATAGACCAATCGGTATGGTGAGGTTCCAATCGGTGTATTGTAAGCAGTTCTGTACGCCCACAACGCATCATCAAGTTTGCTTGACCAATCATTCCGTTGTGTATTTACCGTTTTCTGGAGAATCTGCTTCACTTCTCTATTCGACACCTCTACTTGCCCACTAGTTTGGGGGTGGTATGCTGTTGCCACTTTATGGCGCACCCCATACTTAGCTAGTAGTTTCTTGAAACTTGCATTGACAAAATGAGCCCCTCCATCGCTGATAATGGCTCGGGGTGTCCCGAATCTGGTGAGAATGTGTTTTTTCACAAACTTCGTTACTACCTTGTTCTCATTCCTGGGACAAGCTATTGCTTCCACCCATTTTGATACATAGTCTACAGCCACCAAGATGTAACGATTACCAAATGATGGTGGGAACGGGCCCATAAAATCAATGCCCCACACATCAAAGGTCTCTACTTCCAGTATATTCTGCAGCGGCATCTCTTGTCTTCTAACAATTGTTCCTGTACGCTGACATCTGTCACACATTTTGACGTATGCTATAGAGTCTATGAACAGTGTAGGCCAAAAGAATCCTGACTGTAGAACCTTGTGTGTTGTTTTCTCGCCTCCATGGTGACCCCCATACAACGAAGAATGACAGCTCCGCAACACCTCTGCAATCTGACTCTCTGGGATGCATCTTCTCATTACCTGATCTGGTCCCTGTTTAAATAAGTATGGTTCATCCCAAACAAATTGCCGGCAATCATGCCTCAATTTCCTTCTCTGTTGGTCTGTTGCCTCAGGTGGGTAGACTCCACTCACTAGCAAATTGAGTATATCTGCGTACCAAGGAACTTCAGCTTCCCCTACTGCCAAGAGCTGCTCATCCGGGAACTCCTCATTGATGGTGTCACTTTCCATCACATGCGACCGGCTCTCCAATCGCGATAAGTGATCTGCCACCTGATTCTCGCTCCCCTTTCTATCCTTGATCTCAAGATCGAACTCTTGCAACAACAGGATCCATCTGATTAGTCTGGGCTTAGCATCCTTCTTGTTAAATAGGTATCGAATCGCTGCACGATCGATGTACACCACTACTTTTGAACCCACCAAATAGGACCTGAATTTGTCAAATGCAAACATCAACGCTAGCATTTCTTTCTCTGTGACTATGTAATTGCTTTGGGCCGTATTCAGCGTTTTTCTTGCATAATAAATAGAATGAAAGATTTTATTTTTCCTTTTCCCCAATATAGCTCCCACAGCCACATCACTGGCATCACACATCAACTCAAATGGTTGTCCCCAATCCGGAGAAGTAAGGATAGGTGCTTCTATCAACTTCTGCTTCAACTCTTCGAATGCTTTAACACACTCATCATTCAACTCAAACTTTACCTCTTTTTCTAGCAATCTGCATAGTGGTCTAGAGATTTTGGAAAAGTTTCTGATGAATCGTCTGTAGAATCCTGCATGCCCAAGAAAACTGCGAACACCTTTCACTGACACAGGTGGTGGCAACTTTTCAATAACCTCGATCTTAGAACGATTGACTTCCAACCCCTTTCGAGACACTTTGTGGCCAAGGTCAATACCCTCCTTCACTAGGAAGTGGCATTTCTCCCAGTTTAGTACAAGGTTGGATTCCTCGCAGCGAGCCAGCACCCTGTCAAGATTCTGCAAACAAGTAGCAAACGAATTACCGAAAACAGAAAAATCATCCATAAATACCTCAACAAAATCCTCCACCATGTCGTGGAAAATAGACATCATGCATCTCTGGAATGTGGCGGGTGCATTGCACAACCCAAACGGCATTCGCCTGAAAGCATATGTCCCATAAGGACAGGTAAAAATAGTCTTTTCTTGGTCCTCCGGGGCTATGGCTATTTGGTTATAACCAGAGTACCCATCAAGGAAACAATAATATTCTTGTCCAGCCAACGTATCCAATATTTGATGAATGAACCGGATAGGGTAATGATCTTTCCTTGTGGCTTCATTAAGCATCCTGTAATCCATGCAAATCCGCCAGCCTGTGACGGTTCGTGTAGGAATCAACTCATTTTTCTCATTGGTGACCACGGTCATCCCTCCTTTCTTTGGAACGCACTAAACGGGGCTGACCCATTCATTGTCTGAAATCGGGTAGACCACACCTGCATCAAGCCACTTGATTATTTCTTTCCTCACCACATCCTTCATTGCAGGATTTAGCCTTCGTTGTGGCTGAACGGTTGGTTTGGCTCCTGTCTCCATGAAAATCCTGTGTGTGCAAAAAGCTGGATTGATACCCTGAATATCTGACATTTGCCAACCCATTGCTTTCTTCCCTTTTCTGAGGACACCCAATGCTTCTTTCTCCTGTGCCTCAGTCAATTCTACGGAGATGATGACTGGTAACGTCTCATCTTCCCCCAAAAAGACATATTTTAAGTGGGGAGGCAATTCTTTCAGTTCCATCTTTGGTGCCTCCTCAACGGATGGTTGCGGCAACGGTTTTAGGGACCTCATCAAGGATTGAAATTCCTGTCTCCTCGGATTCCTTTGTGATTCATTCAACATTCGGACCATCTCATAAGCATCTCTGTCTCCAAAATGATCGGAATGCATCAACACTCTTTCCAGTGGGTCCTGAGATTCAACAATCTGACGAATTTCTTCATGTTCAACCACACTAATTGCTGAAAGCTCCTCATGTATTACTGGCAGCTTCATGGATTTAAACACATCAAATACCTCAATCTTGTCGTTTGCTCGCATGGTTAACTGCCCCGCAGCTACATCAATCAGTGTTTTCCCGGTTGCCAAGAAAGGACGTCCCAAAATAAATGGGACATCCATGTCTGGTTCAAAATCCAGCACGACGAAATCTACCGGGAAGATCAGGGAGCCAACTTGCAACATAACGTCCTCCACAATGCCATCAGGTCTGGCTAAGGACCGATCCGCCAATTGCAAGATCACTGTTGTGGGTCTAGGACTTCCTAGACCCAGCTTTTTGAATACCGATGATGACATCAAATTAATGCTTGCTCCCAAATCACATAATCCACGAGCTCGGATACTCTGCCCAATAGTAATCTGTATAGTAAAGCTCCAAGGATCTTTGAGCTTTGTGGGCAGTCGGTTTTGTATCCGGGAAGTGCACTCCTCTGTAAGAGCCACCGTAGCATACTCAGTCAACCGACTTTTGTTTTCCACGATGTCCTTTATATACTTGGCATACTTCGGCACTCCCTGCAAAACATCAACAAGAGGTAAGTTAATATGTACCTGTTTAAGCACCTCCATGAATTTCTTGAAACATGCCTCCTCCTTGTGTTTCTTTAATCGTTGAGGGAACGGGGGTGGTGGTCTTTCTGATTCAGCTTCCTTAGTCTTCCCCCTCTCATCACCTTGCTCCCTCTCGACTTCTGCTGCTCCCGATTGTTGAGGTGGTCTTTCTGGTTCCACCTCTTTCAGCTGCAAACCACTCCTTGTGGTCACTGCATTCACCAGCTTGGGGTTGGGATCTGTGTCACTCGGAAGTCCTCCTCTAGGCCTGGTATTTTGGGCTCCAGCAAATTGCCCAAATTGATATTCAAGTGCCTTGTTTTTCACCTCGGCTGCCAATTTCACATAATCAGCCTGCAATTGAGCTTGGTTAGCTATCATCATCTTGAACATCTCCTCAATGCTGGGTGATGGTGGTGGAGGAGGTGCATTGTTGTTTCTAAATTGTGCTTGATAATTCTGCTGCCCTCCTTAGTTCCTTTGCACACCCTGACTCGAACTTTGCCCCTGATGGTTGTTGCTACCCCAGGAGAAATTCGGGTGATTCCTCCAATTGGAATTGTAGCTGTTGCCATACTGTTGGTGGTTGTTCCTTTGTACATTTCCCACAAAGTTCACCGAGTCAGGATTTGCTCCACAACACTCAGCTGAGTGCTCACTGCTCCCGCACTCTTCACACCAAATCTGCTGCACTACATTCACTGGGGCTTGAGGCTGTTTCATTGTCATTTTACTAAAGTGGGTGTTGAGTTGATTCTGTAAAGCAGCTATCTGTGCAGCAATAGCTGTAAAACCATCCACTTCTAGAACTCCTGTTGCTTTCCTTGTCCCTCCTCTTGATGAATCAGCATTCCACTCCGGATTGCCCTGCGAAATATGGTTCAACATGGTATACAGCTCCTCATAAGTTTTCTCCAGCACTTGTCCCCCAGCTGCTGAGTCTAGCAATATTTTTGTATGGGGTTCCAAACCCTCTATAAAAGTGTGCACCAGCACATCATTGGATTGATGATGATGAGGACAATCCCGCAACATGGACTTGAATCTCTCCCAAGCCTGATATAGATTCTCTCCCTCTCTCTGTTTGAAACTTAGAATTTGACTTCTAAGTCTTGCTGTTTTACCAGAGGGAAAAAATCGTATCAAGAATTTCCTTGCAAGATCATCCCACATAGAAATAGAGTTAGGTGGCTTAGCTTTCAACCACCTCTTGGCTTCTCCCAACCGTGAAAATGGGAACAATGTAAGCCGGACATAATCTGATGACACTCCAGCGCGGATGTAAGTGTCACTTATCTCCAAGAAATTTTGGAGATGCTGCTGTGGATCTTCATGAGGGAGACCTGTAAACTGCCCGCTAGTGTGCAGTAATTGCACCATGTTTTGTTTTAGTTCGAGCCTCCCTCCTGGCTCAGGTTTGCGGATGCTAGATTTAACATTATTAGCATCTGGGATTGCCACCTCACGAACCGGCCGAGCTGCTACTTCCTCGGGCACTAACATTACCCGTACTACTGGTGGATTCTGTTGTTGCTCCATAAGTGTTTGTCTGAGCAACTGCAGCTTTCTTTCTAGAGCTTCTCTCCGCTGACGATGAAATAATCTTTCTGGCTCTAAATACGAGTCCACCAGCTCCTTGTCTCTTGCCAGTGTTCAACAGAGATTAAATCTGCAAAATACAGGCTAAGACCAAGTTGTCAAAAATATAGTAAATAACACTTAAGAAAATTTCACCAATTGCCAGTCCCAGGCAACGGCGCCAAAAACTTATTCGGTTTGTTTTGTTATATGGGTATATAACTACACGCAAGTGCACGTGGTCGAACAAGTAGTAAAGTGGCTCAAGTAAGCCAAGTATCGATCCCACAGGGACTGGGATAAGGTAACGATTAATCAAGTGTTACTATATTTTCAGTTTTAACAATGAAGACAACAGTGTAACCAAGAGTTGATATTTTTGGATCTCTAATTTTTATGCTAAGTCTACCAAGATTATATAATGTGAGTCTGAACTATGAATGTGAGCATGCCGAGGTTAATTGAACATGTAAAGAAATTAATTATCGATATAATTTGGATAACCTTTCCCCCGGTTGCTAGTCAAGAACTAATGCCAATGGATTAAAACTCTCGTATTTAACCCAACTTAAGAATCATGAACCGTCCACCTACATTTCTGTGATTAAACAAAAATTCATGTTCTAGCCATACAAACCCGGTTCCTAAATTGACTAATACGACTTTCAGGTATATTTCTATCCTGAAGGTAAATCAATTCTCAATTTTCCCAAACTAAGAAAGGATCATATCCTATTAATTCACAACTTTCCAATTTCTTGCTCTCTCAAGTGAAACCAGACTTTTTAGATATACATTAACGTAGGCCACACATTAATGCAGTAAGAACAAGAATCAATAGAACAACAATGGAAGAAAAGATAAAAAAACCAAAGAATCAATAATCACATTTCATTACAAGTGTTCTTAACCTCAGCAAGAAGAGGAATTAGCCACTCATTTGTGGATTAAACATCGTTAAATGAGTGTTAAACATACAAGCAATTGAATTCAAGGAGAAGGAAAGAGAGAAAAACCCTAATAATTTCATCCCCTCAACTGCCTGTAACCCACGTTCTTGCTCCACCAAGTCAGAATATTGAAAACTGAACCTAAGTGTTCTATTTATACTAGTGGGAATTTTTCCCGGAATAACAAGCAACGTGTCACGGAGTGCATCGCGTAGCACTGCCTCCGTGACACGCCACCGACGCGAACCCTCACTGGAATTTAGGGGTCTAGGTAATCAGGCTCAACGTGGCACGGCGTGCAACGCGGAGCCAGGCCACCGTGCCACAGACCCAACGCGAACCCTCTCTGGAAATTGGGCGAAAATTCCCTATCCAGGCAGAAGGCCTCCGCGATGGCAGCGTGACACGGCTCCATCGCGGAGCCTCTTTATTTTGTGCCTTCCAATGCCTTGTCCTTTGCTCACATCCGAGTCCAACCCCGATCTATTCCAACATGCATTTTAGCTTCCCAAAATCACATTTTACCTGCAAAACAATGCTAATCATGTTGGTTAGTATAAATTCACATTTTATTACCAATCACATGAGAATGTATAATCATTAATAGATAAACGAGGCCAAAATGACACATTTGAGTATCACTTGGGCATATAAATTTTCCCAAGATCAGAGTCGATACGAACTTCCTGGGTTGCAGTCTGCCCTCAGAAAATAAGTGCAACACTAGTATCAATACAAATAGTATATATTGGTAGGCATCATCGAATGACTTAAATAATAACATGTATATATATAAATTAAAAAAAAACACAACCACCATCACTAAGAAAAATGACTTCTATAATAATACAGGTCAAGGTTAAAAGCTGGCCTGCTCACTGGATAAAGCCTTGCTGCAGCAGTGACTGGACTGCGACAGCGGTCTTGCCCACAGTAGTAAAGGTACCGTTGCAGCGATACTGCGTGGGCAGTAACTCGATCAACATAACAACCTTAGGTTCTCAAATAGTGAATTCTCAACAATCAATTCATCAACTCAGTACAGGTTTATATATAACTGAAGCCTCAACATTCAATGCACCACTTATCACAAGTTGTATATAACTGAATCCTCAACAATTAATTTATCAACCCATCACAAATATTATATAACTATATAGGTATAATAATGAGACATAGATGGGTACACCAACATCATAATCCACATGTAAACCACACAAGGATCCCTATCTCAAACATTTCTCATTCTTTTGAATCAATTTGCCCTCTATGTCCCTTCTCTGATATCACACCATCTCTATCGTGTTAGGCACTGTAATAACCCTAATTAATAAAGGGTTATTTAGTAATTATGCAATAAAATAAAATAAAGATAAGAATATAATGATAATGATGGTGATGATGATAATAATAATAATAATAACAACAACAACAACAATAATAATAATAAGGTCCAAAGTCCAATTGAACTAAAGACTTAAAATAAATAAATAATAGAAATTTTTGTTGGAAAAGTTATAAAACGCAGCAGAAAAAAAAAGTAACGTAGAAAAAAAAGAAAGAAAACACACACAAGAGAAGAAAGAAAGAGAAAAGGGAAGAAAAAAAGAGAGGAAAATAAGGATTTTCGATCCAAGGCATCAAGGTAATGATCCTAATCTTTTGCTTGAGTTTATTATGCGATTATAAGAATGTTTATAGGATAGAACGTGGAGAAATTTTGACGAATTGAGAAAGTTTAACCGTAGGGTTCTTCAATCTAAATCATCAATTTGAAAGGGCAAACATTATCAAAATTTGATTTTGATTAATGTTCTGGAATCCTCTCATCAAAGATAATCTGTTGATAGTTATAGTTAAGAAATTCTATCATGTTGACCAGATTTGACTTTTTTGGTCAAACCATTGACCGCGAATTTGACTTTTGTTAAAAATTAAGAAACTTCTATCGAAGGGTTTTTGACCATTCTAAACCCATTTTTGTTTAGTTTGAGGTGATCCGGAGATCCGAGAGCATAGTTCCGAAATATTAGAAAGTGTACTTGAGATGTAAATTTGAGGTAAGTGAGACTTTAAGCTTTGATGCTTGCTTTTTAAATCTGTTTTAAAAATTATGTTTTGTCTGCCTTGTCCATATGTTGGGACAAGCGTGTACTTGGCAGAGTCAGTGGTCTTTAACAAACCGCATATAGGTTACTTTGAGAAAAATATTTTTTAAGAAAAATTATTTCATAATTGATCTGTGATGTGGTGTGGTCTAGTACCATGGCGTTGGGGTGTTGGATATCCTTCCTTTGCTACCATGATATAGTTACTAGGGGCATACATGTCCTATGTTAGCATGTTAGGGGCTTTGTACTCACTATCATAGTATACTATTGGGGCATTATATATGTTGCCGAGGGCTAGTTGGGGTGTTAGATTGATCTCTTTCACTGCCGTTTGACAAGTCCTGAGTGTGAGTTGTGTCGAGATATATATCTATATGTATAGTGATCTTGTTGAACATTTGTTTGGACTTTACTGAGTTTTATATTTTGGAAATATATTATTGTGCATATTATTTTTGTGCTCGATGTTGTTGTATTTTCTAACACTTGTTCCAGGGGTATTAAAGTGGCAGGTCGAGGATCTAACTGAGTTATATTTATATATAACTCACTCCTTAATTTCATGTCTGTGCAGATTCTGTTACGGGAGGTGAGACTAGTGGTTGACGAGTCCGTTCGCGTAGATTTTATTGTTGAGGTGAGCCTTCACATTTATTTGTGGAGGCTATCATTTCAATTTTATCTACTCTTTATATATATATTTTTTTTCTTTTCTTGGAGTTTGCATGCCTGACAGTAAAACTCATGTAACTTTATTAGATGCTCTATGGTTTTAGTGTGGGATTTGGACTAGAGATACACTACTTAAATGGTCGTGTGCTTTCTGATGAATTGAGACTTGATTTTGGTTGGATAATCATTTCATTTTTATGACTATTGATGTATTTGGAGTTGCACATATTGTATTTCGATGCTTATAGAAAAGTTTATGTGTTGGAAAATAGGTTTGCCTAGTGGCGGTGTTAGCGGGTGCTAGTCACGTCTAGGGGTATTTTAGGACGTGACAAAGTTGGTATCAGAGCTTAGGCTTTAAGTCATAGGTCATGGAGCAGTGTTTAGTAGAGTCTTATTCATGGGTATATAGGAACCCATATGTATGACCTCGAGGCTATCGAACATTTAGGATGTTTTCCCTTCTTTCATTCTTTATTTGTGCATTGAATTGATTTAAGTCTAATCTTGAAATATTTATTTCGCAGATGGGTAAGAAACGTGCATCTTCATCTGCTAGTCAATCAAAGGCACTGGTTGGATGGGGCATGGGGCATGGTACTAACCTAGTGGTAGTCGAGTTGGGGCCCATCAAACAAGGGCTCAGACTAGGCACAGGCCAATCCTCAGCCTGAAATTGTGAATGGGAGTCAGCCCCGAGTTGCTGCTCCGGAGCGAGTATAGGAATAGGTTGTTCAAGATGCTCCATCGATAGTGCCGGCTGCTGTACCTACTGTTGCCTTGCCTATAGATGTAGTGATGAGATTGTTGAATGTGTTAGAGGCATTGGTGCCTAGTGATGGTGGACTTCCAGTTCCTTAAACTACTTCGCAAGAGAAAACACAAGTTCAATTAAATGCTGCAGCTACACGGACACCCTAGTTGCCCCTCAATCGACTGTTCATTCAGTTGCAACTACTGTGCAGTCCAAAGATCTTAAGAATTTCATGGATCTTAAGCCACTCGAGTTCTATGCAACGCTAACTTCTATTGAGCCTCAGAAGTTCATTGATCATTGTGAAAAGATACTGACTGCATTGGGGTTGAAGGATACTCGTGGTGTGGAATTTACCACTTTCCTATTCTCAGGGTCTCAGAGGCATGGTGGACTTCTGCTTAGAAAGGAGGACAAGCATGGTTACCATGTATCACTTGGTTAGAGTTTTCAACAATGTCTAATGACATGTTCATTCCCTTGAGCAAATAAGACGACATAAGATGTCAGTTTAATAACCTACGCCAGGGAGCTACGACAGTTATAGAGTATGAGGCTAAGTTCACTGAGTTATCTAGGTATGTTCCATTTTTAGTTGAAGACCCAAGGGAGAAGGGGAGATAATTCATGGATGGACTTGAGCATCGTTATCATAATTCTGTGATAGGAGACGTGTGAAGTGGTACCTATTCAAACGTAGTTGACACTGCCCTCTATTGTGAGTCCTATTTAGAAATGGAAAGAGCTGAGCGAGAAAGCAAAAGGGAATGTAACACGGGCGGGTTCAGTGGTACTCTATTTGGGGGCAAGAATGGCCATCATCATGGGCAATCCAGGCCTACGCAGTCAGAGTCAGTGATACAGTCTTTGAAAGGTGATAATCCAGCTAGATAGGGTTGACAACAGATATAGAGAAAGGGTAACAGCTCATATCAGTCAAGTCCATATTAGAAGTGTCCTAATTGTGGTAGGCATCATGGTGGTCGTTGTTATAGTGTTGTTGATCCTTGTTATACTTATGGTGAAAAGAGGCATATTGCTAAATATTATCCTAATGGGAACTCTAGTACTATTCAGGCTACGACACATCTGCAGGGA
Organism: Datura wrightii; assembly: GCA_035772735.1. Taxonomy (NCBI): domain Eukaryota; kingdom Viridiplantae; phylum Streptophyta; class Magnoliopsida; order Solanales; family Solanaceae; genus Datura; species Datura wrightii. The sequence goes on from JASDFA010000018.1 coordinate 151,239,503, forward strand.
ACTGCTAAAGGTACACCTGCTCAGGCTCAGCCAACTAGGGCCACTCAACAAGGTGCTCGTGGACAGGGTCCACAAGGTGCATAGGTTGTTTAGGGAGCAGGTGGACCACCAAGATGCTTTGCCATGGCCAGACAGGATATCAAGGCATCTACTGCAGTAGTCAAAGGTATTATCATTGTCAATTCTCATAGGGCACATGCTCTTATTGATCCTGGATCTACGTATTCGTATGTATCTCCATCTTTTGTTATATTCTTAGAATGAAGAGTTGAGTCTCTTATTGTGACATATATGGTTATGACCCCAGTAGGGGAGACTTTGGCAGTGGAGAGAGTTTATAGAGACCGCCTGATATCTATTCAGGATAGGGACACCATAGTTGATCTACTAGAGTTACCCATGTATGTCTTTGATGTGATTATGGGTATGGATTGGTTGTATCATGTTATGCTTTAATTGAATTCTATGCTAAGCTTATACGTTTTAATTTTCCTGGAGAACCACCTTTAGTGTGGAAAGGCTTGACTCCTATGACCCAAGGAAAGATAATATCTTATGTAAAGCCACGTCGAATGATTAATAATGGGTGTTTGGGTTTTATTTCTACCGTTCATGATACTCGAGCGGAGGATGTGACTATTGACAGTGTTCCTATCGTGCAAGAATTTGTTGATGTATTTCTAGAAGATTTGCCTGGGCTACCCCCAATAAGTGAAATTGAGTTCAACATTGATTTAGTCCCAGGAACTCAACTTATTTCTATTCCTCCATATCGTATGGCTCCAGGTGAGTTGAGAGAACTAAAGGTTAAACTCCAAGAGCTACTTGATAAGGGGTTCATCAGGCCTAGTGTATCTCCTTGGGGTGCACTTGTGTTATTTGTGAAATAGAAATATGGTACAATGAGAATGTGCATTGACTATAGACAGTTGAATAAGATGACGATCAAGAATAAATATCCATTTCCTCGTATTGATGATTTATTCGATCAGCTACAGGGTGCTACTCACTTTTCCAAGATTGACTTGAGATCAGGTTACCATTAGCTGAGAATCATGACCGAGGATATCTCTAAGACAACTTTTTGGACCAGATATGGGCACTTTGAATTTTTAGTGATGTATTTAGGGTTTACTAATGCACCTGCAACATTTTTGGACCTCATGAATAGGGTATTCAAGCAATACTTAGACCATTTTGTGATTGTGTTCGTTGATGGCATTCTGGTCTACTCTCGGGTGAGGTACAACATGAACAACACCTGAGAGTTGTGCTACAAACACTTAGAGAATTAAAGCTTTATGCCAAGTTCTCAAAATGTAGTTTTGGTTGGGCACAGTTTCCATTTTGGGCCACATACTGTCATGGGGTGGAATCCAAGTTGATCCAAGGAAGATTGGAGCGGTTCGAGATTGGCCTCAACCCAGTACTCCTACATAGATACGTAGCTTCTTAGGACTAGATGGATATTACAGAAGATTTGTGGAGGGCTTCTAAAAGATAGCCACTCCATTGACAGGTTTAACTCATAAAGGTGTAGTATTCCTGTGGTCTAATGGATGTGAAGAAAGATTTTAGAAATTAAAAACTGCATTGACTATAGCTCTGATTTTGACTTTACCTACCATGGAGGGTGGTTTTTCCATTCATTGTGATGCGTCTCAAGTCGTATTGGGTTGTGTCTTAATGTAGATTGGTAAAGTTGTGGCTTATTCATATCGGCAACTAAAATTCATGAGAAGAATTATTTGACTAATGACTTGGAATTGGCCGCAGTCGTATTTGCACTGAGGATCTGATGTTTATCTTTATGGTGAGCCATGTGAAATTTATACTAATTGAAAGAGTCTACAATACATATTGAAGAAAAAAGATCGTAATCTAAGACAATGAAAGTGGTTAGAGTTACTTAAAGATTATGATTTTACCATTTTGTATCACCCTGGGAAGGTGAATGTGGTGGCGAACACCTTGAGCAAAAAGTCTATGGGTAGTCTGGCCCGGTTCACTATTGAAAAGTGACCTATGGTTATGGATATTCAGGCATTGGCTAATCAGGGAGTTAGAATTGATCATATAGTGCAGGGCAAGTTACTAGCGGGTATGGTGGTACAATTGTCCTTAGTTGGACAAGTCAAAACTCATCAATATAAAGATCCCTACCTTGCTAGACTACGAGATCAAGTACAGGATGAGGGCGTTGAGTCATTCTCTATTGATGGTGAAGGTGTGATTCATTGGCATGGTAGATTGTGTATTCCCATTGTGGATTATGTGAAATAGCTTATTCTTGAAGAGGCTCATATTTCACGATACTCCATTCACCCAGGTGCTACAAAAATGTATCGGGTCGCATGGATTGTACTGATGGAAGGGCATGAAGGCTGAGATTTTGAAGCATGTGACTAGTTGCTTAAATTGTCAACAAGTCAAGTATGAACATCAAAAACTTGGGGGAGTAATGCAAAACTTCATTATCCTAGAGTAGAAGTGGGAGAGAATTACTATGGATTTTGTTGTTGGGTTTCCAAGTACTTTCAAGAAACACGACTCAGTTTGGGTGATTGTGGACAGACTCACAAAGTCAGCACATTTCATACCAGTTCAGGTTACTCATATCACAAAGTAGTTAGAAGATATTTACGTTCGTGATCTCATTCAGCTTCACGGTGTGCCTATTTCAATAATATCTAATTGAGGTGCACAATTCCCTTCTGATTTTGGAAGTCTTTTCAAAATGTATTAGGTTCACAAGTTGAGTTGAGTACAGCTTTTCATCCACAAATAGACGGACAGACTGAATGGGTTATTCAGATCTTGGAGGACATGCTTAGGACTTGTGCGATTGATTTTGGTGTCCATTGGGATGATTAGTTGTCTTTGGCAGAGTTTTCTTATAATAACAACTACCAATCGAGTATACAAATGGCGCCGTTGGAGGCTCTATATGGTTGCAAGTCTTGTTCTCTTGTTGGATGGTTTGAACCTGGCGAAGCATAATTATTAGGTCTAGATTTAGTTCAGTAAGCTTTGGAGAAAGTTTCATTGATATGGGAACGACATAAGACAGCACAAAGTAGACCCAAGTTCTATGTAGATAAGAAAGTCCATGATATGGAGTTCATGAAGGGTGAGAGAGTCTTTCCAAAAGTTTCCCCTATGAAGGGAGTTATGAGATTTGTCCGAAAAGGTAAGTTAAGTCCTAGATACATTGGTCCTTATGAGATTTTGGACTAGATTGGGTTTGTGGCATATAGACTTGCCCTACCTCCGAGATTGTCCATGTTCATCCTGCGTTTCACGTGTCCATGCTTAGATGATATGTTCATGATGATAGTCATAAGATCCAACCGGAAGATGTGGGAATTGATGAGAATTTGACTTATGATGAAGGTACGATATCTATTATTGATAGGCAAGTGCGACAATTGAGGTCCAAGAAGGTGGCTTCCGTCAAAGTGTTATGGCGCAATCATCCAACCGAGGAGGCTACTTGGGAGTCTGAGGAAGATATGCGAGATAGATATCCTCACCTATTTGACACTATAGGTATGATTCTAAACCCGTACGAGGCCGAACATTATTTTTAGAAGGGGAGAATGTAATAACCATATTTTAATAAAGGGTTATTTAGTAATTACGCAATAAAAGAAAATAAAGATAAGATAATAATAATAATAATAATAATAATAATAACAATAATAATAATAATAATAATAATAATAATAATAATAATAATAATAATAATAATAATAATAATAATAATAATAATAATAATAATAAGGGACAAATACCAATTGAATTAAAGACTTAAAATAAATAAATAATAGAAATTTCTGATGGAAAAGCTACAGAATGTAGCAAAAAAAGAACGTAACGCAAAAACAAAAAATAAAAAACACGCAGAAGAGAAGAGAGGAAGAGAAAAAGGAAGAAAAGAGGAGAAAAAAATATGAATTTTAGATCCGAGGCATCAAGGTAATGATCCTAATCTTTTGCTTCAGTTTATTACGTGATTATAAGAAAGCTTATAGGATATAAAAAAGAGAAATTTTGAAGAATTGAGAAAGTTTAGCACTAGGGTTCTTCAACCTAAATCATCAATTTGAAAGGGAAAACGTTATCAAAATTCAATTTTGATTAATGTTCTAGAATATTCTCATCAAGGAGAATTTGTTGGTGGTCATAGTTCGAAAATTCTGCCCTGTTGAACAGAGTTGACTTTTTCAGTCAAACCTTTGACTGTGAATTTGACTTTTTGTTAAAAATTAAGCAAACTTCTATCGAAGGGTTTTTGACCATTCTAAACCTATTTTTGTGTAGTTTGAAGTGATCCAGAGACCTGAGAGCATAGGTCTGAAATATTGAAAAGTGTGCTTGAGTTGTAAATTCGAGGTAACTGAGACTTTAAGTTTTGGTGCTTGTTTTTTAAACCTGTTTTAAAAATTATGTTTTGTTTGCCTGATTTATGTGTTGGGACAAGCGTGTACGTGGAAGAATCAGTGGTTTTTAACCAACCGCATATATGTAACTTTGAGAAAAATAATTTTTAAGGAAAATTATTTCATAATTGATTTGTGGTGTGGCGTGGTCTCACACCATGGTGTTGGGGCACTGGATATCCTTCCTTCGCTATCGTGATATAGTTACTAGGGACATACATGCACTACCTTAGCATGTTAGGGGCGTTGTACTTGCTGTCGTAGTATACTATTGGGGCATTATATATGCTACTGAGCTCTAGTCGGGGTGTTAGGTTAATCTCTTTCACTACCGTTTGACAAGTCCTGAGTGTGAGTTGTGTTGATATATATATATATATATATATATATATATATATATATATATCGTGATCTTGTTGAACATTTTCTTGGACTTTACTGAGTTTTATATTTTGGAAATATATTGTTGTGCATATTATTTTTGTGCTCGTTGTGGTTGCATTTTCTAACGTTTGTTCTGGGGGTATTAAAGTGTGGGTCGAGGATCTTACTGAGTTATATTTATATATATTTATCACTTCTTACTTGCATGTCTATGCAGATTCTATTACGGGAGGTGAGACTAGTGGTTGACGAGTCCGTTCACGTAGATTCTGTTACTGAGGTGAGCCTTCGTATTGATTCCTGGAAGCTATCATTTCAGCTGTATCTACTCTTTTCTTGGGGTTTGCATTCCCAACGGCTAAACTCATATACCTCTATAAGATGCTCCATGGTCTTAGTGTGGGATTTGGACTAGAGATACACTACTTAAATGGTCGTGTGCTTTTTATAAATTAAGACTTGATTTTGGTTGGATAATCATTTCATTTTTGTGACTATTGATGTGTTTGGAGTTGCACATATTGTATTTCAATGCTTATAGAAAAGATTTAGTGTTTGGAAAATAGGTTTGCCTAGTGGTGGTGTTAGCGGGTGCCAGTCACATGTAGGTGGTATTTTGGGACGTGAAAGGCACATGCCTCCATCAAATCATTATATAGCACATATCACTGCATATCATTGTACACACATGCCAGAGGATCTTATTTCTACCCTTTCAATCATGACCTGCAGGAAACTCTAAAAATCCATGTACTATGTTGGCATTGCACCTGCTCCCACTCATCTTCTCATCCAGATGCTCCTCTCGAACATGAGCCACTCATGTCATAATCGCTCGCCTGGATGCTCACCCCTGGCATGAGACACTCATCTCAAGATAAAGCATGTTATCCACTTTCATTCTATTATTCCATATTCTATCAATTGTTTAATTAATAAGACCTCTCAGAGGTATCAATTTACTTTCACCAACTTTGTTATACATACCAACATCTAATCACTCACATGACAATTAAAAGAACACATCTAGCATAGCAATTCATCTCAGATTCACAACAATCCTTACTATCAATCATAATATCAAAATTCACTTCACAAACATATTTAACACATCAAAAGCTTAGCAACAATTAGTGTCCAAAGACCAACTAAGCATTTTTTCAATCCACAATATATGAAATTCATTATATAAAGTCTAACTCCTTGTAAACTATAATCTACCTCAATCGTAGAACTGGGAATACAGCTACTCTGCACGAGCTTTGCCTTTTCTTAGCACCTCCGAATGTTCAAATTTTGTACCCAAGTAAATAAACAACATGTAATTATCTAACTCTTCATTCAGGGCCTAGATATTCGATTCTACCCCATTATACCCAATATTATGGTCAACTTCGATTTGCTAAAGGTCAATTTGTTAATTTCTATCTCTATGTACGTCATTCCAGCTTACTTTAGGGAGTTTTTACTCCTAAACCCATTTTAAAGTAGTTCTAATGCAAATAGGTCCAATCTTTATCGAGTTCTAAGTCTCAAACCATTATAAAATCGGTGTTCCATAGTCACATTCATCCTACAAAGTGTTTCTTCCCCATCTTTTGGCCTATGAATCAACACTCAATCATTATCATTCAAGTATCCCTAGTTTTCTCGACCTAGGATTTTTAACTTAAAGAAACACCATCTAGGACCACCCATTAATTCTAGGGTGTTAGGAAATCGAAAGCGAAGAAAAACTAGTTAGGAAATTCACCTGGGAAGAAAAACTGCTTCAGCTTTTCGAAGATCGCCCTAAACCTTTTTAGTTTTTGTGCCTTAAGCTAGTGGAGTGAAAACCCCAAAATTCTAACTTAAACTATCACAGCGCCTCCCGTTTCTTGCTGCAGTGGTCCATTTTTCACTGCAACAGACCGCTATGGTGACTAGAGCATCGCCACGGTGGATCCGGCAGTTTTTATTCTCTATCGCTACAGCGGACCTCCGACCGTCATGATAGACTTGCTGCAGTGGAAATCCCACCACTGCAGTGGTTGCTGCTAACTAGTGACTCAAAATTCTTGCACATTTTTCATTCCCCACAGCACAAGTCTTTAAACCAGACTTCCCTAAAATTTTTCACTGCGTACTTAGGCAAAAAAAGGTGCTAAGGCCTCAATTACCCTGTAACGACGGACGGGTCATCACAGTTCCAGATAATATGCAAAACATGGAATATATATCCTCATATCACATGGCACGAGTCTCAATCAAGATAAATCAATATATGACAGATATGGGAAAAACAAACTATAAAAATAAGAAAAGCTATATATAGGTCAAAACCATGAGCCTAGGTATTAAAAAAATTAGTATTTTATTAAAACATAGTAAATATGCTAATACTTAGGCACAATTATATGGATATGATGTGTTTTTGTCAATTTTGCAAGTAAAATAGGTTTTGGGAGTCAGACTTAAGAAAAGAATGAAAAAAGGCAGGAAGTGGGTCTGACGAGCCATGGTACGAGTCATACCTCACTGGTACAAGCCATCCTAGGGTCTCGTGGTGAGAAATAGAATGTGCTCATTAGGAAACCATGAAGTGAAAACCAGATAAAATGAACCGTCAGAGCGGACTATGAGTCATACTAAGCTTCCGTGGTTACAAGCATAGAGTTATCAAATTGACATCCTCAAGCCACGACAAGGAATCACGAGTCGTACAAATAAAGGATGGGTCATATTGAAGGCTCGTGGCTTGATATATAGAGAAGGTGCAATGATGTCACTCCCCAAAACTGGGGTAGGGCGCAGATGGAGCTCGATTCATGATTGATTGAGAAGCTGGCTATATGACATCTGTAACTGGAACACTTAGGCCATCCAAGCCACCTGTCACAATCAATCGGAGTATAAACTAGACCTATAAGGTCTCAACAATATAGGGTAAACAACTAAAATGCAACCAAGGAAATGAGTATGCTAAACCAAGCAATATTAAGTCGACGAGACCACAAACTGAATGACACTGTACACACTAAGCCCACAAATCCTCTAAAGAGTAAACTGACTGATGGTTGGAACAGGGCTCCGACCTACCCATAAATGCATCTCAAAACCCAAGCATAAATAACTAAGCCCTAGCTCCAGGAATAAAGGAGCATACCAACACATCCGTTAATCTCACGAACTGCTACTGCAACTAGCAATCCCAACCTCTACCTGCACCTGCGGCACGAACGTAGGTCCCCAAGCGAAGGGATGTTAGTACGAATGAAATGTACTGGTATGTAAGGATGAAATTGTAAACATGAGATAACAATCCTGTAATAACTGAGTCAGCATATACACATATAAAGGATAGATATAACCTAGAACTCTGCAACCTGTAATTGATAATAACTCACTATAACATAAGTGAACTCACGATAACTGAACCAGGAGTAAGGAATAGTAAAAACCTGGAATCCTGGAAATCGAACCTGATAATAACTCTATAATGAGATGAAAATGCAATTAAGAAATGCACAATAAAGAAACTATAATTGTAATGCCAGCGACTAGCCAACCATAAATTCATATATAAAATTCGTCCAATCGATACCACATCAGGGTAAAATAAAAATATCTCCAGTCAATGTACCACATCGGGGTAAAATAAAGAATCTCCTACCGATATATCATACCAGGGTAAAATAAAAATATCTACAGCTGGTGTACCATACCGGGGTAAAATAAGGATATCTCTAGCCGGTGTATCATACCGAGGTAAAATAAAAATAAATCTCAATCGCAATCATAAATGGAGCCAACAGGGCTCATACAGGCTATCTGTATATTAACTACCATGGAATATGCCGACCCAGGAACTATAACATGTGTAGCATCTTACCATGACCCCAAATACTACAATTATGCCATACACATATAGGTCTTCCATTTAGCATTTAAATACATACATATGCTATGAATGAATTCTAGGGAAGTTCCTAGGACTGGAATATCATAAAGACTGTGTAGACACACGTTCATGATTTTAAACATCTCCTAGCAATACTAACACGAGGAGTAGAGAGGAATAGCTTAACATAACATTTTCTGTTAACAATCTTAAAATTCATTTCGTGCTTGTACTCATTTGACTTTCATACTTTCATATCAAGAATTGTGAGCATACTTTGTTCGTCACACATCATATCACATCTCAACGTAACTTATGAATAGTAAGACATAACTCGTGTATCTCAAACTTGGAGCTCTTTAACATAAAAATATTAGGCAACTATCTAGGGGCTACCTTTAGATAAATAAAGACTTATAGTCGTACTTTAGACAACATAGGAAAGGCTCGTGTGAAACTTTCAATATATGAGGATCTTAGAAAAGCTTAGCGGCATTATAAACAGTTTAGAAACTTCAAAGAAAAAAATCCTTTAAAACTTGAAAAGGTTAATCTAACTCTTAGAACAAATAATCAAAGATAATTATTTAAAAAGTACGATGAAGAACTTCTCTTTAACTTGAGTCACTATCTCAAAATATTCGATTCCAATCATTTCTTAAGAAGTTAACACTTTCCTGGCCTTTCATTATCTTAACACAACTGAACATAAGTAACTTTATTTATAACTCTTTTGCTAAATGTCCTTAGAATAGGGTAAATCTTGCTAGCCATTTGCCTAACTCATTAACAATAGTAACACTTATCATCGAAATTACAACCTTTAACTCTACTTTTTATGTTCATCTTAAATCCTTTTCCAAATAGGATTCGTCATTCCCTACTTAATTATTTACTCTCGTGTTCACTATTCCGGAAACTCTTATACGCACTTACCTTTTTACCTAATTGCCAATAATCTCTTAAACTTCGTCTTACTCATATTTTAACGTCTCTCAAAGGTTCTTGAAATCAACTATGGACAGAGGGCATATAACTCACATATTACCTTAAAAAGGCTAACATTTACTCTTATCTCTCCTTTGCTATTAGGGCCTCAACTTTTACACTTAGGTTAATTTCCTTACACATCTACAACTTTCGAAGAACATGTAATGTGTCTACTTAAAGCCTTAAGCAATTCTCAGGAGGTCTAAATACCTTAAGAGCTCTAATAAACATATAGCGACTTTCTAAAGGCAATCCTTGCTGCTTTAGCACGTAACTTGAACGTAAGCATAAATGTATATATATTATGATTTTCGTATAACCTTTTAACATCACGATATTGTGTATAACCTTCCTATAAAGATGGTTCCATAGAAATATCAATAATTTACTTTGGGTTTCGATCTCTAACTAACTTACTTAATAGGCCAGAAGAGAGATATTCAGAAAACCCGATTTCCTATCTTAAGAACCTGACTTCTATTTTCTAAGTTTAACGTATCGGTTAATTAAGAAACGCATTAATTAGTCTCTTAGCTTAAGGGAGAGGGAACGAGGAACCTTCTCATAGCCCAGATACCTTAAAAGAAGTAGATAAGAGGGTAGGTAACTGTTGTAAGGAAATTCCATTTTATTACCCTCGTTAGCCCTTATTGAGTTAAAATCGATTTAAAATATTAGGTTAGTCTGCACGTCGTCGTTTCTCCATATTTACCAATTTCATTAGAAACCATAATGTGAAACAAATTTGAAACCAAAAATACATAACATAATGTAAAGGATGATCTCACAGTGCCCACGGTGAGGGGACTTCAGACTCAATTTACAACTATGACCTTAATCGAAGGCAATTGCCCTCTTCATCTTAAATTCATGTGTTCCAACTCTTTAGAAAATATACAACATAATACCAAGTAATTCTAACAACTGGTAAGAACCATAATATTCTACTACACAAGGTCAAGTACAAGGGAATGTCCGGATTCATCCTCGGTATGAATTCGTGCTTGAAAATCAAGAGACGAAGAGCCGCCTTACATACCTTTTTTTCGGCGAGCTTTCTTATTCATTTCTTTCTTTCAACAATCAGAACTTATCCCCTGAATTACTTGAGTTTATCACCAAGTGACAAGGCTATTTCAAGACAATTTATCTAGCCAAAATATTACGTCAATAGGCAGTCACAATACAAACAAATAAGGCAACACTTAGCATTTCTTATTTCAACTTGTTTTTACAACTTTGAGGGAAAATAGAGGTACGAAATTACCTCACTTTTCTAATAAAAACTCCCAAAAATATCAAGTATATTCTCAGAAATACAGAGTTGTTCCAACCTTCAAAATGAGAAGAACTTCAACAACAACATACAAACAACGGCAGCCAAACATAACCTCCAACTTCTAGCTTTAGCTAGGATTTTTAGGCATGTTTAGCAATTAGAAACACTTACCACTTGAATGAGAATATCATTGGATATAATAGTAGTATTTTCCTAAAAATCACTTCCCAATAACGCAGCAATCTTTCTGCCCAAAAGGCAGCAACATAACAGCACAACAACTACAACAAGTCAACATACAAACCATAACTTTCTTCAAGTTTTCCTTCAAAAATTCCATAGACTTATTAGAGATTTCAAAAGAGGGAAGTGACTTAACCTTTCTTATGAAAAGTCCCGACTAAGATGGAGTAACTTTAGCTCAAAATAGTCCCAAACATGCGGCAACAACACTGCCAAAACGAAGGTACAAGGCAGCAACAACTTCACCACAACGTTGCCTTCACTTCCATCAACTTTTGCTTGAGTTTTGATGGTGTTTCGTTGAGGGATTTACTCTTGGCTTCTTAGGCATTGCTACTTGAAAAGAGAGAGTATTTCAAAGGGTAAGCAAGCACCTCAAATCTGGAAAAGTTGTAAATAATCTCATGACACAAACCTTAAAATATAAAGGTGTTTGGGCGGTGACCCTTTTTAGGGCGGTGGCCATGTCACTGCCCGATAGTGCCATCATAAAATGCCTATAACATTTTACTTTGAACTCCGGTTGACGAGCTGTTTAATGTTCTTAAAACTAGACTCAAAGACCTTTAGTTTGATATGTCGTGGGGCTTTTATTTCATTATATATTTGGAGATATGGTCATTTAAAATTGACCCTAACTTATAAATTTCACATACTCTTCGCTTTTCCATTCGTACACATTTTCCTTATCATCTACGACCAATATACAACTCGTACTTCCATTAACATAGGATACAAACATCAAATAATCCCCAAAAAATTTTTTGGGTGTAACATCCTCCCCCCCCCCCCTTTATAAACATTCATCCTCGAATGTCATAACACCTTTAACTCATCCTTGTCTTCTGTCATAAATATACATTACAAATATTCGCAAACATATCCTTTCCAGTTGTTGCTTCATGTCAAAGTATACTTATTCAACTCAATCTATTTATCTTACATAGGACAAACGTGCCTTAACACCACATAAGCGATGAACCTTTCTAACCATAAGAAAATTTATACACTACCACGACAAATGATTAACTCCAATACCACACTTTACATTCACTACTTAAGATACAAGATCAATGTTAAATCTAAAGCTGCTTTTACCCTTGCTATTACCATGGCTTGTTATTTGATTGTCCTAATAACAGAAACTAAAGCCTGATCTAGAGATAAAGAAGAAACTAAATCTCCAGGAGAAACTGAATTTCTGGCAACCCAGGGCCTTGAAACACTACATGGGGCCTTAAATAATCCTGTTGACCTGGTCTCCCCACTTTATTCTACTTCCCTGTTGGTACTTGGAGACGGTGAATCAAATTCCTCTATCTTCTGAGCAAATGTTTGTATCTGAGCAATAGTCATAATTGTCTCGGTAGACATTTCCAAACACTCTCAATCCCGATGGGGTCCCAACGTAATACAATTGATATACTCTATCCCTCGATTTCGCACCCTATCTAAAGCATATCGGGACAAAGAATTAAACTTGTGACTATAATTGCGAATACTCATGCTGCCCTGCTCTAGGTATAAAAATTGATTATCTCAAACCCGTTGAAGTTTTTGTGGTAAGTACTGATTCGTGAAGGCTAGGGGATTTAGGCTCAAAACTCCCAGGCACTAGAGCTCTCAAAAGTATTTCCCCTGGACCATGCCATTAGTTTCAACTGTTGATTTTGAAACTTCACTACTCGGGTTAACATATGAAATATTTTCTCAAAATCTCGTCCCTTTGATATACCGGAAGGTGTGGGAGGATCAACAACTCTACCTCCTCCTGGCTCTACTGAAACTGGGACACCATGAGGGGCTAAATCCCTTCCCATGGTAGCTTTGTCTGGAACTAGAAGAACTGTAGGGCGGCTGGGACCCTTTCAAGCATTAGTGCCGATAAATCTTGTAGCCATCTGCCTTACTCCAGGTGAATTCTAAAACATAAGCACGATTTAGATTTCTAACACCCCTTACATCTTTGCTCTATAGCACAATCTATTAATGAAAAAGGTGAAACAACTCCTAAATGCCTTATAGCCTCCTGATTATAAGTATGGTGAACAACATACCCATAAGCAATACTCTACTCGACATGGCTTGTGGACTCCCAAGGATACGAGTTCGCTTTGATACCAAGTCTGTCATGCACCAAAACTGGGGTAGGGCGCAACTGGCACTCGATTCATGATTGATCGAGAAGCTGGCTATATGCAATCTGTAAATGAAACACTTAGGCCATCCAGGACACCTGTCATAATCAACTAGAGTATAAACTATACCTATAAGGTCTCAACAATACAGGGTAAACAACTGAAATGCAACCAAGGAAATGAGTATGCTAAAGCAAGCAACAATAAGTCGATGAGACCACAAACTAAATAACACTGTACACACTAAGTCCACAAATCCTCTAAAGAGTAAACTGACTGATGGTCGGAATAGGGCTCCGACTACCCATAACTACATCTCGAAACTCAAGCATAAATAACTAAGCCCTAGCTCTAGGAAAAAAGGAGCATATCAACACATCCGTTGATCTCACGAACTGCTACTGCAACTAGCAATCCTGACCTCTACCTACACCTGTGGCATGAACACAGGTCCCCAAGCGAAGGGACATCAGTACGAATGAAATGTACTGGCATATAAGGCTGAAACTGTAAACATGAGATAACAATCCCGTAATAACTAACTTGGCACATAAACATATAAAGGATAGATATAACCTGGAACTCTACAACTTATAATTGATAACAACTCATCATAACACAAGTGAACTCAAGGTAACTGAAGCAAGAATAAGGAATAGTAACAACCTGGAATCTTAGAAACTGAACCTGATAATAACTCTATAATGAGATGAAAATGCAATTAAGAAATGCACAAGAAAGAAACTATAAATGTAATGCCAACGACTAGCCAACCATAAATCAATATATAAATTTCATCCAGTCGCGGTACCACATCGAGGTAAAATAAAAATATCTCCGGCCGGTGTACCACACTGGTATAAAATAAAAATATCTCCATGTTACACCATGTAAAAGTTGACAATTAGTAAGCATACGTGTGGATTTGTGATGATTAAAGAGAGTGTGACGTGTGTAAAGAGCCTTGGAAGAGGGGTCGGACAGAACCAGCACACGCAGGGCTAGCGCGATGCACCTGCCTGTAGCGCACTGGCCAGCGTGGCATGCCAGGCCTGCTGTCACCTTGAGAGGCGCAGCGCGACACTAGGGTTGCCGCGATGGCCAGTGCGAGGCGCCCCCTAGTCCACTGCCCAAGTATATATATATAAAGCTCCTTTACTTGTTTAAATCATTTCTCACTTTTGTTTTCGGCCAGAGAGTGTATAATATGAAGAAATTAATCGTTTTTCATCCGATTATGCTATCAAACACTGTACAATCTCAAATTAACTTCAGGTATTAAATTCTAACCCTGCAGGGAGCATTACTACGGATACGCCAGACAAATCGGAACCCCGCCGAGCAAAAGTTGTCAGAATTGCTCCAAATTGATTCCCAAATGATCACAGATGTTAGTAAGCATTTTCCTTTTTGAACTCTCGGGAAATTATAGGTCTTTGACTGTATTATATGTAGTTGAATTATAGTTGTTATTAGTATTAAAAGTTATCATTTTAAGCTGAATTTGGTAGTCTCTTTCTCCTAGTATTACAGTTATATTTGGAAAGAGCTGTTGAACACAAATTGAAATTCGTCAGATAATCGGGAATCAGAAGCTAAGGTATGTTAAGACAAATTCCTTTGGAAAGTTAGTTTCTATAGAATTGTGATACAGTTTGAATCCCAGTAAAGGAGCCAGAAGTATTATTATTGTGATTATCCATTGCTGTTAGCTAAGACCAGTACTCCATGATTAGTTTGGGATTGAATTTTCCCTGTATAGCCTTCCATGGCAAATCTATAATACCCCAAAAGTGCAGAAGAACAGACCCAGGAGGTTAAAAGTTGAAAATTGCAGAAATTGGGAAAATTTTGCATAGGACGGGACAAGGAATGACTCGTGGTATCAAACCACGAGTCGTTGGTTAGGGGAGTGTTTGTGGCAGTGGAGGAAATGAGTGGTATGATGACCCGTTGAGAGATACAACAGCTCATCCTTTGCAGTCATGGTGAAACATGGATTTCAGCAGGTGGGATATAATGGGTCTACCAATGACTCGTTGTGAGATGTAACGACCCGTTGTCACCGATCATCGTTTGGTGGCAAGGAATTCAAGTGTAGATGACGTATCAAGACCGCGAGTCGTTGGAAGGAACCACGGGTTGTGGTGAGGCCCATGGAAAGAAGGTTCAGATTTTTTGATGGGCAAACAAGGGATGGTGTAATGGATTGTGGTTTCAGAGGACGAGTCGTCCTGTCCATCCGTTGGTTAGTTCTGAAAGTAATCCATAGCAGTGCAAACCATGAGCGACAGAATGAGTTATCATTAGCTCTAACGACTCGTTGGTTCCGTCCATTAGTTCAATCCAGCCAGATTTCAGGGAAGGTTCATTAAGGGTAATATTGACTTTTTCACGAATTACGGCCCTAAACTACGTCATTTTGGCTTTCGAAAGATGGGTTTTTAAGAAAATAGCCTATTCTAAACTCTCATTCATGCATGCAAGAATATTGAGAGGTGATCTAAGGGGATTTTAAGCTTTTCTCTTCAATTCTTCCATTTTCATCCTTGGGCTTCTAAGAAGAGTTAGAATTTGATAATCCCAAGTATGTAAGGCTGTCAATGGGTGATTTCTTCCACACCCATGCCCATCCTCTTTGATTTTATAAAATTTTTATTAAAAACTCATGGGGTTTTAAAGATGATATTTGTAAAAGTCTAATGATTTAATTATGGGTTTTGTGATTTTGAAATCTTAACATAATCTATGGATTTTGATCATCTTTTGAGACTTAAATTGATTATAATATTGTCGATTTTTATTTCTAAGCAATTAAGCTTGTTTTGCATGTTCCATGGTTAATTGATTTATGATTTATTTTTTTCCATCGATGTTCTTGACAAGCCCAGCATGAATTATGTTTTAAATTATGAATTTATTATGTTAATTCATTATGATTTTATGAAGTTTAAGCTATATGCATGATCTACAAGTATGTATGAATCTTATTAATCATGAATTATGTTTTTGGCTGACTCACGGGCCTCATGTCATGGTTAGATCACATATGTTCAAGCGTGTTTATAATTATCATGATTTAACTGGCCCATCAACTCATGTATGTATTATTATGAGCGCTATATATGTTTTGGGTGTAGTATCGAACACCGACTAGGTTCGTGGCTCTGGTTAAGCCCTGGATCTCATGAACTACGTGCCACCGTAGGTATGTTGGGACCCATTTCATGTTAGTCCCTGTACCAAATGGCCCTTTTCATGGTGATAACACACTTTCATGGTTCTACCTTTGGCAAGGTACGAACACCCTCCCGACTAGGGTTACACGTCGGGCTTCATGTGTGCTCATATGGGGTATGTCGGTTAAGAGAATCTCCCATTGATCCTCATGATTCATACATGTTTAAGATTATGTATATTGGCTCAAGTCATGTTCAATAAACTTTACTCTTATGATTATGATTACAATTGCATTATGAATGTTTTGGAAACCTTGAGCCTTATGTTATATTACAATATTTATGTTATGATCATGTTGTCCGACTCTTATGTTCATTTATGTTTTTAAATATTTTAAATGTCTGTTTTACTTACCTTGCATACTCGGTATATTCCACGTACTGACTGCATACGTTTTATGTTGTATCATTTCATGATACAGGACCCGGTTCTCAGACTCATCTTCATCATTAGTCCATGTCAGAGTTAGCTACCAGTTTTTTTGGTAAGTCCTAATGTTCGGAGGGCCATATGTCTTGACATTGATGTTGTTCTTTTGTTTCCGTTTTGCTGAGTTAGTTGGGAATGTTGTCCCATCAACCCATCTTACATGATAGAGGCCTTCAAACCATATGTAGTACTCAGATGATATGTATGTCTAGTACTTCCCGATTGTTATGTTATGCTATGTTATGTTTATATTTCCTCTATGTCACATGTTAAGTATTCCGCTTTAAGTGAAATAAAGTTAGATGAATGTCCATGCCATGGATTGACTTAGAGTCTCTTGGGGCACCTTGTCCCGTGTTAAATCCGGTTTTACGTTTGGGTTGTGACAAACTTGGTATCAGAGCCGTAGGTTTGATGTGTCCTAGGGAATCTTAAAGCCACATTAAAAAGAGTCTTTTTCATGGGTGTGAAGTGTTACACTCTTATGAAGAAGAGGCTACGAGATGTTTAGGAAATTTTCCCTTCTTTCATGATCCATGTCGTGCGATAAACGTCTTTCGCTCTTCTAATTCATGCTATTCACATTTGCAGAATCATGCCTCTATGTCGAGTAAATTCTAGGAGAAACAGAAATGGTAATTACCATGAGGCTGCAAATGATGAGGAACATCAGCTTGCCCCACCCATTCACGAGGAGCACGTACCAGAGCCAGCTGCCCATGCTGAGTTTACGGCGGCGATTCAGATGCTGGCACAGGCTATGACTGCCCAGGTCCAAAATCAGACGGTGGCCCATTTCCCTTAGAATGAGAATGCAGCGCAGCTAGGGTGAGGGATTTCTTAAGGATGAGCCCTCTAGAGTTCACGGGGTCAAGGGTGGACGAGGATCCACATGATTTCATTGAGGAGATTCTGAAGATCACCTAGGATATGGGGTGAATAATAGGAAATGCATTGACTTGACCTCCTATCAGCAAAAGGGGGTAGCGCATATATTGTTTAAGCAATGGAGAGATGCCAGGGCAAGCCCGCTAGGTTGGGATGAGTTTCACACTGCATTCATGGATCGGTTCTTCCCTCGGGAGATGAGGGAGCTCAAGGAGGCCGAGTTTGTTAATCTAAATCAAGGTAATCTGTCAGTCTAGGAATATGCATTGGAGTTCACTCAGTTATCTAAATATTCTCTGGTGTTGGTGGTGGATCAACAGGCTCGGGTGAGCCATTTTGTGCATGGAATAGTAGATTACTTGGAAAAGGATTGTCAGGTCACCTTTCTTCACCGGGACATTGATTTTCCCCATATTGTATTGCATGTGTAGAAGATGGAGTCAGTATACAAGAGGCAGAGAGAAGCCAAGAGGGCCAGGACCGATAGTTATGGGGTTTCTCAGGCTAGGTCAGGGGGTGGACCACGTTAGCAGACCCAGCACGGGTCCATTGCTCCAACTCCATCATTGGCCAGCATGCCATCCAGGTTTAGGGGAGACCATAGGAGCAGGGATATAAGCTCAAGGGATCATGGTAGCGTGCAGGTGGAGCGCACTTTTCTAGTTTGTGCGAAGTGTGGCAAGAATCATCCTGGGAGGTGCCTAGTCGGTGCGGATGCTTGTTTTGGGTGTGGCAAACCCGGACACAGGATCAGATATTGCCCTACAGCTAGTTCTACCGCTACAGCAGCACGACCCCCTCAGCAGGGTGCCTCCACTAGTTCAGCAGGTGTTAACACCAAAATAGGTTTTGTGCCCTAGTGCCTCGCCAGGAGCACGAGACTTCACCAGAAGTGGTCACGGGTATGTTACAAGTCTTCAAATTGATGCTTATTCCTTGTTAGATCCAGGAGCTACTTTGTCTTGTGTGACCCCTTATATTGCTAGTAGTTTTGGAGTTAGCCTTGAAATTCTGTCAGAACCGTTCTCTGTATCTACTCCAGTCAGTGAATCAGTGGTGGCTAGGTGGGTATATAGAGGTTGCCCCATCACAATGTTGCATAAAGTTACCTCCGCAGATTTAGTAGAGTTGGTCATGATGGACTTTGATATCATCTTGGGTATGGATTGGTTGTTTTCATGTTATGCTTCGATTAATTGTAGGACCCAGGCGATGGAATTCCAATTTTTGAGTGACTCAATTTTGGAATAGAAGGGTAATTCAACTGTACTAGCCGGTCGGTTTATTTCATATCTTAAGGCCAGGAAAATAATCTCTAAAGGTTGCATGTACCACCTAGTTAGAGTTAAGGATGTAGAGTTCGAGACCTGACTATTCAGTCAGTTCTAGTGGTGTGTGAGTATCTGGAGATTTTCCCTGATGATTTGATAGGTGTTCCGCTGGAAAGGGAAATTGACTTCAGTATTGATTTATTGCTTGATACACAACCTATCTCCATTCCTCCTTAAACGATGGCTCCAACCGAGCTAAAAGAGTTAAAAGAATAGTTGGATAAGGGTTTCACTAGACCGAGCAAGTCTCCATGGGGTGCACCGGTTCTATTTGTTCGGAGGAAGGATGGGTCCCTACAAATGTGTATTGATTATCGGCAGCTGAACAAGGTCACTATCAAGAACAGAGGTACCCCTTGCCCAGGATTGATGATTTATTTGACCAGCTCCAGGGTGCCAGCTGTTTCTCGAAGTTAATTCTCAAGTCCAGGTATCATCAGCTCCAAGTTTGAGAGTGTGATATCCTAAAGACAGCCTTCAGAACCTAGTATAGCCATTACAAGTATGTAGTTATGTCATTTGGACTAACCAATGCTCCTGCAGCTTTTATGGACCTGATGAATAGGGTGTTCAAGCAATCTATGGACATGTTTGTGAACATGTTCATCAATGATATCCTTATATACTCCCAGACCAAGGAGCAGCATGCCGCTCATTTGAGGATAGTGTTGTGAATTCTCAAGGATCGTCAGTTGTATGCAAAGTTTAGCAAGTGTGAATTTTAGCTAGACTCGGTGGCATTTCTGGGTCATGTGGTATCCAGTGAGGTCATGAAGGTAGATTCTCAAAAAATCGAAGCGGTGAAGAATTGGCCTAGAGCAGTGAATCCTTCAGAAATTCAAAGTTTCTTAGGCCTAGTAGGCTACTACCGAAGACTTTTTGAGGGCTTTTCATCAATATCAGCCCCATTGACTAGGTTGACTCAGAAAAAGATAAAGTTCCAATGGTCGGAGGCTTCTGAGGAAAGCTTCAAGGAATTGGAGACCCGACTCACTTCAGCACCAGTGTTGTCTTTTCCAGAGGATACGTATGGATTTGTTGTATATTGTGATGCTTCGAGAGTCAGACTGGGATGTGTGTTTTTGCGGCATGGGAAAGTAACAACTTATACCTCTCGACAACAGAAAGTTCACGAAAAGAATTACCTAACCCATGATCTCGAGTTGGCCGCGGTGGTGTTCGCATTGAAGATATGGCGACATTACTTGTATGGGGTCCACGTGGACATGTTCACGGACCACAAGAGCCTGCAACATGTGTTCAAGCAGAAAGATTTCAATCTTCAGCAAAGGAGGTGGTTGGAGTTATTAAAGGACTATGATATGAGTATTCTTTACCACCGGGGCAAGGCTAATGTGGTGGCGGATGCACTTAGTAGGATCTCTATGGAGAGTGTGTCCTACGTGGATCAGGAAAAGAAGGAGTTGGTAAAAGATGTCCACCAGCTTGCAAGATTGGGAGTTACATTGATCGACTTAACTGATGGTGGCATTGTTGTGCAGAATGGGTCAAAATCGTCCTTGGTGGTTGATGTCAAATCTAAGAAAGATGAGGATCCAATTTTGAGGATGTTGAAGAAAGCGGTGCGGAGTCAAAAGGTGGAGGTTTTTTTCCAAGGGGGAGATGGTGTGCTACGGTACCAAGGTTGCCTATGTGTCCCAGACATTGATGATTTAAGAGTTCGGATATTGCATGAGGCACATGGAACCATATATTTTATCCATCCATGATCCACGAAGATGTATCCAGACTTGCAAGAAATATATTGGTGGGATGGTATGAAGAAGGATATTGCAGAGTTCATAGCCAAATGTCAAAACTGTCAGCAAGTGAAAGTCGGGCATCAAAGGTCGGGAGGCATACTTCAGAATGTTAGCATTTCCACATGGAAGTGGGAAGAAATTAATATGGATTTCATTATAGTCCTACCTCGTACTCAATGACACTATGATTCCATCTGGGTGGTGGTAGACAGGTTAACTAACGCTGCACATTTTCTATCGGTTAAGACCACAGATTCAACGGATGATTATGCCAAATTGTATATATGGGAGTTGATTCAACTTCATGGAGTGCCCTTGTTTTTAGACCGAGGTACTCAGTTTACCTCCCAGTTCTAGTGGTCTTTTCAGAAGGGACTTGGGACTCAAGTCAAGCTTAGCACAGCCTTTCATCCACAAATGGATGGCCAAGCCGAACGAACAATCCAGACTCTTGAGGACATATTGAGGGCATGTGTTATGGAAATTAAAGGTGGTTGGGATGATCATTTTCCCTTAATCGAGTTTGCTTATAATAACAGCTATCACTCTAGTATCCAGATGGCACCGTTCGAGGCTCTTTATGGGTGAAGGTGTAGATCGCCCATTGGATGATTTAAGGTTGGTGAGGCAGTCATGATAGGACCTAATTCGGTTTTTGAGGCCATGGTAAAGGTCCAGTTCATAAGGGACCGGTTAAAAACTGCTCAGAGTCGTTAGAAATCGTACACTTATGTGAGGAGAAGGGATCTGGAGTTTGATGTGGATGACTGGGTATTTCTAAAGGTATCTCCCATGAAGGGAGTCATGCAGTTTCGAAAGAAAGGGAAACTCAGTCTCCGATATGTTGGCCCCTATCGAGTGGTGAGAAGTGTTGGTAAGGTGGCATATGAGTTGGATATTCCATCGGAGTTATCTTCTGTACATCCCGTGTTTCATGTGTCGCTTTTGAAGAAGTGTTTTGGAGATCCAGCTTTAGTGGTTCTGGTCGACAGCGTCGGTATGAAAGACAGCCTCAGCTTTGAAGAAGTTCCAGTGGAAATATTAGATCATCAAGTCCGTAAGCTAAGGAACAAGGAATTAGCCTTAGTTAAGGTTTTATGGAGAAATCAGCATGTTGAGTGAGCTACATGGGAAACCTAAGAAGATATGATGGCTAAATACCCACATTTGTTCTCTACAAGCTCAATTCCGACTTGAGGTACTAGTCTTTCCCCATGACTCTATTTAGTTTCCATGTTAAGTTCATGTGTTCAAGTTTCTTTTATGTGTATGAATGTGAATGTGAAGCATGAGATCAGTTCAGCTATGTGTTACGAATCAAAGATAGTAATTCCATAAAATTTTGGTTAAAATGATTAGTATTTGAGTATGAAAATTGTATGTCTCTGATTTCTGCTCATTTCTAACATTCGAGGATGAATGTTCCCAAGGGGGAGATATTGTAATACCCCGGAAGTGCGTAAGAATAGACTCGGGAGGTTAAAAGTTGAAAACTATAGAAATTGTGAAAATTTTGCGCAGGACGGGCCAAGGAACGAATCGTGGTACCAAACCATGAGTCATTGTATGAGTCTCTGGTTAGGGGATTGTTGGTGGCAGTGGAGGCAATGAGTGGTATTATGACCTATTGTGAGATACAAGTGCCGTAATCTGCAGTCATGGTGAAACATGGATCTCAGCAGGTGGGATACAATTGGTCTACCAACAACTCGTTGTGAGATGTAATGACCCGTTGTCACCGGTCATCGTTGGGTGGCAATGAATTCTAGAGTAGATGAAGGATCAAGACCACAACTTGTTGGAAGGAACCACGGGTCGTGGTGAAGCCCGTGGTAAGCAGGTTCAGATTTTGTGGTGAGCAAACAACGAACGGTGTAACAGATCGTGGTTTCATAGGATAAGTCGTCCTATCCGTCCGTTGGTTAGTTTCGAAAGTAAGCCACAACAGTGCAAACCAGGAGCGATAGAATGGGTTGTTGTTAGCTCTAACAAACTGTTGGTTTCGTCCATTAGTTCAATCCGGCCAGATTTTAGGGCAGGTTCATTAAGAGTAATTTCAACTTGTTCATGATATGAGGCCCTAAACTACGTCGTTTTGTCTTGGGAAAGATGGGTTTTTAATAAAATGGCCTATTATAAACTCTCATTCATGCATGCAAGGATATTGAAAGGTGATCTAAGGGGATTTTAAGCTTTTCTCTTCAATTCTTCCAATTTCAATTTTTGGCTTCTAAGTAGAGTTAGAATTTGATAATCCCAGTTAT
The DNA here is from genome assembly GCA_035772735.1 of Datura wrightii. Classification (NCBI taxonomy): domain Eukaryota; kingdom Viridiplantae; phylum Streptophyta; class Magnoliopsida; order Solanales; family Solanaceae; genus Datura; species Datura wrightii. Next base: position 151,262,774 of record JASDFA010000018.1, read on the forward strand.
GTAAGGTTGTCAATGGGTGATTTCTTCAACACCCATACCCATCCTCTTTGATTTTACAAAAATTTTATTAAAAACTCATGGGGTTTTGAAGATGATTTTTATAAAAGTCTAATGATTTAATTATGAGTTTTGTGATTTTAAATTCTTATCATAATCTATCGATTTTGATCATCTTTTGAGATTTAAATTGATTATAATATTGTCGATTTTCATTTCTAAGCAATTAAGCTTTATTATGCCTGTCCCATGGTGAATTCATTTATGATCCTTTTTTTCCATCGATGTTCTTGAATAGTCCAACATGAATTATGTTTAAAATTATGAATTTATTATGTTATTCGTTATGATTTTATGAAGTTCAAGCTATATGCACGATCTACAAGTATGTATAAATCTTATTAATCATAAATTATGTTTTTGGCCGACTCACGGGCCTCATGTCATGGCTAGATCACATATGTTCAATCATGTTTATGATTATCATGATTTAACTAACCCATATATGTGTTATTATGACCACTATATATGTTTTGGGTGTAGTATCGAACACCGAGTAGGTTCGAGGCTCAGGTTAAGCCCTGGATCTCATGAACTACGTTCCACCGAGTAGGTTTGGGCTTCATGTGTGCTCATATGGGGTATGTCTTTTAAGAGAATCTCTCAATGTTCCTCATGATTCATGCATGTTAATGATTATGTATATTGGCTCAAGTCATGTTAAATAAAGCTTTTCTCTTATGATTATGATTACGATTGTATTAAGAATGTCTTAAAAACCTTGAGCCTTATGTTATATTACGATATTTATGTTATGAGCATGTTGGTCCTACTCTTATGTTCATTTATGAGTTTTAAATATTTTAAATGTATGTTTTACTTACCTTGCATACTCGGTACATTCCACGTACTGACAGTATACTTTATATGTTGTATCGTTTCATGATACAAGACCGGGTTCTTAAGCTCATCTCCATAATTAGTTCATCCCAGAGTTAGCTACCAGCTTTGTTGGTGAGTCCTCATGTTCCGAGGGCCATATGTCCAGACATTGATGATGTTCTTTTGTTTCCGTTTTGCCGGGTTAGTTGGGGATGTTGTCCCATCAATCCATCTTACATGATAGAGGCTTTCAAACCATATGTAGTACTCAACTGATATGTATGTCTCTTACTTCCCGATTGTTATGCTATGCTATGTTACATTTATGTTTCTGCTATGTCACATGTTTAGTATTCTGCTTTAAGTGAAATAAAATTAGATGAGTGTTCATGCCATGGGTTGACTTGGATCTCTTGGGGCTCCTTGTCCTGTGTTACGATTCGGGTCTACTTTCGGGTTGTGACACAACCCCAGGGTTACTAGTTGTTTTGTTGCCTTCTAGGTGCTATATAACTTCGCTCTAAGGAGCGATATACCATCCCAAGGGACGATGATAGGGCCCAAGGGCCTTATACAGTCCATTCAATGGCTAGACTACCAGTTTTATGTCGTATCGGCATCACACCCCCATCGAACCTGGTGCCTGGGGTGCAGTTATCAAAAAGTCCACTAGACTCAGACACAACTACAGTTCAGGGGCCGAGCGGGCTCAGCTGCTGACCCAAGGGACTGGTAGGTTGGGTACAATTATTAGTTGACTCATTTTGACCTTGTTAGTGGTATATAGATTAAAGAGTACTCGCCAGGGCTTATGGGGGCCCCGCGTGTGTTATTCTGTGCTGGTTGTACCTTTCGGCTTATGGGGGCTAGATAAGGTTTTTGTTTGCACTATTTACTGATAAATTAGATAGTAGGAAGTTAAGTTAATCAGGTTATATTTATATACCTTCCACTCAGTTACTTTTAGTTCATCCTAAGTTTTATTTAGTTATTTTTAGTTACTTCCTTACATATTTTGTACATATTGTACTGATGCCCATCCTTGGGGCACTGTGTTACTTGCTTGCAGGTGCAGATAGACACAGATCAGGACCTCCTTAGCTTTCAGCCCGAGTCAGCAGTATAGTTAGCTCCCTTCCTCTGTAGCTGATTAGTTAGAAGGTTTGCTCTTTTAACTGTACAGTATGGGTAGGTCGGGCCTTGTCACAACCATTATTCCCCTCCTAGAGGCTTACAGATTTACAGATTCCATGTGGTTAGTTTGTTGTTGGCCGTGTGGGGCCTATATATGTTTCATTTCTTGTGATGGCCGTGTGAGGCCTTGTTTAGTTGTTAGACAGTGGCCTTGTCAACTATAGTATAGTTATAGTTACCTGATATTTATTTCAGTTATAACTAGATAGCATGGTGTTCTTGTTGGCTCGAATAGGATTCCCTTTTATTGCTTGTTGTTGGTTAGCTATTTCCATTTACAGGTGGCTATATGGCCTTGTCGGCCGGAGGCTGTATTTACAGCTAAGATATAGCTCGTTGTTTTTTTGAATTGGGTTGCAGCCATGCACCAGATGTGCATAACCCTAGCCAGGTCAATCAGATTCACGTGTGGCACTAGGTGCCAGTCATGCCTCTCAAGGTGGGGCGTGACAAACTTGGTATCAGAGAAGGTCATATCCCAGGGAGTTTGCAAGCTGTGTCAAGTATAGTCTTGTCTATGGATGTGTTGTGCACCACATTCTATAGACAGGAATGATAGGGTGGTTACTCTTCTTTCTCTTCCAAGTCGTGCTGTAGAGCTATGCTATATAGGGTTAAGTCCCTAAGCTTACTATATTCTACTTGTCAATAGAGAAATGTCGACACAGCACAAACCACGACCGGTAGGAAGTTAGATGTCGCAGCAGGAGAAGGCACTAGCAGGGTGCCCCAGTCAGAGCCAGCCCGATCTGAGGGTAATAGGGAGACTTCATCTCAGTCTCCCTAGCACTCTTTACCTCGCCAAGAGCCTTCCAGAGCGGCAGATATTTCGGTACCACTTCAAGAAGCTCCTATATCGATACCATCAGACCAAGAGGTCAGGAGCGCTGTCTTCATGTTAGCTCAGATGATGGCTGCGCAGCGTCAGCCAGTGGCACCCATGGTTGCTGAATCTTCAGGAGGACCTGGTAGCTCGAGGATTCAAGAGTTTCTCGCGCTGAGTCTCCAACAGTTCACAGGGACAGACCGAGATGAGGACCCTTAGGACTTTTTGGACCAGCTACAGCAGATATTTAGTGTAATGCATGCCACGCCTGCAGAGTTGGTTGAGTTAGCGGTATTTAGATTGCGGGACATAGCAGTGTTATGGTACAAGAGTTGGGAGAGGTCCCAAGGTATAAATGTTTCCCCTCCGACTTGGCCCAGCTTTCAGAGGCCTTCTTGGACCACTATTTGCCGCGAGAAATCCGACAGGCTCAGGTAGATCATTTTTTGCATCTGGAGCAGGGTTCGATGAGTGTTCGGGAGTATGTTATGAGATTTGACTCCTTAGCCCGATATGCACCAGCTTTTGTAGACACTATACCGTCCAGGGTGCACCAATTCATTATGGGGCTGCTTCCAGAGTACGTGGATACTTGTGTTATAGCTACTCTGTGAGAGGACATGGATATCTCCCATATTCAGGAATTTGCTCAGAGTATTGAGGGAATTAGGCAGTGGCAGGAGGAGTTAGAGAGGGCGAAACAGGAGCAGCACCACACGGCTAAGCCTAGTGACACTCAGGCAGAGTTTCAAGGCGCACCTAGGCAAAAATTATCAGGCAGACCACCCAGAGCCCCACCTCCATAGCAGTAGTAGGGTGGTAGATCAGGCCGTCTGGGGCAGTCAGAACCTGGCGAGAGCTTACAACCATCGGGTTCGCAACAATAGAGAGGGTTAGAGAAAAGTAGACTCACTGTTCTACCTTTCCCTATTTACAATTGACGTCACCTTGGGGAATGCACATATGGTTCTACTACGTGTTACACCTGTAGACAAGAGGATCACATGATGAGAGACTGTCAAGCCAGCGGTCAGAGTAATCGGGACTGACAGGATAGATATTCAATAGGGTCATGTGCCTTAGCATCTCCAGCAGGGCATAGGCTCTCAACTCCAGCTGGCACAGGCCGAGGCAAGTCAAGGGCATCGAGTTCAGGCACTGGTCCAGATCGCACCTATGCTTTACAATGGCAGCAGGAGTCTTAGTCGTTGCCAAATGTTGTGACAGATATGCTAGAAATTGTTCTGATTCTGTGTATGCTTTGATAGACCTAGGTTCCACTTCATCTTATGTTACACCATTAGTGCCCCGGATGTTCAGTATAACACCAGAATTGCTTCAACAACCCTTTTCAGTGTCTGCACCCATCGGTGATTTCATTATAGCTAAAAAGATATATCGGGGTTGCACAGTAGAGGTTGTTGATTTCAAAACTTTGATGGATTTAGTGGAACTAGAAATGATTGATTGTGATGCAATTATCGGTATGGATTGGCTAGCATCATGTTACACCACTGTAGAATGTTGGACCAAGACTGTTCGATTCCACATTCCAGGGAGGTAATACGAGAGTGGAAAGGCAATGCAGCCACGCAAAAAGGTAGGTTTATATTCTATCTACGAGCGAGAAAGTTGATAGCAAAGGTTTGAATCTATCATATTGTCAGGGTTCAAAAAGTCCAAGCAAAATCCTCGACTCTTCAGTCGATTCAAGTAGTCAATGAATTTCCAGATGTATTCCCAGATAAACTTCTTGGTATTCCCCCAAAACGGGAAATCGATTTTGCTATCGACCTAATACCAGGTACTTAGCCTATATCCATCCTTCCATACCTAATGGCTGCTCCTAAGCTTAGAGAATTAAAGGAACAACTGAAATATCTGCCGGATAAGGGCTTCATTAGGCCGAGTACTTCACCTTGGGGTGCGCTAGTTCTGTTTGTAAGAAAGAAAGATGGCTCCCTCCGCAGGTGTTTAGATTATCGGCAACTAAATAAAGTCACCATCAATAATAAATACTCGCTTCCTGGGATAGATGACTTGTTTGATCAGCTGCAAGGGGCGAAGTATTTCTCTAAGATCGACTTAAGGTCTAGGTATCACCAGGTGCAGGTTCTGGAGAGAGATATACCAAAAATGGCTTTCAGGACCAGGTACGATCATTTTGAATTCCTGGTTATGCTCTTCAGGTTGATGAATGCCCCAGCAGTGTTCATGGATTTGATGAACAGTATCTTCAGGCCATATCTAGACTTGTTTGTGATAGTATTCATTAATGACATTCTATTGTATTCCCGCTCAAAAGCATAACACCGAGATCATTTGCGAACAGTGCTCCAAATTCTTAGGGATCGCCAGTTGTATGCAAAATTTTCTAAATGTGAGTTCAGGCTAAATTCGGTAGCCTTTCTGGGTAACATTGAGTCGGATGTCGGTATTCAGGTAGATTCACAAAAGATTGGGCCAATAAAGACATGGAGTAGACTTATAACTCCAACTGAGGTACGCATTTTCCTGGGGTTAGCAGGGTATTATAGAAGATTTGTTGAGGGATTTTCTTCTCATCAGTGCCTTTCACCAAGTTAACTCAAAAAGTGGCTAAATTTCACTGGACCAAAGTGTGTGAATAGAGTTTTCAGGAGTAGAAAAATAGATTGATAGCGACCGCACTAGCTTTGTCGGAAGGTTCAGAGGGTTATGTAGTGTATTGTGATTCTTCGAGCATTAGGTTAAGTTGTGTTCTGATATAACATGGTAAGGTAATTGCTTATGCTTCAATGCAGCTGAGGAAGCATGAAAAGAACTATCCCACTCATGACCTGGAGTTAGCGGCAGTAGTTGACGCCTTAAAAATCTGAAGACATTACCCGTCTGGAGTGCACATGGACATTTTTACTGATCATAAGACCCTCCAGTACATCTTTACATAGAAAGATTTGAATCTGTAGCAGTGTCGCTAGTTAAAATTGTTGAAGGACTACAACATGAATATTTTATACCATCCAGGGAAGGATAATATCATAGCGGATGCCCTTAGTTGTAGATCAATGGGGAGTTTAGTACATTTGAGGCCCGAACAGCGGAAGCTGGCCCGAGAATTACACCAGTTAGCCATCCTAGTCGTCCGAATAGTGGACTCGGGAGACAATGGGGCAGTGATTGAGAATACCGCAGTATCATCCCTGGTTGTAGAGCTAAAAGAGCGGCAGTATAAAGATCCTACCTGGTTCATCTTAGAGATAAGGTTCAACAAGGTTGGTTAGTGATATTTGAATTGACAGAAGACAGGGTCCTGAGATGTAAGGGTCGCCTCTGCGTTCCCTATGTGGCAGGACTTCGCTAGAAGATCATGGTAGAGGTATATTATTCCCATTATTCTATTCACTCAAGTTCAACAAAGATGTATCCTGACATAAAAGAGATTTACTAGTGGTGCGGAATGAAAAAAGGTGTAGCAGAATTTGCAGCACAATGCCCTAACTGTCAGCAAGTAAAAGCGGAACATCAAAAACCCAGTGGATTGACCCAAGAGATAGCGGTACCTATGTGGAAATGGGAAGCAATCAACATGGATTTTATGACAGGGTTACCCCGTACCAGGCCTATCTAGGTGATTGTTGACAGATTAATGAAATCAGCTTTTTCCTGCCAGTCAGGACCACCTTCTCAGCCGAGGACTATGCTGAATTGTATATCATAGAAATAGTTATATTACATGGTGTCCCGAAATCTATCATTTCTAACAGAGGGCACAACTCCCAGTTAGATTCTAGCAGGCATTTCATAAAGGCTTGGGAACACAGGTTAATTTGAGTACAGCCTTCCATCCACAAATAGACGAGCTGGCAGGACGTACAATTCAGACACTCGAGGATATGTTGCGGGCGTGTGTGTTAGACTTCGGGGGTAGTTGGTATGAGCATTTACCCCTAATTGAATTTTCTCACAAAAACAGTTACCATTCGGTAATCCAGATGGCACCTTATGAGGCCTTATATGGGCGGAAATGCAAATCCCATATCAGGTGGTTTGAAGTAGGGCAGTCAGAATTAGTAGGACCTAATATGATCCACCAGTTAGAGGAGAAAGTAAAGCTTATTAGAGAGCGCTTGCTGACAGCTCAGAGTCGCCAGAAAGCCTACTCTAATATGCAGCGTAGACACCTGGAATTCAAGTTGGTGATTGGGTTTTTCTAAAAGTTTCTCCAATGAAGGGTGTAATGAGGTTTGGTAAAAAGGACAAGCTTAGCCCTAGGTTTATTGGGCCATATCAGATCCTCCAGAGAATAGGCCAAGTGGCTTATGAGTTAGACTTACCCCCAGAGTTAGAATTTGTTTACCCGGTCTTTCACGTGTCAATGTTATGGAAGTGTATAGGGGACCCTTCCCAAGTCGTGCCAATTGAGGAAGTCCAGGTTACTGAGGAGTTAGTCTAAGAAGAGGTTCTAGTAGCCATATTAGATTGGCAGGTTCATAGATTGAGAACAAAATATGTCATCTCTTTTAAAGTATTATGGAGGAACAAGAATAAGGAAGAGATAACCTGGGAAGCTGAGGATGATATGAAATCTAGGTATCCTCACCTATTCCAGGATTGATCCAGATTATGTAGTTAAGGTAAGGTTCTTATTCAATTATTATTTTACTACTTGTACTATTAGTACTGCTGCTTAGCTACCCCCTTTTATTGCGTAATGCCTGTTATAGTGTCCTGCAAGGTGCCCATATTGGACTTTTCTGTGTTTCAGGTTTCTAGATAGTTCATATTATAGAGGAGATTTTGTCAAAAATTTTTTAAATCTTGGGTAAGAGAGTTCACCTGAAAATGACATTCGAGGATGAATGTTCCTAAGTGGGGAGAATGTTACACCCGTAAAAGTTAATGATTAGTAAGCGTATGCGTGGATTTGTGACGAATAAAGAGAGTGTAATGCGTGTACAAAGCTTTGGAAGCGGGGTCGGATGGAACCAGCGCGACGCGCCAACCAGCAGTGCACTAGCCAGTGCGGCACGCCAGGCCTGATGGCGCCTTGATAGGAGCGGCGTGGCACTGGTATTGCTGCAATGGGCAGCACGAGGCGCTCCCCAGTCTACCGCCTAAGTATATATTTAAAGCATCTTCACTTGTTTAAATCATTTCTCACTTTTGTTTTCGGCCAGAGAAAGTATAATATAAAGAAATCAATCATTTTTCATATGATTACGCTATCAAACGCAGTCGAATCTCAAATTAACTTCAGGTATTGAATTCTAACCTTGCAGGGAGTATTACTATGGAGTTATTTTCTCAAAATACGCCCGCAAATTGGAACCCCACTGAGAAAAAGTTGTCAGAATTGCTTCAAACTGATTCTTTAACGATCACAAACATTAGGTAAGCATTTCTCCCTTCTGAACTCTTGAGAAATTATAGGTTTTCGGACGTCTTTTACGTAGATGAATTATAGTTGCTATTAGTATTAAAAGTTATCATTTTAAGTAGAATTTGGTATTGAAATTAGTATCTTTCTCCTAGTATTAAGGTTATATTTTAAAAGAGTTGTTGAACACAAATTGATACTCGTCAGATAATTGGGAATCAACAGCTAAGGTATGTTAAGGCAAATTCTTTCGGCAAGTTAGTTTCTATAGTATTGTGATACAGTTTGAATCCTAGTAAAGGAGCCAGAAGTATTGTTATTGTGATTAGTTGTTGTTGTTAGCTGAGACCAGTACTCCATGTTTAGCTTGGGACTGACTTTGCCCTATATAGCCTTCCATGACCAACCCCAGAGTTAGTAGCTGTGTCGTTTCCCGCCAGGGGCTATATGACGTCTCTCCAAGGAGAGATATGTTGTCCCAAGGGACGATGATAAGGCTCATGGGCCATATACAGTCCATTCCATGGCTGGACTACCAGTTTTATGTCGTATCAACATCACACCCCCGTCGAGCCTGGTGCTCGGGGTGCAGTTATCAGGAGTCCATTGGACTCAGACACAACTACAGTTCATGGGCCGAGTGGGCTCAATTGTAGACCTAGGGGACTAGTAGGTTGGCTATAGTTATTAGTTGACTTATTTTGACCTTGTTAGGGGTATATAGATTGAAGTGTACTCATCAGGGCTTATGGGGAGCTAGGTGGGTTATTCTGTGCTGGTTATACCTTCCGGCTTATCTTGGCCAAATAAGGTTCTTGTTTGCACTATTTCCTCCTAAGATTTATTTGGTTATTTTTAATTATTGCCTTATATATTTGGTACATATTATACTGACACCCATCCTTGGGGCGCTGCATTACTTGCCTGCAGGTGCGAATAAACGCGGATCAGGATCTCCTTAGCTTTCAGCCTGAGTCAGCAGTGTAGTTAGCTCCCTTCCTCCGGAGCTGATTAGTTAGAAGGTTTGCTCTTTTGATTGTATAGTATGGGTAGTTCGAGGACCTGTCTCGACCATTATTCCACTCCTAGAGGCTTGCATATTTAAAGATTCCTTGTGGTTAGTTTGTTGTTGGCCATGTGGGGCCTATATATGTTTTATTTCGTGTGATGGATGTGTGGGGCCTTATTTAGCTATTAAACAGTGGCCTTGTCAGCCATAGTATAGTTATAGTTACTTGATTTTGATTTCAGTTATAACTAGACAACATCGTGGTCTTGTCGGCCCGCATAGGATTCCCATTTATTGCTTGTTGTTGGTTAGCTGTTTTCATTTTCAGGTGGCTATATGGCCTTGTCGGCCGAAGGCTGTATTTACAGCCAAGATATAGCTCGTTGTTTTCTTTAATTAGGTTGGAGGCATGCACTAGACATGCATAAGCCTAGCCAGGTCAATTAGATTCCAGTGTGGCACTAGGTGCCAGTCATGCCTCCTAAGGTGGGGCGTGACACTCCAGCCGATTTACCACACTGGGGTAATATAAAAATATCTCCAGTCGGTGTATCATACGAGGGTAAAATAAAAATATCTTCGGTCGGTGTATCATACCGAGGTAAAATAAGGATATCTCCAGCCGGTGTATCATACCAGGATAAAATAAATATAAATCTCAATCGCAATCATAAAATGGAGTTGATAGTGGCTCATACAGACTATTTGTATACTGACCACCATGAAATATGCCGACTCAGTAACTATAACATGTGTAGGATCTTACCACGACCCTAAATACTATAATTATGCCATACACATATAGGTATTTCATTTAGCATTTAAATACATACATATGTTCTGAATGAATTCTAGGGAAGTTCCTAGGACAGGAATATCATAAAGACTGTATAGACACACATTCATGATTTTAAACATCTCCTAGCAATACTAATACGAGGAGCAGAGAGGAATAGCTTAACTTAACATTTTCTATTAACAATCTTAACATTCATTTCGTGCTTATACTCATTTGACTTTCATACTTTCATATCAAAAATTGTGAGTATACCTCATTCATTGCACATCATATCACGTCTCAACATAACTCATGAACAGGAAGACATAACTCGCGTATCTCAAACTTGGAGCTCTTTAACTTAGAAACACTAGGCAACTATCTAGGGGCTGCCTTAAGATAAATAAAGACTTATAGTCGTGCTTTAGAAAACCTAGGAAAATCTTATGTGAAACTTGCAATATATGAGGAGCTTAGAAAAGCTTAGTGGCATTATAAACAGTTTAGGAATTTCCAGATAAAATCCTTTAAAACTTGAAAAAATTAATCCAACTCTTAGAACAAATAATCAAAGATAATTATTTTAAAAGTATGATGAAGAACGTCTCTTTAACTTGAGTCACTATCTTAAAATATTCAATTCTAATCATTTCTTAAGAAGTTAACACTTTGCTGGCCTTTCATTAGCTTAACACAACTGAACATAAACAATGTTATTTATAACTCTTTTGCTAAATGTGTTTAGAACAGGGTAATCTTGCTAGCCATTTTCGTAACTCATTAACAATCGTAACACTTATCATCTAAGTTAACAACCTTTAGCTCTACTTTCGTATTCATGTTAAATTCTTTTCCAAACAGGATTCGTCATTCCCTACTTAATTATTTACTCTCGTGTTCACTATTCCAGCAATTTTTATACGCACTTACCTTTTTACCTAATTGCCAACCTTATCTCTTAAACTTCGTCTTGCTCATAATTTAACATTGCTCAAAGGTTCTTAAAATCAACTACGGACAAAGGGCATATAACTCACATATTACCTTAAAAGGTCTAACATTTACTCTTATCTCTCCTTTGCTACTAGTGCCTCAACTTTTACACTTGGGTTAATTTCCTTACACATATACAACTTTCAAAGAACATGTGACGTGTCTACTTAAAGCCTTAAGCAATTTTAGGAAGTCTAGATAACTCAAGAGCTCTAATAAATATATAGCGACTTTCTAAAGGCAATCTTTGCCTCTTTAGCGCGTAAGTTGAATGTAATCATAAATGTATATATATTATGATTTTTTCATATAACCTTTTAACATAAATATATTATGTATAACCTTCCAATAAATATTGTTCCATTGAAATATCAATCATTTACCCATTCGGGTTCTATTTTCCAAGTTTAACGTATCGGTTAATTAAGAAACGCGTTAATTAGTCGCTTAGCTTAAGAGAGAGGGATTGAGGAACCTTCTGATGGCACCAGGTATCTTATAATATGCACATAAGAGGGTAGGTAATTGTTGTAAGGAAATGCCATTTCGTTACCCTCGTTAGCCCTTATTTAGTTAAAACGGATTTCAAATATTTGGTTCACACGCGCGTCTTCATCTTGCCATGTTTACCAATTTACTTAGAAACCATAATGTGAAACAACTTTGACACCATAAATACATAACATAATGTAAAGGACTAGCTAATAGTTCCCACACTGAGGGGACTTCAGACTCAGTTTACAACTATGACCATAATCGAAGGCAATTGCCCTCTTCACTTTAATTCATGTGTTCCAACTTTTTAGAAAATACACAACTTAATACCAAGTAATTCAAACAATAGGGAAGAGACATAATATGATACTACAGAAACTCAAGTAGAGGGGAATGCTAGATTCATTCTCGGCATGAATTCTTGCTTGAAAATCAAGAGAAAAAGAGGGTCTTACATACATTTTTTCAGCGAGATTTGTTATGTCGTTTCTTTCTTTAAACAATTAGAACCTATCCCCTTAAATTAATTTAGTTTATCACCAAGTGACAATGCTGTTTCAAGCCAATTTATCTAGTCAAAACATTACATCAAAAGGCAGTCACAACACAAACAAATAAGGCAACACTTAGCATTTCTTATTTCAACTTGTTTCTACAACTTTGAGGGAAAATAGAGGTAGGAAATTACCTCACTTTTATCATGAAAAACTCACACAAATATAGAGTATATTGTTAGAAAAAACTGGTTGTTCCAACCTTCAAAAATGAGCAGAATTTCAACAACAACATACCAACAACGGCAGCCCAACATAACCTCCAACTTCTAGCTTTAGCTAGGATTTTTAGGCAAGTTTAGCAATTAGAAACACTTACCCTTTGCATGAGAATATCCTTGTAAATAACATGATTATTTTCCTCAAATCACCTTTCAATAATGCAACAATCTTGCTGCCCAAAATGCTGCAAGTGAACATACAAACCATAACTTTCTTCTAGTTTTCCTTCAGTAATTCCATAGACTTATTAGAGATTTCAAAAGAGAGAAGTGACTTGATCTTTATTATGAATAATTCCTACTAATATGGAGTATAACTTTATCTCAAAATAGTCCCAGACACGCAGCAACAATACTGCCAAAACAAAGCTACAAGGTAGCAACAACTTCATCACAACGTTGCCTTCACTTCTATCAACTTTTGCTTGAGTTTTGATGATGTTTTCTTGAGGGATTTACTCTTAGTCTCTTAAGCATTGCTACTAGAAAAAAGAGAGAATTTAATAGGGTAACCAAGCACCTAAAATCTGGAAAAGTTGAAAATGATCTCATAATACAAAACTTAAAATATAAAGGTGTTTGGGCGGTGGCCATGTCACTACCTGATAATAACACTATAAAATGCCTATAACGTTTTACTCCAAACTCCAATTGATGAGCTATTTAATGTTCTGAAAACTAGACTCAAAGACCTTTAATTTAATAGGTCGTGAGGCTTCTAGTTCATTATATATTGGGAGATATGGTCATTTAAAGATGGACCTAACTTATAAACTTCACATACTTTTCGATTTTCCATTTGTACACATTTCCCTTGTGATCTATGACAAATATACAATCCGTACTTCATTTAACATAGCATACAAACATCAAATAATCACCAAAAAATTTCCAAAGTGTAACAAATGAGAGATGATCAACCATGACCAAAAGTCATGACTCGTGGTATCCTACCATGAGTCATCTTGAGCATTCATACTTGAGAAGTCCAAGACTGAGTGTGCTACAAGAAGTACATCCTATGAGTCGTGATATCCTGCCACAATTCATTGTATTCCTGACTCTGGAATCCTTTCTAAATTAGGAAAGGAATTTTATTTTTGTATAATACTTTCTTAGGTTTTATTTTGTATTATCCAGTGTAGAACAGTTTCAGACTTGTTTTAGGACACTTAATATACGCCCCTTTGAGGTCGAAGAAATGCACGACTATATTATGTTCTTGGGTTCAAAGATTAATATCAATTGCTTTATTGGATTTACTTTGTTCAATTTATAGGTTTGTAGTTATGTCTTCTCTCATGAATTCTCTTTGTGTTCCTACAAAGTAGGGTTATTATAATGATTCTAAACCAATATGAATGTTTGCATTGCTATTCCTTTCATTATGAATACTTTTTAATGGTGCACAACATTAGAACTTGCCTGTATTCTCTACTTGGTTGAACCTAGAGAAGTAGAGATTAGGAAAAGGGAACTAGCAAAAGAGACTTGAAACTACCAACTTAAATTAATAGCTTGAGTCGTGGTCACAGAAAAGCTAATTTGAAATTATTGATAAGGGTTAAAATGCAAAGCTTATGAGACCTGTTCCAATAATTGAGGAGAGTCATCTAATAGGGGCAAACTAGTCATTTAGGTGAATATAACTTATTGACTCTATATGTTAAATATTGGGATAGATCACAAGTATGATAATCCTCCATACTTATGAAGTCATGGGGAATACATCTCTAGTAGTTTTACATCTATTGATAACAACAAGCTTTGACAACATTGATACTTGTTCTTTTAAAACCCCATTCAAAAATAACATGAATAAAAGCATAATTAACAAAATTAATCGAGATCTTAACCATATTACTCATGGCATCGACCCCAACCCTAGTTGGGTTCTTTACTTGATTAACGACTATTTTATAATTCACTCTGAGGTGTAGTTTTGGCATTATCAAAAATGGTGTCGTTCCCGGGGAATATGGGTTAAGATTATATTAATCGCACTATTTAACTTTTAATCTTTATTTCCTCATTTATATTTTCTATTGTTTTTTGTTTAATTTGGTTACAACTTGGTGAATGCCAAGTACTCGAAGTCGAAGGAAATCCCTGATTTCACTTAACCACGAACTTGAGCACACATTAATAAGAATGGTTGCAATTGAAACTCAAGAGCAAGTGGAACCAAGAATGGCTAATGAAGCTTGACAAGCTAATGAGGTTATTAGGCTGAGTTAGCTCGTCAAGTTGCTCTTCAGGCTACTGAAGATGCTCAAAAGGAAAATGGGAATGATGGGCAAAATGGAAGAAATAGAGGTTGCGAGCAACCTCAGTTCCCCAGATATGCACCCTAGTTTTATGATAATAACTATGCATTCATAGATTAAGCTGGATCAATAGGTTCCATGGTTCCCCCACCTCTTCCCACTAGGGCAAAGTTCGACATCACCAACATGATGATACAGTGTTGAACATGAAAGGTGTGTTTGGTGGTAATGTTGCTGATGATGCAATTCTACATTTGATAAACTTTGTGGGGATATGCAAGGCTTATAGGCTACCTAGAGTGAAAAAAGATGCTATCAAACTATGATTGTTACCTTTCTCTCTGAGTTGTGAAGCTACTTTATGGTTGTCAGAGTCCAAATGACTCTATCACCAATTGGAAAGAGTTGAAGCATGCCTTTTGGAGAGGTTCTTTCAACTATCAAAGATGTTTCTGCTCAAGAATGAGATCTATAATTGCTGATAGCTCAAGACAGAGGCATTGGATGAGACATGGTTTTGTTTTAATAAGAAACTGAATGAGTGCCCGAATCACAGAATTCCCAATGAGAGCTTATTGGAGATATTATACAGTTCCTTGAACAACAACACCAAAGGTATTATAGATACTGTAGCGAAAGGATATTTGATGAGTTACCCATGGTCAGAAGCAACTCTGATACTCGACTGTGTAACTAAAACAAACAGAGCGTGTCATATAAGAGAGGCTAAGTATCTACTATCAGAATGACCGTAGAGTAGTATAGAAAAGAAGAAGAATCTGACCAAGACATCGATCATATGAAAAATTCTTTTGACCTGCTCGCTAAGCATATTATGGGAGCTGGAGTAGAAAATGTTAATTCAGTCAGTGCTCAAAAGAAGGAGCAAGGGTATGAAAACTGCGATTCTACAGAGGAAGCAAACTACTTGGACAATAAGGTGGTGTGTTTTTGGGCCAATGCCCAAGGTCTAATCAAGACTTTTGGTTCCAAGGTCAAGGGAATCAAGGTCAGAACCAATACAGAGACAACTATAATCGCATAGGGTATAGGAATAGGATTAGAGGACAAGATAGAGATGAAGATTGGAGGAAGAAAGATTTGTAAAGAAATGACCAAAGTGGTTTATATGTTCCTCCAAAGTGTCGAGAAGCATAGTTTAGTTCCTCAAAACTAGAGAATATGATGGAAGAGGTATTGAAAAAGGTGAAGTCGGCTGAAGATCACTTGAATGACATTCACAGAGATATATCCGAAATGAATCATAAAGTTGAGTCATATGCCATGACAATTAAGTAGATTGAGGAGCAGTTACGCTAGATGTCTGCGCCCCTGAATTAATGGCAAAAGGGTACACTACCTAGCAACACAGTCCATAAAGAATGACAATTATTGCATAGCTATAACTACTAGGAGTGGTAAGATAATGCATGAACTACCTGAGCCGATTGTAGTTGATGATGTAGAGCCAAAGATGATTGAAGCAGAGTAAGTTGTTGGATCTAAAGAGTAGGTGATTAAAGAAAGATTGGAGGAGAAAAAGTCTTTAGTTGCTGAAAAAGTTACTAGTTCGATAAAAAGGAAGGAGAAGGAGGTCCCTGAAGTTATGAAACCCATCCCATAACGTCCTCCACCTTTCCTTCTGACAATGAAGAAGAAGGTTAAAGATGGGAAGTTTAACAAATTCATCTCTATGTTGAAATAGCTTTCAGCGAATATTCCTTTATTCGAGGCACTTGAGCAAATGCTCGGCTATGCTAAATTTATGAAGGATCTAGTAACTCGGAAAACAACTATGAGCTTTGAGCCAACTGACAATCTGCACCACTATTATGCAGCAGCTTCACTGACCCTTGTGCAGAAAAAGTAGGATCCAAGAGCATTCACCATCCCATGTACTATCGGAGCTTTAAATTTTGCAAAGGCTCTATGTGATTTGGAAGCTAGCATAATCCTTATGCTGCTAGCAGTATATCAATAGTTAGACTTAGACCAATCATAGGTTGTTGTGTTTGAATGGACGATAGGAAGTTGAACTAGTGGACACAGGAAGACCACTTCCCTGTTCCATTTGTGGTTCAAATGTGGGAAATGTCTTGCAAGTAGGGGTTGGTACTGCTTTCTCGACGATTATTGGGGTAAAATCAAATCTCTATAGTCCTAGAAGACCTAGAGAAACCACCTTTACATGTCCTTATAGGACTTTCTCCTTTAAAAGAATGCCATTTGAGTTGTGTAATGAGCCTGAAGGGCGCTATATGATGTTGATCTTCTCCGACATGGTGGAGGACACCATAGAGGTCTTCATGGATTATTTTTCAGTTGTAGGTGACTCATTCAATGACTTTTTGGCTTATTTGAGCAAGGTGCTGCAAAGATGTGAAGAGACCACTTTGGTACTTAACTGGAGAAGTGTCATTTTATGGTCAAAAAAGGTATTGTTTTGGGCCATATAATTTTAGGTAAAGGAATTAAGGTGGATAAGACAAATATTGAGGTAAAAGCCTGATTGCCACCTCCTAATTCATTTAAAGGAATTCAAAGCTTTTAGGGACACGCAGGGTTCTATAGGAATTTCATTAAGGACTAACCAAAAATTCACACCCCTTGTGCAAATTACTTGAGAAGGAGGCGTAGTTTGTTTTTGATGAGGCATGTTTGAAAGAGTTTGAATTTCTGAAAGAGAGCCTAACCACTACCTCGATCGTAGTTACATCAATCTGGTCCTTACCATTTGAGGATATGTGCAAAGCCAGTGGTGTCACCCTAGGTGTTATTTTTGGCCATAGGCGAGAGAATATATTTCATTCGATTTACTATGTCAGTAAGGCAGTGAATGCAACCCAGATAAGTTATACCATAACTAAGAAGAAGTTGCTAGCAGTTATGTTTGCATTTGAAAAGTTTTAAGCTTACTGTCTTGCAACTAAGGTTATTGTTCATATAGACCACACAACTCTGAGACACTTGATGTTGAAGAAGGATGCTAATCCATGACTGATCAGATGGGTATTATTGTTGCAAGAGTTTGAATTTGAGGTTAAGGACTAAAAGGAGACTGAAAACCAAATAGTGATCACTTGTACAAACTTGAGGCAGAAGAAGTGTTAAAGGAGGAGGTCGATATTGATGATACATTTCCAGAGAAACAGGTGTTGGCTGCATCCCAAGATTTGATCCATAGTTTGTTGATTATGCCAATTACTTGGTGATTGAGGTGCTACATGAAGATTTAACCTTCCATAAGATGAAGAAATTTTTGGATGATGTGAGGAGATTCTATTGGGGTAAGCCATACTTGTTACGTATTTGTGTAGATGGACTGATTCGCAGAAGTGTTCCTGAAATTTAGATGGAGAGTGTATTAAAGGCATGCCACTCATCCCTAGTTAGGGGTCATCATGGTGGTATTCGAACTGCGCACAAGATCTTGTAATGTGGGTACTATTGGCCCAAAATTCCTTAGGATGCTCATGACTTTGCAAAAGATTATGACCAGTGCTAAAGACAAGGGAGCATATCTTGTAAGCCTGAATTACCTTTGACCCTAATCCTTTAGGTGGAATTGTTTGACGTCTAGGGTATTGATTTCATGGGGGCCTTCATAATTTTATATGGGATGAAGTATATCTTAGTTGCTATCTACTATGTATTGAAATGGGTAGAGGCTATTTCGCTTCCCAATATTGAAAGTAAGAGTGTCACAACATTTTTGAGGAAGAATATTTTTGTAAAATTTTTTACCCCTAGAACCACAATTAGTGTGGAGCTGCTTATTTCTGCAATAGTCTATTTAGGGCTCTGCTCGAAAAATATGATGTGAAACATAAGGTGGTGACTCCTTACCATCCTCAATCGATCGGGCAAGTAGAGGTCCCTACTCAGGAGATCAAGGCCATCCTTTCAAAAATAGTGAATACAAATTGAATGGACTGGTCTAGGAAGTTAGATGATGCATTATGGGTATACTGAATAACATTTAAAACTCCTACTGGTACTTCCCTGTATCAGCTTGTGTTTGGCAAATCTTGCTATCTGCCGGTTGAGCTTGAGCACAAGACATTATAGGCACCCAAGAGGTTGAATCTAGAATGGAATGATGCCTCTAAGTTGAGGCTGGAGCAGTTTAATAAGATGATAAATTTTGACTTAGAGAATATGAGAGTGCAGCAACCTACAAAGAGAGGAGGAAATTGTACCATGACAGAAAGATAGAAAAAAAAGAGTTTAATGCTAGTGATTTGGTTTTATTAATTAATTCTATACTTTGCTTGCTTCCGAGAAAGTTGAAGTACAGATGGATGGGACCATATCGGGTAGTAAAAGTGTTCCCTTATAGAGCCATCGAGCTTGAAAAATTAGAAGGAAAGAGATTCAAAGTTAATGGCCAAAGGGTGAAGTAGTACCTTGGAACAGTTGAAGAGACGAGGGTAATAGAGTTGGTGTATCTTAACAAAGTCTAACTAGTCAAGACACCCACTTCGTTCCATGATGTTAAATCAGGTATTGCATGGGAGGCAACCCATGGATTATTTTGGTGAAGTTTGAATAGCCAAAATACCTGCGTCGTACCGTGATGTTAAATCAAGTGCTTCTTACGAGGCAATGCAAGTTTTTAGCTTTAGTTTTTCTTTTTGATTCATAGAACTAATATGCATTGAAGTATGAAGGTATGATAATAAAAATACCAGAAGAGAAAGTTGCAGGCAAGGACTATGAGCCATGGTACGAATTGTGGAAGGATATTACGGCTCGTAGTCTTAGTCGTACTAAAGAACTGCCCTTAGCAAGTTTCAAGAGTTCATGTCACAGTTGGTTATTACGAATTGTACCTACATGGTATGTGTTGTGGTACTAACTGTCCTGATGAAATCCCAAAAGTCGTGGTATCATATCACGATCCGTAATGATTATCATAGGTTCCTAGGCAAGTTAATATTTTTGTTGAACACATGTTAAGGACATGTGTCATTTGTTCATACCACGACGCAAGGGATGAGTTGTGGTCTGACACTTCTGTAAAATGACCCAATCGGCCTCACTTGACCCGGATGCTTTTAATTCACCCTAACCTATTTAAACTTGATTCTTACACTAAATTGGCTCACAGACCAACTCTAATACATGATACTCCCTCCACAACTCACTCCCAGCATCATCCATCACAAAGTCACAAGTAAATTCAAGCATAAAGACACGGATTTTCGATCCAAACCCTAGGCAATAAAGCAACAGTGCGTAGACTTAAAGTAAGTTGAAAAATTTGTTACCTCTTTTTATTGTTAAACATTTTAATTTTGACTTATTGTTAACTTGTGATACTTCGAACCTTAATTGAGTACCTATTAAATAATGATGGAGGAATGTGATCAAGAAACAACTTAATTAATATAAATGGGCAAATGGATTGAAATATTTCCTTAGCTTTGAAATTCTTGTGAATAGGGTGTTAACGGAGGGAAGTGGAGTGTTAAATTAGAGGGGGTAATTGAGTACCTATTAAACGTCAACTAATTGGGGAGCGGGGGGTGAAGTTTCAGTAGTCCCCCAAAATTGTTATTTGAATTGACGAATGCAAAAGAATAGGTGAAGACAGGCTTCACGAACCAGCCTACGGCTCGTGGTATTGTACTACTACTCATAGGATGGTTCATTGGGACTGTGCAATGTACCCCAATATAGGTCTAGTTGTATGGGGGCTCATCATGAATCATGGTCTCTCAGCACGAGTCGTGTGAAGCAGTTGTGGTGATAAAAATGAGGTGCATCTGCAGAATATTAAACCATGATCTATGCTACGACCAGTGGTAGTCACCAAGAGTCATGGTATGTGGTCGTCAAGAGAAATAGAAGGACCCTTTTCCTAGAACTTATACCATGACCTCGGGTACCAATCGTACTATCTAGTAATGCCTCGTCCTGAAGGGTCGTCCTTAAACACTACCACTTTGTTTTTGTACTTATATTTTTGAGTTCCTATCACTAATTTTTCCTCCATAGGTACTATGTCTTGAAAGGAGCAGCAGAGCAAGAAACAACAAGAAAAGAGGGTCTAAAAGGAGATTGCCTCCAAGAGCGCTGTAAAGGACCAACCAATTGACTCAAAGATTGAGTCCAATGCAGCTAGTGATTCGGTGGAATGCTGTAACATTTCCGTCGATGATCATGAAGATCCCTGAACCACTAGAGCACAGGCCAAATACAAAGCACACTCGGGGCCACTCTGGTACAAGCTCCCCAGTTTGAAGTGGGAGAAAGTGCACATCGGAGTGAGTCGAACAATGATTCAAATAGTGATGAGGACTTCAAGGATGAAGATTCTGATGAGGGGATTGATAAAGGTAGTGAAGAGGCTTCTCCACCTCCATCCAGATGAACAATTCAATGGGCTATACCAGAATCACATGAAATATACCAATAAGGCCTCGCCTTGACAATGGAGGGTAACTAGA
Source organism: Datura wrightii (assembly GCA_035772735.1). Lineage (NCBI taxonomy): Eukaryota > Viridiplantae > Streptophyta > Magnoliopsida > Solanales > Solanaceae > Datura > Datura wrightii. Next base: position 151,283,801 of record JASDFA010000018.1, read on the forward strand.
GGCAAAGCATACAAGAAGAGCCCAAGATTGTGGCTGAGGCATTGAATAAGGACCCCTCCTTACAGAGATTGTTCGATCTTTATCATTTTAGGTCCATGGCAAAGTCTCCAGAAAAATACAGTTATGAAACGGTTTAGGAGTTCTATATCAACTACTTGGCCACACATGAGAGAAAGACACCAAAGGGGAATAAGGAAAAGACCAACCTCGGCTAGATATTGTGATGGTTCAGAGGAGAGTAGTTGACATTTTAGAGAGGACTATCTCCCAATTATTATATGGCCCTAGGTTTGAGGCTTTAGCTGCTACTGCTGAGTATGACTATCACATTGAGGCACTGAGATGGGTAAAACAGTTGAATACTGAGGATCGATAAATGTACTTTAAATAGCTAGCCAACATTTTTTCCTAGGCAAAGGAGGAAGTAGAGTGGGTGATTAGTGGCAAGCAAGTAACAAAGGCATCACTGAATTTTATTGCAAAAGCTTGCTGGGTACTGGTCTAACATCGTTTGGCACTAATGGGAAATGATAATACACTTAGTACAGATTGAGAAGGTTTGGTTGCTAGCATTATGTCTGAGTATGACTTGAACATCCCATAGATAATAGCAGAGGAGATTCGAGATCGAGTTCTTTCGGTGAGCACCAGTATTCCTTTTCGGAGTCTCGTATTCCAATTATCTTGGGAGTCAAGTGTGGTCCTTCTACCGCATGTTAATGTCATGATTGAAGGAACCAAGACTGCCGATATTTCCTTATTAGAGATGACATGAACCGAGTGGGAATTAGAGACCAAGAAGCAGTAATGGGACCCTGAGTGGCTGAGGGAGCTGTGGGGAGGGTGAGCATGTTGATGCCCCTGCCCATATTGAGCTGAGTGGTGACATTCCAGCTGTTGAAGCGACTGATAGAGTAGTTACACCTAGCACATTATATGTACCATCATCAGCAGTACTCCGCAGACACCATCTGGGTATGTTATGGTTCTTTGGTATTTTTTATAGAGAATGGTCAAATTGTTAAACATCGTGGTAGGGGAAGTTGATTTGTTGATGAATCAAGTAAAATAATGGGTCCAAGGGGAGATTAAAGAGGTGGATCAAGGATTGCGCAAAAGGTTAGATGGGTTTGAGCTGCACCTTAATGACAGATTAGCAGTCGTACCTGATATCCAAAGCATGTGGGATGAGATGAACGCCCATGTCATTTTTGTGTTGCTTGAATGTGTTAATTACTTCATCTTTGTTATTAAGTAAATAAACATAGCAATATCAAGTGCATTCTTTAATAAAATTATGAAATACTTTTTCACCGCAAGATGGTATTGATTTCATGTTACAAATATCTATATGAATTATGTCTAAAAGGTTGGAGTTTCTTTTAATTGAATTATAAGTATGCTTAGCATACTTAGATCCATACATAACATTTTGAATTATTGCATTAAAAATTAAGCAATATTTAATTAGTTTTCTTATGTTTTTGTAATTAACATGTCCTAAACGTGCATGCCACAAGTTATTTGTCTCAAGTAAGTAAGAAGAAGCAGAACTTTTATTTATACCAATAGAGATTACATTGAATTTGGAAAGGCCCTCAGTAAGATAACACCCGCCTACATACATATCATTCTTGCTACTTACAACTTTATAATAAGCAAAAACACATTTGAATCCATTGTTGACCAGAAATGATGTAGGGACCAAATTCTTCCGCATTTTACGAACATGAAGGACATTATTTAGAGTTACAATCTTGCCTAATGTCATCTTCAAGCCTATCTTTTCTATTCCTTCAATATTTGCAGTAGCGAAATTTGCCATAAAGATTGTATCATCGGGTCCAGCAGAAGTAGAGGAACCAAACAGTTTCTTGTTTGCACAAACATGGCTGGTTGCACTAGAATCTATTCACCATTTCTTGGGATTACCCACCAGGATGCATTCTAAAAGCATAGAACACAAGTTGTCCATGACTTCATTCATTATTCTTATGTTTTCTTGATCCTTCTTCTTATCATTCTTTGGAGCATGACTTTTTTGAGAACATGTCACCATATATGCCACAATTGTAGCAATTTCCTTTGAAATTCTAATTTTGAAGACTCTTCGGTTCAGCAAGCCTCTTCCTTTTTTTTCGATGTTGTTGAAGAACTTTCAACAATATTTTCCCTGCCATTGCTGACTTCCTATCACCTTCTTTTCTGTAGATATGTTGTCCTCTTTAATCCTAAGACGAACAATCAAAACTTCCAACTTCATTTTATTTTGTATGTATCTCAAATAATTTTTAAAAGTCCTTCCGAAAAGGAGGTAACTTCTGAATAATCGCAGCTACTTAAAATGTTTTGTTATTGATTATTTCTTTAATAATAAAAAAATTATTATTAGAAAAATAGTTAAATACTTTTAGCAAAAATATTGATACAGATCATACCTTTAGCAAGAAGATCATGAATTACGACTTATAACTCTTGGACCTGAGATATGACAATCTTCCTGTTAGTTATCTTGAATTTTAGAAATTTGGCAGCCATAAATTTCTTCAATCCAGTATCCCCGGTCTTGTGCTTTTTATCTAGAGCATTTCACAATTCTTAAGAAAACTTGTAGACACCATAGACATTGTACGGTTTATCCTCTAACCCATTAAGAATGTAATTCTTTTACAAGAAGTTCAAAACAAATGAGATCTATGATACCTTGTAAAATTAATAGAAGGAAATGACCTTTTAGATCTGTTATGTGTAAAAATGAAGATCTCTTGTAAAAAGGCCATAAAACTAATATATATATATATATATATATATATATATATAAATCAAGGGCTAGGAAACAATTTCTCTCATGATTTAACTTATATAGATAATATTTCAAATAGATTTAATTTATATATACTAATAGTGCACCTACTTGTGTAAAAATAGATTACCTAATTTGCTTGTATAATTTTTTTATACGAGGACATTTAATAAAGTGGTATTTGGACTTACCTCCACTTGGTATTATATCAAATTAATAAATTTTAAAATACATATCTTTTATATATATTAGGTAGTTAATTAATTAACTATTATATATATATATATATATATATATATATATATATATATATATATATATATATATTATTTTTATTTTTATTTAAATTTGATGTGAAGATTATGTGGAATGTGACTCCACAGGAAAACGACTTCTCTCCAGTAGACTTCTCTACATTTCCCCAAGTGGGGCATTAGATACTTCACACATTCCTGCACATTGTGAGACGGACTTCACAAAAAATTGTGTATTTTTCATCAATGTTGAGGAAGGCCGATATAGTCAATGATTTATGTATTGCGTTGTTGACCCTCTTTTTTCAAAATGAATTTTCTCAGTCTTAATTTTACAATTTGCTTACTGGTTTGGTTATTTATTTTTACATAGAAAATTATGATTTCTTATTTTTAGTTATACTACAAGTAGGCGACATAATATTTATCAAAAATAAAAAGAGAAAGAGGCGACGATCATGAAGAAGACAATAGATCAATATTTGGAGATTTGGTCAAATGTCTTACTTCAATTGGGATTAAGTTAAATAGAATTTGAAGTATAATACTTAAATCTATTTAAACTTTTATAAAATATAAAAAAATCTAAAAAAATATCCTAGCCCCAATTTAACCCCAAACCTCTCCATCTAATTTATTTATCTAGAAATCAAAAGCTCCGTAAAACCTTCTATCACTCAACTATACTTTCTCTTCTCTCTTTCCTATGTTGTTACGCTTTTTCTTCATCTTCATTTTTTTCTTTCCATCGAAGCCATCTACAACATTGTTGCTTCTGTTGTTGTTATTTCTTTTTGCCATTTTAATTTATTGCTCGCCATTGTTGCTTAAAGGTAAAACTTAAATTCTCCAACTTCTATCAAACAATTCATTGTGAACAGTTAGGGTTTCAATTTTTCTAATAGAACATGGTGATTTTGGTTAAAGAATAAGAAGAAGAATGTGTGCACATATTTTATTGTTGAATACCTGATAAAAATTTTATTTGTTGTATTTGTAGCTCTTTTTATGATCCTGTATTCTTAAATAGTGTCACTAGTAGTGAAAATCTATGTAGCAGTTGGTTGATTTTATCAAATAAGAGTTGAAGTTATTGCAATAGCTCCATAAGCTACTAGAAACAACTATTAGTTTATCATAACAAGTCACTTTAATTGCTATAACAACCTAAAAATATCTAAGCAGATGTACCAATAGATTTGCAGTTTGTTGCAACAAGCTCAATAACTGTTTGATTTTTTCAAATAATTGTCAAAGTGGCGGCAACAACTCACTCAACTATCAAAAAATAAAATTAATATTTGGTGTACTTATTTGATAGTTTACTAGTTGTGCTTGCTAACCAAGTAGGAGCCACAATAGATAGTTTACTAGTTGTGCGCTTGTGATAGTACCGGGAGCACGACTCGCGCGGGAAAAGGCTCGAAGTGAGGAGCGCACAAGTGCATCATCGAGCGAGTAGGAGGCCAAAGCAGAGGTAGGGTGCAAGGAGAGTAGCGTCGCGCCCCTGCCCCAGCACCTTGAGCGGCGCGCCACACCGTATCCCATTTCCCACCGCCTAATTTACATATATATACCCCTTCATGTTTTAATGATTCATTTTCAATTTTCCCCAAAACAGAGGAACGAGTTTAAGCGACAATTTCAATCATTTTTCACCAAATTACGCTATTAAACTCCATTTAAACGTAAATTCATCTTGAATAATAAGTTTCGGGCCTATGGGGAAAGTCTCTACGGAGTTATTTCTTGAAATCTTGCTCAGATTTTCGGAGATCCACCAAGTAAAAGTTGTAGAAATCCCTTCTAATTGAGTGCTAAGCGGTAATAAGTGATAGGTAAGCATTTCTACCATCTAAACTCTCAGGAATTTGTAATCTTTTAGGTGAATTAGATGAAGTTTGATGTGTAGTTAATGTCTTTGAAAGATATTATTATTAGTCATTTCTGTCACGCCCCGAGCCTACACCCTAGATGTAATACGGTACTTGAAGTCACAAGTGACCCCAAGTCAACCCGTGGTCTATCCTACACTAGTATTCTGAGTAAAACATGCACATTGGAAATTTCGAAGTAATAACATAAAAACATTTTGATGAAATTTAAGATAAAACTTAAAACATGAAATTTGTACATTTGTAGTCTGAAAGCCTCTAACTGATGAGTTATTGGTACAAGCCCCTAGCTAACTCTAAGTCTAAATAAAAAATGTAATCTAACCGTAAGAAAATGAAATAAGGCCTTCGAATGATGAGAACTCACACTTCAACTGCGTTTGGGAAGGATCTGAATCGTGATGACTAACGCTGCTGAATCTGGGAACCTGCAGCTGTATCATGAAATGAAACAACATAAAAGTATGCGTTAGTACTATGAATATACTGAGTAAGTGGGAGATAGCATAACTAAAATACGAAGTCTGAACTAAAATGGCATGCAATGACCAACAAGTAAGCTGAACTGAGCTACTTATGTAACCAAAGTGGTCAAGATGACCATATTTGATGGTCAAAGACATGCCCTAAGTCTGAGAGTTTTGAGTCTAAAATACTGTACTGAACTGACCTACTTATTCTGAGACTGGACTAGACTGACTAGTGGGAGAGTCTATAACCAACTTATAACCACGTGATCTAGACGTGGAGTCCGATGTATACACCCCCACCAGTAGGACCCAATATACCTTGCCAGGATATAAAGGCATGAAATGGGTGATCACAAATGTTTGGGGATAATCAGGACAAATAATACTGTGACCTACACTGGAAACATAGTTCTTGGAACCTGGGTGCGCTGGAACCCCGGCCTTCTCAGTGCTAAGTCCTACTCCTACTGAAAAACCTAAATTGAACTACTAGGCTAATAGCTTGAAACTGGGATCCAAGACTAGTTAGGGACATATAACTGAAAGTACCTAGAGAGTCTTATTGGACCAGCTTCTGAAACTGGGTTCTACACTGGCTAGAGATGCTTATCTGAAAACGTCGTAACCTTCTAAGGACAATATGTAAACTGAACTCGGGTCCTGGGGCTAGTCAGAGCTACATATCTAAAATGTCATGACCGTCTGATGGACCGATAAACTGGATTCTGAGTCTGATTCTGATAACTGGGAGGCACCACTGGCACCTCAGGAAAGGACTGAAGCCAAACTAATCAGTTGAAAAGTTCTACAGAGGTTCTACATTTTAACAGAACTGAACTACTAAGCAGCTAATAGAGAACTCAACTCATTCCAACAATACGGGAATTCCATAACATGGAAAAATTTCAAGAATTAAAGAAATCTTATCCAACATGGCTAAAATCATTCTTATCAATGGAGTATTTACTCAACATATAAACAATAAGAAATACTAAAAAATTCATCCCAAATCACACTTCACAACTTGACAGAATTTAATACACAAATAGTCTTTACTCGAAAAGTTAGGGCTTAAATCCACTTTGGCAAGAATATCAATAATTTAGTTAGGAACTGATGAATATAATATGAACAATCAACATGGAGATTATTCCATGCAAAATTCACGAAAAATAACACAAAGTTTATTCGTAATTGGAAACCTCAGGGCTATAAACTAATAGGGAAATTATGGAAGATTTTAGGGGACACAAGGGAAGAAAAATTTCCTTGTTGAATTCCCACATACATGGCTAAATTTTCCCTTGAGAAAGAAACTTGAAAGGCTGCAACTAGTGAGGAACCCTAGACCTTTCTTGAGAGCTCTTGAGAGAAAACTTATGCAAATCTTTCTGAAAGTCTGAGTTGGAATGAGGGGAAAACCATTTAACCCCTCTAAATCCCTTCAAAACAATCCTAAAATGACGTAGTTTAGAGTCTAGCAGAATAGAAAAATTACTAAATAGCCCTTGAAAAATCGCTGAAAAAAGATGTCAGGTGACCCTAACAGGTGTCCTAACGAGTCGTGGTGACTGACCACAACTCGTGGTCACACTCATTGGGTACACTACCCAGGTTTCTCTACCTGTCACCATGAAGGACCCAATGAGTCGTTGCTGGTGACCATGACTCGTGGTTGCCACCCGTCAGGTACACTGGCAACTTCTAAAATTCTAGGTTCCGGCCTGACCACGAGTAACTTAATGAGTCGTGGGACCTGAACACGACTCGTGAGGTCTCCCATTGGGAACTGTGTCTCCCATTTTCAAAATCTCGAACTCCTACTCACCACTGATCTAACGAGTTATTAGGTCACTTAACGACCCGTTAGATGTGTCGTCCTGTAGCATTTCTGCAAATTTTTTAGATTTTCTTATTTAAGTCCTGGATCTAGATTTTGAGTTTCCGGGGCATTACAATATATTCCCCTTGAAAACATTCATCCTCGAATGTTAGAAAACACACATGAAATCAGAGAATAACAATCAAAATTCCAGATATTGCTCATTTAACTACAAATTGTCGAAACGACTACCTCTATTTCAAAATACATAATTGAACTGAATTTACTTTTCATACATACATCCAAAGTCGTAAAAGAAACTTATACACATGAATTAAATTCAATAATTAGATCAGGTCCTAAGGCAAAACTAACATTTCAAACTACAATAGAGTCGGCAGAGAACAAGTGTGGGTATTTGGCCATCATATCTGTTTTGGCCTCCCACGCATCTCCCTCAACCTGCTGATTTCTCCATAAGACCTTGATTGAAGCTATTTCCTTATTCTTGAGCTTACAAAGCTGACAGTCAAGGATCTGTACTGGTACTTCCTCATATGAGTGACTATCCTTTATTCCCATGCTGTTCAATGGCACAACTAAGGTTGGATCTTCGATAAACTTCTTCAAAAGTGACACAAGGAAAACTGGGTGTACAACTGCTAGTTCTGAAGGTAATTCTAGCTCATAGGCTACATTGACGATATGCTTCAAAATTCTATAAGGTCCCACATACCTTGGGCTGAGCTTCCCCCTCTTTCCGAACCTCATCACCCCTTTCATGGGTGAAATTTTTAGGTAAGCCTAGTCATCAACTGCAAACTCCAAATCTCTTCTCCACACATCGACATAAGATTTTTGACTGCTCTGAGTTGTTTACGACCTTTCTCAGATGAGCTGAACTTTCTGCATTTCCTCGTGAACTGAGTCTGTCCCTATCAAGTTAGCTTCAGCAACCTCGAACCACCCTATAGGAGATCTACAGCTTCTCCCATATAAAGCTTCAAATGGGGCCATCTGAATGCTAGAGTGGGAGCTTTTGTTGTACGCAAACTCGATAAGAGGCAAATGGTCATCCCAATTACCCTTAAAATCGATCGCACACGCCCTTAGCATTTCTTCTAGAGTCTGAATAGTCCGCTCAGCTTGCCTATCGGTCTGCAGGTGAAAAGCGATGCTGAGCTTGACCTGAGTGCCTATTCCCTTTTGAAAGGACTTCCAGAAGTATGAGGTGAACTGTGCTCCTCTATTTGAAATGTTAGCCAAAGGAACCCCATGGAGTCTGACTAATTCTCGGATGTAAAGTTTGGCGTAGTCCTCAGCTGACTCTATGGTTTTAACTGGGAAAAAATAAGCTGATTTAGTCATCCGATCTACTACTACCCAGATTGAGTCATGCTGCCGGCGAGTCCGAGGTAGACTCGTAAAGAAATCCATATTTACTTTCTCCCACTTCCATGTGGGTATACTGATATCTTGAGTCATGCCTCCTGGTCTTTAATGCTCCACCTTGATTTTCTAGCAGTCGAGCACTTGGCTACGAATTCAACAATGTCTCTTTTCATGTCGTTCCACTAGTAAATATCTCGAAGATCATGGTACATTTTTGTAGCACCAGGGTGAATGGAGTATCTCGAGCTGTGTGCCTCAGCCAGTATTTTCTGTCTCAACTCACCAACATCTGGTACACACAATCTTCCCTGATAACGGAGCACACCATCTCCCCTTTTGGAGAAAGCCTCAACCTCCTTCCTGAGAACTACTTCGTTAAGTTTAAGTATAATTGGATCTTCATCCTGTCTGGACTTAACTTCAACTACCAAAGATGAATCCGACCCACTTTTCATTAACGCACCACCTTTGGTTGAATCCACCAACTGCACCCCTAGCTAGGCTAGTCTGTGAACATCCCTAGTTAACTCCTTTTTGCCTTCATCAATATGAGCCACACTCCCCATAGACTGTCTCCTTAGGGCATCAGCCACCACATTGGCTTTGCCTAGGTGATACAGCACACTCATGTCATAGTCTTTTAGCAACTCCAACCACCTTCTCTGACGCAGGTTTAGATCCTTCTGACTCAGCACGTACTGAAGACTCTTATGATCTGTAAACACATCCACGTGAGCTCCATATATGTAATTCCTCCATATCTTTAGAGCAAACACCACCGTTGCCAGTTCTAAGTCATGAGTTGGATAGTTCTTCTCATGAACTTTGATCTGTCTGGAGGCGTAGGCTATCACTTTTCCTCGCTACATCAGAACGCATCCGAGTCCAACTCTGGAAGCATCACAATAAACAACCAATCCATTTGTTCCTTCTAGCATTGTCAGAACCGGAGTAGTAGTGAGTCGAGTCTTCAACTCATGGAAACTCTTCTCGCACTCATCTGACCACTAAAATTTCACCTTCTTCTAAGTTAACTTAGTTAGAGGAGATGCTATAAAGGAGAAGCCTTCCACAAACCATAGGTAATAACTAGCTAAGCCTAGGAAACTCCTGATTTTAGTAGGAGAGGTAGGTCTAGGACAATCTTTCACTGTTGCTATCTTGTGAGGATCTACTTGTATCCCTTCACCTGAGACCACATGATCTAAGAAAGTCACGGACTTTAACCAAAATTTGCACTTGCTGAACTTGACAAACAACTGGTGGTCCCTGAGTGTCTGTAATGCTAATCTTAGGTGGTTGGCATGCTCTTCCTTATTTCTAGAGTATACCAGAATGTCGTCGATAGACACAATGACGAACATATCCAGATACGGCTTAAAGACCCTATTCATTAAATCCATGAAGGCTACTGGGGAATTTGTTAGCCTGAAGGACATCACTGTAAACTCGTCGTGACCATAGCAAATCTTGAATGTTATTTTCGGTATGTCAGATTCTCTGACCCTTAGCTGATGGTACCCTGACCTGAAATTGATTTTTGAGAAACAACTGGCTCCCTGAAGTTGGTCAAACAGATCATCAATTCTGGGTAGGGTATACCTATTCTTGACTATGACTTTGTTCAACTGACAGTAATCTATGCACATTCTGAGGTTACTGTCCTTCTTATGCACGAATAACATTGGGGCACCCTAGGGAGAGATGTTGGGTTTGATAAAACCCTTGTCAAGAAGATCTTTTAGCTATTCCTTCAACTCCATAAGCTTAGATGGAGCCATTCTGTAAGGAGGGATGGAGATGGGATGAGACCTGGGAGAAGGTCTATCCCGAAGTCTATTTCCTGTTCAGGGGAACTCCGGGAAGATCCTCAGCAAATATATCTGGGAATTCACTAACTACTGGAACTGACTGGATAGTTGGAGTCTTAGAGTTGGAATCCTTGACCCGAACTAGATGATAGATACATCCCTTGTAGATGAGTTTATAGGCCTTAAGGTACGGAATAAACCTACACTGGGGCGCTGAATTGCTGCTTGTCCATTCTAACACTGGTTCATTTGGAAATTGGAACTTGACAACTCTAGTTTTGTAGTCAACTGAGGCGTAGTAGGAGTGTAAATAATTCATGCCAAGGATAAGGTCAAAATCAATCATATCTAACTCTACGAGGTCAACTGGGATGACTATATTCAAAACTGAGACTGGGAAGTTTCTATACACCCGGTTGGCTCTAACCGACTCGCCAACTAGGGTGGAGACTGAGGATGGTTTTGAGAGGACCTATGGATTGATATTGAACTAGACTGCTATGTAGGGAGTCACAATGAAAGAGTGGCTTCTATATCTAGGAGGGCATACACCTAGATGAAAGAGACATAACATACTCCTGACTACGTCAGGTGAGCTCTCCTGGTCCTGACCGGAAGATAGAGCATAGAAACGGTTTTGACGCTGACCGCCATCTGGACCTGATGTGTTAGCTTGCTGGGCTAGTCGACTTCTAGAGATGATGATGTGGTAGATTGTGATCTCCCTCGCCCGACTGATGGGCACTCCCTGAGCCGATGTCCGAGCTTTCCACAACCGAAAAAGCTCTCTCAACCCTGAAGGCACTCTCCCGGGTGATTTTTGACACACTTGGGACAAGCTGGATACCTGTACCCAATAGTGTGGGTCTGAGACTGAGTACCAGATGACCCACCGCTCTGATCTTAGCGGGATCGAAAGGTTGGGGTGCTGGCTGAACTGGGTATTGGGGCTCTCTGCTGCTGTTGCTGTTGCTGCTGCTAGACCTCTAATGGCCATAATCTGACTGGCCAGTCCTTGCCCATTTGTTCTTTCTCTCCATATCCTTTAGCTTTTCGACCTTAATCTGCTGAGCATAGACAATCAAGCTGGAGAGGTCCATATCTTTAATAAGCATCACTGTCATGCACTCCTTGAGGACCAGATTCGACACCCCATTCACAAATTTCAACATGCGAGCCCTTGGCTCGGCTACCATCTCTTAAGCATACTTAGACAGCTTGGTAAACTCTAGAGCATACTCCTCTATTATTCTGTTGCCTTGTCTCAAATTCATAAACCCCGCCACCTTTGCCTCCCTCAATTACCGAGGGAAAAACCTATCCAAGAAAGCTGTGTGGAATTATTCCAATTCTATTGGTCCTACTCCTGCCGGCCGCCCCTCTCTCCACTGGTCATGCCAGACCTGAGCTACCCCTTTTAACTGGTAGGTTAGCATTTTCAGAAGAGCTAACACCCATAATGCGGGTGATCTTCTTGACCTCATCCACGAACTCATGGGGATCCTCCCCTACTTTGGACCCCTGAAAAGATGGAGGATTCATATGAGTGAACCCGCACCCTCGCAGCTGCTTCAGACCCGTTTGTGGCTACCGGAACCACCTGTTGGTTCACCTGGTTGGTGACTGTTCGGCCTAGCAGTTGAATGGTCGCCCTGAATTCGGTAGTACACACCAAATTATCTTGAGGGGCTGCCAGGACTGGTGGGGAAGATCTACTTTTGTTACCAGCCCTTCTTCCATTACCGCGTCTAGGAGGCATGGTTCACTGAAATGAAACAAAGCACGAGTTAGAAGAACATTTCTGGAATTGAACTATAACGCACGATAATTAGTATGCACAAAAGGGAGTTTTCCTAATAACATCTCATAGCCTCCTCATCATAAGTGTGGCGCGCTTCACACCCATGAAAAGAACTCTACTCGATGTGGCTTTCAGACATTCTGAGGATACTCTAAACCTAGCGCTCTGATACAAAGTTTGTCATGCCTCGAGCCTACACCCTAGACACGTAACACGGTTCTTAAAGTGAGAAGTGACCCCAAGTCAACCCCTGGTCTATCATACACTAGTATTCTGAATAAAACATGCACAGCGGAAATTTCGAAGTAATAACATAAAAAACATTTTGATGAAATTTAAAATAAAACATAAAACATGAAATCTATACATTTGTAGTTAGAAAGCCCTCTAACTAATGAGTTATTGGGACAAGCCCCCAACTAACTCTAAGTCTAAAAAAATTGTTATCTAACTGTAAGAAAATAAAATAAGGCCCTCGAATGATGAGGACTCACACTTCAACTGCGGCTAGGGAGGATCTAAATCGTGCTGACTAATGTTGTTAAGTCTGGGAACCTGCAGCTGTATCATGAAATGATACAGCATAAAAGTATACGTTAGTAGTTTGAATGTCCTAAGTAAGTGGAGATAGCATAACTGAAATACGAAGTCTAAACTGAAATGGCATGCAATAACCAACAAATAAGCTGAACTGAACTACTGATGTAATTGAAGTGGCCAAGATGACCCTGTTTGATGGTCAAAGACATACCCTAAGTCTGAGAGTTCTAGGTCTGATATACTGTACTGAAATGAGCTACTTATTCTGAGACTGGACTGGACTGACTAGTGGGAGAATCTATAACTGACATATAACCACGTGAGCTAGACATAGAGTTTGATGTATACACCTCACCGGTAGGATCCAATATACCTTGTCAGGATATAAAGGCATGAACTGGGTGATCACAAATGTATGGGGACAATCAGGCCAAGTAATATTTTGACCTACGCTGGTAACGTAGTATCCCGACCCGAACATACACCCGGATCATAGACACAGGACAAGGGACCCTGAGAGACCCCAAGTCGACCCATGTCACATGCATACATCTAATATCATTTAATAAAGTGGAATACTTAGCATAAAACATAACCGGAATGTAACCATAGCGTAACAACTAGAAGTACTGGGCATTTACATAAGTTGAGTTCTACATCTTGTCTGAAAGCCTCTACTACATAAGATGGGTTGATGGGAAAACATCCCCAACTAACCCAACCAATACTGAAACATAAATAACATGAAATTCTGTTAAACGGCCCTCGGAACATGAAGACTCACCAATAGCTAAGAGCGAGAACTAAGGTGAACTAAGGATGAGGATGAGCCTAAGATTCGGACCATGTATCATGAAACGATATAGCATAGAAAGTATGCAGTCAGTATGTGGAATGTACCGAGTATGCAAGGTAAGTAAAACAGACATTTAAAAGTAAAATAAACTCAAAAATAAACATAGGAGAAGGATATCATGCTTGTATCATAAACTTCGTAAGTAAACATAAGGCTCAAGACTTTCAAATCATTCATAAATCATTCATTATCATAATCATATGTAAACTTTAAAAAAACATAACTTGAGTCAATAACATAAATATAACAATGCATAAAACATACGGAACAATGGGAGGACTCGTCTTAACCGACACCATCATGGTAGAGCCTTTCATGATGCCCCAACTATCTCATTCAAGTGGGCAGAGCCGACCCTGTCTTGCCAAGCAAGGTCGTGCATTAGGCGTGATATCACACTTGAGGGGATCAGTATCAATAAAATATATAATATTAGAACCCACAGTGCCACATGGTTGTGATACACCGGCGTAGTCCTTTGAATGCTGGGCTGCTCGGTGCTAGACGCGTCTCCCAAAAACATGTATATAGGCTCATAAATAAATCAATAAAATCATGCATTAAAATTCATTGGCTAAAATATAACATTTATCATCATTCATCCCTTTTAAAACATGCTTAGCCAAGAATAAAAGGCCCTTTTTATTGGCCGACATCATAGATCTATAAATCAATGTAATTCGTTTCATAAATCGTAAATCATTCTTCAACATGTGGGAATTGTCCAATACTTTAACATACTCAATTCTTTTCAAAAATATGCTCATGAACATGGGAACTTGAAATCATGCTTTTCCATCATCAATAAACTCAAAATATTAAATATTCATCATAAATCATAACTTTCAAGAACATTCGTCAATAGGAATTTTAGATTTAAATAGCTTGAAACATGATTTTAAAGAAAATAATATAAGACATTCCCATCATTCAAAATTCCATAATTAAAACTCAATTAAATTATATCCATAAAGCGAAATCACATTTTCATGCATTTGGGTTAAACCCCATAGACTTGAATAGGAGAATTCATGATTTAAAATGAAGTTTGGGTATGGGTGTGAAAGGATTCACCCATTCTAAACCCTACATAACTGGGAACACTTGGTTCTTAATTTCCCCTTGAAAGCCCAAGATGAAATTTGGAGAATTTTTGAGGAAGAACACTTGAATCACCTTCCACTCTCCTCTCTAACTCTTGCATGCACAAATGAGGCTTAACATGGACTAATCCCCCTTATAAGACCCTATTCTGACCTAAAAACGACATAGTTTAGGCCTTAGAAGTTTAGAAAATTACGAGAAGGCCCTTACTAATTCGCAGAAAATAACTCCCATATGACCCTAACGGGTGACCTGACAACTCGTCAGGATGGGCAACGACTCGTCGTGTCGCCCGTCAAGTACACTACATCCGCCTCAATTAAAATTCCATAGGCTTGCTCACGACCGACCTCACGAGTCGTTGGAACAGACCACGACTCGTGGGGTTCCATCTGTTAAGTACACTGGTCAGACCTCCTATTTAATCCCCAACCTCATCCCATGATTGACCTGCCGACTCTTGGTAGCTAACCACGAGTCGTTCCCACGCCCGTGGGGACCTCAACTCCTCATCCCAGTCCAGCCTTCCCACGTGCCACCTGACGACTCGTGGGGTCTCCTCACGAGTCATCTAATGACTCGTCTTGCACTGCTGCAACATTTTCCAAATTTTCCCCATTTGACTCCCGGGTCTGATCTTTGTATTCCCGAGATATAACAATATCTCCCCCTTGGGAACATTCTTCCTCAAATTTTAGAAACATGCAGAAAACTCAGAAATAAGTTATCACCATATACAAATACTGATCATTTAAGATAAAAACTGATGGATTGACTACCTCCGAAAAGAACCACATAGCTGAGTTGAATTTAGACATCTCTTACATTTACCACATCATAAAACAAACTTGTACGCATGAACGAAACATGAAAACTGATTAGAGGTTTAGGGCAAAAACTGATACCTCAAACTGAAACTGAGTAAGTAGGGAACTGGTGTGGGTATCTAGCCATCATATCTGCTTCGGATTCCCACTTAGCTCCATCAACATGTTGATTTCTCCATAATACTTTAAATGAAGCTACTTCTTTGTTCCTCAGCCTCTGAATCTGACGATCCAAGATTTTGGGAATTTCTTCATAACCGAGGCTGTCTTTTTCCCCAATGTTGTCTACGGGGACTAGCAAGGCTGGATCATCCATACACTTTTTCAAAAGCGACAAATGAAAGATGGGATGAACTGAAGGTAACTCTGATGGAAAGTCCAACTCATATGCCACTTTACCAACTCTTCTCACAACCCGGTAGGGACCAACATATCAGGAACTGAGTTTCCCTTTCTTTCCAAATCGCATCACTCCCTTCATGGGAGAATACCTTCAACCTCAACTCAAGATCCCTCCTCCTCGCATCTGCATGAGACTTTTGGTTACTAGGGGCTGTTTCCAATCCTTCCCTTATTATCTAAACCTCCTCCGTAGCTTCATAACTGCATTTGGCCCTACCATTGCTGCCTCACCAACCTCGAACCCTCCAATGGGCGATCTTCATCTCTGCCGGTAAAGAGCCTCAAACGAAGCCATCCCAAAGCTGGCATGGTAACTGTTATTGTCAACAACTCAATAAGAGGCAATGATCACCCCAACTACCCTATTATCGAAGTACCCTATCTCCCCCTTTGGAACAACCTCTACCTTCTGATCTGAACGACCGCCTTCCAACTTACTAAGATAGGATCCTCACCTTATCTAGCTTTACCCACGGTCATCAAGAAAATTTACGATCCATCCTAAGCCATGACACCACACCTTATACTTAGAATCATGCTAAACACACAAAAACATTCAAATCCACCCGAAGCTCATCCGGAGTCCTCCGGACACAACCCAAATATGCAATTCAATCGTAAAACACATTCCAAGCCTACTGGAATCATCAACCACCGATATCAGGTTCTTTTATCAAAGGTCGACCGTGGTCAACTCAACTTTCTTACAGTTCCCGACTTAACCAAAAAGTTCAAATTACTCCCGAATCACCTTGGTACCCATGCAACTATCCAACTAAGTCATAAATCACCATCCAGTACTAAAAGAACTTTCAGAACCCAAATTCGAGCTCGTTAACCTGAAATGTTGACCTTGGTCAAACCTCTAAAACTTCAGACCTCCTAAAAACCGAGAATCTTATCCATTCTTCATTGGATCATCTTGGAAATTGTGTCATCCATCTCTACAAGTCATAAGTAGCAAACTAAAGATATGGAAAGGTTCAAGCTAGGGAAATGAATCAAAATCACGAAATGACCATGTGGGTTGTTGCACTTCCAGGTATTGGCTAATCATTGCACTTTCTGAACTTCTACATGCCTGGCACCTATAGCAGGAGTAGGGAGTTATCCTGGACGTACACATCTTAACTATCATTTACATCATGGGGACCACCTATAGAGCTTAGAGTAAGGAAATCATAAGCACGAATTATTCAAGGAATCCAAGCTAGGCATCTACCTGATATAACACAATTCTTATGAGCCGATAAGGTAGATCTTAAGGACTGAGTTTATAAAGCTGAGCGTACTAGGGGATATGAGCTCACATACGCAACAAGGGTCATGACATGAAGTCGAATTTATGGAGTCATGGAGAAATGTTGGGATGCTGACTGACGGGGTTGCCCATCATCTTAGAGTTCTAAACATAAGCATGGGTTGAGCGCAACATCAAGCGACATACGAGAGAAACACCTAAATGAAAATGGGTTGACTATCCCTAAGTACCATCCCTAGAACTTCTTTGCTAAAACTTAAGACCTGACATGACCCTTCATTTACCATCTCTCTCTTAGATTAGAGCTATCATTCTGGGGCTCTAGGACCTTTTGTTACAGCTGCCCTAATATCAATAGCTCCAGACTGCCCATTCACCTCCAAAGCTATCGCTGAATACTTCACACTCTTAGCCTTTTCCTACCTCCGACAAAATAGATCTCATACTAAGGTGCTTAAAGAAATCCCATACCTTGTACAATAGGCTCTCGAAACTAGAAATCGGGGTAGGTTTGATGGAAAAGCTTATAACATACCAGAGACATACATCTGAGGTCGACCACCACTCGCTCTCGACACCCTATGTTGTGGAGGTGAGCAACCTGTTGGAACTGATGGAGAGGGATTTAGAGCACAACCTTTTTGACCATCTCGCTTGGATGCAGCGCAATCCTTGCGTTTATGATCGAGTTGGCCACAATAAAAGCAAATATATGAACCTACCAAGCATTCTTCTCAGTGGTGCTTCCTGCAACGCCCGCCAGTTGGGTAAGTAATCTCCCTCACCCGAGGCTTTTATCCCTGAGCTTGGGCTTGAGACTTCTGATGGATTTGAGTGTGACTCCCCCTGCTCAACCCTTGTTGGGACCGATTTGAGTGTGACTCCCCCTACTCGACCCTTGTTGGGACCCCTCAAGGTCACCGGCCCTGGGCCTCTTATTCTCCCTCCTGCCCCCTCTATACTTCCCAACCACACTCGAGTTACCAACTTCCGGTGGGCTCTCCTTCATACTTGAGTCTCAATAGCTGTTGCTTCCCCCATAGGGTTTATTGGTGTGATAGCCCACTGGCCAGGCTGGGTGATCACAGCTCGCATCAACACTTTAAGAGCGGCTCCAAGCTCTGCATCAGTAACTTGCATGGGATCCATAGGAGTTGGTGGTGTTGGCTGACTTCTATCGTTGTTTTGAGAAGACATGTTTCTGCACACGCATATCACATGAGTTAGAGGAAGGGAGAGAGTTACACTCATAACACGAGGTAGAATCATGAAGGAAGGGAACATTTCCTAAACGTCTAGTAGGTTCTTCATTCATGCATATGAAAAAGACTCTACTTAATGCGACTTTCAGACACCCTCGGACACTCCAAGCCTATTTCTCTGATACCAAGTTTGTCACGAACGTACACCCGGATCATAGACACGGAACAAGGGACCCCCAGAGACCCCAAGTCGACCCATGGTACATGCATACAACTAAATCTCATTTAATAAAGTGGAATACTTAGCATAAAACATAACAGGAACGTAAGCATAACGTAACAACTGGAAGTACTGGGCATTTACATTAGCTGAGTTCTACATCTTGTCTGAAAGCCTCTACTACATAAGATGGGTTGATGGGATAACATCCCCAACTAACCCGACAAATACTAAAACATAAATAATATGAAAGTCTATCAAACAGACCTTGGAACATGAGGACTCACCAATAGCTTAGAGCGAGAACTCAGGTGAACTAAGGATGAGGATGAGCCTGAGATCCAGACCCTGTATCATGAAAAGATACAACATAGAAAGTATGCAGTCAGTACGTGGAATGTACTCAGTATGCAAGGTAAGTAAAACGGACATTTAAAAGTAAAATAAATTCATAAATAAACATAGGAGAAGGATATCATGCTTGTATCATAAACGTCATAAGTAAACATAAGGCTCAAGACTTTCAAATCGTTCATAAATCATTCATTATCATAATTGTATGTAAACTTTAAAAAAACATAACTTGAGTCAATAACATAAATATAACAATGCATAAAACATGTGGAACAATAGGAGGACTCATCTTAACTGACACCATCATTGTAGAGCCTTTCATGATGCCCCAACTATCTCACTCAAGTGGGCAGAGCCGACCCTGTCTTGCCAAGCAAGGTCGTGCATTAGGCGTGATATCACATTTTAGGGGATCAGTATCAATAAAATAAATAACATTAGAACCCATGGTGCCACGTGGTTATGATACACCAGCGTAGTCCTTTGAACGCTAGGCTGCTCGGTGCTAAACGCGTCTCCCAAAAACATGTATATAGGCTCTTACATAAATCAATAACATCATGAACTAAAATTCATTGGCTAAAATATAACATTTATCATTATTCACCCTTTTTAAAACATGATTAGAAAAGAATCAAAGGCTCTTTTCATCAGTTGACATCATAGATCTATAAATCAACGTAATTCGTTTCATAAATCGTAAATCATCTTCAACACGTGGGCAGCCCAATACTTTAACATACTCAATTCTTTTCAAAAATATGCTCATGAACATGGGAACTTGAAATAAGGCTTTTCCATCATCAATAAACTCAAAATATCGAATACTCATTATAAATTGTAACTTTCATGAACTTTCATCAATGGGCATTTTAGATTTAAATAGCTTGAAACATGATTGTAAAGAAAATAATATAAGACCTTCCCATCATTCAAAATTCCGTAATTAAAACTCAATTAAATTATACCCATAAAGAGAAATCACATTTTCATGTATTTGGGTAAAACCCCATAGACTTGAATAGGAGAATTCATGATTTAAAATGAAGTTTAGGCATGGGTGTGAAAGGATTCACCCATTCTAAACCCTACATACCTGGGAACAATTGGTTCTTAATTTCCCCCTAAAAGCCTAAGATGGAATTTGGAGAATTTTTTAGGAAGAACACTTGAATCACCTTCCACACTCCTCTCTAACTCTTGCATGCACAAATGAGGCTTAACATGGACTAACCCTCCTTAAAAGACTATATTCCGACCTTAAAATGACATAGTTTAGGCCTTAGGAGATTAGGAAATTATGAGAAGACCCTAACAAATTCGCAGAAAATAACTGCCAGGTGACCCTAACGGGTGACCTGACGACTCATCAAGATGGGGAACGACTCGTCGCGTCGCACGTCAAGTACACTTCCTCATCCTCAATTAAAATTCCATATCTCACGACCCACCTCACGAGTCGTTGGGATTGACCATGACTCGTGGAGTCCCATCCGTTAAGTACACTGGTCAGACCTCTTATTTAGTCCCCAACCTCATCCCACGGTTGACCTGACGACTCATGGTAGCTGACCATAAGTCGTTCCCATGCTTGTGGGGACCTCAACTCCTCAGCCCAGTCCAGCCTTCCCACGAGCCACCCGACGACTCGTGGGGTCTCCTCACGAGTCGTCTAATGACTCGTCCTGCACTGCTGAAACATTTTCTTGATTTTGCCCATTTGACTCCCGGGTCTAATCCATGGGTTCCTAGGGTATAACACGTAGTATTGGGAACCTGGGTGCGCTGAAAACCCAGCCCGCTCGATGCTAAGTCTTACTCCACTGGAAAACCTAAACTGAACTACTAGGCTGATAGCTTAAAACTGGGATCCATGACTAGTCAGGGACATATAACTGAAAGTACCCAGAGATTCTTACCGGACCAGATTTTGAAACTGGGTTTTAGACTGGCCAAAGCTGCTTATCTGGAAGCATCATAACCGTCTAAGGAAAATCTGTAAACTGAACTGGCGTCCTGGGGCTGGTCAAATCTACATATCTAAAATGTCATGATCGACTGATGGACTAATAAATTGGATTCTGAGTCTGATTCTGATAACTAGGAGGCACCACTGCCACCTCAAGAAAATACTGAAGTCAAACTGATCAGTTGAAAAGTTCTGAATAGTTCTGAAGAGGTTCTACGTTCTAACTGAACTGAACTACTAAGCAGCTAATAGAGAACCCAACTCATTCCAATAATACGGGAATTCCATAACATGGCAAAATTTCAAGAATTAAAGAAATCTTATCTGACATGGCTAAAATCATTCTTATCAATAGAGTATTTAAACAACATATAAACAATAAGAAAAACTAGAAAATTCAGCCCAAATCACACTTCACAACTAGACGGAATTTAATACACAAATAGTCTTTACTTGAAAAGCTAGGGCTAAAATTTACTTTGGCAAGAATATCAACAATTTAGTTAAGAGCTGATGAATATAATATGAACAATCAACATGGATATTATTCTAGGAAAAATTCACAAAAAATAACATGAAGTTTATTCGTAATCGAAAACCTCAGGGCTATAAACTGATAGGGAAATCATGGAAGATTTTGGGGGAGACAAGGGAAGAATAATTCCCTTGTTGAATTCCCACAAACCTGGCTAAATTTTCCCTGGAGAAAGAAACTTGAAAGGCTACAACTGGTGAGGAACCCTAGACCTTGGTTGAGAGCTCTTGAGAGAAAACTTAAACAAATCTTTCTGAAAGTCTGAGTGGAAATAAGGGGAAAACTGTTTAACCTCTCTTAATCCCTTCAGAACAATCTCAAAACGACGTAGTTTAGAGTCCAGGAGAATGGGAAATTACTAAATATCCCTTGGAAAATCGCTGGGAAAAGCTGCCATGTGACCCTACCGGGTGACCTAATGGGTCATGGCGACTTACCATGACTCGTGGTCACACCCATTGGGTACACTGCCTTGGTTTCTCTGCAGGCCACCAAGAGGGACCCAAAGAGTCGTTGCAGGTGACCACGACTCGTGGTCACCACCCTTCAAGTACACTGGCAACTTCTAAAATTCTAGGTTCCGGCCTGACCACAAGTGACGTAACGAGTGGTGGGACCTGACCACGAGTTATGAGGTAGCCCATTGGGAACAGTGTCTCCCTTTTACATAATCTCAAACCTCCTACTCACGGCTGACCTAACGAGTCGTTAGGTCACTTAACGACCCGCTAGGTGAGTCATCCTGTAGCATTTCTGCAGATTTTCTAAATTTTTTAATTCAAGTTCCAGATCTAGATTTTTAATTTCCAAGGCATTACAGTTTTCTATTATAAAAAATAGCCTTATTCTCTCAACATAAGGGCTGAAATTTTGTGGAATTATCGGCTTCAGGTTGGAACTGTTTGGTGAATAGAAATCGATGATTAAGGTATGTTAAGGTTAACCTCTTCCAACAAGTATTTTTGTTGTATTGTGATACAACTCATACCTTTATAAGTAAGTTGAACATATGTATGTTGTGATTAGTTGTTGCAAGTAGATAGTAATTATATATGTTGTGATTATCTTCTACGAGATGAATTGAGGTTAGATTATAGTATTCCCCGTCAAGGCAGAGTATACACAGTGTAATAAATACTAGGAGCATCATAGAGAATTCCCCATTCATTTGTTCATAGTCTAGAGGGATTCTGATGTCTCGTTGTCATACCAAGGCCTTAGAAGCTTGTGGGTAGCTATTGGGCTTAACTTGGTAAGTTGGAAAGCATAGGGTGCAGCTGAGTGATGTAACTTTCTATTTGACGCCTATATAGACAGTAAAGCTCGCTCGTGGGCTATTGGTATACCTTGATGCCTCCAGGGCCAGAATCTTGATAGGATGGTCTTACCTTCAAGTCGATGACACCAGGGTTTCCTAATGAACTAAGCGATTAGTCTGCCATATGATTGGCTACTGTTAGTGGTTGTTAGCTTCAGTCGACCTACTGTTTGTTGTATAGGTCGCTCAAGAAACCACCCCAATTGTTAGAAATCTAATAAACTAAGTAACTTCTTAAGGGGGAAAACTTGTCATGGATTAGATGTTGGGCCAATGCCCCGAGCTACTCTTGTAGATGCCTACGTATTTGTTGTCGCAAAGGGTTAAATCCAGATATACTTACCTATGGGGCTATGAATTGCTCAAAGGAGCTATATGTTGTCTAGACAGACCAAGTTAACATCTAATAGACTAGAACCATAGTATCACAGTATTACCTTCAAGCTAAGAATTATAGTAAGCTACCTGTGGGAAGATAGGGCTAACTGCTTAGGAGCATGACTGATTAGTAGTAGCCTTATAGTCATTCTAAGCGAAGGAACTAAATAATTGGTCGCTCGTGACCTTGTTGTTCGCTTATAAGCTATCAACGTCCTAGGATGACATTCAAAGTATCACTTAGGTCACCCCGGACATCGCCCTAGACTGTCTAAATTGATAGAGGCTGTAATCGCTGCCAGGACCCACCAGTTAGGTGTAGGCACATGGGGTGCGCATGTTTTGGTAGCTATATAGACTATTTAGGGGTGAGTAGTAGTTATGTTAAGCCTAAATATCTAGGTACACCTAGTGAGTGACTATATTGAGGCTATAACATCGTACTCCTATAGGGATTGGCCCACCTTAGTTGGTCTCCCGTCAAACGACCTTAGTAGTGCTAACTATACCATTACCTATGGAGCTACAAAGTGCTCAAAGGATCTATGTAATGTTCGAAAATACTATATTCAGGCCTATAAGGTCATATCAAAGTCCATTCGCGCATGACTTTTCTCTATGCCGTAACAACATTACTGACCCTCAGTGGGGCCTTGTGAGCCTAGGGCATAGTTACAGAAGCCGAGAGGGCTTAGATACAGTTACAGGAGTCCATGGGCTCAGTTGCAGTCCTAGATGCCAGATAGGTTTGGTTATAGTTACTTGTGACACCATAGTGAACTGGTTAGGGGTATATAAATTGTACTGTACTTTCCGGGGTTTATGGGGGCCTAGGAAGGTTATCTCTGTGATGATTGTACCTTTCGGGCTTATGGGGGCAAGTTAGGTTTTTGTTTGTATACTTTCTTGCTAGATATAGCTTATGAATATATAATCATACAACTTATGCTCTTATTTGTGTAGTTGTTTACTAGATGTAGGCTATGGTTATAAAAGCATACATGTTAACTTCTGTTCCTTTTAGCTGATTACTTTCAGTTCTTTATCAGCTTCTATTTAGTTATATTATTGTCTTACATACTCGGTACATATTGTACTGACACTCATCCATGGGGTGCTGCATACTTGCCTGCAGGTTTAGACAAACAGGTTTCAGGACTTCCTTAGCAGTTATTCAGAGTTAGTAGATTGGCCAGCTCATTTTGTTTGGAGTTACAAGATAGTAGAGGTTTTCTTGTCATTTACTATATACATTTTGGGTAGGCCGGAGCCCTGTCCCGACCAATATTTTTCACTCTTAGAGGCTTGCAGACCACAGTCTTCAGTTCCTAGCTAGTTGTGCGTTGTTGGCCATGTGGGGCCTATATTTATTATGCATTATGTGTTGGTCGTTTGAATCCTAGTTTAGTTATTAGTTAGCAGCCTTGTCGTCTATAATTTATATTTTACTACATGTTTTCCTTCTATTATGACTTAGCATGGTGATCTTGTCGGCCCGCATATGATCCTTTTGTTATTGTGATTGCTGGGTTAGTTATTTCTTTATAGATTTGCTGTGTGGCCTTGTCGGCCCGAGGCTGTATTTACAGTCGAGATATAGCTATTTGTTTTTTGATTCTGAGCTGCTGGCAAGCACTAGAGGTGCAAATGCCCAACTAGGTCGCCCAGGTCCCAGTATGGCATTAGGTGCCAGTCATTCCTCCCAAGATGGGGCTTGACAAAGAGATCCAATAGATCTTCTATTGATACAGTTGTCAAAATCATCCATTTTGACGGTTACAACTTGAAGATATTTATGTATTTACTTAAAGATTTGTAGGGAGATATTGTTGTCAAATCGTTATAGAAAAGAGATTTACTGAATTTAGAAAGATCCTCGAGGATCAAGATTTGGAGAAGTTTTTTAGGAGTGTTGTTTGTTAAAGTTTCTAGACCTGCCTGATTAAATCAGTGCACGATTTTCAAATGACTATTGTGAATAGTCATCTTCGAAGAAAGATTACCTGCGATAAAAAAGAAGAGATTTTAATAAACCATTTTGGCATGCCAGTTTACTTTGGCATAAAGGAGTTTACCATTGTGACAGAGTTGAACTATCATTCTCCTTGTGTCGCTAAAGCCAAAATGATAACTATGGTTAAGGAATTGGTTATTTTTTTGGAAATGAGCCACTGGAAGGGAAATCTGGTTGAACATTTGAAATACAAATTAGTTACAAAAAGTAAATTTGCTTAGATTGATTTGTGCATAATGTTATTTGTGCAAGAAATATTGGCAATAACAATTCTTCTAATTGGATTAAACTCTTGCCAGACCATGAGGCATTCAATGCCTACGCATGGTGAAGAACTCTAACAACAAACATAAATGTTCATTTCAACCATTGTGCTTAATTTGGAAAAGTAGGTCGTTGATCATATTCAAAGGACCCAATGCTTTCATTATAGCAATAAAAAGACGATTGATCAGCAACTTGCCATGTAGATCGAGATGAAAGAGTCAACAATAAAGCAGCGGATGTCCGATCAAGTGCTTCCAATTTCTTTGATAGTAATAGGTGCTTAAGGGTAGAGAACTGATGCCGTTTTATCTAATGGCTAGATGGATAAAGAGGGATGAAGATGCATGGACGCATCGAGATTGACTGCAACTATGAACCCACCTTGGAGCTCTAGTGGCGTCTCATCCCTGCCGATGATTATTCTCAGGGAACCTACATTAGTTGCAGGTGGTTCACTGCACACCCTTCATCAAAAAATTATATGTTGTACAGAGATTAAATGTTAGCTATTATGAGTTAATATTTAATTCTCTATACTCTAACACAACTATAAAGAAAATTTTCACTCTTTTGCCAAATTCCTAGCTCCATCAGTGCTCTCCATGTATCGACTTTTAACGTGCCTATACTACTTTTCTGACATAAATAAAGTTATTCATTTTAGTTTCTTGCATTGATTGTGTACTTTAAACTATCACGGTTAAAATAAAAAATGAGTATTGGTATTAGCTATTACCTGCAAAAAATTTAATACTATAATTTTTGTATCATCGTTCGTAGACGTGTAAAAGACTAATTCAAGACCTGCTGGATGATGATTATATTCAGATTTGGATGTATAATGCAATCTCATAACCTATTTTTTTTAATTTTAAGAAGATAAAATAAATAACATATCTTTTATAAATAATAATCTATCCTTTCGGGTTTATGTGTATTTGAATTAACACAAAGTTTAAAAATATAAAAAAAAAAAAACTTGTGTTCTTTAAATTAAAGATATGTATAATATATCAAAAATATTTTTTCGATCTTGTTGTAAAACATGACATATTACTCCTATAAAAGAGCGTTATTAACAATAAAATAAAAATGATGGTATTGAAGAATTAATATAAAAAGTTGACATTATTTTAAATAGATTAAAAATGAAGGTAAAATGCATAAGTCGAAATGGAAGGAGTTCTATTTTTGGTTTCAAATATTGGTCACTTTTATATATTTACATGTTGACAAAGTAAATTTGTATCAAAATACAGTTAAATTTTGTTATAATAGCGGTGTTTGTTTGAATATTTTTTGACTGCTATATTAAGGTATTGTTATATATATATATTGACATTTAACATTTAGATCTTCGGTTGTTATAAATAAAAGTACACAAAAATCTAGTTTAATGACTTTGTGTACAAATAAAAAAAATATTTATTAACCAAGAACCAAAAAACTAGAATGAGCATGAATGAAAAAAAAAAAGAAGCAAATGTCAGTAATCTTTCCTCGTGATGTTACATTATAACCATAACTGGTGGACACTATATTAATATATTTTTTCCTATTACATATTCGTACTTGAAATTTACTATGTACATGATATTATTGATGATTATCATAAATATTTTTATATTTATTTTTATACATAGTATATTTCTTACAAAATATTATTGCACAATATTTGAGGATGGTTGTTATAAAGTGGTAATTTTACTGAGAGTGCACCATTATACTAAATGTCGCTGCTGTTATAGTTAGAATGTTGTTATACGGAAGCAAGATATGACATTAAAAAATTGGTTGTGGAGAAAATCAGGTCGTTATAGTGAAGTGTTATGATAACGAGGTTAGATAGTATTTAACATTTTAGAAAATAAAAATTCATTTACTATTCTTCTTTTCAAATATACCTTTACTGTTTTAATCATTGTAATGTTAATCAAGTGAAACATTTAGGGATCGTTTGGTAGAGTGTATAAGAATAATGTTAAATAAAGTGTATTAGCAATATTGAAATTAGTTATACTTGCATTAGTTATATTGAGATTACTTTTTATGTACTTTTTAATTTGGTGTGTTAAAAATCACACTCACTGCATAATTTCTAAAAAAAGTATTTGTTATAAAAATACCCTACACAAATAAAATAGAAAAAATTTATAAAAAATGTACCAAATAAAGTATTAATAATACACAAAGTTAATGCATGCATTATTTTTTTAAAGCATCCTAGCAAATGACCCCTTAATAAAAGATAAATGATGGTTTAGATAAATAATCTAATGGTTAAAGTTATAATTAGGATATGATATACTAAAAGTCAGATAATGTTGACCTGATAGGATAGATAGGTTAATATAATTTTTAGTTCTTTATTAAATGAGTAAATTAAACTTAAACCTTTTTTTAATTTATTACATCAGAAAAATAATGTGTTTTTTTCGCCTTTTGAATCGGATAACCACTTTTTTGATCCCTCCCCATGACCCAACTTAAAAATCAAAGGGAATATGAGAAAGTCATTGATGTAATCTTCAAAAACGTCATAACGTTAAAGTTATAATTTGGGTGTGAAATACTATAAGTCAGATAATGTTGACCTATTGAATAGATGCGTTAATATGATTTTTAGTTCTATATTAAATAAGTAAATGTCCCTTAATCTTTCAAGTTAGAAAAATAATGTGTTCTTTTTTCGTCTTTTGAATTGGATAACGACTTCCTCTACACACTTGCCTTCTTCGAGCTTAGAAATCAAAGGCCAAATGAGAAAGTCATTTATGGAATATTAAAAAATCTCATAAAGTTAAAGTTATAATTAGGGTATGAAATACTGAAAGGCAGATAATATTAACCTGATAGAATAGTGACACGATCCAAATGAGTGGATCGTGCAAGCACCTACATCGATTCCAGCTAGATAGGAGAACCCTTTCCTGAACAATGTATAAAACAAATTCAATACTCCTTAACTTACACAATCAAAATATTTTTAAATTCACAATAAATCCTTCCCCAAATCATGACTCCCCCAAGATCTAGTCTAGATAGGTACAAGAGTTCTAAGCAGAATACCGATAAATAAAAAAAGACACAGCTTCGCCTGCGAAAAAGTGCAGAAGTTGATGTTGAATATGTCATGTCAATCATGAAACTTCAAGCCTGGCATAACCTACACTCGAAAAGGTGTAGCAAGAGTAGTATCAGTACACCACACGTACTAGTAGGCATCATCAGCCGACTGCAATTTATTAACGCAACAACATAAAGTTAATATGCAATCAGTAATTTAGTTTTTAAACAACCACTCAACCATTTATCAAGCCAGTTTCTTATTCTTTATTTACCCCAATTATTAAACAATACATCCATATTTCTCTACCCAACTTAGCCACAAAGGCTAGCCTGCCCATTGTTTGGCCTTGCTGTAGCGGTAACTTGACCGTTGCCGTGGTCTTGCCGCAGTAGAAATTCTATCGCTGTAGCGGTACTACTCTAGGCAGTAACTCAACTTCACTGGCAATCTTACTTCTTTAAATACCTCGTCAATTACACAAGGTCTAACATCATACAAAATTATAGCAATCTACACTTAATAAAATATGCATTTCACCACTCTTTATCTTGTCACAACTATTCATTTTATTCTCTTTTTCACAAAACATTCTCAAATCAGAATCAACCCAGCAACAACACATAAATCACATTTATCTGATAATTTTGAATTCAAACATTAACTCATTCACAAATAAATTCATCAAAATACCAAGGCTTATAATATAAGTAAAACAAAATTATGCAGCAGATTATATGCATGTTGAACACATGATAAATAAACTTGTCATCATTAATTTTATCTCATTGGATGTCTGTATACCTATCAGTGTCATACCTATCACTGAACTCTATCACACAACTGTATGTATATCATAACATCTTGTACTGATCTCTGTCAAAATCATACCATCGATAATATGCTAGGCACACGCGTCCGTTACATCATCATACACACTCACACTGAATATCACTGTAAACACATGTCAGAGGATCTTATTTTTACTCTTCCAGTTATAACCTATAGGGGACTCTAGAAATTCATATACAATACACCCTGCCGTATGAACATCATCTCATACCTATCTGTTGTAATGCCCGAAAATCCTAAGACCAGACCCGGGAGTTGAATTAGAGAAAATAGGATTTTCTACACCAAATCACAGAACGAGTCATCCTGTGACCCGTTGGGTAGGCCACGAGTCGTGAAGTGACTCGTGGGGAAGGGTGCGAACTTGATTGAAAATTTGGAAAAACTTTTAGTGACCATGGGTGTGACCATGAGTCATGGTCAATGCCATGAGCCTTCAAGTGAGTCGTGGTCAAAGGTTGACTGAAAATTGGAAAATTTCAGGTAGTGTAATTAACGGTCCTCACCACAACTCATTTGGGACACCATGAGTCGCGGGGTCACCACGAGGAGGTTTTTGGAAATAAGGGTGACAGGAGGGGACCATGAGTGATTGAGTCTCCTGAAAACTCGTGGAGTCAGTCGTCGGCAGGCTGAAGAATTTGTAGAAAACTTCCAGTGCTCATCACAATTGGACCCCACCAGTCGTCCCTTACCTCACGACTCGTAGAGTGCCTCGTGAGGACTAGCAGGGTCCTTTTTCCTGCGAATTTCCTAAGGATTTTTTCATAGTTTTTAATTTCCTAAACTCTAACTATGTCGTTTTGGGTTATTTTAAGGGGATTTAGAGGGGCTAAACAGTTTTCCCCTCATTCCCACTTAGATTTTAGAAAAATAACTTAAGTTTTCTCTCAAGAGCTATCAAGCAAGGACTAGAGTTCCTCATCCATTGTATCAATTCAAGCTTCCTTCTCCAGGTAATTTTTAGCCAGGTATGTGAAAATTCAACAAGGGAATAGATCTTCCTTTGTGTTCGCAAAAATCTTCTATGTCTTATCTATTAGTTCTAGCCCGGAAACTTTCGAATGTGAAGAAATTACATGTCAGACTTTATTTAATTCATGTGGAATATTATTTTTGTTAATTGTAGATATTTTCCCACTAGTTCGTAACTATGTTGTTGCTTGTCCCTGTAAAGTGAATTCAAGCCCTAGCTCTTGCATGCATAAAAAACTAGAGCCTTGCATAATTGTTTTATTTATCGAAATTGCTAGATTCTAGCAGTGTTGGGGATTCCCATATTGTTAGTTTGTATTGAAATCTTAGTCAGAAATATGTCAATTTAGTATCATTCTGAATGTTAGAATACTCAATGTTAGTTAGAAATGTTAGTTGATTAGTTTGACTATAGAAATTCTCAAGGTGTCAGTAGTGCCTCCCAGTTATCAGTATTAGACTCAGTATAAGATTTTAGTGGTTCTTTAGTTGGTCATGAAACTTCAAGATTAGCAGCTCTGACCAGTCTTAAAACCACCAGCTTCAGCCTCAATTTGTTGTTTAGACAGTTACGACACTTTCAGATAAGCAGCTCTAACTAGTCTTAGAACACTAATTTCCAGATCCAGTCCGATAAGACTCTCTCAGGGTACTTCCAGATAAGTATCTCTAACTTAGTCTTGGTCCCCAAGTTCAAGCTATCAGCTTGGCAGTAGTAGTCATGTTAGGACTATCCAATGGGAGTAGGACATAGCATCGAGAGGGCCGGGGTTCCAACGCACCTAGGCTTTCAGAAATACGTCACCACCATAGGTTATTTTGTTGGCCTTATGGCCCCAGACCGTGATCTCATAGTCCATGCCTTTATACCCTGACAAGGTATATTGGGTCCTATCAATAGGGTGTGTACATCGGACTCCACGTTTAGCTCATATGGTTATATGTCGATTATAGACTCTCCCACTAGTCAGCTCAGTTCAATCTCAGATTAGTCAGTTCAGATCAGTTCAATGCAGTATTTCATATTAGTATCTCAGATTTAGGGCATGTCCTTGACCATCAGACAAGGTTATTTAGACCATCTCAGTTTATTACATTTATTAAGTTTCAGCATTTTCAATTGGTCATTGCAAGTCTTTTCAGTTCAATTATTTCGCTCCTTATGTATGGTTTCTCTCACTTACTCAGTACATTCAAAGTACTGGCGCATACCTTTTATGCTATATCATTTTATGATATAGCTGCAGAATCTCAGTCATAGCCTTGTTAGCAGATCACTTTCAGAAGATTCCAACTGCATCATTGGTTAGTCCTCATATTTTGAGGACAAGGATTGTTCCATTCAGTTCTATTTTCTTTTTTTTAGACTTGAAGTTAGCTAAGGGCTTGTCCCAGCAACTCATCAGTTGTAGATGGCTTTCATACACAAACATAGTTTTAGACCTTTAACTTTCTTTCAATTGTTTTTAAACTTTATGATCTATCTTTGTTTCCATAAATGTTTTATAGTATTATTTTAAAGTTGCTGCTATGTTTTATTTAGAATGCCATGTTATGATAAACCATGGGTTGACTTGGGGTTACTTGTGACTCCAAGTACCATGTCTCGTCCAGGGTGTAGACTAGGGGCGTGACAAAATTTGCTGCCAAAGCCCTAGGTTTAGAGTATCCTAGGATTTCTAAAAGCCACGTCAAGTAGAGTTCTTTTCATGGGTGTGAAGCGCGCCACACTTATGACGAGGAGGCTACAAGACGTTTTAGGAAAGTTCCCTTCTTTCACTATTCTTATCATGCGATAGAGTGTAAACTCTAAGGTTTCTCTTCTAATTCATGTTTTATGCATTCACAGACAATGCCTTCAGAAGCAATAGCGAAAGAGGAAACAACAATGGGAATCCACCAACCCACCAACTTTAATAGGCCCCTTTAGTGGGCATGTGACGGATACAGAATTCGAGGCTATCCTCACATTGTTAATACAGGCCGCGACCACTCAGGTTAACCAGCAGGCAGTCACACCTGCAAATCCTACTGAAGAGGTAATAGCTACCAGGGTTCGAAACTTTATAAAAAGGAATCCATCTGAGTTTTATGGTCCGAAAGAGGATGGAAGGATCAAGGGAGAAGAAAAGTGGAGCAAGAGAGTAAGGACAAGGGAGATAGGGTATTCCCAACAGAGAATGGGTGGTAGACCTCGTTTCCAGTTTCATCGGAGATCATCAGCCCAGCACCATCGATTGCCAGTGCTAATAACAAACCCATAGTAAGGGAGATTACACAACCAACTTGCAAGAACTGTGGGAAGAACCATTTGGGAGAATGCATGGACGGCCCAGGCAGTTGCTTTTGGTGCGGAAAGTCAAGCAATAAACTCAAAGATTGCCCAGCAGCTAAATGGGTGAAGGTAGAGCCCCGGCAATCTCTTCGGCAACCTTGTCAGGTTGCCCAATGTGCGAGACATGTGGAAGGAGCCACCCTGAAACTGTTTGCTCGGTAAGGAGGGATGTTTTGGATATGGTCAGTCAGGCCATAGAACAAAAAATTACCCTATAGCTGAACGTGGGAAAACTCAATCCACTATCCCAGCAACTACGACAGCTTGCCCATTTCAGCAGGGCACATCATCCTGTACAGATGGCAGACAACTTCGGATAGAGTAGTAGGTATGTTATGAATTTCTCATATTGATCCTGGCATGTTTTTAGGCTCAGGAGCCACGATATAAAGTATGCGATGCCTTTAGAACGCCAATATAAGAGTTATCCCGTGGCTGATATGAAATGGTTATAATGATGAAGCCTGTAGTGGTAGCTTTCGTGGAAAATGAGAACTCAAGAGTTAGTGATATTAACCTAGACTTAACTAATGATCTAAGAGCTTGGGAAGGATGGCATTAAGTTAAGGGGGAGATGCTAAGTCTATGAGATAAGTTGAATCTTGAGTACGCTAGTAGGGGAGTCCCAGCACCAGTAGCTATGGGATGTCAATTTCTCCAAGATTAGATGATTCCTTTTATGTTTCGGTTGAAGCTACGCTCTATCCATTCTAGATAACTGTTTCAGACAGTGATCTCAGTATTACTCTGTGAATCCTTAAGTCTCAACTCCATGTCATAAAATAGCTAGGTGCGTTAACTCATGCCCTTCTATATTCTTGGCTCGAACTCAGTCTTTAGAAGTTTCCTTAATGGCTCAGTAGACCAAGTTATCTCATGCAAGTAGTTAGTTTTAGATATCATAAATGATTTATACTTACGAGTCCCTTACTTTCAGTCTACTTAGATATCTTGATAGTTATTCTAGTATCAAAAAGCAGTTTGAGAACGATAACTCAATCCATACCAGCTCAGTTCCGGTTCGGGGAAATAGTTCCTCCCTAATACTCTATCTAGTTTCATGTCTTTCAGTTCCTCTCAAGTCTTAGTATGCATTTATGATTCGAAAATTTAGTTCAGAGTTGTATTTCAGCTCGGAGGTAGACACTCCATTAGCATACAACCCTTAGTATTTAGCTCTTGGGAATTCGGCTCTTTCCCTAGCCTGTCAGCTCATTCACACAACCAGTCTCAACTTTGAATGTTCAGAAATTGGAATGGAAGATTCCCCTTTAATCCATGGCAGGAGGAAGATCCCATATTGCTGAACCTAAGAGAAACAGTCCTCAGAGGAGTGGAGGCTTTCTCCCAAGGGGGAGATGGTGTACTCCATTATCAAGGTAGGCTATGTGTACCGGATGTAGGTGATTTGAGATAGCAGATACTGGCTGAAGCACATAGTTAGAGATATTCTACCCATCCTAGTACCACTAAGATGTACCATGATCTATAGGATAATTATTGGTGGAATGGCATGAAGAGAGAAATCGCAGATTTTATAGCTAAGTGCCCGAACTACCAGCAAGTTAAGGGGGAACATCAGAGATTGGAAGGTATGGCTCAGGATATCAGTATACCCACATGGAAATGGGAAGAAGTAAATATGGATTTTATTACAGGTCTACCTTGTATGCATCGGCAGCACAACTCAATTTGGGTGATAATAAACCAGATGACTAAGTTCGCACATTTCCTCCTAGTTAAAACTACTGACTCTGCTGAGGATTATGCCAAGCTCTATGTCTGGGAGTTGGTCAGACTTCATGGGGTGCCCTTGTCCATTATTTCAGATAGAGGTACCCAGTTTACCTCGTATTTATGGAAGTCATTTTATAAGGGACTTGGTACGCAGGACAAGCTCAGCATAAGTTTTCACCCACAGACAGATAGACAGGCTGAACGGACTATACAAACATTATAAGATATGTTGAGAGCGTGTGTGATCGATTTCAAGGGCAGTTGGGATGATCACCTACCTCATATCAAGTTTGCATACAAAAAAAACTATCACTCCAGTATCCAAATGGCCCCGTTTGAGACATTGTATGATAGGAGGTGTAGATCTCCTATCGGGTGGTTTGAGGTTGGTGAAGTGTCACGCCCCGAGTTTACACCCTGGACGAAACATGGTACTTGAAGTTACAAGTGATCCTAAGTCAACCCTTGGTCTATCATACACTGGCATTCTGAGTAATATAAAAATACATACAGCACAAGCTTAAAGAAAGGATGTAATTACATGAAAGAAATAATGTTGATTCATATTATTTGAAACTATTAAAATAACACTACAAGTCTAAAATACCAATCTGAGTCTGAAAGCCACTATGATTGATGAGTTGCTAGGAAAAGCCCCCAGCTAACTCCAAATCTAAATAGGAGGAATGAACATGTAACTGAAATAAATATATCTCCATCCTGGAAGGATGAGGATTCACCAACTAGTAAAGCTGAGGTCTTCAATGAGTGGTCAGTTAACGAAGCTGAGATTGAGATCCTAAAGTTGTATCATGAAATGATATAGCATAAAAGTATGCATCAGTACTTTAAATGTACTGAGTGAGTGAGAGGAACATAACACCATATAATAAATAGTAAGACAAATGTTTAGCTGAAAGACATGAAATGACTAACTAACGCTACTGATCTGAATAACTGAAATACTGAGGTGGTCTAGAAGACCCTCTTTGATGGTCAAAGCATGTTCTAAGTCTGGAATACTGATCTAGACTGAACCGAATTGAGACTGAAATGAACTGACTAGTGGGAGAGTCTATCAACGAAGTGTAATCATGTGAGCTAAACGTGAAGTCCAATATATACACCCCACCAGGAGGACCTAATATACTTTGCCAGGGTATAAAGGCATGAACTGGGTGATCACAAAAGTCTTGGGCCAATTAGGCTAATAAATATTGTAACCTATGCTGGCAACATAGTTTTGGGAACCTAGGTACGCTGGAACCCCGGTCCGCTCGGTGCTAAGTCCTACTCCCACTGAATAATCCTAGACTGAATACTAAGCTGATAGCTCAAAATTAGGGTCTAAGACTATTCAGGGATACATATCTGAAAGTACCCTGAGAGTCTTATCAGACCAGATTCTAAAACTGGGTTCTAGACTGGTCAGAGCTTCTTATCTAGAAGCGTCGTAACCGTATAAGA
The DNA here is from genome assembly GCA_035772735.1 of Datura wrightii. Classification (NCBI taxonomy): domain Eukaryota; kingdom Viridiplantae; phylum Streptophyta; class Magnoliopsida; order Solanales; family Solanaceae; genus Datura; species Datura wrightii. The sequence goes on from JASDFA010000018.1 coordinate 151,319,729, forward strand.
ACAAATTATAATATGAAGTAGGGTCCTAAGGCTAGTCAAAGATATATATCTAAAGTGTCTTGACCGCCTAGTGGACCAATAAACTGAATTCTGAATCTGATTTTGATAACTGGGAGGTAATACTGACACCTTAGAAAAATTTTGTAATCAAATTAATTAGCTGACATTTCTGATAGACACTGAGTATTTTTCACACTTTTAACTAAAGATAGGAAACCATGTATCTAACTAAGAATTTAGCATATAAAATAATCTATGAATTTACCACAGTTATATAATCAAGGAAATTTCAAGATTTAAACACTTAAGCAAGATTCTAGTCTTTTCTACTCTCACGAACTAGGGCTAAATTCAGTGTACATGGATAATCATCAATACTATCACTAACAGGTGGAAAATATCCATAATTAATATAACATAATAATTTCACATGGATTAAACGAAACATTACCAAGAATTTCTTAACATTCAAAAGTCTGCACGACTAGAATTCACTTTTACGGGAATAACATCAATTTAAGCATGAATTGATGGAAATCATATCTGAAATAATCATGGATATCATTCTATGTGAATTCAAAGAAAATTGACATATATTCTCTTCAAATTCGAAAGCTTAGGGCTAGGATTTTATAGAGAAACTAGAGAAGGGTTTTTGAGGCACACAATGGAAGACTATCCCCCTATTGAATTCCCACATACCTTATAAAAAAATCTGACAAAAAAAATTTCCTTGAGAATCTAAGGAAAAGTAGACTGCCCTAGTTCTTCTTCTGAGAGTCCCTGAGAGAATTCTATGATCTGCTTTCTGAAGGTCTGAGTGGGGAATGAGGAAAGAAATTTTTTAACCACACTAATATGTCTAAAATTATGACTAAAGCTACGTAGTTTAAAGTTTAGGAGGGTATGGAATTACTAAAAGACCCTTAAAAACTCGCAGGGAAAACTGAGTGTCAGTCCTCACGGGTGACCTAACGAGGGACACACTCATTGATTACACTGCCTGGAGCACACTGAAGGTCACCCGAGGGACCTAATGAATTATGATTAGTGACCGACTCATGGACCAAACTGTCTAAAAAGCCCTGGACTCCCCACGAGTGACACCACGACTCATGGTGTCCCAAATGAGCTGTGGTGAGGACCCATTGGGAACACTGCCTAACATTTTCTGATTTCAAATTATCCTTGACCACAGGTCATCTCACAACTCGTGGGGGTTGACCACGACTCGTGGTCACACCCGTGGTCACCCAAACACCAAAATTCCACTTAAGTTCCCAGGCCTTACCACGAGTCACTTAACGACTTGTGTTCTCTCCCCACGGGTCACATAACGAGTTGTTCTGTGACCTAGTGCGAATTTTCCAGATTTCTCTATTTTGAGCCCTGGGTCTAGTTTTTGAGTTTTCGGGGCATTACAATATTTCCCCCTTGGGAACATTCATCCTTGAATGTTGGAAAACACACAGGAAATCATAGATTGGTAATCTGCATACCCAAATACTGACCATGAATGCTGAAAACTAGCGGAAGGACTCTTTCTGAACTGAATCACAAGTCTGAACTGAATTCACTAACCATGCACATGTTCATTTACATGAAAGAAATTGAAACATACGAACGAAAAGAAGTTTTGGGAAGGGAGATGATACTTTAAACTGAAACTAAGTCAGAAGGGAACAAATGGGGGTATCTAGCCATCATGTCTGCTTCAGCCTCCCATGTAGCTCCCTCAATATGCTGATTTCTCCATAAGACCTTAACTGAAGCTACCTCCTTGTTCCTTAGCTGACGAACCTAGCGGTCAAGGATCTAGATTTGGACCTCTTTGTACGAGAGACTATCTTTCACTCCCACACTGTCCAATGGCACAATTGTAGTTGGATCACCAATGCACTTATTCAATAGGATACATGGAATACAGGGTGCACTGATGCCAACTCTGAAGGTAATTCCAACTCATAGGCTACTTTGCCAATTCGCCTCAGAATTCTATAGGGTCCCACATATCTTAGACTGAGTTTTCCCTTCTTCCCAAACCTCATCACCCCTTTCAAGGGTGAAATTTTCAGATAGACCCAGTCATCCACAGCGAACTCCAATTCTGTTCTCCTTGTATCAGTATAAGATTTCTGATGGCTCTGAGTTGTTTTCAATCATTCTCTAATGAGCTATACCTTCTACATAGCTTCATGAACCGAGTCTGGCCCGATTATAGTAGCTTCACCAACCTCAAACCACCCAATAGGAGACCTGCACCTCCTACCATACAATGCCTCAAATGGGGCCATTTGGATATTGGAGTGGTAGTTGTTGTTGTACGAAAACTTGATAAGAGGCAAGTGGTAATCCTAACTGTACTGGAAATTGATCGCGCACGCTCTCAACATATATTCTAGGCTATGAATAGTCTGCTTAGCTTGCCCATCTATCTGCGGGTGAAAAGTTGTGCTGAGCTTGACCTGGGTACCAAGTCCCTTCTGAAAAGACTTCAATAAATGCGAGGTGAACTAGGTACCTCTGTCTGAAATAATGGGCAATGGCACCCCATAAATTCTAACCAACTCCCGTATATAAATCCTAGCATAGTCCTCAGCTGAATTTGTAGTTTTAATTGGGAGGAAATGTGCTAACTTAGTCATCTGGTCTACTATTACCCAGATAGAATCATGTTGCCGACGAGTTCGAGGTAGACCTTTAATAAAGTCCATATTCACTTCTTACCAATTCCATATAGGTATGCTGATATCCTAGGTCATACGTCCCGATCTCTGTTGTTCTACCTTGACTTGCTGACAATTCGGGAACTTTGCTACGAATTCGGTGATGTCTCTCTTCATGTCATTCCACCATTAAATATCCCGCAAATCAAGGTACATCTTAGTGGCACCAGGATGGACGGAGTACGTCGAACTATGAGCATCAGCTAGTATCTGCTGTCTTAAATCATCGATGTCTGGCACACTTAACCTATCCTGGTAACGGAGCACACCATCTCCTCCTTTGGAGAAAACTTTAACCTATTTCGAGAGAACCGCTTCCTAAAGTTTAAGTAAAATGGGATCTTCATCCTATTTGGACTTAACTTCAACAACCAAAGAGGAAACTGACCCATTTTTCATCACCACTCCACCCTCATTTTAGTCAACCAACTGCACCTCTAACCGAGCTAGTCTGTGAATATCCTTCGCCAATTCCCTTTTTCCTTCCTCAATATGAGCCACGCGACCCATAAACACTCTTCTTAGGGCATCAGCCACCATATTGGCTTTGCCCGAGTGATATAGCATGCTTATGTCATAATCCTTCAAGAGCTCTAACCACCTTCTCTAGCGAAGATTCAGGTCCTTCTGACTGAATACATACTGAAGGTTCTTGTGATCAGTGAAAACATCAATGTGAGCCCCGTACAGGTAGTGTCTCCATATTTCCATCGCAAACACTACCGCTGCCAACTCCAAGTCAAGAGTTGGATAATTCTTCTCATGAACCTTGATTTTTCTAGAGGTGTAGGCTATCACTTTGCCCCGCTGCATCAGAACGCAACCAAGTCCAACTCTGGAAGCATCGCAATATACTACAAACCCATCTGATCTTTCTGATAGGGTCAACACTGGAGCAGTGGTGAGTTGAGTTTTTAACTCCTAGAAACTCTTCTCACACACATCTGGCCACTAGAATTTCACCTTTTTCTGAGTTAGTCTAGTCAGTGGAGATGCTATAGAAGAAAAGCCTTACACAAAGCATTGATAATAATCGGCCAAACCCAAGAAACTCTGATTTTAGTTTGGGAGGTAGGTCTCAGCCAGTCTTTCATTGTTTCTATCTTTTGAAGATCAACTTGAATACCCTCACCTGAGACCACATGACCCAGGAAAGTCACGGATTTCAACCTGAATTTGCACTTGCTAAACTTGGCGAACAACTGGCGGTCTTTGAGTATCTGAAGAACTATCCTCAGGTGATTAGCATGCTCTTCCTCATTTCTAGAGTATACCAGAATGTCGTCGGTAAATACAATGACAAACATATCCAAATACTACTTGAAGACTCTGTTCATCAGGTCCATAAAGGTTGCAGGGGCATTTGTTAGTCCGAAGGACATAACCACGAACTCGAAGTGACCATACCGAGTCCTGAAAGCTGTTTTTGGTATGTCACATTATCTGACTCTTAGCTGGTGATACCCCGACCTAGAATCTATTTTGGAGAAACAACTAGCTCCCTGAAGTTGGTCGAACAGGTCATCAATTCTGGTAGAGGATACCTGTTCTTGACTGTAACCTTGTTCAACTGATGGTAATCGATGCACATTCTAAGGGTACCATCTTTCTTTCGCACGAATAGCACTGCAGCAAGGGAGAGATGTTGGGTCTGATGAAACCCTTATCAAGAAGATCTTTTAGCTACTCCTTCAACTCCTTAAGTTTATCTGGAGCCATTCTATAAGGAGGAATGGAGATGGGCTGAGTGTCTAGATTAAGGTCTATACTGAAGTTTATTTCCCATTTAGGAGGAACTCTGTGAAGATCTTCGGGGAACACATCAGGAAATTCGCTGACAACAGGGACTGAGTGGATAGTTGGGGTCTCAGAGTCAGAATCCTTGCCCCGAACTAGATGGTAAATACATCCCTTAGATATAAGCTTCCTGGCCTTAAGGTAGGAAATAAACCTACCCTTAGGCATTGAACAACTGCCTGTCCATTCTAAAGCTGGCTCATTAGGGAACAAAAACCTGACGACCCTAGTTCTGTAGTCGATTGAGGCATAACTAGAGTGTAACCAATACATGTCAAGGATGAGGTCGAATTTGACCATGTCGAACTCTACAAGGTCAGCTAGAATGACTTTATTGACGACTGAGATTGGGCAATTTCTATACACCTGGATGGCTTTAACTGACTAGACTAAAAATTGTTCTGAGAGGACTTCTGAACTAATATCAAATTGAACTGCTACGTAGGGAGTCACGAGTGATAGTGTGGCCCCTGGATCAAGAAAGGTATATACATCTAGATGGAAAAGTCATAACATACCCGTGACCATATCCGGTGAGTTCTCCTGATCCTAACGAGATGATAATGCATAAAATGGTTTTGGCATTGATTGCCCTTCGTACCTAATGTGTTAGCCTGCTGAGCTGGTCAGCCTACTGGAGCTGCTGAGATAGTGGATTGTGAACTCCTCTATCCTGCTGATGGGAATTCCTTAAGCCAATTCCCAAGTTGTCCACAACCAAAACAGCCCTCTCGACCTTGAAGACACTCTCCTAGGTGATTCTTTCCGCACTTGGGGCAAGTTGGATACCTGTTACCGGAACTATAACTCTGAGACTGAGAGCCAGATGCTCCACCCCTCCGATCTTGGTGGGACCGAAAGGTAGGGGCGCTGGTTGAGCTGGGCGTTGGAGCCCTCTACTGTTGTTGCTGCTCCTTTGAGTGACTGGTACCACCAGACCTCTGGTGGCTATAATCTGATTGTCCAGTCCTTGCCCACTTATTCTTTCTCTTCATGTCCCTATGTTTTTCGGCCTCAATGTGCTGGGCATAGACAATTAGACTGAAGAGGTTGATATTCTTAATTAGTATCGCTGTCCTGCACTCTTTGAGGACTAGGTTCGACACTCCATTTACAAATTTTAGCATGCGAGCCCTTGGCTCGGCCACTATCTCTGGGGCGTATTTATACAACCTGGTGAATTCTAGAGCATACTCTTCTATGGTCCTGTTTCCCTGTATTAGGTTCATGAAGTCAGCTACCTTGTCTTCCCTGAGTTCTCGAGGGAAAAATCTATCCAAGAAGGTTGTAGTGAACTCCTCCCATTCTACCGACCCAGCCTCCACTGACCTCCCCTCCTTTCATTATTCGTACCAGACTTGGGCTACCCCTTTCAGCTAGTAGCTAGCCAAGTTGGCCCTCTCTGAAGGACTGACACCCATGATTCATGTGATCTACTTAATCTCATCCATAAATCCCTATGGATACTCTCCCACCTTAGATCCATAAAAGTCCGGAGGGTTCATCCTGGTGAAATCCCATATTCAAGCAGCTACTGCGGAACTGTTGTTGTTGATTGGAACCACCTGTTAGTTCACCTGGTTAGTCACAGTTTGGGCGAGTAGTTGAATGGCCGCCCTAAATTCTGTTGTAGATATCGAGTCATCCTGAAGGCTGCCGAGGCTGGTGGGACAGGTCATTGAGCATTGCCGGCCCTTCTTCCGTTACCGTATCACGGAGGCATGATTCACTAACATGAAGCAGAGCACGAGTTAGCAGAATGATTCTGGAACTGAATTTCAATGCATGATGAGGAGTATGAAATAAAGGGAATTTTCCTAATAACATCTTATAGCCTCCCCATCATGAGTGTGGCGCGCTTCACACCCATGAAGAGGACTCTACTCAATGCAACTTTCAGACATCTGAGGATACTCTAACCCAATCGAGTGCTCTAATCCCAAGTTTGTCACTCCCCGAGTTCACACCCTAGACGAAACACGATAGTTGAAGTCACAAGTGACCCCAAGTCAACCCCTAGTCTATCATACACCAGCATTTTGAGTAATATAAAAATACATACAATAGAAGTTTAAAGAAAATATTTAATTACATGAAAAAAGTTAAACTTATTCATAGTCTGAAAGCCACCATGACTGATGAGTTGTTGGGACAAGCCCCTAGCTAACTCTAAATCTAAATAGGAGGAATAAAAATGTAACTAAAATAAATAAATCTCCGTCCTCGAAAGATAAGGACTCACTAACTAGTAAAGCTGAGGTCTTCAATGAGTGGTTGGCTAACGAAGCTGAGACTGAGATACTGCAGTTGTATCATGCAATGATACCACATAAAAGTATGCATTAGTACTTTAAATGTATTGAGTAAGTGAGAGGAACATAACATAATAGAATAAATAATAAGAGAAATGCTAAACCGAAAGACATGCAATGACCAACTAACGCTACTAATATGAATAACTAAAATACTGAGGTGGTCTAGAAGACCCTGTCTGATGGTCAAAGCATTTTCTAAGTCTGGAATACTGATCTAGACTGAACTGAACTGAAACTGGATTGAACTGACTAGTGGGAGAATTTATAACCGACATGTGACCATGTGAGCTAGACGTGAAGTCTGATGTATACACCCAACTGGTATAACCCAATATACCTTGCTAGGGTATAAAGGCATGAACTCGATGATCAAAAAAGTCTAGGGCTAATCAGGCCAATAAATATTGTAACCTACGCTGGCAACCTAGTTTTGGGAACTTGGGTGCGCTAGAATCCGGGTTCGCTCGATGCTAAGTCCTACTCTCACTGAATAATCCTAGACTGAATACTAAGCTAATAACTTGAAACTTGGGCCCAATACTAGTCATGGATACATATCTAAAAGTACCCTGAGAGTCTTATCGAACCAGATTTTGAAACTAGGTTCTAGACTGGTCAAAGTTGCTTATCTAGAAGCGTCGTAACCATCTAAGAACAAACTGTAATTTGAACTGGGGTCCTAAGGCTAGTCAAAGCTATATATCTAAAATGTCATGACTGCATATTGGACCAACAAACTGAATTCTGAATTTGATTATGATAACTGGGAGGTAATACTAATACCTCAGGAAAATTCTGTAGTCAACTGATCAGCTGACATTTATGACAGACATTGAGTGTTTTTCACACTTTTAACTAAAGCTAGGCCACCATGTATCTGACTAAGAATTTAGCATATAAAATAATCTGGGAATTCTCTACATTGAGATAATCAAGGAAATTTCAATATTTAAATACTTAGCAAGATTCTAGTCTTTTCTACTCTCACGGACTAGGGCTAAATTCAATGTACATGGATAAGCATCAATATTGTCACTACATGGTGGAAACATATCCATAATTAATATAACATAATAATTCCACTTGGATTAAACGAAACATTATCAAGAATTTTTTAACATTCGAAAGTCTGCAGTGCTAGAATTCACTTTGACCGGAATAACATCAATTTAAACATGAATGAATGGAAATCATATCTGAAATAATCATGGATGTCATTCTATGTGAATTCAAAGAAATGTGACATATATTCTCTTCACATTCGAAAGCTCAGGGCTAGGATTTTATAGAGAAACTAGAGAAGGGTTTTATTGGATACAAGGGAAGAACTATCCCCTTGTTGAATTCCCACATACCTGAAAAAGAAATCCGACAAAAAAATTTCCTTGAGAATCTAAGGAAAAGTAGATTGTCGTAGTTCTTGCTCTGAGAGTGCTTGAGAGAATTCTACGATCTGCTTTCTGAAGGTCTGAGTGGGGAGTGAGGAAATAAATCATTTAACCCCACTAATAAGTCTAAAATTATGACTAAAACAATGTTTTTTAAAGTTTAGAAGGGTAGGGAATTACTGAAAGACCCTTAAAAACTCATAGGGAAAAACTGAGTGTTAATCCTCACGGGTGACCTAACAGGTTGTGGTCAGTGACCACGATTTGTGGTTACACTCATGGACTACACAGCCTGGAGCACACTAAAGGTCACCACGAGGGACCTAACAAATCGTGGTTAGTGACCATGACTCGTGGTCACCTCTCATGGACCACACTGTCTAAAAAGCCCTGGAGTCCCCACGGGTGACACCACGACTCGTGGTGTCCCAAATGAGCCGTGGTGAGGACCCGTTCCAAACACTACCTAATATTTGCTAGTTTTATATTATCCTTGACCCTGGGTCATCTAACGACTCGTGGGGGTTGACCATGACTTGTGGTCACACCCATGGTCACCCAAAACACCAAAATTCCTTTTAAGTTCCCAGGCCTCACCACGAGTCACTTAACCAGTCGTGGTCTCTCCCCACGGGTCACAGAAGGATTCATTCTATAACCTGGTGTAGATTTTCCAGATTTCTCTGTTTTGAGTCCCGAGTCTAGTCTTTGAGTTTTTAGGGCATTATATGAAGCTACTCTAATCAGGCCAGACTCAGTCCATGAAGACATGCAGAAGGTGCAACTCATCCGAGAAAGGTTGAAGACTACTTAGAGTCGTCAGAAATCTTACGCTAATGTGAGGAGAAGAGAATTGGAGTTTCAGTGGATGACTGGGTTTATCTGAAAATTTCACCCATGAAAGAGGTGATGAGATTTAGGAAGAAAGAAAAACTCAGTCCGAGATATGTGACACCCTACAAAATTTTGAAGCAAATTGGTAATGTAGCCTATGAGCTGGAATTACCTTAAGAGTTGGTATCTGTGCACCCAGTCTTCCATGTGTTGCCATTGAAGAAGTGCATCGGTGACCCAACTTCAGTTGTGCATCTAGACAGTGTGGGGGTGAAAGATAGTCTCTCTTACGAAGAGGTCCCAGTCCAAATCCTTGACCGTCAGGTTCATAAGCTGAGGAAAAAAGAAGTAGCTTCAGTCAGTCTTGTGGAGGAATCCGTAGGTTGAGGGAGATACATGAGAAGAAGAAGAAGATATGATGGCTAGATACCCACATTTGTTCTCTTTCAGCTCAGTTTCAGTTTAAGGTATCAATTTCATCCCTAAAACCCTTTTGAATTCATGTGTTCAGGTTTCCTTCATGTAAATGAATATGTGTATGTTTAGTGAATTCAGTTTAGCCATGTAGTTCAGTTTGGAGATAGTCATCCCGTTAGGTTTCAGCTTTCATGATCAGTATTTGAGTATAATGGTTGCAATTCTCTGCTTTCCTATTTGTTTTTCAATATTCAAGTACGAATGTTCCCAAGGGGAAGATATTGTAGTGCCCTGGAAACCCTAAGACCAGACCCAAGAGTTGAAATGGAGAAAACAGGATTTCTACACCAGATCACAGAATGAGTCATCCTGTGACCAGTGGGGTAGGACACAAGTTGTGAAGGGACTCGTGGGGAAGGGTCCAGACTTGGTTGAAAATTTGGAAAAAGTTTTAGTGACCACGGGTGTGACCACGAGTCATGGTCAACACCACGAGCTGTCAAGTGAGTCATGGTCAAGGGTTGACTGACAGTTGGAAAAGTTTAGGCAGTGTACTTAACGGTCCTCACCATGACTTGTTTGGGACACCACGATTTGTGGTGTCACCCATGGAGACCCTAGGAGGTTTTTTGGAAATGAGGGTGACGGGAGGAGACCACGAGTCATTGGGTCTTCTGACGACTCCTGGAGTCAGTCGTTGGCAGGCTGAAGAATTTGTAGAAAACTTCCAGTGCACATCACGATTGAACCCCACGAGTCGTCCTTTACCTCATGACTCGTGGAGTGCCTCGTGAAGACTGGCAGGGTCCTTTTTCATGCAAATTTTCTAAGCATTTTTTTGCAATTTCCTAATCTCCTAGGCTCTAAACTATGTCATTTTGGGTTATTTTTAGAGGGGCTAAATAGTTTTCCCCTCATTCCCACTTAGAATTTCAAAAAAATAATATAAGTTTTCTCTCAAGAGCTCTCAAGCAAGGACTAGGGTTCCTCATCCATTGCAGTAATTCAAGCTTCCTTCTCCAGGGAATGTTTAGCCAAGTATGTGGGAATTCAACAAGGGAATAGTTCTTCGCTTGTGTCCCCAAAAATCTTCTCTGTCTTATCTATTAGTTCTAGCCCTGAAACTTTCGAATGTGAAGAAATTACATGTCCTCCTATGTTTAATTCATGTGGAATATTATTTTTGTGAATTGTAGATATTTTTCCACCAGTTTGTGACTATGTTGTTTCTTGTCCATATAAAGTGAATTCTAGCCCTAGCTTTTGAATGCAAATAAAACTAGAGCCTTTCATAATTGTTTTATTTATTGAAATTTCTAGATTCTACCAATGTTGGGGATTCCCATATTGTTAGTTTGTATTGAAATCTCAGTCAGACATATGTCAGTTCAGTGTCAGTTTGAATGCTAGTATGAAATGTCAACTGATCAATTTGACTACAGAAATTCTCGAGGTGTCAGTAGTGCCTCCCAGTTATCAGTATTAGACTCAGTATCAGATTTTAATGGTTGTTTAGACGGTCATGACACTTCTAGATAAGCATCTCTCACCATTCATAGAACCACCAGCTTCAGCCTTAGTTTGTTCTTTAGACGGTTACGACGCTTCCATATAAGCAGCTCTGACCAGTCTTAGAACACCAATTTCTAGATCTGTTCCGATAAGACTCTCTCAGAGTACTTCCAGATAAGTATCCATGACTTAGTCTTGGGCCCCAGCTTCGAGCTATTAGCTTCACAGTAGTAGTCATGTTAGGACTATCCAATGGGAGTAAGACTAAGCATCGAGAGGGCCAGGGTTACAACGCATCCAGGTTCCCAGAACTACGTCGCCACCGTAGGTTATTTCTATTGGTCTTATAGACCCATACCATGATCTCACAGTCCATGCCTTTATACCCTGGAAAGGTATATTGGGTCCTAGCGATGGAGTGTGTATATCGGACACCACATTTAGCTCACGTGGTTATATGTCGATTTAAGACTCTCCCACTAATCTGCTCAGTTCAGTCTCAAATTAACCAGTTCAGTGCAGTATTTCAGATTAGTATCTCAAATTTAGGGCATGCCCTTGACTATCAGACAAGGTTATTTAGACCATCTCAGTTTATTACAGTTATTCAGTTTCAGCATTTTCAGTTGGTCATTGCATATCTTTTCAGTTCAGTAATTTCACTCCTTTTGTATGATTTCTCTCACTTACACAGTACATTCAAAGTACTGATGCATACCTTTTATGCTGTATCATTTTATGGTACAGCTGCAGGATCTCAATCATAGCCTCGTTAGTAGATCACTTTCAGAAGATTTCAAATGCATCATTGGTGATTCCTTATCTTTCGAGGACGGGGATTGTTCCATTCAATTCTATTTTCTTTTATTTAGACTTGAAGTTAGCTGGGGGCTTGTCCCAGCAACTCATTAGTTGTAGTTGGCTTTCACACAGAGACATTTTGTTTCAGTAGTTTTTTAACTTTATGATCCAGCTTTGTTTTCATAAATATTTTATAATATTATTTTAAAGCTTCCTCTATGTTTTATTCCGAATTCCAGTGTTATGATAGACCATGGGTTGACTTGGGGTTACTTGTGACTCTAAGTACCATCTCCCGTACAGGGTGTAGACTCGGGGCATGACATCTGTGTATTCATACCATATTGCTTGCCTGGATGCTTACCTTTGGCATGAGACACTCATATCTGAATACTCATACACACACTAATTCTCTCATCCGAATGCTCACCTCGGATACGAGCCTCTCATTTCAAGGTAAGGACTTATTATCCAACTTTCATCAATATATCCAATATGCTTATCAATCAGTCACCTCATATGACAACTAAGAGTGGTATATCAGCTAGCATTCATCAGCATAACTTATTATGCATTTCATTTAGTACACTCACAAGACAATTCATAAAGATATATAAATCAACAATCATCAGATTAATTCAACATGCTATTAATTTAATCAACACACATGATCTCTCATAAGTACACATTAATTATTATAACTTCACAATGACAAATCACATTTATTCATTTCGGGGTTAATTCACATAACGGAACCAAATCATCATTACCTCCATCACAATCAGCTTTCAAAGACCAATTAATCATATTGTCAATTCACACAGATATATATATCATTATATAAAGTCTAACTACTCATAATCATAACCTTCTATCTTTCTAGTTATTTATCAATTAATTAAGTCTAGCGTCATCTATCACAATAATAAAATACACAAGGTAACCTTCACAATTCATCGGTTCAACCTTTCCTACCCTCTTACATAAGGATCTATCACATAAACAAGCTCTTTCAATATTAATCAACATATTGTTCATTAGTCCTCATTTCAAGTCAACTTACATAGGCCCATCATCCCTTTAACATATTCATTCATAAGGAAAATTCATAAACGCACGTTAATCATTTCAATACAATTTAGATTTAGTTACTCAACCCTACGACTTTAGTTTCTCACAAATACTCACTCTTCCCTTACCTTGAATTTATGTTAAGCTAGTTAATTTATACTACCAGCCTTACATTTTCATTCATAACAATTAAATTACAACATTAAGCTCATATAATCAAACTAGGTCTGATCACCTCACTTCTTTTTTTTATTTGTAGTATTACGCTTATCCTCGTAAAATTATACCATTAAGATTACACCACCAAAATATAAAATTAAGAACAACTACAATCACATGTCATCAAAACTTTCTATCCAAAACATCACCTCAAGGGTGTTTTATAAAGAACATCACATCAAGAGTATTTTATCAAGAACATCATATCAAGAGTACACCCAATTATTAGTTTCAACTATGTTTCACTCATTCACTTGCCCTCGTACTTAGAATTAATCCTCCAATTTTAGTAGTTACATCAATATGAATATTTCATCATGACATCATATTTATAATCCATCTACCCTCATCAATTGTATATCAATAATACACACATATATGACTCGCTAATTTTAGTCTATCACAAGGTAAGCAATAATCTACCTGGATCGCAGAACTGGAATATACAGCTACTCTGCGAGAGATTTGCCTTTTCTCAACTCCTCCGAACGCTCAAAGTCTAGAAATAAGACACTAAGAAATCAATCAATAGGCTACTTCTTTGACTCAAGGGTTTGGGAACTCAACCCACTTCATTCTATCCATTGTTTACAGTATAATTCTATAATCGTAGGCTAATTATCGTAGCCCAAATTTACAACGATCATTCGAACCTAGTTCATGCATTTTTACTCCTCTAACCCTCTTAAAGAATTTTTTAAGGTTAAGGATTTCAAATTCACTAAATTATAGGTCTTAAACTATTACTAAAATAACGTTCTACAATCATATTCACCTTAGAAAGTGTTAATTTACCACTTTTAGGCATAGGAATCAACGCTCAATCATTCCTAAAACCCTAGCCCTAGTTTTCACAAACCTAGGGTTCTTAGCTAGGAATTCACTATTAGAGACTATCTTTAATTCTGGGTGTTAGGGAATCGAATGAGGAAAAGAAAGAGTTAGATTCATACCTCGAGAAGGAGAAACTGCTTAGCCCTTAAAAAATCTCTCTTCTGCTCTCGAAGTTCGTGCCTCAGAATAATGGGATAAAAAGCTCTAAAATTCTTACTTAAATTGACTTTCTACATCGCGTCATCCGCTGCAATGCAAATGTACCCTCTGTGAAGGTCCTGCTGCTTGGGACCACTAATCATTTTTAATTTATCCCATCAAGTCAATTAATAAAAAAATTCTCTTATTCTGAGAAAAATAAGCTAGATCAATAAATTTTAAAGTCTTACGCCAATGTCATCGAGACTCTATAATGACCGGATGTGTTGTTACAAATGGATTTGTTAATATGATTTTTAGTTCTTTATTAAATGAGTAAATTTCACTTAATTCTTTTCATTTTTTAAGTTAGAAAAACAATGTGTTGATTTCTTCTCTTGAATCGGATAACCGCTTCTCCACCCCCACCCCCCCTTGACCAAACATAAAAATCAAAGGCCAAATGAGAAAGCCATTGATAGAATCTTCAAAAAATTCATAATGTTATAGTTTTAATTATGGTGTGAAATATTAAAAGCCAGATAATATTGACCTGCTAGTATAGATGTGTTAATATGATTTTTAGCTCTTAGTTAAATAAGTAAATTTCACTTAACATTTTTAATTTGTAATTTAAGAAAATAATGTATTTTTTCGCCCTTTGAATAAGATAACCACTTCCCACCCCCTCCCTTCCCCCAACTTAAAAATCAAAGGCCAAATAAAAAGGTCATAGATGAAATCTTCAAAAAGATCATTTCACTTAACACTTTTAGTTTTTAATTTAAGAAAATAATGTATTTTTTCACCTTTTGAATTAGATAACCACTTCCCTACCCCTTCTCTTTCCCTTAACTTAAAAATCAAAGGCCAAATAAAAACATTCATTGATAGAATCTTCAAAAAGATCATTGTAGATAATAAAACTTCGCATTGAGAATAATATTAGGATGAAAAATATCACAGTAGTCGTAGTATTTTATTTCAATTATGATTGTTACAATCTCTATGAATCCTCTTATTCTTCTTTTCAAATTTATATTCGAGGTCTTCTGAGCTTTATCTTGAACTCGTTGGATTTGATCTTGATTTGTATTTAAATTCAAGGGCTTGTGACCTTGATTTTGAATCTGGTGGTCTTGATCTTGATTTGTATTTGAATTCAAGAGATTTAAGTTTGATCTTGAACTTGATGAATTAAATCTTTATTTGTATTTGAATTCAATTGCTTTCGTGCTTGATCTTGAATCTAGTGGATTTGATCTTGACTTATACTTGAATTCAAGGGCTTGAAGCATGATCTTAAATCTGGTGGTCTTGATCTTGGGAATTTGAACTTGATCTTGAATCTTCTTCTTGATCTTCACATGTATTTGAATTTAAGGGCTTTTGAGCTTAATCTTGAATCTTCATCTTGATTTCTAAAACTTATAGAGAAATGCTTGTGTTCTTGAAAGCTTATAGCTTGTAGAGAAATTTGCAGTATTTGATCCACGAGCTCTCTCTAGTTTGTTGTTAGAATTCAAGTTCTTTTTCTAAATTATGAGACCCCTATTATAGTTGTAGTATGGAAGAGTTGCGATAAAGAAGAACTTTTTTCAACCAATTAGATTTAAGTTGAGTTGATGATATTTGATTGATTGGAACATGTCACTTATACACATGACACATTTTTATTGGTCTTTGATTTGACTAGGCATGTTGTGTCACTTTGACATGTGGCATGATCCTATTGGCTCTTTTATTTGACTTGGCGCGACACATCATTTGACAGGTGACACCAATTTGGGCCTCTAGGATAAGATGTCATCTTAGGCTCAATAAAATAGGCTCATCATTTGTTGCCCAATTTAATAGACTAGCCCAAAGAAATTAGACTGTTAATTAAATCTATATTTATTGAACTTAAATAATTAACCCAGTTAAATTAATTCATAATATTTATTTGGATTATTATATCTTGAATTTAATATAACTTAAATTTTTTACGGATTTAAATTTGATAAAATTTAACCATCTACGAATGCCCCCACTTCAAGACTTGTCTAAAATATATAATTTAAAGACTAGACTTGAAATATCACAATAACATACTTTTGAAATTAATCATCATACGTCCAATGTATTTACATTGGAATCAATCATTTGTCCATATAATATCAGGATTAAGTTGACAAAACTTAGTAACTCCTTCTATCACTGTATATTTAGTCATTAGGATTCTAGAAGTGATATGGATTGAATTTGTAGCCAAGAAGGATTGCTTAGAGCCTTGACTTTTTCAATTTGAATTTCATTAGGATACTTTAACTTTAATGTAATTGGCACACTACTTCTTCTTTACCTCCAAGGAGCTATATATAAAGCGATATGCTCTTTAATATTTTGCATCAGCCGCAAGTCATGATGAGGGACTATAATACAAAGTAATTTTCTTCTCCTCTCCTTTTAATTTTTGTAACTTTTTTCATAGCCTAACTTAAGTGTGGTAGAAAATTTATAGCTTATTGTAAAATATCAAAATCATAATATGTTTGATATCTCAGAAACTAGACTTCAAGATCTACAATATAACCAAATATTAGAATTAAATCCTTCAATATCATTCTACATAATATATTGAAGTGATCTTAAAATTCTATCATGGTGATTGACATCACTTTTTTCATAGCTTAGTATATCTGCGGAAGAAAATTCATATCTTATTGTAGGAATATAAAAATCAAGATCAGTTTGATGTTTCAGAAACTAGGCTTAAAAATATATAATATAACCAAATTTCAGAATTAAAATCCTTCCATATCATTCTATATGAATTTTTGAAATTATCTTAAAATTCTGTCATGCTGATTTGCATCACTTTTTTATAGCTTAGCATGTATGGGTAAAATTTTTTTATCTTATTGTGGAAATATTGAAATGACAATCTGTTTAATGTCCTAGACTAGACTTCAAGATTTACAGTATAGCAAAATTTCATAATTAAACTCCTTCAATATAATTTTGTATAATATTTTGAAGTTAGCTTAAAATTTTGTCATGCTGATAGTTTTAAATTTGCGCGAATTCATCAAATAATTTATATCTTGAGATTGAAACATCGGAATCAAAAAGCATTTTGATAGATAGAAATCATACTCCAAAGGTTTCATTCTTACCAAAGATCTTGCTTCAAATCTAGAAGAGTTGCTCTAAGATCCGATTTGAACTCGACTTCCGAATTTGAAACACCTTGACAGGTAATAATATTTCTTCCACTTGTGTTTTCTTGCATTATTTTTTATCTATTTCTTGTAGGGAAAAGAACACTACTCTTGAAGCCAAGAACTGTCCCCTTTGAGATGTTACTCATTCTGGCAAGACATTACTTATGAGGCAAATATATTGTTTTATCTAAGGAAAGGGCTTTACACTGCTTGGATCAAAATATTGCATCATCTGAGCCAAAGACTTCACACCGTATGAGGTAGAGACTTTGCATGATCCACAGAAAAGATTCTTACATCGTCTGAGCCAAAGAATTTGCATGCCCAAGGCAAAGACTTTACACTGTCTGAGCCAAAGGCGTCACATTGTTCAAGCTAAAGACTTTGCATTGTCTAAGGCAGAGACTTTACTTGGTCTGGGAGAAAGACTTATACACTGTGAATCAAAGACTTTTCATTGTTCAAGGTGAAGACTTTACACCGTCAGAGAAAAAATCATTACATTTTCCGAGCTAAAGACTTTATACTGTCTAAGGCAGAGACTTTACCTGGTTTGCGGCAAAGACTTTTACACCGACTGAGCCAAAGACTTTCATTGCTCGAGGTGGAGACTTTACATCGTCTGAGCCAAAGGTGTCATACTTTCCGAGCCACAGACTTTACACCATCTAAGGCAAAGGGAAAAGAGGCTAGCTTAAGGTGCAAAGGGACAAAATTGTCCACCTTAACACTGAAAACTTAGAAATCATTTTAATGATAAATCTGTGAAAAGGCCAGCTTAGTGTGCAAAGGGACAAATTTTGTCCATCTTAAGACTGAAAATTTAAAGATCCTTAAGGATAAACCCATGAAAATGCTATCTTAAGATTCAAACAGACAAATTTTGTCTACCTTAAGACTGAAAATTTAGAGGGTACTGACTTAAAGACCTGGTGAATTTGAAGAGTTCAACTTGCTGATATAGTGGATTTGAAAATTCTAACTTAAATACTTTGTGAATTTGAGAACTTCAACTTGAAGTGTTGGGGGATTTGAAGGCTTCAACTTGAAAATTTGGTTGATTTGAGGCTTCAACTTGAATACTTGGCAATCTGCTAGGATATTACAGTCATCCCAAAGAAACCCATTTTTATGGAGATTTGTGCTTATTGTACCACTAATATTTGGTGAAGTCCAGATTTAGATGAAAGAAGACCTATATATTTAATCTTCATGTTTTTGGTTAGGTACCTCCCATTCCATTACATCTTACTCGAACAACATGACGTATAATTTTTTTCACTTATGAGACTGAACTTAGAATAAAACTCTAAGCTGCCTACTTACCTTGGTGAAGAGGATCAATTCATTCCGTAGTTCATAAAGAGTGATGTTTTTTTTATATCCTAACTTTTTCCTAAGCAACCTCTTGCGAGGTTTTCAACCTAGCGGACTTTTTATGTTCTAGATTTTTCTTAGGCAGCCCCTTGCGAAGTTTTCAACCTGGCGGATATTATTTTTCTGAGTCGTGCACAATTTATACTCTTAGAGTCAGGAGTAACATGCAGTTTGTGCTCATGGATTAAAAAGTGTCATATTTCTTTAAGTATAGTACCTTTACAAGAATTTTGCGTTAATAAGATCAACTCTTTACACTCTCCGTATCAACAAGCTTGTATGCTCCATTTGAATATGCTTCTTGTATGACATATGCTCCATCCCATATGAGGAGAATTTGCCCCTAGACTTATGAGAAGTGATGATAGGCCTTCTTACTTCCAGGACTTGATCTTCTACTTAGAAGCATCTCAAGAAAATCTTTTTGTCGAAAGCACGAGATAAACGAGCTTGATATCATTCCAAATTTTATTGAGCCTCCAGTCTCTTCTCATCAAGTGCTTCTAATTTTGCAAGCTATAATCGAGCATTTTCTTCTTTGGTGAGCCCTTCCTTAATAGCAAGCTTTAAAGAAGGTATGACTGCTTCAACTCCATAAGCAAACAAGTATGGCATTGCTTGTGTCAGTGTGCGGTGAGTCATCCGATATGTCCACAAAGCTTCTTCCATCCGTTCATGCCAATCTCGTTTGGACTTAGAGATGACCTTCTTCAATAAGTTGCATAAAGTCTTATTGAATGCTTCAACTAGACCATTGGTGGTAGCATGAAACATAGAAGATTTATGTTGCCTGCACCCAAAGAGATCACAAATCTTGTTCATAAATTTGTTATCAAATGTCTTGCCATTGTTCGTTATAAAGAAACGAGAAATGCCAAAACCATAGATGATATTGACTCGGATGAAATTTGTCACATTCTCTTTCTTTACTTCTTTAAGAGTGACAGCTTCGACCTATTTGGAGAAGTAATCTATTGCAGCCAAGATGTACAAGTGTCCACCAGAAGATTTTGGGAACGGACCAATGACATCCAATCCCCACACATCAAATAGCCAAGATGCAACAGTCAGATGTAATGCTTCAGGTGGATAATATATGAAATTTTCATGAAATTGGAAAGTCTTGCACCTTCGAGTGTAGTACAAGAAATCATTCACCATTTTTGGCTAGTAATATCCCATCCTTTTATGTGAAAGTGGAGCTCTGGTCGAGATTGACGTGATCCACATACTCCTGAATGTGGTTCTTGTAAAGCTTGGGCTTCTTCTTCCTCCCACAAACATCGCAAGAGTATCTCTCAAATTATCTTTTGTGTAATTTATCTTTGTAGTAAAGGAAGAGGGGTGCATGATGATGAATTTCAATTCTTCTTCTTGAATTTTCTTGAAAAATTCCATAACACAAATAATCAAATCCTTGTCCTCGTTCTCCACTTCAGCAACAACAACGAGATACTCAAGTTTATTTTTTGTATATTCATCCTTATTCGGTGGCGGTACTATCCATTTTTGGCAGATAGTAACTTGTGCTTGATCCAATAGGTTAGTGCTGAAGATAGAGTAGCCAATGCATCAGTTTTCTTGTTTTCCTTCCTCAGTAAATGTTGGAGGGTCACATCTTTAAGCCACCCTATCAACTTCTGAGCATAACCATGATAGGGGTGTAATTTAGGTTTCTTCACCTCATAGCTTCCCAATAGTTGATTAATCACTAGTTGAGAGTCACCAAAGACTTATAATTGTAATTGCTTCATGTCGACAGCCATCTCAAGCCTAAATATTAACGCCTTATATGCAACGACATTGTTGGAGCAACATTATGTCAAAGTAAATGAGTATGGTAGAACCTCTCCTTGTGAAATGACAAACACCACACTAGCAAGTCACGATCTGAGATGAGACCCCAGATCAAGACAGTGGATTTAGAACCACGAATGGCTCCAAGCTTACCAATGGCATGTACATAGAAACTCAAGAGCATAAACTAAAGCAAAATTTAAAATGTAAGCATGAAATAATGGAAATTAGAGGAGCCTATCCATATAAAGGTAATAACAACCAACATCACTGAAAGTATCTATACATGTCATTTGAAAAACCTCTAAAACATCTAATGGGCTGATAGGAAAACAAACCCAACTAGCCCTCTAGGTCTAAAACTGAATGACATGGTAAAAACGTAAAGCTAATAACGTCCCTTGAGAATGAGAACTCACCCAAGCGGGAGTAGGGATGGACTGATCGGAAATGAGCAATCGGCGAGACTGAGATGGATCACCAAAACCTATATCATGAGAGGATATAGCATAGAGTATGCGGTCAGTACATGGAATGTACCTATTATGTAGAGAAAGTAAAACATGCTAGTAAAACGATAGTATAAAATCATACATATAAATCAAGAAAGTTCATGATAGTAAGGACAGCATGCTAAGAGCCATAAATTAGAAGTATGCATAATCATAAGCTATTCAACGTAAACTAAACATATTGACCCCAGGTTTAGAAATACAAACCACATAACTTGTCATTCTAGAAATCATGAGTGAAAGCTTATAAACTGGTCAATGGGTCAAGTATGCTATAAAAACATAATATCATAAGTCATGAACATGTGTAACTGAAAACATGAGGAACCGTGGGAGATTGACAATATACCCCATGTGAGAATAAATGATGCATGGCCTGTAAATCCCTAGTCATGAGTGTGTTCGTACCTTTCCATGGTACAATCATGAAAAAGGTGTGATATCACTCATGGGTGGCCCAATCGAGCATGAGAGACTCTCGTGGAGGACCCCAACATGACTATGTTGGCATGTAGTTTTGAGATGTGGGTGCGCTGGAACCCCGATCTACTCAGTGTTAAATACTACTCCCAAAATATATATAGTGCTCATATCATAATCATGAAACATACTTGAAGTACATGGGCTAGTTGAAATTATGAGATTCATAAACATGTTTGAGATACGTGAACTAGCCATACAATAGGCCCGTGAGTCAGCCATGATTATAAACTTGATATTCATAAAAGTCATGCACACTTGAGAAAGTCATAATACCCTAAAATCCATGAATTCATGAAGGGTTCTTGTGAAAATCATGCATTATAACCATAAAACATAATTTACTTCATCATACTTGAAAATCATGGACTCATAAGCTTAATTCTATAAATCATACATAGTAGGGCATAACCATAAAACTTGAAAATATGAATTGATAATTAAATTGAGAGTAAAATCTGCCCCATTAGTCTTAAATCATTAATTGAGACATGAGAGGATTGGACTCATAGATATAACATGGATATTTGTCTGGAATTGGGTTAAAATCCTAGAATTTCAATACACTTAATTCGAGACTTTAATTCATGAGTTAGAGAAAAAAATTAGGCATGAGGGTGGAAGAAATCCCCCATTCATGACCCTACATACTTGGGTAAGTTGATTTCTAAGCTGGTCTTGAAAGCCCAAAAATATTGAGAGTGAAATTGATGAGGAACCCTAGCTTGATGTTGGAAGAGGATTTCAAATCAATGAATGTATGAGAGAATAATGACTTAGGCTAGGTTAAACTCTATTAAAATACTCTTTAAGAAGCCCAAAATGATGTCATTAAGGAGTTAGAAGCTTAATAATTTACAAAAATACCCCTAGAAACACATAATTAAAAACTGACTGTCAGCACAACGACCTATCCAATGAGTCATTGTTTGCCTTCATGACTCGTTAGATCCATCCATTGTTTCTGGAGTACTTCCAGTGCTCTTTTGATTCTCTTACCAACATTAGACAAGATGAGTCATTATATGAAACAACGACTCGTCACCCCTCTCGTCACCACCACTGCCACACCTGCACTGATTTTTAAATCCTTCCAATGGATCAATACCATGGGTCGCTACATTTCCCAATGAGTCGTGGTATCCGTCTGTTGTCTCTGAACCAACTTCAACCCCTTTCTGATCTCCACTTAACAACCCCGTAAGATGACCCATATTTCTGGGAGATCTTGATTGAAGGCTTACAACAAGGCCCAATAATTAGTTCTCGCTGACCACGTCAATGGGCCATTATTTCCAACAACCGCTCATTCCTTGAGTCGTTCTATGACTCTGGTGCTATTTTCCTGTTTTCTTTATTTCAATCCTCGGGTCTGATCTTAGGGAGTTTTGGGGTGTTACATTATCTCCCCTTTGAGAATATTCGTCCTTGAATGTAGATTAAACATATTAGAAAGATGGGGAAAGAACTACAATCCCAAAACTGAACAGACATAGTTGAAAGCTGATGGAGTGACCGACTCCGGACTAATATACATGACTTAATTGAATTCATGAAACATACATGCATGCTATGATATGAAAAAAAAACTTAGAGACATGAACTTGACATGAAACTAAAATAGAGTACTAAGAGGGAAACTAGTACCTCATGATGGAACTGATCAGGAAGGGAAAAGATGTGAGTATTTAGCCATTCGACTTCCTACGTTTCTCCCTCAACAAGCTGATTTCTCCACAACACCTTCACTGAAGCTACTTCCTTATTCCTTAATTTCTGAACCTGATGATCAAGGATTTTGACCAAAACCTCCTCATCGTAAGGCTATACCTCACACTGATTCTCTCTACTGGAACAAGTAAAGTTGGATCACTAATGCACTTCATCAACAGAGATACATGAAAAATTGGATGCACCGAAGCTAACTCTGCTGGTATCTCTAATTCATATGCCACCTTGACAACTTGCCTTAAAATCCTATAACGACCAACATATCAAGGACCAATCTTCCTTTTCTTTCAAACTTCATCACTACCTTTATGGGAGACACCTTCTGAAACACCTAATTATCAACCTCAAACGCAAGCTCTCTCCTCCTAACATCTGCATAAGATTTCTAATGACTCTTAGCTGTCTTCAGCCTCTCCCTAATGAGCTGAACCTTTTCCATGGCCTCATGAACTGAATATGGCCCTATTAATATAGTCTCACCTACCTTAAACTATCCAATAGGTGATCTACACCTCTACCTATAAGAAGCCTCAAATGGTGCCATCTGAATGCTGGAGTGTTAATTGTTATTATAGGCAAACTACCCTTAAAATCAATCACGCACGTTGTCAACATGTCCACAAGAGTCTGAATGGTTCTCTTGTACTGGCCATCTGTTTACTGGTTAAAAGCTGTGCTGAGCTTGACCTGAGTACCAAGTACCTTATGAAATGATCTCCAAAACTAAAAGGTAAATTGAGTACCCCAATCTGAGATGATGGGCAGAGGGACTCCATGTAATCGAACCAACTCTCGAATGTACAATGTAGGATAATCCTCAGTTGAATCGACATTTTTGACCGATAAGAAATAGGTTGATTTAGTCAACATGTCCACAGTCACCCATATGGAGTCATATTGTCGGCGTGTAGGAGGAAAGCCTGTAATGAAGTTCATATCAATCACTTCCCACTTCCAAGTAGAAAAGCTAATGTCCTAAAGAATACCTCCAGGTCTTTGATGCTCAACCTTCACCCGCTGGCAATTCGAACACTTAGCCACAAACTCCACTATTTCCTTCTTCAATCCATTCCACCAATCAATTTTTTATAAATCACGGTACACCTTGGTGGTACTTGGATGGATAGAGTATTGAGAACCATAAGCCTCGCTCAACATCCGCTCTTTCAAGTTATCTACATCTGAAATACACAATTGGTCCTGATATCGGAGCACACTATCCCCCTTGGGAGAAAACCTCTACTTTATGATTTTGGATTGCTTGTTTCTACTTCAATAGGATAGGATCCAAGTATTACCTAGTTTTGACCTCTGTCACCAATGAAGATTCCGACCCATTCTGAACAATAAACCACCATCTGTCGAATCTGTAAGGCGAACTCCTAAATAAGCAAGATAATGGGCATTCTTCGCCAACTCCTTTGTCCCATCCTCAACATGAAACATACTCTCCATGAACGGCCTACTAAGAGCATCCGCCACCATATTGGCCTTGCCAGATGGTAAAGGACAGTCATATTATAGTCCTTGAGAAGCTCTAGCCATTTTCTTTGTTGTAAATTCAGTTCCTTCTGAGTCAAAATGTACTAAAGGCTCTTGTGGTCAGTGAACACATCCACAGGCACCCTATACAAATAGTGCCTCCAAATATTCAAAGCAAACACCACAGCTGCTAACTCTAGGTAATGCGTTGGATAATTCTTCTCATTAGTCTTAAGTTGTCTTAAGACATACGAAATGACCTTACCATGATGCATCAACACACAACCAAGTCCAACCCTAGAGGCGTCACAATACACGAAAAAATCATTTGTGCCCTTCGGTAAGGTCCACACTAGGGCTGAAGTGAGTCGAGTCTTTAACTCTTGAAAACTCTTCTCACAAGCCTCAGACCACTGAAATTTAACCTTTTTCCTGGTCAACTTAGTCAACGATGCTACAATGGATGAATATCCCTCAACAAACCTCCTGTAGTAGCCAGCTAAACCCAAAAAGCTTCTAATATCTGTAGGACTGACAGGTCTAGGACAATTCTTCACCACTTCTATCTTTTGAGAGTCCACCTGCACACCCTCACTAGGAAACACATGACCTAAGAATGCTACTGAGTTTAGCCAAAACTCACACTTATTGAATGTAGCAAACAGTTAGCGATCCCTGAGAGTCTGCAACACAATCCTCAAATAAGCGGCATGCTCCTCCTTGCTCTGAGAGATATGAGAATATCATCTGTGAAGACAATCATGAACATATCCTAATACTGCTTGAACACCATGTTCATCAAGTCCATAAAAGCTGAAAGAGCATTTGTTAGTATGAAAGACATAATAATGAACTCATAGTGAACATACCGAGTCCTAAAGGCTGTCTTCCGAAATGTTACTCTCCTTAACTCTGAGCTGATGGTAGAGGGATCTGAGGTCTATCTTTGAAAAGCACTTAGCACCCTGAAGCTGGTCAAACAGGTCATCAATCCTGGAAGGGGATACTAGTTCTTGATCGTGACCTTGTTCAACTGTCAATAATCAATGCACATTCTAAGGGAACCATAACAAAGAGAACCAGAGAACCCCACGGGGATTTACTAGGCCTGATGAAATCCTTGTCTAAGAGATCTTTCAAATGTTATTTCAACTCAAGTTTGGATGAAGCCATTTTGTAAGGAGGAATGGATATGGCTTGCGTATCAGGGAGAAGTTCAATACCAAAGTCAATCTCCCATTCGGGAGGGACTCCTAGTAGATCATCTGGGAATACCTCGGGATACTCATATACAACAGGAATTGACTGAAGTATCTGGTTCTCAAATGTAGCATCCTTAACCCAAACTAGATAGTACAGATTGCCATTAGAGATCATCTTTCTGGCCTTGAGATAAGAAACAAAGAGACCTACAGCCACATCTGAACTATCCTTCCACTCTAGGACTGGTTCACCTGGAAATCAAAACTCAACCATATGGGTTCTATAATTGACTGAGGCATAACATGCATGTAACCAATCCATATCGAATATAACATCAAATTCGGTCATATCTAACTCCACTAGGTCGGTTGTGACGACTTTTTGAAGAATCACGATAGGGCAATTTATATATACTCGTCAAGATAAAACTGACTCACTCACAGGAGTAGAGACTTAGAAGGTTTTTGACAGGATTTTGAGACTGACTCCGAAACTAACAGAAACATAAGGATTCATGAAAGATAAAGTAGTGCCTAGGTCTAATAATGCATACATATCAAGATGGAATACTCATAAATACCAGTGACCATATTGGGAGATACCTCCTACTCCTTCAAGAAGATAGTGCGTAAACCTGTTCTGGCGCTGTCCACCCGCTGCACTAGAAGAGACGCTCTGCTAAGATGGGGGAGCTGTTGGACCTGTGGCTGGGGTGCTGTTACACCCCGTAAATTCTTGAAATTTAGATGGCCTATTCGCATGTTGGTTAAGAGATTTAGAACGCCATACATGCTTGAAAAAAGGGCCCAGGGAGAGAACGGACAAGCGCCAAGTCAGAGTGTTGCAAGGCAAATGCGATTTATAAATCGCTTTCGACAAATGCGACTTATAAATCGCATTCGACAAATGCGACTTAAAGGCCCCATGTATATAAAGCCTTCCCACTTTTTTTTTAAATCATTTCCCATCTTTTAATTTCTAGTAAGCGACCAAAACCATAGGAAGACGGGGATTCCATACAAATATTTGTCCGATTACACCGTCAAACACAGTCTAAACTCAAATTAACTTCGGGTAGCGAAGTATAAAGCTGCAGGGAGCATTCCTACGGAGTTAGTATTGTGAAATTCGGCCAGCGAATCGTCGTCCTACCAAGCTAAGTTAAGTGGAATTTCTCCAAATTAGTGTCAATATACTCCTAGCCATAAAGTGAGTATTTCTCCCTTCTGGACTTCCGAGAATTAGCGAGTTTTGGGCTATTTTTTGATAAGTTAAAGTTTGGGAAGTATATATATTCAAAGTAGTGTTTTCTTCCAGAATATTGATGAATTTAGTTTTATTTGCTATGAATATGAATGCAGTTGGAAGAAATAGCTGGATATTGGCCGAATTATGCCAGTTAGTCAAGAAGTCGGCAACTGAGGTATGTAAAGTCAGTTTCTTCGGCAAGATAGTAATTCTAGTATAGTAAAATAGAATAAATTCCAGAAGAACATTTCAAAGCCGAGTATTATGCCCAGTGTGAATTCAGTAAGCATGCTTGTATAATTATTATGTCATATTTAGAATAAAAGTCAGTAAATTAGTATCAGACAGCGAGATATTATTCCAGACTCAGTATAACTCAATATCAGATTCAGTATAATTCAGCAAGGGATTCAGAATAGAATATCAAAACATGAACAGTATTATCAGATTTAGTATATATGTTATATGTGATTATTGTTGTTTGTAGAGACCTGATTGTTCTATGTTGGGCACCCTTAGAGCTTCCTCACCGCCCCAAGGTTAATAGTTGTGTCGACTTGCCCGCTAGAGGGTGAGGATACGTCACTCCAAGGAGTGGCATGCTGTCTGCCAGAGGACGAAGATTAGAGGCAGCACTCCCCATAGCAGGCTGATCAACATTATAGCACACCCCCATCGAGCGCTTGCGCCCGGGGTACAAATTACCAATTACAGATATAGATCTCAGATCACAGTTTACAGGAGTCCTTCAGACTCAGTTACAGCTATAGTCATGGGCCTAGAGAGCCCAAGTTGCATACCCAGGGGACCGGCGGGATGCTCGTAGTTACTAGGTGAGTGGTGTGAATAGTTACTAGGTGGATAGTGACCCGAGTAGGGGTATATAGATTGCATGTTGATTGGTACCTTCCGGCTTATGGGGGCTGGTATAGGCTCTTGTATGCTATATGTGTTATTTATTAAATGATAGATAGCAGGACGTCACACTGACAAGTATGGTCCTCACCTTCTCTCCAGTACAGTTAAGCTTATTTCAAATTCTGCTATCCCAGGCAGTCTTAGCCATCTCCTATACTTCAATAACTATCAGTATTACTGTTTATCTTCAGTTATGTTCTAGTTATTGCTTTGCATACTCGGTACTTGTGGTACTGACGCCCGTTTGGGGGCGCTGCATTACTTTCTTGTAGGTACTCATAGACGAGGAGCCGATCCCTCGTAATTCCAGCCAGCACACAGAGTCATCAGCTCCTGTCATCCAGAGCTTGACAGCTATAGGTTTATTTCTCTTTTTCTTGTATAGTACGGGTAGGGCGGGGCCCTGTCCCGACCATCTTATTATCATTCTTAGAGGCTTGCAGATTGTATATTCCCTGTGGTTAGTCGTACCAGTTGTGTGAGGTCGTGCATATGTTTTAGTTTGTTTATGATGACTGTGTGGGGCCTTGTATAGTTGATAGTTGGTGACCTTGTCGGTCACAGAGCAGTTTAGCATTTAGTTCAGCTTTTCAGTGAAACTAGTCAGCATGGTGGCCTTGTCGGCCCGCATAGGTTCCTTTATACTCCTGTGGTTCTAATCAACTATTGTTTTCTTGCAGGAGGCTATAGTCCTAGTTGGTCAGAGGCTGCATTTACAACTGTTATATAGCCCATTGGTTCCATGAATCTAGGGTTAGAGTCAGCCTGGCACCAGAAGTGCTTAGGCTTCATAGTCCAGCAATCCAGGTCTTAGTAGGGCACCAGGTGCCAGTCATGCCTCCCAAGGCGGGGCGTGACAAACTTGGTATCAGAGCAGGTAGTATCCCAGGGAGTCTGCAAGCGGTGCTAAGTAGAGTCTTGTCTATGGATGTGTTGTGCACCACATACCATAGGCAGGAGGCTGCTAGGCATGATAGGATGTTTACTCTTTCTTCATATTCAGTTGTGCTATAGAGTAGTATAGTATAGGGTTGAGTCCCTAAAGATAATCATACTCTTCATTTACAGATAAAATGGCAGACCAGCGACATCCTGTCACAGGTAGAAGATTGGATGCCGCAGCAAGATGCCTCAGCCTCATTTAGAATCAGCCCGATCTGAGGGCGATACAGAGGCATCATCTCGACCTTCACAGCAGTCCCCACCCCACCAGGAGCCACTCGAGACGAAATTACCTCCGACAGTTCCTGTACCTATACCATTCGACCAGGAAATTCGAAGTGCAGTAGTTATGTTAGACCAATTGATGGTTACTCAGCGCCTGTCAGTGCCACCTGTAATAGCAGAATCATCAGGTGGACCTGGCAGTTTGAGGGTCTGAGAATTTTTGGCACTAGGTCCCCCCCAGTTCACAGGGTCAGATCAGGCAGAGGACCCCCAAGACTTCCTGGATCAGATGCATAGAATCTTCCGAGTCATGCATGTGACATCTATAGAGACGGTTGAGTTAGCGGTATTCTGGCTGCGGGATATTGCTGTGTTGTGGTACGAGAGTTGGAAAAGGTCTCGAGCGAGATATGTTGCCCCTCCGACCTGGTCCAGCTTTTCAAAGGCTTTCCTGGACCGTTATCTGCCACGAGAAATCCGACAGGCCCGGATGGACCAGTTTTTGCACTTGGAGCAGGGTGCGAGAAGTGTACGGGAGTACGCCCTGCAGTTCGATTCTTTGGCCCGCTATGCTCCAGCCTTTGTGGACACCATGCCATCTAGAGTCCACCAGTTTATTATGGGTCTGAACCTAGAATATATTGAGGCATGCATGATAGCTACGCTGCGGGAAGATATGGATATTGCTCCGGTGCAGGCCTTTGCCCAGACTATTGAGGGCCTTAGACAGCGGCAACAGGATAGTAGACGAATAAATCAGGAACAACGCCGCAGGGATAGATAAGATGAGATACAAGGGGAGATTTGGAGATGGCCTAGGCCACGGTTATCAGATAGGCCACCTAGACCCCCGCCTCCATCACAGTAGAAGAGGGGTAGATTTGGTCTCCGGAGACAGACATAGTCCGGCGGGAGTTCTCAAACGGTAGATTCGCCCCAGCAGAGAAGGGCAGAGCAGAGCAGGTATACACACCCACCTTGCCCTATTTGCTGCCGACCCCACACTGGAGCTTGCAGATATGTCTCCACAGGGTGTTATATATGCGGGCAGGAGGATCATGTGATGAGAGACTGTCCAACAAGGGGTTAGGGTATCTGAGATATACAGGAAAAAGCATCAGTAGGGCCGTGAGCTTAAGCAGCCTCGGCAGGGTGTAGGCCCTCAGTCCCAGCAGGCAGGGGCCTAGGAAAGGCAGGGGCCTCGAGTTCAGGTACGGGCCCAAGCCGTACCTATGCATTACCAGGGAGGCAAGACTCAGAGGCGTCTCCATATGTGGTAGCAGGTATGATGACTATTTGCTCTCACCCTTCTTATGTATTGATTGATCCAGGATCTACCTTGTCCTACGTTACCTCATTTGTGGATCGAAAGTTCAGTGTTGTACCAGAGTTGCTTCAGCAACCCTTTTCAGTTTCTACACCCATCGGTGACTCCATCATAGCCAGAAGGGTTTATCGAGGGTGTACAGTAGAGGTTGCTGATCATCGGACCGCAGTAGATTTGGTAGAATTAGAGATGATTTATTTCGATGCCATTATGGGTATGGATTGGTTATTGCCGTGTTATGCCAATGTAGAATGCTGGACCAAGATGGTCCAATTCCAATTTCCAGGGGAGGCAATACGAGAGTGGAAGGGCAGTACAGCTACGCCAAAAGGTAGGTTTATTTCCTACCTTCAGGCAAGGAAGTTGATAGCTAAGGGATGCGTTTGCCACATAATCAGAGTCTAGGATGTGCGGGTAGAGCCTTTGACTCTCCAGTCTATTCCAGTGGTTAATGAATTCCCCGACGTATTCCTAGATGAGCTACCTTGTATTCCCCCAGAAAGAGAAATAGATTTTGCAATTGATTTGCTACCGGGAACTCATCCCGTATCGATCCCTCCGTATCGTATGGCTACTGCTGAACTCAGAGAACTAAAGGAGCAGTTGAAGGATCTGTTAGATAAAGGCTTTATTAGGCCGATTACTTCACCTTGGGGTGCACCGGTTCTGTTTGTGAGAAAGAAGGACGGCTCCCTCCGCATGTGTATAGACTACCGGTAGTTGAACAAGGTTACAGTCAAGAATAAGTATCCGCTTCCCAGAATAGATGATTTATTTGATCAGTTACAGGGGGCCAGATATTTCTCAAAGATTGGCTTATGGTCTGAATATCATCAGGTTCGAGCTTGTGAAAGAGACATTCCGAAGACTACCTTCAGGACCAGATACAGCCATTTTGAATTCCTAGTCATGTCCTTTGGGCCGACAAATGCTCCCGCAGTATTCATGGACCTGATGAACAGCATCTTCAGACCGTACCTTGACCGATTCATGATAGTGTTTATTGAAAACATTCTGGTGTATTATCGCTCTGAGGAAGACAACCAGGATCATTTGCGGAAAGTGCTTCAGATTCTCAGGGACCGTCAGTTTTATGCCAAGTTCTCTAAGTGTGAAATTTGGCTAAACTCAGTAGCTTTCTTAGGGAATATTGTGTCGGATGTTGGTATACAGGTAGACACGCAGAAAATAGAAGCAGTAAAAACATGGCCCAAACCTACCACTCCGACTGAAGTACGCAGTTTTCTGGGATTAGCAGGGTACTACAGAAGATTTGTTGAGGGATTCTCCACCATAGCGACACCTCTGAGTAAGCTGACGCAAAAAGCAGCAAAGTTTTAGTGGACGGAGGCATGTGAGCATAGTTTCCAGGAATTGAAAGATAGGTTGACCTCCACCCCAGTGTTAGCATTGCCAGAAGGTACAGAGGGTTACACAGTTTATTGTGACGCTTCGGGTATTGGGTTAGGACGTGTGTTGATGCAGCATGTTAAAGTAATTACTTATGCTTCCCGAAAGCTGAGGAAACACAAAAAGAATTATCCTACCCATGACCTGGAACTAGCCGCGGTGATCCACGCCCTAAAGATATGGAGACATTACTTGTATGGCATCCATGTGGATATTTTCACTGATCATAAAAGCCTACAGTATATCTTCACCCAAAGAGAGTTGAATTTGCAGTAGCGTCACTGGTTGGAGTTATTGAAAGATTATGGTGTAAATATTCTGTATCACCTAGGAAGAGCCAACATAGTAGCAGATGCCCTTAGCTGTAAGTCTATGGGGAGTTTGGCATAGTTGAAGCCCGAGCAATAGTAATTGGCCTGAGAAATACACCAGTTAGCCAGTTTAGCCATTCGTGTGCAGAAATAGAGGACAACAGAGCGGTAATTCAGAACATCGCAGTGTCGTCATTAGTTGTGGAGGTAAAGGAATGGCAGTATGAAGATCCTGACCTGGTTCAGCTTAAAGACAGAGTTCATCAAGGAAAAGCACCGAATTTTCAGGTAACTGAGGATGAAGTGTTGCGATGTAAGGGTCGCCTTTGTGTTCCAGATGTTGCAGGGCTTCGCTAGCAGATTATGGGATAGGTACATTATGCCCGCTATTCTCTCCATACAGGCGCGACAAAAATGTACCACGATATCAAAGAAATCTACTGGTGTCCAGGTATGAAGAGGGAAATAGCACAATTCATAGCCTAGTGTCCAAACTGCCAGCAAGTAAAAGCTGAACACCAGAAACCAGGCGGATTGACTCAAGACATAGCTATGCCTCTTTGGAAGTAGGAAGCAGTAAATATGGATTTTGTAGCAGGATTACCCCATACCAGGATTACTCAATTTGGGTAATTGTTGATGAACTGACAAAATCAGCCCATTTTCTGCCAGTAAGGGCTACTTTCTCTGCCGAAGATTATGCTGAGTTGTATATCAGAGAAATAGTCAAACTGCATGGTGTTCCAGTGTCCATTATCTCTAACAGAAGGGCACAATTTACAGCCAAATTTTGGCAATCATTTCAGAGAGTCCTGGGAACACAGATTAATCTGAGCACAGCTTTTCATCCTCTGACAGATGGGCAGGCAGAATGTTCGGCGATTTCGTTATAACTATACGCAAGTGCACGTGGTCGAACAAGTAGTAAAGTGGCTCAAGTAAGCCAAGTATCAATCCCACAGGGACTGGACTAAGGTATCAATCTAATCAAGTGTCAATAAACTTTAACTCTAACTGCAGACAATAGTGTGAAGAAGATTTTGATATTTGGTTTCCTAATTTTATACTAAGTCTAAACGAATATATAATTTGAGTCTGAACTATAAGTATGAGCATGTTGAGGCTAAAATGAACATGTAGAGAAATAAATTATCGATACAATTTGATTAATCGTTCCTCCGGTTGCTAGTCAAGAATTATTGCCTATGGATTAAAACTCTCGTATTTAACCCAACTTAAGAATCATGAACCTTCCATCTACATCTCTGTGATAAAAAGAAATTCATGTTCTAGCCATACAAATCTGATTCCTTAATTGACTAATACGACTTTCAGGTATATCTCTATCCTGAAGATAAATCAATTCTCAATTTTCCCAAACTAAGAAAAGATCATATCCTATCAATTCACAACTTTCCAATTTCTTGCTCTCTCGAGTGAAACCGGACTTTTTAGATATACATTAACGTTGGCCACACATTAATGCAGTAAGAACAAGAATCAATAGAACAACCATGGAAGAAAAGATGAAAACCAATTTATCAATAATCACATTTCAATACAATGTTCTTAACCTCAGCAAGAAGGGAATTTAGCCACTCATTTGTGGATTAAACATCGTTAAATGAGTGTTAATCATACAAGCAATTGAAATAAAGAAGAAGGAGATAGAGAAAAACCCTGAGATTTTCGTCCCCTCAACTGCCTGTAACCCACGTTCTTGCTCCACCAAGTCAGAATTATTAAAAATAAACCTAAGTGTTCCATTTATACAAGTGGGAATTTTTCCCGGAACAACAAGCAACGCATCACGGAGTGCATCGCGGAGCACTGCCTCCGTGACACGCCACCAACGCGGACCCTCACTGGAATCCGGTCGTCTAAGTATTAAGGCCCAATGTGGCACGGCGTGCAACGCGGGGCTAGGCCAACGTGCCACGGCCCCAACGCACACCTTCACTGGAATTAGGCATAATTTCACCATCCAGGCAGAATGCATCCGCGATGGTAGCGTGACACGTCTCCATCGCGGAGCCCCTTTAATTCGTGCCTTCCTTGTGCTTTTTCCCTTGCTAGCTTCCGAGTCCAATCCCGATCTCTCCCAACATGCATCTTAGCTCCATAACTTTATATTTTTCCTTCAAAACAATGCTAATCATGTTGGTTAGTATAAATTCACATTTTATTACAATTCACACGAGAATGTACAAACATCGATAGATAAACAAGGCAAAATGACACATTTGAGTATCACTTGGGCATATAAATTTGCCCAAGATCACTTACCCCACACTTAAATCCTTGTTCGTCCCCGAACAATAATCTTACACCTCATGCAATTTACACCCCATCCTGGCTAGTTTGGCTCGACAATTCAAGCTACTGTTATACCGATTATTTAATACAGCAAATCATCAAGAAAACATGCATAGTCTTATCAATACAATGACCTTCAATACATTAAGACCTCCTAGACTCAAGAATCGACTCTCGATATCTGCAAACTCATACAAATCAGCTGATCAAGATATCCGACACAAATTTTAATCTCTCGTTGAGAATGTGCCCTCACCACACAAGAGAATTTCCCCTTTTTAATCACATGAACTCAAGACATTACATGCAGGGGCATATAAACAAGATTTCGCTCTCTCTCCCAAAAGAATTCACATGCATCATGTCATGAACCATAGGCTTGCCTTTAGTGTATTACTCCACTAATATAAGGACACATGATGTAAGATCACGTAGAACTTAACGAGTTGTAATGTAAACTACGGAACTAGAAAATACTAGGCTAACCAATAATAACAACTAGCCTCCTTAAGCGCTTTTTCAATCCATCTCATCGACCTTATGGACATTGTTTCTTCCTTCATCATCCCATTCTTGAAGTTTGTCTTTATTTTCGACCCCATATCTTTAAGCACACTTGACTTAATAACAAAGATTATTTATACATCTTCATTATATTTAATTTATACCAAGTGCACCTTCGACCGTTTCTTTCCTTTCATCACTCTGCTTTTTCTTTTCTTTTCAAAATTCTCACTCCCTGGCGCTGTGGGAAAATTATTTAATTATTTTTTTTCTTGAGCGGTTAAGAGTTTTGGATCAAATTCACGGATAATGAAAAGAAGGGGTTAAGCTTGATTTACACCTTTTTGACAAAAGAAAGAAATAGGCTAAAGGCTCAAAGGGCTAACTAGGGTGTACATTCAAGGTAGGTACGATAATGAAAAAAAAAACTTTCGGTTAAAGCAAAGAAATGCCTACATCCTTTCCTACAATATCCTTCTTTTCATTTTGTACACACACCAGGCAAGTTCTAGACACTTCACAATAGCATGGAAGAAATGAAACCTCACCATACACTCATTTCACATGCTCAACTCAAGACATATTCACAGACCCTTCAATCAGCTAATTACAAGAATTCAAGCATTAAGCCTCAATCACACCGAATCGAACTCTATGGCCTAGGTATCTCAACATATTTACAAAGTTGCATGCTTTCATATGAATCACCTTTGCATTTCAAAATATCATGTACAACACGCAACCATAATTTCGCAACCATAAAGTAACAACAAGTTTTGGGATGCAAACAAATAAAAGAAAAAACTAAAAGAAAAAATGAACAAAAGAAATCTACTCCTAACGACTACATTTCCCTTAAGACGGTCGTCATCCATCCATCATAGGGAACAATCACTAATTATGACTTTAGTTCAATGGGACTATTCTCGGTAAAAGAACCGAAAACAAACGCCGAGAAACCCAAAAATTAAAAAAATTCATGAAAAATTTTAAAAATATCGATCATTTCGATAAAACAAAGATATGTACAAAACCAGCTAACAACATTCAACAGCACACAACAGCTTCACCTTAATTACAATACATACATACACAAAAAAAAAATCACAAGGTCACAAGTTTTTCCAAGCACAACAACAGAACAGAGACATACATTAATAACAACAGCAGCCAACACCTAACTACTCCCACCCCACACTTAAATCGAACACTATCCCCAGTGTTCACAAAATTCAGCATAGTACGAAAGTAGGTGGTGAAACTCCCTGATCAATCAAAGTATTCCACTTCTTCTTCAGGTGCCACTGCCTCGTCTCCCATGTCTGAATCGCCCCCGTCGTCATCATCTGACTCCACATCGGAGACATCACGACGTGTCTCCTCATCTGTGGGGACATCATCATCAGTGGGCTCCACAAAAGCTGGCCCCACTCGACATTCACACTTAAATCGAACACTGTCCCCAGTGTTCACAAAATTC
This sequence comes from Datura wrightii, assembly GCA_035772735.1. Taxonomy (NCBI): domain Eukaryota; kingdom Viridiplantae; phylum Streptophyta; class Magnoliopsida; order Solanales; family Solanaceae; genus Datura; species Datura wrightii. The sequence continues at coordinate 151,356,250 of JASDFA010000018.1, forward strand.
AGCATAGTACGAAAGTAGGTGGTGAAACTCCCTGATCAATCAAAGTATTCCACTTCTTCGTCAGGTGCCGCTGCCTCGTCTCCCATGTCTGAATCGCCCCCGTCGTCATCATCTAACTCCACATCGGAGTCATCACGACGTGTCTCCTCATCTATGGGGACATCATCATCAGGTGGGCTCCATAAAAGCTGGCCCCACTCGGCATAGAGCCCTGGCATTTTCGCCAAAAGGGTAGTCTAGCTCGAGCTGCCATAGCTCATCTTCTGTTGTCGGCCTCCCGCCTATGCGCAGCTGGAGCATCTGCATCCCGAACATGCAAGCCATGTACTGATCATCCCGAGCATGTCGCTCGGCTAGTGTAAGCACTGGCCCGTGAGTTGTGTCGGGTGCCTTAGATTTGGTGACATCTAAGGCCCGCCTCTCCATCTGCGGGATGTAGTCAAGGGCCTCCTCCTCAATATCCAGGCCCCTCAGGAACGTGGTCAGTAAGCCACCAAACCCATACCTGTGCCCTTGATGCAAACAGGATCTCTTCATGGCGGAGATAATCACCGCCCCAACGTTGATCTCCAGCCCCTTCATCAAGGCGTATACCAAGCACACATAATCCCGAGTGACATCTGTCATATGCACCCCCGGGATCAGGCAGGAACAAACAATCTTAAGCCATTTCCTGGCTTCCTTGTTCATCTGTGAGTAGGGCAATGTCTGATGGTAGCCCCTCTCCTTATGCCTACTCCAACGTGCTGTAGACCGGGCTCCACACAAAGTGCACCTGATGTCCGCGTATGGTGGAGTGATATTCAGCTATTGAAGCACATGGGCGTATGTGTCCCGCGCCCCCAAGATGGCATTAAGGTGATGGGGCTCAAAAGTGACTATCTGCCCCCTTATCTTTATGATGTGACTTCGGAGTGTCGGGTTCCAGTTGGCGTAGAATTCCCGAATCAGGTGCATGTTGCACTCCTTGGGCTCTTCAAAGATGAAGTTCATCCCGGCTGCCTCAATCTTGTGGACAATCCTGGGAAACTACTGTGCCAACGGTTCCCTAGCAATGTGTTCTTCGGAGAAGTATTTGCTTTCCTTATGCTTTGCGTACCATTTTTTCCCCTCCTCTGTCACCCATCGAGTTCCATATTGATGGCGTTGGCCGCGTGGAACTGCTGGTGCTGCTGGGACTGCTTTTTCCAGTCTAATTCTTTTCCTTCCGGCGCTTGATGTTGATGCGCCCTTCCCTTTTTCTTGCCTTCCTGCCATCGTTCCTGTCAAACCAAACAGACAGTCCCAATGTTATTCAATTAAAATTAGCTTCGACTAAGGTTGGGTTAAGCTAGACTACCCCACACTTAGTCTTTAGCCACAATGACAATATTACGGCAAGATCATACTTATTTCCAATTTACAAAAAAACAAAACACAACAAATATGCCTCGTGCATTCAGAGAATTCGACGGTAAAAATTCTTTTATACTAATCAGACTTCGAACAGCTAACCACAACATTACCATCATTCACATTTCATCACATAGCACTTAGCAAACATTTCTATCAATAAAACCGATACAATTCTCCCACTTTCTATGCAATTTCAACAATTTCATTAACCCGACAATCCGTCGCGCCTTAATCGTCTTAACGTTAAGCACAACATAATGTTCCTCACCCAACAAGCACAAACCAAGAAGAATTTCACATTTCAACTCAATTTTAACTTCTTCAAATTTGAATGCTAACCCTAGCTACAATTTCGCAAGAATTTCAATCAAACATGTATTTATCGAGTTCATACCATTACAACGATACTATGAACATCAATCAACAATAATTTTCATGAATTCATGCTCAATTTACACTTAGGGCAAGTTTTCCTCACTTCCTATGCTAAAAATCAAAAAACTAAGGCAAGAAATGAGATGCAGTTAACAAACATACCTTCAATTCGATGATATCGAAGAAAAGTTGACAGATTTGAGCTCCTAGTCCATGTCACGTTGGGGAAGGGGGGTTTTGGGTTGTTTGTCGCGGAGGGGATTGGAAAAATGGGAAAAGTGAGGGAAAAAAGGTGTTAAAAAGAAGGTTTTTCACGCGGGTCACCCGGCGACCCGGTGTGACCCGAAGCGAAATTACCCTCAACGTGTCACGGAGGGTAACGCGGAGCATGCCCTCCATGACATGGAGCCATCTCGCATGTGTTCTGGAATTTGTAAAAATTCCAGAATTACCTTCAATGTGTCACGGAGGGTAACGCGGAGGCCCTCCTCCGTGACACGGAGCCATCGCGTAGACTCACTGTTTTGCCACTTTTTATTATTTTTCTTACCTCGATTTTTCCTTTACGATCCTTTGCACATTTATCCTCCGTTCAACCTGAAATTCATCTTACAACAAGAAATTGGTTAGAATTTATAGGTTTCACATAAAATACAAATTTTGTTTTTATTTTTTTATTTTCTCATTTTTTTTCTCTTTTCTTTTATTTTTTTTTACGAAATCTATTAAAATATTACAAAAATTTTCACGGGTTGCCTCCCGTGCAGCGCCTGGTTTACTGTCGCAGCTCGACGTCAATAAGCTCAATCATCCTCTAGGGTGACGGACGTTTTCTCTCAACCACCGTCCTCACCCCTATCAAACTTACACCTCTCCGGTGGTTTCCCAAACAACTCCCGTGACTTAACGCTCTAGACAACCTCAGCTCGATTAATCACGTTGACACCGAGAGTTCCTCGTACACGGCCGGGAGCTTGGTGGCCTTGTACACATCAAACACCTCCACCTTATCGTGTGCTCGCATGGTTAGCTGCCCTGCAGCTACATCAATCAGCGCTTTCCCGGTCGCCAAGAAAGGACGTCCCAAAATAATAGGACTTTCGTGTCTGGCTCGAAGTCCAGCACAACGAAGTCTACCGGGAAGATGAGGGAGCCCACTTGCACCAGCACATCCTCCACAATGCCATCAGGTCTTGCCAAGGAACGATCTGCTAGTTGCAAGATCACTGTTGTTGGTCTAGGACTCCCTAGCCCCAACTTCTTGAATACCGCTGTCGGCATCAAGTTAATGCTTGCTCCCAAATCACATAATCCGTGAGCTCGAATACTCTGCCCAATTGTAATTTTTTTTGTAAAGCTCCCAGGGTCCTTGAGCTTTGTGGCCAACCTGTTTTGTATCCGGGAAGTGCACTCCTCCGTAAGAGTCACCGTAGCGTACTCAGTCAACCTGCTTTTGTTCGCCACGATGTCCTTAATATACTTTGCGTACTTCGGCACTCCCTGCAAAACATCAACAAGAGGTAAGTTAATGTGTACCTATTTAAGCACCTCCATGAACTTTTTGAAACACGCCTCCTCCTTGTGTTTCTTTAATCGTTGAGGGAACGGGGGTGGTGGTCTTTCTAGTTCAGCATCCTTTTTCTTCCCCCACTCATCACTTTACTCCCTCTCAGTTTCTGCTGCTCCCGACTATTGAGGTGGTCTTTCTGGTTCCACCTCTTTAAGTTGTAAACCACTCCTTGTGGTCACTACATTCACTTGCTTGGGGTTGGGATCAGTGTCACTCGGATGTCCTCCTCTAGGCCTAGTATTTTGGGCTCCAGCAAATTGCCCAAACTGGTACTCCAGCGCCTTTGTAGCTAACTGATTGTTCTTTACCTCGGCTGCCAATTTCACGTAGTCAGCCTGCAATTGAGCTTTGTTAGCTATCATTATCTTGAACATTTCCTCGATGTTGGGAGATGGTGGTGGAGGAGGTGCATTGTTGCTTCTGTATTGTGATCGATAGTTCTACTGCCCTCCTTGATTTCTCTGCGCCCCCTGACTCAAACTTTGTCCTTGATGGTTATTGCTACCCCAAGAGAAATTCGGGTGATTCCTCCAGTTGGAATTGTAGTTGTTGCCATACTGTAGGTGGTTGTTTCTCTGAACATTACCAACAAAGTTCACCGAATCAGGATTTTCTCCACAACACTCAGCTGAGTGTTCACTACTCCCGCACACTTCACACCAAATCTGCTGCACCACATTCACTGGGGCTTGAGACTGGTTCATGCTCATGTTACTGAAGTTGGTGTTGAGTTGATTCTGTAACGCAGCTAGCTGTGCAACAATAGCTAAAAAACCATCCACTTCTAAGACTCCTGTTGCTTTCCTTGTTCCTCATCTTGACGAATTCGCTTTCCACTCCAGATTTCCCTGCGAAATACGATTTAACAAGCTATACAGCTCCTCATAAGTTTTCTCCAATGCTTGTCCCCCAGCTGCTGAGTCTAGCAAGATTTTTGTGTGGGGTTCCAAACCCTCTATGAAAGTATGCACCAGCACATCATTAAATTGGTGATGATGAGGACAATTCCGCAACATAGATTTGAATCTCTCCCAGGCTTGATACGGATTCTCTCCCTCTCTCTGTTTAAAACTTAGAATTTGAGTTCTAAGTCTTGCTGTTTTACCGGATGGGAAGAACCATATCAAGAATTTCTTTGCAAGATCATCCCACGTGGTGATGGAATTAGGTGTCTCAGCTTTCAACCACCTCTTAGCTTCTCCCAAAAGTGAGAATGGGAACAATGTAAGCCTGACATAATCTGATGACACTCCAGCGGGGATGTAAGTGTCACTTATCTCCAAAAAATTTTGAAGATATTGTTGTGGATCCTCATGAGGGAGACCTGTGAATTGCCCGCTGGTGTGCAACAATTGCACCATGTTTTGTTTAAGCTCAAACCTCCCTCCTGGCTCAGGTTTGCGAATGCTAGATGTGACATTATTAGCATGTGGGATTGCCACCTCGCGAACCGGCCTAGCTGCCATGTCCTCGGGAACTAACAATGCCCTTACAACTGGTGGATTCTGTTGTTGCTCTAGGATTGTTTGTTTGAGCAACTGCAGCTTTTTCTCTAGAGCTTCTCTCCTTTAATGATGAAATTGTCTTTCCGGCTCTAAATATGAGTCCACCAGCTCCTTGTCTCTTGCCAGTGTTCAACAGAAATTAGTATATGCAAAATACAGGCTAAGACCAGTTGTCAACACTAAGAAGAAATAGTAAACTAACACTTAAGAAAAATTTACCAATTGCCAGTCCCAGGCAACGGCGCCAAAAACTTGTTCGGTTTGTTGGGTATAACTACACGCAAGTGCACGTGGTCGAACAAGTAGTAAAGTGGCTCAAGTAAGCCAAGTATCGATCCCACAGGGACTGGACTAAGGTATCAATCTAATCAAGTGTCAATAAACTTTAACTCTAACTGCAGACAATAGTGTGAAGAAGATTTTGATATTTGGTTTCCTAATTTTATACTAAGTCTAAAACAAAATATATAATTTGAGTCTGAACTATAAGTATGAGCATGCTGAGGCTAAGATGAACATGTAGAGAAATAAATTATCGATACAATTTGATTAATCTTTCCTCCGGTTGCTAGTCAATAATTATTGCCTATGGGTTAAAACTCTCGTATTTAACCCAACTTTAGAATCATGAACCTTCCATCTACATCTCTGTGATAAAAAGAAATTCATGTTCTATCCATACAAATCCGATTCCTTAATTGACTAATACGACTTTCAGGTATATCTCTATCCTGAAGGTAAATCAGTTCTCAATTTTCCCAAACTAAGAAAAGATCATATCCTATCAATTCACAACTTTCCAATTTCTTGCTCTCTCGAGTGAAACCAGACTTTTTAGATATACATTAACGTTGGCCACACATTAATGCAGTAACAACAAGAATCAATAGAACAACCATGGAAGAAAAGATGAAAACCAATTTATCAATAATCACATTTCAATACAATGTTCTTAACCTCAGCAAGAAGGGAATTTAGCCACTCATTTGTGGATTAAACATCGTTAAATGAGTGTTAATCATACAAGCAATTGAAATAAAGAAGAAGGAGATAGAGAAAAACCCTGAGATTTTCGTCCCCTCAACTGCCTGTAACCCACGTTCTTGCTCCACCAAGTCAGAATTATTAAAAATGAACCTAAGTGTTCTATTTATACTAGTGGAAATTTTTCTCGGAATAACAAGCAACGTGTCACGGAGTGCATCGCGGAGCACTGCCTCCGTGACACGCCACCAATGTGGACTCTCACTATAATCCGGTTGTCCGGGTGTTAAGGCCCAACGTGGCACGGCGTGCAACGCGGGGCTAGGCCAACGTGCCACGGCCCCAACACGCACCTTCACTGGAATTAGGCATAATTTCACCATCCAGGCAGAATGCATCCGCGATGGCAGCGTGACATGGCTCCATCGCGGAGCCCCTTTAATTTCTGCCTTTCTTGTGCTTTTTCCCTTGCTAGCTTCCGAGTCTATTCCCGATCTCTCCCAACATGCATCTTAGCTCCATAACTTTATATTTTTCCTGCAAAACAACGCTAATCATGTTGGTTAGTATAAATTCACATTTTATTACCATTCACATGAGAATGTACAAACATCGATAGATAAACAAGGCAAAATGACACATTTGAGTATTACTTGGGCATATAAATTTGCCCAAGATCACAGAACGCACTATTCAAATGCTTAAGGATATGTTGCGAGCGTGTGTGTTTGACTTTGGAGGTAGCTGGGATGAGCATTACCACTTATTGAGTTCGCTTATAATAAGAGTTACCATTCAGCTATCCAGATGGCGCCTTATGAGGCATTGTATGGGAGAAAGTGCAGATCGCCAATTGGATGGTTTGAAATAGGAGAGTAAGCGCTGATTGGGCCGGATATTATTCATTAGTCAGAGGAAAAAAGTAAAGCTTATCAGAGAATGCCTACTAACTGCTCAGAGCCGCCAAAAATCATATGCTGATGTGCGGCGCAGAAACTTGGAATTTAATGTGAATGACTGGGTATTCTTGAAAGTTTCTCCAATGAAAGGGGTGATGAGATTCGGCAAGAAAGGCAAGCTCAGCCCGATATTTGTTGGGCCTTATCAGATTCACCAAAGAATAGGCCAAGTGGCATACGAGTTGAACTTACCTCCAGAGTTAGAGTCTGTTCATCCAGTTTTCCACATGTCCATGCTTAGGAAGTATATAAGAGACCCCGCCAGAGTTGTCCCGGTTTAGGATGTCCAGGTTACGGAGGAGCTGGCTTATGAAGATGTTGCAGTAGCAATACTAGACCGGCAGATTCGCAAATTAAGAACTAAAGATGTTGCTTCTGTCAATGTATTATGGTGTAACAGGAACCGAGAGGAAATGACTTGGGAAGCAGAGGAATATATAAAAGTCAGATATCCTCAGTTATTTCAGACTTAATAAGCCAGAGGTACGTTAGTTTTGTTGTTTTATGAGTTGCCTTATATTTATATTTATAAATGAAATAGTTGACTCTAGTCTATTGCGTGGTGAATACTATAGTATTGTGTGGAATACCTGTATTGGACTTTTCTGTGTTTCAGGATTTTTGAGGTAGTCCATATTATAGGGGAGACTCTGCCAAAATTTTTCGAGAATAAGTCGAGTAAGTTGAGATTCCAGTAAGCAGGAGTTTACATTCAAGGACAAATGTTCTTAAGGGGGGGAGGATGTTACACCCCATAAATTCTTGACATTTAGATGGCCTATTCGCATATTGGCTAAGAGTTTTAGAATGCCATACATGATAGAAAAAGGGCCCGGGGAGAGACCGGACAAGCGCCAAGTCAGAGTATCGCAAGGCAAATGCGACTTATAAATCGCATTCGACAAATGCGACTTAAAGGCCCCACGTATATAGAGCCTTCCCACTTTGTTTTAAATCATTTCCCATCTTTTAATTTCCAATAAGCGACCAAAAACATAGGAAGACGAGGATTCCATACAAATATTCATCCGATTACACTGTCAAACGCAGTCTAAACTCAAATTAACTTCGGTTAGCAAAGTATAAAGCTGCAGGGAGCATTCCTACGGAATTAGTTTCGTGAAATTCGGCTGGTGAATCGTCGTCTTACCGAGCTAAGGTAAGTGGAATTTCTCCAAATTAGTTTCAATATACTCCTAGCCCTAAAGTGAGTATTTCTCCCTTCTGGACTTCCGAGAAATAGAGAGTTTTCGACTGTTTTTCAATAAGTCAAAGTTTGGGAAGTACATATATTCAAAGTAGTGTTTTCTTCCAGAATATTGATGAATTTAGTTTTATTTGCTATGAATATGAATGTAGTTGGAAGAAATAACTTGATATTGGTTGAATTATGCTAGTTAGTCAAGAAGTCGGCAACTAAGGTATGTAAAGCTAGTTTCTTCAGCAAGATAGTAATTCTAGTATAGTAAAATAGAATAAATTCCAGAAGAACGTTTCAAAGCCGAGTATTATGCCCAGTGTGAATTCAGTAAGCATGCTTGAATAATTATTATGAGATATTATTCCAGACTCATTATAACTATGTATCATATTCAGTATAATTCAGCAAGGGATTCAGAATACAATATCAGAACATGGACAGCATTATCAAATTTAATATATATGTTATATGTGATTATTGTTGTTTGTAGAGACCTGATTGTTCTATGTTGGGAACCCTTAGAGCTTACTTGCCCCCCCAGGGTTAATAGCTGTGTCGACTCGCCCGCCAGAGGGTGAGGATACGTCACTCCAAGGAGTGGCATGCCATCCTCCAAAGGACGAAGATGGGAGGCAACATTCCCCATAGCAGGCTGATCAGCATATAGCACACCCCCGTTGAGCGCTTGCGCCCGGGGTACAAATTACAAATTACAGATACAGATCTCAGATCACAGTTTACAGGAGTCCTCCGGACTCAGATACAGCTATAGTCAGGGGCCAAGAGAGCCCAAGTTGCATACCCAGGGGGCCGGCAGGATGCTCGTAGTTACTAGGTGAGTGGTTTGAATAGTTAGTAGGTGGATGGCGACCCGGGTTCGGGTATATAGATTGCATGTTGGTTGGTACCTTCCGGCTTATGGGGGCTGGTATAGGTTCTGGTATGCTATATGTGTTATTTATTAAATCGATAGATAGTAGGACGCCGCACTGACATGTATGATTCTCACCTTCTCTCCAGTACAGTTAAGCTCATTTCAGATTCTGCTATCCCAGACAGTCTTAGCCATCTCCTATACTTCAGTAACTATCAGTATTACTGTTTATCTTCAGTTATGTTCTAGTTATTGCTTTGCATACTCGGTACTTGTGGTACTGACGCCCGTTTGGGGGCGCTGCATTACTTGCCTGCAGGTACTCATAGACGAGGAGCCGATCCCTTGTAATTCCAGCCAGCACACAGAATCATCAGCTCCTGTCATCCAGAGCTTGACAGCTAGAGGTTTATTTCTCTTTTTGTTGTACAGTACGGGTAGCCTGGGGCCCTATCCCGACCATCTTATTATCATTCTTAGAGGCTTGCAGATTGTATATTCCCTGTGGTTAGTCGTATCGGTCGTGTGAGCCCTTGTGTATGTTTTAGTTTGTTTATGATGACCGTGTGGGGCCTTGTATAGTTGATAGTTGGTGACCTTGTTGGTCATAGAGCAGTTTAACATTTAGTTCAGCTTTTCAGTGAAACTAGTCAGCATGGTAGCCTTGTCGGCCCGCATAGGTTCCTTTATACTCCTGTGGTTCTGGTCAGGTTTCATTTTCTTATAGGAGGCTATAGGCCTAGTTGGCCGGAGGTTGTATTTACAGCCGTTATATAGCCCGTTGGTTCCATGAATCTAGGGTTAGAGCCAGCTTTGCACCAGAAGTGCTTAGGCTCACTAGTCCAACAGTCCAGGTCTTAGTAGGGCACCAGGTGCCAGTCATGCCTCCCAAGGCGGGGCGTGACAGGTGCGTACCCCACCATCGCCCTATCTAGCTGAAGGGAAATCCATGATTCTGTGTCTGAGTTTGCCACACCCGAAACAAGCATCTGAGTCAACCAAACATTTCCCAGAGTGGTTCTTGCCGCACTTCGCATAGGCTAGAAAAGTGCACTCAACTGCCTTGCTCCCTTGGCCTATAGAGGCTGATGTTCTACCCCTCATACCACATTTCGATCTGGATGGAGAACTGGCTAATGTTGGAGCTGGGGCTGGCGACCTCTGCTGAGACTGAGGGCGATCTCCACCACCAGATCCATGACTCCCAGTGTTGGCCTTGGCCTTTCTCTCTGTATCCTTTATCTACTCTACCTCTATCTGCTGGGCATATATGATTAGCCAGGAGAAATCTATATCATAGATAATTATGGTAGTTCTACACTCCTTGACTAGTGAATCTGCCACTCTATTCACAAACTTGCTCATACGAGCCCTTGGATCAGCAACCATCTCTGGTGCATACTTGGACAACCGGGTAAACTTCAAGACATACTCCTAGACAGTCATGTTGTTCTACTTCAGATTGACGAACTCAGCCGCTTTTGCCTCCCTCAACTCCCTGGGAAAGTACCTATCCAAGAAAGCGGTCACAAACTCATCCCAGCCAATGGTAACCACACCAACTCCCCTTCTCTCCTTCCACTGATGGAACCATATATGTGCAACCCACTTCAGCTGATAGGAGACTAAGTTTTCACTCTCCTCTCCCATCACCCCCATAATTTGGGTGATCTTCTGAACCTCCTCTATAAACTGATGTGGGTCCTTATCAACCTCAACCCAAGAAACTCAGGTGGTTTCATCCTGAGGAAGTCTTGCACTCTTCCTGCTACATCTACTGCCTGCTGGTTGACCTGAGAGGTCATGGCCTGTGCTAACATCTGAAATGCCGCCCTAAACTAGGCATGAGTGACCTGCTCGGGCAAGGGATCCACTAGAGCTGGTGGGTCTAGCTGATGCCCATCTCTATTGCCATTGCCATTTCCGTTGTCTTTTCTCCTTCCATTAACTCGGTGTGAAGGCATATTTCTTCAAACGTGTATAGCATGAGTTTGAAGAATAGAAAGGTACTTCATTGCACAACATGGATCAGGAAAGAAGGGAAATTTCCTAAAATGTCTCGTAGCCTCTTCACCATAACTGTGGCACGCTTCACACACATGGAAAAGAATCTCCTTAACATGGCTTCCAAACACCCTAGGACACACCTAAACCTTGGCTGTGATACAAAGTTTGTGATGACCCGAGCTGAGATGTCAGATCGAGACACGGGACCTAGAACCATGAATGGCTCCAAGCTAACCCATATCATGTATATAATAAATCAAGAGAATAAACTAATACAAAATTTAAAACATAAGCATAAAATAGAGAAAATCTGAGGAGAAAATCAATAAAAAGGTAATAACATCCAACATCGCTGAAAGTATAAATGCATGTCATCTGAAAAGCCTTTTCAACATATGATGGACTGATGGGGCAACACCCCTCTAGCCCTCTAGGTCTAAAATTGAATGACATGGTAAAAACGTAAAGCTAATAACATCCCCAGAGAATGATGACTCACCCAAGAAGAAAAGAGCTGGAATGATTGGAAACGAGCTATTGGCGAGACTGAGATGGATCACCCAAACCTATATCATAAGACGATATAGCATAGAGTATGCGGTCAGTACTTAGAATGTACTAAGTATGCAGAGAAAGTAAAACATTCTAGTAAAATGATAGTATGAAATCATGCATATAAAACAAAAAAGTTCATGAGAGTAAGGATAGCACGCTAAGAGCCATAAATTCGAACTATGCATTATCATAAATCATAATTTGAACATATTGACCCAAGGTTTAGAAATAGAAATCATATAATTTTTTATGCTTGAAATCGTAAGTGAAAGCTCATAAACTGGCCAAGGGTCAAGTATGCTATAAAAATATAATATCATAAGTCAGGAACATTTGTAACTAAAAAACATGAGGAATTGTAGGAGATTCTTAAAATTGACATACCCCACGTGAGCATACATAGAGCTCGACCTGTAAATCCCTAGTCGAGAGGGTTTTCATACCTTGCCAAGGGTAGAACCATGAAAAAGACGTGATATCACTCATGGTTTTCCCATTGGGGCATAGGAGACACTCTCGTGGAGGACCCCATTATGGCTACGTTGGCACGTAGTTTTGAGACATGGGTGCACTAGAACCCCAATCTACTTGGTATTATATACTACTCCCAAAATACATATAGTGCTCGTGGTGGTCGGCATCTTAACAGATTTTATACCCTCTCATCTCGTAAGGAGCAGGAGGTCTCTCCAAACATGGTCACTGGTATGTTGCGAGTATTTCATCTTGATGTGTATGCATTGTTAGATCCAGGGGATACTTTATTTTTTGTGACTCCTTATGTTGCTATTAGTTTTGGAGTCAATCCCGAAACCCTATCAGAACCCTTTTCAGTCTCTACTGCAATAAATGACTCAATTATTACTCGACAGGTATACAGAAATTGCCCTGTCACAGTTCTTCAAAAAGTCACTTCAGCCAATTTAGTAGAGTTAGACATGACTGATTTCGATGTTATCTTTGGTATGCATTGGTTGCATTCATGTTATGCCTCAGTTAATTGTAGAACATGTACGGTAGAATTTTGGTTTCTGGGTGAGCCAATGCTAGAATAGGAGGGTAGTTTAGTTGTGGCTGTAGGTCACTTTATTTTCATATCTTAAGGATAGAAAGATGATTTCTAAAGGTTTCATGTACCATCTAGTTCAGCTTAAGGATGCTACATCCGAGACCCCAACTCTTCAGTCTGTCCTTGTTGTATGTAAGTATCTGGAGGTTTTCTTAGATGATCTACCAAGGGTCCTTCTCGAGCGGAAGATTGACTTTGGTATTGACCTTCTTCTTGAAACACAACCTATATCTATTCCTCCTTATAGAATGACTCAGCTGAGCTAAAGGAGTTGAACGAGCAGTTGAAGGATCTCTTGGATAAGGGCTTCATCTGGCCTAGCAAGTCCCCGTGGGGTGTACCCGTTCTCTTTGTTTGAAAGAAGGATGGGTCTCTTTGTATGTGCATTGACTATCGGCAGTTGAACAAGGTTACAAAAAAAAAAGTATCCCCTTCCAAGAATTGATAGTTTGTTTGACCAACTCCAGGGTGCTACGTGCTTCTCAAAGATAGACCTCAGATCCAGATATCATCAGCTAAGAGTTAGGAAGAGTGACATTCCAAATATGGCTTTCTGAACTCGGTATGGTCACTGTGAGTTTGTAGTTATGTCTTTTGGACTAACGAATGCTCCTGCAGCTTTTATGGATCTGACGGTATTCAAGCCATATTTTGACATGTTCATGATCGTCTTTATTGATAAAATTTTCATATACTCTCAGAGTAAGGAGGAGCATGCCGCTCAATTGAGGGTGGTGCTACAGACCCTTAAGGATTATTAGTTGTTTGCTAAATTCAGAAATTGTGAGTTTTGATTGGATTCAATAGCATTTTTGGGCCATGTGGTGTCAATTGAGGGTGTGCGAGTGGACTCTCAAAAGATAGAAGCTATAAAGAATTGGCATAGACCAGTTAGTCCTTCGGAGATCGGGAGTTTCTTGGGTTTAGCTGGCTGTTACAGGAGGTTTGTTGAAGGATTTTCATCCATTGCAGCACCATTGACTAAGTTTACCAAGAAGAAAGTGAAATTTCAATGGTCAGATGCTTGTGAGAAGAGTTTTCAGGTGTTAAAGACTCCACTCACTTCAACCCTAGTATTGACCCTACCTGAGGGTACATATGCATTTATTTTGTATTAGGATGCCTCTAGGGTTGGTCTTGGGTATGTGTTGATGAACCATGGTAAGGTCATCGCGTATGCCTCTAGACAGCTCAAGACTCATGAGAAGAATTACCCGACGCATGACCTAGAATTGGCGGCGGTGGTGTTTGCATTGAAGATTTGGAGACACTACTTGTATGGGTTCTGATGAATCGGTAATTTACCAACTCATTAGGCTGTTAAGCTTGAGGTTTTTTTCTTATTTTTTGAGTTGATTATATGGATTTTATGCCCTTTTTTGCTTTTGTTGTGTGCAGATGCCTAAATGTGTAGAAAAGAGCGAAAATGGAGAAAAAAGAAAGAAGTGAGAACAAATCGGCAGTCCACCGATGAAAAACGATGAAACACAGGTCAAAGACCGATTATCATTGCCTCTGAGGAAAAATGCCACTGCAGAATCATGAGTTTCCATGGAAACTCATCGGTCCAGTCACCGAAAGACACTCAATTTTCTGAAATGAAGAATAAAGACCCGGTGGTTCACAAATTAAGATCGACTAAACGCCGGATAAACCACCGATGCTCACTGGAGTTGAGTGTTGGCTCAGATAAGATACCCGGTGGTTCACGGATTTGAATCGGCGAATCGCCGGTGTCTTCGCTGATTCTAGAATAATGCACATGGGTAAAATTGTCCAGCACAAAAAAAAAGAGATAGAAAATGCCCTATTTTCCTAGATATAAATACTAGAGAATGTATTATGTACTAGAGCAGATAGAGATTAGAACATATCACATTATTTTTCCTTTCTTAACTTTAGAACATTCTTTAGCAGAGAAAAGGAGATTTTGATTGGTAAACTTTGAAAAGTACTCTTCTCTACTTCTTCTTCTTAGTATTAAGGTACAACCATTGTTGGAGACTATTTGTGACTTTGATTTTACTACTCTTGTTATTAAATTCAATGAGTTTATTGATGAAGGTGCTTTTAAATTTCCTAATCATGAGTAGCTAAACCATTCACTGGAGGTGTGTGATGATGAATACTTAATTAGAGTGGGTATTGCTAGAGTCATCTTCATATTATTTAAATAAGTGTAAATATGTTAGATTCTCTTCAATCTATAAAAGAGGATCCATTGATTATGCTATGGGTCTATTTATTCTTGCTTCATTATTGCTTGTAAAAGAATAACTAAGTATTGGAAGAGAATTTAATTGTAGGGATGGATGAGAGATTGTGGAATTGGTCTAGAAATAGCTAAAATTGTGGTCTCACTCCTCATTAGTAGCTAATATCTAGAGATTAGTGCAACTGCTAATCCAAATCTAATTGGGTTGAGCTAAATAGTGGCTAGAGGTTTGATAAAACCCTAGTAAGAGGTAGTTATAAGGCTGAAAATCTGTAATTACCCACTTCCCGAGATTATTTACACTAATCAAACTTATAAGATGACCTAGCATGTCCCTATCTAGTTAGTATATCATTTACACCACATGTCTATTTTTTCACATTCTTGTTGACAACCTTGTTGATCTTGCTATTTTATTCAACCGAATTACCAAATATAATTCACTACAAATTCCAATCCCCCCAATTTATTTGTCTTTATGTTAACTCTACGTGATGCAAGCTAACTTCAATTTCTCAATCGAAACTTATAGTTATCACTCACTAGTCCTTGCGGGATTCGACTCCGACACCTATCGGGTTACTTGTTTTGATACTTCGACCGTGTATATTCTTTGCATGAAGGATATATTTTGGATGTTATCAAAAATGGCGTCGTTGCTGGGGACTAGCGCTTGATATTCTTGTGTTGATTGTTAAGTTGAAATAGTTTTGCATCGTAGTTACTGGACGTGATCTTGCTGTTTTTGTTAGGATCTTACAACCACATGAGTCATCACTCCCAAGAAGGGAATATCTCAGTGGAAGGTAACATGGAGCATGACGAGGATAATTCGGTAATGCTAGAAATTGCTAGAGCCATCCGCCTACCACCTACGATAGGAAATGCGGTATTTCATGTCACAAGCACCATGCTGCATTTGCTGCAAATGAAGGGACTCTTTGGCGGCAAACCAAGTGAGGCCACAAATCGATATTTGAGAAATTTCTTGGAGATATGTTATCCCTTCAACATTACAAATATTAGTCAAGAGTCAATCGGGTTGAGACTCTTTCTTTTCTTACTGACGGAGGAGGCAACAATGTGGTTGGAGGAACTCCCTTTGGGTTGTATTACATCTTGGCAAGAGTTAATCAAGGATTTTTTGGATCATTTTTTCCCTCCGTCAAAGATGCTGCAGGTGAGGGACGACATCACAAATTTCAGGCAAGAATCGGGAGAGCCTTTGCATGACGCATGGCTAAGGTTCAAAAAGAAGGTTGCTCTTTGTCCTAATCATGGACTTCCGGATGCAGTGTTTCTCCAAAGCTTCTACAAAGCCCTTGATTCCATCAACAAGTCCGTGGCCAACAATTTAGTTGGAGGGTCTATTATGAATCAAACATATGGGTTGGCCAAAGCCCTTCTAGACAAAATGACAAAAACCAATAGCGCTTGGCACACGCGAGAGACAAATGTATCTACACATGAGATCAACTCAAGTGCATTGTTGGATGAATTGTCAAAAAGGGATGAAGAGCCGGATGAAAATCTTGCCAAGATGATGACACAACTGGAATTAATGACAAAGCACGTAATGGGGGCAGGCCCAAAGGTGGTAAATGTTGTGGGTATGCAAGGTCCTTTGCAATATGATAGGGAATCGTCACCGCCAGGATATGAGGAAGAATGTCAATACATGAGAAACCAAATGGTAGGTCCTCGACCTAGATTCCAAGGAACCAATAAAGGCCCTTGGTGCCCAAGGGATGAAAATCAAGGCTGGAGAAATCATGATCCATAGGGGTGGCCCGAAAGAAATGAAAGACGGGGAAATAGGGAGAAGAATCAAGAGGGTGATCGCTATCATCGGAGTTCAAACCCATACATTCCCCCTCCAAAAGTTGGAAACTCCCACAGTCAGCCGGGTGTGAGTGGCACAGGTAGTTCAAAAATTGAGGAAATGTTATCAAGAGTCCTAAAGAAAGTAGAGTCAACAAACAGCGGGGTCAAAGAGTTAAGAGGGGAGGTGTCTAACCTTTCCTAAACAATGAGCTCACATTCAACCTCTATCAAGCATTTGAAAGCCCAAATAAATCACTTGTCGGCTCAAATGAACCCCCGGATGAAGGGAACGCTTCCTAGTGACACAATGCCGAATCCAAAGAAAGATAGTCAGTGCATGGCTATTATCCGTAGGTGTAGCAAAGTGATTGGAGATACACCGGTGAAGACCCAAGAGGTTAATGACCCAAAATTGGATGAGGAAAATGAATTCGATGAGATGCCAAAGACTCCAAGGAGTGAGGAAAAGATTAAAGAGGAAGGTGAGGGAAAGGATGATGAAATCCTCTCACATGCTGATAACGATGAGGAGTGAATGACGTCCCTAATTGATGACAAGGTTGAAGCAAGAGTCTCACCACCTTATCCACAACGGTTGGCCAAGAAAAAGAAGAATGATCAGTTCAGCAAATTCGTTGACATGTTTAGCAAGTTTTCCATCAATATACCGTTAGTGGATGCTCTTCTCCAAATGCCAGGATATGTGAAGTTCATGAAAGAATTGCTGAAGAAGAAGAAGGTGGTTGATGCAGGTAGTGGGGAGAAAATGCACCATTGTAGTGCAATGATAATGAGTAACCTTGCCCCCAAGCGGGAAGACCCGGGAGCTTTCACAATCCCCTGTACAATTGAGATATATTTGTTTAAAAAAGCTCTATGCAATCTTGGTGCCAGCATAAATTTAATGCCCCTACTCATTTTCAAGAAGTTGGTACTTGGAAGAACAAAGCCTATGACGATGAGGTTGCTCATGGCGAATAGGTCCATAAAAAACCGGTGGAGGTGTTAGAAGATGTGTTGGTAAGGGTGGATAAGTTCATTCGACCTGCTGATTTTGTTATCCTCGATTGTGAAATGGATGTAGAGGTACCCATTATTTTAGCAAGACTGTTGCTAGCTACGGGGGAACTGTAGTTGACGTGGAGCTTGGAGAGACAAAATTCAGAGTTGGAAGTGAGGAAGTCACCTTCAAGGTATGTCCATCAGCTAAAACTCCCCCTGATTGCAAGGTAATAGGGGTTGCAAAATGAGGAGGAGGGCAAAAGACTAGAGATGAAGGAGACGGAGTCGGAGGATGATCCGTTAAAAAAGAGGTGTTGAATGAGATCAACGTTGTGCCACGACATTAACTAAGGCGCTTCTTGGGAGGCAACCCAAGTATTTAGTGGATTAATTTTATGTCTTTGTTGTTTTTGTTTTTGTAGGATCTATTAAATGAGGAAAAAAGAAAGAAAAAACCACATAAGAGAGGAACTGCGCTGAACCGGCGATTCACCGATCCAAAAGCACAAACTGTCGTTTCAAGATGAGTGTAAACAGAAGGCTGGGACTTGGATAAATAGGCTGGCAAACCCATTGGCTAAATGCCGATGCATAAACATGGACCGTCGATAGGTCGCCAATGCAACACAAATTACCTGAAGTTGTGGCGCCTAAGCAACGGGTCACCGGTAGATCACCGATCCAATTTGTGAACAGCCGGTGAATCGCCAACTGAGAAATAGAGAACTGAGCACAAATACTCGAAAAAGAAAGGGTAAAGTAGCGGAACGCCGATTTGTTTCGGCGAATCGCCGATGCATCGCCAGTCGAGGTATGAATTTCTCTCGAAATGGAAATTAAGAGTTGACCCACCAAATCTCAAATAATCACTGAGCCACCCTATTTTGCACAATATTTCCTTAGTTCCCCCTTTTCTACATTTTTTTCATACCCTTTTTGTCTCTCCACAACCCAACATTCCCACTTCCCCGTATTTCCTTCTTTTCCACCTTTCCACTTTCCCACCTTTACACCTTCCCACTTCCCACCAACACACAGACACATTAATTCTCCACCTTCCCCTCAACCTATCAATTTTCCACTTCTCACCTATAAAAACATCTCCCTCCTTTCACTAACACACTCACTACACTCATATTTCCTTTCTCTACTACACATTCCCTGAAGTGCCATTATTGAAAGTTGTCAAGCTTTTCAAGCTCAAGTATGCAAGCATTCTGATATTGTGGTAATAGATTTCGTAACCTTGTCATAATTTAAGCAATGGTTCTTACTTCTTTCAGTCTTAATGCTTTGCTTTCCTTTCCTATTGGATTTATGAATATGCTCTGTTTATTGAAAGGAATAGGGAATATGTGTTTTATTTATGTGAATTTTTAAATGGGTGAAGTCTGAGTAACCTAATCGGAATGAAATGCAATATTTTGCCCCATTATAGACTGTGTGATGCCATTCTTAAGGGCAAATTGTTATGGGATTTTGTTTAAAATGTAGTAGTGTTATTTCCATCATGTTGTGTGGGGGTGTTTGTTAATGGGTGCCTTTGAGTTGTTTAAATTCAATTTGGGGACAATTAGGTCTGGCGTTTTACCGATTGGGTTCATCGAATTGCCATGGAACGTCAGTTCACTTTTAAAAATGGCTTCAGTCCACTGAGTGGATCCCGCGTTACATCGACAGTTCATGAATCTGAACCAACGACTCGCCGCCCAATTGCTAGTACACTCTTAGTTTTCCCAGTTTCCTGTTTCGCATCGTCGAGCTAGCAGCGGTCCGCGGATTCCTCCTGCGACTCGTCGGTGCTTCGCCAATGCTGGTGGTTCTTTATATGATGTTTTCTTATCTTTGTTTCTCAGTTCACCCTTAGAATAGTTTTTGTTATTTACTTTACTTCTCGAGTAGTTGTCACTAACATCATCCTTGCAGAAATATCATGTCTTCATACAAAAATACAGGAAATGAAAAGGCCCTCACCTCATCTTCTAGCAAGAGCAAAGTCAAAGAAAAGGCTGCTCCACCGCGTGCCAACACCAAAGAAGCAATCATCTTTTTCATCCCAACTATGCAAGAGCATTATGTTATCTATCAAGGCCGATCCATCATAGTGTAGAAGCGGTTTAATTTATCGGGATTGAGGGGTGATCTTCCCAACATCACCGCCCAATTCACAGCACGACAATGGCATGCATTTGCCAATCCTCTCCCGCTTACTACCCTAGCTTGGTGTCTGAATTCTATGCCTCATATCAAGCCCGACAAGATAGCATGCAGCAGAGGGGAAAAGTCGATGACTTTTCATGCCTATCATCAGTTATGCTAAGGGGGGTAGAAGTCCACATTAACCCGGCGGCCATTAACTCCCTGTTTTGGGAAGATGAAATTGAATCTAGTATGGAGTACATGGCCTGGGTAGCCGATATGAAAGACCAATTTTCTTGGTTAGCCACAATCATTGCTATTGACACTCCTTTTTAGGCCTCCATGGGTGGCGAAATCTCTCGTCATGATTTGAAGTTCGAGGCCAAGCTGTGGATAAATTTTATTTGTGGCCATATCATCCCCTCCAAAAAAGAGCAAAGGGTCAGATTAAGAATTGCTATTCTCATTGCCTGCATCATGATTGGAGTCCCCATTAACTTCGGGGAGATTATCTCCCAACAAATGAAGAGAAAGGCACACTAGTCTAGCACTTTAATGCCCTACGCCGTCCTCATTTACCAGCTTCGCTCACAATCTCGAGTGCCTCTATTCCTAGATGAAAGCCCTTCCGCTGCTTTAGGAATGATAGCCATTGATCGAAAGAAAGATGCCGAGGCACAGACAATGAAAAGAAAAAGATTGCAAGCCTTTGGAGTCACTGAGGGATCCCTATCCCATGGGTCAGTCCAATCACCACAAGCCCCAGAGTTGAACGTGCCCCAACCCGAAATGTCAAGACAAGCTTCGGGTGACATGCTTCAATGTGGAGCATCTCCCCCTCTGCAATCCTCTTAACCAAGTGGCCTCCACAGACTTGTGGAAATGACCAACTCTCACGAGAGCCAACTCTAGAGATTGGCTAAGAGCCTCCCGCACTCATTGCCAAAACAATCAAAAATAGGCTCAAGTCTTTATACGAAAGTGTCACTACACTATGCAAGAGGGTGGATGTTCGGAATTCTGTGGTGACTACCCGCAAGTGCACGTGGTCGAAAGAGTAGTAAAGTGGCTTAAGTAAAGCCAAGTATCGATCCCACACGGACTAAGCTACTGTAATAATTAACTTAAGTGTTAATGAACTATATCTTTAAGAATGCAGACAACCAAACAACTAATATTTTGAGAATTTGAGTTACTAATTTATAAGAATCTAAGGCAAAATTATAAAGTGAGTCTGAACAATAGTAATGAGCAAGCTGAGGTTA
Organism: Datura wrightii; assembly: GCA_035772735.1. Lineage (NCBI taxonomy): Eukaryota > Viridiplantae > Streptophyta > Magnoliopsida > Solanales > Solanaceae > Datura > Datura wrightii. Next base: position 151,377,189 of record JASDFA010000018.1, read on the forward strand.
AAACGAACATGCAGGGAATTAATTTATCAATACAATTTAGTTAATCTTTCCTTCGGTTGCTAGTCAAGAATTATTGCCCATGGATTGGAACTTTCGACTCCTATCCAACTTAAGAATCATGAGTCTTAATCTACATTTTTGTGATAAAAGAATTTCATGTTCTAGCCATACATTCCCGATTCCTTAATTGACTAATAAGACTTTCAGATATATTTCTATTCTGAATGTAAATCAATTCTCAATTTTCCAAACTAAGAAGAGATCATATCCTACCAATTCACATCTTTCCAATTTCTTTCCTTTTCAAAATCAAAATTGGATTTTTTATATATACATTAACATTGGCCAAACATTAATGTAGTAAGAATAAGAATTGATAGAACAACCATTGAAGAAAAGATGAAAACTGAAATGATTAACAATTACATTCCACTACAATTGTTCTTAAACTCAGCAAGAAGTGAATTTAGCCACTCATTTTTGGATTAAATATCATCAAATAAGTGTAATTCATACAAACAATTGAGATAAAAGAGAAAGAGATAGAGAAGAACCCTAGAATTTCCGTCCCCTCAACTGCCTGTAACCCACGTTCTTGCTCAACCAAGTCAGAATGTTTAAAATAAAACCTAAGTGTGCTATTTATACTATTGAGAATTTTTCCCCAAATTACAAGCAACGTGGCACGGATTGTATCGCGGAGCACTCCCTCCGTGCCACAGAGGTGTCGCGGACCCTCACTGGAAGTCGACCCCCAGGTAGTTTAACCTCAACGTGCCACGGCCTGCATCGCGGAGCCTGGACAACGTGACACGGTGCTATCGCGCACCTTCACTGGAAATTGCCAAATTTATTTCCTGAGGCAGAGTACCTCCAACGATGGCAACGTGACACAGCTCTATCGTGGAGCCCTTGATTTTGCTAATCTTCCATGTCCTTTTTCACTCCTTGTTTCCAGGTCCATTCCCGATTTTACCAACATGAATCTTAGCTTCCCAAAATTCCATTTTACCTGCAAAACAACACTAATCATGTTGGTTAGTATGAATTCACATTTAACTACAAATCACATGAGAATGTACACAATAATGATATACAAACAAGTCAAAATGAAGCATTTGAGTATCACTTGGGCATGAAATTCTGCCCAAGATCAGTGGATGCAGTTGAAGGGGTTGTCACCTCCCTCCGAACTGAGGTGCAAGAGTGGAAGAGTCGAACTTCAACAGAAGTGTCGGATATGAGTGCCCTAGATGCTGCAATGGGTGCTCTTTCCTCAGTTTGGGGTCCTATTGATGATCTCTTCGAGGGTCTAGGAGATGATTTTGCTGGGCTAGGTGAGCCTAATAGCGGTGGTACAGGTGATGCAGAGGCTGATGATGAAGAAGAATGACCCGCTCAGGGAGTTTCTTGTCTCTTTCCCTTTTGCATACATACATTGGGGACAATGTACTCTTTTAAGTGGGGTAGGGATGAGCACAGTTGATGATGGGGTCATTGATGGATGTTTTATTTGGATGTTTTCTGTTTTTGTTTGAAATTTATTGAGTAGAGCCCTTATCGAGCTGTTGTTTTTATGAGTGATGATTTCCCTTGCTGGGCTTGTTTTGTTTTGAAAAAAATGAATGAAAGATTTGGTTTAGTTCTTGATGGGTGATGATTAGTGAGTAAATGGGGTCTTTGCTTTAAATTGCGAAATTTTGCATGAAATGACCCAAAGTCTTATTTTTTTTGCCTTTGTAAATAGTAGCGTAGTAATCAAAACTCCGAGGTTTTTTCTTTAGAACACAGTTCTTTCCAAAGGATCATTCTTTTGTTTCTTTTTATTTTCTTTGTTGAACTAGGTTGGCGTTTCCCGATGATAGATTGAGTGGCGACATTCTTAAGGGAAAATTCCATATTGTTTTGGGTATGAAGTTGTTTTAAGAGGCACTACCGAAAAAAATTATTGAGATGGAATTTTAAAATGAGAGCATGAAAATGAAGATAATGAGAAGATGTAGACACAATAGCATAGAAGTCTTTGTCATACGTTGTAAATTCTTTGCTTGACTCATGAGTTTGCCTGCTTTGATGTCCTAACTTGAAATGTTGTGATGAGAATGACTCTTGTGGACCCTTTAAGAGTAATTCCTTATGTTGTGAGGAATTTTTGATGAGTCTCATGCATGACTTCTTGTCTAGAACTTGCCCCAAATGTGATTCAAGGCGAAATCCTAGATGTAGCTGCGCTGAGAACATGATTTTAGGCTTTTCTTTTTCTAGAAATTTCACCCATATACCCTCCTTGAGCATTAATCCTTGTTAGCCAACGTTGAGCTTTAGACCCTTTCTTTGGCAATCACATTACAGGCCTTAAGACCATTCCTAATGCCTCTCTTTGGCACTCATTCTCCCTAAATTCTAGTGAAAAGTTAGTGATCAAATGATACTTTAAACCTAACAAAAAGGGAGTGATAAAAAAATGAGAAATGAGGCAAAAGCCTAAGTTTGGAGGTGTGCAAAAAGGGGGAAAATGGAATTTCAGTTTGAGGTAGCACCACATTGTGTCAAAATGCACAAAAGGATAAATCAAAAAGAGAAAAATAATTTGTGTGAACCGGTGCTTCCTCTTGAGGTGATAAGGCTAGCTGTGAAAGACAAAGGAGTTATAAAGAGGGTTGTTAAAGAAATGAAAGTCGGAAATAATAAAAGAAGTGAAACAAAGTGAAGTGAGTGGAAGGAGTTGATGGGAGGTATGTTCACAAAAAGCATTAGGAAGGATCTAGTCACTACAACCAAATTTTCATCCTACCCTTAACCCGAGCCTACATCAGAACCCAAAAGTCCTAAATGATTCTAAGTGCAGCTACTCTACATTAGTGGCGAATTACATAAAGGCAAGCCTATGGGTCAAGTGTGTGCATGGAGATTTTTTTTTGGGAGAGTGAGTGTGATTATCTCTTCCAAACAATCCCTTGTGTGTTTTCAATGATTACATGAAAGAAGAATAGGGATTCTTATTTCGATGAGTGGCATCATCCCTTTTTGAGGTCGCAAGGGCATTCAGAATTAGTGTGTGAATAGGGCATGAGGAGGGTAAACTCTAAGGCAAGCTTCTGAATGTGTCAGACTTGAGATGCTATGTGTATTTCATGGTTGAGCAATGCCCTTGTTTTACTAAATGAATCCTTTCATGAACCTTGTTGGTGGAAAGTGGTAGCCTATTGGAACATCTTCATTGTTTTGGTCTTTTAGGGTATTTACTTCTCTTTTTCGGTGAGCTCGGTGAGCAATTCTTTTTAGGTTGTCATAGTTCAGGTGATTGGTGATATTTAATTTTTTGTAGAAGTGTCATGTTGTTCAATGAATGAGCATTGCATTACTTGAGGACAAGAAATGGTTCAAGTTTGGGGGTTTGATGAGTCAGTAATTTACCAACTCATTAAGCTCTTAAGCTTGAGTTTTTGCTTAGTTTTTGAGTTGATTATATGGATTTTATGCCCTTTTTGCTTTTCTTGTATGCAGATGCCTAAATGTGTAAAATAATAGAAAAAATGGAGCAAAAATAAGGAAGTGAGAACAAATTGGCGGTCCACTGATGAAAACCAGCGAAACGCCGGTCAAAGGACAATTATCACTGCCTCTGAGGAAAAATGCCACCGGTGAACTGTGAGTTGCCATTGGCCACTCGCCAGTTCAGTCACCGAAATACACCCAATTTTCTAGAATAAAGAACAAAGACCCGGCGGTTCACTTATTAAGATTGGCTAAACACCGGATAAACCGCCGCTGTTCATTGGAGTTGAGTGTGGCTCGGATAAGATACCCGGCGGTTCACGGATTTGAACTGGCGAATCTTCGGTGTCTTCTTCGCTTCCAGAATGATGCTCAGGGGTAAAATCATCCAGCACGGAAAAAAGAGATAGAAGATGCCCTATTTTTCTAGATATAAATACTAGAGAAAGTACTATGTACTAGAGCAGATAGAGAGCAGAGCATATCGCATCATTTTTTTCCTTTCTTAGCTTTAGAACATTCTTTTAGCAGAGAAAAGGAGATTTTGATTGGTAAACTTTGAAAAGTACACTTCTCTACTTCTTCTTCTTAATAGTAAGGTACAACCATTGTTGGAGACTATTTGTGACTTTGATTTTACTTCTCTTGTTATTAAATTCAATGAGTTTATTGATAAATGTGCTTTTGAATTTCTTAACCATGAGTAGCTAAATCATTAACTAGAGGTGTGTGATGATGAATACTTAATTAGAATGGGTATTGCTAGAGTCATCTTCATATTGTTTAAATAAGTGTAAATATGTTAGATTCTCTTCAATCTATAAAGGGGGATCCATTGATTATGATATGGTTCTATCTATTCTTGCTTGATTGTTGCTTGTAAAAGAATAATTAAATATTGGAAGAGAATTTAATAGTGGGGATGGATGAGAGATTGTGGAATTGGGCTAGAAATAGCTAAAATTGTTGTCTCACTCCTCATTAGTAGCTAATAGCTAGAAATTAGTGCAGCTACTAAACCAAATCTAATCGGGTTGAGCTAAATAGTGGCTAGAGGTTTGACAAAATTCTAGTAAGAGGTAGTTATAAGGATGAAAAATTGTAATTACCCACTTCCCGAGATTATTTACACTAATCAAACTTATAAGATGACCTAGCATGTCCCTATCTAGTTAGTATATCATCTACACCACATCTCTAGTCTTTCACATTCTTGTTGACAACCTTGCTGATCTTGCTATTTTATTCAACCAAATTACCAAACATAATACACTACAATTTCCGATCCCCCCAATTTATTTTTTTTATGTTAACTCCACGTGGTGCAAGCTAACTTCAATTTCTCAACCGACACTTATAATTATCACTCACTAGTCCTTGTGCGATTCGACCCCGGCACCCATTGGGTTCTTGTTTTGATACTTTGGCCGTGTATATTCTTTAAATGAAGGATATATTTTGGACGTTATTAGGGTTCATATAGATGTTTTTTATGGACCACAAGAGCCTACAGTATGTGTTCACCTAGAAGGACTTGAATTTGTGACAAAGGAGGTGTCTAGAGGTTCTCAAGGACTATCACATGAGTGTCATTTATCATCCGAACAAGGCCAATGTAGTGGCGGATTCCCTTAGCAGACTGTCCATGGAGAGTGTTTCTCATGTGAAAGATGGAATGAAAGAGTTGGTGAAGGATGTGCATCGGCTTGCATGATTAGGGGTTCGCCTTGTGGATTCAAGAGATGGTGGTGTCATTTTTTAGAATAGTTTAGACCAAGGTCAAGGCTTGGCATGATGAGGATCCTATTTTTGTGAAGTTAAAGGAAGCGGTTCAAAGTCAAAAGGTGAAGGTCTTCTCCTAATGGGGAGAGGGTGTACTTCGATATCAGGGTTGTCTATGTGTTTCGGGAGGCTCATAGTTCTTGATATTCTATACATCTAGGTGTCACCAAGATTTTCCTTGACCTACAAAAATTCTATTGGTGGAATGGTATGAAGAGGGACATAGCAGAGTTTGTGGCTAAGTGTCTGAATTATCAACATATGAAATTTGAGCATCAAAGTTGGGAGGTATGCTACAAGACATCAGTTTTACCACTTGGAAGTGGGAAGAGATTATTATGGACTTCATCATAGGATTACCTCTCATTCACAGACAGTATGACTCTATATGGGTGGTGATAGATAGGTTGACCAAATCAGCTCATTTCTTACCGACCAAAACTACTGATTCAGCTGAGGACTATTCTAGATTGTACATCCGAGAGTTGGTTCGGTTGCACGGGATTCCCTTGTCCATCATTTCATATAGGGGTGCTCAGTTTACCTCACAGTTTTGGAAATCAATTCAGAAAGGACTTAGTACTCAAGTCAAGCTTAGCACATCTTTTCACTCGCAAACAAATGGTCAGGTCGAGCAGACCATTCATACTCTTGAGGATATATTGATAGCATGTGTAATTGATTTCAAAGGCAGTTGGGATGATCATTTACCTCTCATCGATTTTTCTTACAACAACAGTTACCATGCTAGCATTCAGATGGCTCTGTTTGAGGCTCTTAATGGGCGGAGGTGTAGATCTCCTATCAGTTGGTTTGAAGTACGCGAAGCTACATTGATAGGGACAGATACAATTCATGAGACTATTGAGAAAGTTCATCTTGTAAGGAAAAGGCTAAAAACAGCTCAGAGTCGTCAAAAGTCATATGCGGATGTTAGGTGGAGAGAACTTGAGTTTGAAGTTGATGATTGGGTGTTCCTAAAGGTATCTTCCGTTAAGAAAGTGATGAGATTTAGAAAGAAAGAAAAACTTAGTCCCCGATATGTTGGCCCATACAGGATTGTGATACGTGTTGGCAAGGTGGCCTACGAGTTCGAGCTACCAGTGAAGTTAGCATCAGTGCATCCAGTTTTCCATGTATCTTTATTGAAGAAGTGCATTGGTTACCCGGCTTTGGTTGTTCTGGTGGAGAGTATAGGCATGAAGGATAGCCTTACCTATGAGAAGGTACCAGTTGAGATCCTTGATCATTAGGTTCGGGAGTTAAGGAACAAGGAAGTAGCTTCAGTAAAAGTCTTGTGGAGAAATCAGCTCATTGAGGGAGCTACATAGGAAGCCGTAGCACATACGGTGGCTAAATAACCGCATTTATTCCCTTCCAACTCCATTCCAGCATGAGGTATCAGTTCCCTCTTTAATACTCTATTCAGTTTCATGTCAAGTTCATCTCTCTCAGTTCCTTTCATCTTTGAGCATGTATGTATGATTTATGAATTCAGGCATGTATCTCAGTCCGGAGTCGATCACTCCGTCAGATTTCAGCTTCAGATGTTTAGAATTTGGGAATGTAGTTCCTTTCCCTAGCCTTTCAGTATGTTTGACCCACATTACAGGACAAATATTCTCAAGGAGGAGATATTGTAATACCCTGAAAGTTCCTAAGACTACACCCAAGATTTGAAATATGATTAGCAAGAAAATTGGAGAATTTCTTTTGTATGACTCAACCTATGAGTCATAGATTATTGGTATAGGTTGTAGGAAGACATGTGGTAAAGTTCAGAGATTTTCTTTCCCCAGACCACAAGTCCCTGTTACAAGTCATAGTATGTAGGTACGACTCGTGGTACAGATCGCAAGAAGTACCTGGGATTTTTCAGATGTTAATTGTATAGGTGATGGTATAGTTCATAGGACTGTGTTACAAATCATAGTATGATTCGTGGAAATATTCAGAAGATTGGAGGTTTTGGACTTGGTCAGTATATGAGGTTACCACAAGTCGTAAGAGGATTGTAAGACTCGTGGTATGAGTAATGACAACTGACAGAATCAGTTTTACTGTGAATTCATTAAGGGTATTTTCATAAATTCAAAGTTCTTAAGCCCTAAACTATGTCGTTTTAATCTTTGAAAAGAGGGTATAGGGGATTTTAACCTATTCTAAATCATTTCCCTCCCATGCTTTCAAGATTAGGAATTTCCCATTGAAGATCAAGCTTAGAATTCTTCAAGTTCTTCTCCAAATCTCTTGGGCTTTCAAGGACAAGTGTATTTAGTTTATCCAGATATGTACGGCTATGAATGAGGGTTTCGTTTAGTCGCATGCTTAAATTCTCCTCAATTTCATGAATCAAGTCTCAATGCAAGTTGTGATCTAAAAGGAGTTTTAACCCAATCTTATAGAATTCTCTATCAATTGTTTATGGCTCAATCCCCTTTATGTTTTAAAGTATATTTGAATATACATGGGCATATTTTAAACATGTTTTGATTACAAATTTATGATTTCAAATTTTAGAAGGTTATGCTCAACCATGCAAGTTAAAGAATAAGTCAAGTTTATGATTTATAATTTGAAGTATGATAAGATATCTAGCATATATGAATGTTTACAAATTACCCATGTATGAATCTATGATTTTGACTAATGAAGTCTATTTCAAGTATGCATGATTTTGAGATTTGGGCAAGCCCGCATAAGACAAGTATGTTTTATGACTTAATCAAGGCTAACAAGATCAAATGATAGTTATATATTTTGGAGTTAAGACTCCTCAAATGTATAGATTCAAGTTATGTTCTAGAATATAACTATATGAGCATTATACATGTTCTCGGAGTAGTTTCTAGCACCGAGTAGGCTAGGGGTTCTAAGATTCCCTGGTCTCATAAACTATGCACCAAAGTAGGTATATTTTGGGGGCTCTCAAGAGAGCATTTCCCCCCCCCCCCCAAGGGCACACTATGATATCACACCTTACTTATTCTTTGCCTTGAAAAGGCTTAGGATGGCCCTCCTCCATGTGGGGAAGACATGGGATCATCATGCGCTCATATATGGTGGTTGTCGGTTATGAAGAGTCTTCGATTGTTCCTCATGATTTCAGTTATGCATGTTTATGACTTATGATATTATGTTTTCAGCAGGTTTTACCTAATAATCAGTTTATAAGCTTTTACTTATGATTTCAGTTATGGCAAGCCATATGATTCTATGTTTTAGCTTTGAGTCATTTGATTTAGATATGAGATTGAGTTTATGAATATACATGTTTTCAGATATCAGCATGCAGTCCTTACTCCCATGATCTTATGATTCATATTTATATGCATGATTTCAGTTTATACTTACTCAGCATGTTTTACTTACCTTGCATACTTACTACATTTCAAGTACTGACTGCATACTCTATGTTATATCATTTTATGATACAGGTTCAAACGCTCAAACTCAGTTCCGCCATTTTCCAGTCTCCAAAGCTTAGTCTAATTCTCTTATTGGTGAATCCTCATCCTTAGAGGACCTTCAGATTGTTGAGTTGTGTTACTTTAAGTTTTCAAACTTTTAGTGAGTTAGTTGGGGATGTTATCCCATCAGCTCTTCAGTTATATTAGAGGCTTTTTCAAACAATATGTAGAACTTTAGCTTTGTCAGTGTTGACTCTGTATGGTTGATATGTATTCAGACTTCTACGTATTCATGTTTAGTTTATCAGTTTCCACTTAATGTATGCTCTTTAGCCGCTATATTGATGTCATGGTTGACTTGGAGCCGTTCGTGGTTCTAGATTTCATGTCTCGATCAGGGGCCTCAGCTCGGGTCATGACAGATAAATACTATGTCATATGTGAATAACATGTACCATGACACTTCCTCTTGAATATGCCATGTCAATTCATTTATCACCGAGGCAAGTAAAAACAGGCTAATAGCTTATTCTTAGTGCAGCCTCATCTCGTCTGGGAAACGTTTCGAGTCTCCTCTCACTATCTTTACTCAAATTTTGGATCCATCATACATATCCTGAATCACTCTAATATATGTCACGGGTACTCCTATAAACTTCAAGCATCTCCATTAATCAAATCACTATACTTTCTTTCGAAATTAGGTGAGTTTAGTTGTATGAATCTCTTATCCATTTTGATCTATTTATGTCATTTTATGCAAGGTCTAATTCTTATTAGAACAGGGCCAAAATACCCTTTACTATCTAAAATAGGCCAGCTTGAATCTCCATTACATTTTTTCCTCAAAAATATCCTCGTTATTAGTTAACTAGCTCAAAAATGCCCTCCAATTAGTTAAATAATTCAAAAATATCCTTTCTATTAACGGTCGCTCCAATATTATTATATAAAAAAGGTCAATTTTACCCTTGAACTATTTAAAACGAAAACCTTTTCCTTGTTCTTTTTTTTAGGAAGAAGAAGGGGGGTAGCGTTGAATGTGAGAAATATATTGCCAACATAAGAAAATAAGTAACAAAAAGACTTCCCATTTTAACAAACAAACAACAATGACATATAACTTTTTTTTCTGATTTCTTACATATTAGATATGAGTTATTTTTCTAAACATGAAATCATGTACCTTTCCTTATATAACTATCAAAAAAATTTGTGCATTAATGTTTAATCGAAACATTAATGTTTATTATTAAACATTTTATTACATAAAACTGGCGTTGTACAAAACTTATTATTTAAAGTTAGTCAAAATAATCTCATAATCTCCCATATAAGGTTTTTTGCTTAACTCCTCCTAATTATCTTGTCATAGACTTCAGTTGGAGGGAAAAATGCCTCATTTTAAATAGTTCAAGTGCAAAATTGACCCTTTTTTATTTTGGAACAAGCGCTATTTGGTATGGTAATTTTTGAGTTATTTGGCTAGTTGGATAAAATCTTTGAGCATTAACTAATAATATCTTTGAGTTAATTAACTAATGACAACGAAAACATTGAGCCAAACACATAATGGGATAAAATTAAGCTATTTCAAAAAGTTTAAATATGCTTTATCCTTTTCCCTCCTCATTATTTTGCCATTGTATTTACTTAAGCCTTGTCGTTACAAAGTGACAGGAAAAATCTTGCGAATCTAATTTTCTCTTTTTACTGGATGATAACTGATATTGCAAGCTTTTCATGTGCTCCTCTAATGCTCACTTCAACTGTTGAGCAGATCACTCATTTCAAATGTGGGGGAGTTCTCTTGGAGTAGGAATGAAACATCATGCAGCAGATGGTTTTTCTGGTCTTCACTTCATCAACACATGGTCAGACATGGCTCATAGTCTAGACCTAATCATTCCACCTTTCATAAAACGGACACTCCTTCGTGCACGTCATCCCACCACAGCCTCACTTCCCATATATTGAATGCCATCCACCTCCAACTTGCAAGGCTAGTCAAGAAAGTGTTGCCAAATCTGAAACATTTCTTGAAATTGTTGTTTCCATCTTCAAGTTAAGTCGTGATCAAATCAATTCCTTGAAAACCAAATATAAGGAAAATGGCAATACCGTAAACTATTGTTCCTATGAAATGTTTGCAGGGCATGTGTGGGGCTCCACTTGTATGGAACGAGGACTAGTAGAAGAACAAGAAAGCAAGTTGTATATAGCAACTAATGGGCGTTCAGGGCTTAGGCCTCCTCTTCCACCAAGTTACTTTGGTAATGTGATATTTACTGATACTCCAATTGCAGTGGCTGGTGATCTAAAATTCAAGCCTATTTGGGATGTTGCAAGTAAAATTCATGATGCAGTGTCTCAAATGGACAAAGACTACTTGAGGTTAGTTCTGGATTTAGTTGGAATTACAGCCTGACCTATAGGCTCTTGTTCGTGGTGTACTTACTTTTAGGTGCCTAAATCCTGGGATCACTACTTGGGCTATGCTACCTATCCATGATGCAGATTTTAGATTTACGAGACCTGGCGGAATTGCTTATGAAGGCTTAAGCTTTATACTTCCAAGTTCTTTGAATACTCGGAGTCTATCAGTTGCCAAGCAGACCGCATGAAACTTTTTTAAAAAGTTTGTGCTGCTTAAGTTGGGATATATAATGCAAAAAATGTAAAAGAGACTTTTCCTTTTCATTAAAGGTCAATTTTCTAAAATCTCTTTCCCTCAAAGGAGCATGGGTCATGTACTCATGTTTATAATGAACATCAGTTCTATTTCTGCTTATTTTAAATTCTCATATCTCAACTGCTAGTATTATACCCTGTAAGTAACTGATGTGGCAAATATAGAGTATTGATTGGAACTGCTGAAACTCAAATAGTGTACGAGAAACAATTATATACTATTCCTACTTATTATAAGCCATCCTGTGATGACTACTTAGCTACTATCTAATTTTCCACCTCAGCTACTAGTTAAAAGCTAAATTTGTTACTAGATCACCACATACCGACCCTTTTGTGCTTCAGCAAATGTCTTCACAACATGGTTTTAAAGTGTGAGTGAAAAACATTATGCTATAACTTTTCTTAGTCAACTTGATACCAGACATGGTAAATAGCTGCTTGAAGGGATTGGAAAGGGTAGTTAGCCAGGCAATCTTTAATTATTATTTAAACATCTATTTTCAGTAGAGTACTATAAGTCTGCTTGAATCTGATGAAAATCTAAAGCCCTGGTCCATTCCATTTTGCTTATTTTTTACTTGCTTATAATCTTTTGCTATAATACGCATGGATAAACATGAGGAGTGAAGAAGAAAGACAAATAAGCATCAAAATCTTAGAAAGCACGTTACATGAGATTGTTCACTTAAAGACATTCAAATTTACCAAAATAAAGTTGTGCAATCACTTCAGAAGAAATTCGTGATACCAAAGTAAAGCTAATAACTCGGGAAAAAAAAGGGAAAGTCTTGAGCTACTCTAGTATGGAACTTTTCATGGTATGACAAATAGCAAAACAAGGAGAAGAGGCAATCTGAAAATAACACCGGTAGTTGATGTAAAGATGAAGGGCTGCTTCAGGGATAGAGTTGAACTTTTATAAGGACGCGCCTGATGAAAGTTGTTTGAACCCCCATTTGGTCCCCTTCCTTTCTGCCCCTTCCCTACATGGGCCATCAAATTTTAGTTTTTAACTCAAACTCATTGCCTTATCTATCCAAGTTGAATTTACCTCCTCTTCCTGTGCCTTCATCCTCATTCTCTCTTTCTTGCACTCTAGATACATGTTTTAAGATGTGTATGCCTCTGTTTCTTGATGCATCAGAAACTTCAGATGTCAAGCTTATTAATGCTAGAACACATAACAGGATTATGAAGCAAGGAAGGAAAATAGTAGTTATGTTCACAGGATGGATCTAAATGCCTTTGCTGGTCTGTATGGTCTTTTCCTTTCTTAGTGACCATTTGGTAGTTGCAAAAGGAGATCTAGAATAGAAAAGATCGGAAAGTGGTCACGGGGTATTTATGAACAAGCTTTTCAGCTTAGCATCAAATTTGGCTACTCTTTCATCAAAATCCAAAGGGTATCTATATAGGATCTTCTAATTGCAATCAAGGATGGATCTAAAGGTGAGTAAAAATTACAGAAAACCATGACTCCAATCCCAATAAAGATAGAAACATATTAGGTAATTTTTTTATATATATATTTATACTTTACTCTTCCGTTCTATTTTAATTTCTAGGTATACTAAAAATAGTTATTTCAAAATACTTGCTAGTTTCAAAATTCAAGAGATAATTGACCATTTCCTTTCAATTCTACCCTTAGTACTTAAAGTCATTCTAAAATGTGAAAAGATTATTATTGTATGTTTTCAAGAAATTAATAGGGTTATATTAGTCAAATTACCATCCCTATTAATTTTTTGTTAATGAGTGTGCAAATCTTATCCTAACAATTAAAATGGAACAGAGGGAGTATTAAATAAAATTATTTGATACTTGTATTGGGAGGGTAATAGGTACCCGATAGAATATTTGAGGTACGCGTAACCTAAAATCTATGACCATTGTTATAAAGAAACAAAAGAAGATATAGGATCTTGTTCTAAGTGGTGGTACTATATTTTCTTTAGCTCAACTTGATTTCTTTTCTTTTTGGTTCCCATCCACTTTTTAATGGCATATATATGCCCAATACGCAAGATGGAAAAATGATTTTATTCGCCTCAAACCTTTGACATATGCATTATATTTATTTAATTTGGCTAAATATTTCATTTTGTGCTCACCAAAAGCTTAGAGTTCTTGAGGTTCCTAAAAGTTTTACTATAATCCATCATTAGTCGGTCAATCATGATACATTAATCTTACCTTTTGTTCCTCGTACTATAGGACATGTTGGGCTTGTGGAGGCCTGATTAATTAGGCCCGTTAGAAACCCTAATAACCCTAATCTATTTCTATAAATATATAGCTTGTACTTGTAATATATACACCACAAGAGAGAGAGTAATAAAATTCCTCCTAGTTGCAGTTGTGGACTAGGTCGTGAGACCGAACCACGTAAATTCTTGTGTGTCGTTTGTGTTCCGTTTTTCTCTATTTTCTCGCAGTTCATTTGTGTGTGTGTGTTTATTGTTGTTATTCCGTTGTCCCAACAATTGGTATCAGAGCGAGGTTATACACACGAAAACAAATTAGCGAGAAGACCCAAAAAAAAAAAATTTTGGAGAAAGGGAGAGAGCAGCAGCAGCGCAACCCAGATCAAGCAGCCGTCGCTGCTTCCAGTTGCGAACCAGTCCGACCGAAAGAAAATAAAAAAAATAAAAACAGTTTTTTTCAGATCGAGCAAGAAAAAAAAAACAGAAACCAGTCGTGCAGGTCTCCGTTCAGCCGTTCAGTCGCACCGTCGCCGTCACGAGCAGCAGTTCTGAACATCCTCGAGCGCGCATCACCGGAGAAAGAGAAACTCGCAGTCGCAGGCAGGTACTGTTCACCGGCAGAAAGTTTTTCAATTGGTTTTTTTTTGTTGTTGTTGGTCCGAGTTGCTTTGTTGGTGCGTATTGGTTTTGTCATTGAATTTCTGACGAAGTTACCAAGATCTGAGATCAGTTGTACCGGGTACCTCATCTAGTCGTTTGAGATGGCAGAAGATGGGAAGTATCGAGTTGAAAAGTTTAATGGTGCAGATTTCAGTTGGTGGAAAATGCAAATTGAGGATTTGCTGGTTCAGGAGTTAGACATGGTATTGGGTGACAAGCCAGAAAAGATGTCTGATGCAGAGTGGGCAGGTTTGGATCGGAAAGCCATGGCGGTTATCCGACTCTCGTTGACCAAGTATGTTGCGTTTAACATTCTGAAGGAGAAGACAGCGAAAGGTGTCATGGAAGCGCTGTCTAACATGTACGAGAAGCCATCTGCAGCAAACAAGGTCTTTCTGATTAGAGAATTGGTGAACACAAAAATGAAGGAAGGCAGTTTAGTTACCGAGCACATAAATACAATGAATTCAATCTTAGCCAGACTTACGTCAGTGGGCATTAAGTTCGATGATGAAGTTCAAGCCTTACTACTGCTATCGTCATTACCTGACAGTTGGTCCGGAACGGTTACAGCAGTTACCAGTTTAGTGGGACCCGATGGATTCACTTTTTAGAAGATTCATGATCTCATTCTAGGCGAGGATGTCAGAAGAAGGAGTTCTGGGGAATCATCGAGTGAGTTGCTAAATGTCAGCAGAGGAAGGAGAAATAGCAGAGGTAGTGGGAGCAGGAACAGAAGAAGGAGTCAGTCGAAGACTCAGGATCGCTCAGATGTAACGTGTTGGACGTGCAAGGAGGTGGGGCATTTCAGGAATCAATGCCCGAATAATAAACAAGTTAACATTGCAGGAGACTATGCTCATAATGATCTCTTGATATGTAGCGTGGAGAGCAGTGTGGATTCCTGGGTCATGGATTCTGGTGCTTCATTTCATGCTACCCACAGCAGTGAAGCATTGCAGAACCTGAAAGAAGGGGATTTTGGAAAGGTAAGACTAGCAAACAATAAAGTTCTTGATGTAACGGGCATGGGTGACATGATTCTGAAAACTTCAGTCGGTTCGTGGACTTTAAAGGATGTCCGAGTGATTCCAAGCTTGAAGAAACGGTTGATTTCTGTTGGGCAGTTGGATGATGAGGGACACGATGTTAAGTTCGGAAACGGGCAGTGGAAGGTGATAAAGGGGAACTTGGTCATAGCTCGAGGAAAGAAACGGAGTTCACTGTATATGGTCTATTTACCATCTGAGGGAGTGACTGTCCCAGATCAGAAGAGAAACAAAATCCGGTTCACAGAGTCTCGTGGGCATAAGAAGGTTCATTTTGCAGGAGATAAACCCAGAGCCACAGGTCAGATTCAGGTTGAACGTGCTTGGAAAGGTTCAGGTAAACCAGTCAGGGGTTCTCGTGGCAGTGGGAGCATCGGCAGTCAGCCAGTTAAAACTTCAGCCAGAGTTACCAGACAGTGGGTTAAGAGAACCAGTGTTCCAGCTGTCAAAGTCTCTCCGGATGATTACCTGCTAACTATGGAGAGTGTTGTTTGTTCTCAGAGTATCCCAGGATTCGGCAGTTCGTGCAAGTGGGAGTCGGTAGGGACAGAGGACGAGTCAGGGGCAGTTTTAGCCGTGACTGATGTTCGAGCTTGGGAAAGCTTCAACGGGCCTTCAGGTTAATTGATGAAAAGGCCGCTGCAACCAGGAAGATGAGGAGGAGATTACTAGACGTACAAGTGCTCACAGTGGATTGCAGTTGAAGTATCATGCCTCCAAGTGGGAGATTGTTGGGCTTGTGGAGGCCTGATTAATTAGGCCCGTTAGAAACCCTAATAACCCTAATCTATTTCTATAAATAGATAGCTTGTACTTGTAATCTATACACCACAAGAGAGAGAGTAATAAAATTCCTCCTAGTTGCAGTTGTGGACTAGGTCGTGAGACCGAACCTCGTAAATTCTTGTGTGTTGTTTGTGTTCCGTTTTTCTCTATTTTCTCGCAGTTAATTTGTGTGTGTGTGTTTATTGTTGTTATTCCGTTGTCCCAACAGGACAGACTGATAGTGATTCCTAATTCTTCTCACTTGTTATGTCCCAACTCCTAATGAATCCTAAACAATTGTGTTTAAGCAAAAGCCAAATTAGCAAAACTTTAGTCAGACATTTGGAATCCTCTTTTAAATGTTAGCAAGTTGTTGTTCCTAACATTTTAAGGTTGTTAACTCGAGAATCCCTTATCCGACAAGTCCCTATGGGTTATCTTACTAGTTTCTGGTGAAAGTAAAGGAATATTTTCTGTCTTGTCTCTTCAAAAAGTTGAAATGATAAACATTGACAAATACTTTTGACTGTTGGAGAAGGGAGATAGGCATATATCTATTCATTTCTTGGATGAGAATAAAAAGATAAATTCCATAACTTAATAAATAATTGTTCATTAATTTAACCGAAATGATGCGCTTATTTTGAATTTGTTTGATTGATGATGACTCAATTTTTACTTTATTGTACTAAGTTACTAAACTTTTTTTTGTAATGAAAATAACATTCAATTTCATCTCAGTATTATCAAAGTCACTAAACTATTTATTGTAATTAAAAAGTTATTCAATTTCACCTAAGTATTAGAAAAAGTCATTTGGAGGAATCAAACCGGACACTGTAATATTGCATATTACTTATGTGTGTTTTCTTTTTCTCCGCGAGAATTTTTTCCCACGAGATTTTTTCTAATAAAATTTTAATGAGATATATAATTTACTAATGCATGAATATTCTAAAGGGAGTATTATAGAATAATTAAGCGTGGAAGTCCATTTGCGCCATAACTCATACAGGAATAACTTTTTTATCTTTATTTTCATTACTCCCACAATCCTTCATTATCATAACCCCTAAATAATTAACATACATGTTCATGACATTCTTTCTTATTCCTCAATATAATCTTATAAATAGAGACTTTATAAGTCTTTGTTCGAGACTCGTATATCATAAAAAATCCCTACACTTTCCTCTCTACCTTTTTTTTTATACATTTTGTCACGCCCCGATTCTGGGGCTAGGTGAGATTGGCAATCGATATCTTACCTTGTCTAAGCGAATCAGCTAACATGACATAATTCTTAACATGAGCAAAAGAGATAAAATAATTTCATATCATAATCAAAATCCTTTAAGGAGAAAGAAAGTCTCACTTCAAAAAATTTCATTTAGATCAAAATGTAAAATTTCATAAATAGAGAAACCTGCTAAGTTTACATCATTGAACATTCTGGACTTATCTAATCTAGGAAGACTTTGATATGAATGAATAATTGTTTTATCGAGACAAGACACTCGACATACCTTTAAACAAAACTATAAATGTTGTATAAGTAGGCCCCAAAAGCAAGCGGAACTTTCCAAAAGAAGAATGTGTGGTACTTAATATGTGGCCTAATTGTCTGTCTATGTACCTGAGCCTATATTATTAAAAAATGCAGTGCCCCCGATAAAAAGGACCTAAGTACATATGAAATTGTATTGTATGCAATATGACAAAATAAAAAAAATGAACATAACTGAAATGGGAGGAAAACCGAAAGACAATCTAGCATGGAGGGAAATAAAAGGATTCAAAAAAATCAGTAGGTTGACCTTATCGTATCCATCTTTCGTCATTCATTAGTTCATTATGGGAGATTTTTACTTTAACTGACATAATCCACCATGCAAGCAAATGGAGTCTGATATCTGCCCAATCAGCTAAGCCACCTCATATCTTGTCAAGGTATGAGACATACATGATATCATTGCTCACAAGGATCCATAATAAGCCCTCACCAGGGGCACATAGAAGATCTTCTCGAACCAGCAAAACAATCTTTTATCCTACTTTAGCATACGTAGTTTTGGACATGAATGCCTTCTTGATTATTAATACTACTCCCATTCATTTAGTGATGAGATTAACTCAAAATATCATTTAGATTCATAAATCATAATTCATTCATCATGTTGTATTCATAGTTCGTTTATCAAGACACATTTAGAATTCATATTCATTAACTCATATTCATAGCTCATAAAAATTAATGAAGGTTTCTCTTTTTTAAAGAAAATCATAATTTATGTAGTTCACACTTTTCATAGAAAAATTTATGAAGCTCATGGAATAAAGCAATAATGGACACATAAGGAATTCATAGGAGTTCCTAGCATTTGAATTGAATTATTCGAATTGAATTTACAAGAATAAGGTCATAACTTTCTACATTAGCTTTAACTATCTCAAGAAGGAGAACTTAATGGGTTCGATTGGAAACATGGCATGGGGGAAGAAAAAAGATATTTTCACATGTGATATAGTCTTACATACCTCAATTTTAATCAAATAACTAAGAAAACTCTAATCTTTGAAGAAGAGGAATAGAAAAAATCTTTCTTGAACCTTGAGTTGGATTTTATATTGAAAACCATAAGATTGTAGTGTAGAATCTTGTCATGAATTTGAATTTATAGATTAGGGGTTCTTAGAAATACTTAAGAATATATGGGAGGAATATACCTTAGTGTTAGAGATTGAAGAGAGGAGAGAAAATCATCCTAGGGTCGGTGGGGGTGAAAAGAGAATGAAAAATTCGAGAAGAAAAGTGTTTTAAAAGATCCTATCGGTCATTCTGTAGTTCATTCTACTGGCAACAGTGTAGTTCACACTTTGATTGCAAAAGTTGATAAAAATGCCTGGGTGTACGAAGTCCATTATGTAGTTCACACAATTGTTCTGCGGTTCACAGAACTGTTCTACTGTTCGCACTTTGAAAATTCTGGCCAGAGAATTTTTCAGATAAATCTCTACTTTGTTACCTTCTGGTAAAATGATTATAACTTTTCGTAGAAAGGTCCAAATGATGAATGATTTGATGCGTTGGAAACAAGACTCATAGATCTTTAATTTTATAAGTAATCCTCCACACAAGTTGTGATATATTAGGAGAAATGCTTGTTTGAAGTTAGACCTTGCACAAGATTATATAAAAAAGTTCATCGATGGAAAGCTTTCAACCCATTGGTGCTAGAGTTCCCGGCCATTAGGATCCTAATTCATGTCCAACACACTTTTCACACTTAAGAATTGACCTATCCACCTAGATACAACCAATTTCACTGAGTTTAAGTCTAATCTCATTCGTCTATCGGTCCAAACCATAGCCGAAAGTACGAGATGTTACACATTTTTTAGTTTATTTTTCTATAATTTTATAACATGAACATTTATCTTTTAAACGAAAGATGTTATAAAAACAATAAAAGTTCAAATTCCAATAGGAATAAAAAAACATTAGGTGACTTTTCCTATTTGTTTAAATTTTTGGTGGGAACAGTTATTCGATACTTGTGCTACCAGTATTGAAAAAAAGTAACGGATGTGATGAAAAATTTCAAAAGTTTCTAGATGACTTCTAATTTAGATAAATGTCAATGTTATTGTAAGGTGGCATTTAGAGGATATTTGAGGGAAAACGGAGATAATACAATTAAGCATCACCAATCTTCAAAAGTATGTTACAGCATACATATTTTCACTTGCAAAACATACATAATACCAGAACAGAACATGAAATCATTAACCTCAGAGGCACAAGTCATAAATGCAGGTTAAGTATCTGAAGTGACTGGAAACTGAAACTTTTCATGGAATTATGAGAAAGGGCAATAGAAGAAGAAAAGAACAGAATCCGAAAATGGCATCAGTAATTGATGTAAACATTGAAGGCAGCTTGAGGGATATTGCTGAATTTTTATTAGGACGTGGCCGACGAAGTATATTTGCACCTCCATATGGTGCCCTTCCTCTCTGTCCCTTTCTTACATCAACTATGGAATGCTTAGTTTTCATTTCAAACTTGTTGTTCTCACCTCTATCTCTGTTTATTGACACATGAGAGTCTTCATATGCCATGCTTGTTAATAAGCCTAAAACAGATAACAGAATGATGAAACAAGGAAAGAGACGAATAATTGTCAATTTCATTGATGGAGCTAATGTTTAGAAAATTAGGTTGGGAAGTAAATGTGGGATATGCAATAAAGTTGTGGCTACTCTACTCTTGATGATGAGCTAGCACTAGGGGGCGTTCTATAGAATCATCTTCTAAATGTTACTATTATATATAGTTGCTTTGACTCACCTTTTGCGTTGCCCCATCCGCTACTTTTGGGTATATGGCTAACCAAATACACTGTTGCTATCAAAACCTTTAATTCTTCCTATTATATATATGGCCTAAACTTTTAAAAGATCCCCACCATTTCAGCTTTGTCTATACACAACCTGGTCGTTGTGTATCCAATGGAGAATTCCCTTGTCTGATTAAGTCCCTGTTGGTTCAAGGAATATCTTCTGCATACGTACTATTATTAGGGTTGGACAAAATACGATAAATATAGAATTATCATATTAAAATTGAGGATTTCAATATTATAATATTTGGTAAGTCTCTTAAAATTTTTTGATATTTAATATTTATAAAAAAAATCAAAATATCGATTACCGTATCGAAATGTATGATTACACATGTAATTCATATACATTATAATATTACTAGTAAATAAATAAAATAGTGTTAGTATCAAACTAATTATTTAGACGTGAGAACTTTGACTACTCTATATTGATTGAAATGTTCTTTTTGTCCAATTGATTAATGAAGGAAATTGTTTGTACTTTGTTTTAAACAGTTATACATGTGTAAGGTGTTAGTATAATATAATTGAGACGTTTCATAAAAAGTCAAAGTCATAATTCTCTATTATATAAATATATATAAGTTAAAATCGAATAAATCATAATTACCAATTTACTATACCACAAACTATCAAAACCTAACTTTAAAAAACCATACCAAATTAATTTAACATAACAATAGTATATTATTTTTAAAAATATAAAAAATTTCAATTTCATACCATATCCACGCTAGCTACGACCACTTGATTGTTAGAGAGGAAGACAGCAGACAGGCAAATCTACCCTTTCATAGAGTAGAAGAGCGTAAAGAGAAAATTCCACGATTTCATAATTTAGCGGTCATTAATTAATTCAAGGGAATATGATGCTCTCATTTCCTTTTAAGCAAGTAATGTTTAATTATTATTTTATTAAATTTCCATCAATAGAAGGGAATATGATGCTGCCTTCATACTCTTTTAAACAAAAGCCTTAGAAATGTTTCCTCAGGACACACAATCTTCTGATTCTGATCATGTTCCTACTTAGACTAAAGGGTTAGAATTGCTGAGATATCATAGCGACTTTAGTCCGTTAAACTTTTAACTGCTTTGGGGAAATGGGAATGCCCTGTTATATAAAATAAAGAAAAACAAAACCAAAACCAAAACCAAAACCAAAACAACAGAGAAGAAGTTTACATGACTGTCACAATAGTTGATCTCTCACACTTGCACTCACCTATATTTGTGATTATTTGCTTTGCCTAAAAACTAGTGAAAACATCAGTACAGATTCTCAATCTTTTAATCAACTTCCTCAATTTTGGGCCTTGCACCACTATTGCCAGCTCCAGGGTCAGCACTCCCTCCCACTGGCACATCTCCACCTGCACCACCCTGATACATCTTTGCAATTATTGGATTGCACAACTTCTCCAATTCCTTCAATCTGTCTTCAAATTCATCTACTTCTGCCAGTTGGTTCCTGTCCAGCCATTCAATAGTTTCATCAACAGCCTTCTCAATCTTCTGCTTGTCTGAAGGATCCAACTTCCCAGATATTTTCTCATCCCTGACGGTATTCCTCATGTTATAGGCATAGTTCTCCAACGCATTCTTCGCTTCCACCTTCTTCTTCATTGCCTCATCCTCAGACTTGTACCTCTCGGCTTCTTGAACCATTCTCTCGATCTCTTCTTTACTTAGCCTTCCCTTGTCATTTGTAATAGTAATCTTGTTCTTGACACCAGCTATCTTTGTTGGGACAACGGAATAACAACAATAAACACACACACACAAATTAACTGCGAGAAAATAGAGAAAAACGGAACACAAACGACACACAAGAATTTACGTGGTTCGGTCTCACGACCCAATCCACAACTGCAACTAGGAGGAATTTTATTACTCTCTCTCTTGTGGTGTATAGATTACAAGTACAAGCTATCTATTTATAGAAATAGATTAGGGTTATTAGGGTTTCTACCGGGCCTAATTAATCAGGCCTCCACAAGCCCAACAATCTCCCACTTGGAGGCATGATAATCTTCAACTGCCATCCACTGTGAGCACTTGTACGTCTAGTAATCTCCTCCTCATCTTCCTGGTTGCAGCAGCCTTTTCATCAGTTAACCTGAAAGCCCGTTGAAGCTTCCCCAAGCTCCAACATCAGTCACGGCTAAAACTGCCCCTGACTCATCCTCTATCCCTACCGACTCCCACTTGCACGAACTGCCGAATCCTGGGATACTCTGAGAACAAACAACACTCTCCATAGTTAGCAGGTAATCATCCGGAGAGACTTTGACAGCTGGAACACTGGTTCTCTTAACCCACTGTCTGGTAACTCTGGCTGAAGTTTTAACGGGCTGACTGTCGATGCTCCCACTGCCACGAGAACCCCTGACTGGTTTACCTGAACCTTTCCAAGCACGTTCAACCTGAATCTGACTTGTGGCTCTGGGTTTATCTCCTGCAAAATGAACCTTCTTATGCCTATGAGACTCTGTGAACCGGATTTTGTTTCTCTTCTGATCTGGGACAGTCACTCCCTCAGATGGTAAATAGACCATATACAGCGAACTCTGTTTCTTTCCTCGAGCTATGACCAAGTTCCCCTTCATCACCTTCTACTGCCCGTTTCCGAACTTAACATCGTGTCCCTCATCATCCAACTGCCCAACAGAAATCAACCGTTTCTTCAAGCTTGGAATCACTCGGACATCCTTTAAAGTCCACGAACCGACTGAAGTTTTCAGAATCATGTCACCCATGCCCGTTACATCAAGAACTTTATTGTTTGCTAGTCTTACCTTTCCAAAATCCCCTTCTTTCAGATTCTGCAATGCTTCACTGCTGTGGGTAGCATGAAATGAAGCACCAAAATCCATGACCCAGGAATCCACACTGCTCTCCACGCTACATATCAAGAGATCATTATGAGCATAGTCTCCTGCAATGTTAACTTGTTTATTATTCGGGCATTGATTCCTGAAATGCCCCACATCCTTGCACGTCCAACACGTTACATCTGAGCGATCCTGAGTCTTCGACTGACTCCTTCTTCTGTTCCTGCTCCCACTACTTCTGCTATTTCTCCTTCCTCGGCTGACATTTAGCAATTCACTCGATGATTCCCCAGAACTCCTTCTTCTGACATCCTCGCCTAGAATGAGATCACGAATCTTCTCAAAAGTGAATCCACCGGGTCCCGCTGAACTGGTAACTGCTGTAACCGTTCCGAACCAACTGTCAGGTAATAACGATAGCAGTAGTAAGGCTTGAACTTCATCATCGAACTTAATGCCCACTGACGTAAGTCTGGCTAAGATTGAATTCATTGTATTTATTTGCTCGGTAACTAAACTGCCTTCCTTCATTTTTGTGTTCACCAATTCTCTAATCAGAAAGACCTTGTTTGCTGCAGATGGCTTCTCGTACATGTTAGACAGCGCTTCCATGACACCTTTCGCTGTCTTCTCCTTCAGAATGTTAAACGCAACATTCTTGGTCAACGAGAGTCGGATAACCGCCATGGCTTTCCGATCCAAACCTGCCCACTCTACATCAGACATCTTTTCTGGCTTGTCACCCAATACCATGTCTAACTCCTTTTGAACCAGCAAATCCTCAATTTGCATTTTCCACCAACTGAAATCTGCACCATCAAACTTTTCAACTCGATACTTCCCATCTTCTTCCATCTCAAACGACTAGATGAGGTACCCGATACAACTGATCTCAGATCTTGGTAACTTCGTCAAAAATTCAATGACAAAACCAATACGCATCAACAAAGCAACTCGGACCAACAACAACAAAAAAAAACAATTGAAAAACTTTCTGCCAGTGAACAGTACCTGCCGGCGACTGCGAGTTTCTCTTTCTCCGGTGCTGCGCGCTCGAGGCTATTCAGATCTGCTGCTCGTGACGGCGACGGTGCGACTGAACGGCTGAACGGAGACCTGCACGGCTGGTTTCTGTTTTTTTTTTCTTGCTCGATCTGAAAAAAACTGTTTTTTTTTCTTTCGGTCGGACTGGTTCGCAACTGGCAGCAGCGACGGCTGCTTGATCTAAGTTGCGCTGCTGCTGCTCTCTCCCTTTCTCCAAATTTTTTTTTTTTTTGGGTCTTCTCGCTAATTTTTTTTCGTGTGTATAACCTCGCTCTGATACCAATTGTTGGGACAACGGAATAACAACAATAAACACACACACACAAATTAACTGCGAGAAAATAGAGAAAAACGGAACACAAACGACACACAAGAATTTACGTGGTTCGGTCTCACGACCTAATCCACAACTGCAACTAGGAGGAATTTTATTACTCTCTCTCTTGTGGTGTATAGATTACAAGTACAAGCTATCTATTTATAGAAATAGATTATGGTTATTAGGGTTTCTAATGGGCCTAATTAATCAGGCCTCCACAAGCCCAACAATCTTGTCCTCCGCTGACACATTCAGAATACCATTGGCATCAATGTCAAAACAGACATTGATCTGTGGCACCCCTCTTGGTGCTGGTGGGATACCCTTTAGCTCAAATTTACCAAGAAGGTTGTTGTCCTTGGTTAAGGATCTCTCTCCTTCATACACCTGAATTAGCACACCTGGTTGATTGTCAGAGTAGGTGGAAAAGATTTGCTCTTTCTTGGTTGGAATGGTAGTGTTTCTTGGAATCAAGACTGTCATCACACCACCAGCAGTCTCAATACCAAGACTGAGTGGGGTGACATCAAGAAGCAGCAAATCTTGAACCTTTTGATCACCTTCTCCGGTTAAAATTGCAGCTTGAACTGCAGCTCCGTATGCCACAGCCTCATCCGGATTGATACTCTTGCAAAGCTCCTTGCCATTGAAGAAGTCTTGTAACAGTTGCTGAACTTTTGGAATCCTAGTGGAACCACCAACAAGAACCACATCATGAACTTGGCTCTTGTCCATCTTGGCATCCCTCAAACATTTCTCTACTGGTTCCATACACTTCCTGAACAAGTCCATGTTCAGCTCCTCAAATCTGGCTCTTGTAATTGTAGCATAAAAATCAATTCCCTCATACAGAGAATCAATTTCAATTGTTGTCTGAGAAGTCGATGACAGAGTCCTCTTAGCCCTCTCACAAGCCGTCCTCAACCTTCTCAAAGCCCTGGCATTGCTGGTGATGTCTTTCTTATGCTTCCTCCTGAATTCTTGGACAAAATGACTTACAAGCCTGTTGTCAAAATCTTCACCACCCAAATGTGTGTCACCAGCAGTGGACTTGACTTCAAAAATCCCTTCTTCAATTGTAAGCAGTGAAACATCAAAAGTTCCACCACCAAGATCAAAGATCAAAACATTCTTTTCACCACCCTTTGAAGCCTTCTTGTCCAAACCATAAGCAATTGCAGCCGCAGTCGGTTCATTAATAATCCTCATTACATTCAGCCCTGCAATAGCCCCTGCGTCCTTAGTAGCTTTTCTCTGAGAATCATTGAAGTATGCCGGAACAGTGACCACAGCATTCTTGACAGTTTGTCCCAAGAAAGCTTCAGCAGTTTCCTTCATCTTTGTCAAAACCATAGAAGAAATTTCCTCTGGGGCAAACTGTTTCTCTTCACCCTTGAAATTGACAACAATCATAGGCTTGTCGCTGGGTCCTGGGACAACCATAAATGGACAATGTTTCATGTCAGTCTGTACAGTTGGGTCGGAGAAACGCCGACCAATAAGACGTTTAGCATCAAAAACAGTGTTTTGTGGGTTCATTGCCACCTGGTTCTTGGCTGCATCACCAATAAGCCTTTCAGTATCTGTGAAGGCTACGTATGATGGGGTTGTCCTGTTGCCTTGATCATTAGGAATGATCTCTACCCGATCATTTTGCCATACCCCAACACAACTATAAGTTGTTCCGAGGTTAATGCCAATTGCCTTTCCTTCAGATTTAGCCATGATAGAGATTAAAAAGATTCAAGAAACAAAGACTTGGATCTTTTACAAAGAACCTTTTGTGCTTGTTTTGCTTTGAATGTTGGAAGAATATCGCAATGTGGGTATATATAGGATTTGGATTAGAGGTGAAGGGATGGATCGAGGGAATTCGAGTGAGGCTCAAAGGAAATACATGACGGGATCGGAGGAGAAGGATTAAGATATGACTAGAGAGTTATGGTTTCTTGAGATGACTTACTAGAGATTTCTGGAAAGAACAGAAATTCATGACTTGTTAAAGTTGCGCTACAACAAAATAAAAAAAATAAAAAAAGAAAATACATGACTACTCAAAAAAATTAAATTAACCATCTATGCCTACCATTGTAAAATATAATTGCGTACTATATATCATATCAATATATTTTTATTCGAATTATTTTGGAATGAGCCATAATTAATCGGTAATTTTCTCTTTCGCTTTTATTGGACTCACGTCATTAATTACCACTTTGCTATCAGGTATGTTTTCCATAAATCTCAGCAGTGATATTTGTTTCTCTATCTTATGAGTCGTGGCAAAGAAAATTGTTAAAATTCCATCAAGTCATATGATGATTCCGGTGATAAAGAAATATATGATCACCAACATATATATACATACAGTCATCATTGTTTTTTCTTTTAAAATTAAGTTTTAAATTTCTTTTAGGTTCTAACATCCATGTTATTAATATTATTTTTTTCCTCCTTTTAATATGTTTAATCTTATGAAACTTGAGTCGGTAGTTTGGGCAAAAACTACTTTTTTTATGTGTGTTGGATGCAGAAATCCATCTGAAATGCAATGGGTCTTGGAGAAATTATTAAAAATGAAAAATAAAGCATCAAACCAAGATCGTGCTAAGGTTATGATATTCTTGCGTCATAATTTTGACGAAATTCTGAAAATTGAATATTTCACGATTAAGGATCCACTTGTTTTGTGGAATAGCCTGAAAAAGAAAGAAATGACCACTTGAAGATGGTCAACCATCCAAAGACACGATATGATTGGATGTATCTGAGGTTTCAAGACTATAAGTCTTTTCATGAGTACAACTCTGCAATATTCAGAATTATTTCTAAGTTGAAATTATGTGGAGAGACTATTAATGATATTGATATGATGGAACAAGTGGTAGTTCACAAAATTAATTGAGAGCTCCGGAAGAGCTAATGTGTTACTACCCGGAGGAATGAAATTATTCATAATTTTGTTATTGTAGTAAATCTCAAAAGAAAACTTATTATAAGTTTCAAAGACATTGAAAAATATAAATAAACTGAGACTATAAATTATGGGAAGATCTAATATTGTCACGTCCCACCTTGGGGGGCATGACTGACTCCTAATGCCACACTAGAACCTGGGTTGACCTGGCTAGGTATAAGTACCTTTGGTTCCTGGCAGCAACTCAAAATCAAGAAAACAAACTACTATATCTCGGCTGTAAACACAGCCTCAGGCTGACAAGGCCACACAGCAAACCTGTAAAGGAAAACAGCTAATCCAGCAACATAATAATAAAGGGATCCTATGCGGGTCGACAAAACTACTATGCTGTCTAGTCATAATAGAAGGAAATCAGGCAGTCATATTCATACTATAGCAGAAGGAAAACAGGCAGTCATATTCATACTATAGCCGACAAGGCTGCTAACCAACTAGCTAAACTAGGCCCCACACGGCCAACACACAGAATATAACATACATAGGCCCCACACGGCCAACAACAATCAACAACTGAAAACTGTAGTCTGCTAGCCTCTAAGAGTGGAATGGTGGCGGGACAGCGCCCGAACCTACCCAAAAGCTGTACAACAAAAGAGCAAACCTTTCTAACTATCAACTCCGGAGAAAAGGAGCTGACTGAACTGCTAATCCTGGCTGATGGCTAAGAAGGTCTTGAACCATGTCTATTTGCACATGCAAGAAAGTATGCAGCACCCAATAGATGGGCATCAGTACAATATGTACCGAATATGTGAGGCAGTAATGAAAATGACTTAATAGAGCTGATAAAAGAACTGAAAGTAATCAACAACAGGGATAAGAGTTATAACATGAATAGCCTCACAACCTAAAGTATAATTAACAAGTAAGAATACAAACAAGAACCTTACCTAGCCCCATAAACCTGGAAGGTACAATCAGAACAGAATAACCTATCTGGGCCCCAAAAAACCCTGCTAAGTACAATTCAATCTATATACCTCTAGAATGGTCAATATGATTCAACTGATAACTATAGCCAACCTACCTGGCCTCTAGATCCGTGTTCTATAGATACAAGCTGTTTAATGTCCTGAAGGATTTTTTTTAATTCTGGACCGCGAGAGTTATTTCTTTCGATAGCAACTGAGCCTGCTGGGCTCCTATAGCTGTGTCTGAACCCTCTGGGCTCCTGTGACTGCACCATGGGCATACAAGGCTCGACTGAGGTTTAGTGATTCCGTTATGGCATACAAAAAGTCCATTCATGGACGGACTGTAATATGGCCTTATAGGCCTAAACATAGTCTTGTTAGACATCATATAACTCCTCTGAGCGATCTATAGCCCCGTAAGCCATGACACAGCTAGCAATCCTGAGGTTGGTTGATGAAAGGCTATATTAGGTGGGGTCAGTCCTAACCGGAATAATCAACTTCAATCTCAAAACTATCTATAACAGCTATTCACAATATACATGCTTATGACTTGCTTACAAGGACATAGGTCATATTACTATATGACAGGAATAACTTGCCGAAGAGGTTAGCCTTAACATACCTCAATTGACGATTCTCGTTCATCCAAATAGTTCCAACCTGTAGCTGATAATCCCACCAAATTACAGCCCTACGTTGAGACAATAAAGCTATTTTCGATACTAGGACTCGGCAAATAACGATATCTTTCAATAATATTAACTATAATTCAACTTCGTTCAATTTGGTTAAAAGCTCAAAAATTCCCAAGAGCTTAGAAGGTAAAAATGCTTACCTATTACTTGTAGCCGCATAAGACTCGACTAGGAGTAATTTCTATAACTTTTACTCAGCGGAATTCCGGTGCTCCGAGTGAATTTTCAAGAAATAACTCCACAGGGACATTCCTCGTAGGCCTATAACTCATTATTCAAGATGAATTTGCATTTGTAGGGAGTTTAGCGACGTAATTTGATGAAAAATAGATGAAATTATCGTTCGTTCTCTATTTTCCACTGAGGGGAAATATTTAGAATAATTTAATCAAATCATAAAGGGTTTATATAGTTGTTGAGGTGGTGGAAGGGTGGCCAGCGTGCCGGCCACAGCACCAGGCCACTGGCGTGACACGTCGGCTAGTGCACTTGGCTGGCAGCTCGGCGTGGTGCCCAGTGCGTCTAGCCTCCGACCCCAGCCTCTACCGTGTTCGTATACTCATCACCCGAGTCCTTTTCCATATGCGTCGTATCCTAAAACGCTCAACATATTTACGCACGCATCGGTTATAGGAACTCATGGGGTATAACATCATCCCCCCCTGGAACATTCGTCCTTGCATGTAATCTTAAGCTTAAGAGACTCAACTCCTTTAACTTTTACCAGAAAATTTTTGGTAGAGTCTCCTCTGTAATATGGACTATCCGAAAACCTGAAACGCAGAAAAGTCCAACATAGGCGCCTCACAGGATGCTACAAGCAATGATACAACATAGTTCGATATTGTAAAAATGAACAACTAAACAATACTGATAATATAAGTAACAACACAATAACTGAACAAGAATCTCACCTCAACTGCATAATTTGAGTCAAGCCTGAAATAAGTGAGGATATCTAGAGATCATGTCGTCTTGAGCTTCCCAAGTCATCTCCTTTACATTTTTGTTCCTCCATAGGACTTTAACAGAGGCTATATCTGTAGTTCTCAATCTATGAATCTGTCGATCGAGTATGACAACTGGAGTCTCTTCATAGGAAAACTCTTCAGTAACTTGAACATCCTTAATCGAAACAACCCGAGACGGGTCTCCTATGCACTTTCATAGCATTGACACATGAAAAACTAGATGAATAGATTCTAGCTCTGAAGGTAGTTCTAACTCATATGCTACTCGATCTATTCTGCGAAGGATTCGATACGGGCCAATGAACCTAGGGCTAAGCTTGCCTTTCCTACCAAATCTCATCACGCCCTTTACTGGCGAAACTTTAAGAAATACCCAATCTCAACATTAAACTCCAAGTCTCTATGTCGAACATTGGAATAGGACTTATGAGAGTTTCTAGGTTGTTAGCAACCATCCTCTGATAAGTTTCACTTTTTCTTCCGACTGATGGATCATATCAGGTTCAACCAACCCTAACTCCCCTACTTCAAACCATCCTACGGGGGACCTTTATTTCTGCCCATATAAAGCCTCATAAGGTGCTATCTGAATAGCCTAATGATAATTGTTATTGTACGTGAATTCAATAAGAGGTAGGTGCTCAGCCCAACTCCCTCCAAAGTCTAGCACACATGCTTGTAGCATGTCCTCAAGCATCTGAATGGTCCGCTCTGCTTGACCGTGTATGTGGGGATGAAAACCTGTACTCAGATTAACCTACATCCCCAAACTTATATGAAAATGACTTTCAAAATATAGCTGTAAACGGTGCCCCTCTGTCAGAAATAATAGATGTTGTGATACCATATGGTTGGACTATCTCCTTAAGATACAACTTAGCATAATCTTCAACTGAAAAGGTAGTCCGAAGCTGACTTCGCCAACCTATTGACAATGACCCAAATGGAGTCAAATTTACGCCTGGTGCAAGGTAGCCCTATCACAAATTTCATATTAATTGCTTTCCATTTCCACATAGGTAAAGCTATCTCCTAAGTTAATCCGCCAGGTTTCTAATGTTCAACTTTTACTTGCTGGCAATTAGGACAATGTGCTACAAACTCAGCTACACCTTTCTTCATTCTAGGCCACCAATATATTTCCTTTATATCATGGTACATCTTTGTCGAGCCTGGGTGAAGAGAGTAACGAGAATAATGTACCTCTACCATGATCTACTGGCGAAGCCCTGCTACATCTGGAACATAGAGTCGACCTCTGAACCTTAGGACACCGTCTCTCGTTAACTCAAAGGCCTGTAGTTCACCCTGCTGAACCTTGTCTCTGAGATGTACTAGACTAGGGTCCTCATACTATCACTCCTTTACCTATACAACTAGAGATGATACTGCTATATTCTGAATTACAACCCTATTATCCTCTGAATCCACTGCCCTCTGCTAGATTGGCTAACTGGTGTAGTTCTCAAGCCATTTCTCATTGTCCTGGCCTCAAATATACTAGGCTGCCCATAGATCTGTGGCTAAGGGCATCAGCTACAATATTAGCTTTCCCTGGGTGATATAAGATGTTCATGTCATAGTTATTTAGTAACTCTAGCCAATGACGCGGCCGCAAATTCAACCCTTTCTACGTAAAGATGTATTGGAGACTTTTGTGATCAGCAAAGATGTCCACATGCACACGATACAAGTAATGCCTCCATATTTTCAAAGCATGAACCACTGCAGCTAACTCTAGATCATTGGTGGGGTAGTTCTTTTCATTCTTCCTTAGCTGCCTTGAAGCATAGGCAATCACCTTGTCATGTTGCATCAGAACACACCCTAACCCAATGCCTGAAGCATCACAGTATACAACGTAGCCCTCTGACCCTTCCGGTAAGGCTAGTACTGGTGCAGATGTCAATCTATTTTTCAGCTCCTGGAAACTCAGCTCACAAGCCTCGATCTAGTGGAATTTAGCTACCTTCTGAGTTAATTACGTCAATGGTTCTGATAAGGTAGAAAATCCTTCCACAAACCTTCTGTAATACCCAGCTAACCCCAGGAAACTATGAACCTAGGTTAGAGTCGTGGGTCTGGGCCATGTATTTACTGCCTCGATTTTCTGTGAGTCAACCTGGATACCTGCATCTAACACAATATGGCCCAAGAAAGCTATAGAATTTAATCAGAACTCATATTTTGAGAACTTCGCATATAATTGGCAATCTATGAGGATCTGGAGTATCATTTACAAATGATCTCTGTGTTTTTCTTCTGAGTGAGAATATACTAGAATATCATCAATAAACACTATCACAAACAAATCTGAATACGGCATGAAGATGTTGTTCATCAGATCCATAAACACTGCTGGGGCATTCATCAATCCAAAGTACATGACCAAGAATTTAAAATGACTGTACCTGGTCCTTAAAGCTGTCTTAGGAATATCTTTATCCCAGATTCACACTTGATAATACCTGGACCTTAAGTAGATCTTGGAGAAATATTTTGCCCCTTACAGTTGATCAAATAAATCATTTATCCTTGGAAGAGGATATTTATTCTTAATAGTAACTTTATTCAACTGCCGATAATCTATACCCATTCATAGAGAGCCATCTTTCTTCCTTACAAATAGAACTGGCATACCCATGATGAAGCACTCAGTCTGATAAAGCCCTTATCTAGCAAATCTTTCAACTACTCTTTCAATTCCTTCATCTTTGCAACAGCCATCTGGTACGGAGGAATGGATATAGGTTGTGTGCTTTGTGGCAGGTCGATAGAGAAATCGATCTCACGCTCTAGGGGAATACCAGCAAGCTCATATGGGAATACATTTGGAAATTCACTAACCATAGGAATGGACTGAAGAGCCGGGGATTCTGCCTACTTATCTCAACCCTGACAATATAGTAAATACAACCTTTTGCTATCGATTTTCTTGCCCAAAGATAGGATATGAATCTACCTGTAACACCCCAAAACTCTCCTAGACCAGATTCAAACCTTGCAAGAAAAATCCTGAAGAAACCAGGAAATTTTTCTACAAAACGAGTCGTGGCATGACTCATCCCATGACTAGAAGAGTCGTGGTCAGACTCGTGGCTCTAAGAAGGAAATTTTAGTTCAAGAGCCTAGGGGTGACGACTCACATGTCGACTCGTTGGGTCAATTAACATGTCTTGAAGGGTCGTCGAATGGAGATTCTTAATTCATGTTACAGTGGCAATGAAGGACGTGATGATTCATTAGGTCAAGAAACAACACATTAAGTCAGTCATCGAAAGGGTCTTGGTAAAGCTTAGCCCTGAGGCACCGCTGACGACGAGAGGAGGGGATGAGTCGTTAGGTCAAGTAAAGACTCATCATCACCACTCGTGCTGTCTAGCTCTAGAATCCTTCAGAATTTCCAGTGAGCAGAACGAGAGGTGACAATGACTCGTCGTCCCAACCAACGAGTCATAGTGTCACCCGTTGGGAGAAGGTCCAGTGTTTGTTCGATTTCTCATCCAGTGACCATAGGAGGAACAAACGAGTAGTGGTATCATACGTTGCCATATCCAATGATCCCAGAACCCAGGTAGTAGGACCAACGAGTGGTCCAGGTGAGTCGTGGTCTCAACTAACAACTCATTAACTGACCTAGTGGTTCCCTGTTGATCAGTTTTCCAGATTTTATTCCAAGGATTTTTTTGTAATTTTTCACCTATTTAGTCCCTAAACTACGTTTTTTTAAGAATAATTTAACAGAATTTAGAGGGATTTAACGATTTTCCTCCTCCTTCCCCACGTAGACTCTTAGAATATCGATAGTAGAATCCATACCTTTCCTCTCAAGCAAGAACTAGGGCTCCTTGTCAGTTGCAGAAGTTCTAGATTTCTTCTCCAGAGATTTTCATATCCAGGTATGTGAGAATTCAACAAGGGAATAGTTCTTCCCTTGTGTCCCCAAAATCTTCCCTATTTTCTCTCTTAGTTACAGCCCTGTGGATTTGAAATGTAGATAATTGTTAGACCAATTTCTTTAAGATTTCAAGTAGAATATTTCTCATGATTTTAACTACTTTATTATTTCCTATTTCTAGAAATTTGTGAAAAAATGGTATCTAGTGGAATGATTTAGCCCTAATTCTCAGTTTAGTAAAATTTAGAATCTTGCATGTTGGACTAGTTTCCCTATAGCTTGATTCTATCAGTTTTGAGATCCCCATATGATTAGCATATGTTGAAATCTCAGTTAGATGCTTGTTAGTCCAATCTCATTCAGATTATTAGCATATTTAGTATAGTCCAGAAATGTCAGTTGATTAGTTTAACTACAAAAAATTCTTGAGGTGTCAGTGGTGCCTCTCAGTTATCAGTATTAGACTTAGATATCAGATATTAGTGGTTATTTAGGTGTTCATGAGACTTCTAGATAAGAAACTCTGACCAGTCTTAGAACCACAACTTCATGTTACAGTTTGTTCTTTAGAAGGTTACGACGCTTCCAGATAAGCATATTTGACTAGTCTTAGAACACCAGTAACATAATCCGGTCCAATAAGACTCTCAAGGTACTTGCAGATAGATATTCTTTACTTATTCTTGGGCCCCAATTTTGAGCTATTAGCTTAGTAGTCAGTCTAGGACTAACTAGTGGGAGTAGGACTTAGTACTAAGCGGACTGGAGTTCCAGCGCACCCAGGTTTCCAGAACTACGTTGTCACCGTAGGTTATTTTTATTTTCCTTATGGCCCCAGACTTGTGATCACCCATTTCATGCCTTTATACCCTGGCAAGGTATACTGGGTCCTACCGATAGGGTGCATACATCGGACTCCACGTCTAGCTCACGTGGTTATATGTCAGTTATAGACTCTCTCACTAGTCAGTACAGTCTCAGTTAGTTCAGCTCAGAATAGTTTTAGATTACTCAGTTCAAATCAGTTTAGTACAGTAGTTCAGATTAGTATCTCAGATTTAAGGCATGTCTTTGACCATCAGACAGGGTCATTTTGATCATCTCAGTATATTTTAGTTTATTCAGCTTTAGCATTTCAGTTGGTCATTGTATGTCACTACAGTTCAGTTATTTTATTCTCCGTGTTATGTTTTCTCTTACTTACTCAATACATTCAAAGTACTGACACATACCTTCTATGTTGTATCATTTTATGATACCGCTGCAAGTTCTCAGTCTCAGCACCGTTAGTAGACCTTCTCTAGGAGTTATCAGCTGCGGCAGTGGTGAATCATCATCTTTTGACAATGATGTTTCTTTTTCTTCAGTTATTTTTCACTTAGTTAGACTTAGAGTAAGCTGGGGGCTTGTCCCAGCAACTTATCAGATATAGATAGCTTTCAAACACAAATTCAGACTTTTAGTTTTTACTTTTAGTTGTATAAAGCTTTGTGATTTAGTTCTTCTTCATAAATGATTTTCATTATTTTAAAGCTTCCACTATGATTTTACTCAAATTACCAGTGTTATGATATACCATGGGTTAACTTGGGGTTACTTGTGATTCTAAGTACTGTGTCTCGTCCAGGGTATAGACTCGGGTTGTGACAAACTTTGTATTAGAGCACTAGGTTTAGAGTATCCTAGGATGTCTGAGAGCTGCGTCGAGTAGAGTCCTTTTCATGGGTGTGAAGCGCGCCACACTTATTACGAGGAGGCTATGAGACATTATTAGAAAAAATACCTTATTTTCATACTCTTTATCGTGCGTTGAATTTCAATTACAGAAACATTCTCCTAACTCATGCTCTATTTCATTTCTGTGAAATCATGCCTCCAAGACGTGGTAACGAAAAAAGGGTCAGTAAGCCGACCTGCCCCACCAGCTTCAGCAGCCCTTCAGGATGACCCAGTGTCCTCTATAGAGTTCAGAGCGATAATTCATCTACTCGCACAGACAGTCACGAACTAGATGGACCAGCAGGTGGTTCCAATTAATACTAATGGGTCCACAACAGCTGTCCGAGTTCGAGATTTCACCCGAATGAACCCTCCAGTTTTCCCACAGGAGTTTGTGGATGAGATTAAGAAGATCACCCAAATTATGAGTGTTAGCTCCTTTGAGAGTGCAAACCTGGCTGCCTACCAGTTGAAAGGGATAGCCCAGATATGGTACGATTAGTGCAAGGAGGGGCGACCAGGGGGAGCAAAACTGGTGGAGTGGGAGGAGTTCACAATAGCCTTCCTAGACAGATTCTTCCCCCGCGAGCTTAGGGAGGCTAAGGTGGCCGAATTTATGAATCTGAAATAGGGAAATCAGACGGTGGAAGAGTATGCACTGGAGTTCACATGATTGTCTAAGTATGCTCTAGAGATAGTAGCCGAGCCAAGCGCTCGCATGCTGAAGTTCGTCACTGGAGTATTGAACTTGGTACTCAAGAAGTGCAGGACTGCAATGCTTATTAAAGATATTGATCTCTCCAGCCTCATCGCTCATGCCCAACAGATTGAGGCAGAAAAAATAAAAGACTTAGAATGGGAGAACAAACGCGCAAAGACTGGCCAATCAGATTATGGCCACCATAGGTCTGGCGATAGTAGCCGCCCATAGAAGCAATAGAGGGCTCCAGCTCTTACTTCAGCCAGTGCCCCTACTTTTCGATCCCACAAGGATCAGAGAGCATCTGTCTCATAGTCCCAGAGTCACAGTGCCAGCGATCGCTACCCATCTTGCCCTATGTATGGTAAAAACCATCAAAGGGAATGCCTTCAGGGCGGAGTGGGTTGCTTTGGGTGTGGACAGCTAGGTCATCAGCTCAAAGAATGCCCGTCAGCAGGACGGGGGAGATCTCAATCCACCACTTCAGCCGCTCCAGCAGGACGACCAGCTTAGCAGGTCAATACTTCAGGTACGGATGGAGGCCAACACCAAAACTATTTTTATGCTTTGTCCTCTCGTTAAGATCAGGAGAGCTCACCTGATGTGGTCCTGGGTATGTTACCCCGTTTCCATCTAGATGTGTACGCCCCACTAGATCCAGGAGCCACACTATCGTTTTTGACTCCCTATGTAGATGTCCAGTTTGATATCAGTCTAGAAGTCCTCTTAGAACTATTCTCAGTTTCCAACCCAGTTGGTGAGTCAGTTAGAGCCAGTCGGGTGTATACAAACTACCCAGTCTCAATCTTGAATAAGGTCATTCCAGCTGATCTCGTAGAGTTAGACATGGTTGACTTTGACCTCATTCTTTTCATGGATTGGTTACACTCCAATTATGCCTCAGTTGACTGCAGAACTAGGATCGTCAGATTTTAGTTCCCTAATAAGCTAGTTTTAGAGTGGATGAGCAGCAATTCAGTGCCTAAGGGTCGGTTTATTTCCTACCTTAAGGCCAGGAAGATTATTTCTAAAGGATGTATTTATCATCTAGTTCGGGTCAAAGATTCCAGCTCTGAGACCCCAACTCTCCAGTCAGTTCCAATTGTCAGCGAGTTTCCTGATATGTTTCCCGAAGATCTTCCCAGAGTCCCTCCTGAGCGGGAAATAGACTTCGGCATAGACCTTCTCCCAAACACTCAGTCAATCTCCATTCCTCCTTATAGAATGGCACCAACTGAGCTTAAAGATTTGAAGGAGCAACTAAAAGACCTCCTTGATAAAGGCTTCATCAGGACTAACATCTCTCCATGGGGTTCTCTAGTATTATTCGTGTGAAAGAAGGACGGTACCCATAGAATGTGTATTGACTATAGTCAAGTCAATAAGGTCATAGTTAAGAACAAGTATCCCCTACCCAGGGATTGAAGACTTGTTCGATTAGCTTCAGGGAGCCAGTTGTTTCTCCAAGGTAGATCTTAGGTCAGGGTACCATCAGCTAAAGGTCAGAGAATGTGACATACCAAAAACAGCTTTCAGAACTCAATTTGGTCATTATGAGTTTGTGGTTATGTCCTTCGGACTGACTAATGACCCCGCAACTTTCATGGACCTAGTGAATAGAGTTTCAAGCCATATCTAGACATGTTTGTCATTATATTTATTGACGACATCCTTGTGTACTCCAGAAGTGAGGAAGAACATGCTAACCATCTGAGGATAGTGCTACAAACACTCAAAGACTGCCAGTTGTTCGCTAAGTTCAGTAAATGTGAATTTTGATTGAAGTCTATGACTTTCCTTGGACAGTGGTCTCGGTTGAGCGTATTCAGGTAGATCCTCAAAAGATAGCAGCGGTGAAAGAATGGCCAAGACCTACTTCCCTAACCGAAATCAGAAGTTTATAGGTCTAGTCGGTTATTACCGATGTTTTGTGGAAGGTTTCTCCTCTATTGTGTCTCCTCTAACTAGGTTGACTCAAAAAAAGGTTAATTTCAATGGTCAGATGCATGTGAGAAGATTTTCCAGGAGTTGAAGACTCGACTCACTACCGCTCCAGTGTTAACCTTGCCGGAAGGAACAGATGGGTTCGTGGTGTATTGTGACGCTTCAAGAGTAGGACTCAGTTGCTTTCTGATGCAGTGGGGTAAGGTGATAGCTTACACCTCTAGACAGATCAAGGTTCATGAAAAGAACTATTCGACTCATGACTTGGAGTTGGCAGTAGTGGTGTTTTTGTTAAAAATATGGAGGCACTACCTATACGGGGCTCACGTGGATGTTTTCATCGATCACAAGAGCCTTCAGTATATGTTCAATTAGAAAGATCTAAATCTTTGTCATAGAAGGTGGTTGGAGCTATTGAAGGACTATGACATGAGTGTATTGTATCACCCGGGCAAAGCCAATGTGGTGGATGATGCCCTAAGTAGGATGTCTATGGGGAGCATAGCTCATGTTGAAGAGGGAAAAAAAGGAACTGCCAGAGGATATCCACAGGTTAGCTCGGTTGGGAATGCAGTTGGTTGACACAGTAGAGGGAGGAGTAGTGGTACATAGTGGATCAGATTCCTCGTTGGTTGTTAAAGTTAAGTCAAGGCAGGATGAAGATCTCATACTGCTTAAGCTGAAATAGGCGGTTCTTAGAAAGGAAGTGGAGGCTTTCTCCCAAGGGGGAGATGGTGTACTCTGATACTAGGGTAGACTATGTGTGTCGGATGTGGATGACCTGAGACAAAAGAACCTGGATGAAGCACAAGGTTCAAGATATTCTATCCACCCAGGAGCAACTAAGATGTAATGTGATCTATGGAATATTTACTGGTGGAACAACATGAAAAGAGATATTGCAGAATTTGTAGCTAAGTGCCCGAACTGCCAGCATGTCAAAGTGGAACATCAAAGATCGGGAGGTATGACTCAAGATATCACTGTACCCACATAGAAGTGGGAAGAAGTAAATATGGACTTTATTATAGGTATACCTCAGACTCGTCGACAGCATGACTCATCTAGGTGATAGTAGACCGAATGACCAAGCCAACACATTTCCTCCCAATTAAAAATACTGACTCAGCCGAGGATTATGCTAGGCTTTATATCCAGGAGTTGGTCAGACTGCACGGGGTGCCCTTGTCCATTATTTCAGATAGAGGTACCCAGTTTACTTCACATTTTTGGAAGTCATTTTAGAAGGGACTTAGTACCCAGGTCAAGCTCAGCATAGCTTTTCACCTGCAAACAGGTGGACAAGCTGAGAAGACTATACAGACTTTGGATGATATGCTGAAAGCGTGTGTGATCGATTTCAAGGGCTTTTGGGATGATCACCTACCTCTCATCAAGTTTGCTTACAACAACAGCTAGCACTCTAGTACCCAGATGGCCCCGTTCGACGCATTGTATGGTAGGAGGTGTAGATCTCCTATCGGGTGGTTTGTGGTTGGTGAAGATACCCTGATAGGGCCATACTCAGGTCATGAGGCTATACAGAAGGTGCAACTTATCAGGGAGAGGTTAAAAATAGCACAAAGCCGTCAAAAATCCTATGCTGATGTGAGGGGAAGAGAATTAGAATTTGCAGTATATGATTGGGTTTATCTGAAAATTTCACCCATGAAAGGGGTGATGAGTTTAGGAAGAAAGAAAAACTCATATTGAGATATGTGGGACCCTACAGAATTCTGAAGAGAATTGGCAATGTGGCATATGAGTTAGAACTACCTCTAGGGTTAGCATCTGTGCACCCAGTTTTCCATGTGTCATCTTTGAAAAAGTGCATCAGTGATCTAACTTCAGTAGTGCCACTAGACAGTGTGGGAATAAAAGATAGTCTCTTTTATGAAGAGGTCTCAGTTTAAATCCTTGACCGCCAGGTTTGTAAGCTGAGAAACAAGGAAGCCACTTCTGTGAAAGTTTTGTGGAGGAACCAGCTAGTTGAGGGAGGCACATGGGAGGTAGAAGCAGACATGATGGCCAGATACCCTCACTTATTCCCTTCCAATTTAATTCCAATGTAAGGTACTAAATTCCTCCTTAGTACTCTGTACTTATCAGCTCTATTCAGATTTTCTATGTGCATTCTAGTTGCATCAGCTCTGTTAGCATGGTTTAGTCAGTTCTGAGTCAGATACTCCTTCAGAAACCAGCTCATAATCTCAGTCTAGGAATTGTAGCTCTTTTCCTAGTTTTCCAGCAGTTTTAATCTTCAATCGAGGATGAATGATCCCAAGGGGGAGATATTATAACACCCCAAAACTTTTCTGGACCAGACTTAGACCTTGTAAGAAAAATCCAAAAGAAACTAGGAAATTTTGCCACAGAACGAGTCGTGGGACAACTCATCCCGTAACTAGATAAGTCGTGGTCAGACTTGTGGCTCGAAGCAGGAATTTTACGTTCAGGAGCCTAGGGGTGATGACTCACATGAACTCGAGTGGAGATTCATAATTCATGTTACAGTGGCAACGATGGACACGATGAGTCATTAGGTCAAGCAACAACTCGTTGAGTCGGTCGTCGGAAGGGTCCTAGTAAAGCTTAGCGTCTGAGGCAATGTTGACGAAGAGAGAAGGGGACGAGTCGTTAGGTAAAGTAACGACTCATCACCACCACCCTTGGTGTCTAGATCAAGAATCATTCAGGATTTCCAGTGAGCAGAACGAGAGGTGACAATGACTCGTTATCCCAACCAACGAGTCGTAGTGTCACTCGGTGGGAGAGGTTCTAGTGTTTGTTTGATTTCTTGTCCAGTGACCAGGGGAGGAACCAACGACCCGTTGGTTCATCCAATGAGTAGTGGTATCCCCCGTTTCCAAATCTAATGATCCCATCACCCAGGCAGTAGGACCAACGAGTGGTCCCGACAAATCGTGGTCTCAACCAACAACTCATTGAGTGACCCAGTGGTTCCCTGTCGGTCAGTTTTTCAGATTTTATTCCAGGGATATTTTTGTAGTTTCTCACCTATTTAGTCCCTAAACTATGTCGTTTTAAGTATAATTTAAGAGAATTTAGAGGGATTAAATGGTTTTCCTCTTCCTCCCCACATAGACTCTCAGAACATCAATTGTACAATCCAGACCTTTCCTCTCGAGCAAGAACTAGGATTCCTTGTCAATTATAGAAGTTCAAGCTTTATTCTCCAGGGATTTTCATATCCAGGTATGTGGGAATTCAACAAGGGAATAGTTGTTCCTTGTGTCCCTAAAATCTTTCCTATTTTCTCTATCAGTTACAGCCCTATGGATTTGAAATGTAGGAAATTGTCAGATCAATTTCTTTAAGATTTCAAGTAGAATATATCTCATGGTTTTAACTACTTTATTATTCCCTATTTCTAGAAATTTGTGAAAAAATCATATCTAGTGGAATGATTTAGCTCTAGTTCTCAGTTTAGTAAAATTTAGAATCTTGCGTATTAGACTAGTTTTCCTGTAGCTTGATTTTCTGCGTTTTGAGATCCCCATATGATTAGTATATGTTGAAATCTCAGTGAGATGCTTGTTAGTCCAGTCTCAGTCAGATTATTAGCATATTATTCAGTATAGTCCAAAAATGTCAGTTGATCAATTTGACTATAGAAAATTCTTGAGGTGTCAATGGTGCCTCCCAGTTATCAGTATTAGACTCAGCTATCATATTTTAATGGTTGTTTAGGCAGTCATGACACTTCTAGATAAGCAGCTCTGACCAGTCTTAGAACCCCAACTTCATATTACAGTTTATTCTTTAGACGGTTACGATGCTTCCAAATAAGCAGCTCTAACCGGTCTTAGAACACCAGTTACAAAATTCGGACCGATAAGACTCTCAGGGTACTTCCAGATAGATATTCCTGACTTA
The DNA here is from genome assembly GCA_035772735.1 of Datura wrightii. NCBI lineage: Eukaryota > Viridiplantae > Streptophyta > Magnoliopsida > Solanales > Solanaceae > Datura > Datura wrightii. Next base: position 151,419,578 of record JASDFA010000018.1, read on the forward strand.
TTCTTGGGCCCCAATTTTGAGTTATTAGCTTAGTGGTCAATCTAGGACTATCCAGTGGGAGTAGGACTTAACACCGAGCAGACTGGTTCCAGCACACCCAGATTTCCAGAACGACGTTGCCACTATAGATTATTTTTATTGGCCTTATGGACCTAGACTTGTGATCACCCAGTTCATGCCTTTATACCCTAGAAAGGTATATTGGGTCCTACTGATGCAGTGTATACATCGGACTCCACGTCTAGCTCACGTGGTTATATGTCGGTTATAGACTTTCCCACTAGTCAGTTACAATATCAGTTAGTTCAGCTCAGAACAATTTCAGATTACTCAGTTCAGTACAGTAGTTCAGATCAGTATCTCAGATTTAGGGCATGTCTTTGACCATCTCATTATATTTCAGTTTATTTAGTTTCAGCATTTCGGTTATTTTATTCTCCGTGTTATGTTTTCTCCTACATACTCAGTACATTCAAAGTACTAATGCATACCTTTATACTGTATTATTTTATGATACAGTTGCAGGTTCTTAGTCTCAGTATCATTAGAAGACCTTCTCCAGGAGTTATCAGCTGCGCCAGTGGTCAGTCCTCATCTTTTGAGGATGATGTTTCTTTTCCTACAATTATTTTTCATTTTGTTAGACTTAGAGTTAGCTAGGGAATTGTCCCAAGAACTCATTAGATATAGATGGCTTTCAGATACAGATTCAGACTTTTAGTTTTTGTTTTCTATTGTATAATTCTTTGTGATTTAGTTCTTATTCGTAAATGATTTTCATTATTTTAAAGCTTCCACTATGATTTTACTCAGATTACAAATGTTATGATAGACCATGGGTTGATTTGGAATTACTTTTGACTTCAAGTATCATGTCTCGTCCAGGGTATAGACTCCAGTCGTGACACTATCTTTTGGCGCTGTATTGCCTTTCCGTTCTCACACTACCTCCCCGGGAACATAAAATTGGACAGTCCTGGTCTAACACTCCACATTGGTGGAACATGGCACTAGCAAATCCATATCCATAATTATATCAAAATCAATCATTTCTAGCTCCACTAAATCAGCTAAGGTCTAGCGATCGACAATCTCTACTGTACAACCCTGGTAAATTCTCTTAGCAATAATAGAGTCACTAATGGGTGTAGTCACTGAGAATGGTCACTGGAGCAATTTTGGTGTTATATCGAATTTTTGGGCCACTAGCAGAGTAACATAAGACAAGGTAGAACATGGATCTATTAAAGCATAAACCGGGTGAGAGCAAACATCCAGCATAGCTGTCACAACATTTGGTGTCGACTCTGACTCCTATCACCCTGGTAAGCGTAAGTGCAATTCGGACCACTGGCAGAACTGGATGCCCCTGATCTACCTCTGCCTCTACCACTGCTGGCTGGAGTTAAGGGTCTGCGCCTTGCCGAAGGTGCTAGAACATGTGATCCTGCTGAGGACCTATTTTGTTGGTTGGGGGCACCTTGATCTCTGGCTGGAAAATCCCTTATCATATGACCCTCTTGACCACAAGTATAACAAGCAGTAGAGTTGTATCTACACCTCCCAAAATACCGTCGACCAAAAATTCTACAATGCAGTATAACGGGCCTGCTCCGATCTGATCCCCCCTGCTGCTGGGAACCTAACACTCGTGAGCTCTCGCCGGGACCTGGCTATCTGCGACGATCTGATCTACCTCACTACTACTGCTGAGGTGAAGGTCTAGGTGACCTACCTGATATCCGCGGCCTAGGTCCGCCCTGAAATTCTGTCTGCATATCAGTGGGCCTAGCCCTCCGGCGCTACTCCTGATTTGCTATTTCTACCTCATGCTAACATGTCCTAATCCCTTCAATGTTTTGAGCAAAATCCTGAATGCGTGCAATGTCCATATCCTCCTGTAAGGTAGCTGTGACACAGGCTTTCACATATTCTGAAAGAAGCCCCATGATCAACCGATGTACCCTAGCTGGCATGTGTCCACAAATGCTAGCGCATATCTAGCCAAAGAGTCAAACTTCATCGTGTACTCCTGAACAGTCATTGTACCTTGTTCTAGGTGCAGAAACTGATCCACCGGGCCTATCAGATCTCTCGAGGCAAATAGTGATCTATGAAGGCCTCTGAAAAACTGGACCAAGTCGGAGGGGGTACGTCTCTGCCTCGGGATCTTTCCTAACTCTTGTACCACAACATTGTTATATCTCGTAGTTGGAATACTACCAACTCGACTGAATCTGCCGGCGTAGCATGAATCACCCTAAATATCCCTTGCAATTGATCAAGAAAGTCCTGAGGATCCTCTCGGCAATCTGTCCCCGAAAATTGTGGAGGACTTTGGGAAAGAAACTCTCAGACCTCGAACTTCTGGGTCCTCCAATAGATTCAGCGACAACTGGTGCCACTAGCTGGCGCTGAGTGGCCATCATCTGAGCTAGCATATAAACAGTGCTCCTAACTCCTGATTCGATGGTATAGGAATAACTGGGGGTGGTGCTGATGTATCTACTGCCTTGGGGGGCTCTTGACGTGGCGGGAAATGCTGGGGAGATCGAGATGATGTCTCCCTCTCTCTCTCAGGTCGAGCTAGCTCTAACAGTGGCACTCTTCTAGTGCTCTCCCCTGCTGCAATATCCAATTCTTGACCAGCCAAAGTCTGTTGTGCGTCAGGCCTTTTTTCTGTAGATAAGCAGAATAATGCAAGCTTAGGGACTCAACCCTATACAACATAGCTCTATAGCACGATTGGAGAAGGAATAAGGGTAACCACACCATGGATCCTCAAATGAGGTTGGAGGGTAAATGTTAGCTTTTCTAACATCAGGGGGAGAAGTGATTAGCAACTGAAGTTGTGTGTGGGACGAATTATCTTGATCCTCGAAAAAAATATGTGAACTTAACAAGAGATAATTTACTTGCAGAATATTGTAAATCAATTGCCAAATGTATTTACTGATCCTATTTTATAATTCAGTTGTAAATGCTCGAATAAAAATTAGAGTACTTGAAGGACAATTCTTTGAACGCTTGAAGAGTGATAGATAAATCGATTCTACAAATAAAAACTCCTTGAAGAAGGAGAAGAGAAAATGATCAAGATGGTCAGCATAATGAGGCAAGTGCTTTAAAAGGAGTACCGCAACATAATACTTCATAAAACCTTGGCAAAGGTTCAGGTACTTGAAATGATGAAAAATTAAGAGATCTTGATAAGTTATGTCATATTGGATTGATATCAAAATTGTCATCGATGATACCTTTGATATAATGTAGAGCTCAATATTATAAATGTTGATGAGGATCTTGGATTCAAATATGTCAAAAAAAAAAGTGTGAACCAATAAATGATTGGCCAAATCAAAATACACAATTCAAGTATAATGTTAGTGAGATATAAATGGATTCTTGTGCGAAAGGTCAAATAAATAAAATCATAGTTTGACTTGTACCTTGTGACATAAAGATTTTTCACAAATCTCGATATTATTATATGGAGAGGTCCTCTTGTGGTGGATGCAATTATTTTGAGGTTGTTCATAAATCTGGCAATACATAAAAAACTTGATATGCATATAATGAAATTATTTTCATTTCTAGATAGACAATGAAGGATATATGAAAATCTTTGAAGGATTTAAAAAGTTTTAAAGCGATTCAATTGAATACCCCAATGGCTGTGAAATCGCTTAACATAAATAAAGATCAATTTCGATCTCATGAAAATATTAGAAAGTACAGTATTTTAGTGCAATTGGTGTACTTATATATCTTATTATTACTATCCATGAGATAATATTTTTATAATGTGCAGGAAAAATATAATTTCACTTTTATTAGTAAAGATACGAGTAAATGAAAATACTGATATGAATTTATTATTTCTAACCAATATTTTCAAAGGATTGTTGATTATGCAATGTAGGAAAGTTATTTAATTTTATATGAATATAATGCAGCATGCATAGCATAACTAAAGGGATGATTCATAAAAGGAGATAGAATGAAGCACATTTCGCCAAAATTTTTCTACATACACGAGCTCCAAAAGAATGGTTATATCAACATGCAATATATTCGTTCAAGTGAAAATGTGGTTGATTTATTCAACAAAGAACTTTTAAGAAGACGGTGCCCATGATCGGGATGCAAATTTCAAAGATGTTCTCATTAGGGGGAGTTAATACGCGCTATTCTCTTTTTCCTTTACGAGGTTTTGTCTCATTGGATTTTTCTTGTAAGGTTTTTAATGAGGCAGCCAAAATGTGTACTGTTAGATATGTGCACTCTTTTTTCTTTACTAGATTTTTTTTCACCAGGTTTTTTCTAGTAAGGTTTAACGAGGCACATTTTCTATCAAATAAATATTCAAGGGGGAGTGTTATAAATGTATTTGTATTATAGTGAATGTCTACAAAGGTATTTGTATTGCAATAAATATGTGTATTTATATTATAATGAAAGTCTATCTTTTGGAGAAAAGTTAAGAGGTATTATCCCTATAAATAGAGGGGTTCTTTTCATTGTAAGTCATCCCTCAAGAGAAATAAGAATTATTCTCTGTTCTCTCTTTCTCTACAATATTTTGTTCTTCCTTTATTACTTCATAACATTAACTTCTTTTCTCTAATTTTTTCTTTTTTTCCCCTCCCTTTTTATTCATTAATTTTTTTTTTCAAATTATTTTTTTATCATAATTTAATTTCAGACAAATTTTTAGCTCCTTTCTGTTTGATTTTTTTTATTTCTCTTTTTTTCTTTTCCTTTTTATAATATTCTTTATGTTTTTTCCTTTCCTAATTTCATTTTGAATTTTTTTTGCCATAGTCTAATTTTGTTCATTTGTATTAGCTCTTTTTTTTAATTAAACAATAAAAATATCTAACTAATATAGTAAACATTTGTTAACTTTATTTTATTAATATAACTCATAAAATATAATTTTTATTTTTTTTCTCATTTTCTTTTTCTCTAAATCAGTTATCAGAAAAAAATATGCATTATATCTTTTCTTTTTTTTTTCATCTTTTCTTATTTCTCCTTTTCAAATTTCATATTTTTTTTATAATCTAATTCTACACATCTTTTTCTCCTTTAATTTTAACTTTTTTTATCTAAGTATCAATAGAAAATATAACTGATATAATATTTTTTTAATTTTTCTATATCAGTTATTAAAAATAATTTATTCTAGAAAAAAGAATGAAAATGTCTTTAAATTATGTAAAATTAAATAAAAACTTCCTTCATTAATAGTTTGATACAAAAATACTTTTATCGTTAATATTTTGATTCAAAAGTGCTTCTATATTAATAATTTGGTTAAAAAATATTTCTATTATTACTTTCATATTAAGATTACCCTTTTCTTAATAAAAAGTAGAAAGGTAAATTGAAAATAAAGAATCTACACTGATAAAAGTGTGGGATAGAGCAAAAATTTAATTTATCTATCTATACTATATTAAAAGTTTGAAGGTCCTAAAAATGTTAATAGAACTTTTTGCTCTTCATTTAAAAGACATCACAATAGATAAAATTTACTATTTTGACACAATTATTTTAAATTATTTTCACTACCTTATTTTATCATATTAGGTTTTCTATTTGTTACATAACCTTTATGGTGTAAATCTAAAAAAAGTAAGATACAATTATTATTTGACATAACATTATTTATGGTGTAAATCTAAAAAAAGTAAAATACAATTATTATTTTTAATTGTTATTCACCGCCTTATTTTATCATATTAGATTTTTTATTTGTGGCATAATTTTATTTATGGTGTAAACTTACAAAAAGTTAAAAAAAATTCATTGACTTTTTTTAGGATAGTCATGAATGTTTTTTAATCATATTTTATTATATTAAATTTTCTACTTGTGGTATAACTCTATTTGTAGTGTAATTTTTTTTATTTAAAAAAAAAAAAAGGAGCTGCCTTCCCACGAAATCTTTTTTCCTTTTTGATACAAAAGTTGTTCTTTTTTTTCCTTTCCTTTTTGATTTTTTTTCCTTTTTAATTGTAAACAAAGAGTTTTTTTTTCCTTTTTTGATAATTTCTTTCCCCCTTTTTAATAATAATGTCATAATATTTTTACTTTTTCAATTATTTATTTATTTATTAATTTTTTCACTTTTATAAATGAATTTATAATTGCATAATTTAATTCATCAACTCTTCTATATCAACATCTTTAATTCAATCTCCAACCTTGTATATTTTCGTGTTAATATCTTCTTCTCTTTTCATGTATGAATTTCATTTATGTTGTGAATGTAAAAAAGACAATAGTAATTTGTTATGCCGACCTAAGTTATTTATATTTAAAATAATTTTACTTAGATTGTCTCCTTTAGTTGGGTCCAATATTGATACTATTTTATTTGCTTTAATTGGGTCTTATATTGATATTATGTGATTTAAATTTTGTGTTATTTGTAGCTAGCATTCTTTATCTACTCATACATTCACAAGTTTTATCTATTCAGGTAAAGTAATCTCTTCATCTCATAAAATAATTTTTTATATATAATTATAGATTATTATAGTTATAACTCTTGTGCATGATTTATTTTAGATAATCTTGCAATGGAATCTAAAAAGAATTTTGCGAATGAAATTATTTCAATCAACTACTTAAAGCGATATGATTCTCATTGGATAATAAAACTCTTAGTAATTTGAGCTAAATTAGTAAAAAAGTATAAAAAGAGAATAAAGGAATGTACATGAATGACTATAACATTAGTTGACAAAGAGGTAATAATTCTTTTTTATATTATATTTTATATTTGTATATATATTTGAGTTCTTATCTATTTTATTGTATTTTCATATATATATATATATATATACAGAGAGAGAGAGAGAGAGAGAGAGAGAGAGAGAGAGAGAGAGAGAGAGAGAGAGAGAGAGAGAGAGAATTAAAGTTTAATTTTTTGCAAGACACAAAAGTTTATGCTATACGGTTCAATAATTATATTGAGAAGTGGAAAGAATATTTATAACAAGACAAAGATATGTTATTTCATAAAGGGATGCATTAATAATGTTAATCCTAATTTTGTATCAGTAAACAAGGAAATTGATGTTGGATTTTATGACAATATGATAGTTCAAGAATGCAATAGTCACTTTTTCAATGTTACTTTTTCAATCAAGTTTGTCTCATTTGAAGATGCAATACAATCTTCCGATGGAATAATCTTTGATAATTTTTTTAGAATTCATTAACTAATTTAACATTTTATATTGAAGGACCTGTCTATAGCACCTGAACGACTCAAGCAAGTGGAAGTTTAAAATTTTGCCAGTCAAGGTGAAGTTCCCAGAACTAAAAGATCAAGTAGTGTATGAATTTGAACTGAGCTGAGTTAAGAATCGGGCGGACCTAGGCGTATGTCCACCGCAACAGACTGTTCTCCGCCATAGCGGAACGCTGCAGCGGTAACAAGTCATGCTGCAATGGGCGATGTAGACTAGAACTACACAATCCTGCCCCAGTTAGGATTTAAAAACCTATTCTCTTAAAAGGGGTCAAATAAAAATTCTCAAAACGGGAGGAAGATTCTTTGGAATAAAAAGAGAAACTAGGAGGCTAGAGAAAGCAAGAATTCACCCTCATAGATATGACTCTCTGCAAGAACATAGGACTCAGTGCAAACATGCAATTGGGAATGTCTTGATGATAGCTTGGTGCCTAGGTAGGCTATGGCTTATTCACTCCATGTTAGACTTTAATTTTTGCGAACATGTACGTACATATACTTGATTGCTATTGATGATGTAGGGGAAAACTGTCGAATTTAGTTAACCTAGTATAATGGGATGTTGTAAGCTTAGAATAGCGAAGGAAAAAGGAAATGATGGTGATGTCTCCATGTATAAAATCTGGTAGGCTGTAGTTGTAAGAGAATAAAGCTTGATTTATGTACTAGAGGAGTTAGACTTCATATAATAATCTATATGCAGGTGCAACGATAAGGTGTTGATTTGGCCTATGGACATTAGTCATGGTGATGAGTGCCCTCTTAAAATTTAATTATTGAAATGAAATTTAATATGATGATTACCTGGTTAAAAATTCAATTGACGAAATGAAACTTGATAGGATGATGCCACTGAATTGATATGTAGTTGTGTTGAACTGCTATGCACGTTCGTTGTATTGTTATTGAGGTGAATGACGAACGGTGAAAATATTCAAGTGGGGGAGATTTATGAAGAAATAATTTTTGGGGAAACTTGGATAAGAGTCGGTCGAGGTACTGCTTGAACAGTACCGCTGCAGAAGGTGGGGAACTGCTATAGCGAGACTGTTGTGGCGACAGTAATGCCATTGTGGAGCCCAATCCCGCGAGCGGGCCAAGTTGCACCTCCTTGTGAAGTTTTGGATATAATCGATAGGGTAAGTAGCGGGGTGAGAATTGAGCTCAGAATTAAGAATTTCGTTATAATTATTGTTATATAACCCTGGTTATGTGTATGAATTGTTGATTGTTGTACTTTGATGTGTGATTCTTGTTTTCATGTGTGTTTAATTGATATTTCAAATGGTAATATGTCACGTACAAAATGATCCATGGAATTTGTGATAACTGAGCAAGTGAGGGAAGAAGTACGTCCTATCAGAAAGTAAATCATTGAAATGCTAAGTAAGAGGCCTATGGCCGAGATGAGACCTGCATGAATAAATTCTATGATCAAGTCGAGAATGAGGGATTGGACATGAGTTGCTGGTGCCTGAGGTGAGTATCCGAGCGAGCGGTATGAGAAAGTACACCATTAGATATGGTTAAAGACCATACGGTTGGGTATATGGACTTGAGTACATAGACAAGTATGAAAAAGGTTCATACGGTTGCGTATACATTACATGAATTTCTAGAGTCCCCTGTAGGTCATGACTGGAAGGCAAACATAAGACCATCTGGTGTGTGTGTACAATGGCATGTCAGAGGCGTATGCCCGACACATTACCGATGCTATGATTATGACACAGAAATTGTACAGGTATGACATGATGTACATACGGTGATAGTGAAAAGATATATAGGTATACGAGTGTGAAATGAGATATACAGATATGAATTTGGGTACAACGTGAGAGGCACAGTTGAGACAAAATATGTGGTAATACGGTATATGGATGGTACTTCAAGATGTAATTTGGCATGAAGACAGACATGTAAATTGTGATTAAATCTGGGGCGGACTGAGCTCCATATTTATGGTTGTGGCGTCTTTGTAAATATTTGAATTATTACGTGTTTTATGGATTAGTGTTAGACTTTTATGATACTGTGAATGAAGAATGGTGATATGGTGAGTGTAATTATGATTAATGATTGATGGATGAGTTGTTGGGTTAACTTGATCCTTAGTGGTATAACCTAGGCAAGATATAGTTAAATTTCGTAGGTTAATAAAGGAACTAATAAAAGAATAAAAACAGGTGGACTAAGGATATTGAATGGGAAAAACGAATAGGCATGTGTTAATAGATTTTTGACGGAAAAATAAAGGATCTAGATGGAGAGGAAATAGACTGCTGCTCGACAAGGTAGCGCTGCAGCGAGTCGAACTCTGCTACCGCGAGACCGCTATAGTGGTCGAGATTACCGCTACAGCAGCGCGAAGCGAACAAATTAGAAGTAAAATGCGAGGGAAATTAATTGGGTGATTGTGGGTAAATTAATTGTAATACCCCAACAATTTCTTAGACCAAACCCAAACTTAACATGAAAAACCAGAAATAAATCAAAAAATTTGATCTCAAAACGATTCAGACAACGAGTCGTTGTCAGCAATAATGATCCATTGTATGAGTCATTATCATACTCTACAAGTTTTCAGTCAGGAGCCAAAGGGACATGGAATGACCCATTGTGGGGAGTAACAAGTCATCCTGTCACTTGTTGTTGCTCAGTTCAGAAACCTGTCCAAACATCCCCCAAAACCAACGAGCCAGATGATAAGCCGTTGTTTGGTGTAACGACTCATCAAGTGAGTCATTGTTTTGGAGGGGTGAAAGGATGGAAAAATGTCTAGTGGTGACAACGTGACGAGGTGACGAGTCGTTAGAAGGAGTAACGACTTGTCTTATGAGTCACTAGGTGGAGTTTAGAAAAAGTGTCCAAAATTCTTTAGTGACTAGGGGTAGAACCAACGACTCATTGTCTTTTCTAACGAGTCATTATTCCCATTCATTGGTCAATCCTAGAACTAAAAGTTTGAAAACCTAGGACCAACTACTGGTCCCAACGAGTCGTGGTCACCATCGTTGAGTTGTTGTGTGACCCGTAGGATCCCGGGGATAGTTTTCCAGACTCTCAGGGCCCTTCTAGATAAGCAGCCCTGACTTGCATCTTGGGACATCAGTCTTGAGCTATCAACCTAGTAAACACAACTGGGACTTTCAATGGGAGTGGAACTTAGCACCGAGTGGGCTGGGGTTCAGCGCACCCAGGTTCCCAGAATTATGTTGCCATCGTAGATTATTAGCCTGAATAGGCCTAAGATAGTGATCACCCAGCTCAACCACTCTATCCTGGCAAGGTACAGTGGGATTTTTTGATGGGGTGTATATATCAGGCTCCATGTCTAGCTCATGTAGTTATATATCGGTTATAGTCTCTCCAATAGTATAGTACAACACAACTCAGTCCAGTACAATCACAGTCTTCAGTTTAGTTCAGACCTCCAGATTTCGTGATATGCTTATGACCTTCATACAGTTATTAGTACTTATAGTATTATCAAATTTTCAGACACTTCAGTAATTATGATTCCAGTTATGGTTATTACATGTCCTATCAGTTCAGTTCACAAATTATCAGTACTTTGTTGTATTTGATTCATATCTCACTTACTTAGTACACTCAAAGTACTGAGGCATACTCTCTATGTTCTAGTCTTATGATACAGGTGCAGGTTCTCAATCTCAGTATCGTTAGTAAACCTTCTCTGGCGATAATCAACATTGTTCAGTGGTGAGTCCTCATTTACCGAGGGCCAGAGTTCATTTCCAATTTTATTCTAGTTTGTTATTTTAGTTCAAGTATTAAAGTTAGCTGGGGTTTTATCCTAGCAGCTCATTAGTTCATGATTAGAAGGCTTTTAGACAATATTTACAGACTCAACTAGAATTTTAGACATATGTTATTTATTCAACTTGGTTACTTTATTTATTAGCTTCTGCTCATGTATGTTACCTCTCATTAGATTAATTTCAGTAGCAAATGCTCTACTAGGCTTTTCTTGGGGTCATTTGTGACTCTAAGTATCGTGTCGTGTTGAGGGTATGAAATCGGGTCGTGACAAACTTGATATCAAAGACTTAAGTTTAGAGTGTCCTAGGATGTCTTAAAGCTGCATAAAATAGAGTCTCTTTCATGGGTGTGAAGCATGCCACACTTTTGAGGAGGATACCACAAGATGTTTTTAGGAAAATTCCCTTTATTCATGATTAATTTCGCTTACAGAGTTTAGACTCTAATAAGTCCTCCTAACCGTGCTCTACCCTTTTCAGATAATGATGCCTCCCTAAATAAGAAATAGAAGGAGGACTGAAAATGCTAACTGACCAGTCCCACCAGCTCCCGCATCTCCTCAAGACGACCAGGTGTCCCACGTGAAATTTTGAGCCAACATTTAGATGCTGGCACAAGAAATGACCAACCAGGTCAATCAGCAGGTGGTTGTAGCAATCAACACCAATAGGTTTGCAGCTGCGACCAAAATTCGGGACTTCATGCGGATGAATCCCCCAGCTTTTCACAGGTCTAAGTTAGAAGATGACTCGCAGGATTTCATGGATGAGATGAAGAAGATCACCCAAATCATGGGTGTTACCCCTACAGAGGGTGTTGATCTGGCTGCCTATCAATTGAAAGGGGTGGCTTGGATTTGGTACAAATAGTGGAAGGAGGGAAGGCGGAATGGAGCAGGTCCGGTAGAATGAGATGAATTTGTTACACCATTACTGCTGGGAATTAAGAGAAGCTAAGGCTGTTGAGTTCATGAACTTGAGGCAGAACAACATGATAGTACAGGATTATGCACTAAAGTTCACTCAGCTATCAAGATTTGCCCCAGAAATGGTTGCTGAGTCGAGGGCTTTTATGCTCTCAAATTTGGTATTCATGGAATGCAGAAGTGCCATGCTCATCAAAGATATAAACCTCTCTAGTCTAATCATTCATGCCCAATAGATAGAGACAGAAAAGTTGAAGGAGATAGAGAGTGAGAGTAAACGGGCCAGAATCGATCAACGCGAGTCCTCTCAACAGAGTTCAGGCAATGGTAATCGCCCCCAGCAGCAGCAAAGGCCTCCACCACGCTCCTCAACTAGTGCTCTATCCTCCAGGCCCTGTAAGGATAGGAGGGGTGGGATTTCAAGCTTACAGTCCCAGAGTCATGTTTCTAGCAGCCCCATCATGTCCTAAGTATGGTAAGAATCACCCTGGTAAGTGCCGTTTGGGCACAGAAGGTTGTTTTGGATATGGCCAGCTGGGTCACAGATTGAGAGAGTGCCTGTCAGTAGGACGGAGAAAGGCCAGTCTACTACATCAGCATCCTTGACAAGTCACCCAGCTCAGCAAGGCACTACTTCAGGTACAGGTGGCGATCAGTGCTAGAATCGTTTGTACGCCCTATCTTTCTGGCAGGATTAAGAGAACTCACCAAATATGGTTACTGGTATATTGTGCCTTTTCCCCTTTGATGTATATGCTTTATTAGATCAAGGAGCCACACTTTCCTTCGTGACTCCATACATTGCTATTCAGTTTGAAATAAGTCCAGATATCCTCTAAGAGCCATTTTAAATTTCTACTCTAGTTGGTGAGTCAGTTAGAGCTAGCTGAGTGTAAGAAATTATCTAGTCTTAGTGTTGAGTAAAGTTACCTCAGTTGATCTAGTAGAGCTGGAAATGGTTGACTTTGACCTTATCCTTGGCATGGATTGGATGCATTCTTATTATGCTTCAGTCGACTGCAGAACTAGAGTCGTTAGGTTTCAATTTCCTAATGAGCCAATCTTTGAGTGGAAGAGCAGTACGTCAGTGCCTAAGGGTCATTTTATTTCGTACCTTAAGGCTAGGATAATGATCACCAAAGGGTAAATCTATCACTTGGTTAGGGTCAAAGATTCCAGTTCTGAGACCCCAATGCTCTAGTCAGTTCCAGTCATGAATGAGTTTCCTGAAGATCTTCCTAGAGTCCCTCCCGAGCGGGAAATAGACTTTGGCATAGACCTTCTTTCAGATACCCAACCCATCTCTATTCCTCCTTACAGGATGGCTCTAGCTGAGCTTAAGGAGTTGAAGGAACAACTGAAAGACCTTCTAGATAAATGCTTCATCAGACCCAGTATTCCTTCATGGGATGCCCCAGTCATATTCGTGCGAAAGAAAGACAGTACACTCAGGATGTGGATCGACTACCGTCAGCCAAATAAAGTCACAGTCAAGAATATGTATTCTCTACCCAAGATTGATGACTTGTTATATCCAATTTAGGTAGCTAATTGTTTCTCCAAGATATACCTCAGATCGGGATACCATCATCTCAGGGTCAGAGAATATGACATTCCGAAAACAGCCTTCAAAACTTGATATGGTTATTACGAGTTCGTAGTTATATCTTTTGGACTAACCAATGCTCCTGCAACTTTTATGGACCTAATGAATAGGGTATTCAAGCCGTATCTAGATATGTTCGTCATTGTCTTTATAAATGACATTCTGGTTTACTCTAGAACAAAGGAGGAGCATGCAGACCATCAAATACTATTTTTATAGACTCTCAGGGACCGCCAGTTGTTTGCCAAATTCAACAAGTGTGAATTCTGGCAAAAATAAGTTGCCTTCCTCGGGCATGTGGTCTCCAGAGAAGGTATTCAAGTGGATCCTCAGAAGATAGCGGCAGTCAAAGACTGGCCAAGACCCACTTCTCCATCAGACATTAGAAGTTTCTTGGGTCTAGCCAGCTATTACAGACGGTTTGTTGAAGGGTTCTCTTCCATTGCCTCCACTTTGACCAAACTAACCCAAATAAATGTTAAATGACAGAAGAGTTTTCAAGAGTTGAATACTCGACTCACTACAGCCTTGGTTCTAACTCTACCAGAAGGTTCAGATGGGTTTGTGATCTACTATGATGCCTCTAGAGTTGGCCTCGATTGTATTCTGATGCAGCATGACAAAGTCATAGCTTACGCCTCCAGGCTATGAGAAAAACTATCCGACTCATGATCTTAAATTGACAGAGGTAGTATTTATGTTGAAGATTTGGAGACACTATCTCTATGGGGTTCATGTGGATGTTTTCACTTATCACAAGAGTTTACAGTATGTGTTCAGTCATAAGGATTTTAATCTTCATCAGAGATGGCTAGAGTTAATGAAGGATTATGACATGAGTGCGCTGTATCACCCAGACTAGGACAATATAGTGGCTGGTTCCCTCAACAGGATGTCTATAGGAAGTGTTGTGCATGTTGAAGATGGTAAAAAGGAATTGGCAAAGGATATCCACATATTGGCTCGGTTAGGGGTCCAGTTAGTTGATTCAGCAGAGGGTGGAGTTGGGATCTAGAGCGGGTCAGAATCCTCACTGGTAGTTGAAGTTAAGTCAAAGTATGATGAAGACTCCATTCTATTCAAACTGAAGGAAGCAATTCTAAGAAAAGAGGTGGAAGCGTTCTCCGAAGGGGGAGATGGTGTGCTCCATTACCAGGGCAGGTTGTGTGTTCTAGATGTAGATGATTTGAGGCAGCAGGTATTAATAGAAGCACACATTTCCAGGTATTCTGTCTATCTAGCACCACAAAGATGTACCGTGATCTACGAGAAATCTATTGGTGGAATGGCATGAAGAAGAATATTGTAGAATTCATGGCTAAGTGTCCAAATTGCTAGCAGGTCAAGGTTGAACATCAGAAACTTGGAGGTATAACTCAGGATATCAGCATTCCTACTTGGAAGTTAGAAGAAGTGAATATGGACTTCATCATAGGTTTATCTTGTACTCGCCGACAAAATGACTCAATTTGGGTGGTCGTAGATCGGATGACCAAGTCATCACATTTCCTACCAGTTAAGACTACAAATTTAGTGGAGGATTATACTAGACTGTATATCCAGGAGTTAGTCAGACTGCATGGAGTTCCCTTGTCTATCATCTCAGATAGGGGTACTCAGTTTACCTCGCACTTCAGGAATTCATTCCAGAAAGGACTAGGTACTCAGGTCAAGCTTAGCACAGCTTTCCATCCACATACAAATGGCCAAGCCGAGCGGACTATTCAGACTTTGGAAGATATGTTAAAGGGCTTGTGATTGATTTCAAGGGAAGCTGGGATGATCATCTACCTCTCATCGAATTTGTATACAAAAACATCTACCACTCCTGTATTCAGATGGCCCCGTTTGAGACATTATATGGTAGGAGGTGTAGATCTCTTATAAGATGGTTTGATCTTGGTGACGCTACCTTGATAGGTTCAGATTTAATACACGAGGCCATGTAGAAGGTTCAAATTATCAGTGAACGGCTGAAAACAACTCAAAGCTGACAGAAATCATATGCAGATGTGAGAAAAAGGGAGTTGAAGTTTGTTGTGGACGATTGGTTATACCAGAAAATATCACCTATAAAAGAGGTGATGAGATTCGGGAAGAAAGGAAAGCTCAGTCCCAGATATATCGGCCTTTACAGAATCCTGAGATGTATTGGCAATTTGTCTTATGAGTTGGAGATGCTGCGGAGTTAGCATCGGTGTACCCAGTCTTCCATGCGTCTATGTTAAAGAAATGCATCGGTGATCCAACCTCAGTAGTGCCTCTAGAGAGTGTGGGAGTAAAAGACAGTCTCTCTTACGAAGAAGTTCCAGTTCAAATCCTAGATCATAACGTTCGTAAGCTGAGAAACAAGGAGGTCGCTTCAGTGAAGGTCATATAGAGGAACCAGCTAGTTGAGGGAGCTATATGGGAAGCAGAAGCGGACATATTGGCTAAATACCCTCATTTATTCCCTTCCAATTTAGCTTCAGCATCAAGTATTATGTTACACCCCATAAGTTTTTAATGTTTAGTCAGCCTATTCATATGTTGGTTAAGTGTTTTAGAGTGCCATACTTATGAGGAAAGGGCCCAGGGAAAGGCCGAACGAGTGCCAAGTTGGGATTTCGCGAGAGGAGGCCGAACCAAGCTGTCCAGAGGGGCAAAGTGGCACGAAGTAGAATCAGCGCGTTAGCCAATGTGGCACGGAGCAGAATCACCGCGTTGAGCAATGTGCCACGTTGCCTTGTCTGCTGCCTCAAGTATATTGCTTTACATACTCAGTACCAGTGGTATTGACGCCCGATGGGGTGCTGCATTACTTGCCTGCAGGTACTCATAGACGAGTAGGCGATCTCTCGTGATTCCTGTCAGCGATCGAGTATTCAGCTCCTGTCATCCGGAGACTGAATTCCAGAGGTGTATTTCGTCTTCTTTTGTTGTACAGTACGGGTAGGTCGGGGCCCTGTCCCGATCATTTCTATTGCTATTCCTAGAGGCTTGCAGTCTGTATATATTTCCCTGTGGTCAGTTGAGCCGGTCGTGTGAGGCCGTGCAGTTTTATAGCTGTTAGTACTTTTATTTCTTTTATGTTGGCCGTGTGGGGCCATAGTTTGACAGTAGTGGTGACCTTGCCGGTCACATAGCTTTCCAGCATTTCATTGTTGAGTTACAGATAACTAGACAGCATGGTGGCCTCGTCGGCCCGCATAGGTTTCCCTATATTGAATGTGTTCTGGTTAGCTGATAGTACAGGTACAGGTGGCTATAGGCCAGTTGGCTGGAGGCTGTGTTTACAGCCGTTATATAGCCGGTTTGTTTCTTGGAATAGAGCCTGGGGCCAGCCAAAGCACCAGACGTGCTTAGGCTGGACCATCTAGCAGTCCAGAGCCTAGCAGGCACCAGGTGCCCGTCATACCCTCCAAGGTGGGGTGTGACAAACTTGGTATCAGAGCAGGTCGTATCCCAAGGAGTCTTCAAGCCGTGCTAAGTAGAGTCTTGTCTATGGATGTGTTTTGCACCACATACTATAGGTAGGAGGCTGCGAGGCATAATAGGATGGTTACCCTTCTTTCATACTCAGTCGTGCCATAGCACAGTATGGTACAGGGTTGGTCCTTTTAAAACTTATCATATTCTTTGAATACAGATACAAGTCAGACTAGCAAAATCCTATCCCAGGCAGAAGATTAGATATAGCAACAGGAGAGAACATCAGCTAGTTACAAGGTAACTACAACAGCAGGAGGAGGTAACAGGAACCTCCCAATGTTATCTTTTTATTGGTTCCATCCCCAGTATATGTCGATAACTTCAGAATAGGAAGTCATAAGCATAACGAATAAATGAGTCGATTTATTTGTTATATATATATATATATATATATATAAGACTTGATTAAGATAGTAGACAATATTAGATTATCAGATAAGTGTGAGAAAGAGAGGGAAATGCAGGATTCCCACCTCCATTCCTTCAGGTGTGGTACAGTTCAATGTCTTCATTTCGTTGCAGTAAGAAAACGTTATTCCTACCCCTTAGTTTTGATCGCAGTGTAGCAAAGTGCATAAGGATTGAGACGATGTTGCCCAAAGCAGGCAGTAAGTGAAAGGTGGATTGGTTGGTTCTAGAAAGTGTTAGAAAGAGTAAGGAGCCCTTATGATTATGTAAGTTGTGCAGACCCTCACGGTAATAAGACAGAAGAGTAAGTAAGACTACTAGCTTACTCGAAGTGGGTGTAGGATATCCGTCAATGATGGACTCCCCGTAAGAGTCAAGTTCAAGTCAGGAAAGGGTTGAATCTGCCGTGGCATGCTAACAACGGCAGGGTATGTCTGCAAGATAATAGTTTTAATCTTAGCTGTGATATCAAAAGACAGGGAGAATATATGAATATGATGGGTCCGACTGCAAGTCAGAAGAAGTATAGGTTGGAACTTGACTGGCAACCTTACTGACAGTGTAAGGCAAGGAACCTTAAACCCCATAGCCCAGTTTAAGGAAGATGAAGGTGAAGAGCATGAATACTAGATTTTGAGGGGAAATCAGAATCACCTCTAGATTGATAGAACATCGTGTATTAAGGACTAAACCTTAGACGAACAGTTAAGAGACAGCAAGGTTGTAGTTTAGAATGTTGCAATATGTCCACCCAAGGAGAAGGAAAGATGGTACCAAACCAGAGACTCCAATCTAGTGTGGCCTAGAGACAAGGTCCAACAGATAGTCACGGGCCTTAATATAATGCCAAGTAAGGCCACAAGGTTCGGATGTTGACCCCACGTTGTAAGAGTGGCGAAATTTCAAATAGCAGATCATAGCTAAAGTGCAAGTGTGTGTTGCTTCCAGAATGGGATGGAAAAAAAAATCCCATGAAATGATACGAGAGGATATGAGATATCATTAGACCGTAGGAGCGGTATATCATGTGCAGTATAAAATTCAGTAAGGCATGTTAGAGATTATGTATCACCACAAAATTCAGTATGTATTGTACGTAGTAGTTGATATATATATATCTACAAATGATAGATATGATGTAAGTAGTTGGCAATGGGGGTTACAGTCACACAAATTTTGGTTAGCTGCTAGGAAATATATACAGATCGTACTGCAGGACCCCTCACCAAAAGAGAGGGTGGCACGTTAAGTGGTTGTGCATCGTTTTCCCAGTCTTGTAGGTGAGAGTCAGCCTTAGTCAACCTAGCAGCTATTATGCGGAACACCCCGCAAGTTAGCCGACCGTCCTAGTCAGACAAACCTGTGGGTACCCCAAGAAAGAGTCCATATCAGTAGTCAGTGATGGACTAGTACTTCAGCTGGTTTTCGTAAGGTATTCAGATACAGAGCCCTAACAGAAGGCCAGTCTTTACAGAATGGTTCAAAAGACCGAGAATTTCCAAGGACAGTAATATAATCCAAGGGGGTACGAATAAGGCGTAAGAAATTGGTAGTGAATTGCTAGCACAGTGTTTACTAAGACAAGGATATCGGTAGGTTCCCTACGAAGATCCAGGGACGGATCGCCTGAGAGTAGGTTGGACTAAGCACAACACCACAATTGTTCAACTAGGAGGATGAAATAGTTAGCTGTCCACAACCCCGCAGTTATGCATGAGCTACAGATGTCCGAGTAGGACATGTAGAGCCTCGTTAGACTACTGCAGCATTCGTATCATCTATCCCAGCTATTTAGTTAGTCGAGGTTATTCAGCCAGACTATTAGAGATCATGATCGTTGTCAGGATCCTCTGACCAGAAACGGGCACATGGTGTGCATATAGTCGTTCAGGTTACCTTAGCAACAAGTAGCCTTAGCATGAGGCCAGAAGGCCAGGTAAGCTCTAGCTATACCGGTAGATTACTTGTCAGATTCTCCGGTATAATAAACCAGTATGACCGTCAGTTATATGTCAATTTTTCTAAATGTGAGTTTTGGCTGAGTTCAGTAGCCTTTTTGGTCACATTGTGAGGGAGGCTGGTGTACAAGTAGATACACAGAAAATCGAAGCAGTGAAGATATAGCCCAGACCTACCACTCTGATCGAAGTACGCAATCCCTGCGGTTAGCTGGGTACTATAGAGGGGTTGTTGAAGGATTCTCCACTATAGCAGCACCTCTGACAAAGCTAACACAGAAAGCAGCGAAATTTCAGTGGACGGAGGCATGTGAGCAGAGTTTCCAAGAATTGAAAGATAGACTGACCTCCGCCCCAGTATTGGCATTGCCAGAGGGAACAGATGGGTACGCGATGTATTGTGACGCTTCAAGTTTGGGACTGGGTTGTGTGTTGATGCAGCATGGTAGGGTAATTGCTTATGCTTCCAGACAGCTGAGGAAACACGAAAAGAACTATCCGACCCATGACCTGGAATTGGCCGCAGTGATCCACTCCCTAAAAATTTGGAGGCATTATCTGTATGGAGTCCATGTAGATATCTTTACAGATCATAAAAGCCTGCAGTATATTTTCACACAGAGAGAGTTAAATCTGCGGCAGCATCGCTGGTTAGAATTGTTGAAAGATTATGATGTGAATATTCTCTATCACCCGGGAAAAGCTAATGTAGTGGCAGATGTCTTTAGCCGTAAATCTATGGGGAGTTGGCATACTTGCAGCCTGAACAACGAGAATTGTCTCGAGAATTACACCAGTTAGCCGGTTTAGCCATTCACGTAGCAGAAATAAAGGACAACAGAGCAGTAATACAGAATGTCGCAGTGTTGTCTTTAGTGGTGGAAGTAAAGGAACGACAGTATGGAGACCCTAACTGGGTTCAACTTGACCACAAGGTTCAGCAAGGAGAGGTGACATATTTTTAGGTAACCGGGGATGAAGTGTTGAGATGTAAAGGCCGCATTTGTGTTCCAGATATTTTGGGGCTTCGCCAGCAGATTATGAGCGAGGCGCATTACGCCCGCTATTCTCTCCACCCAGGCGCGACGGAAATGTACCATGATATCAAAGAAAACTACTGGTGGCCAGGTATGAAAAGAGAAATTGCCGAATTTGTAGCTCAGTGTCCTAACTGCCAACAGGTGAAAGCAAAACATTAGAAACCAGTCGGTGATTCAGGACATAGCTGTACCTCTCTGGAAATGGGAAGTAGTAAATATGGATTTTTTGGCAGGATTACCCTGTACTAAACATGGATATGACTCTATATGGGTGATAATTGACAGGTTGACTAAATCAGCTCATTTCCTGCCAGTAAGAACTACTTTCTCGGCCGAAGATTACGCGGAGTTGTATATCAGAGAGATAGTCAGATTACATGGAGTACCAGTATCCATTATTTCAGACAAAGGAACACAGTTTACAGCTAGATTTTGGCGGTCGTTTCAGAGAGGTCTGGAAACGCAGATTAATTTAAGCACAACATTCCATCCTTAGATAGATGGGCAGGCTGAGTGCACAGTTCAGACGCTCGAAGACATGTTGCGAGCGTGTGTGCTAGATTTCGGTGGTAGCCAAAGTTAGCATTTGTCGTTAATTGAATTTGCCTACAATAATAGCTATCATTCAGCCATCCAGATGGCGCCTTTTGAGGCATTATACGGGCGAAAATGTAGATCGCCGAATGGTTGGTTTGAAATCGGAGAGTCAGCGTTGGTTGGCCCAGACATTATTCAGCAGTCAAAGGAAAAGGTAAAGCTTATCCGAGAACGCTTACTGACTGCACAGAGCCGCCAGAAATCATATGCAGATGTGCGACGTAGAAATTTGGAGTTTGATGTGTATGACTGGGTATTTCTGAAGTATCCCCGATGAAAGAGGTAATGAGGTTCGGCAAGAAAGGTAAGCTCAGCCCGAGGTTTGTTGGGCCTTATCAAATTCGTCGAAGGACAGGCCGAGTAGCATATGAGTTGAATTTGCCTCCAGAATTAGAATCCGTTCATCCGGTCTTTCATGTATCTATGCTGAGGAAATGCATAGGAGACTCGTCCAGAGAAGTCCTAGTCCAGAATATCCAGGTTACGAAAAAGTTGGCCTATGAAGAGGTTCTAGTAGCTATCTTAGACAGACAGATTCGCAGATTGAGGACTAAAGATATTGCGTCTATCAAGGTATTGTGGCGTAACAGGCACCGAGAGGAGATGACTTGGGAAGTGGAGGAAGATATGAGGACCAGATATCCTCACCTATTCCAGGCCTAGTCAGGCGACAGGTATGTCCGTATTATTACTTATGTAATACCTTATAGTTGTGTATGAATAAAAGAGAAAGATTGATGCTTAGCTATTGTTATACCCCGTAGAATTCCCGGTACCTAGACGACCTATTCGCACGTTGGTTAAGCATATTTGAAGGCCATACGTGCTGGAGAAAGGCCCGGGAAAAGATCGAATGAGAAGCCCGTCGAACTATCGCGGAAGGAGCTGAGGCAGAGCCCCTCCGCGATGGCAGCGTGTCACGGAGGAGAGGCCTCCGCGATGGCTCCGTGACACGTTGGCCTTGTCCAGGCCCAAGTATATAAAGCCCCACTTCGGTTTTAAATGATAAAATCCTTAAAAATTTCCAGAGAAACAGAGGCAAACGCAGGGGGAAAAGAATGGAACGAAGGAAATTATATATTTTCGTCCGATTACGCTGCCAAATGCTGCCCAAACTCAAATTAATCCTAGATACCAAAGTATTTAGCAGCAGAGAGCATTTCTACAGATTTATTTTCGTGAAATACGGCCGACGAGTCGGCGAGCCACCGAACTAAGGTAAGTGGAATTGCTCTTAATTAGTGTCTATGTGTTCCTAGCTGAGAAGTAAATATTTCTCCCTTCTGGGTCGCTGAAAAATAGCGAGTTTTCGACCGTCTTTCGATAAGCCTAAGTTTAGGCAATAAACTATATCGAAAGTGACGTTGCTCGTTACAATAAAGTTGTATTTAGTATTAATTGACGTATTTATGAATGTAGTTGGGAGAACATAGTTGAAGTACTGGCCGAGCCTCGTCCAACGGACGAATAATTCAAAGATAAGGTATGTAAAGTTAGTTTCCTTCGGCAAGTTAAGTGATATCAGTATAGTGTGATAAATTATAGACCAGTAGAATGTTCAGAAGTCGAGTATTGCGTTATTATAAATATTGGTACTATGTGAGAAACATTGGGTTGTAATGTGTATGAAACCTATCAGTATGATATAAATTCTAACGCAAGTGTTAGAGATTTCCCAGTATACTCAGTGTGTGATGTGATATGCCATGTTAAGATATTGTTGTGTTCAGTTGGAACCCCGTGAAGTAGTACAGTATCCGTAAAGCATTTCAGAAATAGAATAACAGACTAGAATAAAGTTTAGAAAGCATGTTAGAAATAGGAGATCATGTTGATACAGAAACTCAGTAGACAGTATAGTTTTCAGCAGAAACACTATCTCGTATAGCATTTGCCCCAGTACAGCCCGGCAGGAGACTATATTCATATTTATATATATTTACCTGCCTCAGCACGTATTAAATACGTACAACTTACTATCATTAGCTCAGCATGTAATATATACGATACCTTACCCCTATTAGCCTCAGTATGTGAGATATACAGACAGTATTACTAGTTGAGACCGTTGTATTGTTTGGGGTTGGACTACCTAGCATCCATGACCGCCCAGGGTTAATAGCTGTATCGACTCGTCTGCCAGAGGACGAGGATACATCGCTCCACGGAGTGGCATGCCGTCCCACAGGGGACGAAGATGGGATGCCAGTTTTCCCCATATTTGTGCCTTGATCGGCCCTTACACACCCCAATCGAGCGGATACGCCCGGATGCAGATTCAGTAGTCCTCCGGACTCAGATGCAGTTATAGTCAGGGGCTCAGCAAGCCCAAGTGCATACCCAGGGGACCGGCGGGATGCTTACAGCTAGTATAGGAGATGGGATGACCGGGGTAGGGGTATATATTCTGTGTTGATTGTACCTCCCGCCTTATGGGGGCCGGGTAAGGTTGTGTATGCCATGTTATGTTATGTATGTTATGCCATATTACATTAGATACGAGCAGATTAGTAGTAGAATGATACGTCTCCAGGTATGATTCCTACTCCCTTCAGTATGATTAAGAACAGGTACGATCTACACCATCAGATAGTTAATCTAGTTCTTCCTACTTCAGTTTCGTCAGTTATTGCTTTACATACTCAGTACCAGTGGTACTGACGCCCAGTGGGGCGCTGCATTACTTGCCTGCAGGTACCCATAGACGAGCAGGCGATACTACGTGGTCCTCATCAGCGGTCGAGTATTCAGCTCCTGTCATCCGGAGACTGAATTTCTAGAGGTGTAGTTCAGTTCCTTTTTACTGTACAGTATGGGTAGGTCGGGGCCCTATCCCGATCGTTTCTATTATTCTTCTTAGAGGCTTGCAGTCTGTATATTTATTCCCTGTGGTCAGATGAGCCGGTCGTGAGAGGTCGTGTAGTTGTATAGCTATTAGTATTCCTTCTTTCTATTGTGATGGTCGTGTGGGGCCATAGTTGTCAGTAGTGGTGACCTTGCCGGTCACGTAGCTTTTTAATACTTTATGATTGAGTTGCAGATAACTAGACAGCATGGTGGCCTTGTCGGCCCGCATAGGTTCCCCTGAATTGAGATGTTTCTGGTCAGCTGTTAGTACAGTACTGAAGGCTATAGGCCAATGGGCCGGGGGCTGTGTTTACAGCCGTTATATAGCCCTTTGTTTTCCAGAAATGTGAGTCAGAGCCAGCCAGGCACCAGATGTGCCCAGGCTTAACAGTCCAGCAGGTCAGGTCCTAGTAGGGCACCAGGTGCCAGTCATACCCCCCAAGACGGGGTGTGACAAACTTGGTATCAGAGTAGGTCGTATCCCAGGGAGTCTGCAAGCCGTGCTAAGCAGAGTCTTGTCCATGGATGTGAGTCGTGCACCACATACTATGGATAGGAGGCTGCAAGGCATGATAGGATGGTTGTCTTTTATTCTTATTTAGTCGTGCTATAGAGCGGTACAGTATAGGGTTGAGTCCCTAAAATCTTACCATATTCTTTGGTTACAGATAATGTCAGACTAGCACCATCCTATCACAGGTCGGAACTTAGACATTGCAGCAGGAGAAGGCACCAGCAGGATGCCTCCCCCTCATTTGGAGACAGCCCAACCAGAGGGCACTACAGAGGCATCATCCCAGCCTCCTCAGCAGTCTCCACCACGTCAGGAGCCACTTGGGGCGACACTACCTTCAGCAGCCCCTATATTGACTCCTTCTGACCAGGAGGTTAGGAGTGCTGTAGTTATGTTAGCACAGATGATGGCTGCTCAGCGTCAGCCAATGCCATCTATAGTTGCAGAATCATCAGGAGGGCCCGGTAGTTCGAGGGTCCGAGAGTTCTTAGCTTTGAATCCCCCAGAATTTATAGGTACGGATCGGACAGAGGACCCTCAGGATTTTCTGGACCAAATGCAGAGGATCTTCAGGGTTATGCATGCCACGTCTACCGAGTCAGTTGAGTTGGCAGCATTCCGGTTATGGGATATTGCGGTGTTATGGTATGAAAGCTGGGAGAGGTCCCGAGGGAGAGATGTTTCCCCTCCCACCTTGTCCAGCTTTTCAGGAGCCTTTCTGGATCATTATTTTCCGTGGGAGATTCGACAGGCCCGGGTAGACCAGTTTCTACATCTAGAACAGGGGGCCATGAGTGTTCGGGAATATTCTTTGCAGTTTGATTCCTTAGACCGATATGCACCGGCCTTCGTTGATACCATGGCATCCAGAGTGCATCGCTTTATTACGGGGTTGAATCCAGAATATGTTGAGATTTGCACTACAGCCACACTGCGGGAGGATATGGACATTGCCCGAATTCAGGCATTTGCCCAGAATATTGAGGGCATCAGACAGCGACAACGAGAGGTCAGAAGGGTTAATCAGGAACAGCGTCGCCGAAACAGGCCAGTTGAGTTACAGAGAGAGGCCCGGGGAGGACCTAGGCCCCGATTGTCAGACAGGCCGCCCAGGCCCCCGCCTCCGCCACAGTCACAGGGGGGTAGATTCAGTCGCAGGAGGCAGTCAGGGACTGGTAGAGGCTCGCAGATGGCAGATTCACCATCACAGAGGAGGGCAGAGCAGAGCAGGCATACCCTACCACTTTGCCCTATATGCAGTCGACGCCATCTTGGAGCATGCAGATATGGCTCCACCGCATGTTATATTTGTGGCCAAGAAGGCCATTTGATGAAAGATTGCCCAGCCAGAGGTCGAGAGGACCATGATAGACAGGATGGGGCATCAGTAGGGTCACGAGCCACAGCATCCTCGACTGGGCGCAGGCCCTCAGTTTCAGCAGGCAGGGGTCGGGGCAGATCAGGGGCCTCCAGTACAGGTGCGGGCCCAAGCTGCACATATGCCTTACCAGGGAGTCAAGATTCAGAAGCGTCGCCTGATGTTGTGACAGGTATGCTAACTATCTGCTCACACCCTGCTTATGTGTTAATTGATCCAGGGTCTACTTTGTCCTATATTACTCCATTTGTGGCACGGAAGTTTAGTATTGTATTAGAATCATTACAGCAGCCCTTCTTAGTATCTACGCCCATCGGTGACTCTATCACAGCTAGCCGAATCTACCGCGGGTGTACAGTAGAGATTGCTGACCGTCAGACCACAGTAGATCTGGTCGAGTTAGAAATGATAGACTTCGATGCCATAATGGGTATGGACTGGTTAGTACCATGCTTTGCCAATGTTGAATGTTGGACCAAAACGGTCCGATTCCACTTCCCAGGAGAAGCAGTATGGGAGTGGAAGGGCAGCATCGCTACGCCAAAAGGTAGGTTTATTTCCTACCTTCAGGCGAGGAAGTTGATATCCAAGGGATGCATTTGTCATCTGGTCAGAGTTTAGTATATCCAAGCAGAATCTCCGACACTCCAGTCTGTCCCAGTGGTGAATGAATTCCCAGATGTATTTCCTGATGAGTTACCTGGTATTCCCCCAGAAAGGGAAATAGACTTTGCTATCGACTTGTTACCAGGCACACAGCCAATATCAATACCTCCTTATCGTATGGATCCTGCAGAACTCAGAGAATTAAAGGAGCAGTTGAAACATTTGTTAGATAAAGGTTTTATCAGGCCGAGTACTTCACCATGGGGTGCACCAGTTTTATTCGTAAGGAAGAAAGATGGCTCGCTCCGAATGTGCATAGATTATCGGCAGCTAAATAAAGTTACAGTAAAGAACAAGTATCCGCTCCCCAGAATTGATGACTTATTTGATCAGTTGCAGGGAGCCAGATACTTTTCAAAGATTGACTTGCGGTCCGGATATCACCAGGTCCGAGTACGTGAGAGAGATATTCCTAAGACAGTGTTCAGGACCCGATATGGACATTTTGAATTTCTAGTTATGTCCTTCGGGTTAACGAATGCCCCAGCAGTCTTTATGGACCTGATGAATAGTATTTTCAGACGTTTTCTGGACTTGTTCGTGATAGTATTTATTGATGATATTCTGGTGTATTCACGCTCTGAAGCAGATCACCGGACTCATTTGCGGACAATGCTCCAGATTCTTAGGGACCGCCAGTTGTATGCTAAATTTTCGAAGTGTGAATTCTGGCTTAACTCAGTGGCCTTTTTAGGGCATATTGTCTCAGACGCTGGTATACAGGTAGACAAGCAGAAGATAGAAGCAGTTAAGTCATGGCCTAGGCTTACCACCCCGACTGAAGTTCATAGCTTTCTAGGGTTGGCAGGATATTACAGGAGATTCGTTGAAGGGTTCTCGACTATCGCGGCACCTCTGACCAAATTAACACAGAAAGCAGCAAAATTTCAGTGGACAGAGGCATGCGAGCAGAGTTTCCAGGAACTGAAAGACAGATTAACCTCCGCTCCAGTGTTAGCATTGCCGAAAGGCACAGAAGGTTATTCAGTCTATTGCGATGCGTTAGGTGTCGGATTGGGTTGTGTGTTGATGCAGCATGGTAGAGTAATTGCATATGCCTCCAGACAGCTGAGGAAACACGAAAAGAATTATCCTACCCATGACCTGGAATTGGCCGCAGTAATCCACGCGTTAAAGATGTGGAGGCATTACCTGTACGGAGTTCATGTTGATATTTATACCGATCACAAGAGATTACAGTACATTTTCACTCAGAGGGAGTTAAATCTACGGCAACACCGCTGGTTGGAGCTGCTAAAAGATTATGATGTGAATATTCTATACCACCCCGGAAAAGCTAATGTTGTAGCAGATGCCCTGAGCCGTAAGTCAATGGGGAGTTTAGCGTATTTACGACCTGAGAAACAGAAATTAGCTAAGGAAATTCATCAGTTAGCTGGTCTAGCCGTTCGAATAATTGGAACAGGAAATGATGAAGCAGTAATTCAGAATTCTGCGGTGTCATCATTGGTTACAGAGGTAAAAGAACGACAGTACGAGGATCCCGATTTAGTCCAGCTCAGAGATAGAGTTCAGAAGGGTAAGGAGCCAGATTTTCAGATAACCGAGGATAATGTGCTACGTTGTAAGGGCCGCCTCTGTGTCCCAAATGTTTCAGGGCTTCGTGGATGAATCATGCATGAGGTACACTATGCTCGCTATTCCCTTCATCCAGGAGCGACGAAAATGTACCACGATATCAGAGACATTTATTGGTGGCTAGGTATGAAAGCTGAGATAGCTGAATTTGTGTCTAGATGTTCTAATTATCAGCAGGTAAAAGCCGAGCACCAGAAACCGGGCGGTTTGACGCAAGAGATAACGGTACCTATGTGGAAATGGGAAGCAATAAACATGGATTTTGTAACAGGGTTACCCCGTACTAGACGCAGAAATGATTCCATTTGGGTAATAGTTGATAGGCTGACAAAATCGGCTCATTTCCTGCCAGTGAGGGCTACCTTCTCAGCTGAGGATTATGCCGAATTATATATCAGAGAAATAGTTAGATTGCATGGGGTGCCGGTATCTATTATTTCAGATAGGGGAGCACAGTTTACAGCTACATTCTGGCAGTCGTTTCAAAAAGGTTTTGGGACGCAGGTTAACTTGAGCACAACATTCCATCCTCAAACAGATGGGCAAGCGGAACGTACAATTCAGACGCTCGAAGATATGCTACGAACGTGTGTGTTAGATTTTGGGGGTAGCTGGGATGAACATCTCTCGTTAATTGAATTTGCTTATAATAACAGCTACCATTCAGCTATTCAGATGGCGCCTTTAGAGGCATTATACGGGCGGAAGTGTAGATCGCCGGTGGGCTGGTTTGAGATAGGAGAATCAGCACTAGTTGGCCCAAACATTGTTCGGCAGTCCGAGGAAAAGATAAAGCTTATCCGAGAACGTTTACTAACCGCTCAGAGCCGCCAGAAGTCTTATGCAGATAGGCGGCGCAGAAATCTAGAATTTTCAGTAAATGACTGGGTATACCTGAAAGTGTACCCGATGAAAGGGGTAATGAGGTTTGGTAAGAAAGGCAAGCTTAGCCCGAGATTTATTGGGCCATATCAGATTCGGCGAAGAATAGGCCGAGTTGCATACGAGTTGAACTTGCCTCAAGAGCTAGCATCTGTTCACCCAGTGTTCCACGTCTCTATGTTAAGGAAGTTCGTAGGGGACCCTTCTACAGTAGTTCCAGTTCAGGAGGTTCAGGTCACAGAAGAGTTAGCCTATGAAGAGGTTCCCGTAGCCATTTTAGATAGACAGATTCGCAGACTGAGAACTAAAGATGTGGCATCTGTCAAAGTATTGTGGCGTAACAGAAATCGGGAGGAAAAGACATGGGAGGCTGAAGAAGATATGAAAACCAGATACCCTCATCTATTTCAGGCCTAATCAGGCGACAGGTATGTCCGTATTATTATTTATGTCGTACCTTATGGTTGTATGTTGTAAATGATAAAGAAAGAAGTGATATTTAGTTGTCCAGTGGATCTTAGAATATTGTGTGCAGTGCCTGTGTTGGACTTTTCTGCATTTCAGGTTTTTGCGATAGTCCATATTACAGGGGAAACTCTGCCGAAATTTTTCTAGAAAGTAAAGTAAGTAGTCCTCTAGATGACAGTGTACATTCGAGGACGAATGTTCTTAAGGGGGGGAGAATGTTATACCCCGTAGAATTTCCGGCACCTAGACAACCTATTCGCACGTTGGTTAAGCATATTTGAAGGCCATACGTGCTGGAGAAAGGCCCGGGAAAAGATCGGACGAGAAGCCCATCGAACCATCGCGGAAGGAGCCGAGGCAGAGCCCCTCCGCGATGGCAGCGTGTCATGGAGGAGAGGCCTCCGCGATGGCTCCGTGACACGTTGGCCTTGTCCAGGCCCAAGTATATAAAGCCCCACTTCGGTTTTAAATGATAAAATCCTTAAAAATTTCCAGAGAAACAGAGGCAAACGCAGGGGGAAAAGAAAGGAACGGAGGAAATTATATATTTTCGTCCGATTACGCTGCCAAACGCTGCCCAAACTCAAATTAATCCTAGATACCAAAGTATTTAGCAGCAGAGAGCATTTCTACGAATTTAGTTTCGTGGAATACGGTCGACGAGTCGGCGAGCCACCGAACTAAGGTAAGTGGAATTGCTCTAAATTAGTGTCTATGTGTTCCTAGCTGAGAAGTAAATATTTCTCCCTTCTGGGTCGCTGAAAAATAGCGAGTTTTCGACCGTCTTTCGATAAGCCTAAGTTTAGGCTATAAACTATATCGAAAGTGACGTTGCTCGTTACAATAAAGTTGTATTTAGTATTAATTGACGTATTTATGAATGCAGTTGGGAGAACATAGTTGAAGTACCGGCCGAGCCTCGTCCAACGAACGAATAATTCAAAGATAAGGTATGTAAAGTTAGTTTCCTTCGGCAAGTTAAGTGATATCAGTATAGTGTGATAAATTACAGACCAGTAGAATGTTCAGAAGTCGAGTATTGCGTTATTATGAATATTGGTACGATGTGAGAAACATTGGGTTGTAATGTGTATGAAACCTATCAGTATGATATAAATTCTAACACAAGTGTTAGAGATTGCCCAGTATACTCAGTATGTGATGTGATATGCCATGTTAAGATATTGTTGTGTTCAGTTGGAACCCCGTGAAGTAGTACAGTATCCGTAAAGCATTTCAGAAATAGAATAACAGACTAGAATAGAGTTTAGAAAGCATGTTAGAAATAGGAGATCATGTTGATATAGAAACTCAGTAGACAGTATAGTTTTCAGCAGAAACACTATCTCGTATAGCATTTGCCCCAGTACAGCCCGGCAGGAGACTATATTCATATTTATATATATTTACCTGCCTCAGCACGTATTAAATACGTACAGCTTACTATCATTAGCTCAGCATGTAATATATACGATACCTTACCCCTATTAGCCTCAGTATGTGAGATATACAGACAGTATTACTAGTTGAGACCGTTGTATTGTTTGGGGTTGGACTACCTAGCATCCATGACCGCCCAGGGTTAATAGTTGTATCGACTCGTCCGCCAGAGGACGAGGATACGTCGCTCCACGGAGTGGCATGCCGTCCCACAAGGGACGAAGATGGGATGCCAGTTTTCCCCATATTTGTGCCTTGATCGGCCCTTACACACCCCAGTCGAGCGGATACGCCCGGGTGCAGATTCAGGAGTCCTCCGGACTCAGATGCAGTTATAGTCAGGGGCTCAGCGAGCCCAAGTGCATACCCAGGGGACCGGCGGGATGCTTACAGCCAGTATAGGAGATGGGATGACCGGGGTAGGGGTATAGATTCTGTGTTGATTGTACCTCCCGGTTTATGGGGGCCGGGTAAGGTTGTGTATGCCATGTTATGTTATGTATGTTATGCCATATTACATTAGATACGAGCAGATTAGTAGTAGAATGATACGTCTCCAGGTATGATTCCTACTCCCTTCAGTATGATCTGCCCTCTGATTTTAATAGTGTGGATTCTGATGGCCGGGTTCCAATTTGCATAAAATTCCCGGACCAAGTGAAGGTTGCACTCCTTGGGCTCATGAAAAATAAAGCTGAGCCCAGTTGCTTCGATCCTCTGTACAATGCGAGGGAACTCCTGTGCGAGTGGTTCCCTTGCAATATGTTCCTCCGGGAAGTACTTGTTTTCTTTGTGTTTCGCATACCATTTCTTCCCTTCATCGGTGACCCATCGTGTTCCGTATTGGCGGCGTTGGCCGCGCGGAACAGCGGGTGCAGCTGGGACTGCAGTGCCCAGTCTCATCCTTTTCCGTCCGGTGCCTGAGGTAGAAGCACCCTTGCCTTTATCTTGTCTGCTAGCCATTGTACCTGTCAATTTACACAAACCAGCACAACGTTAAGCTAAAAACTTGTTAGCTTCGGCTAAGGTCGGGTTACACAAAATTTACCCCACACTTAGTCCTTAACAATATTTATAAAATTTCAGCAAGGATAGCTCTATTTACAACCCCAAACACAAACAACTATACACCTCTTGCTTAGTGCGTTCACAACAAAAATTCGACAGCATAACGGTTAGTGTACTACTCCGACTTCATACAGCTAATTCCCAATCCTACTACCGCTAACAATTCAACCATCGCACTTCGCAACAAAACAACAACAAAAATAAAAACAACTAGAAAAACATTTTATATACAAGCTAATCTAAACAATCTAACCAATTCACACTTTATGCATTTTCCCACAAAAATTCCAGAATTCGTCGTCTTTTAACATTTATACAATATTTACCACGACTTATCTCAAATAATAAACACACCCCGGCATCGATTTCATCCAATTATCAAGTTGCCCAAGTCAAATTTAACAACCCAAGCCCTAGAATGCAATTCGACAATTAATTTTTGAATTATTTACATAATCGACAAGTTCAAACGCTAACTACAACAATCCGAACATAATCAATCACAAAATAATTCAATATCATGGTTAATTTCTACCTAGGGTGATATATCTCACCTTACATGCCCAAATTTGACAAAAATCGCCAAAAAATTGAGTTAGACGATGAAAACATACCTTAGAATTGAAGAACCGAAGAAACTTGACGTTTTTCCTTGCCTATTAACGTGGCACGTTGCTTGGGGAGGGGGAAATGTGTGTTTGGTCGCGGAGGGAAGAGGGAATGGGAAAAATTGGGGCGAAATCGGTGTTATATTTAAAGAAAACACGCGGGTCACCCGGAAACCCGGTGTGACCCGGCACTGGATAAGGGGCAACGTGTCACGGAGGGTAACGCGGAGCCCCTCCTCCGTGACACGGAGCCAACGCGTTGGCTTACTGGATTTTTGAAAAATCCAGATTTTGCCTTCAACGTGTCACGGAGGCCAACGCGGTGCACTGCCTCCGTGACACGGCGCCAACGCGCCAGTGCTCTGGTTCACCAATAAATTTAATTTTTCATACCTCGCCTCATTTTCTCGATTCCATGTATATTTCCTCCGTTATACCTGAAAATCACCTCACTAAACAAAAAATTGGTTAAATTAATAGATTTCCCTAACTAAAATAAAAAAATAGTAACTAAAATGCAAATCTAAACCTAATCAAGAAAAGAAAAAGAAAAATAAAAATTATTTACACTAAAAAGAAAGAAAGAAAATATTTTTCACGGGTTGCCTCCCGTGCAGCGCCTGGTTTACCGTCGCAGCTCGACGTCTTGTAAGCTCACTTGTCCACTAGGGAGATGGACGATTTGTCCCGATCATGGTCATCCCCCCAGTAGTTCTCAACCTTATCCGGTGGCCTACCTAGTAACTCTCGGGAATCACTCAATCCATTAGCATTCCCATGATCAATTATGTTGATCACCGAGAGTTCCTTATAAACAGTCGGGAGCTTAGGTACCTTGTACACGTCGAACACTTCGACCTTGTCATGTGCTCGCATCATGAGTTGACCCGCAGCTACATTAATTAATGCCTTTCCGGTTGCCAAAAAGGGTCGTCCCAAAATAAATGGGACTTCAGCATCTGGTTCAAAGTCCAGAACAATAAAATCGACCGGAAAAATGAGGGAGCCTACTTGCACTAACACATCCTCAACAATGCCATCCGGCTTAGCTAAAGACCTGTCTGCTAGCTGCAAGATTACCGTTGTAGGTCTAGGACTCCCTAGACCTAACTTTCTGAATACCGAAGATGGCATCAGATTTATGCTTGCCCCCAAGTCGCATAATCCATGCGCTCGGATACTTTGCCCAATAGTCAGCTGGATAGTAAAACTTCCAGGGTCTTTCAATTTTGTGGGCAACCTATTCTGAATACGGGAAGTGCATTCCTCCGTTAAAGCTACCGTGGCATACTCAGTCAAACGACTTTTGTTAGCCACGATGTCTTTAATATACTTCGCATATTTTGGCACTCCCTGCAAGACATCAACAAGAGGTAAGTTAACATGTACCTGTTTAAGTACCTCCATGAATTTCTGGAAACACGCCTCCTCTTTGTGTTTCTTAAGTCGTTGAGGGAACGGGGGTGGAGGCCTTTCTGGTTCAGCTTCTTTAGTCTTCCCCTTATCTGAAATATGCTCTCCCTCAACATCTGCTGCTCCTGACTTTTGAGGTGGTATTTCCGGTTCCACCTCCTGACTTGTGATTTCTGAATTGAGCTTGATAATTTTGTTGCCCTCCTTGGTTTCTGTGCATACCCTGCCCTGAACCTTGGCCTTATTGATTGTTGCTACCCCACGAAAAATTCGGATGGTTCCTCCAATTTGAGTTGTAGCCACTACCAAACTGCTGTTGATTTCTCTGTGCATTGCCCACAAAGTTAACGGAATCAGGATTTGCACCACAACATTCGGCTGAATGCTCACTACTACCACACACTTCACACCACATCTGTTGAACTGCATTGACTGAAGCTGAAGGCTGGTTCAAATTTATAGTGCTGAAGTGAGTGTTTAACTGATTTTGCAAAGCAGCTATCTGTGCAGCGATAGCTGTGAATCCATCCACTTCAAGCACTCCCGCTGCTTTCCTTGCTCCATCCCTTGAAGAATCTGCATTCCATTCTGGATTGCCTTGTGAAATTCAGTTGAGCAAAGTGTACAGCTCCTCGTAGGTCTTCTCCAGCGCTTGCCCTCCAGCTGCTGAATCTAACAGAATTTTAGTGTGGGGTTCCAAACCCTCAATAAATGTGTGTACCAACACCTCATTGGACTGATGATGGTGACGACAGTCCCGCAACATGGATTTGAATCTTTCCCAGGCTTGATATAGATTTTCCCCTTCCCTTTGTTTAAAACTTAGGATTTGACTCCTATGTCTGGCTGTTTTACCAGAAGGGAAAAATCTAATAAGAAACTTCCGTGCAAGATCATCCCACGTTGATATAGAGTTGGGTGGTTCAGCTTTTAACCACCTCTTGGCTTCACCAAGTAAGGAAAATGGAAATAAGGTGAGCCGAACATAATCAGGTGACACTCCAGCGGGTATATAAGTGTCACTTATCTCCAAAAAGTTCTGGAGATGTTATTGTGGATCTTCGTGAGGGAGACCGGTAAATTGCCCGCTTGTGTGCAAAAGTTGCACCATATTCTGCTTTAATTCAAACCTCCCTCCAGGCTCTGGTTTGCAGATGCTAGAATGTACATTATTAGCGTGTAGGATTGCCACCTCGTGAACCGGCCTTGCTGCTGCTTCATCGGGCACTAAAACTGCCCGCACAACTGGTGGATTTGGTTGCTCCATCATAGACTGTTTAAGCAACTGCAGCTTCTTTCGAAGAGCTTCTCTACGTTGACTATGAAACTCATGCTCAGGCTCTAAGTAAGATTCCACCAGATCTTTGTCCCTTGCCAGTGTTCACTGAAACAAAATCTGCAAAATACAGGCTAAGACCAAGTTGTTAACACTTAAGAAAATAAAAATACAAATACAGTAAATTTACACTAAACAAAATTTGTACAAATCACCTAGCCTCCCCGGCAACGGTGCCAAAAACTTGTTCGCGGTTGTTCTGCTCGTTGGTAATTTATATTAAAAACTGACACGCAAGTGCACGTGGTCAAACAAGTAATAAAGTGGCTAAGTAGCCAAGTATCGATCCAAGGAGGCTCAAGATATGTAAAATTGCCTAATTTACTATATTTCTATTTAACTTCTAATTATGCTAACAACAATGTAACCAATAGTTAATTGAGTTTTTGTTTCTAAGCTATATACTACAATTAATAACAACTATTTACTTTTGAATTCAGACAATGGATGTGAACATGCCAAGGTTAAGAACAAGTAATGAACTTGATAATCATGATAATTTGGTTAATCTCTTCTTCATGTTGCTAGCCAAGAACATTCGCCTAGAAATTAAAACTCTCGTATTTAATTTCACTTTAGAATCATAAACCATCCGTCTACATTTCTGTGATCAAATGCAATTTATGACCTAGCACTACAATTCCGGTTCCTAAATTGACTTATACGGCTTTCAAGTATATTTCTATCAGGAAAGCACATCAAAACCCAATTTTCCCAAATCAAGTTAAGAACAATACCCTATTAATTCACAACTTTCCAATTTCTTGCTCTTTCGAGTGAAATTGGACTTTTTAGATATACATTAATGTTGGCTAATCACTAATGCAGTAAGAACAAGAATTAATAGAACAACATTAAAGAAGAAGAATAAAACCATATCAATTAAAATCAGAATTCATTACACATGTTCAAAACCTCAGCTAGGAAGAGAATTAGCCACTCATTCTTGGATTGATCATCTTCAAATGAGTGTAAATCATACATACAATTGATAGAAAGAAGAAAGGAAGAGAAGAAATCCCTTAGCTTTTCCAATCTTCAACTGCTGCTAACCCACGTTCCTGCTCTCCACTTCTGAACTCAGTCTAAAAACTCAAAAAAAACTAATTAAAATAAACCTAAGTGTGCTATTTATACTAGTGGGAAATTTTTCCCGGAATAACAAGCAACGTGTCACGGAGGCCAACGCGGAGCACTGCCTCCGTGACACGGCATGGACGCGGACCTTCACTAGAATTTCCAGGGTCCGGTAAATTAGCCTCAACGTGGCACGGAGGCCATCGCGGAGGCCTCTCTCCGTACCACGGAGCTGACGCGCAGGCACACTGGAAATTGCCATTTTAATTCATGTCCAGGCAGTGTGCTACCGCGATGGTAGCGTGGCACGGCTCCATCGCGGAGCCCCTATAAATCATGCATTCCAGGGTCTTTACCACGCTCGCATCCCAGTCCAACTCCGACATAGTTCCAACATGCATTTTAGCTCCTAAAAATCACATTTACCTGCAAAACAAATGCTAATCATGTTGGTTAGTATAAATTCGCATTTTATTACCAATTACATGATATTATATACACATTGCACAACAAACAAGGTAAAAATGATACGTTTGAGTATCACTTGAGCATATAAATCTGCCCAAGATCATTAGGCACTCAACCTTTTATCTATTCATCCATATAGGATGGCTCTTACTGAACTCATAGAACTAAAGGAACAATTGAAGGATTTTCTAGACAAGGGATTTATCAGGCCGAGTACCTCACCATGGGGTGC
Source organism: Datura wrightii (assembly GCA_035772735.1). Lineage (NCBI taxonomy): Eukaryota > Viridiplantae > Streptophyta > Magnoliopsida > Solanales > Solanaceae > Datura > Datura wrightii. Next base: position 151,456,632 of record JASDFA010000018.1, read on the forward strand.
TCCAGTTCTATTCGTGAGAAAGGACGGCTCCCTCCGTATGTGTATAGATTATCGACAATTGAATAAAGTTACTATCAAGAATAAGTACCCGCTTCCCAGAATAGATGACCTATTTGATCAGTTACAGGGAGCGAGGTATTTTTCAAAGATTGACTTGAGATCAGGATATCATCAAGTTCGGGTTTGTGAAAGAGATATTCCAAAGATTGCCTTCAGGACCAGATATGGCCACTTTGAATTTCTAGTCATGTCCTTCGGACTGATAAATGCCCCAGCAGTGTTTATGGACCTGATGAACAACATTTTCAGACCATACCTGGACTTGTTCATGATAGTATTTATCGATGATATTCTGGTGTACTCCCACTCAGAGGCAGATCACCAGGATCATCTATGGACAGTGCTCCAAATTCTTAGAGACCGCCAGCTATATGCAAAATTTTCTAAATTTGAATTTTGGCTGAATTCAGTAGCCTTCTTTGGCCATATTGTGTCAGATACTGGTATACAGGTAGATATGCAGAAGATAGAGGCAGTGAAAATATGGCCTAGACCTACCACTCTGACCGAGGTATGTAGTTTCCTGGGGCTAGCCGGATATTACAGAAGGTTTGTGGAAGGATTTTCCACTTTAGCAGCACCTTTAACCAAACTGACGTAGAAGGCTGCAAAATTCCATTGGACGAAAGCATGTGAGTAGAGCTTCCAGGAATTGAAAGATAGGTTGACATCGGCACCGGTACTAGCGTTGCTAGAAGGAACGGATGGTTATGCAGTCTATTGTGAAGCTTTGGGTGTAGGGTCAGGATGTGTTTTGATGCAGCATGATATGGTGATTGCCTATGCTTCCAGGCAGCTGAGGAAGCATGAGAAGAACTACCCTACCCATGACCTGGAATTAGCCGTGGTGATTCATGCCTTGAAAATATGGAGACACTACCTATATGGCGTCCATATAGATATTTTCACTGATCACAAAAGCCTGCAGTATATTTTCACCCAGAAAGAGTTGAATTTGCGGCAGCGTCACTGGTTGGAGCTATTAAAGGATTATGATGTGAATATTTTATATCATCCAAGAAGGGTCAATGTTGTAGCAGATTCCCTTAGCCGCAAATCCATGGGAAGCCTAGCATATTTACAGCCCGAGCAGCAGGAATTGGCTCGAGAATTGCATCAGCTAGCTAGTTTAGCCTTTCATATAGTAGAATCAGGAGATAATGGAGCGGTAATCCAGAATACCGTAGTATCATCATTGGTTGTAGAAGTGAAGGAACGACAGTATGAAGATTCTAGCCTGGTTCAACTCAGAAATAGGGTCCAGTGAGAGGAAGTGACAAATTTCCAAGTAACCAAGGATGGAGATTTGAGATATAGGGATCGCCTCTGTGTTCTAGACGTGGCAGGGCTTCGCCAGCAAATTATGGGTGAGGTACACTATGCTTGTTACTCTCTCCATCTAGGTTCGAAAAAGATGTACCATGACGTAAAAGATATTTACTGGTGGCCAAGAATGAAAAATTAGATAACAGAATTCGTATCTCAATGTCCCAATTGCCAATAGGTGAAAGCTGAACATCAGAAACCAGGCGGACTAACACAGGATATAACATTGCCTTTATGGAAATTGGAGGCAGTTAATATGGATTTCATAGTAGGGTTACCTTGTACCAGGCGTAAATATAATTCTATCTGGGTAATTGTTGACAGGTTGACAAAATCAGCTCACTTTTTGCCAGTAAGGGCTACTTTTTCAGCCGAAGATTATGCTGAGTTGCATATTAGAAAAATAGTCAGATTGCATGGTGTTCCATTGTCAATCATCTCTGACAGAGGAGCGAAGTTTACAACTAAGGTTTGGCAATCTTTTCAGAGGGGCCTGGGGACGCAGGTTAACCTGAGCATAGCCTTCCATCCTTAGACAGACGGGTAGGCAGAACGTACCATCCAATCACTTGAGGATTTGTTATGGGCGTGTGTGCTAGATTTTGGAGGCCACTGGGATGAACATCTACCACTTTTTGGATTTTGCCTATAATAACAGTTGTCATTCAGCAATTCAGATGGCACCTTATGAAGCGTTATATGGATGAAAGTGCAGGTCGCCAGCTGGTTGGTTTGAGGTAGGAGAATCAGCATTGATTGGACCAGATATTATTCATCAGTCAGAAGAGTAAGTAAATCTTATCAGGGAATGTCTACTGACAGCTCAGAGCCGCCAGAAATCTTATGCTGATGTGCGGCGAAGAAATCTAGAGTTTAATTTGGGTGACTGGGTATTCCTAAAGGTTTCACCGATGAAAGGTGTGATGAGGTTTGGTAAGAAAGAAAAGCTCAGCCTGAGGTTTATATGGCCTTATCATATTCGCTGAAGGATACGCCAGGAGGCTTATGAATAGGATTTACCTCCAAAATTAGAATCCGTTCACCCAGTTTTTCATATATCAATGCTGAGGAAGTGCATAGGAGATCCCTCATGGATTGTCCCAGTCAAAGACCTCCGAATCACTAAGGAGTTAGCTTATGAAGAAGCTCCAGTAGCCATACTAGATCGGGAGGTCCGCATACTAAGAAGTAAAATGTTGCTTCCGTTAAAGTGTTGTGCCGAAATAAGAACCGAGAGGAGATGACCTGGGAAGAGAAGGTGATATGAAAACTAGATATCCTTAGTTATATTAGACTTAGTCAGATTGTGCAGCCAGAGGTACGTTGTTATTGTTGTTTCATAAGTTGCATTATATACATGTATATGTGAGATAATTGACTTTAGTCTATTGTGAAATGAATGCCATAGTATTGTGTGGAGTACCTGTGTTGGACTTTTCTGTGTTTTAGGGTTTTTGGATAGTCCATATTATAGGGGAGACTCTACTGAAATTTTTCCAGAATAAGTATTTGCAAGGTTAAGGTTCTTGCAAGTAGAAGTTAACATTCGAGGATGAATGTTCTTAAGGGAGGGGGGAGGATGTTACACCCCGTAAGTTTTTAACATTTAATCGGCCTATTCGTATGTTGGTTAAGTGTTTTAGAGTGCCACACATACAAGGAAAGGGCCTGGGGAAAGGCCGAACGAGTGCCAAGTTGGGATTTCGCGAGAGGAGGCCGAACCAAGCTGTCCAGAGGGGCAAAGTGGCACGGAGCAGAATCAGCACGTTAGCCAACGTGGCACAGAGCAGAATCAGCGCGTTGAGCAATGTGCCACGTTGCCTTATCTGCTGCCTCAAGTATATAAGGGTCTCACACTTAGAAGTTAAGTTATAATTTATAAACCACGACCAACAGAGGATAGGGACGAAGGAAAAAATATAATTTTCATCCAATTACGCTGCTAAACGCCGTCCAAATCCAAATTAACTTCGGGTATTAAAGTATAAGGGTGCAGGGAGTCATCGTCCCGCTGAGCCAAAGTTGTTGTAATTGCTCCAAACTAGTGTCAATACGATCTCAGGATTAAAGTAAGCATTTCACCCTTCTAGACTTTTGAGAAATAACGAGGTTTCGACCGTGTTCCGTAAAGTTGGAATATAGTTAATATTTATATATAAAGTATTCCTTTTTGCCAAATTTAGTGTTAAAACTAGTCCTATCTTTCCAGTAACACGATTTTGGTTAGGAGGAGCTATTTAATACTAATTGGAACTCGCCAGTTAATCCATAAATAGGAACAAGGTATGTTAAGGCATTTTCTTTCGACAAGTTAGTTTCTTCAGCATAGTAATCCAGTATGAATCCCAGTAAAGTATGTCAGGAGTATGTTACCATGTTTAGTTGTCGTTGTCAGATGAGACTCATAATTTAGTAGGGCACCAGGTGCCAGTCATGCCTCCCAAGGTGGGGCGTGACATATTAAATCCCCCCTTAGTACTCTATGCAGTTTCATATTCATCAGCCCAACTCATGTTAAAATGTGCACTCTAGTTGCATAAGTTCAGTTAGTATATCTATCTCAGTCCGTAGTCAGTCACTGCTTCAGAAATTAGGTTATAGCTTTCAGTTTAGCATTGCGGCTTTTTCCTTAGTCTTCCAGCTTATTTAGCCTTTATTCCGGGGTGAATGATTCCAAAGGGGAGATATTATAACACCCCAAATGTTTCTTATACCAAACCCAGACTTAGCATGAAAAACCAAAAAGAAACCAAAAAATTTAATCTCAGAACGACTCAGACAACGAGTCATTATCAGCAAAAACGATCTGTTATATGAGCCATTGTCATAATCTACAAGTTTTCATTTAGGAATCAACGTGACCTGGAATGACTCATTGTGGGGAGTAACGAGTCTTCCTGTCACTCGTTGTTGCTCCATTTAGAAACCTGTCCAAACCTCCCTAGAACCAACAAGCTAGACAATGAGCCATTGTTTGGTGTAACGACTCGTCAAGTGAGTCATTGTCTGGGAGGGGTGAAAGGATGGAAAAATATCCAGAGGTAACGAGTCGTTATAAGGAGTAATGACTCATCTTACGAGCCATTAGATGGAGTTTAGAAAAATTATCCAAAATTCATTAGTGACCACGGGTGAAACCAATGACTCGTTGTCTCATCTAATGAGTCATTATTCCCATACGTTGGTCAAGCTCAAAACTAGAAGTTTGAAAGCCCAAGATGAACGACTAGTCCCAATAAGTCATGGTCATCACCAACAACTCATTGTGTGACCCGTTGGATCCCAACGGACAGTTTTCCAGACGCTTTCTCAGGGGTATCTTTGTAACTCTCTATTATTTTAATGCCTAAACTACATTGTTTGGGGTGTGTTTTAAAGGATATTTAGTGAGTTTATCGAATATTTTCTCTTATTTTCCACCTTCCCCTCAAAGTCAGCACGAATAAACTAAGTTAGGAAGTACAGAGCAAGAAGAAGGGTTTTATTTCCTTCTCAGATTTCTCAAGGATTTCTTAGGGATTCTACTACAGGTAAGTGGGATTCCAACAAGGAAATTTATTTCACCTTTGTGTCCTAAAATTCTTACAGAAATCTGGTTAATTCCAGCCCTATAGAAAGTCAAAACTAGGGTTGTTCTTCAGACAGATTATGATTTTCCTTTTTGCTATAATTTCGGATGTTTTAAAAGATTATTAGCAGTTGTAATTCATGCTTGGTATTTCAGTTCATGAAGTATTTATATTCGCCCTGTCACGCCCCGCCTTGGGAGGCATGACTGGCACCTGGTGCCCTACTACGATCTAGACTACTTAACTAACTAAGCCTAAGCCCCTCTAGTGTAAGGCTGGATCTAACTCTGGATTCAAGAAAATGACGGGCTATATAGTGGCTGTAAATACAGCCCCGGCTGACAAGGCCTATAGCCACCTGTTAAAAGCAAACAGCTAACCAGAAACAACTAAATATAAGGGGTCCTACGCGGGCCGACAAGGCCACCATGATATCTAGTTATTGTTGAAGAAAATGAAATCAGGCGTTAAACTGATGATGTGACAGACAAGGTCACCAACTAACAACTGAACAAGGCCCCACACGGCCATCACATACAATCTAACCACAGGGAATATCATACAATCTGCAAGCCTCTAAGAATAATAAGATGGTTGGTACAGGGCCTCGGCCTACCCATACTGTACAATCAAAATAAGAGTAAACCTCTGTCTTTCAAGCTCCGGATGAAAGGAGCTGAAAGCTCTGTATCGCAAACTGGAACTACGAGGGATCAGCTCCTCGTCTATGCGCACCTTCAGGCAAGTAATGTAGCACCCCAAACGGGCGTCAGTACCACAGGTACCGAGTATGTAAAGCAATAACTGAAACCAACTGAAAGTAAGTAATAAAGCTGACAGTAACTGAAGTAATAGGAAACAGACTGAAACTGACTGAGATCGAGGAATCAAGGATAACATAGCTATACTGAGAAAAGTAAGAGTCATACATGATAACGTGGCATTCTACTGTCTATCTATCAATAACTAAAACAACATAACATAAACCTTACTTGGCCCCCATAAGCTGGAAGGTGAAATCATCACAATCTATTTACCACTACCCAGGTCTTACCACATCACCTAGTAGCTATAAGCATCTTGCCAGTCCTCTGGGTATGCAGCTTGGGCCTGCTGGGCCCCTGAATCTAGCTGTACCTGAGTCCGGAGGACTCCTGAAATCAACACCCCGGGTGCAAGTGCTCGACGGGGGTGTATAAAGGCCAACCACGGTAAAATATGGGGAATTGGCATCCCATCTTCGTCCCTGGCGGATGGCACGCCACTTTGTAGAGCAATGTATCCTCGACCTCTAGCGGACGAGTCGATACAGCCATTAACCCTGGGGCGGTCACGGAAGCTATACGGGTAATCCAGCCACCAACAATACAATCAAGTATTAACTGATAGAAATAACTACATACAATACACACTGAATAAGATAATAATATAATCTTTAACATGCTGTACTGAGTCTCATACTGAACATGATATAATACTTCTGATGTGCTTTATTAAATTTCATACTGAGCATGATATACTGTTTCTGCAATATCTTACTGGGATTCATACTATTTTACTATACTGAAGAAACTAACTTGCCGAAAGAGACTGGCTTTTCATACCTCGACTGCCGGTTTACCAATTATCTGGCAAGGTTCGGCTAGTATTCAGCTATTCTCCCCAACTGTAATCACATTCACAAAAGAATAGAAATAACTTCATTATTATACTAGAAGAAGACAATACTTTAAGTCTATATACTAACTATTCTTCGATTTATCGAAGAACAGTCGAAAACTCGTAATTTCTCAGGAGTCTAGAAGGGAGAAATACTCACTTTAAGCCTGAGAATGTATTAACACTAGTTTGGAGCAATTTAAATCACTTTGACTCGGTGGGACAACGATTCGCCGGGCGATTTTCGTGAAACTAACTCTGTAGAATTGCTCCCTGCAGCCTTATACTTCGATACCCAAAGTTAATTTGACTTTGGACAACGTTTGACAGCGTAATCAAACAGAAATTTATGTTAACCCTTCGTCCTCTCTATTTTTTGGTCGTTTCACTTATAAAATATCATGAAAATGAAGAGTGAGGCATTTATATACTTGGAGCTTGAAGCATGGCAACGTGGCACGCTAGCCGTCGCGCCAATCTAGCTCCGTGCCACATTGGCCATCGTGGAGGAGGGGCCTCCGTGCCACGTTGCCCCTCTGGGCAGCGCGGTTCGGCCTCCTCTTACGAAAATCTGACTTGGCACTAGTTCAGCCTTTCCCCGGGACCTTTTCTTGCATGTATGGCATTCTAAAACTCTCAACCAACATGCGAATAGGACAACTAAGTGCTAGAAACTTATGGGGTGTAACAAACCCTAATCTTTAAATATGATTTTGAATGAGACTTGCATGATTTAGAATCCAGATGTGAATTATTGCTTTGTTAGAATGAATTCTATAAAATTATGAATGTCAATACAGTTACATGAATAACAATTAGCCTTTTTGATATTCAGTCTCAGAGTCTCAATCAACACTTTGTATACCTAGTATTCTACAAAAATGTTAGCTGATCAGTTTGACTAAACTCAGTCTTGAGAAACTTAGTAGTACCAGTTATCAACTTATTAGTCGTTGTTTAGAATATTACAACGCTTTCAAATAAAGCAGCTCTGACAAGTCTTAGAACACTAGCATTTTCAATTATTAGGTCCTTCAGACTCTCAGGGCGTTTCCAAATAAGCAGCCCTTGCTTAAGTCTTGGGACATCAGTTTCAAGTTATCAACATAGTAAACACTATTAGGAATTTGAGTGTGAGTAGAACTTAGCACTGAGCGGGACGGAGTTCTACGCATCCAGGTTTTCAGAACTACATTACCACCATAGGTTATTAGCCTAAAAGGGCCTCAGATAGTGATCACCCAACTCAACAACTATACCCTGCAAGGTATAATGGGCTTTCTTCGATGGACCGTATACGTCGGACTCCAAATCTAGCTCACATGGTTACATGTCGGTTATAGTCTCTCCCACAGTATAATACAATACAACTCAGTCCAGTATAGTCACAGTCTTAAGTTTTAGTTCAGACCTCAAGATTTTAGGATATGCTTATGACCTTCAAACAGTTATTAGTACTTACAGTATTATCAGATTTTCAAACACTTTAATAGTAATGATTCTAGTTATGGTTATTGCATTTCCTTTCAGTTTAGTTCACAGATTTTCAGTACTTTGTTGTATTTGATTCACATCTCACTTACTTAGTACATTCAAAGTACTGATGCATACTCTCTATGCTGTATCGTCTTATGATACAGGTGCAGGTTCTCAGTATCAACATCATTAGTAAACCTTCTCCAACGATAATCAACAGAGTCCAGTGGTGAATCCTCATTTATCGAGGGCCAGAGTTCATTTCTAGTTTTTTTCTAGTTTGTTATTTCAGTTCAAGTATTAGAGTTAGCTGGGGGTTTGTCCCAGCAGCTCATTAGTTCATGATTAGAAGGCTTTCAAAAAATATTTATAGACTCAACTAGATTTTTAGACTTATGTGTTTTATTCAGCTTGGTTACTTCGTTTATTAGCTTCCGCTCATATATGTTACCTCTCATTAGATTAGTTTCAGTATTAAATGGTCTACCAAAGTTTGCTTGGGGTCACTTCTGACTCTAAGTACCGTGTCGCCTTCAGGGTGTAAACTCGGGTCATGACATTAATGAATTAGAAGTATGTATGATCTATCTAAGAAAGTTACTAGTTTATATCATGCGTTGGAATAATTGTTAGAATATTGTTATCGAATGCATGTAAATTATTTGTCATTATGTGAGCTAATCTTAGTCAGCTGATGATGCCTACTGGTATGTGTGTGTACTGATACTATACTTTCTACATCTTTTCGTGTGTAGGTTGTCACATGTTTGAAGTCTCATGATTGGTGTGGAGTACTTAGAAACAACTTTGGTATTTTTCCACATATGAAGTTGTGTCATTTATTTTGTCAGTATTCTGTTAGAGCTATTGTAGCTGTTTAGACTAGATCTTGGGGAGAGCCAAAGTTTGGGAGTTATTTATTTTCATTGTTAAATTTCGAAAAATGTTGGTTTGTGTAGGTTATGAATTTTATAATTGGTTATAGCATTATGTATAGGAGGGTTCTCCTATCGAGTTAGAGTCGATGCAGATGCCAGCATAGCCCGCCTATTGGGGTCATGACAAATATATGTGTAAATTTTACTCCTATTTACTTAATAAATATTCTTTGTAGATATAAGCACGAAGGTCCTTAGAGATGTTAATTGAACTTCTTGCACTTAATTAAAAGATTCTATAATAGAAAACATTGTCATTTACTATTTTTCTCAGTTAGTTGTTAATTAATTATTATAGATCTTTGCTAATTTGTAAAAAGTAAAACTCTTAATATTTAAAATTTTAAAATTGAATAAAATTTTTCTTCTTAAATCTTTCCTTATTAGAACTATATTAAAAGTCCTTACATTTAAGACTTTAAAATCAATCACAATTTTGTTAACTTATATGTCAAACTATTTGTAATACCCCAGGAGTGCCTAAGACTAGACTCAGGAGTTGAAACGAACTGCAACAGGAAAGTTGGTAAATCATCTCAGGACGACCTGTTGTACGAGTCGTGGGAAGCTCCCATGGACCGTGAGTCCCTATCGTGGTGAGAATGTGGTCGGAAGGTCTAGGACCAAGCAGCCATGGAACGACTCGTTGCTCAGTGTAACAGATCGTGGCAAGCAGTTGTTGTGAGATTTGTCCTTATCAAGGTAACTTGCACGATTCATGGTACAACTCGTTGTATGGGACCACGAGTTGTGGTATGTTTTCGTTGGAGGACTTCCAGAAGGTGAATAGTTGCGGCAGTGGTGGCAACGGGCAGAAACGATGAGTCGTTGGGACTAGTAATGACTCATCCTGTCCAGTCGTGGTAGCAGACCCGAGCTTGGAAAATGGAGCAAAACGACGACTGAGGTAATGACCCATTGGAGCTTAGGTGTTACACCCCGTAAGTCCCCATCGTTTAGTCAATGTGTTCATACGTATGTTGAGAGTTTTAGAGTGTGACGCATACAGAAAAAGCCTCAGGGAATGAGAATACGAGAATGAAATTGAGTGAGCAGAAGGACGAAGCCTGAGGTAGGGCACCGCAGGTGCTGCGTCGCGCCATACCCTCGGTTGGCTCATCGCGCCTCTTCCTTAGAGCAATGGGCGGCGTGTCGTGCCCCTTTTTTGGTGCTATGGAGAGCATGTCGCGCCTCACCCTACCACCTTCCTATTACTATATAAATCCCCTCCTTGATGATTTAAATCATTCATCAATAGACCCTCGACCGAGAATAGAGAGAAAATGCAACTTTCATCCAAATTTCATCAAATTACACCGCCAAATGCTGTCCCAATGCAAATTAACTTCGGGTAACAAGTTCTAACCCTACGGGAAGCATCTTTGCGGAGTTATTTCTTGAAAATTCACCCAGTACATTAGAACCCCGCCAAGTAAAGGTTGTTGAAATTGTTCCAAGTTGGATTCTAAACGGCCACAGGAAATAGGTAGGCATTCTCCCATATAAACTCTTGAGAAATTGAATGTTTTTGGCCGAATGAAACGGAGTTGAAGTTATAGTTAACCCTATTGAAAGATATTGTTATTCACCAGTTCCTACTATTGGAATAGCCTTATTTTCTCAGTATAAAGGATGCAATTGAATGGAATCAATGGCTGCAAGTTGAAACTAATTGAATAAATGAGAATCGACATTCGAGGTATGTTAAAGTTTATTCCTTCAGCAAGTTATTCTCATCGTATGATGATACGACCTATGTTCTTGAACAGAGGCAACAATCCTATACGTTGTAATTAGCTGCTACTAGTTGATAAGGATTATATATGTCGTGATTAGCTGCTGTCATTCAAATATAATTATATATATATTGTTGTTAGATGCTCAAAGATGTTTTTGAGAGTATATTGCAGTGTCCCTCGTCGGGAAAGAGTATGTTAAGTGTGACTCACGGTAGGAGTGTCATAGAAACTCCTCTGTCTTTCTATTCACTATATTAGTAGAATTCTGATGTTTTGCTGTCATGCCAAGGCCTTAGAAGGTTATGGCTAATTATTGGGCCTGATTTGGTAAGTTGGACAACATCGGGTGTATCCAGGTGATATAACTTTCAATTTGATGCCTATACTGTCAGTAGAGCTCTCCCAGAGGCCATTGGCATACCTTGATACCTCCAGGGCCAGAATTTGGATAGGATGGTCATACTTTAGAGTCAGCCACACTAGAGTTGCCTAGGGAACTGAGTGATAGCCTGCCATCTAGTTAGCTACTGCCAGTGACTATTAGTTTCAGTCGACTTAGTGCTTTCCATACAGGTCGCTCAGGAAGCCATCCCAATTGTACAAGTCAGATAGACCCATGGATACCATAAGAGGGAACCTTATCAATAGTTGAATGTGGGGCCAACACCCCAGCCTTCCCGTATAAGATACTCGGGTACAGGTTGCCGTGAGTGGCTAAGTCCAGATAAACTTACCTACAAGGTTAGGAATCGGCAGGGAAGATATATGAAATTTGAAAAGACCAAGTTAAGATCTAAAGGACTGGCACCACAGTAGTACAGTATTACCTTCAGGCTAAGAATTATAGTAAACCGTCTGGGGAAGGTTAGGGATGACTGCTCAGGAGCATTTCCTATTAAGTAGTATCCCTATAGTTGTTCTAGGAGAAGAAACTACATAGTTGGTCGTCCGCGACCTTACGATTCGCTTATTGTCCTAGCATGACATTCAGAGTATCTTTTAGGCCACTCTAGATCTCGCCCTATCCGGTCTAGGCCATTAGAGATTATGATCACTATCAGGATCTTCTAATCAGATAGAGGCACACAGGGTGTGCCTGTTGGAATCTATACAGACTATCCTAGGGTGAGTAGTGATCGCGTTAGGCCTTTAGAGCCAGATACGCCTTCTGAGCGGCTAGATTAAGACTAAAATATAGTATACCGATTAGGATTGACCCCACCTAGGATGGATTTCCACTGACCAACTTTAGGGTTGCTATCTGTGTCATGGCCTACGGGGCTATTGATCGCTCAGAGGAGCTATATGATAATATCATCACCTACGGGGCTATTGATCACTCCAAGGAGCTATGTGTTGTCCCAAGGGACTATATTCAGACCCAAGGGCCATATTACAATCCATCCATGAATGGACTTCTATTTTTATTCTGTACCGACATCAGTGACCCTCCGTAGAGCCTTGTGTGCCCAGGGTGCAGTTAGAGGAGCCCACTGATCTTGGGCAGATTTATATGCCCAAGTGATACTCAAAAGTATCATTTTCGCCTTGTCTATCTAGCAATGTGTATACATTTTCATGTAATTGATAAAATGTGAATTTATACTAACCAATATGATTAGCATTGTTTTGTAGGTAAAATGTGATTTCGAAGAGCTAAAATGCATGTTGGAGGATATCGGAGTTGGACTTGGAATCGAGCACGGAAAAAGGCATTGGACTGTACAAATTAAAGGGCCTCCGTGATGGAGCCATGTCATGCTGCCATCGCGGAGGCATTCTGCTTGGAGGGTGAAAAATCTCACAATTTCTAGTGAAGGCTCGCGACAGCTCTGTGGCACGGTGGCTAGCCTCCGCGTTGCACGCCGTGCCACATTGGTGCTTTATTCCCGGACCCCTAATTTCCAGTGAGGGTCTGCGTTCACGGCGTGTCACGGAGGCAGTGCTCCGCGATGAACTCCGTGACACGTTGCTGGTTATTCCGGGAAAAATTCCCACTAGTATAAATAGAACACTTAGGTTCATTTTTCATAATTCAGACTTGGTGGAGCAAGGACGTGGGTTACAGGCAGTTGAGGGACGAAAAGTTCAGGGTTTTTTCTCTCCTTCTTTCTTCTCTAATTCAATTGTTTGTATGATTAACACTTGTTTTAGGATGATTAATCCACAAATGAGTGGCTAATTCCCTTCCTTGCTGAGGTTATGAACAATTGTGATGAATTTTGATTATTGAATTATATGGTTTTTCATCTTTTTCTTCCATGTTGTTCTATTAATTCTTGTTCTTACTGCATTGGTGTGTGGCCTACATTAATGTATATCTAAAAAGTCCGATTTCACTCGAGAGAGCACGAAATTGGAAAGTTGTGAATTAATAGGATATTGTTCTTTACTTGATTTGGGAAAATTGCGTTTTGATGTGCTTTCCTAATAGAAATATACTTGAAAGCCATATTAGTCAATTTAGGAACCGGAATTGTATTGCTAGGTCATGAATTGCATTTGATCACAGAAATGTAGACGGATGGTTTATGATTCTTAAGTGAGATTAAATACGAGAGTTTTAATCTCTTGGCTAATGTTCTTGGCTAGCAACTGGAAGAGAAGATTAACCAATTTATGATGATAATCAGTTCATTACATGTTCTTTATCCTCGGCATGCTCATATCCATAGTTTAAATTCAAAGTAGATAATTGTTAGTAGTTTCAGTATCGGATTTATAAAACAATTTATTCAATTTTTGGTTACGTTGTTGTCAGCATATTTAGAAGTGAGATATAGTATAGTATACTTAAGCAAATTTCACTTATCCAGAGTCTCCGTGGATCGATACTTGGCTTACTAAAGCCACTTACTACTTGTTCGATCACGTGCACTTGCGTGTCGGTTTAGATACCTATAACACACAGCCGAACAAGTTTTTGGCGCCGTTGCCGGGGAGACTTGGCAATTGGTGAAATTGTGTTAAGTGTAAATTTACTGTACTTTTATTTTCTTTTCTTAAGTGTTGACAACTTGGTCTTAACCTGTATTTTGCAGACTTAATTGCTGTGAACACTGGCAAGAGACAAAGAGCTGGTGGAATCTTATATAGAGCCTGAACGTATATTTCATAGTAAACGGAGAGAAGCTCTACAAAGGAAGCTGCAGTTGCTCAGACAGACTATTATGGAGCAACAAATCCACCGGTTGTGAGGGAAGTGTTAGTGCCCGAAGAAGCAGCAGCAAGGCCGGTTCACGAGGTGGCAATCCCACATGCGAACAATGTTACATACAGTATCCGCAAACCAGAGCCTGGAGGGAGATTTGAACTCAAGCAAAATATGGTGCAACTGTTGCACACAAGCGGGCAATTTACCGGCCTCCCTCATGAAGACCCACAACAGCATCTCCAAAACTTTTTTGAGATAAGTGACACTTATATACCCACTGGAGTGTCACCTGATTATGTTCGGCTTACATTATTTCCGTTCTTGTTACTCGGAGAAGCCAAGAGGTGGTTGAAAGCTGAGCCACCAAATTCTATTTCAACGTGGGATGATCTTGCACGAAAGTTCTTGATAAGGTTTTTTCCCTCTGGCAAAACAGCAAGGCTTAGAAGTCAAATTCTAAGTTTCAAACAGAGGGAGGGAGAAAACTTATATCAAGCCTGGGAAAGATTTAAATCCATGTTGCGGGACTGTCCTCATCATCATCAGTCCAATGAGGTGTTGGTGCACACATTTATTGAGGGTTTGGAACCCCATACCAAAATTTTGCTAGATTCAGCAGCTGGAGGGCAAGCGTTGGAAAAGACTTATGAGGAGCTGTACACTTTGCTAAACCGGATTTCACAGGGCAATCCAGAATGGAATGCTGATTCATCACGAGGTGGAGCAAGGAAAGCAGCAGGAGTGCTTGAAGTGGATGGATTTACAGCTATCGCTGCACAGATAGCTGCTTTGCAGAATCAATTGAACAACCACTTCAGCAACATGACTTTGAACCAGCCTTCAGCCCCAGTTAATGCAGTCCAGCAAATGTGGTGTGAAGTGTGTGGAAGCAGTGAGCACTCAACTGAGTGCTGTGGAGCAAATCCTGATTCGTTTAACTTTGTGGGAAATGCACAGAGAAATCATCAGCAGTATGGGAGTAGCTACAATTCAAATTGGAGGAACCATCCAAATTTTTCATGGGGTAGCAACAACCATCAAGGCCAAAGTGCGGGTCAGGGTATGCAAAGGAATCAAGGAGGGCAACAGAACTACCAATCTCAATTCAGAAATAACAATGCCCCTCCTCCACCACCATCACCCAGCATTGAGGAGATGTTCAAGACCATGATCGCTAATCAAGTGCAATTGCAGGCTGACTATGTTAAATTGGCAGCCGAAGTGAAAAATAACCAGTTAGCGACCAAGGCTCTTGAGTATCAATTTGAGCAATTTGCTAGTGCCCAAAATACAAGGCCCAGAGGAGGACTGTCGAGCGACACGGATCCAAATCCGAAGCAGGTAAATGCAGTGACCACAACGAGTGGTTTGCAGCTGAAGGAGGTGGAACCGAAAGACCACCTCAAAATTCGGGAGCAGCAAAAGTTGAGGGGGAGCAAAGTTCGGAAAGGGGGAAGACCAAAGAAGCTGAATCAGAGAGACCTCCACCCCCGTTCCCTCAACGACTCAAGAAACACAAAGAGGAGGCGTGTTTCAAGAAATTGATGGAGGTGCTTAAACAGGTACATGTTAACTTACCTTTTGTTGATGTCTTGCAGGGAGTGCCTAAATATGCCAAATACCTTAAAGACATCATGGCCAACAAAAGTCGTTTGACTGAGTATGCCACGGTAGCTTTGATGGAGGAGTGCACTTCCCGGATCCAAAATAGACTGCCCACAAAGCTAAAAGACCCTGGAAGTTTTACTATCCTGCTTACTATTGGGCAGAGCATCCGAGCTCGTGGATTGTGTGACCTGGGAGCGAGCATAAATCTGATGCCATCATCGGTATTCAAAAAATTGGGTCTAGGGAGTCCTAGACCTACAACCATAATCTTGCAGTTGGCGAACCGATCCTTAGCTAGGCCGGATGGCATTGTTGAGGATGTTCTAGTGCAAGTGGGCTCCCTAATTTTCCCGGTAGATTTTATTGTTCTGGATTTTGAACTAGACGCGGAAGTCCCATTTATTTTGGGACGACCCTTCTTGGCAACCGGGAAAGCATTAATCGACGTAGCTGCGGGGCAACTGACAATGCGAGCACACGATAAGGTAGAGGTATTCGATGTGTACAAAGCACCCAAGCTCCCGATGGTGCATGAAGAACTCTCGGTGATCAATGTAATTGATCATGGTAATGCTAAGCAAATGAATGATTCCCGAGAGTGGATGGGAAGACCACCGAATAGGTGTAAGCACTACTGGGGGGAGGACAATGATCGTGAGAAATCGTCCATCACCCTAGCAGACAATTGAGCGTAAATGACATCGAGCCACGATGGTAAACCAGGCGCTGCACGGGAGGAAACCCATGAAAATTTGTTTTTTTCTTTCATTTTGTAAAGTGTAAATAGATTGTTGTTCTTCTTTTTCTTTGATTACATTTTTTTTTAGTTAGTATTTCTTATTTTTAGTTAGGGGAAACCTATTATTCTAACCAATTTTATTTAGTGAGATGATTTTCAGGTCAACGGAGAAAAATATGCACGGAATCGTGAAGGAAAAGGCGAGGTATGAAAAAGTAATAAAAGGTAGAAGACAGTGAGCTGGGGCGATAGCTCCGTGTCATGGAGGAGGACCTCCGCGTTACCCTCCGTGACACGTTGAGTTGTAATCCGGAAATTTTAAAATTTCCAGAGGGCTATCGTGATGGCTCCGTGTCACGGAGGCAGTGCACCGCGATGCACTCCGTGACACGTTGCCGTGTAAATTGTGACGGGTCACACCGGGTTGCCGGGTGACCTGTGTGTTTTCTACTTTTTAAACCCCGATTTCTCCCTTTTTTTCCCTCATTCTCACTTTCCTCCGCGACCAAACATCCCAAAATCCCTCTCCCATCAACGTGCCACGGCTTAAGGCAACAAATTACCAAGTTTTCTTCGGTTCTTCAACTTCGAGGTATGTTTTCCGATCATCTCTCAAGTTTTTGTCGATTTTATTCGAAATTAAGCATGGGAGGTGAACTAAATCACCCTAAGTCGAAATTAAGCATGAATTCGAGTTATTTGTGATTGATAAATATTCGGAATGTTGTAATGAGCGTTTGAACTTGTCGATTGCATGAATTATTCGAATTTGATGGAAGAAATCAATTCTAGGGCTGTGTTGTTGAATTTGAAGATTGGTAATGTGTTGAATTCGCGAAATATATGCCGGGGTGTACTTGTGAAATGAGATAAGTCGTTGTAGAAAATTGTTTCAATGTAATAGACGACGAATTCTCAGGTTTAGGGAAAATGTTGAAATTTGTTCAAATTGGGTTGGTTATATAGGTTCAGGTGTATAGAATTTTTGTTGTTGTTTTGTTTTGTTGTTTTTCTTTGCTAAGTGCGATGGTTGAAATGCTAGCGATGGTAGTGATTGGGATTAGCTGTACGAAGTTTGAGTAGTACGCAAAAGTTATACCGTCGAATTTTTCTTGTTGAACGCACTAAGCATGAATTGTATGGCTGGTATTTTGGTGTAAATAAAGTTATTCTTGCCGTAGTATCGCAACTGTAGCTAAGGACTAAGTGTGGGGTAAACTTAGCGTAACCCGACCTTAGCCGAAGTTAATATTCATTTATCTTGACATTGCGCTTGTTTACTTGTGTTGACAGGTAAAATGGCAAGCAGGCAAGATAAAGGTAAGGGTGCATCAACTTCAGGCACCGGAAGGAAAAGACATAGACTGGACACAGCAGTCCCAGCTGCACCAGCAGTTCCACGCGGCCAGCGCCGCCAATACGGAACGAGATGGGTGACTGATGAGGGGAAGAAGTGGTATGCTAAGTACAAAGAGAACAAACACTTCCCCGAGGAGCATATAGCACGGGAGCCATTAGCACAGGAGTTCCCCAGAATAGTTCAATGGATCGAGGCTGCTGGGCTAAGTTTCATATTTCAGGAGCCCAAGGAATGCAACCTACACTTGGTCCGGGAGTTTTATGCTAATTGGAACCCGGCAATCAGAAGCCACACCATCAAGATCAGAGGGCAGATAGTCACTCTGGAACCCCAACAGCTAAATGCCATCATAGGAGCGCGGGACACAAACGCCCACGTTCTCCGCCAGCTGAACATTACCCCACCGTATGCCGACATCAGACGCACACTGTGTGGGGCTCGATCCACAGCTAGATGGAGCAGACACAAAGAAAGGGGCTACCACCAGACTCTGCCATATTCTCAGATGAACAGGGAAGCCCGAATCTGGCTGAAGATAATCTGCTCGTGTCTAATCCCGGGGGTACACATGACTGATGTGACCCAGGACCGTGTTTGCCTGGTGTATGCCCTGATGAAAGGGCTGGAGATTAATGTTGGGGCGGTCATTATATCCGCCATAAAGAGAGCCCGATTACACTAGGGCCACAGGTATGGTTTCGGTGGACTACTCACCACCTTTCTCAGAGGCCTCGATGTCGAGGAGGAGGCTTTGGATTACATCTCGCAGTTGGAGCGGCGGGCCTTGGACGTGACCAAAACTAAGGCTCCCGACACCACCCACGGGCCAGTGCTGACACTTGGCGAGCGACATGCTCGTGATGACCAATACATGGCGCGGATGTTTGGGATGCAAATGCTCCAGCTAAGGATTGGTGGGAGACCAGCCACGGAGGAGGAGCTATGGCAGCTCGAGCTGGATTACCCGTTTGGCGAAAATGCCAAGGCTCTATGCCGAGTGGGGCCAGCCTTTGTAGAGCCCACAGACGATGATGTCCCCACGGACGAAGAGACACGGCGGGAGGACTCCGATGTGGAGTTCGATGACGACGACGGAGGCGACTTGGACATGGGAGATGAGGCAGCAACACCTGATGAAGAAGTGGAATACTTTGACTGATCAGGGAGTTCCACCACCCAATTTTGTGATTTTTAATTTTTGTGAACACTAGGGACAGTGTTCGGTTTAAGTGTGGGGTGGGGAGTAGTTAGGTGCTGGGCTGGGCTGGTTTGCTTGTATGCTTTCCTCTGTATTTTTGTATGTATGTTTTCCTGTGTGTTTGTGAATTGCAAACTGTTCTGTATTTGTACATATTTGTGAAATTGATGTGTGTTGTGGAATGATTGATGTTGCCAGCTGAGTCTGTAAAATTTTTGTAAATATGTTTTTTTTGCTTATCGAAATGATCGATATTTTTAAAATTTTGCAAAAATATTTTGTTCATATTGAAAATATTTTGTAAATAATTTTTCCATCGAAATGATCGATGTTTTGCAAAATTTTTCAATTTTTTATTTTTGGTTTCTCGGCGTTTGTTTTCGGTTCTTTTACCGAGAATGGTCCCATTGAATCGACGTCATAGTTAGTGACTGTTCCCTATGATGGATGGATGATGACCGTCTTAAGGGAAATGTAGTCGGTAGGAGTAGTTATTTTAAGTTATTTTCAGTTTTCTTTTGTGGATTGCATCACGGAACCTGTAGTTACTATATGGTTGTGAAATGTTGGTTGCGTGTTGTACCTGGTATTCAAAATGCAAAAGTGATCCGTATGAAAGCATGCAATTTGGTAAATATGTTGAGATACCTAGGCTGTAGAGTTCGATTCGGTGTGATTGAGGCTTAATTTTGGATTCATGTAATTAGCTGATTGAAGAGTCTGTGAATGCATCTTGAATCGAGCATTTGCATAAAGTGTGAAGTGAGGTATTGTTATTCCATGCTATTGTGACGTGTCTAGAACTTGCCTGGTGTGTGTACAAAACGAAATGAAGGAGGTGTATTATTGGAAAGGATGTAGGCATTTCTTTGTTTTAACCGAGAGTTTCTATTTTTTTCTTGTCACACTCCCCTTTTATGTGATTGTATACCCTAGTCAGCCCATTGAGCCTTTAGCCTAGTATTTCTTTCTTTTGTCCAAAAAGTATAAGTTGAGCTTAATTCTTTCTTTTCATTAGCCGTAAAGTATATACAAAACTCTTAAGCGCTTAAGAAGAGAAAATTTCCCAAAGTGTCAAAGAGTGAGAATGGTGAAAAGAAAAAGAAAAGCAGAGAGAGGGAAGAAAAGAAAAGGTTGAAGGTGCACTTGCTATAAATAAATGATAATGAAGGTGCATGAAAAATCCTTTGTTATTGTGTCAAGTGTGATGAATGAAATGGGCCATACTAAAGTAAATCATCAAGAATGGGATGATGAAAAAAAAAAGAAAGAGAGAAACAATGTTCATGAGTTGATGGGAATGTGTTGAAAAGGCGCTTAAGGATGCTAGTGGCTATTATTGGCTAATCCAATATATACTAGTTCCATAGCTTCCATTACAATCCATTGAAGTCCTACGTGATCTTACATTGCATTTCTTTATATTAGTGGAGTAATACACTAAGGGCAAGCTTATGGTTCATGACATGATGCATGTGAATTCTTTTGGTAGAGAGAGTGAAATTATTTTTTTTACATGCCCCTAATTGAATGTTTGTGTGTCACATGAGCAAAAAGGGGAAGATTCTCTTGAGTTGTGAGGGCACATGCTTGATGAAAGATTGATTTTCATGTGGGATATCTTGATTAGCTGATTTGCATGAGTTTGCCGATATCGAGAGTCGATTCTCAAACTCTAGGAAGTCTTAATGTATTTAAGGTCATTGCATTGTTGAGACCATGCATGTTTTCTTGATGATTCGCAATATTGAATGATCGGTATGACCGTAGCTTAAATTGTCGCACCATAGTGGCGAAGGTTGGGATGTAAATTGCATGAATTGTGTATTTGTTGTTCGAGGACGAACAAGGATTTAAGTGTGGGGTAAGTGATCTTGGCAGATTTATATGCCCAAGTGATACTCAAAAGTATCATTTTCGCCTTGTCTATCTAGCAATGTGTATACATTTTCATGTAATTGGTAATAAAATGTGAATTTATACTAACCAACATGATTAGCATTGTTTTGTAGGTAAAATGTGATTTCGAAGAGCTAAAATGCATGTTGGAGGATATCGGAGTTGGACTTGGAATCGAGCACAGAAAAAGGCATTGGACTGCACAAATTAAAGGGGCTCCGCGATGGAGCCGTATCACGCTGCCATCGCGGAGGCATTCTGCTTGGAGGGTGAAAAATCTCACAATTTCCAGTGGAGGCTCGCGACAGCTCCGTGGCACGGTGGCTAGCCTCCACGTTGCACGCCGTGCCACGTTGGTGCTTTATTCCCGGACCCCTAATTTCCAGTGAGGGTCCGCGTTCACGGCGTGTCACTGAGGCAGTGCTCCGCGATGCACTCCGTGACACGTTGCTGGTTATTCCGGGAAAAGTTCCCACTAGTATAAATAGAACACTTAGGTTCATTTTTCATAATTCAGACTTGGTGGAGCAAGGACGTGGGTTACAAGCAGTTGAGGGACGAAAAGTTCAGGGTTTTTCTCTCCTTCTTTCTTCTCTAATTCAATTGTTTGTATGATTAACACTTGTTTTAGGATGATTAATTTCACAAATGAGTGGCTAATTCCCTTCCTTGCTGAGGTTATGAACAATTGTGATGAATTTTGATTATTGAATTATATGGTTTTTAATCTTTTTCTTCCATGTTGTTCTATTAATTCTTGTTCTTACTGCATTGGTGTGTGGCCTACATTAATGTATATCTAAAAATTCCGATTTCACTCGAGAGAGCACGAAATTGGAAAGTTGTGAATTAATAGGATATTGTTCTTTACTTGATTTGGGAAAATTGAGTTTTGATGTGCTTTCCTGATAGAAATATACTTGAAAGCCGTATTAGTCAATTTAGGAACCGGAATTGTATTGCTAGGTCATGAATTGCATTTGATCATAGAAATGTAGACGGATGGTTTATGATTCTTAAGTGAGATTAAATACGAGAGTTTTTAATCTCTTGGCTAATGTTCTTGGCTAGCAACTGGAAGAGAAGATTAACCAATTTATGATGATAATCAGTTCATTACATGTTCTTTAACCTCGGCATGCTCATATCCATAGTTTAAATTCAAAGTAGATAATTGTTAGTAGTTTTAGTATCGGATTTATAAAACAATTTATTCAATTTTTGGTTATGTTGTTGTCAGCATATTTAGAAGTGAGATATAGTATAGTATACTTAAGCAAATTTCACTTATCCAGAGTCTCCATGGATCGATACTTGGCTTACTAAAGCCACTTACTACTTGTTCGACCACGTGCACTTGCGTGTCGGTTTAGATACCTATAACACACAGCCGAACACCCACCAGGCTCAAACACAGTTACAGGAGTCCATTGGGATCAGATGCGGATACAGATGCAAGGTAAGTTGGCTATAGTACCAGTAGAATCATAGGAACCTAGATAGGGGTATATACATTGGATTGTTCTTACTAGGGCTTATGGGGGCCCCGATAGGTTATTTTTGTGTTTCTTGCACCTTCCAGGCTTATGGGGGCCAAGTTAGGTTCTTTTTTGTATACTTTCTTGTTAGCTATAGCCTATGAATGTATAGCCATATAGTTTCAGCTCATATACGTGTAGTGATTTACTGAATGCAAGTTATGAATAAGAAAGTTTAGAGTTTATCTTTTGTCCCTTCTTGCTACTTACTTTAAATATTTATCAGCTTCTAGTTAGCTTTTTAGTTACTTCCTTACATATTCGGTACATATTGTACTGACGCCCAATTATGGGGCGCTGCATACTTGCCTGTAGGTTTAGACAGACAGGTTGTGAGATCTCTTAGCAGCTATTAAGAGTTAGCAGTTCAGCCAGCTCCTTTCATTCAGAGTTTCCAGGTTGTAGAGGTTTGTTTGTCTTTTATCTATACAATATTTGGGTAGGCGGGGGTCCTGTCCCGGCCCATATTTCCAGTCCTAAAGACTTGCAGACAATAGTATTCAGTTAGTTGGTTGTTATTGGTCGTGTGGAGCCCATGTATGTCTTATTTTATGCATTGGCCGTGTGGGGCCTAGTATAGCTTCTTGCTTTCATCTCCATTATGACAAGACAACATGGTGGTCTTGTCGGCCCACATAGGATCCCTATTATTGTTGTGTTGGATAGATTAGTTGTTTTCCTTTTACAGGTGCTGTGTCGCCTTATCGGGCTGAGGTTGTGTTTACAATCGAGATATAACAGTTTGTTTTCTTGAATTTGAGTCACTGGAAGGCACCAGAAGTGCTTGTGCCTAGCAAGGCCATTCCATATCCCAGTGTGGCATTAGGTGCCAGTCATTCCTCCCGGGTGGGGCGTGAAAAACTTGGTATCAGAGCAGGTCGTATCCCAGGGAGTTTGCAAGTCGTGCCTAGTAGACTTTTGTTTCTAAATGTGTTGTGCACCATATTCTATAAACAGGAGGCTATGAGGCATGATAGTATGGTTACCCCTCCTTCTTCTCATATCGTGCTATAGAGCCGAGTAGCATAGGGTTGAATTCCTAAGCTTTGATTGTTATATCTGTCTAGAGTAATATTTGATATAATATAGACTCCAGCCAGCCGCAAGTTTGCTACAGTAGTAGGAGAAGGTACCAATGAGGGGCCACAGTTAGGAGACAAGTAGCCAGAAGGCAAAAGCAGATGTCTTTTTAATCCCCCCCAGCATCCTCCCGGGCCATCGAGAATCTTATAAGGTAATAGATATGCCAGCATTGTCCCAGTTCCTTCTTCATCCTCGGAATAGGAGGTCAAGAGTATAGTATATATATGAGTTGGCTTACTTAGTAGACATCTAGAATTAGAAAGGGATGATAGTTAACGTTGGATTACCTAAAATACACAAAGGATTGTGCGAGGTTTGTACCTCCACCCTTTAGAGTTGTTGAATTTTGTGCCTTAGCCCCGGTATAGAATGATAGGGTCATTTCCTACTTCCCAGTTTGTTCTTTCAGTACAACAGAAAGCATAAGTATCAATGCCCTGTCGCCCGAAATAAATAGCAAAGGAGGGCTAGAATTGTTAACTACGACAAGGATTAGAAGTGGTTTAGACACCTAGTATTTACAAAGTTACCTAGACCCTCATGGTAACAAATGAGGAGGGCAGATAAGATTGTCAGTAGCACTCAAGTACGTGTGAGAGTCCATAAGCAATAAACCCCAGCAATAGTAAAGCTCAGGTCAGAAATAGGCTGATTTCGCCACAGTGTGCTAATGATGGTAGAATATACCTGCAGAATAATAGCCATGGCCCTAGTTTGTTATGTCGCAGGACAGAGAAACTATATGGGGAAAATTGGCTGAGTATGGGTCAGAATGATACAGGTCGGTAGACTTGGTTAGTAGTATCCTTGTCAATATGATGCAGGGGGCACGAACCCCAGATCTTAGCCTATAGAAGTAAGGGAAAGGTGAGAGTATCTAGCTCTAGAGGAAAACAGAATCACCTCTAGGCTGTAGTAGGTTGACAGAGCATGGAATCACCGCTGGATGTCGAAAATAAGCATCGGGCTGATATTTAAAGGATAGTAAGGTTGTAACCTAGAATATTTCAATATCACCACTAGTTGTGGAGGTAAAGGAGTGACCGACAGAGACTCTAACCTAGTACATCCTAGAGACAAGACCCAGTAGGAAGTCATTGGCCTTTGAGATAATAAGGGGCGGAGTCGTGAGACCTAGAGGTCGACTCTGCCACTATAGCAAAAGTGGACCATGTATATTACTCCCTCCACCCAGTGTTTTACGAAAACGCATTAGGTTGTAAAGAGAGACACCTACTGATGGCATGGGAAGAGGGAAGATTTGTTGAGTTGTAGCACAGAGCTCCAATGACCAGCAAGGGAAGGCTGGACAGCAGGAACCGAGCAGGCCAATTTAGGAGATGACCATGTCTACAAAGAAGTGGAGAGTAATCAACATGAATATAGTTATAGGGTTACCTCGTACCAGGTGTAAATTGACCTTATTTGAGTCAGTATAGATAGGCTAACAAGATCAACTCATGTCTCGCTAGATGGAATCATGTTTTAGCTAAAAATTATGCCGAGCTAAATGTTTAAGAAGTAGTTTGGCTACATGGAGCCCTAGTATCTAATAAATTCTGATAGAGGGGCACAACTAACAACTAGATTTTGGAAGGGCTCTCAGAACTAATTGGGATGCATGTTAATTTGAGTACGATTTCTCGTCCCCAAGCAAATAGCCAAGCAGATAACACGATTCAGATGCCTGGAGATCTGTTATGGACGAAAATGTAGGCCCCTATATGATAACCTGAAGTGGGTAAATTGGGGGTAGTTTAACCGGGCATACTAATATATCAGTTAGACGAAGAAAGTTAAACTCACATAAAAAATGTACTGGCAGCTTAGGGCCCATTGGGAGTCTTACTCTAATGTATGGAGTAGGGAATTAAGGATTGAAGCAGCGGCTAGGTGTTCCTGAGAACCTCTTATGAGATCTGATAAGAAGGGCAAGCCCAGCCGTAGATTCATTAAGTTTTACCAGACCCTCCAGAAGATCAGCCTGGTGGCCTATGAGAAACGGTTACCTTCGGGGCGAGGATCTATTCACCAAGACTGCGCAAGTGCGTAGAAGACCTTGTCTCGGATTGATCCAATTGGGGATGCTCAAGGTACAGAAGCATTGTTCCACAGAGAGACTCCAATAGTTAGGAGCCATCTTGAGAACCAAAGTTGTAGCTTATTTTAGTATCATAAGGGACAGAAATATAGAAGAAATGAATTGAAAACAAACTACAAATGATGCGAAGTTTGGATAGTTTCAATTGTTCTAGGCTCTATGACGATAGTATGCAGACTCAGACAATTTAAGCTAAGGCAAGATAGTTTTAGATGATATACAGTTGACTTTGTTGCTATTATTATCAATTGTTTATATATATGTGAGAGAGGTATGTTTCAGTTGCAAGTAGCATCCGGTGAGATGCCTGCGTCGGACTTTTCCGCATTTCAGGTTTTCGGATAGTACATAATATAGGGAGGACCCTACCAAAATTTTTATGGTATAAGTTAAAAGAGTTGAGTCCTTTAAGCCTAAGGATTACATTCGAGGATGAATGTTTCTAAAGGGGGATGATGTTACACCCTGTAAGTCCCTATCGTTTAGTTGATGTGTTCGTACGTATGTCGAGAGTTTTAGAATGTGTTGCATAAGGAAAAGGTCTCGGGGAATGAGTGGACGAGTACAGAACTGAGCAAGCAGGAGGCTAAAGCCTGAGGCAGGGCACCCCAGGTGTTGCATCGTGCCACGCCCTCGACGGAAGGACCGGTGAGTCGCACCTCTTCCTCAGCATAATGAGCGGCACGTCGAGCCCGTGTTTTGGCGCTATGGGCGGCGCGCCACGCCCCACCCTGCCACTATCCTATTACTATATAAAGCCCCTCCTTAATGATTTAAATCATTAACCAGTAGACCCTAAATCGAGAATAAATAGAAAATGCAACTTTTATCCAAAATTTATCAAATTACGTCGTCCAAATGCAAATTAACTTCGGGTAACAAGTTCTAGGCCTATGGGAAGCATCTCTGCGGGGTTATTTCATGAAAATTTGCCCAGTACACTAAAACCCCGTTGAGTAAAGGTTGTCGAAATTGCTCCAAATTGGATTTTAAACGACCATAGGCAATAGGTAAGCATTTCTCCCTTTTAAACTCTCAAGAAATTATAAGTTTTTGGCTGAATGAAAAGAAGTTGAAGTTATAGTTAACCCTATTGAAAGATATTGTTATTCACCGATTCCTACTATTGAAATAGCCTTATTTTATTAGTATAAAGGATGGAATTGAATGGAATTGCCGGCTACAGGTTCAAACTAATTGAATAAATGAGAATCGACATTCGTTGTATGTTAAGGCTTATTCCTTCGGTAAGTTATTCTCATCATAAGATGATAATACCTAAGGTCTTGAACGGAGACAACGATCCTATAAGTTGTAATTAGCTGTTGCTAGTTGATAAGGATTATATATGTCGTGATTAGCTGCTGTTAGTAGAAAATAATTAATATATATATATATATATATGTATCCCTCGTCGGGAAAGAGTATGTTAAGTGTGACTCACACTAGGAGCGTCATGGAAACTCCTATGTCCTTCTATTCACTATATTAGTAGAATTTTGATGTTTTAATGTTATGCCAAGGCCTTAGAAGGTTATGGTTACTATTAGACCTGATTTGGTAAGTTGGACAGCATCGGATGCAGCCGGGTGATATGACTTTCAATTTGACGCCTGTATTTTCAGTAAAGCACGCCTAGAGGCTATTGACGTACCTTGACGCCTCCAGGGCCAGAATTAGGATGGTCATACTTTAGAGTTAGCAACATCAGGGTTACCTAGGGAACTGAGTGATAGCTTGCCATCTAGTTAGCTACTGCCAGTGACTATTAGTTTCAGTCGACTTAGTGCTTGCCGTACGGGTCGCTCAGGAAGCCATCCCATTTGTATAAGTCAGATAGACCTATGGGTACCCTATGGAGGGAACCTTATCAGTAGTTGAATGTTGGGCCAACACCCCATCCTACCCTTATAAGATACTCGGGTACAGGTTACCGTGAATGGCTAAGTCCAGATAAACTCACCTACAAGGTTAGGAATCGCCAGGGAAGATATATGAAATCTGAACAGACCAAGTTAAGATCTAAAGGACT
Source organism: Datura wrightii (assembly GCA_035772735.1). Taxonomy (NCBI): domain Eukaryota; kingdom Viridiplantae; phylum Streptophyta; class Magnoliopsida; order Solanales; family Solanaceae; genus Datura; species Datura wrightii. Next base: position 151,484,111 of record JASDFA010000018.1, read on the forward strand.
AGAACCACAGTAGTACAGTAATACCTTTAGGCTAAGAATTATAGTAAACCGCCTGGGGAAGGTTAGGGGTTGACTGCTCAGCAGCATGTTCGATTAAGTAATATCCCTACAGTTGTTCTAGGTAAAGAAACTAAATAGTTGGTCATATGTGACCTTAAGGTTCGCTTATGAGCTATCACTGTCCTAGCATGACATCCAGAGTATCATTTAGGCCACTCTGAATCTCGCCCTATCCAGTCCAGACAATTAGAGATTATGATCACTATTAGGATCCTCTGATCAGATAGAGGCACATGGGGTGTGCCTGTTGGCAGCTATACCAACTATCCTAAGGGCGAGTGACAGTCGCGTTAGGCAGTATGACCCAGATACGCCTTCTAAGTGGCTAGATTGAGACTAAAATGTACTATATCAATTGGGATTGTGTCACGCCCCGCCTGGGGAGGCATGACTGGCACCTGGTGTCTTACTAAGACCTAGACTACTGGATTAACTGAGCCTAAGCACTTCGGGTGCCAGGTTGGCTCTAATTTTGGATTCAAGAAAACAACGGGCTATATAATGGCTGTAAATACAGCCTCTGGCCAACAAGGTCTATAACCACCTATAGGAAAATAACAGCTAACCAGAACAACTGAACATACGGGAACCCATGCGGGCCCACAAGGCCACCATGCTTACTAGTTTATCTGAGAAATGAAAACAAGTACGAAGCTACTATGTGACCGACAAGGTCACCACTACCAACTGAATAAAGCCCCACACGGCCGCTGCATACAATTGAAAGACACAAATGGCCCCACATGGCCTACACAGCTAACCACAGGGAATATATACAATCTGTAAGCCTCTAAAAATAGCAAGATGGTCGGGACAGGGTCCCGGCCTACCCATACTGTACAAATAAAAGGGAAGTCAACCTTTGTCTTTCGAGCTCCGGATTAAAGGAGCTGAAGGCACTGTATGCTGGCTAGAATTACGAGGGTTCTACTCCTCGTCTATGAGTATGTACAGGCAAGTAATGCAGCACCCCAAAACGGGCGTCATTACCACTGGTACTGAGTATGCAAAGCAATAAATTAAAATAACTGAAAGTAAACAATAATACTGGTAGATACTGAAGTAATAGGAGATGGGCTGAGACTGACTGAAAAGAGCGTAACTTTACTGAAGAGAGTAAGAGTCATACCTAATAACATGACGGTCTACTTTCTATCAATTAATAACTAACACAACATAGCATACAAGAACCTTGCCAGCCCCCATAAGCCGTAAGGTGCCAACCAGCACACAATCTATATACCCCTACCCAGGTCATACCATCCACTTAGCAACTATGAGCATTCCGCTGGCCCCCTGGGTATGCAACTTGGGTCCCCTGGGCCCCTGACTATAGCTGGATCTGAGTCCAGAGGACTCCTGAAATTTGAAATCTGGAAACTATAATCCGCAGCCCAGGCGCAAGCGCTCGACAGGGGGTGTGGTATAGTGCTGATCATCCTGCTATGGGGAATCTGCATCCCATCTTCGTCCGCTGGCGGACGACATGCCACACTGTAGAGCGACGTATCCTCACCCTCTGGCGGGCGAGTCGACACAGCTGTTAACCCTAGGGCATTCAAGGAAGCTCTAAGGGTGCCCAACATAGAACAATCATGTCTCCATAGATAGCAATAATCGCATGTAATATATATATATATATATATATATATATATATATATATATATATATTGAATCCGATAATAATATTTATATTCTGATATTCTGTTCTGAATCTCATACTGAAATATACTAATTCTGATACTGAAATATATGAATCTGATACTGAGATATACTGAATCTAATAGTGAGATATACTGAGTCTGAAATAATACTTATGGAATATTCTGCTGCAAATTATACTGTTATACTGAGTTTCATGCTGAACACTATATAATAATTCTAACGTGTTTACTAATCTCATACTGATTATAATATACGACTTCTGAAACATTCTACTGGAATTCGTAATATTTTGCTATACTGAAACTACTAGCTTGCCGAAAGGAACTGGCTTTACATACCTTAACTGCCGGCTTCCTGATTAACTGGTGTAGCTCGGCTAATATTCAGTTATTTCCCCAACTGTATTCATATTCATGAAGGAATAGAATTAATTCTACTATTATTTTGGAGAGAAACCATACTTATGAATATATTTACTACCTATTCTTCGACTTATCGAAGAACGGCCGAAAACTCGTAATTTCTCGGGAGTCTAGAAGGGAGAAATACGTCGGGAGTGTATTAACACTAGTTTGGAGCAATTCCACTAACCTTGGCTCGGTGAGACAATGATTCATTGACCGAATTTCACGAAACTAACTCCATAGGAATGCTCCCTTCAGCTTTATACTTCGCTACCCGAAGTTAATTTGAGTTTGGATTGAGTTTGATGGCGTAAATGGAATAAAATGAAGAGGAAATGATTTAAGACAAGGTGGGAGGCCTTATATACTTGGGGCCTTTAAGTCGCATTTGTCGAATGCGATTTATAAGTCGCATTTGCCTTGCGACGCTCCGACTTGGCGCTTGTCCGGTCTCTCCCCGGGCCCTTTTTTCGCACGTATTGCATTCTAAAACTCTTAAAAAACATGTGAATAGGCCAACTAAGTGTCAAGAACTTACGGGGTGTAACATCCTTCTGCCCTTAAGAACATTCGTCCTCGAATGTTAACTTCTGTTTACAGAAATTTTAACTTGCTCTACCTTTTCTGGAAGAATTTCGGCAGAGTTTCCCCTGTAATATGGACTATCTCAAAATCCTGAAACGCAGAAAAGTCCAGTACAGGTACTCCATATAATTCTATAGCATCCATTACACAATAAACTAGAGTCAACTATCTCACGTACACATGAATATACTGTAATTCTTAAAACAGTAACAATAACATACCTCTGGCTAACTAAGTCTGAAATAACTGAGGATATCTGACTTTCATATTTTCTTCTGCTTCCCAAGTCATTTCCTCTCGGTTCTTGTTACGCCATAACACTTTGACAGAACCAACATCTTTAGTTCTTAATCTGCGGATCTGCCGGTCTAGTATGGCTACTGGAACTTCTTCATAGGCCAACTTCTCTATAACCTGAACATCTTGAACTGGGACAATTTTGGAGGGATCTCCTATGCACTTTCTTAGCATTGATACATGGAAAACTGGATGGACACATTATAACTCTGGAGGTAAGTCTAACTCATACGCCACTTGGCCTATTCTTCGGCAAATCTGATAAGGCCCAACAAACCTCGGGATGAGCATGCCTTTCTTGCTAAATCTCATTACACCCTTCATAGGCGAAACTTTCAGAAACACCAATCACCCACATTAAATTCCAAGTTTCTCCGCCGCACGTCAGCATAAGATTTCTGGCGTCTCTGAGCAGTCAGTAAACGTTCTCTGATAAGCTTTACTTTTTCCTCTGACTGATGAATGATATCTGGCCCAGTCAATGCTTATTCTCCTACCTCAAACCAACCAACTGGAGATCTGCACTTTCGTGCATATAATGCCTCATAAGGCCCCATCTGAATAGCTAAATGATAAATGTTATTATAGGCGAACTCAATGAGTGGTAAATGTTCATCCCAGCTTCCTTAGAAATCCAACACACATGCACACAAGATATCCTCGAACGTTTGAATGGTGCGTTCTGCCTATCCATCTGTCTGAGGATGAAAAGCTATGCTCAGGTTAACCTGCGTCCCCAAGCCTCTCTGAAATGATTGCCAGAATTTAGCTGTAAAATGCACCTCTCTGTCAGAGATAATGGGCACTGGAACACCATGCAACCTGACTATTTCTCTGATATACAACTCAGCGTAATCCTCGGCGAAAAACGTTGCCCTTACTGGCAGAAAATGAGCTGATTTTGTCAGTATGTCAATAATCAACCAGATCGAATCATATCTACGCCTGGTGTGGGGTAATCCTGCTACAAAATCCATATTTACTTCTTGCGATTTCCATAGAGGCACAACTATATCCTGAGTCAATCCGCCTAGTTTTTGATGTTCAGCTTTTACCTGTCGGCAGTTGGGACACTAAGCTACGAATTCTGCTATCCCCTTCTTCATTCCTGGCCACCAGTAGATTTCTTTTATATAGTGGTACATTTTCATTGAACCTGGGTGGAGAGAATAATGGGCATAATGTACCTCGCCCATAATCTGCTGGCGAATCCTTGCAATGTCTGGAACACAAAGGCGATCTTTATATCGCAATACCCCATCCTCGGTTATCTGAAAATTTGTCACCTCTCCTTGTTGAAATTTGTTTCTAAGCTGAACCAGGCTAGGATCTTCACACTGCCATTTCTTTACTTCCACGACTAAAGAAGACACTGCGGTGTTCTGAATTACTGCTCTGTTGTCCTCTGTTTTTGCTATACGAACTGCTAAACTGGCTAACTGATGCAATTCCCGGGCTAATTCCTGCTGCACAGGCTATAAGTATGCCAAACTCCCCATATACTTACGGCTAAGGGCGTCTACCACCACATTGGCCCTTCTTGGGTGATACAGAATATTCACATCACAGTCTTTCAACAACTCTAACCAGCGACGCTGCCGGAAGTTCAGTTCTTTCTGGGTGAAGATATACTGTAGGCTCTTATGATCAGTGAAAATATCCACGTGGACTCCATATAAGTAATGCATCCATATCTTCAAGGCGTGAATCACTGCGGCCAATTCCATGTCATGGGTAGGATAATTCTTTTCATGTTTCCTCAGCTGTCTGGAAGCATAAGCAATTACTTTACCATGCTACATCAACACACATCCTAACCCAACACCCGAAGCGTCACAATAAACTGCATAACCTTCTGTACCTTCTGGAAATGCTAACACTGGAGCTGATGTTAGCCTGTCTTTCAATTCCTGGAAGCTCTGCTCACATGCCTCAGTCCATTGAAATTTTGCTGCCTTCTGCGTCAGTTTAGTCAGAGGTGTTGCTAAGGTGGAAAATCCTTCAACAAACCTCCTATAGTACCCTGCTAACCCTAGGAAACTGCGTACCTCAGTCGGAGTGGTAGGTCTGGGCCATGCTTTTACTACTTCTATTTTCTGGGTATCTACCTGTATACCAGCTTCCGACACGATATGACCCAAAAAGGCTACTAAATTCAGCCAAAATTCAGATTTAAAGAACTTGACATACAGTTGACGGTCCTTGAGAATATAGAGCACTATGCGCAAATGATCCTGGTGGTCTGCCTCCGAGCGAGAATACACCAGAATATCATCAATAAACACTATCACGAACAGGTCCACGTATGGTCTAAAACTGTTGTTCATTAGGTCCATAAACACGGCTGGAGCATTCATCAGCCCAAAGGACATGACTAAGAATTCAAAATGGCTATATCTGGTCCTGAAGGCAGTCTTTGGAATGTCCCTTTCACGAATCCGAACCTGATGATATCCAGACCTTAAGTCAATTTTGGAGAAATATCTGGCTCCCTGTAACTGATCAAACAAATCATCTATTCTGGGAAGCAGATACTTATTCTTGACTGTTACTTTATTCAGTTGCCGATAGTCTATATACATGTGGAGGGAACCATCTTTCTTTCTCACAAACAAAACTGGCGCACCCAAAGGTGAAGTATTTGGCCTGATAAAGCCCTTGTCTAACAAATCCTTCAACTGCTCCTTTAGTTCTTTGAGTTCAGCAGGAGCCATGCGATAAGAGGGAATTTATATCGACTGAGTTCCCGGCAATAAATCAACTCCAAAGTCTATTTCCCTTTCTAGGGGAATACCAGGTAACTCATCTGAAAATACATCAGGGAATTCATTCACCACTGGAATAGACTGGAGAGTCGGAGGCTCTACCCGAACATCCTGAACTCTGACAATGTGGTAAATGCACCCCTTGGCTATCAACTTTCTCGCCCGAAGATAGGAAATTAAACCTACCTTTTGGCGTAGCTGTACTGCCCTTCCATTCTCATACTTCCTCCCCTTAAAAGTGGAATCGGACCGTCTTGGTCCAGTATTATACATTGGCATAGCATGGAGCTAACCAATCCATACCTATAATGGCGTCAAAATCAACCATTTCTATCTCTACCAAATCTGCTATGGTCTGACGGTTAGCAACCTCTACTGTACACCCTCGATAAACCCTTCTGGCTATAATAGAGTCACCGACGGGTGTAGATACTGAAAAGGGATGCCGAAGCAATTTTGGTACAATACTGAACTTTCGAGCCACTAATGGGGTAACATAGGACAAGGTAGATCCTGGATCGATTAATACATAAGCAGGGTGAGAGAAAATAGTCATCATACCTATCACAACATCTGGAGATGCCTCTAAATCCTGTCTCCCTGGTAATTCTTAGGTAAGGCTTGGGCCAGCACCTGAACTAGAGGCCCCTGATCTGCCTCGGCCTCTGCCTGCTAAAATTGAGGGCTTGTGCCCTGCCGGGGCTGCTGGAGCTCGCGACCCTGCTGATGCCCTGTCTTGTCTATCTCGGTCACCCTGACCCCTGGCTGGATAATCTCTCATCACATGACCCTCTTGTCCTCATATATAACACCCTGTGGAGCCATATCTGCAAGCCCGAGAGTGGCGTCGACTGCAAATAGGGAAAAGTGGTGGTGTATACCTGCTCTATTCTGCCCTCCTCTGCTGGGGTGAATCTACTATTCGAGAAATTCCGTCGGACTCTGACTTTCCTCAGTGACTGAATCTACCCTTCTGCTGCTGTGATGGAGGTGGGGGTCTAGATGGCCTATCTGACAGCTGTGGCCTAGGCCCTCTCTGAATCTCCCCCTGTAACTCATCTAACCTGTCCCTGCGGCACTGTTCCTGACTTGTTCGTTTGCTATCCTGTTGCCGCTGTCTCAGACCCTCAATAGTCTGAGCAAAAGCCTGTACTCGAGCAATATCCATATCTTCCCTCAAAGTAGCTGTCATACAGGCCTCAATATACTCTGGGTTCAGCCCCATAATAAATCAGTGGACTCTGGATGGCATGGTGTCTACAAAGGTTGGAGCATATCGAGCCAAAGAATCGAACTGCAGGGCGTATTCTAGAACACTCATCGCCCCCTGCTGCAGGTGTAAAAACTGGTCCATCCGAGCCTATCGGATCTCTCGTGGTAGGTAACGGTCCAGGAAAGCCTCTGAAAAGCTGGACTAGGTCGGAGGGGCAACATCTCTCCTCGAGACCTTTCCCAACTCTCATACCACAACACAGCAATATCCCGCAGTGGAATACCGCCAATTCAATCGACTTTATAGATGTAACATGCATTACCCAAAAAATTCTTTGCATCTGATCTAGGAAGACCTGGGGGTCCTCTGTTCGATCTGTCTCGGTAAACTGTGGGAGACCTAGTGTTGGGAATTCTTGGACCCTCGAATTACCAGGCCCACCTGATGATTCTGCCGCTGTAAGTGGCATTGACTGGCGTTGAGTAGCCATCATTTGTGCTAACATAACTACTACACTCCTAACCTCCTGGTCAGACGGTATAGGTATAGGAACTGTCGGAGGTGGTGTCGTCCCGAGTGGATCCTGATGGGGTGGAGACTACTGAGAAGTTCGGGACGATGCCTCTGTATCGCCCTCAGATCGAGCTGATTCTAATCGAGGCTTAGGCATCCTGCTGGTGCCCTCTCCTGCTTCTATGTCCAATCTTCTGCCTGTAATACGATGTCGTTGATCTAACATTTTATCTGTAAACAAAGAGTATAATAAGCTTTAGGGACTCAACCCTATACTGTACTGTTCTATGACACGACTGAATATGAAGAAAGAGTAACCACCCTATCATGCCTTGCAGCCTCCTTCCTATGCTATGTGGTGCGCAACACATCCATAGACAAGACTCTACTTAGGCTTGCAAACTCCCTAAGATACGACCTGCTCTGATACCAAGTTTGTCACGCCCCGCCTGGGGAGGCATGACTGGAACTTTGTACCCTATTAAGACCTAGACTACTAGATTAACAAAGCCTAAGAACTTCTAGTGCCAGGCTGGCTCTAATTCTGGATTCAAGAAAACGACGGGCTGTATAACAGCTGTAAATACAGCCTCGACCGACAAGGCCTATAGCCACCTGTAGGAAAATAACAGCTAACCAGAACAACTAAACATACCGGAACCTATGCGGGCCGACAAGGCCACCATGCTTACTAGTTTATATGAGAAATGAAAACAAGTACCAAGCTACTATTTGACCGACACGGTCACAACTACCAACTGAATAAGGCCCCACACGGCCAGTGCATACAACTTAAACACACAAATGGTCCCACACGGCCTACACAGCTAACCACAGGGAATATATACAATCTGCAAGCCTCTAAGAATAGAAAGATGGTCGGACCGGGCCCCGGCCTACCCATACTATACAAATAAAAGGGAAGTCAACCTTTGTCTTTCGAGCTCCAGATGAAAGGAGCTGAAGGCACTGTACGCTGGATGAGTCAGTATAATAAGACCAATGAGGTCAATTCATGCCTCGCCAGATGAAGTTATGTTGCCATTAAGACTTATGCCAAGTTAAATACCCCAGAAGTAGATGGAGTGCGTGGAACCTCAGTGTTTGATAAACTCCGATAGAGGGGCGCAATCTGCGACTAAATTTTAGGAAAGAATGTTAGAACAGATGGTGAAATATGTTAACTTAAGCAAAGTTCCTCATACCCTAATTGGTGGTTAAGTGGAATATACAACTTAGACTCTCGAGGCTCACTATAAATGGAAGTGGAAGCCTTCTGAATAATAACTTCAGGCAGGTAGAGAAAAACTTGGACATGTTAAAATGCGCGAAAGGAAAAAGTAAAGCTTATCAGGGAACGTTTGCTGACTACTCAGAGCCGCCAGAAATCTTATGATGATATGCGGTAAAGAAACTTAGAATTTAATGTGGGTGACTAGGTATTCATGAAGGTTTCACCGATGAAGGGTGTGAAGATATTTAGTAAGAAAAGCAAGCTCAGCCCAAGGTTTATTGGGCCTCATCAGATTCGCCAAGGATAGGCAATTAGAATCCGTTCACCCAGTTTTTCTCGCATCAATGCTGAGGAAGTTTATAGGAGAGCCCTCCCGAATTGTTCCAGTCTAAGACATTCAAATCACTGCAAAAGTTATCTTATGAAGAATCTCCAGTAGCCGTACTAGACCGGTAGATCCGTAGACTGAGAATTAAATATGTTGCTTCTGTCAAGGTGTTGTGGCGGAAATAAGAACCGAGAGGAGATGACCTGGGAAGCAGAAGATGATATGAAATCCAGATATCCTCAGTTATTTCAGAATTAGTCAGATTGTGCAGCCATAGGTATGTTGATATTATTGTTTCATAAGTTGCATGATATACATGTATATGTGGAGTAGTTGACTTCAGTCTATTATGAGATGAATGCCATAGTATTATGTGGAGTACCTGTATTGGACTTTTCGACATTTCAGGATTTTTGGATAGTCCATATTACAAGGGAGACTCTGCCAAAATTTTTCTAGAATAAGTGGTTGCAAGTTAAAGTTCTTGCAAGCAGAAGTTAACATTCGAGGACGAATGTTCTTAAGGGGGGGGGAGGATGTTACACCCGTAAGTTTCTAGCATGTAGTTGGCCTATTCGCATGTTGGTGGGAAGTTTTAGAATGCAATACATGCGAGGAAAGGGCACAGGGAAAGACCAAACGAGTTCCAAATTGGAATTTCGCAAGAGGAGGCCGAACCGCGCTTTCTAGAGGGGCAAAGTGGCACGGAGCTGGGACCTCCGCGTTAGCCAACGTGGCACAGAGCCAAAACAGCGCGTTGACCAACGTGCCACGTTGCTATGTATTTTGCTGCAAGTATATATAAGCCTCACCCTTAAACTTTATGTCATTTTCTATATATTTCACGACCAGAACAGAGAGAAGGACGAAGGATTTATATAATTTTCATCCGATTACGCCGTCAAACGCCATCCAAATCCAAATTAACTTCGAGTACCGAAGTATAAGGCTGCAGGGAGCATTCCTACAGAGTTAGTTTCATGAAATTCGCCCGACGAATCATTGTCCCGCCGAGCCAAAGTGATTGGAATTGCTCCAAACTAGTGTCAATACAATCCCAGACTTAAAGTAAGTATTTCTCACTTAAAGATTTCCGAGAAATTATGAGTTTTTGATCGTTCTTCGATAAATTGAAGAATAGTCAATATATATATATAAAGTAATGGTTTTCTTTGAATTTAGTAATGAAGATAGCTCTCTTCTTCCGTTAATGTGATTACAGTTGGGAAGAATAGTTGAATACCAGCCGAACCTTGCCAGTTAATTGGTAAACGATGAACGAGGTATGTAAGGCTTAACTCTCGGCAAGTATCCTAGTCGTACAGTGTTACGACTTATGTTCTCAAATAGAAGTAACGATCTCAGATGCTGTAGATGTTTTCTACCATTAGATTGTAATTCGATATGTTGTAATTAGTTGTTATTGATCTACGTTTATAAATATCAGATATGTGGCAATTAGCTGCTAACAGGAATTACAGTTACATAGATTCTGGTTAGCTATTAGAACTCATATACAGATCGTACTATAGGACCCCTTGTTAAAAAGGGAGCAGGTTAAATGTGATTCACGCATGACGCTATAGAAACTCTTTTATTCTTAGCTTTTTGTGATGGTAGACTTATATGTTTGTTGCCAGACCTAGACTTTAGAGGCTCGTAGAGTTAGTAGCCGGAATCAGTTGGTTAAACAGTATGGGCACAGTTAGGCAGTCTAACGACCAGTTGGCGCCTGTATTAGCAAGAAAACATCCTTAGAGGTCATTAACGCTATCGCATGTTCCAGATCCAGAAATAGAGACAGAATAGGTATATTCCAAAGTTAGCAACACTAGGGTTCTCCAGTGTATTGAGTGATTGTACGTCGTCCCTTTAGCTTTATCAGTGATTTTCAGTCTTAGTCGACCTAACAGTTATAATGTAGAACGCCCAGCAAGCCATCCTAGTTGACCAAGTCAGATAAACCCATGGGTACCCCAAGGAGGGGTCCACATCAGTAGCTAGTGACGGGCCACTCTATATAGAATTTCCTATAAGACTGAGTATTGCCAAGAACAACAATATAGATTCTAGTTGATTCAGATAAGGCCTAAGGAGTCAGTAGTACTCATCTAGTACAGTGTTAACCACAGGTTAAGGATATCGGTAAGCTGCCTATGAAGAACCAGGAACCGATCGCCTAGATGCAAGTTCGACCAAGCCCAGCTCTATAGTTGTTTAATTAGAAGAATAAAGTAGTTAGCTGTCCGTAATCCCATAGTTATGCTTGAATTACAGATGTCCGAGTAGGACATTCAGAGCATTGTTAGACTACTTCAGGTCTCACTCTATTCAGCCTAGATTATTAGAGATCATGATCACTATCAGGATCCTCTGATCAAATGCGTGCACATGGTATGCGGACAGTCATACAGATTATTCTAGAAGTGAGTAGCATCATTATGAGGCCTAGAAGGCCAGATGCGCTCTCGCTATATAGATAGATTTATTTGTCAGTTTCTCCAGCATAGTAATCCAAGATGACTCTCAGTAGAGCGTGCCAGAGATTATATTATTATCATATTCAGTGTGTATTATATGTAGTTATTTCTATCAGTTGAGACTTGATTGTATTGTTTTGGGCTAGATTACCTAGCTTCCGTGACCGCCTCTGGGTTAATAGATGTATCGACTCATCCGCCAGAGGGCGAGGATACGTCACTCTACGGAGTGGCATGTCGTCCGTTAGGGATGAAGATGGGATGCTAGTTTCCCCATATTTGCCGTGGTTGGCCTTTATACACCCCCGCCGAGCGCTTGCACCCGGGGTGTTGATTTCAGGAGTCCTTCGGACTCAGGTACGGTTAAAGTCAGGGGCCCAACGGGCTCAAGTTTTATACCCAGGGGATCGGCAGGTTGCTTATAGTTTCTAGGTGATATGGTATGACCTGGGTAGAGGTAAATAGATTGTGATGATTGTACCTTTTGGCTTATGGGGGCCGGGTATGGTTTATGTTTTGTTATTCTATGCCATGTTATTTTAGTTATGGTTAGATAGACAGTAGGATGCCACGTTACCAGGTACAACTCCTACTCCTCTCAGTATAGTTAAGGTTAGTCCTGATTCCACTATTTCAGATAGTTCCAGTCCATTCCCTATTACTTTAGTTACTGTCAGCTTTCTTACTTACTTTTAGTTATTTTCAGTTATTGCTTTACATACTTAGTACCAGTGGTACTGATGCCCGTTTTGGGGCACTGCATTACTTGCCTGCAGGTACACATAGACGAGGAGCGGATCCCTCGTAGTTCTAGTCAGCGGTTCAGAGCCTTCAGCTCCTTTCCTCCGGAGCTTGAGTCACAGAAGTTTACCTTATTTTGTTTGTACAGTACGAGTAGGCTGGGGCCTTGTCTCGACCATCTTATTACTCCTAGAGGCTTGCAGATTATATTATATTCCCTGTGGTTAAATATAGCAGCCGTGTGGGGCCTTGTTCAGTTGTTAGTTGGTGACCTTGTCAGTCACAAATCAGTTTAGCAGCAGAATTCATTTTTCAAATATAACTAGACAATATGGTGGCCTTGTCGGCCTGTATAGGATCCCTTGTAGTCCGTTGTTCTGGTTAGCTGTTTATATCCTTACAGGTGGCTATAGGCCTTGTTGGCCAGAGGCTGTGTTTACAGCCGTTATATAGCCCGTCATTTTCTTAAATCCAGAGTTAGAGCCATCCTGGCACCAGAAGTGCTTCGGCTAAGTTAGTCCAGCAGTCCAGATCCTAGTAGAGCACCAAGTGCCAGTCATGCCTCCCAAGGTGGGGCGTGACACCCAAGACCTGATTATCATTGCACAAGACGTCTGCTTGCACTTTAAAAATGATTAAGTCTAAAACACAAATGAAATAAATGTCCAGAAGGAAAGACATCTTCGATGGAGGAATAGGACTGCTTTCTCGGTCTGCTCATCTTTCAAAAAGGGTTGTTTCTATATAGGTGAGGACGTGAAGAACCTTTGGGTTCGAACTCTGCACTCAAAAAAGAACTGCAGGGGTAGGGTCGGTATATAATATGGTACTGGTAGGCATCATCAGTTGACCTTACATAATAATGTGTAAACATAGAAATAATGATAATAAACAAGTCTCTAACATTTTATAAAAGTACAGAAGCCATTTTAATTACACTAGTTCTACTCAAGTGACAACCAACCTGCTCACTGGATTGGTCCTTTCGCTGTAGCTCACTTGACTGCTACAGCGGTCTTGCCACAGTAGAAGAAGTCCCGCTGCAGTGGTACTGCCTTAGGCAGTAGCTTGACCTAGTTGTACCTTCATCAGTTCATCAGTACATCAATTCATTAGTTCATCCGTTTCAATGATTCACATACTCTACAAATCAATTCAATTATCTCACAAGTCTGAACAATCAATGAATGCAGATCTGTATCACTTAGAAATGCAACAACCAATTACAAGCAAAATGCACTTCAACATTTACTAGCATCATGACTGTGTCACACTTAGAATCGGATTCGTCTTTCGTTTCAAATTACATAAACTAAACCCTTAACTCCATAACCACTTAGCACATCCTTCATTCATTTTTAAACATTATTGCAAACGTAACATAAACAAAGTAAACAAATGGTGACATGACGGGAACATACCTCTGTTATACCACCATAAACACTCAATCCACAAAATCAGTGTACACACATGCTAGAGGGTCTTATTTCTGCCATTCCAATCATGACCTGCAGGGGACTCTAGAAATTCATGTACTATACCGGTGTGGTACTTGCTCCCACTCATATGCTCGTCTAGATGCTCCAATCAGACACGATCCACTCAATAATAACGCTATCCCTGATGCTCCCCTTGGGCATGAGCCACTCATATCAAGATTCTTTTACTATTCAAAATCATTTTTCATCACACAATGTAACGAGTTACAACCCCTACCCCCCTAACATATATATATATATATTTCAAAACTTTGGATTCTACATTCCACTCTATCACGTGCACAATTATAGATCATTGATTCACATTGAAGCATCTTAAAAGAATTTCACTTCACAGTTCCACAAAATTTTCACAACAGTTTATAATCATCTCATATTAACATTCCATCCCCATCATACTTTTTCAACATTGAGACATGGAACGTTGGATGCACCCCCGACTACCCTATCAACAATGCCAGCTCATACACTACTTCCCCCACACGCCGGAGTATTTCAAATGGTCCGATGTACCTCGGGCTAAGCTTTCCCCTCTTTTCAAACTGCATAACCCCCTTCACAGGAGATACCTGAGTAGCACTTGCTCTCACTCTATGAATTCTATATCCCTCACCTTCTTATCAGTGTACTACTTTTGCCTTCTCTGGGTAGCTACTAGACGGTCTTGAATTATCCAAACTTTCTCTAAGGACTCCCTCAACAAATCAATTCCCCAGCGTCTCACTTCAAATGCATCAAATCAACCAATTGAAGACCTACATTTTCTCCCATACAGAGCTTCGAATGGTGCCATGCCAATGCTCGAGTGATAGCTATTATTGTAGGCGAACTCTGCCAAGGTAAGAATTTATCCCAATGGCCTCCAAAATCTATCACACATGCCCGAAGCATGTCCTCCAATACCTGGATAGTCCTTTCAGACTATCCATCTGTCTGAGGATGGAAGGTTGTGCTTAAGTTCAACCTCTTGCCCAACTCAGCCAGCAAGGTCTTCTAGAAATGAGAAGTGAACTGAGTGCCCCTATTTGACATAATTAAAATAGGCACCCCATGCAACCGAATCACTTCCTTCACATATAGTTTAGCTGGTTTCTCAGCATTGTAAGTCACTTGAACTGGAAAGAAATAAGACAACCTGGTCAATCTTTCCACAATGAACCAAATTGAGTCAAATTTCTCCAAGGTCTTGGGAAGACCCGCCATAATATCCATTGCTATTCTCTCCCATTTCCACTCAGGGATAGGAACTCTCTGAAGCACTCCTCCTGGATTTTGGTGCTCATACTTCACCTGCTGACAATTCCAACATTGGACGACATAGTCAACAACATCTCTCTTCATCCTGCCCCACCAATAGTGTTGCTTCAGATCATGGTACATCTTGGTGACTCCGGGTGGATGGAGTACCTCGAGTTGTGATCTCCCGCCAAAAGAGTTTTAATCAACTCACCTTATTAGGGGAACACACGCCCTCCCCTTTATTATCAGGACCCCTTCATCATCTAACACTGCTTCCTTGGCTTCTCCCTGCAGAAATTTATCCCTAATTTTACCCAGCTTTTCATCTTCAAACTTTCTTGATTTGATTTCCTCTAACAAGGATGACTTAGACTCCAAACTAGATAATATTCCACCTAGTCAGTGATGACCTCACCAAACTATTTGCCAAAGTTTGAACTTCTCTGGCCATCAACCGCTTAGCAACTTTTGAAGCAAGCTAAACTACCCATGCTCATTGTCTTCTGACTCAACGCGTCTGCCACAAAATTAGCCTTTCCTAGATGGTATAGGATAGTGACATCATAATCGTTAAGTATCTCCATCCATCTTCTTTGCCTCAAATTGAGATCTTTCTGGGAGAACATATACAGTAAGCTGCGATGATCCGTGAACACCTCACATTGAGCTCCATATAGATAGTGCCTCAAAATTTTCAGGTAAACACTAGTATTGCTAACTCCAGATCGTTCGTGTTGTAATTATTCTCATGCACCTTCAATTGTCTTGAGGCATAAGCAATAACCTGTCCTTCCTCCATTAACACAACACCCAATCTAGGACATGAGGCATCACAATAAACCAAAAAGCCTTTACCTTCCATTTGCAATACCAAGATAGGAGTTGTGGTTAGTAGAGTCTTGAGTTTCTGAAATCTTGCTTCACATTCCTCTAACCACTGGTAGGGTACATCCTTTTGGGTCAACTTGTTCAGAACCGAAACAATGGATGCAAAACTCTTCACGAATCAACGATAGTAACTGACCAGCCCTATAAAACTCCGAATTTCCATCACATTAGTTGGCCTTGCCCAGTTTTCGACCACCTCCACCTTCTGTGGATCAACTTGGATTCCATCCTTGGAAACCACATGTCCTAGAAAAGACACTGATTCCAACCAAAACTCACACTTAAAACATTTGGCATACAACTGCTTCTCCTTTAGTAATCCTAGCATAATTCTCAGATGATTTTCATGTTCCTGCTTGGACTTAGAATACACCAAGATATTGTCAACAAACAAAATAACAAAGGAATCAAAGTAAGGTTTGAAAATACTGTTCATTAGTATCATGAACTCAACTAGGGAATTAGCGAGTCCGAATGATATGACCAGAAATCCATAATGCCCATACTTGGTCCAAAAGGCTATTTTGGGAATATCTTCAGCCTGCATTTTCAGCTGGTGATAACCGGACCTCAAGTCAATTTTTGAACACAAACTGGCCCTTGTAACTAATCAAATAAATCATCTATTTGAGGAAAAGGGTACTTGTTCTGAATAGTCACCTTGTTCAACTGACAGTAGTCGATGCACATCCGCATACTACCATCCTTTTTCTTTACAAACAGAGTTGGGGTACCCTATGTTGACATACTTGGTATAATAAATCCTTTACTAAGCAACTCCTGTTCCTTGAATTCTCTCAACTCAGCAGGTGCCATATGGTACGGAGGAATAGAAATAGGTTGAGTCCTTGGCTATAAATCTATACAAAAGTCAATGCCACGGTTTGGCGGTATGCCGGGAAGATCTATAAGGAACACCTCTAAAAACTCACGAACAACTAGAACTAACTCTCTGGAAGGACCCTCGGAACTAGTGTCTTGAATATGCGCTAGATACGCTGAACAACCCTACTCTAGAACTGACTCTATGGAAGGATCCTCAAAACTAGTGTCTTGAATATGCGCTAGATACGCTGAACAACCCCGCTCTATCAACTTACGGGCACAAATATAAGAGATGAGTTTCATAGGAAGAGGGCTAAAATTTCCTTTCAACTCCAACCTAAATGCCCCTGGCCCCGATATAGTGACGGTTTTAACATGGCAACCTAGAATGGCATGGTAAGGGGACAACCAGCTTATTCCCAAAATTATATCAAAATCAATCATTTCTAAGATCACTAAGTCTTCCAGAGTGTCAAACTCCATGAGATCAATAATGCAATCAGAAACAACCCTATCCACCAACACAGAATTCCTAACAAAAGTAGACACAAGGATGGGAGTATCAAGCACATCATAAACAAGATCCAAACCTAATGCAAAATAAGCAGACACATAAGAAAATGTAGAGCCCGGATCAAACAACACAATAGACTTTTATTTTCCATGAAGATTATACCTGTAATAATGACGTTTGAAGCCCCTGCCTCTAGTCTACCAAGAAAAGCATAGAAATGGGCCTGATTACCCGCCTGACAACCGCCCCAGTTGGGTTGTGCCACCCTTCTACCTGACTGGGTGCCAGCCCTACCCATCTGAGCACGTCCTCTACCCAGCTGAGCACCACATTTAACGGCTGGTTGACTACATCATCCCAGTTGTGGACGACCCGGACTGAATGCACTACCTCCTCTCCGGTAAAGGTCGAAGCTCAAGGAGTTGGGTGAGGAATAATCTGCCCGCCCCGTTTGAACCTGGGGCACCATCTGTAGGTGTGACAATACTCACCACACTCATGATAGACCTTCTCAATCACTGGCCTCTGAGCTAGAACAAGGGAAATAGGGCGTGCTCCAAAGTCTGAAGAAAAAACCTGAGTACCCCTAACTACACCTGATAGTCGTGGAGCAATCCCTGGTGGATCTCCAGCTGATACCTGCATAACAGACAGAACAGGGCGTCCAGAGAAACCTTGCAGTACCAAAGGCTTGGCAAAAGAACTACTAAAGGAACCAACCCTCCGAGCCTTCTTCTCGGCGTTCTTTGCATATCCCTCCTATCTTATCCCTTCCACTGACTTCACATATTCCACTACCTCCTGGAAAGTCTTACCTGAGGAGACCATCTGAAAAGCTGATACCTGGAGACCCATATTCAGGCCTTTAACAAATTGTCTTATCCTCTCCGCCTCCATGAGTAGTAAGGATAAAGCATACCCTGATAGGGAATGAAATCGAGCCTCATATGCTGCAACAGATGAAATCCCCTACTCGATAGTGGTGAACTCATCCTGTTTCTTATCCTTCATAGTGCGGGGAACATACTTCTCTAGGAATGTTGAGTAAAATTGGGTCCAAGTAATCGGAGGTGACTCTGCTGTTCAGCACTCCACAAACACTCTCCACTAGAGCTTAGCATCCCCCATCAACTAGAAAGTGACGAAGTCCACACTATATCTCTCTACTGGCCCCATCTTGTGGAGCCTCTCATGAAAATCAATAATGAACTCATCAGTGTCCTCCGCCTCAGCGCCGTAGAATGTAGGAGTATTCATCTTTGTGAACCTCCAAAATAAGTCATGCTCCTGCCCTGCCATCACTGGTCCCACTACCAGCCTTGGGAACATGAGAACTTTCGATAAGTCATCAATCCGAGGAGACACAGTGTTGGCCTGCAAGAGTTGTTGGAATTGCTCCATTACCTACAAGGCCACTTAGGAGATTGAGGACCTGGGCCAGAACCTCAGAGGATGCTGGATTGGCAGGAGCTTCCCCTTGAGTCAAAACTTCAACTTCAACAGTTACTTTCTCCTGTATTACTGGTGGCACGGGAGATGTAGACCTCTGCCTGACTGGTGCAAGAGCACGATACCCTCCTTTAGCAGCAGCAGGTTTTTATCCACGACCTCTACCCCCTCCTCTACCGTGGACTGCGGCTGCCACTGCTGGTTCGGGTACTGCGTCTCTATTACTATTTTCACATGTTCTCACTATTTGAGAAGGAAAGAAGAAAAATTGTTAGATACCAATTTGTATCACTAAATACCAATTGGAATCAAGTAATTGCATAAAAGGAAGGAAGAGGAGAGATTTCCTTAAGTCCAGCAGCCTCTCAAAGATAAGTTACAGACTTCTCTGCACCGATCCGTGAGACTCTACTAGACCCATCTTAGTGTAATGAGATCAATGAATCTAGGGCACTGATACCAACTTTTTCATGACCCAACTAGCCGTGATTGGCACCCACACTAACTCCCGCCTCCCCTGGTGGGCGAACCAATGATTTCCAATAAATATCTCAACATCAAGCATTAAGGAAAAGATAAGAGTTTATACTAAAATAAAAGGAGTCAGAAGCAGTAACAATCCTCTTACAACCAAAACACCAAAACTAAACTAATCCTAAGAACTGATTGTCATTGAACAAGACGTCTGCTTACACTCTAAAAATAATTAAGCATAAAACACAAATAAGATAAATGTCTGAAAGAAAAGACATCTTCGATGGAGGAGTAGTGCTGCTTTCTCGGTCTGCTCACCTTTCAAAAATGGCTGCTGCTCTATAGGTGAGGACATGAAGAACTTTCAGGTTCGAACTCTGCTCTCAGAAAAGAAGTGCAGGTAGGGTCAGTACATAACATGATACTGGTTGGCATCATCGCCCGACCTTACATAATAACGTGTAAACATAACAACAATAATATAAAACAAGTCTCCAATGTTTTACAGAAGTACAAAAGCCATTTCAATTACACTAGTTCTATTCAGGTGACTGCAGGCCTGCACATTGAATTGCGCCTTTCGCTGTAGCGGTCTCACCATAATGGAAGAAGTCCCGCTGCAGCGGTACTGCCTTAGGCAGCAGCTCGACTTAGTTGTACCTTCATCTATTTATCCGTTTCAATGATTCACGTACTATACAGATCAATTCAATTACCACACAAGTCTGAGCTGTCAATGAATAAAAATCTATATTACTTACAAATGCAACATGTAATTACAAGCAAAATCCACTCAACATCTACTAGCATCGTGGTCGTGTCCCACTAAGAATCGGATTCATGTCTTTTATTTAAAATTACATAAATAAAACCCCTAACTCCACAACCACTTAGAACATTCTTCATTCAACTTTACACATTATTACAAATGTAACGTAAACAAAGTAAACAAATGGTGAAATGAGGGGCACACGCCTCCGCCATAACACTATAAACACTCAATTCACAAATTAGTGTACACACATGCCAGAGGGTCTTATTTCTGACCTTCCAGTCATAACCTGCAGGGGACTCTAGAAATCCACGTACTGTACTAGTGCGACACCTGCTCCCACTTATATGCTAGTCCGGATGCTCTCCTCGGACATGAGAATGCTCGCTCGGATGCTCCCCTCAAGCACGAGCCACTCATCTCAGGATTCTTTTACTATTTAAATTGTACTTCATCATGGAATGTAACGAGTTACAACCCATATATATATATATATATATATATTTCAACTTTTAGGAGTCTACATTCCACTCCATCACTTGCATAATTATAGATCATCGATTCACATGAAGCATCTTAAAAGAATTTCACTTCACAATTCCACAAGATTTTCACAATAGTTCGTAATCATCTCATATTAACATGATCTCCACCATTTATTCAAATAAGCAATTCCATAGCAGATAATTTCTGAAGTCTAATCTCATACCATTAGCACACATGCATACAAGCCATTATAAAAAGTCTAACCCTCCAACCATAAACTACCTCGATATTCGAACATAGCAATTCAGCTACTCTGCGGGAGCCTTGCCTTTCCTCAAAGCTTCAGAACGCTCAAAATCTGCACAATACAAAGTAATTCATTACTTACTCTTCAATTGTGGGTATAAATAGATCAAACCCTCCCATTTTAGGAAACTTTAACTGTAAAATCCTTCCATTCAACCTAATTCTAGGTCTCCATCTTCATCTAACCCATAATTGATAGCAAGAATGTTCTTGGGAGCAATTATTACCCATAAACCATTAATATAACCATCCCATTACTCCTGATAATCCAACCCCGGTTCATCATCGTCAGGTTTCTAAACTTAGAATTCCACCATTAAAAGGTCCCTAAAGGTTTTTAACAGTTAACAATAATCATTAAGGGGACAAGGGATAAAGAAACTGACCTTAAGTCCAGTTTGTATCACTAAATACCAATTGGAATCAAGTAATTGCATAAAAGGAAGGAAGAGGAGAGATTTCCTTAAGTCCAGCAGCCTCTCAAAGATAAGTTACAGACTTCTCTGCACCGATCCGTGAGACTCTACTAGACCCATCTTAGTGTAATGAGATCAATGAATCTAGGGCACTGATACCAACTTTGTCACGACCCAACTAGCCGTGATTGGCACCCACACTAACTCCCCCCTCCCCTGGTGGGCGAACCAATGATTTCCAATAAATATCTCAACATCAAGCGTTAAGGAAAAGATAAGAGTTTATACTAAAATAAAAGGAGTCAGAAGCAGTAACAATCCTCTTACAACCAAAACACCAAAACTAAACTAATCCTAAGAACTGATTGTCATTGCACAAGACGTCTGCTTACACTCTAAAAATAATTAAGCATAAAACACAAATAAGATAAATGTCTGAAAGAAAAGACATCTTCGATGGAGGAGTAGTGCTGCTTTCTCGGTCTGCTCACCTTTCAAAAATGGTTGCTGCTCTATAGGTGAGGACATGAAGAACTTTCAGGTTCGAACTCTACTCTCAGAAAAGAAGTGCAGGTAGGGTCAGTACATAACATGATACTGGTTGGCATCATCGCCCGACCTTACATAATAACGTGTAAACATAACAACAATAATATAAAACAAGTCTCCAATGTTTTACAGAAGTACAAAAGCCATTTCAATTACACTAGTTCTACTCAGGTGACTGCAGGCCTGCACATTGAATTGCGCCTTTCGCTGTAGCGGTCTCACCATAATGGAAGAAGTCCCGCTGCAGCGGTACTGCCTTAGGCAGCAGCTCGACTTAGTTGTACCTTCATCTATTTATCCGTTTCAATGATTCACGTACTATACAGATCAATTCAATTACCGCACAAGTCTGAGCTGTCAATGAATAAAAATCTATATTACTTACAAATGCAACATGTAATTACAAGCAAAATCCACTCAACATCTACTAGCATCGTGGTCGTGTCCCACTAAGAATCGGATTCATGTCTTTTATTTCAAATTACATAAATAAAACCCCTAACTCCACAACCACTTAGAACATTCTTCATTCAACTTTACACATTATTACAAATGTAACGTAAACAAAGTAAACAAATGGTGAAATGAGGGGCACACGCCTCCGCCATAACACTATAAACACTCAATTCACAAATTAGTGTACACACATGCCAGAGGGTCTTATTTCTGACCTTCCAGTCATAACCTGCAGGGGACTCTAGAAATCAACGTACTGTACTAGTGCGGCACCTGCTCCCACTTATATGCTAGTCCGGATGCTCTCCTCGGACATGAGAATGCTCGCTCGGATGCTCCCCTCAAGCACGAGCCACTCATCTCAGGATTCTTTTACTATTTAAATTGTACTTCATCATGGAATGTAACGAGTTACAACCCATATATATATATATATATATATATTTCAACTTTTAGGAGTCTACATTCCACTCCATCACTTGCATAATTATAGATCATCGATTCACATGAAGCATCTTAAAAGAATTTCACTTCACAATTCTACAAGATTTTCACAATAGTTCGTAATCATCTCATATTAACATGATCTCCACCATTTATTCAAATAAGCAATTCCATAGCAGATAATTTCTGAAGTCTAATCTCATACCATTAGCACACATGCATACAAGCCATTATAAAAAGTCTAACCCTCCAACCATAAACTACCTCGATATTCGAACATAGCAATTCAGCTACTCTGCGGGAGCCTTGCCTTTCCTCAAAGCTTCAGAACGCTCAAAATCTGCACAATACAAAGTAATTCATTACTTACTCTTCAATTGTGGGTATAA
Source organism: Datura wrightii (assembly GCA_035772735.1). Lineage (NCBI taxonomy): Eukaryota > Viridiplantae > Streptophyta > Magnoliopsida > Solanales > Solanaceae > Datura > Datura wrightii. The sequence goes on from JASDFA010000018.1 coordinate 151,507,103, forward strand.
ATAGATCAAACCCTCCCATTTTAGGAAACGTTAACTGTAAAATCCTTCCATTCAACCTAATTCTAGGTCTCCATCTTCATCTAACCCATAATTGATAGCAAGAATGTTCTTGGGAGCAATTATTACCCATAAACCTTTAATATAACCATCCCATTACTCCTGATAATCCAACCCCAGTTCATCATCGTCAGGTTTCTAAACTTAGAATTCCACCATTAAAAGGTCCGTAAAGGTTTTTAACAATTAACAATAATCATTAAGGGGACAAGGGATAAAGAAACTGACCTTAGGGAATCAATTCTCTACTCTGGAGAAGAATTTGCCTTCAGACCTTTCTCTCTCCCATTTTGAAAAAAATGGAAAATAACCCTAAAATTCCCACTTAAAACCCATTTTTGATTCCCGTTGTCTGCTATAGCGGTCACAATTCCGCTGCGGCGGACCCTCTACAGCAGCCAAAGTGTCGTTTCAGTGGTTCCAGCGGTTACTTTTCAAATTCTTCGTGGCGGGACTCTGACCGTTACCATAGTCTTGCTGCAGCGGAAAATTACACTGCTGCAGCAGTCCCCCGAACCAGTAGCTACCCAAATTTGGTAACTTTTTTCATAGCACATCCTCTCCCTCCCTTAGCCTATTTCCAGTGTTCTAGGTCCCTTATCATCACGTAACAGTGTTCGGGTCGTTACAAGCTGAAGGGGGTAGCCCATATATGGTTCACATAATGAAAGAAAGGGTCATAGGGTAGGTGCAGCTCTGGTGAGCTGGAACTAGTTCGTGACAACCTTCTTGGACAAGTTCTTTCGTTAGGAGTTGAGGGAAGCAAAGGCTGTGAAGTTTGTCAACTTAAAACAAAATGATATGATGGTATAGGAGTATGCCTTGAAGTTCACTCAACTGTCGGAATATGCTCTGGAGATGGTTGTCGAGCCGAAGACTCGAATGAACAAATTCGTAAATGGAGTCTCAGACTTAGTGGTCAAAGAGTGCGAGTCAACTATTCTTATCAGTGACATGGACATCTCCAGACTCATGATCCATGCTCAACAGATCGAGGAGGAAAAGTTAAAGGAGTTGGAGAGGGAGAGCATGAGAGCAAGGACAGAAGGCTGGGAGTATTCTTAGTAGAGGACGAGTGGTGGACCTCGTTACCAGTCCCGTCAAAGGTCATCAGTCCCAGCACCACTGACAGCTAGTGTTTCATCTAGACCCAGGTTAAGGGAGATTGCATATCCAACTTGAAAGAGTTGTGGAATGAACAACCTAGGAGAGTGCATGGCTAGTTCAGATGCTTGCTTCTAGTGCAACAAGTCAAATAATAAGCTCAGAGATTGCCCAGCAGATAAAGAGGGTGAAGATAGAGCCCTAACCACCTCTTTAGTAGCTCCAAAAGTCAGCAGGGTACATTATCCAGTATAGGTGGCAGACAATATTAGTACCACTTCTGTAAGCTGTCATCTCGCCAGGATCAGGAGAACTCATTAGAAATAATCACAAGCATGTTGTACACATCATTTAGAATCGATTTTTGCATGTTGTAGGCCCAGGAGCCACAACATAAGGTATATGGTTCCTTTTAGCATCCTAGTATGAGATTCGCTTCGTAGATTATATGGAATGATTATAAGAACGAAGCCCTCAATGATAGATTTAGAGGCAAATGAGAAGTCAAGAGTTAGTGGTTTTAGCCTAGCCTTAAAAGGTATGGCTTTAAGCAAAGGGCGAGATGATAAGTTAAATGGGCCAAGTCAAGTCTTAAGTGTTCCAGTAGGGAATTTCCAGAAACAGTATCTATGGATTGTCGATCAATTCCTATTCAGGTATTTTCCCTTATGTTTCAATCAGCATTACATTTTAATCATGCCTAAGTTTAGATTTCCAGAATGATAGGTATCTGCTTCAGATAGTGATACCAGTCTTACTCTCAGTCAGATGAATTATCATGTCAGCTATTCAGATATCAGAAAGTAGTTTCAGAATTTATAACTCCATTCTTATCAGCTTAGTTCTAGTGAAAGGAAATAATTCCTTCTTAGTACTCTTCTTAGTTTTATGCTAGTTCAATGTCCTTCAGTTCTTCTCATGTATTAGCATGCATGTATGATATTTAGTTCAGCCATGTACCTCAGTTTAGTGTCAGTCACTCTATCAGTATTTAGTGCTCAGCTTTCAGTTTTTGAGATTACAGCTCTTTCCCTACCTTTTTAGCTTCTTTAGTTTCCGTTCGAGGATGAATGTTCTCAAGGGGGAGATAGTGTAACACCCCCAAAGTTTCCTAATACTAGACTCTAGATTTGAACTTTGATCAGGTAGAGAAAACTAGAAAATGCCTCAGTACGAGTCATAGGTTCATGGTACGACTCGTAGTAGGGACTGGTAGTTTGTTGTCCAGAGTACTTAGCAGATTCTGATTGAGAAGTCACAATAGATTCTCGCGACTCGTACGAGGTCAATATGAGTTGTAATAAGGGTTTGTGGCATGGATTCAGAGAGTTTAGCAGGAAGTGGTAAGGAAACCATGAGTAGATCCTACGATCCATACTAGGGTGGTGTGAGTCATAGTGAAGGATCATAGGTAGGAGGTTCAAATAATTCTAGGGAAGGATCAGTAGCTATAAAGACTCAGTACGAGTCGTAATATGATGGTATAATCATCGTTCTAGTCGTGAGTTGAGATATTGTATGCCTCAGACTTTCAGGCTAAGTTTAAAACCATCCTAGGTATGTGGATAGACCCGAACCCGATGAATTTTATGGAAAAAGGAGTTAAGATAAATTATTAACTGTGAGACGTACATTTAATACAAATTAAGGTCATAAGAAACCTCTAGCATAAAATTGAGTTGAGAGCTTTCCTACCGATTGAGTTTTTCATATAAGTTCATACGAGGTTCAATTTTAAGCAACTATAATTCTCATTTTATGGAGTTTGTTTGGGTAATCCATCATATAAATTTGAGACCTTTGAGACTTCTTTTCAATGCATCTAACCTTGTGTCATTCAGAGGTTGGAGTAAAAGTTATGGCCAGTTTAGTGAAGCAATATCAGGTTTGACGGACAGGACCAACCCTATCACCACGAGTCACAGTACAACTCATGGTATGTAGGTACGACTCATACCAAGTACCCGTAGAAAGAGTTTCAACGAGATGTTAAACCACCCAAAAGCCACGAATGAAATACCACAACCCGTGGTATGTCATAACGAGTCATGGTACGACCCGTAGCATTAGATGGATAGGTTCTTAAGAGCATTTTTCTAGGGGTATATTTGTATTTTATGATTTTAACTCCTAAAAAGGTTATTTTAGTCTTTCTATGGGATGATATAAAGGGATTTTCCTATCACAATCCCATATTCTACTCAAACTCATCCGTAAATCATCTTCTCCCTTCTTCTCTCAAGGCTCAAGAACTAGGGTTTCCTCTCCAAGGTGCAGTAAGCTTCAAGATCTTTAGAGAGATCCTTCCACTAGGTATGTGGAACTTCAACAAGAATCTTCTATCATCCTTGTGTCCCAACTAATTTCTTAAATCCTAGAATCTTCAATTATTTAGTAAACCATGTCTTAGGGTTTTGATTTGACGTATGAAGTCTCTTATGATTAGCCATGTCTTTCAAGTTCTTATGATCGATAATTAGGTATGTTCATGATTTCCCTCTCAATTTCATGATTTGTCCATGATATGATAATAACATGATTTCTAAGGCTTAATTATAATTTAGCACTATTTTCGAAAAAAATATGGCTCTTTTGAGATATATGATTTCTGTACCTATGATCTACACTATTATTTGAGTATATAATTTTCTTGAATTCAGTATGATCAGCATGTCTATGGTTCTTTAGGCTCTCAGGTCTCTTGCTATTAGAAAGTAGCCCTGATTAGTCTTAGAACATCAGTTTTGGGCCCTCCTTATTGGTATGTTCATGATTTTCTAGGCTCTTGAGATCCTTGTTAGATAAAGTGGCTCCGATTAGTCTTAGGAAATTAGCTTTAGACTTTCAGGTTACATGTATCTTTATGTTCAGTTGGGAATAGTACTTAGCACTGAATAGGCCCGGGTTCCAGTGCACCCAAGCATCAAAATCTGATTTTTCAACGGTTAATATTTTTGGTCAAATGTGATTGTTTACTACCTCTGAATTTGCTAGTGTGCATCTTTTGGTTATACATCTGAACAATATTTTTATATATTTCCTATTATCATTCATTTCTAAGGGGTTAACACAAGAGGGGGGAAGAAGCTTTCCTTTAATTTTATGAAATTCAAACCTATCCTCTTATAAGTTGTCTTGGATTATACAGTTTCTTAGTGCATATTTGTTCTATATGAGCAATTATTTTATTTTTATTCTTATTTTTATCTTTATTAGCTCATATTGTAGATGTATTGGTTAATTATACAAGAGATTAAATCAAATGTTGTGATCTACACCAATCATATACATGGGTTTTGCCATGACCATAAGCTAATGGAAGCTGAACACAGTCTAGCCACGATATAGGATTTTTATACTGGCTTTATTGCCGAGAATTTAAGTTCCTCTGTTTAAGCGATGGATTATCTGAAAAAAAATAGTTTTATTTTTTAAAAAAATTATTAATTTTTATATGTGTTATCTGAAAGCATGAAAAGAAGATCAAATTTTGTCCAAATATAGATTCTAAGATTTATTCTAGTCTTCTTTTAATTTGTCATAGGAATGTATAAAGTTTTATTTGTGCGTGTAGATTTGGAAGTCTGATTTATCATATGATTTATTTTTAGCAAATTTGAAGAATTCAAGGTATTTATTACTATGAAAATGTGTTCGACGTCGATGCGATGACAGATTGATTTTCTTATACTTACTTTTAGTAATACGCTGTGCTTTGACATAGGCTCTCTTCTAAAAATTAGGATTGGTATTTGGATTTTAACTTTTTCCTAAAAGAAAAACAAACTGCATGTTTAGTTTTGTTGTATTAATCTATTTTCCTACTATTCTTTTATCACTTTGTGGCTTGGGGATTGTTGTGTTAGACATTAATGGTTGCTTCTTTTAGTGACATTCGTGGGACTTCATTTAGTTATTTTCTATGGAGTTAATTGATTTTATTTTTTTATTCTTTTGTGTATGTTGAAAATGTGGGTTTGTTCATTTATGTATGAGACGAAACAAGTATAGTCGTGACAGAATAATTTCTCAAGGATCATTCCCTTTGATTTGGCTTTTCAATTAAACATTGGTGTAGTTTTATATTTGAATGAATAAGTTCCACCAACCAAATCTCTGTCTCTTTTGTAGGAAGAATAAGATGTATCAGGACTAGTAATAATAGTTGTACATATTTTATGTTTATTTTTGTTAACATTCTTTTGCAAATGGTTTTATTTACCAAATCTGTGAACTTTTCCAAGCTTAAGTCTTACATCTTTATTCCTCGAAATGATTTGTTTTAAGAATGTATCAAGTCCTAGACTAAGTTTAAGTCCCATTTATAATATTGAGTTTAAGCAAAATGGATTACGAATTTATTCAAGACCCGTCGCGTTTAGAATGAATGGAAAGAACATTTTGTGAGGGAGCGAGTTAGGATTTATTTCAATTTTTATCGAGACAAGAATGAATTGGGTTTTAACCCCAAAATTTACAAGTCAGTTAACTAATTTAGTTAATGTTTAACGATGAGGTCAAAAAATGCCTCTATGGATAAGTCATTTTTCATAAATTCATTTACCATATTTGAAGTCGATTAATAGGTGAATAGACTTTTTATACGTTAGATGCTTGTGTAAGCACGAGAAGGTGGGACGACCCATAAAAGCCTCAAATGCGAGAGACACCAGTCAATAATCGTGGTAAGGCTGGAAAGCGCTGCTACCAGTATACCACACATTAATAATCTAAATTAATTTCAACCAAGTTTAAAAACAAACCAAAATGGCAAACCAACAAACTCTTAAGCTCATAGTATAATATATTCAAAATTTACGTTAAGCCGTATACAAATCGATAAAGCGACAGTGATAGAGTCACAGGACTCGAGGGATGCTTAACACCTTTCCCTCGGTTAATAGAATTCCTTACCCGGTTTTTTATTTTCTCAGATCAATAAATTAGGGTCACTTCTTTTTCATTAGGGATTGAATAGGTGACTTGGAACACCAAAACACAATTTCAAATGGAGACTCTAAATAAATAAAATTAATCCCTCCTCAATATGTTACTTCAATTAGAAAAACCCTTTGAATAATAAAATCTAGCTTCGCCACTTTGGATGAGAGAGATTCATAAAAAAAAGGGGTGTGACAGCTCTGGCGACTCCTTTGCTAAGAATTTTTGTAATTACAAAATAGAATTTGAGCTTTGATGTGTTGATTTTATTTGGCTTTACTTAGTTTTCAGATATTTACCATATATATGTTAGCCTAATTTTCTGTTTGAACGCTCATTTATTGCTATGGTATTATTTGAATTGCAATATAAACTGTCTTCTCTCGTTCACCCATCTGAGTCTTCTAAATACATGTCACGCGCCGCCTTGGGAGGCATGACTGGCACCTGGTGCCCTAATAGGACCTGGACTGCTGGACTACTGAGCCTAAGCACTTCTGGTGCATGGCTGGCTCTAATTTTGGATTTATGAAAACAACGGGCTATATAAAGGCTGTAAATACAGCCTTCGGCCGACTAGGCCTATAGCCACCTGTCGAAATATAACAGCTAACCAGAACAACTTAGCATAAGGGAACCTATGCGGGCCGACAAGGCCACCCTGCTGACTAGTTATCACTGAAAAGTATAATCAAGTGCTGAACTGATCTTTGCCGATAAGGTCACCAACCGATAACTGAACAAGGCCCCACACGACCATCACATGCAAACTGAAACATACATACGGCCCGACATGACCGATACAACTAACCACAGGGAATATACAATCCGCAAGCCTCTAAGAATAAAAAGATGGTCGGGACAGGGCCCCGGCTTACCCATACTGTACAAACAAAAAGGGAAGTAAACCTTTAGTTGTCAAGCTCCGGATGACAGGAGCTGAAGATTCTATACACTGGCTGGAACTACGAGGGATCTACTCCTCGTCTATGAGTACCTGCAGGCAAGTAATGCAGCGCCCCAAAATGGGTGTCAGTACCACTGGTACTGAGCATGCAAAGCAATAACTGAAAGCAAATAGTAATACTGATAGGTATTGAAGTAATAGGAGATGGGCTGAGACTGACTGAAAAGAGAGTAAATTTACTGAAGAGAGTAAGAGTCATACCTGATAACATGGCGGTCTACTTTCTATCTATTAATAACTAACACAACATAGCATACAAAAACCTTACCAGCCCCCATAAGTCGTAAGGTACAAACCAGCACACAATCTATATACCCCTACCCAGGTCATACCATCTACCTAGTAACTATGAGCACCCAGCCCGCCCCTTGGATACGCAACTTGGGCTCACTGGGCCCCTGACTATAGCTGTATCTGAGTCTGGAGGACTCTTGAAATCTGAAATCTGAAATTTGAAATCTGTAATCTGAAAACTATAATCTGCACCCCAGGCGCAAGCGCTCGACAGGGGGTGTAGTATTGTGCTGATCAGCCTGCTATGGGTCCGTTGGCGGATGGCATGCCACTTCGTAGAGCAATGTATCCTCACTCTATGGCGGTGAGTCTACACAGCTATTAACCCTGGGGCGGTCAAGGAAGCTCTAAGGGTGCCCAACATAGAACAATCATGTCTCCACAAATAGCAATAGACACATGTAATATATATACTAGATCTGATAATTATATTTATGTTCTGGTATTCGGTTCTGAATCTCATATTGAAATGTACTGAATCTGATACTGAAATATACTGAATCTGTAATAATATTTCTGGAATATTCTGCTGGGACTTATACTGTTTTACTAAATTTCATGCTGAACATTGTATTATATTTCTAACATGCTTACTAAATTTCATACTGAACATAATATAGGACTTCTGAAATACTCTACTTAAATTTGTACTATTTTGCTACTGTAGAACTACTAGCTTGCTGAAAGAAACTGGCTTTACATTGATCTTGGGCAAATTTATATGCCCAAGTGATACTCAAATGTGTCATTTTAGCCTTGGTTATCTACCAATGTTTATACATTCTCATGTGATTGATAATAAAATGTGAATTTATACTAACCAACATGATTAGCGTTGTTTTGCAGGTGAAATATAATTTTGGGAAGCTAAAATGCGTGTTGGGAGAGATCGGGGTTGGACTCGGATGTTAGCAAAGGATAAAGCACTGGAAGGCACAAATTAAAGGGGCTCCGCGATGGAGTCGTGTCATGCTGCCATCGCGGAGGACTTCTGCCCGGATAGGGAATTTTTGGCCAAATTCCAGTGAAGATGCGCGTTGGGGCCGTGGCACGTTGGCCTAGCCCCGCATTGCACGCCGTACCACGTTGGGCCTTATTACCTGGACACTCAATTTCCAGTAAGGGTCCGCGTCAGTGGCGTGTCACGGAGGCAGTGCTCCGAGATGAACTCCGTGACACGTTGCTTGTTATTCCGGGAAAAATTCCCAGTAGTATAAATAAACCAGTTAGGTTCATTTTTAATAATGCTGACTTGGTGGAGCAAGAACGTGGGTTACAAGACGTTGAGGGGATGAAAATCTCAGGGTTTTTCTCTATCTCCTTCTTCTTTAATTCAATTGCTTGTATGTTTAACACTCATTTTAACGATGTTTAATCCACGAATGAGTGGCTAATTCCTCTTCTTGCTGAGGTTAAGAACAATGGTATTGAAATGTGATTGTTGATTAGGCTGGTTTTTCATCTTTTCTTCCATGGTTGAGCTATTGATTCTTGTTCTTACTGCATTAATGTGTGGCCTATGTTAATGTATATCTAAAAAGTTCGATTTCACTCTAGAGAGCAAGAAATTGGAAAGTTGTGAATCAATAGGATATGATCTTTTCTTAGTTTGGGAAAATTGAGAATTGATTTACCTTCAGGATAGAAATATACCTGAAAGTCATATTAGTCAATTGAGGAACCGGTTTTGTATGGCCAGAACATGAATTTTGTTTAATCACAGAAATGTAGGTGGATGGTTCATGATTCTTAAGTTGGGTTAAATACGAGAGTTTTAATCCATTGGCAATAGTTCTTGACTAGCAACCGTAGGAAAGATTAACCCCATTATATTGATAATTTATTTATTTACATGTTCATTTAACCTCAGCATGCTCACATTCATAGTTCAGACTCACATTAGATATTCGTTTTAGACTTAGCATACAATTAGAAATCAAAATATATCAAACTCTTCTCTACACTGTTGTCTTCATTTTTAAAGTTAAAGTATAGTAACACTTAAGTAGTTTTTACCTTATCTCAGTCCCTGTGGGATCGATACTTGGCTTACTTAAGCCACTTTACTACTTGTTCGACCACGTGCACTTGCGTGTAGCTTGATACCCAAAGCAGAAAAACCCGAAGAAGTTTTTGGCGCCGTTGCCGGGGACTGGCAATTGGTGAATTTTTCTTAAGTGTTAATTTACTATATTTTTTTCTTAGTGTTGACAACTTGGTCTTAGCCTGTATTTTGCAGATATAATCTCTATTGAGCACTGGCAAGAGATAAGGAGCTGGTGGACTCATATTTAGAGCCTGAAAGACTATTTCATCCAGCGGAGAGAAGCTCTAGAGAGAAAGCTGTAGTTGCTCAGACAAACAATCATGGAGCAACAACAGAATCCACCAGTAGTACGTGCAATGTTAGTGCATGAGGAAGTAGCAGCTAGGTCGGTTCGCAAGGTGGCAATCCCACATGCTAACAATGTCACATCTAGCATCTGCAAACCTGAGCCAGGAGGGAGGTTCGAGCTCAAACAAAACATGGTGCAATTGTTGCACACCAGCAGGCAGTTCACAGGTCTCCCTCATGAGGATCCACAGCAGCATCTACAAAATTTTTTGGAGATAAGTGACACTTACATCCCCACTAGAGTGTCATCGGATTATGTTAGGCTTACATTGTTCCCATTCTCACTATTGGGAGAAGCCAAGAGGTGGTTGAAAGCTGAGCCACCTAATTCTATTACTACGTGGGATGATCTTGCAAGGAAATTCTTGATACGATTTTTTCCATCCAGTAAAACAGCAAGACTTAGAAGTCAAATTCTAAGTTTTAAACAGAGAGAGGGAGAGAATCTATATCAGGCTTGGGAAAGATTCAAGTCCATGTTGCGGGATTGTCCTCATCATCATCAATCCAATTATGTGCTGGTGCACACTTTTATAGAGGGCTTGGAACCCCACACAAAAATCTTGCTAGACTCAGCAGCTGGGGGACAAGCATTGGATAAAACTTATGAGGTGCTGTATACCTTGTTAAATCGTATTTCGTAGGGCAATCCGGAGTGGAATGCTGATTCGTCAAGAGGAGGAACAAGTAAAGCAGCACGAGTTCTAGAAGTGGATGGTTTTATAGCTATTGCTACACAGATAGCTGCTTTACAGAATCAACTCAACACCCACTTCAGTAACATGACAATGAACCAGACTCAAGCCCCAGTGAATGCAGTGCAGTAGATTTGGTGTGAAGTGTGCGGGAGTAGTGAGCACTCAGCTGAGTGTTGTGGAGCAAATCCTGACTCGGTGAACTTTGTGGGAAATGTACAGAGGAACAACCACCAACAGTATGGCAACAACTACAATTCCAACTGGAGGAATCATCCGAATTTCTCTTGGGGTAGCAACAACCATCAAGGGCAAAGTTCGAGTCAGGGGGCGCAGAGGAATCAAGGAGGGCAGCAGAACTATCAGGAACAATATAGAAATAATAATGCACCTCCTCCACCACCATCACCCAGCATTGAGGAGATGTTCAAGACAATGATAGTTAACCAAGCTCAATTGCAGGCTAACTATGTGAAATTGGCAGCCGAGGTGAAGAACAACCAGTTAGCTACTAAGGCACTTGAATATCAATTTGGGCAATTTGCTGGAGCCCAAAACACCAGGCCTAGAGGAGGACTTCCAAGCAACACAGATCCCAACCCCAAGCAGGTGAATGCGGTGACCACAAGGAGTGGTTTGCAGCTTAAAGAGGTGCAACCAGAAAGACCACCTCAACAATCGGGAGCAACAGAAGTTTAGAGGGAGCAAAGTGATGAGAGGGGGAAGAAAAAGGAAGCTGAATCAGAAAGACCACCACCCCCGTTCCCTGAAAGATTAAAGAAACACAAGGAGGAGCCATGTTTCAAGAAATTCATGGAGGTGTTGAAACAGGTACATATTAACTTACCTCTTATTGATGTTTTGCAGGGAGTGCCAAAGTATGCAAAGTACACTAAGGACATCGTGGCGAACAAAAGTCGGTTGACTGAGTATGCTACGGTAGCTCTCACGGAGGAGTGCACTTCCCGGATACAAAACCGACTTCCCACAAAGCTCAAAGATCCTGGGAGCTTTACTATACAAATTACAATTGGAAGAGTATCCGAGCTCGCGGATTATGTGATTTGGGAGCGAGCATTAATTTGATGTCGTCATCGATATTCAAGAAGTTGGGTCTAGGGAGTCCTAGACCAACAACAGTGATCTTGCAACTAGCGGATCGGTCCTTAGCCAGACCTGATGGCATTGTGGAGGATGTGCTGGTGCAAGTGGGCTCCCTTATCTTCCCAGTAGATTTCGTTGTGCTGGATTTTGAGCCAGACGCGGAAGTCCCATTTATTTTGGGACGTCCTTTCTTGGCAACTGGGAAAGCGCTGATTGATGTAGCTGCAGGGTAGCTAACCATGCTAGCACATGACAAGGTGGAAGTGTTCGATGTATACAAGGCAACCAAGCTCCCGACTGTGTATGAGGAACTCTCGGTGATCAACGTGATTGATTGAGCTGATGATGTGTGGATAGTTGAATCACGAGAGTTATTGGGAAAACCACCGGAGGCGATGTAAGCACTACTGGGGTGAGGACGGTGGTCGAGAGAAAACGTCCATCACCCTAGAAGATGATTGAGCTGAATGACGTCGAGCCGCGACTGTAAACCAGGCGTTGCACGGGAGGCAACCCGTGAAATTTTTCTTTGTAAATTGTGAATAGATTTCTTTTTTCTTTTTTTTTCTTGATTAACAACAAAATTTTTAGTTTTTATTTTTGTTTTTATTTTTATTTTGAGTGCAACCTATAATTCTAACCAATTTCACACCGTAATATGAATTGTAGGTTGAACGGAGGATAAATATGCAAGGGATCGCAAAGGAAAATTTGAGGTATGAAAAATAATAAAAAGTGGCAAAACAGTGAGATTGGGCGATGGCTCCGTGTCACGGAGGAGGGCCTCTGCGTTACCCTCCGTGACACGTTGAGGTGTAAATCTGGAATTTTTAAAATTCCAGAACACCCACGCGACAGCTCCGTGTCACGGAGGGCATGCTCCACGTTACCCTCCGTGACACGTTGAAGTGTATATCGCGACGGGTCACACCGGGTCGCCGGGTGACCCGCATGAATTTCCCACTTTTTAACCCCGATTCCCCCTCAATTTTCCTCATTTCTCATACCCTTCATGACCAACCTCCCAAAAACCCCTCCCCCCTCAACGTGACATGGACTTAGGCCAAGAATTTCATCGAGTTTTTATCAATTCTTCGAATTCAAGCTATGTTCTTCAACTCTATTTCAATTTGTGTCGAATTTTTCGATATTGAACATGTGATATGAGCTAAACTTTCCCTAAGTAGAAATTAAGCTTAAATTCAATTGAATTATTGTTGATTGATGTTCAAAGTATCATTGTGATTGCTTGAACTCGTTAATTACATAGTTTAATCAAATTTTTGATAAAATCATAGCTAGGGCTTGCCTTTGAGTTTGAAATGGAAAAATTTAGTTGAACTAGTGAAATTCATGCTGGGTTGTGCATGTTGAGTGAGATTAGTCGATGTGCTAACTGTTACTATGCTAAAGACCGACGGATTCTCGGGTGAAGGAAATATTTGAATTTGCAAGAATTGGGTGAATTGTAGAGGATCATGTAATTAAAATTTTCTTTTGTTTCTCCTTGCTAAGTGCTATGGGATAAAATGTTAGCGATGGTAAGGATTGTGGTTAGCTGTACGAAGTCTGAGTAGTACATAGAATATATACCGTCGAATTATCCAAATGCACTAAGCATAGTGGTTATGTTTTGTTGTTTGTTTGTGTAAATAAGTACGATCTTACCGTAATGTTGTAATTTTAGCTAAGGACTAAGTGTGGGGTAGCCTAGCTTAACCCACCCTTAGTCTAAACTAATGTTCATTGGCTTAACATTGAACTTGTCTGTTTGGTTTGATAGGAACAATGACAAGCAGGCAAGACAAGCGAAAAGGCGCATCAACATCTGGCGCCGGAAGAAAAAGAATCAGATCGGGCACAGCGATCCCAGTAGTACCAGCGATTCCACACGGCCAACACCATCAATACGGAACTAGGTGGGTGACAGAAGAGGGGAAGAAATGGTATGCAAAGCACAAGGAGAGAAAGTACTTCCCCGAGGAACACATAGCAAAGGAATCGTTGGCACAGGAGTTCCCTAGGATTGTCCATAGGATCGATGCAGCTGATACGGAACTAGGTGGGTGACAGAAGAGGGGAAGAAATGGTATGCAAAGCACAAGGAGAGAAAGTACTTCCCCGAGGAACACATAGCAAAGGAACCGTTGGCGCAGGAGTTCCCTAGGATTGTCCATAGGATCGATGCAGCTAGGCTGAACTTTATCTTTGAAGAGCCCAAAGAATGCAACTTGCACTTGATTCGGGAATTCTATGCCAATTGGAACCCGACTCTCAGAAGTCACACCATCAAAATAAGGGGGAAAATAGTCACTTTTTAGCCCCACCACCTCAATACTATCCTAGGGGCGTGGGACACAGACGCCCACGTGCTTCGACTGCTGAATATCACTCCACCATATGCGGACATTAGACGCACTTTGTGTGGAACCCGATCGACGGCTAGGTGGAGAAACATAAGGAGAGGGGCTACCATCAGACTTTTCCCTACTCACAGATGAACAGGGAAGCCAGGATATGGCTTAAGATCGTGTGTTCCTGCCTAATCCCGGGGGTGCATATGACGGATGTAACCCGGGATCGTGTATGCTTGGTGTAGGCCCTGATGAAAGGGCTGGAGATCAATGTGGGGGTGGTGATTATCTCCGCCATGAAGAGAGCTCGGTCGCATCAGGGGCACAGATACGAATTTGGTGGATTACTCACCACATTCCTGAGGTGCCTGGATATTGAGGAAGAGACCCTTGACTACATCCCGCAGATGGAGTGGCGGGCCTTAGATGTCGCCAAAACTAAGGCACCCGACACCACCCACGGGCCCCTTCTTACACTTGCCGAGCAACATGCTCGGAATGATCGGTACATGGCTCGCATGTACAGCATGCAGATGCTCCAGCTGTGGATAGGCGGGAGGCCGGCAACAGAAGAGGATCTATGGTAGCTCGAGCTAGACTACCCTTTTGGCGAAAATGCCAGGGCTCTATGCCGAGTGGGGCCAGCTTTTGTAGAGCCCACGGATGATGATGTCTCCACAGATGAGGAGACACATCGTGAGGACTCCGATGTGGAGTCCAAGGATGGTGATGGGGGTGATTCAGACATGGGAGACGAGGCAGCAACACCTGATGAAGAAGTGGAGTATTTTGATTGATCAGGGAGTTCCGCCACCCAATTTTTTGCGCTATTTTTTAATTTCTATGAACACTGGGGACAGTGTTCGAGATAAGTGTGGCGTGGGAGTAGTTAGGTGCTGGTTGTGTTGTTGTGTATGTTCTGTTCTGTTGTTGTGCCTGTGAAAAAATTTTGTGACCCTGTGATTTCTGATTGTGAAGTTTTTGTTTTCTATTGTAATTAAATGGGAAACTGTTGTGTGTTGCTGAATGTTGCTAGCTGATTTTTTACATATTTTTGTTTCATCGAAATGATCGATATTTTTAATTTTTTTTTCAATTCTTGGGTTTCTCGACGTTTGTTTTTGGTTCTTTTACCGAGAATGGTCCCATTGAACCAAAGTCTTAGTTAGTGACCGTTCCCTATGATGGATGGGTGACGACCGTCTTAAGGGAAATGTAGTCGTTAGGAGTAGATTTTTTTCATTTATTTTTCAGTTGTTTTTTTTTGTGGGTTGCATCCCAAAACCTGTAGTTACTTTATGGTTGCGGAATCCTAGTTGCGTGTTATACATGATATTTGAAATGCAAAGGTGATTCGGATGAAAGAATGCAACTTTTTAAATATGTTGAGATACCTAGGCCATGGAGTCGATTCAGTGTGATTGAGGCTTAATGTTTGAATTCTTGTAATTAGCTGATTGAAGAGTCTGTGAATACGTCTTGAATTAAGCATGTGCAATAAGTGTGAAGTGAGGTTTTGTTATTCCATGCTATTGTGAAGTGTCTAGAACTTGCCTGGTGTGTGTACGAAACGAAATGAAGGAGGTGTATTGTAGGAAAGGATGTAGGCATTTCTTTGTTTTTAACCGAAAGTTTCTCTTTTTCATTATCGTACCCACCTTGATTGTACACCCTAGTCAGCCCGTTGAGCCTTTAGCCTATTATTTTTTTCTTTTGTCAAAAAGTTGTAAACCGAGCTTAATCACTTCTTTTCATTAGCCGTAAATTTGATCTAAAACTCTTAAGCGCTTAAGAAAAGAAAATAATTTTCCCAAAGTGTTAAAGAGTGAGAATGGTGAAAAGAAAAGAAAAGCGGAGTGATGAAAGGAAAGAAAAGGCTGAAGGTGCACTTGTTATGAATAAAATATAATGAAGGTGTGTGAATAATCTTTGTTATTGAGTCAAGTGTGATTAATAAGATGGGCCAAACTAAAGACAGACTTCAAGAATGGGAGGATGAAGGAAGAAAAATGCCCATGAGTTTGATGGGATGTACTGAAAAGGCGCTTAAGGATGCTAGTGGCTATTATTGGCTTGCCCAATATTTACTAGTTCCATAGCTTATATTACAACCCGTTAAAGTCCTACGTGATCTTACATCACACTTCTTTATATTAGTGGAGTAATACACTAAAGGCAAGCTTATGGTTCGTGACATGATGCATGTGAATTCTTTTGGGAGAGAGAGTGAAATTGTGTCTATATGCCCCTGCATGTAATCGTTTGAGTTCATGTGATTAAAAAGGGGAAAATTCTCTTGCGTTGTGAGGGCACATGCTTGATTAGAGATTATGTTTCGTGTCGGATATCTTGATCAGCTGATTCGTATGAGTTTGCCAATATCGAGAGTCGATTCTTAAGTCTAAGAGGTCTTGATATGTTGAAGGTCATTGCATTGATAGGACCATGCGTGTTTTTTTGATGATTTTCTGTATTGAATAATCGGTATGACTGTAGCTTTAATTGTCGAACCAAAGTAGCCAGGTTGGGATGTAAATTGCATGAGGTGTAAGATTGTTGTTCGGGGACGAACAAGGATTTAAGTGTGGGGTAAGTGATCTTTGGCAAATTTATATGCCCAAGTGATACTCAAATGTGTCATTTTAGCCTTGGTTATCTATCAATGTTTATACATTCTCATGTGATTGATAATAAAATATGAATTTATACTAACCAACATGATTAGCGTTGTTTTGCAAGTGAAACATAATTTTGGGAAGCTAAAATGCGTGTTGGGAGAGATCCGGGTTGGACTCGGATGTTAGCAAAGAACAAAGCATTGGAATGCACAAATTAAAGGGGCTCCGCAATGGAGTCGTGTCACGCTGCCATCGCGGAGGCGTTCTGCCTGGATAGGGAATTTTTGGCCAAATTCCAGTGAAGGTGCGCGTTGGGGCCGTGGCACGTTGGCCTAGCCCCGCGTTGCACGCCGTGCCACGTTGGGCCTTATTACCTGGACACTCAATTTCCAGTAAGGGTCCGCGTCAGTGGCGTGTCACGGAGGCAGTGCTCCACGATGCACTCCGTGACACGTTACTTGTTATTCCGAAAAAAATTCCCACTAGTATAAATAGAACAGTTAGGTTCATTTTTAATAATGCTGACTTGGTGGAGCAAGAACGTGGGTTATAGGCAGTTGAGGGGACGAAAATCTCAGGGTTTTTCTCTATCTCCTTCTTCTTTAATTCAATTGCTTGTATGTTTAACACTCATTTTAATGATGTTTAATCCATGAATGAGTGGCTAATTCCTCTTCTTGTTGAGGTTAAGAACAATGGTATTGAAATGTGATTGTTGATTAAGTTGGTTTTTCATCTTTTCTTCCATGGTTGTTCTATTAATTCTTGTTCTTAGCATTAATGTGTGGCCTATGTTAATGTATATCTAAAAAGTTCAGTTTCACTCGAGAAAGCAAGAAATTGGGAAGTTGTGAATCAATAGGATATGATCTTTTCTTAGTTTGGGAAAATTAAGAATTGATTTACCTTCAGGATAGAAATATACCTGAAAGTCATATTAGTCAATTGAGGAACCGGTTTTGTATAGCTAGAACATGAATTTCGTTTAATCATAGAAATGTAGGTGGATGGTTCATAATTCTTAAGTTGGGTTAAACACGAGAGTTTTAATCCATTGGCAATAGTTCTTGACTAGCAACCGGAGGAAAGATTAACCACGTTATATTGATAATTTATTTCTTTACATGTTCATTTAACCTCCGCATGCTCACATTCATAGTTCAGACTCACATTAGATATTCGTTTTAGACTTAGCATACAATTTGAAATCAAAATATATCAAACTCTTCTCTGCACTGTTTTCTTCATTTTTAGAGTTAAAGTATAGTAACACTTAAGTAGTTTTTACCTTATCCTAGTCACTTGGCTTACTTAAGCCACTTACTACTTGTTTGACCACGTGCACTTGCGTGTAGCTTTATACCCAAAGCAGAAAAACCCGAACATACATACCTCGCCTGGCGACTTTATAATTAACTAGCGCAACTCAGCTAATGTTCAACTATTTCTTCCAACTGTATTCATATTCACGAAAGAATAGAATTAATTCTACTATTATTTGGAAAGAAATAATATCTAGGGGTATACCTACTGCCCATTCTTCGACTTATCGAACAGTGGCCAAAAACTCGCTATTTCTCGGAAGTCTAGAAGGGAGAAATACTCACTTTAATGTTGGGAGTATATTGACACTAGTTTGGAGCAATTCCACTTACCTTGGCTCGGCGTGACGACAATTCACCGGCCAAATTTCACGAAACTAACTCCGTAGGAATGTCCCCTGCAGCTTTATACTTCGCTACCCGAAGTTAATTTGAGTTTGGACGGCGTTTGACGGCGTAATCGAACAATTATTTAATCAAACCCTTCATTTTCCTCTGTTTCTATTCGTGTTTGCTGGAAATTATTAGATGAAATGATTTAAAAACAAAGTGAAAGGATTTATATACTTGGACCTGAACCCCCTTTAAATCTCATTTGTCGAATGCGATTTATAAGGCACATTTGTTAAATGCGATTTATAAGTCGCATTAGCCTTGCGACGCTTCGACTTGGCGCTTGTCTGGTCTCTCCCCGGGCCCTTTTCTCGCACGTATGGCATTCTAAAACTCTTAACCAACATGCAAATATGCCAACTAAGTGTCAAGAACTTACGGGGTGTAACACCTTCCCCTCTTAAGAACATTCGTCCTCGAATGTTAACTTCTGTTTACAGAAATTTTAACTTGTTCTACTTATTCTGGAAGAATTTCGGCAGAGTTTCCCCTGTAAGATGGACTATTTCAAATATCCTAATACACAAAAAAGTCCAATACAGGTACTCCATATAATACTATAGCATTCATTTCATAATAAACTGAAGTCAACATCTCACTTGTACACATGAATATAAAGCAACTCACAAAACAACAATATCAACATACCTCTAGCTGACTAAGTCTGAAATAACTGAGGTTATCTGGCTTTCATATCTTCTTCTACTTCCCAAGTCATTTCCTCTCGGTTCCTGTTATGCCATAACACTTTGACAGAAGCAACATCTTTAGTTCTTAATTTGCGTATCTGCCGGTCTAGTATGGCTATTGGAACTTCTTCATAGGCCAACTCCTCTATAACTTGAACATCTTGTACTCGGACAATTCTGTAGGGATCTCCTATGCACTTTCTCAGCATTGATACATGGAAAACTGGGTGGACAGATTCTAACTCTGGAGGTAAGTCTAACTCATATGCCACTTGGCCTATTCTTCGGCGAATCTGATAAGGCCCAACAAACCTCGGGCTGAGCTTGCTTTCTTGCCAAATCTCATTACACCCTTCATCGGTGAAACTTTCAGAATCACTCAATCATCCACATTAAATTCCAAGTTTCTGCGCCGCACGTCAGCATAAGATTTCTGGCAGCTTTGAGAAGTCAATAAACGTTCTCTAATAAGCTTTACTTTTTCCTCTGACTGATGAATGATATCTGGCCCAATCAATGCGGATTCTCCTACCTCAAACCAACCAACTGGAGATCTGCACTTTCTCCCATATAATGCCTCATAAGGCACCATCTGAATAGTTGAATGGTAACTGTTATTATAGGAGAACTCAATGAGTGGTAAATGTTCATTACAGTTACCTCTAAAATCCAACACACATGCTCACAACATATCCTCGAGCGTTTGAATGGTGTGTTCTGCCTGCCCATCTGTCTGAGGATGAAAAGGTGTGCTCTGGTTAACCTGCGTCCCCAAGCCTCTCTGAAATGATTGCCAGAATTTAGCTGTAAACTATGCCCCTCTGTCAGAGATAATGGACACTGGAACACCATGCAACCTGACTATTTCTATGATATACAGCTCATCATAATCCTCAACGGAAAAGGTAGCCCTTACTGGCAGAAAATGAGCTGATTTTGTCAGTCTGTCAACAATCAACCAGATCGAATCATATCTATGCCTAGTGCGGGGTAATCCTGCTACAAAATCCATATTTACTGCTTTCCATTTCCATAGAGGCACAGCAATATCCTGAGTCAGTCTGCCTGGTTTCTGATGTTCAGCTTTTACCTGCTGGCAGTTGGGACATTGAGCTACGAATTCTGCTATCCCCTTCTTCATTCCTGACCACCAGTAGATTTCTTTTATATCATGGTAAATTTTCGTCGAACCTAGGTGGAGAGAATGATGGGCATAATGTACCTCGCCCATAATCTGCTGGCGAAGCCCTGCAACGTCTGGAACACAAAGGCAATCTTTATATCGCAATACCCCATCCTCGGTTATCTGAAAATATGTCACCTCTCCTTGCTGAACTCTGTTTCTAAGATGAACCAGGCTAGGATCTTCACACTACCGTTCCTTTACTTCCATGAATAAATACGACACTGCAGTGTTCTGGATTACCACTCTGTTGTCCTCTGTTTCTGCTACAGGAATGGCTAAATTGGCTAACTAATGCAATTTCGGGGCTAATTCCCGTTGCTCATGCTGTAAGTGTGCCAGACTTCCCATAGATTTATGGCTAAGGGCATCATACTCCCTGGGTGATATAGAATATTAACATCATAGTCTTTCAACAGCTCTAACCAGCGACACTGCCGCTAATTCAACCCTTTCTGGGTGAAGATATACTGTAGGCTCTTATGATTAGTGAAAATATCCACGTAGATGCCATACAAGTAATGTTTCCATATCTTTTTGGCGTGAATCACTGTGGCCAATTCCAGGTCATGGGTAGGATAGTTCTTTTCATGTTTCTTCAGCTGTCTGGAAGCATAAGCAATTACTTTACCATGCTGCATCAACACACATCCTAACCCAACACCCGAAGTGTCACAATAAATTGCATAACCTTTTGTACCTTCTGGCAATGCTAACACTAGAGCTGACATTAACCTTTCTTTCAATTCCTGGAAGCTCTGCTCACATGCTTCAGTCCACTAAAATTTTGCTTCTTTCTGCGTTAGTTTAGTCAAAGGTGCTGGTGCTGCTAAGGTGGAAAATCCTTTAACAAACCTCCTGTAGTACCCTGCTAACTCTAGGAAACTGCGTAACTCGGTCGGAGTGGTAGGTCTGGACCATGCTTTTACGGCTTCTATTTTCTGGGTATCTACCTGTATACCAGCATCCGACACGATATAACCTAAAAAGGCTACTTAACTCAGCCAGAATTCACATTTTGAGAACTTGGCATATAGCTAACAGTCCCTGAGAATCTAAAGCACTGTCCGCAAATGATCCTGTGGTCTTCCTCTGAGCGAGAATATACCAGAATATCGTCAATAAACACTATCACGAACAAGTCCAAGTATGGTCTGAAAATACTGTTCATCAGTTCCATAAACACGGCTGGAGCATTCGTCAGCCTAAAGGACATGACTAAGAATTCAAAATGGTCGTATCTGGTCCTGAAGGCAGTCTTTGGAATGCCCCTTTAACGAATCTGAACCTGATGATATCCGGACCTTAAGTCAATTTTGGAGAAATATCTAGCACCCTGTAACTGATCAAACAGATTATCTATCCTGGGAAGCGGATACTTAATCTTGACAGTAACTTTATTCAGTTGTCGATAGTCTATACACATGCGGAGGGAACCATCCTTCTTTCTTGCCAACAAAACTGGCGCACCCCAAGGTGAAGTACTCGACCTGATAAAGCCCTTGTCTAACAAATCATTCAACTGCTCCTTTAGTTCTCTGAGTTCAGAGCCATACGATAGGAATTAATATGGGCTAAGTGCCTGGTAATAAATCAATTGCAAAGTCTATTTCTTTTCTGGGGGAATACCAAGTAGCTCATCTGGGAATATATCGGGGAATTCATTAACTACTGGAACAAACTGGAGAGTCGGAGGCTCTACCTGAACATCCTGAACTCTGACAATGTGGTAAATGCACCCCTTGGCTATCAACTTTCTCACCCGAAGATAGGAAATAAACCTACCTTTTGGCGTAATTGTACTGCCCTTCCACTCTTGTACTGCCTCCCTTGGAAAGTGGAATCGGACCGTCTTGGTCCAGTATTATACATTAGCATAGCATGGAGCTAACCAATCCATACCCATAATGGTGTCAAAATCAACCATTTCTAACTCTACCAAATCTGCTCTGGTCTAATGGTTAGCAATCCCTACTGTACACCCTCGATAAACCCTTCTGGCTATAAATGAGTCACGACAGGTGTAGATACTGAAATGGATTGCGAAAGCAAATTCTAGTACAATACTGAACTTTCGAGCCACTAATGGGGTAACATAGGACAATGTAGATCCCAGATCGATTAATACATAAGCAGCGTGATAGCAAATAGCCATCATACTTGTCACAACATTTGGAGACACCTCCGAATACTGTCTCCCAGGTAATGCATAGGTACGGCTTAGGCCCGCACTAGAACTAGAGGCCCCTGATCTGCCTCGACCTCTGCCTATTGAATCTGAGGGCCTGCGCCCTGCCGGGGCTGTTGGAGCTCGCGACCCTGCTAATGTGTTGTCCTGTCTATCCCGATCACCCTAACCCCTGGATGGACAATCTCTCATCACATGACCCTCCTGTCCGCCTATATAACACCCTGTGGAGCCATATATGCAAGCTCCAGAGTGGCGTCGACTGCAAATAGGGCAAAGTGGTGGTGCATACCTGCTCTATTATGCCCTCCTCTGCTGAGGTGAATCTACTGTTTGAGAACTTCTGCAGACTCTGACTGTCCTCGACGACTGAATCTACCCCTCCGCTGCTATGACGGAGGCGGGGGTCTAGGTGGCCTATCTGACAACCATGGCCTAGGCCTTCTCCGGATCTCCCCCTGTAACTCATCTGACCTGTCCCTGCGGCGCTTTCCTGACTTGTTCGTCTGCTATCCTGTTGCCGCTGTCTGAGGCCCTCAATAGTCTGAGCAAAAGCCTGTACTTGAGCAATATCCATATCTTCCCACAAAGTAGCTGTCATATAGGCCTCAATATACTCTGGGTTCAGCCCCATTATAAACCAGTGGACTTTGGATGGCATGGTGTCTACAAAAGCTGGAGCATATGCTCGGTGCTTTGGTAGGGGTTAAAAATCGACACGCAAGTGCACGTGGTCAAACAAGTAATAAAGTGGCTAAGTAAGCCAAGTATCGATCCAAGGAGACTCTGGATAAGTAAAATTGCTTAAGTATACTATATTCTAGTTTACTTCTAATTATGTTGACAACAATGTAACCAAAAGTTAAATAATTTTGTTTATAAACTATATACTAAAACTATTAACAAATATTTACTTGAATTGAAACTATGGATAAGAGCATGCCAAGGTTAAGAACAAGTAATGGATTCGATAGTAATCATAATTCGGTTATTCTTCTCTTCATGTTGCTAGCCAAGAACATTAGCCTAGAGATTAAAACTCTCGTATTTAATCTCACTTTAGAATCATAAACCATTCGTCTACATTTCTGTGATCAAATGCAATTTATGACCTAGCAATACAATTCCGGTTCCTAAATTGACTAATACGACTTTCAAGTATATTTCTATCAGGAAAGCACATCAAAACCCAATTTCCCCAAATCAAGTTAAGAAGAATACCCTATTAATTCACAACTTTCCAATTTCTTGCTCTCTCGAGTGAAATTGGACTTTTTAGATGTACATTAATGTTGGCCACACACTAATGCAGTAAGAACAAGAATTAATAGAACAACATGAAAGAAGAAGATGAAAAACCATATAATTCACAATCAAAATTCAATACACATGTTCAAAACCTTAGCAAGGAAGAGAATTAGCCACTCATTTGTGGATTGATCATCCTCAAATGAGTGTAAATCATACGTACAATTGATTGAAAGAAGAAAGAAAGAGAGAAAAACCCTTAGCTTTTTCGTCCCTCAACTGCTGCTAACCCACGTCCTAGCTCCACCAAGTCTTCCCCTAAAAAATAAACCTAAGTGTGCTATTTATATTAGTAGGAATCTTTCCCGGATTAACAAGAAACGTGTCACGGAGTGCATCGCGGAGCACGGCCTCCGTGACACGCTACGGACACGGAGGCTTTCTGGAAAATCACCCGAAATCGGCCCAGGCAGCACCTTGCCGCGTTGGCAATGTGTCACGCTGCCTGGGCAGCGCGTTACAGCCCCATGGTCGCGAAGTCCACCTGCCGTGGCACGTTGCCAACGCGCAGGTGGGCTGTTTTGAGCGGCCTGCCTGCCGTGGCACCTTGTCGACGTGCCGGTGGGCTGTTTTGTGCCTCTTCCTTGCCGACGTTCGCGTGTTAATTCCGTTTCCAAGCTTCTACTTCACCAACTCATGGATTAGTTACACAAACATTATCAAAACCTACAAAACAAAGGCTAATCATGTTGGTTAGCACATATCTTTGTTTTATCTAAAATTACATGAAAATGTATACAATAACTTAGATAAACAAGACTAATTGAAGTAATAAAGAGTATCTCGGGCATATATTTTTGCCCGTTATCACAACCCCACACTTAAAGCCTTGTTCGTCCTCGAACAACCTTTTACATATCATGCAAATGGAGACTGCTACATAACTAATTTAGCAAGAGAATTAAAGTTATGGCAATAATGATTACGTAGGATACAAGCTAAAAATAGAGCATGCCTGATTTGATCGTTGAAATGAAACACAACCATGTTAAGACTTCTTAACCTCAAGAATCGACTCTCAATTTTTAGCAAACTCATGCAAATCAACTGATCAAGAAATCCCACATGAATTATATCCTTCATTCAACATGTGCCCCTCACGGAAAGAGAGTTACCCAATCACACGCAAAAACAATTTTTTACATCACAACATGTGTGGGTACATGAATAGAATTACGCTCACTCTCACAAAGAATTCACATGCATTATGTAATGACCCATAAGCTTGCCCTTGGTGTTTTATTCCACTAATATAAGGATGTGTGAATGTAAGATCAAGTAGTACTTTTTAGGTTGTAATGTAACTCAGGTGCGGGTAGGTACTATTATGATCAGTAATAGTGACTATCTTTCCTAAGCGCTTTTAATACGTCACGCCTTCATTACAAACTTCCCTTCCCTCACTTCACCTTTTTTCTCCTTTTAGTTTTCTTTTTCCTCTTTTGTTCCCCCATTTCTTTCGACACTTTTAGCTTATTAGTAAGGAGTTCTATAAGTAACTTTTCATTTATTTGTTTTCTTACTCCCTACTAATAACCAACCATTTTCACACAAATGCACCTTTTTCCTTTTCTCAACTATTACAATTGCTACTTTCCCTTCTTTTTCATTCTTCTCACTCCTTTACTCTTTCAGATTTTTTTTCTTTAAGCGCTTCGGAGTTTTGGATCAAATTCAAGGCTAATGAAAGAAAAAGGATTAAGCTTATGTTGCAGCTGTCAAAGGATAGGCTCAAGGCTCAATGGGGTTAACTAGGATTAATTTTTCAAGGTAGGTATAATGAGGGATAAAAATTGGTTCATTCAAAGAAATGCCTAAATCATCTCCTACAATTCACATCCTTCATTTCATTTTATATACACACCAGGCAAGTTCTAGACATTCCACAATAGCATAGAATACTCAAAAACCTTACACTCATGGCACATGCTCAAATCAAGACACAATCAGTAGACTCTTACTCAGCTAATCACAAGAATTCGGAATTAAGCTTCAAACATATTGAGTCAAATTCAAGAGCCTAAGTGTCTCAAACAAAGTTATACACTTGCATGCTTCATGCTGAACATACTTGCATCTTACAAACATTTATAGCACACAACAAGAACATCTAGCACCAATTAGTTATGGTTTCAAAACCCAAAACCTATCGACAAATTTTCCTCAAGACGGTCGTCATCCATCCATCGTTGGAAACAGTCTCTAACTATGACTAAAAACTTTATATACAGACCAAGAAAAGAAAAAGAAAAATTTTATTCCTCGGTTCAAATACCCCCAGTCGGAAAAGAACCGAAAAGAAAAACCAACGGGTGATGAAGTCATGCTTAATTCACAAAAAATTTTCAAATTTTTCAAATTTTCTCACCAACTTTTGCACAAGCATTACATTCACCAAAATCGTTAAGCACAGAAAATTCTGAAATTTCCTTTGAAATTTCCCTCACCCCACACTTAAATCATGCTATGTCCTCATAGCATCAAATTAAAATTTACAAAGGGTGAGAAATACTCCCTGAGGCCTTTTAGGCTTAGCTAACAACATGCGTTTCTTCGACTTTGCACAAGTGGGTGTTCAACCCCACACTTTTTCTCTTCCATGCTTGTTAGCTTCCTCCTCCATGGGTACTCAGACTTCCCCTCCAGCTGCGCTTAACTTTCCACCAAAACAACACAAGATGAAAATAAACAAAAATCAACTCAATTTCAAGAAATTAAAATGGTACATGTGGTACCCTTGGGTTGCCTCCCAAGCAGCGCCTAATTTTACGTCGCGGCACGACGTAACAAGTTTCACCACTTTTTCCTCCACCTTGAGGATATGAATCTCACCCCTAATTTCTTCTCTAATTTCCTCTTATGCTCCAGGGGTGGTGGTGAAAAATTGTAAGGACCAAACAGTAGATGTTGCCTTTTGCATTTATTGGTCCTTAAGTAAGCGAAGTCATTTTGTCTTTCTGAGTTAGCAAATTTCAAAATATATGGTGCTTGGTCCTCCTTACTTGTATATACCTTCTCAACATCGACATCTATCTCACCATTAAAGTCGACTGGGGGATACGCTAACTCTTCTTCCAAGAATGGATTTTCCATAAGTGTGTCAACACTTAAGAAAATAAAACAAAAATACAGTAAATTTATACTTAAAACAATTTCACCAATTGCCAAGTCTCCCCGGCAACGGCGCCAAAAACTTGCTCGGTGCTTTGGTAGGGGTTAAAAACCGACACGCAAGTGAACGTGGTCAAGCAAGTAATAAAGTGGCTAAGTAAGCCAAGTATCGATCCAAGGAGACTCTGGATAAGTAAAATTGCTTAAGTATACTATATTCTAGTTTACTTCTAATTATGTTGACAACAATGTAACCAAAAGTTAAATAATTTTGTTTATAAACTATATACTAAAACTATTAACAAATATTTACTTGAATTGAAACTATGGATAAGAGCATGCCAAGGTTAAGAACAAGTAATGGATTCGATAGTAATCATAATTCGGTTATTCTTCTCTTCATGTTGCTAGCCAAGAACATTAGCCTAGAGATTAAAACTCTCGTATTTAATCTCACTTTAGAATCATAAACCATTCGTCTACATTTCTGTGATCAAATGCAATTTATGACCTAGCAATACAATTCCGGTTCCTAAATTGACTAATACGACTTTCAAGTATATTTCTATCAGCAAAGCACATCAAAACCCAATTTCCCCAAATCAAGTTAAGAACAATACCCTATTAATTCACAACTTTCCAATTTCTTGCTCTCTCGAGTGAAATTGGACTTTTTAGATGTACATTAATGTTGGCCACACACTAATGCAGTAAGAACAAGAATTAATAGAACAACATGAAAGAAGAAGATGAAAAACCATATAATTCACAATCAAAATTCAATACACATGTTCAAAACCTTAGCAAGGAAGAGAATTAGCCACTCATTTGTGGATTGATCATCCTCAAATGAGTGTAAATCATACGTACAATTGATTGAAAGAAGAAAGAAAGAGAGAAAAACCCTTAGCTTTTTCGTCCCTCAACTGCTGCTAACCCACGTCCTAGCTCCACCAAGTCTTCCCCTGAAAAATAAACCTAAGTGTGCTATTTATATTAGTAGGAATCTTTCCCGGATTAACAAGCAACGTGTCACGGAGTGCATCACGGAGCACGGCCTCCGTGACACGCTACGGACGCGGAGGCTTTCTAGAAAATCACCCGAAATCGGCCCAAGCAGCACCTTGCCGCGTTGGCAAAGTGTCACGCTGCCTGGGCAGCGCGTTACAGCCCCATGGTCGCAGAGTCCACCTGCCGTGGCACGTTGCCAACGCGCAGGTGGGCTGTTTTGAGCGGCCTGCCTGCCGTGGCACCTTGTCGACGCGCCGGTGGGCTGTTTTGTGCCTCTTCCTTGCCGACGTTCGCGTGTTAATTCTGTTTCCAAGCTTCTACTTCACCAACTCATGGATTAGTTACTCAAACATCATCAAAACCTACAAAACAAAGGCTAATCATGTTGGTTAGCACATATCTTTATTTTATCTAAAATTACATGAAAATGTATACAATAACTTAGATAAACAAGACTAATTGAAGTAATAAAGAGTATCTCGGGCATATATTTTTGCTCGTTATCAGCATATCGGGCCAAAGAATCAAACAGCAGGGTGTATTCTCTAACACTCATCACCCCCTGCTCGAGGTGTAAAAAGTAGTCCATCTGGGCCTGTTGGATCTCCTCGTGGTAGATAACGGTCCAGGAAAGCCTCTGAAAAGATGGACCAGGTCGGAGGGGTAACATCTCTCCCTCTAGACCTTTTCCAACTCTCATACCACAACACAGCAATATCCCTCAGTCAGAATACCACCAATTCGGCCGACTCTACAGATGTAATATGCATTACTCGAAAGATCCTCTGCAACTGATCCAGGAAGTATTGGGGGTCCTCTGTTCGATCTATCCCAGTAAAATGTGGGGGACCTAGTGCCAGGAATTCTCGGACCCTTGAACTACCAGGTCCACCTGATGACTCTGCAGTTGTAGGTGGCATTGACTGGCGCTGAGTAGCCATCATTTGCACTGACATAACTATTGCACTCCTGGTCTCCTGGTCAGATGGTGTAGGTATAGGAACTGTTGGAGGTGGTGTCGTCCCGAGTGGCTCCTGATGGGGTGGAGACTACTGAGAAGGTCGGGACGATGCCTCTTATCGCCCTCAGATTGGGCTGATTCTAATTGAGACTGGGCATCCTGTTAGTGCCCTCTCCTGCTGTTGTATCCAATCTTCGGCCTATGATAGGGTATCGCTGATCTGACATTTTATCTGTAAACAAAGAGTATAGTAAGCTTTAGGGACTCAACCCTATACTGTACTGCTCTATGGCACGACTGAATGGGAAGAAAGAGTAACCATCCTATCATGCCTTGCTGCCTCCTGCTATGGTATGTGGTGCACAACACATCCATAGACAAGACTCTACTTAGCACGGCTTGCAGACTCCCTAGGATATGACCTGCTCTGATATCAAGATTGTCATGCCCCTCCTTGAGAGGCATGACTGGCACCTAGTGCCCTACTAGGACCTGGACTACTGGACTACTGAGCCTAAGCACTTCTGGTTCCAGGTTGGCTCTAATTCTGGATTTATGAAAACAACGGGCTATATAACTGCTGTAAATACAGCCTCCGGCTGACTAGGCCTATAGCCACCTGTAGAAATATATCAGCTAACCAGAACAATTGAGCATAAGGGAACCTATATGGGCCGACAAGGCCACCATGCTGACTAATTATCACTGAAAAGTATAATGAAGTGTTGAACTGATCTATGACCGACAAGGTCACCAACCAACAACTGAACAAGGCCCCACATGGCCATCACATGCAAACTGAAACATACATACAGCCCCACACGACCGATACAACTAACCACAGAGAATATACAATCCGCAAGCCTCTAAGAATAATAAGATGGCCGGGATAGGGCCCCGACCTACCCATACTGTACAAACAAAAAGGGAAGTAAACCTTTAGTTGTCAAGCTCTGGATGACAGGAGCTGAAGACTCTATACGCTAGCTGGAACTACGAGGGATCTGCTCCTCATCTACGATTACCTGCAGGCAAGTAATGCGGCGCCCAAAAACAGGCGTCAGTACCATTAGTACGGAGTATGCAAAGCAATAACTGAAAGTAAACAATAATACTGATAGATACTGAAGTAATTGGAGATGGGCTGAGACTGAATGAAAAAACCATAACTTTACTGAAGAGAGTAGGAGTTATACCTGATAACATAGAGGTCTACTTTCTATCTATTAATAACTAACACAACATAGCATACAAAAACCTTACCAGCCCCCATAAGCCGTAAGGTACCAACCAGCACACAATCTATATACCCCTACCCAGGTCATACCATCCACCTAGTAACTATGAGCATCCAGTCGGCCCCCTCGGTATGCAACTTGAGCTCGCTGGGCCCCTGACTATAGCTGTATCTGAGTCCGGAGGACTCCTAAAATCTGAAATCTGAAATCTATAATCTGAAAACTGTAATCTGCACCTCGGGCGCAAACGCTCGACAAGGGGTGTAGTATAGTGCTGATCAGCCTGCTATGGGGAATTTGCATCTCATCTTTGTCTGCTGGCGGACGGCATGCCACTCCGTAAAGCAAAGTATCCTCACCCTCTAGCGGGTGATTCGACATAGCTATTAACCCTGGGGCGGTCAAGGAAGCTCTAAGGGTGCCCAACAGAGAACAATCATGTCTCCACAGATAGCAATAGACACATGTAATATATATACTGGATCTAATAATAATATTTATGTTCTGGTATTCTGTTCTGAATCTCACATTGAAATATACTGAATATGATACTGAAATATACTGAATCTGTAATAATATTTCTGGAATATTCTGCTGGGACTTATACTGTTTTACTGAATTTCATGCTGAACAATGTATTATATTTCTAACATGCTTACTAAATTTCATACTGAACATAATATACGACTTCTGAAACACTCTACTAAAATTCGTACTATTTTGCTATACTAGAACTACTAGCTTGCTGAAAGAAACTGGCTTTACATATCTCGCCTGGCGACTTTCTGATTAACTAGCGCAACTCGGCTAATGTTCAGCTATTTCTTCCAACTGTATTCATATTCATGAAAGAATACAATTAATTCTATTATTATTTGGAAAGAAACCATATTTAGGGGTATACCTACTGCCTATTCTTCGACATATCGAAGAGTGGTCGAAAACACGCTATTTCTCGAAAGTCTAGAAGGAAGAAATACCCAATTTAATGCTGGGTGATCTTGGGCAGAATTGCATGCCCAAGTGATACTCAAATGCTTCATTTTGACTTGTTTATCTATCGTTATGTATATTCTCATGTGAATTTTATTTAAATGTGAATTTATACTAACCAACATGATTAGTGTTGTTTTGCAGGTAAAAGGAAATTTTGAGAAGCTAATATACATGTTGATGAAGATCAGGAATGGACTTGGAAACAAGGAGTGGAAAATGAAAAGGGAGAGCAGCAAAAATAAGGGCTCCGCGATGGAGCTGTGTCACGCTGCCATCACGGAGGCATTCTGCCTCGGATGAATTGATTTTGCCAAATTCCAGTGGAGGCTCACGTTACCTCCGTAACACGGAGGCAATGCTCCGCGATGCACTCTGTGTCACATTGAGTGTAATTACCTGGAACCTCCAGTTCCAGTAAAGGTGCGCGATAGCACCATGGCACGGAGGCAAGGCTCCGTGATGGAAGCCGTGCCACGTTAAGGTGCATTTTCCTAGTAGCCGACTTCCAGTGAGGGTCCGCAATACCACCGTGGCACGGATGGAGTACTCCACGATACACTCCGTGCCACGTTGCTTGTTATTCCGGGAAAAATTCTCAAAAGTATAAATAGCACACTTAGGCTTTATTTTAAACATTCTGACTTGGTTGAGCAAGAACGTGGGTTACAGGCAGTTGAGAGGACAAAAATTCTAGGGTTCTTATCTTTCTCTTTCTCTTTAATCTCAATTGTTTGTATGAATTCTACTTATTTGATGATGTTTAATTCACAAATAAGTGGCTAAATTCACTTCTTAATGAGGTTAAGAACAATTGTAGTGGAATGTAATTGTTGATCATTTAAGTTTTCATCTTTTCTTTAATGGTTGTTCTATCAATTATTGTTTTTACTGCGTTAATGTTTGGCCAATGTTAATGTATATCTAGAAATTCAATTTTGATTTTGAAAAGGAAAGAAATTGAAAAGATGTGAATTGGTAGGATATGATCTTTTCTTAGCTGTAAAAAAATTTAGAAAAGATTTAAATTCAGAATAGAAATATTTCTGAAAGTCTTATTAGTCAATTAAGGAATCGGTTATGTATGGCTAGAGCATGAAATTATTTTATCACAGAAATATAGATTAAGGTTTATGATTCTTAAATTGGATAGGAGTCGAAATATCCAATCCATAGGCAATAATTCTTGACTAGCAACCGAAGAAAAGATTAGTTGAATTGAATTGATAAATTGCTTCCCTTCATGTTTGTTTTAACCTCAGCTTGCTCATTGCTATTGTTCAGACTCAAATTATAATCTCACCTTAGATTTTTATCTCGTAGTAAACTTTAACTCTCAAAACATTATTTATTTGGTTGTCTGCATTCATAAATATAGAGTTCACTGACGCTTAAGTTAATTAATACCATAGTTCAGTCCCTGTGGGATCGATACTAGGCTTGAAATAAGCCACTTTACTACTTGTTTGACCACATGCACTTGCGTGTAGTCACCATAGCACCGAACACTGGGAGTATATTTTACCTTGGCTCGGCGTGACGATGATTCGTCAGCTGAATTTCGCGTAATAACTCCGTAGGAATGTTCCCTGCAACTTTATACTTCGCTACCCGAAGTTAATTTGAGTTTGGATGGCATTTGACGGCATAATCAAACGAATATTTAATCAAACCCTTCGTTTTCCTCTGTTTCTGTTCGTGTTTGCTGGAAATTATCAGATGAAATGATTTTAAAACAAAGTGAAAGACTTTATATACTTGGACCTGACCCCCTTTAAGTGGCAGTTGTGGAATGCGATTTATAAGTCCCATTTGTTGAATGCGCTTTATAAGTCGCATTTACCTTGCGACGCTCCGACTTGGTGCTTGTCCGGTCTCTCCCCGGGCCCTTTTCTCGCACGTATGGAATTCTAAAACTCTTAACCAACATGTGAATAGGCCAACTAAGTGTCAATAACTTATGGGGGGTAACAATACACTCCACACATTGTGCATTATAAGATACGGTTATGCTCCCAAGCCATTCTTTGAGATACCAGGGATGCGGTTACGCCCTTGAGAAGGATATTTTAGTCACACATACTTAGGATGTGAAGGACCAACAGTGAGGGCGGAAAGCGCTACTACCAGTAAGTTGTCCCTTTCCGGCTCTAGTTGTCCACTCGTTTCAGAACCAGTCTAGACACTTTTTCTATTAGGATGTTAATCCTAGT
Source organism: Datura wrightii (assembly GCA_035772735.1). Lineage (NCBI taxonomy): Eukaryota > Viridiplantae > Streptophyta > Magnoliopsida > Solanales > Solanaceae > Datura > Datura wrightii. The sequence goes on from JASDFA010000018.1 coordinate 151,540,242, forward strand.
AAAACAAGGACCATGCGATGATTATCCCTAGTAGGGTGCACTTTTTTTTTTCATCACGTGCATGACCTAGTGGGGCTCGGCACATTGGCCGAGTCCATCTAGGACAGAAAACCTTTTGAGACCATAATGTACATCTTTTGTGCTACCTGTTGCATTTTAGGAAAGGCTGTATGAATGTTGGCTGGTTTGATATGAATAGTTGAATGCGAAGGAGAATTTTGCCCTTAGATTTTATTTTTACTCATTCATTTACTTATTTATTTATTTACTTTATTGAATATTTAAGCCAAATACAGGAATAATAGAGAGTTTTCCAAATGATATAGTTTTTCAATTTTTAATTTTTCATGAACTATGCAAATTTATTTTCTACTGATCGGTGAGTGTTTACGAAAACCCTATGCGATTTGACTTACTCGCAACCAATTTTTCTTTGTCGAGATAGCTGCAAAAGTTAAAAGGATTTTTTGTACAACAAAATATCCATTTCATTTATTTGATCATTTTAGCGGTCTTCCTTTGCAGAGATGATCTAGTTTTCATCTATTAAAGTAAACAAGGATGGTCTTGCAGAGAGTATCCTTTTTGATTTATTTTATTTTCATGGTCATTTATTTTATTAACAAAAGTACCTAACTGCCTCTACAAGGAGCTAAAGGGGATCATTCTACATAAATAACCAATTTTATTTACAATTTCTTTACATCTAATCGTTTCTTTGCATAATCTAATTTCTTTCAAGGAAGTCAATAAGAATGGTTTTAAAAAATTAACCACTTTTTGTTTTAGTCTATTTTGTAATGACTTGAAAAAAGAATAGAATCATTTAAATATATAAATATGAAAGGACAAAATTTCGCTGTCACAATCTAGCTTTGTTTGGTCCAAGTTTGGTTTTTACTGTTTTGGCATACGACTTGACTATGTCCGATCGTCTTAAGTCTAGACACCACGAGGCCGGGCTCCGCCTCCATACACAAATTTTTTGAAAATTCCCAAGTATTTAAAAAAATCATGTCAACTTTTCATCTCCCATTTATTTGTTTGTTTATTCCTCTATTCTTACAAATATGGTTCACATCTTTATTTGTATGCGACAAATGCACTCCCTATTCACTATCCGAGGTGTCAATTGTCAATGTACCAATGGGAACCTAGATCTATCATAACTTGTAATTCATATGCCTTTGGGAACAACATGAGTTCAATACAAAAGGGCGACAAGAGGCCGAGAGATGACCAACCATCCTGCTTCATGATATTAGATAAGGCTCTAGTGCTTTTGTAGTTGTGGTATGAAAATTTAAGAAATAATGGTAGAGGAGTAGTGTTCAAACATTTGGTTTTCCTACGGAGTCTCCTTTATGCTGAACCCTTAAGGAATTTAATAGAGGATTTAGTTCCTTTTTGGGATCCTATGAACAACGTCTTCCATTTTGCAGATTTTGAACTCACTCCCACTTTAGAAGAAATAAGAGCCTTTACGGGACTAGGTATAAATCTTCACTAGGGGGAGCCCCTAATACCAAAGCATATTAGTGGTGGGAGGTTCTTGGATCTGCTACATATTAATTAGGTAAAGATGGGTTGTCCAAATAATGGTTGGGTTCACATGGACTTTCTTTACAAAAGGTATGGTCGGCATGATAGATTCAAGTTATTCGGGAAACAACTCCATATTAAGGGGGATCACAGGGTATGGGAGGAGCATAGTTATGAAGCTTTCATCAATACTTTTCTTGTAATCATGGCATTCCCGCAGAGGGAAGGAAAGATCAGTATGATCTTGGTCGTTGTTAATATGACATTTGAGAAGAAGCCGAACAACACTCTTGTGGTAATGATTCTTGCAGATATCTATAGTGCCATAACTATGTGTTAGAAGGATGCAGATCATTTTGAAGGATGCAATCTTTTGCTATAGATGTGGATGATAGAACATGTCCGCCATGACCCCTATGCGATATACTTCAAAGTTGATTGGGATGATTATATCAAGGGTCATAAAGCTAGAATCGCGGGGTATGACTTCCAAGTTGGCATTGAAGCTTGGACCAAATACCTTAGTAAATTGACCGTTGACAAAATCTTATGGAATTATCATTTATTCCCTGTGAAAAAGTTATAAATTGATCTTCCTTCTGACCATTTATTGTATTAATGGGACTTCGGGGTTTCTAGCCTTATGCACCCCTTCAGGTTATGAGACAACTTGGTTGGCGCTAATTCATCTCTCAACTAAAGACATGCAAGAATTCATGTATGAATTCCAACATGATATTTGTCATGCCTCGCCTTGGGAGGCATGACTGGCACCTAGTGCCATACTGGAATCTGACTGACCTAGTTGGCTTATGCACGTCTGGTGCCTGCCTGCGACTTAATTCAAGACAACAACAAGCCATATCTCGGCTGTAAATATAGCCCCCAGCCGACAAGGCCGTATAGCCACCTGTAAATAAAATAGCTAACTAACAACAGGCAATAAAAGGGATCCTATGTAAGCCGACAAGACCACTATGCTATCTAGTTATAATAAAAAAGAAGACAAGCTACTGTACTAGGCCCCATATAGCCAACATACGAAGCATAACTGATTAAAGCCCCACATGCACAACATACAACTAATTGACTGATGATTATAGTCTGCAAACCTCTAAGAATTACAAATAGTGGTCAGGACAGGGCGCTGGCCTACCCAAAATGCTATACAACTGAAATACCGAAATCTCTACAACCTGGCAACTCTGAATAAAAGGAGCTGGCCTAACTGCGGATTCTAAACAGCTGCTACTGAAGACCCTGAAATCTATCTTCCTATACCTGTAGGAAAGTAATGCAGCGCCCCATGATTGGACATCAGTACAATATGTACCAAATATGTAAGGCAGACATAAAAGCTGAATGGAAATTGTTAAAAACTAAAAGTAAGTAGAAAAGAGGTGCAGAAGACTTAACCTGTAATTTGGCTTATTCGTAATCTGCATCTAACAAAACACTACAGGTGCATGAGCTACGACTGCACAATCATATATTCATAAGCTATAGCTAGCGGACAGAAATGCAAAAAAACACCTAACCTGGCCCCCATAAGTCGGGAAGGTGCAACCAACACAGAATAACCTACCTGAGCCCCATAAGCCTTGGAAGGTTCTAATCAGTCTATATACCCCTATTGCGCTGCAAGTAACTGTAGTTGTAACTCAATATGGCCCTCACGGCCTCAATCTAGTGTAACTCAATATGGCCCTCACGACATCAATCTAGTGTAACTCAATATGCCCCTCGTGGCCTTAATCTAGTGTAATTCAATATGGCCCTCGCGGCCTCAGTACGGCCCTTACAACTTCAGTATAGTCCCTGTGGTCATTATATTATTCTAGCGAGCGTAGCCCTATAGGCACAAAACCCCTCACAGCACAAACGTTGTATGCAGCGACCAAGCTTACTAGGGTTAACTCTGATGAGGATTACTATGTCCTCGTTGTCGACTCGATTCAATTTTTAGAAGATGACTATAATAGGCCTACTCTAGAACACTTGTCATGTACATATAACAACTGTGGGGTTGTTGCTAATCGGACATTCTCCCGAGTAGTCAACCCTAACCTCCCATAGGCAGCTTATTATAACTCTTGGCCTGGGGGTAATACTGTAATACTGTGGTTCTAGTCCCTAAGACACTAACTGAGTCTGTTCAAATTTCGTATGCCTTCTCTAGGCAATCACTAACCTTGTAGGTATGTTTATCTAGACTTAGCCATTCCTAGAAAACTGTACCAAAATATGTGATAAGAGTAGGCTGGGGAGTTGTCCCCATATCTACCTACTAATAAAACTTCCCCCCTTAGGGTATCTAATGCTCTATCAAGCTGGTACAACTGAGGTGGTGCCCTGAGTGGCTTGTGCGATAAGCACCACGTCGACTGAAACTAACTGTCACTGCCGATAGCCACTAGATGGCGGACTGACCCTCAACTCTCTTGGCAACTCTGGTGCCACTGACTCTGGGGTAAGGCCATACTGACATAATTCTGTCGCGGAGGTGTCAAGGTATGCCAACAATCTCTAAACGAGCTCTACTGATAGTACACGCGCTGAACTTATGGTTAAGTTGTCTAGCTGTGCCTATGCTGCTCAACATACTAACTCAGGCCCAACTGTTACCCACAAACATTTGAAGCCTAGGCATGGTAGCAAAACATCATTTCTACTAACTCAATGAACAGAATGGCAGTGGAATTTCTATGACGCTTCTAGCATGAGTCACCCTTAACCTCTTCTTTCCCGGCTAGGGATACTACAATATACTCTTAATATGCTTTCTAACAGCTAACCACAACATATGTAATCATAATCTACTGATAGTAGCTAACCACGACATCATGGACCTTATATATTCGCAACAGCTAATCACAACATGTAGGATCATTGTCTATGCTCAGAAACATAAGTCGTATCATTGTATGACAAGAATAACTTGCCGAAGGAATAAGACTTAACATACCTCAACTGTCATTTCCCGAATAACCGACAAGTTTCAACTTGGATTCGTCAGCTCTTTTCAGTTGTAACCGTTATACTGGGAGAAAGAGATGAATTTCAATACCAAATACGGTGTAAAAGGATAACTTTTGATATTAATAACAACTATATTCAGCTACATAAAATACGGCCAAAAACTTATTATTTCTCGAGGGTTTAGAAGGGAGAAATGCTTACGTGATGCCTGTGATCATTTAGGAATTAGTTTGGAGCAATTCTGACAACTTTTGCTTGGTAGGGTTATGATTTGCCGGGAAAATTTTGAGAATATCATTCCGTAGTAATGCTTCCTACAGGGTTATAATTCAATACCTAAAGTTAATTTGAGTTTTGATGAATTTTGGTAGTGTAATCAGGAGGAAATTACTTAAAAATTGCGTTTTGCTCTTGCTCTGGATGAAGTGATATTTGGAAAATGAGTTACAACTAAACTTTAGGGGTATTTATATACTTAGGGTAGTGGACTGGGGTGCACCTCACGCCGGCCATTGCGGCAACCCAATGCAATGTCGCGCCTCCCATTGCGGAGCATGCCTGGCGCGTTGCGCTTCTCAAGGTGCTAGCAAGCCTGGCGCGCTGAGCTAGCCAGTGCGCTGGTCGCTAGCGCGCTGTGCTGGCCCTGTGTGCTCTGGTCTTGCTCGTGCCCACTTCAGAGACTTTACCCTCACACAACAAGTTCTTCTTACTTACCACAACACATGCATATGCCTACTAAACGTCAACATTTAACGGGGTGTAACATCCTTCCCCCCTTAGGAACATTCGTCCTTGAATGTAATCATTAGGCTTAAAAGGCTCAAGTATTTTTATCTGTTGCCAGAGAAATTTCGATAGGGTCTCCCCTGTAATATGGACTATTTGAAGAACCTGAAACACAAAAATGTCCAATACAGGTATCTCACATGGCACTATGACAACTATTCCACAATAGAATGGTGGTCAACTAAACTGTACAGATAGCATAAATAGTAAAATAATAACTGAAAAATGAATTTACCTTAATTGCATAATCTGGATAAATCCTAGAACAAATGAGGATATCTGGATCTCATGTAGTCCTCAGCTTCCCAGGTCATCTCTTCTTTACTCTTATTCTTCCATAGTACTTTAACTGAGGCTGCATCTTTAAGTTCTCAGTCTTCGAACTTGCTAATCTAGTATCGCAACTGGAACCTCTTTATAGTTTAGTTCCTTAATAACTTGAACGTTCTCAATGGGACACAAATTGGTATAGGTCTCTTTTATGTGTTTCACAATATTGACACACAAAAGACTGAATGGGCGAATTTCAGTTTTGAAGGCAATTCTATCCCCTTTGTCGCTTTGCTTGCTCTCGGGAAGATACAATATGACCAATGAACCTAAGGCTAAGCTTTCCTTTTTTCTAATTCTTGTTGTGCCCTTCATCGTCGAAGCTTTTAGGAATACTCAGCCGTTGTGTTAATCCTTAACTGTCTACACTATACGTTAGGGTAAGACTTCCAACAATCCTGGGATATCGGTACCCATTTCTTGATAAGTTTAGCTTTTTCCGTCTGCTTGTTATAGTGTGCCCTAGTTCACTACTTTTGATTTATCTTCTTTAGGTCATTGTATAGAGGGCCTATATCTCCACCTGCAATAGATCTCCCGCATTTGAACCAAGTACTCTGCTTAGCCATTTGTTTAGAGATGAGGAGTCGTACTCAACTTAACATGCATTCCAACTTCTTCTGAAAGCCTTTTTATAACTTAGTTGTATGTTGTATCTCTCTGTCATAATTTACTAAATACTTGGGCTTGACGCAACCGAACTACTCTTTAAACATTTAATTCGGCATAATGTTTAGCTGAAATATAACTCACCTAGCAAAACATGAATTAACCTTATTAGCCTTTCTACACTGACTCAAGTGAGGTCAATTTACACCTGGTATGAGGTAACCTTCAACTATGATTATATTGACTATTTTCCATTCCTTTCGCAAGCATGACCATCTCCTGGATTGGCCTGCTCGGTTTCTGCTGTCCAGCCTTCCCTGGTTGGTCATTAAAGCTCTGCACTATGACTCAATAATGTCTTCCTTCTTCCATGCCATCAATAGGTCTTTCTTATAGCCTGATGCATTTTCATTAAACTCTAGGTGAAGGGAGTAACAGACATGACATACCTTAGCTAGAATCTACTAACGAAGTTTGACCACCTTTGAGACACGGAGGTAGCCACTAGATCTTATGACTTAGCCCTTTATTATCTTAAAGGCTAATAAATTCCTATTGGGATTTGTCTCTGGATTGTACTAAGTTAGAGTCTCCATGCTGGCACTCCTCTACTCCATAACTGGTGATGATATTGTAGTATCCCGGGTTACAATATCATTATCTCTTATCTGTCAGCCCGATGTGTCATGCCCCGCCTTGGGAGGCATGACTGGCACCTGGTGCCTTACTAAGACCTGGACTGCTGGACTACTGAGCCTAAGCACTTCTAGTGTCAGGTTGGCTCTAACCCTGGATACATGGAACCAACAGGCTATATAATGGCTGTAAATATAGCCTCCGGCCGACTAGGTGTTACACCCCATAGAATTCCCGGCACTTAAATGACCTATTCGCACGTTGGTTAAGTATATTTGAAGGCCATACGTGCTAGGGAAAGGTCCGGGAAAAGATCGGACGAGAAACCTGTCGAAACCATCGCGGGAGGAGCCGAGGCAGAGCCCCTCCGCGATGGCAGCGTGTCACGGAGGTGAGGCCTCCGTGATGGCTCCGTGACACGTTGCCCAGGTTCAGCCCCAAGTATATAAGCCCCCACTTCGGTTTAAAATCATATTAGACTTATAAATTTCCAGAGAAACGCAGTGAAGCCGAGGAAGACGAAGAAAATTAAATATTTTCGTCCGATTACGCTGCCAAACGCTGCCCAAACTCAAATTAATCCCAGATACCCGAGTATTTAGCAGCAGAGAGCATTTCTACGGAATTAGTTTCGCGAAATACGGCCGGCGAATCGGCGAGCCACCGAACTAAAGTAAGTAGAATTGCTCTAAATTAATGTCTATGTGTTCCTAGCTGAGAAGTGAATACTTCTCCCTTCTGGGCCGCTGAAAAATAGCGAGTTTTTGACCGTCTTTCGATAAGCCTAAGTTTAGGCTATAAACTATATCGAAAGTAATGTTGCTCTTTACAATACACCTGTATTTAGTATTAATTAACGTATTTATGAATGCAGTTTGGAGAAAATAGTTGAAGTACCGGTCGAGCCCCGTCCGACGGACGAATAATTCAAAGACCAGGTATGTAAAGTTAGTTTCCTTTGGCAAGTTAAGTAATATCTGTGTAGTGTAATAAATTATGGACCAGTAGAATGTTCAGGAGTCGAATATTGCGTTATTATGAATGTTGGTGCGATGTGAGAAATATTGGGTTGTAATGTATATGAAACCTATCTGTATGATACAGATTCTAACGCAAGTATTAGAGATTACCCAGTATACTCAGTATGTAATGTGATAGGCCATGTCAGGATATGGTTGTATTCAGTTGAAACCCCGTAAAGTAATGCAATACCCGTAAAGCACTTCAGGAATAGAATAGCAGGCTAAAATGAAGTTCAGAAAGCATGTCAGGATTAGTAAATCATGTTACTATAGAAAAATCAGTATACAGCGTAGTTCAGTAGAAAGATTATATTCGTACATACATATATAGTACTTCCAGCTTCAGCATGTATTAAGTATGTACTTATTTCTATCACTAGTCCAGCATATAGTGTATACAGAAACTTAGTAAACAGTAGAGTTTTCAGTAGAAACATTATCTTATATAGCATTTGCCCAGTACAGCCGGCAGGAGACTATATTCATATATATATATCTTTACCTACCTCAGCACGTATTAAATACGTACAGATTACTATCATTAGCCCAACATGTAATATATATGATACTTTACCCCTATTAGCCTCAACATGTGAGATACACAGACAGTATTACCAGTTGAGACCGTTGTATTGTTTGGGGTTGGATTACCTAGCATCCATGACTGCCCAGGGTTAATAGCTGTATCGACTCGTCCACCAGAGGACGAGGATACGTCACTCTATGGAGTGGCATGCCGTCCCGCCAGGGGACGAAGATGGGATGCCAGTTTTTCCCCATATTTGTGCCTTGATCGGCCCTTACACACCCCAGTCGAGCGGATACGCCTGGGTGTAGATTCAGGAGTCCTCCGGACTCAGATGCAGTTATAGTCAGGGGCTCAGCGAGCCCAAGTGCATACCCAGGGGACCGGCGGGATGCTTACAGCCACTATAGGAGATGGGATGACCGGGGTAGGGGTATAGATTCTGTGTTGATTGTACCTCCCGGCTTATGGGGGCCGGGTAAGGTTGTGTATGCCATGTTATGTTATGTATGTTGTGTTATGTTATATTAGACATGAGTAGATTAGTAGTAGAATGATACGTCTCCAGAAATGACACCTACTCCCTCCAGCATGATTAAGAACAGGTACGATCTACACCATCAGATAGTTAATCTAGTTCTTCTTATTCCAGTTTCGACAGTTATGTTATTGATTTCAGATATCCCTTCAGTTCTTATAGATTCAGTTATCTCCTGTTATTCAGAATTTTTAGTTATATTACTTGTATTCAATTGTATTCAGTTTTCTTTACATACTCAGTACCAGCGGTACTGACGCCCAGTGGGGCGCTGCATTACTTGCCTGCAGGTACCCATAGACGCGCAGGCGATACCACGTGATCCCCATCAGCGGTCGAATATTCAGCTCCTGTCATCCGGAGACTAAATTTCTAGAGGTGTATTTCAGTTCCTTTTGTTGTACAGTACGGGTAGGTCGGGGCCCTGTCCCGATCATTTCTATTATTCTTCTTAGAGGCTTGCAGTCTGTATGTATTCCCTGTGGTCAGATGAGCCGGTCGTGTAAGGCCGTGCAGTTGTATAGTTGCCTTTACTCCTTTCTTTCTTTTGTAATGGCCGTGTGGGGCCATAGTTTGCCAGTAGTGGTGACCTTGCCGGTCACGTAGCTTTTCAGTATGTTATGTTTGAGTTACAGATAACTAGACAGCATGGTGGCCTTGGCGGCCCGCATAGGTTCCCCTGAATTAACATGTTTCTGGTCAGCTGTAATACAGGTACAGAAGGCTATAGGCCAATGGGCCGGGGGCTGTATTTACAGTCGTTATATAGCCCTTTGTTTCCAGAAATGTGAGTTAGAGCCAGCCAGGCGCCAGATGCGCCCAGGCTTAACAAGTTCAGCAGGTCAGGTCCTAGTAGGCACCAGGTGCCAGTCATACCCCCCAAGGTGGGGTGTGACAAACTTGGTATCAGAGTAGGTAGTATCCCAGGGAGTCTGCAAGCCGTGCTAAGTAGAGTCCTGTCCATGGATGTGTTGTGCACCACATACTATGGGTAGGAGGCTACAAGGCATGATAGGATGGTTGTCTTTTATTCTGATTCAGTCGTGCTATAGAGCGGTACAGTATAGGGTTGATTCCCTAAAATCTTACCATATTCTTTGGTTACAGATAATGTCAGACCAGCGCCATCCTATTACAGGTCGGAACTTAGACATTGCAGCAGGAGAAGGCACCAGCAGGATGCCTCCCCCTCATTTGGAGACAGCCCGATCAGAGGGCACTACAGAGGCATCATCCCAGCCTCCTCAGCAGTCTCCACCACGTCAGGAGCCACTTGGGGCGACATTACCTTCAGCAGCCCCTATATTGACTCCTTCTGACCAGGAGGTTAGTAGTGCTGTAGTTTTGTTAGCACAGATGATGGCTGCTCAGCGTCAGCCAATGCCATCTACGGTTGTAGAATCATCAGGAGGGCCCGGTAGTTCGAGGGTCCGAGAGTTTTTAGCCCTGAATCCCCCACAGTTCACAGGCACGGACCGAACAGAGGACCCCCAGGATTTTCTGGATCATATGCAGAGAATCTTCAGGGTTATGCACGCCACGTCTACCGAGTCAGTCGAGTTGGACGCATTCCGGTTACGGGATATTGCGGTGTTATGGTATGAAAGCTGGGAGAGGTCCCGAGGGAGAGATGTTTCCCCTCCCACCTGGTCCAGCTTTTCAGGAGCCTTTCTGGATCATTATTTGCCGCGGGAGATTCGACAGGCCCGGGTAGACCAGTTCCTACACCTAGAACAGGGGGCCATGAGTGTTCGGGAATATTCTTTGCAGTTTGATTCCTTAGCCCGATATGCACCGGCCTTTGTTGATACTATGGCATCCAGATTGCATCGCTTCATTACGGGATTAAACCCAGAATATGTTGAGATTTGCACTACAGCCACACTGCGAGAGGACATGGATATTGCTCGCATTCAGGCATTTGCTCAGAATATTGAGGGCATCAGACATCGGCAACGAGAGGTCAGAAGGGTTAATCAGGAACAGCGTCGCCGGGACAGGCCAGTTGAATTACCGGGAGGGGCCCGGGGAGGACCCAGGCCCCGATTGTCAGACAGGCTGCCCAGGCCCCCGCCTCCGTCACAGTCACAGGGGGGTAGATTCAGCCGCAGGGGGCAGTCAGGGACTGGTAGAGGCTCGCAGATGGCAGATTCACCATCACAGAGGAGGGCAGAGCAGAGTAGGTATACCCTACCACTTTGCCCTATATGCAATCGACGTCATCTTGGAGCATGCAGATATGGCTCCACCGCATGTTATATTTGTGGCCAAGAAGGCCATTTGATGAAGGATTGCCCAGCCAGAAGTCGAGAGGACCGCGATAGACAGGATAGGACATCAGCAGGGTCACGAGCCACAGCATCCTCGATTGGGCGCAGGCCCCCAGTTTCAGTAGGCAGGGGTCGGGGCAGATCAGGGGCCTCCAGTACAGGTGCGGGTCCAATCCGCACATATGCCTTACCAGGGAGGCAAGATTCAGAAGCATCGCCTGATGTCGTGACAGGTATGCTAACTATTTGCTCACACCCTACTTATGTTCTAATTGACCCAGGGTCTACTTTGTCCTATATTACCCCATTTGTGGCACGGAAGTTTAGTATTGTACCAGAATCATTACAGCAGCCCTTTCTAGTATCTACGCCCGTTGGTGACTCTATCACAGCTAGCCGAATCTACCGCGGGTGTACAGTAGATATTGTTGACCGTCAGACCACAGTAGATCTGGTCGAGTTAGAAATGATAGACTTCGATGCCATAATGGGTATGGACTGGTTAGTGCCATGCTTTTCCAATATTGAATGTTGGACCAAAACGGTCCGATTCCACTTCCCGGGGGAAGCAGTACGGGAGTGGAAGGGCAGCACCGTGATGCCAAAAGGTAGGTTTATTTCCTACCTTTAGGCGAGAAAGTTGATATCTAAGGGGTGCATTTACCATCTTGTCAGAGTTCAGGATGTCCAAGCAGAATCTCCGACACTCCAGTCTGTCCCAGTGGTAAATGAATTCCCAGATGTATTTCCTGATGATTTACTTGGTATTCCCCCAGAAAGGGAAATAGACTTTGCTATCGACTTGCCACCAGGCACTCAGCCAATATCAATACCTCCTTATCGTATGGCTCCTGCAGAACTCAGAGAATTAAAGGAGCAGTTGAAAGACTTGTTAGATAAAGGTTTTATCAGGCCGAGTACTTCCCCATGGGGTGCGCCAGTCTTGTTTGTGAGAAAGAAAGATGGATCGCTCCGAATGTGCATAGATTATCGGCAGTTAAACAAAGTTACAGTAAAGAACAAGTATCCGCTCCCCAGAATTGATGACTTATTTGATCAGTTGCAGGGAGCCAGATACTTTTCTAAGATTGACTTGTGGTCCGGATACCACCAGGTCCGAGTACGTGAAAGAGATATTCCTAAGACAGCATTCAGGACCCGATATGGGCATTTTGAATTTCTGGTTATGTCCTTCGGGCTAACGAACGCCCCAGCAGTTTTTATGGACCTGATGAACAGTATTTTCAGACCTTTCCTGGACTTGTTCATGATAGTATTCATTGATGACATTCTGGTGTATTCTCGCTCTGAAGCAGATCACCGGACTCATTTGCGGACAGTGCTCCAGATTCTCAGGGGCCGCCAGTTGTATGCTAAATTTTCGAAATGTGAATTCTGGCTTAACTCAGTAGCCTTTTTAGGGCATATTGTCTCAGACGCTGGTATACAGGTAGACAAGCAGAAGATAGAAGCAGTTAAGTGATGGCCTAGGCCTACCACCCCGACTGAAGTTCGTAGCTTTCTGGGGTTAGCAGGGTATTATCGGAGATTCGTTGAGGGATTCTCAACCATTGCAGCACCTTTAACTAAATTGACACAGAAAGCAACAAAGTTTCAGTGGACGGAGGCATGCGAGCAGAGTTTCCAGGAATTTAAAGACAGGTTAACCTCCGCCCCAGTATTAGCATTACCGGAAGGCACAGAAGGGTATTCAGTTTATTGCGACGCGTTAAGTGTCGGGCTAGGCTATGTGTTGATGCAGCATGGTAGAGTAATTGCATATGCTTCCAGACAGCTGAGGAAACACGAAAAGAATTACCCTACCCATGACCTGGAATTGGCCGCAGTAATTCATGGCTTGAAGATGTGGAGGCATTATCTGTACGGCGTCCATGTTGATATATAAACAGATCATAAGGGCTTACAGTACATTTTCACCAGAGGGAGTTGAATCTGCAGCAACGCCGCTGGTTAGAGTTGTTGAAAGACTATGATGTGAATATTCTATACCACCCCGGAAAAGCTAATGTTGCAGCAGATGCCTTGAGCCGTAAGTCGATGGGGAGTTTGGCGTATTTACGGCCTGAGAAACGGAAGTTAGCCAGGGAAATTCATCAGTTAGCTGATCTAGCCGTACGAGTAAGGGAAACAGAAAATAATGGAGCAGTAATTCAGAATTCTGCAGTGTCATCGTTAATTACAGAAGTAAAAGAACGGCAGTATGAGGATCTCGATTTAGTCCAGCTCAGAGATAGAGTTCAGAAGGGTAAGGAGCCAGATTTTCAGATAACCGAGGATGATGTGCTACATTGTAAGGGCCGCCTTTGTGTCCCGAATGTCGCAGGACTTCGTGGGCATATCATGCATGATGTACACTACGCTCGCTATTCCCTTCACCCAGGGGCGACGAAAATGTACCACGACATCAGAGACATCTATTGGTGGCCAGGTATGAAAGCTGAGATAGCTGAATTTGTATCTAGGTGTGCTAATTGTCAGCAGGTGAAAGCAGAGCATCAGAAACCGGGTGGTTTGACTCAAGTGATAATGATACCTATGTGGAAATGGGAAGTAATAAACATGGATTTTGTAACAGGGTTACCCCGTACTAGACGCAGAAATGATTCCATTTGGGTAATAGTTGACAGGCTGACAAAATCAGCTCATTTCCTGCCAGTAAGGGCTACCTTCTCAGCTGAGGATTATATATCAGAGAAATAGTTAGATTGCATGGGGTGCCAGTATCTATCATTTCAGACAGGGGGGCACAGTTTACAGCTAGGTTCTGGCAGTCGTTTCAGAAAGGTCTGGGGACGCAGATTAATTTGAGCACAACATTTCATCCTCAGACAGACGGGCAGGCTGAACGTACGATTCAGACGCTCGAAGATATGCTGCGAGTGTGTGTGTTAGATTTTGGGGGTAGCTGGGATGAACATCTCTCGTTAATTGAATTTGCTTATAATAACAGCTACCATTCAGTTATTCAGATGGCGCCTTTCGAGGCGTTGTACGGACGAAAATGTAGATCGCCGGTGGGCTGGTTTGAGATAGGAGAATCAGCATTAGTTGTCCCAGACATTGTTCGGCAGTCCGAGGAAAAGATAAAGCTTATCCGAGAATGTTTACTAACCGCTCAGAGCCGCCAGAAGTCATACGCAGATAGGCGGCGCAGAAATCTAGAATTTTCGGTAAACGATTGGGTATATCTAAAAGTGTCCCCGATGAAAGGGGTAATGAGGTTTGGCAAGAAGGGCAGGCTTAGCCCAAGATTCATTGGGCCGTATCAGATTCGGCGAAGAATAGGCCGCGTGGCATACGAGTTGAACTTGCCTCCAGAGTTAGCGTCGGTTCACCCAGTATTCCATGTTTCTATGTTAAGGAAGTTCGTAGGGGACCCTTCTACAGTAGTTCCAGTTCAGGATGTTCAGGTCACAGAGGAGTTAGCCTATGAAGAGGTTCCCGTAGCTATCTTAGACAGACAGATTCGCAGGCTGAGGACTAAAGATGTTGCATCTGTCAAAGTATTATGGCGTAACAGAAATCGGGAGGAAATGACGTGGGAGGCTGAAGAAGATATGAAAAGCAGATACCCTCAACTATTTCAGGCCTAGTCAGACGATAGGTATGTCCGTATCATTATTTATACAGTACCTTATGGTTGTATGTTGTAAATGATAAAGAAAGAAATGATATTTAGTTGTTCAGTGGATCTTAGAATATTATATGCAGTGCCTGTGTTGGACTTTTCTGCATTTCAGGTTTTTGCGATAGTCCATATTACAAAGGAAACTCTGCCGAAATATTTCTAGAAAGTAAAGTAAGCAGTCCTTTAGATAACAGTGTACATTCGAGGACGAATGTTCTTAAGCGGGGGAGAATGTTACACCCCGTAGAATTCCCGGCACTTAGATGACCTATTCGCACGTTGGTTAAGTATATTTGAAGGCCATACGTGCAAGGGAAAGGTCCGGGAAAAGATCGGACGAGAAACCCGTCGAAACCATCGCGGGAGGAGCCGAGGCAGAGCCCCTCCGCGATGGAAGCGTGTCACGGAGGTGAGGCCTCCGCGATGGCTCCGTGACACGTTGCCCAGGTTCAGCCCCAAGTATATAAGCCCCCACTTCGGTTTAAAATCATATTACACTTATAAATTTCCAGAGAAACGCAGTGAAGCCGAGGAAGACGAAGAAAATTAAATATTTTCGTTCGATTACGCTGCCAAACGCTGCCCAAACTCAAATTAATCCCAGATACCCGAGTATTTAGCAGCAGAGAGCATTTCTACGGAATTAGTTTCGTGAAATACGGCCGACGAATCGGCGAGCCACCAAACTAAAGTAAGTAGAATTGCTCTAAATTAATGTCTATGTGTTCCCAGCTGAGAAGTGAATACTTCTCCCTTCTGGGCCGCTGAAAAATAGCGAGTTTTTGACCGTCTTTCGATAAGCCTAAGTTTAGGCTATAAACTATATCGAAAGTAACGTTGCTGTTTACAATACAACTGTATTTAGTATTAATTAACGTATTTATGAATGCAGTTGGGAGAAAATAGTTGAAGTACCGGCCGAGCCCCGTCCGACGGACGAATAATTCAAAGACCAGGTATGTAAAGTTAGTTTCCTTCGGCAAGTTAAGTAATATCAGTGTAGTGTAATAAATTATGGACCAGTAGAATGTTCAAGAGTCGAATATTGCATTATTATGAATGTTGGTGCGATGTGAGAAATATTGGGTTGTAATGTATATGAAACCTATCAGTATGATACAGATTCTAACGCAAGTATTAGAGATTGCCCAGTATACTCAGTATGTAATGTGATATGCCATGTCAGGATATGGTTGTATTCAGTTGAAACCCTGTATAGTAATGCAATACTCGTAAAGCACTTCAGGAATAGAATAGCAGGCTAAAATGAAGTTCAGAAAGCATGTCAGGATTAGTAAATCATGTTACTATAGAAAAATCAATATACAGCGTAGTTCAGTAGAAAGATTATATTCGTACATACATATATAGTACTTCCAGCTTCAGCATGTATTAAGTATGAACTTATTTCTATCACTACTCCAGCATATAGTGTATACAGAAACTTAGTAAACAGTAGAGTTTTCAGTAGAAACATTATCTTATATAGCATTTGCCCAGTACAGTCGGCAGGAGACTATATTCATATTTATATATCTTTACCTGCCTCAGCACGTATTAAATACGTACAGATTACTATCATTAGCCCAGCATGTAATATATATGATACTTTACCCCTATTAGCCTCAGCATGTGAGATACACAGACAGTATTACCAGTTGAGACCGTTGTATTGTTTGGGGTTGGATTACCTAGCATCCATGACCGCCCAGGGTTAATAGCTGTATCGACTCGTCCACCAGAGGACGAGGATACGTCACTCTACGGAGTGGCATGCCGTCCCGCCAGGGGACGAAGATGGGATGCCAGTTTTTCCCCATATTTGTGCCTTGATCGGCCCTTACACACCCCAGTCGAGCGGATACGCCCGGGTGCAGATTCAGGAGTCCTCCGGACTCAGATGCAGTTATAGTCAGGGGCTCAGCGAGCCCAAGTGCATACCCAGGCGACCGGCGGGATGCTTACAGCCACTATAGGAGATGGGATGACCGGGGTAGGGGTATAGATTCTGTGTTGATTGTACCTCCCGGCTTATGGGGGCCGGGTAAGGTTGTGTATGCCATGTTATGTTATGTATGTTGTGTTATGTTATATTAGACATGAGTAGATTAGTAGTAGAATGATACGTCTCCAGAAATGACACCTACTCCCTCCAGCATGATTAAGAACAGGTACGATCTACACCATCAGATAGTTAATCTATTTCTTCTTATTCCAGTTTCGATAGTTATGTTATTGATTTCAGATATCCCTTCAGTTCTTATAGATTCAGTTATCTCCTGCTATTCAGAATTTTTAGTTATATTACTTGTATTCAGCTGTATTCAGTTTGCTTTACATACTCAGTACCAGCGGCACTGATGCCCAGTGGGGCGCTGCATTACTTGCCTGCAGGTACTCATAGACGAGCAGGCGATACCACGTGATTCCTGTCAGCGATCGAGTATTCAGCTCCTGTTATCCGGAGACTAAATTCCAGAGGTGTATTTCAGTTCCTTTTGTTGTATAGTACGGGTAGGTCGGGGCCCTTTCCCGATCAAACAAATCATCTATTCTGGTCTAGAAGGCAGTCTTCGAAATGTCACTTTCACAAACTCGAACCTGATGATATCGACACCGTAAGTCAATCTTGGAGAAATATCTGGCCCCCTGTAACTGATCAAACAAATCATCTATTCTGGGAAGCGGATACTTATTCTTGACTGTAACCTTGTTCAACTGCCAATAGTCTATACACGTGTGGAGGGAGCCGTCCTTCTTTCTAACAAACAGAACTGGCACACCCCAAGGTGAAGTACTCGGCCTAATAAAGCCCTTATCTAACAGATCCTTCAGCTGCTCCTTTAGTTATCTGAGTTTGGCAGGAGCCATAAGATACGGAGGGATCGATATGGGCTGAGTTCCTAGTAGAAAATAAATTGAAAAATCTATTTCTCTTTCGGGGGGAATACCAGGTAGCTCATCTTGGAATACGTTGGGGAATTTATTAACCACTGGAACAGACAGGAGAGTTGGAGGCTCTACCCGCACATCCTAGACTCTGACTATGTGGCAAATGCATCCCTTAGCTATCAATTTTCTTGCCTGAAGGTAGGAAATAAACCTACCTTTTGGCGTAGCTGTTCTGCCCTTCCACTCTCATACTGCCTCCCCTAGAAAGTGGAATCGGACCATCTTGGTCTAGAATTCTACATTGGCATAGCACGGCACTAACCAATCCATACCCATAATGGCATCGAAATCAATCATCTCTAATTCTGCCAGATCTACTGTGGTCTGACAATCAACAACCGCTACTGTACACCCTCGATAAACCCTACTGGCTGTGATAGAGTCACCGATGGGTGTAGATACTGAAAAGGGTTGCTGAAGCAACTCTGGTACAACACTATACTTTCAAGCCACAAATGGGGTAACTTAGGACAAGGTAGATCCTTGATCAATCAATACATAAGCAGGGTGAGAGAAAATAGTCATCATACCTATTACCACATCTGGAGACACCTCTGGCTCTTGCCTTCTTGGTAATGCATAGGTAGGACTTGGGCCCGTACCTGAACTCGAGGTCCCTGATTTACCTCGACCCCTGCCTGCTGGGACTCAGGGCCTACGCCCTGCTGAGACTGCTAGAGCTCGCGGCCCTGCTGCCGCCCTGTCCTATCTATCTCGGTTACCCTGACCCCTAGCTGGACTTTGTGTCATCACATGACCCTCCTACTCGTATATATAACACCCAGTGGAGCCATATCTACAAGCTCCAATGTGGGGTCAGCTGCAAATAGGGCAAGGTGGGGGTGTATACCTGCTCTGCTCTGCCCTCCTCTGCTGGGGTGAATCTACCATTCGAGAACTCCCGCCGGACTCTGTCTGTCCCCGGCGACCAAATCTATCCCTCTGCTGCTGTGATGGAGGCGGGGGTCTAGGTGGCCTATCTGACAATCGTGGCCTAGGCCCTCTCCAAATCTCCCCCTGTATCTCATTTGATCTATCCCTGCGGCGCTGCTCCTGATTTATTCGTCTGCTATCCTGTTGCCGCTGTCTAAGGCCCTCAATAGTCTGGGCAAAGGCCTACACCAGAGCAATATCCATATCTTCCCGCAGTGTAGCTGCCATGCATGCCTCAATATATTCTGGGTTCAAACCCATAATAAACCGGTGGACTCAAGATGGCATGGTGTTCACAAAGGCTGAAGCATAGCAGGCCAAGGAATTAAACTGCAGGGCGTATTACCGTACACTTCTCGCCCCCTGCTCCAAGTGCAAAAACTGGTCCATCCAGGCCTGTCGGATTTCTCATGGCAGATAAAGGTCCAGGAAAGCCTCTGAAAAGCTGGACCAGGTCGGAGGGGCAACATCTCTCTCTCGAGACCTTTCCCAACTCTCGTACCATAACAAAGCAATATCCCGCAGCCAGAATACCGCTAACTCAACCGACTCTGTAGATGTCACATGCATGACTCAGAAGATTCTCTGCATCTGATCAAGGAAGTCTTGGGCTTCCTTTGCCTGATCCGACCATGTGAACTGTAGGGGACCTAGTATCAAAAATCTTGGACCCTCGAACTGCCAGGCCCACCTGATGATTCTGCTATTACAGGTGGCACTGACTGGCGTTGAGTAGCCATCATTTGTGCCAACATAACTACTGCACTTTGAATTTCCAATTCGGATGGTGTAGGTACAGGAACTGTCGGAGGTAATGTCGTCCCGAGTGGCTCCTGGTGGGGTGGGGACTGCTGTGAAGGTCAAGATGATGCCTCTGTATCACCCTGAGATCAGGCTGATTCTAAATGAGGCTGAGGCATCCTGCTGGTGCCTTCTCCTACTGCTGTATCCAATATTCTACTTGTGATAGGATGTTGCAGGTCTGCCATTTTATTTGTAAACAAAGAGTATGATAAGTTTTAGGGACAAAACCCTATATTGTACTGCTCTAGAGCATGACTGAATATGAAAAAGAGTAACCATCCTATCATGCCTTGCAGCCTCCTGCCTATGGTATGTGGTGCACAACACATCCATAGACAAGACTCTACTTAGCACGACTTGCAGATTCCCTGGGATACGACCTTCTCTGATACCAAGTTTGTCACGCCCCGCCTTAGGAGGCATGACTGGCACCTCGTGCCCTACTAAGACCTAGACTGCTACTCTACTTAGCCTAAGCACTTCTGGTGCCAGGTTGGCTCTAACCGTGGATTCATGGAACCAACGGGCTATATAACGGCTGTAAATACAGCCTCCGACCGACTAGGCCTATAGCCTCCAGTAAGAAAACAACAGCTGACCAGAACCACAGGAGTATAAAGGAACCTATGCGGGCCGACAAGGCCTCCATGCTGACTAGTTTCACTGAAAAGCTGAACTAAATGCTAAACTGCTCTGTGACCGACATGGTTACCAAATATCAACTATACAAGGCCCCACACGACCATCATAAACAAACTAAAACATACACATGGCCTCACACGACCGGTACGACTAACCACAAGGAATATACAATCTGCAAGCCTGTAAGAATGATAATAAGATGGTCGGGACAAGGCCCCAGCCTACCCGTACTGTACAACAAAAAAAAAATAAACCTCTAGCTATCAAGATCCAGATGAACGGAGCTGATGACTCTATGTGCTGGCTAGAATTACGAGGGATCGACTGCTTTTCTATGAGTACCTGCAGGCAAGTAATGCAGTGCCCCCAAACGGGCGTCAGTACCACTGGTACCGAGTATGCAAAGAAATAACTTGAACATAACTGAAAGATAAATAGTAATACTGATAGTTACTGAAGTATAAGAGATGGCTAAGACTGCCTGGGATAGCAGAATCTAAAATGAGTTTAACTGTACTGGAGAGAAGGTGAGAATCATACCTGCCAGTGCGGCGTCCTGCTATCTATCAATTTAATAAACAACACATATAGCATACAAGAACCTATACTAGCCCCCATAATCCGGAAGGTACCAATCAACATGCAATCTATATACCCCTACCTGGGTCGCCATCCACCTAGTCACACCATTCACCTAGTAACTATGAGCATCCCACCGGCCCCCTGGGTATGCAACTTGGGCTCTCTAGGCCCCATACTATAGCTGCATCTGAGTCCGGAGGACTCCTGTAAAACATGATCTGAGATCTGTATCTGTAATCTGTAATCTGTACCCCGGGCGTAAGCGCTCGACGGGGGTGTGCTATAATGCTGATCAGCCTGCTATGGGGAATGTTGCCTCCCATCTTCTTCCTCTGGCGGATGGCATGCCACTCCTTGGAGTGACGTATCCTCACCCTTGGTAGGACGACAATTCGCCGGCCAAATTTCACGAAACTAACACCGTAGGAATGCTCCCTGCAGCTTTATACTTCGCTACCCGAAGTTAATTTGAGTTTGGACTGTGTTTGACGGTGTAATCGGACGAATATTTGTATGAAATCTTCATCTTCCTATTTTTTTGGTCTCTTACTAGAAATTAAAAGATGGGAAATGATTTAAAAGAAAGTGGGAAGGCTTTATATACTTGGGGCCTTTAAGTCGCATTTGTCGAATGCGATTTATAAGTCGCATCTGCCTTGCGACACTCCGACTTGGCGCTTGTCCGGTCTCTCCCCGGGCCCTTTTTCTAGCACGTATGGCATTCTTAAACTCTTAACCAACATGCGAATAGGCCATCTAAATTTCAAGAATTTACGGGGTGTAACACGATGCTCATTTCTCGACACTCAAGAGTGGTCTTACACTCTATCAATTTAATCTTAGTCTGGGATAATTTTATTTTCCTCCATAGTTAGATACTCGTGCCTTTCCCTTTACTTCCATGGGATGAGTTCTAGAGTTTGTGCCCTCTGCCTCTTATTGTCAAAGACATTACTGACCAAGTCTATTGACCTTTATCGTTCTGACCCATCTCGGCCCAAATTCATTCAGATGATCTTTTTGTCCCTCGACATAACCAATTAGGGGCCATTATTCTGTAGGTACATCCTACTGTCATAAACGCATTGTCGTAGAATCGACCTAATTATGACCTCAGCTTTACTTTCTCTAGGTGTTTATTACTTGTATACTCTCACACGTACTTTGAGTGCTACTGGCAGCCTTACCTGCTCTCCCGATTTACTACCATGAAGGTCTAGACAATTTACATAAACTCTAGGGGACTCCACCACCTTATAACACTTTCTGGAGTCAACAAATCCAACCCTCCTTTTTCATTTACTCTGGGAAACATTACCTCAATTATTACTCTCTTTGCTATATTGAAAACAAAATCGGGAGGCAGGAATAACCGTTTCTTACTATAATGGGACTGAGGTATAGAACTATACGACATTCTAAGGGTTGGAGGTAAGAATCCCGCAATTCCCTCTCTTTTTCATACCCTTCAGGTAATCTAACATTAACTGTCGCCCTTGCCGAATCTTGTATATCAAATATATAAGTGGACTCATATATATTCTACACTCCTGACCTCCTACTCTGAGGTTGTAACAAGAACTGGGGACGGTGCTGACATATCTACTACCTTATGAGATTCCTGGTGCCCCAGGAAGATACTGAGAAAATTAAAACACATTCGCCTTTATCCTCAAACTGGTTGTCCCCCAACTATGGCATCACACTGGTACCCTTCTGTTGCAGCTAACTAGCAGCTGGCTGGAGTCTATATTATATCAAACCTTATCCTAGACTGACATAGCAATGAAATCTTAGGGACTCAACCCTGTACAACTCGGCTCTATAGCACGATCTATGAAGAAGAAAGGGTAACCATACTATTATGCCTCGTAGCCTCCTGCTTATAGAATGCGGTGCACAACACATTTATAAGTAAGACTCTACTAGACATGACTTGTAGACTCCCTAGGATACGAACTGCTCTGATACCAAGTTTGTCACGCCCCGCTTTGGGAGGCATGACTGGCACCTAGTGCCACACTGGTATCTGACTGACCTGGCTGGCTTATGCACGTCTGCTGCCTACCTGCAACTAAATTCAAGAAAACAACAAACTATATCTCAGCTGTAAACACAGCCCCCAGCCGACAAGGCCGTATAGTCACCTATAAAAAAAATAGCTAACCAACAACATAAAATAAAAGGGATCCTATGCGGGCCGACAAGACCACCATGCTATCTAGTTATAACTGAAAAAAAGACAAGCTACTATACTAGGCCCCAGACGGACAACATACGAAGCATAATTGATGAAGGCCCCACATGACCAACATACAACTAACTGACTAATGACTATAGATTGCAAGCCTCTAAGAATTATAGATAGTGGTTGGGACGGGGCCCCGGCCTACCTATCGAATGAATCATCCTTTCCACGGAGGTAAATCTTTGCCTGCTAGGAAAGAGGATAGCAAGTTCCTATCATTAATGTGGAGAACTGAACCAAGAATTCTCTTTCTTCATCATTAATCGAATCACTTTTCGCGACGCAGGATTCTCCGTCACGATAAATAGAATAAAACCATATTGAGGTCCTAATTGTACAACTTTGGTTTGATTTCCTTCGAATGTGGATTAAAATGCCAAAGAAAGAAATGAAAAAGAATATTTACCATTCAAATTTTTATTGACAATATCTTTCGTTTCGTCCAAGCAGGATCTGAAGTATCGGCCTTATTGGGTAGAGTCCGCTGTGGGTTATCAACTGACCCATTTCTATTCAACTGAAATACTAGAATATCTACAACATGGAAACTCCGAACGAAAGGAGTTGGCCCAACTGTGGATTATGAACAGCTGCAACTGAAGACCCTAAACTCTGTTATCCTAAACCTGCAGGCAAGTAATGTAGCGCCCCATGATTAGGCGTCAGTATAAGGCAGTCATAAAAGCTGAATGGAAACTGTTAAAAATTGGAAGTAAGTAGAAAAAAGGGGCAGAAGACTTATCCTGTAATCTGGCTTATTCATAATCTACATCTAACAATATACTACATGTACATGAGCTATGACTGCACAATCATATATTCATAAGCTATAGCTAGTGGACAAAAATGCAAACAAGAACCTAACCTGGTTTCCATAAGTTGGGAAGGTACACGCAACACAGAATAACCTACCTAGGCCCCCATAAGCCTCGGCAGGTGGCAATCAGTCTATATAGCCCTATTGCCCTGCAAGTGACTGTAATTGTAACTCAATACCGCCCTCGCGGCCTCAATCTAGTGTAACTCAATATGGACCTCGCAACCTCAATATAGTGTAACTCAATATATCCCTTGCGACCTCAATCTAGTGTAAGTCAATATAGCCCTCGCGGCCTTAATCTAGTGTAAGTCAATATGGCCCTCGCGGCCTCAATCTAGTGTAACTCAATATGGCCCTCGAGCCTCAGTACGACCCTTACGGCCTCAGTGTGGCCCTTACAACCTCAATACGACCCTCACAGCCTCAGTACAATCCCTGTGGTCATCATATTATTCTTGCGAGCGTAGCCCTATAGGCACAAAACCCCTCACAACCCAAATGCTGTATGCAGTGACCAAGCTAACTAGGGTTAACTCTGACGAGGGTTACTATGTCCTCGCTTTCGACTTGATTCTATTTATAGTAGCTGAATATAATAGACTTACTCTGGAACACTTTTCCTCTACGTAAAACAACTTTGGGGCTGCTACTAATTGGATATGCGCCCGAGCAGTCAGCCCTAACCTCCCATAGGCAGCTTATTATAACTCCGGGCCTGGGGGTAGTAATATAATATTGTGGTTCTAGTCCCTAAGACACTAACTGAGTCTGTTCCAATTTCGTATGCCTTTTCTGGGTGATCCCTAACATCGTAGGTGTGTTTATATGGACTTAGCCATTCTCGATAACCTATACCTAAATATGTGATAAGAGTAGGCTGGGGTGTTGGCCCCGTATCTAGCTACTAACAAAACCTCCTCCCTTAGGGTATCTACTGCTCTATCAGGCTAGCACAACTGAGGTTGTGCCCTGAGTGGCTTATGCGATAAGTACCACGTCGACTGAAACTAACTGTCACTGGCGATAGCCACTAGATGGTGGACTGACCCTCAACTCTCTTGGCAACTCTGGTGCCACTAACTCTGGGGTAAGTCCATATTAACATAATTCTGGCCTTGGAGGCATCAAGGTACGCCAACGGTCTCTGTACGAGCTCTGTTGACAGTACAGGTGCCGAACTTATGGTTAAATTGTCCGGCTGCGGCTATGCTGTTCAACTTACTAACTTAGTCCCAACTATTACCCGCAAACATCTGAAGCCAAGGCATGGCAGAAAAACATGATTTCTACTAACTCAGTGATTTCTACTACTAGCGTGAGTGACCCTTAACCTCCTCTTTCCCGACGAGGGATACTGCGTTATACTCCTAATATTCTTTCTAACAGCTAACCACAACATATGTAATCATAATCTACTGATAGTAGCTAACCACGACATACATGGATCTTATATATTCACAACAGCTAATCACAACAAGTAGGATCTTTGTCTATGCTCAGAAACATAAGTCGTATCATTGTACGACGAGAATAACTTGCCAAAGTAATAAGCCTTAACATACCTCGACTGTCGTTTCCCGAATAACCGACGAGTCTCAACTTGGATTCGTCAGCTCTTTTTAGCTGTAACCATTATACTGGGAGAAAGAGATGAATTTCAATACCAAATTCAGGGGTATTTATATGTTATACCCCGTAGAATTCCCGGTACCTAAATGACCTATTCGCACGTTGGTCAAGCATATTTGAAGGCCATACGTGCTGGAGAAAGGCCCGGAAAAAGATCGGACGAGAAACCTATCGAACCATCGCGGAAGGAGCCGAGGCAGAGCCCCTCCGCGATGGCAGCGTGTCACGGAGGAGGGGCCTCCGCGTTGGCTCCGTGACACGTTGGCCTTGTCCAGGCCCAAGTATATAAAGCCCCACTTTGGTTTTAAATGATAAAAACATTTAAAATTTCCAGAGAACAGAGGGCAAACGCAGAGAGAGAAAAAGGAACGAAGAAATTATATAATTTCGTCTGATTACGCTGCTAAACGTTGTCTAAATTCAAATTAGCTCCAAATACTGAGATATTTAGCAGCAGAGAGCATTCCTACGGATTCAGTTTCGTAAAATACGGCTGACGAATCGTCGAGCCACCGAGCTAAGGTAAGTGGAATTGCTCTAAATTAGTGTTTATGTGTTCCTAACTGTGAAGTGAATATTTCTCCCTTCTGGACCTCTGAAAAATAGCGAGTTTTCGACCGTCTTTCGATAAGCCTAAGTTTAGGCTATAAACTATATCGAAAGTGACATGGCTCTTTACAATAAAGTTGTATTTAGTATTAATTGACATATTTATGAATGCAGTTGGGAGGAAATAGTTGAAGTGTCGGCCGAGTCTCGTCCGACAGAAGAATAATTCAAGGATAAGGTATGTAAAGCTAGTTTCCTTGGCAAGTTAGAATTCTTGGTACAGTACAGTAATTTAAAGGCCAGTAGAATATTCAGAAGCCATGTATGATGTTACTATGAATGATGGTACGATATTAGAAACATTATGTTATGACCAGCGCGAGACTTCCTAGCACGATATAGATTTCAATATAAGTGTTGGGAACTGCACAGCATGCTCAGTATGTGATGTGACACAGAATGTTAGTTATCATTGTATTCAGTTGAAACCCAGTAAAGCAATGTAATATCTATAAGACATCTCAGAAATAGAACGATAAGTTAAAGTGAAGCTAGAAAGCATATTAGAACTAGTAAATCATATACTATAGAAACTCAGTAAACAGCATGGTTTTCAGCAGAAATACTATACCCTGTTCAGTATTAGCCCCAGAACAGTATGGCAGAAGATTATATTTATGTACAGATGCTATGTTCAGTCTCAGTACGTATTAAATACGTACAGATCACTATTATTAGCTCAGCATGTAATATATACGACACTTTACCCCTATTAGCCTCAGCATGTGAGATATGCAGACAGTATTATTAGTTGAGACCGTTGTATTGTTTGGGGTTTGATTACCTAGCATCCATGACCGCCCAGGGTTAATAGCTGTATCGACTCGTCCGCCAGAGGATGAGGATACGTCGCTCTACGGAGTGGCATGCTGTCCCGCAAGGGGACGAAGATGGGATGCCAGTTTTTCCCATATTGTGCCTTGGTCGGCCCTTATACACCCCCGTCGAGCGGATACGCCAGGGGTGTTGATTCAGGAGTCCTCCGGACTCAGGTACGGTTATAGTCAGGGGCTCAGCGAGCCCAAGTGCATACCCAGGGGACCGACAGGATGCTTACGGGGTTTATAGGAGATGGGATGACCGGGGTAAGGGTATAGATTCTGTGCTGGTTGTACCTCCCGGCTTATGGGGGGCGGGTAAGATTTGTGTGTGTTATGTATGTTATGATATGTTATACTGTGTTACAGTAGATACGAGTAGATCGGCAGTATAACGATCAATCCTTAGGTATGACTCCTACTCTTCCCAGTATAATTAAGAGAAGCTATGACTTACAATATCAGACAGTTAATCTATTCCTTCTACTTCAGTTTCATCAGTTATATTATTGTTTTCAGATATTTCTTTCAGTTGTTGCTTTACATACTCAGTACCAGCGGTACTGACGCCCGGTGGGGCACTGCATTACTTGCCTGTAGGTACTCATAGACGAGCAGGCGATACCACGTGATTCCTGTCAGCGATCGAGTATTCAGCTCCTGTTATCCGGAAACTAAATTCCAGAGGTGTATTTCAGTTCCTTTTGTTGTATAGTACGGGTAGGTCGGGGCCCTTTCCCGATCATTTCTATTGCTATTCCTAGAGGCTTGCAGTCTGTATATATCTCCCTGTGGTCAGATGAGCCGGTTGTGTGAGGCCGTGCAGTTGTATAGCTGTTAGCACTCTTTTTTTCTTTTATGTTGGCCGTGTGGGGCCATAGTTTGCCAGTAGTGGTGACCTTGCCGGTCACGTAGCTTTCTAGTACTTCATGATTGAGTTATAGATAACTAGACAGCATGGTGGCCTTGTCGGCCCGCATAGGTTTCCCTGAATTGATATGTTTCTGGTCAGCTGTTAACACAGGTACAGGAGGCGATAGGCCAATAGACCGGGGGCTGTGTTTACAGTTGTTATATAGCCCTTTGTTTCTAGAAATATGAGTTAGAGCCAGCCAGGCACCAGATGTGCCCAGGCTTAGCAGTCCAGCAGTTCAGGTCCTAGTAGGGCACCAGGTGCCAGTCATACCCCCCAAGGCGGGGTGTGACAAACTTGATATCAGAGCAGGTCGTATCCCAGTGAGTCTGCAAGCCGTGCTAAGTAGAGTCCTGTCCATGGATGTGTTGTGCACCACATACTATGGGTAGGAGGCTGCAAGGCATGATAGGATGGTTGTCTTTTATTCTTATTCAGTCGTGCTGTAGAGCGGTACAATATAGGGTTGAGTCCCTAAAAGCTTACCATATTCTTTGGTTACAGATAATGTCAGACCAGCGCCATCCTATCACAGGTCGGAGCTTAGATGTTGCAGCAGGGGAAGGCACCAGCAGGATGCCTCCCCCTCGTTTAGAAATAGCCTGATCAGAGGGCACTACAGAGGCATCGTCCCAGCCTCCTCAGCAGTCTCCACCATGTCAGGAGCCACTTGGGGCGACATTACCTTCAGCAGTCCCTATACCGACACCTTCCGACCAGGAGGTTAGGAGTGCTGTAGTTATGTTAGCACAGATGATGGCTGCTCAGCGTCAGCCAATGTCGTCTGCAGTTGCGGAGTTATCAGGAGGGCCCGGTAGTTCGAGGGTCCGAGAGTTCTTAGCCTTGAATCCCCCACAGTTTACAGGTACGGATCAGACAGAGGACCCTCAAAATTTTCTGGATCAAATGCAGAGAATCTTCAGGGTTATGCACGCCACGCCTACCGAATTAGTTGAGTTGGCAGCATTCCGGTTACGGGATATCGCTGTGTTATGGTATGAAAGCTGGAAAAGGTCCCGAGGGAGAGATGTGTCCCCTCCCACCTGGTCTAGCTTTTCAGCAGCTTTTCTGGATCACTATTTGCCGCGGGAGATTCGACAGGCCCGGGTAGACCAGTTCCTACATCTGGAGCAGGGGGCCATGAGTGTCCGGGAATATTCCTTGCGGTTTGATTCTCTGGCTCGATATGCACCGGCCTTTGTTGATACCATGGCATCCAGAGTGCACCGTTTTATTATGGGGTTGAATCCAGAATATGTTGAGACTTGTATTACGGCCACACTGCGAGAGGACATGGACATTGCTCGAATTCAGGCATTTTCCTAGAATATTGAGGGCATCAGACAGCGACATTGGGAGATCAGAAGGGTCAATCAGGAACAGCGTCGCCGGGACAGGCCAGTTGAGTTACAGAGGGAGGCCCGGGGAGGACCCAAGCCACGATTGTCAGACAGGCCGCCCAGGGCCCCACCTCCGCCACAGTCACAGGGGGGTAGATTCAGCCGCAGGGGGCAGTCAGAGACTGGTAGAGGCTCGCAGATAGCAGATTCACCATTACAGAGGAGGGCGGAGCAGAGTAGGTATGCCCTACCACTTTGCACTATATGGAGTCGATGCCATCTTGGGGCATGCAAGTATGGTTCCACCGCATGTTATATTTGTGGCCAAGAAGGCCATTTGATGAGAGATTGCCCAGCCAGAGGTCGAGAGGACTGGGATAGACAGGATAGGGCATCTGCAGGGGCACGAGCCACAGCATCCTCGGTAGGGCGCAGGCCCTCAGTTTCAGCAGGCAGGGGTCGGGGCAGATCAGGGGCCTCCGGTACAGATGCGGGTCCAAGCCGCACATATGCTTTACCAGGGAGGCAAGATTCGGAAGCATCGCCTGATGTTGTGATAGGTATGCTAAATATCTGCTCACACCCTGCTTATGTGTTGATTGATCCATGAACTACTTTGTCCTACATTACTCCATTTGTGGCACGAAAATTTAGTATTATACCAGAATTATTGCAGCAACCCTTTTTAGTATCTACGCCCGTCGGTGACTCTATCACAGCTAGCCGAATCTACCGCGGGTGTACAGTAGAGATTGCTGACCGTCAGACCACAGTAGATCTAGTCGAGTTAGAAATGATAGACTTCGATGCCATAATGGGTATGGACTGGTTAGTATCGTGTTTTGCCAATGTTGAATGTTGGACCACGACGGTCCGATTCCACTTCCCAGGAGAAGTAGTGCGGGAGTGGAAGGGTAGCACCGCTACGCCAAAAGGTAGGTTTATTTCCTACCTTCAGGCGAGAAAGTTGATATCTAAGGGATGTATTTACCATGTGGTCAGAGTTCAGGATGTCCAAGCAGAATCTCCGACACTCCAGTCTGTTCCAGTGGTAAATGAATTCCCTGACGTGTTTCCAGACGAGTTACCTGGTATTCCCCCAGAAAGGGTAATAGACGTTTCTACTAATTTATTACCAGGCACCCCGCCGATATCACTTCCTCCCTATCGTATGGATCCTGCAGAACTCAAAGAATTAAAGGAACAGTTGCAAGATTTATTGGATAAGGGTTTTATCAGGCCGAGTACTTCACCGTGGGGTGCGCTAGTTTTATTTGTGAGAAAGAAGGATGGCTCGCTCTGAATGTGCATAGATTACCGGCAATTAAACAAAGTTACGGTAAAGAACAAGTACCCGCTCCCCAGGATTGACGACTTATTTGATCAACTGCAGGGAGCCAGATACTTTTCTAAGATTGACTTGCGGTCCGGATATCACCAGGTCTGAGTACGTGATAGAGATATTCCTAAGACAGCGTTCAGGACCCGATATGGGCATTTTGAATTTCTACTTATTTCCTTCGGGTTAACGAATGCCCCAAGAGTTTTCATGGACCTGATGAACAGTATTTTCAGACATTTCCTGGACTTGTTCGTAATAGTATTCATTGATGACATTCTGGTGTATTCTCGCTCTGAGGCAGATCACCGGACTCACTTGCGAACAGTGCTCCAGATTCTCAGGGACCGTCAGCTGTATGCTAAATTTTCTAAGTGTGAATTTTGGCTTAACTCAGTGGCCTTCTTAGGGCATATCGTCTCAGACACTGGTATACAGGTAGATAGACAGAAAATAGAAGCAGTTAAGTCATGGCCTAGGCCTACCACTCCAACTGAAGTTCGTAGCTTTCTGGGGTTGGCAGGATATTACAGAAGGTTCGTTGAAGGGTTCTCGACCATTGCGGCACCTCTGACCAAATTGACACAGAAAGCAGCAAAGTTTCAATGGACAGAGGCATGCGAGCAGAGCTTCCAGGAACTGAAAGACAGATTAACCTCCGCTCCAGTGTTAGCATTGCCGGAAGGCACAGAAGGTTATTCAGTCAATTGCGACGCGTCAGGCGTCGGGTTAGGTTGTGTGTTGATGCAGCATGGCAGAGTAATTGCATATGCTTCCAGACAGGTGAGGAAACACGAAAAGAATTATCCTACCCACGACCTGGAATTAGCCGCAGTAATTCACGCCTTGAAAATGTGGAGGCATTACTTGTACGGCGTCCATGTTGATATTTACACAGATCATAAGAGCTTACAGTACATTTTCACCCAGAGGGAGTTGAATCTACGGCAACACCGCTGGTTGGAGCTGTTAAAAGATTATGATGTGAATATTCTATACCACCCCGGAAAAGCTAATGTCGTAGCGGATGCCCTGAGCCGTAAGTCAATGGGAAGTTTGGCGTATTTGCGACCTGAGATGCGGGAGCTAGCTAAAGAAATTCATCAGTTAGCTGGTTTAGCCGTTTGAGTAATGGAAACAGAAAATAATGGAGCGGTAATTGAGAATTCTGCTCTATCAACATTAGTTACAGAGGTGAAAGAATGACAGTACGAAGATCCTGATTTAGTCCAACTTAGGGATAGAATTCAGAGAGTTAAGGAGTCAGGTTTTCAGATAACCGGGGATGATGTGCTACGTTGTAAAGGCCTCCTCTGTGTCCCCAATGTTTCAGGGCTTCGTGGGCGGATCATGCACGAGGTACACTACGCTCGCTATTCCCTTCATCCAGGAGCGACGAAAATGTACCATGAAATCAGAGACATCTACTGGTGGCCAGGTATGAAACCTGAAATAGCCGAATTTGTATCTAGAAGTTCTAACTATCAGCAGGTGAAAGCAGAGCACCAGAAACCAGGCGGTTTGATGCAAGACATAACGGTGCCTATGTGGAAATGGGAAGCGATAAACATGGACTTTGTTACAGGGTTACCCCGTACTAGACGCAGAAATGATTCCATTTGGGTAATAGTTGACAGGCTAATAAAATCAGCTCATTTCCTGTCAGTGAAGGCTACTTTCTCAGCTGAGGATTATGCCGAATTATATATCAGAGAAATAGTTACATTACACGGAGTGCCAGTATCCATTATTTCAGATAGGGGAGCACAATTCACAGCTAGATTCTGGTAGTCGTTTCAGAAAGGTTTGGGAACGCAGATTAACTTGAGCACAACATTCCATCCTCAGACAGATGGGCAGGCTAAACGTACAATTCAGACGCTCGAAGATATGTTGCGAGCATGTGTACTAGATTTTGGGGGTAGCTGGGATGAGCATCTTTCGTTGATTGAATTTTCTTATAATAATAGTTATCATTCAGCTATTCAGATGGCGCCTTTCGAGGCATTATATGGACGAAAATGTAGGTCGCCGGTGGGCTGGTTTGAAATGGGGGAATCAGCATTAGGTGGCCCAGACATTGTTCGGCAGTCAGAGGAAAAGATAAAGCTTATTCGAGAACGTTTACTGACTGCTCAGAGCTGCCAGAAGTCTTACGCAGATATGCAGCGTAGAAATCTAGAATTTGCAGTAAATGACTGGGTATATCTGAAAGTGTCTCCGATGAAAGGGGTGATGAGATTCGGCAAGAAAGGCAAGCATAGCCCAAGATTCATTGGGCCATATCAGATTCGGCGAAGAATAGGCCGAGTTGCATACGAATTGAACTTGCCTCCAGAGTTAGCATCTGTTCACCCAGTATTCCATGTCTCTATGTTAAGGAAATTTGTAGGGGACCCTTCTATAGTAGTTCCAGTTCAAGATATCCAGGCCACAGAAGAGTTAGCATATGAAGAGGTTCCCGTAGCTATCCTAGACAGACAGATTCGCAGGTTAAGGACTAAAGATGTTGCTTCTGTCAAAGTATTGTGGCGTAATAGGAACCGTGAGGAAATGACGTGGGAAGCTGAAGAAGATATGAAAGCCAGATACCCTCACCTATTTCAGGCCTAGTCAGGCGACAGGTATGTCCGTATTGTTACTTATGCAGTACCTTATAAATGTATGTGTGTGAATGAGAAAGATTGATACTTAGTTATCCAGTGGATCCTAAATTATTATGTGCAGCACCTGTGTTGGGCTTTTCTGCATTTCAGGTTTTTGGCTATAGTCCATATACCGGGGAAACTCTGCCAAAATTTTTCTAAAAAAATAAAGTAAGTAGTCCTCCAGATCACAGAGTACATTCGAGGACGAATGTTCTTAAGGGGGTATTTATATGTTATACCCCGTAGAATTCCCGGCACCTAAATGACCTATTCGCACGTTGGTCAAGCATATTTGAAGGCCATACGTGCTGTAGAAAGGCCCGGGAAAAGATCGGACGAGAAACCTGTCGAACCATCGCGGAAGGAGCCGAGCCAGAGCCCCTCTGCGATGGCAGCGTGTCACGGAGGAGGGGCCTCCGCGTTGGCTCCGTGACACGTTGGCCTTGTCCAGGCCCAAGTATATAAAGCCCCACTTCGGTTTTAAATGATAAAAACATTTAAAATTTCCAGAGAACAGAGGGCAAACACAGAGGGAGAAAAAGGAATGAAGAAATTATATAATTTTCGTCTGATTACGCTGATAAACGTTGTCTAAATTCAAATTAACTCCAGCTACTGCGGTATTTAGCAGCAGAGAGCATTCCTACGGATTCAGTTTCGTAAAATATGGCTGACGAATCGTCGAGCCACCGAGCTAAGGTAAGTGGAATTGCTCTAAATTAGTGTTTATGTGTTCCTAACTGTGAAGTGAATATTTCTCCCTTCTGTACCTCTGAAAAATAGCGAGTTTTCGACCGTCTTTCGATAAGCCTAAGTTTAGGCTATAAACTATATCGAAAGTGACGTGGCTCTTTACAATAAAGCTGTATTTAGTATTAATTGACATATTTATGAATGCAGTTGGGAGGAAATAGTTGAAGTGCCGGCCGAGTCTCGTCCGACAGACGAATAATTCAAGGATAAGGTATGTAAAGCTAGTTTCCTCGGCAAGTTAGAAATCTTGGTACAGTCCAGTAATTTAAAGGCCAGTAGAATATTCAGAAGCCATGTATGATGTTACTATGAATGATGGTATGATATTAGAAACATTATGTTATGACCAGCGCGAGACTTCCTAGCACGATATAGATTTCAATATAAGTGTTAGGAACTGTACAACATGCTCAGTATGTGATGTGACACAGAATGTTAGGATATCATTGTATTCAGTTGAAACCCAGTAAAGCAATGTAATATCTATAAGACATCTCAGAAATAGAACGATAAGTTAAAGTGAAGCTAGAAAGCATATTAGAACTAGTAAATCATGTACTATAGAAACTCAGTAAACAGCATGGTTTTCAGCAGAAATACTATACCCTGTTCAGTATTATCCCCAGAACAGTATGGCAGAAGATTATATTTATGTACAGATGCTATGTTCAGTCTCAACACGTATTAAATACGTACAGATCACTATCATTAGCTCAGCATGTAATATATACGACACTTTACCACTATTAGCCTCAACATGTGAGATATGCAGACAGTATTATTAGTTGAGACCGTTGTATTGTTTGGGGTTGGATTACCTAGCATCCATGACCGCCCAGGGTTAATAGCTGTATCGACTCGTCCGCCAGAGGACGAGGATACGTCGCTCTACGGAGTGGCATGCTGTCCCGTAAGGGGACGAAGATGGGATGCCAGTTTTCCCCATATTGTGCCTTGGTCGGCCCTTATACACCCCCGTCGAGCGGATACGCCCGGGGTGTTGATTCAGGAGTCCTCCGAACTCAGGTACGGTTATAGTCAGGGGCTCAGCGAGCCCAAGTGCATACCCAGGGGACCGGCAGGATGCTTACGGGGTTTATAGGAGATGGGATGACCGGGGTAGGGGTATAGATTCTGTGCTGGTTGTACCTCCCAGCTTATGGGGGCCGGGTAAGGTTTGTGTGTGTTATGTATGTTATGATATGTTATACTGTGTTACAGTAGATACGAGTAGATCGGCAGTATAACGATCAATCCTTAGGTATGACTCCTACTCTTCCGAGTATAATTAAGAGAAGGTATGACTTACAATATCAGACAGTTAATCTATTCCTTCTACTTCAGTTTCATCAGTTATATTATTTTTTTCAGATATTTCTTTCAGTTATTGCTTTACATACTCAGTACCAGCGGTACTGACGCCCGATGGGGCACTGCATTACTTGCCTGCAGGTACTCATAGACGAGCAGGCGATACCACGTGATTCCTGTCAGCGATCGAGTATTCAGCTCATATTATCCGGAGACTAAATTCCAGAGGTGTATTTCAGTTCCTTTTGTTGTATAGTACGGGTAGGTCGGGGCCCTATCTCGATCATTTCTATTGCTATTCCTAGAGGCTTGCAGTC
This sequence comes from Datura wrightii, assembly GCA_035772735.1. Taxonomy (NCBI): domain Eukaryota; kingdom Viridiplantae; phylum Streptophyta; class Magnoliopsida; order Solanales; family Solanaceae; genus Datura; species Datura wrightii. Next base: position 151,575,787 of record JASDFA010000018.1, read on the forward strand.
TGTATATATCTCCCTGTGGTCAGATGAGCCGGTCGTGTGAGGCCGTGCAGTTGTATAGCTGTTAGCACTCTTTCTTTCTTTTATGTTGGCCGTGTGGGGCCATAGTTTGCTAGTAGTGGTGACCTTGCCAGTCACGTAGCTTTCTAGTACTTAATGATTGAGTTATAAATAACTAGACAGCATGGTGGCCTTGTCGGCCCGCATAGGTTTCCCTGAATTGATATGTTTTTGGTCAGCTGTTAACACAGGTACAGGAGGCGATAGGCCAATAGGTCTGGGGCTGTGTTTACAGCCGTTATATAGCCCTTTGTTTCCAGAAATATGAGTTAGAGCCAGCCAGGCACCAGATGTGCCCAGCAGTTCAGGTCCCAGTAGGGCACTAGGTGCCAGTCATACCCCCCAAGGTGGGGTGTGACATTATATACTTAGGGCGGTGGACTAGAGGGCGCCTCGCGCCGGCCATCGCGGCAACCCCAGTGCCACACCGTGCCTCCCATTGTGGAGCATGCCTAGTGCGCCATGCCTCTCAAGGCACGCCGTGCTAGACAGTGTGCTGCTGGCTGGCGCGTCTTGCTGGTCTTGTGGGCTCTGGTCCTGCTCGTTCCCACTTCTAATACTTTTCCCTCACACAACAAGCTCTTCTTACTCACCACAACACATACATACGCATAATAAATGTCAACATTTAACGTGGTGTAACAACATCCCTCTTAAAAGCTCTAAGATCCTTAAAATATGGGGCAGTCGTATACTTTAAAATTTCCCCGATATGGTAAATGATCACAGGAGAGGGGAAGTAGACATTTGGTATCTGAAGTGGTTTCACAACCAACCCCCATTTAAGGTCATGCCAAAAGGGTTATTGAAAGGACCAATAGACTGAGAGGCAGAAATTGAAGTCAGAATCAAGCATTCTCGGCTCGAGGTAGAGAAAAATTACCAATCTACCATTTTGAATTTAAATGTAGATTTGGAGCTTGCCAGAGCAAGGATCGAGCAACAACAAGCGGAACTTACTGAAGAAAGAGCTAACTTTGCCCATGTGGAATCTACATTGAAGGGTCAACTCCCGCTAGAAAAGACTAGGGGAATGCAAATAATAGAGCTTGTTGCCTCTCATCAGCAACAACTACAGAAGTATGAACCAAAAGTGCAGGCTAAGTTTGATCAAGAGTGATGTCAATGGACGATTAAGGGGGGTATATTGAACAATCGTATTATGGAATATAAGGAATGGAAAGTTCAAATAAGGCAAGTTATCAATGATAATTACACATGGTTGCAGAACTACTATTTGAGGATGGGGCAATCCAGTGATCAGGTACTTGGTTTAGCAAGAAGAGCAGCACGCATTCACTATGATCATAATCGTCATAGTTATAGAAGTGTGGGTCGACAGGCACATGCTCTTATTCTCCAATAGCCAATGGTGTTCCAGAGCTTGTATGAGACTTTAGGAGGAAAATGACCATATGGGAATTGCAAGGCGGACCATTGATGATCTCTATCCAGAAACGAGGAGTTTTTATAATGAATGTGCCAATGCAACTCATAGACATTCTTTTGTTGTTTTCCGTCACCTTCTTAGTTTTGTATTTGCAATTTGCTACTGTCTTAGTAAGAGTAGATATTATTTTTGATCTTGTTCGCATATGTTCTTATAGCATCTGTTATATTTTTCTTTTGAGTCTATGTATTAAAGAAAGAAAATCAATGAAAGATTTTTCGTTTAAAAAAGATTGTCGTACATTTTTCCTGAGCAATGTCATAATTTGATTCATGTTTCCAACATGATATGTAGGCAACCCCAGTGGGTTTGATCAAAAGCATTTTAAAAAAAAGAGGGATAAATTTTTAGAAAAGGAGATTACACCTAAACAAGCTGAGATGAAGCATAAAGCCTTTCATGTTAGAATTGAAGAATGTATTTAGGTGCATAACATGAAAAATGTGATTATAATATTTGAAATTCTTAATGCTAACACACGTTTGCTGCTATTACCAGAAAGAATGAAAGTGGTTGGTTTGTTGGATTTCTGGTAAGTCATCCGTAGTACACTAGGTCTAAAGGCAAAGCAGCAATGGCCAACAAGGACACCCATCATTGATCAGACAAAGAATTTCGAAGAAGAGGACTCAGGGGCTCATGAAGAAGTGTTGAAGTTAAGACAACAATTAACTGAATGGAACCGGGCTTGGGTGTGTGGATTTCCTCCTCCTATTCCCTACAGAAAACCCTAACAATCCCCCTAGCCTCCGACCATTACCACAGGCTTAATTTTTCATTTTTGCCGACCCTTCTCCACAACATGCACCAGGATACACCCCGTCTCAATCGTGGAACCTCCACAGTACAAGCCCCTACTCCACAATACAAAATCAATTCATACCCTGCACCACCAGTTGCTCCAGCCTTTGTAGTCCCTCCCACCTAAAATCTCTTCTTTCACAGCTTGTCCTTCAATTGTGATCCCTTGATCCGCTAGCGAACCTACTTTTAATACTCATGATGTCCAAAACTATCCTCCTGAACAACCACTTAAGGTGACTGATCCTTATGCTTACACTCATCAACCTGAGTTCTCTTTCAAAACTGAGAAGCCAATTAATATGGCCAAACAGGAGGAAATATCCAGAAAGATGAAAAGCCTTGAACAAGCTATGAGAACCTTACAGGGATTAGGAGGCCACAAAAGCATTTCATACAAGGACCTATTCATTTTTCCAAGTGTCCACCTTCCTCCTGGATTTAATATGCGAAAGTTTGACAAGTACGATGGGCATGGTGATCTTGTGATGCACTTGAAGTGATACTATAATCAATTAAGGAGTCAGGGGAAAAGAAGAATTGCTCATGGCCTATTTTGGTGAAAGCCTAACAAGTGTGGCTCTAGAGTGGTTTATCGATCAGGACATTGTTAAATGGCACACTTAGGATGATATGGCCAGTGAGTTTGTGCAACAATTTCAGTATAATATTAATTTGGTCCCTGATGAGGAGTCTTTGATCAACATGAAAAAGAAGTGTACAGAGAGTTTCGGGGAGTATGCCATTAGATGGCGTGAGTAGGCTGCCAAGGTAAAACGGCCAATAAAAGAAGGAAAAATGGACGAGATTTTTATCCAAGCATAAGACGAGATATATTACCAACACCTACTTCCGGCAATGGGCAAGTTATTTATTGAAGTCGTCAAAATGGGAGATACGATAGAAGATGAGATTAAGACAGGACCCATCATGAGCTTTGCTGCATTGAAGGCAACCACTCAATCCATTCAATGTAGTTTAGGCAGTTCTGGAGGGAAGAAGAAAAGTGAAAATATAGCTATGGATGTACCAGCGTTATGATGAAGCTCAAAGGGTCCACCTTGCCAATACACCAGGCCCAACCCCCGAAGTTAGCATTCAATCTCAGTTGGTGAGTCCTCATCTCCCGATGACCCTCCCTTATAAGTTATTTCTTTACATTTCCAGTTTCAGACTTAGAGAGTTAGTTGGGGTCTAGTCCCATCAACTCATCAGACGTAGAGGCTTTTCAGACATAGATTGTATTCAACTTCAGACTCATGTTGTATATTCAGATTTTATGTTATGTTTAGACTTCCACTATGTCAGTTATGTTGATCTTCTTTTTTCATCTTACTACATTAGATATTATGTTCATGTGGTAGGTCGACTTGGAGCCTTTCGAGGTTCCTTGCCCCGTTTCTTGATCGGGCCTATGTTCGGATCGTGACAAACTTGGTATTAGAGAAATAGGTTTTTAAGTGTAATAGGGTGTCTACAAGCCGCGTTAATTGGAGTCTTTTTAATGTGTGTGAAGCGCGCCACACTTATGACGAAGAAGCTACGAGACGTTTAGGAAATATTCCCTTCTTTCATGATCTATGTTGTGCGGTGAAATGTCTCTCTATCCTTCTAACTCATGCTATTCACGATTGCAGAATCATGCTTCCCCATAGTGTTAACGACAGAAGAAAAGGAAATGGATAGCCCCCAACAGCCCATGAACACCATGCATCGAAGCCGGTTTCCCACGCGGAATTTAGGGCGGTCATTCAAATGCTAGCATAGGCCTTGACCACCAGATTAATCAGTAGGTGGTAGTACATATCCCTTAGAACGGGAATGCGGCGGCAACACGAGTTAGAGATTTCCTAAGGATGGACCCTCTAGAGTTTCTTGGGTCAAAGATGGATGAAGATCCACATGAGTTTACCGATGACATTCTAAAGATTACCCAGGTTATGGGGGTGACTGGGGAGAAGTGTGTCGATTTGGCCTCATATCAGTTAAAAGAGGTCACACACATTTGGTTCAAATAGTGGAAGGATAGTAGGGAAATCGGAGAAGGCCTTATCAGTTGGGACGAGTTTCATTCTGCTTTTCTAGATTGGTTCTTCCCTCGTGAGATGAGGAAGCTAAAGACGGATGAGTTCATGAATCTAAAAAAGGGAAGATGGCAGTCCAGGATTATGCCATATAGTTCACTCATCTTTCCGAGTACGCCCCAGAGTTAATGGTTGATCAGAGGGCTCGAGTGAGCAAGTTTGTTCATGGGGTGACGGACTATCTAGACAAGGATTGCCGAAATGTGATGCTTTATCAGGATATAGATTTTCCTCAGATACTCTTGTACGCCCAATAGATGGATGCGGTGGATGGGAGGAAGAGAGTGTCCAAGAGGGCCAGGACAAATAGTTATCGGTTCTCTCAATAGAGATTAGGCGGTGGACACTGTCAGCAGTTCCACTAGAGATCGTCAGCCCCAACATCATCCGCTATTAGTGTGCCATCTAGATCTAGGCTCGACTAGAGAGGATGAGCATCAGGATCAAGAGGCCAGAGTAGCAGGCTCATAGATTCTAGTATCCCATTTTGCGACAGGTGTGGTCGGAGGCACACGGGTTAGTGTTTGGCAGGTACAAGTGCTTGCATCCAATGTGGGAAGCCCGAACATATGCGTAGAGATTACCTAGCGGCTAGACATAGCCATGATAGGGACCGAGGCCCAACTTCTAGTTCAACAACTCTACTAGCACGTCTCGCTCATCACGGGGCTTCTACTAGCATATGTGGCGGACAACGTTAAAATAGATTTCATGCCTAAGCATCTCGGCAGGAGCAGGAGGTCTCCCCAGACATAGTCACTAATATGATATGAGTTTTCCACCTTAATGTACATGCTTTGTTAGATCCAGGGGCTACGTTATCTTTTATGATGCCTTATATGGCTAGTTGTTTTGGAGTTAGTCCCAAAATCTTATCAGAACCTTTCTCAGTCTCTACTCCAGTCGGTGATTAAGTTATAGCTCGATGGGTGTATAGAAATTTCCCCATCACAGTCCTTCAAAAAGTCACCTCAGCAGATCAAGTAGAGTTATCCATGACCGACTTTAATGTTATCCTCGGCATGGATTGGTTATTTGCATGCTATTCCTTAGTTAATTATTGAACCCATGAGGTAGAGTACTGATTTCAGAGTGAGCCAGCCTTAGAATGGAAGGGTAGTTCAACTGTGCCTGTAGATCGTTTCATTTTCTACCTTAAGGCCAGAAATGTTACACCCTGAAATTCTTTTTGATGATTATTTCATGGTTATGTGTTATATTAAGGGAATCATGGATTGTATGTTGTTCGTAGGTGAGGAGGGAAACATGTGTAGAGGAAAGAACGAAAAATATGTGAAGTTTGTAAATAAGGGTCAAATTTAAATGGACATATCTACAAACATATAATTATTCAAAAGTCCCATAACCTATAAAATGAAAGGTATTTGAGTCTAGTTTACAATTAGAAAAACCACTCGTCAATCGAAATTCAGAGTAAAAAGTTATGCTCGTTTGGAAGCAGCACTGTCGGCTGGGAAAGCGCCCAGGCGCGCGGGCGCCATGACAGGCAAGCAGTAGGCGGGCGTACGCACACGCGAGGGCATGTCGCACGGGTGCCGCACGCGGGCACCGCCCAGACCTTGGCCAGCCCCCCTATATGAAGTAAAATTGAGCTAGAAAGCTCATTTCTACTCCATTTTAGTGGATTTTTGTTAAGAATTTAAAGAATTTAAAGCCCTATCACATGGTGAAAAGATATCCTAGGTAAGAAACTTCCCTCTTGTCTTTTTTAGGCATTGAAAAGAGAACCTTAGAAGAAAGTCATGGCTTGTTGTTGTCTTGTGGTTGATTGTGGTGTTGCTGCATTTTTAGATGATTCTAGTAAGAGGAAAGAGTAGGAGTTTACTCCTATTTTAGCTAATAACATCTCCAATAAAGGGTAAGTAATTCCCTTTTTGATTTCTTTGAGTTTATGTGGTTATAAATTGGAGAATGTTGTAGTATTGTGTTGTTGTTTCTTTGTGTGTTGCTATGGCATGTTGCTGCCCAATTTTTCCAAATCTTTGGTGAAGTGAAGTTGCTTCTTATTGTGTTTGTAAATTGGAATTGGAAGGACACTTAAGGATTGATCTTGGGAAGAATTATATTCCCAAGTGATACTCAAATGCTTTATTTCGTCTTGTTTATCCATCGCTATTTGTACATTCTCATGTGATTTGTAGTTAAAAGGTGAATTTATACTAACCAACATGATTAGTGTTGTTTTGCAGGAAAAATGTAATTTTAGGAAGCTAAGATGCATGTTGGGAGAAATCGGGAATGGACTCGGAAGCGAGCAGTAGGAAGGCCAAGGAAATGCAGCAAATTAAGGGGCTCCGCGATGGAGCCGTGTCACGCTGCCATCGCGGAGGCATTCTGCCCCGGATGATTAACATAGGCCAAGTTCTAGTGAAGGTTCGTGTTGGTTCCACGGCACGTTGGCTAACCCCCGCGTTGCACGTCGTGGCACGTTGGGCATAATTACCTGGAGGACCGGATTCCAGTGAGGGTCCGCATTTGTGGCGTGTCACGGAGGCGGTGCTCCGCGATGCACTCCGTGATACGTTGCTTGTTATTCCGGAAAAAATTCCCACTAGTATATTTTTAATTATTCTGACTTGGTTGAGCAAGAACGTGGATTACAGGCAGTTGAGGAGACGAAAATATTAGGGTTCTTCTCTAACTCTTTCTCCTTTATTTCAATTGTTTGTATGATTTACACTCATTTAATGATGTTTAATCCACAAATGAGTGGCTAATTCACTTCTTGCTGAGGTTAAGAACATTTGTAGTGGAATGTAATTATTGATCATCTTGGTTTTTCATCTTTTCTTCTATGGTTGTTCTATTAATTCTTGTTCTTACTGCATTAATGTTTGGCCAATATTAATGTATATCTAAAAAATCCTGTTTGCGCGAAAGGGAAAGAAATTGGAAAGTTGTGAACTGGTAGGATATGATCTCTTCTTGGTTTGGGAAAATTGAGAATTGATTTACCTTCAGAATAGAAATATATCTGAAAGTCGTATTAGTCAATTAAGGAATCGGTTTTGTATGGCTAGAACATAAATTTCTTTTTATCACAGAAATGTAGGTGGAAGGTTCATGATTCTTAAGTTGGGTTAAATACTAGAGTTTTAATCCATAGGCAATAATTCTTGACTAGCAACCGAAGGAAAGATTAACCGATTTGTATCAATAAATTGCTTTCCTGCATGTTCGTTTTAGCCTTAGCAAGCTCATTACTATAGTTCAGACTCAACTTGTACATTTGTTTTAGATTACTATAAATTAGGAAACAAACTCCGAAAATCTTCTTGAAACTGTTGTCTGCATTATTAGAGTTAGAGTTTATTAACGCTTGATTCGATTATTACCTTGGTCCAGTCCCTGTGGGATTGATACTTGGCTACACTAGCCATTTTACTACTTGTTCGACCACGTGCACTTGCATGTAGGCATTCCAAACCATCGAACAAGTTTTGGCGCTGTTGCCGGAGACTAGCAATTGGTAAAAATTTTTTCTTAAGTGTTAGTTTACGATTTCTTATTAGTGTGGACAACTTGGTCTTAGCCTGTCTTTTGCAGATATTGAATTCTATTGAACACTGGCAAGAGACAATGAGCTGGTGGATATACACTTAGAGCCGGAAAGAAAATTCCATCATCAAAGGAGAGAAGCTCTAGAGAGAAAGCTGCAGTTGCTCAGACAAAAAATCCTGGAGCAACAACAGAATCCACCAATTGTAAGGGCAGTGTTAGTGCCCGAGGAAATGGCAGCTAGGCCGGTTCGTGAAGTGGCAATCCCACATGCTAACAACGTTACATCTAGCATTCGCAAACCTGAGCTAGGAGGGAGGTTCGAGCTTAAACATAATGTGGTGCAATTGCTGCACACCAGCGGGCAATTCACAGGTCTCCCTCACGAGGATCCAAAACAACATCTCCAAACTCTTTGGAGATAAGTGACACTTACATCCCCGCTGGAGTGTCATCTGATTATGTCAGGCTTACATTTTTCCTATTTTCACGATTGGGAGAAGCAAAGAGGTCGTTGAAATCGGAGCCACCTAATTCCATCACCACTTGGGATGATCTTGCACGGAAATTTTTGATACGGTTCTTTCGATCTGGTAAAATAGCAAGACTTAGAAGTCAAATTCTAAGTTTTAAACAAAGAGAGGGGGAGAATCTGTATCAAGCTTGGGAACGATTCAAATCTATGTTGCGGGATTGTCCTCATCATCACCAATCTAATAATGTGCTGGTGCATACTTTCATAGAGGGTTTGGAACCCCACACAAAAATTTTGCTAGACTCAGCAGCTGGGGGACAAGCATTAGAAAAAACTTATGAGGAGTTGTATGCTTTGTTAAACAGTATTTCGCAGGGAAATCCAGAGTGGAATGCGGACTCTTCTAGAGGAGGAACAAGGAAAGCGGCAGGAGTCTTGGAAGTGGATGGTTTTACAGCTATCGCTGCATAGATAGCTGCGTTACAGAATCAACTCAACACCCACTTCAGCAATATGAGCATGAATCAGTCTCAAGCCTGAGTGAATGTAGTGCAGCAGATTTGGTGTGAAGTGTGCGGCAGTAATGAACACTCAGCTGAGTGTTATGGTGCGAATCCTGATTCAGTGAACTTTGTTGGTAATGTACAGAGAAATAATCACCAATAGTATGGCAACAACTACAACTCTAATTGGAGGAGTCACCCAAATTTCTCTTCGGGTAGTAACAACCATCAAGGGCAGGATTCGAGTCAGGGGGCGCAGAGAAATCAAGGAGGGCAGTAGAACTATTAGTCGCAATACAGAAGCAACAATGCACCTCCACAGCCACCATCACCCAACATCGAGGAAATGTTCAAAATGATGATAGCTAACCAAGCTCAATTGCAAGCTGACTATGTGAAATTGGCAGCTGATGTAAAGAACAATCAGTTAGCTACAAAGGCATTGGAGTACCAGTTTGGGCAACTAGCTGGAGCTCAGAACACCAAGCCGAGAGGAGGACTTCCGAGTGACACAGACCCCAACCCCAAGCAAGTGAATGCAGTGACCACAAGAAGTGGTTTACAACTCAAGGAGGTGGAACAAGAAAGACCACCGCAGCAGTCGGGAGCAGTGGAGAATGAGAGGGAACAAAATGATGATAGGAGGAAGGAGAAGGAAGCTGAACCAGAAAGACCACCAACCCCGTTCCCTCAAAGATTAAAGAAACACAAGGAGGAAGCGTGTTTCAAAAAGTTCATGGAGGTGCTTAAACAGGTACACATTAATTTACCTCTTGTTGATGTTTTGCAGGGAGTGCCAAAGTACGCAAAATATATCAAGGACATCGTGGAGAACAAAAGCAGGTTGACGGAGTACGCTATGGTGGTGCTTACGGAGGAGTGCACTTCTTGGATACAAAATAGGTTGCCCACAAAGCTCAAAGACCCTAGGAGCTTTACAATTCAACTTACAATCGGGCAGAGTATCCGAGCTCGTGGATTATGCGATTTGGGAGCAAGCATTAACTTGATGCCGACAATGGTATTCAAGAAGTTGGGGCTAGGCAGTCCTAGACCAACGACAGTGATCTTGCAACTAGCAGATCATTCTTTGGCTAGACCAGATGGCATTGTGGAGGACGTGCTGGTGCAAGTGGGCTCCCTTATCTTCCCGGTAGACTTTGTTGTGCTGGATTTTGAGCCGGATGCGGAAGTCCCATTTATTTTGGGACGTCCTTTCTTGGTGACCAGGAAAACACTGATTGATGTAGCTCTAGGGCAGCTAACCATGCGGGCACATGACAAGGTGGAGGTATTTGATGTGTACAAGGCCACGAAGCTTCCGGCCGTGTATGAGGAACTCTCAGTGATCAACGTGCTTGATCGAGCGAATATTGCTCAAAGTGTTGATTTGCGAGAGCTAGTGGGAAAACCACCGGTGAAGGACCCCCCCAAAACTATAATTGTGGCAAGAAGATTGAAATTCCACGGTCGCAGTTAATAGGCATCGGTGTAAGCAGGACAGGGGTGAGGACGGTAGTCGAGAGAAGACGTCCGTCACCCTAGAGGATGACTAAGCTTCAGTGACATCGAGCCACGATGGTAAACCAGACGCTGCACGGGAGGCAACCCGTGAAATTGTTGTAATACTTGAGTAGAATTAGTAGAAAAGAAAGAAAAAAAAATAAAAAAAAAAGAAAAGAGAAAAATAGAAAAATAAAAATAAACACAAAAATTATGTTTTATGTTGAAACCTTTGAATTCTAACCAATTTCTTGTTGTGAGATGAATTTCAGGTTGAATGGAGGATAAAAATGCAAAGGATCGCAAAGGAAAAATCGAGGTGAGAAAAATAATGAAAAGTGGCAAAACAGTGAGCCTACGCGATGGCTCCGTGTCACGGAGGAGGGCCTTCGCGTTACCCTCCGTTACACGTTGAGGTGTAATTCTGGAATTTTTAAAATTCCATAACACCTCCACGTTGGCTCCGTGTCATGGAGGGGATGCTCCGCGTTACCCTCCGTGACACGTTGAGGTGTTAATCGCGACGGGTCACATCGGGTCTCCGGGTGACCCGCGCGAAAATCCTCCCTTTTAACCCCGATTTCTCTCATTTTTTTCCCATTTCTCATCCTCTCCGTGACAAACACCCAAAAATCCCCCCCTTCCCCAATGTGAAATGGACCTAGGCACGAGTTTTCTTCAACTTTTCTTCGATTTCATCGAATTAAAGGTATGTCTTTAACTTTATCTCAATTCTTGACTAATTTTTTGATTTTTTAGCATGTGAGGTGAGTAAACCTTTCCCTAAGTGTAAATTGAGCTTGAATTCAATTGAAGTTGTTGTTGATTGATGTTTGTAGTATCATTTTGATTGTATGAACTCGATAAATAAATGCTTGATCAAATTTTGGTGAAATATGTAGCTAGGGTTAGAATTTGATTGCGAAGAAAGTAAATGTGATTGAAAATGTGAAAATTATGGGTTGGGCATGTTGAGTGAGGTGAATTGTGTTGTGCTTGATGTGAATATACTAAATAAACGATGGATTTTCGGGAGAATGAAATTGTTGAATTGCATAGAAATTGGTGGATTGCATAGGTTGTGTTGAGAGAAGTTTTTGCTAAGTGCTATATGATGAAATGGTAACGATGGTGATATTTTGATTAGCTGTACGAAGTCTGAGTAGTACGTAGAATTTATTCCATCGAATTCTCTGAATGCACGAGGCATGTTGTTGCTTTTTTTGTAAATTGAAAAGTGAGAATTGTCTTGCCGTAATGTCGTAATTGTGGCTAAGGACTAAGTGTGGGGTGGCCTAGCTTAAACCAACCTTAGTCAAAGATAATTTTGATTTGAATAACATTAGGACTGTCTGTTTGACTTGATAGGAACAATGGCAGGCAAGCAAGACAAAGGAAAGGGCGCATCTACATTGGGCGCCGGGAGGAAAAGAATTAGACTGGGAACAGCAATCCCAGCAGCACCAGCGCTTCCGCGCAGCCAACGTTGTCAATACGGAACCAGATGGGTGACTGACGAAGGGAAGAAATGGTACGCAAACAACAAGGAGAACAAATACTTCCCCGAGGAGCACATTACAAGGGAGCCGTTGGCACAGGAATTCCCCAGAATCGTACACAGGATTGACACTGTCGGGATGAACTTCATCTTTGAAGAGCCCAAGGAGTGCAATCTCCACCTGATTCGGGAGTTCTACGCCAACTGGAACCCGACACTCCGCAGTCACACCATCAAGATAAGGGGGCAGGTAGTCACCTTTGAGCCCCATCACCTCAATGCCATTTTGGGGACGCGGGACACAGACGCCCATGTACTCCGGCAGCTGAACATCACTCCACCATATGCGTATACCAGACGCACTCTATGTGGAGCCCGTTCTAAAGCATGGTGGAGCAGACATAAGGAGAGGGGCTACCATCAGACGCTGCCCTACTCTCAAATGAATAGGGAAGCTAGAATTTGGCTTAAGATCGTGTGTTCCTGCCTGATCCCGGGGGTGCACATGACAGATGTCACCCGGGATCATGTGTGCTTGGTCTACGCCCTGATGAAAGGGATGGAAATTAATGTTAGGGCGGTGATTATCCCCGCTATGAAGAGAGCCCGTTCGCATCAAGGGCACAGGTACGGGTTTGGTGGCTTGCTGACCACGTTCCTGAGGGGAATGGATATTTAGGAAGAGGCCCTAGACTACATCCTGCAGATGGATAGGCATGCCTTGGACGTCACCAAAACTAAGGAACCCGACACCACTCACGGGCCAGTTCTCACATTAGCCGAGCGACATGCTCGGGATGATCAATATATGGCCCGCATGTTCAGGATGCAGATGCGGCAGTTGCGCATAGGCGGGAGGCTAGTAACAGAAGATGAGTTGTGGCAGCTCGAGCTAGATTACCCCTTTGGGGAAAATGCCAAGGCTCTATGCCGAGTGGGGCCAGCTTTTGTGGAGCCCATTGATGATGATGTCCCCACAGATGAGGAGACACGCCGCGATGACTCAGATGTTGAGTCGGATGAGGATAGCGGGGGCGATTCAGATATGGTGGACAAGGCAACAACACCTGACGAAGAAGTTGAATACTTCAATTGATCAGGGAGTTTCACCACCTACTCTTGTGCTATGCTGAATTTTGTGAACACTGGGGACAGTGTTCGGTTTAAGTGTGGGTGGGAGTAATTAGGTGCTGGTTCTTTTGTTGTTGTTTATGTTCATGTTTTGTTGTGATGCCTGTGAAAAAATTGTGACCCTGTGATTTTGGTGTTTATGTTTTGCATTGTAATTCGGTGTTGTAATTAATATGAAGCTGTTGTGTGCTGTATGGAGTTGTTGTTAGCTGGTTCTGTAAATATTTTTGTTTTATCGAAATTATCGATATTCTTAAAATTTTTTGTTGAAATATTTTTATGATTGGGTTTCTCGGCATTTGTTTTCGGTGCTTTTACCGAGAATAGTCCCATTGAACCGAAATTGTAAATAGTGATCGTTCCATATGATGGATGGATGACGACCGTCTTAAGGTAAATGTAGTCGATAGGAGTAGATTTTTCGTTCTTTTATTTTTTTCTTTTGTTTGTTTGTATCCCAAACGTGTCGTTACTTTATGGTTCGAAATTCTTGTTGCGTGTTTTACATGATATTTAGAATGCAAAGATGATTTGTATGAAAAAGCATGCAACTTTGTAAACATGTTGAGATACCTAGATCATAGAGTTCGATTCAGTATGATTGAGGCTTAATGTTTGAATTCTTGTAATTAGCTGATTGAAGAGTCTGTGAATATGTCTTGAGTTGAGCATGTGCAATGAGTGCGTGCTAAGGTTTTGATTATTCAATGCTATTGTGAAGTGTCTAGAACTTGCCTGGTGTGTGTACGAAACGAAATGAAGGATGGGTAGTGTAGGAAAGGATGTAGGCATTTCTTTGATTTAACCGAAAGTTGTTCCATTATCGTACCTACCTTGAATGTACATCCTAGTTAGCCCATTGAGCCTTTAGCCTATTTTTTTTCTTTCGTCGAAAAGGTACAAACCGAGCTTAACCCCTTCTTTTCATTATCCGTCGAAAAGGTACAAACCGAGCTTAACCCCTTCTTTTCATTATCCGTGAATTTGATCCAAAACTCTTAAGCGCTCTAGAAAAATAATTTTCCCACAGCGTCAAGGAGTGAAAAGTGTGAAATAGAAAGGAAAAGCAGAAGTGGTGAAAGTAAAGAAAAGGTCAAAGGTGCACTTGCCGAATTTAATTGAATGAAGATGTATAACTAATCTTTGTTATTAAGTCAAGTGTGCTTAAAGATATGGAAATAAAAATAAAGAAAGACTTCAAGAAGGGGAGGATGAAGGAAAAAAAACAATGCCCATAATGTGGTGGGACGTATTGAAAAGCGCTTAAGGATGCTAGTTGCTATTATTAGTTAGCTCAGTATTTACTGGTTCCTTAACTTACATTACAACCCGTTAAGTCCTATGTGATCTTACATCACTCGTCCTTATATTAGTGGAGTAATCCACTAGAGGCAAGCTTATGGGTCATGACACGATGCATGTGAATTCTTTGGGAGAGAGAGCGAAATCGTGTACATATGCCCCTGCATGTAATGTTTTTGAGATCATATGATTGAAAAGGGGGAAATTTTCTTGTGTTGTGAGGGCACATGCTTGACGAGAGACTGAATTTCATGTCGGATGTCTTGATCAACTGATTTGCATGAGTTTGCCGAGATCGAGAGTCAACTCTTGAGTCTAGGAGGTCTTAATGTGTTGAATGTCATTGTATTGATGAGACTATGCATGTTTCTTGATGATTTGCTATGTTAAATAATCGGTATAACCATAGCTTGAATTGTCGAGCCAAAGTAGCTATGATTGGGTGTCAATTGCATGAGATGTGAGATTATTGTTCGAGGACGAACAAGGTTTTAAGTGTGGGGTAAGTGATCTTGGGAAGAATTATATGCCCAAGTGATACTCAAATGCTTTATTTCATCTTGCTTATCCATCGATATTTGTACATTCTCATGTGATTTGTAGTTAAAAGGTGAATATATACTAACCAACATGATTAGTGTTGTTTTGCAGGAAAAATGTAATTTTAGGAAGCTAAGATGCATGTTGGGAGAAATCGGGAACGGACTCGGAAGCGAGCAGTAGAAAGTCCAAGGAAATGCAGCAAATTAAGGGGCTTCGCGATGGAGCCGTGTCACCCTGCCATCGCGGAGGCATTCTGCCCAGTGAAGGTTCGCGTTGGTGCCATGGAATGTTGGCCAAGCCCCGCGTTGCACGCCGTTGCACGTTGGGCATAATTACCTGGAGGACCGGATTCCGGTGAGGGTCCGCGTTTGTGGCGTGTCACGGAGGCAGTGCTCCGCGATGCACTCCGTGACACGTTGCTTGTTATTCCGGGAAAAATTCCCACTAGTATAAATAGCACACTTAGGTTTATTTTTAATTATTCTGACTTGGTTGAGCAAGAACGTGGGTTACAGGCAGTTGAGGAGACGAAAATCTTAGGTTCTTCTCTAACTCTTTCTCCTTTATTTCAATTGTTTGTATGATTTATACTCATTTAACGATGTTTAATCCACAAATGAGTGGCTAAATTCACTTCTTACTGAGGTTAAGAACATTTGTAGTGGAATGTAATTATTGCTCATCTTGTTTTTTCATCTTTTCTTCTATGGTTGTTCTATTAATTCTTGTTCTTACTGCATTAATGTTTGGCCAATATTAATGTATATCTAAAAAATCCTGTTTGCGCTCGAAAGAGAAAGAAATTGGAAAGTTGTGAATTGGTAGGATATGATCTCTTCTTGGTTTGGGAAAATTGAGAATTGATTTACCTTCAGAATAGAAATATATCTGAAAGTCATATTAGTCAATTAAGAAATCGGTTTTGTATGGCTAGAACATAAATTTCTTTTTATCACAGAAATATAGGTGGAAGGTTCATGATTCTTAAGTTGGGTTAAATACAAGAGTTTTAATCCATAAGCAATAATTCTTGACTAGCAACCGAAGGAAATATTAACCGATTTGTATCACTAAATTGCTTCCCTGCATGTTCATTTTAGCCTCAGCATGCTCATTACTATAGTTCAGAAGCAACTTGTACATTTGTTTTAGATTAGTATAAATTAGGAAACAAACTCCGAAAATCTTCTTGAAACTGTTTTCTGCATTATTAGAGTTAGAGTTTATTAATGCTTGATTCGATTATTACCTTGGTCCAATCCCTGTGGGATCGATACTTGGCTACTCTATCCATTTTACTACTTGTTCAACCACGTGCACTTGCGTGTAGGCATTCCAAACCATCGAACAAAGATTAAGCTTGAAAGGAAGATTTTAGGCAAAATTAGAGTCGACGTGCCAAGATTTGTAAAGGCGTCCCTTCCCTTGTTTTTCAAGCACGAAACTAAGTCATTGAAAGGATCAATATTCATATGTTTCTAAAATCATATTGAGGCATGTACGATCCTGTGAAAAGGGCTTGAAATACTTGGCATAAAGCTTGAATCGTTAAGAATAGTTGAAGCAAACAAATGTGAAGCAAAAGGTGTAATTCTTATATGATTGTTGCCTTAGTTGAAAATCGAGTCTGAAGTCCCCTTAATGTGGACACCGTGAGCTGGTCCTTTGTAGTATACTATATATATGATGTTGAATATATGTTAAGATCTGGTCACTTAGTGAAATTTGTAGGAAATGCTAAGACGACGACATGTAATAGAACTTAAGCTAAGAAGATGACGCTAAGCCGATTGAGGGTAAATGAGATTATTGAAATGATGTTTTAATAATACTGTTAATCCCTCCTATACTTTTATGTTTTAAAGTTCTTAAGCTAAAAAGTAGATTTTATGTTTTCCCTCCTTAAAGCTAAGCAAGCGGCACGTAGCGAATAAGATAAGTCGATACATGTTAACGAGGAAAGCGTGGCTAAGTTGTTAATCTTTTTGTCACTTTATAAAAAGGGAAGATAAGAGTAAATGTTAGCCCTTTTAAGGTAATAAGTGAGTAATATGCACTATTCTAATAATTGCTTTCCAGAACCTCTGAACGACGTTAAAATATAAGCAAGACGAGGTTTAACAGATAAGTTTGTCAATTAAGCAAAGAGGTAAGTGCGTATAAGAATTGATGGAATAGAGAACACGAGGGTAATGACTTGAGTGTAGAGTGAATAATGTTTGGCAAATAATTTAAGATGAATAAGGGAAGTAGAGCTAAATATTGTTAAATTAGACGATACGGGTTACGATTGTGAACGGTTAGGCAAATAGCTAGGAAGATTAACCGTGTTCTAAAGATGTTTAGAAAAAGAGTTATAAATTAATATGTTTATGTTCAATATGTGTTAAGTTGATAAATAACCACTAAAGTATTAACCTTCTATGAAATAATTAGAGCTGAACATCAGCAAAATAGTAACTTAAGTTGAGAAGCTCTCTGCTATACCCCTAAACGATTATGTTATGATATCTATTCTAAGTGTTGAAATCTTCTATCATTTCTGAAAAGGGTAATCCTAGGATTTTCTAAGTCACTTATGATTATGTAAGTTTTCTTAAGCTCCGTAGATAATTGCAAAGTTATGTAAGTCAATCCAGCATCGCCCAAATTATGTCTATATATCTTTATTTTACGACAAGGCATCACTTAGAGAGTTACTCACGAGTTCCTAAGTTACAGAGCTCCAAGTCTCAGATTCTTAAGTAATGTCTTTACATCCCTAATTTAGGTTGAAGCGTGCTAGCTGACCTAAGAAGTTTTTGAGAGATTATATTTCAAGAATTATGCTAATTTTTGGGTCAAGTATCTGATGTTGCATATAAGTCTAAGAACTCAAGTCTTTATATTTCTATCCATTAAGAAGTCTTAATGTATATGATTTTCATGTTATAACATATAGTTGAATTCTTTCAATTATATTCATGTCATCCATCTTTATGTTTAGCTCTTGTTGAGTTATCAGTTGAATTTCCTAAATTCAGAGGAGAGATTCTCCCATGTACCAATGTTCCAAATGTCTAAGTAAGTATAAGCGCAGGCTATGATAATGATCAGTTAAGCTCAGAACTTTAAATACCAGGAAGTCTCCTGGAGGTCACCCAGATAACTAAATACGAGTTATACATTATATAGAAGTTTCATACATTATATGTCTGTAGGTCAATTCTCAACTCTATGTATATGACAAATAACTCCAAGTTCCTAGTTATAATTTCCATGTTTTCTTGAAAATAAGTCAAATGAATTAAGAACTATATATGCTTATCTACATGATAAATTTGGCAATGAATTTTCAATGTATAGTTGTCGATACAGGTAAAGAAACCACCTGGTAGGAAGTATATATTTTTAGTTCCCAGATGTTAAAGAATTGTGTAGAAATGAGCTCTATGTGTTTCTGTCAAAGTAATATCTTAAATTGGTAGGATTATTTGTAGGACATTATTTGTAAGCCTACAAAAGTTCTTATGTTGTCTAAACCTCTTGAAGTTCCTTCAAGTAACTGGTCCACATATTCATGTATAATTTGACAGCTTTACATGATATATATGCATATTTTCTAGCTGTACATGATATGGGTTCTCACTTGCATTTATGGGTTACGAAAGAGGCCTATTCTAGCCACAGATTTAACATTTGTCATTTATATGGCATACATGTTAAATTGACTCAATATAAGCCATATCAGCCCTATTTATGATTATGATTGAGAATTATTTTTATTTTACCCCAATGTGGTATATCGGCTGGAGATATTTTTATTTTACCCTAGTGTGGTACATCGGCTGGAGATATTTTTATTTTACCCCGATGTGCTACATGGACTGGAGATATTTTTATTTTACCCCGGTGTGGTACATCGGCTAGAGATATTTTTATTTTACTGCAGTGTGATAGATCAACTGAACATATTTTACTTTACCCTGGTATGGTACACCAGCTGGACGAATTTTATATATGGATTTACGGTTGGCTGGTTACTGGCATTACAATTATAGTTTCTTTCTTGTGCATTTGTTAATTGCATTTTCATCTCATTATAAATTTATTATCAGGTTCTAGATTCCAGGTTGTTTCTATTCCTTATTCCTGATTCAGTTATCTTGAGTTCACTTATGTTATAGTAAGTTGTTATCAATTACAGGTTGTAGAGTTCCCGATTATATCTATCCTTTATATGTTTATGTGTTGAGTTAGTTATTACAAGATTATTATCTCATGTTTATAGTTTTAGCCTTACATACCAGTACATTTATTTCGTACTGACGTCCTTTTGCTTGGGGACCTGCGTTCGTGCTGCAGGTGCAGCTAGAGGTTAGGATTGCCAGTTGAATAGTAGTTCGTGAGATCAACATATGGTTGGTATGCTCCTTTCTTCCTAGAGCTAGGGCTTAGTTATTTATGCTAGAGTTTTGAGATGTAGTTATGGGTAGGTGGGAGTCCTGTTCCGATCATCAGTCAGTTTACTCTTTAGAGGCTTTGTGAACTTAGTTTGTACAGTGTTATTCAGTTTGTGGCGTCGTCGGCTCATTGTTGCTTGGTTTAACACACTAATTTCCTTAGTTACATTTCGATTGGTTAACCCGTATTGTTGAGACATTATGGGTCCAGTTTATACTTCAGTTGATTATGACAGGTGGCCGAGATGTCCTAAGTATAACAGTTACGGATATCACATAGACGGTTTCTCTATCAATCATGAATCGAGTACCAGTTGTGCCCTACCCCAGTTTTGGGGTGTGACAAGAAAGATGATCTCCAAAGGTTGTGTGTACCATCTAGTAAGGGTTAAGGATACTACGTCCAAGACTCTGACTATCCAGTCAGTCCCCATAGCATGTGAATATCCGTAAGTCTTCCTAGATGATTTACTGTTAATTCCTCCCAAGCTGGAGATCGATTTTGGTATAGACCTCCTTACCAATACGCAACCTATATCTATTCCTCCTTACAGAATGGCCCCCAGTTAAAGGAGTTAAAGGAGAATCTGAAGGACCTTTTTGGACAAGGGATTTATCAGACTAAGCAAATCCCCATGGGGTGCACCAGTTCTCTTTGTTCGAAAGAAAGATGATTCTCTTCGTATGTGTATTGATTATCGGTAATCGAATAAGGTCACCATCAAGAAAAGGTATCCACTCCCTAGAATTGATGATTTGTTTGACCAGCTTCAGGGTGCTAAGTGATTTTCGAAGGTAGACCTCAGATCAAGATACCATCAGCTCAAGGTCGGGAGAGTGACATCCCAAAGACAGCCTTCAAGACGTGGTATGGTCATTATGAGTTTATACTTATGTCTTTTGGACTAATGAATACTCTTGTAGCTTTTACGAATTTGATTATCAGGGTGTTCAATCCATATTTTGATATGTTCATAATTGTGTTCATAGACGACATCCTGATATAATCTCAAAGCGAAAAGAAGCATTACGCTCATTTGAGGGTGGTGCGACAGACTCTCAAGGATAACCAACTATATGCTAAATTCAGTATATGTGAGTTTTTGTTAAACTCAGTGGCATTCTTGGGCCATGTGGTGTCAAGTGAGGGTATAAAGGTGGACTTTTAGAAAATAGAAGCAGTGAAGAATTGACATAGACCGGTGAATCCTTCATATATAAGGAGTTTCTTGGGCTTAGCTGGTTATTATCAGAGGTTTGTTGAGGGGTTTTCATCAGTTGTAGTGCCATTGACAAAATTGACCCAAAAGAAAGTGAAATTCCAATGGTCGGATGCTTGTGAGAGGAGCTTCCAGGAGTTGAAGACTCGACTCACCTCGGCACTAGTGCTTACCCTACCTGAGGGTACCGACGGGTTTATGGTGTATTATGATTCTTTGATAATCGGCCTTGGTTTTGTATTGATGCAGCATGGTAAAGTTAAACCATACATTTCTAGGCAGCTGAAGGTTCATGAAAATAATTACCCGACCCATGATCTTGAATTGGCGGCAGTGGTATTTAGAGACACTATTTGTACGGGGTCCATGTTGATGTGTTTACGGACCAAAAAATCTACAATATGTGTTTACCTAAAGGATTTGAATCTCCATCAAATAAGGTGGTTGTAGCTACTCAAGGATTATAATATGAGTGTCATTTACCATCCGGGCAAGGCTAACATAGTAGAAGATGCTCTTAGTAGGCTCTCTATGAAGAGTGTCTCCTAGGTAGATGAGGGAAGGAACAGGCTGGTGAAGGATGTGCATCGTCTTGCACAGTTGGGAGTTAATTTGGTGGACTTGACCAATGGCGGTGTTATTGTTCAGAACATGTCAGAATCATCCTTAGTGACTGATGTAAAAGTTAGAAAAGACGAGGACCCCATTTTGGTAAAGCTAAAGGAAGTCATTCAGAATCAGAAGGTAGAGGTCTTTTCCAAAGGGGGATATGCGGTGCTTTGATATCAGGGTCGCTTGTGTGTTCCAAATGTTGATCATTTGAGAGATTGGATGTTGCACAAGGCTCATGGTTCCAGATAGTCCATACATCCAGGTACCACCAAGATGTACTGTGACCTAGGGAAGTCCATTGGTAAAATGGCATGGAGAAGGACATTCGGAATTTGTGGCCAAATATCCAAATTGTCAGCAAGTGAAGGTTGAGCATCAAAGACTAGGAGGTGTGCTTCAAGACATCATTATCCCTACTTGGAAGTGGGAGGAGATCAATATGGATTCATCATAGGGTTTCCTCGCACTTGTCGACTGTATGACTCTATTTGGGTGGTCGTGGAAAGGTTGACCAAAGCCACTCAGTTTCTACCGGTCAAAACTACTGATTTAGCATAGGATTATGCCAAAATGTACATTTGCGAGCTAGTTTGGTTTCGTACAGTTCCCTTACCCATCATATCAGACAGAGATACTCGGTTTACCTCCTAGTTTTGGAGGTTGTTTCAAAGGGCACTTGGAACTGAGGCCAAGCTCAGTATAGCATTTCACCCACAAAAGAATGGGCAAGCGGAGCGGACTATTCAGATTCTCAAGGTCATGTGGAGAGCATGTGTGATTGACTTCAAGGATAGTTGGGATGATCATTTGCCTCTTTTTGAGATTGTGTATAGCAATAGCTACCATTCCAGCATTCAGATGGCTCCGTTTGAGGCTCTCTATGGGTGGAGATGTAGATCACCTATTGACTAGTTTGAAGTCGATAAAGCTGCAATGTGTCACGACCCGAATGTACACTCGGATCATAGACACGGGACAAGGGAGATCGAGAGACCCAAGTCGACCCATGGCTCATGCATACAACTAATCTAATTCAAATAAGCGGAATGATTATCATAAAAACATAGCGGAACGTAATCATAGCATAACATTAGAAAAGACTAGATGTACATATAAGCTGAAGACTACACATGGTCTGGAAGCCACTACAACATACAATGGGTTGATGGGACAACATCCCCAACTAACCCGAACAATACTAAAATGTACGATAACATAAAAAGTCTATCAAAAAGCCCTCGAAACATGAGGACTCACCAATAAGCTGAGAACGTAATTTTAGATGGACAAAGGATGAGAATGAGCCTGAGATGCGAATCCTGTATCATGAAACGATATAGCATAGAAAGTATGCAGTCAGTACATGAAATGTACTGTGTATGCAAGGTAAGTAAAATGGACATTTAAAAGTAAAATAAGACTCATAAATAAACGTAAGAGAAGGACATCATGCATATATCATAAACCCGTACGGAAACATAAGGCTCAAGGCTTTCAAATCGCTCATAAAACGCTCATAATCATAATCCTAAGTAAACATTATCAAAACATAACTTGAGCCAATAACATAAATATATCATTGCATAAAACATGCGGAACAACTGGAGGACTCGTCATAACTGACACCATCATGGTAGAACATTTCATGATGCTCCACTGTCTCGCTCAAGTGGGCAGAGCCGACCCTGGCTTTCCAGGCGAGGGTTGTGCATAAGTCGTGATATCACATTTGAGGGGATCATTATCATTACATCATATCATTAGAAACCCATGGTGGCATGGGGTTGTGAGACACCGGCGTAGTCCTGTAAACGTCGGGTTTCTCGGTGCTAGACACTGCTCCCAAAAACATGCGTACACATTCATACATAAATCAATAACATTAGGCATTAAGATTCATTGGCTAAATATAACGTTTATCATTATTTATCCCCTTAAAAACATGCTTAGCCAAGAACCAAGGCCCTTTTCATCGGCAAACATCATAAATTGATAAATCATGTAATTCACTTCATAAATCATAAATCATTCTTTAGCATGTGAGCAATGCCCAATACTTCATCATATTCAATTCTTTCAAAATATGCTCATAAACATGGGTAACTTGAATCCATGCCTTTCCATCATCAATAAATTCAACAAATTGCATATTCATTATAAATCATAACTTTCATGAACTTTCATCAAATAAGCATTCCAGATTTTAAAGCTTGAAACATGATTTTAAAAAATCATAATAATGAAACTTTCCCATCATTCGTAATTCAATAATGAAGACTCTATGAAATCATACCCATAAAGAGAAATCATAATTTCATGCATTTGAATAAAACCCCATAGACTTGAGTAGGAGGATTCATGATTTAAATTGTGATTTGGGCATGGGTGTAGAGGAATTTCACCCATTCTAAAACCCTACATATCTGGAAATGGATTGACTCAAAGTTCCTTGAACACCCACAAAGAAATTGATAGAAACTTGGGGAAGAAGACCTTGAATCTCCCAAACCTCTCTAAAGTTCTTGCATGAGAATGGGCATGCAATAAGGACTTAACTCCTCTTATCACACTCAGAAAATATCCAAAATGATGTAGTTTAGGGTCTAAAAGCGTTGAAAATTCGGAAATGCCCTTAAAATTATTTCCCTGAAAACTGACGCGGACGGACCAATGACCGACCCAATGGGTCGTGGCAACATACCATGACTCATTGTATCGAGTCATCGGGTGCACTGCCTCATAACGCATCTCAGATTTCCCATAACTCGACAGGATGAGTCATTACCTCAAACCATGGGTCGTTGAATCGACTGTCTTCAACTTCTTGACCAACTTGACTTCCCTTTCCACGAGCCTCACCACAACTCGTGGTGCCCTCCACTGAGTCATGGAATCAATATCTTGTAAGCACTGGACATTTCAACACACAAACAACGACTAGAAACAACGGGCCGTCACTTCTCACCATGGATTGTGGGAAGCCCCATGGATTCCCTATCAGCCTAAGTTCAGTTCTTCCAACGACTGGTAACAACAACTCGCTTTTCCTGACAATGAGTCGTTACACCGTCCGTTGTCACCACTACCTCCCTGAACCCCCATTCCATGACTGCTTTAGACGAGTCGTGGTATCCACCGACGAGTCGTTGAGTCATCCTTTCTGTGATGTTTTCGCCAGTTTTCTGCATTTTTCAAATTAAACTCCCAGATCTATTCTTAGGCCTTTCTAGGGTATTACAATATCTCCCCCTTGGAAACATTCATCCTTGAATGTAGGAAACAAGCAGCAAACAGAAATATAATAGCTATATACTGATCATTTTAATCGAAACTTTCACGGAATGACTACGTTCAAATCAAACCATATAGATGAACTAATCTTATACTTCATATACACATTCATACATATAAAAGAAACTTACACACATGAACTGAATATGAAAACTAGATAGAGTCATAGGAAAAAACTGATACCTCAAGTCGGAACTGAGCCGGTAGAGAACAAATGTGGATATCTAGCCATCATATCCGCTTCGGCTTCCTATGTAGCTCCCTCAACTTACTGGTTCCTCCATAATACTTTAATTGAAGCTACTTCTTCATTCCTTTTTTTACGAACTTGACGATCTAAGATTTTCACCAGAATTTTCTCATAGCTGAGGCTATCCTTTACACCAATGAGGTCTACCAGGACTGCAAAAGTTGGGTCACCCAGACACTTTTTCAAAAGTGACACATGGAACACAGGATGAACTGAAGCTAGTTCTAAAGGCAAGTCCAACTCATACGCCACCTTACCAATTCTCCTTATAACCTGGTAGGGACCAACATAGCGGGGACTGAGTTTTCCTTTCTTCCCAAACCGCATGACTCCCTTCATGGGAGATACCTTTAGAAATACCCAGTCGTCCGCATCAAACTCCAATTCTCTTCTACTCACATCAGCATACGATTTCCAACGACTTTGTGCAGTTTTTAACTGGTCCCATATCATCTGAACCTTTACCATCGCCTCATAAACCGAATCAGGTCCTATTATGGCATCCTCTCCAACCTCAAACCAACCAATGTGCGATCTACACCTTCTCCCATAAAGAGCCTCGAACGGTGCCATCTCGATACTGGCATGATATCTGTTATTATAGGAAAATTGACCAAGGGAAAATGATCATCCCAACTACCTTTGAAATCCATAACACATGCCCTCAACATATCCTCGAGAGTCTGAATGGTTCATTCTGCCTGGTTGTCTATTTGCGGATGGAAGGCTGTACTAAGCTTAATTTGCGTCCCAAGTCCTTTTTGAAAGGAACACCAGAATTGAGAAGTAAACTGAGTACCTCAGTTTGAAATAATAGACAAGGTCACTCCATGAATTCGAACCAACTCCCGAATATAAAACATAGCATAATCATCCGCTGAATCCGTGGTCTTGACCGGTAGGAAGTGTGCATCCTTGGTTAACCTGTCGACCACCACCCAAATGGAGTCATAGTGTCTGCGAGTATGATGTAGACCTGTAATGAAATCCATATTTGTTTCCTGCCATTTCCAAGTGAGGATGCTGATATCCTAAAGTACGCCTCCCGGCCTTTGATGCTCGATTTTCACTTGCTGGCAGTTTGGACATTTTGCTACTAACTCTGCAATATCTTTCTTCATACCATCCCACCAATAGATTTCTCTCAAGTCCCGATACATCTTTGTGGATCATGGATGAATATAATATCTGGTACCATGTGCCTCATTCAATATCTGAGTTCTCATATCATCAACATCTGCTACACATATATGACCCTGGTATCGTAGCACAACATATCCCGCTTGGGAGAAAACCTCCACTCTTTGACTCTGCATCGCCTCTTTCAGCTTCCTCAAAATTGGAACCTCATCTTGCCTGGATTTAACAACAACCATTAAGGACGATTCTGACCCATTATGTACAACAACACTGCCATTGGTCGAATCAATCAATCTAACTCCCAGTCTTGAAAGTCAGTGGACATCCTTCACCAACTCCTTCTTCCCCTCATCCACGTGGGACACACTCTCCATAGAGATTCTACTAAGCGGATCCGCAACCCCATTAGCCTTGCTCGGGTGGTAGAGGACACTCATGTCATAGTTCTTTAGTAACTCCAACAACATCCTTTGTCGAAGATTTAGATCTTTCTGTGTGAACGCATATCGCAAGCTCTTGTGATCTGTAAATACATCCACATGGACCCATATAAGTAATGCCTCCATATCTTCAATGCAAACACCACCATGGCCAACTCAATATCATGGGTCGGATAATTCTTTTCGTGAACTTTTAACTGTCTAGAGGCATATGCTATTAACTTCCCACGCTGCATCAACACACATCCCAGCCCAACGCTCAAAGCATCACAATACAGTACAAAGCCATCAGTACCCTCAGGTAAGGTCAACACTGGTGCTGAAGTGAGTCGGGTCTTCAACTCTTGGAAGCTTTTCTCATAAGCATCCAACCATTGGAACTTCATCTTTTTCTGAGTCAACTTAGTCAAATGTGTCGCATTAAATGAAAAACCATCAACAAACCTTCGGTAGTAACCTACTAGGCCCAAGAAACTTTGAATTTCTAAAGGATTCATCGGTCAGGGCCAATTCTTCACTGCCTCAATTTTTTGGGAATCTACCCTTATGCCTTCGCTTGACACCACATGACCCAGAAATGCCATCAAGTCTAGAAAAAACTCACACTTGCTAAACTTTGCATACAACTGATGATCCTTGAGGGTTTGCAACACTATTCTCAAATGAGTGGCGTGCTTCTCCTTGCTCTAGGAGTTTATCAGAATGTCTTCGATGAACATGATCACAAATATATCCAAATATTTCTTGAACACCCTATTGATCAGGTCCATAAAGCTGCAGGGGCATAGGTTAGTTTGAAAGACATAACAACAAATTCGTAGAGACCATACCGAGTCCTAAAAGCGGTCTTCGAGATGTCACTCTCCTGAACTCTGAGCTGGTGATACCCAAACCTGGGATTAATCTTGGAGAAACCTAGGATTAATCTTGGAGAAACACTTGGCACCCTGAAGCTGGTCAAACAAATCATCGATCCTAGGTAAGGGGTACCTGTTCTTTACGGTAACCTTGTTCAACTGCCAATAGTCAATACACATGCGAAGGGAACCGTCCTTTTGAAAAAATAAAACTGGAGCACACCATGGAGACTGGCTCAGTCTAATGAAGCCCTTATCCAACAAATCCTTTAATTGATCCTTCAATTCCTTTAGTTTTGTTGGGGCTATCCTGTTGGGAGGAATAGAGATAGGCTGCGTATCTGGTAATAGATCAATACTGAAAACAATCTCCCTCTCCGGAGGAACACTTGGCAAATCATCAAGAAAAACCTCTGGATGCTCACACACCACCGGAACTGACTGAATAGTCGGGGTCTCAGACTCGACATCCTTAACCCTAACTAGGTGGTACATGAAATCTTTAGAGATCATCTTCCTGGCCTTAAGATAGAAAATGAACCGACCTGTTGGTATTGCCGAACTACCCTTCCACTCCAACACTGACTCACACGGAAAATGAAATTCCACCGTACGGGTCGTACAATTAATCGAAGCATAACATGCAAACAACCAATCCATGCCAAGAATAATGTAAAAGTCAGTCATGGCTAACTCTACAAGGTTTGCGGAGGTAACCTTGTGCAACACAGTGACTGGGCATTCTCTATATACCCGTCTAGCTACCAAATCACCAACAAGGGTTGAAACTGAAAACGGTTCTAACAAGGTCTCGGGACTAACTCCAAGGCTACTGGCAATGTAAGTAGTCATGAAAGAATAGGAAGCTCCCAGATCTAGCAAAGCATAAACATCAATATGAAAAACACGCAACATACCAGTGACCACATCTGGTGAAGTCTCCTGCTCTTGCCGCGAGGCAAGGGCATAGAATCGGCTTTGGTGCTATCCGCCACCTCCACTAGTCAATACTCCCTATGGAGAAGAACGGGTTAGAGCTGCTGCTGTCCTGGTGGTTTGTGCATGACCCCTGTCATCACCCTATCTAGCATATGCGCACACTCGACTCATGTGCCCAGATCTACCACACACGTAGCAGACATCTGAGCTGAGTAGGCACTCCCCGGTGTGGCTCTTGCCGCACTTCCCGCAGGCTAGAGTGGTATACTCTTACTGGGTGCCCCTATTATCCCTCGATGCTGAATCCCTGCTCCTTTGATCACCCTTGGGTATAGATGGAACACTAGCTGATGATGGTGCTCGGGCTAGTGACCTCTGCTGAAACTGTGGACGGTAGCCACTGCCGGACCTCTAATGTGAAAACCCATGGCTATTCGTCAGAGCCCTCTTTGCCTCCCTCTTCCTTGCATGAGCCACCTCCATCTACTGGGCATACAACACTATGCGAGGAAAGTCTATGTCCTGGTGGATCATAGTAATCCTACAATCCTTTTCTAAATAACTAGCCAAATCGGCTTACCCGCGCTCTCTGATCCATCATTAACTCTGGGGCGTACTTTGAAAAATGAGTGAACTCACGTGAATATTCCAGCACTGTTATCTTTCCTTGCTTGAGGTTCACAAACTCAGCTGCCTTCAACTCCCTCATCTCCTGAGGGAAGAACCTGTCGAGAAAGGCCATGTGGAACTCATCCCAACTGATAGGGCCCGCTCCCGCTGTCCTGCTGTCCTTCCATTGCTTGTACCAAATATGAGCAACCACTTTTAACTAATAAGAGGACAAGTCAACACAATCCCTATTTTTCACCTCCATAACCTGAGTGACCTTCAAGATCCCCTCAATAAACTCGTTTGGATCCTCATCCACCTTTGATCCCGTGAACTCAGGAGGGTTCATCCTCAAGAAGTCTCTAAACTAAGCTGCCACTGCATTTCCAATCTGTGGGACCTGCGCAATAGCCTTCTTGTTGATCTAAGTGGTCAAGGCCTATGCCAACGTCTGAATAGACACTCGAAACTAAGTGTGGCCAGCTGGCTCTAGTGCCTAGGGCTCCTGAACAGGTGGAGCTTACTGATGTCCATGGTCATTTCCATATTCGTGGCCTTCATCATTTCCATTCCTCCTTCCCTTCATTCTTCTAGGAGCCATAATTCTGCAATCGTGAATCTCACGAGTTGGAAGGATGGAAAGGCTTTTCCTCGCACGACATAGAATTATGAAAGAAGGGGACATTTCCTATATGTCTAGTAGCCTCTTCGTCATAAGTTTGGCGCGCTTCACACCCATGAAAAATACTCTACTTAATGCGGCCATCAGACACCCTAGGAGACTTCAAACCTACTGCTCTGATAACAAGTTTGTCACGACCCGAACGTACACTCGGACCGTAGACACGAGACAAAGGACCCCGAGAGACCTCAAGTCGACCCATGGCTCATGCATACAACTAATATCATTCAAATAAGTAGAATGATAATCATAAAAATGTAGCGGACCGTAATCATAGAATAACATTAGAAAAGACTAGATGTACACATAAGCAGAATACTACACATGGTCTGGAAGCCACTACAACATACAATGGGTTGATGGGACAACATCCCCAACTAACCCGAATAATACTAAAATGTCAGATAACATAAAAATTTTGTCAAAAAGCCCTCGAAACATGAAGACTCACCAATAAGCTGAGATCGTAAGTTGAGATGGACTAAGGATGAGAATGAGCCTGAGATCCGGATCCTGTATCATGAAACGATATAGCATAGAAAGTATGCAGTCAGTACATGGAATGTACTGTGTATGCAAGTTAAGTAAAACGGACATTTAAAAGTAAAATAAGAATCATAATTAAATGTAAGAGAAGGACATCATCCATATATCATAAACCCTTAAGAAAACATAAGGCTCAAGGATTTCAAATCGCTCATAAAGCTTTCATAATCATAATCATAAGTAAACATTATAAAAACATAACTTGAGCCAATAACATAAATATATCAATGCATAAAACATGCAGAACAATGGGAGGACTCGTCATAACCGACACCATCATGGTAGAACCTTTCATGATGCCCCACTGTCTCGCTCAAGTGGGCAGAGTCGACCCTGGCTTGCCAGGAGAGGGTCGTGCATAAGGCATGATATCACATTTGAGGGTATCATTATCATTACATCATATCATTAGAAACCCACGGTGGCATATAGTTGTGAGACATGGACGTAGTCCTTTAAATGTCGGGCTGCTCGATGCTAGAAACCACTCCCAAAAACATGCGTATAGGCTCATACATAAATCTATAACATCATGCATTAAGATTCATTAGCTAAAATATAACATTTATCATCATTGATCCCCTTTAAAACATTCTTAGCAAAGAATCAAGGCCCTTTTCATCGGTCAACATCATAAATCGATAAATCATGTAATTCACTTCATAAATCATAAATCATTTATTAACATGTGGGCAATGCCCAATACTTCACCATATTCAATTCTTTCAAAATATGCTCATAAACATGGGTAACATGAATTCATTCTTTTCCGTCATTAATAAATTCCAAATATTGCATATTCATTGTAAATCATAACTTTCATGAACTTTCATCAAATCAATATTTCAGATTTAAAAGCTTGAAACATGATTTTAAAAAAATAATAATAAAACATGCCCATCATTTGTAATTCAATAACGAAGAATCAATTAAAACATACCCATAAAGAGAAATCACAGTTTCATGCATTTGAATAAAACCCCATAGACTTGAGTAGGAGGATTCATGATTTAAATTAAGATTCAGGCATGGGTGGAGAGGAATTTCACCCATTCTAAAACCCTACATACCTGGAAATGGATTGACTCAAAGTTCCTTGAACACCCACAAAGAAATTGATGGAAACTTGGGGAAGAAGACCTTGAATCTCCGAAAACCTCTCTAATGTTCCTGCATGAGAATGGGCATGCAATAAGGACTTAATTCCTCTTATCACACTCAGAAAACCTCCAAAATGAAGTTTTTTAGGGTCTAAAAGCATGGAAAAATCGAAACTTCCCTTAAAATTATTTCCTTGAAAACTAACCCGAATGGACTAATGACCGACCCAATGGGTCGTGGTAACATGCCAAGACTCGTCGTATCGAGTCATCGGGTGCACTGCCTCTTAACACTTCTCAGATCCTTCCCACATGCCAAGACTCGTCGTATCGAGTTATTGGGTGCACTGCCTCTTAACACTTCTCAGATCCTTCCCACAACTCGCCAGGACAAGTCATTACTTCAACCCATGGTTCTTGAATTGACCATCGTCAACTTCTTGACCAACCTGACTTCCCTTTCCACGAGCATCACCGCAACTCATGGTGCCCTCCAATGAGTTGTGGTCTCAATCCATTGTATGCACTGGACATTTCAACCAACAAACAATGACTAGAAACAATGGGCCGTCACTTCTCACCATGGATCATGGGATTCCCCGTAGGTTCCTTATCAGCCTAAGTTCAGTCCTTCCAACGACTGGTAAAAATGACTCATTGTCCCTGAAAACGAGTTGTTACACCGTCCATTGTCACTATTTCCTCCCTAAACCCCCATTCCATGACTGTTTTCGATGACTTGTGGTATACACCCACAAGTCGTTGAGTCATCCATTCTGTGATGGTTTTGCTAGTTTTTTGCATTTTTGAAATTAAACTCCCGGGTCTATTCTTTGTCCTTTCTAGTGTATTACACAATGATAGGACCAGATTCAGTCCATGAGGCTATGGAGAAAGTTTAGCGCATAAGGGACATGTTAAAAACAGCTTAGAGTTGCCAAAAGTCCTATGCGGATATGAGAAGGAGAGAACTTGAGTTTGAAGTCGACAATTGGGTTTTTCTAAATGTATCTTCCATGAAGAGAGAGATGAGATTTGGAAAGAAAGGGAAACTCAGCCCCCGTATATTGGCCCATATCGGATTGTGAGACGTGTTGGCAAGGTGGCTATGAGTTGGAGTTACCCTCAGAGTTAGCTTCCGTCCATCTAGTTTTCCATATATCACTCTTAAAGAAGTGTTTGGGTGATCCAACTCTAGTTTTTCCGGTGGACAGTGTCGGGGTGAAAGACAGCCTTAGTTATGAAGAGGTTCCAGTAGAGATATTGGATTGGTAGGTTCGCAAGATAAGGAAAGAATAACTAGATACGGTTAAAGTTTTATGGAGGAATCACCATTTTGAGGAAGCTTCATGGGAAACCGAGCCAGATATGATGGCTAGATACCCACATCTATTCCCTTCCAGCTCAGTTTCAGTTTGAGGTATCAGTTTTTTCCCTAAAACTCTATTGAGTTTCATGTTCAGGTCATGTATCCCAGTTTCTTTCATGTCAAAACATGTATGTATGATTCATGAATTCAGTTCAGTTATGTAGTTCAATGCAATGGTATTCATTCGCAGTTTTCAGGTTATATAATATTTGAATATGATGATTTCATTTCTCTACTTTTCTATATGATTTTCAGCATTTGAGGATGAATGTTCCCAAGGGGGAGATATTTTTATACCCCGAAAGCCCTAAAATCAGACCCGAAAGTTGAAATAGAGAAAATAGGATTGTCTACACCAGGCCACAAAACGAGTCGTGTGATCCGTCAGGATGACCACGAGTCGTTAAGTGACTTATGGTGAGGTGTATGACTTAAGTTGGAAATTCATGTTTTTGGGTCACCATGGGCATGACCACGAGATGTGGTCAGCCCCACAACTCATTAAGTCAGTCATGGTCAAGGTTGGTTGAAGAGAAGGGAATTATGGGCAGTGAAGATAACGAGAGGTGACTTCGTGTCGCGGTCACCAGTAACGATTTTTTAAGTCCCTATTGATGAGCCCCAACTAATGTTTTGGAAGCGTACTTGACGACTTGTGGCCATGACTCGTGACTAATGGGAATGACTCATCTAGTCCCTCGTTGGGACTAGTAGTCTATTTTTCCCTACGATTTTAGTAAGAGCTTTTCTGTAATTCCTATGATCCTAAGGCCTAAATTATGTCATTTTAAGATCTGACTAGTGAGTTTTAAGAAGGTTAAGTTAATCCTAAGCTATTCCTAATTCATGCATGCAAGCTTATAAGTCTAGAGTGGTGATCAAGCTTAATTCCATCCAAGTTCTCGGTTCTTCCTTGGGCAATTAGAGGAGTTGTAGAATCTGATTCTCTTAGGTATGTAATGTTTTTAATTGGTGAAATTATTCACACCCATTCCTAATACCTCTCTAATTCATGAAAATCTATATGTTGATCCTATGGTGTTTTAACCCAATGCATGAATTTTCTAGGTTTCTACCATGGGTACGATCTAAGCATATGTCTATTATTGAATTATGATTAATAGGCATGTTTTACAATGTTTTCAATTATAATCATGTTTTCAAGTTTTATAAATTATGATGCCCATCCACGAGAAGTTCATGAAAGTTGAGATATATGATGTATGTTCAAGTATGACGAGAGATTTATCAGAAAAGCATGTTTTCAACTTACCCATGTCTATGATCATATTTTCAAGAGAATCAGGTATTTTCAAGAATTTTTAAGTATTGGGAAATCCCATACATTCAAGTATGATACATGATTTCACAAATTAGCTTACCATATGGTTTTGGAGTCAAAACTCCCAATTATGTTCAGCTTGTGGTATGGTTTGAGCCAAGGCTCCTCATGTATGATTCAGATTATATATGTACATGATTATTTAGCCTCGTCACTAGATGATAGTCAGCTTCACTGAAAAATGATGGAGAGCATGTGCATGTTTTTGGGAGTAGTGTCTAGCACAGAGTGGGCTAGGGGTCAGTCAACCCTATGCCTCAGATCTACAAGCCAATGTAGGTATGATAAGATAATTGGGACCTCCTTTGTGAGCTTTCCCCTGCCCCAAGGGGCCTTCAGATGATATTTATATCATGGTAGTGTCCTTAGCCCTGACAAGGATTTGGACGGCTCCGCCCACTTGAGTGTAACAGTCGGGACCACGTAAACTCTATCGCGGTAATGTTGGTTATATGACGAGCCTCCCATTGTTCCTCATGATTTTAGTTATGCATGTCATGATATATATATATATATATGTTCTAAAGCAGGTTTGATCCAATATTTAGTTTTACTTATGATAATCAGATTTCAACTTTGGGTCATTTGATTCAGTTATGATGTTCAGTTACGCTTAGATCATGATTTCAGAAAACTGCATGCAAGCCCTACTCTCATATTCTTATTTTTATTTTGTTTTATATTATGCATGTTTTAATGATTTTACTTACATAAGTGGTTTTACTTACCTTTCATACTTAGTACATTCTACGTACTGACCGCATACTATATGCAGTATCATTTCATGATGGAGGCTCTGATCTTCAAACTTAGCCATATGACTAGTCAGCTTCCAAAGT
Organism: Datura wrightii; assembly: GCA_035772735.1. Lineage (NCBI taxonomy): Eukaryota > Viridiplantae > Streptophyta > Magnoliopsida > Solanales > Solanaceae > Datura > Datura wrightii. The sequence continues at coordinate 151,610,331 of JASDFA010000018.1, forward strand.
TAGTATCCAGTCTCAGTTGGTGAGTTTTCATATCCCGAGGACCCTCCCTTATCAGTTATTTCCTTACATTTTCAGTTTTAGACATAGAGAGTTGGTTGGATTCTTGTCCCATCAAGTCATCAAACTTAGAGTCTTTCAAGACATAGATTGTATTTAGCTTCAAACTCATGTTGTACGTTTCGATTTTATGTTATGTTTATACTTCTTCTATGTTAGTTATGTTGATCTTCTGCTTTTATCTTACTTAATTAGATTTTATGTTCATGCCATAGGTTGACTTGGAGCCTTTCGCGGTTCCTTGCCCTGTGTCTCGATTCGGGCCCATGTTCGTGTCGTGACACTAATTGAGGATGAAAAGCTAAAAGAAAAGAAGAGCGAGCGCACGCGGGCTATGATAATGTTATACCCCGAGAATTCAAGAATCGAACCCCGAACTGAATCAGGAGAAAATCTGGAAAATATTGCAGCAGTTGCAAAATGAGTTGTTGGACAACTCGTCATGAGGCCTAACGAGTCATCAAATGACTCTTGAAGAAGACCTGGGATGATAAAGGACTCGAAGTCCTCACAGGTGATGTAACAACTCGTGGTTAGTCACCATTAGTCTTCATGTTACTCGTGGGGTAGTCCTAGAGAAAGATAGTAAAGCTTATCAAGTGTACTTAACGTATGGTACCTAACGAGTCATTGAACGACTCGTCATGAGGCCTAATGAGTCATCAAGTGACTCGTGAAGAAGGCCTGGGATGATGAAGGACTTGAGGTCCTCAGAGGTGGTGTAACAACTTGTTGTCAGTCACCACGAGTCGTTATGTTACTAGTGGGGTGGTCCTAGAGAAAGATAGTAAAGCATATCAAGTGTACTTAACAGATGGTACCTAACGAGTCGTTGGACGACTCGTCATGAGGCATAACGAGTCGTCAGGTGACTCGTGAAGAAGGCCTGGGATGATAAAGGACTCAAAGACCTCAGAGGTGATGTAACAACTCGTGGTCAGTCACCACGAGTCGTCATGCTAGTGGTGTGGTGGTCTTGGAGAAAAATAGTAAAGCTTATCTAGTGCTTAACACATGGTACCTAACGAGTCGTTGGACAACTCGTCATGAGGCCTAACGAGTCTTCAAGTGACTCGTGAACAAGGCCTAGGATGATGAAAGACTCGAGGTTCCCACAGGTGATGTAACAACTCGTGGTCAGTCACCACAAGTCGTCATGTTAGTCATGGGGTGGTCCTAGAGAAAGATAGTAAAGCTTATCCAGTGTACTTAACGGATGGTACCTAATGATTCGTCGTCAGTCCTAACAACTTGTAGGATGGTCGTTGCCAAGCTAAATGAATTTTCATGAATGATGAGGCAGTGTACTTGACGGGTGAACCAACGGATCGTGTGCCCTCGTAACGAGTCGTGAGGTCGTCCATTAGGACACCCTAACAGTTATTTTCAGCGATTTTAGTAAGGACTTTTCCATAATTCCTAAGTTCTAAGGGCCTATACTACATCGTTTTAAGATCATAATAGAGGGTTTTAAGCTGAGAAAAACCCATCTTAGTCCATTTCTTCATGCATGCAAGGTTGAAGGCTTAAAGGGAAGAAATTGAGGAGAATTTTAAGGTTTTAAAGGGAAAGCTCAGCTGGGTAAATAGGAGGAGTTAAGATTCTTCAATCTCAGGTATGTAAGGTTATGAGTGGGTGCTTCCTTCCACTCCCATGCCCATTCCCTAGCAATTTGTGATTGGTTTGTGATGATCAAGTATGGGTTTTCATTCAATTGCATGGTTCTTACATTTCTACTCATGGGTATGATTAGATTGAGTTGATATTGATGATTTATCGAGCCTAGGAGAGTTCTATCTTAATTTATTTTACAAAATTGTTTTTCTAAAATTTAATCTAAAATGCCCATGTGGGGATATTTCCTAATAGAATGTGATGATGATGGAGTAGATGATGAAAAGAATGTGTCCAACCTTACCCATGATTTTGATGATGTTTTAAAGAAGGTTAAATAGACCCTACTATGATGAAGCTTTGGGTAGTACCCAATGTTGAGTATGAATGGCGATTTTTTTTGTTAATTGACTTTAGTACTTCCTTTTGGAGTGAAATCTCCCAAATTATAATGTTTTCAAATAAATTGAATGTGTTCAAGCATGATAAGGTTTTGGGCAAGGCCCTTATGTTGATCATGATGAAGTGATATTTCTAAAGTAGACTTACCACATGATTTTGGAGTAAAGGCTCCCACTATTCTTTGTGGTATGTGACATAGTAAAGCTTCTCATATATCTGAATTTCGTAATTGAGATGTATGTTGTCATTAAGCTTCATTTCACATGATGTTGAGTCTAAGCATGACTTCATTCTAAGCTTTGTCGAAACAACATTGTTGAGCTTCATATTTATATGATGTCTAGTGTATGTATGATTTCATAATGAGCTTTTCAATAGACAATGTTGAGCTTTATTCCATAAGATGTTGAGTTATGCATGATTTCATGTTGAGCTTCGTCACTAGATGATGTTGAGCTTCGTATTTATAAGATGTAGAACATTGCATGTTTTGGGAGAAAAGTCTAGCACCGAGCAGGCTAAGGGTCGACTACCCTATGCACCAGAACTACGGGCCAACGTAGGTTGATACTATTATATCAATAGGACCTTCCTTATGAGCTATCCCCGACCCAATTGGCCCTTTCATCTTGATATTGATGTCATGGTAGCGTCCCTTGCCATGGCAAGGTTGTGGATGGCTCTGCCCACTTGAGTGTAATAGTCGGGACCACGTAAGCTCTATCGTGGTATGTCGGTTAAGTGACGAGTCTCCCACTGTCTATATCATTTGAATATTAACATACATTACTCATGATGATTATCTTATGCATGCGTGTTTAAAAAGAAAGGTTTGACTCATTGTTCAGCTTTTGTTGTAAATGTTATGATTTAGCTTTGAGTCATTCGATTTAGTCATGATGTTCTAAAGCCATGCATGAACACGTTATGATAAGGGTTCGATTTCAGAATGAATGCATGTAGTGTTCTATTTACTCTTGAATCTCATTATATGTATGAATGGTTTTAAATGATTTATGTTATCAAAGCTGTTTTACTTACCTTGCATACTTGGTACATTCCACGTACTGATCCGGTTCTCAGGTTCAGCCCCATTTTTAGCCACTTATCAGAGCTAGCACTTGCTTGTTTGGTGAGTCCTTATCTTCCAAGGACTAGACTTTTAGTTATCTTGAGCGTATTTTCAATTTCAATATTTCTGAGCTTGTTGGGGGTGTTGTCCCATCATCTCGTCCAGATTAGAGGCTTATCAGACTTAGAAATGTATTCAGCTTCAAAAACTCATTTTGTTGTTATGTAAAGTTAGACTTTCACTGAGTTATAATGATGTTTCTTTATGATTATTGATTGAGTTAGTGAATGCTTATGCCATGGGTTGACTTAGGGTTTCTCGGGGTCCCTTGTCCCGTGTCTATGATTCGGGACTCCTCTTTGGTCATGAAAAAGTTTGTATCAGAGCCATAGCTTTGAAGTGTCCTAGGGAGTGTTAAAGCCGCGTTAAGTAGATTCTTTCTCAAATATAGATCTTAGATTTGGATATCATCAGCTCAAAGTTCGGGAGAGTGATATCCTGATGACGGCATTCAGGACACAGTATGGTCATTATGAGTTTTTAGTTATGTCTTTTGGACTAACGAATACTCCTGCAGCTTTTATGGACCTGATGAGTAGAGTGTTCAATCCATATTTGGACACGTTTGTGATCGTATTCATTGATGACATCTTGGTGTACTCTTGGATCGAGAAGGAGCATGCCACCCACTTGAGAGTAGTGCTCTAGACCCTCAAGACCGCCAATTGTATGCAAAGTTCAGCAAGTGTGAGTATTGGTTGGACTCCGTGGCATTCTTGGGCCATATGGTGTCCAGCGAAGGCATAAAAGTAGACTTGCAGAAAATTGAGGCGAATAAGAATTAGCCCAAACCAGTGAATCCTTCAGATATTCGGAATTTCTTGGGCATAGCTGGCTATTATCGGAGGTTTGTGGATGGTTTCTCATTCATTTCAGTGCGTTGGATTAAGTTGACTCAGAAGAAGGTGAAGTTTCAATGACGGAGGCTTATGAGAAAAGCTTCTAAGAGTTGAAGGATTGACTTACTTCGGCCCCAGTAGTGACCCTACCCGAGGGTAATGATGGTTTCGTGGTGTATTGTGATGCTTCCAGAGTTGGACTTGGGTGTGTGTTGATGCAGCGTGGGAGGACGATAGTTTATGCCTTTCGATAGCTGAAGGTGCATGAAAAGGATTAGCTGAACCAACGACGTTGAATTGGCCACGGTGGCGTTCTCATTGAAGATATGGCAGCGTCACTTGTATGGGGTCCACGTGGATGTATTTACGGACCACAAGAGCTTTCAATATGTGTTCACACAGAAAGATCTAAATCTTCGGCAAAGGAGGTGGTTGTAGTTACTTAAAGATTTTGACATGAATGTCCTTTACCATCGGGGCAAGGAAGATATGGTTGCAGATGCGCTTAGTAGGCTCTCCATAAGAGTGTATCCCATGTGGATGAAGGGAAGAAGGAGTTGGCGAAAGATGTTCACAGGCTTGCAAGGCTGGGAGTTAGATTGATTGATTCGGCCGATGGCGGTGTTGTGGTGCAAAATGGGTCAGAATCGTCCTTGGTAGTTGATGTTAAATCCAGGCAAGATGAGGACCCAATACTGAGGAAGCTAAAGGAGGCAGTGCGGAGTCCAAAAGTGGAGCTTTTCTCCCAAGGCGGAGATGGTGTGCTACGATACCAGGGTCTACTATGTGTTCCAGACGTTGATAATTTGAGAGTTAGAATATTGCATAAGGCACATGGTACCGGATATTCTATCCATCTAGGATCCACGAAAATGTATCAGGATTTGCGAGAAATCTATTGGTGGGATGGTATGAAGAAGGATATTGCGGAGTTCATAGCAAAATGTCCCAACTGCCAGCAAGTGAAGGCCGAGCATCAAATACCTGGAGGTGTACTTTAGGATATTGCCATTCCCAATTGGAAGTGCGAAGAAATAAATATTGACTTCATTACAGGTCTACCTCGTACTCACCGGTAATACGACTCCATTTGGTTTGTGGTGGACAGGTTGACCAAGGCTGCACACTTCCTACTGGTCAAGACCACAGATTCAGCGGACGATTATGCTAAGTTATATATTTGGGAGTTGGTTCGGCTTCATGGAGTGCCCTTGTCTATTATTTCAGACTGAGGTACTCAGTTTACTTCTCAATTCTGGCATTTGTTTCAAAAGGTGCTTAGGACTCAAGTTAAGCTAAGCACAACTTTTCATCCTCAAATAGATAACCAAGAAAAACGAACCATTCAAACTCTTGAGGATATGTTGAGGGCATGTGTTATGGATTTCAAGGGTAGTGGGGATGATCATTTTCCCTTGATCAAGTTTGCTTATAATAATAGTTACGACTCTATTATCCAGATGGCACCGTTGGAGGCTCTCTATGGGCGAATACGCAGGTCTCGCATTAGATGGTTCGAGGTTGGTGAGACAGCTATGGTAGGACTAGATTCGGTTCATGAGGCGATGGTGAAAGGTCTATTGATAAGGGACCGGTGGAAAACCTCTCAGAGTTGTTAGAAATCATATGTTGATGTGAGTAGAAGAGAACTAGAGTTTGATGTAGACGACTAGGTGTTTCTAAAGGTATCTCCCATGAAGGGAGTCGTGCGGTTCGGAAAGAAAGGTAAACTCAATCCCCGCTATGTTGGTCCCTACCGGGTTGTGAGAAAAGTAGGTAAGGTGGCGTATGAGTTGGATTTTCCTTCAGAACTGGCTTCAGTTCATCCCGTGTTCCATGTATCACTTTTGAAAAAGTGTTTGGGTGATCCACCCTTGGTGGTTCTGACAGAAAACGTTGGTGTGAACAACAACCTCAGTAATGAAGAAATTTTGGTTGACATTTTGGATCGACAAGTTCGAAGGCTGAGGAACAAAGAGATAGCCTCAGTTAAGGTTTTATGGAAGACTCAGCATGTTGAAGGAGCTACGTGGGAGGCCGAAAAGGACATGATGGCTAAATATCCACATTTGTTCTATACCGGCTCACTTCCAACTTGAGGTATAAGTTTTTTCCCTAATTCTCTAATCAGATTCCATGTTCAATTCAGGTGCGTAAATTTGAATTTTGTTATGATAAATGTATGTTATTCCTAAATTTAGTTCAGCTGTGTGGTTCTTTTCAACGGTAGTCATTCCGTGAATTTTCGGTTAAAATAATAAATATTGGAGTATGATAATTGCTTGTTTTTGTTTCCTGCTTATTTCTAACATTCGAGGACGAATGTTTCCAAGGGGGAGATATTGTTATTCCCTGAGAATTCAAGAATCGGACCTAGAAGTGAATCAGGAGAAAACCTGGAAAATGTTACAAGAGTTGCAGAACGAGTCATTGGACGACTCTTTAGGAGGCCTAACGAGTCATCAAGTGACTCGTGAAGAAGGCCTGGGATGATAAAGGACTCGAGGTCCTTATAGGTGATTTAATGACTCGTGGTTAGTCACCACGAGTCGTCATGTCAGTCGTGGGATGGTCCTAGAGAAAGATAGTAAAGCTTATCCAGTGTACTTAACGGATGGTACCTAACGAGTCGTTATCAGTCCTAACAACCCGTTAGGAGGGTCATTACCAAGCCAAATGAATTTTCATGAATGATGAGGCAGTTTCTGGTGAACCAACGGATTGTGTGCCCTAATAACGAGTCGTCAGGTCGTCCATTAGGACCCACTGACAGTTATTTTCAGCGATTTCAATAAGGGCTTTTCCATAATCCATAAGTTCTAAGGGCCTATACTACGTCATTTTAAGCTCATAATAGAGGGTTTTAAGTAAATAAAAACCCATCTTAGGACATTTCATCATGCATGCAAGGTTGAAGGCTTGAAGGGAAGAAATTGAGGAGAATTTCAAGGTTTTCAAGGGAAATCTCAGCTGGGTAAATAGGAGGAGTTAAGATTCTTCAATCCAAAATATGTGAGGTTATGAGTGGGTGCTTCCGTCCACACCCATATCCATACCTTAGCAATTTGTGATCGGTTTGTGATGATCAAGTATGGGCTTTAATTCTATTGCATGATTTTTACATTTCTTCATGGGTATGATTAGATTGAGTTGATATTGATGATTTATCGAGCTTGGGCGGATTCTATCTTAATTTCTTTTACAAAATTGTTTTTATAAAATTGAATCTAAGACACCCATGTAGGGATAGTTCCTAATAGAATGTGATGATGATGGAGTAGCTGATGAAAAGCATGTTTCCTACCTTACCCATGATTTTGATGATGCTTTAAAGAAGGTCAAATAGACCCTAGTATGATGAAGCTTTGGGTAGTGCCCAATGTAGAGTAGGAATGGCAGTTTTTTTGTGAATTAACTTTAGTACTTCGTTTTGGAGTGAAATCTCCCAAATTATAATGTTTTCAAATGAATTGAATGGGTTCAAGCATGATAAGGTTTTCGGCAAAGCGCTTATGTTGATGATGATGAAGTGATATTTCTAAAGTAGACTTACCACATGATTTTGGAGTAAAGGCTCCCACTATTCTTTGAGCTTGTGGTATGTGACATAGTAAAGCTTCTCATATACATGAATTTTATAATTGAGATGTATGTTGTCATTAAGCTTAATTTCACATGATGTTGAGTCAAAACATGATTTCATTCTAAGCTTTGTCGAAACGACATTGTTGAGCTTCATATTTATATGATGTCTAGTGTATGTATGATTTCATAATGAGCTTTGCCAATACACAATTTTGAGCTTCGTTTTATATGATGTTGAATTATGCATGATTTCATATTGAGCTTCGTCACTAGACGATGTTGAGCTTCATATTTATACGATGTGGAGCATTTCATGTTTAGGGAGAAGTGTCTAGCACCAAGCGGGCTAAAGGTCCCTACAATATGCCCCAGAACTATGCGCCAATGTAGGTTGATACTCATATATTAATGTGACCTCCCTTGTGGGCTATCCCCAGCCCGATTAGCCCTTTTATCTTGATATTGATATCATGGTAGCGTCCCTAGCCCTGCAAGGTTTTGGACGGCTCTGCCCACCTGAGTGTAATAGTCGGGACTATGAAAACTCTATCGTGCTATGGCGGTTAAGTGACGAGTCTCCCACTGTCTATATCATTCTAATTTGCATATCCATTACTCATGATGATTATCTTATGCATGCATGTGTAAAAAGCAAGGTTTGACTAATTGTTCAGCTTTTGGTTTAAATGTTATTATTTAGCTTTGAGTCATTCGATTAAGTCATGATGTTCTAAAGCCATGCATGAACACGTTATGATAAGGGTTTGATTTCAGAATGAATGCATGTAGTCTTCTATTTACTCTTGAAGCTTATTTTATGTATGAATGGTTTTAAATGATTTATGTTATCAAAGCTGTTTTACTTACTTTGCATACTCGGTACATTCCACGTACTGACCGCATACTTTCTATGCTGCATCATTTCATAAAGTAATATTCGTTTCTCAGGTTCAGCCTCGTTCGTAGCCACTTATCAGAGCTAGCACCTGCTTGTTTTGTGAGTCCTCATCTTCTGAGGACTAGGATTTCAGTTATCTTGAGCGTATTTTTAGTTTCAGTATTTCTAGGCTAGTTGGGGGTGTTGTCCCATCAACTCGTCCTGATTAGAGGCTTATAAGACTTAGACATGTAATCAGCATCAGAAGTTCATTCTGTTGTTATGTTAAGTTAGGCATCCGCTGAGTTATAATGATGTTTCTTTATGTTTATTTATTGAGTTAGCGAATGCTTATGCCATGGGTTGACTTGGGGTCTCTCGGGGCCCCTTGTCCTGTGTCTATGATCCGGGTCTCCTCTTGGGTCATGGCAGACAACGTCCAAAATATATTCTTAAAGCAAAGAATATACACGGTCAGCGCTAGACACTACTCCCAAAAACAAGTACATGGCTCATAAATATTATCATGAAAATATACTTGAACTTCCATGGGCTAGCCAAAACATGAAATCATAATCATAATTGACACATGTGAATATTCATGAAAAGATGCCATAGAGTTGGCCATGATACTTGAAATTGAATTTCATGAAAATAATACATGCTTGGATTAAAATTCATAACTTCAAAATCATAGAATCATAAGTTTAGGGATCCATAGGTATTCATGCATAATTTGATAATTCACTATACTTAAGATCATGGGCTCATAATCTTGAAATTCATAATCACACATAATAGGGTTATAATCTTCATAAACTTGAAATCATGAATTAGTAAGTAAATTGAGAGTCAAATCTTCCCTAATAGCCATAAATCATCAATTGAAACATGAGAAAATTAATTCCATAGAGATTGTATGGAAGATTTTATGGAATTAGGTAAAACCCTTGAAATCAATTTGGCATTGGATTGGGCTGGAATTGGGAATGAAGGCAGAAGAATTTCCGCTATTCATAACCCTACATACCTGGGTAAACTAATTTCTTGACTTGGATTGAGACCCAAGAAGATTTGACGAAGATAAAGATGATGAACCCTAGCTTTTTTTCTTGAGAGCCTTGAGGGAATTTGATCTTTTAATTAGGGTGAGAGTGAGAGAATGAATGTTCTAGGATGAATATTCCCCTTAAAGAACTCTTTCACAAGCTTAAAATGACATTGTTTAGGAGTTAAGAGCATAGGAATTATGAAAAAGCCCTTAATAATTCGATAGTAAATTTCATACTGCGAGAAGCGACAAGTCATTTGACGACTCATTAGGTCAAATGACGATTCACTTAACGACTCATTAGGTCAAATCAAAAGTTACTTGATGACTCGTTAGATCAAATGATGAGTAACTTAATGGGTAATTATGGATTTGATGACTCGTTTTCTTATTCTGTGAAGTACACTAGTATTCCCAACTTTCCCCACTACTGCTCAAATAACGGGTCACTTAATGACTCGTGTGGTATCCAAACGACTCATCACTACCATCCATCATGACTGTCTGAAAATAGCATTTTTCCAAACAACGAGTCAATTGAAGACCTGTTGGGTCAAATAATGAGTCAGTTAATGACTCATTGGGAGACATTATAATCTTTTCAAACAATGATTCATTTGATGACTCGTTAGGTCGATTTACGAGTCACTTGACGACTTGTTCTGTAACTCGGTGCAGATTTTTCTACTTTCTCCATTTCAAATCTTGAGTTTGATCTTAGGGACTTTTGGTGTGTTACGTTATCTCACCATCTGAAACATTTATCCTTGAATGTAGATTAAGCATACTGAAGGGCTAGGGAAGGAACTGTAATCCCAAAACTAAAGGAGTGATTGATTCTGGAGTGAAATTATAACACCCCGAAAATTTTTGGTGAATATTTGATGTTTTTATGCTAGGTTAAGGAAAGTACGAGTTGTATATTGGTCGTAGATGACAAGGGAAATGTGTACGATCAAAAAATCAAAAAGTATGTGAAGTTCATAAGGATCATATTTAAATGATCATATCTCCCAATATATGATGAATTAGAAGCCCCAAAACCTATCAAATTAAAGGTCTTTGAGTGTAGGTTTCATAACATCAAACCTCTTGTGAATCGAAATTCGGAGTAAGAAGTTATGGGTATTTTACTGAAGCATCGTGAGCGGTGACGCGGGCATGACGCCCTAGCGCCTGCACCGCCCTATTTATTTAAAAATCTGATTTTTCACTTGTAGAAAACATTTTCAAATAAATATAATCGACCGTCTTGCTAAATATTCCATTTCTCTCTCAATTCCAGCAGCTAGGACAAAGAAAATCAAGGAGGAACAGCAAGCAAAGTTCAAGAAAATCACAAGATAAGTTGAGATTACCTTGCCAAGTATGTTAGGGGCTGTTTTGGAGCTCGTTTAGGCAAGGTTTTGAAGAAGTTTTTCTACGTTTCAAAATCTATTTGGACAGCCTATATATCCATATTTGTGTAGGTGTTTAAATCAGGAGAAAAGGTAAGGATTTCTCCCCTTTTAAACCTCTCAAATTGCAAAGCGAAAATCTGGAAATTGGCAGCTAAGTGAGCTGCCGATGGACTGCTTGTTAGCTGAGTTTTGCTCATTTTCCTTAGGATTTTTGGCTGTTTCTTTTGCTGGAATTATACTTCATATTTAGGGGTAGAATTACAGAAAAACTAAGGCAAATTTTTCCTCTTGTTTCTCCCTCAAAAGTTAGTGAAAACTAGTTGAGAAAATGGCTAAATGTTGTTGGTGTTGTTGTTGCTATTGTGACTGCCTCTGGTTAGATATTTTGGCTGCATTTTTTTCTATAGATTAAGATTGTAGTTCACCTATAAAAACCATTTGATTGATGAGGTTGAAGGCTGATCATTGAGATAGGAAATCTGCTATAGAAAAGTTCATCAGAGAAGGTATGTAAGGCGCCCCGTCTATCATTCTTTTAAGCACGATTCGTGTGTTGTGAATAGAATGAGACAGCAACCTACTTAAAATTATTGAGGCAGTATGTTAAGTTTCATTTAATCTTTAATGTTCCATGTTTTACTGAGGATAAATGTTAAGATTATGCCTAGCTGAAGTGAGACATCTAAAGTGTGATATTGTGTTGATTGTTGTCATAGTTGTACATTGAGTTGGAGACCCCTCAGCGTGGGCATTGTTAGCTGGTCTTTACTGTATGTCATGTGTATATATACGTTATGTTAAATGTGTTTAAAGGTCTGGTTGCTAATTGAAATTGGTGAAAGAGCCAAGATGAGGACGTGTAAACGATTTTAAGCCACGTAAAAACGTCGCAAGCTATTGAGGGTAAATGAGCTTATCAAATTAGGATTACCTGGTTATGGTTGTGCTTTATCTTATGTGTATGTTATTAAATATGTCAGTCCAAGGGGAGATTTCATAATCCCTTTCCCTTAAGTCGAAAGACAAGGTAGCGAGTTTCTGAGCTCTAATGTCCCTTGAACACGATCTATAAATTTTGTTGAAACTCTTAGGTCATCCGTAGTTCCTAAAGATTTATACAAGTTTTTAATACATGATTTAAGTTCTATTTTCTAGATTTACATGTTATATGTACTCAGTTCCAGTTATGCATTACGAAGGAGGCCTATGCAGGCCACATGTTTAGTGTTCATCATTTCTATGTTGTACGTATTGAGCTGGTCCAATAAAAGCCATATCAGCTCCATTTATGATTTTTTCTAAGATTTATTGATTTTACCCCGGTGTGGTACACCGGATGGAGGTCTTGTTGTTTTACCCCGGTGTGGTACACCGGCTGGACGAATTTTACCCCAGTATGGTACATCGGCTGGAGGCATTTTTATTTTTACCCTGGTGTGGTACACTGACTGGAAAAATTGTATATATTGTGGTCAGCTCTCTGTTGGCATTTCAGTTATAGTCTTTGTTGTGTATTAGATGGTTGCCTTTACACTTCAACAATGAGTTATTGTCAGGTTTCTGTTTTCAAGATTCGAGGTTGTTACTACTCCTTATTTCTGGCCTAGTTATCATTTTTATCTTACATGTTTATAGTTTTCAGCCTTACATACCAGTACATTTTATTCGTACTGACGTCCCTTCATCTTGGGACCCTTATTGCAAATCGTGCTACAGGTACAGGCTGAGGCTCAGATCATCGGATGTAGTAGGAGCCAGATTTTAGCAGAATAGTGGTATGCTCGTCTCTTCCAGAAGCCATGTCCTAGTTTGGACTATTTTCAATTTTGTGTACAGCATGGGTAGGTCGGGGCCCTGTCCCATGCATTTCAGTTTGTTTACTCTGTAGAGGCTGATGTGGACTAGTTTGTATAGTAGTGTGCGTTGTGTAGTCGTATTGGTTTTTCATTGCTTTTCTTAGATTTATTGTAGCCTTGTCGGCTTCCAAGTTGCATATTTATAATTGTCAAGGCATTATTGGCCCAGTATTTATCTTGGTTTTTTGTGACAGGTGGCTTGGTCAGCCTTAGTGTTACATATATAGATGCTATATAGCCGGCTTCTCGATCGACCATGAATCGAGTGCCAGTTTCTCCCTACCCTAGTTCTGGGGTGTGACAAAAATGTATGACTTAACTAAATTCATGAAACATGCATACCTGCAATGACATGAATGGAACTCAGAGACATGAACTTGACATGAAACTGAATAGAGTACTAAGGAGGAAACTAATACCTCATGCTAGAACTTAGCCGGAAGAGAAAAGATGCAGGTATCTAGCCATTATATTTGCTTCGGCTTCCCATGTAGCTCCCTCAACAAGCTGATTTCTCCATAACACCTTCGTTAAAACTACATCCTTATTTCTCAACTTCCGAACCTAAAGATCAAAAATCTAACTAGAACCTCCTCATAGGTAAGGCTATCCTTCAAATATGTTTTCCACTAGAATAACTAAGGCTGGGTAACTGATGCACTTCTTCAACAGAGATACATGGAAAATTGGGTGCATCGAAGCTAACTCTGCTAGTAGCTCCAGCTCATATGCCACCATGCCAACTTGCCTTAGAATCCTACAAGGACCAACATATTGGGGACTGACCTTCCATTTCTTTCCAAACCTCATCACTCCCTTCATGGGAGACACCTTCAGAAACACCTAATCTTCAACCTCGATCTCAAGCTCTTTATACTTAACATTTGTATAAGATATCTGACGACTCTGAGTTAGTTTAGCCTATCTCTAACAAGAAGAACCTTTTTTACAGCCTCTTGATTTGAATTTGGCCCTATCCACGTAGCTTCACCTACCTGAAGCCATCTGCTGGGTGATTTACACCTCCACCCATAAAGAGCCTCAAACGGAGCCATCTAAATGTCGAGTGGCAACTATTATTATAGGCAAACTCAATGAGAGGCAAGTGATCATCCCAATTACCCTTGAAATCAATCATACACGCTATTAACATATCATCAAGAGTCTGAATGGTCCACTTGGCCTGACCATCTGTTTGCGGGTGAATAGCCGTGATAAGCTTCACCCGAGTACCATAACCCTTCTAAATTGATCCTCAAAACTTAGAGGTGACTAGGTACCCCTATTCGAGATGATAGACAATAGAACCCCATGCAACCGAACTAACTATCGTATATGAAATCTAGCATAGCCCTTGTGTTGACTTGGTCATCTAGTCTTCAATCCCCCGGATAGAGTCATGTTGTCGGTGTATACAAGGCGGCCCTGTAATGAAATCTACCTTGATCTCCTCCCACTTCTAAGTAGGAATGTTGATACCTTGTCACCTACCTCCCAGTTTCTGGTGCTCAATCTTTCCAGCCTATACTCCTCACCCGAGCTCCTATTTATAGTAAAGTCTAAGTCCAATGACATACATAAACTACACTCCAGCCTAACTTGGCTACACCTCCAGCAACCAAGAGTTCTCCACTAAGAACATTATTCCCCCACTTAACAAGAAATTCATGAAGATTTGACCTCTAATTAAGAAGTCACTAGTCACATTGTAATACCCCGAAAGTGCCTAGGACTAGACTCGGGATTTAAAATGAAATGTAGCAGAAATCTGAGATTTCATCTCAAAGAGAGTCATGGTACGGGTCATTGGTGGGACTAGCGACCCGTTGGATGTGCCCGTGGTGAGATTCAGCAAGGTAGTTTGGGAAGTAATTGGTCTCAGGATGAGCTGTTGGTTGAAGTAATGGATCGTTGGAATGAGTCATTAGGAGGATGGTCTTAGGCAAAAAAGGATGGCATAAGTCATGGGATGACTCGTTATTAGGAAGAACGAGTCATTTGAAGTGTCCGTTAGGAGGAATTCTAGAAGATGGGCAGTGGTGGTAACGGCCAGAATGACATGTCCTTGAGACTAGTAATGACTCATTTTAACCATCGTTGTTGGGGACTTGAGTTGGAATCTAGCGAGGTAACGAGAGATAGTAACGGGTCATCGTTTCTAGTAATGACCCATTATGCCGAGTTGTTATTTTAAGATGAGAGAAGTTAAAAAGCGACAAAAGAAGTAATGGACGGATACCACGAGTCGTGGTATCAAAGAATGACCCATTTGATCAGCCGTGGTCACTGGCAGTGCTGATTTTTCAAGGTTTCTTTAAGGATATTTTAATCATTCCTAAGCCATAGGGTCTTAAACTACATTGTTTTAAGTTAATTTAGTTGGGTTCTGAGGGGGATAAACCTATTCTAAGTATCCCCACTCCATGCATGCAACCTAGAGCCTTCCTTGAAGATCAAGTTTGAGAAATTTCATCAAATTCTCTTCAATTTCCTTTGGGCTTTCAAGTGGAAGTGTGGAATCAATTTACCCGGTACGTAAGGCTATTAATGAGGGTTCCTTTCACTCTCATGCTCAAAAACTCTTCTCAATTTCCATGAATTTCAATTCTAGATTCAAGTTTCATTATCTTATGGGGTTTATTGCAATTCTTGTGAAATTCTCTATGATCCATCAATGGGTCAATTCGTTTCATGTATCAAATCATGTTTTATGATATATGGGCATATTTTATGACTGTTTTGAATATAAATTTATAGATTTGAATTTAAATCCAATATTGCCCAATTATGTATGTTTTGTGAAAAGTCAAGTAATGATTTCATTATGATCTTAATGTTAATTATCCCAATTATGATTTATCCTTTATGATATGATTTCCCTCAAGTACTTATCATGGATTTGTGAAATGTCAAGTTATACATGTTTTACAAGTATACATGGATTTCATGATTATGGATTTATGACTCTTGGCCGATTCACGGTCCATTATTGATGGTTAATCATGTATTTCAATTGGGATCCGTCATGTTATTATTTATTTGTCCATGGACTTCATGAATGATTTTATGGTTACTATATGAGCACTGATGTGCATGTTTTTGGAAGCAGTATCTAGCACCGAGTAGACCGGCGTTCAAAGGACTATGCTGGTGTCTCAGAACTACGTGCCATCATAGGTTTATATATATCTAACTATTAATGGATCCCCTTCTTGTGATATCACATACTGCACGTCCCTTGCCTGGAAAGCCCGGGACGGTTCTGCCCACTTGAGTGAGATAGTCGGGCATCATGTAGGGCACTATCATGATAGTGTCGGTTATGACGAGCCCACCCATTATTCCTCATGATTTATGCATGGTTATGTTTATTATACTTTGGCTCAAGTAATGCTTAAATGAAGATTTTCTCCTATGATTATGATTATGATTGATTTATTAATGTTTTGAAAACCTTGAGCCCTACGATTACTTTATGATATTTATTTTATAATCATATTGTCCTACTCTTATGGACTGTCACACCCTGAGTTTACACCCTAGATGAAACACGATACTTGTGAGGTCAAAACTGATCTATGTCCACCCCTGGTCTATCATACATTGGTATTCTGGGTAACATAAATACATTCAGCGGAAGATTTAAATGAGAAATATCAAAATATTTTTAGAAAAATATCTTCACAAGTTTGAAATACTAAACTGAGTCCGAAAGCCTCTATGTTTGATGAGTTGCTGGGAAAGGCCCCTAGATAACTCCAAGGCTAACTAAATAATGAGAATAACTAAAGGAAAGTAAACAAGGTCCTCGAAAGATGAGGACTCACCACTGATACACCTGATATTGCCTGCAGAAAACCTACTAGCGGTGCTGAGCCTGAGAACCTGCACATGTATCATAATACGATACTGCATAGAAGGTATGCCATAGTACTTTGAATGTACTAAGTAAGTGAGAGTAACATAATACAATGAAATAAAAAATAAAGAAATGTTGAACTGGAAGGCATGCATTAACCAATAGAATCTACTAAACTAAAATAACTGAAATACTTGGTTGGTCAAGAAGACCCTATCTGATGCTTAAAACATGTTCTAAATCTGAGTCTGCTCGTATCTGAACTAAACTGAACTGAATAGTGATAAACTGAACTGAACTGGGTGGTACTTAACTTAACTAAACTGGATTGAACTGACTAGGGGGAGAGTTTATAATCGACATATAACCACGTGAGCTAAACGTGGAGTCTGATGTATACACCCCACTGGTAGGACCCAATATACCTTGCCAGTGTATAGAGATATGAACTGAGTGATCAAAAAAATGTGGGGCCAATTAGGCCAATAAATACCGTAACCTACGCAGGCACCGTAGTTCTGGGAACCTGGGCATGCTGGAACCCCGATCCACTCGGTGTTAAGTCCTGCTCCCACTGGAATACCTAAACTAAACACTAAGCTGATAGATCAAAATTGGTGTCAAAGACTAGTCAGGGATATATAACTGAAAGTACCCTGAGGGTCTTATCGGACCAGATTTTCAAACTGGGTTCTAGACTGGTCAGAGCTTCTTATTTAGAAGCATCATAACCTTCTAAGAACAAACTGTAATCTAACAAGGGTCCTAGGGATAGTCAGAGATATCTGTCTAAGTGTAATGACCGCCTTGTGGACCAATAACCTGAGTTTTGGATCTGATTCTAATAACTGGTAGGTGATACTGACATCTCAGGAATTTCTGTAGTCAAACTTATTGGCGGACATTATTCTGGTCAACCTAGAGGTTGCTAAAAATCAGACTGAGACTAGGCTGACATTTCTGAGTATATAAACTTGACTGAAATTGTCTAACATACGTTTGACTGAGTTTCTAACACATACAACTATTATAGAAACCCCTAACTCCTAACCACGAATCATACCTACATGCTACGATTTGTAGGACTATTCATGGTATAACCTCAGGCTCCCGAAGTTCATCAGGACTCGAGTCACGAGTCGTAGGTCCTGACCATGATTCGTACCTCGAGTAGTCCCAGTGCAAAATTCCAGGTTTTCTACAGTTTTCAACTTCAACTCCCAGGTCTATTCTTAGCCCTTTCCAGGGCATTACAGTGATATAGCATGCTCATGTCATAGTCCTTTAAGAGCTCTAACCACCTTCTCTGATGAAGATTTAGCTCCTTCTGACTGAATACATATTGGAGGCTCTTATGATTAGTGAAAACATCAATGTGAGCCCCATACATATAGTGTCTGCATATTTTTAGCGCAAACACCACCACTGGTAGCTACAAGTCATGAGTGGGATAATTATTCTCATGAACTTTGAGTTGTCTGGAGGTGTAGGCTATAACCTTGGCCTACTACATCAGAATGCAATCGAGTCCAACTATGAAAGCGTCACCATATACCACAAATCCTTCTGATCCTTCCCGTAGGGTCAACACTGGAGCGGTAGTGAGTCGACCTTTTAAATCCTGAAAACTCTTCTCAAACGCAACTAACCACTGAAATTTCACCTTTTTCTAAGTAAATATGGTTAGAGGAGATTCTATAGAATAAAAGCCTTCCACAAAGCATCGGTAATATCCAGCTAGACCCAAGAAACATCTAATTTTGGTTGCCTAGGTGGGTCTAGGCCAGTCTTTCACGGTTGCTATCTTCTAAGGATCAACTTGAATACCCTCACTTGTGACCACATGACCCAAGAAAGTCTCGAACTTCAACCAAAATTCGCACTTACTGACCTTGGCAAGCAGTTGGCGATCTTTGAGTGTCTGATGCACTATTCTCAGGTGATTAGCATGCTCTCCCTCATTTTTGTAGTACACTAGGATGTCGTCAATAAACACAATGACGAACATATCCAAATACTGCTTGAAAACTCTGTTCATCAAGTCCATAAAGGCTGCAGGGGCATTTGTGAGTCCAAAGGACATCACTACAAACTCATAGTGACCATACCGAGTTCTGAAAGCTGTTTTGGGTATGTCACACTCTCTAACCCTTAGCTGATGATACCCCGACCTGAGATCTATTTTTGAGAAATAGCTGGCTCCCTAAAGTTGGTCGAACAGGTCATCAATCTTGGGTAGGGGATATATGTTCTTGACTATGATTCGGTTCAACTGATGGTAATCGATACACATTTTGAGGGAACTGTCTTGCTTTCGCATGAATAGCACTGGAGCACCCCAGGGAGAGATGCTGGGTTTGATAAAACCTTTATCAAGAAGGTCTTTTATCTGCTCTTTCAACTCCTTAAGCTCAGATGGAGCCATTCCGTAAGGAGGGAAGGACATGGGCTGAGTATTTGGAATAAGGTCTATACCGAAGTCAATCCACTCATGAGGGACTCCGGGAAGATCTTTGGGGAACATATCTAGAAACTCTCTAACAATCAGAATTGGGTTGTCTGAAATACTAAACATAGTATGAAAGCCTCTATGTCTGATAAGTTGCTTGGACAGGCCCCCAGCTAACTCCAAGTATAACTGAATAATGAGAATAACTAAATGAAAGTAAACAACATCCTCAAAAGATAAGGACTCACCACTGATATAGTTGATATCGCCTGCAAAAAACCTACTAGCGATGTTGAGTCTGAGAACCTACACCTGTATCATAATACGATACTGCATAAAAGGTATGCGTCAGTACTTTGAATGTACCGAGTAAGTGAGAGTAACATAATACAATGAAATAAGAAATAATGAAATGCTGAACTGGAAGGCATGCATTAACCAATAGAATCTACTGAACCGAAATAACTGAAATACTGGGTTGGTCAAGAAGACTCTATCTGATGGTTAAAACATGTTCTAAATCTGAGTCTTCTCAGATCTGAACTGAACTGAACTGAATGGTGATGAACTACACTATACTGGGTGGTATTGAACTTAACTGAACTGACTAGTGGGAGAGTCTATAATCGACATGTAACCCCATGAGCTAAACATGGAGTCCGATGTATACGCCCCACCTGTAGGACCCAATATACCTTGCTAGTGTATAGAGATATCAAATGAGTGATCATTTAGTGTGGTGCCAATTAGGACAATAAATACCGTAATCTAACGCAGGTATCGTAGTTCTGGGAACCTGGGCACGCTGGAACTCCAGTCCGCTTGGTGCTAGTCCTGCTCCCACTAGAATACCTAAACTGAATACCAAGCTGATAGCTAGAAACTGGGGTCCAAGACTAGTTAGCGATATGTAACTAAAAGTACCCTGAGGGTCTTATCGGACCAGATTCTAAAACTGGGTCTAGACTGGTTAGAGTTGCTTATCTAAAAGACTCGTAACCATCTAAGAACAAACTGTAATCTGACTGGGGTCCAAGGGCTAGTCAGAGCTATCTGTATAAGTGTCCTAACCGCCTTGTAGACCGATAAACTTAGTTATGGATCTGATTCTAATAACTGGGAGGTGATACTAACACCTCGAGAGTTTTTGTAGTCAAACTGATCAATTGACATTATTCTGGTCAACATAGAGGATGCTAAAAATTAGATTGAGACTAGGCTAGCATTTTTGAGTATATAAACTCTCTGACAGAAATTGTCTAACACATATAACTATTATAGAAACCCCTAACTCTGGAAGATTCAAGAAATTTTGAGAATTCAATACTTATGTAGGATTCTAGTTTCTGTTTTCAAGAGTTCAAGCTAAAATTCACTTTCAATGGAATATGCATTATTTTAGTTACAAATTGGTGGAAAACATCAAAATTTAGCATAGAATAATATTCATCAAGAAATAAACAAGGTCTGATAGCAATATCTTCACAATCAAAAATTTAGGGCTAGAACTGATACTAAACTGAGGAAGGGTTTTAGGGAACAAAAGGAAAGAACAATCCCCTTGTTGAATTCCCACATACCTGTAGAAGAAATTCTGGAAGAAATCCATGAGAAAATCTGAGAAGGAATTCAAACCCTTGCTCCTGCCTTGTGTCTTCTGTAGAGTTTCTACGCACTGTTCTTTGAGGAAATGAAAGAGAATGAAGAGAATAAGATCGTTCTACCACTTCAAATCCCTCCTACATGAACCCAAAAAGACATGGTTTAAGAATTAAAAGAGGTGTAAAATTACGAAGTACCTTGGGAATTAAAAACTGAAATCTGGTCGACAAGGACCAACAAATCTCGGAACGGGTCATTGGTCAAAAAAATGGCTCGTTGGAACCAAGCGCTGGTCCTGAATTAAGAAACTAAGCTCACTAGAATGACCAACAATTTGGTACAGCGGTCAGTTGGAAGGAACAATGGGTCATTGATACCTCCTGAGAACGGGTAGGAAAACGGGCCTTGAGGCGATTAGTCAATACAATGACTCATTGGTAGGAACCATGAGCCATTTATTCCTCTCATTGTCTCAAGGAAGGATACGGAATCCTCTAAACTTGGGATCCAACGGGCAACAAGATGACTCGTTGTTAGAACCAATGGTTCATCCTATGTCTCATTATTTCTCCTCGAACAAAAGCTGTTGAGCTGACAATGACTCAGATAACGGTGCATTGGAGCTTACCACGATCTGTTGTCTGGGTCATTCTACAATAAAATTTTCCTGGTTTTCTCCTGACTTTTCTTGCAAGTTCTGAGTCTGGTATAGGAAAGTTTTAGGGTGTTACATGAACTTTTATGTGGTTTAACTGTTCGTTTTTACTTACCTTGCATACTCCATACATTCTAATTACTGACCGCGTACTCTATGTTGTATCATTTCATGATACAGGTTCGATGGATTAGTCTCAACCATATCGTTAGCCCCTGCTTCCCTCTCAAACTTGTCCAGCCGGTGTTTGTGAGTCTTCATCCTCCGAGGACGTGTAGTCATCTACGTTTTGTTATGTTCTTTTAGTTTCAGACTTTTTTGGGCTAGTTTGGAGTGTTGTCCCATCAGCTCATCAGTTATGTTAGAGGCTTTCAGACATTATGTAGAAATCAACTTGTCGTTATGGTTTAGTTGTAGCTTGATATATATATATGTATGTGGACTTCCACTATTATGCGTGTTGATCTTCCTCTTTATTATGTTGAGTTTAGACATTATGTTTATGCCATGGTAGACTTGGAGCCTCCCAGGGTTTCTTGTCCCGTGTCTCGATTAGAATCTACGCTGAGGTCGTGACATACGCCATACTATAGTCTACTTGTACACCATCACCCCATTCGATCCTATCACTTTTGATTATACCAAGGCTCATTGTCATGCCCCTCCTTGGGGGGTATGACTGGCACCTGGTGCCCTATTAGGACCTGAACTACTAGACTACTGAGCCTAAGCACATCTGGTGCCTGGCTGGCTCTAACTCTGATTCACGGAAACAACGAGCTCTATAACGGCTGTAAATATAGCCTCCGGCCGACTAGCCCTATAGCCACCTGTACTATAACAATAGCTAACCAGAATCATGTCAATATAAGGGAGCCTATGCGGGCCGACAAGGCCACCATGTTGTCTAGTTGAGTCAAATCAGTATAACAAATGCTGAACACCTATGTGACCGGCAAGGTCACCACTGCTGACTGGATAAGGCCTCACACGGCCAAAATAAACAACTAAACATATGCACGGCCCCACACGACCGGCACAACTAACCACAGGGAAATATATACAGACTGCAAGCCTCTAGGAATACTGATAAGATGGTCGGGATAGGGCCCCAACCTACCCGTACTATACAACAAAAGAAAATGATATAAACCTCTGAATATCAAGCTCCGGATGACAGGAGCTGATGAATCTGCGCTGGCTAGAATCACGAGGGATCGACTCCTCGTCTATAGGTACCTGCAGACAAGTAATGCAGTGCCCCAAACGGGGGTCAGTACCAGTGGTACCGAGTACGCAAATCAAGTTGAACATAACTGAATGTAAGCAACATAACTAGAAACTCTAAATAGTAGGAAATATCTGAAACTGTCTAGACTGATGGAATCTAGAACAAGCTTATCTGTACTGGGAGTAAGGCAGGAGCATACCTTTCGACGTGGCGATCTGCTGTCTATCAACTAATAAATAACATATATACACATATATATAACAAACAAGAACCAATACCAGCCCCCATAAGCCGGAAGGTGCCAACCAACAAACAATCTATATACCCCTACCCGTGTCAAAACCATCCAAAAATAAATCCCTCCACTCGTTTACTAACTACGAGCACCTCTACCGGCCCCCTGGGTCTCCATCTCGGGCTATGGCCTCTGATATAAATAACTGTGTCTGAGCCTGAAGGACTCCTATACTATAAATTGTAATCTGTATCTGTATCTGTAATCTGCCCCCTAGGCGCAAGCGCACAACAGGGTAAGCTATACTGCTATGCTGATCAGCCTGATATGGGGAATGCTCCATCCCATCTTCTTCCTACTACGGATGGCATACCACTCCTTGGAGTGGCGTATCCCCACCCTCACGATGGGTCGACACAGTTACCAACCCAAGGGCGGTGAGGACGCTCAAAGGGTGCCCTCATAACACAAACAGGTCTCAACAAACAATAATCACATGTAGCAAGCATGTTTAAACTGAAAATACTATCTGTACTCTGATTTATCATTCTGAACTCTTTTCTGTGTTATACTGATTCTCATACTGAACTATACTGTATCTGAGATATTATCCGACTGTCTGATTATGCTGTAACAGAGATATCATCTGACTGTCTGGCTATACTGTATCTGGGATATTATCTGACTACTTGATATTGCCTTACCAACCTTTATTCTGAATATATATCATAGTATCATAAAACATGCTTGCTAAATTCAAACTGGACTCAATTCTCGACTTCTGAGTTCTTTCATCCATACATCACGCTATTTACTGTACTGGATTACTAACATGCCGAAGGAATTACTTTTACATACCTTCACTTCAGATTTCCCGACTAACTGACGTAGCTCGGTCAGTACATCTGCTATTTCTCCCAACTACATTCATATATATATCAATTAGAACTAAATACGCTAATCTTTTGGAAGAAAATGTAACTTTCAATGTATATATAGCCCAAACTTTGGCTTATCGGAAAACGGTCAAAAACTCGCTATTTCTCGAAAGTCCAGAAGGCAGAAATACTCACTTTAAGGCTAGGAGTATATTAACACTAATTTGGAGCAATTCCACTTACCTTAGCTCGGTAGCACGATGATTCGCTGACCGAATTTCATGAAACTAAATCCGTAGGAATGCTCTATTCGGTCTGTTATATGGGTATAAAACTCACACGCAAGTGCACGTGGTCGAACAAGTAGTAAAGTGGCTTAAGTAAGCCAAGTATCGATCCCACAGGGACTGGGATGAAGTGCAATCTGCTCAAGTGTACTATATTTTAGTTCTAACAATGAAGACAACAGTGTGACCAAGAGTTTGATATTTTGATTTATAATTTTTATGCTAAATCTAAAACAACTATCTAATTTGAGTCTGAACTATGAATGAGAGCATGCGGAGGTTAAACAAACATGTAATGAAATTAGTTATTGATGTAAATTGGTTAGTCTTTTCCTCCGGTTGCTAGCCAAGAACATTTGCCAAGAGATTAAAACTCTCGTATTTAACCTCACTTAAGAATCATGAACCATCCACCTACATTTCTGTGATTAAATGTAATTCATGTTCTAGCCATACAAACCCGGTTCCTAAATTGACTAATACGACTTTCAGGTATATTTCTATCCTGAAAGTAAATCAATTCTGAATTTTCCCAAACCAAGAAAAGATCATATCCTATTAATTCACAACTTTCCAATTTCTTGCTCTCTTGAGTGAAACCGGACTCTTTAGATGTACATTAATGTAGGCCACACATTAATACAGTAAGAACAAGAATTAATAGAACAACCATGGAAGAAAAGATGAAAAACCAAAGAATCAATGATCACATTTCATTACAAGTGTTCATAACCTCAACAAGAAGATGAATTAGCCACTCATTTGTGGATTAAACATTATTAAATGAGTGTTAAAGATACAAACAATTGAATAAAAGGAGAAGGAAAGAGAGAAAAACCCTGATAATTTCGTCCCCTCAACTGCCTGTAACCCACGTTCTTGCTCCACCAACTCAGAATATTGAAAAATGAACCTAAGTGTTCTATTTATACTAGTGGGAATTTTTCCCGGAATAACAAGCAACATGTCACGGAGTGCATCGCGGAGCACTGCCTCCGTGACACGCTACGGACGCGGACCTTCACTGGAACTGAGGGTCTAGGAAATAAAGCCCAACGTGGCACGGCGTGCAACGCGGAGCCAAGCCACCGTGCCACGGACCCATCGCGAACCCACACTGAAATTTGGCTGAAAATTCCCATCCAGGCAGAAGGCCTCTGCGATGGCAGCGTGACACGGCTCCATTGTGGAGCCCCTTTATTTTGTGCTTTCCAATGCCTTGTCCCGTGCTCACTTCCGAGTTCAACCCCGATCTCTTCCAACATGCATTTAAGCTTCCCAAAATTACATTTTACCTGCAAAACAATGCTAATCATGTTGGTTAGTATAAATTCAAATTTTATTACCAATTACATGAGAATGTATACACATTGATAGATAAACAAGGCTAAAATCCCACACCTCATGCAATCCCACACCCCACACTTAAATCCCAAGATCACTTACCCCACACTTAAATCCTTGTTTGTCATCTAACAACAATCCCACACCTCATGCAATTTACATCCCAACCTCGCTACTTTGGTTCAACAATTTAGGCTACGGTCATACCGATTATTCAATACAACAAATCATCAAGAAAACATGCATGGTCCTATTAATGCAATGACCTTCAATACATCAAGACCTCCTAGACTTAAGAATCGACTCTCAATATTGGCAAACTCATGCAAATCAGCTGATAACGATATCCGACACGAAAATTAATCTCTCATCAAGCATGTGCCCTCACAACACAAGAGAATCTTCCCCTTTTTTCTCATATGACTCACAAAATTTTAAGCAGGCGCATTTAAACACAATTTCGCTCTCTCTCCCAAAAGAATTCACATGCATCATGTCATGACCCATAAGCTTGCCCTTAGTGTATTACTCCACTAATATAAAGAAGTGCGATGTAAGATCACGTAGGACTTTAACTGCTTGTAGTGGAAGCTACGGAACTACTAAATATTGGGTTAGCCAATAATAGCCACTAGCGTCCTTAAGCGCCTTTTCAACACATCCCATCAACTCATGGACATTGTTTCTTCTTTCATCCTCCCATTCTTGACGTTTTTCTTTAGTTTGGCCCATCTTATTAAGCACACTTGACACAACAACAAAGGTTGTTCATGCACCTTTATTATAGTTTATTTATAACAAGTGCACCTTCAACCTTTTCTTTCCTTCTATCACTCAGCTTTTCTTTTCTTTTCACCACTCTCACTCTTTTGACACTTTAGGAAAATGATTATCTCTTATTAAGCACTTAAGAGTTTTGTATCGACTTTACGGCTAATGAAAAGAATGGATTAAGCTCGGTTTACACTTTTTGACAAAAGAAAAAAATAATAGGCTAAAGGCTCAACGGGCTGACTAGGGTATACAATCAAGGTGGGTACGACAATGAAAAATAGAAACTTTCGGTTAAAACAAAGAAATGCCTACATCTTTTCCTACAATACACCTCCTTCATTTCGTTTTGACATACACCAGGCAAGTTCTAGACATTTCACAACAACATGGAATAACAACACCTCACTTCACACTTATTGCACATGCTCAATTCAAGATGTATTCACAGACTCTTCAATCAGCTAATTACAAGAATTCAAGCATTAAGCCTCAATCACACTAAATCGAACTCTATGACCTAGGTATCTCAACATATTTACAAAGTTGCATGTTTTCATATGAATCACCTTTGCATTTTAAATATCATGTACAACACGCAACCAGAATTTTGCAACCATACAGTAACTACAGGTTTTGGGATGCAACCCACCAAAGAAAAAAATTGAAAATTAAACGAAAAAAAACTACTCCTAACGACTACATTTCCCTTAAGACGGTCATCATCCATCCATCATAGGGAACGGTCACTACTATGACTTCGGTTCAATGGGACCATTCTAGGTAAAAGAACCGAAAACAAACACCGAGAAACCCAAGAATTGAAAAAAATATTTTAAAAATATCGATCATTTCGATAACAAAAATATGTACAAAATCAGCTAGCAACATTCAGCAACACACAATAATTTCACATAAATTTACAATACAGAATAGCAACTTAACAATTCACAAATCACGGGGAACAACAAAATTTCACAGGCACGACAACAGATTAGAGCATACATATATAACAGCACAACCAGCACCTAACTACTCCCACCCCACACTTAGCTCGAACACTGTCCCCAGTGTTCACAAAGATTAAAATAACACAAAAATTGGGTGGTGGAACTCCCTGATCAATCAAAGTACTCCACTTCTTCGTCAGGTGCTGCTGCTTCGTCTCCCATGTCTGAATCACCCCCGTCATCATCATCGGACTCCATATCAGAGTCCTCCCGATGTGTCTCCTCATCTGTGGGGACATCATCATCCGTGGGCTCTACAAATGCTGGCCCCACTCAGCATAGAGCCCTGGCGTTCTCGCTGAAGGGGTAGTCTAGCTCGAGCTGCCACAGCTCCTCCTCTGTCGCCGTCCTCCCGCCTATCCTCAGCTGGAGCATCTGCATCCCATACATGCGAGCCATATACTGATCATCACGAGCATGTCACTCGCTAAGTGTAAGCACTGGCCCGTGGGTGGTGTCGGTTGCCTTAGTTTTAGTAACATCTAAGGCCCGCCGCTCCATCTGCGGGATGTAGTCAAGGGCCTCTTCCTCGACATCTAGGCCCCTGAGGAAGGTGGTGAGTAGTCCACCAAAGCCGTACCTGTGCGCCTGATGCAACCGGGCTCTCTTCATGGCGGAGATAATCACCGCCCCCACGTTGATCTCCAGCCCTTTCATCAGGGCGTACACCAGGCATACACGATCCCGTGTTACATCTGTCATATGTACCCCCGGGATTAGGCAGGAACAGACAATCTTCAGCCATATTCTGGCTTCCCTCTTCATCTGTGAATAGGGCAAAGTCTGATGGTAGCTTCTCTCTTTGTGTCTGCTCCATCTAGCTGTCAATCGGGTCCCACACAAAGTGCGTCTGATGTCCGCATATGGTAGGGTAATGTTCAGCTGTCGGAGCATGTGGGCGTCTGTGTCCCGCGCTCCTATGATGGCATTGAGGTGGTGGGGCTCAAATGTGACTATTTGCCCTCTGATTTTTATGGTGTGACTTCTAAGTGTCGGGTTCCAGTTGGCATAAAATTCCCGAATCAAGTGCAAGTTACATTCCTTGGGCTCTTCAAAGATGAACTTGAGCCCAGCTTCCTCGATCCGGTGTACAATCCTAGGGAACTCCTGTGCCAACGGTTCCCGTGCTATATGCTCCTCGGGGAAGTATTTGTTTTCTTTGTGCTTTGCGTACCACTTCTTCCCCTCATCCGTCACCCACCTTGTTCCGTATTGGCAGCGTTGCCCGCGTGGAACTGCTGGTGCTGCTGGGACTGCTCTGCCTAGTCTGATTCGCTTCCTTCCGGCGCCAGTTGTTGATGCGCCTTTCCCTTTTTCTTGCCTGCTTGCCATTTTACCTATCAACCCAAGTAGACAAGATCAATGTTAAGCCAATAAATATCAACTTTGGCTAAAGTCGGGTTAAGCTAAGCTACCCCACACTTAGTCCTTAGCTACAGTTACAACATACTGGCAAGATCATGCTTTATTTACACAACTAAACAACCAACTATACAGACATGCTTAGTGCATACGAAGAATTCGACGGTATATATTTGATGTACTACTCAGACTTCGTACAACTAACAACAATCATTACCATCGATAACCTTTTAATCCATCGCACTTAGTAAGGAAAAACAAAGAAACGAAAACAACAACAACAATTTATCTACACGAACCTATACAACCAACCCAATTCTTGCAAATTTTAATATTCCTCTAACCCGAGAATCCGTCAGTCTTTTATCATCCTAACAATTACCACATCGACTCATCTCATTCAACATGTACATCCCGGTATTAATTTCACAAGTTCACTACATTTTCCACTTCAAATTCAAAAACAAGCCCTAGAAATGATGATACCAAGAAAATTCGATTCAATTATGCAATTAACGAGTTCAAGCAATCATAATGACACTCCGAACATTCATCAACAACAATTCAATTGAATTCATGATTAATTTCTACTTAGGGCAAACTTAGCTCACCTCACATGCTCAATATCGAAGAAAATCGACAAGAAATGAGATGAAATCGAAGAACATACCTTGAAGTTGAAGAATTGAAGCAAACTTGATGATTTTCTTAGCCTACTCCGTGTCACGTTGAAGGGGGGATGGGTTTTGGGGAGTTTGGTCACGGAGTGAGTGAAAAATAAGGAAATGGGAGGGGGTTTCGGGGTTAAAAAGTAGAAAAATCATGCGGGTCACACGGCGACCCGGTGTGACCCGTCGCGATATACATGGCAACGTGTCACGGAGTGCATCGTGGTGCACTGCCTCCGTGACACAGAGCCGTCGCGAGCCTGTTCTGGAAATTTTTAAAAATTCCGAATTATACCTCAACGTGTCACGGAGGGTAACGCGGAGGTCCACCTCCGTGACACGGAGCTATCGCCCTAGCTCACTGTTTTGCCACTTTTTATTAATTTTCATACCTCGAATTTTCCCTTGTGATTCCGTGCATATTTTCCTCCGTTTGACCTGAAATTCATCTCACTACACAAAATTGGTTAGAATTATAGGTTTCACTCTAACTAAAAATAAAAACAAAAACAAAAACTAAAAATTTTGTAGTAATTCAAGAAAAAAAAAGAAAAAGAAAAATCTTTTCACACTTTACAAAGAGAAAAAAAAAAATTCCACCGGTTACCTCCCGCACAGCGCCTGGTTTACCGTCGCGGCTCGACGTCGTTAAGCTCAGTTGTCCTCTAGGGTGATGGATGATTTTTCTCGATCACCGTCCTCACCCCAGTAGTGCTTACACCATTCTGGTGGTTTTCCCAATAACTCTCGTGAATCCTTAATCTGCTCATCATCGCCTTGATCACCGAGAGTTCTTCGTGCACCATCGGGAGCTTGGGTGCCTTCTACACATCGAACACCTCCACCTTGTCGTGTGCTCGCATTGTTAGCTGCCCCGCAGCTACGTCAATTAGTGCTTTCCCGGTCGCCAAGAAAGGACGTCCCAAAATAAATGGGACTTCCCCGTCTGGTTCAAAATCCAGCACGACAAAATCTACCAGAAAAATTAGGGAGCCAACTTGCACCAGAACGTCCTCCACAATGCCATCAGGTCTGGCTAAGGACCGATCCGCCAATTGCAAGATTACTGTTGTGGGTCTAGGACTCCCTAGACCCAACTTTTTGAATACCGATGACGGCTTCAAATTTATGCTCCCTCCCAAATCACACAATCCACGAGCTCGGATGCTCTGCCTAATAGTAATCTGTATAGTAAAGCTCCCAGGGTCTTTGAGTTTTGTGGGCAGTCAGTTTTGAATCCGGGAAGTGCACTCCTCCGTTAGAGCCACCGTAGCATACTCAGTCAACCGACTTTTATTTGCCACAACGTCCTTTATATACTTAGAATATTTCGGCACTCCCTGCAAAACATCAACAAGAGGTAAGTTAATATGTACATGTTTCAGCACCTCCATGAATTTCTTGAAACACGCCTCCTCCTTGTGTTTCTTTAATCGTTGAGGGAACGGGGGTGGTGGTCTTTCTGATTCAGCTTCCTTAGTCTTCCCCCTTTCAGTACTTTGCTCCCTCTTGACTTCTGCTGCTCCCGATTGTTGAGGTGGTCTTTCTGGTTCCACCTCTTTCAGCTGCAAACCACTCCTTGTGGTCACTGCATTCACCTGCTTGGGATTGGGATCTGTGTCACTCGGAAGTCCTCCTCTAGGCCTTGTGTTTTGGGCTCCAGCAAATTGCCCAAATTGATATTCAAGTGCCTTGGTAGCTAACTGGTTGTTTTTCACTTCGGCTGCCAATTTCACATAGTCAGCCTGCAATTGAGCTTGATTAGCTATCATGGTCTTGAACATCTCCTCAATGCTGGGTGATGGTGGTGGAGGAGGTGCATTGTTGTTTCTGAATTGTGCTTGATAATTCTGCTGCCCTCCTTGGTTCCTTTGCACACCCTGACCCGAACTTTTCCCCTGATGGTTGTTGCTACCCCAGGAGAAATTCGGGTGATTCCTCCAATTGAAATTGTATCTATTACCATACTGTTGGTGGTTGTTCCTTTGCACATTTCCCACAAAGTTTACCGAGTCAGGATTGGCTCCACAACATTCAGCTGAGTGTTCACTGCTTCCGCACACTTCACACCACATCTGCTGCACTGCATTAACTGGGGCTTAGGGCTGGTTCGTTGTCATGTTGCTGAAGTGGGTGTTAAGTTGATTTTGTAATGCAACTATCTGTGCAGCAATAGCTGTAAACCCATCCACTTCTAGCACTGCTGCTGCTTTCCTTGTTCCTCCTCTGGACGAATCTGCATTCCATTCCGGATTGCCCTGCGAAATACGGTTCAACAAGGTATACAGCTCCTCATAAATTTTCTCCAGTGCTTGTCCTCTAGCTGCTGAGTCTAGCAATATTTTTGTGTGGGGTTCCAAACCCTCTATAAAAGTATGCACCAGCACATCATTGGACTGATGATGATGAGGACAATCCCGCAACATGGACTTGAATCTCTCCCAAGCCTGATATAAATTCTCTCCCTCTCTCTATTTGAAACTTAGAATCTGACTTCTAAGTCTTGCTGTTTTACCGGAGGGAAAAAACCGTATCAAGAATTTCCTCGCAAGATCATCCCACGTAGAAATAGAATTCGGTGGCTCAGCTTTCAACCACCTCTTGGCTTCTCCCAATAGTGAAAATGGGAACAATGTATGCCGGACATAATCTGATGACACTCCAGTGGGGATGTAAGTGTCACTTATCTCCAAAAAATTTTGGAGATGCTGCTGTAGATCTTCATGAGGGAGACCGGTAAACTGCCCGCTAGTGTGCAACAATTGCACCATATTCTACTTAAGTTCGAACCTCCCTCCTGGCTCAGGTTTGCGGATGCTAGATGTGACATTATTAGCATGTGGGATTGCCACCTCACGAACCGGCCGAGCTGCTACTTCTTCGGGCACTAACACTACCTGTACAACTGGTGGATTCTGCTGTTGCTCCATGATCGTCTGTCTGAGCAACTGCAGCTTTCTTTCTAGAGCTTCTCTCCGCTTACTATGAAATATTCTTTCTGGCTCTATATACGAGTCCACCAGCTCCTTGTCTCTTGCCAGCATTCAAAAGAGATGAAATCTGCAAAATACAGGCTAAGACAAAGTTGTCAACACTAAGAGAATAAAAATACAGTAAATTAACACTTAAAACAATTTCACCAATTGCCAGTCCCCGGCAACGGCGCCAAAAACTTGTTCGGTCTGTTATATGGGTATAAAATTCACACGCAAGTGCACGTGGTCGAACAAGTAGTAAAGTGGCTTAAGTAAGCCAAGTATCGATCCCACAGGGACTGGGATGAAGTGCAATCTGCTCAATTGTACTATATTTTAGTTCTAACAATGAAGACAACAGTGTAACCAAGAGTTTGATATTTTGATTTATAATTTTTATGCTAAATCTAAAACAACTATCTAATTTGAGTCTGAACTATGAATGAGAGCATGCTGAGGTTAAACGAACATGTAATGAAATTAGTTATCACTGTAAATTGGTTAGTCTTTTCCTCCGGTTGCTAGCCAAGAACATTTGCCAAGAGATTAAAACTCTCGTATTTAACCTCACTTAAGAATCATGAACCATCCACCTACATTTTTGTGATTAAATGCAATTCATGTTCTAGCCATACAAACCCGGTTCCTAAATTGACTAATATGACTTTCAGGTATATTTCTATCCTAAAAGTAAATCAATTCCCAATTTTCCCAAACCAAGAAAAGATCATATCCTATTAATTCACAACTTTCCAATTTCTTGCTCTCTCGAGTGAAACCGGACTTTTTAGATGTACATTAATGTAGGCCACACATTAATGCAGTAAGAATAAGAATTAATAGAACAACCATGGAAGAAAAGATGAAAAACCAAAGAATCAATGATCACATTTCATAACAAGTGTTCATAACCTCAGCAAGAAGATGAATTAGCCACTCATTTGTGGATTAAACATCGTTAAAGGAGTGTTAAAGATACAAACAATTGAATACAAGGAGAAGGAAAGAGAGAAAAACCCTGATAATTTCGTCCCCTCAACTTCCTGTAACCCACGTTCTTGCTCCACCAAGTCAGAATATTGAAAAATGAACCTAAGTGTTCTATTTATACTAGTGGAAATTTTTCCCGGAATAACAAGCAACGTGTCACGGAGTGCATCGCGGAGCACTGCCTCCGTGACACGCTACGGACGCGGACCTTCACTGGAACTGAGGGTCCAGGAAATAAAGCCCAACGTGGCACGGCGTGCAACGCGGAGCCAAGCCACCGTGCCACGGACCCATCGCGAACCCATACTGGAATTTGGCTGAAAATTCCCATCCAGGCAGAAGGCCTCCGCGATGGCAGTGTGACACGGCTCCATCGCGGAGCCCCTTTATTTTGTGCTTTGCAATGCCTTGTCCCGTGCTCACTTTCGAGTTCAACCCCGATCTCTTCCAACATGCATTTAAGCTTCCCAAAATTACATTTTACCTGCAAAATAATGCTAATCATGTTGGTTAGTATAAATTCACATTTTATTACCAATTACATGAGAATGTATACACATTGATAGAAAAACAAGGCTAAAATGACACTTTTGAGTATCACTTGGGCATATAAATTTGCCCAACATCATGCTCCTTACTGCTTAATACCTCGGTATCTGGAGTTAATTTGAGTTTGGACAGCGTTTGGTGGCGTAATCGGACGAATATTAGTAGGAGATCTTCGTTCCCCCTACTCTCTGTTTTTCACTGGAAATTATAAGGAATTTTAATAAAAAAGCAAAGTTTGGAGGCTTATATACTTGGGCCTGGATAGGGCCTCCGTGACACGGAGCCAAAGCAGAGGCCCTTCCTCCGTGGCACGTTGCCATCGCGGAGGGGCTCTGCCCCGGCTCCTTCCGTGATGGTTCGACGGATTTCTTATCCGGTCTGACCCTGGGCCTTCTCCTAGCATGTACGGCATTCAAAAACTCTTAACCAACATGCGAATAGGCCATCTACATGTCGAGATTTTACGAGGTGTAACATTCTCCCCCCCTTAAGAACATTCGTCCTCGAATGTGAACTTCTATTTATAAGAATTCTCGACTTACTCAAGTTATTTCTAGAATAATTTTGGCAGAGTCTCCCCTGTATTATGGACTATCTCAAGAACCTGAAATGCAGAAAAGTCAAATACAGGTACTCCATGCAATACTATAGCATTCATCAGACAAAAGATTGGAGTCGATTATCTCATTTACACATATACTATAAGGCACTATATAAAATGGCAATACTAACATACCTGTTATCTGACTAGGCTTGGAACAAATGAGGATATCTGGTTTTCATATCTTCCTCTGCTTCCCAAGTCATCTCTTCTCGGTTCTTATTACGCCGCAACACCTTGACAGAAGCAATATCTTTCGTCCTCAATCTACGAATCTGTCTGTCTAAGATGGGTACTGGAGCCTCTTCATAGGCCAGCTCTTCCGTAACCTGGAAATCCTGGACTAGGACAACTCTGCGAGGGTCTCCCATGCACTTCCTTAGCATAGATACGTGGAAAACTGGATGAACATATTCTAATTCTGGAGGCAAGTTCAATTGGTATGCCACTCGGCCTACTCTCCGCCGGATCTGATAAGGCCCAACGAATCTCGGACTGAGC
Source organism: Datura wrightii (assembly GCA_035772735.1). NCBI lineage: Eukaryota > Viridiplantae > Streptophyta > Magnoliopsida > Solanales > Solanaceae > Datura > Datura wrightii. The sequence continues at coordinate 151,645,111 of JASDFA010000018.1, forward strand.
TTACCTTTCTTGCCGAATCTCATCACCCCTTTCATTGGAGATACTTTCAGAAATATCCAGTCATTCACATGAAATTCCAGGTCTCTGCGTTGCACATCAGCAAACGATTTCCGGCGGCTCTGTGGAGTCAGTAGGCATTCTCTGATAAGCTTTACCTTCTCCTCTGACTGATGAATAATATCTGGCCCAATCAGTGCTGACTCTCCCACTTCAAACCAACCAACTGGCGACCTACATTTTCGCCCATACAATGCCTCAAAGGGTGCCATTTGGATGGTTGAGTGATAACTATTATTATAGGCAAACCCAATCAGTGGCAAATGCTCATCCCAGCTACCCCCAAAATCTAGCACACACGCCCGTAGCATGTCCTCGAGCATCTGAATAGTGCGTTCAGCCTGTCCATCTATCTAAGGGTGGAGTGCTATGCTCAAATTAATCTGCGTTCCCAGACCTCTCTGAAATGACTGCCAAAATCTAGCTGTAAATTGTTCTCCTCTGTCAGAGATAATAGATACTGGAACACCATGTAATCTAACTATTTCTCTGATATACAATTCGGCATAATCCTAGGCAGAGAAAGTAGCTTTCACTGGTAGGAAGTGGGCTGATTTGGTCAGTCTGTCAATTATTACCCAAATGGAATCATGTTTATGCCTGGTACGGGGTAATCCTGCCACAAAATCCATGTTTACTACTTCCCATTTCCGCAGAGGCACAGCTATGTCTTGAGTTAACCCGCCTGGTTTCTGGTGTTCTGCTTTTACCTGTTGGCAGTTAGGACATTGGGCACAAATTTCTCTATTTCCCTTTTCATACCTGGCCACCAGTAGATATCCTTGATATCGTGGTACATTTTCGTCGCGCCTGGGTGGAGAGAATAGCGGGCGTAATGTACCTCATTCATAATCTACTGGCGGAGCCGTGAAACGTCTGCACCGCAGCACTTCATCCTCAGTTATTTGAAAATCTGGCGCTTTTCCTTGCTGAATTCTTTCCTTAAGATGGACCAGGTCAGGATCTTCCTATTGTCGTTCTTTCACCCCCACAACTAATGACGACACAACGGTGTTCTGAATTATCACTCTGTTGTCCTCTGTCTCTGCTACACGAACGGCTAGGCTGGATAATTGATGTATTTCTCTGACCAACTCCCGCTGCTCGGGCTGTAAATACGCCAAAATCCCCATCGATTTATAGCTGAGAGCATCTGCTACTATATTGGCTTTCCCCGGATGATACAGAATGTCCACATCATAATCTTTCGATAATTCCAACCAGCAACGTTGTCGCAGATTCAACTCCCTCTGAGTGAAGATATACTGTAGGTCTTATGATCTATGAAAATATCCACATGGACGCCATACAAGTAGTGTCTCCATATCTTTAAGGCGTGGGTCGTGGGTAGGGTAATTCTTTTCGTGTTTCCTCAACTGTCTGGAAGCATACGCAATCACTTTACTGTGCTGCATCAACACACAACCCAACCCAATACCTGATGCGTCACAATACACTGAATAACCCTCTGCACCTTCCGGTAATGCTAACACCGGAGCGGAGGTTAATTTGTCCTATAATTCTTGGAAACTCTGCTCACATTCCTCTGTCCATTGAAACTTTACTGCTTTCTGTCAGCTTAGTCAGAGGTGCCGCTATAGTGGAGAATCCCTCAACAAAGCTTCTATAGTATCCTGCTAATCCCAGAAAACTGTGGACTTCGGTCGGAGTGGTAGGTCTAGGCCATGTTTTGACTGCTTCTATTTTCTGCGTGTCAACCTGTATACCAGCATACGACACAATATGCCCCAAGAAAGCTACTGAGTTCAGCCAAAATTCACATTTGGAGAACTTACCATACAACTGACGGTCCTTGAGAATCTAGAGCACTGTCCGTAAATGGGCCTGGTGGTCTGCCTCTGAGCGAGAATATACCAGAATATCATCAATAAATACTATCACGAACAAGTCCAGGTATGGTCTGAAAATGCTGTTCATCAGGTCCATAAAGACTGCTGGGGCATTCGTTAGCCCAAAGGACATGACAAGGAACTCAAAGTGGTCGAATCTGGTCTTGAAGGCTGTCTTTGGAATGTCCCTTTCACGGACTCGAACCTGGTGGTATCCATACCGTAAGTCAATCTTGGAGAAATATCTGGCCCCCTGTAACTGATCAAACAAATCATCTATTTTGGGAAGCGGATACTTATTCTTGAATGTAACCTTATTCAGCTGCCGGTAGTCATACCCATGCGGAGCGAGCCATCCTTCTTTCTCACAAATAGAACTGGCGCACCCCACGGTGAAGTACTCGACCTAATAAATCCCTTATCTAATAGGTCTTTTAGCTGCTCTTTTAATTCCCTGAGTTCAGCACGAGCCATGCAATATGTAGGAATTGATATAGGCTGAGTGCCTGGTAGTAAGTCGATTGCAAAATCTATTTCCCTTTCTGGGGGAATACCAGGTAACTCATTTGGAAATACATCAGGGAATTCATTCACCACTGGAATAGACTGCAGTGTCGGAGACTCTACCTGAACATCTTGAACCCTGACTAGGTGGTAAATACATCCCTTAGCTATCAACTTCCTCGCCTGAAGGTAGGAAATAAATCTACCTTTTGGCGTAGCTGTGCTACCCTTCCACTCTTGCACTGCCTCCCCTGGAAAGTGGAATCGGACCGTCTTGGTCCAACATTCTACGTTGGCATAGCATGACACCAACCAATCCATACCCATCATGGCATCGAAATCAATCATCTCTAGTTCTACCAAATCTACTGTAGTCTGACGATCAGCAACCTCTACTGTACACCCTCGATAAATTCTAGTAGCTATAATGGAGTCACCGACAGGTGTAGATACTGAAAAGGGTTGTTGAAACAATTCTGATGAAACACTAATCTTTTGAGCCACAAATGGGGTTACATAGGACAAAGTGGACCCTGGATCAATCAATACATAAGCAGGGTATGAGAAAATAGTCATCATACCTATTACCACATCTGGAGACGCCTCTAAGTCCTGTCTACCTGGTAATGCATAGGTATGGCTTGAGCCCGTACCTGAACTAGAGGCTCCTAATCTACCTCGGCCTCTACCTGCTGAACCTGAGGGCCTACGCCCTGCCGAGGCTGCTGGAGCTCGTGGCCTTTCTAATGTTCTGTCCTAGCTATCTCGGCTACCTTGCCCCCTGGCCGGACAATCTCTCATCATGTGCCCCTCTTGCCCGCATATATAACACCCTGTGGAGCCATATCTACAATCTTCAGTGTGAGGCCGACTGCAAATAGGGCAGGGTGGGGGTGTGTATCTGCTTTGCTCTACCCTCCTCTGCTGAGGTGAATCCACCATTCGAGAACTAGCACCAGACTCTGACTGCCCTCGACGAATAAATCTACCCCTCTGCTGTTGTGATGGAGGAGGGGGTCTAGGAGGCCTGTCTGACAACCGGGGCCTGGATCCTCTCTGAATCTCCCTTTGTATTTCATCTGAGCTATCCCTACGGCGCTGCTCCTGATTTGTTTGTCTACTGTCCTATTGTCGCTGTCTAAGGCCCTTAATAGTCTGGGCAAAAGCCTGCACCTGGGCAATGTCCATATCTTCCCATAATGTAGCTGTCATGCATGCCTCAATGTATTCTGGGTTCAGCCCCATAATAAACCGGTGGACTCTAGACGACAAGGTGTCCGCAAAAGCTAGAGCATAGCGGGCTAAGGAGTCAAACTGTAGGGCATATTCTCGTACGCTCCTCGCCCCCTGCTCCAAGTGCAAGAACTGCTCCATCCGGGCCTAACGAATCTCCCGTGGCAAATAACGATCCAGGAAGGCCTTCAAGAAGCTGGACCAGGTCGGAGGGGAAACATTTCTCCCTTGAGACCTTTCCCAGCTCTCGTACCATAATACAGCTACATCTTGCAACCGGAATACTGCTAACTCAACTGATTCTGTAGGTGTCACATGCATGACCCGGAAGATTCTTTGCATCTGATCTAGGAAATCCTGAGGGTCCTATGCCTGATCTGACCCTGTGAAATATGGGGGACCCAATGCTAAAAATTCCCTGACCCTCGAACTGCCAGATCCACCAGATGGCTATGCTATTATAGGTGGCACTGACTGGCGCTGAGTGGCCATCATTTGTGCCAACATAACAACTGCACTGTGAACCTCCTGGTCAGATGGTGTAGGTACAGGAGCTATCGGAGGCAGTGTCGTTCTGAATGGCTCCTGGTGAGATGGGGACTGCTGAGAAGGATGTGATGATGCCGCTATATCACCCTCAGATCGAGATGATTCTAAATGAAGCTGAGGAATCCTGCTGGTGCCTTCTCCTGTTGCGGTATCCGACCTTCTACCTGTGGCAGGGTATCGCTGGTCTAACATTTTTATTTGTAGACAAAGAATATGATAAGTTTTAAGAACTCGACCCTATACTGTACTGTTCTATGGAACGACGGAATATGAAGAAAGAGTAACCATCCTATTATGCCTTGCAGCCTCCTGCCTATAGTATGTGGGGCACAACACATCCATAGACAAGACTCTACTTAGCACGGCTTGCAGACGCCCTGTGACACGACCAGCTCTGATACCAAGTTTGTCACACCCCGCCTTGGGGGGTATGACTGGCACCCGGTGCCCTATTAGGACCTGAACTGCTAGACTACTGAGCCTAAGCATATCTGGTGCCTGGACGGCTCTAACTCTAATTCAAGGAAACAACGGGCTATATAACGACTGTAAATACAGCCTCCGACCGACTAGGCCTATAGCCATATGTACTATAACAACAGCTAACCAAAATCGCGTCAATATAAGGGAGCCTATGCGGGCCGACAAGGCCACCATGCTGTCTAGTTGAGTCTAAATCAGTATAACAAATGTTGAACAGCTACGTGACCAGCAAGGTCGCCACTACTGACTGGATAAGGCCTCACACAGCCAACATAAACAACAAAACATACGCACGGCCCCACACGACTGACAGAACTAACCACAGGGAAATATATACAGACTGCAAGCCTCTAGGAATACTGATAAGATGGTTGGGACAGGGCCCCGACCTACCCGTACTGTACAACAAAAGAAAATGATATAAACCTCTAAATATCAAGCTCCGGATGACAGGACCTGATGACTCTGTGCTGGCTAGTATCACGAGGGATCGACTCCTCGTCTATAGGTACCTGCAGGCAAGTAACGCAGCACCCCAAATAGGCATCAGTACCACTGGTACCGAGTATGCAAATCAAGTTGAACATAACTGAGTGTAAGCAACATAACTAGAAACTCTAAATAGTAGGAAATATCTGAAACTATTTGGACTGATGGAATCTAGAACAAGCTTATCTTTACAGGGAGTAAGGCAGGAGCATACCTGTCGACGTGGCGATCTTCTATCTATCAACTGATAAATAACATATATATACATATATATAACAAACAAGAACCAATACCAGCTCCCATAAGCCGGAAGGTGCCAACCAACAAACAATCTATATACCCCTACCCGGGTCAAAACCATCCAAAAATAAATCACTCCACTCGTTTACTAACTACGAGCACCTCTACTGGCCCCCTAGGTCCCAGCTCGGGATATGGCCTCTGATATAAATAACTGTGTCTGAGCCCGAAGGACTCCTGTATTGTAAATTGTAATCTGTATCTGTATCTGTAATCTGCCCCCTAGGCGCAAGCGCACAACAGGGTAAGCTATACTGCTATGCTGATCAGCCTGATATGGGGAATGCTCCATCCCATCATCGTCCTACTGCGGATGGCATACCACTCCTTGGAGTGGCGTATCCCCACCCTCACAGTGGGTCGACACAATTACCAACCCAAGGGCGGTGAGGACGCTCAAAAGGTTCCCTCATAACACAAACATGTCTCAACAAACAATAATCAGATATAGCAAGCATGTTTAAACTGAAAATACTATCTATACTCTGATTTCTCATTCTGAACTCTTTTCTGTGTTATACTAATTCTCATACTAAACTATACTGTATCTGAGATATTATCTGACTGCCTGATTATACTGTAACTGAGATATCATCTGACTGTCTGGCTATACTGTATCTGGAATATTATCTGACTACCTGATATTGCTTTACTAACCTTTATTCTGAATATATATCATAATATCATAAAACATGCTTGCTAAATTAAAACTAGACCCAATTCTTGACTTCTGGATTACTAACTTGCTAAAGGAATTAGTTTTACATACCTTCGCTTCGGATTTCCCGACTAACGGCGTAGCTCGATCAGTACTTCTGCTATTTCTCCCAACTGCATTCATATATATGTCAATTAAAACTAAATACGCTAATATTTTGGAAGGAAATATCACTTTCAATGTATATATAGGCCCAAACTTTGGCTTATCGAAAAACAGTCAAAAACTCGCTATTTCTCGAAAGTTCAGCTGGGAGAAATACTCACTTTAGGGCTAGGAGTATATTGACACTAATTTGGAGCAATTCCACTTACCTTAGCTCGGTTGCACGATGATTTTCCGGCCGAATTTCATGAAACTAAATTCGTAGGAATGCTCCTTACTGCTTAATACCTCGGTATATGGAGTTAATTTGAGTTTGGACCGCGTTTGGCGGCGTAATCGGACGAATATTAGTAGGAGATCTTCGTTCCCCCTTCTCTCTGATTACTCTCTATTTTTCACTAGAAATTATAAGGAATTTTAATAAAAAAACTGATGTTTGGAGGCTTATATACTTGGGCCTGGACCGGGCCTCCGTGACACGGAGCCAACGCGGAGGCCCTCTCTTTGTGGCAAGTTCCCATCACGGAGGGGCTCTGCCCCGGCTCCTTCCGCGATGGTTCTACGGATTTATTATCCGGTCTGACCCCAGACCTTTTGCTAGCATGTATGGTATCAAAAAAAATCTTAACCAACATGCGAATAGGCCATCTACATGTCGGGAATTTACGGGGTGTAACACTCATTGTACCTAATGTTGTTCAAGAATTCCCCTATTTTCCAAGCTTGGCTAATAGTTGAGCTTCATGAACTTCAACCTACCGAGCATCTAAGGTAGGAATAGGGAGTTATCCTGAGCGTATATGTTGTAACCACCATTCCCATCATGGCGGAACATTCACAGGGCTTAGAGTAAGGAAATCGTGAGCATGAATCATTCAAGAAATCTAAGTTTGGAATATACATAAGATAGCACGACCTTATGAGCCTTTAAGGCAATTCTAAAGACTGAGTTCATAGAGCTGAGCATAACAAGAGATATGAGTTTTTCATATGTAACGAATTTCATGACACTGTGATGGAATCTATGGAATCATGGTTTGAGACTAGGATCGCTTTTTGAAGGGTTACTTCTACTTCTTATTCTAGGAATCTGAATATGGGCATGAATTAAGTTTCTTGTTGGCTTAAGCATAAGGGAAACATCTAAATAAGTAAGGACCAACATCCCATAGTTACCATTCCTTGAATCTCCACACTCAGAAACTCAAGGCTTGACGTGGTCCTTCAACTTATCATTTCCCCCTTAGCCTAGAAGTAATCACCCTCAGTCTCTGGACCTCTTCCTAAACTACATAGAATGCACTAACTCTTGACAACTATTTTGACTCTAAGGTTACCTTAGGAGGCTTCATACTTCTTCTATCCTATCCCTCCGTTCACATAATCCTCTCACCGTTCAACATAATATACTGAAATAAAACTCATACCAAGACACCAAAATGAATCATATGCCCTATACTATAGTTCCTGAGCCTAGAAGTATGCAAGAGTCAACATGAAAAGCTCATAACATACCTGTGAATACCTCTAGAAAGCTCCCCCGATCCTGGCGTTGTCCACTATCTTCACTAGCTGACGCGCCCTGCTGAGGTGGGCGAGTAGTCGGAGCTACCAAAATAGTGGCTAGAGCTCTACCTTCGCCATGTTTAGCTGCTGGACAATATATGCGTTTATGAATGGGTTTGCCACACCTGAAGCAAGCATCGGAACCCACCAAAGCACCTTACCAAGTGGTTCTTTCTATAGCTCTTGCAAGCTCGATAAGTATGACCATTGATGTCACTCTTCTTGGATGGTGGACAGTCTCGAATTTTTTGGCCAGGATTCCCACACCCAAAGCAGACATCCCAACCGATAAAGCGATTTCTGGGGTGTTTCCATCCATATTTCTTGCAGACTGGATATGCAATCTCTGTCACCACAGATCTACATGGAACACTACCTGTCGATAGTGCCATGACTAATGACCTCTGATAAGGCTGTGATCGATGTCCACCACTTGTCCTCTGCTGGGCAACCTCACTTTTGTCTATCCTGGCTATCTTGTTCCCTTTTCCTCTTTCCCTAAACTCCACATCCGCCTCTTGTTGGTAGAACTCAGATGGGTCCTTCTTAGTTAATTCTTGAACCCTAGTAGCTGATGTCCCTCTATTAGTGTTAGCAGGTACAGTTTCCTTCTAGTTAAGCTAGATGGCCATGACGTGCATCACATCTAAAGGCCACCCCAAGCACTGCATCGGTAACTTACCCATTAAGGGGGCCTACTTGAGATGGTGAGGCTAGCTGACTTCCATCACCAATTTCTCTTTTGTTGACTCTTCTAGGAGGCATTTTCTGCGATCGTGTACATCACAAGTTAGAAGAATACTGTGTGAAACTTTATAGCACGAGAAAGATTCACGAAAGAAGGAAAATTTTCTAAAACGTCTTGTAGCCCCTTCCTTATAAATGTGGAGTAGTTCACGCCCATGAAAAAGACTCTACTTAAGGAGAATCTCGGACACCCTAGAACACTCTAAACCTAATGCTCTAATATCATGTTTGTCATGACTCGAGTCTACACTTTGGACCATGATATGAGACCTAGAACCACGAATGGATCCATGCTAACAGATGGAATAGAATACTACAAGCATGTACATAATATAATATATAAAAACACTGATCAAAAACTAACTGAAATGTAGAACACACACTCATGGATAACAAGATAATCTGTTAATTTAAACACCGAGTCACAAAACTAAACATACCAACTCTATGTCTGCAAGCCTCAACTACTGATGAGCTGCTGGAACAACCCCCCAACTAACTCTAATTCTAAAGCTAAAACAGGGTAAAATAACTTTAATGAAGTAGATAACTGTATTCCATGGAAGATGAGGACTCACCACTGCTAGCTAATCACGTTTGGAACGTATATAATCGCGGGTCTGAGACTGATCGTCCAACCTATTCATGAGACGTTATAACATAGAGTATGAAGTACATACTTTAAATATACTGAGTATGTAATGAAAGTAAACACGCTAGTAAATCGATAGTCTGAAATCATTTATATATAACAAGCAAGCATAAATGTAAAGGCAACATGCTAAAAGCCATATTCTTGAAGTAATCAAAATAATGAGATATTCATCATTAAGCTGAAATATGATGAACCAATGTTTAGAAATAGAAATCATATAAGGTACCATGTTTGAAATCCTAAGTAAAAGCTCATAAATTAATTAATGGGTCAATAGCGCTATAAAATATAGTATCATAAGTCATGAACATGAATAACTTAAAACATTAGAAACAATGGGAGACTTATCATAACCGACACCATCATGAGGGAACTTACATGATGCCCAACTATCTTGCTCAAGCTGGCAGAGCTGTTCCAAGTTTCCAAAGCTAAGGAACGATTTAGGCGTGATATCACATGTGAATCCCCGTAGGATTTGAATATGAACACATACCCACAGTGGCACACAGTTTTTGAGAATTAGGGTTTGCTTGAACCCCTAGCCTTCTCGGTGTTAGACACTAGTCCTAAAAACATGCACATGGTTCATAAATATTATCATGAAAATATACTTGAACTTGCATGGGCTGTCAAAAATATGAAATCATAATCATAATTGACATGTGTGAAATATTCATGAAAAGATGCCATAGAGTTGGCTATGATACTTGAAATTGAATTTCATGAAAATAATACATGCTTGGATAAAACTTCAGAACTTCGAAATCATTGAATCATAAGTTTAGGAATCCATATGTAGTCATGGATAATTTGATAATTCATCATACTTGAAATCATGAGCTCATAAGCTTAAAATCCATAAATCATGCATAATAGGGCATAATCCTCATATACTTGTAATCATGAATTAGTAAGTAAATTTAGAGTCAAATCTGCCCTAATAGCCATAAATCATCAATTGAAACATGAGAGAATTAAACCCATAAAGAAAGAATGGAATATTTTATGGGATTGGATAAAATCCTAAAATCCAATTTGATATGCTTACAGACTTAAAATCATAGGATTGGGTTGGAATTAAGCATGACAGTGGAAGAATTTCCCCCTTTCATAATCCTACATACCTCGGTGAACTGATTTCTTAACTTGGCTTGAGAGCCAAGAAGATTTGATGAATATGATGTTGATGAACCCTAGCTTTTCTCTTGAGAGCCTTGAGAGAATTTAATAATCCAATTAGGGTGTGAGGAAGAGAATGAATTTTCTAGGGTGAACATTCCCCTAAAAGCACTATTTCCCAAGTTTTAAACAATGTAGTTTAGGAGTTAAGAGCTTGGAAATTATAAAAATGACCTTAATGATTCGAAAGGAAATTTCATACTGCCAGAAATGACAAGTTATTTGATGACTTGTTAGGTCAAATGATGAGTCACGTAGCGATTGTTAAGTGAAATGACAAGTCACTTAGCAGGTCATCAGGGATTTGACGACTCGTTGTCTTAATCCGTGAAGTACACTGGAATTCACCACTTTCCCTACTATTGCTTAAATAACTAGTCACTTAATGACGCGTTGGGTGTCCAAATTACTCATCACTACCATTTCATGACTGTCTGATAATAGCATTTCACCAAAAGAAAGTCACTTGACGACCCGTTGGGTCAAACGACTAGTCAGTTAATGACTCATTGGGAAACTTTTTGATCTGTTCAAATGATGAATCATTTGATGATTTGTTAGGCCAAACGACGAGTCACTTGATGACGAGTTTAAATGATACGGTGCAGATTTTTCTGCTTTCTCTATTTCAACTCTCGAGTTTGATCTTAGGGACTTTTAGGGTGTTACAATCCAGAAAGATCCTGATTTGCAGAAAAGAAGATGGCTTGAGCTTCTCATGGACTAAAACATGAGTGTTCTTTATCATCTGGGAAAGGAAAATATATTGGATAATGCGCTTAGCAGGTTGTCGTAGGGATCGTGGCTGATGTGGATGATGGAAAGAAGGAGTTCGTTAGATATGTCCATTGGCTCGCTCTCTTAGGCGTTCGCCTTATGGATTCATCAGATAGTGGTGTCATTGTTTAGAAAGATTCGACATCTTCATTGGTGATAGAGTTTAAGGTGAAACAAAATGAGGATCCTTTCTTGGTTAAGTTGAAGGAAGCAATCCACAGTTATAAATTAGAGGTTTTCTCTTAAGGGGGAGATGGTGTACTTTGCTATCAGGGTTGATAATTTCTTTCAGATGTTGATGACTTGGGAGAGCGGATGTTGAGAGAGGCTCAGATCTCTCGACATTTTATCTGCCTAGGTGCCACCAAGATGTATCATGATTTACGGGAAGTCTATTAGTTGAATGAAATAAAGAAGGATATCGTAGAACGTTTGGCTAAGTATTCAAATTTCCAACAGGTTAAGGTTGAGAACCAGAGACCGGGAAGTATGACTTAGGACATTAGTATTCCTACTTGGATGTGGGAAGAGATAAACATGGACTTCATTATAGGTTAACCTCATATACACCGATAGAAGGATTCGACATAAGTGATTATAGACCGGATGGATAAATCAACACATTTCTTGCCAGTTAAGACCACAAATTCAGCTGAGGATTATGCTAGACATTACATTGAGGAGTTGATCTCTAATAGGGGTACATAGTTCACCTTATTGTTTTGGAAGTTATTTCAGAAGGGTATTGGTTCTTAAGTCAAGCTTAACAGAGCTTTTCACACACATATAGATGGTTATGCCAGGCAACCATTTAGACTTTAAGCACATGTTGAGAGCTTGTGTGATTGATTTCAAGAGAAATTGGAATGATGACTTGCCTCTCATTAAGTTTGCCTACAATAACAGTTATCACTGTAGAATTCAGATGGCTCTGATTGAGGTTTTTATGGACAGAGATGTTGTAACACCTTAGATTCTGAAATGGCTTTTCGTATCAAAGAATAGAAGTTTCAAGATTTGATAGGGTCTACGCCAAATATGACATCTCTTCAAGCTAGTAAAGAACCATCACATGGGGAGTTAGTCAGTTACTTAGTTTACCTCACAGTTTTCGAAGTTATTCCAGAAGGGTCTTGGTACTTAGGTCAAGCTTAGCACACGTTTTCACTTGCAGATTAATGGTTAGGCCGAGCAGACCATTCAAACATTAGAGGACATGTTGATAGCTTTTGTGATTCACTTCAAGAGAAATTGGGATGATCACTTAACTCTGGTTAGGTTTGCCTACAACAATAGTTATCACTCCAGCATTTAGATGGCTCTGTTTGAGGCTTGTTGATGTTGCAACACCTCAGATTTTGAAGTGGCTTTTTATAAAAAAGTATAGAAGTTTCAAGGTATAATTAGGGTCAACGCCAAATATGACATCCCGTCAGACTGGTACTAAAAGTCAAGAGATGAGTCGTTATCTTGACCATCAATAGTACCCAAATTTAGCACGTTCCTCTTAAGGGTGATGATGAAGATGATGGAAAATCAAGTGGATGAGGACGCGTCACTTTGATCATCACTTGGCTTGGATATCTTGCCCTTCTACTTAAGGGAAATAGTGGAGACGCTAGATCGTCAGACTGGTGATTGCGCGTCACTTTGATAATCAAATGACTAGAGGGACCAAGACTACAGAATCACTTAACGGTTTCTCCAGGGTGTTTACATCACTTCACACTCTTTTAACTCCTAAAATACATAGTATTGGGGTATTTTGAAGGGGAATTAAAGGGGATTAGTCAACATTCTCCTCTCATTGTCTCCTAAACTCCGAAGAATGGACCATAAAAGTTCAAGGTTTCTCTCAACGTCATGTTAGAGTTCTTCCTCAAAGCTTCAAAATTCAAGTTTCATTTAAGGGGTTTTCTTCTCTAAGTGTGTGGGACTTCAATAAGGGTCTTCTTCCTCCCTTGTGTCCAATGATTTTCATCAAAACCTAGCTTTGATGTTTTCTAGAAATCATGATATATGGTTTTGTTCTAATTGTTGTCTTTCCCTATCTTCTCTATGATTCCATATTTTCATGATTAGAAGTACTATATATCCATGATAGTATTTTTTATATATACAACATCTTTCAGATGACCTCAAATTTGACATGGTTTTTCATAGAATTTACTCACAAATTAGTTGTATCTTAAATTAGCATGAATTGTCAAATATACATAATTTTCTCAAAGAACAATGCATCCATGCATTAAAGTAATAACCATGATCTCAGTATACTCGGTAAAAACAAAATTATTAGAAAATTAGTATATACAGTGTTTCTAGAAATAACAACAGTCCAATTAGTATTCCAGTTTTATGAGTTTATTAGGTCCTTTAGACTCTCAGAACACTTCCAGATAAGTAGTTCTGATTTAGTCTAAGGACACAGTTTCAAGCTATCCATACCATATAGATATATATAGATATATACATAATTATGTCTTTATTTGGGAGTTGTACTTAGCACAGAGTGGGCTGGGGTTCAACACACCCAAATTCCCAGAACTACATGCCACCGTAGATTATTAGACCAAATGCGCCTTGATTAGCGATAACACATATTAGTCACTATACCCTGGCAAAGTATAGTATGCCCTATCGATGGTGAGTATATATCGAACTCCGCATCTACCTCACATGGTTAAATGCCAGTTAATAGACTCTCCCACAATACAGTTACAATATTAAGTCTTAGTCTCAGTTTCAATTTTCAATATATGTACATGGACCTAAAAATCAGTTTTGCAATCATTTATAGTACATTCAAATTTTCATGTTATTTCAATACTTATGCATTAAGATAGAGTCACTATACATTAGCCCAGTTATTCTTTCAGATTTTACTAGCATGCTATATATCTCACATTATCAGTACATTCAAAGTATTAACCGCATACTCTCTATGCTATATAATGTTATGATATTTGGTTAGATACCAATCTTAGAATTGCAGTTAGACTCCTCCGACAACATCAAGTAACATTCAGTAGTGAGTCCTCATATTTCGAGGACCAGAGTATCTCTCTTATTTCAGTTTTGTTGTCATTTTTAGTTTTCAGATTTTGGAGTTAGCTGGGGACTTGTCTTAGGAGTCATTAGTTTTAAAAGGCTTTCAGATAAAATGTATTAATTTCGGCTTATTATTTTCAGTGTTGTTTAAAACATCAGTATTTACCAGATATTATCTTTATCTCAGAAAAGAATGTTTTACACTTTTATTAGTTTCCACTCAGTTTTCTATTTAATTCATAGTATGTTAGTAACTTGCTATGCCATAAGTTAGCTTGGAGTCACTTGTGACTCTAGGCACCATTTTGCGTCCATGGTGTAAACTAAAGTCGTGACAAACTTTGTATCAGAGCATCAGGTTTAGAGTGTCCTAGGGTGTCTGAAAGCCGTGTTATGTAGATTCTTGTTCATAGGTGTGAGAGCGCCACACTTATAAGGAAGAGGCTTCATGACAATTTAGGAAGTTTTCCTTCTCTTATGATTCTTATCATGAGATAGGGTGTGAAACTCTAAATTATCCTTCTAACTCGTGCTCTATATGTTAATATACAATGCCTCTCAATAGAGCTAATGGAAGAAGAAATGAAAATGCAAGCCAGCAAGCCCTACCAGCCCCTCAAAATGAGCAGGTGTCACATGTTGAGTTCTGTGTTGCGTTCCAAATGCTTGCCTAGGCTATGACCAACTAAGTCAACTAGCAGACAGTTGCACCTACTAACCTTAATTGAACTACACCTGCTACCAGAGTTCGGGACTTCATTCAGATGAGTCCCTTAGAATTTCATGAGTCAAAGGTAAATGAGGACTCATAGGATTTTATTAGAAAGGTTCAAAAGATCACACGAATCATGAGTTCACCTCTGTCTATAGTGTAGATTTTGCTGCTTATCTGCTGAATGGAGTGGCCCATCTATGGTACTGATAGTAAAAAAAGGGAAAATGAGTTGGTGTAGGTCCGATGTAGTGGGATGAGTTCACGATCGTGTTTTTAGATGGGTTTTTTCCTTGTGAAATGAGGTAAGATAAAGTGGAGAAGTTCATCAATCTAAAGTAGAACTCCATTATAGTACAGAAGTATGTGGTGAAATTTACTCAACTATTCAGATACGATCCAAAGACGGTTGCTGAACCCAGGGATCGGATGAGCAAGTTCGTGTGGGACCTGGTGGTCAAAGAGTGTAGATATTCCATGCTTATCATTAATATGGACATTTCTAGGCTTATGATTCATTCCTAGCAAATTATTATACCCCGAAAGCCTTAAGATTAGACTCGAGAGTTGAAATAGAGAATATAGGATTTTCTGCACTAGGCTACAGAACGAGTTGTCCTATGACCCATGAGGATGACCACGAGTCGTTAAATGAATCATGGTGAGGTTTATTACTTAAGTTGAAAATTTTGGTTTTTGGGTCACTATGAGAATGACCACAAATTGTGGTCATCCCCACGACTTGTTAAGTCAGCCGTGGTCAAGGTTGGTTGAAGAGAAGGGAATTATGGGCAGTGAAG
This sequence comes from Datura wrightii, assembly GCA_035772735.1. NCBI lineage: Eukaryota > Viridiplantae > Streptophyta > Magnoliopsida > Solanales > Solanaceae > Datura > Datura wrightii. The sequence goes on from JASDFA010000018.1 coordinate 151,660,889, forward strand.
ATAATGAGAGGTGACCATGAGTCGTGGTCACCCGTAATGACTAGTTAAGTCCCCCATGATGATCCCCAGTTGAAGTTTTGGTAGTGTACTTGATGACTTGTGGACACGACTCGTGACCAGTGTATGACTCGTCCAGTCCCTCGTTTGGACTGGCAGTCTGTTTTTTCCTATGAGTTTAGCAAGGTCTTCTTCGTAATTCCTATGATCCTAAGGCCTAAACCACATCATTTTTAAGGTATGAATAGTGAATTTTAAGAAGGGTAAGTTCATCTTAAGCTATTCGTAATTCATGCATGCAAGCTTAGAAGCCTAGAGATGTGACCAAGCTTAATTCCTTCCAAGTTCTTCTCAAATCTTCCTTGGGCAATCAGAGGAGTTGTAGAATCAGATTCTCTCAGGTATGTAAGTTTATGAATGAGTGAAATTGTTCACCCATTCCTATTCCCTCTCTAATTCATGAAAATATATATGTTGATCCTATGGGGTTTTAACCCAATGCATGAATTTCCTAAGTTTCTACCGTGGGTATAATCTAAGCATGTTTCTATTATTTAATTATGATTTGTGGGCAAGTTTTACAATGTTTTCATTTATAATCATCTTTTCATGTTTTATAAATTATGATACCCATCCATGAGAAGTTCATGAAAGTTGAGAACTATGATATATGTTAACGCATGATGAGAGAATTATGAGAAAAGCATGTTTTCAAGTTAACCATGTCTATGATCATGTTTTCAAGAGAATAATGTATTTTCAAGCATGTTTAAGTATTGGGCAGCCCAAATGTTCAAGTATGATTTATTTAAATTCACGAATTAGCTTACCACATTGTTTTGGAGTTAAGAGTCCCAATTATGTTTAGCTTGTGGCATGGTTTGAGCCAAGGCTCCTCATGTATGATTACAGATTTTATATGTACATGATTATTCAGCTTCGTCACTAGACGATGGTCATCTTCATTGAAAAATGATGGAGAGCATATGCATGTTTTTGGGATTAGTGTGTAGCATCGAGTAAGGTAAGGGTCAGCCAACCCTATGCCACAGAACTACGAGCCATCATAGGTATGATCAGATAGTTGGGACCTCCTTTGTGAGATTTCCCCTTCCCCAAGGGCCCTTCAGCTTGATATTAATATCATGGTAGCGTCCTTAGCCTTGGCAAGACTTTGGACGGCTCTTCCCACTTGAGTGTGATAATCGGGATCACGTAAGCTCTATCGTGGTAATGTCGGTAATATGAAGAGCCTACCATTGTTCCTCATGATTTTCATTATGCATGTTTATCATTCATGATGTATATATGTATGTTCTAAAGTAGGTTTGACCCAATGTTCAATTTTACTTATGATTATCAGATTTCAGCTTTGGGTCATCCCATTCAGGTTTGATGTTCAGTTATGTTCAGATAATGATTTCATAAAATAGTGTGCAAGCCCTACTATCAGATTCTTATCTTGATTATGTTTTATATTATGCATGTTTTAATTATTTTACTTACTTAAGCGGTTTTACTTACCTTGAATACTTGGTACATTCCACGTACTGACCGTATAATCTATGTTGTATCGTTTCATGACATAGGCTTCGATCTTCAGATTCTGCCCCGTTACTAGCCAGCTTCCGAAGTTAGCATTCAATCTCAGTTGGTGAGTCCTCATCTCCCAATGACCCTCCCTTATAAGTTATTTCTTTACATTTCCAGTTTCATTCTTGGAGAGTTAGTTGTGGTCTAGTCCCATCAACTCATCACACATAGATTGTATTTAGCTTAAGACTCATGTTGTTTATTCAGATTTTATGTTATGTTTAGACTTCCACTATGTCAGTTATGTTGATCTTCCTCTTTCATATTACTACATTAGATATTATGTTCATGCCGTAGGTCGACTTGAAGCCTTTCGAGGTTCCTTGCCCCGTGTCTTGATCGGGCCCATGTTCGGGTCGTGACAAACATGGTATTAGAGAAATAGGTTTTTAAGTTTCACAGGGTGTCTAGAAGCCGTGTTAAGTGGAGTCTTTTTAATGGGTGTGAAGCGTGCCTCACTTATGACGAAGAAGCTACGAGACGTTTAGGAAATGTTCCCTTCTTTCATGATCTATGTTGTGCGGTGAAATGTCTCTCTATCCTTCTAACTCATGCTATTCGTGATTGCAGAATCATGCTTCCCCACAGTGTTAACGGCAGAAGAAAAGGAAATGGAAATGGTTACGAGAATGGCAATGGAGACGGGCATCAACAGGCCCCACCAGCCCATGAACACCATGCGCTGAAGCTGGTTTCCCATGCGGAATTTAGGGCGGTCATTCAGATGCTAGCATAGGCCTTGACCACTAGGTTAATAAGTAGGTGGTAGTACATATCCCTTAGAACGGGAATGCGACGGCAACACGAGTCAGAGATTTCCTAAGGATGAACCCTCTAGAGTTTCTTGGGTCAAAGATGGATGAAGATCCACATGAGTTTACCGATGATATTCTAAATATCACCCAGGTTATGGGGGTGACTGGGGAGAAGTGTGCTGATTTGGCCTCATATCAGTTAAAAGGGATCACACACATTTGGTTCAAATAGTGGAAGGATAATAGGGAAATCGGAGCAGGTCTTATCAGTTGGGACGAGTTTTATGCCACTTTTCTAGATCGGTTCTTCCCTCATAAGATAAGGAAGCTAAAGGCAACCTAGTTCGTTAATCTAAAAAAGGGAAGATAACGGTCCAGGATTATGCCATAGAGTTCACTCGTCTGTCCGAGTATGCCCCAGAGTTAATGGTTTATCAGAGTGCTTGAGTGAGCAAGTTTGTTCATGGGGTGGCAGACTATATAGACAAGGATTGCCGAACTGTGATGCTTTATCAGGATATACATTTTCCTTAGATAGTTTTGTACGCCCAACAGATGGATGCGGTGCATGGGAGGAAGAGAGTGGCCGAGAGGACCAGGACAAATAGTTATCGGTTCTCTCAGCACAGACTAGGCGGTGGACACTGTCAGAAGTTCCACTAGAAATCATCAGCCCCGACATCGTCGGCTATTAGTGTGCCATCTAGATCTAGGCATGACTAGAGGGGATGAGCATCAGGTTCTAGAGGCCAGAATTGCAGGCTCACAGATTCCAGTATCCCATTTTGCGACAGGTGTGGTCGGAGGCACACGGGTTAGTGTTTGGAGGGTATAAGTGCTTGCTTCGGTGTGGGAAGCCCGAACATATGCTTAGAGATTACCCAGCGGCTAGACATGGCCATGATAGGGACCAAGGCCCATCTTCTAGTTCAACAGCTCTACCAGCACGTCCCGCTCAGCACGGGGCTTCTACTAGCACAGGTGGCGGACAACGTTATGATAGATTTCATGCCCAAGCATCCCGCAAGGAGCAGGAGGTCTCCCTAGACATAGTCACTAATATTTTATGAGTTTTCCACCTTAATGTACATGCTTTTTTAGATCCAGGGGCTACCTTGTCTTTTATGACGCCTTATATGTCTAGTTGTTTTGGAGTTAGTCCCAAAATCTTGTCAGAACTTTCTCAGTCTCTACTCCAGTCGGTGATTAAGTTATAGCTCGATGGGTGTATAGAAATTGCCCCATCACAGTCCTTCAACAAGTCACCTCAGCAGATCTACTAGAGTTATCCATGACTGACTTTGATGTTATCCTCGGCATGGATTGGTTATTTGCACGCTATGCCTTAGTTAATTATTGAACCCGTGAGGTAGAGTACCGATTTCAGAGTGAGCCATCCTTAGAATGGAAGGGTAGTTACAACTGTGCCTGTAGATCATTTCATTTTCTACCTTAAGGCCAGAAATGTTACACCCTGAAATTCTTTGTGATGATTATTTGATGGTTATATGTTAGATTAAGGGAGTTATGGATTGTATGTTGTCCGTAGGTGAAGAGGGAAATATGTGTAGAGGAAAAAGCAAAAAATATGTGAAGTTTGTAAATAAGGGCCAAATTTAAATGGATATATCTCCAAACATATAATGATTCAGAAGTCCCATAACGTATAAAATGAAAGGTATTTGAGTGTAGTTTACAATTAGAAAAACTGCTCGTCAATCGGAGTTCAGAGTAAAAAGTTATGCTCGTTTGGAAACAGCACTGTCGGCTGGAAAAGTGCCCAGGTGCACGGGCACCGAGACAGGCAAGCAGCAGGCGGGTGCACGCGCGCGCGAGGGCATGTCGCACGGGCGCCGCACGCGAGCACCGCCCAGACTAGGCTAGCCCCCCTATATGAAGTAAAATTGAGCTAGAAGGCTCATTTCCACTCCGCTTTAGTTGATTTTTTTAAGAATTCAGAGAATTCAAAGCCGTATCACATGGTGAAAAGATATCCCAGGTAAGAAACTTCACTCTTGTCTTTTTTGGGCATTGAAAAGAGAACCTTGGAAGAAAGTCATGGCTTGTTGTTGTCTTGTGGTTGATTGTGGTGTTGCTGCATTTTTAGATGATTCTAGTAAGAGGAAAGAGTAGGAGTTTACTCCTACTTTAGCTAATAACATCTCCAATAAAGGGTAAGTAATTCCCTTTTTGATTTCTTTGAGATTATGAGGTTATAAATTGGAGAATGTTGTAGTATTGTGTTGTTGTTTCTTTGTGTGTTCTTATGGCATGTTGCTGCCCAATTTTTCCAGAACTTTGGTGAAGTGAAGTTGCTTCTTGATGTGTTTGTAAATTGTACTTGGAAGGAGCCTTAAGGATTAAGCTTGAAAGGAAGATTTTAGGCAAAATTAGAGTCAACGTGCCAAGATTTGTAAAGGCGTCCCTTTCCTTGTTTTTCAAGCACGAAACTAAGTCATTGAAAGAATCAATATTCATATGTTTCTAAAATCATATTGAGGCATGTATGATCCTGTCCAAAGGGATGGAATACTTTGCATAAAGCTTGAATCGTTAAGAATGGTTGAAGCGAACAAATGTGAAGCAAAAGGTGTAATTTGTATATGATTGTCGCCTTAGTTGAAAATCGAGTCTGAAGTCCCCTTAACGTGGGCACCATGAGCTGGTTCTTTGTAGTATACTATATATATTATGTTGAATATATGTTAAGATTTGGTCACTTAGTGAAGTTTGTAGGAAATGCTAAGATGACGACATGTAATAGAATTTAAGCTAAGAAGATGACGCTAAGCCGATTGAGGGTAAACAAGATTATTGAAATGACGTTTTAATAATACTGTTAATCCCTCCTATATGTTTATGTTTTAAAGTTATTAAGGTAAAAACTAGATTTTATGTTTTCCCTCCTTAAAGCTAAGCAAGCGGCACGTAGCGAATAAGATAAGTTGATGCATGTTAACGAGGAAAGCGTGGCTAAGTTGTTAATCTTTTTGTGACGTTATAAAAAGGGAAGATAAGAGTAAATGTTAGCCCTTTTAAGGTAATATGTGAGTAATATGCACTATTCCTATAATTGCTTTCCAGAACCTCTAAACGACGTTAAAATATAAGCAAGACGAGGTTTAACAGATAAATTTGTCAATTAGGCAAAGAGGTAAGTGCGTATAAGAATTGATGGAATAGAGAACACGAGGGTAAAGACTTGAGGTACAGTGAATAATGTTTGGCAAATAATTTAAGATGAATAAGGAAAGTAGAGCTAAATATTGTTAAATTAGACGATACGGGTTTACGATTGTGAACGAGTTAGGCAAATAGCTAGGAAGATTAACCCTGTTCTAAAGACGTTTAGAAAAAGAGTTATAAATTAATATGTTTATGTTCAATATGTGTTATGTTGATGAATAACAACTAAAGTATTAACCTTCTATGAAATAATTACAGCTGAACATTAGTAAAATAGTAACTTAAGTTGAGAAGCTCTTTGCTATACCCCTAAACGATTAGTTATGTTATCTTTTCTAAGTGTTAAAATCTTCTCTCATTTCTAAAAAGGGTAATCCTAGGATCTTCTAAGTCACTTATGATTATGTAAGTTTTCTTAAGCTCGGCAGATATATATCTTTATTTGCCTATAAGGCATCACTTAGAGAGTTACTCATGAGTTCCAAAGTTACAGAGCTCCAAGTCTCAGATCCTTAAGTTATGTCATTACATCCCTAACTTATGTTGAAGTGTGCTAGCTAATCTATGAAGTTTTTAAGAGATTATATTTCAGGAATTATGCTAATTTCCTGGTCAAGTATCTGATGTTGCATACAAGTCTAAGAACTCAAGTCTTTATATGTCTATCCAGTAAGAGTCTTAATGTATATGATTTTCATGTTATAACATATAGTGGAATTCTTTCAGTTATATTCAAGTCATGCATCTTTATGTTTAGCTCTTGTTGAGTTATCAGTTGAATTTCCTAAATTCAGAGGAGAGATTCTCCCATGTACGAATGTTCCAAATGTCTAAGTAAGTATAAGCACAGGCTATGATAATGATCAGTTAAGCTCAGAACTTTAAATACCAGGAAGTCTCCTGGAGGTCACCCAGTTAACTTAATACGAGTTATACATTATATAGAAGTCTCATACATTGTATGTCTGTAGTTCAGTTCTCAACTCTATGTATATGACAAATAACTCCAAGTTCCTAGTTATAATTTCCATGTTTTCTTGCAAATAAGTCATATGAATTAAGAACTTTATGTGCTTATCTACATGATAAATTTGGCAATGAATTTCCAATGTATAGTTGTCGATACAGGTAAAGGAACTACCTGGTAGGAAGTATATATTTTCAGTTCCCAGATGTTAAAGAATTGTGTAGAAATGAGCTCTATGTGTTTCTATCAAAGTAATATGTTAAATTGGTAGGATTATTTGTAGGACATTGTTTGTAAGCCTACAAAAGTTCTTATGTTGTCTAAACCTCTTGAAGGTCCTTCAAGTAACTGGTCCACATATTCATGTATAATTTGACAGTTTTACATGATTTATATGCATATTTTCTGGCTGTACATGATATGGGTTCTCACTTGCATTTATGGGTTACAAAAGAGGCCTATTCTGACCACAGATTTAACATTTGTCATTTATATGGCATACGTGTTAAATTGACTCAATAAAAGACATATCGGCCCTATTTATGATTATGATTGAGAATTATTTTTATTTTACCCCAATGTGGTACATCGGCTGAAGATATTTTTATTTTACCCTAGTGTGGTACATCGGCTGGAGATATTTTTATTTTACCCCGATGTGGTACATCGGCTGGAGATATTTTTATTTTATCCCGGTGTTGTACATAGGCTAGAGATATTTTTATTTTACCCTGGTATGGTACATTGGCTTGAGATATTTTTATTTTACCCCGGTGTGGTACATTGGCTATAGATATTTTTATTTTACACCAGTGTGATAGATCAACTGAAGATATTTTACTTTACCCTGGTATGGTACACCAGCTGGACGAATTTTATATATGGAGTTACGGTTGGCTGGTTACTGGCATTATAGTTATAGTTTCTTTCTTGTGCATTTGTTAATTGCATTTTCATCTCATTATAAATTTATTATCATGTTCTACATTCCAGGCTGTTTCTATTCCTTATTCTTGATTCAGTTATCTTGAGTTCACTTATGTTATAGTAAGTTGTTATCAATTATAGGTTGTAGAATTCCCGATTATATCTATCCTTTATATGTTTATGTGTTGAGTCAGTTATTACAAGATTATTATCTCATGTTTATAGTTTCAGCCTTACATACCAGTACATTTATTTCGTACTGACGCCCTTTTGCTTGTGGACCTGCGTTCGTGCTGCAGGTGCAGCTAGAGGTCAGGATTACCAGTTCAGTAGTAGTTTGTGAGATCAACGGATGGTTGGTATGCTCCTTTCTTCCTAGAGCTAGGGCTTAGTTACTTATGCTAGAGTTTTGAGATGCAGTTATGGGTAGGTGGGAGTCCTGTTCTGATCATCAGTCAGTTTACTCTTTAGAGGCTTTGTGAACTTAGTTTGTATATTGTTATTCAGTTTGTGGCCTCGTCGGCTCATTGTTGCTTGGTTTAGCACACTAATTTCCTTAGTTGCATTTCGATTAGTTACCCCATATTGTTGAGACCTTATGGGTCTAGTTTACACTTCAGTTGATTATGACAGGTGGCCTGGATGGCCTAAGTATTATAGTTATAGATATCACATAGACGGTATCTCTATCAATCATGAATCGAGTGTCAGTTGTTCCCTACCCCAGTTTTGGGGCGTGACAAGAAAGATGATCTCCAATGGTTGCGTGTACCATCTAGTAAGGGTTAAGGATGCTACGTCCAATACTCCGACTATCCAGTCAGTCCCCGTAGCATGTGAATATCCATAAGTCTTCCTATTTGATTTACCGTGAATTCCTCCCAAGCTGGAGATCGATTTTGGTATAGACCTCCTTACCAATATGCAAACTATATCTATTCCTCCTTACAGAATGGACCCCAGTTAAAGGAGTTAAAGGAGAATCTGAAGGACCTTTGTGGACAAGGGATTTATCAGACTAAGCAAATCCCCATGGGGTGCACCAGTTCTCTTTGTCCGAAAGAAAGATGGTTCTCTTCGTATGTGTATTGATTATCGGTAATCGAATAAGGTCACCATCAAGAAAAGGTATCCACTCCCTAGAATTGATGATTTGTTTGACCAGCTTCAAGGTGATAAGTGATTTTCGAAGATAGACCTCAGATCCAGATACCATTAGCTCAGGGTTCGGGAGAATGACATCCCAAAGACAGCCTTCAGGACGCGGTATGGTCATTATGAGTTTGTACTTATGTATTTTGGACTAATGAATACTCTTGTAGCTTTTATGGATTTGATTATTAGGGTGTTCAATCCATATTTGGATATGTTCATAATTATGTTCATAGACGAAATCCTGATATACTCTCGGAGCTAAGAGGAGCATTCCGCTCATTTGAGGGTGGTGCTACAAACTCTCAAGGATAACAAACTATATGCTAAATTCAGTATATGTGAGTTTTGGTTGAACTCAGTGGCATTCTTGGGCCATGTGGTGTCAAGTAAGGGTATAGAGGTGGACTTTTAGAAAATAGAAGCAGTGAAGAATTGGCATAGACCTGTAAAACCTTCATATATCAGGAGTTTCTTGGGCTTAGCTGGTTATTATCAGAGGATTCTTGAGGGGTTTTGATCAATTGTATTGCCATTGACCAAATTGACCCAAAAGAAAGTGAAATTCCAATGGTCGAATGCTTGTGAGAGGAGCTTCCAGGAGTTGAAGACTTAACTCACCTCGGCACTGGTGTTAACCCTACCTAAGGGTACCGACGGGTTTATGGTGTATTATGATGCTTTGATAATCGGCCTTGATTTTTTATTGATGCAGCATGGTAAAGTTAAACCATACATTTCTAGGTAGCTGAAGGTTCATGAAAAAAATTATCCGACCCATGATCTTGAATTGGCGACGGTGGTATTTGCGCCTTGAATATTTAGAGATACTATTTGTATGGGGTCCATGTAGATGTGATTACCGACCAAAAAAACCTACAATAAGTGTTTACCTAAAGGATTTGAATCTCCATCAAAGAAGGTGGTTGGAGCTACTCAAGGATTATAATATGAGTGTCATTTACCATCTGGGCAAGGATAACATAGTAGAAGATGGTCTTAGTAGGCTCTCTATGAAGAGTGTCTCCCATGTAGATGAGGGAAGGAACAAGCTGGTGAAGGATGTGCATCGTCTTGCACAGTTGGGAGTTCATTTGGTTGACTTGACCAATGGCGGTGTTATTGTTCAGAACAGGTCAGAATCATCCTTGGTGACTGATGTAAAAGTTAGACAAGACGAGGACCCTATTTTGGTAAAGCTAAAGGAAGTCATTCAGAATCAGAAGGTAGAGGTCTTTTCTAAAGGGGGATATGCTGTGCTTTGATATCAGGGTCGCTTGTGTGTTCTAGATGTTGATGATTTGAGAGATCGGATGTTGCACAAGGCTCATGGTTCCAGATAGTCCATACATCCAGGTACCACCAAGATGTACTGTGACCTAGGGAAGTCCATTGGTAATATGGCTTGGAGAAGGACATTGCAGAATTTATGGCTAAGTATCCAAATTGTGAGCAAGTGAAGGTTGAGCATCAACGACTAGGAGGTGTGCTTCAGCACATCATTATCCCTACTTGGAAGTGGGAGGAGATTAATATGGACTTCATCATAGGGTTTCCTCGCACTTGTCGACAGTATGACTCTATTTGGGTAGTCATGGACAGGTTGACCAAAGCCACTCAATTTCTACCGGTCAAAACTACTGATTTAGCAGAGGATTATGCCAAATTGTACATTTGAGAGCTAGTTTGGTTTCATAGAGTTCCCATGCCCATCATATCAGACAGAGATACTTAGTGTACCTCCTAGTTTTGGAGGTTGTTTCAAAGGGCACTTGGTACTGAGGCCAAGCTCAGTACAACATTTCACCCACAAACGAATGGGCAAGCGGAGCGGACTATTCAGATTCTCGAGGACATGTGTAGAGCATGTGTGATTGACTTCAAGGGTAGTTGGGATGATCATTTGCCTCTTTTTGAGATTGTGTATAGCAATAGCTACCATTCCAGCATTCAGATCACTCCATTTGAGGCTCTCTATGGGTGGAGATATAGATCACCTATTCACTGGTTTGAAGTCGATGAAGCTGCAATGTGTCACAACCCAAACGTACACCCGGATCATAGACACATGACAAGGGAGCCCAAGAGACCCAAGTCGACCCATTGCTCTTGCATACAACTAATCTGATTCAAATAAGCGGAATGATAATCATAAAAACATAGCGGAACGTAATCATAGCATAATATTAGAAAAGACTAGATGTACACATAAGTTGAATACTACATATGGTCTGGAAGCCACTACAACATACAATGGGTTGATGGGACAACATCCCCAACTAACCCGAACAAGAGTAAAACGTAAGATAACATAAAAAGTCTGTCAAAAAGTCCTCGAAACATGAGGACTCACCAATAAGCTGAGAACGTAATTTGAGATGGACTAAGGATGAGAATGATACTGAGATCCGAATCCTGTATCATGAAACGATATAGCATAGAAAGTATGTAGTCAGTACATGGAATGTACTGTGTATGCAAGGTAAGTAAAACGGACATTTAAAAGTAAAATAAGACTTGTAAATAAACGTAAGAGAAGGACATCATGCATATATCGTAAACCCGTAAGGAAACATAAGGCTCAAGGCTTTCAAATCGCTCATAAAACGTTCATAATCATAATCGTAAGTAAACATTATAAAAATATAATTTGACCCAATAACATAAATATATCAATTCATAAAACATGCGGAACAACGGGAGGACTCGTCATAACTGATACCATCACGGTAGAACCTTTCATGATGCTCCACTGTTTCGCTCAAGTCGTGATATCACATTTGAGGGGATCATTATCATTACATCATATCATTAGAAACCCACGGTGGCACGTGGTTGTGAGACACTGGCGTAGTCCTGTAAACGTCAGGCTGCCTGGTGCTAGACACTGCTCCCAAAAACATGCGTACACGTTCATACATAAATCAATAACATCATGCATTAAGATTCATTGGCTAAATATAACATTTATCATCATTAATCCGCTTAAAAACATGCTTAGCCAAGAACCAAGGCCCTTTTCATCGGCCAACATCATAAATCAATAAATCATGTAATTCACTTCATAAATCATAAATCATTCTTTAACATGTGAGCAATGTACAATACTTCATCATATTCAATTCTTTCAAACTATGCTCATAAACATGGGTAACTTGAATACATGCTTTTCCGTCATCAATAAATTCAAAATATTGCACATTCATTATAAATCATAACTTTCATGAACTTTCATCAAATGGGCATTTCGGATTTTAAAGCTTGAAACATTATTTTAAAAAATAATAATAATGAAACTTGCCCATCATTCATAATTCAATAATGAAGACTCAATGAAATCATACCATAAAGAAAAATCACAATTTCATGCATTTGAATAAAACCCCATAGACTTGAGTAGGAGGATTCATGATTTAAATTGAGATTTGGGCATGGGTGTAGAGGAATTTCACCCTTTCTAAAACCCTACATATACAGAAATGGATTGACTCAATGTTCCTTGAACACCCACAAAGAGAGTGATAGAAACTTGGGGAAGAAGACCTTGAATCTCCCAAAAACCACTCTAAAGTTCTTGCATGAGAATGGACATGCAATAAGGACTTAACTCCTCTTATCACACTCAGAAAATATCCAAAATGATGTAGTTTAGGGTCTAAAAGCGTGGAAAATTCAGAAATGCCCTTAAAATTATTTCCCTGAAAACTGACGCGGAAAGACCAATGACCGACCCAATGGGTCGTGGCAACATACCATGACTCATGGTATTGAGTCGTCGGGTGCACTGCCTCATAACGCATCTCAGATCCTTCCCACGACTCATCAGGATGAGTCTTTACTTCAAACCATGGGTTGTTGAATCGACTGTCGTCAATTTCTTGACCAACTTTACTTCCCTTTCCACGAGCCTCACCACAAATCGTGGTGCCCTCTAATGAGTCATGGTCTCAATCTGTTGTAAACACTGGACATTTCAACACACAAACAATGACTAGAAACAATGGGCCATCACTTCTCACCACGGATCGTGGGATGCCCCGTGGGTTCCCTATCAGCCTAAGTTATTCCTTCGAACGACTGGTAACAACGACTCCTTTTTCTTGAAAATGAGTCGTTACACCGTCCGTTGTCACCACTACCTCCCTGAACTCCCATTCCATGACTGTTTTAGATGACTCGTGGTATCCACCGATGAGTCCTTGAGTCGTCCGTTTTGTGATGTTTTTTCCAGTTTTCTGCATTTTTCAAATTAAACTCCCGGATCTATTCTTAGGCCTTTCTGGGGTATTACAATATCTCCCCCTTGGAAACATTCGTCCTCGAATGTAGGAAACAAGCAGCAAACAGAAATATACAAATTATAATAGCTATATACTAATCATTTTAATCGAAACTTTCACGGAATGACTACCTTCGAATCAAACCATATAGACGAACTAATCTTATACTTCATGTACACATTCATACATATAAAAGAAACTTACACACATGAACTGAATATGAAAACTAGATAGAGTCATAGGAAAAAACTGATACCTCAAGTCAGAACTGAGCCGGTAGAGAACAAATGTGGATATCTGGCCATCATATCCACTTCGGCTTCCTACGTAGCTCCCTCAACTTGCTGGTTCCTCCATAATACTTTAACTGAAGCTACTTCTTTGTTCCTTTTTTTACGGACTTGACAATCTAAGATTTTCACCAGAATTTTCTCATAGCTGAGGCTATCTTTTACACCAATGCTGTCTATCGGAACAACAAAAGTTGGGTCACCCAGACACTTTTTTAAAAGTGACACATGGAACACGGGATGAACTGAAGCTAGTTCTGAAGGCAAGTCCAACTCATACGCCACCTTACCAATTCTCCTCATAATCTTGTAGGGACCAACATAGCAGGGACTGAGTTTTCCTTTCTTCCCAAACCGCATGACTCCCTTCATGGGAGATACCTTTAGAAATACCCACTCGTCCGCATCAAATTCCAATTCTCTGCTCCTCACATCAGCATACGATTTCCAATGACTTTGTGCGATTTTTAACTATTCCCTTATCATCTAAACCTTCACCATCGCCTCATGAACCGAATTAGGTCCTATTATGGCTGCCTCTCCAACCTCAAACCAACCAATGTGCGATCTTCACCTTCGCCCATAAATCGAATGGTGCCATATGGATAGTGGTGTGATAGCTTTTATTATATGCGAAATCGACCAAGTTCTGCTATTTCTTGAAATCTCTCTTCTGATTCAAAATCGTAGTGTAACGTGTATCCTCCCCTGAATGATCATCCAAACTACCTTTGAAATCAATAACACATGCCCTCAACATATCCTCGAGTGTTTGAATGGTTTATTCTGCCTGGTTGTCTATTTGCGGATGGAAGGTTGTACTGAGCTTAATTTGCGTCCCAAGTCCTTTTTGAAAGGAACTCCAGAATTGAGAGGTAAACTGAGTACCTCGGTTTGAAATAATAGACAAGGTCACTCCATGAAGTCGAACCAACTCCCGAATATAAAACATAGCATAATCATCTGCTGAATCCGTGGTCTTGACCAGTAGGAAGTGTGCATCCTCGGTTAACCTGTCGACTACCACCCAAATGGAGTCATAGTGTCTGTGAGTACGAGGTATACCTATAATGGAATCCATATCAATTTCCTGCCATTTCTAAGTGAGGATGTTGATATCCTAAAGTACGCCTCCCAGCCTTTGATGCTCGACTTTCACTTGCTGGTAGTTTGGACATTTTGCTACTAACTATGCAATATCTTTCTTCATACCATCCCACCAATAGATTTCTCTCAAGTCCCGATACATCTTTTTGGATCATGGATGAATAGAATATCTAGAACCATGTGCCTCATGCAATATCCAAATTCTCATATCATCAACATCTGGTACATATATATGACCCTGGTATCATAGCACACCATCTGCCGCTTGGGAGAAAACCTCCACTCTTTGACTCTGCATCGCCTCCTTCAGCTTCCTCAAAATTGGATCCTCATCTTTCCTGGATTTAACAACAACCATAAAGGACGATACAGACCCATTATGTACAACAACACCGCCATTGGTCGAGTCAATCAATCTAACTCCCAGTCTTTAAAGTCGGTGGACATCCTTCACCAACTCCTTCTTCCCCTCATCCACATGGGACACACTCTCCTTAGAGATTCTACAAAGCGCATCCGCAACCCCATTAGCCTTGCTCGGGTGGTAGAGGAAACTCATGTCGTAGTCCTTTAGTAACTCCAACAACCTCCTTTGTCGAAGATTTATATCTTTCTGTGTGAACACATATTGCAAGCTCTTGTGATTCGTAAATACTTCCACATGGACCCATATAAGTAATGCCTCCATATCTTCAATGCAAACACCACCACGGCCAACTCAAGATCGTGGGTCGGATAAATCTTTTCATGAACTTTGAACTGTCTAGAGGCATATACTATTAACTTTCCACGCTGCATCAACACACATCCCAGCCTGACTCTTGAAGCATCACAATACACTACAAAGCCATCAGTACCCTCGGGTAAGGTCAATACTGGTTCTGAAATGAGTCGGGTCTTCAACTCTTGGAAGCTTTTCTCACAAGAATCCAACCATTGGAACTTCATCTTTTTCTGAGTCAACTTAGTCAAATGTGCCGCAATAAATGAGAAACCCTCAACAAACCTTTGGTAGTAACCTGCTAGGCCCAAAAAACTCTAAATTTTTGAAGGATTCATCGGTCTTGGCCAATTCTTCACTGCCTCAATTTTTTGAGAATCTACCCTTATGACTTCGCTTGACACCACATGACCCAGAAATGCCATCGAGTCTAGAAAAAACTCACACTTGCTAAACTTTGCATACAACTGATGATCCTTGAGGGTTTGCAACACTATTCTCAAATGAGTGGCATGCTTCTCCTTTCTCTGGGAGTTTATCAGAATGTCATCGATGAACATGATCATGAACATATCCAAATATTGCTTGAACACCCTATTGATCAGGTACATAAAAGCTGCAGGGGAATAGGTTAGTTTGAAAGACATAACAACAAATTCGTAGAGACCATACCGAGTCCTGAAAGCGGTCTTCGGGATGTCACTCTCCCGAACTTTGAGCTGGTGATACCCAAACCTGGGATCAATCTTGGAGAAACACTTGGCACCCTGAAGCTGGTCAAACAAATAGTCGGTCCTAGGTAAGGGGTACCTGTTCTTGACGGTAACCTTGTTCAACTGCCAATAATCAATACACATGCGAAGGGAACCATCCTTCTTTTGATAAAATAAAACTGGTGCACCCCATGGAGACTGGCTCAGTCTAATGAAGCCCTTATCCAACAGATCCTTTAACTGATCCTTCAATTTCGTTAGTTTTGTTGGGGCTATCCTATAGGGAGAAATAGAGATAGGCTGCGTATCTGGTAATAGATCAATACAGAAAACAATCTCCCTCTCCGGAGGAACACTTGGCAAATCATCAGGAAAAACCTCTGGATGCTCACACACCACCGGAACTGACTGTATAGTCGGGGTCTTAGACTCCACATCCTTAACCCTAACTAGGTGGTACATGCAGTCTTTAGAGATCATCTTCCTAGCCTTAATATAGAAAATGAACTGACCTACTGGTACCGTCGAACTACCCTTCCACTCCAACACTGACTCACACGGAAAATGAAATTCCACCGTACGGATCCTACAATTAATCGAAGCATAAAATGCAAACAACCAATCCATGCCAAGAATAATGTAAAAGTCAGTCATGGCTAACTCTACAAGGTCTGCGGAGGTAACCTTATGCAACACAGTGACTGGGGATTCTCTATATACCCGTCTAGCTAACGAATCACCAACAGGGGTCGAAACTAAAAACGGTTCTGACAAGGTCTCGGGACTAACTCCAAGGCTACTGGCAATGTAAGTAGTCACGAAAGAATAGGTAGCTCCCAGATCTAGCAAAGCATAAAAATCAATATGAAAAACACACAACATACCATTGACCACATCTGGCGAAGTCTCCTGCTCCTGCTGCGAGGCAAGGGCATAGAATCGTCTTTGGTGCTATCCGCCACCTCCACTAGTCAATACTCCTTATTGAGCAGAACGGGCTGGAGCTGCTGTTGTCCTAGTGGTTTGTGCATGACCCCTGTCATCACCCTATCTAGCATATGCGCACACTCGACTCATGTGCCCAGATCTACCACACACATAGCAAACATCTGAGCTGAGCCGGCACTCCTAGGTGTGACTCTTGTCGCACTTCCCGCAGGTTGGAGTGGGATACTCTAACTGGGTGCCCCTGTGATCCCTCGAAGCTAAAGCCCTGGTCCTTTGACCACCCCTGGGTCTAGATGGAGCACTAGCTGATGATGGCACTGGGGCTAGTGACCTCTGCTAAAACTGTGGAAGGTAGCCACTGCCGGACCTCTAATGTGAAAACCCATGGCTATTCGCCTGAGACCTCTTTGGCTCCCTCTCCCTCGCATGAGCCACCTCCATCTACCGGGCATACAACACTATGCAAGGAAAGTATATATCATGGAGGACTATAGTAATCCTGCAATCCTTTTCAAAATAACCAGCCAAATCGGCTCACCCGTGCTCTCTGATCCATTACTAGGCGTACTTTGAAAAACGAGTGAACTCAAGTGAATATTCCAGCACTATTATCTTTCCCTGCTTGAGGTTTACAAACTCAGTTGCTTTCAACTCCCTCATCTCCAAGGGGAAGAACCTGTCGAGAAAGGCCATATGCAACTCATCCCAACTGATAGGGCCCGCTCCCGCTGTCCTGTTGTCCTTCCATTTCTTGTACTAAATATGAGCGACCACTTTTAACTAATAAGAGGCCAAGTTAATACAATCCCCATTTTTCACCTCCATAACCTGAGTGACCTTCAAGATCGCCTTAATAAACTCGGGTGGATCCTCATCCACCTTTGATCCCGTGAACTCAGGAGGTTCATCCTCAAGAAGTCTCTAAACTAAGCCACCACTGCATTTCCAATATGCGGGACCTGCGCAATAGCCTGCTTGTTGATCTGAGTGGTCAAGGCCTGCACCAACATCTGAATAGACGCCCGAAACTCAGTGTGGGCAGCTGGCTTTGGTGCCTAGGGCTCCTGAACAGGTGGATCTTACTGATGTCCATGGTCATTTCCATATTCGTGGCCTTCATCATTTCCATTCCTCCTTCCCTTCATTCTTCTAGGAGCCAAAATTTTGCAATCACGTATCTCACGTTAGAAGGATGGAAAGGCTTTTCCTCGCATGACATAGAATTATGAAAGAAGGGGACATTTCCTAAATGTCTAGTAGCCTCTTCATCATAAGTTTGGCGCGCTTCACACCCATGAAAAAGACTCTACTTAACGCGGCCTTCAGACACCCTAGGAGACTTTAAGCCTACTGCTCTGATAACAAGTTTGTCACGACCCGAACGTACACTCGGATCGTAGACACGGGACAAGGGACCCCGAGAGACCTTAAGTCGACCCATGGCTCATGCATACAACTAATCTCATTCAAATAAGCGGAATGATAATCATAAAAATGTAGCGGAACGTAGTCATAGAATAACAGTAGAAAAGACTAGATGTACACATAAGCTGAATATTACACATGGTCTGGAAGCCACTACAATATAAAATGGGTTGATGGGACAACATCCCCAACTAACCCGAACAATACTAAAATGTAAGATAACATAAAAAGTCTTTCAAAAAGCCCTCGAAACATGAGGATTCACCAATAAGCTGAGAACGTAAGTTGAGATGGACTAAGGATGAGAATGAGCCTGAGATCCGGATCCAGTATCATGAAACGATATAGCATAGAAAGTATGCAGTCAGTACAAGGATGGTACTGTGTATGCAAGGTAAGTAAAATGGACATTTAAAAGTAAAATAAGACTCATAAATAAATTTAAGAGAAGGACATCATCATAAACCCGTAAGAAAACATAAGGCTCAAGAATTTAAAATCCCTCATAAAGCTTTCATAATCATAGTCATAAGTCAACATTATCAAAACATAACTTGACCCAATAACATAAATATATCAATGCATAAAACATGCGGAAAAATAGGAGGACTCGTCATAACCGACACCATCATGGTAGAGCCTTTCATGATGCCCCACTGTCTCGCTCAAATGGGCAGAGTCGACCCTGGCTTGCCAGGCGAGGGTCGTGCATAAGGCATGATATCACATTTGAGGGTATCATTATCATTACATCATATCATTAGAAACCCACGGTGGCACATGGTTGTGAGACACCGGCGTAGTCCTTTAAACTCCGGGCTGCTCGATGCTAGACACGACTCTCAAAAAACATGCGTATAGGCTCATACATATATCTATAGCATCATGCATTAAGATTCATTAGCTAATAGATAACATTTATCATCATTGATCCCCTTTAAAACATTCTTAGCAAAGAATCAAGGGCCTTTTCATTGGCCAACATCATAAATCTATAAATCATGTAATTCACTTCATAAATCATATATCATTTGTTAACATGTGGGCAATGCCTAGTACTTCATCATATTCAATTCTTTCAAAATATGCTCATAAACATGAGTAACTTGAATTCATTCTTTTTCGTCATTAATAAATTCCAAATATTGCATATTCATTGTAAATCATAACTTTCATGAACTTTCATCAAATCAACATTTTGGATTTAAAAGATTGAAACATGATTTTAAAAAAATAATAATAAAATATGCCCATCATTCAATAATGAAGAATCAATTAAAACATACCCATAAAGAGAAATCACAGTTTCATGCATTTGAATAAAACCCCATAGACTTGAGTAGGAGGATTCATGATTTAAATTAAGATTCGGGCATGGGTGGAGAGGAATTTCACACATTGTAAAACCCTACATACTTGGAAATGGATTGACTCAAAGTTCCTTAAACACCCACAAATAAATTGATGGAAACTTGGGGAAGAAGACCTTGAATCTCCCAAAACCTTTCTAATGTTCCTACATGAGAATGGGCATGAAATAAGGACTTAATACCTCTTATCACACTCAGAAAACATCCAAAACGAAGATTTTTAGGGTCTAAATGCATGGAAAAATCGGAAATGCCCTTAAAACTATTTCCCTGAAAACTAACCCGGATGGACCAATAACCGACCCAACGGGTCGTGGTAACATGCCAAGACACGTTGTATCGAGTCGTTGGGTGCACTGCCTCATAACACTTCTCAGATCCTTCCCACGACTCACCAGGATAAGTCATTACTTCAACCCATGGGTCTTGAATTGACCATCGTCAACTTCTTGACCAACCTGACTTCCCTTTCCACGAGCATCACCACAACTCGTGGTGCCCTCAAATGAGTTGTGGTCTCAATCCGTTGTATGCACTGGACATTTCAACCCACAAACAATGACTAAAAACAATGGGTCGTCACTTCTCACCACGGATCGTGGGATTCCCCGTGGGTTCCCTATCAGCCTAAGTTCTGTCCTTCCAACGACTAGTAACAATGACTCAGTGTCCCTGAAAACGATTCGTTACACCGTCCATTGTCACTACTGCCTCCCTGAACCCCCCATTCCATGATTGCTTTTGATGACTTGTGGTATCCACCCACAAGTCGTTGAGTCATTCGTTCTGTGATGGTTTTGCTAGTTTTTTTGCATTTTTCAAATTAAACTTCCGGGTCAATTCTTTGTCCTTTCCGGTTTATTGCACAATGATAGGACCAGATTCAGTCCATGAGGCTATGGAGAAAGTTTAGCGCATAAGGGACATGTTAAAAATAGCTTAGAGTTGCCAAAAGTCCTATGCAGATATGAGAAGGAGAGAACTTGAGTTTGAAGTCGACAATTGGGTGTTTTTAAATGTATCTCCCATGAAGAGAGAGATGAGATTTGGAAAGAAAGGGAAACTCAGCCCCCGTATGTTGGCCCGTATCGAATTGTGAGACGTGTTGGTAAGGTGGCTATGAGTTGGAGTTACCCTCAGAGTTAGCTTTCGTCCATCTAGTTTTCCATGTATTGCTCTTAAAGAAGTGTTTGGGTGATCCAGCTCTAGTTTTTCTGGTGGACAATGTCGGTGTTAAAGACAACCTTAGTTATGAAGAGGTTCCAGTGGAGATACTGGATTGGTAGGTTCGCAAGATAAGGAAAGAATAAGTAGCTGCAGTTAAAGTTTTACGGAGGAATCACCATTTTGAAGGAGCTTCGTAGGAAATCGAACCAGATATGATGGCTAGATGCCCACATCTATTCCCTTCACACTCAGTTTCAGCTTGAGTTATCAGTTTTTACCCTAAAACTCTATTCAGTTTCATGTTCAATTCATGTATCCCCGTTTCTTTCATGACAAAGCATGTATGTATGATACATGAATTCAGTTCAGTTATGTAGTTCAGTGCAAAGGTAGTCATTCGCAGTTTTCAGGTTATATGATCAATATTTGAATATGATGATTTCATTTCTCTACTTCTCAATATGATTTTCAACATTTGAGGATGAATGTTCCCAAGGGGGAGATATTTTTATACCTCGAAAGCCCTAAAATTAGAACCGAAAGTTGAAATATGGAAAATAGGATTTTCTGCACCAGGCAACAAAATGAGTCGTGTGATCCGTCAGGATGACCGAGTCGTTAAGTGACTCATGGTGAGGTGTATGACTTAAGTTGGAAATTCATTTTTTTGGGTCAGCATGAGCACGACCACGCGACGTGGTCGGCCCCACGACTCATTAAGTCAGTCATGGTCAAGGTTGGTTGAAGAGAAGGGAATTATGGGCAGTGAATATAACGAGAGGTGACTATAAGTCGTGGTCACCAGTAACAACTTTTTAAGTCCCTATTGATGAGCCCCACTAATGTTTTGGCAGTGTACTTGACAACTTGTAGCCACGACTCATTACTAATGGTAACGACTCATCTAGTCCCTCGTTGGGACTGGTAGTCTGTTTTTCCCTGCAATTTTAGTAAGGGCTTTTCTATAATTCCTATGTTCCTAACGCCTAAATTACGTCGTTTTAAGCTCTGAATAGTGAGTTTTAAGAAGGTTAAGTTAATCCAAAGCTATTCCTAATTCATGCATGCAATCTTAGAAGTCTAGAGTGGTGATCAAGCTTAATTCCATCCAAGTTCTCGGTTTTTCCTTGGGCAATTAGAGGAGTTGTAGAATCAGATTCTCTCAGTTATGTAATGTTATGAATGGGTGAAATTATTCACACCCATGCCTAATACCTCTCTAATTCATGAATATCTATATGTTGATCCAATGGTGTTTTAACCTAATGCATGAATTTCCTAGGTTTCTACCATGGGTACGATCTAATCATATGTCTATTATTGAATTTTGATTCATGGGCAAGTTTTACAATGTTTTTAATTATAATCATGTTTTCAAGTTTTATAAATTATGATGCCCATCCATGAGAAGTTCATGAAAGTGGAGATATATGATATATGTTCAAGTATGATGAGAGATTTATGAGAAAAGCATGTTTTCAACTTACACATGTCTATGGTCATATTTTCAAGAGAATCAGGTATTTTCAAGCATGTTTAAGTATTGGGGAATCCCATACGTTCAAGTATGATACATGATTTCATGAATTAGCTTACCATATGGTTTTGTAGTCAAAACTCCCAATTATGTTCAGCTTGTGGTATAGTTTGAGCCAAGGCTCCTCATGTATGATTTCATATTGTATATGTACATGATTATTTAGCTTCTTCACTAGATGATAGTCAGCTTCATCGAAAAATGCTAGAGAGCATGTGCATGTTTTTGGGAGTAGTGTCTAGCACCGAGTAGGCTAGGGGTCAGTCAACCCTATGCCTCAGATATACAAGCCAATGTAGGTATGATCAGATAATTGGGACCTCCTTTGTGAGCTTTCCCCTGCCCCAAGGGGCCTTCAGCTTGATATTGATATCATGGTAGTGTCCTTAGCCCTGGCTAGGATTTGGATGGCTCCGCCCACTTGAGTGTAACAGTCGGGACCATGTAAACTCTATTACGGTAATGTTGGTTATATGAAGAGCCTCCCATTGTTCCTTATGATTTTAGTTATGCATGTTGTGATATATATATATATATATATATATATACATACGTTCTAAAGCAGGTTTGATCCAATACTTAGTTTTACTTATGATTATTAGATTTCAACTTTGGGTCATTTGATTCAGTTTTGATGTTCAGTTATGCTTAGATCATGATTTCAGAAAATTGCATGCAAGCCCTACTCTCAGATTCTTATTTTTATTATGTTTTATATTATGCATGTTTTAATGATTTTACTTACATAAGTGGTTTTACATACCTTGCATACTCAGTACATTTTACGTACTGACCGCATACTATATGTTGTATCGTTTCATGATTGAGGCTCTGATCTTCAAACTCAGCAATATCACTAGTCAGCTTCTAAAGTTAGCATCCAGTCTCCGTTGGTGAGTTTTCATCTCCCGAGTACCCTCCCTTATAATTTATCTCTTTACATATTCAGTTTTAGATATAGAGAGTTTGTTGGAGTCTTGTCCCATCAACTCACAGAGGTACAGTCTTTCCAGACATAGACTGTATTTAACTTCAAACTCGTGTTGTACGTTTAGATTTTATGTTATGTTTATACTTCTTCTATGTCAGTTATGTTGATCTTCTACTTTCATCTTAATTAGATTTTTTGTTCTTGCCATAGTTTGACTTGGAGCCTTTCGGGGTTCCTTGCCCTGTGTCTCGATTCGGGCCCATGTTCGGGTCATGACACAAATTGAGGATGAAAAGCTAAAAGAAAAGGAGAGCGAGCGCACGCGGGCTATGATAATGTTATACCCTGAGAATTCAAGAATCAAACCCCGAAGTGAATCAGGAGAAAATCTAGAAAATGTTGCAACAGTTGCAGAATGAGTCGTTGGAAGACTTGTCATGAGGCCTAATGAGTCATCAAATGACTCGTGACGAAGGCCTGGGATGATAAAGGACTCGAAATCCTCACAGGTTTTGTAACAACTCGTGGTTAGTCACCATGAGTCTTCATGTTACTCATGGGGTAGTCCTAGAGAAAGATAGTAAAGCTTATCAGTGTACTTAACGGATGGTACCTAACGAGTCGTTGAACGACTCTTCATGAGGCCTAATGAGTCATCAAGTGACTCATGAAGAAGGCATGGGATGATGAAGGACTCGATGTCCTCACAGGTGGTTTAACAACTTGTGGTCAGTCACCACGAGTCGTCATGCTACTCGTGGGGTGGTCCTAGAGAAATATAGTAAAGCTTATCCAGTGTACTTAACATATGGTACCTAACGAGTCACTGGATGACTCGTCATGAGGCCTAACGAGTCGTCAAGTGACTCGTGAAGAAGGCCTGGGATGATGAAGGACTCAAGGACCTCACAGGTGATGTAACAACTGGTGGTCAGTCACCACGAGTCATCATGTTAATCGTGTGGTGGTCCTAGAGAAAATTAATAAAGGTTATCTATTGTACTTAATGGATGGTACCTAACGAGTCGTTGGACGACTCGTCATGAGGCCTAATGAGTCGTCAAGTGACTCGTGAAGAAGGCCTAGGATGTTGAAAGACTCGAGGTCTTCACAGGTGATGTAACAACTCGTGGTCAGTCACCACAAGTCTTCATGTTAGTCCTGGGGTGGTCTTAGAGAAAGATAGTAAAGCTTATCCAGTGTACTTAACGGATGGTACCTAACGATTCGTCGTCAGTCCTAACAACCCGTCGGAGGGTCGTTGCCAAGCTAAATGAATTTTCATGAATGATGAGGCAGTGTACTTGACGGGTGAACCAATGGATCGTGTGCCAAAGTAACGAGTCGTCAGGTCGTCCGTTAGGACCCCCTGACAGTTATTTTCAGTGATTTTAGTAAGGACTTTTCTGTATTTCCTATGTTCTAAGGGCCTATACTACATCATTTTAAGCTCATAATTGAGGGTTTTAAGCTGAGAAAAACCCATCTTAGTCCATTTCTTCATGCATGCAAGGTTGAAGTCTTGAAGGGAAGAAATTGAGCAGAATTTTAAGGTTTTAAAGGGAAATCTCAGCTGGGTAAATAGGAGTAGTTAAGATTCTTCAATCTTAATGTGTGTAAGGTTATGAGTGGGTGCTTCCTTCCACTCCCATGCCGATTCCCTAGAAATTTGTGATTGGTTTGTGATAATCAAGTATGAGTTTTCATTCAATTGCATGATTCTTACATTTATACTCATGGTATGATTAGATTGAGTTGATATTGATGATGTATTGAGCTTGGGAGAATTCTATTTTAATTTCTTTTACAAAATTGTTTTTGTAAAATTTAATCTAAAACGCCCATGTGTGGATATTTCCTAATAGAATGTGATGATGATGGTGTAGATGATGAAAAGAATGTTTCCAACCTTACCCATGATTTTGATGATGTTTTAAAGAAGGTTAAATAGACCCTACTATGATGAAGTTTTGGGTAGTACTCAATCTTGAGTATGAATGGCGGTTTTTTTGTGAATTGACTTTAGTACTTCCTTTTGGAGTGAAATCTCCCAAATTATAATGTTTTTGAATGAATTGAATGTGTTCAAGCATGATAAGGTTTTGGGCAAGGCCCTTATGTTGATGATGATGAAGTGATATTTCTAAAGTAGACTTACCATATGATTTTGGAGTAAAGGCTCCCACTATTCTTTGAGCTTGTGGTATGTGACATAGTAAAGCTTCTCATATACATGAATTTCGTAATTGAGATGTATGTTTTCATTAAGCTTCATTTCCCATGATGTTGAGTCTAAGCATGATTTCATTCTAAGCTTTGTCGAAATAACATTGTTGAGGTTCATTTTTATATGATGTCTAGTGTATGTATGATTTCATAATGAGCTTTTCAATAGACAATGTTGAGCTTCGTTCCATATGATGTTGAGTTATGCATGATTTCATGTTGAGCTTCGTCACTAGACGATGTTGAGCTTCGTATTTATATGATGTAGAACATTGAATGTTTTGGGAGAAGAGTCTAACACCGAGAAGGCTAAGGGTCGACTACCCTATGCACCAGAAATACGCGCCAATGTAGGTTGATACTATTATATTAATAGGACCTTCCTTGTGAGCTATCCCCGACCCAATTGGCCCTTTCATCTTGATATTGATGTCATGGTAGTGCCCCTTGCCCTGGCAAGGTTTTGGATGGCTCTGCCCACTTGAGTGTAATAGTCGGGAGCACGTAAGCTCTATCGTGGTATGTCGGTTAAGTGACGAGTCTCCCACTGTCTATGTCATTTGAATTTGCACATACATTACTCATGATGATTATCTTATGCATGCATGTTTAAAAAGAAAGGTTTGACTCATTGTTCAAATTTTGTTATAAATGTTTTGATTTAGCTTTGAGTCATTCGATTCAGTCATGATGTTCTAAAGCCATGCATGAACACGTTATGATAAGGGTTTGATTTTAGAATGAATGCATGTAGTGTTCTATTGAATCTTGAATCTTATTATATGTATGAATGGTTTTAAATGATTTATGTTATCAAAGCTGTTTTACTTACCTTGCATACTTGGTACATTCCACGTACTGACCACATACTTTCTATGTTGCATCGTTTCATGATGCAGGATCCGGTTCTCAGGTTCAGGCCCGTTCTTAGCCACTTATCAGAGCTAGCACTTGCTTGTTTAGTGATTCCTTATCTTCCGAGGACTAGACTTTCAGTTATCTTGAGCGTATTTTCAGTTTCAGTATTTCTGAGCTAGTTGGGGGTGTTGTCCTATCAGCTCATCCAGATTAGAGGCTTATCAGACTTAGAAATGTATTCAGCTTCAAACACTCATTTTGTTGTTATGTTAAGTTAGACTTTCACTGAGTTATAATGATGTTTCTTTATGTTTATTTATTGAGTTAGTGAATGCTTATGCCATGGGTTGACTTAGGGTCTCTCGGGGTCCTTTGTCCCATGTCTACGATCCGGGACTCCTCTCGAGTCATGACAAAATTTGTATCAAAGCCATAGCTTTGAAGTGTCCTAGGGAGTGTTAAAGTCGCGTTAAGTAGTCTTTTGTATGAGAGTGAAGCGCACCCACACTTATGACGAAGAGGCTACGAAACATTCTAGGAAATGTTCCCATCTTTCATAATTTATGTCATGCGATGAAGAGTCTTTCTATCCCTATAATTTGTGCTATTAGCAATTGCAGAATCATGGATCCTCGAAGGATGAATGGAAGGAGAAATGGAGACGGTGAAGGCCATGAAGATGGCATGGGTCATGGGCGTTAGCGGGTCCCACCTGTTCAGGAGCCGCAGGCACTGGAGCCAGCCCCCAACGAGGAGTTAAGGGTTTCATTAGATCAAGCCAGTCTCCATGAGGCACACCGGTATTATTTGTTCAGAAGAAAGATGGTTCCCTTCATATGTGCATTGATTATCGACAATTGAACATAGTCACTGTTAAGAACAGGTATCCCTTGCCCAGGATCAATGATTTGTTCAATCAGCTTCAGGGAGCTAAGTGTTTCTCAAAGATATATCTTAGATTTGGGTATCATCAGCTCAGAGTTCGGGAGAGTGATATCCTGAAGACGGCATTCAGGACACGGTATGGTCATTATGAGTTCTTGGTTATGTCTTTTGGACTAACGAATACTCCTGCATCTTTTATGGACCTGATTAGTAGAGTGTTCAAGCCATATTTGGACACATTTGTGATCGTGTTCATTGATGACATCTTGGTGTACTCTTGGAGCGAGAAGGAGCATGCCGCCCACTTGAGAGTAGTGCTCTAGACCCTCAAGGACCGCTAATTGTATTCAAAGTTCACTAAGTGTGAGTATTGGTTGGACTCCGTGGCGTTCTTCAGCCATATGGTGTCCAGCGAAGGCATAAAAGTAGACTCGCAGAAAATTGAGGCGGTGAAGAATTAGCCCAAACCGGTGAATCCTTTAGATATTCGGAGTTTCTTGGGCTTAGCTGGCTACAATCAGAGGTTTGTGGAGGGTTTCTCATCCATTTCAGTGCCGTGGATTAAGTTCACTCAGAAGAAGGTGATGTTTCAATGGCGGAGGCTTATGAGAAAAGCTTCTAAGGGTTGAAGGCTCGACTTACTTCAGCCCCAGTATTGACCCTACCCGAGGGTAATGCTGGTTTCGTGGTGTATTGTTATGCTTCCAGAGTTGGAATTGGGTGTGTGTTGATGGAGTGTGGGAGGATGATACCTTATGCCTCTCGACAGCTGAAGGTGCAAAAGGATTAGCCGACCCAACGACCTTGAATTGGCCGCGGTGGTGCTCGCATTGAAGATATGGCGGCGTCACTTGCTTGCGGTCCACGTGGATGTATTTACGGACCACAAGAGCTTTCAATATGTCTTCACACAGAAAGATCTAAATCTTTGGCAAAGGAGGTGGTTGGAGTTACTTAAATATTTTGACATGAATGTCCTTTACCGTCGGGGCAAGGCTGATATGGTTGCGGATGCACTTAGTAGGCTCTCCATGGAGAGTGTGTCCCATGTGGATGAAGGGAAGAAGGAGTTGGTGAAAGATGTCCATCGGCTTGCAAGGCTGGGAGTTAGATTGATTGATTCGACCGATGGCTGTGTTGTGGTGCATAACGGGTCAGAATCGTCCTTGCTAGTTGATATTAAATCTAGGCAAGATGAGGACCCAATATTGAGGAAGCTGAAGGAGGCAGTGCGGAGTCAAAAAGTGGAGGTTTTCTCCCAAGGGGGAGATGGTGTGCTACGATACCAGGGTCTACTATGTGTTCCAGATGTTGATAATTTTAGAGTTCGGATATTGCGTGAGGCACATGGTACCGGATATTCTATCCATCCAGGATCCACGAAAATGTATCAGGATTTGCGAGAAATCTATTAGTGGGATGGTATAAAGAAGGAAATTGTGGAGTTCGTAGCAAAATGTCCCAACTGCCAGCAAGTGAAGGCCGAGCATCAAATACATGGAGGTGTACTTCAGGATATTGCCATTCCCACTTGGAAGAGGGAAGAAATCAAGATTGACTTCATTACAGGTCTACCTCGTACTCATCAGTAATACGACTCCATTTGGGTTGTGGTGGATAGGTTGATCAAGGCTGCACACTTCCTACTAGTCAAGACCACAGATTCAGCAGACGATTATGCTAAGTTGTATATTTGGGAGTTGGTTCAGCTTCATGGAGTGCCCTTGTCTATTATTTCAGACTGAGGTACTCAGTTTACTTCTCAATTCTGGCGTTTGTTTCAAAAGGTGCTTGGGACTCAAGTTAAGCTAAGCACAACTTTTCATCCTCAGATGGAAGTCCAAGAAGAACGAACCATTCAAACTCTTGAGGATATGTTGAGGGTATGTGTTATGGATTTCAAGGGTAGTTGGGATGATCAATTTCCGTTGATCGAGTTTGCTTATAATAATAGTTACCGCTCTAGTATCCAGATGGCACCGTTGGAGGCTCTCTACGGGCGAATGTGCAGATCTCCCATTAGATAGTTTGAGGTTGGTGAGGCGGCTGTGGTAGCACCAGATTTAGTTCATGAGGCGATGGTGAAAGTTTTGTTGATAAGGGACCGGTTGAAAACCGCTCAGAGTCTTCAGAAATCATATGCTGATGTGAGTAGAAGAGCACTGGAGTTTGACGTAGATGACTGGGTGTTTCTAAAGGTATCTCCCATGAAGGGAGTCGTGCGGTTTGGAAAGAAAGGTAAACTCAATCACCGCTATGTTGGTCCCTACCGGGTTGTGAGAAGAGTAGGTAAGGTGGCGTATGAGTTGGATTTTCCTTCAAAACTGTCTTCAATTCATCCCGTATTCCATGTATCACTTTTGAAGAAGTGTTTGGATGATCCATCGTTGTGGTTCTGATAGACAGCGTTGGTGTGAACGACAACCTCAGTTATGAAGAAATTCTGGTTGACATTTTGGATCGACAAGTTAGAAGGCTGAGGAACAAAGAGGTAGCCTCAGTTAAGGTTTTATGGAAGACTCAGCATGTTGAAGGATCTACGTGGGAGGCCGAAAAAGACATGATGGATAAATATCCACATTTGTCCTCTACCGAGTCAGTTCAAACTTGAGGTATCAGTTTTTTCCCTAATTCTCTAATCAGATTCCATGTTCAGTTCATGTGCGCAAATTTAAATTATGTTATGATAAATGTATTATTCCTAAATTTAGTTCAGCTGTGTGGTTCTTTTCGAAGGTAGTCATTCCGTTAATTTACGGTTAAAATAATCAATATTGGAGTATGATAATTGCTTGTTTTTGTTTCCTGCTTGTTTCTAACATTCGAGGACGAATGTTTCCAAGGGGGAGATATTTTTATACCTCGAGAATTCAAGAATCGGACCCAGAAGTGAATCAGGAGAAAACTTGAAAAATGTTACAAGAGTTGCAGAACGAGTCATTGGATGACTCTTTAGGAGGCCTAACGAGTCATCAAGTGACTCGTGAAGAAGGCCTGGGATGATGAAGGACTCGAGGTCCTTACAGGTGATGTAATGACTCGTGGTTAGTCACCAAAAGTCGTCATGCCTTTCGTGGGATGGTCCTAGAGAAAGTTAGTAAAGCTTATCCAGTGTACTTAACAGATGGTACCTAACGAGTCATCGTCAGTACTAACGACTCGTTAGGAGGGCCATTACAAAGCCAAATGAATTTTCATGAATGATGAGGCAGTGTCGGGTGAACCAACGGATCGTGTGCCCTAATAATGAGTCGTCAGGTCATCCGTTAGGACCCCCTGACAGTTATTTTCAGCGATTTCAATAAGGGCTTTTCCGTGTTCCATAAGTTCTAAGGGCGTATACTACGTCATTTTAAGCTCATAATTGAGGGTTTTAAGTAAAGAAAAACCCATCTTAGGCCATTTCTTCATGCATGCAAGGTTGAAGGCTTGAAGGGAAGAAATTGAGGAGAATTTCAAGGTTTTCAAGGGAAATCTCAGCTGGGTAAATGGGAGGAGTTAAGATTCTTCAATCCCAGGTATGTAAGGTTATGAGTGGGTGCTTCCTTCCACACCCATATCCATACCTTAGCAAATTGTGATTGGTTTGTGATGATCAAGTATGGGCTTTAATTCAATTGCATGATTCTTACATTTCTTCATGGGTATGATTAGATTGAGTTGATATTGATGATCTATCGAGCTTGGGCGGATTCTATCTTAATTTCTTTTACAAAATTGCTTTTATAGAATTGAATCTGAAACGCCCATGTAGGGATAGTTCCTAATAGAATGTGATAATGATGGAGTAGGTGATGAAAAGCATGTTTCCAACCTTACCCATGATTTTGATTATGCTTTAAAGAAGGTTAAATAGACCCTAGTATGATGAAGCTTTGGGTAGTGCCCAATGCAGAGTATGAATGGCGTTTTTTTTGTGAATTAACTTTAGTACTTTGTTTTGGAGTGAAATCTCCCAAATTATAATGTTTTCAAATAAATTGAATGGGTTCAAGCATGATAAGGTTTTCGGCAAAGCGCTTATGTTGATGATAATGTAGTGATATTTCTAAAGTAGACTTACCACATGATTTTGGAGTAAAGGCTCCCACTATTGTTTGAGCTTGTGGTATGTGACATAGTAAAGTTTCTCATATACATGAATTTTATAATTGAGATGTATGTTTTCATTAAGCTTCATTTCACATGATGTTGAGTCTAAGCAAGATTTCATTCTAAGTTTTGTCGAAACGACATTGTTGAGCTTCATATTTATATGATGTCTAGTGTATGTATGATTTCATAATGAGCTTTGTCAATACACAATTTTGAGCTTCGTTCCATATGATGTTGAATTATGCATGATTTCATATTGAGCTTCGTCACTAGACAATGTGGAGCTTCATATTTATACGATGTAGAGCATTGCATATTTAGGGTGAAGTGTCTAGCACCAAGCGGGCTAAGGGTCCCTACAATATTCCCCAGAACTACGCACCAACGTATGTTGATACTAATATATTAATGCGAATTCCCTTGTGGGCTATCCCCAGCCCGATTGGCCCTTTCATCATAATATTGATATCATGGTAGCATCCCTAGCCGTGGCAAGGTTTTGGACGGCTCTGCCCACCTGCGTGTAATAGTCGGGACCACGAAAACTCTATCATGCTATGGCGGTTAGGTGACGAGTCACCCACTGTCTATATCATTCGAATTTGCATATCAATTATACATGATGATTATCTTATGCATGCATGTGTAAAAAGCAAGGGTTGACTCATTGTTCAGCTTTTGGTTTAAATGCTATTATTTAGGTTTGATTCATTCGATTCAGTCATGATGTTCTGAATCCATGCATGAACACGTTATGATAAGGGTTTGATTTCAGAATGAATGCATGTAGCCTTCTATTTACTCTTGAAGCTTATTATATGTATGAATGGTTTTAAATGATTTTTATGTTATCAAAGCTGTTTTACTTACTTTGCATACTCAGTACATTCCGCATACTTTCTATGCTGCATCATTTGATAAAGCATTATTCAGTTTTCAGGTTCAGCCTCGTTCTTAGCCACTTATCAGAGCTAGCACCTGCTTGTTTGGTGAGTCCTCATCTTCTAAGGACTAGGCTTTCAGTTATCTTGATCGTATTTTATGTTTCAGTATTTTTGAGCTAGTTGGGGGTGTTGTCCCATCAACTCGTCCAGATTAGAGGCTTATCAGACTTAGACATGTATTCAGCATCAGAAGTTCATTTTGTTGTTATGTTAAGTTAGACATCCGCTGAGTTATAATGATGTTTCTTTATGTTTATTTATTGAGTTAGTGAATGCTTATGCCATGGGTTTAATTGGGGTCTCTGGGGTCCCTTGTCCCATGTCTACGATCCGGGTCTCCTCTCGGGTCGTGACAGACAACGTCCAAAATATATTCTTAAATCAAAATATATACACGGTCATTGTATCAAAACAAGTAACCCGATGAGTGCCGAGGTCGAATCCCATGAGGACTAGGGAGTGATGAATTCAAGCGTCGATTGAGAAGTTGATTTTATGTTGCACCATTTAGAATTAACATAAAGACAAGGAAATAAGGAGAATAAACTTTGCAGATAATTACACCAATTTCTTTAGTGAATTCAAAATAAAAGGATCAGCTAAGTTGTAGACAATATTTGTGAAATACTAGAGGTGCAGTGTAGATGAAATACTTATTAGATTGGAATAGACCAGGTTATCTTCATAAGTTCAATAAATGTAAATAATCTCGAGAAAGAGGTAGCCTCAGCTTCCCATCCTATTGACTACCCCGAACTAGAGTTTTCTCAAACTCTAGCTACAATTTAACACACCCAAATTGATTTGGATCAACAACTTCACTATTCCTAGCTATTAGTTGCTAATTAGGAAGGAGGAAGTAATTTCAGCTATTACTAGCTTAATTTTACAACCTCACACCCATACCCACTACTATATCCCCTTCCAATACTTAATTATTCTCTCTCGAGCAACAATTAAGCAAGTATAGATAGGTCCATATCGTCATTAATGGATCTTCACTAGTAGATTGAAGGGAATGCAATAGATTTACACTTAACTGAACATTATGAAGTTAACTCTAGCAATACCCAATCCAATTAAGTATTCATCATCACACACCTCTTGTTAATGTTAGCTACTCAAAGTTAAGAAACTCAAAAACATAATCATCAAAGGCATCATTGAATTTAATAAGAAGAGTAGATAAATCAAATACACAATTATCCTTCCATTATAGCTGAAACTAAATAATACAAAAGAATAAAAGAGAGCAGAGTATCTTTTACAACTTTCAATCATAATCCCTTTTCTCAGCTAAAAAACAGTCTTCATCTAAAAAGGAAAGATGATGTGATGCATACTTGGCTTATCTCTCAATCTCTCCACCTTCTTCCTCTCCCTTCTCCTCTTCTGCAATGTACTTCTCTTTGTATTTATACCCTGAAATGTAGGGTACTTTTCCTTTCTTTTCTAGCAATGAACAATTTTACCCTTAATAGCATCGTTCTGGAACCGATGAAGGCACCGACGGTTTATCGATGAAATCCGTGAACCGTCGGATACTTGCTCTTCCTCTTCAGTCATTTCCAGTGAACTTCGGCGGTTCTCCCGACATTTCGCCGATGCCAAAATTTGAACCACTGGACCTTAAATACCAATTCCAGACTTTTCTAAGTGTCATTCGGCGACTGAACTGGCGTCCCGCCATAGGTGACTCGTGAACCGCAGGTGGCATTCCTCCAACAAAGCAGTGACCTTCATCTTTTTAATTTAACACCGGCATTTCACCACTTCTACTCATTTCCTCCATTTTACACCATTTTAGCTCTTTTCTTCAAACTTAGGAATCTGCACACAACAAAATCAAAAATAGCATAAAATTCAAATAATCAACTCGAGAACTAAGCAAAAGCTCAAACTGTAGAGTCTAATGAGTTGGTACATTACCAACTCATCAAACCCCCAAACTTGAATCATTGCTTGTGCTCAAGTAATTCAATACTTCAACTATTGAGGAAGAGGTCACATCTCTTCACAATTAGACTTCGCCGACCACCTGGACTATGACCCAAAAATACTCATCGGCTCACCAAAAAGAGAAGGAAATACCCCAAAAGACCAAAACAATGAAGGTGTTTCAAGAAGGAAACAACTTTATGTCAGGTAGATCTTTTTGAAAGGAATCATAAACCACACAAGGGAAATTCTGAATCAAGTAACACACATAGAATCTCAAGTTGTAATCACTGAAAATTCAAAGCTCGCCTTAGAGTTTGCATTCCTTGTTCTATGCCCATATGAACTCGAAATTCTGTTGCATCCCTAAAAGGAATGATGTCACTCACCAATTATAAGGGTCCATATTCTCTTCACTCTTTGATCATTTGAATGCATATTAGGGATCAATTGGAAGAGACATTCACACTCACTCTCCAAAAAGATATCTTTATGTGCACACTTGACCCATAGGCTTGCCCTGCATGTAATTTGCTATTAATAGAGAGTAGATGCACCTAAAATCATTTAGGACTTGCGAGTTGTGATGTAGGCTTAAGGTTAGGGTAGGATAAACATTTGGCTATAGTGACTAGATCCTCCCTAATGCTTTTTGTGCCATGCCTTACAACGACTTTGCTCACTCAACCTTCTTTCCTTTCTTTTCTTGTTGATGCCTTTCATTTCTTTAATACTCCCCCTTATAACCCCTCTTTAGCTTCCACCACTAGCCTTATTACCTCAAGAGGGAACACCACTTCACACATATAGTCTTTTTTTTAATTCATCTTTTTACATTTTGACTAAAGGTGATGTTACCTTTACACTATGATTCTTGTCTTCCCTCTTTGTTTTACATACTCCCAAACTTAGGCACTTGCCTCATTTTTCACATTTGCTTTTCTCATTCCCTTCTTCTTAGGCATTGAGCCTTGCTTCAACACTTATATTGAAATCAACATTTATGGAGAATTGGGGCCAAAAGATGTATTAAGAATGGTCTTAAGGATTGTAATGTGGTTTCCAAGGAAAGGTTTTAAGGATCAAAATTGGCTAACACGGATTAATGATCAAGGAGGGCGTATGGTTGAAGTGGCTAGACAATTGAGGGCCTAAACTCATTTCCCTACATCTAGGATTTCACCTTAAATCACATTTAGGACAAGTTCTAGACAAGATGTAATGCACAAGATTAACAAAAATATCGTCGCCACACAAAGCATCACCTTTAAAGGGTCTACAAGAGTCATTTCTAAAACGAAACATCACATTTGGACATCAAGCAAACAATCATCATAAGTCAAGCAGGGAATTTACAATGTATGACCAACATTACTATGCTACGGTGTCAAAACATGTTCACTATCTCATCTTCATGCCCTTGTTTTCACATTCTCATTTCAATCACAAGAAAAATTTTTACATGATGCCCCTTAAAAAACTTCACAACAACTCAAAGTGACATGACATTTCCCTTAAGAATGTCGCCACTCAATCTGTCATCAAGAAAAGCCAACCCGATTCGACAACAAAATTAACTAAAATAAAAGAATGCACCTTAGGAAAGAACCATGGTCAAAAGAAAACCCTCGGAGTTTAAATTTCTACATTACTCTTTTTACGATGGTGAAAATCAAACACATTTCGAAAACGATAAACACACAATTCAAAAATTTTCAAGTCAAAGTATACATTTAATTCCCCCAAGAACAGTAATCAAGCCCTCCCCCAAACTTAAATCATACATTGCCCCCAATTGAACCTACAAGAAAGACAAGAAGGTAAAAGATATTTCCTTATCATATCAGCGATTGGGTCTTGGCTTCCAAGTATAAGTGACAGCATCAAAAACCCAAGAAGTTGTGTGTTCTACTGTAGGTTGCATGGGATCTGGCGAGAGTGTGACAGGTAGACTAGGGCCTGGTACGACCCATCTATTCAGGAGGGTCCAAAGCTCATGATAAGATGTTGTTGCCACTCCCCCAGGTGCCTATGAAGGATCAACATCATACACCAAATGCATTTGAGGCATAGGAGGTGGGCTGTGGTGGTGCTCTTTCTCATCAGACATAATATCTGCATTATCGTGATAGCCCACCCACCAATCATCTGGAGGACTTCTGGGTTATTTGACTTGTGGTGGTATCGCCTCAGGGTCACATGTCATTGGTTGGTTTGTGTGTGCAATAAATTTGGCCATCTCCTGCTGCAATGTGGTCACTTTACTTTCAAGAGAACCCATTTTCGAGCATAAGTGTGTCAACTTGTCCTTGGTAGGCTTCAAGGCATTCTTAAGGGCACTTTGGATCATGGATGGGATAGCCTTGGCTAATCGTACAAGCTGATTATCATGCATCTTTATCCTTTTGCAATATTAAGTAAATCTGGTGGCGAAGAAGTTTGGGATGTGCCTGAATTTGCTGGGGCAGTAGCTATGTGAGGCCACGGGTGATGGTGGAGTTATGTTCCCTGCATACCTTGCCTGCTTTATCGTTGGGTCTTCTTTGTCAATCTAGGTACCCAAAGTAATCACTCCGTGGACTTGTATAGTCTTATCCAATGAGCTCCATAGAGGACACTCAACCCTCAAACACAACATACTTACAAAGGAAGGAAAGGGAAATGTTGTGGCTTGTTGTTTAGCTTTTCTCCTGAACTGATCAGCAATAATCTCTCCCACATTAATGTGCACATGCTTCATTATGCATGCCAGAAGGATCGCCACTTCAATAGGCACCTCTGATGTATTTCAAGAGGGCATCAACTCAGGACATACCAAATCTAACCACATGCGGGCTTCGAAATTTAAATCACGCCTATGAATTAGGCCTTTGGACACAGCCCATTGTGGTTGACCTTGTGTAATTATGCTAGTTACCATTGGAATTGGTTAGCCTTGTCTTCTATCTTCTGACGAAGGATTGGATGCGGTGAGATTGGTCCTCCTAATAAAATAAATTGATGGCTTCAGGTGTGACATGAACCTCCTACCCCCGCACCCAAATTGATGTCAGGCATGGGAATGCTTCAGTGTGATCCTCTAGCTTCCTTAGTTGTTGGCTTTCTATATATGATGCATAGAATTCCCAATCTAGCTTCGGGAAGTTTGGGTCAACTGGTATGGTAAATGGTCACCAATCATGCATCCCAATCTGGTGGTATATTTCTGGGCATATAGTGTTGAATGATTCTACATCAAATTGAGCTTCTGCACGGATGACACATTTTTCTTTGAAGGTTCTGTAAAAATCCTCCATGCCTTTAAGCCAAAATCTCTCTTGAGAGGTAGTTGCGGGCACGGGCACTTGGCCTATATGAGAATGCTGCTTGGTAGACATAATGCTACAAGAGTACGTTAGTATTGGACAACAATATGTAGCTCAAAACTAAAGCAACAGAGGTAACTTAGTGAGTGCTTCATGTTTCATCGGCAACTCACCAGCGAGCCACAGTTACATTTCCCGAATCGCTGACGAATTTCCAGTTGACTCAGAAAAGGGAAAAAACTGGGCATCGCAGCGTCTCGTCGGCGAACCACCACTAGTGATTTTCTAGCTGCAAAATTGCATCTAAATATCCTCTAAATCACATGTATCTGACAACCACCTGATCATACTAATACTTAAATGAAAAAAGACGAGGGTACCCTTAAGAGAGATGTCAACCAATCCATCATTGGGAAACCCACTCGGGTATGTAGAAGATACCTACATATGAGTCAACACAGCAAAGCAACACCCATACACATAGGATGAGAAAACAAAACCAAACTCAAGGAACACGGGTGGAACAACATATTACCGACAAAATTTTGACCTTTTTATCATGGGTGAGAAGATGCTTACCTCTAATGAAATGTGCTTGTAAAGATCTGTGAAGGATGCCGAAGATGCAAACACTTGAGGAATGTGAAAGGGTGCTTTGGATAAGGAATATCAGGAGGTGGTAGGTAAAGAATAATGGGTTATTTTAGGGAAAAACGGGAGAGAATTTTGGGAGTTTGCAGCTTTTTGTGGAATTCGGCCATCTGGGATTGTGTCTTGGGAGTTGCATTGGCGAGCCCCGAATTAGAATGGTAGTTCACCGCTACGGCTGCCACTTCTATTACCTAAAATGCAATTATGCCTACTAGATCGGTGGTTGATCGGCACTTCGCGGATTTACCTGGCGATTCACCGGCTGGTTCGGTGGTTCTTCTTGGAACGTTTAGTGCACTGGATGGAATCGGTCCCCAGCGGCGCTTCATGAATTCTCATCGGCGGTCCGCCAGTTGGTTCACATTTTTATCTTGAATCCATCAGTGCACTGGTTCTGTTGGCGCTTCGACCGTTATTCACGAGTTCTGAGCGGCGGTTCGCCGATTTGGTTCTCATCCCGTTGTTTCACCCGTCTTCACTTACAAAGAAAATCAAAAACAAAAAAATATATAAGAATAACAAATGCTTGGGTTGTCTCCCAAAAAGCGCCTTATTTAACGTCGTGGCACGATGAGAGCCCAGGTCTATGGTTCTTCGAGATGCATCACCTCTGCTCGCCCTACTTCTTCCAACACTCCAAGATATATTTTGTCCCTCTGGCCATTTACTTTGAACTTGTTCCCATTTTTATTGTAGAGTTCAATGGCTCCATTTTCATACACCTGAGATACCTTGAAAGGGCATGACCATTTAGACTTTAACTTCTCAGGGAATATCTTAAGTCAAGAATTGAATAATAGCACCCACTTCCCCGAAATAAAATTATGGTGCAACACTTTTTTATCATCATAATGTTTCATTCTAGCTTTGTAAATTTCTGCATTTTCATATGCCTTTATTCTAAACTCTTCCATCTCATGTAAATTGTGGATTCGACCTTGGATAGCTTTTCCCCATTCTAGGTTCAAACTTTTCAACGCCCACAAGGCTTTGTGTTCTAGCTCCATTGGGAGGTGACATTCTTTACCATACACCAGCTGATAAGGGGACATCCCAATTGGTGTTTTAAATGCAGTCTTATAGGCCCACAATGCATCATCTAACTTTTGTGCCCAATTAGTTCGGTTCAAATTAACTGTTTTAGTTAAGATGGACTTCCACTTGTCCACTGTTCTGTGGTTGATACGGCGTGACCACTTTGTGTTTTACACCATATTGTGTTGATAGTTTGCTGAGCCCCCGATTTCAAAAATGAGACCTCCATCACTAATGATAGCTCTAGGGGTACCGAACCGTGAGAAGATATTTTTCTTTAGGAAAGCTTTGACACTCCTTGCCTCTTTGTTTGGTAATGATACAACTTCTACCCACTTGGAAACATAATCAACCACTACAAGGATGTATTTGTTCCCATATGAGCTTACATAAGGACCCATGAAGTCAATCCCCCACACGTCAAACAATTCAACCTCTAGGATTGGGGTTAGCGAGAGTTCAAGCCTCCGCGAAATACTCCCTGTCGTTTGACATCAATCACATTGCTTCACAAAGTCATGTGCATCCTGATGTAAGGTGGGCCAATATAATCCGCATTGCAACACCTTGGTCGCGGTTCACACACTTCCATAATGACCAGCCATAGCGGAAGAGTGACAAGCCTCTAAAATCGGAATATCTCCACTTCTATAATACATCTTTTTACTAACCCATCCGCACAACTTTGGAAGAGGTAGGGTTCGTCACAAAAGAAGTTCTGAACGTCATGCATAAATTTCTTTCTTTGCTGATAATCCAAACCTTCGGGCACAATGTTGCTGGCTAGGTAATTAGCAAAATCTGCGAACAATGGGGATAGGTTGTGGGTTGCAGCCAAGATTTGATCGTCCGGAAAGGCATCATTGATCTTCTCTTGTGCTCTTATCTTCCCATTCGTTTCAAGGTGGGACAAATGGTCAGCCACTTGATTCTCGCATCCTCTACGGTCTTTAACTTCAAATCAATTCCTGCAACAACAAAACCCACCTGATTAATCTTTGTTTAGCATCTTCCTTGGCCATTAAGTACCTGAGTGCCACGTGATCCGTGTGCACCACCACTTTGGTTCCAAGTAAGTACGCTCGAAATTTTTCGAATGCAAACACAATGGCAAAGAGCTACTCTTCGGTCACTGTGTAATTTGTTTGAGCATTGTTCATAGCTTTACTAGCATAGTAAATTGGATGGAAGATCTTATATCTTTGTTGACCAAGGAACTCCCCTAATGTGACACCACTTGCATCGCACCTAAGTCAAAAGACTTTGACCAATCAGGTGCTACAACGATTGGCGAAGAAATTAATATCATCTTCAACTCCACAAAAGCTTTCAAACACTCCTCATCGAAGTGGAATGTCACTTCTGTTTCCAACAGTCGAAATAGGGGATGGGCTATTTTGTCGAAATCTTTAATGAAACGGCGGTAAAAGCCCGCATGACCGAGGAAACTCCAACACCCTTTACAGTACATGGTGGGGGTAGCTGAGAAATGGCATCCACTTTGGCTTGATCTATTTCAATCCCATTTTTAGAAATTTTGTGTCCCAATACAATTCCTTCTTTGACCATGAAGTGATACTTTTCCCAATTTAGGACCAAATTCATCTCCGTACATCTCTCCAATACCTTATCTAAATGTGATAGGCAGTCATCAAATGAGTTCCCCATAACTGAGAAATCATCCATAAAGACTTCCATTGCATCCTCCACCATGTCAGAAAATATGGACATCATGCATCTTTGAAATGTGGCCGGGGCATTGCAAAGACCAAAAGGAATCCGTTTAAATGCAAACGTACCATAAGGGCATGTAAAGGTGGTTTTCTCTTGATCTTCTAATGCAATTGATTTTTGGTTGTACCCCGAGTATCCATCTAAGAAACAATAGTATTCTCTGCAAGCTAGACGATCCAACATTTGGTCAATGAATGGTACCGAAAAATGATCCTTCTTCGTCCAAGAGTTTAATTTACGGTAATCCATACAAACTCTCTCCCCCCCCCCCCCCCCCCGTGACCAAACGAGTGGTTATCAACTCATTCTTTTCATTCAGAACAACCGTAACTCCCCCTTTTTTGGTAACACAGTGCACCGGGCTAACCCAACTACTATCCGCAATTAGATAAACTACCCTTGTATCCATCCATTTAATAATCTCTTTCTTGACCACCTCTTGCATAGGTGGATTCAACCTTCTTTGATGTTCAACTGAGGGGCTGCAATTTTCTTGGAGGTTAATCTTGTGGGTGCAAATCCCCCGAGGGATATCAATGATATCAGCTATTAACCATCTGATGGCTCGAATCTGCCTCTCCAACACATCAAAGAGTTTATCTACCTGCAATAGTGTAAGTTTTACTGTCATGATAACCGGAAGTGTCTCATTCTCCCCCAAGTATACATATTTAAGATGATTGGGCAAGGGTTTTAGCTCCAACTTTAGTGGTGACACAATATAAGTGTGTGACCGAGGGGTTGTACAATTCTTCAAATCATGGTCCAGCTCTCTTGGTGGGAATGTATAATTTCTTACATCCTTATGCACATGATGGATCTCTTCGAGTTCCTCACATTTTAGAAAAACATCAACGATCAGTTCTTCAATAGCCTCTTCCTCTATTTCCCACTCTAAAATATCATCATCCATAATGTGCTTCCTTGGGGTGGTGTTGTTTGCTGCTTTTGGAGTCGCCATTTGGAATGCCAATTCTTTCATCCTTTCCTCCAATTGTTGAATAATAATCTCATGACTCTTCACACTGGTGGTTAGATCCAAAATCTTACTCCGTAGATCTTGGACCCCCTCTTCAGTTGCAAGCACCTTTTCAAGCACTACTTCGAGAGTACTCTCCATGTAAGGTGGAAGTACCTCGGTGCTCCCTTGACTGTTGGTATCAACAAACTAGACATTGTTCCAACCTTGGTTCCCATAATATCCATCATCATAATCCTGAATGGCATGACTATTTTTAGCATGTAAACCCTTCACATAACTTGTCCACAACTCCATTTGCTTCATCATGACTAGCAGCATTGTGTCCTTCTTTTCTTCCCTATGCCACATCTTGTCCACTAGCTTAATGGTCTCCACACAGGTAACCCCTTTGGGTAATGTGACCATTCTCCGACACTCAGCATCACCTACACACCCTAAATTATCAGCAATCACTGTGGTGTTTACCAATTAAACTTAACAATCAATCATGAGATGATCAAACGTCAGTCCTCGGCAACGGCGCCATTTTTGATAATGTCCAAAATATATTCTTAAATAAAAAAATAAACACAGTCGTTGTATCAAAACAAGTAAACCAATGAGTGCCAGAGTCGAATCCCACGAGGACTAGGGAGTGATGAATTCAAGCGTCGATTGAGAAGTTGATTTTAGCATGCACCATTTAGATTTAACATAAAGACGAGGAAATGGGGGAATAAACTTTGCAGATAATTGCACAAATTTCTTTAGTGAATTAAAAATAAAAGGATCAGCGAAGTTGTAGACAATATTTGTGAAATAATAGAGGTGCAGTATAGATTAAATACTAATTATATTGGCATGGACCAGGTTATCTTCATAAGTTAAATAAATGTAAATAATCTCGGGAAATAGGTAGCCTCAGCTTCCCATCCTATTAACTACACCGAAGTAGAGTTTTCTCAAACTCTAGCTACAATTTAACACTCCCGAATTGATTTGGATCAGCAACTTCACTATTCCTATCTATTAGTTGCTAATTAAGAAGGAGGAAGTAATTCAGCTATTACTAGCTTAATTTTATGAAATCACATCCATACACACTACTAGATTCCCTTCCAATACTTAATTATTCTATCTTGAGCTACAATTAAGCAAGTATAGATAGACCCATATCATCATAAATGGATCTTCATTAATAGATTGAAGACAATCCAATCGATTTACACTTAATTGAAACTTATGAAGTTAACTCTAGAAATACCTAAATACAATTAAGTATTCATCATCACACACCTCGAGTTAATGATTTTAGCTACTCATAGTTAAGACATTCAAAAACACAATCATCAAAGGCATCATTGAATTTTATAAGAAGAGTCGATAAATCAAAAGCACAATTATCCTTCAACTACAGTTGATACTAAATAATATCGAAGAAGAAAAGAGATCAAAGTATGTTTTACAACATTCAATCAAAATCCATTTTCTCACCTAAAAAATGATTTTCAGCTAAAAAGGAAATATGATGTGATGTGTACTTGGCTTATCTCTCAATCTCTCTATCCTCTTCCTCTCCCTTCTCTTCTTCTGCAATGTACATCTCTTTCTATTTATACCCTGAAAAGTAGGATACTTCCTTTTTCAGCAATGGACAATTTTACCCTCAATAGCATCGTTCTGGAACCTGCGAAGGCATCGGCGGTTCGCCGATGAAATCCGTGAACTACTGAATACTTGCTCTTCTTCTTCAGTCATTTCCAATTAACTTCTGTGGTTCACCCAGTGTTTCGCCGATGCTAAACCGTGAACCGCCGGACCATAAATACCAATTCAATACTTTTCTAAGTTTCATTCAGCGACTGAACCGGCATTCTTCCACAGGTGACTCGTGAACCGCCGGTGGAATTCCTCCAACAAGGCAGTGACCTTCATCTTTCTAACCGGTGTTTCGCCACTTATGTTCATTTCCTCCGTTTTACACCATTTTAGCTATTTTCTTCTAACTTAGGCATCTGCATACAACAAAAGCAAAAAGAGCATAAAATCTAAATAATCAACTCCAGAACTAAGCAAAAACTCAAACTTTAGAGTCTAATGAGTTGGTAAATTACCAACTTATCAGGCTAGAACAAGGAGTTTGACTATTCACAACAGAGGTCGGGCATTGGTAAT
The DNA here is from genome assembly GCA_035772735.1 of Datura wrightii. Lineage (NCBI taxonomy): Eukaryota > Viridiplantae > Streptophyta > Magnoliopsida > Solanales > Solanaceae > Datura > Datura wrightii. The sequence goes on from JASDFA010000018.1 coordinate 151,704,762, forward strand.
TACTCATAGCAGCAATAGAGATCTTCATCACCCTCTTCAGCTTGTGCTCCTTCTCCTAGTATCAGAGTCATGTCTCCAACAACTACACTTTCCTAACATGTGTGAAGTGTGGTAAGAAAAATCTGGCTGAGTGTCGTCTCGGCAAGGAGGGTTGGTTTGGATGTGGTCATCTAGGTCACAGGTTGAAGGATTTTCAATCAGCTAGATGTGGGAAGACCCATACCACTACTTCAGCAGCTCCATTAAGTAGCCCAATATAGCAGGGCATTACCTGCTTCATAGGTAATGCTCAACGCGAAAACCTCTTATATATTTTATCTTCACGTCAGAATCAGAAGAACTCACCTGACGTAGTTACCAGTACGTTATGTTTTTTAGTATTAATGTCTATGCATTACTAGTTCCTGGAGCCACACTCTACTTTGTTACTCCCTACATTGCAGTTCATTTTGATATTAGTCTAGAAATCCTCTCAGAACCCTTTCAAATCTCCACTCCTATTTGTGAGTTAATTATAGCTAGTTGGACATACAAAAATTGCCCTATCACAATTTTACAAAAAGTCACCACAGTTGATCTTGTAGATTTAGATATGGTTAACTTTGACATTTATTCTTGGCATGGACTGGTTACACTCTTGACATGTCTCAGCCGACTGCAAAACTAGGTTTGCTAATTTTATGTTTCCTAATGAACTAGTCTTTGAATGGAAAGGTAGTACCTCAACACCTAAAGGTCGGTTTGTCTAGTATCTTAATGCCAAGAAAATAATCTATAAGGGTTGCATTTTACCATATTGTTTGGGTTAAAGATTCCAGGTCTAAAACAACAACTTTCCAGTTGGTTCCAATTGTGAATGAGTTCCCAAATGTATTTTCCCAGAGTCCAAGATTTTCCCGAAGTCCAAGATTTTCCCATAGTCCCTCCTAAGCGCGATATAGACTTTAGCATAGACCTTCTTCTAGATAGCTAGACTATCTCAATTTCTCCTTATAAAATGGATCCTGCTAAGCTTAAGAAGTTGAAGGAACAATTGAAAGACCTTTTAGACAAAGGTGATAGTTTGGTAATTTACCAACTCATTAGCCCCTTAAGCATGAGCTTTAGATTAGTTTTCAAGTAATTGAGATGAATTTTATGCCCTTTTTCCCTTTTTATGTGTAAACATATGAGTGGAAGAAAAAGAGCAAGAAGTAGAGTAAAAAAAAGGAAATTAGGTGAAAACCGAACACCGGTGAAACACCAGTCAAATGATAACGCTCAAACCACACCTCAAACTGAAGTATGAAGTGGACATTGTCAATAGAGAACCCAAACTTATAGGTTGGGGTCGAACCCACAGGGAATGGAAGATCTAGATTATAGCCAGTAGATGAACTTGTATGGTAATTACTTCACAGAGGGAAAATTCTAATAAAAAGAAATAACAAAAATAAGCAGCAGTCAAGATTATAGTTGTGAATCAATGATTAAAGGATAACTAGGGTTTATGTTCGCCATGGGTTCATGACAGCTTTGAGTATAAACTTGTGATCTTTACCAATACTGACTTATAGAACTGATAACTTAGGTCATTCAAGCGATCGACCAATCCCTATTGAATGACTATCCTCAATTATTCGACCAAGTCTCATGAGGTTTGCAAACTAATAGTTATCACTAAGTTCCAGATATAAATATCCTGCGACCATAACACAAGTTAATACAATGATCATCAAGATCAAGGCTCCGTTGCAATTCTCTTTTCCTAATCTCTACCTCTTCAACAAAAGCAAGTAAAGAATTCAGGCACTTCCTAACGTTGTACACCTCTACGAATCATTAAAGATGAAGAGACTACAATATAAATAATTGGTATTGGTTTTAGAATCACTTTGTCCCTAGCTAGTGAATCCACTATGGTTCCCACAACCCTAGTTATGGAGGTTTTTAGCCTCTCATAGTTGCAAGGTTGTGATTTGTGTTCATTGTTGAAAACTTATAATAATACTTAAAAAGATTATTGAGAAAAATAATTCATTCAATTAAACCACAAAATCTTGAATAACAAGTAGCAAGAATAAGACGAATTCAAGAAAAGGTTGATCACAAGGTTGAACCAACTCAATTCTCTCTTCTAATGATGTAAGGTTGCTTACTACAATGTTTTCCTACTAGAATTAAGTCTATTCATCCTCCTCTCTATGAAAAATAAACATAAAAAGTATTTATAGAGACACAAGAATCCTTTTCCTAAACTAATAGGATTGCTTTCCATATCTGGTGCCGACCTCACCATGGGTCCACCTACAACTCGTAGGGGCTTCTCACGGATCGTGACATCAACTCGTGGCTTGGAATGTTGGCTGAATTTTGGCTAAGTGTTTGGCGAAGGTACGATTCATACCAACTTGGTACGACTCATACATTGACACCCGTGGCTTGATCCTGAACTTTTGAACCTTTTTCTGAACTTCACTATGACCGGTATGGTAAAACTTGTACCTTCATCTAATGTGTTGTAGGTTCTCTCGTACAGAGAATCAGCCTTTAGTGCAATTCTTCTAGATTTCGTCACGACTGGCTCAGAACGACTCGTACTACCATGGTATGATTCGTGACAAGACTCATAAATTCAGTCTTCCAGGTTATCTTTCAACTTCTCATCAAAGCCCTCAGTACGACTCGTAGGTCCATCCTATGGATTGTACTGTGGTTGGATCTTTTTGCACCTTTTTGCACACTTTTAGTTTTCTTTTGCAATTTATTGTTCCATGTTATACCCCGTAGAATTCCCGGCACCTAGACGACCTATTCGCACGTTGGTTAAGCATATTTGAAGGCCATACGTGCTGGAGAAAGGCCCGGGAAAAGATCTGACGAGAAACCTGTCGAACCATCGCGGAAGGAGCCGAGGCAGAGCCCCTCCGCGATGGCAGCGTGTCACGGAGGAGGGGCCTCCGCGTTGGCTCCGCGACACGTTGGCCTTGTCCAGACCCAAGTATATAAAGCCCACTTCGGGCTTAAAACATTTAAACACTTAAGAAATTCCAGAAAACAGAGGGAAAACGTAGAGAAGGGAAAAGGATCGAAGAAATAATATAATTTTCATCCGATTACGCTGCTAAACGTTGTCCAAACTCAAATTAACTTCAGATACTGAGGTATTTAGTAGCAGAGAGCATTCCTACGGATTCAGTTTCGTGAAATACGGCCGACGAATCATCGAGCCGCCGAGATAAGGTAAGTGGAATTGCTCTAAATTAGTGTCTATGTGTTCCTAGCTGTGAAGTGAATATTTCTCCCTTCTGGACCACTGAAAAATAGCGAGTTTTCGACCGTCTTTTGATAAGCCTAAGTTTAGGCTATAAACTATATCGAAAGTGATGTTGTCTTTTAAAGTAAAGCTGTATTTAGTATTAATTGACATATTTACGAATGCAGTTGGGAGAAAATAGTTGAAGTACCGGCCGAGTCTCGTCCGACAGACGAATAATTCAAGGATAAGGTATGTAAAATTATTTTCCTCGGCAAGTTAGTAATCTTGGTATAGTACAGTAATTTAAAGGCCGATAGAGTATTCAGAAGCCATGTTGACGTTTATTATGAATGATGGTACGATACTAAAAGCGTTATGTTATGTTCAGCGCGAGACTTGCTAGCACGATATAAATTGTAATACAAGTATTAGAGACTGCACAGCATGCTTAGTAGGTGATATAATGCGGAATGTTAGGGTATCATTGTATTTAGTTAAAGCCCAGTAAAGCAATGTAATACCTGTAAGACATCTCGGAGATAGAACGACAAGTTAAAATAAAGCTAGAAAGCATATTAGAACTAGTAAATCATGTTACTATAGGAACTCAGTATACAGCATGGTTTTCAGCAGAAATACTATATCCTGTTCAGTATTAGCCCCAGAACAGTTTGGCAGGAGATTATATTCATATGTATATATTTACCAGCCTTAGCACGTATTAAATACGTACAGATTACTATCATTAGCTCAGTATGTAATATATACGATACTTTACCCCTATTAGCCTCAGCATGTGAGATATGCAGACAGTATTGCTAGTTGAGACCGTTGTATTGTTTGGGGTTGGACTACCTAGCATCCATGACCGCCCAGGGTTAATAGCTGTATCGACTCGTCCGCCAGAGGACGAGGACAAGTCGCTCTAAAGAGTGGCATGCCGTCCCACAGGGGACGAAGATGGGATGCCAGTTTTCCCCATATTGTGCCTTGGTCGGCCCTTATACACCCCAGTCGAGCGGCTACGCCTGGGGTGTTGATTCAGGAGTCCTCCGGACTCAGGTACAGTTATAGTCAGGGGCTCAGCGAGCCCAAGTGCATACCCAGGGGACCGGCAAGATGCTTACAGGGTTATAGGAGATGGGATGACCGGGGTAGGGGTATAGATTCTGTGCTGGTTGTACCCCCCGGCTTATGGGGGCCGGGTAAGGTTTGTGTGTGCTATATATGTTATGATATGTTATACTGTGTTACAGTAGATACGAGTAGATCGACAGTAGAACGATAAATCTTCAGGTATGACTCCCACTCCTTCTAGTATGATTAAGAGAAGGTATGACTTACATTATCAGACAGTTAATCTACTCCTTCCTACTTCAGTTTCACCAGTTATATTGTTGTTTTCAGATTTTGCTTTCAGTTATTGCTTTACATACTCAGTACCAGCGGTACTGACGCCCAGTGGGGCGCTGCATTACTTGCCTGCAGGTACTTATAGACGAGCAGGCGATACCACGTGATTCCTATCAGCGATCAAGTATTCAGCTCCTGTCATCCGGAGACTGAATTCCACAGGTGTATTTCATTTTCTTTTGGTTGTATAGTACGGGTAGGTCGGGGCCCTGTCCCGATCATTTCTATTGCTATTCCTAGAGGCTTGCAGTCTGTATATATTTCCCTGTGGTCAGATGAGCCGGTCGTGTGAGGCCGTGCAGTTGTATAGCTGTTAGTACTCTTTCTTTCTTTTATGTTGGCCATGTGGGGCCATAATTTGCCAGTAGTGGTGACCTTGCCGGTCACGTAGCTTTCTAGTACTTCAGGATTGAGTTATAGATAACTAGACAGCATGGTGGCCTTGTCAGCCCGCATAGGATTCCCTAAATTGATATGTTTCTGGTCAGCTGTTAGCACAGGTACAGGAGGCTATAGGCCAATGGGCCAGGGGCTTTGTTTACAGCCGTTATATAGCCCTTTGTTCCAAGAAATATGAGTTAGGGCCAGCCAGGCACCAGATGTGCCCAGACTTAGCAGTCCAGCAGTTCAGGTCCCAGTAGGGCACTAGGTGCCAGTCATACCCCCCAAGGCGGGGTGTGACAAACTTGGTATCAGAGCAGGTCGTATCCCAGGGAGTCTGCAAGCCGTGCTAAGTAGAGTCCTATCCATGGATGTGTTGTGCACCACATACTATGGGTAGGAAGCTGCAAGGCATGATAGGATGGTTGTCTTTTATTCTTATTCAGTCGTGCTGTAGAGCGGTACAATATAGGGTTTAGTCCCTAAAGACTTACTATATTCTTTGATTACAGATAATGTCAGACCAGCGACATCCTATCACAGGCCAGAGCTTAGATATTGCAGCAGGGGAAGGCACCAGTAGCATGCCTCCCCCTCATTTAGAAACAACCCGATCAGAGGGCACTACAGAGGCATCGTCCCAGCCTCCTCAGCAGTCTCCACCACGTCAAGAGCCACTTGGGGCGACATTACCTTCAGCAGTCCCTGTACCGACACCTTCTGACCAGGAGGTTAGGAGTGTTGTAGTTATGTTAGCACAGATGATGGCTGCTCAGCGTCAGCCAATGCCGTCTACAGTTGCAGAGTTATCAGGAGGGCCCGGTAGTTCGAGGGTCTGAGAGTTCTTAGCCCTGAATCCCCCACAATTTACAGGTACGGATCGGACAGAGGACCCTCAGGATTTTCTGGATCAAATGCAGAGAATCTTGAGGGTTATGCATGCCACGCCTACCGAATCAGTTGAGTTGGTAGCATTTCGGCTACGGGATATCGCTGTGTTATGGTATGAAAGCTGGGAAAGGTCCCGAGGGAGAGATGTTTCCCCTCCCACCTGGTCCAGCTTTTCAGGGGCCTTTCTGGATCACTATTTGCCGCGGGAGATTCGACAAGCCCGGGTAGACCAGTTCCTACATCTGGAGCAGGGGGCCATGAGTGTCCGGGAATATTCCTTGCGGTTTGATTCTTTGGCCCGGTATGCACCGGTCTTTGTTGATACCATGGCATCCAGAGTGCACCGTTTTATTATGGGGTTGAATCCAGAATATGTTGAGACTTGTATTACGGCCAAACTGCGAGAGGACATGGACATTGCTCGAATTCAGGCATTTGCCCAGAATATTAAGGGCATCAGACAGCGATATCGGGAGATTAGAAGGGTCAATCAGGAACAGCATCGCCGGGACAGGCCAGTTGAGTTACAGAGGGAGGCCCGGGGAGGACCCAGGCCACGATTGTCAGACAGGCCGCCCAGGCCCCCGCCTCCGCCACAGTCGCAGGGGGGTAGATTCAGCCGCAGGGGGCAGTCAGAGACTGGTAGAGACTCGCAGATGGCAGATTCACCAATACAGAGGAGGGCGGAGCAGAGTAGGTATACCCTACCACTTTGCCCTATATGCAGTCGACGCCATCCTGGAGCATGCAGGTATGGTTCCACCGCATGTTATGTTTGTGGCCAAGAAGGCCATTTGATGAGAGATTGCCCGGCCATTGGCTGAGAGGACCGAGATAGACAAGATAAGGCATCTGCAGGGTCACGAGCCACAGCATCCTCGACTGGGCGCAGGCCCTCAGTTTCAGCAAGCAGGGGTCGGGGCAGATCAGGGGCCTCCAGTACAGGTGCGGGTCCAAGCCGCACATATGCTTTACTAGGGAGGCAAGATTCAGAAGCGTCGCCTGATGTTGTGACAGGTATGTTAACTATCTGCTCGCACCCTGCTTATGTGTTGATTGATCCAGGGTCTACTTTGTCCTACATTACTCCATTTGTGGCACGAAAGTTTAGTATTGCACCAGAATTGTTGCAGCAGCCCTTTTTAGTATCCACGCCTGTCGGTGAATCTATTGTGGCTAGTAAAATTTACCGCGGGTGTACAGTAGAGGTTGCTGACCGTCAGACCACAGCAGATCTGGTCGAGTTAGAAATGATAGACTTCTATGCCATAATGGGTATGGATTGGTTAGTGCCGTGCTTTGCCAATGTTGAATGTTGGACCAAGACGGTCCGATTCCACTTCCTAGGAGAAACAGTGCGAGAGTGGATGGGCAGCACCGCTACGCCAAAAGGTAGGTTTATTTCCTACCTTCAGGCGAGAAAGTTGATATCTAAGGGATGTATTTACCATCTGATCAGAGTTCAGGATGTCCAAGCAGAATCTCCGACACTCCAGTCTGTTCCAGTGGTAAATGAATTTCCTGACGTGTTTCCAGACGAGTTACCTGGTATTCCCCCAGAAAGGGAAATAGACTTTGCTATTGATTTATTACCAGGCACCCAGCCGATATCAATTCCTCCCTATTGTATGGCTCCTGTGGAACTCAGAGAATTAAAGGAGCAGTTGAAAGATTTGTTGGATAAAGGTTTCATCAGGCCAAGTACTTCACCATGGGGTGCACAAGTCTTGTTTGTGAGGAAGAAAGATGGCTCGCTCCGAATGTGCATAGATTATCGGCAACTAAACAAAGTTACAGTAAAGAACAAGTACCCGCTCCCCAGAATTGATGACTTATTTGATCAGTTGCAGGGAGCTAGATACTTTTCTAAGATTGACTTGCGGTCCGGATATCACCAGGTCCGAGTACGTGAGAGAGATATTCCTAAGACAGCGTTTAGGACCCGATATGGGCATTTTGAATTTCTAGTCATGTCCTTCGGGTTAACGAATGCCCCGGCAGTCTTCATGGACCTGATGAACAGTATTTTCAGACCTTTTCTGGACTTATTCGTGATAGTATTCATTGATGACATTCTGGTGTATTCTCGCTCTGAAGCAGATCACCGGACTCATTTGTGGACAGTGCTCCAGATTCTCAGGGACCATCAGCTGTATGCTAAATTTTTTAAGTGTGAATTCTGGCTTAACTCAGTGGCCTTTTTAGGGCATATCATGTCGGATGCTGGTATACAAGTAGACAAGCAGAAAATAGAAGCAGTTAAGTCATGGCCTAGGCCTACCACTCCGATTGAAGTTCGTAGCTTCCTGGGGTTGGCAGGATATTACAGAAGGTTCGTTGAAGGGTTCTCGACCATTGCGGCACCTCTAACCAAATTGACACAGAAAGCAGCAAAGTTTCAATGGACAGAGGTATGCGAGCAGAGCTTCCAGGAACTGAAAGACAGGTTAACCTCCGCTCCAGTGTTAGCATTGCCGGAAGGCACAGAAGGTTATTCAGTCTATTGCGACGCGTCAGGTGTCGGGTTAGGTTGTGTGTTGATGCAGCATGGTAGAGTAATTGCATATGCTTCCAGACAGCTGAGGAAACACGAAAAGAATTACCCTACCCACGACCTGGAATTGGCCGCAGTAATCCACGCCTTAAAGATGTGGAGGCATTACCTGTACGGCGTCCATGTTGATATTTACACAGATCATAAGAGCTTACAGTACATCTTCACTCAGAGGGAGTTGAATCTACGGCAACGCCGCTGGTTGGAGCTGTTAAAAGATTATGATGTGAATATTCTATACCACCCCGGAAAAGCCAATGTTGTAGCAGATGCCCTGAGCCGTAAGTCAATGGGGAGTTTGGCGTATTTGCGACCTGAAAAGCGGGAGCTAGCCAAAGAAATTCATCAGTTAGCTGGTTTAGCCATTCGAGTAATGGAAACAGAAAATAATGGAGCGGTAATTCAGAATTCTGCTGTGTCATCATTAGTTACAGAAGTAAAAGAACGACAGTACGAGGACCCTGATTTAGTCCAGCTCAGAGATAGAACTCAGAGAGGTAAGGAGTCAGATTTTCAGATAACTGAGGATGATGTGCTACGCTGTAAGGGCCGCCTCTGTGTCCCGAATGTTTCAGGGCTTCGCGGACGGATCATGCATGAGGTACATTATGCTCGCTATTCCCTCCATCCAGGAGCAACCAAAATGTACCACGACATCAGAGACATCTACTGGTGGCCAGGCATGAAAGCTGAGATAGCCGAATTTGTATCTAGATGTTCTAATTGTCAGCAGGTGAAAGCAGAGCTCCAGAAGCCAGGTGGTTTGACGCAAGATATAACGGTGCCTACGTGGAAATGGGAAACGATAAACATGGATTTTGTAACAGGGTTACCCCATACCAGACGCAGAAATGATTCCATTTGGGTAATTGTTGACAGGCTAACAAAATCAGCTCATTTCCTGCCAGTGAAGGCTACCTTCTCGGCTGAGGATTATGCCGAATTATATATCAGAGAAATAGTTAGACTATATGGAGTGCCAGTATCCATTATCTCAGATAGGGGAGCATAATTCACAGCTAGATTCTGGCAGTCGTTTCAGAAAGGTTTAGGAACGCAGATTAACTTGAGCACAACATTCCATCCTCAGACAAATGGGCAGGTTGAACGTACAATTCAGACGCTCGAAGATATGCTACGAGCGTGTGTGCTAGATTTTGGGGGTAGCTGGGATGAGCATCTTTCGTTGATTGAATTCGCTTATAATAACAGTTATCATTCAGCTACTCAGATGGCGCCTTTCGAGGCATTATACGGGCGAAAATGTAGGTCGCCGGTGGGCTGGTTTGAAATGGGGAAATCAGCATTGGTTGGCCCAGACATTGTTCGGCAGTCAGAGGAAAAGATAAAGCTTATTCGATAACGTTTACTGACTGCTCAGAGCCGCCAGAAGTCTTATGCAGATATGCGGCGCAGAAATCTAGAATTTGCGTTAAATGACTGGGTATATCTGAAAGTGTCGCCGATGAAAGGGGTAATGAGATTCGGCAAGAAGGGCAAGCTTAGCCCGAGGTTCATTGGGCCATATCAGATTCGGCGAAGAATAGGCCGAGTTGCATACGAATTGAACTTGCTTCCGGAGTTAGCATCTGTTCACCCAGTATTCCATGTATCTATGTTAAGGAAGTTCGTAGGAGACCCTTCTACAGTAGTTCCAGTTCAGGATGTCCAGGTCACAGAAGAGTTAACATATGAAGAGGTTCCCGTAGCTATCTTTGACAGACAGATTCGCAGGTTGAGGACTAAAGATGTTGCATCTGTCAAAGTATTGTGGCGTAACAGGAACCGTGAGGAAATGACGTGGGAAGCTGAAGAAGGTATGAAAGCCAGATACCCTCACCTATTTCAGGCCTAGTCAGGCGATAGGTATGTCCGTATTGTTACTTATGCAGTACCTTATAGTTGTATGTGTGTGAATGAGAAAGATTGATATTTAGTTATCCAGTGGATCCTAAAATATTACGTGCAGTGCCTGTGTTGGACTTTTCTGCATTTCAGGTTTTTGCTATAGTCCATATTACAGGGGGAACTCTGCCGAAATTTTTCTAGAAAGTAAGTAAGTAGTCCTCTAAATAACAGTGTATGCTCGGTGCTTTGGGCTACGGGTAAAAACCGACACGCAAGTGCACGTGGTCAAACAAGTAATAAAGTGGCTAAGTAGCCAAGTATCGATCCAAGGAGGCTCAAGATATGTAAAATTGCCTAATTTACTATATTTCTATTTAACTTCTAATGATGCTAACAACAATGTAACCAATAGTTAATTGAGTTTTTGTTTCTAAGCTATATACTACAATTAATAACAACTATTTACTTTTGAATTCAGACAATGGATGTGAACATGCCAAGGTTAAGAACAAGTAATGAACTTGATAATCATGATAATTTGGTTAATCTCTTCTTCATGTTGCTAGCCAAGAACATTCGCCTAGAAATTAAAACTCTCGTATTTAATTTCACTTTAGAATCATAAACCATCCGTCTACATTTCTGTGATCAAATGCAATTTATGACCTAGCACTACAATTCCGGTTCCTAAATTGACTAATACGGCTTTCAAGTATATTTCTATCAGGAAAGCACATCAAAACCCAATTTTCCCAAATCAAGTTAAGAACAATACCCTATTAATTCAAAACTTTCCAATTTCTTGCTCTTCCGAGTGAAATTTGACTTTTCAGATATACATTAATGTTGGCCATTCACTAATGCAGTAAAGAACAAGAATTAATAGAACAACATTAAAGAAGAAGAATAAACCATATCAATGAAAATCAGAATTCATTACACATGTTCAAAACCTCAGCAAGAAAGAGAATTAGCCACTCATTCTTGGATTGATCATCCTAAAATGAGTGTAAATCATACGTACAATTGATAGAAAGAAGAAAAGAAGAGAAGAAATCCCTTTTCTTTTTCAATCTTCAACTGCTACTAACCCACGTTCCTGCTCTCCACCTCTGAACTCAGTCTCAAAACTAAAAACTAATTAAAATAAACCTAAGTGTGCTATTTATACTAGTGGGAAATTTTTCCCGGAATAACAAGCAACGTGTCACGGAGGCCAACGGGGAGCACTGCCTCCATGACACGGCGTGGACGCGGACCTTCACTAGAATTTCCAGGGTCCGGTAAATCAACCTCAACATGGCACGGAGGCCATCGCGGAGGCCTATCTCCGTGCCACGGAGCAGACGCGCAGGCACACTGGAAATTGCCATTTTAATTTGTGTCCAGGCAGTGTGCTACCACGATGGTAGCATGGCACGGCTCCATCGCGGAGCCCCTCAAAAATATGCATTCCAAGGTCTTTTCCACGCTCGCATCCAAGTCCAACTCTAACATAGTTCCAACACGCATTTTAGCTCCTAAAAATCACATTTACCTGCAAAACAAATGCTAATCATGTTGGTTAGTATAAATTCGCATTTTATTACCAATTACATGATATTATATACACATTGCACAACAATCAAGGTAAAAATGATACGTTTGAGTATCACTTGGGCATATAAATCTGCCCAAGATGACTTACCCCACACTTAAATCCTTGTTCGTCCTCAAACAAAACATACACAAATCATGCAAATTACATCCCAACCTTCGTCACTATGGTACCCCAATTTACGCTCCGGTCATACCGATTATTCAAATCTTGCAAATCATCAAGTAAACATGCTTGGTCGTACAGTACCATGACCCTTAATACATCAAGGCTTCCTAGACTTTTTAAGAATTGATTCTTGATATCGGCAAACTCATGCAACTCAACTAATCAAGAAATCCGACACGAAAATCAATCTTTCATCAAGCATGTGCCCTCACAACTCGAGAGAAATTTCCCCTTTATGTTCATGCAACACATAAACATGCAAGTAGGGGCATATAAAAATTAATTTCACTCTCTTTCCCAAAAGAATTCACATGCATCATGTCATGACCCATAGGCTTGCCCTTAGTGTATTACTCCACTAATATAAAGAAATGCAAAATAGGATCACGTAGGACTTTAATGGGTTGTAACGGGGCTATGGATCTAGTATGTATATATTGGATTAGCCAATAATAGTCGCTAGCATCCTTAAGCGCCTTTTCAACTCATTCCCATCGACTCATGGACATTGTTCCTCTCTTTTCTCTTTTTCTCCCATTCATGCTGGTTTACTTTCATACAGCCCATTTCATCAACCACACTTGACACAAACCTAAGGGTTTTCAAGTACCCTCAATAACATTTAATTACAACAAGTGCCTCTTCAACATCATCCTTTCTTTCTTCACTTTGCTTTTCTTTTTCTTTTCACTCTTTTCACTCTTTAACACTTTGGGAAACCTTTTCTTTTCTTTGTAAGCGCTTAAGAGCTTCTTATAGACTTTACGGCTAATGAAAAAAAGGAATAAAGCTTAGTTCATACAATTTTGGACAAAAGAAAGAAATCGGCTAAAGGCTCAACGGGCTGACTAGGGTATATAACATATAAAGAAGGTAGAATTTGACAAGAAAAAAAAATGGAAACTATCGGTTAAAACAAAGAAATGCCTACATCCTTTCCAACACTACACCTCCTTCATTTCGTTTTGTATACACACCAGGCAAGTTCTAGACAATTCACAATGACATGGAATAGCAAAACCTCACTTCACACTTCATGCACATGCTCGAATCAAGATGCATTCACAGACTCTTTAATTAGTCAATTACATGAATTCAAGATTAAGCCTCAATCATACTGAACCAAATTCTATAGCCTAGGTAACTCAACGTATTTACAGAATTGCATGCTTTCAAACGAATCATTTTCACATTTTGAACATCAATTAAAACACGCAACGAAATTTTAGCAACCATAAGCAACTACAGTTTATTGATGCAATCCACCAAAGAAAAACTAAAAATAATTAAAAATCCTACTCCTACCGACTACATTTCCCTTAAGACGGTCGTCATCCATCCATCATAGGGAACGGTCACTAACTATGACATCGATTCAATGGGACTATTCTCGGTAAAAGAACTGAAAACAAACTCCGAGAAACCCAAAAAAAATAAAAATCGGAAAAATTTTTGCAACACATCGATCATTTCGATAGAAAGAAAATATTTACAAGTGCAAAATATTTTCGCAAAAATTTTTGAAAAATATCGATCATGTCGATAGAGAAAAAAATATTTACAAAATTTACAAAATATTTACAATGGCAACCATACTTAAAAAAAACACATCATTAACCACACCACAAATATATACACATACATCGCAAACAGTTCACAACAGGGAAAGCACAAACATACATAAACATCAAGGAAAAATATACAGCAGTTTAGAGCCTATGTCCCAGCACCTAACTACTCCCCACCCCACACTTAAATCGAACACTGTCCCCAGTGTTCACAACAATACAAAGCACAAAATTTGGGTGGTAAAACTCCCTGCTTAGTCGAAATATTCGACTTCCTCATCCGGTGCTGCGGCCTCGTCGCCCATGTTTGAATCAGCTCCATCGTCGTCATCGGACTCCATATCGAAGTCCTCACGACGTGTCTCCTCATTAGTAGGGACATCGTCATTGGTCGGCTCCACGAAGGCTGGCCCCACCTTACATAAGGCTCTGGCGTTCTCGCCAAAGGGGTAATCCAGCTCCAACTGCCATAACTCCTCCTCTGTGGCTGGTCTCCCCCCAATCCGTAGCTGCAGCATCTGCATGCCGAACATACGGGCCATGTACTGATCGTCACGAGCATGTCGCTCGCCCAAAGTCAGCACAGGTCCGTGTGTAGTGTCGGGGGCCTTATTCTTTGTCACATCGAGGGCCCTCCGCTCCAGCTGCGGAATATAATCCAAGGCTTCTTCCTCGATGTCGAGGCCTCGGAGGAAGGTGGTGATGAGTCTGCCAAACCCGTATCTGTGGCCCTGGTGCAGTCTGGCTCTCTTCATGGCGGATATTATGACCGCCCCAACATTAATCTCGAGCCCTTTCATAAGGGCATACACCAAGCAGACACGGTCCCGGGTCACATCTATCATATGGACTCCCGGGATTAAGCACGAACATACAATCTTCAGCCACATTCTGGCCTCCCTGTTCATCTGCGAATAAGGAAGAGTCTGGTGGTAACCCCTCTCTTTGTGTCTACTCCATCGGGCTGTGGATCGAGCCCCACACAACGTACGTCTGATGTCGGCGTACGGTGGGGTGATGTTTAGCTGGCAGAGAACGTGGGCGTCTGTGTCCCGCGCTCCAACGATGGCATTCAGCTGCTGGGGTTCCAGAGTGACAATCTGCCCTCTGATTTTAATAGTGTGGCTTCTGATGGCCGGGTTCCAGTTGGCATAAAATTCTCGGACCAAGTGAAGGTTGCACTCCTTGGGCTCCTGAAAAATAAAGCTGAGCCCAGCTGCTTCGATCCTCTGTACAATGCGAGGGAACTCCTGTGCGAGTGGTTCCCTTGCAATATGTTCCTCCGGGAAGTACTTGTTTTCTTTGTGCTTCGCGTACCATTTCTTCCCTTCATCGGTGACCCATCGTGTTCCGTATCGGCGGTGTTGGCCGCGCGGAACAGCAGGTGCAGCTGGGACTGCAGTGCCCAGTCTCATCCTTTTCCTGCCGGTGCCTGAGGTAGAAGCACCCTTGCCTTTATCTTGTCTGCTAGCCATTGTACCTGTCAATTTACACAAACAAGCACAACATTAAGCTAAATACTTGTTAGCTTCGGCTAAGGTCGGGTTACAAAAAATTTACCCCACACTTAGTCCTTAACAATATTTACAAAATTTCAGCAAGGATAGCTCTATTTACACTACCGACAACACTATTTACTCATGCTTAGTGCGTTCACAACAAAAATTCGACAGCATAACGTTTAGTGTACTACTCAGACTTCATACATCTAGTCCCAATCCTACTATCGCTAACAATTCAACCATCGCACAAGCAACAAAAACAACAACAACAATAAAAACAACAATAAAAACATTTTATATACAAGCTAATCTAAACAATCTAACCAATTCACACATTTTAGGCATTTTCCCACAAAAATTCGAGAATTAGTCATCTTGGAACATTTACACAATATTTACCACGACTTATCTCAAATAATAAACACACCCCGGCATCAATTTCACCAAACTATCAAGTTGCCCAAGTCAAATTCATCAACCCACGCCCTAGAATACAATTCGACAATCAATTTCGAATTATTCACATAATCGACAAGTTCAAATGCTAACTACAACAATCCAAACATAATCAATCACAAAATAATTCAACATCATGGTTAATTTCTACCTAGGGTGATGTATCTCACCTTACATGCCCAAATTTGACAAAAATTGCCAAAATATTGAGTTAGACGATGAAAACATACCTTAGAATTGAAGAACCGAAGAAACTTGACGTTTTCCCTTGCCTGTCAACGTGGCACGTTGCTTGGGGAGGGGGAATTGGGTGTTTGGTCGCGGAGGGAAGAGGGAATGGGGAAAAATGGGCGAAAATCGGGGGTTTATTTAAAGAAAACACGCGGGTCACCCGGAAACCCGGTGTGACCCGGCACTGGATAAGGGGCAACGTGTCACGGAGGGTAACGCGGAGCCCCTCCTCCGTGACACGGAGCCAACGCGTTGGCTTACTGGATTTTTGAAAAATCCAGATTTTGCCTTCAACGTGTCACGGAGGCCAACGCGGAGCATTGCCTCCGTGACACGGCGCCAACGCGCCAGTGCTCTGTTTCACCAATAAATTTAATTTTTCATACCTCGCCTCATTTCCTCGATTCCATGTATATTTCCTCCGTTATACCTGAAAATCACCTCACTAAACCAAAAATTGGTTAAATTAATAGATTTCCCTAACTAAAAATAAAAAAAATATTAAATAAAATGAAAATCTAAACCTAGTTAAGAAAAAGAAAAGAAAAATAAAAATTATTTACACTAAAAAGAAAGAAAGAAAATATTTTTTTTTTCACGGGTTGCCTCCCGTGCAGCGCCTGGTTTACCGTCGCGACTCGACGTCCTTTAAGCTCATTTGTCTACTAGGGAGATGGACGATTTGTCCAGATCATGATCATCCCCCCAGTAGTGCTTGCATCTCTACCCATTTACCAAGAACGTAGCACTCCTATCTTCTTGCCACAGTTCTACCGCCCCGTGAGGGGTCATTCTCACCACTTCAAACGGTCCAGACCATTTAGACCTCAGCTTACCAGGAAACAATTTCAATCTTGAATTAAAAAGCAAAACTTTCTGTACTGGTTCGAAAATGCGATGCACCACATGCTTGTCGTGCCATCTTTTGGTTCTTTCCTTGTAGTACTTCGCACTCTCATAGGCATGCCAGCGAAATTCATCAAGTTCGCTGAGTTGCATCAATCTCTTTTTACCCGCCAGCTCTAAGTCCATATTTAGCTTTCTGACAGCCCAGAAAGCTCGATGCTCAAGTTCAATCGGGAGATGACATGCTTTGCCATAGACCAATCGGTATGGTGACGTTCCAATAGGTGTCTTATAAGCAGTTCGGTAGGCCCACAACGCATCATCATGTTTACCAGACCAATCATTCCGTTGTGTGTTCACCATTTTCTGAAGAATCTGTTTTACCTCCCTATTTGACACCTCTACTTGCCCACTAGTTTGTGGGTGGTAGGCTGTGGCCACTTTATGGTGCACCCCATACTTAGCCAGTAATTTCTTGAAGCTTGCATTGACAAAATGAGCCCATCCGTCACTGGTAATTGCTCGGGGTGTCCCAAACCTTGTGAGAATGTGTTTCTTCACAAATTTCGTTACTACCTTGTTATCATTCCTGGGGCAAGCTATTGCTTCCACCCATTTTGATGCATAATCTACAGCCACCAAGATGTAACGATTTCCAAACGAAGGTGGGAATGGACCCATGAAATCAATGCCCCATACATCAAAGGGCTCAACTTCCAGTATGTTCTGCAAAGGCATCTCTTGTCTTCTGCCAATTATTCCTGTCTGCTGACATCTATCACACATTTTGACATACTCCATAGAATCTCTGAACAGGGTCGGCCAAAAGAAACCTGACTGAAGAACCTTGTGTGCTGTTCTCTCACCTCCGTGATGCCCTCCATACAGCGAAGAATGCTAGCCCCTTAACACCTCTACTATCTGACTCTCTGGGATGCATCTTCTCATCAGCTGGTCTGGTCCCTGCTTGAACAAATATGGCTCGTCCCATACATAATATCGGCTGTCATGCCTCAATTTCCTTCTTTGCTGGTATGTTGCTTCAGGTGGGTAAACTCCGCTCACTAGCAAGTTGACTATGTCAGCATACCAAGGAACTTCAGCTTCCCCCACTGCCAAGAGTTGCTCATCTGGGAAGTCCTCATTAATGTCATCACTTTCCATCACATGCGACCGACTTTCCAGTCATGATAGGTGATCTGCTACCTGATTTTCACTCCCCTTTCTGTCTCTAATCTCAAGGTCGAACTCCTGTATCAATAAGATCCATCTGATCAATCTGGGCTTAGCATCTTTCTTGTTGAATAGGTATCGAATAGTTGCATGATCAGTGTACACCACCACTTTCGAACCCACCAAATAAGACAAATGCCAACACCAGAGCTAGCATTTCCTTTTCTATGACTGTGTAATTGCTCTGAGTCGTATTCAGTGTCTTGCTTGCATAATAAATAGAATGAAAAACTCTATTCTTCCTTTGTCCCAATACAGCTCCCACAGCCACATCACTGGCATCACACATCAGCTCAAATGGTTGTTCCCAATCAGGAGAGGTAAGTATGGGTGCTTCTATCAATTTCTGCTTCAACTTTTCAAATGCTACAACACACTCATCGTTCAATTCAAACTTGACCTCCTTTTCTAGCAGCCTGCATAGCGGTCTAGAAATGTTGGAAAAGTTTTTAATGAATCGTCTGTAGAATCCTGCATGTCCCAGAAAACTGCGTACACCTTTCACGGATACTGGTGGTGGCAATTTCTCAATAACCTTAATTTTAGCACGATCGACTTCCAACCCCTTTTTAGACACTTTGTGGCCCAGGACAATCCCCTCCTTCACTAAGAAGTGGCATTTCTCCCAGTTTAACACAAGGTTGGATTCTTCACATCGAGCCAGTACCCTATCAAGATTCTGCAAACAAGTAGCAAACGAATTACCGAAAACAGAAAAATCATCCATAAATACCTCAACAAAATCTTCAACCATGTCGTGGAAGATAGCCATCATGTATCTCCGGAATGTGGCGGATGCGTTGCATAACCCAAATGGCATCCGCCTAAAAGCATATGTCCCATAAGGGCAGGTGAAAGTCGTCTTCTCTTGATCCTCAGGAGCGATGGCTATTTGGTTATAGCCGGAGTACCCATCAAGGAAACAATAATATTCCTGCCCTGCCAACCTGTCTAGTATTTGGTCAATAAAAGGAATGGGGTAATGGTCTTTCCTCATGGATTCATTTAGTTTTTGGTAGTCCATGCAAATTCGCCAGCCTGTGACGGTTCGTGTAGGGATTAACTCATTTTTCTCATTAGTGATTACAGTCATCCCCCCTTTCTTAGAAACACATTGAACGGGGCTGACCCACTCGCTGTCTGAAATTGGGTAGACTACACCTGCATCAAGCCACTTGATTATTTCCTTCCTTACCACATCTTTCATTGCTGGATTAAGTCTCCTCTGCGGCTGAACAGTTGGCTTGACTCCTGTCTCCATGAATATCCTGTGTGTGCAGAAAGCTGGATTTATACCCTGAATGTCAGACATTTGCCAACCCATTGCTTTCTTCCTCTTCCTTAAGACCCCCAAAGTTGCCTTTTCCTGTTCCTCTGTCAAGACTGCAGAGATAATAACTGGTAACGTCTCTCCCTCCCCCAAAAAGATATATTTTAAATGGGGAGGCAATTCTTTCAGCTCCAATTTCGGTGCCTCCTCAACAGACGGTTTCGGCAACAGCTCTAGTGATCTCATCAAGGACTGAAATTCCTGTCTCCTCGGATGATTAGGTGCTCCATCCAACAATTGAACCATTCCACAAGCTTCTCTATCCCCAAAATGATCAGAATGTCTCAACGCTCTTTCCAATGGGTCTTGAGATTCAACAACCTGCTTACTCTCTCCATGTTCAACCACACTGATTTCCGAAAGCTCCTCATGTATAGCCGGTAGCTTCATGGCTTTTAACACATCAAATACCTCTACCTTGTCATGTGCTTGCATCGTGAGCTGACCCGCAGCTACATCAATTAATGCCTTTCCGGTTGCCAAAAAGGGTCGTCCCAAAATAAATGGGACTTCAGCATCTGGTTCAAAGTCCAGAACAATAAAATCGACCGAAAAAATGAGGGAGCCTACTTGCACTAACACATCCTCAACAATGCCATCCGGCTTAGCTAAAGACCTGTCTGCTAGATGCAAGATTACTGTTGTAGGTCTAGGACTCCCTAGACCTAACTTTCTGAATACCGAAGATGGCATCAGATTTATGCTTGACCCCAAATCGCATAATCCACGCGCTCGGATACTTTGCCCAATAGTAAGCTGGATAGTGAAACATCCAGGGTCTTTCAGTTTTGTGGGCAACCTATTCTGAATACGGGAAGTGCATTCCTCCGTTAAAGCTACCGTGGCATACTCAGTCAAACGACTTTTGTTAGCCACAATGTCTTTAATATACTTCGCATATTTTGGCACTCCCTGCAAGACATCAACAAGAGGTAAGTTAACATGTACCTGTTTAAGTACCTCCATGAATTTCTGGAAACACGCCTCCTCCTTGTGTTTCTTAAGTCGTTGAGGGAACGGGGGTGGAGGCCTTTCTGGTTCAGCCTCTTTAGTCTTCCCCTTATCTGAAATTTGCTCTCCCTCAACATCTGCTGCTCCTGACTTTTGAGGCGGTCTTTCCGGTTCCACCTCCTTCAACTGTAAACCACTCCTCATGGTCACTGCATTTACCTGCTTTGGATTTGGATCCGTGTCGCTAGGTAGTCCTCCTCTGGGTCTGGTATTTTGGGCACTAGCAAACTGCCCAAACTGATATTCAAGAGCCTTGGTCGCCAATTGATTATTCTTCACTTCAGCTGCCAATTGACATAGTCAGCCTGCAATTGTGCCTGATTAGTGATCGAGGTTTTGAACATCTCCTCAATAGTCGGTGATGGTGGTGGAGGAGGGGCATTGTGATTTCTGAATTGAGCTTGATAATTTTGTCGCCCTCCTTGGTTTCTGTGCATACCCTGCCCTGAATCTTGGCCTTGTTGATTGTTGCTACCCCATGAAAAATTTGGATGGTTCCTCCAATTTGAGTTGTAGCCACTACCAAACTGCTGTTGATTTCTCTGTCCATTGCCCACAAAGTTAACAGAATCAGGATTTGCACCACAGCATTCAGCTGAATGCTCACTACTACCACACACTTCACACCACATCTGTTGAACTGCATTGACTGAAGCTGAAGGCTGGTTCAAATTTATAGTGCTGAAGTGAGTGTTTAACTGATTTTGCAAAGCATCTATCTGTGCAGCGATAGCTGTGAATCCATCCACTTCAAGCACTCCCGCTGCTTTCCTTGCTCCACCTCTTGAAGAATCTGCATTCCATTCTGGATTGCCTTGTGAAATTCGGTTGAGCAAAGTGTACAGCTCCTCATAGGTCTTCTCCAGCGCTTGCCCTCCAGCTGCTGAATCTAACAGAATTTTAGTGTGGGGTTCCAAACCCTCAATAAATGTGTGTACCAACACCTCATTGGACTGATGATGGTGAGGACAGTCCCGCAACATGGATTTGAATCTTTCCCAGGCTTGATATAGATTTTCTCCTTCCCTTTGTTTAAAACTTAGGATTTGACTCCTAAGTCTGGCTGTTTTACCAGAAGGGAAAAATCTGATAAGAAACTTCCGTGCAAGATCATCCCACGTTGATATAGAATTGGGTGGTTCAGCTTTTAACCACCTCTTGGCTTCACCAAGTAAGGAAAATGGAAATAAGGTGAGCCAAACATAATCAGGTGACACTCCAGCGGGTATATAAGTGTCACTTATCTCCAAAAAGTTCTGGAGATGTTGTTGTGGATCTTTGTGAGGGAGACCGGTAAATTGCCCGCTTGTGTGCAAAAGTTGCACCATATTCTGCTTTAATTCAAACCTCCCTCCAGGCTCTGGTTTGCGGATTCTAGAATGTACATTATTAGCGTGTGGGATTGCAACCTCGCAAACCGGCCTTGCTGCTACCTCATCGGGCACTAAAACTGCCCGCACAACTGGTGGATTTGGTTGCTCCATCATAGACTGTTTAAGCAACTGCACCTTCTTTCGAAGAGCTTCTCTACGTTGGCTATGAAACTCACGCTCAGGCTCTAAGTAAGATTCCACCAGATCTTTGTCCCTTGCCAGTGTTCACAGAAACAAAATCTTCAAAATACAGGCTAAGACCAAGTTGTTAACACTAAGAAAATAAAAATACAAATACAGTAAATTTACACTAAACAAAATTTTACAAATCGCCTAGCCTCCCCGGCAACGGCGCCAAAAATTTGCTCGGTGCTTTGGGCTACGGGTAAAAACCGACACGCAAGTGCACGTGGTCAAACAAGTAATAAAGTGGCTAAGTAGCCAAGTATCGATCCAAGGAGGCTCAAGATATGTAAAATTGCCTAATTTACTATATTTCTATTTAACTTCTAATGATGCTAACAACAATGTAACCAATAGTTAATTGAGTTTTTGTTTCTAAGCTATATACTACAATTAATAACAACTATTTACTTTTGAATTCAGACAATGGATGTGAACATGCCAAGGTTAAGAACAAGTAATGAACTTGATAATCATGATAATTTGGTTAATCTCTTCTTCATGTTGCTAGCCAAGAACATTCGCCTAGAAATTAAAACTCTCGTATTTAATTTCACTTTAGAATCATAAACCATCCGTCTACATTTCTGTGATCAAATGCAATTTATGACCTAGCACTACAATTCCGGTTCCTAAATTGACTAATACGGCTTTCAAGTATATTTCTATCAGGAAAGCACATCAAAACCCAATTTTCCCAAATCAAGTTAAGAACAATACCCTATTAATTCACAACTTTCCAATTTCTTGCTCTTTCGAGTGAAATTGGACTTTTCAGATATACATTAATGTTGGCCATTCACTAATGCAGTAAAGAACAAGAATTAATAGAACAACATTAAAGAAGAAGAATAAACCATATCAATGAAAATCAGAATTCATTACACATGTTCAAAACCTCAGCAAGAAAGAGAATTAGCCACTCATTCTTGGATTGATCATCCTAAAATGAGTGTAAATCATACGTACAATTGATAGAAAGAAGAAAAGAAGAGAAGAAATCCCTTAGCTTTTTCAATCTTCAACTGCTACTAACCCACGTTCCTGCTCTCCACCTTTGAACTCAGTCTCAAAACTAAAAACTAATTAAAATAAACCTAAGTGTGCTATTTATACTAGTGGGAAATTTTTCCCAGAATAACAAGCAACGTGTCACGGAGGCCAACGCGGAGCACTGCCTCCGTGACACGGCGTGGACGCGGACCTTCACTAGAATTTCCAGGGTCCGATAAATCAACCTCAACGTGGCACGGAGGCCATCGCGGAGGCCTATCTCCGTGCCACGGAGCTGACGCGCAGGCACACTGGAAATTGCCATTTTAATTTGTGTCCAGGGAGTGTGCTACCGCGATGGTAGCGTGGCATGGCTCCATCGCGGAGCCCCTCTAAAATATGCATTCCAAGGTCTTTTCCACGCTCGCATCCAAGTCCAACTCCGACATAGTTCCAACACGCATTTTAGCTCCTAAAAATCACATTTACCTGCAAAACAAATGCTAATCATGTTGGTTAGTATAAATTCGCATTTTATTACCAATTACATGATATTATATACACATTGCACAACAAACAAGGTAAAAATGATACGTTTGAGTATCACTTGGGCATATAAATCTACCAAGATCAGTGTACATTCGAGGATGAATGTTCTTAAGGGGGGGTGAATGTTATACCCCATAGAATTCCCAGCACCTAGACGACCTATTCGCACGTTGGTTAAGCATATTTGAAGGCCATATATGCTAGAGAAAGGCCCGGGAAATGATCGGACGAGAAACCTGTCGAACCATCGCGGAAGGAGCCGAGGCAGAGCCCCTCCGCGATGGCCTCGTGTCACGGAGGAGGGGCCTCCGCGTTGGCTCCGTGACACGTTGGCCTTGTCCAGGCCCAAGTATATAAAGCCCACTTCGGGCTTAAAACATTTAAACACTTAAGAAATTCCAGAAAACAGAGGGCAAACGTAGAGAAGGGAAAAGGATCGAAGAAATAATATAATTTTCGTCCGATTACGCTACTAAACGTTGTCCAAACTCAAATTAACTTCAGATACTGAGGTATTTAGCAGCAGAGAGCATTCCTACGGATTCATTTTCGTGAAATACGGCCGACGAATCGTCGAGCGGCCGAGATAAGGTAAGTGGAATTGCTCTAAATTAGTGTCTATGTGTTCCTAGCTGTGAAGTGAATATTTCTCCCTTCTGGACCACTGAAAAATAGCGAGTTTTCGACCGTCTTTTGATAAGCCTAAGTTTAGGCTATAAACTATATCGAAAGTGACGTTGTCTTTTAAAGTAAAGCTGTATTTAGTATTAATTGACATATTTATGAATGCAGTTGGGAGAAAATAGTTGAAGTACCGGCCGAGTCTCGTCCGACAGACGAATAATTCAAGGATAAGGTATGTAAAGTAAGTTTCCTCGGCAAGTTAGTAATCTTGGTACAGTACAGTAATTTAAAGGCCGATAGAGTATTCAGAAGCCATGTTGATGTTTATTATGAATGATGGTACGATACTAAAAGCATTATGTTATGTTCAGCACGAGACTTGCTAGCACGATATAAATTGTAATACAAGTATTAGAGACTACACAGCATGCTCAGTAGGTGATATAATGCGGAATGTTAGGGTATCATTGTATTCAGTTAAAGCCCAGTAAAGTAATGTAATACCTGTAAGACATCTCGGAGATAGAACGACAAGTTAAAATGAAGCTAGAAAGCATATTAGAACTAGCAAATCATGTTACTATAGGAACTCAGTATACAGCATGGTTTTCAGCAGAAATACTATATCCTGTTCAGTATTAGCCCCAGAACAGTCTGGCAGGAGATTATATTCATATGTATATATTTACCAGCCTCAGCACGTATTAAATACATGCAGATTACTATCATTAGCTCAGCATGTAATATATACGATACTTTACCCCTATTAGCCTCAGCATGTGAGATATGCAGACAGTATTGCTAGTTGAGACCGTTGTATTGTTTGGGGTTGGACTACCTAGCATCCATGACCGCCCAGGGTTAATAGCTATATCGACTCGTCCGCCAGAGGACGAGGATACGTCGCTCTACGGAGTGGCATGCCGTCCCACAGGGGACGAAGATGGGATGCCAGTTTTCCCTATATTGTGCCTTGGTCGGCCCTTATACACCCTAGTCGAGCGGATACGCCCGGGGTGTTGATTCAGGAGTCCTCCGGACTCAGGTACAGTTATAGTCAGGGGCTCAGCGAGCCCAAGTGCATACCCAGGGGACCGGCAGGATGCCTACAGGGTTATAGGAGATGGGATGACCGGGGTAGGGGTATAGATTCTGTGCTGGTTGTACCCCCCGGCTTATGGGGGCCGGGTAAGGTTTGTGTGTGCTATATATGTTATGACATGTTATACTGTGTTACAGTAGATACGAGTAGATCGACAGTAGAACGATAAATCCTCAAGTATGACTCCCACTCCTTCCAGTATGATTAAGAGAAGGTATGACTTACATTGTCAGACAGTTAAACTACTCCTTCCTACTTCAGTTTCACCAGTTATATTGTTGTTTTTAGATTTTGCTTTCAGTTATTGCTTTACATACTCAGTACCAGCAGTACTGACGGCCGGTGGGGCGCTGCATTACTTGCCTGCAGGTACTCATAGACGAGCAGGCGATACCACGTGATTCCTATCAGCGATCGAGTATTCAGCTCCTGTTATCCGGAGACTGAATTCCAGAGGTGTATTTCATTTTCATTTGGTTGTATAGTACGGGTAGGTCGGGGCCCTGTCTCGATCATTTCTATTGCTATTCCTAGAGGCTTGCAGTCTGTATATATTTCCCTGTGGTCAGATGAGCCGGTCGTGTGAGGCCGTGCAGTTGTATAGTTGTTAGTACTCTTTCTTTCTTTTATGTTGGCCGTGTGGGACCATAATTTGCCAGTAGTGGTGACCTTGCCGGTCACGTAGCTTTCTAGTACTTCAGGATTGAGTTATAGATAACTAGACAGCATGGTGGCCTTGTCGGCCCGCATAGGATTCCCTAAATTGATATGTTTCTGGTCATCTGTTAGCACAGGTATAGGAGGCTATAGGCCAATGGGCCGGGGGCTGTGTTTACAGCCGTTATATAGCCCTTTGTTCCCAGAAATATGAGTTAGGGCCAGCCAGGCACCAGATGTGCCCAGACTTAGCAGTCCAGCAGTTCAAGTCCCAGTAGGGCACCAGGTGCCAGTCATACCCCCAAGGCGGGGTGTGACAAACTTGGTATCAGAGCAGGTCGTATCTCAGGGAGTCTGCAAGCCGTGCTAAGTAGAGTCCTGTCCATGGATGTGTTGTGCACCACATACTATGGGTAGGAAGCTACAAGGCATGATAGGATGGTTGTCTTTTATTCTTATTCAGTCGTGCTGTAGAGTGGTACAATATAGGGTTGAGTCCCTAAAGACTTACTATATTCTTTGATTACAGATAATGTCAGACCAGCGACATCCTATCACAGGCCGGAGCTTAGATATTGCAGCAGGGGAAGGCACCAACAGGATGCCTCCCCCTCGTTTAGAAACAACCCGATCAGAGGGCACTACAGAGGCATCATCCCAGCCTCCTCAGCAGTCTCCACCACGTCAGAAGCCACTTGGGGCGACATTCAGCAGTCCCTGTACCGACACATTCTGACCAGGAGGTTAGGAGTGTTGTAGTTATGTTAGCACAGATGATGGCTGCTCAGCGTCAGCCAATGCCGTCTACAGTTGCAGAGTTATCAGGAGGGCCCGGTAGTTCGAGGGTCCGAGAGTTCTTAGCCCTGAATCCCCCACAATTTACAGGTACAGATCGGACAGAGGACCCTCAGGATTTTCTGGATCAAATGCAAAGAATCTTCAGGGTTATGCATACCACGCCTACCGAATCAGTTGAGTTGGCAGCATTTCGGCTACGGGATATCGCTGTGTTATGGTATGAAAGCTGGGAAAGGTCCCGAGGGAGAGATGTTTCCCCTCCCACCTGGTCCAGCATTTCAGGGGCCTTTCTGGATCACTATTTGCTGCGGGAGATTCGACAAGCCCGGGTAGACCAGTTCCTACATCTGGAGCAGGGGGATGAGTGTCCGGGAATATTCTTTGCGGTTTGATTCTTTGGCCCGGTATGCACCGACCTTTGTTGATACCATGGCATCCAGAGTGCACCGTATTATTATGGGGTTGAATCCAGAATATGTTGAGACTTGTATTACGGCCACACTGCGAGAGGACATGGACATTGCTCGAATTCAGGCATTTGCCTAGAATATTGAGGGCATCAGACAGCGACATCGGGAGATCAGAAGGGTCAATCAGGAACAGCGTCACCGGGACAGGCCAGTTGAGTTACAGAGGGAGGCCCGGGGAGGACCCAGGCCACGATTGTCAGATAGGCTGCCCAGGCCCCCGCCTCCGCCACAGTCGCAGGGGGGCAGATTCAGCTGCAGGGGGCAGTCAGAGACTGGTAGAGGCTCGCAGATGGCAGATTCATCAATACAGAGGAGGGCGGAGCAGAGTAGGTATACCCTACCACTTTGCCCTATATGTAGTCGACGCCATCCTGGAGCATGCAGGTATGGTTCCACCGCATGTTATGTTTGTGGCCAAGAAGGCCATTTGATGAGAGATTGCCTAGCCAGAGGCTGAGAGGACCGAGATAGACAAGATAGGGCATCTGCAGGGTCACGAGCCACAGCATCCTCGACTGGGCGCGGGCCCTCAGTTTCAGCAAGCAGGGGTCGGGGCAGATCAGGGGCCTCCAGTACAGGTGCGGGTCCAAGCCGCACATAT
Organism: Datura wrightii; assembly: GCA_035772735.1. Classification (NCBI taxonomy): domain Eukaryota; kingdom Viridiplantae; phylum Streptophyta; class Magnoliopsida; order Solanales; family Solanaceae; genus Datura; species Datura wrightii. The sequence goes on from JASDFA010000018.1 coordinate 151,732,379, forward strand.
GCTTTACTAGGGAGGCAAGATTCAGAAGCGTCGCCTGATGTTGTGACAGGTATGTTAACTATCTGCTCGCACCCTGCTTATGTGTTGATTGATCCAGGGTCTACTTTGTCCTACATTACACCATTTGTGGCACAAAAGTTTAGTATTGCACCAGAATTGTTGCAGCAGCCCTTTTTAGTATCCACTCCCGTCGATGACTCTATTGTGGCTAGTAAAATTTACCGTGGGTGTACAGTAGAGGTTGCTGACCGTCAGACCACAGCAGATCTGGTCGAGTTAGAAATGATAGACTTCGATGCCATAATGGGTATGGATTGGTTAGTGTCGTGCTTTGCCAATGTTGAATGTTGGACCAAGACGGTCCGATTCCACTTCCTAGGAGAAACAGTGCGAGAGTGGAAGGGCAGCACTGCTACGCCAAAAGGTAGGTTTATTTCCTACCTTCAGGCGAGAAAGTTGATATCTAAGGGATGTATTTACCATCTAATCAGAGTTCAGGATGTCCAAGCAGAATCTCCGACATTCCAGTCTGTTCCAGTGGTAAATGAATTCCCTGACGTGTTTCCAAACGAGTTACCTGGTATTCCCCCAGAAAGGGAAATAGACTTTGCTATTGATTTATAACCAGGCACCCAGCCGATATCAATTCCTCCCTATCGTATGGCTCCTGCAGAACTCAGAGAATTAAAAGAGCAGTCGAAAGATTTGTTGGATAAAGGTTTCATCAGGCCGAGTACTTCACCGTGGGGTGCGCCAGTCTTGTTTGTGAGGAAGAAAGACGGCTCACTCCGAATGCGCATAGATTATCGGCAACTAAACAAAGTTACAGTAAAGAACAAGTACCCGCTCCCCATAATTGATGACTTATTTGATCAGTTGCAGGGAGCCAGATACCTTTCTAAGATTGACTTGCGGTCCGGATATCACCAGGTCCGAGTACGTGAGAGAGATATTCCTAAGACAGTGTTTAGGACCCGATATTTGCATTTTGAATTTCTAGTCATGTCCTTCGGGTTAACGAATGCCCCGGCAGTCTTCATGGACCTGATGAACAGTATTTTCAGACCTTTTCTGGACTTGTTCGTGATAGTATTCATTGATGACATTCTGGTGTATTCTCGCTCTGAAGCAGATCACCTGACTCATTTGCAGACAGTGCTCCAGATTCTCAGGGACCGTCAGCTGTATGCTAAATTTTCTAAGTGTGAATTCTGGCTTAACTCAGTGGCCTTTTTAGGGCATATCGTGTCGGATGCTAGTATACAGGTAGACAAGCAGAAAATAGAAGTAGTTAAGTCATTGCCTAGGCCTACCACTCCGATTGAAGTTCGTAGCTTCCTGGGGTTGGCAGGATATTACAGAAGGTTCGTTGAAGGGTTCTCGACCATTGCGGCACCTCTAACCAAATTGACACAGAAAGTAGCAAAGTTTTAATGGACAGAGGTATGCGAGCAGAGCTTCCAGGAACTGAAAGACAGGTTAACCTCCGCTCCAGTGTTAGCATTGCCGGAAGGCACAGAAGGTTATTCAGTCTATTGCGATGCGTCAGGTGTCGGGTTAGGTTGTGTGTTGATGCAGCTTGGTAGAGTAATTGCATATGCTTCCAGACAGCTGAGGAAACACCAAAAGAATTACCCTACCCACGACCTGGAATTGGCCGCAGTAATCCACGCCTTAAAGATGTGGAGGCATTACCTATACGGCGTCCATGTTGATATTTACACAGATCATAAGAGCTTACAGTACATCTTCACTCAGAGGGAGTTGAATCTACGGCAACGCCGCTGGTTGGAGCTGTTAAAAGATTATGATGTGAATATTTTATACCACCCCGGAAAAGCCAATGTTGTAGCAGATGCCCTGAGCCGTAAGTCAATGGGGAGTTTGGCGTATTTGCGACCTGAAAAGCGGGAGCTAGCCAAAGAAATTCATCAGTTAGATGGTTTAGCCGTTCGAGTAATGGAAACAGAAAATAATGGAGCGGTAATTCAGAATTTTGCTGTGTCATCATTAGTTACAGAAGTGAAAGAACGACAGTACGAGGACCCTGATTTAGTCCAGCTCAGAGATAGAACTCAGAGAGGTAAGGAGTCAGATTTTCAGATAACTGAGGATGATGTGCTACGTTGTAAGGGCCGCCTCTGTGTCCCGAATGTTTCAGGGCTTCGCGGACGGATCATGCATGAGGTACATTATGCTCGCTATTCCCTCCATCCAGGAGCAACCAAAATGTACCACGACATCAGAGACATCTACTGGTGGCCAGGCATGAAAGCTGAGATAGCCGAATTTATATCTAGATGTTCTAATTGTCAGCAGGTGAAAGCAGAGCACCAGAAGCTAGGCGGTTTGACGCAAGATATAACGGTGCCTACGTGGAAATGGGAAACGATAAAAATGGATTTTGTTACAGGGTTACCCCGTACCGGACGTAGAAATGATTCCATTTGGGTAATAGTTGACAGGCTAACAAAATCAGCTCATTTCCTGCCAGTGAAGGCTACCTTCTCGGTTGAGGATTATGCCGAATTATATATCAGAGAAATAGTTAGATTATATGGAGTGCCAACATCCATTATCTCAGATAGGGGAGCACAATTCACAACTAGATTCTGGCAGTCATTTTAGAAAGGTTTAGGAACGCAGATTAACTTGAGCACAGCATTCCATCCTCAGACAGATGGGCAGGCTGAACGTACAATTCAGACGCTCGAAGATATGCTACGAGCGTGTGTTCTAGATTTTGGGGGTAGCTGGGATGAGCATCTTTCGTTGATTGAATTTGCTTATAATAACAGTTATCATTCAGCTATTCAGATGGCGCCTTTCGAGGCATTATACGGGCGAATATGTAGGTCGCTGGTGGGCTGGTTTGAAATGGGGGAATCAGCATTGGTTGGCCCAGACATTGTTCGGCAGTTAGAGGAAAAGATAAAGCTTATTCGAGAACGTTTACTGACTGCTCAGAGCCGCCAGAAGTCTTATGCAGATATGCGGCGCAGAAATCTAGAATTTGCGGTAAATGACTGGGTATATCTGAAAGTGTCTCCGATGAAAGGTGTAATGATATTCGGCAAGAAGGGCAAGCTTAGCCCGAGGTTCATTGGGCCATATCAGATTCGGCGAAGAATAGGCCGAGTTGCATACGAATTGAACTTGCCTCCGGAGTTAGCATCTGTTCACCCAGTATTCCATGTATCTATGTTAAGGAAGTTCGTAGGAGACCCTTCTATAGTAGTTCCAGTTCAGGATGTCCAGGTCACAGAAGATTTAACATATGAAGAAGTTCCCGTAGCTATCTTAGACAGACAGATTCGCAGGTTGAGGACTAAAGATGTTGCATCTGTCAAAGTATTGTGGCGTAACAGGAACCGTGAGGAAATGACGTGGGAAGCTGAAGAAGGTATGAAAGCCAGATACCCTCGCCTATTTCAGGCCTAGTCAGGTGACAGGTATGTCCGTATTGTTACATATGCAGTACCTTATAGTTGTATGTGTGTGAATGAGAAAGATTGATATTTAGTTATCCAGTGGATCCTAAAATATTACGTGCAGTGCCTGTGTTGGACTTTTCTGCATTTCAGGTTTTTGCTATAGTCCATATTACAGGGGGAACTCTGCTGAAATTTTTCTAGAAAGTAAGTAAGTAGTCCTCTAGATAACAGTGTACATTCGAGGATGAATGTTCTTAAGGGGGGGAGAATGTTATACCCCCTAGAATTCCCGGCACCTAGACGACCTATTCACACGTTGGTTAAGCATATTTGAAGGCCATACGTGCTGGAGAAAGGCCTGGGAAAAGATCGGACGAGAAACCTGTCGAACCATCACGGAACGAGCCGAGGCAGAGCCCCTCCGCGATGGCAGCGTGTCACGGAGGAGGGGCGTCCGCGTTGGCTCCGTGACACGTTGGCCTTGTCCAGGCCCAAGTATATAAAGCCCACTTCGGGCTTAAAACATTTAAACACTTAAGAAATTCCAGAAAACAGAGGGCAAACGTAGAGAAGGGAAAAGGATCGAAGAAATAATATAATTTTCGTCCGATTACGCTACTAAACGTTGTCCAAACTCAAATTAACTTCAGATACTGAGGTATTTAGTAGCAGAGAGCATTCCTACGGATTCATTTTCGTGAAATATGGCCGACGAATCGTCGAGCAGCCGAGCTAAGGTAAGTGGAATTTCTCTAAATTAGTGTCTATGTGTTCCTAGCTGTGAAGTGAATATTTCTCCCTTCTGGACCACTGAAAAATAGCGAGTTTTCGACCGTCTTTCGATAAGCCTAAGTTTAGGCTATAAACTATATCGAAAGTGACGTTGTCTTTTAAAGTAAAGCTGTATTTAGTATTAATTGACATATTTATGAATGCAGTTGGGAGAAAATAGTTGAAGTACCGGCCGAGTCTCGTCCGACAGACGAATAATTCAAGGATAAGGTATGTAAAGTAAGTTTCCTCGGCAAGTTAGTAATCTTGGTACAGTACAGTAATTTAAAGGCCGATAGAGTATTCAGAAGCCATGTTGATGTTTATTATGAATGATGGTACGATACTAAAAGCATTATGTTATGTTCAGCACGAGACTTGCTAGCACGATATAAATTGTAATACAAGTATTAGAGACTGCATAGCATGCTCAGTAGGTGATATAATGCAGAATGTTAGGGTATCATTGTATTCAGTTAAAGCCCAGTAAAGTAATGTAATACCTGTAAGACATCTCGGAGATAGAACGACAAGTTAAAATGAAGCTAGAAAGCATATTAGAACTAGTAAATCATGTTACTATAGGAACTCAGTATACAACATGGTTTTCAGCAGAAAAACTATATCCTGTTTAGTATTAGCCCCAGAACTGTCTGGCAGGAGATTATATTCATATGTATATATTTACCAGCCTCAGCACGTATTAAATACGTACTGATTACTATCATTAGCTTAGCATGTAATATATACGATACTTTACCCATATTAGCCTCAGCATGTGAGATATGCAGACAGTATTGCTAGTTGAGACCGTTGTATTGTTTGGGGTTGGACTACCTAGCATCCATGACCGCCCAGGGTTAATAGCTGTATCGACTCGTCCGCCAGAGGACAAGGATACGTCGCTCTACGGAGTGGCATGCCGTCCCACAGGGGACGAAGATGGGATGCCAGTTTTCCCCATATTGTGCCTTGGTCGGCCCTTATACACCCCAGTCGAGTGGATACGCCCGGGGTGTTGATTCAGGAGTCCTCCGGACTCAGGTACAGTTATAGTCAGGGGCTCAGTGAGCCCAAGTGCATACCCAGGGGACCGGCAGGATGCCTACAGGGTTATAGGAGATGGGATGACCGGGGTAGGGGTATAGATTCTGTGCTGGTTGTAACCCCCGGCTTGTGGGGGCCGGGTAAGGTTTGTGTGTGCTATATATGTTATGATATGTTATACTGTGTTACAGTAGATACGAGTAGATCGACAGTAGAATGATAAATCTTCAGGTATGACTCCCACTCCTTCTAGTATGATTAAGAGAAGGTATGACTTACATTATCAGACAGTTAATCTACTCCTTCCTACTTCAGTTTCACCAGTTATATTGTTGTTTTCAGATTTTGCTTTCAGTTATTGCTTTACATACTTAGTACCAGCGGTACTGACGCCTGATGGGGCGCTGCATTACTTGCCTGTAGGTACTCATAGACGAGTAGGCGATACCACGTGATTCCTATCAGCGATCGAGTATTAATCTCCTGTTATCCGGAGACTGAATTCCAGAGGTGTATTTCATTTTCTTTTGGTTGTATAGTACGGGTAGGTCGGGTCCCTGTCCCGATCATTTCTATTGCTATTCCTAGAGGCTTGCAGTCTGTATATATTTCCCTGTGGTCGGATGAGCCGGTCGTGTGAGGCCGTGCAGTTGTATAGCTGTTAGTACTCTTTCTTTCTTTTATGTTGGCCGTGTGGGGCCATAATTTGCCAGTAGTGGTGACCTTGCCGGTCACGTAGCTTTCTAGTACTTCAGGATTGAGTTATAGATAACTAGACAGCATGGTGGCCTTGTCGGCCCGCATAGGATTCCCTAAATTGATATGTTTCTGGTCAGCTGTTAGCACAGGTACAGGAGGCTATAGGCCAATGGGCCGGGGGCTGTGTTTACAGCCGTTATATAGCCCTTTGTTCCCAGAAATATGAGTTAGGGCTAGCCAGGCACCAGATGTGCCCAGACTTAGCAGTCCAGCAGTTCAGGTCCCAGTAGGGCACCAGGTGCCAGTCATACCCCCCAAGGCGGGGTGTGACATTCCAATACCCATTTATCCTGAAATCGAATGAAAAGTGCCTCATACCCACATAAATACACCTGAGTCCATGCTATTTTCTTAGTTTTGATCATCAATAGTGTTGTAAATTTATAGCACATCAACACCCTCAACTTAAGACTTTTGCATGTCCTCAGGCAAAGAAAAAGAAAAACTAAACACAATGCTCAACTAGAAAATAAACTCAAGATACTACAGCCAAAACTCAAACAAATTTGTGCACTCTATATACAAAATCTATTGACCAAGCCTCTTGAAAAATAATCAGCTAATGTATTCCAAGTAACCTCAAAACATCATATTCAGGGATCGAGACATGTCATCTAGCTATCAACAAGCAATCAAGTCATCACATATGTGATTCACATAAATCAATGGTAAAAGCAAACATAATCCATGAACCCTCAAAAAAAATGAAGTCCCCTCTATAGTATGAGGTATTAACTGAGACATGGGACTAGGCAAATGAGGCACTCACTCTCTCAATGAACTGCATGTATTATGCATCAGATACCATAGACTTGCCCTTGTTTTCTCTGCTTCGGTTTATTAGATGGTCAAATTAAGATCACATAGGACTTTATATGTCTTGTAATGTAGGCTTAGGGCTGGACAAGATAAAAATGAAAGATTTTATTAGTGATCCTTTCCTTGGCACTACATTCGTTGGCTACACCATTCTCCTATTTCACCCTTCATTCTTTTTGTCTCCTTTCCTTCCCTTTTTTCCATTTTATGAACATTCGCATGGGTGAGGTGATTTTGTTTTCACATTTTTCAACACTTTAAATCTATTTTGAATTTCTCTTCTTTTTTCAATATTCTTAAATTTTCAGCTTTTTACTTTTTCACCTCACCACACCTTATTTTTCACCAATTTTCTTCTTTTTCTTTTTCTTTTCTTTCCTCCCGCTCCCACCATTTATGCACCCCTACTTTAGCCACCCTCAACCTAAGAATTTTACTTATGTTGAGGTTCACAATATCAAAGGAAGGACCAGGGCAAAACAAGTTCATTATAAACAAATGAGTACGGTTAGCAGGTAAATCAAAGAAATATAGTCAATTAAGGCTCAAACTTGGGATCAAGGGATTCATGAAACTTTGGTAGGGAAATATAGGCAAAAAGTGAGATAACACAAAAATGGCCTATGATCATCTTCTAACCAACCATCCTCTATCTATGCAGAGACCAACCAGGAAAGTTCTAGATCTTCAACAACATACCGCAAAAAATACTAAGACCTCACTCACACATGGTACATGAACTATTTTCACTTTACCTGTCTGGTTCATACATGGCTTAACAAGACTAGCACTATCAATAACTAAATGACATAAAATGATCCACAGAAATCATGCATTGTTGTCACAAATACATAGCAATTTTTTTTTAAAACAGGGTCAAATTATTTTAAAAAAACAAAAGTAGTGCATATTAAATGGCTGAGTATTCCTAAGTTACTTTATAATCAAATGAAATCACAACTAAAAACAATAAAAATCCTAACACATGTGGTTTCTACTAGATCACATGTTTGAGGGAAAAGAAACATGACAAGAAAAACCCTCAGGCGAACCAAAACTATCCCCAAAATACAAGTACACCCCCATCTTTTAAAAGAATGAGCTTCGTCCTCGAAGCACAAAATATAAGCTTGAAAGGAAAAGGGAAATACCTGAGGCTACTCGGGCTTTGCCTCTGTCATCTCGCGAAGGTGGTACCTCCGTGGTAGTAGTGGCGCTAGCGGTGGCCGGCGCACTCAACAGTGTAACAATAGGGGTAGTGTTACCCCCCTCAGTGGCTGTAGTCGTTTGAACAACCTCTGTGGAAATCGGGACTGAACGTGGCTCACCTGAAGGGTCATGGACACTAGCAAGCTCGGGCTGAGCTGTGGTGGAGCTTCCTACTCCTCTACTCTCTATTGTAGCTCAGTCATATGCTCCTCATGAGCTCACATGCTCTTCGCTCTAGCCCGCTTGCACTATTTCTTCTCCTTCTTTCTCTTCTTTTTCACACTCTCCTCACCAACATCATCAACAACTCTCTTTTTGCCTTTATCAGCAGCTGCAGTTGGCCCCCAATATGCCACCAAGTCAATATCTTCCTCAAGCTCTACATCCAGGTCCGTAAGAGGGGGGGTTGCTATAACGGTTGGTTGCCATAAACACAACTAAACCACTTGGCTCCGAAGAGCCCCCAACTCCTCATGGAGACTGCCGGTATCTGACTACTCCACCGTCCTCAAGTTAAATCTACTCTTAACACTATGCAGGCGGGCATCAAGGGCTTGAGCTGCTGCATCTATCTCGGATTTGACCCAAGGCTTTACATTATCCATCATTGCCTGGATTTTGCACTCAGCCATGGTCAATCTCTTTGCCAACTTCTGGAGGAAATCCTGCGGTACCAAGATGTACCCTGCTGGAGTCTGACTGTGTACACTGGGCAGCAATGTAGTTGAGGCGCTGGGAGCTGACTCTAAATGACCAGCATCTATAGCCGATGTCTCGCTCTGCTCTTGAGTACTAGGATAATCACCTATACGTCCCCTGATGTCTGAGCTGTTGGGATGGTTGTGGGCATTTTGGATCTGCTTACTGGGTTCATCTTATCCCGTATAACGCTTATATCAGTAATTCTTTAGCCTACAATCAATCTCTCATCACCCCACGGTACTCTCGCCTCCTTGCATATGAGGCATGCAACCAACGCTGCTCTATCAGCACTCAGCGTGTTATCATTGATTGTGGGTGCTAATCGATGTCTCACCAATGTCCAACAGGCCTTTGCGATGAAATTCAATGAATTCTTTATCACCTGCTTGCCAACTGCCACTCACTCGGCCTCGTCCTTGTTCTCAACTATCACCTCAGCAAGCCATTGCAACTTCCTTTGTTCGTTCACCCCTGCTCATACTCCTAATCTGCTTCACTGCTTCCGCCCTGTAATCATACTCGGGTGTTAACCATGTTGTACTGAACTGAGGTACATATAACATCCGTGCAATAGTCCGGTCGGATACATCAACTACTCCCCCTCAGACTAGAAAACTCTCCAAGCAAGGATTCTCCTTTATCTTTTGCCCCACCTTTACTTTCTCCTCCATTGTTTCAAGGTAGTTGGCGTAGACTCCCTGACGATGTCCTCTGTGTATTGTGAAGGGGTCTTGGCCATCCAATATAACCCATACAAGCTAAAAATACACTTCATCTCCTCAACTTCATTCAATGAATTAGTGAGGAGTCACAATTCTTCTTGGATGCTTCTCTTTTGTTTATTCTTGGCGGTGAGAGCTAAACCATGTTCATATATCTCTTTAGCACCAGGCACTCTCCACCACATTGTTCTTTTCTCTCTGGCAGGGGTCTCCTCCTCTACTTCTTCCTCACTACTTTCTGCATCATCATGGGTCTCTTCTGACCCTTCCTTAGTGTTTGAGTCTATTCCCGGCATTTGTTGTTCCTCTCTAGCCCCCTCTTAAGAATGGGGAGCTTGAATGGATGTGGTCGTGGTTGCTTCGGCTTAGGCCTTTTCTCTTTCCCTAGCGGTTCTTGTCCCATCTGTGTCGGAGGTGTCTACTTGATAATCCTCAAGTGAACCACTGGATGAATCTCCGGCTTGCTCAGACTTTGAGTCTGTTATTTCATCTATCAATTGCCTGCGGGCATGTGTTTTGTCTGCCCTGCGTTTGTATGTCATTGTACCTGGTGAGAAAGAGGTTAGCATTTCATTATTGAAAAAGAAAAATCAGATAAAAGAGATTCAGTATCTCTTCACAGATCCTACCATGGTGGTACAAGTCGTGGTAAGCCAGTAGTGACGAAATCCAGAAGAATTGCACTGAAGGCTGATTGTCAGTACGAGATCACCTACGACCAGTGATATGAAGTTATGAGTCGTACCATACCGGTCATAGTGAAGTTCAAAAAAAGGTTCAAAAGTTAAGGATCAAGCAACGAGTGTCAATGTATGAGTTGTAGCAAGTAGGTACGAATCGTACCTTGGCCCAACACTTAGCCAAAACCCAGCTTCTCAGCAAAGCACTTAGTATGACTCGTAGGTGCATCTTACGAATCGTACTGTGGTTTGCACTTTTTTGCTACTTTTTCTACAATTCTAGCTTCCTTTTGCAATTAATTGTTCCAACACCTATTTATCCTAAAATCAAAGAAAAAGTGCCTCATATCCACATAAATACACCTAAGTCCATGCTATTTTCGTAGTTTTGAGGGTCAATAGTGCTGTAAATTCACAGCACATCATCAAACACATAGGACCACTAATTTGAAGAACAAATGCAACCGGCAGTCAGGGGCATCAATCGGTGACTCGCTGGTCAAATTGCCTACAGGCACCTAAACTACTGGACCAAGGAGCAAGATAATCGGTGGAGCGCAGTTAGAGGCTTGCAAATCACCGAAGATACCGCCTAATGGTACAAGAAATCATTGGAGGAGTAGAAGATGATGAACGGTAGTTCGGGTAGTGTAACCAGCAAATAGCTAGTGCCTTCTCAAGTGACAAAATTCCTAAACAGAGGCAATTGTGCCTAACACTTAAAAAGAGGAGATTGGTTGCCCTATTTTGGTATATAGTCTAGAAGAAAATAATTTGTATATATATTAGATCTTAACTTTAGCTTTTTGAACATTCCTTTTGCTTTAGAAGAATGTAGAATTCTATTTGAGGAGATTGTTGAATATTGCTTTTCTTTTCTTTGTCTTCTTCCTTAGCAAGGTAATACTATTGTTGCAAACATATTTTGAATTTGATTTTTGTTTCTCTTATTAATGAAATCATAGACTTTATTATTGAATATACTCTTTCATTTCTTAACCATGAGTAGATAAATCATCAATTAGAGGTGTGTGGTGATGAATGCTTAATTAGATTGGGTATTGCAAGATTCATCTCAACATTGCTTAATTAGTGTAAATCTATTAAGTTTTCTACAATTTATAATTGATTATCTATAGTTGCAAATGTGGGTCTACTTGTCTTACTTGATTTCTGCTTCAAAGAGAAGAATTGAGTATTGGGAGAGAATTTGATGGTAGAAATGGAAGTAATGTTGTGGAGTTGGGCTTGAAATAGCCAAAACCCATATTTACACTCCTAATTAATAGTTGATAGCTAGAGACAGCGAAGCTATTAATCCAAACTCTATTAGGTCGATTTACTTGCGTCTTTGAAAGAACTCTAGAAAGAGGCATTCATTGGGTTGAAAAACATAGAATGCCAACCTGCCCAAAGTTATTTACCCAATTTGCAATGATTTAATGATCTAGCATATCATTATTTAATTAGCATATCCTCTACACCACACCTCTAGTCTCTCTCTTTATTGTCTATAAGTTTGGTTATTTTGCTATCCTAATTAGACGGGTTAGAATCCACTAAATTGTTAACATCAAGTTTCCCCCAAAACATTTGCTGCTTTGTTTCTTTTGAGTGGTGTGAACTAATTTAAATTTTCCAAACAACACTTGCGTATATCAGTTGTTAGTCCCTGTGGGATTTGACCCCGACATCCGTCGGAACTTTTATTTTGATACAACGACCGTTTACGCTCTTTTATAAAAGAAGAGTGTATTTTTGGTGTTATCAAAACATGGTGCCGTTGCCAGGGACTAGCGCTTGATATTCCTGTGTTGATTGTTAATATACATTGGTCTTGCATTTTAGTTGTTGACATTGATGCTGCTATAGTTGACATTTTCTGTTAGCGAAGGAGCTTCATCTTGCCATTGTTGAGTAATAATTTTCATATGAATGAGCCCCTTTGAAAGGCTATTGTGAGACCCCGAGGGTGCACCTTATATGGAGAGTCTCAAGTTGGTGGGTAAGATGTGGCGTAGAGAACAGAGGAAAGATACAGTGTTGCTGGTCATAATGAAACATATAGAGCTTTTAATGAATTATATGAAGGGTTCTTGATGACAGCCAAAAATAGCATGCCCGAGATATGCTTTATGACTTAAATTAGTCTTGTTTATCTAAGTTATTGTATACATTTTCATGTAATTTTATATGAATGTGAAGATATGTGCTGACCAACATGATTAGCCTTTGTTTTGTAGGTTTTGATGACTTTTGAGTAACTAATCCATGAGTTGGTTAAGTAGAGACTTGGAAACGGAATTAACCCACGAACGTCGGCAAAGACGAGGCATAAAACAGCCCACCTGCGCATCGGCAACGTGCCACGGCAGGCAGGCTGATCACAACAGCCCACCTGCACGTTGGCAACGTGCCACGGCAGGCTGGCTGCGTGACATGGAGGTGCCAACGCGTTGCCCAAGCAGCGTGACATGCTGCCAACGTAGCAGGGTGCTGCCGAGGCCAAATTTCGGGTGATTTCCAGAGAGCTTTCGCGTTGCCTTCATGACACGTTGCTTGTTATTCCGGGAAAAATTCCCACTAATATAAATAGCACACTTAGGTTTTATTTGAGATATTCTGACTTGGTGGAGCAAGAACATGGGTTACAGGCAGTTGAGGGGACGAAATTCTCAGGGTTTTTCTCTCTTTCCTTCTTCTTGTATTCAATTGCTTGTATGTTTAACACTAATTTAACGATGTTTAATCCACAAATGAGTGGCTAATTCATCTTCTTGCTGAGGTTAAGAACAATTGTAATGAGATGTGATTATTGATTCTTTGGTTTTTCATCTTTTCTTCCATGGTTGTTCTATTAATTCTTGTTCTTACTGCATTAATGTGTGGCCTACGTTAATGTACATCTAAAAAGTCCGGTTTCACTCGAGAGAGCAAGAAATTGGAAAGTTGTGAATTAAAAGGATATGATCCTTTCTTAGTTTGGCAAAATTGAGAATTGATTTACCTTCAGGATAGAAATATACCTGAAAGTCGTATTAGTCAATTTACGAATTGGTTTTGTATGGCTAGAACTTGAATTGCATTTAATCATAGAAATGTAGGTGGATGGTTCATTATTCTTAAGTGGGGTTAAATACGAGAGTTTTAATCCCTTGGCAATAATTCTTGACTAGCAACCGGAGGAAAAGGCTAACCAATTTATATCGACAATTAATTTCATTACATGTTCGTTTAACCTCAGCATGCTCACATTCATAGTTCAGACTCACATTAGATAATTATTTTAGACTTAGCATAATTATTATAAATCAAAATATCAAACTCTTGGTTACACTGTTGTCTGCATTTTTAGAATTGAAATATAGTACACTCGAGCAGATTGCACTTCATCCCAGTCCCTGTGGGATCGATACTTGGCTTACTTGATCCACTTTACTACTTGTTCGACCACGTGCACTTGCGTGTAGTTTTATACCCAACAAACGATCGAACAAGTTTTTGGCGCCGTTGCCGGGGACTGGCAATTGGTGAATTTTTCTTAAGTGTTAATTTACTATATTTTTTTCTTAGTGTTGACAACATGGTCTTAGTGTTTGTTTTAATTCTTTTATATTTTTTTTCCGGATACCCTTATTGACATGACATCGTGGAATACAAATGGTATAAATGGTGGATACTCATATTTTAGCGAATCTTGTCTGAATTGCGGAGGACACCACTCGTGGCAACACTGTAACACGTGCAATATATGTGGTGGTCAAGATGGCCATTGGGATGGCTGTCCGAATGCATATTCCCCTCCCCTAAGCCCCTACTCTGATCCTTCTGTTGTTTTTGTTGAATATAGGCATGCTGAAAATGAGGACTTGGGACGCCAAGCTCAAATAGAAGACATGCTGAAACAACTCCTGGAGCAATCAGAAGCAATGAAGGAGGCGATGGCAGTATTGAGAATTCAGCAAGAAGAGAATGCAGAGGCTCTAGAAAGGATGAGCATCAAACTCACGGAGATGATTGCTGAGGCTGAAGCTTGTGATAAATTGCGGGTGACAGTTTTAGCCTATATTCAAGAGGAACTACAAGAGGAAGACAAGGGTGAATTTTTGGATGAAGCCCAATAATTAGAATCTCTTGAGTGTCCCTGTGATGGGCTCACACTTATGGAAAATCCATTCATGGAAGAAGCGATAGAGTATCCCCCAGTTGACATTAATGGACAGATAGATGTCGATGTTGAGAAGGTGTATACAGGTAAGGAGGTCAAGCACAATGCAGTTTCAGAGTTGAGGTTTATTGGACCACACTCGAAGCATTTTTCGACATTAAGTTTTGTTGACAACCGAGAAATAGAGTCTTCCAAGCTTATAGAGAAATGTCTAGAGGAGGACCAAGCCCCGTATAGTTTGAAATATGCTAACTCGAAGAGACAAAATGACTTCGCTTACTTAAGGGCCAATAAGTTCAAAAGGCAACATCTACTGTTTGGTCCTTACAATTTTTCACCACCACCCTTAGAACATAAGAGGAAATTAGAAAAGAAATTAGGGGTGAGATTCATATCCTCAAGGTGGAGGAAAAAGTGGTGAAACTTGTTACGTCGTGCCGCGACGTAAAATCAGGTGCTTCTTGGGAGGCAACCCAAGGGTACCACAGGTACCATTTTAATTTCTTGCATTTGTGTTGATTTTTGTTTATTTTCATCTTGTGTTGTTTTGGTGGAAAGTTAAGCACAAATGGAGGGGAAGTCTGAGCACCCTTGGAAGAGGAAACTAGCAAGCATGGAAGAGAAAAAGTGTGGGGTCAAACACCCACTTGTGCAAGTTGAAGAAAAGCATGTTGTAGCTTGGCCTAAAGGCCTCAGGGAGTATTTCTCACCCTCTTTAAATGTTAATTTGATGCTATGAGGACATAGCATGATTCAAGTGTGGGGTGAGGTAAATTTCAAGGGAAATTTCAAATTTTTGTGCTTAACGATTTTTGGTGAATGTAATGCTTGTGAGAAAATTGAAAACTTTTTGTGAGTTAAGCATGACTTCATCACTCGTTGGTTTTTCTTTTCGGTTCTTTTCATATGGGGGGTCTTTGAACCGAAGAATAAAATTTTTTTTCTTAGTCTGTATATAATGTTTTAGTCATAGTTAGGGACTGTTTCCAATGATGGATGGATGACGACCGTCTTGAGGAAAAATTAGTCGATAGGTTTTGGGTTCTTGAAACCATAACTAATTGGTGCTTGATGTTCTTGTTATGTGCTATATGTGATTGTAAGAGGCAAGTATGTTCAGTGTGAAGCATGCAGGTGTATAACTTTGTGTGAGACACTTAGGCTCTTGAATTTGACTGAATATGATTGAAGCTTAATTCTGAATTCTTGTGATTAGCTGAGTAAGAGTCTACTGAATGTGCCTTGAATTGAGCATGTGCCATGAGTGTAAGGTTTTTGAGTATTCTGTGCTATTGTGGATTGTCTAGAACTTGCCTAGTGTGTTTATAAAACGAAATGAAGGATGTGAATTGTAGGAGATGATTTAGGCATTTCTTTGATTGAACCAAATGTTTATCCCTCATTTCACCTACCTTGAAAAATTAATCCTAGTTAACCCCATTGAGCCTTGAGCCTATTGTTTGACAGCTGCAACATAAGCTCAATCCTTTTTCTTTCATTAGCCCTGAACTTGAACCAAAACTCCTAAGCGCTTAAAGGAAAAATCCGAAGGAGTAAAGGAGTGAGAAGAATGAAAAGAAAGGAAAAGTAGCAAGTTGTAGAAGTGAGAAAAGGACAAAGGTGCACTTGTGTGAAAATGGTTTAGTATTAGTAGGGAGTAAGAAAATAAATTAATGAAAAGTTACTTATAGAATTCCTTGCTAATAAGCCAAAAGTGCTTAAAGAAAAGGGGGAACATAAGAGGAAAAAGAAAGCTGAAAGGAGAAAAAGGTGAAGTAAGGGAAGGGAAGTTCGTAATGAGGGCGTGATGTATTAAAAGCACTTAGAAAAGATAGTCACTATTACTGGCCATAATAGTACCTACCCACACCTGAGTTACATTACAACCTAAAAAGTCCTACTTGATCTTACATTCATACATCCTTAAATTAGTGGAATAAAACACTAAGGGAAAGCTTATGGGTTATTACATGATGCATGTGAATTCTTTGTGAGAGTGAGTGAAATTCTATTCATGTACCCACACATGTTGTGAGTTAAAAATTGTTTTTGCGTGTGAAATTGGGAAACTCTCTTTCCGTGAGGGCACATGTTGAATGAAGGATATAATTCATGTGAGATTTCTTAATCAGTTGATTTGCATGAGTTTGCTAAGATTGAGAGTCGATTCTTGAGGTTAAGAAGTCTTAACATAGTTATACTTCATTTCAATGATCAAATCGTGCATGCTCTATTTGAAGCTTGTTATCTTACGTAATCATTATAGCCGTAACTTGAATTATCTTGATAAATTAGTTATGTAGAGTCTCCATATGCATGATATGTAAAAGGTTGTTTGAGGACGAACAAGGCTTTAAGTGTGGGGTTGTGATCACAGGCAAAAATAGCATGCCCGAGATACGCTTTATGACTTAAATTAGTCTTGTTTATCTAAGTTATTGTTACATTTTCATGTAATTTTATATGAATGTGAAGATATGTGCTAACCAACATGATTAGCCTTTGTTTTGTAGGTTTTGATGACTTTTGAGTAACTAATCCATGAGTTGGTGAAGTAGAGGCTTGGAAACGTAATTAACCCGCGAACGTCGGCAAAGAGGAGGCACAAAACAGCCCACCTGCGTGTCGGCAACGTGCCACGGCAGGGAGGCTGATCACAAAAGCCCACGTGCACGTTAGCAACGTGCCACGGCAGGCTGGTTGCGCGACATGGAGGTGCCAACGCGCTGCCCAAGCTGCGTGACACGCTGCCGAGGCCAAATTTCGGGTGATTTGCAGAGAGCTTTCGCGTTGCCTCTGTGTCACGGAGGCAGTGCTCCGCAATGCACTCCGTGACACGTTGCTTGTTATTCCGAGAAAAATTCCCACTAATATAAATAGCACATTTAGGTTTTATTTGAGATATTCTGACTTGGTGGAGCAAGAACGTGGGTTACAGGCAGTTGAGGGGACTAAATTCTCAGGGTGTTTCTCTCTTTCCTTCTTCTTGTATTCAATTGCTTCTATGTTTAACACTCATTTAACGATGTTTAATCCACAAATGAGTGGCTAATTCATCTTCTTGCTGAGGTTAAGAACAATTGTAATGAGATGTGATTATTGATTCTTTGGGTTTTCATCTTTTCTTCCATGGTTGTTCTATTGATTCTTGTTCTTACTGCATTAATGTGTGGCCTACGTTAATGTATATCTAAAAAGTCCGGTTTCACTCGAGAGAGCAAGAAATTGGAAAGTTGTGAATTTATAGGATATGATCCTTTCTTAGTTTGGGAAAATTGAGAATTGATTTACCTTCAGGATAGAAATATACCTGAAAGTCATATTAGTCAATTTAAGAATCGGTTTTGTATGGCTAGAACATGAATTGCATTTAATCACAGAAATGTAGGTGGATGGTTCATGATTCTTAAGTGGGGTTAAATACGAGAGTTTTAATCCCTTGGCAATAATTCTTGACTAGAAACCAGAGGAAAAGGCTAACCAATTTATATCGACAATTAATTTCATTACATGTTCGTTTAACCTCAGCATGCTCACATTCATAGTTCAGACTCACATTAGATAATTATTTCAGACTTAACATAATTATTATAAATCAAAATATCAAACTCTTGGTTACACTGTTGTCTGCATTTTTAGAATTGAAATATAGTACACTCGAGCAGATTGCACTTCATCCCAGTCCCTGTGGGATCGATACATGGCTTACTTGAGCCACTTTACTACTTGTTCAACCACGTGCACTTGCGTGTAGTTTTATACCCAACAAACGATCGAACAGTTTTCATATAAGATACCATCAAGCAAATCAAGGGTATGGATATTCTTATAATTAAAATCGAGGTCGGAAAGATATCTACTTAGCTGAAATAAGTAGTCAAGGACGTGATGATTCACTCTTATCTAACATGGAAAACACTCTTGAGGTGGTGCTCGAAAATGTTGTTTCAACTGACTCAGGAGTGCAAGAGTTACTGAGGTGAATTGTTAGACCTCACTACAATAGTGAAAAATCATGATGTAGCAATAAAACAGTTAGAGGACAGAATGATTGTGTTAGCACTCTAAGTGACAGCTCAACAAGTAATGAAGGAAACAAAAGTTTCACCACCCCAACCATCACAGATGAAGAAACATTTGGAGGGGAGATGGAAGAAGAGATTCTAGAGGAAATGTTTGCTAACCTATTCTTGAGTGGTGAAGAATGGGAATAAGTATGTCCAGTGAACAAAGGGATAGGAACTTATACCTTCCAACCTAGGAAACTCAACCTCGACCTCAAAAATTAGACAACCCCACCTTCATAACCATTCATTTTTGTGCCTCCTAGTTTGGAACTCAAACCCTTAATGACCCATTTGAGATATGCTTATTTGGGCGAAAATGGGACACTCCCGGTCATTATTTTAGCAAAGCTCACTCCTAGTCAGGTATAAAAACTCATAGTGGTATTGAAAAGGCATATACGAGCCTTAGGGTGGTCAATAGATGACATTATTGGTATTCTTCTGGGGATTTGCACTCACAAGATTAATCTTCAAGAGAATTGTAGCCCATCAGTCGAGCACTAGAGGCGTCTAACTCCACCGATGCAAGAGGTGGTCAAGAAGGAAATTATTAAATTGCTAGATGTAGGAGTGGTATATCTTATTATTGACAGTAGTTGGGTAAGCCCCGTACAGTGTGTGCCAAAGAAAGGGGGCAATACAGTTGTCCCAAATAAAAAGAATGAACTAATTGCAACCCGTTCAGTTAGCGGATGAAGTGTTTGCATGGATTACCTTAAGTTAAACTCCTGAACAAAGAAAGATCGCTTCCCTGTGTCCTTCATTGACCAAATGGTAGATTTCTTGGCCGAAAAAGAATATTATTGTTTCTTGGATCGATACTCAGTGTACAATCAAATCTCTATTGCACTTGAGGATCAAGAGAAAACTATTTTTACACATCCCTACAGGACTTTTGGCTTCAAGAGGATGCCTTTTGGTCTTTGCAACGCTCCCGCCACTTTCCAAAGATGATGAGGTCCATCTTTTTAGACATGGTGGAGGACACTATGGAGGTCTTCATGGATTACTTCTCAATTGTAAGGGATTCATTTGAAGATTGTTTGGTACACCTAGAAGAGTTATTGAAGAGATGCGAGGAGACAAATTTGGTCCTCAATTGGGAAAAATATCATTTCATGGTAAAAGAAGAGTTTGTATTGGGGCACAAAATCTTCGAGAAAGGAATTGAGGTAAACCAATCTATGATCAATGCTATTTCTCAGTTACCGCTGCCAAGCACTGTGAAGGGTGCTAGGAGTTTCCTCGGGCATGCGGGATCATACTGTCGTTTTATTAAGGATTTCTCCAAGATAGCTCATCTTGTATTTCAGAGGCTAGAAAAAAAAAGTGAAGTTAAATTTCGATGAGGGATGTATGAAGGCCTTTGAAGAGTTGAAGGAAAGGATAGTTTCCTCTGCAATCATTGCGGCACCTAATTGGCTGTCTTTTGTGACACCGTATGGTGCCAGTAGCTTCGAAGTCAGTCCCCAAGTCTTGTCAGAACCCTTCTTAGTTTCTACTCCCATAGGTGACTCGGTTATAGGTAGACGGGTGTATAGAGGTTGCCTAGTCTTAGTCCTTCATAATGTCACATAAGCAGATTTGATAGAGTTTGCCATGACCAATTTTAATGTTATTCTTGACATGGATTGGCTATTTGCATGCTATGCTTCAGTTAATTGTAGAACTCTAGAAGTAGAGTTCAGATTTCCGAGTGAACCAGTCTTAGAATGGAAGGGTAGTTTCTCCCGAGCAGGAGATTGATTTCGGCATTGACCTTCTTCCCGACACCCAGGAGATATCTATTCCTCCCAATAGAATGGCTCCAGCCAAGACAAGAGAGTTGAAAGAGTAGTTGAAGGACCTATTAGATAAGAGCTTCATTAGACCGAGCAAGTCTCCATAGGGTGCACCAGTGTTATTTGTCCAAAAGAAGGATGGTTCGCTTCAGATGTGCATTGACTATAAAAAATTGAACAAAGTTACCATTAATAACAGGTATACTTTACCCAGGATTGATGATTTGTTCGACCAGCTTCAGGGTGCCAACTGTTTCTCCAAGATAAATCTTAGGTCCGGGTATCATCAGCTTAGAGTTAGGGAGAGTGATATCCAGAAGACAACCTTCAGGATGCGGTATGACAATTACGAGTTTGTAGTTATGTCTTTTATACTAACTAATGCCCCTACAACTTTCATGGGCTTGATAAACAGGGTGTTCAGGTAATATCTGGATAAGTTCGTGATTTTATTTATTAATGACATCCTTATATACTCTCAGAGCGAGGAAGAACATACCACTCATTTGAAAATAGTGCTTTAGACCCTCAAGGATTGCCAATTGCATGTCAAGTTCAGCAAATGTGAGTTTTTGTTGGACTCTGTGGCATTTTTGGGCCATGTGGTATTGAGTGAGGGCATAACGGTAGATTCTCAGAAAATCGAGGCGGTGAAGAATTGGCCTAGACCGGTGAATCCTTCAGATATATGGAGTTTATTTGGTTTAATGGGTTACTATCAGAGTTTTGTTTAGGTTTCTCATCTATTGTAGCACCATTGACCAAGTTGACTCAGAAGAAGGTGAAATTCCAATGGTCGGAGGCTTGCGAGAAGAGCTTCCAAGAGTTGAAGACTCGACTTACTTCAGCATCGGTGTTGACCCTACCTGAAGGAACAGATGGTTTTGTGGTGTATTGTGATGCTTCGAGAATCAAACTCGGGTGCATATTGATGCAGCGGGGAAAGGTAATAGCATGTGCCTCTAGATAGTTAAGGACCCATGAGAAGAATTACCCAACCCATGATCTGAAGTTGGCAACGGTGGTGTTTTCATTGAAGATATGGAGATAGTACTCATATGGGGTCCATGTGGATGTGTTTACGAACCACAAAAGCTTACAATATGTGTTCACGCAATTAGATCTCAATCTACAGCAAAGGAAGTGGTTGGAGCTACTCAAAGACTATGATATGAGTGTTCTTTACCATCCGATTAAGGTTAATGTGGTAGCAGACGCACTTAGTAGGCTCTCTATAGAGAGTGTTTCCCATGTGGATGAGGGAAAGAAGGGGCTGGTGAAAGATGTCCATCGACTTGCAAGGTTGGGAGTTAGGTTGGTCGACTCAGCCGATGGCGGTGCAGTATGCAAAACGAATCAGAATCGTCCTTGCTGACAAATGTGAAAGCTAGGAAAAATGAGGATCCGATGTTGGTAAAGCTTAAAGAAGTTGTTCAAAATAAGAAGGTGGAGGTCTTCTCCCAAGGGGGAGATGGTGTGCTGCGGTACTAGGGTCGTTTGTGTGTTCTAGGTGTGGATGATTTAAGGAGGCAAATATTGCATGAGGCGCACGAAACTAGGTATTCTGTTCGTCCAGGTGGAACCAAAATGTATCATAACTTACGGGAAATATATTGGTGGAACATCATGAAGAGGGATATTGCAGAATTCGTAGCCAAGAACCCGAACTGTCAGCAAGAAAAGGTTGAGCATCAAAGATTGGGAGGCGTACTTCCGGACATTAGCATTCCCACTTGGAAATGGGAAGAGATTAATATGGATTTCCTTATAGGCCTACCTCGCACTCGATGAAACTATGATTCTATTTTGGTGGTGGTAGACAGATTGACCAAGGCTACACATTTCCTGCCGGTGAAAACCATAGATTTGGTGAATGATTATGCCAAGCTATATATCAGAGAGTTGGTTCGACTACATGGAGTGCCCTTTTCCATTATTTTACACCGAGGTACCAAGTTTACCTCCCAGTTTTGGCGGTCTTTTCAGAAGGGGCTTGGGACTAAGGTAAAGCTTAGTATAGCATTTCATCCGCAGACTGATAGTCAAGCGGAGCGGACAATCCAGACTCTCGAGGATATGTTGAGATCATGTGTGATGGACTTCAAAGGTAGTTTGGATGATCACTTGCCCCTGATAGAGTTTGCTTACAATGACAGTTATCACTCCACTATCCAGATGTCATAGTTCGAGGCTCTTTATGGGCGGAAGTGTAGATCGCCCGTCGGTTGGTTTGAGGTTGGTGAGGCTACTATGATAGGGCCAAATGCAGTTCATGAGGCTATGGTGAAGGTTTAGTTGATAAGGAACAGGATGAAAACTGCTCAGAATCATCAAAAGTCATATGGTGATGTGAGGAGGAGAGAGCTGGAGTTTGAGGTGGACGATTAGGTATTTCTGAAGGTATCTCCCATGAAGTGAGTCATGCGGCTAGTAAGGAAAGGATAACTCAGTCCCCTCAATGTTGGTCCCTACCGGGTTACGAGAAGAGTTGATAAGGTAGCGTATGAGTTAGACATAGCCTCAGAGTTTTCTTCCATGCATCTTGTGTTTCATGTGTCTCTTTTAAAGAAATGTTTGGGAGACCCAGCCCTAGTAGTCTCGGGGAACAATGTTGGCTTAAAAGGTAGCATCATTTATGAGAAAGTTCCAGTTGAAATATTGGATCATCAGGTTCGAAGGCTGAGGAACAAGGAAGTAGCTTCAACAAAGGTGCTATGGAGAAATCAGCATTTGGAGGAAGCTACGTGGGAAGCCGAAGCGGATATGATGGCTAAATACCCACACTTATTAACTACCAGTTCAGTTGCCAATTGAGGTATAAGATTTTCTCTATGAATCCATTTAGTTTTCATGTTTAGTTCATGTTTTCCAGTTTCTTTTATGTGTATGGATATGTATGTGAAGCATGAGATCAGTTCAACTATGTGATATGAATTAGAGGTAGTCATTCTGTTAGTTTTCAATTTAAATGATCAATATTTGAATATGATAACTGCATGATTCTGTTTTCTGCTTGCTTTCAACATTTGAGGACAAATGTTCCCAAGGGGGAGATATTATTATACCCCGAAAATCCAAAGATTGGAACCAGGAGTTGAAACGAGGAAAATGTAAAAGTGATGTTGCAGACTTAGGACGAGTTGTGGGACGACTTGTGAGGACAACCCACGAGTCATCAGGTGACTCGTGGGGAAGGCCAGTGAGGAGTTGGGATGTTTGGAGAAAAGAGGTCCCCACGGGCGTGGGAACTACTCATGGTCAGACACCACGAGTCGTCAGGCCAACCATGGGGTGAGGAAGAAGGAAGGGAAATAGTGTACTTTATGGGTGGTGACCACAAGTGGTGGTCAGCCACCACGATTTATGGGGTCCCCCGTGGCCAGCCAGAGGAGAAATCTTGGAGAAATGAGGCAGTGTACTAGACGAGCAGGGTGGCGAGTTGTTGCCTTGGACCACGAGCCATTAGGTCATCTGTTAGGACCACCTCGCAGCAATTTCCTGCAAATGTAGTAAGGGCCTTTTCGTAACTCCTCAGTCCCTAAAGCCTATACTATGTCATTTAAGGCTTGTTTTAGTGGGTTTAAGGAGGGGAAAATTTTTCTAAGTTATTTCCTGTCATGCATGACAACTTGAAAGGTTGAGGAGGTGATCTAGAGCATTTCTTCAAGGTTTTCATTCAAATCCTTCTTGGGAAATATGAAAAGTAGTACAATCAATCCCTTCCAGGTATGTAGGGTTATGAGTGGGTGTTTCCTTCCACACCCATTTCCAGCTTCTAACTAAATATGAGAGTTTTCTATGATCATGTTCTAGGGTTTAACCCAAATGCATGAATATTCAATTTCCTTACATGGGTATGAATTGATTATGATTTTATTATCAAATTGTGAAGCATGGGTTATTTTTCTAATGATTTCAATTAAATTATGTTTCTAGCCTTATGAATGTTGAATCCCATTGATGATATGATCATGAAAAGTGAGATTTGTGAAGCATATATGATAATGATCAGATATTATGACGAAAATCATGATTTGAAGTTATCCATGTTTATAATTGTGTTTTTTATGAGAATGGAGTTTTTCTACGTATGGTAAAACTTTGGGCAATGCCCACATGTTAAGTTTAAATGATGATTTTCCCGAACTAAGCTTACCACATTATTTTGGAGAGAAGACTCCCAAATTTTATATTCTAGCTTGTGGTATGTTTTGAGGTAAGTCTTCCTATGTATAGCTTACCACATGGTTTTGGAGCAAAGGCTCCCACATATGTTTTCAGCTTGTGGTATGATTTAAACTAAAGCTTCTCATATGCATGATTTCGTATTTGAGATGTATTTGATCATTGAGCTTCGTCCATAGATGATATTGAGCTTCGTTATATACGATGTAGAGAATATGCATGTTTTTGGGAGAAGAGTCTAGCACCGAGCGGGCTAAGGATCATCACCCTATGCCCAAGAACTACGCGCCAACATAAGATGATACTATTATAATATTGGGACCTCCCTTGTGAGCTACCCCAGACCCTAATGGTCTTTCATCTTGATATTGATATCGTGGTAGCGTCCTTACCCCTGACAAGGTTTTGGATAGCTCTACCCACTTGAGTGTGATAGTCGGGACCACGTAAGCTCTATCATGGTATGTCGGTTAAGTGACGATTCTACCATTGTTTTATATGATTCATACATGCATATTCATTATTCATGATTCTTATATGCTCATGCATGTTCTAAAGGCAAGGTTTGGCTCAATGTTCAGCTAGTCTATAAATGTCACATTTCATCTTTGAGTCATTCTTGTAAGTTTCATGTTATAAAGTTGTGTATTGTATGTTATGAAAAGATCATGATTTCAGAAAGAATGCATGCAAGCCTACTCTCAGTTTACCGATCTTTATGTCTAATTAATGCATTGCCTTTAAAAGATTTTACTTACTTAACGGTTTTACTTACCTTTCATACTCAGTACATTCCACGTACTGACCGCATACTTTCTATGCTGTATCATTTCATGATACAGGACCCTGCTCTCAAGTTCATCCCCGCTCTTACAAAGCTTATCTGAGTTAGCGTCTGCTTATTGGTGAGTCCTCATTGTCCGAGGACCAGAATATTTATCTTTTCCTTATGTATTTCAGTTTTAGCTTATTAAGTTAGTTGGAGTCTTGTCCTATCAACTCGTCATGGTTAGATGCTATTCAGACATATGTATGTATTTAGCATCGATTTTATATTCTGATGTTATATTCAATTTGAACTTCCGCTATGATTGTATTAATGGTTTTTCAGTTCTTGACTTAATTAGATATATGCTTATGCCATGGGTCAACTTGGGGTCTCTCGGGGCTCTTTATCTTGTGTCACATTGTGGGCCTCTGTTCAGGTCATGCCATCATGTGTCCCTTTGTGAGCTCGTATGAAAATAACTACATCTTCGTGGCGGTCGATTATGTCTCTAAATGGGTAGAAGCTATAGCATTACCAAATAATGAGGGAAGGAGTGTAAAAGCCTTTTTGAAGAAGCATATTTTCTATTGATTTGGCACTCCTAGAGCTATCATTATTGATGGAGGATCACATTTTTGCAATCAGTTGTTCAGCACCTTGTTAGCCATATATGATGTGAAGCACAAAGTGGCCACCCCTTATCACCCACTGACCAAAGGTCAAGTAGAAATTTCAAATTGGATGATCAAATCTATCTTTACTAAAACAGTCAATGTGAATGAACAAATTAGGCTCGGAAGTTAGATGATGCCTTGTGGGTGCCACCTCAGCTTGTCTTTGGTAAGGCGTGCCACCTCTTTGTTGAGTTAGAACATAAGGCCTTGTGGGCATTGAAGAGCTTAAACCTTGAATCGTGAGGAGCCATCGAAGGGTGAGTAGAAAATTTTCATGAGTTGGATGAATTCAGAATGAGGGCATATGAGAATGCAACTATTTACAAAGCCCGAATGAAGTATTATCATGATTAAAAAATTTTGCAGCGGGATTTTGATCCAGGGGACTAGCTGTTGTTGTTCAATTCTCAACAAAAATTATTCTCAAGGAAGCTAAAATCTAAATGGTCAGGGCCATTCAAGGTATCACAAGTTTACGACAGTGGTGCCATAGAACTTCAAGGAGAAAATGGGGCAAAATTCAAGGTCAATGGAAAAGGGTTAAAAGATATTTGGGAGTGTTGGAAGAGGTTGGGCGAATAGAGGTATTGTACCTAGATGAACTACAAAACTTTTGGAACCATGTCGTGCCGCGACGTTACGAAGGCGCTTCTTGGGAGGCAACCCAAACATTTCTTATTTTTATTCTCTTTGAACTTTTTAACGCTTCATTGTTTTTTATTTTAGTAGGTAACTGCAATTCAAGGTAAAAGGGCAAAAGGGCATGACCGGCGCTTCAGCGCAGGGCGCTGACCTACCGTAGAAATAAGGTAGTGCACAAGATATTCTAGGAGGCAGTTAGCGAGTCACTGGCGGAATGCTGATATAATTTCGAAAACCTCCGTTGAATAACCGACGCGAGTCAGTACACCTGGGAGTAATCGTCACATCAACGTCTCACCCGGTGAAATGCAAGTGTTAATCTGCTAGACGCCAATAAGTTGCTTGCTCTGAATTAGTAGACCTGCACAGGTAATGGCCATCAACACCCACATCGGTGCGTCGTCGGTTCTCATCGGTGTTTGCAGGAAGTCCAAACCTAGGTTTATGTTCTTCTCAGAAGGTTGATCAGGTTTTGACCTTAGACATCCAACTTTTCCCTTTTTCCACCATGTCTGATATTTCCAACAAACCACCCTTCCACCTAACCTCCATCATTATTCACCTCCCTTTTGCCAAATTACCTTCCCTTTTTTCCCCTCTAAATAGTTCTTCCCATCCTTCTGTTTTATAAACCCACATATTGAGGGATACCATCATTAAGCAAGTGCACGACCCTCTCTACTAGCTATCACATCTCATTTTGCTATGGTTTTTCTAGCTCATGTTTAAATTAAGAATGACAATCTACCATGATGCGTGATTAGAGTGGATGTTGTTAATGCTTTGTTTTTATTTGATTACCTCATATTTTTTTTGTGATGTGTGATTGTTCTGTTCTGTTGTTTCTATTTTTTTATTTTTTATTTATTATTGTGGGAGTGAAGTCTAAGTTACCCCTGGTCAGTCACCTTCACAACTTGCCAATGATAGATAGCATGACAACTTTCTTAAGGGAAAGTTTTCTTTATTAATTTGGATGGAATCTGTAAGTGTAAGTGGCTTTGGTGAAGTGTTGTGATTGGACCAAGTGGAGGATAACCTGTCAGCATGAAACCATGGGTTTGACCGAATTTTCTCTGAATTCTGTGACAAACCCGCATTTTAGTTGCACTTCGCTTGTGGAAATCGCCGATGATGGCAGTTTCTACCCAGTTTACTTGTTCTTGCCAGCAAACAGATCGGCGCTTCGCGGTTCCATATCCACCTTTAGCGGATATTTCACCAGTATCAGTTGCGCCACCTTATAACCCTTTGGTTATTGTTTTATTCTCTAATGTTCTGAGTGTTTTCTAAAATTTTGTGCATAATACTAACCTTAGTCACATCATGTACACATCCAGACGATTGAGAAAAGGAAAAGCACCAATGAGCAACATCGATGCACAAACCACCCCTTCTGATGAAACCCAACGTCTAACACATATTCTCTTTGGGCGGGCTGGAAGGGAAGAATATTACATGTCCTTCAAAGAAAAGAGTCTATCCATGCCGAAAATCAATTTGCGTAGAGTCCTTCAGAACTGATTTTCCAAATATCTATTATCAGAATGGCATGCGAGATTAGGGTTCATTAATCATACCTGTCAACCCTTAGTTTCCTGAGTTGGTGTGGAAGTTCCATGCATCATACAAGGTGTGACAAAGCCTACTTAAACATAAGGGCCGAACAGATAAATTGTCACGCCTGTCGTCTGTATGGATGCATGGCCAAGAGGTTCCCATAACTCCAGAAATAACCAATTCCCTCTATTGGGCTGAGCCAATCCAACCAAATTTAGCATTCTGCAGGAAGGTGGAAGATAAAGCGAACCAATTCCAATGCATAGCCTACATAATTGTGATAGGTCGACCACATTGGGCCATCTACAAAGGTCTGTGTCTGAAATTTGAAGCCTGTATGTGGCTAGATTCGATTTGTGTTCGGTTAATTCCTTCTCAGGATACAATAGAAGTCCCGATTGAAGATGCAATTCTTATCACTTGCAACATGGATCATATACATATCAATATTGGAGAGATCATTGCAAATTAATTCAAAAGAAAGGCCAAGCAGCAGACTACATCATTACCATATCCTAGCCTTGCGAGTATGTTGTGTGTGAGGGCTTCATGCTCTTCGTTCCGGCCATTGGATAAAACTGTCCAAACTAATGGTGTGATTACATTAGCCACTAAAACTAATAAAGATACCCCAGCCATGAAGCGACCCAAAGGTACAGAGGCCAGGACTCAACCACCACCTTTTATTCCCTCTGTAACACCTAAAGGCCAGTTCCAAGTAGCTGAGGCTCCCGCCACCACACCAAATGACTCGCTCAAAATAGAATAAATGGCCCAACCGTATGATAGTCAGATTGTAAAGATAGTTAAGGCCACCCTTTCATGATCCAAAAAGCCATCAAGAAAGCCACGCAACCTACTAGAGATAAGTCGAGAGGACTCTGTGCTACAGTTGAGGTCCTAGAAAATAAAGTGATTACCTTGAGGAAGGATGTGGCTACACTCACTGGACCTCTATCTTCTCGTAACCAACCACTCCTAAGCTAGCTTTGGTGACTTCACAGCCCGAGGCACCCAAAAGCCCGCCTGATGATTGGTGGGTAGGGTATGACAGTGCGTCGAAAATGGTGGCAGATGAGAAGATGTATCATTGACGACCACCACCGCCTCTAATGCTCACTATGCACGAAGTAAATCCAACTTGGAAACCCGACGGGATAGATACCACTTCAGATCATGAGCTTCGAACCCTACCGGATAAATGGGTTGTCACCGGGCCTGGAAAACCATTTGAAATCTCACCTGATCCATTGATGCCGTGTGAAGTAGAAATTACATCTTAGAATTTTTATGCGGCCACGTATTCCTGGGTCCCTCGTCCCAATCACTAATTCTGTCAGGAAGTCCCCTTTCACTTATTGTCTTTTCTTTTCATTCCATTGTGGGCAATGTCCGATTTGAAGTGGGGGAAGGGAGTGTATAACTTAATAAGCAATGAAATGATTGATTTTTGAATGTTAGTGCTGAAAAAGGGGTCCTTTCTTTGAATCGTCAATTGTTTTTTTGTGACCCAAACTCTTTTGTTCGCCTATGTAAATAGTAGAATAGTAAACAAACTCCAAGGGTTTTCTTCATACCACAGTTCTTTTCCAAGGAGTAGTGTTTTTTATTTTTCTTCTTTTTCTTTTCTTTTGTTGTCGAACCAGATTGGCCCTTCCCGATGATAGATTGTGAGGCAACTCTCTTAAGGAAAAATGCCATGTCTTTCTTGAGTCTTCTATGGAGTTGTTTTAAGAGTTACTGCCAAAAATTTTGAAATGTGGCATGAAAATGACAAAAGAAAAATGGGCATTTGAAATGAGAATGTAGCACTCTTTTCATACATTGTAGATTCTTCGTTTGGCTTATGAACTTGCATGCCCTAATGTCTTGAATCAAGATCTTATGATGATAATGACTTTTGTGCACTCTTTGGGTGTGATACCTTGTGTGGTAAGGATCTATGTGAATCGCATGCATAGCTTCTTATATAGAACTTTCCCTAAGTGTGACTCAAGGAGAAATCCTAGGTGTAATTACACTTAGAGCATAATCTTAGGCCTTCTTTTGTTAAGTCACTACACACAAAATGACCTCCATGAACATTAATCTTTGATAGCTAATGTTTGAGCCTTGGACCATATCTTTGCAAAACACATTACAAGCCTAATGTCCATTTTTAATCCTTCTCTTTGCACCCATCCTCACTAATCGTTAGTGATGAAACAATGAAAAATAAGGCTTGAAACCCAAGAAATGGGGAGCACTAAGGGAGTGTCATGACCCGAGAGGAGACCCAGATCATAGACAAAGGACAAGGGACCCCGAGAGACCCCAAGTCAACCCATGGCGTAAGCATTCACTAACTCATTCAATAAACATAAAGGAAACATAAATATAACTCAACGGAAGTCTAACTTAACATAACAATAGAATGAACATCTGAAGCTGAATACATGTCTAAGTCTGATAAGTCTCTAATCTGGACGAACTGATGGGACAACACCCCAACTAGCTCAGAAATACTGAAACTAAAAATACGCTCATCAAAATTGAAAATCTAGCCCTCAGAGGATAAGGACTCACCAAGAAGGAAGGTGCAAACTCTGATAAGCGGCTACAAACGGGGCTGAACTTGAGAACCGGATTTTCATGATGCAGCATGGAAAGTGTGCGGTCAGTACGTGGAATATACGAAGTATGCAAGATACGTAAAACCGCTTTGATAATATAAATCATTTAAATCCATTCATACATATAATAAACTTTAAGAGTAAGTAGGAGACCACATGCATAAATTCTGAAATCAAACTTTAACATAACATGTTCATGCATAGCTTTAGAAGATCATAACTGAATCGAATGACTCAAAGATAAATCTTAACCTTTATATCAAAAGCTGAACAATGAGTCAAACCTTGCTTTTTAAACATGCATGCTTAAGATAATCATCATGAGTAATGGATATGTAAATTTAAATGATATAGACAATGGGAGATCACTTAACCGGCATACCACGGTAGAGCTTACGTGGTCCCGACTATTACACTCAAGTGGGCAGAGACATCCAAAACATTGCCAGGGCTAGTGATGCTACCATGAAAGGGGCCAATTAGGATGGAGATAGCTCACAAGGGAGGTCCCAACAATATAATAGAATCAACCTACGTTGGCGCGTAGTTCTGGAGCGTAAGGTTATCGACTTTAGCCCGCTCGGTGCTAGACTCTTCTCCTAAAACATGCAATGCTCTACATTGTATAAATACGAAGCTCAACATCGTCTAGTGACGAAACTCAACATGACATCATGCATAAACGCAACATCATATGTAACGAAGCTCAACATTGTCTATTGACAAAGCTCATTATGAAATCATGCATGCATTAGACATCATATAAATATGAAACTCAACAATGTCGTCTTGACAAAGCTTAGAATAGAATCATGCTTAGATTCAACATCATGTGAAATGAAGCTTAATGAAAACATACATCTCAATTATGAAATTCATACATATGAGAAGCTTTACCATGACACATACCACAAGCTCAAGAATAGTGGGAATCACTACTCCAAAATCATGTGGTAAGGCTACTTTAGAATTATCACTTCATTATCATCAACATAAGGGCCTTGCCCAAAACCTTATCACACTTGAACCCATTCAAATCATTTGAAAACATTATAATTTGGGAGATTTCACTCCAAAAGGAAATAATATAGTCAATACACGAAAAATCATCATTTCATACTAAACATTACGCACAACCCAAAGCTTCACCATACATGGTTCAAATTATTCTTCATTGAAACCATCATCAAAATCATGGGTAAAGTTGAAAACATGCTTCACATCGTCTACTCCATCATCATCACATTACATTAGAACTGCCAACACATGGGCGTTTTAAATTCAAATTTTAGAAAATAATTTTGTAAAAGAAATTAAGTTAAATCCGTCCAAGCTCAATAAATCATCAATATCAACTCAATTTAATCATACCCATGAGTAGAAATGTAAGAATCATGCAATTGAATGAAAACCCATACTTGATCATCAAAAATAAATCACAAATTGATAGGGAATGCGCATGGGTGTTGAGGAAAGCACCCACTCAATTACTTACATACCTGAGAATGAAGAATCCTAACTCTTCCTAATTGCCCACTGAGATTTCCCTTGAAAACCTTGAAATTCTCCTCACTTTCTTCCCTTCAAGCCCTCACCCTTGCATGCATGAAGAAAATGGCCTAGATGGGTCTTTCTCATCTTAAAAGCCTCTACTAAGAGCTTAAAACGATGTAGTATAGGCCCTTAGAAATTAGAAATTATGAAAAAGCCCTTACTGAAATTGTTGAAAATAACTGTCAAGGGATCCTAACGAACGACCTGACGACTCGTTACAAGGGCACACGATCCGTTGGTTCACCCATCAAGTACACTGCCTAATCATTCATGAAAACTCAACTGGCTTGGTGATGGCCCTCCTAACGAGTCGTTAGGACTGATGATGACTCGTTAGGTGCCATCCATCAGGTACACTGGTTAAGCTTCACTATCTTTCTCTAGGACCAACCCACGACTGACATGACGACCCCTGGGGACTAACCATGAGTCGTTACGTCACCCATAAGGACCTAGAGTCCTTCATCATCCCCAGTCTTGCCCACGAGTCACTTGACGACTCATTTGGCCACACCACGAGTCGTTAAGTGATCCGTTCTACAATTGCTACAACATTTTCTAGTTTTTCTCCTGTTTCACTTTCGGGTATGATTCTTGAATTCCCGGGCCATAAGAATATCTTCCCATTGGGAACATTCGTCCTCGAATGTTATAATCAAGCAGAAAACTCAAAAACAAACAATCACTAGATATAGATGCTAATCATTGACATTCAAGACAAAAACTAACGGAATGACTACCCTCGAAGAGAAACACATAGCTGGTCAGAGTTTAAACATCACATACATATATCATATCATAAAACAAACTTATTCGCATGAATCGAACATGAAAACTGATTACAGGTTTAGGGAAAAAATTTGATACATCAAACTAAAATGGAGCCGGTGGGGAACAAATGGGGGTATTTAGCCATCATATCCGCTTCGGCCTCCCACGTAGCTCTCTCGACATGCTGATTCCTCCATAACACCTTTACTGAGGCTACTTCCTTGTTCCTCAGTCTCTGAACCTGACAATCTAAGATTTCAATAGGAAATTCATCATAACTGAGACTGCCTTTCACACCAACATTGTCTATCGAAACCACCAAGGCTAGATCACCCAAGCACTTCTTCAAAAGCGATACAAGGAACACGAGATGAACTGAAGCCAATTTCGAAGGCAAGTCCAACTCATACGCCACCTTACCAACTCTTCTCACAACCAGGTAGGGACCAACATAGCGGGGACTGAGTTTACCTTTCTTTCCAAACCGCAAGACTCCCTTCATGGGAGATACCTTTAGAAACACCCAGTCATATACATCAAACTCTAAATCTCTTCTCCTCAAATCAGTATATGATTTCTGATGACTCTGAGCGATTTTCAATCTGCCCCTTATCAACTAAACCTTCACCATCGCCTCATGAACTAAATCGGGTCCTCTCATAGATGCCTTACCAACCTCGAACCATTCAATGGGAGACTTGCACCTTCGCCCGTAGAGGGCCTTGAACGGTGCCATCTGGATACTAGAGTGGTAACTATTATTATAAGAAAACTCGATCAAGGGAAAATGATCATCCTAACTACCTTTGAAATCCATCACACATGCCCTCAACATATCCTCAAGAGTTACAATGGTTCATTCTGCTTGGCCATCCGTCTGAGGGTGAAAAGTTGTGCTTAGCTTAACCTGAGTCCCAAGCCCCTTTTGAAACGAACGCCAAAATTGAGAAGTAAACTGAGTACCTCGGTCCAAAATAATAGACAAGGGCACTCCATGAAGCCAAACAAACTCCCGAATATACAACTTAGCATAGTCGTCTGCTGAATCCCTTATCTTGACCGGTAGAAAGTGTGCAACCTTGGTTAACCTATCAACTACTACCCAAATAGTGTCCTACTGTCAGCGAGTATGAGGTAGACCTGTAATGAAGTCCGTATTGATTTCTTCCCACTTAAAAGTGGGAATGGAAATATCCTGAAGTACACCTCTAGGTCTTTGATGCTTGGCTTTCACTTGCTTATAGTTTGGATATTTTGCCACGAACTCTGCAATATCCCTTTTCATACTATCCCACCAATAGATTTCTCGCAAATCTCGATACATTTTCGTGGATGTTGGATGAATAGAATATCTAGTACCATGCTCCTCATGCAATATGCAAACTCTCAAATTATCAACATCCGGAACACATAGTCGCCCCTGGTATCGTAGCACACCATCTCCCCCTTGGGTGAAGACCTCCACTTTATGACTCGCACTGCCTCCTTCAGCTTCCTCAATATTGGATCCTCATCTTTCCTAGATTTAACATCAACCACCAAGGATGATTCCGACCCGTTATGTACAAAAACAATGCTATCGGTCGAATCGATTAATCTAACTCCCAGCCTTTCAAGCCGGTGAACATCTTTCACCAACTCCTTCTTCCCTTCATCCACATGGGACACACTCTCCATGGAGAGCCTGTTAAGCGCATCTTCAACCACAGTAGCCTTACCCAGGTGGTAAAGGACACTCATGTCATAATATTTAAGTAACTCCAACCACCCCCTTTGCCGAAGATTTAGATCTTTCTGCGTGAACACATATTATAAGCTCTTGTGGTCCGTAAATACATCCACGTGGACCACATACAACTGATCCTTCAACTCTTTTAGCTCGGCTGGAGCCATCCTGTAGGGTGGAATAGATATAGGCTACGTATCAAGAAGGAGGTTAATATCGAAAGCAATTTCCTGCTCCGGAGGAATACATGGCAAATCATGATGAAAGACCTCTGGATACTCACGTACTACTGGAACTGATTGGATAGTCGGGGATTCGAACTTCACGTACTTAACCCTAACTAGATGATACTTGCAACCCTTAGAAATTATCTTCCTGGCCTTAAGGTAGGAAACAAATTGACCTATAGGAACAACTGAACTACCCTTCCATTATAAGACTGGCTCACCTGAGAATCTGAACTCTACTGACCGGTCCTGCAATTAATGGAAGAATAACAAGCATACAACCAATCCATGCTGAGAATAACATCAAAACTGGTCATGGCTAACTCTATCAGATCTGCTGAGGTGACCTTACAGAGAACCAAGACTGGGCAATTCCTATACACCCGTCAAGTTATAACTAAGTCACCTACTAAAGTAGAAACTGAGAAGGATTCTGACAAGACATCGGGACTGACTCCAAAGCTATTGGCTGCATAAGGTGTCACAAAGGACAAGGTGGCCCCTGGATCTAACAATGAATAAAAATCAACATGGAAGAGTCATAACATACAAGTAACCATGTTCGGGGAGACCTCCTGCTCCTGATTGGATGCTAGGGCATAAAATCTGTTTTGGCGCTAACCTCCAGCTGCACTGGTAGATGCCCCCTGATGTGCTAAGTGAGAGGGTGGCACTGCCGAGCTAGAAGCTGGGCCACGACCCCCATTCTGATCCTGTCTCGCCACTGGACAATCTCTAAGCATGTGTCCGAGTTTCCCGCACCCGAAATACGCACCTGAAACTGCGAAGCACTAGCCTATATGCCCTCAGCCATATCTACGACAAGCTAAAACACTGGAATCTATGGGCTTGCTGCTCTGACCCCTCGAGCTTGATGCTCGTCCTCTCTGATCATGCCTAGGCCGATATGCCACACTCAAGGCTGATGAAGTTGGGGCAGATGATCTCTGGTGGGTCTACTGACGGTGCCCACCGCCGGACCTCTATTGGGAGAATCTATGGTCCTTAGTCCTGGCCCTCTTGGCATCTCTCTCTCTCTCGAATGTGCCTCCTCCATCTGCTGGGCGTACAACACCATCCGAGGGAAGTCCATATCCTGATAGAGAATAGCAATCCTGGATTCCTTATCCAAGTAACCTGATATCCCATGCACAAACCTACTCACTCGCGCCCTTTGGTCAGCCACTAACTTAGGAGCATACTTAGATAGGCGAGTGAACTCAAGGAAATACTCTAGTATCATCATCCTCCCTTACTTCAGATTTAAGAACTCAGCTGCCTTTAGCTCCCTCGTCTCCCGAGGAAAGAATCGATCAAGGAATGCAACATGGAATTCTTCCCAAGTGACCGGACCTGCTCCCGTGACCCTGCTATCCTTCCATTTATGGATCAAGATATGCGCAACCCCCTTCAACCGATAGGAGGCCAACTTCGCGCACTCAACACTATTCACCCCCATAACCTGGGTGATCTTGACGATCTCATCAGTGAACTCACGTGCGTCCTCATCTACCTTGGACCTTAGAAATTCCGTCGGGTTCATCCTCAAGAGGTCCCTGACTCGAGCTGTCGTAGTACTGTCGTTCTGCGGAACATGCGCAACAACCTGCTGATTGACCTGAGCAGTCAAGGCTTGAGCAAGCATCTGGATAGCGGCCCGAAACTTAGCGTAGGCAGCTGGCTCCTGTGCCCGAGGTTCCTAAACAGGTGGGACCTGCAGATGCCCACGACCCATGCCTTCCTCATGGCCTTCCCCATCTCTATTTCTCCTTCTGTTCATCCTTTGAGGATCCATGATTCTGCAATCGCAAATAGCACGAATTAGAGAGATAGAAAGACTTCTATCGCACAACAAAGATCATGAAAGATGGGAACATTTCCTAAATGTTTCGTAGCCTCTTTGTCATTAGTGTGGAGCGCTTCACACTCATGAAAATAACTCTACTTAATGTGGCTTTCAAACACTCTAGGACACTTCAAACCTATGGCTCTGATACCAAGTTTGTCATGACCCGAGAGGAGACTCGGATCATAGACACGGGACAATGGAACCCGAGAGACCCATAGTCAACCCATGGCGTAAGCATTCACTAACTAATTCAATAAATATAAAGGAAATAGATATATAATCTCAGCGATTAAAAGGTTCATTTTTATTAACTTCAGATTAGTTAGGTTCTTTATGAGAAGAAGCCAGGCGAAAGGCGCACACGAAGATTCTAAATAATACGGAAGTCTAACTTAATATAACAACAGAATGAACATCTGAATCTGAATACATGTCTAAGTCTGATAAGCCTCTTATCTGGATGAGATGATGGGACAACACCCCCAACTAGCTCAGAAATACTGAAACTGAAAATAGGCTCATGAAAACTGAAGATCTGGTCCTCGGAAGATGAGGACTCATCAAGCAGGTAGGTGCTAACTCTGATAAGCGGCTATGAACGGGGTTGAACTTGAGAAGCAGATCCTGCATCACGAAACAAAGCAGCATGGAAAGTATGCGGTCAGTATGTGGAATGTACCGAGTATGCAAGGTAAGTAAAACTGCTTTGATAATATAAATCATTTAAATCCATTCATACATATAATAAACTTTAAGAGTTAGTAGGAGACCACATGCATAAATTCTGAAATCGAACTTTAACATAACATGTTCATGCATGGCTTTAGAACAACATAACTGAATCGAATGACTCAAAGCTAAATCATAACCTTTATATCAAAAGTTGAATAATGAGTCAAACCTTGCTTTTTAAACATGCATGCATAAGATAATCATCATGAGTAATGGATATGTAAATTCAAATGATATAGACAATGGGAGACTCGTCACTTAACCGACATAAGACGATAGAGCTTACGTGGTCCCGACTATTACACTCAAGTGGGCAGATCCATCCAAAACCTTGCCAGGGCTAGGGACACTACCATGATATTGATATCAAGATGAAAGAGGCCAATCAGGCCGGGGATAGCTCACAAGAGAGGTCCAAACAATATAATAGAATCAACCTATGTTGGCACATAGTTCTAGGGTATAAGGTTATTGACCCTTAGACCGCTCGATGCTGGTCTCTTCTACCAAAACATGCAATGCTCTACATCGTATAATTACGAAGCTCAACATCATCTAGTGACGAAGCTCAACATGACATCATGCATAAACTCAATTGCGTTTGAAACGAAGCTCAACATTGTCTATTGACAAAGATCATTATGAAATCATACATGCATTAGACATCATATAAATATGAAGCTCAGCAATGTCGTCTCGACAAAGCTTAGAATAGAATCATTCTTAGACTCAACATCATGTGAAATGAAGCTTAATGACAACATACATCTCAATTATGAAATTCATACATATGAGAAGCTTTACCATGACACATACCACAAGCTCCAGAATAGTGAGAGTCTCTACACCAAAATCATGTGGTAAGGCTACTTTAAAATTATCAGTTTATTATTATCAACATAAGGGCCTTGCCCAAAACCTTATCAGACTTGAATCTATTCAAATCTTTGAAAACATTATAATTTGGGAGATTTCACTCTAAAACGAAATAATATAGTCAATACACGAAAGATCTTCATTTCATACTCAACATTGGGCACTACCCAAAGCTTCACTATACATGGGTCAAATTATTCTTCATTGAAAACATCATCAAAATCAAGGGTAAGGTTGAAAACATGCTTTTCATCATCTACTCCATCATCATCACATTATATTAGAACTCCCCACACATGGGCATTTT
Source organism: Datura wrightii (assembly GCA_035772735.1). Lineage (NCBI taxonomy): Eukaryota > Viridiplantae > Streptophyta > Magnoliopsida > Solanales > Solanaceae > Datura > Datura wrightii. The sequence goes on from JASDFA010000018.1 coordinate 151,771,022, forward strand.
AGATTCATATTTTAGAAAATAATTTTGTAAAAAAAATTAAGTTAAAGTCCGTCCAAGCTCGATAAATCATCAATATCAACTCAATTTAATCATACCCATGAGTAAATATGTAAGAATCATGCAATTGAATGTAAACCCATACTTGATCATCACAAACAAATCACAAATTGATAGGGAATGGGCATGGGTATGGAAGAAAGCCACTCATAGCCTTACATACCTGGGAATAAAGAATCCTAACTCTTCCTAATTGCCCACTGAGATTTCCCTTGAAAACCTTGAAGTTCTCCTCACTTTCTTCCCTTCAAGCCCTCACCCCTTGCATGCATGAAGAAAATGGACTAGATGGGTGTTTATCAGCTTAAAAACCTCTATTACAAGCTTAAAATGACGTAGTATAGGCCCTTAGAACTTAGGAATTACGGAAAATCCCTTACTGAAATCGCTTAAACTAACTATCAGGGGTCCTAACTGACGACCTGGCGACTCATTACTAGGGTACACGATCTGTTGGTTCACCCATCAAGTACACTGCGTCATCATTCATGAAAACTCAACTGGCTTTGTGACAGCCCTGCTAACGAGTTGTTAGGACTGACGACGGCTCATTACGTACCATCCGTTAGGTACACTGGATAAGCTTAACTATCTTTCTCTATGCCTAATCCACGACTGATATGAAGACTCGTGGTGATTGACCATGAGTTGTTACATCATCCATGTGGACCTTGAGTCCTTCATCATCCCTAGTGTTCCCCATGAGTCACTTGACAACTTGTTTGGCCACACCACAAGTCGTTAAGTGACCCATTCTTCAACTGCTGTAGTATTTTCCAGTTGTTCTCATGATTCACTTTCGGGTTCGATTCTTGAATTCCCTGGGTATAACAAGGAGTGAATGTGAAATTAGGAAAGGCCCAAGTTTGGGTGTTGTCAAGAATAGGGGAAAAATGAGAAGCCTAAAATTAAGGTAACACCAAAATTGTGATGAGATGAGTGAATATATGGGTTGAAAGACCTCGAATCATCAAAAAAGGAAGAATAGTTAATAGGTGCTATCTTTTGCATAGATAAGGCTAAATGTGAAATTCATAGATGTTAGAATGGTGGCTCGCGTTACACAAAAAATGAAGATAATGAACAAGGAGAAATATGTGGAGTGATCTAAGCAAGGTGATGGGATGTTACAAGAATTTGTAAAGGCATTAGGGAGGCAGTAGTCACTAAAGCTAAACATTTATCCTACCCTTAGCCCCAGCCTTTATTATGACCCACAAGTCCTAAGTGATTTTGAGTGCAGTTGCTCTACTTTAGTGGCGAATTACACGAAGGGCAAGCCTATGGGTCGAGTTGTGTACATAAAGATTTCTTTTGGGAGAGTGAGCGTGATCATCTTTTTCTACAATCCCTTGTGTGTGTGCATTGATTCATGATAAATAAAAGGGATTCTCTCATTTGTGAGTGGCATCATTCATTTTGAGGACACACTTGCATTAAGGTAAATGTGTGAATGAAGCATGCGTAATGGGAGATCTAAGGCAAACTTTGAATGTGCAATGATTATGAATTGAGATGCTATGTGTATTTCGTGGATAAGCTATGCCCTTGTTTTGCAAAATGAAAGCATTTGTGAATCATATCTTTGAATTATGGAGGCCTCTTGAAATTTTTCCAGTTTTGCTTTGGGAAATTTACTTCTCTTTTTCGGTGAGTTGGTGAGAATTTTTGGGTTGTCATAGATTAAGTAGTCATTGATGTATAAACTCATGTGGAGTGTTCTATTTCTCAACTGACAGGAATTGCATCACATGAGGACAAGCAATGGTTTAAGTTTGGAAATTTACCAACTCATTGGGCTCGTAAGAATGATCTTTAGATTAGTTTTCAAGTTATTTAGATAAATTTTATGCCATTTTTTCCTTTTTAAGTGTAGACATCTGAGTTAAATAAAAAGAGTAAGAAGTGGAGTAAGAAGAAGGAAATCAAGTGAAAATCAGTACTCCACCGGAGGACACCAATGAACGCCAATCAAACACAAAGGACAACTGATTTGAAGAACAGATGCATCCGGTGATTGTGGATATCAACTAGCAACTCATCGGTCAAATCGACTACAGGCGCCTGAACTTGCTGTATCAAGGAGCAATGCAATTGGTGGAGCACGGTTAGAGGCTGAAAAAATGCCGAAGGTGCCGCTAAATGGTACTGGAAATCACTGGAGGAGTAGAAGATGATGGACGGCGGTTTGCAAAGTGTAACCAGGGAACTACCGGTGCCTTCGCAAGTGACAAAATGCCTGAATAGGGGCAATTGCATCTAACACTGAAAAAGAGGAGATTGGTTGCTCTATTTTTGTATTTAGTCTAGAAGAAAGTACTCTATACATATCAGTTCTTAACTTTTTGTTTTTGAACATTCCTTTTTCTTTGGAACATAGTAGAATTCTATTGGAGGAGATTGTTGAATATTGCTTTTCTTTTCTTCATCTTCTTCCTTAGCAAGGTAACACCATTGTTGCAGACATATTTTGAATTTGATTTTTGTTGCCCTTCATAATGAAATCATTGAGTTTATTATTGAATATAATGTTTAGTTTCTTAATCATAAGTAGCTAAATCATCAACTAGAGTTGTCTGGTGATGAATGCTTAATTAGATTGGGTATTGCTAGATTCATCTCAACATTGCTTAATTAGTGTAAATCTGTTAAGTTCTCCAATTTAAATTGATGATCTATAGTTGCAAAAGTAGGTCTATTTGTCTTACTTGATTTCTTCTTGAAAGAGAAGAATTGAGTATTGGGAGAGAATTTGATGGTGGAAATTGATGTGATGTTCTGGAGTTGGGCTAGAAATAGCCAACACCCTAATTTACACTCCTAATTAATAACTGATAGCTAGAGAGTGAAGCGATTAATCCAAACTCCATTGGGCCGATTAAATTATGTTTGGAGGTTCGAAGGAACTCTAGAAAGAGGCATTCATTGGGTTGAAAAACATAGAATGCCACCCTGCCAAAAGTTATTTACCCAATTTGCAATGATTTGCTGATCTAGCATGTCCTTATTTGGTTAGCACATCATCTACACCACACATCTAGTCTCTCTCTTTATTTTCTACAACTTTGGTTATTTTGCTATTCTAATTAGCTGAGTTAGAATCCACTATATTGTTAACATAAAGTTTGCCCCAAAACATTTACTGCTTTTTTTCTTTTTACTGGTGACAACTAATTTAAATTTTCTAAGTAACACTTGTGAATATCACTTGTTAGTCTCTTTGGGATTCGACTCTGACATCTGTTGGGATATTTTTTTGATACAACGACCATTTACGCTCCTTCATAAAAGAAGAGTGTATTTTTGACGTTATCAAAAGGCTTCATCAGACCCAGACTCTCTCTGGGGGGTGCCTAGTAAAATTCATGCGAAATAAGGATTGTACACTTACAATGTGTATCGACTACCTTCAGTTAAACATAATCACAATCAAGAATAAGTGTCCCATCCCCAGGAGTGATGAATTGTTCGACCAACTTCAGGGTGCTAGATACTTTTCAAAGATAGACCTCAAACCAGGTTATCATCAGCTCAAAGTCAAAGAATGTGACATTCTGAGGATAGCCTTCAGAACTTAGTATGGTCACTAGGAATTTGTTGTTATATATTTTGGTCTAACAAATTCTCCTGCAACATTCATGGATTCAATGAATAGGGTGTTCAAATAGTACTTGAACATGTTCATCATCATTTCATAGAAGACATCCTTATCTATTCTCAAAGTGAGAATGAGATGCAGACCATTTGAGGATAGTCTTGCAGACTCTCAGGGACTGTTATTTATTTGCTAAGTTTAGCAATTATGAATTCCAGTTGAAATCAGTAATGTTCCTTGGTCATGTCATTTCTAGTGAGGGTATTCATGTGGATCCTCAAAAGATTGAAGCAGTCAAAAACTGTCTGATACCCACCACTCCATCAGACATTAGGAGTTTCTTGGGTCTAGTCGGGTATTACAGACGGTTTGTGGAAGTATTTTCCTCTTTTTCCTCTCCTATAACCAAATTGACTCAGAAGAAAGTCAAATTCCAGTGGTTTAATGCATATGAGAAGAGTTTTCAGGAGTTGAAGAGTCGACTCACTATTGCCCTAGTTTTGACATACTATAAGGTACAGATGGGTCTGTGATTTATTTTAATGCCTCAAGAATTGTCTTGGTTGTATGTTGATGCAACATGGAAAAGTTGTAGCCTATGCTTCTAGCCAGCTCAAGGTTCATGAGAATTTTATCCGACTCATGATCTTGAGCTTGCAGCGGTAGTATTTGCCTTGATTATTTTGAGGCACTACCTTTATGGAATTCATGATGATGTTTTTACTAACCACAAAAGCCTACAGCATGTGTTCAATCAGAAGAACCTAGATCTTCGTTAGAGGAGGTAGTCGGAGTTGTTGAAAGACTACGACATGAGTATTTTGTATCACCCAGGTAAAGATAATGTAGTGATCGATGCCCTCAATAGATTGATAATGGATAGTCTTGCTCATATTGAGGATGATAAAAAAGAGCTAGTTAGAGATGTTCACAAGGTAGCTTGATTAGGATTTCATTTGGTAATTCAGTAGAAGATGGCGTTGTAGTCCAAAATAGTTTAGAGTCCTCTCATATGGGGGAGATTAAGGCAAGGCAAGATGATGATCCAATATTGCTTAAGTTGAAAGAAGCATTCCTCAAGAAGGAGATGGCATTCTCCAAAAGGGGAGATGGTGTTCTCCGTTATCAGGGCAGGTTGTGTGTTCTAGATATAGATGATCTGAGGTAGCGGATATTAATGAAAGCTCACAACTCTTGGTATTCTATCCATCCAGGTGCCACCAAGATGTATCGTGATCTATGGGAATTCTATTAGTGGAATGGAATGAAGAAAGGCATTGCTGAATTTGTGACTGAGTGTCCGTATTGCCAGCAGGTGAAGGTTGAACACTAGAGATCAGGAGGTAGACTTAAGGTATCAACATCCCTTCTTGTAAGTGAGAAGAGATCATGATGGATTTCATTACAAGTCTACCTTATAGGCACTGACAACATGATTCAATTTGGTTACTGTAGATCAAATGACTAAGTCAGCACATTTTCTAGAAATTGAGACCACAGATTCAATAGAGGATTATGCTAGAATATACATCCATGTGTTGGGCTCAGGTTTCGTGGGGTCTCTTTGTGCATCATTTTGGATAGGGGTACTCAGTTCACCTCATACTTCTAGTCATTTTAGAACGGACTTGGTGCTCAGGTTAAGCACAACACAACTTTCCATCTGTAGATAGACAGCCAGGTTAAGCAGATCATTCATACTCTAAAGGATACATTAAGGGCTTGTGTGATCGATTTCAAGGGAGTTGGGATTATCCCTGATGTTAGGCATAATCTTATGCCTATTCGCCATGTTTTTACCCATGTTTTTCCTTGTTTTGAGTTTGTAATCCTTATAAAATGCATAAATTCATGTGTATGTGTGTTTTCCGAGATAACAAATGTTTTTAGATGTTTTGAGCAGGAAACCAAGGAAAGAGGACTCAAAAATGACCCAATGTGTGAAGAAACAAGAGACTGCGAAAGTTGGCTTGGTGATATAGATGGTGTGGCGCGCCAGCACCTAAACTTCAGATAAATCTGCATAAAAGTTAGTACTATAGGTGGCTGATGTGCCAGGTCCCTAACTTTAGCGGAAAATTTGATTAACATCTTGGCAAGATGGATAGCGTGTTGCACTAGAAGCATCCCAGACTCAAGAAATTTTTCTAACACTTTGGTACTTTGTATGGCGTGGTGCACCAGAGGTGTCTAGATGCCTAAAAATTTAACTAACACCTTGGTGCATTGGCTGGCATAGGGCACCTGAAGCAAAACATCAAAGGAAAATCGAGCCAGACCTAGCGCAGTAGGTGGCACAGCGCGCCAGACCTATTCTGGGTGAGATTTTGCTAATTTTTAAACTAAATCCTTGAGGACGAAAGCATCATTTAAGGCCTCACTTATAAATAAAATATCTAGGTTGTTTGTTAGTTATCATACATTATTTTGTTTGATTGTTATTGAGGTTGTAATGTAGCTTTGGAGTAGAGACGAGTTCATACTTAGGTTTTCATCATTTTTTTTTGTCATTTTATGCTTCGAATAATGATGTCTTTGTTTTTCCGGTTGAACATGAGTGGCTAAACTCCCATTCTTGGGTTTTGGCCAAAGTTGATGGTTGAAGTTTGATGGATTGGTTATTTCTAGTGTTGATTTTTCATTAAAGGTTGTTTACCTTTACTTATGTTAATTACTTATTGATTAGATTGATCACCTTGCAAATAAATTTGTTGGCTTTTGGTTGAACTGGAAGAGGGAAATAAAAGGGTTAAAAGTAAATATAAAATAGGAATTCAAAGACCCTTTGTCCCATTGGTTGAAGGATAGAAGTTGTTGATGAGGAAAGGAATATGCCCTTCAACTTTGTTCAGTTGATGTACAAGTAACCACAATCGTTGTCTCATGCTTCTCCTGCGACCCTTGGGATATAGGCGTTAAGGTTCATGTGATAGTTCTTGGATGCTTGGGAGACTGGCAAGAAATGGGATAGTAACTTGCAGCTAGCAACCTTAGGAAGAATCAATCTAGTTAATCAAGTCTTGAAAACTAAACCTGAAGCAAAAGTGTCATTTCCCTAGATTGTCATCATCATCTGAAGTACAAACACGTTTGCAACAACTTTAGGTTCATTAGTTAATTTACTTTTCGAGTGTAGTTGTTTAATTCACCAAACAATTCCCTAATTTTATCCTTGTGTCTTAGAATAGTGAAATAAGATGTTAACCTTAAGTAATTAATCTGAAAACTCTCTGAGGTATCGATAATCGAGACTTTACTTTCCTATATTACTTTATGACTATGTACGCTTGCATGCTCTTGGGCGACATCAGTCACCTACCCCTCATCGAGTTTGCATATAATAACAACTACCACTCCAACATTCAGATGAACCCATTTGAGGCACTTCATGGTAGAAAGTGTAGGTCTCTTATAGGGTGGTTTGAGGTAGGTAAAGCTACCTGAATAGGTTATAACTAGTTCATGAGGCAATGGAGAAAGTTCAGCTTATCAGAGAAAGGCTAAAACCAGATTAAAGTCATTAAAAATCGTATGCGGGATGTGAGGAGAAGAGAACTTGAGTTTGCTATTGATGATAGGGTATATCTAAAAGTTTTACCTATAAAAGGGGTGATGAGGTTTGGAAAAAAGGAAAATGCATTCCTGACTATGTTGGTCCTTATAGGATTCTGAGATGCATTGGCGATGTGGCCTATGAGTTGGACTTGCCTGCGAAGTTAGCATCGGTGCATCTAATCTTTTGTATCTCAGTTGAAGAAAAGCATTGGTAATCCAAACTCACTTGTGCCTTTAGAGACTATTAATCTCTCTTAGGAAGAGGTCCCAATTGAGACTCTTGACTGTGAGGCTCGTACATTAAGGAATAAGGAGGTCGCTTTAGTGAATGATCTTTGGAGGAGTCAGTGATGTTGAGCATATTCTTATGCCCATTTGCTATACTTTTACCCATGTTTTGTAAATGATTATCATTATGAAATGCATGGTTTCATGAATATAGATGTGAAATAAGCTAACAAATATTTTTAGATGATTTTAGCAAGTAACACATGGAAAAATAGCCAAAAATGGTCTAAGGTGTGAAGAAAGAAGAATTCGAGGAAAATTTGGCCTACCGAAATGGCAAGAGTGGCACGCCAGAGCCTATACTTTTGAGAAAATTTTGCTCAAGTTGGTGTTATCACTGAAGGCATGCCAAACCTTAAACTTCATAAGAATTTTTTATCAACACCTAGGCGAAATGAGAGAAGTAGGGCGCTAGAGAGGTTTCGAGATTTGACAAATTTTGTAACTCTAGTACATTGACAGAAGTGGCACGCCAGGTCCAAGAATGCAGAATTTTGACTAACACCTTAGAGAGGTAGGAGAAGAGGCTTGCCAAAAGCAGAACTTTAGAAGAAATTAAATCAAAGTTTGGAAAAATAGTAGAAGTGACGCACCAAGGCTTGTCTGGGATGGATTTTTCTAAGTCCATAAGCTGAATTACTTAAGGGAGAAAAGGTCATTTCTTACCGTGATTATAAATACTGCTCTAAGGCATTTGTTAGAGGAATCTGTCGATCATTCTATGCAGTCTTTTGAGGGAGAGACAGGAAGTCCATTTTCTTCTTTACTTTTATCTTTGTTAATTCGAATGATGATTTCTTTTGTTTGCACTTGAACATGAGTGGATAAACTCCTTTTTCTAGGGTTTTGTCTATGGCTTGATGGTTGTAGTTAAATATTCATTTATGCTAGAAATTTAATTCTTTTCAAGATTGTTTATACTTACTTGATTTCATGCTTATTGGTTAGTCTGATCATCTTTCGAATATTATCTGTTAGCTCGTTTGACTTCTGGGAGTAGTTTTAGACTTCTTTGAAGCAGTCTTTACTCATTTTTATTCCATAGTTCATTCATAAAATCTTCTATGTTATTTTTTAAGGAAGATAAGGTTCTACAACTAGGTTTTCTCTTCTTTACTTCGTATTTTCGCATGATGATGACTAAGTACATGTTTTTCCGCTTGTCTATGAGTAGCTAAACTCATATCCTAGGGTTGTGGCCATGGTGAATGGTTGATTGTTTGAAAAACAAAATAAAATTAGTTTTGATTTTTATTTTATGGTTGTTTTTATTTATTTTTGTTAATTTATTATTTATGAGATTGATCACCTTCTAAGTAATCTATTGGATTTCGATTGAACTTAGAAAAGGGTATCAAAAGGGTTAAAAATAAATACAGAATGGGAATTCAAAGACCCTTGAACCCATTGGTGATAGGATAGTAGTTGTTGTTGAGGATAGGGAAATGGCCTTCAACCCCGTTTAGTTGAAATACAAGTAGGCATAATCATCATTTCATTGTTCTCCTCGACCCTAGGGATAAAGGCATTAGGGTTCATGAAATAGTTCTTGGATGCTAGGGATAATTGCAAAAAATTGGATAGTAACTTGTAGCTAACAACCATAGGAAGAATCATGCTAGTTTAATTACATTTGGAAAACTCAACCTGAAACTAACCAAGCGTCATTGCCCTAGTCTGTCATCATTATCGAAATACAATCAAGCTTGCATTCATTTTAGTTAATTTTTACATTTGAAGTCTTAGTAGTTTAATTTTCCAAACCAATCTTCATTTTACTTCTTTCATAGATTAGTTAAATCAAAGTGACAACCTTATAATGATTAAATTGACAAGTCCTTGTGGGTACAATATATTGACATAACAATCCTATATTACTTAACCACCACGTGCGCTTGCGAGAGATTGGGCAACATCAAGTTTTTGGCGCTGTTGCCGGGGAATATAATATTGTTAATCATTTGTAGGTTAAAATTTTGTTTCGCTAGTCTATATTTTATGTTTGTTTCTTGTTTTTGTTGAAGTTCTCAGGGTTGTTTGCCTCAGTGTATGCCAAGAATGATAAGTGAAGGACCAACCTTAGCTTCTTTTGATCCTGAAATAGAGAGAACCTTTCGATGGTTAGCTATTGAAAACATCAAGCAAGAAGTAGGTGAAGGGAATGAGAGAGTTCCCGTGATGCAGTTTGCTAGGAAGAATGTGGAGAACACTTCTAAAGAAATTGTTAACCCGGCCATCACTGGGAACTTTGAATTGAAGGAAGAGACTCTGCGGTTGGTCCAAAACACTTGCCAATTCCAAGGCAAGTCACATGAGGATTCCCACAGGTATCTGATGAAGTTTGTAGAGGTGAGTGAAATCTTCCATTACTAGAATGTATCAGATGAATATGTCAAGTTGACTCTGTTTCCGTTCTCACTAATGGGAGATGATAAAGAGTATCTTCAAAATGAGCCTGCAAGATCCATCACCACTTGGGATATCCTCTCCAATAAGTTCATCAACCAATTTTTCTCTTCGAGAAGATCTAAAGAACTGAGAGGAAAGCTCTCCGGATTTGTATAGAAAGATGGAGAAACACTAGCTCAAGCATGGGAACATTACAAGGGTTACTTGAGGGATTATCCACATCAAATGCAACCTAAGGAGATAACTGGGCACAACTTCATTGAGGGTCTGAAACCCAAATCTAAGATACTCCTTGACGCTACTACACAAGGACAGATTCTGTCCAAAAGCAATGATGAAATTGAGGCTCTATTGAACCTCATGTCTATGGGAGTCAAGATTATCAAGATTCAGGTAGAGGATTGGTAATAGCAAAGGTGCCTGGAAAGCTTGAAGTGGATGGTGTATTGGCAAACAGGGCAGACATTAGCCAGTTGGTGAATGTGATCAGTAAGTTGGTGACTGCACTAGTAGGAGGCCAAGTGCAGAAGGTACAGTAGATAAAAATCCCACCACCATCATGTGAGGCGTATGGAGAAGGCCACGCCTATTCAAGTTGTCCTCTTAATCCCGAGTCTGTATATTTCGTGGGACAACAAGGTCATACTGGAAGTTTGGAAGGAAATGGCAATAATTGACGATACCAGAGTGGAGCAATTTACTATGGGGAGGGAATCAAAACTTCCAAAGGGCCCAAAAAACTTATCAAAAGCCATAGGGCTAGTAGCAAAACAGTTCTCTTGAGAAGATAATAAAGGAATGGATGGTGTAGTAGACACAAGTGGTAAATGAAATGCAAAAGTCTATCCATGAGCTTGAAAGGCAAATGGGGAAATTGGCCCTACAGTAGAACAACAAACCACATGGGGCACTCCCGGGTAATACCGAGAATAACCCCAAGGAAAATGTAAATGCTATTTTCTTGCACAGCGGTAAGGAGCTGGGTGAGATTATCCCCAGAAAAGAAATAGTTGATGAGGAATCGACCGTGAAACCCAAGATGAGGTAGGGGAGTCTAGCAACCTAAACCAAAAATTGCAGTAGCTAGACCACCTCACCTATTTCCTCAAACGTTGAAGAAAAATACATAGGACACAACTTGTAGTAAAGTTTCCGAAGTTATTGAAGTAGGTTCATGTGATTATTCCATTGATGGAGCTTTTGCAGGAAGTTCCAAAGTATGCCTAGTATCTAAGGGATATTGTGGCCTATAAGAAGAGTCATAAAGAGTTCGAAACTGTGGCTCTTACAAAAGAGTACAGTCACTATTGGGAGCAAGAAAGTTGGTTTCTCTTTATGTTTTTTGGGTGCAAGTATTAATTTGATGCCTGCATCCCTATTTAGAACACTAGGATTAGGTGAACCACGTCCTACCATAGTGACGTTGTAGATTGCGGATTGGTCTCTGGCCTATCCTGAGGGAATCATTAAACATGTCTTGATTAAGGCAGGACCTTCCATCCTGCTAGTGGACTTTATAATCTTATACTATGAGGTAGATGCAGTAGTTACCCTCATTCTAGGTGGAGTAATTTTAGCCACCGCTGACATAGTCATACATGTTCAGTCGAGCAAGATGTCTATGACAGTAGATGGTTAGGAGGCAGTGATTGAAGTGTTCAAAGCAGCATGAATGCCACCTCATTATGAGGACTTCAAGGTGAAGCCGGCGGGAGAACCTGGAGGTTGTAATCAGTTAGTGGAGCAACAAGTGTTGCATGAATGATTAGCAGATCCTTTGTACGGTGACAAGTCCACTAGGATGAAGGAGTGACAGGGACCATAATTGTGCCGCGGCAATAAATCAGGCGCTATATGGGAGGCAACCTATGAATGTCGTGCCACAATGATGAATAAGGCGATTGATAAGAGGCAACCCATCCTTTTTAACATTTTGTATGTTTTTATTTGTTTTATAGAGATGAACGGGGCATAAGAGGAAAGAATAAGCTGGGACATTGAGCTAAAAAGTGAAGTCTGGGGTGACACGCCAGAAGTTAAATCCTAGAAGAAATTTTTTTTTGTTAAGTAAGGCTACAGGGAGCGTGTTGTGCCCAACCCCAATCTCTAGAGGAAATTTGGTTTTCTAGGTCTGTGCTGAGAAAGAGGGAGCAGCGCGCCAGGGGCTATCTGGATGAAACTTTTTGGTCAATATTGACTTAAAAGACCTTAAAATTGCATAAAATCCCATGATCCACCTTTTATTTAAAGTCTCATTCATTCTTTTCCCTCAAAAAGTTGAAAAAAGAGAAAAAAATTCTCTCTCTCTCCCCCATAGGCCATAATTCCCACTTCCTCTCCCCTCCACTGTTGTTTTCTCCAATAAGTTGATGAAGTTCTTATCTTCAACTAAAGTAAGTATATCTATTCTCTCTTGTTTGATTAATGATGCAAGCATACTCCCACACCCTTCTTCCTCAAGATTTAAAACCCAAAAATCACCATTGTTGGTGAAAAACTTGATTTTCTTATTTGGATTTTATGAGCTTAAAGTCTTAAATTCTTCCATGAATGTGTGTTATCTTTGTTGGGTAGATTGATTCGTGGTTGAATATGGTAATTTGAACTTGTGGGGATGATGAGGTAGGTAAATTGAATTCTTGAATGTAGGTAGGTAGGTACATTAATTGGAGAGAGAGAAAGTATATGAAGGTTTGAATTCTTGAACATGATAATTGCTTGATTTGATGAAATTCTTGATTAATTCATGTTGTATGGTAGTAAATTATTATTGTTGGTTGATTAAATTGAATATTATTACTCTATTACATGAAATTACTTGAATTGTGAATTGAAGAAGGAAAATGAGAAGGATAGCCTAGATAGTGCATTCTTGATTAAAAGTTAAAAGCTAGAGGAGAGTTGAAATGAACGAAAAATTCATGAACTTGGTGCAGTATGAGTTAGTTAATTAATTTGGATTGTTGAGATTGGATGATGATGGGGGAAGTCCTGAGAACCCTATTTGACAAAGTCTCACATATACGCTAGTAAATTAAGAGGGGTGAATTTTGCACTTTCCACACTTAGCCATTTGGTTCACAAACTAATTATGTAAAGTTCTTAATTTTTTTCTTTTTAGGTACCATGTCATCAAAAGGAAAGGAGGTGATTGTAGCTAAGAAGAGCCGAAAGAGGCATAAACCAAGAAAAATGGAAGCTAGTTCTTTGGCTTCCAAAGCAGGGCCCCTAAGGGGATATGGAGAAAAAGCGGTAGAGCCTCATGGGCTTACTTGGTTTAACACTCAAAAAGAATCAAAATATGCACCTAAGAACTGTATAGATGAGGGCCTCTTTGCACATAAGTTCCCAACTATTCGGGACAAGATATGTGAGTTGGGAGCTCGCTATATCTTCAATGAGCCGAAGAGATGGAACGTTACTTTGGTTAGGGAATTGTATGTAAATTGGGACACCTCATTCGGAGAAAGTACAAAAGTCAAGATCAAAGAATGGGTGGTGCGATTCACAGCTAAAAGGTTCAATCCCTTCATAGAGACACCTACAGTAGACCCTTCAGAGTATTTCATCTTGTTGGAGAAGCCACCATACAGAGACATCCGCCACACTTTGTGCGGTGAGAACTCATCCGCCCGATGGGAGAGATATCAATATGGCACCTATTTCACACTTGTGTTTTCCTATTTAAATAGGGAGGAAAAGGTGTGGGTGAAGTTGGTATGTGCTGCCTTTCTCCCTTGAACACATTTAACAGAGGTGACTCATGCGCAAATTGCCTTGGTGTATATGTTGATGAAGGGGGTACCAGTTAATTTCGTGTTGTGATTCATCACAATATAAGGACATCACGAGAAAATTGTAGATGAAAATATTGTCATGGCAGTCTCTTGACCATGTACTTGAGGGAGGCACGTATTAAGAAGGAGGATGCAGACCTTATTTTATCCTTGGTAGGACATTTGGCTAGACAGATGATAGACGTCAAAAAGGTGAAGGAGATTGCCCTTTCCACAGGACTCTCTCTTCCTATAGTTGATTAGAAAGCCCGAGATTAGAGTTGGCAGGGTCGTATATTTGGGATGTTGGAATTACAGCTTAAGATAGGAGGTCGACCATCCACTACAGAGGAGATGACGACTTTAGAGGCACGGTACCCGCTCACAGATAGTTCTATATTAATGTGTCGAGTGGGCCCAGCTTTTGAAGAGACGCTTGATGATGATGACTCTACAGTCCTTACTAATGGTGTTGATGATTTAGAGATGAAGGAGGAGGATGATTCTACAGATGCCATGCATGGTGATGCTTAGCAACAAGGAAGTTTCTTTTCTATCCCTTTATGATGTTATTGTGTGTGCACTAAGGATAGTATACCTTTTTAAGTGCGGGGTGGAGGAAAGTTAGATTCCGTTTGTTCCTTAATTGCTATATTTGTAGGTCGTAGCATTATTATGTCATTCCTCGTAATAGTAGCTTGATGATTTGTAGGTCATGGGTTGTAATAGCTAGTATGGTGATGTTGACTTGGATGCCTCTGATATTGGACTTATTGTTTGTCTTGACTATGTTATGTTTGGTTGCTTTATTTTGGGGTAATTTTTTAGTTTGTTTTGTTTGAGTCGTTATAGTCATAGAGTAATGACGTTTCCCTATGATAGATGGATGACAACTGTCTTAAGGGAAGTTTCATCGCATTTTTTTTATTTTTTAGGATTGAGTCATAGGTTATCCATTTGTATGATTATTGATATTATTCTAGAGTAAATATAGTGGTCATCTTGATTGCATGAGTTAGAATCCCTGAGAGACGCACATATCTCTTTAATTTGTCTAAACATATCCTTAGGGCTTAATAATGATTTTAACTTGTCATTCAATACGATTGTGTTAATGTGTAGCTGTAGAAACTGATTAGCATCTTGTTTCCATGAGAGGTGAGCTGAATTATTTTTTATGTATATATTGTAGCATCTCAAACTTGCCTTAGTTTATGTAGGATAACTAGTTGGTAGGGAGTTGAGAGATGATCAAAGAACTTCTTTGAAGAAGCCAATTTTTTTCCTATAATTGTTTTACCTTTATAGTCCTTCTCCCTAATTAACCCCTTTGAGCCTAAAAGCCTTATTCTTTCTTGGCCTCAATAATAGCTTAATCCCTCCTTTTGTGAGACCTAAGACTTATTTCCAAAGTAGTCTTAGGCACTTTGAGACATGGAAGTTAAAGTCCAGCAAAGTATAATGTTAAGGGAAAAAGAAAAGGTTGTGGTAAGGAAAGAAAAGTGAGAAGAAGGGGTTCCCATTAAAATTATTTTGTCTACTTGCTTCTAGGGAATTATAAAAGTGATCTGCTATTTCAAATTCCTTAGTTATTCTATGGTTAGAAAAGTAGCAGCCAAGTAATGAAACAATGGGGCATGAAAAGAAAAGTCAAGGGTGAGTAGATGAAAGGTGAACAAGAAAGGAAAGAGGTGGTGGACAAGAAAAGTGAAGTATGTTTTAAAAGTGCTTTAGGTAGTACTCACTATAAAATGAAATATCAATCCTACCTGTCCCTTAGTCGACATTACAACACAGAAAAGTCCTTGTGATCATAATTTCTTGAAGCAATTAGGTAGTCTTAACGTACATGAAGGGAAAGCCTATGGTATATTGCATATGTACATTTAATCATTTGTGAGTGTGACTGTGCCTTACTTATTGTGTTCCATGTCTTATATTTATGAAGTTGAGAGAGGAACATCACTAAAAGTGAGGGGCAAAAGAGGTCTAATTCGGTGTACTACTTTCTGCATGTGCCACATTTAATCATGTTGGTCCTTTGTGTTAAAAAGATGGGTGATTTATAGAGGTTGTGTGTTCTTGATTATGAAATCTTTCTATGTGCTTTGTTGAGAATTGTTGTATGATGATAAACCATTTTATGTATGCTCTATGTTGCTTGGTTGAGTGTGAGTTGATAGAGATGTCAAGTGTGATGGTGAAGCATGATGTTAGGTATGTTTTAAGGATTGTTCAATGACGAACAATGGTTTAAGTGTGGGGTGGTGAAGTTGGGTATATTTTCATGCACATTTGCCATGTTTTTTACCCATATTTGATCATGTTTTGAGGTCATAATCCTTAATTCACGCTTAAAATCTATGGTGGGATAGGAGGGGCGGTGCACCAAACCCATTCTGGGGCAGAAAATGCTGATTTTAAAACCAAGTCTTGAAGGGTAGAAGCTTCATTTGAAAGATTATTTATAAATATAAGCTTTAGTCATTTGCTATTTAGTTTTTGACTTCTGGGAGTAGTTTTAGACTGCTTTGAAGCAGTCTTTACTCATTTTTATTCTATAGTTCATGAAAGCTTGTAAGCCTTTTAGAAGGAAGACAAGGTTCTACACCTAGGTTTTCTCTTCTTTACTTAGTGTTTTCACATGTGACTAAGTATTTGTTTTTTCATTTGTCTATGAATGGCTAAACTAATAGTCTAGGGTTGTGGCAATGGTGAATGGTTGGTTGTTTGACAGAATAAATAAACTTAGATTTGATTCTACTTTTATGGTTGTTTGTATTTATTTGTATTAATTTATTATTTATGAGATTGATTGCCTTGTAAGTGATCTATTGGATTTCGATTGAACTTAGGAATGGGAATCGAAAGGGTTAAAAATAAATATAGAATAGGAACTCAAAGATCCTTCAACCCATTGGTGATAGGATAGAAATTGTTGTTGAGGATAGGGATATACCCTTCTACCCTGTTTAGTTAAAATACAAATAGGCATAATCATCGTTTCATTATTCTCCTGCGAACATAAGGATATAGGTGTTAGGGTTCATGAAATATTTCTTGGATGCTAGGGATAGTTGCAAGAAATAAGATAGTAACTTGCAACTAACAAGCATAGGAAGAATAATGCTAGTTTAATTATGTCTGGAAAACTCAACCCTAAACCAACCAAGTATCATTGCCCTAGTCTGTCATCATTATCGAAATACAATCAAGCTTGCATTAGTATTAGTTAATTTTTACATTCGAAGTTTTAGTACTTTAATTTTCGAAACCAATCTTCATTATACTTGTTTCGTAGATTTGTGAAATCAAAATGACAACCTTATAACGATTAAATTGAAAAGTCCCTATGGGTATAATATCTGGCCTTAACAATTCTATATAACGTGACGACCACGTGTGCTTGTGTGCGCTTGGATGACATCACCTGCATCATAAGAAGGGTCCCCACAAACTTTGGGGAAATTGTGGGTGTACAAATGAAGAGGAAAGCAAGAAAAACTAGCATCTCCATTCCATATGTTATGCTCATCTCTCAACTTTTCTTGCAAGCCCATGTGCCACTGTTCCCAGAAGAAGCCCCTAGCTTGCTACTAGTGTAAGCACAGTAGATCGAAAAAGAGATTCAAATGTGCCCTAGGTTAAGCAGAAGCGGATGCAAGTCTTTGATTTGCCAGAAGGTTCTTTCTCCCATTGTTCTGAGCAGTCTCCATGGGCCCCCGATCAACATGCCACACCCAGAGGCATCGGGACAAGCCTCAGGTGAAGTACCTATTAGGGGAGCATCACCTCATCCAACATCCTCCCAACCAAGTAGTCTCCACAGGATTATGAAATGACTAACTCTCGTGAGAGCCAGCTGCAAAAGTTGGCTAAGAGCCTCCCTGCCCTTATTGCCCAAACGGTAATAAAGGAGATGTAGTCCATGTATTAGAATTTTAGCAAGTTGTGTAAGAGGGTAGATGTTGTGGAGGGGCCCGTTACTTCTCTCCATACTGAAGTAAGGGAGTGGAAGAGTCGGACATCCATGGAGGTGCTTGATTTGAGCACCCTTGATGCAGCGATGCTGCCCCTTCTATAGTTCAAGGCCCCATTGATGATTTCTTTGAGGGCTTAGGAGATGAGGCAAAGGATCTGTGTGATGAAGGCCTTGATGGAGAGGCTAGAACTAGCACTGATAATTATGAGGATGATGATAAATGACCAACTTAGGGAGTTCTCGCCTTTTTTGTTATGCATGTTTACTTTGGGGACAATATAGTGTTTAAGTTGGGGGTGGGATAAGTGTTCTTATGGGTGGTGATTTTTGGTTTGACTTGATGTAGTCCTTGTCAGGCTTTTGTTTTATAACTAGAGAGGAGTTGTGAGCGTTTGTCGGGCTCATTTTAGCAATGTTTGATGATTGCCCTTGCCAGGCTTTTTGTTTTGTTAGAAATGCGAATGAATAAATATAAATTGCCTTCGATGTTAATGCCAATGAATGGGTCTTTGTTATTATTTCCTAAATTTGTGACCAAAGTTTGATTTTATTCGCCTTTGTAATTAGTAAATAGTAATCAAACTCCAAGGGTTTTCTTCATACCATGGTTCTTTTCCAAGAAGCATTTTCTTTTTCTCTTCTTTTTGTTGTCGAACCGGGTTGACATTTCCCAATGATAGATTGTGAGGTGACTCTCTTAATGGAAAATTCCATGTCTTTCTTTGAGTCTTTTGTGTAACTATTTTTGAGAGACACTACAAAAAATTTTGGTGTGGCAAGAAAAAATGAAAATGGGCATTTGAAATGAAAAAATATAGTCTGTTGTCATGCACTACATACTCCCTGTTTGGCTTGTGAATTTGCATGCTCTCATGTCTAGAATCGAAATCTTGTGACAATGATGACTTTTGTGAACTCTTTGGGTGTGATTCCTTGTGTGGTAAGTATTTCTAAATGAATCCATGCATCTCTTCTGGTCTAAAACTTTCCCTAAGTGTGACTCAAAGTGAAATTCTAGATGTAGCTGTACTTAGAACATGATTTATGCTTTTATTTGACTAGCCACATTACCCAAAATGACCTCCGAAAATGTCTTCCCTTTCTAGCCAATATTGAGCCTATGGACTATTTACTCTTGGAAAACACATTACAAGTCAATGTCCCCTTTTGTAACCCTCTTCTTGGCACCATCCTCCCTAATTGGTTGTGGTGAGTGAATGAGAATAACGGGGGCTTGAAGCCCAAGACATAGGGAGAGATAAGGAAATCAGTGAGAAAGAGGCAAAAAGCCTAAGTTTGGGAGTTTACAAGAAAGAGGGAAATATGAGGAGCCTTGTCACGACCAAAATATAGGCCCGGATCGAGACATGGGAGAAGGAGCCACGATAGACTCTAAGTCGATCGATGGCATGAACATACATCTAATTCAATCAAATAAAGCGGAATACTTAATGTAATAGCATAGCATAATCATAATCATGACATAACATAGGAACTGAAATGCACTTCATACATGACCGCGGAATACTACACATAGTCTGAAAGCCTGTAACTTATCTGATGGGTTGATGGGACAACACCCCCAACTAACCCGACAAGTCTAAAAAACTGAACATAAAGGATAACCGATATTAACTGGTCCTTAGGAGATGAGGACTCACCAATGACCTGGATGCTAACTCTGGGAAAGAGCTAATGACGGTGCTTGGTCTGAAGGTCGGAGCCTGTATCATAAAATGATACAACATAAAGTATGTCGTCAATATATGAAATGTACCGAGTATGCAAGGTAAGCAAAACGGACATTTAAACTACATAAAAGTGCATAAGAGTAGGACCACATGATCATAACATAAATATCATAATGTAACATAAGGCTCAAGGTTTCAAAACATTCATAAATCATTCATAATCATACTCTCGAGAGAAAAGCTTTATTAAACATGACTTGAACCAAAGTATATAATTATAATCATACATACTTCATGAGGAACAGTGGGAGGACTCATCATAACCAAGACCATCACGGTAGAGCCATACATGATGCCCCAACTATCTCACTTAACTGGGCATAGTCATCCCAGCCTTGCCAGGCAAGGGACGTGCAGTATGTGATATCATGAAGGAGGGGATCCATTAACATTGTAATGTGTCAATATGAACCTATAGTTGCATGTAGTTATGAGACACCGACGTAGTCCTTTGAACTTTGGGCTACTCAGTGCTAGACACTGCTCCCAAAAACATGCACATAAGGCTCATATGTAAGTCATAAATATCATTCATGAGATTCATGGCCAAATAAACATTAACATCATTGATCCCCAATTAAATACATGCTTATCCATGAATCAAGGGCCCATAAATCGGCCAACATCATAAATCGATCAATCATGAAATCCTTATAATAAATCCTAAATTATACTTGAACCTGTGGGCATTGCCCAATACTTTAACTTTCTTGAAAATACTCAATCTCCATGAAAACATGATTATAAACATGGGTAACTTGAAAATATGCCTTTCATCAACAATATCTCGTCATACATGAACATTCATTATAAATCTCAATTTTCATAAACTTCTCATAAATGGGCATTTAAATTTATAAAACTTGAAACATGATTTTTAATGGAAAACAATGTAAAACCTATCCATGATTCGTAATTCAGTAATAAAAACTCATTTAGATCATATCCAAGTAGAGAATTAGGAATCTCATGCATTGGTTTAAAACCCCATAGAATCAACATAGGAATTTCATGAGTTAAAGAGAGACAAGGCATGGGTGTGAATGGTTCACCCATTAATAACCCTACATACTTGGGAAAGATCTAATTTTTCCAGTCCTTGAAATCCCAATGAATGATTGAACGAAAGCTTGAATAAATCTAACTTGATCACCTCATAAACCACTTCAATATGCATGCATGGATGTGAATGAGCCTAGGATAGGTTTTCCCTTCATAAAACACCGCATTTCGAGCCTTAAATGACATAGTTTACGACCCTAGAATTTAGGAATGATTAAAATACCGTTAATGAATTCTCTGAAAATTCTGTACCAGCAGTGATAACGACCCATACTACGGGTCATTCCTTGGTACAACGACTCGTGGTGTCCGTCTGTTACATCACTTGCCAAATCATAACTTCTCATCTTCTAATCCCACGACTCGGCAGGACGAGTCGTTACATCAGAAGACGATCCGTTGCAACCTCCCATTACTTCCCCTTGACGGCCTGCCCTGGGCTTTCCCATGGGCCACACCATGACTCGTGCCTCCTTCCAGTGAGTCGTGGTATCCATTTGTCACCTCGACTAGAGATTTCCTACTCCTTTCCATGGTTACTTACCATGATCTATTGTTACACAGGATGAGTCATCCTACGACCCGTTACTTCTCCTTAGACTAAGGACCAGTCTCACCACGACCACAAACAACGAATCGTGACATCAAACTAAGGGTCATCCCTTGACCGGTTACTCCCAGCTTTGACCCTTATGTATCTCACCACGAACTCCTCCTCCGGATCATTGGTGGAACCAACAATCCGTTGCATCACCAATGATCCGTTGCATGAGCAGTTCTGTGATAATTTTCTAGATTTCTGCCAACTTCCCATTTTAAATTCCCGGGTGTAGTCTTAGGTAGTTTCAGGGAATTACAAGCCTAAATTTGAGGTAGCACCAAATTCTGATAAGAAGGAATTAAATGACGGGTTGAGAAACCTTAAGGTACCAAAAGATTAAAGATAGTGATGGTGTTACCTCTTGCCTAGACAAGGCTTAATATGATAGCCAAATAAGCTACAAGGAAGGACTTTGAGACATAAGAGATGAAAATGGTTGCAAAAGGAGGAATAAGGTGGCGTGTTCTAAAGAGTTGGATGGGGAAGATAAAAGTTCTCACATAAAGGCATTAGGAAGGATCTAGTCACTAGAGCTAAATATTTATCCTACCATTACCCATTTCCTTCATCATGACCCGCAAGTACTAATTTATTTTTAGTATAGTTTCTCTAAATTTGTGGTGAATTACACAAAGGGCATGCCTATGGATCAAGTTGTGCGCATTGAGATTTCTTTTGCGACAGTGTATGTGAACATCTTTTTCTATAATCGCTTATGTTTGCATTGAATTTTTGTTACGCCCCACCTTGGGAGACGTAACTGGCACCTAATGCCTAGTTGAGACTTAGGATGACCTAGCTGGGCATATGAAAAAAACTACATCTCAGTCGTAAACATAGCATCGGGCCGACAAGGCCACATAGCAAGCTTATAATGAAACAGCTAACCCAACAATCACATTAACAAAAAGATCCTATGCAGGCCGAAAAGACCACCATGCTGTCTAAGTTATAACAAAATGAAAATAGGCAATCATATATAAAATATAGCTAAAAAGGTTGCTAACAGACAGCTAAACTAGGCCCCACACGGCCAACACACAAAACATAGCATATATAGGCCCCACACGACCAACAACGCACAACTAGCTAGGAACTGAAGACCACAATCTGCAAGCCTCTAAGAGTGAAATATATTGGTTAGGATAGGGCCCGACCTACCCAAAATTTGTATGATAAAGGACATGAAAACCTCTACTACCTAGTGACTCCATATTAAAGAAGCTGATCAATCTGCTGACTCCGAATAGCTGCCAAAGATGTCCTAAAACCTATCTATCTAAGCCTGCAGGAAAGTATGCAGTGCCCCATATGTGGGTATCAGTACAATATGTACCGAGTATGTAAGGCAATAATAATAACTAAATAGAAGTTGATAAAGAACCTAGAGTAATAAATGAAAAGGAGAAAAAGTTAACCTATATGCTTTTATAACCATAACCTACATATAGTATACACTATACAAATGAGAGCATAAGCTGTACGATTATATATTCATAAGCTATATCTAGCAAGTAAGTATACAAACAAGAACCTAACCTGGACCCATAAGCCTGGAAGGTACAATAATCACAAAGATAACCTACCTGGGCCCCTATATGCCCCGGCAAGTACATTACAATCTATATACCCCTGACTAGGTCAATATGGTGTCACAAGTTGCTGCAACCAAATTTATCCGACCTATAGGACTGCAACTGAGCCAATGGGCTGTATCTGAGCCCTCTTGTCTTCAATAACTGCACCCTGGGCTCGCAAGGCTCCACCGAGTGTCAGTAACACCGTTACAACATAAAGGAACGTCATATGCAAATGGACTTCTATACGGCCCTGTATACTGGAATATAGTCCTTTCGTACATCACATAGCTCCTCTGAGCACTTTGTAGCCCCATACACAGTAATACAGTTAGCAATCCTGAGGTTGTTTGATGGGAGACCAACTAAGGTGGGTCAATCCCTACAGGAGTACGATTCTATAGCCACAATATAGTCGCTCACTAGGCATATCTATCTCTTTAGTTTTAACACAACCACTACTCGGCCTCACTAGTCTATATAGCGTCCAACAGGCGCATCCCCTATTCCTACACCTGACCAGTAGGTCTAGGCAGTGATTACAGTCTCTATAAGTTTAGAAAGACTACAGCGAGGTTCGGGATGACCTAAGTGATACTCTAAAGGTAATCCTAGGATGATGATAGATCATAAGCAAACAGAAAGGTTGCAGGCGAAAAACTATTTAGTTCCTTCTTTTATAACGATTGTAAGGCTGCTACTAATCAGACATGCTCCTAAGCAGTCAGCCTTAACTTCCCATAGGCGGCTTACCATACTCCTTATCCTGAAGTTAATACTATGATACTATGCTTCTAGTACTTTAGACATTAGTTTTGTCTGTCTAGACAACATATAGCTCCCTCGAGCAATTCATGGCCCCATAGGCAATGTATATCTGGATCTAGCCCTTCACGGCAACATGTACGTGGGCGCCTACAAGAGTAGCCGGGGGTGTTAGCCCCACACCTAATCCCTGACAAGTTTTCCCTCTTAAGACATTACATAGTCAATTAGGTTTCTTAAAACTTAGGTAGTTGCCTGAGTGACCTATACAACTAGTAGTAGGTCAACTAAAGGTAACGGTCACTGACAGTAGCCAATTATGTGGCAGGATATCATTCAATTACTTTAGGCAACCCTAGTGCCATCGACTCGAAGGTAAGACCATCATATCAAGATTCTGGCCCTGGAGGCGTCAAGGTGTGCCAACAGCCTACTGGCGAGCTTTACTATCTATAAAGGTGCCAGCCAGAAAGTTATATCGCCCAAAGTCGAATTAGCCACTTTTACACAAATTTTCAAGTGGATGAAATCAGTCGAGTGGTCTCAATTGGAGATGGGATTGCACGTGTTTATGGATTGAACACTAACTGAAAGCGGCCGGGAATGAGTACCTATCCCTTACGGGAATCGAACCCCATCAAAGAGGAATCGAACCTCTTCCAGTTCTGTGATAACTCTAATCCATTTGATGTCCACCACCCTTCCCCTCCTCCTTCCTCAATCTCTTCGTCGGTCTCCTTTCATTTTAGAAAGGCATTTGCAAGCGATGCTTGCCGGGATCGGAGAAAGATAAGAGTTCCAGTTCAAGGCAACCCATTTTCTTATGCAGTCCAACTTTACCAAGTTAGTCCCAACAGCTATTCAAAAGCTTCTAAGGCCTTGGTACGCTAGCGAGACAATAGAATCCCATTAATACTATGAATAATTGAAGATGGAAGTTTCTATGATGCTCCTAGCTTTTGCCACATTGTGTATATTCTTTTCCGATGGGGAATACAATGATATATTCTCAATTCATCTCATAACAGCTAACCATAATCTATATAATCCTTATCTATTTGCAAAAGCTAATCACAACATACATACGTTCAATTTACTTACAAAGATCAACTATACAATGAGAATAACTTGCCGAAGAGGTTAGCTTTAACATACCTCAATTGTCGATTTCCGTTCACTTAAGCAGTTCCAACCTAAAGCTAGTGGTTCCTCCAAATTGCAGCACTTATGCTGAGAGAATAAGTCTATTTTCAATAATAAGAACTGGCTAATAAAAGTATCTTTCAAAGACATTAGCTACCACTCAAATGTTGTTCAATTCGTTCGAGGGCTTACAAGTTCCCGAGAGTTTACAAGGTACAAATGCTTTCCTATCACTTGTAGCCTATTAGGACTCAATTAAAAGTGATTTATACCGTTTTTACTCAGTGGGGTTCTGATACTCCAAGTTAGATTTCAATAAATAACTCTGTGGAGATGTTCTTCATAGCCCTAGGAATCATTACCTAAGAAGAATTGACGTTTGGAGGTGATTTGACGGCGTAATTAAGCTTCTAAAAGTGAAAACTCTCATGGACTATTTTCCTTAATTTCTCTCTGCTAATGAAATGTTTTAAATGAAATGACAATCCACACTTAAACTTAAATATACTTGAGGTGGTTAGGCAGGGTCTGCGGTGCGCCCCCCATCGCGCCACTATACTGGTGCAGTGCGCCACTCAACGTGAGGGAGGGAGGTTTGCAATGCGGTGCCCCGTTCGGCCTGCCTTTAGCCTTCTTCCACTCCTATCTGGACAATGCGTGCACACGCTCCACCCCTGAGCCTTCACCCTCTCATGTTGTAATCTAGAACTCTCAACATACATACACAGGCATTGGTTAAATGATTGAAACATACGGGGTGCAGAATTTATGATAAAGAAAAGTGATTCTCTCTTGTAGTGAGTGGCATCACTCCCTTTTGGGGGCATACTTTCATTAAAGTAAAGGTGTGATTAAGGCATGAACAATGTGAGCTCGAAGGAAAATTTTGAATGTGCAGTTATTATGATTTGAGATGCTATATGTAGTTGATTGAATAAGATATTCCCTTGTTTTGCTAAATGAAATTAGTTGTGAACCATGCCTATGAATTGTGGCTGCCTCTTGAAACTTTTCCACATTTTCAAGGGGGAAATTTCTTCTCTTTTTCTATGAGTTGGTAAGAGTTTTGGGGTTGCCATAGATTAAGCGGTCATTGATGCATAGTCTCTTGTGGAATGACATACTATTCCTTTTTTTCAACTGATAAGAATTGCATTACTTGAGGACAAACAATGATTCAAGTTTGGGGATTTGACGAGTTGGTAATTTACCAACTCATTAGGCTCTTAAGAATGAACTTTAGCATAGTTTTCAAGTCTTTTAGTTGGATTTTATGCCCTTTTTTCCATTTGATGTGCAGGTATCTGATTTGAAGAGAAGGAACATGAAATTGAGTAAAAAGGATTAGATTTAGGTGAAAACCGGCGCACCAATGGAGGACACCAGGCAAACGCTAGTCAACCGCAGGCACCCACTGATTTGATGAACAACTACAACCGGCAGCTCGTGGACAGTACCCGGCGATCCGCCAGTTCCATCGTCGAAATGTGTTGGACTTTGCTGGACAAATGATCAAAACAACTCGCAGCTTGCGGATGGAAACCGGTGAACCACTGAAGGCATTGCGTAAAGGCTCTGCTACTTGACTGGATCATAGAGGAAAGCAACTGATGGCTCGCGGATAGCAATTGGTGAACCGCTGGTTCCATCGCAAATGAAAGACGCCTAAAAAGGGGCAAAAATGTCCATCCTTGAAAAAGTGGAGAATGTTATGACCTACTTTTGTATGGATTCTACAAAAAAGAACTTTGAACATATCATTGAATTTTTTTTTCTTTTTGAGAGAGAAAGAACTCCATTGGAGTAGAGAAGAAATATTTGAATATTGCTTTTTCATCTTCATCTTCTTCAGCAAAATATAACCACCATTGTAGAGATAATTTTCAGCTTTATTGTGCTTACTCCTAATGATGAAATTATTGAATTTATTGATTAATATGATTTTGTGTTTCTCAATTATGAGTTGCTAAATCTATAGCTAGAGGCGTGTAATGATGGGTTTTTAATTTTATTTGGTATTGCTAGATTTGTTTTGTTATTACTTGATTACTATAAACCTATTGAATTCTTCTCAAATTATAGTTGAATGCTCATACTTGAAAATATGGTTACTGTTTTCTTACTTAATTTTAGCTTGAAAAAGAAGGATTAGTTAATGGGGGAGAATTTAATGATGGATTGGGATTTGATTATGTGGGGTTGGGCTAGAAATAGCCAAAACCCATGATCATAATCCCTTTAGAGGTTGATGGCTAGAAATAGTTCAGCCCCTATTCCAAACCATATTGAAATCGTTAAATTGTACCTTGAGGTTCAAGAGGACTCAAGGATAAAGAGCCGCAAGTGGTTGGAAAACATCGGGCTCCATCTTTTTTGAAGGTTATTTATACATATTAGTAATAATCTGACTATCTAGTAAATCCTGGTTTGATTGACATCCCATCTACACCATACCTCTAGCCTTTGCTCATTATTATTTCTCTATTTTGGTCATCTTGCTCTCTTGATTAGCTGATTTAAAAGTCCAAAATATTACTGCATTCATTTCCCCGAAAATTTATGTTTACATTTTCATTTCTTGGATGCGAATTAATTCAATTCACTAAACAACGCTTGTGTAGATCATTTTCTAGTCCTTGTGGGATTCGACCCCGACACCCATTGGGTTATTTATTTTGATACAATGATCGCTTATATTTTATATAAACGAGAAGTGTAATTTGAGCTTTATCACAGGTCTAATTCGAGGATTAGTTTATGAGCTTTTACCTATGATTTCATATATGGCAAGCCATATGCACTCATTTCAGTTTATGTCTATTCATGTTTTCATATATCAGCTTGCAGCCTTTACTCTTGGAATCTTATGATGTTATGATTTATTGTCAGGACCAAACGTAGACCCGGATCGTAGACACAGGACAGGGAGCCCCGAGAGACCCTAAATGTACCCATGGCATGAGCATACATCTAATTCAATCACATGCGCAGAAGACTTAGCATAGAGAAAGTAATCATAACATAAGATGAGGGAAAACAGTACAATACTTATACAATACGGCAGAATACAACTTTTAGTCTAATAATCCTCTAAACATGAAAGGTGGTTTGATGGGACAACTCCCCAACTAATCCAACATCCAAAAACTGAAGGAATAACATAGAGTGTGAATATGTAGCCCTCGGAACATGAGTCCTCACCAAATATGCAGAGATAAAGTCCAAATCTATCTATGGGTGAGGACGCACCTGAGAACTGGGACCTGTATAATGAGACGATACAACATAGAAAGTATGTGGTTAGTACGTGGAATGTATTGAGTATGCAAGGTAAGTAAAACGGACATTTCAAAATGTATAAATCTCATAAATGATCATAAGAGTAGGACGGTATGCTCATGACATAATTATCGTAATATAACATAAGGCTCAAGGTTTTCGAAACGTTCGTAACGCAAACATAGTCATAATCATAATAGAAGAGCCTTACTTAACATAACTTGAGCCAACATTCATAATCATAAACATGCATAAATCATGAGGACAGTGGGAGATTCTCTTAACCGATATACCACATATGAGCAAACATGAAGCCCGATTTGTAACCTAGTCAGGAGGGTGTTCGTACCTTACAAAGGGTAGGAACCATGAAAGGTGTGAGCACACATGAAAAGGGTCATTTAGCCTAGGGAAAAACATGAAAGGGTCCCAACATAGCTATGGTGGCACGTAGTTCATGAGATTCGGGGCTTAACATGTGCCACGAACCTACTCAGTGTTCCATACTACTCCCAAAACATATACAGTGCTCATAATAATACATACATGAGTTCATGGGCTAGTCAAATCATGATAATCGTAAACATGCTTGAACATACGTGAACTAGCCGTGACATGAGGCCCGTGGATCGGCCAAAAACATAATTCATGATTGATAAAATTCATGCATAATTGTAGATCATGCATGTAGCTTGAAATCCATAAGTTCATAATAGATAACATATTAAATTAATAATTAAATTCATAATTCATGCAGGGCTTATCAAAAACACCAATGGATCAATGGATCAAAAATTAACTAAACATGGGGCATGCATAATCAAGCTTAATTGTTTAGAAATTCAAAATAAACAATATTATACTCAATTTAAATCTCGAAAGATGATTAAAATCAGTAGATTATGATAAGATTTCAAAATCTCAAGACCCATAATTAAATTATTTAATTTTATACAAACCAAATACAAAACCCCATGAATTTTCAAATAAATTTTGAGTAATCAATATAGAAGGAGCATGGGTGTGGAGGAATCCACCCATTAAAGACCTTACATACCTGCGATTGTCAACTCCAAACCCTACTTGCCCAAGAATGAAATTAAAGGAATTGAGGTTAAAAGCTTGAAATCTCCCCTTGAATCACACCTCTCAAAGTTCTTGCATGCATGAATGGGAGTTTACAATAGGTAATCCTGTTAAAACCCAACTTTTCACAAGACAAAATGATGTAGTTTAGGGCCTTATATCGTGAAAAAGTCAAAAATACCCTTAATGAACCTGCCTTGAAAACTGGCTGGATGGAACCCACGAGTGGTACCAATGGATCGTGGGAACCACCAACAACCCGTCGTGTCCCTTGTTGAATAGGCTACTGAATGACCTAGTCTCAGATTCAAACAACGGGTCGACAGGAAGACCCATGCCTCCAACCAACGACTCGTTATATCATCCGTCATTTGCTCATCACAAAAACTGAACCCCCTTACCACAAGCCTCACCACTACTCGTGGTTCCATCCAATGAGTTGTGGTCTCAACCCGTCACCCACAGAGGAAATTCTTACCCACCAATAACGACCACAACCAACGACTTGTGGCTTCTACTAATGGGTCGTTGGGTCTCCCTTTGTTTACACTACTGCCCGGCTTGACTCTAACCACGACTGTAAGCCGGTAAAGAACAAATGTGGGTATCTCGCCATCATATCCGCTTCAGCTTGCCACGTAGCTCCCTCAGCATATTGATTTCTCCATAAAACCTTAACTAAAGCTACTTCCTTGTTTCTAAATATCCGAACCTGACAATCCAAGACTTCAACGGGAATATCTTCATAACTGAGACTATCTTTTACCCCAATGCTGTCTACTAGGACTACCAAGGCTGGATCACCCAAACACTTTTTCGAAACGACACATGGAAGACGGGATGAACTGAAGATAACTCCAATGGCAAGTCCAACTTATACGCCACCTTACCAACTCTTCTCATAACCCAATAGAGAACAACATACCAAGGACTGAGTTTCCCTTTCTTTCTGAACTGCATGACTTCCTTCATGGGAGATACCTTTAGAAATACCCAGTTGTCCACATCAAACTCCAAATCCCTTCTCCTCATGTAAACATATGATTTCTGATGACTCTGAGCGGTTTTTAACTAATCTCTTATCAATTGGACCTTTACCATGGCCTCATGAACCGAATTAGTTCCTATCATGGCAGCCTCACCAACCTCAACCCGTCCAAAGGGCGATCTACACCTTCACCCATAAAGAGCCTCGAATGGTGCGATCTGGATACTAGAGTGATAGCTGTTATTACAAGCAAACTCGATTAAGGGAAAATGATCATCCCAACTACCTTTAAAATCCATAACACATGCCCTCAACATATCCTCAAGAGTCTGGATTGTTCGATCCGCCTGGTCATCCCTTTGCGGATGGAATGCTATGCTGAGCTTAATCTAAGTCCTAAGTCCCTTTTGAAATGACTGCCAAAACTGGGAGGTAAGCTGAGTACCTCGGTATGAAATAATAAACAAGGGAACTCCATGAAGTAAAACCATCTACCCAATATACAACTTGGCATAATCATCCGCTGAATCCGCGGTCTTAACAGGTAGGAAATGTGCAGCCTTTGTTAATCTGTCCACAACCACCCAAATGGAATCATAGTGTCAGTGAGTATGAGGTAGGCCTGGAATAAAATCCATATTAATCTCTTCCAACTTCCAAGCGGGAATGTTAATATCATGAAGTACACCTCCCAGCCTTTGATGCTCAACCTTCACTTGCTGACAGTTTAGACATCTGGTTACAACCTACTCAATATACTTATTTATACAATACCACATAGATTTCTCACAAGTCCCGATACAACTTCATGGATCCCAGATGGATGGAATATCTGGTACCATGTGCCTCATTCAATATCCTAACCCTTTGATTATGAACGTTCGGGACACATAGATGACCCTGATATCTTAGAACACCATCTCCTCCTTGGGAGAAAACCTTTATCTTTTGACTCTTCACTGTTTCCTTCAGCTTCCCCAAAATCGGATCTTCATCTTATTTAGATTTGACATCAACCACCAAGGACGATTCTGACCAATTCTGTACAATAATGCCGCCATCGGTCGAGTTGATCAATCTAACCCCCAACCTTGCATGTCGGTGGACATCTCTCACCAACTCCTTCTTTCCCTCATCCACATGGGACACACTCTCTATAGAGAGCATACTAAGTGCATTCGCAACCATATTAGCCTTGCCCGGGTGGTAAAGAATGCTCATATCATAGTCCTTTAGTAATTCCAACTACCTCCTTTGCCGAAGATTTAGATCCTTCTGTGTGAACACATATTGCAAGATCTTTTGATCCGTAAATACATCTATGTGGACCCTATAAAAGTAATGCCTCCATATCTTCAATGCAAACACCACTGCAGCCAACTCAAGATCATTGGTCGGGTAATTCTTTTCGTGAACCTTTAACTGTCGAGAGGCATATGATATCACCATCCCACGCTGCAAGAACACACATCCCGGTCTGACTCTCGAAGAATCACAATATAAAACAAAGCCATCAGTACCCTCGGGTAAAGTGAACAATGTTGCTGAAGTGAGTCGGTTCTTCAATTCATGGAAGCTTTTCCCACAATCCTCTGACCATTGGAACTTCACCTTTTTCTGAGTCAACCTGGTCAAAGGTGTCGCAATGGATGACAAACCCTCAACAAATCTCTAGTAATACGCTGCTAGGCCCAAGAAACTCCAAATTTCTGAAGGATTCACCAATCTTGGCCAATTTTCCAACACTTCAATTTTTTGAGAATCCACCCTTATGCCCTCACTCGACACCACATGGCCCAGAAATGCCACCGAGTCCATCCAAAATTCACACTTGCTAAACTTTGCATACAAATGATGATCCTTGAGGGTCTGAAGCACTACTCTCAAATGAGCAGCATGCTCCTCCTCACTCCGGGAGTAGATAAGGATGTCATCAATGAATACAATCACGAACAGTCCAAATATGCATTGAATACCCTGTTCATTAGATACATAAAAGCTACAGGAGCATTGGTTAGTCCAAATGACATAACCAAAAACTCATAACGGCCATACCGGTTTCTAAGGGTTGTCTTTGGGATATCACTCTCCCGGACTCTAAGCTGGTGATACCCAAACTTGAGATCTATCTTCGAGAAACACCTGGCACCCAGGAGCTGATCAAATAAATCATCAATCCTGGGCAAAGGGTACCTGTTCTTGATGGTGACCTTATTAAGTTGCCGATAGTCAATACACATTTAGAGGTATCCATCCTTCTTCCGAACAAATTGAACCGGTGCTCATCATGGAGACTTGCTCGGTCTAATGAAACCCTTATGCAACAAGTCCTTCAACTGTTACTTTAATTCTTTTAACTCAGCTAGGGCCATCCTGTAAGGAGGAATAGAGATAGGCTGTGTATCGGGCAGGATCAATTCCAAAATCAATCTCCCTTCTCGGAGGAACAACGGTAAATCATCGGGAAAAACCTTCGGATACTCGCACACCACTGGAACTGACTGGATAGTCGGGGCCTCGGACTCCACATTCTTAATCCTGACTAGGTGTTCCTTAGCCTCCAAACCTGACGATCCAAGATTTCCACCAGAATTCATAGCTATAGCTATCCTTTATGCCAACGCTTTCCACCGGGACTACTAAAGCTGGATCACCCAAGCACATTTTCAAGAGCGACACATGAAACACGTGATGTACAGAAGATAACTCTGATGGAAAGTCAAACTCATACGCTACCTTACCAACTCTTCTCAAAACACGGTAAGGACCAACATATCGGGGACTAAGTTTCCTTTTCTTTCCAGACCGCATGACTCCCTTTATGGGAGATACCTTTAGAAATACCCAGTCATCCACATCAAACACCAAATCCCTTATCCTCATGTTAGAATATGTTTTCTGAAGGCTCTGAGAGATCTTTAGTCTGTCCCTTATCAACTGAACCTTTACCATGGCCTCATGAACCAAATTTGGCCTTATCATAGCTGCCTCACTAACCTCAAACCATTGGATGGGAGATCTACACCTCCGCCCATAAAGAACCTCGAAAGGTGCCATCTGGATACTGGAATGGTAGTTGTTATTATAATCAAACTTGATTAAGGGAAAATGATCATCCCAGCTGCCTTTAAAATTCATAACACATGCCCTCAACATGTCCTCAAGAGTCTGGATTGTTCGCTCGGTTTGGCTATCTGTTTGCAGATGAAATGCTGTCCTGAGCTTAATATGAGTCCCAAGCCCTTTCTGAAAAGACCGCCAGAACTGCGAGGTAAAATGAGTACCTCAGTCTTAGATAATAGACAAGGGCACTCCATGAAGTCGAACCAACTCAACTTGGCATAATCATCTGCCGAATTCGTGTCTTGACTAGTAGAAAGTGTGAATCCTTGGTTAACCTATCCACGACAAAGCAAATGGAGTCATGCTGTCTTCGAGTGTAGGGCAAACCTGTTATAAAGTCCATGGTAATCTTTTCCCACTTCCATGTGGGATTATTGATATCCGAAGTATGCCTCCTGGCCTTTGATGATCGACTTTCACCTACTGATAGTTTGGACATTTGGCTACGAACATTGCAATATCCTTCTTCATACCATCCCTCCAATAAATTTCTCGCAAGTCCTGATACATCTTCTTGGACCCCGAATGGATAGAATATCTAGTAACATGTGCCTCATGTATTATCCGAACCATTAAATTATCAACACTCGGAACACATAGTCAACCCTGGTACCTTAGCATACCATCTCCCCATTGGAAGAAAACCTCCACCTTTTGACTCCGCACTTCTTCCTCTAGCTTCCTCAAAATCCGATCCTCATCTTGCATAGATTTGACATCAACCACCAACGATGATTCTGACCCATTTTGCACAACGATGCCGCCATCGATCGAGTCGATCAATCTAAATCCTAATCTTGCTAGCCGGTGGGCATCCTTAACCAACTCCTTCTTTCCCTCCTCCACGTGGGACACACTCTCGATAGAGAGCCGACTAAGTGCATCTGCCACAACATTGTCCATGCCCGGGTGGTAAAGAACACTCATATTGTAGTCCTTTAATAACTCCATCACCTCCTTTGCCGAAGATTGAGATCCTTCTGTGTGAACACATATTGCAAGCTCTTATGATCCGTGAATACATCCATGTGGAGCCTATGCGAGTAATGCCGCCATATATTCAATGCAAACACCACCGCGGCCAACTCGAGATCATGGGTCGGGTAATTCTTTTCATGAACTTTCAGCTGTCGAGAGGCATATGCTATTAATTTCCCATACTACATAAACACATATCCCAGTCCGACTCTCAAAGAAACACAATATACAACAAAACCATTTGTGCCCTTGGGTAAAGTCAACATTGGTGCTGAAGTGAGTCGGGTCTTCATTTCCTAGAAGCTTTCCTCACAAGCCTCCGACCATTGGAACTTCACCTTCTTCTTAGTCAACTTGGTCAAAGGTGTCTCAATGGATGAGAAACCCTCAACAAATCTCCGGTAGTAACCTGCTAGGCCCAAGAAACTCCGAATTTCTGAAGGATTCACTGGTCAGGGCTAATTCTTCACCGCTTCGATTTTCTGGGAATCTACCTTTATGTCCTCACCTGATACCACATGGCCTAGAAATGCCACTAAGTCCTACCAAAACTCACATTTGTTGAACTTTGCATATAACTTACGATCCTTGAGGATCTGAAGCACTATTCGCTAATGAGCGACATGCTGCTCCTCGCTCCGAGAGTATATAAGAATATCATCGATGAACACAATTATGAACATGTCTAGATACTTCTTGAACACCTTTTTCATCAGGTCCATAAAAGTTTTATGAGCATTGGTTAGTCCAAAAGACATAACAAAAAATTCATAGTGATCATACTGAATCGTGAAAGCAATTTTCGAGATGACACTCTCCCAAACTTTGAGCTGGTGACACCCGAACCTTAGATCTATCTTCGAGAAACACCTAGCACCCTAGAGCTGATCAAATAAATCATCGATCTTGGGAAAGGGGTACCTGTTCTTGACAAACCATATTCAGCTGCCAATAATCAATACACATTCTAAGTGATCCATCCTTCTTTCGAATAAAGAGAAACAGTGCACCCCATGGAAACTTGCTCGGTATAATGAAACCCTTATGCAATAAGTCCTTAAACTGTTCTTTCAACTATCTTAGCTAAGCTAGAGCCATCCTATAAGGAGGAATGGAGATAGGCTGTGTATCTGGCAATAGATCAATACAGTAATCGATTTCCCTCTCCAGAGGAACACCTGGCATATCATCGAGGAAAACTTCCAGATACTCACACATCACTGCAACTGACTTAGTAGTAGGGATCTCGGACTCTACATCCTTAACCCTAACTAGGTGGTACAAGCAACCCTTATTGATCATTTTTCGAGCCTTAAGGTATGAAACAAACCAACCGACTGGTACGGCCGAACTATACTTCCACTCCAAAACTTATTCACCCGGAAATCGGAATTCCACCGCTCGGGTCCTACAATTAATCGAAGCGTAATATGAAAACAACCAATCCATACCAAAAATGATCTCAAAGTCAGTCATGGCTAATTCTACTAAGTCTGCGGTGGTAACCTTATGCAACACCATAATGGGGCAACCCCTATACACCCGCCTAGCTACCACTGATTCACCGTCTGGAGTAGATATGGAGAATGGTTCTGAAAATTTTTTAGGAATAACTCCAAAATTACTAGAAATATAAGGGGTCAAACAAAAGAAAAGGTAGCTCCTAGATCTAATAAAGCATAAGCATCAGTATGGAAGACTTGCAACATACTCGTGACTACATCTGGTGAAACCTCCTGCTCGTGGTGAGGCGCTAGGGAATAAAACCTATTTTGGTTCTGACCACCTACGGAACTAGTGGAAGTACCCTGCTGAGGGGGTCGTGCTGCTAGAGAGGTAAAACTGGCTGCAGGGCAATCTCTGATCCTGTGTCCTAATTTTCCACACTCGAAACAAGCATCTGCGCTGACTAGACACATCCCGAGATAATTCTTGTCGCACTTCGCACAAACTGGAAAAGTGCGCTCCACCTGCATGCTACCATGATCCCTCAAGCCTGTAGCCCTGCTCCTCTGGTCTCCCCTAAACCTGGATGGCATGTTGGCCAATGATGGAGTTGGAGCAATGGACCTATGCTAGGTCTGCTGACATTGTCCACCTCCTGACTTGGCCTTGGGAACCCTGTAGCTGTCGGTCCTGGCCCTCTTGGCCTCTCTCTGCCTCCTGTAGACTGACTCCATCTGCTATGCATACAATATAATACGGGGAAAATCAATGTCTCAATGAAGCATGGCGATCCGGAAATCCTTGTCTAAGTAATCCGCTACTCTATGCACAAAATGGCTCACCTGAGCCCACTGATCCACCACCAACTCTGGAGCATATTTTGATAACTAGGTGAATTCTAATGCATACTCCTAGAAAGACATGTTACTCTGCTTCAGATTTACAAACTTAGCCGCCTTGAGCTCTCTCATCTCCTAAGGGAAGAATCGATCCATGAATGTAGTGTGAAACTCATCCCAATCTATCGGGCCTACACCTGCCACCCAGGCATCCCTTCATTGCATAAACCATATATGTGCTACCCCTTTTAGCTGATAGGAGGTCAAGTCAATGCATTCCACGTTATTCACCCCCATAACCTGGGTGATCTTCAGAATTTCCTCAATAAAGTCATGTGTATCCTCATCCACCCTTGACCCTGTGAACTCCGGAGGGCTCATTCTCAAGAAATTCCTCACCCTAGCTACCGCTGCATTCCCATTCTGAGGGAAATGCTCCACCGTCTGATTCCGGACTTGGGCAGTCATGGCCTGTGCCAGCATCTGAATCGCTGCCCTAAACTCAGCGTTGGCAGCTGGCTCTTGTATTTGCTCTTCATGGAGGGTGGAGCAGGCTGATGCTCACTATCACTGGCACCCTCGTGATCATTACCATTTCCATTTCTCCTGACATTTACTTGACGTCGAGGCATGATTCTGCAAACGCAAATAGAATGAATTAGAAGAGTAAAGGACGTTCACCTCACAACATAGATCCTGAATGAAGGGAACATTTCCTAAACGTCTAGTAGCTTCTTTGTCATAAGTGTGGCGCACTGCACACCCATGAAAAAGATTCTACTTAACGTGGATTTCAAACTACCTAGGACACTTCAAAATCTATGGCTCTGATACCAAGTTTGTCACGACCCGAAGATACACCCGGATTGTAGACACGAGACAAGGAGCCCCGAGAGACCCCAAGTCGACCCATGGCATGAGCATACATCTAATTAAATCACATGAGTAGAAGAATTAACATAAAGAATGTAATCATAACATAGCATAAGGGAAAAACAGTACTAGACTTATATAATATAGCGGAATACAACTTGTAGTCTGATAAGCCTCGAACCATGAAAGGCAGATTGATGGGAAAACTCCCTAACTAATCCAACATCCAGAAACTGAAGGAAATAGCATATAGTATGAGCATGTAATCATTGGAACGTGAGGACTCACTAAGTGCATAGAGAGCAAGGCTAAAACTAGATATTGGTGAGGACGATCCTGAGAATTGGGTCCTGTATCCTGAAATGATACAACATAAGAAGTATGCGGTTAGTACGTGGAATGTGAGTATGCAAGGTAAATAAAACGGACATTTAAAAGATATATGAAATTCATAAATGATCATAAGTAGGACGTCATTCTCATATTGTAAATCATAATAACATATCATATGGCTCAAGGTTTTCAAACAATGATAACATAACATAATCATAATCATAATAGAAGAGGTTTACTTAACATGACTTGAGCCAACATACATAATCGGAACATACATAAATTATGAGGAACAGTGGGATATTGTGTTAATCGACATACCCCATATAAGCACACATGAAGCCTGACTTGTAACCCTGGTCGGGAGGGTGGTCGTACCTTGCCAAGGGTAGAACCATTAAAGTGTGATATCACCATGAAAAGGGCCATTTGGAACAGGGACTAACATGAAAGGGTCCTAACATATCTACAATGCCACATAGTTTATTAGATCCGGGATTAACCTGAGCCCCGAACCTACTCAGTGTTCTATACTACTCTCGAAACATATATAGTGCTCATAATAATACATAAATGAGTTCATGAGCTAGTTAAATGATGATAATTCTAAACATGCTTGAACATATGCGATCTGGCCATGACATGAGGCCGTGAGTCGGTCAAAAACATAATTCATGATTAATAAGATTCATACATACTTGTAAATCGTGCATATAGCTTGAATTTCATAAATATCATAATGGATAACATCATGAATTCATAATTTAAAACATAATTCTTGCTAGTCTCATAAAGATCACCGCTGGGATAATAAGTCATAAATCGATTCATCATAGGGCACGGATAATTAAGCTTAATTGTTTAGAAAATCAAAATCAATGATATTATAATCAACTTAAATCTCAAAAGATGATCAAAATCCATAGATTATTATAAAAATTCAAAATCACAAAACCCATAATTAAATCTTTACAATTTATATAATCAAATACAAAATCCCATGAGTTTTGGATAAAATTGTTAGCAAAATCATAGAGTAGGAGCATGGGTGTGGAAGAATTAACCAATTAATGACCTTACATACCTAGAAACACTTAATTCTTAGTCTCCCTTGAAAGCCCGAGATGGAATTTAGAGAAATTGGGGAAGAACACCTTGAATCACCTTCTAGACTCCTCTCTATACTCTTGCATATATGAATGAGGGTAACATGGACTAATCCCTCTTAAAAGTCCCTATTCAAATTCTTAAACGACATAGTTTAGTCCTTAGGAATTTATGAATTTCGAAAGAACTCTTACTAGAAACGTAGAAAATTCTTGGTTGTCAGTCCCTACGAGGGACCTTACGAGTCGTTGCCAGGGAGCACGACTCGTGGCCTGAGTTTGTCATGCTCACTACC
Organism: Datura wrightii; assembly: GCA_035772735.1. Lineage (NCBI taxonomy): Eukaryota > Viridiplantae > Streptophyta > Magnoliopsida > Solanales > Solanaceae > Datura > Datura wrightii. The sequence continues at coordinate 151,809,930 of JASDFA010000018.1, forward strand.
CAAACTCCTCAGGGGACCCGATGAGGGACCCCATGAATAGTGGTGGCTGACCACGACTTGTGGTCACCACCCGTGATACCCACTACCCAAAACCTTGATCAACCATGTAATCCAAGCCATGGGTGACCTCACTAGTGGTGAGGTCTGACCATGACTCGTGGTCTTCGCTGCCCTTTCCCATTTTGCCAACTGGTCCACCTAGGCCACGGGAGACCTAACGAGTTGTGTGTCCTGACCACAACTCATGGTCATGCCCGTGGTCTCACCCCAAAACTTAGCCGTGCCCTTCTTGACCATGAGTCGTGAAGCGACTCGTGGTCACTCCTCATCTCCCACCTCATGGGTCGTTCTTTGACCTAGTGCGTGTTTTTAGTTTTTCTCCATTTTGACTCCCAAGTCTAATCCTTGGGTTCCCGGGGTATAACAAGATTTCATGAAAATTGGATCTAAACATAGAATTTCATAAGACCATGCATGGAGACTTGAATTCATTTAGACAGAGGTTAAATTAGGCATGAGGATGTAATAATTCCCCCATCCATGCCCTTACATACTTGGTTTAGATGATTCCTTAACTTGTCTTGAAGATCCAAGAGAGATTGAGAAGATGGAGATGATGAACCCTAATCTTGCCTTGCGAGAGGAATCCTCACTTATGATGTTCTGCAGAGAGTGAGGATTTAGTATTAGTTTAACCCTCTAATCAGACCTTTATAAAGCACAAAATGATGTCACTTAGGAGTTAAAATCATAGGGTTTTACCAAAATACCCTTGAACTGCTAAAACTAAACCTGAAACTAGCATAACGAATGACCAAACCACTGGGTCATTGGTCCAAACAATGGACCGTTGTGTCCTTTGTTGGTTCCTGATTCTCCTCCGAATCACTGTGAACTTTTTTGTAATACCCCAAAATTCCCTAAGATCATACCCAATAGTTGAAATGGAGAAAACAGGAAAATCTGCACCAGGTCACAGGGCGAGTCATCCATTGACCTGTCAAGTGACCTAACGAGTCATTGAATGACCCGTTGGGTGGTGCCAAGTTGGATAAAAAGTTATATTTTGGAAGTTACGATGGATGGGGTAATGACTCTTTAGGTCTCCCCACGAGTTGTGAAGTGACTCATTAGATGTGATGGGTGATTGAAAAACCTGAGATTTAGAGGGTCAGGACAAGTGCTGATGTGATACATTAAGTGTAACAATGAATCGTTAAGTGGAGGCGTCACAACAAGATCATGAAGTTGGAAATTTTGGCCAGTGGTGAGGGAAGGACTTGACGAGCCGTCATGTGACCTAACGAGTTATTATGTCACTATTTAGGACAGACGGTGGCCTTTTTGCATTTGGATCATTAAGGGTTTTTTCAGAATTCCTAAGTCCTTAACTCATAAAATAAGTCATTTTGATCATTAGAAGAAGGGTATTTGAGGGTTTTAATCATCTTAAACCCTAATTCCACTCCTAACACTCCAAATTGAATATCAAATCCCCTCAAGAAAAGCTAGGATTCTTCATCAAATCTTCCTTAAATTCCCTTTAGGTTTCTAGTAAACTTTAGAATTCGATAACACCAGGTATGTAGGGTTATGAATGGGGGAAATACTTCCACCCTCATGCTCAATTTCAACCCAAAATTCTACGATTCACGTCTCTAAGCATGTCAATTAAATTCAAGGGTTTTTACCTAGTTTTCATGAAATCTTCCATGCTTTCTCTATGGGTATAATCCCTTCATGTTTTGATTGATGTTTCATGACCATTAGGGAAGATTTAAACCTCAATTAAATTATTAATTCTTGATTTCAAGTTTATGATATTTATTCTCAATTATGCATGATTTATGAATTTCAAGCTTATGAGTCTATGATTTCAAGTATGATGAATTATCTGGTATGCATGGATGTGATGAATTCTTAACTTATGATTCCATGATTTAGAATTACAAAGCTTATTTCAAGTATGTATGAGTTCATGATTTGGGCAAGCCCATGTAAAGTTAAGTACGTTTATCATGATTTTAGCCAAGGTTTACAAGATTCATTTAAAGAGATATTTGGAGTCAAGACTCCCCAATATTCAAGTTTAAGCTATGTTTTGAGAATATAATTATGAGCAATATGCATGTTTTGGGAGTAGTATCTAGCATCGAGTAGGCCAGGGATTTCGATGACCCCGTTCTTCGAACTATATGCCAACGTAGGATATATTCTTTTTTGGGACCTCTCAAAAGATTGTTTCCCCACTAGAGGGCACACCTGTGATATCACACCCTATTTTTCCTTTGCCCTGGCAAGGCTTATGATAGTTGTCCTCCACGTGGGCAAGACACGAGATCATCATGCACTCATTCGTGATAGTTGTCAATTAGACGAGTATCCCATTGTTCCTCGTGTTTCTAGTTACTCATGTTCATGTCCTATGATGCTCTATCTTATAGAATATTTGACCCATTGATCATTTTATGAGTTTTTGCTTATATTTTTAGGTACAATATGCTATCGGATTTTTACTTTTAAACCTTGGGTCATTATGTTTAGCTTATTATGAATAACTTACAAGTATGTATATTTTAGATATATGGCTTTTAGTATATAGCCCTTAATCTCATTATCTCTCTTGATTTACATGCATGATTTCATACTATTGTTTTACTAGCATGTTTTACTTTCTTTACATACTCAATACATTCAAACTATTGACCTCATATTCTATGTTATATCATCTCATGATATAAGTTCGGGTGATCCATCTCAATCTCGTTGATAGTTCACTCCCAGCCAGTCCAGCTCTATTCTTGCTTGAGTCCTCATTCTCCGAGGACGTTATTACCTTTAAATTTTTATCATTTTTTAGTTTCAGACATATTGAGCTAGTGGGGGGGTTGTCGCATCAACTTGTCGTAATAGTAGAGGCTTTTTCAGAAAATCAGGTACATACATTTCAACATTGTTGATTTATGTTTACACTTTTGTCTTTATGATAAGCAGATTCGGCTTATATCATGATCATGCTTTATTTCTACTTAGTAAGGCTCTTATCATTCTATGTATGTACCATAGATTAATGGAGCCATTCATGGTTCTAAGTTCCCTTTCTCGGTTAGGGGTCTCAGCTTGGGTCATGATACTTCTCAAATGACTAGAAAGAATGACTAGTACAATCAAACAATGAGTCATACAATCCCCTCATCACTCCTAGACAGTGTTTGACATTTTTTAGAAGTTTGATACCTCGGGGCACCACCAATGGTTCGTTGGTTTATAGGAAAAAACATCTTGATGCTTGTGGTATGACCTAGTGCCATATTCTTTCTATTTTTTGCTAAAAGTTTCGGACATGATATTTGGGACTTTTTGGGCCTTTACAATTGTCTTAGCAGCTCATCAGTTTTAGAAGGCTGCCAGACAAAGTGTATTAGTTTCAGGTTGTTATTCTCAATATTGTTTAAAACATCAGTATTTACTAGATATTATCTTTTTGTGACAAAAGAATGTTTTACACTTCAGTTAGTTTCCGCACAATTTTCTATTTAATTCATATTATATTACTAATATGCTATGTCATGGGTTAGTTTGGGGTAATTTGTGACTCTAGGCAACACGTCGCGTCCAGGGAGTAGACTTGGGTTGTGACAGATGTAGATCACCTATTGGATGATTTGAGGTATGCGAGGCTACATTGATAGGGCTAAATTTAGTACATGAGGTATGGAGAAGGTTCAACTTATCAGAGAATGGTTGAAAACAATTCAGAGTCATCAAAAATCCTATGCAGATGTAAGGAGGATAGAGCTTGAGTTCGCAGTTTATGATTGGGTGTTTCTATAGGTGTCACCCATGAAAGGGGTGATGAGATTTGGCAAAAAGAGGAAGCTCAGTCCCCGATATGTTGGTCCTTACAGGATGCTAAGGCATGTTGGAAATGTAGCTTATGAGTTGGAGTTCCCTACAGAGTAAGCACTCATGCATCCAATATTCTATGTGTTGTTGTTGAAAATATGCATTGGAAATCTAGCTCTAGTAGTACCTGTACAGAGTATTGGTGTGAAGGATAGTCTCACTTTTGAAGAGGTACCGACTGAGTCACATCAGTGGAAGTCCTTTAGAGGAATCAACTTGTAAATAGAGCTACTTAGGAAGCCAAAGAAGATATGATGGCAAAGTACACTCACCTCTTCCCTTCCAGCTCATCTCCAGCATGAGCTCAGTTTCATGTCCTTCAGCTCCTCTCATGTGTTAGTATGCATGCACATTTCGTAAATTCAGCTCAGCATATGTACCTCAGTCCGGAGTTAGCTACTCCAATAGTATTCAATGTTTAGCAATCAGACTTGTGATTGTAGCTCTTTCCCTATCTTTTCAGCTCTATCAGTCTTTATTTTAGGGGGAATGTTCTCAAGGGGGAGATAATATAATACCCCAAAAGTCCCTAAGATCAAAACCTACACAAAATTAGAAACCAACAGGAAAAACCTGCACTTTTCACAAGATGAAACCTTAGACTTGAAGTAGAAACCAGTACGAAAAACCTGCACTTTTCAACAAAATGACTTGAGTGATGAGTCATGGAATGTAATAATGACTTGTCATGTGAGTCGTGGTAACCCTTAGCAATTTCCTCCCCTAGACCCCGAGTGCCTACCATGTGTCATTGTAAGATTCTATGACTCGTGATCATAAGCTGTCAATTCCAATGCAGTCTAGGGTCCTGACTTACCGAGTCATGCGATGACTCATTGAACCATATAATGACTCATCATGATGAATCATGAGATAAATTTTAGAGAATATGCAAGATGGATCCACTCACCATCAATCATAGGATGACTGATGGTACCTAAAGTTTCATAAAACTATATTTGGGAAGTTGAATATGTTCAGCAGAGGAGTCTGAGATTTTCTCTCAATACGATAGAGGGTACGAGTCGTAGTCAGATGGTACGGGTCGTAGGAAGACCCATGGTTCAATTTGAGGCTCATTCCACAGACCACGAGTCCACAATTAGTTGTGGCCTGGTGGTACCACTCGTGGTCACAAATTCATAGTATGTGTTTGGGTTATCAAGTGTTGGTCCTATGAGTGATTGTATGACTCCTAGTATCGAATTACAAGTTGTGGTAGGAGTTGTGGAAATAATTAGAGTGTTGAAGAAAATAGACTGCCTAGCTACAGGAGGACACCACGAGTCATAGGTTGATAGTACAACTCGTGGTACGAGTCGTATGACTGGCAGTAAGCGTGTTTCCAAGCGAATCATTAAGGTATTTTCGAAATTCCTGAGCTCTTAACTTCCTAATGACGCCATTTTAAGCCCTAAAAGGAGTGTTTTCAAAGGGTTTAGCCTACTCTAAGCCATTAGTCTCCCATGTATGCAAAGTTTTGAGAATCCTCTTCAAGATCAAGCTAGAAATCACTCAATTTCTTCCCCAATTTTCTTGGGCTTTCAAGGATGGTAAGAGAATCATTCTATCCAAGTATGTAGGGCTACGAATGAGATTCCATGCCCAAATTTCTCCTCAAGTTCATGAATTCGAGTTTTAATTAAATTTTATGAAATTCTCTATGATATGTCTATGGGTCAATTCCCCTTATGTTCCAAAGCATGTTATAAAATTCATCGGCAAGTTTTATACATAGTTTGATTATAAATTAATGATTTCAAGTATGATGATATATCTTGCATAAATGAATATTTATAAATTTTCCCTGTATGAATCCATGAATTTTAATGAACTCTATTCCATGTATACATGATTTTAAGAATTGAGCAAGCCCACACAAGTTAAGTATGTTTTCATGATTTAGCCAAGGCTAATAAGATCAGCTTATCATACGTGTTATAGTCAAGATTCCCAATGCAGCTTATGATATGTGTTGGAGTCAACACTCCCCACGTTTAGATTTTAGACTATGCATGTAATTATGATTTCAGCTTCATTGAAAACAATGGGAGCACTATTATTGTTTTTAGGAGTAGTGTCTGGCACAACGTAGTATTGGGTTCCAAGGTTCCCCGGTCTCAAATCTATGCACCCTTTGGTATACATATATTTTGGGACCTCTCAATAGAGTTTTCCCCTACCCCCAAGGGGCCTCAACTTGATATCGATATCATGGTATTGTCCTTAGCCCTGGTAATATTTTTGAGGCCTGCCCACTTGAGTGTGATAGTTGGGGAATCACGTAAGCTCTATCATAATGGTGTCGGTTCTGATAAGTCTCCCATTGCTCCTCATATTTTCAGTTATCCCTGTTAAGGACTTATGATATTATGTTTTATAGCAGATTTGACCCAATGATCAGTTTATGAGTTTACTTACGATTTTGGCTATGATAAGTCATATGATTTTTATTTTTAAATCTTGCGTCACTAGATTCAGTTATGATAATCAATTTACGACTATGAATTTCTTATATTAAATTTTAAGCATGCAATCCTTACTCTCATGATCTAATGATTTATCTATATACACATGATTCCAGTTAACATCTACTCAACATGTTTTACTTACTTTACATGTTCAGTACATTCAAAGTACTGACCACATATTATAGGCAATATCATTTTATGATATAGGTTTAGGTGATCAAGTTTAGTCGCGCCGATGGCTCGCTTTCCTTGTTAGCTCACTCCATCCCCTTCAATGGGTGAATCCTCATTGTTTAAGGGCATCTATCATTTCAGTTTGATGTTGTCATTTTGTTTTAGACTTGTGATGTTCTATGAGTTTACATTACTTTCGACGCCCTAAAACTAAGGAACTAAGCATGGACTTAGGTGTGTTATATGGATATGAGGCACTTTTACTTTATTTTTACGGAAAATAGATGTTGGAGTTAAATTGTGCAAAAGATGGAGAAAATTGCAGAAAAGTGGCTATGTATGGACCTCAGTATTAGTCGTACCATCCGAGTACAAGTCGTGCTAAGATTAATGGAAAAGTCCAGACCAAAGTGTTGAGGCAAAGGAAACTTATGGCTCATGGTACGAGTCGTACCATAGCAATCGTAGAAAAACATCAGAAGATTTGCACAAGCCAAGTATCTTGGTACGAGTAGTAACCACGAATCGAGAGATCTACCTAAGACCCATGCCAAGTAGCTGTGGAAAAGTTCAGAAGAAGTGAATATTGGCAAGTCTCAAGGTACAAAAAGGAGTCACGGGTCGTAGAACTCTGGTACGAGTCATACGAAGCCATTCATGATAAAGTTCAGAAGATTACAAAAATTCTCAGTATCAAACCACGACTAATTATACTACTCGTAGGTTCATGGTACGAGTTGAACCAGTTCACAAAACTTAGCCAGATTTAGCAGATTCCAACCAAGGTATGAGTCAAGGTATGACCCATACAATCTTGTTACGGATCGTAGGTGAAGCCGGTGGCAGTTTTAGCAGTTTCCCTGTTTACTTAGGAAAAAGTTTTAAATATTTATGTAAATACTTTTTAGGTTTTTTTTAGTACAGAGAAGTTGGAAAAAAACACGAAATACATTGACGAAAATTTTTGTGAGCTTTCTATTGAGGTCTTGCAGATTTTCTTGCTTTGATGTTTTCATTGTTCTTGAATAATTCTTCATAAATTCTTGCAATAATCAAGTGGGTTTTCTTTCACTCATCTTTGTAAGTATTAAAATTATGTGTTTGTCTATGAATGTTGATAATTATCTTACAATCACGAGAGGCTAAAACCTCCACAGCTATGATTGTGAGAACCATGCTGAACTAACATACAAGGGCTGCACAAAATGATTCTAAACCAATGCTAAACACTTGAATTGTATTCTCTTCATCTTTAATATTTTTTAACGGAGCGCAACGTTAGGACTTTCCCGAATTCTTCACTTGCTTGCTCCTAGAGAAGTAGAGATTAGGAAAAGAGAATTACAACAATGCCTAGATCTTTATGGGCCATTGTATGACTTGAGCTGCAGTTGTAGGATAGTCATCCAATAGGGACGAACTAGTCATTTGGATGAACCCTAGTTATCAAGTTCTACAAGTAAGAATTGGGATATATCACAAGTGTAAAACCCGAAGTAGTTAAGATCCCATGGAGAACACTTACCCTAATTAATTGCATAATCTTGATAAACAATAATCAATTCTTAATCTTGTCATATAATTGATTTTATAACCCCCCCCCCACTTTTGAAATAACACACTTAAAAGCATAAATACTTGAATTATTCTATATCTCGACCATATTTCCTATGGATCGACCCCAACCTTTGTTGGGTTCTTTATTGACAACATCCACTACATACTTTATTAGAAGTGTGAGTTTGAGCATTATGAAAAAATGGCGTCGTTGCTAGGGAATACGGCTTAGGATTAGAGTAATTGTTGTGTTTAACATTTAGTTGTTATTTCCTCATTTACATTTTCCTTTTTAGTTTGTCATTCATTCAGGCTACAACAAAGAAGCCTCACCTCAATAACCACTTATGTTAACACCCAGACGTAAGATAAGGGGCTGCTAGTGTCCATGGGAGAGATGATAGGTATTGATACACCAGTAGCCATACCGATGATCAACTGAGGGAGATCTAGGGGATATATCGTAACTGAACCAAAAAGTTGAATCGCATGCCATAGCGATTAAACAAATTGAGCAGCATTTTGGTCTAATTTCGGCCTCCCTAAACCAAAGGCAGAAGGGAACACTTCCTCACAACACATTGCAGAATCAAAAGAATGATAGTCAACGTATGATTATGATAAATAGGAATGGAAAGACCACAGTTGATCCCCCATGCCAGTTGTAGTTGCTATGGAAAGACAAAAGGAGATTGAGCTTGATGAGGAAGATGAGGTTGCTGAGCATGAGCTCATAGGTAAAGCTGAGTTAACAGAGACTCCAGTTGATGCAAAGGAGTCCGAAGTTGATAATGGTAAGAAACAATGGGTCACACAAATTTATAAGACTATCCCTCGACCACCACCACCATTCCCTCGAAGCATGAATAAAAAGGCAGAATATGGTAAGTTCCAAAAATTTATCTCTATGCTTAAAGAGTTGTTTGTGAACATACCATTGGTCGAGGCACTGGACTAGATGCCTGGATATGAAAAATTCATGAAGGACCTTAATACAACAAAGAGATCCATGAGCTATGAGCCGGTAGGTAACTTGAATTATTGCAGTGACATAGCTTCATGGGTCCTTGCTCAAAAGAAGGAGGATCCAGGTGCCGGCACCATTCCTTGTACGATTCGTGATTTTGAGTTTGTGAAGGCACTTGTGACATAGGAGTAAGAATCATGTTAATGACATTAGCTATATTAAAACATCTGGGCTTGGTAGCCCTCACACCAACGTCAATGCGGCTATTGATGGTAAACCATACAGTCAAAAAACCTGGAGGGATCTTAGTGGATATGCTTGTAAAGGTGGACCGTTTCATCTTCCTAGCAGACTTCGTAATCCTAGATTGAGAGGTTGATTTTGAGTTCCCCATTATCTTGGGGGGACAATTCCTAGCCACTAGGAGCGCATTGGTTGATGTTGAAGCTGGCTAACTATAATTCAGGCTAGATAAAGAGGTCACTTTTAACGTTTGTCGGTCAATGAAGTAGCCCAATGAGTTTAGGATTGTCTCAGCAATCGATGATGATTCTTCGTTTCTTGATGATTTTGAGTAGTCAAGATACTTCCGTCATGCTGCAATGTTAAATCAGGCGGTTCTTAGGAGGCAACCCATGAGGTGGTTTGGTGAAGTGTGAGTAACCATACCACTTGCATCATGCCATGACTTTAAATCAGGAACTTTATGAGAGGCAACACAAGTATCTTAACCTTTGGTGTGTTCAATATGCAGGTGAAACAAAAATTGGTAGGAGAAATATTGCAAACCATTCTAGTACCACGGTTCTCAGTACGACTCGAAAGAGCTTTGTACGCGTTGTAGTACTAGTCATGGTAAAAAGAAGAATCCAAAATTCATGTTACGATTGGCCATTACGACTCGTACCCTGATTGTACGGGTCATAGTACTCACTGTAAAGATGAATTGCGTGAAATGTAGAATTTCATAGACATTGACGTACGAGGCAATGTACCAATCGTACCTTTGTGGTATGAGTCATAACATGCACCCGTAGGTCCCCAAGTAAGTTTCCTAAATCTTTTTCTACGAGTCCTAGGGATGAGCCTTAGGTCCGACCTACAACTCGTGGTACGAGTCGTGATGGGCTAAATTAGTCAACGTGACCTAACTTGACCCGGATTCCTAAAATTCTCCCCTAACCTATTTAAATCAAAACCCTTCAAACATTAACTCCCGCGCAAACATACACTTTAAACCCATGGTTGTCACCCATAATTCTTACAAATGTAACTCAAAATACCAAGCAATTCAAGTTAAAATTTGTGCTAGATTACTGTTATACCCCGAAAGCCCTAAGATCAGACCCAGGAGTTAACACGGAGAAAACACGATTTTCTATGCCAGGTCACATAACGAGTCATCCCGTGACCCGTCAGGATGACCACGAGTCGTTAAGTGACTCGTGGTGAGGAGTGTTGACTTGTTGGAAATTATTCCAGTTGGGGTGACAACGGGTGTGACCACGAGTTGTGGTTAGCCCCACGAGTCATTATGCCACCCGTGGTCAAGGATAGTTGAAGGATAAAGGAAGGGCCGTCAATGTACCTCATGACTGGTCACCACGAGTCGTGGTCAATGCCACGATTCATTAGGTGAGTCATGGTCAGCAGTTGGTTACAGATTTAAGGTTTTTGGGCAGTGAAAGTAATGAGAGGTGACCAAGAGTCGTGGTTACCAGTGTTGAATTATTTGGTCCCTCGTGGGGACCTTTTGAGGAAACGTGGCCAGTGTACTTGACGACAGGAGGCCATGACTCGTGGTAAGAGGTAATGGCTCATCCAGTACCTCGTTGAGACTAGCAGTCTATTTTCCCTGCGAATTCAGTAACGGCTTATCCATAATGTCAATGATCCTAAGGATTGAACTACATCGTTTTAAGCTACAAATAATGAGTTTTAAGAGGGTAAAGTTCATTCTAAGCTCTTCCTATTCATGCATGCAAGCTTAGAGGGCTGGAGAGGTGATCAAGTTTAATTCCTTCCAAGTTCCTCTCAATTCTTCCATGGGCAATCAGAGAAGTTGTAGAATCATATTACCTCAGGTACGTAAGGTTATGAATGGGTGAATTTGTTCATACCCATGCCCAATCCCTCTCTAATTCATGAAAATCTAGATGTTGATCCTATGGGGTTTTAACCCAATGCATGAATTTCCTAAGTATCTGCCATGGGTATTCTCTAAGCACGTTTCTATTGTTGAATTTTGATTCATGGAAAATTTTACGATGTTTTCAATTATAAATAATGTTTTTAGGTTTTATAAATCATGAAGCCCATCCATGAAAGTTCATGAAAGTTGAGATCTATGATGTATGTCCAAGTGTGATGAGAAATTTATGAGAAAAGCATGTTTTCAAGTTATCCATGTCTATGATCATGTTTTCAAGTGAATCAAGTATTTTCAAGCATGTTTAAGAATTGGGTAAGCCTATATGTTCAAGTATGATTTATGATTTAATGTCAATTATCATACCATATGATTTTGGAGTCTAGACTCCCAATTATTTCATCTTGTGGTATGGTATGAGCCAAGGCTCCGCATGTATGATTTTAGATTTTATGTATACATCATTATTCAGTTTCGTCTCTAGACGATGGTCATCTTCGTTGAAAAATGATGGAGAGCATATGCATGTTTTTCGGAGTAGTTTCTAGCACCGAGTAGGCCATGGGTTAGTCAACACTATGCCTCAGAACTATGAGCCGACGTACGTATGATCAGATTATTTGGGACCTACTTTGTGAGCTTTCCCTTACTCTAAAGGGCCTCAAGCTTGATATCAATATCATGGTAGTGTCCTTAGCCCTGGCAAGGATTTGGATGACTCTGTCCACTTGAGGGTGATAGTCGGGACCAAGTAAGCTCTATCGTTGTAATGTTGGTTATATGATAAGTCTCCCATTATTCCTCATGATTTTAGTTATGCATGTTTATCATTCATGATATGTGTGTGTATATATATATATATGTTCTAAAGAAAGTTTGACCAAATGTTCAGTTTTACTTATGATTATCAAATTTCATATTTGAGTCATTCGATTTAGTTATGATGTTCAGATATGTTCAGATCATGATTTCAGAAAATAGCATGCAAGCCCTACTCTTAGATTTATATCTTGATTATGCTTTATATTATGCATGTTTGAATGATTTTACTTACTTAAGCAGTTTTCCTTACTTTGTATATACTCGGAATATTCCACGTGTTGACCGCATACTCTATGATATATAATTTTATGATACAGGCTCCGATCTTAAGACTCATCTCTATCATTAGCCAGCTTCCAAAACTACCATCCAGTCTCAATTGGTGAGCGCTCATCTCCCGAGGACCCTCCCTTAGCAGTTGTTTCTTTACATTTTCAGTTTTAGACTTAGAGAGTTAGTTGGGGTCTTGTCCCATCAACTCATCAGACATTGAGATTTTTCAGACATAGACTGTTTTCAGCTTCAGACTCGCATTGTATGTTCTGATGTTATGTTATGTTTAGATTTTCGTTCGCATGGATGACATGTTTCTCCTTAAACATAACACTTATTAATAACTAGCACTCCAAATACCCATTCAACTTCCCTGCCTTTTCAATTTAAAAACCCCCAATTGCCTTTATCTTCTTCATTCCTCCACAAAGCTTCACATGGACAGTCCATTGGAGGTAAGAGTTCTACCACTCATGCTTTAAAGGTCCTAACAACATTGGTGATACTTTTCTCTTGTCGTGTTTATCATTTTTTTTTGTTTCTCTGCCATATGTGAGTTAATATGGTTTTGTTGTTTTCACTAAGTATCTGCGTATAATCTATGTATCCGGGTGAATTGCCCAATGATAGATTGTTAAGACCTTTCTTAAGGGAAATTTGTCAATTTTGCAGAGATATGAGTGTGATTGGTATGTATTTTATATGGAGGTGATTGGCGAGTGAATATACTAAGAACGGCGGCTAGCAGATTACAAATGGTGGTTTGTCGGCGAAATACCGATGTGCCCAAGGCTTCTTACTCACTGTGCCTATCAGCGAGTCATCGGCGACTAGCAAAATGCAACTGCCTCTCGCCGATGGTTCGCCGTTGGCACCTGAATTTGTCAAAGTCTTACTTGATTTCTTCTGTTTTCCTTATTCTTGAGTTACAAATAATGGCACACTACTAACCCACATTTGTAGCATCATGTCTATCTCCCTGCACTCTCATATAGGACACGCATCAATGCACACCAATACCACCCAAGTTAGGTTCGGGCTGGAAGGAATGGAGGAGTTGTATATTGCATTTATGGAGAAGCGTGTCATCCATGCAGAAGCCCAGTTTGACGTAGAGTCTTTCAAGACTGCATGCCCAGATATCTACTACTTCATTGGGAAGCGTGATTGGGACCCATTTACCGTAACAGTTGACCCATATCTTCCAAAACTAGTGTGAGAATTCTATGCATCATATAGAGCAAGGAAACAACTACTAAAGCATAGGGGCAGCACTGAACATTCCCGTGCCTAACATCGGTACGAGTGTGAGGGAAAGAGGTGTCTGTAACTCTAGAAGCAATCAATTCACTTTATTGCAACGAGTCGATCCCATTTCACCCAATATTCCCCAATAAAGTGGAGGACAAAGCAAACCAATTCCAATGGGTAGCCAACATGATTGCAAAAGGTCGACCACAATGGCTCTATCTCTAAGGGCCTCATTCATCGGCGTGATTTAAAATTTGAAGCCCGCATGTGGTTACATTTGGTTTTTTCGAGGCTAATATGCTCTTCGAATTCATCAGAAGTTCCAATTAAAGTAGCGATTTTCCTTTCTTGCATAATGTATCATGTGCACATAAATGTGGGGGAGATTATTGTCGATCAGTTCAAACGAAAGGCCAAGCAACAAGCCACAACCTTGCCATTCCCTAACCTGGTGAGTATGTTATGAATGCTGATCTTGGGCAAATTTATATGCCCAAGTGATACTTAAATGTGTCATTTTAGCCTTGTTTATCTATCAATGTTTATACATTCTCATGTGATTTATAATAAAATGTTAATTTATACTAACCAACATGATTAGCGTTGTTTTGCAGGGGAAATGTAATTTTGGGAAGCTAAAATGCGTGTTGGGAGAGATCGGGGTTGGACTCGGATGTTAGCAAAGGACAAAGCATTGGACGACACAAATTAAAAGGGCTTCGCGATGAAGTCGTGTCACGCTGCCATCACGGAGGCCTTCGGCCTGGATAGGGAATTTTTGGCCAAATTCCAGTGTGGGTGCGCGTTGGGGCCGTGGCACGTTGTCCTAGCTCCGCGTTGCACGTCGTGCCACGTTGGGCCTTAGTACCTGGACAGTCAATTTCCAGTGAGGCTCCGCGTCAGTGGCGTGTCACGGAGGCAGTGCTCCGCGATGAACTCTGTGACACGTTGCTAGTTATTCCAGGAAAAATTCCCACTAGTATAAATAGAACACTTAGGTTCATTTTTCATAATTCTGACTTGGTGGAGCAAGAACGTGGGTTACAGGCAGTTGAGGGGATGAAAATCTCAGGGTTTTTCTCTATCTCCTTCTTCTTTAATTCAATTTCTTGTATGTTTAACACTCATTTAACGATGTTAAATCCACAAATGAGTGGCTAAATCCTATTCTTGCTGAGGTTAAGAACAATTGTAATGAAATGTGATTGTTGATTAAGTTGGTTTTTCATCTTTTCTTTCATGGTTGTTCTATTGATTCTTGTTCTTACTGCATTAATGTGTGGCCTATGTTAATGAATATCTAAAAAGTCCGGTTTCACTCAAGAGAGCAAGAAATTGGAAAGTTGTGAATCAATAGGATATGATCTTTTCTTAGTTTGGGAAAATTGAGAATTGATTTACCTTCAGGATAGAAATATACCTGAAAGTCGTATTAGTCAATTAAGGAACCGGTTTTGTATGGCTAGAACATGAATTTATTTAATCACAGAAATGTAGGTGGACGGTTCATGATTCTTAAGTTGGGTTAAATACGAGAGTTTTAATCCATTGGCAATAGTTCTTGACTAGCAACCGGAGTAAAAGTTAACCAAATTATATCGATAATTTATTTCCTTACATGTTCGTTTAACCTCAGCATGCTCAAATTCATAGTTCAGACTCAATTTATATAATCTTTGTAGATTTAGCATAAAAATTAGAAATCAAAATATCAAACTCTTCTTTGCACTGTTGTCTTCATTGTTAGAGTTAAAATATAGTATACTTGAGTAGATTGTTTCCTTATCCCAGTCCCTACGGGATCGATACTTGGCTTACTTAAGCCACTTTACTACTTGTTCGAGCACGTGCACTTGCGTGTAGCTTTATACCCAAAGCAAAAACCCCGAACAAGTTTTTGGCGCCGTTGCCGGGGACTGGCAATTGGTGAATTTTTCTTAAGTGTTAATTTACTATATTTTTTTTCTTAGTGTTGACAACTTGGTCTTAGCCTGTATTTTGCAGATATATTCTCTGTTGAACACTGGCAAGAGACAAGGAGCTGGTGGACTCATATTTAGAGCCTGAAAGACTATTTCATCATCAGCGGAGAGAAGCTCTAGAGAGAAAGCTGCGGTTGCTCAGACAAACAATCATGGAGCAACAACAGAATCCACCAGTGGTACGGGCAATGTTAGTGCTAGAGGAAGTAGCAGCTAGGCCTGTTCGCGAGGTGGCAATCCCACACGCTAACAATGTCACATCTAGCATCTGCAAACCTGAGCCAGGAGGGAGGTTCGAGCTCAAGCAAAACATGGTGCAATTGCTGCACACCAGCGGGTAGTTCACAGGTCTCCCTCATGAGGATCCACAGCAGCATCTCCAAAATTTTTTGGAGATAAGTGACACTTACATCCCCGCTGGAGTGTCATTAGATTATGTCAGGCTTACATTGTTCCCATTTTCACTATTGGGAGAAGCCAATAGGTGGTTTAAAGTTGAGCCACCTAATTCTATTACTACTTGGGATGATCTTGCAAGGAAATTCTTGATACGATTTTTTCTCTCCGGTAAAACAACAAGACTTAGAAGTCAAATTCTAAGTTTCAAACAGAGAGAGGAAGAGAATCTATATCCAGCTTGGGAGAGATTCAAGTCCATGTTGCGGGATTGTCCTCATCATCATCAATCCAATGATGTGCTGGTGCACACCTTTATAGAGGGTTTGGAACCCCACACAAAAATCTTGCTAGACTCAGCAGCTGGGGGACAAGCATTGGAGAAAACTTATGAGGAGATGTATACCTTGTTAAACCGCATTTCGCAGGGCAATCCGGAGTGGAATGCTGATTCGTCAAGAGGAGGAACAAGGAAAGCAGTAGGAGTTCTAGAACTGGATGGTTTTACAGCTATTGTTGCACAGATAGCTGCTTTACAGAATCAACTCAACACCCACTTCAGTAACATGATAATGAACCAGCCTCAAGCCCCAGTGAATGCAGTGCAGCAGATTTGGTGTGAAGTGTGCGGGAGCAGTAAGCACTCAGCTGAGTGTTGTGGAGCAAATCCTGACTCGGTGAACTTTGTGGGAAATGTACAGAGGAACAACCACCAACAATATGGCAACAGCTACAATTCCAACTGGAGGAATCATCCGAATTTCTCTTGGGGTAGCAACAACCATCAAGGGCAAAGTTCGACTCAGGGGGCGCAGAGGAATCGAGGAGGGCAGCAGAACTATCAGGCACAATATAGAAACAACAATGCAACTTCTCCACAACCATCACCCAACATTGAGGAGATGTTCAAGACAATGATAGCTAACCAAGCTCAATTGCAGGCTGACTATGTGAAATTGGCAGCCGAGGTAAAGAACAACGAGTTAGCTACTAAGGCACTTGAATATCAATTTGGGCAATTTGCTGGAGCCCAAAATACCAGGCCTAGAGGAGGACCTCTGAGCGACACAGATCCCAATCCCAAGAAGGTGAATGCGGTGACCACAAGGTGTGGTTTACAGCTGAAAGAGGTGGAACCAGAAAGACCACCTCAACAATCGGGAGCAGCAGAAGTTGAGAGGGAGCAAAGTGATGAGAGGGGGAAGAAAAAGGAAGCTGAATTAGAAAGACCACCACCCCCGTTCCCTCAAAGATTAAAAAACACAAGGAGGAGGCGTGTTTCAAGAAATTCATAGAGGTGCTGAAACAGGTACATATTAACTTACCTCTTGTTGATGTTTTGCAGGGAGTGCCGAAATATGCAAAGTACATAAAGGACATCGTGGCAAACAAAAGTCGGTTGACTGAGTATGCTACAGTAGCTCTCACGGAGGAGAGCACTTCCCTGATACAAAACCGTTTGCCCACAAAGCTCAAAGATCCTGGGAGCTTTACTATACAAATTACAATTGGGCAGAGTATCTGAGCTCGCAGATTATGTGATTTGGGAGCGAGCATTAATTTGATGTCGTCATTGGTATTCAAGAAGTTGGGTCTAGGGAGTCCTAGACCAACAACAGTGATCTTGCAACTAGTAGATCGGTCCTTAGCCAGACCTGATGGCATTGTGGAGGATGTGCTGGTGCAAGTGGGCTCCCTTATCTTCCCAGTAGATTTTGTTGTGCTGGATTTTGAGCCAGACGCGGAAGTCCCATTTATTTTGGGACGTCCTTTCTTGGCGACCGGGAAAGCGCTGATTGATGTAGTTGCAGGGCAGCTAACAATGCAAGCACACGACAAGGTGGAAGTGTTCGATGTATATAAGGCCCCCAAGCTCCCGACTATGTACGAGGAACTCTCAGTGATCAACGTGATTGATCGAGGTGATGATGCTCAGATAGTTGATTCACGAGAGTTATTGGGAAAACCACCGGAGTGATGTAAGCACTACTGGGATGAGGATGGTGGTCTAGAGAAAACGTCCGTCACCCTAGAAGACGACTGAGCTAAATGACGTTGAGCCGCGACGGTAAACCAGGCACTGCACGGGAGGCAACCCGTCAAATTTTTCTTTGTAAATTGTGAATAGAATTCTTTTTTTTCTATTTGTTGATTAAAAACAAAAATTTTAGTTTTTATTTATTTTTATTTTTATTTTGAGTGAAACCTATAATTCTAACCAATTTCTTGTCGTAAGATGAATTTCAGGTTGAACGGAGGATAAATGTGCAAGGGATCGCAAAGGAAAATTCGAGCTATGAAAAATAATAAAAAGTGGCAAAACAGTGAGCTAGGGCGATGGCTCCGTGTCACGGAGGAGGGCCTCCGCGTTACCCTTCGTGACACGTTGAGGTGTAAATCTGGAATTTTTTAAAAATTCCAGAACACCCACGTGACAGCTCCGTGTCACGGAGGGCATGCTCCGCGTTACCCTCCGTGACATGTTGAAGTGTATATCACGACGGGTCACACCGGGTCGCCGGGTAACCCGCGCAAATTTCCTACTTTTTGTCACACCCCACCCTGGAGGGTATGATGGGCACCTGATGCCTGCTAGACTCTGGACTGCTAGGTGGTCCAGCCTAAGCACGTCTGGTGCTTTTGGATGGTCCTGGCTCTATTCCAAGAAACCAACCGGCTATATAACGGCTGTAAACACAGCCTCCGGCCAACTGGCCTATAGCCACCTGTACCTGTACTGCCAGCAAACCAGAACACATTCAATATAGGGAAACCTATGCGGGCCGACGAGGCCACCATGCTGTCTAGTTATCTGTACTCAATAATGAAATACTGGAAAGCTACGTGACCAGCAAGGTCACCACTACTGTCAAGCTATGGACCCACACGGCCAACACAAAAGAAGTAAAAGTACTAACAGCTACACAACTGCACGGCCTCACACGACCGGCTCAACTGACCATAGGGAAATATATACAGACTGCAAGACTCTAGGAATAGCAACAGAAATGATCAGGATAGGGCCCCAACCTACCTGTACTGTACAACAAAAGAAAACAAAATACACCTCTGGAATTCAGTCTCCGGATGACAGGAGCTGAATACTCGATCGCTGACAGGAATCACGAGGGATCGCCTCCTCGTCTATGAGTACCTGCAGGCAAGTAATGCAGCGCCCCACCGGGCGTCAGTACCGCTGGTACTGAGTATGTAAAGCAATAACTGAAAGAAATATCTGAAAACAACAATACAACTAATGAAACTGAAATAGGAAGGAATAGATTAACTGTCTGATAATGTAAATTATACCTACTCTTAACTATACTGGAAGGAGTAGGAGTCATACCTGGAGATGTGTCGTTCAACTACTGATCTACTCGTATCTAATGTAACATGGCATCACATAACATAACATAACATAGCTCACACAAACCTTACCCGGACCCCATAAGCCGGGAGGTACAACCAGCACAGAATCTATACCCCTACCCCAGTCATCCCATCTCCTGTAATAGCTATAAGCATCCTGCCGGTCCCCTGGGTATGCACTTGGGCTCGCTAAGCCCCTGACTATCACTGCATCTGAGTCTAGAGGACTCCTGAATCAACACCCGGGCGTATCCGCTCGACAGGGGTGTGTAAGGGCCGATCAAGGCACAATATGGGGAAAACTGGCATCCCATCTTCGTCCCTTGTGGGACGGCATACCACTCCGTAGAGTGATGTATCCTCGTCCTCTGGCGGACGAGTCGATACAGCTATCAACCCTGGGGCGGTCAAGGAGGCTAGGTAATCCAACTCCAAAGAAATACAATGGTCTCAACTAGTAATACTATCTGCATATCCCACATACTGAAGCTAATAGTAGTAAAATATCCCTACATACTGTGTGCTGAACTAGTAATGGTAATGTGTACGTAATTAATACATGCTGAGACTGATGATAGTATATAGGTATAAATATAATTTTGTTCCATACTGTGCCGAGTCTAACACTGAACAAGATATAGTTTTCCTGCTGAAAACCATGCAGTATACTGAATTTCTGTAATAACATGATTTACTATCTCTGACATGCTTTCTAAACTTCGTTTCAACCTATCATTCTATTTCTGAGATGCCTTACAGATATTACATTATCTTACTGGGTTTCAACTGGATATGATAGTATCCTAACATTCTGTATTACAACATATACTGAGCATGCTCTAAAGTTCCTAACACTTGTTTTAGAATCTATATCGTGCTAGCAAGTTTCGTGCTAACTATAACATGATGCTTCTAATATCGTACCAACATTCGTAATAAACATAATACATGACTTCTGAACATTCTACTGGCCTTTAGATTACTTTACTATACCGAGCTTACTAACTTGCCGAAGAAACTAGCTTTACCTACCTTCGCTTCTGATTTCCCGACTAACTGGCGTAGCTTGGTCAGTATTCCAGCTATTCCTCCCAACTGCATTCATATATATATCAATCAGTACTAAATACAACCTTATTCTGAAGGACGACATCACTTTCGATATAATTATAGCCTAAACTTAGGCTTATCGAAAGACGGTCGAAAACTTGCTATTTTTCAGAATTCCAGAATGGAGAAATATTCACTTCACAACTAGGAACACATAGACACTAGTTTGGAGCAATTCCACTTACCTTAGTCCGGTAGCTCGACGATTCATCGGCCGAATTTCGCGAAACTAAATCCGTAGGGATGCTCTTTGCTGCTAAATACCTCGGTATCTGAGATTTAATTTGAGTTTGGACAATGTTTGGCAGCGTAATCGAATGATTATATGTTTACCCTCTTCATTCTCCTCTGTTCCTCTGCATTTTCTGGAAATTATGATGAGTTTAAATGAATTAAAACCAAAGTGGGCTTTATATACTTGAGCCTGGACAGGGCCAACGTGTCACGGAGCCAACGCGGAGGCTCCACCTCCGTGACACGTTGCCATCGCGGAGGGGCTCTGCCTCGGCTCTTTCCGTGATGGTTCGACAGGTTATCCGTCCGATCCTTTCCCGGGCCTTTCTCTAGCACGTATGACTTTCAAATATGCTTAATCACCGTGCGAACAGGCCATCTAAGTGTCAGAAATCTTACGGGGTATAACATTCTCCCCCCCTTAAGAACATTCGTCCTCGAATGAACACTGCTATGTAGGGGACTTCTTAACTTACCTGTTTAGAAAACTTTCAGCAGAGTCTCCCCTGTAATATGGACTATACCAAAAAACCTGAAATGCAGAAAAGTCTAATATAGGTACCGCACACAATACTTTAGGATTTACTGGATAGGTAAGCATCAGTCTTTCTCATTTATTCATACACAACTATAAGGTATTGCATAAGTAATAATACGGACATACCTGTCGCCGGACTAGGCCTGGAATAAGTGAGGATATCTACTCTTCATATCTTCCTCAGCCTTCCACATCATCTTCTCTCGGGTCCTGTTACGCCACAATACCCTGACAGACGCAATATCCTTAGTTCTTAACCTACGAATCTATCTGTCTAGGATAGCTACTGGAACCTCTTCATAGGCCAGCTTTTCTGTAACCTGAATATCCCGGACTGGGACTGCTCTGGATGGGTCTCCTATTCATTTCCTCAGCATAGATACATGGAAGACCGGGTGAACGGATTCAAATTCTGGAGGCAAGTTCAACTCATAGGCTACTCGGTCTATCCTTCGACAAATCTGATAAGGCCCAACAAACCTCGGACTGAGTTTACCCTTTTTACCGAATCTCATCACCCCTTTCATCGGAGATACTTTCGGAAATACCCCGTCACTCACATTAAACACCAGGTCTCTGCGCCGTACGTCTGCATATGGTTTCTGGCGACTCTGTGCAGTCAATAGGCCTTCTCTGATAAGCTTGACTTTCTCTTCTGACTGCTGAACAATATCGGGTCCAATTATCGCTGATTCCCCTACTTCGAACCAGCCAACCGGCGATTTACACTTTCGACAGTATAAAGCCTCAAAAGGTGCCATCTGAATAGCCGAGTGATAGCTATTATTATAAGCAAATTCTATCAACGGCAAATACTCGTCCCAGCTACCACCAAAGTCTAGCACACACTCTCGCAGCATATCCTCGAGCGTCTGAATAGTGTGCTCAGCCTGTCCGTCTGTCTGAGGGTGGAATGCAGTGCTCAGATTAATCTGCGTTCCCAGTCCCTTCTAGAATGATTGCCAAAATCTAGTCGT
This sequence comes from Datura wrightii, assembly GCA_035772735.1. Lineage (NCBI taxonomy): Eukaryota > Viridiplantae > Streptophyta > Magnoliopsida > Solanales > Solanaceae > Datura > Datura wrightii. The sequence continues at coordinate 151,832,106 of JASDFA010000018.1, forward strand.
GAACTGCACTCCTCTGTCGGAAATAATGGGTACTGGCACTCCGTGCAATCTGACTATCTCTCGGATATACAATTCCGCGTCTTCGGCCAAGAAAGTAGTCCTTACTGGCAGGTAATGAGTTGATTTAGTCAATCTGTCAACTATCACCCATATAGAATCATGTCTGTGTCGGGTACGGGGTAATCCTGCCACAAAATCCATATTCACTTCTTCCCATTTCCAGAGAGGCACAGCTATATCCTGAGTTAACCCGCTTGGTTTCTGGTGTTCCACCTTTACCTGTTGGCAGTTAGGACACTGGGTTACAAACTCAGCAATTTTTCTGGTGTTCCGCCTTTACCTGTTGGCAGTTAGGACACTGGGTTACAAACTCAGTAATTTCCCTTTTCATACCTGGCCACCAGTAGTTTTCCTTGATATCATGGTACATTTTTGTCGCACCCGGGGTGTAGAGAATAACGGGTGTAATGTACCTCATTCATAATCTGCTGGCGGAGCCCTGAAACATCTGGAACATATAGACGGCCTTTACAACGCAGCACTCCATCCTCTGTTACCTGGAAATTTGGCATTTTCCCCTCCTAACCAGGTCAGGATTCTTATACTACCGTTCTTTTATCTTCACGATTGATGACGACACGGCGGTGTTCTAGATTACCGCTCTGTTGTCCTTTATTTCTATTACACGAACGGCTAAATTGACCAATTGATGTATCTCTCTGACCAACTCCCGTTGCTCGGGTTGCACATACACCACACTCCTAATAGATCTATAGTTAAGAGCGGTTGCTGCTCCATTACCTTTTCATAATTAGAGAGCTCGGCATATAATTGACGGTCATACTGACTTGTCTTGCCGAAAAGATCGACAGGTAGTTTACAAGCGTAGCTACAGCTTATCTGGCCCTCCGGCCACATGCTAAGGCTACTTGTTGCTGGAATAACCTGAACGACCGTCCGTGCCCCTTGTGCCTTTATCTGATCAGAGGGTCCTGATATTGATCATGACCTCTAATGATCTGGCTGCATAACCTTAAATAACTGAATAGTCGGGTTGAATGACCTGAATGTGGCAGTAGTCTAACAATGCTCTAACTGTTCTACTTGAGTACTTATAGTTCATGCATAACTGCAGACTTGTGGGCATCTAATTGCTCTGTTACTTTGCTTGAACCACTGTAAGACTGGGCTTAATCAAACTTACTCCCAGGCGATCAATCTCTGGATCTTTACGGGGAGTCTACTGATCTCCTGGTCTTAATAAACACTGTGCTAGCAGGGTACTATCAATTTCTTACGCCTTGTGTGTATCCACTTGGATTTATACTACTATTCTGGGGAATTCTCAGTCTTATGAGCTATTCTGTAAATACTGGCCTTCTGATAGGGCTTTGTATTTGAATACCTTACAAGAACCAGCTGAAGTACTAGTCTGTCACTGACTACTGATGTGGACCCCTTTCTTGGGGTGCCCATGGGCTTGTCTGACTTGCGGAGTATTCCTTGGAATAACTGCTAGGTTGACTAAGGTCGACTCTCACCTACAAGGCTGGGAAAATAATGTACGACCACTTAACATACTGGAAAAATTCTGGTTCCGGCATATGCGATAATGCTATTGATTTTTAGGGATGCTTCCCTGCTAATATAAGCGCCAGCTAGTCTTTAGACCGTCTAACTGTGCTCTTATCATCTAGCCATCTAATTCAGGCCATTAACTCTAGTAAGCTTCTAGAGCCTAGATCTGGCAACACCACATAAGTCTATTAACTTAATAATTGAGAACTGAGACAGTTTCTATGACTTCATACGTAATTCACACTTAATCTGCCCTTTCTCTTCTCCTTTCCCTTTCTCCTTTCTTCTCTCCTTATCTTTCATTCTTCTCCCTTCTTTTTTTTGGTCAGGGGGTCCTGCAATGCAATTTGCACATGCTTTCTAGTACTAATCAGCATCTGTGATTGTAACCCCTATAGGCAGCTACTCACAGCATATATATATATATATATATATATATATTAATAAATACGTATAATACATACTGAATTCTGTAATGATACGTAATCTCTGAGACACTTTACTAAATTTCATATTGTACGTGATATACTACTTCTATGGTCTAATAATACCTCCTGTTTTCTCTTAACATTTCATTGTATTGTCACCCCATTCTGAAAGTAACAAACATAAATACTTTAGTTATTGTCTGCTATTTGAAATTCCGCCACTCTTGCGATGTGGGGTCAACGTTCGAATCTCGTGGCCTTACTAGGCATATATTGAGAGCCCATGACTGTCTGCTGGGCCTTATCTCTGGGCCAAACTAGATTAAATTCGCCGTATCGGCAATTGCTCAACTTCCCCATAAGCGAACATATTGCAGTATTCTGGACCGCAATCTTACTGTCAGCCCAAGGTTTAATCCTTAATACTATATTCTATCAATCCGGGGGTAATCCTAATTTCCCCACAACATCTAACACTCCTGCTTCTTCCCTTCATCTTGCTTAAGCTCAACTCTGGGTTTAAGGTACCTGCTTTTCATTGTTAATAAGATTACTGGTCAAGTATCAGTTCATAATTCCCCTGACTTGCAGTCAGACCAATCTGATTCACATGACCTCTCACCCTTTCGATATCACAACTGAATCATATCTATAATCTTGCAGGTATATCTTACTGTCTATTAGCGTATATGGCGGACTTAGCCTTTTTCTGACTCAAATTTGACTATTACTAAGCACTCATTACTAACAGGTCTTTTACCCCTGCTTCGGGTAAGCTAACAGTCTTACTTTCTTTACTGGCTTGTTATCATAATGGTCTGCACAACTCACGTAATCATAGGGGCTCCTTATACTTTCTAATACTTACTAGGATCAATCAGCCCATCTTTACTTACTGCTTGACTTGACAACCTCATCTCAAGTCTTATGCCCCTTGACTGTACTAGAATCAAAGTCAGGAGGTAGGAATAGCCCTTTTCTTGTTGCAACAGATAGAACATATAACTGTACCACATCTGAAAAGATGTGTTTGGGATTCCTGTATTTCCCTCTCTTTGTCATACTTATCTTATTTTCTGACTTTGTCTGTAATCTTAATCAGATCTCATATGGCTAATAAATAAATCAACTCATATATACATTATACTTCTGACTTCCTATTCTGACATTATCAACGTATACTGGGAATAGTACCGATAAAGGTATCATGCTGGGAGGTCTCGGGTGCCTCCTCCTGCTGCTGTAGTTATCATGTAACTGGCTGATGCCCTCTTCTGTTGTTATATCTGATCTTCTGCCTGGGATAGGATTTCGTTGGTGTGACTTATATCTGTATTCAATGAATATGATAAGTTTTAAAAGGACCAACCCTGTACTGTACTGTGCTATGGCACGACTGAGTATGAAAGAAAGGTAACCATCCTATTATGCCTCGCAGCCTCCTGCCTATACTATGTGGTGCACAACACATCCATAGACAAGACTCTACTTAGCACGGCTTGCAAACTCCCTGGGACATGACCTGTTCTGATACCAAGTTTGTCACACCCCACCTTGGAGGGTATGTCGGGAACCTGATGCCTGCTAGACTCTGGACTGCTAAGTGGTCCAGCCTAAGCACGTCTGGTTCTTTTGGCTGGTCCTGGCTCTATTCCAAGAAACCAACCGGCTATATAACGGCTGTAAACACAGCCTCCGGCCAACTGGCCTATAGCCACCTGTACCTGTACTGCCAGCTAACCAGAACACATTCAATATAGGGAAACCAATGCGGGCCGATGAGGCCACCATGCTGTCTAGTTATCTGTACTCAATAATGAAATACTGGAAAGCTACGTGACCAGCAAGGTTACCACTACTGTCAAGCTATGGCCCCACATGGCCAACACAAAAGAAGTAAAAGTACTAACAGCTACACAACTGCACGGCCTCACACGGCCGGCTCAACTGACCACAGGGAAATATATATAGACTGCAAGCCTCTAGGAATAGCAACAGAAATGATGGGGACAGGGCCCCGACCTACCCATACTGTAAAACAAAATAAAACGAAATACACCTCTGGAATTCAGTCTCCGGATGACAGGAGCTGAATACTCGATCACTGACAGGAATCACGAGGGATCACCTCCTCGTCTATGAGTACCTGCAGGCAAGTAATGCAGCGCCCCACCGGGCGTCAGTACCGCTGGTACTGAGTATGTAAAGCAATAACTGAAAGAAATATCTGAAAACAACAATACAACTGATGAAACTGAAATAGAAGGAATAGATTAACTGTCCAATAATGTAAATTATACCTACTCTTAACTATACTAGAAGGAGTAGGAGTCATACCTGGAGACGTGTCATTCTACTGCCGATCTACTCGTATCTAATGTATCATGGCATAACATAACATAACATAACATAGCTCACACAAACCTTACCCGGACCCCATAAGCCGGGAGGTACAACCAACACAGAATCTATACCCCTACCCCGGTCATCCCATCTCCTGTAATAGCTATAAGCATCCTGCCGGTCCCCTGGGTATGCACATGGGCTTGCTGAGCCCCTGACTATCACTGCATCTGAGTCCGGAGGACTCCTGAATCAACACCCGGGCGTATCCGCTCGACAGGGGTGTGTAAGGGCAAATGAAGGCACAATATGGGGAAAACTGGCATCCTATCTTCGTCCCCTGTGGGACGACATGCCACTCCGTAGAGGGACGTATCCTCGTCCTCTGGAGGACGAGTCGATACAGCTATCAACCCTGGGGCGGTCATGGATGCTAGGTAATCTAATCCCGAAGCAATAAAATGGTCTCAACTAGTAATACTATCTGCATATCCCACATACTGAAGCTAATAGTAGTAAAATATCCCTACATACTATGTGCTGAACTAGTAATGGTAATGTGTACGTATTTAATACATGCTGAGACTGATGATAGTATATAGGTATAAATATAATTTTGTTCCATACTGTGCCGAGTCTAACACTGAACAAGATATAGTTTTCCTGCTGAAAACCATGCAGTATACTAAATTTCTGTAATAACATGATTTACTATCTCTGACATGCTTTCTAAACTTCGTTTCAACCTATCATTCTATTTCTGAGATGCCTTACAGATATTACATTATCTTACTGGGTTTCAACTGGATATGATAGTATCCTAACATTCTGTATTACAACATATACTGAGCATGCTCTAAAGTTCCTAACACTTGTTTTAGAATCTATATCATGCTAGCAAGTTTCGTGCTAACTATAACATGATGCTTCTAATATCGTACCAACATTCGTAATAAACATAATACATGACTTCTGAACATTCTACTGGCCTTTAGATTACTTTACTATACCGAGCTTACTAATTTGCCGAAGAAACTAGCTTTACCTACCTTCGCTTCTGATTTCCCGACTAACTGGCGTAGCTTGGTCAGTATTCCAGCTATTCCTCCCAACTGCATTCATATATATATCAATCAGTACTAAATACAACCTTATTCTGAAGGACGACATCACTTTCGATATAATTATAGCCTAAACTTAGGCTTATCGAAAGACGGCCGAAAACTTGCTATTTTTCAGAATTCCAGAATGGAGAAATATTCACTTCACAACTAGGAACACATAGACACTAGTTTGGAGCAATTCCACTTACCTTAGTCCGGTAGCTCGATGATTCGTCGGCCGAATTTCGCGAAACTAAATCCGTAGGGATGCTCTCTGCTGCTAAATACCTCGGTATCTGAGGTTAATTTGAGTTTGGACAACGTTTGGCTGCGTAATCGAATGATTATATGTTTATTCTCCTCTATTCCTCTGTGTTTTCTGGAAATTATGATGAGTTTTACATGAATTAAAACCGAAGTGGGCTTTATATACTTGAGCCTGGACAGGGCCAACGTGTCACGGAGCCAACGCGGAGGCTCCACCTCCGTGACACGTTGCCATCGCGGAGGGGCTCTGCCTCGGCTCCTTCCGCGATCGTTCGACAGGTTATCCGTCCGATCCTTTCACGGGCCTTTCTCTAGCACGTATGACTTTCAAATATGCTTAATCACCGTGCGAACAGGCCATCTAAGTGTCAGAAATCTTACGGGGTATAACACTTTTAAACCCCGATTCCCCCTCTATTTTCCTCATTTTTCATATCTTCCGCGACCAACCTCCCAAAAACCCCTTCCCCCTCAACGTGACACAGACTTAGGCCAAGAATTTCATCGAGTTTCATCAATTCTTCGAATTCAAGGTATGTTCTTCAATTCTATCTCATTTCTTGTTAATTTTCTTCGATATTGAACATGTGATATGAGCTAAACTTACCTTAAGTAGAAATTAAGCTTAAATCAATTGAATTATTGTTGATTGATGTTCAGAGTATCATTGTGATTGCTTGAACTCGTTAATTACATAGTTTAATCGAATTTTTGATAAAATCATAGTTAGGGCTTGCCTTGAGTTTGAAAAGTGAAAAATTTAGTTGAACTAGTGAACTTCATGCTGGGTTGTACATGTGAGTGAGATAAATCGATGTGCTAACTGTTACTATGCTAAAAGACCGACGGATTCTCGGGTGAAGGAAATATTGGAAGTTGCAAGAATTGGGTGAATTGTAGAGGATCATGTAGTTAAGTTGTTCTTTTGTTTCTCCGTGCTAAGTGTTATGGGATAAATTGTTATTGATGGTAATGATTGTGGCTATCTGTACGAAGTCTGAGTAGTACATAGAATATATACCGTCGAATTCTCCAAATGCACTAAGCATATTTGTTATGTTTTGTTGTTTGTTTGTGTAAGTAAGCATGATCTTGCCTTAATGTTGTAATTTTGGCTAAGGACTAAGTGTGGGGTAGCGTAGCTTAACCCAACCTTTGTTGAAGCAAATTTTAATGGGCTGAACATCGATCATGTCTATTTGGGTTGACAGGAAAAATGGCAAGCAGGCAGGACAAGGGAAAAGGCGCATCAACATCTGGCGCCGAAAGAAAAAGAATCAGACTGGGCACAGCGGTCCCAGCAGCACCAGCGGTTCCACGCGGCCAACGCCGTCAATATGGAACCAGGTGGGTGACAGAGGAGGGGAAGAAGTGGTATGCGAAACACAAGGAGAGCAAGTACTTCCCCGAGGAACACATAGCAAGGGAACCGTTGGCACAGGAGTTCCCAAGGATTGTCCAGAGGATCGAGGCAGCTGGGCTGAACTTCATTTTTGAAGAGCCCAAGGAATGCAACTTGCACTTGATTCAGGAATTCTACGCCAACAGGAACCCAACTCTCAGAAGTCACACCATCAAAATAAGGGGGCAAATAGTCACTTTTGAGCCCAACCACCTCAATGCTATCTTAGGGGCGCGGAACACAGATGCCCACGTGCTTTGACAGCTGAATATCACTCCACCATATGCGGACATCAGACGCACTTTGTGTGGAACAAGATTGACGGTTAGGTGGAGCAGACATAAGGAGAGGGGCTACCATCAAACTTTGCCCTACTCACAGATGAACAGGGAAGCCAGGATATGGCTTAAGATCGTGTGTTCCTTCCTAATCCCGGGGGTGCATATGACGGATGTAACCCGGGATCGTGTATGCTTGGTGTATGCCCTGATGAATGGGCTGGAGATCAATGTGGGGGCGGTGATTATCTCCGCAATGAAGAGAGTTCGATTGCATCAGGGGCACAGATACGGATTTGGTGGATTACTCACCACATTCCTGAGGGGCCTAGATATTGAGGAAGGGGCCCTTGACTACATCCCGCAGATGGAGCGGTGGGCCTTAGATGTCACCAAAACTAAGGCTCCCGACACCACCCATGGGCCAGTGCTTACACTAGCCGAGCGACATGGTCGGGATGATCAGTACATGGCTCACATGTACGGGATGCAGATGCTCCAGCTACGGATAGGCGGGAGGCCGGCAACAGAGGAGGAGCTATCGCAACTCGAGCTAGACTACCCTTTTGGCGAAAATGCCAAGGCTCTATGCCGAGTGGGGCCAGCTTTTGTAGAGCCCACGGATGATGATGTCCCCACAGATGAGGAGACACAATGTGAGGACTACAATGTGGTGTCTGATGATGACGATGGGGGTGAGTCAGACATGGGAGATGAAGCAGCAACACCTGATGAAGAAGTGGAGTATTTTGATTAATCAGGGAGTTCCACCACCCAATTTTTATGCTATGTTAATTTTTGTGAACACTGGGGATAGTGTTCAAGATAAGTGTGGGGTGGGAGTAGTTAGGTGCTGGTTCTGTTGTTGTATATGTTCTGTTCTATTCTTGTGCATGATGAAAACTTTTGTGACCCTGTGATTGTGATGTTGTTGTTCTGTCTTGTAATTAAATGTGAAACTGTTGTGTGTTGCTGAATATTTTGCTAGATGATTTTGTACATATTTTTGTTTTATCGAAATGATCGATATTTTAAAATTTTAATTTTTTTTTAATTCTTGGGTTTCTCGGCGTTTGTTTTCGGTTCTTTTACCGAGAATGGTCCCATTGAACCGAAGTCCTAGTTGGTGACCGTTCCCTATGATGGATGGATGACGACCGTCTTAAGGGAAATATAGTCGTTAGGAGTAGATTTTTCAATTATTTTTCAGTTGTTTTCTTTTGTGGGGTGCATCCCAAAACCTATAGTTACTTTATGGTTGCGGAATCCTGGTTGCGTGTTGTACTTGATATTCGAAATGCAAAGGTGATTCGTATGAAAGCATGCAACTTTGTAAATATGTTGAGATACCTAGTCCATACAGTCGATTCAATGTGATTGAGGCTTAATGTTTGAATTCTTGTAATTAGCTGATTAAAGAATCTGTGAATACGTCTTGAATTGAGCATGTGCAATAAGTGTGAAGTGAGGTTTTGTTTATTCCATGCCATTATGAAGTGTCTAGAACTTGCCTGGTGTGTGTACGAAACGAAATGAAGGACGTGTATTATAGGAAAGGATGTAGGCATTTCTTTGTATTAACCGAAAGTTTCTCTTTTTCATTATTGTACCCACCTTGAATGTACACCCTAGTTAGCCCGTTGAGCCTTTAGACTATTATTTTTTTCTTGTGTCAAAATGTGCAAAACGAGCTTTACCCCTTCTTTTCATTAGCCGTAAATTTGATCCTAAACTCTTAAGCGCATAAGAGGAGAAAATAATTTTCCCAAAGCGTCAAAGAGTGAGAATGGTGAAAAGAAAAGAAAAGCAGAGTGATGAAAGGAAAGAAAAGGTTGAAGGTGCACTTGTTATAAATAAAATATAAAGAAGGTGTCTGAATAATCTTTGTTATCGAGTCAATTGTGCTTAAAGATATGGGCCAAACTAAAGACAGACTTCAAGAATGGGAGGATGAAGGAAGAAACAATGCCCATGAGTTTGATGGGATGTATTGAAAAGGCGCTTAAGGATGCTAGTGGCTATTATTGGTTAGCCCAATATTTACTAGTTTTGTAGCTTACATTACAACCCGTTAAAGTCCTACGTGATCCTACATCACATTTCCTTATATTAGTGGAGTAATGCACTAAGGGCAAGCCTATGGTTCATGACATGATGCATGTGAATTCTTTCGGGAGAGAGAGTGAAATTGTGTTTATATGCTCCTGCATGTAACCGTTAGAGTTCATGTGATTAAAAAGGGGAAAATTCTCTTGCGTTGTGAGGGCACATGCTTGATGAAAGATTAAGTTTCGTGTCAGATATCTTGATCAGCTGATTCGCATGAGTTTGCCAATATCGAGAGTCGATTCTTAAGTCTAGGAGGTCTTGATGTGTTGAAGGTCATTGCATCGATAGGACCATGCGTGTTTTCTTGATGATTTGCTATATTGAATAATCGGTATGACCATAGCCTGAATTGTCGAACCAAAGTAGCCAGGTTGGGGTGTAAATTGCATGAGGTGTAAGATTGTTGTTCGGGGACAAACAAGGATTTAAGTGTGGGGTAAGTTATCTTGGGCAAATTTATATGCCCAAGTGATACTTAAATGTGTCATTTTAGCCTTGCTTATCTATCAATGTTTATACATTCTCATGTGATTTACAATAAAATGTGAATTTATACTAACCAATATGATTAGCGTTGTTTTACAGGGGAAATGTAATTTTGGAAAGCTAAAATGCGTGTTGGGAGAGATCGAGGTTGGACTCGGATGTTAGCAAAGGACAAAACATTGGACGACACAAATTAAAGGGGCTCCGGATGGAGCCGTGTCACGCTGCCATCGCGGAGGCCTTCTACCTGGATAGGGAATTTTTGGACAAATTCCAGTGTGGGTGCGCGTTGGGGCCGTGGCACGTTGGCCTAGCTCCGCGTTGCACGCCGTGCCACGTTGGGCCTTAGTACCTGGACAGTCAATTTCCAGTAAGGTTCCGCATTAGTGGCGTGTCACGGAGGTAGTGCTCCGCGATGCACTCCGTGACACGTTGGTAGTTATTCCGGGAAAAATTCCCACTAGTATAAATAGAACACTTAGGTTCATTTTTCATAATTCTGACTTTGTGGAGCAAGAACGTGGGTTACAGGCAGTTGAGGGGACGAAAATCTCAGGGTTTTTCTCTATCTCCTACTTCATTAATTCAATTGCTTGTATGTTTAACACTCATTTAACGATGTTTAATCCACAAATGAGTGGCTAAATCCTAGTCTTGCTGAGGTTAAGAACAATTGTAATGAAATGTGATTGTTGATTAAGTTGGTTTTTCATCTTTTCTTTCATGGTTGTTGTATTGATTCTTGTTCTTACTGCATTAATGTGTGGCCTATGTTAATGTATATCTAGAAAGTCCGGTTTCACTCGAGAGAGCAAGAAATTGGAAAGTTATGAATCAATAGGATATGATCTTTTCTTAGTTTGGGAAAATTGAGAATTGATTTACCTTCAGGATAGAAATATACCTGAAAGTCATATTAGTCAATTAAGGAACCGGTTTTGTATGGCTAAAACATGAATTTCGTTTACTCACAGAAATGTAGGTGGGCGGTTCATGATTCTTAAGTTGGGTTAAATACGAGAGTTTTAATCCATTGGCAATAGTTCTTGACTAGCAACCGAAGGAAAAGTTAACCAAGTTATATCGATAATTTATTTCCTTACATGTTTGTTTAACCTCAGCACGCTCACATTCATAGTTCAGACTCAATTTATATAATCTTTGTAGATTTAGCATAAAAATTAGAAATCAAAATGTCAAACTCTTCTTTGCACTGTTGTCTTCATTGTTAGAGTTAAAATATAGTACACTTGAGTAGATTGTTACCTTATCCCAGTCCCTGTGGGATTGATACTTGGCTTACTTAAGCCACTTTACTACTTGTTCGACCACGTGCACTTGCATGTAGCTTTCTACCCAAAGCAAAAAACCCCGAACATATGCGGGTGGCTTGTCCTTTGTTCTATCCATTGGATAGGAATGTGTAGGCCAACGGTGTGATTACATTGGTCACCAAAATCGACAAAGAGGCTCCAGTTATGAAGCAGGCAAAGTATACAGGGAAGATGACTCAACCACCACCTTTGGCGTCCACTCACACAGCAACCGCACCGCTTCATATAGTCGAGTTCCACAATTCTTAACCTCCTGATTTGCAAAACATTGCACAAAGGGAGAAAATGTGTAAGAACCAACTAGTGTGGTTAGCCAAGTCTATTCCGTCTATCATACAGAGTGCCATCAAGAAAGCATTGCAGCGTACTAAAGATAAGTTGGGCAACCTATGCTATATAGTTGACGTCCTTGAAAGTCTAGTGGGTACTTTGAAACAAGAGGTGGCTTCACTCACTGCACCTCCATCCACTGGCCAGCCAAACCCTTGTGAACCTGAGGCGGTGCCCGCATAGCCCGAAGCACCCAAAAGCCTACCGGATGATTGATGGGTGGATTATGAAAGTGATTTAGAATTAATGTCCAATGAGGAAACCTATCATAGCCACCCTCCTAAACATCTGATGTGCTCAGTGTATTATGTCGATCATTCCTGGAGTCTAGGTGGAGTGGCAACATCATCATACCATGAGCTTCGCACTTTACCGAAAAATTGGATGGTGCAAGGCCCCATGCAACCTTTAGCACTCCCACCTGACCCACAACAACCTACGCTGAAGAGACAACTTCTTGCCATTTTGATGATGCCATATATACTTAGAAGCCGCGACCCAATCACTAACTCAATCAGGAAGCCTCTTTCACTTTCTTGTCTTTTCTTTGGATATATTGGGGGCAATGTCTAATAACGTTTGGGGGTGGGATGATTCTTGCTCTTTGGATGTTGAAATTTTTGGTGTGCTAAAAATTCTCTTGATGGTTGATGGCTAATGATCAAATGGGGTCTTTGTTTTGAACTACGAAATCTTGAATGAAATGACCTAGAGTCTTGTTTCTTTTTCACCTTTGTAAATAGTAGTGTAGTAATTAAAAATCCGAGGGTTATCTTTAGACCATGGTTCTTTCTCGAGGAGCATTCTTTTGTTTTGTTTATTTTTATTGTCGAACCGAGTTGGTATTTCCCGATGATAGATTGAGTGGCGACATTCTTAAGGGAAAATGCCATGTTTTTTTGAGTCTTTTATTAAGTTGTTTTGAGAGGCATTGCTGAAAAAAAGTTGACGAAATGAAATTTTAAAATGAGGGCACGAGAATAAAGATAATGAGCAAGTGTTGGCACTATAGCATAGCATTCTTTGTCATACGTTGTAAATTCTTTGCTTTACTTATGATGTTTGCCTGCTTTGATGTCTTAACATGATATCCTTTGTTGATAATGACTCTTGTAGACCCTTTAAGGGTGATGCCTTGTGTAGTGAGGAAATTTTTGATGAATCGTATGCATAACATCTTGTCTAGAACATGCCCCAAATGTTATTCAAGGCAAAATCCTAGTGCCACAACCCGAACATATGCCCGGATCGAGACACGGGACAAGGAGCCCTGAGAGGCTCCAAGTCATCCCATGACATGAACATACATCTAACTCAATCAAACAAAGAGGAAGACTTAACATAATAAGCAAAGCAGAAGTCTAAGAATAATATATATTCCAAAATATACAACGTGAGTCTGAAGCTGAAGACAATCTATTATCTGAAAAGACTCTAAGTTTGATGAGCTGATGGGACAAGACCCCAACTAACTCTCTAAGTCTGAAACTGAAAATATACCCACATAACTAAATCGAAGAGGGCTGGCTAGTGGCGGGGCTGAGTCTAAAGATCAGAGTCTGTATCATGAAATGATACAACATAGAGTATGCGGTCAGTACGTGGAATGTACACAGTATGCAAGGTAAGTAAAACTTCTTAATTAGTAAAATCATTTAAAACATGCATGATATAAAAAATAATCAAATAAAGAATCTGAGAGTAGGACTTGCATGCTATTTTCTGAAATCATGATCTGAACATAACATAACATCACAACCAAATCGAATGACACAAAGCTGACATTTGATAATCGCAAGTAAAACTGAACATTGGGTTAAACCTTCTTTAGAACATATATATATATAAACATATATATATATATATATCATGAATGATAAACAAGCATAAATTAAATCATGAGGAATAATGGGAGACTCATCTTATAACTGACATACCACGATAGAGCTTACGTGGTCCCAACTATCAGACTCACTTGGTTAGAGCCGTCCATAGCCTTGCCAAGGCTAGGGACGAAACCATGACATCAATATCAAGCTCAAGGCCCAATAGGGGCGGGGATAGCTCACAAGGGAGGTCCTAAAGTATATATAATATGTAAACTACATTGGTGCATAGTTCTGAGGCATAGGATTGATGGACCCTTATCCCACTCGGTGCTAGACACTACTACCAAAAACATGCATATGCTCTCCACCTTTTTTCAACGAAGCTGACCATCGTCTAGTGACGAAGCTAAATAATAAAATACATATCAAATTTGAAATAATATCTGAGGATATTTTGCTCAAACCATACCATAAGCTTAAAGTAAAAGGGGAGTTTTAACTCCAAAACCATGTGGTATGTTTAATCGTGAAATCATAAATCATACTTGAACATATGGGCATTTCCCAATAGTTTAATCATGATAGAAAACATTTAATTCACTTGAAAATATCACAAACATGGGTAACTTGAAAACATGCTTTTCATCAACATTATCTCATCATACTTGAACATTCATCATAAATCTCAACTTTCATGCACTTCTCATAAATGGGCATTTTAATTTATAAAGCTTGAAAACGTGATTATAATTGAAAATAATGTAAAACATGGCCATGAATTATAATTCAATAATAGGGACATATTTAAATTATACCCATGTAGAAAATTAGGAATTTCTTGCATCGGGTTAAAACCCCATAGAATCAACATATGAATTTGCATAATTGAGAGAGGGATTGGGCATGAGTGTGAATGAATTCACCCATTCATGACCCTACATACTTGGGTTAACGATCCCTTGACTTTACTTGAACAGACCAAGAAGATTTGAAGAGATTGAAGAAGAAACCTAGCTCCCTTCTTGAGAGAAAATCTAATATAAGCATGTTTGAAGATAGTAAGGATTTAGGCTAGGTTAATCTCTTTAATCTGACCTTAAGGAAGCCCAAAACGATATCATATAGGGGTTAGAAGCATAGGATTTTACCAAAATACCCCCAAACTGCAAAAAAGAACACCTAGAACTGCCAGTTCCAATGACCAACAGGACAAGTCGTTGGGAACGACTCGTCCTGAGGTTCGTTGTTGCCTACTACTGCTTCACTAAACTGCTTATAACTTTTTACTCCGAACTCCAATTGATGGAAGGTCGAATATGTTGGAAAGAAGACTTCAAGATCTTCAATTTGAGGTGCTGAATCACCAAAAACATTTAGTAAAATGGGGGCTATGCTCATTTTAAGTTGACCCTTGTAAGAACTTATACGAACACTCAATTAGTAAGGAGGCTCTCAACTCAACCTTATGTTAGAGGTTCCTTATGAACTTAATTTGCATCCAATGCATTTCTTATACTTAGGAATTGACCTTAACACATTGATTTCATAAATTAATAGGACTCGATCCATATACGTAAAAACAGTTCTAGACATTGGTCGAGATTTTTAACAAATTGGGAGAACCAACAACCCATCCAACAGGTCAGGGTAACAAACAACGGACCATTCGACTATTCATTGGTTTCCCCCATTATTCCTTCGAAAATTCTCTGAATGTGTTTCAACGACCACAAACAACAATCCGTTCAACCAAGCCATGGTTCGTACATTCCTATCGTAGGTTCTGGGCAAATTTCTTACAGCTCTTTGGACATGAAGCAACGAGCACCTCCAACGACCCGTTGGATACTACAATGAACTGTACTGAGGATTGTTGTTTGGTTCGGGTATTGTTTTCCTACTATTTTTTGCTATAAGCCTCGGGTATAACCTAGGGAATTTTTGGGGTGTTACATTATCTCCCCCTTGGGAACATTCATACTCGAATGTAGATCAAGAAACTGAAAGGCTAGGGAAGGAACTGCAATCCCAAAACCAAACAATTGGAGCTGAAACTAACGGAGTGACTGACTCCGGATTGAGATTCTTGATTAAACTGAATTCATGAAACATACGTGCATGCTAAGACATGAAAGAAACGAAGAGAAATGAACTTGACATGAAACTGAATATAGTACTAAGGCATGAATCTGAATATAGTACTAAGGAGGAAACTGATATCTAATGATGGAACTGGGGATTGAAGGGAAAAGATACAGGTGTTTAGCCATTATATCTATTTCAGCCTCCAGTGTAGCTCCCTCAATAAGATGATTTCTCCACAAAACCTTCACTGAGGCTACTTCCTTATTTCTCAACATATGAACCTGATGATCAAGGACCCCGACTGGTACCTCCTTCTAGGTAGACTCTCCTTCACCCGAATATCCTCTACCAGAATCACTAAAGATGGATCTCCGATGCATTTCATAAACAAGGACACATGAAACACCAGATGCATCGAAGCTAACTCTGCTAGTAGCTACAACTCATAGGCCACCTTTCCAACACGTCTCACAATCCTATATAGCCCAACATACTAGGGACTAAGATTCCCCTTCCTCTCGATCCTCAAAGAGTCAAGAAATCTCCACTTGCCACAAAACGAAGCTCAAGCATCAAATTAGGAATTTTCCCTTCCATAACCCTTTTGAATGATCAATCTGGTCAAATACATATTCTACATAAGAAAATAAAATCATTGACACCCATATTGATATACTTCCATTTCTGGTCCAAAAGTCAATCAAAAAGTCAACCCCGGGCCCGCAAGGGCAAAATTTGAATTTTAATTGAAAAGAATCATGTTATCCATAACATAAAGAACTCAAATATGAAATTCTATTAGAAATGGAGCTTAAATCGGCTTTGAATTCATCAAAATATGGTTTCTTAACTTTAGACCCAAATCTCCAATTTTATTCCAATAAATTCATGAATAAAATGAAAAGCAACTGCATAAATCATGGAGAAATACCATAATATGGATTATATAGTTACCCCCTTGATAAATAGAGAAGAATGCCGCAAAAATAACTCAATTCTAAACTCCAGAACTCCAAATATACTCAAAACCAAATAAACACAGTATGTGCAAAAATACACTATTCAGATATTTATATAGGGCTACACCAGCACCACACCAGCAACTTTAATTTCTACTAAAATAGTCATAACATCATCATACGAACTCAAAATAAGATGATTCTTTTTCCTACAATTCCTACATAATGATAAGGACCTATTCGTCCAAACAAAACTCCATTTGGTGCTCGTTTTCCCAGTCAAAGATCATTTTTGCTCGTTCAAAATTTATTTCATATTTTGTAATAAAAACCTAGTCTTGACTTATTGAAATTGCACCAAAATTTTCCAATAACTCCTTTAATTCATGCTAAGATTTTGAAAGTCTTGGATAATTTTTTGATCTCAAAAACTAAAAATGAACCTCTGAGTTTCCACATTTAATGCTTAAAATCATGCTAAACACACAAAACGTTCAAATCAACCCAAAACTCATTCGGAATCCTCCGGTCACAAACCAAATATGCAATTCAATCATCAAACACATTTTGGACCTGTTGGAATCATCAAACTACCAATATGAGGTCATTTCAATCGAAAGTTGACCACGATCAAACTTAGCTTCCTCAAAGCTCATAAATTCGACCAAAGGTTCAAATCACTCCCGAACACCTTTGGATCCATGCAAACTATCCAACTAAGTCATAAATCACCATACAAAATAATAGAGCTTTCGAGATCCAAATTTGAAATCATTAACTTGAAATGTTGACTTTGGTCAAACTTCTCAAACTTCAAACCTTCCAAAAACCGAAAATCTTATCCAATCTTCATCGGATCATCTCGGAAATTGTGTCATCCATCTTCGCAAATCATAAATAACAAAATAAAGACACGAAAAGGTTCAACATCAGGAAATGCACCAAAATCACAAAATGACCATGTTGGTTGTTACACTTCTAGGCTTGGCTAATAACTGCGCTACATGAACTTCTACATACACGACATCTATGGCTTGGATAGGGAGTTATCCTAAAACATACACATTTTAACCATCATTTCCATCATGGGGGAACAATCATTGGGCTAAGAGTAAGAAAATTATGAGCAAGAATCATTCAAGAAATCTAAGAAGGACATATACTTGATATAACACGATCTTATGAGTTGATAAGGAAAATCTTAAGGAATGTGTCCATAGAGATGAATAGGATAAGTGTCAGTCAACCCAATGCCTCTGAAATACGAGCCAACGTAGGTATCATCAGATTATTTGGGACCTCCTTTGTATGTTTTCCCATGTCCCAAGGGGCCTTCAGCTTTATATCGATATAATGGTAGCATCCTTAGCCCTTGCAAGGCTTTGTACGGCTCTGCCCACTTGAGTGTGATAGTCAGGACCACGTAATTTCTATCATGGTAATGTTGGTTATATGACGAGTCTCCCATTGTTCCTCATGATTTCAGTTATGCATGTTTATCATTCATGATATGTATATATATATATATGTTCTAAAGAAGGTTTGACCCAAAGTTCAGTTTTACTTATGATTATTAGATTTCATCTTTAGGTCATTCAATTAAGTTATGATGTTCAGTTATGTTAAGGTCATGATTTCGTAAAATAGCATGCAAGCCTTACTCTGAGATTCTTATCTTGATTATGTTTTATATTATGCATGTTTTAATGATTTTACTTACTTAAGAGGTTTTATTTACCTTGCATACTTAGTACATCTAACGTAATGACCACATACTCTATGATGTATCGTTTTATGGTACAGGCTCCGATCATCAGACTCAGCCCCTTCACTAGCCAGCTTTCAGAGTTAGCATCCTGTCTCAGTTGGTAAGTCCTCTTCTCCCCTGGACCCTCCCATATCAGTTGTTTCTTTAAATTTTTAGTTTCAGACTTAGAGAGTTAGTTGGGATCTTTTCCCATCAACTCATAAGACATAGAGGTTTTTCAAACATAGATTGTATTCAGCTTCAAGCTCGCGTTGTATGTTCTGATGTTATGTTATGTTTTGACTTCCGCTATGTTTATTATGTTAAATCTTCCATTGTATTTATTAAATTAGATGTATGCTCACGCCATAGGTCGGCTTAGAGTTTCTCGGGGTTCTTTGTCCCGTGTCTCGATCCCAGACCATGTTCGGGTCGTGGCAATTACATCTGCACAGTTACAATTCCTACCCTAATCACTGAAATGAGCAGGAAGTCGAGAAAACTTTTGAAAATTCAAGTAAGTAAACATGTTCAATTCACAACAATCTTGCTCTGTATGAACTGATAAAACCCAGTGATTCCTCAAACTCACCGAAAATAGGTTGAGGAAGATTATCAATAGGGTGTTGTGATTCTATTGAACGTGCAGGAATTTGAAATGCTTAGCACTAAAATTGATTGATAAAAATGATTTACGGGGTGTGGTATATGTTGGTGGTACACTGGGTAGATGTAAATAATGGACATTGATAGCATAAAATGGGGAAGTCTGACTACCCAAATCGAACAGATAATTTTCCTGAATAACTAAACTAACCTAGATTAGGATAGGCTTCACAAGATTTCTTACGACTTGTGGTTTCGTACTACAACTCATAGGAAGGCTTATTGGGACTATCATAAGCCATTTGTGAATGAACATGATGGTATGAAACCTAGCACTACCTGTAGTATCTTACTACGAGCCATACCATGTAATCGTACCACAAATATGAAAGGGTCAAAGTGCAAAAGAAATGGTACGATCCTTACTATGACTCGTGAAAGGAAATCATGATCCATAACATGAGTAATAGAAAAATATAGAAGAACACAGTTTATGAGAATTCCTCAGTACGCCTTCTAGTACGAACTGTATCATTATAGTACGAGTCGTAACTAGGAGTTGTGACAGGCCCATCATGAACTATAAGTCATAGTAGCCGTACCACCATGGTACGACACGTACTGTAGACTCATGGAAAACTTCAGAGGGTATTTTTCATTCTTTCTTTTTCTCAGATCATTCATAATAACCCTTTTCTCCACAGGTACAATGATGCTAAAAAGGATATCAATGAAAAAGCCCCAAGACAAGCGAGTTAGAGCTGAGATAACTGGTAGGAGGGCATTGAGAGATGAGCCCTCTGACTCAGATCAATCAGGAATCTCTCCTAGTGATTTAGTGGAAAAATACCGATTTGAGACTTCTAAAACTTATAAGCCACGGACCACTAGGGCTCAAGCCAAGGTACAGGGTGAAGCTACTTCTACTGCCTCGGCCACTGCTCCCTAGTCTGAAGAAGGGGCAGAAGAATAGGTTCAAGAATCTGGGAGTGGCTCTAATGAGGAAGAAATGTACCAGGAGGCCCAATCTAGATATGAGGGCAATGAGGCCACAAAGGAAGAAGGTGACCAAACTCCGCCTTGGGAGAACCGCACTATTAGGTGGAGAGTACCTGGTACTCAAGAGATATACGAGAAGGGTTTTGCTCTCACCTCCAAGAATCATTTGAGTTGGAGCATATAGGAAGAACCACATATCCTCACCAGTTCCTAGAATGAGGTAAAGGAAATGAAATGGATATTCGATTTCTACGGATTCGACTGGATGGCTAGAACTACGAGAAATATAGTCCTGCAATTGTCTTAGAGTTCTACGCCAATTATTTGGCCATGATGGAGCAAAATACAAAGAAAGGTGGGTATAAATTTATAGAACAACCCAAGCTCAAGGGTGTGGTAGTACGAGGTCACATAGTTGATATCTCCAAGCATATTATTTCTCGAGTACTCTATGGGCTATAATTTAGAGCTCCAAACATTACAGATGAGTATTGATATAGAATGGAAGCCCTAAAAAGGGTAAAGTAGTTGGGTTATAAGGAGTGGCAGAACTAAATTTAATAGCTAGCTAGGGTTCTATAGGATGACAAGGAGGACGTGGACTAGGTGGCTAGTGGAAAGAAGGTCAACAAATCCTCGCTGAACTTCATAGCAAAAGACTATTGGACACTAGTTTGCAGTGGATTGGCACCGGCGATTAATTAAAACACCCTCAGTGTAGATAGAGCAGCCCTGGTGGCATGTATCATGTTGAGATACGCCATCAATATTTCGAGGGTCATTGTAGAGGAGATTTGAGATAGGGCTTTGGGATTGAGCACTACCATCCCATTCCCATTATACCCTGAAAGCCCAAAGATTAGATCTAGGAATTAAAATAAAATAAAATATAAAATCTGGCACTAGGAATATAATGAGTCACGAGGACACCCATGAGAGCATCCCACAAGTCAAGATGTTACTCGTGGGGAGGCCAGATGATGAGTGTGTAGTTTGGGAAACAGTATCCCTACGGGCGTGACCACGAGTCGTGGTCAGACACTACGAGTCATTAGGTCAATCGTGGGGTGGGTGAGTAAGTAAAAGAGAAGAGGAGAGGCAGTGTACTCGACGGAAGAACCCCACGAGTCATGGTCATTCCCCATGATTCATGGGAAGGGTCGTGGTCAGTTAGTTGAAGAATTAATTGGTATGGGGGCAGTGTACATAACGGATGGTGGCCAAGAGTCGTGGTCAATAGTGATGGATCGTGATGTTTCCTGTGACAAGCCCAAAGGATCAGATGAGTAGTGTAATTGATGGACGACTCCACAAGTCATGGCCCAGGGTAATGAGTCGTAAGGTCCCTCGTTGGGACCATTTGGCAGTAATTTTCTATGAATTTAGTAAGGGATTTTCTGTAATTCCTAAGATCCTAAGGCATAAACATGGTTGTTTTGGGTTATGAATGATGACTTTTGAAGGGGTTAAGTTCATTTTAGGCCTTATTCATTCAGGCATGCAAGGTAGAAGGTGAAAGAGGGTGATCATAGCTAGTGTTGCTCAATTCATCTTCAATTTCTTCTTGGGCTATAGAATAAGTGTAGGAATTAGGTACCAACAGGTATGTAGGGTTATGAATGAGTGATTTCTTCGATACCCATGCCCAATCCTTCTCTAAATCATGAATGATCTATGACTAATCTATGGGGTTTTAACCTAATGCATGAATTTTCTATTTCTTTACATGGTTATGATTTAAATATGTTTCTATTATTGAAATATGAAGCATGGGAAAATTTTATGAGAAGTTCTAGTTTCTAGTTTTATAAATTAAAAACCCATTGATGAGAAGTTCATGAAAGATGACATTTGTGGTGAATGTATGATGATGATGAGATGTTATGATGAAAAACATGTTTTTCAGATACCCATGGATATAATCATGTTTTCGATATGAATTAAGTATTTTCAAGTATGATAAAGCTTTGGGAAATGCCCACATCTTCAAAGTACTATTGATGATTTCTCGAATTGATCTTACCACATGGTTTTGGGGCGAAGACTCCTAATTATCTTTCAGCTTGTGGTATGATTTGAGTTAAAGCTTCTCAAATACATGATTTAATATTTGAGATGTATTTGGTGATTGAGCTTCGTCAATATATGATGTTTAGCTTCATTGAATAACGATATAGAGCATATGCATGCTTTTTGGAGTAGTGTCTAGCAACGAGTAGGCTAATGGTCCATCACCCTATGCCTTAGAACTACGCGCCAATATAGGTTTATACTTATATGCTACTTCGGGACCTCCCTTGTGAGTTATCCCCATCCCTATTTGCCCATGAACTTGATATCGATATCATGGTATTGTCCCTATCCCTAGCAATGCTTTGGAAGGCTCTACCCCCTTGAGTGTGATAATTGGGACCACGTAAGCTCTATCATATTATGTCCGTCAAAAGACGAGTCTCCCATTGTTCTTCACGATTTCAATTATGCATGTTTATGATTTATGAGATGTCAGTATCTATGTATGTTCTAAAGCAGGTTTGACTCAATCTTATGTTTTACTCATGACTACAAGATTTCATCTTTGAGTCAATCGATTTAGTTATGATGTCAAGTTATGATGAGATCATGATTTAAGAAAGAACACATGTAGGCCATACTCTCAGATTATTATTGTCTACGTTTTATATTATGCATTATCTTTAAATAAATATACTTACCCTGCATACTCGGTACAATCCATGTACTGACCGCATACTTTATGTTGTATCATTTCATGATACATGACCCGACTCCCAGGTTCAGCCCCACTCTTAGTCAGAATTCTGAGATCTCATCGTACAATTTTGGTGATTACTCATCTCTCTAGGAACAGACTTTTCAGATTTTTTATATGTATTTTAGTTTCAACTTTGTGAAGTTAGTTGGGGTCTTGTCCCATCAACTCATCATAATAGAGGCTTTTCAGACATATGGTTGTATTCAGCTTCAGATTGTGTATTATGATGTTATGTTTGATTTAGACTTCCTCTATGATAATCTTGTTGATTCATCTATTTTATTGATCGCGTTAGATGTATGCTTATGCCATGGGTCGACTTGGAGTCTCTCGGGGCTCCTTGTCCCGTTTCGCGATCCAATCCTCCGTTTGGGTCGTGACAAACTTGCTATCAAAGAAATAGGTTTGAAGTTTCCTAGGGTGTCTAAAAGCCACATTAAGTAGAGTCTTTTTAATGGGTGTAAAGCGCGCCACACTTATGATGAAGAGGCTAAGAAACATTTAGGAAATGTTCCCTTCTTTTATGGTATATGTCATGCAATGAAATGCCTTTCTATCCTTCTAAGTCGTGCTATTCGCGATTGCAGAACCATGACTCCTCAAACAATGAATGGTAGAAGGAATGGGAATGGAGAAGGCCACGGGGATGGCAATGGTAATGGGCACCAACAGGCCCCACCAATTCAGGGGCACCAGGCACCTGAGCCGATTGCCCATGTTGAGTTTCGGGCTGCTATTCAGATGCTTGTGTAGGCCTTGACCGCTTAGGTTAATCAACAATAGTTGCGCATGTTTCGCAAAATGGCAATGCAGCGGCAGCTCGAGTTAGGGATTTCTTGAGAATGAACTTGTCCGGCTGGTTCGGTATAGGTAAAAACCGACACGCAAGTGCACGTGGTCAAACAAGTAATAAAGTGGCTAAGTAAGCCAAGTATCGAACCAAGGAGACTATGGATAAGTAAAATTGCTTAACTATACTATATTCTAGCTTTACTTCTAATTATGCTGACAACAACGTAACCAACAGTTAAATAAGTTTTTGTTTATAAATTATATATACTAAAACTATTAACAATTATTTACTGTGAATTGAAACTATGGATATGAGCATGCCAAGGTTAAGAACAAGTAATGAATTTGATTATAATCATACTTTGGTTATTCTTCTCTTCATGTTGCTAGCCAAGAACATTAGCCTAGAGATTAAAACTCTCGTATTTAATCTCACTTTAGAATCATAAACCATTCGTCTACATTTCTGTGATCAAATGCAATTTATGACCTAGCAATACAATTTCGGTTCCTAAATTGACTAATACGGCTTTCAAGTATATTTCTATCAGGAAAGCACATCAAAACCCAATTTTCCCAAATCAAGTTAAGAACAATACCCTATTAATTCACAACTTTCCAATTTCGTGCTCTCTCGAGTGAAATTGGACTTTTTAGATGTACATTAATGTCGGCCACACACTAATGCAGTAGAAACAAGAATTAATAGAACAACATGGAAGAAGAAGATGAAAAACCATACAATTAACAATCAAAATTCATCACCATTGTTCACAACCTCAGCAAGGAAGAGAATTAGCCACTCATTTGTGGATTAATCATCCTAAAACAAGTGTTAATCATACAAACAATTGATTGAAAGAAGAAAGAAAGAGAGAAAAACCCTTAGCGTTTTCGTCCCTCAACTGCCTCTAACCCACGTCCTTGCTCCACCAAGTCTGAATTCATTAAAAATAAGCTAAGTGTTCTATTTATACTAGTGGGAATTTTTCCCGGAATAACAAGCAACGTGTCACGGAGGCCAACGCGGAGCACAGCCTCCGTCACACGGCGTGGACGCGGACCCTCACTGGAAATCCAGGGTCCTGGAATATAGCCTCAATATGGCACGGAGTCCAACGCGGAGGCCTATCTCCGTGCCACGGAGCTGTCGCGAGGCATCACTGGAATTTGCCAATAAAATCATCCTCCAGGCAGTGTGCCTCCGCGATGGTAGCATGGCACGACTCCATCGCGGAGCCCCTTTACATTGCGCCTTCCAATGCCTTTTCCATGCTCGCTTCCAAGTCCAATTCCGATATTACTCCAACATGCATTTTAGCTCCTAAAAATCATGTTTTACCTGCAAACAAATGCTAATCATGTTGGTTAGTATAAATTCACATTTTATTACCAATTACATGAAAATGTATACACATTGCATAACAAACAAGGCGAAAATGATACGTTTGAGTATCACTTGGGTATATAAATCTACCCAAGATCACTTACCCCACACTTAAATCCTTGTTCGTCCTCGAACAACACATACACAACTCATGCAAATTACATCCCAACCTTCGCCACTATGGTGCGACAATTTATGGTACGGTCATACCAATTATTCAATTTTTGCAAATCATCAAGAAAACATGCACGGTCTTAACAATGTAGTAACCTTTAATACATCAAGACTTCCTAGACTTTAAGAATCGACTCTCGATATCGGCAAACTCATGCAAATCAGCTAATCAAGATATCCGACACGAAAATCAATCTTTCATCAAGCATGTGCCCTCACAACTCAAGAGAATCTTCCCCTTTATGTTCATGCAACACACCAACATTCAAGTAGGGGCATGTAGAAATTAATTTCACTCTCTCTCCCAAAAGAATTCACATGCATCATGTCATGACCCATAGGCTTGCCCTTAGTGTATTACTCCACTAATATAAGGAAATGCGATGTAAGATCAAGTAGGACTTTAATGGGTTGTAATGGAGGCCATGGAACTAGTATATATTGGATTAGCCAATAATAGTCACTAGCATCTTTAAGCGCCTTTTCAACACATTCCCATCAACTCATGACATTGTTTCTCTCTTTTCTTTTTTTTTCATCTCACACCATTCATGCTGGTTTACTTTCGTACTGCCCATTTCATCAAACACATTTGACACAACAACAAAGGGTTTTTATGTACCCTCAATATCATTTAATTATGATGAGTGCACCCTCCACCTTTTTCTTTTCTTTCCTCACTCTGCTTTTCTTTTTCTTTTAACCCTTCTCACTCTTTGACACTTTGGGAAAAATTTTCTTTTCTTCTTAAGCGCGTAAGAGTTTTGTATAGACTTTACGGCTAATGAAAAGAAAGAATAAAGCTTAGTTTATACATTTTTGGACAAAAGAAAGAAAGAATTGGCTAAAGGCTCAACGGGCTGACTAGGGTATACAGTCACATAAAAATGAAAGTATGACAAGAAAAAAAAAATATAGAAACTCTCGGTTAAAAACAAAGAAATGCCTACATCCTTTCCAACACTACACCTCCTTCATTTGGTTTTGTACACACACCAGGCAAGTTCTAGACACTTCACAATAGCATGGAATAACAATACCTTAGTTCACACTTCATGCACATGCTCGATTCAAGATGCATTCACAGACTCTTTAATTAGCCAATTACATGAATTCAAAATTAAGCCTCAATCACACCGAATCGAATTCTACAGCCTAGGTAGCTCAACATATTTACAAAATTGCATGCTTTCATACGAATCACTTTTACATTTTGAACATCAGTTACAACACGCAACCAAAATTTCACAACCAGATAGTAACTACAGGTTCAGTGATGCAATCCACCAAAGAAGAAAAACTTAAAATAAATTAAAATCACTACTCCTACTGACTACATTTCCCTTAAGACGGTCGTCATCCATCCATCATAGGGAACGGTCACTAACTATGACATCGGTTCAATGGGACTATTCTCGGTAAAAGAACCGAAAACAAACTCCGAGAAACCCAAAATAAAAACCGAAATTTTTTTGCAAAACATCGATCATTTCGATGGAAAAGTATTTACAAAATATTTTAATATGTACAAAATATTTTCGCAAAATTTTGAAAATTGTCGATCATTTCGATAAAGAAAAAAAAATATTTACAAAATTTACAAAATTTTCACTGGCAACCACAACCTTTCAAAACACACATCATTTACCACAAAAATATATACAGATACAACACAAATCAGTTCATAACCACAGGGAAACATAAAAACATACATGCAAAACAAAGGAAGAACATACAGCAAATTAGCCCAGGTTCCAGCACCTAGCTACTCCCCACCCCACACTTAAATCGAACACTATCCCTATTGTTCACAAAAATTAAAAATAACACAAATTTCGGGTGGTGGAACTCCCTGATCAGTCGAAATATTCGACTTCTTCATCTGGTGCTGCTGCCTCGTCGCTCATGTCCGAGTCACCTCCATCATCGTCATCGGACTCCACATCGGAGTCCTCCCGATGTGTCTCCTCGTCCGTGGGGACATCGTCAGTGGGCTCAACGAAGGCTGGTCCCACTCGGCACAAAGCTCTAGCGTTCTCGCCAAATGGGTAATCCAGCTCCAACTGCCATAACTCATCCTCTGTAGCTGGTCTCCCACCAATCCGGAGCTGAAGCATCTGCATACCAAACATCCGAGCCATGTACTGATCGTCACGAGCATGTCGCTCGCCCAGTGTCAGCACTGGCCCGTGTGTGGTGTCGGGGGCCTTAGTTTTGGTCACATCAAGGGCCCTCCGCTCCAACTGCGGGATGTAGTCCAAAGCCTCTTCCTCGACATCGAGGCCTTGGAGAAAGGTGGTGATGAGTCCGCCGAACCCATATTTGTGGCCCTGGTGTAGTCGGGCTCTCTTCATGGCGGATATGATAACCGCCCGAACATTAATCTCCAGCCCTTTCATAAGGGCATACACCAGGCAGACACGGTCCCGGGTCACATCCGTCATGTGAACCCCCGGGATCAAGCACGAACACACTATTTTCAGCCATATTCTGGCCTCCCTGTTCATCTGCGAATAAGGCAGAGTCTGGTGGTAACCCCTCTCCTTATGTCTACTCCATCGGGCTGTGGATCGAGCCCCACACAAGGTGCATCTGATGTCGGCGTATGGTGGGGTGATGTTCAGCTAGCGGAGAACGTGGGCGTCTGTGTCCCGTGCTCCAATGATGGCATTTAATTGCTGGGGTTCCAGAGTGACAATCTGCCCTCTGATTTTTATTGTGTGGCTTCTGATGGCCGGGTTCCAATTTGCATAGAACTCCCGGACTAAATGTAGGTTGCACTCCTTGGGCTCCTGAAATATAAAGCTGAGCCCAGCTGCCTCAATCCTTTGCACAATACGCGGGAACTCCTGTGCTAGTGGTTCCCGTGCAATATGCTCCTCCGGGAAGTACTTTCTTTCCTTATGTTTAGCATACCACTTCTTCCCTTCATCGGTCACCCACCTCGTTTCGTATTGGCGGTGCTGGCCGCGCGAAACAGCTGGTGCAGCTGGGACTGCTGTGCCCAATCTCATTCGTTTTCTCCCGGTGCCTGAAGTAGAAGCACCCTTACCCTTATCCTGCCTACTCGCCATTGTACCTGTCAATATACATAAACAAGCACAATGTCAAGCTAAATACATGTTAACTTAGGCTAAGCTCGGGTTAAACTACATTTACCCCACACTTAGTCCTTAGCTACTTTTACGAAACTACGGCCAGGATAACTTTATTTACACCAAAAAACAACTACTATACAATTTATGCTTAGTGCGTTCACAAAAAAAATTTTCGACAGCATAACGCTTAGCGTACTACTCAGACTTCATACAGCTAATCCCAATCCTACTATCGTTAGCAATTCAATCATCACACTTAGCAACAAAAACAACAAATAAAAACAACGACAAAAATTCTATATACATACGAATCCAAATAATCAAACCAATTCGCACAATTTTCTCATTTTACCAAAAATTCGAGAATTCGTCGTCTTTTACACTCTAACAATATTTACAACGACTTATCTCAATTCACAAACACACCCCGGCATATAATTCACCAATTTAGCAAGTTACCCAATTCGATTTCAACAACCCAAGCCCTAGAATTCAATTTTACAATCACATTCGAATCATTCACGCAATCGACAAGTTCAAACGCTAATTACAACATTCCGAACATCTATCAATCAAAGAATAATTCAATATCATGCTAAATTGCTACTTAGGGTGATTTATCTCACCTCCCATGCTCAAATTCGACTAAAATCGATAAAAACTTGAGAGAAACGAGGAAAACATACCTTTACGTTGAATAACCGAAGAAACTTGACAAATTAGTTGCTTAGTAACGTGGCACGTTGGTTGGGAGAGGGAATCTAGGTGTTTGGTCGCGGAGAAGAGAGAAAATGAAGGAAAAGAGGGCAAAAATCGGGGTTAAAAAGAAGAAAAACACGCGGGTCACCCGACAACCCGGTGTGACCCGGCACTAAATATAGGGCAACGTGTCACGGAGGGTAACGCGGAGCCCCTCCTCCGTGACACGGAGCTAACGCGATGGCTCACTGGAATTTTTTTTAAAATACCCGATTAAACCGTCAACGTGTCACGGAGGGTAACGCGGAGCCCCTCCTCCGTGACACGGAGCCAACGCCCTAGTGCACTGTCTCTTCATTTTATTTATTTTTTCATACCTTGCCTTTTCCTTTCCGATTCCATGCATATTTTTCTCCGTTTGACCTGAAAATCACCTCACTAAACAAAATTGGTTAGACTTATAGATTTCCCTAACTAAAATGAAAAATACTAACTAAAATGAAAAAATTTTATACTAAATCAAGAAAAAGAAAATTAAAATAAAAACTATTTACACCTTACTAAACAAAAGAAAAAAATATATTTCACGGGTTGCCTCCCGTGCAGCGCCTGGTTTACCGTCGCGGCTCGACGTCCTTTATGCTCACTTATCTACTAGGGTGATGGATGATTTTTCACGATCATTGTCCTACCCCCAGTAGTGCTTACATCTCTTCCCATTTACCAAGAACGTAGCACTCCGATCTTCTTGCCACAATTCTACGGCCCCGTGAGGGGTCATTCTCACCACTTCAAAAGGTCCCGACCATTTAGACCTTAGCTTACCAGGAAACAACTTTAATCTCGAATTAAAGAGCAAAACTTTTTGTCCCGGCTCGAAAATGCGATGCACCACATGCTTATCATGCCATATTTTGGTTCTTTCCTTGTAGTACTTAGCACTCTCATAGGCATGCCAGCGGAACTCATCAAGTTCACTGAGCTGCATTAGTCTCTTTTTGCCCGCCAGCTCTGAGTCCATATTCAGCTTTCTGACAGCCCAGAAAGCTCGGTGCTCAAGTTCCACCGAGAGATGACATGCTTTGCCGTAGACCAATCGGTATGGTGACGTTCCAATCGGTGTCTTATAAGCAGTTCGTTAGGCCCACAACGCATCATCGAGTTTGCTTGACCAATCATTCCGTTGTGTATTCACCGTTTTCTGAAGAATCTGCTTCACCTCCCTATTTGACACCTCTACTTGCCCACTAGTTTGGGGGTGGTATGCTGTTGCCACTTTATGGCGCACCCCATACTTGGCTAGTAATTTCTTGAAACTTGCATTGACAAAATGAGCCCCTCCGTCACTGATAATTGCTCGGGGTGTCCCAAACATTGTGAGGATGTGTTTTTTCACAAACTTCGTTACTACCTTGTTGTCATTTCTGGGGCAAGCTATTGCTTCCACCCATTTTGATACATAATCTACAGCCACCAAGATGTAACGATTACCAAATGACGGTGGGAATGGACCCATGAAGTCAATGCCCCATACATCAAAGGGCTCAACTTCCAGTATGTTCTGCAAAGGCATCTCTTGTCTTCTGCCAATTGATCCTGTACGCTGGCATCTATCACACATTTTGACATACGCCATAGAGTCTCTGAACAGTGTTGGCCAAAAGAAACCTGACTGTAGAACCTTGTGCGCTGTTCTCTCACCTCCGTGATGCCCTCCATACAACGAAGAATGGCAGCCCCTTAACACTTCTGCTATCTGACTCTCTGGGATGCATCTTCTCATTACCTGGTCTGGTCCCTGCTTGAACAAATATGGCTCATCCCACACATAATGTCGGCTGTCATGCCCTAATTTCCTTCTTTGCTGGTCTGTTGTTTCATGTGGGTAAACTCCGCTCACTAGCTAGTTGACTATGTCTGCATACCAGGGAACTTCAGCTTCTCCCACTGCCAAGAGTTGCTCATCTAGGAAGTCTTCATTTATGTCATCACTTTCCATCACATGCGACCGATTTTCCAGTCGTGATAGGTGATCTGCTACTTGGTTCTCACTCCCCTTTCTGTCTCTAATCTCAAGGTCGAACTCCTGTAACAATAAGATCCATCTAATCAATCTAGGCTTAGCATCCTTCTTGTTGAATAGGTATCGAATAGCTGCATGATCGGTGTACACCACAACTTTCGAACCCACCAAATAGGACCTGAATTTATCAAATGCAAATACCAGAGCTAGCATTTCCTTTTCTGTGACTGTGTAATTGCTCTGAGCCGTATTCAGTGTTTTTCTTGCATAATAAATAGAATGAAAAACTCTATTTTTCCTTTGTCCCAATACAGCTCCCACAGCCACATCACTGGCATCACACATCAGCTCAAATGGTTGCTCCCAATCAGGAGAAGTAAGTATAGGTGCTTCTATCAATTTCTACTTCAATTTTTCAAATGCTGTAACACATTCACCGTTCAACTCAAACTTTACCTCCTTTTCTAGCAGTCTGCATAGTTGTCTAGAAATGTTGGAAAAGTTTTTGATGAACCGTCTGTAGAATCATGCATGCCCCAGAAAACTGCGTACACCTTTCACTGACACTGGTGGTGGCAATTTTTCAATGACCTCGATCTTAGCACGATCGACTTCCAACCCCTTTTTAGATACTTTGTGGCCGAGGAAAATCCCCTCCTTCACTAGGAAGTGGCATTTCTCTCAGTTTAACACAAGGTTGGATTCTTCACATCGAGCCAGCACCCAGTCAAGATTCTGCAAACAAGTAGCAAACGAATTACCGAAAACAGAAAAATCATCCATAAATATCTCAACAAAATCCTCAACCATGTCATGGAAAATAGCCATCATGCATCTCTGGAATGTGGCGGGTGCGTTGCATAACCCAAACGGCATCCGCCTGAAAGCATATGTCCCATAAGCACAGGTGAAAGTAGTCTTCTCTTGATCCTCCGGAGCTATGGCTATTTGGTTATACCCAGAATATCCATCAAGGAAGCAATAATACTCCTGTCCTGCCAACCTATCAAGTATTTGATCAATAAAAGGGATGGGGTAATGATCTTTCCTCGTGGCTTCATTTAACTTTCTGTAGTCCATACAAATCCACCAGCCTGTGACGGTTCGAGTAGGGATCAACTCATTTTTCTCATTGGTGACTACAGTCATACCCCCTTTCTTAGGAACACATTGAACGGGGCTTACCCACTCACTGTCTGAAATTGGGTAGACCACACCTGCATCAAGCCACTTGATTATTTCTTTCCTTACCACATCCTTCATTGCTGGATTAAGTCTCCGTTGCGGCTGAACGGTTGGTTTGGCTCCTTGCTCCATGAATATCCTGTGCGTGCAGAAAGCTGGATTAATACCCTGAATGTCAGACATTTGCCAACCCATTGCTTTCTTCCTCTTTCTGAGGACACCCAATGCTGCCTTTTCCTATGCCTCCGTTAAGTCTGCAGAGATGATAACTGGTAACGTCTCCCCCTCCCCCAAAAAGATATATTTTAGATGGGGGGGCAATTCTTTCAGCTCCAATTTCGGTGCCTCCTCAACAGACAGTTTTGGCAACGGCTCTAGTGATCTCATCAATGACTGGAATTCCTGTCTCCTCGAATGATTAGGTGCTCCATTCAACAATTGGACCATTCCACAAGCTTCTCTATCCCCAAAATGATCAGAATGCGTCATCGCTCTTTCCAATGGGTCTTGAGATTCAACAACCTGCCTAATTTCTCCATGTTCAACCACACTAATTTTCGAAAGCTCCTCATTTATAGCTGGCAGCTTCATGGCTTTTAGCACATCAAATACCTCTACCTTGTCCTGTGCTTGCATTGTAAGTTGACCCGCAGCCACGTCAATTAATGCTTTTTCGGTCGCCAAGAAGGGTCGTCCCAAAATAAATGGGACTTCAGTGTCTGGTTCGAAATCCAGAACAATAAAATCAACCGAAAAAATGAGGGACCCCACTTGCACAAGCACATCCTCAACAGTGCCATCCGGCCTAGCTAAGGATCTGTCTTCTAGCTGCAAGATTACGGTTGTAGGTCTAGGACTCCCCAGACCTAACTTTCTGAATACCGAAGATGGCATCAGATTTATGCTCGGCCCCAAGTCACATAATCCACGAGCTCGAATACTCTGCCCAATAGTCAGCTGGATAGTAAAACTTCTAGGATCTTTCAGCTTCGTGGGCAGTCTATTTTGAATTCGGGAAGTGCATTCCTCCGTCAAAGCTATCGTGGCATACTTAGTCAGACGACTTTTGTTGGCCACGATGTCTTTAATATATTTGGCATATTTTGGCACTCCCTGCAAGACATCAACAAGAGGTAAATTAACATGTACCTGTTTAAGCACCTCCATAAATTTCTTGAAACACGCCTCCTCCTTGTGTTTCTTGAGTCATTGAGGGAACGGGGGTGGAGGTCTTTCTGCTTCTGCTTCTTTGGTCTTCCCCCTATCAGAACTTTGTTCCTCCTCAACATCTGCTGCTCCTGACTTTTGAGGCGGTCTTTCCGGCTCCACCTCCTTCAACTGCAAACCACTCCTCATGATCACTGCATTTACCTGCTTCGGATTACGATCCGTGTCGCTAGGCAGTCCTCCTCTGGGTCTTTGGTTTTGGGCACTAGCAAATTGCCCAAATTGATACTCAAGAGCCTTGGTCGCTAATTGATTATTCTTCACTTCGGCTGCCAATTTAACATAGTCAGCCTGCAATTGCGCCTGATTAGCGATGATGGTCTTGAACATTTCTTCAATGGTAGGTGATGGTGGTGGAGGAGGGGCATTGTGATTTATGAATTGAGATTGGTAGTTCTATTTCCCTCCTTGATTCCTGTGCATACCCTGACCCGAACTTTGGCCTTGTTGGTTGTTGCTACCCCACGAAAAATTTGGATGGTTCCTCCAATTTGAGTTGTAGCCACTACCAAACTGCTACTGATTTCTTTGTGCATTGCCCACAAAGTTAACCGAATCTGGGTTTGCTCCACACCACTCAGCTGAGTGCTCACTGCTACCACACACTTCACACCACATTTGCTGGACCGCATTGACTGAAGCTGAAGGCTGGTTCAAGTTCATATTGCTGAAGTGGTTGCTTAACTGATTCTGCAAGGCAGCTATCTGCGCAGCGATAGCTGTAAATCCATCCACTTCAAGCACTCCCGCTGCTTTCCTTGCTCCACCTCGAGATGAATCTGCATTCCATTCTGGATTGCCCTGTGAAATTCGGTTGAGCAAAGTGTACAGCTCCTCATAAGTCTTTTCCAGCGCTTGCCCTCCAGCTGCTGAGTCTAACAAAATTTTAGTATGGGGTTCCAAACCCTCAATAAATGTGTGTACCAACACCTCATTGGACTGATGATGATGAGGACAGTCCCGCAACATGGATTTAAATCTTTCCCAGGCTTGATACAAATTTTCTCCCTCCCTCTGTTTGAAACTTAGAATTTGACTTCTAAGTCTAGCTGTTTTACCAGAAGGAAAAAATCTGATCAAGAACTTCCGTGCTAGATCATCCCACGTTGATATAGAATTTGGTGGTTCAGCTTTTAACCACCTCTTGGCTTCACCAAGTAAGGAAAATGGAAATAAGGTGAGTCGAACATAATCAGGTGACACTCCAGCGGGTATATAAGTGTCACTTATCTCCAAAAAATTCTGGAGATGTTGTTGTGGGTCTTCATGAGGGAGACCGGTAAATTGCCCGCTTGTGTGCAAAAGTTGCACCATATTCTGCTTCAATTCAAACCTCCATCCAGGCTCTAGTTTGCGGATACTAGAATGTACATTGTTGGCATGTGGGATTGCCACCTCGCGAACCGGCCTTGTTGTTGCTTCATCGGGTACTAACACTGCCCTATCAACCGGTGGATTTTGTTGCTCCATAATAGACTGTCTGAGCAACTGCAGCTTCTTTTGTAGAGCTTCTCTGCGTTTACTATGAAATTCACGTTCAGGCTCTGTATAAGATTCCACCAGCTCCTTGTCCTTTGCCAGTGTTATCAGAAATCAAGTTTGCAAAATACAGGCTAAGACCAAGTTGTCAACACTTAAGAAAATAAAACAAAAATACAGTAAATTTACACTTAACACAATTTCACCAATTGCCTAGTCTCCCCGGCAACGGCGCCAAAAACTTGTTCGGTGCGTTCGGTATAGGTAAAAACCGACACGCAAGTGCACGTGGTCAAACAAGTAATAAAGTGGCTAAGTAAGCCAAGTATCGAACCAAGGAGACTCTGGATAAGTAAAATTGCTGAACTATACTATATTCTAGTTTTACTTCTAATTATGCTGACAACAACGTAACCAACAGTTAAATAAGTTTTTGTTTATAAATTATATATACTAAAACTATTAACAATTATTTACTGTGAATTGAAACTATGGATATGAGCATGCCAAGGTTAAGAACAAGTAATGAACTTGATTATAATCATAATTTGGTTAATCTTCTCTTCCTGTTGCTAGCCAAGAACATTAGCCTAGAGATTAAAACTCTCGTATTTAATCTCACTTTAGAATCATAAACCATTCGTCTACATTTCTATGATCAAATGCAATTTATGACCTAGCAATACAATTTCGGTTCCTAAATTGACTAATACGGCTTTCAAGTATATTTCTATCAGGAAAGCACATCAAAACCCAATTTTCGCAAATCAAGTTAAGAACAATACCCTATTAATTCACAACTTTCCAATTTCGTGCTCTCTCGAGTGAAATTGAACTTTTTAGATGTACATTAATGTCGGCCACACACTAATGTAGTAGAAACAAGAATTAATAGAACAACATGGAAGAAGAAGATGAAAAACCATACAATTAACAATCAAAATTCATCACCATTGTTCACAACCTCAGCAAGGAAGAGAATTAGCCACTCATTTGTGGATTAATCATCCTAAAACAAGTGTTAATCATACAAACAATTGATTCAAAGAAGAAAGAAAGAGAGAAAAACCCTTAGCTTTTTCGTCCCTCAACTGCCTCTAACCCACGTCCTTGCTCCACCAAGTCTGAATTCATTAAAAATAAGCTAAGTGTTCTATTTATACTAGTGGGAATTTTTCCCGAAATAACAAGCAACGTGTCACGGAGGCCAACGCGGAGCACTGCCTCCGTGACATGGCATGGACGCGGACCCTCACTGGAAATCCAGGGTCCGGGAATATAGCCTCAACGTGGCACGGAGGCCAACACGGAGGCCTATCTCCGTGCCACGGAGCTATCGTGAGGGTTCACTGGAATTTGCCAATAAAATCATCCTCCAAAGAGTGTGCCTCCGCGATGGTAGCGTGGCACGGCTCCATCGCGGAGCCCCTTTACATTGCGCCTTCCAATGCCTTTTCCATGCTCACTTCCAAGTCCAATTTCGATATTACTCCAACATGCATTTTAGCTCCTAAAAATCATGTTTTACCTGCAAACAAATGCTAATCATGTTGGTTAGTATAAATTCACATTTTATTACCAATTACATGAAAATGTATACACATTGCATAACAAACAAGGCGAAAATGATACGTTTGAGTATCACTTGGGCATATAAATCTGCCCAAGATCAGAACTCGCCAGAGTTCCTTGGGTCAAAAGTGGAGGAGGACCCGCATGAGTTCTTAGATGAGACTATGAAGATCACCAAAACCATGGGGGTGAGAAGAGTGGAGCATGCAGAGTTGGCCTCGTATCAGTTGAAAGGGCTCGAGCACATCTGGTTTCGCGAAATAGTAGGGCCACCGGAGCAAGCCCTGTCACTTGGGAAGAGTTCCATGTTGCATTCCTAGATCAGTTCTTCCCTCGTGAGATGAGGGAGCTGAAGATAGCTGTGTTCATAAATCTTAAGTAAGGGAAGATGACATGGTACCTTTCAGTGCCTATTTCCTAGAAATTTCATCAAATGAATTTTCATAAATTCTAAGCTCTAATGTCCTAAACTACATTATTTTATGTATGGAAAAGAGTTTATTAAGGGTATTATTTACCCTACATCACCCATTACTCCCCTAACACTCTAAATTGAGAAATCAATTCCCCAAACTTTAAAAATTCAAAAATCATGATCTAATGATTGGGTTTTGACATTGTTCATGATTTCTTTATGGGTAAAGCTGATTTGTTATAAAAACTTGATTTCCAAGATAGAGTTTATGATTCTTCAAGTGTTTTTATGAAATTAGAATATCCCATAACTGAAGACAGATTATGACATTTTAGGGTTCAAATTCCCTTCATGAATTCCTTTGACTCACTTATGGAATTTAATCCCTCAAGTCCTAATTAATGATTTATATTCAATAATGCATGATTTCCTCCAAGGTTACTCTATAAAACTATGATTCGAATTATGAGAATTATTATTAAGTGTTTATGATGACTTTTCATGTTTTCTCACGATTATGGTTTTGGCCAACTCACGGGCCTTATTGCATGGCTAGTTCACGTATCTCAAGCATGCTTATGATTATCATGATTTAAACTAGCCCATGAATCTGATGTATGTTTTCCTTACTATAATATGAGCACTATATATGTTCTGGGAGTAGTATTTAACATCGAATAGACCCGAGGTCCAAGCATACCCTAAGTCTCAAAACTATGTGTCAACATAGCCCTTATGGGACCTCCTTAAGACTGCTCCCCCTTGCCTGAATGGGCTTTACATTGTGATATCACACCTCTTTTTATGGTTCTACCATTCGTAAGGTATGAACACCCTCCCGACTAGGTGTTTACAGGTCGGGCTCCATCTCTGCTCATATGGGGTATGTCGGTTAGATGAATCTCCTTCTTTTTCTTATGTTTTTATGTATGCTCATGATTATGATACTTTGGCTCAAGTTATGTTTAAACAAGGTTTCTCTATGATTACGATTATGACTGTGTATGGACTTTTTTCTGAAAACCTTGAGCCCTCTTGTTTATGTTATGGTATCATTGAATGTGTTAAACTGTCCTACTCTTATGAATCCTTATGTATCTTAAAATTTTCCATTTTTACTTGACTCACATACTCGGTAAATTCTAAGTACTGACCGCATACTCTTTATTATATCGTCTCATGATATAGGTCTGAGAGATCAGGTTCAGCTTCGCCCTTAGCTGCTCTCACTTCGATCCTTTCACCCTACTCTCTTTGGTGATTCCTCATCTATCAAGGATATGCAGTTATCCTTGTTGTTATGTTTACCTTTCATTTTTCAAACTTTTGATAGCTAGCTAGGGGTATAGTCACATCAGCTCGTCAGATACTAGAGGCTTTTTCATACATTATATGGCTATGAGCAGTTCTTGTGTCAGATGTTAAGTACTCAAATGTTCAAAGTTTCTATTTTGATTTCCACTTATCATATGATTTGGATGGTTCCTATATTTGTTATGTTCTTTAGTTGGTATATTCATGCCATGGGTCGACTTGGAGCCCTCTCGGGTTCTTTGTCTTGTGTCCCGATCTAGGGTCCTACTTCGGGTCGTGACATTTTTCTTTGATTAACCCTTCAACTTTCCCGCTATTTATTATGAATCTGTTTTAGCCCTGGTCCCTCCTTGGACTTTGTGAACCTCAACTTAGGAAAAATGCCTAAATTGAGGGGGGCTATAGTACGCATGTGTAGACTGTGGGGAGGTGGAAAAGAAACAAAAGAAAAAAGTTTAAAAAGGGTAAGGTGTGGTGTGAAAATAAAAGAAAGAAAAAGAGATGGGAAAGAACGATGAAAAGAAAAGAAAATAAAAGAGAAAAAGAAATGAAAAAGATGAGAAAAACACGTCTATTGCATTTAAACGGAGAAATGGGAGGAAAACTTGAAAAAGTTAAAAATAGACTAAAAAGTGAAAAGTGAAGCCACAAGTATGTAGTATCAAGGAGGGTTTAGTCACTAAATTTTATATTTACCATACCCAGCCTGAAGCTTACATTACAAGACGAATAATGTCCTATAGTGATCCTAGCTTAACTTTTAAAAGAGCCAAAGTAGTGAAAATAAGGGCAAACTTAAGGTATCCGATGTGCATTAATTCAAACTTCTTTGTGAGAGAGAGTCTCATTTGTTTAGTCTCAAGTTTCATAGGTTTATATATCTATGAGTGTTGGGGACTTCATTTGATGTGAGGGTACTTGGTTTGTGTTGTATTTTACCAATTTTCTGTGTGAATAGCATTGGTGATAGCTCAATTCTCTGCTAATATTTGGATTCCATATCTTGATCCCTATATTTCATTGGTTGTGGTTATATGTGTGCACAACTGACTTTGTTTGAACAAAAGGGGTCAATAGCTGATTATTATTCATAGTGCAAATTTTGTTGTGTTGGATGTACGTATTTTATGTTCACTTTCTAATTAAGCGTCATTTCCAGTTTTGTTTTCTTTGCCTAAGGACATGAAAAAGTATTAAGTTGAGGGTGTTGATGTGCTATAGTTTACATCACTTTTTGCGCTTAAAACTGGGGAAATAAGCATGGACTTAGGTGTGTTTATATAGATATAAGACATTTTTTCTTTATTTCAAGGGAAAATAGATATTGGACTTGAATTGTGCAAAAGATGGAGAAAATTGTAGAAAAGTGGCTAAGTACGGACATTAGTACAAGTTGTACCATCTTGGTCTGAGCTATACTGAGAGTTGTGGAAAAGTCCTGGCCAAAAGTGTTGAGGCAAAGGCAACTTTTAGCTCATGGTACGAGTCGTATCATAGCAGTCGTAGAAAAACCTCATAAGATTTGCATAGGACAAATCTCCTAATATGAATAGCAACCATGAATTTTGTGATCTACCTAAGACCCATGCCAAGGAGCCATAGAAATGTTCAGAAGAAGTGAAGACTGGTAGGTCTTAAGGTATGACAAGGAGTCAGGGGTAATAGTACTAAGATACGAGTCGTACCAAGCCATTCGTGATAAAGTTTAGAAGATTTCCAGAATTCTCAGTATCAAACCACGACTGGTTGTATGACTTGTAGGTTCATGGTACGATTCGTTCTAGTTCATAGCACTTAGCCATATTCAGCAGATGCCAGCAAACGTAATAGTCAAGGTACGACCTATACAATCTTGTTACAGGTCGTAGGTGAAGTTAGGGGAAGTTTTAGTAGTTTCCTTATTTACTTAGGAAAAGATTATAAATATTTGTATAAACATTTTTTGGTTATTTTCAGTAGGGAGAAGTTGGAAAACACTTGAAATACATTGAGGAAAATTATTGTTAGCTTTCTATTGAAGTCTTGGTGATTTTCTTGCTTTGATTTTCTTCGTTGTTCTTGAATAATTCTTCATAAATTCTTGCAATAATCAAGTAGGTTTTCTTTCAACCATCTTCATGAGTATTAAAATTATGTGTTTGTCTATGAATGCTGATAATTATCTTACAATCATGAGAGGCTAAAACCTCCACAACCAGGGTAGCGAGAACCATGGTGAATTAACAAACTAGGGTTGCACAAAGTGATTCTAAACCAATGCTAAACACTTATATTGTTCCCTTCATCATTAATGTTTCTTAACGGAGTGCAATGTTAGGACTTGCACAATTTTTTTACTTACTGTAATACCCCAAAAGTGCCTAAGACTAGACCCGGGATGTGAAAAGGAAAATCAACAGAAAAGTCTAGAATTTCCCCATAGAAGACCCATGGTACGAGTCATTAGGTGAAATAATGATCCGTTAGAAGTGCCCATGGTGAAAGGTGGCGGAATTGGACTGGGAAACAATGGGTCTCAGAACGACCCGTTTATGGTTGTAACGAGTCGTTAGATTGGACTCATGGTGAGGCTGGTCTTGATTAGGGAGGAAGTGACAGATCTCAAGACAACTCGTTGTTGGTAACAACGACTCATTGTATGTGCCCTTGGGAGGATTTCTAGGTCAGTGGCAGTGGTAACAATAGCTAGTAACCATGAGTTATTG
Source organism: Datura wrightii (assembly GCA_035772735.1). Classification (NCBI taxonomy): domain Eukaryota; kingdom Viridiplantae; phylum Streptophyta; class Magnoliopsida; order Solanales; family Solanaceae; genus Datura; species Datura wrightii. The sequence continues at coordinate 151,872,832 of JASDFA010000018.1, forward strand.
GTGGTTTGAATGACTCTTCCTGTTTGATATAGTAGGAGATCAGAGGCTAGAATTCAAGAGGTAGCTACGGGAGGTAGAAATGGACCGTAGGAGCTAATAACGAACCATACTGATTTCCGTTGTCACTGGCAGATCAGTTGTTTCAAGAAATTCATTAAGGATATTTTCATCATTCCTAAGCCCTAGGGTCCTACACTACATTGTTTTAAGCTCGAAAAAGGGAGTTTTATGAGGGTAAGTTCATTCTAGGCTGATTCACATTCATGCATGCAAGTTGAGGGCTTAGAAGGTGATCAAGCTTAGGTTTCTACAAGTTCTTCCTCAATTCTTCATTGGGAAATCAAGGGAGTGGTAGAATTCGATTCTCTCAGGTATATAGGGGTATGAATGGGTGAATTCGTTCACACCCATGCACAATCCCTATCTAATTCAAGAAAATCTATATGTTTAGCCTATGGAGTTTTAACCCAATGCATGAATTTCCAAAGTTTCTACCATGGGTGTGATCTAATTATGTTTCTATTATCGAATTATGATTCATTGGAAAGTTTTATGATGTTTTCAATTATAAATCATGTTTTCAAGTTTTATAAACTGTAATGCCCATCAATGAGTATTTGTGAAAGTTGATATTTTTGATGAATGTTCAAATATGATGAGTTATTATTGATGAAAAGCATGTTTTCAAGTTACCCATGTGTATGATCATGTTTTCAAGTGAATGAAGTATTTTCAAGCATATTTAAGTATTGGGTAGTGCCGATATGTTCAAGTATGATTGTGATTTCACGAATTATCTTACCACATGGTTTTGGAGTTAAGACTCCCAATTATGTTCAGTTTGTGGTATAGTTTGAGCCAAAGCTCCTCATGTATGATTTCAGATTTTATATGTATATCATTATGCAGCTTTTTCCATAGACGACGGTCATCTTTGTTGAAAAACGATGGAGAGCATATGCTAGTTTCTGGGAGTAGTGTAGCATTGAGTAGGCTAAGGGTTAGTCAACTCTATCCCTCAGAACTAAGAGCCAATGTAGGTTCACATAAATAATTTGGGACCTCCTTGTGAGCTATCCCCTGCCTCGAATAGGCCTTGAGCTTGATATCGATATCATGGTATCATCCTTAGCCCTGGCAAGCTTTGGACGACTCTACCCACATGAGTATGATAGTTGGGACCACATAAGCTCTATCGTGGTAATGTCAGTTATAGGTTGAGTCTCTTAATGTTCCGCATGATTTCAGTTATGCATCTTTACCACTCATGATATATATATATATATATATATATATATATATATATATATATACGTTCAAAAGCAGGTTTGACCAGATGTACAGTTTTACTTATGACATATCAAATTTCAGCTTTGGGTCATTAAATTTATTTATGATGTCCAGTTATGTTCAGATCATGATTTCAGAAATTAGCATGCATGCCCATCTCTTAGATTCATATCTTGATTATGTTTTATATTATGCATGTTTTAAATGATTTTACTTATTTAAGTGATTTTACTTACCTTGCATATTCGGTACATTCCACGTACTGACCTGTTACACCGCGCAAGTTCTTGACACTTAGTTGGCCTATTTGCATGTTGGTTAAGAGTTTTAGAATGACATATATGAGAGAAAAGGGACCGGGGAGAGACCGGACAAACGCCAAGTCAGTGCGTCGCAAGGCAAATGCATCTTATAAATCGCATTCGACAAATGCGACTTAAAGGGGGTTCAGGCCCAAGTATATAAAGCCCCGCCTCATTTTTTTAAAGTCATTTTTCATTCTTCATTTCCAGTGAGCGAGCAGAAATAGTGAAGGATGAGGGTTTAACATAAGAATACGTCTGATTACGCCATCAAACACAGTCCAAACTTAAATTAACTTCGGCTACCGAAGTATAAAGCTGCAGGGAGCATTCCTACAGAGTTAGTTTCGCGAGAATTGCTCGGCGAAGCGGCGACCCGCCGAGTCAAAGTGAATGGAATTACTCCAAACTAGTGCTAATACACTCCTGCCATTAAAGTACGTATTTCTCCCTTCTAGACTCTCGAGAAATTGCGAGTTTTCGGCCGTTCTTCAATAATTCAAAGAATAGGCGATAAATATATTCATATGTATGGTTTCTCTCGAAAATAATAGTAGAATTAATTCTATTCCTTCATGAATATGAATACAATTGGGGAAATAGCTGAATGTTAGCTGAGCTACGCCAGTTAATCAGGAAGCCGGAAGTTAAGGTATGTAAAGCCAGTTTCTTTCGGCAAGCTAGTAGTTCCAGTATAGTAAAATGGTACAAATTCAAGTAGAATCTTTTAGAAGCCGTATATTATGTTTAGTATGAATTTAGTAACGCCCGTTTGAAATATTAACTCGTATTTAGCATGGAACTTAGTGAATAACATGATTCTCAGCAGAATATTCCAAAAATATTATATCTTGTTTCAGTACCAGATTCAGTACAACATGTCAGAGAATATATATATACAATATTATTATCAGTTTCAGCATGTATTGTACGCAGTATTATTATTAGTTGAGACTTGCTTGTGTTGTTTTGGGCGGGATTACCTAGCATCCATGACCGCCCCAGGGTTGATAGCTGTATCGACTCGTCCGCCAGAGGGCGAGTACACGTCGCTCTACGGAGTGGCATGTCGTCCGCTAGGGACGAAGATGGGATGCCAGACTCCCCATATTATGCCTTGGTCGGCTTTTATACACCCCCGTCGAGCGCTTGTGCCCGCGGTGTTGTTTTGAGGAGTCCTCCGTACTCAGGTGCCGTTATAGTCAGGGGCTCAGCAGGCCCAAGTGCATACCTAGGGAACCGACAAGATGCTTATAGTTACTAGGGGAGATGGGATGACCGGGGTAGGGGTATAGATTATGTGATGATCGTACCTTCCAGCTTATGGGGGCCAGGTAAGGTTCATGTGTGCTATGTTATGCTATATATAGATGGATAGACAGTAGAATGCCACGTTGTCAGGTATGACTCCTACTCCTTTCAATGTAGTTAAGGACAATCTTGAATTCACATTTCCAATCTGTTACAGTCTGCTTCCTTCTTACTTCAGTTCTATAAATTTTATTATTTACATTCAGAACTTCCATTAGTTGCTTTGCATACTCAGTACCAGCGGAACTGACGCCCGCTTGGGGCGCTGCATTACTTGCCTGCAGGTACTCATAGACGAGGAGTAGATCCCTCATAGTTCCAGCCTGCGTATAGCGCCTTCAGCTCCTTTCATCCACAGCTCGAAAGACAAAGGTTGACTGCCCTTTTATTTGTACAGTATGGGTAGGCCGGGGCCCTGTCCCCACCATCTTACTATTCCTAGAGGCTTGCAGATTCCCTGTGGTTAGTTGTGTAGGCTATGTGGGACCATTTGTGTATTTCAGTTGTATGCAGCGGCCGTGTGGGGCCTTATTCAGTTGGTAGTGGTGACCTTGTCGGTCACATAGTAGCTTGGTACTTGTTTTCATTTCTTAGATGAACTAGTAAGCATGGTGGCCTTGTCGGCCCGCATAGGTTCCCGTATGTTCAGTTGTTCTGGTTAGCTGTTATTTTCCTACAGGTGGTTATAGGCCTAGTTGGCTGGAGGCTATATTTACAGTCGTTATATAGCCTGTTGTTTTCATAAATCCATAATTAGAGCCAGCCTGGTACCAGAAGTGCTTAGGCTCAGTGGTCCAGCAGTTGTAGGGCACCAGGTGCTAGTCATGCCTCCCAAGGCGGGGCGTGACAAACTTGGTATCAAAGAAGGTCGTATCCAGGGAGTCTGTAAGCTGTGCAAAGTAGAGTCATGTCTATGGATGTGTTGTGCATCACATACAATAGAAAGGAGGCTACAAGGCATGATTGGATGGTTACTCTTTATTCTCATTCAGCCGTGCTATAGAGCGGTATAATATAGGGTTGAGTCCCTAGAGCTTACTATACTCTTTGTTTACAGAAAAAATATTAGACCAGCGACATCCTATCACAGGCCAAAGTTTGGATACAACAGCAGGAGAGGGCACCAGCAGGATGCCTCAGCGTCGTTTAGAATCAACCTGATCTAAGGGAGATATAGAGACATCATCCCGACCTTCTAAGCAGTCTCCACTACATCAGGAGCCACTTGGGACGACACCACCTCAAGCAGTCCCCACACCTGTACTGTCTGACTAGGAGGTCAGGAGTGCAGTAGTCATGTAGTACAAATGATGGCCGCTCAGCGTCAGCCGATGCCATCTACAGCTGCAGAGTCGTCAAGAGGGCCCCGGAGTTCGAGGGTCCGAGAATTATTGGCACTAAGTCCCCTGTAGTTTACAGGTACTGATAGGACAGAGGACCCCCAGGATTTTCTAGACCAAATGCAGAGAATCTTCAGGGTAATCATGCCACACCCATAGAGTCGGTCGAATTGGCAGTACGGGACATTGTCGTGTTGTGGTATGAGAGTTGCGAAAGGTCCTGAGGGAGAGATGTTTCCCCTCTGACCTGGTCCTGCTTCTCAGAGGCTTTTCTGGATCATTATCTACCACGGGAGATTCGATAGGCCCGGGTTGATAAGTTTTTACACCTAGAGCAGGGGGCAATGAGTGTTCGAGAATACGCCCTGCGGTTTGATTCTTTGGCCCAGTATGCGCCAACCTTTGTTGATACCATGCCATCCAGAGTACACCATTTCATCATGGGATTGAATCTAGAGTATGTTGAGACTTGTATTACGGCTACTCTGCGAGAGGACATGGATATTGCCCGAGTTCAGGCATTCGCTCAGAATATTGAGGGCATCAGACAACGAGAGATTAGGAGAACCAGTTAGGAACAGTGCCATAGGGACAAGCCAGTTGAGTTACAGGGGGAGGTCCGGGGAGGACCCAGGCCACGATTGTCATATAGGCCGCCTAGACCCCTACCTCCATCACAGTAGTAGAGGGGCAGGTTTAGTCACCATGGGTAGTCAGAGTCCGGCAGAGGTTCATAGACAGCAGATTCACTACTACAGAGGAGGGCAGAGCAGAGTAGGTATACACTACCACTTTTCCCTATTTGCAGCCGACGCCACTTTGGAGCATGCAGATATGGCTCCACGGAGTGTTATATTTATGGCCAAGAGGGTCACCTAATGAGAGATTGCCTAGCCAGAGGTCAGGGTGACCGGGATCGACAGGACAGGTCATCACCAGGGTCACGAGCTCCAGCATCCCCAGTAGGGCGCAGGCCCTCAGTTCCAGCAGGTAGAGGCCGAGGCAGATCGGAGGCCTCCAGTTCAGGTGCGGGGCCAAGCCATACCTATGCATTACCAGGGAGATAGGATTCAGAGGCAACTCTAGATGTTGTGACAGGTATGATGACTATTTTCTCTCACCCTGCTTATGTATGGATCAATCCGGGATCTACCTTATCCTATGTTACCCCGTCAGTGGCTCGTAAGTTCAGTATTGTACCAAAATTGCTTCAGCAACCCTTTTCAGTATCTACACCCGTCGGTTACTCTATTATAGCCAGAAGGGTTTATCGAGGGTGTACAGTAGAGGTTGCTAACCGTCAGACCAGAATAGATTTGGTAGAGTTAGAAATGGTTGATTTTGACACCATTATGGGTATGGATTGGTTAGCTCCATACTATGCCAATGTAGAATGCTGGACCAAGACGGTCCTATTCCACTTTCTACGGGAGGCAATACGAGAGTGGAAGGGTAGTACAGCTATGCCAAAAGGTAGGTTTATTTCCTATCTTTGGGAGAGAAAGTTGATAGCCAAGGGGTGCATTTACCATATTGTCAGAGTTCAGGATGTTCGAGTAGAGCCTCCGACTCTCCAGTCTATTCCAGTGCTGAATGAACTCCCTGATGTATTTCCAGATGAATTACCTGGTATTCCCTTAAAAAGGGAAATAGACTTTGCAATTGATTTATTACCAGGCACCCAACCTATATCAATTCCCCCTTATCGCATGGCTCCTACTAAACTCAGAGAACTAAAGGAGCAGTTGAAAGATTTATTAGATAAGGGCTTTATCAGGTCGAGTACTTCACCTTGGGGTGCGCCAGTTCTGTTTGTGAGAAAGAAGGACGGCTCCCTCAGTATGTATATAGACTATCAGTAGCTAAATAAAGTTACAATCAAGAATAAGTATCCGCTTCCCAAGATAGATGATTTTTTTGAACAGTTACAGGGTGCTAGATATTTCTCCAAAATTGACTTAAGTTCCGAATATCATTAGGTTTGGGTTCGTGAAAGGGACATTCAAAAGACTGCCTTCAGGACCTGATACGGCCATTTTGAATTCTTAGTCTTGTCCTTTGGGCTAACGAATGCTCCAGTAGTATGTATGGACCCGATGAACAGTATTTTCATACCACACCTGGACCTGTTCGTGATAGTATTTATTGACGATATTCTGGTGTATTCTCGCTCAGAGGCAGACCACCAGGATCATTTGCGGATAGTGCTCCAGATTCTCAAAGACCGTCAACTATATGCCAAGTTCTCTAAATGTGAATTTTGGATAAATTCAGTAGCCTTGGGGCATATCGTGTCGGATGCTGGTATACAGGTAGATACATAAAATATAGAAGCAGTGAAAACATGGCCCAGACCTACCACTCCGACTGAGGTACGTAGTTTCCTGGGATTAGCGGGGTACTATAGGAGGTTTGTTGAAGGATTTTCCACCTTAGCAGCACCTCTGACTAAACTGACGCAGAGGTAGAAAAATTTCAGTGGACTGAGGCATGTGAGGAGAGCTTCCAGGAATTGAAAGACAGGTTAACATCAGCTTCAGTGTTAGCATTGCCAGAAGGTATTGAAGGTTATGGAGTTTATTATGACTCTTCGGGTGTTGGGTTAGGATGTGTGTTGATGCAATGTGGTAAAGTAATTTCTTATGCTTCCAGACAGCTGAGGAAACATGAAAAGAGCTATCCTACCCATGACCTGGAATTGGACGCAGTGATTCACACCTTGAAGATATGGAGACATTACTTGTATGGCATCCACATGGCTATTTTCACTGATCATAAGAGCCTACAGTATATCTTCAGCCTGAAACAACTGAACTTGCGGCAGTATCGCTGGTTAGAGTTGTTGAAAGACTATGATGTGAATATTCTGTATGACCCAGGAAGGGCCAATGTGGTGGCAGACGCCCTTTGACGTAAGTCTACGGGGAGTTTGGCATACTTACAGCCTGTGCAGCGGAAATTAGCTAGGGAGTGGCATCAGTTAGCTAGTTTAGCCGTTTGTGTAGCAGAAACGGAGGATAACAGAGCGGTAATCCAGAACACCACAGTGTCATCTTTAGTCGTGGAAGTAAAGGAACGGCAGTTCGAAGATCCTAGCCTGGTTCAGCTTAGAAACAGAGTTCAGCAAGGAGAGGTGACAGATTTTCAGATAACCGAGGATGGGGTATTGCGATATAAAGATTGCCTTTGTGTTCCAGACGTTGCAGGGTTTCGCGAGTAGATTATGGGTGAGGTACATTATGCTCGTTATTCTCTCCACCCAAGTTTGACTAAAATGTACCATGATATAAAAGAAATCTACTGGTGGCCAGGAATAAAGAAGGGGATAGCAGAATTCGTAGCTCAGTGTCCCAACTGCCAGTAGGTAATAGCTAAAATCCAGAAACCAGGCGGACTAACTCAGGATATAGCAGTGCCTTTATGGAAATGGGAAGCAGTGAATATGGACTTTGTAGAAGGATTACCTGGCACCAGGCGTAGATATGATTCGATCTAGGTAATAGTTGACAAATTGACAAAATCAACTAACTTCCTGCTAGTAAGGACTACCTTTTCAGTTGAATATTATGCTGAGCTGTATATCAGAGAAATAGTCAGGCTGCATGAGGTTCCAGTGTCCATTATCTCTGACAGAGGGGCACAGTTTATGGCTAAGTTATGGAAATCATTTCAGAGAGGCTTTGGGACGCAGGTTAGCCTGAGCACAACTTTCCATCATCAAACAGATGGGAAGGAAGAACGCACCATTCAAATGCTCGAGGATATGTTGCGAGCATGTGTGTTGGATTTTGGAGGTAGCTGGGATGAACATTTACCACTCACTGAGTTCACCTATAATAACAGTTACAATTCATCCATTCAGATGGTGCCTTACGAAGCATTATATGGCAAAAGTGCAGATCTCAAGTTGGCTTGTTTGAGGTAGGAGAATCAGCATTTATTGGGCCAAATATCATTCATTAGTGAGAGCAAAAAAGTAAAGCTTATCAGAGAACATTTACTGACTGCTTAGAGCCGCCAGAAATCTTATGCTGACGTGCGGCGCATAAACTTGGAATTTAGTGTGGGTGATTGGGTGTTCCTGAAAGTTTCTCCAATGAAGGGTGTAATGAGATTTGGCAAGAAAGGCAAGCTCAGCCCGAGGTTTTTTGGGCCTTATCAGATTCACCGAAGAATAGGCCAAGTGGCATATGAGCTAGACTTACCTCCAGAGTTAGAATCTGTCCACCCAGTTTTCCATGTATCAATGCTTAGAAAGTGCATAGGAGATCCCTCCAGAATTGTCCCAGTCCAAGATGTTCAGGTTATAGAGGAGTTGGCCTATGATGAAGTTCCAGTAGCCATACTAGACCGGAAGACCGCAGATTAAGAACTAAAAGATGTTGCTTCTATCAAAGTGTTATGGAGTAACAAGAATCGAGAGGAAATGATTTGGGAAGCAGAAGATGATATGAAGACAGATACCCTCAGTTATTTCAGACTTAGTTAGCCAGAGTTATGTTGATATTTCTATTTTATGAGTTGCTTTATATTCATGTGTACAAGTGAGATGTTGACTTCAGTTTATTATGAAATGAATGCTATAGTATTATATGGAGTACCTGTATTGGACTATTCTATGTTTCATGATTTTTGAAATAGTCCATATTACAAGGGAAACTCTGCCAAAAATTTTGCCAGAATAAGTAGAACAAGTTAAAATTTCTATATATAGAAGTTAACATTCGAGGACGAATGTTCTTAAGGGGGGAAGGATGTTACACCCAGTAAGTTCTTGACACTTAGTTGGCCTATCCAAAAGTTGGTTAAGAGTTTTAGAATGTCATACGTGCGAGAAAAGGGCCCGGGGAGAGACCGGTCAAGCGCCAAGTCGGAACATCGCAAGGCAAATGCGACTTATAAATCGCATTAGACAAATGCAACTTGTAAATTGCATTCGACAAATGTGACATAAAGGGGGTTCAGGCCCAAGTATATAAAGCCCCACTTCTTTTTTTTAAAGTCATTTTTCATTCTTCATTTCTAGTGTGCAACCAGAAATAGTGAGGGACGAGGGTTTAACATAAGAAAACATCCAATTACGTCGTCAAACGCAGTCAAAACTCAAATTAACTTTGGGTACCGAAGTATAAAGCTACAGGGAGCATTCCTATGGAGTTAGTTTCGAGAGAATCGCCTGGCGAAGCGGTGACCCACCGAGTCAAAGTGATTGGAATTGTTGCAAACTAGTGTTAATATACTCTCGGCATTAAAGTAAGTATTTCTCCCTTCTAGACTCTCGAGAAATTGTGAGTTTTCCGCCGTTCTTCGATAAGTTGAAGAGTAGGTAGTAAATATATTCATAAGTATGGTTTCTCTCCAAAATAATAGTAGAATTAATTCTATTCCTTCGTGAATATGAATACAATTGGGGAAATAGCTGAATATTAGCCGAGCTACACCAGTTAATCAGGAAGCCTGCAGTTAAGGTATGTAAAGCCAGTTTCTTTCGGCAAGCTAGTAGTTCCAGTATAGTAAAGTGGTACAAATTCCAGTAGAATGTTTCAGAAGCCGTATATTATGTTCAGTATGAATTTAGTAGCGCCCGTTAGAAAAATTAACTCGTATGTAGCATGGAACTTAGTTGAATAACATGATTCTCAACAGAATATTCCAGTAATATTATATCTTGTTTTAGTACCAGATTAAGTACAGCATGTCAGAGAATATATATATATATACAGTATTATTATAGGTTTCAACATGTATTGTATGCAGTATTATTATCAGTTAAGACTAGATTATGTTGTTTTGGGCTGGATTACCTAGCATCCATGACCGCCTCAGGGTTGATAGCTGTATCGACTCATCCGCTAGAGGGCGAGGATACGTCGCTCTACGGAGTGGCATGCCGTCCGCTAGGGACGAAGATGGGATACTAGTTTCCCTATATTATGCCTTGGTCTGCGTTTATACACCCCCGTCGAGCACTTGTGCCTGTGGTGTTGATTTTAGGAGTCCTGTGGACTCAGGTACAGTTATAGTCAGGGGCTCAGCCGGCCCAAGTGCATATCCAGGGAACCGGCAGGATGCTTATAGTTACTAGGGGAGATGGGATGACCGGGGTAGGGGTATAGATTGTGTGATGATTGTACCTTCCGGCTTATGGGGGCTAGGTAAGATTCATGTGTGCTATGTTATGCTAGATATAGATGGTTAGAATGTAGAATGCCACGTTACCAAGTATGACCCCTACTCCTTTCAGTGTAGTTAAGGATAGTCTTGAATTCACATTTCCAGTCAGTTACAGTCTTCTTCCTTCTTACTTTAGTTCTATCATTTTTAAGTTTACATTGAGTACTTTCATTTGTTGCTTTGCATACTCAGTACCAGTGGTACTGACGCTCGTTTGGGGCACTGCATTACTTACCTATATGTACTCATAGATGAGGAGCAGATCCCTCGTAGTTCCAGCCAGCGTACAACGCCTTCAGCTCCTTTCATCCGGATCTCGAAAGACAAAGGTTGACTTCCCTTTTATTTGTATAGTATGGGTAGGCCGGGGCCTTGTCCCAACCATCTTGCTATTCTTAGAGGCTTGCAGATTGTATATATTCCCTGTGGTTAGCTGTGTAGGCCGTGTGGGGCCATTTGTGTATTTCAGTTGTATGCAGCATCTATGTGGGGCCTTATTCAGTTGGTAGTGGTGACCTTGTCGGTCACATAGTAGCTTGGTACTTGGTTTCATTTTGCAGATGAACTAGTAAGCATGGTGGCCTTGTCGGCCCGCATAGGTTCCCGTATGTTCAGTTGTTCTGGTTAGTTGTTATTTTCATACAGGTGGCTATAGGCCTAGTCAGCCGGAGGCTGTATTTACAGCCATTATATAGCTCGTTGTTTTCATAAATCTAGAATTAGAGCCAGCCTTGCACCAGAAGTGCTTAGGCTCAGTGGACCAGCAGTCCAAGTCCTAGTATGGCACCAGGTGCAAGTCATGCCTCCCAAGGCGAGGCGTGACATGACCACATACTCTATGTTGTATCATTTTGTCATAAAGGCTCTGATCTTCAAACTCAGCCCCGTCATTAGTTAGCTTTTGGAGTTAGAATTTAGCTTTTGTGGTGAGTCCTTATCTCCCAAGGACCAATCGTTATCAGATATCTTTGTATTTTCAATTTCAGACTTCTCTGGTTAGTAGGGGTATTGTCCCATCAACCCATCAGATATGTTAGAGACTTTCAGATTGTATGTGGAAATCAGCCTGTCATGTATGAGATGATTTTATTCCAATTCTGATGTTATTTTATGATTAGACTTCCACCATGCTTATTACGTTAAGTCTTCCACTTTATTTGATTGAGTTAGAGGTATCTTCATGCCATGGATCGACTTGGAGTCTCTTGGGGCTCCTTGTCCTGTGGCTCGTTCGGGCCTATGTTCGAGTTGTGACAAACTTTGTGTTAGAGCAATAGCTTTTAAAGCGACCTAGTGTGTCTAGAATCTGCATTCAATATAGTCTTTTTCATGAGTGTGAAGCGCGCCACATATATGATGAAGAGGCTACGAGACGTTTAAGAAATGTTCCCTTCTTTCATGATCTATGTTGCGCGATGAAATGTCTCTCTATCCTTCTAACTCGTGCTATTCGCAATTGCAGAATCATGCCTCCCCACAGAGTTAATGGAAGAAGGAATGGGGATGGAAATGGCCACGAGGATGGTAATGGAGACGAGCATCAACAAGCCCCACCTATCCATGAGCACAATGCACCAGAGCTGGTTCCCCACACCGAATTCAATGCAGCCATTCAGATGTTAGCACAGGCCTTGACCGCTTAGGTCAACCAGTAGGTAGTGGCACATGTCTCACAAAATGGGAATGCGATGGTATCACGGGTTAGAGATATTCGAAGGATGAACCCACCAGAGTTTCTTGGGTCGAAGGTGGACGAAGATCCACATGAGTTTATAGATGAGATTGTGAAGATCACCTAGGTAATGGGGGTGAGTGGAGAATAGTGTGCGGGTTTGGCCTTATATTAGTAGAAGGGGGTCGCACAAATTTGGTTTAGACAGTGGAAGGATAGTAGGGCAGCCGGAACAGGCCCTATCAGTTGGGAGGAGTTTCACATTGCTTTTCTAGATCGGTTCTTCCCTCGTGAGATGAGGGAGTTGAAGGCAGCGGAGTTATTGAATCTAAAAGAGGGGAAGATGACAGTGCAGGAATATGCCCTAGAGTTTACTCTTCTATCAAAGTAAGCCCTAGAGTTAGTGGTTGATTAGAGGGTGCGAGTGAGCAGGTTTGTTCATGGGGTGGCTAATTATCTAGACAAGGATTGTAGAACCGCCATGCACTATCAGGATATGGATTTCCCTCAAATAGTTTTTCACTCCCAGCAGATGGAGGCGGCACATCTGAGGGAAAGAGAGGCCAAGAGGGGCAGGGTGGAAAGCTATAGGTTCTATCAGCCGAGGCCAGGTGATAGGCAATGATAGTAGATCCATTAGGGGTCTTGAGCCCCATAACCTTCAGAGAAAAGTGTTCCATCAAGATATAGGCACGATCAGAGAGGACAAGTATCAGACTCTAAGGGTCAGAGCGTAGGCCCACGGATTCCAATATCCTAATTTGTGGCAGGTGTGGTCGGGGGCACACGGGTTAGTGTTTGGCAGGTACATGTGCTTTCTTCGGATGCGGAAAGCCTAGGCATATGCTCAGAGATTGACCAGTAGCTAGATAGGGTCATGATAGGGGCCTAGGGCCAACTTCTAGTTTAACAGCTCCACCCGCACGCCCAGCCCAGTAGGGGGCATCTACTAGCATAGGTGGAGGTTAGCGCTAAAACAGGTTCTATGCCCTAGCATCCCACCAGGAGCAGGAGGTCTCCCCAGATGTAGACACATGTATGTTAAGATTTTTCCATTTTTACATGTATGCTTTGTTAGATCCAGGGGCTACCTTATCCTTTGTGATATCTTATGTGGCTAGTAGTTTCGGAGTCAGTCCTAAAATCTTGTCAGAATACTTTTTAGTCTCTACTCCAATGGGTGATTCCGTTGTAGCTAGAAGGGTGTGTAAACGTTTCCTGGTCACAGTCCTTCAGAAAGTCACCTCAGCAGATCTAGTAGAGTTAGCCATAAGCGATTTTGATTTTATCCTTGGCATAGATTGGATATTTGCATGTTAGACCTCAATTAATTGTAGAACCCGGGCAGTAGAGTTCAGATTTTCAGGTGAGCCATTCATAGAATTAAAGGGTAGTTCATTTGTGCCTGTAGGTCATTTTATTTCTTACCTTAAGGCTAGAAAGATGATCTCCAAAGGGTCTGTATACCATTCAGTTAGGGTTAAGGATGCTACGTCCAAGACCCTGACTATCCAGTCAGTCCCAATAGTATACGAGTATCCAGAAGTCTTCCCAGATGATTTATTGTGAATCCCTCCCGAGTGGGAGATTGATTTTGGTGTTGACCTTCTTCCCGATATACAGCCTATATCTATTCCTCATTTCAAAATGGCCCCAGCCGAGTTAAAAGAGTTGAAGGAGCAGTTGAAGGACCTTTTAGATAAGGGTTTCATTAGATCGAGAAAATCCCCATGGGGTGCACCAGTTCTCTCTATCCGAAGGAAAGATGGTTCTCTTCGTATGTGTATTGATTATTGGCAATTGAATAAGGTCACCATCAACAATAGGTATCCTCTACCTAGGATTGATGATTTGTTTGACTAGCTTCAAGGTGCTATGTGTTTTTCAAAGATAGACCTCAGATCCAGATACCATCAGCTCATGGTTCAGGAGAGTGACATCCCGAAGACAGCCTTCTAGACGTGCTATTGTCATTATGAGTTTGTAGTTATGTCTTTTGGACTAACAAATGCTCCTTTAGCTTTTATGGATTTTATGAATAGGGCTTTCAAGCCATACTTGGATACATTCATGATCGTGTTTATTGATGACATCCTAATATACTCTCAGAGCGAGGAGGAGCATGCCTCTCATTTGACGGTGGTACTACAGACTCTCAAGGATCGTCAACTATATGCCAAATTCAGCAAATGCGAGTTTTGGTTGAGCTTAGTGGCATTTTTGGGCTATGTGGTGTCAAGTGAAGGAATAAAGGTGGGCTCTCAAAAAATAGAGGTGGTGAAGAATTGGCCTAGACCGGTGAATCCTTCAGACATCAGGAGTTTCTTGGGCCTAGTTGGTTATTATCGGAGATTTGTTGAGGGATTTTCATATATTGCCACGCCATTGACCAAATTGACCCAAAAGAAAATAAAGTGCCACTGGTCGGAGGCTTATGAGAGGAGCTTTCAGGAGTTGAAAACTCGACTTACCTCAACACCGGTGTTAACCATATCGGAGGGTACCGATTGGTTTGTAGTGTAGTGCGGTCCTTCTTGAATTGGACTTGGTTTCATATTGATGCAGCATGGTAAGGTGATAGAATACGCTTCCAGACAACTAAAAGTTCATGAGAAGAATTACCCGACCCATGACCTCAAATTGGTGGCGGCAGTATTTTCCTTGAAGATATGGAAACACTATTTGTACAGGGTCAATGTAGATGTTTTTACCGATCACAACAGCCTACAATATGTGTTTACACAGAAGGATCTAAATCTACGCCAAAGGAGATGGTTGGAGCTACTTAAGGATATGATATGAGTGTCCTTTACCATCCAGGAAAGGCTAATGTAGTAGCAGATGCACTTAATAGACTCTCTAGGGAGAGTGTGTCCCATATGGATGCGGGGAGGAAGGAGCTGGTGAAAGATGTGCATCAGCTTGCAAGGTTAGGAGTTTGTTTGGTTGACTCGACCAATGGCAGTGTTATAGTCCAGAATGGGTCATAATCTTCCTTAGTGACTGGTGTAAAGCTAGACAAGATGAGGACCCCATTTTGGTAAAGTTAAAGGAAGCCATTCAGAATCAGAAGGTAGAGGTCTTCTCCAAAAGGGGAGATGGGGTGCTTCGATATCAAGGTCGCTTCCCGGATGTTGATGATTTGAAAAGTTGATATTGCATGAGGCTTATGATTCTAGGTATTCGATACATCCAGGTGCCACCAAGATGTACCGTGACCTACGGGAAGTCTATTGGCGGAATGGCATGAAGACGGACATCACGAAATTTGTAGCTAAGTGCCCAAACTGTCATCAAGTGAAGGTAGAGCACCAGAAACTGAGAGTTCTTCTTTAGGACATTAGTATCCCTACTTGGAAGTGGGAAGAAATCAACATGGACTTCATCATAGGGTTGCCACGCGCTCGTCGGCAGTATGACTCCATTTGTTTCATTTTTTACCAATCAAAACCACAAATTCAGCGGAGGATTATGCCAAAATATGCATCTGAGAGCTAGTTCGGTTGCATGGAGTACCCTTGTCCATCATATCGAAAATAGGCACCTAGTTTACCTCTTAGTTTTGAAGGTCATTTCAGAAGGGACTTGGTACTCAATTCAAGCTTAGCACAATATTTCACCTGCAAATGGGTGGTCAAGAGGAGCGGATAATTCAAAATCTCAAGGACATGTTGAGAGCATGTGTGATTGACTTCAAGGGTAGTTGGGATGACCATTTGCCTCTTATTGAGTTTGCATACAATAACAACTACCATTCCAGTATTCAGATGGCTACGTTTGAGGCTCTCTATATGCGGAGATGTAGATTTCCTATTGGTTGATTTGAAGTTGGTGAAGCTACGATTATACGACCAGATTCAGTCCATGAGGCCATGGAGAAGGTTCAGCTCATACGGGATAGGTTGAAAACCACTCAAAGTCGCCAAAAGTCCTATACCGATATGAGAAGGAGGGAACTTGAGTTTTAAGTTGATTATTGGATGTTTCTAATGGTGTCTCCCATGAAGGGTGTGATGAGGTTCAAAAAGAAAGGAAAACTCAGTCCCTATTATGTTGGTCCCTACCGAATTGTGAAACAAGTTTGCAAGGTGGCATATGAATTGGAGTTTCCCCCAGAATTAGCTTCCGTTCATCCTTTTTTGAATGTATCGCTCTTAAAGAAGTGTTTGGGAGATCCAGCTCTAGTTGTTTCGGTGGAGAGTGTACGGGTGAAGGACAACCTTAGTTATAAGGAGATTTCAGTGGAAATACTGGATCACTAAGTTCGAAGGCTAAGAAAAAGGAAGTAGCTTCAATTAAAGTTTTGTGGAGGAACCAGCATGTTGAGGGAGCGACGTGGGAAGCCGAAGCAGATACTATGGCTGGATACCCATATCTATTCCCTACCGGCTAAGTTGCAGCTTGGGGTATCAATATTTGCCCTAAAACTCTATTCAGTATCATGCTCTGTTCATGTGCCCCAGTTTTTTTCACTTATATGGATGTATGTATGATTCGTGAATTCAGTTAAGTCAAGTAGTTTAAATTGGAGTTAGTCATTTCGTCAATTTTTGGCTTATACGATCAGTATCTATTTTAATATGATGATTGCATTTCTATGCTTTTCTGTATGTTTGCCAACATTCGAGGTCGAATGTGCCCAAGGAGGAGATTTTGTAATACCAAGTAAGTGTCTAAGACTAGACTCGGGAGGTGGAAAGGAAAATCAGCAGAAAAGTCTGCAGTCTCCTCTCAGACAACCTGTGGTACTTGTCGTTAGGAGAAAGTATGAGCCGTTAGAAGTGCTCGTGGTGAAAGGTGGAAGATGTGCATTGGAAAACAACAAGTCTAAGAATGACCCATTTGTGGTTGTAACAAATCACTGGAGTCGTGGTGAAGCTGGTCTTGATCAGGAGGAAGTGACGAGTCTCGAGACGATTAATTGTTAGTAACAACGGGTAATTGTATATGCCGTTGGGAGAATTTCCAGGTCAATGGAAGTGGTGACGACGGCTAGTAACCATGAGACATTGGTGGTAGGAACGACTCATTCTATTTGGTTGTTGTAGGAGATCAGAGAGTTGAATTCAGGGTGTAGGTACGGGAGGTAGCAACGAACCATAGGAGCTAACGATGGACGTACTAACGTCTATTTTCACTGGCATATAAGTTTTCCCAAGAAATTCATTAAGGGCATTTTCGTTATTCCAAAGACCTAGGGTCCTAAACTACATCATTTTAAGCTCGAAATAGGGATTTTTATGAGGGGTAAGTTCATTCTGGGCTCATTCACATTCATGCACGCAAGTTAAGGGCTTAGAAGGTAATCAAGCTTAGGTTTCTACAAATTCATCCTCAATTCTTCATTGGGTGATCAAGGGAGTTGTAGAATCCGATTCTCTTAGGTATGCAGGGTTATGAATGGGTGAATTTGTTCACACCCATGCCCAATCACTCTCTAATTCATGAAAATCTATATGTTGATCCTACGGGATTTTAACCTAATACATGAATTTCCTAAGTTTCTACCATGGGTATGATCTAATTATGTTTCTATTATCAATATGATTAATGGACAAGTTTATGATTTTTTCAATTATAAATCATGTTTTAAAGTTTTATAAATTATAATTCCCATCCATGAGAGTTCGTGAAAGTTGAGATTTATGATGAATGTTCAAGTATGTTGAGTTATTATTTATGAAAAGCATGTTTTCAAGTTACCCATGTCTATGATCATTTTTTCAAGTGAATTAAGTATTTTCAACATATTTAAGTATTAGGCAATGCCGATATGTTCAAGTATGATTATGATTTCACGAATTAGCTTACCACATGGTTTCGGAGTTAAAACTTCCAATTATGTTCAGCTTGTAGTATGGTTTGACCAAAAGCTCCTCATGTATGATTTCAGATTTTATATGTATATGATTATTCAGCTTCATCCATAGATGATAGTCAGCTTCTTTTAAAAAAGATGGAGAGCATATGCATGTTTTAAAGAGTAGTGTGTAGCACCAAGTAGGTTTAGGGTCAATCAACCCTATGCCTCAGAACTACGCGCCAACATAAGTTTACATAAATGCTTTTGGACCTCCCTTTTGAGCTATCCCTTGCCCCAAATGGTCCTTGAGCTTGAAATCAATATCATGGTATCGTCCTTAGTCCTGTCAAGGCCTTGGATGGCTCCACCTACTTGAGTGTGATAGTTAGGACCACGTAAGCTCTATCGTGGTAATGCCGGTTATAGGACAAGTCTCTCATTATTCCACATGATTTTAGTTATATATGTTTATCACTGATGATATACATGTATATATATATATATGTATGTATGTATATATATTCCAAAGAAGGTTTGACCCAATGTTCACTTTACTTGTGACATATAAAATTTCAGCTTTGCGTCATTCGATTTAGTTGTGATGTTCAGTTATGTTCAGATCATGATTTCAGAAATTAGCACTCAAGCCCTACTCTCAGATTTTTATCCTGATTTTGTTTTATATTATGCATGTTTTAAATGATTTTACTTATTTAAGAAATTTTACTTACCTTTCATACTCTGTACATTTCACGTACTTACCGCATACTCTATGTTGTATGGTTTTATGATATAGGCTCCAATCATCAGACTCATCCCCATCATTAGTCAGCTTTCACAGTTAGCATTTAGCTTCAATGATGAGTCCTCATCTTACAAGGACCAATCGTTATCAGATATTTTTTTAATTTCAGTTTCAAACTTTTCAGGTGGTTGCACTCCAACACACATGCAAGCGCATGAGGTCGTACATGTAATATAGTGGCACTTTAAAGAGCTGGATGTCGATGCCACAAGGACTAGACTGATTTAGAGAATTTTCAAGTTCAAGTGTCAAGTTAACCTTCACAAGTGTTTATTTAAGAGATTTTGGATAATTTTAATTAAATCTAGGAGTGATGACAAAATAATCGAGAAACAGTACAAGAAGCAACTAGAGTTTAAGCCCTGATCATCATGCAATGCTACAGTTCTCAATGGTTCAAGTATGAAACCTTTAGTTGTTGTCTCACAGAGTTAAAATGCAGTGTTCATGGTCTTACAAGCCTCTAAACACAACAAACTAGTCTGGCACCTACATCGTTGAGAGAGGATGTGACATCCTAATTCATGAGAAATTTAACTATGTGGTTGTGGTTCACGGGGTTTATGCCCTTGATTATGGACTTTCATACCTCCAATCATTCAACCCGAGTTAGCTTCACAACTACTTCTATGAGCAGTGATGTGACAATTTTAAGTCAATGTCTAGCTATCATCCTGTTTTATTAACCAAGAAACACAAATTAGGTATAGTTTCTATCCTAACTGTGAATCCTATCGTAAAGATAAGAACTTGCTCCCTGCATTATTGTGTTATACCCTAGGGTTACTCTTTAAAGCTTTTACCTAAGGTTGAAGAGTTATTTTCATGTTGATCAAGCATAAAAACAATGGTAATTTACAATGCAAGATAAAACAACAATTAAAAACTCAAACCAAAGATGAATTCATGCATTTACATTCATATCATGTGGCCTCAACACTAGAGGAAAGGTTTTAGCAAATCATATTTGTAAAATTACTCAAAAACATCATTAAAGTAATGCACTTACAAGAGCAATTAAAAGAGAACAAAAAATAATGAACCCTAGGTGAAGTTCTTCGCTTCTCCCTTCACTCCTTTCCTTTCTTCCCAAAATATTTCGTGATAAATGATTTTAGAAACTAAGGGTTTAATTTATATAAGTGAGAAAATACAATTTATTGCTGTGAGTGAACTGCCCTGTGTCACGGACCTGGTCACGCTAATCTTGCTCTGTGATACGGATTAATCACGGATGCACACTGGAAAGTTGGTCCAGGCATGTCATGGGCGATGGCCAAAGGGCGTGGCACGGAGGCCATCGTGCTGCACGTGTGCCGTGGCACGACTTGGACGTGGAGGATGCCCGGTGTGGCACGTTTCCATCATGAAGGGCTCGTGCCTTGTGGTATCTTCCGCGCGTGCAACCTAGGGCGTGGCATGGCGCTAGGCGTGGCAGATGCCTAGCGGGGCACGCTGCCCGGTGTGGCCAGTCTGCTGCATGTGCTGCCTTATGCGACTCTTTTTCCATTGGTTTCGATCTTCTTCCTTGAGCTTTAATCATCATGTTTAGTCCCTCCTAGACATTTTACACCTACAAAACAAAGACTAATCATGTTGGTTAGTTCATGCACAAAAATATGCAAAATCACATAAGAATGTAGTTATTTAATTTGACAAACATGATTAAATTAAGATATAAAATAGTACTTGGGCCCATAGTTATGCCCAAGTTCACTACCCCGCACTTAAATCCTTGTTCGTCCTTGAACAACTCTATTATATCTCATGCACATGAAGAACTCACATATAGATAATTGAAACAAGATGATTCAAGGTATGGCTACGCCGATTGTTTTAGATTGCAAGTTTAAAATAGAGCATGTAATGTCTCACCATTAAACCACATATAACTAAGTTAAAACTTCCTAGCCTCAAGAATAAACTAATGCACTCAGCAAATTCATGTAAATCAACCAAGTAAGACATCCGAGATGAATTTCATCCTTCATCAAACATGTACCCTCACAACAAGAGAAGTACCCCATTTTTCACTCATGAATTTTAGAATTATAACATGTATTGGTATATGAATTAGAAGTAAGCTCTCTCTCACAAAGATTTCATATGAAACATGTATTGACCCATAAGCTTGCCTTTAGTGTTTTGCTCCACTAATTTAAAAATCTTTATAAACTAACAATAGAAGAAATGTATAGTTATGAATTTACTAATAAGGATATACTATTAGGAATGCCCTTTTTAGAAAAACTATACCCACATACCATAACAAAAACACATTGGTGGTTTACTACCCCATATAATAAGAAAGTAGGAGCAAAAAGAGTTAGTAACAAGGTAAGAAAAAATACACCATGGATAAAAGGAAGTGAAAAAATTACCCAAAAATTAGAAAATATAACGCCAAATGACCACAAAATAGAAATTATAATATTCACAATAGATAGAATACAAGCATTACAAAATAAATTAAATTCATTATATAATGAAAATCCGTTACAAGGATGGGAAAAACATAAAACAAAGATAAAAATTGAACTAATAGATGAAAATAGTATAATAACACAAAAACCACTGAGATATAATTTTGAAGACCAAAAAGAATTTCAAATGCATATAAGAGAATTACTAGAAAACAATTATATACAAGAAAGTAACAGCAAACATAATAGTCCAGCATTTATAGTAAATAAACATAGTGAACAAAAAAGAGGAAAAAACAGAATGGTTATAGATTATAGAAATTTAAATGCAAAAACTAAAACATATAACTACCCAATACCAAACAAAATACTAAAAGTAAGAGATATCTTTTTTATCTCCTGCAGTTCCTGATGTTCCTGCAGCTGCACTTAACAAATTGTTAGATTGGGTTTTTTGGTGTTTCCCATCGTCACCTTCTAGCTCTGAAATTTTAGCGTCTTCCGATCGACGTAGCTCCGCATGTTTAGAGTCATGCTGCTGACTGTTAGCTCTGGTTTTTAGCTGTTGTATCTCTATTTCCATACTATCCACTTTTTTGCAAAGTGTAGTAAGGAGATTGAGTATTTGTTCCATATTGTCCTTTCTATCTTCAGTATTTGTATCTGGAGAGGTAGTCTGCAATTATATTTCTTTCAGTCTTGATAATTTCAATTGTAAATGAAAAATTTAGTATATTTAAAACTAATCTTCTTATTTCTTTTGTTGTGACTGAATCTTGTACCTTTTTAGTTATCCACCATTTAACTTGTGTATTATCTGTTCCAACAATAAATTTGTTATAAACAATGTATGGTTCAAATGCTAATAAACATTTATATAATGCAAATAATTCTTTTCTATTTATCTCCCATTTTATTTGTGGTTCAGTATATGATCCTGAGTAGTATCTACAATGGTGTTCTATTTTTTCATTTTCATATTTATATTTTAATACTCCTCCATAGCTGTGGTCACTGGAATCTGTTTCCACTATATAACTAAACTGTCTATTTTCGTCTGGAAAATATAGTTTTGGTAGGTTTTTACACATGTCCTTTATCTTTTTTATATGGTTTCTATCTTTTTCATCAAAATAGTATTCTATGTCTAGATGTAAAAATTTATATGTACTAACAACAAAACATAAAATAATGGCTAGAAATAAGATTCAAAGAATTAAGATAGAAAACCCTTTTGACAAAATAGTTACTATCATTGATAATAATGATTACAGTTATAAAGAAATAGATATTGAAGAATCTACTTTACGATTTTTTACATAAAAACAAAATACTTTACAAAAAAGTAAAGACACATATACAACATATATCTTTTCCTTTATGTCGATGTCTTCTTTATTCCAGTTGGACTTCGGGTATCTGTGTTGTAAATACTTTACTGCCTGGTGTTAATTCTATTCCTGACATTTTCCAGTATAATACTAATGATTTATCTATATTTCTATCGTCCAAGGCTACTGAATAATTTGCACTTATTATAAATTTAAATTTTTGGTATATTAGATTTC
Source organism: Datura wrightii (assembly GCA_035772735.1). Classification (NCBI taxonomy): domain Eukaryota; kingdom Viridiplantae; phylum Streptophyta; class Magnoliopsida; order Solanales; family Solanaceae; genus Datura; species Datura wrightii. Next base: position 151,895,520 of record JASDFA010000018.1, read on the forward strand.
CTTTAACTGCACTTATTATACTTTTTTCTATAGGGTGAATTATTCTATCATCTGCTAAATATATTTCTATTGGTGTATCTATTCCTTCTCTGAAACATGCTTTTATTAGTATTTCTGTTCCTCCTAGGTGTACGTATTTTATTGGATTCTTAGCCTTTATTTTTTGGATTTCTTTATTTATTATCTTTTTATTTATTATGGGTATTTTAGCTTTTCCTAGAGTATATTTGCAGTCTATTATGTGTTCTTTTTGGCTTACTACATAGTATTCTTCTTGTTTTATCTTAAAGAAATTGCTTAATTTGGGTACTTCTAGTATTTTATCTATGCCTAGGTCTAATTCTTTTCCTTTTATTTGTTCAAACATATTGTTATCAAATATTATTTTTTGTTCTGTACTTTCACTGTCTTGGTACTCTTCCTTACTTATTATTCTTATATCTTTCTCAGTCATTATCTGTCTCGTATTCTTTTATCTCTAAATTCGATTTCATTTATTACTTCATTTATTTGATTAAGTAGTTGTTGCTTGTACTCTTCATTGTTGTTGATATTGTCTTTCATGTTTTCTTTTTTAGATATTTTATATAATTATATTCTGTTCTTGAAATTAGATCTATTAAGTATTCAAGTCTAATATCATCTGTTTTGCTTGAGCTTAATTGCTTATATTCGGGATATAGTATTTTTAATTGCTTTTTTAATTCTTTTACTTTTTTGTGAATATGTCCTTTCTTTTGTTTATGTAGTTTTTTGTTATTCATTATTTGTTATCGGGGTCTTGTGTAAACATTTTATTGTAATATTTATTTTTTAATGGCTCTATCCTTTGTATTTCTTTTATGTTTTCTAGTGCATATTCTAAATGTTCTAGATTTCTTTCTCTCATGTAATCACTTATATTAGTTTCTAACAAAATTACTAATAGTCTTATATTTTCCATAGTTTCTAACCAATATTCCATATATTCATAGTTTATCATTATTAATCCGATTTTATATCTAGTCCATATAGATCTATAATATCTGAATCAGCTATTGAAACTAAAAGGATTAAGCTTATTTTGTGGCTAGCAAAAGAATAGGCTAAAGGCTCAATGGGGATAACTAGGATTATATATTAAAGGTAGGTAAAGAGATGTTGGGCTCATTCAAAGAAGTGCCTAAATCAACTCCTACAATCGACATCCCTCATTTCCTGTTGTATACACACCAGGCAAGTTCTAGATACTACAAAATAGAATGGAATATTCAAAAATTCTTACACTCACAGCACATGTTCAATTCAAGACAAATTCAGGAGACTCTTAACTCAGCTAATCACAAGAATTCAGAATTAAGCGTTAAGCACATAGAGTCATATTCAAGAGCCTAGGTGTCTCAACAGAGTTGTTAAATTGCTAGCATGCTTCAAAATTTACAACATTTGTATCACACAATCATGTCTAGAACATAAAAACAATATCATGCTATCAATCAGCTAAAGGTTTACCACACAAACCTATTGACTGATTTTCCCTCAATAAGACGGTTGTCATCCATCCATCTTCAGGAACAATCCCTAACTAAGAGTAACACCAATTATGTAAAGATAAAGAAAAAATTTATTCATCGGTTTAAAATTCCCCCCTTCGGAAAAGAACCGGAAAGAAAAACCAAAGGACGGGTGAAATTTTCTCAACTCAAACTTTTTCATCAAATAATATTATACCAAGAACCAACTTCACCCAAATTCACTAAGTACAAAATTCAAAATTTTTACAATTACCCTTACCCCACATTTGGTTTATGCTTCGTCCACAAAGCATCAAATAAAATTAATACAAGGGTGAGAAATACTTCCTGAGGCCTCGGCCTAGCTAACAACATATTTTTCTTCATTTCTAAACATGTGGGTCATTGACCCCACACTCATATTTTATTCATGCTCCTTAGCTCTTATGTCCTCAAGTACTAAGACTTCCGTGAATCTGTGCTTAACAACCAAAACACAACACAAGTGAAAAATAACAAAATACAACACAAGTAAAAAGAAAGTGTACCTGTGGTACTCTTGGGTTGCCTCCCAAGAAGTGCCAAATTTTATGTCACGCTATGATGTGAACTATTCTTTTTAGGATATCCTCAAACAAGTGTTCCCTTTTGAGAACCATATTCTTTTCTTCTTATTTTAAGAGGGAATAGCCTCCACTCTGTCCCTCTCTTCTTCCAACTTCTCTTTCAATTTTAGCCCTCCATCAGACTCGAACTGGAATGTCATTATGTCCAGCAGCATAGGACCCATGGAATCTACCACCCCATACGTAGCATCTCACAACATACCGATCATACAAAGATCTCTATAGTGTGTTGGTGGGTTGATCTCTGTGTAGACTCTGAAGAGCTTTTTTAATCATTGACCATCATTTTAAGAGTACCTACTCTTACATTTATGATTTCTCCTCCAATTGTGAAGAATGTCCATCCCATGATTAGGGGTACATTATAATAAACATTCAAGTCCAGAATGATTAAATCAATAGGTATGATGAACTTACCCACTTTGATGAGAAGGTACTAATTATTCCCTCGCCACTGTGGACTTGTCTTCCAGCTATAGCATTATTCGTGTAGGCCTCGTCTTACCCAAGCCCGGGGTGTTAAACAGATATAGGGGCATTAGATTTACTGCTGCCTCTAAATCACAAAGAGCCCTTATAATTTTAGCTTCACCAATTTGTACAGGGAGGGTGAAACTTCCTCAGTCCTTAGGCTTTTTCAGCATTTTTCTCATTACCCTGTATCAACAATCCTCAGTCAGTGCCACCATTTGTACATCCACCAACCTAACTTTGTTGGCCACCATATCTTTCAAGTACATAGCGTACTTTGGCATTCCCTGCAAAACATCAAGTAAGGGCAAAATGATGTGAAGGTCGTTAAAAAATATCAAAGAACTTTTTAAACCATTCTTACTCCTTGCTCTTCTTGAGCCTTTGTAGGAACGGTGGTGGTGGTCATTGTGCTGGCTGCAATGATGATTCTGCATTGTGTTTTGTAGCACTCTGGTTATCTCCTTTGTTATTAGATGGACCCTGTCTAACCAACTCTGGCTGCACCTCATATCTCTTTTCCTTTGGGGGTGCATCAGCCAATTGCTTGCCTCTCCTCAGAGTGATGGTATTGACCTGTTAAGGGTTTGTATCTATGTCACTAGGTAACCCTCCCTGAGGTCTGTTGTGCTAAGAAGCTGCGAATTGACCCATTTGCTTCTCAGATTTTGGGTGGCCATCTGCTGGTTTTTCAAATTTGAAGCTATAGTGACTAATTCTCTGCCAATTGGTTCTGAATAGCCATAATTTTCTACAACATCTCCTTATTGTTGTTGCTGATTGACTGGCCATTATTCTACCTATTTTGCTATTAATACTGCTGCTGCTGAGGCTGCTGGTAGCTCTGACTCTGATTGCCATCAAGAAATTTTTTATTGTAGGTGTTCCCATAAGTCTAATTATTTCTTTGAAAATTTCCTAAAAAATTGACCGATTTAGGATTGGCCCTGCAAGAATCTTTGTTGTGCCCATTATTACCACAAATTTCGCACCAACTAGGAGCCTGCTGAATTGCATTCTCCTGTTCCTGCAGTTAGTTCATACTCAGTCTGCTGAACTGAGTCATCATTTAGTGTTGCAATGATGCTAGCTGTGCTGCTAAGGCATTGACACTATCCACTTCTATCAGCCCTGCTTCTCTCTTTCCTGCCCCTCTTAATGATTCACTATGCCACTCCGGGTTTCCTTGAGCAATTCTATTTAAGAGAGTGTACAACTCATCATATGTCTTCTCCAGTGCTTGCCCACCTGGTGCAGAGTCTAACAATATCTTAGTGTGTGGGTCTAGACTCTCCACAAAGGCATGGGATAACACCTCACTCGACTGCTGGTGATGGAGGCAGTCTCTCAACAATGACTTGAATCTCTCCCAAGCCAAATATAGGTTCTCCTTCGGCCTCTGTTTGAAACTTAATATCTCACTTCTGAGCTTGGTCGTCTTTCCTGAAGGGAAGAATCTGATGAAGAACTTCCTTGCTAGGTCATCCCAAAAAGTAATGAAATTCGGTGGTTCAGCCTTCAACAACCTCTTTGCCTCTCCCAACAATGAAAACGGGAAGAGGGTGAGTCGGACATAATCAGTTGACACTCCGATGGGGACAAAAGTGTCATTATTTTCCTGGAAATTCTATAAGTGCTACCGTGGGTCCTCATGATTCATCCCAGTGAACTAGCCACTAGAATGTAAATACTGCACCATGTTCTATTTCAGCTCAAAGTTTCCTCTAGGCTCCAGTTTGCGGATACCGGAGGTCACATTTGTCGCTAGTGGGATTGCCACAATGCGAACTGGTCGGGCTGCCATCTGATTAGGAAACAACTCTGCTTGCCCAACTGGTGGGTGTTGTTATAAGTGTGTTACACCCCATAAAAGTTAATGATTAGTGAGCGTATGCGTGGATTTGAGGTAAATAAATAGAGTACGATGCGTGTGTACTGCGATGTGTAATTTGATCGAATTTATGATTTTACAAACTCGAAAGGAGAAACTTTCATCTCAGTTAATCCAATTAGGAAGAGAAGCCTCTGAAGTCGGGTCGAGCGAGGCCAGGTCGCAAGTGTCAGCGCGACGTACACGCACACTGGTGCCTTGGGTAGCGCGGCACGCCAGCCCCTTGGCACATTGAGAGGTGCGACGCGGGCAAAAGTTGGTGTGATGGGCGGCGCGGGGCGCCCCCTGCCACCACCCAAATAAGTATATATTGGCCCCTTGTGTTATATTATTTCAGTTTCCATAAGATAACACGGCCAATGAAGAGGAGAAACAAGAAATTCAAGCAAAAATCGTGTGTTTACTCTATGAAACACTACCCGAATTCAAATAAACTTCGGGTATCGAAGTTTAAGGCCATAGGGAGCATTAATATAGAGTTACTTTCACGAAATTTGCCTAGTAAATCAATATCACGCTGAGTCAAAGTTTTTGGAATTGCTCCAAACTAACTTCTATATGGTCACCGGCTTTAAGTAAGCATTTCTCCCTTCTGAACTCTCAGGAAATTACATGTTTTCGGCCGTATTCTGTCAAGTTAAGGTGTAGTTGATATTATTATGAAAAGTTATCATTTTCTTCAAATTGAGTACTGAAAATAGTCTCGTTCTCTCAGTAATACGATTACAGTTGCGAAGGGCTGTAAAATTCAAGTTGAAACTCATCGATCAAACAGGAAGTCACCACTTAAGGAATGTAAGGCTATCCCTTCGAAAAGTTATATTCGTCAAAAAGTTAATACGACTCGTATGTTTATATTACTTCTGAGTAAACCTATTCGGGTCAGCGATTGTAAACTGAGTTGAGCCTATAGCGATGAAATAATAATTCTCGTCCGAGTTAGCCTAGCTAGAATGATCTTCTCCCAAAGTTGAGTAGTTAGCTGTCATTCCATTTACTAAGGCTGTAAGGGCCGTATTGAATTCCATTTACTAAGGCTGTAAGGGTCGTATTAAGTTCCATTTACTGAGGCTGTAAGGGTCGTGTTGAATTCCATTTACTAAATTAAGTTCCATTTACTAAGGCTGTAAGGGCTGTATTGAGTTCCATTTACTGAGGCTGTAAGGGCCATACTGACTTCCATTTATTAAGGCTGTAAGGGTCGTACTGAGTTTCGTTTACTGAGGCCGTGAGGGCCATAATGAGTTCCATCAGATAGAGGCCACGAGGGCCACCCTGAGTTACAGTTTATGCAAGAGTCGTTACTGGTCAAGTAAGTGGAGGTGATCTTTTTTTTTCTTTATAGGGCTTATGGGGGCCTAGGTAGGTTTTTCTGTGCTGTTTGTACCTTCTAGGACTATGGGGGCCCGGTTAGGTTTTTGTTTGCATATATAGACTTATTTTTTAGATGATTCAGATGGTACAAGTATTGTAGGATATATCCTTACTCTCTCTTTTAAATTTTTATAGATCTACCATCTTTCGGTCAATTATTATCTTTCTGCCTTATATATTTGGTACATATTATACTGACGCCCACCCGGGCGCTGCATTATTTTCCTGCAGGTGTAGAGAGAAGCGGTTCAGGACGTTCCTAGCCTTCAGCTGAGGTTAGCAGTTTATCCAGCTCCTTCCCTCTAGAGTTGAATGTTAGACAAGGTTTACTTTTGATGTGCAGTTTTGGGTAGGTTAGGGCCTTTTCTCGGCCATTATATCACTCCTAGAGGCTTGTAGGCTGTTGTATATTCCCTGTGGTTAGTTTGTTGTTGGCCGTGTAGGGCCCATGTGTGCTTTATTTCCTGTGATGGCTGTGTGGGGCCTTGTTTGTCTGTTAGATAGCGGCCTTGTCAGCCATAGCATAGTTTAGTGCCTGGTTTACGTTTCGGTTATGACTAGACAGCATGGCGGTCTTCTCGGTCCGTATGGGATCCCTGTTAATGTGTTATTCTAGTTTGTTGTCTTCTTTTACAGGTGGCCTTGTCGGCTAGGGGCTATATTTATAGCCGAGATATAGCTCATTGGTTTCTTGAACATTCACCACCCCATTTTGACGGTGACCGAGGGATACTACCTCGATCTCCCCAACATTCACCACCCCATTTTGAGCCCGCTAGGGCGGCAGATATACTAGTACCACCCCCAACTATTCCTATGTTGTTAGATTAGGAGCTCAGGGGTGCATTTTATATGCTAGTACAGATGATGACTGGTTAGTGTAAGCCTCAGTCGTTGGTAGCAGTTGTCATAGAGCCCACTGAGGGGCCCAGTAGTTTGAGAGTTACTGAGTTCCTGGCCTTGAGTCCCCCGCAGTTTATAGGGACAGATCGTAGAGAGGACCCTTAGAACTTTATAGACCAGCTGCAAAGAATATTCCAGGGCATGCGTGCCTCGTCCATAGAATCAGTTGAGCTAGCAGTGTTCAGATTGCGAGATGTAGTGGTTTTTTGGTATGAGATTTGAGAGAGATCCCGAGGAAGAGATGCACCTTCACCTACATGGCCCGTCTTTTCTGAGGCTTTTAAAGATCATTATTTTCCCCGAGATGTCCGGCAAGCCAAAGTAGAGCAGTTTTTGCATCTTGAGCAGGGCACGATGAGTGTCAGGGAGTATGCATTGAGATTTGACTCGCTAGCCAAGTATGCAGCCTCATTTGTTGATACCATGCCAGCCAAGGTACATCGATTTATCATAGGGCTCGCACCAGAATATATATAATCTTGCAATATAGCCCCATTGCCACAGGATATGGACATTTCCTGGATCTAGGCCTTTTCTCAAAATATAGAGAAGCTCAGACAACGTCAATATTCTATGGAAAGGTCAGGTCAGGAGCAGCATCAGAGGGCTAGACCAACAGATTTTTAGAAAGATTTTCAGGGCAGTCTCAGGCCCAGTTTTTCAGGTAGACCACCTAGGCCTCCATTTTAGCAGTAGCAGGACAGTAAATTAGATAGTCGAAGGTAGTCAGGCCCCAGCGAAAGTTCGCGAACACCAGGCTTGTAGCAATAGACGGGGCCAGATCAGACAGAGTTAGCGATACCCCAATGCGGTACTTCTCATGGCCGGCATCTGGGGAGGTGCAGATATGGTTCCACTACCTATTATACCTGCGGGCAGGAGGGACATATGATGAGAGACTTCCCGACTAGACGCCAGGGCGGTCAGGACCAGCAGAGTAGATCTTCAACAGATTCGTATGCCCCAGCACCTTCTGCAGGGCGTAGGCCCTCAACTGCAGTCGGTAGAGGTCGAGGAAGATCGGGGCCATCTAATTCAGGCAGCAGTCAAGATTGTACATATTCCTTACCAGGGCGACAGGAGTCAGAATCATCGCCAGATGTTGTAACAGGTATAATAGATGTCTGTTCTCACTCAGTTTATATTTTCATATATTCGGGTTTCACTTTGTCGTATGTTACTCCATTAGTAGCTCCAATGTTTGATATAGCACCAGAATTTCTTCAGCGACCCTTTTCAGTATCTACCCCTATTGGTGACTCTAATATTGCTAGAAGAATTTATTGGGGCTGTACAGTAGAGGTTATTGGTCATCAATACTCAGCAGATCTAGTAGAATTAGAAATGATTGATTTTGATGCGATTATGGGCATGAATTGGCTGGCACCATGTTATGCTACTGTAGAATGTCAGACCAGGATTCTCCGATTTCATTTTTCAAGGAAAGAAGTGCGAGATTTTAAGGGTAATACAACTACGCCAAAAAGTAAGTTTATATCCGATCTTTGAGTGAAAAAGTTAATAGCATAGGGTTGTATCTACCATATTATCAGGGTTCGGGATGTTCAAGAAAAATCCCCGACTCTCCAATCTATCCCAGTTGTTAATGAGTTCCCAAATGTGTTCCCGGACGAATTTCCCGGTATTCCCCTAGAGTGGGAAATAGACCTCTCTATAGATTTTCTACCAGATACTCATCCGATATCTACCCCCCGTATAGAATGGCTCCTGAAGAGCTTAAAGAATTGAAAGAGCAGCTAAAAGATCTGTTAGAGAAAGGTTTCATCAGACCCAGTACGTCACCATGGGGTGCGCCAGTTTTGTTTGTAAGAAAGAAGGATGGTTCCCTACGCATGTGCGTAGATTACCGACAATTGAATAAAGTTACTATTAAGAATAAATATCCTCTTCCGAGAATATATGATTTGTTTGACCAGATGCAAGGGGCGAAATACTTTTCTAAAATTGATTTGAGATTCGGATACCACCAGGTTCGAGTTCGGGAGAAAGTTATCCCGAAGACAGCTTTCAGAACAAGGTACGGCCACTTTGAGTTTCTCATTATGTCCTTCAGGTTGACTAACGCGCCAACGGTGTTCATGGACCTCATGAATAGTATCTTCAGGCCGTATTTGGATCTATTTGTAATAGTGTTCATTGATGATATTTTGGTCTACTCCCGCTCAGAAATAGATCATTTGCGAATAGTACTCTAGATCCTCAGAGACCATCAGTTGTATGCAAAGTTTTCTAAATATGAGTTCTGGTTAAATTTTGTAGCTTTCTTGGGCCACATTGTATGAGAAGCTGGTGTTCAGGTCGACTCGCAGAAAATTGAGGCAGTGAAAACATGGCCTAGGCCTAAAACTCCAACAAAGGTTCGGACTTTCTGGGGTTAGCTAGATATTACAGAAGGTTCGTGGAAGGGTTTTCTACCATGTCAACACCGTTGACTAAATTGACTCAAAAAGAAACCAAGTTTTAGTGGACCAAAGATTGCGAGCAGAGTTTCCAGGAATTGAAAAATAGATTGACCTTGGCACCAATATTAGTTTTGCCAGCAGGTTCAGAAGGTTATGCAGTTTATTGTAATGTGTCAAGTATGGGGTTAGGATGTGTTTTGATGCAATATGGAAAGGTAATTGCTTATGCTTCGAGGCAGTTGAGAAAACATGAAAAGAACTATCTCACTCATGATCTAGAGTTTGCTGCAGTGGTTCACACCTTAAAGATATGGAGGCATTACTTATATAGGGTGCATGTGGATATTTTTACTGACAATAAAAGTCTTCAGTACATCTTCACACAGAAAGAGCTGAATTTGCAACAGCGCCGTTGGTTGGAATTTTTGAAAGATTATGATGTGAACATCTTACATCACCCAGGGAAAGCTAATATTGTGGCAGATTCTCTTAGCCGTTGATCTATGGCCAGTTTTGCATACCTTAGGCTGGAACTACGAGAAATGGCTTGAGAATTGCACCTGCTAACTAGTTTAGCAATTTGAATAGTTGACACAGGGATAATGGAGCCATAATTCAAAATATAGTAGTGTCGTCCCTAGTAGTAGAGGTAAAGGAACGGCAACATGAAAATTCCTATTTAGTACATCTTAGAGATAGGGTTTAGTAGGGTGAAATATAATGTTTGAAGTATCCAACGATGGAGTCTTGAGGTACAGAGGCCGCCTCTATGTACCGGATGTAGCAGCACTCTACCATTAGATTATGCCAGAAGTACATTATTCTCGCTATTCCATTCACCGAGGTTCAACAAAAATGTACCATGACATGAAAGAGATATATTTGTGGCCGAGAATGAAGAAGAGTGCCGCTGAATTTGTAGCGCAGTGTCCTAATTGTAATTGCCACCTGGTGAAAGTGGAACATCAAAAACCCAGTGGATTGACACAGGAGATAGCCGTGTCCATGTGGAAATGGGAGGTAGTTAATATGGATTTTATGACAGGGCTAACCCGTACCAAGCGTAAATTTGATTCCATTTGGGTGATTGTTGATGGATTAACAAAATCAGCTTATTTTCTGCCAGTTTGGACAACTTTTTCAGTCGAGGACTACGCTGAGTTCTACATTAGAGAGCTAGTTAGATTACATGGTATCCCAGTGTATTTTTTTTCATAGAGGAGCACAATTTACAACAAGATTTTGGCAGTCATTTCAAAAAGGTTTGGGAAGCCAAGTGAATTTGAGCACGACCTTCCATCCTCAAACAGACAAGCAGGCAGAACGTACGATTCAGACACTCGAGGATATGTTATGGGCATGCGTGCTAGACTTTGGGGTCAGCTGGGATGAACATTTACCCCTTATTTAGTTTGCTTATAAAAATAGTTATCATTCAGCAATGTAGATGGAACCATATGAGGCTTTATATGGGCGAAAGTGTAGGTCCCAGTTGGTTGGTTTAAGGTAGGAGAACCAGAGTTAATTGGACCATATATGATCCACCAATTAGAGGAGAAGTTAAAGCTTAACAGAGAATGTTTGTTGACAGCTCAGAGTTGTCAGAAATCTTATGTCGATGTGCGATGAAGAAACTTGGAATTCAATATAGATGACTGGGTGTTGCTGAAAGTCTCGCCCATGAAGGGAAAAATGAGGTTTGGCAGGAAGGGAAAGCTTAGGCCTAGGTTTATCAGGCCGTATCGAGTCCTCTAGAGAATAGCTTGGTGGCATACCAATTACATTTGCCTTCGGAGTTGGAATCCATTCACCCGGTCTTTTATGTATCAATGTTGCGGAAGTGTATAGGGAATCTGTTCCATGTTGTGCCAGTTGAGGACGTCTAGGTCACTGAGGAACTATCCTATGAAGAGATTCCTATAGCCATATTAGATCAGCAAGTTCGCGGGTTGAGAACCAAAGATGTTGCCTCCATTAAAGTATTGTGGAGAAATGGAAATAAAAAAGAAATAACCTGGGAAGCTGAGGACGACATAAGTTCCAGATATCCTCATCTGTTTCAGGATTAGTTCCAATTATGCAGTTAAGGTAGGGTCGTTGGTTCAGCTATTGTTTAGGATGTATGTTATTGGTATTGTTTAGTTGATTGCCATTTTGTGGTCCGAGAAATGCTATAGTGGCATGTGATATTCCTATATTGGATTTTTCTACGTTTCAGGAATTTTGGATAGTCTATATTACAGGAGAGACTCTGCTCAAAATTTTTCAAGAATAATAGTTGTAAAGGAGTTAAACTCCTATAAATCAAGTAAACATTTAGGGACGAATGTTCTTAAGAAAGGGAGGATGTTACACCCCGTAAAAGTTAACGATTAGTAAGCGTACGCGTGGAATTGAGGTAAATAAATAGAGCACGACATATGTAGAGAAGCCTCAGAAGTCAGGTCGATTGAGGCCAGGCTGCAAGGGCCAGCGCGATGCGCCAACACTCTGGCGCCTTGGGCAGCGCGGCGCTCCAGCCCCCTTGGCAGGTTGAGAGACGTGACTCGGGACAAAGTTGGCGCGATGGGTGGCGCAGGGCACCCCCCTTCCACTGCCCAAATAAGTATATATAGGCCCCTTGTGTTATATTATTTAATTTTCCATAAGTTAACACGGCTAGTGAAGAGGAGAAATGAGAAATTCAACCAAAAATCATCTGTTTACGCTACGAAACACCGCCTGAATTCAAATTAACTTTGGGTATTGAAGTTTAAGGTTGTAGGGAGCACTACTACAGAGTTATTTTTGTGAAATTCGGTCATAGGCTTTAAGTAAACATTTCTCCCTTCTGAACTCTCAGGAAATTATACAGTTTCGACCGTATTCCGTCAAGTTAAGGTGTAGTTGATATTTTAATGAAAAGTTATCATTTTCTTCGAATTGAGTACTAAAATTGGTCTCGTTCTCTCTGTAATACGATTACAGTTGCGAAGGGCTGTTGAATTTAGGTTAAAACTTGTGGGTCAAACAGGTAGTCGGCACTTAAGGTATGTAAAGCTATCCCTCGGACAAGTTTTTTTGGTCGTACAATTAATACGACTCGTATGTCTACAGTACTTCTGAGTAAACCTATTGGGGTCAGCGGTTGTAAACTGAATTGAGCCCATAGCGATGAAATAATAATTGTCGTCCGAGTTATCCTAGCTAGAATGATCTTCCCCCAAAGTTGAGTAGTTAGCTGTCATTCCATTTACATAAGCTATAAGGGATATATTGAATTCCATTTACTAGGGCTGTAAGGGCCGTATTAAGTTCCACTTACTAAGGCTGTAAGGGCCGTATTGAATTTCATTTACTAAGGTTGTAAGGGCTGTATTAAGTTCCATTCACTAAGGCTGTAAGGGCGGTATTGAATTCAATTTACTAAGGCTGTAAGGGCCGCATTAAGTTCCATTTACTAATGTTATAAGGGCCATATTGTGTTCTATTTACTGAGGTTGTAAGGGCTGTATTGAGTTCCATTTATTGAGGCTGTAAGGGCCGTACTGAGTTCCATTTACTGAGGTTGTAAGGGCCGTACTGAATTCCATTTACCGAGGTTATAAGGGCCATACTAAGTACCATTTACTATGGTTGTGAGGGCCATAATGAGTTCCAATAGATTGAGGCCACGAGGGCCACCCCGAGTTACAGTTTATGCAAGAGTCCTTAGTGGTCAGGTAAGTGGAGGGGATCTTGTTTGTACTTACCGAGGCTTTTGGGGGCCCAGTTAGGTTTTTCTGTGCTGCTTGTACCTTCTAGGCTTATGGGGGTCTGGTTAGGTTTTTATTTGCATATATAGACTTGTTGTTTAGGTAATTCAGATGGTACATGTATTGCAGGTTAAATCCTTACTCTCTCTTTTAAATTATTAAAGATCTACCAGCTTTCGCTCATTTCTTATCTTTTTGCATTACATATTCGGTACATATTGTACTGATGCCCACCTGGCGCTGCATTACTTGCCTGTAGGTGTAGAGAGACGCGGTTCGGGACTTTCCTAGCCTTCAGCTATGGTCAACAGTTTATTCAGCTCCTTCCCTCCGGAGTTGAAAGTTAGATAAAGATTTACTTTCGATATATGTGTTGGGTAGGTCGAGGCCCTGTCCCGGTGATTATATCACTTCTAGAGGCTTGCATGATGTTGTATATTCCCTTTGGTTAGTTTGTTATTTTCCGTGTGGGGCTCATGTGTGATTTATCTCCTGTGATGGCTGTGTGGGGCTTTGTTTAGCTGTTAGATAGCGGCCTTATCGGCCATAGCGTAGTTTAGCGCCTGATTTATGTTTTGGTTATAACTAGAAGGCATGGTGGTCTTGTTAACCCGCATAGGATTCCTGTTATTGTGTTATTCTAGTTAGCTATCTTCTTTTACAGGTGGCCTTGTCAGCCAGAGGCTGTATTTACAGCTGAGATATGGCTCATTTGTTTGTTGAATTGGGTGTCAATGTGCACCAGTAGTGCACCAGTCCAGTTAGACTAGTTCAGACCCAATGTGGCACTAGGTCTCGGTCATGCCTCCAAAGGTTGGGACTGACTAAGTGCTCTTGTAACATTTTCAAATTTTTCTCTAGAGCTTCTCTCCCGAGAAAATGTAGTTGGCGTTTAGGTTCCAACAAAGGTTTCGCCAGCTCTCAATTCCTTGCTAGTTCTGCAAGGACAACCTATTACCTACAATATAGCAGACTAAGACAAAGTTTTTCAACACTTAAGAAAAATAAAAATCACACAAAAACTAAAAATTCACTAAACGCTGCCAGTCCCCAGCAACAGCGCCAAAAACTTAGTTTCGCTCCGGCGCGCACAATAGTACAGGTAATACAATCACCCTTTTAAGAGCCGGATGTCGAACCCATATGGACTAGACTGATTCAGCCAATATTCAATTTCACGTGTCAAGTTAACCTTCACAAGTGTTGATTTAAGAGATTTTTAATAATTGTAATTAAATATAGGGTTGATCATAAAATAATTGAGAAACAATAAAAGAATCAACTAGAGTTAAGGCCTAATAATCATGCAATGCTACAGTTCCAATGGTTCAGGTATGAAAACATCACTTGTTGTCTCACAGAGTTAAAATGCAGTGTTCATGGTCTTTCGAGCCTCTAATCACAACAAACTAGTCTCAAACCTCACCGGTGTTATAAGGGTTTCTTATGTTACACAAATGATGAAGATTATGAATAAGGAGAAGGAAGGTGGAGTAATTTCAATAAGATGATGGGGTGTTACAAACTTTTGTAAAGGCATTAGGGATGCTTTAGTCACTAAAGCTAAATAATTATCCTACCCTCACCCCTAGCCTTCATTATGACCCACAAGTCCTAATTGATTCTAGGTATAGCAACACTACATTAGTGGCGATGTACATGAAGGGCAATCCTATGGGTCAATTTGTGTGCACTTGAATTTCTTTGTGAGAGTGATTGTATTTGTCTTATCTTATAATCCTATTGTGTGAAATTCTAGGCAAATGTTTATGGGATTCTCTCTTCTTGTGAGGGGCATAATTTCCTTGGAGTACAGGCTTAAAATTATTTTCAAAGAGTGGTATGATTAAGGAAAGCGGATAGCGAACTTTAAGGCAAGCTTTGAATGTGAATTATCAATTACTTGAGATGCTATTTGAACTTGTTTTGTGGAATTATGCTCCTTTTTTGAATGAAATAAATGCATGAAAGATATATTTAATGATTGTGGTTGCCTATTGAATCTTGTGCAACATGGATTGAGTCTTTTCTTTTTCTTGAATTGGTGTATAATGTTTGGGTTGTCATTCGGATTGATGATTTTGTGTACAACTACCATAGTGCCCTAAGCCTTAGCAATGTTCACTTGTGCAAGAATGTCTTGATTGGCCCTTGATGCAAAAACTCATGTATAGCATATTGTTCATTTGCTCAACTATAAGGAATTGCGTTACTTGAGGACAAGCAACGGTGCAAGTTTGGGGGTTTGATGAGTTGGAAATTTACCAACTCATTAGGCTCCTAATCATGAGTTTTTTCTTAGTTTTCGAGTCATTTATGTGTATTTTATGCCATTTCTCTTTAATTCTCTGTAGGTACCTCATATGAGTAAAGAAAGCATTAAATCGAGCAAAACACATGGAATTTGAGAAGAAATTTGATGAGTTAGCATATGAGGTAGAGGAGCCAAAGATAAGGGAAGATTTGAGCACAAAAAGAGCTTCAAGGACGTGCTTTGAATCGGCTAAACACGGATCTGGAAGGGCGAAATGCTGAAGCTACTGCCAAGACTGGCTAAACAACTAGCCCTTCATGGAATGGCACCAGCTAAAAACCACCGAACCGCCGGTAACCCCCTGCCAGGCCACTGTTTTCAACTGGCTAATGTTTGGTGCTCCACGGATTGCAACCGGTGAAACGCCGGTTCCTTGCCAGAAAGGCCGACTAATGAAGGGTAAAAGGGGTCCAAAGACGTCTCAAAAGCATCTAGAAGCTCCAAGGACATTTTGGGAAAGTTTTACACAAGAAAGTACAAATATATAACCTCCATTATACACCAACTAAGGGGTGACCTATTCAACCAACAAATTACTCATCTAATTTTCATCTTCTTCATAAAATTAGGAGTAGATTCTTTTCTACATAGTTTTGTAGAGTTAGGTAGGACTTTTCTTCTTCATTTTCTTTAGCCTATGTTGGGGGAATTCCACCATTGTTGTAAGAGCTTGTGAAGCAAAATTGTGAAGCTAATGCAATGAATATGAGGGGAACCCTCTTGGTATATTCTCTCGATCTTTAACTATGCTTTACTAATTTTCTTGCTAAAAGTAGATTCATGGTGGATTTGTTAATTTGATTGGGTTTTGATAAATTTCTCTTCGATTCTTATTGAATTGTAGGTGGGTGTTGCTAGATTCATCTTCGTATTGTTCAATTAAGTGTAAATCTATTAGATTCTCTTCAATCTATTAATGAAGATCCATTAATTATGATATAGGTCTATTTATTCTTGCTTGATTGTTGCTCGGGAAAGAATAAGTAAGTATTGGAAGGGAATCTAGTAGTGGGAATGGATAGGATATTGTAAAATTAAGCTAGAAATAGCTGAAATTACTTCCTCCTTCCTAATTGGTAGCTAATAGCTAGGAATAGTGAAGTTTCTAATCCAAATCAATTCGGGTGAACTAAATCGCAGCTAGGGTTTGAGAAAACTCTAGCTAGGGGTAGTCAATAGGCTAGGAAGCTAAGGCTACCTATTTCCCTAGATTATTTACACTTGAGTCTAAGGCACTGAAGATATTCCCCATTTAATTGTGATCTCACCCATGGAATGTTCATAGTCTCTCACTTGTGATTACTTCAATTCGAATTCCCCCTAATTAGTTTTAGTTTAGAATTAGTTAGTTAGATTTCCCTTTTTAATTTCCCCCTAATTATATTTTTACTTTTCAAATCATGAACAATTATGCGTTCTAGTTAGGATTAGTTCATAACTTTTGATTTATATACTCAATTCTCTATGGGATACGACCTCGACATCCGTTGGGAATATTTGTTTGGAGAAGCGACCGTTTACAGTCCTTCATAAAAGAAGAGTGTATTTTGGATGTTATCACATATGAATTGGTGCTACCAGCGAAGTTAGCTTTGATACATCCAGTTTTCCATGTATCTCTATTGAAGAAGTGCATTAGTGACCTGGCCTTATTTGTTCCAATGGAGAGCATAGGTGTGAAGGATAGCCTTACCTATGAAGAGGTTCTGATTGAGATCCTTGATCATTAGGTTCAGAAGTTGAGAAACAAAGAAGTAGCTTCAGCAAAGGTTTTGTGGAGGAATCAGCTTGTTGAGGAAGCTACCTAGGAATTCAAAGTAGATATGATGGCTAGACACCCGCATCTATTGCCTTCTAGTGCAGTTTCAAGATGAGGTATCAGTTCCCTCCTCAGTACTCTATTTAGTATCATGTCAAGATCATGTGTCTAAGTTCCTTTCATGTCATTACATGTATATATGTTTCATGAAATTAGTTCAGTCATGTATTTCAGTTAGAAGTCAATCACTCTTCAGTTTTCAACTTCTGTTGTTTTGTTTGGGGAATGTAGTTCCTTCTGTAGAATTTCAATATTCCTAGTCTATATTCGAGAGCGAATGTTCCCAAGGGGAAGATAATGTAGCACCCTAGAGTATCCTAAGACTAAATTTGTGAAGTTGAATATGTTCAGCACACGAGAATGAAATTTTCTCTTGGTACAACCAAATGTACGATTTGCAGTCAGATGATACGAGTCATAGGAAGACCCGTGGTTTAGTTCAGAGGCTCATTCCCTAGACCACGAGTCATAGTTTGGCGGTACGACTCGTGGTCACAAAGTCGTAGTATGTGTATGGGTTATCAGGTGTCAGTCCTACGAGCTATTGTACGACTCGCAGTATAGAATTGCGAGACATGGTAGGAGTGGTGGAAACAATAAGAGAGTTAGAGAAAATAGACTGGCTAGCTAGGGAGGACACCAACAGTCATAGGTTGTACGATTTGTGTTCACAAACTCGTAGTATGTATTTGGGTTATCAAGTGTTGGTCCTATGAGAAATTGTACGACTCGTAGTATGGAATTATGAGTCATGGTAGGAGTTGTGAAAACAATCAGAGAGTTGGAGAAAATGAACTATCTAGCTATGAGAGGACACCACGAGTCATAGGTTGATGGTAGATACGAGTCGGATGACTGGTAGTGAGCATTTATCAATTGAATCATTAAGGGTATTTTCAAAATTCCTAAGCTCCTAACTTCCTAATAACATCGTTTTAAGCCTTTAAATGAGTATTTAAGAGGGTTTAGCCTACTCTAACACATTAGGCTCCCATGCATGCAAATTTTTAAGAACGCTCTTCAAGATCAAGCTAGAAATCCCTCAATTTCCTTCAAATTCTCTTGTCCTTTCAAGGATAGTTAGAGAATCAATCTACCAAGTATGAAGGGCCATTAATGAGTGTTTCCTTTCACTCTCATAACCAAAGTTCTCCTCAAGTGCATGAATTCAAGTTCTAGTTCAAGTATATGATTTTATAGGGAGCACTATGCATGTTTTTGAGAGTAGTGTGAAGCACCGAGTAGGCTTGGGTTTCCAAGGTTCCCTGATCATAGAACTACACGTCAACGTAGGTGTATATATATATATTTTTGGGACCTCTCATGAGAGTTTCCCCTGCCCCTAAGGGGCCTTAGCTTGATATCGATATAATGGTATCGTTCTTATGTTATAACTCGAAAGCCCAAAGATCAAACCCGAGAGTTGAATCAGAGAAAAAGTTGAAATTTCGCATTAGACTTAGAACGAGTCGTTAGGAGACTCGTGAGATCAACCCATGAGTCGTTATGTGAATCGTGGGCAAGGCCACGGAGTGAAATTGAAATTGACAAAATGATACCCCACAGGCATGACCACGACTCATGGTCAGGCCCCACGAGTCGTTTGGTCAATTGTGGGGTGGGTGAGTAAGAAAGGAAAAGGAATAGGGTAAGTAGACTCGATGGAAGGACCCCACGGGTTGTGGTCGGTCCCCACGATTCGTGGGGAGGGTCGTGGTCAACTAGTGAGAAAATAATTTGCATGGACGCAGTGTACATAATGGGTGGTGACCGTGAGTTGTGGTCACTAGTAAAGAGTCGTGAGGTTGCCTGTGGCAACCCCAGGTGATCGGATGAGCAGTGTACTTAACGGACGAGTCATGGCCTAGGGTAACGAGTCGTTAGGTCCCTCGTTGGGACCACCTGACAGTTATTTTTTGCGAGTTTAGTAAGGGCTTTTTTGTAATTCCTAAGATCCTACGGCCTAAACTACGTTATTTTGAGTTATGAATAGTTGCTTTTAAAGGGGTTAAGTTCATTTTAGCCCTCATTGATCCATGCATGCAAGGTAGAAAGGTTAGAGAGGGTGATCAAGCTAGAGTTCTTCAATTTCTCTTAAATTTCCTATTGGGAATCTAAAGAAGTGTAAGAATCAGCTAGTAGCAGGTATGTAAGGTTATGAATGGGTGATTCCTTTCACACCCATGTGCAATCCCTCTCTAAATCATGAATGATCTATGACTAATCTATGGGGTTTTAACCCAATGCATAAATCTCAAAATTCTTTATATGGGTATGATTTAAATATGTTTCTACTATTGAATTGTGAAGCATGGGCGAGTTATATAATATTTTTAACTAAAACACATGTTTCTAGCTTTATGAATGAATAAGCCCATGTTTAAAATCATGTTTTCGATACAAATTGTATATTTTCAAGAATGACAAAGCTTTGGGCAATGCCCACATATACAATGTATGCTTGATGATTTCCTTAATTAAGCTTATCACATTGTTTTTGGAGCAAAGGCTCCCACTTATATTTTCCAGCTTGTGGTATGTTTGAGTTAAAGCTTTTCATATGCATATCTTACCACATGGTTTTGGAGCGAAGACTCCCAATTATCTTTCAGCTTGTGGTATGGTTTGAGTTAAAGATTCTCTTATGCATGATTTTCGCTTTGAGATATATTTGATTTACGAGCTTTGTCAATAGTTATTGTTGAGCTTTTTCGAATAATGATGTAGAGCATATGCATGTTTTTGGGAGTAATGTCTAGCACCGAGTAGGCTAAGGGTCGATCACCCTATTTCTCAAAACTATGCGCCAACATAAGTTTATACATTATGACTTTGCGACCTCCCTTATAAGCTACCCTTTCCCGAATGGGCCTTCATCTTAATATCGATATCACGGTATCATCCCTAGCCCTAGCACGGCTTTGGACAACTCTACCCACTTTAGTGTGATAGTTGGGACCACGTAACTTCTATCGTGGTATTTCGATTAAAAGACGAGTCTCCCATTGTTCCTCATGATATCAGTTATGCATGTTCATTAATCACGAGATTTACATATGAAAACATGCTCTAAAGTAGGTTTGACTCAATGTTCAGCTTTATCTATAAACATCAGATTTAAGATTTGAGTTAATTGATTATGTTATGATATGTTATGATGATATGTTATGTTATGGTGAAATCATGATTTCAGAAAGAATGCATGCAATCCCTACTCTCAGATTCTTATTGTTTATGTTTTACATTATGCATGTCCTTAGATGATTTTACTTAAGCGGTTTTACTTATCTTGCATACTCGGTACATTCCACGTACTGACCGCATACTTTATGTTGTATCATTTCATTATACAGGACCCGACTCTAAATTCCGGCCCACTCATTGTTCGACTTCAGAGTTAGAATCTTCTTGTTGGTGAGTCCTCATCTTTCGAGGACTAGACTACTTAGATTTCCTTATGTATTCTCAATTTTCGCTTGTTGAGTTAGTGGGGGGTCTTTTCCCAATAACTCGTCATGTTTATATATGGTTGTATTCAGCTTCAGATTGTGTATTTTGATGTTATGTATGAGTTTAGACTTCTACTATAATTATATTATTGATTATTCAGTTTCATTGATTGAGTTAGATGTATGCTTATGCCATGGGTCGACTTGGGGTCTCTCGGGGTTCCTTGTCCCGTGTTGCAATTCGAGCCTCCGTTCGAGTTGTGACAACTGGTATCAGAGAAACAAGTTTTAAGTGTCCTAGGGTGTCTAAAAGGTTCATTAAGTAGAGTCTTTTTCATGGGTGTGAAGCGCGCCACACTTATGATGAAGAAGCTACGAGACGTTTAGGAAATTTTCCCCTCCTTAATGATCTATGTCGTGCGATGAAATGTCACCCTATCTTTCTAATTCGTGCTATTCGTGATTGAAGAATCATGGCTCCCCGAAGAATGAATGGTAGAAGGAATAGGAATGGTGAAGGCCACGAGGATGGCAACGGTAATGGGCACCGGCAAGACCCACCAGTTCAGGATCACCAGACACCGGAGCCAGTTGCCCATGCTGAGTTCCGAGCCGCTATTCAGATGCTTGCACAATCCTTGACCACTTAGGTCAATCAATATGCTGTTGCGTATGTACCGCAAAATGGCAATGCAGCGGCGGCTCGAGTCAGGGACTTTTTTAGAATGAACCCTCCAAAGTTTCTCAGGTCAAATGTAGATGAGAACCCACATGAGTTTATTGACGAGATTGTGAAGATCACCCAGGTCATGGGGGTGACTGGAGTTGAGTGTGTGGAGTTGGCCTTGTACAAATTTAAAGGGGCTGCGCACATTTGGTTTCGCCAATGGAAAGATAGTAGGGTCACCGAAGCGGGCCCTGTCACTTGGATGAATTTCATGTTGCATTCTTGGACGGTTCTTCCCTCGTGATAAAAGGGATCTGAGTTTCGTAACTCTGAAGTAAGGGATAATGGCGGTACAAGAGCATGCTCTCGAGTTCACCCGCTTGTCAAAGTACGACCCAGAGTTGGTGGCTGATTAGAGGACGAGGGTAAGTAGATTCGTTAATGGAGTAGCGGGCTATTTGGACAAGGATTGCAGGACCACTATGCTCCATTAGGGTATGGATTTCCTTTGAATAGTCTTGTATGCCTAGAAGATGGAGGCGGCACATTTTAGAGAGGGAGGCTAGGAGGACCAGGACTGATGACCACATATTCTCACGGTCGAGGTCAGGAGGTTGGCACAGACAGCAGACCCACCAGAGATCATCAGCCGTAGCATCATCAGCATTGAGTGTGCCATACAAACTGAGGCACGATCAGAGGGGGCAAGCGTCAAGCTCTAGGGGTAAGAGCAGCAGACCTACATATTTTAGTCTTCAAATTTGTCGTAGGTGTGGCCGGGGTCACACGGGCCAGCGTCTAGCAGGTATAGGTGCTTGTTTTAGGTGTAGGAAGCTCGGAAACATGCTCAGAAATTGAGCAGCAGTTACGCAGGATCATGATGGGGGCCGAGGCCCAACTTCTAGTTCAACAACCCCACCCGCACGCTTAGCACATTACGGAGCATCTACTAGCACAGGTAGCAGTCAACGCTAGAGTAGATTCTATGCTTTAGCATCCCAGCAGGAGAAGGAGGTCTCCCAAGATGTAGTCACTAGTATGTTACGAGTTTTCCATCTTGATGTTTATGCTTTGTTAGATTTGGGGGATACCTTGTCTTTTATGACATCTTATGTGGCCAGCAACTTTGGATATATTCCAAAAGTCTTGTTAGAACCCTTTTCAGTTTCTACTTCAGTAGGTGACTCAGTTATAGCTAGATGGTGTATAGAGATTGCCCGGTCTACTCCTTCAGAAGGTCACCTCAGCAGATTTGATAAAGTTAGCCATGATAGATTTTGATGTTATCCTCGGCATGGATTGGCTATTTGCATGCTATTCTTCAGTTAATTGTAGGACCGGGGCGGTAGAGTTCAAATTTCTGGATGAGCCATTCTTAGAATGGAAGGGTAGTTTAGTTGTGCTTGTAGGTCATTTCATTTCCAACCTTAAGGCTTGTTAGAACGCTTCTCAGTTTCTACTTCAGTAGGTGACTCAATTACAACTAGATGGTGTATAGAGATTGCTCAGTCTCACTCCTTCAGAAGGTCAACTCAGCAGATTTGATAGAGTTAGCCATGACAGATTTTGATGTTATCCTCATCATGGATTGGCTATTTGCATGCTATTCTTCAGTTAATTGTAGGACCAGGGCGGTAGAGTTCAAATTTCTGGGTGAGCCAGTCTTAGAATGGAAGGGTAGTTCAGTTGTGCTTGTAGGTCATTTCATTTCCGACCTTAAGGATAGAAAGATGATTTCTAAGGGTTGTATGTATTATCTAGTTAGGGTTAAGGATGTTGAGTACGATACCCCGACTATTCAATTAGTTCTAATAGTGCGTGAGTACCCAGAAGGATTCCCTGAATATTTACCAAGCATTTCTCTTGAGAGGGAAATCGATTTTGTTATTTACCTTCTTCCTGACATGCATCCTATATCTATTCCTCCATACAAAATGGCTCCAACGAGCTAAAATAGTTGAAAGAGCAGTTTAAAGACTTTTTAATAAGGGTTTCATTAGACCGAGCAAGTCCCCATGGGGTGCACCAGTTCTCTTTGTCCGAAAGAAAGATGGTTCTTTTTGAATGTGTATTGATTATCGATAATTGAACAAAGTCACCGAAGAATAGATATCCTTTACCCAGGATTCATGATTTATTTGATCAGCTACAAGGTGCTAAGTTTTTTTCAAAGATATATCTCCAATCCGGGTATGATCAGCTTAGAGTTGGGGAGAGTGACATCCCGAAGACAGCCTTCAGGATGCGATATGGTCATTCTGAGTTTGTAGTTATGTCTTTTGGACTAACAAATGCTCCTGCAGCTTTTATGGACTTGATGAACAGGGTGTTGAAGCCATACTTGGATATGTTCGTGATTGTGTTTATTGATGACATCCTGATATACTCTCGGAGCAAGGAGGAACATGTCGCTCATTTGAGAATAGTGCTTCAGACTCATAAGGATCATCAATTATATGCTAAATTCAGCAAGTGCGAGTTTTTGTTGAACTTCGTAGCGTTTTTGGGCCATGTGGTATTAAGCGAAGGCATAATGGTAGACTCTCAGAAAATAGAAGCGGTGAAGAATTGGCCTAGAACGGTGAACCATTCTGATATTCGGAGCTTCTTGGGTTTAGCTGGCTACTATCGAAGGTTCATGGAAGGTTTCTCATCGATTGCAGCACCTTTGACCAAATTGACTCTGAAGAAGGTGAAGTTCCAATGGTCGAAGGCTTGTGAGAAGAGCTTCCAAGTGTTGAAGACTCGACTTACTTCAGCATCGGTGTTAACTCTGCCGGAGGGTATTGATGGGTTCATGGTGTGTTGTGATGCTTAAAGGATCATTTGGTGTGTATTGATACAACACAGGAAGGTTATAGCATATGCCTCTAGACTGCTATAAGTTCATGAGAAGAATTACCCGACCCATGATTTTGAGGTAGCCGTGGTGGTATTTGCATTGAAGATATGGCGACATTACTTGTATAGGGTCCACGTGGATGTGTTTATGACCATAAAAGCTTACAATATGTGTTCACATAGAAGGAACTCAACCTTCGACTAAGGAGGGGGTTGGAGCTACTCAAGGACTATGATACGAGTGTGCTTTACCATCTAGGTAAGGCCAATGTGGTAGCGGATACACTTAGTAGGATCTCTATGGATAGTTTGCCTCATGTGGATGAAGGGAAAAAGGAGTTGGTGAAGGATGTGCATCGACTCACAAGGTTGGGAGTTAGGTTGATTGACTCAACCGATGGCGGTGTTGGGGTTTGGAATGGATCAGAATCGTTTTGGTGACTAATGTAAAAGCTAGGCAAGATTAGGACCCGATTTTGGTAAAGTAAAAGGAAGCCATTCAGAATCAGAAGGTAGAGGTCTTCTCCAAATGGGGAGATGGTGTGCTTTGGTACCAAGGTCGCCTAGGTGTTCTGGATATAGATGATTTGAGGAGTCAGATGTTGCATGAGGATCATGGATCTAGGTACTCTATCCATCCAGGTGCCACGAAGATGTACCTTGACTTACAGGAAATCTATTGGTGGAATGGCATGAAACGGGATATTGCAGAATTCGTAGCTAAGTGATCGAACTGTCAGCAAGTAAAGGTTGAGCATTAAATCGGGAGGCGTGCTTCAGGATATCCGAATTCTTACTTTGAAGTGGGAAGAAATTAATATAGATTTCATCATAGGTTTGCCTAGTACTCGTCGACAATATGACTCCATTTGGGTTGTGGTAGACAGGTTGACCAAGGCTGCTCATTTTCTACCGGTCAAGACCACGGACTCGGCGGAGGATTATGCCAAGTTATATATCCGGGAGCTAGTTCGATTGCATGGAATCCCCTTATAACTCATTTCAGATAGATTACTCAATTTACCTCTCAAATTTGGAAGTCCTTTGAAAAAGGAACGGGTAGACAGTTTATGATCAGCACAGCATTTCACCCACAAACGGATGGTCGAGCGGAGCGGACAATCCAGACCCTTGAGGACATGTTGACAGCATGCATAAATGACTTCAGAGATAGCTTGGATAATCATTTTCCACTTATCGAGTTTGCATAAAAGAATAACTATCCTTCCAATATAGAGATGGCATCGTTCAAGGCTCTCTATAGATAGAGGTGTAGGTCTCCCGTTGGACGGTTTGAGGTTGGCAAAGAAGCGATGATAGGACTAGATTTGGTTCACGAGGCTATGGAGAATGTTCAATTGATAAGGGACAGGTTGAAAACAGCCCAGAGTCACCAAATGTCTTATGCTTACATGAGGAGAATAGAATTGGAATTTCAAGTCGATGACTGGGTACTTCTGAGGGTGTCGCCATGATTGGAGTGATGAGGTTCAGAAAGAAGGGGAAACTTAGTCCCCGTTATGTTGGTCCGTACCGGATAGTGAGACTGGCAAGGTGGCCTATGAGTTGGAGTTTCCTTCAGAATTAGCTTATGTGCATCCTGTATTCCATGTGTCGCTCTTGAAGAAGTGTTTGGGTGATCCAACTTTAGTTGGCTAGTATTGGTGTGAAAGACAACCTCAGTTATGAGGAAGTTCTGGTCAAAATACTGGATCGATAGGTTCGAAGGCTAAGGAACAAGGAAGTAGCTACAATTAAAGTATTATGGAGAAATCAGCATATTGAGGGATCTATGTGGGAAGCCGAAGTGGATATGATGGATAGATACCCATAGTTATTCTCTACCGCTTAATTCCACTTCAGGTATCAATTTTGACCTAAAAATCTATCTAGTTTTCATGTTCAGTTCATGTGCCCAAGTTTCTTTTATGTATATGGATGTGTGTATAGTTTGTGAAATCAGTTCAGCAGTGTAGTTAGAATTGGGCATAGTCATACCATCAGTTTTTCGATTTAAATGATCAGTATGTGAATATAATAATTGCATTTCTCTGCTTTTCTATATGTTTTCCAACATTTGAGGATGAATATTCCTATGTAGGAGATACTTTTATACTCTAGAAGCCCAAAGATCAAACTCGGGAGTTTAATTAAAGAAAAAGTTGAAATTTGGAATCAGACTCAAAACCAATCGTGAGGAGACTATGAGATCAAACCATGAGTCATGGTGTGACTCATGGGGAAGGCCAGGGAATGAAATTGAACTTGAGAAGATGAGACCCACGGGCATGACCATGGCTCGTGGTCAGGCCCCACGAGTCTTTAGGTCAGTCATGGGGTGGGTGAGTAAGAAAAGAAAAGGAAGAGGGTCAATGGACTCGACAGAAGGACTCCACAAGTCGTGGTCAGTCCCCACGATTCGTGGGGAGAGTCATGGTCAGCTAGTGAGAAAAGAATTTGCAAGGAGGCTGTGCACGGAATGGGTGGTGACCATGAGTCGTGGTCACTAGTAACGAGTCATTAGGTTGCCCGTGACGAGCCGAGGTGATCAGATGAGCAGTGTACTTAATGGACGACTCCACGAGTCGTGCCCTAGGGTAACGAGTCGTTAGGTCCCTCGTTGGGACCACCTGTTAGTTATTTTTTGCCAGTTTAGTAAGGGCTTTTCCGTAATTCCTAAGATCCTAAGGCCTAAACTGCGTCATTTGAGTAATGAATAGTGGCTTTTAAAGGGGTTAAGTTCATTTTAGGCCTCATTAATCCATGCATGCAAGGTATAAAGGTTAGAGAGGCTGATCAAACTAGTGTTCTTCAATTTATCTGCAATTTCCTATTGGGCATCTAAAGAAGTGTAAGAATCAGCTACCAGCAGGTATGTAGGGTTAGGAATGGGTAATCCTTTCACACCCATGCCAAATCCCTCTCTAAATCATGAATGATCTATGACTGATCTATGAGGTTTTAACCCAGTGCATGAATTTCCAAATTCTTTACATGGGTATGATTTAAATACGTTTCTACTATTGAATTGTGAAG
This sequence comes from Datura wrightii, assembly GCA_035772735.1. Taxonomy (NCBI): domain Eukaryota; kingdom Viridiplantae; phylum Streptophyta; class Magnoliopsida; order Solanales; family Solanaceae; genus Datura; species Datura wrightii. Next base: position 151,922,561 of record JASDFA010000018.1, read on the forward strand.
CATGGGCAGGTTTATAAGACGTTAGTTATTTATTGATTTGAACCAGTTTTGCATTTTTTACATCCTTTTGTGCTTTTATTTTTGTTTCCGTTTTTGTTGTTTGTTGTTGTATGATGGCATCACGTAATGAAAGGAGGTTTCTTGGTTGCCACCCTTATTATGATGACCCATATCCCTATTGTGGAGGACCACACTATTGGCAAGATTGCAAATATGCCCTTAGGAGGGAGATGAGTGCACCTTCTACTTTCTATGATGGGTATGGATGCACATTATGTGGTAGTCATGGGAGGCATTGGGATGGATGCCCAAACGGATTCACTTCTCGCTATAATGGTTATGATAGAAGTTGTGCTCCCAAGGTTGAAAGGAATGAATCCATCGCAAATAAGGGAAGGAGAAATACATGTGGGCAAATGGAAGCCATGCTCCAAGCCTTTTTGGAGAGGGAGCCCAATGCGGAAAAGAATGTCAATCCCTCATACCCATGGAATCATCAACTCCTAAGAAGAAAGTTGTAAATCTCTAAAAGAAAAAGTGGAGGAGACATTGAGGAGCATAACAAGAAGAAGTGAACAATAGGGCATAACTCAACTTGACTCAAGGGAGGAAGCTCAAAATGATGATGATGAAGGAGTTAAGGTGATTGTTGATGAAGTCATAGAGGTGAGCTAACCAACCAAATCTACAATAACACAAGATGCCAAGGTTGAAGAAGTGACGTAGAGTCTCCAAGTGAAATCCAACAAATCACGCTCAAGGACTCTAGTGCACTTAAAGAGGAGGATGTCATGCAAGAAGCACGCTTGAAAAGGGAGCGACTTAAACCGCCCTCTTATCATTCATAAACATTGAACTTGGTTGAAAAAATAGGGACTGAGGAGACCAAGTCAATGGAGGAAGTTAAAGACGAAGATCAAGGTGGCTTCATCGTAGAGTACGCCATGCCAACAAGGTCAAAGCACATCCCTGCTTTAAGGGCCAAGAAACACAAGATGCAACATCTATTGCTTGGTCCCTTGATTCTTAAACTACCACCCCTGAAGTGGAATGTAAGAATGGACAAGAAACTAAGGGTGCGATTAAAAAGCTCAAAGTGGAGAGGAAAGTGGTGAAGTTGAAGTCGTCGAGCCACGACATTAACTAAGGCGCTTCTTGAGAGGCAACCCAAGTGCTTTTACATTTTATTTCTACCTTTTCTTTTGTTTTATTTTGCTTGATGTTTGTGTTGTCTTTGATGGTGCAGGGGTGGAACAAGTATGGACAGTGACAAATATTATAGAAGCCAAATTTAAATTGAGCAACCGGCGCTAAACCTACGAAGCGCAACTCTAAGTGCGTGAAAAGTAGATGTCAAATAGAATGCCCAAAAGAGAATTGTTTAAGCAGTGGCACATTATTTTTAGCCTACTGAAATGCCGATTCAAATGCGCAAGACATCAGTCAAATGCCGGTTATGAGCAGAAGGCCTGGAAAGAGGAAGTTCTGGAGAAATGATTCTGCAATGCACATAGTTCCAATGCAGATGCCTCCATCATATTAGGGAGTTCTTTCACCTATTCCTTCCTTACTTTGTTTTACCATGTGCATCGAGGACAATGTATTTTTTGTGGTAGGGGTGAAGTCTGAGAAGCCCACTTGTTAAGTATTTTACGATATAGCCCTATGATAGATTGGGTGTCATCATTCCTAAAGGAAAATCGACATTACTTGTTAGTAGTATTGCCTTTTTAGATAGTAGTCTTCTAATAAACTCTGAGGGTTTTCTTTATACTATGGTTCTTTCTCAAAGAGAGATTTCTTTGTCTTTTCTTTTTATTGTTGAAAGAGTTTGGAACTTCCCGGTAATAGATGGAGAGGCGACTTTCTTAAGGAAAAATGTCAAGTCTAGAGTTTTGTGAGTCTTTTGTGCACGTGTTTGAGGACGTACGACCAACATTTCTTGCTTAGCATTGTGCATGAGTGTTGAAAAGAAAAGGAGGGCATTCAAATATGAAAATGAGCACTGTCTTGTCATGAATTGTATATTCCTTGCTTGTCTTTTTGATTCATAACTAGCTTGTCAAAATTCATTCTCTTAATCTGATGAAGGAAGTGTGTGTACTCCTTGAATTGTGTTGTCTTGAGCGGTGAGACTCTTTGCTTAATCTTATGTATGCATGATTGTCTAGAACTTGCCTTAAGTGTGATTCAAGGCAAAATGATAGATGGGGCTGCACTTAGAGCATGATCTTAGGCCCTCTTTTGTTAAGTCACTTCACGAAAAAAGGGACTCTTTGAATATTAATCTTTGATAGCCAACATTTGTGCCTTGGACCCTTTCTTTGAAAACACATTACAAGCCTAATGACTATTTTTAATCCTTCTCTTTTGCACCCATCCTCCCTAGTTGCTAGTAATGAAAGAATGAAAAAAATGAGGGATTCGAGCCCAAGAAAGAGGGAGAGATAACGAAATAATGTGAAATGAGGCAAAAACCTAAGATTGGGAGTTTGCAAGAGTAGGGGGAGAAATAAGAAGCCTAAAATTGAGTTAGCACCAAAATTGTGATGAGTTGAATGAATCAATGGGTTGAAAGAGCTCGAATCATCAAAAGAGGAAGGGTAGTAAAAAGGTCCTATCTCTTGCATAGATAAGGCTAAATGTGAAATTCATGGGTGTTACAAGGGTGGCTTGTGTTACACAAAAGATAAAGATGATGAACAAGGAGAAATAAGGCAGAGTGATCTAAATAAGATGGTGGGAAGTCACAAGTGTTTATAAAGGAATTAGGGAGGCATTAGTCACAAGAGCTAAATGTTTGTCCAACACTGTCATGACCCGAGTTCACACCCTAGACGTAAAAGTGGACAAGGAACCCCGAGAGGCTCCAAGTCGTTCCATGGCATTACCATAGCATAAACTTAACATGAAAACAACTAACAACATAAATAAGCGGAAGCTAATAACATGATTCTAATGTAAGCCATAAAGACAATTTAATAACACTTAGATACAATGCTGAATATGTCTATATAAGTCTAAAAGCCTTCTACTAAACTGATGAGTTGCTGGGACAAGCCCCCCAGCTAACTTTTGAAGTTTGAAAACTAAAACATAGTAAAATATGAACATAATCACATCCTCGAAAGATGAGGACTCACCAATAGCTGCTGAATAGGAATGAAGCGTATCTAACCATGAGGCCGAGTCTGGAAACCTTAATTAATATCATGAAACGATATTTCACAAAAGGCGTGCGGTCAGTTCTTGGAATCTACTGAGCATGCGGGATAACATAAACAATTGAATAAACATATGAACGGTAAGGATTTAATTAAATACATCAACATAGACGCTTCAACATGTTATTACGCACACTCTATGGTTCACATATATAGATATACATGATACTTCTCTTTGAAAGAATGTCATTTATATAACATCTTTCGAAGTCATGCATAAGGGTCAAGTTCTGAACATTTAATAAAGTCCCAAATCTGAAGTTAGTATCACATACTGTATTGGATCATTACTGATAACTGAGAATGATCATCATCTTATTAAGCCCGTTATAATCTGAAAGCTGGGTCATGCCAAAATGAGTTATACTGCTATATACATTAAGGGAATCTCTCTCTACTATGGAGGATTCCGACTGTACTAGGGAGTCACTCTCTACTATGAAGGATCCTGACTGATGCTAGGGAGTCACTCTCTACTATGGAGATACCGAATACTGCTAGGGGGTCACTCCCTACTATTGAGGATCCTGACTGAGCTAGGGAGTCACTCTCTACTATGGATGATCCCGACTACTACTAGGGGTTCACTCTCTACTATTGAGGAACCTAACTGAGCTAGGGAGTCACTCTCTACTATGGAGGATCCCAACTACTGCTAGCAGGTCACTCTATACTATTGAGGATCCAGACTTAGCTAGGGAGTCTCTCTCTACTATGGAGGATCCCGACTACTTCTAGAATCTCAGAGGTACTAGTCTGACATTATATATATATCTGGTCTCTACTACTGCAGCTAATCAGAAACATGAAGATAATCTTCTTTCTTCATATATCATTCATTTTGGAAGGATCGAGGCTACTTTTTACTAACAACAAGCCCAACATTAGGAAAGTAGTATTCTCATTCTTTATCATCACAATTCATATCATCATGGAACCATACTAGAATTTCTTCATAGGTCCAACATTAATGAACATCTTTAGTTCCACATCATGCATACTACTTTCTCATCGCCAAATTCCAGCTTCATATTAATCAACATGTATCATAGAGACATTCATGACCCATACATTCAACTCATACTTTAACAGGCATACATTGAGTCATATAATCTAGATTTACAGGAAGCTATGTGCTTACTCATATTTCAGCATGAACAACAAAATCATATGGGAAGTGTGCATCTTGGTTTCATGAGACCCATTTTATGATTTATTCCAATTCATGAGAAGAATGCATTAGATAATCCATTATCATAAATTTACTTCTTACCCAATTAATTCCATCAACACATAGGGACATGCATATTTTACTTTCAGTTATTCAAGTCCATGAACTCTAATTTAATCTCATCACATCTGTCATTGACATATTCAAATTCACATGGGTAATCATATAATCATCACACATTAAACATGGATGTAAGGGATTTGTGATAATTGAATGACAAGGACAGAGACCTTATTTAAAACTCTAATCATTCATGAAGAAATTTCATAACTCTACACTTTTCATCACCCAAAACATAATTCAAGATAAACCAATCATTTTACGCCGTACTTATCGCATAGTCACAACGGATATTGAAATTTAAAGAGTTGTAGGAGGATGCACTATCAATTTAAAATACTAGTTCATGCATATTCTAGAATAGTAGAAATAGGGCATCTTAAATGAAAACATTTTGGGGCACCAGGATGGAAAAATACCTTTGTTGAAAAACATGCATACCTGGTAGAAGAACCCTACTCGATATCTTCCTTGAAGCTTGTGAACACCTTGGTGAAGTTCTTGAATCTTGAGAGAGCGAAAGAAGAAGAGCTTGAGAGATATCTTGAGATAATGAAGGTTTAGTCTTGTAGAAACCCTTAAATACGTCCCAAACAATATACAAAACGACATAGTTTAAAAGTTAAAAGCATAGGAGTTTACAAATATGCCCCTGAAGAAAACTGAAAGTTTCCCCAAATCTAGATTAATGACTCACGTAACGAGTCGTCGTCCCATCGAAAAATTCATCATCTCACCCTTTAAGCACACTAGAAAATTCACACAGTTCTATCATTCTTCAAACCACGACCAACGTAACTAGTCATCACTCCAACCAATGACTTGTTAGACCCATTCGTCAAGTGCACTGGAAGACTACTTCACAACTTCAACTATTCCCATCTAACGACGGACATGACGAGTCATTCCCACACTTAACGACTCATCACATCTTTCCATCAACTACACTGACTTCTAACTTGATTCATTACCCATTAGCGAATCGTTGCCGTGAAAGACGACTCGTCAGGCCATCCGTGGCCATAGGGCTTGCCATCCCCTCCTTACAGTTCATCATGGGTCAAACCACGACCCGTTAAGTTTACTAACAAGTCGTTCCATGACTTAGTCTGAGGTATATTTCTGCTGACTTTCCTGCTAAGCTTCTTCTAACTCCGGGGTCTGATCTCTAGGACTTTCAGGGTGTTACATACGCATACCCCTAACCTTCATTACGACCCAAAAGTCCTAATTGATTTTTAGTGTAGCAACACTATATTAGTGGCTAGATACATGAAGGGAAATCCTATGGGTCAACTTGTATGCACTTGAATTTCTTTGTGAGAGTGAGCATACTTGTCTTATCTTATAATCCCTTTGTGTCAAATGATAAAAAATGTGTCGGCTTCTCTCTTCTTGTGAGTGGAATCATTCCCTTGGAGTACATGCTTAAAATTATTTTCAAAAAAAGAAGTATGATTGAGGCAAGGGGGTAGCGCACTTTAAGGAAATCATTGAATGTGAATTTTTAATGATTCGTGATGCTCTTTTAACTTGTTTTGATGAACTACGCCCCTTGTTTGAATGGAAAGAATGCATGCAATATATGTTTAATGATTATGGTCACCTATTGAAGCTTGTGAAATATGGTTTGAGTATTTTGTTTTTGTTGAGTTGGTGTATAATGTTGGGCTGTCTTGAGGCTTGATGATTTTTTGTACAACTACTGTAGTGCTCTAAGCTTTAGCAATGTCCTCTTGTGAAAGAATGTCTTGATAGGCCATTGATGCAAAAACTCATATATATATACATATATATATATATATATATATATATGTAGCATGTTATTCAATTTCTCAGCTGTAAAGAATTGCATTACTTGAGGACAAGAAATGGTTCAAGTTTTGGGGTTTGATGAGTTGGAAATTTGCCAACTAATTAGGCTTTTAAGCATGAGTTGTTTTCTAGTTTTCGAGTCATTTATGTAGATTTTATGCCCTTTCTATTTAATTCTTTGTAGGCACTTCATGTGAGTGGAGAAATCATGAATTTAAGCAAAACACATGTAGTTTGATATGGAATTTGATGAGTTAGAATATGAAGGAGAGGAGTCATAGATAATGGAAGATTTGAGCTCAAAAAGAGGTGCAAAGACATGCTTTAAATCATCTAAATGCAGATCTGGAAGGGCGAAACACAGGCGAAAAGCCGAAGTGATAGCCTAGAATGGTTACTCAACCGCTGTTGGTGGATTGGCACCGGCTAAATGCCCATTGAACCACCGGTGGTCACTGTTTGGGGCTATTTTGGGGCGGCGTACAGCCGGTGCTCTGCGGATTGGCACTGGCTAAAAGCTGGTGTTTTCGCATGTGAGGCCATCTAATGAAGGGTAAAAAGGTCCAAAAATATATCCACAAGAAAGTATAGATATCTACATAACTTCCATTGTACACCACTCATTCAATCATCTAGACTTCATCTTTTTCCATAGAATTTTTGGTGGAATATTTTCACCATTGAATTGTAGAGTTAGATAGAACTTTTCATCTTTTTTTTTCTTTAAACCAAATTGGGGGACTTCCACCGTTGTTGTAACAGCTTGTGAAGAAAATTTGTGAAGCTAATGTGATGAATGTGAGGGGAATCCTCTTGGTATCTTCACTCTACCTTTAAATATGCTTGGCTAATTTGCTAGATAGAGGTATATTCATGGTGGGTTTATTAATTTGACTGGATTTTGATAAATTGATTTTGGATTCCTATTAAAATTGTAGAGCTATTATCTTCTCCCTGGTTATAATTGCTAAAATAATGGTTTGCAAACACGAATTGTGCTTTACTTTTCTTGATTTTTCTTGAGAGAGAAATGTGAGAAGATATTAGTGAGGAAATAGAGTGTTAGTGTGGGATTAAGCTAGAGATAGTTAAAACCCACACTTTCACTCCATTAAAGGTCAAGGCTAGAAATAGCTAGTCCTTCCTCAAGCTTTTGCGAGTGATAACTTGAATTGACTTTGGGAGTTGAAAGAACCCAAGGCGTAAACATTCTCATGATTGAAAAATAAGAGGATGTGAATTATCCACTGCTATCTATGCTAATTTTCAATCTAAGGCATTAAAGAAAATCCCGATTTAGTTGTAATCCCCTCTATAGAATGTCCCTAGCCATGTCATCTGTGACTGCAACAATTGAAATTCCCCCCAATTAGTCTTAGTTTAGAATTAGATAGTTATTTCCTTTTAATATTCCCCAATTTCACTTTTCAAATATTGAACAAGTATGCGTTTTAGTTTGAATTTGTTTATAACTCTTGAATTATCGACTTAATTCTCTGTGGGATTCAATCCCGACATCCATCGGGATATTTCTTTTAATAACGACCATTTATGCACCTTTGTAGAAGAAGAGTGTTATAACCCGGGAACCCAAGGATCAGACCCGGAAGTCAAAACAGTGAAAAACTAAAATTTTGCACCAAGTCACAAGACGAACCATAAGGAGACTCGTGAGGAGTGACCACGAGTCATGAGGTGACTAGTGGTCCAGCAAGGCTGTCAGGACTTGTAGAGAATACCACGGGCATGACCATAAGTCGTGGTCAGGCATCAAGACTCGAGAGGTCACCCGTGGCCTGGACTAGATATTTTGGCAGGATGGGTGGGCAGTGTGGACCACAAATGGTGACCACGAGTCGTGGTCACCAACCACGTTTCATGGTGTCCTCCGTTGGGTCCCAAGGTGAATTATGGAAATGTACCTCATGACCCAAGGCCACGAGTCGTTGTCCCTTGCGATGAGTCGTGGTCCCTTGCGACGAGTCGTCTAGTCCCTTGTGGGGACTGGCAGTCAGAAAAATTCTGCGATTTAAGTAAGGGATTTTCCATAATTCCTAAGTCCTAGGCTCCTATACTACGTCGTTTTAACATCATAAAGGGTGGCTTAAGATAGAATAGACTAGCCTAAGTCCTCATTCATGAATGCAAAGGTTTGTGAAGGAGATAGAAGGGTGATCTAGGTGACTTCAAGGTGTTCTTCATCAATTTCCTCTTGGGAAATCTAGGGAAGTTAAGAACTAGTTATTCTCAGGTAAGTAAGGCCATCAATGGGTGATTTCTTCCACGCCCATACCCATCCTCTATGAATTTCACAAATATCTTGTTAATAGCTCATGGGGTTTTGAAGATGATTTTTATAAAAGTCTAATGATTGATAATGGGTTTTGTAATTTTAAATCTCATCGTAATCTATGGGTTTTAATCAGATTTTTATTGTCTAAATTTATCTATAATATTATCAATTTCGATTTCTATGAGATTAAGCCTAATTATGCATGATCCATGATTTATCGATATATGATCTACTTTTATATTATTGATACTTGCAAGCCCAGTATGAATTATGAGTTAAATTATGCATTTAATCTAGTACCCTTCATGATTTTACGAATTTCAAGCAATATTTATGATTTACAAGTATGTATGAACCTTATGAATTATGAGTTATGTTTTGGCAGACCCACGGGCCTCGTTTCATGGCTAGTTCGCGTATGTACAAGTATGTTTTTGATTATCCTGATTTAACTAGCCCATGAATTGATGCATGTTATACTATGATCACTATATATGTTTTGGGAATAGTATCGAACACCAAGTAGGTTCTGGGCTTAGGTTCCGCCCCGAATCTCACGAATTATGTGCCACCGTAGGTATGTTGGTACCTCCTATGGGACTGTCCCGAGCCCAAATGGCCCTTTTCATGGTGATATTACACTTATTATGGTACCCTTTGCATGGTACGAACACCCTCCCAACTAGAGTTATAAGTCGTGCTTCATGTGTGCTCATATGGAGTATGTCAGTTAAGAGAATCTCCCACTGTTCCTCAATATTTATGCATGTTTTTGATTATGTATATGGGATCAAGACATGTTAAATAAGGCTTTTCTCTTGTTATTATGAATACGATTGTATTATGAATGCTATTGTATTATGAATGCGATTGTATTATGAATGTTTTGAAAACCTTGAGCCTTATGTTATGGTACGATATTTATGATATGAGCATGATGTCCTACTCTTATGATCATTTAGGAGATTTTCTATATTTTTAAATGTCTATTTTACTTACCTTGAATACTCAATACATTCCATGTACTGACCGTGTACTTTCTATGTTGTATCACTTCATGATACAGGACCCGACTCTTAGGCTAATCCTCCTTAGTAGCTCCTCAAAGTTACCTATCAGCTTAATTGATGAGTCCTCATGTTCCTAGGGCCATATGTTCAGACTTTATACTTTTCTTTCAGTTTCAGAATTTTTGGGTTATTTGGGGAGTTGTCCCATCAACTCGTCTTTCATGATTAGAGGCATTTTAGACTATAATTTGTATTAAGCTGTCATGTATGGATTGTGCATTGTCCTTTCTTGTATTATGACATGTTTACATTTTCTTATGTTAGGTCTTCCGCTTATGTAATTGAAGTAGATGTACGATCATGCCATGGGTCGACTTGGGGTCTCTCAAGGTTCCTTGTCCCATGTCTACTATCCGGCTGTGCGTTCAATCGTGACATACATGGTATTAGAGCATAGGTTTGAAGTGTCATAGGGTGTCATAAAGCCGCGTTAAGTAGAGTCTTTTCATGGGTGTGAAGAGCGCCACACTTATGACGAAGAGGCTACTAAATGCTTAGGAAATATTTCCTTCTTTCATGATCTATGTCGTGTGATGAAAATCCTCTACTCTTTTAATTCGTGCTATTCGCATTTGCAAAATCATGCCTCCATGCTGAGTGAACACCAGAAGAAATGGTAACAGTAATGATCATAAGGGTGCGAATGGTGAGTAGCATCAGCAAGCCCCACCAGTTCGCAAGGAGCACGCACCAGAGTTAGTTGCCCACGTTGTGTTTAGGGCAGCGATTCAGATGCTAGCACAGGCCATGAAGGCCCAGGTTCAAAATCAAGCAGAGGCGCATTACCGTCAGAATGGGAATGCGGCGGCAGCTAGGGTGAGGGATTTCTTGAGGATGAGGCCTCCTGAGTTCACGGGTCGAGGGTGGACGAGGATCCACATGATTTCATCGAGGAGATTTTGAAGATAACTGGGGTGAACAATGGGGAGTGTGTTGAATTGTCCTCCTATCAGCTAAAGGGGGTGGCTCATATATGGTTTAAGTAGTGGAGAGATATCAGGGCAGTAGGTGCAGGACCGATAGGTTGGGAGGAGTTCCTCGCGGCCTTTATCGATTGGTTCTTCCCTCTGGTGATGAGGGAGCTCAAGGCGGCCAAGTTTGTTAATTTGAAGCAAGCTGACATGTCTGTTTAAAAGTACGCATTAGAGTTCACTTGATTATCTAAGTATGCTCCAGAGTTGGTGGCGGACTGGAGGCCTCGGGTGAGTCATTTCATGCATGGGGTTGCAGATTATTTGGACAGGGATTGCAGGATCGCCATGCTACATTGGGATATAGACTTTCCTAATATTATGTTGCATGCTCAGCAGATGGAGTCAATCTACCGGAGGCAGAGGGAGTCTAAGAGGGCCAGGACCGACAGTTATGGGGTTTCTCAGGTCAGGTCAGGTCAGGGGGTGGACAAAGTCACTAGTGCCAACACAAGTCTATTGCTATAGCTCCAATATCGGCCATCATGCCATCTAGGTTTAGAGGAGGTCAGCAGAACGGGGTTTCAGGATCAAGGGATCAGGGTAGCATGCAGGTAGAGCACACTTTTTCATCTTGTGCGAAGTGCAGCAAGAATCATTCTGGAGGTGCTTAATTGGCACAGATGCGTGTTTCGAGTGAGGCAAACCCGAGCACCGACTTAGGGATTGCCCCTTAGATAGGTCAGGCGTCGGTGGGGCCCGTGTGACAACGACCAGTTCTGCAACTCCATCGGTATGTCCCCCTCAGCAGGGTGCCTCTACTAGTTCAGCAGGCAGTCAGCGCCAAAACAAGTTTTATGCTCTAGTACCCCACCAGGAGTAGGAGGCTTCGCCAGATATGGTCACTGGTATATTGCAAGTCTTCCATATTGATGCTTATGCCATGTTAGATCTAGAAGCTACTTTGTCTTTTGTGACCCCTTATATTGCTAGTAGTATTGGAGTTATCCTTCTGAACCAGTTGTAGCTAGGCGGGTGTATAGCGGTTTCCCCATCACAGTGTTGCATAAGGTTACCCCCGCAGACTTAGTAGAGTTAGCTATGACTGACTTTTACCTCATTTTGGGTATGGATTGGTTGTTTGCATGTCATGCTTCGATTAATTGTAGAACCCGATCAGTAAAGTTCAGGTTTCCGGGTGAGCCGGTCTTAGAGTGGATGGGTAAGTTAGTTGTACCAACCGGTTGGTTTATTTCATATCTTAAGGCCAGGAAAATGATCTCTAAGGGTTGCATGTATCTCCTAGTTAGGGTTAAGGATGTTGAATCCAAGACCCCGATTATCCAGTAAGTTCTGGTAGTGTGTGAGTATCTAGAGGTTCTTCCCGATGATTTTCCAGGTGTTCCTCCGGAGAGGGAAATTGAATTCGGCATTGATCTCTTACCCGATACGCAACCCATATCCATTTCTCCCTATACGATTGCTCCAGCCGAGCTAAAAGAGTTGAAGGATCAGTTGAAGGACTTGTTAGATAAGGACTTTATTAGGGCGAGCAAGTCTCTATGGGGTGCACTAGTGTTATTTTTCTGGAAGAAAGATGGTTCCCTTCGCATGTGTATTGATTACCAGCAATTAAACAAGGTCACCATCAAGAATAGGTACCCCTTACCCAGGATCGATGACTTGTTTCACTAGCTTCAGGGTTCCAGATTCTTCTCAAAGATAGATCTTAGGTCTGAGTATCACCAGCTCAGGGTTCGGGAAAGTGACATCCCAAAAATTTCTTTCAAGACTCGGTATGGTCACTACAAATTTATTGTTATGTCTTCTGGACTAACTAATGCCCCTACAGCTTTCATGGACTTGATGAATAGGGTATTCAAGCAATATCTACACATGTTCTTGATCATGTTCATCGATGACAAACTTATATAATCTCAGAGCGAAGAGGAGAATGCCGCTCATTTGAGACTAGTGTTGCAGACTCTCAAGGATCGTCGGTTTTATTAAAAGTTCAACAAGTATGAGTTTTTGCTAGACTCTGTGGCTATTTTTGTCCATGTGGTATCGAGTGAGGGTATAAGGGCGGATTCTCATAAAATGGAAGCAGTAAAGAATTGACCTAGACCGGTGAATCCTTCAGAAATTCAGAGTTTCTTGGGCCTAGCAAGCTACTACCGAATATTCGTAGAGGGTTTTTCATCAATTGCATCACCATTGACCAGGTTGACCCAGAAAAAGGTAAAGTTCCAAAGGTAGGAGTCTTGTGAGAAAAGCTTCCAAGAGTTGAGACTCGACTCACTTCAGCACCACTGCTGACCCTACCCGAGGGTACCGATTATTTTGTATAGTATTGTGATGCTTCGAGAATCGGAATTGGGTGTTTGTTGATGCATCATGGGAAAGTGATAGCGTATGCCTCAAGATTTTTGAAAATTCATGAGAAGAATTACCTGACCCATGATCTTGAGTTGGCCGCGGTGGTGTTTTCATTGAAGATATGGAAGCACTACTTGTATGGGGTCCACGTGGATGTATTTACGGACCACAAGAGATTGCAATATGTGTTTACGCAGAAAGATCTCAATCTTCGACAAAGGAGGTGGTTGGAGCAAGTTAAGGACTACGATATGAGTGTTCTTAACCACCCGGAAAAGGCTAATGTGGTAGTGGACGCACTTAATAGGCTCTCTAAGGAGAGTGTGTCTAATGTGGATGAGGGAAAGAAGGAGTTGGTGAAAGATGTCCATCGACTTGCAAGGTCGAGAGTTAGATTGGTTGAATCGATCGATGGCACCATTGTGGTGCAAAACGGATCTGAATCATCCTTGGTGACCGATGTGAAGGCTCGACAAGATGAGGATTCGATGGTAGTAAAGATGAAAGAAGTTGTCCAGAGTCAAAAAGTGGAGGTTTTCTCCCAAGGGCGAGAGGGTGTGTTGCGGTACCAGGGTCGTTTGTGTGTTCTAGATGTAGGTGATTTGAGGGACCGGATACTACATAAGGCACATGGATCTAGGTACTCTATCCATCCGGGTGCCACCAATATGTATCATGATTTGCGGGAAATATATTGGTGGAACGGCATGAACAAGGATATTGTAGAATTTGTAGCCAAGTGACTAAACTGTCAGCAAGTGAAAGTCGAGCATCAAAGGCCGGGAGGCATACTTTAGAATATTATCATTCCTACTTTGAAGTGGGAACAAATAAATATGAAGTTCATAAATGGGTTGCCCTGTGGTCGCCGGCAATATGACTCTATTTGGGTGATGGTCGACAAGTTGACCAAGGCAGCACATTTCTTACTAGTGAAAACAATATATTCAGTCGATGATTATGCCAAGTTGTATATTCAGGAGTTGGTTCAACTTCATGGAGTGCCCTTTTCTATTCTTTTGGACCAAGGAACTCCGTTTACCTCCCAATTCTGGAGTTTTTTTCAAAAGGGGCTTGGGACTCAAGTTAAGCTCAACACAACCATTTATCCGCAAACGGATGGCCAAGCCGAACAAACAATCCAAACTCGTGAGGACATGTTGAGTGTATGTGTGATGGATTTCAAAGGTAGCTGGGATGATCATTTGCCCTTAATCGAGTTTGCTTATAATAACAGCTACTACTCTAGTATCCAGATGGCACTGTTCGAGGCTCTTTATGAGAAAAGGTGTAGATCGCCCATTGGATGGTTTGAGGTTGGTCAGGAAGCTATGGTAGGGCCTAAATCTGTTCATGAGGCTATGGTAAGTTTCAGTTGATAAGATACCAGTTGAAAACCGCTCAGAGTTGTCAAAAGTCATATGCGGATACGAGAAGAAGAGATTTGGAGTTTGAGGTAGACGATTGGGTATTTCTAAAGGTATCTCCCATGAAGGGAGTCATGCAGTTTGGGAAGAAATACAAACTCAATCCCCGCTATGTTGGTCCTTACCGGATTATGAGAAGAGCTGGTAAGGTAGCATATGAGTTGGACCTACGGTTAGAGTTGTCTTCTGTGCGTCCTGTGTTTCATGTGTTGCTTTTGAAGAAGTGCTTAGGAGATCCATCTCTAATAGTCCTGGTGGACAGAGTCGGTGTAAAAGATAGCCTTAGCTATGAATAAGTTCCTGTGGAAATATTAGACCGTCAAGTTCGGAGACTAAGGAATAGAGAAGTAGCTTCAGTTAAAGTTCTACGGAGAAATAAACATATTGAGGGAGCTATGTGGGAAGCCGAAGCGGCTATGATGGCCAAAAAAGTTCTATGCTTGACTAATTTGCTAGCTAGAGGTATATTCATGGTGGGTTTATTAATTTTATTGGGTTTTGATAAATTGATTTTGGATTCCTATTGAAATTGTAGAGCTATTATCCTCTCCCAGGTTATAATTTCTAAAATTGATAGTTTGCAAACATGAATTGTTCTTTACTTTTATTGCTTTTTCTTGAGTGAGAAATGTCAGAAGATATTAGTGGGGAATTTGAGTGTTAGTGTGTGGAATTAATCTAGAGATAGTTAAAACCCACATTTTCACTCCATTAAAGGTCAAGGCTAGAAATAACTAGTCCTTCCTCAACCTTTTGTAGGTGATAACTTGAATTGGATTTGGGATTTGAAACAACCTAAGGCATAAACATTCTCATCGTTGAAAAACAAGAAGATGAGAATTATCCACTGCTATCTATGCTAATTTTGAGTCCAAGGCATTAAATAAAATCCCTATTTAGTTCTAATCGCCTTTATAGAATGTCCCTAGCCATGTCACTTGTGATTGCAACAATTGGAATTCCCCCCAATTAGTTTTAGTTTAGAATTAGATAGTTATTTCCCTTTAATTTTCCCCCAATTTCACTTTTCAAATATTGAACAAGTATGCGTTCTAGTTTGAATTAATTTATAATTCTTGAATTATCGACTTAATTCTCATTGGGATTCGACCCCGACATCGATCGGATATTTGTTTGGATACAACGACCATTTATGCGCCTTTGTAGAGGAAGATTGTATACCTCGGGAATCCAAGGATCAGAACCGAAAGTCAAAATAGTGAAAAACTGAAATTTCACACCAGGTCACAGGACAAACTGTGAGGAGACGCGTGAGGAGTGACCAGGAGTCGTGAGGTGACTCGTGGTCAAGCTTGGCTGGCAGGACTTGTAGAGAAGACCACGGGCATGACCACGAGTCGTGGTCAGGCCTCATAACTCGTGAGGTCAACCATGGCCTGGACTAGATATTTTTACAAGATGGTTGGGCAGTGTGGACCACGGATGGTGACCAGGAGTCGTGGTCACCCACAACGATTCGTGGTGTCCTCCGTGGGGTCCCAAGGTGAATTATGGCAGTGTACCTCATGACCCAAGGCCACGAGTCATGGTCCCTGGGGATGAGTCGTTCAGTCCCTCGCGGGGACTGGCAGTCAGCAAAATTCTACGATTTAAGTAAGGGCTTTTCAGTAATTCCTAAATCCTAGGGTCCTATACTACGTCATTTTAACATCAAAAAGGGTGGCTTAAGAGGGAATAGACTATCCTAAGTCCTCATTCATGCATGCAAAGGTTTGGGAAGGAGATAGAAGGGTGATGTCGGTGATTTCAAGGTGTTCTTCATCAATTTCCTCTTGGGAAATCTAGGGAAGTTAAGAACCAATTATTCTCAGGTATGTAAGGCCATCAATGGGTGATTTCTTCCACACCCATGCCCATCCTCAATGATTTTTACAAAAATCTTGTTAATAGTGCATGGGGTTTTGAAGATGATTTTTTATAAAAGTCTAATGATTGATAATGAGTTTTGTGATTTTAGATTCTCATCATAATCTATGTTTCTTAACCAGATTTTTATTATCTAAATTTATTTATAATTATATCAATTTCGATTTCTATGAAACTAAGCCTAATTATGCATGATCCATGATTTATCAATTTATGATCTACTTTTTTATTATTGATACTTGCAATCCCAGTATGAATAATGAGTTAAATTATGCATTTAATCTAATACCCATCATGATTTTATGAATTTCAAGCTATATGTATGATTTACGAGTATGTACAAACCTTATCATGAGTTATGTTTTGGCCGACTCATGGGCCTCGTTTCATGGCTAGTTCACGTATGTACAAGTATGCTTATGATTACTATCCCATGAATTCATGCATGTTATACTATGAGCACTATATATGTTCTGGGAGTAGTATTGATCATCGAGTAGGTTCTGGGCCTAGGTTCTGCCCCAGATCTCACGAATTACGTGCCACCGTAGGTATGTTGGGACCTTCTATGGGACTGGACACCCTCCCGACTAGGGTTACAAGTTGGGCTTAATGTGTGCTCATACGGGGTATGTCAGTTAAGAGAATCTACCATTGTTCCTCATGATTTATACATGTTTATGATTATGTATATGGGCTCAAGACATGTTAAATTGGGCTTTTCTCTTATGATTATGAATGTGATTGTATTACGAATGTTTTGAAAACCTTGAGCCTTATGTTATGGTATGATATTTATGACATGAGCATGATGTCCTACTCTGATGTTAATTTAGGAGATTTTCTGTATTTTTAAATGTCCATTTTACTTACCTTGCATACTCAGTACAGTCCAAATACTAACCGCATACTTTCTATGTTGTATCGTTACATGATATAGGACCCGGATCTCAGGCTCATCCTCCTCAGTAGCTCCTCAGAGTTCGCTATCAGCTTAATTGGTGAGTCCTCATGTTCGTAGGGCCACATGATCAGACTTTATGCTTTTCTTTCAGTTTCATAATTGTTGGGTTATTTGGGGAGTTGTACCATCTACCCGTCTTTCATGATTAGAGGCTTTTCAAGCTACAATTTTTATTCAGCCGTCATGTATGGATTGTTTATTGTCCTTTCTTCGTACTATGCCATGTTTACGTTTTCTTATGTTAAGTCTTCCGCTTATGTGATTGAAGTAGATATACGCTTATGTCATGGGTCGACTTGGGGTCTCTTGGGGCTCCTTGTCCCATGTCTATGATCCGGGTGTACGTTGAGGTCGTGATAAAGAATTTTTTTTGGATGTTATCAAAAATGATTAGATGACCTCATCTACGAAAACACCGTCTTTTAGCTGGTGCCAATCCACGGAGCGGGGGTTGTCCGCTGCCCTAAAACAGCCACAAGCGCTGACCACCGGTGATTTAATGGGCATTTAGCCAGCGCCAATCCGCAACAATCGATTGGGTAATCGATATGGGTAGTCTCTTCAGCGTGTTGTCTGCATTTCACCCTTACAGATCCGCGATTAGCCGATTTAAAACATGTCTTTACACCTTTTCTTGAGCTCAAATCTTCCATTATCTTTGGCTCCACTCCTTCATATGCTATCTTATCAAATTTCATCTCAAACTTTATGCGTTTTGTTCAATTTCATTCTTTCTCCACTCATATGAAGTGCCTATAAAGAATTAAATAGAAATGGCATAAAATCCACGTAAACGACTCAAAAACTAGACAAACAGTCATGCTTAGGAGAGTTGGTAAATATCCAACTCATCAAACCCCAAACTTGAACCATTTCTTGTCCACAAATAATGCAATTCTTTACAGTTGAGCAATTGAATAACAGGCTATATATATGAGTTTTTACATGAAGGGCCAATCACGACATTCTTTCACAAGAGGACATTGCTAAAGCTTAGATCACTACGATAGTTGTGGACAAAATCATCAAGCCTCAAGAAAACCCAACATTATACACCAACTCAAGAAAAAGAAAAGACTCAAACCATATTGCAAAAGCTATAATAGGTGACCACAATCATTAAACATATCTTGCATGAATTCCTTCCATTCAAACAAGGGGCGCAGTTCATCAAACAAGTTCAAAGAGAATCTCAAGTCATTGACAATTCACATTAAGCGCGTGTCTTAAGGTTCTCTACCCTCTTTCCTCAATCATACCTCTCTTTTGAAAACAATTATAAGCATGTATTCCAAGGAAATGATGTCACTCACAAGAAGAGAGAATCCCACACATTTTATAGTATTTCACACAAAGGGATTACAGGATCAGACAAATGTGCTCAGTCTCACAAAGAAATTCAAGTCCATACAATTTGACCCATAGGATTACCCTTCATGTATCTCACTACTAATGTAGTGTTTCTACACTCAAAATCAAGTAGAACTTGCGGGTTGTAATTGTCACGCCCCCGCCTTAGGGGGTATGACGGGCACCTGGTGCCTGCTAGACTCTGGACTGCTAAATGGTCCAGCCTGAGCACATCTGGTGCTTTGGCTGACTCTTGCTCTATTCCAAGAAACAAACCGGCTATATAACGGCTGTAAACAAAGCCTCCGGCCAACTGGCCTATTGCCACCTGTACCTGTAATAACAGCTAACCAGAACACACTCATAACAAGGAACCTATGTGGGCCGACAAGGCCACCATGTTGTCTAGTCATCTGTAGTATCAACACAAGACTACTGTAAGACTACATGACCGGCAAGGTCACCCCTACTGTCAAACCAAGGCCTCACACAGCCAACATAAATTGAAATACTAAACAGCTATAGCAAATTGCACAGCCTCACACGACCGGCTCAACTGACCACAGGGAAATATATACAGACTGCAAGCCTCTAGGAATAACAATCGAAATGATCGGGACAGGGCCCCGACCTACCCGTACTGTACAAAAAGGAAAAGAGCTACACCTCTGGAAATCAGACTCCGGATGATAGGAGCTGAATACTCAATAGCTGGCTGGAATCATGAGGGATCGCCTCCTCGTCTATGAGTACCTGCAGGCAAGTAATGCAGCGCCCCACCGGGTGTCAGTACCGCTAGTACTGAGTATGCAAAGCAACTAAAATAACATAACTGAATACAAGAACATAACTAGCAATTCTGAATAGCAGGAGACAACTGAATCTGAAGAGCTGATAGGAACTAGATCAAGTCTTTCAACACTGATAGGCAAAAGCGTGTCTGTAGCCATGGCGGCCTGCTGTCTATTAACTAACATGTAGCACATAAATACATATATGCATATATAGCAAACAAGAGCCGATACCAACCCTCATAAGTCGGACGGTGCCAAACAAGCAAACAATCTATATACCCCTACCCGGGTCAAGGCCAACCAAAGATAAGTCGCTCCACTCATCTGCTCACTTCGGAGCTCCTTTACCGGCCCCCTGGGTCTCCGGCTCGGGCCATAGCCTCCGATATAAGCAACCGTGTCTGGGTCTAGAGGACTCCTGTGTAGACAGTAACAGATAGGGTCTGGATCCCCGGACACACTCAACAGGGCTATCTGATACCGGAGCTACACCTTTAATAACTGAATGTACAGACAGTAACAGATAGGGTCTGATTCCGTGGACACACTCAACAGGGCTATCTGGTACCGGAGCTGTACCAGTAATGCTGATCAGACTGCTATGGGGAAAGCTTCATCCCATCTTCGTCCAAGCTGGGGACGGCATGCCACTCCTTGGAGTGACGTAAACCCACACGCTTAGTGGGCGACACGATTGCCAACCCAGGGGCGGTGAGGACGCTCAATAAGGTGCCCTCACGCCACAACAAGTCTCAATAAAAAAACAGCACATACAAAGAGCAAGCATGGATAACTGAAAAGACTATCTGAAATCTAACTTCTTATTCTGATCTGTTTCTATACTGAACTGATTCTTTACTAATTATACTGATTCTGTAATCTCTGTTTAACTGTATGGCTAATTTGTAGCCAAGATACTATCGGTCTAAATGGCTAATCTGTAGCCATAACTGTCTGTTTATCTGATCTTTCTTTGCTGACTTTTCTTATGAAAATCTGTTTCTTTTTATCCTACAACATGCTTGCTAATCACATAATAGGCTATACTGAATCTGAATACTAACTTGCCCTTGGGCGCATGCTTTTCTAACTTTCAGACTGAATACGATATAACAATGCGATTAGGTTTACTGAACTTGCACAATTCTTAACATTCATCTCCGGAAATTCTACTACGGAGTTTACTATACTATACAAGGCTAAAACTACTAACTTGCCAAAGAGACCGGCTTTACATACCTTAACCTCGAGTTATCCGGTCGAACGAGGCTCGGTCAATACTCCAGCTATTTCGCCCAACTACATTCAGATATACGTCAATTAATACTAAATATAGCTTTATCCTGAAGAACAACGTCACTTTCGATATAATTATAGCCTAAACTCAGGCTTATCGAAAGACGGTCAAAAACTCGCTATTTTTCAGAAGTCCAGAAGGGAGGAGTATTCACTTCACAGCTAGGAGCACATAGACACTAATTTGGAGTAATTTTACTTACTTTTGTTCGGTAGCTCGACGATTCTCCGGCCGTATTTCGCGAAACAAAAATCGTAGAAATGCTCTCTGCTGCTAAATACCTCTGTACCTGAGGTTAATTTGAGTTTAGACTTTGTTTGGCAGCGTAATCGAACGAATATATATTACTCTCCTTCGTCTCTCCCTATTTCACGTTCTCTGGAAATTATTTCATGGAATTATGACTAATGTAAAGGGAACTTATCATTACTTAAAGGAGACTATTATTAATTAAAGGAAATTATTGTTAATTAAAAGAAATTATTATTAATTAAAGGAAATTATCTTATGGGAATTATTATTAATTAAAGGAAATTACATTACAAACTGAGCTCCATATACTTGGACACTATAATCGCATTTTGCCTTGCGACACGCTGACTTGGCGCTTGTCCGATCTTTCCCCGGGCCTTTTTCTAGCATGCATGGCTTTCAAATATTCTTAACCAACACGTGAATAGGCCATCTATGTGTTGGAAATTTTACGGGGTATAACGTTCTCCCCCCCCCCCCCCTTAAGAACATTCGTCCTCGAATGAAATCTGTTATCTAGAGGACTTCTCAACTTACCCAACTTATTACTTTAGAAAAATTTCGGCAGAATTTTCCCTATAATATGGATTATCCCAAAAATCCTGAAACGCAGAAAAGTCCAATACAGGTACTCCACAAAATACTATAAAGTTCACTTGATAGCTAAACATCAATCTTCCTCATTTCATACGTATACAACTATAAGGTACTGCATAAATAATAATACGGACATACCTGTCGCCTGACTAATCCTAGAACAAGTGAGGATATCTAGCTTTCATATCTTTCTCAGCCTCCCACGTCATTTCTTCTCGGTTCCTGTTACGCCATAATACTTTGACAGACGCAATATCTTTAGTTATCAACCTGCGAATCTGTCTGTCTAGGATAGCTACTGGAACCTCTTCGTAGGCCAGCTCCTCTGTAACCTAGATATCCTGGACTGGAACTGCTCTTGACGGGTCTCCTAAGCATTTCCTTAGCATTGATACATGAAAGACTGGATGAACAGATTCTAATTCTGGCAGCAAGTTCAACTCATACGCCACTTGGCCTATTCTTCTATGAATCTGATATGGCCTGACAAATCTTGGGCTGAGCTTACCTTTCTTGCCAAATCTCATCACCCCTTTCATCGAAGACACTTTCAGAAATACCTAGTCATTCACATTGAACTCCAGGTCTCTACGCCGTACATCTGCATATGATTTCTGGCGACTCTGTGCAGTCAATAGGCGCTATCTGATAAGCTTTACTTTCTCTTATGACTGTTGAACAATGTCTGGCCCAATTATCGTTGACTCCCCTGTTTCGAACCAGCCAACCGGCGATCTGCACTTTCGCCTGTATAAAGCCTCAAAAGGCGCCATCTGAATAGCCGAATGATAGCTATTATTATAAGCAAACTCTATCAACAGCAAATGCTTGTCCCAACTATCACCAAAATCTAGCACACACGCACGTAGCATGTCCTCGAGCGACTGAATAGTGCGCTCAGCTTGTCCATCTGTCAGAGGGTGGAATGCTGTGCTCAAATTGATCTACGTTCCCAAACCCTTCTGGAATGACTGCCAAAATCTAGCTGTAAACTGTGCTCCTCTGTCTGAAATGATGGATACGGGTACTCCATGCAACCTGACTATTTCTCGGATATACAACCCAGCATAATCTTCGGCCGAGAAGGTAGTTCTTACTGGCAGGAAATGAGTTGATTTAGTCAACCTGTCAACTATTACCCATATAGAGTCATGCCTGCGTCTAGTACGGGGTAATCCTGCCACAAAATCCATATTTATAGCTTCCCATTTCCAGAGAGGCACAGCTATATCCTGAGTCAAACCACCTGGTTTCTGATGTTCTGCTTTCACCTGTTGGCAGTTAGGACACTAGGCTACAAATTCAGCAATTTCTTTTTTCATACCTGGCCACCAGTAGTTTTCCTTGATGTCATGGTACATTTTCATCGCACTGGGATGAAGAGAATAACGGGCGTAATGTACCTCGTTCATAATCTGCTGACAGAGCCCTGAAACATCTGGAACACAGAGACGACCCTTACAACGTAGCACTCCATCCTCTGTTACCTGGAAATCTGGCGCTTTCCCCTTAGGGATTTTGTCCTTAAGCTAGATTAGGTCAGGATCCTCATATTGCTGTTCTTTCACTTCCACAACTAGTGATGACACAGCGGTGTTCTGAATTACCGCTCTATTGTCCTCTGTTTCTGCTACACGAACGACTAGGCTAGCTAACTGATGTATTTCCCTGACCAATTCCCGCTGCTCGGGCTGCAAATACGCCAAGCTTCCTGTGGACTTTCGACTGAGAGCATCTGCTACAACATTAGCTTTTCTCGGGTGGTACAGAATGTTCACATCATAATCCTTTAACAGCTCCAACCAGCGACGTTGCCGCAGATTCAGCTCCCTCTGAGTGAAGATGTACTGTAGGCTCTTGTGATCTGTGTAAATATCAACATGGACGCCATACAGGTAATGTCTCCACATTTTCAAGGCATGGATCACTGCGGCTAACTCCAGGTCGTGGGTAGGATAATTCTTCTCGTGTTTCCTCAGCTATCTGGAAGCATATGCAATCACCTTACCATGCTACATCAACACACAACCCAACCCAATGCCTGATGCATCGCAATATACTAAATAACCTTCTGTACCTTCCGGCAAGGCTAGCACTGGGGCGGAGGTTAACCTATCTTTCAACTCCTGGAAGCTCTGCTCGCATGCCTCTGTCCACTGAAACTTTGTTGCTTTCTGTGTCAGTTTGGTCAGAGGTGCCGCAATAGTCGAGAACCCTTCAACGAACCTCCTGTAGTAACCTGCTAAACCTAGAAAGCTACGGACTTCCGTCGGAGTAGTAGGCCTAGGTTATGATTTGACTGCTTCTATCTTTTGCGTGTCAACCTGTATACCAGCGTCCGACACAATATGCCCTAAAAAGGCCACTGAATTAAGCCAGAATTCACACTTAGAATATTTAGCATATAACTGGCGGTCCCTGAGGATCTGGAGCACTGTCCGCAAATGAGTCCGGTGATCTACTTCAGAGTGAGAATACACCAGAATGTCATCAATAAATACTATTATGAACAAGTCTAGGAAAGGTCTGAAAATACTGTTCATCAGGTCCATGAATATTGCCGGGGCATTCGTCAACCCGAATGACATAACCAGGAATTCAAAGTGTCCATATCGGGTCCTGAATGCTGTTTTGGGAGTGTCTCCCTCACGTACTCGAACCTGGTGATATCCGGACCGCAAGTCAATCTTAGAAAAATATCTGGCTCCCTGCAACTGATCAAATGAGTCATCAATCCTGGGAAACGGGTACTTGTTCTTCACTGTAACTTTGTTCAATTGCCGATAATCTATGCACATACGGAGTGAGCCATCTTTCTTTCTCACAAACAGAACTGGCGCACCCCATGGTGAAGTACTCGGCCTAATAAAACCTTTATCCAACAAGTCTTTCAGCTGCTCCTTTAATTCTCTGAGTTCTGCAGGAGCCATACAATAGGGAGGAATTGATATCGGCTGAGTGCCTGGTAACAAGTCAATAGCAAAATCTATTTCCCTTTCTGGGGGAATACCAGGTAACTCATCGGGAAACACATCAGGAAACTCGTTCACCACCGGAACAGACTGGAGTATCAGAGATTCTGCTCGGACATCCTGAACTCTGACCAGATGGTAAATACATCCCTTAGATATCAATTTCCTCGCCTGAAGGTAGGAAATAAACCTACCTTTTGGCGTAGCGGTGCTTCCCTTCCACTCCCGCACTGCTTCTCCTGGAAAGTGGAATCGGACCGTCTTGGTCCAACATTCAACATTGGTAAAGCACGACACTAGCCAATCCATACCCATTATGGCATCGAAGTCTATCATTTCTAACTCGACCAGATCTACTGTGGTCTGATGGTCAGCAACCTCTACTGTACACCCCCGGTAAATTCTGCTAGCTACGATCGAGTCACCGATGGGTGTGGATACCGAAAAGGGCTGCTGTAATAATTTTGGTGCAATATTGAACTTTTGTGCCACAAACGGGGTAATATATGACAGGGTGGATCCTGGATCAATCTGTACATAGGCAGGGCATGAACAGATGGTTAGCATACCTGTTACTACATCTGGAGACGCCTCTGAATCCTGTCTGCCTGGCAAAGCATAAGTACGGCTTGAACACGTAGCTGAACTGGAGGCTCCCGATCTACCTCAGCCTCTGCCTACTGAACCTGAAGGCCCACGCCACGCTGAGGCTGCTGGGGCTCGTGGCCCTGCAGATCCCCTGTCCTGACCGAACTCTGGTCGGACAGTCTCTCATCTGGTGCCCCTCCTGCCCGCAAATATAACACCCCGTGGATCCATATCTACAAGCTCCGGAGTGTGATCGATTACAATAGGAGCAGGGTGAGGGTGCAAATCTACTCTGTTCTCCCCTTCTCTGCTACGGGGAATCTACTGTTCTGGAACTGCCACTGGACCCTAACTTCCCTCTACGAACATACCTACCTCGCTGCTGTTGTGGAGGTGGGGGTCTAGGGGGTCTATCTGATAGTCGAGGCCTGGGTCCTCTCTGAACTTCCCTCTGTATCTCATCTGGTCTATCTCTGCGGCGCTGTTCCTGACTGATCTGTCTACTACTCTGCTGCCGCTGTCTAAGGCCCTCTATGGTCTGAGAAAATTCCTGTACTCGGGCAATGTCCATATCCTCTCACAACGTCGCCGTCATACACGCCTCAATATACTCTGGATTCAAGCCCATGATGAATCTGTGAACTCTTCCTAGCATAGTATCAACAAAGGCTGGAGCATAACGGGCTAAGGAGTCAAACTGTAAAGCATACTCACGAACACTCCTCGCCCCCTGCTCTAAATGTAGGAACTGGTCCATCCGGGCCTGCCGGATCTCTCGTGGCAAATAATGGTCTAGAAAGGCCTCTGAGAAGCTGGTCCAGGTCGGAGGGGTAACATCTCTCCCTCGGGACCTTTCCCAACTCTCGTACCACAGAATAGCTATATCTCTTAACCGGAACACTGCCAGCTCAACAGACTCTTAAGCGGTCACATGCATCACTTGGAATATCCTCTACATCTGATCTAGGAAGTCCTGGGGTCCTCTGCCGGATCTGACCCTGTAAACTGCGGGGGACCCAGTGCCAAAAACTCCCTGACCCTGGAACTACCTGACCCACCTGAAAGCTCTGCTGCTACAGGTGGTGCTAACTGGCGCTGTGCGGCCAGCATCTGTGCCATCATAACTACAACGCTACGAACCTCCTGATCTGATGGCGAAGGCACAGGAGCTATCGGAGGCGGTGTCGTTTTGAACAGCTCTTGGTGAGAGGGGAACGGCTGAGAGGGCTGTGATGAAGCCTCTATGTCGCCCTCAGATCGGGCTGACTCTATCTGAATCTAAGGCACTCTGCTAGTGCCTCCTCCTGCTGCTGTGTCTAGCCTTCCGCCTGTGGCAGGGTGTCGTTGATCTGCCATTCTTATCTGTAGACAAAGAATATGATAAGTGTTAGGGACTCAACCCTATACTGTACTGCTCTATAGCACGACTAATTGAGAAAGAAGAGTAACCATCCTATCATGCCTTGCAGCCTCCTGCCTATAGTATCTGGTGCACAACACATCCATAGACAAGACTCTACTTAGCATGGCTTGCAGACTCCCTGGGACACGACCTGCTCTGATACCAAGTTTGACACGCCCCCGCCACAGGGGGTATGATGGGCACCTGGTGCCTGCTAGACTCTGGACTGCTAAATGGTCCAGCCTGAGCACATCTGGTGCTTTGGCTAACTCTGGCTCTATTCCAAGAAACAAACCGACTACATAACGGCTGTAAACACAGCCTCCGGCCAACTGGCCTATAGCCACCTGTATCTGTAATAACAGCTAACCAGAAAACACTCATAACAAGGAACCTATGCGGGCTGACAAGGCCACCATGCTGTCTAGTCATCTGTAATATCAACACAAGACTACTGTAAGACTACGTGACCGGCAAGGTCAGCCCTACTGTCAAACTAAGGCCTCACACGGCCAACATAAACTGAAATACTAAACAGCTACAGCAAACTGCATGGCCTCACACGACCGGCTCAACTGACCACAGGGAAATATATATAGACTGCAAGCCTCTAGGAATAACAATAGAAATGATCGGGACAGGGCCCCGATCTACCCGTACTGTACAAAAAGGAAAAGAGCTACACCTCTGGAAATCAGACTCCGGATGATAGGAGCTGAATACTCAATAGCTGGCTGGAATCACGAGGGATCGCCTCCTCGTCTATGAGTACCGGCAGGAAAGTAATGCAGCGCCCCACCGGGTGTCAGTACTGTTGGTACTGAGTATGCAAAGCAACTGAAATAACATAACTGAATACAAGAACATAACTAGCAATTCTAAATAGCAGGAGACAACTGAATCTGAAGAGCTGATAGGAACTAGATCAAGTCTTTCAACACTGATAGGCAGAAGCGTGTCTGTAGCCACGGCGGCCTGCTGTCTATTAACTAACATGTAGCACATAAATACATATATGCATATATAGCAAACAAGAGCCGATACCAACCCCCATAAGCCGGACGGCGCCAAACAAGCAAACAATCTATATACCACTACCCGGGTCAAAGCCAACCAAAGATAAGTCGCTCCACTCATCTGCTCACTTCGGAGCTCCTTTACCGGCCCCCTAGGTCTCCGGCTCGGGCCATAGCCTCCGATATAAGCAACCGTGTCTGGGTCCGGAGGACTCCTGTATAGACAGTAACAGATAGGGTCTGGATCCCCGAACACACTCAACAGGGCTATCTAATACCGGAGCTACACCTGTAATAACTGAATGTAGAAACAGTAACAGATAGGGTCTGATTCCCTGGACACACTCAACAGGGCTATCTGGTACCGAAGCTGTACCTGTAATGCTGATCAGACTGCTATGGGGAAAGCTTCATCCCATCTTCGTCCAAGCTGGGGACGGCATGCCACTCCTTGAAGTGACGTAAACCCACCCGCTAAGTGGGCAACACGATTACCAACCCAGGGGCGGCGAGGATGCTCAATAAGGTGCCCTCACGCCACAACAAGTCTTAATAAACAAAAAGCACATACAAATAGCAAGCATGGATAAATGAAAAGACTATCTGAAATCTAACTTCCTATTTTGATCTGTTTCTATACTGAACTGATTCTTTACTAATTATACTGATTCTGTAATCTCTGTTTAACTGTATGGCTAATCTGTAGCCAAGATACTATCTGTCTGAATGGCTAATCTGTAGCCATAACTGTCTGTCTATCTGATCTTTCTTTGCTGACTTTTATTATGAAAATCTGTTTCTTTTTATCCTACAACATGCTTGCTAATCACATAATAGGCTATACTGAATCTGAATACTAACTTGCCCTTGGGCGCATGCTTTTCTAACTTTCAGAATGAATACGATATAACAACGCGATTAGATTTACTGAACTTGCACAATACTTAACATTCATCTCCGAAAATTCTACTACGGAGTTTACTGTACTATACAAGGCTAAAACACTAACTTGCCGAAGAAACCGGCTTTACATACCTTAACCTCGAGTTATCCGACTGTCAGACGAGGCTCGGTCAATACTCCTGCGATTTCTCCCAACTGCATTCAGATATACATCAATTAATACTAAATATAGCTTTATCCTGAAGAACAACGTCACTTTCGATATAATTATAGCCTAAAATCAGGCTTATCGAAAGACGGTCAAAAACTCGCTATTTTTCAGAAGTCCAGAAGGGAGGAGTATTCACTTCACAACTAGGAGCACATAGACACTAATTTGGAGTAATTTTACTTAATTTGGTTCGATAGCTCGACGATTCGCCGGCCGTATTTCGCGAAACAAAAACCGTAGAAATGCTCTCTGCTGCTAAATACCTCGGTACCTGAGGTTAATTTGAGTTTAGACTTCGTTTGGCAGCGTAATTGAACGAATATATATTACTCTCCTTCGTCTCTCCCTGTTTCACGTTCTCTGGAAATTATTTCATGGAATTATGACTAATGTAATGGGAACTTATCATTACTTAAAGGAGACTATTATTAATTAAAGGAAATTATTGTTAATTAAAAGAAATTATAATTAATTAAAGGAAATTATCTTATGGGAATTATTATTAATTAAAGGAAATTACATTACAAACTGAGCTCCATATACTTGGATACTATAAATCGCATTTTGCCTTGCGACACGCCGACTTGGCGCTTGTCCAATCTTTCCCCGGGCCTTTTTCTAGCATGCATGGCTTTCAAATATTCTTAACCAACATGTGAATAGGGCATCTATGTGCCAGAAATTTTACGGGGTATAACAGTAATGAAGGTTAGGGGTAAGGGTAGGACAAAATTTTAGCTCTTGAGACTAATTCCTCCCTAATGCCTTTATAAACACTTGTAACATCCCACCATCTTATTGAAATCACTCTGCCTTATTTCACTTTGTTTATCATCTTTATCTTATGTGCAATAGAAGCCACCATTATAACACCCATGAATTTCACATTTAGCCTCATCTATGCAGGAGATAGCACCTTTTTACTATCCTTTTTCTTTTAATGATTCTGGACTTTCAACCCATCGATTTATTCAACTCGTCACCATTTTAGTGCTAACTCAATTTTAGGAATCTCATTTCTCCCTCTACTCTTGTAAACCGCCAAACTTAGGCTTTTGCTGTCATATTCATTTCCTTATCTCTCCCTATTTCTTGGGATTAAAGCCCCCATTATTTTCATTCTTTCATCACTAGCAACTAGGGTGGATGGGTGCCAAAGAGAAGAATT
Organism: Datura wrightii; assembly: GCA_035772735.1. Classification (NCBI taxonomy): domain Eukaryota; kingdom Viridiplantae; phylum Streptophyta; class Magnoliopsida; order Solanales; family Solanaceae; genus Datura; species Datura wrightii. The sequence continues at coordinate 151,952,372 of JASDFA010000018.1, forward strand.
AAAAATGGTCATTAGGCTTGTAATGTGTTTTCAAAGAAAGGGTCGAAGGTTCAAATGCTGGCTATCAAAGATTAATGTTCAAGGAGGTCATTCTAGGTTAAGTGACTTAACAAAATAGGGCCTAAGATCATGTTCTAAGTGAATCCCCATCTATCATCTCTCCTTGAATCATAATTGGGGCAAGTTCTAGACAATCATGCATACACGAGAATTAAGCAAAAAGTCTGACGACACAAGGCATTAGAATCTAAGGAGTTCACACACTTTCTTCATCACATTAAGAGAATGGATTTTGGCAAGCTAGTTACAAATCAAAAAGCCAAGCAAGGAATATATAATTCATGACAAGAGAGTGCTCATTTTCCACATTTAAATGCCTTCCTTTTCTTTTCAACACTCATGCACAATGCCAAGCACGAAATGTTTGTGGTACCTCATTAAACACGTGCACAAAATACTCACAAGACTCTAGACTTGACATTTTTCCTTAAGAAAGTCGCCTCTCAATCTATCATCAGGTAGTGCCAACCCGCTTTGACAATAAAAATAAAAAACAAAGAAATCACTCCTAAGAACCGTAGCATAAAGAAAATACTTGGAGTTTATTAAAAGAGTACTATCTAAAAAAGGCGATGCTACGAAGAAGTAATGGAGATTTTCCCTTAAGAATGACGTCACCCAATCTAAAAAAGTCCTAAACTACGTTGTTTTAAGCTCAGTTAGCAGGGTTTAAAGGATGTTAAACCTATTCTAAGCTTTCCTACTCCATGCATGCAACTTAGAACCTTTCCTCGGAGATCAAGATTGAAGATTTGCTCCAATCTCTTGTCAAACTCCCTTGGGCTTTCAATAGGAAGTGTAAATCTTATTTACCCAAGTATGTAGGGTTATGAATGGGTGTATTCATCCACACCCATGCCAATCCCTCTCCAATTTCATAAAATTCTAGTTGATGAATCTATGGGGTTTTAACCCAACATGTAAATTCTCTAAGTATCAATCATGGGTATGATCTCTATATATTTCTAATGTTGAATTATGATAATGGGCATATTTGACAATGTTTTCAATTACAAATTATTTTTTTATGTTTTACAAATTATAATGTCCATCCATGGAAGTTCATGAAAGTTGAGATCTATGATAAATATATTCAAACATGATGAGATATGTATGATGAAAGTATGATTTCGAATTACCGATGCCCATGTTCATGTTTTCGAATGATCAAGTCTATTTTAAGAATGCTTAGTTATTGGGAAAGCCCATATGATCAAGTAGGTTTCATGATTTATCTAAATTTCATGTTATTAGCCTACCACATGGATTTTGGAGTCTACACTCCCACTCTTTTTAGCTTGTGGTGTGGTTTGAGGCTAAGGCTCCTCATGTTATGATTTTCAGATTTTGCATGTATATTATTATTTAGCTTCATCACTAAACGATGGTCAGCTTCGTTGAAAAATGATGGAGAGCATATGCATGTTTTTGGGAGTAGTGTCTAGCATTGAGTAGGCTATGGGTCAGTCAAGCCTGTGCCTCAGAACTATGTGCCAACGTAGGTTTGCATATATACCTTGCGACATCCCTTGTGAGCTTTCCCTACCTCCAAGGTGTCGTCATCTTGATATTGATATCATGGTAGCATCCTTATCCCTGACAAGGATTTGGACAGCTCTGCCCACCTGAGTGTAAGAGTTGGAAATATGTAAGCTCTATCGTGGTAATGTCGATTATATGAAGAGTGTCCCATTGTTCCTCATGATTTCAGTTATGCATGTTCATCAGTCCTGATATTATATTTTTAGCAGGTTTTAAATAATATTTAGTTTTACTTATGATTATCAATTTTCAACTTGGGTCATTCGATTCAGTTATGATATTTAGTTATGTTCAGATCATGATTTCAGAAAATAGTATGCAAGCCTTACTCTCAGAATCTTATTTTGATTATGTTTTTATGATATGCATGATTTATGATTTTACTTAGCGGTTTTACTTTCCTTAGATACTCTCTACATTCCACGTACTGACCATATACTCTATGCTTTATCATTTCATGATATAGTCTCAGATATCTAGGCTCAATCTCGTCATTAGCCAGATCTGCAGTATTAACACTTTCCATCCATAGTTGGTGATCCTCACCTTTCGAGGGCCCTTCTTTTTAGTTTTATTTAGTATTTTCAGTTTCATACCTTAGTGAGTTAGTTGGGATCTTGTCCTATCAGCTCATGTGCCGCAGTTTCTTTCATGTTAATGTATGTAAGTATGATTCATGAATTCAGTTCAGTCATGTAGTTCAATCCGGAGATAGTCATTCCATCAGTTTTCAGCTCTCTAAATGTTCAGTAATTAGCATGGTAGTTGCATTTCTCAGTTTTCCAGTATGTTTACCCACATTCGAGGATGAATGTTCCCAAGGGGGAGATATTGTAATTCCCGGAAAGTGCCTAAGACTAGATTCGAGAATTAGAAATGAGAAATAGCATAAATCAAAAATTTCTTCCTCAGGATGATTGACAATATGAGTCGTAGGAAGGACCCGCGACCTATAGGTACCTCCCGTGGTTAACAATTATGAGGGGAAGAGTTGGAATAACAGGCCTTGTAAAGACGTATTAGAAGATAGTATGACCCGTAGGTAGGAGTCGTGGGTTGGTTCTAGAATAGTCAGGGGTGGTCAGTACGAGTCGTGGTATAACTCATTGTCGAACACAAAGAGTCATTGTAAGTGCCCGTGGGAAGGGAAGGGAGAATTCCCCAATCAAGTAATAGATGGAACCCACGATTCTTTAGAGGAAGGTACGAGTTGTGGTGTGACTCATGGAATATTCAGATGTAGTTTCATCAGAGGTGGTAATGACCAAATACGATGGATCGTGGTTTGATGTAATGACTCATCCTGTTGAGTCATGGCATTAGGACCTAAGAACTGAAGGATGAGGAAGGGGAGTAACAGTCAGTCACCACGAGTCGTGGTAGCAAGGTACGACTCATGGTACCACTCGTTGTCACTTGCAGTGTAGTTTTTCAGGTTTTTCATTAAGGGTATTTTCGTAATTCCTAAGCCCTAAGGTCCTAAATTACGTCATTTTAAGTTCATTTAGAATGCTTTAAAGGATTTTAAACCTATTCTAATATTTCCCACTCCATGCATGCAACTTAGAACATTTCCTTGGAGATCAAGCTTGAAGAATTTCTCAAATGTCTTGCAAAATTCCCTTGGGCTTTCAAGAGGAAGTGTAAATCTGATTTACCCAGGTATGTAGGGTTATGAATGGGTGTATTTATCCATACTCATTCCCAATCCCTCTCCAATTTCATGAAATTCTAATAGATGAATCTATGAGCTTTTAACCCAATATGTGAATTCTCTAAGAATCAATCATGGGTATGATCTCTACATGTTTCTAATGTTGAATTATGATTAATGGGCATATTTTAAAATGTTTTCAATTAGATCTATGATAAATGTATTCAAGCATGATGAGATGTGTATGATGAATGTATGATTTCAAATTACCATTCCTATGTTCATGTTTTCGAATGATAAAGTCTATTTTAAGCATGTTTAATTATTGGGCAAGCCAAAATGATCAAGTATGTTTCATGATTTATCTAAATTTCCTGTTATTAGCTTACCACATGCATTTTGGAGTCTAGACTCCCACTCTTTTCAGCTTGTGGTAAGGTTTGAGCCCAAGGCTCATCATGTTATGATTTAATATTTTCAATGTATATTATTATTAAGCTTCATCACTAGACGATGGTTAGCTTTGTTGAAAAATGATGGAGAGCATATGAATGTTTTTGGAGTAGTGTCTAGCACTGAGTAGGCTAAGGGTCAGTCAACCCTGTGCCTCAGAACTACGCGCCAATGTAGGTTTATATATATACCTTGGGACCTCCCTTGTGAGCTTCCCTTGCCCCCAAGAGGCCTTCAACTTGATATCGATATCATGGTAGCGTACTTAGCCCTACCAAGGCTTTTGACAACTCTGCCCACTTGAGTGTTATAGTTAGAACCACATAAGCTCTATTGTGGTAATATTGGTTATATGACGAGTCTCCTGTTGTTCCTCATGATTTCCGTTATGCATGTTTATCAGTCCTAATATTATGTTTTCAGCAGGTTTGACCCAATGTTTAGTTTTACTTATGTTTATCAGTTTTCAGCTTGGGTCATTTGATTCAGTTATGATATGTAGTTATGTTTAGAACATGATTTCAGAAAATAGAATACAAGCCTTACTCTCAGAATCTTATTTTGATTATGCTTTTATGATACGCATGATTTATAATTGTTACACCCCGTAAATTCTTGACACTTAGATGGCCTATTCTCAAGTTAGTTAAGAGTTTTAGAATGCGATACGTGCTAGAAAAAGGGCCCGGGGAGAGACCGGACAAGCGCCAAGTCGGAGTGTCACAAGGCAAATGCTACTTATAAATCGCATTCGACAAATGGGACTTGAAGGCCCCAAGTATATAAAGCCTTCCCACTTTGTTTTAAATCATTTCCCATCTTTTAATTTCCAGTAAGCGACAAAAAATAGAGGAAGACGAGGATTCCATACAAATATTCATCCAATTACGCTGTCAAACACAGTCCAAACTCAAATTAACTTCGAGTAGCGAAGTATAAAGCTGTAGGGAGCATTACTATGGAATTAGTTTCGTGAAATTCGGCCGGAGAATCGTCGTCCTACCGAGCTAAGGTAAGTGGAATTTCTCCAAATTAGTGTCAATATACTCCTAGCCCTAAAGTGAGTATTTCTCCCTTCTGGACTTCCGATAAATAGTGAGTTTTCGGCTGTTTTTCGATAAGTCAAAGTTTGGGCAATATATATATTCAAAGTAGTGTTTTCTTCCAGAATATTGATGACTTTAGTTTTATTTGCTATGAATATGAATGCAGTTGGAAGAAATAGCTGGATATTGGCCGAGTTACGCCAGTTAATAAAGAAGTCGGCAACTGAGGTATGTAAAGCCAGTTTCTTCGGCAAGATAGTAATTCTAGTATAGTAAAATAGAATAAATTCCAGAAGAATATTTCGAAGCCGAGTATTATGCCCAATGTGAATTAAGTAAGAATGCTTGAATAATTATTATGTCATATTCAAAATAAAAGTTAGTAAATTAGTATTAGATAGCGAGATATTATTCCAAACTTGATATAACTCAGTATCAGATTCAGTATAATTTAGCAAGGGATTCAGAATAGAATATCAGAACATGGACAGTATTATCAGATTTAATATATATGTTATATGTGATTATTGTTTTTTGTAAAGACCTGATTGTTCTATGTTCGGCACCCTTAGAGCTTCCTTGCCAACCCAGGGTTAATAGTTGTGTTGGCTCGCCCTCCATAGGGTGAGGATACATCACTCCAAGGGGTGGCATGTCGTCCGCTAGAGGACGAAGATGGGAGGCAGCTTTCCCCATAGCAGGCTGATCAACATTATAGCACACCCCTGTCAAGCGCTTGTGCCCAAGGTATAGATTACAGTTTACAGATACAGATCTCAAATCATAGTTTACAGGAGTCCTCCGGACTCAGATACAGCTATAGTCAGGGGCCTAGAGAACCCAAGTTGCATACCCAGGGGGCCGGCGGGATGCTCGTAGTTAGTAGGTGAGTGGTGTGAATAGTTACTAGGTGGATGGTGTTCGGTCTGTTTGGTATAACTACACACAAGTGCACGTGGTCGAACAAGTAGTAAAGTTGCTCAAATAAGCCAAGTATCGATCCCACAGGGACTGAACTAAGGTAACAATCTACTCAAGTGTCAATAAACTTTAACTCTAAATTGCAGACAACAGTGTGAAGAAGAGTTTGATATTTTGTTTCCTAATTTTATACTAAGTCTAAAACGAATATATAATTTGAGTCTGAACTATAAGTATGAGCATGCCGAGGCTAAAATGAACATGTAGAGAAATAAATTATCGATACAATTTGGTTAATCTTTACTCTGGTTGCTAGTCAAGAATTATTGCCTATGGATTAAAACTCTCGTATTTAACCCAACTTAAGAATCATGAACCTTCCACCTACATCTCCGTGATAAAAAGAAATTCATGTTCTAGCCATACAAAACCGATTCCTTAATTGACTAATACGACTTTCAGGTATATCTCTATCCTGAAGGTAAATCAATTCACAATTTTCCCAAACTAAGAAAAGATCATATCCTATCAATTCAAAACTTTCCAATTTCTTGTTCTCGTGAGTGAAACCGGACTTTTTAGATATACATCAACGTTGGTCACACATTAACGCAGTAAGAACAAGAATCAATAGAACAACCATGGATGAAAAGATGAAAAACCAATTTATCAATAATCACATTTCAATACAAATGTTCTTAACCTCAGCAAGAAGGGAATTTAGCCACTCATTTGTGGATTAAACATCGTTAAATGAGTGTTAATCATACAAGAAATTGAAATAAAGAAGAAGGAGATAGAGAAAAACCCTGAGATTTTCGTTCCCTCAACTGCCTGTAACCCAAGTTCTTGCTCCACCAAGTCAGAATTATTAAAAATAAACCTAAGTGTTCTATTTGTACTATTGGGAATTTTTCCCGGAATAACGAGCAACATGTCACGGAGTGCATCGTGGAGCACTGCCTCCGTGACAAGCCACCAACGCAGACCCTCACTGGAATCCGGTCATCCAAGTATTAAAACCCAACATGGCACGGCGTGCAACGCGGGGCTAGGCCAACGTGCCACGACCCCAATGCGCACCTTCACTGGAATTTTAGCATAATTTCAGCATCCAGGCAGAATGCATCCGTGATGGCAGCGTGACACGGCTCCATCGCGGAGCCCCTTTACTTCATGCTTTCCTTGTGCTTTTTTTCCTTGCTAGCTTCCGAGTCCAATCCCGATTTCTCCCAACCTTCATCTTAGCTTCATAAAATTATATTTTTCCTGCAAAACCATGTTAATCATGTTGGTTAGTATAAATTCACATTTTATTAAAATTCACATGAGAATGTACAAACATCGATAGATAAACATGGCAAAATGACACATTTGAGTATCACTTGGGCATATAAATCTGCCCAAGATCACTTACCCTACACTTAAATCCTTGTTTGTCCCCGAACAATAATCTTCCACCTCATGCGATTGACAACCAATCCTAGCTACTTTGGCTCGACAATTCAAGCTATGGCTATACCGATTATTTAATATAGCAAATCATCAAGAAAACATGCATAGTCTTATCAATACAATGACCTTCAACACATTAAGACCTCCTAGACTCAAGAATCGACTCTCGATATCGGCAAACTCATACAAATCAACTGATCAAGATATCCGACACGAAATTCAATCTCTCGTCGAGCATGTGCCCTCACAATACAAGAGAATTTTCCACTTTTTAATCACATGGACTCAAAGACATTACATGCAAGGGCATATAAACAAGATTCCGCTCTCTCTCCCAAAAGAATTCACATGCATCATGTCATGAGCCATAGGCTTGCCTTTAGTGTATTACTCCACTAATATAAGGACGCGTGATGTAAGATCACGTAGGACTTAACGGGTTGTAGTGTAAGCTACAGAACTAGCAGATACTTGGCTAACCAATAATAACAACTAGCCTCCTTAAGCGCTTTTTCAATACATCCCATCAACCTTATAGGCATTGTTTCTTCCTTCATCCTCCCATTCTTGAAGTCTGTCTTTATTTTTTACTCCATATGTTTAAGCACACTTGACTTAATAACAAAGAGTAGTTATACGTCTTCATTATATTTAATTTATAGTGAGTGCACCTTTGACCTTTTCGTTCCTTTCATCACTCTGCTTTTTCTTTTCTTTTCAACATTCTCACTCCTTGACACTGTGGGAAAATTATTTTTCTTTCTTGAGTGCTTAAGAGTTTTGGATCAAATTCGCGGATATTGAAAAGAAAGGGTTAAGCTCGATTTACACCTTTTTGACAAAAGAAAAAAATTAGGCTAAAGGCTCAATGGGCTAACTAGGATGTACATTCAAGGTAGGTACGATAATGAAAAAAATCTTTCGGTTAAAGCAAAGAAATGCCTACATCCTTTCCTACAATCCACATCCTTCATTTCGTTTTGTACACACACTAGGCAAGTTCTATACACTTCACAATACCATGGAAGAAACGAAACCTCACCACACACTCATTGCACATGCTCAACTCAAGACATATTCACAGACTCTTCAATCAGCTAATTACAAGAATTCAAACATTAAGCCACAATCATACCGAATCGAACTCTATGGCCTAGGTATCTCAACATATTTACAAAGTTGCATGCTTTCATACGAATCACCTTTGCATTTTAAATATCATGTATAACACGCAACCAGAATTTCGCAACCATAAAGTAACGACACGTTTGGGATACAAACAAAGAAAAGAAAAAAGCTAAAAAATGAACAAAAGAAATCTACTCCTAATGGCTACATTTCCCTTAAGACGGTCGTCATCCATCCATCATAAGGAACGGTCACTAATTATGACTTCGGTTCAATGGGACTATTCTCGATAAAAGAACCGAAAACAAACGCCGAGAAACCCAAAAATAAAAAATTTCACGAAAAATTTTAAAAATATCGATAATTTCGATAAAACAAAAATATTTACAAAACCAGCTAACAACATTCAACAGCACACAACAGCTTCACATTAATTACAATACAGACATACATACAAAAATCACAGGGTCAAGTTTTTCGAAGCACAACAATAGAACAGAGACATTCATAACAACAACAACCAGTACCTAACTACTCCCACCCCACAATTAAATCGAACACTGTCCCTAGTGTTCACAAAATTCAGCATAGCACAAAAGTGGGTGGTGAAACTCCCTACTCAATCAAAGTATTCCACTTCTTCGTCAAGTGCGGCTGCCTCGTCTCCCATGTCTAAATCGCCCCCATCATCATCATCTGACCCAACATCGTAGTCGCCGCGACGTGTCTCCTCATATATGGGGACATCATCATCAGTGGGCTCCACAAAAGCTGGCCTCACTCAGCATAGAGCCCTGGCATTTTCGCCAAAACGGTAGTCTAGCTCGAGCTATCACAGCTCATCTTCTGTTGCCGGCCTCCCGCCTATACGCAGCTGGAGCATCTGCATCCCGAACATGCGAGCCATGTACTGATCATCCCGAGCATGTCGCTTGGCTAGTGTAAGAACTAGCCCATGAGTGGTGTCGGGTGCCTTAGTTTTGGTGACATCTAAGGCCCGCCTCTCCATCTGTGGGATGTAGTAAAGGGCCTCTTCCTCAATATCCAGGCCCCTCAGGAACGTGGTTAGTAAGCCACCAAACCCGTACGTGTGCCCTTGATGCAAACGGGCTCTCTTCATGGCGGAGATAATCACCGCCACATTGATCTCCAGCCCTTTCATCAAGGCATAGACCAAGCATACACGATCCTGGGTGACATCTGTCATATGCACCCCTGGGATCAACCAGGAACAAACAATCTTAAGCCATATCTTGGCTTCCCTGTTCATCTGTGAGTAGGGCAATGTCTGATGGTAGCCCCTCTCCTTATGCCTGCTCCACCGTGCTGTAGACCGGGCTCCACCCAGAGTGCGTCTGATGTCCGCATATGGTGGAGTGATATTTAGCTATCGTAGCACATGGGCATCTGTGTCCCACGCCCCCAAAATTGCATTAAGGTGATGGAGCTCAAAAGTGACTACCTGCCCCCTTATCTTTATGGTGTGACTTCTGAGTGTCGGGTTCCAGTTGGCGTAGAACTCCCGAATTAGGTGCAGATTGCACTCCTTGGGCTCTTCAAAGATGAAGTTCATCCCGGCTGCCTCAATCCTATGGACAATCCCGAGGAATTCCTGTGCCAAAGGTTCCCTAGCAATGTGTTCCTCAGGGAAGTATTTGCTTTCCTTATGCTTTGCGTACCATTTCTTCCCCTCTTCTGTCACCCATCGGGTTCCGTATCGCCGACGTTGGCCGTGCGGAACCGCTGGTGCTGCTGAGAATGCTGTTCCCCGTCTGATTCTTTTCCTTCCGGCGCCCAATGTAGATGCGCCCTTCCCTTTATCTTGCCTGCTTGCCATTGTTTCTTTCAAACAAAACAGATAGTTTCAATGTTATTCAAAGTAAAATGAGCTTCGACTAAGGTTGGCTTAAGCTAGGCCACCCCACACTTAGTCTTTAGCCACAACCACAACATTACAGAAAGACAAACCTTTTTTTCTAACTTGCAAAAATAAAAAAATAAAAAAATAAACCAAAACAATAACAAAAATGCCTCGTGCATTCAGAGGGTTCGACAGTATAAATTCTATGTACTACTCAGACTTCGTACAGCTAATCCACTATTACCATCGATAACATTTCATCACATAGCACTTAGCGCAAATTTCTATCAACAAAACCAATGCAATTCCCCAAATTTCTATGCAATTTCAACAATTTCATTATCCCAACAATCCGTCGTGCCTTTAGCATTTTAACGTCAAGCACACTATCATTTACTTCATTCAACATGCACAAATCTAGATGAATTTCACATTTCAACTCAATTTTAACTTCTTCATCTTTGAATTCTAACCCTAGCTACAATTTCGCAAGAATTTCAATCACCATGTATTTATCGAGTTCATATAATCACAATGATACTACGAACATCAATTCACAATAGCTTACATGAATTCAAGCTCAATTTACACTTAAGGCAAGATTTACTCACTTCCTATGCTCAAAATTAGCAAAATTAGACAAGAAATGAGATGAAGTTAACGAACATACCTTCAATTCGATGATATCGAAGAGAAATTGAGGAATTTTGGCTCCTAGATCCGTGTCACGTTGGGGAAGGGGGGATTTTGGGGTGTTTAACGCGGAGGAGATGAGGAATGGGAAACAAATGAGGGAAAAAGGGGTTAAAACGGGGTATTTTCGAGTGGGTCACCCGGCAACCCGGTGTCACCCGACGCTAAATTGCCTTCAACGTGTCACGGAGGGTAACGCGAAGCATGCCCTCCGTGACACGGAGCCATCGCGCTAGTACTCTGGAATTTTTCAAAAATTCCAGATTGCACTTCAAATTGTCACGGAGGGTAACGCGGAGCACTCCCTCCATGACACGGAGCCATCGCCCAGGCTCATTGTTTTGCCACTTTTTATTATTTTTCTTACCTCGATTTTTCCTTTGCGATCCTTTGCATTTTTACCCTGCGTTCAACCTGAAATTCATCTCACAACAAGAAATTGGATAGAATTTATAGGTTTCACATAAAATACAATTTTTTTTTTGTTTTAATTTTTATTTTTCTCATTTTTTTTCTTTTCTTTTTTCTACCAAATCTATTCACATATTACAAAAATTTCATGGGTTGCCTCCTGTGCAGCGCCTGGTTTACCGTCGTGGCTTGACGTCATTAAGCTCAGTCATCCTCTAGGGTGAAAGACATCTTCTCTCGACTACCTTCCTCAGCCATGTCATGCTTACACTTCCCCGGTGGTTTCCCAAATGGCTCCCGTGACTCAACGCTCTGAGAACTATCCGCTCGATCAAGAACGTTAATCACTGAGAGTTCCTCGTACACGGCCGACAGCTTTGTAGCCTTGGACACCTCAAACACCTCCACCTTGTCATGGGCCCGCATAGTTAGCTGCCCTGCCGCTACATCAATAAGTGCTTTCCCGGTAGCTAAGAAAGGACGTCCCAAAATAATTGGGACTTCCGCGTCTGGCTCAAAATCCAGCACGACGAAGTCTACCGGGAAGATAAGGGAGCCCACTTGCACCAGCATGTCTTCCACAATGCCATCAGGTCTGGCTAAGGAACGATCCACCAGCTGCAAGATCACTGTTGTTGATCTAGGACTCCCTAGCCCCAACTTCTTGAATACCGATGTCGGCATCAAGTTAATGCTCGCTCCCAAATCACATAATCCATGAGCTTGGATACTCTGCCCAATTGTAATTTGAATTGTAAAGCTCCCAGGGTCCTTGAGCTTTGTGGGCAACCTGTTTTGTATACGTGAAGTGCACTCCTCCGTAAGCGCCACCGTAGCGTACTAGTCAACCTGCTTTTGTTTGCCATGATATCCTTGATATATTTTGCGTACTTCAGCACTCCCTGCAAAACATCAACAAGAGGTAAATTAATATGTACCTGCTTAAGCACCTCCATGAACTTTTTGAAACACGCTTCCTCCTTGTGTTTCCTTAGTCTTTGAGGGAACGGGGGTGGTGGTCTTTCTGGTTCAGCTTCCTTCTCCTTCCCCCTATCATCATTGTGCTCCCTCTCGTTTTCACCTACTCCCGACTGCTGTGGTGGTCTTTCTGGTTCCACCTCCTTGAGTTGCAAATCACTCCTCGTGGTCACTGCATTTACTTGCTTGGGGTTGGGGTCAGTGTCTATTGGAAGTCCTCCTCTCGGCCTGGTGTTTTTAGCTCCGGCAAATTGCCCAAACTGGTACTCCAGCGCCGTTGTAGTTAACTGATTTTTCTTTACATCGGCTGCCAATTTCACGTAATCAGCCTGTAATTGAGCTTGGTTAGCTATCATTGTCTCAAACATTTCCTCAATGCTGGGTGATGGTGGTGGAAGAGGTGCATTGTTGCTTCTGTACTGCGACTGATAGTTCTACTGCCCTCCTTGATTTCTCTGTGCCCCCTGACACGAACTTTGCCCTTGATGGTTATTGCTACCCCAAGAGAAATTCGGGTGATTCATCCAGTTGGAATTGTAGTTGTTGCCATACTGTAGGTGGTTGTTTCTCTGTACATTACCAACAAAGTTCACCGAATCAGGATTTGCTCCACAACACTCAGCTGAGTGTTTGTTACTCCCGCACACTTCACACCAAATCTGCAGCACTACATTCACTGGGGCTTGAGACTAGTTCATGCTCATGTAACTGAAGTGCGTGTTGAGTTGATTCTGTAACGCAGCTATCTGTGCAGCAATAGCTGTAAAACCATCCACTTCTAGGACTCCTACTGCTTTCCTTTTTCCTCCTCTTGACGAATCCGCATTCCACTCTGGATTTCCCTGCAAAATACGATTTAACAAGGTATACAGCTCCTCATACGTCTTCTCTAATGCTTGTCCCCTAGCTGCTGAGTCTAGCAAGATTTTTGTGTGGGGTTCCAAACCCTCTATGAAAGTATGCACCAGCACATCATTGGATTGGTGATGATGAGGACAATCCCGCAACATAGATTTGAATCTCTCCCAGGCCTAATACAGATTCTCTCCCTCTCTCTGTTTAAAACTTAGCATTTGACTTCTAAGTCTTGCTTTTTACCGAATGGAAAGAACCGTATCAAGAATTTCTTTGCAAGATCATCCCACGTGGTGATGGAATTAGGTGGCTCAGCTTTCAACCACCTCTTAGCTTCTTCCAAAAGTGAAAATGGGAACAATGTAAGCCTGACATAATCTGATGACACTCCAGCGGGGATGTAAGTATCACTTATCTCCAAAAAATTTTGGAGATGTTGTTGTGGATCCTCATGAGGGAGACCTGTGAACTGCCCGCTGGTGTGCAGCAATTGCACCATGTTCTGTTTAAGCTCGAACCTCCCTCTTGGCTCAGGTTTGCGGATTCTCGATGTGACATTATTAGCATGTGGGATTGCCACCTCGCGAACCGACCTAGCTGCCATTTCCTCGGGCACTAACATTGCCCTTAGAACTGGTGGATTCTGTTGTTGCTCTAGGATTGTTTGTCTGAGCAACTGCAGCATTTTCTCTAGAGCTTCTCTCCTTTGACGATGGAATTGTTTTTCCGGCTCTAAAGATGAGTCCACCAGCTCCTTTTCTCTTGCCAGTGTTCAACAGAAATTAGTATCTGCAAAATACAGGCTAAGACCAAGTTGTCAACACTAAGAAGAAATAGTGAACTAACACTTAAGAAAAATTTATCAGTTACCAGTCCCTGGAAATGGCGCCAAAAACTTGTTCGTCTTTTTGGAATAACTACACGCAAGTGCACATGGTCGAACAAGTAGTAAAGTGGCTCAGATAAGCCAAGTATCAATCCCACAGGGACTGAACTAAGGTAACAATCTACTCAAGTGTCAATAAACTTTAACTCTAAATTGCAGACAACAGTGTGAAGAAGAGTTTGATATTTTGTTTCCTAATTTTATACTATGTCTAAAACGAATATATAATTTGAGTCTGAACTATAAGTATGAGCATACTGAGGCTAAAATGAACATGTAGAGAAATAAACTATCGATACAATTTGGTTAATCTTTCCTCCGTTTGCTAGTCAAGAATTATTGCCTATGGATTAAAACTCTCATATTTAACCCAACTTAAGAATCATGAACCTTCCACCTACATCTCTGTGATAAAAAGAAATTCATGTTCTAGCCATACAAAACTAATTCCTTAATTGACTAATACGACTTTCAGGTATATCTCTATCCTGAAGGTAAATCAATTCTCAATTTTCTCAAACTAAGAAAAGATCATATCCTATCAATTCACAACTTTCCTATTTCTTGCTCTCTCTCGTGAAACCAGACTTTTTAGATATACATCAACGTTGGCCACACATTAATGCAGTAAGAACAAGAATCAATAGAACAACCATGGAAGAAAAGATGAAAAACCAATTTATCAATAATCATATTTCAGTACAAATGTTCTTAACCTCAGCAAGAAGGGAATTTAGCCACTCATTTGTGGATTAAACATCGTTAAATGATTGTTAATCATACAAGCAAATAAAATAATGAAAAAGGAGATAGAGAAAAACCCTGAGATTTTCGTCCCCTCAACTGCCTGTAACCCACGTTCTTGCTCCACCAAGTCAGAATTATTAAAAATAAACCTAAGTGTTCTATTTATACTAGTGGGAATTTTTCCCGGAATAACGACCAATGTGTCACGGAGTGCATCGCAGAGCACTGCCTCCGTGACACACCACCAACGCGGACCCTCACTGAAATCCGGTCGTCCAAGTATTAAAACCTAATGTGGCACTGTGTGCAACGCGGGGCTAGGACAACATGTCGCGGACCCAACGCGCACCTTCACTAGAATTTTGGCATAATTTCAGCATCCAGGCAGAATGCATCCGTGATGGCAGCGTGACACGGCTCCATCGCGGAGCCCCTTTACTTCGTGCTTTCCTTGTGCTTTTTTTCCTTGCTAGCTTCCGAGTCCAATCCCGATTTCTCACAACCTTCATCTTAGCTTCAAAAAATTATATTTTTCCTGCAAAACCATACTAATCATGTTGGTTAGTATAAATTCACATTTTATTATAATTCACATGAGAATGTACAAAAATCGATAGATAAACAAGGCAAAATGACACATTTGAGTATCACTTGGGCATATAAATCTGCCCAAGATCAATGGCGACCCGGGTAGGGGTATATAGATTGCATGTTGATTGGCACCTTCCGTCTTATGGGGGATAGTATAGGTTCTTGTGTGCTATATGTGTTATTTTTTAAATTGATAGATAGAAGGACGCCGCACTGACAGGTATGATTCTCACCTTCTCTCCAGTATAGTTATGCTTATTTCAGATTCTATTGTCCCAGGCAGTCTTAGCCATCTCCTACACTTCAGTAACTATCAGTATTACTGTTTATCTTCAATTATGTTCTAGTTATTGCATAGCATACTCAGTACCTGTGGTACTGATGCCCGTTTGGGGGCGCTGCATTAGTTCCCTGCAGGTACTCATTGACAAGGAGCCGATCCCTCGTAATTCCAACCAGCACACAGAGTCATAAGCTCCTGTCATTCGGAGATTCACCACTAGAGGTTTATTTCTTTTTTTGTTGTATAGTATGGGTAGGCCGGGGCCCTGTCCCGTCCATCTTATTATCATTCTTAGAGGCTTGTAGATTGTATATTCCCATTGGTTAGTCGTACCGATCGTGTAAGGTCGTGTGTATGTTTAAGTTTATTTATGATGGTCGTGTGGGGCCTTGTATAGTTTATGGTGACCTTGTCGGCGACAGAGCAGTTTAGCATTTAGTTCAGCTTTTCAGTGAAACTAGTCAGCATGGTGGCCTTGTTGGCCAGCATAGGTTTCTTTATACTCCTGTGGTTCTGGTCAGCTGTTGTTTTCTTACAGGAGGCTATAGGCCTAGTCGGCCGGAGGCTGTATTTACAGCCGTTATATAGCACGTTGGTTCCATGAATCCAGAGTTAGAGTCAGCCTTGCACTAAAAGTGCTTAGGCTCAGTAGTCCAGCAGTCCAGGTCTTAGTAGGGCACCAGGTGTCAGTCATGCCTCCCAAGGCGGGGCGTGACAAACTTGGTATCAGAGCAGGTCATATCCTAGGGAGTCTGCAAGCCGTGCTAAGTAGAGTCTTGTCTATGGATTTGTTGTGCGTCACATACCATAGGCAGGAGGCTGCAAGGCATGATAGGATGGTTACTTTTTCTTCATATTAAATCGTGCTATAGAGCAGTACAGTATAGGGTTGAGTCCCTAAAGCTTATCATACTCTTTGTTTACAGATAAAATGGCAGACCAGTGACATTTTGTCACAGGTAGAAGATTGGATACCGCAGTAGGACAAGGCACCAGCAGGATGCCTCGGCCTCATTTAGAATCAGCCCAATCTGAGGATGATACAAAGGCATCATCTCGACCTTCACAGCAGTCCCCACCCCACCAGGAGCCAGTCGGGACGACATTACCTCCGATAGTTCCTGTACCTACACCATCCGAACTAGAAATTCGAGGTGCAATAGTTATGTTTGCACAAATGATGGCTACTCAGTGCCAGTCAGTGCCACCCATAACAGCAGAATCATCAAGTGGGCCTGGCAGTTCGAGGGTCTGAGAATTTTTGGCACGGGGTCCCATGCAGTTCACAGGGTCGGATCAGGAATAAAGACCCCCAAGACTTTCTGGATCAGATGCAGAGAATCTTTTGAGTCATGCATGTGACATCTACAGCGTCGGTTGAGTTATCTATATTCCAGCTATGTGATATTGTTGTGTTGTGGTACGAGAGTTGGGAAAGGTCTCAAGGGAGGGATGTTGCCCCTCCGACCTGGTCCAGCTTTTCAGAGTCCTGGACTGTTATCTTCCACGAGAAATCTGACAGGCCCGGATAGACCAGTTTTTGCACTTGGAGCAGGGGGCGAGAAGTGTACGGGAGTACGCCCTGCAGTTCGATTCCTTGGCCCGCTATGCTCCAGCCTTTGTGGAAACTATACCATCTAGAGTCCACCGATTTATTATGGGTCTGAACCTAGAATATATTGAGGCATTCATGATAGCTATGTTGCGGGAAGATATGGATATTGCTTGGGTGCAGGCCTTTGCCCAGACTATTGAGGGCCTTAGACAGCAGCAATAGGATAGCAAACGAAAAAATCAGGAACAGCGCTGTAGGGATAGATAAGATGAGATACAGGGGGAGATTTGGAGAGGGCCTAGGCGACGGTTGTCAAATAGGCCACGTAGACCCCCGCCTCCATCACAGCAGCAGAGGGGTAGATTTGGTCGCCGAGGATAGACAGAGTCCGGTGGGAGTTCTCGAACGGTAGATTCACCCCAGCAGAGGAGGGCAGAGCAGAGCAAATGTACACCCCCACCTTGCCCTATTTGCAGCCAACCCCATACTAGAGCTTGTAGATATGGCTCCACAGGGTGTTATATATGCGGGCAGAAGGGTCATGTGATGAGAGACTATCGAGCGGGTCAGGGTAATCGAGATAGACAGGACAGAGAGTCAGTAGGGCAGCGAGATCCAGCAGCATCGGCAGGGCGTAGGCCCTCAGTCTCAGCAGGCAAGGGCCGAGGTAGATTAGGGGTCTTGAGTTCAGGTATGGGCCCACGCTGTACCTATGCATTACTAGGGAGGCAGGACTCAGAGGCGTCTCCAGATGTGGTAACAGGTATGATGACTATTTTCTCTCACCCTGCTTATGTATTGATTGATCCAGGATCTACCTTGTCCTACGCTACCCCATTTGTGGCTCGACAGTTCAGTGTTGTACTAGAGTTGCTTCAGCAACCTTTTTCAGTATCTACACCCATCGGTGACTCCATCATAGCCAGACGGGTTTATCGAGGGTGTACAGTAGAGGTTGCTGATCGTCAGACCACAGTAGATCTGGTAGAATTAGATATGATTTATTTCGATGCCATTATGGGTATAGATTGGTTAGTGCCGTGCTATGCCAATGTTGGACCAAGACGGTCAGATTCCATTTTCCAGGGGAGGCAGTACGAGAGTGGAAGGGCAATACAACTACGCCAAAAGGTAGGTTTATTTCCTACCTTCAAGCAAGGAAGTTGATAGCTAAGGGATGCATTTGCAACATAGTTAGAGTCCAAGATGTGCGGGTAGAGCCTCCGACTCTCCAGTCTGTTCCAGTGGTCAATGAATTCCCCGACGTATTCCCAGATGAGCTACCTGGTATTCCCCCAAAAAGAGAAATAGATTTTGCAATTGATTTGCTACCAGGAACTCAGCCCATATCGATCCCTCCGTATCGTATCGCTCGTGCTGAACTCGGAGAACTAAAGGAGCAGCTGAAGGATGTATTAGATAAGGGCTTTATTAGGCCAAGTACTTCACCTTGGGGTGCGTCGTTTCTATTTGTGAGAAAGAAGGACGGCTCCCTCCGCATGTGTATAGACTAGTGGCAGTTGAACAAGGTTACAGTCAAGAATAAGTATCCGCTTCCCATAATAGATGATTTTTTTTATCAGTTATAGGGGCCAGATACTTCTCCAAGATTGACTGACGATCCGGATATCATCAGGTTCGAGTTCGTGAAAGGGACATTCCAGAGACTTCGTTCAGGACCAGATACGACCAATTTGAATTCCTAGTCATGTCCTTTGGGCTGACAAATGCTCCCACAGTATTCATGGACCTGATGAAAAATATCATCAGACCATACCTAGACCTATTCATGATAGTGTTTATTGACAATATTTTGGTGTATTCTCGCTTAGAGGCAGACCACCAAAATCATTTGCGGACAGTGCTCCAGATTCTTAGGAACCGTCAGCTGTATGCCAAGTTCTCTAAATGTGAATTTTGGCTGAACTCAGTAGCCTTCTTGGGGCATATCGTGTCGGATGCAAGTATACAAGTGGACACAAAGAAAATAGAAGCAGTAAAAACATTGCCTAGACCTACCACTCTGACTGAAGTACGCAGTTTTCTGGGATTAGTAGGGTACTACAGAAGATTTGTTGACGGATTCTCCACCATAGTGACACCTCTGACTAAGCTGACGCAAAAAGCAATAAAGTTTCAGTGGACGGAGGCATGTGAGCAGAGTTTCCAGGAATTGAAAGACAGGTTGACCTCCGCCCCAGTGTTAGCATTGCTAGAAGGTACAAAGGGTTATGCAGTTTATTGTGACGCTTCGGGTATTTGGTTAGGATGTGTGTTGATGCAGCATGGTAAAGTAATTGCTTATACTTCTAGATAGCTGAAGAAACACAAAAAGAATTATCCTACCCGTGACTTGGAACTAGCCGCAGTGATCCACGCCCTAAAGATATGGAGACATTACTTGTGTGGCGTCCATGTGGATATTTTCACTGATCATAAAAGCCTACAGTATATCTTCACCCAGAGAGAGTTGAATTTGCGGCAGCATCGCTGGTTAGAGTTGCTGAAAGATTATGATGTAAACATTATGTATCACCCAGGAAGAGCCAACGTAGTAGTAGATGCCCTTAGCCGTAAGTCTATGGGGAGTTTTGCATACTTGCAGCCCGAGCAGTGGGAATTGGCCCAAGAATATACCAATTAGCCAGTTTAGCAGTTCATGTAGCAGAAACAGAGGACAATAGAGCGGTAATTCAGAACACTGCAGTGTCGTCATTAGTTGTGGAGGTAAAGAAATGGTGGTATGAAGATCCTGACCCAGTTCAGCTTAACGACAAACTTCAGAGAGGAAAAGAGCCGGATTTTTAGGTAACAGAGGATGATGTGTTGCGATGTAAGAGCCGCCTTTGTGTTCCAGATGTTGCAGGGCTTCGCCAGCAGATTATGGGCGGGGTACATTACGCCCGCTATTCTTTCCATCCAGGCATGAAGAAAATGTACCACGATATCAAAGAAATCTACTGGTGGCCAGGTATGAAGAGGGAAATAGCAGAATTCCTAGCCCAGTATCCTAACTTCCAGCAAGTAAAAGCTGAACACCAAAAACTAGGCGGATTGACTCAAGACATAGTTATGCCTCTTTGGAAGTGGGAAGCAGTAAATATGAATTTTGTAGCAGGATTACCCCGTACCAGGCATAGAAATGACTCGATTTGGGTAATTGTTGATAGATTAACAAAATCAGCCCGTTTTTTGCCAGTAAGGGCTAATTTCTCTACCGAAGATTATGCTGAGTTGTATATCATAGAAATAGTCAGACTGAACGGTGTTCCAGTGATGGGCAGGCAGAAAGCACTATTCAAATGCTCGAGGATATGTTTTGAGCGTGTGTGTTGGACTTTGTAGGTAGCTGGGATGAGCACTTACCACTTATCGAGTTCGCTTATAATAACAGTTACCATTCAACTATCCAGATGGCGCTAGCATTGTATGGGCGAAAGTCCAGATCGCCAGTTGGCTAGTTTGAAGTAGGAGAGTCAGCGCTGATTGGGCCGAATATTATTAATCAGTCAGAGGAAAAAGTAAAGCTTATCAGAGAACGCCTATTAACTACTCAGAGCTGCCAAAAATCGTATGTTGATGTGCGGCGTAGAAACATGGAATTTAATACGAATGACTGGGTATTTGTGAATGTTTCTCCAATGAAAGGGTGATGAGATTCGGAAAGAAAGGAAAGCTCAGCCTGAGATTTGTTGGGCCATATCAAATTCACCAAATAATAGGCCAAGTGGCATACGAGTTGAACTTACCTCAAGAGTTAGAGTCTGTTCATCCAGTTTTCCACGTGTCCATGCTGAGGAAGTATATAGGTGACCCCTCCAGAGTTGTCCCAGTTAAGTATGTCCAGGTTACGGAGGAGCTGGCTTATGAAGAGGTTCCAGTAGCCATACTAGACCGGAAGATTCGCAGATTAAGAACTAAAGATGTTGCTTCTGTCAAGGTATTAAGGCGTAACTGGAACTGAGAGGAAATGACTTGGGAAGTAGAGGAAGATGTGAAAGTCAGATATCCTACGTTATTTCAGACGTAATCAGTCAGAGGTACCTTAGTATTGTTGTTTTATGAGTTGCCTTATATTTATGTGTATAAATGAAATAGTTGAGTCTAGTCTATTGCATAATGAATACTATAGTATTGTGTGGAAAACTTGTAATGGACTTTTCTACGTTTCAGCATTTTTGAGGTAGTCCATATTACAGGGGAAACTCTGCAAAAAATTTTCGAGAATAAGTCGAGTAAGTTGAGATTCCTGTGAGTAGGAGTTTACATTCGAGGACGAATGTTCTTAAGGGGGGGGGGGGAGGATGTTACACATCGAAAATTCTTGACATTTATATGGCCTATTCACATGTTTGTTAAGAGTTTTAGAATGCCATACATTCAAGAAAAAGGGCCCGGGGAGAGACCGGACAAGCGCCAAGTTGGAGTGTCGCAAGGAAAATGCGACTTATAAATCGCATTCGACAAATGCGACTTATAAATAGCATTCGCAAATGCAACTTAAAGGCCCCAAGTATATAAAGCCTTCCCACTTTGTTTTAAATCATTTCCCATCTTTTAGTAAGTGACCAAAAATAGAGGAAGACGAGGATTCCATACAAATATTCATCCGATTACGCCACCAAACGCAGTCCAAACTCAAATTCACTTCGGGTAGCGAAGTATAAAGCTGCTGGGAGCATTCCTACGGAGTTAGTTTCATGAAATTGGGCCGGCGAATCGTCGTCCTACCGAGCTAAGGTAAGTGGAATTGCTCCAAATTAGTGTAAATACACTCCTAGCCCTAAAGTGAGTATTTCTCCCTTCTGGATTTCCAAGAAATAGCTAGTTTTCGGCTAGTTTTCGATAAGTCAAAGTTTGGGTAGTATATATATTCTAAGTAGTGTTTTCTTCCAGAATATTGATGACTTTAGTTTTATTTGCTATGAATATGAATGCAGTTGGAAGAAAAAGCTGGATATTGGCCGAGTTACGCTAGTTAGTAAAGAAGTCGGCAACTGAGGTATGTAAAGCCAGTTTCTTCGGCTAGATAGTAATTCTAGTATAGTAAAATAGAATAAATCCAGAAGAACGTTTCAAAGACGAGTGTTATGCCCAGTGTGAATTCAACAAGCATGCTTGAATAATTATTATGTCATATTAAGAATAAATGTCAGTAAATTAGTATCAGACAGCGAGATATTATTCGAGACTCAATATAACTCAGTATCAGATTCAGTATAATTCAGCAAGGGATTCAGAATGGAATATCAGAACATTGATAGTATTATCAAATTTAATATATATGTTATATGTGATTATTGTTGTTTGTAGAGACCTGATTGTTCTATGTTGGGAACCCTAGAGCTTCCTTGCCGCCCCAGGGTTAATAGCTATGTCGACTCACCTGCCAGAGGGTAAGGATACCTCACTCCAAGGAGTGGCATGTTGTCCGCCAGAGGACGAAGATTGGAGGAATCATTCCCCATAGCAGGCTGATAAGCATTATAGCACACCCCCATCGAGCGCTTGCGCCCGGGGTACAAATTACAGATTATAGATACAGATCTCAGATCACAGTTTACAGGAGTCTTCTGGACTCAGATACAGTTATAGTCAAGGGCCTAGAGAGCCCAAGTTTCATACCCAGGGGGCCGGCGGGATGCCCGTAGTTACTAGGTGAGTGATGTGAATAGTTACTAGGTGGAGGGCGACCGGGTAGGGGTATATAGATTGCATGTTGATTGGTACCTTCCGACTTATGGGGGTTGGTATAGGTTCTTGTATGCTATATGTGTTATTTATTAAATTGATAGCTAGAAGGATGCCGCACTGACAGGTACGATTCTCACCTTCTCTCCAGTATAGTTAAGCTCATTTAAGATTTTGCTATCCCAGGCAGTCTTAGCCATCTCCTATACTTCAGTAACTATTAGTATTACTGTTTATCTTCAGTTATGTTATAATTATTTGTTTGCATACTCGGTACATGTGGTACTGATGCCTGTTTGGGGGCACTGCATTACTTGCATACAGGTACTCATAGACGAGGAGTCGATCCCTCGTAATTCAATCCAGCACACAAAGTCATCAGCTCCTATCATTCAGAGCTTGACAGCTAGAGGTTTATTTCTCTTTTTGTTGTACAGTACGGGTAGGCCGGGGCCTTGTCCCGACCATCTTATTATCATTCTTAGAGGCTTGCAGATTGTATATTCCCTGTGGTTAGTCATACAGGTCGTGTGAGGTCGTGTGTATGTTTTAGTTTGTTTATGATGGTCGTGTGGGGTCTTGTAAAGTTTATAGTTTGTGACCTTGTCGGTCACAGAGCAATTTAGCATTTAGTACAGCTTTTCAATGAAACTAGTCAGCATGGTGGCTTTGTCGGCCCGCATAGGTTCCTTTATACTCCTGTGGTTCTGGTTAGCTGTTGTTTTCTTACAGGAGGCTATAGGCCTAGTCAGCTGGAGGCTTTATTTACAGTCATTATATAGCCCGTTGGTTCCATGAATCAAGGGTTAGACCCAGCCTGGCACCAGAAGTGCTTAGGCTCAGTAGTCCAGCAGTGCAGGTCTTAGTAGGGCACCAGGTGCCAGTCATGCCTCCCAAGGCGGGGCGTGACAAGAATTTTACTTAGTGGTTTTACTTACCTTATATACTCGCTACATTTCATGTCCTAACCGCATACTCTATACTGTATCATTTCATGATACAGGCTCGGATATCTAGGCTCAGTCCCGTCATTAGCAAAATCTGCAATATTAGCACTTTCCAACAAAAGTTGGTGAGTCCTCATCTTTTGAGAGCCCTTCTTTTCACTGGTATTTAGTATTTTCAGTTTCATACCATAGTGAGTTAGTTGAGGTCTTGTCCCATCAACTCGTTAGAAGTAAAGTCTTTTAAGACATAACATATATGCAGTTTCAGCCGTGTGTTATGTATTCAGATGTTATGATATTTTTGGACTTTTGCAATATTAAGTATGTTAGACTTCCCCTTAATTATGTTGATTTTAGATATCATGTTCATGCCATGGGTCGACTTGGAGCCTCTCGGGGTTCTTTGTCCCATGTGTCAATCCGGATCTATGTCCAGGTCGTGACACATAGACGAAAACATAATTTCGAACCTACAATGATGATTGAAAAGTATACCCACTTGATTATTTCAAAAGATCAAGGAAGAACAATTCAAGAACAATGGAAGAATCAATGCAAAAAAACTCTCCAGAAGTTGTTATCAATATTCCCAAAAGCCGAATATAAGTCAAAAGAATCAAACTCTGTTATACTCTAACAAAACCTAGAAAATTATTTATACTAATAATTAGAAACCTTTACTAAATTAACAGGAAAACTGATAAACTATCACCGCCTTCACCTACAACTCGTACCACGATTGTGCGGGTCATACCTCTGCTCATACAATGTCTAGCAACTTCTAATTTTGGCTAAGTTTTAAAGCTTAGTACGAGTCGTACCATGATCCTACGAGTTGTACAATCCTGTCATGGTCTGAATTTGAGATTTTGACATTCTCTAAATAATTTCACGAGTGTCTTGGTATGAATCGTACCTTTCTCCTACGCCTCATAACTACCACTTGTAGCTTGAGATCTACCATTCCTCAATCCCTCTGAACTTTACCACAACTCCTTGGTATCGGTCGTAGGCAGGTATCATGATCTGTGGTTGCTACCTGTACCAGGAGACTAACCCAGTGCAGCTTCTTCTGAAGTTTTCTATGACTTCCTTGGTATGGCTTGAACCACGAGTCATAACTTGGCCTTTGCCTTAAGCTCATCTTCTGGACTTCTACACAACTCTCAGTACGGCTCGTACCATAATTGTACGGTTCATACGAGGGTCTGCACTTGACCCTTTTCTGCACTCTTTTCACTTCGTTTGTAGATTTCAACTCCAACACCTAATTTCCTAGAAAACAAAGAAAAAGTGCATCATATCCGTATAAACACACCTAAGACCATGCTTATTTTCTTTATTTTAAGCTTAGAAAGTGTTGTAAACCCATAACACATCAACACCCTAAACTTAAGACTTTTTCATGTAATCAGGAAAAGTAAACTAAACTATAAAATGATGCTTAACTAGAAAGTAAACTAGAAGACCTACAGCGAACATAACCAAATTTTGCACCAAAATATATTATCAGATTTTTAGCCCTTTTTTCATTCAAACCAAGTCAGCTATGCACACATACAACTACAACTCATGACATATAAGGATCAAGATATGGAATCTAACTATCAATAGAGAATTAAGCTACCACTAGTGTTATTCACACAGAAAACAAGCAGAATGCAATACAAACCTTGTACCCTCACAACAAATGAAGTCCCCAAAACTCACAGATATATAGAAATATGAAACTTGGGACTAATCAATTAAGGCTCTCACTCTCACAACGAAGTTCCAAATACTATACATCAAATACCATAGGCATGCCCTTATTTTCTTTACTATTGCTTTTCAGACAGTTGGGCTAGGATCATTATATGGCTTTTCTCGGCTTGTAATGTAGGCTTTGGTTTAGGTATGGTAGATATGGATATTAATGACTAACCCTTCTTGGAACTACACAGCATAGCTTCACTTTACACTTTTTACCACTTTCTTCTCCTTTCAGCTTTTTTCTCCCCTTTTCACCATTCAAATGCAATGTGTTGGTGCGGTGTTTTTTTAATCCATTTTCAACTTTTTTTATTTTCTTTTCATTTTTACATTTCAGTTCATTTTTTTATTCACTTTTTCTTTTTACAACATACATCAATTTTCTTTGACTTTTTCTTTTTTTCCACCTCCTCATAGTCTATGCACCCCTACTATAGCTACCCTCAACTTAGGCATTTTGCCTGAGTTGAGGTTCACAATGTTCAAAGAGGGACCAGGGCCAAACAGATTCATTATAAACATGGGAAAGATGAATGGGTAACGAAAGAAAAATAGTCAGTTTTTATGCTCAAAATTACGATCAAGGGAATCATTTTTATTTGGTTGGTTAATTTAATCTAAAGTGGGCTAAATCAAAAACGACCTATGATCCTTTACTTACAAATCATCCTACAACCTATGTAAAGACGAACTGGACAAGTTTTAGATCCTTAACATAGTATTGAACTAGGTGAACATCCTCACTCAATCACGGTATAGGTTGGCATTGATTCTACCTATCTGGTTCATGCACAGCTAAGCTATAATTACACATGCTAATTTACTAAATGGCATACCCAGATCGACAGAAGTCATGTATTGTAATTAACATACATAACTAGACACCAGAAATTTTTAAAACGAGTCATTTTTTTCACAACATCAACTATGTGCATGTATTGGTTGTAAAGTACTTCTAAACTACTTTTAGGTACAGAAAACACAAAAATAAAATTCTAAACATGTCGGTTGTGCTAGATAGCATGTCGGAGGGAGAATAAATAGGACAATAAAAATCCTCGGACAAAAATCAAAAACCCAAAAATCACAAGTATACCCCCCTTTAAAAAGCATGTTTTCTCCCCAAAGCATAAAATGTAAGAACTGGGAAAGAGACATATCTATGGCTCTCTAAGCGCTCCTCTTATCTTGTGGAGGTGGGCGTGCAAGCACACTTCCCTCCGCTGCAGTCGTGGCACTAGTGATGGTCGGCACACTCAATGGAATCTTACCCAAGGAAATGGTCACCCCCTTTACTAAATCATTCGTTGCAATGACTTTATAACCATATAAGGGTGAATATGGTTCATCCAAAGGGTCCTTGCCACCCGCAAGCTCACTCGAACAGTGGTGGAGCTTCCCGCTCCTCAAGCTCTCTCCTGCAACTCTGACATATGCTCGTCATGTGTTTGCAGGCTATCCACTATCGCTCGCTTATGCTCTCTTTTATCCTTTTTCTTCCTTTTTCTCTTTGATGACTCATCTTCAACTCCTTTTGAGACCCTCTTCTTCCCTTTTCCTCCACCAACTATTGTTGGAGCCAAATATGCCTCTAAATTTAGAATCCTCATCAAGCTCAACATCTAACTCCAAAATGATAGGGGCTGCTAATATTGCCAGCTGCCTAGACGACAACTCGGTTACTTGGCTTCCTAAAGCCCCCAACTCGTCCCTCAAACTACCCGTGTACAACTGTTCAGCTAAGTGCTCATTGAAGCATATCTCAAAGCTATCCAACTAGTTGTGGAAACCTCTAGCGGCCTCCTCTATCTTAACCTTCATCCAAGGCTTGATATTCTCTATCATCATGTTGACCGTCTTCTCCATCGACATCAATCATTTGGCCATCTTTTTGAGGAATTCCTATGAGACCAAGGCATAGCCGGCTAGAACCTGGCGAGGAATACCTAATGGAAGAGTGAAGGATGAACTTGGAGCTGCTTCTATGTGGCCAGCCTTCATAGCTGGCATCTCTCTCAACTCTAACGTAGGGGCATCTATATGCTCTCCCCCTACTGGCTCTAGTGGTGGAACTACTGCAGGTAGTCTAACCTAGGTCACCATGTTTATCTTACACCGTATAAGGCCTATGTCTGCAGTCTTATGCTTTCGATCTAGCGATTTATCTCTCGAAGCACCCTAACACCTGCATCCATGCATATTCTATACATGAGACACGGGAATGGGATGTAGTGCTTAACCCCATAGACCAATCTCGGATCTCCTTCGCTATCACCCTTAGAATGTTGATGGTGTATTTCTACAGATACATGCCATTAAGGCTGCTCAGTCTACATTGAGGGTGTTGTCATTGATCATCAACGCCAACTTCTTGTGAACCAGTTTCTAACAGGAGTTCGCTATAAAGATCAGTGAGGCTTTTGTGACCTATCGACCACTGGTCATCCACTCTACCTGCTTATCCTCTTCTATGACCCCAGCTAGCCATTTCAAACCAAACTACTTTACCTTTTTCAAACCAAACTACTTTACCTTTTTCATAACATCTACTTTGTAGTCGAGCTCAGCTATGGTATTTGAAGATTTGAACCGTGATCCATATAACATCCGAGCAATGGTCTGTTTGGAGATATCAACTCTGCGTACTCGAACCATGACACTATTGAGCTTAGTATGTTCCTTCAATTTCTACCCAGTTTTTACTTTCTGCTCCATTGTTGCCAAATAGTTGGCATAGAACTTCCGGATCATCTCGGCATTGTACCTTTCAGGAGTTTTACCCATCAAATCAAACCCATAAAAGAAGAAAATCCTCTTCATCTCCTTGATCGCATTTAGTGCACTGGTTAGGATCTGCAGCTCCTCCTAAATACTCTGCCTAGGATGCTGCTTGGAGGTGAGAGTGATACCCTTCTCATAGATCTCTTGAGTATCGGGCATATGCCCCCTCATAGTCCAACTCTCTCGGGGTGGAGTCTGATCAACTTTATCCTCAGCAGCCTCTTCCTCAGGCCTGAACTCATCATCACCCTCTCTAGACTGGGCCACCTCAATCTCTCCTCAACATTTGAGCCACTACTAGACTCCTGAGACTGATCACCTGCTCCCTCCTCAGACTGGGGAGCAGCTGCTGGAGCAGCGAAAGTAGCTTTGGCCTAAAGCTTGGCCTATGCCCTAGTCGTCCATGGTTTCTCAGTGTCAATTGTATCCTTTTGATATTCCTCCATCGTACAACTAGGGGTGTTGCCTGCTTGGTTGAAGTCTGAGGGCTCATCTCTCAATGCCCTCTGAGCAGGAATTTGAACCTTGGCCCTCTTGTCTTGGGCCTTCTTGGTTGATTTCCTTTTGAATGTCATTGTACCTATAGAGAAAAATGTTAATATGTAAGATTTTAGAAAAAGAAAGAAAACATATCATCCTCAGTAATTTTTCACGAGTCATTAGAACGAGTGGTATCTTGGTGGTATGATTCGTACTAAGACTTATAGCATGTTAAGACACTATCATGACTCCTTGGTACGACTTGTACCAGACTGGTATGGTTCATACTAAGGGTCGTATGAGAAATTCCTTGAAACTATGGTTCTCAGTATTTTTGTACAACTCGTGTTACGGATCGTAATTGGATTTCGCGAATCGTACTAAGGATGGTACTATTACTTTTTCAACATGCCTCTTTTAGATTCTTTGTAAGACCACTAGGTCTGACTCATAGTAAGATACAACATGTCGTACCAGGTTTTGTACTGCAGCTTCCAATTAAAATGACTTAGAACAGTACCAACGAGACACACTATGAGTTTGTCACAACCCAAACGTAGATCTGGATCGTAACATAGGACAAAAAACCCCGAAAGGCCCCAAGTCGACCCATGGCATAAACATACATCTAAATTCATTCATTATAAGTGGAAGACTAATCACAAGGCATAGTGGAAATGTAAGCATAATCATGACATATCAGAAAAAATGGAATCACTTAGACACACAAGCTGAGTACTACACACTGTCTGAAAGCCTCTACTACATACAATGGGTTGATGGGACAACACCCCCAACTAACCCGGACAAGTACTAAAACATAAAATAGCATGAAGTTTAGTCAAACGGCCTTCGGAACATGAGGACTCACCAATAAGATGAAATTACACTACAAGATGATTTAGATATGAGGATGAGCCTAAGAGCCGGAACCGGTATCATAAGACGATACAATGTAGAAAGTATACGATATGTACGTGGAATGTACTGTGTATGCAAGGTAAGTAAAATGGACATTTAAAATATGTAAAAGCTCATAAAACAGCATAAGAGTAGGACATCATGCTCATATCATAAATATCATAAGATAACATAACATAAGGCTCAAGGTTTTCAAAACATTCGTACTGTAATTGTAATCATAATGATAAGAGAAAAGCTATATTGAACATGACTTGAGCCAATATACATAATCATAAACATGCATAAATCATGAGGAACAGTGAGAGATTCTCTTAACTGACATACCCCATATGAGCACACATGAAGCCCGACATGTAACCCTAGTTGGGAGGGTGTCCATACCTTGATAAGGGTAGGAACATGAAAGTGAGATACCACCATGAAAAGGGCCAATAGGGCCGGGGACAGGCACAAAGGAGGTCCCAACATACCTACTGTGGCACGTAGTTTATAAATTCGGGGTAGAACCTAGGCGTTTAACCTACTCGGTATTCGATACTACTCCTAAAACATATATAGTGCTCATAGTATAACATGTATGAATTCACGGGCTAGTTAAATCATGGTAATCATAACTATTCTTGTACATACGTGAACTAGCCATGACATAAGGCTCGTGAGTCGGTTAAAACATAATTCATGAATAACAGGTTTCTTGCATACTCGTAGATCATACATATAACTTGAAAATCATCAAAACATGGTGGGTAATTGAATAAATTCTTATTTCAAATCAAAAATCATGCTGGATTTGTAAGTATTAGTAATTAAAGCGAAGATGATAAATAGATTCATCATAGATCATGCTTAAATAGACTTATTTTAGTAGAAATCAAAATCAATAGTTTTATAAGTAAAATTAGATGTAAAAATCTAGATCCACATCCATAAAATATGATGTAGATCATAAATCATAAAGCCCATTAGCAAATAATTCGAATTTCACAAAAATTGAATTAAAACCCCATTTGATTTTTGAATAGATTGTCATAAGTCAATAGAGGATGGGCGTGGGTGGGAATGGAAACACCCATTCATAACCCAACATACCTGATGGAGACTGAATCTTACTCTCCCTTTAATGCCCAAAAAGGAATTGAAACAAATTGAAGAAGAAAACCTTGAATCACCCTTTGCTCACCTCTCTATCACTATTCTATTCTCTTGCATGCATGAATGAACACTTAGGATAATTTCCTCCTCTACAACCCACCATTCATTGTTTAAAACGACGTTGTTTAGACTTTAGGAACTTATGAATTATGGAAAGACCCTTACTAATTTCGCAAAAAATAATGCCAGGTGGCCCTAACGGACGACCTAAAGACTCGTTGCTAGAGGGCATGATTCATTATGTCGATCGTCAAGTGCACTACCTTATCTTTTCTCCTGGACTCGTAACGGGTCACTTCATGACTCATTAGGGGTGACCACGACTACTGATTACCACTCGTTAAGTACACTATCTCATTTCCAAACTTTGGACTCCAAGCCTGCCAACAACTCACCCCACGAATTGATAAGGCTGACAACGACTCGTGGGGACTCCTGTCAGGTACATGTTCAGGTTTTTCTGCTTTGGGTATAAATTTACACGCAAGTGCACGTGGTCGAACAAGTAGTAAAGTGGCTTAAGTAAGCCAAGTATCGATCCCACAAGGACTGGGATAAGGTAAAAACTACTTAAGTGTAACTATACTTTAACTCTAAAAATGAAGACAACAGCGCAGAGAAGAGTTTGATATATTTTGATTTCTAATTGTATGCTAAGTCTAAAACGAATATCTAATGTGAGTCTGAACTATGAATGTGAGCATGCTGAGGTTAAATGAACATGTAATGAAATAAATTATCAATATAATGTGGTTAATCTTTCCTCCGATTGCTAGTCAAGAACTATTGCCAATGGATTAAAACTCTCGTATTTAACCCAACTTAAGAATCATGAACCGTCCACCTACATTTCTGTGATTAAACGAAATTCATGTTCTAGCCCTACAAAATCGGTTCCTCAATTGACTAATACGACTTTCAGGTATATTTCTATCCTGAAGGTAAATCAATTATCAATTTTCCCAAACTAAGAAAAGATCATATCCTATTGATTCACAACTTTCCAATTTCTTGCTCTCTCGAGTGAAACCAGACTTTTTAGATATACATTAACATAGGCCACACATTAATGCAGTAAAAACAAGAATCAATAGAACAACCATGGAAGAAAAGATGAAAAACCAACTTAATCAACAATCACATTTCAATACCATTGTTCTTAACCTCAGCAAGAAGAGGAATTAGCCACTCATTCGTGGATTAAACATCGTTAAATGAGTGTTAAACATACAAGCAATTGAATTAA
The DNA here is from genome assembly GCA_035772735.1 of Datura wrightii. NCBI lineage: Eukaryota > Viridiplantae > Streptophyta > Magnoliopsida > Solanales > Solanaceae > Datura > Datura wrightii. The sequence goes on from JASDFA010000018.1 coordinate 151,984,464, forward strand.
AGAAGAAGGAGATAGAGAAAAACCCTGAGATTTTCGTCCCCTCAACTGCCTGTAACCCACGTTCTTGATCCACCAAGTTAGAATTATTAAAAATGAACCGAAGTGTTCTATTTATACTAGTGGGAATTTTTCCCGGAATAACAAGCAACGTGTCACGGAGTGCATCGCGGAGCACTACCTCCGTGACACGCCACTGACGCGGACCCTTACTGGAAATTGAGTGTCCATGTAATAAGGCCCAACGTGGCACGGCATGCAACGCGGGGCTAGGCCAACGTGCCCTGGCCCCAACGCACACCTTCACTGGAATTTGGCCAAAAATTCCCTATCTAGGCAGAAGGCCTCCGCGATGGCAGCGTGACACGGCTCCATCGCGGAGCCCCTTTAATTTGTGCCTTCCAATGCTTTGTCCTTTGCTAACATCCGAGTCCAACCCCGATCTCTCCCAACACGCATTTTAGCTTCCCAAAATTATATTTCACCTGCAAAACAATGCTAATCATGTTGGTTAGTATAAATTCACATTTTATTATCAATCGCATGAAAATGTATAAACATTGATAGATAAACAAGGCTAACATGACACATTTGAGTATCACTTGGGCATATAAATTTGCCCAAGATAACTTACCCCACACTTAAATCCTTGTTCGTCCCCGAACAACAATCTTACACCTCATGCAATTTACACCCCAACCTGGCTACTTTGGTTCGACTGTCACACCCCGCCTTGGGGGGTATGACTGGCACCTGGTGCCCTACTAGGACCTGACCTGCTGGACTGTTAAGCCTGGGCACATCTGGTGCCTGGCTGGCTCTAACTCATATTTCTGGAAACAAAGGGCTATATAACGGCTGTAAATACAGCCCCGGCCCGTTGGCCTATAGCCTTCTGTACCTGTACTAGTAGCTGACCAGAAACATACTAATTCAGAGGAACCTATGCGGGCTGACAAGGCCACCATGCTGTCTAGTTATCTGCAACTCAATCATAATGCATGAAAAGAACTACGTGACCGGCAAGGTCACCACTACTGGCAAACTATGGCCCCACACGGCCATCATAAAAGGAAGAAAGAGTAAATGCAACTATACAACTGCACGACCCCACACGACCGGCTCATCTCACCACAGGGAATATATACAGACTGCAAGCCTCTAGGAATGGTAATAGAACTGATCGGGACAGGGCCCCGACCTACCCGTACTATATAACAAAAGAACTGAAATACACCTCTGGAATTCATTCTCCGGATACAGGAGCTGAATACTCGATCGCTGATAGGAATCACGTAGTGTCACCTGCTCATCTATAAGTACCTGGAGGCAAGTAATGCAGCGCCCCACCAGGCGTCAGTACCGCTGGTACTGAGTATGTAAAGCAATAACTGAAGCAAAATCTGAATACAATAATATAACTGAAGAAACTGAAGTAGAGAGAATAGACTAACTGTCTGATAATGTAAATCATACCTTCTCTCAATCTTTATTGGGAAGGATAAGAGTCATACCTGGAAACGTATCGTGCTACTGCTGATCTACTTGTATCTAACATAACATGGCATAACATGAAATAACATAACATAGCACACACAAACCTTACCCGGCCCCCATAAGCCGGGAGGTACAATCAACACAGAATCTATGCCCCTACCCCGGTCATCCCATCTCCTATAGTGGCTGTAAGCATCCTGCCGGTCCCTGGGTATGCACTTGGGCTCGCTGAGCCCCTGACTATAACTGTATCTGAGTTCGAAGGACTCTAAAATCAACACCCCGGGCGTACCCGCTCGACGGGGGTGTATAAGGGCCGACCAAGGCACAATATGGGGAAACTGGCATCCCATCTTCGTCCCCTTGCGGGACGGCATATCACTCCGTAGAGCGACGTATCCTCGTCCTCTGGCGGACGAGTCAATACAGCTATTAACCCTGGGCGGTCAGGGATGCTAGGTAATCCAACCCCAATCAATACAATGGTCTCAACTAATCATGTTGTCTGTGTATCTCATAAGCTAAGATTAACAGGTGCAGGGTATCGTATAAATCACATACTGAGCTAATAATAGTAATCTGTAAGTGTCTGATACATGCTGAGACAGGTAAGTATAAATGTAAATATAGCCTCCTGTCAAACTGTACTGGGGTAAAAGTTATACGAGGAGGTGTTTCTGCTGAAAGCTATACTGTTTACTAAGTTTCTGCGTTAACATAATTTCCTATTTCTAACATGCTTTCTAAACCATATACAATTACTATTCTATATCTGGAATGCTTTGCTGATACTGTACTACCTCGTGAGGCTTCAGCTAAACACAACAATATCTTAACATGGCATATTACATCACATACTGAATATACTGGGCAACCTTAACCACTTATGCCCGAATCTATATCGTACGGATAGGTATCGTACACGTTACAACCCAAAACTTCTCATATTGCACCAATATTCAAAATAACACGATAATCGATTTCTAAACATGCAACAGGTCTGTAAATTACAATACTGCTTCGGGGTTACTCAACTTGCCGAGGAAACTTAACTTTACATACCTTATCTTTGACCTATTTGTCTGTCGGGCGGAACTCGGCCGGTACTTCAACTGTTTTCTCCCAACTGCATTCATAAACATATCAATTAACACAAAATACAACTTTATTTCAAAAGGCAACGTCACTTTCGATATAGTTTATAGCCTAAACTTAGGCTTATCGAAAGACGACCAGAAACTCGCTATTTTTCAGCGGCCCAGAAGGGAGAAATATTCACTTCACAGCTAGGAACACATAGACACTGATTTAGAGCATTTCCACTTACCTTGGCTCGGTGGCTCGACGATTCGTCGGCCGTATTTTACGAAACTGAATCCGTAGGAATGCTCTCTGCTGCTAAATACTTCGGTATCTGGGATTAATTTGAGTTTGGGCAGTGTTTGGCAGTGTAATCGGAAGGAAATTAATTAATTTCCTTCGTCCCTCTCTGCTCTCTATGTTTTCTGGAAATTTTTATAAGTTTCTATCATTTAAAACCGAAGTGGGGCTTTATATACTTGGGCCTGGACAAGGCCAACGTGTCACGGAGCCAACGCGGAGGCTCCTCCTCCATGACATGCTGCCATCGCGGAGGGGCTCTGCCTCGGCTCCTTCCGCGATGGTTCGACAGGCTTCTCGTCCGATCTTTTCCCGGGCCTTTCTCCAACACGTATGGCCTTCAAATATGCTTAACCAACGTGGGAATAGGTTATCTAAGTGCCGGGAATTCTACGGGGTGTAACATTCTCCCCCCCTTAAGAACATTCGTCCTCGAATGTATACTGTTATCTAGAGGACTGATTACTTTACTTTCTGGAAGAATTTCGGCAGAGTTTCCCCTGTAATATGGACTATCGCAAAAACCTGAAATGCAGAAAAGTCCAACACGGGCACTGCACACAATATTCTAAGATCCACTGGATGACCATATATCAATTTTCCTTTATCATTTACAGACATACAACCATAATATACTGCATAAATAATAATACGGACATACCTGTCGCCTGACTAGACCTAAAATAGGGTGAGGATATCTGGTCCTTATATCTGCGAATCTGTCTGTCTAGTCATAACCTGGATATTCTGAACTGGGACTACACTGGACGGGCCTCCTATGCATTTCCTCAGCATAGCTACATAGAAGACCGGATGAATGGATTCTAATTCTGGAGGCAAATTCAATTAATGGTAAATGCTCATTTTGGCTATTACTGAAATCTAGCACACACGCTCGCAACATAACTTCGAGCGTCTGCGTAGTACGCTCAGCCTGCTCATCTGTCTGAGGATAGAACGCTGCGCTTAAATTAATCCACGCTCCCAAACTCTTCTAAAATGACTGCAAGAATCTAGCTGTGAAGTGTGCTCCTTTGTCTGAAATAATTGATACTGGTATTCCATGTAATCTGACTATCTTTCTGATATGCAACTCAGCATAATCTTCGGCCAAGAAAGTAGTTCTTACTGGCAAGAAATGAGCTGATTTTTATCAATCTGTCACTTATCACTCATATAAAGCCATGTCTGTGTTTAGTACGGGGTAATTCTTGCTACAAAATTCATATTCATTGCTTCTCATTTCTAAAGAGGCACAACTATGTTCTAAACTAACCTGCCTGGTTTCTGATATTCTGCCTTCAACTATTGGCAGTTAGGACACTGGGCTACCTGTAGTTCTTTTTAATGTCATGGTACCTCTTTGTCGTGTCGGGATGAAGGGAATAGCGGGCGTAATGTACCTCGCTCATAAACTGCTGCCGAGGCCCCAAAATATCTGGAGTATAAATGCGGCCTTTATATCGCCACACTTCATCCCCGGGTATCTGAAAATATGTCACCTCTCCTTACTGAATCTTGTGTTCAAGTTAAACCTGGCTAGGGTTTCTATACTGCCGTTCCTTTACTTCCCCCTCTAACCGTAATGCTGCGATATTCTTTATTATCGTTCTGTTATCCTTTATTTCTGCTATGCGAACGGCTAGACCGGCTAACTAGTAAAATTCTCGGGTCTACTCCCGCTGTTTAGGTGGTAAGTATGCCAACTCCCCATAGATCTATAGCCAAGGGCGTCTGCTACCATATTAGCCCTTCCTGGATGATACAAAATTTTCGCTTTTTCAGGCATAAGCTACTGCAGCAAACTGGGTGATACCCAGATCGTGGGTAAGATAATTCTTCTCACGTTTCTTCAATTACCCGAAAGTATAAACTGTTACTTTACCATGCTGCACCAATCCTCTGTACCTTCTGGCGATACTACACTGGAGCTGAGGTTAACCTAGCTGTTAACTCTTGGAAATTCTGCTCACACTCCTCAGTCTACTGGAACTTTGCTGCCTTCTATGTCCACATAGTCAGAGGTGCTGCTAAAGTGAAAAATCCGTCCACAAACCCTCTGCAGTACCTGGCTAACCGCAGGGATTGCGTACTTCGATCGGAGTGGTAAATCTAGGCTATATCTTCATTACTTCGATTTTCTGTATATCTGTCTGTACACCAGCCTCCGACACAATGTGACCAAAAGCTACTGAACTCAACTAAAATTCACATTTACCACAATTGACATATAACTAACGGCCATATTGGTTTATTATGCCGGAGAATCTGACAAGTAATCTACCGGTATAGACCGAGCTTATCTGGCCTTCTGGCCGTATGCTAAGGCTACTTGTTGCTAAGGTAACCTGAACGACCGTCTGCGCACCTTGTGCCTTTATCTGATCCGAGGATCCTGATATTGATCATGACCTCTAACGATCTGGCTGCATAACCCTAAATAACTGAATAGTCGGGTTGAATAACCCGAAGGTGACAGTAGTCTAGTAATGCTCTAACTGTACTACTTGAGTACTTATAGTTCGTGCATAACCGCAAACTCGTGGGCATCTAATTGCTCTTGTTATTTTTCTTAAACCACTGTAAGGCTGCACTTAATCAACTTACTCCCAGGCGATCAATCTCTGGACCTTCACGGGGAGTCTACTGATCCCCTGGTCTTAATAAACACTATGCTAGCAGGGTACTGTTTCTTACGCCTTGTGTGTATCCACTTGGATCTATACTGCTGTTTTGGGGAATTCTCGGTCTCATAGGCTATTCTGTAACTACTGGCCTTCTGCTAGGGCTCTGTATCTAAATATCTTACGAAAACCAGCTGAAATACTAGACTATCGCTGACTGCTGATGTGGACCCTCCCTTGGGGTACCCACGGGTATTCTGACTAGGACGGTCGGCTGACTTATGAGGTGTTCTACATAACCACTGCTCGGTTGACTAAGGCCGATTATCGCCCACGAGGCTGGGAAAACGACGTATGACCACTTAGCATGCTAGAACAATTATGGTATTGCTAATCTCTGAAATTTGCCTATTCGGTCTCTAATCCTAGTTCTGGCACATGCACTACTGTTACCGATCTTCAGGGATGCCTCCCTACTGAAGTAGGCGACAGCTGGTTGGTAGACTGTCTAACTGCGCCCTTATCATCTAGCCATCTGTCTTAGGTCAATAACTCAGGTAAGCTCCTAGAGCCTAAATCTGACAACAACACATAAGTCTGTTAATCTAATAACTGAAAACTGAGATAGTGTTTATGACTTCATACGTAACTCACACTTAATCCGCCCTTTCTCTTCTTCTTTTCTTTCTTTCTTCTCTCTTCTTCTTTTTTTTTTTTGTCCTGCAATGCAATTTGTGTAGGCTTTCTATTACTAATCAGCATCTGCGATTATAGCCCTTATAGGCAACCACTCACAACATATCTATGATCTGTATACATATATATCGCTAGTTACGTACAACATGTACTGATTTCTGCTGTAATTCATAATCTCTGACATGTTCTGCTGAGTCTCACACCGCACATGATACATTTCTTCTACGGCCTAATAATATCTCCTGCCCTGACTTATCATTTCATTGCATCGTCACCCCATTCTTAAAATAACAACATAAACATTCTAGTTATTGTCTGCTATTTGAAATTCCACCACTCTTGCGATGTGGGGGGTCAACGTTCGAATCCTGTAGCCTTACTAGGCATATATTGAGAGCCCATGACTGTCTGCTGGGCCTTATCTCCAAGCTACACTAAATTAGAATTACTGTATCGGTAACTTCTTAACTTTTCCATAGCGGACATACTGCGGTATTCTGAACCACAATCTTACTGTCAGCACGAAGCTTAATCCTTAATACGATACTTTATCAATCCGGGGTAGTTCTAATTTCCCCACAAGATCTTACATTCCTGCTTCTTCCTCTCATCTTGCTTAGACTGAACTCTGGGGTTCATGGTACCTGCCCTTCATTGCTAATGAGATTACTGATCAAGCCTCGGCCCATACTTCTTCTGGCATATGTTCAAGCCCATCTGATTCACATGACCTATATATCTTTCGAGGTCACAACTGGATCATACTATAATCTTACAGGTATGTCTTGCTATCTGTTAGCGTATATGGCGGACTTGGCCTTTTTCTGACTCAAACTTGACTATTATTAGGCATTCATCACTAGCCGGTCTGTTACCCCTACTTCGGGTAGACTAGCAGTCTTACTTTCTTTACTGGCGTGTTATCATAAGGGTCCGCACCACTTACGTATTCATGAGGGCTCTTTATACTTTCTAATACTTACTAGGATCAATCAGCCCATCTTTACTTACTGCTTGATCTGGCAACCCCATCTCAAGTCTTATGCCCCTTTTCTATACTGGCATCAAAATCAGGAGGTAGGGATAGCCCTTTTCTAAGTGAAGCAAATAAAAACATTCAACTGTACCAAATTCAAAAGGATGTATTTGGGATTCCTGCATTTTCCCTCTCCATTTTTTTATACCTACCCGGTGGTCTGACCTTATCTGTAATCATAATCAGATCTCATATAGCTATAAATGAATCAACTCATATATACATTATATTTCTGACTTCCTATTCTGACGTTATCAACATATACTGGGAATAATGCCAATAACAGTATCACGCTGGGAGGTCTCTGATACCTCCTCCTACTGTTGTAATTATCATGTAACTGACTGATGCTCTCTTCCGTTGCTATTTCTGATCTTCTTCCTATGATAGGGTAATGCTGATCTGTCTTTGTATCTGTAACCAAAGAATACGGTGAGTTCTCAGGGACTCAACCCTATACTGTACCGCTCTAAAGCACGACTGACTGAGAAAGAAGGGTAACTATCATATCATGCCTCGCAGCCTCCTGCCTATAGTATGTGGTGCACAACACATCCATAGACAAGACTCTACTTAGCACGGCTTGCAGACTCCCTGGGATACGACCTGCTCTGATACCAAGTTTGTCACACCCCACCTTGGGGGGTATGACTGGCATCTGGTGCCCTACTAGGACCTGACCTGCTGGACTGTTAAGCCTGGGCACATCTGGTGCCTGGCTGGCTCTAACTCATATTTCTGGAAACAAAGGGCTATATAACGGCTGTAAATACAGCCCCCGGCCCGTTGGCCTATAGCCTTCTGTACCTGTACTAGCAGCTGACCAGAAACATACTAATTCAGAGGAACCTATGCGGGCCGACAAGGCCACCATGCTGTCTAGTTATCTGCAACTCAATCATAACGCATGAAAAGAACTACGTGACCGGCAAGGTCACCACTACTGGCAAACTATGGCCCCACACGGCCATCATAAAAGGAAGAAACAGTAAATGCAACTATACAACTGCACGGCCCCACATGACCGGCTCATCTGACCACAGGGAATATATACAGACTGCAAGCCTCTAGGAATGGTCATAGATTTGATCGGGACAGGGCCCCGACCTACCCGTACTATATAACAAAAGAACTGAAATACACCTCTGGAATTCAGTCTCCGGATGACAGGAGCTGAATACTCGATCGCTGATAGGAATCACGTAGTGTCACCTGCTCGTCTATAAGTACCTGCAGGCAAGTAATGCAGCGCCCCACCGGGCGTCAGTACCGCTGGTACTGAGTATGTAAAGCAATAACTCAAGTAAAATCTGAATACAATAATATAACTGAAGAAACTGAAGTAGAGAGAATAGACTAACTGTCTGATAATGTAAATCATACCTTCTCTCAATCTTTACTGGGAAGGATAAGAGTCATACCTGGAAACATATCGTGCTACTGCTGATCTACTTGTATCTAACATAACATGGCATAACATGAAATAACATAACATAGCACACACAAACCTTACCCGGCCCCCATAAGCTGGGAGGTACAATCAACACAGAATCTATGCCCCTACCCCGGTCATCCCATCTCCTATAGTGGCTGTAAGCATCCTGTCGGTCCCTGGGTATGCACTTGGGCTCGCTGAGCCCCTGACTATAACTGTATCTGAGTCCGAAGGACTCTAAAATCAACACCCCGGGTGTACCCGCTCGACGGGGGTGTATAAGGGCCGACCAAGGCACACTATGGGGAAACTGGCATCACATCTTCGTCCCCTTGCGGGACGGCATAACACTCCGTAGAGCGACGTATCCTCGTCCTCTGGCGGACGAGTCGATACAGCTATTAACCCTGGGCGGTTAGGGATGCTAGGTAATCCAACCCCAATCAATACAATGGTCTCAACTAATCATGCTGTCTGTGTATCTCATAAGCTAAGATTAACAGGTGCAGGGTATCGTATAAATCACATACTGAGCTAATAATAGTAATTTGTAAGTGTCTGATACATGTTGAGATAGGTAAGTATAAATGTAAATATAGCCTCCTGTCAAACTGTACTGGGGTAAAAGTTATACGAGGAGGTGTTTCTGCTGAAAGCTATACTGTTTACTAAGTTTCTGCGTTAACATAATTTCCTATTTCTAACATGCTTTCTAAACCATATACAGTTACTATTCTATATCTGGAATGCTTTGCTGATACTGTACTACCTCGCGAGGCTTCAGCTAAACACAACAATATCTTAACATGGCATATTACATCACATACTGAATATACTGGGCAACCTTAACCACTTACGCCCGAATCTATATCGTACGGATAGGTATCGTGCACGTTACAACCCAAAACTTCTCATATTGCACCAATATTCAAAATAACACGATAATCGATTTCTAAACATGCAACTGGTCTGTAAATTACTATACTGCTTCGGGGTTACTCAACTTGCCGAAGAAACTTAACTTTACATACCTTATCTCTGAGCTATTTGTCTGTCGGGCGAAACTCGGGCGGTACTTCAACTGTTTTCTCCCAACTGCATTCATAAACATATCAATTAACACAAAATACAACTTTATTTCAAAAGGCAACGTCACTTTCGATATAGTTTATAGCCTAAACTTAGGCTTATCGAATGACGGCCAGAAACTCGCTATTTTTCAGCGGCCCAGAAGGGAGAAATATTCACTTCACAGCTAGGAACACATAGACACTGATTTAGAGCAATTCCACTTACCTTGGCTCGGTGGCTCGACGATTCGTCGGCCGTATTTTACGAAACTGAATCCGTAGGAATGCTCTCTGCTGCTAAATACTTCGGTATCTGGGATTAATTTGAGTTTGGGCAGCGTTTGGCAGCGTAATCGGACGGAAATTAATTAATTTCCTTCGCCCCTCTCTGCTCTCTACGTTTTCTGGAAATTTTTATAAGTTTATATCATTTAAAACCGAAGTGGGGCTTTATATACTTGGGCCTGGACAAGGCCAACGGGTCACGGAGCCAACGCGGAGGCTCCTCCTCCGTGACACACTGCCATCGCGGAGGGGCTCTGCCTCGGCTCCTTCCGCGATGGTTCGACAGGCTTCTCGTCCGATCTTTTCCCAAGCCTTTCTCCAACACGTATGGCCTTCAAATATGCTTAACCAATGTGGGAATAGGTCATCTAAGTGCCGGGAATTCTACGGGGTGTAACATCGACAATTCAAGCTACGGTTATACCGATTATTTAATACAGCAAATCATCAAGAAAACATGCATGGTCCTATCAATGCAATGGCCTTCAACACATCAAGACCTCATAGACTTAAGAGTCAACTCTCGATATTGGCAAACTCATGCAAATCAGTTGATCAAGATATCCGACACAAAACTTAATCTCTCATGAAGCATGTGCCCTCACAACGCAAGAGAATTTTCCCCTTTTTAATCACATGAACTCAAATGATTACATGCAGGGGCATATAGACACAATTTCACTCTCTCTCCCAAAAGAATTCACATGCATCATGTCACGAATCATAAGCTTGCCTTTAGTGTATTACTCCACTAATATAAAGAAGTGTGATGTAAGATCACATAGGACTTTAACGGGTTGTAATATAAGCTACGGAACTAGTAAATATTGGGTTAGCCAATAATAGCCACTAGCATCCTTAAGCGCCTTTTCAATACATCCCATCAAACTCATGGGCATTGTTTCTTCCTTCATCCTCCCATTCTTGAAGTCTGTCTTTAGTTTGGCCCATCTTATTAAGCACACTTGACTCAATAACAAAGATTATTCATACACCTTCATTATATTTTATTCATAACAAGTGCACCTTCAACCTTTTCTTTCCTTTCATCACTCTGCTTTTCTTTTCTTTTCACCATTCTCACTCTTTGACACTTTGGGAAAATTATTTTCTCTTTTTAAGCGCTTAAGAGTTTTGGATCAAATTTACGGCTAATGAAAAGAGGGGATTAAGCTTGGTTTACAACTTTTTGACAAAAGAAAAAAAATAATAGGCTAAAGGCTCAACGGGCTGACTAGGGTGTACAATCAAGGTGGGTACGATAATGAAAAAGAGAAACTTTCGGTTAAAAACAAAGAAATGCCTACATCCTTTCCTACAATACACCTCCTTCATTTCGTTTCGTACACACACCAGGCAAGTTCTAGACACTTCACAATAGCATGGAATAACAAAACCTCACTTCACACTTATTGCAGATGCTCAATTCAAGACGTATTCACAGACTCTTCAATCAGCTAATTACAGGAATTCAAAAATTAAGCCTCAATCACACTGAATCGACTCCATGGCCTAGGTATCTCAACATATTTACAAAGTTGCATGCTTTCATCCGAATCACCTTTGCATTTCAAATATCATGTATAACACGCAACCAGGATTCCACAACCATAAAGTAACTACAGGATTTGGGATGCAACCCATAAAAGAAAACAACTGAAAAATAAATGAAAAAAATCTACTCCTAACGACTACATTTCCCTTAAGACGGTTGTCATCCATCCATCATAGGGAACGGTCACTAACTAAGACTTCGGTTCAATGGGACCATTCTGGGTAAAAGAACCAAAAACAAATACCGAGAAACCCAAGAATTGAATTTTTTTTTTAAAATATCGATCATTTCGATGAAACAAAAATATGTACAAAATCAACTAGCAACATTCAGCAACACACAACAGTTTCACATTTAAATACAATACCGAACAAAAACTTCACAATCACAAATCACAGGGTAACAAAATTTTTCCATAGGCACAACAATAGAACAGAACATACACAACAACACAACCAGCACCTAACTACTCCCACCCCACACTAATCTCGAACACTGTCCCAAGTGTTCATAGAAATTAAAATAGCACAAAAAATTGGGTGGCGAAACTCCCTGATCAGTCAAAATACTCCACTTCTTCATTAGGTGCTGCTGCCTCGTCTCCCATGTCTGAATCACCCCCATCGTCATCATCGAACTCCACATCGGAGTCCTCACGAAGTGTCTCCTCATCTGTGGGGACATCATCATCCGTGTGCTCTACAAAAGCTGGCCCCACTAGGCATAGAGCCCTGGCATTTTTGCCAAAAGGGTAGTCTAGCTCGAGCTGCCATAGCTCCTCTTCTGTTTCCAGCCTCCCGCCTATCTGCAGCTGGAGCATCTGCATCCCATACATGCGAGCCATGTACTGATTATCCCGAGCATGTCGCTCGGCAAGTGTAAGAACGGTCCCGTGGGTGGTGTCGGGTGCCTTAGTTTTGGTGACATCTAAGGCCCGCTGCTCCATCTGCGGGATGTAGTCAACTTCCTCTTCCTCAATATCTAGGCCCCTCAGGAATGTGGTGAGTAATCCACCAAATCTGTATCTGTGCCCCTGATGCAACCGGGCTCTCTTCATGGCGGAGATAATCACCGCCCCCACGTTGATCTCTAGCCCTTTCATCAGGGCGTACACCAAGCATACACGATCCCGGGTTACATCCGTCATATGCACCCCCAGGATTAGGCAGGAACACACGATCTTAAGCCATATCCTGGCTTCCCTGTTCAGATGTGAGTAGGGCAAAGTCTGATGGTAGCCCCTCTCCTTATGTCTGCTCCACCGAGCTGTTGATAGGGTTCCATACAAAGTGCGTATGATGTCCGCATATGGTGGAGTGATATTCAGCTGTCGAAGCACGTGGGCGTCTGTGTCCCGCGCCCCTAGGATAGCATTGAGGTGGTGGGGCTCAAAAGTGACTATTTGCCCCCTTATTTTGATAGTGTGACTTATGAGAGTTGGGTTCCAATTGGCGTAGAATTCCCGATTCAACTGCAAGTTGCATTCTTTGGGCTCTTCAAAGATGAAGTTCAGCCCAGCTGCCTCGATCCTATGGACAATCCTGGGGAACTCTTGTGCCAACGGTTCCCTTGCTATGTGTTCCTCGGGGAAGTACTTGCTCTCCTTATGCTTCGCATACCATTTCTTCCCCTCTTCTGTCACCCACCTGGTGCTGCTGGGACCGCTGTGCTCAGTCTGATTCTTTTTCTTCCTGCGCTAGATGTTGCTGCGCCTTTTCCCTTGTCTTGCCTGCTTGCCATTGTTCCTGTCAAACCAAACAGACAAGTTCAATGTTAAGCCAATGAACATTAACTTCGACTAAGGGTGGGTTAAGCTAGGCTACCCCACACTTAGTCCTTAGCTAAAATTACAACATTACGGCAAGATCGTACTTATTTACACAAACAAACCACAAAACATAACCACTATGCTTAGTGCATTTGGATAATTCGACGGTATATATTCTATGTACTACTCGGACTTCGTACAGCTAACCACAATCCTTACCATCGCTAACATTTTATCCCATAGCACTTAGCAAGGAGAAACAAAAGAAAATTTTAACTACATGATCCTCTACAATTCACCCAATTCTTGCAAATTCCAATATTTCCTTCACCCGAGAATCCGTCGGTCTTTTAGCATAGTAACAGTTAGCACATCGACTCATCTAAATCAACATGTACAACCCAGCATGAATTTCACTAGTTCAACTAAATTTTTCCATTTCAAACTCAAAGGCAAGCCCCAGATATGATTTTATCAAAAATTCGATTAAACTATGTAATTAACGAGTTCAAGCAATCACAATGATACTCCGAACATCAATCAACAATAATTCAATTGAATTTAAGCTTAATTTCTACTTAGGGCAAGTTTAGCTCATATCACATGTTCAATATCGAAAAAATTCGACAAGAATAGAAATAGGGTTGAAGAACATACCTTGAATTCGAAGAATTGACGAAAACTCAATGAAATTCTTGGCCTAAGTCCGTGTCACGTTGAGGGGGGAGGTGTTTTGGGGAGGTTGGTCGCGGAGGGTATGAGAAATGAGGAAAATTGAGGGGGAATCGGGGTTAAAAAGTGGGAAATTCGACGGCTCACCCGGCGACCCGGTGTGACCCATCGCGATATACACTTCAACGTGTCATGGAGGGTAACACGGAGCATGCCCTCCGTGACACGGAGCTATCGCGTGGGTGTTCTGGAATTTTAAAAATTCCAGATTTACACCTCAACGTGTCACGGAGGGTAACGCGGAGGCCCTCCTCCGTGACACGGAGCCATGGCCCTAGCTCACTGTTTTGCCACTTTTTATTATTTTTCATACCTCGAATTTTCCTTTGCGATCCCTTGCACATTTATCCTCCGTTCAACCTGAAATTCATCTTATGGTAAGAAATTTGTTAGAATTATAGGTTTCACTCAAAATAAAAATAAAAACTAAAAATTTTGTTGTTAATCAAGAAAAAAAGAAAAAAGAAATCTATTCACAATTTACACAGAAAAATTTCACGGGTTGCCTTCCGTGCAGCGCCTGGTTTACCGTCGCGGCTCGACGTCATTCAGCTCAGTCATCTTCTAGGGTGACAGACGTTTTCTCTCAACCACCGTCCTCACCCCAGTAGTGCTTACATCGCTCCGGTGGTTTTCCCAATAGCTCTCGTGATTCGACTATCCGCGCATCATCAGCTCGATCAATCACGTTGATCACCGAGAGTTCCTCGTACACAGTCGAGAGCTTGGTGGCCTTGTATACATCGAACACTTCCACCTTGTCTTGTGCTCGCATGGTTAGCTGTCCTGCAGCTACATCAATCAGCGCTTTCCCGGTCGCCAAGAAAGGACGTCCCAAAATAAATGGGACTTTCGCGTATAGCTCAAATTCCAGCACAACAAAATCTACCGGGAAGATAAGGGAGCCCACTTGCACCAGCACATCCTCCACAATGCCATCAGGTCGGGCTAAAGACCGATCCGCTTGTTGCAAGATCACTGTTGTTGGTCTAGGACTCCCTAGACCCAACTTCTTGAATACCGATGACGGCATCAAATTAATGCTCGCTCCCAAATCACATAATCCGCGAGCTCGAATACTCTTCCCAATTGTAATTTGTGTAGTAAAGCTCCCAAGATCTTTGAGCTTTGTGGGCAGTTGGTTTTGTATCCGGGAAGTGCTCTCCTCCGTGAGAGCCACCGTAGCATACTCAGTCAACCGACTTATGTTCGCCACGATGTCCTTTATGTACTTTGCATACTTCGGCACTCCCTACAAAACATCAACAAGAGGTAAGTTAATATGTACCTATTTCAGCACCTCCATGAATTTCTTGAAACACGCCTCCTCCTTGTGTTTCTTTAATCTTTGAGGGAACGGGGGTGGTGGTCTTTCTGATTCAGCTTCCTTTTTCTTCCCCCTCTCATCACTTTGCTCCCTCTCAACTTCTGCTGCTCCCGATTGTTGAGGAGGTCTTTCTGGTTCCACCTCTTTAAGATGCAAACCACTCCTTGTGGTCACCGCATTCACCTGCTTCGGGTTGGGATCTGTGTCGCTCAGAAGTCCTCCTCTAGGCCTGGTGTTTTGGGCTCCAGCAAATTGCCCAAATTGATATTCAAGTGACTTAGTAGCTAACTGGTTGTTCTTCACCTCGGCTGCCAATTTCACATAGTCAGCCTGCAATTGAGCTTGGTTAGCTATCATCGTCTTGAACATCTCCTCAATGCTGGGTGATGGTGGTGGAGGAGGTGCATTGTTGTTTCTATATTGTGCCTGATAGTTCTGTTGCCCTCCTTGATTCCTCTGCGCCCCCTGACTTGAACTTTGCCCTTGATGGTTGTTGCTACCCCAACAGAAATTCGGATGATTCCTCCAGTTGGAATTGTAGCTGTTGCCATACTGTTGGTGGTTGTTCCTCTGTACATTTCCCACAAAGTTCACTGAGTCAGGATTTGCTCCACAACACTCAGCTAAGTGCTCACTACTCCCGCACACTTCACACCAAATCTGCTACACTGCACTCACTGGGGCTTGAGTTTGGTTCATTGTCATGTTACTGAAGTGGGTGTTGAGTTGATTCTGTAAAGCAGCTATCTGTGCAGCAATAGCTGTAAAACCATCCACTTCTAGAACTCCTACTGCTTTCCTTGTTCCTCCTCTTGATGAATCAGCATTCTACTCTGGATTGCCCTGCGAAATACGGTTTAACAAGGTATACAGTTCCTCATAAGTTTTCTCCAATGCTTGTCCCCCAGCTGCTGAGTCTAGAAAGATTTTTGTGTGGGGTTCCAAACCCTCTGTAATGGTGTGCACCAGCACATCATTGGATTGATGATGATGAGGACAATCCCGCAACATGGACTTGAATCTCTCCCTATCTCTCTTTAAAACTTAGAATTTGACTTCTAAGTCTTGTTGTTTTACCGGATAGAAAAAATCGTATAAAGAATTTCCTTGCAAGATCATCCCACGTAGTAATAGAATTAGGTGGCTCAGCTTTCAACCACCTCTTGGCTTCTCCCAATAGTGAGAATGGGAACAATGTAATCCTGACATAATCCGATGACACTCTAGCGGGGATGTAAGTGTCACTTATCTCCAAAAAATTTTGGAGATGCTGCTGTGGATCCTCATGAGGGAGACCTGTGAACTACCTGCTGGTGTGCAACAATTGCACCATGTTTTGTTTGGGCTTGAACCTCCCTCCTGGCTCAGGTTTGCGGATACTAGATGTGACATTGTTAGCATGTGGGATTGCCACCTTGCGAACCGACCTAGATGCTACTTCCTCAGGCACTAACATTGCCCGTACTACTGGTGGATTCTATTGTTGCTCCATGATTGTTTGTCTGAGCAACTACAGCTTTCTCTCTAGAGCTTCTCTCCGCTGACGATGAAATAGTCTTTCAGGCTCTAAATATGAGTCCACCAGCTCCTTATCTCTTGCCAGTGCTCAATAGAGATTATATCTGCAAAATACAGGCTAAGACCAAGTTGTCAACACTAAGAAAAAAATATAGTAAATTAACACTTAAGAAAAATTTACCAATTGCCAATCCCCGGCAACGGCGCCAAAAACTTGTTCGGGTTTTTCTTCTTTGGGTATAAAGCTACACGCAAGTGCACGTGGTCGAACAAGTAGTAAAGTGGCTTAAGTAAGCCAAGTATCGATCCCACAGGGACTGGGATAACGTAAAAACTACTTAAGTGTTACTATACTTTAACTCTAAAAATGAAGACAATAGTGCAGAGAAGAGTTTGATATATTTTGATTTTTAATTGTATGCTAAGTCTAAAACGAATATCTAATGTGAGTCTGAACTAAGAATGTGGGCATGCTGAGGTTAAATGAACATATAAAGAAATAAATTATCAATATAATGTGGTTAATCTTTCCTCCGGTTGCTAGTCAAGAACTATTGCCAATGGATTAAAACTCTCATATTTAACCCAACTTAAGAATCATGAACCGTCCACCTACATTTCTGTGATTAAACAAAATTCATGTTCTAGCCCTACAAAACAAGTTCCTCAATTGACTAATACGACTTTCAGGTATATTTCGATCCTGAAGGTAAGTCAATTCTCAATTTTCCCAAACTAAGAAAAGATCATATCCTATTGATTCACAACTTTCCAATTTCTTGCTCTCTCGAGTGAAACCGGACTTTTTAGATATACATTAACATAGGCCACACATTAATGCAGTAAGAAAAAGAATCAATAGAACAACCATGGAAGAAAAGATGAAAAACCAACTTAATCAACAATCACATTTCAATACCATTGTTCTTAACCTCAGCAAGAAGAGGAATTAGCCACTCATTCGTGGATTAAACATCGTTAAATGAGTGTTAAACATACAAGCAATTGAATTAAAGAAGAAGGAGATAGAGAAAAACCCTGAGATTTTCGTCCCCTCAACTGCCTGTAACCCACATTCTTGCTCCACCAAGTCAGAATTATTAAAATGAACCTAAATGTTCTATTTATACTAGTGGGATTTTTCCCGGAATAACAAGCAACGTGTCACGGAGTGCATCGCGGAACACTGCCTTCGTGACACGCCACTGACGGGGACCCTTATTGGAAATTGAGTGTCCAGGTAATAAGGCCCAACGTGGCACGGCATGCAACGCGGGGCTAGGCCAACGTGCCATGGCCCCAACGCACACCTTCATTGGAATTTGGCCAAAAATTCCCTATACAGGCAGAAGGCCTCCGCGATGGCAGCGTGACACGGCTCCATCGCGGAGGCCCTTTAATTTGTGCCTTCCAATGCTTTGTCCTTTGATAACATCCGAGTCCAACCCCGATCTCTCCCAACATGCATTTTAGGTTCCCAAAATTATATTTCACCTGCAAAACAACGCTAATCATGTTGGTTAGTATAAATTCACATTTTATTATCAATCACATGAGAATGTATAAACATTGATAGATAAACAAGGCTAAAATGACACATTTGAGTATCACTTGGGCATATAAATTTGCCCAAGATCAGTACACTGCCCAGCTTTCCATTTTCCTACTATGTTTACTTCCCCACGAGTCACCTAACGACTCATGGGCTGTCCTCACGAGTCGTGAGATCACTCATTCTGAGGCTACAACAAAACTTCCGGCTGTTCCCCCTTTCAACTCCCGACTCCGATCTTTGAGCTCCCAGGGAATAACAATATCTCCCCCTTGGGAACATTTGTCCTCGAATGTTGGAAAGCACACAGAAATGGAGAGATATGCAACCATCATTATCAAATACTAATCTTTTAATCTGAAAACCGACGAAATGGCAACCTCCGAAAAGAACTACATAGCTGAACTGAATTTAGGAATCACATACATATCCATACACATAAAGAAACTTGAACACATGAACCGAACATGAAAACCAAATAGAGTCATAGAGAAAAACTAAAACCTCAAGTAGAAACTGAGCCGGTAGAGAATAAGTGTGGTATTTAGTCATCATATCGGCTTCGGCTCCATAACACTTTTACTAAAGCTACTTCCTTGTTCCTCAGCCTCCGAACTTGATGATCCAATATTTCCACCAGAACTTCCTCATAGCTAAGGCTATGCTTTACACCAACGCTGTCCACCGGGACTACTAGAGCTAGATCTCCCAAACATTTCTTCAAAAGTGATACATGAAACACAGGATGCACGAAAGAAAACTCTAAGGGAAAGTCCAACTCATACGCTACCTTACCAAATCTTCTCATAATCCGGTAGGTACCAATATAACGGGGACTGAGTTTTCCTTTCTTCCTAAATCGCACGACTCCCTTCATTGGAGATACCTTCAGAAATACCAAATCATCTGCCTCGAATTTCAACTCTCTCCTCCTCACATCAACATATGTCTTTTGATGACTCTGAGCGGTTTTCAGCCTGCCCCTTATAAACTGAACCTTAACCATAGCCTCATGAACCGAATTTGGACCTATCCTAGCTTCCTCACCAACCATAAACCATCCGATGGGTGATCTACATCTCCACCCATATAGAGCCTCGAATGGTGCCATTTGAATGTTGGAGTGATAGCTGTTATTGTAAGCGAACTCGATCAGTTACAAGTGATCATCCCAACTACCTTTGAAGTCCATCGCACATGCTCTCAACATATCCTGGAAGGTTTGGATTGTCCGTTCCACTTGACCATAGATCTGCGGATGAAATGTTGTGTTGAGCTTAACCTGAGTCCCAAGCCCTTTCTGAAAATACTACCAAAACTGGGAGGTAAACTGAGTGCCTCGGTCTAAAATAATAGACAAGGGCACTCCATGTAATTGAACCAACTCCTAGATATATAGTTTGGCATAATCATCTGTTGAATCTGTGGTTTTCACCAGTAGGAAATGTGCAGCTTTGGTCAATCTGTCTACCACTACCCAAATAGAATCATAGTGACCACGAGTACGAGGCAGACTTGTGATGAAATCCATATTAATTACTTCCCAATTCCAAGTAGGAATGCTTATATCCTGAAGTACTCCTTGAAGCCTTTGATGCTCAACGTTTACTTGTTGACAGTTCGGGCACCTGGCTACAAAATCTGCAATATCTTTTTCATTCCATCCCACCAATAGATTTCTCGTAAATCACGATACATCTTGGTAGCACCTGGATTAACAGAGTATCGAGATCCATGAGCCTCATACAACATCTTACTCCTCAAATCATCAACATTCGGGACGCATAGGCAACCCTGTTACCGCAGCACACCATCTCCCCCTTGGGAGAAAACATCCACCTTCTGATTTCGAACGGCGTTTTTCATCTTTACCAAAACCTCACATTGTCTAGCTTTCACATCAGTCACCAAGGACGATTCTGACTCGTTTTGGACAATAACACCTCAATTAGTTGAGTCAACCAACCTAACTCCTGACCTTGCAAGACGATGGACATCTTTCACCAAGTCTTTCTTTCCTTCATCTACATGGGACACACTCTCCATAGAGAGTCTGCTAAGTGCGTCTGCTACCACATTAGGCTTACCCAGATGGTAAAGGAGACTTATATATTAGTCCTTGAGTAGCTCCAACCACCTTCTATGCAAAAGATTGAGATCTTTCTGCATGAATACATATTGTAAACTCTTGTGATCCATAAATTCATCCACGTGGACCACATATAGGTAATGTCGCCATATCTTCAATGCGAACACCACCTCGGCCAATTCAAGAACATGGGTTAGGTAATTCTTCTCATGGACCTTTAACTGTCTCGAGGTGTAGGCTATCACCTTCCCTCATTGCATCAAGACACACCCGAGTCCGATTGTCGAGGTATCACAATACACCACAAAACCATCTATACCCTCGGGTAGGGTAAGCACCGTTGTGGTAGTAATTTGAGCCTTCAACTCTTGGAATCTCTTCTTACAAGCCTCCGACCATTGAAACTTTACCTTTTTCTAAGTCAACTTGGTCAAAGGTGCTGCAATAGATGAGAAAACCTCAACAAACCTCTAATAGTAGCCAGCTAAACCCAAGAAACTGCAAATATTCGAGGGGTTCATCGATCTAGGCCAATTATTCGCCGCCTCGATTTTTATGAGAATCTACTTTTATGCCCTTGCCTTATACTACATGGCCCAAAAATGCTGCCGAGTTCAACTAGAATTCACACTTGCTGAATTTTGCATACAATTGGTAATCCTTGAGAGTCTGAAGCACTACTCTCAAATGAGCAACATACTCCTCCACATTTCGAGAGTATATAAGGATGTCATTAATGAACATAATCACAAACATGTCCAGATACGGCTTCAATTCCCTGTTCATCAGGTCCATAAAAGATGAACGAGCATTTGTTAGTCCAAAAGACATAACTACAAACTCATAATGACTGTACCACGTCTTGAAGGCTATCTTCGGGATATCACACTCCCGAACCCTGAGCTGATGATACCCGGACCAGAGATCTATCTTGGAGAAACACTTGTCACCCTAAAGCTGGTTAAAAAAATCATCAATCCTGGGTAAAGGATGCCTATTCTTAACGGTGACCTTGTTCAATTGTCAATAGCCAACGCACATTCGAGGCGAACCATCCTTTTTCCGAACAAATAACACTGGTGCACCCCATGGAGACTTGCTTGGTCTGATAAAGCCTTTATCTAACAGGTCCTTCAACTGATCCTTCAACTCTTTTAGCTCAGCTGGAGCCATCCTATAAGGAGGGATAGATATAGGCTATGTATCGGGTAGAAGGTCAATCCCAAAATCTATCTCCCGCTCGGGGGGAGCACCTTGCAAATCATCGAGAAAGACCTCTAGATACTCACACACCACCGGAACTGACTGCATACTCGGGGTCTCGGACTTGACATCCTTAACCCTGACCAAATGGTACATGCAACCCTTAGAAATCATGTTTCAGGCCTTAAGATAGGAAATAAATTGACCTACTAGTACATCCAAACTACCCTTCCACTCCACTGATTCACTCGAAAAATGAAATTCCACCGAACGAGTTCCACAATTTAAAGAATCATAACACGTATACAACAAATATATGCCAAGAATAATATCAAATTCAGTCATGGGTAACTCTAAAAGGTCTACGGAGGTGACTTTATGCAAGATAGTGACCGGGAATCCTCCATATACCCGCCAAGCTACAATTGAATCACCGATAGGAGTAGAAACTAAAAATGGTTCCGACAGAGTTTCGGGAGTAACTACAAAGCCACTAGCAATGTAAGGGGCCACAAAATACAAGGTACCTCTTTAATTTAGCAAAGCATAAACATCAATATGAAAACCACGCAACATACAAGTGACCACATCTGGGGAGATCTCCCACTCCTGACGGGGTGCTTAAGCATAAAAACTATTTTGGCGCTGACCGCCGGCCAAACTAGTCGAGGCTCCCTACTTATGGGGACGTGCTGCTGGAGCGGTAGAACTGGCTGCTGGAATACGAGCTCCACCGACCCCTGATCTAGATAAAGGGAAATCCCTGAGTCTGTGTACGAGTTTGCCACACCCGAAACAAGCATCCAAGCCGACTAGGCACCTTCTGGGATGATTTTTGTTGTACTTCACACAAGCTGGGAAAGTACGCTCTATCTGCATGCTGCTCTAGTCTCTCGAATCTAGAGCCCTGCTCCTCCAATCCCCTCAAAGTCTAATGGCGTACTGGTCGATGATGGTGCTGGAGCGATAGACCTATGCTGAGACTGATGACACTGTCCACCCTCTGATATAACTTGAGAAGTGTCGTAACTGTCAGTCCTGGCGCTCTTGGCCTCTGTACCTCAGATACACCGACTCCATCCGCTGAGCATGCAACACAATACGAGGAAATCTATATCTCGATGCAATATGGTGATCCTACAATCCTTATCCAAGTAGTTCTCCACCCTATGAACAAATCGATTCACTCGAGTCCTCTAGTCTGCCACCAACTCTGGTGCATATTTAGATAGTCGGGTAAACTCCAATGCATACTCCTGAACGGACATGTCACCCTGATCAAGTTAACAAACTCGGCCACCTTTTGCTCCCTCATCTCTCGAGGGAAGAATTGATCCAAGAATGCTGTGTGGAACTCTTTCTAACCGATAGGGCCTACATCCACTGCCCTAGCATCTCTCCACTGTTTGAACCATATGTGGTCCAAAGCCTTTAGCTGATAGGAGGCCAAATCAAAATAATCTGTATTGGTCACCCCCATAACCTGGGTGATATTTAGAATCTCCTCGACGAAATAGTGCGGATCCTCATCCACCTTTGAACCATGGAACTCTGGAGGGTTCATCCTCAATAAGTCTCTAATCCGGGTCGGGCCGCATTGCCATTATATGGGATATGCACAACAGCCTGCTGGTTGACCTGATCAGTCAAGGCCAACGCCAACATCTGGATAACCGCCCGAAACTCGGTGTGGGCAACTGGCTCTGGTGCCTGGGGCTCCTGAAGAGGTGGGACCTACTAATACCCATGATCATTTCCAACTTTGTGGCCTTCACTGTTCCCATTTCTTATTTCGTTCATTCTCCTATGAGTCATGATTTGCAATGCGAATAGCATGAATTAGAAGGATAGAAGGACTTTTCACCGCACGACATAGATCATGAAAGAAAGAAACATTTCCTAAACATCTCGTAGCCTCTTCGTCATAAGTGTGGCTCGCTTCACACCCATAAAAAAAACTCTATATAACACCGCTTTCAGACACCCTCGGACACTTCAAAAACCTATGGCTCTAATACCAAGTTTGTCACGACCCGAACGTAGACCCGGATCGTACACAGGACAAGAAACTCCGATAGGCCCCAAGTCGACCCATGGAATAAGCATAAATCTAAATTCATTCATTATAAGCGGAAGACTAATCACAAGGCATACCATTAACGTAAGTATAATCATGACATATCATAACAAACGAAATCACTTAGACACATAAGCTGAGTTCTAGACACTATCTTAAAGCCTCTACTACATATGATGGGTTGATGGGACAACACCCCTAACTAACCCGAACAAATACTAAAATTTTAAATAGCATGAAGGTGTGTCAAATAGCCCTCGCGACATGAGGACTCACCAATAAGCTGAAAGTAGACTCTGAGATGATTTAGATATAAGTATAAGCCCGAGAGCCGGAACTTGTATCATAAGACGATACATCATGGAAAGTATACAGTTAGTACGTGGAATGTACCGAGTATGCAAGGTACATAAAATGGACATTTAAAATATATAAAAGCTCATAAAACAGCATAAGAGTAGGACTTCATGCTCATATCATAAATATCATCACATAACATATCATAAGGCTCAAGGTTTTCAAAACATTCGTAATGCAATCGTAATCATAATCATAAGAGAAAAGCTTTCTTGAACATGACTTGACCCAATATACATAATCATAAACATGCATAAATTATGAGGAACAGTGGGAGATTCTCTTTACTGACATACCCCATATGAGCAAACACAAAGCTCGATTTGGAACCCTAGTCGGGAGGGTGTCCGTAGCTTGCCAAGGGTAGGACCATGAAAGTGTGATATCACCATGAAAAGGGATAATTGGGTCGGGGACAATCAAAAAGGAGGTCCCAACATACCTACGGTGGCAGATAGTTTATGATATTCGGGACAGAACCTATGTCCCGAACCTACTCGGTGTTCGATACTACTCCTAAAACATATATAGTGCTCATAGTATAACAAGAATGAATTAATGGGCTAGTTAAATATTGATAATCATAAACATTCTTGTACATACGTGAACTAGCCATGACATAAGGCCCATGAGTCAGCCAAAACATAATTCATGAATAATAGGTTTCTTGCATACTTGTAGTTCGTACATATAACTTGAAAATCATCAAAACATGGTGGGTAATTGAATAAATTCATATTTCAAATCAAAAACCATTCTGGGCTTGTAAGTATTAGCAATCAAAGCGAATATCATAAATCAATTCATCATAGATAATGCTTAAATAGGCTTATTTTTGTAGAAATCGAAATCAATAGTTTTATAAGTAAAATTAGATGTAAAAATCTGATCCAAATCCATAAAATATGGTGTAGATCATAAATCATAAAGCCTATTAGCAAATCATTCCAATTTCACAAAAATTGAATTAAAACCCCATGTGGTTTTTTAATAGATTTTCATAAGTCAATAGAGGTTGGGCGTGGATGTGAACAGAAAAATCCATTTGTAACCCTACATACCTAACGGAGTCTGAATCTTACTCTCCCTTGAATGCCCAAAAAAGAATTGAAAGAAATTGAAGAAGAAAACCGTGAATCACCCTTTTCTCACCTCTCTATCACTCTTTTATTCTCTAGCATGCATGAATGAACACTTAGGATAGTTTCCCCCTCTAAAACCCACCTTTCATAGGCTAAAACGACGTATTTTAGGCTTTAGGAAATTAGGAATTACGAAAAGATCCTTATTAATTTTGCAGAAAATAACTGTCATGTGGTCCTAAAGGATGACCTAACGACTTGTTGCTAGAGGGAATGAATCGTTATGTCGATCATCAAGTGCACTGCCTTATCTTTTCTCCTGGACTCATAATGGGTCACTTCACGAATCGTTAGGGTCGTGGTCACCACTCGTTAAATAAACTGTGTTATTTCTAAACTTTGGACTCCAAGCCTGCCAACGACTCACGTACGAGTCGTTAAGGCTGAAAATGACTCGTGGGGACTCCCATCAGCTACGCTGCCCAGCTTTCATTTTCCCAACTATGTTTCCTTCCCCACGAGTCACCTCTGTCCTCAATAGTCGTGAGACAACTCGTCTTGAGGCTGCCGCAAGAATTCCCACTTTTCCCCGTTTCAACTCCCGGGTCCGATCATTAAGCTCCCGGGGTATAATAATATCTCCCCCTTGGGAACATTCATCCTTGAATGTTTGAAAGAACATAGAAACGCAGAGATATTCAACTATCATTATCAAATACTGATCTTTTAAATCGAAAATTTATGGAATGACTACCTCCGAAAAGAACTACATAACTGAACTAAATTCAGGCATCACATACATATCTAGAAACATAAAAGAAACTTGAACACATGGACTGAATATGAAAACTAAATAGAGTCATAGAGAAAAACTAATACCTCAAGTTGGAATTGAGCCGGTAGAGAATAAGTGTGGGTATTTAGCCATCATATCCGCTTCGGCTTCCCACGTAGCTCCCTCAACATGCTGATTTCTCCATAACACCTTTACTTAAACTACTTCCTTGTTCCACAGCCTTTAAACTTGACAATACAATATTTCCATCGGAACTTCCTCATAGCTAAGGTTATCCTTTACACTAACGCTGTCCACTACGACTACTAGAGTTGGATCTCCCAAACATTTCTTCAAAAGTGATACATGAAACATAGGATGCACAGAAGACAACTCTGAGGGCAAGTCAACCTCATACTCTACCTTACCAACTCTTTTCATAATTCGGTAGGGACCAATATAACGGGGACCGAGTCTTCCTTTCTTCCTAAATTGGATGACTGCCTTCATGGGAGATAACTTTAGAAATACCCAATCGTCTGCCTCGAATTCCAACTCTCTCCTTCTCACATCAGGATATGACTTTTAATGACTCTAAGCAGCTTACAGCCCGTCCCTAATCAATTGAACCTTCACCATAGCCTCATGATCTGAATATGGCCCTATCCTAGCTGCCTCACCAACCTCAAATCATCTGATGGGTGATCTACATCTTTGCCTATAGAGAACCTCGAACAGTGCCATTTGAAATATGGAGTTATAGCTGTTATTGTAAGCGAACTCGATCAGTGGCAAGTGATCATCCCAACTACTTTTGAAGTCCATCGCACATGCTCTGAACATGTCGTCGAGGTTTTGGATTGTCCGTTCCGCTTGACCATCGCTCTGTGAATAAAATGCTATGTTGAGCTTAACTTGAGTCCCAAGCCCTTTCTAAAAAGACATCCAAAACTAGGAGGTAATCTGGATACCTCGGTCAGAAACAATAAGAAAGCACACTCATGTAATCGAACCAACTCCCGAATATATAGTTTGGCATAATCATCCGCTGCATCTGTGATTTTCACTGGTAGGAAATGTGCAACTTTGGTCAATCTTTCTACCACCACCCAAATAGAATCATAGTGTTGATGAGTACGAGGCAGGCCTGTGATGAAATCCATATTAATTTCTTCTCACTTCCAAGAAGGAATATTGATATCCGAAAGTCCTCCACCCAACCTTTGATGCTCAACCTTTACTTGCTAACAGTTCGAGCACCTGGCTACGAATTCTGCAATATCCTTTCTCATGCCATCCCACCAATAGATTTCTCGTAAATCATGATACATCTTAGTGGCACCTGGATGAATAGAGTATCAAGATCCATAAGCCTCATACAACATTCGACTCCTTAAATCATCGACATCCGGAACATGTAGGTGACCCTGGTACCGTAGCACACCATCTTCCCCTTGTGAGAAAACATACACCTTATGATTTCGAACGACTTCTTTCAGCATTACAAAAATTGTATCCTCATCTTGTCTAGCTTTCACATCAGTCACCAAGGACGATTCTAACTCATCTAGGCAACAACACCTCCATCGGTCGAGTCGACCAACCTAACTCCCGACCTTGAAAGATGATGGACATCTTTCACCAAGTCTTTCTTTCCTTCATCTACATGGGACACATTCTTCGTGGAGAGTCTGCTAAGTGCATCGGCTACCACATTAGACTTACCCAAATGGTAAAGGACACTCATATCATAGTCCTTGAGTAGCTCCAACCACCTTCTATGCAAAAGATTGAGATCTTTCTACATGAATACATATTGTAAACTCTTGTGATCCGTAAATACGTCCACGTGGACCCCATACAGGTAATGTCGCCATATCTTCAAAACAAACACTACCTCGACCAATTCAAGAACATGGGTTGGGTAATTCTTCTCATGGACCTTTAACTGTCTCGAGGTGTAGGCTATCACCTTCCCTCTATGCATTAATACACACCTGAGTCTGATTCTCGAAGTATCACAATACACCACAAAACCATTTGTACCCTCGAGTAGGGTCAACACCGATGTGGTAGTAAGTCGAGCCTTCAACTCTTGGAAGCTCTTCTCATAACCCTCCGACCATTGGAACTTTACCTTTTTTGAGTCAACTTGGTCAAAGGTACCGCAATAGATGAGAAACCCCCAACAAACTTCTGATAGTAGCCAACTAAACCCAAGAAACTTTGATAATCCGAGGGGTTCACCGGTCTAGGCCAATTTTTCACCGCCTTGATCTTTTGAGAATCTACTTTTATGCCTTGCTTGATACTGCATGGCCCAGATATGCTACCGAGTTCAACCAGAATTCGCAGTTGCTGAACTTTGCATACAATTGGCAGTCCTTGAGAGTCTGAAGCACTACTCTCAAATGAGCGACATGCTCCTCCTCGCTCCGAGAGTATATAAGGATGTCATCAATGAACACAATCACGAACATGTCTAGATACAACTTGAACACCATGTTCATCAGGTCCATAAATGCTGTAGGAGCATTTGTTAGTCCAAAAGACATGACTACAAACTTATAATTACCGTACCGCGTCCTGAAGGCTATCTTCGGGATATCACACCCCCGAACCCTGAGCTGATGATACCCGGCCCTAAGATCTATCTTTGAGAAACACTTGGCACCCTAAAGCTGGTCAAACAAATCTTCGATCCTGGGTAAAGGATACATGTTCTTAACGATGACCTTGTTCAATTGCTGATAGTCAATGCACATCCAAAGCGGACCATCCTTCTTATGGATAAATAACACCGGTGCACCCCATGGAGACTTGCTTGGTCTGATAAAGCTTTTATCTAACAGGTCCTTGAACTGATCATTCAACTCTTTTAGCTCTGTTAGAGCCATCCTGTAAGGAGGGACAGATATATGCTGCGTATAGGGTAGGAGGTCAATACCAAAATCAATCTCCCATTCAGGAGGAACTCCTGGCAAATCATCGGGAAAAACCTCTAGATACTCACGAACCACCGGAACTGACTGGATAGTCGGGGTCTCATACTCAACATCCTTAACCCAAACAGATGGTACATGCAACCCTTAAAAATCATCTTTTATGCCTTAAGATATGAAATATATTGACCTGCTAGTACAGCCGAACTACCCTTCCACTCAAAAACTGATTCACCCGAAAAATGAAATTCCACTACACAAGTTCTATAATTTACAGAAGCATAATACGCATACAACCAATCCATGCCAAGAATAATATCAAAGTCAGTCATGGCTAACTCTAAAAGGTATGTGGAGGTGACTTTATGCAAGATAGAGACCGAACATCCTCTATATACCCGCCTAGCTACAACTGAATCACCGACAGGAGTAGAAACCAAAAATGGTTCTGAAAGAGTCTCGGGACTAACTCAAAATCCAGTAGCAATGTAAGGGATCACAAAAGAGAAGGTACCTCCTAGATCTAGCAAATCATAAACATCAATATAAAAAACACACAACATACCAATGACCACATCCGGGGAGACCTCTTGCTCTTGATGGGGTGTTAAAGCATAAAACCTGTTTTGGCGCTGACCGCCGGCCAAAGTAGTCGAGGCACCCTGCTGAGGGGGACGTGCTGCTGGAGCGGCAGAACAGGCTGTTGGAATACGAGCTCCACCGAACCCTGATCTGCCTGAAGGGCAATCCCTGAGTATGTGTCTAGGTTTTCCACACCCGAAACAAGCATCCGAGTCGACTAGGCACCTCTCGAGATGATTCTTGCCATACTTCACACAAGTTGGGAAAGTGCGCTCTATCTGCATGCTGCGCTAGTCACTCGAATCTGGAACCCTGGGCCTCTGATCCCCTCGGAATCTAAATGGCGTATTGGCCGATGATAGTGCTGGAGCAATACACTTATGCTGAGACTGTTGACGCCATCCACCCTTTGATTGACATAAGAAGTCCCGTAACTGTCGGTCATAGCCCTCTTGGTCTCTCTTTGCCTCCTATACACCGATTGCATCTGCTGAGCATTCAATAGAATACGGGAAAATCTATATCCCGATGTAACATGGCGGTCCTACAATACTTATCCAAGTACTTCACCACCCCGTGCAAAAATTGACTCACTCGAGTCCTCTAGTCTTCCACCAACTCTGGTGAACTCTAATGTGTACTCTTGAAAGGACATGTCACCCTGCTTCAAGTTAACAAAATCAGCCGCCTTTTGTTCCCATATCTCCCGAGGGATGAATTGATCCAAGAATGTTGTGTGGAACTCTTCCCAACCGATAGGGCCTGCACCCACTTTCCTAGCATCCCTCCACTGTTTGAACCATGTGTGGTACACCCCTTTTAGCTGATAGGAGGCCAAATCAACACACTGTCCCTTGGTCACCCCCATAACCTGGGTGATCTTTAGAATCTCCTTGATGAAATCATGCAAATCCTCATCCACCTTGGACCCATGGAACTCTAGAGGGTTCATCCTCAAGAAGTCTCTAATCCGGGTCGGTGTTGCATTTCCATTCTGTGGGATATGCACAACAACTTGCTGGTACTGAGCAGTCAAGGCCAGCACCAACATTTGGATAGCTGCCCAATACTTAGCGTGGACAACTGGCTCTGGTGCCTGGGGCTCCCGAGCAGGTGGGGCCCGCTGATGCCCATGATAATTTCCATCTCCGTGGCCTTCACCGTTCCCATTTCTTCTTCCGTTCATTCTCTTGGGAGCCATGATTCTACAATCCGAATAGCTCAAGTTAGAAGGATAGAAGTACTTTTCACCGCATGACATATATCATGAAAGAAGGGAACATTCCCTAAATGTCACGTAGCCTCTTCATCATAAGTGTGGCTCGCTTCACACCCATGAAAAAGATTCTACTTAACGCGGCTTTTAGACACCCTAGGAAAGATCAAAACCTATGGCTCTGATACCATGTTTTTCACGACCCGAACGTAGACCAGGATCGTACATGGGAAAAGGAACCCCGAGAGGCCCAAAGTCGTCCCATGGAATAGCATACATCTAACTTCATTCATTATAAGCGGAAAACTAATCACAAGGCATAACAAAAACATAAGCATATTCATGACATATCATAACAAACAGAATAACTTAGACACACAAGTTGAGTACTACACACTGTCTAAAAGCCTCTACTACATACGATGGGTTGATGGGACAACACCCCCAACTAACCCAAACAAGTACTGGAATATAAAATAGCATGAAGGTGTGTCAAATGGCCCTTGGAACATGAGGACTCACCAATAAGCTAAAAGTACACTCTGAGATGATATAGATATGAGGATAAGCATGAGAGCCATAACCTTTAATATAAGACGATACAACATGGAAAGTATGCGGTCAGTACGTGGAATTTATCAAGTATGTAAGGTAAGTAAAACGGACATTTAAAATAAGTAAAAGCTCATAAAAAAGCATACGATTAGGACATCATGCTCTATTATAAATATCATAACATAAAATATCATAAGGCTCAAGGTTTTCAAAACATTCGTAATGCAATCGTAATCATAATCATAAGAGAGATGACTCATCCTGAGGCTGCCGCAAAAATTCCCACTTTTCCTGGTTTCAACTCACCGATCCGATCTTTGAGCCCCCGGAGTATAACAGAGTTGTTGCACTAGACCACGAGTCGTATGAAGACTCATAAAGCCAATCCTTACCTTATTTGGGGCCAGTTTTGCAGGTAAACATGTTTTGGAATGGGAAGTAAGAATTTCCCATCCTAGCTATGCAAATTTCATTAATTTTTCCTACCCAATTAACCCCCAAACATGCTTCATACCCCGTAACTCATTATCTATAACCACATTTTGTGTTTTAGCATTTTAAATTCCTAACCAATCAATACGTATGCACAACTAGCCTTTGATCATCTTCCTCTTCCTCATTTTCATCAGTTTTAAGGAATCACAGTGTACTTTCATCTGTCACATAGGAAGACTTTCAAAATAAAAAACATAAGCACTTACTTGCACTTTCAAGTACTTGCCGGACTTTTTGCTAGCTTCAGTTTTGAGATAGGAATTCAAATAGCTCGTGCATATTTATTGTCACGCCCCAATACTGGGGGAGGGTGGGATTGGCTCTCGATACCTGACTAACCAAGAAGCCGACTATACAACATCTGTAAGTGTAACACTTATGCCTTCCAGGCCACCTGTCACAATCAACTAGAGTAATCACCTGGACCCATAATGTCTCAACTACCATAAATAAATAATTGAAATGTTGATAAGGCCATGACTAGGCTAAACCAAGGAACGAAAAGACAACAAGGCCCAAAACTGAATAATAGTATACATACTAAGTCCTCAAAGCCTCTAATAAGTAACTGGACTGATGGTCGGAACATGGCTCCGGCCTTCCCATAACTATAACTCAAAACTCAAGAAGAAATAACTAAGCCCTAGCTCCAGGAGGAAAGGAGCATACCAACACATCCACTGATCTCTTGAACCGCTACTGTAATTTGTAATCCCAACCTCTACCTGCAGCTGCGGCACGAACAGAGGTCCCTAGGAGAGGGGACGTCAGTACAAATGAAATGTATTGGTATGTATGGCTGAAACTGTAAACATGAGATAACAATCCTATAACAACTAACTTAACACATAAACATATAAAGGATAGATATAACCTGGAACCCTGCAACCTATAATTGATAAAAACTCACTATTACATAAGTGAACTCAAGATAACTAAATGAGGAATAAGGAATAATAACAACCTGGAATCCTAAAAACTGAAAGCTGATAATAACTCTATAATGAGATGAAAATGCAAGTAAGAAATGCACCAGAAAGAAACTATAACTGCAATGTCGTCGACCAACCAACCATAAATCCATATATAAAATTCGTCTAGACGGTGTACCACACCAGGGTAAAATAAAATATCTCCAGCCGATGTACCACATTAGGGTAAAATAAAAATATCTTCAGCCAGTGTACCACACCGGGGTAAAATAAAAATAGCTCCAGCCGGTGTACCATACCGGGGTAAAAGAAAAATAGCTCCAATCGATGTACCATACCGGAGTAAAATAAAAATAAATCTCAATCACAGTCATAAATGGAGCCGATAGGGCTCATACAGACTATCTGTATACTAACAACCATGAAATATGCTGACTCAGTAACTATAACATGTATAGGATCTTACCACGACCCCAAATACTACAATTATGCCACACACATATAGGTCGTTCATTTAGAATATAAATACATACATATGTTGTGAATGAATTCTAGGGAAGCTCCTAGGTCTGGAATATCATAAAGACTGTGTAAACACTCATTCATGATTTTAAACATCTCCTAGCAACTCTAACATGAGGAATATGGAGGAATAGCTTAACATAACATTTTCTATTAACATGCATAACATTCATTTCATGCTTATACTCGTTTGACTTTCATACTTTCATATCAAGAATTGTGAGCATACCTCATTCAGGCACATCATTTCACATCTCAACGTAACTTATGAACAGGAAGACATAATTCGAGTATCTCAAACTTGGAGCCCTTAAACATAAAAATGCTAGGCAACTGTCTAGAGGCTTCCTTTAGATAAATAAATACTTATATTCATGCTTTAGACAATATAGGAATGGCTCGTGTGAAACTTTGCAATATATGAGGAGCTTAGGAAAGCTTAGAAGCATTATAAATTGTTTAAAAACTTCCAAGAAAAATCCTTTAATTCTTGAAAAAGTTAATTCAACTCTTAAAACAAATAATCAAAGATAATCGTTTAAAAAGTACGATGAAGAACTTCTTTTTAACTTGAGTCACTATCTCACAAATATTCGATTCTAATCATTTCATAAGAAGTTAACACTTTACTGGCCTATCATTAACTTAACACAAACTGAACATAAAACAACTTTATTTATAACTGTTTTGCTAAACATCTTTAGAACAGGGTAAATTTTGCTAGCCATTTGCCTAACTTATTAAAATCATAAAACTTATAATCTAAGTTAACATCTTTTAGCTCTACTTTTCATATTCATCTTAAATTCTTTTCCAAACAGGATTCGTCATTCTCTACTTAATTAATTACTCTCGTGTTCACTATTTCAGAAATTCTTATACACACTTACTTTTTACATAATTTCCAACCTTATCTCTTCAACCTCGTCTTGCTCATATTTCAACATCATTCAAAGATTCTTGAAATCAGCTACAGACAGAGAGTATATAACTCATATATTACCTTAAAAGGTCTAACATTTACTTTTATCTTTCTTTTGCTACTAGCGCCTCAATTTTAACACTTGGTTTACTTTCTTACACACATACAACTTTCAAAGAACATGCAACATGTCTACTTAAAGCCTTAAACAGTTCTTAGGAGGTCTGAATAACTCAAGAGCTCTAATAAACATATAGAGACTTTCCGAAAGCAATCCTTGCCACCTTAGCCTGTAACTTGAACGCAAGCATAAGCATATACATATATTATGGTTTTCATATAACCTAAGAAGATCAAGATACTGTGTATAACCTACCCATAAATATGGTTCCATAGACATATCAATGTTTTACACATTCGAGTTCTATTTTCAAAGTTTAACGTATCGGTTAATTAAGAAACGCGTTAAATAGTCACTTAGCTTATGGGAGAGGGATCAGGGAACCTTCTCATGGCCCCAGGTACCTTAAAACATGCATATAGGAGGGTAGGCAACTATTGTAAGGAAATTCCATTTTGTCACCCTTGTTAACCCTTATTGAGTTAAAACTAACTTCAAATATTACATTCGCCAGCGCATCGTTGTCTTGCGATATTTACAAATTTCCTTAGAAACCATGATGTGAAAAACCTTTGAAACCACAAATACATAACGTAATGTAAAGGACCAGCTCACAGTGCCTACACTTAGGGGACTTCAGACACAATTTACAACTATGACCATAATCGAAGGCAATTGCCCTCTTCACTTCACATTCATGTGTTCCAACTCTTTAGAAAATACATAACTTAACACCAATTAATTATAACAACTGGAAAGAAACATATATGCTAATCATAAGCTTAACTACAGGGGAATGCTGAATTCATCCTCGTCGAGAATTCGTGCTTGAAAATCAAGAGACAAAGAGCGCCTTACATACCTTTTTTTTCCGGCGAGCTTTCTTATGTCA
Source organism: Datura wrightii (assembly GCA_035772735.1). Lineage (NCBI taxonomy): Eukaryota > Viridiplantae > Streptophyta > Magnoliopsida > Solanales > Solanaceae > Datura > Datura wrightii. The sequence continues at coordinate 152,019,698 of JASDFA010000018.1, forward strand.
TTTCTTTCTTTCAACAATTAGAACTTATCCCTTAAATGACATGAGTTTATCACCAAGTGGAAGGTCTGTTTCAAGACAATTTATCCAGCCAAAACGTTATATCAATAGGCAGTCACATCACAAACAAATAAGGCAACACTTAGCATTTCTTATTTTAACTTGTTTTTACAACTTTGAGGGAAAATAGAGATAGGAAATTACCTCACTTTTCTGATGAAAAACTCCCACAAATATTGAGTATATTCTCAGAAAAAAACAGTTTTTCCAACCATCAAAAATGATAAGAACTTCAACAATAACATACCAACAACGGTAGCCTAACATAGCCTCCAACTTCTAGCTTTAGCTAGGATTTTTAGGCAAGTTTAGCAATTAGAAACATTTACCCTTTGCATGAGAATATTCTTGGATATAATAGGAGTATTTTCCTCCAAATTAATTCCCAATAATGAAGCAATATTTCTTCCCTAAACGCAGCAACATAACAGCACAATAACTACAACAAGTCAACATACAAACCATAATTTTCTTCTAGTTTTCCTTCAAAATCTCCATAGACTTATTAGAGATTTCAAAAGAGGGTAATTAAGTAACTCTTTCTTATGAAAAATTCCTACTAATATGGAGTAGAACTTTAGCTCAAGATAGTCCCAAACATGTAGCAACAACAATGCCAAAACGAAGCTACAAGGAAGCAACAACTTCCAACAACGTTGCCTTCACTTCCATCAACTTTTGCTTGAGGTTTTATGGTGTTTTCTTGAGGGAATCCTCTTAGTTCTAGGATTTGCTACTGGAAAACAGAGAGGATTTCAGAGGGTAAGCAAGCACCTAAAATCTGGAAAAATTGAAAATGATTTCATAGCACAAAATACAAAATATAAAGGTGTTTGGGCGGTTGCCATGTCACTGCCCGATAGTGCCACCGTAAAACTCCTATAACTTGTTACTCCGAACTCTGATTAACAAGCTGTTTGATGTTCTGAAAACTAGAATCAAAAACCTTTAATTTGATAGGTCGTGGAGCTTCTAATTCATTATATTATGGGAGATATGGTCATTTAAAATTGACCCTCACTTATAAACTTCACATACTCTTTGCTTTTCCGTTCTCACACATTTCCCTTGTCATCTACGACCAATATACAACTTGTACTTCCCTTAACATAGCATACAAACATCAAATAATTACCAAAAATTTTCTGGGGTTTAACATCCTTCCCCCCTTAGAAATATTCATCTTTAAATGTCATAACACCTTTAACTCATCGTTATCTTTTTCCATACACATAAATTCCATATATTCGTAATCATATCCTTTCTAACCATTGCTTCATATTAAACTATACTTATTCAACTCAATCTATTTATCTAACATAAGACAGACATGCCTTAACACCACATAATCGAGGAACTTTTCTAATCATAAGCAAATTTATACACTACCATGGCGGATGATTAACTCCAATAACACTTTCCATTCACTACTTAAGATATAGGATCTGAAGCTGCGCTTAAATATAAAGTTGCACTTTTACCCTTGCTTTTACCATAACACATTTTTGGTGGTCCTGATAACAGAAACTAAAGCCTGATATGGGAAAAATGAAGGGACTAAATCTCCATGAGAAACAGAATCTGGCCACCCGGGGCCTTGAAACACTATAAATGCCCTTAAATAATCATGTTGACCTGGTCTCCCCTCTCAATTCTACTTCTCTGTCAATACTTGGACATGGTGAATCATATCCTCTATCTTTTGAGCAAATGCTTGTATCCAAGCAATAGTCATATCTGTCTGGGTAGACATTTCCAAACACTCTCAGACAAGATGGGGTCCCAAACCTAAATACAATTGATATACTCTATCCCTCATTTTTTGCACCCTATCTGAAGCATATCGGTCCATAGAATTAAACTTGAGAATGTATTCGCGAATACTCATGCTTCCCTACTCTAGGTACAAAAACTGATTAGCTCAAACCCATCAAAGTTCCCATGGTAAGTATCGAATCATGAATGCTAGGGTATTTAGGCTCAAAACTCCTAGGCACTAGAGCTCTCAAATGTACTTCTCCTGGACCTTGCCCTTAAGTTTAACTGTTGATTTTGAAACTTCACTTCTCGGGTTAACATATGAAATGATTTCTCAAAATCTCGTCCCTTTGATATACCGGAAGGTGTTAGAGGATCAACCACTCTACCTCCTCCCGGCTCTTCCAAAACTGGGACAACATGAGGGGCTGAATCCTTTCCCATGGTAGCTCTGACTGGAACTAGAGGAAATGTAACACGTGGAGTAAAAACAAACTCACTTCGAGCCTATAATCTATTTCTTAGATCGATAGGAGGGCGACTGAGACCCTTTAAAGCATCAACACTGATAAATCTTGTAGCCATCTGCCTTACTCTAGGTGAATTCTAAAACATAAGCACGATTTAGATTTCAAACACCTCTTACATCTTTGCTCTATAGCACGATCTATTAAAGAACAAAGTGAAACAATTTCTAAATGCCCTGTAGCCTCTTGATTATAAGTATGGTGCACAACATATCCATATGCAATACTCTACTAGACACAACTTATGGACTCCCTGGGATATGATTTTGCTTTGATACCAAGCATGTCACGCCCCAAAACTAGGGAAGGGCGCGACTAGCTCCCGATACCTGACTGACCAGGAAGCCAACTATACAACATCTGTAAGTGTAACACTTAGGCCTTCCAGGCTACCTGTCACAATCAACTGGAGTAATCACCTGGACCCATAAGGTCTCAACTACCAAAATAAATAACTGAAATATTGATAAGGACATGACTAGGCTAAACCAAGAAATGAAAAGCCGACAAGGCCACAAACTAAATAATAGCATGCACACTAAGTCCATAAAGCTTCTAATGTGTAAACTAAACTGATGATCGGAACAGGGCTCCAACATAACTATAACTCAAAACTCAAGAAGAAATAACTAATCCCTAGCTCCAGGAAGAAAGGAGAATACCAACACATCCATTGATCTCGCAAATCACTGCTGCAACTGGTAATCCTAGCCTCTACCTGTAGCTGCGGCACGAACTCAGGTCCCTAGGTGAGGGGACGTCAGTACAAATGAAATGTGTTGGTATGTAAGGCTGACATTGTAAACATGAGGTAACAATATTATAATAACTGGCTTAGCACATAAACATATAAAGTATAAATATAACCTGGAGCATTGTAACCTTTAATTGATAAAAACTCACTATATCATAAGTGAACTCAAGATAACTGAACAAGGAATAAGAAATAGTAACAACCTGTAATCATGGAAACTGAAACATGATAATAATACTATAATGAGATAAAAATGAAATTTAGAAATGCACTAGAAAGAAACTATAACTGTAATGCTAGCGACCAACCAACCACAAATCCATATATAAAATTCGTCCAGCCGGTGTACCACACCAGGGTAAAATAAATATATCTCCACTCGGTGTACCACACTGGGGTAAAATAAAAATATCTCTAGCCAGTGTACCACACTGGGTAAAATAAAAATAGCTCCAGTCGGTGTACTATATCGGGGTAAAATAAAAATAGCTCCAGCCAGTGTACCATATCGGGATAAAATAAAAATAAATCTCAATTGCAATCACAAATGGAGCCGATAGGGCTCATACAGACTATTTGTATACTGACAACAACGAAATATGCTGACCCCGTAACTATAACATGTGTAGGATCTTACTGTGATCCCAAATACTGCAATTATGCCACACACATATAGGTCTTTCATTTAGCATATAAATACATACATATGTTGTGAATGAATTCTAGGGAAGTTCCTAGGACTGAAATATCGTAAAGACTGTGAAGACACACATTGATGATTTTAAATATCTCCTAGCAACTCTAACATGAGGAACATGGAGGAATAGCTTAACTTAACATTTTCTATTAACAATCTTAACATTCATTTCGAGCTTATACTCATTTGACGTTCATACTTTCATATCAAGAATAGTGAGCATACATCATTCAATGCACATCATATCACATCTCAACATAACTTTTGAATAAGAAGATATAATTCACGTATCTCAAACTTGGATCTCTTTAACATAAAAACGCTAGGAAACTGTGTAGGGGTTGCCTTAAGATAAATAAAGACATGATTTTTCTTTACACAATATAGGAATGGATCGTTTGAAACTTTGCAATATATGACGAACTTAGGAAAGCTTAGCGGCATTATAAACAGTTTAGGTACTTCTAAGAAAAATCCTTTAAAACTTGAAAAAGTTAATCCAAATCTTTGGAGAAATAATCAAATATAATTGTTTAAAAAGTACGATGAAGAACTTCCCTTTAACTTGAGTCACTATCTCAAAAGTATTCGATTCTAATCATTTCATAAAAAGTTAACATTTTATTGGCCTTTCATTAACTTAACACAAACTGAACATAAACAACTTTATTTATAACTCTTTTTCTAAACGTCTTTAATATAGGGTAAATCTTGCTAAACATTTGCGTAACTCATTAACAATCGTAAAACTTATCATCTAAGTTAACAACCTTTTGCTCTACTATTCGTATTCATATTAAATTCTATTCCAAACAGGATTCATCCTTCCCTACTTAATTACTTACTCTCTTGTTCACTATTTAAGAAATTCTTATACACACTTACTTCTTACCTAATTGCCAACCTTATCTCTTAAACCTCGTCTTGCTTATATTTTAACATTGTTCAAAGGTTCTTGAAATCAGCTACGGACAGAGTGTATATAACTCATATATTACCTTAAAAGGTTTAACATTTACTCTTATCTTTCCTTTTCTACTAGAGCCTCAACTTTTACACTTGGGTTAACTTTCTTACACACATACAACTTTCAAAGAACATGCAACATGTCTACTTAAATCCTTAAACAATTCTCAGGAGGTCTAGATAACTCAAGAGCTCTAATACACATATAGCGACTTTCTAAAGGCAATCCTTGCCACCTTAGCGTATAACTTGAACGCAAGCATAAGCGCATACCTATATTATGGTTTTCGTATAAACTTCTAATATCAAGATACTGTGTATAACCTGCCCATAAATATGGTTCCATAGAAATATCAATAGTTTACACATTCGAGTTCTATTTTTGATGTTTAACGTATTGGTTAATTAAGAAACGCGTTATTAGTCACTTAGCTTATGGAAGAGGGATCGGGGGACCTTCTCATGGACCAGGTACCATAAAACATGCATATAGTAGGGTAGGAAACTATTGTAAGGAAATTCTATTTCGTCACACTCATTAGCCCTTATTAAGTTAAAACCGATTTCAAATATTAGAATCGTTCGTGCATCGTTGTCTTGCCATGTTTAAAAATTTCCTTATAAAACATGATGTGACACCATAAATACATAACGTATTGTAAAGGTCCAGCTCACAGTACCCACGCTGAGGGGACTTCAGACTAAATTGATATAAAGGTGCTTGGGCGGTGGCCAAGTCACTAAGTGATAGTGTCACCATAAAATGCCTATAACATTTTACTGCAAACTCTGATTGACAAGACGTTTGATGTTCTGAAAACTAGACTCAAAAATCATTACTTTAATAGGTCGTGGAGCTTCTAATTCATTATATAATGGGAGATATGGTTATTTAAAGTTGACCCTTACTTATAAACTTCACATACTCTTTGATTTTCAGGTCGTACACATTTCCTTTGTCATCTATGACCAATATACACAACCCGTGCTTCTGTTAACATAGCATACAAACATAAAATAATCACCAAAAATTTTCCGGGGTGTAACATTTATATGCACAAATTTGAGCTTCAAGAATTTCGAGCTTGAGTTACGAGTAATGGAAGATAGAATAGAGGTGATCGTGTGTCGTTATTTTTGTTTACGTGGGAGTTTAGGTCCGACAAATTTGATTTTAATTAGGTTTGGGGAAAACTGTAAAATTCAAGTTGATTCGGGTCAATTTACTTAATTTTTCCTTTCATGACTCATACCACGATTCGTAGGTCGTACCTACGACTCGTTCCCTAGACTCATAACAAGCAATTGAGAAAACTTAACTTAGGACCTATGAGTGCATGATATGAGTCGTACCATGATTGTACCAACCGTACTACGGCTCGTAGGTCATTATTTTCTACACCTACACACTTGGCATAGTTCATCCTTACAGTGGGTACTATGGCTCATACAATGGAGGTACAATTCATAATGACCAACGGTAACATCAACTTATGCATTAGACCCAGTCTCTTCATTTATCCATGGACAATACTATGAGTCCTACCATGGTCCCGAGACTCGTAGTACAGTCATGTCCTGCAATTTTCACCCTCCTATTTTTCGTTTCACCTGCACACTGAACGCACATAAGTTAAGATACTGGAGTTTCCTCCCACGAAGCACTTAATTTAATGCTGCGTCACGACACACGTGGTTTGGCTACTCAGACTTCATGAAACCACCTCATTGGCTGCCTTTCAAAGAGCGCTTGATTTAACGTCACGACACAACGCAAGTCTCTTGACTACTCAAAATTTGTCAAGAGACACAGCATCATCCTCGATTTCTGACACAACCCTAAACTCATTGGGCTGCTTCATTGATCGGCAGACATTAAAGGTGACCTCCTCCTTATTCAGTCAAAATTTCAGCTAGTGTTGAGTTCGTACATTAGGCTTTTAAACATGATCTTTTTCTTGGTTTTCAAGTTAGTTGGGAGGATTTTATGCTCTTTCTCTTTAATTTTTGCAGGAATTCAACATAAGGAGAAGAGTAAAGGAACTAGATAAAAGCATGGAATTAAAGAAGAGGATCGGAGCTCTACCGGATGGGACCGAAGCTCCACCAGATGGAACCGGTGAAATGCCAGCTGAAATGCAAGAGCATACTGCATATAAGTGGAAGGTACACTAGCAGAACGTGGGTCAACACCTGAGAACCACCGGTGCCAATGTCAGAAAGATCCCCAAAGTCACTGACCCCACATGCGACAAAGCGGCGTTCCGCGGATAGGCACTGGTGGAATGCCGATGACTCAAATTTTCATGAGGCCAAAATCATCTAGCACGAAACTCAAGGAGTATTTTTAACTTATTTCTATACATTTTCTAAAAAGTTTCAAATATTCCATTCCATATTTATAAAGTTAGAGAGAGAAATATCGAATAACTTTTCTTCTTCTTCTACCTCAAGGTACAATCCACCATTGAAGATAGTTTTGAGCTTGCTATTTACATTTAATGATGAATTTTATGAATTTTTTTTTATCAATATGCTTTTATATTATTCATCTATGAGTATTTAGATATTTTGTTAGGGGTGTGTGAATGATTGGGGATAGATTGGATTGGGTATGACTATATTAATTTTGTAACTACTCATTTAAGATAAAACTGTTGTTTGCTCCCAATTCATAATTAAATTACCCATAGTTACAAATATGGGTTATGTCTACTTATTTCCTTTTTTTGTTTGGAAAAAGGGAAATTGGATATGCGTGAGAAAGAAATGGTAGGCAATTGGATCTTGAGTGTATAGGGTTGGGATAGGGATAGCAAAAACACATAGTCATGCACCTATTAGATATTTGAGGCTAGAAATAGCTCAAATCATGCCCTAGTTATAGTGGATGAATTAATTGAGGGCTTGGGGTTTCAGAAAATTCAAGGACTAGAGCACCCAATAGGTTGAAAAATATTGGGTGCCACTTTATCCAAAGTTATTTATGCTTATGAGTAATTATTTGATTTTCTAGTTAATCTCAATCCAATCGAACCCTCATCAATAGCACACCCCTGGCCCTTGCTCATAATTGTTCATTCAAATTAGTTGCCTTGTTCTCTTGCTAGTTGATTTTAAATTCAAATTATGATCTCATTTTTCCCCCAACATTTAATGTTTATTTTCAATGCGTGGATGCAATTTTAGTTCAAGTCAATAGACTACTTTTGCGTTATTCAACCTCTATTCCCTGTGGATTCGACCCCGAATCTTAGTTAGGTATTTATATTGCGATGATCGCTTACACTTCCTCCTCATGAGGAGTGGATTTAAACGTCATCAATTTTGGCGCTGTTACTAGGGGATAGGTTTAGATAGCTGATCTTGGGCAAATTTATATGCCCAAGTGATACTCAAGTGTGTCATTTTAGCCTTGTTTATCTATCAATGTTGATACATTCTCATGTGAGTAATAATAAAATGTGAATTTATACTAACCAACATGATTAGCATTTTTTTGCAGTTGAAATATAATTTTGTGAAGCTAAAATGCATGTTGGGAAAGATCGGGGAACGCGGATGTCAGCAAAGGACAAAGCATTGGATGACAAGAATTAAAGGGCTCCGCGATGGAGCCGTGTCACGCTGCCATCGCGGAGGCCTTCTGCCTGGATAGGGAATTTTTGGCCAAATTCCAGTGTGGGTACGCGTTGGGGCCGTGGCACGTTGGCCAAGCCCCGCGTTGCACGCCGTGCCACGTTGGGCCTTAGTACCTGGACAGTCAATTTCCAGTGAGGCTCCGCGTCAGTGGCGTGTCACGGAGGCAGTGCTCCACGATGCACTCCGTGACATGTTGCTTGTTATTCCGGGAAAAATTCCCACTAGTATAAATAGAACACTTAGGTTCATTTTTCAGAATTCTGACTGGGTGGAGCAAGAACGTGGGTTACAGGCAGTTGAGGGGATGGAAATCTCAGGGTTTTTCTCTATCTCCTTCTTCTTTAATTTAATTGCTTGTATGTTTAACACTCATTTAACGATGTTTAATCCACGAATGAGTGGCTAAATCCTCTTCTTGCTGAGGTTAAGAACAATTGTAATGAAATGTGATTGTTGATTAAGTTGGTTTTTCATCTTTTCTTCCATGGTTGTTCTATTGATTCTTGTTCTTACTGCATTAATGTGTGGCCTATGTTAATGTATATCTAAATAGTCCGAATTCACTCGAGAGAGCAAGAAATTGGAATGTTGTGAATCAATAGGATATGATCTTTTCTTAGTTTGGGAAAATTGAGAATTGATTTACCTTCAGGATAGAAATATACCTGAAAGTCGTATTAGTCAATTAAGGAACCGGTTTTGTATGGCTAGAACATGAATTTCATTTAATCATAGAAATGTAGGTGGACAGTTCATGATTCGTAAGTTGGTTTAAATACGAGAGTTTTAATCCATTGGCAATAGTTCTTGGCTAGCAACCGGAGGAAAAGTTAACCAATTTATATCGATAATTTATTTCCTTACATGTTCGTTTAACCTCAGCATGCTCACATTCATAGTTCAGACTCAAATTATATAATCTTTGTAAATTTAGGATAAAATTAGAAATCAAAATATCAAACTCTTCTTTGCACTATTGTCTTCATTGTTAGAGTTAAAATATAGTACACTTGAGTAGATTGCTACCTTATCCCAGTCCCTGTGGGATCGATACTTGGCGTCGTTGCCGGGGACTGGCAATTGGTGAATTTTTCTTAAGTGTTAATTTACTATATTTTTTTTCTTAGTGTTGACAACTTGGTCTTAGACTGTATTTTGCAGATATAATCTCTGTTGAACACTAGCAAGGGACAAGGAGCTGCTGGACTCATATTTAGAGCCTGAAATACTCTTTTATCGTCAGCGGAGAGAAGCTCTAGAGAGAAAGCTGCAGTTGCTCAGACAAAAAATTATGGAGCAACAACAGAATCCACCAGTAGTACGGGCAATGTTAGTGCCCGAGGAAGTAGCAGCTAGGCCGGTTCGTGAGGTGGAAATGCCAAAATTGTGAAGTGATAGTATAATGTAGAAATAAATAGTAAACAAACTCTTCTTCTCCTGCCACAGCTGGTTTTGGTTTACTATTGTCTATGAGGTGATCACTATTTTAATATTGCCATGCTTGTGTTTTAATTTAGATTCATTTCTAGTATAGTGCCTTGTGTTGTAGTATTAGAGATGTTGGCTCTTTTAGTTTGCTATTTTGGTGTTGATATTGAGTTCAATTGAACCGGTTCTCTATTATACATAATAATTGAAATAATATATTTGGATAGGCTGCCGAAAAATATCGAGATCCAACACCAAGTGAGATACATTTGCACGTCCATACACATGGTCATGATGGAAAATATTTTATTAATGAACATGCACGAATTGTCCATGTAAGCCTAAAATTTTTAATTTTATTGACTTTTGTCATTCATGTCTCTTTTCATTTGGCAAAATTGCATAGTTAGTATTCTTGATTGTTTTAATTCCATTACTTATTGCAGAAAGATATGAAGAATATTGTAGGAAAAAATAGAGTCTCAGCCTGACATTGATCAATATGAAGCATTTTTTCAAGCCACGGGTGGAGAAAAGAAGAGAAGAGTATATTGTCTTGGATCTCAAGCAAAAAGTTACTATGGGCCAAATCTTTGTATCAATTCTCAATTGGATGCTTCGTCATCCGTACCACCTTCAATTTCTCATTTAGCATCAACAGAAAATTTGGACGAGCTTGTGAAGTGATTGGTTCTTGCACAGACTGATCACATGCTTCCTATATTTGTTGAGCGCGTACGTGAAGTGACACATATAGTGCCTACTCCCCTACTAACGTAGACAATGTTGATGATCCTTTTGTTTCAGATGATGACCATAATAATCCGTCCATTCATTAATTTTTGATATTGTCTGTTTTTTGTTAGAAGGAAAAAATTATATAGTAACAACACTTGATGGATGTGGGTTCTTATATGTAGTTACTAGATGCTTTATGTGTATGTTTTGAACTTAATTATGTGATTTGGGTTTGCTATATATCTTGTTAAACATTATTTTAAATGAATGTTATTTATATTTTATGATATTTAGTCATTTAGATTTAATATATTTTAGTAGGGTATATTTTATAAATAAATAGATTGAAAATAAAAATTCTTGGGATAAATTTTGCGACGGATTTATACCGTAGCTAAATATGAGACTGATTACGAAAAATTCTTGCGACCAAATTTGTGATGGATTCATATCGTCGCTAAATATGTAGCGATAGATTAGCAAAATAATTTCATCCAAATTAATAAAATAACAAAATAAATTATGGAGACGGAATTATTAAACTTGGCGACAACTAGTCCGTCGCTAATGTGTTGCTATGAATATCATAAACGTCGCTATATCATCACTAATTTAGCTATGGAATACGTTATTCCATCGCTAAGATGTTAGCAATAGCCATTATAGTAACGGTCCTCAATCTGTCACCAATGCATCGCCAATCATATTTAACGATGGATATTTTCCATTTCTAAATGCTTTTTTTTTTGTAGTGTAAGAAGCAAACTCCACCCTTGATTTTTGTTCCGTTCATCACTCTCAGAATTTTCTGTATCTCTTCGATAAATTTCTAGTGATTCTCCTCAACCTTAGTCCCTGTAAACATGGTGGGTTCATTCTAATGAACTCTCTAATCCTTGATGCTCCTGACCAGTCATGAGAACTAGAGCTGATAGATGCTGAGCGCTAAAGGCCTGACTCAGCAGCAACCAATTGTGTGAGCATTTGAATAGCTCCTCTAAATTCTGCTTCTGAAGTACCAATACAAAGAGGCTGAGGAACAGGTGCTTATGGAACCTTTACATTATTGGAAGGTGCATTCTGAGCTCTGATACTCGCATCCTAGACCATCGAGCGAGCCCCATTTCTAGTCTACATCCTAGTCTGTAGAGGCAGATTGGCTATGTTCTTTCCAGCATAAACCTCAGCACTAGCAGTGTTCCTTTCACTGTCGGTACATTTTGAGGCATGATGTTAAATACATGAATGCATGAGTTAAGAGAAAATATTTATAGAGTTAAACTCTATTGCACGAGCTAGAGTATGAATGAAGTGTAGTATTTCCTAACTCCCAATCGCCTCACCATTATAAGTGTGGCACATTTCAGACCTATAAGCAAGACTTTATTAGGTGCAGCTTCATAGACATTCTAGGACTCTTGAACCTAAAGCTCTAATATCAAGTTTATCATGCCTCGAGCCTACACCCCATGTGTGGCCGGCACTCAAACCACTATTAGTCGAAGTGAATCCTTGTCATAGCTTATAACTAACTAAGGTAGCTATATAGAAACTATAATAGAAGTGGGTCAACATGCTCAGTTATAAAAAAATAAATTCATTAATTGAAACTGAATAAAAATGTTAATAAATAACATCAACAACATCAATCCTCTTTCTAGTTTATGAAGCCCCTAAATATCGAAGAATGTGTGTATCGCGCCCCGAGCTTACACCCTGGGCGTAACACGGTACTTGAAGCCACAAGTGACCCCAAGTCAACCCCTGGTCTATCAGTCACTAGCATTCTGAGTAAACATGCACAACCAAACTTTAAAATAATATCATAAAACATTTATAAAAGACAAGTCTGAAAACGTAAAGTTCGAAACAAGTGAATAATACAGATAAACTTGAAAACCATGTTTGTCTGAAAGCCATCTAACTGAGGAGTTGCTGGGACAAGCCCCCAGCAAACTCTAAGTATAACTGAAATAATAATTCAATTGAAAGAAAGTAAGACAAGGCCCTCGAATGATGAGGACTCACACTTCGGCTGCAGCAGAGGAGTATCTGGATCACAACGGCTAACATTGCTGAGTGTGGGAACCTGCAGCTACATAATGAAATGATACAGCATAAAAGTATGTGTTAGTACTTTGAATGTACAGAGTATGCGAGAAAAACATGAATGACATGAAAAACTAGAAACTAAACTGGCATGACATGAAATGACCAACTGAAATATTGAAAACTAAATCAACTGATATAAAACTAATATGGTCAAAAATGACCCTGGCTGATGGTCATAAACATGCCCTATGTCTGAAATACAGAGTCTGAGATACTTCACTAAACTGATCTGGGCTGAAGAATCTGCGAATAAACTGTACTGACTAGTGGAAGAGGCTATAACCGACATATAACCGCATGTGATAGATGTGGATTCCAATGTACGCACCCCGTCGGTAGGACCCAATATACCTTTCCAGGGTGTAAAGGCATGGACTGTGAAAATCATTGTCAAAAGGGGGATGTTAAACCAAGTAAATAAACCCTACGGCGGCAACATAATTTTGGAACCGGGTGTGCTGGAACCTCGGCCCTTTCGGTGCTAAGTCCTACTCCCACTAGATAATCCTATTACTGCTACTACTAACAAGCGGATAGCTAGATAATGGGGTCCAAGAATAACATGACCCACGGAAACTGTCAAAGAGTTCCCTGAGCATCTTATAGGACCAGATTTGGAAATTGAGTTCCAAGACTGGTCAAAGTTGCTTATCTGGGTGCGTCGTAACCGTCTAGAGAACCAACTGATAACTGAACTGCGGTCCAGGGGCTGTCAGAGCTATAATTAAATGTCATGACCGCCTAATGGACCAAATAATCTGAGTTCTGAGTCTGAGTCTGATAACTGGGAGGCACCACTGACACCTCGAAAATAAATTGGAGTCAAGCTGAACAGTTGACATTTTTCGGACAACACGAAGGTTGCTAAAATTTGACTAAAGTTAGACTGATGTTATTCTGACTGAGACTAGACTGATACATTTATGTGTTCTAGCTGACTAAATTACTATGCATCTAATAGAGAGCTCATTTATGGCAACGACCTGGAAAAATTCATAATATAAGGCAATTTCAAGAATTTTGGGATTTCATGCAACAGAGCAAAAGTCATTCTCATTAATGGGATATTTGCTCAACAAATATATATATATATATATATATATATATATATATATATATATATATATATATATATATATATATATATATATATATATAGGAAATTCTAGAAAATTCAGCCAAAATCATCTTTCATTCACTGGAGAGAACTCAACAAGTAAAATCATTACTCAAAAATTAGGGCTTAAATTCACCTTTGTAATAACACTGACAATCTGATAAGGAACTGATGGAAATTATATCAAAAATAAATATGAACATCATTCTAAGTGAAAGAAACGAAATTAAACATGAATGTTTCTCATACTCGAAAGCTCAGGGCTCAAAACTGATAGAAAAAATAGAGGAGGACTTTGGGGATGCAAGGGAAGGACAATCCCCTTGCTAAAACCCCACATACCTGCAAAGAAACCTAGAGAATCTGCCTAAAAATCGAAGAGAAAAGTTCCGCCCTAGCCCTTGCTCTGGAACACTCTGACAGAGAATTGTAGGATGTTCTTCTGAGGATTAGCGTGAGAATGAGGGGAGGAACCCTTTTCCCCCACTAAAACTTCTAAAACTGAAGCTAAAAAGACATGGTTTAGGGTCCAAAAGCATAGAAAAGTCGATTTTTCCCTTAATGAAATTTCCCTGAAAAATAGTTCTAGCCCCTACCACGACTCGTACTAGGACTCGTACCACGAAGTCACGACTCGTGGTCATCTCACCATTTTTTTCCATATTCTGAAACTGGCCACGACTCGTAGTACCATCCTACGGGTCGTACTGTCAGTCGTGGTAGCATCTACCCATACCAACTATGACTTGCCCACGACTCCTCATCACGGCCCGTTCCTACATCCTACGAGTCGTACCATGACTCTTGACTACTCACTAGCACCACTGAGAATTTCACCATGACTCCTAACCACGAATCGTACCTACACGTCACGATTGTAGGACCACCCGTGATATGACCTCAGGCTCTCGAACTTCATCACGACTCGAGTCACGAGTCGTAGGTCCTCACATGATTCGTACATCGAGTCGTCCTGGTGAAAAATTCCATGTTTTTGTGCAGTTACCAACTTAAACTCCTGGGACTATTCTTAGGCCCTTTCCGAGGTATTACAATATCTCCCCCTTGGAAACATTCGTCCTCAAATGTAGGGAACAAGCAGCAACCAGAAACATACATTTACCATATGCAAATATTGACCATTAAAGCCAAAAACTAACAGAATGACTACCCCCGAAAAGAACTGCATAGCTGAACTAAATTCAGACATCACTTACCTATATCATATCATAAAACAAACTTGCACGCATGAACGGAACATGAAAAACTGATTTGAGGTTTGGGGCAAAAACTGATACCTCAAGCAAAACTGAGCCAGAAGGGAACAAGTGGGGGTATTAAGCCATCATATCCACTTCAGCTTCCATGTAGCTCCCTGAACATGCTGATTTCTCCATAACACCTTCACTGAAGCTACTTCCTTGTTCCTCAATTTACGAACATGATGGTCAAGGATTTGGACTGGTACCTCCTCATAGGTAAGACTATCCTTGACTGCCACACTATCCAGTGGCACCACAGACGTTGGATCTCCAATACACGTTTCCAAAAGTTATACATGGAAAACTAGATGTACAACTGCTAGTTCTGAAGGCAACACTAGGTCATAGGCCACCTTGCCGATACGCCGCAAAATTCTATAGGGTCCCATATACCTAGGACTGAGTTTCCCTTTCTTTCCAAACCTCGTCACCCCTTTCATGGGAGAAATTTTCAAGTATACCCGATCATCAACTGAAAACTCCAACTCTCTTCTTCGCACATCAGCATAGGATTTCTGACGGCTCTAGGCTGTTTTCCATCTTTCTCGGATGAGCAAAACTTTCTGCATCGCCTCGTGAACCGAGTTTTGCCCTATGAAGGTAGCTTTACTGACTTCAAACCAACCTATAGGATTTCTACACCTCCTACTATACAATGCGTCAAACGGGGCCATCTGAATTCTAGAATGATAGATGTTGTTGTACGCAAACTAGATAAGAGACAAATGGTCATCCCAAATACCCTTAAAATCGATTGCACATGCTCTTAGCATATCTTATAAGGTATGAATGGTCCGCTCAGCTTGTCCATCTATCTGCGAGTGAAAAGTTGTACTGAGCTTGACCTGGGTACCTAGTCCGTTTTGAAAAGATTTCTAGAAGTGAGAGGTGAATTGGGTACCTCTGTCTGAAATAATGGACAAGGGAACCCCATGCAGTATGACTAGCTCCCGAATGTAAAGTCTAGCGTAATCCTCAGCTGAATCTGTGATTTTCACTGGGAGGAAATGTGCTAACTTAGTCATCCGGTCTACTACCACCCAGATAGAGTCATGTTGCCGATGAGTCCGAGGTAGACCCGTAATGAAGTCCATGTTTATTTCTTCCCACTTCCGTGTGGGTATACTGATATCCTGAGTCATACCTCCCGGTCTCTAGTATTCTACCTTTACTTGCTGGCAGTTGGGGCACTTAGCTACAAATTCAGCAATATCTCTTTTCATGTCGTTTGACCAGTAAATATCCGGTAAATCATGGTACATCATAGTAGCACCAGGGTGAATGGAATATCTAGAACTGTGCGCTTCATCCAATATCTTCTGTCTCAACTCGCTGGCATCTGGTGCACATAAATCTACCCTGGTAACGGAGCACACCATCTCCCCCTTTGGAGAAAGCTTCTATCTCTTTTCTAAGAACTGCCTCCTTAAGCTTAAGCAAAATGGGATCTTCATCTTTCCTAGAATTAACTTCCACAACTAAGGAAGAATCTGACCCGCTCTACATAATTACTCCACCTTCAGCTGAATCCACCAACTGTACTCCCAACCAGGCTAGCCTTTGAATATCTTTAGCCAATTCCTTTTTGCCTTCTTCTACATGAGCCACGCTGCCCATAGACACTCTACTTAGTGCATCAGCCACCACATTGGCCTTTCCTGGGTAATATAGCACGCCAATGTCATAGTCTTTCAATTGTTCTAACCACCTTCTCTAACGAAGATTTAGGTCCTTCTGACTGAACACATACTGCAGACTCTTATGATTTGTAAATTCATCTACGTGAGCTCCATATAAGTAATGTCTCCATATTTTTAACACGAACACCACCGTTGCCAGCTCCAAGTCATGAGTCCAATAGTTCTTCTCATGGACTTTAAGTTGTCAAGAGGCATAGGCTATCACTTTACCCTACTGCATCAAAACGCAATCAAGTCCAACTCGGTAGGCGTCACAATATATAACAAACCCTTCTGTTCCTTCTGGAAAGGTCAAAACTAGAGCGATAGTGAGTCGAGTCTTCAACTCCTGAAAACTCTTCTCACACTCATCTGACCACTGAAATTTCACCTTCTTCTAGGTCAACTTGGTCAGAGGAGATGCTATGGAGGAGAAACCTTCCACAAACCGTCGGTAATAGCCTACTAAACCCAAGAAACTCCTTATCTTGGTAGGAGAGGTAGGTTTGGGCCAATCCTTCACTACTGAAATTTTGTGAGGGTCTACTTGTATTCCCTCACCGAATACCACATGACCCAGGAATGACACAGACTTTAACCAGAATTCACAATTGCTGAATTTGGCAAATAATTGGCGATCTCTGAGGGTCTGTAATGCTAACCTTAGGTGATTGGCATATTGTTCCTCATTTCTGGAGTACACCAAAATATTGTCGATAAATACGATGATGAACATATCTAGGTACGGCTTGAAAACCCTGTTCATCAGGTCCATGAAGGCTACTGGGGCGTTTGTTAACCCAAAGGACATTACCACAAACTCATAGTGACCATACCGAGTTCTGAATTCTTTTTTCGGTATGTCACTCTCTCTAACCCTTAACGAATGGTACCTCGACCTGAGGTAAATCTTGGAAAAGCAACTGGCTCTCTGAAGTTGGTCGAATAGATCGTCAATTCTGGGAAAAGGGTACCTGTTCTTAACTGTGACCATGTTCAGCTGACAGTAATCTATACACATTCTGAGGGTACCGTCCTTTTTACGCACGAATAACACTAGAGCACCCCAATGAGAGATGCTGGGTCTGATAAAACCCTTGTCAAGAAGATATTTTAGCTACTCCTTCAATTCCTTAAGCTCCGCTGGAGCCATTCTATAAGGAGGGATAGAGATGGGCTGAGTATCTAGTAGGAGATCCATTCCGAAGTCTATTTCCCGCTCAGGGGGAACTCCGGGAAGATCCTCAGGAAATACATCTAGGAACTCATTGACAACTGGAACTGACTGAGTGGTTGGGGTCTTAGAGTTGGAATCCTTGATCCGAACCAGATGATATAGACATCCTTTGAAAATGAGTTTATGGGCCTTAAGGTAGGAAATAAACCTAGGCGCTGAACTGCTGCCCGACCATTCTAAAACTGGTTCATTAGGAAACTAGAATTTGACAACTCTAGTTCTGCAGTCAACTGAGGCATAGCAAGAGTGTAACCAATCCATGCCAAGAATAAGGTCGAAGTCGACCATATCTAGCTCTACAAGATCAGTTGGATTAACTTTACTCAAGACTGAGATTGGCCAGTTTCTATACACCCGGCTGGCTCTAACTGACTCGTCAACTAGGGTGGAGACTGAAAATGGTTCTAAGAGGACCTTTGGACTGATGTTGAACTGGACTGCTATATAGGGAGTCACGAATGAAAGAGTGGCTCTTGGATCTAAGAGAGCATACACGTCTAGATGGAAGAGACAGAACATACCAATTACTACGTCAGCAGAGCTTTCCTGATCCTGACTAGAAGATAGAGCATAGAAACGATTCTGGCGTTGACTGCCATTTGTACCTGATGAGTTGGCCTACTGAGCTTGTCGACTTGCTGGAGCTGCTGAGGTAATGGATTGTGATCTCTCTCGCCCTACTGACGGGCACTCTCTAAGTCGGTGCCCAAGCTGTCCACATCCAAAACAACCCTCTCTACCCTGAAGACACTCTCTAGGATGATTCTTGCCGCACTTGGGACAAGATAGATACTTTTGTCTTGTATTGTGGGCCTGAGACTGAGTGCCAGAAGACCCACCCCTCCGATCTTGGCGGTACCGAAAGGTTGGGGCGCTGGCTGAGCTAGGTGTTGGGGCCCTCTGCTGTTGCTGCTGTGGGAGGCTACCACCGCCAGATCTCTGGTGGCCAAAATCTGTATGACCAGTTCTTTCCTGCTTTTTCTTACATTCCATATCTTTCAGCTTCTCTGCCTCAATCTGTTGGGCATACACAATTAAGCTAGAAAGGTCCATGTCCTTGATTAGGATTGTCGTCCTGCACTCTTTGAGGACTAGATTAGATACTCCATTTACGAACTTCGGAGAGCCCTTGGCTCGGCCTCCATCTCTGGAGCATACTTTGACAGTCTAGTAAACTCCATAGCATACAACTCCACTATCCGGTTGCCCTGCCGTAGGTTCATAAACTCTGCCATCTTAGCCTCCCTCAACCCCCAGGGAAAGAACCTATCTAGAAAAGTTGTATGAAACTCCTCCCATACAACTGGTCCTGCTTCTATTGACTGCCCCTCCTTCCACTGCTCGTACCAAACCTGGGCTACCCCTTTTAGCTGTTAGGCAGCCAGGTCATTACTTGCAGAGGAGCTGACACCCATGGTCCAGGTGATCTTACTAATCTCAACTATAAAGCTTTGTGGATCCTCTCCCACTTAGTTCTATGAAAGTATGGAGGGTTCATCCGAGTGAAATCCCGCACCCGGGAAGCAGTTACAGACCCATTTGTGGCTACTGGAACCACCTGTTGTTTCACCTGATTAGTGACGGTCTGAGCAAGCAACTGAATGGCCTCCCTAAATTTGGCGGTAGACACAGAGTTGTCCTGAGGAACTGCTGGAGCTGGTGGAGCGGGTCTATTAGGGTTTCCGGATCTTAGTCCATTTCCACGTCGAGAAGGCATTGTTCACTGAAAGGAAATAGGACACGATTTATAAAGATGCCTTTGGAATTGGACTTTATGGCACAATAAAGAGCATGAAAAAAGTGGAATTTTCCTAATAACATCTCATAGACTCCTCATCATAAGTGTGGCGCGCTTCACACCCATGAAAAGGACTCTACCAGATGCGGCTTTCATACATTCCGAGGATACTCCGAACCTAGGGCTCTGATATGAAGTTTTTCACACCCCGAGCTTACACCCTGGGTGTAACACGGTACTTGAAGCCACAAGTGACCCCAAGTCAACTCCTGGTATATCAGTCACTAGCATTCTGAGTAAACATGCACAAAGAAACATTAAAATAATATTATAAAACATTTATGAAAGACAAGTATGAAAATATAAAGTTCAAAACATGTGAATAATACAGATAAACTTGAAAACCACGTCGGTCTAAAAGCCATCTAACTAAGGAGTTGCTGGGACAAGCCCCCAGCTAACTCTAAATATAACTGAAATAATAATTCAACTGAAAGAAAGTAAAACAAGGCCCTCGAATGATGAGGACTCACACTTCGGCTGCAGCAGAGGAGTATCTGGATCACAACGGCTAACGATGCTTAGTCTGGGAACCTGCAGCTGCATCATGAAACGATACAACATAAAAGTATACGTCAGTACTTTGAATGTACTGAGTATGCGAGAGAAACATGAATGACATGAAAAACTAGAAACTGAACTGGCATTACATGAAATGATCAACTGAAATGTTGAAAACTAACTCAACTGATATAAAACTAATATGGTAAAAAATGACCCTGGTTGATGGTCATAAACATGCCCTATGTCTGAAATATTGAGTCTGAGATACTACACTGAACTGATTTGGGATGAAGAATCTACGAGTAAATTGTACTGACTAGTGGGAGAGGCTATAACCAACATATAACCATGTGAGCTAGACGTCGAGTTCGATGTACACACCCCGTTGGTAGGAGCCAATATGCCTTGCTAGGGTATAAAGGCATGGACTGTGAAAATCACTATCAAAAGGAGGCCATTAGGCAAAGTAAATAAAACCTATAGTGGCAACGTAGTTCTGGAACCTGGGTGCGTTGGAACCCCGGCCCTTTCGGTGCTAAGTCCTACTCCCACTAGATAATCCTATTACTACTACTACCGACAAGCGAATAGCTCGATATTGGGGTCCAAGACTAATCAGACCTAGGGATACTGTCAGAGAGTTCCTCGAGCGTCTTATAGGACCAGATTTGGAAATTGAGTTCCAAGACTGGTTAGAGATGCTTATCTAAGAGTGTCCTAACCGTCTAGAGAACCAACTGATACCTAAATTCGGGTCCGGGGGCTGGTCAGAGCTATAATTGAATTTCATGACCGCCTAATAGACCAAATAATCTGAGTTTTGAGTATGAGTCTGATAACTGGGAGGCACCACTGACACCTCGAAAATAAACTGGAGTTAAACTGATCAGTTTAGATTTACTGGACAACACAGAGTTTGCTAAAATCTGACTGAAGCTTGGTTGATCTGATTCTGACTGAGTCTAGGCTGATACATTTCTATGTTCTAGCTGACTAAATTACTAAGAAGCTAACAGAGAGCTCATTTATGCCAACAACCCGGACAAATTCATAATATAAGGAAATTTCAAGAATTTTGGGAATTTCATGCAATAGAGCAAAAGTCATTCTCGTTAATGGGATATTTGCTCAACATATATACAGGAAATTCTAGAAAATTCAGCCTAGATCATTCTTCATTCACAGGAGAGAATTGAACGAGTAAAATCTTTACTCGAAAGATAGGGATTAAATTCACCTCTGTAATAACACTGACAATCTGATAAGGAATTGATGCAAATTGTATCAACAATAAATATGAACATCGTTCTAAGTGAAAGCAACGAAAATAAACATGAATGCTTCTCATACTCAAAAGCTCAGGGCTCAAAAATGATAGAAGAAATTGAGGAGGACTTTTGGGACGCAGGGGAAGGACAATCCCTTTGCTAAAACCGCACATACCTAGCAAAGAAACCTGGAGAATTTGGCTGAAAATCAAAGAGAAAAGTTCTGCCCTAGCCCTTGTTCTGAAATACTCTTAGAGAGAATTCTACGATGTTCTTCTAAGGATTAGTGTGAGAATGCGGGGAGGAAACATTTTTCCCTACTAAAACGTCTAAAACTGAAGCTAAAACGACATGGTTTAGGTCCGAAAGCATAGGAAAGTCAAATTTTCCCTTGATGAAATATCCCTGAAAAACAGTTCTAGCACCAACCACGACTCGTACCATGAGTCATACCATGAAGTAACGACTTGTGGTCACCTCTCGTGGTCACCTCACCATTTATTTCCATCTTCTGAAATTGGCCACAACTCACATACCATGACTCATAGTACCAACCAAGGGGTTGTACTGTCAGTTGTGGTATCATCCACTCATACCAATATGACTTACACACGACTCCTTATCACGACTCGTTCCTACATCCTACAAGTCGTACCATGACCCGTTACTGCTCACTGGCACCACTAAGAATTCACCATAAGTCGTACCTACGTGTCACGATTCATAGGAACACTCGTGATATGACCTCAGGCTCCCAAACTTCATTACGACTCGAGTCACGAGTCGTAGGTCCTCACCACGATTCGTACCTCTAGTCTTGCTGGTGCAAAATTCCATGTTTTATTTCGATTACCAACTAAAACTCCTGGGTCTATTCTTTATCCCTTTTCAGGGTATTACAATGTGTTGGGAAAAGATTCCTCGGCTACCTCAAAGAACTACTAACAATACAAAAAGCAAGAGATAAACTGGAGTCCTCCGGAAAGTAGGAGGTCTCACCATTGTTCAATCGAGAAGATCCTATAGATACGTATGTTATTAGTTCGGTATACCTAAATTTGCATAAAAAAGAGATACAGTTCTAAATAGCATCAGTATATTGGCAGGTACAGAATTTAATATAGCTAAATAAAACAACTGGCTTAAACTAAAATATTGAACTGGATGAATAAACTAAATGCAAATCAAATTTTCTAAATGATACAATAAAACACATGTATATTTATTGTGTAAAATAGTTATGCATCTTAAAACCATACATCAACGTAAGTTTCTGAAAATAGTTTACTTTAGTTGGGAGTTTCTCTTAACCGACATACACCATGAATCAACATATGATATCCAATCTCTAGCCCGGTTGGGAGAGCGTCCAAATCCTTGCCAGGGAAAATGAAGAAACTAATTGTGGATCCATATTAAGCCCTTACTAGGGGCTATTTTTAGGATTCGCTCAAACCAATGGCACAACCCTAACCTAGTTCTGGGGCTTTGGGTTATTTGAACCCTTCACCTATCTCAGTGCTAAATAATCCTTTGAAAAACTATGCTCATACAAGTATGCCTATCTGAGGTAGTTGAAACATCTTTATTGAGCTCTTTAGCTCAAAGTAAAAATAGATATTTAAAATACTGATGAGCCTCTACACTCAAATCTATATAAAACAAGTAAGCTTCTATGCTCAAAAATATGTATTTCAAAAACAAGACTTTACTTTATTTTTGAAAATCATAATATAAACTGAGCTAGCTAACTGAAATTCTTTTATAAAAACTCTCTGAAATCTTCTATCACTTTAGTTATGAAAATAATGCATATATCTGATAGTACAATGTCTTCAAGATATAACTTTTCATGCAATTGGGCATACGGGATAGAATGATATGAACCATAATAAAAAAAATTAAGAGAATAAAGATATAATATGGTGTAATAAGGAATCAACAATGAATACTCAAGTTATAGGAAAAATATACCAAATTTATAAAATTACATAGAAACCCTAGCCTTACATACCTCAAACGCTCTAATCTTCAATGGGGAAATCTGGAAACCTAGCTCTGTGTTATACCTCGTAGGCTTCCCGGCACCTAGATGACCTATTCGCACGTTGGTTAAGCATATTTGAAGGCCATACGTGCTAAAGAAAGGCCTAGGAAAAAGATCGGACGAGAAACCTGTCGAACCATCACGGAAGGAGCTGAGGCAAAGCCCCTCCGCGATGGCAACGTGTCACGGAGGTGGAGCCTCCGCGTTGGCTCCGTGACACGTTGGCCTTGTCCAGGCCCAAATATATAAAGCCCCACTTCGGTTTTAAATCATTTTAACTTATAAATTTCCAGTGAAACAGAGGGGAAAAACCAGAGGAAGAAAAGGAATGAAGAGGGTAATATAATTTTCATCCGATTACGCTGCTAAACGTTGTCCAAACTCAAATTAACCTCAGATACTGAGGTATTTAGCAGCAGAGAGCATTCCTACGGATTTAGTTTCATGAAATACGGTCGACGAATCGTCGAGCTACCGAGCTAAAGTAAGTAGAATTGCTCCAAACTAGTGTCTATGTGTTCCTAGAATATTTCTCCCTTCTGGACCTTTGAAAAATAGCGAGTTTTCGACCGTCTTTCGATAAGCCTAAGTTTAGGCTATAAATTATATCAAAAGTGACGTTGTTCTTTAAAATAAAGCTATATTTGGTATTAATTGATATATTTATAAATGCAGTTGGGAGAAATAGTTGAAGTGTTGGCCGAGACTCATCCGACAGACGGTTAGTTCGAGGATAAGGTATGTAAAGCTAGTTTCCTCGGCAAGTTAGTAAATCTCGGTATAGTAAAGTAATTTAAAGGCCACTAGAATATTCAGAAGTCATGTGTTCTGTTTATTACGAATGTTGATACGATATTAGAAGCATCATGTTATAATTAGCGCGAAACTTGCTAGCACGATATAGTTTCTAATATAAGTGTTAGGAACTGCACAGCATGTGATCTTGGGCAGATTTATATGCCCAAGTGATACTCAAAAGTATTATTTTCGCCTTGTTTGTGTGCAATATGTATATATTCTCATGTAATTGTTAATAAAATATGAATTTATACTAACAACCATGATTAGCATTTGTTTTGCAGGAAAATATGATTTTTAGGAGCTAAAATGCATGTTGGAACTATATCGGAGTTGGACTTGGAAACAAGCGTGGAAAAGACATTGGAATGCAAAAATTGTAGGGGCTCCGCGATGGAGCCGTGCCACGCTACCATCGCGGAGGCACACTGCCTGGAGAGGCAATTAAATGGCAATTGCCAGTGAGGCCTAGCGACAGCTCCGTGGCACGGAGATAGGCCTCCGTGTTGGCCTCCGTGCCACGTTGAGGCTAATTTACCGGACCCTGGATTTCCAGTGAAGGTCCGCGTCCACGCCGTGTCACGGAGGCAGTGCTCTGCGTTGACCTCCGTGACACGTTGCTTGTTATTCCGGGAAAAATTTCCCTCTAGTATAAATAGCACACTTAGGTTTATTTTAATTAGTTCAGACTTGGTGGAGCTAGGACGTGGGTTAGCAGCAGTTGAGGGACGAAAAAGCTAAGAGATTTCTTCTCTTCCTTCCTTTTTTCAATCAATTGTATGTATGATTTACACTTGTTTTAGGATGATCAATCCACAAATGAGTGGCTAATTCTCTTCCTTGCTAAGGTTTTGAACATGTGTAGTGAATTTTGATTGTAAATGATATGGTTTTCTTCTTCTTCTTTCATGTTGTTCTATTAATTCTTGTTCTTACTGCATTAGTGCTTGGCCGACATTAATGTACATCTAAAAAGTCCAATTTCACTCGAGAGAGCAATAAATTGGAAAGTTGTGAATTAATAGGGTATTGTTCTTAACTTGATTTGGGAAAATTGGGTTTTGATGTGCTTTCCTGATAGAAATATACTTAAAAGCCGTATTAGTCAATTTAGGAACCGGAATCGTATTGCTAGGTCGTAAATTGCATTTGATCACAGAAATGTAGACGAATGGTTTATGATTCTTAAGTGAAATTAAATATGAGAGTTTTAATTTCTAGGCTAATGTTCTTGGCTAGCAACATGAAGAAGAGATTAACCGAATTATTATTATAATCAAACTCATTACTTGTTCTTAACCTTGGCATGCTCATATCCATAGTTTAAATTCACAGTAAATAATTGTTAATAGTTTTAGTGTATATTTTATAAACAAAAACTCAATTAACTGTTGGTTACGTTGTTGTTAGCATAGTTAGAAGTAAGATAAGAATATAGTATACTTAGGCAAATTTTACATACCCTGAGCCTCCTTGGATCGATAATTGGCTTACTTAGCCACTTTATTACTTGTTTGACCACGTGCACTTGCGTGTCGGTTTATAATATATAATACCAACCGAACAGACCGAACAAGTTTTTGGCGCCGTTGCCGGGGAGGCTAGGCAAATTTGTGAAATTGTGTTTAGTGTAAATTTACTGTATTTTTATTTTTATTTTCTTAAGTGTTAACAACTTGGTCTTAGCCTGTATTTTGCAGATTTTGTTTCTGTGAACACTGGCAAGGGACAAGGAGCTGGTGGAATCTTACTTAGAGCATGAACGTGAATTTCATAGTCAACGTAGAGAAGCTCTACAAAAGAAGCTGCAGTTGTTCCGACAATCTATTATGGAGCAACAAAATCCACCAGTTGTGAGGGCAGTGTTAGTGCCCGATGAAGCAGCAGCAAGGCCGGTTCGCGAGGTGGCAATCCCACACGCTAATAATGTACATTCTAGCATCCGCAAACCAGAGCCTGGAGGGAGGTTTGAATTAAAGCAGAATAAGGTGCAACTCTTGCACACAAGCGGGCAATTTACCGGTCTCTCTCATGAAGATCCACAACAACATCTCCAAAACTTTTTGGAGATAAGTGACACTTATATACCCGCTGGAGTGTCACCTTATTATGTTCGGCTCACCTTATTTCCGTTTTCCTTACTTGGTGAAGCCAAGAGGTGGTTAAAAGCTGAACCACCCAATTCTATATCAACGTGGGATGATCTTGCACGGAAGTTTTTGATTAGATTTTTCCCTTTTGGTAAAACAGCCAGACTTAGAAGTCAAATTCTAAGTTTTAAACAGAGGGAGGGAGAAAATTTATATCAAGCCTGGGAAAGATTTAAATCCATGTTGCGGGACTGTCCTCATCATCATCAGTCCAATGAGGTGTTGGTACACACATTTATTGAGGGTTTGGAACCCCACACTAAAATTCTGTTAGATTCAACAGCTGGAGGGCAAGCGCTGGAAAAGACTTACGAGGAGCTGTACACTTTGCTCAACCGAATTTCACAAGGCAATCCAGAATGGAATGCAGATTCATCTCGAGGTGGAGCAAGGAAAGCAGCGGGAGTGCTTGAAGTGGACGGATTTACAGCTATCGCTGCACAGATAGCTGCCTTGCAAAATCAGTTAAATAATCACTTCAGCAATATGAACTTGAACCAGCCTGCAGCTTCAGTCAATGCGGTCCAACAGATGTGGTGTGAAGTGTGTGGTAGTAGTGAGCATTCAGCTGAATGCTGTGGTGCAAATCCTAATTCTGTTAACTTTGTGGGCAATGCACAGAGAAATCAGCAGCAGTTTGGTAGTGGCTACAACTCAAATTGGAGGAACCATCCAAATTTTTTGTGGGGTAGCAACAACCAACGAGGACAAGGTTCTGGTCAGGGTATGCAGAGAAATCAAGGAGGGCAACAAAACTATCAAGCTCAATTCAGAAATCACAATGCCCCTCCTCCACCACCATCACCTACCATTGAGGAGATGTTCAAAACCATGATCGCTAATCAGGCACAATTGCAGGCTGACTATGTTAAATTGGCAGCCGAAGTGAAGAACAATCAGTTGGCGACCAAGGCTCTTGAATATCAGTTTGGGCAATTTGCTAGTGCCCAAAATACAAGACCCAGAGGAGGACTACCTAGCGACACGGATCCTAATCCTAAGCAGGAAAATGCAGTGACCACGAGGAGTGGCTTACAGTTGAAGGAGGTGGAACCGGAAAGACGCCTCAAAAGTCAGGAGCAGCAAATGTTGAGGGAGAGCAAATCTTAGATAGGGGGAAGACTAAAGAAGCTGAACCAGAAAGGCCTCCACCCCCGTTCCCTCAACGACTTAAGAAACACAAGGAGGAGGCGTATTTCAAGAAATTTATGGAGGTGCTTAAACAGGTACATGTTAATTTACCTCTTGTTGATGTCTTGCAGGGAGTGCCCAAATATGCAAAATATATTAAAGACATCGTGGCTAACAAAAGTCGCTTGACTGAGTATGCCACGGTGGCTTTAACGGAGGAATGCACTTCCCGGATTCAGAATAGACTGCCCACGAAACTGAAAGACCCTGGAAGTTTTACTATCCAGCTGACTATTGGGCAAAGTATCCGAGCTCGTGGATTATGCGACTTGGGGGCAAGTATAAATCTGATGCCATCTTCGGTATTCAGAAAGTTAGGTCTAGGGAGTCCTAGACCTACAACGGTAATCTTGCAGCTAGTGGACAGGTCCTTAGCTAAGCCGGATGGCATTGTTGAGGATGTGTTAGTGCAAGTGGGCTCCCTCATTTTTCCGGTCGATTTTATTGTTCTGGACTTTGAACCAGATGCTGAAGTCCCATTTATTTTGGGACGACCCTTTTTGGCAACTGGAAAAGCATTAATTGATGTAGCTGCGGGTCAACTTACAATGCGGGCACATGACAAGATAGAGGTGTTTGACGTGTACAAAGCACCCAAGCTCCCGATTGTAAATGAGGAACTCTCGGTGATTAATGTGATTGATCATGGGAATGCTAATATAATGAATGATTCCCGAGAGTTAACAGGAAGGCCACCAGATGAGGATGAGAACTACTGGGGGGAGGATAAGGATCGTGAAAAATCGTCCCTCACCCTAGTAGATAATTGAGCATAATGGACGTCGAGCCGCGACGGTAAACCAGGCGCTGCACGGGAGGCAACCCGTGAAAAGAAAAATATTCTATTTTTCTTCTTTTAATATAGTGTACATAATTTGTATTTTTTATTTTTCTTTTTTCTTTTTTCTTGATTTCGTACAAATTTTTCGTTTTAGTTAGTATTTTTTCATGGTAGTTAGGAAAATCTATTAATCTAACCAATTTCGTTTAGTGAGGTGATTTTCAGGTCTAACGGAGAAAAATATGCATGGAAGCGGGAAAAATAAGGCAAGGTATGAAAATAATTTTTATTGAAGAAACAGTGCACTGGGGCGTTGGCTCCGTGTCATGGAGGAGTGGCTCCGCGTTACACTCCGTGACACGTTGAAGGAAAAATCAGATTTTTTTAAAATTTCCAGAGAGCCAACGCGTTGGCTCCGTGTCATGGAGGAGGGGCTCTGCGTTACCCTCCGTGACACGTTGCCCTTTATTCAGTGCCGGGTCACACCGGGTTGCCGGGTGACCCGCGTGTTTTTTTTAAATTAACCCCGATTTTGCCCCTTTTCTCCCCATTTCTCTCCTCCTCCGCGACTAAAACACCCAATTCCCCCTCCCCAACCAACGTGCCACGCTAATAAGCAAGGAAAACGTCAAATTTCTTCGGTTCTTCAACTAAAGGTATGTTTTCATCGTTTCTCTCAAGGTTTTGGCGATTTTAGTCGAATTTGAGCATGTGAGGTGAAATATCACCCCAAGTAGCAATTAAACATGATGTTGAATTATTTTGTGATTGATTATGTTCGGATTGTTGTAATTAGCATTTGAACTTGTCGATTATGTGAATAATTCGAATTTGATTGAAATATTGCATTCTAGGGCTTGAGTTATTGAAATTGAATTGGGGAACTTGATAGTTTGATGAATTAGATGCCGGGATGTTGTTGTAAATTGAGATAAGTCGATGTAAATATTGTATGAATGTTAAGAGAAGACGAATTCTCGAATTGTTGGGGAAAATGCGAAAATTTTGTAAATTGGTTTGATTATTTAGATTTGTATGTAAATAGAATTTTCGTTGTTGTTTTTGTTTTTTTGTTTTGTTGCTAAGTGCGATGATTGGATTGCTATCGATAGTAGGATTGGGAGTAGCTGTATGAAGTCTGAGTAGTACGCTAATCGTTATGCTGTCGAAATTTTTCGTGGACGCACTAAGCAATATACCTTATAGTTGCTTGTGTTTGGGGTTGTAAATAGAGTAATCCTTGTCGAAGTATTGTAAATATAGTTAAGGACTAAGTGTGGGGTAAACTTAGTTTAACCCGACCTTATCCTAAGTTAACTTGTATTTAGCTTAACTTTGTGCTTGTTTATGTATATTGACAGGTACAATGGCAAGTCGACAGGACAAGGGCAAGGGTGCTTCTACCTCAGGCATCGGACGGAAAAGATTGAGGTTGGGCAATGCAGTCCCAGCTGCACCAGCTGTTCCGCGCGGCCAACGCCGCCAATACGGAACAAGATGGGTAACCGATGAAGGGAAGAAGTGGTACGCGAAACATAAAGAAAACAAGTACTTCCCCGAGGAACATATTACACGGGAACCACTTGCACAGGAGTTCCCACGTATTGTGCAGAGAATCGAGGCAGCTGGGCTCAGCTTTATATTTCAGGAGCCCAAGGAGTGCAACCTACATTTGGTCCGGGAATTCTATGCAAACTGGAACCCGGCCATCAGAAGCCACACAATAAAAATCATAGGGCAGATTGTCACTCTGGAACCCCACCAATTTAATGCCATCGTCGGAGCGCGGGACACAGATGCTCACGTTCTCCGCCTGCTAAACATTACCCCACCGTACGCCGACATCAGATGTACGTTGTGTGGGGCTCGATCCAAAGCCTGATGGAGTAGACATAAGGAGAGGGGTTACCACCAGACTTTGCCTTATTCGCAGATGAATAGGGAGGCCAGAATATGGCTGAAGATTGTGTGTTCGTGCTTGATCCCGGGAGTTCATATGACGGATGTGACCCGGGACCGTGTCTTCTTGGTGTATGCCCTTATGAAAGGGCTTGAGATTAATGTTGGGGCAGTAATTATATCTGCCATGAAGAGAGCCAGACTGCACCAGGGCCACAGATACGGGTTTGGCGGACTCATCACCACCTTCCTCCGAGGCCTCAACATTGAGGAAGAGGCTTTGGACTATATTCCGCAGTTGGAGTGGAGGGCCCTCGATGTGACAAAAACTAAGGCCCCCGACACCACACACGGGCCAGTGATGACTTTGGGCGAGCGACATGCTCGTGACGATCAGTACATGGCACGTATGTTTGGCATGCAGATGCTGCAGCTATGGATTGGTGGGAGACCAGCCACCGAGGAAGAATTATGGCAGCTGGAGCTGGATTACCCATTTAGCGAGAATACAAGAGCCTTATGCCGAGTGGGACCAGCCTTCGTGGAGCCGACGGATGACGATGTCCCTACTGATGAGGAGACACGTCGTGAGGACTCCGATGTGGAGTCCGATGACGACGATGGAGCTGACTCAGATATGGGCGACGAGGCAGCAGCACCGTATGAAGAAGTCGAATATTTCAACTGATCAGGGAGTTCCACCACCCGAAATTTTGTTTTGTAATTTTTGTGAACACTGGGGACAGTGTTCGATTTAAGTGTGGGGTGGGGAGTAGCTAGGTGCTGGGACTTGGGCTCTAATTTGCTGTATGTTTTTCCTTGGTTTGTATGAATGTTTGTGTTTTCCCTGTTATGAACTGATTTGTGTTGTATCTGTATATATTTGTTTGTGTGGTTAATGATGTGTGGTATGAAAAGTTATGGTTGCCAGTGTAAATATTTTGTAAATATTTTTTTCTATCGAGATGATCGATATTTTTCAAAACTTTTCGAGAATATTTTGCACTTGTAAATATTTTCTTTCTATCAAAATGATCGATGTGTTGCAAAAATTTTCGGTTTTTATTTTTTTGGGTTTCTCGGAGTTTGTTTTCGGTTCTTTTACCGAGAATAGTCCCATTGAACCGATGTCATAGTTAGTGACCGTTCCCTATGATGGATGGATGGCGATCGTCTTAAGGGAAATGTAGTCGGTAGGAGTAGGTTTTTAATTTGTTTTTAATTTTTCTTTGGTGGATTGCATCAATGAACTGTAGTTGCTTTATGGTTGCAAAAATTTCGTTGCGTATGTAACTGATGTTCAAAATGTGAAAGTGATTCGTTCGAAAGCATGCAGTTTGGTAAATATGTTGAGTTACCGAGGCTGTAGAATTTGATTCAGTATGATTGAGGCTTAATTTTGAATTCATGTGATTGGCTAATTAGAGAGTCGGTGAATGCATCTTGATTCGAGCATGTGCATGAAGTGTGAAGTGAGGTATTGTTATTCCATGCCATTGTGAATTGTCTAGAACTTGCTTGGTGTGTATATAAAACGAAATGAAGGAGGTGTAGTGTTGGAAAGGATGTAGGCATTTCTTTGTTTTTAACCGATAGTTTCCATTTTTTTCTTGTCAAATTCTACCTTTTTATATGTTGTATACCCTAGTCAGCCCGTTGAGCCTTTAGCTGATTTCTTTCTTTCTTTTGTCCAAAATTGTATAAACTAAGCTTTATTCCTTCTTTTCATTAGCCCTAAAGTCTATACGAAGCTCTTAAGCGCCACAAAGAA
Organism: Datura wrightii; assembly: GCA_035772735.1. Lineage (NCBI taxonomy): Eukaryota > Viridiplantae > Streptophyta > Magnoliopsida > Solanales > Solanaceae > Datura > Datura wrightii. Next base: position 152,051,879 of record JASDFA010000018.1, read on the forward strand.
AAGAAAATGTTTCCCAAAGTGTTAAAGAGTGAAAAGAGTGAAAAGAAAAAGAAAAGCAGAGTGAGGAAAGAAAAGATGATGTTGAAGAGGCACTTGTTATAATTAAATGATATTGAGGGTACATGAAAACCCTTTGTTTTGTGTCAAGTGTGTTTGATGAAATGGGCAGTACGAAAGTAAACCAGCATGAATGGGAGAAAAGAGAAAAGAGAGGAACAATGTCCATGAGTCGATGGGAATGTGTTGAAAAGGCGCTTAAGGATGCTAGCGACTATTATTGGCTAATCCAATATATATACTAGATCCATAGCCCCGTTACAACCCATTAAAGTCCTACGTGATCCTATATTACATTTCTTTATATTAGTGGAGTAATACACTAAGGGCAAGCCTATGGGTCACGACATGATGCATGTGAATTCTTTTGGGAGAGAGAGTGAAATTAATTTTTATATGCCCCTACTTGCATGTTTGTGTGTTGCATGAACAAAAAGGGGAAGATTCTCTTGAGTTGTGAGGGCACATGCTTGATGAAAGATTGATTTTCGTGTCGGATGTCTTGATTAGCTGATTTGCATGAGTTTGCCGATATCAAGAATCAATTCTTAAAGTCTAGGAAGTCTTGATGTATTAAAGGTCATTGTATTGTAAGACCAAGCATGTTTTTGTGATGATTTGCAAAAATTGAATAATCAGTATGACAGTAGCGTAAATTGGTGCACCATAGTGACGAAGGTTGGGATGTAATTTGCATGAGTTTTGTATGTGTTGTTCGAGGACGAACAAGGATTTAAGTGTGGGGTAAGTGATCTTGGGCAGATTTATATGCCCAAGTGATACTCAAAAGTATTATTTTCGCCTTGTTTGTGTGCAATATGTATATATTCTCATGTAATTGGTAATAAAATGTGAATTTATACTAACCAACATGATTAGCATTTGTTTTGCAGGAAAATATGATCTTTAGGAGATAAAATGCATGTTGGAACTATATCGGAGTTGGACTTGGAAACGAGCGTGGAAAAGACATTGGAATGCACAAATTATAGGGGCTCCGCGATGGAGCCATGCCACGCTACCATCGCGGAGGCACACTGCCTGGAGAGGCAATTAAATGGCAATTGCCAGTGAGGCCTCGCGACAGCTCCGTGGCACGGAGATAGGCCTCCGCGTTGGCCTCCGTGCCACGTTGAGGCTAATTTACCGGACCCTGGATTTCCAGTGAAGGTCCGCGTCCACGCCGTGTCACGGAGGCAGTGCTCCGCGTTGACCTCCGTGACACGTTGCTTGTTATTCCGGGAAAAATTTCCCTCTAGTATAAATAGCACACTTATGTTTATTTTAATTAGTTCAGACTTGGTGGAGCTAGGACGTGGGTTGCAGCAGTTGAGGGACGAAAAAGCTAAGAGATTTCTTCTCTTTCTTCCTTCTTTCAATCAATTGTATGTATGATTTACACTTGTTTTAGGATGATCAATCCACAAATGAGTGGCTAATTCTCTTCCTTGCTAAGGTTTTGAACATGTGTAGTGAATTTTGATTGTAAATGATATGGTTTTCTTCTTCTTCTTTCATGTTGTTCTATTAATTCTTGTTCTTACTGCATTAGTGCTTGGCCGACATTAATGTACATCTAAAAAGTCCATTTTCACTCGAGAGAGCAAGAAATTGGAAAGTTGTGAATTAATAGGGTATTGTTCTTAACTTGATTTGGGAAAATTGGGTTTTGATGTGCTTTCCTGATAGAAATATACTTGAAAGCCGTATTAGTCAATTTAGGAACCGGAATTGTATTGCTAGGTCGTAAATTGCATTTGATCACAGAAATGTAGACGAATGGTTTATGATTCATAAGTGAAATTAAATACGAGAGTTTTAATTTCTAGGCTAATGTTCTTGGCTAGCAACATGAAGAAGAGATTAACCGAATTATTATTATAATCAAATTCATTACTTGTTCTTAACCTTGGCATGCTCATATCCATAGTTTAAATTCACAGTAAATAATTGTTAATAGTTTTAGTGTATATTTTATAAACAAAAACTCAATTAACTGTTGGTTACGTTGTTGTTAGCATAGTTATAAGTAAGATAAGAATATAGTATACTTAGGCAAATTTTACATACCCTGAGCCTCCTTGGATCGATACTTGGCTTACTTAGCCACTTTATTACTTGTTTGACCACGTGCACTTGCGTGGCGGTTTATAATATATAATACCAACCGAACATACCAAACAGCATGCTCAGTATGTGATGTAATGCAGAATGTTAGGACATTATCGTATTCAGTTGAAACCCAGTAAAATAATGTAATATCTGTAAGGCATCTCAGAAGTAGAATGATAGGTTAAAATGAAGTTTAGAAAGCATGTCAGAAATAGTAAATCATGTTATTGCAGAAACTCAGTATACAGCACAGTATGGCAGAAGATTATATTTATACATATATACTATTATCAGTCTCAGCATGTATTAAGTACGTATACATTACTATTACTAGTTCAGTACACAGTATGTACGGATACTTTACTACTAGTAGTCAGTATGTGGGATATGCAGATAGTATTACTAATTGAGACCGTTGTATTGTTTTGGGGTTGGATTACCTAGCATCCATGATCGCCCCAGGGTTAATAGCTGTATCAACTCGTCCGCCAGAGGACGAGGATACGTCGCTCTACGGAGTGGCATGCCGTCCCACAGGGGACGAAGATGGGATGCCAGTTTTCCCCATACTGTGCCTTGGTCGACCCTTACACACCCCTGTCGAGCGGATACGCCCGGGTGTTGATTCAGGAGTCCTCCAGACTCAGGTACAGTTATAGTCAGGGGCTCAGCGAGCCCAAGTGCATACCCAGGGGACCGGCAGGATGCTTATAACTATTATAGGAGATGGGATGACCAGGGTAGGGGTATAGATTCTGTGCTGGTTGTACCTCCCGGCTTATGGGGGCCGGGTAAGGTTTGTGTGAGCTATGTTATGTTATGTTATATTATGCCATGTTACATTAGATGCGAGTAGATTTGCAGTAGAACGATACGTCTCCAGGTATGACTCCTACTCCTTCCAGTATAGTTAAGAGTAGGCATAATTTACATTATCAGACAGTTAATTTATTCCTTCCTATTTCAGTTTCATCAGTTGTAACGTTGTTTTCAGATATTCCATTCAGTTATTGCTTTACATACTCAGTACCAGCGGTATTGACGCCCGGTGGGGCGCTGCATTATTTGCCTGCAAGTACCCATAGACGAGGAGGCGATCCCTCGTGATTCCTGTCAGCGATCGAGTATTCAGCTCCTGTCATCCAGAGACTGAATTCCAGAGGTGTATTTCACTTTCTTTTGTTGTACAGTACGGGTAGGTCGGGGCCCTATCCCGATCATTTCTATTGTTATTCCTAGAGGCTTGCAGTCTGTATATATTTCCCTATGGTCAGTTGAGCCGGTCGCGTGAGGCCGTGCAGTTGTATAGCTGTTAGTACTTTTATTTCTTTTATGCTGGCCGTGTGGGGCTATAGCATGACAGTAGTGGTGACCTTGCCGGTCATGTAGCTTTCCAGTATTTCATTGTTGAGTTACAGATAACTAGACAGCATGGTGGCCTTGTCGGCCCGCATAGGTTTCCCTATATTGAATGTGTTCTGGTTAGCTGATAGTGCAGGTACAGGTGGCTATAGGCCAATTGGCCGGAGGCTGTGTTTACAGCCGTTATATAGCCGGTTGGCTTCTTGGAATAGAGCCAGGGCCAGCCAAAAGCACCAGACATGCTTAGGTTGGACCATCTAGCAGTCCAGAGTCTAGCAGGCACCAGGTGCCCGTCATACCCTCCAAGGGGGGTGTGACAAACTTGGTATCAGAGCAGGTCGTATCCTAGGGAGTCTGCAAGCCGTGCTAAGTAGAGTCCTATCCATGGATGTGTTGTGCACCACATACTATGGGTAGGAGGCTGCGAGGCATCATAGGATGGTTGTCTTTTATTCTTATTCATTCGTGCTGTAGAGCGGTACAATATAGGGTTGAGTCCCTAAAGGCTTACTGTGTTCTTTGGTTACAGATAATGTCGGACCAGCGACACCCTATCACAGGCCGGAGTTTAGATATTGCAGCAGGGGAAGGCACCAGCAGGATGCCTCACCCTCGTTTAGAAATAGCCCGATCAGAGGGCGCTACAGAGGCATCGTCCCAGCCTTCTCAGCAGTCCCCACCATATCAGGAGCCACTTGGGGCGACACTACCTCCAGCAGTCCCTATACCGACACCTTCCGACCAGGAGGTTAGGAGTGCGGTAGTTATGTTAGCACAGATGATGGCTGCTCAGCGTCAGCCGATGCCGTCTACAGTTTCGGAGTCATCAGGAGGGCCCGGTAGTTCGAGGGTCCGAGAGTTCTTGGCTCTGAATCCCCCACAGTTTACAGGTACGGACCAAACAGAGGACCCTCAGGATTTTCTGGATCAAATGCAGAGAATTTTCAGGGTTATGCATGCCACGCCTACAGAATCAGTTGAGTTGGCAGCATTTCGATTACGGGACATCGCCGTATTGTGGTATGAAAGCTGGGAAAGGTCCCGAGGGAGACATGTTTCCCCTCCGACCTGGTCCAGCTTCTCAGGAGCTTTTCTGGATCACTATTTGTCGCGGGAGAGTCGACAGGCCCGGGTAGACCAGTTCCTACATCTGGAGCAGGGGGCCATGAGTGTTCGGGAATATTCCTTGCGGTTTGATTCTTTGGCCTGGTACGCACCGGCCTTTGTTGATACCAAGGCATCCAGAGTACACCGCTTTATCATGGGGTTGAATCCAGAATATGTTGAGACTTGTATTACGGCTACACTGCGAGACGACATGGACATTGCTCGGGTTCAGGCATTCGCCAAGAATATTGAGAGCATCAGACTGCGGCATCGGGAGATCAGAAGGGCCAATCAGGAACAGCGCCGCCGGGACAGGCCAGTTGAGTAACAGAGGGAGGCTCGAGAAGGACCCAGGCCACGATTGTTAGACAGGCCGCCCAGGCCCCCGCCTCCGCCACAGCCGCAGGGGGGTAGATTCAGCCGCAGGGGGCAGTCAGAGACTGGTAGAGGCTCGCAGATGGTAGATTCACCATTACAGAGGAGAGCGGAGCAGAGTAGGTATACCCTACCACTTTGCCCTATATGCAGTCGACGCCATCCTGGAGTATGCAGGTATGGCTCCACTGCATGTTATATTTGTGGCAAAGAAGGCCATTTGATGAAAGACTGCCCAGCCAGAGGTCGAGAGGACCGGGATAGACAGGATAGGGCATCTGCAGGATCACGAGCCACAGATCCTTGGCAGGGCGCAGGCCCTCAGTTTCAGTAGGCAGGGGTCGGGGCAGATCAGAGGCCTCCAGTACAGGTGCGGGTCCAAGCCGCACATATGCTTTACCAGGGAGGCAAGATTCAGAAGCGTCACCGGATGTTGTGACAGGTATGCTAACTATCTGCTCACACCCTGCTTATGTGTTGATTGATCCAGGGTCTACTTTGTCCTACATTACTCCATTTGTGGCACGAAAGTTCAGTATTGCACCAGAATTATTGCAGCAGCCCTTTTCAGTATCCACGCCCGTCGGTGACTCTATTGTGACTAGCAGAATTTACCGAGGGTTTACAGTAGAGGTTGCTGACCGTCAGACCACAGTAGATCTGGTCGAGTTAGAAATGATAGACTTCGATGCCATAATGGCTATGAATTGGTTAGTACCGTGCTTTGCCAATGTTGAATGTTGGACCAAGATGGTCCGATTCCACTTCCCAGGAGAAGCAGTGCGGGAGTGGAAGGGCAGCACTGCTACACCAAAAGGTAGGTTTATTTCCTACCTTCAGGCGAGGAAATTGATATCTAAGGGGTGTATTTACCATCTGGTCAGAGTTCAGGATATCCGAGCAGAATCTCCGACACTCCAGTCTATTCCGGTAGTGAACGAGTTTCCTGATGTGTTTCCTGATGAGTTACCTGGTATTCCCCCAGAAAGGGAAATAGACTTTGCTATTGATTTATTACCAGGCACCCAGCCGATATCGATCCCTCCTTATCGCATGGCTCCAGCGGAACTCAGAGAATTAAAGGAGCAGCTAAAAGATTTATTGGATAAAGGTTTTATCAGGCCGAGTACGTCACCATGGGGTGCACCAGTATTATTCGTGAGAAAGAAAGATGGCTCGCTCCGAATGTGCATAGATTATTGGCAATTAAACAAAGTTACAGTAAAGAACAAGTACCCGCTTCCTAGAATCGATGACTTATTTGATCAGTTGCAGGGAGCCAGATACTTTTCTAAGATTGACTTGCGGTCCGGATATCACCAGGTCCGAGTACGTGAGAGGGATATTCCTAAGACAGCGTTCAGGACCCGATAAGGACATTTTGAATTTCTAGTCATGTCCTTTGGGTTAATGAATGCACCGAAAATCTTGATGGACCTGATGAACAGTATTTTCAGACCCTTCCTGGACTTGTTCGTGATAGTATTCATTGATGACATTTTGGTGTATTCTCGCTCTGAAGCAGATCACCGGACTCATTTGCGGACAGTGCTCCAGATCCTCAGGGACCGCCAGTTGTATGCTAAATTTTCTAAGTGTGAATTCTGGCTTAACTCAGTGGCCTTTTTAGGGCATATCGTGTCGGATGCTGGTATACAGGTAGAAAAGCAGAAAATAGAAGCAGTTAAGTCATGGCCTAGGCCTACCACTCCGACTGAAGTTCGTAGCTTTCTGGGGTTGGCAGGATATTACAGGAGGTTCGTTGAAGGGTTCTCGACCATTGCGGCACCTCTGACCAAACTGACACAGAAAGAAGTAAACTTTCAGTGGACAGAGGCATGCGAGCAGAGCTTCCAGGAACTGAAAGACAGATTAACCTCCGCCCCAGTGTTAGCATTGCCGGAAGGTACAGAAGGTTATTCGGTGTATTGCGACGCATCAGGCATTGGGTTAGGTTGTGTGTTGATGCAGCATGGTAGAGTGATTGCATACGCTTCCAGACAGCTGAGGAAACACAAAAAGAATTACCCTACCCATGACTTGGAATTAGCCGCAGTGATCCACGCTTTGTAGATGTGGAGACATTACTTGTATGGCGTCCATGTTGATATTTTTACAGATCACAAGAGCCTACAGTATATCTTCACCCAGAGGGAACTGAACCTGCGGCAACGTCGCTGGTTGGAGTTGTTAAAAGATTATGATGTGAACATTCTGTATCACCCAGGAAAAGCTAATGTAGTGGCAGATGCCCTGAGCCGTAAGTCAATGGGGAGTTTGGCGTATTTGCGACCTGAGAAGCGGGAGTTAACCAAAGAAATTCATCAGTTAGCTGGTTTAGCCATTCGAGCAATGGAAAGAGAGAATAATAGAGCGGTAATTCAGAATTCTGCTGTGTCATCATTAGTTACAGAGGTAAAAGGACGACAGTATGAGGACCCTAACTTAGTCCAGCTCAGAGATAGAGTTCAGAAAGGTAATGAGTCAGATTTCCAAATGACTGAGGATAATGTGATATGCTGTAAGGGCCGCCTTTGTGTTCCGAACGTTTCAGGGCTTCGCCAGCAGATTATGCATGAGGTACATTACGCTCGCTATTCCCTCCATCCAAGGGCAACGAAAATGTACCATGACATCAGAGACATCTACTGGTGGCCAGGTATGAAAGCTGAAATAGCTGAATTTGTATCTAGATGTCCTAACTGTCAGCAGGTGAAATCGGAGCACCAGAAACCGGGCGGTTTGACGCAAGATATAACGGTACCCACATGGAAATGGGAAGCGATAAATATGGATTTTGTAACAGGGTTACCCCGTACCAGACGCAGAAATGATTCCATTTGGGTAATAGTTGACAGGCTGACAAAATCAGCTCATTTCTTGCCAGTGAAGGCTAACTTCTCGGCTGAGGATTATGCCGAATTATATATTAGAGAAATAGTTAGATTACATGGAGTGCCAGTATCTATTATTTCAGATAGGGGAGCACAGTTTACAGCTAGATTCTGGCAGTCGTTCCAGAGGGGGTTGGGAACGCAGATTAATTTGAACACGGCATTCCACCCTCAGACAGATGGGCAGGCTGAGCGGACTATCCAAATGCTCGAAGATATGCTGCGAGCATGTGTACTAGATTTTGGAGGTAGCTGGGATGAGCATCTTTCGTTGATTGAATTTGCCTATAATAATAGTTATCATTCAGCTATCCAGATGGCGCCCTTTGAAGCATTACATGGGCGAAAATGTAGATCGCCGGTGGGCTAGTTTGAAGTGGGGCAATCAGTGTTGATTGGGCCAGACATCATTCAACAGTCAGAGGAGAAAGTAAAGCTTATCAGAGAACGCCTGCTGACTGCTCAGAGCCGCCAGAAGTCGTATACAGATATGCGGCGCAGAAATCTAGAATTTGCGGTAAATGACTGGGTATACCTGAAAGTGTCTCCGATGAAAGGGGTGATGAGATTTGGCAGGAAAGGCAAGCTTAGCCCGAGATTCTTTGGGCCATATCAGATTCGGCAAAGAATAGGCCGAGTTGCATACGAATTGAACTTGCCTCAAGAGTTAGCATCTGTTCACCCGGTATTCCATGTATCCATGTTGAGGAAGTTCGTAGGAGACCCTTCCACGGTTGTTCCAGTTCAGGATGTCCAGGTCAAAGAAGAGTTAGCATATGAAGAGGTTCCAGTATCTATTTTAGACAGACAGATTCGCAGGTTGAGGAATAAAGATATTGCGTCTGTCAAAGTGTTGTGGCGTAACAGGAACCGTGAAGAGATGACGTGGGAAGCTGAAGAAGATATGAAATCTAGGTATCCTCACCTATTCTAGGTCTAGTCAGGCGAAAGGTATGTCCGTATTATTACTTATGTAGTACCTTATGGTTGTATATGTATAAATGAGAAAGATTGATGTTTAGCTATCCAATGAATCTTAAAGTATTGCGTGCAGTACCTGTGTTGGACTTTTCTGCATTTCAGGCTTTTGCTATAGTCCATATTACAGGGGAAACTCTGCCCAAATTCTCCTAGATAGTAAGTTGAGAAGTCCTCTAAATAGAAGTTTACATTCGAGGACAAATGTTCTTAAGGGGGGGAGAATGTTATACCCCGTAGGCTTCCCTGCACCTAGATGACCTATTCGCACGTTGGTTAAGCATATTTGAAGGCCATACGTGCTAAAGAAAGGCCCGGGAAAAAAGATCGGATGAGAAACCTGTCGAACCATCGCAGAAGGAGTTGAGGTAGAGCCCCTCCGCGATGGCAACGTGTCACGGAGGTGGAGTCTCCGCGAAAATGTGAATTTATACGAACCAACATGATTAGCATTGTTTTGCAGGTAAAATGTAATTTTGAGAAGCTTAAATGCATGTTGGAAGAGATCGGGGTTGGACTTGGACGTGAGCAAAGGACAAGGCATTGGAGAGCACAAAATAAAGGAGCTCCGCGATGGAGCCGTGTCACGCTGCCACCGCGGAGGACTTCTGCCTGGATAGGAATTTTCAGCCAATTTCCAGTGAGGGTTCGCGATGGGTTCGTGGCACGGTGACCTGGCTCCCGTTGCACGCCGTGCCACGTTGGGCCTTATTTCCTAGACCCCCAGTTCCAGTGAAGGTCCGCGTCGGTAGCGTGTCAGTGCTCCGCGATGCACTCCGTGACACGTTGCTTGTTATTTCGGGAAAAATTCCCACCAGTATAAATAGAACACTTAGGTTCATTTTTAATATTCTGACTTGGTGAAGCAAGAACGTGGGTTACATGCAGTTGAGGGGACGAAATTATAAGGGTTTTTCTCTCTTTCCTTCTTCTTGTATTCAATTGCTTGTATGTTTAACACTCATTTAACAATGTTTAATCCACAAATGAGTGGCTAATTCATCTTCTTGCTGAGGTTAAGAACACTTGTAATGAAATGTGATTATTGATTCTTTGGTTTTTCATCTTTTCTTCCATGGTTGTTCTATTGATTCTTGTTTTTACTGCATTAATGTGTGGCCTACGTTAATGTATATCTAAAAAGTCCGGTTTCACTCGAGAGAGCAAGAAATTGGAAAGTTGTGAATTAATAGGGTATGATCCTTTCTTAGTTTGGGAAAATTGAGAATTGATTTACCTTTAGGATAGAAATATACCTGAAAGTCGTATTAGTCAATTTAGGAATCGGTTTTGTATGGCTAGAACATGAATTGCATTTAATCACAGAAATGTAGGTGGATGGTTCATGATTCTTAAGTGGGGTTAGATACGAGAGTTTTAATCCCTTGGCAATAATTCTTGACTAGCAACCGGAGGAAAAGGCTAACCAAATTATATCGACAATTAATTTCATTACATGTTCGTTTAACCTCAGCATGCTCACATTCATAGTCAGACTCACATTAGATAATTGTTTTAGACTTAGCATAATTATTAGAAATCAAAATATTAAACTCTTGGTTACACTGTTGTCTGCATTTTTAGAGTTGAAATATAGTACACTTGAGCAGATTGCACTTCATCCCAGTCCCTGTGGGATCGATACTTGGCTTACTTAAGACACTTTACTACTTGTTCGACCACATGCACTTGCGTGTAGTTATATACCCAACAAACGACCGAACAAGTTTTTGGCGCCATTGCCGGGGACTGGCAATTGGTGAATTTGATTTAAGTGTTGATTTACTATATTTTTATTTTCTTAGTGTTGAAAACTTGGTCTTAGCCTGTATTTTGCAGATTTAATTTCTGTTGAACACTGGCAAGAGACAAGGAGCTGGTGGACTCGAATTTGGAGCCAGAAAGATTATTTCATCGACAGCGGAGAGAAGCTCTAGAAAGAAAGCTGCAGTTGCTCAGACAGATAATCATGGAGCAACAACAGAATCCACCGGTAGTACGGGCAGTGTTAGTGCCCGAAGAAGTAGCAGCTCGGCCGGTTCGCGAGGTGGCAATCCCACATGCTAATAATGTCACATCTAGCATCCGCAAACCTGAGCCAGGAGGGAGGTTCAAACTTAAGCAGAATATGGTGCAATTGTTGCACACTAGCGGGCAATTTACAGGTCTCCCTCATGAAGATCCACAGCAGCATCTCCAAAATTTTTTGGAGATAAGTGACACTTATCCCCGTTGGAGTGTCATCAGATTATGTCTGGCTTACATTATTCCCATTTTCACTATTTGGAGAAGCCAAGAGGTGGTTGAAAGCTGAGCCACCGAATTCTATTTGTACGTGGGATGATCTTGCGAGGAAATTCTTGATACGGTTTTTTCCCTCCGGTAAAACAGCAAGACTTAGAAGTCAAATTCTAAGTTTCAAACAGAGGGAGGGAGAGAATTTATATCAGACTTGGGAGAGATTCAAGTCCATGTTGCGGGACTGTCCTCATCATCATCAGTCCAATGATGTGCTGGTGCATACTTTTATAGAGGGTTTGGAACCCCATAGAAAAATATTGCTAGACTCAGCAGCTGGAGGGCAAGCGCTGGAGAAAATTTATGAGGAGCTGTATACCTTGTTGAACCGTATTTCGCAGGGCAATCCGGAATAGAATGCTGATTCGTCAAGAGGCGGGACAAGGAAAGCAGCAGGAGTGCTAGAAGTGGATGGGTTTACAGTTATTGCTGCACAGATAGATGCATTACAAAATCAACTTAACACCCACTTCAGCAACATGACAATGAACCAGCCCCAAGCCCCAGTGAATGCAGTGCAGCAGATATGGTGTGAAGTGTGCGGAAGCAGTGAGCACTCAGCTGAGTGTTGTGGAGCAAATCCTGACTCGGTAAACTTTGTGGGAAATGTGTAAAGGAACAACCACCAACAGTATGGTAATAGCTACAATTCCAATTGGAGGAATCACCCAAATTTCTCCTGGGGTAGCAACAACCATCAGGGGCAAAGTTCGGGTCAGGGTGTGCAAAGGAACAAAGGAGGGCAGCAGAATTATAAAGCAAAATTTAGAAACAACAATGCACCTCCTCCACCACCATCACCCAACATTGAGGAGATGTTCCAGACCATGATAGCTAACCAAGCTCAATTGCAGGCTGACTATGTGAAATTGGCAGCCGAAGTGAAAAACAACCAGTTAGCTACCAAGGCACTTGAATATCAATTTGGGCAATTTGCTGGAGCCCAAAACACCAGGCCTAGAGAAGGACTTCCGAGCGACACAGATCCCAATCCCAAGCAGGTGAATGCAGTGACCACAAGGAGTGGTTAGCAGCTGAAAGAGGTGGAACCAGAAAGACCACCTCAACAATCGGGAGTAGCAGAAGTCGAGAGGGAGCAAAGTATTGAGAGGGGGAAGACTAAGGAAGCTGAATCAGAAAAACTACCACCCCCGTTCCCTTAACGATTAAAGAAACACAAGTAGGAGGCGTGTTTCAAGAAATTCATGGAGGTGCTGAAACAGGTACATATTAACTTACCTCTTGTTGATTTTTTGCAGGGAGTGCTGAAATATGCCAAGTATATAAAGGACATCGTGGCAAACAAAACTCGGTTGACTGAGTATGCTACGGTGGCTCTAACGGAGGAGTCCACTTCCCGGATTCAAAACCGACTGCCCACAAAGCTTAAAGACCCTGGGAGCTTTACTATACAGATTACTATTGGGCAGAGTATCCGAGCTCGTGGATTGTGTGATTTGGGAGCGAGCATAAATTTGATGTCGTCATCGGTATTCAAAAAGCTGGGTCTAGGGAGTCCTAGAGCCACAACAGTGATCTTGGAATTGGTGGATCGGTCCTTAGCCAGACCTGATGGCATTGTGGAGGACGTTCTGGTGCAAGTTGATTCCCTGATTTTCCCGGCAGATTTTGTCGTGCTGGATTTTGAACCAGACACGGAAGTCCCATTTATTTTGGGATGTCCCTTCTTGGCAACCGGGAAAGCACTGATTGACGTAGCTGCGGGGCAGCTAACAATGCGAGCACACGACAAGATGGAGGTGTTCGATGTGTACAAGGCACCCAAGCTCCCGATGGTGCATGAAGAACTCTCGGTGATCAATGTGATTGATCAAGGCGAGGATGAGCAGAGGAAGGATTCACGAGAGTTATTGGGAAAACCACCGGAATGGTGTAAGCACTACTCGGGGGAGGATGGTGATCGAGAGAAATTGTCCATCACCCTAGAGGAAAACTGAGCTTAACAACGTCGAGCCGCGACGGTAAACTAGGCGCTGCACGGGAGGCAACCCGTGAAAAATTTTTCTCTTTGTAAAGTGTGAATAGATTTTTCTTTTTCTTTTTCTTGATTAACAACAAAACTTTTATTTTTTGTTTTTGTTTTTATTTTTATTTTGAGTGAAACCTATAATTCTAACCAATTTCGTGTAGTGAGATGAATTTCAGGTCAAACGAAGGAAAATATGCACAGAATCGCAAAGGAAAATTTGAGGTATGAAAAAATCATAAAAAGTGGCAAAACAATGAGCTAGGGCGATAGCTCCGTGTCACGGAGGAGGACCTCCGCGTTACCCTCCGTGACACGTTGAGGTATAAATTCGAAAATTTTTAAAAAATATTCCAGAACAGGCTCGCGACAGCTCCTTGTCACGAAGGTAGTGCACCACGATGCACTCCGTGACACGTCGCCGTGTATATCGCGACGGGTCACACCAGGTCGCCAGGTGACCCGCGCGATTTTCCCACTTTTAAACCCCGAAACCCCCTCACTTTTCCTTATTTTTCACTCACTCCACGACCAAACTCCCTAAAACCCATCCCCCTTCAACGTGACACGGAATAGGCCAAGAAAATCATTGAGTTTTCTTCAATTCTTCAACTTCAAGGTATGTTCTTCGATTCCATCTCATTTCTTGTCGATTTTTTTCGATATTGAGCATGTGAGGTGAGCTAGGTTTGCCCTAAGTAGAAATTAATCATGAATTCAATTGAATTGTTGTTGATGAATGTTCGGAATATCATTATGATTGCTTGAACTCGTTAATTACATAATTTAATCGAATTTTCTTGATATCATCATTTCTAGGGCTTGTTTTTGAATTTGAAGTAGAAAAATGTAGTGAACTTGTGAAATTCATGCCGGGATGTACATGTTGAGTGAGATGAGTCGATGTGCTAGTTGTTATCATGTTAAAAGACCGACGGATTCTCGGGTTAGGGGAATATTGAAATTTGCAAGAATTGGGTTGGTTGTATAGGTTCGTGTAGATAAATTCTTTTTGTTTACGTTTCTTTGTTTTTTTCCTTGCTAAGTGCGATGGATTAAAAGGTTGTCGATGGTAATGATTGTGGTTAGCTGTACGAAGTCTGAGTAGTACATAGTATATATACCATCTAATTCTTCGTATGCACTAAGCATGTTTGTATAGTTGGTTGTTTGTTTGTGCAAATAAGCATGATCTTGCCGGTATGTTGTAACTGTAGCTAAGGACTAAGTGTGGGGTAGCCTAGCTTGACCCGACCTTAGTCGAAGTAATATTCATTGGCTTAACATTGATCTTGTCCACTTGGGTTGACAGGTAAAATGGCAAGCAGGCAAGAAAAAGGGAAAGGCGCATCAACATCTAGCGCCGGAAGGAAGCGAATCAGACTGGGCACAACAGTCCCAGCAGCACTAGCGGTTCCACGCGGCCAACGCCACCAATATGGAACCAGGTGGGTGACGGATGAGGGGAAGAAGTGGTACGCAAAGCACAAAGAAAGCAAGTACTTCCTCGAGGAACATATAGCACGGGAACCGTTGGCACAGGAGTTCCCTAGGATTGTACACCGGATCGAGGCAGCCGGGCTCAAGTTCATCTTTGAAGAGCCTAAGGAATACAACTTGCACCTGATTCAGGAATTCTATGCCAACTGGAACCCGACACTCAGAAGTCACACCATAAAAATTAGAGGGCAAATAGTCACATTTGAGCCCCACCACCTTAATGCTATCATAGGGGCGCGGGACACAAACGCCCACGTGCTTCGACAGCTAAACATTACCCAGGCATATGCAGATATCAGACGCACCTTGTGTGGGACCCGATCGACAACTAGATGGAGCAGACACAAGGAGAGGGGCTACCATCAGACTTTTCCTTATTCACAGATGAACAGGGAAGCCAGAATATGGCTAAAGATCGTCTGTTCCTTGCTAATCCCGGGGGTACATATGACAGATGTAACCCGGGATCGTGTATGCCTAGTGTACGCCCTAATGAAAGGGCTGGAGATCAACGTGGGGGCGGTGATTATCTCCGCCATGAAGAGAGCCCGGTTGCATCAGGGGAACAGATACGGATTTGGTGGGCTACTCACCACATTCCTGAGGGGCCTAGATGTTGAGGAAGAGGCCCTTGATTATATCCCGCAGATGGAGCGGCGGGCCTTAGATGTTACTAAAACTAAGGCACCCGACACCACCCACGGGCCTGTTCTTACACTTGCCGAGCGACATGCTCGTGATGATCAGTACATGGCTCGCATGTACGGGATGCAGATGCTCCAGCTGAGGATAGGCGGGAGGCCGGCGACAGAGGAGGAGCTATGGCAGCTCGAGCTAGACTACTCTTTCGGCGAGAACGCCAGGGCTCTATGCTGAGTGGGGCCAGCATTTGTAGAGCCCACGGATGATGATGTCCCCACGGATGAGAAGACACATCGGGAGGACTCCGATGTGGAGTCCGATGATGACGACGGGGGTGATTTAGACATGGGAGATGAAGCAGCAGCACCTGACGAAGAAGTGGAGTACTTTGATTGATTAAGGAGTTCCACCACCCAATTTTTGTGCTATTTTAACTTTTGTGAACACTGGGGACAGTGTTCGAGATAAGTGTGGGGTGAGAGTAGTTAGGTGCTGGCTGTGTTGTTATGTATATATTCTAATCTGTTGTCGTGCCTGTGAAATTTTGTTGTTCCTTGTGATTTGTGAATTGTTAAGTTGTTGGTCTGTATTGTAAATATATGTGAAATTGATGTGTGTTGCTGAATGTTGCTATCTGATTTTGTACATATTTTTGTTTATCGAAACGATCGATATTTTAAAATTTTATTCTCAATTTTTTTTTCTTCTTGGGTTTCTCGGTGTTTGTTTTCGGTTCTTTTACCGAGAATGGTCCCATTGAACCGAAGTCCTAGTTAGTGACCGTTCCCTATGATGGATGAATGATGACCGTCTTAAGGGAAATGTAGTCGTTAGGAGTAGATGTTTTTCAAGTATTTTTCAGTCGTTTTCTTTTTTGGGTTGCATCCCAAAACCTGTAGTTACTGTATGGTTGTGAAATTCTGGTTGCGTGTTGTACATGATATTTAAAATGCAAAGGTGATTTGTATGAAAGCATGCAACTTTGTAAATATATTGAGATACCTAGTCCATAGAGTTCGATTTAGTGTGATTGAGGCTTAATGTTTGAATTCCTGTAATTAGCTGATTGAAGAGTCTATGAATACATCTTGAATTGAGCATGTGCAATAAGTGTGAAGTGAGGTTTTGTCATTCCATGCTATTGTGAAGTGTGTAGAACTTGCCTGGTGTGTGTACAAAACGAAATGAAGGAGGTGTATTGTAGGAGAGGATGTAGGCATTTCTTTGTTTTAACCGAAAGTTTCTATTTTTCATTGTCGTACCCACCTTGATTGTATACCCTAGTCAGCCCGTTGAGCCTTTAGCCTATTATTCTTTTTTCTTTTGTCAAAAAGTGTAAACTGAGTTTAATCCTTTTTTTTCCTTAGCCGTAAGGTCTATACAAAACTCTTAAGCGCTTAAGAAGAGAAAATCATTTTCCCAAAGTGTCAAAAGAGTGAGAATGGTCAAAAGAAAAGAAAAGCCGAGTGATGGAAGAAAAGAAAAGGTTGAAGGTGCACTTGTTATAAATAAACTATAATGAAGGTGCATGAATAATCTTTGTTGTTGTGTCAAGTGTGCTTAATAAGATGGGCCAAACTAAAGAAAAACGTCAAGAATGGGAGGATGAAAAAGAAAAAAAGAAACAATGTCCATGAGTTGATGGGATGTGTTGAAAAGGCGCTTAAGGATGCTAGTGGCTATTATTGGCTAACCCAATATTTACTAGTTCCGTAGCTTCCATTACAACCAGTTAAAGTTCTACGTGATCTTACATCGCACTTCTTTATATTAGTGGAGTAATACACTAAGGGCAAGCCTATGGGTCATGACATGATGCATATGAATTCTGTTGGGAGAGAGAGCGAAATTGTGTTTACATGCCCCTGCTTGAAATTTTGTGAGTTCATATGAGTAAAAAGGGGAAGACTTTCTTGTGTTGTGAGGGAACATGCTTGATGAGAGATTAATTTTCGTGTCGGATATCTTGATCAGCTGATTTGCATGAGTTTGCCAATATCGAGAGTCGATTCTTAAGTCTAGGAGGTCTTGATGTATTGAAGGTCATTGCATTGATAGGACCATGCATGTTTTCTTGATGATTTGCTGTATTGAATAATCGGTATGACCGTAGCCTAAATTGTCGAACCAAAGTAGCGAGGTTGGGATGTAAATTGCATGAGGTGTAGGATTGTTGTTCGAGGACGAACAAGGATTTAAGTGTGGGCTAAGTGATCCTGGGCAAATTTATATGCCCAAGTGATACTCAAATGTGGAATTTTAGCCTTGTTTATCTATCAATGTGTATACATTCTCATGTAATTGGTAATAAAATGTAAATTTATACTAACCAACATGATTTGCATTGTTTTGCAGGTAAAATGTAATTTTGGGAAGCTTAAATGCATGTTTGAAGAGATCGGGGTTGGACTCGAACGTGAGCAAGGGACAAGGCATTGGAAAGCACAAAATAAAGGGGCTCCGCAATGGAGCCGTGTCACACTGCCATCGCGGAGGCCTTCTGCCTGGATAGGAATTTTCAGCCAATTTCCAGTGAGGGTTCGCGATGGGTCCGTGGCACGGTGGCCTGGCTCTGCGTTGCACGCCGTGCCACGTTGGGCCTTATTTCCTGGACCCCAGTTCCAGTGAAGGTCCGCGTCGGTAGCGTGTCACGGAGGCAGTGCTCCGCGATACACTCCGTGACACGTTGCTTGTTATTTCGGGAAAAATTCCCACCAGTATAAATAGAACACTTAGGTTCATTTTTAATATTCTGACTTGGTGGAGCAAGAACGTGGGTTACAGGCAGTTGAGGGGATGAAATTATCAGGGTTTTTCTCTCTTTCCATCTCCTTGTATTCAATTGCTTGTATGTTTAACACTCATTTAACGATGTTTAATCCACAAATGAGTGGCTAATTCATCTTCTTGCTGAGGTTAAGAACACTTGTAATGAAATGTGATTATTGATTCTTTGGTTTTTCATCTTTTCTTCCATCGTTGTTCTATTGATTCTTGTTCTTACTGCATTAATGTGTGGCCTGCGTTAATGTATATCTAAAAAGTCCGGTTTCACTCGAGAGAGCAAGAAATTGGAAAGTTGTGAATTAATACGATATGATCCTTTCTTAGTTTGGGAAAATTGAGAATTGATTTACCTTCAGGATAGAAATATACCTGAAAGTCGTATTAGTCAATTTAGGAATCAGTTTTGTATGGCTAGAACATGAATTGCATTTAATCATAGAAATGTAGGTGGATGGTTCATGATTCTTAAGTGGGGTTAAATATGAGAGTTTTAATCCCTTGGCAATAATTCTTGACTAGCAACCGGAGGAAAAGGCTAACCAAATTATATCGACAATTAATTTCATTACATGTTCATTTAACCTCAGCATGCTCACATTCATAGTCAGACTCACATTAGATAATTGTTTTAGACTTAGCATAATTATTAGAAATCAAAATATTAAACTCTTGGTTACACTGTTGTCTGCATTTTTAGAGGCGAAATATAGTTCACTTGAGCAGATTGCACTTCATCCCAGTCCCTGTGGGATTGATACTTGGCTTACTTAAGCAACTTTACTACTTGTTCGACCACGTGCACTTGCGTGTAGTTATATACCCAACAAACGACCGAACAACCGTCATGTTGTTCTGTCTCAGGTTCACAAACTCTGCTGACTTGATTTCCCCATCTCTCAGGGAAAGAATCGGTCCAAATAACGCACTGAGAAACTCATCCTAACCAATGGGACCCGCTCTGACTCCTCAGCCATCCTTCAACTGCTTGTACCAAATATAAGCAACCCCTTTCAGCTGATAAGAGGCCAATTCTGCACACTCCTCCCCCGTCACTCCCATTACTTGAGTGATCTTCTGAATCTCCTCAATGAACTCATGTGGGTCCTTGTCCACCCTCAACTCAAGAAACTTAGGGGGGATTTATCCTGAGAAAGTATCTGACCCTAGCCACTACTGCATTCACGTTCTAGGGAACGTGAGCTACTGCCTGTTGGTTAACCTGAGTGGTCAACGCCTGTGCCAACATCTAGATAATTGTCCTTTCAGCATGGGCAACCTGCTTAGATACATGATCCTCCGGGGTTGGTGGGGCTTGATGGTGTCCACCTCCATTGCCATTCTCATGGTATTCCCAATTCCATTGTTGTTCCTTCTTCCGTTAACTCAACATGGTGGCATGATTCTGAAAATGGTTATAGCATGAGTTAGAAAGATAGAGAGACATTTCATCGCATGAAATGGATCATGAAAGAAGGAAAATTTCCTAAAATGCTTCGCAGCCTCTTCATCATAACTGTGGCGCGCTTCACACCCATGAAAAAGATTCTATGTAATGCGGCTTTATGATACCCTAGGACACACTGATTTGCTCTGATATCAAGTTTGTCACAACTCAAACCTAGGCCTAGATCAAGACATGGGACCTAGAACTATAAATGGCTCCAAGTCGACAAATGGCATGAACATGATAACTAACTCAACATAATCGAGTCGGAAAGAAGCTAAATTCTGAAATAGCGAATGTCTGAATATTAAATATTTGAACCACGCAAGTACATAAAATTGAATCCAAACTGAATACAACACTATGTCTGAAAAGCCTCTACATACTGACGAGCTGATGGGACAAGACCCCCAACTAGCTCACTAACAATCTGAAATTGAAAATAGTAATAGTAAAACTAACTGAACGTCCTTGAAGGATGAGGACTCACCAACAGCTGGCTGAATTGAACTCTGACGACCGGCTAACAGAGAGGCTGACTCTGAACGTCTGAGCCTGTATCATGAAATGATATAACATAGAGTATGCAGTCAGTATATGAAATGTACTAAGTATGCAAGGGGGACAATACAAAACATGCAATGATAGTCATAACATAAACATGAGGCTCAAGACTTTCAGAACTATTCATAATGTAGTCATAATTATAACCATAAGATAAATCTTGTAAAAACATAACTTAAGCCAAAGTATCGTAAACATAACAATGCATAAATCATGATGAACAATGGAAGAACTCATCTTAACTGACACTATCATGATAAAGCTTACATGATGCCCTAACTATCTCGCTCAAGTGGGTAGAGTCGCTCTAGGTTTACCAGGCCAAGGACGTGCATGATGTGATATCACTAATAGGGACCCACCTAGAGTCCATAAGCATAAACCTCTATTGGCGCGTAGTTCTGAGATCACGGGGTTTACCTGAACGCCTGGCCTACTCGGTGCTAGACACTTCTCCCAAAAACATGCACATGAAGGCTCAAAGAGTAATCCTAAAGTCATACATGAAATTCATGGCTAGATAAATCATAACATACTTGATCATACTTGAAATACATGATTAGTCATGAATTAGGGTCTGTGAGTCGACCAGAATCATAAACTCATAAATCATGCAGAACATACATGCTTGAGAAAAATCACTACACTTGAAATTCATAAATTCATGAAGAGTACTAGTGGGAAATCATATCATAAATCATAAATCATAATTTAGGGCTTAGGAGAATTAAAATCATACTTGAATCCTAAACTTGCCTTTTTATGAAACTTGCATAATTGGGCATAAATTGAATAAAATTTGGAACTATGAATTAATAATCAAAATAGGTATAAAACCATCCTATATATCTTTAAAATGATTTGAAATATGAAGGGAGTTGATCCATTGATTAATCATAGAGAATTTCATAAAATTAGGAATAAGCCATATAAGATCATAAACTTGATCTAGGACTTAAATTCATGAAATTGAAGAGAATTTTGAGCATGAAAGTGAAAGGAACTATCATTCATGGCCCTACATACCTAGAAAATCTGATCCACACTCTTCCTTTAAAGACCAAGAGAATTGAAGGGTTTCAAGCTTGATCTTCAAAAACCTCTACTCTTGCATGTATGGGAGTTGAATGAATTAGGATAGGATAAACCCTCTTAAAATCCTTCTAAAAGAGCTTAAAACAACGCAGTTTAGGACTTAAGAATTATGAAAATGCCTTTAATGAAAAGTTTGAAAAAATGGGGACTGCAGTTATCACAACTCTCACCACGAGTCGTACCACGAAGTAACGACTCATGGTTACCTCTCATGGTTACCATTGTTCCTCCCTATAGAATCTCTGAATCTTACCGGGATTGCATATCAAGTCTCGTGGTCCTACCATGAGTCGTACTATAAATCGTGACATCATCCCCTTCACCTACCAAATCCTAACCACGACTTGTTGTTACCTACTATGAGTCGTATCAAGATCCGTGACATCATACCCTGGAACCACAAGGAAACTCATCATGACTCCTAACCATGATCGTACCTATAGCTCATGACTAATGGTCTTCGAAACTCCACCACGACTGATACCACGACCCATCACTTCCTATCAAGACTCATACCACGAGTCATTCTGGTGCAAAAATCTAGATTTTTCCATAGAACTCATTTCTAAATTCCCCCCCATCTATATCTTTAGGAACTTTTGGGATATTACAGCCACGTGGTCAGTTTGTGTTGTAGATTTAATGATCACATTATTAACATATACCTCAACTTCTTTATGTATCATGTCATGAAAAATAGTAGTCATAGCTCTCATATAAGTTTCTCCTGCATTCTTAAGACCAATTGAAATGATCCTATAACAATAAGTACCCCACGGGTTGGTGAAAGCAGTCTTTTTTGCATCCTTTTCATCCATTGAAATTTGATGATACCCAGCATAACAATCCACAAAATATTGAATCTTGTGTTTGGCACAAGTATCAACCAGGATATGAATGTTGGCAAGGGAAAATTATCCTTTGGACTTTCTTTATTTAAATCTTTATAATCAATACAAACTCTGATTTTCCCATCTTTCCTTGTCACTGGCATAACATTGGTCAACTACGTGGTATATCGGACGACCTTGATCACATTTGCACTTAATTGATTCATAATTTCCTCTTTAGTTTTTTCACTCACGTTTGTTTTACACTTTCTTTGCTTTTGCTGGACTGGTGGAAAATTAGGGTATGTAGGGAGTTTGTGAACTACCAAATCAACGCTCAATCCGGCACGTCATCATAGGACCAAGTGAAAATATCTTTATACTCAGATAGAGCATGAATTATATCCCTAATCTTTTGTTCAGCATGAATACTTATCTTCGTTTCCCTTGTTTCTTCTGGGATTTTGAAATTGATTGCCTCGGTTTCATTTAAATTCAGCTTAGGCTTATTCTCAAATTGATCTAATCCCTTTTTTATCTTTTGAAAAGATTCGTCTTTATTTATATTCATCAATTTCTTGACTCATTGTTTTAAGATTAGACAACTTTTTAGGATCTGGACGTGAATTCCACATGCATGTCATGTTATTAAACTTGGTATTAACGTAACTGAAGCAGAAATAAAATAATAAAATTAGAGGAAAAAAAGTATAGAATTTAACATGGAACTAGAAATTCATTTCATTGAATTGGAAAGGATAGAAGGTTTAACATCAAAGAAAAGCAAAAAATATCTGGATTACAACCCTGAGAATAATCCAAATACAAAAAAAGCAACAAAATAATCTATCTAGACTCCCTCCTTCTAGGAAAAGGAGTGGCTTCCTAGTTGGTGAGTTTGACCTCTGGGCCAATAAGCTGCACGTCTGTGTGACTAGGTCCTTCACCAATCTGAATCATGTTTACCCCCTAAAACATTTTGCTGAGACCCTGACACATTTTCTCCATATCATCTTGGATAGCTAGATATAGATTTTCCTCACATCGAGGTTTAGTAAAAGATTGAGCAACCTGGGGGAATTGACTTTGGAAACTTTCAAATTTTCTTGTTTCGCTCTTTTGCCCATTTCCTATCAGCTTCGGTTGGTCGGACACTCAATCCAAAAGCATCTTGACTACCAAATAGAGGTACCGGGTCCACAATTCCCTACAATGATAATCCCAAACCTTTCCCTAGTTCATAACCATTTTGTAGCATTTGTGTGGCCACCATGATTACAGTAGAAGAGAGATGACGCTCTGGAATAGGCTTCCCTTCCAAGAATTGATCGGCTGCCATTGTATCAAATTCTTGATAAAAGAGAAATTCACAACCTTCCTTGGCTTCAATACATAGAATAGAGGGGTCTCGATATATCTAAAGGTAATCTTCCTCACGAACAATGATTTCTTATTTGTAATATTCAAATTTGACCATCTGATGCAAAGTAGATGGCATAAACCTAGCCATATGAATCCATGGCCTTTTGAAAAGTAGATTGCAGGAAGTGTCCATTCTATTACTTAAAAAATGATCTCAAACTCAGCAGGTCCAATTGTCAAAGTACGGTCAATATCACCAATTGTGTCGCACTTTGCGCCATCAAAAGCTCGAACACACATATTATTAGCCCGAATTCTATTTGTGTTGATTTTCAAACTTTGTAGTGTAGAGAGGGGGCATATGTCCACACCTGAACCTCCATTAATAATGAGTCTCTTCACGTAATGTTCCTCACATTTCACAGTTAGATGCAAAGCCTTGTTGTGCCCATTTCCTTCCAAGGGCAACTCATCATCAGTGAAAGTGATTCTATTTACCTCAAATATTTTATTGGCCATCTTTTCCAAATGACTCACTGTGGTGTTTTCTGAGATATGTGCTTTATTCAAAACTTTAATCAACGCTTAACGATGCTCTTTGGAATGCATGAGCAAAGATAGAAATGAGATCTGAGCAGGGGATTTCCTCAACTGATCAGCAACAGAATAATCTTAAACTTTCATCTTTTTTAGAAAATCCTCCGCCTCTTCCTCAGTGACGGGCTTTTTCACTAGCCATTGATTTTTCTTGACTTTTTTGGGTCTTCTTAATTCTTCTGGAGTGTAACATCTTCCAAAACGAGTGACACCTCCAGTTTCATTCATATTTTCAATAATATCTTTTCCCTTGTAAGTAATAGTGGTCTTGTTGTAGTTTCATGGATTGGTTTTTGTATTTGTTACGGGAATTTGTACAGTGCGTTTTATCACAACTGGCTCTATTATCTTTCCAATGTTGTTCTAATTTTGAAAAAACCTTGGAAAACTACTAGGAATATATAGTTTTGGTCCAATCATCAGTACCTCTTTTTCCTTCATAGGGACATACAATATCATTTCTGCTAAAATCTTAGGACTTGCACCAAACCTTGCGCCTTTTTTACAAATAATGGTTCCTTCCATATGGGTTTTACATCCATACTCATCCCTTTTTCTGAGGAGCTAAGTTCTGTTATTATTCCACCCATTTATTTATATTCCCTATCATCAGATATAATACCAACAATATGTGCATTATAGTAAGCAGAAAGTGGGTTGTTGGTGATGTTTGTTGCCTCCTCATTATGTCTCATGATTGTCTTATCATCAATTAACTTCTCAACGATTCTCTTCAAAGTCCAACAATTATTTATACTATAACCTTGGGTGTTAGAATGATACTTACACCTGACAGTTGGATCAAAACCTTTTGCATTCGGATTGACATAGTATGGAGTGACAGGTTCAACCAAACCCAACTGCATTAATTTTTGCAACAAAATTGTGTACGATTCCCCAATCGGGGTAAAGTTTTTCCTCTGTCCCTGCTCTCTCACATAATATGTCCTTGGACATGTAGTATATGGTGTTTGAAAATTTGATTTTTGGGGATGAAAGCCTTATGGAGCTGGTGCCCGCCACTGTTGGCGTTGAGGAGGTCGATTATATGCCTGTGTGTGAAAGACAACATACTGGGATAGAGCAACTGAATAATGGGGATCCTGATGAGGGTAATAAATTTGAGGACAACTATATTGTCCTTATTGTACTTGTGCATAAGGGTGGTCTGTCCTCATATTGGACATCCCTTGACCTTGATGCCATCATGGAACCTTCCCCTTTCTTTTTCCGATTTGAAAAACCACCCGAACCGTTCTAAATTGCTTGTGTAGTGGCCTTGAGGGCTGTATGACTCACGATTTTTCCTTACTTTATGCCATTTTCCACCATTTCTCCAATCTTAATTACCTCGGCGAAAGGCTTACCCACTACGGTGAGCAAGTAATGGAAATAATCAGGTTCTTGGGATTAGAGAAAATCGTCAATCAATTCATGATCTTTCAATGGTGGTTTGACTCTGTCTTCTTGCTCTCTCCACTTTATGACATATTCTTGAAAATTTTCAGTTGGTTTATTTTTCATGTTAGTGAAGGAATTACGATCGGGAATAATGTCAATATTATACTAAAATTATTGGAAAAAATCCTAATCCATATCATCCCAAACATGCCAATGAGAAATATCTTGATCAATAAACCATTTAGAGGCTACCCCAGTCAGGCTCTCTCCAAAATAAGCCATAAGTATTTCCTTCCTTTCCCCTTGTTCCTCTCAATTGATTATAGAACCTTTTCAAATGAGCCACGGGGTCACCATGTCCCTCATACTTGTCAAACTTTGGGGTTTTGAACCCTAGATACAAGTGAACATCGGCGAACATGCACAAGTCCTTCAAAATAACACTCTTGTGTCCTCCGAGTCCCTGCATATTTCTTATGTTTTGCTCCAGAATTCTCATTTTCTTGGCCATCTTTTCTTGTTCCTCATTCTTGGTAGTTTTATCAATCTCGATTGGATAACTATAATTATGAGTGGGGTGATAAGAGCCCTAGGACTTTTAAAG
Source organism: Datura wrightii (assembly GCA_035772735.1). Lineage (NCBI taxonomy): Eukaryota > Viridiplantae > Streptophyta > Magnoliopsida > Solanales > Solanaceae > Datura > Datura wrightii. The sequence continues at coordinate 152,077,875 of JASDFA010000018.1, forward strand.
TCATAGGAGGATAATATTAATCATGATACACCTTAACAGAAGGCTCATTATTGGATTTCTGCATCACGCTGGTTGAGGGACTGTATTAGCCGGTATAGAAGGCATGAAGAGTGGTTTGCTTGTGAGAGGTGCATTCAGAGGGCGTACTGTGGAAGTTCCAACAATTTTGGATGTATTATCATACGGGCCAAATCTAGGTGGGTAAAGTTGGTCACTTGACCGGATTAGATGGGGAACAGACGCAGTCATATCTGGCACTCCAGGGATTGAAGATGGTGGAGCTTGTCCGTTCATCCAAACTTCGTACATTTCAACCATTTGTTTTCTCAAATCCTTACTTCCTCTGCTGATGCTAATTCTTGTTGGACCAACTGATTCGGGACTTCATCATTATCTGACTTTATTTCATCTTTGCGAATCATTGTCCCTTTTTCTTTTGATCTTGTATTGTATAGGTGAGGCTCCAGTTTAACCACAAACCAACAACCGTTTTTAACTATCTTTTATAACAAAAAAAATGTGTTAGGGTTTAACATTTCATAGACATTAATCACATGTTATATGTCATGAACCTAATGTTATTCTCATTTCTAAAACGAGCTTGGAATGCTTTCGATGTGTCATCCCGGCTTTGGTTTGAATATATTATAATGCTCTTTTTATTTCTTTTTTTTTTAGAAAATTGTTGTTATTAATTAATTTTTTTTCTCATTTGGTGGTTTTGGAAGTATTTTGATCGAGCCCTTTAAGGGTTGCCTACGTATCATGTTAAACATGAATCAGATCATTGCGTAGTTCATAACGACAATAGTTTCTTTTTTTTATAAAATTATTGTTATTAATTAAATTTTTTTCTCATTTGGTGGTTTTGGAAGTATTTTGATCGAGCCCTTTAAGGGTTGCCTACGTATTATGTTAAACATGAATCAGATCATTGCGTAGTTCATAACGATAATAGTTTCTTTTTAAAAAAAATAACAATAATAATAAACAAACAAATAAAATACTATAAATTACTTAACTCAAAGAAAAGATAAAACAATTCATTCATTTTGAAATAATTTTAATTCAACAACTTAAACAGAACAAAAAAGAAAAGAAAAAGAAAGCTAGCTAGAAATGCAACAGACTCAAATATCCAAAAATAAAATAATAATAATAACTCTAAGGACCTACTAAAAAAATCATAATCCAATATGCCTTCTCAAGGTGCATTGGGTCTTAAATTTCCTCCTAGACTTGAATATACTCTAGACAAAGTTGTCGGTAGGTGTGGGGCAAGGGCACATGCATGTCGATCCAGGCTCTCATCATCCCAGTGGAGTTAGATATCATAAACATCAACCAGAGTCTCCTTGAGCTGAAGCACTCATTATTTGGACTTCTCCATGTTTTCATGGAAATTTGCAACCATTGTCGAGTAGTATTGACCGCCTGACTCAAATTCTCTTCTTGTGCCTGGAGCCCTTCGATTTGGTGGTGTAGTGAAACTTTTTCACCCATCCACTGGTATCTTTCAGCCTCAACTTCTGCCTGATAAGCTTTGAATCGTCTTGCTATTTCCCTTTCTCGTTCCATAGAAGCTTTTAATTGAGCATGAAGCCTAAATTGTGTGTACATTAGTATAGCCTTTTCTTTTTCAAAGTCATCCTGTTACTACTCCATAGATACTTCAATGATACTCAAATCTTCTTTCAAGTATTGGATAGAACGTTGGTCTACTTCGGCCTTTCTTTCTACCAACTCAACTTCAGCCTCTAATTCTTTCTCTAATTAGTTGTAATTTTGCTTGACGTATCGTAGGTCTCCCTCCATAACTTGTAGGATTGATAGTCTCTTTCTACCTCTACCTGAGTTTGTGTGATTCTTGCTTCATTTTTAATTTGTTGGTCATTTAACCTTGCCCGAAACTCATTCTTCACCTCCAAACAAGCTTGTCTAACTTTGGCCTGTAACTTCGATTCTCTGTCCTATTTTCTTTTTCCAGATTCCTCGAGCTTTTCTTTAGAAGAGGAGGGCTTGTGTAGCCATGAGAGATACCTAGGAACTACTCTTCCCTTCTCGTGATCCTCTACCATTTTTCTCAATTCAGATATAATGCTTCCATACCAAATTTTTAGTACTTCATCACTATCAAAAAGAAAACCCAGAGGAATATCATACATAAATTCATCCATGTTTCTGGTTCAAGGAATCTCTTGAAGTCGACCTAATTGACGCATTACTTGAAGTGGTACATAAGGTTGGACCCCTCTGAGTCAAATCAACACTAGATATGGGCGATGTGAGGACATATATGTTATACCCCGTAGAATTCCTGGCACCTAAATGACCTATTCGCACGTTGGTTAAGCATATTCGAAGGCCATACGTGCTGGAGAAAGGCCCGGGAAAAGATCGGACGAGAAACCTATCGAACCATCGCGGAAGGAGCCGAGGAAGAGCCCCTCCACGATGGTAGCGTGTCACGGAGGTGAGGCCTCCGCGTTGGCTCCGTGACACGTTGGCCTTGTCCAGGCCCAAGTATATAAAGCCCCACTTCGGTTTATTTTAGAATTAAATCATATAAACTTCAGAAAACAGAGAGCAAACGCAGGAGAAGGAAAAAGGAACGAAGAGATAATATAATTTTCGTCCGATTACGCTGCTAAACGTTGTCCAAACTCAAATTAACCTCAGATACCGAGGTATTTAGCAGCAGAAAGCATTCCTACGGATTTAGTTTCGTGAAATACGGCCGACGAATCGTCGAGCTACCGAGCTAAGGTAAGTGGAATTGCTCTAAATTAGTGTCTATGTGTTCCTAGCTGCGAAGTGAATATTTCTCTCTTCTGGACCGCTGAAGAATAGCGAGTTTTCAACCGTCTTTCGATAAGCCTAAGTTTAGGCTATAAACTATATCGAAAGTGACGTTGCTCTTTACAATAAAGTTGTATTTAGTTGGGAGAAAATAGTTGAAGTACCGGCCGAGCGTCGTCCGACAGACGGATAATTTGAGGATAAGGTATGTAAAGCTAGTTCCCTCGGCAAGTTAAGTAATATCGGTACAGTATAGTAATTTAAAGGCCAGTAGGATGTTCAGAAGTCAAGTGTTACGTTTATTGCGAATGTGGATACGGTATTAGAAGCATCGAGTTGTAACTTGCGTGTAACTTGTCAGCATGATATAGATTCTAGTATAAGTATTAGGAATTCCATAGTATGCTCAGTATGCGATGTGACACAGAATGTTAAGATATCATTATATTCAATTGAAACCCAGTAAAGCGATGTAATATCGGTAAGACATCTCAGAAATAGAATGATAAGTTAAAATGAGGTTAGAAAGCATATTAGAAATGGCAAATCATGTTACTCTAGGAACTCAGTATACAACATGGTTTTCAGCAGAAACACTATATCCTGTTCAGTATTAGCCCCAGAACAGTCTGGCAGGAGACTATATTCATACATATATATATATATTTACCAGCCTTAGCATGTATTAAATACGTACATATTACTACTACTAGTTAAGCATATGATATACACAATATTTTACCACTATTAGCCTCAGCATGTGAGATATGCAGACAGTATTACTAGTTGAGACCGTTGTATTGTTTGGGGTTGGACTACCTAGCATCCATGACCGCCCCAAGGTTGATAGCTGTATCGACTCGTCCATCAGAGGACGAGGATACGTCACTCTACGGAGTGGCATGCCGTCCCGCAGGGGACGAAGATGGGATGCCAGTTTTCCTCATATTGTGCCTTGGTCGGCTTTTACACACCCCTGTCGAGCGGATACGCCCGGGTGTTGATTCTGGAGTCCTCCGGACTCAGATGCAGTTATAGTCAGGGACTCAGTGAGCCCAAGTGCATACTCAGGGGACTGGCAGGATGCTTACAGGGTTTATAGGAGTGGGATGACCGGGGTAGGGGTATAGATTCTGTGCTGGTTGTACCTCCCGGCTTATGGGGGCGGGGTATGGGTTGTGTGTGCTATGTTATGTTATGTTATGTTATCCCATGTTATGTTAGATACGAGTAGATCAGCAGTAGAACGATACGTCTCCAGATATGACTCCTACTCCTTCCAGTATAATTGAGAGAAGGTATGACTTACATTATCAGACAGTTAATCTATTTCTCTCTACTTCAGTCTCATCAGTTATATTATTGTTTCCAGATATTTCTTTCAGTTATTGCTTTACATACTCAGTACCAGCGGTACTGACGCCCGTTGGGGCGCTGCATTACTTGCCTGCAGGTACTCATAGATGAGCACGCGATACCACGTGATTCCTGTCAGCGATAGAGCATTCAGCTCCTGTCATCCGCAGACTGAATCCCAGAGGTGTATTCCGTTTTCTTTTGTTGTACAGTACGGGTAGGTCGGGGCCCTGTCCCGATCATTTCTATTGTTATTCCTAGAGGCTTGCAGTCTGTATATGTTCCCTGTGGTCAGATGAGCCGATCGTGTGAGGCCGTGCAGTTGTATAGCTGTTAGAACTTGTGTTTCCTTTATGTTGGCCGTGTGGGGCCATGGATTGACAGTGGTGGTGACCTTGCCGGTCACGTAGCTATCCAGTACTTCATGGTTAAGTTATAGATAACTAGACAGGATGGTGGCCTTGTCGGCCCGCATAGGTCTCCCTATATTGACATGTTTCTGGTCAACTGTTAGTACAGGTACAGGAGGTTATAGGCCAATGGGCCGGGGGCTGTGTGTACAGCCGTTATATATCCCTTTGTTTCCAGAAATGTGAGTTAGAGCCAGCCAGGCACCAGATGTGCCCAGGCTTAGCAGTCCAGCAGTTCAGGTTCTAGTCGGGCACCAGGTGCCAGTCATACCCCCCAAGGCGGGGTGTGACAATCTTGGTATCAGAGCAGGTCGTGTCCCAGGGAGTCTGCAAGCCATGCTAAGTAGAGTCTTTTCTATGGATGTGTTGTGCACCACATATTATAGGCAGGAGGCTACGAGGCATGATAGGATGGTTACCCTTCCTTCTCAGTCAGTCGTGCTTTAGAGCAGTACAGTATAGGGTGGAGTCTCTAAAAACTTACTGTATTCTTTGATTACAGATACAAAGGCAGATCAGCATTACCCTATTACAGGCAGAAGATCAGATATAGCAACAGAAGAAGGCATCTTCCAGTTACATGATAACTACAGCAGCAGGAGGAAGGTACCCGAGACCTCCCAGCATGATACCTTTATCGGTACTATCCCCAGTATACGTTGATAACATCAGAATAGGAAGTCAGGAGTGTAATATACATACGAGTTGATTTATTTATTAGCTATATAAGATCTGATTAAGATTACAGACAAGGTCAGGCGACCAGGTAAGTACAAGAAAGAGAGGGAAATGCAGGAATCCCAAATGCATCTTTTTGGATATGGTACAGTTGAATGCTTTTATTTGTTGCAATAAGAAAAGGGCTATTCCTACCTCTTGATTTTGATGCCAGTATAGTAAAGGGGCATAAGACTTGAGATGGGGTTGCCAAATCCAGCAGTAAGTAAAGATGGGCTAATTGATCCTAGTAAGTATTAGAAAGTATAAAGAGCCCCTATGATTCTGTAAGTTGTGCAGACCCTTATGATAATAAGCCAGTAGAGAAAGTAAGACCGATAGCTTACCCGAAGCAGGGGTAAAAGACCTGTTAGTGACGAATGCCGGGTAATAGTCAAGTTCGAGTCAGAAAAAGGCCAAGTCTGCCACGTATGTTAACAGATAGCAAGACATACCTGTAAGATTGTAGTTATGATCCGGTTGTGATATCGAAAAGGTGAGGGGTCATGTGAATCAGATAGGTCTGACTGCAAGTCAGGGGAAGTATGAACTGATATTGGACCAGCAATCTTGTTAACAATGAAGAGCAGGTACCTTGAACCCCAGAGTTCAGCTTAAGTAAGATGAGGGAAAGAAGCAAGAATGTCAGATCTTGTGGGGAAATTAGAATTACCCCCGAATTGATAAAATATCATATTAAGGATTAAGCCTCGGACTGACAGTAAGATTGCGATTCAGAATACCGCAGTATGTCCGCTATGGAAAAGTTAAGAAGTTACCGATACAACAATTCTAATCTAGTGTAGCCTAGAGATAAGGCCCAACAGGCAGTCATGGGCTCTCAATATATGCCTAGTAAGGCTACAAGATTTGAACATCGACCCCACATTGCAAGAGTGGCGGAATTTCAAACAGCAGACAATAACTAAAGTGTTTATGTTTGTTACTTTCAGAATGGGGTGACAATACAATGAAATGATAAGTCAGGGCAGGAGATATTATTAGGCCGTAGAAGCGGTGTATCATGTACGGCATGAGACTCAGCAGAGCATGTCAGAGATTATGTATTACCGCAGAATTCAGTACATATTGTACGTAGCTATTGATATATATATATATATATATATATAGATAATAGACATGCTGTAATTAGTTTCCTATAAGGGGTACAATCATAGATGCTGATTAGTAATAGAAAGCATGTACAAATTGCATTGCAGGACCCCCCCCCCTTGCCAAAAAAAAAGGGGAGAAGAAAGAAAGAAAATGAGAGAAGAAAGGAGAAAGGGAAAGGAGAAGGAAAGGACAGATTAAGTGTGAATTACGTATGAAGTCATAGAAACTATCTCAGTTCTCAGTTATTAAGTTAATAGACTTATGTGTTGTTGCCAGATCTAGGCTCTAGGAGCTTATCAGAGTTAATGGCCTAAACCAGATGACTAGATGATAAGGGCGCAGTTAGACGGTCTACCGACCAGCTGGCGCCTGCATTAGCAGGGAAGCATCCCTGAAGATCGGTAACAGTAGTGTATGTGCTAGAACCAGGATTAGAGGCCGAATAGGCTAATTTTAGAAATTAGCAATACCAGAATTGTTCTAGTATGTAAAGTGGTCGTACGTCATTTTTCCAGCCTTGTAGGTGAGAGTCGGCCTTAACCAACCTAGCAGTTATTATGTGGAACACCCCATAAGACAGCCGGTCGTCCCAGTCAGAATACCCGTGGGTACCCCAAGGAAGGGTCCACATCAGTAGTCAGCGACAGACTAGTACTTCAGCTGGTTCTCGTAAGATATTTAGATACAGAGCCCTAGCAAAAGGCCAGTATTTACAGAATAGCTCATAAGACTGAGAATTCCCCAGAATAGCAGTATAAATCCAAGTGGATACACACAAGGCGTAAGAAATTGATAGTACCCTGCTAGCACAGTGTTTACTAAGACCAGGCGATCAGTAGACTCCCCGTGAAGACCCAGAGATTGATCGCCTGGGAGTAAGTTTGATTAAGTCCAGCCTTACAGTGGTTTAAGCAAAATAACAAAGCAATTAGATGTCCACAAGTCTGCAGTCATGCATGAACTATAAGTACTCAAGTAGAACAGTTAGAGCATTGTTAGACTACTGCCACATTCGGGTCATTCAACCCGACTATTTAGTTATTTAAGGTTATGCAGCCAGATCATTAGAGGTCATGGTCAATATCAGGATCCTCTGATCAGATAAAGGCACAAGGTGCGCAGACGGTCGTTCAGGTTATCCCAGCAACAAGTAGCCTTAGCATACGGCCAGAAGGCCAGATAAGCTCTAGCTATACCGGTAGATTACTTGTCAGATTCTCCAGCATAATAAACCAGTATGACCGTTAGCTATATGCCAATTCTTTGTAAATGTGAATTTTGGTTGAGTTTAGCAGCCTTTTTGGTCACATTGTGTCGGAGGCTAGTGTACAGATAGATATACAGAAAATCGAAATAGTGAAGACATAGCCTAGACCTACCACTCCGATCGAAGTACGCAATCCCTGCGGTTAGCCGGGTACTGCAGAGGGTTTGTGGAAGGATTTTCCACCTTAGTAGCACCTCTGACTAAATTGACACAGAAGGCAGCAAAGTTCCAGTAGACTGAGGCGTGTGAGCAGAACTTCCAAGAGTTAAAAGCCAGGTTAACATCAGCTCCAGTGTTAGTATCGTCAGGGGATACAGAGGGTTGATGCAGCATGATAAAGTAATAGTTTATGCTTTCAGGCAGTTGAAGAAATGTGAAAAGAATTATCTTACCCATGACCTGGAGTTAGCTGCAGTAGTTTATGCCTTAAAGAGTGAAAATTTTGTATCACCCAGGAAGGGCTAATATGGTAGCAGATGCCCTTAGCCATAAATCTATGGGGAGTTGGCATACTTGCAGCCTGAACAGCGAGAATAAGCCCGAGAATTACACTAGTTAGCCGGTTTAGCTGTTCACATAGCAGAAATAAAGGATAACAGAGCGATAATACAGAATGTCGTAGTGTTGTCGTTAGTGGTGGAAGTAAAGGAATGGCAGTATAGAGACCCTATCCAGGTTCAACTTGAACACAAGGTTCAGTAAGGAGAGGTGACATATTCTCAGATAACCGGGGATGAAGTGTTACGATATAAAGGCCATATTTATGTTCTAGATATTTTGGGGCATCGCCAGCAGCTTATGAGCGAGGCGCATTACGCCCGCTATTCTCTCCACCCAGGCGCGACGAAAATGTTCCATGATATCAAAGAAAACTACTGGTGGCCAGGTATGAAAAGAGAAATTGCTGAATTTGTAGCCTAGTGTCCTAACTGCCAACAGGTGAAAGCAGAACATCAGAAACCAGGCGGGTTAACTTAGGACATAGCTGTGCCTCTCTGGAAATGAGAAGCAGTGAATATGGATTTTGTAACAGGGTTACCCCGTACCAGACGCAGAAATGATTCCATTTGGGTAATAGTTGACACGCTAACAAAATCAGCCCATTTCCTGCCAGTGAAGGCTACCTTCTCGGCTGAGGACTATGCCGAATTATATATCAGAGAAATAGTTAGATTGCTTGGAGTGCCGGTATCCATCATTTCAGATAGGGGAGCACAGTTTACAGCTAGATTCTGGCAGTCGTTCCAGAGGGGTCTGGGAACGCAGATTAACTTGACACAGCATTCCATCCTCAGACAGATGGGCAGGCTGAACGTACAATTTAGACGCTCGAAGATATGCTACGAGCGTGTGTGCTAGATTTTGGGGGTAGCTGGGATGAGCATCTTTCATTAATTGAATTTGCTTATAATAATAGCTATCATTCATCCATCCAGATGGCGCCTTTCGAGGCATTATATAGGCGAAAATGTAGATCGCCGGTGGGCTGGTTTGAAATAGGAGAATCAGCATTGGTTGGCCCAGACATTATTTGGCAGTCAGAGGAAAAGATAAAACTTATCCGAGAACGTTTACTGACTGCTCAGAGCCGCCAGAAGTCTTATGCAGATACGCGGCGCAGAAATCTAGAATTTGCGGTAAATGACTGGGTGTATCTGAAAGTGTCTCCGATGAAAGGGGGAATGAGATTTGGCAAGAAAGGCAAGCTTAGCCCGAGGTTCATTGGGCCATATCAGATTCGGCGAAGAATAGGCCGAGTTGCATACGAATTGAACTTGCCTCCGAAGTTAGCATCTGTTCACCCAGTATTCCATGTCTCTATGTTAAGGAAGTTTGTAGGGGACCCTTCTACAGTAGTTCCAGTTCAGGATGTCCAGGTCACAGAAGCGTTAGCATATGAAGAGGTTCCCGTAGCTATCTTAGACAGATAGATTCACAGGTTGAGGACTAAAGATGTTGCGTCTGTCAAAATATTGTGGCGTAATAGGAACCGTGAGGAAATGACGTGGGAAGTTGAAGAAGATATGAAAGCCAGATACCCTCACCTATTTCAGGCCTAGTCTGGCGACAGGTATGTCCGTATTGTTACTTATGCAGTACCTTATAGTGTATGTGTGTGAATGAGAAAGATTGATATTTAGTTATCCAGTGGATCTTAAAATATTGCGTGCAGTACCTGTATTGGACTTTTCTGCATTTCAGGTTTTTGCTATAGTCCATATTACAGGGGAAACTCTGCCGAAATTTTTCTAGAAAGTAAGTTAAATAGTCCTCCAGATAGCAGTGTACATTCGAGGACGAATGTTCTTAAGGGGGGGAGAATGTTATACCCCGTAGAATTCCCGGCACCTAAATGACCTATTCGCACGTTGGTTAAGCATATTCAAAGGCCATGCGTGCTGGAGAAAGGCCCGGGAAAAGATCGGACGAGAAACCTGTCGAACCATCGCGGAAGGAGCCGAGGCAGAGCCCCTCCGCGATGGCAGCGTGTCACGGAGGTGAGGCCTCCGCGTTGGCTCCGTGACACGTTGGCCTTGTCCAGGCCCAAGTATATAAAGGCCCACTTCGGTTTATTTTAGAATTAAATCATATAAACTTCAGAAAACAGAGAGCAAACGCAGGAGAAGGAAAAAGGAACGAAGAGATAATATAATTTTCGTCCGATTACGCTGCTAAACGTTGTCCAAACTCAAATTAACCTCAGATACCGAGGTATTTAGCAGCAGAGAGCATTCCTACGAATTTAGTTTCGTGAAATACGGCCGACGAATCGTCGAGCTACCGAGCTAAGGTAAGTGGAATTGCTCTAAATTAGTGTCTATGTGTTCCTAGCTACGAAGTGAATATTTCTCCCTTCTGGACCGCTGAAAAATAGCGAGTTTTCGACCGTCTTTCGATAAGCCTATGTTTAGGCTATAAACTATATCGAAAGTGACGTTGCTCTTTACAATAAAGTTGTATTTAGTATTGATTGACATGTTTATGAATGCAGTTGGGAGAAAATAGTTGAAGTACCAGCCGAGCGTCGTCCGACAGACGGATAATTCGAGGATAAGGTATGTAAAGCTAGTTCCCTCGGCAAGTTAAGTAATATTGGTACAGTATAATAATTTAAAGGCCAGTAGGATGTTCAGAAGTCAAGTGTTACGTTTATTGCGAATGTTGATACGGTATTAGAAGCATCGAGTTGTAACTTGCGTGTAACTTGCCAGCATGATATAGACTCTAGTATAAGTATTAGGAATTCCACAGTATGCTCAGTATGCGATGTGACACAGAATGTTAGGATATCATTGTATTCAGTTGAAACCCAGTAAAGCGATGTAATATCGGTAAGACATCTCAGAAATAGAATGATAAGTTAAAATGAGGTTAGAAAGCATATTAGAAATGGCAAATCATGTTACTCTAGGAACTCAGTATACAACATGGTTTTCAGCATAAACACTATATCCTGTTCAGTATTAGCCCCAGAACAGTCTGGTAGGAGACTATATTCATACATATATATATATATATTTACCAGCCTCAGCATGTATTAAACACGTACATATTACTACTACTAGTTCAGCATATGATATACACAATATTTTACCACTATTATCCTCAGCATGTGAGATATGCTGACAGTATTACTAGGTGAGACCGTTGTATTGTTTGGGGTTGGACTACCTAGCATCCATGACCGCCCCAGGGTTGATAGCTGTATCGACTCGTCCGCCAGAGGACGAGGATACATCACTCTACGGAGTGGCATGCCGTCCCACAGGGGACGAAGATGGGATGCCAGTTTTCCCCATATTGTGCCTTGGTCGGCTTTTACACACCTCTGTCGAGCGGATACGCCCGGGTGTTGATTCAGGAGTCCTCCAAACTCAGATGCAGTTATAGTCAGGGGCTCAGCAAGCCTAAGTGCATATCCAGGGGACCGGCAGGATGCTTACAGGGTTTATAGGAGATGGGATGACCAGGGTAGGGGTATAGATTCTGTGCTGGTTGTACCTCCCGGGTTATGGGGACCGGGTAAGGGTTGTGTGTGCTATGTTATGTTATGTTATATTATGCCATGTTATGTTAGATATGAGTAGATCAGCAGTAGAATGATACGTCTCCAGGTATGACTCCTACTCCTTCTAGTATAATTGAGAGAAGGTATGACTTACATTATCAGACAGTTAATCTATTTCTCTCTACTTCAGTCTCATCAGTTATATTATTGTTTCCAGATATTTCTTTCAGTTATTGCTTTACATACTCAGTACCAGCGGTACTGACGCCCGGTGGGGCGCTGCATTACTTGCCTGCAGGTACTCATAGACGAGCAGGCGATACCACGTGATTCCTGTCAGCGATAGAGCATTCAGCTCCTGTCATCCGGAGACTGAATCCCAGAGGTGTATTCCGTTTTCTTTTGTTGTACAGTACGGGTAGGTCATCATTTCTATTGTTATTCCTAGAGGCTTGCAGTCTGTATATGTTCCCTGTGGTCAGATGAGCCGGTCGTGTGAGGCCGTGCAGTTGTATAGCTGTTAGAACTTGTGTTTCCTTTATGTTGTCCGTGTGGGGCCATAGCTTGACAGTGGTGGTGACCTTGCCGGTCACGTAGCTATCCAGTACTTCATGGTTAAGTTATAGATAACTAGACAGGATGGTGGCCTTGTCGGCCCGCATAGGTCTCCCTATATTGACATGTTTCTGGTCAACTGTTAGTACAGGTACAAGAGACTATAGGCCAATGGGCCGGGGGCTGTGTGTACAGCCGTTATATAACCCTTTATTTCCAGAAATGCGAGTTAAAGCCAGCTAGGCACCAGATGTGCCCAGGCTTAGCAGTCCAGCAGTTCAGGTTCTAGTCGGGCACCAGGTGCCAGTCATACCCCCCAAGGCGGGGTGTGACAATATAAATCATTTCTTAGGTCGGGAACGAATAGTAATTCTAGGTAATCTGATCAACAATCAATTCAGAGATTTTTTCCTTCCATGCCTTGATCCCAATTGGGAGTTTATTTTTAGTGACTCTCTCCTCATGACTCGTCACTTGATTTAACCAGTCAGTAGTGAACTTTGGCGCAAGGTGGTGATCATAAAAATATTCCAAGAACCACACTTGTAACAAAATATTGCAACCTTTGAAGTAGGTGGCACCTTTTTTACACTTGGTTAGTACGCGTAATGTCTCCAAGAATCATGGGTAGCAAAGTGGGGTTATCCATTATGGTTAATGCTTGCACTACTCTGGTCAAACAAATATTAATATTTCAATCCCTCTCAGGAAAAACTACACGCCCTAGGAATGCAACCATGAAAACAGAACATCTGTGTACTTTCCATGTTTGTAGGTCTCTTTTTTATTGTTTAGTTGGCCGTGATACTTCATGAATGCTTTTTCCTGTCCATGCTTGTAGAATAAAAACTCCAAAGAAATCCAACCTTTTCTCAGACTTTCTACCTCCATATGATTGATTTTCAGTAATTTTAAGAACTTGTTTCCATCCACATTTTTGAGTACTATAGGCCTCTTGTTTTAGAGATCATATCCCCGGAGACTAGATCATACCCCCATGAAGCTAGCTATTTCCTCCAGCGTCGGGGTTATTTCAAAAGTCGAAAAACAAAACACATTATTATGAGGATCTCAGGTATGAATCAACGCCTCAAAAACATCTCTACTAGGGCTAATTTCCATCATATGTACCAGATGTCCCAAATGATCTTTTACTCTTCTCTGATCGTATCCCTCATTTCTCTCTACCATCGCCATAGAAGTGGTGTTATTTGATCGACAACCATAAATTCTGGAATCCGTTTGGCCCTGGGCCTTTTATCACACTTTCCTATAGTTGGTGGAGCCATATTTTACCTTTGAAATAAAAATAAATAAGTAAATAAAAAGGCAGGTTATCACTGACTAGACTTTGTTGACATGAAGTTTTATTCTTAAAGTAGAGAAAAACGCTTAGAAAGTAAAGAATTTTAATATTAATAGTTTGGTCACGAGTAAGCTCCATATGACTATTTTCAGAACAAACTCTTCATAATTTATGAGAAATATTTCGAGGTTATCTAAAAAAAGGGCTGAACGTGAAGATAAAATGGATAATTCTCCAAAAGTGACCCAATATTTGTAAAAATTCCAAAACCGTTTGGCAAAATTAATCATAAATTTATAAAAGACTGATATATATATATATACATATATATATATATATATATATATATATATATATATATATATATATATATATATATATATATATATGTATGTATATATATATATATGGGGTTGAATTCAGGTAGATGTACCTACACTAAGTAATGAGTATTAGACTCGTGTAATTCATGAGGATAATTAAAAATTGATTTGACTCTTTTTTTACTTTTTATAGTTATTTTTTTTATTTTTTGTAAATGACACCATACAAATTTCAAGATTTTTTTTTCAAAGGGGTTTTCTAAAGATAATTTTTTTGTTTAAAAAAACGACACCAAACAACTTTCAGGTTTTTATTCCAAACAATTTTTTTTTTCGAAATAATTGTTTTTTTTTGCAAAAGAAAGGAAATAGCACCAAACAACTTTCAAATTTTATTCCAAACGAAATTATTATTTTTTTGAAAGATTAATCTTTTTTTGTTTAAAAAAAAAAAGAAATGACACCAAATAACATTCACGTTTTTATTCCAAACAGAATTATTTTTTGTTGAAAGATAATCTTTTTATTTTTTATTTTTTTTATTATTTTAAAACCAGTCAACATGAAAAAGACTTTCAAATAGATGTATTTTTAGATAGCACATACAAATGAACATGGTGATCTTCGAAAAAGGTACCTTTCTTAAATGACTCAGCCTCTGTGCTGAGCCCCATTAGGTCAAATGCATGTGATACAAACAAAGCGTAGCCTACAAAAGAATAATCATTGCTTGTGGTTTTGTTCTACTAGGTTTAACATCAAGAATAGAAAGCTGTCTAGACTGGCTTACCTGAGTGGACAACTCGGGCCGGGGAGGGCTAGTTTACAGGTTACACAGCTTTTCCGGCTTTACTGATGGTCCAATCCCGTCTAACATGTGCAACTAATAATCCTGAACCTGAGCGTAACCACATATAGTCTCATCTCAAATAGAAAATTTTGTGGAGCGTATCTGCATGCACAGTGAACAAAGGTGAAAGTGTTCAGAAACTCAGAAAGGTGCGTGAGAGATGGTAATTTATATATATACAAACACAAAATATCACATCGGTAAATAAGCGAGCAAAGAACACATTAGGCCAACAAACATAATACATATAATGAAGAAATAAAGAAAGTCATACATGAGTCAATATACAAAGCTCAAATTTTGGTTATTCCCCAGCGGAGTCGCCATCTATCACACCCTTTTTTTTCCTTGTCCCTCTCAAGGTGGATTTTGAAAAGAGTTCTTTTCAATTAAAGTGACATTTTGAAAAGAGATTATTTATTACAGAGTCGCCACTTGGAAATGAGTTTTGGTGTTCCAAGTCACCTTATTGAATCCCTAATCAAAAGAAAAGTTTGACTCTAAAGTTATTGGTCTGCACACTAGAAATTCGAGTAAGGAATTCTGTTGACTGAGCAGAAGGTGTCAGATACCCCTTGAGTCCCGTGGTTCTAGCACGGTCGCTTTATTGACGCATATCTTACTTAAATTAATTCTTGAATACAATAAATTTTATTGGTTTATAATACTCTTGCCTTACCTACTTTGCTTATTTGATTCTCCTCTTTTTGCGAAAGAATTGAAGTTAATTCGCAATTCGTCTCGCTTCCTCGTAATTATTTAATAAATATGTACTTATAAAGGCCTGTTTACTTTTATTTAATTACAACTATAATTAAATATACAATATAGAATATATGTATTGCATTGATAAAATTATACATATATAATAAATATGTAATTTAATATCTGCAATTATATATTTAAATTAATATAAGGCTATTGTAATTTATATAAATATAGATATGTAATAAAATATAATATGAATTTATACTATAATTATAATATTACTATAATTTACAATACATATAAAAATAATTAATGATTTATGATAGTTTATAATAAGGTATTATAATTATAATATTATTATAATATTAATCATTATAATATTATAAACTATTATAAATTATAATTTATGATATAATTATTTAATCAAGGGGCTAAGGAGATCCGCACACATAGCTTTTCAAATTATTTATTTGCACTGATCAAGGAACGTAATCGTACACATGGTCAATTTATTTTATTATGGAGTCAAGAAGCGTAACCGCATACATGACAATTAGAATTAAATGAATATCAATTAAGAATTGTAGTAAACAATGATTAATAAAATTATTTAAAGATAAGTTATTTTTGTTAATAAAAATAAAAACTATTTTATTGCTATATATTTATAAAATTAATATTGGGAATATAGTAATTTTTCTTAGAAAAAAATACATACATATAACATATTTGTCATCACTAACAAATTAAAATACACACATATTATATTTGTTTCTTTAAAAAAAATGCATAACATCTGCAGATAAATTAATTATCTATATTATTTAATTTTCTGCATAATTTGTTTTAGACTTTATCTGCGTTTAAAAAAACTATCTCCTTTTTCCTCATTTTTCTCTATTCTGTTACCCTTTTTTTTTTCTTTTTCGTTACTTTATTTGTTATTCCTTTGTTTTCCGTTTCTCGGTTTCTTATATCTTTCTTTCTCTTTTCTTTTTTAACTTTCTCATTCTGTTTTCAGTTTTTTTCTTTTGCTTTTTTCCCCCTCTTTTCTTTCTTTACTATTTTTAGTTTTATTCTTTTGCTTTTTTCCTCTTTTCTTTCTTTACTGTTTCTTTTTCTTTTATTTGTTTGTTTTTAGTTTATTTAAACTTTTGGCTAGATTTTTTATGGCATAAGAAATTAATAAAATAATTAGTTAAATAAAATTTAAATTTTGCTAGTTTTATATTAGTAATCCTACTAACAATAACAAAAAAAAATTATTACATTTTCTAGAATTCGATAATCTTGAAATTCATGAGTAAGGACCCCTATTAATTTCTTTTAGATGCAAAGTCATTTTATATTTATCTAACTGAATCAAATATTTTATTTTTAAATCAACATCCAAACATGCTAACTCAAAATATAAACGAGTAAAAACAAGAATACTATTAATAGCCTAATCATTAATAATGTAATTAAATTGAAATTTGTTATGAAATAATAAAGAAAGAACAAGAATATTGTAGAGAAAGAGAGAAGGAGAGAAGTTTTTATTTCTCTTGATGGGATCCTCTTGAGGAGTTAAAGGGATTATAAGGTATTCTATACAATGAATGGAAAACCCCTTTATTTATAGGGGAAAACTTACTTGGTAACAAAGTTACAAACCCTAACATTCCTTCCAAGAAATAGACATTCACCATAAATAGAAAATATATTTATAACACTCCCCCTTGGATATCTATTTGATAGATAATGTGCCTCGTTAAAACCTTACTAGAAAAAACCCAGTGAAAAAAAATCTAGTGAAGGAAAAAGAGTACACATATCTAATAATACGCATTTTGGTTGCCTCATTAAAAACCTTACAAGGAAAACCTAGTGGGACAAAACCTCGCAAGGGAAAAAGAGTACAGCGCGTATTAACTCCCCCTAATGAGAACATCCTTAAATCTTTGCATCCCGATCTTGTGCACCATTTTCTTGAAAGTTGCAGTTGGTAGAGATTTGGTGAATAAATCAGCCACATTGTCACTTGAACGAATCTGTTGCACATTGATATCACAATTCTTTTGGAGCTCATGTGTGTAGAAAAACTTTGGCGAGATGTGGTTCGTTCTATCTCCTTTTATGAATCCTCCCTTTAGTTGTGCTATGCATGCAACATTATCTTCATACAAAATTGTGGGTACTTTGTCACCGTTCAAACCACATTTTTCTCTAATGAGATGTATCATGGACCTCAACCACATACATTCTCGGCTTGCTTCATGAATAGCTATTATCTCAGCATGATTTGATGAAGTAGCTACGAGAGACTGCTTTGTAGATCTCCAAGATATGGCAGTACCTCAACATATGAACACGTAGCTAGTTTGAGATCGAGCTTTGTGTGGGTCAAATAAATACCCTGCATCGGCATAACCAACAAGATCGGGACTGCAATTATTAGAATAAAATAAGCCCATACCGGTAGTCCCTTTTAGATACTGCATTATGTGTTTTATCCCATTCCAATGCCTCCTAGTAGGAGCAGAACTATACCCTGCTAACAAATTAACCGAAAAGGCTATATCAGGCCTTATAGTGTTAGTAATATACATTAGTGCACCAATTGCATTAAGATATGGTACTTCAGGACCAAGAATTTCTTCATTCCTTTCTTGAGGTCGGAATGGATCCTTATTCACATCAAGTGATCGAACAACCATAGGAGTACTTAATGGATGTGCGCCATCCATATAAAGTCTTTTTAACACTTTTTTCTGTATAGGCAGATTGATGAATAAAGACACCATTTTTCAAATGCTCAATTTGCAGACCAAGACATAATTTTGTCTTTCCAAGGTCTTTCATCTCAAATTTCTTCTTTAAATAATCAATTGCCTTTCGAAGTTCTATTGGAGTTCCAATAAGGTTTATGTCATCTACATAAACAACAAGTATGACAAACTCCGATGTTGTTTTATTTATAAAAATACATGGGCAAATTTAATCATTTATATAACCTTCCTTAGATAAATATTCACTAAGACGGTTATACCACATGCATCCAGATTGCTTCAAACCATACAATGATCTTTGCAATATAATTGAATACATTTCCCGAAACTTTGAATGATATGCTTCAGGCATTTTAAATCCTTCAGGGATTTTCATGTATATCTCATTATCAAGTGATTCATAAAGATAAGCTGTAACTACATCCATCAAATGCATTTCAAGCCTCTCATGGATAGTGAAACTAATAAGATAACGCAATGTTATTGCATCCATAACTGGTGAGTATGTCTCTTCATAGTCGACACCAGGCCTTTGTGAAAATCCTTGTGCGACAAGGCGTGCTTTGTATCTTTGTACTTCATTTTTCTCATTTCTTTTTCGCATAAAGACCCATTTATAGCAACCAGACTTAATACCATTAGGTGTTTGAGCTATAGGTCCAAAAACTTCACGCTTGACAAGTGAATTCAATTCTGATTGAATTGCTTCTTGCCATTTTGGCCAATCATTTCTTTGTCGACATTCTGTGACAGATTGAGGTTCAAGATTCTCATTATCTTGCATGATTTTTGTTGCAACATTATATGCAAAGACATAATCCATCACTATTTTTGATCGATTAATTCCAGCATCACTTGAATTTATGGATAGTTCCTCATTTTCTTGAGTATCAGGCTCATTGATTTCTTCGTGGATATCAAAATTGCTCAAGTTTTGAACTTCTATATGTGGTTCTTTCATAGTGTTATATTGACCATTTATTTTTCTTTTTCTAGGATTTCGATCCTTAGAACCTAATGGTCTACCACGCTTTAGACGTGCTTTGGACTCATTGGTTATGACACTAGTAGATGGTCCTTCAGGGACATCAATTCGAATTGGGACATTCTCTGCAGGAATATGTGATTTAGTAATTCTTTTAAAATATGTAAATGCGTCTGGCATTTGATTTGCAATTTTCTGCAGATGAATAATCTTTTGTACTTCTTGCTCACAAATAGAAGCACGTGGATCAAGATGAGACAGTGATGGATTTTTTCACAAAATTTATCTTTTGATTTCACAATTTTCTCCCCCTAATTTTGGGAAAATTGTCTCATCAAACGGACAATCTGCAAATCGAGCAGTAAACATATCTCCAGTTAATGGTTCAAGGTAGCGAATAATGGAGGATGATTCAAACCCAACATAAATTCCTAACCTTCTTTGGGGACCCATTTTTGTGCGATGTGGTGGTGCTATAGGCACATATACAGCACATCCAAAAATTCTCAGATGATAAATATTAGGTTCTTGACCCAAAACAATTCCAACGGAGAAAAATTATGATTATCAGGAAATTGTGCCCGTAATCGTATTATTTGTGCCAATAATTTTGCAAACGCCAGGTTGCGAGATGATAATAGGCACACATGAGACCATCTAGAGGAATCATCTATTAGGACCAAGAAGTATCTAAACGACCCACTAGGTGGGTGGATAGGTCCACAGATATCCCCATGTATGCGTTCCAAGAATGCAAGGGACTCAATCTCAACCTTTGTTGGTGATGGTCTCACAATTAACTTGCCTTGATAACAAGCACTACGAGAAAATTCACCATTTGAAAGAATCTTCAAGTTCTTTAATGGATGCCCATTTGAATTTTCTATAATTCGTCTCATCATTATAGATCTAGGATGTCCCAGACGATCATGCCAAAGTACAAAAGTATTGGAATTAGTAAACTTCTAGTTTACTATAGAATGTGCCTCAATTGCACTAATCTTTGTGCAATACAAGCCAGAAGATAAAGCAGGGAACTTTTCTATAACACATGTCTACCCAGAGACATTCTTGGTGATACCAAGATATTCAAGATTCATCTCATCCATTGTGTTGATATGATAACCATTTTCACGGATATCTTTTAAAACTCAACAAATTTCTCCAAGACTTAGGAGAAAACATGGCATTATTTAGGATGAGTTTAGTTCCCTTAGGCAAGATTATAATTGCTTTTCCAAAGCCTTCAATCAAATTGGTACTACCAGATATCGTAGTAACATTTATCTTGCCCATATTTAAGTGAGAAAATATTTCTCATCTTTGAATATCGTATATGTGGTACCAGAATCAATCAAACAAATGTCTTCATAATTGGATAACTTTCTTTGAGATTTATCCATACTAGTAAACTTCAGGTTTACCATGACATGTATTGTTTATTTTAGTAAATTTCAGATTTACTATATCATGAATTTCACATCAATAAACTTCTGGTTTACTATAGCATGTAATTTCATCATGCGTATATTTGTAGTACAAATCAGGTAACTTTTCATATACATATTTCTTACTCATAGTAATTTGAAGATATGTAATCTTTCAATCATTTGTAGTCTCAATATGATAACCATTTTTATTGTTGGTAAACTTTAGGTTTAATACAATTTGTGTTTTAATCATAACAACTTTGTACTATAATATGGGATGAATGACATAATAAATAAACTCTTCAGGAGCTTTCAATTTATATTTCATAATATTATTTGGACACTATTGGTGTCATGATTCTTGTTGACAAACAATCAGATTTTACTACTTCAGAAGTAAATTGTAAGACATGAGTAAATTGCAAGATTTACTTTTGAAGAGTCTTATTACTTCAGGAGTAGCTGTTAAATTCTTACTACTTCAGGAGTAAATTTCATATTTACTACTTTGGAAGTAAATTTCAGATTTACTACTTTGGGAGTAAATTTCAAGATTTTATTAAGTATTGTCACATTCACTTCAGGGACTAGATCTGTATTCAATATATATTTGTAATATTTATCAAAAGTTCTCAATTTTCATTCTTCGGGAATGAAACATGATCATCTAAATATGCCTTAAGCATATCAAATTATGATAGCTTAAAATCTCTTTTAAGATATTGCTACTTCGGGAGAAAATTGAGACATGCATATATCGTAGATGATTTCTCTTACATATTTTCAACTTAGAAACAATTTTGAATGTTGATGAGCTATACTCATGAACAGACTTATAGTCTTGATGGATCCAATCATATCGTGCATTGGTTGTATGACCATCTTCAGGTGGTCATACCTTTCTTTTAGGCTATTCCACAAAACAAGTGGATCCTTAATCGTGAGATATTCAATTTTAAGAATTTCTTCAAGATGATGACGCAATAATATCATAGCCTTAGCACGATCTTGATTTGATGCTTTGTTTTCACTTTTAATGGTGTCTCCAAGACCCATTGCATCCATATTTTCATAAGCTTATTATAATTACATGTGAAAATATTATCACTTCTAGTGATCATATATATATATATATATATTATTCTGCTGAAACAAATATATTTCCACAATGTTTGTTCTTCTGGAATAAATATGAGGCATGAATTGCCAAGTGAATCAATAAATCGTTCTCAGATCCATAAACAAAATAGATATTCTTATTAGTAAAGACATAAATATCAAGAAATACTAACCTTCATCTTTTCAAAGAAACTTTGATTTTATTACCTCAAGTGAGTGCTCAAGGCAGAGACTCGTGCTAATAACGTGTTATGAAATAATAAAGAAAGAACAAGAATATTGTAGAGAAAGAGAGAAGGAGAGAAGTTCTTATTTCTCTTGATGGGATCCTCTTGAGGAGTTAAAGGGATTATAAGGTATTCTCTACAATGAATGGAAAACCCCTTTATTTATAGGGGAAAACTTACTTGGTAACAAAGTTACAAACCCTAACTTTCCTTCCAAGAAATAGACATTCACCATAAATAGAAAATATATTTATAACAAAATTGGATATGTAAGTACAAATAAATTCTTATATAAAAAAAAGAAATTGATAAATAAAAATAAACTTTTTACTGATCGAATACTGCATCAACATTCCGAATAAGAGCAATAAGACCTTGATTTTCTTTTCTACCATTTCTCTGTGTTTCTTTCCGTTCTTTCTCTCTCTTTTTTTTGTATCCATTCATTTTTTTTTGTCTCTCTCTGTGTAATTTTTTCTACTGTGTATGTGTGTTCTATATTATTTTTCTTGTGTTTGATGTGTACCTAAAAACTAGGGGATTTGGTAGAGTGATGATGAGTAAAATAAGGGAAAAGGTGTGAGTTTTTGGGAGTGTGGGGGTGAGAGATGTGAAGGAGTTGGATTTGTTGGAAAGGTTTTTGTGTTAGTGTAGGTTAGTTAACTAGATTAATGTTTTAAATTTTTTTCTTTTAGCTATTTCCCTTTTTTTTAAAAAAAAAAGCTTTTCAGCCATTTTCCCTTTTTTTCTTTTAGCTGTGTTCTTCTATCTCTCTCTTTCTCTCTCTGTTTTTTTAAAAAAGCGTTACAAATAAAATATATTTTTTAGCTAATAATAAAAATTAAAATATATACATACATACATACATACATATATATATATATATATATATATATATATATATATATATATATAATAATATTAATAATAATAATTTTTTTAAAATATTTTTTAAAAATAAATAAATAATAATAATAAAATAAAAATAATAGTGTCAGTAAGTTAAAACTTATTTTAAAAGTGGCTATATATTCTTTTGTGATTTTCAAATCTCTTAAATAGGATTATTAAAAATAATATAAAATATTAAAATATTTAATTTAATCCTAAAAGAAATATTTAAATAAATAAAAATAATAATAATAAAAAATAAAATAAAAAGGTGTAGAATTTTAGGCTTGGTCAAAAATTATGTTCACAGTTTCGGACTGATTCTTATCTTGACAAGATACGTAGAAAACTTGCATAAGGGTCGATCTCCACATTTTTTCAAAATAATTTTCTTGAAATTGAAAAACTAGGAATTTTTTTTAACAGTTCAAAGACGCTCCTTAAAGTTCTTCTAAGAGCATCAACCAACAACCCCCTCAAATTCAAATCTAAATGATAATACTGATTATACTGGCTTTACAAGCAAACCTTCACCCCATTTTGGTCCAAAATCTAGGACATAAGTTTTTTTCTCTCCCAAATATCATAGACTATGAAACTGTGGCGTATCGACCCTTACTTTCAAAACTAGAGGTTCAACATAAGTTTACCCTTAACTCTCCTAATAATGACAATCGTGCCAACTGACACGAAGTAATGTCAAGAGTCTATCGATAATTCATTTCTTAATCATTGTGATGACCTGAGTCCCCTGGATGTAACACGGGACCTTAAACCATGAATAGTCCCAAGCACATGGTACATACATAGCATGATTAAGAGCCTATAAATAAGCGAAAATATATCAAGGAGCAAACATAGACGGAAGTTTACAATATCATAATGAAACAAAACTGAGTCAACAATTCACAAGGCTGAATCTAAAACAACTAGTCTAGAAAGCCTCTAAACATACGATAAGCTGAAGGGAAAACAACCCCAACTAGTTGTACTACAGTAAGAATACATGAAAAACTAGATGCACCGAAGTCAACTCCGTAGGTAGCTCCAACTCATAAGCCTCTTTACCAACTCACCTTAGAATCCTATAAGAACCAACAAATCGGGGACTAAGCTTTCCCTTCTTTCCAAACCTCATAACTCTTTCTAGGAGATACCTACAGAAATACTCAATCATCAATATTGAATTCAAGCTCTATCCTCTTCATATATTCATACGATTTCTAACAACTCTGGGTTATTTTCAGCCTTTCTCCAATAAGTTGGACTTTCTCTATAGCCTCATGGACTAAATCTCCTCACCTACCTCGAACTATCCAATAGGTGATCTACACCTTCGCCCATAAAGAGCCTCTAATGGAGCAATCTAAATGCTGGTGCGATAACTGTTATTGTAAGAAAACTCAATGAGCGAAAAATGGTCATCCCAAATATCTCTAAAATCAATCACGCAAGCTCTCAATATGTCCTTTAAGGTCTAAACGGTTCGCTCAATGTGACCATCTACCGGTGGGTGGAAAACTGTCCTAAGCTTCACCCGAGTACCGATGCCCTTCTGAAATAACTTCCAGAATTGAGAGGTGTACTGAGTACCCCTATCTGAGATGATAGAAAATAGAACACAAATCCATCGAACTAACTCCTGAATGTACAATCTAGCCAAATCCTCGACTAAGCCCATAATCTTAACTGGTAAGAAATGTTCTAACTTGGTCATCTGGTCCACTATTACCCATATAGAATCATGCTGTCAGTGCATCCAATGCAATACTGTGATGCAACCTATATTTATCTCTTTGTACTTCCAAACAAGAATACTGGTACCCTGAAGCATACCTCCCGGACTCTGATGCTCAACCTCCTCAGCCTATACTCCTCCCACGTTCAAGCCTACTCGGCAGACCTCTTGCAATATAAAGTTATTTCTGCAAGAATACTACTTCTCCTTGTCGACAAATCGCTTGATCTGAAGTTCAAATCTAGAAGTCCCTAGTCACACAACATAATGGTTCACCGATACACCCTCACCTCATCCAAACCTATCATTATAATCATCTTGAGGCTTCTCTAAAGCTTATACTACCCAATAATCTTCCTATCTCCCTAGGTCTGACTAATAACCTATACTTCATGAACTTCTATCTATAGGGCATCTAAGGCATAAACAGGAAGTCAATCTGAATGTACACGGTGTAATCATTATCTCTATACCGAGTGAGCATACATAGGATTTTAGAGTAAGGGAATTTTGAGCACAAATTGTTCAAGAAATCTAGGATGTGTATATACTTGATATAGCATGATTTTATGAGGCGTTAAGACAAATCTTAATGATTGAATTTATGGAGCTGAGCATACTGTGAGACATGAGTTTACATGCACAACGAATTTCATGATGTGATGCCAAGATTTATGAAATCATGGAGTAAGTCTAGGATCGCTTTCTGAAGAGGTTATATATCATTCTAGGAATATGAATATAAGCACGAGTAGATCATAATGCCGACTAAAATGTAAGGGAAAATACTTTATAACAGGAATGGGTCGACATTCCATAGACTATATTTCTGGGATTTTCCTACTATAACACTCAAGAATTGACTTGGTCCTTCAACTTATCATCTCCTCTTTAGCTTAAAGTCATCATTCTAAGGCTCTTGGATCCTTTCTTAAGGCTACGCTAAATTCACTAACTCTGGAGTTCTCATTTACCTTTGAGACTAACCCTGAAGGCTCCACACTTTTTCGGTCGTACTCTTACATACCCACAATCCTCTAACCATCCAACACCATGCACTGAATAAAACTCATACTAAGACACTTAAAGGAATCATACACCTTATATTATAGTTTCTGAGCCTAGAAATATGCAAGTTTTAACATGAAAATCTCATAACATACCTGTGACTACATCTACGAGCTCTCCCGATCCTAGCGCTATCCACTACCTGCACTAGTTGATGCGCCCTGCTAAGGTAGGCGAGCTGACGGAGCTACTGAAGAGGTGGATGTGGCTCAAACTGTTTGGCTGCGGGATAATCTCTGAGCATATGACCAGGCTTACCACACTAGAAACAAGCATTTGAACCCCTCAAACACTTTCCTAGGTGGTTCTTTCCATATCCTTTGCAAGTTGGATATATAATCTCCCTACCCTGGACTTGCTCTCCTAAATCTTAGGGCCTGACCCTTTGCCCCTTTACTCCCCTTCGGATCTAGATAGGGGGACACTGACTGAAAAAGGTGCTGGAGCCAAATGATCTGTGTTGGAGCTGTGGGTGATTCCCATCACCTGACCCTCGCTGGGGAAACTCAAGGTTGCTAATTTTGGCTCTCTTGTTCTCCCTTGTTCTTTCCTTAAATCTCCTGCCCGCATTCGATGCAGAAGGACTCTTTTTGGTGAAGTCTAGAACCCTAGTAGCTGTGGCTCATCCGGTAGTATTCGCAGGTGCGATTGCCTGCCAATTAAGAGGAGTGGTTATAGCCTGCATTAACACTTTGAAGGCAGCCTCAAGCTCTATATCCGTAACTTTCTCACTCAGGGTGCCCACTGGAGCTGATGGGACTGGCTATTGTCCATTGTTGATCCCCTTTCTGCTGGCCCTTCTAGGAGGCATTTGTTTCGATTGCATATACCATGAGTTATAAGGATAGAGAGTGGAACTTCATAGCACGAAACAGAATCACGAAAGTAGGAAATTTTCCTAAAACGTCTCGTAGCCTCTTCCCTATAAGTGTGGCGCGCTTCACACCCATAGAAAAGACTCTACTTAATGTGACTTTCAGACACCCTAGGATATATCTAAACCTAACGCTATGATATCAAGTTTTCCATGAACTGAGTCTACACCCTGGCCGTAACATAGGACCTGGAACCACAAATGACCCTAACCTAACCCATGGCACATATATAGCATAATTAAGAGCATATAAGTAAGCGAAAATAAATCAAGTAACAAGCACAAATGGAAGTATACGATATCATAATGAAACAAAACTGATTCAACAAGTCACAAGGCTGAAGTCTAAAACATCTATTCTAAAAATCCTCTAAACATACGATAAGCTGAAGGGACAAAACCTTAAACTACCTCTCTGATAACGCTCAAACCACACCTCTTACTGAAGTGAGAAGCATACGTTGTCAATAAAGAACCCAACTAGAGGTTGGATTCGAACCCACAGGGAATAGGGAGACTGGATTATAGCCGGTAATTGAACTTGTAAGGTAGTTACTTCAAAATAGGGGGATTATAAATGAAATCAATAATAAGAACAAGTATCAAAATTCTGATGTTAAGTCAACATCAAAGGATAATTAGGGTTTATGTTCCCTATGGGTTCATAACTACTTCGGGTATACACTCGTGATTATCACTAATACTTACTTATAGAACTAATAACTTAGGTCCATTAAACAACCGATTACTCCCTATTGAATGACTATACTTAATCACTCGACCAAGTCTCATGAGCGGTTTCAAAATTATCCGTTATCACTAAGTTTCAAATATAACTATCCTGCGACCACAACTCAAGTTAATACAATGATCATCAAGATCAAGGCTCCGTTGTAATTCCCTTTTCCTAATCTCTACCTCTTCGACTAAAGAAAGTAAAGAATTCGGTTAATTCCTAACGTTGCGCACCGTTAAGAATCATTAAAGATGAAGATAATACAATATAAGAGTTTGTATTGGTATTAAGATCACTTTGTGTAATCCTAGCTTGTTAATCCACCATGGTTCCCACAACCCTAGCTATGGAGGTTTTAGCCTCTCATACTTGTAAGGTTGTGATTTGCATTCATGATTAAAGACATAAAACAATACTTACAAGTATGGATGAGAAAAGCACTTTCTTTGATTACTCCACAAAATCTTGAAGAACAAGTAGTAAAAACAAGAAGAATTCAAGAATAGGTTGATCACAAGTTAAGACCAACTCAATCCTCTCTTTGTCAAGGTTTTTACTCTCTAAAACTATCAAAACTGACGTCTCTATAAAAATAAAACCTAAAACATATTTATATAGATAGAAGAATCCTTTTTCCTAAGACAACAGGGTGAATTTCCATATCTGTCGCCTCTAGTGCCACGACTCGACCAAATGATCCGTAGCATGCTCCTACGATTCGTAGCTTCCTCTCGTACAATCACAGCTGGATAAATTCTGGCTATGTGTTGGATCTGGGTACGAATCGTACCATCAACTCACGACTCATACTGAGCTCCCGTACTTTGAATCAGAGATTTTGATGTCTTTATAAAGTTCATCACGACCAGAATGGTACGACTCGTACCTTCGTCTCATGGGTCATACTTGCTTCTTGTAGCAGGAGTCAGACTTAGATGTAGTTCTTTTGCATTTCACCACAACTTCCTCATCACGACTCGTACAAGCCTGCTACTAATCATACTGGGAATCGTGGGTCACATCTGCTCAACCTTAACTTTTAGCAACTTCTCGCGACCATCAGTACGACTCGTAGGTCCTTCCTACGATCCGTACTGTGGTCTGCACTTTTTGCCCATTTTGCATTTTCTTAAGCTATCTTTTGCAATTTTTAGTTCCAACACCTATTTCTCCTGTAACAAAAGGAAAAGTACCTCATATCCACATAAATACACTAATTTCAGGCTATTTTCTTAGTTTTGAGCGTCGAATGTGCTGTAAACCTACAACACATTAACGCCCTCAACTTAAGACTTTTGCATATCCTCAGGAAAAGAAAAGCAAAACTAAAACACGATGCTCAACTAGAAAACAGACTTAAGATACTACAGCCAATACTCAAACAAACCTGCACTTTCTATACAAACTCCATTGACCCTTTCTCATGGAACCACATCAGCTAATGTATTACAAGCAACCTCAAAACATCATAAACAGGGATCAAAATATGTCATCTAGCTATCAATAGGCAGTCAAGTCATCACCAATGTTTTTCACACAAACCAATAATAAAAGAAAACATAATCCATGTACCCTCACACAAATAAAGTCCCCACTAAGATGTAAAATGTCAAACATGATATGGCACTAAGCAAGTAAGATGCTCACTCTTTCAAAGAAGTTACGAGTATTATGTGTCAGATACCATAGGCTTGCCCTTATTTTCTCTGCGTTGGTTTTTCATATGGTCGAGTTAAGATCACTATAATACTTGGTATGACTTGTAATGTAGGCTCAGGGCTGGACATGATAAAGATGAAAGAATTTATAAGTGACTATTCCTTCCCTGGCACTACATATACTGGCTACACCATTCTCTTAATTCACTCTTTTATTCTTTCATTCCCCCTTTTTTCCCTTTTTATTCACTTTTGCATGGGTGTGGTGAGTTTTCACTTTTCTTTAAGCTTTTTCAAAATTTCTTTAAGCTTTATTTTTCGATATTTACAAAATATTTTTCATCCTTTTCTTTTCATCTCACCACACCTCATATTTCACCATTTCTTTCTTTTCTTTTATTTTCTTTTCCTTTCTTCCATTCCCACCTTTTATGCACCCCTACTCCAGCCACCCTCAGCTTAAGCATTTTGCTTATGTTGAGGTTCACAATATCCAAGGAAGGACCAGGGCCAAAACAGGTTCATTACAAAAAATGGGTACGGTTAATCAGTAAATCAAAGAAACATGATCTATTAAGCCTCAAACTTGGGATCAATGGATTCATGAAACTTTTGGTAGGGAAATATAGGATAAAGAGTGAGCTAAAAAAACAATGGCCTATGATCATATCCTGACCAACCGTCCTTAGCCTATGCAGAGACCCACCAGGCAAGTTCTAGATCTACACCACAATACCGAACTGACTAATATACCTCACTCACACATGGTACATGAACTATTTTCACCTCACCTATCTGGTTTATACATGGCTTAACAAGACTACTCATGCTGAAAAAATAAATGACATCCAAAGATCCACAACAATCATGCATATTGTCACAAATACATAGCTACTGTATCAGAAAATTTTTAAATAGGGTCCATTTTTTACAAAAAACAAGACTAGTACAACTTTCTTGGTAGAGTACTCCTAAACTACTTTATAATTAAACAAAAGTCACAAACTAAAAATAAAAATCCTACACATGCCGATTCTACTAGATATCATGTCTGAGGGAAAAACACGGCAAGAAAAACTCTCAAATGGAATAAAAATCCCAAAAATCACAAGTACACCCCTCCCCTTTTTTCAAAAGTTAGCTTCATCCCCGAAGCATCATCTAGAAGATCATAGGGAAGAGAACATACCTGTGGCACACTAGGCACTCCTGTCATCTCGTGGAGGTTGTACCTCTGCTACAATAGTGGCGCTAGCGGTGGCAGGCGCACTCAATTGTGTGTCAATAGGGGGAGTGGTCCCCCCCTCAGCAGTCGTGGCCACTTGGATGGCCTTTGAAAATTTATGGGTTGAATCTGTCTCTCCCAAAGGGTCATGTCCACGGGCGAGCTCGGGCTGGGGTGCGGTGGAGCTGCCTGCTCCTCTAGCTCTCTCATATAGCTTAGTCATATGTGTGTCATGAGTCTGCATGCTCGCTGCTCTAGCCCTCTTGCACTCTTTCCTCTCCTTCTTTCTTCTTTTTCTTAAACTCTCCTCACTAGCATCTTCAACAGCTCTGTTCTTGCCTTTATCACCAGCTGCAGTCGACTCCCAATATGATGCCAAATCAATATCCTTATCAAGCTCGACATCTAGGTCTGGAAGAGTGAGGGCTGCTAAAACTGTTGGTTTTCGTGATGAAAACTCAACTACTTGGTTCCAAAGTGCCCCCACCTCCGCATAGAGACTGCTGGTATTGGTCTGCTCTACCATTCTCTCATTGAAACGACTCCCAAAACTATATAGGAAGGCATGTAGAGCCTGAGTTGCTGCTTCTATCTCTGACTTGACCCATGGTTTGACATTATCCATCATGTACTGAATCTTATGCTCTGCCATGGTCAATCTCTTAGCTAGATTTTGGAGGAATGCCTGTGGTACCAAGATGTACCCTGCTGGTGTCTGAGCCTGCATGCTAGACAGTGGTGTAGCTGAGGTGCTGGGAGTTGACTCTGAATGACCGTCATCTGTAGCTGGTGTCTCGCTTTTCTCCTGTGTCATGGGGACATTCACCTATAAGTCCCTTGCTGGCTGGGCTGCTGGGATAGCTGTAGGAATCTTTGATCTGCTTACCGGGTTCATATCATCCCAGATAAGTCCTATGTCTGCAATCCTTTGGCCTCCAATCAACTGCTCATCACCCTATGGAACTTCTGCCTCCATGCATAATCTGAATACCAGACTCGGGAATGGGATAGTAGTGCTTACTCCCACTGCCTGGTCTCATATCTCATTAGCAATGATCCTCGAAATATTAATGGGGTAATGAGACATGAGGCATGCAACCAAAGCTGCTCTGTCAGCACTCAGTGTGTTGTCGTTGATTATAGGTGCTAACCCGATGGCGCACTAGTGTCCACCAGGCTTTTGCAATGAATTTCAGTGAATTCTTTATCACCTGCTTTCCTCCTGTAACCCATTCAGCCTCATCCTTGTTCTCAGCAATCACCTCAGCTAGCCATTGCAGTTGCCTCTGTCGCTCCTGCAAACTCAAGGATCTAATCTTCTTCATCGCCTCCACCCTGTAATCATACTCTGGCATCATCCTGGTAGGCACTGTAGGCTGTACAATAATCGAGCAATGGCCTCGGATATATCAACTTCTCGATATCGAACCATAACACTCTCCAGACGAGGCTGGTCTTTTATTTTTTGCCCTTCTTCTGCCTTTACCTCCATTGTGGACAAGTAGTTGGCATAGAACTCCTGAACTATGTTTTCTGTATACTGTGTTGGAGTCTTGGCCATCCACTCAAAACCATAAAAGATAAAAATCCGCTTCATCTCCTCAACTTCATTCAATGCGGTTGTGAGGATCCGTGGTTCTTCTTGAATACTTCGTTGTGGCTTATTTTTGGAGGTAAGAGAGATGCCTTGTTCATATATTTCTTTGGCTCCCGACACTCTCCACCGGATTGTGCGGTTTTCCCTGGGTAGGGTATGTACTTGTGCAACAACAGGAGCCTCTTCCTCCGACTCATCACTGCCGCTTTCCTCTTCACTCTGGGACTCTCCTAACCTTTCCTAGGCATTGGAGTCGCTCCTTGACTCTTGAGGTTCCTATCTAACTACCTCTTCAGACTAGGGAGCTTGAGCAGATATGGTAGTGGTTGCTTCAGCTTGGGCCTTTGCTCTCGCCCTAGTGGTGCTAGTTCCATCGGTGTCCGAGGTGTCTATTTGATACTCCTCAATCGAACCACTAGGTGAGTCTCTGGCCTTTTCAGACTTCGAGTCAATCAGTTCAACAATCAATCTCCTTTCAGCTGCTGATTTATCTGCCCTGCATTTGTATGTCATTGTACCTGTAGAGAAAGAAGTTAGCATTCCATTTTTGAAAAAGAGAAGTTAGAAAAGAAAGTTGCAGCTTTTCACCACGGGTCAACAGTACGAGTCATACCACGAATGTATGACCCATGGAAAGTCCCAGAATTGTAACTTATTTTCAGTATGACTCACAGGTACGACTCGTACCAGATGGGTAGGATCCGTGCTATGAGTCGTCTGATGAAGCCCTGATTTTATGTTGTTCTGTATTCCTCCACGACTCATGGTACAGCCCATAGGTCGATTCCACTAGTCGTAGGAGAGACTTTTTTCATGCAACTATGCTCAGGTTGGTGGCATGAGTGCTCAGTACGACTCGTAGTGGCATTCTACGGTCCGTACTGTGCCTCGTACCACTTCAAATTTTCTTTTCTCAGGTTTTGCAACGACTCATTTTTTCAATTTTTAGGGTACTCAGACTTCCCCCCAGATATAGGCACATCACTCACTCAATTTAACTCAAGCCCAATCTTTCCCTTTCTTAAACCACTACCCGTAACCCATTTATTTTTAAAAATTTAATTCATCTGGAATCTAGCATCTCTTTTGTCGAACAAGCACAATAACAACACCCTGATCATTTTCCATTATAAACATCAAATTCCAAGTGGGTTTTGACACCTTCAAGCTCAATATCTGACTTTTTAACAATTTTTAACACAACACACTTACTTGATTGGTGCTTCATCAATGGTAGCTGACAATCGTAGGGTTTTTTGAGCTTGAGTCGAGCAAGGAGTTTGCTTGATTCTTTGGTTGTTGTTGGTTTACGAGTAGGGGAAGTGGAGTGGAGTCGTGTGTTCGAATGTTTGAGTGTGGGAGAATGGGTTGAGGAAGTTTAAATAGGTAAGGGAAAAATTTAAAAAAATTTGGGCCGAGTCGGGTATTAATGCTAATTTCAACCCGTCATGACTCATCCCATGAGTCATAGGAAGACCCTACGGCTCGTCCCTTGAACTCGTGGACAAATTTTTAAAGAAAACTTACTTGACGACCTGCGAATACATCATACGACCCATACCATTGAGGTACGATCCGTAGGATGACTCGTAGGTCGGGGCTTGGGATCTTTATGTTCTGAACCTCACCACGACTGCTGATACAACTCGTAGGATCTTATTATGGGTCGTACTAAGAGCCATAGCAGCTGATATTTCAGCCTCCTGTTTTCAATTCTCCTTGCACACTGAACATACATTAGTTCATTAACTTGGGTTGCCTCCCAAGAAGCGCTTGATTTAACGTCGCGACACGATATAGGTAGTTGGTTACTTAGACTTCACCAGTTCACCACTTGGGTTGCCTCCTAAGAAGCACCTGATTTAACATCGCGGCACGACGCAAATCTCTTGACTACTCAAAATTCTTCAAGTGATTTATACTCATCCTCCTGTATCTTGGATCCTTGGCTTTGCTAAGAAGTGCCCTAGATGAGACAAAACAAAAAAAAACAAAAACATAAAAGAGGAAATGACTACCAAAGAAGTCAAATACAACCAAATGACCTAGTTTCAGCCGTATTCCCCGGCAACGATGCCACTTTTTGATAACGCTCAAACCACACCTCTTACTGAAGTGAGAAGCTGAATTGTTAATAAAGAACCCAACTAGAGGTTGGGGTCGAACCCACAGGGAATAGGGAGACTGAATTATAGTCGGTAATTGAACTGTAAGGTA
Organism: Datura wrightii; assembly: GCA_035772735.1. NCBI lineage: Eukaryota > Viridiplantae > Streptophyta > Magnoliopsida > Solanales > Solanaceae > Datura > Datura wrightii. Next base: position 152,111,827 of record JASDFA010000018.1, read on the forward strand.
GTTACTTCAAAATAGGGGGATTCTAATAGAAATCAATAATAAGAACAAGTATCAAAATTCAAATGTTAATTCAATATCAAAGGATAACTAGGGTTTGTGTTCCCTATGGGTTCATAACTACTTCGGGTATACACTCGTGATTATCACCAATACTTACTTATAGAACTGATAACTTAGGTTCATTCAAATGACCGACCAGTCCCTACTGAACGACTATACTCAATCACTCGACCAAGTCTCATGAGCATTTTTAAAATTATCCGTTATCACTAAGTTCCAGATGTAACTATCCTGCGACCACAGCTCAAGTTGATACAATGATCATCAAGATCAAGGCTCCGTTGTAATTCTGTTTTCCTAATCTCTACCTCTTCGACCAAAGCAAGTAAAGAATTTGGGTACTTCCTAACGTTGCGCAGAGTTAAGAATAATTAAAGATGAAGAGAACAATATAAGTGTTTGTATTGGTTTTAAGATCACTTTGTGTAACCCTAGCTTGTTAATCCACCATGGTTCCCACAACTCTAGCTATAGAGGTTTTAGCCTCTTATAGTTGTAAGGTTGTGATTTGCATTCATGATTAAACACATAAAACATTACTTACAAGTATGGATGAGAAAAACACTTTCTTTGATTACTCCACAAAATCTTGAAGAACAAGTAGTAAGAACAAGAAGAATTCAAGAATAGGTTGATCACAAGTTAAGACCAACTCAATCCTCTATTTCTCAAGGTTTCTACTCTCTAAAACTATCAAAACTAACGTCTCTATAAAAATAAAACCTAAAACATATTTATACAGACACAAGAATCCTTTTCCTAAGCCAATAGGGTGATTTCCATATCTGTCGCCTCCAGTGCCATGGCTTGACCTACGATCCGTAGCATGCTCCTACGACTCATAGCTTCCTCTCGTACAATCTCAGCTGGCTAAATTCTGGCTAGGTGTTGGATCTGGATATGACTCGTACCATCAACTCACGACTCGTATTGAGCTCCCATACTTTGAATCAGAGATATTGATGTTTTTTTGAAGTTCATCATGACCAGAATGATACGACTCATACGCGTACTTGCTTCTTGTAGCTGGAGTTAGACTCAGATGCAATTCTTCTGGATTTCTCCACGATTTCCATATCATGACTTGTACAAGCCTGCTACTAATCGTACTGGGACTCGTGGGTCACATCTGCTCAACCTTAACTTTCAGCAACTTCTCACAGCCATTAGCACGACTCATAGGTCCTTCCTATGATCCATACTATGGTCTACACTTTTTGCCCATTTTGCATTTTTAACCTATCTTTTGCAATTTTCAGTTCCAACACCTGTTTATCCTGTAACAAAAAGAAAAGTACCTCATATCCATATAAATACACCTAATTCCATGTTATTTTCTTAGTTTTAAGCGTCGAATATGCTGTAAACCCACAATACATCACTCTCCTACAATTGAAACATGAAAGAGATAAAATAACATAAGCAAAGACGACACCTCGGATGATGAGGACTCATCAAGGTTTGGACTAGACTGAATCAGAGCAGGAGAAATACTAACATCGGGGCTGAGTTTGGTCACCCAAACCTATATCATAAGATGATATATCATAGAAGTATGCAGTCAATACTTTGAATGTATGGAGTATATAAGGTAAGTAAAACATGCTTGTAAAATGATAGCCTAAAATCATGAGTGTAAAACAAGCTAGAACATGAGAGTAAAGACGACATGCTAAAAACCACATTTTTAAAGAATCATAATCATGAGATATTAATCATAAGATGAAACTTAATGACCCAAGGTTTAGAAATAGAAATCATATAATGTACCCTACTTGAAATCATAAGTAAAAACTTATAAACAGTACAGTGGATCAAATACACTATAAAACATAGTATCTGAAATTATGAACATGAGTAACTTAAAACATGAGGAACAATGGGAGGCTTCATCATAACCAACACCATCATGATAGATCTTACATGATGCCCCAACTATCTCGCTCAAATGGCCAGAGCCATCCTGATCCTTGCCAGGGCAAGGAACGATAAAGGTGTAATATCACTAGTGTGCCATCGGTTGGGGAAAACACTCTCTTGAGAAGTTCAAATATGAATATATACCTACATTGGTACATAGTTATGAGTCCTGGGCCCTCGGAATTTTTTGCCTAATCGGTGCTAAACACTACTATCAAACACATGCATATTGCTCATAATCGTCTTCTCAAAATATAGCTTAAATCTATTTCTTGGGAGTCTTAACTCCAAAACATCTCTTTAAAAATTATCTTGTAAGCCTTGGCTAAAAATCATGGTGAAACATACTTGACTTTACATGGGATTGCCCAAATCATGAAAATATATATACTTGAATAAGGATTCATAATTCGAAATCATAGAATCATAAGTTTAAGAATTTGTAAACATTCATGCATATTGTGATAATTCATCATACTTGAAATAATTGACTCATAAGCTTGAAATCCATAAATCATGTATAATAGGGCAAAATCATCATAAGTTTGAAATCATCAATTCATGAGGAATTTGGGAGTTAAATATGCCCTAGTAACCATAAATCATCAATTAGAACATGAGAGAATTGAACCCATAAAGATACCACAGAATTGCATGGAATTGGGTAAAACCCTAGAATTTCACAATTTAGAACTTGAAAAGTAGAGATCACGAAATTGAACCTAAAAAGGGCATGAGGGTGGAAGGATTTCCCCCATTCATAACCCTATATACCTCGGCTTGATGAATTTGTAACTTTACTTGAAGACCCAAGAGAATTTGGGAAGAAGGTTATGAAGAACCCTAGGTTGCTTATAGAGGATTTGATCTTCAATTTGGAGTGCTAGGAGTAGAATTAGGGTTAGGAGTGAATAGAATCCTCTAAACTACCCTTTCTGATATTCAAAACAACTTAATTTAGGAGTTAGAAACTTAGAAATTTTAAAAATGCCCTTGATAATTCGACTGAAATGTGGACTCTGCCAAACCTAATGGATCACCTGACGACATGCTAGTCCACTTAATGGGTTGTTAAGACTACTCGTTGTCACTGGAGACATTTTCCAACTTTCTGATCTTTTCTTGACGTCTCACTTGACGATTTGTCATATCACTTAACTAGTCATTTAACCAGTCATCAAGACTCTTTGAAACTCGAGTTTTCCACCAATTTTTTCCACTTAACCGGTCACTTAACTATTCATTAGGTGACTTAATGACTCAACTGACAAATCATTCTGTGATTTGGTAAAGTTTTTTCCTATTTTACTAAACTGCTCATAACTTTTTACTCCGAACTCCAATTGATGCAAGGTTGGATGTGTTGGAAAGAAGACTCAAATGGATTCAATGTGATATACTGAATCACCCAAAAATACTTTGTAAAACAGGAACTGTTGTCTTTTGAGTTGACCCTTGTAAGAACTTATACGAAAACAATCAGTAAGAAGGCTCTCAACTCAACTTTGTGCTCAAGGTTCCTTAATACCTTAATTTGTATTTAATGCAGTTTGCACACTTAAGAATTGAAATTAAAACCTAGTTTCCATAGAATTCATCAGGTTTGAGTCTATCCATATACCTAGAATGGTTCTAAATATAACCGAAAAGTTCAAGGCGTTAAAATATCTCAACCCACTAGTCTTGGTTCTAGTTTTAGGAAATTTTGGGGTGTTACTGATAATTCTCAAACTACACTCCTCATTTAGAGAGAAAGTAAGAAATCGTTGTATCAAAACAAATAACCCAATGAGTGTCAGGGTCGAATTGCACATGGAATAGAGAATGATTTGCATGACATTCGTTTAGTGAATTAAATTGATTCGCATCCAAGCAGAAAACATAAATATAAATTTTGGGAGAAGTGAAGGCAAAAATATTGTGGATTCCAAGATCAGCTAACCAAGAGAGCAAGATAACCAAAATTGAGAAATAATAATAAGTAAAGGCTAGAGGTATGGTGTAGATAGGATGTCAATCAAATCGAAATTTACTAGATAGTCAAATTATTACTAATATGTGTAAGTAACCTTGAAAAAAGATAGAACCTGATGTTCTTCAACCAATTGGGCTCCTTATACTTGAGTTCTCTCGAATTTCAAAGCACAATTCAATTATTGCAATATGGTTTGGATTAGGGGCTGAGCTATTTTTCTAGCCATCAACCTCTAAAGGGATTAATATCATGGATTTTGGATATTTCTAGCCCAACCCCACATAATCAAATCCCAATCCACTATTAAATTCTCCCCCATTGTTTAATTCTTCTTTTTCAAGATAAATCAAGTAAGAAAACAATACCCATATTTGCAACTATGAGTAATAAACTATAATTTGAAGAGAAATCAATAGATTTGCACTAATTAGGTAATAGCAAGATAAATCTAGTAACATCCAATCAAATTAAACACCCATCATCACTTACCTCTAGCTACAGATTTAACTACTGGTAATTGAGAAACAGAAGAGCATTTTCAATAATAAACTCAATAATTTCATCATTAGGAGTAAGAAAAATCAACCTCACAATATTCTACAATAATAGTTATACCTTCATGAATAAGAAGATGAAGATAAAAGTAATACTCAAATATTTCTTTTTATCCAATTGAGTTCATTCTCCCTCAAAAAGTAAAGGTAATATTCAATCATATATTCAGAGTACTTTCTTCTAGAATATATATAAAATTAGGGCAAACATTCTCCTCTTTTTCAGGCTTTGATGATTTTTCCTTGTGCATGCGTCTACTCACTTGCGATGGAACAGGCAGTTCGCCGGTTGCTATCTACGAGCCGCCGGTTGCTTTCCTATATGGTCTAGGGAAGTTCTAGGGTCTTCCGTCGATACCTTTGGAAACTTGCCGGTTGCCATCCATGAGCTGCCGATTAATTTCATCAGTGGTCCAGCCACTTCCAGCACCTATCGGCGATGGAACCAGTGGATCTCCAGTTGCTGTCTGCGGGCGGCCGGTAGTAGTTTCTCATCAAGTCAGCGGTTTCCTATAGTTGGCCGGCGTTTCACCTGTGTACTCTAGTGGAGCACCAATTTTTACCTAAAATTACATCCTTTTTACTCCAATTCATGCTCCTTCACTTTAAATTAATTACCTGCACATAAAAAGGCAAAAATGGATAAAATCCAATTAAAAGACTTGAATACTAAGTTAAAGCTCATGCTTAAGAGTCTAATGAGTTGGTAAATTACCAACTCATCAAACCCCCAAACTTAAACCATTGCTTGTCCTCAAGTAATACAATTCTTATCAGTTGAGCAAAAGAAATGACATGCCACTCCATAAGAGTCTATACATCAATGACTACTTAATCAATGACAACCCAAAAATGCTCACCAACTCACAAAAAAAAGAAGTGATTTCCCCCCTAAAAATGTGGAAAAGTTTCAAGAGGCAACTACAAATCAAAAACATGATTAACAACTGCTTTCATTTTGCAAAAACAAGAGGCATAACTTATCCAATCAAATACACATAGCATCTCAATTCATAATCATTGCACATTCAAAGTTTTCCTTGGAGCTCACATCACTCATGCCTCAATCACATCTTTACCTTAATGCAAGTATGTCCTCAAAAGGGAGTGATGCCACTCACTACAAGAGAGAATCCCTTTTATTTATGATTATTCAATGTGAATCCCTTTTCTTTATCATTATTCAATGTACACATAATGGATTATAGAAAGAAAATTGATCACACTCACCCTCAAAAGAATTCTCTATGCACACAACTTGACCCATACACTTTCCCTTCGTGTAATACACCACTAATGTAGATCAACTACACTCAAAATCCATTAGGACTTGCGGGTCATGATGAAGGCTAGGGGTAATGGTAGGAAAATTATTTAGCTCTAGTGAGTAGAACCTCCCTAATGCCTTTATGTGAACACTTTTATCTTCCCGGTTAAACTCTTTAGATCACTCCACCTTTTTCCTCCTTTTGCAACTATTTTCATCTTTTATTTCTCAAAGGTCTTCCTTGTAGCTCATTTGACTATCACATTAAACCTTGTCTAAGCAAGAGGTAACACCATTTCACTAGCCATTTCTCTTTTGGTACCTTAAGGTTTTTCAACCTATCATTTTATTCCTTTAGATCACAATTCGGGGCTACCTCAAATTTAGGCTCCTCATATTTCCCTTTTGTTGTAAACCACCAAACTTAGGCTTTTTGCCTCTTTCTCACTGATTTCCTTATATCAAGCCTATAACTTGGGGATTCAAACCCCCATTTTTCTCATTTCCTCACCACTAGCAATTAGGGAGGATGGGTGCCAAGAAGAGGGTTAAAAAAAGGACATTGGCTTGTAATATGATTTCCAAGAATAAATAGTCCATAGGATCAATAGGGAAGACATTTTCAAAGGTCATTTTGGGTAAATTGAATAGTCAAATGAAAGCCTAAAATGATGTTCTAAGTGTAGTTACATCTAGGATTTTGTTCGGGCAGTGTTTGCTATAGGTGTAAAACTGACACGCAAGTGCACGTGGTCAAACAAGTAATAAAGTGGCTAAGTAAGCCAAGTATCGATCCAAGGAGACTCAGGATAAGTAAAATTGCCTAAGTACACTAAATTCTTATCTTACTTCTAATTATGCTAACAACAGCGTAACCAACAGTTAAATAAGTTTTTGTTTATAAAATATATATATACTAAAACTATTAACAATTATTTACTGTGAATTTAAACTATGGATATGAGCATGCCAAGGTTAAGAACAAGTAATGAATTCGATTATAATAGTAATTTGGTTAATCTCTTCTTCATGTTGCTAGCCAAGAACAGTAGCCTAGAAATTAAAACTCTCGTATTTAATTTCACTTTAGAATCATAAACCATCCGTCTACATTTCTGTGATCAAATGCAATTTATGACCTAGCAATACAATTCCGGTTCCTAAATTGACTAATACGGCTTTCAAGTATATTTCTATCAGGAAAGCACATCAAAACCCAATTTTCCCAAATCAAGTTAAGAACAATACCCTATTAATTCACAACTTTCCAATTTCTTTCTCTCTCGAGTGAAATTGGACTTTTTAGATGTACATTAATGTCGGCCACACACAAATGCAGTAGAAACAAGAATTAATAGAACAACATGGAAGAAGAAGATGAAAACCATATCATTAACAATCAAAATTCATCACCATTGTTCAAAACCTTAGCAAGGAAGAGAATTAGCCACTCATTTGTGGATTAATCATCCTAAAACAAGTGTAAATCATACATACAATTGATTGAAAGAAGAAAGGAAGAGAAGAAATCCCTTAGTTTTTCATCCCTCAACTGCTTCTAACCCACGTCCTAGCTCCACCAAGTCTGAACTAATTAAAATAAACCTAAGTGTGCTATTTATACTAGTGGGAAATTTTTCCCGGAATAACAAGCAACGTGTCACAGAGGCCAACGCGGAGCGCTGCCTCCGTGACACGGCGTGGACGTGGACCTTCACTAGAAATCCAGGGTCCGGTAAATTAGCCTCAACGTGGCACGGAGGCCAACGCGGAGGCCTATCTCCGTGCCACGGAGCTGTCGCGAGGCCACACTGGAATTTGCCATTTAATTTCCTCTCCAGGCAGTGTGCCTCTGAGATGTTAGCGTGGCACGGCTCCATCGCGGAGCCCCTATACTTTGTGCATTCCAATGTCTTTTCCACGCTCGCATCAGAGTCCAACTCCGATATTGTTCCAACACGCATTTTAGCTCCTAAAAATCATATTTTCCTGCAAAACAAATGCTAATCATGTTGGATAGTATAAATTCGCATTTTATTACCAACTACATGAGAATATATACACATTGCACAACAAACAAGGCGAAAATGATACGTTTGAGTATCACTTGGGCATATAAATCTGCCCAAGATCACTTACCCCACACTTAAATCCTTGTTCGTCCTCGAACAACACATACACAACTCATGCAAATTACATCCCAACCTTTGTCACTATGGTGCGACAATTTACACTACGGTCATACCGATTATTCAAGTTTTGCAAATCATCAAGAAAACATGCATGGTCTTACAATGCAAATGACCTTTCATACATCAAGACTTCCTAGACTTTAAGAATCGACTCTCGATATCGGCAAACTCATGCAAATCAGCTAGTCAAGATATCCGACACGAAAATCAATCTTTCATCAAGCATGTGCCCTCACAACTCAAGAGAGTCTTCCCCTTTATGTTCATGCAACACACAAACATTCAAGTAGGGGCATATAAAAATTAATTTCACTCTCTCTCCCAAAAGAATTCACATGCATCATGTCATGACCCATAGGCTTGCCCTTAGTGTATTACTCCACTAATATAAAGAAATGCAATGTAAGATCACGTAGGACTTTAATGGGTTCTAATGGAAGCTATGGAACTAGTATATATTGGATTAGCCAATAATAGTCACTAGCATCCTTAAGCGCCTTTTCAACACATTCCCATCGACTCATGGATATTGTTCTTCTTTTTCTCTTTTTCATCATCCCATTCATGCTTGTTTACTTTTGTATGGCCCATTTCCTCAAACACACTTGACACAACAACAAAGGGTTTTCATGCACCTTTATTATCATTTCATTATACCAAGTGCCTCTTCAACCTCTTCTTTTCTTTACTCACTCTGCTTCTCTTTTTCTTTTCACTCTTCTCACTCTTTGACACTTTGGGAAAAGAATTTTCTTTTCTTCTTAAGCGCTTAAGATTTTTGTATAGACTTTACGGCTAATGAAAAGAAGGAATAAAGCTTAGTTTATACAATTTTGGACAAAAGAAAGAAAGAAACGGCTAAAGGCTCAACGGGCTGACTAGGGTATACAATCACATAAAAAGGTAGAGTATGACAAGAAAAAAATAGAAACTCTCGGTTAAAACAAAGAAATGCCTACATCCTTTCCAACACTAAACCTCCTTCATTTCATTTTGTACACACACCAGGCAAGTTCTAGACACTTCACAATAGCATGGAATAACAATACCTCACTTCACACACTTCATGCACATGCTCGATTCAAGATGCATTCACAGACTCTTTAATTAGCCAATTGCATGAATTCAAAAATTAAGCCTCAATCACACCGAATCGAATTCTACAACCTAGGTAGCTCAACATATTTACAAAATTGCATGCTTTCATACGAATCAGTTTTACATTTTGAACATCAGTTACAACACGCAACCAAAATTTCACAACCAGATAGTAACTACAGGTTCAGTGATGCAATCGACCAAAGAAGAAAAACTTAAAACAAATTAAAATCCTAATCCTATCGACTACATTTCCCTTAAGACGGTCGTCATCCATCCATCATAGGGAACGGTCACTAACTATGACATCGGTTCAATGGGACTATTCTCGGTAAAAGAACCGAAAACAAACTCCGAGAAACCCAAAATAAAAACCAAAAAATTTTGCAACACATCGATCATTTTGATAGAAAAATATTTACAAAAGATTTTGATAAGTGCAAAATATTTTCGCAAAAGTTTTGAAAAAAATATCGATCATTTCGATATACAGAAATATTTACAAACTATTTACAGCATACACAAAATTTTTACCTTGGCAACCACAACTTTTCACAACACACATCATTAACCACAAAAAATATACAGCTACAGCACAAATCAGTTCACAACAGGGAAACACAAACATGCATACAAACCAAGGAAAAAGCATACAACAGATTAGAGCCTAAGTCCCAGCACCTATCTACTCCCCACCCCACACTTAAATCAAACACTGTCCCTAGTGTTCACAAAAATACAAAGCACAAAATTTCGGGTGGTGGAACTCCCTGCTCAGTCGAAATATTCGACTTCTTCATCCGGTGCTGCTGCCTCGTCGCCCATGTCTGAGTCAACTCCATCGTCGTCATTGGACTCCACATCGGAGTCCTCCCGACGTGTCTCCTCGTCAGTAGGGACATCGTCATCAGTAGGCTCAACGAAGGCTGGTCCCACTCGGCACAAGGCTCTGGCGTTCTCGCCATATGGGTAGTCCAGCTCCAGCTGCCATAATTCTTCCTCGGTGGCTGGTCTCCCACCAATCCGTAGCTGAAGCATCTGCATGCCGAACATACGTGCCATGTACTAATCGTCACGAGCATGTCGCTCGCCCAAAGTCAGCACTGGCCCGTGTATGGTTTCGGGGGCCTTAGTTTTTGTCACATCGAGGGCCCTCCGCTCCAACTGCGGGATGTAATCCAAAGCCTCTTCCTCGACATCGAGGCCTCGGAGGAAGGTGGTGATGAGTCCGCCAAACCCGTATCTGTGGCCCTGGTGTAGTCTGGCTCTCTTCATGGCGGATATAATAATCGCCCCAACATTAATCTCTAGCCCTTTCATAAGGGCATACACCAAGCAGACACGGTCCTGAGTCACATCCGTCATGTGAACTCCCGGGATCAAGCAAGAACATACAATTTTCAGCCATATTCTGGCGTCCCTATTCATCTGCGAATAAGGTAGAGTCTGGTGGTAACCCCTCTCCTTATGTCTACTCCATCAGGTTGTGGATCGAGCCCCACACAACGTATGTCTGATGTCGGCGTACGGTGGGGTGATGTTTAGCTGGCGGAGAACGTGGGCATCTGTGTCCCGCGCTCCAACGATGGCATTAAATTGCTGGGGTTCCAGAGTGACAATCTGCCCTCTGATTTTTATTGTGTGGCTTCTGATGGCCGGGTTCCAATTGGCGTAGAACTCCCAGACCAAATGTAGGTTGCACTCCTTGGGCTCCTGAAATATAAAGCTGAGCCCAGCTGCTTCAATCCTCTGCACAATACGAGGGAACTCCTGTGCTAGTGGTTCCCGTGCAATATGTTCCTCCGGGAAGTACTTGCTTTCCTTATGCTTAGCATACCACTTCTTCCCTTCCTCGGTTACCCACCTTGTTCCATATTGGCGGCGTTGGCCGTGCGGAACAGCTGGTGCAGCTGGGACTGCGGTGCCCATTCTCATTCTTTTCCTCCCGGTGCCAGAAGTAGAAGCACCTTTGCCCTTATCCTGCCTACTCGCCATTGTACCTGTCAATATACATAAACAAGCACAACGTTAAGATAAATACATGTTAACTTTGGCTAAGGTCGGGTTACACAACGTTTACCCCACACTTAGTCCTTAGCTACTTTTACAAACTATGGCAAGGAAAACTCAATTTACACCAAAACAATCAACTATACAATTTATGCTTAGTGCGTTCACAAAAATTTTGACAGCATAACGCTTAGCGTACTACTCAGACTTCATACAGCTAATTCCAATCCTACTATCGCTAACAATTCAACCATCGCACTTAACAACAAAAACAACAAATAAAAAAAAAAAAGACAAAACATTCTATATACAATCGAATCCAAATAATCAAACCAATTTGCACAATTTTCGCATTTTCCCCAACAATTCGAGAATTCATCGTCTTTTAACATTCACACAACATTTACACGACTTATCTCAATTTACAACCACACCCCGACATCTAATTCATCAACTTATCAAATAACCCAATTCAATTTCAACAACCCATGCCCTAGAATACAATTTTACAATCAAATTCGAATTATTTAGATAATCTACAAGTTCAAATGCTAATTACAACAATCCGAACATATATCAATCACAAATAACTCAACATCATGTTAAATTTCAACTTAGGGTGATATATCTCACCTCACATGCCCAAATTCGACTAAAATCGCCAAAAATTTGAGAGAAATGAGGAAAACGTACATTTGAGTTAAAGAACCGAAGAAACTTGACGATTGCTTTGCCTAGTAGCGTGGCACGTTGGTTGGGGAGGGGGATTTGGGTGTTTGGTCGCGGAAAGGAGAAGGAATGGGGAAAAATTGGCCGAAAATCGGGGTTTAATTAAAGAAAACACACGGGTCACCAGGCAACCCGGTGTGTCCCGGCACCAAATACACGGCAACATGTCACGGAGGGTAACGCGGAGCCCCTCCTCCATGACACGGAGCCAACACGTTGGCTTACTGGAATTTTTTTTTTTAAATCCGAATTTTACCTTCAACGTGTCACGGAGGGTAACGCGGAGCCCTTCCTCCGTGACACGGAGCCAACGCGCCAGTGCACTGTTTCTTCAATTAAATTATTTTTTCATACCTTGCCTTTTCCTTCCCGATTCCATGTATATTTTTCTCCGTTAGACCTGAAAAATCACCTCACTAAACAAAATTGGTTAGATTAATAGATTTCCCTAACTAAAATGAAAAATATTAACTAAAACAAAAATATATACCAAATCAAGAAAAGAAAAATAAAAAATAAAAATTATTTACACTAAAAAGAAAGAAAGAAAATATTTTTCACGGGTTGCCTCCCGTGCAGCGCCTGGTTTACCGTCGCGGCTCGACATCCTTTATGCTCAATTATCTACTAGGGTGATGGACGATTTGTCACGATCGTTGTCCTCCCCCCAGTAGTTCTCAACCTTATCAGGTGGCCTTCCTATTAACTCTCGGGAATCATTTATTCGATTAGCGTTCCCATGATCAATAACATTGATCACCGAGAGTTCTTCATTCACCGTCGGGAGCTTAGGTGCTTTGTACACATCGAACACTTCGACCTTGTCATGTGCTCGCATTGTAAGTTGACCCGCAGCTACGTCAATTAATGCTTTTCCGGTTGCCAAAAAGGGTCGTCCCAAAATAAATGGGACTTCAGCATCTGGTTCAAAGTCCAGAACAATAAAATCGACCGAAAAAATAAGGGAGCCCACTTGCGCTAGAACATCCTCAACAATGCCATCCGGCTTAGCTAAGGATCTGTCTGCTAATTGCAAGATTACACTTGTAGGTCTAGGACTCCCTAGACCTAACTTTCTGAATACCGAAGATGGCATCAGATTTATGCTTGCTCCCAAGTCGCATAATCCACGAGCTTGGATACTCTGCCCAATAGTAAGCTGGATAGTAAAACTTCCAGGGTCTTTCAGTTTCGTGGGCAGTCTGTTTTGAATCCGGGAAGTGCATTCCTCCATCAAAGCTGCCGTGGCATACTCAGTCAAGCGACTTTTGTTAGCAACGATGTCTTTAATATATTTTGCATATTTGGGCACTCCCTGCAAGACATCAACAAGAGGTAAATTAACATGTACCTGTTTAAGCACCTCCATAAATTTCTTGAAACACGCCTCCTCCTTGTGTTTCTTGAGTCGTTGAGGGAACGAGGGTGGAGGTCTTTCTGCTTCTGCTTCTTTGGTCTTCCCCCTATCTGAACTTTGTTCCTCCTCAACTTCTGCTGCTCCTGACTTTTGAGGTGGTCTTTCCGGTTCCACCTCCTTCATTTGTAAACCACTCCTCGTGGTCACTGCATTCACCTGCTTAGGATTAGGATCCGTGTCGCTAGGCAGTCCTCCTCTGGGTCATGTATTTTGGGCACTAGCAAATTGCCCAAACTGATATTCAAGAGCCTTGGTCGCCAACTGATTATTCTTCACTTCGGCCGCCAATTTGACATAGTCAGCCTGCAATTGTGCCTGATTAGCGATCATGGTTTTGAACATCTCCTCAATGCTCGGTGATGGTGGTGGAGGAGGGGCATTGTGATTTCTGAATTGAGCTTGATAGTTATGTTGCCCTCCTTGATTTCTATGCATACCCTGACCAGAACTTTGGCCTTGTTTGTTGTTGCTACCCCACGAAAAATTCGGATGGTTCCTCCAATTTGAGTTGTAGCCACTACCAAACTGCTGCTGATTTCTCTGTGCATTGCTCACAAAGTTAACAGAATCAGGATTTGCACCACAGCACTCGGCTGAATGCTCACTACTACCACACACTTCACACCACATCTGCTGGACTTCATTGACTGAAACGGAAGGCTGGTTCAAGTTCATATTGCTGAAGTGGTTATTTAACTGATTTTGCAAGGCAGCTATCTGTGCAGCGATAACTGTAAATCCATCCACTTTAACCACTCCTGCTGCTTTCCTTGCTCCACCTCTTGATGAATCTGCATTCCATTCTGGATTGCCCTGTGAAATTCGGTTGAGCAAAGTGTACAGCTCCTCGTAAGTCTTTTCCAGCACTTGCCCTCCAACTGCTTAGTCTAACAGAATTTTAGTATGGGGTTCCAAACCCTCAATAAATGTGTGTACCAACACCTCATTGGACTGATGATGATGAGGACAGTCCAGCAACATGGATTTAAATCTTTCCCAGGCTTGATATAGATTTTCTCCCTCCCTCTGTTTAAAACTTAGAATTTGACTTCTAAGTCTGGCTGTTTTACCAGAAGGGAAAAATCTAATCAAAAACTTCCGTGCAAGATCATCCCACATTGATATAGAATTGGGTGGTTCAGCTTTTAACCACCTCTTGGCTTCACCAAGTAAGGAAAATGGAAATAAGGTGAGCCGAACATAATCAGGTGACACTCCAGCGGGTATATAAGTGTCACTTATCTCCAAAAAGTTTTGGAGATGTTGTTGTGGGTCTTCATGAGGGAGACCGGTAAATTGCCCACTTGTGTGCAAAAGTTGCACCATGTTCTGCTTTAATTCAAACCTCCCTCCAGGCTCTGGTTTGCGGATACTAGAATGTACATTGTTGGCGTGTGGGATTTCCACCTCGCGAACCGGCCTTGCTGCTGTTTCATCGGGCACTAACACTGCCCGCACAACTGGTGGGTTTTGTTGCTCCATAATAGATTGTCTGAGCAACTGCAGCTTCTTTTGTAGAGCTTCTCTACGTTGACTATGAAACTCACGTTCAGGCTCTAAGTAAGATTCCACCAGCTCTTTGTCCCTTGCCAGTGTTCACAGAAATCAAGTCTGCAAAATACAGGCTAAGACCAAGTTGTTAACACTTAAGAAAATAAAACAAAAATACAGTAAATTTACACTTATCACAATTTCACCAATTGCCTAGTCTTCTCGGCAACGGCGCCAAAAACTTGTTCGGGCAGTGTTTGCTATAGGTGTAAAACCGACACGCAAGTGCACGTGGTCAAACAAGTAATAAAGTGGCTAAGTAAGCCAAGTATCGATCCAAGGAGACTCAGGATAAGTAAAATTGCCTAAGTACACTATATTCTTATCTTACTTCTAATTATGCTAACAACAGCGTAACCAACAGTTAAATAAGTTTTTGTTTATAAAATATATATATACTAAAACTATTAACAATTATTTACTGTGAATTTAAACTATGGATATGAGCATGCCAAGGTTAAGAACAAGTAATGAATTCGATTATAATAGTAATTTGGTTAATCTCTTCTTCATGTTGCTAGCCAAGTAAAACTCTCGTATTTAATTTCACTTTTGAATCATAAACCATCCGTCTACATTTCTGTGATCAAATGCAATTTATGACCTAGCAATACAATTCCGGTTCCTAAATTGACTAATACGGCTTTCAAGTATATTTCTATCAGGAAAGCACATCAAAACCCAATTTTCCCAAATCAAGTTAAGAACAATACCCTATTAATTCACAACTTTCCAATTTCTTTCTCTCTCGAGTGAAATTGGACTTTTTAGATGTACATTAATGTCGGCCACACACTAATGCAGTTGAAACAAGAATTAATAGAACAACATGGAAGAAGAAGATGAAATCCATATCATTAACAATGAAAATTCATCACCATTGTTCAAAACCTTAGCAAGGAAGAGAATTAGCCACTCATTTGTGGATTAATCATCCTAAAACAAGTGTAAATCATACATACAATTGATTGAAAGAAGAAAGGAAGAGAAGAAATCCCTTAGCTTTTTCGTCCCTCAACTGCTTCTAACCCACGTCCTAGCTCCACCAAGTCTGAACTAATTAAAATAAATCTAAGTGTGCTATTTATACTAGTGGGAAATTTTTCCCGGAATAACAAGCAACATGTCATGGAGGCCAACGCGGAGCACTGCCTCCGTGACACGGCATGGACGCGGACCTTCACTGGAAATCCAGAGTCCGGTAAATTAGCCTCAACGTGGCACGGAGGCCAACGCGGAGGCCTATCTCCGTGCCACGGAGCTGTCGCGAGGCCACACTGGAATTTGCCATTTAATTTCCTCTCCAGGCAGTGTGCCTCTGCGATGGTAGCGTGGCACGGCTCCATCGCGGAGCCCCTATACTTTGTGCATTCCAATGTCTTTTCCACGCTCGCATCCGAGTCCAACTCCGATATTGTTCCAACACGCATTTTAGCTCCTAAAAATCATATTTTCCTGCAAAACAAATGCTAATCATGTTGCTTAGTATAAATTCGCATTTTATTACCAACTACATGAGAATATATACACATTGCACAACAAACAAGAGCGAAAATGATATGTTTGAGTATCACTTGGGCATATAAATCTGCCCAAGATCAGATTTTACCTTGAGTCACACTTAGGGCAGGTTCTAGACAAGAAGAGATGCATGAGATTCATTTAAAAATCCTTACCACACAAGGCATCACACTCAAAGAGTTCACACAAGTCATCATTGTCACAAGATTTCGATTTAAGACATGAGAACATGCAAATTCACAAGTTAAACAGGGAATATATAATGCATGACAACAGACTGCTACACCTTTCTTTTCAAATGCCCATTCTCATGCTTTTCATTCCACAAAAAAAATTTCTGATAGTACCTCTCAAAAATCATTCCACAACAGACTCAAAGAAAAATATGGTATTTTCCCTTAACAGAGTCGCCTCACAATCTATCATTGAAAAATGTCAACCTTCTTCGACAACAAAACGAAAAGAAAAAGAAAATGCTCCTTGGGAAAGAATCGTGGTATGAAGAAAATTCTTGTATTTTGATTACTATATGCTAGTTACAAATGAAAATAAAACCAAACTTGGGTTACAATGCAACATTTGGAAATTAAAGCAAGAACTCGTTCAATAGCACTAACATTAAAAACAATTTAGTTCATTTTAAGACCGACAAAGGCTTTCAGACCATTAATCGACAAGCCCAACAAGGGCATAACTTCATCAAAAAATAAGCCCAACAAGGTCACAAATTCATCAAAACAAATTCATCATAAAGAACCACACTCAACATGCCCCCAACAACAAAAATTACATTGTCCCCAATGTATGCATGACAACTAAAAAGGGGGAAGGGACTTCCTGTTGTGGTCACTCTTCATAAACTTCATCATCATCCTCATCTCCAACTTGGCCAACTTCATCCCAATCCTCCTCCTCGTCACCTAAGCGCTCAAACAAATTGTCGATAGGGCCTCTAGTTGTGGAAGGGGCAGTCATAACTGCATCAAGAGCATTCATGTCGGGTGTTTTCATAGGTGTCCGACTCTTCCATTCCTAAACCTCAGCTCGGAGAGAGCTGACCGTTCCTTCCACCACATCCGCACGAGCACAAAACTTACCCAAGTTGTCATTGATTGACTTCAACTCCTTTTTGACTATTTTCATTATAAATTTCGGGAGGCTCTTAGCTGGACATTGGAGTTGGCTCTCATATGAGTGTGTCATTTATGCAAGCTTTTAAATACCACTAGGGTGTGAAGAGGTGGGAGGAGGTGACGAGTCTCAAATTGATGCACCTCCAGAAGCTTTCCCTGATGCCTCAGGATGTGGCATGTTGAGATCGGGGGCATAGGGGATCGACTTTAAACCATAGGTGAAAGGCTCATCTGGAACCTCAAAGGCCTGCATGCCCTGCCTCTTGTTCTTGGGAGCATCAACGTCCCTTTTGTTGGAAATGGAGATCATACCGAAGGCAAAACTAGGGGTCCCATTCTAGAAAAGGGATACTCCCATTCTCAATCATAGTTGCGATATTAGCACCGTATATGGCATTGAAGTGCCGACTTGCCTGGCCTTTCTTCCCATTTTATTGGACAATCTCTCCAAATTTAATTGGGACCTCTATCATAATGCTATAGATAAGGATGGAAGCTTCAAAATTCACCCACTTTTCATTCTTGGAAGGCATGATTTTACCACAAAAGAAGTCGAGCCACAACTTGGCCTTGAAGCGTAGGTCATGGCGAGATATCTCACCACCCATAGATGCCCATAGAGGTGTGCCAGTGGCAATAACTAGAGCTATAACACTAAATTAGGCCTCTTTATTGGTGAGGCGGACTAAATATTCCATACCCTCATCAACGAGTTTATGGCTGCTAGGTTGATGTCGACCTCAACACCCCTCATTGACACTGAGGGTAGGCATGGAAAGTCCTCAACTTTTCCTCTATATTTCATACTCTCCTTCCTAGCTTGATAAGAAGCATAGAATTTCTGGAGTAGGCTCCTATAAAAATCTGTAAAGGGGTTGGCGAAGACATGCTACTGGCGGTCGGTGAAATGGGAAATGATGTTGGGGAAGTCACCCCTCAGTCTTGCTAAATCGAAGCATTTCTCCATAGTGATGGAGTGTCCTTCATAGATAGCATAGTGCCACTTCATGTTGGGCAAGCTTATCACCTCTCTGGTGTTAGTGGGGGCTGAGATGGCTTTGGCTTTTCCTTTGCCCTTTATTTCTGAGGTGGTACATGGACTTTCCTCTGCTTAGGTCCCTAGATGAGGACATTTTTTTCTAAAAATAATGTTAGTGCAATACACAATATTTCTATTTTTTTTATTTTTCTCGTGATAAAATAAAAAAAATATCAACTACTATAAAGATTAGATGAAAAACAGGAGAAAGGATCATCATGAAGAAGCTGGCAGCACCGGCGGAACTCCGATGAGCTGCAAGAAGTGATCTGCAGACCGTCGATAAACCTCCAGTGATAGGCAGAGCATTGGGTCAGTGAATTTTCCACCGGCGACTCATTGACGAACTGTCGGTCACGATCCATAAATCGCCAAATGCAACGCTGGGTCAAGGCAGTGGCCTGAAGCTACCTTTTGCCCGAACCAACGTTACATCGGTGTTTCACTAGACCTGACAGGTGAGTAGCCAATGGTTTTTGTCCGTATTGCTTCAAAATGGACTCCAACATCAGACTCTCAAAAATAGTTACTCATTTCATATATAAGCATTGTCTACACAATCAAAAAGGGATAGAATGATGATTTACCTTAAGAACAGCGTCACCCGATCTATCATCGGGAAAATTGGGTCCTTTATATCCCTTGGGGTTACTCAGACTTCATCCCAAACTCAACTACACAGTAGAAATAATCTCCCCACACCCATTTAAGAATTAGAACCCCACTCCCTACTAATTTCACATCATATCAATCTACAACATTCATCATGTATATTCACAATAATGGAAATTTTGGGGGAAGGGGAAGCAAAAAGAAGGGAGAGACATGCTACAACAAAGTTCGTATACGCCAATAATACAACTTGTAATAATATCAGAGTGTTAGGATTACTTTACCAAAGCACAAGAGTGAGAGTAGATGAGAAATGTGGAAGCTTGAACTTGCTCAACAATGGTGGAAATTGGAACTTGCTAGCAGTGAGTAGGATGGTGGTGACAGTGAGGTAAAGGAAATGGATTATAGGGATTTTTATAGGTGAAGGAAGATGAATGGGATTGGTGGAGGGGAAGGTGGGCAGTTAATGGTAATTTAATTGAAATGGGAGTATAAAAAGGAAGTGTTGGAATATATAAAGGTGAGTGGAAGGTAGGGTGTTGGGAAGATGAAAAGGTGTAAGGAAGTGTTAAAAAGTGGGAAAAGGTGTCACGACCCGAGAGCACACCCGGATCGTAGACACGGGACGAGGAACCCGGAGAGGCCCAAAGTCGACCCATGGCATAATCATACCATACACTTAACATAAAAGACAACCAAAAATATGGATAAGCGGAACTAATCTTAAGAATCTAGTATAGCCCATAATAGGAATCTTAACAACATTGAAATACAATGCTGAAATCTGTCTAAACAAGTCTGAAAGCCTTCTACTAACTGATGAATTGCTGGGACAAGCCCCCAGCTAAGTCCAAAAGTATAAAAACTGAAACATATTAAAATAAGAATACAAACCACATCCTTGGAGAATGAGGACTCACTGTTAGCAGCAGAGAGAGAGAAGCTTATCTAGTCACGCGGCTGGACCTTGGAGACCTAAATCTATATCATAAAAAGATATAGCATA
Source organism: Datura wrightii (assembly GCA_035772735.1). NCBI lineage: Eukaryota > Viridiplantae > Streptophyta > Magnoliopsida > Solanales > Solanaceae > Datura > Datura wrightii. Next base: position 152,131,914 of record JASDFA010000018.1, read on the forward strand.
AGAGGAGTGCGGTCAGTACTTGGAATTTACTGAGTATGCAGGAACTTAATTAAATAACTCAAAGAATAAGTACACAAGTAGGGAGTACCATAAATCACAGGATTAGTAGCATAACCGAACCGAGATACGACAACCTTATATAAGATTCACATATTCATATAATCATGATGACATTATAAGGACATGCATTATTATAAGATCCATTGATGCACAAAAGTAGTAATCAAAATGATACAGGGATGCAATGTCGTGACTAATATCAAGAGGGTCCCTGACTTTCTAAGGGAAACATTCTTACTAGCGAGAATCCTTGTCTGTCAAAGGGAAAGAAAGCTCTGATATAGAGAGTCACTAACTAGATAGGGTGTTGGTCCTAACTGAAAAGGAGAAACCCGCATGGCTAGTAGCTAAGGATGTGAATCCCGGCTGACTAGGGAAAAACTCTTGCTAACGAGAATCCGGACTAACTAGGGAAACATTCTTGCAACGAGAATTCCGACTCACTAGGGAGATATTCTTGCTAACGAGAATCCCGACTGACTAGGGAAATATTCTTGCTAACGAGAATCCCAACTGATTAGGGAAAAATTCTTGCTAAAGAGAATCCCTACTGGATGATGCTAATTTAAATTGCAATAGCTAATCAGAGACAAAGGACATTTACTGATTTTCATCATGCAACATTCTTATCAATAGGGTGGGGGCTACTTTCTAATAACATCAATCCCAACAGTTGAAATATCATTCTCATGCGTTATCATAAGATAATAATACTATATGATGACAATGCTGCAGTTGTTCTTGATCAAGAATTCACCTCATCATGGAGTCCAATCAATAGCTATCTCAAGCATCTTACACTAACGAGCATTCTATAGAGTCACATTATGCATATACTATCATGACATTTCGAACTCCAAGTTCATCTCATTCATACGTAATATGAGGTCATACATGGTGTATAAATACAATCTCATACTCTATCAAGATATATGATTTCTCTTGTTTAGGTCTACAACATTCCACACACTTGTCACAATCACTCCTTTGTGAACTCTTTATCCACGGGCATTTTGGATTCCAAGATTTTTATGAAAATAATTTTAGTAAGGAATACAATATAGAATCTGCCCAAACTTCATAGTTCAATAATGGAGAGGAAATCTTGTCATGCCCCATCAATTAAATCTATATCATGGTGATGGAACATAATATACTTCAATTACTCAAGCCCACAATGCCTAGTCAATCCAACATGGTCATCAATATCATAATCAAGTCGCTCGGGTTAACTATGCAATATTTCCACACTTCCATCAAAATCATGAATTTCTGCGGTAATCAAAGGAGAAGTGAACAATTCCCATTCAACACTTAAGTTGGGTTAGGAAGAACATACTACTCCCATACATGCTCAACCTATATTTTCACAATTTCTTCATATTCATGCATATCTATGAAAATTAATTGAACAATAAGCAACACCCATTCATTACTAAAGCCAATTATTAACAACATGTTATCCTCATGCATTCCCAACATATGATCCATATTCCAAACAACCCATCAAACTAACATTCCAAATCAATTCCATAATTGCAGTAATTGGTTGCATTTAAGCAAAATAATGAAGAAAAAATTACCCATTATTCAAATCCTAGATCATGATATTCTACATAAATTAAATTATATTCTTATTGAAAACATTTTGGGGCACAAGGTTGGAAGAATATCCTTGTTGAAGTCCCGCATACCTGATGTACAAAAATCCCGATCGAAAATCTTCCTTGAAGCTTGAAGAACACCTTGGTGAAACCCCTAGTATTTTTGAGAAGAGAGGAGGAAGAAAGAGATTGAGGGTTTAGGCCTAGAAGAACCCTTAAAACATCCCCAAACATACCCAAAACAACATCACTTTAAATCTGGGAGTGTGGGATTTTACCAAACTACCCGTGAGAAAAATCTAAAAAATTGCCCGAGCTGATGCCACGACTCACCTGATGAGTCATTGTCCCACCCAACGACTCGTTAGGTCTACTCGTCAGGTATACTGGAAATTATTGATCCTTCAGTCCACGACTAACATAACGACTCATCACAACACCCAGCGATTCGTCCTGCCCTTTCGTTAAGTACACTGGAAATTTCCTTAAAACCAAAGCTTCTCCCTCCTAACGACTGACTTGACGAGTCATTGCCAGGAAAGATGACTCTTCAGGTCATCCGTTTCCCCTGGCCCGACTCACCTCCCTTGACTGCTCCCCCACGAGCCAGACCACGACTCGTGGGGTCACCTATCGAGTCATTCCCTGACTCATCCTGCAACAAATTTCTGCTGGCTTTTTCTGCTGCACTTCTTCTAACTTCGGGGTCTGATCTCTAGGACTTCTGGGGTGTTACAATATCTCTCCCTTGGGAATATTCATCCTCGAATGTTGGTTGAACATGCTGAACAGTTAGCGACGAAGCCGATATCCAAATATCAATCAACCACAGCTAATCACCAATGGAGCATCTGACTCCAGGCCAACCTTATACACCAAACCTGAAACTCACATCTATCATGCACACCATGACTCAAGGAAGACCACAGAACATGGTACCAGGATAGAACTAGGAAAATCACCGAAAAGAACTCTTTCTCCCTTTTTAATCTAGCGCTGAACTAATACGGACTAATTCTTCATTCTCAAATCACTTTCCGATACTAAGCTGGGATTCATAATATTTAATCTAATTGAGGGTAAGGATTTCATAACCATGAGTCACCCCTGACATCTAGAACTGAGCACATACTTGAGATAATTTGAAGTTACTGAGTTAACAAACAACTTCCAAAGACTGAGTTCAATCCGAACACATAAGAAAACATGGATTAACACACATAACTGATTCATAACATGAAATTAAGCAATAAGGACCCATAGGGAAAAACTGACTTCACTGACTGAAACGGTTACCTCTAAACCTTGAGAATCTACACATGTGAGTAAACATAACTTAACTCTAATCGAGATACAAAGGAGGTTATATGAACTTAGTAGAGATCGACATACTGGAACTGCTAAGGCTAAAATCCCTTTATGAGCATTTTCAAGGTCCGACTTACTTCACATACTCACTATCTCCCCCTTAGCTTAAAGACATCATTCTAAGGCTCCCGAATCCTTCTTCAAGTCAGGTCAAGTTACTAATCCTTAACTCCTCTTTCACTTCTAACCTTCACCACAAGCCTGACACTAACAACTATTTACATCGCACACCAACAATCTTTTCCCACAATCATGACTAAGCCTTTTATTCATTATAGAGGTTGGCATCACATAAAGAATAACACAAGATTCATAACATACTTGTGGTCACTACCAGCACCTTGCCCTTATCCTGATTGGATGCTACTGAATAAGAGTAGTTTTCACAATGTCCGCCTCCTGGGTTAGAGGATGCACCTTATTAAAATGAGTGGGCTATAAGAGATACTAAAGAGGTGGTCGAGGATCTGCTCTCACCCCGCTTAGCTGTCGTGCAATCTCAGTGCATATGGCCCGCCTTGCCGCACCAAAAACAAATATTTGTGTCGGCTATGCAAACTCCCAAGTGGTGCTTCCCACAGCTCATACACAATGATTACGTGATCTCCCTTACTCTGGGCTTGTATGGAGCACTGGCTGTCGAAGGTGTTGGGGCTGCTGGTCTCTGATGATGGTGGGAGTGATATCCGGTACTTGACCTCTAATGGAAGGACTCTAAGTCTCTAGTCCTGGCCCTCTTGGCCTCTCTCTCTTTTCCTTTCACCTGTTCTACTTCCATTTGTTGAGAAAATATCACCAAGCGGGAGAAATCTATGTCCTGATGCAACATGGCAGTCCCGCATTCTTTGACCAAGTAGTCTGACACTCCATTCACAAACCAGCATACTCGGGCCCGCTGGTCGGCTACCATTTCTGGCGCATACTTAGATAACCGAGTGAACTCCAATGCATACTCCTGGACAGTCATGCCATTTTGTTTCAAATTAATGAACTTTGCCGCCTTTTGCTTCCTCAACTCCCGAGGGAAGAACCTGTCCAAGAACGCTGTCATAAATTCATCCCAACCTATGGGACCCGCTCCAACTCCCCGACTATCTCTCTACTGACAATACCATATATAAGCAACTCCCTTTAACTGGTAGGAGGCTAAGTCCGTACTCTCATTTCCTGTTACTCCCATAATGTGAGTAATCTTTTAAATCTCTTCCAAGAACTCATGCGGGTCCTCATCCCCCTTTGACCCTAGGAATTCGGGTGGGTTCATCTAAAGGAAATCGCTTATAATTTTCACCGCTTCATTTCCATGTTGTGGTTCATGGGCTACCGCCTGTTGATTAATTTGGTTGGTCAGGGCATGCGTCCACAGATGGATGGTTGCTCGAAACTTAGAATGAGCAACATGATCCTCCATTTCATCTGTCTGGGCTGGTGGTACCTGCTGGCAGCCATTACCACATCCTCTTCCATTCACTCGTCCAGGCAGCATTATTTGTGAGCATGTAAAGCATGAGTTAGGGGAGGAAACATTCAGAGTTTCATACTTTATGCACGATAAGAATCATGAAGAAAGGGAAACATTCCTAAAACGTCTCATAGCCTCTTCGTCATAAGTGTGGCACGCTTCACACCCATGAAGAAGACTCTATGTAACGCGGCTTTCAGACACCCTAGGATACTCTAAACCTATTGCTCTGATACCAAGTTTGTCACGACCCAAGAGTACACCAGGATCCTAGACACGGGACAAGGAACCCTGAGAGGCCCCAAGTCGACCCATGGCATAATCATAGCATACATTTAACATAAAAGACAACCAACAATATCAATAAGCGGAACTGATAATAAGAATCTTGTATAGCCCATAATAGGAATCTTAACAACATTGAAATACAATGCTTAAATATGTCTAAACAAGTCTGAAAGCCTTCTACTAACTGATGAGTTGTTGGACAAGCCCCAAGCTAACTCCAAAAGTCTAAAAACTGAAACATAATAAAATAAGAATATAAACCACGTCCTTAGAGAATCAGGACTCATTGTTAGCAGCATGGAGAGAGAGAAGTGTATCTTGTCATGTGGCTAGACTTGGAGAGCTGAATCTATATCATAAAACGATATAGCACAAGAGGCATGCGGTCAGTACTTGGAATGTACTGAGTATGAAGGAACATAATTAAATAACTCATAAGCATAAGTACACAAGCAGGGAGTACCATAAAATACTGGATTAGTAGCATAACCAAAATGAGATATGACAACCTTATATAAGATTCACATATTCATATAATAATGATCACATTACAAGGACATGCATTATTATAAGATCCACTGATGCACAAAAGTAGTAATCAAAATGTTACAGGGATGCAATGCCGTGACTGATATCAAGAGGGTCCCTGACTATCTAAGGGAAATATTCTTACCAACGAGAATCCTTGTCTGTCGAAGGGAAAGAAAGCTCTAACATAGAGAGTCACTGACTAGCTAGGGATGTTGGTCCCGACTGAAAAGCAGAAACCTGCATGGCTAGTAGCTGGGGATGTGAGTCCCGACTGACTAGGGAAATAGTGTTGCTAACGAGAATCCCGACTAACTAGTGAAACATTCCAGCTAACAAGAATCCTGAATGACTAGGGAAACATTCTTGCTAACGAGAATCCCAACTGACTAGGGAAACATTCTTGCTAACGAGAATCCCTACTGGTTGACGCTAATCTAAATTGCAACAGCTAAACAGAGACAAAGGCCATTTACTTATTTTTGTCATACAACATTCTTATCAACAGGGTGGGGGATACTTTCTAATAACATCAAGCCCAACAGTGGCAATATCATTCTCATGCATTATCATCATAATTCACCTCATCATGGACTCCAATCAATATCTATCTCAAGCATCTTACACTAACGAGCATTCTATAGAGTCACATTATGCATATACTATCATGACATTCCAAACTCCAAGTTCATCTCATTCACATGTAATATGAGGTCATACATGGTGTATAAATACAACTCATACTCTATCAAGATATATGAATTCGGTTGTTTAGGTCTACAACATTCCACACACTTGTCACAATTACTCTTTTGTGAAGTCTTTAGCCCCGGGCATTTTAGATTCAAAGATTTTAATGAAAACAATTTTAGTAAGGAAAAATAATATGAAATTTGCCCAAGCTTCGTAGTTCAACAATGGAGATGAAATCTTTTCATGCCCAATCAATTAAATCTAGAACATGGTGATGGCACATAATATACTTCAATTACTCAAGTCCACAACTCCTAGTCAATCCAACATGGTCATCAATATCATAATCAAGTCACTAGGGTTAACTATGCAACATTTCCACACTTCCATCAGAATCATGAATTTCTACGGTAATCAAAGGAGAAATGAACAATTCCCATTCAACACTTGTATCGTGTTAGGAAGAACATACTACTCCCATACATACTCAACCTATATTTTCACAATTTCTTCATATTCATGCATGGCTATGAAAATTAATTGAACAATATGCAACACCCATTCATTACTCAAGCCAATTATGAACAACATGTTATCCTCATGCATTCCCAACATATGATCCATATTCCAAACAACCCATCAAACTAACATTCCAAATAAATTCCATAATTGCAGTAATTGGTTGCATTTAAGCAAAATAATGAAGAAGAAATTACCCATTACTCAAACCCTAGATCATGATATTCTACATAAATTAAATCAGATTCTTATTGAAAACATTTTGGGGAACAAGGATGAAAGAATATCCTTGTTGAAGTTCCGCATACCTGAAGTACCAAAATCCCGATCGAAAATCTTCCTTGAAGCTTGAAGAACACCTTGGTGAAACCCCTAGGATTTTTGAGAAGAGAGGAGGAAGAAAGAGATTGAGGGTTTAGGTCTTGAAGAACCCTTAAAACGTCCCCAAACATACCCAAAATGACTTCACTTTAAATCTGGGTGCGTGGGATTTTACTGAATTGCCCGTGAGAAAAATCTGAAAAATTGCCCGAACTGATGCCATGACTCACCTGACAAGTCTTTGTCCCACCCAATGACTTGTTAGGTCCACTCTTCAGGTATACTGGAAATTATTGATCCTTTAGGCCACGACCAATGTAACGACTCGTCACTACACCTAACGATTCATCCTGCCCTTTCGTTAAGTACACTAGAAATTTTCTTAAAACCAAAGCTTTTCCCTCCTAACAACTGACTTGACGAGTCATTGCCAGGCAAGATGACTCGTCAGGTCATTCGTTTCCTCTGGACTGGCTCACGTACCTTGACTGCTCCCCCATGAACAGACCAAGACTCATGGGGTCACCTAATGAGTCGTTCCCTGACTCGTCTAGCAGCAAATTTCTGCCAACGTTTTTTGCTACACTTCTTCTAACTCCGAGGTCTAATCTCTAGGACTTCTGGGGTTTTACAAAAGGGGGATTTTGGGAGAATAAAAAGGAAAATGATTAGTTTAAAAAGGAATCTGGGTCAGGTTGGTCAGTGGGTTGGTCAAGATTTTAAAACTGAGCACGTACCTGTACTGGCGTTTCCCCGACAGTAGCTGATTGGAGGCAGTAGTTCTCCGCCAAAACATTACTGACCTGAATTGGTTCCCAATTCTTTGCTTCTTATCTGGTGGTTAATCGGTGGTTTGCAAATTGAATTATTTATTCTGCCGGTGGACCGCCGTTTGTTCTCCACTTCTCAGGTATTCTGACTTGAGTCGGTGGTCGTTCGGTGATTCGCAAATTGGAGTCATCTGGTGACTCACTGATCTGGCCATTTTGTTCACATGTTTTTGCTCCTATTAGTCAAGAAAGCAGCAGTTTGCCGGTCTAGCACGGTGCCTGCGTTGTTTTGTGCTCCTCCTCCTTGTTTCACACCTACTTAGTCCTTTAAAACAAAAACAACAATGACATAAAAACTCTCAAAAGAAAACACTTGGGTTGTCTCCCATGGAGCACCTTAGTTAACATCGTGGCACGGTGTATCTCTCATTCTAATTCCATTTTCTGGAGGATTATCCTTTGACTCATCCTATACATTCAACACTCCAATCACCTTGCATTCATCGGGAAGTTCTGCGGATTGGCATACCTTGAAAGTGACCTGTTCACCTCCCATATGAAACTTGAGCTCACCTAGCTCTACATATACCAAGGCTCTGCCCGTGGAAAGCAATGGTCTCCCTAAGATTATTGGGACTTCCACATCCATCTCGCAATCCCAAACCACAAAGTCAGCTGGTAGAATAAACTTATACACTCTCACCAATACATCCTCCAAAACACCCATCGGTTTCTTGATAGATCGATCAGCCATTAATAATCTCATTGAACTAGGTTTGGTGTTGCCAAGCCCCAACTTCTTGAAGATTGCGAGGGACTTCAAATTTACGCTCGCCCCAAGATCACAAAGAGCTTTCTTGAACACACGCAACCAAATAGTGCAGGGGATTATGAAGGCTCCCAGATCCTCTCATTTTGGGGCAAGGTTACTCGTCATCATAACACTACAATGATGTGTTGTCTCTCCGGTTCCCACATCTACAACCTTCTTCTTCTTTTTCGGTAGCTCTTTCATAAACTTAGCATATCCGTGCGTTTGAAGTAAAGCACCCACCAATGGTATATTTATGGACAATTTGCTGAACATGTCGATAAATTTGCTGAATTGATCATCCTCTTTCTTCTTGGCTAACCACTATGGATGAGGAGGTGGACCTCTTGGGTCTTGATCTTTCTTACTTGAGGCCCTCATGCCTGTATCTCCTTCCGTATCATTTGAGGGGATCTCAACAACATCTCCCTCACCTTGATCCTTAACATTATCACAACCACTTGGTGCTTGTGGTACCTCATCAGATTCTTTCACATCACCAGCCTTTGGGTCCACAACTTCCTTGGGCTTAACGCCGCATTATGAAGAATCTTACCACTCCTAGTGACAATTGCCATGCATTGATTATCCTTTCTGAGATTTGGCATTGTATCAGTGGCGAGTGTTCCCTTCATCTGGGGGTTCATTTGAGTAGATAAGTGGTTCATTTGGGCCTCTAAATGCTTGATAGAGGCCGAGTGCGAAATTATTATTTCGGAAAGGTTAGACACCTTCCCTTTAAGTTCTTTGACCGCACTGTCCATTGATTCAAATTTCTTGAGGACCCTTGCCAGCATTTCTTCAATTTTTGAGTTCCCTACATCACTTATTCCTAGTTGGGATTGGGCATTCTCAGCTTTAGGAGGAGGAACATATGGATTCGCGCTTCTATGATAGCGGTCACCCTCATGATTTTGCTCTCTATTGCCCCATCTCTCATTTCAATCAGGCCACCCCTGCTGTCACGGTTCTCCAACTTTGGTTCTCTTCCCTGGGGTGCCAAGGGCCTTGATTAGTCCCTTGGTACCTGGGTTGAGAACCCCCCATTTGATTTTCCATATATTGGCACTCCTCCTCGTACCTTGGTGGTGAAGATTCTCCCTCAAAATGCATTGGAACTTGCATTCCCATAGCATTCACAACTTTAGGCCCGACTCCCATCACATGCTTAGTCATTAAATCCAGTTAAGTCATCATTTTAGCAAGATTTTCATCATGCTCTTCATCTCATTTTCTTATTTTAGCTGTGACAAACTAGAACCAGCATCATGTGAAAATACATTTGTCTCCCTTGTATGCCATGCCCTGTTCGTCTTTGTCATCCTGTCTAAGAGGGATTTAGCTAGACCATATGTCTGTTCCATAATTGATCCCCCAGCTAGATCATTGGAAACAGATTTATTGATGGAATCTAGGTCTTGATAAAAGCATTGAAGTAGCACTCTATCGGGAAGACCATTGTTAGGGCAAATAGACACTTTCTTCTTGAATCTCAACTATGCTTCATGCAAAGGCTCCCGGCTCTTGCCTAAAGTTTGTAATATGATCTCTCAGCCGCAACATCTTTGAGGGAGGGAAAAAGTGATCCAAAAATGCTTTTTTCAACTCTTGCCACGATGTGATGCATCCCGGAGGTAACTCCTCTAACCACATAGTTGCTTCTCCCGTTAGGAAAAATGGAAAGAGCCTTGACCTGATAGACTATTGGCTTATTTTCCCCTCAACAATCATCAATTTTCTTCACAAATTTATTCCACAAGGTCTTACAACAATGGTGGAATTCCCCCAAAATGGATTAAAGAAAAAGAAGAAGAAAAGCAAAATCTATCACTACAATTATATGATGTTTTTCTTCTCTCTAGAATTGAATGTGTTACATGAATTAATGATGTGTGGTGTACATTTTTGGGCCATAAATATCTGTACTTTCTTATGTATAACCTTCCACAATTGCCCATGGAGGCTTCTAGGAGCTTTGGGAAAGTTTCTGGATGTTTTTGCCCTTCCATCAGTGAAGTGGGTCACTTGCCCTTTGAACTGTGAACAACCGGTGCCATCTTGTGAACCACCAGTTAATTGCTGGTGCCAACTTGTGAAGCACCGATGCCACCTGCGATGCACCGATGAATAACCCATGCCAACTTGTGAAGCACAAGTGCAAAACCGGTGCCAACCTGCTAAGCACCGGTAAATAGTTGGTTCAAACAGTCCCACCTAAATTTCACAAGTCTGGATTCGCGTTTAGCCGGTTAAAAGCATGTCTTTAGCATCTCTTTTTGAGTTCAAAACCTCCATTACCTTTGCTTCCTTTAAATGCCTGCATACAGAAGTAAAAGGGCATAAAACCTTCTTAAATGAGTTGAAAACCAAGCAAAATGTCATGCTTAAAAGCCGAATGAGTTGGTAAATTACCAACTCATCAGTTACAATCATACAAGAATCTTGCTAATACGTGTAAAGTACTTTTAAAATCTTTCCAAATTCAGTATCGTCCTTATCGCCTTGCCAATGACACAAAGTATTTTTCAGATCCGTCGATGTTTGGCACCTCTTTTTATAGCAATTCTGTCGATAATCACCAAGTATTGTCAAATCTTCACTAATGTCTGACCTTCTTATTCTTTGCAATTTTGTCAACGTATTAGAGAAGTTTCAAAGCTTTGTGTACATTTGACATCAATCCTTTCGACTGCCTAGTCAGAGCAATTAAAAGCTCCACTCTACGATCCGTCTCCTCAGCCTCCTATAACTCCATTTTTCAAGAACAACCTCCATCTCATGACAACAATACAGATCACATATAAATCTACAAGTTCATCCAAACTACATTTTGACCTGACTTTTATCTTGCAATGTAGAAAATCCTACATAATAGTTTGGTCTTCCTACTATTTCAAATTAATTTTCCTAGAATTAAAAAAATAGATAGTTTTGATAATGACAATGATTGTGGAAGACTCTAAAATTAGAAGATTAGAAAGGGGGAAGGAATTTATTCTTGAAAAAAGAAAAACAAACTCAAGCATTTGATACTGGAAACCTTATTTAATAGTAAAAGAAGTAGAAAACTAATTAAGAAGATGAAAAAGAGGAAAATGAGGGAGGAAACTCAAACAAGGAATCTTACCACTGAAAAAATTCAAGCTACAATTAAACTAGAACAAAAAGAGCCTAAACCAAAGAGAACCTAAAAAGGTCTCCACAAGCCACAAAGGTGCTACTAATATATTGGATCAAAATTAGTTACAATAAAAAAGAAAGAACTTCTTTATATAAGAGCAAATGTGTTGCCACCCTAAAAGAAGTCCTAAAGCTGGTCAAACTAAATTAAATAAGCTAAAATTTCCTAGGTGCCTAGAAGAATACCAACACATTGCTCAATAAAGCTATAAAGGAAATCAACATAGCATTTAATGAGTTTCTAGAATGCAACTTTGGGCTGCCAAAATTGCTTCTTCTTTGGACAGATTTTGGGCCATAATCCAACTCCTTTTGGACTTTAATTTGGGCCTCCAAATAGTTTCTAAGGGATTTTCCAAACAATAACTTTTGACTGAAGCTATTCTATTATCATAAGACATGTTTTCATTTCTAATTGAAGTTCAATAAAATATCTTGATAATATCTGGCCTTTAGTTGACATTGAGCTATTATGGATGCTATCATACTCTCCTTCTTAAAGAAGATTCATTCTTGAATCTTGACATTGACTTTATTTTCTACTTCAATGGAAGCCTCCATGGTTGCTATCATTATCTCCCTATTAAATAAGATTTGTCCTCTAATTACCAATGCCCACAACTAGATTATCATAATTATTGGGAGGTAAACAAAGGAAGTTGTCATGACCCGAGCTAGGACCAAGGATTAAGACACGGGATTTAGAACCACGAATGACTCCAAGCTAACCTATGGTACATACATAGCATGACTTAAGAGCATAATCAAGCAAAATTCAACATAAGCATGAATAAGCGGAAGAATAAATATCATAAAGCGTAAGCAAAAGCGACAACATCTATAATAACCCAAAGGTTCCTAAGACTAGAGTCGTGATTAGAAATGTGATCAGCAGAAAATTTTTGCAAAATGACTCATAACTCATGATACAAGTAATGGGAAGGAGTAACAAGTCTTAGTGTCACTCGTGGTTAGAATTTGCAGCAGGAGGCCCAGTGGTAACAAATCAAGGTATGACTCATGGAATCATGTCACGAGTCATAGGATGAACTGTGCTCTGAGGAATGAGTTACCCTGGTTAGAAGGTACGAGTCATTATATGACCCATCCTGGGAAACCACGGATCAAGGTACGATTATTAGAAGGATACAGGAGCTGAATGAGTAAACTATGAGAGCAAACCATGAGTGGTAGGTTGATGGTATGACTCGTGGTCAGTAGTGGTAAAGGATATTTTGTGCATCAGATTTGGAGGGAACAAGTCAGGGTACGACACGTAGTTTGAAACAAGAAGTTGTGGCTTGCAACCATCAGGAGGATCTGAGGATCTTGGAAGTAGTGACCACGGGTGGACCTAATGACTCGTCGGTTGGTAGTAGAGTCATGGTATGACGTTTGGAAAACTTTAGAAATTCAAGAAAACTAGTGATGACTATGGATAGTAACCACGAGTCATGGTATAGAGGTACAACTCATGGAATCTGGCAGAGTAAAATTTTTTGGTATTTAAGTAAGGGCATTTTCCTAATTCCTAAACTCTTAAGCCCTAAACTACGTCATTTAAAGTTTTTTAGGAAGGTTTTAAGAGGGTTTGGCCTATTCTAACCCATTCCCTTGCTATACATGCAAGTTTAGAGGATCTCATAGGAGATCAAACCTAGAATTCTTCAAGTTCTTCCCCAAATCTCATGGGCTTTCAAGGAAGAGTGTAGATTCAGCTTACCCAGGTATATATGTCAATGAATAAGGATATCTTCCACCATCATGCCCATAATTCTCCTTAATTTCATGAAGCAAGTCTAAATTCAAATTATGATTTAAAAGTGATTTCAATCTAATTTCATAGATTTCTTACAAATTATTTGTGGGTTCATTCCCTTTGTATTTTAAAGTATGTTTCAAGAATAATGGGTAGATTTTATGGATGTTATAATTACGAAATCATGAGTTCAAGTTTTAGAAGACTTTGCCCAATTATGCAAGATGATGAAAAAGTATAGTTTATGATTGAGGGTTTCAAGTATGATGACTTTTCTAGCATGTACGAATGTTTACAAATTACCCATGAATATATTTATAATTTTTACTTATGATGTCTATTTCATGCAAGCATGATTTTTAGATTTGGACAAGCCCCGCAAGTTAAGCATGATTCATGATTTAGCCAAGGCTAATATGTTCAGTTATCTCAAGTTTTGGAGTTAAGACTCCCCATATGTTTAGATTTAAGTTATATTTTGATATATGATTATATGAGCATTATATATATTTTGGGAGTAGTGTCTAGCACCGAGTAGGCTAGGGGTTCCAAGGTTCCTAGTCTCATAAATTACGCGCCAATGTAGGTATACTTTAGGGCCTCTCAAGAGAGCGTTTCCCTAGCCCAAGGGCCTATCGTGATATCACACCTTATTTAATCCTTTGCCCTAGCAAGTCTTAGGATAACCTTCCTTCACGTGGGCAAGACGGGGGATCATCATGCGCTCATACATAGTGGTTGTTAGTTAAGACGAGTCTCTCATTCCTCCTCATGATTTCAGTAATGCATATACTATAAAATATTATATCATGTTTTCAGTAGGTTTGTTTCGAGGGTTAATTTATGAACTTTCAACTATGATTTCGGATATGGAAAGACATATGCACTTATTTTAGTTTATGTCTATTCATGTTTTCAGATATCAACATGCATCCTTTACTCTTAGAATCTTATGATGTTATGATTTATGATATGCATGATTTCAGTTTTACTGATTCAACTTGTTTTACTTACCTTTCATACTTAGTACATTCCAAGTATTGACTGCATACTCTATGTTGTATCATTTCATGATACAGGTTCAGATGTTCAGACTCAGTCTTACCGCTAGTCAGTCTCCTAAGCTTGAGTCCAGTTCTCCAGTTGGTGAGTCCTCATCCTTTGAGGACCTTAGGTGAATTGAGCTATGCTATATTCAGTTTCAGACTCTAGTGAGCTAGTTGAGGTTTTTTCCCATAAGCTTATCAGTATGCTAGAGGCTTTTCAGACATAAGACTTATATTTTCAGATTCGGATTCTATGTTGTGACGTTTCCATTGGATAAACATTTGTTATTCAGATTTCTGCTATTTTAGATTTCAGTTATTATCTTTTCTATAATGATCTTTAGTTATCATATTAATTCCATGGGTTGACTTGGAGCCATTTATGGTTTTCGTGTCTCGATCCTGCCTATGTTCGAGTTGTGACAAACTTGGTATCAGAGCAAAGGTTCAGTGTCTCCTAGGGTGTCTGAAAGCCGCGTTAAGTAGCGCCTTTTCATGGGTGTGAAGCACGCCACACTTATGATAAGGAGGCTACAAAACATTTTAGGAAACTTTCCTTCTTTCATAATTCTATCTCATGCTATGAGTTCAACTCTATCGATTCCTCTAACTCAATATTTATGTTTTTTCAAAATCATGCCTCCACGCTGTATGAATGGGCGAAGGAACGGAAATTGAAATGGCCACTCGGATGGTAATGGAGATGGGAACCAGTAGGCTCCACCAGCCCCAATGGATCCTATACCAGAGCAGGTTGCCCATGCTGAGTTTAGGGCAGCCATTCTGATATTGGAATAGACATTGACCGCTCAGATCAACCAACATGCAGTGGCTCATTCTAGAATGGGAACGCAATGGGGCTAGAGTTCAGAATTTCCTCAGGATGAATCCCCTTGAGCTCCTTGGGTCAAGAGTGGAGGAGGACCTACACGAGTTCATAGAATAGATCCGAAAGATTACCTAGATTATCGGGGTGACGAGGGAGGAATGTGTAGACTTAGCCTCCTATCAGTTGAAAGGGGTCACCCATATATGGTACAGGCAGTGGAAAGATAGCTGAGGAGTCAGAGCGGTCCCTATTGCTTGGGATGAGTTGCTCACTACATTCTTAGCTCGATTCTTTCCATGGAAGATGAGGGAAAGCATGAAGGCCAAGTTCGTGAATCTAAAATAGAACAACATGACTTTTAGGAGTATGCTCGTGAGTTCACCGGTTGTCCAAGTATGTGTCGGAGACGGTGGCCGATCAAAGGGATCGGGTGAGCAGATTTGTGAATAGAGTAGCAGTTAATTTGGTCAAGGACTATAGGACCGCTATACTTCATCAAGACATTAACTTCTCCTAATTGGTCTTGTATGCCAGCAGATGGAGGCAGTGTAGATGAGGGAGATGGAGAGAGAGGCTAAGAGGGCCAAGACAAATAGTTTTGGTTTGTCTTAGTAGAGATCTGGTGGAAGACATTGTCAGCAGTCCCACCATTGATCGTCAGCCTCAAGCCATCATCAGCCAGTGTGCCATCCAGGTCTAGGTGCGATCTGAGAGGAAGGACATCAGGCTCTTGAGGTCAGGAGATCCTACCATTTCAGTTTGTGACAAATATGGCATGACGAACCTCGAATAGTGTTTAGAAGGTTCAGGGGTGTGTTTTGGGTGCGGGCAGCCCGTCCACATGCTCTGAGATTGTCCATCAGCCAGACAGGTCCATGGTAGAGGTCGTGACTTAGCTTATGGTGTAGTTGGTGGTCAGTGTTAGAATAGGTTTTATTCCCTATCAACACGTCAGGAGAAGGAGACCACTCCAAATGTGGTCACTCGTATGTTATGACTAGTCCATCTTGATGTATATGCATTGTTAGATCCAAGGGATACCCTATCTTTTGCAACTCCATATGTTTCTATTAGTTTCAAATTTAGTCCTAAAGTCCTATCAGAACCCTTCTCAGTCTCTACTCCAATCGGCGACTCAGTTATAGCTCGATGGGCATATAGAAAAATCCCTGTCATAGTCCCTCAGAAAATTACCTAAGCCGATCTAGTAGAGTTAGACATTACTGATTTTGATTTTATCTTTGGTATGGATTGGTTGCATGCATGTTATGCCTCAGTGAATTATAGAATTTGTGTGATAGAATTTCGATTTTCAGGTGAGCTAGTCCTAGAATGGAGGGTAGTTCAGCTATACCTGTAGGTTACTTCATTTCCTACCTAAAGGCCAGAAAGATGATTTCCAAGTATTGTGTTTACCATCTAATTCGGGTTGAGGATGCAACGTCTGAAACCCTGACTCTTCGGTTAGTTCCTATAGTGTGTGAGTATCTAGAGGTTTTCCCAGATGATATACCAAGAGTTCCTCCTGAGCGGGAGATTGAATTTGGTATTGACCTTCTTCCCAACCTATATCTATTCCTCCTATGAAATGGCTCCAATTGAGCTAAAGGAGTTGAAAGAGCAATTGAAAGATCTCTTAGATAAGGGCTTCATCAGACCTAACAAGTCCCTGTGGGGTGCACCAGTTCTCTTTATTCAGAAGAAGGATAGATCTCTTCGTATGTGCAATGACTATCGGCAGTTGAATAAGGTTACAATTAAGAACAAGTATCCCTTCCGTAGGATTGATGACTTGTTTGACCAGCTTCAAGGTTCCAAGTGTTTCTCAAAGATAGACCTTAGGTCCGGTTATCATTAGCTTAGAGTTAGGGAGAGTGGCATTCAAAAGATAGCTTTCCAGAGTCGATATGGTCTCTATGATTTTGTAGTTATGTCTTTTGGATTAATGAATGCTCCTATAGCTTTTATGAATTTGATGAAAAGGGTATTCAAGCCATACTTGAATATGTTCGTGATTGTCTTTATAGAAGACATTCTCATATACTCTTTGAGTGAGGAGGAGCATATCGCTCATTTGAGGATTGTGCTACAGACTCTCAAGGATCGCCCACTGTTTGCTAAGTTCAGCAAGTGTGAGTTTTGGCTAGACTCAGTAGCATTTTTGGGCCATGTGGTGTCAAGCGAGGGTGTGTAGGTAGACTCCCAAAAGATATAAGCTGTAAAGAATTGGCCTAGACCAGTTAGTCCTTCAGATATCAGGACTCTCTTAGGTTTAGTTGTCCACTATAGGAGGTGTGTTGAAGGATTTTCATCCATTGTAGCACCGCTAACTAAGTTAACCTAGAATAAAGTTAAATTATAGTGGTCGGATGTTTGTAAGAAGAGTTTTCAAGAGTTAATGACTCAACTCACTTAAGCCCTAGTTTTAACCCTACTTGAGGGTATAGACGGATTTTTTTGTATTGTGATGCCTCTATGGTTGATCATGGGTGTGTGTTGATGCAGTATAGTAAGGTTATTGTGTATGCCACTAGACAACTTAAGACTCGTGAGAAGAATTATCCGACGCATGACCTAGAATTGGCATGTTGGTAAAGATGAAGGAAGTGGTTCAAAATCAGAAGGTAGAGGTCCTCTCCCAAGAGGAAGATGGAGTACTTCGATATCAGGGTCGTTTGTGTGTTTTGGATGTTGATGATTTGAGGGAGCGAATGTTGCATGAGGCTCATGGTTACTGATATTCTATACATCCAGGTTCCACCAAGATGTATAGTGACATAGGGGAAGTCTATTGGTGGAATGACATGAAGAAAGATATAGCAAAGCTTGTGGCTAGGTTTTCGAACTGTCAACAAGTGAAAGTTGAGCATCAAATACCTAGAGGTGTGCTTCAAGACATTAGTGTACCTACTTGGGAGTGGGAAGAGATCAATATGGACTTCATTACAGGGTTGCCTCATGATCTTGGGCAAATTTATATGCCCAAGTGATACTCAAATGTGTCATTTTGCTTTGTTTATCTATTGATGTTTGTACATTCTCATGTGAATTGTAATAAAATGTGAATTTATACTAACCAACATGATTAGCGTTGTTTTGCAGGAAAAATATAAAGTTATGGAGCTAAGATGCATGTTGGGAGAGATCGGGATTGGACTCGGAAGCTAGCAAGGGAAAAAGCACAAGGAAAGCACGACTTAAAGGGGCTCCGCGATGGAGCCGTGTCACGCTACCATCGCGGATGCATTCTGCCTGGATGCTGAAATTATGCCCAATTCCAGTGAAGGTGCGCGTTGGGGCCGTGGCATGTTGGCCTAGCCCCGCGTTGCACGCCGTGCCACGTTGGGCCTTAATACCTGGACGACCGGATTCTAGTGAGGGTCCGCGTTGGTGGCGTGTCACGGAGGCAGTGCTCCACGATGCACTCCGTGACGCGTTGCTTGTTATTCCGGGAAAAATTCCCACTAGTATAAATAGAACACTTAGGTTCATTTTTAATCATTCTGGCTTGGTGGAGCAAGAACGTGGGTTACAGGCAGTTGAGGGGCCGAAAATCTCAGGGTTTTTCTCTATCTCCTTCTTCTTTATTTCAATTGCTTGTATGATTAACACTCATTTAACGATGTTTAATCCACAAATGAGTGGCTAAATTCCCTTCTTGCTGAGGTTAAGAACATTTGTATTGAAATGTAATTATTGATAAATTGGTTTTTCATGTTTTCTTCCATGGTTGTTCTATTGATTCTTGTTCTTACTGCATTAATGTGTGGCCAACATTAATGTATATCTAAAAAGTCCGGTTTCAATCGAGGGAGCAAGAAATTGGAAAGTTGTGAATTGATAGGATATGATCTTTTCTTAGTTTGGGAAAATTGAGAATTGATTTACCTTCAGGATAGAGATATACCTGAAAGTCGTATTAGTCAATTAAGGAATCGATTTTGTATGGCTAGAACATGAATTTCTTTTTATCACAGAGATGTTGGTGGAAGGTTCATGATTCTTAAGTTGGGTTAAATACGAGAGTTTTAATCCATAGGAAATAATTCTTGACTAGCAACCGGAGGAAAGATTAACCAAATTGTATCGATAATTTATTTCGCTACATGTTCATTTTAGCCTCAGCATGCTCATACTTATAGTTCAGACTCAAATTGTATATTCATTTTAGACTTAGTATAAAAATTAGGAAATAAAATATCAAAATCTTCTTCACATTATTGTCTGCAATTTAGAGTTAAAGTTTATTGACACTTGATTAGATTGATACCTTAGTCAAGTCCCTGTGGGATCGATACTTGGCTTACTTAAGCCACTTTATTACTTGTTCGACCACGTGCACTTGCATGTAGTTATACCAAATAGACCAAACACCTCACACACGTCAATAGTATGACTCTGTTTGGGTGGTTATAGATAGATTAGTGAAAGCATCTCATTTTGTACTGGTCAAAATTACCGACTCAATGGAGGATTATGTTAAATTGTACATTTAGGAGTTAGTGCGGTTGCATGGAGTCCCCTTGTCCATCATATCAGATAGAGGTACTCAGTTCACCTTGCAGTTTTAGAGATCGTTCTAGAAAGGGACTTGGTACTCATGTTAAGCTTAGCACAACTTTTTACCCCCAAATAGATGGTCAGGTTGAATGGACCATTTAGACTCTTGAGGATATGTTGAGAGAATGTGTGATTGACTTTAAAAGTGGTTGGGATAATCATTTACCTCTTATTGAGTTTGCTTACAACAACATCGACCACTCCAGCATTCAAGAGCAGCTACCACTCTAGCATTCAAATGTTTCCATTTGAGGCTCTTTATGGACGGAGATGTAGATCACCTATTGGTTTGTTTGAGGTAGGTGAGGTTTCATTGATAGGGCAGATTCAGTTCATGAGGCTATGGAGAAAGTTCAGCTTATAAGTAAAAGATTGAAAATAGCTCAGAGTTGTCAAAAGTCATATGCGGATGGTAGGCGGAGAGAGCTTGAGTTTGAAGTTGGTAATTGGGTGTTCTTGAAGGTATCTCCCATAAAGGGGGTAATGAGGTTCGAAAAGAAAGGAAAGCTTAGTCCCTGATATGTTGGTCCCTACCCGATTATGAGACGTGTTGGCAAAGTGGCCAACGAGTTAGAGCTACCAGCGGAGTTGGCTTTGGTACATCTGGTCTTCCATATATCATTGTTGAAGAAATGAATTGGAGATCCTACTTTGGTTATTCCAGTGGAGAGCATAGGTGTGAAGGATAACCTTAGCTATGAGAAGGTGCCAATTGAGATTCTTAATCGTCAAGTTCGGAAGTTGAGGAACAAAGAAGTAGCTTCGGTGAAAGTCTTGTGGAGAAATCATCTTGTTGAAAGAGCTATGTGGAAGGCCAAAGTAGATATGATGGCTAGATACCTGCATTTATTCCCTTCCAGCTCAGTCCATATATGAGGTATCAATTTCCTCCTTAGTACTCTATTCAGTTTCATGTCTAGTTCATGTCTTTCAGTTCCTTTATGTCATCATATGTATGTGTGATCCATGAATTCAGTTCAGTCATGTATATCAGTCCAAAGTCAGTCACTCCGTCAGTTGAAGCTTCAGATGTTTAGTATTTGAGATTTTAGTTCCCTTAACTTTTCAGTATGTTTACATGCATTCGAGGACAAATGTTCCCAAGGGGAAGATATTATAATACCCTGAAGGTTCCTAAGACTAGTCTCAGGATTAAGAACGTGATCAATAGAAAATGTTTGAAAAATGACTCAGAATGCCTCGTGGTACGATTCGTGGGAAGTAGTATGAGTCATGGTATCAGTCGTGGTCAGAATGTACAGAGGAGGCCCAGTAGTGACGAATCAAGGTGCGACTAGTGGGATCATGTCACGAGTCATAGGATGAACCAATGGTCTGAGGAATAAGTTACCCTAGTTAGAAGGTATGAGTTGTTGTATGACCCATTATAGAAAAACACGGGTCAAGGTACGATTAATTAGAAGGATAGAGGAGATGAAAGAGTGAATTGCAAGAGCAAGCCACGAATCGTAGGTTGATGGTACGACTCATGGTCAATAGTCGTGATCCTTTTTGCATCAAATTTTGAGGGAGAGAGTCAGGGTAAGACTCGTAGTGTGAAACAACGAGTTGTGGTCTGCACTAGTGAGAAGGAACTAAGGATCTTGGAAGTAGTTACCACGGGTGGACCTAAGGACTCATAGGTTGGTGGTACTAGTCGTGGTCTGACCTGTGGAAAACTTTAGAAACTAAGGAAAAGTAATGGTGACTACGGATGGTAACCATGAGTCGTGGTATGGATGTATGACTCGTGTTGTGAGTCGTGGCATCTGGCAGAGTAAAATTTTCTGCGATTTAAGTAAGGGCATTTTCATAATTTCTAAGCTCCTAAGCCCTAAACTACATTTTAAGCTTTGTTAGGAAGGTTTTAAGAGGGTTTAGCCTATTCTAACCCATTCTCTTCCCATGCATGCATGTTTAGAGAATCCCATAGGAGATCAAGCTTAGAAATTTTTAAGTTCTTCCCCAAATCTCTTGGGCTTTCAAGGAAGAGTGTAAATGCAGCTTACCCAGGTATATGAGACCATAAATAAGGATTTCTTCCATTCTCATTCCCATAGTTCTCCTTAATTTCATGAAGCAAGTCTCAATTCAAATTATGATTTAAAAGTGATTTCAATCTAATTTCATAGATTTCTTACAAATTGTTTGTGGGTTTATTTTCTCTTTATTTTAAAGTCTGGTAGATGATTAATGGATAGATTTTATGCATGTTTTAATTACAAATTCATGAGTTAATGTTATAGAAGATTTTTCCCAATTGCGTAAGTTGATGAAAAAGTATAATTTATGATTGAGGATTTTAAGTATGACAAACTTTTTAGCATGTATGAATATTTACAAATTACCCAAGAATATATTTATGAGTTCTACTTATGATGTCTATTTCATGCAAGCATGATGTTAAGATTTGGGCACGCCCACTCAAGTTAAGCATGATTTCATAATTTAGCCAAGGCTAATATGTTCAGTTATCTCATGTTTTAGATTCAAGACTCCCTATATGTTAAGATTTAAGTTATGTTTTGATATACGATTAAATGAGCATTATATATGTTTTGGGAGTAGTGTCTAGCATCGAGTAGGCTAGGCTACCAAGGTTCCCCAGTATCATAAACTACGCGCCAGTGTAGGTATACTTTGGGGCCTCTCAAGAGAGCGCTTCCCTGGCACAATGGACCATTGTGATATAACACCTTATTTAATCCTTCTCCCTAGAAAGGCTTAGAATGGCCCTCCTCCACGTGGGCAAGACTTGGGATCATCATGCGCTCATACATGGTAGTTGTCGGTTAAGACGAGTCTCCCATTATTCCTCATGATTTCAGTAATGCATATACTATAAGAAACTATATCATGTTTTTAGAAGGTTTGATCCAAGGATTGGTTTATGAACTTTCACCTATGATTTCGGATATGGCAAGCCATATGCACTTATTTCAGTTTATGTCTATTCATGTTTTTAGATATCAGCGTGTAGCCTTTACTCTCAAAATCTTATGATGTTACGATTTATGATATGCATAATTTCAGTTTTACTTAGCTTGTTTTACTTCCCTTGCATACTTAGTACATTTCAAATACTAACCATATATTTTATGTCGTATCATTTCATGATACAGGTTCAGACGTTCAGATTCAATCTCGTCACTAGTCAGTCTCCCGGGCTTGAGTCCAGTTCACCAGTTGGTGAGTCCTCATTCTTCAAGGACCTTCAGTTAGTTGAGTTATGTTATTTTCAGTTTCAGACTTCTAGTGAGCTAGTTGGGGTGTTGTCCTATCAACTCGTCAATCTGTTAGAGGCTTTAAGACATAGACATGTACTTTCAGCTTTGGATTTTGTGTTGTGACGTTTCCGTTGGATAAAAATTTGTTATTCAAATTTTCGCTATTTCAAATTTTAGTTATCAACTTTTTTATAATGATCTTTAGTTGTCATGTCCATGCCATGGGTTGACTTGGGGCCATTTATGGTTCTAGGTTCCGTGTCTCGATCCAGGCCTATGTTCAGGTCATGATAACATCACAACACTGAGTCACAAAGCTAAACATACTAAGCTTATGTCTGAAAAGCCTCTACTATCTGATGAGATGCTGGAACAAGCCCCCAACTAACTCCAAGTCTGAAATTAAACTAACATGACAACATAACTAAATGAAAGTCCTCGGAAGATGCGGACTCACCCAACAGGGACTGAACTGGACTTATATGGGGGAAGGACTAACGGTGCAGCTAAGTCAGATCGCCTAAACCTATATCATGAAATGATATAGCATAGAGTATGCGGTTAAAATTTGAATGGTCTGAGTATGTAAGATAAATAAAACGTACTAAGCAAAACGTTAATTGAAATCATCAATATAAATCAAAACCTTTCGTGAGAGTAAGGATCGCATGCTAAAGGTCATGTATCTAAAATATACATAATCATAATCTATTCATCATAACCTGAACATAATGATCCATGATTTAAATATAGAAATCATATGACTTGTCATGCTTGAAATCATACGTAAAAGCTCATAAACTAATCATTGAGTCAAATATTCTATAAAACATAATATCATAAGTTATAAACATGAGTAACTCAAATCATGAGGAACAATTGGAGACTCGTCACAATAGACAACCACCATATATGAGTGAATGATGATCCCACGTCTTGCCTAATTGGAGGAGACCCATCCTAAGGCTTACCAGGGTAAAAGATGAATGAGGTATGATATCATGATGTGCCCTTGGACGGGGGAAGCACTCTCTTGAGAGGTCCCAATAATATACCATATGTTGGCTGATGAAGAGCATACTTACGCACTTCTTAGCCATATTTTGCCTATACTTTACTATGTTTTGAGGACAAATTATGCGTGTTTGCATGTGTTTTATGTTATATATTTGTCAAAAAAGGCTAACGCACAACATGAGATGCTTTCAGGGCTAAAAATGATAGATCTGGGTATATTTGAGGCTTTTGGATTGAATGTGAAGAAGTTGGAATGAACCAAGAAAAGATCAAATCATATAGGACTACACAACACTATTGTGCAACCAAATGCACATGGCACGGGCCTTGTAGTGCTACCAGAGGCGCGACATGGCCCAAGATTGGTGCAATGCCATGCGCAAGGCTCCCTTCCTCCTACACGATGAAGCCCTCGATGCGGCACGAGTGAGGCACGATGGCATGTGTGGCGCGCTGAGTATGTTGAAACGGTCAGCAGTGAATCCCACTTCAATTTGGAAAAGAGAATTACAAGAAAGTCTTGATTTTTTATGATCATTCTATTAACTTGAGCTGTGGTTGTAGGATAGTTAAATTTGGAATAAATTGATAATGGTTAAATTGAAATCACTCATGAGACCTAACCTAGTGATTGAGTATAGTCTTCCAATAGGGACAAACCCTAGTTATCATTTCTACAAGTAAAGTATTAGGATAGATCACAAGTGTAAAACCCGAAATAGTTATGGATCCTTGGGGAACACTTACCCTAGTTAGTTGCATTAATTTGGAATCAATCTTCAATTTATCAATAATATTACTTGTTACTTTTAAAAATGCCCCCTTTAGGAGATAATGGACTTAAAAGCTTAAATATTAGCGTTCTTCTATATCTTTCCATATTCCCTATGGAATCGACCCCAACCTCTTAGTTGAGTTTTTTTATTGACATTGTCTGCTTCATACTTCGCCAGGAAGTGTGAGTTTGAGCGTTATCAAAAAGTGGAGCCATTGCTGGGGAATAAGGCTTAGGATTAGATTAATTGCTTGTGTTTAACTTTTAGTCCTTATTTTCTATTTTACATTTTTGTTATCTTTTTCCAATGTCTCACAAGTTAGCATGGTAAAACAAGTAGCCAAAATGTGACCATGATCTCAATAGGTATCTTGATGAAGTCTGAGTAATCAAGATACCTATGTCGTGCCGCGACGTTAAATCAAACGCTATTTGGGAGGCAACCTAAGGTACTATTTTTTTAGATTTTATATATTTGTTCAAGTGGGTAGGAGTTAAGTCATAATCCACAATTTTGAGCATGAACGTTTAAAATGGGGCACAAAAATATAGGTCCATGACATGGGGGCTTGTCCAGGCGAAAAGGAATAAAGCATGATGAAAATAAAAATAATGAAGCAAAAACGAATTAAAAATGAAAATTTTGTAAGAAAATTAAGCAGACAACTCAATGGAAGTAAGTTGATATAATAATAATATTTATGTAAAGGAAAGCAAAAGAAAAGGAACATACCCGGGCAATTAAACATCAACAACATTATGGTTGGCGGCACTTTGATCAAAAACAAACAACAACTTTCACGTCGCGCAGTTAAAAGCAGCGATGTGATCCTCGCAATGTGGTGTGCCAATTTCAAATTCGAAATTATTTTTTAATTTATTTTGGACTCAATATTTTATATGATATTTTTCTACACTTATAAATAGTCCTTAAAAATATTTTGGAACACAATTGCTAATGATGGAGATGATAAAAAATGGGAGAAGTTGCTCTTTCCCCTATAGATGACAAGGATTAGAGGCCCAGGGAGTTCTTCTTCACTCTTTTATTTTATTATTTATTGTTTTAGCACTGGAGACAATGTGACTAATTAAGTGTAGGGCGGGAGAAGTGAACTTCATATTATCATTCATTCCTAATTGCTAATTTACACATGGTAGGCCTAGTTTTTTTTGGGATTTATGAATTATCTTGCAACCTTGTGCTTTGTACTATATCCTTTTTTTAGTTTTATTTTGTTTTGGGTTCCTCCAATTTTTGTTTTGGTACTTTTCCGGTGGATAGTCCCTTAGAATCGACTAGAGAGTCCAGATATTTTTTAATGTTTGTTTTTTAGGTCATTGAGTCATGAATTTACCCGATGATGGATGGATGACGACCGTCTTAAGGATAAATTAGTCATTAGGAATAACAAGAACCAGAACCTTACGAATGCTAGGTGCTTCACTTTAGGTATCATTGAGACTTTATAAAATGCACTAAAAAATGCATGAGAAAGGTAGAAACACTTAGTCATTTGGAACATGACTCTTATATTGAAAAAGTGGTCTTAATTATGTTATGCATGCAATATGGATATATGTGTTTATGTGATCTTGATTTCCATGATTAAACCATTTTGCACCAATGTGTAAGGAATTTTTGATATACTTCATACTTGGAAATTGATGTCTAGAACTTGTCTAGTGTGTGTGCAAAGCGAAATAAGAATGATGGATTTAAGAAGTGATATAGGTGTTTCTTTGGTAGCCTTATTTTCATCTTACTTTTACCTACCTTTATGGAATTATCCTAGTTAGCCATTTTGAGCCTTAGCCTATTCTTTTGATAGCCATATTACAAGCTTAAATCCCTTTTTATTCTATTGACTTGTATTTGATCCAAATGACTCCTAGAGCATTTTAATTGAATCTTTTTTATGGAAGGAGCATAAGTGGAGAAGTGAAGGGAAAAGCTAAAAAAGTGTGAAAATTAGAAGAAAAGGAAAGAGTGAAAATTTGCTAAACAAGGAGGGTGATGTTAGTGGAAAAACAAAGAGAAGAAAGAGCTTCGAAAAAATATGAATAATGATAAAAGAAATGTGTGAATGAGCTCAATGTTGAAAAAAAAATCTCCACTACTCACCTAAATTAAAAAATAAAAGGAGGTATAAGGAGAAAAATAGGAGATTGAAGAATGTGCTAAAAATCAAAGTGTTGTGAAATATTAAAGTGCTTAGGGAGGTTAGTTACTATCTTGGCCAAATAGTCTCTACCCGTACCTTAGCCTACATTACAATCAAATTTAAGTCCTAATTGATCCTGATTCAAAATTCTATATTAGTGGAGTATTACACTAGGGGAAATCCTATGGGTCGTCTTTTGCATATATATTGAGTATTTTAGGAGAGTGAACGGAAATCATTTTCTTTATGCCTAAATTTATATTGACTTATATCTTGTGTGAGAAAGGGAATCTCTCCAAATTGTGAGGGCCACAATGGTAAGATTTTCGTAAATCTTGCTTGCTAATTTATATATGATTCATGTTGGCCCAAATATGTCTTGATGAGTTACTTTTCAAAAGATAAGCAATTTTGAACTTTGACATTTTAATGTTGATCCTATATGCATGCGAGTGAATTGTTTGAACTTCATTGATTTATCTCATGATCCTAAGTGCAAGTAGACCAATTTTTAGGATGAATTTTTTGCCTAATTGTTAGAAGGGAAATAGTAGATTGTTCGAGGACGAATAATAGTTTAAGTGTGGGGTGTTGATGAAGGGTGTAGTTATGCACTTCTTAGCCATATATTTCCCATACTTTACTATGTTTTGAGAACAAATTATGTGTGTTTGCATGTGTTTATGTTATATATTTCTGAAAAAAGGCTAATGAACATGATGAGATGCTTTTAGGGCTAAAAATTATAGATTGGGGTGTATTTGAGGCTTTTGGATTGAATGTGAAGAAGTTGGAATGAACTAAGAAAAGATGAAAGCATATAGCACTACGTAGCACTGTTGCGCGACCAGATGCGCGAGGCATTGTCCTTGCAGCACTACCAGAGGCATGACACAATCCAAGATTGGCGCAATGCCATGCTCAAGGCACCCTTCCTCCTGCATGATGAAGCCCGCGATGCAGCACGTTTGAGGCACTATGGCATGTGCGGTTCACCAAGCATGTTCAAACGGCCTGCAGTGAATCCCACTTCAATTAGGAAAAGAGAATTACAACAAATCCTTGATTTTATGATCATTGTATTAACTTGAGCTGTGATCGTAGAATAGTTAAATTTGGAATAAATTGATAATGATTAAGTTGAAATCGCTCATGAGACCTAACCCGGTGATTGAGTATAGTCATCCAATAGGGACGAACTAGTCCTTTGGATGAACCTTAGTTATTAATTCTACAAGTAAAGTATTGGGATAGATTACAATGTAAAACCCGAAGTAGTTATGGATCCATGGGGAACACTTACCCTAGTCAGTCGCATTAATTTGGACTCAACCTTCAATTTCTCAATAATATTACTGGTTACTCTTACAAATCCCCCTTTAGGAGATAATTGACTTAAAATCTTAAATACTAGTGTTCTTCTATATTCTTCCATATTTCCTGTGGAATGGACCACAACCTCTTAGTTGGGTTCTTTATTGACAATGTCCGCTTCATGCTTCACCAAGAAGTGTGAGTTTTAGCGTTATCATTGGCACGTAGTTCAGAGACCGGGGTCCTCGAGATCCCTGGAATATTTATCATATAATCATATTCTCAAAACATAACTAAACCTGAATAACTGGGGAGTCTTGACTCAAAAAATCTCCTTAAAACTAATCTTGTAGTCCTTGCCATAATCATGATAAAAATACTTAGCTTCATGGGCTTGCCCAAATCATGAAATCGTACATACTTGAAATAGACTTCATAGTTCAAATCATGGAATCATGAGTTAATAATTCATAATCATTCTTGCATACTAGATAACTCATCACGCTAGAGATCATGGAATCATAGGCTTGATGCAACACCCAAAAACTTTCCTAGACCAAACTCAGACCTTGAATGAAAAACCACAGGGAAACCAGAAATTTTTTCACAAAATGCCCCAGACAATGGATCGTGGTCATATGTGATGAGCCATTTCCTGAATCAATGTTAGCTCTACAGAATTTTCTTCTCGGGGGAAAAGGAGGCATAAGACGACCCGTTTGAAGAAGTAATGAGTCTTCCTGTCGTCTGTTGCTTTCCAAGACCAAAAATCTATCAAACATCTCCCAGAAGCAACGAGTGCAAACAACGACTCGTTGTCACCTCTGATGAGTCGTCATTCCACCCATTCCAAAATCTTAGGTCTATGCAGTGTTGACCACGAGAGTACACAACGACTCCTTGGTTCTACCAATGAGCCGTTGTGTCGCCAGTTGTCTAAGGGTCTCGATCCGCCTTCCAGTGAAAATGAAAGGTACCAAAGACCCGTTAGGTTGTCCAACGAGTCATGGAAACCTTCCGTGGTCCCTTTCCAGTGAGCATAAAAATCTGACCCAGGGCCAATGACTAGTTCCAATGGGTTGTGGTCACAACCAACGACCTGTTGTGTGGCTCATTGGTCCCTGTCAGCTAGTTTTCCAGATTTTCTTTCAGAGGCCTTTTCGTAGCTTTCAATTATTTTAGTTTCTAAATTATGTCGTTTTGGGCATGTTTTAGAGATAGTTATAGGAATAATTGACTAAGTCCCTTCAATTTTTCACTCAACTCTTGATCTTGAAAGCAAGGAAGTTATAGACAGACTTCTTAGGGCCAAGCTAGGGAATTCAATCTTCTTCTCAATTTCTCAAGGATTTTCTCTAGAATATTCCACAAGGTATGTGGGTATTTAACAAGGGAATTGTTCTTCCCTTGTTCCCCAAAACTCTCCTAAAATCTCTTATCAGTTCTAGCCTTGAAGTTCACCATTAGGGTTCAATTGTAAGTAAATTATGGAATTTCTTCCTATTATAATTCTCTTGAGTTTTGAGGGTTGTTGTTAGTGATAATTTTGGTCATTATCTCCTCAAGTGAATTATTATGATTTTATCCCTACTTCTTGAATGTGGTAATTTGGGGTCTTGCATAGTTGATCAGATATTAATGTTGCTTGACTTTGTTAGTGATTAAACTTTTTATGTTATTACTATCAAATGAATTCTCAATCAGTTGTATGCTAGTTTAGCCTCAGTAAAAATGTTAGTACCTTCAGTATCTTTAAGTAATGTCAGCTGATCAGTTTGACTATAGTCAGTTTTGAGGTGTCAGCAAAGCCTCCCAGTTATAAGTTTCAGTTTGTTCTTTAGATAGTTACGACGCTTCCAAATAAGAAGCTTTGGCCAGTCTTAGAACACCAGTTACAGTTATTCGGTCCGATAAGACTCTCAGGGTACTTTATGATAAGTATCTCTGACTTAGTCTTAGGCCCCAACAGCTTAGTATTCCGACTAGGACTATCCAGTGGGAGTAGGACTTAGCACCGAGCAGACCGGGATTTAATCGCATCCAGGTTTCTAGGACTACGTTGCCACCGTAGGTTATCTAGCCCAAATAGGCCCAGAAAGTGATATCACAATTCATGCCTTTATACCCTGGGAAGGTATATTGGGTCATATCGATGGGGAATATACATCAAACTCCACATTTAGTTCACGTGGTTATATGTTAGTTATAGACTCTCCCACTTGTTAGTATGGTCTCAGTTTTGTTCAGATCATTTTACTCAACTCAAAATTTCAGTTCCAAGGCATATTTATGACCATCATCTAGGGTGATTATTGGCCGTATCAGTCATAGTTCAGGTTTATCAGTTTACAGTATTCAGTTGGCTATTTCATGGTTTTTTTTTCAGTCCAGTTACTTATTCTTTCATGCTTATTGTATCTCTCACTTACTTAGTACATTCAAAGTACTGACGCATACTTCCATGTTATATCGTATTATGATACAGGTGCAGGTTTTTAGTCCCGGCATAGTTAGTAGTTCCCTGAGATGATATCAGCAGCAGTGTTTGGTGAGTCCTCATCTCCAAGGATGATACTTGTTTTCAGTTAGACCTTATTTCGATAGATTTTAGAGTTAGCTGGGGACTTATCCCAGTAGCTCATCAGGTAGTAGTTGGCCTTAAGACACAATTATGCAGTATTATTTCAATTGATATATTGCCTCTTGTCAAATCAGTATTTTCTTGAATGGTTGTATTTTTAAAGCTTTCGCTTATGTTTACTCAGTTTTCCAGTGTAATGATAGACCATGGGTTAGCTTGGGGTCACTTGTGGCACCAAGTACCGTGTCTTGTTTAGGGTATAGGCTCGGGTCGTGAAACTTGAATTTCTTAAACTATACATAATAGGACATAATTTTTAATAACTTGAAATCATGGATTTATAATCAACTTGAGTGTGAAATCTGCCCATTAGCCTTAAATCATAAATTACAACATGAGGGAGTTGAACCTATAGACATAACATAGATAATTTCATAGAATTGGGTTAAAACCCTGGAATTCAAATACACTTGATTAAATACTTGAATTCATCAATTAGAGGAGAAATTGGGCATGAGGGTGGAAGAAATCTCCCATTCATGGTCCTACATTTGGGTAACTTGATTTCTAAGTTTTCCTTGATCGTCCAAGAAGATTGGGGAAGAAATTGATGAGGAGCCTTAGCTTGATCTTGGAAGAGGATTTGAATTCAAAGCATGACTTGAGAGCATAATGACTTAGGCTAGGTTAAACCCTCCTAAAACACTCTTTAGGAAGCTTAAAACGACATCATTAGGAAGTTAGGAGCTTAGGAATTTACAAGCTACACATGGAAATATGTAATTAAAACCAACTGTCAACCACTATGGGTAAACGATTCGTACCCACAAACAACGACTCATGGTTTCCTTCCGTTGTTAGTCCATTACATTTTCCAGGATCATTGTTACTCAAACCACATGCCTCACAATGACCCAATGTTTCCTACAATAAGTTGACCATGGCTCGTGGTTAGGGGTCTCTATACCACATACTGATATCCCATGATTGTATACAACAACTAATTGTTTCCTACAACGAATCATCCCATGACCCGTTATTTCCCCTAAGCCTACCACTCAATAGATACAATGACTCTTACCCATGACCCATCACCCAAATGATAAGTTGTACCTTGAATCGTAAGTCCAAGATTGTACAACAGGTAGCTTACCATGACTCCTGACCATGGGCCATTACATCAACCTATGAATTGTTCCACGAGTCGTTATCGCTGAATCTGCTACATTCCTAGGGCTTGGTTAAAAGGACCTTTGGGATGTTATAGAAGTAGAAAAATTATTTGGTAAAAGTAACAGTAGATAGTGACCATGCAACCACTTAACCCACTTATTTCTTTTATGCACAAACTCCCATTTTAAATATCCATGAACTGTATCATTCAATGGAACAATGTAACCACCAACATAAGAACTATAAACACAATTCATAAGCTCCTTAAATAAGAGAGGATCATTACCTAGACAAAAAACATATGAATACCAAACAAATATACCATATTTGCTCTTGATAAATAACTTAACCTCACCCATTGAATATACCATAGTCAAGATATGGATCAAAGACAATTTTCTTGAGAAATGGCTTGGATTGAACCTGTAAATTTTTTTTTTCAAAAATAACATAATATGAAGTTAGCAACCTGTTGGCATTTATCTCTTTCCATAATTGGGCCATTACATTCTTCATTTAGCTCAATATTCTCAATATTTATGGCATCAAAAGCTTCATGTGTCTCATTGTCTTCATTGGCGACTTCTCCATTAATGTTCTCAAACCATAAGGGATTAGAAAATACTTTAAAGTCTTCTCCAATTTCTTCCCATAATGAGTTATTTCACAATTTAAAACCTTGCCCAATGTTAGTTTCTTCTTCAAAATGAGGTACTATTATCCTTTTCACAAGGTTCTTTCTCAGAGTTCTGCATGGATTGAGAAGTGATACTAAAACAAGAAAGAGTAAGCAGATTAGAATGCAAACAAAATTCATCTTTTCTCAAGTTTGCTTGGACTTGTTCACTCAAGTTATCTTGCACCTATCATTCATCACATATTGTTAGATTTCTCACACGAGAAAAATAGTTACCAAGGTAAGGTTCACTCTCAATTTGAGTTTTGCCTTCACTAATAACTTTGGCCTCATCAAATTGTGGTACATGTTCAGTTTCTTTGGCCTCATCAAATTGTGGTACATGATTAGTTTCATTTGCAACAAACAGATCATTGACAAGGTCATACAACATGAGAACTTCAAGCTCTAACTTGTCTTCAACTTGCAATTGTTTCCACGAGTCATTGGCTTTTACACTATCCATATCTTCTTTGAAACTGGATTTCCTTGCTTTATGCAATTATTATTCCAATTATTCATTGACTTCTTTTTCAATAACCTGCACATTTGAAACACAAACATTAAAATAAGTAAGAGTTAATTGGTTAGAGATTGAACAAGAATCTTTCACAGTTAGGCACTCTATTCTTGTAATCTCATCTTTTCTTCCCATCTCTCAAATGCACTAGTGCACTCTCTATTTTAGTTCTCAAATTCACATAGCTCAATTTTGTCCACTCATTCTTATTTTTTGACAACTCACTCTCTTCACTCATTACTTCCTCTCCTTTTTCCTCTCTTGAGTAGTCAAGTTGCTCCCCATTCTCTCTTTCTTTTGTCCCTCATCCTTACTTTTATTTGGTGCAAAGAAGTTTGTCAATGCACTAGCTCCCATATACTTTCCAAGAATATCTCTTTTATCCCTCAGAGAACTTCCAAGGTCAACTCTAATTTTAGGCTTCTTAAATCTATTATTTCCCCCCTCTTGCATTCTTTTACGTTTTCAAACACCTCAATTGATTTTCTAACCCTCAATTGAATCTCCATAGGTGCCAAAGAAACAAGAGCAGTATTTTTCCATCATCTTGCACTAAAGAATACCTATTCGTTTCTATATAATATGAAGATATTCTATAGAAATACCATGGCCTTACCAATAAGACATGACATGTGAATAAAGGAACCACATTACACCAAATTTCATCCTCGTAACTCCTAAGATTAAATCGCACTAATACTCTCTTGTCCACCTTCACTCCTTTGAAGGTGTACGGTAAAGCATGTTTAACACAAGATAAACCCACCTTTTTAATAAAGTAAGGATTAACTAAGTTGTGACATACATTTCTATCAATTTTAGTAGCACACATATTAGATAATACTTCCATTCTAGTTTGAAAAACCTTGTCAACTCTAGTAAGCTCCTGGGCTCTCCAAGGACTTTCCCCCAAACTAGATCTTACCAAAACACATTTAAAACTCACACTTCCAATTCCAATAGAATCAGCAGATTCATCACCATAACTAATCTCATTATAATAAAAAGATTCATCACTGTAA
Organism: Datura wrightii; assembly: GCA_035772735.1. Lineage (NCBI taxonomy): Eukaryota > Viridiplantae > Streptophyta > Magnoliopsida > Solanales > Solanaceae > Datura > Datura wrightii. The sequence continues at coordinate 152,166,182 of JASDFA010000018.1, forward strand.
TAATCATCACAAATATTATTGGTTTTACTCAAATCACAAATCTAATGTGATTCATTATAGGTTTGGCTAGTACTAGAGTCATCATAGGCACTATACTCATCACAAGAATTATGTACATATACCTTCCATCATTCCTTGCATCCGATTCCCAATCATCTTCACTGTAACCATCCATTTATCTGCTCCAATTGCTTTCACAATCGGTAGTATACTTTCTTTAAAACAAGAGACTGTTAGTAGTAAAATTACCTCGCATGCACTTCCTTACGTGTATCACTCAAGTAGTGGCTCTCAACACTCATATATCACACAATTAGGCTTTTAACCTCAGATAATCTCAACACTCTTACCTTTTACCACTCAAGAGATGCACCTCAAAGCTTTTTCATGAACCAATAACTCAAACACTTCAATGCAAGTTTTAAAGTTTGGTTCAAGAATAGAGTTTATGTCAACAAAAAAAAGGACAATAAAAAACTAAAGTGGACTAGAAACAAATAAATACACAACAAAAATAAAGAGAAAAGCATGAAATAAATTCACAGGAAATAAAAAAAAGACACAAAATAACTAGACTACACTAAGTATGAACTCAAATACGTAAAAGTATCTCGCAAGAGAACAAAGGGAAAAAAAGTTGTGTATTAAAACATTCAAGAAGATCTAGAACATGTTCAATGAGCTTTTGAATTCAAAGGAACTACAATATCCTTTGCAATATCTCAAGTGAATTTGAGTTTCTTGATGACCAAAAGTCAAAATAGCTTCAAATCAAATGAGATTTTCAAGAGATTGATAAGATCCCAATAATTCAAAGTCACCAAATCACAAAGATAAGTATGAGAAGACCAAGAACAAGTGAAGAACATTATATGTTACTATTCACCCCACTGTTCATAGAAATTTTTTAGTTTTTTTGGGGGGAGTTACTATTCATGCTATAGTAACTTCTTCTTCTACTGCCACTTTTTTTTAAGATTCAGTTTTTTCAATAGATCAAATCATAAGATCGGGTGAGTATAAGAATACCAAACTATCAAAAGCTCTGATATCACTTCATAATAATACGTACAGCGGAAGACTCTAAAAGCAAAAGATTAGAAAGGGGAAGGAATTAATTCTTGAAAAGAGAAAAACAAACTCAAGTACTTGATACTCGAAACCTTATTTAATAGTAAAAGAAGTAGCAAATTGATTAAGAAGATGAAGAAAAAGAAAATGAGGGAGGGAACTTAAATGAGGAATCTTTCCATTGAAGAAATTCAAGCCATTGTTCGAAGTAGAACATAAAAGATATAACTGAAAGATAACCTAAAAAGTCTACACAAGCCATAAGGATGCTACTAATATATTAGATCAAACATAGTTATAATAAAAATGGAAGAACTCCTTTATATAGGAGAAAATGTGTTGCCACCCTAAAAGAAGTCCTAAAGGTGGTCAAACTAAATTAAATAAGCTGAAATTTTCTAAGTTCCTAGAAGACTACCAACACATTGTTCAATAAAGCTATAAAGGCAGTCAACAAAACATTGAATGAGCTTCTAGAACACAACTTTGGGCTACTAAAATTGCTTCTTCTTTGGAGAAATTTTGGGCCATAATCCAACTCCTTTTGGACTTCAATTTGGGCCTCCAAATAGTTTGTAAGACGTTACCCAAAAAACAACTTTGGGCTAGAGCTATTCTTCCATCATAAGACATGTTTTTGTTGCTAATTAAAGTCCAATAAAATATTTTGATAATTTTTGGCTTTTAGTTCACGTTGAGCTATCATGGATGCTATCTAGTTTTTTGAAATAGTTCAATAACACTCTCGACCTCTCAAAAATCTTCAAAAGCGTCAATCAATTCTCTTTCAAGTCAAAATTCAAGAATACCAAGATCAGTCTTACTATAATCTCCATCCGACTTTATTCTCAAAGTCTGGGATATAAGACTTTCTTCACATATTTATTACATTGTAGGCCATGGGACCTTAGTGTATCACCCTCGCTCTCTATAAATTTAAGGGTTCAACACAAGTCGAACCTCTTTGTTTGTAAAGACACTTATTTAAGTCTCAAGTCCATAAAAATCAACACCTTCTCTCTAGTCTAAGAAGTTTCTTTGAATGCATAAGCGACAACATCATCCTTACAACTCACGGGAGAATCACATTGATCTCCAATTTCAAATTTGATGTGTCACTTGGCTGCAAAGCCTAACTCTATTCCCTCTCTGTCTTATGGTCTAAGGCTGACCTTAAAACTTCCTCCTTTAGATCTTATAGGACCAAATAATTTTAGGACCTCAGTGGAGACAACATCTGACCTTAAACTCCACAAGGAACTAACATAATTTCAACAAGTCAAATAAGGGGAGTCTTTGGTCATGCAGTCATACTCTTTCATTTTACTATTTTTCCATGGTTTCCCTGCTATCACTCATTTGTAATCTCTCTATAGGAGAGTTGTGCTTGCCGATAGATAGGATGAACACAATAATATACAGTTTCCATAGATAATCAAGAGACTGCACCAATAACAGTTCACATTTGAGAAAGAACACAAGAACAAATATTGCACGTAGACAATCAAGAGACCAATCCAGCAGTCAGAACCTATAGATATTTTGAGAAATAACACAAAAATAAGTGCTTCTGTAGACAACTAAAAGGTCACAATATGTCGTCCTCCCAAAAAATAATTGGGAGACGATCACAGAAATAAATGGTCCGCATAAATAACTAGGAGACCACAATAATAACCATCCCCGCAATTAGTTTGGAGACACTCTCTAGGTAACAACATTAGCCAACACATAACTTATGAGCCATTGTGTCACGCCTCAAATCTAAACCCAAGGCATCGACCGACACTTAGACCACTTTCCTGATCTAAGTGAACCCTTGGCCTAGATTATTGTCAATTAGGTCTTAAAAAAATGCGAAAGCTGAAACATAGGGAGGTTAACATAATGAAAGAGAATTCATTTTTAAACCAAAATAAATGCTAAGAAGTAACATTATTGACTCAATATCTTACTCTATTTGTGAAGCCTCTAATAACTTTAGAAGGGGTGCTGGGACAAAGTTTCCACGAGTAACTTAAGCTCTATAAATGAAAAGACTCAATAACTGGGACTCTCCTAATGTAGAAGGCCTCACCAAAAGCTGAATGTAGATGAACTCCTAGTAAAGCATCACCTGTTGATCCTATCTATCTGTGTTTGCATCATAATACGATACAGCGCCAAAAGGCTGTCAATACATGAAAGGTACATATGTAAAATATCTTAACAAAATAACTTTAGCAAGAATATCTAGGGTAAAGGACATAACTGGAATTAATGACATGAAACAATAAAGGAGAACCATACTCTGGAAATTAATATGATGCATAGGACACAATATGAAAATGTTTAAAACAGTTTATGCAATAAAACTTATCCATCAAAACATCTCTACAAATACTTATGCAATTAAAGTGTATCACTAATAGTATGGGTGGGAGTTTCTCATAACCGACAACATCATGAATGAGCACATGATGCCCAACTATCTCGCTTTAAGTTGCCAGAGCCATCCAAAACCTTGCTAGGGTAGAGAACGATCATAATCTAGGATCCATAACATTGAGTCGTTACTAGGGACTATCTCTGAGGAGTCACCTGAATAAATAGCATGATCCTATCCTACATTTTCTACGTAGTTATGGGGCTTATAGGTTGTTTGAACCCTTTCACAGACTCGGTGCTAAATACCCCTCCCAAAAACTTTTGCTCATGTCTAGTCAAATGCCCTCACTAAGACAACATCAAAAACATCATTATATAGCACTTTAGCTATAATATATAATGAATGTGTAAAATTATCTGTGGAGCCCTTTTAATCAAAAATCATAATTAAACTTACTTACAAGCCTCTAGCTCAAAATATAGTTTAAAACATCCTCAAAATATCATGAATAGCCTTCCGCTCAAAACATAGTTTAAAACATCATGAAGAGCCTTTTGCTCAAAACTATCTTTAAACAACAATATAGAGCCTATTGCTCAAATCATCACACAACTTTCAAATTAAGAATTTACTTATGCTTTTTGAAAATCATGCTAAAGTCATCTCATTATGCTTAAAGTCTCATCATATATGCTCTCTTGAAAATATGTTCAATATTTATGAAAATAATGCATTTACTTCCAAAATACATGCTTTAAAAATCATGCTTCTTTAAAATCAATATTCAAGAATCGAGAATCAAGAACCATGAATCAAGAATCAAGAATCAATAATCAAGAATGAAGAAAATATGATCAACAATCAAGAAAGGAGAAAGTACGATCAACAATAAATGGAGTAGGATTACAATCAAAAAGAATCAATAAACAACTCAATATGAACAACTCAATAATTGCAATTCAACATATATAGATAGAGAAGAAGATAATTCAAGAATTGGGTAAAAACCTATAACACCGCAACCTTTCCTAGACCAAACTCAGACCTTGCAAGAAAAACTAGGGGAAACAAGAAAGTTTTATCACAAAATCACCTAGAAAACGGATCATTGTCAACTCTCAATAGGCCGTTGTCTGAGTCTTTGTCAGCTCTGCAGAATTTCCCCCTAGGAACCAATGAGGCATAGGACGACTCATCGAAAGAAGTAACAAACCGTCTTGTCATTCGTTGCATCCCAAGTTTAGAAAGTTGACTAGAAATCTCCCAGAAGCAAAGAGTGGGATCAACGACTCATTATTACCTCTAGCGAGTCATCATCTCCACCCGTCGCCAGATTTTCAAAACCAGGCAGTGTTGACCATGAGCATACATGATAACCCGTTGGTTCTACGAATGAGTCGTTGTGTCATCCGTTAGTGGGGTTCCCAAGTTTTTGTTAAAAAGTTTACCAGTGACAATAAGAGGTAACAACAACCCATTGGTTCTTCCAACGAGTCGTGGTCCCTACCCGTTGCCAAATTCTAGTGAGCTCAGTTTTGGACCCAAGACCAACGATTGGTTCCAATAGGCTGTGGTTTCCACTAATGAACCATTGTGAGGCCTATTGGATCCTGCTAGAATGATTTTTAGATTTTCTTTCCATGGTTATTTTAGTAATTTCCCAGCTTTTTAATCTCTAAACCTTGTCATTTTGAGATCATTAGTAGAACAACTTTTCCCCTTCATTCCTCTCACTCCCTTATAAGTCAGAACGTAGAATCTTAGTCAGGAAGCACAGGGCAGAGCAAGGGTTTTGACTTCTTCTTCTCAAAATTTCTCAAGGATTTTCTCAGGAATCCTTCACCAGATATGTGAGAATTTAGCAAGGGAATTTTCCTTTCTTGTGCCCCAAAAACCCATTAAAATTTTTTATCAGTCCTAGCCCTAAGATTTTGAAATTTAATAATTTTTCAGTCAGATTTCAATGTCATTCACGTGGAATGTTGTCGTATTGTTAGTTTCTGTGTTTCCATTACTTAGAAATCATTTTAATACCTACTTCCTGTAAATGGGTTCTAGCCCTAGCTTTTGAATATAGTGATTAGAGTCTTGTACAATTGATTAGTTATTCATGTTGCTTGATTCTATCAGTGCTAAAATTCCCATATTATTAATATCAGTTGAAATCTCAGTCAGTTTCATGCTAGTCCTATTTCAGTCAGAATATTAGCACTTTCAGTATTTTTAGAAATATCAGCTGATCAGTTTAACTATAGTATTTTCTTGAGGTGTTAGTAATGCCTCCCATATGTTAGTTATTAGAATTAGATATCAATTATCAGATAGCAATTTGTTCTTTAGATGATTACGATGCTTCTAGAGAAGCAGCTCTGACCAGTCTTAGAACACCAGTTACAGAATCCGGTCTGATAAGACTCTCAAGGTACTTCCAAATAAGTATCCCTGATTTAGTCTTGGACCCCATTTATGAGCTATAAACTTAGTAGTTAGATTAGGACTATCCAGTGGGAGTAGGACTTAAGCACTGAGTAGACTGGGGTTCTAGCACACCTAAGTTCCTAGAATTAAGTTTCCATCGTAGGTTATTTTATTGGCCCAATGGCCCTAAATTTGTGATCACCCAGTCCATGCCTTTATATCCTAGCAAGGTATATTGGGTTCTATTGATGGGGCGTATACATCGAACTCCACGTTTAACTCACGTAGTTATATGTCGGTTATAAACTCTCCCACTAGTCAATACAGTTTCAATTTTGCTCAGCTTAGTTCAATTCAGTTTAGCTTTATTCAGTATCTAAGGTCTAGAACATATCTATGACCATTAGTCAGGGGCACTATTAACCATATCAATTATACTTCAGTTGTATTAGCTTTCAGTAATTCAGTTGGTCATTACATGTAATTGTAGTTCAGTTACTTGTTTTGTAATGCTTATTACATCTCTCACTTACTTAGTACATTCCAAATAAGGACGCATACCTTCTATGTTGTATCATATCATGATATAGGTGTAGGTTCTCAGCCCCAGCATCATTAGTATATTCCTTCAGATGATACCAGCAACAACTTTTGGTGATTCCTCATGTTTTGAAGAAGGTATTCATTTTTAGTTAGTTTTTCAATTATACTTTAGAGTTAGCTGGTGGCTTGTCCCAGCAACTCATCATTAGTAGATGGCTTTCATACATACACATAGATATTCAGTATTGTTTTTCAGATATATGGACTTTGTCAAATCAGTTTTTCTTAAATGGTTTTACATATTTAAAGCTTCTATTTATGTTTACTTAGTTTACTAGTGTTATGATAGACCATGGATTGACTTGGGGTTACGTGTGAATCCAAGTATCGCGTCTCATCCAAGGTATAGACTCGGGTCATGATAAACTTGGTATCAGAGCCCTAGGTTTAGAGTATCCTAGGATGTTTGAAAGTTGTGCCAAGTAGAGTTTTTTTCATGGATATGAAGTGCGCCACACTTATGACGGGGAGGCTACGAGACGTTATTAGGAAATCTCCCTTTTGTTCATACTCCTTATCGTGCATTGAAGTTCAATTCCAGAAATGTTGTCCTAACTCGTGCTCTATTTCATTTCGATGAAACTATGCCTCTAAGACGAGGAAATGGAAGAAGGGTGGAAATGCTAATCGACCTGCCCCGCCAGCTTCGGCAGCCCCTCAGGATGACGAAGTGTCCTCAGTAGAATTCCGAGCGGCAATCCAGCTGCTGGCTTATATAGTAACAAAACAAGTGAACCAACAGGTGGTTCCGGTGAACACAAACTGGTCCAACCAGCTACTAGGGTTCAGTATTTCACCTGAATAAACCCTCCAGACTTTCATGGATCCAAGGTGGGAGAGGACCTATAGGAGTTTGTAGATGAGGTGCGGAAGATCACCCAGATTATGGGTGTTAGTTCGGCAGAGAGTGCTCATCTGGCCACCTACCAGTTAAAAGGGGTGGCACAGATTTGGTACGATCAGTGGAAGGAAGGGAGACCAGCAGGAGCAGAACCGGTAGAGTGGGAAGAGTTCACCATAACATTCTTAGATAGATTCTTCCCCCGAGAGTTGAGGGAGGCTAAGGTTGCAGAGTCCATGGACTTAAAACAGGGTAGCAAGACCATGAAGGAGTATGCATTAGAGTTCACGCAGTTGTCAAGGTATTATCCAAACATGGTAGTCAAGCCAAGGGCTCGCATGCTTAAATTCGTTAACAAGGTATCAAACCTTGTACTTAAGGAGTGCAGACCGCGATGCTTATAAAGGATATTGACCTCTCCAACCTCATCATTCATGCCCAACAGGTTGAGGCAGAAAAGATGAAATATATGGAGTGGGAGAACAGATAGGATGGAAATAGTCAATCAAATTATGGCCACTAGAGGTTCGGCGGCAGCAGAAGAGGACTCCAACACCCACCTCAGCCAGTGCCCCTACTTTCCCAAACTGTAAGGATCAAAAGGTGGAGCATCTGGCTCACAGTCCCAGATTTATAGTTCCAGCAACCATTATCCAGCTTGCTCTAAGTGTGGAAAGAACCATCCAGGTGAATGCCTCCAGGGAAAAGAGGGTTTCTTTGGGTGTGGATAGCTAGGTAATCGGCTGACAGAGTGTCCGTCTGCAGGGCGGGGTAAATCACAGTCTACCACTTCAGCAGCTCCAGCAGGCCGACCTTCTCAGCAGGACAACAGTTCAGGTATGGACGGCGGTCAGTGCCAAAACTGCTTTTATGCTTTGTCCTCTCGTCAAGATCAGGAGAGTTCACCTGACGTGGTCACAGGTATGTTACGTCTCTTCCATCTAAATGTGTATGCCCTACTAGATCCAAGAGCTACACTATCATTCGTGACTCCCTATGTAGATGTCCAATTTGAAATCAGTCCAGAAGTCCTCTCAGAACCATTCTCAGTCTCTACCCCAGTTGTGAGTCAATTAGAGCCAACCGGGTGTGTAGAAACTGCCTAATCTCAATATTGAATAAGGTCATTTCAGTTGATCTAGTAGAGTTAGACATACTCGATTTTGATCTCATTCTTGGCATGGACTGGTTACACTCTGGTTATGCCTTAGTCTACTACAAAACTAGAGTCGTCAGATTTTAGTTTCAAAATGAGCCAGTTTTAGAATGGATGGGCAGTAGTTCAGCGCCTAAGGGTTAGTTTATTTACTACCTTAAGGAAAGGAAGATCATTTCTAAAGGGTGCATCTATCAGCTAGTTCAATTCAAAGATTCCAACTTTCAGACCCCAATAATCCAATCAGTTCCAGTTGTCAGCGAGTTCCCTAATGTGTTTCCCGAAGATTTTCCCCTAGTTCCTCCCTAGCGGGAAATAGATTTCGGCATAGACCTTCTTCTAGACACTCAGCCCATCTCATTTCTCCTTACAGAATGACTCCTGCTGAGCTTAAGGAGTTGAATAAGTAGCTAAAAGACCTACTTGATAAAGGTTTCATCAGGCCCAACATCTCTCCATGGGGTGCTCTAGTGTTATTTATGCGAAAGAAAGACGGTACTCTCAGAATGTGTATTGACTACCTCCAAGTGAAAAATGTTACAGTTTATAACGGGTATCCCCTACCCAGGATTGACAACTTGTTAGATCTCCTTCAAGGAGCTAGTTATTTTTCCAAGGTAGATCTCAGGTCGGGGTATCATCAGCTTAGAGTCAGATAATGTGACATACCGAAAAAATCCTTCAGAACTTGGTATGGTCACTATAAATTTGTGGTTATGTCCTTTGGACTTACAATGGCCCTACAGTTTTCATGGACCTGATAAATAGGATTTTCATGCAGTATCTAGACACGTTAGTCATTGTATTCATTGATGACATTCTGGTATACTCCAGAAATGAGGAGGGACATGCTAACCGTCTGAGGATAGTCCTATAGACGCTCAGAGATTGCTAGTTGTTCGCTAAATTCAGCAAATGTGAATTCTGATTGAAGTCTGTGACTTTCCTTGGTCATGTGGTCTCAGGTGGGTATTTAGGTAAATCCTCAAAAGATAGTAGCGGTAAGAGATTGGCCAAGACCTAATTCCCCAACTGATATAGAAGTTTCGTGTGTCTAGCTAGTTATTACCGACAATTTTTAGAAGGATTTTCCTCTAGTGCATCTTCTCTTACTAAGTTAACTAAAAAAAAGATGAACTTTCAATGGTCATATGTATGTGAGAAGAGTTTCCAGGAGTTGAAGACTCAACTCATTACCGCTCTAGTTTTAACCTTACCAGATGGAACAAATGGGTTCGTGATATATCCCGATGCTTTCAAAGTTGGACTTGATTGCATCCTGATGCAGCGGGGTAAGGTGATAACTTACACCTCTAGACAACTCAAGGTTTATGAAAAGAACTATTCGACTCATGATCTCGAGTTGGAAGTAGTGGAGTTTTCTTTGAAGATATGGAGGCATTATCTTTATGGGGCTCACGTGGATGTTTTCACCGACCACAAGAGCCTTCAATGCATGTTCAGTTAGAAGGACTCAAATCTTCATCAGAAAAGGTGGTTAGAGCTATTGAAGGACTACAACATGAGTGTGCTATACCACCCGGGCAAGGACAATGCGGTGGCTGTGCCCTAAGCAGGATGCCCATAAGGAGCGTTGCTCATGTTGAATAGAGAAGAAGAGAACTAGAAAAAGATATTCACAGGTTAGCTCGGTTTGTAGTTCAATTGATTGACTCAACTGAGGGTGGAGTAGTACTTTAGAGTGGGTCAAAATCTTTGTTAGTTGTTGATGTTAAGTCAAAGAAGGATGAAGATCCATACTGGTTAAGCTAAATGAAACAGTTTTCAGAAAAGAAGTGGAGTCTTTCTCCAAAAGGGGAGATGGTGTGCTTTGTTACCAGGGCAGACTATGTGTACCAGATGTAGGTGACTTGAGACAACAGATACCGGTAGAAGAACACTGTTCTAGATATTCTATCCACTTAGGTTCCACTAACATATACCGTGATCTATGACATATCGTATGGTGGAACGACATGAAAAGAGAATTGCAGAATTTGTGGCTAAGTGCCCGAACTACCAGCAGGTTAAGGTGGAACATCAGAGACTTGGGGGCATGACTTAGGATATCAGCATACCCACATGGAAGTGGAAAGAAGTGAATATGTACTTTATTACAGGTCTACCTCGTACCATTGACAGCGTGACTCAATTGGGTCATAGTGGATCGGATTACCAAGTCAACACGTTTCCTCCCAGTTAAAACTACTAACTCAGCTGAGGATTATGCTAGGCCGTACATTTAGGAGTTAGTCAGACTACATGGAGTTCCCTTGTACATCATTTAAAATAGAGGTACCCAGTTAACCTCGCAATTCTATAAGTCATTTAATAAAGGACTTGATACCCAGGTCAAGCTCAACACAACTCTCAGAAAACAAGCTGAGTAGACTATTCAAACCTTAGGAGATATGCTGAGAGCTTGTGTGATCGATTTAAAGGGAAGTTGGGATGATCTCTTGCCTCTCATCGATTTTGTGTAAAACAACAGCTACCATTCTAGTATTCAGATGGACCCATTTGAGGCATTATATGGTAGGAGGTGTAGGACTCCTATAGGGTGGTTTGAAGTTGGTGAAGCTACCTTAATAGGGTCAGACTCAATCCATGAAGCTATGCAGAAAGTGCAACTAATCAGGGAAAGGTTGAAAGTAGCTCAAAGCCAACAGAAATATTATGCTGATGTGAGGCGAAGAGAGTTAGAATTTGTTTTAGATGATTGGTTTTATTCAAAAATTTCACCCATAAAAGGGGTGATGAGGTTTGGAAAGAAAGGAAAACTCAGTCCATAGTATGTAGGACCCTACAAGATTCTGAGGCGAATTGGCAGGGTGACATATGTGTTAGAATTGCCCGCAGAGTTAGCATCTGTGCACCCAGTCTTCCATGTGTCATTATCAAAGAAGTACATAAGTGATCCAACTTCAGTTGTGCAACAAGACAGTGTGGGAGTGAAGGATAGTCTCTCTTACAAAGAGGTCCCAGTTCAAATCATAGACCCTCAGGTTCGTAAGTTGAGAAACAAGGAAGTCGCTCCAGTGAATGTCTTGTGGAGGAACCAGCTAGTTGAGGGAGCCACATGGGAGGCAGAAGCAGACATGATGGCCAAATACCCTCATTTATTCCCTTCCAGTTCAGTTCCAACATCAGATACTAAATTCTTCCATAATACTCTATTCAGTTCCATACTCATCAACTCTATTCAGATTTTTAATATGCATCCTAGTTGTATAAACTTTGTTAGTATGGTTAAATCAGTTTGGAATTAGTCATTCCTCCAGAAATTAGTCCATAGTCTCAGTTAGGGATTTGCAACTCTTTTCCTAGTTTTCCAACAATCTTAGCCTTCATTTGAGGACAAATGATCCCAAGGGGGTGATATTGTAACACCCCAAAACATTCCTAGACCAAACTCAGACCTTGCAAGAAAAACCATGGGAAACTAGAAAATTTTATCATAGAATGACCCAGACAATGGATCGTGGTCACCTCTACCGGGATGTTGTCTGAATTGTCAGCTCTGTAGAAATTCCCTCCAGAAACCAATGAGGCATAGGAAGACTCGTTGGAAGAAGTAGCGAGCCATCCTGTTGTCCATTGCATCCCAAGTTCAAAAATCAATCAGGCATCTCCCAGAAGCAATGATTGGGACCAACGGCTCATTATTACCTCTTACGAGTCATCGTCTCCACCCGTCGCCAGATTTTCAAGACCAAGAAATGTTGACCACAAGAATACACGATGACCCATAGGTTCTACCCATGAGTCGTTGTGTCATCCATTAGTGGGGTTCCCAAGTTTTTGTTAAAAATCTTACCAGTGAGAATGAAAGGTACCAATACCCTGTTGGTTCTTCCAACGAGTCGTGGTCCCTACCCGTTGCTAAATTTCAGTGAACTCAGTTTTGGACCCAGGAATAATGATTGGTTCCAACAGGCCGTGGTTTCCACCAACGACCCATTGGATCCTGTCGGACAGATTTCCAGATTTTCTTTCCAGGTTTATTTAGTAATTTCTCATCTTTTTAATCGATAAACTTTGTCATTTTGGGATCGTTAGGAGAGAATTAAAGGGGTAGAATGACGTTTCTCCTTCATTCCTCTCATTCCCTCATAAGTTAGAACGTAAAATCTCAGTCGGGAAGCACAGAGTAGAGCAAGGGTTTCGACTTCTTCTTCTTAGAATTTCTCAAGGATTTTCTCTGGAATCCTTCACCAGGTATGTGAGAATTTAGCAAGGGAATTATTCTTCCCTTGTGCCCCCAAAGGCCATTTAAATTTTATTATTAGTCCTAGCCCTGAGATTTCAAAATTTAATTATTTTTCAGTCATATTTCGATGTCATCCATGTTTAATATTGTTCATATTTTTAGTTGTTATGTTTTTATTACTTAGAAATCATTTTGATACCTGCTACCTGTAAATGGGTTCTAGCCCTAGCTTTTGAATACAGTGATTAGAGTCTTGCACAATTGATTAGTTAATCATGTTTCTTGATTCTATCAGTGCTAAAATTCCCATATTATTAATATTAGTTGAAATCTCAGTCAATTTCATGGTAGTCCAGTTTCAGTCAGAATTTAAGCATTTTCAGTATTTTCAAAATGTCAGCTAATAAGTTTGACTATAACCTTTTCTTGAGGTGTTAGTAATGCCTCCCAAATATCAGTTATTGGAATCAGTTATCAATTATCAGATATCAGTTTGTTCTTTAGATGGTTACAACGCTTCCAGATAAGCAGCTCTAATCAGTCTTAGAACACCAGTTAAAGAGTTCAGTCTGATAAGACTCTCAGGGTACTTCCAGATAAATATCCCTCATTTAGTCTTGGACCCCAGTTTCGAACTATCAGCTTAGTAGTCAGATTAGGACTATACAGTGGGATTAGGACTTAGCATCAAACGGACCGGGTTTCCAGCGCACCCAGGTTCCCAGAACTACGTTCCCACCGTATGTTATTCTATTGGCCCAATGGCCCTAGATTTGTGATCACCCAGTTCATGCCTTTATACCCTGGCAAGGTGTATTGGGTCCTATCGATGGGGCATATACATCGAACTCCATTTTTAGCTCACGTGGTTATATATCGGTTATAGACTCGCCCACTGGTCAATACAGTTTCAATTTAGCTTAGTTCCATTTAGTTCAGTTTAGCTCGATTCAGTATCACAAATCTAGGACATGTCTATGACAATTAGTTAGGGTCACTATTGACTATATCAATTATACTTAAATTGTATCAGATTTCAGTAATTCAGTTTGTAATTACATGTCATTGCAGTTTAGTTACTTATTTTTTATGCTTATTATATCTCTCACTTACTCAGTACATTCCAAGTACTGATGCATACCTTCTCTGTTGTATTGTATCATGATATAGGTGCAGGTTCTCAGCCACAACATCATTAGCAGATTCCTTCAGACCATACTAGCAGCAGCTTTTGGTGAGTCCTCAACCTTCGAGGACGATATTTATTTTCGGTTAGTTTCTTTCAGTTAGACTTTAGAGTTAGCTGGGGGCTTGTCCCAGCAACTCATCATTAGTAGATGGCTTTCAAACATAGACATAGATATTCAATATTGTTTTTTTTCCAGATGTATGGACTTTGTCAAATTAGTTTTTCTTAAATGGTTCTATTTATTTAAAGATTCCGCTTATATTTACTTAGTTTACCGGTTTTATGATAGACCATGGGTTGGCTTGGGATTACTTGTGACTCCAAGTATCGTGTCTCGTCTAGGGTATAAACTTGGGTCGTAACAAAACCCTAGCTTTAATCTCAATAAATTCTTGCATAGGTGTAGGGTATAAGAATGAATAGGAATCCTTACTTAGGTTAGCCTTGCATACTTGAAAAAATAGAATCTTAGACTCAGGCTTGAAGAACCTTACTTAGGAAAAGAAGACTTCCTAGCTTCTTGAAGAACTTGAGAGCTTTGATCCTTGAATTCTAATTGGAATGGTGAGGAATGAGTGTCTAAGATTTAGAAGTACTTAAATAATACCTTTAAGCATCCCAAACCATCTGGGTTTAGGAAATCAAACCGTGGGAACTCCCTAAAATAGCTTTAAGATCTTTTTTGGTAACTTCATGCGTCTTTGACTTTGACCCCGCGTCAATTGACAGTGCTTCACTAAAATGCTTATGACTTTTTACTCCAAACTCTGATTGATGCATGGTAAGATGTGTTGAAAAGAAGACACAAAGGGATTCAATTTTATGGTTGAATCACTCAAAAATAATATGTAAACTCGGAGTTCTGATCATTTGAAGTTGACCCTTGTAAGAACTTATACGAAAACTCAATCGCTAATAAGGCTCTTAACTCCACTTTGTGCTAGAGGTTCCTTATAACCTTAACTTGTATCTAATACACTTCTCACACTTAAGAATTGATATTAATACTTAGTTCCCATAAAATTCATCGGGTTTTGATCTATCCACATACCTAGAACGGGTTCAAACTTAGCCTTAAAGTTTGAGGTGTTACACACTGCTCTAAGTTTGTCTATACCGTAGATTTAATTATTTTACATACTTTTATATTCAGTAAATATATTTGATTTTATTTGTCTTACATTCCTTCATGACTTGAAATATTTTGCACATATACATTTTGTACAATACTTTACAAACTATGTATACCTTATTCTCATGTTGATAAAATACGTAGGCAGTCTTCTTGGTTTAATATTTTTTATTGCAAAAAGAAAAAATAGTGTTTGTTTTCCTATTTCACATTTTCAACCCTGTGTTCACGAACTACACACACCTAATTTTTATCTTGATGAGACATGAAGGCAACCCTTCTTGGGTTTGGTTTTCTTATTAAAAGAAAGAGCTTATTTTCTTATTTAACATTCTCTACCATATCTTCACAAACCTCGCACACTTGATTCTCATCCTGATGAGATATGTAGGAAACTCTTCTTGGGTTAGGTATTTCTTATTGAAAAAGGAAAATAGAGTTTGTTTTCTTATTTCATATTTTCTATCCTATCTTCATAAAATATGTACACTTAATTCTCATCTCAATAAGATACACATGGAGCTCTTCTTGAGTTTGGTATTCCTGATTAAAAGAAAAGATTTTTGCTTATTATATAATTTATAGTCTATCTTCCTGAACTACATAGACTTGGTTCTTGGTTCCATAAGATATGTAGGTAATCCACATTTAGGTTCAGTTTTTTTAAAAAAAAATTAAAATAAATAAATCAAAGCCCTAACTTGGTTGGTACCAACACAGTTAGGAGTGTACATGAGAAAAAACAATCGGTATGATAGAAAGGACCAACTTTGTGATAAACCATATTTTTTTTATATTTCTTAATCACATTGTAATACCTTATATCTTGAACCGACTTTTTGTTAGCAGTTAAAAGAGTATTCAGGTTTGTTGGAGCTGCACGATCTAATCCATGGACAGTCGAACAAGGGACGACTCATCCTCTGAGTCGTGGTTCAGCCTGGCGCAGACTAGCCTATCCTTAAAATTCTATGGGTGACTTGATGGTCCATCATCCATAAGCACAAATTGTCTTGTCAATTGTGGAAAATGTTCATAGAACTTCACCTGTTTCATAGAAAATTCCACGGCCCAATCGATGGACAATTGTCCAGAAGGATGGCCCATCCTGCTAGCCTTGGAAAATATTTAGAGATTTGGTCAAGAACAAAAGGAAAAGAATGGACCAAGTGATGGTTCATTGAACAGAAGGACAACCTGTCGACCTGGCCATCAAAGTTAGCAATATTTCCCACCAAGAATTCAATGACTCAAACGACAGCCTGTCATCCAAAGGGATGGACGTCTTTCAAACCCTGAACTTCTTTTCCCATTGATTATAAAAGGTTTCCTAAGTCATTTTTTGGTGTTTTTCCAAGTCTATACTTGTTCTATCAACCCTAGACGACGTGAAACCTTCCCAAAGGCTAGGCAAGTCTTCTCCTTCATTCCTACGGTTAAATTAATGAATTCTAACCTTAAGATATGGGTTCTAATGCACTACTAGATGTGAAATCCTAGGAACCATTCAAAGGATCAATTTGAAAGGTCTCAGAGTGTCACACCCCACCTTGGAGGGTATGACGGGCACCTGGTGCCTGCTAGACTCTGGACTGCTAGATGGTCCAGCCTAAGCACGTCTGGTGCTTTTGGCTGGCCCTGGCTCTATTCCAAGAAACCAACCGGCTATATAACGGCTGTAAACACAGCCTCCGGCCAACTGGCCTATAGCCACCTGTACCTGCACTATCAGCTAACCAGAACACATTCAATATAGGGAAACCTATGCGGGCCGACAAGGCCACCATGCTGTCTAGTTATCTGTTACTCAGCAATGAAATACTGGAAAGCTACATGACCGGCAAGGTCACCACTACTGTCAAGCTATGGCCCCACACGGCCAGCATAAAAGAAATAAAAGTACTAACAGCTATACAACTGCACGGCCTCACGCGACCGGCTCAACTGACCACAGGAAAATATATACAGACTGCAAGCCTCTAGGAATAACAATAGAAATGATCGGGACAGGGCCCTGACCTACCTGTACTGTACAACAAAAGAAAGTGAAATACACCTCTGGAATTCAGTCTCCGGATGACAGGAGCTGAATACTCGATCGCTGACAGGAATCACGAGAGATCGCCTCCTCGTCTATGGGTACCTGCAGGCAAGTAATGCAGCACTCCACCGGGCGTCAGTACCGCTGGTACTGAGTATGTAAAGCAATAACTAAAAGGAATATCTGGAAACAATGTTACAACTGATGAAACTGAAATAGGAAGGAATAAATTAACTGTCTGATAATGTAAATTATGCCTACTCTTAACTATACTGGAAGGAGTAGGAGTCATACCTGGAGACGTATCGTTCTACTACCGATCTACTCACATCTAATGTAACATGGAATAATATAACATAACATAACATAGCTCACACAAACCTTACCCGGCCCCCATAAGCCGGGAGGTACAACCAGCACAAAATCTATACCCCTACCCCGGTCATCCCATCTCCTATAATAGCTATAAGTATCCTGCCAGTCCCCTGGGTATGCACTTGGGCTCGCTGAGCCCCTGACTATAACTGTACCTGAGTCCGGAGGACTCCTAAATCAACACCCAGGCGTATCTGCTCGACAGGGGTGTGTAAGGGCCGACCAAGGCACAATATGGGGAAAAATGGCATCCCATCTTCGTCCCCTGTGGGACGGCATGGCACTCCGTAGAGCGACGTATCCTCGTCCTCTAGCGGACGAGTCGATACAGCTATTAACCCTGGGGAGGTCATGGATGCTAGGTAATCCAACCCCAAAACAATACAACGGTCTCAACTGGTAATACTATCTGCATATCCCACATACTGAAGCTACTAGTAGTAAAGTATCCGTACATACTGTCTACTGAACTAGTAATAGTAATGTATACGTACTTAATACATGCTGAGACTGATAATAGTATATATGTATAAATATAATCTTCTGCCATACTGTGTTGTATACTGAGTTTCTGGAATAACATGATTTACTATTTCTGACATGCTTTCTAAACTTCATTTTAACCTATCATTCTACTTCTGAGATGCCTTACAGATATTACATTGTTTTGCTGGGTTTCAACTGAATACGATAATGTCCTAACATTCTGCATTACATCACATACTGAGCATGTTGTGCAGTTCCTAACACTTATATTAGAAACTATATTGTGCTAGCAAGTTTCGCGCTAATTATAACATGATGCTTCTAATATCGTATCAACCTTCGTAATAAACATAACACATGACTTCTGAATATTCTGGTGGCCTTTAAATTACTTTACTATACCGAGATTTACTAACTTGTCGAGGAAACTAGCTTTACATACCTTATCCTTGAACTAACCGTCTGTCGGACGAGTCTCGGCCAACACTTCAACTATTTCTCCCAACTGCATTTATAAATATATCAATTAATACCAAATATAGCTTTATTTTAAAGAACAACGTCACTTTCGATATAATTTATAGCCTAAACTTAGGCTTATCGAAAGACGGTCGAAAACTCGCTATTTTTCAAAGGTCCAGAAGGGAGAAATATTCACTTCACAGCTAGGAACACATAGACACTAGTTTGGAGCAATTCTACTTACTTTAGCTCGGTAGCTCGACGATTCGTCGGCCGTATTTCACGAAACTAAATCCATAGGAATGCTCTCTGCTACTAAATACCTCAGTATCTAAGGTTAATTTGAGTTTGGACAACGTTTAGCAGCGTAATCGGATGAAAATTATATTACCCTCTTCGTTCCTTTTCTTCCTCTGGTTTTTCCCCTCTGTTTCATTGGAAATTTATAAGTTAAAATGATTTAAAACCGAAGTGGGGCTTTGTATACTTGGGCCTGGACAAGGCCAACGTGTCACGGAGCCAACGACATGAGAATGTATACACATTGATAGATAAACAAGGCTAAAATTCCACATTTGAGTATCACTTGGGCATATAAATTTGCCCAATATCAACAATTCAAGAGTATTCTCTAGAGTTCACCCGTTTGTCCAGGTATGCACCGGAGATGGTGGCTGATTAGAGGAATCTAGTGAGAAGATTTGTGAACAGGGTAGCAGACTATTTGGTCAAGGACTACAGGACTGCTATATTGTATCAGGACATCGACTTCTCTAGACTGGTTTTGTATTCCCAGTAGATGAAGGTAGTACATATAAGGGAGAGGGAGAGAGAGGCCAAGAGGGCTAGGACAGACAGTTTCGAGTTCTGCCAATAGAGGTCGAGCGGTGGACATTGTCTGTAGTCCCACCAGAGGTCCTCGACCCCAGCACCATCATCAGATAGTGTTCCATCCAGATCTAGGGGTGATTAGAGGAGTAGGGCATCAAGCTTGAGGGGATAGAGGAACCTGCCGGTAGGGCCCACCTTTCCAGTTTGCGGAAAATGTGGCAAAAACCACATAGGAGAGTGCTTCACTGGATCAGATTTTTGCTTCGGGTGTGGGAAATTCGGGCACATACACCGGGAGTATACTTTGGCTAGGAAGGGTGACGGCATGGGTCGCACTTAGGCTACCATTTTAGTAGCAGCTCCAGTAGAACATCTTCCTGGACAGGGTGCATCCACTAGTGCAGGTGGTGGTCAGCACCAAAACATGTTTTATGCCCTAGCGTCTCGTCAGGAGCAGGAGGTCTCCCCAGATGTAGTGATCTTGGGCATAATTACGTGCCCAAGTGCTATTTTATAACTTACTTTAGTCAAGTTTGTCTATATAATTAATTATATTCTCATGTGATTTTTATTATTTATGTGCATGAATTAACCAATGTGATTAGCCTTTATTTTGTAGGTGTAATATGCCAAGGTTGAGGCTAAAAATAATATTCAAGGAACAAGGTAGAAGCATGGAAAAGAATTGGTGGAAGATTGAATAAAGATAGTGCAAGAGAGGGACTGCCAGTAAGGGCAGCATGCCACGCAGCACAAGTTGCGCTGAACATTGTGCCATGCTGCGCGAGAAGAGGCATTCCCGTTTGCCTTCACGTTGGCGCCGTGCCACGCTAGGCACTATTGTGCGCCAACTTCCATGTCACGCAGGGTGTTGCATGCGAGGAGGGCCGTTCCACGCTGGGCATCGCACACAGCCTGCGCCAAGGACATGAAACTACCGAAATTTCCAGTAAGCCTCCGTGTTTGCTCCGTGTCACGGAGGAAAATTAAGGCGACCAGTTCCATGCATGGAGGAAGTACATGCATGGAAATAAATTGCAATATTTACTTACTATAAATTAAAACCTTATCTCCAAAACTCATTTATCAAGAAATATTTTGGGAAACCGTAAAGGAGCGAAGGGAGAAGTGAAGAACTCTACCTAGGTTTCATTGTTTTGCCTTATCTTTTAATTATTCTTGTAAGTACATCACTCTAATCACGTTTTTGAGTATTTTTATGAACATCAGTGGCTAAAACCCTTCCTCTAGAGTTGAGGCTACGTAATATGATTGTAATTGCATGAATTATTAGTTGGTTTGAGTTTTAGTTGTTGTTTTGTCTTACATTCTTTATTATTGATGTTTTTATGATTGATCACCGTGAAAAAAAGTGTGTTAAACTTAGGTAAAGGATCGAAAGAGTAACCCTAGGCTAGAACATGAGAATGTAGGGAGAAAGTTCTTACCTTTACGATAGGATACGCGATTAGGATAGAAATTATGCCCGATTTGCGTTGCTTGGTTATTAAAACGGGATGAGCTAGACACCAACTTAGAATTATCATATCACCACTCGTAGAAGTAGTTGTGAAGCTAAGTCCAAGTAAATCATTAGAGGCACAAAAGTCACAATCAAGGACACAAACTCCGTAAACCACATCCATGTAATTAAATTGCTCACGAATTAGGACGTCACATCCCCGCTCAACGATGTAGGTGCGAGACTAGTTTGTCGTGTTTAGAAGCCCGAAAGACTCGGTTATCACCAGCTCAGAGTTAGGGAGAGTGACATCCCAAAAACAACCTTCAAGACTCGGTATGGTCACTATGAGTATGTAGTTATGTGTTTTGGACTAACGAATGCTCCTGCAGCTTTTATGGATTTGATGAACAGAGTGTTAAATCCATATCTGGATATGTTCATGATTGTATTCATAGATGACATCCCCATATACTCTAGGAGTGAGGAGGAGCATGCTGCTCATTTGAGGATTGTGCTACAGACTATTAAAGATCACCAACTGTTTGCTAAATTCAGCAAATGTGAGTTTTGATTGAACTCAATAGCATTTTTGGGTCATGTGGTATCAAGTGAGGGTGTCCAGGTGGACTTTCAAAAGATAGAAGTGGTGAAGAATTAGCCTAGACCAGTTTGCCCTTCGGACATTAGGAGTTTCTTGGGTTTGGTGGGTTACTACAGAAGGTTTGTTGAGGGATTTTCATCCATTGCGGCACTATTGAATAAGTTGACCCTGAAGAAAGTCAAATTTCAGTGGCCAGATGCATGTGAGAAGAGTTTTCAAGAGTTAAAGACTCGACTCACTTCATCCCCAATATTGATCCTACCCGAGGGCACAGATGGATTTGTGGTGTATTGTGATGCCTCTAGAGTTAGACTTGGTTTTGTGTTGATGCATCATGAAAAAGTCATTGTGTATACCTCTAGATAGCTAAAGACTCACAAGAATAATTATCCAAAGCATGACCTAGAATTGGTAGCAGCGGTGTTTGCATTGAAGATTTGGAGACCCCATTTGCATGGTGTGCATGTAGATGTGTTCACGAACCACAAGAGTCTTTCATACATGTTTACTCAGAAGGATATAAATTTGCGACAATGGAGGTGGTTAGAGCTTCTCAAGGACTATGACATGAGCGTCCTTTATCATCCGGGCAAGGCCAATATAGTGGCGGATGCTCTTAGCAGGTTATCCATGGAGAGTGTGTCTCATGTGGAGAAGGAAAGGAAAGAATTGATGATGTATGTGCATTGACTTGCTCGCTTAAGGGTTTGCCTTGTCGGCTCGACAAATGGTGGTGTGATTGTTCAGAATGGCTCAGAATCCTCTTCGGTGACTAAAGTCAAGTCTAGACAAGATGGGGATCTTATCTTAGTAAAGTTGAAGGAAGCGGTTCAGAATCAGAAGGTAGAGGTCTTCTCCCAAGGAGGAGATGGTGTGTTTCGATATCAAGGTTGTTCATATGTCCCAAATCTTGATGAATTGAGAGATCGAATGCTAGATAAGGCTCATGGTTCTCGATATTCTATACATCCAGGTGCCACCAATATGTACCATGACCTACGAGAAGTCTATTGGTGAAATGGCATGAAGAAGGACATTGTAGAGTTTATGGCCAAGTGTCCGAATTGTCAGCAAGTGAATGTTGAGCATCAAAGACCTGGAGGTGTGCTTCAAGATATTAGTATCCTTACATGGAAGTTGGAAGAGATCAATATGGACTTCATCACAGGATTGCCTCGTACTCGTCGACAGTATGAATTGATTTGGGTGATCGTGGAAAGATTGACTAAGGCAGCTCATTTTCTACCGGTCAAAACTATAGATTCAGTAGAGGATTATGCCAAACTATACATTAGGAATTGGTTCGGTTGCATGGAGTCCCCTTGTCTATCATCTCAAATAGAGGTACTCAATTTACCTTGAAATTTTGGAAGTCATTTCAGAAGGGACTTGGTACTCAGGTCATGCTTACCACAACTTTTCACCCGCAGACCGATGGTCAAGCTGGGCGGACCATTAAGACTCTCAAGAATATGTTGAGAGCATGTGCGGTTCACTTTAAGGATGGTTGGGATGATCACATACCTCTCATCGAGTTTGCATATAATAATGGCTACTATTCTAGCATCCAAATAGTTGTGTTTGAGGCTCTATATGGGCGGAGATGTAGATCGCCTATTGGTTGTTTTGAAGTAGGTGAAGCCACATTCATAGGGCCGTTGTAATACCCCAGAAGTTCTTAAGACTAGACCCGAGATTTAAAAACAAAAAGTAGCAAAAATCTGGAAAATTTTCTCAGAACAGGTCATTGCACGAGTCGTTAGAGGGACTAACAACTTGTTGGATGTGCCCGTGAAGAGATACTGCAGGTCTGGAGTTAGGAGTGACGGGTCTTAGGATGACCCATGAGATGTTACAATGAGTCATTAAAGGTATTCGTGGTGAGGTTTGTTCTGTATCAAGGGGGAAGTAACGAGTTGTGGTATGACCCGTTGTTGGAAGAAATGGGCCATTGTCAACACCGTTGTGACAAGGACTGGCAGCAACGAGTCGTTGGAGCTTGTAACGACCCGTTCTGTCCAGTTGTTATAGGTGATCTGAGACCTGATTTAGTCCCGAAATCTTATTAGAACCCTTCTCAGTCTCTACTCCGGTTGGTGATTCAATTATAGCTAGATGGGTGTATAGGAATTTCCCTGTCACAGTTCTTCAAAAAGTCACCTCAACGGATTTAGTAGAGCTAGCCCTGATCGATTTTGATGTTATTCTCGGCACAGATAGGTTGTTTTCATGTTATGCCTCAGTTAATTTTAGAACTTGGGCAGTAGAGTTTAGATTTTGAGGTGAGCCAGTCTTAGAGTGGAAGGGTAGTTTAGTTGTGCCTGCAGGTCATTTCATTTCCTACCTTAAGGCCAGAAAGATGATTTCTAAGGGTTGCGTGTACCATCTAGTTAGGGTTAAAGATGCTAAATTTGAGACCCTGACTATCCAGTCAGTTCTGGTAGTATGTGAGTATCCAGAGGTCTGCCTAGATGATCTACCGGGAATTCCTCTCGAGCGGGAGATTAATTTCTATATTGACCTTCTTCCTGATACACAACCCATATCTATTCCACCTTACAGAATGGCTCCAGCTAAGCTAAAAGAGTTGAAGGACCTCTTAGACAAGGGTTTCATCAGACTTAGAAAATACCCATGGGGTGCACCAGTTGTCCGCAAGAAAGATGGTACTCTTCGTATGTGTATTGATTATTGGTAATTGAACAAGCTCACCATCAAGAACAGGTATCCACTCCCCAAAATTGATGATTTGTTTGAGCAGCTTCAGGGTGCTAAGTGTTTTTTGAAGGTAGACCTCAAATCCAGATACCATCAGCTTAGGGTTCGGGAGAGTGATATCCCGAAGACATCCTTCAGGATGTGGTATGGTCATTATGAGTTTGTAGTTATGTCTTTTGGACTAATGAATGATGCCGCAACTTTTATGGATTTGAGGAACAGGGTGTTCAAGACATACTTGGATATATTCGTGATCGTGTTTACAGATGATATCCTGATATACTCTCGGAGCGAGGAGGAGCATGCCGCTCATTTGAGGGTGGTGCTACAGACCCTCAAGGATCACCAGTTGTATGCTAAAATGTGAGTTTTGGTTGAACTCAGTGACATTTTTGGGTCATGTGGTGTCAAGTGAGGGTCTACAGGTAGACTCTCAAAAGATAGAGGCAGTGACGAATTGGCCTAGACTGGTGAATCCTTTAGATATCAGGATTTTCTTGGGCTTAGCTGGTTATTATCGGAGGTCTGTAGAGGGGTTTTCATCTATTGAAGCACCATTGACCAAATTGATCCAAAAGAAAGTGAAGTTCCAATGGTTGAAGGCTTGTAAGAAGAGCTTCCAAGAATTAAAGATTCGACTCACCTCAGCACCTGTGTTAACCCTACCTAAGGATACCTATGGGTTTGTGGTATATTTTGATGCTTCTAGGATCGGCCTTGGGTGTGTATTGATACATCATGGCAAGGTTATAACATATGCTTCCAGACAACTGAAAGTTCATGAAAAGAATTACCTGGACTCATGATCTTGCATTGGCGGCAGTAGTATTTGCCTTGAAGATTTGGACACACTATTTGTACAGGGTCCGAGCGGATGTGTTTACGGACTACAAAAGCCTAAAATATGTGTTTACCCAAAAGAATCTAAATATGCGCAAAAGGAGGTGGTTGGAGCTACTTAAGTATTATGATATGAGTGTCCTTTACCATTCGGGCAAGGCTAATGTGGTGGAAGATTCTCTTAGAAAGATTTCTATGGAGAGTGTGTCTCATGTAGATGAGGGGGGGAAGGAGTTGGTGAAGGAGGTACATTGGCTTGCACAGTTAGGAGTTCGTTTAGTTGACTCGACCGATGGCGGTGTTGTTGTTCAAAATGGATCAGAATCATCTTTGGTGACTGATGTAAAAGCGAGACAAGACGAGGATCCTATTTTCGTAAAGCTGAAGAAAGCCATTCAAAATCAGAAAGTAGAGGTATTCTATAAAGGGGGAGATGGTGTGCATCGATACCAGGATCATTTGTGTGTTTCGATTATTGATGATTTGAGAAATTGGATATTGCACGAGGCCCATGGTTCCAAATACTCTATACATCCAGGTGCCACCAATACGTACGGTGACCTGCGGAAAGTCTATTGGTGGAATGGCATGAAGAAGAACATTATAGAATTTGTGGTTAAGTGTCCGAATTTTCAGCAAATGAAGGTTGAGCACCAGACACTAGGAGGTGTGCTTCAAGACATCAATATTCCTTCTTGGAAATGGGAGGATATCAACATGGATTTCATTACAGGGTTGCCTCACTTCGCCGGCAATATGACTCCATTTGGGTTGTTGTACACAGGTTGAGTAAAGTAGCTTATTTCCTATCAAGCAAAACTACCTATTCAGCGGAGGATTATGCTAAGTTGTACATTCGGGAGTTAGTTTAGTTGCATGGAGTTCCAGTTTCCATTATATCAGATAGAGGTACTCAGTATACCTCTCAGTTTTAGAGATTGTTTCAAAAGGGACTTGGTACTCAGGTCAAGCTTAGCACAACGTTTCATCTGCAAATGGATGGTCAGGCAGAGCAGACTATTCAGACTCTCGAGGACATGTTGAGAGCGTGTGTTATTGACTTCAAGGGTAGTTGGGATGATCATTTTCCTCTCATTGAGTGTGCATATAACAACAGCTACCATTCCAACATTCAGATGGCTCCATTTGAGGCTCTCTATAGGCAGAGGTGTAGATCACCTATTGGTTGGTTTAAGGTCGGTGAGGCTACATTGATAGGACCAGATTTAGTCCATGAGGCTATGGAGAAAGTTTAGCTCATACAGGACAGGTTGAAAATAGCTCAGAGTCGCCAAAAGTCCTATGTGATGTGAGAAGGAGAGAACTTGAATTTGAAGTCGATGATTGGGTGTTTCTAAAGGTGTGTCCCATTGAAGGGAGTGATGAGGTTCATAAAGAAAGGAAAACTCAGTCCCCGTTATGTTGGCCCATACCAGATTGTGAAATGGGTTGGCAAGGTAGTATATGAGTTGGTTTTGCCCTCAAATTAGCTTCAGTCCATCCAGTTTTCCATGTTTCACTCTTAAAGAAGTGTTTGGGTGATCCAGCTCTATTATTTCGGTAGACAATGTCGGTATGAAAGATAGCCTTAGTTATGAAGAGGTTCCAGTAGAGATACTGGATCAGTTGGTTCGCAAGATAAGGAAAAAAGAAGTAGCTTTAGTTAAGGTTCAATAGAGGAATCAGAATGTTGAGGGAGCTACGTGGGAAGTTGAAGCAGATATGATGGCTAAATACCCGCATTTATTCCCTTCCGGCTCAGTTCCAACTTGAGGTATTAGTTTCCTCCTTAGTACTCTATTCAGTTTCATGTTCAGCTCTTGTATCTCAATTTCTTTCATGTAAATGGATGTAAATGTGACTTGGGAATTAAGTTCAGTCATGTAGTTTAATTCAGAGTCATTCACTCCGTCATTTTTCAGCATGTATGTTCAGTATTTGAATATGGTGATTTCATTTCTTTATTTTCTATGTGTTTTCCCACATTCGAGTATGAATGTCCCTAAGCGGGAGATATTATAATACTCTGGAAGTGCCTAAGACTAGACCCGGGATTTAAAAATGAAAAGAAATAGAAATTTGAAAAATCTTCTCAGAACGGGTCATTACACGAGTTGTTGGAGGGACTAACGACTCGTTGGATATGCCCGTGAAGAGATACTGCAGGTCTGGAGTTGGGAGTGACGGGTCTCAGGATGACAAGTAAAAGGTTACAATGAGTCATTGAAGGTAGTCGTGGTGAGGTTGGTTCTGGATCAAAGGGGAAGTAACGAGTTGTGGTACGAACCGTTGTTGGAAGCAACGGGCCGTTGTCAGCACTCGTTTGAAAGAATTCCAAGTTAAGGCAACGGGGACAACGACTGGCAGCAATGAGTCGTTGGAGCTTGTAACGACTCGTTCTGTCCAGTCATGGTAGGGGATCTGAGACCTGATTAAGGGGTGTAACAATGAGGGGTGTGACAGACTGTTGGAGCTAGTAACGGTCCGTTGTGACACCCGTTGTCACTAACAGAGCAGTTTTCAGGAAATTCATTAAGGGTATTTTCGTCATTCCTAATCTCTCGGGTCCTAAACTATGTCATTTTAAGCTCGAAATAGAGTATTTTAAGAGGGGTTATGCCATTCTAAAACTATCCTAATTCATGCATGCAAGCTTAAGGGGTTCTGAGAGGTGATCAAGTCTAGCTTCTCCAATTGCATCCTCAATTCTCTTTAGGCTATCAAGGAAGTGTGAGAATCATATCCTTTCAGGTATGTAAGGCTATGAATGGGTGCAATTTTCCACACCCATTCCCAGTTCCCTCTCAATTCATGATGTTCTAATTGATGGTTCGATGACGTTCTTACCCAATGCATGAATTCATAAGTTTTATTCATAGGTATGATCTAAACATGCTTCAAATGATGAATTAAGATGAATGGGCAGATTTTACAATGTTTTAAATTATAAATTATGTTTTAATTTTTATAAATTATGATGCCCATCTATGAATGTTCATGAAAGTTGAAATTTATGAGTTATGAGCTCAAGTATGATGAGATGTTTATGAATAACGTATGACTTTGATATACCTATGTTTATGTTCATTTTTCAAAGTGAATCAAGTTGATTTCGAGCATGTGAAAGTATTGGCAAGCCTATATGATTAAGTATATTTTATGATTTCATGAATTAGCTTACCACATGATTTTGGAGTCAAGACTCCCATTATTTTTCATCTTGTGGTATGGTTTGAGCCAAGGCTCCTCACGTTATAATTTTTGATTATGCATGTATATTATTATTTAGCTTCGTCACTAGACAATGGCCGGCTTCATTGAAATATGATGGAGAGCATATGCATGTTTTTGAGAGTAGTGTCTAGCACCGAGTAGGCTAAGGGCCAGTCAACCCTGTGCCTCAAAACTACGCGCCAATGTAGGTATGATTAGATTATTTGGATTTGGAGCTTTCCCCTGCCCCCAAGGGGCCTTGAGCTTGATATCGATATCATGGTAGCATCTTTAGCCTTGGCAAGGCTTTAGACGGCGCTGCCCACTTGAGTGTGATAGTCAGGACCACGTAAGCTCTATCGTGGTAATGTCAGTTACATGATGAGTCTCCCATTGTTCCTCGTGATTTTAGTTATGCATATTTATCATTCATGATATATATATTTTTATGCAGGTTTGACCCAATGTTCAGTTTTACTTATGATTATCAGTTTTCAGCTTTGGGTCATTCAAATAAGTTATGATATGCAGTTATGTTCAGATCATAATTTCAGAAAATAGCATGCAAGCCTTACTCTCAAAATCTTATCTTGATTATGTTTTATGTTATGCATGTTTTAATGATTTCATTTACTTAAATGGTTTTACTTACCTTGCATACTCGGTACATTCTATGTACTGACCGCATACTCTATGTTATATTATTTTATGATACAGACTATGATCTCCAGACTCAGTCCCATCACTAGCCAGGTTCTGGAGTTAGCATCCAGCTTCAGTTGGTTAGTCCTCATCTACCGAGTATGCTTCTTTATTAGTTATCTTTGTATTTTCAGTTTCAGAATAGAGAGTTAGTTGGGGTCTTGTCCCATCAATTCATCAGAAATAGAGGTTTTTCAGGCATAAATTGTAATCAACTTCAGATTCACGTTTGTATTATTATGTTATGTTATGTTTAGACTTTTGCTATGTTTATCATGATTGATCTTCAACTTTTAATGATTGAGTTAGATGTATGTTCATGCCATGGGTCGCCTTGGAGTCTCTCGAGGCTCCTTGTCCCGTGTCTCGATCTGGGCCTATGTTCGGTCATGTCAACCAGATTCAGTTCATGAGGGTATGGAGAAAGTCCAGCTTATAATGAAGAGGCTGAAAAAAGCTCAGAGTCATCAAAAGTCCTATGCAGATATGAGAAGGAGAGAACTTGAGTTTGAAGTTGCTGATTGGGTGTTTCTGAAGGTGTCTCCCATAAAGGGAGTGATGAGATTGGGGAATAAAGGGAAGCTTGGTCCTCGATATGTCACCCCATACAAGATTGTGAGATGTGTTGGCAAGGTGGCTTATAAGTTGGAGTTGCCCTTAGAATTGACTTCAGTACATTCAGTTTTCCATGTTTCACTCTTGAAGAAGTGCATTGGTGACCTAACTTTGGTTGTACCAGTGGGGAGCATAGGTGTGAAAGATAGCCTTAGCTATGAGGAGGTACCAGTTGAAATTCTTAATTGTCAGGTTCGGAAGTTGAGGAACAAGGAGGTAGCTTCAGTAAAGGTTTTGTGGAAGAATCAGCATGTTGAGGGAGCTATTGGGAAGCCAAGGTAGATATGATGGCTAAATACCTGCACTTTTTCCGATCCGGCTCAGTTCCAGCTTGAGGTACCAGTTTCCTCCTTAGTACTCTCTTTGGCTTCATGTTTAGTTCATGTCTCTTAGTTTGCTGTATGTCTATTCTTGTATGTGTGATTCATGAATTCAACTCCGTCTTGTGTTTCAGTCCGGAGCAGTTACTCCGTCAGTTTTTAGCTTTAGGTTCTCAATATTTGGGATGGCAGGTCCTTTTTCTCAGTTATTCAGTGTGTTTACCCATATTCGAGGATGAATATTACCAAGGGGGAGATATTGTAATACCCCAAAAGTTTCTAAGGAAATAGATGGGCAAATTAGAAATGAGTTCTGCAGAAAAATCTGGTTTTTTGCTCCAGAACAACTCGTGGTACTAGTCGTGATAGAAAGTGATGGGTCGTGGTCTCAGTCGTGGTGGATTTCTAAAGTTGGTGATTGGACCATATGAGGTGTTGGTGCAACTCATAGTTAGGAGTCGCAATGAGTTTCCTTGTGGCACCAAGGTATGATATCATGGATCTTGGTATGACTCGTAGTAGGTAACAATGAGTCGGATGGGAGTCATGGTTAGGATTTGGCAAGTGAAGGGGATGATGTCACGAATGACAGTACGACTCATGGTAGGACACCAGGAGTAGTGATATGCAATCGTGGTGAGATTCAGGGATGCTACAGGGAGGAACAGTGGTGACCACCAAAGGTAACCACGAGTCATTACTTCATGGTACGACTCATGGTGAGAGTCGTGATAACCTGCAGTCCCCATTTTTCTAGACTTTTTATTGGTATTTTTGTAATTCCTAAGTTCCTAAATCCTAAACTACGTCATTTGGAGTTCGTTTATAAGGATTTTAAGAGAGTTTAGCCTATCCTAATTCATTTAACTCTCATGCATGCAAGAGTAGAGGTTTCTCTATGAAGATCAAGATTGAAACCCTCCAATTCTCTTGGGCTTTCAAGAAAGAGTATGGAATCAGATTTTCCAGGTATGTAGGGCTATGAATGAGAGTTCCTTTCACTCTCATGCTCAAAATTATCTTCAATTCCACGAATTTAAGTCCTAGATCAAGTTCATGATATTATGAGGCTTATTCCTAATTCTATGAAATTCTCTATGATTTGTATATGGGTCAACTCCCTTCATATTTCAAATCATGTTTTAAGATCTATGGGCAGGTTTATACCTATTCTGGTTATTAATTCATAGTTTTAAATTTAATAAATTTATGCCCAATTATGCAAGTTTCATGAAAAGGCACGTTTATGATTCTGTATGATTTTGATTCTCTTAAGCCCTAAATTATGATTTATGATATGATTTCCCTCAAGTACTCGTCATGTTTATGAATTTCAAGTATAGTGATTTTTCTCAAGCATGTATGTTCTTCATGATTTATGAGTTTATGATTTTGGCCGACTCACGGGCCCTAATTCATGGCTAATCATGTATTTCAAGTATGTTATGATTTATCTAGCCATGAATTTCACGTATGACTTCACGATTACTATATGAGCCTCAATGTGCATGATTTTGGGAACAGTGTCTAGCACCGAGTAGGCCCAACATTTAGGTAAACTCCGTGGTCTCAGTACTATGCGCCAACGTAGATTTATATTTATGGACTCTAGATCGGTCCCTATTAATGATATCACGTCATGCACTTCCTTGGCCTGGCAAACCTAGAACGGCTCTGCCCACTTGAGCGAGATAGTTGAGGTATCATGTAAGCTCTATCATGATAGTGTCGGTTAAGATGAGTTCTCCCATTGATCCTCATTATTTATGCATTATTATATTTATGATAATTTTGCTCAAGTTATGTTTTTACAAGGTTTCTCTTATGGTTATGATTATGACTACATTAAATCTTGAGCCTTATGTTTATTTTATGACTCATTGCATGTTCTGTACTGTCCTACTCTGATGAACTCTTATGTGTTTTGATTAGTTCATTTTACTTATCTTGCATACTCAGTACATTTCAAGTACTGACCCCATACTCCATATTGTATCGTTTCACGACACAGGCTCCCACATTCAGGGTCAGTCTCTTTGTTAGCCAGTCGTCAAAATTCAGTTCAGCCAGCTTTTGGTGATTCCTCATCCTTCGAGGACCTTCAATTAGTTTTACTATTTCTATTTTCAGTTTCAGACTATTAGTGAGCTAGTTAGGGTCTTGTCCCATCAGCTTGTCAGTATGTAGAGGCTTTTCACACATAGTGTTGTATTCAGTTTCGATTCAGTGTTTTGTATTTCCATTGTTCAAATGTTTAATATTCAGAATTCTGCTATTTTAGAATTTATCTTCTTTTCACCTTAATTATGTTGGGTTAGTTATCATATTAGTGTCATGGGTCGACTTGGAGCTATTTATGGTTCTAGGTCCCACGTCTCGATCCGGGCCTAAGTTTAGGTTGTGATAGTGGCTGACTTAAGAAAGTTCTTTGAAAGATTGCGGAAGTATAATCTCAAGATTAATCTAGCCATGTGTGCATTCAAATTTCCGTCTGGGTAGCTTTTGGGCTTTATAGTTAGTCAGAGAGTCATTGAATTAGACCCCTCCATGATAAAGGCCATCCAAGAAT
Source organism: Datura wrightii (assembly GCA_035772735.1). Taxonomy (NCBI): domain Eukaryota; kingdom Viridiplantae; phylum Streptophyta; class Magnoliopsida; order Solanales; family Solanaceae; genus Datura; species Datura wrightii. Next base: position 152,198,408 of record JASDFA010000018.1, read on the forward strand.
TGTCAACCCGAAGAATAAAGCTGAAGTTATAAGCTTTCTTGGGAGGTTAAACTATATCAGAAGGTTCATTGCTCAGCTCATAACCACATGTGAGCCCATATTCAAGCTATTAAAAAAGGAAGCGATCGTGAAGTGGACAAGCGAGTGTCAAGAAGCTTTTGATAAGATTAAGAAATATCTATCAAACCCTCCAGTATTGGTCCCTCCCAGAACCTGGTAGGCCTTTGTTTTTATATTTTTCAGTGATAGATATCTCCTTTGGTTGTGTCCTCGGTCAATATGATGCCACAGGAAGAAAGGAACAAGCAATCTATTATTTGAGCAAGAAGGTCACAATCTATGAAGTAAAGTACACTCTTTTAGAAAAGACATGTTGTGCCCTAACTTGGGTTGCTAAAAAATTGAAGCATTATCTTTCATCCTAAACGACTTACCTCATATCTCAAATGGATCCTTTGAAGTATATCTTTCAGAAACCTATGCCAACTGGCAAGCTAGCAAAATGGCAGATTTTACTTGTAGAGTTCGACATTGTGTGTGTTACCCGTACCGCTATGAAAGCACAAGCATTGGCTGATCATTTGGTAGAAAACCCAATGGATGATGAGTATGAGCCATTGAAAACATACTTTCCTGATGAAGAAATAAATTCAGTTGAGGAAGAAATGCGAGATGATAGTTATGTTTGGAAGTTATATTTTGATGGGGCTGTCAACATTAAAGGTGTACGGAATGGGGCAGTCCTTATTTCACCAATCGGGCATCATTACCCTACCACAACATGACTTTGTTTCTTTTGTACTAATAATACAACAAAATATGAAGCTTGCATCATGAGTTTAAACATGGTGATAACTAGATTTACACGAGTTAGTAGTTTGGGAGATTCTGACTTGCTTATGCATCAAGCTCAAGGTGAATTGGAAACTTAAGACATTAAGCTCATTTCGTACAGACAATGTCTGGAGGACCTCAGTAAAAGGTTCAAGTCCATTGAGTTCAGATATATTCCCAGATTTTATAATGAGTTGGCTGAAACTTTGGCCACTTTAGCATCAATGTTTCCATACCTAGGTAATACTTATATCGACCCATTGAACATTCAGATTAGAGATCAACATGGTTATTGCAATACAATTGAAGTAGAGCCATATGGTGAGCTGTGGTATCATGATATTAAACTATTATTGAAAATGAAAGAATATCTAATACGCGCCAATGAAGATCAAAAGAAAACTATTAGACGACTCGCCAATGGTTTCATTTTGAGTAAAGATATCTTATATAAGCGAACTCCAGATCTAAACCTGTTGAGATGTGTGAATATTCAAGAAGCTGAAATGATCATAAAAAAGTGCATTTGGGGGTATGTGGCCCGCACATGAATGGATATGTTTTGGCGAAGAAGATTCTACGAGCAAGATACTATTTGCTTACAATGGAGTGAGATTGTTTCTGTTTTGTTCGCAAGTGTATTAATGCTAGATTCATACTGACTTGGTGGACTTACCCCCTCTAGAGTTGCACCCTATTTCTTCTCCTTGGACTTTCATTGCTTAGGATATAGATGTTATTGGGCAATTGAACCAAAAGCTTCTATAATCACTAATGCATTTTGGTTGCCATTGACTACTTCACCAAATGGGTAGAAGCTGTTACTCTCAAATCAATCACCAAAAAAGCAGTGAAAAATATTATACATACCAATATATAAGTCGTTTTGGCATTCCGAGGACCATTATTACAAACAATATAGCAAATCTTAATAGTAATCTAACGAAAGAGGTATGCGAACAATTTAAAGTTAAACATCACCATTCTACCCTATATCGGTCCAAAGCTAATGGAGCTGTTGAAGCATCGAACAAATATATCAAGAAGATTCTTCAAAAGATTGTCCAAGGGTCTAGGCAGTGGCATGAGAAACTGCCATTTTCTCTTTAGGGATATCGTACCACTACGCGTACTTCGGTTAGCGCAACTCCTTCCCTATTGGTTTATGGGACTGAAGCGGTCATACCTGCAGAAGTTGAGATTCCCTCCCTTTGAATTATTGTAGAAGCAGAAATTGATGACATTGAATGGGTCAAGGCCAGGCTAGAACAACTATCACAGATAGATGAAAACGGTTAGCAGCAGTTTTCTTTGGTCAATTATACCAACAAAGGATGGCCCGAGCTTACAAAGAAAAGGTGTGTCCAAGGCATTTTGAGATAGATCAACTTGTTTTGAAACGCATCCTTCCACACTAGGAGGAGGCGAAGGGAATGTTTTTCCCAAATTGGCAAGACCCATATATAATCAAACAAGTATTGTCAAAGGGAGCTTTACAATTGGCAGATATAGAAGAAAAGGTGGTAGACATATTTGTTAATGCAGACTCAGTAAAAAGATACTATGTCTGACGCATTTTTTACTGGAGCTTCTTTACTTAGCATTCCCAGATAGGGATGATGAAAGGTTATCATTTTCTCTACCCAAACAATACTTACCCCTTATTATCCCTATTGAGCTTTACACAATTTCCTTTGTTTTTTCCTCTTTAGAACAATTAAGCAAGTAAATAAAAATAAAATAAATAAATAAATAAATCATGTGTTCAGATTGAACTACATTCAACCTGATTCCTAAAAGGATACATAGGCAGCCCTATGTCGGGGTTCGGTCCAACCACTCAAATAAATAAAAATCAGATTTTCTCAGTAACTGGGGCATAATTTTATTTTTATTTATTTTTTGTATTTCAGTAAATAGTTCCGAAGTTGTAATTCATTCTAAAATCCTTTTTGACTGTCCCCGTAAATACCTTCTGATCTATCTTTGAGAATGTTAAGTTTAACGTGCCGGTCATATCTGACTACATGCTACATATAACTTCTTGCTTATGGACACAAAGAGAAAAAATATATATAATATAAAAAATAATAGATTCTTATTGGTGAAAACCCTTACGAGCACCAAAAGGCGATTGTAACTTGAAAAAAAATAGAGAGAGTCTTATTGGTGAAAACCCTTATGGGCACCACAAGGCGATTGTAAGTTGAAAAGAATGAGAGAGTCTTATTGGTGAAAACCCTCACAAGCACCACAAGGTGATTGTAAGTCGAAAAGAATGAGAGAGTCTTATTTGTGAAAACCCTCACGCGCACCACAAGGTGATGTAAGCTGAGAAAAAAATGAGAGAGTCTTATCGGTGAAAATTCTCATGGGCATCATAAGGCGATGGCAAATTAAGAAAACTAAATTGAGGGAGCTAGTGGGTGAAAACTCACAAATGACACTTTGATCAGACGAGAGGTTTCTTTCTCAGCAAGAGCACGATAAAGTAGAGAATTCAGGTTCAAATTGTAGGGGACAATATACTATGATATTAGAAAACTCAGAAGGATCAAATGTCCACTTCAAAATGCATGTCATGATTCATTGGAGTCGGCATATACCTCCAGATAAGCTCCCCCCCCCCATTTTTCTTTTCCTTTTCCTTTTTGTTTTCTTGAAAGTGACACCTTTTGTTTAAACTAAATCTCTTTACCTTCATTTTTGTCATTTTCTAATTGTTGTCTATAATAAATTTTTATAGTCCCTTTTGGTATAATCTTGCATCAAACTCAAAAAAAAAAGTAAAGGTTGCGAAATTGACTATGGTTTTCCAGTGTTACAGAGCAATGACTATTGGGCATACACGACATTGGAAGCAATATAAAGTCGTTTGCGGTTAACCCTGATAAGTGCAAGGCCTAAAAGAAAAATAGTTATTCTTAGATATGAAAAATAATCACCAAAGAAAGATATGATTCAAGAACGAAATCTACTACACCGCATATAGAAAATGAGACTAGATCAAACTAGTCAAAATGAGTATTAAAAGATGAAGGTGCAAGGCCTCCAAATAAGTTATTCAATCATCAACAAAGTCGGTTTTATAGAAGTTGGGAGAATGCAAAGGCAGTTTTCACAAGGATATCATGGCCACAAATCGACCATCAATTTTCAACTCACAAATCTTTCTTTGTTCAAAACAGGGGCAAAACAGTTGTGAAAAATGACTTCTGAGAATAAAAACAAGTTTCACAAAGTGGTATTCTCAAATCTCTACTTTTTCTTTGCTATCTGTATGATCATTGTAGGGTCTCTTACACTATGTAAAAAAAATTAAAAATTAATTAAATAAAATAATAATAATAAATAATTATTTTTTAAAAAAACCCTATCTTCTCTTTTCATGGCTTCACAGGGTACAACATTTCCTGGTTGTACTATAGGAAAAAAACCTTATCTTCTTTTTATGTCTTCACAGGGTACGACATCTGCTGGTTAACAAAAACCCCTATATTTCTTTTCATGGATTCACAGAGTACAATATCCCCTGGTTTCATTTTAGAGAATAAAAACCCTTATTTTCTTTCCATGGCTTCACAAGGTACGACATCCCCTAGTTGCATTTTAGAGAACAAGAACCCCTACATTTCTCTTCATGGCTTCACAGGGTACGACATCCCTCGATTGCATTTTAAGGAACAAAAACCCCTATGTTTCTTTTCATGGCTTCACAAGATACGATATTTTCTGGTTGCATCTTAGCGAACAAAAATCCTATCCTCTTTTATGGATTCACAAGGTACGACATCCCTTGGGAGCATTGAAAAAAAAATATTTTTTTCTCCTTCACGGCTTCACAGAGTACGACATCCCCCTGGTTGCAATTTAGGAAATAAAACCTCATAGTTATTTTATTTGTCATATCTAGTTTAAATTATTATCTTTTTCTTATGTTCGATGAGAGGAGTTAGTTTATAATTTTATTAATAAAGCACAAAATTTTTCTAGTGCAAACTGGGACAGAAAAATTTTATTTGTTTTTATTTATCTTTGGTGGCTTGCACATTTATTTGGAAAAGTCAGATTAGATGCTCAAGAATACTCAATCTCAAAGACAGCTAGAGTCACTTTGATACAATGCATGCAGTGACCTAGATTTCTAGATTCATCTTTCCAACTTAAGTCTAACCAAGAAACAAACATGCAAGGATATCCAATGAATTGTCATTTGGAAGAGCGTTAGTGACTCAATCCAAGTGACATGTTCAAATCTCAAATTCTAATTTCAAGATCAAATTTTGAGACCAAGGTACCCAACTGAAGAAAATGTTGTGATAACTGAAGATTCCAAAATGAAGACCTAAAAGAAGAGAGTCAAGATAAGTAGAGTAGATAGGATCTTGTATTTTTTATTTTGATGTAATAACATGAGCAACATCCATGGGACCTTACTCAACTCTCCAACTCATTCCCCTGCACATTCGTCCGTCCGCTTGAACTACGCATGACTCGATTTCTTTATAACTCGGGATATGTAGGCTGCCAAAAATCAGGACCCGGTCACAACTCTTTTTCTTTTAATTTTTCTCCTACTTTGAATAAATTGTTAGGTTAAAAATTAGTCACGTTGTTCACTTCTTTGCCTGAAAACTCTCCGTGTTTTCAGGTAAAGAGGGGCATGTTATGAACAATAATTTTTGACCAAGTCTAAAATTCTACGCCTTTTAATTTTATTTATTTAAATATTTCTTTTAGAATTAAATTAAATATTTTTATATTTTATATTATTTTTAGTAAGCCTATTTAAAAGATTTAAAAATCGCAAAAGAATAAATAGTCACTTTTAGAATAAGTTTTATTTTACTAATGTTATTATTTTATTTTATTATTATTATTTAATTTTTAAAAAATATTTTAAAAGAGTTATTGTTATTATTATTATTTTTATTTACAAATATATATATATATATATATATATATATATATATATATATATATATGGGAAAACGACTGAAGCTATAAGAAAAAAAAGGGAAACGGCTTAAAGAAAAAAATTTTAAAACACTAATCTAATTAACTAACCTACATTAACTCAGAAACCTCTCCAAAAAATCCACTCCTTCACATCTCTCAACCCCACACTCCCAAAAAAACTCACACCTCTTCGCTTATTTTACTCACCATCACTCTACCAAATCTTCTCGTTTTAGCTAGACAACAAATACAAGGAAAATAATTTAACATACACATACACAGTAAAAAAAAAGCACAGAGACAGACAGAAAAAAATGAATATAGAAAAAAAAAGAGAGAAAGAACTGAAAAAACATATAAAAACGGAAGAGAAGAAAATCAAGGTCTTGTTGCTCTTATTCGGACTGTTGCTGCAGTATTCAGTTAGTAAAAAGTTCATTCTTATTTATCAACTTTTTTATTTATAAGAATTTGCTTGTACTTACATATCCAATATCAATTAAATTATATTATTAATGAGTAGGCTATTTCTTGTGTGTATTCATTTATATTTTGAGTTAGCATATTGCGATGTTGATTTAAATAACAAAATATTTGATTTAGTTAGATAAATATGAACTGCTTGTGCATCTAAGAAAAATTAATAGCGGTACTTACTCATGAATTTCAAGATTATCGAATTTTAAAAAACATAATAATTTCTTTTTTGTATTATTAATATGCTTAATAATATAAAACTAACAAAATTTAAATTTTATTTAACTAGTTATTTTGTTAATTTTTTTTAATGCCAAAATAAATATAGCCAAAAATTTAGATAAACTAAAAATAATTTTTTTTTAAAAAAAAAGAAACAGTAAAGAAAGAAAAGAGGAAAAAAAAGTAAAAAGAAAAAATATTGAAAACAGTAAAGAAAGAAGAGAGAAAAAAAAAAGAAAAAGAAAAAAAAGAAAAAAAAGAAAAGACAAAGAAAGATATAAGAAATCAAGAATCAGAAAACAAAGGAATAACAAAAAAGGTGACGAACAAAAAAACGAAAAAAAAGTAACAGAATGGAGAAAAATGAGGGAAAAGGAGATAGTTTTTCTTTAATGCAGATAAAGTCTAAAATTAATTAAGTCTAAAATTAATTAAGTAGAAAATTAAATAATATACATAATTAATTTATGTGTTGATGTTATGTATTTTTTTTATAAAAAAAATAGTATGTCTGTATTTTATTTTGCTAGTGATGACAAACATGTTATATGTATGTATTTTATTTTATGTAAAATTACTATATTAGCAATATTAATTTTATAAATATATAGCAATAAAGTAGTATTTGTTTTTATTAACAAAATTAACTTATCATTAAATAATTTTATTGATTATTATTTACTACGATTCTTAATTAATATCCATTTAATTCTAATTTTCATGTGTGCGATTTTGCTCCTTGACTCTCTAATAAAATGAGTTGACCATATGTATGGTTACGTTCCTTGGCCAGCGCAAACAAATAATTTGAAAGGCTATGTGTGCGGTTACGCTCCTTAGCCCCTTAATTAAATAATTATATCATAAATTATAATTTATAAGATTTTACGATATTATAATGATTAATATTATAGTAATATTACAATTATAATACTTGATTATAAATTATCAAAATTCATCAATTATTTTATATGTATTGTAAATTATAGTAGTATTACAATTATATATAAATTCATATTATATTTTATCACATATCTATATTTATATAAATTATAATAGCGTTATATTAATTTAAATATATAATTGCATACATATTATAAATTTTAATTGTAGATGTAATTATATAAAATTAAACAAGCCTTTATAATTACATATTCATTAAATTATTATGAGGGAGCGAGACAGGATGCGAATTAACTTCAAATCATTCACAAAAAGAAAAGAATTAAATAATCAAGTAAGCAAGGAAATAGTATTATAAAACCAACAAAAGTTATTTTATTCAAGAATTAATTTAAGTCAGACATGCGTCGTGGGACTCGACGGGTGCCTGAGACCTTCCCCTCGGTCAACAAAATTCCTTACTCAATTTCTAGTGCGCAGACCAATAACTTGAGAGTCAAACTTTCCTTTTGATTAGGGATTTAATAAGGTGACTTGGAACAACAAAACTCAATTCCAAGTGGCGACTCTGTAAATAAATAATTCCTTTTTCAAAATGTCACTTTAATTGAATTTTTTTTTTCAAAATCCTCCTTGAAATGGGGGGACGGAAAACAAAAGAATGTGACAGAAATATAGTTCGAGTATATAAAAAATTGTATCTAATTTGTATGATTGGTATGAATTAGTGATTGTATTGATAAGAAGTGAGGCTAGAAATAAAAGTTCGAATCTAAAAAAAGTGTGCTCTAAAAATGGAAAAAATGTCAAGGTTGTACTGATATCTTAAAAAAGATAAGTCTAAAAGGATGGTAATGGGTGTGGAATAAAATGGTACCATTGAAGGGTAATCATAGAGACTGAAAATGGGTGTAAGGGTTTGAAAAGATTCAAAGCTCAAAATAAGTCAACCAAAATTGTCAGATAAAGTGGACGAGCTTAAAGATGGCATGTAAAGTGTATATATATATAACTAAATATAATATGTGTAAAAAATAAAGAATATGTAATAAATAGAGAACATGTAAAAATAAAGAATAGGAGTTAATTCAACTGAAGAAGCGATTAAAATCTCATGTACAATGACCTAAAAATTCTAAGAGTAGATTCACCTAGATTGATAAAGAATATCTAGGAAACTCCCATCAATCTCTGAAATTAAAAAATTCAAAAAAGGGTAGAGGAGTATAAGACAACATCTCACGTGAACCTTAGTATACGATCAAGACTCAGTAGAATCGTGATTACGATTAAATAGAGTGGCAAAGAATAAATAATGTGTAGCAGTACTTAGAATATTCAACTACAATGTATGAAATAATGAATCAAAGGATTTATATGCACATGGATGTAAAGAATTTACATATGTAAGGAATGTAGATAATTTACGTGCAAAATACAAATAGCTTATACAATTCACAATGTGTAAAAAAAAATAAAGAATAAAAAAATTAAAGAGTTAATATGGGTGAAAATGTAAATAGAAATGCCTTCCTTTGGAAATTTGAGTCTACTAGGGATAATCCTCAGCAAACATATCATTATGTTGCATCCTATTTTTATCAAGGTTTAAATAAAGTACAATTATGGACTCTAAAAGGATTAGTTATTATACAGAATTGCCACCTAAATTTAGGAAAAATTGAAAACCCCATTTATTTATATGACTTAGAACTAGTTTGCGTGAACCAGTTTAGATTACATAAAAGGATTAAAATTATTCTTAAGAGCAGGTGTTAGACATCCTTTAGAATTCATAAAATGTGACTCCAAAGTGAAGTTAATTTATCACGGGAGGAAGTAAATTCATTGTTTTCCAAGTATAGAGTATATACAGTAAAAATAAAAATTTGTACCAAAGAGTGGTGCAAATACACGTATAGAAGAATGTGTAAAAATATATATGAGAGTATATAAAATAATGCATATAAAGAATTTAACATATTTGAAAGAATATTAAAAAATTATGTGTGTATATCGTGTGTGTGGTATAAATATATATTAAGTATATAAAAAATGGAAAAAGATCAAACTTACCCTCGAACTATTGGATTTTTTTATTTGTATAGACAATAGAGAATAAGGAATGAATATTTTTAAAAAACCTAGCGGCCACCGTCCCTAAGCTTGCCTAACACCAGAGAACCCATATTTACCTACAATTCACGGTGGCCATGGCCACCATCTCGTATGGACAGCCTCCCCCTGGGGAGGAAGTCAAGTCACCGTTAAATTTTTCAGGAACTTTACATCCAACACCAATCCAAGCCAAATCAATCCCCATGAAACCGGTCACTTATTTGCATGGAGAGCCTAGGATGGTTTGGGAGGAGGAGGATATTAATCAAATGATAATAAAGAAAAATCTTTAATTTGAAATCATTGGAAAATTCTCGTATGGATTGCCTGATATTCATGATCTATAGAAACTAATTCCTAAATAATTCCATCTAAAAGGGGAGTGCAATATTGGGGTATTGAACAACTGACATGTATTGATTAGAGGGGTCAACATGGAGGATTATGTTAGTCTTCTATCAAAATCAGTTTCCCACCTAACTCATAGGCGATGGACTTATACTATGGGGACTTTGAAGTGAGATCCATTATTTGATCCAGAGGAGGAGACAACAACTTCTATTGCTTGGATATCCTTTCCCTCCCTCCTATCAAATGTTTTCATGAAGGAAGAAATTCTTTCATTGACTACAGCAGTAGGGAAGCCATTACAAGTGGATATGGCAATTAAGAACCAAACAAGACCTAGTTGTACTCGTGTGAAGGTGGAGGTGGATCTATTAGGGGACTTCCTTAAGAGGATTAATATAGGTATAAGAAAATAAAATGGAGAAGTGATTGGGAAGTGAATTTTAATAAAATATGACTATATTCCAAAATACTACAAGAACTGCAAGATTCAAGGGCATAATAAATAGGAATTTTATGTTTTGTATCCAGAGTTATATCTCAAGAAGGCTAAGGAAGAAACTTGACAGACACAAGGCAAAACACTAAACAGTAGTCAGAATAAGAGGAAGGAAGGCAGAAAGATGGACAAGGTTTTCAGGTTTAGAAACAGAAAGAAGCAGGGATTAATCACTGCTAGAGGGGAGGGGGGAGAAGAGAAAAGGAAATGAGATGGGAATAAAGACAACTACAGAAGGAAAATAATTTGACTACAACTAACCAGTTTGATGTGTTACATGAGAAGGAATAGGAGGAAGAGAGTACAAATGCAAAGGAAAAGAAGGAACATGAGAATAAAGGTAAAAAAACACAATGATGATAAAACGGGGACAATGGCACAATCAGAAGAGACAAGCAAGGGGAACAAGGAAAAAGGAGACAAAGCATCCACAACAATAGTTGTTTAGGAATCAAAAGGAAGGGATAAGGATTCCAATGTAGGGATGATGAGTCATGCAGGTCCTATTAAAATAGACAACAGTGTGCAGGAGGTAGGGGAAACACCAGACACATTGGTAGTATATGTCACATTAGAGCAACAAGAACAAGGACATGAGGAGGAGGGTGATTTGGAAGACAATATAAATAATATAGGGAGAACAGGGGACTTGTCCCTAAGACACATTGCAGACATGAAAGCAGGCTCCAAAAGAATAAATCTTAGGCTTCAGTGCCTTTGCAAGTCCAAACAAGGAGTAGTAGGGAGAGATCGCACAAAAGTGATCAATGATTGACAAGATAATATTCTAGAACATAAAATTTGTTAATATTCAAAACTCATTTAAGAGATTAACAGACTTAAATAGAAGACATCATTACCCATTTATAGCCCTAATGAAGCATTTTCAAGATACTTGAGTGTTAGAGCATTTTAAAAGAAGATTGGGGGTAGAGCATGGATTGGCTAACAGCTCTTCCAAGATTTGGATTTTTTAGAGAGATGTATGAAAGGGAGAGGTGGAGCTAGACACTCATTAGTAGATCACACTGAAATTTGAGGCCTCTGAAAGAAGGTTTAATTATTTCATTGTATGCAGAATGTAGTGCTCTGGAAATGTTGGAACTGTGGGAGAACTTAGGACAGTAGTCCACCACAACACAAATCCGTTGGTGGTGGGTGAAGATTTTAATGTGTTATGAATGAAGAGGAAAAACAGGGAGGCCTAGCCTTTGCTCAAAATGAAGCAATAGATTTTGCTCAATGCTTAAGCAGTTGTGCTCTAAAGGAGTTGAAAACTCTGGGGAGCAAGTTTACCTAGTGAAATGGAAAACTAGAGGATTATTGTATTGTCAAAAGGTTAGACAGAGTCCTGAAAAATCAGAAATTCTTTGACAGTCTCCGCGCAAGTGAAGTTCACCATTTGATTAGATAAGGATCAGATCATACTCCTTTGCATGTTATTTGTAGTACTGAGGATGAGGTCTTAGTTAAGCCTTTTAAGTTTCTTAATTTCTGGACTAGGCACAGTCAGTCTAAGAAACTAGTAGAGTATAACTGGAAGGTGGATTTTATGGGAACTCCTTTCATGCTTTTCAAGGAAAGCTTCATAAAATGAGGAGGGAATTAGCTTTATGGAGTAAACAAGAATATAGGGATATATTTCATAAAATTTCAACTTTGGAAGACACAATAAGAGTTATAGAAATGCAACTAGAATTTTTTCCCATTCAGGAAAACAGGATGAAGCTAATGAAGGCTGTGGCAGAAATAAATAGGTGCAGGAAAATAGAAGAGGAGTATTGGAAGAAAAAGTCAAGCATGCAGTGGCTTAAAGATGGAGATAATAACACATTTTTTTTCACTCATGTGTTAATGGAAGGAGGACAAAACTTTCAATAGGAGAAATAAGGAATAGTCAAGGAGTTGTAGTGACTACTCAAGAGGAAATAGGAAGAGAGGCTATTGCATTTTTTGAAGATCAATTTAGAGAAGAAGGGAGTTTCAATTGTTCAGAGTTATTGACCAACATTCCAAAAATAATCTCTCTAGAGTAGAATGAGGAGATAGTAAAGCTGCTTAGTGAAGAAGAAGTTAAGAAAGTGATCTTTGAACTGAATGATGATAGTACAAGTGGTCTTACTGGGTTCTCAGGGAGTTTCTTCTAGGTTTGTTGGGATATAATTAGTTCAGATGTCACTAACATGGTGAAATCATTTTTCTGTGGGCAGGAACTACCTAGGTTTATCACTTATACAAACCTTGTCCTGATTCCAAAAAAACAAAAAGTTGAAAGCTTTATTGATTACAGACCAATTAGTCTCAACACATTTGTCAATAAGATCATATCAAGAGTAGTACATGAAAGTCCGATGGAGTGTTTACCAATTATTATCTCAAAAACCAATACTGGGTTCATGAAAGGATGAAGCATAACAGAGAATATACTACTTGCATAGGAGAGTATTAGGGATATGAACTTGAGAAAAAAATAAAAAAATGTGGTAGTCAAGCTGGACATGGCCAAGACTTATGATAGAGCGTCTTGGATCTTTCTAACTAAGGTACTTAAGAGTTTTGGGTTTTCTGAGGTGATAATCGATATGGTGGGGAGGTTAATTTTTAACAGTTGGTACTCAGTCTTGATCAATGAAAAACCAACTGATGTTTTCAAGTCATCTAGGGGAGTGAAACAGGGGGACCCTATATCCCCTACCCTATTCATAATTGTTGCTGATGTCTTGACTAGAGGGCTGAATAAATTACATGAGGATGCAGTGTTCAGAGGATTTGGCTTGCCTTAATGGAGCCCAAATATAATCATTTGTCATATGCAGATGACACAATTTTATTTTGTTTAGGCGATAGAAAATCAATCAAGAAAATGGTGAGGGTTTTGGTGGAGTATGAGAGGACTTCTAGTCAGATAATTAATAGGAATAAAAGTTTCTTCTATTTACATGAGAAAACACCTTTTACTTTGGGTTCAAAATTGAGAATATGGAATGGAATAAATCAAGGAGTGTTTCCTCTAACTTATCTAGGTTGTCCAGTCTTTTACGGAAGGAGGAGAAACTCATACTTTGAACACATTATCAAGAAGATAGCTAGTAGGGTTATGACATGCCAAAACAAATGGCTTCCATATGGAGGAAGATAAATCTTAATAGCTCATGTATTAAAATCAATCCAGTATACTTGTTATCAGCCTTGAATCTACCAAAAAGAGTGATACACCATATTCACAAGACTCTTGCTAAGTCTTTCTAGAGAAAGACTGAGGGGTTAAGGGTAAACAGTGGATATCATTGGAAGACATGTGTTTACCAAATGAGGAGAGGAGAGTGGTTTTAAATCACTTCATGATGTTTCTAAGGCTCTTATGAAAACACTTTGGTGAAATTTCAGAACTTACATCTCTTTCCTATTGAGTTCATTTATATGGAACAAGTATTAAAAAAAGCTCCACCCATTTTAACACATGGTAGATGAGCTTCTCATTTATGGAGAAGAATGGTGCAAATCAGAGAAGAAGTGGAACATCATATATGGTGGCAGATAAAGGCTGAAACTACAAGCTTTTGGTTTGATAACTGGACACAAAAAGGAGCTTTATACTATACAAATGAGGCAGACCGGGTGGCTGAGGAATTAAAAGTCAAGGAATTCATTTCACATGGAAACTGGAATATAGACAAGTTGAAGGAGAAACTTTTAATGGAGATGATAAACTACATTGTAGCTAGCATAAGACCAGAAGTCAATGGGGAGATTGACAAGCCTTGGTGGATGGATAACACCAAAGGAACTTTCATAGTTAGACTAGCATATCAAAATATGAGGAGAAGAAGGGAGGAGATAGGATGGATGAATAACATATGGGTAAAAGGAATGCCTTTTAAAATATGTTTTTTCATGTGGAGGTTGTGGAAAGGCAAAATTGCAATAGATGATAATCTGAGGATGATGATTCAGATAGAATCTAGATGTTATTGTTGTGAGAATTATAAGGGGGAAACTATTATACCTCGGAAGCCTAAAGATCAGACCCGAGAGTTGAAATGAAGAAAAATTGAAATCTGGCACCAGACATCAGGACGGGTCATGAGGTGACTTGTGAGAGGAGCCCACGAGTCATGATGTGACTCGTGGGGAGGCCCAGGGAGTGAAATTGAAACTTGAGAAATAGGATCCCCACGAGAGTGACCATAATTCTTGGACAGGTCCCACGAGTCGTTAGGTCAGTCGTGGGGAGTGGGGTATGGGTAAAGAGGTGAAAAGAGGCAGGAAACTTGACGGGAGGACCCCACAAATTGTGGTTAGTCATCACGATTTGTGGGGAGGGTCGTGGTCAGTTAATTGAAAAATGTTTGGTTTTTGAGGCAGTGTACACCATGGATGGTGACCACGGGTCGTGGTCACCCAGTAACAAGTCGTGAAGTCATTCTTTATTAGCCCATGGGATAAGTTCCTTCTCTATGGAAGAAAGAGAGTGCCACAACTATTATTTCAAAAGCTCAGAGCGTGAAGGAAAAAAAAGCTACTGGGCTAAGGAATTGCACAGGAGGATAGATACATGGACGTGGCAAAATCCACGCGACCCTTCTTAAATAGGATCTATACATCTCAATCAGAAAAGAATCAAGAGAAAAAGAAAGAATCAGAATTGATCGATAGATTTCTCAAAATAAACAAAAAGGAAACGAAACATGAAACATAAATCATGGATCAACTAAGCCCTCTAGGGGACTTTCTTAAAGAGGAACCTCATGTAAATATCATGGAATAAGGTTTGATCCTATTCATAGAGATTCCGTAACTATTCTAAAAATGGAAAGTTCGACATAATTGAGATTTTTTTTGGAAATTGAAAGCAATTACTAATTCATGATCTGGCATGTACAGAATGAAAACTTCATTCTCGATTCTATGAAATTTTTATGAAAGCCTTTCATTTGCTTCTTTTCGATGGAAGTTTGATTTTCCCAGAATGTATCCTAATTTTTGGCCTAATTTTTCTTCTGATGATCGATTCAACCTCTGATAAAAAAGATATACCTTGTTTATATTTCATCTCTTCAGCAAGTTTAGCAATAAGTATGACAGCCCTATTGTTCCGATGGAGAGAAGAACCTATGATTATCTTTTCGGGAAATTTCCAAACGAACAATTTCAACGAAATCTTTTAATTTCTTATTTTACTATGTTTAACTCTATATATTCCTCTATTCATAGAGTACATTGAATGTACAGAAATGGCTATAACAGAGTTTCTCTTATTTGTATTAATAACTACTCTAGGGGGAATGTTTTTATGCGGTGCTAACGATTTAATAACTATCTTTGTAGCCCCAGAATGTTTTAGTTTATGCTCCTACCTATTATCTGGATATACCAAGAAAGATATATGGTCTAATGAGGCTACTATGAAATATTTAATCATGGGTGGGGCAAGCTTTTCTATTCTTGTTCATGGTTTCTCTTGGCTATATGGTTCATCCGGGGGAGAGAGTGAGCTTCAAGAAATAGTAAATGGTCTTATCAATACACAAATGTATAACTCCCCAGGAATTTCAATTTTTCTCATATTCATTAATGGCCGATCATTTGATTGGGCTGAAATTTGAAACGGGTGCACTTGACGATATGAATCATTTGAAAAATAAGCGTATTCGTTCTGTAGCAGATCTTTTACAAGATCAATTCGGATTGGCTCTGGTTTATTTAGAAAATATGGTTCGGGGGACTATATGTGGAGAAATTCAGCATAAATTGATACCGACACCTCAAAATTTGGTAACCTCAACTCCATTAACAACTACTTATGAATCCTTTTTCAATTTACACCCATTATCTCAAGTTTTGGATCGAACTAATCCATTGACACAAATAGTTCATGGGAGAAAATTAAGTTATTTGGGCCCTGGAGGACTGACAGGTCGCACTGCTACTTTTCGGATGCGAGATATCCATCCTAGTCACTATGGACGTATTTGCCGAATTTACACATCTCCAGGAATCAATGTTGGACTTATTGGATCCTTAGCAATTCATGTGAGGATTGGTGATTGGGGATCTCTAGAAAGCCCTTTTTATGAAATTTCTGAGAGGTCAACCAGGGTATGGATGCTTTATTTATCACAAGGTAGAGATGAATACTATATGGTAGCGGCGGCAAATTCTTTAGCCTTAAATCGGGATATTCAGGAAGAATAGGTTGTTCCATCTCGATACCGCCAAGAATTCTTGACAATTGCATGGGAACAAGTTCATCTTCAAAGTATTTTTCCTTTTTAATATTTTTCAATTGGAGTTTCCCTCATACCTTTTATCGAACATAATGATGCGAATCGAGCTTTAATGAGTTCTAATATGCAACATCAAGTAGTTCCTCTTCCTCACTCTGAGAAATGCATTGTTGGAACTGGGTTGGAAAAACAAGCAGCTCTAGATTCGGGGGCTCTTGTTATAGCCGAATGCGAGGAAAGAGTAGTTTATACCAATACTGACAAGATTCTTTTAGCAGGTAATAGAGATATTCTTAGCATTCCATTAGTTATATGTCAACGTTCCAATAAAAATTTGTATGCATCAAAAACTCTAGGTTCCTTGGGGTAAATGCATTAAAAAAGGACAAATTTTAGCAGATGGTGCTGCTGCGGTTGGTGGCGAACTTTCTTTGGGGAAAAATGTATTAGTAGCTTATATGCCGTGGGAGGGTTACAATTCTGAAGATGCATTACTTATTAGCGAGCGTTTGGTATATGAAGATATTTATACTTCTTTTCAAATACAGAAATATGAAATTCAAACTCATGTGACAAGCCAAGGCCCTGAAAAAGTAACTAATGAAATACCGCATTTAGAAGCCCATTTACTCCGCAATTTAGACAAAAATGGAATTGTGATGTTGGGATCTTAGGTAGAGACCGGTGATATTTAGTAGGTAAATTAATACCCCAGGTCGTGAAAGAATCGTCGTATGCCCCGGAAGATAGATTGTTACATGCTATACTTGGTATTCAGGTATCTACTTGTCACGCCCCGCCTTGGGGGGTATGACTGGCACCTGGTGCCCTACTAGGACCTGAACTACTGGACTGCAAAGCCTAGGCACATCTGGTACCTGGCTGGCTCTGATTCACATTTCTGGAAACAAAGGGCTATATAACGGCTGTAAACACAGCCTCCGGCCCATTGGCCTATAGCCTCCTGTACCTGTAATAACAGCTGAGCAGAACAAGCAACTATAGGGAAGCCTATGCGGGCTGACAAGGCCACCATGCTGTCTAGTTATCTGCATTCTGCGATAAAATACTAGAAGGCTACGTGATCGGCAAGGTCACCACTAATGTCAAACTTATGGCCCCACACGGCCAACATACAAGAAGCAAGAGTACTAACAGCTAACAACTGCACGGCCTCACACGACCGGCTCAACTGACCACAGGGAAATATACAGACTGCAAGCCTCTAGGAATAGCAATAGAAATGATCGGGACAGGGCCCCGACCTACCCGTACTATACAACAAAAAGGAACTGAAATACACCTCTGGAATTCAGTCTCCGGATGACAGGAGCTGAATACTCGATCGCTGATAGGAATCACGTAGCATCGCCTGCTCGTCTATGAGTACCTGCAGGCAAGTAATGCAGTGCCCCACCGGGCGTCAGTACCGCTGGTACTGAGTATGTAAAGCAATAACTGAAAGTAAAATCTGAAAGCAATAATATAACTGATGAAACTGAAGTAGAAGGAATAGCTTAACTGTCTGATAATGTAAGTCATACCTTCTCTTAATCATACTGGAAGGAGTAGGAGTCATACCTGAGGATTGATCGTTCTACTGTCGATCTACTCGTATCTACTGTAACACAGTGTAACATATCATAACATACATAGCATACACAAACCTTACCCGGCCCCCATAAGCCGGGAGGTACAATCAGCACAGAATCTACACCCCTACCCCGGTCATCCCATCTCCTATAATGGCTGTAAGCATCCTGCCGGTCCCCTGGGTATGCACTTGGGCTCGCTGAGCCCCTGACTATAACTGTATCTGAGTCCGAAGGACTCCTGAATCAACACCCCGGGCGTACCCGCTCGACGGGGGTGTATAAGGGCCGACCAAGGCATAATATGGGGAAACTGGCATCCCATCTTCGTCCCCTTGCGGGACAGCATACCACTCCGTAGAGTGACGTATCCTCATCCTCTGGCGGATGAGTCGATACAGCTATTAACCCTGGGGCGGTCAGGGATGCTGGGTAATCCAACCCCAAACAATACAACGGTCTCAACTAGTAATGCTGTCTGCGTATCTCACATGCTGAGGCTAATAGGGGGAAAGTATCACATATATTACATGCTGAACTAATGATAGTAATCTGTACGTATTTAATACGTGCTGAGGCAGGTAAAGATGTATAAATATGAATATAGTCTCCTACCGGGCTGTACTGGGGCAAATGCTATATAAGATAATGTTTCTGCTGAAAACTCTGCTGTTTACTCAGTTTCTGTATACACTATATGCTGGACTAGTGATAGAAATATGTACATACTTAATACATGCTGAGGCTGGAAATAATATATATGTATGTACGAATATGGTCTTCTGCCAGACTGTACTAAGGCTAATGCTGAACATGACATAGTCCTTTTGCTGAAACTATGTTGTATCCTGATTTTCTATAGTAACATGATTTACTATTCCTAACATGCTTTCTAACTTCGTTTCAACTTATCATTCTATTTCTGAGCTGTCTTACAGGTACTACTTGCTCTACTGAGTTTCGATTGAGCACAATGATATACTAACATCCTGTGTAACATCGCATACTGAGCATACTGTGCAGTTTCTAATGCTTATATTAGGATCTCTATTATACTAGCAAATTTCACGCAAGTTGTAACTCGATACTTTCAATATCGTACCAACAGTCGTAACACACGTAGCACATGACTTCTGGACAATCTACTGGCCTTTAAATTACTGTACTGTATCAAGATTTCTTAACTTGCCGAGGAAACTAACTTTACATACCTTATCCTTGAACTATTCGTCTGTCGGACGGAGCTCGGCCGGTACTTTAACTGTTTTCTCCCAACTGCATTCATAAACATATCAATCAATACTAAATACAACTTTATTTCAAAAGGCAACGTCACTTTCGATATAGTTTATAGCCTAAACTTAGGCTTATCGAAAGACGGCCAGAAACTCGCTATTTTTCAGAGGTCCAGAAGGGAGAAATATTCACTTCTCAGCTAGGAACACATAGACATTAATTTAGAGCAATTCTACTTACCTTAGTTCGGTGGCTCGCCGATTTGTCGGTCGTATTTCATGAAACTAAATCCGTAGAAATGCTCTCTGCTGCTAAATACTTTGGTATCTGGGATTAATTTGAGTTTGGGCAGCGTTTGGCAGCGTAATCTGACGAAAATATATAATTTTCCTTCGTTTTCCTCTACTCACTGCGTATTCTGGAAATTTATTAAGTGTAGAATGATTTTAAACCGAAGTGGGGGCTTTATATACTTGGGCCTGAACTTGGGCAATGTGTCACGGAGCCATCGTGGAGGCCTCACCTCCGTGACACGCTGCCATCGCGGAGGGGCTCTGCCTCGGCTCCTCCCGCGATGGTTCGACGGGTTTCTCGTCCGATCTTTTCCCGGGCCTTTCCCTAGCACGTATGGCCTTCAAATATGCTTAATCAACGTGCGAATAGGTCATCTAAGTGCCGGGAACTCTACGGGGTATAACACTACTTCAAAAGAAACTTGTCTAAAATTACCTATAGGTGGCCGGGGTCCGGTTATTGATGTGAGGTGGATAGATGTAGGATACCTATCCAGAAGTTTTCGCAACTCAATCATAGATGATAGAATCATCAAAGATTTGACCTTTTCGAACTCTGTTTGTAACTCATTAGAGGCCCGGGAAACAAAGAGAAGATGTGTACGAATGAGATATCCAACAACAAGAAGAAGGAAAAGGATTGAATAGAGGAACTCCCAAGAGTTTGGCGATCTCAGATGTGTCGATATCAATGGTGACTCAATATGAAAATGAAAAAAAATGAAAAATCAAAAGGTCATTTTATACAAAATCCCAATTGTGACATCCCTTCTCTCCCACTTCAAACTTCAGAACGCACCTTTCTTATAGAGATAAACATGCTTTCACATCTTCTTAACCCAAAATGGCTGGGGAGAGGAAAGGTTCCTTTTTTTGAGGGTACTCCCCGGAACAGATCTAGTGGAGACTGGGTGGGGACTGTAGCCCAGAGGATTAGAGCACGTGGCAATGAACCACGTTGTCGGGGGTTCGAATCCATGTTAAAAAAATTTTGATTTTCGAGCACAGGTTTGTCGGTAAAAAAAATTAAATGGATTCAAGTAGATTTTTCTCGAACGTATCAATAAGCTAGACCCATACTGTGAGTTTTTTCATGCCACAAATAAACTCGTACACTCAAGAAATACGTCACTATCATCAATATTAATCTCATGAAGAAGAAAACCATTAGGCTTGTTATCCAGGAACTTGTTCAGAAATACTGTAATGAAAGGAACATAGGAGTTTGTTGCTAGGTATTTGACCAAATAGGATCGTCCAGTTCCTATATACCCTATCACTAAAATACCTCTGGGGGGATAAGGCTAAGAGGAGAAAAAAGACCTGATGAGCGTTGTACTTCACGGATCAAACCACGAGTCGTTGTCAGAAGGGACGAATTGTCAGGTCAGTCATTAGTACTACCTGACAGTTATTTCCTACGATTTTCCTAAGGGTGCTTCGGTATTTTTCTAACCTCCTAGATCCTAAAATAAGTCGTTTTGGGTTACTTTGAGGGGATTTAGAGGTGCAAAATGGTTCTCCCCCTCATTCCCTCTCATCTTCAGAAAAAAATTATCGTAAGCTTTCCTCTCAAGAAGCTCTCAAGCAAGGCTAGGGTTTTTCCTCCATTGCAGCAGTCCAAGCTTCCTTCTCCAAGGAAATTCTAACTCAGTATGCGAGAATTCAACAAGGGGATAGTTCTTCCCTTGTGTCCCCCAAAACCATTCTCTAGTTTCTTTATAAATCCTAGCCCTGAGCTTTCAAATGTGAAGAGAATATATGTCAGTTTTCTTTGAATTCACAGAGAATGGTATCCATGATTATTTGGACATGAATTCCATCAGTTTATGAATAAATTGATGTTATTCCTGTAAAAGTGAATTCTAGTCCTGCAGATTTTTGAATGTTAAGAAATTCTTTGTAATGCTTCGTTTAATCCATGTGGAATTATAATGTTATATTAATTATGGATATTTTCATCAGTTAGTAAAAATATTGATGCTTATCCCCGTACAATGAGTATATCCCTAGTCCTTGAGAGTAGAAAAGACTAGAATCATGCTAAAGTGTTTAATCTTGAAATTTCTTTGATTATATCAATGTGGTGAATTCCTAGATTATTTTATATGCTAAATTCTCAGTCAGATACATGGTTACCTAGATTTAGTTAAAGTGTGAGAATACTCAATGTGTGTCAGAAATTTCAACTGATCAGTTTGACTACAGAATTTCTTGAGGTGTTAGTATCATCTCCCAGTTATCATAATCAGATTCAGAATTCAGTTTATTGGTCCACTAGGCAGTCATGACACTTTAGATATATAGCTCTAACTAGGCTTAGGACCCCAATTTAGATTACAATTTGTTCTTAGACTGTTATGACGCTTCTAGATAAGCAGCTCTAACTAGTCTAGAACCCAGTTTCAAAATCTGGTCCGATAAGACTCTCAGGGTGCTTCAAATATGTATCCCTGACTGGTCTTGGGCCCCAGTTTTGAGCTATCAGCTTAGTATTCAATCTAGTATTATCTAGTAGGAGCAGGACTTAGCACCGAGAGGACTGGGGTTCCAGCGCTCCCAGGTTCCCAGAACTACGTTGCCAGCGTAGGTTACAGTATTTATTGGCCTGATTGGCCCTAGACTTTTGTGATCACCCAATTCATGCCTTTATACCCTGGAAAGGTATATTAGGTCCTACCAGTAGGGTGTATTCAGCGGACTCCATGTCTAGCTCACATGGTTACATATCGGTTATAGACTCTCCCTCTAGTCAGTTCATTCAAGTCTCAGTACAGTTCAGCCCAGATCAGTATTCTAGAATTAGAACCTACTTTGACCATCAGACAGGGTCTTCTAGACCACCTCAGTATTTCAGTTATTTTGATTGGTAGCTTAGTTGGTCATTGCATGTCTTTTAGTTCAGCATTTATTTTGTTATTTATTCTATGGTGTATGATTTCTCTCACTTACTCAGTATATTCAAAGTACTGATGCATACTTTTATGCTGTATTGTTTCATGATACAGCTGCAGGATCTCAGTCTGAGCTCCGCTAGATGACAGTTCACCGAAGATCTCAACTATTCCAGTCGGTGAGTCCTCATCCTTTGAGGACGAAGATTTATTGCTTCAGTTATACTTTTCTTCTTTTTATTTAGATTTGGAGTTAACTGAGGCTTTGTCCCAGTAGCTCATTAGTCTAAGTGGCTTTTAGACGTAGATTTTTTTTCAGACTCAGATCGGGTTTTATTCGACTTATAGTTTGTTCTAATATTTTCAAGTATTTATATTTTGCTTTAAACTTCCGCGATATATATTTTTTTAAGTTGCGTAGAACGCCAGTGTATGATAGACCAGGGGTTGACTTGGGGTCACTTGTGACCAAGTACCGTGTTCCGTGCAGGGTGTACACTCGGGGCGTGACAAACTTGGTATCAGAGCACTAGGTTTAGAGTATCCTCGGATATTTGGCCGCATCGAGTGGAGTACTTGTCATGGGTGTGAAGCGCGCCACACTTATGATGGGGAGGCTACGAGATGTTATTAGGAAAATTTCCTTTATTTCATACTCCTTGTTGTGCGTTGAAATTCAGTTCCAGAATCATTCTCCTAACTCATCCTCTACTTCATTTCAGTGAATTATGCCTCTAAGATGAGGTAATGGAAGGAGGGTCGGTAATGCTCAGGGGCCTGCACAACTGATCACGGGCAAAAATATATGCCCGAGATACTCTTTATTACTTAAATTAGTCTTGTTTATCTAAGTTATTGTATACATTTTCATGTAATTTTATGTAATGTGGAAATATGTGCTAACCAACATGATTAGCCTTTGTTTTGTAGGTTTTGATGATGTTTGAGTAACTAATCCATGAGTTGGTGAAGTAGAAGCTTGGAAACGGAATTAACACGCGAACGTCGGCAAGGAAGAGGCACAAAACAGCCCACCGGCGCGTCGACAAGGTGCCATGGTAGGCAGGCCGCTCAAAACAGCCCACCTGCGCGTTGGCAACGTGCCACGGCAGGTGGACTCCGCGACCATGGGGCTACAACGCGCTGCCCAGGCAGCGTGACACGTTGCCAACGCGGCAAGGTGCTGCCTGGGCCGATTTCGGGTGATTTTCCAGAGAGCCTCCGCGTTCTTAGCGTGTCACGGAGGCCGTGCTCCGCGATGCACTCCGTGACACGTTGCTTGTTAATCCGAGAAACATTCCTACAAATATAAATAGCACACTTAGGTTTATTTTTCAAAATTCAGACTTGGTGGAGCTAGGACGTGGGTTAGCAGCAATTGAGGGACGAAAAAGCTAAGGGTTTTTCTCTCTTTCTTTCTTCTTTCAATCAATTGTACGTATGATTTACACTCATTTGAGGATGATCAATCCACAAATGAGTGGCTAATTCTCTTCCTTGCTAAGGTTTTGAACATGTGTATTGAATTTTGATTGTGAATTATATGGTTTTTCATCTTCTTCTTTCATGTTGTTCTATTAATTCTTGTTCTTACTGCATTAGTGTGTGGCCAACATTAATGTATATCTAAAAAGTCCAATTTCACTCGAGAGAGCAAGAAATTGGAAAGTTGTGAATTAATAGGGTATTGTTCTTAACTTGATTTGGGAAAATTGGGTTTTGATGTGCTTTCCTGATAGAAATATACTTGAAAGCTGTATTAGTCAATTTAGGAACCGAAATTGGATAGATAGGTCATAAATTGAATTTGATCACAGAAATGTAGACGAATGGTTTATGATTCTAAAGTGAGATT
Organism: Datura wrightii; assembly: GCA_035772735.1. Classification (NCBI taxonomy): domain Eukaryota; kingdom Viridiplantae; phylum Streptophyta; class Magnoliopsida; order Solanales; family Solanaceae; genus Datura; species Datura wrightii. The sequence goes on from JASDFA010000018.1 coordinate 152,222,865, forward strand.
AAATACGAGAGTTTTAATCTCTAGGCTAATGTTCTTGGCTAGCAACATGAAGAGAAGAATAACCGAATTATGATTGCTATCGAATTCATTACTTGTTCTTAACCTTGGCATGCTCTTATCCATACTTTCAATTCAAAGTAAATATTTGTTAATAGTTTTAGTATATAGTTTATAAACAAAATTATTTAACTTTTGGTTACATTGTTGTCAACATAATTAGAAGTAAACTAGAATATAGTATACTTAAGCAATTTTACTTATCCAGAGTCTCCTTGGATCGATACTTGGCTTACTTAGCCACTTTATTACTTGTTTGACCACGTGCACTTGCGTGTCGGTTTTTAACCCCTACCAAAGCACCGAGCAAGTTTTTGGCGCCGTTGCCGGGGAGGCTAGGCAATTTGTGAAATTGTGTTAAGTGTAAATTTACTGTATTTTTGTTTTATTTTCTTAAGTGTTGACAACTTGGTCTTAGAATTTGTTTTAATTCTTTGTTCATTTTAATTTTTCTCTCTTTTGGATACCCTCATTGACATGACATCTTGGAATATAAATTGTGGATACGCATATTTCGGCGAATCTTGCATGAATTGCGGAGGACCCCACTTGTGGCAAAACTGTAACACGTGCAATATATGTGGGTGTCAATATGGCCATTGGGGTGATTGTCCAAAGGCATATTCCCCTCCCCCAAGCCCCTACTATGATCCTTTTGTTGTTTTTGCTGAATATAGGCATGTTGAAAATGAGGACTTGGGACGCCAAGTTCAAATAGAGGACATGATGAAACAACTCCTGGAGCAATCAGAAGCAATGAAGGAGTCGGTGGCAGAATTGATAATTCAGCAAAAAGAGAATGCAGAGGTTGTAAGCAGGATGAGCGTCAAACTCACAGAGATGTGTGCTGAGGCTGAAGCTTGTGATAATTTGCTGGTGACGGTTTTAGCCGATATTCAAGAGGAACTACAAGAGGAATACAAGGGTGAATTTTTGGATGAAGCCCCACAATTAGAATCTCTTGAGTGTCTCCGTGATCGGCTCATACCTATAGAAATTCCATTCATGGAAGAAGAAAAAGAATATCTCCCATTTGACCTTAATGGAGAAATAGATGTCGATGTTGAAAAGGTGTACACAAGTAAGGAAGTCAAGCACAAAGCAATTTCAGAGTTGAGGTGTATTGGACCACACTCTACGCATTTTTCGACATTAAGTTTGGTTGACAACATAGAAATAGAGTCTTCCAAGTTTATAGAGAAATGTCTAGAGGAGGACCAAGCCCCATATATTCTGAAATTTGCTAACTCAGAGAGACAAAATGACTTCGCTTACATAAGGGCCAATAGGTTCAAAAGAAAACATCTACTGCTTGGTCCTTACAATTTTTCACCACCACCCCTAGAGCATAAGAGGAAATTAGAAAAGAAATTAGGGGTGAGATTCATATCCTCAAGGTGGAGGAAAAAGTGGTGAAACTTGGTACGTCGTGCCGCGACGTAAAATTAGGCGCTGCTTGGGAGGCAACCCAAGGGTACCAGGGGTACCATTTTAATTTCTTACATCTAAGTTGATTTTATTTATTTTTCATCTTGTGTTGTTTTGGTGGAAAGTTAAGCGCAGATGGAGGGGAAGTCTGAGTACCCGTGGAGGAGGAAGCTAACAAGCATGGAAAAGAAAAAGTGTGGGGTCGAACACCCACTTGTGCAAAGTTGAAGAAAGGCATGTTGTTGGCTAGGCCTAAAGGCCCCAGGGAGTATTTCTCACCCTTTGTAAATTTTAATTTGATGCTATAAGGACATAGCATGATTTAAGTGTGGGGTGAGGGAAATTTCAAGGGAAATTTCAAAAATTTTTGTTGTGCTTAACGATTTTTGGTGAACGTAATGCTTGTGAGAAATTTGAAAAATTTGAAAAGGTTTTGTGAATTAAGCATGACTTCATCACCCGTTGGTTTTTCTTTTCGGTTCTTTTCCGACGGGGGGTCTTTGAACCGAAAAATAAAAAATTTTCTTTTTCTTTTCTTTGTCTGTATATAAAGTTTTTAGTCATAGTGAGGGACTATTTCCGACGATGGATGGATGACGACTGTCTTGAGGAAAATTAGTCAGTAGGATGGTTTTTGAAACCATAACTAATTGGGGCTTGATGTTCTTTTTATGTGCTATACATGGTTGTAAGATGCAAGTATGTTCAGTGTGAAGCATGCAAGTGTATAACTTTGTTTGAGACACTTAGGCTCTTGAATTTGACTCAATATGATTGAAGCTTAATGCTGAATTCTTGTGATTAGCTGAGTAAGAGTCTACTGATTGTGTCTTGATTTGAGCATGTGCCATGAGTGTAAGGTTTTTGAGTATTCTGTGCTATTGTGGATTGTCTAGAACTTGCCTGGTGTGTTTATAAAACGAAATGAAGGATGTGAATTGTAGAGAAAATAATATAGGCATTTCTTTGCATGAACCAAACTTTTATCCCTCATTATACCTACCTTGAAAAATTAATCCTAGTTAACCCCATTGAGCCTTGAGCCTATTCTTTGACAGCTGCAACATAAGCTTAATACTTTTTCTTTCATTAGCCTTGAAATTGAACCAAAACTCCGAAGCGCTTAAAAGAAAAATCCGAAAGGGTAAAGGAGTGAGAAGAATGGAAAAGAAGGAAAAATAGCAAGTTGTAAATAGTTGAGAAAAGGAAAAAGGTGCATTTGTGTGAAAATGGTTGGTTATTAGTAGGGAGTAAGAAAAGGAATGAATGAAACATATTGCTTAAGTACTCCTTACTAATAAGCTAAAAGTGTCGAAAGAAATGGGGGAACAAAAGAGGAAAAAGAAAACTAAAAGGAGAAAAAAGGTGAAGTGAGGGAAGGGAAGTTTGTAATGAAGGCGTGATGTATTAAAAGCGCTTAGGAAAGATAGTCACTATTACTGATCATAATAGTACCTACCCGCACCTGAGTTACATTACAACCTAAAAAGTCCTACTTGATCTTACATTCACACATCCTTATATTAGTTGAATAAAACACTAAGGGCAAGCTTATGGGTCATTACATAATGCATGTGAATTCTTTGTGAGAGTGAGTGTAATTCTATGCATGTACCCACACATGTTGTGATATAAAAATGATTTTTGCGTGTGATTGGGTAACTCTCTTTCCGTGAGGAGCACATGTTTAATGAAGGATAAAATTCATGTGGAATTTCTTAATCAGTTGATTTACATGAGTTTGCTAAAATTGAGAGTCGACTCTTAAGGTTAAGAAGTCTTAACATAGTTGTACTTCATTTCAATGATCAAATCAGGCATGCTCTATTTTTAGCTTGTATCTTACATAATCATTATAGCCGTAACTTGAATTATCTTGCTAAATTAGTTATGCGGGAGTCTCCATATGCATGATATGTAAAAGGTTGTTCGAGGATGAACAAGGCTTTAAGTGTGGGGTTGTGATCACGGGCAAAAATATATGCCCGAGATACTCTTTATTACTGAAATTAGTCTTGTTTATCTAAGTTATTGTATACATTTTCATGTAATTTTATATAATGTGGAGATATGTGCTAACCAACATGATTAGCCTTTGTTTTGTAGGTTTTGATGATGTTTGAGTAACTAATCCATGAGTTGGTGAAGTAGAAGCTTGGAAACGGAATTAACACGCGAACGTCGGCAAGGAAGAGGCACAAAACAGCCCACCGGCGCGTCGACAAGGTGCCATGGCAGGCAGGCCGCTCAAAACAGCCCACCTGCGCGTTGGCAACGTGCCACGGCAGGTGGACGCCGCGACCATGGGGCTACAACGCGCTGCCCAGGCAGCGTGACACGTTGCCAACGCGGCAAGGTGCTGCCTGGGCCGATTTCGGGTGATTTTCCAGAGAGCCTCCGCGTTCTTAGCGTGTCACGGAGGCCGTGCTCCGCGATGCACTCCGTGACACGTTGCTTGTTAATCCGGGAAAGATTCCTACAAATATAAATAGCACACTTAGGTTTATTTTTCAAAATTCAGACTTGGTGGAGCTAGGACGTGGGTTAGCAGCAGTTGAGGGACGAAAAAGCTAAGGGTTTTGCTCTCTTTATTTCTTCTTTCAATCAATTGTACGTATGATTTACACTCATTTGAGGATGATCAATCCACAAATGAGTGGCTAATTCTCTTCCTTGCTAAGGTTTTGAACATGTGTATTGAATTTTGATTGTGAATTATATGGTTTTTCATCTTCTTCTTTCATGTTGTTCTATTAATTCTTGTTCTTACTGCATTAGTGTGTGGCCAACATTAATGTATATCTAAAAAGTCCAATTTCACTCGAGAGAGCAAGAAATTGGAAAGTTGTGAATTAATAGGGTATTGTTCTTAACTTGATTTGGGAAAATTGGGTTTTGATGTTCTTTCCTGATAGAAATATACTTGAAAGCCGTATTAGTCAATTTAGGAACCGGAATTGGATAGATAGGTCATAAATTGCATTTGATCACAGAAGTGTAGACGAATGGTTTATGATTCTAAAGTGAGATTAAATACTAGAGTTTTAATCTCTAGGCTAATGTTCTTGGCTAGCAACATGAAGAGAAGAATAACTGAATTATGATTGCTATCGAATTCATTACTTGTTCTTAACCTTGGCATGCTCTTATCCATAGTTTCAATTCAAAGTAAATATTTGTTAATAGTTTTAGTATATAGTTTATAAACAAAATTATTTAACTTTTGGTTACATTGTTGTCAACATAATTAGAAGTAAACTAGAATATAGTATACTTAAGCAATTTTACTTATCCAGAGTCTCCTTGGATCGATACTTGGCTTACTTAGCCACTTTATTACTTGTTTGACCACGTGCACTTGCGTGTCGGTTTTTAACCCCTACCAAAGCACCGAGCAACAACCAACCCCGAGAGCCCCTCAAGATGACTTGATATCTACTGTAGAATTCAGGGCGGCCATGCAGTTGCTCGCCCAAACTATGACCAACTAGATGAACCAGCAGGTGGTTCCAATCAACAACAACAGTTTCGCAGCAGCTGCCCAAGTGCGGGATTTCACCAGGATGAACCCTCTGGACTTTCATTGATCTAAGATAGGAGAGGACCCATAGGGATTTTTGGATGAGATTAAGAATATCACCTGAATCATGGGTATCAGTCCCTCAGAAAGTGCCGACTTGGCTGCCTACCAGCTGAAAAGGGTAGCCCAAGTCTGGTGCGAGCAGTGGAAGGAGGGGAGGCCAGCGGAGGCAGGACCAGTAAAATGGGAGAAGTTCACTATAGCCTTCATGGACAGATTTTTCCATTGAGAGCTTAGGGAGGCAAAGGTAGCAGAGTTCATGAACCTGAGACAGGGAAACAAGACCGTAGAAGTGTATGCTCTGGAATTTACCAGGTTGTCCAAATACGCTCCAGAGATGGTGGCCGAGCCAAGGGCTCATATGCTAAAATTTGTAAATAGGGTATCAAACCTGGTCCTCAAATAGTGTAGAACAACAATCCTGATAAAAGATATCGACCTCTCTAGTCTGATTGCCTATGCCCAGCAGATTGAGGAAGAAAAACTGAGGAACTTGGAGAGAAAGAATAAGCGGGCAAGGACTGAACAGTCGGATCAGGGCCATCAGAGGTCTGGCAGTAGCAACCGCCCATAGTAGCAGCAGTAGTAGAGGGCTCCAACGCCCAGCTCAACTAGTGCCCCTACCTTTTGGTTTTACCAGGATAGGAAAGTGGAGCATCTGGCTCTCAGTCTCAGAGTTATAGTGCCGGTAACATGAATCCAGCCTACCCCAAGCGTGGTAAGAACCACCTAGGAGAGTGTCTTCAGGGTCGAGAGGGCTGTTTTGGGTGCAGATAGGTTGGACATCGGCTTAGGGAATGCCCGTCAACAGGACGGGGGAGATAACAATCCACTACCTCAGCAGCTCCAGTAGGCCAACCAGCTCAGAAGGCTAACATATCAGGTATGGAGGGAGGTCAATGCCAAAACTGTTTTTATGCATTATCATCTCGTCAGGATTAGAAGAACTCACCGGATGTGGTCACATGTATGTTACATATTTTCCATCTAGATGTATATGCCCTGCTTGATGTAGGAGCCACATTATCATTTATTACTCCCTATGTAGTAATTCAGTTTGATATTAGTCCAGAAGTCCTCTCAGAACCCTTCTTAGTCTCCACCCTGTTGGTGAGTTAGTTAGAGCCAGCCGGGTGTGTAGAAACTGCCCAATCTCAGTCTTCAATAAAGTCATTCTAGCTGACCTTGTAGAGTTAGACATTGTAAACTTCGACCACATCCTTGGCATGGATTGGTTACACTTCGGTTATGCCTCAGTCAACTGCAGAACTAGGGTCCTCAGGTTTCAGTTCCCCAAAGAGCCAGCTCTAGAATGGTTGGGCAGTAGTCCTGCGCCAAAGGGTAGGTTTATTTCCAACCTTAAGGCCAGGAAGCTTATTTCTAAGGGATGTATTTATCATCTAGTTCAGGTGAAGGATTTCGACTCTGAGACCCCAGCTATCTATTCAATCCTTGTGGTCAGCGAGTTTCTAGATGTGTTCCCCGAAGATCTTCCCGGAATTCCTCCTGAACGGGAAATTGACTTCAGCATAGACCTTATTCTAGATACTCAGCCCATCTCCATCCCTCCTTATAGAATGGATCCGGCTGAACTCAAGGAGTTGAAGAAGTAGCTAAAAGATCTTATTGATAAGGGTTTTATCAGACCAGCATCTCTCCCTAGGGTGCTCCAGTGCTATTCCTGCAAAAGAAAGATAGTACCCTCAGAATGTGCATCGATTACTGTCAGTTGAACAAGGTCACAGTCAAGAATAGGTATCCCCTACCCAGAATTGATGACCTATTCGACCAACTTTAGGGAGCCAACTGTTTCTCCAAGATAGATCTCAGTTCAGGGTATCATCAGCTAAGAGTCAGAGAGTGTGACTTACCATAAACAACTTTTAAGACTCGGTATGGTCACTTCGAGTTTGTGGTTATGTCCTTCGGACAAACAAATTCCCCTGTAGCCTTTATGGACCTGATGAACAGAGTCTTCAAGCAGTATCTGGATATGTTCGTTATTGTACTTATCGATGACATTCTGGTATACTCCAGAAATGAAGAAGATCATGCTAATCACCTGAGGGTAGTGCTTCAGACACTCAGAGACCGCCAGCTGTTCACCAAGTTTAGCAAGTGCTAATTCTAGTTGAAGTCCGTGACTTTCTTGGGTTATGTGGTCTTAGGTGAGGGTATTCAGGTTGATCATCAAAAGATAGCAACTATGAAAGACTGGACCAGACCTACCACCTCAACCGAAACCAAAAGTTTCTTGGGTTTGTCCGGTTATTACCGATGCTTTGTAGAACGCTTTTCTTCTGTAACATCTCCTCTGACTAGACTGACTCAAAATAAGGTGAAATTTCAGTGGTCAGATGCATGTGAGAAGAGCTTTCAGGAGTTAAAAACTTGACTCACTACCATTCCAGTGTTGACTCTACCCAAAGGATCGGATGGATTTGTAGTATATTGCAACGCTTCTAGAGTTGGACTCGATTGCATTCTGATGCATCGGGGCAAGGTGATAGCCTATGCCTCTAGACAACTCAAGGTTCATGAGAAGAATTATCCAACACATGACTTGGAGTTGGCAGCCATAGTGTTTGCATTGAAAATATGAAGATATTACCTATAGGGGGCTCATGTTGATGTTTTCATCGATCACAAGAGCTTTAGTATGTATTTAGTTAGAAGTCCCTAAATCTTCGTCAAAGAAGGTGGTTAGAGCTCCTCAAGGATTATGACATGAGCGTGCTATATCACCGGGGCAAAGACAATATGGTGGTTGATGCCCTAAGCAGAGTGTCTATGGGTAGTGTAGCTCATATCGAGGAAGGCAAGAAGGAGTTGGTGAAGGATATTCGCAGATTAGCTCGGTTAGGGGTGCAGTTGGTTGACTCGGCTGAGGCTGGAGTGGTGATGCAAAGCGGGTCAAACTCCTGTTTGGTTGTTGAAGTTAAGTCCAAATAGGATGTGATCTTGGGCAGATTTATATGCCCAAGTGATACTCAAAAGTACCATTTTCGCCTTGTTTATCTAGCAATGCGTATACATTTTCATGTAATTGGTAATAAAATGTGAATTTATACTAACCAACATGATTAGCATTGTTTTGTAGGTAAAATGTGATTTCGAGGAGCTAAAATGCATGTTGGATGATATCGGAGTTGGACTTGGATGCGAGCAAGGAAAAAGGCATTGGATTGCATAAATTAAAGGGGCTCCGCGATGGAGCCGTGTCACGCTGCCATCGCGGAGGCATTCTGCCTGGAGGGTGAAAATTCATCAATTTCCAGTGGAGGTTCGCGACTTCTCCATGGCACGGTGGCTAGCCTCCGCGTTGCACGCCGTGCCACGTTGGTGTTTGATTTCCCGGACCCCCAATTCCAGTGAGGGTCCGCGTTCACGGCGTGTCATGGAGGCAGTGCTCCGCGATGCACTCCGTGACACGTTGCTCATTATTCGGGGAAAAATTCCCACTAGTATAAATAGAACACTTAAGTGTATTTTTCATTAATTCAGACTTGGTGGAGAAAGGACGTGGGTTACAGGCAGTTGAGGGACGAAAAGTTCAGGGTTTTTTGTCTCTTTCTTTCTTCTCTAATTCAATTGTTTGTATGATTAACACTTGTTTTAGGATGATTAATCCACAAATGAGTGGCTAATTCCCTTCCTTGTTGAGGTTATGAACACTTGTGATGAATTTTGATTATTGGTTATATGGTTTTTCATCTTTTTCTTCCATGTTGTTCTATTAATTTTTGTTCTTACTGCATTGGTGTGTGGCCTACATTAATGTACATCTAAAAAGTCCGATTTCACTCAAGAGAGCACGAAATTGGAAAGTTGTGAATTAATAGGATATTGTTCTTTACTTGATTTGGGAAAACTGAGTTTTGATGTGCTTTCCTGATAGAAATATACTTGAAAGCCGTATTAGTCAATTTAGGAACCGGAATTGTATGGCTAGAACATGAATTGCATTTGATCACAGAAATGTAGACGGATGGTTCATGATTCTTAAGTGAGATTAAATACGATTGTTTTAATCTCTTGGAAATTGTTCTTGGCTAGCAACTGGAAGAAAAGATTAACCAATTTATGATGATAATCAGTTTCATTACATGTTCTTTAACCTCAACATGCTTTTATCCATAGTCCAAATTCAAAGTAGATAATTGTTTGTAGTTTAGTATAAACTTTATAAAACAAATCATTCAATTTTTGGTTATTTAGTTGTCAGCATATTTAGAAGTAAAAATATAGTATACTTGAGCAAATTGCACTTATCCCAAGTCTCTGTGGGATCAATACTTGGCTTACTAAAGCCACTTACTACTTGTTCGACCACGTGCACTTGCGTGTCGGTTTTATAATACCCATACTACGCACCAAACAAGTTTTTGGCGCTGTTGCCGGGGACTTGGCAATTGGTGAATTTGTTTTAAGTGTTAATTTTACTGTATTTTTTTTTCTTAAGTGTTGACAACTTGGTCTTAGCCTGTATTTTGCAGACTTAATTGCTCTGAACACTAGCAAGAGACAAAGAGCTGGCGGAATCTTATATAGAGCCTGAACGTATATTTCACAGTAAACGGAGAGAAGCTCTACAAAGGAAGCTGCAGTTGCTCAGACAGACCATTATGGAGCAACAAAATCCACCGGTTGTGAGGGCAGTGTTAGTGCCCGAAGAAGCAGCAGCAAGGCCGGTTCGCGAGGTGGCAATCCCACATGCCAATAATGTTACATCCAGTATCCGCAAACTAGAGCCTGGAGGGAGATTTGAACTCAAGCAAAATATGGTGCAACTGTTGCACACAAGCGGGCAATTTACCGGTCTCCCACATGAAGACCCACAACAGCATCTCCAAAACTTTCTGGAGATAAGTGACACTTATATACCCGCTGGAGTGTCACCTGATTATGTTCGGCTTACATTATTTTCGTTCTCATTACTCGGAGAAGCCAAGAGGTGGTTGAAAGCTGAGCCACCAAATTCTATTTCAACGTGGGATGATCTTGCATGAAAGTTCTTGATAAGGTTTTTTTACCTCTGGTAAAACAGCAAGACTTAGAAGTCAAATTCTGAGTTTCAAACAGAGGGAGGGAGAAAATTTATATCAAGCCTGGGAGAGATTTAAATCCATGTTGCGGGACTGTCCTCATCATCATCAGTCCAATAACGTGTTGGTGCACACATTTATTGAGGGTTTGGAACCCCATACCAAAATATTGCTAGATTCAGCAGCTGGAGGGCAAGTGCTGGAAAAGACTTATGAGGAGCTGTATACCTTGCTAAACCGGATTTCACAGGGCAATCCAGAATGGAATGCTGATTCATCACAAGGCGGGGCAAGGAAAGCAGCAGGAGTGCTTGAAGTGGATGGATTTACAGTTATCACTGCACGGATAGCTGCCTTGAAAAATCAATTGAACAACCACTTCAGCAACATGGCATTGAACCAACCTTTAGCTCCAGTTAATGCAATCCATCAATTGTGGTGTGAAGTGTGTGGAAGCAGTGAGCACTCAGCTGAGTGCTGTGGAGCCAACCCTAATTCAGTAAACTTTGTGGGGAATGCACAAAGAAATCATCAGCAATATGGGAGTAGCTACAATTCAAATTGGAGGAACCATCCAAATTTTTCATGGGGTAGCAACAACCATCAAGGCCAAAGTTCGGGTTAGGGTATGAAAAGGAATCAAGGAGGGCAACAGAACTACCAATCGCAATTCAGAAATAACAATGCACCTCCTCCACCACCATCACCAAGCATTGAGGAGATGTTCAAGACCATGATCGCTAACCAAGCACAATTGCAGGCTGACTATGTTAAATTGGCAGCCGAAGTGAAAAATAACCAGTTAGCGACCAAGGCTCTTGAGTATCAATTTGGGCAATTTGCTAGTGCCCAAAATACAAGGCCCAGAGGAGGACTGCCGAGCGACACGGATCCGAATCCAAAGTAGGTAAATGCAGTGACCACAAGGAGTGGTTTGCAGCTGAAGGAGGTGGAACCAGAAAGACCACCTCAAAACTCGGGAGAAGCAGAAGTTGAGGGGGAGCAAAGTTTGGAAAGGGGGAAGACTAAAGAAGCTGAATCAGAAAGACCTCCACCCCCGTTCCCTCAACGACTTAAGAAACACAAGGAGGAGGCGTGTTTCAAGAAATTCATGGAGGTGCTTAAACAGGTACATGTTAACTTACCTCTTGTTGATGTCTTGCAGGGAGTGCCTAAATATGCCAAATACATAAAGGACATCGTGGCAAACAAAAGTCGTTTGACTGAGTATGCCACAGTGGCTTTAACTGAGGAGTGCACTTCCCGGATCCAAAACAGACTGCCCACAAAGCTAAAAGACCCTGGGAGTTTTACTATCCAGCTTACTATTGGGCAGAGCATCCAAGCTCGTGGATTGTGTGACCTAGGAGCGAGCATAAATCTGATGCCATCTTCGGTATTCAGAAAGTTGGGTCTGGGGAGTCCTAGACCTACAACCGTAATCTTGCAGTTGGCGGATCGATCCTTAGCTAGGCCGGATGGCATTGTTGAGGATGTTCTAGTGCAAGTTGGCTCCCTAATTTTCCCGGTAGATTTTATTGTTCTGGATTTTGAACCAGACGCGGAAGTCCCATTTATTTTGCGACGACCCTTCTTGGCAACCGGGAAAGCATTAATCGATGTAGCTGTGGGGCAACGGACAATGCGAGCACACGATAAGGTAGAGGTGTCCGATGTGTATAAAGCACCCAAGCTCCCGATGTTGCATGAAGAACTCTCGGTGATCAATGTGATTGATCATGGTAGTGCTAAGCAGATGAAGCATTCCTGAGAGTTAATGGGAAGACCACCGGATAGGTCTAAGCACTATTGGGGGGAGGACAGTGATCCAGAGAAATCGTCCATCACCCTAGCGGACAATTGAGCTTAAATGACGTCGAGCCGAGACGGTAAAAACCAGGCGCTGCACGGGAGGCAACCCGTGAAAATTTTTTTCTTTCATTTTGTAAAGTGTAAATAGATTTTTCTTTTTCTTTTTCTTGATTGATTACAAAAATTTTCGTTTTAGTTAGTATTTTTTATTTTTTAGTTAGGTGAAGCCTATTATTCTAACCAATTTTATTTAGTGAGATGATTTCCAGGTCAAACAGAGAAAAATGTGCACGGAATCATGAAGGAAAAGGCGAGGTATGAAAAATTAATAAAATGTAGAAGACGGTGAGCTGGGGCGATAGCTCCGTGTCACGGAGGAGGACCTCTGCATTACCCTCCATGACACATTGAGGTATAACCCGAAAATTTTAAAATTTCCGAAAATTTACACTTGTTTTAGGATGATCAATCCACAAATGAGTGGCTAATTCTCTTCCTTGCTAAGGTTTTGAAAAATGGTGATGAATTTTGATTGTTAATGATATGGTTTTCTTCTTCTTCTTTCATGTTGTTCTATTAATTCTTGTTCTTACTGCATTAGTGTGTGGCCGACAATAATGTACATCTAAAAAGTCCAATTTCACTCGAGAGAGCAAGAAATTGGAAAGTTGTGAATTAATAGGGTATTGTTCTTAACTTGATTTGGGAAAATTGGGTTTTGATGTGCTTTCCTGATAGAAATATACTTGAAAGCCGTATTAGTCAGTTTAGGAACCGGAATTGTATTGCTAGGTCATAAATTGCATTTGATCACAGAAATGTAGACGGATGGTTTATGATTCTAAAGTGAAATTAAATACGAGAGTTTTAATTTCTAGGCTAATGTTCTTGGCTAGCAACATGAAGAAGAGATTAACCAAATTATTATTATAATCAAATTCATTACTTGTTCTTAACCTTGGCATGCTCATATCCATAGTTTAAATTCACAGTAAATAATTGTTAATAGTTTTAGTATATATATATATTTTATAAACAACAACTTATTTAACTGTTGGTTACGCTTTTGTTAGCATAATTAGAAGTAAGATAAGAATATAGTGTACTTAGGCAATTTTACTTATCCTGAGTCTGCTTGGATCGATACTTGGCTTACTTAACCACTTTATTACTTGTTTGACCACGTGCACTTGCGTGTCGGTTTTACATATACCGAACCAGCCGGACAAGTTTTTGGTGCCGTTGCCGGGGAGACTAGGCAATTGGTGAAATTGTGATAAGTGTAAATTTACTGTATTGTTGTTTTATTTTCTTAAGTGTTAACAACTTGGTCTTAGCCTGTATTTTGCAGACTTGATTTCTGTGAACACTGGCAAGGGACAAAGAGCTGGTGGAATCTTACTTAGAGCCTGAACGTGAATTTCATAGTCAACTTAGAGAAGCTCTACAAAAGAAGTTGTAGTTGCTCAGACAATCTATTATGGAGCAACCAAATCCACCAGTTGTGCGGGCAGTGTTAGTGCCCGATGAAGCAGCAGCAAGGCCGGTTCGCGAGGTGGCAATCCCACACGCCAACAATGTACATTCTAGTATCCGCAAACCAGAGCCTGGAGGGAGGTTTGAATTAAAGCAGAATATGGTGCAACTCTTGCACATAAGCGGGCAATTTACCGGTCTCCCTCATGAAGACCCACAACAACATCTCCAAAACTTTTTGGAGATAAGTCACACTTATATACCCGCTGGAGTGTCACCTGATTATGTTCGGCTCACCTTATTTCCGTTTTCCTTACTTGGTGAAGCCAAGAGGTGGTTAAAAGTTGAACCACCCAATTCTATATCAACGTGGGATGATCTTGCACGGAAGTTTTTGATTAGATTTTTCCCTTCTGGTAAAACAGCCAGACTTAAAAGTCAAATTCTAAGTTTTAAACAGAGGGAGGGAGAAAATCTATATCAAGCCTGGGAAAGATTTAAATCCATGTTGCGGGACTGTCCTCATCATCATCAGTACAATGAGGTGTTGGTACACACATTTATTGAGGGTTTGGAACCCCATACTAAAATTCTGTTAGACTCAGCAGCTGGAGGGCAAGCGCTGGAAAAGACCTATGAGGAGCTGTACACTTTGCTCAACCGAATTTCACAGGGCAATCCATAATGGAATGCAGATTCATCAAGAGGTGGAGCAAGGAAAGCAGTGGGAGTGCTTGAAGTGGACGGATTTACAGCTATCGCTGCACAGATAGCCGCTTTGCAAAATCAGTTAAACAACCACTTCAGCAATATGAATTTGAACCAGCCTTCAGTTTCAGTCAATGCAGTTCAGCAGATGTGGTGTGAAGTGTGTGGTAGTAGTGAGCATTCAGCTGAGTGCTGTGGTGCAAATCCTGATTCTGTTAACTTTGTGGGCATTGCACAGAGAAATCAGCAGCAGTTTGGTAGTGGCTACAACTCAAATTGGAGGAACCATCCAAATTTTTCGTGGGGTAGCAACAACAGACAAGGCCAAAGTTCTGGTCAGGGTATGCAGAGAAATCAAGGAGGGCAACAAAACTATCAAGCTCAATTCAGAAATCACAATGCCCCTCCTCCACCACCATCACCGAGCATTGAGGAGATGTTCAAAACCATGATCGCTAATCAGGCACAATTGCAGGTTGACTATGTTAAATTGGCAGCCGAAGTGAAGAACAATCAGTTGGCGACCAAGGCTCTTGAATATCAGTTTGGACAATTTGCCAGTGCCCAAAATACAAGACCCAGAGGAGGACTACCTAGCGACATGGATCCTAATCCGAAGCAGGTGAATGCGGTGACCACGAGGAGTGGTTTACAGTTGAAGGAGGTGGAACCGGAAAGACCGCCTCAAAAGTCAGGAGCAGCAGAAGTTGAGGAGGAACAAAGTTCTGATAGGGGGAAGACCAAAGAAGCTGAACAAGAAAGACCTCCACCCCCGTTCCCTCAACGACTTAAGAAACACAAGGAGGAGCCGTGTTTCAAGAAATTTATGGAGGTGCTTAAACAGGTACATGTTAATTTACCTCTTGTTGATGTCTTGCAGGGAGTGCCCAAATATGCAAAATATATTAAAGACATCGTGGCTAACAAAAGTCGCTTGACTGAGTATGCCACGGTAGCTTTGACGGAGGAATGCACTTTCCGGATTCAAAACAGACTGCCCACGAAACTGAAAGACCCTGGAAGTTTTACTATCCAGCTGACTATTGGGCAGAGTATCCAAGCTCGTGGATTATGGGACTTGGGGGCGAGCATAAATCTGATGCCATCTTCGGTATTCAGAAAGATAGGTCTGGGGAGTCCTAGACCTACAACCGTAATCTTGCAGCTAGCAGATAGATCCTTAGCTAGGCCGGATGGCATTGTTAAGGATGTGCTTGTGCAAGTGGGGTCCCTCATTTTTCCGGTCGATTTTATTGTTCTGGACTTTGAACCAGATGCTGAAGTCCCATTTATTTTGGGATGACCCTTCTTGGCAACCGGAAAAGCATTAATTGATGTAGCTGCGGGTCAACTTACAATGCGAGCACATGACAAGGTCGAAGTGTTTGATGTGTACAAAGCACCTAAGCTCCCGATGGTAAATGTGGAACTCTCGGTGATCAATGTGATTGATCATGGGAACGCTAATCGAATAAATGATTCCCGAGAGTTAATAGGAAGGCCACCTGATAAGGTTGAGAACTACTGGGGGGAGGACAATGATCGTGACAAATCGTCCATCACCCTGGTAGATAAATGAGCATAAAGGACGTCGAGCCGCGACGGTAAACCAGGCGCTGCACGGGAGGCAACCCGTGAAAAATATTTTCTTTCTTTCTTTTTTTTTTAGTGTAAATAATTTTTATTTTTATTTTTCTTTTCTTGATTAGGTTTAGATTCTTGTTTTAGTTAATATTTTTCATTTTAGTTAGGGAAATCTATTAATCTAACCAATTTTGTTTAGTGAGGTGATTTTCAGGTCTAACGGAGAGAAATATGCATGGAATTGGGAAGAATAAGGCAAGGTATGAAAAACTAATTTAATGGAAGAAACAGTGCACTGGCGCGTTGGCTCCGTGTCACGAAGGAAGGGCTCCGCGTTACCCTCCGTGACACATTGAAGGCAAAATCCGGATTTTTTAAAATTTCCAGTAATCCAACGCGTTGGCTCCGTGTCACGGAGGAGGGGCTCCGCGTTGCCCTCCGTGACACGTTGCCTTACATTTGGTGCCGGGTCATACCGGGTTGCCGGGTGACCCGCGTGTTTTCTTTAAATAAACCCCCTATTTTCGCCCAAATCTCCCCATTCCCTCTCCCTTCCGCGACCAAAACACCCATTTCCCCCTCCCCAAGCACCGTGCCACGTTACTAGGCAAGGAATTCGTCAAGTTTCTTCGGTTCTTCAATTCAAAGGTATGTTTTCCTCGTTTCTCTCAAATTTTTGGCGATTGTAGTCGACTTTGGGCATGCGAGGTGAGATATATCACCCTAAGTAGAAATTTAACATGATGTTGAGTTATTTGTGATGGATATATGTTCGGATTGTTCTAATTAGCATTTGAACTTATCGATTACGTAAATAATTAGAATTTGATTGTAGAATTGTATTCTAGGGCATGGGTTGTTGAATTTGACTTGGGTGACTTGATAATTCGGTAAATTAGATGCCGGGGTGTGTTTGTAAATTGAGACAAGTCGTTGTAAATATTGTATGAATGTTAAGACGACGAATTCTCGAATTTTTGGGAAAGTGCGAAAATTGTGTAAATTGGTTTGATTATTTGGATTCGTTTGTATATAGAATGTTTTTGTCATTGTTTTTAGTTTTTGTTTTTATTGCTTGTGCGATGGTTGAATTGTTAGCGATAGTAGGATTAGAATTAGCTGTATGAAGTCTGAGTAGTAGGCTAAGCGTTATGCTGTCGAAAGTTTTGTGAACGCACTAAGCATCAATTGTATAGTTGTTGTCTTTGGTGTAAGTAGAGTTATCCTTGCCGTAATTTTGTAAAAGTAGCGAAGGCCTAAGTGTGGAGTAAACGTTGTGTAACCCGACCTTAGCCGAAGTTAACATGTTTATAGCTTAACTTTGTGCTTGTTTGTGTATATTGACAGGTACAATGGCGAGTAGGCAAGATAAGGGCAAGGGTGCTTCTACCTCAGGCACCGGTAGAAAGCGAATGAGACTGGGCACCGCAATCCCAGCTGCACCAGCTGTTCCGCCGGCCAACGCCGCCAATACGGAACAAGATGGGTAACCGAGGAAGGAAAGAAATGGTATACTAAGCATAAGGAGAGCAAGTACTTCCCGGAAGAACATATTGCACGGGAACCACTAACACAGGAGTTCCCTCGTATTGTGCAGAGGATTGAAGCAGCTGGGCTCAGCTTTATATTCCAGGAGCCCAAGGAGTGCAACCTACATTTGGTCCGGGAGTTCTATGCAAATTGGAACCCGGCCATCAGAAGCCACACAATAAAAATTAGAGGGCAGATTGTTACTCTGGAACCCCAGCAGTTCAATGCCATCGTTGGAGCACGGGACACAGATGCTCACGTTCTCCGCCAGCTAAACATCACCCCACCGTACGCCGACATCAGACGTACATTGTGTGGGGCTCGATCCACAGCCCAATGGAGTAGACATAAGGAGAGGGGTTACCACCAAACTCTGCCTTATTCATAGATGAATAGGGAGGCCAGAATATGGCTGAAGATTGTGTGTTCTTGCTTGATCCCGAGAGTTCACATGACGGATGTGACCCGGGACCGTGTCTGCTTGGTGTATGCCCTTATGAAAGGGCTTGAGATTAATGTTGGGGCGGTCATTATATCCGCCATGAAGAGAGCCAGACTACACCAGGGCCACAGATACGGGTTCGGCGGACTCATCACCACCTTCCTCCGAGGCCTTGATGTCGAGGAAGAAGCCTTGGATTACATCCCGCAGTTGGAGCGGAGGGCCCTCAATGTGACAAAAACTAAGGCCCCCGATACCACACATGGGCCAGTGCTGACTTTGGGCGAGCGACATGCTCGTGACGATCAGTACATGGCACGTATGTTCGGCTTGCAGATGCTTCAGCTACGGATTGGTGGGAGACCAGCCACCGAGGAAGAGTTATGGCAGTTGGAGCTGGATTACCCATTTGGCGAGAACGCCAGAGCTTTATGCCGAGTGGGACCAGCCTTCATTGAGCCTACTGATGACGATGTCCCTACTGACGTGGAGACACGTCGGGATGACTCCGATGTGGAGTCCGATGACGACGATGGAGCTGACTCAGACATGGGCGATGAGGCAGCAACACCGGATGAAGAAGTCCAATATTTCGACTGAGCAGGGAGTTCCACCACCCGAAATTTTGTGCTTTGTATTTTTTTGTAAACACTGGGGACAGTGTTCGATTTAAGTGTGGGGTGGGGAGTAGCTAGGTGCTGGGACTTGGGCTCTAATCTGCTGTATGCTTTTTTCTTGGTTTGTATGTATGTTTGTGCTACCCTGCTGTGAACTGATTTGTGTGTATCCGTATATATTTTTGTGGTTACTGATGTGTGTTATGCAAAGTTGTGGTTGCCAGTGTAAATAGTTTGTAAATATTTCTTTCTTATCGAA
Source organism: Datura wrightii (assembly GCA_035772735.1). Classification (NCBI taxonomy): domain Eukaryota; kingdom Viridiplantae; phylum Streptophyta; class Magnoliopsida; order Solanales; family Solanaceae; genus Datura; species Datura wrightii. The sequence goes on from JASDFA010000018.1 coordinate 152,241,403, forward strand.
ATGATCGATATTTTTCAAAATTTTTGCAAAAATATTTTGCACTTATCAAAATCTTTTGTAAATATTTTTCTATCGAAATGATCGATGTGTTGAAAAAATTTTCGGTTTTTATTTTTTTGGGTTTCTCGGAGTTTGTTTTCGGTTCTTCTACCGAGAATAGTCCCATTGAACCGATGTCATAGTTAGTGACCGTTCCCTATGATGGATGGATGACGACCGTCTTAAGGAAAATGTAGTCGACAAGAGTAGGATTTTAATTTGTTTTCAGTTTTTCTTTGGTGGATTGCATCAATGAACCTGTAGTTGCTTTATGGTTGCAAAATTTCGTTGTGTGTTGTAACTGATGTTCAAAATGTGAAAGTGATTCATTTGAAAGCATGCAATTTTGTAAATATGTTGAGTTACCTAGGCTATAGAATTTGATTCGATATGAGTGAGGCTTAATTCTTGAATTCATGTAATTGGCTAATTCAAGAGTCTGTGAATACATCTTGATTCGAGCATGTGCATGTTGTGTAAAGTGAGGTATTGTTATTCCATGCTATTGTGAAGTGTCTAGAACTTACCTGGTGTGTGTACAAAACGAAATGAAGGAGGTGTAGTGTTGGAAAGGATGTAGGCATTTCTTTGTTTTAACCGAGAGTTTCTATTTTTTCTTTCTTGTCATACTCTACCTTTTTATGTGATTATATACCCTAGTCAGCCCTTTTGAGCCTTTAGCCAATTCTTTCTTTCTTTTGTCCAAAATTGTATAAACTAAGCTTTATTCCTTCTTTTCATTAGCTGTAAAAGTCTATACAAAACTCTTAAACGCTTACGAAGAAAAGAGAATTTTTCCCAAAGTGTCAAAGACTGAGAAGAGTGAAAAGAAAAAGAAAAGCAGAGTGAGGAAAGAAAAGATGAGGTTGAAGAGGCACTTGTTATAATGAAATGATGAGGAGGGTACATGAAAACCCTTTGTTTGGTGTCAAGTGTGTTTGATGAAATGGGCTGTACGAAAGTAAACCAGCATGAATGAGAGGAAAAGAGAAAAAAAAAGAAGAAAAGTTATCCATGAGTCGATGGGAATGTGTGAAAAGGCACTTAAGGATGCTAGCGACTATTATTGGCTAATCCAATATATATACTAGTTCCATAGCCCCGTTACAACCCATTAAAGTCCTACGTGATCCTACATTGCATTTCTTTATATTAGTGGAGTAATACACTAAGGGCAAGCCTATGGGTCATGACATGATGCATGTGAATTCTTTTGGGAGAGAGAGTGAAATTAATTTCTACATGCCCCTACTTGAATGTTTGTGTGTTGCATGAACATAAAGGGGAAGCTTCTCTTGAGTTGTGAGGGCACATGCTTGATGAAAGATTGATTTTCATGTCGGATTTCTTGATTAGCTAATGTGCATGAGTTTGCCGATCTCGAGAGTCCATTCTTAAATTCTAGGAAGTCTTGATGTATGAAAGGTCATTGCATTGTAAGACCATGCATGTTTTCTTGATGATTTGCAAAAAAATTGAATAATCGGTATGACCATAGCGTAAATTGTCGCATCATAGTGACAAAGCTTGCGATGTAATTTGCATGAGCTGTGTATGTGTTGTTCGAGGACGAACAAGGATTTAAGTGTGGGGTAAGTGATCTTGGGCAAATTTATATGCCCAAGTGATACTCAAACGTATCATTTTCGCCTTGTTTGTTGTGCAATGTGTATATATTCTCATGTAGTTGGTAATAAAATGCGAATTTATACTAACCAACATGATTAGCATTTGTTTTGCAGGAAAATATGATTTTTAGGAGCTAAAATGCATGTTGGAACTATATCGGAGTTGGACTTGGATGCGAGCGTGGAAAAGACATTGGAATGCACAAAGTATAGGGGCTCCGCGATGGAGCCGTGACACGCTACCATCGCGGAGGCACACTGCCTGGAGAGGAAATTAAAGGGCAAATTCCAGGGTGGCCTCGTGACAGCTCCATGGCACGGAGATAGGCCTCCGCGTTGGCCTCCGTGCCACGTTGAGGCTATTTTATCGGACCCTGGATTTCCAGTGAAGGTCCGCGTCCACGCCGTGTCACAGAGGCAGTGCTCCGCGTTGACCTCCGTGACACGTTGCTTGTTATTCCGGGAAAAATTTCCCACTAGTATAAATAGCACACTTAGGTTTATTTTAATTAGTTCAGACTTGGTGGAGCTAGGACGTGGGTTAGGAGCAGTTGAGGGACGAAAAAGCTAAGAGATTTCTTCTCTTCCTTTCTTCTTTCTATCAATTGTATGCATGATTTACACTTGTTTTAGGATGATCAATCCACAAATGAGTGGCTAATTCTCTTCCTTGCTAAGGTTTTGAACAATGGTGATGAATTTTGATTGTTAATGATATGGTTTTCTTCTTCTTCTTTCATGTTGTTCTATTAATTCTTGTTCTTACTGCATTAGTGTGTGGCCGACATTAATGTACATCTAAAAAGTCCAATTTCACTCGAGAGAGCAAGAAATTGGAAAGTTGTGAATTAATAGGGTATTGTTCTTAACTTGATTTGGGAAAATTGGGTTTTGATGTGCTTTCCTGATAGAAATATACTTGAAAGCCATATTAGTCAGTTTAGGAACCGGAATTGTATTGCTAGGTCATAAATTGCATTTGATCACAGAAATGTAGACGGATGGTTTATGATTCTAAAGTGAAATTAAATACGAGAGTTTTAATTTCTAGGCTAATGTTCTTGGCTAGCAACATGAAGAAGAGATTAACCAAATTATTATTATAATCGAATTCATTACTTGTTCTTAACCTTGGCATGCTCATATCCATAGTTTAAATTCACAGTAAATAATTGTTAATAGTTTTAGTATATATATATATTTTATAAACAAGAACTTATTTAACTGTTGGTTACGCTGTTGTTAGCATAATTAGAAGTAAGATAAGAATATAGTGTACTTAGGCAATTTTACTTATCCTGAGTCTCCTTGGATCGATACTTGGCTTACTTAGCCACTTTATTACTTGTTTGACCACGTGCACTTGCGTGTCGGTTTTACATATACCGAACCAGCCGGACACCCACCGTATGCCGACATCAGACGCACACTGTGTGGGGCCCGATCTACAGCTAGATGGTGCAGGCACAAGGAAAGGGGATACCACCAGACTCTGCCATATTCTCAGATGAACAGGGAAGCCCGAATCTGGCTGAAGATAGTCTGCTCATGCCTAATCCCGGGGGTACACATGACTGATGTAACCTGGGATCGTGTGTGCCTGGTGTACGCCCTGATGAAAGGGCTGGAGATTAATGTCGGGGCGGTCATTATATCCGCCATGAAGAGAGCCCGATTGCACCAGGGCCACAGGTATGGTTTCGGTGGACTACTCACCACCTTTCTCAGAGGCCTCGACGTCGAGGAGGAGGCTTTGGATTATATCCCGCAGTTGGAGCGGAGGGCCTTGGATGTGACCAAAACTAAGGCTCCCGTCACCACCCATGGGCCAGTGCTGACACTTGGCGAGCGACATGCTCATGATGACCAGTACATGGCACGGATGTGTGGGATGCAAATACTCCAGCTCAGGATAGGTGGGAGACCAGCCACGGAGGAGGAGCTATGGCAGCTCGAGCTAGATTACCCATTTGGCGAAAATGCCAGGGCTCTATGCCGAGTGTGGCCAGCCTTTGTAGAGCCCACTGACGATGATGTCCCCACGGACGAGGAGACACGTCGGGAGGACTCCGATGTGGAGTCCGATGACGACGACGGAGGCGACTCGGACATGGGAGATGAGGCAGCAGCACCTGATGAAGAAGTGGAATACTTTGACTGATCAGGGAGTTCCACCACCCTCTTTTGTGCTATTTAATTTTTGTGAACACTGGGGACAGTGTTCGGTTTAAGTGTGGGGTGGGAGTAGTTAGGTGCTGGGCGGGGCTGGTTTGCTTGTATGTTTTCCTCTGTATTTTTGTATGTGGTGTGTCCCTGTGTTTGTGAATTTTCAAATTGTTCTGTATTTGTAAATATTTGTGAAATTGCTGTGTGTTGTTGAATGGTTGCTAGCTGATTCTGATTCTATAAATATTTTTGTTTATCGAAATGATCGATGGTTTGCAAAAATTTTCAATATTTTTTTATTTTTATTTTGGGTTTCTCGGCGTTTGTTTTTTGTTCTTTTACCGAGAATGGTCCCATTGAACCGACGTCTTAGTTAGTGACCGTTCCCTATGATGGATGGATGACGACCGTCTTAAGGGAAATGTAGTCGATAGGAGTAGTTATTTTAATTTATTTTCAGTTTTTTCTTTGGTGGATTACATCCCGGAACCTGTAGTTACTATATGGTTGTGAAATGTTGGTTGCGTGTTGTACCTGATATTCAAAATGCAAAGGTGATTTGTATGAAAGCATGCAAACTTGTAAATATGTTGAGATACCTAGGCTGTAGAGTTCGATTCAATGTGATTGAGACTTAATGTTTGAATTCATGTAATTAGCTGATTGAAGAGTCTGTGAATACATCTTGAATCGAGCATGTGCATAAAGTGTGAAGTGAGGTATTGTTATTCCATGCTATTGTGAAGTGTCTAGAACTTTCCTGGTGTGTGTACAAAACGAAATGAAGGAGGTGTATTGTAGGAAAGGATGTAGGCATTTCTTCGTTTTACCCGAGAGTTTCTAATTTTTTGTCTTGTCATACTTCCCCTTTCTGTGATTGTATACCCTAGTCAGCCCTTTGAGCCTTTAGCCGATTATTTCTTTCTTTTGTCCAAAAAGTATAAACCGAGCTTAATTCTTTCTTTTCATTAGCCGTAAAGTCTATACAAAACTCTTAAGGGCTTAAGAAGAGAAAACAATTTTCCCAAAGTGTCAAAGAGTGAGAATGGTGAAAAGAAAAAGAAAAGCACAGAGAGGGAAGAAAAGAAAAGGTTGAAGGTGCACTGGTTATAAATATACAATAAAGAAGGTGCATGAATAATCTTTGTTATTGTGTCAAGTGTGCTTAATAGAGTCTTCAAGCAGTATCTGGATATGTTCGTTATTGTGCTTATCGATGACATTCTGGTATACTCCAGAAATGAAGAAGATCATGCTAATCATCTGAGGGTAGTGCTTCAGACACTCAGAGATCGCCAGCTGTTCACCAAGTTTAGCAAGTGCTAATTCTGGTTGAAGTCCGTGACTTTCTTGGGTTATGTGGTCTTAGGTGAGGGTATTCAGGTTGATCCTCAAAAGATAGCAACTATGAAAGACTGGACCAGACCTACCACTTCAACCGAAATCAAAAGTTTCTTGGGTTTGGCCGGTTATTACCGATGCTTTGTAGAACGCTTTTGTTCTGTAACATCTCCTCTGACTAGAATGACTCAAAATAAGGTGAAATTTCAGTGGTCAGATGCATGTGAGAAGAGCTTTCAGGAGTTAAAAACTTGACTCACTACCATTCCAGTGTTGACTCTACCCAAAGGATCGGATGGATTTGTAGTATATTGCAACGCTTCTAGAGTTGGACTCGATTGCATTCTGATGCATCGGGGCGAGGTGATAGCCTACGCCTCTAGACAACTCAAGGTTCATGAGAAGAATTATCCAACTCATGACTTGGAGTTGGCAGCCATAGTGTTTGCATTGAAAATATGAAGATATTACCTATAGGGGGCTCATGTTGATGTTTTCATCGATCACAAGAGCTTTAGTATGTATTTAGTTAGAAGGCCTTGAATCTTCGTCAGAGAAGGTAGTTAGAGCTTCTGAAGGATTATGAAATGAGCGTGCTATATCACCGGGGCAAATACAATATGGTGGTTGATGCCCTAAGCAGAATGTCTATGGGTAGTGTAGCTCATATTGAGGAAGGCAAAAAGGAGTTGGAGAAGGATATTCGCAGATTAGCTCAGTTAGGGGTGCAGTTGGTTGACTCGGCTGAGGCTGGAGTGGTGATGCAAAGCGGGTCAAACTCCTGCTTGGTTGTTGAAGTTAAGTCCAAATAGGATGTGATCTTGGGAAGATTTATATGCCCAAGTGATACTCAAAAGTATCATTTTCACCTTGTTTATCTAGCAATGTGTATACATTTTCATGTAATTGGTAATAAAATGTGAATTTATACTAACCAACATGATTAGCATTGTTTTGTAGGTAAAATGTGATTTCGGGAAGCTAAAATGCATGTTGGATGATATCGGAGTTGGACTTGGATGCGAGCAAGGAAAAAGGCATAGGACTGCACGAATTAAAGGGGCTCCGCGATGGAGCCGCGTCACGCTGCCATCGCGGAGGCATTCTGCCTGGAGGGTGAAAATTCATCCAATTTCCAGTGGAGGTTCGCGTCTGCTCCGTGGCACGGAGCCAGTGCTCCGCGTTGCACGCCGTGCCACGTTGGTGTTTAATTTCCCGGACCCCCAGTTCCAGTGAGGGTCCGCATTCAAGGCGTGTCACGGAGGCAGTGCTCAGCGATGCACTCCGTGACACGTTGCTCATTATTCCGGGAAAAATTCCCACTAGTATAAATAGAACACTTAAGTTTATTTTTCATAAGGCAGACTTGGTGGAGCAAGGACGTGGGTTACAGGCAGTTGAGGAACGAAAAGTTCAGGGTTTTTTCTCTCTTTCTTTCTTCTTTAACTCAATTGTTTGTATGATTAACACTCGTTTTATGATGATTAATCCACAAATGAGTGGCTAATTCCCTTCCTTGCTGAGGTTATGAACACTTGTGATGAATTTTGATTATTGATTATATGGTTTTCCATCTTTTTCTTCCATGTTGTTCTATTAATTCTTGTTTCTACTGCATTGGTGTGTGGCCTACATTAATGTACATCTAAAAAGTCCGATTTCACTGGAGAGAGCATGAAATTGGAAAGTTGTGAATTAATAGGATATTGTTCTTAACTTGATTTGGGAAAATTGAGTTTTTATGTGCATTCAGGATAGAAATATACCTGAAAGTCGTATTAGTCAATTTAGGAACCGGAATTGTATGGCTAGAACATGAATTGCATTTGATCACAGAAATGTAGACGGATGGTTCATGATTCTTAAGTGAGATTAAATACGAGAGTTTTAATCTCTTGGCAGATGTTCTTGGCTAGCAACTGGAAGAAAAGATTAACCAATTTATGATGATGATCAGTTTCATTACATGTTCTTTAACCTCAGCATGCTTTTATCCAAAGTCCAAATTCAAAGTAGATAATTGTTTGTAGTTTTAGTATAAAATTTATAAAACAAATTATTCAATTTTTGGTTATTTAGTTGTCAGCATATTTAGAATTAAAAATATAGTATACTTGAGCAAATTGCACTTATCCCAAGTCTCTGTGGGATCGATATTTGGCTTACTAAAGTCACTTACTACTTGTTCGACCACGTGCACTTGCGTGTCGGTTATATAATACCCATACTACGCACCGAACACCGTCCTATTGGTCCCTGGGTCTGCAACTGAGCCCATTCGGCCCCTGAACTATAGTTGTGTTTGAGTCCGGTGGACTCCTGCTGTTTATACCTCGGGTACCAAACTTGACGGGGTGTGCCGATACGACATAAAAGTGGTCCAGCCATGGAATGGACCGTGTGAGGACCTCGGACCTCATCTTCATCCCTCATGGACAGCATACCACTCCTTGGAGCGACGTCATCTAGCCCCTCACGGGCATCGACATAGCTAGCAACCCTGGGGTTGGTTATGGAGGGCTATACGGGGCATAGTCAATCCCAAACTAAACATGAAATACTGGTATCAGCTAATACCAACAGCTAATCATAACAAATATGCTAATGGTATTCTTTACTGGGATTCAAATTGAATTACGATACTAAAGTAACTAACTTGCCGAAGAGATTCACCTTAACATACCTTGATTGGTGATTTCTGTTTAATTGGCGAGTATCAGATTCGTATTCAATAGCTTTTCTCAATTGAAATCGTACTACTGGAAAAATGAATTCAGTACTAAATTCGGCAAAAACGATAACTTTATATATAAATATTAACTATATTTCAACTTGACAGAACACGATCAAAAATTCATAATTTCTTGAAAGTCCAGAAAGGAGAAATGCTTACTTGAAATCTGTGATTGCATAGTAATTAGTTTGGAGCAATTCCGACAACTTTAGCTCGACGGGGTTACAATTTACCGGGTCAATTTCATGAAAATAACTCTGTAGTAATGCTCCCTGCAGGCGTATTACCCGATACCTGCAGTTAATTCGCGTGACCGCATTTGGCAGCGTAATCGTAGGAATTTGCGTGAAAAAAAATGTCGGGTTTCTTTTGTTCTGGACGAGAAACTTATATTTCAAATGAATCCAATTGAACAACTTAATAGATATAAAATCTTCCACTTCTTCATGAAGGGATCTAATAGCGTCCTTGCACTATACTTATCACTTAGCTCACAGTGGCAGTGAAGTTCATTTAAGTAGATATCTATCTTCTATGCATGAGAGGCTTTATACTACTTTAGCTCTTAATCGGTGGGGAAATCCTACAATTAAATACTTTTAATTATCTGCTCTTAATGACAATACAAATGGTCATATAAATAGAATTGTTAAATTATAATCTTTAGACGGTGCACTCAATACTTAAACATTCTGCATATAAAATAATAATATAATATATCCTACATACCTCATATAAAAGTGTTCTAATTTATTCAATTTCTCTACATGACTAGAGTTAATATTTCTGCTAAAATATTAATAAAATATAATAATCCTGAAAAATTTAACACATACATTAATATATCATAGTTGAAAATTTTTCATAAATGAGGCAGCATAAAATATATTTTATCAAATTCTAATTTAATCGGATGTCCTCGAACGTGCGGGGTGTTACATAACAAGCCCACACGCATGCACACTAGCCACCAACATCTTACAGGGTGTAACAGCCCGGTCACTGTGTTGCATAAGGTTACCTCCGCAGACCTAGTAGAGTTAGCCATGACTGACTTTGATGTTATTCTTGGCATGGATTGGTTGTTCGCATGTTATGCTTAGATTAATTGTAGGACCCGTAAGGTGGAATTTCATTTTCCGGGTGAGTCAGTGTTGGAGTGGAAGGGTAGTTCGGCGGTACCAGCATGTCGATTATTTCTTATCTTAAGGCCAGGAAGATGATTTCTAAGGGTTGCATGTATCATCTAGTTAGGGTTAAGGATGTTAAGTTTGAGACCCCGACTATTCCATCAATTTTGGTGGTGTGTGAGTATCCGAATGTTTTTCCCGATGATTTGTCAGGTGTTCCTCCTGAGACAGAAATCGACTTTGGCATTTACTCTCTTACCCAATACACAACTTATCTCTATTCCTCCCTACAGGATGGCTCCGGCCGAACTAAAGGAATTGCAGGATCAGTTAAAGGATCTATTGGATAAGGCTTCGTTAGATCGAGCAAGTCTCCATAGGGTGCACCTGTTCTATTTGTTCGAAAGAAGGATGGTTTCCTTTGCATGTGTACTGACTATTGGCAGTTGAATGAGGTTACCGTTAAGAACAGGTACCCCTTACCCAGGATCAATGATTTATTTGACCAACTTTAGGGTACCAAGTACTTCTCCAAGATTCATCTTAGGTCCGGGTATCACTAGCTTAGAGTTCGGGAGAGTGACATCCCGAAGACCGCTTTCAAGACTCGGTATGGTCACTATGAATTTGTTGTTATGTATTTTGGACTAACCAATTCCCCTGCAGCTTTTATGGATCTAATGAACATGGTGTTCAAGGCATATCTAGATATGATCATGATCGTGTTCATTGATGACATTCTTATATACTCTCGGAGCGAGGAGAAGCATGCCACTCATTTGAGAATAGTGCTGCAAACCCTCAAGGATCGTCAACTGTATGCAAAGTTTAGCAAGTGTGAATTTTGGCTAAACTCGGTGGCATTTTTGGGTCATGTGGTATCAAGCGAAGGCATAAGGGTAGATTCCCAGAAGATCGAGGCGGTGAAGAATTGACCTAGACCGGTGAATCCTTTAGAAATTCGGAGTTTCTAGGGCTTAGAAGGATACTACCAAAGATTTGTTGAGGCTTTTCATCAATTGCAGCCCCATTGACCAGGTTGACTCAGAAAAAAGTGAAGTTCAAATGGTCGGTTGCTTGTGAGAAAAGCTTTCAAAAATTGAAGACCCGACTCACTTCAGCACCAATGTTAACTTTACTCAAGGATACTAATGGCTTTATAGTTTATTGTGATTCTTCGAGAGTCATACTGGGATGTCTGTTGATGTAGCGTGGGAAGGTAATAGCATATGCCTCGAGACAGCTGAAAGTTCATGAAAAGAATTACCTAACCTATGATCTTGAGTTGGCCACGGTGGTGTTTGAATTGAAGATATTGTGGCATTACTTGTATGGTGTCCACATGGATGTATTTACGGATCACAAAAGCTTGCAATATGTGTTCACAAAGAAGGATCTAAATCTTCGGCAAATGAGGTGGTTGGAGTTACTAAAGGACTACGACATGAGTGTCCTCTACCATCCGGGCAAGACTAATGTGGTTGCGGATATGCTTAGTAGGCTCTCTATGGAGAGTGTACCACGTGGACAAGGGAAAGAAGGAGTTGGTAAGAGATGTCCATCGACTTGCAAAGTTGGGAGTTAGATTGATCGACTCGACTGATGGCAGCGTTATTGTGCAGAATGAGGCAGAATCGTCCTTAGTGGCCGATGTCAAATCTAAGCAAGATGAGGATCCGATTTTGAGGAAGCTGAAGGAAGTAGTGCAAAGTCAAAAGGTGGAGGTTTTCTCCCAAGAGGGAGATGGTATGCTACGATACCAAGGTCAAATATGTGTTCCGAACATCAATAATTTGAGGGTTCGGATATTGCATGGGGCACATGGTACCGGATATTCTATTCATCCGAGATCCACGAAGATGTATCAGGACTTTCAAAAAATCTACTGGTGGGATGGTATGAAGAAGGATATTGTGGAGTTTGTAGCTAAGTGTCCAAACTGTCAGCAAGTGAAAGTCGAGCATCAAAGGCTGGGAGGTGCACTTCAGGATATTAGCATTCCCACTTGGAAGTGGGAGGAAATAAATATGGATTTCGTTACAGGCCTACCTCATACTCACCGACATTATGACTCCATTTGGGTGGTGGTAGACAGGTTAACTAAGGCGGCACACTTCCTACCAGTCAAGACCATAGATTCAGCGGATGATTGTTCCATGTTGTATATCAGGGAGTTGGTTCGACTTCATGGAGTGCCCTTGTCTATCATTTCAGACCGAGGTACTCAGTTTACCTCTCAGTTTTGGTGGTCTTTTCAGAAGGGACTTGGGATGAAAGTTAAGCTCAGTACAGTCTTCCATCCGCAAACATATGGCCAGGCAGAATGAACCATTCAGAGCCTCGAGGATATGTTGAGGGCATGTGTTATGTATTTCAAAGGTAGTTGGGATGATCATTTTCCCTTAATCGGGTTTTCTTATAATAATAGCTATCACTCCAGTATCCAAATGGCACCATTTGAGGCTCTTTACCGGCGAAGGTATAGATCTACCATTGCATGATTTCAGGTGCGCAAGGCAGCTATGGTAGGGCTAGATTCGGTTCACGAGGTGATGGTAAAGGTTCAGTTGATAAGGGAACGGTTGAAAACCACTTAGAGTCATCAGAATTCATATGGCAATGTGAGGAGAAGAGATTTGGAGTTTGAAGTGGACGACTGGGTATTTCTAGAGGTATCTCCCATGAAGGGAGTCATGCAGTTCGGAAAGAAAGGGAAACTCAGTCCCCGCTATGTTGGTCCCTATCGGGTTGTGAGAAGGGTTGGTAAGGTGGCATATGAGTTGGACTTGCCATCGGAGTTATCTTCATTTCATCTCATCTTTCATGTATCACTTTTGAAGAAGTATTTGGGTGATCCAACCTTGGTAGTCCCGGTAGACAGCATTGGGGTGAAAGACGGCCTCAGTTATGAAGAAATTCCCACTAAAATCTTAGATCGTCAGGTTCGGAAGTTGAGAAACAATGAAGTAGCTTCAGTTAAGGTTTTATGGAGAAATCAACATGTTGAGGGAGCTATGTGGGAAGCCGAAGAGGATATGATGGCTATATATCCACATTCGTTCTCTACAGGCTCAGTTTCGACTTGAGGTACCAGTTTTTGCCCTATGAATCTGTCTAGTTTTTCTGTCAGTCATGTATACAAGTTTCTTTTATGTGTATGAATGTGTATGTGGAGTATGATATTAGTTTAGCTATGTGGTTCTATTTGGAGGTAGTCATTCCATGAAAATTTAGGTTAAAATGATTAGTATATGGCTATGATCAATTATATGATTCTGTTTGCTGCTTGTTTCCTACATTTGAGGATGAATGTTTCCAAGGGGGAGATATTGTAACACCCCTAGAATATTTAAGAATAGACTCGGGGGTTGAATATGAAAAGTTCAGAAAACTGGCAAAAACATCACAGGACAGGCGACTCAACGACTCGTGGTTGGATACCATGAGTCGTCATAAGCTGTCATGGTATGGTAGTTTAAGGAGGTAGTGGTGACAACGGACGATGTAATGACTCATTGTCAGGAACAATGAATCGTTGTTACCAGTCGTTGGAAGTACTGAACTTAGGTTGATGGGGAACCCACAAGGCATCCCACAATCTGTGGTGAGAAGTGACGGCCCGTTGTTTCTAATAGTTATTTGTGGGTTGAATGTCCAGTACTTACAACGGATTGAGACCACGACTCGTTGGAAGGCACCTCCGAAATCAAGCCGTTCCCAGGTATGTAGAATTTTAGAATGGGTGAAATCCTTTCACACCCATGCCCAAATTTCGATTTAAATAATGAATTCTCCTATACAAGTTTGTGGGGTTTCACCCAAATGCATGAAAATGTGATTTCTCTTTATGGGTATGATTTAATTGAATCTTAATTATTGCATTATGAATGATGGGCAGGTTTTATATTATTTTATTTTCTTTAAATCATGTTTCAAGCTTTTTAAATCTAAAATGCCCATTTGATGAAAGTTCATGAAAGTTATGATTTACGATGAATATGCAATATTTTGAATTTATTGATGACGGAAAAGCATGAATTCAAGTTACCCATGTTTATGAGCATATTTTGAAAAAATTGAATATGATGACGTATTTGGCAATGTCCACATGTTGAAGAATGATTTATGATTTGTGAAATGAATTAAATGATTTATCTATTTATGATGTTAGCCAATGAAAAGGGCCTATGATTCTTGGCTATGCATGTTTTAAAGGGGATCAATGATGATAAATGTTATATTTTAGCCCATGAATCTTAATGCATGATGTTATTGATTTATGTATGAGCCTATATGCATATTTTGGAAGCCGTGTCTAGCGCCGAGCAGCCCTACGTTCAAAGGACTATGGCGGTGTCTCATAACCACGTGCCACTGTGGGTTTCTAAATGATATGATGTATTGATAATGATCCTCTCAAATGTGATATCACACCTAATGCATGACCCTCGCCTGGCAAGCCGGAGTCGGCTCTGTCCACTTGAGTGAGATAGTTGGGGCATCATGAAAGGCTCTACCATGATGGTGTCGGTTACGTCGAGTCCTCCCACTGTTCTGCATGTCTTATGCATTGTTATGTTTATGTTATTGGCTCAAGTTATGTTTTGATAAAGTTTACTTACGATTGTGATAATGAATGATTTGAAAGTCTTGAGCCTTATGTTTTCTTATGAAATTTATGATACAAGAATGATGTCCTTCTATGTTTATTTATGACTTTATTATACTTTTAACATCCGTTTTACTTGCCTTGCATACTCGCTACATTCCACGTACTGATCGCATACTTTCTATGCTGTATCGTTTCATGATACAAGGTCCGGATCCTAGGCTCATCCTCATCCTTAGTCCATCTCAGCTTACGCTCTTAGCTTATTGGTGAGTCCTCATGTTCCGAGGGCCGTCCGACAGACTTTTATGTTATCTTGTGTTTCAGTATTGTTCGGGTTAGTTGGGGATGTTGTCCTATCAGACCATCGTATGTAGTAGAGGCTTTTGGACAAGTATGTAGTACTCCGCCTATGTGTACGTCTAGTATTTTCTGATGTTATGCTATAGTTATGGTTCCACCATGTTTTATGTTTAGCATTCTGCTTATTTAAATGAGATTAGCTGTATGCATGTGCCATGGGTCGACTTGGGGTCTCTCGGGGTCCCTTATCCCGTGTCTACGATCGGGGTGTATGTTTGGGTTGTGAGAATTATGCTGGACCAAATCAGGGTTGGCATAATAATTAAAACTATCATGAACGAAGCTCTAATTCATATGTTTTGCTAAGGGTCCCTCCTCTAGTTTTCAAAATTGGAGAGAGGGTCCTTCTCAAGAACAAGGGAGCTCAAAGCTTTAGGGAATGTTAGAAAAGGTGCTTGCAAATCAAAAAAGGTTGGATGCTTGCTTAAAGAACCTTATGGAGATTGTGGGTTCTAATATTGCGTCTATTCAGAAGTTAGAACAGAAAGTATGGGATCTTTCATATGACCAAAATCCCATACAAAAAGGCCACCTTCCGAGTGACATAGTGGCTAATCCTAAGGGACATGTGGGTCCTTCTAATGCTTAGTGTATGGACATTGACACAACGAAAGGCAAAATTATGCAACCTATCGGTGGTGAAGCCAAGGATGGTGTTGTTGATGAAGAGGCTACAATTGTGCATACAGGTGTTGACCATGATGATGGGTTGATAAAGCCATGTGTTGATGAGAGTGTTGACCTGGGAGTAAAGAAGCCACCAATAAAGGAGATTGATGAAGATGGTTCAGTTTCTTTAAAAAGGAAGGAAAAGGCCAAGGTGTGGATGACATTTCTAAATACTTTCCTCCGTTTGTTCCCACATTTCACAACAGATATCCCAATAAGTTCTCGATAAAAAGGTTGCAAAGCACATTGAGTGACTGAAGGAAGCTACACTTAGAGTCCCATTTATTGATGCTATGAAAGAGATGCTAGGTTTTGCTAAGTACATGAAGATATTGCTGATTAGAAAGTTGCCATTTGATAAAGAAGAGTTGATTCCAATGACACACCATGTGAATGCCATCATTGTCAGTACTTGTGTTGAAAAGAAGGGAGATCCGGGTGATCACCATTCCTTGAAGAATTGAAAGATATGACTGCTTGCATTCCTTATGTAATATAGGGCTAGAATAAATTTGATGCCTCTAGCTATGTACAAGCAATATGAATTTGTCTATTCTTCAATCCACCTCTATTCGACTCCAAATGACTGACAAAGTCTATCAAGACACCGATGGGGGTGGTAGAAGATGTGTTAGTAAAAGTTGAAAAAATTTATGCTTCTGGCTAACTTTGTGATACTAGATTGTGATGTAGACCCAGACTTCCCTATCATTCTTGGGACACCTTTTTTGGAGATCGGGAGGGCACTTATGGACTCGAAAAAGCATAAGATTGTGTTTCGGGTCAAGAATGAAAGTACAACCTTCAAAGATAGGTGGGACCAATTATTGCCCATAGAATTTGGGGATATTTGTATGGCTAATGTAGTGAGAATGACGATGAAGAAGATGAGCATATATTTGAAGCATCACCCAAGAAAAAGAAAGAAAAATCCAAATGGGGGAAGCAGTACCTTTATGGCTCAAAAGGCAGAAAGTGGGCGAGGAAGTCCTATCCCAGGGAAAACTTACCATGTGCTTGATTCAAGTATCTTAAGTCATGCCACGACACTAAATCAGACGCTTCTTGGAAGGCAACCCAAGGGATGTTACACTATTTATAGTATCCATGCCATGTCGCGATGTTAAATCAAGCACTTCTTGGGAGGCAACCCAAGTATTTTTGGACTAATAGGTATTGATGTATGCAGTGAGCTTAAAAGAATGGAGGAAATTAGTTCAAATAGAAAAAGAGAAATAGTATCACCCAAGAGAGTGAGGGAAAGATGGACCCCCATTTTAAAAGGCGGACCGCCTTTCCCACCGTCAACTGGAAATCGGTTTTGGTAAATTAAGCGAAGAGATGGTCCAATATACAAATCGCACTCTGGCTAGATGGTCTGTCCATTAGATCATCTTTTGTTTTTAAAAATCGGGCATGTGGGTTCATCTGGAGATAGATTAGGGTCAAAACTTTTGCAAGTTGGTCATTTTGGTCATTAAAATGCCACCCATGGGCTAAATCAACCCGACCCACTCTTATTTTTTAAATTTAAAGGGTTTATCTCGCAAACTTTGCCTCGATATTCTTCTTCTCCATCTCTCCCATTGCACTCTCTCTCGTCTTTCCCTCTCACTTGCAAAAGCTTCCATTGTTGTCATTTGCTTCAAGCTCCATTAAACACACCTGCACTCTCTCACTCACATACACACTTGTCATTTGATCAAGAAAAAGTTAGAGTTTCATGGCCCAAAATTTCGTGTATTCTCTCCATCAAGAACAAGTCATTCTCTGGTATTTCGTTGTTGCTCAACATTTACTTAAGCAATTATATGAAATGTGTGATATGTGTTATCTGTTTGACTTAGGAAAACTATTGAACCTGTGTTTGGATTGTTTTTTGGGTGGGGGGGGGGGAGAACTTGGGTTTAATTTTTTAGAAATTGCATGGGGCTTAACTGGATAGTTGTTTGAGCATAATGGTATTGATATCTGCTAAAAGGCTATAAAAATAATAAAGCCCCATACCATGTTTTATCACTGCATGAAAAGAAATTTCCCAAAAAGATTGCAGTTTGTGAACTCCCGAAAAGGCGGAAGAAGAGATGGACCGTACTTCTTTCTGTCTATTGAAATCAAATGTCCAAATTCACTAAGTCAAGGGATGACTCGGGGTATGGACCATCTTTCGAAAAGACGGTTTGCACCCTAAAACTTCTTTTGAATTACAGAAATTGAATTCTTGGATTCAAAGGACAGAACAAGGTATGATCTTCCTCTTCAGAGTGCGAATCATCCCTTCCTCTATCCTTTGCTTTCATTTATATGATTTTATATTACCCCAAGTCCATGTACTAATAAATTGTTCCATAATCACAGGTATATGGCACCCAAAAAAGCTACACCCAAAAAAAGCAAGGCCAACACACTAAAGAATTCCCGACTTAGAGACAAGGATGAGGGTAAGTACTTGCCTTCGACTACCAGAAGGACTATAGCACTTGCATCATAGATGTCACCCACTCCTTCAGGTCGGATGGCATCGATAGAGTCATCATCTCTGGGATCTGCATACTAGTCTAGTGAGGAGCATGACCAGGCCCAGTCTAGTGGAGACCACATTGAGGTATCATCTAGGGAGTCCACGATGGAGAACTCTACCAGCCAATCTCCTTCTCTCCCAGTGGGTTCAGCTGAATTGAGACAAAAGCAAGGGGAGGACATTTTAGGATAAGTAGGCCATTAGGGTGCTTGAGACTGATACTTATAGGGGCGAGAGGCCCATAATGGGAAACCTCGCAGGGGTATCACTGAGAAGCGTACCATCCTACTGAGCTAGAGCTATATCCTGACATTCTAGAGAAATTACACCACCAACATTGGGATTTCCTATTCCATCCATAGGCTAGTATGTTCACACGCTGGTCTGAGAATTCTATGCAGTATATGGGGTGATCTTACTGTTGTCTAACCCAATATTGTAATCTCAAGTAGAGGCATTGATGTCTGTGGTGATCAGAGGAGTGTCGGTTGATATCAACCTCAAGGCGATCAACCGATACTACTTGGGAGATGTCTTTGAGGTTGTCGATACCGCCGAGTATGATGAGATAGTATCTTGCAATCACAAAGCTTGAGCATGAATGGCTAGACTCATTGACTTGGATACTCCTACATGGGCTTCTATTGACGTAATCGAGATTAACAAGAGAGAGATACAACTTTAGGCTAAATTTTAGTGGAACATGGTGTGCAGCCGAATATGCCTGATTAAGAGTGACAACAAGCTTCCTTTCAGAAATGATCTGGTAGTGCTAACCTCTCTCCCATTCCCATGCTTGGTGATAGAACTGTGTCAGAGGGAGGGCGTGCTGATCCTACATAGAGAGGATTTATTTATTTGATGCTTTCCAGGTGACAGATGGTGGTGGTGGTGGAAATTGAGTTCCTACCATATATATATTGATTTTTGAAAACAATACACCCCTTAAAATTTTTTATTATAGTTGTTTGGTATTGACTTATGTACCTCGACTTTTGACATGAAATTGTGGCAATGTGTCCCTAGTTGAGAGTGATGTGTTTAGTCATATTGATATCCATATTCTAATGTGTGAAATGAAATTTTTCTTGTTCGCTTAATTTTTGTCACAGTCTAGAACTTGCCTTGCTACTTGTGTTCAAACTTAGGATTGAATATGGATTGTAGAGATGGTCTCAGGCCTTCCTTGTGCTTCAAAAGCCGCATTTTCCTAAATAGACCTACCAAATGATACGTGTATTCTTAGTCTCCCCTTTTGAGCCTTTGACCTTTTTATTGATCAACTACAATCAATGCCAAACCAATTCTCAAGTTGGCCCTCTTTTGAACCCGTTCTCGTTGATACTTTGAAATGCAATGAAAAAGGAGCAAAAAGGTTTAAGTTGGGGGTGATAAAGTGGGAAAGCAAGAAATAGGCCAAAGATGACTATATTATCATATCCCAAAGTTTAATTGAGAAATAAGTTAAAAAGAAGAAAAAGAAAAGAAAAAGGAGAAAAATAAAAAGTTGAGGTCTCAAAAACACTTCAAAATGTGAAGAGTTGCCAAGAAAAGAGAAGGGAATAAAAGAAGGGATCAAAAAGGTGAAAAATGGTGTAAAAGTGATGTAGTATTCAAGGGTGGTAAATAAGTCACTAAAAGACATATGTGTACCCTACCAACCCTTTGATCATCATTACAAGCTTATAAAAGCACATGTGTGATCTCAACCCGAATATCTGAAAGAGAAGACATTTGAGTAAACAAGCAAGCATATGGTAGTTGTGACCTATCTTGTGAACTTCTTTGCGAGAGTTGAGTGTATTTCTTTCCTTTCTTGATCTTGTGTGTCCTTATTTTGTGTGTTAGCTTTACTTCAAAAAATGGATACTTTTCTTGATCTAAATGTGAGGGCATGTGGATGTGAATGGCTAGCATGTTTTACTTCTCAAATCTAGGTATATGCATGTTGATATAATGTCATTAGTGGAGATTGCAGGCTGATCTCGGGCAAAATAGCATGCCCGAGTGATGCTTTATAACTTAGTTTAGTCTTGTTTATCTAATTATTTATATACATTTTCATGTGATTTTATATAAATGTGAATATATTTACTAACCAACATGATTAGTGTAGGTTTAAAATGAATTTGAGGAACTAATTTAGAAGTTGGTGAAGTAGAGGAATGGATTCGGGAGCAAATCACAAAAGTCGGCAAAGAAGCATGTCTTGGCAAGGCTGGCCGCGCCAGGTAGCGTGCCATGTTGTGCGTGTGCCGAGCCCAGCGCTGTGCCACGCCAATGCCAGGCGCGAGAGGAAGGTAGCAAGCAGGCAGGCATCCTACATGCCAGCGCTGTGCCACACCAGGCAACCTGTGCGCCAGTGCCGTGTCACGCATGCCATCGCCCTGCACGAGCAGCGTGCCACGCCGGCCATCACGGCAAGCCTCGGCCTATTGTCATCCTAAGGCGATTTCCAGTGTGCATCCGCGTTACCTCCGTGTCACGGAGGCAGTGCTCCGCGATACACTCCGTGATACAGAGCCATTCCACGACAGACATAATTTTGTAAAATTCTCATTTACTATAAGTAGGTCCCTTAGCTCCTAAAATCATTTTGTCACGACTTTATTCTGAAAAACCACCTAGGAGTGAAGGGAGAAGTGGGAGAACTCACCTAGGGTTCATCAATTTCATCTTCCCCTCTACTAATTCTTGTAAGTATGTTACTTTAACAATGTTTTCTTGTAT
This sequence comes from Datura wrightii, assembly GCA_035772735.1. Taxonomy (NCBI): domain Eukaryota; kingdom Viridiplantae; phylum Streptophyta; class Magnoliopsida; order Solanales; family Solanaceae; genus Datura; species Datura wrightii. Next base: position 152,261,333 of record JASDFA010000018.1, read on the forward strand.
ATTTATGAACTTGAATGGCTAGCACCCTTCCTCTAGGGTTGAAGCCATGAGTTATGATTGTGTTTTTACGAATTTGTGTTGGAATTAAGTTATTGATTGTTGTTTTGTCTTGCATTCTTAATTATGGTTGTTTTTATGATTGATTACCATGAAAACACACACGTTAAACTTAGGAAAATGCTTGAGAAAGTAAACCTAGGGAAGAACATAAGAATGTAGGAAGCAAGTTCTTGTCTTTTGATAAGATTTTGTGGTTAGGATAGAAATATACCTAGTACCTTGCTTGGTTGATACAATGGGAAGAGAGAAAGACACCGGCTTAGATTTGTCACTCCACCACTCGTAGAAGTAGTTGTGAAGCTAAGTTTGGTTAAATGGTTGGAGGTACGAAAGTACCCTAATCAATGGCATAACCCCATAAACGACATCCACATAGTTAATTGCCCACGAACTAGAATTAGCATCCTCGCTCACAATGTAGTAGTGAGGCTAGTTTGTCGTGTTTAGAGGTTCGGAAGACCATGAACATGCAATTCTAACTATGTGAAACGACAATTGATAGTTTCATACTTAAACCATTGCAAATTGTAGTATCGCATAATTATCCGGCTTTAACTCTATGTTGCTCCTTGAATGAATTTAGAGTATTTCGTTGACCACAATTAGACTTAATTAAACTCTATTGAAAACTTCTGTAATCAACACTTGCGGTGTTTAATATCACACTTGAACTCGATAGTTAACTGAATTGGTCCAGTCGCTGTTGGTTCGACAGCCGGCTCTTAAAAAGGGCCACTATATTACTTGTACGACCCATACACTTGCAGGCACATCATGTTTTTGGCGCCGTTGCTGGGGACTCGGCGAAGTTTAGATAATTTATCTGTTTTTGTGTGATTTTCAAATTTCCTTAAGTGTCAGGAAACTTGGTCTTAGTCTGACTTATTGCAGGTGACAGGTTGTCTTGCCGAGCTGGCTAAGAATAGAGAGCTTGTGGAACCGTTGCTTGAACCTGAATGTCAAATCCATTTGCGAAGGAGAGTAGCTCTTGAGCAAAAGCTGAAAAGACTTCAAGAAAAGGTACAAAAACAACCATCTGCAGGACAAGCACAATTGTCACCGGAAGCAATGGCAGCCAGACTAGTTCGCGAAGTGACAATCCCACAAGCGACTAATGTGAACTCTAGTATCCGTAAATCGGAGTCTCTAGGGAACTTTGAATTGAAGCAGAACATGGTGCAATTGTTACATTCTAGTGGTCAATTCACTGGGATGGCACATAAGGACCCACAGCAGCACTTGCAGAACTTTCTTGAGATTAGTGAAATGTTTGTCCCCACCGGCGTGTCCACAGATTATGTACGGCTTACCCTCTTCCTATTTTCACTGTTAGGAGAGGAAAAGAAGTGGTTGAAAGCTGAGCCACCGAACTACATAACTTTGTGGAATGATTTGGTAAAGAAGTTCCTTATCAGATTTTTTCCTTCAGGCAAAACTGCAAAGTTGAGAAGTGAAATACTATGTTTCAAGAAGAGGCCTGATGAGAATTTGTATTTGGCTTGGGAAAGATTCAAGTCATTATTGAGAGACTGTCCCCATCACCAGCAATCAAATGAAGTGCTGGGTCATACCTTTGTAGAAAGTCTAGAACCACACACTAAAATATTACTAGACTCTGCATTGGGGGGGGGGGGAAGCCTTGGAGAAGACTTATGATGAGCTGTACACTTTGTTGAACAGAATTGCTCAAGGAAATCCAGAGTAGCACAGCGAGTCATCGAGAGCGACAGGAAAGAGATCAGGGTTGATAGAGGTTGATGGTTTGAATGCCTTGGCGGCGCAGTTAGCTTCGTTCCAACATCAGATGATGACTCAGTTCAATAAACTGAGCATGAACCAACAACAGGGCCAGGTTAATGCAGTTCAGCAAGCCCCAAGTTGGTGTGAAATTTGTGGTAATAATGGGCACAATGCAGAATCTTGTGGAGCCAATCCGGAATCAGTCAATTTTGTTGGGAATGTGCAGCGGAACAATCCAAATTTTGGAAACAATTACAACAGAAATTGGCAGGGCCACCCGAATTTTTCTTGGGGTGGAAGCCAAAAGTAAAGTTATCAGCAACCTCAACAGCAACAATATCAGCAGAATAGGAAGAATGATGGCCACTTGAGCAGAAACATTGAGGAAACATTGCAGAAAATCATGGAGACCTAGACTCAGTTAGCAGAAAATCAAGCGAGGATGGCAACAGACTTAAAGAATCAGCAAGTGGCCACCCGAAATCTTGAAAAACAAATGGGTCAGATAGCAACTGCTCAAAACATGAGATCGCAAGGGGGATTACCAAGTGACACAGATCCTAAGCCCCGACAGGTCAATGCCATCAGTTTGAGAAGTGGCAAGCAATTAGCTGATGTAGTGACAAAAGAGCAAAGAAACAAGGACCAGGACCATCCACTGACAAAGGAGAAAATCAAAGTGCTGAGAAACAAAATGCACAATCATCATTGCAGCCAGCACAAAGACCACCACCACCATTCCCTCAGAGATTCAAAAAGAGCAAGGAGGAGGAATGCTTCAAAAGTTATTTGAGAGTTTCAAAGAACTTCACATAAATTTTCCTCTTATTGATGTTTTGCAGGGAATGCCCAAGTATGCCAAATACTTGAAAGACGTGATGGCGAACAAAGTCATATTGGTGGATCTCCAAATAGTAGCACTGACAGAGGAGTGCAGTCACAGGGTATTGAGCAAGATTCCAAAGAAGCTTAAAGACCCAGGGAGTTTTACCCTCCCCATACAAATTGGTAAAGATGAGGTGCTACGAGCTTTGTGTGATCTCGGGGAAGTAGTTAATCTAATGCCCCTATCGTTATTTAACACCATGGGGTTGGGAAAACCGACGCCAACAAGGTTGATGCTGCAGCTGGCAGATAAGTCGCGAGTGACACCTGATGGAATAATAGAGGACCTTCTCATCAAAGTAGGTAAGTTTATTATACCTACTGATTTTATCATTTTAGATTTTCATGTTGATGACCAGGTACCCTTAATTTTGGGATGGCCATTCTTGGCCACCGGAGGAGCGGTGATTGACTTGAGAGCAGGGACCCTGAAAAATGAGGGTCGAGGATGAAGAAGAACTCTTCTGAGTATACCAAGAAATGAACCCATCCACACACTACAAAAACCTTTTTCAGGTTAGTTTGTTGTCAGAGGATGAGTGTGGGGTGGAGGATTCCACAGGTGCATGGCCAAAGGTAACGACAAGTATTCCCCGAGTCTGATAAAGGGATTCAGAGTGTGAAGAAGTTGGAGGAAGAGAGGAACAGAGTGGAGGCTGTTTCTTCTAAAAATCAAAAGAAAAGGAGATGGTTCTCGAATGGGAACCTAGATATGAGGATGTCCTAAAAAGGATAGTCCATGTCGTGCCGCGACGTAAAATAAGGCGCTACTTGGGAGGCAACCCAAGAGTACCACAGGTACAAATTGTGATTTTTTTATTGGCGTTGATTTTGTTATTTTCATCATGTTTGTGATTTGGCGAAAAATTAAGCACAAATGGAGGGGAAGTCTGAGTACCCGTGGAAGAGGAAGCTAAAAAGCATGGAATGGAAGAAGTGTGGGGTCAAACACCACACCTATGAAAACTTGAAGAAAAGCATGTTGTTAGCTAGGCATAGAGGCTCATGGAATATTTCTCATCCTTTTTAATTCTTATTTGATGCTATGAGGACATAGTATGATTCAAGTGTGGGGTGAGGAAAATTTAAAAATTTTGGTGCTTAATAATTTTTGGTGAATTAGTGCTTGAAAAAAAATATTGAAAGAAAATTTTTGAATTAAGCATGACTTCATCACCCATTGGTTTTTCTTTTCGGTTCTTTTCCGACGGGGGGTCTTTGAATTGAAGAATAAAATTTTTTTTCTTCTTCTGTATATAATGTTTTTAGTCATAGGTAGAGACTATTTCCGACGATGGATGGATGACGACCGTCTTGAGAAAAGTTAGTCAATAGGTGTTGGTTTTTGAACCCGTAGCTAATTGATGGCTTGATGTTCTTGTTATGTGCTATACATGATTGTAAGTTACAAGTGTGGTTATTGTTGAAGCATGTAAGAAGTGTATAACTTAGTGTGAGACACTTAGGCTCTTGAATTTGACTCAATGTGATTGAAGATTAATTTTGAATTCTTGTGATTAGTTGAGTTGAGAGTCTGCTGAATGTGTCTTGAATTGAGCATGTGCTGTGAATGTAAGACATTCGAATATTCCGTGCTATTGTGGAATGTCTAGAACTTTCTTGGTGTGTATATAAAACGAAATGAAGGATGTGAATTATAGGAGATGATTTAGGCATTTCTTTGAATGAACCTAAATGTTATTCCTCACGTTACCTACCTTGAATATCTAATCCTAGTTAGCTCCATTGAGCCTTAAGCCTATTCTTTGATAGCTACAACATAAGCTTAATCCTTTTTCTTTCATTAGCCTTGAATTTGATCCAAAACTCCGAAGAGCTTAAGTGAAAAATTCCAAAGAGTGAAGGAGTGAGAAGCGTGAAAAAGAAGGAAAAGTAGAAGTTGTGAAAGTTGAGAAAAGGACAAAGGTGCACTTGTGTGAAAATGATTGATTATCAGTAGGGAGTAAGAAAATAAATGAATGAAAAAATTTTTGCTTAAGTACTCCTTACTACTAAGATGAGTGTGCTTAAAGAAATGGGAACAATAAGAGAAAAATCAAGAGTGAAAAGAATGAGGGTGAAGTAAAAGAAGAGATGTCCTTAATGAAGGGTGAAGTTATTAAAAGCATTTGGGGAAGATAATCACTATTACTGGCTATAATAGTACCTTCCCGTCCCTTAGCTTACATTACAAACCATTAAGTCCTACTTGATCTTACGTTCATACATCCTGAAATTAGTGGAGTAAAACACTAAGGGCAAGCTTATGGGTCACTACATGATGCATGTGAATTCTTTGTGAGAACGAGCGTAATTTTATTCATTTACCCATACATGTTGTGATTTAAAAAATTTGTATGTGAAAATGGGTAACTCTCTTGTTTAAGGGCACATATTTTATGAGAGATAACATTCATGTCAGATTTCTTGATCGGTTGATTTGCATGAGTTTGCTAAGATTGAGAGTTGATTCATGAGGTTAAGAAGTCTTAACGGAGTTGTATATCATTCCATTGATTAAATCATGCATGCTCTATTTGTAACTTGCTATCTTACATAGTCATTATAGTCATAGCTTGAATTGTCTTGCTAAATTAGTTGTATGTGAGTCTTCATGTGCATGAGATGTAAAAGGTTTGTTCGAGGACGAACAAGACTTTAAGTGTGGGGTTGTGATCTCGGGAAAAATAGCATGCCCGAGTGATGCTTTATAACTTAGTTTAGTCTTGTTTGTCTAATTATTTATATACATTTTCATGTGATTTTATATAAATGTGAATATTGTACTAACCAACATGATTAGTCCTTGTTTTTGTAGGTTTAAAATGCATTTGAGGAACTAATTTAGAAGTTGGTGAAGTAGAGGAATGGAGTCGGGAGCAAATCACAAAAGTCGGCAAAGAAGCATGTCTTGGCAAGGCTGGCCGCGCCAGGTAGCGTGCCATGCTGTGCGTGTGCCGAGCCCAGCGCCGTGCCACACCAATGCCAGGCGCGAGAGGAAGGTAGCAAGCAGGCAGGCATCCTGCATGCCAGCGCTGTGCCACGCCAGGCAACCTGTGCGCCAGTGACGTGTCACGCATGCCATCACCCTGCACGAGCAGCGTGCCACGCCGGCCATCGCGGCAAGCCTCATCCTATTGTCATCCTAAGGCGATTTCTAGTGTGCATCCGCGTTACCTCCATGTCGCGGAGGCAGTGCTCCGCAATACACTCCGTGATACAGAGCCATTCCACGACAGACATAATTTTGTAAAATTCTCATTTACTATAAGTAGGTCCCTTATCTCCTAAAATCATTTTGTCACGACTTTATTCTGAAAAACCACCTAGGAGTGAAGGGAGAAGTGGGAGAACTCACCTAGGGTTCATCAATTTCATCTTCTCCTCTACTAATTCTTGTAAGTATGTTACTTTAACAATGTTTTCTTGTAAATTTATGAACTTGAATGGTTAGCACCCTTCCTCTAGGGTTGAAGCCATGAGTTATGATTGTGTTTTTACGAATTTGTGTTGGAATTAAGTTATTGATTGTTGTTTTGTCTTGCATTCTTAATTATGGTTGTTTTTATGATTGATTACTATGAAAACACACACGTTAAACTTAGGAAAATGCTTGAGAAAGCAAACCTAGGGAAGAACATAAGAATGTAGGAAGCAAGTTCTTGTCTTTTGATAAGATTTTGTGGTTAGGATAGAAATATACCTAGTACCTTGCTTGGTTGATACAATGGGAAGAGAGAAAGACACCGGCTTAGATTTGTCACTCCACCACTCACAAAAGTAGTTGTGAAACTAAGTTTGGTTAAATGGTTGGAGGTACGAAAGTACCCTAATCAATGGCATAACCCCATAAACCACATCCACGTAGTTAATTGCCCACGAACTAGAATTAGCATCCTCGCTCACAATGTAGTAGTGAGGCTAGTTTGTCGTGTTTAGAGATTCGTAAGACCATGAACATGCAATTCTAACTATGTGAGATGACAATTGATAGTTTCATAATTAAACCATTGCAAATAGTCGTATCACATAATTATCTGGCTTTAACTCTATGTTTCTCCTTGAATGAATTCAGAGTACTTCGTTGACCACAATTAGACTTAATTAAACTCTATCGAAGACTTCTATAATCAACACATGCGGCATTTAATATCACACTTGAAGTCGATAGTTAGCTGAATTGGTCCAGTCCCTGTGGGTTCGACATCCGGCTCTTAAAAAGGGCCACTATATTACTTGTACGTCCCGTACACTTGTGGGCACATCACAGGCTTAGGCCAAACAGCTGTGAGAAAACTAGTTTTGTTTGGATGGAGGGGGTGGCTGGACCGAAATGTGGGTGCTTGTAGCCATTAGTCAAAACCACCCTAGTCATTGTATTTTGTGATGTCGGGACATTAATTTAGGTGCTAGGGTAATTTTCTCCTTTTAGTTGCTTGAGGAAAAGCAAATGCTTTAAGTTAGGGGCGTTGATGTATCGAAAATTTGCAACACGTCTTTGCTTCATTTCATAGCGTTTTGCATCTTTTTAGGAGCTACATTAAGTTGAAACTAAACTTACTATTCTATGTTTTAAGAACCCAAGTGAAATGAATTAAAGAGGAAGGAAAGCCAACAACCTATCCAAAAGACAAAGCAACAGACAGACTGCCTTCTGAAGGGAGGTCCAGTATTCAATCATCCTTCAAGTTCCATTATTTCCAGAAACCATTCTAAAGAGGTTCGCGGTTGGTAGAGTAAAGGACAAACCATTTTTTTACAAGACGGTCCATCAATTGAAAGATAGATCTATTGAGAGATAGAAGTTAGATTCAAGGGACGAAGCAAGTGATGGACCATCTTTCCAAAAGACAGCCCACAAATAATTGGGACGAAGCAAGAGATGGACCGTCTTTCCAAAACATGGCCCACAAAATAGGGTGGGCTCAGATATGTAATCAAACTCTAACATAAAAATTTTTGAACTGGCATGGCTTGGAAGCCGGTAGTTAATCTGATCGCCATTGTCACTCCCCGCCTTGGGAGGCATGACTGGCACCTAGTGCCCTACTAGGATCTGAACTACTGAGCTGACTGAGCCTAAGCACCTCTGGTGTAGGGATAACTCTAACTCTGGAGTCAAGAAAATGACGGGCTCTATGGAAGCTTTAAATACAACCCCCGGCCGACAAGGCCTACAACCACCTATGAAAGTAAACAGCTAACCAGAGTCAAATGAATATAGGGAGTCCTATGCGGGCCGACAAAGCTACCATGATGTCTAGTTATAACTGAAAAGCGAAAGCAGGTGCTAATTGAACTATGACCGACAAGGTCATCAATCAACAGCTAACCAAGGTCCCACACAGCCAACACATATAATCTAAAACACATATGGCCCCACTCGGCCGATATCAACTAACCACAGGGAATAATACAATCTGCAAGCCTCTAGGAATAATAAGATGGTCGGGACAGGGCCCTGGCCTATCCATACTGTACAACAAAGGAAGTGAACCTCTATCATTCAAGCTCCGAAAGATAGGAGCTGAAGGCTCTGCACCGCAGACTGGAATTACGAGGGATCCGCTCCTCGTCTGACTGTACCTGCAGGAAAGTAATGCAGCGGCCCAAAGGAGGGCGTCAGTACCACAGGTATTGAGTATGTAAAGCAATAACTATAAATGATTGAAAGTGAGTAATAGAACTGACAATAACCGAAGTAAAGGGAAACGGACTGAAACTGACTGAAATGATGGAATCAGGGCTAAACATAACTATAATGAGTAGAGTAGGAGTCATACCTGACATCGAGGTATCCTACTGTGTAACTATCAGTAACTAAAGCAACATACATAAACCTTACCTGGCTCCCATAAGCCGGAAGGTGCAATCAACACAGAACAACCCACCTGGGCGACCATTAGCCCTAGTGAGTACATCTCAATCTATATACCCCTATCTAGGTCATACCACATCATCTAGTAACTATAAGCATCCTGCCAATCCCTTGGGTATGCAACTTGGGCCCGTTGGGCCCCTGACTAAGCTGTGCCTGAGTCCGGAGGACACCTGAATCTACACCCTGGGCGCAAGCACTCGGCGGGGTGTGTATTGGCCAACCACGACAAAATATGAGGAGTTGGCTCCCCATCTTCGTCCCTTGCATATGGCATGCCGCTCTGTAGAGCGACATATCCATGCTCTCTAGCGAACGAGTCGACACAGCTATTAACCCTGGGGCGGTCACGGAAGATATACAGGTAATTCAGCCCAAAACAATACAATCATAAGTCTCAACTAATAACAATAACCTCGTATAATAACATACTGAACATGATAAAATATTACTGAAATAATTTACTGGGATTCATATTGGATTACTATACTAAAGAAACCAACTTGTGAGAGAAATTTCCTTTACATACCTCATTCGCTATTTACCAATTAAATGGTGAGGTTCGGCTGGTATTCAGCTGTTCTTCCCAACTGTAATCACATTAACGAAAGAATAGAGCTAGCTTCGTTACTATATTGGAAGAAAACAATAACTTATATGTATATATATCGACTATATTTCACTTATCGAAATACGATTGAAAACCCGTAGTTTCTCGGGAATCTAGAAGGGAGAAGTACTTACTTTAAGCCTTGGATTGTATTTACACTAGTCTGGAGCAATTCCAATCACTTTGGCTCGGCGGGACGACAATTCTCAGGGCGAATTTCATGAAACTAACTCAGTAGAAATGCTCCCTAAAGGCTTATACTTCGATACCCGAAGTTAATATGAATTTGGACGGCGTTTGGCGGCATAATAGGAAGAAAATTATGTGAACCCTTCGTCTTTATCTTTGTTCTGGTTAAGGTAGATGTGGAAAATGATATAAAGTTTAAAGGTGAGGCCTATATATACTTGAAGCCGAATACATGGCAACATGGCACATTGGCCAACGCGCTGTTTTGGCTCCATGCCATGTTGGCTAACGCGGAGGTAGAGGCTCCGTGCCACTTTTCCCCTCTGGCAGCTCGGTTCGGCCTCCTCTCACGAAATCCCAACTTGGCACTCTTTCGGCCTTTCCTGGGCCCTTTCCTCGCATGTAAGGCATTCTAAAACTCTCGACCAACATGCGAATGGCCAACTAACTGCTATAAACATACGGGGTGTAACAACCATGCCAGCATGCGAAATTTGTATTCTTTGTCCTATTTGATAATCTAAAAAATTTGTCATCACCCAAATTTAATTTTTTTTACATATGTATGTATGTATTTATGTATGTATATATGTATGTATGTATGTGTGTGTATATTATTTTTTTATTGTGCAGGACTCAAAAATCGATGAAAATCTTTCCATGGGCCAATATTATGTATCTATTCATTATTTGTTAAAAAATTATATAAGCAGTAACAAGGACAAAAATGCCCCACATAATACTAACGAATGCAAAATAGGACAGCTGAAACATCGACAAAGTCATCAAAAAAGTAAATAAGAAAAAAATCAATTCAAAGTCAACAAGAAGCAACTAAGTAGAGAAACAATCAGTAATAGGCAATCGTAAATGGAGTTAAAATAGTGAATTTTTGCCAAAGAAGACAAATATCTCACTAGAAAAAAATTAAACTTTTGGAGAAGACAAAATTCTCTAGTGGTCGCACAAAATAGTCTAACAGCATCAAGAACAGAGCAGTCAACCAAAAATACAAAAATAACGCCCACAACAAAATGGAACCTCATTCAAGCATTCATCGAAAAAAAGATAGAATAGTGAAAAATATAAAAATAAAAGCAAGAAGGTTCATAAATGTTTCTTCCACCAAGATGAATGAAAAAAAAATGTCTCAAATGATGCTAGATCCGGTGAAGCATATCTGACCAACAGTGAAAGAAATGTTGGAGTTTTGTTCTCCAGTGAGAGCAACCGTAAGAGACGGAGATAGAGAAAATGTAGACGGAGACTTAATGACTCGTGGTCCTGAATGATCAATGTAGTTTACTCCGGCTAATATCCTAATCTACCTCATATGGGGATGGGATTGAAGGCATCAAAATATGAACCCAAAAATATAAATTAGTATAAATTTAAATTAATATTAATGAATTATGTATTATTATTATGAAAAAAAAAGTTAATCTGCAAGAGGTCTGGTGTAGGGTGTGAAGCCATCTCACAAGGGGACCCTGAGTGGCTGGTTCCTGAAATGGATCCAAGAGAGATGAACCCTCATAAGTAAGAAATATAAAATAGTAAGTAATTTTTGTATATTAAATGATACCAATATTTAAATCATACATATATTAAAACACTAACCAACATATTGGCTACAAGATCATCCATGTCAATGGCATCATTAATACTCAGACATCTATCTCCTTGTAAATCTCGCAAAGGTTGGTCATCTAAGGTTCTGTGCAGAGCTTCCCAATCCATGCTACACATACTGGGATGTAAACATTTCTGCCTCAGCTAAGAGGAAGACTAAGGTGTACCCGAAAATGGATGTGCTAGTGTCAACTGTGTTGGATCGGGAGTTTGAGATACAGATGGAAGTGGAGGTGGATCTAAAGTTGGCTGTAGCTTTAGATATGGAACTAGAGTTGGAGCTAGAGGCTCATCTACCAGATGTATTCCACTTCCCTAACCACCTCCCTAGCCACCTTCCCAGCTGGCCCATCCTCCTCGACATCCACATTCACTTTCCTCACCATATTCACTCTCTCACATAGGAGGCAAACTGGATGGTAGATGCTACTGACCAATTGATATTGGAAGCTCATCAATCTTTCTGTCCTCTTGCACCCTTTGCAATGTTGTGACAGCCAACTGAGTGATCTAGTGACACAATTCAGCACTCTTAGGGATCACCTAAAGATCTATCCCCAACTGGTGCATCTCTTGTATGACCCTAGCCTGCTTTTATTTTTAATGTTAATTACTTAGTTTATATACTAAGAATATTAAAAAGAAAGTGAGATTTATTAAACTTACTAATATCTCATATTTCCCTGTAGTGTCAACGAATCCTCGACCACCCTAAACATGGAGAATAGGGTTTCCAATCAACAATCGCGTGATACATCTATACCACGCCATGTAACCATCAATGAGGGAATCCTATTTGACTATGAGGGAATCCTATTTGACCACAAAAATCCTATTTTCCCTATCATTCTAGTGGTTGGCTTACTAATATACCCATGCAGTAAAAGCAACGCCAACTCTCATCCAATTGTCCCGCTGAAAATGCTTAAGGAGTTACTCAAGTAATTTTGGTATATGCTACAAATGTTCAAACTATTGTAAAACACAGCCAGGTGCATTCTTCTCTATGATATCTAAGTATATCATGGACACCTTTTCCATCCGATGCTCTGACCAACTGTACAATAGGGTGGCAATGTATGCACGATCACAATGTACTACATCAATATAAATTGTTTTAAAATAAAATTAGAAATTAGAAAATGAAAAGGGAAAAATAAATATTAATGCAATAAAGTGAATATAAAGTTACTCGTCTATCATATGATCAAGCTAATCTCTATATGAAAGAAGAGTGTGGTGCATCTCCTGAGAAAAAAATCTCTCATGTCCACCTCCTCGCATTGGGAGCAATGCCTCATCCTCAGGCACATCGTCACCTTTAACCACAAGGGGCATCCTCTTTATAGACTAAAAGTGCAGGAATCTCTCTCAAGTACATATCTAAAGGTGACATTAAAAACAAACCTAGTCATCTTGTCACATGGAAATATACATTTAAATATGTTATCTGGATGATATGAAGAAATTTACTAACATCACACATTCTGCCAATAGTTGCCCAATAGAGCAATTCGTACATGTACACCAAAACAAAAATGCCATAATTGTACATCCCCATCTCATCCAGAGGCTCTAGAAAAACCCAATAAGCATAAGCTCACCAAGTCTCCCAACATGTTCGAGAATAAGAAGCCCCCGAATATAATTAGCAAATAGAGTCGGGCAGGGCTATCAACCTTCAAATTTAGAGAAGCAACTATGGTGGGTTTGACGCTAAGCTATTGAATCAAATGTGTATGAATGAAAGATAACTTGACCAAACTAGCACCCGACATCTGAATGCTCATTTCCTTGAAGTTAGAGAGTCTGGTTAACTCTCCCCACCAATCTACATTCTACCATGCTCTCTAATGGATGTATAATGCGTGTCCATTGATTTGTAGTCCAAACATGAGCTCCATGTCCTAGAGCATGATTGTGGTCTCACCAATAAAGAGATGGAAGGTGTTTATCTCTGTCCACAACTACTCAACCATGATTGTCACAAGGGCCAGATCAAACTATATTTGACCAAGTCTAGCAATATACAAAGCCTAATTGTCACGACCGGAGTCTGCACCCTGAACGCGACATGATACTTAGGATCACAAGTGACCCCAAGAAAACCCATGACATGACACAATTCTATAATAACTAAACTACTGTAAGACTATTAAGAGGAAGTTGATTAAAATAGTAACCAAATACTTAATAAATAAAGAGAATCTGATAAATTACCGATATTTTCTCAAACATTGAGACTCAAATTGAAACTAACAATATACTATCTGAAAGCCTTCTAAAAGAACTGATGAGTTGCTAGGGCAGACCCACAGCTAAATCTAATGTCTAAAGCTAAAATTGAAAATAACAAGTGCTAAAGATGAAAATTCTGGCCCTCGGAAGATGAGGACTTACCAAAGGAACTCTACTATAATAAGCCTGAAAGAGAAGCTAGCCTCGCTACTGAGCTTGAGAGCATGAGCCTATATCATGAAACAATATAGTATGAAAAGTATGCATAAGTAATTTAAATATAGTATGTATGCAAATTTATGAAATTTTAGAACATAATCATACTAAAAGAATATGTTGAATAAACATGCTGAAATTTACAAAATGACCCTGACTGCAGATAAACTGAAATATGAGAGTACTGAAAACTGGTAAAACTAGTTTCTTAATACCTTAGAACCAATGGGTGGTCTTAAATGGTGTTTCTCTAAGTTAAAACCCTAGGTTTGAGAATACTAGGGATATTTGAATGAGAATGGTTGACTGTTGATTCCTAGGCCTAAAAGTAGGTAAGTAACACTTTCTAGGAGGAACGTGGCTATAGAATGTTGATTCTATAATAGTTTGATACCTAGAACTTGGTAAATATTGGACCTTTTTGTATTAAAACTGCTTGAAAAAGGTTTTAGGAGTAAAAACTCCCTGAAATAAGTTGGACTGACCTACGTGGGGATAGAATCTGATAAATTATCCTTTGGGGTGTTGAATTTGACTGTAATATAGGGTAGAATATGGTAGAATCAAATTTCAAAGACATGAATAAAGAGCTAGATGATTGAATGATGCTTATTCACTTGTTTATAGACTTTGAATATTCCAAGGCGCTAAGAAAAGGCAAATCTCCCGCGGAGTAGTTGTATATTCCATTTCTATAATCAAGGTAGGTTATAGTTTATGTGTTGGACTTTATATAATGATTTGTATATGTTGTGGATTGACAACATGCTTATTTGGTCTTCGGACAGTCATTTTTGCTAGAGTTATGATGTGTTAATTATGCTTGTAAAATGAACTCTGAGAATGTGATTGTTAGATGATGGTTGTTGTGAATTTGAGGTGCATTGTGATGATTAATTTGTTATTTTAATTGTCATATGAGTCACTAAATTTTAGTCTGTATAACCAAGTTCCTAAATGTAACTTGTTACCTCTGAGCGGTCATATAAATTGACCAATTGATAGCATATGGAATAAGAGAAAGAAAGTGGATAACATGTTTTATCCTGACAAGAGTGGCTCATGCCTAAAGTGAGTGTTCAAGTAAGTGGTTAGGTTCGAGGGGAGAACTCGGACAAGCAGATGACTGTGAGAGTGTACCACTTCTGTAAAGCACATGGATTTCTAGAGTCCTCTGCAGGTCTTAACTGGAAGGGCAGAAATAAGACCCTCTAGCATGTATGTATAGTGATATTCAGTGATGTGTGTGATATGGTGATGTGATGGAGGCGTGTGACCGACATGTTACAGACGGTACAATACCGAAGAAAAGGCCCAAGAGAGACCAGACTGATTTTGAATATGTGATCAATTTGAGACAAGAATCCTTACCTGTGTGTTACACCTGTGTTTTATGACTTGTTGTACCTGTCTATGTGTTATTGATATTACTTGTTCATCTGTATACAATCTGTAATGAGTTGGTGAATTAATTGTTATTGATTTAATTATATGCAAACATGTATTGAGTTATTGAATTGATTCTTGAGGATTCAGTTATATACAACCTGTGATAAGTTGATGAATCAATTATTGAGGATTCACTTATATGCGAACCTATATTGAGTTGATGAATTGATTATTGAGGATATTTGTTTTGAGAAACTAAGGTTTTCAACTTGGTCGAGTCACTGCCTATGCAATACGCTGCATGTAATAGCCCGAAAGCCCTAAACCAAACCTTAGAGTTGAAATAGAGAAAATAGGATTTTTTGCATCAGGTCACAAGACGAGTTGTCCAATTACCCGTGAGGTGAACCACGAGTTGTTAAGTGACTCGTTGGAGGAGGGTGGACTTTGTAGATTTTTGGGCCAAGGAGTTGACCACGGGTGAGGCTACAAATTGTGGTCAGGACCACGAGTCATTAAGTCTCTCGTGGTCAGTTGTGGGTTTGAAGGTGAAGAGTTTGGATAGTTCAGGCCATGACTTGGTCACCATGAGTAATTGCATACACCATGATTCGTGGTGTCCCTTGTGGTGACCCTCAGAGGTATGATTCCAGTGATGGCAATGACATGCAGACGACGAATCATCCCATTAGACCACGATTCGTCCAGTCCCTCATTGGGACTGTCAGTGTGTATTTTCCTGCGAATTTATTAAGGGCTTTTCCATAATTTATAAGTTCCTCAGACCTATATTATGTCGTTTTAAGCTTTAAAAAGGGTGTTTTAAGAGGGTTAAGCTCATTCTAAACCCATTCTCTTCCATGTATGCAAACTTAGTAGTTTCTAAGGGTGGTCAAGCTTAGGATTCATCAAGTTCTTCCCCAAATTCCAATGGGCTTTCAAGAGGGTTTGTGAAATTAGATTTCTCTAGGTATGTAGGGTTATGAATGGGTGTATTCATCCACACCCATGTATAATTCCTCTTCAATTTCATGAAAATTCTAGTTGATGAATCTATGGTGTCTTAACCCGATATGTGAATTCTCTATGTATCAATCATGATATGATCTATACATGTTTCTAATGTTGAATTATGATTCATGGACATATTTTACAATGTTTTCAATTACAAATTATGTTTTCAAGTTTTTATAAATTATGATGCCCGCACATGGAAGTTCATGAAAGTTGAGAGTATGATATATGTATTCAAGCATGATGAGATGTATATGATGAAAGTACGATTTCAAATTACCCATGTCCATGTTCATGTTTTTGAATGATTAGGTCTATGTCACGCATGTTTAAGTATTGGGCAAGCCCATATGATCAAGTATGTTTCATGATTTATCTAAACTTCATGTATTAGCTTACCACATGGGTTTTAGAGTCTAGACTCCCATTATTTTCATCTTGATGTATGGTTTGAGCCCAAGGCTCCTTATGTTATGATTTAAGATTATACGTGTGTGTTATGATTCAGCTTCGTCAAGAGATGATGGTAAGCTTCGTATAAAAATTATGGAGAGAATATGCATGTTTTTGGGAGTAGTGTCTAGCACCAAGTAGGCTAAGGGTCAGTCAACTCTATGCCTTAGAACTATGTGTCAGTGTAGGTATGTTCAGATTATTTGAGACCTTCCTTGTGAGCTTCCCCTGCCCCCATGGGGGCCTTCAGCTTGATATCATATCAAGGTAGCGTCCTTAGACCTGACAAGGTTTTGGACAGCTCTACCCACTTGAGTGTAATAGTTGCGACCATATAAGCTCTATCATGCTAATTTCGATAATAAGACGAGTCTCCCATTGTTCCTCATGATTTTGGTTATGAATGTTCATCAGTCATGTTATTATATTGTCAGCAGGTTTGACCCAATGATCAATTTTACTTATGATTATCAGTTTTCATCTTTGGGTCATTCGAGTTTGTTATGATATTCAGTTATGTTAAATCATGTTTTCAGATAATAGCATGCAAGCCCTACTCTCAGACTCCTATGATGAAATGTTATGATATGCATGATCTTTGATTTTACTTACTCAGCGGTTTTACTTACCTTACATACTCGGTACATTCCATGTACTAACCGCACACTTTATATTGTATCATTTCATGATACAGGCTAAGATATTCAGGCTCAGTCCCACCGTTAGCCAGATCCTCAGTGTTAGCACTTTCTAGCCAGAGTTGGTCAGTCCTCATTGTTTGAGGGACCTTTATTCAGTGGTATTTTCAATACTTCCAGTTTCATACTTTAGTAATTTAGTTGGGGCCTTTTCCCACCAGCTCATCAGTAGAAGAGGCTTATAAGACATAGTATGTACTCAGTTCCACACTGGTGTTATGTATCCTAATGTTCGATGTTATTAGATTTTCAAACTTCTGTTATATTATCTATGTTAGACTTCCACTTGATTATATTGAGTTTAGATGCCATGTTCATGCCATGGGTCTACTTGGAGCCTCTCAGGGTTTTTTATCCCATGTCTCATTTTGGGCTTATGTTTAGGTTGTGACAAACTTTGTATCAGAGCATTAGGTTTTGAAATGTCCTAGGGTGTTTGAAAGTCCCGTCAAGTAGAGACTTTTTCATGGGTATGAAGCGCGCCACACTTATGACCAAGATGCTATGAAATGTTTTAGGAAATGTTCCCTTCTTTCATGATCTAGGTCATGCGATGAAATGTCTCTCTATCCTTCTAACTCATGCTATACATGTTTGCAGAATCATGCCTCCTTGCTGAGTTAATGGAAGAATAAATGGAAATGGAAATGGCCACAAGAATGGAAATAGTGATAGGCACCAGCAAGCCCCACCAGCCCCCGAGGATCATGTACCTGAGCAGGTTGCCCACGTAGAGTTCAGGGCGGCCATACAAATGCTAGCTCACGCTTTGCCAACCCAGGTCAACCAATAGGTGGTAGTGCATGTCCCTCAAAATAGGAATGCGACAGCGGCGAGAGTTAGAGATTTTCTGAGGATGAACCCTCCAGAGTTCCTTGGGTCAAAGGTGGATGAGGATCCATATTAGTTTATTGATGAGGTTCTGAAGATCACCCAGCTCATGGGGGTGACTGGGGAGGAGTGCATGGATGTAGCATCGTATCAGTAGAAAGGGGTTGCATACATCTGGTTCAAGCAATGGAAGGATTGCAGGATAGTTAGAGCAGACCCCATTGCCTAGGATGAGTTCCATACTACATTTCTGGATCGGTTCTTCCCTCGTGAGATGAGGGAGATTGATGTAGCTGAGTTTGTGAACCTAAAGAAAGGTAAGATAATAGTCTAGGAGTATGCTTTAGAGTTCACTTGCTTGTCCAAGTATGCACCTGAGATGGTGACAGATCAAAGAGCCCGAGTGAGTCAGTTTGTGCATGGGATAACAGACTATTTGGTCAAAGATTGCCGGACCGCAATTCTTCATTAGGACATAGAGTTCCCCCTAATAGTTTTGTATGCCCAGTAGATAGAGGTAATACAGGTGAGTGAGCGGGAGAGAGAGGCCAAGAGCGTTAGGACTGATAACTTTGGGTTCTCCTAGCAGAGACCTGGAGGTGGGCATCCTCAGCAATCCCACTAGAGATCTTTAGCCCCAGCACCGTCAGTTATGAATGTGCAATCCAGGTCTAGGCGTGACCAGAGGGGATGAGCATCAAGCTCTAGAGGTCAGGGTATTAGGCCCATAGAGTCCAGCATTCTTGAGTGTGGCAGGTGTGGTCGGATACACACTAGTCAGTGCTTAACAGGTACAGGTGCTTGTTACGGGTGTGGGAAGTCCGTACACATGCTTAGAGATTGCCCAGAAGCCAGATAGGGCCATGTAGGGGCTGAGGCCCAGCCACTGGCCCCATCACGCTCAACTCAGTAGGATGCATCCACTAGTGCAAGTGGTGGATAGAGTCAGAACAGATTCTATGTCCTAGCATCTTGTCAGGAGCAGGAGGTCTCCCCAGATGTAGTCACTGGTATGTTACAAGTAGTCCACCTTGATGTATATGCATTGTTAGATATAGGGGATACTTTATCTTTTGTGATGCCCTATGTTTCTAGTAGTTTCTGAGTCAGTCCCGAAATCCTATTAGAACCCTTCTCAATCTCTATTCTAGTCGATGATTCAGTTATAGTTCGACGAGTATATAGAAATTGCCCTATCATAGTGCTTCAGAAAGTCACCTCAGCAGATTTAGGAGATCTAGCCATGATAGATTTTGATTTTATCTTTGGAATGGATTGGTTACATACATGTTATTCCTCAGTAAATTGTAGAACCCATGTGGTAGAGTTTCGATTCCTAGGTGAGCCAGTCCTAGAATGGAACGGTAGTTCAATTGTGCTTGTAGGTCACTTCATTTCCTACCTTAAGGCCAAAAATATGATTTCTAAGGGTTGCATGTACCATCTAGTTAGGGTTAAGGATGCTACATCCAAGACCCCGACTATCCAGTCAGTTTCTGTAGTGTGCAAATATCCACAAGTGTTTCCAGATGAATTACCGGGAATTTCTCCTGAGCGGGAGATGGATTTTGGTATATGATACGCAACCTATATCTATTCCTCCATACTTAATGGCTCCAGCTGAGATAAAGGAGTTGAAGGAGCAGTGAAGGACCTTCTAGACAAGGGTTTTATTAGACCAAGCAAATCCTAATGGGATGCACCAGTCCTCCTTGTCTGAAAGAAGGATGGTTCCCTTCACATGTGCACTGATTATTGGAAATTGAACAAGGTTACAATAAAGAACAGCTATCCCCTCCCTAGGATTAAAGATTTGTTTGACCAACTTCAAGGTGCCAAGTGTTTCTCAAAGATAGACCTCAGATCCGAATACCATCAGCTCAGGGTTTGCGAGAGTGACATCTCGAAGATAGCCTTCAAGACTTGGTATGGTCACTATGAGTTTGTAGTTATGTCTTTTAGACTAACAAATGCTCCTGTAGCTTTTATGGACTTGATGAACAGGGTGTTCAAGCCTTATTTGGATATGTTCATGATCGTGTTCATAGATGACATTCTCATATACTCCTGGAGCGAAGAGGAGCATGCCGCTCATTTGTGAGTGTGTACAGACTCTGAAGGATAGCCAATTATATGCTAAGTTCAGTAAGTGTGAGTTTTGGTTAAACTCAGTGGCATTTTTGTCATGTGGTGTCAAGTGAAGGTGTATAGGTGGACTCTCAAAAGATAGAAGTGGTAAAGAATTGGCCTAGACTAGTCATTCCTTCGGATATCAGGGGTTTCTTTGATTTAGCTAGTTACTACCAGAGGTTTGTTGAAGGGTTTTCATTCATTGCAACATCATTGACAAAGTTGACCCAGAAGAAAGTGAAGTTTCAATGGTTGGAGGCTTGTGAGAAGAGCTTCCAAGAGTTGAAGACTCTACTCACCTCAGCACCAGTGTTGACCCTACCTGAGGGTACCAATGGGTTTGTGGTATATTGTGATGCTTCGAGGATAGGTATTGGGTGTGTATTAATGTAGCACGGTGAAGTTATAGCCTATTCTTCCAAGCAGTTGAAAGTCCATGAAGAGAACTATCCGACTCACGATCTCGAGCTGGCGGTGGTAATATTTGCCTTGAAAATTTGGAGACACTATCTGTATGGGGTCCATATAGATGTGTTTATGGACCACAAAAGCCTATAGTATATGTTTACCCAAAAGGATCTGAATCTACATTAGAAGAGTAGGTTGGAGCTTTTGAAGAATTATGATATGAGTGTCCCTTATCATCCGGATAAAGCTAATGTGGTGGCATACGCTCTTAGCAAGCTTTCTATGGAGAGTGTGTCCCATGTAGATGAGGAAAGGAAAGAGTTTGTGAAGGATATGCATCGGATTGCATGGTTAGGAGTCCGTCTCATTGACCCGACAGATAGAGGTGTCATTGTTTAGAATGGATCAGAATCTTCTTTGATGGCTGAGGTCAAAGCTAGACAAGACGAGGATCTAATTTTGGTAAAGTTTTAGGAAGCCGTTCAGAATCAGAAAGTCGAGGTCTTCTCCCAAGGGGGAGATGGTGTGTTACAATATCAGGGTCGTTTGTGTGTACCAGGTGTTGATGACCTAAGGGAGCGGATGTTGCATGAGGCTCATGGTTCCAGATATTTTATACATCCGGGTGCCACCAAGATGTACAGTGACCTACGGGAAGTCTATTGGTGGAATGGCATGAAGAAGGACATAGCAGAGTTTGTGGCTAAGTGACCAAATTATCAACAGGTGAAGGTTGGGCATCAAATACATAGAGGTGTTCTTCAAGACATTAGTATCTCCACTTGAAAGTGGGAGGAAATCAATATAGACTTCATTACAGGTTTTTCTCACACTCGTCAACAGTATGACTCTATTTGGGTGGTTGTAGATAGATTGACTAAGGCAGCCCATTTTCTATCGGTCAAAACTATCGATTTAGTGGAGGATTATGCTAAGTTATACATTTGGGAGTTAGTTCGGTTGCATGGAGTTCCCTTGTCCATTATATTAGATAGAGGTACTCAGTTTTCCTCCCAATTTTGGAGATCATTTCAGAAGGGACTCGGTACTCAAGTCAAGTTTAGCACCGCGTTTCACCCGCAAACAGATGGTCATGCTGCGCAGACCATTCAGACTCTGGAGGATATGTTAAGAGTGTGTGTGATTTATTTCAAGGGTAGTTAGGATGATCATTTGCCTCTTGTTGAGTTTGCATAGAACAACAGCTATCATTCCAACATTCAAATGGCTCTATTTGAGGCTCTCTATGGGCGGAGATGTAGATCACCTATTCGTGTGTTCGAAGTCGATGAAGCTACATTGATAGGTCTAGATTTATCTCATGAGTCAATGGAGAAGGTTTAGCTCATAAGGTAAAGGTTGAAAATAGCTCAAAGTCATCAAAAGTACTATGCAGATGTGAGGAGGAGAGAACTAGAGTTTGAAGTTGATGATTGGGTGTTTCTGAAGGTATCTCCCATGAAGGGAGTGATAAGGTTCAGAAAGAAAGGGAAACTTAGTCCCTATAATGTTGGCCTATATCGGATTGTGAGATGGGTTGGGAAAGTACCTTATGAGGTGGAGTTTCCCTAAGAATTAGCTTCAGTTCATCCAGTTTTCCATGTATCGTTCTTAAAGAAGTGTTTGGGTGATCCAGCTCTTGTTGTCCCAGTGGAGAGCGTGAGTGTGAAGGATAGTCTTACCTATGAGGAGGTTCCGGTGGAAATACTTGATCATTAGGTTTGAAAGCTAAGAAACAAATAAGTAGCCTCAGTCAAGGTATTGGGGAGGAACCAGCATATTGAGGGAGCTACATAGGAAGCAGAAGCAGATATGATAGCTAAATACCCACATCTATCCCTTCAGGCTTAGTTCAACTTGAGGTATCAGTTTCCTCCCTAGTACTCTATTCAGTTTCATGTGCCCTAGTTTCTTTCGTGTCAATGTATGTATGTATGACTCATGAATTCAGTTCAGTCATGTAATTAAGTCCAGAGTCAGCCACTCTGTCAGTTTTCAGCTCTAAACATTCAGTATTTGATATGGAAGTTTAATTTGTTAGCTTTTCTGTATGTTTACCCATATTCGAGGATGAATGTTCCTAAAGGGGAGATATTGTAATACCCTGGAAGCCCCAAGATCATACCCGAGGGTTGAAACGGAGAAAATAGGATTTTCTGCACTAGGTTATAGGATGAGCCGTCTAGTGACCCGTGAGGTGCACCACAAGTTGTTAAGTGACGCATGGGGAGGGGGGTGGACTTGGTTAGATTTTTAGGCCAAGGATTTGACTATGGGAGAGGCCACAAATTGTGGTCCGGACCACGAGTTGTTAAGTCTTTCGTGGTCAGTGGTGGGGTTGAAGATGAAGAGTTTGGGCGGTGCAGGCCACGACTTGGTCACCACGAGTCATGGTGTCGATCGTGGTGATCCTCAGAGGTATGATTCCAGTGATGGCAACGACAGGAAGACGATGAGTTGTCCCCACAGACCATGATTCGTCCAGTTCCTCGTTGGTATTGGAGTGTGTATTTTCCTGCGAATTTATTAAGGGCTTTTCCATAATTTCTAAGTTCCTAAGACCTATACTACGTCGTTTTAATTTTAGAAAAAGGTGTTTTAAGAGGCTTAAGCTCATTCTAAACCTATTCTCTTCCATGCATGAAAACTTAGTGGTTTCTAAGGATGATCAAGTTTAGGATTCATCAAGTTCTTCCCCAAATTCTATTGGGCTTTCAAGAGGGTTTGTAAAATCAGATTTCTCCAGGTATGTAGGGTTATGAATGGGCGTATTCATCCACATCCATACCCGATCCCTCTTCAATTTCATGAAAATTCTAGTTGATGAATCTATGGGGTTTTAACCCAATATGTGAATTCTCTAAGTATCAATCATGGGTACGATCTATACATGTTTCTAATGTTGAATTATGATTCATGGACATATTTTACAATGTTTTCAATTACAAATTATGTTTTCAAGTTTTTACAGATTATGATGCCCACCCATGGAAGTTCATGAAAGTTGAGATTATGATATGTTTATTCAAGCATGATGAGAAATATATGATGAAAATATGGTTTCGAATATCCTATGTCCATGTTCAAGTTATCGAATGATCAAGTCTATGTCAATCATATTTAAGCATTAGGCAATCCCTTATGATGAAGTATGTTTCATGATTTATCTAAACTTTATGTATTAGCTTACCACATGGGTTTTGGAGTCTAGACTCCCACTATTTTTAGCTTGTGGAATGGTTTGATCCTAAGGTTCCTCAAGTTATGATTTCAGATTATGCATGTATGTTAGGATTCATCTTCGTGACTAGATGACAGTCAGCTTTGTTGAAAAATGATGGAGAGCATTTACATGGTTTTGGGATTAGTGTCTAGTACCGAGTAGGCTAAGGGTCAGTTAACCATATACCTCAAAACTACGTGCCAACATGGGTATGTTCAAATTATTTGGGACCTCCCTTGTGAGCTTCTGTGCCCCCAAGGGGGCCTTCAGCTTGGTATCGATATCATGGTAGAGTCCTTAGCCATGACAAGGCTTTGGATGGCTCTGCCCACTAGATTATAATAGTTAGGACCACGTAAGCTCTATCATGGTAATCTTGGTTATAAGATGACTCTCCCATTGTTCCTCATTATTTCAGTTATGCATGTTCATTAGTCATGTTATTATGTTTTCAACAGTTTTGACCCAATGATCAGTTTTACTTATGTTATCTGTTTTCAGCTTTGGGTCATTCGATTCAATTATGATATTCAGTTATGTTAAGTCATGATTTCAGATAATAGTATGCAAGAACTACTCTCATACTCTTATGATGAAATGTTATGATATGTATGATCTTTGATTTTACTTATTTAACAGTTTTACTTACCTTACATATTTGGTACATTCTACGTATTGACCGCATACTTTATGCTGTATCATTTCATGATACAGGCTTAGATATTCAGGCTCAATCCCACTGTTAGTCAGATCCTTAGTGTTAGCACTTTTCAACCAGAGTTGGTGAATCCTCATCTTTCGAGGGCCCTTCTTTTTAGTTGTATTTTTAGTACTTTCAGTTTCATACTTTAGTGAGTTAGTTGGGGGGTCTTGTCCCATTAGCTCGTCGGTAGTAGAGGCTTATCAGACAGTATGTAATCTGTTTTAGACTTGTGTTATGTATCCTAATGTTTGAAGTTATTAGATTTTCAAACTTCCTCTTTATTATATATGTTAGACTTCCACTTGATTATATTGAGTTTAGATGTCATGTTCATGCCATGAGTCGGCTTGGAGCCTTTCGGGGTTCTTTGTCCCATGTGTCAATCCAGGCCTATGTTCGAGTCGTGACACTACAGAGCTACCTTTAACATTGTAGAGAGATTGCTCCCACAGTCCAGTTACCACTGCAGCGAGGCCTAATTCAGTGAGCAAGTCAGCTTTTAACCTCGACCCAAACTATTTTGAAGTGTATTTTTCTTTGTGATTATCTATTTTGGTGATCGTATGTTGTTTAGTTTACACATATATCTATTATTATTTAAGGTCGGCCTATGATGCCTATCAGCGTATAGCGGTTGTACTAATTCTACTCCTGCACTTAGTTTTCAGAGTGTAGAGTGTGACCTAGAAAGTTCCTATCGACCGCATCTCTAGCGGACAACAACATTCGATCTGAAGGTGAACTGATTTCCTACACAGGCTGTCACGCCCCAAAACTGGGCTAGGACGCACCTAGTACTTGATTCATGATTGATCGATAAGCAGACTATATGACATATGTAACTATAACACTTAGGCCATCCAGGCCACCTATCACAATCAACTGGAGTATAAACTGGACCCATAAGGTCTCAATAATACAGGGTAAACAACTGAAATGCAACCAAGGCAATGAGTGTGCTAAACCAAAAACCAATAAGCTAATAAGGCCACAAAATGAATAACACTGTACACACTAAGTTCACAAAGCCTCTAAAGAGTAAACTAACTGATGGTCGGAATAGGGCTCCGACCTACCCTTAACTGGATCTCAAAACTCAAGAATAAATAACTAAGCCCTAGCTCCAGGAAGAAAGGAGCGTACCAATACATCCATTGATCTCACGAATTGCTACTGCAACAGGCATTCCCAACCTCTACCTGCACCTACGGCACGAATACAGGTCCCCAAGTGAAGGGACGACAGTACGAATGAAATGTATTGGTATGAAAGGCTGAAACTATAAACATAAGATAACAATCCTGTAATAACTAACTCAACACATAAACATATAAAGGATAGATATAACCTGGAACTCTGCAACCTGTAATATATAACAACTCACTATAACATAAGTGAACTCAAGATAATTGAACCATGAATAAGGAATAGCAACAACCTGGAATCCTGGAAAACAAAACCTGATAATAACTCTATAATGAGATGAAAATGCAACTAATAAATGCACAAGAAAGAAACAATAATTGTAATGCCAGCGACCAGCCAACCATAAATCCATATATAAAAGTCATCCAGCCGGTGTACCACACCGGGGTAAAATAAAAATATCTCTAGCCTGTTTACCACACCGGGGTAAAATAAAAATATCTCCATCCAGGGTACCACACCGGGGTAAAATTAAATAAAAATATCTCCAACCGATGTATCATACCAGGGAAAAATAAAAATATCTCTAGCCGGTGTACCATACTAGGATAAAATAAGGATATCTCCAGTCGGTGTATCATATCGGGGTAAAATATAAATAAATCTTATTACAATCATAAATGGAGATGATAAGGCTCATACAGACTATCTGTATACTGACAACCATGAAATATGCCGACTCAGTAACTATAAGATGTGTAGGATCTTACCACGACCCCAAATACTACAATTATGTCATACACATATAGGTCGTTCATTAGCATTTAAATACATGCATATGTTGTGAATGAATTATATGGAAGTTCCTAGGACTGGAATATCACAAAGACTGTGTAGACACATGTTCATGATTTTAAACATCTCCTAGCAATACTAACACAAGGATTAGAGAGGAATAGCTTAACTTAACATTTTCTATTAACAATCTTAAAATTCATTCGTGCTTATACCCGTTTGACTTTCATACTTTCATATCAAGAATTGTGAGCACACCTCATTCATTGCACATCATATCACATCTTAGCGTAACTTATGAAAAGGAATACATAACTCGCGTATCTCAAACTTGGATCTCTTTAACATAAAAACGCTAGGCAACTATCTAGGGCTGCCTTAAGATAAATAAAGACTTATAGTCGTGCTTAGACAACATAGAAAAGGCTTGTATGAAACTTCGCAATATATGAGGACCTTAGGAAATATTAGCGGCATTATAAACAGTTTAGAAACTTCCAAGAAAAAAATCCTTTAAAACTTGAAAAAAGTTAATCCAACTCTTAGAACAAATAATCAAAGACAATTGTTTAAAAAATATGATGAAGAACTTCTCTTTAACTTGAGTCACTATCTCAAAATATTTAATTCTAATAATTTCTCAAGAAGATAACACTTTACTGGCCTTTCATTAGTTTAACACAATTGTACATAAACAACTTTATTTATAACTCTTTTGCTAAACGTCTTTAGAACCAGGTAAATATTGCTAGCCATTTGCCTAACTCATTAACAATCGTCACACTTATCATCTAAGTTAACAACCTTTAGCTCTACTTTTCATATTCATCTTAAATTTTTTTCAAATAGGATTCATCATTCGCTACTTAATTATTTACTCTCATGTTCACTATTCCAGCAATTTTTATACACACTTACCTTTTTACCTAATTTTCAACCTTATCTCTTAAACATAGTCTTGCTCATATTTTAATGTCATTCAAAGATTCTTGAAATCAAACTACTGACATAGCGAATATAACTCACATATTACCTTAAAAGATCTAACATTTATTCTTATCTCTGCTTTGCTACTAGCACTTCAACTTTTACACTTAGGTAAATTTCCTCACACATCTACAACTTTCAAAGAACATGCGACGTGTCTGCTTAAATCCTTAAGCAATTCTCAGGAGGTCTAGATAACTCAACAACTCTAATAAACATATAGCGACTTTCTAAAGGCAATCCTTGTCACTTAAGCACGTAACTTGAGCGTAAGCATAAACATATATATATATATATATATATATATATATATATATATATATATATATTATGTTTTTCGTATAATGTGTTAACATCAAGATATTGTGTATAACCTACCCATAAATATGGTTCCATAGAAATATCAATAGTTTTCCCATTCGGGTTCTATTTTCCAAGTTTAATATATCAGTTAATGAACATACACATTAATTAGTCGCTTAGCTTAAGGGAGAGGGATCAGGGAACCTTCTCATGGCTCCAGGTACCTTAAAACATGCATGTAATGGGGTAGGTAACTATTGTAATGAAATTCCATTTCATTACCCTCGTTAGCCCTTATTGAGTTAAAACCAATTTCAAATATTAGGTTTGTCCGTGCATCATCGTCTGGACATATTTACCAATTTCCTTAGCAACCATAATGTGAAACAACTTTGACACAAAAAATACATAACATAATGCAAAGTACTAGCTCGCAGTGCCTACGCCGAGGGGACTTTAGACTCAATGTACAACTATTACCATAATCGAAGGTAATTGCCCTCTTCACTTTACATTCATGTGTTCCAACTCCTTAGCAAATACACAACTTAATACCAAGTAATTCTAACAACTGGGAAGAACCATATTATTGTACTATTGAATCTCAAGTACAGGGGAATGTCGAATTCATCATTGGCATATTTTCGTGCTTGAAAATCAAGAGACAAAGAGCGTCTTACATACCTTTTTTTCCGGTGAGCTTTCTTATGTCATTTCTTTCTTTCAACAACCATAACTTTTCCCCTTAAATTACTTGAGTTTATTACCAAGTGACAAGGCTGTTTCATGAAAATATATCCAGCCAAAACGTTACATCAATAGGCAGTCACAACACAAAAAAATAAAGCAACACTTTGCATTTCTTATTTCAACTTGTTTCTAAAACTTTGAAGGAAAATAGAGGTAGAAAATTACCTCACTTTTTTCATGAAATAGAATTGCCACATCACCGCTTGTAGAAGTAGTTGTGAATAAGGAGCTAAAGCCTAATCTAGGGACAAATAAGGAACTAAATTTCCAGGAGAAACTAAATGTCTGGCCACCCGAGGCCTTGAAACACTACAAGGGGCCTTAAATAATCCTGTTGACCTAGTCTCCCCACTTTATTCTACGTCTCTATTGGTACTTGGAGATGGTGAATTAGATTCCTCTATCTTCTGAGCAAATTCTTGCATCCGAGCAATAGTCATATCTATCTAGGTAGATATTCCCAAGCACTCTCAAACCAGATGGGGTCCCAAACCTAATACAATTGATATACTCTATCCCTTGTATTCCGCACCCTATCTGAAGCATATCGGGCCACAAAATTAAACCTGAGACTATATTCGAGAATACTCATACTGCCCTACTCTAGGTACAAAAACTGATTAGCTCGAACCCGTCAAAGTACTCATGGTAAGTACTGATTCATGAAAACTAGGGGATTTAGGCTCAAAACTCCCCAACACTAGAGCTCTCAAAAGTATTTCTCCTAGACCTTGCCATTAATTTCAACTGTTGATTTTGAAACTTCATTTCTCGGGTTAGCATCTGAAATGCTTTCTCAAAATCTATTCCCTTTGCTACACTGGAAGGTGTTGGAGGATCAACAACTCTACCTCCTCCTGGCTCTACTGAAACTAGGACAACATGAGGGGCTGAATCCTTTCCCGTAGTAGCTCTAACTGGAACTAGAGGAACTGTAACACGGGGAGTAAAATAAAAACACACTTCGAGCATATAATCTATTTCTCGGAATGATAGAAGGGCAACTTGGATACTTTCAAACATCAGTTCTGATAAATCTCGTAGCCATCTACCTTACTTTAGGTGAATTCTAAAACATAAGCATGATTTAGATTTCAAACACCCCTTACATCTTCACTCTATAGCAAGATCTATTAATGAACAAAGTGAAACAACTCCTAAATGCCCTGTAGCCTCCTGATTATAAGTATGGTGCACAACATACCCATAAGCAAGACTCTACTAGACACGACTTGTGGATTCCCTAGGATACAACTTGGCTTTGATACCAAGTCTGTCACGCCCTATAACTGGGGTAGGGCGCAACTAGCACTCAATTCATGATTGATCGAGAAGCCGGCTATATGACACTTGTAACTGTAACACTTAGGCCATCTAGGCCACCTGTCATAATCAACTGGAGTATAAACTAGACCCATAAGGTCTCAACAATACAGGGTAAACAATTGAAATTCAACCAAGGCAATTAGTATTCTAAACCAAACAACAATAAGCCGACGAGACAACAAACTAAATAACACTGTACACAGTAAGTCCACAAAGCCAATAAAGAGTAAACAGACTAATGGTCGGAATAGGGCTTCGACCTACCCATAACTGCATCGCAAAACCCAAGAATAAATAACTAAGCCCTAGCTCCAGGAAGCAAGGAGCATACATACACATCTGTTGATCTCACGAACTGCTACTGCAACTGGTAATCCCGGCCTCTACATGCACCTGCGACACGAATGCAAGTCCCCAAGCGAAGGGAATTCTGTACGAATGAAATGTACTGGTATGTAAGGATGAAACTGTAAACATGAGATAACAATCCTGTAATAACTAACTCAGCAGATAAACATATAAAGGATAGATATAACCTAGAACTCTGCAACCTATAATTGATAACAACTCACTATAACATAACTGAACTAGGCATAAGGAATAGCAACAACCTGAAATCCTGGAAACCGAAACCTGATAATAACTCTATGATGAGATGAAAATGCAATTAAGAAATGCACAAGAAAGAAACTATAACTGTAATGCCAGCAACCAACCAATCATAAATCCATATATAGAATTCGTCCTGCCGGTGTGTCACACCCCGCCTTGGGGGGTATGACTGGCACCTGGTGCCCTACTAGGACCTGAACTGCTGGACTGCTAAGCCTGGGCACATCTGGTGCCTAGCTGGCTCTAACTCACATTTCTGGAAACGAAGGGCTATATAATGGCTGTAAACACAGCCCCCGGCCCATTAGCCTATAGCCTCCTGTACCTGTACTGACAGCTGACCAGAAACATGTCAATATAGGGAAACCTATGTGGGCCGACAAGGCCACCATGCTGTCTAGTTATCTATAACTCAATCATGAAGTACTAGAAAGCTACGTGACCGGCAAGGTCACCACTACTGGCAAACTATGGCCCCACACGGCCAACATAAAAGAAAGAAAGAGTACTAACAGCTATACAACTGCACGACCTCACACGACCGGCTCATCTGACCACAGGGAGATATATACAGACTGCAAGCCTCTAGGAATAGCAATAGACATGATCGGGACAGGGCCCCGACCTACCCGTACTATACAGCAAAAAGGAAATGAAATACACCTCTGAAATTCAGTCTCCGGATGACAGGAGCTGAATACTCGATCGCTGACAGGAATCACGTAGTATCGCCTGCTCGTTTATGAGTACCTGCAGGCAAGTAATGCAGCGCCCCACCGGGTGTCAGTACCGCTGGTACTGAGTATGCAAAGCAATAACTGAAAGCAAAATCTGAAAACAACAATGTAACTGATAAAACTGAAGTAAGAAGAATTAGATTAACTGCCTGATAATGTAAGTCATACCTTCTCTCATTTATACTGAAAGGAAATAGGGGTCGTACCTGGAGATGTATCACTCTACTACTGATCTACTTGTATCTAACGTAACATGGCATAACATAACATAGTATAGCACACACAAACCTTACCCGACCCCCATAAGCCGAGAGGTACAACCAGCACAGAATCTACACCCCTACCCCGGTCATCCCATCTCCTATAAACCCTGTAAGCATCCTGCTGATCCCCTGGGTATGCACTTGGGCTCGCTGATCCCCTGACTATAACTGCATCTGAGTCTGAAGGACTCCTGAATCAACACCCGGGCGTATCTGCTCGACAGGGGTGTGTAAAAGCCGACCAAGGCATAATATGGGGAAAACTGGCATCCCATCTTCGTCCCCTGTGGGACGGCATGCCACTCCGTAGAGCGATGTATCCTCTTCCTCTGGCGGACGAGTCGATACAGCTATCAACCCCGGGGCGGTCATGGATGCTAGGTAGTCTAACCCCAAACAATACAACGGTCTCAACTAGTAATATTATCTGCATGTCCCACATACTGAAGCTAATAGTGGTAAAATATTGTGTATATTATATGCTGAACTAGTAGTAGTGATATACACATATTTAATACATGCTGAGACTGAACATAGCATCTGTACATAAATATAATCTTCTGCCATACTGTACTGAGTCTAATGCTGAACATGATATAGTATTTCTACTGAAAACTATGTTGTATACTAAGTTTTTATAGTAACAGGATTTACTATTCCTAATATGCTTTCTAACTTCATTTTAACTTATCATTCTATTTCTGAGATGTCTTACAGATATTGCATTGCTTTACTGGGCTTTAACTGAATACAATGATACCCTAATATTCTGCATTATATCACATACTGAGCATGCTGTGCAGTTTCTAATACTTGTATTAAAATTTATATCGTGCTAGCAAGTCTCGCGCTGAACATAACATAACATTTCTAGTATCGTACCATCATTCATAACAAACGTCAACATGGCTTTTGAATATTCTATCGGCCTTTAAATTACTGTACTGTACCAAGATTACTAACTTGCCGAGAAAACTAACTTTACATACCTTATCCTTGAACTATTCGTCTGTCGAACGAGACTCGGCCGGTACTTCAGCTATTTTCTTCCAACTGCATTCATAAATATGTCAATTAATATTAAATACAGCTTTACTTTAAAAGGAAACGTCACTTTCGATATAGTTTATAGCCTAAACTTAGGCTTATCGAAAGACGGTCGAAAACTCGCTATTTTTCAGAGGTCCAGAAGGGAGAAATACTCACTTCACAGCTAGGAACACATAGACACTAATTTAGAGCAATTCCACTTACCTTAGCTCGGTGGCTCGATGATTCGTCGGTCGTATTTCACGAAACTGAATCTGTAGGAATATTCTATGCTGCTAAATACCTCAGTATCAGAGGTTAATTTGAGTTTGGACAACGTTTACCAGCGTAATCGGTCGAAAATTATAATCCCTCCTTCGTTCTTCTCCTTTCTCTGATTTCTCTCTCTGTTTCCTGGAAATTTCTTAAGTGTTTAAATGATTTAAACCCGAAGTGGGCTTTATATACTTGGGCCTGTACAAGGACAACGTGTCACGGAGCCAACGTGGAGGCCTCTCCTCCGTGACACGCTGCCATCGCAGAGGGGCTCTGCCTCGGCTCCTTCCGCGATGGTTTCTCGTCCGATCTTTTCCCGGGCCTTCCTCCAGCACGTATGGCCTTCAAATATGCTTAACCAACATGCGAATAGGTCATTTAGGTGCCGGGAATTCTATGGGGTATAACACGGTGTACCACACCGGGTAAAATAAAAATATTTTCAACCGGTGTACCTCACTGGGGTAAAATAAAATATCTCTAGCCAGTGTACCACACAGGGGTAAACTAAAATAAAAATATCTCCAGCCGGTGATCATACCGAGGTAAAATAAAAATATATCCAGTCGGTGTACCATACTAGAGTAAAATAAGGATATCTCCAACCGGTGAATCATACCAGGGTAAAATAAAAATAAATCTCAATTGCAATCATAAATGGATATGATAGGGCTCATACAGACTATCTGTATACTGACAACCATGAAATATGCTGACTCAGTAACTATAAGATGTGTAGGATCTTACCACGACCCCAAATACTACAACTATGCAATACACATATAGGTCTTTCATTACTATTTAAATACATACATATGTTGTGAATGAATTATAGGGAAGTTCCTAGGACTGGAATATCATAAAGACTGTGTAGACACATGTTCATGCTTTTAAACATCTCCTAGCAATACTAGCACGAGGAGCAAAGAGGAATAGCTTAACTTAACATTTTCTATTAACAATCTTAAAATTCATTCTGTGCTTATACTCATTTGACTTTAATACTTTCATATAAAGAATTGTGAGCATACCTCATTCGTTGCACGTCGTATCATATCTCAACGTAACTTATGAAAAGGAAGACATAACTCACGTATCTCAAACTTGGAGCTCTTTAACATAAAAATGCTAGGCAACTATCTAGGGGCTGCCTTAAGATAAATATAGACTTATAGTCGTGCTTTAGACAACATAGGAAAGGCTCGTGTGACACTTTGTAATATATGAGGACCTTAGGAAAGCTTTGCGGCATTATAAACAGTTTAGAAACTTTCAAGAAAAAAATCCTTTAAAACTTGAAAAAAGTTAATCAAACTCCTAAAACAAATAACTAAAGATAATCGTTTAAAAAGTATGATAAAGAACTTCTCTTTAACTTGAGTCACTATCTCAAAATATTCAATTCTAATCATTTCTTAAGAAGTTAATACTTTATTGGCCTTTCATTAGCTTAACCCAACTGAACATAAATAACTTTGTTTATAACTCTTTTGCTAAATGTCTTTAGAATAGGGTAAATCTTGCTAGCCATTTTCCTAATTCATTAACAATCGTAATACTTATCATCTAAGTTAACAACCTTTAGCTCTACTTTTTGTATTCATCTTAAATTCTTTTCCAAACAGGATTCTTCATTCCCTATATAATTATTTACTCTCGTGTTCACTATTCCAGCAATTCTTATACACACTTACCTTTTTACCTAATTGCCAACCTTATCTCTTAAACTTAGTCTTGATCATATTTTAATGTCATTCAAAGGTTCTTGAAATCAAACTACTGACATAGGGCATATAACTCACATATTACCTTAAAAGATTTAACATTTACTCTCATCTCTCATTTGCTACTAGCGCTTCAACTTTTACACTTAGGTTAATTTCCTTACACATCTACAACTTTCAAAGAACATGCGACGTGTCTACTTAAATCCTCAAGAAATTCTCAGGAGGTCTAGATAACTCAAGAGCTCTAATAAACATATAGCGACTTTCTAAAGGCAATCCTTGCCGCTTTAGCGCGTAACTTGAGTGTAAGCATAAACATATATATATATTATGTTTTTCTTATAATGTGTTAACATCAAGATATTGTGTATAACCTACCCATAAATATGGTTCCATAGAAATATCAATAGTTTTCCCATTCGGGTTCTATTTTCCAATTTTAATGTATCGGTTAATGAACATACGCATTAATTAGTCGCTTAGCTTAAGGGAGAGGGATCGGGGAACCTTATCATGGCTCCAGGTACCTTAAAACATGCATGTAATAGGGTAGGTAACTATTGTAATGAAATTCCATTTCATTACCCTCGTTAGCCCTTATTGAGTTAAAACCAATTTCAAATATTAGGTTTGTCCGTGCATCGTCGTCTTGACATATTTACCAATTTCCTTAGCAACCATAATGTGAAACAACTTTGACACCAAAATACATAACATAATGTAAAGTACTAGGTCACAGTGCCTACGCCGAGGGGACTTTAGACTCAATGTACAACTATTACCATAATCGAAGGTAATTGCCCTCTTCACTTTACATTCATGTGTTCCAACTCTTTAGCAAATACACAACTTAATACCAAGTAATTATAACAACTAGGAAGAACCATAGTATTGTACTACTGAATCTCAAGTACAAGGGAATGTCGAATTCATCGTTGGCATATTTTTGTGCTTGAAAATCAAGAGACAGAGAGCGCCTTACATACCTTTTTTTCCCGGCGAGCTTTCTTATGTCATTTCTTTCTTTCAACAACCAGAACTTTTCCCGTTAAATTACTTGAGTTTATCACCAAGTGACAAGGTTGTTTCATGAAATATATCCAGCCAAAATGTTACATCAGTAGGTAGTCACAACACAAAAAAATAAGGCAAGAGTTAGAATTTCTTATTTCATCTTGTTTCTACAACTTTAAAGGAAAATAGAGGTAGGATATTACCTCATTTTTCTCACGAAAAATGATATTGGGCATATTTATATGCACAAATACTATTTTATACCTATGTTTTACCCATGTTTATACCTTAATTTAAGAATAATCTCATGTATTTTCTATAATTTGTGGCCATAGATTAACAAATATGATTAGCTTTCTTTGTAGGTTGAAATTGCCAATTTATGGATCTCAAGAAAATAATGGTCCTAATCTTGAAGATAAATTCTATGGGACGGATTATGGATGGTGAGACAAGCTAAAAAAGACATTTGGAGTCAACTCCATTCCATGGAGAAGCATTGGGGCATTCAACAATGTGCAATAGAGAAAAAAAATTAATTTATATGAGCAGGGGCTGCAAAACATTGAGCATCCGCAACAGTAGAGTGTCACGGAGGCAAATCTCCACGATAGGTAGCGTGTCACGGAGGCAAATCTCCGCGATGCACAGCGTGACACGGAGTTGTTTCACCACAGACCAAATTTTGCATTTTTCCAACTTAATATAAATTGAACCCTTAGCTTCTAATTTCATTATCACGAAATATTATTGAAGAGACGGAAAGGAGCGAAGGGAGAACGAAGGAACTCTACCTAGGGTTCAATTTCATTCTCTTTTACCATTTTTTAAAGTACTTTACTTTAAACATGTTTTTAAGTAATTGTATGAACATGAGTGGCTAAAGCCCTTCTTCTAGGGTTGAGGCCACATGATATGAATGTAAATGCTTAAATTCGTCTTTGGTTTGAGTTTTTAGTCATTTTTTTGTCATGCATTCTTCATTATTGTTGTTTTTATGGTTGATCACCATGAAAAAAAACTCGTTAAGCTTAGGTAAAAGCTCGAAAGAGTAACCCTAGGCTAGAACGCAAGAATGTAGGGAGCAAGTTCTTGTCTTTACTATAGGATTCGTGGTTAGGATAGAAATTATACCTAATTAGCCTTGATTGGTTAATAAAATGGGATGAGCAATGATCACGGGCAAAAATAGCATGCCCGAGATACGCTTTATACCTTAATGTAGTCTTGTTTATCTAAGTTATTTTACATATTTTCATGTGATTTTATATAAATGTGAATATATGTGCTAACCAACATGATTAGTCTTTGTTTTGTAGGTTTCAAGGATTTTGAGGAACTAATTCACAAGTTGGTGAAAGAAAGGAATGGAGTGGAAGCAATTGGCGAAAGTCGGCAAGGAGCATGCCTTGGCAAGGCTGGCCGCGCCAGGCAGCGTGCCACGCTATGCGTGTGCCGCGCCCAGCACCGTGCCACACCCCTGCCAGGCGCACGAGAAAAGGCAGCAGCAGGCAGCAGTAGGCAGAAATCTAGTGCGCCAGCGCCGTGCCATGCTAGGCCAGCTGCGTGCCAGAAATATGCCATCGCGCTGCATGAGCAGCGTGTCACGTTGGCCAGCGCGGTGACCCTCGGCAGTTTGGTTTTCGGAGGCACTTTCCAGAGAGCTTTCGCGTTGCCTCCATGTCACGGAGGCAGTGCTCCGCGATACACTCCGTGACACGGAGTCGTTCCATGACAGGCTAAATTATGCATGTTTTCCATTTACTATAAAAAGGACCCTTAGCTCCTAAAGTCATTTGGTCACGATTTTATTCTGGAAAACTACCTAGGAGTGAAGGGAGAAGTGGGAGAACTCATCTAGGGTTTCTCAAATTCCCTTCTCATCTACCAAATTCATGTAAGTATGTTAGTTTAGTAGTAGTTAGTGTAGTTTTAAGAACATGAATGGCAAGAACCCTTCCTCTAGGGTTGAAGCCATGAATTATGATTGTGATTTTATGAAATTATTTTGGAATTAAGTTATTGATTATTGTTTTCGTCTTGCATTCTGGATTGTTGGTTGTTTTTATGATTGATCACCATGAAAGCATATTTGTTAGCTTGAGTAATAGCTTGAGAAAGCATTACCTAGGTCAGGACATAAGAATGTGAGGAGCACGTTTGTATTTCGGGAGAGATGTTTGTGTCAGGATAGAAATATACCTAACACCGTGCTTGGTTGAGACACGGGGGTTATGAAAGACCAACTTGGGATGTCACATCACCACTCGAAGAAGTAGTTGTGAGGCTAAGTTGAGTTAAATGGTTAGACGCACGAAAGTCCCTAATCGTTTCCCCGTAAACCACAACATAATTGATTTCCCGCGACTAGAAATTAAACTCCTCGCTCACAATGATGCAGTGAGGCTAGATTGCCGTGTTTAGAGGCTCGAAAGACCATAAACATGCAATTCTAATTATGTGAAATAACAATTGATAGTTCCATGCTTAACCCATTGCAAATCGTAGTATCGCATGATTAATTGGTTTTAACTCTATGTTGCTCCTAGAGTAATTTCAGAATACTTCGTTGACCCAAACTTAGACTTAATTAATCTCAATCGAAAATGTCTATAACCAACACTTGAGGTATTTAAGATCACACTAGAAATGGATAGTTAGAGGAATGGGTCCAGTCCCTGAGGGTTCGACAATCCGGTTCTTAAATAGAGCCACTATATTACTTGCACGACCCGTACACTTGCGGGCACGTCAAGTTTTTGGCGCCGTTATTGGGGACTCGGCGAAGTTTTGATAATTTATCTATTTTTGTGTGATTTTTAAATTATCTTAAGTGTTGAGAAACTTGGTCTTAGTCTGATTATTGCAGGTGACAGGTTGTCCTGCCGAGCTGGCTAAAAATAGAGAGCTTGTGGAACCGTTTCTTGAACCTGAACATCAAATCCATTTGCAAAGGAGAGTAGCTCTAGAGCAAAAGCTGAAGAGACTTCAAGAACAGGTACAACAACAACCACCCGCGGGACAAGTACAATTGTCATCTGAAGCAATGGCAGCAAGACCAGTTCGCGAAGTAGCAATTCCACTAGCGACGAATGTGACCTCTAGCATTCGTAAACCGGAGCCTGGAGGGCACTTTGAGCTTAAACAGAACATGGTGCAGCTATTACATTCTAGTGGTCAATTCACTGGGATGGCACATGAGGACCCGCAACAGCACCTACAGAGCTTTTTAGAGATTAGTGACACGTTTGTCCCCACCGGCGTGTCCACAGATTATGTCTGAATGACCCTCTTCCCATTTTCACTGTTGGGAGAGGCAAAAAAGTGGCTGAAGGCTGAGCCACCGAACTCCATAACTTCATGGAATGACTTGGCTAAGAAGTTCCTTATCAGATTCTTTCCTTCAGGCAAAACTGCAAGGTTGAGAAGTGAAATACTCATTTCAAGCAGAGGCCTGATGAGAACTTATATATGGCTTGGGAAAGATTCAAGTCATTGTTGAGAGATTGCCCCCATCACCAGCAATCAAATGAAGTGCTGGCTCATACCTTTGTAGAAAGTCTAGACCCACACACAAAAATATTACTAGACTCTACATCGGGTGGGCAAGCCTTGGATAAGACATATGATGAGTTGTACACCTTGTTGAATAGAATTGCACAAGGAAATCCAAAGTGGCACAGCGAGTCATCGAGAGGGGCAGGAAAGAGATCAGAGTTGATAGAAGTAGATGGTTTGAATGCCTTGGCAGCACAGTTAGCTTCATTCCAGCATCAAATGATGACTCAGTTCAATAAACTGAGTATGAACCAACACCAGGGCCAGGTTAATGAAGTTCAGCAAGCTCCGAGTTGGTGTGAAATTTATGGTAACAATGGGCATAATGCAGAATCTTGTGGAGCCAATCCAGAATCAGTCAATTTTGTTGGTAATGTGCAGCGCAACAATCAAAATTTTGAAACCAGTTACAATAGAAATTGGCAAGGCCACCCGAATTTTTATTGGGGAGGAAACCAAAAGCAGAATTATTTGTGACCTCAACAACAGCAATATCAGCAGAATAGGCAGAATGATGGGCAATTGAGCAGCAGCATTGAGGAAACACTATAGAAAATTTTGGAGACCCAGAATCAGTTAGCGGAAAATCAGGCGAGGATGGCAACAGACTTAATGAATCAGCAAGTAGCCACTCGAAATCTTGAAAAACAAGTGGGTCAGATAGCAGCTGCTCAAAACATGAGATCACAAGGGGGATTACCAAGTGACACAGATCCTAACCCCCGGCAGATCAATGCCATCACTCTGAGAAGCGGTAAGCAATTAGCTGATGCAGTGCCAAAAGAGCTGAGAAAGGAGGTGCAGCCGGAGTTGGTTAGACCAGGACCATCAATCAACATGGGAGATAATCAGAGTGCTGGGAAACAAAATGTACAATCTTCATCGCAGCCAGCACAAAGACCACCACCACCATTCCCTCAGAAATTCAGAAACAGCAAGGAGGAAGAATGCTTCAAAAAGTTCTTTGAGAGCTTCAGAGAACTTCACATAAATTTGCCTCTTATAGATATCTTGCAGGGAATGCCCAAGTATGCGAAATACTTGAAGGATGTGATGGCGAACAAAGTGAGATTGGTGGATGTCCAGACTGTAGCACTGACTGAGGAGTGCAGTCACAGGGTATTGAGCAAAATGCCAAAGAAGCTCGAAGACCCAGGGAGTTTTACCCTCCCCATACAAATTGGTAAAGCTGAGGTGCTACAAGCTTTGTGTGACTTAGGGGCAGCAGTTAATCTAATGCCCTTATCCTTATTCAACACCCTGGGGTTGGGAAAGCTGAGGCCGACAAGGTTGATGCTGCAGCTGGCTGACAAATCGTGAGTGACACCTGATGGAATAATAGAGGACCTTCTCATCAAAGTAGGTAAGTTCATTATACCTGCTGATTTTATCGTCTTAGATTTTCAGGTTGATGACCAGGTACCCCTGATCTTGGGACGACCATTCTTGGCCACTGGAGGAGCAGTGATTGACATGAAAGCAGGGACCCTGAAAATGAGGGTTGAGGATGAAGAAGAAGTCTTCCGCGTGTACCAAGAAATGAACCCATCTGCACACTATCGAAACCTTTGTCAGGTTAGTGTGTTGGCAGAGGATGAGTGTGGGGTGGAGGATTCCATAGGTGCAGGGCCAAAGGAAATGACAAGTGTTCAGCCCAAGTCTGATAGAGTGCTTCAAATTGAGAAGAAGTTGGAGAAAGAGAGGAACAGAGTGAAGGCTGTCTCCTCTAAACACCAAAAGAAAAGGAGATGGTTCTCGAAAGAGAACCCAAGTATGAGGATGTCTTGAAAAGGACAGTCCACGTCGGGCCACGACGTAAAATAAGGCGCTACTTGGGAGGCAACCCAAGGGTACCACAGGTACCATTTTAATTTCTTGCATTTGTGTTGATTTTATTTATTTTTCATCTTGTGTTGTTTTTGGTGGAAAGTTAAGCACAGATGGAGGGGAAATCTGAGTACCCGTAGAGGAGGAAGCTAAAAAGCATGGACAATAAAAAGTGTGGGGTCGACACACACTTGTGCAAAGTTGAAGAAAATCATCTTATTAGCTAGGCCTAAAGGCCTCAGGGAGTATTTCTCACCCTTTTTAAATTTTAATTTGATGCTATGAGGACATAGCATTATTTAAGTGTGGGGTGAGGGAAATTTCAAATTTCTTATTTTTTGTGCTTAACAAGTTGTGGTGAATGTAATGCTAATGCTTGAGAAATTTGAAAATTTTGGTGAATTAAGCATGACATCATCACCCGTTGGTTTTTCTTTTCGGTTCTTTTCCGACGGGGGGTCTTTGAATCGAAGAATAAAAATTTTATTTTTTCTTTCCTTTGTCTGTATATACTTTTTTTAGTCATAGTTATGGACTGTTTCCGACAATGGATTGATGACGACCGTCTTGAGGAAAAATTAGTCGATAGGTTTTGGGTTTTTGAAACCATAACTAATTGGTGCTTGATGTTCTTGTTATGTGTTATACGTGATTGTAAGAGGCAAGTATGTTCAGTGTGAAGCATGCAAGTGTATAACTTTGTTTGAGACACTTAGGCTCTTGAATGTGACTCAATATGATTGAAGCTTAATTCTGAATTCTTGTGATTAGCTGAGTAAGAGTCTACTGATTGTATCTTGATTTGAGCATGTGCCATGAGTGTAAGGTTTTTGAGTATTTTGTGCTATTCTGAAATGTCTAGAACTTGCCTGGTGTGTATATAAAACGAAATGAAGGATGTGAATTGTAGGAGATGATTTAGGCATTTCATTGAATGAACCAAATTTTTATCCCTCATTATACCTACCTTGAAATATTAATCCTAGTCAACCCCATTGAGCCGTGAGCCTATTCTTTGACAGCTGCAACATAAGCTTAATCC
This sequence comes from Datura wrightii, assembly GCA_035772735.1. Taxonomy (NCBI): domain Eukaryota; kingdom Viridiplantae; phylum Streptophyta; class Magnoliopsida; order Solanales; family Solanaceae; genus Datura; species Datura wrightii. The sequence goes on from JASDFA010000018.1 coordinate 152,303,022, forward strand.
TTTTTCTTTCATTAGCTTTGAATTTGATCCAAAACTCCTAAGCGCTTAAAGGAAAAATCCGAAAGAGTAAAGGAGTGAGAAGAATGAAAAAGAAGGGAACGTAGCAATCGTAAGAGTTGAGAAAGGTCGAGGGTGCACTTGTTTGAATATGGGTGAGTATTAGTAGGGAGTAAGAAAATAAATAAATGAAAAGTTACTTATACAACTCCTTACTAATAAGCTAACAGTGCCTAAAGAAATGGGGGAACAAAAGAGGAAAAAGAAAGATGAAAAGAGAAAAAGGTGAGGTGGGGGAAGGGAAGTTTGTAATGAAGGCGTGATGTATTAAAAGCGCTTAGGAAAGATAGTCACTATTAATGGCCATAATAGTACTTACCCGCACCTGAGTTACATTACAACCTAAAAATTCCTACTTGATCTTACATTCACACATCCTTAAATGAGTGGAATAAAACACTAAGGGCAAGCTTATGGGTCATTACATGATGCATGTGAATTCTTTGTGAGAGTGAGTGAAATTCTATTTATTTACCCACACATGTTGTGATGTAAAAATGATTTTTGCGTGTGATTGGGTAACTCTCTTTCCGTGAGGGGCACATGTTGAATGAAGGATATAATTCATGTGGGATTTCTTAATTAGTTGATTTGCACGAGTTTGCTAAGATTGAGAGTCAATTCTTGAGGTTAAGAAGTCTTAGCATCGTTGTATTTCATCTTGGTGATTAAATTGTGTATGTTCTATCTTTAGCTTGTTATCTTACGTAATCATTATAGACGTAGCTTGAATTATCTTGTCAAATTACTTATGTGGGAGTCTCCATATGCATGATATGTAAAAGGTTGTTCTAGGACGAACAAGGCTTTAAGTGTGGGGTTGTGATCACGGGCAAAAATAGCATGCCCGAGATACGCTTTATACCTTAATGTAGTCTTGTTTATCTAAGTTATTTTACATATTTTCATGTGATTTTATATAAATGTGAATATATGTGCTAACCAACATGATTAGTCTTTGTTTTGTAGGTTTCAAGGATTTTGAGGAACTAATTCACAAGTTGGTGAAAGAAAGGAATGGAGTGGAAGCAATTGGCGAAAGTCGGCAAGGAACATGCCTTGGCAAGGCTGGCCGCGCCAGGCAGCGTGCCATGTTGTGCGTGTGCTGTGCCCAGCGCCGTGCCACGCCCCTTCCAGGCGCACGAGAAAAGGCAGCAGTAGGCAGAAATCCAACGCGCCAGCGCCGTGCCACGCTAGGCCAGCTGCGCGCCAGCAGCATGCCATCACGCTGCATGAGCAGCGTGTCACGTTGGCCAGCGCGGTGACCCTCGGCAGTTTGGTTTCCGGAGGCACTTTCCAGAGAGCTTTCACATTGCCTCCATGTCACGGAGGCAGTGCTCCGCGATACACCCCGTGACACTGAGCCGTTCCATTACAGGCTAAATTATGCACGCTTTCCATTTACTAGAAATAGGACCCTTAGCTCCTTAAGTAATTTGGTCACGATTTTATTCTGGAAAACTACCTAGGAGTGAAGGGAGAAGTGGGAGAACTCATCTAGGGTTTGTCAAATTCCCTTCTCATCTACCAAATTCATGTAAGTATGTTAGTTTAGTAGTAGTTAGTGTAGTTTTACGAACATGAATGGCAAGAACCCTTCCTCTAGGGTTGAATCCATGAATTATGATTGTGATTTTATGACATTGTTTTGGAATTAAGTTATTGATTGTTGTTTTCGTCTTGCATTCTGGATTGTTGGTTGTTTTTATGATTGATCACCATGAAAGCATATTTGTTAGCTTGAGTAATAGCTTGAGAAAGAATTACCTAGGTCAGGACATAAGAATGTGAGGAGCACGTTTGTATTTCGGGAGAGATTTTTGTGTCAGGATAGAAATATACCTAACACCATGCTTGGTTGAGACACGGGGGTTATGAAAGACCAACTTGGGATGTCACATCACCACTCGAAGAAGTAGCTGTGAGGCTAAGTTGAGTTAAATGGTTAGACGCACGAAAGTCCCTAATCGTTTCCCCGTAAACCACAACATAATTGATTTCCCGCGACTAGAAATTAAACTCCTCGCTCACAATGATGCAGTGAGGCTTGATTGCCGTGTTTAGAGGCTCGAAAGACCATAAACATGCAATTCTAATTATGTGAAATAACAATTGATAGTTTCATGCTTAACCCATTGCAAATCGTAGTATCGCATGATTAATTGGTTTTAACTCTATGTTGCTCCTAGAGTAATTTCAGAATACTTCGTTGACCCAAACTTAGACTTAATTAATCTCAATCGAAAATGTCTATAACCAACACTTGAGGTATTTAAGATCACACTAGAAATGGATAGTTAGACGAATGGGTCCAGTCCCTGAGGGTTCAATAATCCGGTTCTTAAATAGAGCCACTATATTACTTGCACGACCTGTACACTTGCGGGCACGTCAAGCAAGACACTGACTTAGAATTGTCACATCACCGCTTGTAGAAATAGTTGTGAAGCTAAGTCAGGTTAAATGATTAGAGGTACGAAAGTCCATACATAAGCCCCATAAACCACATCCATGTAATTAAATTTCTTATGAATAGGACATCACATTCCCGCTCAATGATGTAGGTGTGAGACTAGTTTGTTGTGTTTAGAGTCTCAAGAGACCATGAATATCGCATTTTAACTATGTATGACAACAACTGAACTTTTCATACTCGAACCATTGCGAATTATAGCATTGCATGATTATCAGGCCTTAACTCCAGTTGCTTCTTGTGTTTTTTCTCTATTGTTTTGTGATCACCTTTAGATTTAATTAAAATTATTCAAACTATCTTCTATCAACACTTGTGAAAGTTAAATTAACACTTGAACTTGAATATTCGCTGAATTAGTCTAGTCCGTATGGGTTCGACATCTGGCTCTTAAAAATGGCCACTGTATTACTTGTTCGACCGCATATGCTTGCGCGTGTGTTGGGGCGCAGCAAGTTTTTGGCGTCGTTGCCGGGTATTGGCGAAATTGGTGAAATTTATTGTTTTGTGTTAGTGTCTAAATTCCGAGTGTTAAAAAAATATTTATTAGTTTTAGATTTCTTTTTTTTTTGTTTTTAGTTTGATACCCTTCTTGACATGGCATCATGGAACACAAATGGGTTGTATGGTGGACACTCATATTTCGGTGAGTCCTATCTAAATTGTGGAGGATCCTACTTGTGGAAACATTGTCCTACTTGCAGTATATGTGGTGGTCAGGATGGCCATTGGAATGGTTATACAAATTCGTATGCCCCTCCCTCAAGCCCCTACAATGATCCTACTGTTGCTTTTGATGAGTACAGGAATGATGAAAAGGAGGACTTGGAACACCAAGATCAAATAGAAAACATGTCAAAACAGGTCCTTTCATTTTTTCACCACCACCCTTGCATCACAAGAGGAAACTGGAGAAGAAATTAGGGGTGAGATTCATATCCTCAAAGTGGAGGGAAAAGTGATGAAACTTGATGCGTCGTGCCACAACATAAAATAAGGCGCATCTTCGGAGGCAACCCAAGAGTACCACAGGTACACTTTTCAGTTTGTTTGTAATTTTTGGTTATTTTTCACTTATTGGTGTTTGTTTTGGTTGTTAAGCGCATACTCAAGGGAAGTTTGAGTACCCATAAATGTGAAAGCTAAGGAGCATGAAAAAAAGATGAGTGTGGGGTTGATGACCCACGTGTTCAAAAAGGGAGAAAAACATACTGTTAGCTAGGCCTAGAGGCCTCAGGAAGTATCTCTCACCCTTGTTTTAATTGTAATTGATGCTTTAGGGATATAGAATATTTTAAGTGTGGGGTGAGAGAAAATTTATAATTTTGTGCTAAGTTATTTCAGGTAAATGTGGTGCTGGGTATAATATTTTTGTTGAAAAAAATTTGAATTGAGCACAGTTCACCCACCTTTTGGTTTTTCTTTTTGGTTCTTTTCCGAAGGAAGAAACTTTGAACCAAGAAATAAAAATTTTCATTTGTTTGAACATAACTTTTCAGTCATAGTTAGGGACTTTTCACGATGATAGATGGATGATGACCGTCTTGAGAGAAAATTAGTCAATAAGTGTTGTGGTTGAACCCTGAGCAGATTGATAGTTTGATGTTCTTGTTATGTATTGTACATGATTGTAAGATGCAATTGGTTTCAATTGAGAAGCATGTTAACTAGTTGTAAAACTTTAGTTGAGACACCTAGGCTCTTCAATGTGGCTCTATATGCTTAAAGCTTAATTTTGAATTCTTGTGATTAGTTGAGTTTAGAGTCTACTTAATCTGTCTTGAATTGAGCATGTGCTGTGACATATAGTCATTTAGAGTTGACCCTAACTTATAAACTTCACATACTCTTTCCTTTTCCTTTCATACACATTTCCCTTGTCATCTACGACCAATATACAACCCGTACTTCCTTTAACATAGCATACAAATATTATATAATCACCAAAAGAATTTCTGGGTGTAATACAGGCTGTCGTAGATCCTCCTTAGTAAATGTCTATTGTTCTGGACATTGGTTTATGTTTTATTTTAGTTTTTCCTCCACCCTTAAAACATAGTTTAGCTAAAGTCTTTGTACAATGACTTTTAGTTTCTGGGGATGTAATAGATATTTTTGTGAGTACTTTCTTTTCTTATTGCAAGACTTCCGCTATTTGATTCATGAGTGCTTATTTTAATGGTATGAATACTGCATTTGTATGGATTAGTTGAGACACGATGGTTCGCTCATCGGGGGAATTAGTGAAGGTGCCAATAATGGCCTCTTGGGTCATGACATCCTCAAACAATGTGATAAACAAAAAGTGCAATATAGGTTTCTTAGTAATCAATATGTTTTGATTCGTGCCACAATCCCAGAAGATTATGTATATTTGCTATCAAAACCTGCTTTTTATATCACACACCGTAATTGGTCATACCCAATGTGTACCCTAAAGTGGGATCCTCTTTTTGATCTAGATAAAGAAACAATCACGACAATCACATGGATATTGTTCCCATCCCTGCCTCCTAATATTTTTAGGAAAGAATCTATTTTCTCTTTAACCTATATACTTGGAAAGCCTTTAAATATAGATATGACTACTCGTAACCAAATATGTTGGGGTTAAGGTAAAGGTAGATCAATTGAGGGAGTACTCAAAAAGGAATAACGTAGGCATAAAGAAGTAGAAGACAGGAGAAATAGTGAAAAAATAGATAAAGACCAACTATGATTATGTTCCATAATATTGTAAAAATTTAAAGTTACAGGGATATAATGAGCATGAATATTTCATTATTCATCCGGAGCTATATCTTAAGGAGGAGAAAGATGGAGACAAATAGGATTATAAAAAGAAGAAATCAAAGGGATCGGTTAAGGAGATTTAAGGTGCACGTAAGGAAGACAAAACAAAAATGCTAGGGGATCAATGGGGACAAAAAAGGTGGAACAAGGTGATAAACGGTAACAAATACATCAAAACAACTTCAAGAAACAAAAACAGAAGAATGGTTTCAGAAGAGGAAAATAATACAACAGGGGAAGAGAGGAGCACAAGTAGCACCTTAGAGCTGTCCAATAGAATCAGCAGGCGATGAGGATACTGAATAAATTTATGCACATGAAGAATAAGTTCTAGAGAAAGTAACAGACATCTAGAAAGAAGAAAAGGCAATAAAAATACCTAAGAAGACTTAGGGAGAATCAACTAAGCAGCGGGTGGAGAATTCTTTTAATAAATAGTTGGATAGCAAGGGTAACCCCATCATCAACAAATGTAACTCACAACAAGGATGGGGACAACAAGAATAAAACCAAGTAATTCAAAGACAATCAAAGGAAATACAACAAGGGCGAAATGGGACAAACAGGATAATAAAGCTCAATACTCTGGAAAAAAGCAAAGATGAACATGGAAACAAGGTGATAGATACTAAGACAACTGAAACTATTTAATATGAAAGGCAGTAGATACACACAACACCACACCAGCAGACAATGGAAAGCATCATTCCACAGTGATCCAGCAAAGGATGGAGCGGGAAGAGAACACAATCTTGAGAAAGAAAAACCTTCGAATGATCTACCCAAGAAAGTGTTGCAAAAAACAATGAGGAAGATATAAAGTTTGAGTAACCAAATCCCCTCGAGATCATTGTACCTAACAATCCCATAAAGGAGGCATAAGAACTGGAGGATATGACAAAAAGGCAAATACAACACATTAGAGACATCGAGGAAGATAACAATCTAGAGGAAAACATAAAAAAATAAGCAAGGTTGGAGATCTTTCACAAAGGAAAATAGGTAACCTAAAAAGGGTGGTCAAGAGAGAAAAACCAAGCAACACTTTGCCATTACAGGTTACTACAAGGAGTAATAAGGCAAAACCAACCACTCGTGTTCAATGATAGCGAAAATACTTTTCTGGAATATAAGGTTTGTTAACAATCAAAGTTCCTCTGAGAGGTTAACAAAGCTTTCTAGAAGACATCAATATAATTAGCTCTCATGGACACTTTCCTAGCTCCACAGGAACTAGAGAATTACAAAAGAAGATTGGGTCTCCGAAATGTCATGGTCAACAGCTCTGCAAAGATTTAGATATTTTGGAATGATGAATGGATAGGATAGGTGATGAAAGAAACCACTAAATAAATAAATTGGAAGTTCAAAAAAACTGGGTGTTATCAAGAGATCATGATATCTGCAATTTATGCAAGATGCAATATATTAGACAAGTTAAAATTGTGGGAGGATCTAGAGCAAACTGCAGTAGAAAAATTAGAAACCCTAGGTAATAGAAGGGTCTTTAATGTAATTTTGAGTAAATAAGAAAATTTGTGATGTTCTCCTATCACACATCAGGAAACTATAGGCTTTGCTCACTTCAGCAATAGTTGTGCCCTAATAGAACTCAAATTCACAGGAAGCAAATACACTTGGTGGAATGAAAGAATTGAGGAGGAATATATCTTTAAAAGAGTAAAAGTAGTCTTCGGAAATCAAGAGTTACATCTAGTGAGGTCCACCACTTGGTGATACAAGGATTAGATCATGGTCCATTACATGTGATATGTAATTCCCAACAAGAGTCTCTGACCAAACCCTTCAAATTTCTTGATTTGTGGAAAAAGCATCATGAATTTTTAAGCATGCGGAGGAAAATTTGAAGATAGATGTAACACCCCAAAAGTCCCTAAGACTAGGCCCAAGACTCATGAGTGAGATATTTTAACACCTCAAACTTTCGAGTTATGTTTTGAAACCATTTTAGGTATGAGGATAGACCCAATCCCGATGAATTCTATGGAAACTAGGTGTTAACATCGATTCCAAGTCTGAAAAGTGCATTTGATACAAATTAAGGTCATAAATGACCTCTAGCATAAAGTTGAGTTGAGAGCCTTCTTACCGAATGAGATTTCATATAAGTTCTTACAAGGGTCAACTTCAAATAACCATGAATCCCTTTTTACAAAGTGTTTTTAGGTGATTCAACATATCAAATTAAATCCCTTTGAGTCTTCTTTCTAACAAATTTGACCTTGCATCAATCAGAGTTCGAAGTAAAAAGTTATGAGTAGATTAGTGAAAATGCTCGAGGCACAAAACAATTCATCGGGTGAGCCGTTGTCACCTAACAAATCATTAAATGACCCATTAAGTGGCAAAAATGTGTGGAAAACTCGAGTTTTAGAGAGACCTGATGACTAGTTAAGAGACCCGTTAAGTGACATGATAAATCATTAAGTGGAAGCGTCAAGAAAGATTAGAAAGTTGGTAAATTTTCCCAGTGGTGAAGGATAGCACCTAACGACTTGTCAAGAGGCCTAACAAGTTGTTGGATTAGTCGTTGGGTCTAGCAGAGCCATTTTCCCATAAAATTATTAAAGGTATTTTTGTAATTTCTCAGTTACTAACTCCTAAACTACATTATTTTAAGCCTCCTAAATGATGTATTTAGAGTTTTTGCTTAGAGTAAGCCCTTATTCTCTCAAAATATCCATAGATTGAAGATTTCCTTTATAAAAAGGAGATAGGGTTCTTCATCAAAGTCTTCCAATTTCTTTTGGGTCTTTAAGGCAAGTCAAGAAATCAATCAAATCAGGTATGTGGGGCTATGAATGAGGGGTTTATTCCACCCTAATGCCCTTCTCAGGTTGAATTCATGATCCCCATCTCCCATGCCTAATTTTCAAAAATCTAGGGCAAACATATTAAGGAGTCTCTCATGTTCTTCCATGAAATCAGTCACCTTGCAATTCAATTTATGTTTCTATGATTATTATTACATGTCCCTAATTAAATTCCCCATGAAGCTATAAATTTCAAGTCTCAACCATGAATTTATGAACTTCTATGGTCTGACCCAAATTGATTGAAAAATCTATGATCCGCTTATGATTTCAAGTCTTTTAAGATTCAATCTATGAATTATGAGTTTGATGCATATTTTCTACTAGAATTCCTCATGAATCTATGATTTACAAGATATGATTGTTTTTCCCCATTATGCAAGATTTTCATGAAATTCAAGTCTATGTATCATTGCGTATCTTTGACACTATTTTCAGGGCTAGCTCACGTATGTTAACATGTTATGAATTTCATGATTTAAACTATCCATATAAACCCATGTTTCATGATTATTATATGAGTACTATATATGTTTTAGGAGTAGTATTTAGCACCTAGGAGGTCGGGATTCCAGTGTACCCAGTTCCCAAAATTACATGCCAACTTAAGCATGATGGGGTCCTCCACGAGAGTGTCTCCCATGCCCAAATGGGCCATCTATTAGTGATTTCACACCTTTCATGGTCCCGCCCTTAGCAAGGTATGGTCACCCTCCTTTTGAGCTTTATGTATGCTCCTGTGGGGTATGTCAGTTATAAGAATCTCCCACCGTTCCTTAGTTATATCTATATATATGTATGTATATATATGTATGTATGTATGTATGTATATATGATCACGATTTATGATTTACGACTTATAATAATTTCTCTCAAAAATCTGCTTTATGAGATTTTTTTACTTATGAACTCAATCATGATCAGTCTTACATTATAGTTTTCCCAACCTTGAGCCTTCATGTTCATTTATGAGTTGAATCTTATCTTTTATATGAGTCTGTGCTCATGATCTCTCTTGTACTATTTTACTAGAATGTTTTACTTACTGTACATACTCAGTACATTCAAAGTACTGACCGCATACTCTATGCTATATCATCTCACGATATAGGTTAGGCGACCAGTCTCAAACCCGATGCTAGCTCACTCCCATTTTACTCCAGCTCAGACCCTGTTTGGGTAAGTCCTTATCTTCTGAGGACATTTATCAATTATTGAGGTTATGTTCTTGTATTTTAATTTCAACCTTAGCAAGCTAGTTGGGGGTGTTGTCCCATCAACTCATCATGTAATTAGAGGCTTCTCTAACTACTATGTTCAGATGGTTCATCGTTGTTGACTCGTGTCTACGCTTCTTTCATATGATATGCAGACTACCGCTTATGTTATGCTTATGCCTTAATTTCCACTTTGGATATGCTCTTAATCATGCTATGTATGTAACATAGGTTAACTTGGAGCCCTTCATGGTTGTAGGTCCCATGGTACAGTTCGGGGTCCACGCTCGGGTCATGACAAACTTGGTATTAGAGCCTTAGATTTAAGTGTGTCCTAGGGTGTCTAAAAGTCGTATTAAGTACAGTCGTTTCCATGGGTGTGAAGCGCGCCATAGTTATGGGAAAAAGGCTACAAGATGTTTTAGGAAAATTCTCTTCTTTCATGATTCGATATCGTGCTATGAAGTTCCATTCTCTATCCTTCTAACTCGTGTTGTACACGATCGCAGAAAATGCCTCCCAAAAGGGCCAGCAAAAAAGGGATCGACAATGGACAACAGCCAACCCCATCAACCCCAGTGGGCCCCCTGAGTGGGCAAGTTATGGATACAAAGCTTGGGGTTGCCTTCAGAGTGTTGATGAAGGCCATGACTACTCAGCTTAACCAGCAGGCAGTTGCACCTGCGAATACTACTAGAGGGACTGTAGCTACTAGGGTTCAAATCTTTACTAAAAAGAGTCCATCTAAGATTCACGACTCAAAGGAAGACGGGAGGTTTAAGGAAAGAGAAGGGGAGAACAATAAAGCCAAAACTGGAAACTTTGAGTTTTCCTAGCGAAGGTCAAGTGGTGGGAATCACTCTCAACTCCAATAGGGATCATTGGCTCCAGCACAGGGGAGCAAGTCTAGAGTTAGGGAGAGTACATACCTAGCTTGCAAGGAATATGGGTGTCAGGACCCGAACGGAAGCCCAAATTGTAGAAACGAGATAAGGGACCCCGAGAGACCCCAAGTTGACCCATGGCATAAGCATACATCTAACTCAATCAAGAAACTGAAAGATCGACAATACAATCATAGCGGAAGTTTAACTTAAACATAACATCAGAATAAAAACTCCAAAACTGAGGTACATACTTATGTCTGTATAACCTCTAGTCATGACGAGTTGACGGGACAATACCCCAACTAACTCAACAAGCACAAAACTGAAATACATAAAGAAATATAGATACCCTGGTCCTCGAAAGATGAGAACTCACCAACAAGCAGGTGCAAACTCCGATAAGTTGTCTAAGAGCGGGGCTGAAGCTACGAGCCAAGTCTTTTATCATGAAACGATACAGCATAGAAAGTATGCGGTCAGTACGTGGAATGTACCAAGTATGCAAGGTAATTAAAACCACTAAAGTAAGTGAAAATCATTTAGACACAATGCATTAGTTAACCATAATATCAGTAAGCTGAGAGTAGGGCTCGTATGCATCATTATTGAAACCATATTCCTTTCATAACATGACGATCCATAGCTTTATAACATCAACTGTCCCGAATGACTCAAAGCTGAAATATAACATTTATAGAAAAGCTGCCTATTGAGTCAAACCTTGGTTTTAGAATAGGCATGAGTATATAATAACCATGAGTAATGAATATGCAAATTCAAAATCATATAAGACAATGGGAGACTCTTCACTTAACCGACATACCACCATAGAGCTTACGTGGTCCCGACTATCACACTCAAGTGGGCAGAGCCATCCAAAACATTCCTAGGGCTAAAGATGATACCATGATATTGATATCAAGATAAATGCCCATTTGGGCACAAGGGAGGTCCCAAGACATATGATAGTATCAACCTATGTTGACGCGTAGTTTTGGGGCGTAGGGTGATCGACCCTTAGCCCGCTCGGTGCTAGACTCTTCTCCCAAAAACATGCATATGCTCTACATCGTATATAACGAAGCTCAACATCGTCTATTGACAAATATCAAGATTGAATCATGCATAAACTAAACATCATATGAAAACAAAGCTCAACATTGTATATGACAAAGCTCAATAATGAAATCAAGCATAGACTCGACATCGTATGAAAATGAAGCTCAATAATAACATACATCTCAATTGAATTCGTGCATATGAGATGCTTTAGTTCAAAACATACCACAAGCTGAACATACTTGGGAGCCCTTGCTCCAAAACCATGTGGTAAGCTTATTTCGGGAAAATCATCATTTTAAATCAACATGTGGGCATTTCCCAAAGCTTTATCATACTTAGAAATGATCAATTCTCATTGAAAACATAATTATTGACATGGGTAGCATCAAATCATGCTTTTCATCATAATATCTCATCATTGTCACATTTACTTCGTAAATCCTACTTTTCATGATCATATCACCAATGGGCTTCAACATTCATAAAATCTAGAAACATAATTTTAATTGAAATCATTGTAAAATTAGCCCATGCTTCACAATTAGATAATAAAATCATAATAAATTCATACCCATGTAAAGAAATTACATATTCACGCATTCGGGTAAAAAAACCCATACTTGATCATAGGAGATTTTCATAATTCGGTAGAAATTGGGTATGGGTGTGGAAGAAAACACCCACTCATAACCCTACATACCTAGAAGGGATGATTCTACCACTTCTTTGGTTGCCCAAGATGAGATTCCAATGGAAACCTTGAAGACATGCTCTAAATCACCTCTTCAACCTCTCAAGTTTGCATGCATGGAATGAAATAACTTAGAATGGGTTTTCCCCTCTTATAACCCTTTAAAACGAGCCTTAAATGATGTAATATGGGTCATAGGAACTTATGAATTATGAAAAGACCCTTACTGAATTCGCAGGAAAATACTGTCAAGTGGTCCTAACGGACGACCAGACGGGTTGTTGTCCTTAGCAACGACTCGTCACCTAGCTCGTTAAGTACACTACCTGTCTGATCTCCTAGGCTCATAAGACTGACATAATGACTTGATAGGGGTGACCATGACTCGTGGTCACTAGTTGTGAAGTACATTATTCTTCTTCCTTCTCTTTTCCTTCTCCCCACCCCACGACTAACCTAACGACTCGTGGTGTTTGACCAAGAGTCTTTCCCACGCCCGTGGGGACCCTTTTCTCCAAACTTCCCAATCTCCTCACTGGTCTCCCCCACGAGTCACCTAACGTCTCATGGGCTATCCTCACGAGTCATCCCACGACTCGTCCTGTGCCTACAACATCAGTTTTACATTTTTCCCTTTTTATCTCTAGGGTCCGATCTTTGAGCTTCCAGGATATAACAATATCTCCCCCTTGGAAAATTCATCCTCGAATGTTGGAAACAAGCAGAAAAAAGAGAACATGCAGTTATCATATGCAAATACTGATCATTTAAACCAAAAACTGGCGGGATTACTACCTCCAATTCAAAATATACAGCTGAACTGAATTCACAAATCACATATACACCCATATACATAAAAGAAACTTGCGTCCATGAACTGAACATGAAACTAACTAGAGTCATAGAGCAAAATTGATACCTCAAGTCGGAAGTGAAATGGTAGAGAATAAATATGGGTATTTAGCCATCATATCTGCGTCGGCTTCCCACATAGCTCCTTCAACATGCTGATTTCTCCATAAGACTTTAACTGAAGCTACTTCTTTATTTCTTAGCTTTCGAACTTGACGGTCTAGTATTTCCACCAGAACTTCCTCATAGATAAGGCTACCCTTTACACCAATGCTGTCCACCAGGACTACTGGAGTTGGATCTCACAAACACTTCTTCAAAAGAGATACATGAAATAAAGTATGCATGGAAGATAACTCTGAGGGCAAGTCCAACTCATACGCTACCTTTCCAACTCTTCTAATAACCCAGTATGGACCAACATAGTGGGGACTAAGTTTTCTTTCTTTCCAAATTGCAGCACTTCCTTTATGGGAGATACCTTTATAAGTACCCAATCGTCTACCTCAAACTCAAAGTCTCTCCTCCTCACATCAGCATATGACTTTTGACGACTCTGAGCGGTTTTCAGCCTGTTCCTTATTAACTGAACCTTCATCATAGCCTCGTGAACTAAATCAGGCCCTATCATAGCTGCCTCACCAACCTCAAATCATCTGATGGGTGATCTACACCTCTGCCCATAAAGTGCCTCGAACAGTGCCATCTGGTTGCTAGAGTCATAGTTATTACTATAAGAAAATTCGATCAAAGGCAAATGATCATCCCAGCTACCTTTGAAGTCTATCACACATGCTCTCAACATGTCCTCAAGAGTCTTAATTATTCGTTCGGCTTGGCCATCCATTTGTGGATGAAAACCTGTGCTGAGCGTAACTTGAGTCCCAAGCCCTTTCTAAAAAGACAGCTAGAACTGGGAGGTAAATTGAGTACCTCGGTCGGAAATAATGGACAAGGGCACTCCATGTAGTCACACCAACTCCCAGATATACATTTTGGCATAATCATCCACTGAATCTGTGGTCTTGACCGGTAGAAAGTGTGCAGCCTTGGTCAACTTATCTACCACCACCCAAATAGAATCATAGTGTTGGCGAGTATGAGGTAGGCCTTTAATGAAATCCATGTTGATCTCTTCCCAGTTCCAAGTAGGAATGCTAATATCCTGAAGTACTCCTCCCGGCCTTTGATGTTCAACCTTTACTTGTTGAGAATTTGGACACCTGGCTACAAACTCTGCATATCCTTCTTCATTCCATCCCACTAATAGATTTCCCGTAAATCACGATATGTCTTCGTAGATCCCGGGTGGATAGAATATCTAGTACCACGTGCCTCATGAAATATTCGTCCCCTCAAATCATCAACATCTGGAACACACAAATGACCCTGGTACCGAAGCACCCCATCTCCCCCTTGCGAGAAAACCTCCACCTTTGACTCCGCACAACTTTTTCAATTTCCTCAAAATCGTGTCCTCATCTTGCCTAAATTTCACATCAATCACCAATAACGATTCTTGTCCACCCTGCACAACCACACCACCATCAGTTGAGTCGATCAACCTCACTCCCAACCTTGCAAGTCGATGGACATATCTTGCTAGCTCTTTCCTTCCTTCCTCCACGTAGGACACACTCTCCATAAAGAGCCTACTAAGTGCATCCGCTACCACATTAGCCTTACCCGAATGGTAAATAACACTCATATCATAGTCTTTGAGTAGCTCTAACCACCTCCTTTGCCATAAATTGAGGTCCTTCTGGGTGAACACGTATTGTAGACTCTTGTGATCCATAAATACATCCATGTGGACCCCATATAAGTAATGCCACCATATCTTCAAGGCGAATACCACCACAGCCAATTCAAGGTCATGAGTCGGGTAATTCTTCTCATGGATCTTTAACTGTCTAGAGGCATATGCTATTACCTTACCCCGCTGCATCAATACACACCCAAGTCCAATTCTCAAAGCATCACAATACACAAAAAAAATGTATGTACCCTCAGGTAGAGTCAACACTGGTACGGTAGTGAGTCGAGTCTTCAATTCTTGGAAGCTCTTCTAACAAGCCTCTGACCATTGAAACTTTACCTTTTTCTGAGTCAACTTGGTCAATGGTGCAACAATTGATGAAAAACCCTCAACAAACCTCTGGTAGTTTCCAACTAAGCTCAAGAAACTCTGGATATCTGAAGAATTCACCGGTCTAGGCCAATTCTTCACTGCTTCCATTTTCTGAGGATCTATGTTTATGCCCTCACTTGATACCACATGTCCCAAAAATGCAACCGAGTTCAACCAAAACTCACACTTACTGAATTGCATACAACTGGCAATCCTTGAGAGTCTGCAGCACTACTCTCAAATGAGCAGCATGCTCCTCCTCGCTCCGAGAGTACAAAATAATATCATCTATGAAGTCAATCACGAACATGTCTAGATATTGCTTCAACACCCTATTCATCAGGTCCATAAAAGCTGCAGGAGCATTCATTAGTCCAAACTACATAACTACAAACTCGTAATGACCATACCGTGTCCTGAAGTCTATTTTGGGGCATCACTCTCTCGAACCCTGAGCTGATGATACCCAGACCTGAGATCTATCTTTGAGAAACACTTGACACCCTGAAGCTGGTCGAATAAATCATCGATCCTGGGTAAAGGGTACCTATTCTTAACGGTGACCTTGTTTAATTTCAAATGATCAATACACATGTGAAGGGAACCATCCTTCTTTCGGATAAAGAGAACCGGTGCACCCCATGGAGACTTGCTTGGTCTAATGAAGCCTTTATCTAGTAGGTCCTTCAAATGATCCTTCAATTTCTTTAGCTCGGCTGGAGCCATCCTATATGGAGGAATAGATATAGGATGCATGTCGGGAAGAAGGTCAATACTGAAATCAATCTCCCGCTCAGGAGGAACACTTGACAAATTATCAGGAAAGACCTCTGGATATCACATACTACTGGTACGGACTGGATGGTCAGGGTCTCAGACTCAACGTCCTTAACCCTAACTAGATGGTACATGCAACCCTTAGAAATCATCTTTCTAACCTTAAGGTCAGAAATGAATCGATCTATAGGCACAACTGAACTACCCTTCCATTCTAAGACTGGCTCACCCGGAAATCTAAACTCTACTGACTGGGTTCTACAATTAACTAAAGCATAGCATGAAAATAGCCAATCCATGCCGAGGATAACATCGAAATCGGTCATGGATAACTCTATCAAATCTGCTAAGGTGACCTTATGAAGGACTAAGACTGGCAAATCTCTATACACACTTCTACCTATAACTAAGTCACCTACTGGAGTGGAAACTGAGAAGGGTTCTAACAAGACATTGGGACTAACTTCGAAGCTACTGGCCATATAAGGTGTTACAAAAGACAAGGTAGCCCCCGGATCTAGAAAAGCATATACATCAATGTGGAAAACTCTTGACATACAAGTGACCAAATCCGGGGAGGCCTCCTGTTCTGATGGATCGCTAAAGCATAGAATCTATTCTTTCACTAAACGCCAGCTGTGCTAATAGATGCTCCCTGATGTGTTGAACGCACGGGAGGGGCTGCTGAGCTAGAAGATGGGCCTCGGCCCCCAACTTGATCCTATATCCTAGTTGGACAATCTCTAAGCATGTGTCCAGGCTGCCCACATCCAAAAAAAGCTCCTAAACCTACCAAACACTGTCTTGTGTGCCCTCCTCCACATTTGAGACAAGTTGGGATGTTGGAATCTACGGGCCTATTGCTATGACCCCTCGAGCCTGATGCCCGCCCTCTCTGATCATGTTTGGGCCTGTATGGAACCCTCAATGTTGAAGATGCTGGGGCTGATGATCTCTGGTGGGACTATATTTTGTGCCCACCACCAGACCTCTACTAAGATAATTTGTGGTCCTCGGTCCTAGCCCTCTTAGCCTCCCTCTCTCTTGAAAGCGCCGCCTCTATCTGCTGGGCGTACAACACTATCCGAGAGAAGTCCATATCCTAGTGCAACATGGCTATCCTGCATTCTTTGTCCAAATAACCTGCGACTCCATGGATGAATCTACTCACCCGCATCCTCTGATCGGTTACCAACTCTGGAGCATATTTCGATAAGCGAATGAACTCAAGGGCATACTCTTGCACAATCATTCTCCCTTGCTTCAAATTTACAAACTCAGCTGCTTTCAACTCCCTCATCTCCTGAGGGAAGAACCGACCTAGAAACACAACCTGGAACTCTTCCCAAGTGACCGCACCTGCTCCTACGACCCTACTATCCTTCCATTGACGAAACCAACTATGCGTGACTCCTTTTAGCTGATAAGAGGTAAAACTCGGTGCACTCCACCCCATTCACCCCCATGGCCTAGGTGATCTTGACAATCTTATCAATAAACTCATATGGGTCTTCATCTACTTTTGACCTAAGGAACTCCGACAAGTTCATCCTCAAGAAGTCTCTGACTCGAGTCGTTGCTGCATTGCCATTTTGCGGAACATGCACAATACCTTTCTAATTGACCTAAGCGGTCAAGGCCTGCGCAAGCATCTGAATAGTGGCTCGGAACATAGCATGAGCGGCTGGCTCCGGTGCTTGAGGCTCCTGAACTGGTGGGGTTGGCTAATTCCCATGACCATTTCCACCCTCGTGGCCTTCACCACCTTCAATCCTCCTTCCATTCATTCTTCAAGGAGCCATGATTCTGCAATCGCAAATTGCACAAATTAGAAGGATAGGAAGACTTTTCATCGCACGACATAGATCATGAAAGAAGAGGACATTTCTTATATGTCTCATAGCCTCTTTGTCATAAGTGTGGCGCAGTTCACACCCATAAAAAAGACTATACTTAAAGTAGTTTTCAAATGCCCTAGGACACTTCAAACCTATTACTCTGATACAAAGTTTTTCATGACCCAAATTGAGGCCCGGATCGTAGAAATGGGACAAAGGACCCCGAGAGACCCCAAGCGACCCATAGCATAAGCATACATCTAACTCAATCAAGAAACTGAAACATAGACAATACAATCATAGTGGAAGTTTAACTTAAACATAACATCAGAATAAAAACTCTGAAACTGAGGTACATATTTATGTCTGAATAGCCTCTAGTTATCACGAGTTGATGGGACAAGACCCCAACTAACTCAACAAGCTCAAAACTGAAATACATAAAGAAAGATAGATAGTCTGGTCGTAGAAAGATGAGAACTCACCAACAAGAAGGTGCTAACTCCGATAAGCTGTCTAAGAGCGGGGTTGAAGCTGCAAGCCGGGCCTTGTATCATGAAATGATACAACATAAAAAGTATGCGGTCAGTACGTGGAATGTACCGAGTATGCAAGGTAAGTAAAACTGCTAAAGTAAGTGAAAATCATTTATACACAATGCATTAGTTAACCATAATATCAGTAAGATGAGAGTAGGGCTCGTATGCATCATTACTAAAATCATGATCTTTCCGTAGCATGACAATCCATAGCTTTATAACATCAACTGTCTCAAATGACTCAAAGCTGAAATATAACATTTATAGAAAAGCTGAACATTGAGTCAAACATTTCTTTTAGAACATGCATGAGTATATAATAACCATGAGTAATGAATATGCAAATTCAAAATCGTATAAGACAATGGAGACTCACCACTTAACCGACATACCACAATAGAACTTACATGGTCCCGATTATCACACTCAAGTGGGCAAAGCCATCCAAAACCTTTCCAGGGCCCATGATATCAATATCAAGCTGAAGTCCCATTCGGGCAAGGGGAAGCTCACAAGGGAGGTCCCAATACATATGATAGTATGAACCTACATTGGCACGTAGTTCTGGGGCGTAGAGTGATCAACCCTTAGCCAGCTCGATGCTAGACTCTTCACCCAAAAACATGTATATGCTCTACGTCGTATATAATGAATATCAACATCATCTATTGACGAAGCTCAAGATGGAATCCTGCATAAACTCAACATCATATGAAAATGAAGCTCAACATTGTATATTGACAAAGCTCAATAATGAAATCATGCAGACTCGACATCGTATGAAAATAAAGCTCAATAATAACATACATCTCAATCGAATTCATGCATATGAGAAGCTTTAGTTCAAAACACACCACAAGCTGAACATACTTGGGAGCCCTTTCTCCAAAACAATGTGGTAAGCTTATTTCGGGAAAATCATCATTTGAAATCAACATGTGGGCATTGCCTAAAAGTTTTTCATACTTAGAAATGCTCGATTCTCATTGAAAATATAATTATTGACATAGATAGCTTCAAATCATGCTTTTCATCATAATATCTCATCATTCTCACATTTACTTTGTAAATCCTACTTTTCATGATCATATCACAAATGGGCTTCAACATTCATAAAAGCTAGAAACATAATTTTAAGTGAAATCATTGTAAAATCAGATCATGCTTCACAATTTGATAATGAAATCGTAATCAATTCATACCCACGTAAAGAAATTACATATTCATGCATTCGGGTAAATAAAACCCATACTTGATCATAGGAGATTTTCATAATTCGATAGAAATTGGGCATGGGTGTGGAAGAAAACACCCACCAACCCTATATACCTGGAAGGGATGATTCTACCAATTCTCTGGTTGTGCAAGATGATATTCCAATGGAAACCTTGAAGACTAGCTCTAAATCACCTCTTTAACCTCTTAAGTTTGCATGCATGGAATGAAATAACTTAGAATAGGTTTTCCCCTCTTAAAACCCTTTAAAACGAGCCTTAAATGAAATAGTATAGGTCTTAGGAACTTAAGAATTATGAAAAGGCCATTACTAAATTTGCAGGAAAATACTGCTAGGTGGTCCTAACGGATGACCAGACGGGTTGTGATCCTTAGCAACGACTAGTCACCTAGCTCGTTAAGTACATGCCTGCCTGATCTCCTGGGCTCATAATGACTGACATAACGACTCTTTATGGGTGACCTTGACTCATGGGCACCAGTCGTGAAGTACACTATTCTTCTTCCTTCTCTTTTCCTTCTCCCCACCCCACGGCTAACCTAATGACTCGTGGTGTCTAACCACGAGTCATTCCCACTCCCGTGGGGACCCTTTTCTCAAAACTTCCCAATCCTTACTAGTCTGCTCCACGAGTCACCTGATGACTAGTGGGTTGTCCTAATGAGTCGTCCCACGAATCGTCTTGTGCTTGCAACATTAGTTTTACATTTTCCCCTTTTTAACCCCCGGGTCCGATCTTTGAGATCCCGGAGTATAACAATGGGAAGAACCACCTAGGGATGTTCTTGGTGCATTCAAATGCTTACTTCTTATGTGGCAAGTCTGTTTATAAGCTCAAAGACTGCCCATCAGCCAAGCAGGGTGACAAGAGAAGTCATGCCCCAACCACCCCTCCAGCAGCCCCATCAAGTTGGCCAGCTTTCCAGAATTGTAGGAAGAAACACCCCAAAAGTGTTTGCGTACTAAGGAGGGATGCTATGGGTGTGGTCTGGTGGGCTATAGAATCAGGAATTACCCTTCAACCAAATGTAGGGGAACCCAGTCTATCATTTCAGTAGCTCGCCCTTCTCAACAGGCGGACTATCTAGTGCAGATGGTGGCACATATATGTTATGATCTTTCTAGGTTGATTATTGCATGTTGTTAGGCCTAGGAGCCGAAATATAGGGTATAACATTCATTTCAGCATCCTAGTATGGGATTTATTATGTGGATGGTACAAAATGGTTATAAGTATGAAATCTTCAGTGGTAGCTTTAGGGGCGTATGGGAATCAAGAGTTAGAGATGTTATCCTAGCTTTAAGGAAGGATCCAAGAGCTTTAGAATGATGACTTTAGCTAGTCTTGAGTGTTCTAGTAGAGGAGTTCCAGAAATAGAATCTATGGGATGTCAATTCTTTCATATTCAGATGTTTTCCCTTATATTTGAGTCGACACTATGTTCTACTCATGCTTATGTTTAGATTCCCGGAATTATAGATATCCACTTCAGACAGTGATCTTAGTCTTACTACATGACTCCATGAATCTCAGCTTCATGTCATGAAACTCGTTATGTATGTAAACTCGTGTCTTGTAGTATGCCCAGTCCTATGAACTCAGTTCTTAGGATTTGCCTTAGCATCTCATAAGATCATGCTACATCAAGTATAAGCTCAGTTTAGATTTCTCAAATGATTCGTACTTATGATTTCCTTACCCTAACCCCTATGTGGGCTCACCCATTACAAAAGTGATGGTTGCAATATGTATGTTCAGAATGACTTTCTATTCATGCCTCAGGTGCCCAGTATGTAGAAGTTCATGAAGTACAGGTTATTAGTCAAGCCTGGGGAGACAGGAAGGTTATTAGGTAGTATAAGCTTGAGGGGAGCCTCAAGATGATTATAGTGTTAGGCTTGGATGATGTAGTGGTGTATTAGTTAATCATTAAATTGTGTTACTAGGGACTTTTAGACCAGGGCTTGAGGTCAAGTGGACCAAGGAGAAGTAGTATTCTTGGGGGATAACTTTAGATTGCAAGAGGTGTAGTCAGGTTAGGCCTGAAAGTGAAGGAAAGTATTTTGTTGGGCTCAAACTTTATTATGGATAGGAGCTTAGAGAGAGGTATAGTTTGAGGAGGTGGAACATCAGAGACCAGGAGGCATACTACAGGATATTAGTATTCCTACTTAGAAGTGGGAAAAGATAAATATGGACTTCATTATAGGGTTGCTTCGTATACGCCGATAGCATGACTCTATATGGGTAATTGTGGACCGGATGACCAAGTTAGCCCATTTCCTACCAGTCAAGACTACAGATTCAGCTGAGGATTATGCTAGACTATATATTCGAGAGTTGGTTTGATTTCATGGAGTTCCTTTTTCCATCATCTCAAATAGAGGAACTCAACTTACCTCTTAGTTTCGGAGGTAATTTCAGGAAGGTCTTGGTACTTAGATGAAGCTTAGTACACCTTTCACCTATAGACAGACGGTCAAGCTGAGTTGACCATTCAGACTCTAGAGGACATGTTGAGAGTGTGCGCAATTGATTTCAAGGGTAGTTGGGTGTAACGACCCTGGCTCAATTAGGCCTCGGCCTAGCACGGTTTTCTCCCCTTGGATTTTCAACCCAAAAGGCGCTTCACAGCATTAAGTCTAGTCCTTTACTAAATAATCCAGGACTCTCCCTCTCTTTTTCGATGTGGAATTTGCCTAAGTGAGCCAGGCATTACGTATCTCCGTCCTTGCACTCACCCCCCCATAGGGACTCAGCGTCCTCACTGAGGTTTGCCCCACCATTGTACAAGTTGAGAGTCGACTCTGATACCACCTGTAACGACCCTAGCCCAACACTGTTAAGTATTGTCCACTTTTAGGCCTCGGCCCAGCACGATTTTGTCCCCTTGGATTTTCAACCCAAAAGGTGCCTCACAGTATTAAGTCCAGTCCTTTACTAAATAGTCCAGGACTCTCCCTCTCTTTTCCGATGTGGGATTTTCCTAAGTGAGCCAGGCATTACGTATCATCATCCCTACACTTCACGACCCAAGCATAGACCCGGATCCTAGACATGAGACAGGGGACCCCAAGAGACCCAAGTCAACCCATGGCATAAGCATTCACTAACTTATTCAATAAACATGAAGAAATATAATTATAAACTCAGCAGAAGTCCAACTTAACATAAAACCAGAATGAACATCTGAAGCTGAATCCATTCTAAGTTTGATAAGCCTCTAATCTGGACGAGCTGATGGGACAACACCTCCAACTAGCTCAACAATACTGAAACTAAGAATACAACCAAGATAACTGAAAGTCTAGTCCTCGAAAGATGAGGACTCACCAATCAAGCAGGTACTGATTCTAACAAGCGACTACGAACGGGACTGAACCTGAGAACCGGATCCTGCGTCATGAATCGATGCAGCATAGAAAGTATGCTGTCAGTACGTGGAATTTACCGAGTATGCAAGGTAAGTAAAACCGCTAAAGTAAAATAAATCATCTTTAGAAACTCATACATATCATAAGATTTTAAGTGTAAGTAGAGGACTACATGCATTCATTCTAAAATCATACTCTTATCATAACGCATTCATGCATAGCTTTAGACCATCAAAACTGACTCGAATGACTCAAAATTGAAACATAACATTTATATCAAAAGCTAAACAATGAGCCAAACCTTGCTTTATGATCATGCAGTCATAAGTAATCATCCTGAGTAATGAAAATGCAAAATCAAATGATATAGACAGTGGGAGACTCGTCACTTAACCGACATACCACGATAGAGCATACGTGGTCCCAAGTATCACACTCAAGTGGGTAGAGCATCCATAACCTTGCTAGGCCGATGGACGATACCATGATATCAATATCAAGCTGAAGTCCAATCAGGCCGGGGATAGCTCAAAAGGGAGGTCCCAATAATATAATAATATCAACCTACGTTGGCATGTAGTTCTGCAGCATAGGGTAATCGACCCTTAACCCGCTCGGTGCTAGACTCTTCTCTCAAAACATTCAATGCTCTACATCGTATATAACGAAGCTCAACATCGTCTATTGACGAAGCTCAATAATGACCCACATCTCAATTATGAAACCATGCGTATGAGAAGTTTTATTTCGAAACATACCACAAGCTCAATCATAGGTGGGAGCATCTACACCAAATCATGTGGTAAGCTACATATAGAAATATTTATTCAACATACAACAAGCTAGAATTTATAATAAAAAATGTGAAATTACACTTCAAATAATGTGGTAAGCTTATGTCAGGAAAATCATAAACTTAAATCAATATATGGGCATCCCCCAAGGCTCTACCATACTTGGATCTAATCAATTCACTTTAAAAACAACTATGTAATCATGGATAGATTTATAAACATGCTTTTCATCATCAACTTTATCATTATCACACATGTACCAAAAATCTCTTCCTTTATGAACTCTTCACCCATGAGCATTTTTTATTCAAATTTTGGAAAAAACAATTTTTATAAGGGATAACAAGTTAGAATCTTCCAAAGCTTCATGAATCATCAATATAAACTCAATTTAATCATACCCATGTATAGAGATTGAAGAATCATGCAATGGGGCAAAACCTCATACTTGATCATAGACAATTTAAACTCATTTTGATAGGGAATAGGCATTGGTGTGGAAGAAAACACCCAGTCATAGCCTTACATACCTGGAAATGGTGAATCTAACACCCTCTAATTGCCCAAATGAGATTCCAATTGGAAACCTTGAGATTTCACCTTGAACCTTCCCTTCAAACCTTCAAACTTGCATGCATGAGAGTAATGGCTTAGAATAGGTTTTCCCCTGCTAAAAACCCAATAAAACGAGCCTTAAACAATGTAGCATAGGTCTTAGGAACTTAAGAATTACGGAAAGACCCTTACTAATATCGCAGGAAAACACTGCCAGGTGACCGTAACGGGTGACCTGACGATTCATCAGGATAGGCAATGGCTCGTCGAGTCGCCCGTCAAGTGCACTGACTAACTGAACTGTTGGGGTTCATAATGGGGAACTTAACAACTCATCCCTAGTGACCCCGACTTGTGGTCAACTCCCATCAAGTACACTTCCTTAACATCTATGAAAATCATCCTTATTGCTCATGACTCACCTCACGAGTCGTTTGGACAGAACACGACTCGTGGGGTCCCATCCGCTGGATACAGTGGTCATCCTCCTGAAGAAAGTCCAACTCCACCCCACGATTGACATGACGACACGTGGTGGCTGACCATGAGTCGATCTCTCACTCATGGGGACCTCACTCATTCACTTTCCCAGACCTCCCCACGAGTCACCTGATGACTCATGGGGTCTCCTCATGAGTCGTCTCGCGACTCGTCCTATGCCTGTAACATCAATTTTCCAACTTTCCCATTTTAACTCCTGGGTCCGATCTTGAGCTTCTGAGGTATAACAATATCTCTCCCTTGGGGACATTCATCCTCGAATGTTAGAAACAAGCAGAAAACAGAAACAAGAAATTATCATACTCCAATACTAATTATTTTAACCAAAATTTTCACAGAATGACTACCTCCAAATAGAACCACATAGCTAAACTGAATTCAAGCATCACATACATTTATCATAACATGATTCAAACTTGTGTACATGAACTGAACATGATAACTGGTTAGATAATTAGGGAAAAAACTGACACCTCAAACTGAAGCTGAGCCGGTAGGGAACAGGTGGGGTTATTTAGCCATCATAGCCGCTTCGGCTTCCCACGTAGATCCCTCAACATGTTGGTTTCTCCATAATACCTTCACTGAAGCTACTTCCTTATTCCTCAGCCTTCGAACCTGACGATCCAAGATTGCAACTGGAATTTCCTTATAACTGAGGCTATCTCCCACACTAATGCTTTCCACCGGGACTACTAAAGGTGGATCACCCAAGCACTTTTTCAAGAGCGATACATGAAAGTCGAGGTGAACTGAAGATAACTCTGATGGCAAGTCCAACTCATACGCCACCTTACCAACTCTTCTCATAACCCGGTAGGGACCAATATAGCGGGGACTTAGTTTTCCTTTCTTTCTGAACCGCATGACTTCCTTCATGGGAGATACTTGTAGAAATACCCAATCATCAACCTCAAACTCCAAATCTCTTCTTCTCACATCCGTATATGACTTTTGACAACTCTGAGCAGTTTTCAGTCTATCCCTTATAAACTGAACCTTCACCATAGCCTCGTGAATCGAGTCTGGCCCCATCATAGCTGCCTCACCAACATCAAACCATCCGATGGGCGACCTACACCTCCGCCCATAAAGAGCCTCGAACAGTTCCATTTGGATACTGGAGTGATAACTGTTGTTATAAGAAAACTCAATAAAGGGCAAATGGTCATCCCAACTGCCTTTGAAATCAATCACACATGCCATTGACATATCCTCGAGGGTCTGAGTTATACATTCCGCCTGGCTTTCTATTTGTGGATGAAAGGCTATACTGAGCTTAACTGGAGTCCCAAGTCCCTTTAGAAAAGAACGCTAGAATTGGGAGGTAAACTGAGTACCTCGATCTAAAATGATAGACAAGGGCACTCCATGAAGTCGAACCAAGTCCCGAATATACAATCTAGCAGAATCATCCACTGAATTTGTGGTTTTGACCGGTAGGAAGTGTGCGGCCTTGGTCAACCTGTCCACCACCACCCAAATGCTATCATAGTGTCGGCGAGTACGAGGTAGGCCTGTAATGAAATCCATATTAATCTCTTCCCACATACAAGTGGAAATGCTGATATCCTGAAGTATGCCTCCTGGCCTTTGATGCTCGACCTTCACTTGCTGACAGTTCGGGCACTTGGCTACGAATTCTGTAATGTCCTTCTTCATGCCGCTCCACCAATATATTTCCCGAAATCCTGATACATCTTGGTGGCACCCAGATGGATGGAATACCTGGACCCATGTGCCTCATGCAATATCCAGTCCCTCAAATTATCGACATCTGGGACACATAGACGACCCTGGTATCGCGGCACCCCATCTCCCCCTTGGGAGAAAACCTCCACCTTCTGACTTCCAACGTCTTCCTTTAGCTTTACTAGAATTGGGTCCTCCTCTTGCCCGGCCTTCACATCCATCACCAAGGACGATTTTGATCTGTTTTGCACAACACACTGCCATCGGTCGAGTCGACCAATCTGACTCCCAACCTCGCAAGTCGATGGACATCCTTCACCAACTCTTTCTTTCCCTCATCCACATGGGACACACTCTTCATAGAGAGTCTACTAAGTGCATCTGCTACCACATTAGCCTTACTCGGGTTGTAAAGGATACTCATGTCATAGTCCTTTAGTAACTCCAACCACCCCTTTGCCGAAGATTGAGATCTTTCTGCGTGAACACATATTGCAAGCTCTTGTGATCCGTGAATACATCCACGTGGACCCCATACAAGTAGTGTCGCCAAATCTTCAATGCAAACACCAGTGCGGCCAATTCAACATCATAGGTCGGGTAGTTCTTTTCATGATCTTTTAACTGTCTCGAGGCATATGCTATCAACTTCCCAAGTCGCATCAACACACACTCGAGTCCAACTCGCAAAGCATCACAATACACTAAAAAACCATTTGTACCATCGGGTAGGGTCAACACTGGTGTTGAAGTGAGTCGGGTCTTCAACTCTTGGAAGCTTTTCTCACAAGCATATGACCATTGAAACTTCACCTTCTTCTGGGT
The DNA here is from genome assembly GCA_035772735.1 of Datura wrightii. Taxonomy (NCBI): domain Eukaryota; kingdom Viridiplantae; phylum Streptophyta; class Magnoliopsida; order Solanales; family Solanaceae; genus Datura; species Datura wrightii. Next base: position 152,330,152 of record JASDFA010000018.1, read on the forward strand.
CAACTTAGTCAATGGTGCGGCAATAGATGAAAAACCCTCTATAAATCTCCGATAGTAACTTGCTAAGCCCAAAAAGCTTCTAGTATCTTATGGGTTCATGGGTTTGGGCCAATTCTTTACCGCCTCGATCTTCTGAGAGTCTACTTTTATGCCCTCACCTTATACCACATGGCCTAGAAAGGCCACCGAGTCCAACCAAAACTCACATTTGCTGAACTTTGCATACAACTGACGGTCCTTGAGGGTCTGAAGCACTATTCTCAAGTGAGCGGCATGCTCCTCCTCGCTTCAAGAGTATATAAGGATGTCATTAATTAACACAATCACGAACATATCCAAATATACCTTGAACACCCTATGCATTATATCCATAAAAGTTGAAGGGGCATTAGTTAGTCCAAAATACATAACAAAAATTTGTAGTGACCATACCGAGTCATGAAAGTAGTTTTTGGGATGTCACTCTCCCGAACCCTAAGCTGGTGGTACCCAGATCTGAGATCAATCTTGGAGAAACACTTGGCACCCTGAATCTGGTCAAAAAAATCATCGATCCTAGGTAAGGGGTAACTGTTCTTGACGGTAACCTTGCTCAACTGCCGATAGTCAATACACATGCGAAGGGAACCGTCCTTCTTTCGAACAAATAGCACTGGTGCAACCCATGGGGACTTACTCAGCCTAATAAAGCCCTTTTCTAAGAGTTCCTTCAACTGATCCTTCAACTCTTTTAGCTCATCTGGAGCCATTCTGTATGGCAGAATGGATATAGGCTGCATGTAGAGAAGAAGATCTATACCAAAATTAATCTCCCGCTCAGGAGGGACACCCGGTAAATCATCAGGAAAGACCTCTAGATGCTTACGTACTACTAGTACGGACTGGATAGTAGGGGTCTCGGACTCCACATCCTTCATCCTAATTAGATGGTACATTCAACCCTTAGAAATCATCTTTCTGGCCTTAAGGTAGGAAATAAATCGACATACAGGCACAGCTGAACTACCCTCCTATTCTAAGATAGGCTCACCTGGAAATCTGAACTCGACTAACCGGGTTTTACAATTAACAAAAGCATAGCATGCGAATAGCCAATCCATGCCGAGAATAACATCGAAATCAACCATGGCTAATCTATCAAGTCTGCTGAGGTGACCTTATGAAGAACTGAGACAGGGCAATCTCTATACACCCATTTAGCTATAACTGAGTCACCTACAGGAGTAGAAAATGAGAAGGGCACTGATAAGATATCGAGACTGACTCTGAAGCTACTGGCTATATATGGTGTCACAAAAGATAGGGTAGCCCCGGATCTAGCAATGCATATACATCAACATGAAAGACTCTCAACATACCGATGACTACATCTGGTGAGGCCTCCTGCTCCTTATGAGTGTCTAAGGAATGGAACCTATTCTAGCGCTATCCACCAGTTGTGCTAGTAGATGCCCCCTGATGTGTTGTGCGTGGGGGTGGGGCTTCTGAACTAGATGCTGGGCCTTGGCCCCCAACCTGACCCTATCTCGCAGAGGGACAATCTCTGAGCATATGTCCAGGATACCCACATCCAAAATATGCTCCTAACCTACAAACACTAGCCTATGTGCCCTCGGCTGCACCTGGGACAAATTGGGATGCTAGAATCTGTAGGTCTGCTGTTATGACCCCTCGAGCCTAACGCTCGTCCTCTCTGATCATGTTTGGGCCTAGATGGCACACTTAGTGTTGAAGATGATGGGGTTGATGATCTCTGGTGGCTCTATTGTGGGTGCCCACCACTGAACCTCTGTTGAGATAATCTATGGTCCTCCGTCCTGGACCTCGTGGCCTCCCTCTCCCTCAAATGTGTTTCCTCCATCTACTGAGCACACAACACAATGCGAGGGAAGTCCGTGTCCTGATGGAGCATAGCTATCCTGTAGTCCTTGTCCAAATATCCTGCTATACCATGCACAAATCTGCTCACCCGCGCCCGCTGGTCGGTCACTAACTATGGGGCATACTTGGATAGGCGGGTGAACTCAAGGGCGTACTCCTGAACAGTCATCCTCCCTTGCTTTAAATTCACGAACTCAACTGCTTTCAACTCTCTCATCTCTCAAGGGAAGAACCAATCTAGGAATGCAACCTGAAATTTCTCCCATGTGATCGGACCTACTCTTGTGACCTGACTCGAATGACTCAAAGCTAAAACATAACATTTATATCAAAAGCTAAACAATAAGCTAAACCTTGCTTTCTGATCATTCATGCATAAGTAATCATCATGAGTAATGAAAATGCAAAACCAAATGATATAGACAGTGGGAGACTCGTCACTTAACCTTTATACCACGATAGAGCTTACGTGGTCCCAACTATAACACTCAAGTGGGTAAAGCCATTCATAACCTTGCCAGGGCGATGGACGATACCATGATATCGATATCAAGCTAAAGGCCAATCAGGTCGGGGATAGCTCACCAGGGAGGTCCCAATAATATAATAATATCAACCTACATTGGCGCATAGTTCTGGGGCATAGGATAATCGATCCTTAACCCGCTCGGTGCTAAACTCTTCTCCCAAAACATGCAATAATCTAGATCATATATAACAATGCTCAACATCGTCTATTAACGAAGCTCAATAATGACCCACATCTCCATTATGAAACCATGTGTATGAGAAGTTTTATTTCAAAACATACCACAAGCTCAATCATAGGTGCGAGCATCTACTTCAAATCATGTGGTAAGCTACGTATAGAAATATTTATTCAACCTACAACAAGCTAGAATTTATAATAAAAAATCTGAAATTACACTTCAAATAATGTGGTAAGCTTATGTCAGGAAAATCATAAACTTAAATCAATATATGGGCATCCCCCAAGGCTCTACCATACTTGGATCTAATCAATTCACTTTGAAAACAACTATGTAATCATGGATATATTTAGAAACATGCTTTTCGTCATCAACTTCATCATTATCACACATGACCAAAAAATCTCTTCTTTTATGAACTCTTCACCCATGGGCGCTTTAGATTCAAATTTTGGAAAAAAAATAATTTTTATAAGGGAAAACAAGTTAGAATCCGCCCAAGCTTCATGAATCGTCAATATAAACTCAATCTAATCATACCAATGTATATAGGTTGAAAAATTATGCAATTGGGCAAAACCCCATACTTGATCATAAGCAATTTCAACTCATTTTGATAGCGAATGCGCATGGGTGTGGAAGACAACACCCACTCATAGCCTTACATACCTTGAAATGGTGAATTATAACACCTTCTAATTTCCTAGTTGAGATTCCAATTGGAAACCTTGAGATTTCACCTTTAACCTTCCCTTCAAACCTTCAGACATTCATGCATGAGAGTAATGGTTTAGAATAGGTTTTCCCTGCTAAAAACCCACTAAAACGAGCCTTAAACAACATAGTACAAGTCTTAGGAACTTAAGAATTACAGAAAGACCCTTACTAATTTCGCAGGAAAACACTGCCAGGTGACCCTAACGGGTGACCTGATGATTCATCAGGACGGGCAACGACTCGTCAAGTCGCCCGTCAAGTGCACTAGCTAACTGAACTGCTGGTTTTTGTAATGGGGAGCTTAACGACTCATCCCCAGTCACCACGACTCGTGGATACCTCCCGTCAAGTACACTACCTTAACATCCATGAAAATCATCTTGCTTTCTCATGACTCACCTCATGAATCGTTGGGACATACCATGACTTGTGGGATCCTATCAGCTGGATACACTGGTCATCCTCCTAAAGAAAGTCCAACTCCACCCCACGTTGACATGACGACTCATGGTGGCTGACCACGAGTCGTTCCCTCACTCGTGGGGACCTCACTCATTCACTTTCCCAAGCATCCCCATGAGTCACCTGATGACTTGTGGGATCTCCTCATGAGTCGTATCATGAATCATCCTGTTCCTGCAACACCAATTTTCCAAGTTTCCCATTTTAACTCTCGGATCCGATCTTTGAGCTTATGGGGTATAACATTGGGATAATCACTTGCCTCTCATCAAGTTCACCAATAACAATAGTTATCACTCCAGTATTCAGATGGCTCTATTTGAGGCTCTTTATGGGTGGAAGTGTAGATCACTAAATAGATGGTTCAAAGTAGGTGAGGCTAAATTGATAGGACCAAATTTAGTCCATGAGACTATAGAGAAAGTTCAGCTTATTAGACAAAGGATAAAAATAACACAGAGTCATCAAAAATCTTATGTGGATGTGAGGAGGAGAGAGCTTGAGTTCAATATCGATGATTGAGAGTCTTTGAAGGTACCTCCCATGAAGGGAGTTATGAGGTTTGGCAAGAAGGGGAAGCTTAGTCCACGATATGTTGGTCTTTACAGGACTCTGAGGTGTGTTTGTAATGTAGCCTATAAGTTGGAGTTACCAGCAGTGTTACCTTCGATACATCCAGTTTTTCATGTGTCCTCATTGAAAAAGTGCATCGGAAATCTAGCTATAGTTATTCTGATAGAGAGCATTGGTGTGAATGATAGTCTTACCGATGAGGAGGTTTCAGTTTCTTACATTCATAAGTAGCTTGGTCCATCTTTATTACATTTCATATATGTCTGAGGATCCGCATAGCCTTCGATTTATGTGTTATTTATCCATTCCTACTTTTTATGCTAATGTTGGTGACTGGAGATCCTTGATTGTCAAGTTCGGAAGTTGAGGAATAAGGAGGTAGCTTCTTTGAAGGTTTTATAGAGGAACTAGTTGAGGGACCTACATGGCAAACCAAAGCAGATATGATGGCTAGGTACCCACACCTTTTCATTTCTAGCTCAGTTCCAATATGAGGTGCCAGTTTCCTCCTTAATACTCTATTCATTTTCATGTTAAAGTTCATGTCTCTCTATTCCTTTCATGTTGTTATATGCATGTATGTTTCATGAATTCAGTTCAGTCATATATCCCAGTCCAGAGTCAGTCACTCCGTCAATTTTCAGCTATGCTTATTCAGTTTTAGGATTGTAGTTCATTCCCTAGCCTTAGAGTATGCTTGATATACATTTGAGGATGAATGTTCGCTAGGGGAGATAATGTAACACCCCAAAGTCCCTAAGACTAGACCCAAGACTCATAAGTTAGATATTTTAACACCTCAGACTTTTGGGTTAAGTTTTGACACCGTTCTAGGTATGTGGATAGACCCGAGCCTGATGAATTCTATGGAAATTAGGTGTTTGCATCAATTTTCAATTGTTAGAAGTGAATTTAATACAAATTAAGGTCATAAGTAACCTCCAGCACAAAGTTAAGTTGAGAGCCTTCTTACCGATTGAGTTTTTGTATAACTTCTTATAAGGGTCAAGTTCAAACGACCGTGACTCCCTTTTTACAAAGTATTTTTGGGTGATTCAACATACAAAATTGAATCCAAGTCTTCATTCCAATGCATCCGAACTTGTGCCAAAATTATAGGTAGTTTAGTATAACTGCACCGGATCACAGAATGACTCATCAAGTGAGTCGTTAATTCACCTAACAGATTGTTAACTGACCTGTTAAGTGGGAAAAAATGGGTGGAAAACTCGAGTTTCAAAGAGCCTTGACGACTGGTTAAGTGAACGTTAAGTGACATGACGAATCGTTAAGTGGAAGCATCAAGAAAGATCAGAAAGTTGGAAAATTTGCCCAGTGGTGAAGGATGGCACCTCACGACTCATCAAGAGGCCTAACGAGTCATTAGGTCAGTTGTTGGGTCTGGCAGAGTCATTTTCCTATCAAATTATTACGGGTATTTTTATAATTTCTAAGTTCCTAACTCCTAAACTACGTCTTTTCAAGCCTCATAAAGGGTGAATTTAGAGGTTCTGCTTAGTCTAAGCCCTCATTCTCTCAAAACATCTGTAGATTGAAGATTTCCTCTCTAGGAAGGAGCTAGGATTCTTCATCAAATTCTTCCAATTTATTTTGGGTCTTGAACGCAAGTCAAGGAATTAATCAAACTAGGTGTTTAGGGCTATGAATGAGGTTCTTCCACCCTCATGCCCTTCCTAAGTTGAATTTACGATCCCCACCTCCCATGCCTATTTTTTAAAAATCTAGGGCTAACTTATTAGGGATAAATTCTCCCATGTTCTTCCATGAAATCAGTCTCCTTGTAACTCAATGTATTTTTCTATGATTATGATTACATGTCCCTTATCAAATTCCCCGTGAATCTATAAATTTCAAGTCTCAAGCATGAATTTATAAACTTTTAGTGTTTGGCCCAAATTGATAGAAAACTCTATGATCCTCTTATGATTTCAAGTCTTTTATCAAGCTATGATTTATGATTTGATGCATGTTTTTATACTATAATTCCTCATGAATCTATGATTTACAAGATATGATGGTTTTTCCCCATTATGCATGATTTTCACGAAATTCAAGTCTATGTATCATGGCCTATCTTCGACACTATTTTTAGGGCTAGCTCACGTATGTTAACATGTAATGAATTTCATGATTTAAACCATCCATATAAAGTCATGTTTCATTATTATGATATGAGCACCATATATGTTTTAGGAGTAGTATCTAGCACCTAGCAGGTCGGGGTTCCAGCATACCCAGGTCTCATAATTACGTGCCAACGTAACCATAATAGGGTCCTCCACGAGAGTGTTTCCTATGATTGAATGGGCCAACCATGAGGGATATCACACTTTTCATGGTCCTACTCTTAGAAAGGTATAGAGATCCTCCAATCAGGGTTTTACAAGTTAGGCTCCATGTATGCTCACGTGGGATATGTCGGTTATAAGAATCTCCATTTGTTCCTTTGTTTATATATATATATATATATATATGATCACAATTTATGATTTTATGAATTATGATCATTTGGCTCGAAAATATGCTTTGAGAGGTTTTTGTTTATTTATGAACTCAGTCATGATCGGTCTTACATTATAGTTTTGCCAACTGTTAGCCTTCATGTTCATTTATGATTTGAATCTCATGTTTTATACAAGTTTGTACACATGATATCTGTTGTACTATTTTACTAGTATGTTTTACTTATTCTACATACTCAGTACATTCAAAGTATTGACTTGTAACACCCCGAAAGTCCTAAGGATCAGACCCCAGAGTTAGAAGAAGTACAGCAGAAAAAGTTAGCAAAAATTTGCTGCAAGATGAGTCAGGGAATGACTCGTTAGGTGACCCCACGAGTCATGGTTTGACTCGTGGAAGGAGCAGCGAAGGGAGCTGGGCTGGGCCAATAGAGATGGATGACCTGATGAGTCATCTTTCCTGGCAACGACTCATCAAGCCAGTCGTTAGGAGGAAGAAGCTTTGGTTTTAAGGAATGTTCCAGTGCACTTAACGAAAGGGCAGGATGAATCGTTGGGTGTGGTGATGAGTAGTTATGTTGTTCGTGGCCTGAAGGATCAATAATTTCTAGTATACCTGACGAATGGACCTAACGAGTCATTGGGTGAGACAACGACTCTTCAGGTAAGTCGTGGCATCAGTTCGAGCAATTGTTCATATTTTTCTCAGGGGCAGTTTGGTAAAATCCCATGCTCTCAGATTTAAAGTGATGTCATTTGGGGTATGTTTGGGGACGTTTTTAAGGGTTCTTCTAGACCTAAACCCTCATTCTCTCAATCTCTTTCCTCCTCCCCTCTTCTCAAATATCCTAGGGGTTTCACCAAGGTGTTTTGTTCAAGCTTCAAGGGACATAATCAAGCGGGATTTTCGTCTACCAGGTATGTGGGACTTTAACAAGGGTATTTTTCCATCCTTGTGCCCCAAAATATTTTCAATGAGAACCCAATTTAATATTTTTAGAATATCATGATCTAGGGTTTGAATAACGGATAATTTCTTCCTCATTCTTTTCTTAAAAGCTAATTATTTCTGCAATTATGGAATTCATTTAAAATATTGTGTGATGGGTTATTTGGGATGGGGTTATACGTTGGGGATGTGTGAGGGTGATATGTCGTTCATAAATTGGCTTGAGTAATGAATGGGTGTTTCTTATTGTTCAATTAAATTGCGTATTCATATATGAAAATTATGGATTGTAGACGTATGGGTTGAGTATGTTCATCCTAACTTGAATTAAGTGTTGAAAGGAAATTGTTCGTTTCTCCTTAAACTACCGCAGAAATTCTTGATCGTGATGGAAGTGTGAAAAATATTGCATAATTAACCCTAATGACTTGATTATGATGTTGATAATCATATGGGATTGAGTGGAATTTGTGGGCTTGAGTAATTGAAATAAGTCAGGTGCCTTACCATGCTTTAGATTTAATAGATTTGGCGTAAGAAGATTTCACCTCCAATGTTGAACTACGAAGCTTGGGCGGATTCTATATTGTTTTCCTTATTAAAATTGTTTTTATAAAATCTTGGAATCTAAAACGCCCGTGGCTAAGGAGTTCACAAAGGTGTGATTACGACATACGTGTGGAATATTTGTAGACGTAAATAAACGGAGTCATGCATTTTGATAGAGTATGAGTTGTATTCTATAAACCATATATGATCTCATATTGCATGTTGAATGAAATGGATCTGGAAATCTGATTACCATGACAGCATGTGCATAATGTAACCCTGTAGAATGCTCGTTAGCAAGAGATGCTTGAGATAGCTATAAATTGGATTCCATGATGAGGTGAATAATGTTGATAACACATGAGAATGATATTGTAACTATTGGGCTTGATATCATTAGAAAGTAGCCCCCACCCGATTGATGAAAATGTTGTATGATGAAAAATCAGAAATCTTCCTTGTCTCTGATTAGCTGTTTCAATTTAGATTAATGCTAGTCAGTCGGGATTTCTCGTTAGCAAGAGTATTTCCCTAGTCAGTAGGGATTTCTCGTTAGCAAGAGTATTTCCCTAGTCAGTCGAGATTTCTCGTTGGCAAGAGTATTTCCCTAGTCAGTCGGAATTTCTCGTTAGCAAGAGTATTTCCCTAGCTAGTCGGGACCAACATCCCTATCTAGTCAGTGACTTCTTACATCAGAATTTTCTCTCCCTTCGACAGTCAGGGATTTTCTCTAGTGAGAATGTTTCCCTTGGGCAGTCAGGGACCCTTTTGATATCAGTCATGACTTTGCATCCCTGTGTCATTTAGATCAATACCTTTGTGCTCCAGTTGAACTTGTAACAATGCATGTCCCTATAATGTGATTATGTTAATATGAATATGTTGATATCGTACAGATTGTATATCTCTTTTCGGTTATGTTACTAACCTGGTGATTTATAGTACTCCCTATTTGTATATTGATGCTTATGAGTTATTTATTTACATTCCTACATACTCAGTACATTCCAAGTACTAACCGCACGCTTCTTGTGCTATATCATTTTATGATATAGATCCAGGTCTTCTGGTCCAGCTGTGCCACTAGATACGCTTCTTTCTCTTCCAGCTGCTAGCTGTGAGTTCTCATCTTTCGAGGACGTGGTTTATATTGTTATTTTATCTTGTTTTCAGTTTTCAGACTTGTGGAGTTAGCTGGGGGCTTGTCCTAGAAACACATCAGTTTATTAGGAGGCTTTCAGACTTCTTAGACAGGATCAAAGTTGTATTTAAATGTTATTAAGTTGTCGTTTTGATTTATATCAGTTTCTATCAGTTATTCCACTTATTAATGATGTTAGATGTTTCTCATGTTAGCTGCATGTGATGATTATGCTATGGGTCGACTTGGAGCCTTTCGGGGTTCCTTGTCCCGTGTCTACAATCCGAGTCTACTTTTGAGTCGTGACATGACTGCATACTCTATGTTATATCATCTCATGATATAGGTTCAGGCGACCAGTCTCAACCCTAACTTTAGCTCGCTCCCATTTCAGTCCAACTCAATCCCCGTTCGGGTGAGTTATCATCTTCCGAGGACGTTTATCAGTTATTGATGTTATGTTTTTGTCTTTTAGTTTTAGACTTAGCGAGATAGTTGGGGTTATTTTCCCATCAGCTCATCTAATTTTTAGAGGCATTTCAGACTACTATGTTTAGATGGTTCAGCATTGCTTACTTGTGTCTGCGCTTATGTTTTATGATATGCAGACTTCTGCTTATGTTATGCTTATGCCTTACTTTCCACTTTAGATATGCTTTTAATCATGTTATATATGTACCATGGGCATTCATGGTTCTATATCCGATATGCACGCTCGGGTCGTGTTAATAGACTTTGTAAGAACTCCTTTCATAGAGTCTCTAGGTTAGATAAAGAAGTTGAAGAGGGCTCACAATGGAGCAAGACAAGTTTTGGCAACATTTTTCAGTATATCTCCGCCTTAGGATGTCATAAAGGAAAAGTAGATTTAGTTTGCAACTCAACTTATATATACCAACAAGGCCAACCTCAATAAAACAGATCCTTATTTAAAGAGGTATTTACATATTGAGAGGGAATACTAGAAGAAGAAATCAGAAATGAGATGATTTCAAGATAGAGATAGAAACACAAAATCATTTCACTCGTATATAAAAGGAATGAGAACTAATTTAAACATTACTGAAATTCAAATAGAACGGGGTGACTTGATACACACTACTCAAAATATTAGGAAAAAGGCAATGAATGTCTTCAAGGAGAAATTCATGGAGACTAACAAAATAACAGACTTTGTGATTGTTACACCCCAAAATATTTTTTGATAATTATTTGATATTTGTATTTTATATCAAGAGAATTATGGGCGATATATTGGTTGTAGATAAGGAGGGAAACATGTATGAAGGGAAAAGCAAAGAGCATGTGAAGTTCATAAGTAAGGGTCAACTTTAAACGACTATATCTCCCAATCTATAATGGGTTAAGAATTCTACAACCTATCAGATTAAAGGTATTTGAGTTCACAATATTAAATCAAATTACAAAATAAAAAGTTATATGCATTTTATGGTGGCATTGTCGAGCAGTGATGTGGCCACCACCCTAAATATATAAAGATCTAATGTTTGGCTTGCATTTCATTTTTAAAAGTTTCTATAACTGAGCTGATTGTTTTCATCCTTAAGTTCTATCAAATTTCCAGCAAATAACTAAAGCAAAGTGAAGAGGAAACATCAAGCTAAGCGAAACAAATTACAAGACGAGTTAAGAGTTCATTTGCAAGGTGAAGGTGGTGTGTTTGTGGGCTGTTTTGCTGCATTTTGGACAGCCAAGGTGCTGCATTTTCTGGCAGAAAATTGAAGGAGAACACTCCTCTATTATCCAAGAACTACTTCAAGTACAAGAGTAAGTGATTCTAGCTACTAAGCTTGTATGAAATCCTAACCAAAGCTAGGCGGTGGAAGCCTTGAGCTGCTGTTTTGGTAACAGTTTCTGGAGCTCATTTTTGGCTGACTTTTGAAGGAGGTTTGCTGCATTTTAAAGCTGGTTTGTACTGCCTATATGTATGCTTTTGAATAGGTATTGAAGATAAGAGGAAAGGTAAGAATTTTACCTCTTTTAAACCCCTCAACTTGCAAGCAAAAAGCTGAAAAATTAGCAGCTAGGTAAGCTACTGTTGGAACTATTTTGAGCTGAGTTCTTGTTCCTTTTCCCTAGGATTTTCGGCAGTGTCTTTGGATGGAAATATACTTCATATTGTGGGAAAAATTTCAGGTGAAGTTAGGTAATTTTTCCTCTTCTTTTCTCCCACAAAAGTTAGTGAAAACAAGTAGTGAAAATGGCTAATGTTGTTGATGTTGCCGTGAGTTGTGGTGGTGGTGGTGGCTGCCATTTGGGAATTTATTTTGGCTGCACATTGTGACTGAGATTAAAATTATTTCTTTGATATAAATTTCATAAACTATGGAGGTTAAAGTTTTGTCATTGAAGAAGAAAGTCGGCTAAAGAAAGCTCGTCGGAACAAGGTACCTAAGGCGTCCTGTCCGTCGTTCTCTCAAGCAGGATTCATGTGTAATAAGTTGAATGAGAAATAAAGTTTCTTATAGGTCTTGAGGAATTATTTTAATCTACATTTATTCTTTAAGTTTCATATTTTATTGAGGCTAAATGTTGAGATTGTACCTAACCCCAAAGAGGTGTTTAATGTATAATGTTGTATTGATTATTGTCGTAGTTTTACGTCAAGTTGGAGACCCCTCAGTGTCGGCATTGTATTTACATTATGTTAATATGTTATTTTGATCATGTATGAATTTCTGGTTACTTTATGAAATTGGAAATTGAGGATAAGTTGTCCACATAAGAATAATATACGGTAGGAACGAATGTTAAGTTAGTAAGGGTAAATGAGGGTACCAATGCAGAGATTCCTTGATATGATCACCTACCTTTATGTCTATATGTTTTAAGGTTCTTAAGGCTCAAAATATATTCCATAACTCCTAATCTTAAGCTATTGGCAAGTTACAGGAGTATCGAGTTTTAAGTTAAGCAAATGTCGATGCTAAGTATCTCTAATTAAGCCTAAGTACTCCAAGTTGAGTTCAAATTGAATCTAATATTTCTAATTTGAATACAACTATTCAAGTGGAGTCCAAGTATTTCAAACTTAGGTCTAAGTATCCAGAGTTGGTTCTAAGAACCCGTAAGCGAGGTCCAGTGTCATGTTCCTCAAGTCTTTTATTCATGTTAAGATTTCAAGTCAAGTTATGTTTTATGTCCCCTTCTGTCAGTTTCTAGGGTGTTATCTTCAATTGGTCCTCTGAGTTGGACCCCTTAGCTGAGTCAATAATATTGCATTGTTCAGTCGCTGGTCTAAGTATCAGTTTGGTCATTTTCATGATTTGCATTTTATTTACAGCAAGCTTCTCTAATCTGAGTATTAGATGGATGAATATATAATGTTGCATTCCATCTCTAGTTCGAGTATCAGATGGTTGATAGTACGAATAATTATGTATGAAAATTCTGGTTCAGGTATTAGGTTTGCTGAATAAAGTCCTGATCAAAATATCAGGCAACTCTTAAAGTCCTGGTCCAAGTATTAGGCAGCCATACTTAAATCCTGGTCTAACTATCCAGTATCCACCGGGTCGATTCTCATAAACTCCGGTCCAAGTATCAGAAATGTTGGCATTTGAGTCAGTTATGTTATACTCATGCACAGAGTCTACATATAGGGTAGCAAGTCGTAAAGTTATAAATTATCTATCTACCACATATTTTGAGTTATGTTCAGTTGTTATTTGTCATCATTTATGTTAACAGGTTCCAAAGTGTTAGGTTGTTCCTACTCCCTTCTCTGGTTCAGGTTATCTTTGGCATTGCTTTATTTACAGCGTTCAGTCTTACATACTAGCGCATTGTTTGTACTGATATTCCTTCACTTGGGGACTCCCACAATCATGTTGCTGGTACAGATAAGGACTCGGATCGACTGTTATAGTAAGAGGCCAGATTCAGCGGAGAATTGGTATGCTTCTTTCTTTCAAGAGTCCTATGTTGGTTTGGTCATTCTAAGTTTTGATGTATATCTGGGTAGGTTGGGGCCCTGTCCCATGCATTCAGTAATATTTACTTTTTTAGAGCCATTTATAGACAAGGCATACAGTTATTCAGTTTCAACTTAGTTTGTGGCATGGTTGGCCTTCCGTAGTTTATTTTAGTTTCTATCATGGCCTTTTTGGCATGTTATCCTTGTTATGTTTGTTGAGACCTGGTCGGTCCACTTCTATTCTTTGATTGATTGTGACAGGTGGACCTGTTGGCCTAAGGGTTACCATTCATATGCTATACAGCCAATTTTTTGATCACTTTGGAGTCGAGAGCCAGCCGCGCCCTACCCCAATTTTGGGGCATGACAGGGATGCTACAACACCTTTCTCCTATCATAACACATGAAGACATCACCAGACTGCCAAGCATAGAGGAGGTAAAAGTTGTAGTATTTGTCCTAAATGGAGATAGTACCAGTGGACTAGATGGCTTCTTAGGTTAGTTTTTCTAGATTTGCTAGGACACTATATGGAAAGATGTGACAAATATGGTAAGAGATTTCCTCTAGGTCAATATTTTCCTAGATTTATAATACACACAAATTTATCTCTAATACCAAGAAAGAAGAATTTTAGCAATTTTACAGACTTAAGACCCATAAGTCTGAGTACATTTGCTACCAAGATCATATCCAAAATGTTACATGAGAGGTAGTGACATTGTTGCTAGGACTTATCTCATAGAACCAAATGGGTTTTTTCAAAGTAAGAAGCATCTCAGAGAATGTATTATTAGCACAAGAGATTTTAAGGGACATTTCTAAAGCTGAACATGGATAAGGCTTATGACAAAGTCTCCTAGCTTTTCTTGACCAAGGTGTTGAGAAAGTTTGGCTTTTCAAAAATCATAATCACATGGTATGGAGGCTAATTTCTAATAATTTGTATTATATATTAATTAATGGTTAATCTTTTGGTTTCTTTTCGTCTTCTAGAGGATTGAAATAAGGAGACACTTTATCATCTACCTTATTCATTATTGCAGCAGAAGTTTTGGCAAGAGAATTTAATAGCCTACATGAAGACAATGACTACAAGGAGTGTGGACTACCCAAATGGAGTCCAGACATCAACAGTATATTCTATGTTGATGACATAATACTTTTTGCTTAGGATACACCGACTCTATGAAGAAAATTATGACAGCCATAGGAGATTATGAGAATGTATCTAGACAGCTAATCAATAAGACAGAGTCCTTTCTATCTTCATGGGAAAGTACTAACAGTAGTTTGCAACAGAATTAGAAGATTCACTGGGTAAGATAAGGACATTTTACTTTTACCTACCTAGGCAACCCAATTTTCTGAGGAAGAAAGAAGAAGGCCCTCTTTGACGAATTACTGAAGAAGGTTATGAAAAGAATCATATCTTGGAAGAATGGGCTCCTATTCTTTGGAGGAAGGTACATATTAATGTCACATGTGCTGCAACTTATGCATGTATACCTACTGTCAACAATGAACCCCACCCCCCTTAGGGTTATAGATTAGCACCATAAGATTTTGCCAAATACCTTGGAGCAATATATGTGGTAAAAAGGAAAAAATTGGATGACATAGACAAACTCTGTCTACCTAAAGGAGAAGGAGGTTTAGGCATTAGGTCACTTCATGATGTATCAAAAGAAGTCTTTGTAAGTTATGGTGGAACTTCATATCATCTACCTCACTATGGAGCTGCTATATTTGGAACAAATATTATAAGAAGCTACACCCTATCATTGCTCAAGGTAAAGGAAAATCTCATGTTTGGAGGAAAATGATCTATTCCAGAAAAGAGGTGGAGAATAATATTCGGTGGAAACCAAATTCAGGAATAACTAGTTTCTGGTTTGATAACTAACCAACAGGAAGAACTATATTATGTGTAAGGGGACAATATGGGAGACGAAGAAAATTGAAGTGAAGGAGTTTATCTCTAGAGGTGAATAGAATAAAGAAATTGTTGGATAATATTTTTCAGGAGATAACCGATCATATCATTTTAGAACATTCAGTCCTACAATGACAAAAGACAGAATGATATATTTTGGTGGATGAGCAACTCCAAAGGAATTTTCGATGTTAAATCTACCTGGGAGATTGTGAGGCATACATAGGAGAAGATGGAATTGTATGATCATATATGTCTAAAAAGTTTACTATTTAAGATAAGTTTTTCCTATGAAGGGATTGAAAGACAAGGATAGCCACATATGACAATTTAAAAAGAATAAAAATCAATAATATGTCAAGATATTGGTTCTGTGAGAGGTATAATCAGGAGATAATGCCACATGTTTATCTAACAATTGCATATCTAATAAGCTATGGAAGCAACTTGCTTCATGTGCACATATTGAATATAGAAGGGTTGCATATGAAACAATGCATTATAAAATAATAGACTACGTCTACAGTTTCTAACTGTATAATATCTATAAGGCAATCCCAACCATTCTAATGTGTGAGTTGTGGAAGAGGAGGAATTTAAGAAGACGTGGCAAAGACATCACATTCAAAATGATGATCTACCAAATTCAATTGACAATTCACCAATTGATTAGGTTAAGTTATCCATGGATGACAATAATATCGACAAATTTCCCTAAGATGATCCTATATCTACATAGCAACAAAACCCAAGTAACACTATGGTATCATCAATTGGAGTGTCATGCCCCACCTTGGGAGGCATAACTGGCACCTAATGCCACACTGGACTTTGAGCTAACCTAGCTAGACATATATACTTGTAGTGCACACCAAAAATACATATTCAAGAAAACAATCAGCTATATCCCAGCTCAAAACATAGTCATAGGACAATAAGGCTGCAACATACACCTACGCAAAAACAGCTGACCTAGTAGTTGCAATAATAATGTCATCCTATGTGGGCCGATAAGACCACTATGTTGTCTAAATCATATCAAAAGGAATACAGGCACACATATACATATGTACAAGCCAACAAGGCTACCAACTGATAATACAATTAGGCCCCACATGGCCAATAATGCATATCTAACAACCTGTAGTCTAAAGCCTCTAAAGAGTAAGATATTAGTCGGGACAGGGCCCAGTCCTACCCAAAAACTATGTATCAAAAAACAGGAAAACCTCTAATGTATGGTAACTCTGGAGTAAAGGAGTTGGCCAATCTATTGAATCTGAACGGCTAGTACGGAGGTCTCGAAACCTATTTGTCTAAAACTGCAGGCAAGTATGCAGTGCCCCATGTGTGGGCGTCAGTATAATATGTACTAAATATGTAAGGCAGTAATAATAAACTGAATAGAAGCTCATAGAGGAACTGGATGTAATAAGCAATAAGCGTTAGAAGTTAACCTATACGATTTCGCAAACATGAACTGTAACTAACAAGTAATATTCAAAAAAGAACCTCACCTGGTCCCATAAGCCTGAAAGGTACAAACAACACAGAATAACCTACTTGGGCCCCATAATCCTCGGCAAGTACAAATCAATCTATATACTTCTATTTGTACCACTATAGCCCTACTGGCAAGTTGTAACTAAACATATTTGTCTCATGTGACTGTGTCGAAGCCTTCTGGGCTTCTGTAACTGCACCCCCAGCACACAAGACTCTACTGAAAGTCAGTAATACCACTATAGCATAAGGGAAGTCCATAAGTGAATAGACTTCAATATGGCTCTGCAAGCCTCAATCTGGTTCTTCTAAATGTCATATAGCTCCTATGAGAAACCTATAGCCCCGTAGGCAGGTGTACTTAGACTTAGCCTTTCTAGGCAACATGTTTGCATGAGTAGCCAAAGGCGTTAGCCCCATGTTTAATAGATGATGAGATTCCTATTTAGGTATCACATAATTAATCAAATTATTAACAGCTAGGGTGGGTTCCTAAGCGACCTATACAACAAGTTGTAAGCCGTATGGAGTTTATACAATCACTAGCAATAAGTAGTTCACCTAGTAAGCTACCACCCATTTCATTAGGCAACCCTGGTGCCACTAACTCAAAGGTAAGGCTACTTTAGCAAGATTCTAGTCCTGTAGGCATCAACATACACCAAAGGCCTGTAGGTGAGCTTTACTATATATAGGTGTTGAAAACAGAAATTATATTTCCAAGCTACGCCCTATGATGCCAAACATAATAAGAAATGCTCAACAACTAACCATAACACACGTAAACATGAACTACCACAAAAGTAAAATTCGTATCAACTATATGACGAGAATAACTTATCGAAGGAGGTTAGACTTAACATACCTCAATTGCCGAACTCCGCTCTACCAATCCTGCTTTGATCAAGAACTCATAATCCCTCCGTATGTTAGCCCATATGTCAAGGGAATAGGGCTATTTTATTTCAAGAAGTAGGCTAGTAACATCATCATGCAAAACACAATGTCAACAAGTCACAATGAGTTCAATTCGGCAAAATCTTACGAATTCTTATAGATTATAAGGTAGAAGTAATTACTATCACTTCTAGACATACTAGTCTTAGATAGAGATGATTTCTAAGACTTATACTTGCTAGGATTCCATCAAATCAAGCCAATTTCAAAGATTTAACTTTGTATATATGTTCTTCATAGGCCCGGGATTCATTACCCAAGAAGAATTTGTAATCAAATGTGATTTGGTAGCATAATTTACCTTCAATTGATGAGAAATTAGAGAGGAAAAATCACTATTGCCACTGCTCTATTTTGGAAATATTTTAAATGAAACAATACACATAACTTAAATATATGTAGGCGAGGGGGTACAGGGGGTCCGCGGCACGCCTCCTATCACAGAGGAGCAGAGATGCGATGTACTGCTCCCTGCGTGGGTGAGGGGTGCACGGCGCAGCGCCCATAGCGCTTGCCTCCGGTTCCTTCCACCCGCTCGCTCGATAATGTGCTCCTGCATTACAAATTTGACCCTTCTCCCGCATACAACACTCCAAGAACTCCCGACATGCACACGCACACATCGATTAGACAATGAAAAACTTATGGGGTATAACATCATTCCCACTTAGGGACATTCATCCTCAATGTAATTCAATTTTAAGAGACTCAGTTCTTAGTTATCGCTAGAAAATTTTCTATAGATTCTCCTTTGTAATATGGACTATCTGAAAACCTGAAATGCAGAAAAGTCCAACATAAGCATCTTATAGGATGCTAAAAATAACTATAAAACATAGCTCCACAACAAAAAAGCGAGTAACTTGCAACAACAGTAACAAAAACAATAAACAACACCTGAGAACTATCTTACCTCAATTGTAACTATCTGCGTCAGTGTGCTACCTTCATAGGGTCTGGAACAAGTAAGGATATGTAATACCCCGGAAGTGCCTAAGATTAGACCCAGGAGTTTAAAAATTGAAACTGCTGAAATTGGGGAAAATTATTGTAGAAAGAGTGGTTCCATGGATTGCGGGATCAACCAACGACCTGTGGGAGTGAGTCGTGAAAGGTATATGGTTGTGGGTTAGTGGAGACAATGACAGGTCCAACGAATCATTGTAGGTTACAGCAAGTTGTCGTATGGAACCCTGGTGAGAGTTGGAATTGAGGTTCAGGGATTCCATGGGCCCTCAGATGACCTATCGTGAGGTACCACAGATTATGGTGAGCAGCCGTTGTTAGCTTAGTGAGGTGGTCAGTGTATGTGAAGAAATGAGACCACGACTCGTGGGTTCTAGTAACAAGTCATGGTAAGGCTCGTCATTGGAGAAAGTGCGTAGTTTGATGAAGGAAACAACGAGTGATTGGAAGACCCATTGTAGAATTGAACGACCCATTGTTTAATTCGTTGTGTGAGCCAAGGTCTAGCCTGGACAGTGCAAAGCACGAGTAGTCACCAGGGTTGTGGTATCCACCAATGACCCGTAGGGTCATCTGTTGTTTGGTCTAGTGAGCAGTTTTCCAGCAATTTTAGTAAGAGTATTTCCGTCATTCCTAGGTTCTAGGGGCCTATGCTATATCATTTAAGGCTCGTTTTACAGGGTTTTAAGAGGGGAATACCTATTCTAAGCTAATTCATTCCATGCATGCAAATTTGAGAGTTTGAAGAGAGGATTTGGAGCAAGTTTTGAAGGTTTCCATTGGAATCTCATCTTGGGCAATTAGAGAAGTAATAAAGCCATCCCTCCAGGTATGTAGGGTTATGAGTGGGTGTTTTCTTCCTCACCCATGCCCAAATCTCTAGAAAAGTATGAGAAATTCATATGATCAAGTTATGGGGTTTTTACCCAATTGCATAATTCTTTAATTTCTATACATGGGTATGATTAGAATATGTTTATATTGATGAATTGTGAAGCTTGGGCAGATAATAAATTTTTTTCAATCAAAAATTGTGTTTTCTAAATAATGAAATTTAAATGCCCATGGATTAGAAGTTCATGAGAGAAGAGAATGATGATGAATGTATGATGATGATGAGATTTGATGATGAAAAACATGTTTCTAAAGCTACCCATGATTATGACATTGTTTTCAAAATGAATTGAATAGATCCAAGTATGATAGAGCTTTAGGCAAGGCCCTTATATCAAGTATGATGATGTAGTATCTCTAAAGTAAGCTTACCACATGGTTTTGGAGCAGATGCTCCCACTTATACTTGAGAATGTGGTATGTTTCAAAATAAAGCTTCTCATATGCATGAATTGATAATTGAGATGTATGTTATCATTGAGCTTCATTTCATACGATGTCGAGCCTATGCATGATTTTATTATTGAGCTTTGTCAAATGATAATGTTGAGTTTCGTTTCATATGATTTTGAGTTTATGCATGATATCATTGTTGAGCTTCATTATATATGATGTAGAGCATTGCATGTTTTGAGAGAACAGTCTAGCACCGAGCGGGCTAAAGGTTGATCACCCTATATCCCAGAACTACGCACCAATGTACGCTGATACTATTATATTATTGGGACCTCCCTCGTGAGCTATCCCCGGCCCTAATGGCTCATGATCTTGAGTGTGATAGTTGGGACCACGTAAGCTCTATCATGGTATATCGGTTAAGCGATGATATTCTCATTATCTACATGATTCAGATTTGAATATTCATTACTCATGATTATTACTTTAAGCATGCATGTTCTAAAAGCAAGGTTTGACTCATTGTTTAGCTTTTCTATTTATGTCATATTTCAACTTTGAGTTATTCGGGTCAGTTATGATGTTATGAAGCTATGCATGGTCATATTATGAAAAGATTATGATTTCAGAATGAATGCATGTAGTCCTTCCTCTCAGATTTGAAAGCTTATGATATCTTATGAAATGTTTTAAATGATTTACTTTACTTAAGCGGTTTTACTTACCTTGCATACTCGGTACATTCCACGTACTGACTGCATATTTTCTATGTTGTATCATTTCATGATACAGGACTCAGATCCTAGGCTCAGCCCTGTTCGTAGTCGATTGTCAGAGTTAGATCCTACTTGGTTGGTGAGTCCTCATCCTTCAAGGGCTAGACATTCAGTTTCCTTATGTATTTTCAGTTTAAGTATTGTTGAGTTAGTTAGGGTCGTGTCCCATCAACTCACCTAGATTAGAGGCTTTTCAAACTTATGTATGTGTTAGCTTTGGATGCTTATTCTGATGTTATGATGAGTCAGACTTCTGCTGAGTTATATTAATGATTTTCTTCAGTTTATCAAATGAGTTAGATGTATGCTAATGCCATGGGTCAACTTGGGGTCTCTGATAGTTCCTTGTAGACACGGGCCCCCATTCAGATCGTGACAAACTTGGTATCAGAGCAATAGGTTTGAGCCGTGTTAAGTAGTGTCTTTTTTATGGGTGTGAAGCGCGTCATGCTTATGATGAATAGGCTACGAGACATTTAGAAAATGTTCCCTTCTTTCATGATCTATGTCATGCGATGAAAAGTCTTTCTATGCTTCTAATCTGTGCTATTTGTGATTGCAGAATTATGGCTCCTCGAAGAATGAATAGAAGTAGGAATGGAGGTGGTGAAGGCCACGAGGCTGGAAATGGTTATGGGCATCAGCCAGCCCCACCAATTCAAGAGCCTCAAGAACCGGAGCCAGTCGCTCATGCTGAGTTCTGGGATGCTATTAAGATGCTTGCGCAGGCCTTGACCACTCAGGTCAATCAACAGTCCATTGCGCATGTTCCGCATGATGGCAATACAGTGGTGGCTCGAGTCAGAGACTTCTTAAGGATGAACCCGCCAGAGTTCTTGGGGTCCAAGGTAGATGAGGACCCGCATGATTTCATTGATGAGATTGTCAAGATCACCCAAGTCATAGGGGTGAGTAGTGTTGAGTATGTAGAGTTGGCCTCCTACCAGTTAAAGGGGGTTGCGCATATTTGGTTTCGCTAATGGAAGGATAGAAGGGTTGCAGGAGCAGGTCTTATCACATGGAAGGAGTTTCTAGTTGCATTCCTAGATTGGTTCTTCCCTCTGGAGATGAGGGAGTTAAAGGTAGCTGAGTTTGTGAACTTGAAGCAGGGAAGGATGACAGTGCAAGAGTATTCCCTCAAGTTCACGCGCTTATCAAAATATGCCCCGAAGTTAGTAACCGACTAGAGGGCGAGGGTGAGAAGATTTGTGCATGCTATAGCAGGTTATTTTGACAAGGAGTGTCGGATTGCTATTCTTCACTAGGATATGGACTTTCCTCACATAGTGTTGTATGCCCAACAGATGGAGGCAACATATTCGAGAGAGACGGAGGCCAAGAGGGCCAGGACCGAGGATCACAGATTCTCTCAACAGAGGTCCAGTGGTGGGCGCCGACAACAGACTCACCCGAGATCATCAGCCCTAGCATCTTCGGCATTGAGTGTTCCATCCAGGCCCAAACATGATCAGAGAGAGTGAGCATCAGGCTTTAGGGGTCAGAGCAGCAAACTCGTAAATTCTAGCATCCTGGATTGTCGCAGATGTGGTCGGGGGCACACAGGCCAGTTCTTGGCAGGTCCAGGTGCTTGTTTTGGGTGTGGGTGATCTTGGGCAGATTTATATGCCCAAGTGATACTCAAACGTATCATTTTCGCCTTGTTTGTTGTGCAATATGTATATATTCTCATGTAATTGGTAATAAAATGTTAATTTATACTAACCAACATGATTAGCATTTGTTTTGCAGGAAAATATGATTTTTAGGAGCTACAATGCATGTTGGAATTATATCGGAGTTGGACTTGGATGCGAGCATGGAAAAGACATTGGAATGCGCAAAGTATAGGGGCTCCGCGATGGAGCCGTGCCACGCTACCATCGCGGAGGCACACTGCCTGGAGGGGAAATTAATTGGCAAATTCCAGTGAGGCCTCGCGACAGCTCCGTGGCACGGAGATAGGCCTCCGCGTTGGCCTCCGCGCCACGTTGAGGCTATAATCCCGGACCCTGGAATTCCAGTAAGGGTCTGCGTCCACGCCGTGTCACGGAGGCAGTGCTCCGCGTTGACCTCCGTGACACGTTGCTTGTTATTCCGGAAAAAATTCCCACTAGTATAAATAGAACACTTAGCTTATTTTTAATTAATTCAGACTTGGTGGAGCAAGGACGTGGGTTAGAAGCAGTTGAGGGACGAAAAAGCTAAGGGATTTCTTCTCTTCCTTTCTTCTTTCAATCAATTGTATGTATGATTTACACTTGTTTTAGGATGATTAATCCACAAATGAGTGGCTAATTCTCTTCCTTGCTAAGGTTTTGAACAATGGTGATGAATTTTGATTGTTAATGATATGGTTTTCTTCTTCTTCTTCTATGTTGTTCTATTAATTCTTGTTCTTATTGCATTAGTGTGTGGCCGACATTAATGTACATCTAAAAAGTCCAATTTCACTCGAGAGAGCACGAAATTGGAAAGTTGTGAATTAATAGGGTATTGTTCTTAACTTGATTTGGGAAAATTGGGTTTTGATGTGCTTTCCTGATAGAAATATACTTGAAAGCCGTATTAGTCAATTCAGGAACCGGAATTGTATTGCTAGGTCATAAATTGCATTTGATCATAGAAATGTAGACGAATGGTTTATGATTCTAAAGTGAAATTAAATACGAGAGTTTTAATTTCTAGGCTAATGTTCTTGGCTAGCAACATGAAGAAAAGATTAACCGAATTGTGATTATCGTCAAATTCATTACTTGTTCTTAACCTTGGCGTGCTCATATCCATAGTTTCAATTCACAGTAAATAATTGTTAATAGTTTTAGTATATATAATTTCTAAACAAAAACTTATTTAACTGTTGGTTACGTTGTTGTTAGCATAATTAGAAGTAAGATAAGAATATAGTGTACTTAGGCAATTTTACTTATCCAGAGTCTCCTTGGATCGATACTTGGCTTACTTAGCCACTTTATTACTTGTTTGACCACGTGCACTTGCGTGTCGGTTTTAACCCATATAGCAAAACACCCGAACAAGTTTTTGGCGCCGTTGCCGGGGAGACTAGGCAATTGGTGAAATTGTGATAAGTGTAAATTTACTGTATTGTTGTTTTATTTTCTTAAGTGTTAACAACTTGGTCTAAGCCTGTATTTTGCAGACTTGATTTTTGTGAACACTGGCAAGGGACAAAGAGCTGGTGGAATCTTACTTAGAGCCTGAACGTGAATTTCACAGTCAACGTAGAGAAGCTCTACAAAAAAAGCTGCAGTTGCTCAGACAGTCTATTATGGAGCAATAAAATCCACCAGTTGTGCGGGCAGTGTTAGTGCCCGATGAAGCAGCAGCAAGGCCGGTTCGCGAGGTGGCAATCCCACATGCCAACAATGTACATTCTAGTATCCGCAAATCAGAGCCTGGAGGGAGGTTTGAATTAAAGCAGAACATGGTGCAACTTTTGCACACAAGCGGGCAATTTACCGGTCTCCCTCATGAAGACCCCCAACAACATCTCCAGAATTTTTTGGAGATAAGTGATAGTTATATACCCGCTGGAGTGTCACCTGATTATGTTCGGCTCACCTTATTTCCATTTTCCTTACTTGGTGAAGCCAAGAGGTGGTTAAAAGTTGAACCACCAAATTCTATATCAACGTGGGATGATCTAGCACGGAAGTTTTTTATCAGATTTTCCCTTCTGGTAAAACAGCCAGACTTAGAAGTCAAATTCTAAGTTTCAAACAGAGGGAGGGAGAAAATTTATATCAAGCCTGGGAAAGATTTAAATCCATGTTGTGGGACTGTCCTCATCATCATCAGTCCAATGAGGTGTTGGTACACACATTTATTGAGGGTTTGGAACCCCATACTAAAATTTTGTTAGACTCAGCAGCTGGAGGGAAAGCGCTGGAAAAGACTTATGAGGAGCTGTACACTTTGCTCAACCGAATTTCACAGGGCAATCCAGAATGGAATGCAGACTCATCAAGAGGTGGAGCAAGGAAAGTAGCAGGAGTGCTTGAAGTGGATGGATTCACAGCTATCACTGCACAGATAGCTGCCTTGCAGAATCAGTTGAATAATCACTTCAGCAACATGAACTTGAACCAGCCTTCAGCTTCAGTCAATGCGGTCCAGCAAATGTGGTGTGAAGTGTGTGGTAGTAGTGAGCACTCAGCTGAGTGCTGTGGTGCAAATCTTGATTCTGTTAACTTTGTGGGCAATGCATAGAGAAATCAGCAGCAGTTTGGTAGTGGCTACAACTCAAATTGGAGGAATCATCCAAATTTTTCGTGGGGTAGCAACAACCAACAAGGCCAAGGTTCTGGTCAGGGTATGCAAAGAAATCAAGGAGGGCAACAAAACTATCAAGCTCAATTCCGAAATCACAATGCCCCTCCTCCACCACCATCACCTACCATTGAGGAGATGTTCAAAACCATAATCGCTAATCAGGCACAATTGCAGGCTGACTATGTTAAATTGGCAGCCGAAGTGAAGAATAATCAGTTAGCGACCAAAGCTCTTGAATATCAGTTTGGGCAATTTGCTAGTGCCCAAAATACAAGACCCAGAGGAGGACTGCCTAGCGACACGGATCCTAATCCGAAGCAGGTAAATGCAGTGACCACGAGGAGTGGTTTACAGTTGAAGGAGGTGGAACCGGAAAGACCGCCTCAAAAGTCAGGAGCAGCATAAGTTGAGGAGGAACAAAGTTCTGATAGGGGGAAGACCAAAGAAGCAGAAGCAGAAAGACCTCCACCCCCATTCCCTCAACGACTCAAGAAACACAAAGAGGAGGCGTGTTTCAAGAAATTTATGGAGGTGCTTAAACAGGTACATGTTAATTTACCTCTTGTTGATGTCTTGCAGGGAGTGCCCAAATATGCAAAATATATTAAAGACATCATGGCTAACAAAAGTAGCTTGACTGAGTATGCCACGGTAGCGTTGACGGAGGAATGCACTTCCCGAATTCAAAACAGACTACCCACAAAGCTGAAAGATCCTGGAAGTTTTACTATCCAGCTTACTATTGGGTAGAGTATCCGAGCTCGTGGATTATGTGACTTGGGGGCGAGCATAAATCTGATGCCATCTTCGGTATTCAGAAAGTTAGGTCTGGGGAGTCCTAGACCTACAACTGTAATCTTGCAATTAGCAGGCAGATCCTTAGCTAAGCCGGATGGCATTGTTGAGAATGTTCTAGTGCAAGTGGGCTCCCTTATTTTTCCGGTCGATTTTATTGTTCTGGATTTTGAACCAGATGCTGAAGTCCCATTTATTTTGGGACGACCCTTTTTGGCAATCGGAAAAGCATTAATTGACGTAGCTGCGGGTCAACTTACAATGCGAGCACATGACAAGGTAGAGGTATTTGACGTGTTAAAAGCCATGAAGCTGCCAGCTATAAATGAGGAGCTTTCGGAAATTAGTGTGGTTGAACATGGAGAAATTAGGCAGGTTGTTGAATCTAAAGACCCATTGGAAAGAGCGTTGACGCATTCTGATCATTTTGGGGATAGAGAAGCTTGTGGAATGGTCCAATTGTTGAATGGAGCACCTAATCATCCGAGGAGACAGGAATTTCAGTCATTGATGAGATCACTAGAGCCGTTGCCGAAACCGTCTGTTGAGGAGGCACCGAAATTGGAGCTGAAAGAATTGCCTCCCCATCTAAAATATATCTTTTTGGGGGAGGGAGAGACGTTACCAGTTATCATCTCTGCAGACTTAACGGAGGCACAGGAAAAGGCAGCATTAGGTGTCCTCAGAAAGAGGAAGAAAGCAATGGGTTGCCAAATGTCTGACATTCAGGGTATCAATCCAGCTTTCTGCACACATAGGATATTCATGGAGACAGGAGCCAAACCAACCGTTCAGCCGCAACAGAGACTTAATCCAGCAATGAAGGAGGTGGTAAGGAAAGAAATAATCAAGTGGCTTGATGCAGGTGTGGTCTACCCAATTTCAGACAGTGAGTGGGTCAGCCCTGTTCAATGTGTTCCTAAGAAAGGGGGTATGACTGTAATCACCAACGAAAAAAATGAGTTGATCCCTACTCGAACTGTCACAGGCTGGCGGATTTGTATGGACTACAGAAAGCTAAATGAAGCCACGAGGAAAGATCATTACCCCATCCCTTTTATTGATCAAATACTTGAAGGTTGGCAGGACAGGAGTATTATTGTTTTCTTGATAGGTACTCAGGCTATAACCAAATAGCCATAGCTCCTGAAGATCAAGAGAAGACGACTTTCACCTGTCCTTATGGGACATATGCTTTCAGGCGGATGCCGTTTGGGTTATGCAACGCACCCGCCACATTCCAGCGATGCATGATGGATATTTTCCATGACATGGTTGAGGATTTTGTTGAGGTATTTATGGATGATTTTTCTGTTTTCGGTAATTCGTTTGCTACTTGTTTGCAGAATCTTGACAGGGTGCTGGCTCGATGTGAAGAATCCAACCTTGTGTTAAACTGAGAGAAATGCCACTTCTTAGTGAAGGAGGGGATTGTCCTGGGCCACAAAGTATCTAAAAAGGGGTTGGAAGTCGATCGTGCTAAGATCGAGGTCATTGAAAAATTGCCACCACCAGTGTCAGTGAAAGGTGTACGCAGTTTTCTGGGGCATGCAGGATTCTACAGACGGTTCATCAAGAACTTTTCCAACATTTCTATACCACTATGCAGACTACTAGAAAAGGAGGTAACATTTGAGTTGAACGATGAATGTGTTACAGCATTTGAAAAATTGAAGCAGAAATTGATAGAAGCACCTATACTTACTTCTCCTGATTGGGAACAACCATTTGAGTTGATGTGTGATGCCAGTGATGTGGCTGTGGGCGCCGTATTGGGACAAAGAAAAAATAGAGTTTTCCATTCTATTTATTATGCAAGCAAAACACTGAATACAGCTCAGAGCAATTACACAGTCACAGAAAAGGAAATGCTAGCTCTGGTATATGCATTTGATAAATTCAGGTCCTATTTGGTGGGTTCAAAAGTTGTGGTGTACACTGATCATGCAGCTATTCGATACCTATTCAACAAGAAGGATGCTAAGCCCAGATTGATTAGATGGATCTTATTGTTACAGGAGTTCGACCTTGAGATTAGAGACAGAAAGGGGAGTGAGAACCAAGTAGTAGATCACCTATCACGACTGGAAAGTAGGTCGCATGATATGGAAAGTGATGACATAAATGAAGACTTCCCAGATGAGCAACTCTTGGCAGTGGGAGAAGCTGAAGTTCCCTGGTATGCAGACATAGTCAACTTGCTAGTGAGCGGAGTTTATCCACCTGAAACAACAGACCAGCAAAGAAGGAAATTGAGGCATGACAGCCGACATTATGTGTGGGATGAGCCATATTTGTTTAAGCAGGGACCAGACCAGGTAATGAGAAGATGCATCCCAGAGAGTCAGATAGCAGAAGTGTTAAGGGGCTGCCATTCTTCGTTGTATGGAGGGCATCACGGAGGTGAGAGAACAGCGCACAAGGTTCTACAATCAGGTTTCTTTTGGCCAACACTGTTCAGAGACTCTATGGCATATGTCAAAATGTGTGATAGATGTCAGCGTACAGGATCAATTGGCAGAAGACAAGAGATGCCTTTGCAGAACATACTGGAAGTTGAGCCCTTTGATATATGGGGCATTGACTTCATGGGTCCATTCCCACCGTCATTTGGTAATCGTTACATCTTGGTGGCTGTAGATTATGTATCAAAATGGGTGGAAGCAATAGCTTGCCCCAGAAATGACAACAAGGTAGTAACGAAGTTTGTGAAAAAACACATCCTCACAAGGTTTGGGACACCCCGAGCAATTATCAGTGACGGAGGGGCTTATTTTGTCAATGCAAGTTTCAAGAAATTACTAGCCAAGTATGGGGTACGCCATAAAGTGGCAACAGCATACCACCCTCAAACTAGTGGGCAAGTAGAGGTGTCAAATAGGGAGGTGAAGCAGATTCTTCAGAAAACGGTGAATACACAACGGAATGATTGGTCAAGCAAACTCGATGATGCGTTGTGGGCCTACCGAACTGCTTATAAGACACTGATTGGAACGTCACCATACCGATTGGTCTACGGCAAAGCATGTCATCTCCCGGTGGAATTAGAGCACCGAGCTTTCTGGGTTGTCAGAAAGCTAAATATGGACTCAGAGCTGGCGGGCAAAAAGAGACTAATGCAGCTCAGTGAACTTGATGAATTATGCTGGCATGCCTATGAGAGTGCTAAGTACTACAAGGAAAGAACCAAAAGATGGCATGATAAGCATGTGGTGCATCGCGTTTTCGAGCCGGGACAGAAAGTTTTGCTCTTTAATTCGAGATTAAAGTTGTTTCCTGGTAAGCTAAGGTCTAAATGGTCGGGACCTTTTGAAGTGGTGAGAATGACCCCTCACGGGGCCGTAGAACTGTGGCAAGAAGATCGGAGTGCTACGTTCTTGGTAAATGGGCAGAGATGTAAACACTACTGGGGGGAGGACAACGATTGTGACAAATCATCCATCACCCTAGTAGATAATTGAGCATAAAGGACGTCGAGCTGCGACGGTAAACCAGGCGCTGCACGGGAGGCAACCCGTGAAAAATATTTTATTTCTTTGTTTTTTTTTTAGTGTAAATAATTTTTATTTTTATTTTTCTTTTCTTGATTTGGTATATTTTTTTTGTTTTTAGTTAATATTTTCATTTTAGTTAGGGAAATCTATTAATCTAACCAATTTTTTTAGTGAGGTGATTTTTCAGGTCAAACGGAGACAAATATGCATGGAATCGGGATGAATAAGGCAAGGTACGAAAAAATAATTAAAATGAAGAGACAGTGCACTAGGGCGTTGGCTCCGTGTCACGGAGGAAGGGCTCCGCGTTACCCTCCGTGACACGTTGAAGGTAAAATCTGGATTTTTAAAATTTTCAGTAAGCCAACGCGTTGGCTCCGTGTCACGGAGGAGGGGCTCCGCGTTACCCTCCTTGACATGTTACCTTATATTTGGTGCCGGGTCACACCGGGTTGCCGGGTGACCCGCGTGTTTTTCTTTAAATTAACCCCGATTTTCTTGCCCTTTCTCCCCATTTCTTTTCCTCTCCGTGACCAAACACCCAAATCCCCCTCCCCAATCAACGTGCCACGCCACTAAGCAAAGAAATCATCAAGTTTCTTTGGTTCTTCAACGTAAAGGTATGTTTTCCTCGTTTCTCGCTAAGTTTTGGCGATTTTAGTCGAATTTGGGCAGGTGAGGTGAGATATATCATCCTAAGTAGCAATTGAGCATGAAATTGAATTATTTGTGATTGATGAAAGTTCGGAATGTTGTTATTAGCGTTTGAACTTGTCGACTACGTGAATAATTCGAAATTGATTGTAAAATTGAATTCTAGGGCTTAGGTTGTTGAAATTGACTTGGGTAATTTGATAATTCAGTGAATTAGATGCCGGGGTGTGTTTGGGAATTGAGATTAGTCGGTGTAAATATCGTTTGAAGGTAAAAGACGACGAATTCTCAAATTTTTGGGGAAAATATGGAAATTGTGCAAATTGGTTTGATTATTTGGATTTGTATGTATATATAGAACTTTTGTCGTTGTTTTTATTTGTTGTTTTTGTTGCTTAGTGCGATGATTGAATTGTTAGCGATAGTAGGATTGGGATTAGCTGTATGAAGTCTGAGTAGTACGCTAAGCGTTATGCTGTCAAAATTTTTGTGAACGCACTAAACATAAATTGGATGGTTGATTGTTTTGGTGTAAATTGAGTTATCCTTGCCATAGTTTGTAAAAGTAGCTAAGGACTAAGTGTGGGGTAAACATTGTATAACCCGACCTTAGCCGAAGTTAACATGTATTTAGCTGAACGTTGTGCTTGTTTATGTATATTGACAGGTACAATGGCGAGTAGGCAGGATAAGGGCAAAGGTGCTTCTACTTCTGGCACCGGGAGGAAAAGAATGAGAATGGGCACCGCAGTCCCAGCTGCACCAGCTGTTCCGCGCGGCCAACGCCGCCAATACGGAACAAGGTGGGTAACCGAGGAAGGGAAGAAGTGGTATGCTAAGCATAAGGAAAGCAAGTACTTCCCGGAGGAACATATTGCACGGGAACCACTAGCACAGGAGTTCCCCCGTATTGTGCAGAGGATTGAAGCAGCTGGGCTCAGCTTTATATTTCAGGAGCCCAAGGAGTGCAACCTACATTTGGTCCGGGAGTTCTACGCAAATTGGAACCCGGCCATCAGAAGCCACAAAATAAAAATCAGAGGGCAAATTGTCACTCTGGAACCCCAGCAATTTAATGCCATCGTTGGAGCGCGGGACACAGACGCTCACGTTCTCCGCCAGCTAAACATCACCCCACCATACGCCGACATTAGACGTACGTTGTGTGGGGCTCGATCCATAGCCCGATGGAGTAGACATAAGGAGAGGGGTTACCACCAGACTCTGCCTTATTCGCAGATGAACAGGGAGGCCAGAATATGGCTGAAAATTGTATGTTCTTGCTTGATCCCGGGAGTTCACATGACGGATGTGACTCGGGACCGTGTCTGCTTGGTGTATGCCCTTATGAAAGGGCTGGAGATTAATGTTGGGGCGGTTATCATATCCGCCATGAAGAGAGCCCGACTACACCAGGGCCACAGAGATGGGTTCGGCGGACTCATCACCACCTTCCTCTGAGGCCTCGATGTCGAGGAAGAGGCTTTGGATTACATCCCGCAGTTGGAGCGGAGGGCCCTCGATGTGACAAAAACTAAGGCCCCCGACACCACACATGGGCCAGTGCTGACTTTGGGCGAGCGACATGCTCGTGACGATCAGTACATGGCACGTATGTTTGGCATGCAGATGCTTCAGCTACGGATTGGTATAATGAAATGATAAGAAAAGAGTGAGAAGAGTGGAAAGAAAAGAAAAGCAGAGTGAAGAAAGAAAAGAAAAGGTTGAAGAGGCACTTGGTATAATGAAATGATAATAAAGGTGCATGAAAACCCTTTGTTGTTGTGTCAAGAGTGTTTGAGGAAATGGGCCATACAAAAGTAAACAAGCATGAATGGGATGATGAAAAAGAGAAAAAGAAGAACAATATTCATGAGTCGATGGGAATGTGTTGAAAAGGTGCTTAAGGATGCTAGTGACTATTATTGGCTAATCCAATATATACTAGTTCCATAGCTTCCATTACAACCCATTAAAGTCCTACGTGATCTTACATTGCATTTCTTTATATTAGTGAAGTAATACACTAAGGGCAAGCCTATGGGTCATGACATGAGGCATGTGAATTCTTTTGGAAGAGAGAGTGAAATTAATTTCTACATGCCCCTACTTGAATGTTTGTGCGTTGCATGAACATAAAGGGGAAGATTCTCTTGAGTTGTGAGGGCACATGCTTGATGAAAGATTGATTTTCGTGTCGGATATCTTGATTAGCTGATTTGCATGAGTTTGCCGATATCGAGAGTCGATTCTTAAAGTCTAGGAAGTCTTGATGTATGAAAGGTCATTGCAGTGTAAGACCATGCATGTTTTCTTGATGATTTGCAAAAATTGAATAATCGGTATGACCGTAGTGTAAATTGTTGCACCATAGTGACAAAGGTTGGGATGTAATTTGCATGAGTTGTGTATGTGTTGTTCGAGGACGAACAAGGATTTAAGTGTGGGGTAAGTGATCTTGGGCAGATTTATATGCCCAAGTGATACTCAAACGTATCATTTTCGCCTTGTTTGTTGTGCAATATGTATATATATTCTCATGTAATTGATAATAAAATGTTAATTTATACTAACCAACATGATTAGCATTTGTTTTGCAGGAAAATATGATTTTTAGGAGCTAAAATGCATGTTGGAATTATATCGGAGTTGGACTTGGATGCGAGGATGGAAAAGACATTGGAATGAGCAAAGTATAGGGGCTCCGCGATGGAGCCGTGCCACGCTACCATCGCGGAGGCACACTGCCTGGAGGGGAAATTAATTGGCAAATTCCAGTGAGGCCTCGCGACAGCTCCGTGGCATGGAGATAGGCCTCCGCGTTGACCTCCGTGCCACGTTGAGGCTATAATCCTGGACCCTGGAATTCCAGTAAGGGTCCGCGTCCACGCCGTGTCACGGAGGCAGTGCTCCGCGTTGACCTCCGTGACACGTTGCTTGTTATTACGGGAAAAATTCCCACTAGTATAATGTCACACCCCGCCTTGGGGGGTATGACTGGCACCTGGTGCCCTTCTAGGACCTGACCTGCTGTACTGTTAAGCCTGGGCACATCTGGTGCCTGGCTGGCTCTGACTCACATTTCTGGAAACAAAGGGCTATATAACGGCTGTAAACACAGCCCCCGGCCCATTGGCCTATAGCCTTCTGTACCTGTACTAACAGCTGACCAGAAACACATCAATCCAGGGGAACCTATGCGGGCCGACAAGGCACCCATGCTGTCTAGTTATCTGCAACTCAATCACAAGCACTAAAAAGCTACGTGACCGGCAAGGTCACCACTACAGGCAAACTATGGCCCCACACGACCAACATAATAAAAAGAAAGAGTTCTAACAGCTATACAACTGCACGGCCCCACACGACCGGCTCATCTGACCACAGGGAATATATATAGACTTCAAGCCTCTAGGACTTGCAATAGAACTGATCGGGACAGGGCCCCGACCTACCCGTACTATACAACAAAAAGGGACTGAAATACACCTCTGAAATTCAGCCTCCGGATGACAGGAGCTGAATACTTGAATGCTGACAGGAATCACGTGGTGTCGCCTGCTCGTCTATGAGTACCTGCAGGCAAGTAATGCAGCGCCCCACCGGGCGTCAGTACCGCTGGTACTGAGTATGTAAAGCAATAACTGAAAGCAAAGTCTGAAAGCAATAATATAACTGATGAAACTGCAATAGGAAGAACTAAATTAACTGTCTGATGATGTAAGTCGTACCTGTTCTTAATCATACTGGGAGAAGTAGAAGTCATATATGATGACGTATCATTCTATTACTAATCTACTCATGTCTAATGTAACATAGCATAACATACATAACACAACATGGCACACACAAACCTTACCCGGCCCCCATAAGCCGGGAGGTACAACCAGCACAGAATCTACACCCCTACCCCGGTCATCCCATCTCCTATAGTGGCTATAAGCATCCTGTCGGTCCCCTGGGTATGCACTTGGGCTCGCTGAGCCCCTGACTATAACTGTACCTGAGTCCGAAGGACTCCAAAATCAACACCCCGGGCGTACCCGCTCGACGGGGGTGTATAAGGGCCTACCAAGGAACAATATGGGGAAACTGACATCCCATCTTCTTCCCCTTGCGGGACGGCATACCACTCCGTAGAGTGACGTATCCTCGTCCTCTGGCGGACGAGTCGATACAGCTATTAACCCTGGGGCGGTCATGGATGCTAGGTAGTCCAACCCCAAACAATACAACGGTCTCAACTAGTAATGCTGTCTGTGTTTCTCACATGCTGAGGCTAACAGGGGTAAGGTATCATATACATTACATACTGAACTAATAATAATAATATGTACGCATTTGATACGTGTTGAGGCTGGTAGATATATACATATATATATATATATATAGTCTCCTGCTAAACTGTACTGGGGCAAAGGCCATACAAGATAGTGTTTCTGCTGAAAACTATACTGTTTACTAAGTTTCTGTATTAACATGATTCCCTATTCCTAACATGCGTTCTAAACTTTATTTTAGCCTGTTATTCTATTTCTGAAATGCTTTACGGATACTGTACTACTTCACGGGATTTCAACTGAACACAACAATATCTTAACAAGGCATATCACATCACATACTGAGCATACTGGGCAATCTCTAACACTTGCGTAGAACCCATATCATACTAATAGGTATCGTACACGTTACAACCCAATGCTTCTCATATTGTACCAATATTCATAATAACGCAATACTCGACTTCTGACATTCTACTAGTCTGTAAATTACTATATTGTCTCAATATTACTTAACTTGCCGAGGAAACTAACTTTACATACCTTATCTTTGAACTATTCGTCCGTCGGACGAGACCCAGCCGGTACTTCAACTATTTTCTCCCAACTGCATTCATAAATACGTCAATTAATATTAAATATAGCTTTATTGTAAAGAGCAACGTCACTTTCGATATAGTTTATAGCCTAAACTTAGGCTTATCGAAAGACGGTCGAAAACTCGCTATTTTTCAGCGGCCCAGAAGGGAGAAGTATTCACTTCTCAGCTAGGAACACATAGACATTAATTTAGAGCAATTCCACTTACCTTAGCTCGGTGGCTCGACGATTCGTCGACCGTATTTTACGAAACTGAATCCGTAGAAATGCTCTCTGCTGCTAAATACTTCGGTATCTAGGATTAATTTAGGTTTGGGCAGCGTTTGGCAGCGTAATCGGACGAAAATTATTTAATTTCTTCGTTCCTTTCTTCTTTCTCAGCGTTTGCCTCTGTTCTCTGGAAAATATTTAAAGATTATATCATTTAAAACCGAAGTGGGGCTTTATATACTTGAGCCTGGACAAGGCCAACGTGTCACAGAGCCATCGCGGAGGCCTCTCCTCCGTGACACGCTGCCATCGCGGAGGGGCTCTGCCTCGGCTCCTTCCGCGATGGTTCGACGGGCTTCTCGTCCGATCTTTTCCCGGGCCTCTCTCCAGTACATATGGCCTTCAAATATGCTTAACCAACGTACGAATAGGTCGTCTAGGTGTCGGGAATTCTACGGGGTATAACATTCTCCCCCCCCTTAAGAACATTCATCTTCGAATGTATACTGTCATCTAGAGGACTACTTACTTTACTTTCTAGAAAAATTTCGGCAGAGTTTCCCCTGTAATATGGACTATCGCAAAAATCTGAAATGCAAAAAAGTCCAACACAGGCACTGCACACAATATTCTAAGATCTACTGGACAACTAAATATCACTTCTTTCTTTATCATTTACAACATACAACCATAAGGTACGGCATAAATAATAATACGGACATACCTGTTGCCTGATTAGGCCTGAAATAGGTGAGGGTATCTGGTTTTCATATCTTCTTCAGCCTCCCACGTCATTTCCTCCCGATTTCTGTTACGCCACAATACTTTGACAGATGCCACATCTTTAGTTCTCAGTCTGCGAATCTGTCTATCTAAAATGGCTACGGGAACCTCTTCATAGGCTAACTCTTCTGTGACCTGAACATCCTGAACTGGAACTACTGTAGAAGGGTCCCCTACGAATTTCCTTAACATAGAGACGTGGAACACTGGGTGAACAGATGCTAGCTCTGGAGGCAAGTTCAACACGTATGCAACTCGGCCTATTCTTCGCCGAATCTGGTTGGCCCAATGAATCTTGGGCTAAGCTTGCCTTTCTTGCCAAACCTCATTACCCCTTTCATCGGGGACACTTTCAGATATACCCAGTCATTTACTGCAAATTCTAGATTTCTGCACCGCATATCTGCATAGGACTTCTGGCGGCTCTGAGCAGTCAGTAAACGTTCTCGGATAAACTTTACCTTTTTCTCGGACTGCCGAACAATGTCTGGGCCAACTAATACTGATTCTCCTATTTCAAACCAGCCCACCAGTGATCAACATTTTCGCCCGTATAATGCCTCGAAAGGCGCCATCTGAATAGCTGAATGGTAGTTGTTATTATAAGCAAATTCAATTAACGAGAGATGTTCATCCCAGCTACCTCCAACATCTAACACAGACGCTCGTAGCATATCTTCGAGCGTCTGAATTGTACGTTCAGCCTGCCCATCTGTCTGAGGATGGAATGTTGTGCTCAAGTTAATCTGCGTTCCCAAACCTTTCTGAAACGACTGCCAGAACCTAGCTGTAAATTGTGCTCCCCTATCTGAAATGATAGATATCGTCACTCCATGCAATCTAACTACTTCTCTGATATATAATTCGGCATAATCCTCAGCTGAGAAGGTAGCCCTCACTGGTGGAAATGAGCTGATTTTGTCAACCTATCAACTATTACCCAAATGGAATCATTTCTGCGTCTAGTACGGGGTAACCCTATTACAAAATCCATGTTTATTGCTTCCCATTTCCACATAGGTACCATTATCTCTTGCGTCAAACCGCCCGGTTTCTGGTGCTCGGCTTTTACCTGCTGACAATTAGAACATCTAGACATAAATTCAGCTATCTCAGCTTTCATACCTGGCCACCAATAGATGTCTCTGATATCGTGGTACATTTTCGTTGCCCCTAGATGAAGGGAATAGCGAGCATAATGTACCTCATGCATGATTCGTCCACGAAGCCCTGAAACATTCGGGACACAGAG
The DNA here is from genome assembly GCA_035772735.1 of Datura wrightii. Taxonomy (NCBI): domain Eukaryota; kingdom Viridiplantae; phylum Streptophyta; class Magnoliopsida; order Solanales; family Solanaceae; genus Datura; species Datura wrightii. The sequence goes on from JASDFA010000018.1 coordinate 152,367,340, forward strand.
GCGGCCCTTACAACGTAGCACATTACCCTCAGTTATCTGAAAATCTGGCTCCTTACCCTTCTGAACTCTATCTCTGAGCTGGACTAAATCGGGATCCTCATACTGTCATTCTTTTACCTCTGTAACCAATGATGACACCGCAGAATTCTGAATTACTGCTCCATCATTTCCTGTTTCCATTATTCGAACGGCTAGACCAGCTAACTGATGAATTTCTTTAGCTAATTTCTGTTTCTCAGGTCGCAAATACGCCAAACTCCCCATTGACTTACGGCTCAGGGCGTCTGCCACAACATTGGCTTTTCCCGGATGATACAGGATGTTCACATCATAATCCTTCAACAATTCTAACCAGCGACGTTGCCGCAGATTTAACTCCCTCTGAGTGAAAATGTACTATAGGCTCTTATGATCTGTGTAAATATCAACATGGACTCCGTACAGGTAATGCCTCCACATCTTCAAGACATGAATTACTGCGGCCAATTCCAGGTCATGGGTAGGGTAATTCTTTTTGTGTTTCCTCAGCTGTCTGGAAGCATATGCAATTACTCTACCATGCTGCATCAACACACAACCTAACCCGACACCTGACGCGTCGCAATAGACTGAGTAACCTTCTGTGCCTTCCGGCAATGCTAATACTGGGGTGGAGGTTAATCTGTCTTTCAGTTCCTGGAAGCTCTGCTCGCATGTCTCGGTCCATTGAAACTTTGCTGCTTTCTGTGTCAATTTAGTTAGAGGTGCTGCAATGGTCGAGATCCCTTCAACGAACCTTCTGTAATACCCTGCTAATCCTAGAAAGCTGCGAACTTCCGTCGGGGTGGTAGGCCTAGGCCATGACTTAACTGCTTCTATCTTCTGCTTGTCTACCTGTATACCAGCGTCTGAGACGATATGCCCTAAAAAGGCCACTGAGTTAAGCCAGAATTCACACTTTGAAAATTTAGCATACAACTAGCGGTCCCTGAGAATCTGGAGCACTGTCCGCAAATGAGTTCGGTGATCTGCTTCAGAGCGTGAATACACCAGAATATCATCAATGAATACTATCACGAACAAGTCCAGGAAAGGTCTGAAAATACTATTCATCAGGTCCATAAAGACTGCTGGGGCATTCGTTAACCCGAAGGACATAACTAGAAATTCAAAATGTCCATATCGGGTCCTAAACGCTGTCTTAGGAATATCTCTCTCACGTACTCGGACCTGGTGATATCCGGACCGCAAGTCAATCTTAGAAAAGTATCTGGCTCCCTGCAACTGATCAAATAAGTCATCAATTCTGGGAAGCGGGTACTTTTTCTTTAATGTAACTTTATTGAGCTGCCGATAGTCTATGCACATCCGGAGCGAGCCATCTTTCTTTCTTACGAATAAAACTGGCGCACCCCACGGTGAAGTACTCGGCCTGATAAAACCTTTATCTAACAAATCTTCCAACTGTTCCTTTAATTCTCTGAGTTCTGCAGGAGCCATACGATAGGGAGGTATTGATATTGGCTGAGTGCCTGGTAATAGGTCGATAGCAAAGTCTATTTCCCTTTCTGGAGGAATACCTGGTAACTCATCAGGAAATACATCTGGGAATTCATTCACCACTGGGACAGACTGGAGTGTCGGAGATTCTGCTTGGACATCCTGAACTCTGACCAGATGATAAATACACCCCTTAGATATCAACTTTCTCGCCTGAAGGTAGGAAATAAACCTACCTTTTGGCGTAGCGGTGCTGCCCTTCCACTCCCGTACTGCTTCTCCTGGGAAGTGGAATCGGACCGTCTTGGTCCAACATTCAACATTGGCAAAGCATGGCACTAACCAGTCCATACCCATTATGGAATCGAAGTCTATCATTTCTAACTCGACCAGATCTACTATGGTCTGACGGTCAACAATCTCTACTGTACACCCGCGGTAGATTCGGCTAGCTGTGATAGAGTCACCGACAGGCGTAGATACTAAGAAGGGCTGCTGTAGTGATTCTGGTACAATACTAAACTTCCATGCCACAAATGGAGTAATATAGGACAAAGTAGACCCTGGATCAATTAACACATAAGCAGGGTGTGAGCAGATAGTTAGCATACCTGTCACAACATCAGGTGACGCTTCTGAATCTTGCCTCCCTGGTAAGGCATATGTGCGGCTTGGACCCGCACCTGTACTGGAGGCCCCTGATCTACCCCGACCCCTGTCTGCTGAAACTGAGGGCCTGCGCCCTGTCGAGGATGCTGTGGCTCGTGATCCTGCTGATGCCCTATCCTGTCTATCCCGGTCCTCTCGATCTCTTGCTAGGCAATCTCTCATCAAATGGCCTTCTTGGCCACAAATATAACATGCGGAGGAACCGTACCTGCATGCTCCAGAATGGCGTCGACTGCATATAGGGCATAGTGGTAGGGTATACCTACTCTGCTCCGCCCTCCTCTGTAATGGTGAATCTGCCATCTGCGAGCCTCTACCAGTCCCTGACTGCCCTCTACGGCTGAATCTACCCCCTTGCGACTGTGGCGGGGGCGGGGGCCTAGGCGGCCTATCTGACAATCGTGGCTTGGGTCCTCCCCGGGCCTCTCTCTGTAACTCAGCTGGCCTGTCCCGGCGACGCTGTTCCTGATTGACCCTTCTAATCTCCCGATGTCGCTGTCTGATGCCCTCAATATTCTGGGCAAATGCCTGAATTCGAGAAATGTCCGTGTCTTCTCGCAGTGTGGCCGTAATACAAGTCTCGACATATTCTAGGTTCAACCCCATAATAAAACGGTGCACTCTGGATGCCATGGTATCAACAAAGGTTGGTGCATATCGAGCCAAAGAATCAAACCGCAAGGAATATTCCCGAACACTCATGGCCCCCTGCTCTAGATGCAGGAACTGGTCTACCCGGGCCTGTCGAATCTCTCACGGCAAATACTGATCCAAAAAGGCTCCTGAAAAGCTGGACCAGGTGGGAGGGGAAACATCTCTCCCTCGGGACCTCTCCCAGCTTTCATACCATAATACCGCAATATCCCGTAACTGGAATGCTGCCAATTCAACTGATTTAGTAGGCGTAGCATGCATAACCCTGAAGATTCTCTGCATCTGATCCAGAAAATCTTGGGGGTCCTCTATTCGGTCTGTGCCTGTAAACTGTGGGGGATTCAGGGCTAAGAACTCTCGGACCCTCGAACTACCGGGCCCTCCTGATGATTCTGCAACTATGGATGGCATTTTCTGACGCTGAGCAGCCATCATCTGTGCTATCATAACCACAGCACTCCTAACCTCCTGGTCGGAAGGTGTCGGTATAGGAACCGCTGAAGGTACTGTCACCCCAAGTGGCTCCTGGCATGGTGGAGACTGCTGAGGAGGCTGGGATGACGCCTCTATAGTGCCCCCTGATCGGGCTGTCTCCAAATAAGGGGGAGGCATCCTGCTGGTGCCTTCCCCTGCTGCAATGTCTAAGCTCCGACCTGTGGTAGGATGTTGCTGGTCTGAAATTATCTGTAACCAAAGAATATGGTAAGCTCTTAGGGACTCAACCCTATACTGTACCGCTCTATAGCACGACTGAATAAGAACAAAAGGCAACCATCCTATCATACCTTGCAGCCTCCTATCCATAGTATGTGGTGCACAACACATCCATGGACAGGACTCTACTTAGCACGGCTTGCAGACTCTTTGGGATACGACCTGCTCTGATACCAAGTTTGTCACACCCCGCCTTAGGGGGTATGACTGGCACCTGGTGCCCTTCTAGGACCTGACCTGCTGGACTGTTAAGCCTGGGCACATCTGGTGCCTGGCTGGCTCTGACTCACATTTCTGGAAATAAAGGGCTATATAACGGTTGTAAACACAGCCCCCGGCCCATTGGCCTATAGCCTTCTGTACCTGTACTAACAGCTGACCAGAAACACATCAATCCAGGAGAACCTATGCGGGCCGACAAGGCCACCATGCTGTCTAGTTATCTGCAACTCAATCACAAGCACTAAAAAGCTACCTGACCGGCAAGGTCACCACTACAGGCAAACTATGGCCCCACACGACCAACATAATAAAAAGAAAGAGTTCTAACAGCTATACAACTGCACGGCCCCACACGACCGGCTCATCTGACCACAGGGAATATATACAGACTGCAAGCCTCTAGGAATTGCAATAGAACTGATCGGGACAGGGCCCCGACCTACCCGTACTATACAACAAAAAGGGACTGAAATACACCTCTGAAATTCAGCCTCCGGATGACAGGAGCTGAATACTCGAATGCTAACAGGAATCACGTGGTGTCGCCTGCTCGTCTATGAGTACCTACAGGCAAGTAATGCAGCGCCCCACCGGGCGTCAGTACCGCTGGAACTGAGTATGTAAAGCAATAACTGAAAGCAAAGTCTGAAAGCAATAATATAACTGATGAAACTGCAATAGGAAGAACTAAATTAACTGTCAGATGATGTAAGTCGTACCTGTTCTTAATCATACTGGGAGAAGTAGAAGTCATATCTGAAGACGTATCATTCTATTACTAATCTACTCATGTCTAATTTAACATAGCATAACATACATAACACAACATGGCACACACAAACCTTACCCGGCCCCCATAAGCTGGGAGGTACAACCAGCACAGAATCTACACCCCTACCCCGGTCATCCCATCTCCTATAGTGGCTATAAGCATCCTGTCGGTCCCCTGGGTATGCACTTGGGCTCGCTGAGCCCCTGACTATAACTGTACCTGAGTCTGAAGGACTCTAAAATCAACACCCCGGGCGTACCCGCTCGACGGGGGTGTATAAGGGCCTACCAAGGCACAATATGGGGAAACTGGCATCCCATCTTCGTCCCCTTGCGGGATGGCATACCACTCCGTAGAGTGACGTATCCTCGTTCTCTGGCGGACGAGTCGATACAGCTATTAACCCTGGGGCGGTCATGGATGCTAGGTAGTCCAACCCCAAACAATACAACGGTCTCAACTAGTAATGTTATCTGTGTATCTCACATGCTGAGGCTAACAGGGGTAAGGTATCATATACATTACATGCTGAACTAATAATAATAATCTGTACGTATTTGATACGTGCTGAGGCTGGTAGATATATACATATATATATATAGTCTCCTGCTAAACTGTACTGGGGCAAAGGCCATACAAGATAGTGTTTCTGCTGAAAACTATACTGTTTACTAAGTTTCTGTATTAACATGATTCCCTATTCCTAACATGTGTTCTAAACTTTATTTTAGCCTGTTATTTTATTTCTGAAATGCTTTACGGATACTGTACTACTTCATGGGATTTCAACTGAACACAACAATATCTTAACAAGGCATATCACATCACATATTGAGTATACTGGGCAATCTCTAACACTTGCGTAGAACCCATATCATACTAATAGGTCTCGTACACGTTACAACCCAATGCTTCTCATATTGTACCAATATTCATAATAACGCAATACTCGACTTCTGACATTCTACTGGTCTGTAAATTACTATATTGTCTCAATATTACTTAACTTGCCGAGGAAACTAACTTTACATACCTTATCTTTGAACTATTCGTCCGTCGGACGAGACCCAGCCGGTACTTCAACTATTTTCTCCCAACTGCATTCATAAATACGTCAATTAATATTAAATATAGCTTTATTGTAAAGAGCAACGTCACTTTCGATATAGTTTATAGCCTAAACTTAGGCTTATCGAAAGACGGTCGAAAACTCGCTATTTTTCAGCGGCCCAGAAGGGAGAAGTATTCACTTCTCAGCTAGGAACACATAGACATTAATTTAGAGCAATTCCACTTACCTTAGCTCGGTGGCTCGACGATTCGTCGACCGTATTTTACGAAACTGAATCCGTAGAAATGCTCTCTGCTGCTAAATACTTCGGTATCTAGGATTAATTTAAGTTTGGGCAGCGTTTGGCAGAGTAATCGGACGAAAATTATTTAATTTCTTCGTTCCTTTCTTCTTTCTCAGCGTTTTCCTCTGTTCTCTGGAAAATTTTTAAAGATTATATCATTTAAAACCGAAGTGGGGCTTTATATACTTGAGCCTGGACAAGGCCAACGTGTCACAGAGCCATCGCGGAGGCCTCTCCTCCGTGACACGCTGCCATCGCGGAGGGGCTCTGCCTCGGCTCCTTCCGCGATGGTTCGACGGGCTTCTCGTCCGATCTTTTCCCGGGCCTCTCTCCAGCATGTATGGCCTTCATTCTTAACCAACATGCGAATAGGTCGTCTAGGTGCCGGGAATTCTATGGGGTATAACATATAAATAGAACACTTAGCTTATTTTTAATTAATTAAGACTTGGTGGAGCAAGGACGTGGGTTAGAAGCAGTTGAGGGACGAAAAAGCTAAGGGATTTCTTCTCTTCCTTTCTTCTTTCAATCAATTGTATGTATGATTTACACTTGTTTTAGGATGATTAATCCACAAATGAGTGGCTAATTCTCTTCCTTGCTAAGGTTTTAAACAATGGTGATGAATTTTGATTGTTAATGATATGGTTTTCTTCTTCTTCTTCTATGTTGTTCTATTAATTCTTGTTCTTATTGCATTAGTGTGTGGCCGACATTAATGTACATCTAAAAAGTCCAATTTCACTTGAGAGAGCACGAAATTGGAAAGTTGTGAATTAATAGGGTATTGTTCTTAACTTGATCTGGGAAAATTGGGTTTTGATGTGCTTTCCTGATAGAAATATACTTGAAAGCCGTATTAGTTAATTCAGGAACCGGAATTGTATTGCTAGGTCATAAATTGCATTTGATCACAGAAATGTAGACGAATGGTTTATGATTCTAAAGTGAAATTAAATATGAGAGTTTTAATTTCTAGGCTAATTTTCTTGGCTAGCAACATGAAGAAAAGATTAACCGAATTGTGATTATCGTCAAATTCATTACTTGTTCTTAACCTTGGCATGCTCATATCCATAGTTTCAATTCACAGTAAATAATTGTTAATAGTTTTAGTATATATAATTTCTAAACAAAAACTTATTTAACTGTTGGTTACGTTGTTGTTAGCATAATTAGAAGTAAGATAAGAATATAGTGTACTTAGGCAATTTTACTTATCCAGAGTCTCCTTGGATCGATACTTGGCTTACTTAGCCACTTTATTACTTGTTTGACCACGTGCACTTGCGTGTCGGTTTTAACCCATATAGCAAAACACCCGAACAGTGGGGAGCTCAGGCACAGCTTCGAGATTGTCCAGCTATGAGGCAGGATCAGGTTGGGGGACGAGGCCTAGATTCTAGTTCAGCATCCCCTCCCCCACGCTCAGCACATCAGGGGGCATCTACTAGCACAACTGGCGATCAGTGCCAGAACAGGTTATATGCTTTAGCTTCCCATCAAGAGCAGAAGTTCTTCCCGGATGTGGTCTCGGGTATGTTGTGAGTCTTCCATATTGATGTTTATTCTTTACTAGATCCAGGGGCTTCCTTGTCTTTTGTGACACCATATGTGGCTAGTAGTTTCTAAGTTAGTCTCGATGTCTTGTCAGAACCCTTCTCAATTTCCACTCTAGTAGGTGACTCAATTATAGCTATACGGGTGTATCAAGGTTGCCTAGTCTCATTCCTTCATAAGGTCATCTCAGCAGACCTGATAGAGTTAGCCATGATCGATTTCGATGTTATTCTCTGCATGGATTGGCTATTTTCATGTCATGCTTCAGTTAATTATAGAACCCAGATGGTAGAGCTCAGATTTCTGGGTGAGCCAATCTTAGAATGGAAGGGTAGTTCAGTTGTGCTTGTGAGAAAAGCTTCCAAGAGTTGAAGACTCGACTCACTTCAGCACCAGTGTTGACCCTACCCGAGGGTACCGAGGGTTTTGTAGTGTATTATGATGCTTCAAGAATTGAACTTGGGCGTGTGTTGATGCAGCATGGGAAAGTGATAGCATATGCCTCACAACAGTTGAAAGTCCATGAGAAGAATTACCTAACCCATGATCTTGAGTTGGCCGCGGTGGTGTTCGCATTGAAAATATGGCGGCATTACTTGTATGGGGTCCACGTGGATGTATTCACGGATCACAAGAGCTTGCAATATGTGTTCACGCATAAAGATCTCAATCTTTGGTAAATGAGGTGGTTGGAGTTACTAAAGGACTACGACATGAGTGTCCTTTACCACCCAGGTAAGGCTAATATGGTAGCGGATGCACTTAGTAGGCTCTCTATGGAGAGTGTGTCCCATGTGGATGAGGGAAAGAAGAGTTGGTGAAAGATGTTCATTGACTAGCGAGGTTGGGAATTAGATTGGTTGACTCGACCGATGGCGGTGTTGTTGTGCAAAAGGGATCAGAATCTTCCTTGGTGACAAATGTGAAAGCCAGACAAGATGAGGATCTGATTTTGGTAATGCTGAAGGAAGCTGTTGGAAGTCAGAAGGTGGAGGTCTTCTCCTAAGGGGTAGATGGAGTGCTGCGATACCAGGGCCATCTCTGTGTTCTAGATGTTGATAATTTGAGGGACCGAATATTTCATGAGGCACATGGATCCAGGTATTTTATCCATCCGGGTGCTACCAAGATGTATCATGATTTGTGGGATATATATTGGTGGAACGGCATGAAGAAGGATATTGCAGAATTCGTAGCCAAGTGCCCAAACTGTCAGCAAGTGAAAGTCGAGCATCAAAGGCTGGGAGGCGTACTTCAGGATATTACAATTCCCACTTGGAAGTGGGAAGAGATTAATATGGATTTCATTATAGGCCTACCTCGTACTCGCCGACACTACGATTCTATTTGGGTGGTTGTGGACAGGTTGACCAAGGCTGCACACTTCCTACCGGTCAAAACCACAGATTCAGTGGATGATTATGCCAAACTGTATATCCGGGAGTTGGTGTGATTGCATGGAGTGCCCTTGTCTATCATCTCAGACCGAGGTACTCAGTTGACCTCTTAGTTTTGGCGGTCTTTCCAAAAAGGGCTTGGGACTCAGGTTAAACTTTGCTCAGCATTTCATCCGCAAATGCATGGTCGGGCGGAGCAGATAATCCAGACTCTCTAGGACATGTTGAGAGCTTGTGTGATGGACTTTAAAGGTAGTTAGGATGATCACTTACCCTTGATCAAGTTTGCTTACAATAACAGCTATCACTCTAGCATCCAGATGGCACCGTTCGAGGCTCTTTATGGGCGGAGGTGTAGATCGCCCATCAGATGGTTTGAGGTTGGTGGGGAAGTTATGATATGATGTGATTCGGTTCATAAGGCTATGGTGAAAGTTCAGTTGATAAGGGACAGGATGAAAACCGCTTAGAGTCATCAAAAGTCATATGTTGAATATGAGAAGGAGAGAGTTGGAGTTTGAGGTGGACGATTGGGTGTTTCTGAAGGTGTCTCCCATGAAGGGAGTCATGCGGTTCGGAAAGAAAGGAAAACTCAGTCCCTGCTATGTTGGTCCTTACCGGGTTATGAGAAGAGTTGGTAAGGTAGTGTACGAGTTGGACTTGCCATCAAAGTTATTTTTAGTTCATCCCATCTTTCATGTATCGCTCTTGAAAAAGTGCTTAGGTGACCCATCTTTAGTTGTCTCGGTGGAAAGCGTTGGTTTGGGAGACAGTCTCAGTTATGAGGAAATTCCAGTTGCAATCTTAGATCGTCAGGTTCGGAGGCTGAGGAACAAAGAAGTAGCTTCGGTGAAGGTGTTATGGAGAAACCAACATGTTTAGGGAGCTACGTTGGAAGCTGAAGTGGTTATGATGGCTAAATACCCTCACATGTTCCCTACCGGCTCAGTTTCAGTTTGAGGTATTAGTTTTTGCCCTAATTCTCTAATCAGTTTCTGCGTTCAGTTCATATGCACAAGTTGGATTTATCTTATGATAGATGTATGTGATGTCTGAATTCAGTTCAGCTATGTAGTTCTTTTCGGAGGTAGTCACTCCATTAGTTTTCGGTTTAAAAGATCAGTATTTGAATATGATAATTGCATGCTTCTTCTTTCTGCTTGTTTCCTACATTCGAGGATGAATGTTCCCAAGGGGGAGATATTGTAATACCCCAGAAGTGCCTAAGATTAGAACCGGGAATTTAAAAATTGAAACTACTAAAATTGGTGAAAATTGTTGTAGAATGAGAGGTTCCACGAATCTTGGGATCAACCAACAACCCATGGGAGTGGGTCGTGAAAGGTGTCTAGTTGTGGGTCATTGAGGACAACGACCGGTCCAACAACTCATTGTAGGTTACAACGAGTCATCGTATGGAACTGTGGTGAGAGTTGGACTTGAGGTTCAGGGATGCCACAGGCCACCCAACGACCCATCTTGAGGTACCACAGATCATGGTGAGCAACCATTGTTAGCTTACTGAGGTGGTCAGTGTATGTGGCAGGAATGAGACCACGACTCGTGGGTTCTTGTCACGCCCCGCCCTGGGGGGTATGACTACACCTGGTGCCCTAGTAGGACCTAGACTGCTATCTGGTGAGCCAAAGCACATCTGGTGCCTGGCTGGCTCTAACTCACATTCCTGGAACCAAAGGGCTATATAACGGCTATAAACACAGCCTCCGGCCAACAGGCCTATAGCCACCTGCGCTTGGAAAACAGCTAACCAGAAACATACTACTACAGGGGAACCTATGCGGGCCGACAAGGCCACCATGCTGTCTAGTTCTCTGTAACTCAACAATAACATGCTAAATAATTACGTGACCGGCAAGGTCACCACTACTGACTGGTTATGGCCGCACACGGCCAACAGGAACAGAAATAACAAATAACTATAACAAGCTACACGGCCTCACACGATCGGCTCGGCTGACCACAGGGAAATATATACAGACTGCAAGCGTCTAGGAATAACAATAGAAATGATCGAGACAGGGCCCCGACCTACCCGTACTGTACAACAAAGGAAAACGAAATACACCTTTGGGATTCAATCTCCGGATGATAGGAGCTGAATACTCAATAACTGACTGGAATCACGAGGGATCGCCTCCTCGTCGATGAGTACCTGTAGGCAAGTAATGCAGCGCCCCACTGGGCGTTAGTACCACAGGTACTGAGCATGTAAAGCAACTGAAATACACAACTGAAAAGAATAACAACAGTAACATGACATATAAGCAGAAAGTAGCTGAGTCTATCTAGCTGAGAATAACTGGGGAGAGTTTATTTATTCTATAATTAAACTGAGCGTACCTGATGCCGTGTCATCCCACTGTCTATCAGTATCTAATAGCACATATAGGTGTACAAATAAATACACACAATACCTGACCGACCCCCATAAGCCGGAAGGTGCCAACCAATACACAATCTATTTACCCCTACCCAGGTCTAAACCAACCAAAAATAAGTCACTCCACTCATCTGATAACTGTGAGCTCCTCCTACTGGTCCCCTTGGGTACGTAGCTCAGGCCTTGGCCTCAGACAATAAACTGTGTCTGAGTCCGAAGATTCCTGCCTCTGGGCGCAAGTGTACACGGGGTGTGTAATAAAAATTGCCCCTGGGTGCAAGCATGCAACAGGGTAATTTTATAAAAAATTTGTATCTGAAACTGCCCCCAGCAACAAGTGCACACAGAGTGTTCTGCCCCTGTAAACAGGGTGGACTGGCTCTGCGCAGAGTAAACTGAACTACCCCTGCAAGCAGGGTGGTCTGGACCGTATTATCATTGTGGTCGGCCATCATCGTCCTCTAGGCTGACGGTATCGCCCAGATGGTGGCGGTATCTGAATTTGGTATCGACACAGCTATAACCCAGTGGCGATGGGGATGCTAAAGGGGACACCCACATGCCACAACAAGTCTCAACAAACAAATAGCACATAAAAATAGCAAGCATGTATAAGTGAAAAGACTATCTGGAATCTAACTTCTTATTCTGATCTGTTTCTATATTGAACTGATTCTTACTAATTATACTGATTCTGCGATCTCTGTTTAACTGTACGGCTAATCTGTAGCCATGATACTATCTGTCTGAATGGCTACTCTGTAGCCATAACTGTCTGTCTATCAGGTCTTTCTTTACTGACTATTATTATGAAAATCTGTTCCTTTTTATTCTACAACATGCTTGCTACTCACATAGTAGGTTGTACTGAATCTGAACTACTAACTTGCCCTTGGGCACATGCTTTTCTAACTTTCAGAATGAATATGATATCACAACGCAAACTAGGTTTACTGAACTTGCACAACACTTAACATTCAACTTCCGGGAATTCTACTACGGAGTTTATTGTACTATACAAGGCTAAAGCTACTAACTTGCCAAAGGAACTAGCTTTACATACCTTATCCTCGAACTATCCGTCTGTCGGACGAGGCTCGGCCAATACTTCAACTATTTCTCCCAACTGCATTCATAAATATATCAATTAATACTAAATATAGCTTTATTCCAAAAAAACAACGTCACTTTCGATATAATTACAACCTAAACTTAGGCTTATCGAAAGACGGCCAAAAACTCGCTATTTTCCAGAAGTCCAGAAGGGAGAAGTATTCACTTCACAGCTAGGAGCACATAGACACTAGTTTGGAGCAATTCCACTTACCTTAGCCCAGTAGCACAATGATTTGCCGGCCGTATTTCGCGAAACAAAAACCGTAGGAAAGCTCCTTGCTGCTAAATACCTCGGTACCTGAGGTTAATTCGTGTTTGAACCGCGTTTGGCAGCGTAATTGGATGAATTTTAGTAGGAGATCTTCGTTTTCCCCTTCTCTCTGATTACTCTCTGTTTTCTACTGGAAATTATAAGGAATTTGAATAAAAAACCGAAGTGGGGCTTATATATAATAGACACTATAAATCGCATTCATGGAATGCGATTTATAAGTCGCATTCCTGGAATGCGATGCGCCGACTTGGCGCTTGTCTGATCTTTCTCCGGGCCTTTTTCTAGCATGTATGGCTTCTAAATATGCTCGACCAATGCACGAATAGGCCATCTAGGTGCCGGGAATCCTACGGGGTATAACATTCTCCCCCCCTTAAGAACATTCGTCTTCGAATTTATACTTCTATCTAGAGGACTACTCAATTAGCTTAACTTGTTCTTAGGAAAATTTCGGCAGAGTTTCCCCTGTAATCTGGACTATCCCAAAATCCTGAAACACAAAAATGTCCAATACAGGTACTCCACACGATACTATAAGATTCATTCGATAACTAAACATCAATCTTTCTCACTTATATATAAACAACTGTAAGGTACTGCATAGGTAACAATACTGAGATACCTGTCACCTAGCTAGGCCTGGAATAAGTGAGGATATCTAGCTTTCATATCTTCCTCCGCTTCCCACGTCATCTCTTCTTGGTTTCTGTTACGCCACAATACTTTGACAGATGCAATATCCTTAGGTCTCAATCTACGAATCTGTCTGTCTAAGATGGCTACCGGAACCTCTTCGTAGGCCAGCTCTTCTGTAACCTGGATATCCTGGACTGGGACTGTTCTGGATGGGTCTCCTATGCATTTCCTCAGCATAGACACATGAAAGACGGGATGAACGGACTCTAGCTCTGGAGGCAAGTTCAACTCATATGCTACTAGGCCTATCCTCCGGCGAATCTGATAAGGCCCAACAAATCTTGGACTGAGCTTACCTTTCTTGCCGAATCTCATCGCCCCTTTCATCAGTGATGCTTTTAAAAAATACCCAGTCGTTCACCTCGAATTCAAGTTTTCTGTGCCGCACATCTGCATATGACTTCTGGTGGCTCTGTGCAGTCAGTAGGCGTTCTCTGATAAGTTTTACCTTCTCCTCTGACTGCTGAATAATGTCTGGCCCAATCAACGGTGATTTTCCTATTTCAAACCAGCCAATTGGCGATCTGCATTTTCGCCCATATAAAGCCTCGAAAGGTGCCATCTGGATAGTTGAGTGATAGCTATTATTATAAGCAAACTCGATTAGGGGAAAATGCTCAACCCAGCTACCACCGAAATCTAACACACACGCTCGCAACATATCTTCGAGCGTCTGAATTGTGTGTTCCGCCTGTCCATCTGTATGAGGGTGGAATGCTGTGCTCAAATTAATCTGCGTTCCCAGACCTTTCTGAAACGACTGCTAGAATCTAGCCGTAAACTGTGCTCCTCTATCTGAAATAATGGATACTGGTACTCCGTGCAACCTGACTATTTCTCGGATATACAACTCCACATAATTTGGCCGAGAAAGTAGTTTCCACTGGCAGGAAATGAGCTGATTCGGTCAATCTGTCAACTATCACCCATATAAAGTCATGTCCATGTTTAGTACGGGGTAATCCTGCCACAAAATCCATATTTACTGCTTCCCACTTCCAGAGAGGCACAACTATGTCCTGAGTCAAACCGCCTGGTTTCTGATGATCTGCTTTCACCAGCTGGCAATTAGGACACGGGGCTACAAATTCAGCAATTTCTCTTTTTTTTTATCTAGCCACCAGTAGTTTTCTTTGATATCATGGTACATTTTTGTCGCACCGGGGTGAAGAGAATAATGGGCGTAATGTACCTCATTCATAATCTGCTGGCGGAGGTCCGAAACATTGGGAACACATAAACGATCTTTACAATACAGCACTCCATCCTCTGTTACCCGGAACCTTGGAGCCTTCCCTAGAGGAATATAATCCTTAAGCTGAACTAGGTCAGGATCCTCAAACTGCCTTTCTTTCACTTCCACAACCAACGATGACACGGCAGTGTTCTGAATTACAGCTCTACCGTCCTCTGTTTCTGCTACACGAACGGCTAGGCTAGCGAACTGATGTATTTCCCTGACCAATTCCCACTGCTCGGGCTGTAAATACGCCAAGCTCCCCATAGACTTCCGACTGAGAGCATCTGCTACAACATTAGCTTTTCCCGGGTGGTACAGAATGTTCACATCATAATCTTTTAACAACTCCAACCAGCGACGTTGCCGCAGATTCAGCTCCCTCTGAGTGAAAATATACTGTAGGCTCTTGTGATCTGTGAAAATATCAACATGGACACCGTACAGGTAATGTCTCCACATTTTCAAGGCGTGGATCACTGCGGCTAACTCCAGGTCGTGGGTAGGATAATTCCTCTCGTGCTTCCTCAGCTGTCTGGAGGCATATTCAATCACCTTACCATGCTGCATCAACAGACAACCCAACCCAACGCCTGATGCGTCGCAATATACTGAATAACCTTCTGTACCTTCCGGCAAGGCTAACACTGGGGCGGAGGTTAATTTATCTTTCAGCTCCTGGAAGCTCTGCTCGCATGCCTCTGTCCACTGAAACTTTGCTGCTCCATTACCTCTTCTTGACTGATATAACATTTTCATACTTAGAGAGCTTGGCATATAATTGACGGTCATACTGGCTTGTCTTGCCGAAGAGATCGACAGGTAGTTTACAGGTGTAGCTAGAGCTTATCTGGCCTTCCGGCCACATGCTAAGGCTACTTGTTGCTGGGATAACCTGAAAGACCATCTGCGCACCTTGTGCCTTTATATGATCAGAGGATCCTGATATTGATCATGACCTCTAATGATCTGGCTACATAACCTTAAATAACTGAATAGTCGGGTTGAATGACCCGAATGTGGCAGTAGTCTAACAATGCTCTAACTGTTCTACTTGAGTACTTATAGTTCATGCATAACTGCAAACTTGTGGGCATCTAATTGCTTTGTTATTTTGCTTGAACCACTGTAAGGCTGGGCTTAATCAAACTTACTCCCAGGCGATCAATCTCTGGATCTTCACGGGAAGTCTACTTATCTCCTGGTCTTAATAAACACTGTGCTAGCAGGGTACTATTAATTTCTTATGCCTTGTGTGTATCCACTTGGATTTATACTGCTATTTTGGGGAATTCTCGGTCTTATGAGCTATTCTGTAAATACTGGCCTTGTGCTAGGGCTCTGTATCTGAATATCTTATGAGAACCAGCTGAAGTACTAGTCTGTCACTGACTACTGATGTAGACCCCTTTCTTAGGGTGCCCACGGGCTTATCTGACTTGCGAGGTATTCCTTGCAATAACTGCTAGGTTGACTAAGGTTGACTCTCACCTACAAGGCTGGGAAAATGATGTATGGCCACTTAACATACTGGAACAATTCTAGTATTGCTAATCTCTGAAGTATACCTATTCAGTCTCTAATTCTGGTTCTGGCACATGCGCTAGTGTTATTGATCTTTAGAGATGCTTCCCTGCTAATACAGGCGCCAGCTGGTCGGTAGACCGTCTAACTGCGCCTTTATCATCTAATTACCTGATTCAGGTTACTAACTCTTATAAGCCTCTAAAACCTAGATCTGGAAACAACATATAAGTCTATTAACTTAATAACTAAGAGCTGAGACAGTTTCTATGGATTCATACGTAAATCACACTTAACTTGCCCCTTCTTTTCGCTTTTCTCTTTTTCTTCTCTCTCTTTTCTCTTTTTATTTTTGGCAAGGGGTCCTGCAATGCAATTTGTATATACTTCCCAGCACTAATATGCATCTGTGTGATTGTAACCCCTATTAGCAGCTGCTCACAGCATATTTATTATCTGCACAGATATATATTAATAAATACGTACAATACATACTGAATTCTGTAGTGATACATAATCTCTAACTCACTTTGCTAAATTTCATATTGTACATGATATACTGCTTCAATGGGCTAATAATACCTCATGCCTTCTCTTAACATTTCATTGTATTGTCACCCCATTCTGAAAGTAACAAACATAAACACTTTAGTTATTGTCTGTTGTTTGAAATTCCGCCACTCTTGCGATGTGGGGTCAACGTTCGAATTTTGTGGCCTTACTTGGCATATATTGAGAGCCCATGACTGTCTGCTGGGCCTTATCTCTAGGCCACACTAGATTAAACGCGTTGTATCGGTAATTTCTTAACTTCCCCATAAGCGAACATACTGCAGCATTCTGGACCACAATCTTACTGTCAGCCCGATGCTTAATCCTTAATACGATATTCTATTAATCCGGGGGTAATCCTAATTTCCTCACAAAATCTGACATTCCTGCTTCTCCCCCTCATCTTGCTTAAGCTGAACTCTGGGTTCAAGGTACCTGCTTTTCATTGTTAATAAGATTACTGGTCAAGTATCAATTCATACTTCCCCTGACTTGCACTCAGACCTATCTGATTCACATGACCTCTCCCCCTTTCGATATTACAACTGAATCATATCTATAATCTTGCAGGTATATCTTGCTGTCTATTAGCGTATATGGCGGACTTGGCCTTTTTATGACTCAAATTTGACTATTACTAGGCATTCATTACTGACAGGTCTTTTACCCCTGCTTCGGGTAAGCTAACAGTCTTACTTTCTCTACTGGCTTATTATCAAAAGGGTCTGCACTACTCAGGTAATCATAGGGGCTCTTTATACTTTCTAACACTTACTGCTTGATTTGGCAACCTCACCTCAAGTCTTATGCCCCTTACGGAATATAGTCTTTAAGTTGAATTAGGTCAAGAGGTGGGAATACCCTTTTCTTATTGCTATAGTACAAAGACATGGAACTGTACTACATCTGAAAAGACGGATATGGGAACCCTGCATTTTCCTCTCTTTCTTTTTTTTTTCACTTATCTGATAGTCTGATATTGTCTAATATCTTAACCAGATCTTATATATCTAATAAATATGTCAACTCGTATGTAAATTATACTTCTGACTTCCTATTCTGACGTTATCAACGTATACTGGGAATAGTACCGATAAAGGTATCACGTTGGGAGGTCTCTGGTACCTCCTCCTGCTGCTGTAGTTATCATGTAACTGGCTGATGCCCTCTTCTGTTGCTATCTCTAATCTTCTGCCTGTGATAGGGTAATGCTGATCTGCCTTTGTATCTGTAATCAAAGAATACGGTAAGTATTTAAGGACTGAACCCTATATTGTACCGCTCTAAAGCACGACTGACTGAGAAGGAAGGGTAACCATCCTATCATGCCTCGCAGCCTCCTGCCTATAGTATGTGGTGCACAACACATCCATAGACAAGACTCTACTTAGCACGGCTTGCAGACTCCCTGGGACACGACCTGCTCTGATACCAAGTTTGTCATGCCCCGCCCTGGGGGTATGAATGGCACCTGGTGCCCTAGTAGGACCTAGACTGCTATCTGGTGAGCCAAAGCACATCTGGTGCCTGGCAGGCTCTAACTCACATTCTTAGAACCAAAGGGCTATATAACGGCTGTAAACACAGCCTCCGGCCAACAGGCCTATAGCCACCTACGCTTGGAAAACAGCTAACCAGAAACATACTACTACAGGGGAACCTATGCAAGTCGACAAGGCCACCATGCTGTCTAGTTCTCTGTAACTCAACAATAACATGCTAAATAATTACGTGACCAGCAAGGTCACCACTACTGACTGGTTATGGCCACACACAGCCAACAGGAACAGAAATAACAAATAACTATAACAAGCTGCACGGCCTCACACAACCGGCTCGGCTGACCACAGGGAAATATATACAGACTACAAGCCTCTAGGAATAACAACAGAAATGATCGGGACAGGGCCCCGACCTACCCGTACTGTACAACAAAGGAAAATGAAATACACCTCTGGGATTCAGTCTCCTGATGACAGGAGCTGAATACTCAATAGCTGACTGGAATCACGAGGGATCGCCTCCTCATCGATGAGTACCTGCAGGCAAGTAATTCAGCGCCCCACTGGGCGTCAGTACCACAGGTACTGAGCATGTAAAGCAACTGAAATACACAACTGAAAAGAATAACAACAGTAACATGACATATAAGCAGAAAGTAGCTGAGTCTATCTAGCTGAGAATAACTAGGGAGAGTTTATTTATTCAATAATTAAACTGAGCGTACCTGATGCCGTGTCGCCCCACTGTCTATCAGTATCTAATAGCACATATAGGTATACATATAAATACACACAATACCTGACCGACCCCCATAAGCTGGAAGGTGCCAACAAACACACAATCTATTTACCCCTACCCGGGTCTAAACTAACCAAAAATAAGTCACTCCACTCATCTAATAACTGTGAGCTCCTCCTACCGGTCCCCTTGGGTACGTAGCTCAGGCCTTGGCCTCTGATAATAAACTGTGTTTGAGTCCAAAGACTCCTGCCTCTGGGCGCAAGTGTACATGGGGTGTGTAATAAAAACTTCCCCTGGGTGCAAGCATGCAACAGGGTAATTTTATAAAAAATCTGTATCTGAAGCTGCCCCCGGCCACAAGTGCACACAGAGTGTTCTGCCCCTGTAAACAGGGTGGACTGGCTCTGCGTAGAGTAAACTGAACTACCCCTGCAAGCAGGATAGTCTGGACCGTATTATCATGGTGGTCGGCCATCATCGTCCTCTAGGAGGACGGCATCGCCCAACTGGTGGCGGTATATGAATTTGATATCGACACAGCTATAACCCAGGGGCGGTGGGGATGCTAAAGGGGACACCCACATGCCACAACAAGTCTCAACAAGCAAATAGCACATAAAAATAGCTAGCATGAATAACTAAAAAGACTATCTGGAATCTAACTTCTTATTCTAATCTGTTTCTATATTGAACTGATTCTTACTAATTATATTGATTCTGCGATCTCTGTTTAACTGTACGGCTAATCTGTAGCCATGATACTATCAGTCTGAATGGCTACTCTGTAGCCATAACTGTCTATCTATCAGGTCTTTCTTTACTGACTATTATTATGAAAATCTGTTCCTTTTTATTCTACAACATGCTTGCTACTCACATAGTAGGATGTACTGAATCTGAACTACTAACTTGCCCTTGGGCACATGCTTTTCTAATTTTCAGACTGAATATGATATCACAACGTAAACTAGGTTTACTAAACTTGCATAACACTTAACATTCAACTTCCGGGAATTCTACTACGGAGTTTATTGTACTATACAAGGCTAAAGCTACTAACTTGCCGAAGGAACTAGCTTTACATACCTTATCCTCGAACTATCCGTCTGTCGGACGAGGCTCGGCCAATACTTCAACTATTTCTCCCAACTGCATTCATAAATATATCAATTAATACTAAATATAGCTTTATTCCAAAAAAACAACGTCACTTTCGATATAATTACAGCCTAAACTTAGGCTTATCGAAAGACGGCCAAAAACTCGCTATTTTCCAGAAGTCCAAAAGGGAGAAGTATTCACTTCACAGCTAGGAGCACATAGACACTAGTTTGGAGCAATTCCACTTACTTTAGCTCGGTAGCACGATGATTTGCCGGCCGTATTTCGCGAAACAAAAACTGTAGGAAAGCTCCCTGCTGCTAAATACCTCGGTACCTGAGGTTAATTCGAGTTTGGACCGCGTTTGGTGGCGTAATTGGATGAATTTTAGTAGGAGATCTTCGTTTTCCCCTTCTCTCTGATTACTCTCTGTTTTCTACTGGAAATTATAAGGAATTTGAATAAAAAACCGCAGTGGGGCTTATATATAATAGACACTACGAATGCGATTTAAAAGTCGCATTCCTGAAATGTGATTTATAAGTTGCATTTTGCCTTGCGACGCGCCGACTTGGCGCTTGTCCGATCTTTCTCCGGGCCTTTTTCTAGCATGTATGGCTTCCAAATATGCTCGACCAACACACGAATAGGCCATCTAGGTGCTGGAAATCCTACGGTGTATAACAGTTCTAGTAACAAGTTGTGGTAAGGCTCGTCGTTGGAGAAAGTGCCTAGTTTAATGAAGGAAACAATGGGTGATTGGAAGACCCATTTTAGGACTGAACGACCCGTTCTTTAGGTCGTTGTGTGAGCCGAGGTCTAGCCTAGACAGTGCAAAGCACGAGTAGTCACCACGAGTTGTGGTATCCTCCAACAACCCGTAAGGTCGTCCGTTGTTTGGTCTAGTGAGCAGTTTTTCAGCGATTTTAGTAAGGGTATTTTCGTCATTCCTAGGTTTTAGGGGCCTGTGCTATATCGTTTAAGGCTCATTTTACAGGGTTTTAAGAGGGGAAAACCTATTCTAAGCTAATTCATTCCATGCATGCAAATTTGAGAGTTTGAAGAGAGAATTTAGAGAAAGTTTTGAAGGTTGCCACTGAAATCTCATCTTGGGCAATTAGAGAAGTGGTAAAACCATCACTCCCGGGTATGTAGGGTTATAAGTGGGTATTTTCTTCCTCACCCATGCCCAAATCTCTAGCAAAGTATGAGAAATTCATATGATCAAGATATGGGATTTTTACCCAATTGCATAATTCTTCAATTTCTATACATGGGTGTGATTAGAATATGTTTATATTGATGAATTGTGAAGCTTGGGAAGATTTTAAATTATTTTCAATCAAAAATTGTGTTTTCTAAATTATGAAATTTAAATGCCCATGGATGAGAAGTTCATGAGAGAAGAGAATGATGATGAATGTCTGATGATGATGAGATTTGATGATGAAAAACATGTTTCTAAAGCTAACCATGATTATGACATTGTTTTCAAAATGAATTGAATAGATCCAAGTATGATAAAGCTTTGGGCAAGGCCCTTATATCAAGTATGATGATGTAGTATCTCTAAAGTAAGCTTACCACATGGTTTTGGAGCAGATAGCTCCCACTTACAGTTGAGATTGTGGTATGTTTCGAAATAAAGCTTCTCATATGCATGAATTCATAATTGAGATGTATGTTATCATTGAGCTTCGTTTCATAAGATGTCGAGTCTATGCATGATTTAATTATTGAACTTTGTCAAATGACAATGTTGAGCTTTGTTTCATACGATTTTGAGTTTATACATGATATCATTGTTGAGCTTCGTGAATAGACGATGTTGAGATTCGTTATATATAATGTAGAGCATTGCATATTTTGGGAGAAGAGTCTAGCACCGAGCGCGCTAAGGGTCGATCACCCTGTTCCCCAGAAGTACGCGCCAACGTGTGTTGATACTATTATATTATTAGGGCCTCCCTCATGAGCTATCCCCGACCCTAATGGTCCATGAGCTTGATATCGATATCATGGTAGTGTCCTTAGCCCTGGCAAGGTTTTGGACGGCTCTGCCCACTTGAGTGTGATAGTTGGGACCACGTAAGCTCTATCGTGGTATGTCGGTTAAGTGACAAGTATCCCATTGTCTAGATGATTCAGATTTGCATATTCATTACTCATGATTATTACTTTAAGCATGCGTGTTCTAAAAGCAAGGTTTGACTCATTATTCAGCTTTTCTGTGCATGTCATATTTTAGCTTTGAGTCATTCGAGTCAGTAATGATGTTATGAAGCTATGCCTAGTCATATTATGAAAAGATTACGATTTCATAATGAATGCATGTAGTCCTTCATCTTAGATTTGAAAGATTATGATATGTTATGAAATGTTTTAAATGATTTACTTTACTTAAGCGGTTTTACTTACCTTGCATACTCGATACATTCCACGTATTGACCACATGCTTTCTATGTTGTCTTGTTTCATGATACAGGACCCAGCTCCCAGGCTCAGCCCCATTCTAGTCGATTTTCAGAGTTAGCTCCTACTTGGTTGGTGAGTCCTCATCCTTCGAGGGCTAGACATTCAGTTTCCTTATGTATTTTCAGTTTCTGTATTGTTGAGTTAGTTAGGGTCTTGTCCCATCAACTCACCCAGATTAGAGGCTTTTCAAACTTATGTATGTGTTAGCTTCAAATGCTTATTCTGATGTTATGATGAGTCAGACTTCAGCTGAGTTATATTGATGATTTTCTTCAGTCTATTGGATAAGTTAGATGTATGCTAATGTCATGGGTCGACTTGGGGTCTCTCAGGGTCCCTTGTCCCGTGTCTACGATCCGGGCCCCTGTTTGGGTCGTGACAGGGCATCTAGACCTTATGTCATGATCAGCTTCCCAAGTCATTTCTTCTACAATTTTGTTTCTTCATAATACTTTAACGGAAGCTACATCGGTTGTCCTTAATCTACGGATCTGTCGATCTAGTATAGCAATTGGAGTCTCCTCGTAGGATAACTCCACTATGACCTAAACATCCTCAACTGGGAAAATCCGAGAAGGGTCTCCTATGCAGTTTCATAGCATCAATATGTGAAACACTGGATGAACAGATCTAGCCCCAAAGGCAATTCTAACTCATAAGCCACTTGGCCTATCTTTTGGAGGATCCAGTATTGCCCAATGAATCTAGGGCTAAGCTTGCCCTTCTTGCCAAATCTCATGACGCCCTTCATAGGCGAGACTTTCAGGAATACCAAGTCATTAACATAAAACTCTAAGTCTCTATGTCTTATATCAGAATAGGACTTCTGATGACTCTGGGCTATCAATAAATGCTCTCTAATGAGCTTAACTTTCTCTTCTGACTGATATATCTTGTAAATGTCCAATCAACCCTGACTCACCTACTTCAAACCATCTTATGGGGGATCTAAATTTCCACCCATACAAAGCCTCATAAGGCACCATCTTAATGGTAAAATAGTAACTGTTATTATATGAAAACTCAATAAGAGGTAGGTGATCATCCAAACTTCCCTCGAAGTCTAGCATACATTCCCGAAACATATCTTCAAGCGTCTGAATCGTGCACTCGTCTTGGCCATCTATCTGGGGATAAAAAGTTATACTCAAGTTAACCTGTGTCCCCAAACCCTTCTAAAATGAATTCCAGAATCTTGCTGTGAATTGTGCCCTCTGTCAGAGATGATAGACACTAGAACACCATGCAGTCAGACTATCTCTTTAATGTACAACTCAGCATATCTCTTTAGTATACAAGAAATGGGTTGATTTCGTTAGCCTATCAACAATGACCCAAATATAGTCAAATTTACACCTGGTACGAGGTAAACTTGTAAAAAAATCCATATTGATTTCTTCCCACTTCCACATAAGCATGGCTATCTCCTGAGTCAGCCTACTCGGCTTCTGATGTTCAGCTTTTACCTGCTGGCAATTGGGACACTGTGCTACAAACTCAGCAATATCTTTCTTCATCGTATGCCACCAATAGATCTCTTTTATATCATGGTACATTTTCGTCGAACTCGGGTGAAGGGAATAATGGGAATAATGTACCTCTTCCATAATCTGCTGGCGAAGTCCTACCATATCTGGAATGCAGAGTCGCCCTCTGAATCTCAAGACTCCATCCCCTGTTATCCAAAAGGCCAATGACTACTCCTGTTGGGACTTGCCTTTGAGCTATACTAGGCTAGGGTCTTCATATTGTCTCTCTTTCACCTCCACAACTAGAGATGACATTGCAGTATTCTGGATCACAACCCCACTATCATCTGAGTACATCAATCGGACTCCTAAACTGGCCAACTAGTGCATCTCTTGAGTTAATACTCTCTTTTCTGGCCCCAAATATGCCCATGGATCTGCGACTCAGGGCATCAGCTACAATGTTAACCTTCCCTGGATGATACAAGATATCTATGTCATAGTCCTTTAGAAACGCAAGCCAACAACGTTGTCACAAGTTCAACTCTTTCTGTTCAAAAATATATTGGAGGCTCTTGTGATCAGTAAAGATTTCTACATGAACACCATACAAGTAGTGCCTCCAAATCTTTAGAGCATGAACAACTACAACTAATTCTAAATCATGGGTGGGATAGTTCTTCTCTTAGCTGCCTCGAAGAATAGGTAATCACCTTGTCACGCTGCATCAGAACACACCCTAACCCAATGTCTAAGGCATCATAATATACATCATAGCCCTCTGAACTCTCTGGCAAGGCTAATACTGGTGCATATGTCAGTCTGTCTTTCAACCCCTGGAAACTCAATTCACAAGCCTCAGTCCATTGAAACTTAACTACTTTATGAGTCATCTTCATCAATGGTGCTATTCTGTAATAACTTAACTAACCCCAGAAAGCTGTGAACTTCGGTTGGATTATGGGTCTAGACCAAGTCTTTATAGCCTCTATCTTTTGCAAATCAACCTAAATGCCTATGCCTGGCCTAAGAAGGCTATAGAGTTTAACCAGAACTTACACTTAGAGAACTTTGCATATAGTTTGCAATCTCTGAGGACCTGAAGTACTATTCGCAAATGATCTCTATGCTCAGTTTCTGAACATGAGTATACCGGGATATCATCAATAAACATATCACGAACAAATCTATAAATGGACTAAATATTCTATTCATCGGGTCCATAAACATCGTTGGGGTATTCGTCAACCCAAAAGACATAACTAGGAACTCAAAATGGCCATATCTGGTTTGAAGGGTGTTTTCAGAATATTCTTCTCTCAAACTCGTACCTGGTGGTACCCTGACCTTAAGTCAATCTTTGAGAAGTATTTCTCCCCTACAATTGATCAAATAAATCATCTATTCTCAGAAGAGGATATTTGTTCTTAATAGTAACTTTATTCAGCTGCTGATAATCTATACACATTCATAGTGAGCTACCTTTTTTTTCACAAATAAAACTGGCGCACCCCATGGTGAGGCACCGGGCTTAATGAAGCCTTTATCTAACAAGTCTTTTAGCTGATACTTTAATTCCCTTAGCTCAGCAGGAGCCATTCTATATGGAGGAATATATATGGGTTGTGTATCTGGTAGCGTATCAATGGAGAAGTCAATTTCCCTTTCTGGGGGAATACCAGGAAGCTCATATGTAAATACATCTGGAAACCCACTAACCACTGGAATAGACTGAACAGTTGGGGATTCTGCCTGCATATCCCAAGCCCTACCAATATGATAAGTAAAGCCTTTCACTGCCTGGAGATAGGATATGAATTAACCTTTTGGCATAGCTGTATTGCCCTTCCATTCCGCACTATCTCTCCTGGGAAGTAGAACTGGACAGTCTTTGTCTAGAACTTAACATTGACATAACATGGCGTTAGCTAATCCATGCCCAGGATTACATCAAAATCAATCATTTTTAGCTTTACTAGGTCTGTAGAGGTTTGACGACCAACAATTTCCATCGTACAACCTCTATAAATTCTCTTGGCGATAATAGATTCACCAACACGTGTAGATACAGAAAATGGCTGCTGGAGGAACTCTGGTACTATACCAAACTTTTGTGCCACAAGCAAAGTAATATAGGGCAAGGTAGAGCCTAGATCTATCAAAGCATAAAGCAAGTGGGAGTAAATATTCAATATACCTATCACACATCTGGCGATGACTCAGAATCCTATCTCCTTGCTAATGCATAAGTGCGATTCAGACCACTACTAGAACTAGATGCCCTGATCTACCTCTGCCTCTGCCTGCTGGAGCTGAGGGCCTGTACCCAACAAAAGGTACTGGAGCATGTGACCCTATTGAGGACCTACTCTGCTGGTCTAGATCACTCTAATCTCTAGCCAGACAATCCCTCATCATATGACCCTCCTGCCCACAAGAATAACAAGTGGTGGATCCATATATGCATCCCCCAATATGTCGCTTACAGCAAGTACTACAACGTGGTACCACTGGCCTCATCTAATCTGGGCCTCTCTGCTGTTGTGAGCCTAACGTTCGTGAACTCTCGCCGGGACCTGACTATCCATGATGATCTGATGTACTACCCTGTAGCTGCTAGGATAAGGGCCTAGGTGGCCTACCTAACAAGCTAGGCCTGGGCAGCCCCTGAAAATCAGCGAGTCTAGCCCTCCAACGCTACTCCTGATTTGCCCTTTCGGCCCCATACTAACGTTGTCTGATTTCCTCAATATTTTGAGCAAAGACCTAAATTCACGATATATCCATATTCTCTCGCAATAAAGCTATAATACATGAGTCTGCATACTCTGGTGTAATCCCTACTATAAATCGATGTACCCTGGCTGGCATAGTATCAACAAAGGCTAGCGCACATCTAGCCAAGCAATCAAACCACAATACATACTCTCAGATGCTCATCCTGCCTAGCTTCAGGTGTAAAACTGCTTTATTTTGGCCTGTCGAATCTCTCTAGGCAAGTAATGATCTATGAAAGCTTCAGAGAAACTAGGCCTTTTTCGCTCCAGCACACGCGCAAGCATGCATGGTCGTACAAGTAATACAGTGGCCCTTTAAGAGCTGGATGTCGAACCCACAGGGACTGGACCAATTCAGCAAATATTCAAGTTCAAGTGTTAATTTAATCTTCATAAGTGTTGATTATAGAATTTCGTAAAATTCTAATTAAATCTAGGAGTGATCATAAAATAATTGAGAAACAATACAAGAAACAACTAGAGTTAAGGCTTAATAATCATGCAATGCTTCAATTCATAATGGTTCCAATATGAAAACTTCAGTTATTGTCTCACATAGTTAAAATATGATATTCATGGTCTCTCGAGCCTCTAAACATGACAAACTAGTTTCACAGCTACATCGTTGAGCGGGGATGTGACGTCCTAATTAGGTATAATTTCTATCCTAACCGCGAATCCTATAGAAAATATAAGAACTTGCTCCCTACATTCTTATGTTCTGGCCTAGGGTTACTCTTTTGAGCTTTTACCTAAGCTGAACGAGTTTTTTTTCATAGTGATCAAGCATAAAAACAATAAAATAAAGAATTTAAGAAAAAACAACAACTAAAAACTCAAACCAACAAGAATTCATGCATTTACAATCATATCTTGTGGCCTCAACCCTAGAGGAAGGGTTTTAGCCACTCATGTTCGTATAAATACGCAAAAACATAATTAAAGTAGTGTACTTACAAAAGTAGTTAAAACAGAATGAAAATTAGTGAAACCTAGGTAGAGTTCTTCCTTTCTCCCTTCGCTCCTTTCCGTCTCTCCAAAAATATGTCGTGATAAATGATTTTAGAAGCTAAGGATTTAATTTATACTAAATGAGAAAATGTAAAATTTGGCAGTTCCCAAAATGGCTCCGTGACACGCTGCCTATCACACAACTCAAGAAGCATGACACGGAACTGTCACAGATGGCTACTGGTTTGGCGTTAGCATTGGCCTGGGCGAGGCGCCATTGGGCGTGGCACGGAGGTTGTCGCGTGGCACATTTCCATCACGCACAGCTGCTGTCTTGGCATGGTCCTCGCACGCGCATGCCTCGCATGGCACAGCGCCTAGCACAGCATTCCGTTGTCGTGGCACGTTGCTTAACGCGCAGCACTGCCGGCATGGCACGCTGGACGGCATGGGCAGTCTACTTCTTGCCATCATTACCTCCATGTCCTTCCCAACTCCTTCCTTGCATGTGCATCATTCAATTTAGCCCCTCCTAAGCATTTTTCACCTACAAAACAAAGAGCTAATCCTGTTGGTTAGTTCATGCACGAATTTATACAAAATCACATGAGAACGTAATCACTTAATTTAACAAACACGACTAAAATAAGACATAAAATAGCACTTGGGCATGAACTTATGCCCAAGATCACTACCCCACACTTGAAACCTTATTTGTCCTCGAACAACTTTTTTACATCTCATGCACATGAAGACTCACACATAACTTATTGAAGCAAGACAATTCAAGCTAAGGCTAATTGTTTTAGATAGCAAGTTAAAAATAGAGCATGCAACATTTAACCATTAAAATAAAATATAACTACGTAAAAACTTCCTAACCTCAAGAATCGACTCTCAATCTCAACAAACTCATGCAAATTAACCAATCAAGAAATCCGACATGAATTTTATCCTTCCTCAAACATGTTCCCTCACACACGAGAGTTACCCATTTTCGCTCATATGTTTTCAAATTACAACATGCATGCGTATAAGAATAAGAATTACTCTCACTCTCAAAAAGAATTCACGCGACAGGTATTGTCCCATAAACTTGCCTTTAGTGTTTTACTCCACCAATTTAGGAATGGTTGAAAGTAAGATCAAGTAGGACTTAGTGGGTTGTAATGTACGCGAAGGGCGGGTTGGTACTATCATGGTCAATAATAGTGACTATCTTCCATCACACTTTCATTAGGAATTTCCCTCCTCTTACTTCACCTTTATTTTTTTTGAACTCCCATTTTTCCTCTTTGTTTTCCCATTTCATTAGGCACACTTAAGCTTATTAGTATGGAGTACTTAAGCAATTTTTCCAATCTTTCCTTCTTTTACTCCCTACTAACTCTAATACATGTCTTTAAACAAGTGCACCTCAGGTCTTTTCTTCAACTCCCCAACTACTCTTTTCTTTCTTCTTCCAACTCCGCACTCCTTCTCTCTTTTACATTTTCACTTAAGCGCTTAGGAGTTTTTGGATCAGATTCACAGCTAATGAAAAGAAAGGATTAAGCTCATTTTGTAGCTAGAAAATAATTGGCTAAAGGCTCAATGGGGCTAACTAGGATTAGACATTCAATGTAGGTAAAGTGGGGAATAAAAATTAGGCTCATTTAAAGAAATGCCTAAATCATCTCCTACAATCAACATCCTTTATTTCACTTTGCATACACACGAGGGAAGTTCTAGACACTACACAATAGCATGGACTATTAAAGAACCTTATACTCACAGCACATTCTTAATTCTAGATAAATTCAGCAGACTCTTAACTCAGCTAATCACAAGAATTCAAAATTCAGCTTTAAGCATATCGAGTCACATTCAAGAGCCTAGGTGTCCCAAATAGAGTTATACAACTGTTAAGCATTCTTCAAAATTAACAACACTTGCATCCCACAATCATGTGTAGCACATAAAAAGAACATTAAGCCATCAATCAGCTAAGGGTTCACAAACAAAAACCTATCGACTAACTTTCCCTCAAGATGGTCTTCATCCATCCATCTTCGGAAACAGTCCCTAACTATGACTAAGGGCGATAGAAGAAACCTTTTTTAGCGCGCTTTTCAAGCGCTTAGCTTCTGCTAGTGGCGGAAAATAGTTATGTCTCGACAAAGAAAAATTTTATTCATCGGTTCAAAGTTCCCCCAGCCGGAAAAGAACCGAAAAGAAAAACCAACAGGTGGATGAATTATGCTCAACTCCAACTTTCTCATCAACCAATACCATACAAAGCATTACTTTCACCCGAATTCAGTAAGTACAAAATTTTGAAATTTCTCTCACCCCACACTTAAAATATGCTATGTCACCAAAGCATCAAATTAGAATATAAAAAGGGTGAGAAATACTCCCTGAGGCCTGTAGGCCTAGCTAACAGCATGTTTTCCTCCATTTTTAAACACGTGGGTCATCAACCCCACACTCATCTTTTTGTCATGCTCCTTAGCTTCCTCTTCCAAGGGTACTCAAACTTCCCCTCAATCTATTCTTAATTCACCACCAAAAACAACAACCAAGTGAAAGTAACAAAATCAAAACAAAAGGAAAATAAAATTGTACCTGTGGTACCCTTGGGTTGCCTCCCAAGCAGCGCCTGATTTTATGTCACGGCACAACGTTGACTATCCTTCTCAGGACATCCCTAAACCAGTGTTCCCTTTCAAGAACCATTTTCTTTCCTTTTTATTTTTCGAGGGGACAGCATCACACCATCCCTCTCTTTTTCCAACTTCTTCTCTATCTTAATCCCTCCATCATATTCGGGCTGAAATATGATCATCTCTTGTGACAGCGAACCCATGCAATCTACCACCCCACACTTTGCCTCTGATAATAGACTGACCTTACAAAGGTCTCTGTAGTTTGTGGGTGGGACGATCTCTTGGTAAACTCAGAAGAGCTCTTCTTCATCATCGACCCTCATTTTAAGGGTACCTGCTCTCACATTTATGATTGTTCCTCTAGTTGCCAAGAATGGCCATCCCAAGATCAGGGGTACCTTATCATCAACTTTAAAATCAAGAATGATGAAATTAGCGGGTATAATAAACTTACCCACTTTGATGAGAAGGTCCTCAATTATTCCCTCTGGTGCCACTTGGGACTTGTCTGCCAGCCGCAGCATCACTCGTGTTGGCCTCAGCTAACCCAACCCCAAGGTGTTAAACAAAGATAGATGCATTAGATTTACTACTGACCCTAAGTCACAGAGAGCTCTTATCACTTCAGCTTTACCAATTTGTATGGGGAGCATAAAACTTCCTACGTCTTTAAGCTTTTTCGGTATCTTTCTCATTACCCTGTGGATGCACTCCTCAGTCAGTGCCACTGTCTGAACATCCACCAATCTAACTTTGTTGGCCACCACATTTTTCAAGTACTTAGTGTACTTGGGCATTCCCTGCAAAACATCAAGCAAAGGCAATTTATATGAAGTTCTTTAAATATATCAAAGAACTTTTTAAAGCATTCCTCCTCCTTGCTCTTTTTGAGACTTTGTAGGAATGGTGGTGGTGGTCTCTATGCTGGCTGCAATGATGATTGTGCATTTTATTGCACAACACTCTTATTATCACCCTTGTCATTTGGTGTTCCCTTTCTAACCAGCTCCCCGGCTGCACCTCGTTGCTCTTCTCTTTAGGTGGTGCATCAACCAATTTCTTACCACTCCTCAGACTGATGGCATTGACCTGTCGGGGGTTTGTATCTGTGTCACTGGGTAACCCTCTCTGAGGTCTGGTGTGCTGAGCAGTTGCTAATTGACCTATCTACTTCTCTAGATTTCGGGTGGCCAACTGTTGATTTTTCAAATCTAAAGCCATCCGTGCCTGATTTTCTGCCAATTGGGTATGAGTAGCCATAATTTTCTACAACATATCCTCAATGTTGTTGCTGCTCGAATGGCCACCGTTCTACCTGTTCTGCTACTGATACTGTTGCTGTTGAGGTTGCTGGTAGCTCTAACTCTGATTTCCACCCCAAGAGAAATTTGGGTGGCTCTGCCAATTCTTATTGTAGGTGTTCCCATAGGTCTGATTATTTCTTTGAACATTGCCTACAAAATTCACCGATTTAGGATTGGCCCCGCAAGATTTTGCATTGTGCCCATTATTGTCATAGATTTCACACCAACTTCGAGCCAGTTGAATTGCATTCACCTGTCCCTGTGGTTGGTTCATACTTAGTTTATTAAACTGAGTCATCATCTGATGCTGAAATGAAGCTAGTTGTGCTGCTAAAGCATTTACATCATCCACCTCTATCAACCCCGCTATCTTTCCTGCCTCTCTTGATGATTCACTGTGCCACTTCGGATTTCCCTGAGCAATTTTGTTCAATAGAGTGTACAGCTCCTCATATGTCTTTTCCAGTGCTTGCCCACCCAATGCAGAGTCTAATAGGATCTTTGTGTGTGGGTCTAGACTCTCTACAAAGGTGTGAGCTAACACCTCACTGGACTGCTGGTGATGGGGGCAGTCTCTCAACAATAACTTGAATCTCTCCCAAGCCAAGTACAAGTTCTCCTCAGGCCTTTACTTAAATCTTAATATCTCACTTCTGAGCTTGGCGGTCTTTCCTGAAGGGAAGAATTTGATGAGGAACTTCTTTGCCAAGTCGTCCGAAGAAGTAATGGAATTCGATGGTTCAGCCTTCAACCACCTCTTTGCCTCTCCCAATAATGAAAATGGGAAGAGTGTAAGTCGGGCATAATCAGTTGACACTCCGATGGGGACAAAAGTGTCACTGATCTCCAGAAATTATGTAAGTGTTGTTGTGGGTCCTCATGACTCATTCCAGTGAACTGGCCACTAGAATGTAACAGCTGCACCATATTTTGTTTAAGCTCAAAGTTCCCTTCGGGCTTCGATTTGCGGATATGTCATGACCCAGACGGAGGCCTGGATCGTAGATACAGGACAAGGCACCCCGAGAGACCCCAAGTCGACCCATGGAATAAGCATACGTCTAACTCAATGAATAAACTGAAGAATCAACAATATAAACTCAGCGGAAGTCTACTTAAATATAACATTAGGATAAGCATCCGAAGCTGATTACATACATAAGTCTAAAAAGCCTCTAATCTAGACGAGTTGATGGGACAAGACCCTAACTAACTCAACAATACTGAAACTAAAGTACATAAAGGAAGATAGATAGTCTGGTCCTCAAAATATGAGGACTCACCAATAAGTAGATGCTAACTCTAATGAACTACCTAAGAGCAGGGCTGAACCTGAGAGTCGGGTCCTGTATCATGAAATGATACAGCATAGAAGTATGCGATCAGTACGTGGAATGTACTAAGTATGCAAGGTAAGTAAAACCGCTTAACTAAAGTAAATCATTTAAAGCATTTCATAACATATCATAAGCTTTTAAATTTGAGGGGAGGGCTAGCATGCATTTTTTCTGAAATCATAAGCTTTTCATAACATGACTATACATAACTTCATAACATCATAGCTGACTCTAATGACTCAAAGCTGGAATGTGACATTTATAAGAAAAGCTTAACAACGAGCCAAACCTTGCTTTTAGAACATACATGTATAAAATAATAACCATGAGTAATGAATATGCAAATCTGAATCATATAGACAATGAGAGACTCGTCACTTAATTGACATACCACGATAGAGCTTACATGGTCCCGACTATCACACTCAAGTGGATAGAGCCATCCAAAATCTTTCCAGGTCTAAGAAAGGTACCATGATATCGATATCAAGCTCATGGGCTATTAGGGATGGGGATAGCTCATAAAGGAGGTCCCAATATTATAATAGTATAAACGTATGTTGGCGTGTAGTTTTGGGGCATAGGGTGATCGATCCTTAGCCCGCTCGGTGCTAGACTCTTCTCCCAAAATATGCAATGCTCTACATCGTATATAATGAAGCTCAACATTGTCATTTGACAAAGCTCAATAATGAAATCATGCATAGAACCAACATTGTATGAAAACGAAGCTCAATAATAACATACACCTCAATTATGAATTAATGCATATGAGAAGCTTTATTCCGAAACACACCACAAGCTCAAAGATAAGTGGGAGTATTTACTCCAAAACCATGTGGTAAGCTTACTTTAGAGATACTACATCATCATACTCGATAAAAGGTCCTTGCCCAAAACTTTATCATACTTTGATCTACTCAATTCATTTTTGAAAACAATATCATAATCATAGGTAGCTTTAGAAATGTGCTTTTCATCATCAAATCTCATCATCATCATACATTCATCATCATTCTCTTCTTTCTTGAATTCCTCATCCATGGGCATTTAATTTTATAAATTAGAAAGCACAATTTTAATTTGAAAATAATTTAAAATCTGCCCAAGCTTCACAATCCATCAATAGAAACATAATCTAATCGCACCCATGTATAGAAGTTGTAGAATTATGCAATTAGGTAAAAACCCCATAACTTGATCATAGGAATTTTCCATACTTAGATAGATATTGGGCATGGGTGTGGAAGGAAACATCCACTCATAACCCTACATACCTGGAAGGGATTGATTCCACCAAATCTTTGGTTACCCAAGAGAAAATTGGATGGAAACCTTGAATACTACCTTGGATCACCTCTTCAATCTCTCAAGCTTGCATGCATGTGCTGAATGACTTAGAATAGGTTTTTCCCTCTTAAAACCCACTAAAACGAGCCTTAAACGACGTAGTATAGGCTCCTAGGACTTAGGAATTACAGAAAATCCCTTTCTAAAATCGCAGAAAATAACTGTCAGGTGGTCCTAATGGACAACTTGACGACTCATCACTGGGGCAAAGGACTCGTCAGGCTGCTCGTCGAGTACACTGCCTAGCCTGACGTCCTAGGCTCGCAACGACTGACATAACAACTGGTTAAGGGTGACCACGACTCATGGTCACCAATCTTCAAGTCCACTATCACAGTTACTTCACTTCACACTTATATCACCCCACGACTCACACCACGACTCGTTACCACACCCAACGAGTCGTGGTCAACTTCCGTTAAGTGCACTGTCTTACCTTCTTCAATTTTCCCTCTCCCTTACCCCATGGCTGACCTAACGACTCGTGGTTTCAGACCACGAGTCATTCCCACACCCGTGGGGACCTTTTTTTCCTCCAAACTTCCCAACTCTCTCCTGGCCTCCCCACGAGTCACCTGACGATTCATTGGCTGTCCTCACGAGTCGTCCAATGACTCATTTTGTGCCTGCAACACCAGATTTACTTTTTCCCCATTTTGACTCCCGGGTCTGATCCTTGGGTTCCCGGGTGTTACAGGATACTAGAGGTCACATTTGTTTTGCTAGTGGGATTGCGACTTCATGAACTGGTCAGACTGCCATCTGATTAGGTAACAACTCTGATTGCCCTGCTGGTGGATGTTGTTGCAACTGCTTTTGTAACCTTTTCAACTTCGCTCTAGAGCTTCCCTCCTAAGCAAATGCAGTTGGCGTTCAGGTTCCAACAAAGGTTCCACCAGCTCTCTATTCCTTGCTAGTTCTGCAAGGACAACCTGTTACCTGCAATATAGCAAATGAAGAACAAGTTTTTCAATACTTAAGGAAATTAAAAATTACACAAAAACAGAAAAATTCACTAAACTTCGCCAATCCCCAGCAACGGCGCCAAAAGATTATTCGCTCCAGCACACGCGCAAGCATACGCGGTCGTACAAGTAATACAGTGGCCCTTTAAGAGCTGGATGTCGAACACACAGGGACTGTACCAATTCATTGAATATTAAAGTTCAAGTGTTAATTTAATCTTCACAAATGTTGATTATAGAAATTTTGTAAAGTTCTAATTAAATCTAGGGGTGATCACAAAATAATCGAGAAACAATATAAGAAACAACTAGAGTTAAGGCCTAATAATCATGCAATGCTTCAATTCTTAATGGTTCAAGTATGAAAACTTTAGTTATTATCTCACATAGTTAAAATGCAACGTTCATGGTCTCTCGAGCCTCTAAACATGACAAACTAGTCTCACACCTACATCATTGAGCAGGGATGTGACTTCCTAATTCATAAGCAATTTTATTACGTGGATGTGGTTTACGGAGTTTGTGCCCTTGATTATGGACCTTCGTACCTCTAATCATTTAACCTGACTTAGCTTCACAACTACTTCTACGAGCTTTCTGGGCTTCTATAACTGCACCCCGAGCATACAAGACTCTACTGAGGGTCAGTAATGACGCTACAGCATGAGGGAAGTCCATAAGTGAATAGACTTCAATATGGCTCTGCAGGCCTCAATTTGGTTCTTCCAGATGTCATATAGCTCATTTGAGCAACCTGTAGCCCTGCAGGTAGGTGTACTTCGACTTAGCCCTTCTAGGCGACATGTACGTAGGCATCTGCATGAGTAGCCAGAGGTGTTAGCCCCACGTTTAATAGCTGATAAGATTCCTATTTAGGTATCACATAGTCTATCAGATTATTAATAGCTATGGTGGATTCCTAAGCGACCTATATGGCAAGTTGTAAGTCGTATGGAGCTTATACAGCCACTGGCAATAAGTAGTTCAGCTAGCAAGCTACCACCCAGTTCATTAGGCAACCCTGGTGCCATTAACTCGAAGGTAAGGCTACTTTAGCAAGATTCTAGTTCTTCAGGCGCCAAAGTACGTCAATGGCCTGTAGGCGAGATTTACTACATATAGGCGTCGAAAACAGAAAATTATATTGCCAAGCTACGTCCTATGCTGCCAAACTTAACAAGAAATGCTCAACAGCTAACCACAATGCAAATAAACATGAACTACCATAAAAGTACAAGTTGTATCAACTATACAACGAGAATAACTTGCCGAAGGAGGTTAGCCTTAATATACATCAATTGCCGAACTCCGCTCTACCAATCCTGCTTCGATCAAGAACTCATAATTCCTCCGTATCTTAGCTCATACATCAAGGGAATAGGGCTATTTTATTTCAAGAAGTAGGCCAGAAACATCATCACGCAAAATACAACGACAACAAGTCATAACGAGTTCAATTCGTCAAAATCTTACAAATTCTTATAGATTAGAAGGGTAGAAGTAATTACTATCACTTGTAGAGGTACTAGTCTTAGATAGAGATGATTTATATGATTTCTATGACTTCTACTCACTAGGTCTTCGTCAAACCAAGCTAATTTCAAAGATTCAACTCCATAGGTATGTTCTTCCTGTTGACACCCAATTTTGACCTCCCTACGCCCCATATATGCTACCTACATTTATATGTTTTATTTACCTTTACGCAAAAATTTTGGCTTGCATTTATATTTATCAAACAATTTATTATCGTAATGTTGCGAAAATTATTTCAAATTACATATATATACATATAATTTGTATTAATTTTAATTTTTGATATTAAATAATTATGTCGTATATAATATGTTTCGTATTAATATACGCCCTTATTTTGATATATATATTTTTTACTTAACAAACTATTTACAATTTTACTAAATTTTACAAATTTATTTGCCTAATAGTATTACTCGAATTTAAAAATTATTTATGTTAATAATATAATTTTTATAATATTTGATAACTTAATTTTATTTTCTAGTCATTAAATTATTTATAAATATAATAATTTAATTATATAATTTGCATAAGTCTACTAAGATTTAGGATTTATTTATTAATAATAATATTTATATGATTTTCCTATAATTTAAACTATTCTATTATCAATTTATTAATTTATCCACAAATATAGTATATTTATTAATTTAATAGCAGCTAAATCCAATCTCATCCAATTTATTTAAATTCTAGCCATTTTCTATTCAATTTCATTCAATTTGTTTAAAGTTTAGCCAATTCTGATTGAATTATGTCAATTTTAGCCTATTTCTACCATTCTGGGTAATATTTAAATTCAATTTCAGCCTAAATTAATTCCTAACCATCCATCCCATCTAATCTAACGGCCCTGATTAAAACCCTACTCCCTTACCATAAATAATATCATCTACCCCAAACCCTAGAAAATTTCACTCACCCCTCTTCCCAACTCCAGACCGCCGCAACCTCTCTCTCCCCTCTCTCCTCTCACCCGCCGGAATACCACACGTCGCCCTCCTCTCTATCTCCCATCTCTGGAAAACCACGCCGCCACCACTTTTTCTCCCTCTCACCCAAACAACACCACACTCCCGCCATTTACACCAGCAGATCTTCCTCTGTTTCTTCTCCACCATCGCCGTCGCACACCACCACCTCCCACCGGAAAGCCGTACAATTGCCCGACCTCCCTCATTCTCCCGCAACGTCGCGCACCAACAAACCCAACCACCCACGCTGTCTCTTATCTTTTCTTTTCCTCCTCACTGTTCCGACGTCGCCCCACCACTTTCTCCTCTCTTTTCTCCTCCGGCTGGTCGCACCACTACACCGGAAAATCGCGCCGCCATCTTTTCTTTCCCTCTCTATTGACCAACATCGTCCCTCCCCTAATTTTTCCTCTCAAACCACCTCCTAGCCGACTAGAATCGGACAGATCTACGAAGATCTATCCGTAATTTTTTTTTTATTTTTCTCTTTGTTTTATTTATATATACGTAATAAATATATATATATAATAAATATATATATATAATAAATATGTGTATATATATAAATAATATATATATAAGTAATATATACTATTTTTTCTTTCTGTTTCATTTATATATAATAATATATATATATATATATATAATATATATTGTTCTTCCTTTTGTTTCATTTATATATATATATATATATATATATATATATATATATATATATATATATATATATAATAAATATCTATTAATTAATTAATTATGCCCGTTTGATTAGTATGTTTGTTCATGAGTTTTGTTCATGCCACGCCTTAATCTGACCCAATATTCTTGTAGAGTTGTTACTCAGTTATGCTCAGGGATATATTACTGTTCTTGTTGAATCTTGTGAAAGACATTCGTTGTTTTGATCGGATTTTTTTTGATATGCATATCTATGTCACGGTTACTCCATTCTCTTTGCCCTCTGTATAGGTTTTTCATATATTACCATGTCTTTGTAGACTTCTCTCGCTTTCTGACAAATATGATATATGGATACATTTCCGGTATTATAAATCTCTATGGATATGACTAGCTTCCATTAACATGTCTTCCAAGCTTTTATTTTTGTGATAATTGAAGTTCTTTGCTTAATTTTTAATTCCGTAATGTAGGTGTATGAATCCCCGGAAAGAATCTGTTTAATTAACGGTTACCTCGTCTTTCTTCCTATATCAAGGTTGATTCCTACATAAAAAATATTTTGTATGGTATTGAGGATTTTATTTGCACAATATGGAATAGCTAAGTACTCATTAATTTATGGAAATTCTCCGGTTTTGATTTGTTTCCTGCTCTAGTTATTCTAACCCTACTATTTCAGGATTTATCTTGCTCTATAATTTTATCTTTTCAATTCTTTTTTACTCCCTTTAATTATTCGGATAGTCAGAATATATGTTTATTTATGGGAAAAAGTTTAATTAGTCCTAACTTTTTGATTTCTTCAATTAAGAAAATTTTCTTTTAATTGATTGCTGAATTTTTCCTTTCCCTTTACCCCTCTAGCAATATAAATTCATCATCCCCTTTTCTTTTGAAGACATTCAAACATTGTAATTAAAATGGAATACTCTATTGCTCTATTCCTTTAAAAAATAATCACTTTCCCTCCCACTTCAACACGAGCACTGCTCGGGACCCACGAGGTCCTTGTGATCTTGACATGTTGAAGATCAGGTCTCAATTTGTTGGCCAAACCGTTCAAAAATTATTGGTTGTTGCTCTCTTCCTTATCCAGTTAACCGGTTAGTTATTTCTCCTTACTATTTTCACATAATAAGATGTGGAAATTCGTAGTTGCATCACGTTAGAATAAACTATTTTAAAATTTTGAGTGTTTTTGGGTCCCATAATGTGTGCTTGAATCCTTACAATTCAATTTGCTTGCATGAGTACTCTGTAAAAATCAAATAATTTGCAATTAGTATTTCGAATATACGTTTGTATGCGTGCATTTGTCGTCTTGTCTGTCAACAGGTCATTCCTTTGGGATAAAGTGTCGCCCGGGGTAGGATGGACGTCGGATTTATTTTTTTTAATTTAATTTCTATTTTGTATTTAATTCATTATATTCTTCAATTTTTTAATAATTGTAAAACGCTGATAATAGTAAAAGGGGTCTGGGGGCGGGGAATTGTGTGCTTTTTCTTTACTATTTTCTCTTAATTTGTCAAACTCGCCTAGAAAGAATGCTTATAGGAATAACACGTAATTGTTAGAAATCATGCTTATAGGAATTAACAATAATATAAGTGCCGATTAAATACTGCCCAAAAATTCTGTAGGATTTAATATGATCACGTATGTGCAAACAGGTAAAAACCTCATACAATTTTTTATTTGCAGATCTGTTCGCTTTTAAATTAATTCATGATAAATGCCATTAGTAACATGTTTATAGGAATTAATCTTTTAGATTGATTCACGTAATCATGAACCTGATCTGATTTATTTTCTCAACCATAAACCATAACCCATTTTACTTGTTCTTTGTCAGCTACTAGAAAATTTTATAGATATCATGCCTTTAGGTCCTTAAATAATTGAGTTGAAGTATGTTTTATGTTTAAACTTAAGCACTGTTGCCGCAGTTCTTAAAACAGACCTATTTGTCTTATTATAAATTATGTGTATAGGAGTTAAATAAGGTGTGCAAACTCTTCTTATTATTCAACCTAGAGATCATCCCTATAGGATAAGGTATTAACTTGTTTAAATCATACTTTTTATTTAATCACTACGCTATGTTCATCTATTTCAAACTGGCATTCCTTTTCGTTTTCTTTAATCCGTCCTCATTAAAAGATATTCCTAGTTTTATATGTAGTGCGGTGTATTTGCATTAAAAATCATGTTTAGTCCCTTGCACCTATTTAGAAATCATGTTCATAGGTTTAAGCGTAGAGACTTATTTGAAACCTTCATATGCTCGTTGTGTTAATTATTGTTTTGTTTAACGTTTAATCACCTTAACAACCCCTAGGATTTTTAGACCCAAAATCCAAATAATTGTCCAACGCCTCTTGGATATTAGGTTTGGGACGGGTAGACAAACGCTAGAGCGTTTAGTTTTTTCACCTAGAGCGTTTTAAGTTAAATAACCAATCAATTAGGTGGGTAGACGGGACATGATGGTCCATGCTCACTGGGTTAATACGAGCAATCCAAATGGTTGTGAAGTATTATTTAAGTTCACGGGGAGATCCCATTAGGTTAAAATAACCCCCCCCCTTCTCCCCCTTTATTAGTAGAACTACGTTTGACCTGATTCCTTTTAAGGGATATGTAGGCGCCTCACCGAGGTTCGGCCCCATAATTAAATAAATGTTTGTTTGGTTGTGTTTCGTGAAAAAAAATTTTTGCTTTGTCCTTTATTGTGTTACATTATTTTTGTTTATTTGATTTGCAACATTCATTGTATATATCATTGACGAAAAAATAAATTACTTTTTAAAATTCATTCTGTCTAATTTCTTTCTTCTTTCTTGTCTGCAAGTCTAATTCTCCATTTATTTATTTTTATCAATCCAGTTTAAATACAAATAATATAGGTTAAAATCAACTTTATCTGTTCGCCTAGTTAATTCCCCACGTTAATGAATCCGATCAAGAACCACCTTTGTGGACCTCTAAAGGTGCCTAACACCTTCCTTTTGAGGTAATTTAAGCCCTTGCCCGACTCTGGTGACTTAGGTAATCAAATAGACCTTTAGCTTAGAACGGTGCCCTAACGCACCTTAATTCGTTAGGTGGCGACTCTTCAATTTAATAACCCTAAAAGAGTTTTCACATGTTGTATCCCACTTTTCGCGAGAAAAAATGGGGCGCGACAACATGGCGACTCCGCTGGGGATTTTTAGGCTTTAACCACAACGTGTTCATTAAGTGGGGTCTTATTTGAGTTTAATTTCTAAAATTTGTTAAATATCGAGTTTAAAATCATTTACCTTCATTTATTTCTGTCAATATCTATATGATTTTGCCATGAAGTTACTAACCATTTTTCTTTCCTTTTTTCCCGTTATTATTTATTTTTTTTCTTTCAATTGTAATACACGATATTTATTCATAAATTGTTGCATTTTATTAAACTGGCATATCGCTCATATTTTCCCCCACTTGGGAATCTGTCACTATCACACAGGACAACGGTTGCGTGGTTTCACGGCCGTTCACCATTAAAACACCTCGAGGATTGTCTTGTGATTTGGTCGATCAGCGGTGCATCAACGGTCATAAGCTTCCTCACTCTCGAGTTGTCCGCTCGAGGGAAACGTGCCATACCCCACTCTTATTCCTAGGTCTTGACCGTGTACACCTTTAGTAAGGTATACACATCATATTAAACTTAGAAAAATCGCGACGTCCATGGTATCAAGATTAAATAGGAAAACTTCCCCTAAGTCTTAAGGGATTTTTAAATCCCGAAAAAGGCGATCCATAAATTATGTGCATTTTTTAGAGAAACAATATTTAAGTAATTTCATTTTGCTCCCGGGTGGGTAGGTTAGTCTAATTTTCCTTCGTGTTGCAGGTACAATGAGTCTCCCAACCTCTTACCCAAGATTTGGTATGGTTTGATGCATGTCTGTAGGAATGAAAACATGGTGGTGTGATTTAGGGGATTATGGACAGAATGAGGTGAGGAAGGTGTTGGGACACTTGCCTTCCCTTATGCAAGTTACTCCCTGTCGAGAACTCATAGAAGCATCCACTGCATTCTGGGACGAGAAAAGGGTAGTCTTCAAATTTGGCGATATCGAAATGACTCTGTTGTTGGAAGAAATCTGTGGGTATGTGGAAAACGTGAGCTTGTTATGGAGGAATAGGAAATGGGAAAAAGCGGAGATGATTATACTCAAACGCGTCACCCTAGAAGATGCGTGTGACAAGTTGGGATTGCAAGGTAGCAACATGGTATCCTTTGTAATGAAGGGAAGGATGCCGGAAAAATATTTGCTCAACCGGTTTGGTCATAATTCTTCTCGAGAAATCTACAAAGAAGAGATTTCTGATCCAAACTCGTGCATGAACAAAAGAATATTTGCTTTCACAGTTTATTTCTTAGGAATGGTGGTCTTCCCACGAGGAGTTGAGGAAGACATTGATATCCACCTTATTTCAGTCGTTCAAGCCTTATGCAAATGTATCGACAAAGGACCTTGCACAATTGTCCCAATGATCGTGGCCGACATCTATCGATCTCTGGGAAAGTGCAAAGATGGGTTTAAGCACTTCGAAGGATGTAACTTTATTGCTTCAACTCTGGCTTATTGAACATCTTCAAAAGGTGCATAGCAATCCAACCATGCCTCGGCCTACAGAAACCGATCACATTGCCACTCACCATTACAGGGTCACCATAGGAGTTAAGCCAATAAAACGGCCCGAAGAGGTAAGAAAATGGGGTTGAATGTTGGGTAATTTGACCGAAGACTCAGTACAGTGGATGTTCGATTGGTTTCCAAGATCCAACTTCGTGGTGTATACCAAGTATCGATATTACTTGGTTTTGATAGGACTTCGAGGTCTTCAACCGTACTCTCCAATGCGAACAATGCGGCAGGCTGGAAGAATGCAAATAATACCTAGGGTTGCTGACATGGATGCATACCAAGTGGATTACAAGGATGACTTTGTTCCATACGCTCTGGACATTGCAAAAGCATGGAACAAAAAGATCTACCTCGATGAAAAAAGCATAGAGGGTGACCGAAATCAAGCAGGCTACGTAACGGGATATATCAAGTGGCTACATGATGATTGGGCTAGTACTGCAATATCGAGCGTCAAGCGAGGTAAACATGTAGAGGATAAGGAGGCCCAAGAACAAACCCTCTATCGCCGTTTAAAAAGAAAGGTCCAAGATTCTGAGGCTTGTCACCGGCAGCTACACGACGACAATGCCAAAGAAATTGCTGAGATGGGCAAAGAATTAGAATATTGGAAGATCGAGCCTTAGGTCTAGATTCAAGGATACAGGATTTGCGTGATGAATTCAGCAAACATGGAGAAGAATGCCTGAATGGGGGAGCTATAGGGAAAGATCTAGCATTGGCCTATCTTTTGTCCAGTCGTCACTGTTTCGACAAAGTACTAGAAGATCCAAGGAAATCGGACGTCGATGAAGAAATTTTCAAGATTTAATGTTTTTTTAGTTTGTTTCTTGTAATTCTTGAAACTTTTATTGTAATAAAGTTTTATTTTGGGCTTATTTTGGGAGCAAAATGACAATACTTAACAACATGTTTCTCTCAAACTCGTTAGGCCTACCTCTGGCATAAAAAAGGCCCTAAAATTAGGAAATATGTCATTATTTTTGTTTGATCTTTACTTTAATGAACATTATTTCTAACCACTATTTTTTGTTTGTTGTTGGTCTTATTTTTCTCCTTCCCAAAGGTTGATCTGTGCAAACCTGGCCTACTACACAAGGTCAAAAGGGGCTCCTCCTTCTCCTCCTCCCATTCCTAATCGCAACAGGGGAAAGAACAAGATGGATGAGCATAACAGCAGTGGTAGCGATGCACCCAGAGATGAACGGGATAATTTCGAAGGAGTCGGCCCTCCGGGTTACAATGAGGTGATTATGAGGCTCGAGCAGAAAATTTTTGAGCTTCAAAAAGAATTATCACAAGTTCGCAACCTAAATACCCATACGGCATTATTTGGGACCCAAGTAGATGCCTCGACTTTGAAAGCACCAGCCAGTCTTCCTATGTCCTCACAACCCGCAGCTCCACGTCGACATTACCAATACCCTCCATATACTTATCCAAATCCGCCAGCTCCAGCTACCTCCCATTACCCATCACCAGCTCAAGAAATACTTCCTCCGACCAACATAAATGCAACCTATGCCCGCACTCACACCAACCTGATATATGTGGAAACGGC
This sequence comes from Datura wrightii, assembly GCA_035772735.1. Lineage (NCBI taxonomy): Eukaryota > Viridiplantae > Streptophyta > Magnoliopsida > Solanales > Solanaceae > Datura > Datura wrightii. The sequence goes on from JASDFA010000018.1 coordinate 152,412,032, forward strand.
GCCTGTAACTCATCATTTGGAGGAATCCGAGCCTTCAGAAAAGGATAGATTGATTCAGACTCTAGCAGAGGAGTTAAAGAAGATAAACAACAGGTTGCAAAATGTTTAAGGCAATAAGGGAATAACGAGTCTGGATTATGAAGACCTGTGCATACATCCGGATGTCGAATTACCGGAGGGGTACAAACCTCCCAAGTTCGAACCATTTAATGGAACCGGTGATCCAAGGGCCCACCTGAGATTGTATTGCGACAAATTGGTAGGAGTAGGACGAAATGAGAAGATAAGGATGAAGTTGTTTATGCGAAGTTTGACCGGTGAAGCTCTTAGGTGGTATGTAGAGCAGAATTCGAAGAAATGGTTTACTTGGGCAAAAATGGCAGCAGCCTTTGTGGAGCGTTTTGGGTTCAATACAAAAAATGCCCCTGACTTGCATTACATCCAAAAACTCAAGAGGAAGCCCACCGAAACTTTTAGGGAATTCGCAACTCATTGGAGGACTGAGGCCGCTAGAGTGCCATCCCCAATGGAAGAGTCACAGATGAAGGATATTTTCATGCGGGCTTTGGACCCGAAAGTTTATGACAGATTGATGCTTGTCAGCGAAAAAAGCTTTGCAGAGATTATCAAGCTGGGAGAGAAGATTGAGGACGGTATAAAGGATGGTACCATTATTAATTTGAATGCATTACAAGCGGCTAACAAAGCCTTGCAGTCTGGAACTGCTTCGGAAAGCCGCAAGAAGAAGGAAATAGGCACCGTTATGATGGCCCAGGGGCTGAAAAGTTATGTTTACAGACCCCAGACTCCAACCCCACACTACCAAATGCCAACCCCGCACTTCCAAACTTCACCCTACCAAACACCACCTCCACCATATCATGCTCCATCATCACCTTATCAAGCTCCATCACCGTATCAAAATCCCCATTCCTACCAAGCTCCATACCAAACTCCCCCTCCGGCCCATTTCCAAACACCTCCATCACATTACCAAGCCCCCACTTATCCCGTTTATAACACACAGCCCTCTTATTCACAGCCTTCTCACTCACGACCTTCTTCCTCACCAAGCCAAAGGCCTAGGGCTCAATTTGAAAGGAGGCCAGCAAAAACTTATACCCCATTAGCCGAACCAATTGACCAGCTGTATGTGAGATTGAAAGAAGCTGGTTACATTGAGCCTATTCCTGCGCTCCCGGTCGATACCCAAGCTAAATGGTATGACCACAACAAAGTGTGTATGTATCATTCGGGGATGAGGGGGCACACTACAGATTCTTGCAGGTCATTGAAGGACAAAATACAAAGGTTATTCACCTCAAGGATCCAACACCTAACGTGATAAGAAATCCTCTGCCAAATCACCAGGTGAACATGATTTCTTGTGATGAGGCTGAAGACTTGTTGAATACTATTGGGATGATTGAACACAAAGCAGGTTCTTCTTCAGACTCATCTAGGAGAGTACAGGTATGTCCTCCATTCGAGGTTGAGATAGCTATGCCAAGGCCTTCATTATAGTGGTAAGAGCTGCTCCAACGTCGTACAAGACAGTACCTTGGAGTTACAAGGAAAATGCCTCACAGAAAACAAAGGTGTTGGAGGCAGATGCGGCATAAGGAGTGACGCGGTCTGGAAGAGTATACACTCCTGACACTTTGGTTCAAGGAGCCGATAAAGGAAAGCAGCCAGCGGCGGAAGCAGAAAATAATGGGATTTGGAAAAAGGTGCAAGCAAAGGAATAGTCAGTGGTCGAATAGTTGAGCAAGACTCTGGCTCAAATTTCTATTCCATCACTTCTGTAGAGCTCTGATCAACACCAAAAGGCTTTGATGAAGGTGTTAGGATAAGCATATGTTCCTGCAAGCATATCTAGCAGTGAGGTGGCCCATATGGTAGGTCAGGTATTTGAGGCCCAGAAAATATCATTCCATGAAGATGAATTGCCTGTGGAAGGCATGGCCCATAACAAAGTGTTGCATATCACAGTGCAACACTCGGATAAATTCATCACCAAGGTATTGATTGACCTAGGCTCCGGTTTAAATATTTGCCCATTGAATACTTTGACCCGGCTGAAAGTTAACCTCGCCCGAATCAATCAATGGAAGATGAACGTCAAAGCGTTTGACAGTTTACAAAGGGTCACTATTGGAGAAATTGATCTAGACGTGCTAGTTGGCCCTACCACACTCACCATGACATTCCAAGTAATGGACATCCCAGCCTCCTACAATCTGCTATTGGGACGCCCATGGATTCATGTTGTAGGAGTTGTGCCTTTAACTCTGCACCAATGCCTGAAGTTTGAGTAGGACCATCAAGAGGTTGTGGTCCACGGGGATGAAAGCCGTCGAATTTACACTGCTCCTGTTATCCCTGTCGTTGAAGGAAAGGGAAGTTTAGACGGGGAAAGTTTCCACACCTTAGAGCTTGTCGGTGTCCTCGAGGAAGGAAGGTGGTGGAGCGATAAGATCTTAAGTATGCTGCTATGGTGGGGGTTTGAACCAGGCCGGGGTCTTGGAGCCAAATTGCAAGGAATTTCGGAGCCGCTGCAGGTAGCAACACAAAAAACCACTTTCGGATTGGGATATCAACCTACTGAAGAGGAGCTGGACAATTGGAAATATCCCTTGGGAAAGAGAAGTTTTTTGTTGCCAAACCCATTACCTTCGCTTCAGCAAACCTTCAGTTCTGACGGTTTTCTTGATGTTAAGCGGGCCGAGGAAGACGCCATGCCTCTCAGTCTAAGAGATTTGTTTTTGGATGAGCCAGGTGATAACAGCTGTAACGCCATTATCAATGGGGAGGAAGGAGGGGTCCCACAACAAGAAGAAGGAGTTCAAAGAGGAACCGCTAATTGCACAGCACCTCCATCCAGAGCTCGCCGGGCATCTGGGTAGACTAAAGGATCAATTTTCTACTATTTCAAAATAAATATTTGCTTCCAAAATTGTGAAATTTCTTTTGAATATTATGTCAAACTTTTGATCAATTTCTAATTAATAAAATCATTTTTCTTTCCATATATTTGATTCAATTTTATTTATTTTTAGCATTTCTAATATCGAACGAGTTGAATCTAAGGCCATGGCTTGTAATGAAACTGTACAACATAACATAGGCAATTCATTAAAAGCCGAAGAAGATGAGTTACCTACTGAAATTGTCAAGGAAGTAGAAGAGTTCGAGGACAAGCCCAAAGCAAATCTGACAGAGACCGACGTGGTAACTTTGGAAGATTCAGAAACACCCAAAGAGACTCAAGTCAGCACTCACTTTCCAAAAGATGAGATTAAGTAGTACATAGAGTTTCTGAAGGGGTATAAAGACATCTTCGCCTGGTCCTATGCTGATATGACAGGGCTTAGCCATTCCATAGTAGCGCATAGGTTGCCTACTGATCCAGCGTATCCCCCTGTGAAGCAAAAACCAAGAAAATACAAGCCCGACATGAGTTTGAAAATCCAAGAGGAAGTGGCTAAGCAGATCGATGCCGAAATCCTCAAAGTAGTAGAATATCTCACTTAGTTGGCCAATATCGTGTCAGTGCCGAAGAAGGATGAAAAGGTCAGAGTTTGTGTGGATTACAGGGATCTCAACAAGGCCATCCCTAAAGATGATTTTCCATTACCAAACATCCACATTCTTATAGACAACTGTGCCAAGCATGAGACATAGTCATTCGTAGATTGTTTCGCCGGCTATCATCAGATCAGAATGCATGAAGAGGATGCTGAGAAAATTGCATTCCTTTCCCCATGGGGCGTATATTGCTACAAGGTAATGCCATTCGGGTTAAAAAATGCTGGAGCCACCTACATGTAGGCCATGACCACCATCTTCCACAACATGATCCACAAGGAAATTGAGCTTTATGTGGATGATGTCATCATCAAGTCGAAGAAGAGATTAGATCATCTGGCAGACCTCAGAAAGTTCTTTGACAGATTGCGGAAGTACAATCTGAAGCTAAATCCGGCGAAGTGTGCATTTGGGGTTCCATCAGAAAAATTATTGGGATTTATCGTCAGCCGTCGGGGTATTGAGTTGGATCCAACCAAGATTAAGTCCATCCAAGAGCTCCCACCACCGAAAAGTAAGAAAGAAGTCATGAGCTTTTTAGGACGACTCCATTACATTAGTCGTTTCATTGCCCAGTCAACGGTTATTTGTGAGCCTATCTTGAAATTATTGAAAAAAGATGCTGCTACAGAGTGGACTCCTGAGGTGTCAACAAGCTTTCGATAGAATCAAGGATTATCCAAAGCCTCCGGTTTTAGTCCCACTAGAACAAGGAAGACCTTTGCTATTGTATTTGTCCGTGCTAGAAAACGCCTTTGGCTGTGTTTTGGGACAACATGACAAGACAGGGAAAAAGGAGCAAGCCATATACTTTTTGAGCAAGAAGTTCACACCGTATGAGGCTCGGTATACATTACTTGAGAGGACATGTTGCGCTTTGACTTGGGCTGCTCAGAAGTTGAGGCACTATTTGTCTGCCTACACAAATTATCTGATTTCCAGAATGGATCTGTTGAAGTATATCTTCCAAAAGCCCATGCCTACAGGGAAGCTAGCCAAGTGGCAGATATTGGTAAGTGAATTTGATATTGTCTACGTTACGCAGAAAGTGATAAAAGGACAGGCTCTTGCAGATCATTTGGCAGAAAATCCTGTAGATGAGGAGTATGAACCACTGAAGACATACTTTCCTAAAGAGGAAGTAACATTCATAGGAGAATATATTGCCGAAGAATACAATGGTTGGAGGTTATTCTTCGATGGAGCAGCAAACTTCAAAGGAGTGGGTATTGGAGCAGTATTGGTATCATAAACTAGGCAGCATTACCCTGTATCAGCTAAGCTTCGATTCCCTTGTACTAAAACATGGCTGAGTATAAAGCCTGCATCTTGGGTATGCGACTGGCAGTTGACATGAACGTGCAGTCATTACTGGTAATTGGAGACTCAGACTTGCTGATGCATCAAGTGAGGGGAGAATGGGCCACGAAGAACACGAAGATCTTTCCCTATCTGCATTGTGTGCAAGAATTATGCAAGAGGTTTATCAAGATTGAGTTCCAGCATGTTCCCCAAATACAGAATGAATTTGCAGATGCTATGGCTACATTGTCTTCAATGATCCAGCACCCTAATAAAAATTACATTGATCCCATTCCTGTTCACATACATAAGCAGTCGGCTTATTGCTTTCATGTTGAGGAAGAACCAGACGGTGAACCATGGTATGCTGACATCAAAGGGTATCTGAAAAATGGGGGTTATCTTGAGCATGCTACAAGCGTCCACAAACGCACGATTCGGAGGCTAGCCAATCAGTTTTTCCTAAATGGAGAAATCCTTTATAGGAGGACCCCGGACTTGGGATTGCTAAGATGTGTTGACACTAAGGAGGCAACAAATTTGATTGAGGAAGTTCATGCTGGAACTTGCGGGCCCCACATGAATGGTTTCGTATTGGCGAAAAAGATCTTGAGAGCTGGCTATTTTTGGTTGACTATGGAGACGGACTGTATCAAGTACGTGCAAAAATGTAATCGCTGTCAAACCCACGCAGATGTGATTTGAGCTCCTCCTAATGAGCTCCATGCCATGAGCTCGCCTTGGCCATTCGCAACTTGGGAAATGGATGTAATTAGTCCCATCGAGCTGGCAGTGTCTAATGGACATAGATTCATTCTGGTTGCAATTGACTACTTCACTGAATGGGTTGAAGCTACCTCTCACAAGTCTGTCACAAAGAACGTGGTGACAGATTTTGTCCGCGACCATCTCATTTGCCAATTTGGGGTACCTGAATCTATTATTACCGACAATGGTGCTAATCTGTATAGTGACTTGATGAGAATGACGTCTGAAAACTTCAAGATCAAGCACCGCAATTCTACTGCATATAGGTCGTAAATGAATGGAGTCGTGGAGGCTGAAAACAAAAACATCAAGAGGATTTTGCGCAAAATGATTGATAACTATAGACACTGGCATGAAAAGCTGCCTTTTGCTTTGTTGGGGTATCGTACCACTCTCCGAACGTCTACTGGAGCTACGCCTTATATGTTGGTATATGGTAACGAAGCAATGATACCAGTTGAAGTGAAAATTCCTTCTTTGAGAATCATTTAAGAAGCAAAACTGAACGATGTAGAATGGGTGCAATGTATATTCGAGCAACTAGCACTCATTGATGGGAAAAGGATAAATGCAATCTGCCATAGTCAACTTTATCAGAACAGGATGATCAAGGCCTTTAACAAGAAAGTTTGACCAAGACTTTTCATGCCCGGGCAACTGGTTCTGAAACGGATTTTTCCACATCAAGATGAAGCTAAAGGCAAGTTCTTGCCTAACTGGCAAGGTCCTCATATAGTTCACCGAGTGATGACAGGAGGAGCACTTATCCTAGAAGAGATGGATGGTGAAATCTGGCCTAAACCTATCAACTCGGATGCGGTTAAGAGATACTACATTTAGATTGGGATTTTGTTTCTTTTTTCTCTGTCTTGTAACCTGAACTACGTCAGACCTGATTCCCATTTAAGAGGGATACGTAGGCGTCCCTGTGGGACTCGGTCTATTATTATAAAATTTTCTTCTCCCCTTTCATTAAAAAGGTTCTCGGTCATTTTGATACATTTTCCATGTTGTTTCCGTTAACAAGCTACAACTGGGGCAGAATTTTTAAGAGGACCTCAAAAATTCGCAACTCGTCATTTGCAAGGAAGTCTATATCATTTTCTACACTGGGGCAGAAATTTTGAGAAGGATCCTAAAATTTTGTCAAACTAGGTTAAGACAAGGTTTCAATTCACAAAGGATGTCGTACGATTTTAAAATATGTCATGGCCCCTGATTTAACTCAATTTTTCTACGTATCTCAAACTTATTTTACTTTTACTAAGTTATTTGCCTTTTTGTCTAAACTTTGTGCCCGAGCGTATACCTGGACGGAATTCAACAACAGATGTCTAATGAATAGAAGAAGGCTACAGGATAGATACACAGATCAACCTCCCCTTTTTCAAACTAATGATTTTCCTTTGAGCGCAGAAATAATGCAAATGCAAAAGGCAGAGATGGAGAACGTCTTGTCACAAGGCGACATAGAGCTAACTCATTCTTCCTTATGCCCTATTTATATCTTTCTATTCCATCATCTGAGCCTGTATTCATATTTTAAACTATTACATGCATTCTCGAGCCCATGATATACATGAAATATGCATTTGAACCCGTCATACTTGCATTTTGATCCCGTATCTACATTTTTGAGCTCTTTATATGTGACTTTCAAACCCATATTCGCATTTTAAGCCCGTGATATGCATTTTAATATATGCATTTGAGCCATATTTGCATATGATATACATTTATATATACATCTGAGCCTGTGTTATACATTTTGACATATGCATCTGAGCCCATATTTGCACTTAAGCCCGTATTTGCATTTTAAGCCCGTGATATATGATATGCATTTTTTGATATACATCTGAGCACTCGATTGCATCTTAAGCCCTTGATATAGATAATATATGCATTTTGAGCCCGTATTTGCATATTAAGCCCGTGATATACATTTTTTATGCGTCTGAGCCCGTGTTTGCATTTGATATATATTTGAGCCCGCACCTTCATATCGAGCCCTTGATATATGAAATATATGTATTTTGAGCCCGTGTTTGCATTTTGATATACATTTGAGCCTGAATCTGCATATCAAGCCTTTGGCATACGAAATATATGCATTTTGAGCCCGTATTTGTATATTGAGCCTGTGATACATTTTTTTATATATGCGTCTCCTCCCGTGTTTGCATTTTGATATACAGTGAGCCCGCACCTGCATTTGAGCCCGTTAAGCCCGTTATTTGCATTTCCAGCCCATTTTACGCATTTTGAGCCCGTGGTTGCATTCTGAGCCCTATGATTTATTTGCATTGAGCCCGAATAAACCAAATTTTTAATTGAACTATTGAGGCTCTCGAATAATTTGCTTTCTTTGAATTAGCATTCTTCCTCTCATCCGAAGGCGTCATGGTCTAAAGGCACCATTTCATAGCCTGTAGACATCATGTCATGGCCCGAGGATTTACTTTCCAATTTATCATGCTCCTAAGGCATCATTTTTCATGGCCTGTGGACATCATTTCATGGCCTAGCGAATTTATTTTCTGCTTATTATGCTCCTAAGGCATCATAGTCTAAAGGTGTCATTTTTCATGGCCTGTAAACATCATTTCATGGCCTAAGGAATTTATTTTGCGTATCATGGCCCAAGACATCATGGCTTAGAGACATCATTGTCTTATCTCAAAGCAAAACTTTCATCGTCTAAAGGGAACTGCATCATGTTTAAAATTTTGCATCCGTTTATTTTACGAAGTATTTGATGCATATGCTTTGGTTGTTTACGCGAACGTCGAGGAGTAACAAGCTACAAATGCTAACATCTTTCCTATTATCTTCTCAACTTACCCCAATTCTTGAACCTTATTCTCACCTGACTCATTTTGTAATGCATTCTAAATGTTATTAATTCGTGCTACCCCAGCCTTATCCAAGCCTCGTGTTGTCAATTTTTAGGGATCTTGATCGTCCATAAATCTGAACTACACGCGGCCTGATTCTCGTGAGACCCGAGATATGTAGGCGACTTGATATTAAAATCTCGGCCGCAACATCTTCACAACCCCATCTCGTTTCATCTGGCCCTACCAAAAAAATTTCTTTTGGTCGGACAAAATTGGCTACTAGGTCAACGTTCTTTGCTCAACAATTCATTCTTCATTTCCGAGCAAAGAAGGGACAGTTGTTGACACCCAATTTTGACCTCCCTACGCCCCATATATGCTGCCTACATATATATATATTTTATTTACCTTTACGCAAAAATTTCGGCTTGCATTTATATTTATCAAATAATTTATTATCGTAATGTTGCGAAAATTATTTCAAATTACATATATATATACATATAATTTGTATTAATTTTAAGTTTTGATATTAAATAATTATGTCGTATATAATATGTTTCGTATTAATATACGCCCTTATTTTGAAATTTATATTTTTACTTAATAAACTATTTACAATTTTACTAAATTTGATAAATTTATTTGCCTAATAATAATACTCGAATTTACAAATTGTTTATGTTAATAATATAATTTTTATAATATTTGATAACTTAATTTTATTTCCTAGTCATTAAATTATTAATAAATATAATTATATAATTATATAATTTGCATAAGTCTACTAAGATTTAGGATTTATTTATTATTAATAATATTTATATGATTTTCCTATAATTTAAACTATTTTATTATCAATTTATTCATTTATCCACAAGTGTAGTATATTTATTAATTTAATAGCAGCTAAATCCAATCTCATCCAATTTATTTAAATTCTAGCCATGTTTTATTCAATTTCATTCAATTTGTTTAAAGTTTAGCCACTTTCTGCTTAAATTATGTCAATTTTAGCCTATTTCTACCATTCTGGCTACTATTTAAATTCAATTTCAGCCTAAATTAATTCCTAACCCAATAACCCAATTCGCGACCCGTGTATATACCCATAACCCTACCCAAAATTCCTAATTAAATCCTAGCCATCCATCCCATCTAATCTAAAGGCCCTGATTAAAACCCTACTCCCTTACCTTAAATAATATCATCTACCCCAAACCCTAGAAAATTTCACTCACCCCTCTTCCCAACTCCAGACTGCTGCACCCTCTCTCTCCCCTCTCTCCTCTTACCCGCCGGAATACCACACGCCAGCCCTTCTCTCTATCTCCCATCTCCGGAAAACCACGCCGCCACCACTTCTTCTCCCTCTCACTCGAACAACACCACACTCCCGCCATTAACACCAGTAGATCTTCCTCCGTTTCTTCTCCACCATAGTTGTCGCACACCAACACCTCCCACCGGAAAGCCGCACAGTCGCCCGACCTCCCTCATTCTCCCGCGACGTCTCGTACCAGCAAACCCGACCACCCACGTCGTCTCTTCTCTTTTCTTTTCCTCCTCACTATTCCGACGTCGCCCCACCACTTTCTCCTCTCTTTTCTCCTCCGGCTGGTCGCACCACTACACCGGAAAACGACGCCGCTATCTTTTCTTTCCCTCTCTATTGACCAACATCGTCCCTCCCCTAATCTTTCCTCTCCGACCACCTCCTAGCCGACTGGATCCGGACAAATCTGCGAAGATCTGTCCGTAATTTTTTTTATTTTATTTTTATCTTATTTTTTATTTTTCTCTTTATTTTGTTTATATATATGTAATATATATATATATATATATATATATATATATATATATATATAAGTAATATATACTATTTTTCCTTTCTATATAATAATATATATATATATAAATAATATATATTGTTCTTCCTTTTGTTTCAGTTATATATATATATATATATATATATATATATATATATATAATAAATATCTATTAATTAATTAATTATGCCTGTTTGATTAGTATGTTTATTCATGAGTTTTGTTCATGCCACGCCTTAATCTGACCCAATATTCTTGTAGAGTTGGTATTCAGTTATACTCGGGGATATATTACTGTTCTTGTTGAATCTTGTGAAAGACATTCGTTGTTTTGATCAAATTTTTTTTATATGCATATCTATGACAGGGTTACTCTATTCTCTTTGCCCTCTGTATAGGTTTTTCATACATTACCATGTTTATGTTGACTTCTCTCGCTTTCTGACAAATATAATATATGGATACATTTCCGGTGTTATAAATCTCTACGGATGTGACTAGTTTCCATTAACCTGTCTTCCAATCTTTTATTTCTGTGATAATTGAAGTTCTGTGCTTAATTTTGAATTCCGTAATGTAGGTTTATAAATCCCCGGATAGACTCTGTTTAATTAACAGTTACCTCGTCTTCTTCCTATATCAAGGTTGATTCCTACATAAAAAATATTTTGTATGGTAGTGAGGATTTTATCTGCACAATATGGAATAGCTAAGTACTCATTAATTTATGGTAAATTCTCCGGTTTTGATTTGTTTCCTGCTCTAGTTATTCTAACCCTGTTATTTCAGGATTTATCTTGCACTATAATTTTATCTTTTCCACCTATGCAAAATTATCGTGATTACTTTAAAGTATTAAATGACAACTCTCTCTTTGCATTTTTTTATGGACAATTTATAGTTGTTTGATAAGCTCATCGATCTCGTCAGTTTGCATGATCTGTGACAATATTTAATTTTATGTCATTTTATTTTCTTATGACATTTTATGCTATCCTTCCCTTAATTAATCAAGGCATCTCAATTATTTATTTATTTATCTATATTTGTGATAAACTTGTTTGGGATTATTTTTTCCTTTCATAACAGCTTTAGACTAATTATGGTGACTCATGATTTCGTATTTTTATGTGATTAGCATGTAAACAATAATATTCAAATCTTTTTTTTTTTGGTAAGATGAATGTGTGTCCTTTATTAATGGAAATCTCTCATAAGTGATTATTTCCCTTCCTAATTTTCTTCCATTGATTTGGATATTTATTTATTTATGTTTATACCCTAATTGATTGTATTCAAGGAAAACCCACTTGATTGCTTATTTCTTTCCTTAATTGATTTAATACTAGTAATTATTGATTGATTTGGCACCGTACTGATTTGATATTTTTAGGGAATAATTACTCTTGGCTGATTCTTTGCTTTGATCTGGTCATAATCAATTCTTTTTTACTCCCTTTAATTATTCGGATAGTCTGAATATATGTTTATTTATGGGAAAAAGTTTAATTAGTCCTAACTTTTTGATTTCTTCAATTAATTTTAATTGATTGCTGAATTTTTCCTTTCCCTTTACCCCTCTAGCAATATAAATTCATCCTCCCCTTTTCTTTTGAAGACATTCGAACATTGTAATTAAAATTGAATACTCTATTGCTCTATTCCTTTAAAAAATAATCACTTTTCCTCCCACTTCAACACGAGCACTGCTCAGGACCCACGAGGTCCTTGTGATCTTGACGTGTTGAAGATCAGGTCTCAATTTGTTGGCCAAACCACTCAAAAATTATTGGCTGTTGCTCTCTTCCTTATCTAGTTAACTGGTTGGTTATTTCTCCTTACTATTTTCACATAATAAGATGTGGAAATTCGTAGTTGCATCACATTAGAATAAACTGTTTTAAAATTTTGAGTGTTTTTGGATCCCATAATGTGTGCTTGAATCCTTACAATTCAATTTTCTTGCATTAGTACTCTGTAAAAATCAAATAATTTGCAATTTGTAGATTTCGAATGTACATTTGTATGCGTGCATTTATCGTCTTGTCTGTCAACAGGTTATTCCTTTGGGATAAAGAGTCACCTAGGGTAGGATGGACTTCAGATTTATTTTTTTAATTTAATTTCTATTTTGTATTTAATTCATTATATTCTTCAATTCTGTAATAATTGTAAAACGCTGATAATAGGAAAAGGGGTCTGGGGGCAGGGAATTGTGTGCTTTTTCTTTACTATTTTCTCTTAATTTGTCAAACTCGCCTAGAAAGCATGCCTATAGGAATAACGCGTAATTGTTAGAAATCATGCTTATAGGAATTAACAATAATATAAGCGTCGATTAAATACTGCCCAAAAATTCTATAGGATTTAATATGATCACGTATGTGCAAACAGGTAAAAACCTCATACAATTTTTTATTTGCAGATCTGTTCGCTTTTAAATTAATTCATGATAAATGCCATTAGTAACATGTTTAGAGGACTTAATCTTTTAGATTGATTCACGTAATCATGAACCTGATATGATTTATTTTCTCAACCAGAAATCATAACCCATTTTACTTGTTCTTTGTCAGCTACTAGAAAATTTTATAGATATCATTCCTTTAGGTCCTTAAATAATTGAGTTGAAGTATGTTTTATGTTTAAACTTAAGCACTATTGCCGCAGTTCTTAAAACAGACCTATTTGCCTTATTATAAATTATGTGTTTTGGAGTTAAATAAGGTGTGCAAACTCTTCTTATTATTCAACCTAGAGATCATCCCTATAGGATAAGGTATTAACTCGTTTAAATCATACTTTTTATTTAATCACTACGCTATGTTCATTTATTTCAGACTGGCATTCCTTTTCGTTTTCTTTAATCTGTCCTCGTTAAAAGATATTCCTAGTTGTATATGTAGTGCGGTGTATTTGAATTAAAAATCATGTTTATTCCCTTGCACCCATTTAGAAATCATGTTCATAGGTTTAAACGCAGAGGCTTATTTGAAACCTTCATATGCTCGTTGTGTTAATTACTGTTTTGTTTGACGTTTAATCACCTTAACAACCCCTAGGACTTTTAGACTCAAAATCCAAATAGTTATCCAACGCCTCTTGGATATTAGGTTTGGGATGGGTAGGCAAACGCTAGAGCGTTTAGTTCTGTCACCTAGAGTGTTTTAAGTTAAATAACCAATCAATTAGGTGGGTAGACGGGACATGATAGTCCGTGCTTGCTGAATAATACGAGCAATCCAAATGGTTGCGAAGTATTATTTAAGTTGCACGGGGTGATCTCATTAGGTTAAAATAAGCCCCCCCCCCCCATTAGTAGAACTACGTTTGGCCTGATTTCCTTAAGGGATACGTAGGCGCCTCGCCGAGGTTCGGCCCTATAATTGAATAAATATTTGATTGGTTGTGTTTCATGAAATTTTTTTTGCTTTGTCCTTTATTGTGTTACATTATTTTTGTTTATTTGATTTGCAACATTCATTATATATATCATTGACAAAAAAATAAATTACTTTTTAAAATTCATTCTGTCCAATTTCTTTCTTCTCGCTTGTCTACAAGTCTAATTCTCCATTTATTTATTTTTATCAATCCAGTTTAAATACAAATAATATAGGTTAAAATCAATTTTATCTGTTCGCCTAGTTAATTCCCCACATTAATGAATCCGACTGGGAACCACCTTTGTGGACCTCGAAAGGTGCCTAACACCTTCCTTTCGAGGTAATTTAGTCCCTTGCCCGACTCTGGTGACTTAGGTAATCAAATAGACCTTTAGCTTAGAACGGTGCCCTAACGCACCTTAATTCGTTAGGTGGCGACTCTTCAATTTAATAACCCTAAAAGAGTTTTCACATGTTGTATCCCGCTTTTCGCAAGAAAAAATCGGGCAAGACACTTCCTAGGCCCGAGATTCATTACCCAAGAGGAATTTATAATTAGACGTGATTTGATAGCGTAATTTACCTTCAATTGATGAAAAATTAGAAAAGAAAAATCGCTATGGTCGCTGCTATGTTTTGGAAATGTTTTAAATGAAACAATACACACAATTTAAATATATATAAGGGGGGCAGTTTAGGGGGTCCGCAGCGCGCCTCCCATTGCGGAGGAGCGGGGTGTGAGGGGCCACTCCCTGCGTAGGAGAAGGGTGCACAGCACGGCGTAGAGCTCCTTCCACCCGCTCGCTCGATAACGCGCTCCCACGTTCCATCTTTGACCCTTCTCCCGCATGCCCCACTCTAAGAACTCCCAATGCACAAGCACACATCGGTTAGACAATGAAAAACTTACAGGGTGTAACATGGAGGAAGCCTAGGATTGAAATATTAAAGTGTAACACATATGGGGCTAGCAAAGGCAACCCAAGCCAAAGCTCTTGTAGTTTCTACCTAAGAAACAGTGGAGGAGATCTAATTTATTCTTAAGCTAAGTAGATAGGAATAACAACCAATATGAAAGCGGAAATAATGGCAACATTGGAAGCTTTGAGGTACTATTTGGCACAAAGCTTACAAAATATTCTCCTTGAAACTGATTCACTTTGTATAAGGAATATTCTGTAAGATGAGTAAAGTACCTTGAGAATTAACAGAGAAAGTTGAGGAAATCAGAGCAGTTATACTAAGGCTAGGGTCACAAATCACCAACGTTTTTAGTGAAGCAGATTAGCTAGCAGACTACCTTGATAATACAGCTATGGAGTAGGAGGGACTGTATCAGTTTCATACATTTCAAGATCTCCCAACTTTTGGAAAGAAGATATTAAACACAAATAAGACACAAGTCCCATCAATAAGAATCAAGACATTGTAGGATAAGACAACAGTAATCATGTAAGCGTTTCAAGAATTAATAAAGGAGGACCTACGTACTCACAACTATCATATTTACAAAGACTGTCACAATACCAACATTAGCATTTTCGTTATGCATAAACTAGTTAGTTTAAGCTACTTCAACTATCAAAAGGATATTCCAGCAAAAATAATGGACTGCGAGGTCAAATCTAAGCTCCAAGACTTGGGACAATAGAAACCCTAATAAAAGGATGGTGAGAGCATAATTGGTTTCACCTCGACCTCATCTTGTAAAGAGAAGATCAATATCAACAATGAAAGACCAGGGTAAAGTAATAAAGAAAGGATTACTTATATAGAGGAAGTTTGTAGATACTATTGATTTCAATCCTTATCAGAACAATGGGGATATGAATTAACCCCATCCACCGAAGGATACAACTATAAATCAAGAATGAAAAGGTTAAACAAAAGGCAAAATCGATACAAAACCTTGACAAACACTTACTTGAAAGTCGATGGCTCGAATGAGCATAAATCCGGAAGCGAGAAGAGGACCACGAGTGAATATGACCTATAGGAGGACCAGGGTGAGACGATGATTTCACTAAATACCTCAAGCAGCATTCTCAATAGATATTTTAGGTTGGATAAGAGTGTCAAATACATTTCTTAGGAAGTTCAACAGATATATAGCGATATTTTCTGGGTCGAGTCTCTTTGTTTTGGACCTAATCTTTTGTTGTTTTGATTTTTTGTTAGCTTTTTTCTTTTGGGTCAATTTGAACCGTTTTGTTGTTCTTTCAAATTTTAGCTATTAATAAAATAAGTCTCCTAATCAATTTGGACTATATAAAAAAAAGAAATTATGAGACATAAATCCTAATTTTTTTTCAAGTATATTTTGTTGGTATTTTAGGTCTTATAATTTCAAGACCTAAATCGTAAATTTTTAAAAAGTATATTTTTAAGTATATTTTATTGGTATCTAGATCTTGAAATTACGGGACCTAGACTCTAAATTTTTAGAAGGTATTTTTTTTAAGTATATTTTGTTTGTATTTTAGGTTTAAAGTTTATGATTCATTATTCATGTTTAAATGACATTGCAATTGTATCCTCAATTGGTAAGTTTGAAATTTATTGTTCATTAATGATTATCAATCCTAAACTAACTAACAATTAAATTTTCATCCTAAAACCAATTAACAATTAACTAATTAATAAAAAAACTTTTACCCTAAACTAATTAACTAATTAAGTTTTAAACTTAATTAACATTAGGAAAATAATTAATTTAACACATTAACATTATGAAATTAGATAAATATCAAATTAACAAATTAGATAAATAATAAATTAATATATAACTAAGTAATACATTAACAAGTATATTATCTAACTAATTAACACATTAACAAGTAAATTATCTAACTAATTAGCACATTAAAATTTGACATGATTGACAAGTAAATTGATGTAACTTAAAAAGAAATTAACAATTAACTCAGACAATGTACTATCATGAATAATTAACAAGTACTAAAATAACTAAGAAATAATACAACAACAAACATTTAATGAACAATTAACCAAGGAAGCTTTTAACAATTAATTACAACAACAACCAAAAATAAAAAAGAAAAAAAGGCGGGGCAGTGACTGCCAAGAAAAAGAAATGAAATCAAGGGAAAAGGGGCGGGAGAATACGATTGTTTCCAAACCGAGATCAATAAATAAATTAACATGCTTGGGAGTATTATATAATAACCATTAAATAGAAAAGATCAAAAACAAATACCTAAATCGAAGTAACTTCAGATTTAACTCGAATTATTCAATTTTTTTCAAAGTTCAAACTTAGAATCTTGTTCCTTGACTTAAATATACCAAAAATCTTAATTTTGAGGGTAAAGTTTTAAAAAAGAAAACGTTTTTAGGTAGTGGAGCTCACCTTAATAACAGTTCCGTTGTTTAAAAAAAATAGAATTGGTTAGAGACTTTTAGGACTTATATAACGTACTAATTTAATGCGTTGTATGCCTCATTGAATCTTAATAATTAAGGCTCAATTCGTCAACAGAAAACATACAACACACTAAATATAGATAGAAATTGAAAACTTTATTTTTTTTATTTTGATCAACTTTATTTTTTTTTTCAAAGTCATTTAGATTTCGGACTCATTTTTATCCAACATGTAATAAAAAATTCCTCTTCGTCCCTTAGATAATGCTGTTTATCTTTTTAATAAAATTTATTAATCAAAGGATGAAGCCACAATTAATCATGTCAAATATTACTTTAATAATGGTGGCAAGACCTTGACTTGACTAGATTCTTGCAATGTGTTTAAGATTAATTGCTCTAGCTTTTTTGTTTTTATGGACTATGTAAAAATATTAGTAATATACACGAAATTTGAAAATATAAGCATTAATATATTATTAAAAAATGTAAAAAAGATGTAATTGATACTTTGAAAAATATTTGTCTCGCAAAGAAATAAAATTATAATGTTGTTTTAAGTATGTGTTGATGTTTGTGAAAAAGTAATAATTATTGAAAATGTATAATGTCAATAAATTGATAACAATTTTAATATGTACATGATAAAGGCTAATTATCAATAAGTTGTTGGAAAATAAAAAAAAGGGATAATAAATTAATCAAATCCTAAAATACAAATAATTATCAATATATTGTGCAAAAATTTAAAAGATGAGCAAAAATTATATTTTGTGCTATTGAACTATCAGAAAGCATGAAAAAAAATTAATTTAAAGGATAGATAGCCAAAATTAGTTAACAGAGGCAAATAGTCTTAATGGGATAATCAGAAAATTGTGCCATTAATCGTATTATTTGTGTAAATAATTTTTCAAACACCATGCTGCAAGATGATAGTGGGCACACATGAGACTATCTTGAAGATGTACGTATTGGGATCATAAAATATCTATACAATCCACTCTACGAGTGAATAGGTCCGCATATATCTCCATGTATACAATCAAAAAATTTAGAGGTCGTTTGGTTACTGGATAAGACCCAAGTTAATACATGAATAATTTTGCTATTCATATATTAATTTTATATATTGTTTGGTTTTCAAATAGGATAGTTATTCATGCATTAATCATATAAAATGTTTAGTTGGTAGGTTTCAAATGTTTTATTAAAGTTATTCATTTATTAATTCTATACGGTGTTTGATTGTGTTTAAGTAATTCAGCATAAATTAATCACATAACTTATGAGAAAATTTATGTATAATTTTATGCGGGATAAAAGATGGAGTAAGTTATGTAAATATTAATTATACATAGATTAAAATAATAAAATTACACCTTTACTTTTATTAATTTATTTTAAACTTTTTTTTAATTTGATATTTTTTTAAAAAAAAATTATCTCTTTCTTTTGTGTATATTTATCCAAACCTAAGTATCACTTTTTTTGTACTCAGTGTATATATTTTCTTTAGGTAATATGGATAATTTATATATTATATAAAATTTTACAGACAATGAAAGGTAGCCATCAAGTATAGAACTTTGAACAAAAGTAAATACGACACAGTTTTTTAATATCGGTGTTATTCGATACCTATTAACCTCAAAAATCAAATTGTGATTTTTTCTTATTCGGTGTACTTTTTTTTGGCAATATCAATTTTTTATTTTTTGGTAATAAGAATATTTACACTCTTAATTTTTTTTTAAAAAAAAATTAAAATTATATAATAGAATTTTATACTATTTGTTTACTTATTTATTTATAAATAATATATATTAATTTACGAAAAATTAAATATTCAGTAATCGATAATTCATGTATAGTAATCTCTACATAACTAAACCCTAGATAAATAATACCTACATAACTAATACTTGCATAACTAATACATGAATAACTAAAACATGCACAACTAATTCCTGCATAAAATAATACATAGATTCCCTCAACACTAATTCATATATTACTAATACCTGCATAATTTTAACTCGAAATCACATGGCCTCTTAGGGAATTAGCCTACTAATCAACTTGCTATAATAACAAGTATCATGAAAATTCATCACTTGCAAGAATCTTCATACTCTTAGATGGATGCCTATTTTCATCGATTCGTCCCATTAGTATTGATCTAGGATGACCGACACACAAAAGCATTGATCTTGGGAATAATTACGTGCCCAAGTGCTATTTTATAACTTAATTAAGTCATGTTTTCCAATTAAATTAATTACATTTTCATGTGATTTTGAATATTTTGTGGGTATGCACTAATCAACATGATTAGTCCTTGTTTTGTAGGTGTAAAATGCATGTGAAGGATTAAACAATGACGGTTGATGCAAAGGAATGAAGTTCGGACTTGATGGCAAATGAAGGCAACATGGTAGGCCAAAGGGAAGGCTGGCTGTGCTTGGCAGCATGCCATGCTGTGCGTGTGCCGCGCCCAGCGTCGTGCCATGCTGTGCGTGTGCCGCACCCAATGCCGTGCCACGCTGGGCGACGCACACAGTCTAGCGCGAGGACCTGCTGAGGAACACAAACCAGTAAGCCTTCGCGTTTGCTCTGTGGCACAGAGGCAATTTGAGGCGTCCAGCAGCGTGCCACAGAGTAGTTTCATGCACAACCAAATTAAGCAAAATTTCACTTAGTATAAATTAAAACCTTAGCAATGTCACGAAATATTCTTGGTAAACCATAAAGGAGCGAAGGGAGAATGTAAGAACTCTACTTAGGGTTCCTTATTTTTCATTATCTTTTAATTATTCTTGTAAGTACTCTACTTTAAACATGTTTTTGATTATTTGTATGAACGTGAGTAGCTAAAACCCTTCTTCTAGGGTTGAGGCTGCATAAGATGATTGAAAATGCATGAATTCGTAATTGGTTTGAGTTTTAGTTGTTGTTTTGTCTTACATTCTTTCTTATTTATATTTTTATGCTTGATCACTATGAAAACAAATGTGTTAAGCTTAGGTTAAAGCTTGAAAAAGTAACCCTAGGCTAGAACATGAGAATGTAGGGGGAAAGTTCCTACTTTTATGATAGGATTCGCAATTAGGATAGAAATTATACCTAATTTTTCTTGCTTGGTTACTAAAACGGGAAGAGCTAGACACCAACTTAGAATTATCACATCGCCACTTGTAGAAGTAGTTGTGAAGCTAAGTCAGATAAATGATTATATGGATAAAAGTCCATAATCAAGGGTGCAAACTCCATAAACCACATTCATGTAGTTAAATTGCTCACGAATTAGGACGTCACATCCCCGCTCAACGATGTAGGTGTGAGACTAGTTTGTCATGTTTAGAGGCTCGAAAGACCATGCACATAGCATTTTAATTATGTGAGACAACAACTGAAGTTTTCATACTCAAACCATTGAGAACTGTAGCATTGCATGATTATTAAGCCTTAACTCTAGTTGCTTCTTCTATTGTTTCTCAAGTATTTTGTGATCACGCCTAGACTTAATTATAATTTACCGAAAACTTCTAACATCAACACTTGAGAAAGTTAATTTTAACACTTGAACTTGAATATTCACTGAATTGGTCCAATCCCTGTGGGTTCGACATCCGGCTCTTAAAAAGAGCCACTTTGTTACTTGTACGAACGTGTACGCTTGCGCGTGCGCTGGAGTGCGAACAAGTTTTTGGCGCCATTGCCGGGGACTGGCAAAGTTTAGTGAACTTTTCTATTTTTGTGTGATTTTTAATTTCCCTAAGTGTTGAAAAACTTGGTCTTAGTCTGCTACATTGCAGGTGAAAGGTTGTCCTTATAGAGCTGGTGGAACCATTGTTGGAACATGAACGACAATTGTATTTGCTCCGGAGGGAATCCTTAGAGCGAAAGTTGAAAAGATTACAAGAGCAATTGCAACAACATCCACCAGCAGGTCAAGCAGAGTTGTTACCTGACCAAATGACAGCCTGACCAGTTCGCGAAGTGGAAATCCCACTAGCGACAAATGTGACCTCTAGTATACGCAAACCGAAGCCTAGAGGGAACTTTGAATTGAAACAAAATATGGTCCAATTGTTACATTTTAGTGGCCAGTTCACTGGGATGACTCATGAGGACCCACAACAACACTTACAGAACTTCTTGGACATCAGTGACACCTTCGTCCCCACAGGAGTGTCAACTGATTATGTCCGATGCACACTCTTCCCATTCTCATTATTGGGAGAGGAAAAGAGACGGTTGAAAGATGAGCCACCGAATTCCATAACTTCTTGGGACTACTTAGCAATGAAGTTCCTCATCAGATTCTTTCCTTTAGCCAAGACTGTCAAACTTAGGAGTGAAATATTATGCTTCAAGCAGAGGTCGGATGAAAACTTGTATTTGGCTTGGGAGAGATTCAAGTTATTATTGAGAGACTGCCCCCATCACCAGCAGTCCAATGAAGTACTAGCCCATACCTTTGTGGAGAGTCTAGACCCACACACCAAAATTTTACTAGACTCTGCATCAGGTGGGAAAACAGTGGAGAAGACCTATGATGAGTTGTACACTTTGTTGAACAGGATTTCTCAAGGAAATCTAGAGTGGCACAGTGAGTCATCGAGAGGGTTAGGAAAGAGAACAGTAGGGCTAATAGAGGTGGATGGTGTCAATGCCTTGGCGGCACAGCTAGCATCATTTCAGCATCAGATGATGACTCGGTTCAACAAACTAAGTATGGACCAACAGCAGGGACAAGTGAATGCAATTCAGAAGGCTCCTAGTTGGTGTGAAATCTGCGGTAATAATGGGAATAATGCAGAATATTGCAGGGCCAATCATGAATCAGTCAATTTTGTTGGGAATGTGTAGAGAAACAATCAGAATTTTGGGAACAATTACAACAACAATTGGTAGAGCCACCCAAATTTTTCTTGGGGTGGAAATCAAAGTCAAAGCTACTAGCAACCTTAGCAGCAGCAGTATCAGTAACAGAACAGGCAAAATGGTGGCCAGTTGAGTAGCAACATTGAGGAGATGTTGCAGAAGATTATGGCAAAACAGACCCAATTAGCAGAGAATCAGGCGAGGATGGCATCAGATTTGAAAAATCAGCAGTTGGCCACCCGCAATCTAGAGAAGCAGATGGTTCAAATAGTAGCTTCTCAGCATACCAGACCTCAGGGAGGGTTACCTAGTAACACAGATACAAACCCCCGACAAGTCAACGCCATCAATCTGAGGAGTGGCAGGCAATTGGCTGATGCACCACCGAAAGAGAAGAGAAATAAGGTGCAGTCGGAGCTAGTTAGAAAGGGACCACTGATTGACAAGGGTGATAATTAGAGTGCTGTGAAATAAAATGCACAATCATCATTGCATCCAGCACAAAGACCACCACTACCATTCCCGTAAAGACTCGAAAAGAGGAAGGATCAGAAATTCTTTAAAAAGTTCTTTGATATATTCAAACAACTTCACATAAGTTTTTGTTTTCTTGATGTTTTGCAGGGAATGCCCAAGTATGCTAAGTACTTGAAAGATATGGTGGCCAACAAAGTCAGATTGGTGGATGTTCAGACAGTGGCACTGACTGAGGAGTGCAGCCACAGGGTAATGAGCAAGATACCGAAAAAGCTCAAAGACCCAGAAAGTTTTACCCACCCCATACAAATTGGTAAAGATGAAGTGGTAAGAGCTCTATGTGATCTAGGGGAAACAGTTAATCTGATGCCCCTATCTTTGTTTAACACCTTGGGGTTGGGTCAGTCGAGGCCAACACAAATGATGCTGCAGCTGACAGACAAGTCCC
Organism: Datura wrightii; assembly: GCA_035772735.1. Lineage (NCBI taxonomy): Eukaryota > Viridiplantae > Streptophyta > Magnoliopsida > Solanales > Solanaceae > Datura > Datura wrightii. The sequence continues at coordinate 152,434,944 of JASDFA010000018.1, forward strand.
AAGTGGCACCAGATGGAATAATCGAGGACCTTCTCATCAAAGTGGATAAGTTCATTATACCCGCTGACTTCATCATAATAGATTTTAAAGTTGATAACAAGGTACCCTTGATCTTAGGATGGCAATTCTTGGCCATTGGAGGACCAATTATTAATGTAAGAGCAGAGACCCTGAAAATGAGGGTCAATGATGAAGAAGAACTCTTCCGGGTCTACCAAGAGATCAACCCACCCATACACTATAGAGACCTTTGTAAGGTCAGTGTGTTGTCAGAGGCTAAGTGTGGGGTGGAAAATTCCATAGTTCCAAGGCCACAGGAGATGATCACTTTTTAGCCCGAATTTGATGGAGAGCTTCAGTTAGAGAAGGAGTTGGAGGAAGAGAGGGACAGAGTAGAGGTTGTTCCCTCAAAAAATAAAAAGAGAAGAAGATGGTTCTTGAAAGGGAACACTGGTTTGAGGATGTCCTGAAAAGGATAGTCCACGTCGTGCCGCGACGTAAAATCAGGCGTGGCTTGGGAGGCAACCTAAGGGTACCACCGGTATAATTTTATTTTTTTCTGTGTGTTGATTTTGTTTATTTTCATCTTATTTTTGTTTTTGGTGGTGAATTAAGAACAGGTAGAGGGAAAGTATGAGTACCCTTGGAAGAGGAATCTAAGAAGCATGAGAGAGGAAAAGTGTGGGGTCGATAACCCACTTCTATCAAAATGAAGAAAAATATGCTGTTAGCTAGGCATAGAGGCCTCAGGGAGTATTTCTCACCCTTTTTATATTTTAATTTGATTCTTTGGGTACATAGCATATTTTAAGTGTGGGGTGAGGGAAATTTCAAAATTTTGTGCTTAATGATTTTGGGTGATTAGTGCTTTGTAAGGTATTGTTGGATGAAAAAGTGATTTGAGCATGATTCACCCACCTGTTAGTTTTTCTTTTCGGCTCTTTTCCGACAAGGGGAAATTTGAACCTATCAATAAAAATTTTCTTTGTCTGTACATAGATATTTTAGTTATAGTTAGGGACTGTTCCCGACGATGGATGGATGACGACCGTCTTGAGAAAAAATTAGTGTATAGGTTTTTACTTGTGAACCCGTAGTTGATTGATGGCTTGATGTTCTTGTTTTGTGCTATATATGATTACGGGATGCAAGTGTTGTTAATTTTCAAGCATTCTTAACAGTTGTATAACTCCTGTTTGAGGCTCCTAGGCTCCTGAATGTGACTCGATGTGCTTAAAGTTGAATTTTGCATTCTTGTGATTAGTTGAGTTAAGAGTGCTGAATTTGTCTTAAATTGAGCATGTGCTTTGAGTGTAAGGTTTTTGAATATTCCGTGCTATGGTGTAGTGTCTAGAACTTGCTTGGTGTGTATACAAAATGAAATAAGGGATTCGATTGTAGGGGATGGTTTAGGCATTTCTTTGGATGAGCCTAATTTTTATCCCTTGCTTTACCTACCTTGAATGTTTATCCTAGTTATCTCCATTGAGCCTTTAGCCTATTCTTTGCTAGACACAAAATGAGCTTAATCCTTTCTTTTCATTATCTTTGAATTTGATCCAAAACTTAATCAAAAACTCCTAAGCGCTTATGTGAAATTGCAAAAGAAGTTAAGGAGTGAGAAGTGAAATAAAAAGGAAAATAGTAGCGGTGGGAGTTGAAGAGAAGACTATAGGTGCACTTGGTTAAAAATGAATAAGAGTTAGTAGGGAGTAAAAGAAGAAAAGAGCAAAAAAGAAAATTTAAGAAAATTGCTCAAGTATTCCCTACTAGCAGCTTAAGTGTGCCTAATGAGATGGGGAAACAAAAGAGGGAAATGGTAGTTGAAAAGTATAAAGGTGAAGTAGGAAGATGGAAATTCCTAATGAAAGTGTGGTGTATTAAAAGTGCTTAGGGAAGATAGTCACTATTTCTGGCCATAATAGTACCTACCCGCCCTTAGCTTACATTACAACCCATTAAATCCTACTTGATCTTACTTTCGAACATCCTTAAATTAGTAGAGTAAAACACTAAGGGCAAGCTTATGGGTCAATACACGTGGCATGTGAATTCTTTGTGAGAGTGAGCTTATTTCTTTTCCATATACCCATGCATGTGATAATTTGAAAACATATGAGCGAAAATGGGTATCTCTCTTGTTGTGAGGGAAAATGTGTCATGAAAGATAAAATTCATGTTGGATTTCTTGATCGGTTAATTTACATGAGTTTGTTGATTCAATTCTTGAGGCTAGGAAGTATTTACGCGGTTATATTTGATTTTAATGGTTAAATTTGCATGCTCTATTTTTAACTTGCTATCTAAAACAATGGGTGTGGCCTTAACTTGAATTTTCTTGCTTCGATTAGCTATATATGAGTCTTTATGTGCATGAGATGTAAAAGAGTTGTTCAAGGACGAACAAGGCTTTAAGTGTGGGGTAGTGATCTTGGGCATAATTACATGCCCAAGTGCTATTTTATAACTTAATTAAGTCATGTTTGCCAATTAAATTAATTACATTCTCATGTGATTTTGAATATTTTGTGGGTATGCACTAACCAACATGATTAGTCCTTGTTTTGTAGGTGCAAAATGCATGTGAAGGATTAAACAATGACGGTTGAAGCAAAGGAATGAAGTTCGGACTTGATGGAAAATGAAGGCAACATGGCAGGCTAAAGGGAAGGTTGGCCGCGCTAGGAAGCGTGCCAAGCTGTGCATGTGTAATGCCCAGTATCGTGCCATGCCAAGGATGCGCATGCGAGGATGTCAATCCAGTGGCCCTGCGCGACAAGGCCTTGCCACACCCGTCCATCTACACGACTAACGCCATCCCACGCTGGGTGACGTGCACAGTCCAGCGTGAGGACCTACCGAGGAACACAAACCAGTAAGCCTCCGAGTTTTCTCTGTGGCACGGAGGAAATTTGAGGCATCCGGCAGCGTGCCACAGAGTAGTTTCATGCACAACCAAATTAAGCAAAATTTCACTTAGTATAAATTAAAACCTTAGCAATGTCACGAAATATTCTTGGTAAACCATAAAGGAGCGAAGGGAGAATGTAAGAACTCTACTTAGGGTTCCTTATTTTTTATTCTCTTTTAATTATTCTTGTAAGTACTCTACTTTAAACATGTTTTTGATTATTTGTATGAACGTGAGTAGCTAAAACCCTTCTTCTAGGGTTGAGGCTGCATAAGATGATTGCAAATGCATGAATTCGTAATTGGTTTGAGTTTTAGTTGTTGTTTTGTCTTACATTCTTTCTTATTTATATTTTTATGCTTGATCACTATGAAAACAAATGTGTTAAGCTTAGGTTAAAGCTTGAAAAAGTAACCCTAGGCTAGAATATGAGAATGTAGGGGGAAAGTTCCTACTTTTATGATAGGATTCGCAATTAGGATAGAAATTATACCTAATTTTTCTTGCTTGGTTACTAAAACGGGAAGAGCTAGACGCCAACTTAGAATTATCAAATCACCACTTGTAGAAGTAGTTGTGAAGCTAAGTTCAGATAAATGATTATATGGATAAAAGTCTATAATCAAGGGTGCAAACTCCATAAACCACATCCATGTAGTTAAATTGCTCATGAATTAGGACGTCACATCCCCGCTCAACGATGTAGGTGTGAGACTAGTTTGTCATGTTTAGAGGCTCGAAAGACCATGAACATAGCATTTTAATTATGTGAGACAACAACTAAAGTTTCCATACTCAAACCATTGAGAACTGTAGCATTGCATGATTATTAAGCCTTAACTCTAGTTGTTTCTTCTATTGTTTCTCAAGTATTTTGTGATCACCCCTAGACTTAATTATAATTTACCGAAAACTTCTAACATCAACACTTGAGAAAGTTAATTTTAACACTTGAACTTGAATATTCACTGAACTGGTCCAATCCCTGTGGGTTCGACATCCGGCTCTTAAAAAGGGCCACTTTGTTACTTGTACGACTGCGTACGTTTGCGCGTGCGCTGGAGTGCGAATAAGTTTTTGGCGCCATTACCGGGGACTGGCGAAGTTTAGTGAACTTTTCTGTTTTTGTGTGATTTTTAATTTCCCTAAGTGTTGAAAAACTTGGTCTTAGTCTGCTACATTGCAGGTGAAAGGTTGTCCTTATAGAGCTGGTGGAACCATTGTTGGAACATGAACGACAATTGTATTTGCTCCGTAGGGAAGCCTTAGAGCGAAAGTTGAAAAGATTACAAGAGCAATTGCAACAACATCCACCAGCAGGTCAAGCAGAGTTGTTACCTGACCAAATGACAGCCTGACCAGTTCGCGAAGTGGCAATCCCACTAGCGACAAATGTGACCTCTAGTATCCGCAAACCGAAGCCTAGAGGGAACTTTGAATTGAAACAAAATATGGTCCAGACTTAATTATTTTGTGATCATCACTAGACTTAATTATTATTTACGAAAACTTCTATCATCAACACTTGTGAAAATTAATTTTAACACTTGAAATTGAATATTCGCTGAATTGGTCTAGTCCCTGTGGGTTCGACATCTGACTCTTGAAAGGTCCACTTTGTTACTTGTACGACCACGTATGCTGGAGCGCGAACAAGCATTTAAACTAGCATGCTTCTGAATGATATAGTATGCTTCAATCGTACTGATTTCTGCATAATATAGGAAAAAATGTGAGATAAATTCGAGATTTTGTTCCAACTAAACATGAGATAAACTCATTTAAAAATTAATTTCAAAAATATTTATCTCTTATTTCTCATTAAATGAATGATAAAATTCTGAATTATCCCAATTTAAAATTAGTTATCTCGTAATCATTTGTTTCCCGATCAAATGATGGTTCAGATTAGAAATTCTAACACCACTTGGTTAAAACTAAAAAAGGTCCAACAGAAAATTAATTAAGAGTGACAAAAAAATTTCAAATTTAAGTTGTAGTAACTCAAGTTATTTTTATTGAGTAGAGGTGACAAATATTAGATTAGTGATTAATGAGTTTTGACTCATTTTGAAACTTGCCCTCAAAGTTTTTTTTTTTTTACATTTTGGGCCATCTTATCTAAACCCTAATACTCAAAATAGGTGGGAAAAAATATTCCCGCGTTGCTGTTGCTGCTTCTTCTTCTTCTCTTTCATGCTATTTTCTCCATTTTTTCTTCCTCCTTGTGTTGTTGCTTGTTCTTCTATCTTCTTCTTCTTCTTCTTCTCTTGTTGCTCTAGTTTACGTAGTTTTTGGATCAAATTTTGTTCGTGTAGCATTGGGCATACTTCATAGGTGATTTGGTAAGTAAAATAATGTTGTTTAAATTCAATTATTCATCTGGGTATAACTACTTATTTTGCACTGATTTATAGTATCAGACATAACAGATGACTTAGCTATTGCAACAAATCACTTAGCTGTTGAAATATATTACAACTTTTGGCAAAATAGAAGCTGTCTCCAACAGCTAAGTAATTTGTTGCAACAGATTGACCATCTGTTGCAACAAATCACTTAGCTATTGGAATATGTTACAGATTTTGGTAAAATAGGGACATAATAGAAAATGTCTCCAAAAACTAAGTTATCTGTTGCAACAAATAGCTCATTTGTTGCAATAGATGAGCTATATGTTGCAAAAGACGACTTAGTTGTTGGAGAGAACTTCTGTTTTGCCAAAAGTTATTCCAACGACTAAGTGATCTGTTGCAACAGATGACTTAGCTGTTGGAATAACCACTCAATTTACTAGACTGTCATTATCCATTTTTTTCTAAACAAAGTATCTTTAGGTACCATTAATGAAGGACTCAATAACAATAGGGGTTGATTGTCATGGTGAATGTATCGAGAAGAACAATCGATTTATTTGGCATTGGAAGGGAAATAACATGTTAGAAACAATAGCAATGACTGTCCAAAAGGATGTTGTGTATGATGATAAATTTAATCATCAACTACCATGAATTAAACTGTCAACCAAAAGATCTTGTCATCACATATATGCACAACTCTTTTGAAAATCAGAAGATCTTGCCATTTAGGATAAGCGATCAAGTTCGTTTGCGTGCTTATTTAAGTGATGTAGCTAGGCCCATTTTAAGGGAATACGTGATTGAAAAATAGGTAGATAACCACAATTTAACTCAAGACCAGTTATATATTAAATGATGAATTGGAAAGGGTGGATATGGAAGAAGTTTCATAAAATGAAAGTGGGGATGAATTGGATGGGCCGAACCATGGAGGTGACCAAACTCCTACACTGTTGTTGCAAGTAATACACTAGGTACTTCTCAATCAACCCATTCCATCCATGTCCAAGATGATGAAATAAGTTTTTATAAGGGAATGTCATTCAAAAACAAGGAAAACTTGCAAATTTGCTGAATATTGCTTGCTTGAAAAAAGATTTTAGACTCAAGAAGGTGATTAATTCGCGTATAGTGCATTGTTTTAAATGTGTACATCCAAAGTGCAAGTGGTGGCTGAGGGTTGTGAAGCTTTTAAGTTTTGACAGATTATGCATTAGGACTTATGTACGTATGGTTCTGAGCATATTATGAGCCATAATCCGCATGCCACAGTAAAAGTTATCGGTGAATACTTCAAAGATAGGTTCCCTGACGGTAAAGGCCCATCTACAAAAGACATGGGTCATCAAATCTATACAGACTTGGGTTGTAAGGTAAGTTGTTGGAAGCTTTGAAAGGGCATGAAGATTGTAAAGTCTTTGGTTAGGGGAACACATGAGCACGAGTATGCAGTACTTGATGTGTACCGCTATATGCTTCGATCCACAAATCTTGGAAGTAAGACGACATTAAAGGTTGATGAAAATGGAAGTTCCCATACTTTTTTGTAGCCTACGCGGTGTGGATGCTTGGATTTGCACAAATGAGAAAAGTCATAGCCATCAACGGGATATTCTTGAGGAGCAAGTATGAAGGAGTTTTACTGTCAGCTGTGGCACAGGATGTGGAGAATCATATTTTTTCAATGGCTTTTTGTGTAGTGTACAAGGAGTGTGATGCCTCGTATTAATATTTTTTTTAAACAAATCAGAAGCTATATAGATGATACCACTGAGTTGTGTATAATTTCTAATAGGCATCCACGTATTAGAAAGGCAGTTTCAATTGTCTACCCAAATGCCCATTATGGTTGTTGCATGAGGCATCTTAGGGAAAATATTCAAAACAACTTTCACAATTCGAAGGTTGTTTCTCATTTTTATAAAGTCGCAAAAGCATACAAGATAGATGTGCTCAATGACCATTTCAATCAAATAAGGGATATGGTACCCGGGGCAGCTGAACATCTTAAACATGTTGGATTCCACAAATGGAACAACGCATTCTATCCAGGAAATAGGTATTTACACCTTACTGTTTGATTTTAAAAATTTATGCCTTGCCACTGATTTCTTTCTGTATAGGTATAATATTATGACAACAAACATTGCTGAGTCAGTGAATGCAATGTTCAATGTTGAAAGAGATTTCCCATTATCGCTCTATCTAATGAAATAAATAAGAGGTTTACAGAAAAATTTCACTAGAGGCGTATGGAGTTCATCAACTCACCAACCATCTTTCTTCCCTCAATGGGAAAAAAATATCAAAGTTCGTCAATTTGGGGAATAAGTTATTGGCTCATCAAACTGCCAACTACAAGTTTAGTGTCACCGGTCATGGTGAAGTTGCTACAGTCGATCTATAGGGACAATCTTGTACATGTAGAGTTTTTGACTTGGACAAAATACCTTTGTCCACATGCTATGGCAGCACTTTGAGTCCAATATGGTGAAGACTTTGGAAGGTGAACTTGTGAGTACTCATCTCCATATTATTCGATAGAGAGATACAATAATTGCATATTGTGAGGAAATTCATCTTGTGCCTTCTAAAGAATCTTGGAATGTTCTTTTGGAGATTTTATAGAGAGAAATACCTCCTTCACATGTTGACCCAAGCAAACCGGAAGAAGGCGAACAAAGAGAGATGTGTGGAATTAGAGAATCATTTACAATGAGAAAAAAGGAGTGCTCCATATGTAAAATAGTTAGCACAAAAGAACAACATGTCCAGATCGAACTACTCCATAGTTGTTAATAGTAATAGTAATTACTGTTGTTGGTTTTTTTTGAACTTGAGTTTTAGGATATTTCAATTCTTGATGTTTCTGAACTTGATTTATATGATTTTGTTAATCTTGCACTGCACTATCTTGTTATATATTCCTAATCTGCTAGAAAATAATCCAACAGATGTGGAATAATAAGTTGCAACAAATTTAAAATTTATTGCAACATGTTCACAATTTGCTTATTTTTCAACAGATGGTGAATACATCGCAACAAATATGAAATTCGTTACAACATATGTGGAATCTTTTACAACATATTCCTCATTTATTGAAAATATTCAAATAAATGTATGCATATGTTATAACATATGTGAAATATATTGCAACATATTTCAAATATAAGACGGAATAATCAAATGGATACCACATGGGTTGAAACATATTCACCATTTGTTGGGATTAATCAAACAGATTCTGAATCTGTTACAACAGATGCCTTATGTGTTGTAAATAATTCAGCATCTATGTTAAAAAAATTCAAACATTATGTTGAGAATTGTTTCATTTAACCATATTTAATGATCAACAAAGGTATTTACCCATATTTAGCGATCAATTTATAACTCAATAACATCCTTAATGAATTAGACATCTAAATTCATCATGATAGATGATCAACTAAGTGTAGTCTTCCTAATTGGAGTGATCATCAAAGTGATTTGATGTGTATTGCTTTATTTAATCATGTTTAATGATAAACAAAGGTATTTACCCATATTTAGTGATCAATTTATAGCAAATCACATCCTCAAAAAATTATACATTCAAATTCATCATGATAGATGATCAACTAAGTGTAGTCTTCCTAATTGGAGTGATCATTTGAGTGATTTGATGTGTATTGCTTTATTTAACTATGTTTAATGATCAACAAAGGTATTTACCCATATTTAATGATTAATTTATAGCTCAATAACATCCTTAATAAATTAGACATTCAAATTCATCATGATAGATGATCAACTAAGTATAGTCGTCCTAATTGGAGTGATCATTAGAGTGATTTCATCTGTATAGCTTCATTTAACCATGTTTAATGATCAACAAAGATATTTACCCATATTTAGTGATCATTTTATAACTTAATAACATCCTTAATTAATTAGAAATATACAACAGATTCACCATCTGTTACAACAAATTCATCATCTGTTACAACAGACTTACAATTTGTTGAAAAATCATCAAATAGTGAATATATTGCAACTAATTTCATATCTATTTGATGAATATGTTTCAACAGATTCCACGTCTATTGCAACAGATTATGTAATATGTTAGAGCGATCGATAGTATATCTAGCGGACCAAACATCTGATGTAACAAATAGATCACATATCCGTCGGACAGATACTAAATTTGTCAGCTATTGTACGATAGAAAATTGATGGAATTTAGCATTATCTGCATATCCAAAGGCCAATAAAGATAAAAAAATCACCGAATTTAGATACACAAAACACAATAATTCTAAATCTATCAAATACCTCCACACTTAAGTTTTTGCTCGTCCTGAGCAAATTAGAACCACACGCATCGATCAGAAGAATATAGAAAAAATAGAAACACTAAGGTTGCGTATTATCAATTGAGGCATTACTTTATGATTAAAAACTTTCGAAAAGTTTCTTGCAATTTTTCGGTGATAAATAAGACTGATCGATACCATATCTAGTGGACCGATCGATAAAACTTAAGATGATATAGAGCAATCGATAGCACATCTAACGGACCAAACATCTATTATAACAGACAAATCACATATCTGTTGGACAGATACTAAATTTTTCAGTTATTATACGATAGAAAAATTGATGAAATTTAGCATTATCTGCATATCCAAAGGCCAATAAGAATAAAAAATCATCTAATTTATATTCACAAGACACAATAATTCTAAATCTATCAAATACCCCTACACTTAAGTCTTTTCTCATCCCAAACAAATTAGAACCACACGCATCGATCAGAAGAATATAGTAAAATAACAAAACTAAGGATGTAAATTATCAATTGAGGCGTTATTTTATGATTAAAAACTTTCAAAAAGTTCCTTGCAATATTTCAGTGACAAATAAGACCGATCGATATCATATTTAGTGGACTGGTTGATAAAACTTAAGATGATATAGAGCGATCGATAGTATATCTAGTGGACCAAACAATTGTTGTAACAGACAAATCACATATCTGTCGGACAGATACTAAATTTGTCAGTTACTGTACGATAAAAAAATTGATGAAATTTAGCATTATCTGCATATCCAAAGGCCAATAAGAATAAAAATTCATCTAATTTATATCCACAAAATACAACAATTCTAAATTTATCAAATACCCCTACACTTAAGTCTTTCCTCATCCCTAGAAAATAGAACCACACACATCAATCAGAAGAATATAGTCAAAATAGCAAAACTAAAGTTGCAGATTATCAAATGAGGCATTTCTCTATGATTAAAAACTTTTAAAAAGTTCCTTGCAATTTTTATGATGATAAATAAGACCGATCGATACCAAATCTAGTAGACTGATCGATAAAACTTAAGATGACATAGAGCAACTGATAGCATATCTAGCAGACCAAACATCTGTTATAATAGATAGATCACATATCTGTTGCACATATACTAAATTTGTCAGCTATTGTATGATAGAAAATTGATGGAATTTAGCATTATCTGCATATCCAAAGGCCAATAAAGATAAAAAATCACCTAGTAAAACACAATACTTCTAAATCTATCAAGTACCCCCACACTTAAGTCTTTGCTCGTCCCGAAAAAATTAGAACCATACGTGTCGATCAAAAAAATATAGTGAAAATAGCAAAACTAAGGTTGCAGATTATTAATTGAGGCACTGCTTTATGGTTAAAAACTTTCGGAAAGTTCCTTGTAATTTTTCTGGTGAAAAATAAGACTGATCGATACCATATCTGGTGGACCAATCGATAAAACTTGAGATGATATAGAAAGACGGGTATCTAGTGGACCAAACATCTATTGTAACAGACAGATCATATATCTGTCTGACAAATATTAAATTTGTCAGCTATTGTACGATAGAAAATTTGATAGAATTTAGCATTATCTGTATATATAAAGGCAAATAAAGATTAAAAAAATTATCTAATTTATATCCACAAAACATAATAATTCTAAATCTATCAAATACCCCACACTTAAGTCTGTGGACGTCCCAAGTAAATTATAACAACATACGTCAATGAGAAGAATATAGTAAAAATAGCAAAACTAAGGTGCAGATTATCAACTGAGGCATTGTTGTATGATTAAAAACTTTTGAAAAGTTCCTTGCAATTTTTTCATGATAAATAAGACAAATCAATACCATATTTAGTGGACCGATCGATAAAACTTAAGATGATATAGAGCGATTTGTTGTGAACTACTTCATTTAACCATGTTTAACAATTAACAATGGTATTTAACCATATTTAGTGATTAATTTATAGCTCAATAACATTCTTAATGAATTAAATATATATTGCAACATATTCACCATCTTCTTGATTTTCAATATATGTATGCATCTGTTGCAACATATGACTGAGTTGTTCAGCATATGTATGCATCTATTTCTACTTCTACATCTCTTTCTTCTCCTTCTTGAGAAAGAACTTCTGCTTGTTCATCAAGTTGTTCTAATGGTGATTGCAGCCTTGCTATTTTACCATCCCTACTTGAAGTTGATTCTTCTCCCTTTATTTTGGGTGCAGACATTTTATCTACAAAAAAGAGGTAAACAATAAAGGTTTCATTATATTAGTGCATCATTAAAAAAAAGAAAAGCAATTGGTTAAGCAAATATAGTAAAGAAATATAATATTCCAACAAATGGATAATTTGATGCAACAAGTGATTGAGTTGTTGCACCAAATGGGTAATCTGTTGCAACAGATTATCCATATGTTGGAAAAAATAATACAGTAGCAACATTATTTTGATTTTATCCAACAGATGGGTAATCTGTTGCAACAAGTGACTGAGTTGTTGCAACAGATGAGTAATTTTTTGCAACAGATTATCCATCTGCTGGAAAAGATAATATAGTAGCAATATTGTTTTAATTTTTTTCAATAAATGGATAATCTGTTGCAACAAGTGACTGAATTATTTCAACAAATGGGTAATCCATTGCAATATATTAGTCACCTATTGAGAAAAACAATACAGTAGCAATACTATTTTGATTTTTCTCAACAGATGGGCAATCTGTTGCAACATATTACCCATCTATTGGGAAAAATAAAAAAAAACTCATGTAAATATTTTATTTTTTTCAACAACTAAGTAATATGTTGCAACAGATTCCCACAAGTTTCAACATATTACTTAGTTGTTTTGATTTTTCCCGACAGGTTATTAATCTGTTGGAAAAAGTTAAAACAACTTATTTTGTTGCCATGTTGTACCAATAAAGAGGGAAAAAAACATAACTAGAAAAGAAAAGAAAGAAAAGTTCTAGTCGCATAGGATTGACTAGAGAATTTAACTCAAAACCTGAAACAATATACATTCGTTTTAATAATGAAAGAAATTTTCCTTTCAATGGCAGTATCCTCTCATGATTGTACAATAACTGAAATTGACATTTTCTACTCTCTTATATTTCGACCTAAAATAAGGGGATTTTATATAATTACCAAAGAGTGTGGTCTACCTGTCAATAAAATGTGATTTCTTTCAATATGCATAAGACTTGATGGACATATACATTCATAGTATTCTATTGCTTTATGAAGGTATTTCATAATTAAGGCATCAAGGAGATGTAATTTTTTTAATCAAGTCTTTTTCTCCTTGGCACGACATAAAGTTATAAAGAACAAAATCGCAGTTGTTATCCCCTTACAATGTGCCACGACCCGAACATAGGCCCAGACCGAGACACAGGACAAGAAACCTGGAGAGGCTCCAAGTCGACTCATGACATGAACATAACATCTACTCAATCATAATAAAGCGTAAGATCAACATATATAACATAGCGGAAGACTGATAATCTCATAACATCGAAATACATAATTCAATACCGAAGCTCATTACATTCTATGTCTGAAAAGCCTCTACTATTGATAAGTTGATGGGACAAGACCCCAACTAACTCACTAAAGTCTGAAACTAAAAATACAAGATACGACTGAAAAGAAGGGCCCTTGAATGATGAGGACTCACCATACTGGCTGACAAGTGCTAAAGCTGCAGGTATGGCTAATGACAAAACTGATCCTGAATATCTGAGCCTGTATCATGAAACGATACAATATAGACTATGCAGTCAGTACATAGAATGTACTGAGTATGTAAGGTAAGTAAAACCGCTAAGTAAGTAAAATCATAAATCATACATATTATAAAACATAATCAAGATAAGATTCTGAGAGTAGGGCTTGCATGCTATTTTATGAAATCATGATCTGAATATAACTGAACATCATAAATAAATTATATGACCCAAAGTTGAAAACTGATAATCATAAGTAAAAACTGAATATTGGGTCAAACCTGCTGAAAACATAATATCATGACTGATAAACATGCATAACTGAAATCACGAGGAGCAATAGGAGACTCATCATATAACCGACATTACCACGATAGAGCTTATGTGTTCCCGACTATCACACTCAAGTGGAAAGAGCCGTACAAAGCCTTGCCAGGGCTAGGACGCTACCATGATATCGATATCAAACTGAAGGCCCCTTGGGGCAGGGAAAGCTCACAAGGGAGGTCTTAAATAATATGAACATACCTACGTTGGCGCGTAGTTCTGAGGCATCAAGTTGACCGACCCTTATCCTACTCGGTGCTAGACACTACTCCCACAAACATGTTGTCATTCCCTGAGTTTACACCCTGGACGGGATACGGTACTTGAAGCCACAAGTGACCCTAAGTCAACCCCTGTTGTATCTTACACTGGCATTTTGAGTAACATGGAAGTACATACAGCGAAAGTATAAAGTAGGAATATAAATAAATAAATAAAAATAAAGCTGGTTTATAATACTGAAAACATTAGGACAAACTACTAATCTGAAAGAAACAAAGACAATATGATTTCGAAAATGAATCTAAGTCTGAAAGCCACTAACTCTAATGAGTTGCTGGGACAAACCCCCAGCTAACTCCAAATCAAATTAAAGGAACTATAATAATAACTCAAACAATAAATCTTCGTCCTTGAAGGATGAGGACTCACTAACTGAAGAGCTGAGTTCTTTAGTAACCGTCTGCTAACGGGGCTGAGACTGTGATCCTGCAGCTGTATAATGAAATGATACAGCATAAAAGTATGCATCAGTACTTTGAATGTACTGAATAAGTGAGAAAAACATAATACAAAAGAATAAATGATAAAAAAAATGCTAAACTGAAAGACATGCAATGAATGACCAACTAAAACTACTGAGCTGAAATGCTGAAGTACTAAGATGGTTTAGAAGACCCTGTCTGATGGTGAAAGCATGTTCTAGGCCTGGAATACTGATCTGAATTGAACTGGACTGGGACTAGGCTAAACTAACTAGTGGGAGAGTCTATAATCGACATGTAACCGCGTGAGCTAGATGTGGAGTCCGATGTATACACCCCATCGATAGGACCCAATATACCTTGCCGGGGTATAAAGGCATGAACTAGGTGATCACAAAAGTATGGGGCCAATCAGGCCAATAAATACTGAAATCTACACTGGCAACGTAGTTCTGGGAATCTAGGTGCGCTGCAACCCCAGTCCGCTTAGTGCTAAGTCCTACTCCCACTGGATAATCCTAAATCGAATACTAAGCTGATAGCTCGAAACTGGGGCCTAAGACTAGATAGAGATATATAACTGAGAGTGCCCTGAGAGTCTTATTGGACCAAATTCTGAAACTGGGTTCTAGACTGGTCAAAGCTGCTTATCTAGAAGCGTCATAACCGTCTAAGAACAATTGAAATCTGAACTGGGGTCCTAGGGCTAGTCAGAGCTATAAGTTTAAAATGTCATGACTGCCTAGTGGACCAATAACTGAATTCTAAATCTAATTCTGATAATTGGGAGGTGATACTAGCACTTCAAGAGTTTCTGTAGTCAAACTGATCAGCTGACATTTCTAACTGATAGTGAGAAATTTCATACTTTGTCTAAGGCTAGACATTCATGTATCTGACTGAGAACTTAGCATGTAAAATAGTAAGGGAATTCACTACACTGGTATATCAAAAGAATGCCAAGGTTTATCATTTCAGCATGAATTTCTAGTCTATTCTACCCTCAAGAACTAGGGCTGAGATAAAAGCACAGAGATAAGCATCAATATTACCGTTAACTGGTGGGAAAATACCCCTAATTAATATACATGATGATTCTACATGGATTAAACAAAACATTATCAAGGATTTCTCAACATTCAAAAATCTGTAGGGATAGGATTCACTTTTATGGAAATAATATCAATTTACTCATGAACTATTGGAAATCATGCTTAAAAATAATCATGGATATCATTCTATATGAATTCAAAGAAATTTTACATATAATCCCTTCGCATTCGAAAGCTCTGAGATAAGATTCATAAAGAAATTTGAGAAGTGTTTTGCGGGACACAAGGGGAGAACTATCCCCTTGTTGAATTCCCACATACCTGATAAAGAATTTCTCCGAAGAAGGAAGCTTGTACTGCTACAATAGAGGAAACCCTAGTCTTTCTTGAGAGCTTCTAAAGATGAAAGGTTATGGTATTTGTTTTGAAGATGGGTTGGAACGAGGGGGGAAAACCATTTAACCCCACTAATAGGTCTGAAATTATGACTAAAATGATGTAGTTTAAAGTTTAGTAGGGTAGGAAATTACTAAAGACCCTTGGAAATTCGCAGGGAGAAACTGCGTGTTAGTCCCCACGAGTGACGAAACTGACCACGACTCATGGTCACACTCATGGACTACACTACTTGGAGTACACCTAACAAGTCGTGGTTGTTGTGGTCACCTCTCGTGGACCACACTGTCTAAAAAGCCATGGAGTCCCTACAAGTACACCACAACTCGTGGTGTCCCAAACGAGTCGTAGTGAGGGCCCGTTGGGCACACTGCCTCACATTCCCAGCTTCGAATTATCCTTGACCACGAGTCATACCATGACTCGTGGTCACCCAAACATCAATTTTTCAAACTAAACACCCAGGCCTCACCAAGAGTCACTTAACGACTCGTGGTCACTTCCCACGGGCCATAGAATGACTCGTTCTGTGACCTAGTGTAGACTTTCCAGTTTTCTATGATTTTAAGTTTCGGGTCTAGCCTTTGAGTTTCTGAGGCATTACACATGCTTATGCTCTCCATAGTTTTTTAATGAAGCTGACTCATAACATACATCCATAAATCTAAATCATAACATGAGGAGCCTTAGCTCAAACCATACCACAAGCTAAAAATAGTGGGAGTCTCGACTCCAAAATCCATGTGGTAAGCTAATACATGCAGTTTAGACAAATTCATGAAACATACTTGATCATATGGGCTTGCCCAATACTTAAACATGCTTAACATAGACTTGATCATTCGAAATCATGAACATAAGCATGGGTAATTTGAAATCATACTTTCTTTATAAACATCTCATCATGATTGAATACATATTTCATAGATCTCAACTTTCATGAACTTTCATATATGGATATCATAATTCATAAAAATTGAAAACATAATTTATAATTGAAAACATTGTAAAATATGCCCATTAATCATAATTTAGAATTGGAAACATGCTTGGATCATATCCATGATAGATATTTAGGAAATTCACATGTTGGGTAAAACCCTCATAGATTCATCAACTAGAATTTTCATGAATTAAGAGGGGATTGGGAATGGGTGTGGACAATTACACCCATTCATAACCATATATACCTGAAGAAATTTGATTTCACAACTTCCTTGATTGCCCAATGAAAATTTGGTGAAGAACCTTGAAGAGATTAGTCTTGATCACCCCTTAAACCTCTAAGCTTGCATGCATGAAAATGAATAAGCCTAGAATGAACTAACCCCTCTTAAAACACTATATTCTGATCTTAAAATGATGTAGTTTAGGCCTTAGAAACTTAGAAATTATGGAAAAGCCTTTAATAAATTCACAGAGAAAAACACACTGTCAGTCCCAACGAGGGAATGGATGACTCGTGCCTATTGACATGACTCATGGTCTGCACTCGTGATCAACACTACCATTATTCTTTTGAGGGTCACTGTGACGGACACCTTGACTCGTGGTTTATTCAACGACTCATGGTGACCAAGTCATTGTGCCGAAATTCTTCATCCTCCAGACCACTCTTGACCATAGTTGACCTAACAAATCATGGTGCTGACCACGCCTCGTGGTGCACCCCATGGGTCATGGGACGACTCGTCTTGTGACCTGGTGCAGAAAATTTAATTTTCTCTATTTCAACTCTCGAGTCTGATCTTAGGGCTTTCGGGGTATTACAATATCTCTCCCTTGGGAACATTCATTCTCGAATGTGGAAAAACATACTGAAAAGCAAAGAGATGCAATCATCATACTCAAATACTGAACATACCCGCTGAAAACTAACGGAGTGACTGATTCCGAATTGAACTACATGACTGAAGTCCTGAATCACACATACATTCATTGACATGAAAGAAACCAGGAACATGAATTGAACATGAAACTGAATAGAGTACTTGGGAGGAAACTAATACCTCAAGTTGAATTGAGCCCAAAGGGAATAAATATGGGTATTTAGCCATCATATCTGCTTCGGCTTCCCACATAGCTCCCTCAACATGTTGATTCCTCCACAAAACCTTGACTGAAGCTACTTCTTTGTTTCTTAGATTTCGAACCTGATGATCCAGTATTTCCATCGGAACCTCCTCATAACAAAGGTTGTCCTTCACACCTACGCTTTCCACCGGAACAACTAGAGCTGAGTCACCTAAGCACTTCTATAAGAGCGATACATGGAAAAATGGATGAACTGAAGCTAGTTCTGCGGGCAACCCCAACTCATATGCTACTTTGCCAACCCGTTTCACAATTTGGTATGCACCGACATAGCAGGGACTGAGTTTCCCTTTCTTTCCGAACCTCATCACTCCCTTCATGGGAGACACCTTTAGAAATACCCAATCATAGACTTCAAACTCAAGTTCTCTCCTCCTCACATCCGCATAGGACTTTTGGTGACTCTAAGCTATTTTCAACCTGTCCCTTATAAGCTGGACTTTCTCCATTGCCTCATGGATTGAATCTGGTCCTATCATCGTAGATTCACCGAATTTAAACCAACCAATATGAGATCTACATCTCTGCCCATAGAATCTCAAAAGGATCCATCTGAATGCTAGAATGATAACTATTGTTATATGCAAACTCAATAAGAGGAAAATGATCATCCCAACTACCCTTTAAATCAATCACACACGCTCTCAACATATCCTCAAGAGTCTGAGTAGTCCGCTCCGCTTGAACATCCATTTGCAGGTGAAAGTCTATGCTAAGCTTGACCTGAGTACTAAGTCCCTTTTGAAATGATCTCCAAAACTGGGAAGTAAATTGAGTACCTCTATCTGATATGATGGACAATGGAACTCCATGCAACCGAACTAAATCTCAAATTTACAACTTAGCATAATCCTCCACTGAATCAGTAGTTTTGACCAGTAGGAAATGAGCCGCTTTAATCAACATGTCTACAATCACCTAAATAGAGTCATACTTTCGACGAGTACGAGGCAAATCTACAGTAACATCCATATTAATCTCCCACCACTTCCAAGTAGGAATACTAATGTCTTGAAACACACCTCCAGATCTTTGATGCTCAACCTTCACCTGTTGACAATTCGAACACTTAGCCACAAACTCTGCTATGTCCTTCTTCATGTCATTCCACCAACAAACTTCCCGTAGGTCACGGTACATCTTGGTGGCACCTGGATGTATGGAGTATCTGGACCATGAGCTTCATGCAATATCCGCTCCCTCAAGTCACCAACATCCGAAACATACAAATGACCCTGATATTGAAGCACCCCATCTCCACTTTAGAGAAGACTTCTACCTTCTGATTCTGAACGACTTCCTTCAACTTTACCAAAATAGGGTCCTCGTCTTGTCTAGCTTTAACTTCAGTCACTAAGGATGATTCTGACCCATTCTAGACAATGACACCACCATCAGTTGAGTCAACAAGATATACTCCTAGTCGTGCAAGCTGATGTACATCCTTCACTAACTCCTTCCTTTCCTCCTATATATGGGACACACTCTCCATGGAAAGCATGCTAAGAGCATCTGCTACCACATTAGCCTTTCCCAGATGGTAGAAGACACTCATATCATAATCCTTCAAAAGTTCTAACCACCTTCTTTAACATAGATTCAAATCCTTTTGGGTAAACACGTGTTGTAGGCTTTTCTGGTCTGTAAACACATCTACATGGACCCCGTACAAACAGTGTCTCCAAATCTTCAAGGAAAATACTACCGCCGCCAATTTGAGATCGTGAGTCGGGTAGTTCTTTTCATGAACTTTCAGCTGCCTGGAAGCATAGGCTATAACTTTACCGTGCTGCATGAGTACACAACCAAGGCTGATTTTTAAAGCGTCACAATACACCAAAAACACCTCGGTACCTCCAAGTAGGGTCAACACCAGTGCTGAGGTGAGTCGAGTCTTCAACTCTTGGAAGCTCTTCTCACAAGCCTTTGACCATTGAAACTTCACTTTCTTCTGGGTTAGTTTGGTCAATGGTGCTGCAATGGATGAAAATTCCTGAACAAACCTCCGATAGTAACCAGCT
Source organism: Datura wrightii (assembly GCA_035772735.1). NCBI lineage: Eukaryota > Viridiplantae > Streptophyta > Magnoliopsida > Solanales > Solanaceae > Datura > Datura wrightii. The sequence continues at coordinate 152,454,892 of JASDFA010000018.1, forward strand.
AAACCTAGAAACTCCTGATGTCCGAAGGATTGACTGTTCTAGGCCAATTCTTCATCGCCTCTATCTTTTGAGAGTCTATATGTACCCCCTCACTTGGCACCACATGACCCAAAAATGCCATTGAGTTTAACCAAAACTCGCATTTGCTGAACTTAGCATACAACTGACGATCATTCAAAGTCTGTCGCACCACCCTCAAATGAGCGACATGCTCCTCCTTGTTCTGAGAGTATATAAGGATGTTATCCATGAATACAATCACGAGCATATCCAAGTATGGCTGGAACACCCTATTCATCAAATCCATAAAAGCTGCAGGAGCATTCGTTAGTCCAAAAGACATGACTACAAACTCATAGTGGCCATACCGAGTCCTGAAGGCTATCTTTGAGATGTCACTCTCCCGGACCCTGAGCTGATGGTATCCAGATCTGAGGTCTATCTTTGAAAAGCATTTAGCAACCTGAAGCTGGTTGGACAAATCATCAATCCTGGGGAGAGGATACCTGTTCTTGATGGTAACTTTGTTCAATTGCTGATAATCAATACACATACGAAGAGAACCATCCTTCTTGCGGACAAAGAGAATTGGCGCACCCCATGGGGATTTGCTAGGTCTGATAAATCCCTTGTCTAAGAGGTCTTTCAATTGCTCCCTAAACTCCTTTAACTCAGCTAGAGCCATTTTGTAAGGAGGAACAGATATAGGCTGCATATCGGGAAGAAGGTCAATACCAAAATTGATCTCCTGCTCGGAAGGGATTCCCGATAAATCATTTGGAAACACCTCTAGATACTCACATACTACAGGAACTGACTGGATAGTTGGGGTTTCAGACGTAGCATCCTTAACCCTAACTAGATGGTACACATCAACCCTTAGAAATCATCTTTCTGGCCTTAAGGTAGGAAATGAAGCGACCTACAAGCATAACTGAACTACCCTTCCACTTTAAGACCGGTTCACTCGAAAATCTGAACTCTACTGCACGGGTTCTACAATTAGCTGAGGCATAACATGCATATAACCAATCCATGCCAAGGATAACATCAAAATTGGTCATGGCTAACTCTACTAAATCTGCTGAGGTGACTTTCTGAAGGACTGCTACAAGGCAATTTTTATTTACCCGTCGAGCTATAACTGAATCACCGACTGGAGTAGAGACTGAGATGGGTTCTGATAAGATTTCGGGATTGACTCTGAAACTGCTCGCAACATAGGGCATCACAAAAACAAAGTAGCCCCTAGATCTAACAATGCATATACATCAAGGTGAAATACTTGTAACATATTAGTGACTACATCTGGGGAGACCTCCTGCTCTTGATGAGAGGCTAGGGCATAGAATCTATTTTGATACTGTCCACCACCTGAATTAGTAGATGCACCCTGCTGAGCTGAGCATGTTGGTGGAGCTGCTGAACTGGAGGCTGGGCCTCGGCCCTTATCATGACCCTGTCTGGCTGCTGGGCAATCTCTAAGCATATGTTCGGGCTTCCCGCACCTGAAACAAGCACCTGAACCTACTAAGCCTGATCCATGTGTCTCCGATCATATCTGCTACACTTTGGAGGGCTGGTCTCTACGTGTCTGCTACTCTGACCTCTCGAGCCTAATGCTCGTCCCCTATGATCACGCCTAAATTTGGATGGACCACTTATAGCCAAAGGCGCTGGGGCTGAAGATCTCTGGTGGGACTACTGATGGTTCCCACTAGGTCTCTGCAGGAAGAATCTGAAACTATCAGTCCTGGCCCTCTTAGCCTCTCTCTCCCACTCACTCATCTGCACTGCCCCCATCTGCTTGGCGTATAGGACTATCCAAGTAAAGTCAATGTCCTGATGAAGCATTGCGGTCCGGCAATCCTTGACCAAGTAGTCTGCTATACCATACACAAACCGGCACACTCGGGCTCTCTAATCTGTCACCATCTCAGGTGCATACTTGGATAGACCGGTGAACTCCAAAGCATACTCCTGAATTGTCATCTTCCCTTGCTTTAGGTTTACAAACTCGATGCTCTGATCTCCCTCATCTCACAAGAGAAGAACCGATCTAGAAACGCGGCATGAAACTTATCCTAACCAATAGGGCCTGCTCCAACTGCTCTAGTATCCTTCTATTGCTTGAACCAGATGTGTGCAACCTTCAACTGATACGAGGCTAGATCGGCACACTCCTCTCCAGTCACCCCCATGATCTGGGTGATCTTTGAAACCTCATAGATGAACTCTTGTGGATCCTCGTCCACCTTTGTTCCAGAAACTCTGAAGGGTTCATCCTCAGAAAATCTATGACTTTTGCCGCCGCCACATTACCGTTCTGAGGAACATGCGCTACCCCCTGCTAATTGCCCTTGGTGGTCAAGGCCTGAGATAACATTTGTATGGCTGCTGTGAACTCAGCGTGGGCAACCGGCTCGGGTACATGCTCCTCATGGGTTGGTGGGACCTACTGGTCCGCATCTCCATTGCCATTCTCGTGGCCATTTATGTTTCCATTTCTTCTTTCATCAACTCAGTGAGGAGGCATGATTTTGCAAATGCATATAGAATGAGTTAGAAGGATAGAGAGCCATTTCATCGCACGACATATATCATGAAAGAAGGAAACATTTCCTAAATGTATCATAGACTCTTTGTCATAAGTGTGGCGCGCTTCACACCCATAAAAAAGACTCTACTTAACACGGCTTTCAGACACCCTAGGATACTTTAAAACCTAATGCTCTGATACCAAGTTTGTCACTACCTGAACATAGGCCCGTGATGCCCCACCTTGGGGGGCATCACTGGCACCTAATGCCAAACTGGGATCTGGGCTGAACTTCACCTCTAGTGCCTACCAGTGACTCAAAACCAAGAAAACAAACTGCTATATCTCGTCTATAAACAATCCTCGGGCCTATAAGGCCACGCAGCACCTGTAACAATAATAGCTAACCCAGAAACACAATAGTAAAGGGATCTTATATGGGCCGACAAGACCATCATATTGTCTAGTTATAACGAAATGAAAAAAGGCAGTGATGTTCGCACTATAGCTAAAAATGCAGCTACCTAACGATCTAAACTAGTTCCCACATGTCTAACACACCAAATAAGACATACATAGGTCCCACACGGCCGACAACAACCAACTAACTGAAGACTGTAGTCTACAAGCCTCTACGAGTGAAAATATTAGTTGGGACAGGGCCCCCAACCTACCCAAATGCTATGCAAATAAAAGACAGATAAACCTCTAAAACCTGGTAACTCCAAATAAAAGGAGCAGGCCAGACTGCTGACTCTGAATAACTACTAGGAGACCCCGCAATCTGTCTGTCTAAACCCGCAGGCAAGTATGCAACACCCCATAGTTGGGCGTCAGTACAATATGTACCGAATATGTATGTCAATAAATAAGACTGAATAGAAATTGATAAAGAACTGAAAGTGAATAACAAGAAAGGGCAGAAGTTAACCTGTAAGCTTTCTTATCCATAACCTGCAACTAGTAAAACACTACACGTATATCAGTTGAAACTTTATGACTATGCATTCATAGGCTACAACTAATAAGCAAGTATACAAACAAGAACCTAACTTGGCCCCCATAAGTGTGGAAGGTGCAAGCAATACAGAAATAACCTACCGGGACCCGTATAAGTCATGTCAAGTTCAATTTAATCTATATACCCCTATCCAGGATCTTATGATTCTACGGATGCTATAGCCAACCTACCTAGCTTCTGGGTCTGAATTTAAGCTCGCTAGTCTCCTATAATTGTGTCTGAGCCCGATGGGCTCTTATAACTGCACCTTGGGCACACCAGGCTCGATGAAAGGCCAGTGATGCCAATACGACATAAAAATAGAAGTCCATTCAGGGATGGACTGTAATATGGCCCTTGGGCCTGAATATAGTCCCTTGGAACATCACATAGCTCCTTGAAGCAACATCATATAGCCCTATAGGCGATGACACAGTTAGCAACCCTAAAGTTGGTCAATGGAAGGCTATCCTAGGTGGGGTTAATCCCAACCAATGTAATACAATTAAGTCTCACTCTAGCCACTCAAAAGGAATATCTGGATTTTAAGGCCTACTGCGACCGCTACTCGCCCCTAGGGTAGTTCGCATAGCTGCCAACATGCACACCCCATGTGCCAACATATGATTAGAGGATCCTAGCAGTGATCATAATCTCTAATGGACTAGACCGGATAGGGCAAGATCTGGAGTGGCCTAAATGATACTCTGAATGTCATGCTAGGAAAAGGATAGCTCATAAAAGAACTATAAGGTCGTAGACGACCAACTACTTAGTTCCTTTGCTTAGGACAACTGTAGGGATGCTACTGATCAGACATGCTCCTTAGCAGTCAGCCCCTAATCTTCCACAGATAGCTTATTATAATTCTTAGACTAAAGGTAATTTTGTACTAACATGGTTCTAGTCCCTTCGACCTTAACTTGATATGTTCAGATTTCATATGTCTTCTCTGGGTGATTCCTAACCCCATAGGTAAGTTTATTTGGACTTAGCCACTCACGGCAACCTGTACCTGAGTATCTTATAAGAGCAGGATGGGACGTTGGTCCCGCATTCAACTACCGGTAAGGTTCCCTCCTTAGGGTACCCACAGGTCTATCTGACTTGTATAACTGGGATGAATTCATGGGTGACCTGTATGACAAGCACTAAGTCGAGTGAAACTAACAGTCACCGTCAGTAGCTAACAAGATGGCAGGCTGTAACTCAGTTCACTAGGCAACCCTGGTGTCGCTGACTCTAAGGTATGACCATCCTATCTAAATTTCTGGCCCTAGAGGTGTTAAGGTACGCCAACGGCCTCTAGGAGAGCTTTACTGATATCACAGGCGTCAAACTAAAAGTTATATCACCCGGCTGCGCCCTATGTTGTCCAACTTACCAAATCAGACTCAATAGCTAACCATAAATTTCTAAGGTCTTGGCATGACAGCAAAACACCAGAATTCTACTAATACAGTTAATAGAAGAATAGAGGAGTTTCTATGATGCTCCTAGCGTGAGCCACACTTAACATACTCTTTCCCGATGAAGGATACTGCAATATACTCCCGAAATGTCTTTTAGCAGCTAACCACAATATATATAATCATAATCTACTGACAGTAGCTAATCACAACATATATAATTGATAACTCTCAAACCACACCTCCTTACGAAGTATAAAGCAGACGTTGTCAATAAAGAACCCAACTAGAGGTTGGGGTTGATCCCACGGAGAATACAGAAGAATGTAGAAGAACGCTAGTGCTTAAGCTTTTTAGTTAATTATTTTCTTAGAGGGGGGGAATTTGTAAAAGTAATAAATAACAATGTTGAGAAATTGTTTGTTGTTTCCAAATTAATGCAACTAACTAGGGTAAGTATTCCCCATGACTACAGAACCACAAGGCGTTTTATACTAGTGATCTATTCCGGTGCTTAGCATGCAATATTGGTAAGTTAGGTTCACCTAAATGGTTTGTCCCATATCTAGGTGATTTTTACCAAGAAACTTGGTCCGTCTACGGGTGAATTCTTGATTAACCCTTACCCTTAATATCAGATTAGCTATTCTCGGACAAGGTCAAGCTATTAGATGAGGGTTGATAGCCTCAAATCTCCGTTGTTAATCCCTTTTCCCATTCATTACCTCCTTGGTCTAGTAAGTAAGAATAAGTCAAGTTCTAACGTTTACAACCGTTAAAAATCAATTAAAATGAAGGAAGAAACAATACATGCATAAACTCCACTCAAGAATCCCTAAGTATTTTACCTATGTGTGTTAATTTGTCATGGTTCCCATAACCCTAGTTGTGGTGGTTTTAGCCTATCATGTTTATAAGTAAATTAATAGAATTCATTAGTAAAGATAAAAATTAATACTTACAACGATGATAGGAAGAACTCACTTGATTAAGGCAAAATTCGAAAGAACAACATTACAATCGTATCTCAAATATGTCTGCTAACACGTCTTAAAATTTACTCTAGAAACTTGTAGTGAAACTTCAACTCTTGAAAGACATAAAAATAACATGCCTATTACATGAAAATAAAGGGGTATTTATAGTAGTATATTTATGCTTTTCCTTGTTCCTTGTTGAATTTGACTTGGACTTGATGTTCCTTTTCCTAGTTGAAGTAGGAAATCCATTTTTTACCCATCTTGGAAGCCTTGCCGCGTCGCCTGCCTCATTGCCGCATCGAGTGTCGCGTAACACATGCCAACGCGCCTAGACAGTGCTGCTGCGCAGCTGCCATCGCACGGGAGAAGGGGCTTCTGTGCGTGCCTCATCGCACTGGGACAAGGCTGACTCGCGCATGGCACAGCGCCTACTCTCCTGCCGCATCGCGCACGCTGCTTGATCTTGGGCAGATTTATATGCCCAAGTGATACTCAAAAGTACCATTTTCGCCTTGTTTATCTAGCAATGTGTATACATTTTCATGTAATTGGTAATAAAATGTGAATTTATACTAACCAACATGATTAGCATTGTTTTGTAGGTAAAATGTGATTTCGAGGAGCTAAAATGCATGTTGGACGATATCGGAGTTGGACTTGGATGCGAGCAAGGGACAAGGCATTGGACAACATGATTTAAAGGGGCTCCGCGATGGAGCCATGTCACGCTGCCATCGCAGAGGCATTCTGCCTGGAGGGTGAAAATTCATCCAATTTCCAGTGGAGGTTTACGTCTGCTCCATGGCAAGGAGCCAGTGCTCCGCGTTGCACGTCATGCCACGTAGAGCTTGAATTATCGGACCTCCAGTTCCAGTGAGGGTCCGCGTTCACGGTGTGTCACGGAGGCAGTGCTCCGCGATGCACTCCGTGACACGTTGCTCATTATTCCGGGAAAAATTCCCACTAGTATAAATAGAACACTTAAGTGTATTTTTCATAATTCAGACTTGGTGGAGCAAGGACGTATGTTACAGGCAGTTGAGGGACGAAAAGTTCAGGGTTTTTTCTCTCTTTCTTTCTTCTTTAACTCAATTGTTTGTATGATTAACACTCGTTTTATGATGATTAATCCACAAATGAGTGGCTAATTCCCTTCCTTGCTGAGGTTATGAACACTTGTGATGACTTTTGATTATTAATTATATGGTTTTCCATCTTTTTCTTCTATGTTGTTCTATTAATTCTTGTTCTTACTGCATTGGTGTGTGGCCTACATTAATGTACATCTAAAAAGTCCGATTTCACTCGAGAGAGCACGAAATTGGAAAGTTGTGAATTAATAGGATATTGTTCTTTACTTGGTTTGGGAAAATTGAGTTTTGATGTGCATTCAGGATAGAAATATACCTGAAAGTCGTATTAGTAAATTTAGGAACCGGAATTGTATGGCTAGAACATGAATTGCATTTGATCACAGAAATGTAGACGGATGGTTCATGATTCTTAAGTGAGATTAAATACGAGAGTTTTAATCTCTTGGCAAATGTTCTTGGCTAGCAACTGGAAGAAAATATTAACCAATTTATGATGATAATTAGTTTCATTACATGTAATTTAACCTCAACATGCTTTTATCCATAGTCCAAATTCAAAGTAGATAATTGTTCGTAGTTATAGTATAAAATTTATAAAACAAATTATTCAATTTTTGGTTATTTAGTTGTCAGCATATTTAGAAGTAAAAATATAGTATACTTGAGCAAATTGCACTTATCCCAAGTCTCTGTGGGATCGATACTTAGCTTACTAAAGACACTTACTTCTTGTTCGACCACGTGCACTTGCGTGTCGGTTATATAATACCCATACAACCAACCGAACAAGTTTTTGGCGCCGTTGCCGGGGACTTGGCAATTGGTGAATTTGTTTTAAGTGTTAATTTTACTGTATTTTTATTTTTCTTAAGTGTTGACGACTTGGTCTTAGCCTGTATTTTGCAGACTTAATTGCTGTGAACACTGGCAAGAGACAAAGAGCTGGTGGAATCTTATATAGAGCCAGAACGTATATTTCACAGTAAACGGAGAGAAGCTCTACAAAGGAAGCTGCAGTTGCTCAGACAGACCATTATGGAGCAACAAAATCCACCGGTTGTAAGGGCAGTGTTAGTGCCCGAAGAAGCAGCAGCAAGGCCGGTTCGCGAGGTGGCAATCCCACATGCCAATAATGTTACATCCAGTATCCGCAAACCACAGCCTGGAGGGAGATTTGAACTCAAGCAAAATATGGTGCAATTGTTGCACACAAGCGGGCAATTTACCGGTCTCCCTCATGAAGACCCACAATAGCATCTCCAAAACCTTTTGGAGATAAGTGACACTTACATACCCGCTGGAGTGTCACCTGACTATGTTCGGCTTACATTATTTCCATTCTCATTACTCGGAGAAGCCAAGAGGTGGTTGAAAGCTGAGCCACCAAATTCTATTTCAACGTGGGATGATCTTGCACGGAAGTTCTTGATAAGGTTTTTTCCCTCTGGTAAAACAGCAAGACTCAGAAGTCAAATTCTAAGTTTCAAACAGAGGGAGGGAGAAAATTTATATCAAGCTTGGGAGAGATTTAAATCCATGTTGCAAGACTGTCCTCATCATCAGTCCAATGAGGTGTTGGTGCACACATTTATTGAGGGTTTGGAACCCCACACCAAAATATTGCTAGATTCAGCAGTTGGAGGGCAAGCACTGGAAAAGACTTATGAGGAGCTGTATACCTTGCTAAACGGGATTTCACAGGGCAATCTAGAATGGAATGCTGATTCATCACGAGGTGGGGCAAGGAAAGCAGCAGGAGTGCTTGAAGTGGATGGGTTTAAAGCTATCGCTGCACAGATAGCTGCCTTGCAAAATCAATTGAACAACCACTTCAGCAACATGACTTTGAACCAACCGTCAGCTCCAGTTAATGCAGTCCAGCAATTGTGGTGTGAAGTGTGTGGAAGCAGTGAGCACTCAGCTGAGTGCTGTGGAGCAAATCCTGACTCAGTAAACTTTGTGGGTAATGCACAAAGAAATCACCAGCAGTATGGTAGTAGCTACAATTCAAATTGGAGGAATCATCCTAATTTCTCATGGGGTAGCAATAACCATCAAGGCCAAAGTTCGGGTTAGGGTGTGCAAAGGAATCAAGGAGGGCAACAGAACTACCAATCTCAATTCAGAAATAACAATGCACCTCCTCCACCACCATCACCCAGCATTGAGGAGATGTTCAAGACCATGATAGCTAACCAAGCTCAATTGCAGGCTGACTATGTGAAATTGGCAGCCGAAGTGAAAAACAATCAGTTAGCTACCAAGGCTCTTGAGTATCAATTTGGGCAATTTGCTAGTGCCCAAAATACAAGGCCTAGAGGAGGACTGCCAAGCGACACGGATCCGAATCCCAAGCAGGTAAATGCAGTGACCACAAGGAGTGGTTTGCAGCTGAAGGAGGTGGAACCCGAAAGACCACCTCAACACTCGGGAGCAGTAGAAGTTGAGGGGGAGCAAAGTTCGGAAAGGGGGAAGACCAAAGAAGCTGAATCAGAAAGACCTCCACCCCCGTTCCCTCAACGACTCAAGAAACACAAAGAGGAGGCGTGTTTCAAGAAATTCATGGATGTGCTTAAACAGGTACATGTTAACTTACCTCTTGTTGATGTCTTGCAGGGAGTGCCTAAATATGCCAAATACATAAAGGACATCGTGGCCAACAAAAGTCGTTTGACTGAGTATGCCACGGTGGCTTTAACGGAGGAGTGCACCTCCCGGATCCAAAATAGACTGCCCACAAAGTTAAAAGACCCTGGAAGTTTTACTATCCAGCTTACTATTGGGCAGAGCATCCGAGCTCGTGGATTGTGTGACTTGGGGGCAAGTATAAATCTGATGTCGTCTTCGGTATTCAGAAAGTTGGGTTTAGGGAGTCCTAGACCCACAACGGTAATATTGCAATTGGCGGATCGATCCTTAGCTAGGCCGGATGGCATTGTTGAGGATGTTCTAGTGCAAGTGGGCTCCCTAATTTTCCTGGTAGATTTTATTGTTCTGGATTTTGAACCAGACGCGGAAGTCCCATTTATTTTGGGATGACCCTTCTTGGCAACCGGGAAAGCATTAATCGACGTAGCTGCGGGGCAACTGACAATGCGAGCACACGACAAGGTAGAGGTGTTCGATGTGTATAAAGCACCCAAGCTCCCGATGGTGCATGAAGAACTCTCGGTGATCAATGTGATTGATCATGGTGATGCTAAGCAGATGAAGCATTCCCGAGAGTTAATGGGAAGACCACCGGATAGGTGTAAGCACTACTGGGGGGAGGACAGTGATTGAGAGAAATTGTCCATAACCCTAGAGGACAATTGAGCTTAAATGACGTCGAGCCACGACGGTAAACCAGGCGCTGCACGGGAGGCAACCCGTGAAAATTTTTTCTTTCATTTTGCAAAGTGTAAATAGATTTTTCTTTTTCTTTTTCTTGATTGATTACAAAATTTTTCGTTTTAGTTAGTATTTTTATTTTTAGTTAGGTGAAACCTATTAGTCTAACCAATTTTATTTAGTGAGATGATTTTCAGGTCAAAAGGAGAAAAATGTGCACGGAATCGTGAAGGAAAAGTCGAGGTATGAAAAATTAATAAAATGTAGAAGACAGTGAGCTGGGGCGATAGCTCCGTGTCACGGAGGAGGACCTCCGCGTTACCCTCCATGACACGTTGAGGTATAACCCAAAAATTTTAAAAATTTCCAGTATGCTGTCGCGAAGGCTCCGTGTCAAGGAGGCAGTGCACCGCGATGCACTCCGTGACATGTTGCCTTGTATATCGCGACGGGTCACACCGGGTTGCCAGGTGACCCGCGTGTTTTTCTACCTTTTAAACCCCGAATTCTTCCCTTTTCCCCTCATTTTCAATTTCCTCCATGACTAAGCGTCCCAAAACCCCTCTCCCATCAACGTGCCACGGCTTAAGGCAACAAATTACCGAGTTTTCTTCGATTATTCAACTACAAGGTATGTTTCACGATTCCCTCTCAAGTTTTTGTCGATTTTCTTTGATTTTAAGCATGGGAGGTGAACTAAATCACCCTAAGTCGAAATTAAGCATGAATTCGAGTTATTTGTTGATTGATAATTGTTCGGAGTGTCGTTATGATTGTTTGAACTTGTCGATTGCATAAAGTATTCGAATTTGATTGCGAAAATCAATTCTAGGGTTTGTTGTTGAATTTGAAGTTGGAAATGGGTTGAAATTATGAATTGTATGCCGGGTTGTACGTGTTGAACGAGATGAGTCGTTGTACAAAGTGTTAGGATGTTAATAGACGACGAATTCTCGGGTTTGGGGGAAATGTTGAAAATTGTTTGTATTTGGTTGGTTGGATAGGTTAATGTATATAAATTTTTGTTGTTATTTTTGTTTCTTTGTTTTCCTTTGCTAAGTGCGATGGTTAAAATGTTTGCGATGGTAGAAATCGTGATTAGCGGTACGAAGTCTGAGTAGTACGCAGAAGTTATACCGTCGAATTTTTCTGTTTAAACGCACTAAGCATGATTGTATAGCTGGTTGTTTTGTGTAAATAAAGTTATTCTTGCCATAGGTTATAACTGTAACTAGGGACTAAGCGTGGGGTAATTTAGCGTAACCCGACCTTAGCCGAAGTTAATATTTATTTAGCTTAACATTGCGATTGTCGACGTGTGTTGACAGGCAAAATGGCAAGCCGGCAAGATAAAGGGAAGGGTGCATCAACTTCAGGCACCGGAAGAAAGAGACTCAGACTGGGCACAGCAGTCCCAGCTACACCAGCAGTTCCACGCGGCCAGCGCCGCCAATATGGAACAAGATGGGTGACGGACGAGGGGAAAAAGTGGTACGCGAAACATAAAGAGAACAAATATTTCCCCGAGGAGCATATAGCACGGGAGCCATTGGCACAGGAGTTCCCAAGAATAGTTCAACGGATCGAGGCAGCGGGGCTCAAGTTCATATTCGAGGAGCCCAAGGAATGCAACCTACACTTGGTTCGGGAGTTCTATGCCAACTGGAACCCGTCAATCCGAAGCCACACCATCAAAATCAAAGGGCAAATAGTCACTCTGGAGCCCCACCAGCTCAATGCCATCATAGGAGCGCGGGACACAGACGCCCACATCCTCCGACAGCTGAACATTACCCCACCGTATGCTGACATCAGACGCACACTGTGTGGGGCCGATCCACAGCTAGATGGAGAAGGCACAAGGAAAGGGGCTACCATCAGACTCTGCCATATTCTCAGATGAACAGGGAAGCCCGTATTTGGCTGAAGATAGTCTGCTCTTGCCTTATCCCGGGGGTACATATGACTGATGTAACCCGGGATCGTGTTTGCCTGGTGTACGCCCTGATGAAAGGGCTGGAGATAAATGTTGGGGCGGTTATTATATCCGCCATGAAGAGATCTCGATTGCACCAGGGGCACAGGTATGGGTTCGGTGGACTAGTCACCACCTTTCTCCGGGGCCTCGATATAGAGGAGGAGGCCCTCGATTATATCCCGCAGTTGGAGCGGCGGGTCTTGGTTGTGACCAAAACTAAGGCTCCCGACACCACCCACGGGCCAGTGCTGACACTTGGCGAGCGACACGCTCGTGATGACCAGTATATGGCGCGGATGTATGGGATGAAGATGCTCCAGCTCAGGATAGGTGGGAGGCCGGCGACGGAGGAGGAGCTATGGCAGCTCGAGCTAGATTACCCGTTTGGCGAAAACGCCAGGGCTCTATGCCGAGTAGGGCCAGCCTTTGTAGAGCCCACTGATGATGACGTCCCCACAGATGAGGAGACATGTCGGGAGGACTCCGATGTGGAGTCCGATGATGACGACGGAGGCGACTCGGACATGGGAGATGAGGCAGCAGCACCTGATGAAGAAGTGGAATACTTTGACTGATCAGGGAGTTCCACCACCCGATTATGTGCTATTTAATTTTTGTGAACACTGGGGACAGTGTTCGGATTAAGTGTGGGGTGGGAGTAGTTAGGTGCTAGGCTGGGCTGGTTTGTTTGTATGTTCTCCTCTGTATTTTTGTATGTTGTGTTTCCCGGTGTTTGTGAATTTTCAAATTGTTCTGTATTTGTACATATTTGTGAAATTGATGTGTGTTGTTGAATGCTGCCAGCTGATTCTGTAAATATTTTTTTTTAATTATCGAAATGATCGATATTTTTAAAATTTTGTTTTTTTTTGAAAATATTTTGTTCATATTTAAAATATTGTGTAAATAATTTTTCTATCGAAATGATCGATGTTTTGCAAATTTTTCAACTTTTTAATTTTGGGTTTCTCGGCGTTTGTTTTCGGTTCTTTTACCGAGAATGGTCCCATTGAACCGACATCATAGTTAGTGACCGTTCTCTATGATGGATGGATGACGACCGTCTTAAGGGAAATGTAGTCGTTAGGAGTAGATATTTTTTTCAATTTATTTTCAGTTTTTGTTCTTTGGTGGATTGCATCCCGGAACCTGTAGTTACTATATGGTTGCGAAAGTTTGGTTGCGTGTTGTACATAATATTCAAAATGCAAAGGTGATTCGTATGAAATCATGCAATCTTGTAAATATGTTTAGATACCTAGGCTGTAGAGTTCGATTCGGTGTGATTGCGGCTTAATGTTTGAATTCATGTAATTAGCTGATTGAAGAGTCTGTGAATACATCTTGAATCGAGCATGCGCATAAAGTATGAAGTGAGGTGTTGATATTCCATGCTATTGTGAAGTGTCTAGAACTTGCCTGGTGTGTGTACAAAACGAAATGAAGGAGGTGTATTGTAGGAAAGGATGTAGGCATTTCTTTGTTTTAACCGAGAGTTTCTATTTTTTTCTTGTCATACTCCCCCTTTCTGTGATTGTATACCCTAGTCAGCCCTTTGAGCCTTTAGCCGATTATTTCTTTCTTTTGTCCAAAAAGGTAAACCGAGCTTAATTCTTTCTTTTCATTAGCCGTAAAGTCTATACAAAACTCTTAAGCGCTTAAGAAGAGAAAATAACGTTCCCAAAGTGTCAAAGAGTGAGAATGGTGAAACGAAAAAGAAAAGCAGAGTGAGGGAAGAAAAGAAAAGGTTGAAGGTGCACTTGCTATAAATAAACGATAATGAAGGTGCATGAATTACCTTTGTTATTGTGTCAAGTGTGCTTAATGAACTGGTCCATACTAAAGTAAATCATCAAGAATGGGATGATGAAAAAAGAAAAAAGAGAAACAATGTCCATGAGTTGATGGGAATGTGTTGCAAAGGCGCTTAAGGATGCTAGTGGCTATTATTGGCTAATTCAATATATACTAGTTCCATAGCTTCCATTACAACCCATTAAAGTCCTACGTGATCTTACATTGCATTTCTTTATATTAGTGGAGTAATACACTAAGGGCAAGCTTATGGGTCATGACATGATGCATGTGAATTCTTTTGGGAGAGAGAGTGAAATTGTTTTTACATGCCCCTACTTGAGTGTTTGTGTGTCACATGAGCAAAAAGGGGAAGATTCTCTTGAGATGTGAGGGCACATGCTTGATGAAAGATTGATTTTCGTGTCGGATATCTTGATTAGATGATTTGCATGAGTTTGCCGATATCGAGAGTCGATTCTTAAAGTCTAGGAAGTCTTAATGTATTGAAGGTCATTGCATTGTTAAGACCATGCATGTTTTCTTGATGATTCGCAATATTGAATGATCGGTATGACCGTAGCTTAAATTGTCACACCATAGTAGCGAGGGTGGGATGTAAATTGCATGAATTGTATGTTTGTTGTTCGAGGACGAACAAGGGTTTAAGTGTGGGGTAAGTGATCTTGGGCAGATTTATATGCCCAAGTGATACTCAAAAGTACCATTTTCGCCTTGTTTATCTAGCAATGTGTATACATTTTCATGTAATTGGTAATAAAATGTGAATTTATACTAACCAACATGATTAGCATTGTTTTGTAGGTAAAATGTGATTTCGAGGAGCTAAAATGCATGTTGGACGATATCGGAGTTGGACATGGATGCGAGCAAGGGACAAGGCATTGGACAGCATGATTTAAAGGGGCTTCGCGATGGAGCCGTGTCACGCTGCCATCGCGGAGGCATTCTGCCTGGAGGGTGAAAATTCATCCAATTTCCAGTGGAGGTTCGCGTCTGCTCCGTGGCAAGGAGCCAGTGCTCTGCGTTGCACGCCGTGCCACGTTGAGCTTGAATTATCGGACCTCCAGTTCCAGTGAGGGTCCGCGTTCACGGCGTGTCACGGAGGCAGTGCTCCGCGATGCACTCCGTGACACGTTGCTCATTATTCCGGAAAAAATTCCCACTAGTATAAATAGAGCACTTAAGTGTATTTTTCATAATTCAGACTTGGTGGAGCAAGGACGTGTGTTACAGGCAGTTGAGGGACGAAAAGTTTAGGGTTTTTTCTCTCTTTCTTTCTTCTTTAACTCAATTGTTTGTATGATTAACACTCGTTTTATGATGATTAATCCATAAATGAGTGGCTAATTCCCTTCCTTGCTGAGGTTATGAACACTTGTGATGACTTTTGATTATTAATTATATGGTTTTCCATCTTTTTCTTCTATGTTGTTCTATTAATTCTTGTTCTTACTGCATTGGTGTGTGACCTACATTTAATGTACATCTAAAAAGTCCGATTTCACTCGAGAGAGCACGAAATTGGAAAGTTGTGAATTAATAGGATATTGTTCTTTACTTGGTTTGGGAAAATTGAGTTTTGATGTGCATTCAGGATAGAAATATACCTGAAAGTCATATTAGTCAATTTAGGAACCGGAATTGTATGGCTAGAACATGAATTGCATTTGATCACAGAAATGTAGACGAATGGTTCATGATTCTTAAGTGAGATTAAATACGAGAGTTTTAATCTCTTGGCAAATGTTCTTGGCTAGCAACTGGAAGAAAAGATTAACCAATTTATGATGATAATCAGTTTCATTACATGTTCCTTAACCTCAGCATGCTTTTATCCATAGTCCAAATTCAAAGTAGATAATTGTTCGTAGTTTTAGTATAAAATTTATAAAACAAATTATTCAATTTTTGGTTATTTAGTTGTCAGCATATTTAGAAGTAAAAATATAGTATACTTGAGCAAATTGCACTTATCCCAAGTCTCTGTGGGATCGATACTTGGCTTACTAAAGCCACTTACTACTTGTTCGACCACGTGCACTTGCGTGTCGGTTATATAATACCCATACAACCAACCGAACACTGCTGCCATGCAAGGAATGTTGTCGCGCTGCGCCTGGCCTAGCGCCAGTGTGCTTCTGCCTCGCCCAGCAATGTGCCAACCTCGTGCGACCTTCAATCCTTGCATTCTTCAATCCCACTTCTTCACATTTGATCAATAAGCCTCAAATACCTTCAAATTCATCATTTTAAGCCCTAAAAACATCTCATCACGTGTTTTAGCTGATTTCACAAATATATAACATAATCACATGCAAACACACATAATTTATTCTCAAAACATAGTAAAGTGCGGGCAAAAATATGTCTATGAAGTGCGTGAATGCGCCCTTCTCGTCCTCAAACAATCTACTACTTCACTTCTCAGATTTAAGCACAAAATTCATTCTACGAATAGGTCTACTTACACTTAAGATCATGACACAAACTAATGAAGCTCAAATAACTCACTCACATGCATATAGGATCAACATTAAAATGTCAATGTTCGAAATCACTTGACTTTTGAACACTAACTCATCAAGACATATTTTGGGCCAACATGAATTACATGTAATTTAGCAATCAAGATTAATCAAAATTTATCATTGTGCCCCTCACAATTTGGAGAGATGCCCGTTCTCACACAAGATATAGAATAATATTAACTTGGGCATAAATAAAACAATTTCCGCTCACTCTCACAAAAGAACTCAACATACATGCAAAAGATGACCCATAGACTTGCCCTTAGTGTAATACTCCGCTAATATAGAATTTTGAATCAAGGATCAATTAGGACTTAAATTTGGTTGTAATGTAGGCTAAGGGACGGGTAGGAACTATTTGGACAAGATAGTGACTAAGCTCCCTAAGCACTTTAATACTTCACAACACTTTGATTTTTAGCGAATTCTTCAATTTTCAAAATTTTCTCCTTATACCTCCTTATTTTTAAGTTTTTCAACTTAAGTGACTAGTGGGGATTTTTCTTTTCATCATTGAGCTCATTTGCACACATTTTGTTCTCTTTTCTTTTCATTTCTTCCGTTCCCACCCTTTACGCACCCCTACTCTAGCCACCCTCAACTTAAGCATTTTTCTTATATTGAGATTCACAAATTCCAAGGAAGGACCAAGGCCAAAATAGGTTCATTGTAAATAAATGGGCATAGTTAATCGGTAAATCTTCAATTTTTCAAAGCTATTTCTTTTTGTTTTCCCACTAAAACTCACTCTCCTTGTTTAGAAAAATTTCACCTTTTTATTTTCTTCCAATTCACCACACTTTTTAGCTTTTCCCTTCACTTCTCCAATTATTCTCCTTTCCTACAAAAATTTTTCATTAAAGTGCTCTAGGAGTCATTTAGATCAAATACAAGTCAATAGAACAAAAGGGATTAAGCTTGTAATATGGCTATCAAAAGAATAGGCTAAGACGCAAACATAGCTAACTAGGATAATTACAATCAAGGTAGGTAAAATAGGATAAAAATAGGGCTATCAAGAAATGCCTATATCACTTCCTAAATCCATCATTCTTATTTCACTTTGCACACACACGGGGCAAGTTCTAGACATCAATTTACAAGCATGGAGTATATCAAAAAATTCTTCACATATTGTCACAAAATGGTTTAACAATGGAAATCAAGATCATATAAACACATATATCTATATTGCATGCATAACATAATTAAGCCCCTTTTTTTAAGCACATGACTCAAGTTCCCAAAAGACTAAGTGTTTCTACCTTTTTCATGCATTTTTGAGTGAATTTAATAAAGTCTCAATGATACCTAGAGTGAAGCACCTAGCATTTGTAGGATCCAAGTTCTTATTCTTCCTAATAACTAATTTACCCTTAAGACGGTCGGCATCCATCCATTATCGGGCAAAGTCATGAATGAATGACTAAAATAAAAAATCTAGACTCTCTAGTCGGGTCTAAGGGACAATCCACCGGAAAAGTACCGGAAAGAAAAACCATAGGAACCCAAAATATAATAAAACTAAAAAATACTACACACCAACAAGCATGCATGAAAAATTATAAATCCCAAAAAAACATTAGGCCTACCATGTGCAAATTTAGCAATTAAGGTATGCATGGTACTATGGAGTTCAGTTCTCCCACCCCACACTTAATTGGCTACACTATCCCTAGTGCTAAAACAAATAAGCATAAAGTAATAGAATGCAAGAAGAACTCCCTGGGCCTCTACTCCTCGTTTTCAATATTTAAGCTCAATCTTTATTGAAAATTATGACCTATCACCTGCACACTTGAACAAACACGTAAAAATAAACAAAAAATTTATCTTGGGTTGCCTCCCAGTAGCGCCTGATTTAACGTTGCAGCACGACACAGGTATCTTGATTACTCAGACTCCATCAAGATACCTATTGATACCGTGGTCACATCATGACCGCTTGTTTTACCACGCTGCCCTATGACACATCAGAAAATAAAAGAAAAAAAAATAGGAAATAAGGACTAAAAGTTAAATACAAGCAATTAATCTAATCCTAAACTCTATTCCCCGGCAACGGTGCCACTTTTTGATAACGCTCAAACCACACCTCCTTACGAAGTATGAAGCGGACATTGTCAATAAAGAACCCAACTAGAGGTTGGGGTCGATCCCACAGAGAATACATAAGTATGTAGAAGAACGCTAGTGCTTAAGCTTTTTAGTTAATTATTTCCTAAGAGGGGGGAAATTTGTAAAAGCAATAAATAAAATGTTGAAAAATTGTTTGTTGTTTCCAAATTAATGCAACTAACTAGTGTAAGTGTTCCCCATGACTACAGAACCACAAGGCGTTTTATACTAGTGATCTATTTCGGTGATTAGCATGCAATATTGGTAAGTTAGGTTCACCTAAATGGTTGGTACCCTATCTAGGTGATTTTCACCACGCAACTTGGTCCATCTACGGGTGTAAACTTGGTTAACCTTTACCCTTAATATCGGATTAGCTATTTCCGGACTAGGTCAAGCTATCAGATGAGGGTTGATAGCCTCAAATCTCCGTTGTTAATCCCTTTTCCCATTCATTACCTCCTTGGTCCGGTAAGTAAGAATAAGGCAAGTTCTAAAGTTTGCAACTGTTAAAAATCAATTAAAACAAAGGAAGAAACAATACATGCATAAACTCCACTCAAGAATCACTAAGTATTATACCTATGTTTGTTAATTTGTTATGGTTCCAATAACTCTAGTTCTGGTGGTTTTAGCCTATCATGTTCATAAGTAAATTAATAGAATTCATAAATAAAGACAAAAATTAATACTTACAATAATGATAGGAAGAACTCACTTGATTAATGAAAAATTCGAAAGAACAACATTACAATCGTATCTCAAATATGTCTTCTAACACGTCTTAAAATTTACTCTAGAAACTTGTTGTGAAACTTCAACTATTAAAGACATAAAAACAACATGCCTATTACATGAAAATAAAGGGGTATTTATAGTAGTAGATTTATGTTTTTCCTTGTTCCTTGTTGAATTTGACTTGGACTTGATGTTCCTTTTCCTAGTTGAAGTAGGAAATCCGTTTTTTACCCTTCTTGGAAGCCTTGCTGCGTCGCCTGCCTCATTGCTACGTCTAATGTCGCGTAGCACATGCCAATGCGCCTAGACAGTGCTGCTGCGCACCTGCCATCTCGCGGGAGAAGGGGCTACTGCGCGTGCCTCGTCGCACTGGGACAAGGATGCCTCGTGCATGCCATAGCGCCTGCTCTCCTGCCGTGTCACGCACACTACTGTGTAAGGAATGCTGCCGCACCACACCTGGCCTAGCGCCAGTGTGCTGCTGCCTCGCGCAGCAATGTGCCAATCTTGTGCGACCTTCAATCCTTGCATTCTTCAATCACACTTCTTCACATTTGATCAATAAGCCTCAAATACCTTCAAATTCATCATTTTAAGACCTAAAAACATCTCATCACGTGTGTTAGCTAATTTCACAAATATATAACATAACCACATGCAAACACAAATAATTTATTCTCAAAACATTGTAATGTATGGGCAAAAATATGTCTATGAAGTGCGTGAATACGCCCTTCATCAATAATCATAATCTATCGCCAGCAGCTGATTACAATATATCAGATGGTTATCTTCGTTCAAGAACATAGGTCGTATCATTATTCAACGAGAATAACTTGCCAAAAGGATAAACCTTAACATACCTAGAATGGCAATTCGTGATTATCCGATTAGTTCTAACTTGTAGCCAGCGATTCCATTCAATTATAGCAATTATGCTGAGAGAATAAGGCTATTTTCAATACTAAAACTTGGAAACAACAATATCTTTCAGTAATGTTAAATATAACTTCAACTTCATTTAATTCGATCAAAAACTCATAATTTTTCGAGAGTTTAGAAGGTAGAGATGCTTACCTATCACCTGTAGCCGCTTTAGACGCAATTTGAAGTAATTTGGACAACCTTTACTCGGCGGGGTTCTGGTACTTTGAGCGAATTTTCAATAAATAACTCTGCAGAGATGTTCCTTATAGGACTAGACCTCTTCATCCAAAATGAGTTTGCATTTGAACGGAGTTTAGCAGCGTAATTTGGTGAAAAATGGAAGAAAAATAGAGAAACCCTTCGTGATCCTCGAGTTCTGACTTAGGGAAATGTTTCTTATGCTTTAAAATTGAACTTGACTTATATTTATAGGTGGGATTCGGTTGGCAGGAAGGATCCTCGCCCTGGCCATTGCGCCAGGGGGCTGCCGTGTCGTGCTGCCCATCGCGCAGGCAGGGTCGGCACCTCGCGCTGCCCATCGCACAGGCAGGGCTGGTGCCTTGCACTGCCCATCGTGCAGGTAAGACTGGTGCATCGCACAAGCCCTTTCAGCCTGGCCTCGCCCCACCTTGCCAATCCACTCAACGATGTCCTTGCTCGTCCTGCCTCCGAGGCTCTTCTCGCACGCGTCAAGCTCTCATTGCTCACCACAAGCCCACGCGCACGCACACTAGCAGCTAACATCTTGTGGGGTGTAACATTATCCCCCCTTAGGAACATTCATCCTCGAATGCAATCTTTAGGCTTAAAGTACTCAACTTTTTAAACTAATTTCAAAAAAATTTCGGCAGAGTCTCCTCTGTATTATGGTCTATCCGAAAACCTGAAACACAAAACAGTCCAACATAAGCATCTCATAGGATGCTACAAGCAACGATACAACATAGCTTCATATCATAAAGGCGAATAACTAAACAATACTGATATTATATGTAACAACACAATAGCTAAACAACAATCTCACCTCAACTACAAAATCTGGGTCAGGTCTAGAATAAGAGAGGATATCTAGACTTCATGTCATCCTCAGCTTCTCAGGTCATCTCTTCTACCTTTTTGTTCCTCCATACGATTCTACTAGGCTACAACTTTGCTTCTCAAGATAGCCCTTATGGATCTGCCAATCTAGTATAACTATTGGAGTCTCCTCGTGGGACAGTTCTTCTGTGACCCGAGTATCCTCGACTGAGATAACTCGAGAAAGGTCTCTTACGCACTTGCATAACATTGATGAATAGATCCTAGTTCCAAAGGAAAATTTATCTCATAGGCCAGTTGGTCGATCTTCCGGAGGATCCGGTACAGCTTAGTGAATATAGGGCTGGACTTGCCCTTCTTGTCAGCTCTCATAACGCCCTTCATAGGAGAGAATTTGAGGAATATCCAGTCGTTTCCTCCATCCCTAACTCTCCATGCCATACATTAGAATAAGGCTTGTGACGACCCTGGGCTGCCAGCACATATCTTCTAGTGAGTTTAACTTTTTCCCCTGACTGATGTAGTATGCCTGGTTCAGTTATCCCTAACTTACCTACTTCAGGCCATCATATAGGGGGAATGCACTTCCACCCATAACACATCTCCGGGCATCTGAGTTGTGTGCTTTTCTTGGCCATTTGTTTAGGGACGAGAAGTCATACTCAAATTAACATGCATCCCAATCTATTCTGAAAGCTTTTCCAAAACCTAGCTGTGAGTTGTGCCCCTTTTTCGGAAGTTAATAGACACTGAGACACCACATAGCTAGAATATTTCTTTAGTATTTAATTCAGTGTAATCTTTAGTTGAAACATAATTCCGACCAGCAAGAGGTGTGTTGATCTCCTTAGCCTTTCAACAATGACCCAAATGGGGTCATGTTTACGCCTGGTATGAGGTAACCCTGTGGTTATATTCATTTTTTCTACTTTCCATTTTCACACAGGCATGACTGTTTCCTAAATTAGCCTACCCAGTTTCTGAGGTCTTGCCTTTCCCTGCTGGCAATTGGAGTTTTTTGCTATGACTCGATAGTTTCTTTCTCCTTCCTAATACCATCAGTAGATTCCCTTCATAACCTGATGCATTTTTGACAAACCCGAGCGGAGGGAATAATAACATGGTGTACCTTGCTACAGTCTACTAATGTATCCTGGCTACATTTAGGATGCAGAGTCGACCTCTGAGTCTCAAGATTCTGTCTCCTACTATCTCACAGGCCGACGTCTCCCTGCTGGGCTTTGTCTCCGGGCTGCACTAGACTAGGGTCTCTGTACCGTCACTCCTTTACCTCCACAACTAAAGGTGGTACCGCAACATTCTAGGTCACAATCTCACCACCCTTTAAATGTCAGCCTGATGCTTATTCCTCGACATTCAACAGCGATTCCAAGTTCTATTAGCTCGCTACAATCTGGAGATGGTTCTGCTCTCCTCCCAAGCTCAATGCTCATATCTTGATCTTACTTCTATAAGTTGAAAATCGTGGCTCGTGCCCCATGCACCATACTGGAAAAGATACTATTGGCTAAGTCTACCAACCTATATCGTCCTAACCCATACTAAGGTCGGTTCCCATCACATACTCTCTCTATCCCTTAACATGATAAGTTGGGGGTTATTGGCTCTATTCTCCAGGTATCTCCTACCTCCATCCACATACTATGGTGGAATTAGTCTATTTCCTATTTAAGCTTTACCGTTATTGGGGGTTTATTACTTATGGACCTCCACACGTACTTGGGTGCTACTGGCAATATTATCTTCCCCCCCTAATTTACTATTGTAGAGGTCTAGATGACTTATTTAAACACTAGGGGTCTCAACCACTTTCTAACACTTTCCAGGAATCAACGGATCTAGCCCTGGGCAAAATCGCCTCAATATTTACACTCTTTGTTATAATAGTGAACAAAGTTGGGAGGCAAAAAATGGCCACATCTTACTATGGTAGGACTGAAGTATAGAACTTTACAACATTGGAAGGGTTGGAGATAAGAATCCCGCAATTTCCCCCTTCTCTCGTACCTTTTAGGTAATCCAACCTTAATTGTCGCTCCTATCTAATTCTAAATATCTAGTAGGTAAGACAACTCATATTTATACTATATTGCCGACCTCCTACTCCGAGGCTGTAGAAAGAACTGGGGACGGTGTTGGCAAATCTATCACTTTATAAGTTTCTGGAGCCCCGGGAGGATGATGGGGTGATTAAAATATGGCTGCTTCCACCCTTAGGCTAATTGTCCCCCAACTGTGGCAGCTCACTAGTACCCTCTCCTGCTGCTGTAGCTCACTTGCCACTGACTGAAGTCTGTCCCATATCAAACATTACTCTAGACAGACATAACAATGAAGGCTTAGGAACTCAACTCTCTACCACTCGGCTCTATAGCACAATCTGAGAAGAAGGAGGGGTAACCATACAATCATTCCTCGTAGCTTCCTGCTTATAAAATGTGGTGCACAACACATTTATAATCAAGACTCTACTAGACATGGCTTGCAGACTCCTTAGGATACGACCTGCTCTGGTACCAAATTTTTCATGCCCTACCATGAGAGGCATGACTGGCACCTAATGCCAAACTGGGATCTGGGCTGACCTGGTTGGACATATGCACCTCTGGTGCTGACCAGTGACTCAAAACCAAGAAACAAAACTGCTATATCTAGGCTGTAAACACAGCCTCAGGCCGACAAGGCCACGCAGCACTTGTAACAGAAACAGCTAACCCATCAACACAATAATAAAGGGATCCTATGCGGGCTGACAAGACCACCATGTTGTCTACTTAAAATGGAATGAAATCAGGCAGTCATATTCATTCTATAGTCGAAAAGGCTGCACCTGTAACAGAAACAGCTAACACAGCAACACAATAGTAAAGGGATCCTATGCGGGCTGACAAGACCACTATGTTGTCCAGTTATAACGGAATGAAATCAGGCAGTCATATTCATACTATAGCTGACAAGGCTGCTAACTAACTAGCTAAACTAGGCCCCACACGACCAACACGCAAAATAAGACATACATAGGCCCCACTCAAACAAATAAAAGACAGATAAACCTCTATAACCTGGCAACTTCGGATGAAAGGAGCAGGCCAAACTGCTGACTCTGAATAGCTGCTAGGAGACCCCGCAATTTGTCTTTCTAAACCTGTAGGCAAGTATGCAGCGCCCCATAGTTGGGCGTCAGTACAATATGTACTGAATATGTAAGGCAGTAAATAAGACTTAATAGAAACTGATAAAGAACTGAAAGTGAATCGCAAGAAGGGGCAGAAATTTACCTGTAAGCTATCTTATCCATAACCTGCATCTAGTAAAAAATTACACATATATGAGTTGAAACTGTACGACTATACATTCAGAGGCTACAACTAACAAGCAAGTATACAAACAAGCACCTAACCTGGCCCCCATAAGTCTGGAAGGTGCAAGCAACACAGAAACAACCTACCGGGGCCTGCATAAGCCCTGGCAAGTACAATTCAATCTATATACCCCTATCCAGGTTCTTATGATTCTACTGATGCTATAGCAAACCTACCTAGATTTTGGGTCCGCATTTTAGCCCGCTGGACTCCTCTAACTATGTCTGAGCCCGAAGGGCTCCTATAACTGCACCCTAGGCACACAAGGCTCGACGGAGGGTCAGTTATGCCAATACGACATAAAAGTAAAAGACCATTCGTGGATGGACTATAATATGTCCCTTGGGCGTGAATAAGTCCCTTGGGACATCATATAGCTCCTTGGAGAAACATCATATAGCTCCTCTGAGCAACATCATATAACCTAGTAGGAGATGACACAGTTAGAAACCCTGAAGTTGGTCAATGGGAGGCTATCCTAGGTGGGGTCAATCCCATAATGTAATACAATTAAGTCTCACTTTAGCCACTCAAAAAGCGTATCTGGCTTTTAAGGCCTAACGCGACCGCTACTCGCCCCTAGGGTAGTCTGCATAGCTGCCAACATGCACAAATCGTGTGCCTACATCTGATCAGAGGATCCTGGCAGTGATCATAATCTATAATGAACTAGACCAGATAGGGCAAGATCTGGAGTGGCCTAAACGATACTCTGAATTTCATGTTAGGAAAATGATAGCTCATAAGAGAACTATAAGGTCGCAGACGACCAACTACTTAGTTCCTTTGCTTAGGACAACTGTAGGGCTGCTACTGATCGAACATGCTCCTGAGCAGTCCGCCCCTAATCTTCCACAGACAACTTACTATAATTCTTATCCTGGAGGTAATATTGTACTAACATGGTTCTAGTCCCTTAGACCTTAACTTGATCTGTTCAGTTTTCATATGTCTTCTCTAGGCTATTCCTAACCCCGTAGGTAAGTTTATCTAGACTTAGCCACTCACGACAACCTGTACCTGAGTATCTTATAAGAGTAGTCTGGGGTGTTGGCCCTGCATTCAACTACTAGTAAGTTTCCCTCCTTAGGGTACCCATGGGTCTATCTGACTTGTACAACTGGGATGACTTCCTGGGTGACCTGTATGACAAGCTCTAAGTCGATTGAAACTAATAATCACTGTCAGTAGCTAACAAGATGGCAGGCTGTCGCTTAGTTCACTAGGCAACCATGGTGCTACTAACTCTAAGATATAACCATCCTATCCAAATTTCTGGCCTTGGAGGAATTAAGGCACACCAACGGCCTCTGCGCGAGCTTTACTGACAACACAGGTGTCAAACTGAAAGTTATATCGCCCGGCTGCGCCCAATGCTGTCTAACTTACCAAATCAGGCCCAATAGCTAATCATAAACTTCTAAATCCTTGGCATGACAGCAGAACACCAGAATTCTACTAATACAGTGAACAGAAGAATAGAGGAGTTTCAATGACGTTCCTAGCATGAGTCGCACTTAACATACTCTTTTCGGATGAGGGTTACTGCAATATACTCTCAAAACGTCTTTTAGCAGCTAACCACAACATATATAATCATAATCTACTGACAGTAGCTAATCACAACATATATAATCATAATCTACTGCCAACAGCTAATTACAATATATAGGATCGTTATCTTCGTTCAAGAATATAGGTCATATCATTATATGACGAGAATAACTTGTCGAAAAGATAAGCCATAACATACCTCGAATGCCGATTCTTTCTTATTCAATTAGTTCCAACCTATGGCTAGCAATTCCATTCAATTATGGCCCTTACGCTGAGAGAATAGGGTTATTTTCAATACTAAAACTTGGCAAACAACAATATCTTTCAATGATGTTAACTATAACTTCAACTTCGTTTAATTCGACTGAGAACTCATGAATTCTTGAGTTAGAAGGTAGAGAGGCTTACCTATCACCTGCAGCTGCTTAGGACGCAATTTGGAGTAATTTCGACAACCTTTACTCGGAGGGGTTCCGATACTTTGAGCGAATTTTTAAGAAATAACTCCACAGAGATGTTCCTCATAGGCCTAGAACTCGTTATCCAAGATGAATTTGCATTTGGACGGAGTTTAGCGATGTAATTTGGTGAAAATGGAAGAAAAATAGAGAAACCCTTCATGAGCCTTGAGTTCTGACTTAGGGAAATGTTTTTTATTCTTTAACTTGAACTTGAATTATATTTATAGGTGGGAGTCAGTTGGCAAGGAGGCGCCTCACGCTGAACATTGCGTCAGGGGGCTTCCGCACCGCGCTGCCCATCACGCAAGCAGGTCCGGCACCTCGCACTGCCTATCTGGCGCGTCGTGCAGGCCCTCGCAGCCTGGCCTCGCCTGACCTTGCCAATCCACTCAAAGATTTCCTGGCTCGTCCTGCTTCTGAGGTTTGTCCCACATGTGTCAAGCTCTCATTGCTCACCACAAGCCCACACACACACGCACTAGCTACTAATATCTTGTGGGGTGTAACAGGCCAAAATCAAGACACAGGACAAGGAACCCCGAGAGGCTCCAAGTCAACCCATGGCATGAACATGACATCTACTCAATCATAATAAAGTGGAAGATCAACATAAATAACATAGCGGAAGATTGATAATCTCATAACATCGGAATACATAATTCAAGATCGAAGCTGATTACATTCTATGTCTGAAAATCCTCTATTACTAATGAGTTGATGGGACAAGACCCCAACTAACTCACTAAAGTTTGAAACTGAAAATACAAGATACGACTGAAAAGAAGGACCCTCGAATGATGAGGACTCACCACACTAGCTGACAAGTGCTAAAGCTGCAGGTCTGGCTAATGAAGAAATTGAGCCTAAATATTCAAGCATGTATCATTAAATGATATAGCATAGAGTATGCGTTCAGTACATGAAATGTACCGAGTATATAAGTAAGTAAAACCACTAAGTAAGTAAAATCATAAATCCCGCATATTATAAAACATAATCAAGATAAGATTCTGAGAGTAGGGCTTGCATGCTATTTTCTGAAATCATGATCTGAACATAACTGAACATCATAACTGAATCAAATGACCCAAAGTTGAAAACTGATAATCATAAGTAAAAACTGAACATTGGGTCAAACCTGCTAAAAACATAATATCATGACTGATGAACATGCATAACTGAAATCATGAGGAACAATGGGAGACTCGTCATATAACCGACATTACCGCAATAGCGATTACGTGGTCCTGACTATCACACTCAAGTGGACAGAGGCATCCAAATCCTTGCCAGGGCTAAGGATGCTACCATGATATCGATATAAAGCTGAAGGCCCCTTGGGGGAAGGGGAAGCTCACAAGGGAGGTCCCAAATAATCTGAACATACCTACGTTGGCGTTTAGTTCTAAGGCATAGGGTTGACTGACCCTAAGACTACTCGGTGCTAGACACTACTCCCAAAAATATGCTTATGCTCTCCATTATTTTTCAATGAAGCTGAACCTTCATCTATTGACGAAGATGACTCATAAAATACATGCATAAATCTGAACTATAACATGAGGATCCTTGGCTCAAACCATAACTTTCGCTCAAATTATACCTCTTACCAAAGTATGAAGCAGACGTTGTCCATAAAGAACCCAACTAGAGGTTGGGGTCGAACCCACAGGGAATATGGAAGAGCTAGACTAAAGCCAGTAAGTGAACTTGTTGGGTAATTACTCCAAATTGGGGGTTCTAAATAAAATAATAATTAAAAACAATTGTTAAACTTTGGTTGAAATCAAGAATGAAAGATAACTAGGGTTTTGTGTTCCCCATGGGTTCATAACTGTTTCGGGTATACATACGTGATCATCACCAATGCTTACTTGTAGAACTGATAACTTAGGTTCATCCAAACGACTGGTTTGTCCATATTGAATGATTATACTCAAACACTGAATCAGGTCTCATGAGCGACTGTAAACTAACCGTTATCAATATGTCCCAATTTTAACTATCCTGCAACCACAACTCAAGTTAATACAATGATCATCAAGATCAAGGCTTTGTTATAATTCTCTTTTCCTAATCTCTACCTCTCTAGGCTCAAGCAAGTAAAGAATTTGGGCAAGTCCTAAAAATGTACACAGTTAAGAAATGTTTAAGCATTAAGAGAATACAACACAAGTGTTTTGCATTGACTTTGAATCACTTTTATGTAACCCTAGCTTGTTAATCTACCATGGTTCCGACAACCCTAACTATGGAGGTTTTAGCCTCTCATAGTTGCAAGATTGTAATTTTTATTCATAATTAAATACATAAATCAATACTTACAATTATGGATGAGAGAAAAACTTCTTTATATAAATCAGGAAAATACTCAAGAATAAAATATGAAGATCAAGAGAAAGTCAAGAAAAGGTTGATCACAAGTCAATCAACTCAATTCGCATGTCCTCTAATGTTAACTAACTCGTGTCTAATCTGTTCTAATTCATTCTCATGAAGATAAAACATAAAACATATTTATATAGACCTAAAAATCTTTTTCCTAGGCTAACAGGGTGAAGTTCCATAAATGATGTTGCCTGTGTCATGATCATTCCTACGACCCGTAGCAGGTAGTACGGGTCGTACCTACTTCCCGTATGTCATTGGCTGGCTGAAATTTGGATAAGTGTTGGACCTTGGTACGAATCATACATGTTTCCTATGAGTCGTACTATGTTTTCACGGCTTGATTCTAAGACTTTGAAATTTTTCTGAAGTTCTTCACGAGTGCTATGGTACGACTCATACCTTGATGCCACGACTCATACTTTCTATCCATATCAGGAGTCAACCTCTTGTGCAAATCTTATGAATCTTTTCACGACTTCTACACTACGGCTCGTACAAGCATTGTACGACTCGTACTATGAGTCGTAGGATGCACTCTTCATTCTTAGCCTTCTGAAACTTCTCACGATCTGCAGTACGACTCGTAGTACCATCCTACGGCTCGTACTGAGAACTGTGACTTAAGCCTATTTTCAAAATTCTCAAAAATCACAAGTACACCCCCTCTCCTTTTTAAAAATTAAGCTTCATCCCCGAAGCATGAACTACAAAAAAATAGGGAGCGGAACATACCTATGGGGCTCTAGGTGCTCTCGTCGTCCTGCAGAGGAGGTACCTCCACTACAATCTTGGCGCTAGTGGTTGCCGACCCACTTATCGAAGTATCCACAGGGGGAGTGGTTACCCCCTCAGTAGTCTTGGCCACTTTTACGGCCTCTGTGTCAATCGGGGATGAAGGTGGCTCACCTGAAGGGTCATAGCCACTGGCAAGATCGGGCTGAGTCATGGTGGAGCTACCTGCTCCTCTAGCTCGCTCCTGCAGCTCTAACATATGTGCATCATGAGTCTGCAGGCTCTCTACTTGTGCCCGCTTGCGCTCTATCCTTTCCTTTTTCCTCCTCTTCCTTAGACTCTCCTCTCCAACATCCTTAGAAGCTCTTTTCTTTCCCTTATCTCCAGCAGCTACCGTCGGCTCCCAATAAGCCGCCAAATCAATCTCCTTATCAGGATTTGCATCTAGGTCTGGAAGAGTGGGAGCTGCTATGAATACCGTTGTCATGATGACAACTCGGTTGCTTGGCTTTGAAGAGCTCCCAACTTCTCATGGAGACTACTGGTGTCTGTCTGCTCCACGGTGTGCATATCGAAACAGCTCTCAAATCCATCCAAGAGAGCATGTAGGGCCTGAGATATTGTATCTATCTCTGCTTTGACCCATGGCTTTACGTTTTCCATCATAGCTTGAATTTTTCATTCAGCTATGGTCAACCATTTGGCCAATTTCTAGAGGAAGTCTTGAGGCACCAAAATATGCCCTGCTAGAGTCTGAGTCTGCAGGCTAGGTTGTGGTGCAGCTATAGTGCTAAGAGCTAACTCTGAATGACCGAATTCTATAGCCGGTGTCTCGCTCTACTCCTGTAAGGTGCGGGCATTCACCTATGCGCCCCTTGCTGGCTGGACTGATGGAACTACGGTGGGAAGCCAGGCTCGGCTCACCGAGTTCATTTCATCTCGGATAAGGCTGATGTCTGCAATCCTCTCGCCTCCGATTAGATGCTCCTCAACCCATCGTATTGGCACCCCTACCTTTGTTCATAGTCTGAATACAAGACTCAGTAATGGGATGGAAGTGCTCACTCCCACTGCCAGATCTCATGTCTCCTCTGTGATGATCCTCAGAATGTTGATAGGATAACGGGACACGAGGCACGCCACCAAAGCTGCTCTGTCAGCACTTAATGTGTTGTTGTTGACCGTGGGTGCTAATCAATGGCGTACTAGTGTCCAGCAAGCTTTTGCTATAAAGTTAAGTGAGTTCTTTGTCACCTTCCTTCCACCAGTAACCCACTTAACTTCTTCCTTATTCTTAGCAATCATACCTGCCAACCATTGCAGGTACCTCTTCCTTTCCTACAAGCCCAAATTCCTAATCTATTTCATTGCCTCCACCTTATAATCATGCTCAAGCATCATCCGTGTAGGCACAAACTGTGTTCTATATAGAACCCGAGAGATGGTCTACTCTGATATGTCTACCTCTCGTCCTCGAACCAGCACACTCTTCAGTCGGGGCGGGTCTTTTATTTTCTACCCCTCCTTCGCCTTTTGCTCCATGGTGCCCAAATAGTTGGCGTAGAACTCCCGAACCAATTCTGCGGTACACTGAGCTGGAGTCTTGGCCATCCACTCAAAACCATAGAAGACGAATATCCGCTTTATCTCCTCAACTTCATTTAGTGAGTTTGTGAGGATCCACGGTTCTTCCTGGATGCTCCGTCTTGGCTTGTTTTTGGCGGTGATAGAAATACCTGCTCATAAATCTCTCTAGCTCCCGGCACTCTCCAAGGGATGGTGTGGTTCTCTCTGGATGGGGTCTGAACTTGCGCTGCATTAGGAGCCTCCTCCTCTGAGTCATCACTTCCACATTCCTCTCTGAATTGGGTCTCCTCAGACCCTTCTAATACATTTGAGTCATTTCCCAACTCCTGATTACCTTCTCTAGCTCCCTCCTCAGACTGGGGAGCTTAGGCGGATGTGGCAGTAGTGTCACAACCCGAACGTACACCCGGATAATAGACACGAATCAAGGGACCCCGAGAGACCCCAAGTCAACCCATGGCTCATGCATTCAACTAATCTCATGTAATCAAAAAGAATATTAAGCATAAAACATCACAAAAACATAACCATGACATAACATCAGGAAATACCAAACATTTACATAAGCTGAATACTACTCATTTGTCTGAAAGCCTCTAATACGTAAGATGGGTCGATGGGACAACATACCCAACTAACCCGAGAAAATACGGAAACATAATCAACAGGAAAGTTTATCAAATGGACCTCGGAACATGAGGACTCACCAACAAGCTGATTTCGTAGGCTGGGATGGACTAAGGATGACGATGAACCTAAGATCCGGACCCTGTATCATGAAACGATACAACATACAAGGTATGTGATCAGTACGTGAAATGTACTGAGTATGAAACGTAAGTAAAATGGAAATTTTAAAGGTAAAGTAAACTCATAAATAGACATAGGAGAAGGACATCATGCTTACATCAAAATCTTCGTAATAGAACATAAAGCTCAAGACTTTCAAATCATTCATAATCATTTGTTATCATAATCTTAATTAACTTTATCAAAATACAACTTAAGCCAATAACATAAACATAACAATGCATAAAATATACGGAACAATGGGAGGACTCGTCATAACCGACACCATCATGTAGAGCCTTTCATGATGCCCCACTGTCTTGCTCAAGTTGGCAGAGCCGACCCTGGCTTACCAGGCGAGGGTCGTGCATAAGGAGTGATATCACATTTGAGGGGATCATTATCAATACATCATATAATTCACAACCCACGGTGGCACGTGGTTATGAGACACAGGCGTAGTCCTTTGAACGCCGGGCTGCTCGGTGCTAGACACGGCTCCCAAAAACATGCATATAGGCTCATACATAAATCATTGACATCATGCATAAAAATTTATTGGCTAAGATATAACATTTATCATCATTGATCCCCTTTAAAACATGCTTAGCCAAGAATCAAGTCCCTTTTCATCGGCCAACATCATAAATCGATAAATCATGAAATTCGTTTCATAAATTATAAATCATTCTTCATCATGTGGGCATTGCAAAATGCTTCATCATACTCATTTCTTTCAAAATATGCTCATAAACATGGGTAACTTGGATTCATGCATTTTCATAATCAATAAACTTAAAATAATGAATATTCATCATAAATCATAATTTTCATGAACTTCCATAAATGGGCATTTTGGATTCAAAATCTTGAAACATGAATTAGAGAAAATAATAAAAAAAATCCTGCCGATCATTCATAATTTAATGGTTAAAACTAAATTAAATCATACCCATAAAGAGAAATCACATTGTCATGCTTTGGGTAAAATCCCATGGAATTTGAGTAGGAGAATTTATGAATTTAATGAAAATTGGGCATGAGTGAGGAAGAATTTCACCCATTTAAAACCCTACATACCTGGGAATATATGGACTTAAAGTTCCTTGAACACCCAAAAAGAATTTGATGAAAATTTTGGGGAAGAAGGCCTTGAATCTCCCAAAAACCTCCAAAATCCTTGCATTAGAATGGACATGCATAAAGGGCTTAACCCATCTTATCTAACTCAGAAACATATCCAAAACGATGTACTTTAGGCCTTAGGGACTTAGGAAGTAATGAAAACACCCTTATTAAAACGCAGAAATTTCTGGTCACTAGTCCTCACGAGGGACCAAACGGGTCATTGCCACAGGACACGACTAGTTGTCTTGATCCATTGAGTCCACTTCCAAATCCTCCAAGGGAATCCCACGGGAGACTTCACAAGTCGTGAGCTCAGACCATGACTCGTGGTCACCTTCCATAGCCTACACTGCCCATCCCATTTTTGCCAATCCTCCAAGGTTCACCACGGGTGACCTCACCAGTCGTGAGGTCTGACCACGAGTCGTGGTCAGACTCGCAGCCTCCTTACTCAGACTTTGCCAAACCAAGGTGACCACAAGTCACCTCACGACTCGTGGTCACTCCTCACAACTCACCTCACGAATCATTCTGTTACCTGGTGCGAATTTTCAACTTTTCCCCATTTTCACTTCTGGGTCTGATCCTTGGGTTCCTAGGGTATAACAATATCTCCCCCTTGGGAAAATTCGTCCTTGAATGCTAGAAACATGCAGAAAACTCAGAAACAAGCTATCACCATATACGATTACCAATCATTTATGTCAAAAACTGACGGAATGACTACCTTCGAAAGGAACTACATAGCTAAACTGAATTCAGACACCACATACATTTTCCGTATCGTAAAATAAACTTGTACACATGAACTGAACGGGAAAAGTTGATTAAAGGTTTAGGGCAAAACTGAAACCTCAAACTGAAACGAAGCCGGTAGGGAACAAATGAGGGTATTTAGGTATCATATCCACTTCGGCTTCCCACGTAGCCCCCTAAACATGCTGATTTCTCCATAATACTTTAACTGAAGCTACTTCTTTATTCCTCAGCCTCCGAACCTGACGATCCAAGATTTCAATGGGAATTTCTTCATAACTGAGGTTGTCCTTCACTCCAATGCTATCTAATGGAACTACCAAGGTTGGATCACCCAAGCACCTCTTCAAAA
Source organism: Datura wrightii (assembly GCA_035772735.1). NCBI lineage: Eukaryota > Viridiplantae > Streptophyta > Magnoliopsida > Solanales > Solanaceae > Datura > Datura wrightii. The sequence goes on from JASDFA010000018.1 coordinate 152,489,525, forward strand.
GTGACACATGAAAGACGGGATGAACCAAAGATAGCTCTGAGGACAAGTCCAACTCATACGCCACCTTACCAACTCTTCTCACAACCCAAAAGGGGCCAACATAGTGGGGACTAAGTTTACCTTTCTTTTCGAACCGCATGACTCCCTTCATGGGAGATACCTTTAGAAATACCCAGTCGTCCATATCAAACTCCAAATCTCTTCTCCTCACATCAGCATACGATTTCTGACGACTCTGAGCGGTTTTCAACTGGTCCCTTATCAACTAAACAGTCACCATCACCTTATGAACCGAATCTGGTCCTATCATGGATGCCTCATCAACCAAGAACCATCCGATGGGAGATCTACACCTCCGCCTGTAAAGAGCCTCGAATGGTGCCATTTGGATACTGGAGTGGTAACTGTTATTATAAGCAAACTCGGTCAAGGGAAAATGATCATCCCAACTACCTTTAAAATCCATAACACATGCCCTCAATATATCCTCAAAGGTCTAAATGGTTCGTTCTGCCTAACCGTCTATTTGCGAATGGAAGGTTGTACTGAGCTTAACCTGTGTCCCAAGTCCTTTTTGAAAAGAACGCCAAAATTGAGAGGTAAACTGAGTACCTCGGTCTGAGATAATAGAAAAGGGCACTCCATGAAGTCGAACCAGCTCCTGAACATACAATTTAGCATAATCATCCGCTGAATTCATGGTCTTGACTGGTAGGAAGTGTGCTGCCTTAGTTAGCCTATCCACCACCACCCAAATAGAGTCATAGTGTCGGCGAGTACGAGGTAGGCCTGTAACAAAATCCATATTAATCTCTTCCCACTTCCAAGTGGGGATGCTGATATCCTGAAGTACGCCTCCCGGCCTTTGATGTTTGACTTTTACTTGCTGACAATTTGGACAATTTGCTACGAACTGCACAATATCGTTCTTCATACCATCCCACCATTAGATTTCTCGCAAATCTCGATAGATTTTCATGGATCCCGGATGGATAGAATATCTGGTACCATGTGCCTCATGTGATATCTAAACTCTCAAATTATCGATGTCCGAAACACATAGTCGACCCTGGTATTGCAGCACACTATCTCCCCCTTGGGAGAAAACCTCCACCTTCTGACTCCGCACCGCCTCCTTCAGCTTCCTCAATATTGGATCCTCATCTTGCCTGGATTTAACATTAACTACCAAGGACGATTCTAACCCGTTATGTACAACAACACCGCCATCGGTTGAATCGATCAATCTAATTCCCAGCCTTGCGAGCCGGTGGAAATCCTTCACCAACTCCTTCTTTTCCTCATCTTTGTGGTACACACTTTCCATAAAGAGAGTCTACTAATCGCATCCGCAACCACATTAGCCTTTCTCGAGCAGTAAAGGACACACATGTCATTGTACTTAAGTAATTCCAACCACCTCCTTTGTCGAAGATTTAGATCCTTCTATGTGAACACATATTGCAAACTCTTGTGATCCGTAAATACATCCACGTGGATCCCATACAAGTAATGCCACCATCTATTCAATGCAAACACCACCACAACCAACTCAAGGTCATGGTAGGGTAATTCTTTTCATGAACTTTAAGTTGTCTCGAGGAATATGTTATTACCTTCCCATGTTGCATCAACACACATCCCAGTCCGACTCTCAAAGCATCACAATAGACAACGAAACCATCGGTACCCTCGGGTAAGGTCAACACTGGTGCTGAAGTGAGTCAGGTCTTCAACTCTTGGAAGCTTTTCTCACAAGCATCTGCTATTGGAATTTTACCTTTTTCTAAGTCAACTTAGTCAAAGGTGCCGCAATAGATGAGAAACCCTCCACAAACCTTCGGTAATAACCTGCTTGGACCAAGAAACTCCGAATTTCTGAAGGATTCACCGGTCTGGGTCAATTCTTCACCGCCTCTATCTTCTGGGAATCTACCCTTATGCCTTCTCTTGATACTACATGTCCCAGAAATGCTACTGAGTTTAGCCAAAATTCACACAGTTCTAGATCTAGTCCAAGACGAACTGTAGTAGGAGATTCATTAAAACCATTGAATTCAAAATATGGTAAAGATTGAATGAAATCTCTAAAGAGTCCACATTCAAGGTATTACTCAGTAAATAAATTTATATATCTTAACTTTACAAAACTTTGCATACAGCTGACGATCCTTGAGGGTTTGCAGCACTATCCTCAAATGAATGACATGCTCCTCTTTGCTCCGAGAGTATATTAAGATGTCGTCAATGGAAACAATCATGAACATGTCCAAATATTGCTTGAACACCCTGTTCATCAAGTCCATAGAAGTTACAAGAGCATTGGTTATCCCAAAATACATAACAATAAATTCACGTTGACCATACCGAGTCCTGAAAGCGGTCCTCGGGATGTCACTCTCCCGAACTCTAAGCTAGTGATACCCAGACCGGAGATCGATCTTGGAGAAGCACTTGGCACCCTGAAGCTGGTCAAACAAATCATCGATCCTAGGTAAGGGGTACCTATTCTTAATGGTAACCTTGTTCAACTGCCGATAGTTAAAATACATGCGAAGGGAACCGTCCTTCTTCCGAACAAATAGAACCGGTGCACCCCATGGAGACTGGCTTGGTCTAATGAAACCCTTATCCAAAAAATCCTTTAACTGATCCTTCAATTCCTTTAGCTCGGCCGGAGCCATCCTATAAGGAGGGATAGAAATAGGCTGCGTATCTGGCAATAGATCAATACCGAAATCAATTTCCCTTTTCAGAGGAACACCTGGCAAATCCTCGGGAAACACCTCTGGATATTCGCACAACACCGGAACTGACTGAATAGTCGGGGTCTTGGACTCCACATCCTTAACCCTAACTAGGTGGTACATACACCCCTTAGAGATCATCTTCCTAGCCGTAAGATAGGAAATCAACAGACCTGCTGGCACCGCCGAACTACCCTTCCACTCCAAAACTGACTCACCCGAAAAATGAAACTCCATGGTACGGGTCCTACAATTAATTGAGGCATAACATGCAAACAACCAATCCTTACCAATAATAATGTCAAAGTCAGTCATGGATAACTCTACCAAATCTGCGGAGGTAACCTTATGCAACATAATGACCAGGCACCCTCTATATACTCCTCTAGCTTCAACCAAATCACCAACTGGGGTAGACACTGAAAACGGTTCTAACAAGGTCTCCGGACTAACTCTAAGGCTATTAGCAATGTAAGGAGTCACGAAATACAATGTGGCTCCCAGTTCTAAAAAGGCATAAACATCAATATGAAATACACGCAACATACCTGTGACCACGTCTGGCAAAGTCTCCTGCTCCTGGCGCGAGGCAAGGGCATAGAATCGGTTTTGGCACTGACTGCCACCCCCACTAGTAGATGCTCCCTGTGGAGCTGAACGGGCTAGAGCTGTTGCTGTCCTGGTGGTCTGTGCTCATCCACTATCATTAACCTATTTGGCATATGGACATGCTCTACGCATGTGCCCAGGTCTACCACACCCGAAGCAGACATCCAAACCAAGTAGGCACTCCCCGGCGTGACCCTTGCCGCATTTCCCACAGGCTGGAGAGGTATACTCTAACTGGGTGCCCCTATGATCCTTTGACCCTGAAGCCCTACTCCTCTGATCACCCATGGGCCTGGATAGACACTAGCTAATGATGGGGCTGGGGTTAGTGGCCTATGCTGAAACTGTGGACAATAGCCACCGCCGGACCTCTGATGCGAAAACCCACGACTATCTGTCCGAGCTCGCTTTGCCTCCCTCTCCCTCGCATGAGCCGCCTCCATCTGCTGGGTGTACAACACTATGCGGGGAAAGTCCATATCCTGATGAAGCATGGCAGTCCTGCAATCTTTGTCTAAATAACCGGCCACGCCATGAATAAATTGGCTCACCCGCGCCCTCTAATCCATCACCAACACTGGGGCGTACTTTGAAAATCGGGTGAACTCAAGAGAATACTCCAGCACTATCATCTTTCCTTGCTTGAGGTTAACAAACTCAGTTGCCTTCAATTCTCTCATCTCCCGAGGGAAGAACCTATCAAGAAAGTCCATGTGGAACTCATCATAGTTAATAGGGCCCGCACCCGCTACCCTGCTGTCCTTCCATTGCTTATACCAAATATGAGCGACCTCTTTTAGCTGATATGAGGCAAAGTCTACACACTCCCCATTTGTCACCCTCATAACCTGAGTGACCTTCAAGATCCCTTCAATAAACTCTTGTGGGTCCTCATCCACCTTTGATCTCGTGAACTCGGGAGGGTTCATCCTCAAGAAGTCTCTAATCCGGGCCGCCGCTGCATTGCCATTCTGTGGAACCTGTGCAACAGCCTGCTGATTGACTTGAGCAGTCAAGGCCTGCGCCAAAATCTGAATCGCCACCTAAAACTCGGCGTGGGCAACTAGATCTGGTGCCTGGGGCTCCAGAATAGGTGGGGCTTGCTGATGCCCATGGTCATTGTCATCTCCGTTTCCTTCATCATTGCCATTCGTCCTTCCGTTCATTCTCCTAGGAGCCATAATTCTGCAATCACAAATCACACGAATTAGAAGGATTGAAAGGCTTTTCATCGCATGACATAGAACATGAAAGAAGGGAACATTTCCAAAACGTTTAGTAGCCTCTTCGTCATAGGTGTGGAGCACTTCACACATGAAAAAGACTCTACCTAACGCGGCTTTTGGACACCCTAGGACACTTTAAACCTATTGCTCTAATACCAAGTTTGTCACGACCCGAACGTACACCCGAATCGTAGACACGGGACGAGGCACCCCGAGAGACCCCAAGTCATCCCATGGCTCATGCATTCAACTAATCTCATGTAATCAAATAGAATATTAAGCATAAAACATCGCGAAAATGTAACCATGACATAACATCAGGAAATACCAAACATTTACATAAGCTGAATACTACTCATTTGTCTGAAAGCCTCTAATACGTAAGATGGGTCGATGGGACAACATACCCAACTAACCCGAGCAAATACGGAAACATAATCAACAGGAACGTTTATCAAATGTCCCTCGGAACATGAGGACTCACCAACAAGCTGATTTTGTAGGCTGGGATGGACTAAGGATGACGATGAACGTGAGATCCGGACCCTGTATCATGAAACAATACAACATACAAGGTATGCGGTCAGTACATGAAATGTACTGAGTATGCAAGGTAAGTAAACGGACATTTTAAAGGTAAAGTAAACACATAAATAGACATAGGAGAAGGACATCAGGCTTACATCAAAATCTTCGTAATAAAACATAAGGCTCAAGACTTTCAAATCATTCATAATCATTCGTTATCATAATCGTAATTAACTTTATCAAAATACAACTTGAGCCAATAACATAAACATAACAATGCATAAAACATGAGAAACAATGGGAGGACTCGTCATAATCGACACCATCATGGTAGAGCCTTTCATGATGCCCCAATGTCTCGCTCAAGTGGGCAGAACCGACCCTGGCTAGCAGGCGAGGGTCGTGCATAAGGTGTGATATCACATTTGAGGATCATTATCAATACATCATATCATTCACAACTCATGGTGGCACGTGGTTATGAGACATCGACGTAGTCTTTTGAACGCCGGGCTGCTCGGTGCTAGACACGTTTCCCAAAAACATGCATATAGGCTCATACATAAATCATTGACATCAAGCATAAAATTCATTGGCTAAGATATAACATTTATCATCATTGATCCCCTTTAAAACATGCTTAGCCAAGAATCAAGTCCTTTTTCATCGGCCAACATCATAAATCGATAAATCACGAAATTCATTTCATAAATCATAAATTATTCTTCATCATGTGGGCATTACCCAATGCTTCATCATACTCAATTCTTTCAAAATATGCTCATAAACATGGGTAACTTGGATTCATGCATTTCCGTAATCAATAAACTTAAAATAATGAATATTCATCATAAATCATAATTTCCATGAACTTCCATAAATAAGCATTTTGGATTCAAAATCTTGAAACATGAGTTAAAGAAAATAATAATAATAATAAAACCTGCCCATCATTCATAATTTAATAATTAAAACTCAATTAAAACATACCCATAAAGAGAAATCACATTGTCATGCTTTGGGTAAAACCCCATGGAATCTGAGTAGGAGAATTCATGACTTTAATCAAAATTGGGCATGGGTGAGGAAGAATTTCACCCATTTTAAAACCCTACATACCTGGGAATAGATGGACTTAAAGTTCCTTGAACACCCACAGAGAATTTGATGAAAATTTTGGGAAAGAAGGCCTTGAATCTCCCAAAAGCCTCTCCAAAATCTTTGCATGAGAATTGGCATGCATAAATGGCTTAACCCATCATATATAACTCAGACACATATCCAAAACGACGTACTTTAGCCTCTAGGGACTTAAGAAGTTATGAAAACACCCTCATTAAAACGCAGGAATTTCTGGTCGCCAGTCCTCACGAGGGACCTAACGGGTCGTTGCCATAGGGCACGACTCGTTGCCTTGATCCGTTGAGTCCACTGCCCAATCCTCCAAGGTACCTCATGGGAGACTTCATGACTCGTGAGGTTAGACCACGACTCATGGTCACCTTCCGTGGCCTACACTGCCCATCCCATTTTTTCCAATCCTCTAGGGTTGACCACGGGTGGCCTCACAAGTTGTGAGGTCTGACCACGACTCGTGGTCAGGCCCGTGGCCTCCTCACTCAAACTTTTCCAAACCAAGCTGACCATGAGTCACCTCACGACTCGTGGTCACTCCTCACGACTCACCTCAGGAGTCCTTCTATGACCTGGTGCTAATTTTCATTTTTTCCCCATTTTCACTTCCGGCTCTGATCCTTGGGTGTCCGACGTATAACAATATCTCCCCCTTGGGAACATTCGTCCACGAATTCTAGAAACAAGCTATCACCACATACGATTACCAATAATTTAAGTCGAAAACTGATGGAATAACTACCTCCGAAAGGAACTACATAGCTAAACTGAATTCAGACATCACATACATTTTCCATATCATAAAACAAACTTGTACACATGAATTGAACGGGAAAAGCTAATTAAAGGTTTAGGGAAAAAATGATACCTCAAACTGAAACGAAGCCGGTAGGGAACAAATGAGGGTATTTAGCTATCATATCCACTTAGGCTTCCCACGTAGCCCCCTCAACATGCTGATTTCTCCATAATACTTTAACTGAAGCTACTTCTTTATTCCTCAGCCTCCGAACCTGACGATCCAAGAATTCAATGGGTATTTCTTCATAACTAAGGTTGTCCTTCACTCCAATGTTGTCTACCGGAACTACCAAGGCTGGATCACCCAAGCACTTCTTCAAAAGTGACACATGAAAGACAGGATGGACAAAAGATAACTCCGATGGCAAGTCCAACTCATACACCACCTTACCAACTCTTCTCACAATCCCGTAGGGGCCAACATAGCAGGGACTGAGTTTACCTTTCTTTATGAACGGCATGACTCCCTTCATGGGAGATACCTTTAGAAATACCCAGTCGTCCACATCAAACTCCAAATCACTTCTTCTTACATCAGCATACGATTTCTGACGACTCTGAGCAGTTTTCAACTGGTCCCTTATCAACTGAACCTTCACCATCACCTCATGAACCGAATCTGGTCCTATCATTGCTGCCTCACCAACCTCGAACCATCCGATGGGAGATCTACACCTTTGCCCGTAAAAAGCCTCAAACGGTGCCATCTGGATACTGGAGTGGTAACTGTTATTATAAGCAAACTCGATCAAGGGCAAATGATCATCCCAACTACCTTTAAAATCCATAACACATGCCCTCAACATATCCTCAAGGGTTTGAATGGTTCGTTCTGCCTAGCCGTCTATTTGCGGATGGAAGGTTGTACCTAGCTTAACCTGCATACCAAGTCCTTTTTGAAAAGAACGCCGAAATTGAGAGGTAAACTGAGTACCTCGGTCTGAGATAATAGACAAGGGCACTCCATAAAGTTGAACCAGCTCCCGAACATAAAACTTAACATAATCATCCGCTCAATTCTTGGTCTTGACCGGTAGGAAGTGTGCCGCCTTAGTGAGCCTGTCCACCACCACCCAAATGGAGTCATACTATCGGCGAGTACGAGATTGGACTGTAACAAAATCCATATTAATCTCTTCCCACTTCCAAGTGGGGATGCTGATATCCTGAAGTATGTCTCCTGGCCTTTGATGTTCGACTTTTACTTGCTGACAGTTTGGACATTTTGCTATGAACTCCGCAATATCCTTCTTCATACCATGCCACCAATAGATTTATCGCAAATCCCGATACATTTTCATGGATCTTGGATGGATAGAATATTTGGTACCATGTGCCTCATGTAATATCCAAACTCTCAAATTATCGATGTTCGGAACACATAGTCGATCCTGGTATCGCAGCACACCATCTCCCCCTTAGGAGAAAACCTCCACCTTCTGACTCCGCACCAACTCCTTCAGCTTCCTCAATATTGGATCCTCATCTTTCCTAGATTTAACATCAACTACCAAGGACGATTCTAACCCGTTATGTACAACAACACCGCCATCGGTTGAATCGATCAATATAACTCCCAGCCTTCCGAGCCAGTGGACATCGTTCACCAACTCCTTCTTTTCCTCATCTATGTGGGACACACTTTCCATGGAGAGTCCACTAAGCGCATCCGTAACCACATTAGCCATGCCCGGGTGGTAAAGGACACTCATGCCATAGTCCTTAAGTAATTCCAACCACCTCCTTTTGCAAAAGATCTAGATCCTTCTATGTGAACACATATTGCAAACTCTTGTGATCCGTAAATACATCCACATGGACCCCATACAAGTAATGCCACCATATATTCAATGCAAACACCACCGCGGCCAACTCAAGATCATGGTTCGGATAATTCTTTTTATGAACTTTCAGCTATCTCGAGGCATATGCTATTACCTTCCCACGATGCATCAACACACATCCCAGTCCGACTCTCGAAGCATCACAATAGACAACGAAACCATCGGTACCCTCGGGTAAGGTCAACACTGGTGCTGAAGTGAGTCGGGTCTTCAACTCTTGAAAGCTTTTCTCACAAGCATCCGACCATTGGAATTTTACTTTTTTCTGAGTCAACTTAGTCAAAGGTGCCGCAATAGATGAGAAACCATCCATAAACCTTCGGTAATAACCTGCTAGGCCCAAGAAACTCTGAATTTCTGAAGGATTCACCAGTCTAGGACAATTCTTCACCGCCTCTATCTTCTTGGAATCTACCCTTATACCTTCGCTTGATATTACATGTCCCAAAAATGCTACCGAGTTTAGCCAAAATTCACACTTACTAAAATTTTCATACAGCTGACGATCCTTGAGGGTTTGCAGCACTATCCTCAAATGAATGGCATGCTCCTCTTCGCTCCGAGAGTATATCAAGATGTCATCAATGAACACAATCACGAACATGTCCAAGTATTTCTTGAACACCCTGTTCATCAGGTCCATAAAAGCTGCAGGAGCATTGGTTATCCCAAAAGACATAACAACAAATTCGTAGTGACCATACCGAGTCCTGAAAGAGGTCTTCGGGATGTCACTCTCCCGAACTCTAAGCTGGTGATACCCGGACCTGATATCGATCTTGGAGAAGCACTTGGCACCCTGAATCTAGTCAAACAAATCATCGATCCTGGGTAAGGGGTACCCGTTCTTAACGGTAACCTTGTCTAACTACCAATAGTCAATACACATGCAAAGGGAACCATCCTTCTTCCAAAAAAATAGAATTGGTGCACCCCATGGAGACTAGCTCGGTCTAATGAAACCCTTATCCAGCATATCCTTTAACTGATCCTTCAATTCCTTTAGCTCAGCTGGAGCCATCTTGTAAGTAGGGATAGAAATAGGTTGCGTATCTGGCAATAGATCAATATCAAAATCAATTTCCCTTTCCGTAGGAACACCTGGCATATCCTTGGGGAACACTTATAGATATTTGCACACTATCAGAAATGACTGAATAATCGGGGTCTCGGACTCCACATCCTTAACCCTAACTAGGTGGTACATACACCCCTTAGAGACCATCTTCCTAGCCTTAAGATAGGAAATAAACCAACCTGTTGGCACCGCCGAACTACCCTTCCACTCCAAAACTGACTCACCTAGAAAATGAAACTCCAGGGATGGGTCCTACAATTAATCGAGGCATAACATGAAAACAACCAATCCATACCAAGAATAACGTCAAAGTCAGTCATGGCTAACATTACCAAATCTGCAGAGGTAACCTTATGCAACACAGTGACCGGGAACCCTCTATATACTCGTCTAGCTACGACCGAATCACCAACTGGGGTAGAAATTGAAAATGGTTCTGACAAGGTCTCGGGACTAACTCCAAGGCTACTAGCAATGTAAGGAGTCATGAAAGACAATGTGGCTCCCGGGTCTAACAAGGAATAAACATCAATATGGAAGACACGCAACATACTAGCGACCATATCTGGCGAAGTCTCCTATTCCTGGCGCGAGGCAAGGGCATAGAATCGATTTTGGCGCTGACCGCCACCCCCACTAGTAGATGCTCCCTGTGGAGTTGAATGGGTCGGAGTTGTTGCTATCCTGGTGGTCTGTGCTCATCCCCTATCATTACCCTGTCTGGCATATAGCCATGCTCTACACATGTACCCAGGTCTACCACACTCAAAGCAGGCATCCAAACCGAGAAGGCACTAACTCTTGCCGCACTTCCCGCAGGCTGGAGAGGTATACTCTAACTGGGTGCCTCTATAATCCTTTGACCCTGAAGCCCTGCTCCTCTGATCACCCATGGGCCTAGATGGGACACTAGCTGATGATGGGACTGGGGTTAGTGGCCTCTGCTGAAACTGTGGACGTTAGCTGCTGCCGGACCTCTGATATAAAAACCCACAACTATCTATCCGAGATCTCTTTGCCTCCCTCTCCCTCACATAAGCTGCCTCCATTTGCTGGGTGTACAACACTATGCAAGGAAAGTCCATATCCTGATGAAGCATGGCAGTCCTCCAATCCTTGTCTAAATAACAGGCCACGCCATGAACAAATCAGCTCACCCGTACCCTCTGATCCATCACCAGCTCTAGGGCGTACTTCGACAACCGGGTGAACTCAAGTGAATACTCCATCACTGTCATCTTTCCTTGCTTGAGGTTAACAAACTTAGCTTCTTTCAATTCTCTCATCTTCCGAGGGAAGAACCTGTCAAGAAAGGCCATGTGGAACTCATCCCAGCTGATAGGGCCTGCACCCGCTACCCTATTGTCCTTCCATTGCTTGTACCAAATATGAGCGACCTCTTTTAGATGATATGAGGCCAAGTCTACACACTCCCTGTTTCACCCCCATAACCTGAGTGACCTTCAAGATCCCTTCAATAAACTCGTGTGGGTCCTCATCCACCTTCGATCCCGTGAACTCAGGAGGGTCCATCCTTAAGAAGTCTCTAATCTGAGCCGCCGCTGCATTGTCATTCTGTGGAACCTATGCAACAGCCTGCTGATTGACCTGAGCAGTCAAGGCCTGCGCCAACATATGAAGGGAACCCCACGGGATTGAGTCCATTGCCTAATCCTCCAAGGGAACCCCACGGGAGACTTCACGAGTCGTGAGGTCAGACCATGACTAGTGGTCACCTTCTGTGGACTACACTGCCCATCCTATTTTTGCAATTCCTCTAGGGTTAACCATGGGTGACCTCACGAGTCGTGAGGTCTAACCACGACTCATGGTCAGGCCCGTGGCCTCCTCACTCAGACATTGCCAAATCAAGTTGACCATGAGTTACCTTACGACTCACCTCACGAGTCGTTTTGTGACCTGGTGCGAGTTTTCAATTATTCTCCATTTTTACTTCCGGGTATGATCCTTGGATTCCCTGGGTATAAGCTACTTCGGCTTGTTCTTTTGCTTTTTCCCTAGTGGTTCTGGTTCCATCAGTGTCTGAAGTATCTACCTGGTAATCCTCGACTGAACCACTAGGGGAGTTAACTGCTTGCTCAGCCTCAGACTCGGATGTTTCATCACGTAATGTTCTTCGGGCTGTTGCTTTAGATGCTTTGCACTTCATTGTCATTGTTCCATAGAGAAAAGAGTTACAATTCCATATTTGAGAAAGAAGAACTAGAAAAGAAAATTTTCAGATTCTCAATATGGGTCGACAGTACAGGTCGTACCATGAAGGTACGACTCGTATGAAGTCCCAGAAACTCTGTATGCATACTACTGCTCACAGGTACGACTCATACCATGAAGGTACGACACATACCTTGAGTCGTCTGATAAAGCCCCTTCACTACTATTTTCTTTGTATTTTTCCACGACTCATGGTATGACCCGTAGGTCGATTCCATGAGTTGTAGGAAGGACTCTTCTGCCTCATCTGGCTTATCCATGTTCAGGTCTTGGGCACGAATGCTTAGTACAAATCGTAGTGGCAAACCACAAATTGTACTGTGCTTTGTACCACTTTCTTGACTTATTTGATTTTTGTCCAGTTTGCAAGGATTCTTTTTTCACGATTTTGGGTACTCAGATTTCCCCAGGTCTAGGCATATCATTCAATTGATTAAATACTACTTATCCCTCCCCTTTCAATCACTACCCATAACTCAAGTTTGAAATGCTTCAATGCACAAGTTCATCCCAAATATATTGTTTTCCCAATCGCACATAATTCAATAACATCCCTGATCATTGTATCTTTCAGATTTTTCAAGCAAAAACCACGACTTACAGGGATGTTGACAGTTATGACCTTAAGTAACTAAGTTTTTTCGCTATTCAATGCAATACTTACTTGTTGCTTCTTTCTTCGACTGGTATTCAAGAATATAGGTTGAGACACACTTAATTTGAGTAAGAAATTGTCTTTGATTTTGAGTCACGGGTGTGAGAGATTCGTAGGTAGGGCTCATTCTTTTGTTTTGTTTGCGTGGGAAAAGGGTAGTGTTAGATCTTGGGGTTAAAAGAAGAGAAGGGCATATTTGAAAATTTTGGGTCGAGTTGGGTGAATTTAAAGATTTTGACCCATCATGACTCGTACCACGAGTTGTAGGAAGCCCATACGACTCATCCCTTAGACCCATAAGTCAGAGTTTGAAAAACTTACCTGAGGACCTAGGAGTACATCATATGACTCGTACAAGGTGGGTACGATTCGTATGATGACTCGTAGGTCAATGGTTTGAAATACATCTCTGAACCTCACCACGCATCCTGCTATGGCTCGTATGATGTTGTCACGAGTCATACTAAGAGCCATAGTAGCTGCTTTTTTAGTAGTTTTCTACCTCCTGTTTTTGTTTTCCCTACACACTAAGCACACATTAGTTTAATAACTTAGATTGCCTCCCAAGAAGCGCTTGATTTAACATCGCGGCATGACGCAGGTGGCCGGGTTACTCAGACTTCACCAAGCCACCACCTGGGTTGCCTCGCAAGAAGCGCCTAATTTAACATCGTGGCACAACACAAGTCTCTTGACTACTTAGAATTCGTCAAGTGACTCAATTCATCCTCTCGTGCTGAGATTACACTGAATTCCTTCGGTTGTTGTATTGACCGACAGATGTTGAAAGTGACCTCTTCTTTGTTTAGTCTGAACTTTAGCTGGCCAGCCTCCACATCTACTAAGGCCCTCCCAGTCATAAGGAATGGTCGCCCCAGAATGATGGGGACCTCATAATCAACCTCGCAATCCAAAATCATGAAGTCTTCTAGGAATATGAATTTTTCCACCTTAACCGGTACATCGAACAGGATCCCCACTGGCTTCTTCACAGTTCTGTCGCCCATCAATACCAACATAGTGGTCGGTGTGGGGGCTCCTAAACTCAATTTCTTGAATACTACCAAGGGCATCATGTTGATGCTTTCTCCAAGATCACAAAGTTCCCTTGTGAACTCGACATTACCAATGGTGCACGATATAGTGAAAGCACCTGGGTCTTCCTTCTTTTGAGCTAGGACCCATGTAGCTATGGCACTATAGTGATGTACATTGTCTACCGGCTCATAGCTTATGGACCTCTTCTTTTTCACCAGGTCCTTCATAAACTTAGCATATTCCAACATCTGTTCCAATACCTCAACCAATGGTATGTTCACAGATAGTTGCTTAACCATTGAAAGGAATTTCTGGAACTTACCATTTTCCGCCTTTTTCTTCATTCTTTGAGGGAACGGTGGCAGTGGTCGTGGGATAGCTCGGTGCACTTGAGTTGCTCCTTGATCAATGTCAGGTTCTTTCTCACCTATTGGGGCCTCTGGCAACTCAACGTTCTCCATCGCAGCACTCTTATCATTTTCCTCAATCATGGTACCTTTCTTTCATTCAACTACAACCAAAAAATGGGGGTCAACTGTGGTCTTACCACTCCTAGTCATCACCGCCATGTAGTCGCCATTATTCTTTGGGTTATGGACGGTGTTGCTAGGTAGTTTACCCTTTTGTCAGGGTTCAGTGATGCTGACAGTAGCCCAAGCTACTGCTCAATCTGCTTGAAGGCGGTTGCATGGGATTCCACTCTCTGACCCATACTTGATATGTCACCACGGATCTCCTTCAATTGCTCATCAGTGGACCTCACCTTTTTCAGCATCTCAGCCATCATGCTCTATAACTTTGAATGCCCAGCCTCCCCCTCTCGTGCATTGGGAGGCACATAAACTCCAACCCGGTCATTGCAGTACCCATCGATTCTTCTCCATTCTCCATCGCGCTCACAATCGCGGATCCTATCTTTGTACCCATTTCGATTGTAGTTGTCTCTATATTGGTTCTGACCTTGGGTTTTATAACCTTGGCGCCAATTGTCTTGTCCAGACGCTTGGGCATTGGCTCGGAAACCCGCCACTTGGTTGTCCAGGAAAGTTTCCTCTTCCTCGGAATCAGAGTGATCTTCTCCCTGCTCCATTCCTTGTGTCCCCACTGCATTTACCTTTTTGGCTCCTGCTCCCATAATGTTCTTTGTAAAACAAATCCAACAATGTGCGCATGTGAGCCAACTCCTGGTCGCGTTCTTCTTCCTTCCTATGTTGGTCTATAGCCAAACCAATAGCATATGTACCAACCACTTCATCTTCCTCCCTAGTATGCTATGCCCTGCTTGTCTTGGTCTCCCTGTCAAGGATAGTAGTAGCTTGCTCCTAGGTGGTGACTCATCAATTCTCCACCTGCCACCATGTCTGCAATAGCTTTTGTGCTATTATTTAAAGACCTGTAATACATTTCCAACAAACTGTCATCTGGGATCTTATGGTTTGGGAACTTTGTCAATTCTTCTTGAACCTCAGCCAAGTTTCATGAAGTGCCTCGGTCTTGAGTTTTCAGAACTTTTAGATCTCATCCTTTAGCTGCAACATTCTGGAGAGAGGAAAGAATCTTTATAAGAAGGCCTACTTGAGCTCCCTCCAGTTGGTTATGGAGTCATTGGGCAACTCTGATAACCATAAAGTGGCTTCCCCTGATAGAGAGAAGAGGAAAAGTCTAAGCCTAATGGCATCTTGGCTAACTCTGGGCAACTTGTATGTCTTGCATATTCCTACGAAGTTCATCAAGTTTAGGTTGGCATCATCCGTTGTATGACCACTGAACACCCCTTTCATGTTTAACAATTAAATTATGGTGCTCGTGATGTCGAATTTGGCCCCAGCGGGCAGTGGTGGTGGCACAATTGTTCCAGTCGACCGAACTTCATCAATGGCTGGGTCCTTATCATTGAAGAACTGAGGGGAAAGTCTATAACCTCTCTTTCCCCTCCCATGTCGACCAGTATTAACTAGCTCTTCTCTGACATCTTCCACACCTGAAGTGCAGCTTGCCGAGCTAGCTCAGCTTGCCTAGCTTCTTCAGCTATGCGGGCATCTCTGTGTTCCTGGTTTTCCATCATGTACAATGTTCATTCAATTTCTGGGTTCAACATAATCAGGGGATCTCCACTACTCAGAGTGCTTGGCATTCACCGGAAAATAACCTGTGGGTATCAAAAATAAAAAAAGAATGTAATTAAGGAAATAACTACCAAAAAGACATAATAAAATCAAATAATCTAGTCTTAGTCGTAGTCCCCGGCAACGGAGCCACTTTTGATAACGCTCAAATCATACCTCCTACCAAAGTATGAAGCAGATGTTGTCAAGAACCCAACTAGAGGTTAGGGTCAAACCCACAAGGAATATGGAAGATCTAGACTAAAGCCAGTAAGTGAACTTGTTGAGTAGTTACTCCAAATTGGGGGTTCTAAATAAAACAAGAATTAAAATTAATTGTTAAAACTTTGGTTGAAATCAAGAATAAAAGATAACCAGAGTTTTGTGTTCCCCATGGGTTCATAACTGCTTCGGGTATACAAACGTGATCATCACCAATGGTTACTTGTAAAACTAATAACTTAGGTTCATCTAAATGACTGGTTTGTCCCTATTGAGTGACTATAATCAATCACCGGGTCAGGTCTCATGAGCGATTGCAAACTAACCGTTATCAATATGTCCCAAATTTAACTATCTTGCGACCACAGCTCAATTTAATACAATGATCATCAAAATCAAGCCTTTGTTGTAATTCTCTTTTCCTAATCTCTACCTCTCTAGGCTCAAGAAAGAAAAGAATTCGGGCAAGTCCTAATGTTGTACACAGTTAAGAAATGTTTAAGCATTAAGAGAATACAATACAAGTATTTTTCATTGATTTTGAATCACTTTTATGTAACCCTATATTGTTAATCCACCATGGTTCCCACAACCCTAGCTATGGAGGTTTTAGCCTCTCATAGTTGCAAAATTGTAATTTGCATTCATTATTAGATACATAAATCAATACTTACAATTATGGATGAAAGAAAAACTTCTTTGTATAATTCACCAAAATACTCAAGATCAAAATATGAAGATCAAGAGAAAGTTAAGAAAAGGTTGATCACAAGTCAATCAACTCAATTCTCATGTCCTCTAATGTTAACTAACTCGTGTCTAATCTTTTCTAATTCATTCTCATGAAAATAAAACATAAAACATATTTATACAGACATAAAAATCCTTTTCCTAGGCTAACAGGGTGAATTTCCATAACTGAAGTCGCATGTGTCACGATCATTCCTACGACCCATAGCAGGCATGTACGGGTCGTACCTTCTTCCAGTATGTCATTGACTGGATGAAATTTGGCTAAGTGTTTGACCTTGGTATGACTCGTAGGAAGAATGTATGAGTCGTACTGTGCTTCTGTAGCTTGACTCTGAGACAAAAATTTTCTAAACTTCTTCACGAGTGCTATGGTGTGACTCATACCTTGATTCCACGACTCGTATTGTCTATTCGTATCAGGAGTCAGCCTCTTGTGCAAATCTTCTGAATCTTTCCTTGACTTCTACAATATGTCCCGTACAAGCATTGTACAACTCGTAATGTGAATCATATGATGCACTCTTCATCCTTAGCCTTCTGAAACTTCTCATCTGCAGTACGGCTCATACTGAGAACTGTGACTTAAGCCTATTTTCTGCATTTTCAGGCTATCTTTTGCACATTCTTGCTCCAACGCCTATTTATCCTATAACCAGAGAAAAAGTTCCTTATATCCATATAAATATACCTAAGTCCATGCTATTTTCTTAGTTTTGAGCATCAAAAGTGTTGTAAACTCACAGCACATCAATACCACAAGATGAAAATAGAGGAGTCTAGACTCCAAAATGCATGTGGTAAGCTAATACATGTAGTTTAGACAAATTCATGAAACATACTTGATCATATGGACTTGCCAAATACTTAAACATGCTTAACATAGACTTGATCATTCAAAAACATGAACATAGACATGGGTAATTCGAAATCATACTTTCTTGATAAACATCTCAACATGCTTGAATACATATTTTATAGATATCAACTTTCATGAACTTTCATGGATAGGCATCATAATTGATAGAACTTGAAAACATAAGCTATAATTGAAAACATTGTAAAATCTTCCTATTAATCATAATTCAACATTAGAAACATGCTCAGGTCATACCCATGATTGATATTTAGGAAATTTACATGTCGGTCTAAAGCCCCATGGATTCATCAACTAGAATTTTCATGAATTGAGAGGGGATTAGGCAGTGTGGACAATTACACCCATTCATAACCCTACATACCTGACGAAATCTGATTTTATAACTTCCTTGATTGCCCAATGAAAATTTGAGGAAGAACCTTAAAGAGACTAGGCTTGATCACCCCTTAAACTTCTAAGCTTGCATGCATGAAAGTGAATAATCCAACAATGAACTTACCCCTCTTAAAACACTCTATTTTGATCTTAAAACGACTTAGTTTAGGCCTTAGGAATTTAGGAATTAGGGAAAATCCCTTAATAAATTCCCAAGGAAAAACACACTGCCAGTCCCAACGAAGGACTGGAGGACTCATGCCTACTGACCACGAGTCGTGGTCTGCACTCGCGATCAACACTGCCATTATTCTTCTGAGGATCACCGCGAGGGACACCATGACTCATGGTGTATCCAATGACTGGTGGTGGCCAAGTCGTTGCCAACACTGTCGGAATTCTTCCTCCTCCAAACAACTCTTGACCACGATTGACCTAACGAATCATGGTGCTGACCACGACTCGTGGTCACCCCAAATCTAAAAATTTCAACCACGGCCAAACTCCTCCCCACGAGTCACTTCACGACTCGTGGTGCACCCCACGGGTCATGGGACGGCTCATCCTGTGACCTGATGTAGAAAATTTAGTTTTATCCATTTCAACTCCTAGGTCTAATCTTTGGGCTTTCGAGGTATTACACAATGTGTCAAATAAAGTTCAAAAAGGGCCAGTGCAATAGTATTCTATTAAATCAATATCAGAACTTGGTTACTACAATTTAAGTGAATTTACAAAGCTCTAACCTTCAAGAACTTTAATAAAAGTAAATGATTATATGGTTTTGATTTTTTTCAATAGATGGGTAATCTGTTGCAACACATTACCCATTAGTTGGAAAAAATCAAAACAACTCATTTAAATATTTTATTTTTTTCAACAACTAAGCAATCTGTTGCAACATATTCCCGTTGTTGCAACATTTACTTTGTTGTTTTGATTTTAATCAACAGGTTACTAATCTGTTGGGAAAAATTAAAAAAACTCTTTTTTTTCAAAAAGATGCAATGCCATTTCCCCATCATATCATAAAGGACAACAACAACCAAAAATAATAACACAAACACAGATGAACAACAGCAAAACAACATTGGTGAACACTATCAAATGTTAGCAATTTTACAAATTTGGGATTTTTTGGGTTTCTTTCTTAAGAATGAAGAAACAAGCAGATAACCCTAAATTTGAAGAAGAGAAGACTCAGTTCTTCCTCCAGTTCTTCTTTTTGTTCTTCTTTAACCAAAATATATTTTGAAAATCCTAACTTTTTTAACCAATAAAAAGGCACTTAGATTAGAGATAATGTCGATTTGGAGTTAGTAGAGGTTAGGATCGTCGGAGGTTGAGGTTGCCGAAATGGAGTAGTTTGAAGAGAAGAAAAGAAGAGCGATGAATGGGTATTCTCTATGGGAGTTTGAGTTAAATGTGAAAAATGATTTGAGTTAAATGTGAAAAATGATTTGGTTTGTTTTTTAAATAAATAATTGAGGTTTTTTTTTGCATTTTTAAAAAGTTTAACAAGTTTTTAAAATAACCTTTTAGATTCCAATTAACTTAATTATAGTTTTAAATAAGATTTGACCTTAAGTGGTCAAAGTAATCACCATTATTAATTTAAAGACTTGGTTGACACCCTCAACTCATTTTTTTCTCAATTCCTTTTTTCTCAAGCTCTTGTTCGTCTCTTGAGAAAGCGTGTGACCTCGTGTTAATGGACCTCTCGATTCTCACATTACCCTGAAAACACATACTCATTGATGCTCTTTTTTGCTCATAAAAGGACATCTCTTCGACGCCATTAACTCCGCCTCCCATCGGTTGAAGGACATCCTTTTTCTCTTTTGCTTTCATCGTAAGCTCTTCTTCCTTTTCTCATTTCAATTTTCTTGTGCACTTGCATTTTTTCTTTAAGCTACATATATGCCTTCCCTTTTACCCGATTAGCTATACGATTTTGCAGATCTATTGTATTCCCATCAATTTGTCTAATATCATTGGCTTATTTCGTCTGTCTTAGATGATTAACTTGAGGTATTGTCTATTGACTGTCCTTGGAAAAATATAGGATCTTCTTTATCTTATTTGATTGAATAATAAGGAGTGTAAAATTGAGATCCCTATACACCTTACGTCTATTTGGAATAAAGGAGTTTAATAGATTCTTGTTGTCATAATGCAACTATGTAAACTCTAACTAGTTTGTTGATTGAGGGGCAGTGAATAGTGAGCTTGAAGATGTTTGCATTACTAGAAACTCTAAGTAATTTGGGATTGAGGCACACTCACTCAGTAGTGAGTTCCAACTTTGTGAATTATACATGCTCTATTAGTCAGGGATTAATGGTATTCACTTTTTGAAGAATAAGTATATCAGGCTTAATTGCTATTATGGATCAGAAAGAGGTCTTGGCCTGATAGGTTTGACACAATCAACTTTCAGACAAGGTGAATAACATAATTGCGCTCACAATGATGCATCATGGTCACTGTTCGTACGAGATATAACTTTATTGAGAAAGTACAAATAGATGAATGAGAATATATTGGGGCTTAGGAAATGAAGAGTCAGATAGATGAATGAGAATATATTGGGGCTTAGGAAATGAAGGAAGGAGTAGTACAAGTTTACAGGCATTTGTACACGGAAAGGGGGAATTGGAGACTGGCATTGGATGAAATCTCAATTAGGGGTATCACCTTGATGGAAAAAGATAGTTCGGAGAAATGTTTGAAGAAAGAGGAGGTAGAAAAGGCAGATGACATGGATTCACTATGAAGCTCTTCATTATTGCTAGGTAATTGTCACTGACATAGAATGGACTGTTTCGACCACTTCTATCACACATAGGCTTCTGAGAAGAGTTTCAACTCTTCTTTCATTATGCTCATCCCAAGAAGAATGAAGTAAGGATATATAAGAATTCAAAGCCATCAGTTTTGTAGGGAGCGTATAAAATAACATATAAGGTTCTAGCTAGTTGGATGAAACTGGTGATTAATAATCCTATCTAAAATCTTAGAATGTCCGAATTCATGATGCATCCCTTATAGAAAATGATATGATTGCTTCGATATTGAGAAGTGGAGGACCAAGATTACTATACAAATTAGACATCAAGAAGGCATATGATCATAAAATTAGAATTTCTCCATTTATATGATTGAAAAATGGCATTTTGGTCACATGTGGATAACTTGGATAACACATTGCGTGTCTACGGTTAATTTCTCCATCCTAGTGAATGATACTCCATGCGGATTTCTCGAAAGTTTGAGAAAATTAGACAAGGAGAACTCCTAACCATTACTATTTTCCTTTTTTTTTAATGGAGGCTTTCAGTAGGTTTATGGATAGGCAGTTGAAGGCGATTTTATTAAAGGACTTGAGGTAGATGATAATAGGAGGGGTAACATGTCGACATCTCATCTATTATTTGATTAAACTACACTAGTTCTTATGAACCACAAGTTAGACAGCGTCGATATCTATTTAGGTCCTTAATTTGGTTTGAAAGGTCTAGATTACGCATACACATACAAAAAAATAGTTAATTCCTGGATGTGGTGCAAAATATCCATAGTTTAGAAGGTGTTTGTTTGTGCAAAGTGACCCGACGGCCTACGATGCATTTAGGCTTTCATCTAGGGGAAAAAATTATAAAAATAAAGATTTGTGGTAACCGTTCATTGAAAAGTTTGCCAATAGATTAAGTGTTTGGAAAAGGAAATATTGGTCTGTGGGTGGAAGATAACATTATTAGAGTCAGCTTTGTTAACAAATCTACGTATTTTATGTCTTTACTTCATATGCTTGTGAGTGTTGCTAAGAAATTAGAGAAACTGATGAGAGACTTTTTATGGGAAGGGAAGAGAGGGGAAAGCAATTTCATTTAGTTAAGTATAAGAATATTATAGTTCCCATGGTGAGAGGGGTTTGGGAATAAGGATGCTTTCATTTTTAATGCAACACTATTGGGAAACGGTTATAGAGATTCTCCCAAGAGGAGGACGCTTTATGGAAAGAGGTTATATCTATTGTATATGGATTGGTACACGAACAATGATTTTCGAACAAAATGATAAGTCCTTATAGAGCAAGTCTATGGAAAGGGATTATTAAGGGCAAGATAGTGTTGTGAAAAAATCAAGTGCTTCGTTGCTTATGGAGTGGGAGTATAAGTTTTGTTTAGCATGACGTGAGGCAAGGTTGAAAAAGCAACCTCTTCAGTCAAAGAAGCCTGAATCAACGAAGCAATACCTTTATCTTCTTCAAACTCAAACTAATCCTTTTTCTTTCTTCTTCTTTTTTCTTCTGCGGTGTTCTTCTAGGATTCATCCTTTTTCTTTTTCTTGGTTTTTCCGTTGTAATTGTGTCTTCTTCTATGTCGATTGCTTCCATTGTTGGGTCTTTTATGAACATCTCTAGGTTTTTTTACTTGTTTGTTTTAATGGTAAAAAAGTAAGTTTATTAATTATGTGTAATAGTGTCATATAAGTACTTTTTTCTAATTTTTAGGAGTAAAAATTCAATTTATTTAGGGTATGTTTGGAAAGCTACCTAGTAATTCGAATTGGTGTAATTACTACGGTCGTAATTACACAATATAGTAATTATAATGACCTGTTTGTTTGTCATAATATAATTATAATGTAATTATAGGCATATCATTTGGTTGCACAAGTTATTTACACAATTAGATTAAATTTTTAAAATAAAAATTAATATTTGACATATATGTGTCTTTATGAATGATATTAAATTGGATATTTGAGGTACATATTGTCTTTGAAAATATATTAATTAATAAGTATATATATTTGAACTAATATTATAAAAAATAATTGATATATATATACATATATTCAAATTAATAATCTTTTTAACTTAATTAATTATAAAAACTAAAAGGCATATATTTAATAACATCATGGAATGCATGTTTGAAAAAAGTATTAATATTATAAATATAATGGCATAAAATTATTTTAAATTTGACAAAAAATAATCTATCAGTTCTAACTAAAATAAATGGGATGCAATATGAAATAACAAGCTAACACTACTAAAGCAAATAAATTGGAATTGAAATATAACTTAAATTCAAAATTAAGAAAAAAAGTTAGTATGATAATACTCTTATGTTAAATTCCAACATAACTTAAAATACTTTCCAATATAACTTAAGTTGATATAGTTCAAAAGAAAAGAAAAACATTAACTCTATAACATATTCAACAATGAAATTCTACTTTAATTCAAAAACTAGAATAATAATGCATTTATTTTAAATGAATAAAATAAAAATAAAAAATAAAAAATACGAGCAATTACATGGAATCACAAGAAGTAAAAGTTGGTAAATGAGAAGGAAATGAAAAAAAAAAACTATTTGAATAATAAAAAAGTTAAAATAATAAAACAAAAAGAGAAATTAAAATGATAGAAATAAGGAAAATAAATTAAAATAAAAACAAAAACAAAAAAAGTTAAAAGTAACCTATTACCTGCAATTCTCTCATCTCCCATGAGAATTGAAGAGTATAATTATTCCCTCCCAGTTACATCCAATTTCCTACTAATCATGTAATTACCTGATCAAATAAACAGGCCAAACTATGTAAGTACACCCAACTACACTCAAATTCAATTATTAGGTGGCTTTCAAAACAAACCCTTAAATACATTTTTGGTAGTGAGTAAATAAATACTTTTCTCAGTTGTTTTAATAGTATAGATCACTTTATTTAAATGTTCTTTAACATTATCTAAGTAAATACTTTTTCAATTTATCCAAGGGTGTGAGCTAGTGGTCAATAAAGTGGGTTGAGAATCATGAGATTTCAGGTTCATATCCCAATAGAGATGAAAACATAGGTGATTTCTTCTCATTTGTCCAACTCTTGATAGACAGAGTCATCTGGTATATGTTGCTAGTGAGAGGTGGCAAATATCCCATAAAATTAATTGAGGTACGGGAAAGTTGGCCTGGACATCACAGTTATAGAAAAAAATATTCTTTCAGTTTGTTTAAGGGTAAAAAAATTAGTTTATTTGGTATAATAGTATTTTTATTTCTCTCTTTTTGGTGGTATTTGTTTCGCTTTCAACTTAAGTGTTGAGGCACCAAACAATTTGGTTTGGTATTGCTTGGCCTATGGAGGATTATTAGCTATTTGTTAAATTGAAAGATTTGCTAATAGATATAATTGTTGCGTTCTTGTTTATTTAGTTATTTTATTTATTTGTACTATGTTCATCATTATATTTTGAAATTGCGCTTCACTTCAATAAAGAGAACGCTTCTCGCTTAAAGCAATCCTTGTCGCTAGATTTCAAACATATTGGGGCAAGACGAGATTGGGTTTTGGATGGACGTATGGTGTGAGAAGTACCTATAAAGGATGCATACCCAATATATGGGTTGGCGAACAAAAACAGATGCTTTAGTAGTTGATTATTTGAGACGAAACTGTCAAGGGAATACATGGGATATAAGCTTTAGAAGAGTCATTCAAGACTGGGAAATATATATTATTTTCCAATCGAGGATGAGGGAGGAGATAAAATGATGTGGAGGGGGTTGGGTGCTAAATCCTTTATGGTTAAATCCTATTACCGTGAGTTGTTGAAAAGGAGAGATAAGAGGGATGTGTGAAAAAAGGCTTGGGACATGAAATCTCCAAAGCAAGTAGCTTCCTTTGTTTGGTATGTGTTAATAGGTTGGTTAGAGTCCCACATTGGTTGAGGAATGGACTGGCGGTTTGCTTATATGGATTTAGCAATTCTTCCCTCATAGCTAGCTGTTGGGGTTGAGTTAAGTTTAGGTGTCATATCTTTACATGGTATCAGAGTCAAGTCCATTTCCGTTTAGGCTCTTGGTCCACGCTCCAGTTGGGCCTGGCCTGAAGGGGGTGTTAGAGTGAGTTAGAGCCCCACATTAGTTGACGAAGGAACAGGTGGTTTTCTTATATGGACTTGACAAATCCTCCTTTCATGAGCTAGCTTTTGGGGTTGACATATGCCCAGGTGTCATATCTTTACATGAATCAGAGTCAGGTTCATCCTGGTTTGGGCTCTCGATTCATGCTCCAATGAGGCCTTGGGGTGAAGGGAAGGGGGGTGTTAGAATGGGTTAGAGTCCCACATTGGTTGGAGAATGACCTGACGGTTTGCTTATATAGATTTGAGGCGAACCTTCTCTTATAAGCTAGCTTTCGGGGTTGAGTTGGGCCAGATATCATATCTTTATGGTATGCTATTTTAATAACGACTACTTTAAGAAAGAAGAGGAGGATAGTTGTGAGCTGGTTGTTGCATACACAGAATTTGGAGAGGATACGAATCAACTCTTGTTGCATATCATGTTGGCCCTACAACTATTGACTGTTGCATTCTCATTGTTTAATATCTCTTGGGTGCTACCAAGGGTAGTGGAGGAACCAATTGGGAGTTGTAGAGGATTGGCAAGGAGAAAATACCATGTATTTTTTTAAGAATTACTGTGGTGTCCGGATCAATTTGCAAACTTCAATTAATTTTATGAGATATTTATTATTTTTTACAAATACAAATATCAAATAACTCTTACATTCAAAACCTGAATAGATATGAAGAAATTACCTAGTATGTTTTGCCTCTATTGGAGCTTGAACTTGGTGCGAAGACAATGTAGGACATAAGCGGAGTGACACCACGTTGTATTGATAGTTGGTCAAACTTGGTGGAAGATATTGTATGACTCAAGCAGAGTCGCACGCACATCTTGTATTTTATTAATGAAACTTTTTGACTTATAACAGAAAAAGTTGCATTTACTGAAACATTCCACATGCATAGCCTAAATGCATTAGCACTATCTTTCTAAAGAGCCTCAAAGTGTAGCCTGTTGTAGTATAAAATTATCTTCGCAACACATTATGCATTTAAAGAAAAGTGTGCAATCTGTTAATTGCAGCTGGTTAACTCTTTTGTAGCACTCTTTAATATTCAATATTTTGAATTTAAGTAGGTGCAGAAATTGTGTCCAGTTGCAAAAGATTCAGCGGATAAACTATGGTTGTTGAAGTTAATATATCTTCACCTCATAGGAGGTCACCGTCACAGACTGCATTTTCAACTTCATTATCATTCAAAAGACAACACTCACGAGGTGATGAACTTGGGAGCTGTTCGACTCTACTTCAGCGTCACCGCTTCCTGCTAACTATGCTTGGCCTCCTAGCATCTCTACTTTGCAGTCACTTTAGGGGCAAGTGACTCATGTTCTAGCTTGAAAGGGACTCAAAAAGTAGCATGTTATGTAGACCATGGAAAAGCATCGATGGCCAAAGGAAAACTCAAGTTCTTCTAGCACATCGATGGTTTTCTAGCTGAAATAGCGTCTTGCTGAATGATTGCTCCTTTTCTTATAAGGGGCGTATCCATGTAGCTTAGTGTAACTATTTCTCACATTTTCTTTCAGACTTGTGTGCAATAGTTTGTTTATATATATCAAATTGCACAAATTTGGTCTAGGGAACTGTTTGACATCGGTGAAGAGTTCTCTGTTGCTAAGGAATCGATGTGGATGTTAGGGTCCGCTGTTTGAGTGGGCATTTTCTTGTGGTATACAGATGTAAACGATGATGTGATGAATCAACCGGAAACGTAGCTTATAATGTGCAAACGTAAAGATAGTTTGGCCTTAATAAAGGCCTTTCAAATCCTTTTTCAGGTTTCAGTTTCTTTTAAATATAGGGTTGTGTTTTGACAGTTGGGCTAGGGAAGATTCTTTATTGTTCATTTTGGGTGAAAGTACATTGGCAGTTTAAATAATTTTACCATTATTTATATAGTTTAATCGATTGTACCAGACTACTTACCTTAGAGTTGGAGAACTTTAACCCTTTCTTGATGCGTTTGTTGTTTGTGCTCTTGGAGGAGAGATCACAAAAGTGAAAAAAAGAAAAAGGTAACATTACTGCAGGCAATTGTGATAGTTCCATGATTAAATATACAAAAATTTGTTTTAGGTAACATGCAAAATATTGTGTTTCCCGACATCATAGCCATACTGCTCTCATTATCTCTTTACTCATCCAATATTTACACCAAATAACCACGAGAAAGAAGCAATATTTTTTGTGTTAGTATTGACATTAAAAAGAAAAAGAAAAGTAAAGATTGCCAACATACTAGAGGTAAATTGCCAACAAGAAAGTAACATCTTGACAACACGAGAAATAGCATATTTCTACATTCATTCTACTATTTACTAAAGAATAAAGAAACCAACGGATTAAGAATCATCTGTAAATAATATTTATCCAATGAGAAGTACTAATTGATAACCTAGTATAAATACAAGACGGTACCTTTTCTTCAGCTGAAGAGTACTCTTGTGTTTATCGCATGTACTGATACGATATAAGCTAGAAATATAATTAACTGGAGAATTAGGAGAGATGATTATGCTTGACTGCATGCAACCCAACAAAATTGAAACTTCCATTATCATACAACAACAATGTACCAAGTGTAGTCTCACAAGTAGAGTTTGGGGAGGATAGTATGTACTTAGTCTTATCTTTATCTTGTGAAGATGGAAAGATTGTATCCGATGAACTCTCGGCTCAATTAATACATATAGAAAAACAATATGAAAAGGAAATGCAATAGTGAAGAAATCACGCTGAAAATAATGGAGAAAAAGACACTAACAATAACAAATAATATGATAACTTACGCAAAAAGTAATAAAAACAACAGGTAATACAAAAAAATCAAAAAATAAGATAGTAGGAGACTAAGTAAAATAATACTGATAGGGAAAACTAAACAACGCTCTACTACCTACTAACCTTTTGGCGTAATGAATACTCGAACTTCATATTCTCATATCTAGGATCATGTCCTCGATAAGTTGTCAGTGTGTCATGTCTTCTCTAATCACCGCTCCCCAATACTTTTTCAGTCTACCTCTACTTCTCCTCAAACCTACCATAGCCAACCTCTCACAGCTCCTCATTGGCAATTTGAGCATCTTCTCTTCACATGTCCAAATATTATACCTCGGAAGCCCAAAGATCATATCCCGGAGTTGAAACGGAGAAAATTTAAAATTTGACATCAGGTCACAGAACGAGTCGTTCTGTGACCCGTGGGAGCAGACCACGAGTCGTGATGTGACTCATGATAAGGATCAGGGTGTTAATTGGATTTTGGGAGTTAAGGTCCCGACGGACATGACCACGAGTCGTGGGCAATGATTTTGAAAAGGTGCAGAGAAATGGCAGTGTACCCAACGAAAGGTCCCCACAAGTCGTGGTCAATCACTAGGATTCGTGGGATGGATAGTGGTCAGCCAAATGGAATTTATTTGAAATTGAGGTAGTGCATGGGATGAGTGGTGACCATGACTCGTGGTCACCAACATCGTGAAGTTCCCCGTGATGAGCCCCAAACGAACCCTCAGGCAGTGTATTTGACAGATGATGCCCGAGTCATGGCCTGAAGTGACGAGTCGTCCAGTCCCTCATGGGGACTGGCAGTCAGTTATTTCCTGCGAATTTAGAAAGGAATATTCTGTAATTTCTATGATCTTAAGGCCTAAACTACGTCGTTTTAAGTTCTGAATGATGGGTTTTAAGAGGATTAAGTTCATTTTAGGTCATTCTTCCTCATGCATGCAAAGTTAGAGAGTTAGAGAGGTGATCAAGCTTGTTCTCCTTCAAGTTCTCTTCAATTCCTCTTGGGCAATCAGAGAAGTGTAAGAATCAGCTGTAATCATGTATGTAGGGTTATGAATGGGTGAATTCGTCTCTCTAACTCATGAAAAAAATCTATGGGTTGATTCTATGGGGTTTTAACCCACATGCAATTCCTAATTCTCTACATGGGTATGACTTAAATATGTTTCTACTATTGAATTATGATTCATGGGCAAGTTTTACATTATTTTCAATTAAAATCATGTTTCAAGTTTTACAAATTTGAGGTTCCTATTTATGAGAAATTCATGGAAGTTGAGATTTATGATGAATGTTCAAGTATGATGAGATATTATTAATGAAAAGCATGTTATCAAATTACCCATGTTTATAATCATGTTTTCAAGTGAATAGAGTATTTTCAAGTATGTTAAAGTATTGGGCAATGCCCACATGTTCAAGCATGACCTATGATGTTTTCCAAATTAAGCTTACCACATGATTTTGGAGCAAGGACTCCCAATTATTTTTTAGCTTGTGGTATGGTTTGAGCTAAAGCTTCTCATATGCATTATTTCAGATTTGAGATGTATTTGATTATTGAGCTCATCAACAGACGATGGTAAGCTTCATTGAAAAATGATGGAGAGCATATGCATGTATTTGGGAGTAGTGTCTAACACCGAATAGGCCAAGGGTCGATCACCCTATGCCTCAGAACTACGCGCCAACATAGGTTTATTATATATATATATATATATATATATATATATATATATATATATATATATTACGTTATGACCTCCCGTGTGAGCTATCCCCTGCTCCGATTGGGCCCCGAGCTTGATATCGATGTCATGGTATCATCCTTAGTCCTGGCAAGGTTTTGGAAAGCTCTACCCACTTGAGTGTGATAGTTGGGACTACATAAGCTCTATCATGGTATGTCGGTGAAAAGACGAGTCTCCCATTGTTCCTCATGATTTCAATTATGCATGTTTATCACTCATGTTGTATATATCTATATATATGTTCTAAAGCAGGTTTGACCCAATGTTCAGCTTTATTTATGACTATTAGATTTTAGGTTTAGGTCAATCGATTCAATTATGATGTTATGTTATATTGAGATCATGTTTTCAAAAAGATAACATGCAATTCCTACTCTCAGATTCTTATTTTGTTTATGTCTTAAATTATGTATGTTTTAAATGATTTTACTTATTTAAACGGTTTTACTTACCTTGCATACTTGATACATTTCATGTACTGATTGCATACTCTACGTTGTATCGTTTTATGATACAGGCCCCGGTACTCAGACTCAGCCTCGTCCTTAGCCAGCCTTTCAGAGTTAGCATCCCACCGTTGTTGGTGAGTCCTCATCTCCCGAGGACTATGCTTTGTCAGTTTTCTTTATGTATCTAGTTTCAGACTTAAAGAGTTAGTTGGGGGTCTTATCCTATCAACTCATCAGTATTAGAGGCTTTTCATACATTGAATGTATTCATATTCCGAATTGTGTGTATTTCTGATATTTATGCTTATTTCAGACTTTTGCTAAGATTATCATGTTATTTCTTCTGCTTTATTATTTGAGTTAGATGAATGTTCATGCCATGGATCGACTTGGGGTCTCTCGGGGATCTTTGTCCCGTGTCTCGATCTGGGCCTTCGTGTGGGTCGTGACAAACATGGTATCAGAGAAGTAGGTTTGAAGTGTCCTATGGTGTCGAAAAGCCACGTTGAGTAGAGTCTTTTTCATGGGTGTGAAGCGCGTCACACTTATGACGAAGAGGCTATGAGACATTTAAGAAATGTTTCCTTCTTTCATGATCCTTGTCGTGCAATGAAATGTCTCCCTATCCTTCTAATTCATGTTATTCGCGATTGTAGAATCATGGCTCCCCCACAGAGTAAACGGTAGGAGAAATGGGAATGGAAACGGCCAACAGGATGGCAACGGAGACGGGCACCAACAAGCCCCGCCAATCCAGGAGCATCATGCACTAGAGCCGATTTCCCATGCTGAATTTAGGGCAGCAATTCAGATGCTAGCGCTGGCCTTGACCGCTCAGGTCAACCAGCAGGCAGTGGCGCATGTCCCGCAAAATGGGAATATGGTGGCAGCTCGAGTCATGGATTTCTTGAGAATGAACCCGCAAGAGTTTCTTGGGTCAAAAGTAGATGAGGACCCGCATGAGTTCATTGATGAGATTGTGAAGATCACCCAAGTCATAGGGGTGAATGGAGTTGAGTGTGCTGAGTTGGCCTCATATCAGCTGAAAGGGGTTGCACACATCTGGTTTCGACAATAGAAGGATAGCAGGGCCACTGGAGCAGGTCCTGTCACTTGGGAGGAGTTTCATGTTGCGTTCCTAGATCGGTTCTTCCCTCGTGAGATGAGGGAGTTAAAGGTAGCCGAGTTCGTGAATCTTAAGCAAGGAAAAATGACCATGCATGATTATGCCCTTGAGTTCACTCATTTATCAAAGTATGCCCCAGAGTTAGTGGTTGATCAAAGGGCGCGGGTGAGCAGGTTTTGTCCGTGGTGTTGCAGGCTACTTAGACAAGGATTGCAGGACTGCCATGCTCCACCAGGATATGGATTTCCCTCAGATAGTCTTGTATGCTCAGCAGATAGAG
The DNA here is from genome assembly GCA_035772735.1 of Datura wrightii. NCBI lineage: Eukaryota > Viridiplantae > Streptophyta > Magnoliopsida > Solanales > Solanaceae > Datura > Datura wrightii. The sequence goes on from JASDFA010000018.1 coordinate 152,521,087, forward strand.
GCAGCGCATATGAGGGAGAGAGAGGCCAAGAGGGCCCGGACCGATAGCTACAGGTTCTCTCAGCCGAGGTCGAGTGGTGGGCACCGACAGCAGACTCTCCAGAGATCTTTAGCCCCAACATCTTCAGCAATGAGTGTGCCATCCAGACCTAGGCACGATCGTAGAGGGTGCGTATCAGGATCTAGGGGTCAGAACAGCAGGCCTAGCAGATTCTAGCATCCCAGCTTGCAGCAGGTGTGGTCGGGGACACACGGGTCAGTACTTGGAAGGTTTTGGTGCTTGTTTCGAGGGTGGGGAGCCCGGACACATGCTCAGAGATTTTCCAGCAGCGATATAGGGCCATGATGGGGGGTCGAGGCCCAGATTCTTGTTCAGCAACTCCAGCAACACGTCCCTTCTAGCAGGGTGCTTGGACTAGTTCAGCTAGCGTTCAGTGCCAGAACAAATTTTATACCCTCGCATCCCGCCAGGAGCAGGAGACTTCCCTCGAGATGGTTAATAGTATGTTAGGAGTTTTCCATCTTGATATATATGATTTGTTATATTCGAGGGCTACCTTATCTTTTGTGACACCTTACATGGCTAGTAATTTCAGAGTCAGTCCCGAAGTCTTGTCAGAATCCTTCTTAGTCTCTACTCCAGTGGGTGATTTAGTCATAGCTAGACGGGTGTATAGAGGTTGCCCAGTCTTAGTCCTTCAGAAGATCACCTCAGCAGATCTAGTAGAGTTAGTCATGACCAATTTTGATGTTATCCTCAGCATGGATTGGCAAGGCAGTAGAGTTCAGATTTCCGGGTGAGCCAGTCTTAGAATGGAAGGGTAGTTTAGTTATGCCTGTAGGTTGTTTGATTTCCTACCTTAAGGCTAGAAAGATGAATTTCCAAAGGTTGTGTGTACCATCTAGTTAGGGTTAAGGATGCGAAGTTCAAGACCCCGACTATCCAGTCAGTTCCAGTAGTATGCGAGTATCTAGAAGTGTTCCCTGATGACTTACTGGGTGTACCTCCCGCGAGGAAAATCAATTTTGGTATTGACCTTCTTCCCGACACCCAGCCTATATCTATTCCTCCTTACAGAATGGCTCCAGCTGAGCTAAAAGAGTTAAAGGAGCAGTTGAAGGATCTTTTGGATAAGGGTTTCATTAGACCGAGCAAGTCCATATGGGGTACACCAGTTCTCTTTGTCTGAAAGAAAGACTGTTCTCTTCGTATGTGTATTGACTATCGGCAATTGAACAAGGTCACTGTCAAGAACATGTATCCTCTACCCAGGATTGATGTCTTATTTGACCAGCTTCAGGGTACCAAGTGCTTTTTGAAGATAGATCTCAAATTCGGGTACCATCAGCTCAGAGTTTGCGAGAGCAACATCCCGAAGACAGCCTTCAGGACGCGGTATGGTCATTATGAGTTTGTAGTTATGTCTTTTGGACTAACGAATGCTCCTGTAGATTTTATGTACTTGATGAATAGGGTGTTCAAGCCATATTTGGATATGTTCATGATTGTGTTCATCGATAACATCCTAATATACTCTTGAAGCGAGGAGGAGCATGTCGCTTATTTGAGAGTGGTGCTACAGACTCTCAAGGATCGCCAATTATATGCCAAATTCAATAAGTGCGAGTTTTTGTTGAAATCGATAGCGTTTTTGGGCCATGTGGTATCAAGTGAGGGCATACAGGTGGACACTCATAAAATAGAAGCGGTAAAGAATTGATCTAGACCGGTGAATCCTTCAGATATCAAGAGTTTCTTGGGCTTAGCAGGCTACTATCAGAGATTCGTTGAAGGATTTTTCATCTATTGCAGCACCCTTGTGATGCTTCAAGGATCGGACTTGGGTGTGTATTGATGCAGCATGGAAAGGTTGTAGCATATGCCTCCAGACAGCTAAAAGTTCATGAGAGGAACTACCCAACCCATGATCTTGAATTGGCCACGGTGGTATTCGCCTTGAAGATATGGAGACACTATTTATATAGGGTCCACGTGGATGTGTTTACGGATCATAAGAGTCTACAATATGTGTTTACCCAGAAGAATCTCAATCATCGGCAAAGGAGGTGGTTGGAGCTACTCAAGGAATATGATATGAGTGCGTTTTACCATCCGAGCAAGGCAAATGTGGTAGCAGACACACTTAGTAGACTCTCCATGGAAAGTGTGTCCCATGTGGATGAGGGAAAGAAGGAACTGGTGAAGGATGTGCATCGACTTACAAGGTTGGGAGTTTGGTTGGTTGACTCAACCAATGGCGGTGTTATTGTTCAGAACGGATCTGAATCATCCTGGGTAACTGATGTAAAATCTAGACAAGACGAGGATCCGATTTTGGTAAAGATAAAGAAAGTCGTTCAAAATCAGAAGGTAGAGGTCTTCTCCAAAGGGAGAGATGGTGTGCTTCGATACTAGGGTCGCTTATGTGTTCTAGATGTTGGTGATTTGAGGAACCGGATGTAGCATAAGGCTCATGGATCTAGGTATTCTATACATCCAGGTGCCACCAAGATGTACCATGACTTACGGGAAATCTATTGGTGGAATGGCATGAAGAAGGACATTGCAAAATTTGTATCTAAGTTCCCAAACTGTCAGCAAGTAAAGGTTGAGCACTAGAGACCGGGAGGTGAGCTCAGGATATCAGTGTTCTTACTTGGAAGTAGGAAGAAATCAATATGGACTTCGTCACAGGGTTTCCTCGTACTCGACGGTAATATGACTCCATTTGGGTTGTTGTAGACAGGTTAACCAAAGCCGCTCATTTTTTACCGGTCAAAACCATGAATTCAGCGGAGGATTATGCAAAACTATACATCCGAGAGATAGTTCGATTACATAGAGTGCCCTTGTTCATCATATCAGACAGAGGTACCCAATTTACCTCTCAGTTTTGGAGGTCGTTTCAAAAGGACTTGGTACTCAGGTTAAGCTCAGCACAGCATTTCACCCCCAAACGGATGGTCAAGCGGAGCGGCAATTCAGACTCTCGAGGACATGTTGAGGGCATGTGTGATTGACTTCAAGGGTAGTTGGGATGATCATTTGCCTCTTATCGAGTTTGCATACAATAACAGCTACCATTCCAGTATTCAGATGGATCTTTTTGAGGCTCTCTATGGGCGGAGATATAGATCGCCTATTGGTTGGTTCAAAGTTGTTGAAGCAGCGATGATAGGACCAGATTCAGTCCATGAAGCCATGGAGAAGTTCAGCTCATACAGGACAGGTTTAAAACAGCTCAAAGTCGCCAAAAGTCCTCTGCCGATGTGAGAAGGAGAGAACTTGAGTTTGAAATGGATGATTGGGTTTAAAGGTGTCGCCCATGAAGGGAGTGATGCGGTTTGGAAAGAAAGGAAAACTCAGCCCTCGTTATATTGGCCTTCTGGAAAGAAAGTAAAACTCATCCCTCATTATATTTGCCCCTACCGAATTGTGAAACGGGTTGGCAAGGTGGCATATGAATTGGAGTTGCCCTAAGAATTAGCTTCCGTGCATCCTGTTTTTCATGTATCGCTCTTGAAGAAGTGTTTGGGTGATCCATCTCTAGTTGTCCCAATGGATAGTGATGGTGTGAAGGATAGCATTAGTTATGAAGAGGTTCCGGTGGAAATATTAGATCGTTAGGTTCGAAGGCTAAGGAACAAGGAAGTAGCTTCGGTCAAGGTATTATGGAGAAATCAGCATGTTGAAGGAGCTACGTGGTAAGCCGAAGCGAATATGATGGATAGATACCCACACCTATTCCCTTCCGGCTCATTTTCAGTTTGAGGTATCAGTTTTTGCGCTAGTACTTTACTTAGTTTTCATGTTCAGTTCATGTGCCCAAGTTTCTTTTACGTCAAAGTATATATGTATGGTTCTTGAATTCAGTTCAGTTATGTAGTTTGAATCGGAGATAGTTATTCCATCAGTTTTCAACTTAAATGATCAGTATTTGAATATGATGATTGCATTTCTCTATTTTCCTGTGTGTCTTCCAACATTCGAGGATTAATGTTCCCAGGGGGGTGATATTGTTATACCTCGGAAGCCCAAATATCAGACCCATAAGTTGAAATGAAGAAAATTTAAAATCTGGCATCAGGTCATAGTCAGCCAGATGGAATTTATTTGAAATTGAGGCAGTGCATGGGATGAGTGGGTGACCATGACTCGTGGTCACCAGCAACGAATCGTGAAGTTCCCCGTGATGAGCCCCAGACAAACCCTCGGGCAGTGTATTTGACGGATGATGCCACGAGTCATGGCCTGAAGTGACAAGTCATCCAGTCCCTCGTAGGGACTGGCAGTTAGTTATTTCCTGCGAATTTAGTAAGGGTTTTTCCGTAATTCCTATGATTATAAGGCCTAAACTATGTCGTTTTAAGTTATGAATGATGGGTTTTAAGAGGGTTAAGTTCATTTTAGGTCATTCTTCCTCATGCATGCAAAGTTAGAGAGTTAGAGAGGCAATCAAGCTTGTTCTCCTTCAAGTTCTCTTCAATTCCTCTTGGGAAATCAGAGAAGTATAAGAATCAGCTATAATCAGGTGTGTAGAGTTATGAATGGGTGAATTCGTCCACACCCATGCCCAATCCCTCTCTAACTCATGAAGAAAATCTATGAGTTGATTCTATGGGTTTTTAACCCAATGCATGAAATTCCTAATTCTCTACATGGGTATGACTTACATATGTTTCTACTATTGAATTATGATTCATAGGCAAGTTTTATATTAGTTTCAATTAAAATCATATTTCAAGTTTTACAAATTTGAGGTGCCCATTTATGAGAAATTCATGGAAGTTGAGATTTATGATGAATGTTCAATTATGATGAGATATTATTGATGAAAAGAATGTTATCAAATTACCCATGTTTATAATCATATTTTCAAGTGAATTGAGTATTTTCAAGTATGTTAAAGTATTGGACAATGCCCACATGTTCAAGCATGATCTATGATTTTTCTCGAATTAAGCTTACCACATGGTTTTGGAGCAAGGACTCCCAATTATTTTTCAGCTTGTGGTATGGTTTGAGCTAAAGCTTCTCATATGCATAATAGCATATTTGAGATGTATTTGATTATTGAGCTTTGTCAATAGACGATGGCAAGCTTCATTGAAAAAAGATGGAGAGCATATGCATGTTTTTGGGAGTAGTGTCTAGCACTGAGTAGGCCAAGGGTCGATCACCCTATGCCTTAGAACCACGCGCCAACGTAGGTTTATATATATATATATATATATATATATATATTACTCTGGGACCTCCCTTGTGAGCTATCCCCTGCCTCGATTGGGCCCCGAGCTTGATATCGATATCATGGTATCGTCCTTAGCCCTGGAAAGGCTTTGTACGGCTCTACCCACTTGAGTGTGATAGTTGGGACCACATAAGCTCTATCGTGGTATGTCGGTGAAAGACGAGTCTCCCATTGTTCCTCATGATTTCAATTATGCATGTTTATCACTCATATTGTATATATCTATATATATGTTATAAAGCAGGTTTGACCCAATGTTTAGCTTTATTCATGGCTATCAGATTTCAGCTTTGGGTCAATCGATTTAGTTATGATATTATGTTATGTTGAGATCATATTTTCAGAAAGATAGCATGCAAGCCCTATTTTCAGATTCTTATTCTGTTTATGTCTTACATTATTCATGCTTTAAATGATTTTACTTATTTAAGCGATTTTACTTACCTTGCATACTCGGTATATTCACATACTGACCGTATACTCTGTGTTGTATTCTTTTATGATACAGGCCCTGGTGCTCAGACTTAGCCTCATTCTTAACCAGCCTTTCAGAGCGAGCATCCCACTATTGTTGGTGAGTATTCATCTCCGGAGGATCATGCTTTGTCAGTTTTCTTTATGTATCTAGTTTCAGACTAAAAGGATTAGTTGGGGGTCTTGTCCCATCAACTTATCAGTATTAGAGAATTTTCAGACATAGAATGTAATCATCTTCATAATCGTGTGTATTTCTAATATTATGCTTATTTTAGACTTCCTCTAAGATAATCATGTTATTTCTTCCGTTTTATTATTTGGGTTAAATGAATGTTCATGCCATGGATCGACTTAAGGTCTCTCAGGGCAAGGCTCCTTGTTTCGTGTCTCGATCCGGGCCTCCGTTCGGGTTGTGACACCAAACCATCTTGATCTTGCCTCCCACATCTTGCCCACCATGGGGTTCAACTCCCACCTTATTCAGAATATCCTTTTTCCTATCCCTATCTCTCCTATTATGACAATACATCCATTTCTGCGTCCTCTTTTCCGCTAGTTTCGTCTTCTGGACATGCGAGTTCTTGATTGGCTAACACTCACCCACATACAACAAAGTTAGTTTAACCACCACTCTATAGAACTTATTTTTAAGTATAGGTGACACATTCTTATCACACAAGATACAGGATGCAAGCCTCTATTTCATTCAATCTGATCCAATACAATATGTAATATCCTCATTGATTTCACCATTATTGTGGATTACAGACCCAAGATACTTGAAACTTTCTCTAATGGAGATAATCTCAGTACCAATTCTCACTTCCACATATATCTCGTGGGTTATATCACTGAAATAACATTTTCAGTACTATGTCTTAGTCCTACTCAACCTAAACCTTTTAGACTCTAGGATTTGTCTCCAAACCTCCAGCTTATTGTTAACTCTGTTGCATGTCTCGTCAATTAATTCTATGTCATCCACAAAGAGTATACACCATGGTACCTCCCCTTGGATATGTCATATCAGTTCATCCATCACCAAGACAAATAAAAACAGATGTAGCCCCATTACGATTGGAAATGCTTCGAGTCTCCCCTGGTCGTCCTCACCAGTGTCTTGGTTCCATCGTACATGTTCTTAATCTCATTAATGTAAGTTACAAGTAGTCCTTTAGTCTCCAAACATCTCTATAGAAACTTCCCTCCCTCCAGGGACTTTGTCGAATGCTTTTTCTAGGTCAATAAACATCATATATAAGTCGATCTTTCTCTCTCCACCAATCTCTTTACGAGATGAATGGATTCTATAGTCGAACGCTTTGGCATGAATCCAAATTGATTATAGGTAATAGACACACTCCTCCTCACCTTCATCTTCACCATCATCTCCCAAACTTTCATAGTGTGGCTTAGCAACTTGATACTCCTATAGTTATTGCAATTATGAATATTCCCCTTGTTCTTGTACAGTGGATTATTATACTCCACCTCCATTCTTCGGACATTCTTGGCGTCCTAGAAGTGATATTGAACAACCTAGTCACTCCATACCTTCATTGCAGATGCTCTTCCAAACTTTCACTAGATTCTTGTTAGGCCGAGTCATCCTCCTCCTTTGCATTTTCGGATAACCTCCTCAAATTTTATATCCTTGCAGTACCCAAAATCTCAATAATTTTAAAGTGCTCTAAATCACCCAACATAATATCTCTATTCTCATCTTCATTCAAGAGTTTATGAAAATATGATTGTCACCTTTGTTCACCCATTACCATTTTTAACATATACTAGTCTATGCGTACACGCTTTGCGCGTGTCCTCATATTAATAGAACAAATTTATAAAATTAGCATAAATAATATTGAAAAGATGTGTTTATGTAATAATGTAAGAATTTATAGAGAATTATGGATTTCAAATTAATAAATAATTATGTTTAAGAGTTTGATCCAATCTAGTAGTTCTTTCTTCAGTTTGTTCTAATTCTTGTTTTAATGAACAAAAACATCATAGAAATTGCGTTTGATTGAAAGGTTAAAAAAATCATTCACTTTTTACATGAGCACTTAAATGTATGCTTTATATGTATATATAAATATTAATATTTTCTACATATTTCAATTAAGGAAGAATTTAATACATAAAATTTTGTTAATTTTTTAAAATCCTAAATATTAAAAAATTAATTAAATAACTATCTTGTCAAGTGTGAATTCTATTTTTAAAGGGGTAAAAATGTGAATGATATTCTTCTACGAGGCTCCATGCTTTAAATATTTAAAAAATAACTTAATTTTAAACGTATTATTTTATCTTTTATGAGATGATTTTAGCTTAATTTTTTTCTCTCTTTCTCTTAATCTATGTGTTTAGTCAAACATTTCACATAAATTGAACTCACATGAATTTGAAATGAAAAAAGTAGTGTAGGTTTAACTAAAGAGAGTGAATAACAAGAGCACTCAACTAATTGAAGTAGCTTAAAATATGTTGTATATTTATATTTTTTTCTCCGATTATACAATTGGTTTAAAAGAGGAAGAAGAAGAAGGAATTCACGTATTAATACATAATAAAATTACACTCTTTAATTTTTTTTCATATAGAAATTTTGTTATGAATAATTAGTTAGTTTACTAAATGGTGGATTGATATATAAGTTAACAGAATTGTAATTGATTTTAAAGCCTTGAATGTTAGAACTTCTAATATAGTTCAAATAAGAAAGAAAAGAATTAAGAAGCAAAACTTTAGTCAATTTTTAAATATTAAATATTAAGAGCTTTACCTTTTATAAATTAGTCAAGATCTATAATAATTAAATAACAACTAATTATGGAAAAATAGTAAATGACTATTTTATCTATTGCAGAATCTTTTAATAAAAGGCAAAAAGTTCAATTAATATTTTTAAGGACCTTCGTGTTGATATTTATATAGAATATTTTGTTAAGTAAATAGGATTAAAATATTATGCATATATTGAATGTTAGATTAATCGATAAAATCTAAAGAAATTATCAAAGATTGTTCCATCGGAAGATTGTATTGCATCTTCAAACGAAATAAAATTGTTTGAAAAAGTAACAATAGAAAAGTGATTGTTGCATTCCTGAACTATAGTGTTGTCACTGAATCTAACCTCAATCTCCTTGTTTACTGATACAAAATTAAAATTAAGACTATTAATGTGCTTGTCTATGGCATAACAAATTTTTTCTTGCCGTAAATATTTTTTTCATTTTTAGATATAATTATTGAAAAGTATAGTATGAACTTTTATGCTCTGCAAAAACTTAAATTTTAATAGTCAAACACTCTCTCTCTCTCTCTCTCTCTCACACACACACACACACACAAAAAAAAAAAATACATACACACACACACATATATATAAATATAATATAATAAAAATAGATAAGAACTAAAATATATATGTAAAATATAAAATATAAGTATAAAATATAATTCGAAAAGAATTATTACTTTATTGTCAACTAATGTTATAGTCATTTGTGTGCTTTCCTTTGTTCCCTTTTTATACTCTTTTACTAATCTAACTCCAATTATTAATACTTTTATCATCCAATAAGAATCATATTGCCTTAAGTTGTTAATTGGCACAATTTCGTTTACGAAATCCTTTTCAGATTCCATTGCAAGATTATCTAAAACAAATTTTATAAAAGAATTATAATTATAATCATTTATAATTTTATAAACAAATTTTTTTTTAGATGAAAAGATTCTTTTACCTGAGTAGATGAAACTTGTGAATGTATGAGTAGATGAAGAATGTCAGTTATAAATAACATAAAATTTAAATCACATAATATCAATATAAGACTCAATCAAAGAAGATAATATCGTATCAATATTAGACTCAAGGAGACAATCTAAGTTAAATTATTTTGAATATAAACAACTTGAACTGGCATAACAATTACTATTGTCTTTTTCAAATCCTCAACATAAAAAAAGTTCATAACATGAAAGAAAAAGAAGATAGATTAATACGAAAATGTATAAGGTTAGAGATTGAATCAAAGGTGTTGATGTAGAAGAGTTGATTAATTAAATTATGCAATTATAAATCCTTTTATAAAAGTAGAAGATTTTATAAATAAAAAAGAATTTGAATATATAAAAATATTAAAATATTATTATTAATAAAAAAATTATTTTTATTTAAAAAAAAATCGTAACTATGAAAAAAGAAAAGAAAATGAGAGAAAGTTTTGTAAAATTTTCCTATCGTCAAAAAGGAAAAAAAAAACGAAGAAGAAAAAAGGTGTACAAATCAAAAAGGGAAAAACTTGCTAGTTGTTTTCTTTTTTTAAAAAAAAATTATATAATTTGCACACTAAATAAAGTTATGCTATAAATAAAAAATTTATTATAATATATAAAATAGAAAATAATTTGTGATTATCAAAAAGAAAAAAAAAGATGAAATTTTTTATTCTTTTTAGATTTACACCACAAATAAAAAATCTAATATAATAAAATAAGATAATAAAAAAATAATTATATAAAAATAGTAAATAATAATTTTATTTATTATAATATCTTTTAATGAATGACAAAAAATTCGATCAATATTTTTAATAATCTTCACAATTTTAATACGGTATATATAATCCAACAGATCATTACCAATATAACTAAAACGACTCGATTAGCAACATGTAGATTTAGGTGGATGAGTTCAATTGAATTTAATGCTCCTCTTTAGATTAAATATGTTTTGTATGTAGAGAAACGGCTGCATTATAATCTGAAGAGGAGCTTTTGGATGTGTATGCATTTTTGTACATATGCAAACATTATTTTAGTATTTGTGAAATATATTTGTTTTAAAGTTATTTTTGAAATATCAAATATATTATTTTAACAAAGTGGGAAAGATAAGATTCTTTAATTTTTAATTAGAGATTTTGAGTTCAAACATGTAATAAGATGATATTTATTTTGAACTCATGAACTTTAAATTTGGATTCAGATATGATGATCATTGTGAGCTGTGTTATCACCCCCCACCCCCACCCCCACCTTAGATGAAAGATGTTTCTGAGTTTTGCCAAAAAGAGGAAGATGAGAAATGAGGATATTGCAGGGACGTGATCATTTTGTGCGACTGGCAACTTGTTCTTTCTTTTGTTCGGACAAATATACACCTGCCTTAGTTTTGCCTTTTTCTGAATTCACCGCCTCGCCAAAAGTTAAGTGAAATTTTATTTTATTTTAATCTCAAAAACTAATTCATGAAATATGAATTGTCTAAACCACAAAAGAAAACAACTCATTTCCTCAATATATTTATAAGTGACAATTAGTAGAAAAACACTAATAAAGCAAAGGATTGCAATATAATTTAAATGTTTTAACATTTACATGATAGTTGAATTTACAAAACCATCGCAGAAAGTGTCAAGATTTTACGGACACAAATTACACAAGTCAATATACTCCACTCAGAACCAAAGAGAAAAGAGGTCAACTGAATCATGTAAAGAACAAAATTGGACGTATTAATATTGCTTTGAAGCTGAGTAAATAAGTATTCCTACACTACTCTCCTTTTAAATGCTGCTGGCGACCACAGATGATAATGCAAACCAAGGATGTGACCAGCCCCACCAAGTAGCCCCCCATAGCTCCATAAGTCACACATATAGGCCATTCCTACAGTCACAGATTTCCCATACATCAGAACAGACAAACACAGAAACCCAACATATTCCTATTTACAAACTGAAGAGTTTCTGCAGAATAGCAAATCAGAAGTACACAAAGACGTGACAGAAATTGTCTGCAAAGGTGGAAGGGGGTGCGATAGTCTAGATCTCACTTCTCAAACTCAAGAAGTGAAAATACCTATATCAGAATTTGCAATAGCTCTACTGGTAAAGTTATCAGATGAGCGCAGATGAATCCAGCATTACAAAGTTCACAAAATACACAAGATAATGGAAGAGAAAAGTTAAGAAAATTTCCAAACAGCAGTAAAGGACAATTTTATTTTTGATTTACCAATCACAATGCGCTTGCTAGTAATAATTCACAACTTTGGCATACCCTGATAAGTAACCACCAGATGAACAAAAAACAAGATGCAACTTCATATAAACAAACTTATGAAAATTTTTTGCTATACACTGTTTCTTTGTCTTAAATTTACCATTTCTACTGCTTTTTTTTTGCTCCTTCGCAAGAACTAGGTCAGCTAACGAAATTCTGTAATTTTTCAGAGAGAGGCAAGTCAAAAAGAATGTCCGGGCAAAGTCAATGAGCTTGGATTCAGCTACAACTCAGTTTATAGCAATAGACATCTAATTCAATCTCCCAAAAATTGATGTGTTTGCTCGTTTAATATTGAAATGTGTGATTAAATCATCTAAAAGCTTAAGCAATTAGGAGAGAATACACTTTTATTTATTTAATTATACACGCCTCCTCAAGTGTAGGCTTGATTTTTTTTTTCATGGTCCAAGCACGTAAAATATTTTGTAATGGTGGGTGGCGGTGAGATGCGAACCTAGTGCTCCTGCCTGCTTTAATACCATATTGAATTGCATGACCATCTCATCTAAAGCTTAATGGAAGAGACACACTTTTATTTACTTAATTATATTTGTAGCAACAACAATCACCTAACAGAACCAAGCACAAATACGGAACAACATTAGTTCTAATCTAATGAAATTTGGTTAGATCAGGATATGGCAGGAGCTATTTTCTAACTTAGTTTGAAAACATTCAGACCTTGTCCAAAAGTGCACTTAAACCTAAGATTGCATTCACCCAACGGGTGCATATAATTGAAAAACCAATACATATCTGATTTTCACCCAAAAAAGATGCCAAAGAATGTAAACTTCTTCACGCGCTCTCTCTCACTGTAACCTATTTATTAATACCTTATATAATAGTTGACACAGGAGTGGGGAATGAATTGTAGATTCTATAAATATGGTACAGTAATACATTATGTAAAAATTCCCTTTCAAGGCTATGGTTTATTTTAGAGCAGCAACACAGAAAGGTTTTCCAATATGTCTTTCTTTTTTGGACAAGAAAAGGAAATATTGGTGCCAAGTAGGTGTCATTCTATACACGGAAACGGAAAAAGAGTGAATGCAAAAACAAACTATACAAAATGTACAATTCTAGGGAACGTGGGCTGTCCGGAAAAAAGAACGACGTACCATTCAGACTTTCATGCTTGATCCACCAAACTGAAGTATGTTAAAGGTGAAATTATAACTGATCTGATTTACAACCTCCTCGTTCGAAAGCTCAGACAAATAGGAATATAGATGCTGATGGATTAGGTTTGCCTTGTAACTTTTATGTCTTGGATTAGGTTTGCCTTGTAACTTTTATGTCTTTCTATCATGAGACAATTTTTTTGTTATAGCAGACTGATTAAGCTTTAGGCAGAAATAGATTTACTGAATGACATTAATGAATCTGAACCTCAAAAAATGCAGGATGAAAATGGACCATAGCCGTTACTGCAACTGACTCATCCACTGATCATTAGAAGTCCCAATTATCCAAGTTTACAGAAACATACCTGCCATGGCCTTTCCCAATCAAGTGGCATAGGCCAAGCACCAAGCCATGCTCCAATAACAGCACCATAAGCTGGTAGGCAGATCATACAGTCTACAAAACTAAATGCCCTGCAAAAATAAAACATGCATAAAATATATCACCGGAGAGTTCTTAGATCAAGATATTAAATGTCCATTAATCAGGGAGACAGAAGTTACTTTGTTTCAGCAAATATATTGTGCCAATTAGTCCATGATGAACCAAAAGCACAAGCTACCGGGACAAACTGCCAAGCAACACAATAGAAAACATGAAAAGGACAACTATCAAGCTGCAACAGTACAGAAACAATTTTAAATCTAAGTGGCCAAACTAGATAGAAAGTACTTTTGTTTCTTGCTTTCTCAATGATGAATGAACAAAGAGAGAGTTTCCAGTACAAAGTGAATGACCCCCTGAAAATTTATTTTCTTCTTCAAAGTATTTCAAGAAAACATAAAATAAAACCACAACAAAAGTGGAGACTGATTTGATATATTTTAAGGAGATAACTTTTTTGCAGGAAATAGAAAGTCACAGTTTGGTCACTCACATTGAATGATGACATCAGAAGAGACCAATTGAGGGTCTTGCGAAAATATCTGCAGTAAGATAAGATCAAGAACAAATTAGATTAAGGACCATTAAGTTTGCTCAGCAACATCAAAGTAATTTCTTTCTGATAAATAAAATTAAAGCAAATTAACAACCACTAAATTCTTTACGTAGTCAATGAGTTTAGACACTGCAAAGAAATGGACCTTGCCCCTAATTCAGCCCCAAAAGCCAACTCATGAGGGGAGGATTAAGATTGCCCTTGACCATATAATAATAATACAACTCATTCCCCAAATAATGTAGGAGTTAACACTCCCCATACACCCAGGATCAGACAACCGACAACTGGAGTGTGGATAACATAACACGAGGGCCCAACATTGAGAAACACAACAACAGGGATCAATAGATCTGACTCCGATACCATGTGAAGAAATGAAATTTTGGCCTATCTCAACCCCAAAAACTAGCTCATGAGGAAGCTCATGAAGGGAGGATTATTCAAGACCATATAAGTAGACCACAATGCAACGTCTCAACCAATGTGTGACTTGACAGACATAAAAGCACAAGATAACCCCTAGGTTATACGAGACAAAAACACAAGCAACACCTCGGTATTAGAACTATGTAAGTTTTACTCCACAGAGAATGTATCTGAATGGTAAATAGAGGTCATTTTGGAAACTCGGAGAGCACTTAAAAACCTATGGTGTACGTAGATCAAACACCTTTTCATCCAATCTCAAGTATAGTTCAGATATTTGAAATACTTATATCAGACAGAACCAAATGCACATCGTTACATACTCAAAACTAACAGGTGCTCCCAAGATAATAGCTCCCAGTGCATTAACTATGGCTCCTACAAACATAAATAAGACAATTAATTCATAATAATGAATAATCTTTGAGATAGAATACTGTTTAATATAGTCTCAGCTAATGAAACCTACTTCACTTGTCAAGAAATATTTTGAGGTATACTCTAAAGAGGAAGAACCCTGATAAAGACCAAACACATGAATACATGGAAAAATGGATGAATCATTGTTCAGAGGGGCATGTACTGTTCCCAAGGACTTCAGGCAAGAGATGCAGATACAAGAAAAGGAACAGAATAAAGTAAATATGGTATTTTCTTCAGAGAAAAAAGGCGTGCTTCTAAACCAAGTAAGCAAACTTGTATAGTACCACAATCAATCAACATAGGCTCAATCCCGTGTTGGCTATGTGCACCCTCATTATCCATTCCGCTATATTTGTTCTTTGATACAGAGAATTCATTCAGAAACTTCTAAAGATATTTCACCATAAATCATTTCAGAATCAAAATGCAAGTGCTTATTTTTTAAAAAGAAAGTTTTCCTTTTATAATGCAAATCCTTAACTTCACCTGACAGTGCAAAAGAAGGAATTTCATCGAGGGGATTCAGGAAAATGCTCCCTTGTGTTTAGGGAATACAGAAAAATGTTTTATTGTGTTTAAGGGATTCAACAATTTGTTGCTCATACAAAGATTTTTCGCCTATATAAACAGTACATTTTTTGGACTAAAGGGATTCAATTGAACCTTGTTCTGTAAACATGGCTCAGACAGTGCTTCATCAAATCACCACGCATAGAATTGAACGTGTAGGTGCTCCTTAAAATTTGACTAAACAAAACAGCCAAACATATAGAGTGAAAATGTAGAATTTGTTTCTAAGAAGGACTAACCGGCAAGAAGACCCAGAAAACCTCGTCCTACAGCTTGGATGTACTATGAAGCACAAACAGTTTTCAAAATTTAACACAATAAGATATTTGTAATTTGCAAGATTTTAAAATTCAATGAAATCAAAGACGAAAATGGAATAGAATTACAGAGCATTGCTTCCTATCCTGTCGAAGGTGACTGAAAAGAAGAATCACCACTGGAGCCACAAATCCCTGAAAAAAAAAAAAAGAAGCCTAAATTCAAATCAACCACAGAGATTACTCTATCCGTCCCATATATGTTAATTAAAAGAAAAAAGAAATTATTGTTAATTTGATAGAACTATTAGCCCATCACATCAAAATTTAAAATTTGAATTATTTATAGTTGTAAGAAGTTATGTAAACAATGAAATGGTAACAAGTGAAACGAATAGGGATTGGGAATTAAGAGAAAGATACCCAAATCAGGAAAAGCGTTTGAGATGGATGCGCAGTGAGATTGATGGAATAGATATGGTGAGCAGCCAAGAATGGTGGAGCCAGCCCAAATCCACAAATCAAATGCAGAATAAGTGCTTTCAATGGTGAAATGGACAAGAATAAGCCACTTCCACCATTTGAAGTTCCCATGTAATGCAGTTCTTCTTCGTTAATTATGCTCTAAATCACCAAAGTTTTGCCGGCGATTATATCAAATCAGTCTGTCATTCGGACTAAACTTCCAACACATTTGATTCATTTCAGATGATAAAAAGTACTAATTTGTTTGTACAATTTTGACTTGCAGCTTATAAATATTTTTATTTTTTTGAATATTATGATATTAAAATTAAAAATATAAAGAATATATTTAAATGTCAAAGTTAAAATTAAATAATTATTATTATTTTTTTAAAACGAACTAAAAAATATATTAATATGTTATGTAATGATAATAAAATGTCAAAATAATAGAAGATATAGCCAAAGAAATTGGCAAAAGAGAGAGATTTCATTTCTCTTCTAAACTTCTATTTAAAAGAACTGAATTAGCCTCCTCTTTATAAAAAAATAAAAATTATTGTGTAAGCTACTTGCATATAGAACTTGTCGTGTAAGCTGCTTGCAGATAGAAGCTGATGTGTAAGCTACTTGCAAGCTTATTTAATAGTGTAAGCTGCTTGCAAGCTTATCTATTAGACTGTGAATATGAATAAACATCCATAATATAATATATTTTATAACACTCCCCCTTGGATATTTGTCAATAGATAATGTGCCTCACTAAAACTTTACTAGGAAAAATCCAGTGAGAAACCCTAGTGAATGAAAAATAGTATACATATCTAGTAATACGCATTGTCAGTTGCCTCATTAAAAACCTTACCAAGAAAACTCAATGGGACAAAACCTTGATTAAGGAAAAAAGAGTACAATGCGTATTTTACTCCCCCTGATTAAAGCATCATATAATTCTTGAAGATGATGTACTTCACTCTTGTATACCAACTTATCACATGTTGAAGTACGTAGAGGAGGTAGGCAGAGCCTTTTATCAATTTATCATTTGATGAACTTGTTGATCATTTGCATCTCCAAGCTTTTGATAGAGTTGTATCATCGTCATATAATTTTATTGAAATCAGGTCAAAAACATTCCTAGCTTGTTCTACAAACCTTTGTTATCTTTTATACTGTCATGTGGAATATCATAGTATGACACTAACGATTTTAAAAAAATATATAACATATATGGATCGAACCCTTATGTCGATCAGATGAATGCCCTATACATCCAAGAAACTTAATAACAATTGTTATAATAAACAAATTTATATCATATAAGGATTATAAACAAGTTTTCCAAGAACTTGTAGATGCTTCAGGCATAGAATCCTTAAGAAAATGTTCGTATAAATTTTGTCAAGTGACCACATCCATTAGCATGACATCTTCTAGTGTTTGGATTATAAGTCAAATAAGCTTTACGCTTATCAAGATGCATCATTTCAATTGAAGAATTTAGATCCTCGCAATCACTTACAATATTGCGCGCATATTGTACTAAAGATATCATTGACGAGATATCATTTTGTATCGATTCACAATGCGACATAACTTATTGAGATCTCATCATTTCATTATTTTCAGGTACCTAAACCTCTCATAAGGTTTTGTGAAGTATTATGTCCTACGCTCTTCAAGAGCATGTTGCCTCCTTATTATGATTATTTGCTCCTTTCCTTTTTCAAGGATTATTGCGTTAGAATAGATTGGTTTACCATGCTGCATGCCCGTTGTAGACTTTGTCTTTCAGGGACTATCAATAGGAGCATTTGCAACTGAAATATGAGATTAATTTTGGGTCAGCAAATGCTTCTAACACTTAACCTGAATTATCTTTTGAATGAGGAACATACTAATGATAATTCACAATATATTTCTTAGCTACTTATTTTCTCCCCCTTATATCAGAAGACCTAACATATATCTCCTATCTTCTTTGAAAAATCAATATGTGTGCATTGTGGTAGGTTCATTAATCATCTACCGCACATAAAGAGTAATTAGATAAAAACATCTGGTTCCTGACCTTGAACCAATTGAGAGGAGGTGAATAATCATAACTTATTGATCTAATGCATATAGGTATCAATATATGCAATACATCATATCTCAGACCAACACATAAAGCTTTATTCTCATAAGCAATAGTTTGACTATTTATCGGAGGCATTCAATGTCAAAACTACAAACCAGCATTATTGAGACGAATTTTCATGATTACAAAATCTAGAAATCATGCTCTAAACTCAATTTATATTGAGCAAGCAATATCACACTACAAGTCGACAATAAATGCACATGTGACCATCTTATAGATACATCTATTTAAGATATCACATGACAAGTGAATGGTCCCATATTCACCTTTTATAATTGACAAAATTTGGGGATTCAATCCCATTATTAGCTGGTATATCAACTTATCATGAGAACAAGCAACATAAAAGAATTCTTGAAAAAATTTCTAGTTCTTCAATGTACTCTGATATTCAATTAATACATCATATTTAAATCACGACGATCAAAACAGTCATGTCAACTGATAAAATTATTTGTACTAGTAAACTTCAAGTTTACCACAATATGTATTTTTTTTTAGTAAACTTCAGGTTTACTATGGCATGAGGTTCACATCAATAAACTTCTGATTTATTGTTCTACGTGATCTTATCATGCTCCGGTAAGTGTTCACATACATATTTCTTACCCATAGTAACTTGAAAATATTGAATCTTCCAATCGTTTATAGTCTCAATATGATAATCATTTTTAATTAGTAGTAAACTTCAGGGTTACTACTTGTGTCCTGATCGTAACAATTTCATATATTACGATCTAGGATGAATGGTTCAATCATATATATACTCTATGAGAGACTTCAATATTTTAAATATCTCCTTTGGGGAGATTAATACCTGAATATTTTGTATCAAATAGACAAAACACATAATAATCACATTTCATATTAAAGAGGCAAACACATAATAATCATGAATATTTTGTATCAAAGAGGCAAATACATAATAATCACATTTTGCAAAAAGAGATACATTATTTCTTTCGAGAAAATCAATAACAACTAATCATAATGTATCAATATTGTTATAGTATAAAATATTCTACTCTAATTTCTTTTGCCTTAAAATGATACTTAATAAAATTATTCAAGATATTTCTACGTACGATATGATGGCTTTTATAACACAAAAATAACATGTATATCCATTGTTACTTCATCTCTCCAAGAGTAATACCTTTTTTATTTACTTCAAGGAATGAAACATAATCATTTAAATGTGTACGAAATATGACACTCATCAATAAGTCATTATTTTGTTCAAACACAAGAAAACATCGGTTTAGATATCTTATAAATTCTTCTACTTCAGGAGATGATTTCAAAATTCTACTACTTTAGGAGTATATTTAAAAATCTTACTACTCCAAGAGTAAAATTCAGAATTTTACTACTTCAAAAGTAAAACATAAAATATAGAGAATAAATTCTACCTCTTCTGGAGGTGAATCGTGATACCATCACAATCATTATTCTACCTCTTCTAGAGGCGAGTCGTGATATCCTCAAGACTAAGTGCACGTCTGAATTGATAAGCTTCACTAAATATTGTCATGTTCACTTTAGGGAATGGATCTACATTTATAACATTTATCAAAAGTTCTCATTCTTCAGGAATGAAATATAGTCATATGAACATGTCTTAAGCATATCAAACCATGATAGCTTAATAGCTCTTATAAGATATTATTATTTTAGGAGCAAATTGAGAAATGTATGATAACACAGAGATTTTTTTTTCGAACATTGCCATGATTACGACTGGGGTCACGATCTTTTTCTCCACATCGGTGAAATTTATCTCCTTGATTTCTTTTTTGCACTATTTTATGTCTTATATCCTTCCTTTTTCACTTCTGATGGTAAAGAATATTATTTAGTGCAACGCATCATCATGATTAGAGCTCTTCGATCATATCCAAGACCTCGATTGGGGTCATGACCACACGTAGGGCCACAACCTTTCTCACACTTAACTTGGTAAAAGTTCGTCTCATTCACTTCAGGGAATAGCTAGAGCCAGTAGGTTAAATTTCATATTTTGTCATTAATAATTTATTATTTTGCTTGGCCACATGAAAATGTGAAATTAGTTCAGAATATTTTCTAAGTCCCATCTCTCGATATTGCTACTTCAGGAGCACATTCGAGGCGTGGAAGAAGGTAAAAATTTTCTCCAGTATATCGCTAGATCAGTGATATTTTTACCACATAATTTTAATGGAGAAATAATTCTAATTATAAAATTATACTCATACATAGATTTAAAATTTTGTAGCCTAAAAATAGATCCAACCATAAGTGCTTGTGGAAGAACGACCAACTTTAGGTGGTCATATTTATCTTTCAAATTATTTCACAATATAAGAGGATCTTTAACAATGAGATATTCCAATTTCAAGCCCTCATCAAGGGGTAGAGGAATATCATTGTATAGTCTTGATTTGATGCCTGATTTTTATCTTTGATGGTGTCTGCCAGACCCGTAGCATCAAGATGAATTTTATTATCAAACACCTAAGATAAATGGCTTTTGCTCGATATATAAAAGGCTACGAATTTAAGTTTATTATGTTAGAAGTAAACTTCAGATTAACCACATTGGAGGTAAATTTTAGATTTACCACTATGGAGGTAAATTTCAGATTTATCACTACGGAGCTCGATTTTAGATTATCACTTCGAAAATAAATTTTATATTTACCAATTCGGGAATAAAATTCATACCACTAAGGGGGTAAATTTTAGATTTACCACTACGGGGTAAATTTCAAATTTACCACTATGAGGGTAAATTTCATACCACTATGGGGATAAATTTCAGATTTACCCCTACGAGGGTAAATTTTATATTTACCACTTCGGGAGTAAATTTCAGATTTATCATTTCGGGAATAAATTTTAGATTTATCATCTGGGGGATAAATTTCAGATTTACCACTACATGGATAGAATTTTTCTCTAACGTATCTTTCAACATATCCAGGCTTTAAAGCAATTGTTGCTTTAGGAGCTATGAAGCACCGTGAAATTTAACCACTTATGGTGATAAATGAATATAATCATTACGGAATGTATGAAATACAACAAGTGTAAATCCATACCTTCGATGCTTTCAATATATTTGCTCCAAGATGGCAGAGTCTTGTGTTGATAACGTGTTATGTAATGATAATAAAATGTCAAAACAACAAGAGATATAGCCAAAAAAATTGGGGAAAGAGATAGATATATATATTTCATTTCTCTTCTAAACTTCTGTCCAAATAAACTGAATTAGCTTCCTATTTATAAAAAAAATAGAAACTGCTATAGAAACTGCTTGCAGATAAAAGCTTATCTACTAGAAGATGCAATGTAAGCTGTTTGCAAGCCTATCTATTAGACTGTGAATATAAATAAACATTCATAATATAATATATTTTATAACACAATTTATATTGTGCAACCTACTATGTGAAGGTAATATCCTTGTTATTTGGTGCCAAACACATTAAATATAGGGACCTTTTTGTCTTTCCACCCCAATTTCCTCCTTTCTTTTCATTCCCAAATAGAATCCCTGCTCAAATAATCTGTCTTCTCTCTGTTATTTTTCTCTCGTAATGAAGTTTCTAATCTTTTTAAGCATGTAAATCACCAACACAATCAACAGCTCAACCAAATCTAATAATACAAAGCTAAACCAAATCTGACCAATGAGTAGTAATCAAAAAGTGTAGATTCAACAATCAAAAGTGTAAATCAAATTTGATCAATTTCATTGTCATCCTAAAAGAAAACGTAAAATCCGACAATCAAAAGATAAAGTAAATTTAACTTAATTCCTTGTTACAATCTGAAAATGTAAACACAACAATCAAAAGCTAAACAAACGAGATGTCAGTTGATTTTTATTCTTTTTGTTAGATTACAGGTTTTGATGATGACAACCCCATACAGGGACCTGATCCCTTATACTTCAAATTGAGAACAGATTTGAACTGGGCGGGAAACTTTCTTGATACAGCTGTCTAAAGTGCTTTTTGGCAGATGGTTGGTGAGGCAGCAGTGCAGCAGTGCAGCAGGGTGCAGCAGGGCAGTGTACTCGACCAATGGTTGAGTTTTCTTGTTTGTGTGTCCAAAACTTTGTCCTTGGCATCTTGCAAGAAAAACATAAGTTGACACACAAAACACATCCATTCACTTATTCAGAAAAATAGACTTTGAAAAGGCTTATTCTTCTCTCTGAAAAGGCAGCCATTGTTTCCTTGTTCCATAGCAAGAATCAAAGAATAAGAGCTCAAGTTTTGAGGCTGCCAACGAAGGAGAAGAAGTGCATTGCAACAAATAGAAACCTTGTCTTTTGTACAAGTTTACTTTCTTGTTTTTTCATGAGTTGTTTTTCTCGCTTGGTCTGCTAGAGCTAGTAGACACTTCGGCTAGAGTTAGCCTTGTATTTTAGTTGAGTTTTAGCTGAAGTAGATAACATTGAAGTCTTGTAATAGAGGTGTTACAAGTGGGAGGTTAGGAGGTTAACCACTTTGTTGTGTACTAGAGTCTGTAACTTTTGTTGCTCAGATCTAGTAGTGGAGTTTGAGAAATCCTATGAGGTAGGTCATGGTTTTTACTTCCTGTGAGTAAGGAAGTTTTTCCACGCTAAATATTGTGTGTCTTCTTCTTACTGCTTCATCTGCGTGTGCGTGTGTCTCTGCTTCTTTGTAACCTGATAGAGGGACCAGGTCCGGAAGTACGGTGGACGACCCATATAACTTAACAATTGGTATCAGAGCAGGTGCTTTCTAAAAGGTTAACACCTAGAAAGACTCCTGTAAAATATGGCAGCACCACCAAATCTAGAAGAAGGACAGTCTACTACCAGACCTCCCAGGTTTAATGGCCAGTATTACGGGTGGTGGAAAACAAGAATGCATAACTTCATCATGGCTGAAGATTGTGAACTATGGGATGTGGTTTTGGATGGACCTTTTGTGCCCATGAAAATCGTAAAGGAAGGAGAGACAACCATCTCTATTCCCAAAACCCGAAAGGAGTTTGATGATCATGACAGAAAACTCATAGAAAAGAATTACAAAGCAAAGAAGCTTCTTGTTTGCGGCATTGGTCCGGATGAATATAATAGAATCTCTGCTTGTGAGACTGCTAAGGAAATTTGGGACTATCTCAGAACCGCACATGAAGGGACCAGTCAGGTCAAGCAGTCCAAAGTGGATATGCTTACCACCCAATACGAAATGTTCTCCATGAGGGAAGGTGAATCTATTCAAGAGATGCTTACTAGACTCACGTCTATCACTAACGAGCTCTATTGTTTGGGAGAAGTGACCAAGCCAAGCAGGCTGGTCAGGAAGGTACTTAGTGTCCTCCCCAAGTCTTGGGAGAGCAAAGTTGATGTGATCACTGAAGCTAGGAATCTGGAAGTCCTCACAATGGATGAACTCATAGGCAAATTAAAAACCTATGAGCTCAAGAGGCAGCAGGACCAGAGCAGGAGTGAGCTGAAGAAGGACAAGGGATTAGCTCTTAAAGGAGCTCAAGCAAGCTCCAGCGAAGAAGATGAAGATATGGCCTACCTAACAAGAAGATTTCAGAAAATGATCAGGCGCAGTGGCAGTCTTCCTAGGAGGTCAAGCTCAAACAAGGGACCTGGTTACAATGATTTATGTCACAAATGCGGCAAACCAGGTCACTTTATCAAGGACTGTCCGATGCATAAGATGGATTACAAGGAGTATCTGAGAACCACTGCTGAAAAGGCCCAGAAGAAGGACCGAGTCACAGAAAAATTCAGAAGAAGAGCTGCAGCCGACAAGATAGTCAAACAAGCTTTAGCTGCATGGGGGAACTCCTCAGATGAATCTGATAAGGAGGATGCTGTGGAAGATGCTTCTATGATGGCTGTGGAGGATGATGACTCACCCTTTAACTCAATGTTTGCCTTCATGGCAAATTCGGATGGAGATGAAGATGAAGAGGTAACCTTCCTTGACATTAAAAAGAATCTAAAAGACTATAATGTGAAAGAATTGAGGTCACTAGCTTGTGTGTTAATTGACTCATTTTATGATCTTACCAAAGTAAAGGAAAGTCTGAATCAATGTATAGATAAACTTGAGCTAGAAAAGGGGAACCTGATCTCAAGTGTGGCAGAACTAGAAGAAAAATGTCAAGAGCTAGTTAATGAGCAAAATGCCTTCTTTAAAAAAGGGGGGACTAGTGACATGAAAAATGCTCAAAAAGAATTGGAAGCTGAACTGAAGAGGTCACAAAATGAGATCACTGTAATAATGAAAAGAAACTCTGAGCTTGAGAAAAATGTGATCCAACTGAATGCTGAACTTGAGAAATCGCTTAAATGGAATGCTTCCTCACAGATCTTGCAAAAATTAACTGGACAAAAATTTAACTCTGGAGAAGGGTTAGGATATCAGAAAAGTAGTCCTCCTTATAATCCTCACAGTAAATATGGATCTAATCCGGATAATTGGTTGTGCACACAATGTGGAAGGAACGGGCACCTCAAGCCTAACTGTGCATCTAGGCAAGCAGCCTTAAGAAAGACAGTGATTAGTAAAGGAGAATTAGGGACCATCAGGGGACCTGGTTCCAAAATGTTACAGAACAGGCTGCCTGAGTGGTCCAAAAGAAAATTGATTTATCCTCTGTCTCGGTACTGGGAACTCAAGCTCAAATGGGTTCCCAAGTCTAATCTGTAATTTATATGTGCAGGAGGGAGTGAGAGAAAGCAGTCGGAAATGGTATATGGATAGCGGCTGCTCAAAGCACATGACTGGAAATGTTGATAATTTTCTCTCACTTAAGGCATATCAGGGAGGCTCAGTATCTTTTGGAGATGGCAAAAAGGGGCACATTCTTGGTGTTGGGAAGATTGGGAAGACACTTGCTCATGCCATAGAAAATGTCTTCTATGTGAATGGATTGAAGTACAGCCTCCTGAGCGTCTCACAAATCTGCGACAAAGGCAATGAGGTTAAATTCGTTTCAGACCAATGCACAGTGACAGATCTTCAATCAGGAAGAGTTGTTTTGACCGCAAACAGATGCAAGAGCATGTATGTTGCTAATCTTGACTCAGCCGCTGGAGATGGGCTTAACTGTTTAAGCGTGGTGGAGGATGAAGCTACCTTGTGGCACAGAAGGTTGGGACATGTAAGTTCAGTTCTTCTCAACAAGCTAGTGTCCAGGGACCTGGTTCGAGGACTCCCAAAGGTTAAATTTGCTCAAAGTCAGATCTGTGATGCTTCTGTTCAAGGGAAACATACCAGGTCTTCATTCAAGAACAAAAAGGAAGTGAGCACCTCCAGACCCCTGGAGCTACTACACATGGATCTGTGTGGACCTGTAAAGGTTGCAAGTCGTGGAGGAAAGAAGCTAATATTTGTAATTGTTGATGACTATTCAAGATATACCTGGGTAATGTTTCTTCGCACTAAAGATGAAACATTCCCCACCTTTGAGTCATTTGCAAACCAAATTCAGGTGAAGCTGAACTGCAACATTGCAGGGATTAGGTCTGATCATGGTACTGAATTTGAAAATGCCAAGTTTGAAGCTTTCTGTGCTGTCAAAGGAATCAGCCACAACTTTTCTGCCCCCAGAACTCCACAACAGAATGGAGTAGTTGAAAGGAAGAATCGAACTCTTGCCGATATTGCTAGAACATTGCTCATAGATGGAGGCGTGGCAATGTCATTCTGGGCAGAAGCTGTGAACACAGCTTGCTATGTGGTAAATCAATGTCTAATCCGGCCATTACTTGGAAAAACTCCCTATGAGCTGCTGAACAAAAGGAAGCCGATGCTGAACTACCTCAGAGTCTTTGGATGCAAGTGTTTTGTGCTAAACAACGGCAAGGACAATCTAGGAAAATTTGATCCCAAAAGCGATGAGGGAATTTTTCTGGGATACTCATTAAATAGCGAAGCATACCGGGTCTATAATAAACGGACTCAGTGTGTTGAAGAAAGCATTCATGTCATCTTCGATGAAAATGGGAAACTGAAGAGCACACAGACACTTGGTGAGGATGATTTTGAGGAACTGTGGCTGTTCCAAAGAGATGCTGTCAATCATGATTCATCTGAAGAACCTGACATTACAAAGAATCTTCGGCAAGGAGACAAGGCCACTCATGATGAAGCAACAGAACACATCAGAGAAGAGGAAGCAGAGAAGGAAGATAATGCAGAATGCAACCCAGAAGAGGGACCTGGTTCAGACGATGGAGGATCTGTCATAAAAGGATCTCACTGGAAACACAAATCTTCGCATCCTCTTGACAACTTAATGTCTCCATTGGACTCAGGAATGCAGACCCGATCCAAAACTCGAAACACATTTGCTTCATCAGCTTTCATATCACAGATTGAGCCAAAGAACATTAAGGAGGCACTGAAGGATGTGGAATGGGTGAATGCTATGCAGGAGGAGCTGCATCAATTTGAAAGAAGCAAAGTCTGGCACCTGGTTCCAAAACCATCTGATAGAACCGTTATAGGGACCAGGTGGGTCTTCAGGAACAAATTAAATGAGCAGGGGGTCACAGTCAGAAACAAGGCTCGACTGGTTGTTCAAGGGTACAATCAGGAGGAAGGGATTGACTATGATGAAACATTCGCTCCGGTAGCCAGAATGGAAGCCATTCGAATGCTAATTGCTTTTGCCTCTTTCATGGAATTCAAATTGTTTCAGATGGACGTCAAAAGTGCCTTGCTTAATGGGTACTTGAAGGAAGACGTCTATGTGAAACAACCCCCTGGTTTTGAGGATATTGATAGACCTCATCATGTATACAAGCTGGACAAGGCACTGTATGGACTGAAACAGGCTCCAAGGGCTTGGTATGAAAGACTATCGAAATTTCTTCTTGATAATGGTTTTAAGAGAGGAAGAATTGACAACACTCTTTTTCTCAAGACAAGAGGAAGAAATTTGCTTATTGTTCAGGTCTATGTTGATGACATTATATTTGGAGCCACTCTTGATTCACTCTGTGAGGATTTTGCAACGCTCATGGGAAGTGAATTCGAGATGAGCATGATGGGAGAACTTATGTTCTTTCTGGGGTTGCAGGTCAAGCAGGGCAAAGCTGGAACTGCCATCAGTTAGCAGAAGTATATCAGGGACCTGCTCTCAAAATTCCATATGGAAGGTGCCAAACCAATTGACACTCCCATAGGGACTGCTTCAAAACTGGATAATGATGAATCCGGTTCTTCAGTAAATGAAACTATGTACAGAGGCATTATTGGTTCACTTCTCTATTTACTGCCAGTAGACCAGACATTGTATTTAGTGTGGGGATGTGTGCTCGCTTTCAAGCTTGTCCGAAAGAATCTCATCTGAAGGCTGCCAAAAGGATTCTCAGGTATCTCAAGGGAACTGATGACTTGGTTTTATTCTACCCTCGTGGTGGTTCCATCGAGCTCGTGGGGTATTCCGATGCTGACTATGCAGGATACCTGGTTGATAGAAAAAGCACCTCTGGAATGGCTCATTTCTTAGGGTCCTCATTGGTCTCTTGGGGATCCAGGAAGCAAAACTCAGTAGCACTCTCTACGGCGGAAGCTGAATATGTGGCTGCTGCTTCTTGTTGTGCTCAGTTGTTATGGATAAAGCAACAGCTAGAGGACTTTGGAGTCCTAACTGAATGTGTGCCCTTGATGTGCGACAATACCAGTGCTCTAAACATGGCCAAAAATCCAGTTCAACACAAGAGAACCAAACACATTGATATCAGACATCACTTTTTGAGAGACAATGTTGAAAAGGGAAACATTCGTGTTGAGTTCTGCAGAACAGAAGATCAGATTGCTGATATATTCACTAAAGCCTTGAACAGGGACCAGTTTGAGAAGAACAGATTGAAGTTGGGGTTAATCAAGATTAATCAATAATCCTTCAAAGCTCTGATCTCCTCTACTTGGTTATGACTTGAGCACAGGTATCCTTGCTAGTCTGTAGTTGAGATGTCTAACTCAGCTTCATACCTTTTGCAGGTATATACGCATGGTGGTTGTGAAAAGGGATTCAGAGAGACAAGGCAGAGACTCAACCCATTTGACAAACACCCAAAGGGGGACCTGGTCCTGAAGGTTAGTATTACTTCCTCACTTCCAAACTAAATTGCAAGAATAGAATGTGAACTGGTAAAAAGGGGCTCTTTCCCGCCTTTCTTATTCGGTACCCGGTCATCCTCTCAGTCCAAATGTCAAATAAAGTGAACGTCTCTTCCTCTTAAAGCTCACCAACCTCCTCTCTCACATCTACATTCATTACAAGCCTCTGAACTCAGAAATTACTCTACTCTCTCCTTCGTCCTTCCCTATTCTCACTCTCACTGCAAGAAACCCTCTTCCTCCTCTGAATTTTTTTTCTCTCACTTTCACCAGCATGTCTCACTCCTCCTCCCCCACTAACCGAGCAGAGCACTCCTCCTCCACGACAGAAGCCATGGAAACTACCCCTTCTTTGGTTCCTTTTGTAAACCCCTTTTCCACAACAACCCAAAATCCACCATCACCTCCTTCTTCTCCCCTGGCCGACCTCAATATTGCATTGGACGTAACCCCTGATCCTTCAGGTCCATCCGAAGCTTCTCCCGAACCCAATCTTGAAAACCCACTTTCCACCACCCCTCTTGCCTCACTACCTCCTCCGACGGTGAGTTCACCCATTGCTCACCACTCGAGAACCTCCCTTCCCAACCCCCTGCCCTCCATTATGGTGGAAAACACCACTCAGGGACCTGACTTCGGAACTTCTATTCCCTCCTTGCCTCCATCTCCCACACAAAACCTCTCTCCCGACAAGGCCCAAGACCAATCTTTCCCCTGCCCTTCTCCATCTCCATCTCCAACGGGTGTGGACTCTTCTCCCAAGTGGGATGGCTCTCCTCAAGAACTAAACATCCTCACAAACCCTGATGCTCATAGCGAAAGTGGTGATAGTGCCGATCAGCAACCCCTCACTTGGAAAGTCAGGAAACCTGCTACTGCTCTCCCAGCAAGCCAACCAAGGGACCTGGTTCGTTCCTCGCAAACAAGATCTTCCTCCAAGAAGTTAATGGAGGACGCATTAAAGGAAAGTCACTCTAAAACCGCCCAGCGAAGAAAGATGAAGCGAAAAGTGGTTATCGATACTGAGGATATTGAGCCGGATGTGGTTGTTGATCAGGAGGAGGAAACTCCAGTAGCCCGTTCTTCCCCTAAAACACACCGAGCACCACCACCGAGTGACAAGAGGAAAGGGAAGCAGAAGGCTTCCACCTCCAGAAAAAGGCCTTCTCAGAGCGGTGCCACCAAGAAACCCCCAGCCCCTTCTAAGAAGAGAAAAATGCATCCTTCTACTGTAGCACCAGAGCCGGTGGAGACCTCATCCTCGTCCTCTCAAGGCAGAGCACCTCTAACTAAGGGACCTGGTGGTTCTTCTAGGGTTCGCTCGACAACAGAGGTTCCCACTGGTTTGACACGTGAAGAGAGGCAAATCATCCTCAGATCTCAAAAGGTGCTGCGGGGAAGGGTGTTTGATCCTGAAGTCTTGGGAATGGATGGAATGATGGAGTTGGTAGAAATGGTGACTTTTCAAGGATGGCGACACTTGTTTGTTCCCCCTGTTCCTACCCTGTACGAGGCTGAAGTAAGGGAGTTCTATCATGAACTCACGTTTGCTGATGCAGGGACCAGGTTGATGAGTAAGGTGAGTGGGGTCACCTTTACTTTTGATGAAAAGATACTTGGTTCCATTCTGCGCGTTCCTGTTAAAGGGATCCGGTCGGTTGAAGGTGAATGTGCTCGGAGGGACTTCATTTCCCTCATTGCAAAGCTGGGGAACATATCTGGGGAAAGGGTGTTGAAGAAGCAGATGAAGGGGGAGTACCAGCTGATTTTTGAGTTCATTAACAAAGTTCTTCTCCCTCGATCTGAGAAGAGGACAGTTGCTGGGATAGCTGACCTGTTTCTCATGGAAGCCTTGAGTACTTTTCAGTACATCAATCTGCCCAGGATAATGATTGAGCACATGCACAAGGTCATGCATGTCAAGGATGGGAAACATGGTCTGGCATATGGTTTTTTCTTGAACAAAGTTTTTGAGTTCTTCAATGTCAACTGCAGTCTGGGGATAATTGGGTCCAAGAAGCAAATGTTCACTCTCTCGACCCTAGAGGAGTGTGAGTGTGTTATGCGAAGAGGTGGCGTGAAAAGTCACTCCCTGGTGTCTGAGCTAATTGCCTCTCAGGAGAAGTCTAATATTGAGATCGAACGGCTATCTGCCCTGCTTGCTCAGAAGGAGGCTGAACTGGTTCGACTGAAGGCGCAGCCAGTGGAGGAACCTGGTACTGTCTCAGCTCTCCAGGAGGAGAATGCTGCACTTAAGGCTGAGGTTCAAGCCTTCAATCAGAAACTGCTTACTTCCAGTGACCCTCTAAAAGCAGAGAATGAAGCCCTGAAGGTGGAGGTCAAGGACCTAACTCAGAAATTGCTTACTGCTCATGAAACCTTCAACGATCGCCTTTCCACTCTTTTCTCCAAGCTCTCTGGCCCCTGATGCCTCTCTTTTTCTACCCACATCCCTCCTCTAAGCCCTGTTTTTGTCTCCCTTATCTATATTGTTTTTGGTACTTGCTCAGTTCATGTTCTATTCTTGTAATTACTGTTTGTTAGTGATGTTGTAATGCTAACTTGCCCACGTGAATTTGACTGTTTGGTGTTGTCTCTATTGTCTCTCTTGTAGTTCCTTCTTACTTTCCATTCATGTTAGTGTTGCCCCAGTGGCCATGAGTTAACATGTAATTACTTTCTCAGTCTTGGTTTACTGTGTTTCTTTTTTATGATGCCAAAGGGGGAAGATTATGGCCTTGGGGAGTATGGTTGTTAGGGGGAATGCAGGCGACAGGGGGAATATTACTACGCAATGGTTGTCATCATCAAAAAGGGGGAAATTGTTAGATTACAGGTTTTGATGATGACAACCCCATACAGGGACCTGATCCCTTATACTGCAAATTGAGAACAGATTTGAACTGGGCGGGAAACTTTCTTGATACAGCTGTCTAAAGTGCTTTTTGGCAGATGGTTGGTGAGGCAGCAGTGCAGCAGTGCAGCAGGGTGCAGCAGGGCAGTGTACTCGACCAATGGTTGAGTTTTCTTGTTTGTGTGTCCAAAACTTTGTCCTTGGCATCTTGCAAGAAAAACATAAGTTGACACACAAAACACATCCATTCACTTATTCAGAAAAATAGACTTTGAAAAGGCTTATTCTTCTCTCTGAAAAGGCAGCCATTGTTTCCTTGTTCCATAGCAAGAATCAAAGAAGAAGAGCTCAAGTTTTGAGGCTGCCAATGAAGGAGAAGAAGTGCATTGCAACAAATAGAAACCTTGTCTTTTGTACAAGTTTACTTTCTTGTTTTTTCATGAGTTGTTTTTCTCGCTTGGTCTGCTAGAGCTAGTAGACACTTCGGCTAGAGTTAGCCTTGTATTTCAGTTGAGGTTTAGCTGAAGTAGATAACATTGAAGTCTTGTAATAGAGGTGTTACAAGTGGGAGGTTAGGAGGTTAACCACTTTGTTGTGTATTAGAGTCTGTAACTTTTGTTGCTCAGATCTAGTAGTGGAGTTTGAGAAATCCTACGAGGTAGGTCGTGGTTTTTACTTCCTGTGAGCAAGGAAGTTTTTCCACGCTAAATATTGTGTGTCTTCTTCTTACTGCTTCATCTGCGTGTGCGTGTGTCTCTGCTTCTTTGTAACCTGATAGAGGGACCAGGTCCAGAAGTACGGTGGTCGACCCATATAACTTAACACTTTTTAAGCAAAATTTAAAAGTCAATTCTATTTAAATTGTTCTTTGCAAGGTAAAACTACAACTAAATTGATTTATGTTCTCTTTAAGTAGCTCATTCACAATTCCCGAGTTCATGGAGACCCAATTTACGAATTTATACACCAAAGAATAAGATATAATAGCTGCTGAGAAAAAAGAAAAAATTAACTATATATTAGAGAGAGACAGCAGATACAGAACTGAGAGAGAGTCATTTTTCGGCAAAAAAACCAAAAAGCCTTTCTCATGCAATGTGGACTTAAAATAAAATTAGGGGCATTTTAGTGAATTAAAAAGTGATCACAATGTTAACCTACTCTCTTCATGTAGTAGGTTAGCAAAATTATTTATATCATATAACTTATAATAAGTGAAAAACTAAAAAATAAAATATTAAAATATTAAAATATCTTTTAAACATTGATAAATTAATATATCCTTCAAATATTCATGCTAATATCTACTATAATAATAATAATAATTATTATATCTTATCATATTTTAAAAATGAGAAGCTCCGTGATTGAAAGTTGAAAAATTACTTTATTCATTAAATATTGAACGACGATTTAACCTTCAATCTAAACTATTCTTTTAATGCTAATAAAGTTGAATAACGATTTTTCTCCTTCAATCAATTTAATGCTAATAAAGTTGAATAACGATTTTTCTCCTTCAATCAAATACAAATATAAATTTAATTTTAATTAAATTATTAAGAAAAATTATATGTGGAATATTAAGATGATCAGCTTTAGGGAGACTTTTGATTTTCTTAAAAATAATCTACGCTTTAAAGCAATTTATTTCTTGAGTAATAAAAAATGATAATTAAGCTTTACTACATTTAGAATTATAACCTTAAAAATTATACTCTCTCCGTTCGATTTTAACTTCTAGATATACTATAAATAGGTGTTTCAAAATATTTATTAGTTTCAGATTTCAAGAGACAATTGACCATGTGCTTTTCAATTTTATCCTTACTACCTAAAGTCATTCTAAAATATAAAAAAATTATTGTTATATATTTTCAAAAAATATAGGGTTTAAAGTTACAACGCAAACTAATTCAATTAATACACTTAATATTTCATTTCTTATTACACTCCATGAAATCAGGTTTAAAAGAATCATTATCATGAATATATTTTTATAAATATGGACATCAAAATTCAAGTTAAGGTTTCAACAAATGTTAAAGTAAACGAGCCCTCCATTAACGTTGAAGATCCCATGGAATTTGTTGAAGATCAAATAGGATGAAAGAAAAATTTATGTTGAATTTTTTTGTTTCAATTAAATTTGAAAGATCAAAATTTTCACGGAGGCTGGCAAAAAATTTCATTATGCATTGTATAGAATTGATTTCTTTTTAAACGTTTGATTTTCTTTACCTATCACTCCAATGTGAAAAATAACTCATTAGTTACTGATAATTTAATGTGGATTTAGTAACTCAATAATTGAAACTAATTTTCATATTGAATTGAAGCAAATTTATGTGATTAAAGATTGAAAATTTAATAGGGTTATATTAGTCATAGTACCAGCCATATTAATTGTTTCTTAATGGGTTTGCAAATCCTATTCTAACAGTTAAATGAAACAAAGAGAGTAATAATTAGGGCATGTATTGTTCAAACAAAACATAATCACGCATGTAACAAATTATCGCTCAGTCCAAGGGAAACCATCATATACACAATTAAAATTGTTACACCCCGTACAATTCCCGGCACTTAGATGACCTATTCCCACGTTGGTTAAGCATATTTGAAGGCCATACGTGTTGGAGAAGGGCCCGGGAAAAGATCGGACGAGAAGCCTGTCGAACCATCGCGGAAGGAGCCGAGGCAGAGCCCCTCCGCGATGGCAGCGTGTCACGGAGGAGGAGCCTCCGCGTTGGCTCCGTGACACATTGGCCTTGTCCAGGCCCAAGTATATAAAGCCCCACTTCGGTTTTAAATGATAGAAACTTATAAAAATTTCCAGAAAACGTAGAGAGCAGAGAGGGACGAAGGAAATTAATTAATTTCCGTTCGATTACGCTGCCAAACGCTGCCCAAACTCAAATTAATCCTAGATACCAAGGTATTTAGCAGCAGAGAGCATTTCTATGGAGTTAGTTTCGCGAAATACGGCCGACGAATCGGCGAGCCACCGAACTAAAGTAAGTAGAATTGCTCTAAATTAATGTCTATGTGTTCCTAGCTGAGAAGTGAATATTTCTCCCTTCTGGGCCGCTGAAAAATAGTGAGTTTCTGGCCGTCTTTCGATAAGCCTAAGTTTAGGCTATAAACTATATCGAAAGTGACGTTGCCTTTTGAAATAAAGTTGTATTTAGTGTTAATTGATATGTTTATAAATGCAGTTGGGGGAAAACAGTTGAAGTACCGGCCGAGCCTCGTCCGACAGACGAATAATTCAAGGATAAGGTATGTAAAGCTAATTCCCTCGGCAAGTTAGTAATCCAGTACGATAGATAGCGTGATGTACAGAAAAAAGGAACTTATAATCAAGCACTAAGTCCAGTTTGAATTTAGTAAGCATGTTTTTATGATATTATGAGATACATATACTCAGAATCAAGTTAGTAAAGCAACATCAGATAGTCAGATGATATCTCAGTTACAGTATAGGCAGACAGTCAGATAATATCTCAGATACAGTATAGTTCAGTATTGAGTTATTATGAACATTGGTACAACATGAGAAGCATTGGGCTGTAACGTGTACGAGACCTATCAGTATGTGATGTAATATGCTACGTTAAGATATTGTTGTGTTCAGCTGAAACCCCGCGGAATAGTATAGTATCCGTAAAGCATTTCAGACATAGAATAGTAGACTAAAACAAAGTTTAGAAAGTATGTCAGGAATAGTAACTCATGTTACTATAGAAAATCAGTATACAGCATAGTTTCAGCAGGAAGTCTATATCATGTTCAGCATTAGCCTCAGTATAGTCGGGCAGAAGACTATATTCGTACATACATATATATTACTTCCAGCCTCAGCATGTATTAAGTATGTACACATTTCTATTACTAGTCCAGCATATAGTGTATACAGAAACTTAGTAAACAACAGAGTTTTCAGCAGAAACATTGTCTTATATAGCATTTGCTCCAGTACAGCCCGGCAGGAGACTATACTCATATTTATACGTCTTTACCTGCCTCAGCACGTATTAAATACGTACAGATTACTATCATTAGCTCAGCATGTAGTATATATGATACTTCACCCCTATTAGCCTCAGCATGTGAGATACCCAGACAGTATTACCAGTTGAGACCGTTGTGTTGTTTGGGATTGGATTACCTAGCATCCATGACCGCCCAGGGTTAATAGCTGTGTCGACTCGTCCGCCAGAGGACGAGGATACGTCACTCCACGGAGTGGCATGCCGTCCCGCCAGGGGACGAAGATGGGATGCCAGTTTTTCCCCATATTTGTGCCTTGATCGGCCCTTACACACCCCAGTCGAGCGGATACGCCTGGGTGCAGATTTAGGAGTCCTCCGGACTCAGATGCAGTTATAGTCAGGGGCTCAGCGAGCCCAAGTGCATACCCTGGGACCGGCAGGATTCTTACAGCCACTATAGGAGATGGGATGACCGGGGTAGGGGCATAGATTCTGTGTTGATTGTACCTCCCGGCTTATGGGGGCCGGGTAAGGTTTGTGTGTGCTATGTTATGTTATTTCATGTTATGCCATGTTATGTTAGATACAAGTAGATCAGCAGTAGCACGATATGTTTCCAGGTATGACTCTTATCCTTTCCAGTAAAGATTGAGAGAAGGTATGATTTACATTATCAGACAGTTAGTCTATTCTCTCTACTTCAGTTTCTTCAGTTATATTATTGTATTCAGATTTTGCTTCAGTTATTGCTTTACATACTCAGTACCAGTGGTACTGACGCCCGGTGGGGCGCTGCATTACTTGCCTGCAGGTACTTATAGATGAGCAGGTGACACTACGTGATTCCTGTCAGCGATCGAGTATTCAGCTCCTGTCATCCGGAGACTGAATTCCAGAGGTGTATTTCAGTTCTTCTGTTATATAGTACGGGTAGATCGGGGCCCTGTCTCGATCAGTTCTATTACCATTCCTAGAGGCTTGCAGTCTGTATATATTCCTTGTGGTCAGATGAGCCGGTCGTGTGAGGCCGTGCAGTTGTTTAGTTGCCAGTATTCTTGCTTTCTTTTACCTTGGCCGTGTGGGGCCATAGCTTGCCAGTAGTGGTGACCTTGCCGGTCACGTAGTTCTTTTGTGCTTTATGATTGAGTTGCAGATAACTAGACAGCATGGTGGCCTTGTCGGCCCGCATAGGTTCCCCTGAATTACCTTGTTTCTGGTCAGCTGATGATACAGGTACAGAAGGCTATAGGCCAATAGGCCGGGGGCTGTGTTTACAGCCGTTATATAGCCCTTTGTTTCCAGAAATGTGAGTTAGAGCCAGCCAGGCACCAGATGTGCCCAGGCTTAACAGTCCAGCGAGTCAGGTCCTAGTAGGGCACCAGGTGCCAGTCATGCCCCCAAGGCGGGGCGTGACAAACTTGGTATCAGAGCAGGTCGTATCCCAGAGAGTCTGCAAGCCGTGCTAAGTAGAGTCTTGTCTATGGATGTGTTGTGCACCACATACTATAGGCAGGAGGCTGCGAGGCATGATATGATAGTTACCCTTCTTTCTTAGTCAGTCGTGCTTTAGAGCGGTACAGTATAGGGTTGAGTCCCTGAGAACTCACCGTATTCTTTGGTTACAGATACAAAGACAGATCAGTATTACCCTATCACAGGAAGAAGATCAGAAATAGCAACGGAAGAGAGCATCAGTCAGTTACATGATAATTACAACAGTAGGAGGAGGTATCAGAGACCTCCCAGCGTGATACTGTTATTGGCATTATTCCCAGTATATGTTGATAACGTCAGAATAGAAAGTCAGAAATATAATGTATATATGAGTTGATTCATTTATAGCTATATGAGATCTGATTATGATTACAAATAAGGTCAGACCACCGGGTAGGTATAAAAAAAAGGAGAGGGAAAATGCAGGAATCCCAAATACATCCTTTTTGAATTTTGTACAGTTGAATGTTTTTATTTGCTGCACTAAGAAAAGGGTTATCCCTACCTCCTGATTTTGATGCCAGTATAGTAAAGGGGCATAAGACTTGAGATGGGGTTGCCAGATCAAGCAGTAAGTAAAGATGGGCTGATTGATCCTAGTAAGTATTAGAAAGTATAAAGAGCCCTCATGATTACGTAAGTGGTGCGGACCCTTATGATAACACGCCAGTAAAGAAAGTAAGATTGCTAGTCTACCCGAAGTAGGGGTAACAGACCGGCTAGTGATGAATGCCTAATAATAGTCAAGTTTGAGTCAGAAAAAGGCCAAGTCCGCCATATACGCTAACAGATAGCAAGACATACCTGTAAGATTATAGTACGATCTAGTTGTGACCTCGAAAGATATAGAGGTCATGTGAATCAGATGGGCTTGAACATACGCCAGAAGAAGTATGGGCCGAGGCTTGATCAGTGATCTCATTAGCAATGAAGGGCAGGTACCATGAACCCCAGAGTTCAATCTAAGCAAGATGAGAGGAAGAAGCAGGAATGTCAGATCTTGTGGGGAATTAGAACTACCCCGGATTGATAAAGTATCGTATTAAGGATTAAGCTTCATGCTGACAGTAAGATTGTGGTTCAGAATACCGCAGTATGTCCGCTATGGAAAAGTTAAGAAGTTACCGATGCAGTAATTCTAATTTAGTGTAGCCTGGAGATAAGGCCCAGCAGACAGTCATGGGCTCTCAATATATGCCTAGTAAGGCTACAGGATTCGAACGTTGACCCCCCACATCGCAAGAGTGGTGGAATTTCAAACAGCAGACAATAACTAGAATGTTTATGTTGTTATTTTAAGAATGGGGTGACGATGCAATGAAATGATAAGTCAGGGCAGGAGATATTATTAGGCCGTAGAAGAAATG
Source organism: Datura wrightii (assembly GCA_035772735.1). Taxonomy (NCBI): domain Eukaryota; kingdom Viridiplantae; phylum Streptophyta; class Magnoliopsida; order Solanales; family Solanaceae; genus Datura; species Datura wrightii. Next base: position 152,559,148 of record JASDFA010000018.1, read on the forward strand.
TATCATGTACGATGTGAGACTCAGCAGAACCTGTCAGAGATTATGAACTACCGCAGAAATCAGTACATATTATACGTAGCTAGTGAGATATATGTATACAGATCATAGATATGTTGTGAGTGGCTGCCTATAAGGGCCACAATCACAGATACTGATTAATAATAGAAAGCCTATACAGATTGCCTTACAGGACGCCCCCCCACCAAAAAAAAAAAGAGAGAAGAAAGAAAAGAAGAAGAGGAAGGGCGGATTAAGTGTGAGTTATGTATGAAGTCATAGAAACTATCTCAGTTCTCAGTTATTAAGTTGATAGATTCATGTGTTGTTGTCGGATCTAGGCTCTAGGAGCTTACCAGAATTATTGACCTAAGACAGATGGCTAGATGATGAGGGCGCAGTTAGACAGTCTACCGACCAGCTGTCGCCTGCATCAGCAGGGAGGCATCCCTGAAGATCGGTAACAGTAGTGCAATTGCCGGAACCAGGATTAGAGACCGAATAGGCAAATTTCAGAGATTAGCAATACCAGAATTGTTCTAGCATGCTAAGTGGTCATACGTCGTTTTCCCAGCCTCGTGGGCGACAGTCGGCCTTAGCCAACCTAGCAGTTGTTATGTAGAACACCTCATAAGTCAGCCGGCCGTCCCAGTCAGAATACCCGTGGGTACCCCAAGGAAGGGTCCACATCAGCAGTCAGCGATAGACTAGTATTTCAGCTGGTTTTCGTAAGGTATTTAGATACAGAGCCCTAGTAGAGGGCCAGTACTTACAGAATAGCTCATAAGACCAAGAATACCCCAGAATAGCAGTATAAATCCAAGTGGATACACACGAGGCGTAAGAAATTAACGGTACCCTGCTAGTATAGTGTTTATTAAGACCAGGGGATCAGTAGACTCCCCGTGGAGATCCAGAGACTGATCGCCTGGGAGTAAGTTGATTAAGTCCAGCCTTACAGTGGTTTAAGCAAAATAACAGAGCAATTAGATGCCCACGAGTTGGCGCTGATGCACGAACTATAAGTACTCAAGTAGTACAGTTAGAGCATTACTAGACTACTGTCACATTCGGGTCATTCAACCCGACTATTCAGTCATTTAAGGTTATGTAGCCAGATCATTAGAGATCATGGTCAGTATTAGGACCCTCTGATCAGATAAAGGCACAAGGTGCGCAGGCAGTCGTTCAGGTTATCCCAGCAACAAGTAGCCTTAGCATGCGGCCAGAAGGCCAGATAAGCTCTAACTATACCGGTAGATTACTTGTCAGATTCTCCGGTATAATAAACCAGTATGACCGTCAGTTATATGTCAAATTTTGTAAATGTAAATTTTGATTGAGTTTAGTAGCTTTTGTTGGCCATATTGTGTCGAAGGTTGGTGTACAGACAGATACACAGAAAATCGAAATAGCGAAGATATAGCCAGACCTACCACTCCGACCGAAGTACGCAGTCCCTGCGGTTAGCCGAATACTACAGAGGGTCTATGGAAGGATTTTCCACCTTAAACAGCACCTCTCACTAAGTTGACACAGAAGGCCGTGAAGTTCCAGTAGACTGAGGTGTGTGAGCAGAACTTCCAAGAGTTAAAAGCCAGGTTAACATCAGCTCCAGTGTTAGTATCGCCAGAAGGTACAGAGGATTGGTGCAGCATGGTAAAGTAACAGTTTATACTTTTAGGCAATTGAAGAAACGTGAAAAGAATTATCTCACCCACGACTTGGGTATTACCCAGTTAGCTGCAGTAGCTTATGCCTTACAAGAGCGAAAATTTTGTATCATCCAGGAAGGGCTAACATGGTAGCAGACGCCCTTAGCCAAAGATCTATGGGGAGTTGGCATACTTACCGCCTGAACAGCGGGAGTAGACCCGAGAATTTTACTAGTTAGCCGGTCTAGCCGTTCGCATAGCAGAAATAAAGGATAACAGAATGATAGTACAGAATATCGCAGTATTGCGGTTAGAGGTGGAAGTAAAGGAACGACAGTATAGAAACCCTAGCCAGGTTTAACTTGAACACAAGATTCAGTAAGGAGAGATGACACATTTTCAGATACCCGGGGATGAAGTGTGGCGATATAAAGGCCGCATTTGTACTCCAGATATTTTGGGGCCTCGCCAGCAATTTATGAGCGAGGTACATTACGCCCACTATTCCCTTCATCCCGATACGACAAAGAGGTACCATGACATTAAAAAGAACTACTGGTAGCCCAGTGTCCTAACTGCCAACAGTTGAAGGCAGAATATCAGAAACCAGGCAGGTTAGTTTAGAACATAGCTGTGCCTCTTTGGAAATGAGAAGCGATGAATATGAATTTTGTAGCAAGATTACCCCGTACTAAACACAGACATGACTCTATACGAGTGATAGGTGACAGATTGACAAAAATCAGCTCAGTTCTCGCCAGTAAGAGCTACTTTCTCGGCCAAAGATTATGCTGAGTTGTATTTCAGAAAGGTTTGGGCACGCGGATTAATTTAAGTGCAGCGTTCTATCCTCAGACAGATGAGCAGGGTGAGCGTACAACGCAGACGCTCGAAGTCATGTTGCGAGCGTGTGTGCTAGATTTCAGTAATAGCCAAAAATGAGCATTTACCATTAATCGAATTTGTCTCCAGAATTAGAATCCATTCATCCGGTCTTCTATGTAGCTATGCTGAGGAAATGCATAGGAGGCCCGTCCGGTGTAGTCCCAGTTCAGAATATCCAGGTTACGACTAGACAGACAGATTCGCAGATATAAGGACCAGATATCCTCACCCTATTTCAGGTCTAGTCAGGCGACAGGTATGTCCGTATTATTATTTATGCAGTATCTTATGGTTGTATGTCTGTAAATGATAAAGGAAAAATTGATATATGGTCATCCAGTGGATCTTAGAATATTGTGAGCAGTGCCCGTGTTGGACTTTTCTGCATTTCAGGTTTTTGCGATAGTCCATATTACAGGGGAAACTCTGCCGAAATTCTTCCAGAAAGTAAAGTAATCAGTCCTCTAGATAACAGTATACATTCGAGGACGAATGTTCTTAAGGGGGGGAGAATGTTACACCCCATAGAATTCCCGGCACTTAGATGACCTATTCCCATGTTGGTTAAGCATATTTGAAGGCCATACGTGTTGGAGAAGGGCCCGGGAAAAGATCGGACGAGAAGCCTGTCGAACCATCGCGGAAGGAGCCGAGGCAGAGCCCCTCCGCGATGGCAGCGTGTCACGGAGGAGGAGCCTCCGCGTTGGCTCCGTGACACGTTGGCCTTGTCCAGGCCCAAGTATATAAAGCCCCACTTCGGTATTAAATGATAGAAACTTATAAAAATTTCCAGAAAACGTAGAGAGCAGAGAGGGACGAAGGAAATTAATTAATTTCCGTCCGATTACGCTGCCAAACACTGCCCAAACTCAAATTAATCCTAGATACCAAGGTATTTAACAGCAGAGAGCATTTCTACGGAGTTAGTTTCGCGAAATACGGCCGATGAATCGGCGAGCCACCGAACTAAAGTAAGTAGAATTGCTCTAAATTAATGTCTATGTGTTCCTAGCTGAGAAGTGAATATTTCTCCCTTCTGGGCCGCTGAAAAATAGCGAGTTTTTGGCCGTCTTTCGATAAGCCTAAGTTTAGGCTATAAACTATATCGAAAGTGACATTGCCTTTTGAAATAAAGTTGTATTTAGTGTTAATTGATATGTTTATGAATGCAGTTGGGAGAAAACAGTTGAAGTACCGGCCGAGCCTCGTCCGATAGACGAATAATTCAAGGATAAGGTATGTAAAGCTAATTCCCTCGGCAAGTTAGTAATCCAGTACGATAGATAGCGTGATGTACAGAAAAAAGGAACTTATAAGTCAAGCACTAAGTCTAGTTTGAATTTAGTAAGCATGTTTTTATGATATTATGAGATACATATACTCAGAATCAAGTTAGTAAAGCAACATCAGATAGTCAGATGATATCTCAGTTACAGTATAGGCAGACAGTCAGATAATATCTCAGATACAGTATAGTTCAGTATTGCGTTATTATGAACATTGGTACAACATGAGAAGCATTGGGCTGTAACGTGTATGAGACCTATCAGTATGTGATGTAATATGCTACGTTAAGATATTATTGTGTTCAGCTGAAACCCCGCGGAATAGTATAGTATCCGTAAAGCATTTCAGACATAGAATAGTAGACTAAAACAAAGTTTAGAAAGTATGTCAGGAATAGTAACTCATGTTACTATAGAAAATCAGTATACAACATAGTTTCAGCAGGAAGTCTATATCATGTTCAGCATTAGCCTCAGTATAGTCGGGCAGAAGACTATATTCGTACATACATATATATTACTTCCAGCCTCAGCATGTATTAAGTATGTACACATTTCTATTACTAGTCCAGCATATAGTGTATACAGAAACTTAGTAAACAACAGAGTTTTCAGCAGAAACATTGTCTTATATAGCATTTGCTCCAGTACAGCCCGACAGGAGACTATACTCATATTTATACGTCTTTACCTGCCTCAGCACGTATTAAATACGTACAGATTACTATCATTAGCTCAACATGTAATATATATGATACTTCACCCCTATTAGCCTCAGCGTGTGAGATACCCAGACAGTATTACCAGTTGAGACCGTTGTGTTGTTTGGGGTTGGATTACCTAGCATCCATGACCGCCCAGGGTTAATAGCTGTGTCGACTCGTCCGCCAGAGGACGAGGATACGTCACTCCATGGAGTGGCATGCCGTCCCGCCAGGGGACGAAGATGGGATGCCAGTTTTTCCCCATATTTGTGCCTTGATCGGCCCTTACACACCCCAGTCGAGCGGATACGCCCGGGTGCAGATTCAGGAGTCCTCCGGACTCAGATGCAGTTATAGTCAGGGGCTCAGCGAGCCCAAGTGCATACCCTGGGACCGGCAGGATGCTTACAGCCACTATAGGAGATGGGATGACCGGGGTAGGGGCATAGATTCTGTGTTGATTGTACCTCCCGGCTTATGGGGGCCGGGTAAGGTTTGTGTGTGCTATGTTATGTTATTTCATGTCATGCCATGTTATGTTAGATACAAGTAGATCAGCAGTAGCACGATACGTTTCCAGGTATGACTCTTATCCTTTCCAGTAAAGATTGAGAGAAGGTATGATTTACATTATCAGACAGTTAGTCTATTCTCTCTACTTCAGTTTCTTCAGTTATATTATTGTATTCAGATTTTGCTTCAGTTATTGCTTTACATACTCAGTACCAGTGGTACTGACGCCCGGTAGGGTGCTGCATTACTTGCCTGCAGGTACTTATAGACGAGCAGGTGACACTACATGATTCCTGTCAGCGATCGAGTATTCAGCTCCTGTCATCCGGAGACTGAATTCCAGAGGTGTATTTCAGTTCTTCTGTTATATAGTACGGGTAGATCGGGGCCCTGTCCCGATCAGTTCTATTACCATTCCTAGAGGCTTGCAGTCTGTATATATTCCCTGTGGTCAGATGAGCCGGTCGTGTGAGGCCGTGCAGTTGTTTAGTTGCCAGTATTCTTGCTTTCTTTTACCTTGGCCGTGTGGGGCCATAGTTTGCCAGTAGTGGTGACCTTGCCGGTCACGTAGTTCTTTTGTGCTTTATGATTGAGTTGCAGATAACTAGACAGCATGGTGGCCTTGTCGGCCCGCATAGGTTCCCCTGAATTACCTTGTTTCTGGTCAGCTGATGATACAGGTACAGAAGGCTATAGGCCAATAGGCTGGGGGCTGTGTTTACAGCCGTTATATAGCCCTTTGTTTCCAGAAATGTGAGTTAGAGCCAGCCAGGCACCAGATATGCCCAGGCTTAACAGTCCAGCGAGTCAGGTCCTAGTAGGGCACCAGGTGCCAGTCATGCCCCCCAAGGCGGGGCGTGACAAAAATATTAATGAATTATGAAGTTATCTCATTTATTATAAAACCCATTAGATACTCAATTTATTTTTGATCAAATTACTTTTATAAATAGACTTGAAATTAATTAATATATTTTAGTTACTTTCAATAAATATGCAATTTTTTATGAGATTAATTTATTGACTTCTTGTAAAAGATAAGAAATCCTTAAGTTCAAACATGAATTTACCAAAATACTCATTAAAACTTAAACAATCATTTTACCCTTAAATATTATTCCTATTAATTTTATATATTAGAAAGTTTATCTTGAAGTATTAAATTTCATTATGTTAGTCTTTAATTGTAAGCAATTTATTGCAGTAATGTTTTAAAGTGAATATCTTTAAATTTTCATACATTCTTTTCATCTTCTAAAGATAACATTGGTACTCCCTCTGTTTCAAAATAAGTGGTATTTTAGCCTTTTGATTTTATTTCAAAATAAGTGGTATTTTACTTAATCAAAAAGACATTAATGATGTTCTTTCAATTTTATCCTTATTTAAGTGGAGAGAGTTTTACAAAATTAAGAAAATATTAAAGAGTTACATCTTTTTCAAGATATTTATTAGGGGCAAGTGGTTAAAAACATATTTTTCTATCTAGGAATGAGCAATTCTCTTAAGAGGTGTGCCCAAGCTAAAAACACCACTTATTTTGAAATGGAGGGAGTAGTACTTTATTACTCAACTTTTATCCCTCTCATTTTCTTTTTAGTTTCCACATTTGGCCTGCAATATTATGAGCCATATGCTTTTGAAATAAATGTGTAATGAAACCTCCCACTTATAAATAGAGTTTTTCTAAGGCTGTTTAATATATTTCATTCATGCTACATTTTTTAAGCTACATGGATTCAAGCGATGAATTAATGGACACGGTAAGATATAAAGGTATTAGCATTTATTTTGGAATTTTATAATTTTATTTTTTTATTGTCTTTTCGTTATTTGTTAGAGCCAAATTTAGTCTTTTTAAAATAAAAATTTTAGTTAATTTTATGTAATATGGAACACGAATATGAGATTGTTCTTCATATTTATTTATAAAGTAACTAGTAAATTTTTCCGCGCTTCGCACGGTTACAAAAGAGTTACTTAATTTATAAAAATATTTTAAAAAATAAAATCCAAAAATTTAAGTGTACAACAATTAAAAAAAAATCTTAAATTCTATCTTACAATCAGATTATATTAAAATTAGGCCGCAAAAGACTTACGAAACTTTAAAAAAAAGATTGAAAATATAAGTTTTCAACAATTGAAAACATCTGAAATTTATCTTATAATAGGAGAATCTAAAGTTAAAATATATAATCCCAACCCAGAAGTATTTCACAAATTTATATTTAAACTCTGATTGTTTTATCCATCGGACTGTTCTCCTAATATTAAAATCAAAATTAAAATTTTAGAGTCAAACATAATCTTACGGAAAAATAAAAAGAAGAAGTCGTGACAGCACAATCACCACGCTAATTTTTTTTTGTTTTATTTCAAGATTCTTCTTTAAAAAAAAAACTTAAGAATATTTTTCTCCACTTTTCATCGTTAGAAATATACACTTCGTTAAAGAAGATTTTTCGTAAAACTTAATTATCTTCTTCTCTTTTAAAATTTTATCAATTTTATCTAATTATTTTCTGTATTTCGCTTCTTTCTTCTTTTTATTTTAAATCACTTTTAGTTTCTTATATCTCTTTTAAATCACTAGTCACCTTCTCATAATTTATACATTCACATTTTTCTTCAATTCATCGGCTCCTCATCTTTCCAGCATTATCCCAAAAATTGATATTAAATAGCGATTATTTTTTTTTGATTTTGTATTGGTAGTTATATTTGGAAGGATTAATGGAGTTTGCGAGTTCATGTAGGGTAATTCTACTTTGGATAAATTATTTTATTTTTAAAGACAATTTTGTTCTCAAAGTTTAATCTAAAATCTCTAATTAATAATTGAGGGATATGAGATTAAACTTTATATTTAAGGTAATTCAAAAGACTAATTAGTATAAAAGAAGAATAGTCGAGAGTAGCACTCACTTGAACAAAAGAACAATCCATCAAATTCTCAGCATCACCAAGCCTTATAACATCATCATGCATGTACCTTCTTATCTGCAAAATAAAGAAAACAAAAATATTCTCACTTACAAAATTATTTATTACATTTATATATATAACAATTCTACATACTCAAATAAATTTTGATGAAAACAAATAGAAAGTGATCTAGAGAAGGCGGTGAGTGCAAAGAGAAATACACAAAGGAGAAAAAAAAATTAATAGCTACTTGAATAATATTTATAGGCCTGTTATTTCTAGTGTTGTCAATGCTGCAATTATATTTAATTTATAGGTGATGAATTAATTGGATTTAATAATTATTTAATGCTTAATTCACTATGTAACTCAATCAATGATTGATTCCTTGTTGGAGATTCATGAATAACTTCTATTATATAAATGTTCATTTCTCCACTTTAAAGGGGACAGTCGAACATTGAAAAAAAAATACTTTACTCTTAATACTTCTTTGTTATTCGCCCTATTTTCTATAATTTTCTTAACCCACCTCAATACAAGCACTGATCGGAACCCTTGAGGTTCTCGTGATCTTGATGTGTTGAGGTTTGGGGTCTCAATTGTGAAAATCTTTAGATTTTATTGGTACATGTTGTTTGGTATTTACTGTTTGGTACATGCTGCTTCGCCAGAATTATTGTAAACTGGTTAGTTTATTTACTCTAGTGATTCATTAAGTGTTAAATCTTGTTATTTAGTCTCTTAAATTGCATCTCTTGTCATGAGTATGTGTTAATATGTGTTTTAACATAACTTATCAAGTATGAGATATTTGTTACGTATCTACTGTTGTACTAACCCCTTTAAGCAGGTATCATTTTATTTCGGCCTTCATCGGAGAGTCGCCTGGGGGAGATGGGGCTTAGGATTTACTTATGTTATTTTCATGTTTTATTGTAATTTATTTGCTCATTTTATTTTCATTGGTTATAAATTGTAATAAACTATGATAATAATGAAAAAGGGGGATGTGAAAGGGGGCGGGGAACATGTGATGTTTTGCTGGTCTTATTCCTTATCCCTACCCTCAAATCACTTGTTTAATTTATTCTATGCTCGTTAGACATCATGTCTATAGGGATATTAATATTTAGAAAGCATGCCTATAGGGTTCATGTTCAACTTCAATAGAAATCATGCCCATAGGAATAATATATATTAGAAATCATGCTTATAGGAGCTTAAGCAATTTAATTCGTAATATATCTTACATTTAAATCTTAGTAGCCCTATCTATAGGAATAACAAAGCAATTATTTTGATAGAAATCATACCTATAGAAATTTAATTCATGTAAGCATATGGTAATTTTAGAGATCATGCCTATAGGATCAAATGACTTTAATATCAGTATTTTGTTTCACGTGATGATTCCATAAATCTCGTAATTATTCTGATTAAAACTTGATTATTAATATTAAATATAATTTTTTTTAAATGGTGAAGATGCTAATTATTTAATATAATAGGGGTCATGTCCATAATTTTTAATATTGTTTTTGACATTAATGTTTGCGATTGTTCTATTATCTTTGTGTTTAAATAAAAAAAATATTTCTATTATTGTAATTTCTGTTTGTGAACATTACAAAATATTTAATACATGTTTAAATTTGACATTTTACACTAGAAAGCATGTCGGCAAGAACTTCACTTTCGTTTATGTTCATTAAAATACCATATGTGCTGCATATTTGAATCCAATATTTGTGTCTCAGAAATCATATTCATAGGATTTGCTAACACTTGTTTAGAATTCGTGTTTATAGGTTTTATTTGCATAGAGGAAACGTGAAACCTTTATGTGTTGGTTATAATCCTTTATTTGACGTTAATCGCCTTTAATAGTCTTAAGTATATTCTAGATCCCAACTCCAAAATAGTAGTCCAAATGCCTCTTGGACATTAAGATTGGGACGGGTAGGCATATGCTAGGGTATTAGTTTCCTTCATCTAAAGCGCTTTAGGATTAATAACTAATTAATTAGGTGGGTAGTTGGGGATATGATAGTCCGTGCTCGCTGAATAATATGAGCAATCTAAGCGATTGCGAAGTATTATTTTAGTTGCACGGGGTGATTCCATTAGGTTAAAATAACCCCTCCTTTAAATACAGAACTACATTCGACCTGATTCCCTTCGGGGATACGTAGGCGCCTCTTTGAGGTTCGGTCCAATTTTTAGAATTTTTATTTATTTGTTTTTTCATTATTTCTTCTAATTAGTATTTATATTGTTATTTGCCTTTGCTTGTCAATCATTATTCGGATAAATTATATTCCTCGCATTATGTCTTTCTCGCTTTATCTGATTTCATTATTACAATGCTACTTGAACACATTATTATTTTATCACATAGTTCAGTTAACTAGTTTTACGTAAGAAAAGTTAAAATCAGTCTTATTTGATCGCTTAGTAAATACCCCCACATAATAATGAATCCGGAAGGGACCCATATTTGTGGACCTCGAAAGGTGCCTAACACCTTTCTTTCGAGGTGACTTGAACCCTTACCTGACTCTGATGGCCTAGGCTAGAATAACAGACCCTTAGGTAAGTATGGTGCCCTAACGTACCTCAAATCGTTAGGTGGCGACTCTTCTCTTTAAATAACCCTTAAGAGTTGTCACATGTTAAGTTCCGCTTTCCGCGAGGAAAATGGGGCGCGACAGCATGGCGACTCTGCTGGGGATATATTTAGGTTCTAAACAATACGTGTTCGTTTTATGTGGGAATTTCATATTTTGCTTGCATGCATATTCGTTTTTCTTTTAATTGCAAAATTTATTTGTTTTACTTTTGGTTAAGGTTAAATTTTCTTTTACTTGCATATCTATTTTTTTGTGGCATATTTTATTTCCTAATATGTTATAGTATGTTCTATTTTTCATTTTGCCTTATTTGAATTATTTTATTTCATATGATTAATTTCTTTCCTTTTTTCCTTTTATCTATTTTTATGAACTGTCAATCTATTTAAATCTCCTACCTTTATATCTTCCCTTGAATATTCACATGCACACACTTGATAACGGTTGCGTGGTTTCACGGCCGTTCACTTTTAAAACACCCTCCGAGAAATGTCTCATGATTTGATCGGTCAGCGGTGCGTCGACGGTCATGAGTTTTCTCACTCTCAAGTTGTCCGCTTGGGGGAACCGTGTCATACCCACTCTTGTCTTTAGATCTTGACCGTGTGTTCTTTACTAAGGAATACACATCATGTATCATTTAGGAAGTCGTGATGCCTATGTTGCATCAAGACTGATAGTAAAACCTTCGCATTGAGTCTTAAGGGATTCTCTATCCCGAAAAGGACGTCTGCATAATCGTGTGCATTTAAATCTTTCTTTCCCTTATCTCCTTCCATGTTTAAGTTATATCTTTTCCTTGTTTAATCCTTTTCCCTTATTCTCTTATTCATTTCCTTATTTAAATTATTTACTATATGTTTAATCCCCTCCCTATTTTTCTCATATGAAGCTAATATTTCATGTTTAATCATTTTCAATTATCTCTTTATATGACACAACTTAGGATATATTTATTCCTTATCCTCTTTGTTTCTTTTTGTCGTTTTTTTTACTTGTTGCTTCTCTTAACTACTTATTATGATTTATATGCTAGTTGTTACTATTCTTTGTAACTCTCATTCCGCTCATACCTCCCCCACTTGGGAACTTCTCACTATCACACACTGTACATGCAACTTGTGCTCTTCGCTTCACTAAAATCCTTTCAAAACTCATTTAGGGAATTGACATATACGTGGAGTGAATGGATAGTTTTATTACCATGTGATCACGCGCATTTTCACATAAGAATTTTTCAGTCCGCCTACTCAACTCTTAGAAATTGATAAGTCATGCATTGCATTATCCCCTAGGAAGTCTCGATACCCTTGGTATATTGAGACCATTAGTTTAACTTGGCCCAAAGTCCAAAGAGATTTACAATCTCGAAAGGGACATTATCATATCTATTTGCATTTTTATTTGAGAAATCAATATGCCCAAAATGTAGACTATTTGCTCCTTAGGTGGGAAGGATAAAACTAACATTTCATTATGCAGGTTGTTAAGCACCAGTCCACGTCATATAAGCAAAGAAGAGGCCGAAGACGGAAGAGCATTTCCATTTAGGCTATAGCTTTACTTTTTTTATATTCTTCATTTTTCTTATAATATCTTATTATGTAAATGAAGCAATAATTTATTTATTGTTTTGGAATTTTATGGAGCAAATGGAATGACATATTATGGCATATTTAACTTTTAAAATGCGCTAGGCCTACTTCTGGCACAAAAGAGGCCCCCAAATTAGGAAAGCCTATTTAACGTGTTTAATCTTTCATCTACAACATGAAGTGTTTTAATGTATTTATTTTCTTTAATCTTTTATCTACATGTTATGTTCGAGTTTTTACTGATTTTATTTTTTTTCTGTTCATTGTTTAACTTGATTATTTCCCTTCCTAAGGTTGATTTGTGCATAACCGTCTGTCATACTTTTCTCGCTGTCGATTCACCAAAGCAAGAGGGAAATGAACGACAATAATAGTTCAGCAGTCAGAATTAACACGACCACTCCAAAAGATTCCGCAGAGAGTTCGGAAAGAAGGTATCCACCTGAATGTAATGACCTGATTATAAGGATGGAGAAAAGGATTTTGGAACTCCAAGGAGAATTATCCCAAGTTCGTAATGCAACCAACCTATCGGTCCCGCTGGAAACTTCGGTGGAACGACAAACCGAGGTCCACGCCCCTACCAAGCCTCACATTACTTTTACAAGTCTTCCTCTGTCATCCCATCAAATTTCATATTCTCAAAACAACTCTGGTCATGCCCACTCGCTTCCTCAAAATCATATACAATATCCGCATAACGCATACCTAATTTCATCAAATGTATCAAAATCAAGTTGTCCCACAAAGACCGCCCACCATGTTTCATTACTTACCTCATCCAGTTACGTCCAACATGTCTTACGCCCATGATCCGAGAGATCATACCCTAAACCCCATTTATGTTGAGACTGCTCCGGCCACTCATCACTTAGGAGAATCTAGACTCCTGGGAAAGATAGCTTGATACAATCTATGGCTGAAGAACTCAAGAAGATGAACAACCGATTACAAAATATTGAAGGGGCTAACAAGATAGAAGGCCTAAGTTATGAAACCTATGCATACATCCTGATTTCGAGCTATTGGCGGGATACAAACTTCTGAAGTTTGAAATATTCAACGGTGCTGGTGATCCGAAAGCCCACTCAAGGATGTATTGCGACAAGTTGATTGGAGTAAGAAGAGATGAAAAAATTCGAATGAAGTTGTTCATGAGAAGTTTGTCTGGAGATGCTCTCCATTGGTACGTTGAGCAAAATCCTAGAAAATGGGTTAATTGGACTGATATGGCTAAAGCTTTTGTAGAGCGGTTCGATTTCAATACAGAGAATGCACCGGACTTGCACTATATTCAAAACTTGAAAAGAAGGCCTAAAGAGACATTTAGAGAATATGCGACCCGTTGGAGGTCCGAGGCTGCCAGAGTGCGACCTCCAATGGAGGAAGTTCAAATGAAGGATATCTTTATGCGGAGTCTGGACCCACAAGTGCATGATAGATTGATGCTAGTTAGTGAGAAGAACTTCGCCGAGCTCATTAAATTAGGCAAAAAGATTGAGGACAGTATCAAGAACGGTACCATTATTGATTGGGGAGCATTACAAGCAGCCAGCAAAACTTTGCAATCTGGTAGGACCACTGAGAACAAGAACGTGAAAGAGGTGAATGTCGTATCACCTATAGAAGGACCGAAAACTCTGTGGGGGATAAAAAGTACCTCCACTCTAATACCAAGTGCCTCCATACCATCACTTAATGTCGTTCTACAACCTTCTACCTATCATTCGCAACCTGATCATTTTCAGCCTCCTCACCTACACTTCAAAGGCCACCATCTTGTCAAAATCCATCGATTCAACAATCTCGCAAGCCCACGAGACCCCGAGCAAGTTCATCTAAGAAGTATACTCCGTTGGGTGAGCCTATAACCCAATTGTATGAGAGATTAAAGGTTGCTAGCTATATCACTCCAATTCCCGCCATAGTGATGGATACACATGCGAAATGGCTCGATCATAATAAGATTTGTGACTATCATTCAGGGATGAGAGGACACACCACAAAAGAATGTCGAGCTTTGAAAGATAAGATTCAAGCACTGATTGATGCCAAGGTGATCCACTCGAGATGAAAGTTGATGCCTATTTAAGATGAAGTCAAAATCTATCCTCAATTTGATTTATTCCTTTATTCGATGTTCTATTTGTACTCTGAACTACGTAGGACCTGATTCCCGTTTAAGAGGGATACGTAGGCGCCCTTATGGGGTTCGGTCTATATCTTAATAAATTTTTCTTTCCCTTTTTCTTTACCAACTGGGGCAGAATTTCTGAGAGGACCTCAAAAATTCAATAGGTTGAGCGTTTCTACGTAACTGGGGCAGAATTTTCAAGGGGATCTCAAAAATTTGACAACTTTGCGTCATTTGCAAAAGGAGTCTACGTTATGTTTTACACTGGGGCAGAAATTTTGAGAAGGATCTCAAAATTTATCAAGGCTCAGTCAAACCAAGGAATTGGTTATAAAAAAGGACGTCTATGGAAAGACGTGACATCCAGTCTGATCATCAAGCTCATGAGATCAGGATAATAACGGACAAATAAAGGCACAAATCAGCCTTCCCCATTTTAATCTTATGATTTTTCTTTGAGCACAGGAGCAACAGGTACCAAATTTGCAATCATTCCATATATCATCTGGATTTACAAAGGTATTCATTATCAACTGCAAAGCTAAACTACTTGAAGTTTGTCCATGGACGGGGTTAAGCGCTACCCTCTTAGTAAGTTACTCAAAGCTGAACGCTGTTTGTTTGAAGCTAAGTATTAATACTTTGATTTCTAAAAGGGTTAAGCACTACCCTAAATATTTCTTTAAGGGCTAAGCATTGTCCTACGGGTTGAGCACTACCCTAAATATTTCTTTAAGGGCTAAGCATTGTCCTACGGGTTGAGCACTACCCTAAATATTTATTTAAGGGCTAAGCATTGTCCTACGGGTTAAGCACTACCCTAAATATTTCTTTTAAGGGCTAAACATTGTCCTACGGGTTAAACACTATCCTAAATATTTCTTTTAAGGGCTAAACATTGTCCTACGGGTTAAGCACTACCCTAAATGTTTCTTTAAGGACTAAGCATTGTCCTATGGGTTAAGCACTATCCTAAATATTTCTTTTAAGGGCTAAGCATTGCCTTCTAAATTTTGATCAGATTAAGCACTTTCCTCTTAAATTTATTTGAGATAATCATTAATTTTGTAAAATATTATCTCATGCTTATTGGCTAATCACTTTTATCCAGTATTCTCAAGTTGCAAGCTACTCAAGTTACTCCTGTGATATCGAATCAAGCTACTATCATGCTTGTTACACCCCATAAATTCTTGACATTTAGATGGCCTATTCGCATGTTGGTTAAGAGTTTTAGAATGCCATAAGTGCTAGAGAAAGGCCTGGGAGAAGACCGGACACGCGCCGCGTTGAAACATCGCAAGAGGAGGCCGGGAAGGCCCCCCCTCCGCGATGGCCAATGTGCCACGGAGGGCTCACCTCCGCGATGGCCAACGTGCCACAGAGGTGAGATGCAGTCCCAAGTATATAAAGCGCCCACTTTGATTTTTAGAGATAATTATTAGTAATTTCCAGAGAGCAACTACAAAACAGAGGGCACGAAGAGTTTCCTTGAAATCCTTTCCGTTTACGCCGTTAAACGTAGACCAAACTTAAAATAATCTCGGGTAGTGAAGTATTAAGCTGCAGGGAACATTCCTACGGAGTTAATTTCGTGAAATTCGGCCGGCGAATCGCCGTCTCACCGAGCTAAGGTAAGTAGAATTGCTCCAAATTAGTGTCAATATACTCCTATCCCTAAAGTGAGTATTTCTCCCTTCTGGACTTCCGAGAAATAGTGAGTTTTCAGCTATTTTTCGATAAATCAAAATTTGGGCGATATAGATATTCAAAGCAGTGTTTTCTTCCAAAATATTGATGAATTTAGTTCTAATTGCTATAAATATGAATGTACTTGGAAGAAATAGCTGGATATTGGCCGAGCTACACCAGTTAGCCAAGAAGTCAGTAACTGAGGTATGTAAAGCTAGTTTCTTCGGCAAATTAGTAATTCTAGCATAGTAAAATAGAGTAAATTCCAGAAGAAAGTTTCAGAAGCCAAGTATTATGCCCAGTGTGAATTCAGTAAGCATGTCTGAGTTATTATACCATGTGCAGAATAAAAGTCAGTAAATTAGTATTAGACAACGAGATATTATTCCAGACTTAGTATAACTCAGTATCAGCTTCAGTTTAATTCAGCAAGAGATTTAGAATAGAATATCAGATCATGGACAGTATTATCAGATTTATTATACATGTTATATGTGATTGTTGTTGCTTATAGAGACCTGATTGTTTTATGTGGTCACCCTTAGAGCTTCCTTGCCGCCCCAGGGTTAATAGCTGTGTCGACTCGCCCGCCAGAGGGTGAGGGTACGTCACTCCAAGGAGTGGCATGCCATCCGCCAGAGGACGAAGATGGGATGCAGCATTCCCCATAGCAGGCTGATCAACATTATAGCATACCCCTGTCGAGCGCTTGCACCCAGGGCATCGATTACAGATTACAGATCACAGATCTCAGATTACAGTTTACAGGAGTCCTCCGGACTCAAATACAGCTATAGTCAGGGGCCCAAAGTGCCCAAGTTGCATAGCCAGGGGGCCGGCGGGATGCTCATAGTTACTAGATAAGTGGAGTGAATTGTTATTTTTGGATGGCGACCTGGGTAGGGGTATATAGATTGCATGTTTATTGGTACCTTCCAGCTTATGGGGGCTGGTGTAGGTTCTTGTATGCTATATGTGTTATTTATTAAATTGATAGATAGCAGGACGCCGTATTGACAGGTATAATTCTCACCTTCTCTCCAGTACAGTTAAGCTTTGTTTAGATTCTTCCACCCCAAACAGTCTTAGCCATCTTCTGTTATTCAGTAACTATCAGTATTACTGTCTATTTTCAATTATGTTTAGTTATTGCTTTGCATACTCGGTACCTGTAGTATTGACGCCGGTTTGGGGGCGCTGCATTACTTTCCTGCAGGTACTCATAGATGAGGAGTCGATCCCTCGTAATTCCAGCCAACACACAAAGTCATCAGCTCCTGTCATCCGGAGCTTGACAGCTAGAGGTTTATTTCTCTTTTTGTTGTACAGTACGGGTAGGCCGGGGCCCTGTCCCGACCATTTTATTATCATTCTTAGAGGCTTGCAGATTGTATATTCCTTGTGGTTAGTCGTACGGGTCGTGTGAGGCCGTGTGTATGTTTTAGTTTGTTTATGGTGGCTGTGTGGGGCCTTGTATAGTTGATAGTTGGTGACCTTGTCGGTCACAGAGCAGTTTAGCATTTAGTTCAGCTTTTCAGTGAAACTAGTAAGCATGGTGGCCTTGTCGGCCCGCATAGGTTCCTTTATACTCCTGTAGTTCTGGTCATCTGTTGTTTTCTTACAGGAGGCTATAGGCCTAGTCGGCCGGAGGCTGTATTTACAACCGTTATATAGCCCGTTGGTTCCATGAATCCAAGGTTAGAGCCAGCCTGGCACCAGAAGTGCTTAGGCTTAGTAGTCCAGCAGTCCAGGTCTTAGTAGGGCACCAGGTGCCAGTCATGCCTCCCAAGGCGGGGCGTGACAAACTTGGTATCAGAGCAAGTCGTATCCCAGGGAGTCTGCAAGACGTGCTAAGTAGAGTCTTATCTATGGATGTGTTGTGCACCACATACCATAGGCAGGAGGCTGCAAGGCATGATAGGATAGTTACTCTTTCTTCATAATACCAGTCATGCCATAGAGTAGTACAATATAGGGTTGAGTCCCTAAAACTTATCATACTCTTTGTTTACAGATTAAAATGGCAGACCAGCGACATCCTGTCACAGATAGAAGACTGGATACTGCAGCAGGAGAAGGCACCAGCAGGATGCCTCAGCCTCACTTAGAATCAGCCCGATCTGAGGGCGATACAGAGGCGTTATCTCGACCTTCTCAACAGTCCCCACCCCACCAGGAGCCACTCGAGACGACACCACCTCTGATAGTTCCCGTACCCACACCATTCAAGTAGGAAATTCGAAGTGCAGTAGTTATGTTGGCACGAATGATGGCTACGCAGCACCAGTCAGTGCCACCCGTAACATCAGAGTCATCAGGTGGGCCTGGTAGTTCGAGGGTCAGAGAATTCTTGGCACTAGGTCCCCCACCGTTCACAGGGTTGGATCAGGCAGAGGACCCCCAGGACTTCCTGGATTAGATGCATAGAATCTTCCGAGTCATGTATGTGACATCTACAAAGTCGGTTGAGTTAGCGCTATTCTAGTTGCGGGATATTGCTGTGCTGTGGTACGAAAGTTGGGAAAGGTCCCGAGGGAGAGATGTTGCCCCTCCGACCTGGTCCAGCATTTCAGAGGCTTTCCTGGACCGTTATCTGCCATGAGAAATCCGACAAGCCCAGATGGACCAGTTTTTGCACTTGGAGCAGGGGGCAAGGAGTGTACGGGAATACGCCCTGCAGTTCGATTCCTTGGCCCGCTATGCTCCAGCCTTTGTGGACACCATGCCATCTAGAGTCCACCAGTTTATTATGGGTCTGAACCTAGAGTATATTGAGGCATGCATGACAGCTACGCTGTGGGAAGATATGGATATTGCTCGGGTGCAGGCCTTTGCCCAGACTATTGAGGGCCTTAGACAGCGGCAATAGGATAGCAGACGAATAAATCAGGAACAACGCTGCAGGGATAGATCAGATGAGATACAGGGGGAGATATGGAGAAGGCCTAGGCCACGGTTGTCAGATAGGCCACCTAGACCCCAACCTCCATCACAGCAGCAGAGGGGTAGATTCAGTCGTCGAGGGTAGTCAAAGTCCGCGGCAGCTCAGGAATGGTAGATTCACCCCAGCAAAGAAAGGCAGAGCAGAGCAGGTATACACCCCCACCTTGCACAATTTGCAGCCGACCCCACACCAGAGCTTGAAGATATGGCTCCACAGGGTGTTATATATGCGGGAAGGAGAGTCATGTGATGAGAGACTGTCCAGCCAGGGGTCAGGGTAATCGAGACAGACAGGACAGGGTGTCAGCAGGGCCACGAGCTCCAGCAACCTCAGCAGGGCGTAGGCCCTCAGTCCCAACAGCCAGGGGCCAAGGCAGATCAGGGGCCTCGAGTTCAGGTACGGGCCCAAGCCGTACCTATGCATTATTAGGGAGGCAGGACTCAAAGGCGTCTCCAGATATGGTAACAGGTATGATGACTATTTGCTCTCACCCTGCTTATGTATTGATTGATCTAGGATCTACCTTGTCCGACGTTACCCCATTTGTGGATCGAAAGTTCAGTATTGTACCAGAGTTGCTTCAGCAACCCTTTTCAGTATCTACACCCATCGGTGACTCCATCATAGCTAGAAGGGTTTATCGAGGGTGTACAGTAGGGGTTGCTGATCGTCACACCACAGTAGATCTGGTGGAATTAGAGATGATTGATTTCGATGCCATTATGGGTATGGATTGGTTGGCGCCGTGCTATGCCAATGTAGAATACTGGACCAAGACAGTCCGATTCCACGTTCCAGGGGAGGCAGTACGAGAGTGGAAGGGCAGTACAGCTATACCAAAAGGTAGGTTTATTTCCTACCTTCTGGCAAGGAAGTTGATAGCTAAGGGATGCATTTACGACATAGTTAGAGTCCAGGATGTTCAGGTAGAGCCTTCGACTCTCCAGTCTGTTCCAGTGGTTAATGAATTCCCCGACATATTCCCAGATGAGCTACCTGGTATTCCCCTAGAAAGAGCAATAGATTTTGCAATTGATTTGCTACCAGGAACTCAGCCCATATCAATTCCTCCGTATTGTATGGCTCCTGCTGAACTCAGAGAACTAAAGGAGCAGCTGAAGGATCTGTTAGATAAAGGATTTATCAGGCTGAGTACTTCATCTTGGGGTGCGCCAGTTCTGTTTGTGAGGAAGAAGGATGGCTCCCTCCGCATGTGTATAGATTACCGGTAGCTGAATAAGGTTACAGTTAAGAATAAGTATCCGCTTCCCAGAATAGATGATTTATTTGATCAGTTACAGGGGCTAAATATTTCTCCAAGATTGACTTGAGGTTCGGATATCATCATGTTCGAGTTCGTGAAAGGGACATTCCAAAGACTGCCTTTAGGACCAGATACGACCATTTTGAATTCCTAGTCATGTCCTTTGGGCTGACGAATGCCCCCGCAGTATTCATAGACCTGATGAACAGCATCTTCAGACCATACCTGGATCTGTTCGTGATAGTGTTTATTGACGATATTCTGGTGTATTCTCGCTCAGAGGCAGACCACCAGGATCATTTGCAGACAGTTCTCTAGATTCTCAGGGACCGTCAGCTGTATGCCAAGTTCTCTAAATGTGAATTTTGGCTGAACTCAGTAGCTTTCTTGGGGCATATTGTGTCGGATGCTGGTATACAAGTAGACACACAGAAAAGAGAAGCAGTAAAAATATGGTCCAGACCTACGACTCCTAGCGAAGTACACAGTTTTCTGGGATTAGTAGGGTACTACAGAAGATTTATTGAGGGATTCTCCACCATAGCGGCACCTCTGGCTAAGTTGACGCAAAAAGCAGTAAAGTTTCAGTGGAAGGAGGCATGTGAGCAGAGTTTCTAGGAATTGAAACACAAGTTGACCTCCGCCCCAATGTTAGCATTGCCAGAAGGTACAGAGGGTTATGCAGTTTATGGTGACGCTTCGGGTATTGGGTTAGGATGTCTATTGATGCAGCATGGTAAAGTAATTGTTTATGCTTCTAGACAGCTGAGGAAACACAATATGAATTATCCTACCCATGACCTGGAACTAGCCGTAGTGATCCACGCCCTAAAGATGTGGTGACATTACTTGTATGGCGTCCATGTGGATATTTTCACTGATCATAAAAGCCTACAGTATATCTTCACCCAGAGAGAGTTGAATTTGCGGCAGCGTCGCTGGTTGGAGTTGTTGAAAGATTATGATGTAAATATTCTGTATCACCCAAGAAGAGCCAACGTAGTAGCAGATGCCCTTAGCCGTAAGTCTATGGGGAGTTTGGCGTACTTGCAGCCCGAGCAGCGGGAATTGGCCCGAGAAATACACCAGTTAGCTAGTTTAGCCGTTCGTCTAGCAGAAATAGAGGACAACAAAGCGGTAATTTAGAACACCACAGTGTCGTCATTAGTTGTGGAGGTAAAGGAATGACAGTATGAAGATCCTGACCTGGTTCAACTTAAAGACAGAGTTCAGCAAGGAAAAGCACCAGATTTTCATGTAACTGAGGATGAAGTGTTGCGATGTAAGGGACGCCTTTGTGTTCCAGACGTTGCAGGGCTTCGCCAGCAGATTATGGGTGAGGTACATTACGCTCGCTATTCTCTCCATCCAGGCGCGATGAAAATGTACCACGATATCAAAGAAATCTACTGGTGGCCAGGTATGAAGAGGGAAATAGCAGAATTCGTAGCCCAGTGTCCTAACTGCCAACAGGTAAAAGCTGAACACCAGAAACCAAGCGGGCTGACTCAAGACATAGCGGTGCCTCTTTGGAAGTGGGAAGCAGTAAATATGGATTTTGTAGCAGGATTACCCCGTACCAAGAATAGAAATGACTCGATTTGGGTAATTGTTGACAGACTGACAAAATCAGCCCATTTTCTGCCAGTAAGGGCTACTTTCTCTGCCAAAGATTATGCTGAGTTGTATATCAGAGAAATAGTCAGATGCACAGTGTTCCAGTGTCCATTATCTCTGACAGAGGGGCACAATTTACATCCAAATTTTGGCAATCATTTCAGAGAGGCCTGGGAACATAGATTAATCTGAGCACAACTTTTCATTCTCAGACAGATGGGCAGGCAGAACGCACTATTCAAATGCTCGAGGATATGTTGCGAGCGTGTGTGTTGTGACTTTTGGAGGTAGCTGGGAAGAGCACTTACCTCCAGAGTTAGAGTCTGTTCATCCAGTTTTCCACGTGTCCATGCTGAGGAAGTATATAAGAGACCCCTCTAGGGTTGTCCCCGTTCAGGATGTCCAGGTTACGGAGGAGATGGCTTATGAAGAGGTTCCAGTAGCCATACTAGACCGGCAGATTCGCAGGTTGAGAACTAGAGATATTGCTTCTGTCAAGGTATTATGGCGTAGCAGGAACCGAGAGGAAATGACTTGGGAAGCAGAGGAAGATATGAAAGTCAGATATCCTCAGTTATTTCAAACTTAATCAGCCAAGAGGTACGTTAGTATTGTTGTTTTATGAATTGCCTTATATTATGTGTATAAATGAAATAGTTTACTTTAGTCTACTGCGTGATGAATACTATAGTATTGTGTGGAGTACCTGTTTTGGACTTTTCTGAGTTTCAGGATTTTTGACGTAGTCCATATTACAGGGGAAACTCTGCCAAAATTTTTCTAGAATAAGTCGAGTAAGTTGAGATTCTTAGAAGTAGAAGTTTACATTCGAGGACGAATGTTCTTAAGGGGGGGAGGATGTTACACCCCATAAATTCTTGACATTTTAATGGCGTATTCACATGTTGGTTAAGAGTTTTAGAATGCCATACGTGCTAGAGAAAGGCCCGGGGGAAGACCGGACAAGCGCCGCATTGAAACATTGGCAAGAGGAGGCCGGCTAGGCCCCCCCTCCGCGATGGCCAACGTGCCACGAAGGGCTCACCTCCGCGATGGCCAACGTGCCACGGAGGTGAGATGCAGTCCCAAGTATATAAAGCCCCCACTTCGGTTTTTAGAGAATAATTATCAGTAATTTCCAAAGAGCAACCAGAAAACAGAGGGCACGAAGAGTTTCCTTGAAATCCTTTCCGTTTACGCCGTTAAACGTAGCCCAAACTTAAAATAATCTCGGGTAGTGAAGTATTAAGATGCAGGAGCATTCCTACGGAGTTAGTTTCGTGAAATTCGTCCGGCAAATCGCTGTGTCACCGAGCTAAGGTAAGTGTAATTGCTCCAAATTATTGTCAATATACTCCTAGCCCTAAAGTGAGTATTTCTCCCTTCTGGACTTCCGAGAAATAGCAAGTTTTCAACTGTTTTTCGATAAGTCAAAGTTTGGGCGATATAGATATTCAAAGCAGTATTTTCTTCCAGAATATTGATGAATTTAGTTCTAATTGCTATAAATATGAACGCAGTTGGAAGAAATAGTTGGATATTGGCCAATGTGAATTCAGTAAGCATGTCTGAGTTATTATACCATGTGCAGAATAAAAGTTAGTAAATTAGTATCAGACAGCAAGATATTATTCCAGACTTGGTATAACTCAGTATCAGATTCAGTTTAATTCAACAAGAGATTCAAAATAGAATATCAGATCATGGACAGTATTATCAGATTTATTATACATGTTATATGTGATTGTTGTTGCTTGTAGAGACCTGATTGTTTTATGTGGGCACCCTTAGAGCTTCCTTGCCGCCCCAGGGATAATAGCTATGTCAACTCGCCTGCCAGAGGGTGAGGATACGTCACTCCAAGGAGTGGCATGCCATCCGCCAGAGGACGAAGATGGGATGGAGCATTCCCCATAACAGGCTGATCAGCATTATAGCATACCCCTGTCGAGCGCTTGTGCCCAGGGCACAGATTACAGATTACAGATCACAGATCTCATATTACAGTTTACAGGAGTCCTCCGGACTCAGATACAGCTATAGTCAGGGGCCCAGAGAGCCCAAGTTGCATGCCTAGGGGGCCGGCGGGATGCTCATAGTTACTAGATGAGTGGAGTGAATTGTTATTTTTGGATGGCGACCCGGGTAGGGGTATATAGATTGCATGTTGATTGGTACCTTCCGGCTTATGGGGGCTGGTATAGGTTCTTGTGTGCTATATGTGTTATTTATTAAATTGATAGATAGCAGGACACCGCATTGACAGGTATGATTCTCACCTTCTCTCCAGTACAGTTAAGCTTAGTTTAGATTCTGCCATCCCAAACAGTCTTAGCCATCTTCTGTTATTTAGTAACTATCAGTATTACTGTCTATTTTCAGTTATGTTTAGTTATTACTTTGCATACTCGGTACCTATGCTACTGACGCCCGTTTGGGGGTGTTGTATTACTTGCCTGCAGGTACTCATAGACGAGGAGTCGATCCCTCGTAATTCCAGCCAACACACAAAGTCATCAGCTCCTGTCATCCGAAGCTTGAAAGCTAGAGGTTTATTTCTCTTTTTATTGTACAGTACGGGTAGGCCGGGGCCTTGTCCCGATCATTTTATTATCATTCTTAGAGGCTTGCAGATTGTATATTCCCTGTGGCTAGTTGTACCGGTCGTGTGAGGCCGTGTGTATGTTTTATTTTGTTTATGGTGGCCGTGTGGGGCCTTTATAGCTGATAGTTGGTGATCTTGTCGGTCACAGAGCAGTTTAGCATTTAGTTCAGCTTTTCAGTGAAACTAGTCAGCATGGTGGCCTTGTTGGCCCGCATAGGTTCCTTTATACTCCTGTGGTTCTGGTCAGCTGTTGTTTTTCTACAGGAGGCTATAGGCCTAGTCGGCCGGAGGCTGTATTTACAGCCGTTATATAGCCCGTTGGTTCCATGAATCCAGGGTTAGAGTCAGCCTGGCACCAGAAGTGCTTAGGTTCAGTAGTCCAGCAATCCAGGTCTTAGTAGGGCACCGGATGCCAGTCATGCCTCCCAAGGTGGGGCGTGACAATGCTCTTATGCCGTTTTACCACTCTTATGTTAATACCAAACTTTCAAGCTACTTTCGAGTTATTTTTCTTCAAACTACTGTTTTACTACTTTTGAGCTACTATTATCGTGCTATTTTTGTTTTTTGATTTCTGGATGGGTTAAGCACCACCTTCCAAATCTTTTAAGTTCCAAGCAATGTTTTATGGGTTAAGCACTACCCTCAATGTTTAAAGTGAAACACTGTCTTTTAATTTTGATCGGGTTAAACACTACACTCTTAAATTTATTCGAGCTGGTCGTTACTTTTACAAAATGGCATCTTATACTTATCGACTAATCTTTTTATCCAATATTTTAAAGTTTGCAGGCTACTATTGCATTATTCTTGCGACATTAAATCAAGCTACTACTATGCTACTTTCGAGTTTTCAAGCTACTTTCAAGCTCCTATCGCATTTTTAAAGCTGTTGTTTTACTTCTGAGCTACTATTATTATGCTACGTTCTTTTGATTTCTGGATGGGTTAAGCGCCACCCTCCAAATTTTAAGGGCTAAGCATGGTCCTACTGTTTTGACAATGTTCGGATTAAGCATTACTCTCTTAAAAGCTCTCCAAGATACGCTTTTATTTTCACAAAATTTATTCTCAATAGTCTCTTCTCATCCATCATTTATTTATCTATCTAGCTATTTTCAAGATCTACTACTTTTCACCGCGCTTATAAGCACTTTTCATTTTCGTTTAGTTTCAATCTTTTACCTTTCAAATTAGCTCTCATACTGATATTACTATATTTTGATATGAAAGTACTAAGTTTGTCTATCTCTCTCGTCTCTCTATTCTCATCATTTCCTACTCTTTTCCTTCCTTATTCAAAATCTTGTATTATCGATTTCTTTTAGAGATTTCGTTTGTCCCTAAATCTAGAACTACACATGGTCTGATTCTCGTGAAACTCGAGATATGTAGGCGACTTGAAACTGAAGTCTCGGTTGCGATATCTTCATCACTCCATTTTCTTTCATCTGGTTCCCCCGAAAATTTTTCCTTCGATCAGACAAAATTGGCTACTAAGTCTACATTCTTTGCTCGACAATTCATCCTTCATTCCCGAGCAAAGAAAGGGCAGTTGTTGACACCCAATTTTGACCTCCCTACCCCCGTTTACGCTGCTTATATATGTATATTTTATTTACTTCTTTTACACAAATATTTGACTTGCATTCATATTTTTAAAATAATTAATTATCATAATCTTGCGAAATTATTTTAAATTATATATATATATATATATATAATTTTCATTAATTTTTAAATTTATTAATTTTCTGATGTTAAATAATTGTGTCATATATAGTATATTTTATATTAGTATACGCTCTTATTTAAAATATATATTTTACTTGATATTTATTAAACTATTTATATAATTTTACTAAATTTTCCAATTTATTTATGTAATAATATTACTTAAATTTATAAACTATTTATGTTAATAATAAAGTTTATATAATATTTGATAATTTAATTTTATTTTTTCTAGTCATTGAATTATTTAAATATAATAGGTCTACTCAATTTTATAATTATTTATATCGATCATATTCTTTTTTTTTAACCTATTTACTCAATCATTTATAAGAAATAGTATTTCATTAATTTAATAGCAGCTAATTCAATTTTCCTCCAATTTATTTAAAATCTAGCCACTTTCTATTCAATTCATATCAATTTTAGCCATTTTCTATTCAATTTATGCCTATTCTAGCCTACTTAAATCACCTTGGCCCTATTTTAAAGCCTAATTCAATTCTAATTGACTCTACCCAATAACCCAGTCAGCAACCCGTAAATCCGACCCATTAACTAACTCTTAATCTCAGCCATTCATCTAATTTAATCCAACGGCTGAGATGAAACCCTAACTTTTTTTCCTTATTCATCAATATTTCTCCCAAAACCCTAAAAAACAAACTCATTTTTCCACCTCTCACCTCTAACTTACCTAGGCAGCTGCCCCCTCTCTTCACCTTATCTCCCTCGTCGACGTCCTCTCCGGCGACATCAAAACCGCAGCTTTTCTCCTGTTTGCTCCGGCCAAGTTCCAGCCGCACAGCCGCCGGAAAACACCTCACCACCAGCACACACACTTTTCTCCCTTTCTCTCCATTTTCTTCCCTCAAAACAGCCGCCACCTCCCTCCGTTTCTCCCTCTCGCCGCAACATCACCACCATGGCGCGACCGATGCTCCTCTTTCTTCTCTCTCCATAACCTCCGGCAAACCTCCACCTCTAGAACGCCCACCCTCTCCCCATCCTCTTCCCCTCTCACCATTATTTCCGGCCACCGTGGCCGGAGAACACCAGCGCCGCTCACCCTCCACTCTCTCTCCCCTCCTTCCCGTCGCAACCCCCATATTCCCCTCCACCGTTTCGTCCTCTGGCGAAACCAAACAACCACCACCAAATTTCAGATGGGATTTTTCCCTTACGGTGGACTCTTACGAGTATGTTTTCAGTATGAAACTTCAATATGGTGTTTGCTATTACCTTTGGTTTGATTATCTATTTTTTTTGTTGTGAATTTTAATTGTTAATTTCTGCTGAAGCTTGATGATTTTACTCCTTCGTCAGGTTTCTCAAGTTGTATCGAATTCTCAATCGTATCTTGTCCTTCATTGTTCTACACGTTTCAATTACCCATTTATCTCTAGTTTAGAGAATATCATCCTATTCATTGAATTGGGATTCATTATCCGATAGCAAGTTCATCTATCCTTATTTCTTTTTTTTTTTGTTTAACATTGATCCATGACTCTAACTTGATATATTTATTTAATGCAATATAGAAAAACTCTTGGTACTGGTCTACTTCCTGTAATGTTTTGATAGCCGAAATGAGGGTTTTTCTCCCTTTAATTCATAATTATGTGACAGCTTTTAGCATTTGCATATATTTGGTAAAGTATAATTGACTTTGGATGCTAGTTGTTTTCTTCCTCTCAAGCATGATGCATGACAACTTTATATATTATTTATGATCTTTTCCTTCTTGAAATTTGAATTAGGATAGCTTTATATGCTAGATATGGTAATTTCTGTATCTCTTTTTTCAAATATAATATGCTGGATATGGTAACTTCTACACTTCTTTTTCAAATATAATTAGCATTAGTTTACGCTTGAATAATTTGGTGAGATTTTAATTTCATGTGATATGCCTTAATTTAAGACAAATTCATATTATTGATTCTTGTTTCCTTTAATTAATTTAGTATATATGGTAACTTCTACACTTCTTTTTCAAATATAATTAGTATTAGTTTACGCTTGAAAAATTTGGTGAGATTTTAATTTCATGTGATATGCCTTAATTTAAGACAAGTTCATATTATTGATTCTTGTTTCCTTTAATTAATTTAGTATTGGCTTAATTATGGAAAAGTAGGATTATTTCTTAGACATTTTGATCTAATTTTATTAATTAAGAAAATGATGCCCTTTTGATTGCTTCTCCATATTATTTTTCTTTGTTTTATTATTTGCTTAATTCACTATGTAACTCAATCAATGATTGATTCCTTGTTGGAGATCCATGAATAACTTCTATTATATAAATATTCATTTCTCCACTTTAAAGGGGACAATCGAACATTGAAAAAAAAACACTTTACTCTTAATACTTCTTTGCTATTCGCCCTATTTTCTATAATTCCCTTAACCCACTTCAACACAAGCACTGCTCGAAACCCTTGAGGTTCTCGTGATCTTGATGTGTTGAGGTTTGGGGTCTCAATTGTGAAAATCTTTAGAGTTTATTGGTACATGCTGTTTGGTACTTACTATTTGGTACATCCTGCTTCGCCAGCATTATTGTAAACTGGTTAGTTTATTTACTTTAGTGATTCATTAAGTGTTAAATCTTGTTATTTAGTCTCTTAAATTGCATCTCTTGTCATGAATATGTGTTAATATGTGTTTTAACATAACTTATCAAGTATGAGATATTTGTTACATGCCTACTGTTGTACTAACCTTTAAGCAGGTATCATTTTATTTCGGCCTTCGTCGGAGAGTCGCCGGGGCGAGATGGGGCTTAGGATTTACTTAATGTTATTTTCATGTTTCATTGTAATTTATTTGCTCATTTTCTTTTCATCGGTTGTAAATTGTAATAAACTATGATAATAATGAAAAAGGGGGATGTGAAAGGGGGCGGGCAACATGTGATGTTTTGCTGGTCTTATTCCTTATCCCTACCCTCAAATCACTCGTTTAATTTATTCTATGCTTGTTAGACATCATGTCTATAGGGATATTAATATTTATAAAGCATGCCTATAGGATTCATGTTCAACTTCAATAGAAATCATGCCCATAAGAATAATATATATTAGAAATCATGCTTATAGGAGCTTAAGCAATTTAATTCGTAATATATCTTATATTTAAATCTTAGCAGCCCTATCTATAGGAATAACAAAGCAATTATTTTGATAGAAATCATACCTATAGAAATTTAATTCATGCAAGCATATGGTAATTTTAGAGATCATGCCTATAGGATCAAATGACTTTAATATCAGTATTTTGTTTCACGTGATGATTCCATAAATTTCGTAATTATTCTGATTAAAACTTGATTATTAATCTTAAATATAGTTTTTTTTTAAATGGTGAAGATGCTAATTATTTAATATAATAGGGGTCATGTCCATAAATTTTAATATTTTTTTTTGACATTAACGTTTGCGATTGTTCTATTATCTTTGTGTTTAAGTAAAAAAAATATTTCTGTGATTGTAATTTCTGTTTGTGAACATTACAAAATATTTAATACATGTTTAAATTTGACATTTTACACTAGAAAGCATGTTGGTAAGAGCTTCACTTTCGTTTATGTTAATTAAAACACCATATGTGCTGCATATTTGAATCCAATATTTGTGTCTCAGAAATCATATTCATAGGATTTGCTAACACTTGTTTAGAATTCGTGTTTATAGGTTTTATTTGCATAGAGGCAACATGAAACCTTTATATGTTGGTTATATCCCTTTATTTGACATTAATCGCCTTTAATAGTCTTAAGTATATTTTAGATCCCAACTCCAAAATAGTAGTCCAAATGCCTCTTGGACATTAAGATTGGGACGGGTAGGCACATGATAGGGCATTAGTTTCCTTCATCTAAAGCGCTTTAGGATTAATAAATAATTAATTAAGTGGGTAGTTGGGGATATGATAGTCCGTCCTCGCTGAATAATATGAGCAATCTAAGCGATTGCGAAGTATTATTTTAGTTGCACGGGGTGATCCCATTGGGTTAAAACCCCTCCTTTAAATGCAGAACTACGTTCGACCTGATTCCCTTCGTGGATATGTAGGCACCTCTTTGATGTTTGGTCCAATCTTTAGAATTTTCATTTATTTGTTTTGTCATTATTTCTTCTAATTAGTATTTATTTTGTTATTTGCCTTTGCTTGTCAATCATTATTCGGATAAATCATATTCCTCGCATTATGTCTTTCTCGCTTTATCTGATTTCATTTATTACAATGCTACTTGAACATATTTTTATTTTATCACATAGTTTAGTTAACTAGTTTTACGTAAGAAAAGTTAAAATCAGTCTTATTTAATTGCTTAGTAAATACCCGCACATAATAATGAATTCAGAAGGGACCCACATTTGTGGACCTCGAAAGGTGCCTAACACCTTCCTTTCGAGGTGACTTGAACCCTTACCCGACTCTGGTGACCTAGGCTAGTATAACAGACCCTTAGGTTAGTACAGTGCCTTAATGCACCTCAAATCGTTAGGTGGCGACTCT
Organism: Datura wrightii; assembly: GCA_035772735.1. NCBI lineage: Eukaryota > Viridiplantae > Streptophyta > Magnoliopsida > Solanales > Solanaceae > Datura > Datura wrightii. The sequence goes on from JASDFA010000018.1 coordinate 152,589,861, forward strand.
TCTCTTTAAATAACCCTTAAGAGTTGTCACATGTTGAGTTCCGCTTTTCGCGAGGAAAATGGGGCGCAACAGGAACTTTTGAGTTTTTTATACAAAATAAATGATAAAAAAAATTTCACAAGACCAAAAACTAAAAAAGTAGAAAGTAAAGAAAAATACTAAAAAAGATGAATTCAAATATAATATGAAGAGGTACAAGAATTAACACCAAAAATATAATATGACGAGGCTCAAGAATTAATTAACATATATATAACTATTTAGAGATTAATACAAATTAAAACTATTATAATTATAAATGATCTATTCTCTAATTGGGTTTTAATGCAAAACCTATTTACTATTAGTATAAAAAAAATGATATTTATATTCATAATCAATGACCAAGAAAACTAAAAGTTAAGGAAATAGGAAATCATTAAAAAGTTGAGAAAAATATAGTTTCCTGATCTTAAAAGTATGTCACGTCACTGGTCCTAAGATCATAATTATATAATATATAGATGAAACGTTCAAAAATTCTAATTAGTACCATATGCATTATGCATTAAATTTCAACAATAATTATAATTAAATTTATAGAAGAACGAAGTCATTGGAGTTTCATAGTTGTATCGGAAGATTTGAAAGAAACTCAAACATCATATCATACTTATAAATATTCTAGATTTTATATTAGACATTGTCTTCTCAAGTTCCACCGGCTTCAAACCAAAAGACTACAAAATTCAAGCAATAAAATGAGGGGATCAAGGGAAAAAATAAAAAAAGATAATTAATTTGGGATATTTATTTATAATTCTACACAAAAATATTATAGAATTGGTGTTTGATTGAAGGCAAAAACGTCTTTTAACTTATGATGGTCATTTTGATCTTTTAATTTTATACTTTGGGTCTTATATATATATATATATATTTACATTTATTAAAAGTTAAATTTACTTTTTTGTACAAAATTATTAATAGGATTAGTGTTTAAGAAAAGGGTAAAATGATCGTTTATTATTTAATGGACATTTTAGTAATTCAACTTTTCAGCTAAGGGGCTTCTCGCTTATATAGTAATATGATAATCACACACACACACACACACACATACACACACACACACACACACTTCATTTTGACATATTTTTATTATTTATAGAGGAAATGAAAGGTTGCAGTAGTAAATATTTAGATTTTTAAATATTAAAATAAAAAATAAAAATAAGTGTAGTAGTAAATTTGAGACATTTAATTTTTTAGAATAAAATAAAAATAAATAAAGTGAGTCGTAATTGACACATTTATTTTTGTATAATAAAAAGTAAATAGAAATGTGAGAAAAATTATCAAAAAAAATGAGAAAAAAGATAAATAGAATCCTTATCCAAAGAGAGGTGTCACATCACTTCTCTAATGCCTAACTTTATATTATATAGAGATATAAATAAATATAGATTATATATAGATAGATAGATTTAGATGTGTTATATTAAAAAAATAATTTAAATTTTTTTAACTCTCTTAATTATGTTAAATATGTTATATTTAATACTCTCTATATATTGTGATAACATTAAATGACAACAATAATTAAATTAATGAGTTAATAAAATAAGAAAATAGCCAAAAAAAACCACAAAAAAAAAGGGGAATGGAGGCCTTGTCAGCATGCCTCTGAGCTTCCTTTGTGCACACACACACATACACACACACATATGAATTATTACGAGTTAACTGACCATGACATTGTTAATTTTAACGCTTATACAATTATTTTTTTCTTTTTACTTTTTTTATTATAAAAAAGTGGTGTTATGGATATTTCACATGGATTATGGATTGTTTTAAATATTTATATCACATATAATTATGAGAAATTTACATAAATGACTATAGTTTGACCGAAAATAGGTTTATATAGAAATATTATTATTATTTATAATTTATTCTAATATTTAATGTGCCATATGTTGAATTTTTATTATTTAAAGTTACCAAATACAAATACTACATTTATTCTATTGAGAGATTTAATGAATTTTATTTTTTTAAAAGGCAGTTACCATGAATCACGCTATTCTTAAAATACAAAGATTTCATATTGTTATGGAATATGAAAATAGCTGAAATTAATATTTATATTTGTATTTATCCTTAAATCAAGCTATCATTAAATATCAATATTTCATATATAATTGAACTCTGAAAGATATGAACTCTGAAATAGTAGAAATTAATATTTATATTTGTACTTATCCTTAATTAATCGTCATTAATTATTAATATTCCATATATAATTGGATTCTGAAAAATAGCTGTGATTCCATAATTAATATATATATTTTATGAATATTTTTTACTAAAATTAAAATTTGATACATCTAATAATATATATTATGCGATAAATAATTAATAATATGAGATTAGATTCTTTACAAATTTTACACAATAATAAGGGACAAACGTACGATGCACGTTCTAAAAAACTAATACTATTAAAAACACGAATTGTTTTTTACCTTTTAAAAATTATATTTCACACTAAATAAAATAATTAATTAATAATTTTTTAATTTTTGAGAAATTCAAATTAATTAAAATTTTGAATATTAAATTTTTTCCTGCTTAATTAAGTAAAATATTATAACATTTAGCATTTTAAATTCAATTGATTCAACTTTTTTTTAAAAAAAGGATTAACAAGAAAAAGTAAAGTCAAATACGTTATCATCATTGTCGATCAGGCACAGAACCCTTGCACATCTAGCATCATATCATCTGCCAAATTGAAATCAGCCTAATTTAAATAGATTGCTTTTAATTATCCCTATAAACGTGAGGAAGCCTTAAAGAAAAAAGAAGACTCGATCCGTTCAAGTTTGTAGTAGGACAAGTATAAAGGAATGGCAATGTGACGGGGGTGTGGTGCAGGGCAGATTTTATGTATATAGGGTGGAGTGGTTTTAAGTTATGTGAGAGTACAGGGCGACTTAAAATATTTTTAAGAAAGATTAATATGAAGCGGCGTGACTTGAAATTTATACGGATTTATATAAATTTAATAGTGATCTTTTTTCAAAAATGAGTTGAGATATCTGAATTCTGTTTCATAACAAAGTGAGGTTAAATAATATGTGAAATTTATTTAATTAGCCAAGTATAAGATAAAAGCTTCTGCTATATAGTATGAACTGAATATATATATATATGTTACTGTAACTAGACCTTTCACATCGATCCATTTTGCATAAATTATATGTTACACCCCGTAAGTTTATAGCATTTAGTTGGCCTATTTGCATGTTGGTCGAGAGTTTTAGAATACCTTACGTGCGAGGAAAGGGCCCGGGGAAAGGCTGAATGAGTGCCAAGTTGGGATTTCGCGAGAGTAGGCCGAACCGAGCTGCCAGAGGGGCAAAGTGGCACGGAGCCTCTACCTCCGCGTTAGCCAACGTGGTACGGAGGCTCTATCTCCGCGTTAGCCGACGTGGCATGGAGCCAAAATGGCGCGTTGGCCAATGTGCCACATTGCTATGTATTCAGCTTCAAGTATATATAGGTCTCACCCTTAAACTTTATATCATATTCCACATCTACCTCGGCCAGAACAGAGATAAAGACGAAGGGTTCATATAATTTTCTTCCGATTATGCAGCCAAACGCCGTCCAAATTCAAATTAACTTCGGGTATCGAAGTATAAGGCTGCAGGGAGCATTTCTACCCAGTTAGTTTCATGAAATTCGCTTAGCGAATCGTCGTCCCGCTAAGCCAAAGTGATTGGAATTCCTCCAAACTAGTATTAATACAATCCCAGGCTTAAAGTAAGTACTTCTCCCTTCTAGATTCCGGAGAAACTATGAGTTTTCGATCGTATTTTGATAAGTGAAATATAGTCGGTATATATACATATAAGTTATTGTTTTCTTCCAATATAGTAACAAAGCTAGCTCTATTCTTCCATTAATGTGATTACAGTTGGGAAGAACAACTGAATACCAGCCGAACCTCGCCAGTTAATTGATAAACAGCGAATGAGGTATGTAAAGGCAGTTTCTCTCGGCAAGTTAATTTCTTCAGTATAGTAATCCAATATGAATCCTAGTAAATTATTACAGTAATATTTTATCATGTTCAGTATGTTATTATACGCGGATATTATTATTAGTTGAGACTTGTGATTGTATTATTTTGGGTTGGATTACCTGTATAACTTCCGTGACCGCCCCAGGGTTAATAGCTGTGTCGACTCGTCCGCCAAAGGGCGAGGATGCTCGCTCTACAGAGAAGCATGTCGTCCGCAAGGGACGAAGATGATGAGCCAGCTCCTCATATTTTGTTGTGGTTGGCCTATACACACCCCCGCCGAGCGCTTGCACCCGGGGTGTAGATTTCAGGAGTCCTCCAGACTCAGGCACAACTATAGTCAGGGGCCCAGCGGGCCCAAGTTACATACCCAGGGGATCGACAGGATGCTTATAGTTACTAGATGATGTGGTATGACCTGTATAGGGGTATATAGATTGAGATGTACTCACTTGGGCTAATGGGGGCCAAGGTGGGTTGTTCTGTGTTGATTGCATCTTCCGGCTTATGGGGGTCAGGTAAGGTTTATGTATGTTGCTTTAGTTACTGATAGTTCGACAGTAGGATGCCACGTTGTCAGGTATGACTCCTACTATACTCATTATAGTTATGTTTAGCCTTGATTCCATCATTTCAGTCAGTTTCAGTCCGTTTCCCTTTACTTCGGTTATTGTCAGTTCTATTATTTACTTTCAGTCATTCACAGTTATTGCTTTACATACTCAGTACCTGTGGTACTGACGCCCTCCTTTGGGGCGCTGCATTACTTGCCTGCAGGTACACTCTGACGAGGAGCGGATCCCTCGTAATTCCAGTCAGCGGTGCAGAGCCTTCAACTCCTATCTTCCGGAGCTTGAGCGATAGAGGTTCACTTCCTTTGTTGTACAGTATGGGTAGGCCGCGGCCCTGTCCCGACCATCTTATTATTCCTAGAGGCTTGTAGATTGTATATTTCCTGTGGTTAGTTGATATCAGCCGTGTGGGGCCATATGTGTTTTAGATTATATGTGTTGGCTGTGTGGGACCTTGGTTAGCTATTGATTGATGACCTTGTCGGTCATAGTTCAGTTAGCGCCTGCTTTTGCTTTTCAGTTATAACTAGACATCATGGTGGCCTTGTCGGCCCGCATAGGACTCCCTATATTCATTTGACTCTGGTTAGCTGTTTACTTTCACAGGTGGCTATAGGCCTTGTCGGCCGGGGGTTGTATTTACAACCGCCATATAGCCCGTCATTTTCTTGACTCCAGAGTTAGAGTCAACCCTGCACCGGAGGTGCTTAGGCTCAGTTAGCTCAGTAGTTCAGATCCTAGTAGGGCACTAGGTGTCAGTCATACCTCCCAAGGCGGGGCGTGACAAACTTGGTATCAGAGCAGGTCGTATCCCAAGGAGTCTGCAAGCCGTGCTAAGTAGAGCCTTGTCTATGGATGTGTTGTGCACCACATACTATAGGCAGGAGACTGCAAGGCATGATAGGGTGGTTACTCTTTCTTCTTACTCAGTCGTGCTATAGAGTGGTACAGTATAGGGTTGAGTCCCTAAGCTCACTATATTCTTTTTTTACAGAGAAATGTCGGACCAGCAACACCCTACGACAGGCAGGAGATTAGATGTAGCAGCGGGAGAGGGCACCAGCAGGATGCCTCAGCCTCAGTCAGAATCGACCTGATCTGAGGGCGATATGAAAGCGTCATCTCGACCTTCCCAGCAATCTCCATCATGTCAGGAGCCGCTTGGGACGGCCGGTGTGACGGCACCACCTCCGGCAGTTTCTATACTCGTACCATCTGACCAGGAGGTCAGGAGCGCGGTGGTTATGCTAGCACAGATGATGGCTGCTCAGCGCCAGCCAGTGCCACCTACAGCCGCAGAATCATTAGAAGGGCCTGGTAGTTCGAGGGTCCGAGAGTTCCTGGCACTAAGTCCCCCGCAATTCATAGGGACAGATCGGACAGAGGACCCTCAGGACTTCTTAGACCAGATACAGAGGATTTTTAGGGTATGCATGCTACATCCACAGAGTCAGTTGAGTTAGCGGTATTCCGGTTACGGGACATCGCCATATTGTGGTATGAGAGTTGGGAGAGGTCCCGAGGGAGGGATGTTTCCCCTCCGACCTGGTCCAGCTTTTCAGGGGCTTTTTTGGATCATTATATACCGCGGGAGATTCAACAGGCCCGGGTTGATCAGTTCCTACACCTGGAGCAGGGGTCGATGAGTGTTCGAGAATATGCCATGCGGTTTGATTCCTTGGCCCGATATGCGCCATCCTTTGTGGATATAATGCCATCCAGGGTACACCGCTTTATTATGGGGCTGAACCCATATTATGTTGAGACCTGCATTACAGCTACACTGCGAGAGGATATGGATATTGCTCGGGTACAGGATTTTACTTAGAATATTGAGGGTATCAGGCAGCAGCAACGGGAGATTAGGAGAACAAGTCAGGAGCAGCGCCGCAGGGATAGACCGGATGAATTACCGGAGGAGTCCCAGGGAGGACCTAGTCCACGGTTATCAGATAGACCGCCTAGACCCCCGCCTCCACCACAGCAGCAGAGGAGCAGGTTCAGTCACCGAGGGCAGCCAGAGCCCGACGAAGGTTCACGGACAGTAGGTTCACAGTAGTAGAGGAGGGTGGAGCAGAGTGGTTTACAATACCACTTTGCCCTATTTGCAATCGACGCCTCTCTGGAGCGTGCAGATATGGCTCCACTGGATGTTACATTTGTGGACAGGAGGGTCACCAGATGAGGAGTTGTCCAGCTAGGGGTCAGGGTGACCGGGATCGACAGGATAGGTCCTCAGCAGGATCACGAGCTCCAGCATCCCCGGCAAGGCGTAGGCCCTCAATTTCAGCAGGAAGAGGCCGAGGCAGATCAGGGGCCTCCAGTTCAGGTATGGGCCCAGACCGTACTTACGCATTACCGGGGCGACAGGACTCAGAGTCATCACCGGATGTTGTGACAGGTATGCTGAATATTTTCTCTCATCCTGCTTATGTGTTGATAGATCCAGGATCCACCTTGTCCTATGTTACACCGCTAGTGGCTCGGAAGTTTAGTATTACGCCGGAATTACTTCAGCAACCTTTATCAGTGTCTACACATGTTAGTGACTCTATTATAGCCAGAAGGGTCTATCGGGGGTGTACAGTAGAGGTTGTCAGTCGTCAGACTACAGCAAACTTGATAGAACTAGAGAAGGTTTATTTTGATGCCATTATGGGTATAGATTGGTTAGCTCCATGTTATGCCAATGTCGAGTTTTGGACCAAGACTATCCGATTCCACTTTCCAGGGGAGGCAGTATGGGAGTGGAAAGGTAGTACAACCACGCCAAAAGGTAGGTTTATTTCCTATCTTCAGGCGAGAAAATTGATAGCAAAAGGGTGCATTTATCATATTGTCAGAGTTTAGGATGTTCGGGCAGAGCCTCCGACCCGTCAGTCTATTCCAGTGGTTAATGAATTAACTAATGTATTCCCAGATGAGCTTCCTGGTATTCCCCCAGAAAGGGAAATTGATTTTGCAATCGATCTATTACCAGGCACTCAGCCCATACCTATTCCTCCATATCGGATGACTCTTGCTGAACTCAGAGAACTGAAGGAACAATTGAAGGATTTGCTAGACAAAGGATTTATCAGGCCGAGTACCTCACCATGGGGTGCGCCAGTTCTGTTTGTGAGAAAGAAGGATGGCTTCCTCCGTATGTGTATAGATTATCGACAGCTGAATAAAGTCACTATCAAGAATAAGTATCCGCTTCCCAGAATAGACGATTTGTTTGATCAATTACAGGGAGCGAGGTATTTTTCAAATATTGAATTAAGGTCCGGATATCATCAGGTTCGGGTTCGTGAATGAGATATTCTAAAGACTGCCTTCAGGACCAGATTTGGCCACTTCGAGTTCCTAGTCATGTCCTTCGGACTGACCGATGCCCCAGCAGTGTTCATGCACCTGATGAACAACATTTTTAGACCATACCTAGACTTATCCGTGATAGTGTTTATTGATGATATTCTAGTGTATTCCCGCTTAGAGGCAGATCACCAGGATCATCTACGGACAGTGCTCTAAATTCTCAGAGATCGCCAACTATATGCAAAATTTTCTAAATGTGAATTCTGTCTGAATTCAGTAGCCTTCTTGGGTCATATTGTATTAGATGCTGGTATACAGGTAGATACGCAGAAGATAGAGGCAGTGAAAACATGGCCTAGACCTACAACTCCGACTGAGGTACGTAGTTTCATAGGGTTAGCCGGGTACTACAGAAGGTTCGTGGAAGGATTTTCCACCTTAGCAGCACCTTTGACCAAACTGACGCAGAAGGCAACACAATTCTAGTGGACTGAGGCATGTGAGCAGAGCTTCCAGGAACTGAAAGACAGATTGACATCAGCACCAGTGCTAGCATTGCCAGAAGGAACAGAGGGCTATGCAGTTTATTGTGATGCTTCGGGTGTTGGTTAGGATGTGTGTTGATGCAACATGGTAAGGTGATTGCCTATGCTTCCAGGCAGCTGAGGAAGCATGAGAAGAACTACCCTACCCATGACCTGGAGTTAGCCGCGGTGATTCATGCCTTGAAAATATGGAGACACTACTTGTATGGCGTCCATGTAGATATTTTCACTGATCACAAGAGCCTGCAGTATGTTTTCACCCAGAAAGAGTTGAATTTGCGGCAGTGTCACTGGTTGGAGCTGTTAAAAGATTATGATGTGTATATTTTATATCACCCAGGAAGGGCCAATGTTGTAGCAGATGCCCTTATCCGCAAATCCATGGGAAACTTGGCATATTTACAGCTCGAGCGGCAAGAATTGGCCTGAGAATTGAAAATCAGTTGGCCAGTTTGGCGTTCATATAGTAGAATCAGGAGACAATGGAGCGGTAATCCAGACTATGGCAGTGTCGTCATTGGTTGTGGAAGTAAAGGAACGACAGTATGAAGATCCTAGTCTAGTTCAACTCAGAAAATAGGGTCCAGCTAGGAGAAGTGACAGGTTTCCAAGTAACCGAGGATAGAGTTTTGAGATATAGGGATTGCCTCTGTGTTCCAGATGTTGCAGGGCTTTGCCAGCAAATTATGGGCGAGGTACACTATGCCCATTACTCTCTCCATCCAGGCTCGACAAAGATGTATCATGATGTAAAAGAGGTTTACTGGTGGCCGGGAATGAAAAAGGGGATAGCAGAATTCGTAGCTCAGTGTCCCAATTGCCAATAGGTGAAAGCTGAACATCAGAAACCAGGTGGACTAACACAGGATATAGCCATGCCTTTATGGAAATGGGAGGCAGTTAATATGGATTTCGTAGCAGGGTTACCTCACACCAGGCGTAAGTATGATTTTATCTGGGTAATTGTTGACAGGTTGACAAAATTGGCTCACTTTCTGCTAGTAAGGGCTACCTTTTCAGCCGAAGATTATACTGAGCTGTATATTAGGGAAATAGTCTGATTGCATGGTGTTCCGTTGTCAATTATCTGCGATAGAGGGGCGCAGTTTACAACTAAGTTTTGGCAATATTTTCAGAGGGGCTTGGGGACGCAGGTTAACCTGAGCACAACCTTCCATCCTCAAACAGATGGGCAGGCAGAACGTAGCTGTTGCAGTAGATGAAGACTAAGGAACATCGTCAGGTGTGGAGGTATTCACTGCATCTGTAGCCTTAGCCTAGCTACCCTTTCTCTCTGCCCTCCATAGGCTCAGCTTCCAACTCAACGAACTGTTCTGCATCAGTCTGCATCCCGCTGCCAAATGCCTCTGCTAATATTGTTGCTCCCGCGGATGCAGTTGCCTGAGTCCTCGCCCTCGATACTGGGTTTGTATCATATCGAATCAAGCCGATATTGATAATCTTTTGAACCACTACTCTCTGGTCCACTGATGGAAATATCGGTACCTTTGACTCCTGACAGAGTCTATCAATCAAACATGGAAACAGAATGGTAGTGTCGTCATTTATTGCCCGCTCTCGGATCTCCTCTACAATATATCATGGGAAGTTGATGGCATACCCCTCCATTATGCTAGCTACCAAAACTGCTCTGTCAGGTGAAAGGATATTGTCATTGCTAGTTGGCACCAGCCTGTGCCGCACTAGTGACCACCAAAACTTTTCCTGAAAATTCAATGTGGCCTTCTTTATCTGTGATTCTGTACCATACAGCCATTCTACCAGTGGACCTCTCTAGAAATAATTCAATACAACCAAGTGTATTGTTGGATGAGCTCCTGGCTATTCAACTTCTTTGTTTTGACCTTCTTCAGCTTAGATAACCTGTGATCAAATTTTGTTGTATTTAACGGAGCTTGATAATCCGGCCCGTACAGCATTCTGGAGATCGTCCGCTTAGAAATGTCAACCGGGGTCTCTCTCACTAGTACCTGAGTCAATACGGGCCTCTTCTTCCAATCCTGGCCCCCTAATGCCAACCGCTTCAAGGTGGCTGCATATGCTGCATAGAATTCTCACACTAAACACGGGTTGTAGCTGCTTGAAGGCTCAGTCAACCACCCGAACTTGTATTTATCAAACACTGCCTATAGCTCTGGAAGATCTTTAAGCCCTGTGGTTACTAGCCTTGGCTCCTCATATATGCTCCTCTTCGGATTGCCTTTTTCATTGGGAGTAATATCTTAATTGTATATAGCCCACATGCCATGGACACACCATCTCCATACATTTCTCAGTTTCTCATTTGATGTGTCCGAGGTCTCCGTCAGTTCATTATCAGAGTCCCCTCACTGGGCATGTGATTTATCAACTCTCTCTGTGTTGTGCCCAGCTGTGGGAGTCTCGGGAACCAGTGCAGCTACAGCCCTAGCACTCTCATCAGTGCGGCTGGGCGGATCTCTTACAAGTGGAGTGGGAGTATCAACAAGGGTTGTCGGGTTTGAAGTTTATTGATCCCTATCCCTGGTTGTCCTCCTTACTAGCTGCTCCTCCGCTACTTCATATTCCTCCTCAGAGCCACTCGACTCTTTAAAGGAAGATGGATCATCACGCATCCTACGGTATGAGGGTTGACTGCGCTCAGGTGTTGCTTCTTGGTTGGACCCTTCTTTGTGTACCTATGGGAGCCATTATACCTGTGGAAACAATGTTAGTGTGCAAGATGAGATGAAATAGAAAATATTTTTGGGCTGGTGCCCAGTGGTCCTGACGGGTAACTAAACGAGTCATTGCCACTAGCAACGACTCGTGAGGTCACTCGTCGTCTCAGACTGGAATTCCTTCATGTTAGTCTAGTGTACTTGCTGACTGGTCCCAACGAGTTGTTGCCAGAGGCAATGAATCGTTAGGTCGGTCATTAAGTGCACTGCCTCACTAGCTTAAATTTTTCCACTCAGGACAAGTTATGCAATGAGTCGTTTGGTGATTCAAGGAATCGTGATGTAGCTCGTGCTCAAGAGTTTTTGTTTGCACGATGCAACTTCATCTTCTTTCTAAATTTAAATTCCACAAGCACAGAGATCATCACATTCTAAAATCAACCTAGGTGAAATATGAATGAAATTTAAATCTTCCTAGGGTTTATGTTCATCAAGAGGCACAGATATTCACATTGTTAATCCAAATAAATTCAAGCTCAACATAGGTCCTAACAATTCTTGTTTAAATGCCAAAATTTTCGAAATTTCATGGGGAAGATTACTCACACAAATGTTTGAACAATGATGGAGTCCAATCAGGTGTGTGCTTGAGTGATGGGACATGCAAGGTTGAAAATCTTGTCGATGGGTTTAGAGTGAAGAATAAGAAGAAGAGGGAATTTTGAAGTCTTGTATGTGTTTAAGTTTATGGGGAGAGTATACATGACAGGTTTTGTGGGTTTAATTTGAAATTTTCCCAAATTCAAGTCGTGGGTCGGGTTAGGTTAACTTATCTAGGACTTAACGAGTCAAGTAACGACTCGTGGTATCACCCAATGAGTCATTTCCTGAGTCGTGGTCGTTATCCTATTGTAGCTTCAAGACGGGTCACTTAACGACTCGTTTGGTCTCCCAACGATTCATTGAGTGAGCCGTTATCACCCTTTTTCTTTTAATTCAGACTTTGATCCACTGTACCTGACGGGGGACCCAACGATTCATTCCTTGGAGAAACGACTCTTTATGTCGCTCATTGCTCCCCTGTTTTCTGCAGTTCTCTTCATGGATTGATTGAACGAGTCGTCAAGTCAGACAACAACTCATTCTATGATTTTTCTACACCAGAACTGAAGTTTCAGTTTTTGGTTCCAACTTTAGATTTTCCATCTTATTCACCTGCACCTATCAACAAACGTTAACATAACTTTTTCTTACATTTAAAACTTGGGTTGCCTCCCAAGAAGCACTTGATTTAACGTCGCGGCACGACGTGGGTGTTTTAGCTACTCAGACTTCACCAAAACACCTCCATGGGTTGCCTCCCATGCAGCGCCTGATTTAACGTTGTGGCACGATGCAAGTCTCTTGAGTTACTCAGACTTCACTCAGAGTCCACAGGTCTACCAGTTTGAGTTCTTCACTTCTCCCCAAATAAGCTTTTACCCGTTGACCATTTACCTTGAAACGCTTTCCTTCGTGGTTTTCCAATTTGATTGCCCCATGGGAGAATACTTGGACCACTCGATAAGGTCCCAGTCACTTAGACTTCAACTTTCCTGGGAACAACCGAAATCTAGAATTAAACAAAAGTACCATATCACCCGGGCTGAATTATCTTTTCTCGATTTTTTGGTCATGCTGAATTTTCATCCTTAGTTTATAAATTTTAGAACTCTCATAGGCTTTCAAATGAAATTTATCTATCTCATTCAACTAATCAAGCCTCAAGTTCGCAGCTTCATTCCAATCCAAATTCAGTTTCTTGAGCGCCCACATAGCTTTATGCTCAAGTTCGACCGGGAGATGACATGCTTTACCATAAACAAGATGATACGGGGACATACCTATAGGAGTCTTGAAGGAGGTCTGATAGGCCCATAAAGCATCATCTAGCTTTCTTGCCCAATTTGTCCAGTTTGCATTCACAGTATTTTCCAAAATAGTCTTTATCTCCCTGTTTGTGACTTCAACCTGCCCACTAGACTGCGGATAATAGGATGTGGCCACCCTATGTTTGACCCCATATTTTTCCAATAAAGAGAGAAACAATCGGTTACAGAAATGAAAACCCCCATCAATAATGATGGCTCGGGGGCTCCCAAATCTTGAAATATATTCCTCTTCAAGAATGTTGTGACACTCTTCCCTTCATTGTTTGGCAGAGCAACTTCTTCCACCCATTTTGAAACATTGTCAACAGAGACAAGTATATACTTCATCCCATTTGAGCTCACAAATGGGCCCATGAAATCAATGCCCCATATATCAAATACCTCAATCACGAGGATGGGAGTAAAAGGAAGCTCGTGTCTTTGCAAAATCGTGTGCATCCTGGTGAATGGTTGGCCAATAGTACCCACATTGTAGAATTTTGTGGACTGTGCGGATCCCGCTGTGGTGGCCTCCAACATGGGATGAGTGGAAGGCCTCCAATATACTCAGCATCTCTACCTTGGGTATGCATCTCCAGATAACCCCATCAGGACATATGCGGAATAAGTAGGGCTCATCCCAGAAGAATTTCTGCACATCGGACATAAACTTCCTTCTATGGTGAAAAGATAAGTGCTCCGATACAACATCACTCACCAAATAATTAGCAAAGTCTGCAAACCATGGGATGAGATCTTGAGATGTCGCTAGGACCTGCTCGTCCGGAAATGCATCATCTATATCATGCTAATTTCTAAGTGCTGCATCAGGCTCCAATCTGGATAAGTGGTTTGCAACCTGATTTTGAGTCCCTTTTCGGTATTTTACCTCAAACTCGAACTCTTGTAGCAGCAAAACCCATCGAATCCACCGTGGCTTGGCATCTTTCTTTGCCATCAGATATCTCAGAGTTGCATGGTCTATATGGACTATCACCTTAGCCCCGAGCAGGTATGCCCGAAACTTCTCAAATGCAAAAACTATAGCTAAAAGCTCCTGTTCTATCACGGTATAATTTTACTGAGTTGCATTAAGAGCCTTGCTAGAATAATAAATTGGATGAAAAATCTTTTCACGCCTTTGACCCAACACAGCTCCTAGGGCCACACCGCTAGCGTCACCACATCACTTCAAAAGGCAAAGACCAGTCAGGTGCGACGATAAGGGGGTCTTGGTCAATCTCTCTTTCAGAAATCCGAACGCCTTCAGACATGCCTCATCAAAAACAAACTTCACCTCCTTCTCGAGTAGCTTACACAATGGATGTGCAATTTTGGAGAAGTCCTTGATGAATCTTCTGTACAAACCTGCATGGCCCAAAAATCTTCGAACACCTTTCACATAAATTGGAGGTGGTAGACTAGCAATCACCTCAATCTTGGCCCGATCTACCTCCATACCCTTACCAGAAATCTTGTGGCCTAGCACTATTCCTTCCTTGACCATGAAATGGTATTTTTCCCAATTAAGCACCAAATTTGTCTCTCGCATCTTTGAAGCACCTTGTTCAAATGAGCCAGACAATCCTCGAAGGAGTCACCCACCATGAAAACATCATCCATAAAGACTTCAATGATGCTTTCCACCATGTCTAAAAATATGGACATCATGCAACGCTGAAAAGTGGTGGGTGCATTACATAACCCGAACGGCATCCTCTTAAAAGCAAATGTACCATATGGACAAGTGAATGTGGTCTTCTCTTGGTCTTCAGGGGCTATAAAAATCTGATTGTACCCCGAATAACCATCAAGGAAATAATATCATCCTCTACCTGCAAGTTTGTCTAGCATCTGGTCCATGAATGGCATCGAAAAGTGATCTTTCTGCGTCCACCAGTTCAGTATTCTGTAATCCATTCATACTCTCCAATAGGTGACTGGTCTAAGAGGAATGAGCTTATTGTTCGCATTTGGGACCACCGTGATACCTGCCTTTTTTGGCACACACTAGACTAGGCTCACCCATTTGCTATCTGCAATAGGATCAACCACACCTGCATCCAACCACTTTATAATTTCCTTCTTGACCACCTCTTGCATAGGTGGATTCGACCTACGTTGATGTTCAATACTCGGAATGCAATCCGGTTCTAGATGGATCTTATGAGTGCAAATACTAGCTGGGATTCCAATAATATCTGCAATGGTCCACCCAAAGGTTTTTTGTATCTCTTCAAAACGGAGACCAAAGCCTCCACTTGCCATTCCTCCAGGTCAGCTGCAACAATGACCGGTAAAGTGTTACCGGCTCCCAAAAATACATACTGTAAATGGGATGGGAGTGCTTTGAGCTCCAACATTGGAGGCTTCTCAATAGATGGCTTGGCTGGTGGGGTCACCCGATTTTTCAAATCAAGATCCATCTTCTTTGGAGCGTAAGTGTATGACCCCATGCCAGCAAGTGCATTTACAATCTTCTCACTCCCATGAATCTCCTCAGCCCCAATATCCATCAAAATGGCTTCTAAGTCATTGAGAAACAATAACTCCTCCATGGGTAAGACCTGTTAGGTATAAAAGAAAAATAAAAACAAAAACGTAAAAGGGAAACAAGAACCAACAGTAAAGCAAACACAATTAACAAAAGCCTTAGCCGTATTCCTCGGCAACAGCGCCAAAATTTAATGTCACCCAAATTACATCTCAAATTGAGATATAAGCGGTCGATTGTCAAATATAGAACCCAACAAATGTTGAGGTCGATCCCACAGGAAATATCGTAAGAACTTAAGTTACTGCGAATAACTATTACTATTGATTTACTTATTTCCAAAGGGGGAAAATATAGAATAATAAACAAAAGTAAAATTACTAAATATTGAAATCAAATTCGGTTTGTATTCAATTAACGACTTGACTAGGATTGTGTTCCCCAAGATTTCATAACCACAAGGCTTATAGACTAGTGATCTATTCTGGTGTTCAACATGCAATATTGGTAAGTTAGGTTCACCTAAATGGTTGGCCCCCTATCTAGATGACTATGACCACGCAACTTGGTCCGTATACGTGTCTACTTTAATTGACCCTTACCCTTAATATCGAATTAGCTATTCCCGGACAAGATCAAACTATTAGATGAGGGTTGATAGCCTCAAATCTCTGTTGTTAATCCCTTTTTCCACTCATTACCTCCTTGGTCCGGTAAGTAAGAATAAGGCAAGTCCTAACGTTGCAACCATCAAGAATCAATCAAAACGGAAGGAAAAACAATACATGCAAAAACCCTGTTCAAGAATCACTAAATGTTTCTACCTATGTGTGTTAATTCATCTTGATTCCCACAAACCTAGTTTATGGGTTTAGCTACTCATACTTGTATTATTGCAATCACAAAATATTGAAGAAATCATAATTGCAACTTACAAACTATCGTAGAATAAAAACCATGTAGATTGAATAACAACTCCACAATAGATGAATAAAACTTCAATTTTTATTTTGTTTCTTGAATCAAGAACAATTGATCAATACCAAAATTATAGTTGAAAACTAATAAAGTCGTCTCTCTCAATTACTCTAGAATTCTCTCAAAAATTATTCTCTAACTGTCAGGAAAATCATCCTTCAAAAATAACCCTAAACTGTGTATTTATAATACCAAGAAATCCTTTTTGTAATTAAAACACGAAACCAGGTGGACAGTGGCAACGGGCTTGGTGACAATTCGTTTGGCCCTCTAACGAGTCGTTCCTTGATTAAAACAGTCGTCCTCAGCAATGTATCCAATCGTGCAAATGGGTCACCTAACGACTCGTTGTGCCTGAGCACGAGTTGTTAGGTCTCTTGTGGTCTAGTTCCTTAGAAAGTCCAGTGCACTTCACGGATGGTTCCAGTGGCCTTCCAATGAGTCGTTCCATTTCATGAAGACTTGTTATGTATGTCGTCAACTTCACTAGCCATGTTGTTGAAATTTTCTCTTCGAATCCTAACGATTGACCTTATGACTCGTTACCAGGTGTAACGAGTCGTTCCTCCAACTCGTCAAGTACACTGTCTTGCTTCTTCAAAAATCCATCTTTTGCCCTATGCCTTCAACAACGGGTCGTGCCTCCTGCCAACAACTCATTAAGTGTCTTGCAGTCACCTTTTCAGTTATTTTCAGCATTAATTCAACCAGTTCACTCCCGAACCTGTTTTCCTACAACATTAAGCACAAAACACATCATACCTATATAAATATACCTGAAATGTGCATAATTTCTTGGTTTTAAGTATCGAAAGTGCCATAAAATCATGGCATATCAGCTGCTGAAACCCCATTGAGCCCTTCAACCTACTTGGAAAATGACTCAAACGGGAAGAATGTAGATGAAAAGATCTATAGAGGAATGATTGGATCACTACTGTACCTTACTGCTAGTCGACCATACATCATGTTTAGTGTGTGCAAGTGTGCCATATTTCAGTCAACCCCTAAAGAATCCCACTTGACTACAGTAAAACAGATCATTCGTTATCTTATTAGAACTCAAGATTATGGTCTATGGTATCCTTGTTCTAAAAATTTTGATTTAATTGGTTACACAAATGCAGATTTTGTACGTGACAAGTCTGACAGAAAAAGTACTAGTGGATCATGTTAATTTATTGGAGAAGCTCTTACTTGGCAAAGCAAAAAACAAAACTTTATAGCACTATCTACTACAGAGGCAGAACATCTGGCTCTTGAAATTTGTGGAGCACAATTTCTCTGGATGAAACATCAGTTGTTAGGATATGATTTAAATTATGAAAGCATCCCTATTTTGTTTGATAACACCAGTACTATTAGTCTTTCAAAATATATTGTGCACCATTCTAGAGCAAAGCATATAGATATGAAATATCATTTTATTCGAGATCATGTTGAAAATGGAGATTTCTTACTAAAATTTATTGACTCTGTAAATCAGCTTGCTGATATTTTTACTAAACCCCTTTTGGAAAATCGGTTCTATTTTTTAAGGAAAAGTCTTGGTGTTATTTCGTGCTCTTAAGTTAATTTCTCCTAAAATTATGTGTGATATTTCTTTGCCTAAATTGATCAGTTTTGACTTTATTTCCTTGCCTTAATGTGCGTGCTTAATAATTTTTTTATTTTAAATTTTACTGGTTCAGTCTCCTAAGTCATAATTACTATGACCCTCTGCATGCCGTCCTTTCACTTCACACTTTTTCACCTCCCTTTCCTCTATCTCTCCTCCTTTTAAATCTTCTATCTGGTACTCCTTCCTTCTTTCTCATCAAAATGGAAAAATCCTCTATCCTAAATACTCGGCGCTCTAGCAAATGTCTTAAACGATCGTCCTCTTCTCCATCCCATGTTGAAATTTTTGACTCATCCTCTGAAGAGTCTCCAGAATCCTCCTCCACTCTAGTACAAAAACCTCCCAGTTCCTGCTCTAAGAAGGAAAGCCCTGATTCTCCTCTCTCTTTTGACTTGGAAGACATTCAAAAGTTTTGGAGCGTGTCTGAAAAATGAAAATTTTTGGCCTTCCAAATTCATTCCTTCGCTTATGGTAGAGCTATCTGCCTTGCTCATCTTGAAGCCTCTTACTGCTCCATCAGTCATCTCTTCTCCTTTCAAGGGTTAGACAATCTCTTTCTTCGGTGTTCTAATGAAGTATTCGAAGATCCCATACGCATGTTCTATGCAAATCTTAAAACCTCAAAAGAAAATAGTGACCCCAAAACCCTTGTTCTCGGAACCAGAATTGTTTTAACCAAAACCCTCTTTGGAAAAGTCTTCAATACTCATTTCTATGGAAACATCCCTTTCTTCACTAGTGGTTGGCTTGAAGATTTTGAAGTGTTTCTCGACGAAGAAAAGCTCTACATTGCTGAAGATAGTACTGATCTCTCTGATTTTGGCCCTGCTTCCATCTTCTTCGATAATTGCATAATTGCACACATTGTTGCAACTACCTTACTGCCTCGGAAAGGATCTTTAAGTTCTCTATCAAACAGAGATGTGTTTGTCATATACTGCCTTCTGAAGAAGCGTAAGATTGAGTGATCTGAATGGTTCCTTGGTTACATGGTTGAAAGTTTTTAAGATACCAGTGGCAACGCCAGTCTCCCTTATGGAATGATCGTGAGTCGTATCATCAAAGTTGCAAGTTTAGATGTTTCTGCGTTCCCAGTAAAAGAAATCATCTCTACCTACAATGATCATGCTTTTGCAAGTATGGGGTACATTCTTGATGAGAACCGACGAGTAAAGAAAGCAAGCTTTAAGACCAAAGACAAGCTCTCCACTATACAAAGTTGCTCAAATGTACCTCCAGGTGGATCCTCCAGCTCCGTCCTCTCCTCTCTCTCATGACTGAAATCAAAGATGTTAAGGAAACTCTAGGTGTATTGGTTGGTAACCTGCACAAGAATATTGCCGTTCGTTTACCTCCACAACTAATGACGACACAGCGGTGTTCTGAATTACCGCTCTGTTGTCCTCTACTTCTGCTACACGAAGAGCTAGGCTGGCTAATTGATGTATTTCTCTGACCAACTCCAGCTGCACAGGCTACAAATACGCCAAACTTCCCATTGATTTACGGCTAAGAGCATTTGCTACTATATTGGCTTTTCCCGAATGATACAGAATGTCCACGTCATAATCTTTCAATAACTCCAACCAGCGACGCTATCGCAAATTCAACTCCCTCTGAGTGAAGATATACTGTAGGCTCTTATGATTTGTGAAAATATCCACATGGACGCCATACAAGTAATGTCTCTATATTTTTAAGGCGTGGATCACTGCGGCTAACTCCAGGTCAAGGGTAAGGTAATTCTTTTCGTGTTTCCTCAGCCTTCTGGAAGCATACGCAATCACTTTACCGTGCTGCATCAACACACAACCCAACCCAATACCTGATGCGTCACAATACACTGAATAACCTTCTGTACCTTCTGGTAATGCTAACACTGGAGCGGAGGTTAATTTGTCTTTTAATTCTTGGAAACTCTGCTCACATGCCTCCGTCCATTGAAACTTTACTGCTTTCTGCGTCATCTTAGTCAGATGTGCCGCTATAGTGGAGAATCCCTCAACAAATCTTCTATAATATCCCGCTAATCCTAGAAAACTGCGGACTTCAGTCGGAGTGGTAGGTCTAGGCCATGTTTTGACTACTTCTATTTTCTGCGTGTCAACCTATATACCAGCATCCGACACAATATGTCCCAAGAAGGCTACTGAGTTCAGCCAGAATTCACATTTGGAGAACTTAGCATATAACTGGCGGTCCCTAAGAATCTGGAGCACTTTCTGTAAATGAGTCTGGTGGTCTACCTCTGAGCGAGAATACACCAGAATATCATCAATAAAATGTCACACCCCGCCTTGGGGGGTATGACTGGCACCTGGTGCCCTACTAGGACCTGAACTGCTGGACTGCTAAGCCTGGGCACATCTGGTGCCTGGCTGGCTCTAACTCATATTTCTGGAAACAAAGGGCTATATAACGGCTGTAAACACAGCCCCCGGCCCATTGGCCTATAGCCTCCTGTACCTGTACTAACAGCTGACCAGAAGCATATCAATATAGGGAAACCTATACGGGCCGACAAGGCCACCATGCTGTCTAGTTATCTATAACTCAACCCTGAAGTACTGGATAGCTACGTGACCGGCAAGGTCACCACTACTGTCGAACTATGGCCCCACACGGCCAACATAAAAGAAACAGAAGTACTAACAGCTAACAACTGCACGGCCTCACACAACCGGCTCATCTTACCACAGGGAAACATATACAGACTGCAAGCCTTTAGGAATAGCAATAGAAATGATCAGGACAGGGCCCCGACCTACCCGTATTATACAACAAAAGAAAATGAAATACACCTCAGGAGTTCAGTCTCCGGATGACAGGAGCTGAATACTCAATCCTGACAGGAATCACGTGGTATCGCCTGCTCGTCTATGAGTACCTGCAGGCAAGTAATGCAGCGCCCCACCGGGCGTCAGTACCGCTGGTAATGAGTATGTAAAGCAATAACAGAAAGAAATATCTGAAAAC
Source organism: Datura wrightii (assembly GCA_035772735.1). Taxonomy (NCBI): domain Eukaryota; kingdom Viridiplantae; phylum Streptophyta; class Magnoliopsida; order Solanales; family Solanaceae; genus Datura; species Datura wrightii. The sequence continues at coordinate 152,610,992 of JASDFA010000018.1, forward strand.
AATAATATAACTGATGAAACTGAAGTAGAGAGAAATAGATTAACTGTCTGATAATGTAAGTCATACCTTCTCTCAATTATACTGGAAGGAGTAGGAGTCATACCTGGAGACGTATCGTTCTACTGCTGATCTACTCGTATCTATCATAACATGGCATAACATAACATAGCATAACATAGCACACACAAACCTTACCCGGCCCCCATAAGCCGAGAGGTACAACCAGCACAGAATCTATACCCCTACCCCGGTCATCCCATCTCCTATAAACCCTGTAAGCATCCTGCCGGTCCCCTGGGTATGCACTTGGGCTCGTTGATCCCCTGACTATAACTGCATCTAAGTCCGGAGGACTCCTGAATCAACACCCCGGGCATATCCGCTCGACGGGGGTGTATAAGGGCCGACCAAGGCACAATATGGGGAAAACTGGCATCCCATCTTCGTCCCCTGTGGGACGGCATGCCACTCCGTAGAGCGACGTATCCTCGTCCTCTGGCGGACGAGTCGATACAGCTATTAACCCTGGGGCGGTCATGGATGCTTGGTAATCCAACCCCAAACAATACTACAGTCTCAACTAGTAATACTATCTGCATATACCACATACTGAAGCTAATGATAATAAAGTGTTTGTACATACTGCATGCCGAACTAGTGATAGTGATATGTACGTATTTAATACATGCTGAGACTGATAGTAGTATATATATATATATAAATATAATCTTCTGCCATACTGTACTGAGTCTAATGCTGAACATTATATAGTATTTCTGCTGAAACTATGTTGTATACTGAGTTTCTATAGTAACATGATTTACTATTCCTAACATGCTTTCTAACTTCATTTTAACTTATCATTCTATTTCTGAGATGTCTTACAGATATCACATTGCTTTGCGGGGTTTCAACTGAATACAATAATACCCTAACATTTCATATTACATCACATACTGAGCATGTTGTGCAGTTCCTAACACTTATATTGGAATCTATATCGTGCTAACAAGTCTCACACTAATCATAACATGATGTTTCTAATATCGTACCAACATTCGTAATAAACATCATACATGACTTCTGAATATCCTACTGGCCTTTAAGTTACTGTACTGTACCAAGATTACTAACTTGCCGAGGGAACTAGCTTTACATACCTTATCCTCGAACTATCCGTCTGTCGGACGAGGCTCGGCCGGTACTTCAACTATTTCCTCCCAACTGCATTCATAAATATGTCAATTAATACTAAATACAGCTTTATTGTAAAGAGAAACGTCACTTTCGATATAGTTTATAGCCTAAACTTTGGCTTATCGAAAGACTGTCGAAAACTCGCTATTTTTCAGAGGTCCAGAAGGGAGAACTATTCACTTCTCAGCTAGGAACACATAGACACTAATTTAGAGCAATTCCACTTACCTTAGCTCGGTAGCTCGACGATTCGTCGGCCGTATTTCACGAAACTAAATCCATAGGAATGCTCTCTGCTGCTAAATACCTCGGTATCTGAGGTTAATTTGAGTTTGGACAGCGTTTAGCAGCATAATCGGACGAAAATTATATTACTACTTCGTTCCTTTTTCCCTCTCTGCTGGTTTGCTCTGTTTTCTGGAAATTTATAAGTGTTTTAATCATTTAAAACTGAAGTGGGGCTTTATATACTTGGGCCTGGACAAGTCCAACATGTCACGGAGCCAACGCGGAGGCTTCACCTCCGTGACACGCTGCCATCGCGGAGGGGTTCTGCCTCGGCTCCTTCCGTGATGGTTCGACAGGTTTCTCGTCCGATCTTTTCCCGGGCCTTTCTCTAGCACGTATGGCCTTCAAATATGCTTAACCAACGTGTGAATAGGTCATCTAGGTGCCGCAAATCCTACGGGGTATAACATAAATACTATCACGAACAGGTCCAAGTATGGTCTGAAGGTACTGTTCATCAGGTCCATAAATACTGCTGGGGCATTCGTCAACCCAAAGGACATACTAAGAATTCAAAGTGGCCATGTAGGGTCCTGAAGGCCGTTTTAGGAATGTCTCTTTCACAAACTCGAACCTGATGATATCCGGACCGTAAGTCAATCTTGGAGAAATATCTGGCCCCTTGTAGCTGATCAAACAAATCATCTATTCTGGGCAGCGGATACTTATTCTTTACTGTAACTTTATTCAGCTGCCGGTAATCTATACACATGCAGAGCGAGCTATCCTTTTTTCTCACAAATAGAACTGGCGCACCCCACAGTGAAGTACTCGGCCTGATAAAGCCCTTATCTAACAGATCCTTCAGCGGCCCCTTTAATTCTCTGAGTTCAGCAGGAGCCATACGATACGGAGGAATTGATATAGGCTGAGTTTCTGGTAGCAAGTCGATTGCAAAATCTATCTCCCTTTCTGGGGGAATACCAGGTAGCTCATCTGGAAATACATCAGGGAATTCATTCACCACCAGAACAGACTGGAGTGTCGGAGACTCTACCCGAACATCCTGAACCCTGACTAGGTGGTAAATACATCCCTTAGCTATCACCTTCCTCACCTGAAGGTAGGAAATAAACCTACCTTTTGGCGTAGCTGTGCTTCCCTTCCACTCTTGCACTGCCTCCCCTGGAAAGTGGAATCGGACCGTCTTGGTCCAACATTCTACGTCAGCATAGCATGGCACCAACCAATCCATACCCATAATGGTATTGAAATCAATCATCTCTAGTTCTACCAGATCTACTATAGTCTGACGATCAGCAACCTCTAGTGTACACCCTCGATAAATTTTACTAGCTATAATGGAGTCACCGACAGGTGTAGATACTGAGAAGGGCTGCTGTAACAATTCTGATGCAACACTAAACTTTCGAGCCACAAATGGGGTAACATAGGACAAAGTGGACCCTGGATTAATCAGTACATAAGCAGGGCATGAGCAAATAGTCATCATACCTATTACCACATCTGGAGACGCCTCTGAGTCCTGTCTCCCTGGTAATGCATAGGTACGGCTTGAGCTCGTACCTGAGCTAGAGGCTCCTGATCTACCTCGGCCTCTACCTGTTAAACCTGAGGGCCTACGCCCTACTGCGGCTGCTGGAGCTCGTGGCCCTGCAGATCCCCTGTCCTGGCTATCTCGGCTACCTTTCCCCCTGGCCAGACAATCTCTCATCTGGTGCCCCTCCTGCCCGCATATATAACATCCTGAGGAGCCATATCTACAAGCTCCAATGTGAGGTCGGCTACAAATACGGTAGGGTGGGGGTATGAATCTGCTCTGCTCTACCCTCCTCTGTTGCGGTGAGTCCACCGTTCGAGAACTGCCACCAGACTCTGACTGCCCTCGACGAATAAATCTACCCCGCTGTTGTTGTGGTGGAAGTAGGGGTCTAGGGGGCCTATCTGACCACCTGGGCCTGGGTCCTCTCTGAATCTCCCTCTGTATATCATCTGATCTATCCCTGCGGTGCTGCTCCTGATTTGTCTATCTACTGTCCTGTTGCCGCTGTCTAAGGCCCTCAATAGTCTGGGCAAAGGCCTGCACCCGGGCAATGTCCATATCTTCCCGTAATGTAGCTGTCATGCATGCCTCAATGTATTCTGGGTTCAAACCCATAATAAACTGGTGGACTCTAGATGGCATGGTGTCCACAAAAGTCGGAGCATAGCGGGCTAAGGAGTCAAACTGTAGGGCATATTCTCGTACACTCCTTGCCCCCTGCTCCAAGTGCAAAAACTGATCCATCCGGGCCTGCCGGATCTCCCGTGGCAAATAACGATCCAGGAAAGCCTCTGAGAAGCTGGACCAGGTCGGAGGGGCAACATCTCTCCCTCGAGACCTTTCCCAACTCTCGTACCATAATACAACTATGTCTCGCAACCGAAATACTGCCATCTCAACTGATTCTATAGGTGTCACATGCATGACCATGAAGATTCTCTGCATCTGATCTAGGAAATCCTGGGGGTCCTCTGCCTGATCTGACCCTGTGAACTATGGGGGACCCAATGCCAAAAATTCCCTGACCCTCGAACTACCAGACCCACCTGATGGCTCTTCTATTACAGGTGGCACTGACTGGCGCTGAGTGGCCATCATTTGTGCCAACATTACAACTGCACTGCGAACTTCCTGTCCGGATGGTGTAGGTACAGGAGCTGTCGGAGGCGGTGTCGTTCCGAATGGCTCCTGGTAAGATGGGGACTGCTGAGAAGGCTGTGATGATGCCTCTATATCGCCCTCAGATCGGGCTGACTCTAAATGAAGCTGCGGCATCCTGCTGGTGCTTTCTCCTGTTGTGGTATCCAACCTTCTACCTGTGGCAGGGTGTCGTTGGTCTTCCATTTTTATCTGTAGACAAAGAATATACTAAGTTTTAAGAACTCGACCCTGTACTGTATTGTTCTATGGCACGACGGAATATGAAGAAAGAGTAACCATCCTATTATGCCTTGCAGCCTTCTGCCTATAGTATGTGGTGCAAAACACATCCATAGACAAGACTCTACTTAGCACGGCTTGCAGACTCCCTGGGACATGACCTGCTCTGATACCAAGTTTGTCACGCCCCGCATTGGGGGGTATGACTGGCACCTGGTGCCCTATTAGGACCTGGACTGCTAGACTACTGTGCCTAAGCACATCTGGTGCCTGGCTGGCTCTAACTCAGATTCATGGAATCAACGGGCTATATAACGGCTGTAAATACAGCCTCCGGCCGACTGGGCCTATAGCCACCTGTACTGTAGCATCAGCTAGCCAGAATCATTCTCATATAGGGAAACCTATGCAGGCCAACAAGGCCACCATGCTGTCTAGTTAACTCTAAATCAATATAACAAATGTTGAACAGCTACGTGACCGGCAGGGTCACCACTACTGACTGGATAAGGCCTCACACGGCCAGCAAAACAACTAAACATACGCACGGCCCCACACGAGCGGCACAACTAACCACAGGGAAATATATACAGACTGCAAGCCTCTAGGAATACTGATAAGATGGTCGGTACAGGGCCCCGACCTACTTGTACTATACAACAAAAGAAAATGATATACACCTCTGAATATCAAGCTCCGAATGACAGGAGCTGATGACTCTGCGCTGGCTGGGATCATAAGGGATCGACTCCTCGTCTATAGGTACCTGCAGGCAAGTAATGCGGTGCCCCAAACGGGCGTCAGTACCACTGGTACCGAGTATGCAAGCAAACTTAACATAACTGAATATAACAACAATGCTAGTAAATTCTGAATAGCAGGAAGTATCTAAAACTGTCTGAACTAGCAGGATCTGGAATAGGCTTATCTGTACTAAAGGTAAGGTAGAACCATACATGTCGTCATGGCGACCTGCTGTCTATCAACTAATAGATATCATGTATATACATATATATATATATAACACACAAGAACCTATACTAGCCCCCATAAGCCAGAAGGTGCCAACCAACACACAATCTATATACCCCTACCCGGGTCAAAACCATCCAAAAATAAATCACTCCACTCGTCTACTAACTACGAGAACCTCTACCGGCCCCCTGGGTCTCCAGCTCGGGCTATGGCCTCTGATATAAATAACTGTGTCTGAGCCTGAAGGACTCCTGTACTATAAACTGTAATCTGTATCTGTATCTGTATCTATAATCTGCCCCCTGGGCGCAAGCGCACAACAGGGTAAGCTATACTGCTATGCTGATTAGCCTGATATGGGGAATGCTCCATCCCATCTTCGTCCTACTGCGGATGGCATACCACTCCTTGGAGTGGCGTATCCCCACCCTCATGGTGGGTCGACATAGTTACCAACCCAGGGGCAGCAAAGACGCTCAAAGGGTGCCCTCATAACACAAACAGGTCTCAACAAACAATAATCACATATAGCAGGCATGTTTAAACTGAAAATACTATTTGTACTCTAATTTCTCATTCTAAACTCTTTTATGTGTTATACTGATTCTCATGCTAAACTATACTATATCTGAGATATTATCTGACTGTCTGACTATACTGTAACTGAGGTATCATCTGACTGTCTGGCTATACTGTATCTGGGATATTATCTGACTGTCTGATATTGCTTTACTAACTTTTATTTTGAATATATATCATATTATCATAAAACATGCTTGCTAAATTCAAACTGGACTCAATTCTCGACTTCTGAGTTCTTTTTTCTATACATCACGATATTTACTGAGCTGGATTACTAACTTGCCGAAGGAATTAGCTTTACATACCTTTGCTTCGGATTTCCTGACTAACTGGCGTAGCTCGGTCAGTACTTCTATTATTTCTCCCAACTGCATTCATATATATGTCAATTAGAACTAACTACGCTAATATTCTGGAAGAAAACATCTCTTTCAATATATATATAGCCCAAACTTTGGCTTATCAAAAAACGGTCAAAAAATCTCTATTTCTCGAGAGTCCAGAAGGGAGAAATACTCATTTTAGGGCTAGGAGTATATTGACACTAATTTGGAGCAATTCCACTTACCTTAGTTCGGTAGCACGACGATTTGCCAGCCGAATTTCACGAAACTAAATCCGTAGGAATGCTCTTACTGCTTAATACCTCGGTATCTGGAGTTAATTTGAGTTTGGACCGCGTTTAGCGGCGTAATCGGACGAATATTAGTAGGAGATCTTCGTTCCCCCTTCTCTCTGATTACTCTCTGTTTTTCACTGGAAAACATAAGGAATTTTAATTAAAAAAAAACCAAAGTTTGGAGACTTATATACTTGGGCCTGGACAGGGCCTCCGTGACATGGAGCCAACGCGGAGGCCCTCCCTCCGTGGCACATTGCCATCGCGGAGGGGCTCTGCCCCGGCTCCTTCCACGATGGTTCGACGGATTTCTTATCCGGTCTTTCCCCGGGCGTTTTCCTAGCATGTATGGCATTCAAAAACCCTTAACTAACATGCGAATAGGCCATCTACATGTCGAGAATTTACGAGGTGCAACAGTATAGAGGATGCCCAATCACTATATAGCATAAAGTCACCTCCGCAGACCTTGTAGAGTTAGCCATGACTGACTTTGATATTATTCTTGGCATGGATTAGTTGTATGCGTGTTATGCTTCTATTAATTGTAGAAACCGTGCGGTGGAGTTCTACTTTCTAGGTGAGTTAGTCTTGGAGTGGGAGGATAGTTTGTCATGCTCGTAGGTCGTTTATTTCCTATATTAAGGCCAGGAAGATAATCTCCAAGGGTTGTATGTATCATCTAGTTAGGGTTAAGGATGTTAAGTCTGAGACCCCGACTATCTAGTCAGTTCCGATGGTGCGTGAGTACCCAGAAGTATTTCCAGATGATTTACCAGGTGTTCCTCCCAAGAGGGAAATTGATTTTGGTATTGACCTTCTTCTCAACATGCAGCCTATATCTATACCTCCTTACCGGATGGCTCCAGCCGAGCTAAAGGAGTTGAAGGATCAGTTGAAGGACCTGTTAGATAAGGGTTTCATTAGACCGAGCAAGTCTCCATGGGGTGCACCAGTCTTATTTGTCCAAAAGAAGGATGATTCCCTTCGGATGTGCATTAACTATCGACTATTGAACAAAGTCACCATCAAGAAAAGGTATCCTCTACCCAGTATTGATGATTTATTTGACAAGCTTCACTGTGCCAAGTGTTTCTCAAAGATAGATCTCAAATTCGAGTATCATCAGCTCAGAGTTCTAGAGTGCGATATCCTCAAGACAGCCTTCAGGACACGGTATGGTCATTATGAGTTTGTAGTTATGTCTTTTGGACTAATGAATGCTCATGCATCTTTTATGGACTTGATGAACAGGGTGTTCAAGCCATACCTGGACATGTTCGTGATCTTGTTCATTGATAACATCCTTATATACTCTAGGAGCGAGGAGGAGCATGCCGCTCATTCGAGAGTAGTGCTTCAGACTCTCAAGGATCGTCAATTATATGCCAAATTCAGCAAGTGCGAGTTTTGGTTATACTCCATAGCCATTTTGGGCCATGTGGTATCAAGTGATGGCATAAAGGTAGATTCTCAGAAAATCGAGGCGGTGAAGAATTGGCCTAGACCGGTGAATCCTTTAGATATTCAGAGTTTCTTTGGTTTAGCTGGCTACTATTAAAGATTGTTGAGGGTTTCTCATCTATTGCAGCGCCTTTGACCAAATTGACTTAAAAGAAAGTGAAATTCCAATGGTCAGAGGCTTGTGAGAAAAGCTTCCAAGAGTTGAAGACTCGACTTACTTCAGCACCGGTTTTAACTCTCCCAGAGGGTACTGATGGTTTCATGGTGTATTATGATGCTTCAAGAATCGGACTCGGGTGTGTATTGATGCAGTGTGGGAAAGTGATAGCATATGCCTCTAGGCAGTTAAAAGTCCATGAGAAGAATTACCTGACCCATGATCTTGAATTGGCCGCAGTGGTGTTCTCATTGAAGATATGGAGACATTATTTGTATGGGGTCCATATGGATGTATTTACAGACAATAAGAGCTTACAATATGGGTTCAATCAGAAGGATCCCAATCTTCGACAAAGGATGTAGTTGGAACTACTAAAGGACTACGACATGAGTGTTCTTTATCATCTGGATAAGGCTAATGTGGTAGCATACACACTTGATAGACTCTCTATGGAGAGTGTGTCCCATGTGGATTAGGGGAAGTGGGAGTTGGTGAAAGTTGTGCATCGACTCGCTAGGTTGGGAGTGAGGTTGGTTGACTCAACTGATGGCGGTTTTGTTATCTAGAACGGATCAGAGTCGTCCTTGGTGACTGATATGAAAGCTAGATAAGATGAGGACCCGATTTTGGTAAAGTTGAAGGAAGTCGTTCAAAGTCAAAAGGTGGAGGTCTTCTCCCAAGGGGGAGATGGTGTGCTTTGGTACCAGGGTCGCCTATGTATTCCAGATGTTGATGATTTATGGAGCTAGATGTTGCATGAGGCTCATGGATCCAGGTATTCTATCCATTCGGGTGCCACCAAGATATACCGTGACTTACGGGAAATTTATTGGTGGAATGGCATGAAGAAGGATATTGTAGAATTCGGAGCCATATGTCCGAACTGTCAGCAAGTAAAGGTTGAGCATCAAAGGACGGGAGGCGTACTTCAAGATATCAGCATTCCCACTTGGAAGCGGGAAGAGATTAACATGGATTTCATAACAGGATTACCTCGTACTCGTCGACAATATGATTTCATTTGGTTGGTTGTAGACAGGTTGACCAAGGCTGCTCATTTTCTACTGGTTAAAACCATAGACTCGACGGAGGATTATGTCAAACTATATATTCGGGAGTTGGTCCGATTGCATGGAGTGCCCTTATCCATCATTTCAGACAGAGGTGTTCAATTTACCTCTCAGTTTGGAGGTCATTTCAAAAGGGCTTGGTACTCAGGTTAAACTCAGCACAGCATTTCACCCGCAAATGGATACTCAAGCAGAGAGGACAATCCAGACTCTCGAAGACATGTTGAGAGCATGAGTGATGGACTTCAAGGGTGATTGGGACGATCACTTGCCCCTGATCGTGTTTTCCTACAATAACAGTTATCACTCTAGTATTCGGATGGCGCCGTTCGAGGCTCTCTATGAGCGGAGATGTAGATCGCCCATCGGATGGTTTGAGGTTGGTGAGGCAGAAATGATAGGGATGGATTTGGTTCATGAGGAAATGGAGAAAGTTTAGTTGATAAGAGACAGATTGAAAACTGCCCAGAGTCACCAAAAGTCTTATGAGGACGTGAGAAGAAGGGAAGTAGAATTTGAAGTCGATGACCGAGTATTTTTTAGGGTGTCCCCCATGAAGGGAGTAATGCGGTTTGGAAAGAAAGGAAAACTTAGTCCCCACTATATTGGCCCCTACCGGATTGTGAGAAGAGTTGGCATGGTGGCGTATGAATTGGAGCTTCCCTTGGAGTTATCTTTCGTGCATCTGGTATTTCATGTATCGCTTTTGAAGAAGTGTTTGGGTGATACAGCTCTAGTTGTCCCGGTGGACAGCGTTAGTGTAAGAGATAGCCTTAGATATGAGGAGGTTCCGCTGGAAATATTGGATTGGCAGGTTCGTAAGCTAAGGAACAAGAAAGTAGCTTCAGTTAAAGTGTTATGGAGGAATCAGCATGTTGAAAGAGCTACGTGGGAAGCCGAAGCGGATATGATGTCTAGATACCCACATTTATTCTCCACTGGCTCAGTTCCAACTTGAGGTATCAGTTTTTCCCTAAAACTCTATTTAGTTTTCATGTCCGGTTCATGTGTTCAAGTTTCTTTTATGTATATGGATGTGTATGTGAATCATAAAATCAGTTCAGCTATATGGTTTGAATCGGAGATAGTTATTCCGTCAGTTTTCGATTTGAATGATCAGTATTTGAGTGTAATGATTGCATGTCTCTATTTTTTTCTTATTTCCAACATTCGAGGACGAATGTTCCCGAGGGAGAGATATTGTAATACCTTGAAAGTGCCTAAGATTAGACCCGGGATCAAAAAAAGGAAGTTGGCTAAAAACTGGGAAAAATGTTGTAGGACGGACGATCCAACGGATTGTTGGTCCAATTAACGACCCGTTGGAAGCAGTCTTGGGAAGTGTAGATCTGGTGACAATGGAAACAATGAGTGATGTAACGCCTCATTGTTGGGAACAACGAGTCATCATTTGTAACCGTGGTGAGTACTGGACTTCAGCATTAGGGGATGTAATGGGTCATCCCATGACCCGTTGTGAGATGTAACGAGTCATGATCACGAGTCATTGCAGGGGGATAGGAATAATTTTCCAGTGGACCTGACGGAAGGCAACCATGGCTCATTGTATGAAGTAACGAGTCGTGGTAAGGCTCGTTGGAAGGACTAGTGCAGGATCTGAAGAGGGTAAAATAATGGACGATGTGACAACCCTTTGGATGAAAGGACGTCGTCCTATAGAGTCGTGGGTTGACTCTGAGATCATGGATTTGCCAGTGCAGATGACGGACGGGTACCACGAGTCGTGGTATCCTCCAACGACTCGTTGGTATGCCCGTTAGTACACCTGGTGCATATTTTTCAGGGTTTTCACTAAGGGTATTTTCGTCATTCCTACGCTCTAAGATCCTAAACTACGTCGTTTTAAGTTATTTTCCAAGTGTGTTAAGATAGGTTATCCCTCCTAGCCTATTCATTCTCATACATGCAAAAGTTAGAAAATTTAGAGGTGATCAAGCTAGTCTTCAAGGAGTTCTTCATCAATTTCCTTTAGGCTTTCAAGGAGTGGTAAGGATTGATATTACCCAGGTATGTAGGGTTATGAATGGATGTTTTCGTTCACACCCATGCCCAATCTTTCCTAATTCATGAAATTTGATCAGAAATCTTATGGGGTTTTAACTTAAATCTTGTGAGATTCTAATGATCCATTAATGGGTTATTTTCTTTTGTGATTTATATTATATTTTCTTTAATATGATTAGATCCTACAACTATTTTGATTATAAAATTATTGATTTCAATTTCTACTAAATTAAGCTCAATTATGCATGTTCTATGATGAATATTATGATTTTTACTTAAATTGTTGATATTCAATAACCCATCATGATTTATGATTTGAAATATGGATTTATTTAAATACCCATTATGATTTGATGATTTGCAAAGTTTATGTACGATCTACAAGTACGCAAGAATCCCATGATTTACTAATTATGTTTTTGGCCGACTCACGGGCCTTACCCTCATATCTAGTTCACGAATTTACAAGCATGTTTATAATTATCATGATTTAACTAGCCCATGAATCTCATGCATACTATACTATGAGCACTATATATTTTTTGAGAGTAGTATTTAACACCGAGTAGGTTCGGGGCCTAGGTTCTGCCCCGAATCCCAAAATTACGTGCCACTGTAGGACATGATGGGACCTCCCTTGTGACTGTCCCCTTGCCCTAATGGGCCCTTTTCATGGTGATATCACGCCTTTCATGGTTCTACCCTTGACAAGGTACGGACACCCTCCCGACTAGGGTTAGAGGTCGGGCTCTATGTGTGCTCGTATGGGGTATGTCGGTTATGAGAAACTCCCATTGTTCCTCATGATTTATGCATGTTTATGATTATGTATATTATCTCAAGACATGTTCAATTAAACTTTTCTCCTATGATTATGATTACGACTGAATTACGAATGTTTTGAAAACCTTGGGCCTTATGTTATCATATGTTATATATGCTATGAGCATGTTGTCCTACTCTTATGATCATTTATGAGTTTTTATATATTTTAAATGTCCGTTTTACTTACCTTGCATACTCGGTACATTCGACGTACTGACCGCATACTTTCTATGTTGTATCATTTTATGATACAGGACCCGGCTCTCAGGCTCTTCCCCGTCAGTAGTCCATTTCAGAGTTAGCTATCAGTCCTTTTGGTGAGTCCCCATGTTCTGAGGGCCATATGTTCAGACAGTGATGTTTCTTTTTTTTCAATTTTGTCGGGTTAGTTGGGGATGTTGTCTCATCAACTCATCTGGTATGATAAAGGCTTTTACACTAATTGTAGTACTCAGCTGATATGTAAACTCTAGTACGTTCTGCTTATCATGCTATGTTATGTTATTATATTGTCGCTATATCGTATATTCAGTATTCCGCTTTAAGTGTTGTGAGGTTAGATGAATGTTCATGCCATGGGTAGACTTGGAGCCTCTCGGGGCTCCTTATCCCGTGTTACGATTCGGGCCTTCATTCGGATTGTGACAAAATCAATCAAGGATCCTATCACTAATCTACATCTTATCCAGAGGATATGATTGAAGAAAAATCCCTTGGGTTATCCCTTAATGAGTGGTAAAACAAGATTAAAGGAATTGATCTTGTTGCGGGAACCTTTAAATACGAATATTGAAGACAAATTCCCTGTACAACTTCACTTGATCAAAACTGACAATTCTGTTCTAATTCAATCATTGTAATCCTAAAAGCATTACTAGTGAGATTAAAAGATAGAAATAGTCAGCTAGATATATAGGGAGAGGCTATATCAAGTTCACTGTTGTTCACCATAGATTGGTGAGCTTACTCTTGTAACCATTGACAAATTCAACAGCTCAAAGGGAAACTCTTGCAATTCAAGGGGATTGGACTAGGCACCACAAGGATGATCCGAACCACGATAAATTATTTGTGTCTTTATTTTCCTGCTTTGTGTTCGATTTATTATTGCTAATCTTTTCTGCAGGAATTAAGTCGACCAGTTCACTCCAATAGTCAACTGAATATTATTTTAATTAAATTCACTCTCTCCCCCGTCCCCTCTTTAATTATCATTTTCCTTTACCGACAAAGGATAAGGTTCAAGGATTCATTTCATTTGATCTCAATGAAATGATAAAGTCCTTTTTATTTTTTTAAAAGCAACTTCATGGTATTGTTTATCAGCACCTGGCACAACATCATGGTATTGCCAATCAGCACCCATCATAGTTCCAATCAGCACTACGTAATGCTGTTTAAGGAAGCGAAGATTCTACCTACAAGGTACTTTGGTAATGGGGCTAAAATGTTTTCTTGAAAGGATGTTCAAGGACCGGAAGAAATTACAGGTTCTGTAGTCGTAGATTACTATCTTAATGCACAAAAAACATCAAAAAAAAAAAAAAAAAACCAACATTCACGAAAGGGGAGGAAAAAAATTCAATTCTTTCTGACCCATTTCCTACCTTCTATATTGACTTCCAAACTAAAAATAAAAAAGACACTGCAACCAAATTCGGCGGAGATGCTAGCTAATTCCTCTCCATCTTTCTAAGTATATGTGGACAAAGTTACATGTACTTCATCGCTGTTCCGGATATCCTGTGAAATAGTTAAAGTGTGGACCATTTGGCCAAAACAACACCATTAATAAAATAAAAAGTAAAAACAGGCACTGCAAATTAACCAACTTCCCCTGCAGATGAAGTTCCAGGTTGTCTCAATCCAGCTTCAACATCCCCTGCATCAGAGGATGTCATCGCAGGTTGTTCAAGCAATGATTGTCTGCAAGTTGGACAAGATGAGTGTGAAGCCAACCAAATGTCTATGCACCTGACATGAAACCCATGGCGGCATCTTGGCAAGACTCTCACTTTGTCACCATCCATAAATTCACCCAGGCAGATGGGACAATCCGTCGCTAGAATATGAATTCCTGATCCATAAACTGACACCGGAATCCGCCTCAATGTGCTCTTCTTCAACCCCGTAGCAGCTAGGCATTCAGCCCTTGCATCTACCGACTCGATAGAAAATCTCCGGCTACATCTTAAGGCACACCTCACAATTGAATTTAGTCCAAGTGCGCATTAATGCACAGAGCAGAGCTGCTAGGATAATTATCATGTTGGTGTCGAAACTTGCTTCCTTGGAGTAACCATGAAGTGAATTGCTTTCATTGCTAGCTTGTAGAGCAGGGTGTGTATCAAGAAGTAGCCGGTGAGTAAGATAATAAGATTCCATAGTCCCAGAAGTTGGTTCAAGTTAATTCAGTTCTAGAATTGCAGCAGCAAAGAGTAGGATATATATGCTCCGAAATCTGAAAGCCCCTTTCTAATTCCTTGGCTTCAGATCACTATGATGTTTCTTGTTATGCAAAATTGACTAGAGGTTTGCACTGATCAACGTCAATTTAAGTGAAAATCCAACCACAAAGGAGAGGGAACACGAAATCATCTTTGTCATATGATCAATTTTGTGTTGCTTATAACCACCTGCTCCTTTAGTGATGGGAAATGAAAGAGGAGATAATAGAAATTAAACAAGTGGTGGGTGTTTTTGCATTTATCTTGTGTTTCCGTAGAACGAAGGGAAGAGACAAACAACGCCTAAAACGAAGCTTCTTGTCTTTTTGGAAAAACAAACTGAGATGTTTCTTCCTAAAAACTGAGACCTGATGGTATAATTAGACCTTTCCTAGTGGCAATCTGATCTAAAGTTCAAATAGACAATTTTGTTTTCCTGTTTTATTTGCCTTTAAAAGTGATAAGATGAGTTATGAAAATACAGAAGCACGAAGCTTAGATGAATTAGATTTTCTGGGGACTTGGGTAGCTAGTAAACGAAGATGTGGGGAAGGACACAGCTACGCACTGATAAGAAGATACCACATGAGAGTGAGTTATATCAACATAACTAGTAAATTTTCTCGCGTAGCGCGATTACAAAAAAATTTACTTAATTTATGAAAATATTTTTAAAATAAAATCTGAAAATTTAAGTGTACAACAATAAAAAAATCTTAAATTCTATCTTACAATCAAATAATATTGAAATTTAGGCCGCAAAAGACTTACAAAACTTTTTTTAAAAAATCGAAAATATAAGTTTGCAATAATTGAAAATATCTTAAATTTATCTTATAATTGGAGAATCTAAAGTTAAAATATATAATTCCAACTCAGAAGTATCTCAAAAATTTATATTTAAACTCTGATTATTTTATCCATCGAACTGTCCTTCTAATATTAAAATCAAACTAAAATTTTAAAGTCAAACATAATCTTAAGGAAAAATAAAAAGAAGTCGTGATAGTACAATCACCACGCTAACTTTTCTGTTCTATTTCAAGATTTTTCTTTAAAAAAACTTAGAAATACTTTTCTCTACTTTTCATAGTTAGAAATGTACACTTCATTAAAGAAGATTTTTGGTAAAACATAATTATCTTCTTCTCTTTTAAAATTTTTATCAATTGTTCCTATTTATTTTATGTGTTTCATTTTTTTCTTCTTTTTATTTTAAATCAATTTTCTTCAATTCATCGGCTCCTCATCTTTTCAAAATTATCCCGAAAATTGATATTAAATAGCGATTGTTTTTTTTTCGATTCTGCATTGGTACTTATATTTGGAGGGATTAATGGAGTTTGAGAGTTCATGCAGGGTAATTCTACTTTGGATAAATTATTTTATTTTTAAAGACGATTTTATTCTCAAAGTTTAATCTAAAATCTCTAATTAATAATTGAGGGATATGAGATTAAATTTTATATTTAAGGTATTTGAAAAGACTAATTGGTATAAAAGAAGAGTAGCTGATAGTAGCACTCACTTGAACAAAAGAACAATCCATCAAATTCTCAGCATTACCAAGCCTTATAACATCATCATGCACGTACCTTCTTATGTGCAAATTAAAGAAAATAAAAATATTCTCACTTACAAAATTATTTATTACATTTATATATATATATATATATACATGCTTAAACAAATTTTGATGAAAATAAATAGAAAGTGATCTGGAAAAAGTGGTGAGTGCAATTATAGCTACTATATTTATAGGCCTATTATTTCTAGTGTTGTCAATGCTTCAATTATATGTAAATTTTAGGTGATGAATTAATTAAATTTAATAATTATTTTCAGGGGAGGGGAAAAGGCTCTAAAAAAGAATTTTTAGTCATAATTAAGTGAATTAAAAGAGGAAAAATTTGAGTTTTTTACATAAAATAAATGGTAAAAAAAATTCACAAGACCAAAAATAAAAAAAAGTAGAAAGTGAAGAAAAAGCTAAAAAAGATGAATCCAAATATAACATGAAGAGGTATAAGAATTAACACCAAAAATATAATATGAAGAGACTCAAGAATTAATTAACATATAATTATTTAGAGATTAATACACATTAAAACTATTATATTTACAAATGATCTAACCTCTAATTGGGTTAATGGGTTTTAATGCAAACCTATTTACTATTATTTAGAAAAAAGTTATACTCATAATCAATTACCAAGAAAATTAGAAGTTAACAAAATAGGAAATCATTAAAAAGTTGGGAAAAACATAGTTTTATGATCTTAGAAGTATGCCACGCCACTGGTCCTAAGACCATAATTATATAATATATAGATGAAACATTCAAAAATTCTAATTAGTACCATATGCATCATGCATTAAATTTCAACAATAATTATAATTAAGCTTATAGAAGAACAAAGCTATTGGAGTTTCATATTCGTATTGAAAAATTTAAAAGAAACTCAAACATCATATCATAATTATAAATATTTTAGATTTTGTATTAGACATTGTCTTCTCAAATTCCACTGACTTCAAACTAAAAGAATACAAAATTCAAGTAATAAATGAGGGGATCAAGGAAAAAAATAGAAAAAGATAACTAATTTGGGATGTTTATTTACAATTCTACACAAAAATGTTATAGAATTGGTGCTTGATTGAAGGACAAAAACGTCATTTAACTTATGATGTTTATTTTGGTCTTTTAATTTTATACTTTGGATCTTTTATATATATATTTACATTTATTAAAAGTTAAATTTACTGTTTTAAAATTATTAATAGGAGTGGTGTTTAAGTAAAGGGTAAAATGGTCGCCTATTATTTAATGGACATTTTGGTAATTCAACGTATCAATTAAGGAGCTTCTCACTTATATAGTAATATGATATGCGCGCACACACACACTTCATCTGAATATATTTTTATTTTTTATAGAGAAAATGAAAGGTTGCACCAGTAAATATTTAGATTTTTAATATTACAATATAAAGAATAAAAATAAGTGGAGTGGTAAATTTTGAGACATTTAATTTTTTATAATAAAATAAAAATAAATAGAGTAAGTAAGAATTGACACATTTATTTTTGTATAATAATAAGTAAATATAAATGTGAGAAATATTATTAAAAAAATGAGAAAAAAGATAAATACAATATATATATATATATATATATATATATATATATATATATATATATATATATATATATATATAGAGAGAGAGAGAGAGAGAGAGAGAGATGTGTTGTACTAAAAAAAATAATTTCAAAAATTATTCTTTTAACTCTCTTAATTATATTTTTTTCTTAATTATATTAAATATGTTATATTTAATACTTTCTATACATTGTGATAACATTAAATGATAATAATAATTAAATAAATGAGTTAATAAAATTATTTTAAAAAGAAAAAAAAGTAAAAAAAAATTCACAAAAAAGAAAAATAGAAATGGAGGCCTAACAGGCATGCCATATCAGCATGTCTCTAAGTCTCCTTTATATATACTAGTTAATTTATTCGCGCTTCGCGCGATCTTAAAAAAATTTTAAAAGTTATAATTTAAATCTTTTCAATTATTCAAATACTAAAATAATCACAAAGTATAATTTGTGATATTTAATATTATTATTAATTTTTTAAAAAAATAATCTAAATAAATAAATTTATAACTTTAATCCATATGTATTTGCCAAAATAAATTTTTAAAAATTAAAACAAAAAATCAAATTAAATCAAAGTGTTCTTTTATTTGTTTAAACAAAAAATAAGAAAAAGTAAATACAAGATAAAGTAATCATCACAAAAAGTATCACTAAACACAACATTTCTTATAATGCTTATCTTACATGTAAATTTATGTAAATATTTATGGAGGAACGCAATAAACTATCATAAATTTATACATTAATATTTAAGGGTTATAAAAGAGTAAGATATAAGCATTATTTGGATTATTAAAAATATAGAGTTATGAGGATAAAAAGGTGTGAGTTTTATAGATGAGTTTTTAAATTTTATGATAAATAAAAAAAAAAACTAAAACAAAATATATATATATATATATATATTTCTTGACCTTTAAAAGGTGTTAACTCATCTGTTAGAATAAATACGCATTCATGCTATAAAGAATCTGTTAAACTTAATTAATCATAAATAAATGTTAGATTAATAAAAATTGATTTTCTTCAATAAAAATTATAAGATTAATATTTTATCATTATTTTATTATGATATAAAAAGTTGCGGGAGTATTGAAAATAAAGACCAATTAAGTTTTACATTAAAAAAGTTTAAAGAAATGACTTTTTAATTTCTTAACATTTAATATTTAATATAATTAAAAGAGTTAAAAGAAATTATGATTTTAAAAAAATTTAATAGTCCCTTCTCTTCCTTTAGAAAAAAATGTCTGCCAACAATTAATACAAATAATGATTTCAATTTGAAAGTATATCTAAAAAAAATTTTCTTTTACTTATAAAATAAATTTTCAAACTTGAATTTGTTTTCAAATTGGAATGAAACATTGATACACTGACAAAATAGTATTTTCGGTTAGCATAATCAAGTTTAATTTTAGGTGGAGCGCAGACGAAGTTGAGAGAGTACTATAAAAGTTGATGAACATGTTTATATATACTATACACTACCAAAATACTTTGGTATGTAGTTGGACTTTTATTTTTTCATATTGTGTTTGTCATATAATATCTCTTCATCTTTTTGTCTTTCTTTTTTACGTTCACATATGTTATTTTTTAAAATAAAAATTATGACTTGTATGGTTGAAAAATACGACTAAAAAAGAAGAGAGAGAAAATAGTTAGGAAATTGAACCCAAAAAATGATCTTAGAACAAGCATATAAAAAATTAATAAAATCAGAAACTCATTCATAAGTTGTTTCATGTTAAGGCATGACATACACAAAAAATAAATTTTGAACGACTACATCTTCTAAGCTTATGTTGGGATATTATATGAAATTTAACTTATACGAAAAAGATATTAAAGCACAAATTTCTATACTTTTTGTCATTATACTAAAGAAAGAAAGATCTAAATATTGGTAAGGATAAGTAAGAGGTCTCCTTACTACAACCAACCAAACAAAAAATTATATAAAATGGGGTTATATAGAACAAAAGCGGAGATAGGTACAATAGAATAGAGAAAATATTAAAATACGACATAAACAGTAGCTTCCACATTAATATTATCTTTTAAATTTTTTGAAAAGCAGACTATAAAATAAAATCCATTTGTATCAGAATGTTAATTTCTACAAGACATTTCTAAAATTTAAATACTTCTAATTTTGACTGGACATCAAACGACATAAATAAGTTCACAAAATTTTCTTGCTCTTCTGGAGATGGAAGCTGCGGCGACTGCATCTCACACATAGCGTGTGTGTCTTATTCCTCCTCTTCCTGAAACTTCATGTTCCTTTCCCCATTGCAGTGCAGATGCAGAAACCCTAGCGTCTTCTCTATCAATAATATCTATATGTTCTAATAGATATGAAATTATATTCATCTCAAAAAAAATCTACTAACAAACTATGACAATGTGAATATGAGAATAGTCTTTGCTTTACAATTTATTTATATAGATATACATGGAGAAAACACTATAAAGTATCATAAAATTTATAAATTAAATATTTGGAGGTTATGAAATGAAAGGTTTGTGAGTTATTCAGATTATTAAAGATATAGATTATGAAAATAAAGAGATGTGTGTTATGAAATGAAATTTTCAGCAAATTTATTAAGAGAAATATAAGAGAAAAAAGTCAAAAAAATGAGAAAAAAGATAAATACAAATCCTAGCCTATGAGAGGTGCCACCTCACTTTCTATTACTTTACTTTATAATATATATAAATTGATTCCTATAATATTCTATATACTAATGTCACACCCCACCTTAGGGGGTATGACGGGCATCTGGTGCCTGCTAGACCCTGGCTCTATTTCAAGAAACGAACCGGCTATATAGCAGCTGTAAATACAGCCCCCGGCCGATTAGGCCTATAGCCACCTGCAATGCACAACAGCTAACCAGAATGATGACACTATAATCTGAAGCAACTACTACTCACATTTGTGACCGATAAGGTCACTAACTATAACCAGAAGAAGGCCTCACGCGGCCATCATCAACAACTAAACACATATATACATACACAGGCCCACACGACCGGCTCCACCACCACAGGAAAACATCAGACTGCAAGCCTCTAGGAAGTAATAATAGAATGGTCGGGACAGGGCCCCTACCTACCCAAACTGTAATAAAAAAGGAAATAGGAACAACCTCCGACTGTCTAGCTCCGGAGGATAGGAGCTGATAACTCTGCTAACTGGATCACGAGAGATCGACTCCTCGTCTATGTGTACCTGCAGGAAAGCAATGCAGCGCCCCCACGGGCGTCAGTACCACTGGTACCGAGCGTGTAAAGCAAACTGAAATATACTACTGAAATGGGTAACAACAATAACATGACATATAAGCAGGAAGTAGCTGAGTCTATCTGGCTGAGGATAATTGGGGAGAGTTTACCTATTCTGTAACTAAACTGGGCGTACCTTACGACGTGTCGTCCTACTGTCTATCAGTATCTAATAGCACATATAGATATACATATAAATACACACAATACCTGACCGACCCCCATAAGCCGGAAGGTGCCAACTAACAGAACAATCTATTTACTCCTACCCAGGTCTAAACCAACCAAAAATAAGTCACTGCACTCATCTGATAAATGTGAGCTCCTCCTACCAGCCCCCTTGGGTACGTAGCTCAGGCCTTGGCCTCTGACAATGAACTGTGTCTGAGTCCGAAGACTCCTGCCTCTGGGCGCAATCGCTCAACGGGGTAATCTACCGCTGTATCTGTGACTGAAACTGCCCCTGGGTGCAAACACGCAACAGGGTAATTTTATAAAAATCTGTATCTGAAACTGCCCCCGGCCACAAGCGCACAAAGAGTAGTCTGCCCTGTAAACAGGGTAATCTGGCTCTGCACAGAGTGAACTGAACTGCCCCTGCAAGCAGGGTAATATGGACCATATTATTATTATGGTGGTCAGCCATCATCGTCCTCTAGGCGGACGGCATCGCCCGGCTGGGGGCGGTATCTGAATCTGGTATTGACACAGCTATAACCCAGGGGCGGCGGGGATGCTAAAGGATGCCCACATGCCATAACAAGTCTCAACATGCAAAACACATACACAGCAAACATGCTCAAATGAAAAATACTAATCATATTCTCTTCTTTTATTTCAAGGCCAGTCCGTATTAAACAACTGATGCTATATTCTGTTTTACACTGTTTCTGATTGCTGGGCTAACTGCTACCTGGCCTTTATCTATTTATTTGATTAATGTTATCCGTGATCCGAAGCTATACCAGTTTCTAGAGCCATATCTGTTTTTGGAGCTATATCTGTATCTGGAGCTATATCGGTGTCTGGAGCTATTTCTATATCTGATTACTGATCTGATTATATCTGGATATAACTCAATAACATAGAACATGCCATCTATAACGGGATATAGCTCAATAATATAAAATGTGCCATCTATTACCGGATACAGTATCAACAAATGTAATACATACTATCTGTAATCTTGCTAATTCATTATACTGCTTTTACAACTTCCATTCTGGGTATTACATAAGAACATGCTGAGCTACTAGCGGATACCACATTACTATCTGAAATCATCTGACTATCTGTTATTCTGATTATCGCATGATACGTAATGATATACTAGCATGCTTGATGGAAATTGTACTGAAATCGTTCCTGTACGCTGGGTATCTGTTAATAGCCTTTATTCTATTTATTTTCTAAACTGTACTTCCTGGCTTGCTGATAGAATAGCTTTACATACCTGGTTTCTGAGTACCCGACTGACCGATGTGATTTCCATCGGTACTTCTGCTGTTTCTCCCAACTACATTCATATACATGTCAATTAGAACTAAATACATTAATATCCGGGAGAAATTATCACTTTTGATATATATTTATCCCAAGCTTCGACTTATCGAAAAACGGTCAAAAACTCGTTATTTCTCGATAGTCCAGAAGGGATAAATGCTCACTGTAAGGCTAGGAACACATTGGTACTAATTTAAAGCAATTCTATTTACTTTACCTCGGTAGCACGACGTTTCGCCGGCCAAATTTCACGAAACCAACTCCGTAGGATTGCTCTTTGCAGCTTTATACCTCGGTATCTAAGCCGAAACGGAGTTTAGACCATGTTTCATAGCGTAATCGGCAAGAAATATAAGTAAATAGTCGTGGGTTTCCTCTTCCCTATCTATATTCCCCTGTTTTCTGGAAATTATTGATATATATATATATGAAAAAACCGACTTTTCCCTTTTTTTTTTTCCTAAATCCCTTAACCAACATGCCATTAGGCTATTTATTCATTTAAAATTTACAGGGTGTAACAACTAAAAGCTAAAATTACATAAAAATAAATATTATTATACCATTAAATATTTCACAAAGAATTATTTAGATGATGATGAAGGAGTAAACCTATTTATTATTTAAAGGGTATATTAGTCTCTCAATATTTGGAGGTGGTTTTACTATTTTAACTTTTCACTTTTTGTTTTCCCACTTATATAGTATTATTATTATTATTATTATTATTATTATTATTATTATTATTATTATTATTATTATTATTATTATTATTATTATTTAGTTAGTTATTTATTTATTTATTTATTATTATTTATTATTTACATTTATTCCTATTATTATTATTATTATTGTTATTTATTAGTTATACTTATTTATTTATTTGAACTTTTCACTTTTTGACTTCTCACTTATATAGTAATAAATATATAATTAAATATGATATAATAAAATATTAATATTTAATTATGTGTTTAATTAAAATTTAATTTAGTGAAGGGGCAAAATGGTAATCTAACTTTTCACTTTTTGGCTTTCCACTTATATAATAATATGATATGATGTGATTTTTATATATTATATTTATTTTTATTTTATTTATTTATTTTATTTAGTGGAGAGTTAAAATGGTAATGCAACTTTGAAGTTAGGAATTTTTTACTTTTATTATATTTTAATTTGATTTATTTTTATTGTTAATTGTTTATTTTATGTAGTAGAGCCTGTTTAATGACATAACATTATGACATTAATTAAATAAATGAAATAAAAAAATAATTTTAAAATAGAAGAAAAATTCAAAAAAACCAAAAAAAAAGTAGGAATAAAGTCTCAGAGGCATGCCACATCAACATGCCTCTAAGTCTCCTTTATATATATATATATATATTAATGTTAGTATCCTGTCTTTTCAAAGGTTTGATGTCATGGTCAAATTCAAAATTTTAATTTCACACGTTATATCTTTAAGGGCCGTTTGATTCAATGAATTAGATAGACTAGTCCCGTTAGAATTTTGGGATTAAGTTTATTTTATGTTTAGTTAGAGGTATTAGCTAAATTCGGTATCAAGATCAAGACTATAATATGAATAACTTATTTTATATAAAGGTGAGATAAGTTATTCTATATGAAAAGTAGGATAAATATTAAGGTTGTAGTCCTGATGTTAATCCTAAAATTATAATCATCAGACAATACCTACGAATATTTTCGTTCATATGTTTTTAAAATTAAATTTGAAATAAAATTTTAGTTGATGTTTTAATGAGCTTGAGGTTTAACATATATATTGATATATTGCATCAAAATATTAAATTTAGATGAATTCAGAATCAAAATTATTTGATGTCCTTACTTGAGAAAGTAAAATATTAGTATTACCACCAAAGTCTTGTAGTTGAATAGTTGAGATTTTATTTTTTTAGAAAAGTTTCAAGTTCAAACTTTGAAAATGAAAAATATCTCAATAAAGAAATTGCACATTTTAGTTGACCTACGGGGCACAAATTAATTAGAGGTTGTATGTTAAGAATGTGGATTACGGTACCTGATCCCTCTCTAATCACAATGAGTTTCACATCATAAATGTTAAAAATGATTATTTTAGAACAAAATCCGTAGAAGGAAAAAAACAAGGAGCGTCGAATTCCCAACATTCCTCTAAATTGAGAGGCAAATAATTAAGTCAGTCTTCTTTATTTCATTTAATCAACTTCTAAAGTGGCTCAGTCCCTTGCCTAAACTGAAAAGTTACCATCTTTAGTCTTCTGTCCTTTTTTGGTCCATTCCCCTGACAAATAGGATAGAAAAGAAGATGAACTTTTTGGTCCCATTTTTAACTAGTGATTGTCAATTTCCCTTTATAACTATGAATTTGAAGTCCACTTGTCTATAACCAATTTGGCATTTTCATCAGAAAAGAAATTGGTCAATTTGGTATAGTCGTGATCCACTGGTAACTTTGAGGGTTTATACAAAAGTCATATTTGAAACATGATCTGAGTTATGACATATCTTAATAGAAGAAAGAATCACTCCATAGGTAATTCGCATTAAATAATGTTTTTTTAACATTCATATGCATCAAACAAATGAATGTAAAAAAAAATAAAAAACGAGTCTTGTGTATAAACTTTATTGTACATGCATGTATTTTTAGTTTAATTTATGAATTTTGCAATTAAATTATTTAATTTACTATATTATCAAATACAAATAAATTTTTTGCACATGGCTAGACCTAGACAAGTGGTCCTGCTCCCTGATCACTCTTTCCAATTATGTTCCAACAGGATCAGTCACGTCTCGCTCTCACCTACTTTGTGTACATCGCATTTAAAATCTTCATAATTCATGATCCACAAAACTTAATATATCCTTTTGTTGGTTTTTTATAGTGTTATCATCATAGAAGCAACGACTATGGCCACCAACAAGGGATGAAACAATAATTATTATAGTATATATATGATTATCCTGGTGTTTAGTGGTGAAGTCAGAAATTTTATTAAGGGTATTCAAAATTTAATATATATATATGAAAAATAATTTTTGATTCATATACATCGAATAATTTTTTTAAACATTGTATAAATTTTTAATAAAGGGTATTCGTCAAACCACCATTTGTTATGCATATCGTGTTAGTCAAAACCGGATATCGATTAAGTACTTGTATCAATTATCTTATCATAAATTTACACTTTACTTATTTTCTTCGTTTCAATTTATTTGTTTTACTTTTTTTTAGTTCGTTTTAGAAAAGATGTCTCTTTTCTTTTTTGATTACTCTTTAAATCTAACTTTTCACATGACATTTTCAAGATCACAAGATTAAAGAATATTTTACTGCATTCTACATATCTTTAGCTTAAAACCACAAAATTCAAAAATCTTCTTTACTTAAATTCTGTGTGAAGTTAAAATCACACAAAAATAAATTAAAACAGAAAAAATACGTATTTTTTATTACCACGAGTATTGAAAACTGAGACATGCTTGTATTTCATTAATATAGTTTTGATCGAAGCACCTGTAGACGTTAAATTTTATCAAATTTAAATTCATAAAGAATTTGGATTATCTTAAATTCAAAATATATTAATCCAAATAAATATTATGAATTAATATAATTGGATTAATCATTTGAGTCCAATAAATATGGATTTAATTAATGGTCCAATTTCATTGGGTTAGCCCATCAAATTGGGCTACAAATGATAAGCTCATTTTAAGGAGCCCAAGATGTCATCTTCCTAGAGGCCCAAATTGGTGCCACGTGTCAAATGACGTGTCACACCAAGTCAAATAAAAGAGCCAATGGGATCATGTCACATGCCAAAAATGACACAACATGCCTAGTCAAATCAAAGGCAAATGAAAATATGCCGCGTGTATAAGTGATATGTTCTGACCAATCAAATATCGCCATGTCAACTTAAATTTGATTGGTTGAAAAAAGTTCGTCCTTATCGCAACTCTTCCTTCTTCGACTATAAATAGGGGTCTCATAATTCTGAAAAAAGGATTTGAATTCCAACAATAAGCTAGAGAGAGCTTGTGGATCAAATGCTGCAAATTTTTCTACAAGCTATAAGCATTTAAGCTCTCTAGTTTTTCTCTACAAGTTTCAGAGATCAAAACAATGATTCAAGAACAAGCTTAAAGATCTTGAATTTAAACACGAATCAAGATCTAGACTACCAGATTCAAGATCAAGCTCAAAAACCCTTGAATTCAAGTACACATCAAGATCAAATTCATCAAGTTCAAGATCAAGCTCAAAAACCCTTGAATTTATATTTGAAAGGAAAAATCAGAGGATTAATAGAGATTGTAACACTCATATTGATAATAAATACTATGATTATTGTGATATTTTTTCCGTCTTGATTATTATTTTCTCGATGTGAGATTTTATTGTCTACAAATTCTGGCACGCCAGTGGAACAATTTCCACCTCTCATCTCATCTTTTCAACCTTCAAGAATCAAGAACATCTAAATGGCTTCCAAGAAGATCAACTCCAATTCAACTTCCCCCAAGGTTGCCACTCCAAGTTCTCCGCTGAGGTGTAAAGCATCCTCGGTGTTACTTTGGACGTTTTGGACCAGTCATGAGAAGCAAAGCAAACATGCTAGGACAACAAACACTCCAAGTGTCATCTGCATCAACTCCAGTCTTTGGATCTTCATCCCCAAAAGGAGCAAGATCCTCTACCAACACATCAAAGAAGAAGGCAATGTTGCTGAGAGAATGAAGAAGACTTTGCCTCTACTCGACCTCTATGGATCCAGAAACTCTACTACGAAGAGAGATGATAATACTTCGAGCGGTGGGTCTTCTCCACTCACACCACATAAGGTGAGCCTGTCGAAGATCAACTTATGTGATAATCCATGCTATTCTCCAACATTCCCAACAATCATGCAAGCAGTGGTAACCGATGCTTCATCTATGGAGGAGCAGCTAGCAAACTTGACGAAGGTAATTAAAGGCCTGACCAAGTATGTGTGAAATCAAGATGCTCGGATTGAGAAATTGATGAACAAGGAAACGACCTAGTAGAGGGAGAGTCTAGTCATGCACCTGGAAAAGCTCCAGAGTTCAAGAAATTGAAGCTCCCGCAAAATATGCATCGGCTGCTAAGGAAATTTCAGTTTCTTCTGAAGGGATGATTCCACTTGACCAGCTGAAGGAGTTCATTGAGGGGACTATCAAGAACAAGTACAAAGTTGCTTCCAATCCCTCTTTCACATATGCAAAGCCGTACACCATAAGAATCAATAGCCTTAAGATGCTCGTCGGTTATCAGACACCTAAATTTCAGCAGTTTGAGGGCAAGGGAAACCAAAAGCAACATGTGCACATTTTTTTGAAACATGTAACAATGCAGGGACTTATGGAGACTATCTTGTAAAGCAGTTCATCCGCTCCCTTAAAGGGAATGCCTTTGATTGATACACAATCTTGAGCCTAATTCTATCGATAGTTGGGGGTAACTGGAGCAAGAGTTCCTCAATCGCTTCTATAGCACAAGGCATGCTATGAGCATGGTGGAACTCACAAATACTCGCCAGAGAAAAGATGAACCGGTCATCGATTTCATCAATCATTGGAGAAATGCAAGCCTAAAATGCAAAGATAGACTTAGTGAAGCTTTTGCAATAGAGAAGTATCCAAGGAATACACTGGGGACTTCTCTACATCTTACAAGAAATTAAGCCAAGTTCTTTTGAAGAGCTAGTACTACTCGTTCTCATGACATGGAGTGAGCATGTCTTCTACTGGAAATGGAGTGATGCCTGTTTTTAACCCTCGTAAAGGGAAGGAAAAGGAAGAACCCAAAATATTGAGCAAGTTTGTTTCCAAGAGTGACAACAAAGAATCCATGAATGCTGATTGTATCACCTGTGAAGTTCATTACAAAGGTGAGCAAGAAGCAGAGTATGAAAACAACTTCCTCTTAAGGTAACTAAAATCTAAAATTAACCATAAAGGAAATGCAAGAAAGGGAATACCCCTTCTTTGATTATGATGTCCTTGAGATTTTTGATGAACTACTTGAGTTAAAATTCATTGAATTGCCATAGATGAGGTGGCCCAAAGAAGCTGGAAGAATAAATGATCCAAATTATTGCAAGTATCATCGGCTTGTGGTCACCCTCTTGAGGAGTGTTTTGTGTTCAATGACAAAATTATGCAGCTAGCTAATGAGAAGAAGATTGTGCTTGAGGATGATAAGGAAAGTGCTAATCAAATATCTATCACCTTTGGCTCTCTTGATCCGGTCCAAATATGCAACCATGAAGAGTGTAAAGAAGAAGGACCATTAAAGCAAGGTAAAACCCAAGTTGATGACGATGATGGTGAGGGTTGAACTTTTGTGACTAGACAGAGATGCTCCAAAGCACGCCCACAGAAGGAATTTTCTAAACAACTAACAAGAAAGAAAATAGTGAGAAGACCAAGAAATCAAAAACATGTTGAGCAGTCAAAGAAACCAAAAGAGGAGGTGCGGTACCATCAGAAATCACGACGTTCTGTGACATTGGAGGAATTCCTACCAAGTGGGTTCTACATAAAGATTGCTCAAAACAACATTAAGGCATCATGCTTTAATACCAAGGAAGAGGTGAAGAATGTAAGTCTATCAACATTGTCTTCATCATCGTCGGAAAAGCTTTTTGAGCCTTCTCTTCAAGAAGTTCAAGCATGTGATACAAAAATCACATTTACAGATGACGATCTTCTACTTGTGAAATACTGCACAATCTTCCTTTATACATGGTAGGTCACACGCTTGAGAAGAGGATAAATCGAATCTTGATAGATGATGGATATGAAGTTAACATTCTTCCTATTCGCACCATGAAGGAACTCGGAATCTCACTTGAGGAACTTTTTGAGAGTCTCTTGATGATTCAAGGATTTAATCAAGGGGGCAAAGGGCCATAGGTTCTATCAAGCTAGAGATCAACATTAAAGATTTGCGATCAAGTGCATGGATTCATATAACTGATGCGAATAATTCATATTGTATGTTGCTTGGAAGACCTTGGATACACGAGAAAACAAAATAGTTCGGTCCTTCTACTATCAATGTCTGAAGTATCTCGAGGATGGAGTCAAGAAGAAGATAACTGTTGATGATAAGCCATTTGTAGAAGCTGAATCACACTTTGTTGATGCAAAGTTCTACTTAAAAAACTACATTGTGAAAGAAGTAAAGTCGACAATGTCTCACATAAAAGAGCTTATGAGACTGCTGAAAAAGTTAAAGTTGGCAATGAGGAGCCGCACTCCCTTTCAAATAAAGGGAACATTGGGCCTTTGAAAAAGAAGATAATAAATGTGCTCCTCTATATGATGAAGGTGAAGAAAGAGAAAGGTCAATCGTCCGACACCCAAACAAGTTTACCAAAGGGGCTAACTTTCCCTATCAGATGGATTGACATGATTAACTTATCCTCAAATCTACTTGGAGTGTTTGGGGTTCAAATTCCTCTACAAAATGTGGCACTCCCTACAAAACTCACAGATGAAGGTTTTGATCCAAATGCCTACAAGTTATTCGCAAAGGCTGGGTACAACCCTAATGAACCATCAAAGTTAGGGAAACTCCCATCAGAATCTTCCATCAGGAAATCACGTGAGGTTTTGGGGTATAAGCAACCACTACCAATTCGCATCTCCATAAGAAGGGAAACTACCAATTACATCACTATCAAAGACGAGTCTGGTGCGCCTGAAAAAAGACCTTCTGTCTTTGACCGATTGGGGAAATCAACTGCGAGAACTTCTATGTTCAAAAGGTTAGGCCTATTGAAGAAGAAGAACAAGTTCCAGAGAAACTATCAAAGTGTAAGAATGCCCACTTTATTTAAGAATGAGAAAGATTTTCAAAGTTTGATTCCTTCTAGAATGAGATGACAAATGAAACTTGTTTCATGTGGGGAGGTGTTAAAGGCAAAGAATCACACTGTGGTTTATACCAAGGAACGCGATGAAGATGAAGAAAGTGTAGGCTCTTCATGTACACAAAGTAAGCACGATACCTCATCTCAAATGGAGGTTAATGAGAATCTAGAGGATGTCATCTGGTGTTATCACATAGTTGTCAATGATAGCAATCCTCAGGAGGATGAAGATGCTGGAGATGATCCTCTAGAACATAATGAAGGAGTGAAAGCCACAGTAGACTCTCTGAAGGAAGTTAATCTTAGTACCGATGAAGATCCAAGGCCAACCTATCTAAGTGCTTCCCTCACAATTGATGAAGAAATTGCTTACATGGATATACTTAGAGAATATAAGGATGTGTTTGCTTGAAGTTATAGGAAGATGCCTGGAATGGATCCCAAAGTAGTGGTCCATCAACTTGGACTCAAGAATGGTGCTCGTCCTGTTAAGTAGGCTCAAGGATATTTCAGATCAGACTTGGTTCCATTAATTGAAAGAAAAGTTAAAAACTCATTGAAGCTGGCTTTTTTCATGAAGTTAAATACCCCACATGGATTTAAAGTATTGTTTTCGTGAGAAAGAACTGTCGCGCCCCATTTTTCTTGCGAAAAGCGGGCTACAACATGTGAAGACTCTTAAGGGTTTATTGTGAAAGAAGAGTCGCCACCTAACAAATTGAGGTGCATTAGGGCACCGTTCTAAGCTAAAAATCTTGTTTGATTACCTAAGTCACCAGAGTCGGAAAGGGCTTAAATTACCTTGAAAGGAAGGTGTTAGGCACCTTTCGAGGTCCACAAATGTGGTTTCCGGCCGGATTCATTAATACGTGGGGAATTAACTAGGCAACTAAATAAAATTCATTTTAATCTATATTATTCGTACTTAAACTTGATTAATAAAAATGAATAAATAAACAAATAAATAAAACTTGTAGACAAGCGAGAAGAAAGAAATTGGAGGGGATGAATTTTAAAAGTAATTTATTTTTTTAGTCAACAATATATACAATGAATATTGCAAATAAAATAATGAAAATAATGTAATGAAGGTAGAATAACTTAGAAATTCATACAAAATGCAACCAAATAAAAATTTATTTTAAATAAGGGGCCGAACCTCGATGAGGCGCCTACGTATCCCTTAAGGGAATCAGGCCAGACGTAGTTCTACTAATAAAGGGGGTTTATTTTAACCTAATGGGATCACCCTGTGCAACTTAAATAATACTTCGCAACCATTTGAATTGCTCGTATTATTCAGCGAGCACAAACTATCATGTACCGTCTACCCACCTAGTTGATCAGTTATTAACTTAAAGCGCTCTAAGTCACAAAACTAACGTCCTAGTATTTGCCTACCCGTCCCAAGCCTAGTTTCCAAGAGGTGCTGGACAACTATTTGGATTTGGGGTCTAAAGTTCTTAGGGCTTTTAGAGGGATTAGATGTCAAACATAGAATCCCCACCCCCAGACCCCTCTTCACTATTTATTATTATTTTTTTACAGTTATTACATGTTGCTGAAAATACGTAAATACACCACCATACATTAAAATAATGAATAAGTGAAAAATAATAGCAATCTGCAGCCCCTCTCTTCCCAGCAACTCTTCTTCTCCATTCAAGAAGAACCTGTTAGACAAATAATACTGCAACTATACACGTACAAGTAGATACATTTAATTTTTAATTACTTGGTCGAGCATGAACACGTGAGATAAAATTATAGACATATATATGATAAAGTAAAAACATCCAACATCACAAAATACACATTGGTAGAAAATTAAACAGGGCATTAGAAATAAACTGACCAGTTAACGACAATTTCGGCAAATATCGAGAATCAATAATTCGAGCAGTCTTCCACAATTAATATTCCCAAATTTCAACACATCAAGATCACGAGAACCTCAAGGGTTCCGAGCAGTGCTTGTGTTGAGGAGGGTTTAGGGGAAATATATAAAGAGCGCGAAAAAGCAAAGCAATGCTAAGAATAAAGTATTTCAGTTTTTTCAGTTTTTTTTTCAAGGTCCCCCCCCCTCCCCCCCCCCCCCCCCCTCTGACTAAAGAAGAGGAAGGGACTGCTTTTATAGCAGAAATAGAAGAAGTTTAAAGGGAAAGGGAATATTAAAATAAATTCCAAATAAATACTTACCATACATAAATAAATTATTCAATTTTAATAAATAAATAAATCAGGAAAAGAAATATCTCTCTACCATAACCGCAAATATTAAAAGAGAGGAAAGAATCAGTCAATTTTAAATTTAGGCAAATCAAGCTGTCGCTTAATAATTAAAAAAATTAATAAATTACCATAAATACTAAATGATATGTCTTCCAACTTAGGTAATAAAGGAAATGAATATGTAGTCATGATTTTAAGGAAGGTAATTAAAGATTTAAAAATCAGGATGTTAGATCGAATCAAAATTTATCGTGTCTTAAAGCTGTCAACATTATGACCAAACTATTACTGAATATTCTGTGAAAGGAAATAAATATTTCGATGCCATACCTATATTTATCACAATAAGCGAATACCAAAATTGTTATTATTGGCTAAAGGAAATAAGGACCGGGAAACCTAAATCACAGGAAAGCTCTCCCTTAAACAAAAATGCTGAATCAATTATGTAGAATAAATCAAAATTTCCCAAATTGATTCAGTACCCAAAATTATTATATTAAACACATAAAATTATAAAATCACAAGCTACTGTAATAAGTATTTTGTCAAAAAATAATCCGGTAAAATAAAACTGTCTAACTTAGCTTAAGAAAGAAGAGAGAATTATCCTTAACCATCATGCAGCTTATCGAGCATGGTCTAATAGTAGATCTCTCTGTAGACAGAGGTACAAAGAGAGTATAAATCCATTTCGACACAAGATAGACCATACAGTAACATGTATAGTACTATTAAGGTCTTGATTTATTTCAGCAGTCCAGAGAGAACATAAGAATCGCGATTTTCACGTATAAACACATACTAAAATAAAGACCCTAAATAACCAAATAAAATCCCAGCAGAATCATAGTAGAGTATGAATTTCATGTACGGTAAATCCAAAATGAGCAGAAAAAGGATAATCGAATGAGGCATATTACTAATAAACGATATTATTTTTTGATCTACATAACATAAACAAGAACATCAAAGGAGAGAAGATTTCAACAACCAAACAAACCATCACAAATAAATCCGCGATGGCCTACCCAGAAAACGAAAGAGGTGTTCGGGTTTCAAATACCAGATCTGCCGTCTCGCGATGGCCCACTTTTAGTGAGGGGAAGATGGTGAGATAGAGGGGAAGAAGATACCGGAGAGGGGAAGAGGGAGAGGAGAAGGGGGGAGAAGGCGATGGGAAGGGTTGTTTTCTGACGGGTTCTGGCCGGAAGTGGAAGAAAAGGAATAAAGAGGGACGTGCGGCGCGGGTTTGGTGTTGTTCGGGTGAGGGGAGAAAAGAGCGGAGGGCTGGGAGTTCCGGCGGCTGCCGGAAGTAATGGTGGTTTTCCGGTGATGGTGAGAGGGAGAAATGGTTAGAGAGAGAGGGAGTGTGGAAGCTATTTTGTGGTGGTGGTGGTGACGCGGTGAAAGAAAGAGAGGGAGAAGGGAGTGAAGAGGGAGAGAGGGCTGCAGGGATGCGGTGGAACACCAGAAATAATGGTAGGTGTTTACCAGCGGGTTGCCGGAGGTGAAAGGGAAAAGAGGTGGTGACGGCGCAAGGGCAAGGGGGAAGAGGAAAATAGAGGGGCGGCGAAGGGCAAGAGGGAAAATAGAAAAATGTTTAGGTTTTTGGAAGAGGGGGATAAGTAAGAAAAGTGGGTTAGGGTTTAATCCCATCCGTAGGATTATATGAGACAAACGACTGAGATTGAAAGTTATAAACATGGGTCGGGTAGCGGGTCTTCTGGCGGGTTGCGAATTGGGTATATGGGTTGAATTTAATTGATGGATGAAATTGAATTTAAATAGTAGCCAGAATGGCAAAAAAGGCTAAAATTGACATAATTTAAGCAGAAAATGGCTAAACTTTAAATAAATTGAATGAAATTGAATAGAAAGTGGCTAGATAAATTGGATGAAATTGGATTTAGCTTCTATTAAATTAATAAATATACTACACTTGTAAATAATGTAATAAATAGATAATAAAATAGTTTAAATTATAGAAAAAATCATATAGACATTATTATTAATATAAATAAATTCTAAATTTGAGTTGACTCATGTAAATATTATATAATTAGTAAATTATTATATCTTATAAATAACTCGATGACTGCGAAATATAATTAGTTTATCCAAAATTATATAACTTTATTATCAACATAAATAATTTATAAATTCAAGTAATATTGTTATACAAATAAAATTTGTAAAATTAGTAAAATTATGTAAATAATTCATAAAGATTAAGTAGAATATACATTTCATGATAAGAGAGTATATTGATACTAAATATATTATATACGACATAATTATTTAATATCAAAAATTTAAAATTAATACCAATTATATGTACATATATATATATATATATATATGTAATTGAAATAATTTTCGCAATATTACGATAATTAATTATTTTATAAATATAAATGTAAGTCAGATATTTATGTAAAAAGGTAAATAAAACATATATATCTAAGCAGCATATAAAGGTGTAGGGAGGTCAAAATTGGGTGTCAACAAGAATAATGGCCAAATTCGAGTATGCATTGACTCTATGGATCTCAATAACCCATTCCCTAAGGATGAGTTTCTGATCCCCATCCCAGAGTTGATGATTGATGTTACCACCGGTTACAAGGCGATGTCTTTCATGGATGGTTCATCAGGTTATAACCAAATCTTCATGGCACCAAAGGATGAAGAACTCACTGCATTTCATACACCCAACGATATTTATTGCTACAAAGTAATGCCTTTGGGTTTGAAGAATGCTGGTGCCACATATCAAAGGGCTATGGAGAATATCTTTGACGAATTGCTCCACAAAAATGTTGAAGGTTATGTTGATGACTTGTTGGTGAAGTCAAGAAAGCGAAATGACCACTTGCAGGACTTGAGAATGGTGTTCGAGTTGCTTCAAAGATATTAACTTAGAATGAACCATTGAAATATGCCTTTGGGGTTAGTTCTGGAATGTTTCTAGGCTTCATTGTGTGACATACGAGGGTCGAAATCAATCAAGCCAAGGTTGAAGCAATTTTGAAAATGCCTAAGCCTCGAAATATTCATGAATTAAAAATCCTTCAAGGAAAGCTAGCGTATCTTAGGAGATTCATCTCGAACCTAGCTGGGAGATGCCAACCATTTAGCCATCTCATGAAGAAGGGTGCTCTTTTCAAGTGGGATCAAGCTTGTTCTAATGCCTTTGAGAGCATCAAGTCATATTTAATCAAACCTCCAGTTCTAGCAGCCCCTGTACCTGGAAAGCCACTGATATTATACATTTTAGCACAAGAAAGGTCTATTGGAGCACTATTAGCCTAAGAGAATGATGAAGGGAAGGAAAATTCCCTTTATTACTTGAGCAGAATGATGACCCCAAATGAGTTGAATTATTCGCCAATTGAAAATTTTTGTTTGGCATTAGTCGTCTCGATCCAAAAATTGAAGCACTACTACCAAGCTCACATTGTTCATCTCATTTCTAGAGCAAATCCCATCAAATTTGTGATATCAAAACTAGTCCTCACTGATTGATTAGCAAGGTGGTACTGTTGATTGATGACCTTGTCGGTCATAGTTCAGTTAGCACCTGCTTTCGCTTTTCAGTTATACCTAGACATCATGGTGGCCTTGTCGGCCCGCAGAGGACTTCCTATATTCATTTGACTCTGGTTAGCTGTTTACCTTCACAGGTGGCTATAGGCCTTGTCGGCCGGGGGTTGTATTTACAGCCGCCATATAGCCTGTCATTTTCTTGACTCCGGAGTTAGAGTCAGCCCTGCACCAGAGGTGCTTAGGCTCAGTCAGATCAGTAGTTCAGATCCTAGTAGGGCACTAGGTGCCAGTCATGCCTCTCAAGGCGGGGCGTGACATTATAATTCTACCTAATCTATTTATTCAGTAAATTTTAAATTATTTAGCAGTAAAAATATTATATTAGTAGAAATTATACATTAATAATATTTTCTTTTTGACAATACCAATCAAAAAAGTTTTTTTTTTTTGACAATACCAATTAAATTTTTTTTTTTAAAAAAAATAAAAGTTAGCAAATTATACCATGCAAATTTATGTGAGAGGGGGAGAGGGACAGATGAAAAATATTAAATTATGTTCGTTATGCAAGGCCGGACGAGTTAAAGGCTCTGCGACTTATGCAAATTTTATCCACAGCTGCACCGCATTCGCCGCGTTCCCATCCTTACAGGCCTACATATTTATTATGTAACTGCACCAGATTTTGTCTTCAAATGAGATTAAGATAGTATTTTGCTGCTTTCAAAAAAATACTTTATCATGTAGTTAATTTCTTAAAAGGTAATCTTCGAAAGGTTGATCTGTTTCACAAAATTATTCCGAAGATAATGAACTTTTATTAATATTTGAATATAAATCCTTAAAAAATAAGTACTATATAAAAGTGCTTTTACGGATCTCTTTTACATTCTGAAGTAAATACATATTACTTGTTGAGCATGCAGTAGCCAAAACAATCGCACATTTGCTCTTTGTTTTTTTATTTTTATTTGGTTAGAAACTTAGAAAAAAAGGTATTCTAAGTTATAAATATCTGGCATAGACAATAAAATTCTCATCTAAAAAACAATAATCAGGATAAAAGATATCGCAATAATTGTAGTATTTATTTAAAAGATGAGTGTTATAATTTTTATGAATTCTCTAATTCTTCTTTTCAAATATAAATTCAAGGGCTTTTGAGCTTGATCTTAAACTTGATGGATATCTTGACTTGTACTTGAATTCAAGGGCTTGAAGCTTGATCTTGAATTTAGTGATCTTGATCTTGACCTGTATTTTAATTCAACAACTTTTAAGTTTGATCTTGAATGTAGAAAAATACTTGATTGTGGCGTTTGATCCACGAGTTCTCTCTAGTTTCTTGTTAGAATTCAGGTCTCTTTTTTTGGATTACAAGACCCTTATTTATAGTTGTGGAATGAAAAATTTGTGACAAGGACAAACTTCTGTCAACCAATCAGATTTAAGTTGACATGACGACATTTGATTGTCAGAACATGTCACTTGTATACTTGATGTTTTTTTATTGGCCTTTGATTTGACTAGGCATGATATGTCATTTTCATGTGTGGTATGATCCTATGGACTCTTTTATTTGACTTGGTGTGATACGTTAGTTGGCACGTGACACCAATTTGGGCTTCTAGGATAAAGTGATATTTTGAATTTAGTAAAGTGGGTTCATCATTTGTAGCCCAAACCAATTGATTAGCCTATTGAAATTGAATCATTAATTAAGTCTATATTTATTGGGACTTAAATAATTTACTCAAATTATATTATTCCATAATAATTATTTGGACTAATATATCTTGAATTTAATATAATTCAAATTTCTTAGAAATCTATATTTGATAAAATTTAATCATCCACAAATGCTTCCACTTCGAGACTTATTAAACTTGAAAAAATCAGTGTTGAAATATTATGAAAGTATCAAATTTGAATTTCAGATCCAGAAAAATACTCATTTTCTAATCCATAGATTCCCGTTCTTAAGAATGCAATTTTATATATGGTAATAGTAATAGACCACACATATATGGAATTCTTGGCAGCTGAGTCCAATTTTATAAAGAATTCCATACTTCTTTAATTAGAAGACACTCATGTAGCTTCTTTAATTAGAAGGCACTTAAGTAGCATCCTTTCCCAATTAAACTAGGACGTAGTCTTGCAAACACTCATGGATTAGTACTTCGAATTAGGCTAGAATTTGGCTGACTCCAAATTTATATATAACAAGGAAACTATTACCGTCTGACTGCATCTATAAATAGATGCATGCTCTTTATTATTTTGCTATCAGTTGCAGCATCGCGAGTTAGAGTAGGGAGCACATGCAAGATAATTTCTTCTACTTTTTTTTCGATTTTTGTCATTTTTCATAGTTTAGCATGTCTGTGGTAGAAAATTTATTCATGATCCATTTAATTTTTCAGAAATCAGATTTCAAGATTTACAACATAGCCGAATTTCAACATTAAAATAAATTTTTGAAGTGAACTTAAAATTTTGTCATGCTGATTTGCACTTTTTCACAACTTAGCATGTCTATGGTAGAAAATTCATATCTTATTGTAGAAATATCAAAATTATAATTCATTTAATTTTCTACAAAATTAAAATTAAAGATCTACAATATAATCAAATTTGAAAATTAAATTCCTTCAATGTAGTTCTACATAAAATTTTGAAGTTAGCATAAAATTCTGTCATGCCGGAAGCATTTTTTTTTTCTGCTTAGCATGTCAGTGATAAAAAATTCATATCTTATTGTAAATATATTGAAATCATGATCTGTTTGATGTTCTTGAAATTTGACTTCAATATCTACAATATAGAAAAATTTCAGAATTAAACTCCTTAAATATTATCCTATATAGATTTTTGAATTTAGCTTAAAATTCTATAATGCTGAAAGTTTTGATCTGTGTGGCTTCACTAAAACTTTCATACCTTGATGAAGAAATGTCAGAATTGTAATCTACTTGATGATCCCGAAACTAGGAACAAAGGGCTACAACATATACAAAATTAAGAGTTATATTCCTTCAGGGTCATTTCAAATAATATTTTGAAGTTAATTCTAGATTCTACCACACTGACAGTTTCAGATTCGCACTGCCTCACCAAATAATTTATATCTTAATGTTGGGATGTCAGAATAAAAAAAATATTTTGGTTTTCACCCAAAACAACTATATGTTTTGCATTCTTTTAGCATCAACAATTTGTGAGCTCCTCCTGCAAATGCCTTTGAGTCTGTCTCGCAAGCATCAAAATGCAAGGTTTTCTCTTTCTTTGTTTTGCATTTTCTTTTTTTTGTCCTTCTTTCCCCATTTTTTGTAGGTCCAAGCGACAATGATAAGTTCTTATTCAAAAGATGACCCATGCATGAAGAAGGTAACCTTACAGTGCAAAAGGATGGATGCTCGTCCTCACCCTAAGAATGGTAAAATCGAGAAGGTAATCTTATAGTGTAAAGGGATGTATGCTCGTCCCTTCTCTAACATTGATAAACTCGAGAAGATAATATTATGGTGCAAAAGGATGGGTGCTCATCCCCGCCCTAAGAATGGTAAAATCCAGAAGGTAATCTTATGATCCAAAGGGATGGATGCTCGTCCCCGCACTAAAAGTGGTTAACTTGAGAAGGTAATATGCGGTGCAAAGGGATAGATACACGTCTCCGCCCTAAGAATGGCAAATTCGAGAAGGAAATCTTATGGCACAAAGGGATGGATGGTCGTCCCCTTCCTAAGAATGGTAAACTCGAGAAGGTAATTTTATAATGCAAAGGAATAGATACTCGTCCCCATCCTAAGAAAGGGTAAACTCAAGAAGGTTATCTTATGAAGCAAAGGGATGGATACTCATCCCCATACTCATCCCCGCCCTAAGAATGGTAAAATCAAGAAGTCTCAAAGGATTTGAAGACTTCAATTTGAAAAAATGGCAGATTTGATACTTCAACTTGCAGACTTAAAGGATATGAAGACTTCAACTTATAGATTCAGTGACTGTGAATTTCAACTTGTAGATATGGTGGATTTGAAACTTTCACTTTAAGACTTGGACGAGTTCAAGGCTTCAACTTATTGACTTGGTAGATTTGAGATTGCAACTTGATGACTTGGCAAATAAGAGGACTTCAAATTACAAACTCTGTGATTTGAAGGTTTTATCTTGTAGATGTGGTAGATTTGAAACTTCAATTTGAAGACTTTGACAAGTTGAAGACTTCAACTTGTAGACTCGCCAACTCTGAAGACTTTAACTTGTA
The DNA here is from genome assembly GCA_035772735.1 of Datura wrightii. Taxonomy (NCBI): domain Eukaryota; kingdom Viridiplantae; phylum Streptophyta; class Magnoliopsida; order Solanales; family Solanaceae; genus Datura; species Datura wrightii. The sequence goes on from JASDFA010000018.1 coordinate 152,651,472, forward strand.
GATGTGATAGCCTCTAAAAGACTAATTATTTTGTTGAATAATCTCATTTGTCATAGAGATTTTCCCACCATTGGACCACTAGTGTTTAGTGAAGATTTCAACGAAAGAAAGGCTGTAGATCTGATCTTCCTATGTCTGGTAAGTGATAACGCTCAAATTCACTCCTCGTGAAGAGAGAGTGTAAATGATCGTTGGTAAAAAAAATATGTCGAATCCCACAGAGAATAGTACCTAGATGGCACAAAAGTTATCTATCAAGTCAAACTAAGAAGCATCATTGTATTGAAAGCAAATAAATAAAAAATTGAGGGTTCAAAAGATTACAATTAAAATGCAAAAAACAACTATTGATCAATCAACAAGATAACCAACTTGAATTACAAATGTGAGGTATGCTTTTGAATGGGGCTTCAATTGGATTAGAATTGACTAGACAATCAAATTATTACTCATAAATATAAACAACCATGGAGGAGGTGGCACCCGATATTTTTCAACCACTAGGGTGCCTTTTGCCTCGGGTTTTCTCAAATTCCAAGGTCCCAAACAATATCTCCATTAAGACTTGGATCATATTTGAGCTATTTCTAGCCTCAAATCTCTCAAAGGTTAATGATTATGGGTTTTAGCTATGTCTAGCCTAACCCCACACAATCAACACCTAATTTCCCACCATTGCTTTCTCACCCATATTCAATTTCCCTTTTTCAAGTAAAAATAGAGTAAGTAAACATCACCCACATTTGCAACTATGAGTAATTTAATTATAAATTGGAAGAAAATAACAAATTTACATTAAATAAGTAACTCTAAGATTAATCTAGCAACACCCAATCCAATTTAATCCCAATTCATACACACACTACTACCAAAGAGATTTAGCTACTCATTAATGAGAAATACGAAATTAAATAAGCAATTAAAATCATGACATTCATCATCAAGTGTTAAATTCAAGCTCACAATTGTCTTCAATGTAGGTTTTTTACCTTGAATAAGAAGAAGAAAAAGCTACTCATAATTTCTCTCTCTAACTTTCTACAAATCAGGAATGGAACGATATAATACTTTCTAAAGAATGTACAAAAATAGGTAAAAAATGCTCTTAAAATTTCGTGTTGGATGATTTTGCCCTCCTGCAGGCGATGCCACTTGCGAGTCATTGATGTTCCGTTGGTGCCCATCCGCAAAACGCCACCGCGTCACAGGTGCGAGGGCAGTGAACCTGAGTCTAATTAGCATTGGTACCGGCTGTTTGTAGGTGCTAACCCGCGTTCCGCCGATGCACCTTCCACTCTAGGCCAGTAAGCTCCCGCATAACACGACATTTGGCCGGCTCCATCCAGTGGAGCGCCGGTCCCATCCGGTCAAGCTTCAGTCCTCTTCTTTAATTTCATGCTTTTGCCCAAGTTCTTGATTTCTCTCCTTAAATTAAATACCTGAAAAAACTAAATAGAAAGAGCATAAAATCCTCTCAAATGACTTGAAAACAAAGCAAAATCTCGTATTTAAAAGCCTAATGAGTTGGTAAATTACTAACTCATCAAACACCCAAACTTGAACCATTGCTTGTCCTCAAGTAATGCAATTCTTTACATCTGAACTTTAGGAATAAGCATGTCATATGTGATTATGCACAAGAGACCACTATGACCTAGACAACCCAAATATCACTCACCAACACAAAAGAAAAGAGGAGACTCAATACTATATGCAAATGCTTGAAGAGATAACCACAATTAATTTGGCATGATTCACATTTGATTCCTTAATCCAAAATAAGGGGCCTTTTTAGTCACAACATCTCAAGTCATTAAAGATTCATATTCAAAGTTTGCTTTCAAACTCACTACAATCTTGTCTCAATCATAACTTTGGGTACGTGCAAGCATGTTCCCCAAGGAGGTGATGCTACTCACAACAAGAGAGAATCCCATTTAGGTATCAAGCAATTCACACTCAAGGGATTATACAATGAAACAAGTACACTCACTCTCACAAAAAAATTCTCATGCACATAACTTGATCCATAGGCTTGCCTTTTGTGTAACTCACCACTAATGTAGAGTTGCTACACTTAAAATTAATTAGGAATTGGAGATCATTATATAGGCTAGGGGTAAAGATAGGATGATTTTTAAGTTCTAGTGACTAGAACCTTCCTAATGCCCTTTGTGAATCTTATTACATGCTCCATTTTCTTCTTAGATTACCCTCACTTTATCTCTCCTTGAACATCATTTCCACTTCTGAAGTAAGAGCACTATTTATCTCTCCTTTGTTATCACTTTTCATCTTATTTGAGCAAGAGGAAGCGCCTTTTTACAATGCAGTTCTTTTCACTCAAGCAATTCATTTATTCTTTTCATGATGTGGTGCTACCTCACATTGAAGTTCACATCGTTTTTCCTATTTTCCTTCTTGCAACCCCCAAATTAGTCTTTTGTCTCATCTTTTCCTTTTCTATTCCCATACTTTTGGGACTTCGAGCATCATTTTTATATTCCTTCTCACAACTAATACTAGGGAGGATGAGTGCCAAAGAGAGATTACAAAAGGAATATTGGGCTTGTAATGTGGTTTTCAAGGAAAAGACTTAATGGCTCAACATTGGCTTACAAGGATTCATGTACAAGGATGCCATATGTGTAAAGTAGCTATCCAAAAGAAAGCCCAAAATCATCTTCCAAGTGCAACCACATCTAGGATTTCGCCTTGAGCTACACTTGGGGCAAGTTCTAAACAATCGTTCATGTAAAGAGAATTAAACTAAAACCTTTCCCACAAAGCATCATCCTCCAAGGGTTTCACACCATTTTCATCACCATATTAAGAGTCATAAAATAAGATAACCTGAGAATCAAGAAGCCAAATAAAGAATGCGTAATTTTTGACAAAAGAGTACTCAACTCTCAAATTCAAATGCCCCTTTCTTTCTCAAAATTTATTTTTTTTCAACGGCATGCGATTTAAGAAATTTTTTTTGGTGGTACTTCTCGGAAGCCATTGCAACCATTGACTCAAAAGAACTAAACTTGGCATTTTCCCTTAAGAAAGTTTTCTCTCAATCAATCATTGAAAAATATCATCCTGTTCGACAACAAAAGAAAAGAAAAGAAAATCGCTCCTCAGAAAAGAATCGTTGTATAAAGAAAATTCATAGGAGTTTATTCACTAACTACTATAAACAAAAGACGATAATCAAAACATAGGTCAACAATATTTTGTAATTTAAAATAACCCATCATTGGCACTAACAATTTAAGAATAATTTTTCATTTATTTTTTATCTTTCATCACATGACCGACAAGGGCAACAACCAAACAACAATTAAAAACTACTAATCATCCACAACATCAAAAATTTCGCCCGACAAAGGCATAAGAATTCACAAATAATAACCACAAGAGAGACACTCATCCCACTCCCAACTATAATAATACATTATCTCCAATGTATGCATGAAAAATAGAAAGGGTGATGGTAACTCCCTGAAATGGATACACCTCATCCTCATCATCAAAGCTGGCCACATGGGGCTCCTCCTCCCCGCCTAATCCCTCGAATATATCATCAATAGGGCCCCAGGCTGTGGATGGGGAAGCCATTGCTGCATCAAAAGCACTCAAATCTAGGTCTGCTAGTGGTGCTCGCTCCCTCCATTCCCACACTTTAGCCCATAGAGATGTGACAGTCCCCTCCACTACATCTACTTGGGAGCATAATTTGGTTAAGTTATCATAAACATTCTTTATCTCCCGCTTCACAGTTCTGCCAATAAGATCCAGAAGACTCTGGGCAAGCTTTTGGAGCTAGCTTTCGTAAGAAGCAGTCATTTTGGTCAGCTTTTGTATGCGGCTTGGGCGAGAAGATGGGGGGGGGGGGAGGTGAAGGCCCTCAAAATGGTGCTTCCCATGATACATAATCCGGTGTCTCAAGGTGTGGCATATTTAGGTCGGGAGTAATGGGGTTCTCTTCTATGTCATGGGAGGTGGAGCCTTCAAGAGCCTCAAAAGCCTACAACCTTTTTCTCTTCATATTGGGTGCCTCAGCATCCCTTTTTCTCTCCACATTGATCACACCAGTGGCAGAGCTAGGAGACTCATCAGGAAAGAATGGCACCCCTACATTGAGGCATAGTTGAGAGATCAGCACCGCATATGACATTGATGTTCCTTGTTGCCTAGCATTTATATTTATTTGAGTGGCCACGATCTCCCCGAAGTTGATTGGCACCCCTATCATGATACAGGCGATGAGGATAGCAGATTCCAGGTTCACTATTTAGTCATTCTTTGATGGCATAATCAGGCCACACATAATCTCCAGCCATAGTTTTGCCTCAAACTTGAGGTCATACCTCGAAATTTCTCCACCCATAGAGGCCCATAATGGCTGACCACTAGCAACAATTGGAGCTATCCATCTAAACTGAGCTTTTTTGTTGGCCACTCTTTTGGTGTACTCAGTTCTTAGGTCAATCTCATCAGCCCAAAATAATGCATTGATGGTATCTGGGGTGATGTCAACCTCCACATCCCTGATCCGTACTGAAGGTAGACAAGGGAATCATTAACTTTCTCCTTATGCTTCATAGCCTCTTGACGTGCCTGGTATGAAGCATAAAACTCAGGCACCAAGTTGATATAGTACTCTGGCAGAGGCTTAGCAAATACATGACATTGACGGTGGTTGAATTGGGTAAGGATGTTGGGAAGGTCATTTCTTATCCTAGCCAGATTGAATCTCTTTTCCATTGTGATGGATCGACCCTCACAAATGACATAGTGTGCCTTCACAAAATATGATTGCCTCCCTATGTTGGTGGGGGTTGACCTTGACTTGGCCTTTCCTTTGCTCTTGCTTTTAGAGGTGGAAGGAGCTTTGCCCTTGTCAGACTGCCTGGATAAAGTCATAATTCTACAAAGCCATGTTAGTGTCGCAACAAATAATATTTCTTTTTGTATTTTTAATAATAGAGAAGAAAAATCAGCAACTATACTAAGTTAAGGAAAGAAATTATAAAGATTGGATAACCAACAATTTGAAGGATTAGAATCAAGTACTGGTTGTACCGGCGAGAGACTGGAGAAACATAGGCAGGGACCCGCGAATCGCTGCTAAACCACTGGTGCTTTACAGAAAACTAGGCTGAAACATCACTCATTCGGCGTCACATCGGGGTTTCTCCAGTCTTGACTCGCGAAGCGCGGGTCGGGGCAGTGGCCTAAAGCCTTGCATCCCGACCTGTGTTTCGTCGGGCCTGACGAGGGTTCGCCGGTGAACGGCGTTCAGTGAATTTCACCCCCAAAATCAGTTAAATAGATCTTCTTCACATTCATGACTCACTCACTAATTGAACATTACTATTTTACTCACTCAAGAAACACAACAAAAATAAAAATGACGGTTTACCTTTAAGAACGACGTAGCCCGATCTATCATCGGGCAAATCATGCCTTTTTAGCACATGGGGTTACTCAGACTTTATCCCCAACTATTATATCCAACATACACTTCACTTCATACTTTTAACCAACATGAACATTCACAGCAATAATATGCAATTAATATTCAACCCCCAGCATACCTGCATAATGAAAAATATTCAACAATGAACAAGCACAAAAATGGGCAATGGGGTACATGAGTATTGAAAATGTTTGATGCAATATGATTCACATTCACAATAGTCAACAAAATTAAAGAAATATAAAAGCTCATGGACACATACCAATTTGAAAATTTGAGAAGAAGTACATAAATTAAAGTTTTGAGCTTGCGCAACAATGGTGATCCAAAGAGTGGAAGGTTTAAGTTGCTAATAGGGAGTTTACGTGAGTAGAAGTGAGAATAAGAGAATGAGAATGAGGGTTTATATAGGTTGAAGAGAGGGAGTGTGATTTGATAGTGAAGAGGTGGATGTTAATGGTAGGTTTTAATGGAGGAAAGTTGAAAAGGTAAAAGGAGTGTGGTTAGGTGAAAAGGTAGAGAGAGGAGGTTTTTGGGAAGGTAAAAAGGAGTATTTCATTGGTTTGGATAATTTTTAAAGTGTTACCGGTCGATTTAGTCAACGGGTCATCAAAATTTAACATACACTTACTTATCTCTACCGGCGCTAGACTTGCGATCACCGGTGGGTACCAGCGTTCTGCGGTTCAAGTGGAGTTGCCGGAGATAAAAGGTTGCTGGAGAAACTGATTGGTAAAAAGGACCAACTCTGAGTTGGTAGAAAGGACTAACTATTCTAAACATGAATAAAATATTATGTAAATTTAGAGGGCAATATTATTACAGATAAATGTTTAATTGCCTCTAATAATTAACTTTATTAGCAAATTTGTGGAAATTATCTTATTGCCATTAAATAATTGTCACTAATAGATTGCTTTGTTGTAGTGATAAAAGAAATAAAAATATTTAATACACACTCACATTTATATATATTAAACTGAAAAATTTTAAATATAAATCTTTTCATTGTTGGTTAGTGAGTCTTTCTAAAATATTTAAGTGTCTTTTTTATTTTTATGTACCTGTCAAGTATACAACCTTCAATTTAATATTGTTCGCTAATAATTGTTATTTATTTTTTTCAATATAAATATTATTTCATTTTAAAATGCTTTTCATAGAATGTAATTCTTTTCAATTTTTGAATCTCAGTATTTATTCTTAAGACTCTCTTTGTGATATTTGAAGGGTTTAGATGACATAGCCCATAACAAAGTATTTCTGGATCCATGACAAAAAATTTAAGTAATTAGTTTATTTATAACTCGCGCATTGATAATATGATTTTTTTCTAAAGACCGAATATGAGTCTCTCAATCGCTAGACTCAGAACGGGACTCTTAGATTGATTTGGTATTTTTAGTGTCCAATGAAATGAAAAAAGAATTCATTCTTGCTTAACTAATAAAAATAACATTACTAATGCAGTCATATTTTTTTAAAAATTATTTTTTATCTAATAAATGGTTAAATAAAAATATTCTTAATTTATTTTATTTTCTTAAATTCTACACACCTTTACTTAAAAACAATAATTTCAAACATACATTTAGTTTTGATCCATTTCAATTATTTTCTTAAGATTTCTACTGTAAATATCTTTAAAACTTGTATTTTCAAAACTTTAGGAATTTAACAAAGAAAAACAGTAAATCATATTAATCATTTTGAGATAAGATAAATAACTATACTTTCTAAAATTGCCATTTGTTTTGAGAACATAGATAATATTCATACATAATGAAAAAATTAACCAAAATTCAATATGAAATTAATATAATCATTCATAAAACGTAAAATAAGGTTTACTAACCCTCTAAAAGATAAAATTATTACATTTGAATTCACATAATAACTATACACAAGCTTGCAACATTTTTTTTTTTATAAATATTTTGATAATAATAGCATGTTCGTCAAGCTTGATTTGAAGAATATATCATAGAAATAAGATAATATATCATTCACTCTTATTTATTAACAAAATAAAAGTTATGCACTAAAATTATATATAAAATTAATAATTGTGGCAAAAACACTAATAAATATTTTTAAAAAAGGAATAGAGAAAAAAAACTTTCTATAAAAAAGAATTCTCGGTGAAGGATATAATTGATCATAATGAAGAATTGAGAAAAAGTTATGGCATGAAAAAGAAAGAAATTAAGTTGATGTCTATATTTGAATTAATATTGCAAATTCGAACACATACAATAGGTAACAACTATTATTTCTCCTCTAAACCGTCGCAAATGCAGTTGTATGGGCTAAAAAAATAATTAGAATGAAATATATGCATATTAATTTTGCTCCTCATCCACGTTTGCTTGCTTCACCAACCATCAATTAGTCAAGCATCTCAAGCTTTTCAAGTGTTACTTCAATACCTATGATAAGAGAGTAATATTCATTTATTTTAAAAAGCATAAAAATTTACTACTTTCATACTTTTTTTGATTCATGTTGACCGAAAAAAATAAAAAATAGACATATAAAAAATTTGAGTCGATTCACCTTTTGCATGTCACAATCCCAAATGGGCAGGCCGTGGGGGCACCTACATTGACTCTAACTCAATAGGAGAACCCCTTTTTGAACAACGTAAAACAATATTTACAAGTCTCATTTATTTGCACAAATCAACAATATTTTGAAAGTTCAATAAAATCCTTCCCAAAAATCTTGACTCTCCCAAGATCTAGTTTAGACAGGTATAAGAGCTCTATTTAGATTCCTGACTAATAAAAAGACGCAGCTTCGCCTGCGAAGGAAATGCGAAAGCTGATAATGAGTGTCGACTCATCAATCATGAAACTGCAATTCACCTGCCAACATCTACACCCAAAAAATTATAGCAAGGTAGTATCGGTACACCGCACATACTGGTAGGCATCATCGGCCGACTATAATTAGTTAATGTAACAACATAAAATTAATATGCAATCAATAATTCAGCTTTTAAATAGCCACTCAATAATTTATCAAGCCAATTTCTTACTCTTCATTTACCCCAATTATTTAACAATATTTTATATTCTCTACCCAGCTTAGACACAGAGGCTTTCTTGCACACTGTTTAGGCCTCGCTGCAGCGAAAATTCTCTCACTACAGCGGTACGACTCTAAGCAGTAACTGGACTTCACTGGCAACCTAACTTCTTTCAACACCTCATCAATTATACAAGATCTAACATCACACAAAAAAGTATCAACCTACACTGAATTAAATATACACTTCATCACTTTTTATCTTATCACAATTATTCATTTTATGTCATGCCCCATCTTGGGAGGCATGACTGGCACCTGGTGCCACACTAGGATCTGATTGACCTGAATGGGCTTATGTACATCTAGTGTATGCCTGCAACTCAATTCAAGAAAACAACGAGCTATATCTTGGCTGTAAATACAACCTCTGTCCGACAAGGACGTATAGCCACCTGTAAAAGAAAATAGCTAACCAACAATAAGAAAAAAAAGGAAATTCAATGTGGACCGACAAGACCACCATGCTGTCTAATTTTAGCAGATTGAAAATCAGGCAACTACAACTATACTATAGCCGACAAGGCCACTAACTAACAGCTAAACAAGGCCCCACACGATCAACAACAAAACAAACAGCTGAAAATCTGTAGCCTGCAAGCCTCTAGGAGTGGAATAATGATCGAGACAGGGCCACGACCTACCCACAAACTATACAATCAAAAAGAGCAGACCTCCTGACTATTAGCTCCGGAGGAAGGGAGATGACTATACTGTTGACTCTGGATGAAGGCTAAGAAGGTCCTGATCCGCATCTATCCGCACCTACAGGAAAGTAATGCAGCACCCAAAGATGGGCATTAGTACAATATGTACCGAATATGTAAAGTAGTAAAAGAAAATGTCTAAATAATACTGATAATTAAATTGAACAATTCAATAGGAGGGATAGAGAATTAACATGATATAACTTTATAACCTACTGTACAACTAACATTAAATAGTACAAATAAGAACCTTACCTAGCCCCCATAAGCCCGGAAGGTACATCCAGCATAGAATAACCCGCCCGGGGCCCCCATAAGCCCTGGAGAGTTCACTTCAATCTATATACCCTTAATCAGGTCAAAATGAGTCGACATATAACTATACCCGTTCTACCAGTACCCTGGGTCTGCAACTGAGCCGGCTCGACCCCTGATCTGTAGATGCTAATGAGTCCAGTGGACTCCTGATAACTGCACCCTGGGCACCAGGCTCGACAGGGTGTGATGCCGATACATTGTAAAGATAATAGTCCAGCCATGGAATGGACATTAATATGCCCCTTGGGCCTCTTCATCATCCCTTGAGATGACATATCGCTCCTTGGAGTAAAGTCATATAGCCTCTGGCGGGTGACGACGCAACTAGTAATCCTGGGATTGGTCACGGAAGGCTATACATGGCAGGGTCAGTCCCAAACTAAACATAAAGTACTAATGTCAACTAACAATAGCAGCTATTCACAATAAGCATACTTCTAACTTTCTTACGAGGGCTCAAGCTATATTGCAATACTATAGGAAGTAACTTGCCAAAGGAATTCGACTTAACATACCTCAATTGCCATTTCCCAAGTAACCGACGAGTTTCAACTTGTATTTTTCAGCTCTTTTCAACTGTAACTTTAATATTGAAAGAATGGGTCTAATTTTAATACTAAATTTGGCAAAAGGGTATTTTTTGATACTAATAGCAATTATAATTCAACTTTGTAAAATATGATCGAAAACCTATAATTTCCCGAGAGTTCAGAAGGGAGAAATGCTTACCTAAAACCTGTGGCTGCTTAGGAATCAATTTTGAGCAATCCTAATAACTTTTACTCGGTGGGGTTTCCGATTTGCCGAGCGTATTTTGATAAAATAATTCTGTAGTAATGCTTACCATAGGCCCAGAACTCATTATCCGAACTCCCGAAGTTAATTTGAGATTATACGGTGTTTGGTAGTATAATCGGAAGATAATTTAAAGGATCCCCCGATTTTCTCTTGTCTTGGCCGAATATGCTTTGGAAAATAATTCAAATGAAGTGAAGGGGCCTATATATATATGCGAGGTTGGTGGAAGGGGGGCCCCCCGCACCGGCCATAGCGGCAGCAGGCCCCCCGCACCGGCCATAGCGGTAGCAGGCCCCCCGCGTCGTGCCTCTCCACGCCAGTGGGCCTGGCACGCCGCGCTGGCCGGTGTTCTGTAGGTTGGCGCGTCGCACTGGCCCTTCGCGGCCTAGCCTCGCCCGACCCTACTTCCGAGGCCTTTTTCACACACGTCAAGCTCTTCTTACTCGTCACAAATCCACGCGTACACTTAGTAATCATTAGCATTTACAGGGTGTAGCATCCTCCCCCCCCCCCCATTAGGAACATTCGTCCTCGAATGTCATTCTTAAGCTTAAAGGAATTAACTTTCTTAACCAAGATTTAGAAAAATTTCGGCAGAGTATCCTTTGTAATATGGACTATCCGAAAACCTAAAATACATAAAAGTCCAATATAGACGTCTCACAGGACGTTATAACAACCATTACACAATAAAAGGGGGTAGCTAAGCAACAATACTGATAGCACAAGCAGTAAAGTAACAACTGAACAACAACCTCACCTTAACTACATAATTTGGATCAACCCTGGAATAGGTGAGGATATCTAGACCTCATATCATCCTCAGCTTCTCAGGTCATCTCTTCTTTATTCCTGTTCCTCCATAATATTTTAACAGAGGCGACATCTTTTGTTCTCAACCTACGAACCTGTCGATCTAATATGGCCACTGGAACCTCTTCGTGGGCTAACTCCTCAGTACCTGAATGTCGTCAACTGGCACAACTCAAGACGGGTCCCTTATACACTTTTGCAGCATTGACACGTGAAAGATCGGGTGAATAATATTTTAATTCTAGAGGTAAGTCCAGCTTATATGCCACTTGTCCTATTCACCGGAGGATATGATATGGTCCATGAATCTAGGGCTATGCTTACCTTTTTTTACCAAACCACATTACTCCATTCATGGGAGAAACTTTAAGAAACACCCAATTGTCAACCTCAAATTTCAAGTCTCTACGCTGTACATCAGAATAAGACTTCTGGCTACTCTGGACTGTTAACAAGCGTTCTCTGATGAGTTTGACCTTCTCTTCTGATTGGTGAATCATATTAGGTACTACTAACTCATAATCCCATACTTTAAACTACCCGATAGGGAATCTGCATTTTCGCCCATATAAGGCCTCATAGGCGCCATTTGGATTACCGAATGATAACTATTGTTGTAAGCAAATTCAATAAGGGGTAAATGCTCATCCTAATTGCCCCTAAAGTCTAACACACACGTTCGCAACATATCCTCGAGCATCTGAATTGTACGTTCTGCCTGCCCATCTGTCTAAGGATGGAATGCTGTATTCAGATTAACCTGTGTTCCGAAGCCTTTCTAAAGTGACTGCCAGAATCTAGCTGTGAACTGTGCTCCTTGTCAGAAATAATAGATGTCGGGACTCCATGTAATTGAACTATCTCTCTAATATACAATTCAACATAGTCCTCGGCTGAGAAGGTGGTCCTGACTGGTAGAAAATAAGCTGATTTCATTAATCTATCGACAATTACCCAGATAGAATCAAATCTACGCCTGGTACGGGGTAATCCTACCGTAAAATCCATGTTGATTGCTTCCTATTTCCACGTAGGTACCGCTATCTCCTGTGTCAATCCGCCGGATTTTTGATGTTCAGCCTTTACCTGTTGGCAGTTAGGGCACTTTGCTACAAATTCTGCCACACCCTTTTTCATTCTAGGCCACCAGTAGATCTCCTTTATATCATGATACATTTTCATCGAACCCGGATGAAAGGGAGTATGGAGAGTAGTGTATCTCGTCCATAATTTGCTGGCGGAGCCCGACTACATCTGGGATGCAAAAACGACCGCTGAATCTTAGGACCCCGTCCTCAATTACCTCAAAAGCTGGTACTTCACCTCATTGAACTTTATCTCTGAGTTGTGCTAAATGAGGATCTTCATACTGCCGTTCTTTTACCTCTACAACCAGGGATGATACTGTGGTATTCTGAATCATTGCCCACTATCTCCCGAGTCTACTATCCGGATGACTAAGCTGGCTAACTGGTGCAATTTTCGGGCCATCTCCCGCTGTTCAGGCCTCAAATTTGCCAAATTCCCCATTGATCTATGACTAAGGGCATCTTCTACAATATTATCCTTCCCCGGATGATATAAAATATTCACGCGTAGTCCTTCAAGAATTACTTGAGGCTCTTATGATCAGTAAAAATGTCCACGTGCACCCCATACAGGTAATGTCTCTAGATTTTTAAAGCATGAACTAACGCAGCTAACTCCAGGTCGTATGTGGGATAGTTCTTTTCATGATTTCTTAGTTGCCTTGAAGCATAAGCAATTACATTACCGTGTTGCATCAGAACACACCCCAACCCAACGCCTGAAGCATCACAATATACTACATAATCCTCTAAACCTTCTGGCAAAGCTAGTACCGGCGCTGATGTCAATCTGTATTTCAACTCCTGAAAACTCTATCCACACGCTTCAGTCCAGTGAAATTTAGCTGCTCTTTGAGTTAACTTGGTCAAAGCGCTGATAAAGTAGAAAATCCCTTTACAAATCTTCTGTAATACCCAGCTAACCCTAGAAAACTACATACCTTAGTTAGAGTTGTAGGACTAGGCCATGTCTTTACTGCCTTGATCTTCTGTGAATCTACCTGAATACCAGCATCTGACGCAATATGGATCAAAAAGGCCACCGAATTCAGCCAGAACTTACATTTAGAAAATTTTGCATATAACTGCTAATCCCTGAGAATCTAGAGTACCGTTCGCAAATGATCTTGGTGTTCTACTTCTGAACGAGAGTACACCAAAATATCATCAATGAATACTATCATAAACAGATCTAAATATGGCCTAAAAATACTGTTCATCAAATCCATGAACACTGCTGGGGCATTCGTCAACCCAAGGGACATGACTAGGAATTCAAAATGACCATACCTGGTCCTGAAAGCTGTCTTTGGAATATCTCTTTCCCGATCTCACACCTGGTGGTATCCTGACTTTAAATCGATCTTGGAAAAATATTTTTCCCCTTGTAATTGATCAAACAAATCATCTATCCTGGGAAGTGGGTATTATTCTTGACGGTAACCTTATTTAACTACCGGTAATCTATCCACATGTGGAGGGAGCCATCTTTCTTTCTCACAAACAAAACTGGTGTACCCCACGGTGATGTACTCGGCCTGATGAAGCCCGTATCTAATAAATCTTTCAACTGTTCCTTCAGTTCTCTCAATTCAGTCGGAGCCATTCGGTTCAGCGAAATGGATATATGCTAAGTACTTGGTAACAAGTCGATAGAGAAATCGATTTCCCATTTTGGGGGAATACCAGGAAGTTCATCTGGGAACACATCTGGAAATTCATTGACTACTGGAATGGATTGGACAGTTGGGGATTCTGCTTGGACATTCTGAACCATGACAATATGATAGATGCAACCTTTTCTATTAACTTTCTCTCCCGAAGATAGGATATGAACCTACCTTTTTGCGTAGCTGCATTGCCTTTCCACTCTCGCACAACCTCCCCTGGAAATTGAAATCGGACAGACTTGGTCCAACATTCTACATTGGCATAACATGACGCTAGCTAATCTATACCCATAATTGCATCAAAATCAATCATTTCTAGTTCCACTAAATCTACTAAAGTATGGCGACCAACAACCTCTACCATGCAACCTCAGTAGATCCGTTTAGCTATAACAGAATCACCGACGAGCATAGATACTAAAAAGGATCGCTGAAGCAATTCTAGCATTATACCAAACATCGGGGCCACTAATGGTGCAACATAAGATAAGTGAAACTTGGGTCTATCAAAACATAAACTGAATGAGAACAAATGTCCAGCATATCTGTCACAATATCCAGCGATGACTCTGACTCCTATCGCTCTGGTAAGGCATAAGTGCGATTTGGATTGGTGCTTGAACTAGATTCCCCTAACCTGCCTCGGCCTCTGCCACCTGGAGTTGAGGGACTGCGCCCTGCTGGAGGTGCCAGGGCACGTGACCCTACTGAAGATATATCCTGTCGGTCCCGATCACCCTGACTTTAAGCTGGACAGTCTCTCATCATGTGGCCCTCTTGTCCATAGGTGTAACAAGTAGTAGAACCATACCTGCATCCCCCAAGGTGATGTCGACTGTAGATAGGAAAACATGGCACAGTGAGTTTGCTATGCTTTGACCCTCTCTGCTGTTGGAAACCCGATACACGTGAGCCCTTGTGGAGTCTTGACTGGCCCTGGCCATCTGATCTACCACCCTACTGCTGCTGTGGAGGTGGGGGCCTGGGTGGTTTGCCTAACAGTCGTGGCCTAGGTCTGCCCTGAAACTCTGACTGAGTGTATTAGGTCTAGCCCTGCGGTGCTACTCCTCATTTACCCTCTCTATCTCCCACTGTCGCTGTCTGATCTCCTCAATACTCTGAGAAAATGCCTGAATACATGCAATATCCATGTCCTATCATAGAGTAGTCATAACACAAGTCTCCACATACTCTAGAAGCAGCCCCATAATAAACCGGTGCACTCTAGATGGCATAGTGTCTACAAAAGCCGGTACATATCGGGCCAAGGAATCAAATCTCATAGCATACTCCTGAACACTCATCAAACCCTGCTCTAGATGCAGAAACTGATCCACCCGGGCCTGTCGGATTTCTCGCGGCAAATAATGATCTAGGAAGGCCTCTGAAAAGATGGACCAAGACGGAGGGGGAACATCTCTACCTCGGGACTTTTCCCAACTCTTGTACCATAATACTGTTATGTCCCATAGTCGAAATACCGCTAACTCAACCGACTCCACTGGCATGACATGCATTACTCTGAAAATCTATTGCAGCTGATCCAAGAAGTCCTGAGGGTCCTCATCTCGGTCCATCCCTGTGAACAGCGGGGGACTCAAAGCGAGGAACTCTCGGACCCTCAAACTCCCAGGTCCTCCCGAAGATTCTACAACCACGGGTGTCACCGATTGACGCTGCGCAGCCATTATTTGAGCTAATATGAAGACAGTGCTCCTAACCTCCTGATCTAATGGTATCGCTGTAGGAACTGCTGTAGGTGGTGCTGACAAATCTACCGCTCTAGACGGCTCCTGGAATGGCGGAGAATGCTGGGGAGATCGATATAAAGTCTCCCTATCGCCTTCAGATCTGGCTGGCTCTGACTGAGGCACGCTGCTAGTGCCTTCTCCTGCCGCTGTATCTAACTTCCGGCCAGTCGTAGTCGGTCGCATGTCCTACATTTCTCTGTAGACAAGCAGAATATAGTAAGCTTAGGGACTCAACCCTATACAACATAGCTCTATAGCACGACTAGAAGAGAAAGAAGAGTAACCACCCTAACATGCCTCGTAGCCTCCTATCTATAGAATGTGGTGCACAACACATCCATAGACAAGACTTTACTTGACACGGCTTGCAGACTCCTTGGGATACGACCTGATTTGAACCAAGTTTGTCACGCCCCACCTTGGGAGGCATGACTGGCACCTGGTGCCACATTGGGATTTGATTGACCTGAATGGGCTTATGCATATCTGGTGCATGCCTGCAACTCAATTCAAGAAAACAACGAGCTATATCTCGGTTGTAAATACAGCCTCCGGCCGACAAGGCCATATAGCCACCTGTTAGAGAAAACAGCTAACCAACAACAAGCAATAAAAGGGAATCCGCTGCGGGCCGACAAGACCATCATGCTATCTAGTTTAAGCAAAATGAAAATCAGGCAACTACAACTATACTATATCCGACAAGGCCACTAACTAACAACTAAAAAAGGCCCCAAACAACCAACATAAAAATGAACAACTGAAAATCTATAGCCTACAAGCCTCTAGAGTGGAATAATGGTCGCGACAGGACCCTGACCTACCCATAAACTATACAATCAAAATGAGCAGACCTCCTGACTACTAGCTCCAGAGGAAGGGAGCTGACAGTACTGCTGACTCTGGCTAAAGGCTAAGAAGGTCCTGATCCGCGCCCACACCTATAGGAAATTAATGCAGCGCCCAAGGATGGATGTCAGTACAATATGTACCGAATATGTAAGGCAGCAAAAGAAAATGACTCAATAATACTGATAATGAAACTGAACAAGTCAATAGGAGGGATAGAGAGTTAACCTGGTATAACTTTATAACTGCTATACAACTAACATTAAATAGTACAAACAAGAACCTTACCTGGCCCCTATAAGCCCGGAAGGTACATCCAACATAGAATAACCCGGTCGGGGCCCCCTGGCAAGTTCACTTCAATCTATATACTCCTAATCAGGTCAAAATGAGTCAATAGATAACTATAGCCATTCTAGCAGTCCCCTGGGTGTGCAACTGAGCCTGCTCAGCCCCTGATCTATAGCTACTTCTGAGTCCGGTGGACTCCTGATAACTGCACCCTGGGCACCAGGCTCGACGAGGATGTGATGCCGTCCAGCCATGGAATGGACATTAATATGGCCCTTGGGCCTCTGCATCGTACCTTGAGACAACATATCGCTCCTTGGAGCAACATCATATAGCCCCTGGCGGGCGATGACACAGCTAGTAACCCTGGGGTTAGTCAGAAAAAGCTATAGAAGGCAGGGTCAATCCCAAACTAAACATACAGTACTAATCTCAACTAACAATAGCAGCTAGTCACAATAAGCATAATTCTAACTTTCTTACGAGGGATCAAGCTGTATAGTAATATTATAGGAAGTAACTTGCTGAAGGAATTCTCCTTAACATACCTCGATTATCGTTTTCCGAGTAACCGACGAATTTCAACTTGTATTTGTTAGCTCTTCTCAATTGTAACTTTAATACTAAAAAGAATAGGTCTAATTTTAATACTAAATTTGGTGAAAAGGTAACTTTTGATACTAATAGAAACTATAATTCAACTTCATAAAATATGACCAAAACCTATAATTTTTCCAAGAGTTCAGAAGAGAAATGTTTACCTAAAGATTGTGGCCGCTTAGAAATCAATTTGAAGCAATTCTAATAACTTCTACTCAGTGGGGTTTCAATTTGCCGAGCGTATTTTGAGAAAATAACTCCATAGCAATGCTTCACGTCCAAAACTCATTACCTGAAGTTAATTTGAGATTGGACGATGCTTGGTAGCGTAATCGGATGATAATTTAAAGGATCCCTCAGTTTTCTCTTGTCTTGGCCGAATATGTTTTGGAAAATAATTCAAATGACGTGAAGGGGACTATATATATATGCGAGGTCAGTGGTAGGGGGGCACCCCATGCTGGCCATAGCGCCAGTACGCCCCCCGCATCGCACCTCTCCATGCGCTAGTGGGCTTGGCGTGCTGTGCTGGTCGGTGCCCTGCCGGCTAGCGCGTCACGCTGGCCCTTCGCGGCCTAGCCTCGCCCCATCCTGCTTCCAAGGCCTTTTCCACATGCCTCAAGCTCTTCTTACTCGTCACAAGTCCACGCGTACGCTTACTAGTCGTTAGCATTTATGGGGTGTAACATTTTATTTCCCTTTTCACGAAACATTCTCACAGTCAGGATCAACCCAACAACAACACACAAATCATATTTACCTAATAATTTTGAATATAAACATTAACTCATTCATAAAAAAATTAACTAAAATGACAAGGCTTACAATATAAGTAAGACACAAGTATTCCATAAATCATATTCACGCTGAACACACGGTAATTAGACCTGTGAAAACTAATTTCATCTTATCCGATGTCTGTACACATATCGGTTTGTCATACCTGTCATTAAACTTTATCACATAATCGTATGTATATCATCACATACCTGTACTGATATCTGTAACATAGCCATGTGTATATCATAATATACCTGTACTGATCTCTGTAACAATCATACCACCGGTAATGTGCCAGGCACACGCCTCCATCACATCATTGTACACACATGCCAGAGGGTCTTATGTTTGCCGTTCTAGTCATGAACTGCAGGGGACTTTAGAAATCCATGTACGATACACTCAGCCGTATGAAAATCATATTATACCTGTCTGTGTACTCTTGCCTGTACACCTAGTCGTATGAACTTTATATCATAGATGTCTGTATACTCATACCATACTGCTCGCCCAGGTGCTCACCTCGGGCACGAGCCACTCATATCCAAGTACTCATACACACACTTGTCTGCTCGTCTGGATTCTCACCTTGGACACGGGCCTCTCATCTCAATGTAAGGACTTATTATCCAACTTTCATCAATATATCCAATATGCTTATTAATCAGTCACCTCATATGACAACTCAGAGAGAGATATCAACCAACATTTATCTACATAAGTTATTGTGCATTCCATTTAGTCCACTTGTTGAATAGTTCAAAAAAATATATAAATCAACAATCATCCGCATAATTCAACATGCTACTAATTTAGTCAACACATGTGACCTCTCATAAGTACACATTGATTATTATAATTGCACTTAAATTTCACAATAACAAACAATATTTATTTATCTCAAAGTTCATTCGTAAAACATAACTAAATCATCATTACCTTTATCATGGTCAACATTCGAAGATCAAGTAATCATATTTAACAATTCATGACTCATGTGAATCCTCAATTAAAGTTGACTCCTCATAACCGTAATCACCTATCTTTTTAGTTATCTATCAATTAGCCTATTATCGTGTCATCTATCACAATAATAAAATACACCAAGGTAACTTTCATAATTTGTCAATTCAACCTTTTCTACCTTCTCACATAAGGATCTATATCAGGTTCTTTTAATATTTATCAACATATTATTCATATTAGTCCCCATTTCAAGACAACTTACTAGGGCCCATCATCTTTCCTTTAACATATTCATTCACAAAGAAAATTCATTAATGTACAATGATCATTTTCACGCAATTTTGATTTAATTACACAATCTTGCTATTATAGGTTCTCATAAATACTCGTTCTTTCCTCATCTCAGATTCGTTTTAAGCTAGTTAATTATACTACCTGCCTTACATTTTTATTCCTAATAATTAAATTGCAAGATTAAGCTCAAATAATCAAACTAGGTTTGATCACCTCACTTCTTTCCTTTATTCATACTATTACAATCATTCAGCCAAGATTATACCACCAAAATATACAATTAAGAACAACCACAATCACATGTCGTCAAAACATGCCATCAAGAATATCACCTCAAGACTTCACTATCAAGAACATAACATCAAGAACATTACATCAAGAGTATTTTATCAATAATTAATTATCAACTAGGTTTGACTTTCCCATATGTTCCCATACTTAAAATTAATCCTCTCATCTTATAGTTACGTCACTACAAATTTTTCATCACGTCATCATATTTTATGATCCCTCTATCCTCATCAATTGTACATTAATAGTACACACGTATACGATTTACTAAGTGCAGTCTAACATAAAGGTAATCCATAACCTACCTGGATCGCATAACTAGAATATGCAGCTACTCCGGGGGAGCTTTTCCTTTTCTCAACGCCTCTGAACATTCAAAGTCTAGAAATAAGACATTAAGGAATCAATCAATGGGCTACTTCTTTGACTTAAGTATTTGGAAACTCAATCCACTCATGGAGTTTTTACTACTCTAACCCTCTTAAAGCAGTTTTTAAGATTAAGGGTTCAAATTCACCGAATTCTAGGTCTCAAAACATCACCAAAATGATGTTCTATAATCACATTCAACCTAGAAAGTGTTAATTTACTATTTTAGGCCTAGGAATCAACACCCAATCATTTCCATAACTCTAGCCCTAGTTTTCACAAACCTAGGGTCTTAACAAGGAATTCACCATTAGAGACTATCTATGATTCTAGGTGTTAGGGAATTGAGAAAAAGAAAGAGTTATAACTCATACCTTGGGAAAGGAGAAACTTCTAATCCCTTAGAAAAATCTCCCTTCTGCTCTCATGTTTGTGCCTCAGAATAATGGGGTGAAAACCCAAAATTCTGACTTTAACTAACTTTCTGCCTTGGGTCATCCGCTGCAGTAAAAATGTACAACTACGGTGTTCCCGCTACAGCGAACAATCATTCTCCGCCGCGGTCCTGCTGCTCGTAAAATTTGAATCCTTATGCAGTGTCATCGGGGTTCTATAACAATCGAACAAGTCGTTACATTAGATACTAATTAAACAACTGTTCATCCCCGAACGACCTCTCACTATATGTACGGGTTTTCTATCACATCACACTCCAAATTCGCGTGGGGTCATAATAGGGTTATAACCTTTTTACCGCGGACTTATCGTTATTACTGTCAGATTTAACTGAAATTTTATCAGACCCTATTTTCGAGGTTCTACAATGCTAATAGGTGTACTACACAGGCATGACACATGAATTTACTCCTCATTCCCCGCATCCCCAACTGGGAAAGATCCCACAAACGTCATTTCTACTAGTTATTTTTACACTTGAATCAGCCCGTTAAATCCCAGGTCTCCCGTATTGCTCAACTGTAACCCACGTCACATATTGCTCATGCAGCCCCCATATTATCACCATCCTCTATAAGGCTCCGTTTATCAGGTACTCGGGATATTTTCGATCCTTATAAGAATTGAAGCATAAGACATATCACTGGAATAGATATGGCCGCTTCAACGGTGCTTTTCTGCAGCAGTGGAAATCTGTTAGAGGAACTAATATTTTAGATAAAGAAGTAGAAGGGAAGGTTTTTTTGGTTCATTCGCACATTTCCATTCCAAATTTTAAACCAAATCCTCCCCACTTCATGATTCGCCTTAATTTCTCAAGTAATTCTCATCCCTAGGGGTGTTCATGGTTTGGTTTGGGTCATTTTTGATTAAAATCAAAACCAAATCAATTTAGTTGGTTTTTAAATTTTTAAAACCAAACCAAACCAAATAAAATAAATAACCATCAGTTTGGTTCGATTTGGTTCGGGCTTTCGGTTTATAACTAGCTAGTGATAAATTAATAATAGTAAAACAACAGAGACATTAGATAATTATTTCAAGTGAACATTGGGAATCAACAAATTTCTCTCTACTATCACGAGATGAATGTATCTGAATCTTCTATTATTTTTCAACACTATTCCAAAGTTTTAGCATGTTTAATTTGCATAAATGTTGAGATTTTTCTACTTCACATATCTAATATCCACACAGAACCAATGTACAACTTCATATAGAATGGTCAATTCTTCAAAAATCAAAGAGGTAAACGATTGAAGACTAGATGGATGTCTTAGCAAAAGAAAATAAAAAAAAT
Organism: Datura wrightii; assembly: GCA_035772735.1. Classification (NCBI taxonomy): domain Eukaryota; kingdom Viridiplantae; phylum Streptophyta; class Magnoliopsida; order Solanales; family Solanaceae; genus Datura; species Datura wrightii. Next base: position 152,673,376 of record JASDFA010000018.1, read on the forward strand.
CGGCAATATGTCACACCACATATAAACAATTAGACTTAGAGTATTGGGTTTGAACATATTTTTTAAGTAATAGAATCTAAAAGTGTTGTAGTGCATGTGAAATAAAATATACTAAAACCAAATTAATGATTAAAAGATATAAAATATTTATAATTATTTATGAAAAACTACAAACATATATTCAAATAATTATAAAATTTACGTATAAAATTTATCGGTTCGGTTTGGTTATTTCTTTGCTTTTTTTAGTAAAACCAAACATCATCGGTTTTTAAAATTTAAAATCAAACCAAACCAATCCAAATCAAATGTCGATTTTTTAAATTGGTTTGGTTTGATTTGCGGTTTAGTTTGGTTTTTCACCAAACCGTGAACACCCCTACTCATCCCCACAACTTTATTGTTTTACTTACTCTACAATGCTGGTGTTTTCATATATTTATGCATGGGTTAGATTTGAAAATAGGGTGGGAAATATTTTTTTCTCGCTCTTAATGGGGGTATATTATCGAAATATGCTACTAGTATTTACATTCTCAAGTGATCTAAATTGTCCTCTGTATGCTATAACCTATTTTTTCTAATATTTTTGCACTAGAAATGGTGGAGTTGGGTGGGGTGGTGGTTTGAAATTTTCAAGCTCAGAGTGGGCCAGTCTGTCATTTTCCTCTCTCTCCACTATGCTTTATCGGCAGGCAGGTGTGCGTCGGGAGGCGAGGGACTATATGTTGGGGTGTGATGCGCCCTTCAATCCCCTGAGGGTGAAAGGTGCATCTGAAAAGGGCAGAAAGAAAATGAAGGCTGACTCGGAGGATGACAGTGATGACCCTAGTGGTGATAGGGTCGGTTCCTCCAGGCCTACTAGACCCTTCCAGCGAATGCAGGCTGGTTTGGCAGCTATGCGAGAGTTGCTGGGTGGGTTTCCCAGACCGCCCAGGGAGGGGCATCATCTAGTGTAGCTTCTGTGAACCCCGAGGGCTTTGATAACATCCAAAGTATACTCCTCATAGGAAGGGTATACACAGATGAAGTATCAAAACAGGTAACTCAACAGGTGTCGGGGTCAAATCCCAGAAGGACTAGTAAGTGATAATTACAAGTGTCGGTTGAGAAATTGAAGTTAGCTTGCACCACTTAGAATTAACATAAAAACAAATAAGTTAGGGGAGATTGGAATTTGTAGTAGATTATAATTGCTAATTTGGTTTCCTCTAATAGCAAAATCACCAAGGTTGTCGACAAGAATGTGAAATACTAGAGGTGTGGTGTAGATGATATACTAACTATATAGTTACATGCTAGGTCATCTTATAAGTTCAATTAGTGTAAATAATCTCGGGGAAATGGGTAATTACAGCTTTTCAGCTTTATAAATACCTCTTACTAGAGTTTTATCAAACCTCTAGCCACTATTAGCTCAACCCGATCAGATTTGGATTAATAGCTGCACTAATTTCTAGCTATTGGCTACTAATTAGGAGTGAGAATGCAATTTTGGCTATTTCTAGCCCAATTTTACAATCTCTCATCCATACCTACTATTAAATTCTCCTCCAATACTTAATTATTCTTTTACAAGCAACAATCAAGTAAGAACAAATAGACCCACATCATAATCAATGGATCTTCAATTACAGATTAAAGAGAATCTAACAGATTCACACTTAGTTAAACAATATATAGATGACTCTAGCAATACCCACTTTAATTATGTATTCATCATCACACACCTCTAGTTAATGAATTAGCTAGTCATGATTAAGAAATTCAAAAGCACATTCAACAATAAACTCATTGAATTTAATAACAAGAATAGTAAAATCAAGTTCATAAAAATGCCTTTATCAATTGTTGTACCTTACTATTAAGAAGGAGAAGAGAATAGTACTTTGTAAATTCTACCAATCAAATTATCCTTTTATCTGCCAAAAAATGTTCTAAAGCTAAGAAAGAAAAAAGATGATATGATATGCTCAGTACACAATACTTTCTCTAGAGTTTATATCCAAGAGAAAAGGGAATCTTTTCTCTCTTTTTTTGTGTTGGATAATTTTGCCTCTGAGTAGCATTTTGAAATCGGCAGGACGAGCGATAGTTCACCGGTTGCAATCCGTGGACCGCCGACTATATTCCCTGCTACTTCACTACCTTCCAGTAGTCATCGACAGTTCCATCAGCGTTTCGCCGATCTCCATCCATGCACCGCTGATCTTTTTCCCTTCAATACAGCCAGTCAGGTGCCATTTGGTGGTTGAACCAGTGAGTCGCCATTGGCAAGCCACGTTTTGCCGGTGGCTTGTTTCTCAGTAGCAGTGGGAATCAGCTCTTGACAGGCGTTTCGCTGGTCTTCTTCGGTGGAACACCGAATTTCAACCCACTTCTTTCTTTTTGCTCTATTTCTTGTTCTTTTCTTCACATTAGGCATCTGCATACAACAAAAGTAAAAAGGGAATAAAATCCATATAAACAACTCAAAAACTAAGAAAAACTCAGGCTTAAGAGCCCAATGAGTTGGTGAATTTACCAACTCATCAAACCCCCAAACTTGAATTATTGCTTGTCCTCAAGTAATGCAATTCTATGTAGTAGAAAAACATGCCACTCCTCACAAGTCTAAACATCATTAACCACCTATTATGACAACCCAAAAATACTCACAAAATATCACCAGAAAAGAGAAGAAAATTTTCCTAAAAACCAAAACAAATGAAGATATTTCAAGAGGCTACCACCTTTCACGAACATGGCTCACAAGAGGATTCATTTTGTAAAACAAAGTCATTTCTTGTCTATGAAATGCACTTAGCATCTCAAGTCATAATCAATGCACTTTCAAAACTTGCCTTAGAGTTTGCACTTCTCATGCCCTATCCACCCATTAATTCTAAATGCACTTATGTCCTCAAAAAAGGAGAATTCCACTCACAGAAATAAGAATCCCTGTTCTTTTTTCATGTAATTATTAGATGGACAAAAGGAATTGTTTGGAAGAGATAATCACGTGCACTCTATTAAAAGAAATCTTCATGCACACAACTTGACCCATAGTCTTTCCCTTCATGTAATTCACCTCTAATGTAGAACAGTTGCACTTAGAATCATTTAGAACTTGCAGGTTATGATGTAGACTTGGGTTAAGGGTAGGATGAAAATCTAGTTATAGTGACTAGATCCTCCCTAATGCTTTTTGTGAACGTACCTCCCATCATATTCTTCCAATCACTTCACTTTCTTTCTCTTCTTTCATTGTTTATGAAGTTCATTTCTCAATGATCCTCCTTATAACCCCTTTGGCTCTCACAATTAGCCTTATCTCCACAAGAGGAAGCACCGGTTCACACGAATTATTTTTCTCTTTTCGATTTATCATTTTATGTATTTTGACACGATGTGGTGCTACCTCAAACTGAACTTCTCATGTTCCTCTTGCACACCCCCAAACCTAGTCTTTTGCCTCATTTCTCATTTTTCTTATCACTCCCTTTTTCTTAGGCTTGAAGCCTCATTTAATCATTATCTTATCATTAACATTTAGAGAGGATGGGTACCAAGAGAGATATTAAGAATGGTATTAAGGCTTGTAATGTGGTTTCCAAAAAAGGGTCTAAGGCTCAAAGTTGTCTGACAAGAATCAATATTCAAGGAGGGTATATAGGTGAAGTGTCTCAAAGTGCAAATGCATCTAGGATTTCGCCTTGAGTCACATTTGGTGCAAGTTCTAGACAAGAAGTCATGCATGAGACTTATAAAAAATTCCTCACCACATAAGGCATCACTCTTAAAGGGTCCACAAGAGTCATTTTCATCAGAAGATTTCGAGTTAGGACATCAAAGCAGGCAAACTCATAAGTCAAGCAAAGAATTTACAATGTGTGACAAAGAGTGCTATGCTCTAGCTTCAAACATCTGCTCATTATCTTCATTTTCATGCCCTCATTTTAAAATTCTATTTCAAAAATTTTTCTGGTGGTACCTCTTAAAACAGCTTCATAAAAAAAACTCAAAATCAACATGGCATTTTCCCTTAAGAGAGTTGCGACACAGTCTATCATCAAGAAGTTCCAACCTGCTTCGACAATAAAAAGAGAAAGAAAAATAAAAAACATGCTCCTTGGAAAATAACCATGGTGTGAAGAAAACCCTTAGAGTTTATTTACTATCCTACTATTTACAATGGCGAACAATAAAATAAGAAAAACTCAGGTCATTCATACCAAATTTCACAATTCAAAGTAAAGACCCCATTTTATTACTAACTACCACTTCATCAAGAACTAAACCAAATCATTCATCATTTTTTTAACCAAAATAAGCCTGACAAAGGCAATCATCAAACAACATAAACAACAGCCTGACAAGGGCTCTATTCAATCAATTCAAACAAAAAAAAACATCAATGACGCCTTAACAACTATGCTCATCCCTTCCCCACTTAAAAGAGTACATTGTCCCCAATGTATGTATGCAAAAGGTGTCTCACCCTATTTTTCTTGCGAAAAGTGAAAGTTCAACATGTGACAACTATTTAAGGATTGATTAGAGGAGAAGGGTCGCCACCTAACAAATTATGGTGCATTAGGGCACCATACTAAACTAATTACATAATTAACTAGCCTAGGTCACCAAAGTCGGGAAACAGTTCAGATTACCTCAAAAAGAAGGTGTTAGACACCTTTTGAGGCCTACAAATATGATTTCTGGCCGGATTCATTAATTATGTGGGAGAATTAGCAAGCAACAAAGGTCGATGAATTATTAAGCCTAAAATAAATAAGTGGTTAAAAAGAATATGATAAACTAATTTTTGATAATATTTTTGAAAGGCTTATGATAAATTATATGAATCAAATGAATAACAAATAAATCAAACAAATGAGAAAAGAAAAGATTAAAGCAATGTATATGGAAAGAGGTTATTATTGTTCTAATGAATTATATAGTAAACAAATAATAATACAAAAAAACAACAAAAACAAGCAACTAAGAATTTAAAGATTGAACCAAACCTCAAAGAGGCGCCTATGTGTTTCTGAAGAGAATCAGGTTAGACGTAGTTCTGCATTTAAAGAAGGGGGTTATTTTTTACCTAACGGGATCACCCCATGCAACTTAAATAATACTACACAACAGTTTAGATTGCTCGTATTATTCAACGAGCACATACTATAATATCCCACTACCCATCTAATTAATTAGTTATTAATCCTAAAATCATTCTAAATAAATAAATATACTAATACCCTAACGTGTGCCTACCTGTCCCAAGCCTAACGTCTAAGAGGTGTTTGGACTGCTATTATGAATTTGGGATCTAAAGCTCTTAGGGCTGTTAATAGTGATTAGCATCAAACAAATGAAGATTCAAATAAAACATCAACAAAATGTTTCAAATAGGCCTCTATTATTTCCTATAAGTATGATATCTAGATTGTAGCAATGTCTCCCATAGGCGGGACTCCCTAAAAATCATGATTTCTTATTGATTATTTATTTTACCTAAACTAAATATGGTATTCAAATGGGCAGGAATGTGATTTACATTGACAGAATATCTAGATGTCATAATTATTAAACAGGCTTCAAATTAAGACCAAATTGACAATATTATCTATTGATTAATCTTATGGTATCTAAACAAGGATGATAGTTACAACTTCATTTATATTTTATGAGGCGATCAGATTAGAAATCACAAGTAGATGCTTATAAACGAATCTAACACGCACATTTAAACAATTCTTACAAGTAGAATAATTATGTTCGATATTGATCCTATCGACATGATGTCTAAATGTTACAGAGAGGACGAACCCAAAATATCCATTTATAGGGAGGACGAACCCAAGATGTCCATTTATAGGGCAGACGAACCCAAGATGTCCATTATAGGGCGGACGAACCAAAGATGTCCATTTATAGGGCGGACGAACCCAAAATGTCCATTTATAGGGTAGACGAACCCGAGATGTCCATTTATAGGGTGGACGAACCCAAGATGTCTATTTATAGGGCGGACGAACCCAAGATGTCCATTTGTAGGGCGGAAGAACCCGAGATGTCCATTTATAGAGGCATACGAACCCAAGATGTCCATTTATAGGGCGGACGAACCCAAGTATAGTAGCATAATGAAAGTATAATACAAACTTGATTGAGTAACATATCAACATGATAATAACATAATATGGACCAGATTGAATAGCGTAATAACAACTTGAAGTAGCATTATACAGGCCTGATTGAATAACACAATAGTGGCATAATACGGGCATAATAGTGGCATAATTTGAGCTTGATTTTGAATACCAAAATAGTGGCATAATACAGGCATAGTAGTGGCATAATACGAGCCTGATTGAATACAAAAATAGTGGCATAATACGGGCATAATACGAGCCTGATTGAATAACATAATAGCGGTATACTACAGGCATAATATGAGCCTGATTGAATAACTTGAATAATAGATTTAAAGTAGCATAATGGTGACAGTAGCTGAGGGCAGCATAATAGTAGCTTGATAGGAGCAAAATAGGGGCTTGATAGGAGCAAAATAGTGACCTGATAGAGTGGTATAATAGTAGTCTGATGATAATAACTTGATTCTGAAGGCACGATTATAATTCAAATATGAAGGTATAATAGCTTCCAAGTAGCACAATAATAATTTGATGACAATAGCTTGATATGGTGATATAATAACTCGAATCTTGAGACATAGTAATAGCTTGAAAAAAGAGGAATACGTGTCTCTGGTGTTGTGTGCCTGTTATACCTACACTCAAAGAAAGGTTATGAGTTTTAAAAGGTAAGATTGGTACGTACCTTTGCTTGTCCTTTTCTCCTTATCATTGTTTCGACCTCTTGGACTTTGCACTTTGTCTTGGTGAAATTTTTGAGTAACCTTAAAAAATTTCTGCCCCAGTTTAGAGTGAAAAGTGTTTTGCAAATCTCCCTTTCGCCTGCTCGTGGGATTTTTGAGGTTTTCTCAAAATTCTTCCCTAGTTTGATTTAAGGACTCTTCAGTTACTGCTTCACTCAAAGAAAATTATCAGTTCGAAAGGAAATGATTGCCTAATAATTGAACATCAAGATTCAGTTTTAAACCCCCATTTGACGTTAAGGGTCGAACCAAATTATCATGGATTACATATTTGCATGTGAGCAATATATTAGCTTTGGTTATGGAAAAAAAGTTTTATTTGGTTGAGTCCGAACCCAAAAGTGGGCTGCCTACGTATCCAAAGGAATCAGGTCACATGTAGTTCAGAGTACAAAAAAATAGATAAATATGGACAAGCTATAGAGCGGGTAAGTGGAGGGTGAAGGAACTTTGCTTATGACGGTCTCGTCTAGGTCAGTTCCTTTTGCGCTTTCTTGTAAATGTCTCAGAACTATCTTTGGTCGGATCACCTTGGACAAAGATTTCTCCAGAAGTGATGTAACCATAGTCCATTGGTCCTTGATGTACTAGTATCTTTTCTTTCTCAATAAAATCTTGAATCTTGTACCTCAGTGCTTCATATTCTTCAGTATCGTAGTCTTGAATATTTGAATGGTATGCACATCTTTTGGATGGATCAAAATTTGGGACGGATATTTAGGAATCCATCCCTCCTTTGGTTTCATAACTCCTCGGGCCCTCAACCTTTCAAATATGCTTGTCAAAGGTTCAGTTAGGGGGGTAAATATGCGATACCTTACTTCTTTTAATTAATTGGATTGAGTCGGATGAGCTTGGTATTGAAAATCGTGTTGGTTGAAATCAAGTGGTGTCTGATAAACTTGATGTTGGGAGCTCCGCTCATTGCCAGAGTCAAAGATGGCGCATACTCGTTGTGTATCCTGATGGTGTTATGGCAGAGGAATAGTGGTTGAGATACCTTTTTTTATTTTATTCGGAGGACTTTCTCATGCTTGAGAACTTTTTTGTGTTGTGGCAATATCAATAATTTTTCCTGTTCGAATATCATATTTCAATTCTTTCCCAATTCGAATTAGACTTACGAAGATATGAATGATTGTAAAATATAAGTATTTACGGTATATACCGTCTAGTGACTCGATGAAATATTGAATTAATTCTTCTTTAGCTAGTGAGTGACGTATCTTAGAATCTTGTCCTCTCCATCGTCTCACATATTCCTCGAAAGATTCGTGAGTCATTTTCCTTATTTTAAGCAAATCTAGAAGTGTCGGATCATCCTTGGTGTTAAACTTGTATTGCTCTACAAAATCTTGAGCCATATCTTCCCAAGTATGCCATTTGTTGAAATCTTACTTGACATACCAAGTGAATGACATTTCTGACAGACTCTGCATAAATAATCTCATTAGAAGAGCTTCATCATGTCCAATTCCGACTAATCTGCCGCAATATTCCTTCAGATGCGTGATTGGGTCTTCATGCCCATCAAAGATATTGAATTTTAGGATCTTATATCTCCGCGAAGACTTAACACTTGGGTGCATGCACAACTTTTTGTACCTCAGATATGGAATATCTCTCGAGCGTAGTTTCTCATCCACAATCTTTTCCAAGTTATTGAACTCTTTCCATAGTTTCATGACTCATCTTCGGATGTTGTCATGTCGTGTAAAGTTCCGAGATAGGTGTGTAATGAGGGAATCTATTGACGGAGTATCTGATATGGGGTTGGACGGAGAAGTACTGTCGAGAAGATACTTTGTGTCGGGAGAGAACCAAAGTTTGTGTTAAGGAAAGGACTAGAATTGTTTGGGATGTTGGTCATTTTGTCAAATTGCAAATTCTCAACTAAACTGATGTTTGAGTACCTAAAAACTTTTAGACAAAATAAGTGAATCAAATACAAACACCAGTTACCATACAGAAACATATTAATAATAACACCAAAACAATGAGTTTGTTAAAGATTTTCAAGCCAGATAAGCAAATTTGAACTCAAACATAATGAAAAATTTTGGAGGCATGAATTGGGTGATAATGACCGAACTTGTGACTTCAGACAAGCAATGGGACACTTTGATGAATACCAGGGAGCTATGATGTGAACGAGTAGATGATGACAGTGCTAAATAATTTAGCAAGTCAATGGAATAAGTAAACTGACTTGTGTTGAACATCAGATTCTTGATTTTTTAAGAAAAAAGCGATACGTACAACTACATAAAAATATAGTGATTTATGCTCATTCAAAATGAATTGAAGTTCTAAGAGCTTTATGTGAATACTGAAACCTTAGTGGCAAAAGATAAACTAAAGCAGAGTAGAACTTAATTTGAACAAATAAAAAAAATGCATTAAGAATAATCACATGATAAAGAGATACTTTTGTAAACACATAGTCAATAATATCAATGGAAGAAAAATAATTTAGACTAGGCTCCCAGATTATATGATTTGAGCCTAAGAGTGCCAGGTATACTGAATATAAGATTGATAGTGAGCATGAAATGATTCTAGAATTATCTAAAGATTAGAGTTCGACGGACGAAATAAAATAAAATAAGAAATAATTACACAAATATATCTCAAATTAACATGTAGCAAATAATTCGCGCTTCTTAATGTATTGTGACCCCTTTGTGCCAGAGGTAGGCCTAGCGAATTCTGAGAGACAAATATGCCATAATGTATCATCCTATTTGGTCCCACTAAAATACCCAATATAAATAGTTTTTGCTTTATTTTACAAAATTACATATTACAAGAATGAAAAATTGCAAGAGAAATAAAGCTATAGCCTAAATGAAAATATTCCTTCTTTTTGGCTTCCTGACAGCTTACACGGCATGAATTAGTCTTTTCATAACCTTCATTATAAAAAATGTTAGTTTTACCTTTTCCTTCTAAGGAGCAAATAGTCTACATATTTAGGCATATTTATCTCTCAAAAAAATGCAAATAGACATGATAATATCCTTTTAGAGATTGTAAATCTCTTTGGATATTGGGCAAAGTCAAACTAATGGTGTCAATATACCAAGAATGTCGAGACCTCCTAGGGATGATGCATGCATGACTTAACACATATTCCTAAGAGTTGGATGGACACGGACTAAAAGATTTTCTTATGCGAGAAGGCACGTAGTCACATACTAGTAAAACTATCCATTCACCCCATGTATATGCCGACTCTCTAAATGAGTTTTTTTTTGAAAATATTTTGGAGAAGTGCAAAGCACAACTCGCGCGTACAATGTGTGATAGTGAGAAGCTCCCAAATGGGGGAAATATGAGCGGAATGATAATTAAAACAAATGGCACATAATGGAACGTGATAATAATTAAAATATTAGATATTTAATAAAGCAATACAAATATAAAATGATTAGGGGGAAACAAGTCATGAATAAATAAAGGGATAATTAAAGGGGATTAGTCACGGGGAAGCAAATTAAACATGTAAAGAAAATAATTTAAATAAGAAAAAAATAAAGGAAATAAGAAGGAGGATTAAACATGGTAGAAAATAAACCATTATAGGAAACATATAAAAAGAAAATAAACACATATTAAGCAGGCATCCTTTCGGGATTTAAAAAAATCTTTAAGATACAAGGTAAGATTGGTTACTAATCAGGACATGCCATGGGCGTCGAGAGTTTTTAGATTTACGAGATGTGCATCCTCTAGTAAAGGGATACACGGTCAAGATCTGAAGAGCATGGAGTGAGTATAGACACGGTTCCCTCAAGCGGACAACTTGAGAGTGGAAAAACTCATGGCTGTCGACACACCGCTGATCGACCAATCCATGAGACATTTTCTGACGCGGGTGTTTTAAGAATTAACGTCCGTGTGACTACACAATCATTCCAAAAGAAAAAGGAAGGAGTTTCCAAATGGAGGAAGATATGAATGGAAATGACAATTTATGTAAAATGATAACAATTAGAAAGTAAATAAAACAATTAACAAAATGTATCATGAATATGATGAACATAAAGAGGTAAAACAAAGAAAAATAATTAGTGATTTTCTAGTCTAAGAGATAACATTCAACAAAAATCATTATATTAAATGCATGAAAGGAGAAAGATATTAAACATGACAAAAATAAATTAACAAGTTATGGAAAAAAATAAAGGGTAGAAGGAAAAGGATTAAATATGGAAGCAAATTGATTGTTTAAGGAAATAAATAAAAGGTGAAAGGAGAGAAATTAACCATGAAGGAAAAATAATTCGAATATCGCAATAAATAAAGAGAATAAGGAAAGAGATTAAGCATGTAAGGAAGGATAATCTAAATATATTAGCAAAAAAAATAAAAAAATAAAAAAATAAAAAATTATGTATGAAATCAAATTAGAATGTATAAAACGATAAACAAATAGGGATGACAAGGGGTTTAATAGACACGGTTCCCTCAAGCGAACAACTTGAGAGTGAGAAAGCTCCTGACCGTCGACGCACGCTGATTGACCAAATCATGAGACACTTCTGGAAGAGTGTTATAATAGTGAATGACCGTGAAACCACGCAACCGTTATCAGGTGTGTGACAGTGAGAGGTTCCCAAGTGGGGAAAGTAAGAGCGGAATAACAATTTATGAAAACAATTAGAAAAAATTAGACAAGTAACAGTTATTATAAATTACAAATAAAAATAAAACATGATAAATAAAAAACAAAAACAGAAAATTGTTAGTAACTTCATGCTTAAGGATATAATACATAGTAGAAGAAAAAACATATAAGAAAATAAATCAATTATTGAGGGAACAAATAAATGGAAGAAGGGAAAGGGATTGAGCATGGTAAATTCACTAAATTAAGAAGGCAAATATATAGAAAAGGAAAGAATTTTTTTAACTCAAAAACCTAAATAAGATCCCACACAAAATGAACACGTTATGGTTAGAACCTAAAATCTCTAACAGAATCGCCATACTGTTGCGCCCGATTTTTCTTTCGAAAAGCGAAACCTCTACATGTGACAGCTCTTTAAGGATTGACTAGTATATGTACCCGCGCGTTGCGTGGTTCATATTTAAATAATTAATTATGTCAAATTATGTTATGTTTATTGAGAACATTGTGTTATATCATTTTACTGACATTCCAACTGCCATTATATTTTCTCAATGCCATATATTTCTAACAATATTTTTTAAAAAAAAATAAAGAATCATGTAACAGTTAATAATTTTTATGTTTCTTATTTTCGTTATTATATTATCAACTATCTAGCATTATCACTTTTGTGAATATGAATTCATAATTTTCAATAACATTTGTGAGTATTATTTATTTATTTATTTATTTATTTTGTATATTAATATGAAGTATAACTATGTTCATATTATCTTTATCCCACTTTTTATTATTCTTTCTATCTTGACATTTTAATTAATATTTTTTAATTTAAAAATGGCTTGGTCTAATCTTACAAATATTTTTCTATATATATATGTATAGATTTAGAAGACATAAAATAGATTTATGGATATATATTCTTGGATATCATTTTATATCTTAATAATATATAGATATAGAATTCATATTTTAAAATAAGAGCGCAAAAAAATTTAAACATTAGACACATCTTAATTCAAATATTTAATAAATAAAAAGAGTACAGATTTTTAACCTATAATTTTTTAACTGCAAGATCTTCATATTTATAAAATAATTCAAATATTTTTGTAATTTCTATTTTCTTGAAGGCATTTTTTTAATCTCCTTTAATTATATATAAATAAAGATATAAATAAATTTTAAATTTATTGATAAAAATATCTTAAAGCACTGTGTTCGTCAAGCAACAAAAATAATATTGAAAGCCATAAGAAATTTATGTTACGCCTAAGAAATATAAATTGTAATATGTCAAAAGAATCTCTAAATTTTGGTCTACTTAATGTTTTAAATTAGGTTCAAATATATTATTTTAATTAAAATTTATGTTTTAGTTTAAATTTTATATTAAATAAAAAATGTCAACTTTCAAACAAAGAGAGTCCTAAACCTTCCTTAGATTTTTGTTGTACATTTTTAGGATTCAATATTTATATTTTAACTTAAATTCAAATAAGTTAGTTTAATTTAAATTTATTTTTCAATTTGAATAGTTTATAAAAAATCTGATAATTTTCAAATTAAAATTCTTTAATACTGCACTGTGCTTGGGACTCAATATTTATCTTTTAACTTAAATTCAAATAAATCAGTTTAATTAAAATTTATTTTTCAGTTTAAATATTTAAAACAAAAATATGATACCTTTCAAAAAATAATAATAATTAAAAATTGCACCATTTTAGAAAATATATTTAACCTTGAAAATATATATGTGTGTAGATTTATAAGACATAAAATAGATTATAGATATATATTTTAGAATTTTATTTTAAATCTTAATAATATATAGATATAGATTTCAAATTTTAAACTAATAGTCCAAAAAAAATTAAACATTATACACATATAATTCAAATATTAAAAAAATAAAAAAGTACAAATCTGTAACCTATAATTTTGTTAACTGACCGATTGTCATATGTGAAAAAAAAATTAAATATTTTTGTAGTTCCTGTCTTAAAGACGATTTTTCATATCCTCTAATTATATATAAATATAGATATAGATAAATTTCAAATCTATTGATTAAAATATCTAAAAGTACAGTGTCCATCAAGGAATAATATTATTTTGAAAGCAATTAAAATTTTACGTAAATTTTGGTTATGCCTAAGAAATGTAAATTTTAATATGTAAAAGGCAATCTCTAAATTTTGAACTAACTTATGTTTTAACTTAAATTCAAATAAATTAATTTAATTAAAATTTATGCTTCAATTTTAATTTTAAATAATAGTTAATATAAAAAAATGATAACTTACAAACAAAGAGAGTTTTAAACGTTTCCTAGATTATGGTTCCGCATTTTTAGGATTCAATATATATATATATATATACATATAGATAAATATGTATATACATACATACATACATACATACATACATATATATAAACTTAAATTTAAGTAAGTTAATTTAATCAAAATGTAGTTTTCATTTTGAATAGTTAATATAAAAATCCGTAACTTTCGGTTTCAAAATTCTTTAACACTGCACGTTTTTAGGATTCAATATTTATCTTTTAATTTAAATTTAAATAAGTTAGTTTAATTTAAAAATATTTTTTAATTTAAATAGTTAATGTAAAAATCTATACCTATTCAAAAAATAATAATAACTAAACCTGTCCTAGATTATGGTTCCACGTTCTTCGGATTCAATATATATCTTTTAACTTAAATTCAAATTAGTTAGTTTAATCAAAATTTATTTTTTAGTTTGAATAGTTAATATAAAAATCTCATAACTTTCAATTTCAAAATTCTTTAACATTGCACATTTTTAGGATTCAATATTTATCTTTTAGTTTAAATTTAAATAAGTTAGTTTAATTAAAAATATTTTTCAATTTAAAAAGTTAATATATAAATCTGATACCTTTTCAAAAAAATAATAATAATTAAACGTGTCCTAGATTATGGTTCCACATTTTTCGATTCAATATATATATATATTTTTTAATTTAAATTCAAATAAGTTAGTTAAGCAAAATTTATTTTTCAGTTTAAATAGTTAATACAAAAATCTCATATTTTTTAATTTAAAATTTCTTTAATATTGTGCATTTTTATGATTCAACATTTATCTTTTAATTTGAATTTAAATAAGTTAGATTAATTAAGAAAGTATTTTTTATTTAAAGAGTTAATATAAAAATCTGATACCTTTTAAAAATATATATAATTAAGAACTGCATGATTTTAGAAAATAATACATAGTATACTATTTTAGCCAACTGTATGCTTTAACCTTTCAAATATTTTTTATATATATCTGTATAAATTTAAAAGATATAAAATATTTTTATAAATGTATATTTGTGGATATCATTTTATATCTTAATACTATATAGATATAGACTTCAAATTGTAAAATCTATTCCCCTATATATAAGAGTGAAAGTGAGAATATAAAAAAATATTGAAAAAAAATGTATCTTTTATATCTCTGTAATACACTGTCGTAACTCAGTCTTGAATGATATATGTCCTTTCTTTTCTATCCCCTGTGTGTTGATTGATAATGAAATTAAACATGTCAACTTTATTATTTACGTTCTCAAATTTAAATTGAAAAGTAAAAAAAAAAGAAAAAAGAAAAAAGAACCTTAATTACATATTATTTCAAAATTTTTGAGATATACTGTCATGTCCCACCTTGGGAGACATGACTGACACCTAGTGGCATACTGGAATCTGACTGGCCTGGCTAGACTTGTTCACATCTGGTGCATGGCTGCAACTCAATTCAAGAAAACAACGAGCTATATCTCGGTTGTAAATACAGCCTCCGGCTGACAAGGCTATATAGCCACCTGTAAACGAAAACAACTAACCAACCACAAGCAATAAAAGGGAATCCTATGCTGGCCGACAAGACCATCATGCAGTCTAGTTATAACTGAAATGGAAATCAGGAAACTATAACTAAACTATAGCTGACAAGGCCATTATCTAACAGCTAAACAAGGCTCCACATGACCTCACATGAATAAAACATATATAGGCCCCCGCATGACCAACTACAAAATGAACAACTCAAAATCTGTAATTCGCAAGCCTCTAGGAGTGGAATAATGGCCGAGATAGGAAGACCTACCTATGAACTATATAATCTAAGAGAGCAAACCTTCTAACTATTAGCCCTGGAGGAAGGGAACTAACTATACTGTTGGCTCTGGCTGAAGTCTAAGTAGGTCCTGATCCGCGTCTATCCGCACCTGCAGGCAAGTAATGCAGTGCCCTAAGGATGGGTGTCAGTACAACATGTACCGAATATGTAAAGAAGTAGTGGAAAATAACTGAATAAACTTGAAATGAAACTGAAAGTAACTGAGTAGAAGGGATAGTGGTACAACCTGAATAACTTAATGCTGTCTAATTTATCTGTAAATAGTGTAAACAAGAACCTTACCTGGCCCTATAAGCCGGAAGGTACAAATAGCCAGAATAACTCACTCAGGACCCCTATAAGCCCTGACCAGCAAACTTCAATCTATATACCCCTAACAAGGTCAAAATGAGTCAACTAGTAACTATAGCTAACCTACTGATCCCCTGGGTCTGCAACTAAAGCCACTCGGCCCCTAAACTGTAGCTGTGTCTGAGTCTAGTGGACTCCTGATAACTGCATCCCAGGCACCAGGCTCGATGGGGTTGTGATGCCGATATGGTATACAACTGGTAGTGCAGCCATGGAATGGACTGTATAAGCCCCTTGGGCCTTATCATCGTCCGTTGAGACGGCATACCACTCCTTGGAGCGACGTGATATAGCCCCTAGCAAGCAATGACACAGCTAATAATCCTGGGGTTGGCCATGGAAGACTATACAGGGCAAAGTCAATCCCAAACTAAACATAGAGTACTGGTTCTCAGCTAATAGCAATAGCTAATCATAGTAATAATACTTCTGGCTCCTTTACCGGGATTCAAACAGTATTACAATGCTATAGAAACTAACTTACCGAAGGAATTCGCCTTAACATACCTTAACTGCTAATTCTCGATTATTTGATGAGTTTCAATTTGTATTCAATAGCTCTTTCCAACTATAACCCTAATACTGGGAGAAAAAGACTAATTTCATTACCAAATTTGGCTGAAAATGATAACCTTAAATGCTAATAATAACAATACTTCAACTTTACAGAATACGGCCGAAAACCCATAATTTCCCAGAAATTCAGAAGGAAGGAATGCTTACTTGAAGCCTATGACTGTATAAGAATCAATTTGGAGCAATTCTGATCACTTCTACTTGGCGGAGTTCTGATTCGCCGGGCGTATTTCAAGAAACTAACTCTGTAGTAATGCTCCCTGTAGGTTTAGAACTCGATACCTGAAGTTAATTTGAGTTTGGACCACGTTTAGCTGCGTAAGCAGTGAAAATTTTTACATGATAATATCGTACTGCTCTATCTCTAGATGAAGGTCTCTTATTTGATATTAAACCAAATGAATTTATTGAATTTATATAACATTGGACGGTGGACAGGGGGGGTCTATGTCACAGCCCCCAACTCGCTAATTTACGGGCGTGTCACGACGCCCAATGCAGAGGGAGGGGGTCTGTGACACGCTGCCCTTATTGCAACCTTCTCCGTCCTTCTCCCTCTCTACCTTGATTCCATTCGAACGTCCTTTCCCCAGGCCCTTTCTCGTAGGCTTCGTACTCTAAAACTCTCAACTTATATACGAATATGCTGACTAAATGATATAAAATTACGGGGTGTGACATCCTCCACCCCCCCCTAGAAACATTTGTCCTCGAATGTCAACTTCAACTTACAAGAGTTAACCTTTTTTTTTACTAATGTTCTGAGAAAATTTCGGCAGAGTCTCCCCTATAATATGGACTATCTGAAAAACCTGAAATACAGAAAAGTCCAATACAGGTATCTCACACGACACTATAGCAACTATTTCACAACAAAATGGTCGTCAACTGAACAATATAGATAACATGAATCGCAAAATAACAGCTGAACAACAACTTTACTTTAACTGCATAGTTTGGATTAATCCTAGAACAAATGAGGATTTCTAGACTTCATGTCATCCTCAGCTTCCCAGGTCAGCTCTTCCTTATTCCTATTTCTCCACAATACCTTAATAGAGGTGGCATCTTTAGTCCTTAGCCTACGAACTTGCCGATCTAATATGACAACTGGAATCTCTTCGTAGTCTAACTCCTCAGTGACTTGAACGTCCTCAACTGGCACAACTCGGGATGGATCCCCTATACACTTCCGCAGTATTGACACATGAAAGATCGGGTGGAGAGACTCTGGAGGTAAGTCTAGTTCATACGCTACTCGGCCTATTCTACGGAGGATCCGATATGGATCAATAAACCTAGGGCTAAGCTTTCCCTTTTCACCAAATTGCATTATGCTCTTCATTGGCGAAACTTTCAGAAATACCCAGTCATCAACATTGAATTCCAGATCTCTATGCCGCACACTAGAGTAACATTTCTAGCGACTCTGAGCTATCAGCAAACGCTCTCTGGTAAGATTTACTTTCTTCTATGATTGGTGGATTATGTCCAGTACAATTAACTCTGATTCTCCAATATCAAACCAACCAATCGGGGACCTACATTTCCGCCCATATAAGACCTCATACGGCGCCATCTAAATTGTCGAATGATGAATGTTGTTGTAAGAAAATTCAATAAGGGGTAAATGCTCATCCCAACTGCCCCCGAAGTCTAACACACACGCTCGCAACATATCCTCGAGCGTCTGAATTATACGTTCTACCTGCCCATCTGTTCGAGGATGGAAGGCTATACTCAGATTAACCTGTGTTCCCAAGCCTTTCTGAAATGACTGCCAAAGTCTAGTTGTGAATTGTGCCCCTCTGTCAGAAATAATGGATGCTGGAACACCATGTAGTCTAACTATCTATCTGATATATTACTTGGCATAGTCCTTGGCTGAAAAAGTGGTCCTGACGGGCAGAAAATGAGCTGACTTCGTCAATCTGTCAATAATCGGCCAGATAGAATCAAAACTGCACTTGGTATGGGGTAATCCTGTCACAAATCCATGTTGATTACCTCCCATTTCCATATAGGCACCGCTATCTCCTGTGTCAATCCGCCGGGTTTTTGATGTTCATCCTTTACCTGCTGGCAGTTAGGGCATTGTGCTACAAATTCTGCTAAACTCTTTTTCATTCCAGGACACCAGTAAATATCTTTTATATCATGGTACATTTTCGTTGAACCTAGATGAAGAGAGTAATGAAAGTAATGTACCTCAGCCATAATCTGCTGGCGGAGCCTTGCTACATTTGGAACACAGATGCGACCCCTATATCTCAAGACCCCATCTTTGGTTATCTCAAAAGCTGATACTTCACCTAGCTGAACTTTATCTTTAAGCTGTGCTAAATGAGGATCTTCATACTGCCATTCTTTCACATCTCAAACCAGGGATGATACTGCGGTTTTCTGAATCATAGCCCCATTATTTCCCGAGTCTATTATTTGGACGGCTAAGCTAGCTAACTGATGCAATTCTTGGGCCAACTCCTGCTGTTCAGGCCGTAAATATGCCAAACTTCCCATAGATCTACGGCTAAGGACATCTGCTAAAATATTGGCCTTCCCTAGATGATACAAAATGTTCACGTCGTAGTCCTTCAACAGTTCTAACCAGCAACACTGCCGTAAATTCAAGTCTTTTTGAGTGAAGATATACTAGAGACTATTATGATCGGTGAAAATATCTACATGGATGACATACAGATAGTGTCTCCATATTTTTAAGGCATGAACCACTGCAGCTAACTCCAAATTGTGGGTGGGGTAGTTCTTTTCATATTTCCTCAACTGCCTCAAAGCATAAGCAATTACCTTACCGTGTTGCATTAGAACACACCCTAACACAATGCCTGAAGCATCACAATATACTGCGTAACCCTCTGAACCTTCTGGCAAAGCTAATATTGGTGCTGATGTCAACCTGTTTTTCAACTCCTAAAAACTTTATTCACAAGCTTCAGTCCAGTGAAATTTGGCCTCTTTCTGCGTTAACTTGGTCAAAGGCGTTGATAAGGTAGAAAACCCTTCTACAAACCTTTTGTAATACCCAACTAATCCCAGAAAACTACGTACTTCAGTTGGAGTTGTAGGTCGAGGACATGTCTTTACTACCTCGATCTTCTGTGAATCTAACTAAATACTAGCATCTGACACAATATAGCCTAAAAAGGCTACAGAATTCAGCCAGAACTCACACTTAGAAAATTTTGCATATAACTGGCGATCCCTGAGAATCTGGAGTACCATTCACAAATGGTCTCAATGTTTTTCTTCTTAACAGGAATACAATAGGATGTCATCAATGAATACTATCACAAACAGATTCAGATACGACATGAAGATGCTATTCATCAGATCCATAAACACTGCAAGAGCATTCGTCAACCCGAAGGACATGACTAGGAATTCAAAATGGCCAAACCTAGTCCTAAAAGCCGTTTTCGGGATATCTCTCTCCTGAACCCGCAGGTGGTGATATCTAGACCTTAAGTCAATCTTAGAAAAGTATCTCGCCCCTTGTAGTTGATCAAACAAGTCATCATTTTGGGAAGTGGGTCCTTGTTCTTGATAGTAACTTTATTTAGCTGTCGGTAATCTATATACATACGGAGGGAGCCATCTTTCTTCCTTACAAACAAAACTGGCACACCCTATGGTGAAGTACTCGGCCTGATAAAGCCCTTATCTATCAAATCTTTCAACTGTTCTTTCAACTATTTGAGTTTAGCAGGAGCCATGCGGTACGAAAGGATGGATATAGGTTGGGTGTCTGGTAGCAAGTCAATAGAAAAATCAATTGTCCTTTCTGTAGGGATGCCAGGGAGTTCATCTGGAAACACATCTGGAAATTCAATAACCACAGGAATATACTGGAGAGTCGAGGATTTTACTTGGACATCCTAAACCCTGACAATATGATAAATGCAACCCTTTGCTATCAACTTCCTCGCCCGAAGATAGAATATAAACCTACCTTTTGGCGTAGATGCATTGGCTTTTCGTTCTCTCACTACTTCCCCTAGAAAGTGAAATCGGACAGTCTTGGTCCAACATTCTACATTGGCGTAACATGGTGGTAGCCAATCCATACCCATAATTGCATCAAAATCAATCATTTCTAGTTCCACTAAATCTGCCGAAGTTTGGAGACCAAAAACCTCTACTGTACAATTCTGATAGATCCTTTTTTAGCTATATTAGAATCACCGACGGGCGTGGACCCGAAAAAGGGCTGCAGAAGCAATTCTGGCATTATCCGAACTTCCCGACTACTAGTGGTGTAACATAAGACAAAGTTAAACCTGGGTCTATCAAAACATAAACGGAATTAGAAAATATATCCAGCATACCTATCACAACATCCGGTGACGACTTTGATTCCTGTTGCCTCGATAAAGCATAAGTGCGATCCGGATCGATGCCTGAACTTGATGCCCCTGACCTGCCTCGGCCTCTGCCAGCTGGAGCAAAAGGCCTACACCCTACTGGAGAAGCTGGGACACGTGACCCTGCTGAAGATCTGTCCTATCGGTCCCAATCACTCTGACCCCTAGCTGGACAGTCTCTCATCATGTGACCCTCTTGTCCACAGGTATAACACACAATAGAACCATACCTGCATGCCCCAAGATGATGTCGACTACAGATAGGGCAAGGTGGCACAGTGAATCCACTCTGCTCTGACCCTCTCTATTGCTGCGAACCCGACGACCATGAGCTCTTGCCGGGTCCTGACTGTCCCCGGCAGCCTAGCCTACCACCCTGCTGCTGCTATGGAGGTAGGGGTCTAGATGGTCTGCCTAATAGTCGTGGCCTAGGTCCGCCAAGAAACTCTGCCTAAGTGTCACAAGGTCTAACCCTGCGGCGCTGCTCTTGATTCACCCTCTATATCTCCCGTTGCCGCTGCCTGATCCCCTTAATACTCTGAGCAAATGACTGAATACGGGCAATATCCATGTCCTCCCATAGAGTAGCTGTAACATAAGTCTTGACGTACTATGGAAGTATCCCAATAATAAATTGGTGCACTCTAGCTGGCATCGTGTCTACGAAAGCTGGGCATACTGGGACAAAGAATCAAATCTCATAGCATACTCCCAAACACTCTTTGAGCCTTGCTCTATATGCAAAAACTGATCTACCTGGGCCTGTTGAATCTCCCATGGGAAAATAATTATCCAGGAAGGCCTCTGAAAAGCTGGACCATGTCAAAGGGGGAATATCTCTACCTCAGAACCTTTCCCAACTCTCATACCATAACACTGTTATGTCCCGTATTCGAAATATCGCTAACTCAACCGACTCCGCAGGCGTGGCATGCATTATCCTGAAAATATACTGCAGCTGGTCCAAGAAGTCCTGAGGGTCCTCATCTCGGTCCGTCCCTGTGAACTGCGGGGGACTCAGCGCGAGAAACTCTCGGACTCTCGAACTACCAGGTCCTCCCGAAAATTCAGCAACCACGGGTGCCACTAGCTAACGCTGCAGAACCGTCATCTGAGCTAACATGAAGACAACGCTCCTAACCTCCTGATCTAATGGTGCCAGTATAGGAACTGCTGAAGGTGGTGCCGACGCATCTGCTTCTCCAGATGGATCCTGACAGGGCGGAGACTGCTGGGGAGACCGAGATGAAGTCTGAAGTCTCCTGTCGCCCTCAGATCAGGCTGGCTCTGACTGGGGCACCCTGCTAGTTTCTACTCCTACTGCGACGTCTAACTTCCTGCCAGTCATGGTCTGTCGCGTGTACGACATTTTTTTATAGAAAAGCAGAATATAGTAAGCTTAGGGACTCAACCCTATACAACACAACTCTATAGCACGTTTGGAAGAGAAAAAAGAGTAACCACCCTAATATGCCTCGCAGCCTCCTGTTTATATAATGTGGCGCACAACATATCCATAGACAAGACTCTACTTGACACGGCTTGCAGACTCCTTGAGATACTACCTGCTCTGATACCAAGTTTGTCATGCCCTAGCTTGGGAGGTATGACTGGCATCTAATACGATACTGGAATCTAACTGGCCTAGCTAGGCTTTTGCACGTCTGGTGCATGCCTGCAACTTAATTCAAGAAAACAATGAGCTATATCTCAGCTGTAAATACATCCTCCGGTCGACAAGGCCATATATCCACTTGTAAATAAAAATAGCTAACCAACCACAAGTAATAAAAAAGAATTCTATGTGGGCCGACAAGACCACCATGCTGTCTAGTTATAACTGAAATGGAAATCAGGCAACTATAACTAAACTACTACCGACAAGGCCACTATCTAACAGCTAAACAAGGCTCCACATGACCATCACATGAATATATATATAGGCCCTGCACAGCCAACTACAAAATAAACAATTGGAAATCTGTAATCGCAAGCCTCTAGGAGTGGAATAATGGTCGAGACAGGGCGACCTACCCATAAACTATATAATCAAAGAGAGCAAACCTTCTAACTATTAGCCCTAGAGGAAGGGAGCTAACTATACTGCTGACTCTGGCTGAACGCTGAGGAGGTCCTAATCTGCGTCTGTCCGCACTTGCAAGCAAGTAATGCAGTGCCCTAAGGATGGGTGTCAGTACAACATGTATCGAATATGTGAGGGAGTAACGGAAAATAACTAAATAAACTTGAAATGAAACTGAAAGTAACTGAGTAGAAGGGATAGGGTATAACCTGAATAACTTAACTTTCTGCTATCTAATTTATCAGTAAATAGTGTAAACAAGAACCTTACCTAGCCCCATAAGTCGAAAATTACAAACAACCAGAATAATCCACTCAAGGCCCCCATAAGCCCCGACGAGCAAACTTCAATCTATATAACCCTAACAAGGTCAAAATGAGTCAACTAGTAACTATAGCTAACCTACCAGTCCCCTGGGTTTGCAATTGCGCCCACTTGGCCCCTGAACTGTAGCTGTATCTGAGTCCAGTAGACTCCTATAACTGCACCCTGGGCACCAGGCTTGACAGGCTGTGATGCCGATACGGTATAGAACTGGTAGTCCAGCCATGGAATGGACTATATAAGGCCCTTGGGCCACATCATCATCCCTTGGGATGGCATACCACTCCTTGGAGCGATGTCATATAGCCCCTGGCAGGCAACGACACAGCTAATAACCCTGGGGTTGGTCATAGAAGGCTATATAGGGCAAAGTCAATCCCAAACTAAACATAGAGTACTGGTCTCAGCTAATAGCAACAGCTAATCATAATAATAACGCTTCTGGCTCCTTTACTGGGATTCAAATTGTATTACAATGATATAGAAACTAACTTACTGAAGGAATTCACCTTAACATACCTTAACTATAGATTCCCGATTATCTAACAAGTTTCAATTTGTATTCAACAACTCTTTCCAACTGTAACCGTAATACTGGGAGAAAAAGACTAATTTCATTTCCAAATTCGGGTTAAAATGATAAATTTTAATGCTAATAATAATAATCTTCAACTTCATAGAATACGGTCGAAAACCCATAATTTCCTAGGAATTTAGAAGGAAGGAATGCTTACTTGAAGCCTGTGACTGTATAGGAATCAATTTGGAGCAATTCTGATCACTTCTACTTGGCGGAGTTCTGATTCATTAAGCGTATTTCAAGAAACTAACTCCATAATAATGCTCCCTGCAGGCTTAGAACTCGATACCTGAAGTTAATTTGAGTTTGAACCGCGTTAAGCAGCGTAACCAATGAAAATTTGTGTGAAAATGTCATACTACTCTCTCTCTGGACGAAGGTCTCTTATTTGATATTAAACCAAATGAATCTATTGAGTTTATATAACATT
Organism: Datura wrightii; assembly: GCA_035772735.1. Classification (NCBI taxonomy): domain Eukaryota; kingdom Viridiplantae; phylum Streptophyta; class Magnoliopsida; order Solanales; family Solanaceae; genus Datura; species Datura wrightii. Next base: position 152,697,800 of record JASDFA010000018.1, read on the forward strand.
GGGCAGTGGAGAGGGATGTCCGTGTCATGGCCCCCAACGCGCTGATTTATGGGCATGTCACGGCGCCCAACGCGGAGGGAGGGGGTCTGTGACATGCTGCCCCTGTTGTAGCCTGCTCCGGCCTTCTCCCTCGCTACCTTGATTCCACGCTCGAACGTCCTTTTTCTGAGCCCTTTCTCATATGTGTAGTACTCTAAAACTCTCGACTTACATATGGATATGCCGACTAGACGATAAAAACTTACGGGGTGTAACACATACCTAAATAGAAGTAGAAGAAGAATACTAAAAAGCATGGAAATTTATACCATTCATCCATCATATTTTTCTATCTGAAGTTTTTAACAAAAAAATTTAAATAAATTTATAAATTCAATAGTCCACAGAATCATAAATTATCAAGGTAGGTATTATGAATTTATAAATTACCGACTACTTTTGTGGTTAGAATGAGATATATTGCAGTATCTTGGTTTGATCATTGTAGGAGATACCATAATTTTACTCTAAAAGAAATATTGGAGAAACATAATTTGATATTTACCTTTCTTTTAATAAAAATACTTTATGCACCAACAGTTTTAAAACATTCCCTACTATAAGGGTAATGTTTAATTTCCCTTTTTTCAATGAAAAGCTACCTCATTCTCTCACATATCTTTTTTCTTTTTTACATATTTAAATTTAATGTTTTAGGAGTTATAATTAGTTACTCAAATTTTAGGAGATAAAATTAATTTTAATATTTTGTTGTATCAGTTAACATAATTTTTTAAATTAATTTTTATGTTATTATTTGATTTAGTTAATTTTTATGTTGTTAAAATTCTCATATTAATTATAAATACATTTATCCTTATGTATCTTTATATCAATATGTATAAATTTATCCTTATGTATCCTTATGTCTTTTCGTTTTTTGTGTCTTGTTATTATATTATATTTTCTTAGTATATATTGATAATAATAATAATAAATATTATTATGCTTCATATAATTTTATCATGCAAAAATTAAAATTATGCTTCATATAATTTTATTCTGTAAAAAATAAAATTATGTTGTGCATTGTAAATCTAAAATTGTCGGATCTTGAATAGTATGTTGTATCATTAAAAAAAATTCTTTAACAATATTTAGGATTCAATATAAATATTTTCAAATTAAAATTGAAATTGAAATAAGCTGGATGTATAGATAATAATAGTAATTATTATTATGCTTCATATAATTTTACCATGCAAAAATAAAAATTATGCTTCATATAATTTTATCCTGCAAATATAAATTTATGTTGTGCATTGTGAATTTAAAATTGTCGGATCTTGAATTGTTCATTGTATCATTTAAAAAAAATTCGTTAACAATATTTAGGATTCAATATAAATATTTTTAAATTAAAATTGAAATTGAAATAAGTTATAAAAATTAAAAACAAACAATAACTAACTATTACCTAATTTAACTAATTTGTCCTAAAAATTAACACATGTCTTTCTCCTACGTTGTCACTTGGCTTAATCCTAAGCAAGACTTTTGTCCTTTTAAGTATATAATATATATTAGAAGAGAAGAGTTGCCACCTAACGAATTATGGTGCGTTAGGGCACCGTACTAAACTAATTACATAATTAACTAGCCTAGGTCACCATAGCTGGGCGAGGGTTCAAATTACCTCAAAAGGAAGGTGTTAGATACCTTTCGAGGCCCACAAATGTGGTTCCCGAATGAATTCATTAATTATGTGGGAGAGTTAGTGAGCAATAAAGGTTAATGAATTATTAAGCCTAAAATACTTAAGTGGTTAAAAAGAATATGATAAACTAATTTTCGATAATATTTTTGAAAGACTTATGATAAATTATATGAATTAAATGAAGAAAAAAGAAATCAAACAAATGAGAAAAGAAAGATTAAGGTAATGTACAGGGAAAAAGGCTATTATTCTAATGAATTATACAGTAAACAAATAATAATACGGAAAAACAACAAAAACAAACAGCTAAGAATTTAAGAATTGGACCGAACCTCAAAGAGGCGCCTACGTATTCCTGAAGGGAATTAGGTTAGGCGTAGTTCTGCATTTAAAGAAGGGGGTTATTTTAACCTAACGGGATCACCCCGTGCAACTTAAATAATACTTCACAACCGTTTAGATTGCTCGCATTATTCAGCGAGCACAAACTATCATATTCCACAACCCACCTAATTAATTAGTTATTAATCCTAAAATCTTTCTAAATAAAGAAATATACTAATGCCCTAACATGTGCCTACTCGTCCCAAGCCTAATGTCCAAGAGGCGTTTGGACTGCTATTATGGATTTGGGATCTAAAGCTCTTAGGGATGTTAATAGTGATTAGCGTCAAACAAACAAAGATTCAAACAAACCATCAACAAAAGGTTTCAAATAGGCCTCTATTATTTCCTATAGGCATGATATCTAGATTGTAGCAATGTCTTCCATAGGCGGGACTCCCTAAAAATCATGATTTCTTATTGACTATTTATTTTACCTGAACTAAATATGATATTCAAAGGGGTAGGAATATGATTTGCGTTGGCAAAATGTCTAGATGTCATAATTATTAAACATGCTTCAAATTAAGACCAAATTAACAATATTTTCTATTGATTAATCCTATGGTATCTAAACAAGTATGATAGTTACAACTTACAACTTCATTTATATTTTATGAGGCAATCAGATTAGAAATCACAAGTGGATACTTATAAATGGATCTAACACGTGCATTTAAACAACTCTTACAAGTAGAATGATTATGTTCGATATTGATCCTATAGGCATGATGTCTAAATGTTACACGTGTTTGCATTAATTAAGTTCCTATGAGCATGATTTCTATAGAAGTGACTATGTCTTAGTCCTATAGACATGCTTTCTAGGTGAGATTAGCAATTTAAAAACAGTAAAGAAATATATAATCCCCACCCCCATAAACCCTTTCCACTATTATAAACGTTTATACATCATTACAAATGTTTAAAGAAATAATAACAATAATAACAGTAATAAACGGCTAAATTCTCAACAGCCTCTCCACCCCATACCGAATTTGGACGAATTCTCCATATCTCGTGCTCTTTGGAAAACAAAAAATAAATACTACAACGGGCATATGAATAAACTCAAGATACTAGTGATCTTGGGCAAATTTGTATGCCCAAGTGATACTCAAATGTGTCATTTTGCCTTGTTTATCTATCGATGTTTGTACATTCTCATGTGAACTGTAATAAAATGTGAATTTATACTAACCAACATGATTAGCGTTGTTTTGCAGGAAAAATATAAAGTTATGGAGCTAAGATGCATGTTCTGAGAGATCGGGATTGGACTCGAAAGCTAGCAAGGGAAAAAGCACAAGGAAAGCACGAATTAAAGGGGCTCCGCGATGGAGCCGTGTCACGCTGCCATCGCGGATGCATTCTGCCTGGATGCTGAAATTATGCCCAATTCCAGTGAAGGTACGCATTGGGGCCGTGGCACGTTGGCCTAGCCCCGCGTTGCACGCTGTGCCACGTTGGGCCTTAATATCTGGACGACCGGATTCCAGTGAGGGTCCGCGTTGGTGGCGTGTCACGGAGGCAGTGGTCCGCGATGCACTCCGTGACACGTTGATTGTTATTCCGAAAAAAATTCCACTAGTATAAATAGAACACTTAGGTTTTATTTTTAATAATTCTGACAGGGTGGAGCAAGAACGTGGGTTACAGGCAGTTGAGGGGACGAAAATCTCAGGATTTTTCTCTATCTCCTTCTTCTTTATTTCAATTGCTTGTATGATTAATACTCATTTGACGATGTTTTATCCACAAATGAGTGGCTAAATTCCCTTCTTGCTGAGGTTAAGAACATTTGTATTGAAATGTAATTATTGATAAATTGGTTTTTCATCTTTTCTTCCATGGTTGTTCTATTGATTCTTGTTCTTACTGCGTTAATGTGGCCAATGTTAATGTATATCTAAAAAGTCCGGTTTCACTCGAGAGAGCAAGAAATTGGAAAGTTGTGAATTGATAGGATATGATCTTTTCTTAGTTTGGGAAAATTGAGAATTAATTTACCTTCAGGACAGAGATATACCTGAAAGTCGTATTAGTCAATTAAGGAATCAGTTTTGTATGGCTAGAACATGAATTTCTTTTTATCATAGAGATGTAGGTGGAAGGTTCATGATTCTTAAGTTGGGTTAAATACGAGAGTTTTAATCCATAGGCAATAATTCTTGACTAGCAACCGGAGGATAGATTAATCAAATTGTATCGATAATTTATTTCTCTACATGTTCATTTAACCTCAGCATGCTCATACTTATAGTTCAGACTCAAATTATATATTCATTTTAGACTTAGTACAAAATTAGGAAACAAAATATCAAACTCTTCTTCACACTGTTGTCTGCAATTTAGAGTTAAAGTTTATTGACACTTGAGTAGATTGTTACCTTAGTCCAGTCCCTGTGGGATCGATACTTGGCTTATTTAAGCCACTTTACTACTTGTTCGACCACGTGCACTTGCGTGTAGTTATACCAAACTGACCGAACAAGTTTTTGGCGCCGTTGCCGGGGACTGGCAATTGGTAAATATTTCGTAAGTGTTAATTTACTATTACTTCTTAGTGTTGACAACTTGGTCTTAGCCTGTATTTTGCAGATACTAATTTCTGTTGAACACTGGCAAGAGACAAGGAGCTGGTGGACTCATCTTTAGAGCCGGAAAGACAATTCCATCGTCAAAGGAGAGAAGCTCTAGAGAAAAAGCTGCAGTTGCTCAGACAAACAATCCTGGAGCAACAACAAAATCCACCAGTTGTAAGGGCAATGTTAGTGCCCGAGGAGATGGCAGCTAGGCCGGTTCGCGAGGTGGCAATCCCACATGCCAATAATGTCACATCTAGCATCCGCAAACCTGAGCCAGGAGGGAGTTTCGAGCTTAAACAAAACATGGTGCAATTGCTGCACACCAGCGGGCAATTCACAGGTCTCCCTCATGAGGATCCACAACAACATCTCCAAAATTTTTTGGAGATAAGTGACACTTACATCCCCGCTGGAGTGTCATCAGATTATGTTAGGCTTACATTGTTCCCATTTTCACTTTTATGAGAAGCTAAGAGGTGGTTGAAAGCAGAGCCACCTAATTCCATCACCACGTGGGATGATCTTGCAAAGAAATTCTTGATAGGGTTCTTTCCATCTGGTAAAATAGCAAGACTTAGAAGTCAAATTCTAAGTTTTAAACAGAGAGAGGGAGAGAATCTGTATCAAGCTTGGGAGAGATTCAAATCTATGCTGCGGGATTGTCCTCATCATCACCAATCCAACGATGTGCTGGTGCATACTTTCATAGAGGGTTTGGAACCCCACACAAAAATCTTGCTAGACTCAGCAGCTGGGGGACAAGCATTAGAGAAGACTTATGAAGAGCTGTATACCTTGTTGAATCGTATTTCACAGGGAAATCCGGAGTGGAATGCTGATTCGTAAAGAGGAGGAACAAGGAAAGAAGCAGGAGTCCTAGAAGTGGATGGTTTTACAATTATTGCTGCACAGATAGCTGCGTTACAGAATCAACTCAACACCCACTTCAGCAACATGAGCATGAACCAGTCTCAAGCCCCATTGAATGTAGTGCAACATATTTGGTGTGAAGTGTGCGGGAGTAGTGAACACTTAGCTGAGTGTTGTGGAGCAAATCCTGATTCGGTGAACTTTGTTGAAAATGTATAGAGAAACAACCACCTACAGTATGGCAACAGCTACAATTCCAACTGGAGGAATCACCCGAATTTCTCTTGGGGTAGCAATAACCATCAAGGGCAAAGTTCGAGTCAGGTGGCGCAGAGAAATCAAGGAGGACAGCAGAACTATCAATCGCAATACAGAAGCAATAATGCACCTCCTCCACCACCATCACCCAGCATTGAGGAGATGTTCAAGACAATGATAGCTAACCAAGCTCAATTGCAGGCTGATTATTGGAAATTGGCAGCTGAGGTAAAGAACAATCAGTTAGCTACCAAGGCGCTGGAGTATCAGTTTGGGCAATTTGCTGGAGCCCAAAACACCAGGCCTAGAGGAGGACTTTCGAGTGACACTGACCCCAACCCCAAGCAAGTGAATGCAGTGACCATAAGGAGTGGTTTACAACTTAAAGAGGTGGAACCAGAAAGACCACCTCAACAGTCGGGAGGAGCGGAAACTGAGAGGGAGCAAAGTGATGAGAGGGGGAAGAAAAAGGAGGCTGAACCAGAAAGACCACCACCCCCGTTCCCTTAGAGATTAAAGAAACACAAGGAGGAGGCGTGTTTCAAAAAGTTCATGGAGGTGCTTAAACAAGTACACATTAACTTACCTCTTGTTGATGTTTTGCAGGGAGTGCCGAAGTACGCAAAGTATATTAAGGACATCGCGGCGAACAAAAACAGGTTAACTGAGTACGCTACGGTGGCTCTTACGGAGGAGTGCACTTCACGGATACAAAATAGGTTGCCCATAAAGCTCAAGGACCCTGGGAGCTTTACAATACAAATTACAATTGGGCAGAGTATCCGAGCTCGTGGATTATGTGATTTGGGAGCGAGCATTAACTTGATGCCGACATCGGTATTCAAGAAGTTGGGGCTAGGGAGTCCTAGACCAACAATAGTGATCTTGCAATTAGCAGATCATTCCTTGGAAAGACCTGATGGCATTGTGGAGGACGTGCTGGTGCAAGTGGGCTCCCTCATCTTCCCGGTAGACTTCGTTGTGCTGGACTTCGAGCCAGACGCGGAAGTCCCATTTATTTTGGGACGTCCTTTCTTGGCGACCGGGAAAGCACTGATTGATGTAGCTGCGGGGTAGCTAACCATGAGGGCACATGACAAAGTTGAGGTATTTGATGTATTTAAGGCCATGAAGCTGCCGACCATACATGAGGAGCTTTCAGCAATTAGTGTGTTTGATCAATAAGAAATTCGTCAGATTGTTGAATCTCAAGACCCACTGAAAAGAGTGTTGATGAACTCCGATCATTTTGGAGATAGAGACGCTTATGAGGTGGTACAAATGCTGAATGAGTCATAAAGGCATCCGAGGAAATAGGAATTTTAGTCTTTGATGAGGTCTCTGGAACCATTGCCGAAACCATCCATTGAGGAAGCACCAAAGTTGGAATTGAAAGAATTGCCTCACCATTTAAAATATGTCTTTCTGGGGGAAGATGAGACGTTGCCAGTCATCATCTCCGTAGAATTGATGGAGGCACAGGAGAAGGAAGCATTGGGTGTCCTCAAAAAAAGGAAGAAAGCAATGGGTTGGCAAATGTCAGATATTCAGGGTATCATTCCAGCTTTTTGCACACACGGGAGTTTCATGGAGACAGGAGCAAAACCAACTGTTCAACCTCAGCGAAGGTTAAATCCAGCAATGAAGGATGTGGTTAGGAGAGAAATAATTAAGTGGCTTGATGCAGGTGTGGTCTACCCGATTTCAGACAGTGAATGGGTCAGCCCCGTTCAGTGCGTTCCAAATAAAGGAGGGATGACCGTGGTCACCAATGAGAAAAATGAGCTGATTCCTACACGAACTGTCACAGGCTGGCGGATTTGCATGGACTATATAAAGCTTAATGAAGCCACAAGGAAAGATCATTATCCTATCCCATTCATTGATTAGATATTAGATAGGTTGGCTGGACAGGAATATTATTGTTTCCTTGATGGGTACTCTGGCTATAACCAAATAGCCATAGCTCCGGAGGACCAGGAGAAGACTACTTTTACCTGTCCTTATGGGAGATATGCTTTTAGGCGGATGCCATTTGGGTTATGCAATGCACCCGCTACATTCCAGAGATGCATGATAGCTATTTTCCACGACATGGTGGAGGATTTTGTTGAGGTATTTATGGATGATTTTTCTGTTTTCGGTAATTCATTTGCTACTTGTTTGCAGAATCTTGACAGGGTGCTGGCTCGCTGGGAAGAATCCAACCTTGTACTCAACTAGGAGAAATGCCATTTCTTAGTCAAGGAAGGTATCGTCCTTGGCCACAAAGTGTCTCGCAAGGGGTTGGAGGTCGATTGTGCTAAGATCGAGGTTATTGAGAAGTTACCACCACCTGTGTCGGTGAAAGGTGTTCACAGTTTTCTTGGGCATGCAGGGTTCTACATATAGTTCATCAGAAACTTCTCCAAAATTTCTAGACCACTATGCAGATTGTTAGAAAAAGAGGTGAAGTTTGAGTTGGATGATGAGTGTGTTAAAGCATTCGAGGAGTTAAAGAAGAAATTGATAGAAGCACCTATCCTTATTCCTCCGGATTGGGAACAACCATTTGAATTGATGTGTGATGCAAGCGATGTGGCTGTGGGAGCTGTATTGGGGCAGAGGAAAAATAGAATCTTTCATTCTATTCATTATGCAAGCAAAACACTAAATACTGCCCAAAGTAATTATACAGTCACAGAGAAGGAGATGCTAGCATCGGTGTTTGCATTTGATAAATTCAGGTCCTATTTGGTAGGTTCAAGAGTAGTGGTGTACACCGATCATGCAACGATTCGGTATCTGTTTAACAAGAAGGATGCAAAGCCCAGGCTGATCAGATGAATCCTGTTGTTGCAAGAGTTCGACCTCGAAATTAAGGACAGAAAGGGGAGCGAAAATCAGGTGGCAGATCAGTTATCGCGATTGGAAAGCCGGTCGCATGTGAAGGAAGGTGATAACATCAATGAGGAGTTCCCGGATGAGCAGCTCTTGGCAATAGGGGAAGCTGAAGTTCCCTGGTACGCAGACATGGTCAACTTGCTAGTGAGTGGAGTCTATCCACTTGAGGCGACAGTTCAACAGAGAAGAAAGTTGAGGCATGATTATTGGTATTTTATTTGGGATGAGCCATACATATTTAAACAGGGACCGGATCAGGTGATGAGAAGATGCATCCCGGAGAGCCAGATTGCAGAGGTGTTGAAGAGTTGTCACTCTTCGTTGTATGGGGGGCACCATGGAGGCGAGCGGACAACACACAAGGTTTTACAGTCAGGTTTCTTTTGGCCTACACTATTCAGAGACTCTATGGCATACGTTAAAATGTGCAATAGATGTCAGCGTATAGGCACAATTCGTAGGAGGCAAGAGATACCGCTGCAGAATGTACTGGAAGTGGAGACCTTTGATGTAAGGGGCATAGATTTTATGGGCTCGTTCCCACCATCATTTGGTAATCGTTACATCTTGGTGGCCGTCGATTATGTATGAAAGTGGGTTGAAGGAATAGCTTGCCGCAGGAATGACAACAAGGTGGTAACAAAATTTGTGAAAAAACACATTCTCACTAGGTTCGGGACACCCCGAGCCATTATCAATGATGGAGGGGCTCATTTTGTCAATGCAAGTTTCAAGAAGCTACTAGCCAAGTATGGGGTGCGCCACAAGGTGGCAACAACATATTGTTTGGGTTTTTGCTTTGGCTATAAATCTACACGCAAGTGCACGTGGTCGAACAAGTAGTAAAGTGGCTTAAGTAAGCCAAGTATCGATCCCACAGGGACTGGGATAAAGTGCAATCTGCTCAAGTGTACTATATTTCAATTCTAAAAATGCAGACAACAGTGTAACCAAGAGTTTGATATTTTGATTTCTAATAATTATGCTAAGTATAAAACAATTATCTAATGTGAGTCTGACTATGAATGTGAGCATGCTGAGGTTAAACGAACATGTAATGAAATTAATTATCGATATAATTTGGTTAGCCTTTTCCTCCGGTTGCTAATCAAGAACTATTGCCAATGGATTAAAACTCTCGTATTTAACCCAACTTAAGAATCATGAACCGTCCACCTACATTTCTGTGATTAAACGAAATTCATGTTCTAGCCATACAAAACCGGTTCCTTAATTGACTAATACGACTTTCAGGTATATTTCTATCCTGAAGGTAAATCAATTCTCAATTTTCCTAAACTAAGAAAAGATCATATCCTATTGATTCACAACTTTCCAATTTCTTGCTCTCTCAAGTGAAACCGGACTTTTTAGATGTACATTAATATAGGCCACACATTAATGCAGTAAGAACAAGAATCAATAGAACAACCAAGGAAGAAAAGATGAAAAACCAAATTGATCAACAATCACATTTCAATACAATTGTTCTTAACCTCAGCAAGAAGAGGATTTAGCCACTCACTTGTGGATTAAACATCGTTAAATGAGTGTTAAACATACAAGCAATTGAATTAAAGAAGAAGGAGATAGAGAAAAACCCTGAGATTTTCGTCCCCTCAACTGCCTGTAACCCACGTTCTTGCTCCACCAAGTTAGAATATTGAAAATGAACCTAAGTGTTCTATTTATACTAGTGGAAATTTTTCCCGGAATAACTAGCAACGTGTCACGGAGTGCATCGCGGAGCACTGCCTCTGTGACACGCCACAGACGCGGACACTCACTGGAAATAGACGGTCCAGGTAATAAAGCCCAACGTGCCATGGCCCCAACGCGCACCCACACTGGAATTTGGCCAAAAATTCCCTATCCAGGCAGAAGGCCTCCGTGATGGCAGCGTGACACGGCTCCATCGCGGAGCCCCTTTAATTTGTGTCGTCCAATGCTTTGTCCTTTGCTAATCATCCGAGTCCAACCCCGATCTCTCCCAACACGCATTTTAGCTTCACAAAATTATATTTCACCTGCAAAACAATGCTAATCATGTTGGTTAGTATAAATTCACATTTTATTATAAATCACATGAGAATGTATAAACATTAATAGATAAACAAGGCTAAAATGACACATTTAGGTATCACTTGGGCATATAAATTTGCCCAAGATCACTTACCCCACACTTAAATCCTTGTTCATCCCCGAACAACAATCTTACACCTCATGCACTTTACACCCCATCCTGGCTACTTTGGTTCGACAATTCAGGCTACGGTCATACCGATTATTCAATAGAGCAAATCATCAAGAAAACACGCATGGTCCTATCAATGCAATGACCTTCTACACATCAAGACCTACTAGACTTAAGAATCGACTCTCGATATTGGCAAACTCATGCAAATCAGCTGATCAAGATATCCGACACGAAAATTAATCTCTCATCAAGCATGTGCCCTGACAATGCAAGAGAATTTTCCCCTGTTTAATCACATGAACTCTAACGGTTACATGCAGGGGCATATAAACACACTTTCACTCTCTCTCCCAAAAGAATTCACATGCATCATGTCATGAACCATAGGCTTGCCCTTAGTGTATTACTCCACTAATATAAGGAAATGTGATGTAGGATCACGTAGGACTTTAACGGGTTGTAATGTAAGCTACGAAACTAGTAAATATTGGGCTAGCCAATAATAGCCACTAGCATCCATAAACGCCTTTTCAATACATCCCATCAAACTCATGGGCATTGTTCCTTCCTTCATCCTCCCATTCTTGAAGTCTGTCTTTAGTTTGGCCCATATTTATAAGCACACTTGACTCGATAACAAAGATTATTCAGATACCTTCATTATATTTTATTTATAACAAGTGCACCTTCAACCTTTTCTTTCCTTTCATCACTCTGCTTTCCTTTTCTTTTCACCATTCTCACTCTTTGACACTTTGGGAGAATTATTTTCTCTTCTTAAGCACTTAAGAGTTTTGGATCAAATTTACGGCTAATGAAAAGAAGGGGTTAAGCTCGGTTTACACATTTTGACACAAGAAAAAAAATAATAGGCTAAAGGCTCAACGGGCTAACTAGGGTGTACATTCAAGGTGGGTACAATAATGAAAAAGAGAAACTTTCGGTTAAAAACGAAGAAATGCCTACATCCTTTCCTGCAATACACGTCCTTCATTTCATTTCGTACACACACCAGAAAAGTTCTAGACACTTCACAATGGCATGGAATAAACAAAACCTCACTTCACACTTATTGCACATGCTCAATTCAAGACGTATTCACAGACTCTTCAATCAGCTGATTACACAACTTCAAACATTAAGACTCAATCACACTGAATTGACTCTATGGCTTAGGTATCTCAACATATTTACAAAGTTGCATGCTTTCATACGAATCACCTTTGCATTTCAAATATCATGTACGACACGCAACCAGAATTCCGCAACCATAAAGTAACTACAGGTTTTGGGATGCAACCCACAAAAGAAAACAACTGAAAAATAAATGAAAAATCTACTCATAACGACTACATTTCCCTTAAGACGGTTGTCATCCATCCATCATAGGGAACGTTCACTAACTAGGACTTCGATTCAGTGGGACCATTCTTGGTAAAAGAACCGAAAACAAACGCCGAGAAACCCAAAAATTGACCAAAAAAAAGAAATTTTAAAAATATCGATCATTTCGATAAAAGCAAAAATATGTACAAAATCAGCTAGCAACATTCAGCAACACACAACAGTTTCACATTTAATTACAATACAGAACAACATCATCACAATCACAAATCACAGGGTCACAAAATTTTTCCACAGGCACAACAACAGAACAGAACATATACAACAACACAACCAGCACCTAACTACTCCCACCCCACACTTATCTCGAACACTGTCCCCAGTGTTCACAGAAATTAAAATAGCACAAAAAATTGGGTGGTGGAACTCCCTGATCAATCAAAATACTCCACTTCTTCATCAGGTGCTGCTGCCTCGTCTCCCATGTCTGAATCACACCCATTGTCATCATCGGACTCCACATCAGAGTCCTCATGACGTGTCTCCTCATCTGTGGGGACATCATCATCCGTGGGCTCTACAAAAGCTGGCCCCACTCGGCATAGAGCCTTGGCATTTTCCTAAAAGGGTAGTCTAGCTCGAGCTGCCATAGCTCCTCCTCTGTTGCTGGCCTCCCGCCTATCTGTAGCTGAAGCATCTGCATCCCGTACATGCGAACCATGTGCTGATCATCCTGAGCATGTCGCTCGACTAGTGTAAGAACGGGCCCGTGGGTGGTGTCGGGAGCCTTAGTTTTGGTGACATCTAAGGCCCGCCACTCCATCTGCGGGATGTAGTCAAGGGCCTCTTCCTCAATATCTAGGCCCCTCAGAAATGTGGTGAGTAATCCACCAAATCCGTATCTGTGCCCCTAATGCAACCGGGCTCTCTTCATGGCGGAGATAATCACCGCCCCCACGTTGATCTCAAGCCCTTTCATCAGGGCGTACACCAAGCATACACGATCCCGCGTTACATCCGTCATATGCACCCCTGGGATTAGGCAGGAACACACGATCTTAAGCCATATACTGGATTCCCTATTCATTTGTGAGTAGGGAAAAGTCTGATGGTAGCCCCTCTCCTTATGTCTGCTCCACCTAGCCGTCGATCGGGTTCCACAAAAAGTGCGTCTGATGTCCACATATGGTGGAGTGATATTCAGCTGTCGAAGCACGTGGGCGTTTGTGTCCCGCGCCCCTAAGATAGCATTGAGGTGGTGGGGCTCAAAAGTGACTATTTGCCCTCTTATTTTGATGGTGTGACTTCTGAGAGTCGGGTTCCAGTTGGCGTAGAATTCCCGAATCAAGTGCAAATTGCAGTCCTTGGGCTCTTCAAAAATGAAATTCAGCCCAGCTGCCTCGATCCTCTGGACAATCATGGGGAACTCCTGTGCCAACGGTTCCCTTGCTATGTGTTCCTCGGGGAAGTACTTGCTCTCCTTATGCTTTGCGTACCACTTCTTCCCCTCCTCTGTCACCCACCTGGTTCCATATTGACAGCGTTGTCCGCGTGGAACCGCTGGTGCTGCTGGGACCGCTATGCCCAGTCTGATTCTTTTTCTTTCGGCGCCAGATGTTAATGCGCCTTTTCCCTTGTCTTGCCTGCTTGCCATTTTTACGGTCAACCTAAATAGACAAGATCAATGTTCAGCCAATTAAAATTTGCTTCGACTAAGGTTGGGTTAAGCTAAGCTACCCCACACTTAGTCCTTAGCCAAAATTACAACATTAAGGCAACATCTTGTTTACTTACACAAACAAACAACAAAACATAACAAATATGCTTCGTGCATTTGGAGAATTCGACGGTATATATTCTATGTACTACTCAGACTTCGTACAGCTATCCACAATCATTACCATCAATAACATTTTATCCCATAGCACTTAGCAAGGAAAAACAAAAGAAAAATTTAACTACATGATCCTCTACAATTCACCCAATTCTTGCAAATTCCAATATTTCCTTCACCCGAGAATCTGTCGGTCTTTTAGCATAGTAACAGTTAGCACATCGACTCATCTCACTCAACATGTACAACCCAACATGAATTTCACTCGTTCAACTAAATTTTTCCATTTCAAACTCAAAGGCAAGCCCTAGCTATGATTTTAGCAAAAAATTCGATTAAACTATGTCAGTAACGAGTTCAAGCAATCACAATGATACTCCGAACATCAATCAATCAATAATTCAATTGAATTTAATCTTAATTTCTACTTAGGGCAAGTTTAGCTCATAGCACATGTTCAATCTTGAAGAAAATCGACAAGAAATGAGATAGAATTGAAGAACATACCTTGAATTCGAAGAATTGATGAAAATTCGATGAAATTCTTACCCTAAGTCCGTGTCACGTTGAGGGGGAAGGGGTTTTTGGGAGGTTGGTCGCGGAGTGTATGAGAAATAAGGAAAATTGAGGGGGAATCGAGGTTTAAAAGTGGGAAATTCGCGCGGGTCACCCGGTGACCCGGTGTGACCCGTCGCAATATACACTGCAACGTGTCACGGAGGGTAACGCAGAGCATGCCCTCCGTGACACGGAGCTGTCGCGAGGGTATTCTGGAATTTTTTTAAAATTCCAGATTTACACCTCAATGTGTCACGGAGGGTAACGCGGAGGCCCTCCTCCGTGACACGGAGCCATCGCCCTAGCTCACTGTTTTGCCACTTTTTATTATTTTTCATACCTCGAATTTTCCTTTGCGATCCCTTGCACATTTATCCTCCGTTCAACCTGAAATTCATCTTAAGGCAAGAAATTGGTTAGAATTATAGGTTTCACTCAAAATAAAAATAAAAACAAAAATAAAAGCTAAAAATTTTGTTGTTAATCAAGAAAAAAAAAGAAAAAAGAAATCTATTCACAATTTACAAAGAAAAATTTCACGGGTTGCCTCTCGTGTAGGGCCTGGTTTACCATCGCGGCTCGACATCATTCAGCTTAGTCATCTTCTAGGGTGACGGATGTTTTCTCTCGACCACTGTCCTCACCCCAGTAGTGCTTACGTCGCTCCAGTGGTTTTCCCAATAACTCTCGTGAATCACTTATCTGCACATCATCACCTTGATCAATCACGTTGATCACCGAGAGTTCCTCGTACACAGTCGGGATCTTGGGGGCCTTATATACATCGAACACTTCCACCTTGTCGTGTGCCCGCATGGTTAGCTGCCCTGCAGCTACATCAATTAGCGCTTTCCCGATCGCCAAGAAAGGACGTCCCAAAATAAATGGGACTTCTGCGTCTGGCTCAAAATCCAGCACAACGAAATCTACCGGGAAGATAAGGGAGCTCACTTGCACCGGCACATCCTCCACAATGCCATCAGGTCTGGCTAAGGATCGATCCGCTAGTTGCAAGATCACTGTTGTTGATCTAGGACTCCCTAAACCCAACTTCTTGAATACCGATGACGTCATCAAATTAATGCTCGCTCCCAAATCACATAGTCCGCGAGCTCGGATACTCTGCCCAATTGTAATTTGTATAGTAAAGCTCCCAGGGTCTTTGAGCTTTGTGGGCAAATGGTTTTGTATCCTGGAAGTGCACTCCTCCGTAAGAGCTACCGTAGCATACTCAGTCAACCAACTTTTGTTTGCCACGATGTCCTTAATGTACTTTGGATATTTCGGCACTCCCTGCAAAACATCAAAAAGAGGTAAGTTAATATGTACCTGTTTCAGCACCTCCATGAATTTCTTGAAACACGCCTCCTCCTTGTGTTTCTTTAATCTTTGACGGAATGGGGGTGGTGGTCTTTCTGATTCAGCTTCCTTTTTCTTCCCCCTCTCATCACTTTGCTCCCTCTCAACTTCTGCTGCTCCCGATTGTTGAGGTGGTCTTTTTGGTTCCACCTCTTTTAGCTACAAACCACTCCTTGTGGTCACCGCATTCACCTGCTTGGGATTGGGATCTGTGTCGCTCGGAAGTCCTCCTCTAGGCCTGGTATTTTGGGCTCCAGCAAATTACCCAAATTGATATTCAAGTGCCTTAGTAGCTAACTGGTTGTTCTTCACCTCGGCTGCCAATTTCACATAGTCAGCCTGCAATTGAACTTGGTTAGCTATTATCATCTTGAACATCTCCTCAATGCTGGGTGATGGTGGTGGAGGAGGTGCATTGTTGTTTCTATATTGTGCCTGATAGTTCTGATGCCCTCCTTGATTCCTCTGTGCCCCCTGACTCGAACTTTGCCCTTGATGGTTGTTGCTACCCCAAGAGAAATTCGGGTGATTCCTCCAGTTGGAATTGTATCTATTGCCATACTGTTGGTGGTTGTTCCTCTGTACATTTCCCACAAAGTTCACCGAGTCAGAATTTGCTCCACAACACTCAGCTGAGTGCTCACTGCTCCCGCACACTTCACACCAAATCTGCTGCACTGCATTCACTGGGGCTTGAGGCTGGTTCATTGTCATGTTACTTAAGTGGGTGTTGAGTTGATTTTGTAGAGCAGCTATCTGTGCAGCAATAGCTGTAAAACCATCCACTTCTAGAACTCCTGCTGCTTTCCTCGTTCCTCCTCTTGATGAATCAGCATTCCACTCCGGATTGCCCTGCGAAATACGGTTTAACAAGGTATACAGCTCCTCATAAGTTTTCTCCAATGCTTTTCCCCCAGCTGCTGAGTCTAGCAAGATTTTCGTGTGGGATTCCAAACCCTCTATAAAAGTGTGCACCAGCACATCATTGGATTGATGATGATGTGGACAATCCCGCAACATGGACTTGAATCTCTCCCAAGCTTGATATAGATTCTCTCCCTCTCTCTGTTTAAAACTTAGAATTTGACTTCTAAGTCTTGCTGTTTTACCGGATGGAAAAAATCGTATCAAGAATTTCCTTGCAAGATCATCCCACGTAGTAATAGAATTTGGTGGCTCAGCTTTCAACCACCTCTTGGCTTCTCCCAATAGTGAAAATGGGAACAATGTTAGCCTGACATAATCTGATGACACTCCAGCGGGGATGTAAGTGTCACTTATCTCCAAAAAATTTTGGAGATGCTGCTGTGGATCCTCATGAGGGAGACCTGTATGTTTTGTTTGAGCTCGAACCTCCCTCTTGGCTCAGGTTTGCGGATGCTAGATGTGACATTGTTAGCATGTGGGATTGCCACCTTGAGAACCGACCGAGCTGCTACTTCCTCGGGCACTAACATTGCCCGTACTACTGGTGGATTCTGTTGTTGCTCCATGATTGTTTGTCTGAGCAACTGCAGCTTTTTCTCTAGAGCTTCTCTACGCTGACGATGAAATAGTCTTTCAGGCTCTAAATATGAGTCCACCAGCTCCTTGTCCCTTGCCAGTGTTCAATAGAGATTATATCTGCAAAATACAGGCTAAGACCAAGTTGTCAACACTAAGGAAAAAATATAGTAAATTAACACTTAAGAAAAATTCACCAATTGCCAGTCCCCGGCAACGGCGCCAAAAACTTGTTCGGGTTTTTGCTTTGGGTATAAAGCTACACGCAAGTGCACGTGGTCGAACAAGTAGTAAAGTGTCTTAAGTAAGCCAAGTATCAATCCCACAGGGATTGGGATAAGGTAGCAATCTACTCAAGAGTACTATATTTTAACTCTAACAATGAAGACAACAGTGCAAAGAAGAGTTTGATATTTTGATTTCTAATTTTATCCTAAAGTTACAAAGATTATATAATTTGAGTCTGAACTATGAATGTGAGCATGCTGAGGTTAAACGAACATGTAAGGAAATAAATTATCGATATAATTTGGTTAACTTTTCCTCCGGTTGCTAGTCAAGAACTATTGCCAATGGATTAAAACTCTCGTATTTAACCAAACTTAAGAATCATGAACTGTCCACCTACATTTCTGTGATTAAACGAAATTCATGTTCTAGCCATACAAAACCGGTTCCTTAATTGACTAATACGACTTTCAGGTATATTTCTATCCTGAAGGTAAATCAATTCTCAATTTTTCTAAACTAAGAAAAGATCATATCCTATTGATTCACAACTTTCCAATTTCTTGCTCTCTCAAGTGAAACCGGACTTTTTAGATGTACATTAATATAGGCCACACATTAATGCAGTAAGAACAAGAATCAATAGAACAACCATGGAAGAAAAGATGAAAAACCAAATTGATCAACAATCACATTTCAATACAATTGTTCTTAACCTCAGCAAAAAGAGGATTTAGCCACTCATTTGTGGATTAAACATCATTAAATGAGTGTTAAACATACAAGCAATTGAATTAAAGAAGAAGGAGATAGAGAACAACCCTGAGATTTTCGTCCCCTCAACTGCCTGTAACCCACGTTCTTGCTCCACCAAGTCAGAATATTGAAAAATGAACCTAAGTGTTCTATTTATACTAGTGGGAATTTTTCCCGGAATAACTAGCAACGTGTCACGGAGTGCATCGCGGAGCACTACCTCCGTGACACGCCACAGACGCGGAGCCTCACTGGAAATAGACTGTCCAGGTAATAAAGCCCAACGTGGCACGGCGTGCAACGCGGGGCTAGGCCAACGTGCCACGGCCCCAACGCGCACCCACCAAAAATTCCCTATCCAGGCAGAATGCCTCCGCGATGGCAGCGTGACACGGCTCCATCGCGGAGCCCCTTAAATTTGTGCCGTCCAATGCTTTGTCCTTTGCTAATCATCCAAGTCCAACCCCGATCTCTCCCAACACGCATTTTAGCTTCACAAAATTATATTTCACCTGCAAAACAATGCTAATCATGTTGGTTAGTATAAATTCACATTTTATTATAAATCACATGAGAATGTGTAAACATTGATAGATAAACAAGGCTAAAATGACACATTTAGGTATCATTTGGGCATATAAATTTCCCCAAGATCACATATCACCCCCAAACCAGTGAGCAAGTGGAGGTGTCGAATAGAGAAGTGAAGCAGATTCTCCAGAAAATAGTGAATGCACAACGTAATGATTGGTCAAGCAAACTTGATTATGCGTCGTGGGCATACAGAACTGCTTACAAGACACCGATTGGAACTTCTCCATACCGATTAGTTTATTGTAAAGCGTGTCATTTGCCAGTGGAGTTAGAGCACCGAGCCTTCTGGGCCGTGAGGAAATTGAATATGGACTTAGAGCTAGCGGGCAAGAAGAGACTAATGCAACTCAGTGAACTTGAAGAATTCCGTTGGCATGCTTATGAGAGTGCCAAGTACTACAAAGAAAAAACGAAGAGGTGGCATGACAAGCATGTGGTGCATCGTATTTTTGAGCCGGGGCAGAAAGCATTGCTCTTCAATTCAAGATTGAAGCTGTTTCCAGGAAAACTGTGGTCCAAATGGTCAGGGCCATTTGAGGTAGTGAGAATGACCCCGCACGGGGCAGTAGAGTTGTGGCAAGAAGATCGGAGTGCCACGTTCTTGGTCAATGGGCAGCGGTGTAAGCATTACTGGGGTGAGGACGGTGGTCGAGAGAAAACGTCCGTCACCCTAGAAGATGACTGAGCTTAATGACGTCGAGCCGCGACGGTAAACCAGGCACTGCACGGGAGGCAACCCGTGAATTTTTTGTAAAATGTGAATAGATTTCGTAGAAAAGAAAGAAAAAAAATGAGAAAATTAAAAAATAAAAACAAAAAAATTATATTTTATGTGAAACCTATAAATTCTAACCAATTTCTTGTTGTGAGATGAATTTCAGATTGAACGAAGGGTGAAAATGCAAAGGATAGCAATGGAAAAAGCAAGGTAAGAAAAATAATAAAAAGTGGCAAAACAGTGTGCCTACGCGATGGCTCCGTGTTACGGAGGGAGTGCTCCGCGTTACCCTCCGTGACACGTTGAAGTGTAATCTGAAATTTATGAAAAATTCCACAGTATTGGCGCGATGGCTCCGTGTCACGGAGGGCATGCTCCGCGTTACCCTTCGTGACACGTTGAATGCAATTTCGGTCGGGTCACACCGGGTTGCCGGGTGACCCGCGCGAAAACCCCCCCATTTTAACCCCTTTTTCCATCATTTTTTCCCATTCCTCACCTCCTCCGCGACAAAAAACCCCAAATCCCCTCTTCCCCAATGTGACACGGACCTAGGAGCTAAATTTCTTCAACTTTTCTTCGATATCATCGATTTGAAGGTATGTTCGCTAACTTCATCTCATTTCTTGTCTAATTTTTCCGATTTTTAGCATAGAAAGTGAGGAAAACTTGCCCTAATTGTAAATTGAGCTTGAATTCTAGTAAGCTATTGTTAATTGATGTTCGTAGTATCGTTGTGATTATATGAACTCGATAAATACATGGGTAATTGAAATTCTTGCGAAATTGTAGCTAGGGTTAGAATTCAAAGATGAAGAAGTTAAAGTTGAGTTGACATGTGAAATTCTTCTTAGTGTGTGCATGTTGAATGAAGTAAATGATGTCGTGTTTAACGTTAAAATGCTAAAGGCACGACGGATTGTCGGGATAATGAAATTGTTGAAATTGCATAGAAATTGGGGGAATTGCATCGGTTTTGTTGATAGAAATTTGAGCTAAGTGCTATGGGATGAAATGTTATCGATGGTAATGTTGTGGTTAGCTGTACGATGTCTGACTAGTACATAGAATTTATACCGTCAAATTCTCTGAATGAACTAGGCATATTTGTTATGTTTTGTTTTTTTTGCAAATTGGAAATAAGTATGATCTTGCCGTAATGTTGTGATTGTGGCTAAAGACTAAGTGTGGGGTGGCCTAGCTTAACCCAACTTTAGTCGAAGCTAATTTTAATTGAATAATATTGGACCTGTCTGTTTGTTTTGACAGAAACAATGGCAAGCAGGCAAGATAAAGGGAAGGGCGCATCTACATCGGGCGCCGAAAGGAAAAGAATTAGACTGGGAAAAGTAGTCCCAGCAGCACCAGCGGTTCCGCGCGGCCAACGCCGTCAATACGGAACCCTATGGGTGACAGAGGAGGGGAAGAAATGGTACGCAAAGCATAAGGAAAGCAAATACTTCCCCGAGGAACACATTGCTAGGGAACCATTGGCACAAAAATTCCCCAGGATTATCCACAGGATTGAGGCAGCTGGGCTGAACTTCATCTTTGACGAGCCCAAAGAGTGCAATCTGCACCTGATTCGGGAATTCTATGCTAACTGGAACTCAACACTCAAAAGTCACACCATAAAGATAAGGGGCAGATAGTCACTTTTGAGCCCGATCACCTTAATGCCATCTTGGGGGTGCGGGACACAGACGCCCATATGCTTCGGCAGCTAAATATCACTCCACCATACGCGGACATCAGACGCACTTTGTGTGGAGCCCCGTCTACAGTGCGGTGGAGTAGGCATAAGGAGAGAGGCTACCATCAGACATTGCCCTACTCACAGATGAACAGGGAAGCTAGGATATGGCTTAAGATTGTTTGTTCCTACCTGATTCAGGGGGTGCATATTACAGATGTCACCTCGGATCGTGTGTGCTTGGTATACGCCTTGATGAAAGGGCTGGAGATCAACGTTGGGGCGGTGATTATCTCCGCCATGAAGAGAGCCCAGTTGCATCAAGGGCACAGGTACGGGTTTGGTGGCTTACTGACCATGTTCCTGAGGGGCCTAGATGTTGAGGAGGAGGCCCTTGACTACATCCCGCAAATGGAGAGGCAGGCCTTAGATGTCACCAAAACTAAGGCACCCGATACCACTCATGGGCCAGTTCTTACACTAGCCGAGCGACATGCTCGGGATGATGAGTACATGGCTCGCATGTTTGGGATGCAGATGCTCCAGCTGCGCATGGCGGGAGGCTGGCAACAGAAGATGAGCTGTGGCAGCTCGAGCTAGACTACCCTTTTGGCGAAAATGCCAGGGCTCTATGCCGAGTAGGGCCAGCTTTTGTAGAGCCCACTGATGATGATGTCCCCACAGATGAGGAGACACGTCATGATGGCTCCGATGTTGAGTCAGATGATGACGACGGGGGCGATTCAGATATGGGTGACGAGGCAGCGGCACCTGACGAAGAAGTGGAATACTTTGATTGATCAGGGAGTTTCACCACCCACTTTTGTGCTATGCTAATTTTTGTGAACACTTGGGACAATGTTCGATTTAAGTGTGGGGTGGGAGTAGTTAGGTGCTGGTTGTTGTTGTTATTAATGTCTCTATTCTGTTGTTGTGCTTGGATAAACTTGTGACCCTGTGATTTTTGTGTGTATGTCTGTATTGTAATTAAGGTGAAGCTGTTGTATGCCGTTGAATGTTGTTAGCTGGTTTTGTACATATTTTTGTTCTATCGAAATGATCGATATTTTTAAAATGTTTCATGAATGTTTTAATTTTTGGGTTTCTTGGCATTTGTTTTCGGTTCTTTTACCGAGTATAGTCCCATTGAACCAAAGTCGTAATTAGTGACCGTTCCCTATGATGGATGGATGACGACCGTCTTAAGGGAAATGTAGTCGTTAGGAGTAGATTTCTTTTGTTCATTTTTTTGTTTTTTTTCTTTTGTTTGTTTGTATCTCAAAACCTGTCGTTACTTTATGGTTGCGAAATTCTGGTTGTGTGTTATACATGATATTTGAAATGCAAAGGTGATTTGGAGGAAAGCATGCAACTTTGTAAATATGTTGAGATACCTAGGCCATAGAGTTCGATTCGGTGTGATTGAGGCTTAATATTTGAATTCTTGTAATTAGCTGATTGAAGAGTCTGTGAATATGTCTTGAGTTGAGCATGTGAAATGAGTGTATGGTGAGGTTTCGTTTCTTCCATGCTATCGTGAAGTGTCTAGAACTTGCCTGGTGTGTGTACAAAACGAAATGAAGGATGTGTATTGTAGGAAAGGATGTAGGCATTTCTTTGATTTAACCGAAAGTTTTTTTTTCATACGCACCTTGACTGTACATCCTAGTTAGCCCATTGAGCCTTTAGCCTATTTCTTTCTTTTGCCAAAAAGGTGTAAACCGAGCTTAACCCCTTCTTTTCATTTTACGTGAATTTGATCCAAACCTCTTAAGCGCTCAAGAAAAAAAATAATTTTCCCACAGTGTCAAGGAGTGAGAATGGTGAAAAGAAAAGAAAAATCAGAGTGATGAAAGGAAAGAAAAGGTCGAAGGTGCACTTGTTATAAATTAAATATAATGAAGATGTATAAATAATATTTGTTATTAAGTCAAGTGTACTTAAAGATATGGGGTCAAAAATAAAGACAAACTTCAAGAATGGGATGATGAAGGAAGAAACAATGCCCATAAGGTTGATGGGATGTATTGAAAAAGCGCTTAAGGAGGCTAGTTGTTATTATTGGTTAGCCTAGTATTTGCTAGTTCCGTAGTTTACATTACAACCCGTTAAGTCCTACATGATCTTACATCATGTGTCCTTATATTAGTAGAGTAACACACTAAAGGCAAGCCTATGGTTCATGACATGATGCATGTGAATTCTTTTGGGAGAGAGAGCGAAATCTTGTTTATATGCCCCTGCATGTAATGTTTTGAGTTCATGTGATTAAAAAGGGGAAAATTCTCTTGTCTGGTGAGGGCACATGCTCGACGAGAGATTGAATTTCGTGTCGGATATCTTGATCAGTTGATTTGCATGAGTTTGCCGATATCGAGAGTCGATTCTTGAGTCTAGGAGGTCTTAATGTGTTGGAGGTCATCGTATTGATAAGACTATGCATGTTTTCTTGATGATTTGCTATATTAACTAATAGGTACAACCATAGCTTGAATTGTTGAGCCAAAGTAGCCAGGATGGGGAGTCAATTGCATGAGGTGTAAGATTATTGTTCGGGGACGAACAAGGATTTAAGTGTGGGGTAAGTGATCTTGGGCAAATTTATATGCCCAAGTGATACTCAAATGTGTCATTTTTCCTTGTTTATCTATCGATGTTTGTACATTCTCATGTGAATTATAATAAAATGTAAATTTATACTAACCAACATGATTAGCGTTGTTTTTGTTACACCCCGTAAATTCCCGGCATATAGATGGTCTAATCGCGTGTTGGTTAAGAGTATTTAAAAACCATACATGCTAAAAAAAGGCCCGGGGAAAGATCGGACCAGTGCCAAGTCGGCGCGTCGCAAGGCAAAATGCGACTTATAAATCGCATTTCAAGAATGCGACTTATAAATCGCATTCTCTGAATGCAATTTACAGTGTCTATTATATAAGCCCCTCCACTTCGGTTTTAAAGTTGCAATTCTTATAATTTCCAGCTAAAACAGAGAGAAAATCAGAGAGGAAGAGGAACGAAGGTTTCTTGATAATTTCCATCTGATTACGCCGTCAAACGCGGTCTAAACTCAAATTAACCTCAGGTACCGAGGTATTTAGCAGCAGGGAGCATTCCTACGGATTTTGTTTCGCGAAATACGGCCGACGAATCGTCGTGCTACCGGGCTAAGGTAAGTGGAATTGCTCCAAACTAGTGTCTATGTGCTCCTAACTGTGAAGTGAATACTTCTCCCTTCTGGACTTCTGAAAAATAGCAAGTTTTCGACCGTCTTTCGATAAGCCTAAGTTTAGGCTATAATTTTATCGAAAGTGATGTTGTTCTTCAAAATAAGGTTATATTTAGTACTAATTGACGTATATGTGAATGCAGTTGGGAGAAATAGCTGGAGTACTGACTGAGCCTCGTCCGACAGTCGAGTAACTCGAGGTTAAGGTATGTAAAGCTAGTTCTTTCGGCAAGTTAGTAGATTTAGACTTGTATAGTACAATAAACTCCGTAGTAGAATTCCCGGAAGTTGAATGTTAAGTATTGTGCAATTTCAGTAAACCTAGTTTGCGTTGTGATATCATATTCAGTCTGAAAGTTAGAAAAGCATGTGCCCAAGGGCAAGTTAGTAGTTCAGATTCAGTACAGCCTATTATGTGGATAGCAAGCATGTTGTAGAATAAAAAAGGAACAGATTTGCGTAATAACAGTCAGTAAAGAAATATCTGATAGACAGACAGTTATGGCTACAGATTAGCCATTCAGACAGATATTATCATGGCTACAGATTAGCCGTACAGTTAAACAAAGGTTGCAGAATCAGTATAATTAGTAAGAATCAGTTCAGTATAGAAACAGATCAGAATAAGAAGTTAGATTCCAGATAGTCTTTTCAGTTATACATGCTTGCTATTTTTATGTGCTATTTGGTTGTTGAGACTTGTTGCGGCATGTGGGTGTCCCTTTTAGCATCCCCACCGCCCCTGGGTTATAGCTGTGTCGATACCAGATTCAGATACCGCCACCAGCTGGGCGATGCCGTCCGCCTAGAGGACGATGATGGCCGACCACCATGATAATACGATCCAGACCACCCTGCTTGCAGGGGTAGTTCAGTTTACTCTGCGCAGAGCCAGTCCACCCTGTTTACAGGGGCAGAACACTCTGTGTGCACTTGTGGCCGGGGGCTGTTTCAGATACAGATTTTTATAAAATCACCCTGTTGCGTGCTTGCACCCAGGGGCAGTTTTTATTACACACCCCGCGTGCCCCTGCGCCCAGAGGTAGGAGTCTTCAGACTCAGACACAGTTTATTGTCAGAGGCCAAGGCCTGAGCTACGTACCCAAGGGGACCGATAGGAGGAGCTCACAGTTATTAGATGAGTGGAGTGACTTATTTTTGGTTGGTTTAGACCCGGGTAGGGGTAAATAGATTGTGTATTGGTTGGCACCTTCCGACTTATGGGGGTCGGTCAGGTATTGTGTGTATTATTATGTATACCTCTATGTGCTATTAAATACTGATAGACAGTGGGACGACACGACATCAGGTACGCTCAGTTTAGTTATGGAATAAATAAACTCTCCCCAGTTATTCTCAACTAGATAGACTCAGCTACTTTCTGCTTATATGTCATGTTACTGTTGTTATCCATTTCAGTTGTGTATTTCAGTTGCTTTACATGCTCAGTACCTGCGGTACTGACGCCCAGTGGGGCGCTGCATTAATTGCCTGCAGGTACTCATAGACGAGGAGGCGATCCCTCGTGATTCCAGTCAGCTATTGAGTATTCAGCTCCTGTCATCCGGAGCCTGAATTCCAGAGGTGTATTTCGTTTTCTTTTGTTGTACAGTATGGGTAGATCGGGGCCCTGTCCCGATCATTTCTATTGTTATTCCTAGAGGCTTGCAGTCTGTATATATTTCCCTGTGGTCAGTCGAGCAGGTCGTGTGAGGCCGTGCAGCTTGTTATAGTTATTTGTTATTTCTGTTCCTGTTGGCCATGTGTGGCCATAACCAGTTAGTAGTGGTGACCTTGCCGGTCATGTAATTATTTAGCGTGCCATTGTTAAGTTACAGAGAACTAGACAGCATGGTGGCCTTGCCGGCCCGCATAGGTTCCCTTAACAGTAGTATGTTTCTGGTTAGCTGTTTTTCAGGTATTGGTGGCTATAGGCCTGTTGGCCGGAGGCTGTGTTTACAGCCGTTATATAGCCCTTTGTTTCCAGGAATTTGAGTTAGAGCCAGCCAGGCACCAGATGTGCTTTGGCTCACCAGATAGCAGTCTAGGTCCTATTAGGGGACCAAGTGCCAGTCATACCCCCCAGGGCGGGGCGTGACAAACTTGGTATCAGAGCAGGTCGTGTCCCAGGGAGTCTGCAAGCCGCGCTAAGTAGAGTCTTGTCTATGGATGTGTTGTGCACCACATACTATAGACAGGAGGCTGCAAGGCATGATAGGATTGTTACTCTTCCTTCTCAGCCAGTCGTGCTTTAGAGCGGTACAGTATAGGGTTGAGTCCCTAAAAACTTACTGTATTCTTTGATTACAGAAACAGAGGCAGATCAACATTACTCTATCACAGGCAGAAGATCAGATATAACAACAGAAGAGGGCATCAGCCAGTTACAAGATACTTACAGTAGCAGGAAGAGGTACCAGAGACCTCCCAGCGTGATACCTTTATCGGTACTATTCCCAGTATACATTGATAACGTCAGAATAGGAAGTCAGAAGTATAATGTACATACGAGTTGATTTATTTTGTTAGCTATATAAGATCTAATTAAGATTACGGACAAGGTCATACTATCAGATAAGTATGAGAAAGAAAGGGAAATGCAGGAATCCCAAACACATCTTTTTAGATTTGGTACAGTTATATGTTTCTATCTGTTGCAACAAGAAAAGGGCTATTCCTACCTCTTGACCTTGATTCCAGTACAGTAAAGGGGCATAAGAATTGAGGTGAGGCTGCCCAAAACAAGCAGTAACTGAAGATAGATTGATTAATTCCAGTAAGTGTTAGTGAGCGTAAAGAGAAAGTAAGACTGTTAGCTTACCCGAAGTAGGGGTAAAAGACCTGCTAGTGATGAATGCCTAGTAATAGTCAAGTTCGAGTCAGAAAAAGGCCAAGTCCACCATATATGCTAACAGATAGCAAGACATACCTGTAAGATTATAGTTATGATCCAGTTGTGACATCGAAAGATAGAGAGGTCATGTGAATCAGATGGGCCTGACTATAAGCCAGAAGAAGTATAAGCCGAGGCTTGATCAGTAATCTCATTAACAACGAAAGGCAGGCACCTTGAACCCCAGAGCTTAGCTCAAGTGAGATGAGGGGAGAAAGCAGGAATACTAAATTTTGTGGGGAAAATAGAATCACCCCCAAATTGACAGAATATCGTATTACAGACTAAGCCTCGGATTGACAGTTAGAAGACATTAAGATTGTGGTCCAGAATGCTGCAGTATGTTCGCTTATGGGGAAGTTAAGAAATTACCGATACATCGAATTTAATCTAGTGTGGCCTAGAGATAAGGCCCAGCAGACAGTCATGGGCTCTCAATATATGCCAAGTAAGGCCACAAGATTTGAACGTTGACCCCACATCGCAAGAGTGGCGGAATTTCAAACAGCAAACAATAACTAAAGTGTTTATGTTTGTTACTTTCATAATGGGGTGACAATACAATGAAATGTTAAGAGAAGGCAGGAGGTATTATTAGACCATAGAAGCAGTATATCATGTACAATATGAAATTTAGCAAAGTGTGTCAGAGATTACGTATCACTACAGAATTCAGTATGTATTGTACGTATTTATTAATATATATATGTGCAGATAATAAATATGCTGTGAGCAGCTGCTAATAGGGGTTACAATCACACAAATGCATATTAGTGCTGGGAAGTATATACAAATTGCATTGCAGGACCCCTTGCCAAAAATAAAAAGAGAAAAGAGAGAGAAGAAAAAGAGAAAAGAGAAAAGAAGGGGCAAGTTAAGTGTGATTTACGTATGAATCCATAGAAACTGTCTCAGCTCTTAGTTATTAAGTTAATAGACTTATATGTTGTTTCCAGATCTAGGTTTTAGAAGCTTATAAGTAGTAACCTATATCAGGTAATTAGATGATAAGGGCGCAGTTAGGCGGTCTACCGACCAGCTGGCGCTTGTATTTGCAGGGAAGTCTCTAAAGATCGATAACACTAGCGCATGTGCCAGAACCAGAATTAGAGACTGAATAGGTATACTTCAGATATTAGCAATACTAGAATTGTTCCAGTATGTTAAGTGGCCATACATCGTTTTCCCAGCCTTGTAGGTGAGAGTCGACCTTAGTCAACCTAGCAGTTATTACAAGGAATACCCCGCAAGTCAGACAAGCCCATGGGCACCCCAAGAAAGGGGTCCACATCAGTAGTCAGTGACAGACTAGTACTTCAGCTGGTTCTTGTAAGATATTCAGATACAGAGCCCTAGCAGAAGGCCAGTATTTACAAAATAGCTCATAAAACTGAGAATTCCCCAGAATAGCAGTATAAATCCAAGTGGATACACACAAGGCGTAAGAAATTGATAGTACCCTGCTAGCACAGTGTTTATTAAGACCAGGAGATCAGTAGACTCCCCATAAAGATCCAGAGATTGGTCTCCTGGGAGTAAGTTTGATTAAGCCCAGCCTTACAGTGGTTCAAGCAAAATAACAAAGCAATTAGATGCCCACAAGTCTGCAGTTATGCATGAACTATAAGTACTCAAGTAGAACAGTTAGAGCATTGTTAGACTACTGCCACATTCGGGTCATTCAACCCGACTATTCAGTTATTTAAGGTTATGCAGCCAGATCATTAGAGGTCATGATCAATATCAGGATCCTCTGATCAGATAAAGGCACAAGGTGCGCAGACGGTCGTTCAGGTTATTCCAGCAACAAGTAGCCTTAGCATGTGGCCGGAAGGCCAGATAAGCTCTAGCTACACTTGTAAACTACTTGTCGATCTCTTCGGCAAGACAAGCCAGTATGACCGTCAATTATATGCCGAGCTCTCTAAGTATGAAAATGTTATATCAGTCAAGAAGAGGTAATGGAGCAGCAAACGCTCTTAGCTATAGATCTATTATGAGTGTGGCGTATGTGCAACCCGAGCAACGGGAGTTGGTCAGGGAGATACATCAATTGGTCAATTTAGCCGTTCGTGTGATAGAAATGAAGGACAACAGAGCGGTAATCCAGAACACCGCCGTGTCGTCCTTAGTTGTGGAGGTAAGAGAACGGCAATATGCAGATCCTGACCTAGTCTAGCTTAAGGACAGAATCCTGCAAGGGAAGCGCCAGATTCACAAATAAAAGAGGATGGAGTGCTGCGTTGTAAAGACCGTCTATGTGTTTCTGATGTTTCAGGCCTCCGCCATCAGATCATGAACGAGGTGCACTGCGCCAGCAACTATTTTTTCCACCCTAGCGCGACAAAAAATGTACCATGATATCAAAGAAAACTACTGGTGGCTAGATAAAAAAAAAAAGAAATTGCAGAATTTGTAGCCCGGTGTCCTAATTGCCAGCAGGTGAAAGCAGAACATCAAAAACCAGGCGGTTTGACTCAGGACATAGTTGTGCCTCTTTGGAAGTGGGAAGCAGTAAATATTGATTTTGTGGCAGGATTACCCTGTACTAAACATGGACATGACTCTATATGGGTGATAGTTGACAGATTGACCGAATCAGCTCATTTCCTGCCAGTGGAAACTACTTTCTCGGCCAGATTATGTGGAGTTGTA
This sequence comes from Datura wrightii, assembly GCA_035772735.1. Taxonomy (NCBI): domain Eukaryota; kingdom Viridiplantae; phylum Streptophyta; class Magnoliopsida; order Solanales; family Solanaceae; genus Datura; species Datura wrightii. The sequence continues at coordinate 152,728,043 of JASDFA010000018.1, forward strand.
TATTCGAGAAATAGTCAGGTTGCACGGAGTACCAGTATCCATTATTTCAGATAGAGGAGCACAGTTTACGGCTAGATTCTGGCAGTCGTTTCAGAAAGGTTTGGGAACGCAGATTAATTTGAGCACAGCATTCCACCCTCAGACAGATGGACAGGCGGAACGCACAATTCAGACGCTCGAAGATATGTTGCGAGCGTGTGAGTTAGATTTCGGTGGTAGCTGGGTTGAGCATTTGCCCCTAATTGAGTTTGCTTATAATAATAGCTATCACTCAACTATCCAGATGGCGCCTTTCGAGGCTTTATATGAGCGAAAATGCAGATCACCGATTAGCTGGTTTGAAATAGGAAAATCAGCGTTGATTGGGCCAGACATTGTTCAGCAGTCAGAGGAGAAGGTAAAACTTATCAGAGAACACCTACTGACTGCACAGAGCCGCCAGAAGTCATATGCAGACGTGCGGCACAGAAACCTGGAATTCGATGTGAATGACTGGGTATTTTTGAAAGTATCCCCAATGAAAGGGGTGATGAGATTCGGCAAGAAAGGTAAGCTCAGTCCAAGATTTGTTGGGCCTTATCAGATTCGTCAAAGAATAGGCCAAGTGGCAGATGAGTTGAACTTGCCTCCAGAGTTAGAATCCGTTCATTCGGTCATGTATCCATGTTGAGGTAATGCATAGGAGACTCGTCTAGAGCAGTCCCAGTCCAGGATATCCGGGTTACAGAAGAGCTGGCCTACGAAGAGGTTCCAATAGCTATCCTAGACAGATAGATTTGCAGATTGAGAACTAAAGATATTGCGTCTGTCCAAGTATTGTGGCGTAACAGGAACCAAGAAGAGATGACGTGGGAAGCGGAGAAAGATATGAAAGCTAGATATCCTCACTTATTCCAGGCCTAGCTAGGCGACAGGTATGTCAGTATCGTTACCTATGCAGTACCTTACAGTTGTTTATATATAAGTGAGAGAAATTGATGTTTAGCTATCAAATGAATCTTGTAGTATCGTGTGGAGTAACTGTATTGGATTTTCTGTATTTCAGGTTTTTTGGGATAGTCCAAATTACAGGGGAAACTCTGCCGAAATTTTCCTAAGAACAAGTTAAGCTAATTGAGTAGTCCTCTATATAGCAGTTTACATTCGAGGACGAATCTTCTTAAGGGGGGAGAATGTTACACCCCGTAAATTCCCGGCATATAGAAGGCCTAATCGCATGTTGGTTAAGAGTATTTGAAAACCATACATGCTACAAAAAGACCCAGGGAAAGATCGGACCAGCGCCAAGTCGGCGCGTCGCAAGGCAAAATGCGACTTATACGCATTTCAAGAATGCGACTTATAAATCGCATTCCAGAAATGCGACTTATAAATCGCATTCTCTGAATGCGATTTACAGTGTCTATTATATAAGCCCCTCCACTTCGGTTTTAAAGTTGCAATTCTTATAATTTCTAGCTAAAACAGAGAGAAAATCAGAGAGGAAGTGGAACGAAGGTTTCTTGATAATTTCCGTCTGATTACGCCGTCAAACGCGGTCTAAACTCAAATTAACCTCAGGTACCGAGGTATTTAGCAGCAGGGAGCATTCCTACGAATTTTGTTTATCGAAATACGGCCGACGAATCGTCGTGCTACCGGGCTAAGGTAAGTGGAATTGCTCCAAACTAGTGTCTATGTGCTCCTAACTGTGAAGTGAATACTTCTCCCTTCTGGACTTCTGAAAAATAGCAAGTTTTCGACCGTCTTTCGATAAGCCTAAGTTTAGGCTATAATTTTATCGAAAGTGATGTTGTTCTTCAGAATAAGGTTATATTTAGTACTAATTGACGTATATGTGAATACAGTTGGGAGAAATAGCTGGAGTACTGACTGAGCCTCGTCCGACAGTCGAGTAACTCGAGGTTAAGGTATGTAAAGCTAGTTCCTTCGGCAAGTTAGTAGATTTAGCCTTGTATAGTACAATAAACTCCGTAGTAGAATTCCCGGAAGTTGAATGTTAAGTATTGTGCAAGTTCAGTAAACCTAGTTTGCGTTGTGATATCATATTCAGTCTGAAAGTTAGAAAAGCATGTGCCCAAGGGCAAGTTAGTAGTTTAGATTCAGTACAGCCTATTATGTGGATAGCAAGCATGTTGTAGAATAAAAAAGGAACAGATTTGCGTAATAACAGTCAGTAAAGAAAGATCTGATAGACAGACAGTTATGGCTACAGATTAGCCATTCAGACAGATAGTATCATGGCTACAGATTAGCCGTACTGTTAAACAGAGGTTGCAGAATCAGTATAATTAGTAAGAATCAGTTCAGTATAGAAATAGATCAGAATAAGAAGTTAGATTCCAGATAGTCTTTTCAGTTATACATGCTTGCAATTTTTATGTGCTATTTGGTTGTTGAGACTTATTGTGGCATGTGGGTGTCCCTTTTAGCATCCCCACCGCCCCTGGGTTATAGCTGTGTCGATACCAGATTCAGATACCGCCACCAGCTGGGCGATGTCGTCCGCCTAGAGGACGATGATGGCCGACCACCATGATAATACGATCCAGACTACCCTGCTTGCAGAGGTAGTTCAGTTTACTCTGCGCAGAGCCAGTCCACCCTGTTTACAGGGGCAGAACACTCTATGTGCGCTTGTGGCGGGGGCAGTTTCAGATACAGATTTTTATAAAATCACCCTGTTGCGCGCTTGCACCCAGGGGCAGTTTTTATTACACACCCCGCGTGCCCCTGCGCCCAGAGGTAGGAGTCTTCAGACTCAGACACAGTTTATTGTCAGAGGCCAAGGCCTGAGCTACGTACCCAAGGGGACCGATAGGAGGAGCTCACAGTTATCAGATGAGTGGAGTGACTTATTTTTGGTTGGTTTAGACCCGGGTAGGGGTAAATAGATTGTGTGTTGGTTGGCACCTTCCGGCTTATGGGGGTCGGTCAGGTATTGTGTGTATTATTATGTATACCTCTATGTGCTATTAAATACTGATAGACAGTGGGACGACATGACATCAGGTACGCTCAGTTTAGTTATGGAATAAATAAACTCTCCCCAGTTATTCTCAGCTAGATAGACTCAGCTACTTTCTGCTTATATGTCATGTTACTGTTGTTATCCATTTCAGTTGTGTATTTCAATTGCTTTACATGCTCAGTACCTGCGGTACTGACGCCCAGTGGGGCGCTGCATTACTTGCCTGCAGGTACTCATAGACGAGGAGGCGATCCCTCGTGATTCCAGTCAGCTATTGAGTATTCAGCTCCTGTCATCCGAAGCCTGAATTCCAGAGGTGTATTTCATTTTCTTTTGTTGTACAGTACGGGTAGATCGGGGCCCTGTCCTGATCATTTCTATTGTTATTCCTAGAGGCTTGCAGTCTGTATATATTTCTCTGTGGTCAGTTGAGCCGGTCGTGTGAGGCCGTGCAACTTGTTATAGTTATTTGTTATTTCTGTTCCTGTTGGCCGTGTGTGGCCATAACTAGTCAGTAGTGGTGACCTTGCCGGTCACGTAATTATTTAGCATGCCATTGTTAAGTTACAGAGAACTAGACAGCATGGTGGCCTTACCGGCCCGCATAGGTTCCCTTGACAGTAGTATGTTTCTGGTTAGCTGTTTTTCAGGTACAGGTAGCTATAGGCCTGTTGGCCGGAGGCTGTGTTTACAGCCGTTATATATCCCTTTGTTTCCAGGAATTTGAGTTAGAGCCAGCCAGGCACCAGATGTGCTTTGGCTCACCAGATAGCAGTCTAGGTCCTACTAGGGCACCAGGTGCCAGTCATACCCCCAGGGCGGGGCATGACAGTTTTGCAGGAAAAATATAAAGTTATGGAGCTAAGATGCATGTTGGGAGAGATCGGGATTGGACTCGAAAGCTAGCAAGGGAAAAAGAACAAGGAAAGCACGAATTAAAGGGGCTCCACGATGGAGCCGTGTCACGCTGCCATCGCGGATGCATTCTGCCTGGATGCTGAAATTCTGCCCAATTCTAGTGAAGGTGCGCGTTGGGGCCGTGGCATGTTGGCCTAGCCCCGCATTGCACGCCGTGCCACATTAGGCCTTAATATTTGGATGACCGGATTCCAGTGAGGGTCCACGTTGGTGGTGTGTCACGGAGGCAGTGCTCTGCGATGCACTCCGTGACACGTTGCTTGTTATTCCGGGAAAAATTCCCACTAGTATAAATAGAAAACTTAGGTTTTACTTTTAATAATTCTGATGGGGTGGAGCAAGAACGTGGGTTACAGGCAGTTGAGGGGACGAAAATCTCAGGGTTTTTCTCTATCTCCTTCTTCTTTATTTCAATTGCTTGTATGATTAACACTCATTTGACGATGTTTAATCCACAAATGAGTGGCTAAATTCCCTTCTTGTTGAGGTTAAGAACATTTGTATTGAAATGTAATTATTGATAAATTTGTTTTTCATCTTTTCTTCCATGGTTGTTCTATTGATTCTTGTTCTTACTGCGTTAATGTGTGGCCAACATTAATGTATATCTAAAAAGTCCGGTTTCACTCGAGAGAGCAAGAAATTGGAAAGTTGTCAATTGATAGGATATGATCTTTTCTTAGTTTGGGAAAATTGAGAATTGATTTACCTTCAGGATAGATATATACCTGAAAGTCGTATTAGTCAATTAAGGAATCGGTTTTGTATGGCTAGAACATGAATTTATTTTTATCACAGAGATGTAGGTGGAAGGTTCATGATTCTTAAGTTGGGTTAAATACGAGAGTTTTAATCCATAGGCAATAATTCTTGACTAGCAACCGGAGGAAAGATTAATCAAATTGTATCGATAATTTATTTCTCTACATGTTCATTTAACCTCAGCATGCTCATACTTATAGTTCAGACTCAAATTATATATTCATTTTAGACTTAGTACAAAATTAGGAAACAAAATATCAAACTCTTCTTCACACTGTTGTCTGCAATTTAGAGTTAAAGTTTATTGACACTTAAGTAGATTGTTACCTTAGTCTAGTCCCTGTGGGATCGATACTTGGCTTATTTGAGCCACTTTAATACTTGTTCGACCACGTGCACTTGCGTGCAGTTATACCAAACTGACCGAACAACTAGGACAAATATGACATTTTTAATTCAGAATAGAATTCACATGAACATTTTCAATAAATCATAAACAATTATCACCAGACAAGGTTATAATACATAAGTATAAAAATATGCTTGAATATCAAAGAAACACAAATAATAAAGTTCTAAACAACACAAATTTGTAATAATTTCTTAAATATAAACTGATTGGTTAGGAGGAAACCTAGAATAAGCAACAATGAAGAGTAGATAAACTAAAGGAGGATCAGAGAACTAGTGGTGCTTGAGTCGTGCAATAGGATGATCAACTTGTTTTCGTTTGTAGCCAAAAGGAGAAGAGCTAGAGAAGAGTATGGGGTATTCAGTGGCACATTGAATGCTAAGGAAAAGGGAGTATTTATATTAATGGAGGGAAAGTAAGATTTGAATGCTAAAGAGAGAAATAAATTTTTAAAGAGTCAGTCATGTTCCAATGCTTTTTTTTTTTTGCTTTAAAGAACTAGCAGTGTTTTTGTAATCATGAAAGGCAAAAGGCCCCCTATGTAGATATAAGAAAAATTGGCTAAACTACGAATCAAATAAGTATATACGTTAAATGTACGACAATGAGTAAACTAGTACAACAAATAAAGTAGCATGGTTTGGATGGACTAACCAGTGAGACAAATTAAGAATAAGAAGCAGTCTACTTGAGTATTAAAAGAGAGAAAAATTATATTACTAGAAGGCCAGTGGTATTTTTAATGTTAAGAAGAGAAAGAAAAGTTGTATTCCTAGAGAAAAAGGAACGAGATTTTTATGATTGATTACTAGCAATGTTTGAATAGATAGGACTTAGAGTAGGAGGGTTCCAATCTCCAGAGTAAGAGAAGAAGCATTGTTTATATAGCCATGGAAATGTAATCAGTCAAAAGGGTAGAAAGCTAAGGGAGATATTCAAAAATCAATCAAGGAATTTTTTTCCTAATTGGCATATTAGTATCAATTAGGGGTAAGAAGAAGAGGAAAATTGCCGTAAGAAAATATGTGTGTAAAAATAAATAAGAAGAAGATGAAACAATCACACAAATTTCCTTTGATCGAATCACTTTAATGTAAAAACTAAGAATAATTTAACATAAATAAAAATCTATTTAAATTTAGAGGGGTCAATTAACAAAGAAAGCCATCGATTAAGGGATTTTCCCTTATATAGAATAATCAATTACTATATTCTTACCATGACTAATCAAGTAACAAAACTATTATGTAATTTTTAAATAAAAGGTAGGGAATGAAATATTCAAAAAGAAGTCAACTAAGATGAAATCTATTTTCCTTATATGACATAAAAATCAATTAAATGTAGAGCTCATCATGATTTCCATAAATAACAAGCATAGCAATTGTCACACGATTTGGAAAAGCAATGTGATTACCAAGAAATTCTCAATCTATCATAGTTAATATGCCCAAAAAAAACTATTGAATTTAAATCAGGAAGGAAATAGAGAGAATATAGTCTTGACAAAACAAACTAGGTTACCATAATTAGGTGAATGCTAAGCCATTCCCATTATTAACATATTGTAAGAAAGGAAAACAAATACATCAAACTATATATGAATTTTCCTTTAATTAAAATGATGGAATCAATCGTGCCACAAATCAGGCTAAAGATTTATCAAAACTGTTCCAATCTTGAAGTAAGTGGCCTATAGCGGAATCCTCAAGTTTTATATTTACCATGTAAGAGGTTATCAGAAAGTAATTAGAATCAATTAAAAATCACTAGGTTACTTAAGCAACACAGAATTAATAATAAAATAAAATCACCATGATAAAAATCGCTGTGGTAAATACAATTGATATGAAGAATATGAAATTAACTATGCTGAAGCAGAGATTCTATTAAGGTAAGGAATCACATAACAAGATTATCAGTATGCCAATAAACTTGTAGATACATAACCACTGACCATGCTTTGGAATCAATAATCATAAAAAACTCTACACATGCTGGTTAACGGGTAAGTGGATAATATTTTTGGACTACTATTTCATCCTGAGTCTGAGACTACTATCATAGATCCGAATAAAGCACATGGGAAAGTAAAAATCCACAACTCTAAAAAAAAAACTTCTTGTCATTCAAAGGTCTTAAAATTCCGAGGTTTTAGGTAGAGATCCAAAGTATAAAAATTTGGTATCCATCATATATGGTAATGCATTAGAACAACAAAGCAATAATCAACCGGTTCGTGGTCGTCGATCTTGGTTGGAGAGGGATGAAAGGCGCGGTGACTGTCTACTGGTCGGAGAGAGATGAGAAAAGAGGAAGACGATGGTGTGGCGCTGCTGCTGGCCGGAGCCTGATGCTACTACGGTATTTTATCGGCAGAGAGGAGCTTCCGCTGGTGCGGTAGTCGTTTTTGGTGGTTCACCAGCGGTAAGAGGAGAGGAGATGAAGGAGATGGAGGGAGAGAGAGAGCTAGCTGAGGTGTTCACCAATGGTGGCTAGCGCAGAGACGAGGGAGAGAAAGAATAGGGAAATCCGGCGGATGTCACTGGCCGGAGATGAAGCAGCGGGAGGTGCGACTACGGGTGTTTTGGGTAAAGAAAAATGTGTGTGATTTTTTAGGGTTTGGGGGGGGGATATTATTCCCAAAAATTTCGGATTGCCTAGTATTCCATCAATTAGTAACCCAAGATTCTAGACATTTATTAACTGAGGAGGGGGGGTAGTGATAGATAAGGGGAGAGTTAGAGGATCAGTTTTGGTCCGTCAGATGAGAGGTTTGTACGGTCGAGATCAAATGGATCTTATGGGTCGATTTATGGGTTATGGAGTGGGTCATAGATGGGTTAAATGGGTAGAGTTAATTCAGAATTGAATTGGGTTTAAAATGGCTAGATTTGACCAAAAAAAGGCAAATATTGGCATGCAATTGAAAGAAAGTGACCAGATTCTAAATAAATTGAATGAAATTGAATTTAGCTACTATTAAATTAATAAAAATACTACATTCATAAATAATTTAATAAATAGGTAATATAATAGTTTAATTTATGACAAAATTATATAAATATCATTATCAATATAAACAAATTATAAAAATTAAGTAGAATTATACAAATATTATTATATAAATAATTTATAATAAAATTATATAATTAAAAAATAAAAGATGGTTTAATTGAAACTATGTATGCATGCATGCATATTAATACGTAATATACTATATATGACACAATTACATGACATTAGAAAGCTAATAAATCGCAACTAAATGCGAATAACATTTTAAAAATTATAATTTGAAATAATTATGTAAATTTTAAGAACTATGATAATTAATTTATGAATGCAGACTAAACAATTAAGTTAAAAATGATAATTTTTGAAATACACCCCCCCCCCCACACATATATATATATATATATATATATATATATATATATATATATATATTAATAAAAAGCTTAGACAGGACACATGGAGGTCAAAATTGGGTGTCAACAAAAGGAAAAGGGACAAGAAACTCCCTGAACGGGTCATTTTTCCTCGTCACTAGTAGCTGCATCGGCTGCCTCACCTAGCCCATCAAACTCATCCCCAAAGCCCTCGAAGAGATCAATAGGAATCAAAGTGTGGAGGGGGTAGCCATTGTAGGATCCAGGGCGCTCATGTCGGGTACCTCTGTTGAAGTTCGACTCTTCCATTCTTGCACCTCAGTTCGGAGGGAGGTGACAAACCCCTCAATCGCATCCACCCTCTTGCATAGTGTATTGACACTCTCATGAGAACCAACTCCAAAGATTGGCCAAGATTTAAGCTCTTTTTTAATTGTTTGAGTAATGAGTGCGGGGATACTCTTGGCCAATCTTTGGAGTTGGTTCTCATGAGAGTTGGTCATTTCCACAAGTATGTGGAGACCACTTAGTTGGGAGGATTGAGGAGAGAAGATGCTCCCCTATAAGGCATGTCGCCTGAAGCTTGGCTTGACAATTCGTTTTAAGGCACGTTCAACTCCGGGGCCTATGGTGAGTGGTCTGATCCATGGGAAATGGATCCCTTAGTTACCCCAAAGGCTTGCAGTCTTTTCCTTTTCATTGCGGGTGCCTCGAAATCTCTCTTTTAGTCAATGGTAATCACTCCAAAAGCCGCGGAAAGGGTTTCATCTTGGAACAGAGGCACCCCATCTTGTGAGCAAAGCTGGGAAATATGGACAACGTAGGGTATGGAAGTGCTAGACTGTCGTTCCTTCCTCTTCATTTGTTGGACGACAATCTCCCCAAAGTTGATAGGGACTCCAGTCATGATGTAGGTAATTAGGATTGCAGTTTTCAAACTAACCTTTTGCTCATTCTTGGATGGGATGATACGACCATAAATAAAGTCTAGCCACAATTTAGCCTCAAACTTCAAGTCATGGCAAGAGATCTTGCCACCCATGGAGGCCCACAGGGGTGTATCAGCAACAATGATTAGGTCTATCCAAGATAATAGGTCTTTCATGTTAGCTACCCGAGTCATGTACTTCATACCGGAATCAATCTCATCTTCCCAAATTAGGGAGTTAATGGTAGCCGGGGTGATGCCGACTTCCACTCCCCTTATCATAACCGATGGTAGGCATGGAAAGTCATAAACTTTTTGCCTGTGTTGCATGCTATCCTATCGAGCTTGGTAAGAGGCATAGAATTCTGACACCAGGATAGGTAGTAAGGCGGGAGAGGATTGGCAAAGGAATGCCATTTTCGGGCCGTGAATTGGGCGGTGATGTTAGGGAGATCACCCCACAAGCCTGCCAGGTCAAATCGCTTCTCCACAGTTATGGACTAACCCTAGTATATGACATAATGTTCCTTCATGTTTGGGACACAGAGAATGATGGCCTCTTTGAAGTTTGTAGGTGGTGTGGAGGCCTTTGCTTTGCCCTTGCTCTTGTTGGAAGATGATACAGGGGCCTTGCCCTTTCCTATATTTCTGGATGAAGACATGGTAGTTCTGCAAACATGGTATTAGTGACAGCTATTCCATAAGGAAACTAAAATAACAAAAACTATGCTAAGGGTGAACTGAGAAACAAGGATTAAACCATCATGTGAAGAACTAACAACATCGTTGACACACCAGCGAGTTGCAAGAGGAGTCCGCCGACTGCCGCTGACTCACCGATGCAGATCAAATACTAAGCAAACCAATAGCATACCGAATACAAGGCGGTGAGTCACCAGTCCCGATACACAAATCACCAATGTAATGCGAGATCCAGTCAGTGGCCTGAAACCAACTTTAAAATTGGATCGGCGTTCCATCGGCGTTTCGCCGGACTCGACTGGTGAATCGTCGAACATCGTCGCTCCCAAATCAATTTCAAACATATAAATGGCGCCCATGAACAAACACCGATATGCATTTTGATAAAAACAATACCACTACACTTGAAAAAGGATTCAAATGATGATTTACCCTTAAGAATGGCGTCACCTAGTCTATCATCGGGCAAAACATGACATTTCACTCCTATTGGGTTACTCAGACTTCACCCATTTAAAATTCACACAAATAGAACACTTATTCCCACCTATTTCAACAAACAGAACATACTCATAAATTCCATGGGAAAGGAAAACATTAAAAGGGGAAGGATAGGTATGGTCACTAATGATCCATTGAAAACAATGAAAGAAGCAAGGAAACATTACCAAACTTGTCGTAGTAAACTTGCAAACTCTAGCTTGTGGGAGCTGTAGCAACTTTCACAATGGCAACTTCAGAGGTTGTGCAGTGGAGAAAGGAAATATGAGTTTAGTAAGGGTGTTGGTGAAAGGAGGGAAGGGTTTTATAAGCAGAAGGGTGAATGGTGATAGGTGGAGGAGAAGGTGGGGTAGTAATGGTGAGTTAATGTGTTGGTGGGAAGTGGAAAGGTGGGAAAACTGGAAAGGTGTGAAAGTGGAAGGGCTGGCTATGGGGAAGATAAAAAGGGTGTGAAAAAATGATAAAAAGGTAGGTTTAAGAGAATCTTGTGCAGAATTGGGAGGCTCAGCTAGTATTTGGGGTTTGGTGGGTCCACACTTAATTTAAATTCTAAAACAAAAACCTCGATCAGCGATGCATCGGCAGTTCGCCAAATTAAATCGGTGTTTCGCTGCTTTACCTTTTTCACTAAAAATCATGCCCAATGCACTACATCTCAGCCGGCTGTTGACTAGCGGTTCGCGAACTTGATCGGAGATCTGCTGGTGGGTTGCCACTTCGGCTCCAATGCACTATATCTCAGTCGGCTGGTGACTGGCGGTTCGCGAACTTGATCGGCGACCTACCGACGGTACACGATTTTGCATCGGCGGTTCACCGGAGTGACCGCCGGACGAATTCTCAAAGTTCCAGCCTTCTACCTTTTTGTGGCCTGAAGCGACGGTTCGCGCTTCTGGACTGGTGAGTTACTGGTCCAATGCGGTTCCCACGTTGTTATGGTTCTTTCCCTCTTTGCTCCTTGCTTCATTAATTCTACAAAAATAAAAACAACAAAGACATAACATAAATCAAATAAAACACTTGGGTTGCCTCCCTAGAAGTGCCTTAGTTAACGCCGTGGCACGACGTGGCTCTCATTCAACAATTCTCCTTTGATGGATCATCCTCCAACTCTATCTCCTCCATCTCAATTCCACTATCCTCATCCTTTTTATGCAACACCCCTATCACCTTGCATTTGCCGGGCGTTTCAGCTGACGGGCAAACCTTGAAAGTGACTTCTTCATATCCAACTCTAAATTTGAGCTCCCTTAGCTCTACATCAACCACAACTCTCCCCGTAGCTAACAACGGTCTCCCCAAAATAATGGGTACCTCCATATCCATTTCGCAATCAAGGAATACAAAATCAATACGTAGGATGAGTTTATCCACCCTTAACAATACATCTTATAACACTCTTACCGGTTTTTTATGGAACAATCCGCCATGAGCAACCTCATCGATGTAGGCTTTGTGCTTCCAAGCCCTAAATTCTTAAAAATGATTAGGGGAAATAAATTTATGCTGGCACCAATATCACATAGAGATTTTCTAAACATACATATACCAATTGTGCAAGGGATTGTGAAAGCTTCAGGGTCTTCCCACTTGGGGGCAAGGTTACTCATCATCATTGCACTACAATGGTGCGTTGTCTCCCCATTACCTGAATCAACCACCTTCTTCTTCTTTAGAAATTCTTTCATGAACTTCACATATCCTGGCATTTGCAGAAGAGCATCCACCAACGGTATATTAATGGACAACTTGTTAAACATATCAACAAATTTGCTTAACTGGTCGTCTTCTTTCTCTTGGCCAACTGTTGTGGATAAGGAGATGGAGCTCTCACTTCAACCTTGTGATTATTTGGGGCCTTCATGCCCATGTCATCTTCATCAGCATGTGAGGGGGTTTCATCATCCTTCACCTCACCTTCCTCTTCATTCTTTTCCTCACTCCTTAGAGTATTTGGCATCTCGTCGAGTCCATTTTCCTCATTTGATTTTGGGTCATTAACCTTTTTGGGCTTCACTAGTGCATCTCTGATCACTTTGCCACTTCTAGTGACAACAGCCATGCATTGAATATCTTTCTTTAGATTCGACATTGTGTTACTAGGAAGTGTTCCCTTCATTCAGAGGTTCATTTGAGCCGACAAGTGATTTTGATGGAGGCTGAATGTGAGCTCACTGTTTGGGCAAGGTTAGACACCTCCCCTCTTAACTCTTTGACTCTGCTCTCGGTTGAACCTACTTTCTTTACAACTCTTGATAGCATTTCCTCAATTTTTGAACTACCCGTCTCATGCATACCTAGCTGACCATGGGAGTTTTCAACTTTTGGAGGGGGAGCATACGGGTTTGAACTCCGATGATAGAGGTCGCCCTCTTGATTCTACTCTCTATTCCCCATCTTTCATTTCTTTCATGCCACCCCTGCGCATCATGATTTCTCCAGCCTTGATTTTCTTCCCTTGGGTGCTAAGGGCCTTGATTGGTTCCTTGGAATCCAGGTCGAGGACCTCTCATTTAGTTCTCCATGTATTGACATTCTTCCTCGTACCTTGGTGGTGACGATTCCCCTTCATATTACAAAGGACCTTGCATACCTACAACATTTACCACCTTGGGCCCTGCCCCCATTACATGCTTTGTCATTAATTCCAACCGTGTCATCATCTTAGAAAGAATCCCGCTCTTCATCCCTTTTTCGTAATTCAGCCTCTAATGCACTAGAGCTGATCTCATTTGTAGATACATTCGTCTCTCGCGTGTGCCAAGCCCTATTATTTTTTGACATTCTGGCTAGAAGGGCTTTAGCCAAACCATATGTTTGATTCATAATAGACCCTCCAGCTAAATTGTTGTCCATGGACTTGTTGATGAAGTCAAGGGCTCGGTAAAAGCTTTGGAGAAGCATTCCATCAGGAAGTCCATGATTGGGACAAAGATCAACCTTCTTTGTGAACCGTAGCCATGCCTCATGCAAAGGCTCTCCTGGCTCTTACTTGAAATTTGTGATGCCGTCCCTCAGCTGCAACATCTTCGACTGAGGGAACAAATGATCCAAGAAGACTTCGGTTAATTCTTTCCACAATGTAATGCAACCAAAGGGAAACTCTTCCAACCACATCGTTGCTTCTCCCGTTAGAGAGAATGGGAAAAGCCTTAGTCTGATAGACTCTTGACTTATGTTTGTGATGTTAAAGGGATGACATATCTCCAAGAAATTTCTCAAATGCCGATTTGCATCCTCACTTGGTTTACCCCCAAAGAGTCCCTTCATTATCAGCAAATGTAGCATGGTGCTTGTGAATTGAAATACAACATTCCCTACCATAGGTGGTAGGCGAATGGCTCCCACAATCTCCGGCATCACCGGGTTATCATTGTCGTGCTCCATGTTAACTTCCGCTAAGCTATCCCCTGCTTGAGAGTGATGACTCATGTGGTTATAATATCCTAAAAAACATAGAAAAATCACGTCAAGTAACTACGATGCAAAATTATTTCAACTTAACAATTAACACAAGAATATCAAGCGCCAGTTCCAGGCAACGACGCCATTTTTGATAACGTCCAAAGTATACTCCTCATAGGAAGGGTATACACGGCCGAAGTATTAAAATAATTAACTCGACGGATGTCAGGGTCGAATCCCACAAGAACTAGTGAGTGATAATTACAAGTGTCGGTTGAGAAATTGAAGTTAGCTTGCACCACTTAGAATTAACATAAAAACAAATAAGTTGGGGCAGATTGGAATTTGTAGTAGATTATAATTTGCTAATTTGGTTTCCTCTAATAGAAAAATCACCAAGGTTGTCGACAAGAATGTGAAAGTCTAAAGGTATGGTGCAGATGATATACTAATTAGATAGGGGTATGCTAGGTCATTTGATAAGTTCAATTAATATAAATAATCTCGGGGAAATGGGTAATTACATCTTTTCAGCTTTATAAATACCTCTTACTAGAGTTTTATCAAACTTCTAGACACTATTAGCTCAACCCGATCAGATTTGGATTAGTAGCTACACAAATTTCTAGCTATTGGCTACTAATTAGGAGTGAGAATGCAATTTTGGATATTTCTAGCCCAATTTCACAACTTCTCATCCATACCCATGATCTTAGGCAGATTTATATGCCCAAGTGATACTCAAACGTATCATTTTCGCCTTGTTTATCTAGCAATATGTATACATTTTCATGTAATTGGTAATAAAATGTGAATTTATACTAACCAACATGATTAGCATTGTTTTGTACGTAAAATGTGATTTTGAGGAGCTAAAATGCATGTTGGAACAATATCGGAGTTGGACTTGGATGCGAGCACGGAAAAGGCATTGGACTGCAAAATATAAAGGGGCTCCGCGATGGAGCCGTGTCACGCTGCCATCGCGGAGGCATTCTGCCTGGAGGGTGAATAATTAGTCAAATTCCAGTGGAGCCTCGCGACAGCTCCGTGGCACGGTGGCAAGCCTCCGCGTTGCATGCCGTGCCACGTTGAAGCTTTATTCCCGGACCCCAAATTTCCAGTGAGGGTCCGCGTCCACGCCGTGTCACGGAGGCAGTGCTCTGCGATGCACTCCGTGACACGTTGCTTGTTATTCCGGGAAAAATTCCCATTAGTATAAATAGAACACTTAGGCTTATTTTTCGTATTTCAGACTTGGTGGAGCAAGGACGTGGGTTACAGGCAGTTGAGGGACGAAAAAGCTCAGGGTTTTTCTATCCTTCTTTCTTCTTTCACTCAATTGTTTGTATGATTAACACTTGTTTTAGGATGATTAATCCACAAATGATTGGCTAATTCCCTTCCTTGCTGAGGTTATGAACATTTGTGATGAATTTTGATTATTAAATTATATGGTTTTTCATCTTCTTCTTCCATGTTGTTCTATTAATTCTTGTTTCTACTGCATTGGTGTGTGGCCGACATTAATGTACATCTAAAAAGTCCGATTTCACTCTAGAGAGCACGAAATTGGAAAGTTGTGAATTAATAGGGTATTGTTCTTAACTTGCTTTGGGAAAATTGGGTTTTGATGTGCTTTCCTGATAGAAATATAATTGAAAGCCGTATTAGTCAATTTAGGAACCAGAATTGTATAGCTAGGTCATGAATTGCATTTGATCGCAGAAATGTAGACGTATGGTTTATGATTCTTAAGTGAGATTAAATACGAGAGTTTTAATCTCTTGGCTAATGTTCTTGGCTAGCAACTGGAAGAAGGGATTAACCAATTTATGATTATAATCAAGTTCATTACATGTTCTTAACCTTGGCATGCTCATATCCATAGTTTAAATTCAAAGTAGATAATTGTTAGTAGTTTTAGTATATAATTTATAAAACAAACTTTACAATTGTTAGTTACATTGTTGTCAGCATATTTAGAAGTGAGATAGAATATAGTATACTTAAGAAATTTTTCACTTATCCAGAGTCTCCTTGGATCGATACTTGGCTTACTTAAGCCACTTACTACTTGTTTGACCACGTGCACTTGCGTGTCGGTTTTTAACCCCCAACAAAACGCACCGAGCAAGTTTTTGGCGCCGTTGCGGGGGAGACTAGGCAATTGGTGAAATTGTGTTAAGTGTAAATTTACTGTATTTTTATTTTATTTTCTTAAGTGTTGACAACTTGGTCTTAGCCTGTATTTTGCAGACTTGATTTCTGTGAACACTGGCAAGAGACAAAGAGCTGGTGGAATCTTATATAGAGCCTGAACATATATTTCATAGTAAACGCAGAGAAGCTCTACAAAAGAAGCTGCAGTTGCTCAGACAGACTATTATGGAGCAACAAAATCCACCGGTTGTGAGGGCAGTGTTAGTGCCCAAAGAAGCAGCAGCAAGGCCGGTTCGCGAGGTGGCAATCCCACATGCCAACAATGTAACATCCAGTATCTGCAAACCAGAGTCTGGAGGGAGATTTGAACTCAAGCAAAATATGGTGCAACTGTTGCACACAAGCGGGCAATTTACCAGTCTCCCTCATGAAGACCCACAACAGCATCTCCAGAACTTTTTGGAGATAAGTGACACTTATATACCCGCTGGAGTGTCACCTGATTATGTTCGGCTCACATTATTTCCGTTCTCATTACTTGGTGAAGCCAAGAGGTGGTTAAAAGCTGAGCCACCAAATTCTATTTCAACGTGGGATGATCTTGCACGGAAGTTCTTGATAAGATTTTTTCCCTCTGGTAAAACAGCCAGACTTAGAAGTCAAATTCTAAGTTTCAAACAGAGGGAGGGAGAAAATTTGTATCAAGCCTGGGAAAGATTTAAATCCATGTTGCGGGACTGTCCTCATCATCATTAGTCCAATAAGGTGTTGGTACACACATTTATTGAGGGTTTGGAACCCCATACTAAAATTTTGCTAGATTCAGCAGCTGGAGGGCAAGCGTTGGAAAAGACTTATGAGGAGCTGTACACTTTGCTAAACCGGATTTCACAGGGCAATCCAGAATGGAATGCTGATTCATCACAAGGTGTAGCAAGGAAAGCAGCAGGAGTGCTTGAAGTGGATGGATTTACAGCTATCGCTGCACAGATAGCTGCCTTGCAGAATCAGTTGAACAACCACTTCAGCAACATGAATTTGAACCAGCCTTCAGCTTCAGTCAATGCGGTCCAGCAAATGTGGTGTGAAGTGTGTGGTAGCAGTGAGCACTCAGCTGAGTGCTGTGGAGCAAACCCAGATTCGGTTAACTTTGTGGGCAATGCACAAAGAAATCAACAGCAGTATGGTAGTGGCTACAACTCAAATTGGAGGAACCATCCAAATTTTTCATGGGGTAGCAACAACCAACAAGGCCAAAGTTCGGGTCAGGGTATGCAAAGGAATCAAGGAGGGCAACAGAACTACCAATCTCAATTCAGAAATCACAATGCCCCTCCTCCACCACCATCACCTAGCATTGAGGAGATGTTCAAGACCATGATCGCTAACCAGGCGCAATTGCAGGCTGACTATGTTAAATTGGTAGCCGAAGTGAAAAATAATCAGTTAGCGACCAAGGCTCTTGAGTATCAATTTGGGCAATTTGCTAGTGCCCAAAACACAAGGCCCAGAGGAGGACTGCCTAGCGACACGGATCCTAATCCGAAGCAGGTAAATGCAGTGACCACAAGAAGTGGTTTGCAGCTGAAGGAGGTGGAACCAGAGAGACCACCTCAAAAGTCAGGAGCAGCAGAAGTTGAGGGGGAGAAAAGTGCGAAAAGGGGGAAGACCAAAGAAGCTGAATCAGAAAGACCTCCACCCTCGTTCCCTCAACGACTCAAGAAACACAAAGAGGAGGCGTGTTTCAAGAAATTCATGGAGGTGCTTAAATAGGTACATGTTAATTTACCTCTTGTTGATGTCTTGCAGGGAGTGCCTAAATATGCCAAATACATTAAAGACATCGTGGCCAACAAAAGTCGTTTGACCGAGTATGCCACGGTGGCTTTGACGGAGGAATGCACTTCCCGGATCCAAAATAGACTGCCCACGAAGCTAAAAGACCCTAGAAGTTTTACTATCCAGCTTACTATTGGGCAGAGTATCCGAGCTCGTGGATTGTGTGACTTGGGGGCGAGCATAAATCTGATGCCATCTTCAGTATTCAGAAAGTTGGGTCTAGGGAGTCCTAGACCTACAACCGTAATCTTGCAGTTGGCAGACAGATCCTTAGCTAGGCCGGATGGCATTGTTGAAGATGTGCTTGTGCAAGTAGGCTCCCTAATTTTCCCGGTAGATTTTATTGTTCTGGATTTTGAACCGGATGCGGAAGTCCCATTTATTTTGGGACGACCCTTATTGGCAACCGGGAAAGCATTAATCGGCGTAGCTGCGGGTCAACTTACAATGGGAGCACATGACAAGGTAGAGGTGTTCGATGCGTACAAAGCACCCAAGCTCCCGATGGTGAATGAAGAACTCTCGGTGATCAATGTAATTGATCATGGTAATGCTAAGCAAATGAATGATTCTCGAGAGTTGATGGGAAGACCACCGGATAGGTGTGAGCACTACTGGGGGGAGGAGAATGATCGTGAGAAATCGTCCATCACCCTAGCGGACAATTGAGCATAAAGGACGCGAGCCGCGACGGTAAACCAGGCGCTGCACGGGAGGCAACCCGTGAAAAAAAAAATTTTTTTTCCTTCATTTTGTAAAGTGTAAATAGATTTTATTTTATTTTTCCTTTTCTTGATTTAGTACAAAATTTTTGTGTTAGTTAGTATTTTTATTTTAGTTAGGTGAAACCTATTAATCTAACCAATTTTTTTTAGTGAGATGATTTTCAGGTGAAACGGAGAAAAATGTGCACGGAATCGTGGAGGAAAAGGCGAGGTATGAAAAAATTAATAAAATGCAGAGACAGTGAGCTGGGGCGATAGCTCCGTGTCACGGAGGAGGACCTCCGCGTTACCCTCCGTGACACGTTGAAGTGTAATCTGGAAATTTTAAAATTTCCAGAGGGCTATCGCGATGGCTCCGTGTCACGGAGGCAGTGCACTGCGATGCACTCCGTGACACGTTGCCATATAAATTGTGACGGGTCACACCGGGTTGCCGGGTGACCCGCGTGTTTTCTTCATTTTAAACCCCCGATTTCTCCCCTTTTTCCCTCATTTTTACACTTCTCCGCGACAAAACACCCAAAATTCCCTTCCCCATCAACGTGCCACGGTATAAAGCAAAGAATTATTGAGTTTTCTTCAGTTCTTCAACTACGAGGTATGTTTTCCGATTATCTCTCAAGTGTTTATCGATTTTATTCGAATTTAAGCATGGGAGGTGAACTAAATCACCCCAAGTCGAAATTTAGCATGAATTTGAGTTATTTATTGATTGATAAATGTTTGGAATGTTGTGATGAGCGTTTGAACTTGTCGATTGCATGAATTATTCGAATTTGATTGCGAAATTCAATTCTAGGGCTTGGTTGTTGGAATTAAAATGGGTAACTTGTTAAAATTGTGAAATATATGCCGGGTTGTATGTATTGAATGAGATAAGTCATTGTAGAATATTGTTTGAATGTTAATAGACGACGAATTCTCGGGTTTTTGGGAAAATGTTGAAAATTGTTCAAATTGGGTTGGTTGTATAGGTTCATGTATATAGAATTTTTGTTGTTGTTTTTGTTTCGTTGTTATTAGTTGCTAAGTGCGATGGTTGAATTGCTAGAGATGGTAATGATTGGGATTAGTTGTATGAACTCTGAGTAGTACACTAAAGTTATACCGTCGAATATTTCTTTGCGAACGCACTAAACATGAATTGTATAG
The DNA here is from genome assembly GCA_035772735.1 of Datura wrightii. Lineage (NCBI taxonomy): Eukaryota > Viridiplantae > Streptophyta > Magnoliopsida > Solanales > Solanaceae > Datura > Datura wrightii. Next base: position 152,747,913 of record JASDFA010000018.1, read on the forward strand.
TTGTTTGTTTTTGGTGTAAATAAAGTGATTCTTGCCGTAGTATCGTAACTGTAGCTAAGGACTAAGTGTGGGGTAAACTTAGTTAACCCGACCTTAGCCGAAGTTAATATTCATTTAGCTTGACATTGCGCTTGTTTATTTGTGTTGACATACAAAATGGAAAGTAGGCAAGATAAAGGTAAAGGTGCATCAACTTCAGGCACTGGGAGGAAAAGACTTAGACTGGGCACAGCAGTCCCAGCTGCACCAGCAGTTCCACGCGGCCAGCGCCGCCAATACGGAACGAGGTGGGTAACTGATGAGGGGAAGAAGTGGTACGCCAAACACAAGGAGAATAAATACTTCCCCGAGGAGCATATTGCACGGGAACCATTAGCACAGGAGTTCCCCCGCATAGTGCAAAGGATCGAGGCAGCTGGGCTCAGCTTCATATTTCAGGAGCCCAAGGAATGCAACCTACATCTAGTCCGGGAGTTCTATGCTAATTGGAACCCGACAATCAGAAGCCACACAATCAAGATCAGAGGGCAGATAGTCACTCTGGAACCCCAGCAGCTAAATGCCATCATCGGAGCGCGGGACACAGACGCCCACGTTCTCCGCCAACTGAACATCACCCCACTGTATGCCGATATCAGACGCACACTGTGTGGGGCTAGATCCACAGCCAGATGGAGCAGACATAAAGAAAGGTGTTACCACCAGACTCTGCCGTATTCTCAAATGAACAGGGAGGCCAGAATATGGCTGAAGATAGTCTGCTCGTGCCTAATCCCGGGGGTGCACATGACTGATGTGACCCGGGACCATGTTTGCCTGGTGTATGCCCTGATGAAAGGGCTGGGGATTAATGTTGGGGCAGTCATCATATCCGCCATGAAGAGAGCCCGACTACACCAGGGCCACAGGTATGGGTTCGGTGGACTAATCACCACCTTTCTCCGGGGCCTCGACGTTGAGGAAAAGGCTTTGGATTACATCCTGCAGTTGGAGCGGAGGGCCCTTGACGTGACCAAAACTAAGGCCCCCGATACCACACACGGGCCAGTGCTGACACTTGGCGAGCGACATGCTCGTGACGACCAGTACATGGCACGGATGTTTGGAATGCAAATGCTCCAGCTCAGGATCGGTGGGAGACCAGCCACGGAGGAGGAGCTATGGCAGCTCGAGCTGGATTACCCATTTGGCGAAAACGCCAGGGCTCTATGTCGAGTGGGGCCAGCCTTTGTAGAGCCCACTAATGATGATGTCCCCACGGACGAGGAGACACGTCGGGAGGACTCCGATGTGGAGTCCGATGACGACGATGGAGGTGACTCGGACATGGGCGATGAGGCAGCAGCACCTGATGAAGAAGTTGAATACTGTGACTGATCAGGGAGTTCCACCACCCAAAATTTGTGATTTTTAATTTTTGTGAACACTGGGGACAGTGTTCGATTTAAGTGTGGGGTGGGGAGTTGTTAGGTGCTGGGGCTGGGCTGGTTTGTTTGTATGCTTTCCTCTGTTTTGTATGTATGTTTCCCTGTGTTTGTGAATTGCAAACTATTCTGTAGCTGTACATATTTGTGGTATTGATGTGTGTTGTGGAATGTTGTTGTTACCAGCTCAGTCTGTAAAAATTGTGTAAATATTTTCTTAATTTATTTTTTTTTCTCTATCGAAATGATTGATATTTTTAAAATTTTGCGAAAATATTTTGTTCAGATTTAAAATATTTTGTAAATAATTTTTCCATCGAAATGATCGGTGTGTTGCAAAATTTTTCAATTTTTATTTTTTTGGGTTTCTCGGAGTTTGTTTTCGGTTCTTTTACCGAGAATAGTCCCATTGAACCGACATCATAGTTAGTGACTGTTCCCTATGATGGATGGATGACGACCGTCTTAAGGGAAATGTAGTCGGTAGGAGTAGTGATTTTAATTTATTTTCAGGTTTTTTCTTTGGTGGATTGCATCACGGAACCTGTAGTTACTATATGGTTGTGAAATGTTGGTTGCGTGTTATAACTGATATTCAAAATGCAAAAGTGATTCGTATGAAAGCATGCAGTTTTGTAAATATGTTGAGATACTTAGGCTGTAGAATTTGATTCGGTGTGATTGAGACTTAATTTTTGAATTCATGTAATTAGCTAATTAAAGAGTCTGTGAATGCATCTTGAGTCGAGCATGTGCATAAAGTGTGAAGTGAGGTATTGTTATTCCATGCTATTGTGAAGTGTCTAGAACTTGCTTGATGTGTGTACAAAACGAAATGAAGGAGGTGTAGTGTTGGAAAGGATGTAGGCATTTCCTTGTTTTAACCGAGAGTTTCTATATTTTTTCTTGTCATACTCCCCTTTTTTATGTGATTGTATACCCTAGTCAGCCCGTTGAGCCTGTAGCCTATTATTTCATTCTTTTGTCCAAAAAGCTTAAACTGAGCTTAATTCTTTCTTTTCATTAGCCGTAAAGTCTATACAAAACTCTTAAGCGCTTAATAAGAACAAAAGTTTTCCCAAAGTGGCAAAGAGTGAGAATGGTGAAAAGAAAAAGAAAAGCAGAGTGAGGAAAGAAAGGAAAAGGTTGAAGGTGCACTTGCTATAATTAAATGACAATGAAGGTGCATGAAAAACCTTTGTTTTTGTGTCAAGTGTGCTTGATGAAATGGGCCATACGAAAGTAAACCATCATGAATGGGATGATGAAAAAAAAAGAAAAGAGAGAAACAATGTCCATGAGTTGATGGGAATGTGTTGAAAAGGCGCTTAAGGATGCTAGTGACTATTATTGGCTAATCCAATATATACTAGTTCCATAGCTTCCATTACAACCCATTAAAGTCCTACTTGATCTTACATTGCATTTCTTTATATTAGTGGAGTACTACACTAAGGGCAAGCTTATGGGTCATGACATGATGCATGTGAATTCTTTTGGGAGAGAGAGTGAAATTAATTTTTACATGCCCCTACTTGAATGTTTGTGTGTCACATGAGCAAAAAGGGGAAGATTCTCTTGAGTTGTGAGGGCACATGCTTGATGAAAGATTGATTTTCGTGTCGGATATCTTGATGAGCTGATTTGCATGAGTTTGCCGATATTGAGAGTCGATTCTTAAATTCTAGGAAGTCTTAATGTATTAAAGGTCATTGCATTGTTAAGACCATGCATGTTTTCTTGATGATTTGCAATATTGAATGATCGGTATGACCGTAGCTCAAATTGTCGCACCATAGTGGCGAAGGTTGGGATGTAATTTGCATGAATTGTGTGTTTGTTGTTCGAGGACGAACAAGGATTTAAGTGTGGGGTAAGTGATCTTGGGCAGATTTATATGCCCAAGTGATACTCAAACGTATCATTTTCGCCTTGTTTATCTAGCAATATGTATACATTTTCATGTAATTGGTAATAAAATGTGAATTTATACTAACCAACATGATTAGCATTGTTTTGTAGGTAAAATGTGATTTTGAGGAGCTAAAATGCATGTTGGAACAATATCGGAGTTGGACTTGGATGCGAGCACGGAAAAGGCATTGTACTGCAAAATATAAAGGGGCTCCGCGATGGAGCCGTGTCACGCTGCCATCGCGGAGGCATTCTGCCTGGAGGGTGAATAATTAGTCAAATTCCAGTGGAGCCTCGCGACAGCTCCATGGCACGGTGGCAAGCCTCCGCGTTGCATGCCGTGCCACGTTGAAGCTTTATTCCCGGACCCCAAATTTCCAGTGAGGGTCCGCGTCCACGCCATGTCACGGAGGCAGTGCTCCGCGATGCACTCCGTGACACGTTGCTTGTTATTCCGGGAAAAATTCCCATTAGTATAAATAGAACACTTAGGCTTATTTTTCATATTTCAGACTTGGTGGAGCAAGGACGTGGGTTACAGGTAGTTGAGGGACGAAAAAGCTCAGGGTTTTTCTCTCCTTCTTTCTTCTTTCACTCAATTGTTTGTATGATTAACACTTGTTTTAGGATGATTAATCCACAAATGACTGGCTAATTCCCATCCTTGCTGAGGTTATGAAAATTTGTGATGAATTTTGATTATTAAATTATATGGTTTTTCATCTTCTTCTTCCATGTTGTTCTATTAATTCTTGTTTCTACTGCATTGGTGTGTGGCCGACATTAATGTACATCTAAAAAGTCCGATTTCACTCGAGAGAGCACAAAATTAGAAAGTTGTGAATTAATAGGGTATTGTTCTTAACTTGATTTGGAAAAATTGAGTTTTGATGTGCTTTCCTGATAGAAATATACTTGAAAGCCATATTAGTCAATTTAGGAATCGGAATTGTATTGCTAGGTCATGAATTGCATTTGATCACAGAAATGTAGACGGATGGTTTATGATTCTTAAGTGAGATTAAATACGAGAGTTTTAATCTCTTGGCTAATGTTCTTGGCTAGCAACTGGAAGAAGGGATTAACCAATTTATGATTATAATCAAGTTCATTACATGTTCTTAACCTTGGCATTCTCATATCCATAGTTTAAATTCAAAGTAGATAATTGTTAGTAGTTTTAGTATATAATTTATAAAACAAACTTTACAATTGTTAGTTACGTTGTTGTCAGCATATTTAGAAGTGAGATAGAATATAGTATACTTAAGAAAATTTTCACTTATCCAGAGTCTCCTTGGATCGATACTTGGCTTACTTAAGCCACTTACTACTTGTTTGACCACGTGCACTTGCGTGTCAGTTTTTAACCCCCAACAAAACGCACCGAGCAACCCACTATTAAATTCTCCTTCAATACTTAATTATTCTTTTACAAGCAACAATCAAGTAAGAACAAATAGACTCACATCATAATCAATGGATCTTTCATTATAGATTGAAGAGAATCTAACAGATTTACACTTAGTTAAACAATATAGAGATGACTCTAGCTATACCCACTCTAATTAAGTATTCATCATCACACACCTCTAGTTAATGATTTAGCTACTTATGATTAAGAATTTCAAAAGCACATTCAACAATAAACTCATTGAATTTAATAACAAGAGTAGTAAAATCAAGTTCACAAAAATGTTTTAACAATGGTTGTACCTTACTACTAAGAAGAAGAAGAGAATAGTACTTTGAAAATACTACCAATCAAATTCTCCTTTTCTCTACCAAAGGAATGTTCTAAAGCTAAGAAAGGAAAAAGATGATATGATATGCTCTGTTATGATATGCTCAGTACAAAGTACTTTCTCTAGAATTATATCCAAGAAAATAAGGCATCTTCTCTCTCTTTTTCTATGCTGGACAATTTTGCCCCTGAGCAGCATTGTGGAATTGGCGGGACGACCGACGGCACCAGTTGCAATTCGTGGACTGCCGACTACATTCCCTGCTACTTTACTGCCTTCCAGTAGTCAACGGCAGTTCCATCAGCGTTTCACCGATCTCCATCCGTGCACCCTCGATCTTTTTCCCTTAAATGTAGCAAGTCAGGTGCCATTCGGTGGCTGAACGTGCGAGTCCCCATTGGCAACCTGCATTTCACCGGTGGCTTGTTTCTCAGAAGTAGTGGGAATCAAATTTTGACCGATGTTTCATTGGTCTTCTTCGGCGCAACGTTGAATTTCAACCCACTTCCTTCTTTTTGCTCCATTTCTTGCTCTTTTCTTCACATTAGGCATCTGCACAGAACAAAAGCAAAAAGGGCATAAAATCCACATAAACAACTCAAAAACTAAGCAAAACTCAAGCTTAAGAGCCTAATAAGTGGGTGGATTTACCATTTTATAAAGATTACAAGGAGTGGTTGTCTCATCAGCCCAGGCTCATGTTGTGCTCCAGGAGGATCTAAAGAAGGAGAAGAAGAAAAGACAATTTCGAAACTAACTTTTCGTCTACATGTGGGAGGGGGTGAAGAAGATCTACCGCACCCTCTTTCCAGGCCCCAAGGCTCCCCAATTGTTCCCAAGAGATGTCCTAGAGTACTCTTGCCTCAATGGTGATGAGGACGAGGAGTCCAGTGACTCAGGCAATGACAACGACAAGCCTCCAGATAGTCAGGATCACAATTTATTTCCCTCCCACTGTCCCCTTTTAGCTCAGATATTTCTTTACTCTCCAAGGGTCAAATGCTGAATAATTTCTCTTTTTGCTCGTTGTTGGATGATTTTCCATTTTTCTCTATTTTTGGGGTATGGGTGCCCGTTGGGGCATTCGAATGACAATGGCCATATTTTAACCCCATGTTTATATAAATCGCAGTTCTCATATACCCATATACTTGATCCACTACCTTTGACATAACAAAAAAATTTTCCAAAACAGGGGGAATTGGTTTCTATCTAGCACCCGTCTGCTGTAGTAGTCACTTTTTTGCTATAACGAACCCACTATGGTGGTCCAATTCTCATTGTAGCGAGTATGCCATGGCGAGACACACCTTGCTACATCGAAACTTACTATGCAGAACATAAATAGGGATATTCATCCCTTCGATCAATATTGATCTCCCTTTGCCACCATTATTATACTTCACTATCACTAACCTTTCACACTTCATCATCAATTCACATGTTAATATGGCGATGTTGCCAGATACCAATTGGAATCTTATAGATATCAATTGAGCCCATTGAGATACCAGTTGAAAATTTTCAGATTCCAATTGGACTCAACCCACTCAGATAACACACTCAGACATCTCGATAGGAAAGTAATAAAGCAGAACTTCCTAGATGCCTCATAGCCTTCCGAAGATTAAATGTGGACGTCTACACACTAATCTGAGAAGTCTACTCGACATTGTTGTTGTACTTGTGAGACCAATAACCTAGACGCTCTGATACCAACTTTTCACGGCCCCAAATGGGTAGGTCATGCGGGTACCTACATTGACTCTAACTCAATAGCAGAACCCCTTTTTGAATAACATATAAAAATATTTACAAGTATCATTTATTTGCACAAATCAACAATATTTTGAAAGTTTAATAAAATTCTTCCCAAAAACCTTGATTGTCCCCAGATCTAGTCTACACAGGTACAAAAACTTTATTTAGAATACTGACTAATAAAAAGACATAGCTTCAGCTACAAAGGAAATGCGAAAGCTGATGCTAAGTATTGCCTCATCAATCATGAAACTACAATTCACTTGTTAAAACCTACATCCAAAAAGGTGTAGCAAGGTAGTATCAGTACACCACACATACTGATAGGCATCATCAGCCGACTATAATTAGTTAACGCAACAACATAAAGTTAATATGCAATCAATAATTCAACTTTTAAATAGTCACTCAATAATTTATCAAGCCAATTTCTTACTCTTCATTTACCCTAATTATTTAATAATATATTTATATTCTCTACCAAGCTTAGCCACAGAGGCTGGTTTGCATACTGTGTAGGCCTCGTTGCAGCAATAACCTGACCACTGTTGTGGTCTTGCTGTAGCGGTACGACTCTAAAAAGTAACTGGACTTCTCTGGCAATCTTACTTCTTTCAACACCTCATCAATTGCACAAGATCTAACATCACACAAAATATTAGCAATCTACACACAATTAAATATACACGTTACCACTTTTTATCTTATCATAATGCTCGCGCTTCTACTCCTTCAGATCACCAAAAATGGCATTCAAGAGGTTCTTGGAGATTGGAAGGGTAGCCCTAATCAACTATGGAAAGGACTATGGAAAGATCATTGTTATCGTCGATGTCATCGACCAAAATAGGGCTCTATTGATGCTCCAGACATGGTGAGGAGACAATTGAACTTCAAGAGGCTTTCACTTGCAGATATCAAAATTAACATCAAAAGAATCCCAAAGAAGAAGACACTGGTTGAGGCTATGGAAGCTGCAGATGTGAAGACCAAGTGGGAGAACAGTTCGTGGGGAAGGAAGTTGATAGTGCAGAAGAGGAGGGCTACACTTAACGATTTTGATAGTTATGTTGGCGAAGATTAAGATAGCCGGAGTTGTGAGATAGGAGCTTGCGAAGCTCAAGAAGACTGCTGCTTAAGAACTCTTGCAATTGATATAATAGGATTTTTGGATCTTGTATTTTGTTTCTCTTTGAGGGATGTTACTAGAAGAAGTCTGTTATATTTCATGCCTTGCAATATTTGAGATAAAAAAAATCTTATGACAATTATTTATTTTATTTTCCTCTTCACGAAACAAACTCACAATCAGGATCAACCCAGCAACAACACATAAATAACATTTACCCAATAAGTTTGAATAAAAACATTAACTCATTCACAAATAAATTCACCAAAACACCAAGGCTTACAATAGTAAGTAAGACACAATTATACAACAGATCATATGCACGCTGAACATATGGTAATTAGACATGTCATTATTAATTGCATCTCATCCGATGTCTGTACACATATCGGTGTCATACTTGTCACTGAACTTTGTAACACAATCATATGTATATAATCACATACTTGTACTGACATTTGTCACACAACCATATTATATCATAACATACCTGTACTGATCTTTGTCACAATTATACCACTGGTAGTGTGCCGGGCACATGCCTCCGTCACATCACTATACACACATGCTAGAGGGTCATATATTTGTCGTGCCGGTCATGACCTGCAGGGGATTCTAGAAATCTATGTACTATACGCCCAACCATATGAACATCATATCACACTTGTCTGTGTACTCTTTCTTGTACACCCAGCCGTATGAACTTCATATTATACCTGTCTGTGTAGTCATACCATACTGCTCGCCTAGATGCTCACCTTGTGCACAAGCCACTCATATCGAAGTACTCATACACACACTATTCTGCTCGTCCGAATGCTCACCTTGGATACGAGCCTCTCATCTCAGTGTAAGGACTTATTATCCAACTTTCATCAATATATCAAATATGCTTATCAATCAGTCACCATATATGACAACTCAGAGTGAGATATCAACCAACATTAATCAGCATAACCTATTGTGCATTTCATTCAATCCACTTGTAGGATAGTTCAAAAAGATATATAAATCAACAATCATCCGCATAATTCGACATGCTATTGATTTAATCAACACATATGACCCCTCATAAGTACACATTGATTATTAAAATTGCACTTAAATTTCACAACAACAAACAACATTTATTCATCTCGAAGCTCATTCACAAAACCTAACTAAATCTTCATTACCTTTATTATGGTCAGTGTTCGAAGACCAAGAAATCATATTTAGCAATTCGTGACTCATGTAAATCCTCTTTTAAAGTTGACTCCTCATAACTGTAACCTGTTATCTTTTTAGTTATCTATCGATTAGCCTATTATTGCGTCATCTATCACAATAATAAAGCACATGAAGGTAACCTTCATAATTTGTCAATTCAACCTTTTCTACCTTCTCACATAAGGATCTATCACATAATCAGGTTCTTTCAATATTGATCAACATATTGTTCAAATTAGTCCCTATTTCAAGACAACTTACTAGGGCCTATCATCGTCCCTTTAACATACTCATTCACAAAGAAAATTCGTTAACGTACAATAATCATTTTAACGAAATTAAGATTTTATTACACAATTTTGCTATTACGGGTTCTCATAAATACTCATTATTTCCTTACTCGGATTCATTTTAAGCTAGTTAATCATACTATCTGTCACGCCCCACGGTAGGAGGCATGACTGGCACCTAATGTCATACTGGGACTGGGCTGACCTGGCTGGGCATATGCACTTCTGGCTTAAAATCAAGAAAACAAAATGTTATATCTCGAATGTAAACACAGCCTCGGGCCGACGAGGCCATGCAGCACCCGTAAAAGAAAACAACTGACCCAGCCAACACAATAATAAAGGGATCCTATGCGGGCCGACAAGACCACCATGCTGTCTAGTTATAACAGAAAGGAAGTAGGCAGTCATATTCGTACTATAGCCAAAAAGGTTGCTAACTAACTAGCCAAACTAGGCCCCACATGACCAACACGCAAAATAAGACATACATAGGCCTCACACGGCCAATAATAACCAACTAACTAAAGATTGTAGTCTACAAGCCTCTAGGAGTGAAAATATTGGTCGGGACAAGGCTTCGGCCTACCCAAATGCTATATAAATGAAAGACAAATAAACCTCTACAACCTGGCAACTTCGAATGAAAGGAGCTGGCCAATATGCTGACTCTGAATAGTTGCTAGGAGACCCAGCAATCTGTTTGTCTAAACCTGTAGGCAAGTATGCAACGCCCCATAGTTGGGCGTCAGTACAATATGTACCGAATATGTAAGGCATTAATGAAAAGCTAAATAAACTCTAATAAAGAACTAAACGTGAATAACAAGAAGGGGCAAAAATTAACCTGTAAGCTTTCTTATCATAACCTGCATCTAGTAAAACACCATACTTATGGGAGCTAAGACTGTACAGCTATACACTCGCAAGCTATAACTAGCAGGCAAGAATATAAACAAGAACCTCACCTGACCCTCATAAGTCTGAAAGGTACAACCAGCATAGAATAACCCGCTCGCGGCCCCCATAAGCCCTGGCGAGCACACTTCGATCTATGTACCCTTAATAAGGTCAAAATAAGTCAACAGGTAACTATAGCCAACCTGCCTGTCCCCTAGTCTGCAACTGAGCCCGCTCGGCTCCTGTACCTTTGTCTAAGTCCGGTGGACTCTTGTAACTACACCCTGGCACCAGGCTCGATGAGGGTCAGTGATGCCTATATGGCATAAATATAAAAGTCCAGCCATGGAATGGACTATAATGTGGCCCTTGGGCCTCAACATAGTCCCTTGGGACAACATATAGCTCCTTATAGCGATCAATATAGCCCCGTAGGCAACGACACAACTAGTAATCCTGACATTGGACAACGGAAGGCTATCCTAGGTTAGGTCAATCCCAACCACATACTACATTCTAGTCTCAATCTAGCCACTCAAAAGGCATATCTGGCTCTTACGGCCTAACGCAACCGCTACCCGCCCCTAGAATAGTCTGTATAGATGCTAACGGGCATACCTCGTGTGCCTATACCTGATTGGAGAATCCTGGTAGTGTTCATAATCTCTAATGGTCTAGACTGGATAAGGCAGGATCTGGAGTGACCTAACGATACTTTGAGTGTCATGCTAGGACAGTGATAGCTCGTAAGTGAACCATAAGGTCACGGATGACCAACTATTTAGTTTCTGCACTTAGGATAACTGTGGAGCTATTGCTTAATTGGACATGCTCCTGAGCAGTCAGCCCCCTAACCTTCCTCAGGTAGTTTACTATGATTCTCAGCCTGAAGGTAATATTGTACTACTATAGTTCCAGACCCTTAGATCTCAACTTGGTCTGTTTAGATTTCATGTATCTTCTCTGGTGCTCCCCAACCTTGTAGGCAAGTTTACCTAGACCTGTCCATTTGCAGCAACCTGTACCTGAGTATTATAAGAGCAAACTGGGGCGTTGGCCTCGCATCTGACTGCTGACGAGGTTCCCTCCTTGGGGTACTCATGGATCTATCTAACTTGTGCAATTAGGCTGACTTCTTGGGCAACCTGTATGATAGATACTAAGTCAACTACAACTAATAGTCACCAACAGTGGCTAACTATAGGGTAGGCTGTCACTTATTCTACTGGGCACTCCTAGTGCCGCTGACTCTAGGGTAGGATCATCCTATTCAAATTCTAGCCTTGGAGGCGTCAAGGTACGCCAACAGCCTTTGGGCGAACTTTACTGACCATATAGGCGCCCAACCGATAGTTATATCACTCGGCTACACCCTATGCTATCCAATTTACCAACTCAGGCACAACAGCTAACCCTAAACTTATAAGGCCTTGGCATGGCATCAAAACACTAGAATTCCACTAATACAGTGAATAGAAGAACAGAGGAGTTTCTATGCCGCTCCTAGCGTGAGTCACACTTAGCATATTCTTTTCCAATGAGGGATACTGTAATATACTCTCGAAACATCCTTTAGTAGCTAACCACAACTTATATAATCATAATCTACTGACAATAGCTAATCACAACCTGTATAATCCTTATCTACTAACAACAACTAGTCATAATATATAGGATCTCTATCTATGTTCAAAAACATAGGTCGTATCATCATACAACAAGAATAACTTGCCAAAGGAATAAGCCTTAACATACCTCGAATGTCGACTTCCATTCATTAAATAGTTCTCCACCTGAAGCCAGTAATTCCACTTAGTTGCCGCTTTTACACTGAGAGAATACAACTATTTTCAACAATAAGAACGGGCAATAACAATATCTTTTCAATAGGGTTAACTATAATTTCAACTCCATTTTATTCGATCGAAAACTTACAATTTCTCGAGAGTTTAGAAGGGAGAAATGCTTACCTATTTCTTGTGGCCATTTAGAATCCAATTTAGAGCAATTCTGACAACCTTTACTCGATAGGGTTCTGGTGTACCGGGAGAACTTTCAAGAAATAACTCTGCAAAGATGCTTCCCGCACGCCTAGAACTTGTTACCTGAAGTTAATTTGCATTTAGATGGAGTTTGACGGCATAATTTGATGAAAATACAATGGAAGTTGTGTTTTCTCTCTGTTCTTGGCTGAGGCATACATTTTCAAATGAAAAAAACTCAACCCTTAAAACCTATATATATATAAGGCGGTGGGGGGTGGGGTGGGGTGGGGGGGGGGGCGGCATGCCGCCCGTAGTGCCAAGAGTAGGGCGCGACGCACCGCTCAAGGAGCCGGGTTGGCCAGCGCGGCGCGACACCCAGTCTGCCTGGTCTCTGGCCCTGACTTCCTGCTCGCTCGGCTCCGTACTCGTTCGTTCTTTCCCTGAGTGTTTTTCCGTATGTGTTGTACTCTAAAACCCTCGACATATGTACGAACACATCGGTAAAATGATAGAAACTTACGGGGTGTAACACTACCAGCCTTACGTTTTCATTCCTAACAATTAAATTGAATCATTAAGCTCATATAATCAAACTAGGTCTGATCACCCCACTTTTTTCCTTTCTTCATACTATTACAATCATTCACCCAAGATTATACCACCAAAATATACAATCAAGAACAACAATAATCACATGTCGTCAAAACGTACCATCAAGAATATCACCTCAAGACTTCACTATCAAGAGCATAACATCAAGAATATATTATCAAGAACATCACATCAAGAGTATTTATCAATAATTAATTATGAACTAGATTTCACTTTTCCATATGTTCCCATACTTAGAATTAATCCTCCAATCTTATAGTTACATAACCACAAATCCTTCATTATGTCATCATATTTTATGATCGCTCTATCCTCATCAACTGTACATTAATAGTACATATGTATATGATTCACTAATTGCAGTCTAACGCAAAGGTAAGCCATAGCCTACCTGGATTGCATAACTGGAATATGCACGTACTCCATGGGAGCATTGTCTTTTCTCAACGCCTTCAAGCGTTCAAAGTATAGAAATAAGACATTAGGGAATCAATCAATGGGATACTTCTCCGATTCAAGGATTTGGGAACTCAATCCACTCCATTCTAACCATTATTTATGGTCTAATTTGATAATCATAGGCTAAATTATAACTACCCAAATATACAATGATTCTTCAAACCTAGTTCATGGAGTTTTTACTCCTCTAGCCCTCTTAAAATAGTTTTTAAGATTAAGGGTTTCAAATTCACTGAATTCTAGGTCTCAAACAATCACCAATATGATGTTTTATAATCACATTCACCCCAGAAAGTGTTAATTTACCACTTTTAGGCCTAGGAATCAACACTCAATCATTCCCATAACTCTACCCTTAGTTTTCACAAATCTAGGATCTTAGCTAGGAACTCACCATTAGAGACAATCTATGATTCTTTGTATTAGGGAATTGAATGAGGGAAACAAAGAGTTAGAACTCATACCCGAGGTAAGAAGAAACTGCTAAGCCCTTAGAAAATTGTTGTTATACCCCGAGAATTCAAGAATCGGACCCGAAAGTGAATCAAGAGAAAAACTGGAAAATGTTGCAGCAGTTGCAGAACGAGTCATTGGACTACTCGTCAGGAGGCCTAACGAGTCGTCAAGTGACTCATGAGGAAAACCTGAGATGATGAGGACTCGAGGTCCCCACGAACGATGTAACGACTCGTGGTCAGTCACCACGAGTCGTCATGTCAGTCATGGGGAGGTCCTAGAGAAAGATAGTAAAGCTTATCCAATGTACTTAACGGATGGTACCTAAAAAGTCATCATCAGTCCTAATGACCCGTTAGGAGGGCCGTCACCAAGTCAAATGAATTTTCATTAATGATAAGGTAGTGTACTTGAAGGGTGAACCAACGGATCGTGTGTCTTAGTAACGAGTCGTCAGGTCGTCCGTTAGGACCCCTTGACAGTTATTTTTAGCGATTTCAGTAGGGGCTTTTCCGTAATTTCTAAGTTCTAAGGGCCTATACTACGTAGTATTAAGCTCGTAATAGAGGGTTTTTAGCAGAGAAAAACCCATCTTAGGCCATTTCTTCATGCATGCAAGGTCGAAGGCTTGAAGGGAAGAAATTGAGGAGAATTTCAAGGTTTTCAAGGGAAATCTCAGTTGGGTAATTAGGAGGAGTTAAGATTCTTCATTCCCAGGTATGTAAGGCCATGAGTGGGTGCTTTCTTCCACACCCATTCCCATTTCCTAGCAATTTGTGATTGGTTTGTGATGATCAAGTATGGGTTTCCATTCAATTGCATGATTCTTACATTTCTACTCATGAGTATGATTAAATTGAGTTGATATTGATGATTTATCGAGCTTGGAAAGATTCTAACTTAATTTCTTTTATAAAATTATTTTTTTTCTAAAAGCTGAATCTAAAATGCCCATGTGTGGATAGTTCATAATAGAAGTAATTGTGGAAAAATGTGATGACGAAGGAATATATGATGAAAAATATATTTTCAACCTTACCCATGATTTTGATGATGTTTTCAAAGAAAATTAAATAGACCCAAGTATAATGAAGCTTTGGGTAGTGCCCAATGTTGAGTATGGATGATGATTTCTCTTGAATTGGCTTTATTACTTGTTTTGGAGTGAAATCTCCCAAATTATATTGTTTTCAAATGAATTGTATGGGTTAAAGCATGATAAGGTTTTGGGACAGGCCCTTACGTTGATGATGATGAGTGATATTTCTAAAGTAGACTTACCACAGATTTTGGAGTAAAGGCTCCCACTGTTCTTTGAGCTTGTGGTATGTGACATAGTAAAGCTTATCATATACATGAATTTTGTAATTGAGTTGTATGTTGTCATTAAGCTTCATTTCACATGATGTTGAGTCTAAGAATGATTTCATTCTAAGCTTTGTCAAAACGACATTGTTGAGCTTCATATTTATATGATGTCTAGTGTATGTATGATTTCATAATGAGCTTTGTCAATAGACAATGTTGAGCTTCGTTCCATAAGATGTTGAGTTATGCATGATTTCAGTTGAGCTTTGTCACTTGATGATGTTGAGCTTCGTATTTATACGATGTAGAGCATTGCATGTTTTGGGAGAAGAGTCTAGCATCGAGCGGGATAAGGGTCGATAACCCTACGCCACAGAACTATGTGCGAACATAGGTTAATTCTATTATATTGTTGGGACCTCCCTTGTGAGCTATCCCCCGGCCTGATTGGCCCCTTTTAGCTTGATATCGATATCATGGTAGCGTCCCTAGCCTTGGCAAGGTTTTGAACGGCTCTGCCCACTTGAGTATAATAGTCGGGACCATGTAAGCTCTATCGTGGTATGTCGGTTAAGTGATGAGTCTCCCACTGTCTATATCATTCGAATTTGCATACCCATTACTCATGATGATTATCTTATGCATGCATGTTTAAAAATTAAGGTTTGACTCATTGTTCAACTTTTGATATAACTGTTATGATTTAGCTTTGAGTCATTTTATTCAGTTATGATGTGCTAAATCCATGCATGAACATGTTATGGTAAGAGTTCGATTTCAAAATGAATGCATGTAGTCTCCTACTTACTCTTAAAGCTCATTATATGTATGAAAGGTTTTAAAGGATTTATGTTCTCAAAGCAATTTTACTTACCTTGTGTACTCGGTACGCTGACCACATACTTTTTATGCTGCATCGTTTCATGCTGCAGGGTTCGATTCTCAGGTTTATCCCCGTTCGTATCCGCTTCTCAAAGTTAGCACCTGCCTGCTTGGTGAGTCCTCATCTTCCGAGGACTAGACTTTCAATTATCTTGAGTGTATTTTCAGTTTCAGTATTTCTGAGCTAGTTGGGAGTGTTGTTCAATAGCTCGTCCAGATTAGAGGCTTATCAGACTTAGACATGTATTCAACTTCAGATGTTCATTCTGTTGTTACGTTAAGTTAGACTTTCGCTGAGTTATAATTATGTTTCCTTTATGTTTATTGAATCAGTTAGTGAATTCTTATGCCATGGATTGACTTGGGGTCTCTCGGGGTCCCTTGTCCCGTGTCTACGATCTAGGTCTCCTCTTGAGTCATTCAAACTTGGTATCAGAGCCATAGGTTTGGAGTGTCCTAGGGAGTCTGAAAGTCGCGTTAAGTAGAGTTTTTTTCATGAGTGTGAAGCGTGCCACACTTATGACGAAAAGGCTACGAGACGTTTTAGGAAATGTTCCTATCTTTCATGATCTATGTCATGCGATGAAGAGTCTTTCTATCCCTCTAATTCATACTATTCACGATTGTAGAATCATGGCTCCTCGAAGGATGAATGGAAGGAGAAATGGAGACGGTGAAGGCCACGAGGATGGCACGGGTCGTGGGCATAGACAGGTCCCACTAGTTTAGGAGCCTCAGGCACCAGAGCTAGCCGCCCACACTGAGTTTCGGGCCGCTATCCAGATGCTTGCACAAGCTTTGACCGCTCAGGTCAATCAACAGGCTGTTGCGCATGTTCTGCAGAATGGCAGTGTAGTGGCGGCTCGAGTCAGGGACTTCTTGAGGATGAACCCACCGGAGTTTCTTGGGTCTAAGGTAGATGAGGACCCACATGAGTTCATTGATGAGATCTTCAAAATCACCCAGGTTATGGGGGTGAGTAGTGTTAAATGCGCAAAGTTGGCCTCCTACCAGTTGAAGGGGGTTTCCCATATCTGGTTCCATCAATGGAAGGATAACAGGGTTGCCGGAGCAGGTCCGGTCACTTGGGAAGAGTTCCATGTTGCATTCCTTGATCGGTTCTTCCCTCGGGAGATGAGGGAGCTAAAGGCAGCTGATTTCGTAAATCTGAAGCAAGGGAGGATGACGGTACTATAGTATTCCCTTGAGTTCACTCGCCTATCGAAGTATGCTCCTAAGTTAGTGGCTGACCAGAGGGCGCGAGTGAGCAGGTTTGTGCATGGGATAGCAAGTTACTTGGATAAGGAATGTAAGATTGCTATGCTCCATCAGGATATGGACTTCCGCGGATGGTGTTGTATGCCCAGCAGATTGAGGCGGCACATTCGAGAGAGAGAGAGAGGCCAAGAGGGCCCGGACTGAGGACAACAGATTCTTCCAACAGAGGTCCGGCGGTGGGCACCATCAGCAGACCCACCAGAGATCATCCGCCCCAGCTTCATCGGCCTCAGTTTGCCATCTCGGCCTAGGCATGATCAGAGAGGGTGAGCACCAGGCTCGAGAGGTTAGAGCAGCAGACTCGCAGATTCAGGTGTTCCAGCTTGTCGCAGATGCGATCGAGGGCATATAGGCCAGTGCTTGGCAGGTTCTGGTGCGTGTTTTGGGTGCGGGCAACCCGGACACATGCTTAGAGATTGTCCACCCTCGAGATAGGATCATGTTGGGGGCCATGGCACAACTTCTAACTCAGCAGCCCCACCCCCTTGCTCAGCACATTAGGGGGCATCTACCAGTGCAGCTGGCAGTCAGCGCCAGAATAGATTCTATACCTTAGCATCCCATCAGGAGCAGGAGGTCTCCCTGGACGTGGTTACTGGTATGTTACTAGTCTTCCATGTTTATGTTTATGCATTATTAGATCCAGGGGCCACCTTGTCCTTTGTGACACCTTATGTAGCCAGTAGCTTCGGAGTCAGTCCCGATGTCTTGTCAGAATCCTTCTCGATTTCCACTCCAGTAGGTGACTCAGTTATAGCTAGATGGGTGTATATAAGTTTCCCGGTCTTGGTTCTCCATAAGGTCACCTCAACAGATCTGATAGAGTTAGCCATGACTGATTTTGATATTATTCTCGGCATAGATTGGTTGTATGCTTGTTATTCTTCCATTAATTGCAGGACCCAGTCAGTAGAGTTCAGATTTCCGGGTGAGCCAGTCTTAGAATGGAAGGGTAGTTCAGTTGTGCCTGTAGGTCATTTCTTTTCCTACCTCAAGGCCAGAAAGATGATTTCCAAGGGCTGCATGTATCATTTGGTTATGGTCAAGGATGTTGAGTCCGAAATCCCGACTATCCAGTCAGTTCTAGTGGTACGTGAATATCTAGAGGTCTTTCCTGTCGATTTGCCAGGTATTCCTCCCGAGCGGGAGATTGATTTCGGCATTGACCTTCTTCCTGATATGAAGCCTATATCTATTCCTCCCTACAGGATGGCTCCAGCCGAGCTGAAAGAGTTGAAGGATCTATTAAAGGATTTTCTAGATAAGGGTTTCATTAGACTGAGCCAGTACCATGGGGCGCACTAGTATTATTTTTTTGGAAGAAAGATGGTTCCTTTCATACGTGCATTGATTATCGACAGTTGAACAAATTTACCGTCAAGAACAGGAATCCCTTGCCCAGGATTGATGATTTGTTCGATCAACTTCAGGGTGCTAAGTATTTCTTGAAGATAAATCTCAGATCTGGGTATCATCAACTCAGAGTTCGGGAGAGTGATATCCTGAAGACGACATTCACGACACGGTATGGTCATTACAAATTTCTAGTTATGTCGTTTGGACTAACAAATGCTCCTGCAGCTTTTATGGACCTGATGAACAGAGTGTTCAAGCCATATTTGGACATGTTCATGATCGTGTTCATTGATGACATCTTGGTATACTCACGGAGCGAGGAGGAGCATGCCGCTCACTTGAGAGTAGTGCTCCATACCCTCAAGGATTGCCAATTGTATGTAAAGTTCAGCAAGTGTAGTTTTGGTTGGACTCCGTGACATTCTTGGGCCATGTGGTTTCTAGCGAAGGCATAAGAGTAGACTCGCAGAAAATTGAGACGGTGAAGAATTGGCCCAAACTGGTGAATCCTTCGGATATTCGGAGTTTCTTGGGTTTAGCAGGCTACTATTGGAGGTTTGTCGAGGGTTTCTCATCGATTGCAACGCCTTTAACTAAGTTGAGCAGAAGAAGGTGAAGTTTCAATGGTCGGAGGCTTGTGAGAAAAGCTTCCAAGAGTTGAAGGATCGACTTACTTCGGCACCAGTGTTGACCCTACCCGAGGGTAACGATGGTTTCATGGTGTATTGTGATGCTTTCAAGGTTGGATTTGGGTGTGTGTTGATGCAACGTGGGAGGGTGATAACTTATGCCTCTCGACAGCTGAAGGTGCATGAAAAGAATTACCCGACCCACGATCTTGAATTGGCCGTGGTGGTGTTCGCGTTGAAGATATGGAGACATTACTTGTATGGGGTCCACATGAATGTATTTATGGACCATAAGAGCTTGCAATATGTGTTCACACAAAAAGACCTAAATTTACGGCAAAGGAGGTAGTTGGAGTTACTTAAAGATTATGACATGAGTGTCCTTTACCACCCGGGCAAGGCTAAAGTGGTTGCGGATGCACTTAGTAGACTCTCAATGGAGAGTGTGTCCCATGTGGATGAGGAAAAGAAGGAATTGGTGAAAGAGGTTCACCAGCTTGCAAGGCTAGGAGTTAGATTGATTGATTTGACCGATGGAGGTGTTGTGGTGCATAACGGGTCGGAGTCGTCCTTGGTAGTTGATGTTAAATCCAGGAAAGATGAGGACCCAATAATGAGGAAGCTAAGGAGGCGGTGCGGAGTTAGAACATGGAGGTTTTCTCCCAAAGGGGAGATGGTGTGCTACGATTCCAAGGTCGACTATGTGTTCCGAAAGTTGATAATTTGAGAGTTCAAATACTGCATGAGGCACATGGTACCAAATATTCTATTCATTAAGGATCCATGAAAATGTATCGGGATTTGCGAGAAATCTATTGGTGGGATGGTATGAAAAAGGATATTGTGGAGTTCGTAGCAAAATGTCCAAACTGTCATAAGTGAAGGCCGAGCATCAAAGACCTGGAGGTGTACTGATCTTTGGCAGAATTGCATGCCCAAGTGATACTCAAATGCTTCATTTCGACTTGTTTATCTACTATTATGTGTATATTCTTATGTGATTATTTGATAAATGTGAATTTATACTAACCAACATGATTAGTGTTGTTTTGCAGGTAAAAGGAAATTTTGGAAGCTAACATATATGTTGGTGAAGTGCAAGAATGGACTTGGAAGCAAGAAGCGGGAGTTGACAAGGGAAAGTGGCAAAAATAAGGGCTCCGCGATGGCGCCGTGTCACGCTACCATCGCGGAGGCATTCTGCCTCGGATGAATTATTTATGTCAAATTCCAATTGAGGTTCGCATTACCTCCATGGCACAGAGGCAGTGCTCCGCGATGCACTCCATGTCACGTTGAGTGTGATTACTTGGAACCTCAAGTTCCAGTGAAGGTGCGCGATAGCACTGTGGCACAGAGGCAAGGCTCCGCGATACAAGATGTTCCATGTTGAGGTGCAGTTACCTGGGAACCGACATCCATTGAGGGTCCGCGATATACCCGTGGCATGGAGGGAGTGCTCCGCGATACACTCCGTGCCATGTTTCTTGTTATTCTGGGAAAAATTCTCCATAGTATAAATAGCACACTTAGGTTTTATTTTAAACATTCTGACTTGGTTGAGCAAGAACGTGGGTTACAAGCAGTTGAGAGGATGAAAATTCTAGGGTTATTCTCTTCCTCTTCCTCTTTAATTTCAATTGCTTGTATGAATTCTACTTATTTGAAGATGTTTAATCCACAAATGAGTGGCTAACTCACTTCTTGTTGAGGTTAAGGATAATTGTATAGGAATGTAATTATCGATCATTTCAGTTTTCATCTTTTCTTCAATGGTTGTTCTATCAATTCTTGTTTTTACTGCATTAATGTTTGGCCAATGTTAATGTATATCTTAGAAATCCAATTTTGATTTTGAAAAGGAAAGAAATTGGACAGATGTGAATTGGTAGGATATGATCTTTTCTTAGTTGAGGAAATTGAGAATTGATTTACATTCAGAATAGAAATATATCTGAAAGTCTTATTAGTCAATTATGGAATCGGTTATGTATGGCTAGAACATGAGATTCTTATATCACAGAAATGTAGAATAAGGTTTCATGATTCTTTAATTGGATAGGAGTCGAAATATCCAATCCATAGGAAATTAATTCCTGCTAGCAACTGAAGAGAAGATTAGCTGAATTGAATTAATAAAGTTCATCCCTACATGTTTGTCTTAACCTCAACTTATTCATTGCTATTGTTCAGACTCAAATTATAATCTTGACTTAGATTCTCATTACTTAGTAAATTTTAACTTATAAAACATTATTTATTCGGTTGTCTGCATTCATAGAGATATTGTTCACTGACGCTTAAGTTAATTAATACCGTAGTTCAGTCCCTGTGGGATCGATACTTGGCTTGAAATAAGCCATTTTACTACTTGTACGACCACGTGCACTTGCATGTAGTTTTGGAGTCGAACAAGTTTTTGACGTCGTTGCCGGGGACTGGCAATTGGTAAATTTATTTTCTTAGTGTTAGTTTACAAATTCAATATAAGTGTTGACAACTTGATCTTAGCCTTTCTCTTGTAGGTATTGAATTTTTTTTCTGAACGCTGGCAAGAGATGAGGGGTTGGTGGATTCATTTATAGAGCCAGAGAGACAATTTCATCGCCAAAGAAGGAAAGCTCTAGAGAAGAAGCTGCAGTTGCTAAGACAGGCAATTCTGGAGCCACAACAGAATCCACCACTTGTGAGGGCAGTTTTAGTACCCGAGGAGATGGCAGCAAGGCCGGTCTGCGAAGTGGCAATCCCACATGCAAATAATGTTACATCTAGTATTCGTAGACTAGATCCAGGAGGGAGGTTCGAGCTTAAACAGAACATGGTGCAGTTGTTGCACACCAGCGGGCAATTCACAGGTCTCCCTCATGAAGATCCACAACAAGATCTCCAAAACTTTTTGGAGATAAGTGACACTTACATTCCCGCTGGAGTATCATCCGACTATGTGAGGCTTACATTATTCCCATTCTCATTATTGGGGGAATCAAAGAGCTGGTGGAAAGCTGAACCACCTAATTCTATCACCACTTGGGATGATCTTGCAAGAAAGTTTTTGATACGATTCTTTCCTTCTGGGAAGACAGCCATACTTAGAAGTCAGATTCTAAGTTTTAAACAGAGAGAGGGTGAGAATTTGTATCAAGCTTGGGAGAGGTTCAAATCAATGTTAAGGGATTGTCCTCATCATCACCAGTCTAATGATGTGTTGGTGCATACATTCATTGAGGGTTTGGAACCACATACTAAAATTTTGTTAGACTCAACAGCTGGGGGGCAGGCATTGGAGAAGACTTATGAGGAGCTTTATACTTTGTTAAATCGTATTTCAAAGGGAAATCCAGAATGGAATGCAGACTCAACACGAGGAGGAACAAGGAAAGCGGCAGGAGTCTTTAAGGTGGATGGTTTTACAGCTAAAGCTGCACAGATAGCTGCATTGCAAAATCAACTCAACACCCACTTCAGCAGTATGATCTTGAATCAAGCACAAGCCCCAGTCAATGCAGTTCATCAGGTATGGTGTGAAGTATGTGGGAGTAGTGAACACTCAGCTGAGTGTTGTGGTGCCAATCCAGACTCGGTAAATTTTGTTGGGAACGTCCAGAGGAATAATAATCAACAGTGTGGCAACAATTACAACTCAAATTTGAGGAATCATTCGAATTTCTCATGGGGGAGTAATAGCCATCAAGGACAAAGTTCGAATCAGGGCGTGCAGAGAAATCAAGGGGGGCATCAGAATTTTCAGTCTCAATACAGAGGAAACAATGCACCTCCTCCACCACCCAACAACATTGAGGACATGTTCAAAACAATTATAGCAAACCAAGCGCAAATGCAGGCTGATTATGTGAAATTAGCAGCTGACATGAAAAATCAAGAGTTAGCTATAAAGGCGTTGGAGTACCAGTTTGGAAAATTAGCTGGAGCTCAAAACACCAGGCCCAGAGGAGGACTACCTAGTAATACTGACCCAAATCCCAAGCAGGTCAATGCAGTGACCACAAGGAGTGGCCTACAACTTAAGGAGGTGGAACCAGAAAGACCACCTCAGCAATCTGGAGCAGTGGAAAAGATGGGGAACATGATGATGTGAGGGGGAAGGAAAAGGCAGCTGAGATAGAAAGACCACCACCCCCGTTCCCTCAAAGATTAAAGAAGCACAAGGAAGAAGCTTGCTTTAAGAAGTTCATGGAGGTGCTAAAATCGGTACACATTAATTTACCTTTGGTTGATGTTTTGCAGGGAGTGCCGAAATATGCCAAGTATATCAAGGACATCGTAGCAAATAAAAGCAGATTGATGGAGTATGCTACGGTGGCGCTTACTGAGGAGTGCACCTCCCGGATACAGAACAGGTTGCCAACAAAACTCAAGGATCCTGGGAGCTTTACCATTCAGATTACAATCGGGCAAAGTATTCGAGCTCGTGGATTATGTGATTTGGGAGAAAGCATAAACTTGATGCCGACATCGATGTTCAAGAAGTTGGGGCTAGGCAGCCCTAGACCAACTACTGTGATCTTGCAGCTAGCTGACCGTTCTTTGGCCAGACCAGATGGCATTGTAGAGATGTGCTAGTGCAAGTGGGCTCTCTCATTTTCCCGGTAGATTTTATTATCTTAGATTTTGAGCCGGATGCGGAAGTCCCATTCATTTTGGGACGTCCTTTCTTGGGAACCGGGCGAGCTTTGATTGATGTGGCTGCTGGGTAGCTAACCATGCGATCACATGACAAAGTAGAGGTGTTTGATGTGTACAAGGCCATGAAGTGTCGGCCATTTATGAGGAGCTGTCAGCGATCAATGTGCTAAATCTGGAAGAAATTCTTCAGATAGTTGACTCTCAGGACCCATTGGAGAGAGCCTTGATGGGCTCCGATCATTTTGGAGACTGTGCTACATACGAGATGGTGCATACGCTGAACGAGCCAAAATGGTTTCCCAAGAAGTGAGACATTGAGCCGTTGATGAGATCCTTGGAACCATTGCCAAAACCATCAATTGAGGAGGCACCGAAATTGGAGTTGAAGACGTTTCCTCCACATCTGAAGTATGTATTTTTGGGGGAAGATGACACTTTTCCAGTCATCATTTTCGCAGAATTGATAGAGGCACAAATGAGTGAGGCATTGGTGGTCCTCAAGAGGCGGAAGAAAGCAATGGGTTGGCAAATGTCGGACATCAGAGGAATTAATCCAGCATTTTGCACACACAGGATTTTTATGGAAGAAGGATCCAAGCCAACTGTACAACATCAGCGGAGGTTGAATCCGGTGATGAAGGATGTAGTTAGGAAGGAAGTGATTAAATGGCTTGATGCAGGTGTGGTATATCCCATTTCAGACAGTGAATGGGTCAGTCCCGTTCAGTGTGTCCCAAAGAAAGGAGGGATGACCGTGGTCACCAACAAAAAGAATGAGTTGATTCCTACACGCACAGTCACAGGCTGCCGAATTTGCATAGATTACAGAAGCTCAATGAGGCCACGAGGAAAGATCATTATCCTATCCTATTTATTGATCAGATATTGGATAGGTTGGCAGGTCAAGAATATTATTGTTTCATTGATGGATATTCTGGCTATAACCAAATAGCCATAGCACCGGAGGACCAGGAGAAGACCACTTTTACATGTCCTTACGGGACATATGCTTTCATGCGGATGCCCTTTGGTCTATGCAATGCACCAACAACATTCCAGAGATGCATGATGGCGATCTTTCACGATATGGGGGAAGATTTTTGTCGAGGTATTTATGGATTATTTTTCTATTTTCGGTAATCCATTTGCTACATGTTTGTAGAATCTTAACAGGGTGCTAGCTCGATGTGAAGACTCTAACCTTGTTCTCAACTGGGAGAAATGTCATTTCTTAGTCAAGGAGGGTATTGTCCTTGGCCATAAGGTGTTATGCAAGGGGTTGGAAGTCGATCGTGTAAAGATCGAAGTGATCGAAAAGCTACCACCACCAGTGTCAGTGAAGGGTGTTCGCAATTTTCTCGGACATGCAAGGTTCTACAGACGGTTCATCAAGAATTTCTCTAAAATTTCTAAACTGATATGCCGGTTGCTAGAAAAAGAGGTGAAATTCGAGTTTGACGAGGATTGTGTTAAAGCATTTGAGGAGTTAAAACAGAAGCTGGTGGAAGCACCTATTCTCATTTCTCCAGATTGGGAGCAACCGTTTGAATTAATGTGTGATGCAAGTGACGTGGTTGGAGCTGTATTGGGATAGTGGAGGAATAAAACTTTTCATTCCATTCATTATGCAAGCAAAACACTTGATGCAACCCAAGTCAATTATACAGTCACAAAAAAGGAGATGCTAGCATTGGTGTTCGCATTTGATAAATTCAGGTCCTACTTGGTGGGTTCTAAAGTAGTGGTGTATACCGATCATGCAGCAATTCAGTATCTGTTTAACAAGAAGGATACAAAGCCCAAACTAATCAGATGGATATTGTTGCTACAGGAGTTTGACCTAGAGATTCGGGACGGAAAGGGGAGCGAGAATCAAGTGGCAGATCACCTATCGCGATTGGAAAGCCGGTTACATGTGAAGGGAGGTGACAGCATCAAAGAAGAGTTCCTAGATGAGCAGCTCTTGGCGATAAGGGAAGCTGAAATCCCTTGGTATGCAGACATTGTGAATTTGCTGGTAAGTTGAATCTACCCACCGGAGGCTACGGCTCAGCAAAGAAAGAAGTTGAGACATGATTGCAAGTATTACATTTGGGATGAGCCATATCTGTTTAAGCAGGGACCGGATCAGGTGATGAGACGATGCATCCCAGAGAGCCAGATTGCAGAAGTATTGAGGAGTTGTCACTCATCATTGTATGGAGGGCACCATGGAGGCGAGCGGACAACTCACAAGGTGTTACAGTCAGGTTTCTTTTGGCCTACACTATTCAGAGATTCTATAGGATACGTAAAAATGTGTGATAGATGTCAAAGAACAGGCACAATTGGTAGAAGACTGGAGATGCCATTGCAACAGATATTAGAAGTGGAGATTTTTGATATATGGGGAATAGATTTCATGGGCCTGTTTCCACCGTCATTTGGTAATCGTTACATCTTGGTAGCGGTTGACTATGTATCCAAGTGGGTCGAGGCAACAGCTTGTCCCAAGAATGACAACAAGGTGGTGACAAAATTTGTGAAAAAGCATATTTTCACCAGGTTCGGGACACCCCGAGCTATTATCAGTGATGGAGGGGCTCATTTTGTGAATGCTAGTTTCAAGAATTTGCTAGCTAAGTATGGGGTGCGGCACAAGGTAGCAACAACGTATCATCCCCAAACTAGTGGGCAAGTGGAGGTGTCGAATAGAGAGATAAAATAGATTCTATAGAAGACAGTGAATGAATAACGAATTGATTGGTCAAGCAAACTTGACGATGCGTTGTGGGCTTATAGAACTGCATACAAGACACCCATTGGGACTTCTCCGTACAGATTGGTCTATGGAAAGGCATTTCATTTGCCTATGGAGCTGGAACATCGAGCTTTTTGGGCTGTGAGAAAGTTGAACATGGATCCGGAGCTAGTAGGGAAGAAGAGGCTGATGCAACTCAGCGAACTAGATGAGTTTCGATGGCATGCTTATGAAAGTGCCAAATGCTACAAGGAGAAAATGAAGAGGTGGCACGATAGGCATATGGTGCATCGGATCTTTGAGCCGGGGCAGAATGTGTTGTGCTTTAACTCAAGACTGAAGCTTTTTCCAGGTAAATTACGGTCCAAATGGTCAGGGCCATTTGAAGTGGTGAGAATGACCTCACATGGGGCAGTGGAGTTGTGGCAAGAAAATAGAAGTGCCACATTTTTGGTGAATGGGCAACGATGTAAGCATTATTGGGGTGAGGACGTTATTCGAGAGAAGACATCCATCACTCTAGAGGATGATTGAGAATGAGTAGCGTCGAACGCGACGGTAAATCAGGCGCTGCACGGGAGGCAACCCGTGAATATGTTGTAATAGAAGAGTAGAATTATTTGGAAAAAAAATAGAAGGAAAAACAAAGAAAAAGAAATATAAAAATTTTTGCGTTGAAACCTATGATTTCTAACCAATTTCTTGTGGTGAAATGATTTTCAAGTGGAACGGAGGGTAAGAATACAAAAAAAACGCAAAGAAAAAAAATCAAGGTAAGAAAATAAAAATTGGCACATTCCAGTGAGCCTGCGCGATGGCTCCGTGTCACGGAGGAGGGCCTCCACGTTACCCTCTGTGACACGTTGAGGCTTATTCCAGATTTTTTTAAAAATCCAGAATACCTGCGCGATGGCTCCGTGTCACGGAGGCAGTGCTCCGTGTTGCACTCCGTGACACGTTGAGGGTTATTTCGCGTTGGGTCACCTTGGGTCACTGGGTAACCCGCGCGAAAAACCCCTTTTAAACCCCAATTTCCTTCATTTTTTTCCTACTTTCTCAATCCTCTACGACCCACACCCAAAATCCCCTTCTCCCCCAACGTGACACGGACGCAGTGATCAACTTTCTTCAAGTTTTCTGCAATTTCATCGAAGAAAAGGTATGTTCTTGAATTTTTCCTTATTATTGCTCAAATTATTGATTCTTGAACATGTTTTGTGATTAAACCTTGCCCTAAGTGAGAAATAAGCTTGAAATCACTTGAGTTATGATTGACTGATGTTCATAGTATCGTTGTTAGTAGATGAACTCAATGATTGCATGTTTTATTGAAAATCTTGTGAAATTGATAGCTAGGGTTGAGGATTGAATAGGAAGAAGACTAAATGCTTTAAAATGTTGATAAATTGGGTTGTGCATGTTGGGTGAAGTGAAATGTAGTGTGATTGATGTTGAATATGCTAAGTTAGAAGAAGGATTTTCGGGAGAATGCAATTGGAGAATTACATAGGTTGCTGAAAAAAAAATTGCAAATTGCTAATGATGATGTAATTGAATCGATGGAGAAATTTTTATTCATTGTACGAAGTCTGAGTAGTACAAAGTAATTATCCCATCGAATTATATGAATGCACTAAGCAAGTTGAATGCTAAGAATGGCAGAATCAGGAATGTCTTGTCGAATTGTGTTGATTGTGGCTTAAGACTAAGTGTGGGGTGATCCAATGAAACCCAACCTTAGTTGTAGCTTATTATGACTTGAATAACATTGAGACTATATGTTTGAATGTACAGGAACAATGTCAGGCCGACAAGACAAGGGCAAGGGCGCATCCACATCGGGTGCCAGCAGAAAGAGGGTAAGATTGGGAACAGCACTTCCAGCAGCACCAGCGGTTCCTAGAGGTCAACATCGACAATACAGAACCAGATGGGTGAACGATGAGGGAAAGAAGTGGTATGCCAAACATAAAGAAACCAAATACTTCTCGGAGGAGCAGATAGCATGGGAACCGCTGACACAAGAACTCCCGCAGATTGTACACAGGATTGACACCGCTGGGCTAAACTTCATTTTTGAAGAACCCAGGGAGTGCAATCTCCATCTTATTCAGGAGTTCTATGCCAATTGGAACCCGACCTTACTCAGCCACACCATAATAATCAGAGGATAGGTAGTCACCTTTGAGCCCCACCACTTGAATGCAATCCTGGGGGTGCGGGACACGGACACTCATGTCCTCCGTTAGCTGAACATCGCCCCACCCTATGCGGACATCAGACGCACCTTGTGTGGAGCTCGATCGACATACAGGTGGAGCAGGCACAAGGAGAGAGATACCACCAGACATTGCCCTACTCTCAGATGAATCGGGAGGCCCGAATTTGGTTGAAAATTGTGTGTTCATGCCTGATCCCGGGGGTGCACATGACAGATGTCACCCGGGATAGAGTTTGCTTGGTGTATGCCCTGATAAAGGGGTTGGAAATCAATGTTGGGGCTGTGATCATCTCCGCCATGAAGAGAGCCCGACTGCATCAGGGGCATAGATACGGGTCCGGTGGTCTGCTTACCACGTTCCTGAGGGGCCACAATATTGAGGAGGAGGCCCTAGATTACATTCCTCAAATCGACAGGCGTGCCCTGGATGTCACCAAAACCAAGGCACCTGACACTACTTTTGGGCCGGTGCTCACACTAGCCGAGCGATATGCTCGGGATGATTAGTACATGGCCCGCATGTACGGGATGCAGATGTTGCAGCTGCGCACCGGAGGACGGCCCGCAACGGAGGATGAGTTGTGGCAGCTCGAGTTGGATTACCCATTCAACGAGAATGTCCGAGCTTTATGCAGAGTGGGGTCTGCATTTGTGGAGCCCGTGGATGATGATGTCCCTACCGATGAGGAGACACGCCGGGAGGACTTAGATGTTTAGTCGGACGAGGACGGTGGGGGCGATTCTGACATGGGGGACGAAGCACTAGCACCTGATAAAGAAGTTGAATACTTTGATTGATCAGGGAGTTTCACCACCCAACCTTTGTGATATTTTGAAATTATGTGAACACTGGGGACAGTGTTCGGCTTAAGCGTGGGGTGGGAGTAGTTAGGTGCTAGTTGTTTTGTTTATGTTTTATTTATGTTTGTGCTAAATGTGACCTTGTGACTCTGTGTTTCGTGTTCTGTAATTAATGTTGGTGTTGTAATTAATCTTGAGCTGCTGTTATGTGTGATGTGTAAATATTTTTCAAATTATATTTTCATCATTTTCTATCAAAATTTTTTTGTTGAAATTTTTTTATGTTGGATTTCTCGGCTTTTGTTTTCGGTGTTTTTACCGAGAATAGTCCCATTGAACCGACGTCGTAGATAGCGACTTTTCCCTATGATGGATGGATGACGACCATCTTAAGGGAAATGTAGTCGATAGGAGTAGTTTTTTTTCTTTTTCTTCTTTCTTTTGTTTGTTTCCCAAATGTATCGCTAATTAATGGTTCAAAATTCTTGTTATGTCTTGTACATGATATTAAGATGCAAAGGTGATTCGTATGAAAGCATGCAAATGTGCTAAACATGTTGAGATATCTAGGCCATAGAATTCGATTCGGTGTGATTGAGGCTTAATAGTGAATTCTTGTAATTAGCTGATTGAAGAGTCTGTGAATATATCTTGAGTTGAGCATGTGCAATGAGTGTGAGGTGAGGTTTTGACTATTCCATGCTATTGTGAAGTGTCTAGAACTTGCCTAGTATGTGTACTAAACGACATGAAGGATGTGGATTGTAGGAAAGGATGTAGGCATTTCTTTGAATAAACCAAAAGTTTCTCCCTTATCACACCTACCTTGAATGTTACATCCTAGTTAGCCCCATTGAGCCTTTAGCATATTCTTTAAGAGGTACAAACCGAGCTTAATCCCTTCTTTGCATTAGCCGTGAATTTGATCCAAAATCCTTAAACGCTTAAGAAAAAAAACCATTTTTCCCAAAGTGTAAAGGAGTGAGAAGTGTGAACCAGAAAGAAAGCAGAAGTTGTGAAAAATAAAGAAAAGGTCAAAGACTTGTTGAAGTTGATTAATTAATAGTAGGAGTAAGAGAATCCATGAATGAGAAAAAAAAATAAAGATGCATAACTACTCTTTGCTAGTAAGTCGAGTTTGCTTAAAGAAATGGGAACAAAAACAAAGAAGAAAATTCAAGAATGAGAGGATGGAGGAAGAAGCAATGCCCGTACTAAAGGTGGGATGTATTGAAGAGCGCTTAGGGAAGCTAGTTGCTATTATTGGTTAGCCCAGTATTGACTAGTTCCTCAGCTTATATTACAACCCATTAAGTCCTACGTGATCTTACATCACACGTCCTTATATTAGTGGAGTAAAACACTAGAGGCAAGCTTATGGTTCATGATATGATGCATGTGAATTCTTCGGGAGAGCGAGCGAAATTGTAATTGTATACCCCTACACGTAGTGCTTTGGAAATCTTATGATGGCAAATGGGGTAATTCTCTTATGTTGTAAAGGCACATGCTCGACGAGAGATAAAATTTCGTGTCGAATGTCTTGATCAGTTGATTTTCACGAGTTTGCCAAGATCGAGAATCAATTCTTGAGTTTAGGAGGTCTTAATGTGGTGCACTTCATAGTATTGATGATACCATGCATGTCTTCTTGATGATTTGCTATCCTAAATAATTTGTATAGCCATAGCTTGAATGGTCGAGCCAAATTAGTTATGCGTGGGTTTCAATTGCATGAGATGTGAAAGTATTGTTCGAGGACGAACAAGGTTTTAAGTGTAGGGTAAGTGATCTTGGGCAGAATTGCATTCCCAAGTGATACGCAAATCCTTCATTTCGACTGGTTTATCTATTATTATGTGTATATTCTCATGTGATTATTTGATAAATGTGAATTTACACTAACCAACATGATGAGTGTTGTTTTGCAGGTAAAAGGAAATTTTGGAAGCTAACATATAAGTTGGTGAAGTACGGGAATGGACTTGGAAGCAAGAAGCGGAAGTTGACAAGGGAAAGTGGCAAAAATAAGAGCTTCGCGATGGCGCCGTGTCACGCTACCATCGCGGAGGCATTCTGCCTCGGATGAATTATTTATGTCAAATTCCAGTGGAGGTTCGCGTTACCTCCGTGGCACGGAGGCAGTGCTCCACAATGCACTCCGTGTCACGTTGAGTATGATTACCTGGAACCTCAAGTTCCAGTGAAGGTGCTCGATAGCACCGTGGCATGGAGGCAAGGCTTCACGATACAAGCCATGCCATGTTGAGGTGCAGTTACTTGGGAGCCGACTTCTAGTGAGGGTCCGCGATATCCCCGTGGCACGGAGGGAGTGCTCCGCGATACACTCCGTGCCACGTTACTTGTTATTCCGGAAAAAATTCTCAATAGTATAAATAACACACTTAGGTTTTATTTTAAACATTCTGACTTGGTTGAGCAAGAATGTGGGTTACAAGCAGTTGAGAGGACGAAAATTCTAGGGTTATTCTCTTCCTCTGTCTCTTTAATTTTAATTGCTTGTATGAATTATACTTATTTGAAGATGTTTAATCCACAAATGAGTGGCTAACTCACTTCTTGCAAAGGTTAAGTATAATTGTAGAGGAATGTAATTATCGATCATTTCAGTTTTCATCTTTTCTTCAATGGTTGTTCTATCAATTCTTGTTTTTACTGCATTAATGTTTGGCCAATGTTAATGTATATCTTAGAAATCCAATTTTGATTTTGAAAAGGAAAGAAATTGGACAGATGTGAATTGATACGATATGATCTTTTCTTAGTTGAGAAAATTGAGAATTGATTTACATTCAGAATAGAAATATATCTAAAAGTCTTATTAGTCAATTATGGAATCGTTTATGTATGGCTAGAGCTGATCACGGGCAAAAATAGCATGCCCGAGATATGCTTTATACCTTAATTTAGTCTTGTTGATCTAAGTTAGTTTACATATTTTCATGTGATTCTATATAAATGTGAATATATGTGCTAACCAACATGATTAGTCTTTGTTTTGTAGGTTTCAAGGATTTTTGAGGAACTAATTCATAAGTTGGTGAAGTAGAGGAATGGAGTCGGGAGCAAATGGCGAAAGTCGGTAGAAAAGCATGTCTTGGCAAGGCTGGCCGCGCCAGGCAGCGTGCCACGCTGTGTGTGTGCCGCACCCAGCACCGTGCCACCCCTATGCCAGGCGGACGAGTGTAGGCAGCAAGCAGGAAGGCGAGTAGTGCGCCAGTTCCGTGCCACGCCAGGCCAGCTGCTCGCCAGCAGCATGCCATCGCGCTGCTTGAGCAGTGTGACACGCTGCCAACGCGGCAAGGTGCTGCCGAGGCCAAACTTCGGGGTGATTTCTAGTGTGCCTTCGCGTTACCTCCGTGTCACGGAGGCAGTGCTCCGCTATACACTCCGTGACACGGAGCCGTTCCATGACAGGCTAAATTATGCACGTTTTCCATTTACTATAAATAGGACCCTTAGCTCCTAAAATCATTTGATCACGATTTTATTCTGGAAAACTACCTAGGAGTGAAGGGAGAAGTGGGATAAATGTGAATATATGTGCTAACCAACATGATTAGTCTTTGTTTTGTAGGTTTCAAGGATTTTTGAGGAACTAATTCATAAGTTGGTGAAGTAGAGGAATGGAGTCGAGAGCAAATGGCGAAAGTCGGTAGAAAAGCATGTCATGGCAAGGCTGGCCGCGCCAGGCAGCGTGCCACGCTGTGCGTGTGCCGCACCCAGCACCGTGCCATGCCTATGCCAGGCGCACGAGTGTAGGCAGCAAGCAGGCAGGCGAGCAGTGCGCCAGTGCCGTGCTACGCCAGGCCAGCTGCACGCTAGCAGGATGCCATCGCGCTGCTTGAGCAGCGTGACACGCTGCCAACGCGGCAAGGTGCTATCGAGTCCAAACTTCGGGGTGATTTCCAGTGTGCCTTCACGTTACCTCCGTGTCATGGAGGCAGTCCTCTGTGATACA
This sequence comes from Datura wrightii, assembly GCA_035772735.1. NCBI lineage: Eukaryota > Viridiplantae > Streptophyta > Magnoliopsida > Solanales > Solanaceae > Datura > Datura wrightii. The sequence goes on from JASDFA010000018.1 coordinate 152,781,638, forward strand.
CTCCGTGACACGGAGCCGTTCCATGACAGGCTAAATTATGCACGTTTTCCATTTACTATAAATAGGACCCTTAGCTCCTAAAATCATTTGGTCACGATTTTATTCTGGAAAACTACCTAGGAGTGAAGGGAGAAGTGGGAGAACTCATCTAGGGTTTGTCAAATTCCCTTATCATCTACCAAATTCATGTAAGTATGTTAGTTTAGTAGTAGTTAGTGTAGTTTTACGAACATGAATGGCAAGAACCCTTCCTCTAGGGTTGAAGCCATGAATTATGATTGTGATTTTATGAAATTGTTTTGGAATTAAGTTATTGATTGTTGTTTTCGTCTTGCATTCTGGATTGTTGGTTGTTTTTATGATTGATCACCATGAAAGCATATTTGTTAGTTTGAGTAATAGCTTGAGAAAGCATTACCTAGGTCAGGACATGAGAATGTGAGGAGCACGTTTGTATCTCGGGAGAGATTTTTGTGTCAGGATAGAAATATACCTAACACCGTGCTTGGTTGAGACACCGGGGTTATGAAAGACCAACTTGGGATGTCACATCACCACTCGAAGAAGTAGTTGTGAGGCTAAGTTGAGTTAAATGGTTAGATGCATGAAAGTCCCTAATCATTTCCCCGTAAACCACAACATAATTGATTGCCCGCGACTAGAAATTAAACTCCTCGCTCACAATGATGCAGTGAGGCTAGATTGCCGTGTTTAGAGGCTCGAAAGACCATAAACATGCAATTCCAATTATGTGAAATAACAATTGATAGTTCCATGCTTAGCCCATTGCAAATCGTAGTATCGCATGATTAATTGGTTTTAACTCTATGTTGCTCCTAGAGTAATTTCAGAATACTTCGTTGACCCAAACTTAGACTTAATTAATCTTGATTGAAAATGTCTATAACCAACACTTGAGGTATTTAAGATCACACTAGAAATGGATAGTTAGAGGAATGGGTCCAGTCCCTGTGGGTTCGACAATCCGGTTCTTAAAAAGAGCCACTATATTACTTGCATGACCCATACACTTGCGGACGCGCGAATCGGGCACGTCAAGTTTTTGGCACCGTTTCCGGGGACTAGGCGAGATTTTGATAATTTATCTATTTTTGTGTGATTTTTGAATTTCCTAAAGTGTTGAAAAACTTGGTCTTAGTCTGTTTATTTGCAGGTGACACGTTGTCCTGCCGAGCTGGCTACAAATAGAGAGCTTGTGGAACCGTTGCTTGAACCTGAACGTCAAATCCATTTGTGAAGGAGAGTAGCTCTAGAGCAAAAGCTAAAGAGACTTCAAAAAAAGGTACAACAACAACCACCCGCGGGACAAGTAAAATTGTCATCAGAAGCAATGGCAGTAAGACCAGTTCGCGAAGTGGCAATCCCACTAGCGACGAATGTGACCTCTAGCATCCGTAAACCGGAGCCTGGAGGGCACTTTGAGCTTAAATAGAACATGGTGCAGCTGTTACATTCTAGTGGTCAATTCACTGGGATGGCACATGAGGACCCGCAGCAGCACCTACAGAGCTTTTTAGTGATTAGTGACACGTTTGTCCCCACTGGTGTGTCCACAGATTATGTCCGATTGACCCACTTCCCGTTTTCACTATTGGGAGAGGCGAAAAAGTGGTTAAAGGCTGAGCCACCGAACTCCATAACTTCATGGAATGACTTCAAATTGAGAAGAAGTTGGAGAAAGAGAGGAACAGAGTGGAGGCTGTTTCCTCTAAACAGCAAAAGAAAAGGAGATGGTTCTCGAAAGAGAACCCAAGTATGAGGATGTCTTGAAAAGGACAGTCCACGTCGGGCCACGACGTAAAATAAGGCGCTTCTTGGGTGGCAACCCAAGGGTACCTCAGGTACAATTTATAATTTTGATTTTCTGTTGATTTTGTTATGTTTATTTTGTTTGTGTTTTTGGTGGAAAGTTAAGCACAGATGGAGGGAAGTCTGAGTACCGAGAAGGTGGAAGCTAAAGAGCATGGAATAGAAGAAGTGTGGGGTCGAACACCCACCTCTGAAAACTTGAAAGGAAAGCATGCTTTTAGCTTGGCATAGAGGCTCAGGGAGTATTTCTCATCCTTTAAATGTTAATTTGATGCTATGAGGACATAGCATGATTTAAGTGTGGGGTGAGGGAAATTTCAAGAAAATTTCAATTTTTTTTGTGCTTAACGATTTTTGGTGAATGTAATGCTTGTGAGAAGAATTTTGAAAATTGTTTTATGAGTCAAGCATGACTTCATCACCCGTTGGTTTTTCTTTTCGGTTCTTTTCCGACATGGGGTATTTGAACTGAAGAATAATTTTTTTTTATTTCCTTTGTCTGTATATACTATTTTTAGTCATAGTTAGGGACTATTTCCGACGATGGATAGATGACGACCGTCTTGAGGAAAAATTAGTCGGTAGGTGTTGGGTTTGGAAACCATAACTAATTGATGGCTTGATGTTCTTGTTATGTGCTATGCATGATTGTAAGATACAAGTATGCTCAGTGTGAAGCATGCAGATGTATAACTTTGTTTGAGACACTTAGGCTCTTGAATTTGACTCAATATGATTGAAGCTTAATTCTGAATTCTTGTGATTAGCTGAGTAAGAGTCTGATGAATGTGTCTTGAATTGAGCATGTGCCATGAGTGTAAGGTTTTTGAGTATTCTGTGCTATTGTGGATTGTCTAGAACTTGCCTGGTGTGCTTATAAAACGAAATGAAGGATGTGAAGTGTAGGAGATGATTTAGGCATTTCTTTGAATGAACCAAATTTTTATCCCTCATTTTACCTACCTTGAGAAATTAATCCTAGTTAGCCCCATTGAGCCTTGAGCCTATTCTTTGACAGCTGCAACATAAACTTAATCCTTTTTCTTTCATTAACCTTGATTTTGATCCAAAACTCCTAAGCGCTTGAGTGGGAAAAATCCGAAGGAGTAAAGGAATGAGAAGAATGAAAAGAAAGGAAAAGTAGCAAGTTGTAGAAATGAGAAAAGGACAAAGGTGCACTTGTGTGAAAATGGTTGATTATTAGTAAGGAGCAAGAAAACAAATTAATGAAAAATTATTTATCGAACTCCTTACTAATAAGCTAAAAGTGCCTAAAGAAATGGGGGGGGGAACAGAAGAGGAAAAAGAAAGATGAAAGGAGAAAAAGGTAAAATAAGGGAAGGGAAGTTCGTAAGGAGGGCGTAATGTATTAAAAGCGCTTAGGAAAGATAGTCACTATTACTGGCCATAATAGTACCTACCTGTCCCTTAGCCTACATTACAACCCATTAAGTCCTACTTGATCTTACATTCACACATCCTTAAATTAGTGGAATAAAACACTAAGGGCAAGCTTATGGGTCATTACATGATGCATGTGAATTCTTTGTGGGAGTGAGTGTAATTCTATTTATTTACCCACACATGTTTTGATGTAAAAATGATTTTTGCGGGTGATTGGGTAACTCTCTTTCCGTGAGGGGCACATGTTGAATGAAGGATATAATTCATGTGGGATTTCTTAATTAGTTGATTTGCATGAGTTTGCTAAGATTGAGAGTCGATTCTTGAGTTTAAGAAGTCTTAACATCGTTGTATTTCATTTCGGTGATTAAATTGTGTATGCTCTATCTTTAGCTCGTTATCTTACGTAATCACTAAAGCCGTAGCTTGAATTATCTTGTCAAATTAGTTATGTGGGAGTCTCCATATGCATGATATGTAAAAGGTTGTTCAAGGACGAACAAGGCTTTAAGTGTGGGGTTGTGATCATGGGCAAAAATAGCATGCCCGAGATACGCTTTATACCTTAATTTAGTCTTGTTGATCTAAGTTAGTTTACATATTTTCATGTGATTCTATATAAATGTGAATATATGTGCTAACTAACATGATTAGGGTTTGTTTTGTAGGTTTCAAGGATTTTTGAGGAACTAATTCATAAGTTGGTGAAGTAGAGGAATGGAGTCGGGAGCAAATGGCGAAAGTCGGTAGAAAAGCATGTCTTAGCAAGGCTGGCCGCGCCAGGCAGCGTGCCATGCTGTGCGTGTGCCGCGCCCAGCGCCGTACCACGCCTATGCCAGGCGCACGAGTGTAGGCAGCAAGCAGGCAGGCGAGAAGCGCGCCAGTGCCGTGCCACGCCAGGCCAGCTGCGCACCAGCAGCATGCTATCGCGCTGCTTGAGCAGCGTGACACGCTGCCAACGCGGCAAGGTGCTGCCGAGGCCAAACTTCGGGGTGATTTCCAGTGTGCCTTCGCGTTACCCCCGTGTCACGGAGGCAGTGCTCCGCGATACACTCCGTGACACGGAGCCGTTCCATGACAGGCTAAATTATGCACGTTTTCCATTTACTATAAATAGGACCCTTAGCTCCTAAAATCATTTGGTCAATATTTTATTCTGGAAAACTACCTAGGAGTGAAGGGAGAAGTGGGAGAACTCATCTAGGGTTTGTCAAATTCCCTTATCATCTACCAAATTCATGTAAGTATGTTAGTTTAGTAGTAGTTAGTGTAGTTTTACGAACAAGAATGGCAAGAACCCTTCCTCTAGGGTTGAAGCCATGAATTATGATTGTGATTTTATGAAATTGTTTTGGAGTTAAGTTATTGATTGTTGTTTTCGTCTTGCATTCTGGATTGTTGGTTGTTTTTATGATTGATCACCATGAAAGCATATTTATTAGCTTGAGTAATAGCTTGAGAAAGCATTACCTAGGTCAGGACATGAGAATGTGAGGAGCACATTTGTATCTCGCGAGAGATTTTTGTGTCAGGATAGAAATATACCTAACACCGTGCTTGGTTGAGACGCGGGGGTTATGAAAGACCAACTTGGGATGTCACATCACCACTCGAAGAAGTAGTTGTGAGGCTAAGTTGAGTTAAATGGTTAGACGCACGAAAGTCCCTAATCATTTCCCCGTAAACCACAACATAATTGATTGCCCGCGACTAGAAATTAAACTCCTCGCTCACAATGATGCAGTGAGGCTAGATTGCCGTGTTTAGAGGCTTGAAAGACCATAAACATGCAATTCCAATTATGTGAAATAAGAACTGATAGTTCCATGCTTAACCCATTGCAAATCGTAGTATCGCATGATTAATTGGTTTTAACTCTATGTTGCTCCTAGAGTAATTTCAGAATACTTCATTGACCCAAACTTAGACTTAATTAATCTCGATCGAAAATGTCTATAACCAACACTTGAGGTATTTAATATCACACTAGAAATGGATAGTTAGAGGAATGGGTCCAGTCCCTGTGGGTTCGACAATCCGGTTCTTAAAAAGAGCCACTATATTACTTGCACGACCCGTACACTTGCGGACGCGCGAATCGGGCACGTCAAGAGCATGAGATTCTTATATCACAGAAATGTAGAATAAGGTTTCATGATTCTTTAATTGGATAGGAGTCGAAAGATCTAATCCATTGGCAATTAATTCCTAACTAGCAACCGAAGAGAAGATTAGCTGAATTGAATTAATAAAGTACATCCCTACATGTTTGTCTTAACCTTGGCTTGTTCATTGCTATTGTTCAGACTCAAATTATAATCTTGATTTAGATTCTCATTACTTATAAAACATTATTTATTTGGTTGTCTGCATTCATAGAGATATTGTTCACTGACGCTTCAGTTAATTAATACTGTAGTTCAGTCCCTGTGGGATCGATACTTGGCTTGAAATAAGCCATTTTACTACTTGTACGACCAAGTGCACTTGTGTGTAGTTTTGGAGTCGAACATGTACTTTAGGATATTGCCATCCCCACTTGGAAGTGGGAAGAAATCAATATGGATTTCATTACAGGTCTACCTCGTACTCGTAGGAAATACGACTCCATTTGGGTAGTGGTGGACAGGTTGACTAAGGCTACACACTTCCTACCGGTCAAGACCACGGATTCAGCAGATGATTATGCTAAGTTGTATATTTGGGTGTTGGTTTGGCTTCATGGAGTGCCCTTGTCTATTATTTCGGATCGAGGTACTCAGTTTACTTCTCAACTTTGGCATTCGTTTCAAAAGGGGCTCGGGACTCAGGTTAAGCTAAGCACAACTTTTTCATCCCCATACAGACGGCCAAGCAGAACAAACCATTCAGACTCTTGAGGATATGTTGAGGGCATATTTATGGAATTCAAAGGTAGTTGGGATGATTTGCCCTTAATCGAGTTTTCTTATAATAATAGTTACAACTCTAGTATCCAAATGGCACTATTCAAAGCTCTTTATGGGAAAAGGTTGAATATCCCATCGGATGGTTCGAGGTTGGTGAGGCAGCTGTGGTAGGACCAGATTCGGTTCATGAGGTGATGGTGAAGGTTCAGTTGATAAGGGACCGATTTAAAACCGCTCAGAGTCGTCAGAAATCGTATGCTGATGTAAGAAGAAGAGAATTGGAGTTTGATTTAGACGACTGGGTGTTTCTAAAGGTATCTCCCATGAAGGGAGTCATGCGGTTCGGAAAGAAAGGTAAACTCAGTCCCCGCTATGTTGGTCCCTATCGGGTTGTGAGAAGGGTTGGTAAGGTGGCATATGAGTTGGACTTGCCTTCAAAATTGGCTTCAGTTCATCCTGTGTTCCATGTAACACTTTTGAAAAAGTGCTTGGGTGATCCAGCCTTGGTGGTTCTGATAGACAGCCTCGGTGTGAAAGACAGCCTCAATTGTGAAGAAATTCCGGTTGAAATTTTTTATCGACAAGTTCGAAGGCTGAGGAACAAAGAGGTAGCTTTAGTTAATGTTTTATGGAGGAATCAGCATGTTGAAGGAGCTACGCGGGAGGCCGAGGCGGACATGATGGCTAGATACCTACATTTGTTCTCTACCGGCTCAGTTTCGACTTGAGGTATAAGTTTTTGTCCTAATTCTCTAATCAGTTTCCATGTTCAGTTCATGTGTGCAAGTTTGAATTATGTTATGATAAATATATGTGATGCCTGAATTTAGTTCAACTATGTGGTTCTTTTCGAAGGTAGTCATTTCGTGAAATTTCGATTAAAATAATTAGTATTGGAGTGTGATAATTGCTTGTTTCTGTTTTCTGCTTGTTTCTAACATTTGAGGATGAATGATTCCAAGGGGGAGATATTGTTATACCCCGAGAATTCAAGAATCGGACCAGAAAGTGAATCAGGAGAAAAACTAAAAAATGTTGCAGCAGTTGCAGAACGAGTCATTAGACAACTCGTCAGGAGGCCTAATGAGTGGTCAAGTGATTCGTGGGGAAAGCCTGAGATGATGATGGTCTTGAGGTCCACACAGATGATGTAACGACTTGTGGTCAGTCACCGCGAGTTGTCATGTCAGTCGTAGGGAGGTCCTAGAGAAAGATAGTAAAGCTTATCCAGTGTACTTAGAGGATGGTACCTAACGAGTCATCGTCAGTCCTAATGACCCATTAGGAGGGCCGACAACAAGCCAAATGAATTTTCATGAATGATGAGGTAGTGTACTTGACGGGTGAACCAACGGATCGTGTGTCCTAGTAACGAGTCGTCAGGTTGTTCATTAGGACCCCCTGACAGTTATTTTCAGCGATTTTAGTAAGGGCTTTTTCGTAATTCCTAAGCTCTAAGGGCCTATACTACGTCGTTTTATGCTCGTAATAGAGGGTTTTTAGCAGAGAAAAACCCATCTTAGGCCATTTCTTCATGCATGCAAGGTTGAAGGCTTGAAGGGAAGAAATTGAGGAGAATTTCAAGGTTTTCAAGGGAAATCTCAGCTGGGTAATTAGAAGGAGTTAAGATTCTTCATTCCAATAGGTATGTAAAGCTATGAGTGGGTGCTTTCTTCCACACCCGTGCCCATTTCCTAGTAATTTATGATTGGTTTGTGATGATCAAGTATGGGTTTTCATTCAATTGTATGATTCTTACATTTCTACTCATGGGTATGATTAAGTTGAGTTGATATTGATGATTTATCAAGCTTGGGCGGATTCTAACTAAATTTCTTTTACAAAATTGTTTTTTTTCTAAAAATTGAATCTAAGACGCCCATGTGTGGATAGTTCATAATAGAAGTGATTGTGGAAAAATGGGATGACGATGGAATATATGATGAAAAACATGTTTTCAACCTTACTCATGATTTTGATGATGTTTTTAAAGAAGATTAAATAGACCCAAGTATAATGAAGCTTTGGGTAGTGCCCAATGTTGAGTATGGATGATGATTTCTCTTGAATTGACTTTATTACTTGTTTTGGAAAGAAATCTTCCAAATTATAATGTTTTCAAATGAATTGTATGGGTTCAAGCATGATAAGGTTTTGGGCAAGGCCCTTATGTTGATGATGATGAAGTGATATCTCTAAAGTAGACTTACTACATGATTTTGGAGTAAAGGCTACCACTGTTCTTTGAGCTTGTGGTATGTGACATTGTAAAGCTTCTCATATACATGAATTTCGTAATTGAGATGTATGTTGTCATTAAGCTTTATTTCACATGATGTTGAGTCTAAGCATGATTTCAGTCTAAGCTTTGTCAAAATGACATTGTTGAGCTTCATATTTATATGATGTCTAGTGTATGTATGATTTCATAATGAGCTTTGTCAATAGATAATGTTGAGCTTCATTCCGTACAATGTTGAGTTATGTATGATTTCATGTTGAGCTTCATCACTAGACGATGTTGAGCTTCGTATTTATACGATATAGAGCATTGCATATTTTGGGAGAAGGGTCTAGCACCGAGCGGGCTAAGCATCGATAACCCTATGCTCCAGAACTACGTGCCAACGTAGGTTGAATCTATTCTATTATTGGGATCTCCCTTGTGAGCTATCTCCTGGCCCGATTGGACCCTTTTAGCTTGATATCGATATCATGGTAGCGTTCCTGGCCTTGGCAAGGTTTTGGACAACTCTTCCTACTTGAGTGTAATAGCCGGGGCCACGTAAGCTCTATCGTGGTATGTCGGTTAAGTGACGAGTCTCCCACTGTCTATATCATTCGAATTTTCATACCCATTACTCATGATGATTATCTTATGCATGCATGTTTAAAATGCAAGGTTTGACTCATTATTCAGCTTTTGATATAAATGTTATGATTTAGCTTTGAGTCATTCGATTCAGTTATGACGTTCTAAAGCCATGCATGAACACGTTATGGTAAGAGTTCGATATCAGAATGAATGCATGTAGTCTCCTACTTACTCTTAAAGCTCATTATACGCGTGAAAGGTTTTAAAGGATTTATGTTCTCAAAGCGGTTTTACTTATCTTGCACCGGTATATTCCACGTACTGACCGCATACTTTTTATGCTGCATCATTTCATGATGCAGGGTCCGATTCTCAGGTTCAGCCCATTCGTAGCTGCTTCTCAGAATTAGTACCTGCCTGCTTGGTGAGTCCTCATCTTCCGAGGACTAGACTTTCAGTTATCTTCAGCGTATTTTCAGTTTTAGTATTTCTGAGCTAGTTAGAGGTGTTGTCCCATCAACTCATCTCAATTAGAGGCTTATCAGACTTAGATATGTATTCAGCTTCAGATGTTCATTCTGCTGTTATGTTAAGTCAGACTTCCACTGAGTTATAATTATGTTTCTTTTATGTTTATTGAATGAGTTAGTGAATGCTTATGCCATGGGTTGACTTGGGGTCTCTCGGGGTCCCTTGTCCTGTGTCTACGATCTGGGTCTCCTCTCGGGTCGTGACAATTGCCCTTCTGCTCTCAAGTTCGTGCCTCAGAATAATGGGGTGAAAAAATCCTGAAATTTTGACTTAAACTGACTTTTTGCCTCGTGTAATCCATTGTAGCATAAATATACTGTCGCGGAGGTCCCGCTACGGCGAACAATCAGTCTCCACAGCAATCCTGCTGCCCACAAAATTTGAATCCTTATGCCAATGTCATCGAGGTTCTATAACAATCGAACGGGTCACTACATTGCGTTATTGCATATCCTTATTGGGGTGTGTGTGTGTGTGTGTATATATATATAAGTCCAATGTCAGTAGAGATTGTTGGGCCTCCAAGTTGCGGAATAGAAAAGGCTGAAAAATAACAATTATGCTTAGATTAACAATAAGTCTATTATCACCTTGAACATATAATCAAATCTGTTATCAACAGAATTATACAAAAACTCAAAAAAATTAATAAGAAGGTAAATCTAAACGTTTATCTTATAAATGTATAAAGAGTATTAAATATATTACATTACATAATTAAGAGGTAATTAAGAGAATTAAAAAAATAACTTTTTTTTAAAAATATTTTTTTGATGTAACACATAAATGAAAAAATAAGAAAAAGATCATTATATTTCTTAGCGCTCTCTCTCTCTCTCTCTCTCTCTATATATATATATATATATATATATATATATATATATATATATATATATATATAAGAAGAGTGATATGAAACCTCTCTTTAGATGTGTTATATTAAACAAATAATTTAAAAAAATATTCTTTTAACTCTCTTAATTATATATTTATGTTAAATATAACTCTATACATTTTTAATATAGTCTATTTAACATAATTAAGAGAGTTAAAAGAGTGACTTTTGAGTTTTTTAACATGACACATAAATGAGGAAAAACTAGAAAAGATGTCAAAGAAAGGAGAAAAAAAATAAATATTTTTCTAGGTCAGAGAGGTGCCACATCACCTTGTCTATTGTATCTCTGTCCCATGTCACCTTGTCTACTCTCTCTCTCTATATATATATGTGTATGTGTGTTATATTACAAAAAATAATTTACAAAATTATTCTTTTAACTCTTTTAAGTATATTTTTTTGTTAATTATGTTAAATGTGCTATATTTAGCACTCTCTATACATTTTTAATATATTAATTTAACATAATTAAGAGAGTTAAAAGAGTGACTTTTGAGTTTTTTAACATGACACATAAATGAAGAAAAAATAAAAAAGATTAAAAAAAAAAGATAAATATTTTCTCAGGCCATATAAAGATGCCATATCACATTGTCTATGCCTAACTTTAATATACATACAAATTTGAAAATACTAATACACTCTCTGAAACAAAAGGCATGAAATAAAAATTGAGAGAAGGAGGACTTGTGTCGCGGATCAGCTAGACAACTCACCATAATATCTCCTCAAGCAAGAAACAAACTCAGACAACTTCTCGAGCTCCCAAAAAGAGAGAGACAAGGAGAGAGAGAGTCAACAACCATTCCTACTCCTATATAAATCACCATATTGATTTTGTTGATAAGGAGAGACACCACTGCACAGATTGAGAATATATTCAATTAAAATTGTCATTGTGTGTGAGAGAGAGAGTCAACCAACATTGAAGAAGAACTTGTTCCTAAGAAGATAACTGCTTACAGTTCTTTAGTGGTTTTACTTTGAGTTTTTGGTCTTGAATTTTAACCTATTTATTTTATTAAAAGTTTTGTAATAAGTGTTGCATTGTTATAACCTAGTTGCATTGAGTTATATATATAATGTAATTATAGGACGAAAGATATATTAACCTTTGAACTATATAACTTGTCCAAGGGGTATGATAGTAATACATGAACCAAACATCCCCAAGTAAAAATAGCCGCATCCCCACTCTCCACAAATTTGGCCATATTATGATTCATATTCTGTGGCTCTTCATTAGTAAAATTGCTTTTCCAGTAGCAGAAAGCACTAAAGGAATGGCACTTCATAATGAAACTGCTTTGCACCAAAACAGTCCTTCTCAAGAAATCTAAAAGGTTTTCTTTAGATTCTTTTGTTCACTCTCACTGTCACTCCCGCTACTATACATATATATAATATATCGTCAGAAGCCACTTTAATTGGGGCTTGACAAGTGATTGATCACAAGTGATAGATAAAAAATTCTTTACACCAAGGATGATTTTATATATATATATATATATATATATATCGTGTTTGGCCAAGGTCCTTTTTGAAAGAAAATGAATTCCCTATCTTCCATTTTTGGATGATAGTGTAAATCTGGCATCTTCAGAGTTTTAGCCTCAAACAACTCAAACATATGACACAGCTCCCACCATCGCATTTTTGTTCATCTAATTAACCAACTTTATCTTAATTTCTTATCTCTTTCTCTATAAAATGGATTAATTACATTTATCCTCTATATTTATATATGTTTTACTGGGGCCCTCCCAAAAGAAAAGAAAAGAAAAGCGTAGACAGCAAACTACTTGTTACTAAATCAAACAAAGAACATTAATTGAGTTCATAATAGTAAGTGACTATTTTGTTCAAAAGGGATTTGGTAAATTATCCAATATAAATTTTTGGATTAAATTTATCTCGAATTTAATTAAAATATTAGTTAATAATTAATATTATTTTAATATTAAAATTTTAGTATAATTTATTTCTTATAAAATGTGAGATTAATTATTGTAATTTTGAAATATCTTAATTTTGAACCAAAATATTATGCCATTGTGATCAGGTAAGTTGACTTACTCCAAAAGTTAAATATTCATTAAAGCTTGACATGATTAGTTGAAAGATAGAGTAATAACCTTTCGTATCAAGTTCACTTGAATTGATCGCTTAATTTTTTTATACTGTTACTATTCATAATTTAAATTTATATTATATTAATTTCAATAATAAATAGTCCAGTATTTTGCAACGAAGTATAAGTTATATACCTCCTTAGTAAAGAATTTTTAATTATCAAATCATTTAAACATGTAATAGTAGATAATTTATTTTATTTTCAAAAATTTATTATTTTTCATTGAAATTTTTCACTGGAAAATGTTAAGTGACTATTCCCACTAATTATCGGTAGAAAAAGAAAAAATAATAGTGTTTTCAGGTAGAAAAATTATGAAGCTTCTCACTATTTTAGTGAGAATCTGTTTCCCCAATGCATTTTCCAAGTGAATTAGTTCGGTGAAAAATAAGTCAGAAAATCATATTTTATAACATAATTTTTCTATTGATTTGTGTCAGAATATATATATATATATATATACATATATATCTTTTTTCTAGCAGTGACAAGTACACATTTTAAGAAGACTCGTAGATATCTTTATATTGTTGAAAAAGTCGAAGCTGCTGATCACACTGAATAAGCTAAGCTTTGAGGCATATGACAAATCTTGTAGAATTTATATTCAATTAAATATACTAGTTATTTGTTATATATAACTCTAAGGGGTCGCTTGGTAGGCCGTATTAATTAGAATAGTTTTTGGATTAAAATTTAGTCCAAACCAATACATTGTTTAGTTACTCAATTCAATTTAATTATACCTAATATATGAATTACTTATACACTATAGGGTGTATTATTTTATACCAAGAAAACAAAGGGATTACTAGTCCTTTATTAACAATACAAGGATATAATCCCTAAATGACTAGACTACCCCTGAATTTCTTTTTCTAATTCTCTTTATATAAAATTTCAAAGGTATAATTGTAAAGAATATTTTTGTATAGTTTTAAATCAAACACAATATATGATATATCTAGTTTTACCACAATTGACCAAATACTTGATAAAAAATAATTTCAATATTATAATCCTTTTACTGGCAATCCATGCATTACTAATCCATGTATTACTAATTCTTGCATTACTTGTCTTCATACCAAATGACCTCTAAGTACTAAGTAGAATCCACGTAGGACTTTTATAGTTGATGATGGCGTATGAGTCTCATTAATTAAGTGTATCAATACAACCTTGTATGGAAAAGTAATACATGAGAAAATACTTGATTCTAAGAAATCATTATCTCTTAATCTTGTGATTTTCTACATGGTATCAGAGATTTCTAAAGTTATGCTGCCCATAACAAAAACTTGATTAAACATGGCTATTGCAACACCCTCAAACTCATTATCCTAGTCAATTGCTTCACTACATCATCTCATAACCTCCTGTCCCATTAAATTGAAACCTTCGCATTATCTCGTCTATAGGAAACAAATACTCTAGCTGATCTAGGTAATGAAGGTAACTAATTTGATCAAGGAAGGCAAGCATGGAACAAACGGTTCATGCCTCGCTGATGAAACTGGGAAGACTGTTGAAAAGGATATTAATGACTCTGATTGGAAAGAAAATGATGTGCTCCTAAGGAGTTGGATTTATGCCACAATGACTGCGGAAAGCATGTACCTCATAGTGGGATGTTCAACTGCTAAGGAAATGTGGGAGTGTCTAGAGGAGCATACTTGCTGGTAATAAAAGACAAAGAATTCCAAAATAAGTAGTAGTTGTAGAACATCAAGCTGGGAACCAAATCACTTGATTAATATTTGAAGGACTATAAAGGAATATGTGATGGTCTCTCACTCATACACAAGCTTGTTGGTAAAGACAAGAAGGTGATTAACTTTGGTATAGGATTTGGTTTAAAGTACAAGATCTATCAAATAGTTATATTTGGAAATGCTCCATATCCCACCCTCAAATCAGTTTGTCAATTCCCTAAGAGGTTTTGACATGAGAGAGGATGAAGAGCAGATGAATCAACAAAGCTACAATATGGCTTTGGCTGCCCAAACAGGAGGAGGTGGTGGAGGCTACTCTCACAGAAGGGGAAACTCAAAATTTACCTTAAGAGCTAGGATTTTAGACCTGCTAGGCAAGGCAACAACAATAAGACTAGTCACTCTACTCAGAACACTAAGAATGCAAACCAAACAAAGGATAGGAAAAATTACCAGATATGTGGCAGGAACAATTACACAACCTTGAAATTCTTCTACAGATGGGATTACCCTATCAAGGTACTATGACTTGTCACAAGCCTTCTCTACTGTTAACCTGCAGAACACTCCAATCATGTATGTTGACTTTGGTGCAAGCAATCACGTAACAAACTCAATAAGTAATTTTTCAAATCTCCAACCTTATAATGGTACTGATAAAATAATAGTTGAAAATGGGTCAAAACTTGACATCACACATATTGGCAACACAACAAAGTTTGGACTAACAGTGAAGGAAAGTTCCTAAGATTAAAAAGAATCTACTTTCGGTCAGTAAACTTGTTAAGGATAAGTATTGTATGCTTATGTTTGATGAATCTGACTTTGCTGTAAAGGAAAACTTCTAGACAGGGAATATAAGAAGGATGGATTGTATGCATTGGAGGACAACAACTTTTATGCTCTATCTGCATCAAAATGTTGGAAGAATACAGATAGTATTTGACATGCAAGATTAGGACACCGTAGTATTGAGGGCTTTAAAGAATCTTAGTGATAGTAAATGTGTTGATGCCAAGTACTGGAATAAAGTCCCTACTATTTGTGTTAGCTGTCAGTTAGAAAAAAGATGTAAACTTCCATTTGGATTGAGAAATAAAGTTGAAAAAGAACCTTTTCGTAAAATTCATTGTGATCTATGGGGACCAACACCTATTGAATCATCTCAATATATGAGATACTATGTGATATTTGTTGATGACTATACTAGGAATACTTAGTTATATCTATTAAAAAGAAAATCTGAGTTTTATGAAGTCTTTTTTATGTTTTAAAAGATGGTTGAGAAACAATTCACAAAGAACATTAAAATTTTTCAACGTGATAAAGGAGGTGAATTCAACAACACTGAATTTGTTAAGCATCTAGACAACTGTAGAATCATTAGACATATCTAATGTTCTCATACACCTGAGCAAAATAGGGTCTCTGTGAGAAAATATAGACACATAATAGAGATAGGTTTGAATTTACTATTTCATGCCAAGCTGCCACAGTTTCTTTAGGTTGAAGTCTTTCGGATAGCAGTATTCTTAATCAACAGAATGCTCTCATCAGTGTTACAAATGGAGTCTCCATTTTTAAAACTATATAGAGAACTTTCATACTATAACAGTTTGAAAGTTTTTGGATGTAGGTGTTTCCTTTTTGAAAGGAAAAACAAAATTCTCTCCAAAAACCTACCCTTGTGTGTTCATTGGATATAGTATCCTTCATAAATGCTATAGATATTATAAACCCTCTAATAGAAGAGTGTTTGTCTCAAGAAATGTAATATTTGATGAGAATACTATCATGACTCAAGCATAGACCCCTGATGCGACATGGAATTTAGAATTCTGAATGACTCCAAGCTAACCCATGGTACATGCATAATATAAGCATAATCATACAAAACTAATCCGAAATAATCATAAGATATAAGATAAGAGGAATAAATCTGAGATATCATAAAATGTACAATAGAGATAACAAGTCAAATCATTGAATATTACATTATAGTCTGAAAAGCCTCTAAACGTAAGACGAGCTGAAGGGACAGGCCCCCAACTAGCTCTACCAAAATTTGTAACTGAAATGACTAAAAAAAGCATAAGACAAAACTGTCCTCCTCAGATAATGATGACTCACCAATCAACCGCTGAATCTGGGACATGAATGTATTAGTAGAGGGGCTGATATTGAACACCTTAACCTATATCATGAGAAGATATAGCATAAAAGTATGCGATCGATACTTTGAATGTTCTTAGTGTGGAGGATAAGTAAAATATAAAAGTAAGGACAACATACTGAAAAGTGATGATCGTGATATAGTTTTAAAATATGAGATTTTCATCATAAACTAAAGTACAATGACCTAAGATTTTTAAAACAATTTCACAAAGCTTAACATATTTGAAATCATAAGTAAAACTCATAAATTGATCAATGGGCCAAAATACTATAAGATAATGCATCATAAAACATGAACATAAGGAAACGTAGAACATGTGTTGCAGATTCTTATAACCGACATACTCCAGCCTTATGGAGCCCAACCTGTAACTCAGGTTGGGATGGTATTCATACCTTGCCAAGGGTAAGAACCATAAAGGCGTGACATCACTCATGAACCTATTAGAATAAGAGAGACGCTCTTAACTGATGAGGACCCCATATCCTCCGAGCAAGGGAGACATTCTCTACTGGTGAGGACCCCTTATCCAACGGTGACACATAGTTCCGAGACCTGGTGGCTGAACTCCGACCTACTCGGTGTTAAATAATACTCTCAAAATATACATAGTGCTCATAATCATACTTGAAATATGGTAGGTTTACATGGGATAGTTAAAATCATGTAAATTCATAGATTCTTTGACATACGTTAACTAGCCATGAATACTATGCTGAAAATTTAGCCACAATACATAAAATTGATATTCATGAGATCCATACATAATTTGTAAATCATGCTAATGTGAAAATAGAGAATCATGGGAGTTTTTCATAGAAATCCATGTAATCATAATCATAAAATATATGTAGAATCACGAGAGAATTAATTCCATAAAAGAATGCAGTGTTTTTGCATGATAGGTTTCTAACCCTAGAAATTTATGAAAATCACAGTTGGAGATATGGGAGAATTGAATTCATGAAATTGAGCTTGGGTTTGGGAATGAGGGTGAAAGAAATCCCCCATTAATTATCCCACATACTTGGGATTACAGATTTCTTGACTTAACTTAAGACCCTAGAGAATTGGAGAAGATGAACCCTAGCTTCCTTAAGAATCCTTGAGAGTTTGATTTTCAATTTATGCTGTTTGGAGAAGGGAATGAGAGTTTAGGCTAAGTAAAACCCTTAAGTATTCCCCTTAGAAAAATCCAAAATGACCTGGTTTAAGAGTTAAAAGCACAGAAAGTTATGAAAATACCCCTGAAAACTCACACTTAAAAACTGCCAAATTGACATCACGGGTCACACCATGAGTCGTTAGTTTTCACCATGACTCGTGATAACCATCTGTCACTTGCTGGACCTTATTTTCACTCTATGATCTTCTCATGATGGATATATCTAATGACTTGTTACATGTCATCACGAGTCATGATGTTTTTTCTGTGGTGTTTGGACTAGTCCTGGACGATTGCTGAATCTCATATAAAGGCTCCTCAGGATGAGTTGTTACTTTCTCCAATGAATTTCCATTTGACTCATTACTTTTGAGAAAGACTTGATAAGTTCTAAACTGCTGGCTCATGACAAGGGACATGATGGGTCGTAACTTGACTCTATGACTCATCACATGAGTTGTACATCTGGATCATGAAAACTCACAGACTGCTGACCAGGAGTCTAACCACGACTTATGGTATCCTCTAACGAGTCGTACTGTGATTCCTCCTGTGGGAAAAATTTTCACTTCTTTGCTGATTGTTTGCTTCATGTCTAGGATCTGATCTCAGAAACTTTTGGGGTGTATCATTATCTCTTCCTTGGGAACATTCGTCCTTGAATGGAGACTAATAGAGCTGAAAGGATAGAGAGAGAGAGTTGGAATCCCAATACTGAATGCTATAGGTTGAATACTGATGGAGTAACTAATTCCAAATAGAGATATATATGCTGAACTGATTTCATGAAACATGCATGCATACTAAGATATGAGAGGAACTGAAGGACATGGAACTGACATGAAACTAAGTAGAGTGCTAAGGAAGAAACTGGTACCTCATACTGGAGCTGAGCTGGAGGGGAAGAGGTGAGGGTACTTGGCCATCATATCTGCTTTGGCTTCCCAAGTAGCTCCCTCTACAAGTTGATTCCTCCAAAGGACTTTCAGTGAAGTAACCTCCTTGTTCCTCAACTCATGAACCTGGTGGTCAAGAATCTCAACTAGAACCTCTTCACAAGTGAGGCTATCCTTTACACTAATACTCTCTATAGAAAAATCTAGAGCCAGATCGCCAATGCACTTTTTCAACAAGGATACACGAAAAACTAGATGCACTGATGCTAACTCTGTTGGTAACTCCAACTCATAGGCCACAATGACAACTCGTCTCAAATCCTGTAAGGAACAATAACGCGGGGACTGAGCTTCCCCTTCTTGCCGAAGCTCATCACCTCTTTCACGGTTGACACCTTTAAAAACACCCAATTATCAGTTGCAAACTCAAGCTCTCTTCTTCTGACATCCACATAGGATTTCTAATGAGTCTGATCCATTTTTAGCCTTTCTATGATAAATTGAACCTTCTCCATAGTCTCATGAACTTATTCTGGCCTTATCAACATAGTGTCACCTACCTCAAACCATCCAATAAGTGATCTACATCTTTTCCCATAAAGAGCCTTAAATAGATCCATCTAAATGGTGAAGTGATAACTATTATTGTAGACAAACTCAATGAGAGGCAAGTGATCATCCCAATTACCCTTGAAGTTAATCACGCAAGCTCTCAATATGTCCTCTAGAGTCTGAATCGTCTACTCTTCCTGACCATTGGTCTATGGTGAAAAGTTGTGCTAAGCTTAACCTGAGTACCAAGGCCCTTCTGAAAAGACTTCCAAAACTGCAAGGTGAATTGAGTATCCCTATTCGAGATAATGGACAAAGGGATTCTATGAAACCTGAATAACTCTTGAATATAAAGTCTAACATAATCCTCGACTGAATTCATGGTCTTAAATGATAGGAAATGTGCTGACTTAGTCATTCGATATATAATCACCCATATTTAATAATGTTGTTGGCGCGCATGAGGGAAACCTGTAATGAAGTCTATGTATATATTTTCCCATTTTCAAGTAAAAATGCTGATATACTGAGTCATACCCCCTGGTCCCTAGTGGTCAACCTTAATCTGTTGGAAATTTGGACACTTAACCACAAATTCTGCAGTGTCCTTTTTCATGTCATTCCACCAATAGACTTTTCGTAGATCATGGTACATCTTGGTGGCACCTGGGTGGATGGGTTACTGAGAGTTGTGAGCCTCTCTCTATATCTGTTGTCTTAAGTCATCCATATCCAGAACATATAATTGGCCCTGATAGCGAAGTACACCATCTCCTCCTTGGAGGAAAACCTTCACTTTTTGATTTTAGGCTGCTTCCTTTAAGTTTACCAATATAGGATCCTCATCTTGTTTTGCCTTAACTTCTATCGCCAATGAAGATTTTGAACCATTCTAAACAGTGGCACTACCATCTGCTGAATCTGTAAGAACCCTTAAATGAGCCAGCCTATGGACATCTTTAACCAACTCCTTCTTTCCATCCTCTAGATGAGCTACATGCCCCATGGACAATTTTCTAAGAGCGTTAGCCACCACATAGCACTCATATCGTAGTCTTTGAGAAGTCCAAGCCATCTTATTAGCCACAAGTTCAGATCCTTCTGACTAAACATATACTGAAGGCTCTTATGGTCCGTGAATACATCAACATGCACCTTATACAAATAGTATCTCCAAATCCTCAAGGAAAACACTACCGCTGCTAACTTGATAACATCCAAAATATATCCTTAATTTGAAGAATAAACATGGTCGAAGTATCAAAACAAGTAACCCCACGAGGACTAGGGAATGATAATTTCAAAAGTCGATTGAGAAATTAAGGTTAGCTTGCACCATGAAGATTTAAATATAAAAACAAGGAAAATTTGGGGGAGTTAAACTTTGTAGAGAATTACAAAAGTTTATTTAGTGAACTAAAAATCGCAAGATCAGCTAAGTTGTTGACAATAGTATGAAATACTAGATGTGCGGTGTAGATGAAGTACTAACTAGATGGGGATAGGCTAGGTCATCTCATAAGTTCAACAAGTGTAAATAATCTCGAGAAGTATGTAGTCTCAGCTTCTCAGCCTATTGAATACCCCCTGCTAGAGTTTTATCAAAATCTAGCTACAATTTAGCTCAACCCCAATTGATTTAAATTAACAGCTGTACTATTCCTACCTATTAGCTGCCAATTAGGAATGAGGAAGTAAATTCAGCTATTTCCAGCTTAACAATCTCTTATCCATGCCCACTATTAGATTCGCTTCCAATACTTAATTATTCTCTTCCCAGCAACAATCAAGTAAGAATAGATAGACCCATTTCATCATCAATGAATCTCCATTAATAGATTGAAGGAAATCTAATAGATGTACACTTAATTGAACAATATGAAGATGACTCTAGCAATATCCAATCCAATTAAGTAGTCATCGTCACACACCTTTAGTTAATGATCTTAGCTACTCATAGTTAAGAAATTCAAAAACACATTCATCAATAGCATCATTGAATTCAATAGTGAGAGTAGATAAATCAAATTCACAATTATCCTTCAATTACAGTTGAAACTTACTAGTACATAAGAAGAAAATAAAGCAGAGTATTTTGTACAAGTTTCAATCAAAATCTCTTTCTCTCAGCTAAAAGAATATCTTTATCTAAAAGAGGAAACAGTGATGTGATGTCAACTTGGATTTTCTCTCAATCTCTCTATATCTATCTCTCCTTCTGTTCTCCCTAGTACGGAGTACTTCTTTTTATATTTATACCCTAAAAAGTAGGGTACTTTTCATCTCCTCTTCAGTGATGGATGATTATACCCTTAATAGCACCTTTCTGGAACCGTCGGGGTACCGGTGGTTTGTCGATGAAACCCGTGAACCGCCGGCTGTCTATTCTTCTTCTGCACTCATTTTCAGTGAACACCAGCGGTTTACCCGGTGTTTCACTGATACCAATCCGTGAACTGCCCGATCTTCAAGCCATTTCCAGAATTCCTGAGTGTCATTCAACGACTGAACCGGTGATTTGCCGCATGCAATTCTTGAACCGCTGGTGGCATTCAACCTCTGAGGTAGTGACATTCGGCCTTTAGCCGGCGTTTTGCCGATCGATACCTGTGACCCGCCGCTCATTCTCACTTCCTCTTTTTTGCTTCATTTTTTGCTCTTTTCTTCAAACTTAGGCATCTGCAGACAACAAAAGCAAAAAGGGCATAAAATCCAAATAATCAACTCGAAAATGAAACAAAAACTGAAGTTTTAGAGTTTAATGAGTTGGTAAATTACCGACTCAACAAACCCCAAAACTTGAATCATTTCTTGTCCTCAAGTAATGAAATACTTCAACTATTGAAGAAAATGCCACATCTCTTTACAATTAGACCTCGTCGATCATCTGGTCTATGACAACCTAAAAATACTCACCACGCTCACTGAAAAGAGAAGAAAATACCCCAAAAGACCAAAACAATGAAGATGTTTCAAGCAGGCAACCATTTTTTATCAATTAAAGCATTTGAAAGGAATCATTAATCACACAAAGGCATTTCTCAACCAAGTAACACACATAGCATCTCAAGTTATAATCACTGAAAATTTCAAAGCTTGCCTTAGAGTTTACACTCCTTGCTCTATGTCCACATTAACTCGAAATGCTCTTGCATCCCTAAAAGGAATGATGCCACTCACCCAACATAAGGATTTCTATTCTCTTGGTCCTTTGATAATTTGAATGCATACAAGGGATTAATTGGAAGAAACACTCACACTCACTCTCCCAAAAGATATCTTCATGCATACACTTGACCCATAGGCTTGCCCTTCATGTAGTTCGTCACTAATGTAGAGTAGATGCACCTTGAATCATCTAGGACTTGCGGATTGTGTTGTTGGCTCAAGGTAAGGTAGGATGACATTTGGCTATAGTGACTACATTCTCCCTAATGCTTTTTGTGACATGCCTTATATCAATTCTACTCACTTAACCTTCTTTCTTCTTCTTTCCTTGTTGATGCCTTTCATTTATTTAACACTCCCCCTTATAACCCCTTTTTCGCTCCCACCACTGGTCTTATTACATCAAGAGGGAACACCAATTCACACAAATTATCTTTTTCTTTTATTTTTTTTATTTATCTTTTGGTGCACTTTGACAAAAGGTGGTGCTCCCTTCACACTATGATTCTTGTCTCCCCCCTTTGTTTTACATACCCCCAAACTTAGGCTCTTGCCTCATTTATCACACTTGTTTTTCTCACTCCCTATTTCTTGGGCCTTGAGTCTTACTTCAATACTTATCTTGTCATCAACATTTAGGGAGAATGAGGGCCAAAAAGAGGTATTAAAAATGGTCTTAAGGCTTGTAATGTGGTTTTCAAGAAAAGGTTTTAAGGCTCAAAATTAGCTAGCAAGGATTAATGTTTATGGAGGGTGTATAGTTGAAGTGGCTAGACAACGGGGGGCCTAAACCCATTTTCTTGATGCAACTACATCTAGGATTTTTCCTTGAATCACATTTGAGGCAAGTTCAAGACAAGATGTAATGCACGAGATTCAATAGAAATATCCTCGCTACACAAAAGCATCACCCTTAAGGGTCTACAAGAGTCATTTTTCCAAACAAAACATCATGTTAGGACATCAAGCAAGCAAACTTCATAAGTCAAGAAAGGAATTTAGAATATACAATCAAGATTACTATGCTACGGTGTCAACACTTGCTCATTATCTTCATCTTCATGCCCTTGTTTTCACATTTCCATTTCAACAAAAGATTTTTTTTTTAGTTGGTACTCTCAAAACAACTTCACAAAAGACTTAAGGCAACATGGCATTTCCCTTAAGAATGTTGCCACTCAATCCATCATTGGGAAAATCCAACCCGGTTCGATATCAAAAATAACTAAAATAAAAGAACGCTCCTTGGGAAAGAACCATGGTCAAAAGAAAATCCTTGGAGTTTTAATTTCTACGCTACTATTTACAATGGAGAAAAAGGAACAAGATTGTGGGATCACATCGTTCAAGCCTTATCAAGTAAAAATAAATATTCAATTTCCCAAGAACAAGAATCAATGTCTCCCCAAACTTAAGTCAGACATTTCCCCCAATGTAAACCAAAAGAAATATAAGAAGGTAAAAGAGATTTACTAATCATATTAGCGATTTGGCCTTGGCTTCCACATATAAGTGACAATATCAAAAACCCAAGAAGTCGTGTCTTCTGCTGTGGGTTGCATGGGATCTGGTGGAAGTGCGATAGGTTGTCCAGGTCCTGGTGTGACCCATCTATCCGGGAGGGTTCGAAGCTCATGGTAAGATATTGTTACCACTCCCTCCAGGGCCCATGAAGGATTGACATCATACATCGAGCGCATTGGAGGCAGAGGAGGTAGGCTGTAATAGGCCTCCTCATCAGATATAATATCTGAATCACTGTGGTATCCTATCCACCAATCTTCTGGGGGACTTTTGGGTGCTTCAGATTGTGGTGGCACCGCCTTAGAGTCACAAGGCGTCGGTTGGCTAGTAGGTTTAGTAAGTGTGGCCACCTCCTGTTGCAATGTATTCACTTCACTTTCAAGAACATCCACTTTAGAGCATAGGTGTGTCAACTTGTCTTTAGCAAGCTGCAGAGCTTTCTTAAAGGCACTCTGGATCATGGATGGGATAGCCTCGGCTAACCGTACAAGTTGATTCTCATGCATCTCTGCCCTTTGTGCAATGTTGAGTACATCTGGGGGCGGAGAATTTTGGGACTCATTTGCATTGGCTGGGATTGCAGCTTTATTCTCTCCAACATTGATGTGCACATGATCCATTATGCAAGCAAGGAGAATAGCCACTTCAATGGGAACTTATGATGTATTTCGAGAGGGTATCGACCTCGAACAGACCAAATCTAACCACATGCGGGCATCAAATTTTAAATCACACTGATGAATTAGGCGTTACATGAGTTGATTGCTTCTGGCGTTACATTAACCTCCTGCCCTTGCACCCAAACTGATGTTAGGAGTGGGAATGTTTCAGTGCGGTCTTTCTGCTTCATCAGTTGTTGCCTCGCTCTATATGATGCATAGAATTCCCACACCAGCTCCGGGAAGTATGGGTCAACTGGTATGGTAAATGGGCCCCAATCATGCGTCCCAATCTGGTGATAGATATTTGGGTATGAAGTTTTGAATGATTCTGCATCAAATTGAGCTTCTTCATGGATAACACATTTTTCCTTAAAAGTTATGTAAAACTCCTCCATTCCTTCCAGCCCAAATCTCTCTTGAGAGGTATTTATGGGCACTGATGCTTGACATGTATGAGAATGCTGGGAGATAGACATGATGCTGCAAATGTAGGTTAGTAATGGTCCATAATGTGCGAATCAAAACTAAAGAAATAGAAGAAACTCAGTAAAATTTTCACATGCTCAGGTGTCATCGGTGACTCGTCGGCGAGAGGCAGTTGCATTTTGTGAATCGCCGATTGACACAGTGAAGAATCAAAAGCTGGGCACAACGGCTTTTCACCGGTGAACCACCACTGGTGATTCTCTAGCAGCTAATCTGCATCTAGTTACCCACCAAATCACCTCCATACGACAGCTAACCAATCACACCCATATTGTCATAACAAAAAGACAACTTTGCCCTTAAGAAAGGTGTCAATTACTCCATCATTGGGCAACTCACTTGGGTACATAGCATATACCCGGATACGAGTGACCACAACAAAGAAACATTCACACACATACAATAAGAAAGCAAAACCAAACATGAGAAGCATGGGTAGAGCAAAACATTACCAATGTGATTAGGACCTTTCGAGCATGGGTGAGAAAGTTCTTACCTTCAATGAAGTGTGCTTGTGAAGATTTGTGAAGGAATGAAAAGGAGGTTTTTAAATTGAAATAGAAAAGGAGGTGAATGGGTGCTTGGGGTGGTAAGCGTTAATAGGTGTTAGGTGGGAAGTAATGGGTTAGTTTGGGGAGAAAGAGATCTAGGGAAAAGAGGAAAGAAGTTTGGGAATTTTCAGCATTTTGTGGAGATCTACAGTCTGTGGTTATTCATCAGGAGCTGCATCGGCGATCACCAAATTTAGCTGACGATTCGCCGTTGTGGCCTCCGTTTGTATTACCTGAATCACGATTCCGAATGCCAGTTCGGCAGGTGACCGGCGCTCCATGGATCCCTTCTGGCATGTCACCAGCTGATGAGTTGACACTTGAGCCACTCCCAGGTACTCTGGTTAACGGCGGAAACCAGCTGGCAGTTCGCGTATTGGCATGGCATTTCACCGGTTGTGCCGCCGGTGCACCTTGAAACCTTTAGTTCACTGGATGGGATCGGCGCCCTAGTGATGCTTCACGAATTATCACCGGTGATTCACCGGTTGAAACGCCTCTCTACCTTGAATCCTTCAATGCACTGGGTATGTCGGCGTTTGAATTGCACTCCGCAAAATGTGATCGGCGATTCATCGGTAGCACACCAGCTTGGCATTCATCCTGTAGTGCAACCTTCCTAACCTAAAATAAATATAAAAAAAAAACAAAACTTGTAAGAAAGAAAAATGCTTGGGTTTCCTCCCAAGAAATGCCTTATTTAATGTTGTGGCATGACAAAAGGTATTCCAGGTCTATGGTTCTTCTAGATGCACCTTTGTTCGACCCATTTCTTCCAACACTCCCAAATATCTTTTGACCCGCTGGCCGTTTACTTTGAACTTTCTCCCATTTTTACTGTGAAGTTTGAAGGCTCTATTTTCATACAACTGAGACACCTTAAAAGGGCCTGACCATTTAGACTTTAACTTTCTAGGGAATAGCTTTAGTTAATAATTGAACAATAGCACCCATTCCCCTGGAACAAAATTACGCTACAACACTTTTTTATCATGATAATGTTACATTCTGGCTTTGTAAATTGCTACATTCTCATATGCCTTCATTATAAATTCATCCATCTCATGTAAATTGTGGATTCGACTTTGGATTGCTCTTCCTTATTCTAGTTTTAAACTTTTCAATGCCCACAAAGCTTTGTGTTCTAGCTCCACCGGGAGGTGGCATGCTTTACCATACACCAGCTAGTAAGGATACATTCCAATTGGCGCTTTAAATGCAGTCCTATAGGCCCATAATGCATCATCTAACTTTTATGCCCAATTGATTCTGTTCAAATTGACTATTTTAGTCAAGATGGACTTTATTTCCCGGTTTGAAACTTCCACTTGTCCGATGGTATGTGGGTGATACGGGGTGGCCACTTTATGCTTCACTCCATATTTATCTAGTAGTGTGCTGAACACCCGATTGCAAAATGAGAACCTCCATCGCTAATGATAGCTTTAGGGGTACCAAACCGCGAGAAGATTTGTTTCTTTAGAAAAGCTTTTACACTTCGTGCATCATTATTTTGTAATGCTACAGTTTCCACCCATTTAGAAACATAATATACCACCACCAAGATGTATTTGTTCCCATAAGAACTTACAAGAGGACCCGTGAAGTCGATCCCCCACACATCGAACAATTCAACCTCTAAGATTGGTGTTAGCGAAAGTTCATGCCGCCTAGAAATACTCCCTGTCCTATAGCATCGATCGCATTTCTTCACAAAATCATGTGCATCCTGATGTAAGGTAGGCCAATAAAATCTGCATTGCAACACCTAGGCTGCTATTCAGACACTACCATAATGACCTCCCACAGGGGAAGAGTGACAAGCCTCCAGAATTGAGACTATCTCCACTTCCGGAACACACCTTCGTGTTAACCCATCTGCACAACTTCGGAAGAGGTAAGTTTTATCCCAAAAGGATTTCCGAACATCATGCATTAATTTCTTCTTTTGCTGATAATCCAAACCTTCAGGCACAATGTTGCTGGCCAAGTAATTAGCAAAATCAGCAAACCACGATGTCAAGCCGTGGGTTGAAACTAAGATTCGCTCATCCGGAAAGACATCATTGATCTCCTCTTGCGCTCCTAGATGCCCATCTGTTTCAAGGCGCGACAAGTGGTCGGCCACTTGATTCTCACAACCCTTATGGTCTTTCACTTCAAAGTTGAATTCTTGAAACAACAACACCCACCTGATTAATCTTGATTTAGCATCCTTCTTGGCCATTAAATACCTGAGTGCTGGTGGTCCATGTGCACCACCACTTTGGTTCCGATCAAGTACGCCCAAAATTTTTCAAATGCAAACACCACAGCTAGGAGCTCCTATTATGTCACTGTGTAGTTTGTTTGTGCATTGTTTAGGGCTTTACTAGAATAGTAGATTGGGTGGGAGATCTTGTCTCTTCGTTGACTAAGGACTGCTCCTAATGCGACCCCACTTGCGAGCTTGAGCTCAAAGGGTTTTGACCAATCAGGTGCTACAATGATTGGAGAGGAAATTAATCTCTCCTTTAACTCTACAAAAGCCTTCAAACACTCCTCATCAAAATTGAATTTCGCCTCTTTTTCCAACAGTTGGAACAGGGGAGAGCTATTTTGGTGAAATCTTTAATGAAACAGCGATAAAATCCCGCATGCCCGAGGAAGCTCCTAACAACCTTTACGGTACACGGTGGGGGTAGCTAAGCAATGGCATCCACTTTGGCTTGATCTACTTTAATCCCTTTTTTAGAAATTTTGTGTCCTAATACAATCCCTTCTTTGACCATGAAGTGACACTTTTCCCAATTTAGGACCAAATTCGTCTATGTACATGTCTTTAATACCTCATCTAAATGTGTTAAGCAGTCATCAAATGAGTTCCCCACAACTAAGAAATCATCCATGAAGACTTCCATCGTATCTCCCACCATGTCAGAAAATATGGACATCATGCATCTCTGAAATATGGTCGGGGAATTATAAAGACCAAAAGGCATCCTCTTAAATGCAAACATACCATAGGGGCATGTAAATGTGGTTTTCTCTTGATCCTCGGGTGCGATTGAGATTTGATTGTATCCCGAGTATCCATCCAAGAAACAATAGTACTCTTTGCAAGCTAGACGGTCCAACATTTGGTCAATGAATGGCACAGGAAAATGATCCTTCTTTGTCAAAGAGTCTAATTTACGATAATCTATACAAACTCTTCACCCCGTGACAAGATGAGTAGCTATCAATTCATTCTTTTCATTTGGAACAACCGTAATTTCCCCTTTTTGGGGCACACACTGCACCGGGCTAGCCCAACTACTGTTCCGCAATGGGATACACTACCCCTGCATCTAGCCATTTAATAATCTCTTTCTTGACCACCTCTTGCATAGGTGGATTCAACCTTCTTTGACATTCAACTGACGGGCTGTAATTTTTTTGGAGGTTTATCTTGTGGGTGCAAATCCCCGGAGGAATATCAATGATATCGGCTATTGACCATCCTATGGCTCAAATATGCCTTTTCAACACCTCAATAAGTTTGTCTACCTGCAGCAGTGTAAGTTTTGCTGAGATGATAACCGGGAGCGTTTCATTCTCCCCCAGGTATGCATATTTGAGGTGAATGGGCAAGGGTTTGAGCTCCAACTTTGGTGGTGACACAATAGAATGCTGTAATGAAGGGGTTGTACGATTCTTCAAATCAAGGTCCAGTTTTCTTGGTGGGAATGGATAATTTCGTACTTCCTTATGCACATGATGAATCTCCTAGAGTTCTTCACCTTTCAAAAAGACATCAATGATTAGTTCTTCAATAGCCTCTTCCTCGATTTCCCACTCTAAATCATCATTATCTATAATGTCATTCCTTGGAGCCGTGTTATTTGCTGTTGTTGGAGCCGCCATGTGAGATGCTAACTCGTTCATCCGCTTCTCGATTGTTGAATAATAACATCATGATTCTTTACCGTAGTTTTTAGGTCCAAAAGTTTACTCCGTAGATCTTGAACCCCCTCTTCAGTCGTAAGCACCTTTTCAAGCACCACTTCAAGAGTACTCTCCATGTGAGGTGGAAGTACCTCAGTGCTCTCCTGACTACTGGTATCGACAAACTGGACATTGTTCCGATCTTGGTTCCCATAATAACCATCATCATAATCATGGATGGCGTGGCTATCCTAGCATGGAAACCCTTCACATAATTCGTCAACAACTCCATTTGCTTCATCATGACTAACAACATTGCGTCCTTCTGTCCCTCTCTATGTCACATTCTGTCTACTAGCTTGATGGTCTCCACACAAGGTACCCCTACTGGGTAGTGTGACCGTCCTCCGACACTGGTCATAACCCACACACAATAAATTAGTAACAAGCACTGTGGTGTATACTAATTCAACTAAATAATCAACACAAGAATATCCAATGCTAGTTCCCGGCAATAGTGCCATTTTTGATAACGTCCAAAATATATCCTCAATGAATATACACGGTCGAAGTATCAAAGCAAGTAACCCGATGAGTGCTGATGTCGAATCCCACAAGGACTAGGGAATAATAACTTGCGTCGATTGAGAAATTAATATTAGCTTGCACTATGTAGATTTAATATAAAAACAAAGAAAATTTGGGGGAGTTAAACTTTGTAAAGAATTAAAAAAATTGATTTAGTGAACTAAAAATCGCAAGATCAGCTAAGTTGTTGACAATAGTGTGAAATACTAGAGGTGCAGAGTAGATGAAATACTAACTAGATGGGGATAGGTCAGGTCATCTCATAAGTTCAACAAGTGTAAATAATCTCGGGAAGTAGGTAGTCTCAGCTTCTCATCCTATTGACTACCCCTTGCTAGAGTTTTATCAAAATCTAGCTACGATTTAGCTCAACCCGAATTGCTTTGGATTAACACCTGTACTATTTCCTAGCTATTAGCTGCCAATTAGGAATGAGGAAGTAAATTCAGCTATTTCTAGCTTAATTTTACAATCTCTTATCCATGCCCATTACTAGATTCCCTTCCAATACTTAATTATTTTCTCCTGAGGACCAATCAAGTAAGAATAGATAGTCCCATATCATCATCAATGAATCTCTATTAATAGATTGAAGGAAATCTAATAGATTTACACTTAATTCAACAATATGAAGATGACTCTAGAAATACCCAATCCAATTAAGTATTCATCATCACACACCTCTATTTAATGATCTTAGCTACTCATAGTTAAGAAATTTTAAAATACATTCATCAATAGTATCATTGAATTCAATAGTAAGAGTAGATAAATTAAATTCACAATTATCCTTCAACTACAGCTGAAACTTACTAGTATAGAAGAAGAAAATAAAGTAGAGTATTTTCTACAAGTTTCAATCAAAATCTCTCTCTCTTATCTTAAAGAATGTCTTCAGCCAAGAGAGGAAACAGTGATGTGATGTCAACTTGGATTTTCTCTCAATCTCTCTATATCTATCTCTCCTTCTTCTCTCCCCAGTACAGAATACTTTTTCTATTTATACCCTAAAAAGTAGGGTACTTTTCATCTACTCTTTAGTAATGGACGATTATACCCTTTATAGCACCTTTCTGGAATCGGCGGAGGTACCGGCGGTTCACCTCCTGTGGACCGCCGGGTGTCTGTTCTTCTTCTGCACTCATTTCTACTGAACACCGACGGTTCACCATGCGTTTCGCCAATACCAATCTGTGAACCGCCGGATCTTCAAGACATTTCCAAAATTCTTGAGTGTAATTTGGGGATTGAACCGGTATTTCGCCGTTTGCAAGTCGTGAACCACCGGTGGCATTCAACCTCTAAGGCAGTGACATTCGGCCTTTAGCCGGAATTTCTCTAATCTTTACCTGTGACCCGCCGCTCATTCTCAATTCTTCCTTTTTGCTCTATTTTTACTCTTTTCTTCAAACTTACGCATCTGCACATAACAGAAGCAAAAAGGGCACAAAATCCAAATAGTCAACTTAAGAACGAAACAAAAACTCAAGTTTTAGAGTCTAATGAGTTATTAAATTACCAACTCATCATAACTCAAGGTTGTGTATCGGGTAATTATTCTCATGAGTCTTAAGCTTTCTCAAGGAATAAGATTACCTAACCATGCTACATTAACACACATTCAAGGACAACCCTTGAGGTATCACAATACACTATAAAGCCATTCGTTCCCTCTGATATGGTCAAGATCAGAGCGGAAATGAGTCGAGCCTTTAAGTCTTGAAAGCTCATTTCACAAGCATCAGGCGACTGAAATTTGACCTTCTTATGAGTTAACCTAGTCAAAGGTGAGGCAATGGATGAAAATCCCTCTATAAACCTCTAGTGATAACCAGCTAAACCTAAAAAAGCTTCTAATATCGGTCAGAGTGATAGGTCTAGACCAGTTCTTCACTGTCTCTATCTTTTAAGAATCTACCTACACATCCTCACTAGACACTACATGCCTAAGAAATGCAATTGATTTTATCCATAACTTACACTTGCTAAACTTAGCAAATAGCTGACAATCTTTAAGAGTTTGTAACACAATTCTTAAATAAGCAGCATGCTCCTCCTCACCCGAGAGTATATAAGGATATCATCTATGAAGATGATGACAAACATATCTAAATACTGCTTGAGCACCCTATTCATCAAATTCATAAAAGCTGCAGGAGCATTCATTGGTCCAAAAGACATAACTATAAATTTATAATGACCATACCGAGTCCTAAAGGCTACCTTCGGAAAGTCACGCTCTCTAACTCTGAGTTGGTGATAGCTAGATCTAAGGTCTATCTTTGAGAAACAACTAGCACCCTGAAGTTGGTCAAACAAGTCATCAATCCTGGGAATAGGATACTTATTCTTGATTGTAACTTTGTTCAATTGGCAGTAGTCTATGCACATCCTAAGAGAACTATCTTCCTTCCGCACAAAAAGGACTGGAGCACCCTATGGGAACTTACTAGGCCTGATGAAACCCTTATCTAGGAGATCCTCCAACTCCTTAAGCTCAACTGGAGCCATTCTGTATGGAGGAATGATATGGGCCGTATTAAGGAGGAGGTCTATCCCAAAGTCAATCTCCCACTTGGAAGGGACTCCAGGTAGATCATATGGGAACACCTATGGATACTCACAACAACTTGGACTGACTGAAGAGTTCGAGTTTCAGACCTAGATCCTTAACCTAAACCAAATGATATACACAACCCTTGGAAATCATCTTTTTGGCCTTAAGGTAGGAGACAAAGTGACCTACAGTGCGAAACTACCCTTCCATTCTAACACTGGTTCACCTGGAAATTGGAACTCTAATGATAACAAGAACACAACCAATTTATGCCAACAATAACATCGAAGACGATCATGTCTAACTCTACTAAATCAACTGAGGAGATTTTTCGGAGAACTGTAACTGGGAAGTTTACGTATATCCTCTGTGCTGAAACTGACTCACCGATAGGAGTAGAGACTAAGAAGGGTTCTTAGAGGATTTTGGGACTAACACCAAAGCTGATAGCAACATAGGGGGTCATAAAGTATAATGTGGCCCCTAAGTCTAGCAATGCATAAACATCAAGGTGGAAAACTCGTAACATACCCGTGACCACATATAGTGAGCTCTCCTGATCCTGGCATGATGAAAGTGCATAGAAACCTAGCGTAAGACCCAAGAAAATTGGATAAGATGAACCCTAGCTTCCTTGAGAGTTTAATTTTCAATCTATGGTGTTTGGAGAAGGGAATGAGAGTTTAGGATAAGTAAAACCATTAAGTATCCCCCCTTAGGAAACCTAAAATGACTTGGTTTAGGAGTTAAAAGCATAGGAAGTTATGAAAATATCCTGGAAACTCACACTTAAAAATTGCAAAACTGATACCACGAGCCACACAGTGAGTCGTAGGTTTTCACCATGACTCGTGGTGACCATTCGTCACTTGCTTGTAATACCTCAAAACTTTCCTAGACCAGATTTAGACCTTGCATTAAAAAAATCTAGAAAAAAATTGAAAATCTGCCTCAGAATGACTGAGACAACGAGTTGTGGTCAGCTCCAATGACTCGTTGTGTCAGTCGTGGTCAGCCTTGCTTGATCAGCTAAGAACCCATGGGACAAGGAATGGCCCGTTGTAAGAAATAATGAGTCATCCTATCACTCGTTGCTTCCCCAACTCAGAATCCCTTCTCCAGGACCCTACGACTCAACCAATGAGTTGTCGTCAGAAACAACGACTCATTGTGTGGGTCATTGGGTGAGAACCCCAGAAACATATTCTAGTGACGACGAGTGGAAACAACGATCTATTGTTTCCCACAATGAGTCATTGTCACCACCCGTCGTGTCAACCTTGAGAATTTTTAGAAAATTTTTCAGTGAAAGTAACGACTGGACATAATGACCCGTTGGTTCCACCAACGAGTCGTTGTGTCACCTATTGTCAAACCCTCCATGTTTCCTCGTACAGTGACCACCGGAGGAACCAACATCCGTTGTTTCATCCAATGAGTCGTTGTGTCCTCCGTTTCCAGATCCATTGATACCATCCACCAGGAAGTAGGACCAATGAGTGGTCCCAATGAGTCATGGTCTGAACCAACGACTAGTTAAGTGACCCATTGGGTTCCTGTCGGCCAGTTTCCAGATTTTTATTCCAAGGATAGTTTTATAATTTTCCACCTATTTAGTCCCCATACTACATCATTTTAGGTATAATTTCAGAGATTTTAGAGGGATTGAACGGTTTTCCCCCTCATTCCCCAAGTAAACTCTCAGAAATTCGATCATAGTAACTCAGACTCTTCCTCTCAAGCAAGAACTAGGGTTCCTCATCAGTGTAGAGATTCAAGCTTTCTTCTTCAGGAAATTATTATCCAGTTATGTGGGAATTCAATAAGGGAATAGTTTATCCCTTGTGTCCCCAAAAATCTTTGTTATTTTTCTCTATCAGTTCAGCCTTATGGATTCAAAATGTAGAAAATTGTCAGACTAATTTCTTTAAGATTTCAAGTGGTAAATTTCTCATGATTTGTAAATGCTTATATTTTCCTATTTTCTAGAAATTTGTGAAAATTGAATCTAGTGGAATGATTTAGCCCTAGTTCTCAGTTCAGTAGAATTTAGAATCTCGCGTGTTAGACTAGTTCCCGGTAGCTTGATTTTAACAGATTTCAGTTCCATATTGTTAGTGTATGTGGAAATTTTGGTCAGATATATACATGTCCAGAATCAGTATGATTATTACACTTGGTGTTGTCCAGAAATATCAGTTGATCAGCTTAACTACAGTTAATTCTTGAGGTGTTAGTGGTGCATCCCAATTATAAGTATTAGACTCAGTATCAGATTTTAGTGGTTCTTTAGGCGGTCATGACACTTCCAAATAAGCATATCTAACCAGCCTTAGGACCCTAGCTTCATATTATAATTTATTCTTTAGACGATTACGACGCTTCCAGATAAGCAACTCTGACCAGTCTTAAAACACCAGTTATAGAATCCTATTCGATAAGACTCTCAGGGTACTTCTAGATAGGCATTCCTGACTTAGTCTTGGGCACCAGTTTCGATCTATCAACCTAGTAGTCAATCTAGGACTATCTAGTGGGAGTAGGACTTAACATCGAGCAGACCGAGGCTCTAGCGCACCAGGTTCCCAGAACTACGTTGCCGCCGTAGGTTATGTTCATTGGCCTCATGGCCCCATACTTGTGATCACCCAGTTCATGCCTTCATACCCTTGCAAGGTATATTGGGTCCTATTGATGGGGTGTATACATCGGACTCCACTTCTATCTCACGTGGTTATATGTCGGTTATGGACTCTCCCACTAGTCATTTCAGTTTAGTCTTAGATTAGCTCAGTTCAGGACAGTTTCTGATTACTCAGTTCATATTAGTTTACTATAGTATTTCAGATTAGTACTCAGATTTAGGTCATGTCTTTGACCATCAGACAGGGTTATTTTGACCATCTCAGCATATTGTTGTTTATTCAGTTTCATCATATCAGTTGGTCATTTCATGTCCTTACAGTTCAGTTACTTTATTCTCCATGTTATTGTTTCTCCTACTTACGTAGTACATTCAAAGTACTAACGCATACCTTTTATGCTGTTTGTTTTATGATAGCTGTAGGTTTCAGTCTCAGCACCATTAGCATATTGCATCCAGGAGTTTTCAGCTACGCCGTGGTGAGTCCTCATTCTTTCGAGGACGGTGATTATTTTTCTTTAGTTGTTTTTCTTTCAATTAGACTTAGAGTTAGTTGGGGGCATGTCCCAATAACTCATTAGATAGATGGCTTTCAGACACAGACATAGATTCATATTTTTTTCAGTTTTGTTCCAATTGTATTAAAACTTACTGATTTAGTTATTCTTCATAAATGTTTTATTTTATTTTCTTAAAGCTTCCGCTATGATATTACTCATATTACCAGTGTTATGATAGACCATGGGTTGACTTGGGATTACTTATGGCTCCAAGTACGGTGTCTCATCCAGGGTATAGACTTGGGGCGTGACATTAGCTGATACTTCTGTTAAGAATTATTCTGCTGGTTCAACCTTCGTAGGTGCTGCTGAGCCTCAATCCATTGACTCAGCTAATGCGTTCTCTGTGCATGATCCATAAGGAACTCAGCATGAAGTTGATTTGTCCCACTGGTTTAATACTAGGGACTCTCAAGATAAACAAGCTCACACTAAAAAACACCTTTTACCGAAGAAGAATCATATGCTAAGACAAAACCAAATGCCTAGAATCATCACATGATAACAAGGCTCAAATCCAAATATATTCTAGTGGATCACATGTCTCTTGTTGCATCCAAATAAATCATAGTAAAAGAACTACAAACAGTAAGTGCGACACTTAATTCCTCAGAAAGGTTTGCATCTATATGTAACAATCCTCAAAAGTCCCTAAGATTAGACCCTACACTTTAAGTAGAAACCAGGAAAAAATGGAAAAAATCCCACAGAATGAGTCACATCACAACTCATGATGAGATGTCACGGATTGTGACATAACTTGTGACAACTAACTAAGCTTTCCATTAATAATCCAACAAGACAAATGATGACTCTTTACGTCATGCAACAACTCGTGACGATGATCTATGGTATAAGAATCAGAGAACAGTCTAGGACACTGTTAGTGACCACGAGTCACAGTATGACTAGTGGAATCACAAGAAGGGTTGTGAGAAGCAAATCAGAAAGTGACCAACTAGACTCTAGTGACCATGAGTCGTGGTCACTCACCATAAGAGGTATGATGACTCTTCATCACTATAAATCACAAATTTCTAGCCGAGTTCCTGAGGGTACTTAATAACTTTCCATATTTTAAGAACCTAAACCAAAACATTTTGGGATTCCTAAGGAGTACATTGAAGAAAGACCTATTCTAGCCACTTCTTCCCCCAGGAGATGAGAGAGGGGAAGGCAGAGGAGTTCTTGAACTCGAGGTAGGGCAATATGAGCGTAAAGGAATATAACTCTAAGTTCATCTATCTATCTAGATATGCTCCGAAGATGGTACCGGACATGAGGGCTAGGATGAGGAAATTTGTGTTTGGATTGGGAAAGCATGTGAAGGAGCGCAAAAGGTCTCTATTGATCAGTAATATGGATATTTCTAGACTCATGGTATATGCCCATCAGTTAGAAGAATATAAGTAGTAGAACAAAGAGGAGCATCAGAGTAAGAGAGCTAAGCTATCAGGTAATGAGACCACGTAACGAAGAAATGAAAATGGAAATAGGTCCTTCAGAAAAATGTCCTCTAGGCCTAAACAGTCAGTTGCTAGTTCTCCAACCCCAGGTAACATGAGTGATTAGAGCTCTCAAACATAGGGAACCCCTTGACACCTACCTGCAATAAGTGTGGTAAGGTCCACTTAGGTAAGTGCCATTTAGGTAGAGACGGATGCTATGGGTGCAGCCAACAGGGCTATTATTTGAGAGATTGTCCATCACAATAGGGTAATAGAGGTAGCAAAGCTTAGCCTACTCCCTCAACAAGTAGAGTTTCCCAAAAGTACACTACTTTAGGGACAGGCGGAGGTCAGAACCGTCTGTATGCTATGTCTAATCGCCTGGATTAGGAGAATTCCCTAGATGTTGTCACTGGTATGTTGAAAGTCTTCTATATTAATGTATACTTTAATTGATCCAAGTGCTACTCTATCTTTTGTGACTCCTTATGTAGCCGTTAAGTTCGGTATCTCCTTGGAACAGCTCTTAGAGCCTTTTAGTGTTTCTACTCTGATTAGTGAGTCAGTCCTAGCTAAGAGAATCTACAGAGGTTGTATAGTTTTAGTCCATCATAAAGATACCACAGCTGATCTAGTAAAGTTACTCATGGTGGATTTTTATGTTATTCTAGACATGGATTGATTATATTCCTTTTATGCCACAATTAACTATAGGACCCAAGTAGTATATTTTTGATTTTTAGATAAGTCAGTCTTAGTTTAGGAGGGTAGCCCGTTATGTGTAAGGGTCATTTCATATCACACCTTAAGGGGTGTGTCCATTATTTAGTGAGAGTGAGAGAATCTAATGCTGAGACACTATCCCTTCAATAAGTTCCAGTTGTAAATGAGTTCTTAGAGGTCTTTCCAGATGATCTTCCCAAAGTCCCTTGAAATAGAAAAATAGATTTCAAAATCGATGTTCTTCCTGATACTCAACCGATCTCGATTTTTCCATATAGAATGGCTCCGACTGAGTTAAAAGATTAGTTAAAGGATCTTCTTGATAAGGGTTTTGTTTGGCCCAATACTTTACCCTAGGGGTGCTCCAATTCTCTTCATGCATAAGAAGCATGATACTCTTAGAATGTTTATTGGCGTCACAACCCAACTAGACAGGCCGTGCGGGCACCTACATCGACTATGCTCAATAGGAGAACCCTTACAACATTTCTGTCAACTGGGCCAGAAAATAACTTCAAGCATTCACATTTACTTTTCATTATTAGCTAAAAATTCTCAACAATATATCATTACAAAATCCCCTTAACATGACTCTCCCAAGATCTAGTCTAGACAGGTACAAGAGCTCTATTTAAATACATGACAAAAAAATGACCCAGCTTCGTTCAGAAGTGGAACACTAAGGCTGGAGCTGAGTACTCCATGTCAATCAAGAAAACTTCAACCTGCCACATCCTACACCCAAAAGAAAAAGGTGTAGCAAGGTAGTATCAGTACGCCACACATACTGGTAGGCATCATCAGCCGACTAGGTTAGTTAACAAAACATCATAAAAAGCAATATACAATCACATTAATAAATCCAGCAATTAATTCACTCGGGTGACATCCCACCAAGTTTATTCACTATATTATAGTTTTCATGACTCATTCAAGTTCACATAACTATCCTATGCTCCTATTCATT
Organism: Datura wrightii; assembly: GCA_035772735.1. Taxonomy (NCBI): domain Eukaryota; kingdom Viridiplantae; phylum Streptophyta; class Magnoliopsida; order Solanales; family Solanaceae; genus Datura; species Datura wrightii. The sequence continues at coordinate 152,820,426 of JASDFA010000018.1, forward strand.
AATGAGCCTATCGGTCTGCCTTTCTCTATTTTCGCTGCAGCGAAGGCTCAGGCCGCTATAGCAGTTTCACTACCGCGGCGATATGTCCGTTGTAGCGCTATCTATCCATCTAGTAATCAATTTTCACCTAGATCAGCTCTATTTTATTCCTTCATAGGACATTACAACACTGCTACCCTTCTTACATGTCACTATGAATACCAAGTCCATTTCTACCCTTTATTAACCTCTTTAGTTACCTATAGGATTTCACATTCTTTTTAGAAGTGCATCACATAACGAGTCAACTTGCTATCACAGGAAACTGTGCTATCTTTTGTTCAAACCCGTCATACTATCATCCCTAAACCACCACAAATTAAAACAATCAATCAAATGTAATTACAAATTTACAATCTCACGCTCTCACAAAAATCATCAAAACAACATAAAGGAGTCAATTCCCCCAACAGTACAGTATGTGCACATTCCTGACCTTATACCACAAGATTTCATAAGATGAGGCACCTGGATTGAGTCTCCCTATACAATATGCCATACCTGTTTCTCACCTCAAAACCCAAATTTATGTTTGTATATTCTGTATCACACTGGCATATAAAATACCTTTCCACCTCTGCAACCGTATGTATATCAACCATACCGCAAGATCTTTGTCTTTTAATCATACCATCGGTGATACGCCGGGCACATGCCTCTATCATATAACTGTACACACATGCCAGAGGGTCTTATGCTTGCCCTTCAAGTCATGATCTCTTGGGGACTCTAGAAATCCATGTAATGTACACTCAGCCATATGAACATGCATCATACCTGTCTGTGTACTCACTCGTACATCCAGCCGCATGGTCTTTGAGTCATACCTATCTGTGTACTCTCTCATACCGCTCTCCCGGATGCTCACCTCGTGCATAAGCCACTCGTGTATCAATCCTTATTAAAAAATCTGACTATTGTAACCTGTTCATCGGAGTTCCTTAACTTTGTCCGTAGGCCTTTCATTTACCATCATATCGATAACTTTCCTTCCATATTATCCATCATCTCCATCACAAATTCATTTAATGCCATTTCGTCCCTAATTTACAGGATGCATAATGCCACACATCACATAACAGATCATCACACAACAAGTATGATAACATGAAATTAAATCAACCTCGCATCCGAATAGTAATAGTAACATTTAATCCAATCAAGATATAAGATTTTCGACTTAGCCCATTCACTGGTTTGGGTTCCGCTGTAGCGGTATGCTACCTACTGCAGTGGTACTACTGGCAGTATTGCGATTAACCTTCATTCCTGTTTCCCCTATGTTTTGGTTTCTTTGTACCCACCATAATGAAACATTGTCAAACAAGCTTACATCAATAATTATCTTACCATAGTGTCATCACTGATACGGGCAACAATCATTAATTTGAAAAATACTACACAAACCACAACACATTCAAGTCATTGTGTAAGGGATTTCTACCCTACCACTCGCTTTGTCTCGCACTCAAACATAGTTATAACTTATTAATCAGTTCTTTAATCGCATCCCCTACATAGAGGCTATGTGATTTTACACGTCTAGGGCTTTGATTCCAAGAAGGAAGAAGTCCATATTTATACCCGGGAACATTCTAACGACTATAGCCGAAAGTTAATCTCCTCAATAATGTTTGACTCAAAGCATAATCTAGAACAAGCATCCATTTATCGGTCTAAGTATCTCCCCTGAGGTTTTACCTCATTACGAGTTTGTCACCCCTCTTCTAATACATTCATTCTTAGATTTTTATGGACTCCGATTAATAGACCATAACTAGTTAAAAGTACAATTCTATTCATTGGAAGCATATAAATCATACGCACGTATATGTTTATCTAACCAAAGTCTAACACAAAAACGCGTAAACCATAGCCTACCTAGGTGCCAAACTATTGTTGTTTTTGTCTTCGTCTGCGGCTATCCCATTCTTGATTTCCTTGTGAGAGTTCCTAGCCATAGATGTTGAATTCCACCCTTGGATCCTCTTGTTTTCCTCCCAAAAGTCTATTTTCTATTTTTAGACATTTTAAATAACTTCTCCTCAAGGACTAGGTTTTTAATATCCAAAACAGAACGAGATTGTCGATTTTTGGTCCGTGTCACTCGCTACAGAAGATACCCTTCCCGTTATAATGGTTTTGCTGTGGCGGAAACCATTCCCACCATGTCAGATGCTCACTTGGGTCCGTCCAATCTCGACTACGCCCGTTTGAATTTTTTTCTCTGTGTGAATTCCTAAAAAATTTTGTTTGCCTGATTTTTACGAGTTCGGATGCTATTATGATCAGGCGGGTCATTACATCAGATACCAATTAAAAATTTATTCATCCCCCAATGGTGCTGTGATGTCGAGGCAGGGTTAAAACGACTACTGCAATTTTCCTCTTACTTTTGGTCAGCGTCGGGACTTGTCGGCTTCTGTATCCCAAAATCTAAATCATTTATTTTCAGAACCCTTGTACTTACACCTTATTCCAAATTTTCTCACGTATCACCGATAGTTCTGGCGAGGTCATAATTATTCACCTAGGTTTTAACCTAGACCCAAATGTCAATTCACGTTGTTACCCTTCGTTCGGTGTCACAGATATTTCCCTCTCAACACGAACGTCCTAGGTATTACTAATTCATCGAATGTCTTGGATCGATTGTTTTTTGAAAAGGTGCGGTTTGACCATAGAATTTCAACAGTCACTATGTTTGGCAGTCCGCTGCAGTGAATGGAATCTCTGCTACAGTAGTCTCACCGCAATGGAAATATGGTCCATTGCAGCTAACAATCAGGGTCAGTTCAAGGAAGAATAGAGGGTTTCCAAGTTCATTTTCCAACTTTCCAATTCCATTTGTGCAAATTCTCTCAACTTCCTCTGGCAAGAATTCGACATTTTCTCAAGTAATGCTCTACTCTCGTGATGCTAGGCTCCATTGCTTCCTTTTCTCACAATATCATGTCTATTACCATCGTGTTTGAGTAGTTTTTGAAGTGAAGTAAGGGGGTAGGTTTTCCTTTTTGCTTGTTAGGCTATATTTTCGATGCATGCTTGTAATTTTTACGTTCTCAAGTATTTTCATTCGTTCACTGCGTGTTTTTGGCTAGTTTCATGTGGTTGTGGGTTCGAGAAGAGGGGGGAGTTTGAGTAGGGTGATTGTTTGGATTGCTTTTTGTTTTCGGGCTTGAATCCGAGACCTATTAAAATGGAAAATTGTTGGTAGGGCAAGGTTAAGTCGACCTCTTGCCCGATCTTTAGTTAGTTTGGTAGATTAGGGAGGTTTGTCACAACCTGAACATAGAGCCGGATCGAGACACGGGACAAAGTACATTGAGAGGCTCCAAGTCGACCCATGGCATGAACATAATATCTAAAACTCAAAATAAATAAGTGGAAGTCTAACATGCATAATAGCGTAAGTCTGCATACATATCATGTTAATACCGAATTAAAAATTGGCAAGCTGACTTCTACATGATGTCTGAATAGCCTCTAACATATCTGATGAGCTGTTGGGACAGCATCCCCAACTAGCTTGACAAAAGTATGCAACTAAAATAACATAACTACAGATAACTAAATCTCCTCGAAGGATGAGGACCCACCGACATTGGTAGGGGAAATGCAAACTTTGAGAATCGGCTAATGGACGGGCTGAACCTGAATGCCAGAGCCTGTATCATGAAACGATATAGCATAGAGTGTGCAGTCAGTACTTGAAAGGCACTGAATATACAAGGTAAGTAAAATGAACAGTTAATATACATAAGAGTTCATAAGAATAAGGATAGCATGATCATAAAGTAAATATCATAATGTAAACATAAGGGCTAAAGGTTTTCAAACGATTCATAAACCAGTCAAAATCATAGTCATAAGAGAAAACTTTGTAAAAACATAACTTGAGCCAAAGTAACGTAACATAACCATGCATAAATCGTGAGGAATAATGGGAGAACTCTTCATAACCGACACCATCATGAAAGAGCTGACATGATGCCCTAACTATCTTGCTCAAGTGGGCAGAGCCATCCCAGGCTTGCAGGCAAGGGACGTGCATAATGTGACATCACTAGGATCCAATAACATTAACATTTGTATATATATATAAAAACCTATAGTGGCACGTAGTTCTGAGACCACGAGGTTTACCTGAATGCTAGGTCTACTCGGTGCTAGACACTGCTCCCAAAAGCATGCACATGAGGCTCATATCATAATCATAAATCATTCATGAATTTCATGGACACTTACAACATAACATACTTGACCATACTTAAAACACATGATATTCCATGAATAAGGGCCCATGAGTTGGCCAAGAGTAAAAAATATATAAATCATGAGATCCATGCATACTTGTAAAACATGTATATACTTGATATTCATAAATCAGTGATGTATGCTTGAAGAGAATTCATAACATAAATCGTAAATCGTTATTTATACTAGGCAAGATCAAAAATCATAATAGAATCACAACTTGGTTGTTCATGAAGCATGCACAATTGGGCATAATTCAATTAAATTTGAAACTATAGATTGATATTAAAAAATAGTTATAAAATCCACACATAGATCATAAAACATGATTTGATACATGAAGTGAATTGACCCATAGATAGGTCATAGATAAACTCACAATAATTCAGATAAACCCAATAGATCATGGAACTTGAATTTAGAATTGAATTTTATGGAATTAAGAAGAATTTAAAGCATGAGAGTAAAAGGAACTCTCATTCATAGCCTTACATACCTAGATATGTTGATCTTACACTCTTCCTTGAATACCCAGAGGAAATTTAAGGAGCATTTATGGATTTTAGCCTTGATTGCTCCTAGGAACCTTCTAGCTGAATGCATGGAGAAGAGTGATTTAGAATGAGCTAAATCCTCTTAAAACAATCCTAACTAAGCTTCAGACGACGTAGTTTAGGCCTTAGGATCTCAGGATTAATAGAAAAACCCTCAATAAATTTGCAGGAAAATACACCCTGCCAGTCCCAATGAGGGACTGGGCGAATCGTGGTCTGAGGGACGACTTGTCATCTGCTTGTCGTTGCCATAATTGGAATCATACCTCTGAAGGTCACCACGAGGGACACCACAACTCGTGGTGACCAAGTGTTAGCTTGCACTGCCCAAATTTTCCACTTTATGCCAACCTCTGGCCACGGGCGAATTGACGACTCATGGCCTTAGCTGTGGTCAGCCCCCAAATCCAAAAATGCAACTAAGTCTACCCTCCTCCCCACGAGTCACTTAATGACTCATGGTGCACCTCATGGGTCACTGGACACCTCATCCTATGACCTGGTACAGAAAATCCTATTTTCTCCATTTCCATCCTCGAGTCTAATCTTAGGGCTTTCGGGGTATTACAATATCTCCCCCTTGGGAACATTTATCCTCGAAAGTGAATAATCATACAGAAAATGTTACATCATGTAAAATGTTAATGGTTAGTAAGTGTACGTGTGAGTTGTATTGAGTAAAGAGAGATTGAAACGTTTGGGAAGAGCCTCAGAAGTAGGGTCGAGCAAGGGAAGGAAGCAAGAGCCAGCACGACGCGCCAGCATGCCAGCACCCTGGGCATCGCGGCACACCAAACACACTGGCGCCCTGAGAGGTGCGGCACGACACACCTATGGCGCGATGGCTGGCTCGAGGTTCCCCCCTAGTCCACTGCCCACACTTATATATATACCCCCTTAGTTCAATTGTAAAGCATTTGCATATACTCCCTCAGCCAGAAATAAAGAAATATGCAACCTTTTTCGCATTTTCGTCCGATTACTCTACCAAACATTGTCCAAACAAAAATTAACTTCAGCTAACAAGTCCTAAGACTATGGGAAGCATTTCTACAGAGTTATTTTTTGGAAATTCACTCAGAAAACCGGAAACCCGCCAAGTAAAGGTTGATAGAATTTCTCCAAATTGAATCCTAAATGGCCACAGGCATTAAGTAAGAACTTCTCCCTTCTAAGCTCTCGGGATACTACAAGTTTTCAGCCGAGTTATTCGAAGTTGAATTATAGTTGATATGATTATTGAAAGTGATCATTATTTTTCAAATGCAATATTGAAATTAGTCCTATTCTCTTAGCACAAAGGTTACAGTTGGAAAGAAACACTAATTATAAATTGAAACTCGCCAGTTATTTGGAAATCAACAGTCGAGGTATGTTAAGGTGAATTCTTTCGGCAAGTTATTCCCATCCTATTGTAATATGACCTAGATCATCGTAAGAAATTCAGAAGCATGATTGTTGTGGTTAGATGCTCTTATTAGTTTGAGATTAGCGTTTTCTGTTTAGATTGGGACTGACCTTGCCCCATATATCCTTCTATTGTCCAACCCCAGGGTTATTAGCTGTTTCATTGCCTACGGGGCTATATAGATCGCTCCAAGGAGCTAGATGTTGTCCCAAAGGACTATGTAGAGGCCCAAGGGCCATATTACAGTCCATTCCATGGCTGGACTATTATTTTTATGTCGTATCGACATCACTGACCCTCGTCGAGCCTGGTGCTCAAGGTGCAGTTATAAGAGTCCACCGGACTCAGAGTTCAGACACAGCTACAGGAGCCGAGCACGTCCAGTTGCAGACCCAGGGGACAGACAGGTTGGCTATAGTTACCTGTTGACTCATTTTGATCTTGTTAGGGGTATATAGATTAAAGTGAGCTCGCCAGGGCTTACGAGGGCCCTGGGCGGGTTATTCTGTGCTGGTTGTACCTTTCGGGCTTATGGGGGCCTGGTAAGGTTCTTGTTTGTATTACTTATTGTTAGTTATACAATAGGATTTAAGGCTATTCAGGTTATGTCTCTATCCCTCCTATTTAATTGTTTCAGTTTCATTATCAGTATCATTCAGTCATTTTCATTTACTGCCTTACATATTCGGTTTATATTTACTGACGCCCATCATTGGGGCGCTACATTACTTGCTTGTAGGCACGGTTAGACGTAGTTCAGGACCTCCCTAGTCATCAACTGAGTTAGCAGTCTAATCAACTCTTTTTGCCCTGGAGTTGTTAGTGAGAAGGTTTATTCTTTTGTTGTACAGATTATGGGTAGGTTGGGGCCCTGTCCCGACCATTATTCCATTCTTAGAGGCTTACAGGCTATAGATTTCTAGTATTAGTTTTGTTGTTATCCATGTGGGGCCTATGTATGTTTTATTTTATGTAATTGCCGTGTGGGGCCTATTTTAGCCATTAGTTAGCAGCCTTGTCGGCTATATTATAGTTCTAGCTACCTGTTTTTATTCTGCTATAACTAGACAACATGGTGGTCTTGTCAGCCCGCATAGCCCTTTGTTGCGTGTTGTTGGTTATCTATTTTCTTTTTACAGGTAGCTATGCGGCCTTGTCGACTGGAGGCTGTGTTTATAGCCGTGATATAGCTCGTCATTTTCTTGATTTTAAGAGCAGGCAAGCACCAGAAGTGCATAAGCCCAGTTAGGTTAGTTCAGATCCCAGTATGGCACCAGGTGCCAGTCATGCCTCCCAAGGTGGGGCATGACAAACTCGGTATCAGAGAAGGTCGTATCCTAGGGAGTCTGTAAGTCGATTCAAGTGGAGTCTTATCTATGGGTGTGTTATGCACCACATTCCATTGGCAGGAGGCTACGAGGCATAATAAGGTGGTTACCCTCCTTTCTTCTTCAGTTGTGTTGTAGAGCTATGTTGTATAGGGTTGAGTCCTTAAGCTTACCTTATTTTGCTTATCTACAGAGAAATGTCGGACACACGACAGACTACAACCGATCGGAAGTTAGATGCTCCGGTAGGAGAGGGCACGAGTAGGGTGCCCCAGTCAGAGCCAGCCCGATCTGAGGGCAATAGAGAGACTTCATCTCGGTCTCCTCAGCAGTCTTTGCCACGCCAGGAGTCCTCCAGGGCAGCAGACATGTCGGCACCACCTCCAGTAGTTCCTATATCTATACCATCCGAGCAGGAGGTTAGGAGCGCTGTCTATATGTTAGCCCAGATGATGGCCGCTTAGCACCAACCTATGGTACTAGTGGTTCTGAATATTTGGGAGGACCTGGGAGTTCGAGGGTCCGAGAGTTCCTTGCCCTGAGTCCCCTGTAGTTTATAGGGACGGACCGAGAAGAGGACCCTCAGGACTTCCTGTACAATTTACAACAGATTTTCAGAGTGATGCACGCTACGCCCACGGAGTCAGTTGAGTTAGCAGTATTTCGACTGCAAGACATAGAAATGTTATGGTACGTGAGCTGGGAGAGGTCCCGAGGAAGAGACGCTCCCCCTCCAACTTGGTCTAGTTTCTTAGAGGCCTTCCTAGATCACTACTTGCTGCGGGAAATTCAAAAGGCCTAGGTAGATCAGTTTTTGCACCTAGATCAAGGCTCGATGAGTGTCCGGGAATATGCTATGAGATTTTGGCCGGATATGCGCCAACTTTTGTAGACACGATGCCTGTCAAGGTACATCAATTTATTATGGGGCTACTTCCAGAGTACGTGGAAACTTGTGTTACAACTACTTTGTGGGGGGACATGAACATTGCCTGCATTCAGGCTTTCACTCAGAATATTGAGGGGATCAAGCAGCAAAAACGGGAGATAGAAAGAATAAATCAAGAGCAATGTCGTAGGACCAGACCTAGTGACATGCAAGAAGAATTGCAAGTTAAACCTAGGCCATGAATATCAGGCAGACCACCCAGAACCCCGCCTTCTTATCAGCAGTGGGGTGGTAGGTTAGACCACCTAGGGCATTTAGGACCCGGTGAGAGCTCACGGGCATCAGGTTCTCAACAACAAAGAGGGTCAGATCAGAGCAGGCTCACTATGCCACTTTGTGCCATTTGCAGTCGATGTCATTTTGGGGCGTGCAGGTATGGTTCTACCGCTTGTTACACCTGTGGACAAGAGGGTCACATGATGAGGGATTGTCCAGCTAGAGGTCAGGGTGATCGGGACCAACACGACAGATCCTCAGTAGGGTCACATGCCCCAGCACCTTCAGCAGGGCGCAGGCCCTCGACTCCAGCTAGTAGAGGCCGAGGCAGGTCAAGGGCATCCAATTCAAGCAACAGTTCGGATTGCACTTATGCTTTACCAGGGCGACAGGAGTCAGAGTCATCACCGGATGTTGTGACAGGTATGCTAGACATTTTCTCTAACTCAGTTTATGTTTTGATAGAACTAGGTTCCACCTTGTCCTATGTTACACCATTAGTGGCCGGGAAGTTTGGTATAATGCCAGAATTACTTCAGCGACCCTTTTTAGTGTCTACACCTGTCGGTGACACCATTATAGCTAGAACGATCTACCGAGGTTGTATAGTAGAGGTTTTCAGTCGCCAAACTTTAGCAAATTTAGTTGAAATAGAAATAATCGATTTTGATGCAATTATGGGTATGGATTTTCTAGCGCCACATTATGCCAATGTAGAGTGTTGGACCAAGACAGTACGATTCCACTTTCTAGGGGAGGTAGTATGAGAGTTGAAGGGCAGTGCAGCTACACCAAAAGGTAGGTTTATATTCTATATTTGGGAAAAAATTTGATATCAAAGGGTTGTATTTATCATATTGTCAGGGTTCAGGATATGCAAGCAGGATCCCCGACTCTATAGTCCACTCCAGTGGTTAATGAGTTTCTAGATGAACTTCCTGGTATTCCCCCAGAACAAGAAATTGATTTCTCTATCACTTACTACCAGGTACTCAGCCTATATCTATCCCTCCGTACATAATGGCTCCAGCTGAATTGAGAGAATTGAAGGAACAGTTGAAAGATCTATTAAATAAGGGATTTATCGGGCCGAGTACTTCATCGTGAGGTGTGCTAGTTTTATTTGTAAGACAGAAAGATGGATCCCTCCGCATGTGCATAGACTATCAGCAATTGAACAAGGTTACTATTAAGAATAAATACCCTCTTCCCAGGATAGATGATTTGTTTGACCTGTTTCAAGGGGAAAAATATTTTTCCAAGATTGACTTAAGGTCAAGATATCACCAGGTACGGGTTCGGGAGAAAGATATCCCGAAGACAGCTTTCAGGACCAGGTATGGTAATTTTGAATTCCTAGTCATGTACTTCGGGTTGACAATGCCCCAACAGTGTTCATGGATATAATGAACAACATCTTTAGGCATATTTAGATCTTTTTGTGATAGTATTCATCGATGAAATCCTGGTGTATCCCCGTTCAGATGTAGAGCATAAAGATCATTTGCAAATGGTACTTTAGATTCTTAGAGATCACCAGTTATATGCAAAATTTTCTAAATGTAAGTTCTAGCTGAATTTTGTGGCTTTCCTAGGCCATATTGTATAAGAGGCTAGTATTTAGGTTGATTTACAGAAAGTCGAAGCGGTAAAGACATGGCCTAGACCTACAACTCCAATGGAAGTTTGTAGTTTCTTGGGATTAGCCGGGTATTACAGAAGGTTTGTGGAAGGATTTCCTACCTTGTCAGCACCCTTGACCAAATTGACTCAGAAAGCAACCAAATTTCATTGGACCGAGGCCTGTGAGTGGAGTTTCCAGGAAATGAAGAACAGGTTGATGTCGGCACCAATGTTAGCTTTGTCAGAAGGTTCAGAGGGTTATGCTGTATATTGTGACGCTTCAGGCATTGGGTTAGGATGCGTCCTGATGCAGCACAGTAAGGTAATTTCTTATGCTTCAAGGAAATTCAATAGGCAGGAAGAGAACTATCCACCCACGATTTGGAGTTAGCTGCAGTAGTTCATGCTTTGAAAATATGGAGGCATTACCTGTATCGGGCGCCCGTGGACATTTTTTACTAATCATAAGAGTCTCTAATACATTTTCACGCAGAAGGAATTGAATTTGCGGCAACATCGTTGGCTAGAATTACTTAAGGACTATGATGTAAACATTTTATATCACCCAAAGAAGGCCAATATTGTAGTAGGCGCACTTAGCCACAAATCTATGGGAATCTTGGCATATTTGATACCACAACAGTGGAAAATGGTTTGAGAACTGCACCGGTTATCTAGCTTAGCCATTCGGATAGTAGACTCAGAGGGTAATGGGGCTATGATTCAGAATACCACAATATCATCCTTGGTTGTGGAGATAAAAGAGCGATAGTATGAGGATCCTAACCTAGTACAACTCAGATATAAGGTTCAACAAGGTGATTTAACAACATTCAAATTGACAGAAGACGGGATCTTGAGATTTAGGGGTCTAGATGTGGCAGGACTTCATCAGCAGATAATGGCAAAGGTATATTATTCTCGTTATTCTCTTCATCCAGGTTCGACGAAGATGTATCATGATATAAAGGAGATATACTGGTGGCTTGAAATGAAAAAGGGTTTAACGGAATTTATAACACAATGTCCTAACTACCAACAGGTAAAGGCCGAACATCAAAAACCCGGCAGATTAACGCAGGACATAGCGGTTCTTATGTTGAAATGGGAAGCGATCAACATGGACTTTGTGGTAGGATTACCCCGTACCAGGCGCATATTTGATTCTATTTGGTTCATCATCGATAGGTTAACGAAGTTCGCTCATTTCTTGCCAGTCAGGACTATCTACTCCACTGAGTACTATGTTGAATTGTATATTAAAGAGATAGTCCGACTACATGGTGTCCCCGCTTCTATCATTTCTGACAGGGGAGCATAATTTACATCTAGGTTCTAGCAGTCATTTCAAAATGGTTCGGGGACACATGTTAATATGAGTAAAACATTCCACCCTTAGACAGACGGTCAGGTAGAACGCACAATTCAGACGCTTGAAGATATGTTACGGGCATGTGTGCTAGATTTTGGAGGAAGTTGAGACGAGCATCTACCCCTTATCGAATTTACATATAATAACAGTTATCATTCTACAATTCAAATAAAGCCTTATGAGGCCTTGTATGCACAGGAATATAGGTCCCCCATCAGATGGTTCGAGGTAAGGGAGTCACAGTTAGTTGGACCTGATATGATTCACCAATCAGAAGAGAAAGTAAAACTCATTAGAGAGGACTTGTTAACAGCCCAGAGTCACCAGAAGTCCTATTCTGACGTGCAGCGTAGAGATAGAATTTGAGTTTGATGATTGGGTATTTCTCAATAAAGGGCGTGATGAGGTTTGGTAAAATGGGCAAGCTTAGACCTACATTTATTGGCCCGTATCGGATCCTCCGAAGGATAGGCTGAGTGGCATATGAGCTGGAATTGCCTCCAGAGCTAGAATATGTCCACTCAGTATTTCATGTGTCAATGTTGCAAAAGTGTATAGGGGACCCGTCCCGAGTTGTGCCAGTTGGGGACGTTCAAGTTACTGAGGAGTTAGCCTGTGAAGAGGTTCCAATTGTTGTACTAGATCGACAAGTTTGTAGGTTTAGGATTGACGATGTGGCCTCTGTTAAAGTACCATGGAGGAACAGGAATAAAGAAGAGATGACCTAGAAAGCTTAGGACGACATGAGATCTAGATATCCTCACTTGTTCCAGGATTGATCCAGATTTTGCAGTTAAGGTGATGTTGTTGTTCAGTTGCTATTTTAATGCTTATGTTATCAATACTGTTAGTTGACTACCTCTTTATTGTGAAATAGCTGTTTATAGCATCCAGTGAGGTGCCTATGTTGTACTTTTCTACATTTTAGGTTTCCAGATAGTCCATATTATAGAGGAGACTCTGCCGAAATTTTTCTAAGTATTAACTAAAAGAGTTAACTCCTGTAAGCCTGAAGATGACATTCAAGGACAAATGTTCCTAAGGGGGGAGGATGTTACACCCCATAAAATGTTAACGGTTAGTAGGCGTACGCGTGAGTTATATCGAGTAAAGAGAGCTTGACATGTGTGAGAAGAGCCTCAGAAGCGGGGTCAGGGTGTGGGCAGGCTACAAGGGCCAGCGCGATGTGCCAGCATGCCAACGCCCTGGGCGGCGCGTCACGCCAAGCACATTAGCGCCCTGGGAGGCGCGGCACGGCACGCATATGGTGCGAGGCGTCCCCTAGTCCACCGCCCACACTAACATATGTACCCCCTTCAATTGCAAAGCATTTGCATATACTCCCTCGGCCAGGAACGAAGAAAAACACAACCTTCTTTGTATTTCGTCTGATTAGCGCTACCAAACATTGTCCAAACACAAATTAACTTTAGGTAACAAGTCCTTAGCCTATGGGAGGCATTTCTACAGAGTTATATCTTGGAAATTCACTAGGAAAACTGGAACCCCGCCAAGTAAAGATTGACAGAATTTCTCCAAATTGAATCCTAAATGGCCACAGGCATTAGGTAAGAACTTCTCCCATCTGAACTCTCGAGATATTACAGGTTGAATTATAGTTGATATGATTATTGAAAGTCATTGTTATTTGCCAAATTTAGCATTGAAATTAGTTCTATTCTATCATAACAAAGGTTACAATTGGAAAGAATCGCCGATTGCAAGTTGAAAACTGCCAGTTAATTGGAAGTCAGCATTCGAGGTATGTTAAGGAGAATTTTTTCTGCAAGTTATTCCTATTGTATTGTAATACGACCTAGATCCTCGTAAGAAAGTCAAAAGCATGATTGTTGTGGTTAGCTGCTATTATTAGTTTGAGATTAGCATTTTCTAATTAGATTGGGACTGACCTTGCCCCATATAGCCTTCCGTTGTCCAACCCAGGGTTACTAGTTGTGTCGTTGCCTATGGGGCTATATAGATCTCTCCAAGTAGCTAGATGTTGTCCCAAGGGACTACACAGAGGACCAAGGGCTAAATTACAGTCCATTCCATGGTTGGGCTATTATTTTTATGTTGTATCGGCATTAGTGACCCTCGTCGAGCTTGGCACCCAGGGTGCAGTTATAGGAGTCCACCGAACTCAGACACAGCTACAAGAGTCGAGCGGGTTCAGTTGCAGACCCAGGGGATAGACAGGTTGGTTATAGGTATCTGTTGACTCATTTTGACCTTTTTAGGGGTATATAGATTAAAGTGAGCTTGCCAGGGCTTATGGGGGCCCCGAGCGGGTTATTCTGTGCTGGTTGTACCTTTTGGGCTTATGGGGGCCAGGTAAGGTTCTTGTTTGTATTACTTATTGTTCGTTGTAGAACAATTTGTAAGGCTATTCAAGTTATATCTCAATCCCTCCTATTTAATTATTTCAGTTTCATTATTAGTATCATTCAGTCATTTTCATTTACTGCGTTACATATTCGATATATATTGTACTGACACCAATCTTTGGGGCGCTACATTACTTGCTTGAGGTAAAGTTAGATCCAGTTAAGGACCTCCCTAGTCATCAGCCGAGTTTCTAGTCTAATCAGCTCCTTTTTCCCCAGAGTTTTTAGTTAGAAGGTTTGTTCTTTTCTTTGTACAGGGCCCTGACCATTATTCCACTCTTAGAGGCTTGCAGGGTATATATTTCCAGTATTAGTTTTGTTGTTGGCCGTGTAGGGCCTATGTATGTTTTCTTTTGCATAATGGTCGTGTAAGGCCTTGTTTAGCCATTAGTTAGAAGCCTTGTCAGCTATAGTATAGTTCTGGCTACCTGTTTTCATTTTGCTATAACTAGACAATATAGTTGTCCTGTCGGCCCGCATAGGATCCCTTTTGTTGCAACTTGTCGGTTAGCTGTTTTCCTTTTATAGGTCGCTATGTAGCCTTGTTTGCCGGAGGCTGTATTTACAGCTGAGATATAGCTCGCCTTTTTATTGATTTGAAGAGAAGGCATAAAACCGAGATATAGCTCGTCAGTTCAGATCCAAGTATGGGACCAAGTGCTAGTCATGCCTCCTAAGTTGGGATGTGACAGAAAAGCTGAGAAATGCAACTGCTATATCAAATACTGAACATTTAGAGCTGAAAACTGATGGAGTGACTGACTCCGCACTGAAATACATGACTGAACTAAATTCATGAATCATATATACATACATTGACATGAAAGAAATTGGGGCACAAGAACTAAACATGAAGTTGAATAGAGTATTAGGGAGGAAACTAATACCTCAAGTTGAAACTGAGCTGGAAGGGAATAAATGTGGGTATTTAGCCATCATATCTGCTTTAGCTTCCCCGGTAGCTCCTTCAAAATGCTGGTTCCTCCACAACAACTTCACTGAAGCTACTTCTTTGTTCCTTAGCTTTCAAACCTGACGATCAAGTATTTCCACTAGAACTTCCTCATAACTAAGGCTATCTTTTATACCTACACTCTCTATCGGAACAACCAAAGCCGGATCACTCAAGCACTTCTTTAAAAGCGACACATGGAACACTGGATGCACTGAAGTCAAATCTGAGGGAAACTCCAACTCATAAGCCACCTTGCCAACATGTCTCACAATCCGGTACGGGCCAACATAGCGGGGGTTGAGTTTCCCTTTCTTTCCGAATCTCATCACTCCCATCATAGAAGACACCTTTAGAAACACCCAATCATCAACTTCAAACTCAAGCTCCCTTCTCACATCCGCATAGGAATTTTGGCGACTATGAGCTGTTTTGAATTTGTCCCTTATAAGATGAACTTTCTCCATAGCCTCATGGACTGAATATGGTCCTACCAACGCAGCTTCACCGACTTTGAACCAACCAATAGGCGATCTACATCTTCGCCCATAGAGAGCCTCAAACGGAGCCATTTGAATGCTGGAATGGCAGCTGTTGTTATATGAAAATTCAATGAGAGACAAATGATCATCCCAACTACCCTCGAAATCAATCACACATTCCCTCAACATATCCTCAAGAGTGTGAATAGTTCGCTCAGCCTGACCGTCTGTTTGTAGGTGAAATGTTGTATTTAGCTTGACCTGAGTACCGAGTCCCATCTGAAATGATCTCCAAAACTGGGAGATAAACTGAGTACTGATCTTGGGCGGAATTATATGCCCAAGTGATACTCAAATGCTTCATTTTGTCTTGTTTATCTATTGATATTTGTACATTTTCATGTGATTTGTAGTTAAAAGGTGAATTTGTACTAACCAACATGATTAGTGTTGTTTTGCAGGAAAAATGTAATTTTAGTAAGCTAAGATGCATGTTAGGAGAAATCGGGAATGGACTCGGAAGCGAGCAGTGGAAAAGGCCAAGAAATGCAGCAAATTAATGGGCTCCGCGATGGAGCCGTGTCACGTTGCCATCGCGGAGGCATTCTGCCCCGGATGATTAAAATAGGCCAAGTTCCAGTGAAGGTGCATGTTGGTGTCATGGCACGTTGGCTAAGCCACGCGTTGCATGCCGTGGCATGTTGGGTGTAATTAACTGGACGACCGAATTCTAGTAGGGGTCCACATTTGTGGCGTGTCACGGAGGCAGTGCTCCGCGATGCACTCTGTGACACGTTGCTTGTTATTCCAGGAAAAATTCCCACTAGTATAAATAGCACACTTAGGTTTATTTGTAATTATTCTGAATTGGTTGAGCAAGAACGTGGGTTACAGGCAGTTGAGGGGACGAAATTCTTAGGTTTCTTCTCTAACTCTTTCTTCTTTATTTCAATTGTTTGTATGATTTACACTCATTTAACGATGTTTAATCCACAAATGAGTGGCTAAATTCACTTCTTGCTGAGGTTAAGAACATTTGTAGTTGAATGTAATTATTGATCATTTTGGTTTTTTATCTTTTCTTCTATGGTTGTTCTATTAATTCTTGTTCTTACTGCATTAATGTTTGGCCAATATTAATGTATATCTAAAAAATCCGGTTCGCGCTCGAAAGAGAAAGAATTTGGAAAGTTGTGAATTGATAGGATATGATCTTTTCTTGGTTTGGGAAAAATGAGAATTGATTTACCTTAAGAATAGAAAGATATCTGAAAGTCGTATTAGTCAATTAACGAATCGGTTTCATATGGCTAGAACGTGAATTTCTTCTTATCACAGAAATGTAGGTGGAAGGTTCATGATTCTTAAGTTGGGTTAAATACGAGAGTTTTAATCCATAGACAATAATTCTTGACTAGCAACCGGAGGAAAGATTAACCAAGTTGTGTCAATAAATTGCTTCCCTGCATGTTCGTTTTAGCCTCATCATGCTCATTACTATAGTTCAGACTCAATTTGTACATTTGTTTTAGATTAGTATAAATTAGGAAACAAACACCCAAAATCTTCTTGAAACTGTTGTCTGCATTATTAGAGTTAGAGTGTATTAACACTTGGTTTGATTATTACCTTGGTCCAGTCCCTGTGAGATCGATACTTGGCTACTCTAGCCATTTTACTACTTGTTCGACCACGTGCACTTGCGTGTAGGCATTCCAAACCACCAAACAAGTTTTTGGCGCTGTTGCCGGGGACTGGCAATTGGTAAAATTGTTGTCTTAAGTGTTAGTTTATGATTTCTTATTAGTGCTGACAACTTGGTCTTAGCTTGTCTTTTGCAGATATTGAATTCTGTTGAACACTGGCAAGGGAGAAGGAGCTGGTGGTTTAACTCTTAGAGCCGAAAAGACAATTTCATCGTCAAAGGAGAGAAGCTCTAGAGAGAAAGTTGCAGTTGCTCAGACAAACAAACAATCCTGGAGAAACAGCAGAATCCACCAATTGTAAGGGCAGTGTTAGTGCCCGAGGAAATGGCAGCTAGGCCGGTTCACAAAGTGGTAATCCCACATGCCAACAACGTTACATCCAGCATTTGCAAACCTGAGCCAGGAGGGAGGTTTGAGCTAAAACAGAATATGGTGCAATTGCTGCACACCAGCGGGCAATTCACAGGTCTCCCTCACGAGGATCCACAACAACATCTCCAAAACTTTTTGGAGATAAGTGACACTTACATCCCTGCTGGAGTGTCATCTGATTACGTCAGGCTTACATTGTTCCCATTTTCACTTTTGGGAGAAGCAAAGAGGTGGCTAAGAGCTGAACCACCTAATTCCATCACTACTTGGGATGATCTTGCACGGAAATTTTTGATACGGTTCTTTCCATCCAGTAAAACAGCAAGACTTAGAAGTCAAATTCCAAGTTTTAACCAAAGAGAGGGGGAGAATCTGTATCAAGCTTGGGAATGATTCAAATCTATATTTCGGGATTGTCCTCATCATCACCAATCCAATGATGTGCTGGTGCATACATTCATAGAGGGTTTGGAACCCCACAAAAAAATTTTGCTAGACTCAGCAGCTGGGGGACAAGCATTAGAAAAGACTTATGAGGAGCTGTATACTTTGTTAAACCGTATTTCGCAGGGAAATCCAGAGTGGAATGCAGACTCTTCAAGAGGGGGAACAAGGAAAGCAGCAAGAGTCTTGGAAATGGATAGTTTTACAGCTATCGCTGCACAGATAGCTGCATTACAGAATCAACTCAACACCCACTTCAGCAATATGAGCATGAATCAGTCTCAAGCCCCAGTGAATGTAGTGCAACAGATTTGGTGTGAAGTGTGCATCAGTAATGAACATTCAGCTGAGTGTTGTGGTGCGAATCCTGATTCAGTGAACTTTGTTGGTAATGTATAGAGAAATAATCACCAACAGTATGGCAACAACTACAACTCTAATTGGAGGAATCATCCGAATTTTTCTTGGGGTAGTAACAGCCATTAAGGGCAGAGTTCGAATCAGGGTGCACAGAGAAATCAAGGAGGGCAGCAGAACTATCAGACTCAATACAGAAGCAACAATGCACCTCCACCACCACCATCACCCAACATTGAGGAAATGTTCTAAACGATGATAGCTAACCAAGCTCAATTGCAGGCTGACTATGTGAAATTGGCAGCTGATGTAAAGAACAATCAGTTAGCTACAAAGGCATTGGAGTACCAGTTTGGGCAACTAGCTAGAGCTCAAAACACCAGGCCGAGAGGAGGACTTTCGGGTGACACTGACCCCAACCCCAAGCAAGTGAATGCAGTGACCACAAGGAGTGATTTACAACTCAAGGAGGTAGAACCAAAAAGACCACCACAGCAGTCGGGAGCAGTGGAGAATGAGAGGGAACACAATGATGATATGGGGAAGGAGAAGGAAGCTGAACCAGAAAGACTACCACCCCCGTTCCCTCAAAGATTAAAGAAACACAAGAAGGAAGCGTGTTTCAAAAAGTTCATGGAGGTGCTTAAACAGGTACACATTAATTTACCTCTTGTCGATGTTTTGCAGGGAGTGCCGAAGTATGCAAAATATATCAAGGACATCGTGGAGAACAAAAGCAAGTTGACGGAGTACGCTACGGTGGTTCTTACGGAGGAGTGAACTTCCCGGATACAAAATAGGTTGCCCAAAAAGCTCAAAGACCCTAGGAGCTTTACAATTCAACTTACAATCGGGTAGAGTATCCAAGCTTGTGGATTATGTAATTTGGGAGCAAGCATTAACTTGATGCCGACATCGGTATTAAAGAAATTGGGGCTAGGCAGTCCTAGACCAACGACAGTGATCTTGCAACTAGCGGATCATTCTTTGGACAGACCAGATGGCATTGTGGAGGAGTGTTGGTGCAAGTGGGCTCCCTTATCTTCCCGGTAGACTTCGTTGTGCTGGATTTTGAGCCGGATGCGGAAGTCCCATTTATTTTGGGACGTCCTTTCTTGGCGACCGGGAAAGCACTGATTAATGTAGCTGCAGGGCAGCTAACCATGTGGGCACATGACAAGGTGGAGGTATTTGATGTGTACAAGGCCACGAAGCTTCCGACCGTGTATGAGGAACTCTCAGTGATCAACGTGTTGATCGAGCGAATATTGCTCAAAGTGTTGATTCGCGAGAGCTAGTGGGAAAACCACCAGTGAAGGACCCCCCAAAATTGGAATCGTGGCAAGAAGATCGAAGTGCCACGTTCTTAGTCAATGGGTAGCGATGTAAGCATTACTGGGGTGAGGACGGTAGTCGAGAGAAGACGTCTGTCACCCTAGAGGATGACTAAGCTTCAATGACGTCGAGCCGCGATGGTAAACCAGGTGCTGCACAGGAGGCAACCCGTGAAATTTTTGTAATAATTGAGTAGAATTAGTAGAAAAGAAAGAAAAAAATAGAAAAATAAAAATAAAAAACAAAAATTGTGTTTTATATTGAAATCTATGAAGTCTAACCAATTTCTTGTTGTGAGATGAATTTCAGGTTGAACGGAGGGAAAAAATGCAAAGGATCGCAAAGGAAAAATGGAGGTGAGAAAAATAATAAAAAGCGGCAAAACAGTGAGCCTACGCGATGGCTCCGTGTCACGGAGGAAGGCCTCCGCGTTGACCTCCGTGACACATTGAGGTGTAATTCTGGAATTTTTAAAATTCCAGAATACCTCCACGTTGGCTCCGTGTCACGGAGGGGATGCTCCGCGTTACCCTCCATGACAAGTTGAGGCTTTAATCGCGACGGGTCACACCGGGTCATCGGGTGACCCGCGCGAAAATCCCCCTTTTTAACCCCGAATTCCCTCAATTTTCCCTCATTTCTCACCCTCTCCACGACAAACACCCAAAAACTCCCCCTTCCCCAACGTGACACGGACCTAGGCACAAGTTTTCTTTAACTGTTCGTCGATTTCATCAAATTAAAGGTATGCTCTTTAACTTCATCTCAATTCTTGTTGAATTTTTCGATTTTTAGCATGTGAAGTGAGTAAACCTTGCCCTAATTGTAAATTGATCTTGAATTCAATTAAGTTATTGTTGATTAATGTTCGTAGTATCATTTTGATTGGATGAACTCGATAAATACATGCTTGATCGAATTTTGGTGAAATATGTAGCTAGGGTTAGAATTTGATTGCGAAGAAACTAAATGTGATTGAAAATGTGGAAATTATGGGTTGGGCATGTTGGGTAAGGTGAATTGTGTTGTGCTTGATGTGAATATGCTAAATAAACAATGGATTTTTGGGAGAATGAAATTGTTGAATTGCATAGGTTGTGTTGAGAGAAGTTTTTGCTAAATACTATGTGATGAAATGATATCTATGGTGATATTTTGATTAGCTGTACCAAGTCTGAGTAGTAAGTAGAATTTATTCCATCGAATTCTCTGAATGCATGAGGCATGTTGTTGTTTCTTTTTTGTAAATTGGAAAGTGAGAATTATCTTGCCGTAATGTCGTAATTGTGGCTAAAGACTAAGTGTGGGGTGGCCTAGCTTAAACCAACCTTAGTCGAAGCTAATTTTGATTTAAATAACATTGGGACTATCTGTTTGATTTGACAGAAACAAAGGCAAGCAGGCAAGACAAAGGAAAGGGCGCATCTACATCAGGTGCCGGAAGGAAAAGATTAGACTGGGAACAGCAGCCCCAACAGCACCAGCAGTTCCGCGTGGCCAACACCATCAATACGGAACCCGATGGGTGACAGACGAAGGGAAGAAATAGTACATAAAGCATAAGGAGAACAAATACTTCCCCGAGGAGCACATTGCAAGGGAGCCGTTGGCATAGGAAATCCCCAGAATTGTACACCGGATTGACGCTGCCGAGCTAAACTTCATCTTTGAAGAGCCCAAGGAGTGCAATATTCACCTGATTCGGGAGTTCTACGCCAATTGGAACCCGACGCTTCGCAGTCACACCGTCAAGATAAGGGGGCAGGTAGTCACCTTTGAGCCCCATCACCTTAATACCATTTTGGGGGTGCGGGACACAAACGCCCATGTACTCCGGCGATTGAATATCACTCCACCATATGCGGATATCAGACGCACTCTATGTGGAGCCCGTTCTACAGCACTGGGGAGCAGGCATAAGGAGAGGGGCTACCATCAGACGCTGCCCTACTCTCAAATGAACAGGGAAGCTAGAATTTGGCTTAAGATCGCGTGTTCCTACCTGATCCCGGGGGTGCACATGACAGATGTCACCCGGGATCGTATGTGCTTGGTCTACACCCTGATGAAAGGGCTGGAGATTAATGTTAGGGTGGTGATTATCTCCGCCATGAAGAGAGCCCGTTTGCATCAAGGGCACAGGTACGG
The DNA here is from genome assembly GCA_035772735.1 of Datura wrightii. Lineage (NCBI taxonomy): Eukaryota > Viridiplantae > Streptophyta > Magnoliopsida > Solanales > Solanaceae > Datura > Datura wrightii. The sequence goes on from JASDFA010000018.1 coordinate 152,842,355, forward strand.
GTTTGATGGGCTACTGACCACGTTCCTGAGGGGCCTAGATATTGAGGAAGAGGCCCTGGACTACATCCCGCAGATGGAGAGGCGTGCCTTGGACGTCACCAAAACTAAGGCACCCGACACCACTCATGGGCCAGTTCTCATATTAGCTGAGCGACATGCTCGGGATGATCAGTATATGGCCCGCATGTTCGGGATGCAGATGCTACAGTTGCGCATAGGCGGGAGGCCAGCAACAGAAGATGAGCTGTGGCAACTCGAGTTGGACTACCCCTTCGGCGAAAATGCCAGGGCTCTATGCCGAGTGGGGCCAGCTTTTGTGGAGCCTGTTGATGATGATGTCCCCACAGACGAGGAGACACACCGCGATGACTCAGATGTTGAGTCAGATGAGGATAGCGCGGGTGATTCGGATATAAGGGACGAGGCAACCGCACCTGACAAAGAAATGAAATACTTCGATTGATCAGGGAGTTTCATCACCTACTCTTGTGCTATGCTGAATTTTGTGAACACTAGGGACAGTGTTCAATTTAAGTGTGGGGTGGGAGTAGTTAGGTGCTGGTTGTTTTGTTGATGTTTATGTTTTGTTGTGATGCCTGAAAAAAATTGTGACCCTGTGATTTTGGTGTTTATGTTTTGTATTGTAGTTCGGTATTGTAATTAATGTGAATCTGTTATGTGCTGTATGGAGTTGTTGTTAGCTGGTTGTGTAAATATTTTTGTTTTATCGAAATTATCGATTATTTTAAATTTTTTGTTGAAATATTTTTATGATTGGATTTCTCGGCGTTTGTTTTCGGTGCTTTTACCGAAATAGTGACCGTTTCCTATGATGGATGGATGATGACCGTCTTAAGGGAAATGTAGTCGATAGGAGTAGATTTTTTATGTTTTTCTTTTTTAATTAAATTTTTTTTCTTTTGTTTGTTTGTATCCCAAACGTGTCATTACTTTATGGTTCGGAATTCTCGTTGCGTGTTGTACATGATATTTAGAATGCAAAGGTGATTCGTATGAAAGCATGCAACTTTGTAAACATATTGAGATGCCTAGACCATAGAGTTCGATTCGGTGTGATTGAGGATTAATGTTTGAATTCTTGTAATTAGCTGATTGAAGAGTCTGTGAATATATCTTGAGTTGATCATGTGCAATGAGTGTGTGGTGAGGTTTCGATTCTTCCATGCTATTATGAAGTGTCTAGAACTTTTCTGGTGTGTGTACGAAATGAAATGAGGGATGTGTATTGTAGGAAAGGATGAAGGCATTTCTTTGATTTAACCGAAAGTTTTTTTTCATTATCGTACCTACCTTGAATGTATATCCTAGTTAGACCATTAAGCCTTTATCCTATTTTTTTTCTTTTGTCGAAAAGGTACAAACTGAGCTTAACCCCTTCTTTTCATTGTCCGTGAATTTGATCCAAAACTCTTAAGCGCTCAAGAAAAGAAATTTTCCCACAGTGTCAAGGAGTGGTAATTGTAAAACGAAAGGAAAAGCGGAAGTGGTGAAAGTAATGAAAAAGTCAAAGGTGCACTTGCCGAATTTAATAAAATGAAGATATATAACTAATCTTTGTTATTAAGTTGAGTGTGCTTAAAGAAATGGGAACAAAAATAAAGAAAGGCTTCAAGAAAGGGGAGGATGAAGGAAGAAACAATACCCATAATGTGGTGGGATGTATAGAAAAGCGCTTAAGGGTGCTAGTTGCTATTATTGGTTAGCCCAGTATGTACTAGTTCCTTAGCTTACATTACAACCCATTAAGTCCTACGTGATCTTACATCACTCATCCTTATATTAGTGGAGTAATACACTAGAGGCAAGCTTATGGGTCATGACATGATGCATGTGAATTCTTTGGGAGAGAGAGCGAAATCGTGTTCATATGCCTCTGCATATAATGTTTTTGAGATCATATGATTGAAAAGGGGGGAATTCTCTTGTGTTGTGAAGGCACATGCTTGACGAGAGATTTAATTTTGTGTCAGATGTCTTGATCAGCTGATTTGCATGAGTTTGCCGAGATCGAGAGTTGACTCTTGAGTCTAGGAGGTCTTAATGTGTTGAATGGCATTGTATTGATGAGACTATGCGTTTTTTCTTGATGATTTGCTATGTAAATAATCGGTATAATCGTAGCTTGAATTGTCGAGCCAAAGTATCTATGATTGGGTGTCAATTGCATGAGATGTGAGATTTTTGTTCGAGGACAAACAAGGTTTTAAGTGTGGGGTAAGTGATCTTGGGCGGAATTATATGCCCATGTAATACTCAAATGCTTCATTTCGTCTTGTTTATCCATTGATATTTGTACATTTTCATATGATTTGTAGTTAAAATGTGAATTTATACTAACCAACATGATTAGTGTTGTTTTGGAGAAAAAACGTAATTTTAGGAAGCTAAGATGCATGTTGGGAGAAATGGGGAATGGACTCGGAAGCGAGCAGTGGAAAAGGCCAAGGAAATGCAGAAAATTAAGGGGCTTCGCGATGGAGCCGTGTCACACTGCCATCACGGAGGCATTCTGCCCCGGATGATTAAAATAGGCCAAGTTCCAGTGATGGTGCACGTTGGTGCCGTGGCACGTTGGCTAATCCATGCGTTGCACGCTGTGGCACGTTGGGCGTAACTAACTGGACGACCGAATTCCAGTAAGGGTCCGCGTTTGTGGCGTGTCACGGAGGCAGTGCTCCGCGATGCACTCCGTGACACGTTGCTTGTAATTCCGGGAAAAATTCTCAATAGTATAAATAGCACACTTAGGTTTATTTTTAATTATTCTGAATTGGTTGAGCAAGAACGTGGGTTACAGGCAGTTGAGGGGACGAAATTCTTAGGGTTCTTCTCTAACTCTTTCATCTTTATTTTAATTGTTTGTATGATTTACACTCATTTAACGATGTTTAATCCACAAATGAGTGGCTAAATTCACTTCTTGTGAGGTTAAGAACATTTGTAGTGGAATGTAATTATTGATCATTTTGGTTTTTCATCTTTTCTTCTATGGTTGTTCTATTAATTCTTGTTCTTACTGCATTAATGTTTGGCCAATATTAATGTATATCTAAAAAATCCGGTTTGCGCTCGAAAGAGAAAGAAATTGGAAAGTTGTGAATTGATAGGATATGATCTTTTCTTGGTTTGGGAAAATTGAGAATTGATTTACCTTCAGAATAGAAATATATCTGAAAGTCGTATTAGTCAATTAAGGAATCGGTTTCGTATGGCTAGAACGTGAATTTCTTCTTATCACAGAAATGTAGGTGGAAGATTCATGATTCTTAAGTTGGATTAAATACGAGAGTTTTAATCCATAGGCAATAATTCTTGACTAGCAACCGGAGGAAAGATTAACCAAGTTGTGTCAATAAATTGCTTCCCTGCATGTTCGTTTTAGCCTCGGCATGCTCATTACTATAGTTTAGACTCAATTTGTACATTTGTTTTAGATTAGTATAAATTAGGAAACAAACTCCCAAAATCTTCTTGAAACTGTTGTCTGCATTATTAGAGTTAGAGTGTATTAACACTTGGTTCGATTATTACCTTGGTCCAGTCCCTGTGGGATCGATACTTGGCTACTCTAGCCATTTTACTACTTGTTCGACCACGTGCACTTGCGTGTAGGCATTCCAAACCACCGAACAAGTACCTCTATTTGATATGATGGAAAAAGGCACTCCATGCAACCAAACTAACTTCCGAATGTACAACTTAGCATACTCCGCCGCTAAGCCGGTAGTTTTGACCGGTAGAAAATGAGCTGCCTTAGTCAACCTATCTACAACCACCTATATAGAGTGATACTGTGGGAAAGTATGAGGAAACCCTGTAATGAAGTACTTATTGATTTCCTCTCACTTCCAAGTAGGGATACCAATGTCCTGAAGCACACCTCCCAGTCTTTGATGCTCAACCTTCACCTGTTGACAATTCGAACACTTAGACACAAACTCTTCTATGTCCTTCTTCATGCCACTCCACCAATATATTTCCCGTAGGTCACGATACATCTTGATGGAACCTAGATGGATTGAATATTTGGAACCATGAGCTTCGTGCATCATCCGCTCCCTCAAGTCACTAGCATCCGGTACACACAAACGACCTTGATATCGAAGCACACCATCTCCCCCTTCTAATATTCCTTCAACTTTACAAAAATAGGATACTCATCTTTCCTAGCCTTAATATCAGTCACTAAAGATGATTCAGATCCATTCTGAACAATGAAACCACCATCTGCCAAGTCAATAAGATGAATTCCTTGTCGTGCAAGTCAATGCACATCCTTCACTAACTCTTTCCTCTCATCATCTACATGAGATACACTCTCCATAGAAAGCTTGCTAAGAGCGTCTGCCACCACATTGGCCTTGGCTGGATGATAAAGGACACTCATATCATAATCCTTAAGAAGCTCCAACCTCCTTCTCTAACGTAGATTTAGATCCTTTTGGATGAACACATATTGTAGGCTTTTTTGGTCAATAAAAATACCTAAATGGACCCCATATAGATTGTGTCTCCAAATCTTCAAGGAAAATACTATCGCCGCCAACTCGAGGTCGTGAGTCGGATAACTCTTTTGATAGACTTTCAGCTGCCTGGAAGCATAGGCTATAACTTTACTATGCTGCATTAATACACAGCCAAGGCCAATCCTTCAGGCGTCACAATATACCACAAGCCCATAGGTACACTCAGGCATGGTCAACACCGGTGCTGAGATGTGCGAGTCTTCAAGTCTTGGAAGCTCTTCTTACAAGCCTCCGACCATTTAAACTTCACTTTCTTTTAGGTCAACTTAATCAATGGTGCTGCAATGGATGAAAACCTTTCGACAAACCTCCGATAATAACTAGCTAAGCCTAAGAAACTCCTGATATCCTAAGGATGGACTAATCTAGGACAATTCTTCACCACTTCTATCTTTTGAGAGTCCACCTGTACACCCTCACTCGACACCACATGACCAAAGAATGCTATTGAGTCTAGACAAAACTTGTACTTGCTGAACTTAGCATATAACTGCGATACTTAAGAGTCTGTAGCACCACCCTCAAATGAGCGGCATACTCCTCCTTGCTCTAAGAGTATATGAGAATGTCATCTATGAACATAATCACAAGCATATCCAAATATGTCTTGAACACTCTGTTCACCAAATCCATAAAAGCTGCAGGAGCCTTCTTAGTCCAAAAGCCATAACTACAAACTCATAGTGACCATACTGAGTCTTGAAGGCTATCTTTGGGATATCACTCTCTCTAACTCTGAGCTGATTGTATTCGGATCTGAGGTCTATCTTTGAAAAACACTTAGCACCTTGAAGAAAGTCAAGAAAATCATCAATCCTGGGGAGAGGATACCTGTTATTGATTGTAACCTTGTTCAATTGTTGATAATCAATGCATTCTTCTTTTGGACAAAGAGCATTGGTGCACCCCACGGGGATTTGCTAGGTCTGATGAAACCCTTGTCTAAGAGATCCTTCAACTGCTCCTTCAACTCCTTTAGCTCAACTAGAGCCATTCTCTAAGGAGGAATAGATATAGGCTGCGTATGGGGAAGAAGGTCAATACCAAAATCAATCTCCCGATCGGGAGGAATTCTTGAAAAATCCTCTAGAAACACTTCTGGATATTCACACACTACAGTAACTGACTGAATAGTTGGGGTTTTGGATGTAGCATACTTAACCCTAATAAGATGATACATGCAACACTTAGAAATCATATTTCTATCCTTAAGGTAGAAAATGAAGCGACTAACAGGCACAACTGAACTACCCTTCCGCTCTAGGACTGGTTCACCCAGAAATCAAAACTCTACCGCACGAGTTCTACACTTTACTGAGGCATAATATGCATGTAGCCAATCCATGCCAAAGATAACATCAAAATTTGTCATGGATAGCTCTACAAAATCTACTGAGGTAAATTGCTGAAGAATTGAGACAGGGAAATTTCTATATACCCGTCGGGCTATAATTGAATCACTATATGGAGTAGAGACTGAGAAGGGTTCTAATAAGATTTTGGGACTGACTCCGAAACTACTGGCAATATAAGGTTTCATAGAAGATAAAGTAGCCCCTTGATCTAACAATGCATATACATTAAGTGAAATACTCATAACATACCGGTGACCACATTTGGTGAAGTCTCCTGCTCTTGTCGAGATGTAAGGGCATAAAACGTATTCTAGCACTGGCCGCCACCCGCACTGGTGGATGAATCCTACTGAGCTGGGGCTGCTGCTGAACTGGTAGCTTGAGCATGACATCCGCTACCACCCTGTCTAGCCAAGGGACACTCCCGGTGCATGTGGCCGAATCTACCACACCCAAAGAAGATATCTGACCCCATCAAGCACTCTGCTATATGATTCTTGCCACACTTCCCACAGGTCGGGAAGGTACACTCTGTCTGCATGCTACTTTGGCCCCTCAAACCTAAAGCTCTACTCCTCTGATCACCTTGCGGTGTGGATGGTGCACTGGCCGATTATGGTACTAGAGCTAATGACCTCTGATGAGACTACTGGAGATGTCTTCCTCCCAATCTCTACTGAGAGAACCCATAGTTGTCTGTCCTGGCCCTCTTGGCCTCTCTCTCTCTTAGATGCAACACCTCCATCTGCTGGGCATACAAAACAAATTGAGGAAAGTTGATGTCCTAATAAAGCATAGAGGTCCTACAATCCTTAACTAGGTAGTATACTACTCCATGTACAAACCTTCTCACCCGAGCTCTCCGATCAGGCACTAGATGCGGTGCATACTTGGACAAAAGAGTGAACTTCAAAGCATACTCCTAGACTGTATGTTACCCTGCTTCAGGTTCATAAATTTAGCTACCTTAATCTCCCTTATCTCACAAGGAAAGAACTGATCCAGAAATGCGGTATGGAACTCATCCCAACTAATGGGCCCTGCTATCCTTCCATTTCCTGAACCAGATGTGCTCAACCTCTTTCAACTGATATGAGGCTAGGTTTGTGCACTCCTTTTCAGTCATCCCCATGATCTGGGTGATCATTAGAACCTCATCAATAAACTCATATGGATCCTCGTCCACCTTTGACCAAATGAACTCCGAAGGGCTCATCCTTAGAAAATATCTGACTCTCGCCGCTATTGCATTCCCATTCTAGAGGGACTTGCGCTACCGTCTAATTGTTGACTTGGGCGGTCAAAGCCTGAGCTAGCCTCTGAATGGAAGACCTAAACTCTACGTAGGCAACCTGATCGAGTACACGATCCTCGGGGGCTGGTGGAGCCTGCTGGTGCCCATACTTGTTTCCATTCTCGTGGTCATTTTCATTCTATTTCTGCTTTTGTTAACTCGGCAAGGAGGCATGATTCTGCAAACGCGTATAGCATGAGTTAGAAGGATAGAGAGACATTTTATCGCATGACATAGATCATCAAAGAAAGGAACATTTCCTAAAACATTTCGTAGTCTCTTCTTCATAAGTGTAGCGCGCTTCACACCCATGAAAAATACTCTACTTAACATAGTGTTCAGACATCCTAGGATGCTTCAAAACCCAATGCTCTAATACCAAGTTTTTTATGGTCCGAATACCAATGCTCTAATACCAAGTTCTCCTTCCTCAGCGAGTTCGGGGATGGAGTGGATGATGAGCCTGGCCGCAGTAGTGATGAGGCCTCCAACAAGATGGGTCACAGTGTTTCCCCCCTCATGTTCAACTTTTATAACAGTTGTTGGGTAGCCCCCGTTTATGGCTTGTAAGACATTTAATTTCTTTCTTGCTTTGGAGCTGTTGGCACTTACTTTCCACTATGGTTTATGGATGCATGTTTGGCATCTTAAGACTTTGGCCGTGTTGGCCCCTTTATATTCTATCATTGTGGTTTTCCTTATGCTTGAATTGCTTGAATGGTTTTTGGTTGCTTTATTCTTTAGGTTGTTATTCGAAATAAGGAGGCTTGGACTTCCTGGAGACATGCATTTTGCCTGTTCATGTCCACTGTAGCGGTCGTCCTACCGCGACAGCAAATCGGTTGCAACAGCACACCTTCTGCTGTAGCGAGATAGCTTTTGTTGCAATGAGACTTGCTAAGTAGAACAACTATCTCAAGGTTTTCTTTTGTCTCTCTAATTAACTCAAGTTAACCCCACCCACCAGTCTTATCATGGGTTTTTATTAATCAAATTTATGTAGATACCAATTAGGCCTGTTGAGATATTCAACTCAGGCGATCAACACAACCAGAAGACATGATGGAAAAGAAATAGGTGGGCTTCCTAAAAGCCTTATTGCTTCCCTAATATTAGACGTGGACGTTTATACATCAACCCGCAGGAGTCTACTCGACATTGCTCTTGTACTTGTAGACCGCTAACCTAGATGCTCTAATACCAATTTTCACGACACAACTAGACAGGCCATAAGGGCACCTACATTGACGTTGCTCTATAGGAGAACCCTTATAACATTTCTATCAATTAGGCCAGAAAATAACTTCAAGCATTTACATTTACTTTTCATTATCAGCTAAAAATTCTCAACAACATATCATTACAAAATCCCCCTAACATGACTCTTCCAAGATCTAGTCTAGACAGGTACAAGAGCTCTATTTGAATACTTGACCAACAAAATGACCCAACTTCATTCGGAAGAGGAACATTGAGGTTGGTGCTAAGTACTCCACATCAATCAAAGAAACTTCAACCTGCCACATCCTACACCCAAAAGAAAAAGGTGTAGCAAGGTAGTATCAGTACACCACACATACTGGTAGGCATCATCGGCCGACTAGGGTTAGTTAATACAATAACATAAAAACCAATATATAATCAACATTACTAAATTCAGAAATTAATTCACTCAGGCGACATTCCACCAAGTTTATTCACTACAATACAGTTTTCATGACTCATCAAGGTTCATGCACCTATCCTATGCTCCTAGTCATTAATTAGCCTATCAGTCTGCCTTTCTCTATTTTCGCTGCAATGAAGGCTTAGGCCGCTACAGTGGATTTGCCGCCGCGGTGATGTGTTCGCTGCAGCGCTAGCTATCTAGCCAGTAATAAGTTTTTACCTAAACCAGCTCTATTTTATTCAGTCATAGGAAATTACAACACTACTACCCTTCTTACTATGACACTACGAATGACCAAGTCTATTTCTACCCTTTATTAACCTCTTTAGTTACCTATAAAATTTCTCGTTCTTCTTTGAAGTGCATCACATAATGAGTCAACTTGCTATCTCATAACACTGCGCGATCTTTCGTTCAAATACATCATATTATTGTCCCTAACCCACCAAATCAAATTAAAACAACCAATCAAACATAATTACAAATTTACTATCCCATGCTCACAATAAAGTCATCAAAACAACATAAAGGAGTCAATTCCCCCAACAGTATAGTACTTGCACATACCTGACCTCATACCACGAACTGTCATAAGATTTTGTACTTGGACTGAGTCTCCCTGTACGATATGCCATACCTGTTCCTCACCTCAAAACCTAAATTCAAGTCGGTATATCCTATATCACACTGGTATATCAATTACCTTTCCACCTCTGCAGCTGTATGTATATCAACCACACTCGCGGAATCTCTATCTCTCAATCATACCATTGGTGATACGACGGGCATACGCCTCCGTCATATCATTGTACACACATGCCAGAGGGTCTTATGTTTTCTCTTCCAGTCATGACCTGCAGGGGACTCTAGAACTCCATGTACTGTATACTCAACCGTATGAACATGCATCATACTATTTGTGTACTCACTTGTACACCCAACCCCGATGGTCTTTTAGCCATGCTTGTCTGTGTACTCTCTCATACCGCTCTCCTGGATGCTCACCTCAGGAATGAGCCACTCGTGTATTCAATCCTTATTAAAAAATATGACTGTTGTAACCTGTTCATTAGAGTTCCTTAACTTCAGCCATTGGCCCCTCATTTACAATCGTATCGATAACTTTCCTTCTATATTATCCGTCATCTCCGTCACACATTTATTTAACGCCAATTCGTCTCCCAATTGGGGGACGCATAATTCCACATCACATAACAGATCATCATATGGCAAGAATTACTCAGTCACACAACAAGTACGATAACATGAAATTAAATCAACCTCATTTCCAAACAATAATAGTAACATTTAATCCAATCAAGTTATAAGATTTCTGACTTGGCTCGCTCACTGGTTTGGGATCCGCTGCAACGGTACTGCTGGCAGTACTGCAACAAGTCTTCATTCCCATTTCACCCATGTTTTGGTTTCTTTGTACCCACCATAATAAAATAGTATCAAACAAGATTACATCAGTAATTATCTTACCATAGTGTCATCACTGATATAGAGAACAATCATTAATTTGAAAAGTACTACACAGACCACAACACATTCAAGTCATTGTGTAAGGGATTACTACCCTATGCCACTCGCTTCATCTCATGCTCAAATATGCTTATAACTTATTAATCAGTTCTTTAATTGCATCCCCTACACAGAGTCTATGTGATTTTGCACGTGTAAGGTTTCGATTTCAAGAAGGAAGACGTCCATACTTATACCCGGGAACATTCTGTCGACTACAGCCGAAAGTTAATCTCCTCAACAATGTTTAACTCAAAGCATAACCTAGAACAAGTATCCATTTATCGGTCTAAGTATCTCCCAGAGGGTTTTACCTCATTATGAGTTTTCATCACCCCTCTTCTAATATACTCCTTAGATTTTCATGGATTCCAGTCAATAGACCATAACATAGTTAAAAGTACACTCCTATTCATCGAAAGCATATAAATCACACATGTATATGTTTAGCTAACCAAAGTTTAACGCAAAAGCGAGTAATACATAGCCTACCTAGGGGCAAAGCTATCGTCCCATTCATCTTCGTCTGCGGCTATCCCATTCTTGATTTCCTCGGGAGAGTTTCGAGCCATGGATGTCGAATTCCACACATGGATCCTCTTGTTTTCCTCCCGAAAGTCTATTTTCTATTTTTAGATGTTTTTAATAAGTCCTCCTCAAGGACTAGGTTATTAATATCCATATCAAAATAGGATTTCAGATTTCTGGTCCGCATCACCCGTTACAGTGGACACCCTTCCCGCTGCAGCGATTTCGCCTTTGCGAAAACCATTCCCATCGTGACGGACGCTCACTTGGGTCTGCCCAATCTCGACTATGCCTGTTTGAATTTTTTTCTCTGTGTGCCCCTTCTTTTGTCGAGGATTTATTGCCAATTTATAAAAAATTTAATTCACTCGATTTTTATGGGATCGGATGCTATAATGGTCATGCAGGTTGTTACATCAGATACCAATTAAAAATTCATTCGTCCCTAAATGGAACTGCAATGTCGAGGTGGGGTTAAAACGACTACTGCAATTTTCCTTTTACTTCTGGTCAGCGTCGGGACTTGTCAGCTTTTGTGTTCCAAACTCCGAACTGTCTATTTTCTGAACCCCTGTACTTACACCTTATTCCAAATTTCATCACGTACCGCCGATAGTTCTAGCGGGGTCATAATTACTTGCCTAGGTTTTAACCTAGACCCAAATGTCAATTCACGTTGTTACCTTCCTTCGTTGTCAAGGATATTTCCCTCTCTACCTGAACATCTTAGGTATTACTGATTCGTCAGATGTCTTGGACCAATTTTTCTTGAACAGGCGAGGTTCGACCATAGAATTTCAACAGTTACTGTATTTGACAGTCCATTGTTGATAATGCTCAAACTCAGACTTCCTAACAAAGTATGAAGTGATCGTTGTTAATAAAGAACCCAAATAAGAGGCTGGGGTCGAACCTACGGGGAATAGGGTAAGATTTGGACTAATGCCAGTAGTTGAACTTGTTGGTGAGTTATCTCCAATTGGGGGGTTTTAAAGAAAACAATATTAAAACAAGATTATATTCTTGATTTAAATAAAGATTTTCAAAAAACTAGGGCAAGTGTTCCTTATTCATGGATTCATAACTTCTTCGGATATAGACACATGATTAATCCCAATGCTTACTTGTAGAACTGATAACTAGGATTCATCCAAACGACTGGTTCATCCCTATTGGATGACTTTACTCAATCACTAGGTCAGGTATTGATAATGCTCAAACTCACACCTCCTTCTGAAGTATGAAGCGAACTTTGTCAATAAAGAACCCAACTAGAGGCTAGGGTCGAACCCATAGGGAATATGGAAGATCTAGACTAATGATGATAAGTGAACTTATTGGTAAGTTATCTCCAAATTGGGGGGTTTTGAAGAAAACAATAGTAAAACAAGAATATTACTGTGAGTTAAATCAAGATTTGCAAATAACTAGGGTATGTGTTCCAAGTGGGTTCATAACTATTTCGGGTATACACATGTGATCAATCCCAATACTAACTTGTATAACTGAGAACTAGGGTTCATCCAAACGAACATCCCTATTAGATGACTATACTCAATCATCGGGTCAGGTCTCATGAGTGATTTCAAACTAACCATTATCAATATGTTCCAAATTTAGCTATCCTACGACCAGAACTCAAGTTAATACAATTATAATCAAGATCAAGTCTTTGTTGTAATTCTCTTTTCTTAATCTCTACCTTTCTAGGTTCAAGAAAGTAATGAATTTGGGCAAGTCCTAACATTGTACACCGTTAAGAAATGTTTAAGTATGAAGAGAATACAATACAAGCTTTTTTCATTAGGTTTGAATCACTTTTGTGCAACCCTAGTTTTAATCTACCATGGTTCCCACAACCCCTAGTTGTGGAGGGTTTATCCTCTCATGGTTGTAAGATTATAACTTGCATTCAAAAACAAAAACATGATTAAATACTTACATCAATAGTGGAGAGAAAAACTTCATTGATTATGCAAGAACAATTTCAAGAACAATCGATAAAAATCAAGAATTGACCCAAGAAAGTGTTGATCACACGTAAACTAATTAAACTCTATGTTTTCTGTTGATTCTCTGTTCGTTAGTAATGAAAATAAAACATAAAAGGTATTTATACAGACATCAGAAACCTTTTCCTAAGCTAACAGGGAGATTTTCCATAAATGGCATCGCCTGTGCCACGACTGGTCATACGACCCATAGCAGGATTGTACGGGTCATAATTGCCTCTCATACGTCCTTGTCTTTCTAAAATTTTGGCTAAGTGTTGGGAGCTAGTACGACTCGTACCTTCTTCCTATGGGTCATACAATGCATCTGTGGCTTAGTCTTGAGAACTCTATCATCTTCTGGAATGCTTTACGAGTGTTATTGTACAACTCATACCTTTTATCTATGACTCGTACTGCTTGTAGTGTCTGAAATTTCACCAAGTATTCAATAGTCACTGGAGCTCATCACAGCTCATGATACGGCTCGTATGTAAGTGTTATGACTCGTGGGTTCCACCTGTACCAAGAGGTTTCCTAGTGCAAATTCTCTAAAGTTTTCCACGACTCTAGTTATGGCTCGTACCATCCTAGAACGACTCGTACTGAGAGTCATATGTTTCCTTCTTCTCTATTCAGCCTCCTGAACTTTATCAAGGTTCTCAGTACGACTCATAAAATCAAGGTACGGCTCATACTGAGACTGGTACTTTGGCTGATTTTTTGCATTTTCAGGCTATGCATATCTTTGCTCCAACACTTATTTTCCCTGATATCAAAGTAAAAGTGCCTTATATCCATATAAACACACCTAAGTCAATGCCATTTTTTTAATTTTAAGCATCGAAAGTGCTCTAAACTCATAACACATCAAGTCTCATGAGCGATTTTAAACTAGTCATTATCAATATGTTTCAATTTAACTATCATGCGACCACAACTCAAGTTAATACAATGATCATAAAGACCAAGGCTTTGTTGTAATTCTCTTTTCCAGATCTCTACTTCTCTAGGTTCAAGAAAGTAAAGAATTTGGGAAAGTCCTAACATTGTACACCATTAAGAAACATTTAAAGATAAAGAGAATACAATACAAGTGTTTAGTATTGGTTTTGAATCACTTTTGTGTAACCCTATTTCGTTAATCCATCATGGTTCCCACAACCCCTAGTTGTGGAGGTTTTAGCCTCTTATGGTTGTAAGATTACAATTGCATTCATATACAAATACGTAATTAAATACTTACAACAACAATTAGAAGAAAACCATATTTGAATATCAAAGAACAATCTCAAGAACAATGTAGAAAATCAAGAATTTGATCCCAAGTATTGCTCCTCAAAACTTGGTAAAAATTCACAAATAATATACTTCTCACGTCTACTACTTCATTTCCATGTTCTCTAACTAAAATAATATATAAAAGCTATTTATACAGACATTATAAACCATTTCCTAAGCTAATGGGGAATTTTCCATATCCGACGCCGACTGTGTCACGACTGGACCTACAACCCGTAGCAGGATTGTACGGGTCGTACCTACTTCTCGTACGCCCTTAGTTGTTGCAGATTTGTTTAAGTGTTGGTAGGCTTGTATGACTCATATCACAGTCCTAAGAGTCGTACAATGCATTTGTGGTTTGGCCCTGAGAACTCTGACATCTAAGGAATATTTTAACAAGTGTTATGGTACAACTCGTACCTTCCTCCTACAACTCATACCGTTTGTTGTGTCTGAAGTTTTTCCAAGTCCTAAAGAATCTTCTGAAGTTCACCATGGCTCATGTTACGGTTCATATGTTGGTGCTACGATCCGAGAGTCCATCTGTACCAAGAGTCTGCCTTTGTGCAATTTTCTCTGAACAATTCCAAGACTCCAGTTACGGCTCGTACCATCTTGGTACAGCTCGTACTGAGAGTCGTATGTTAGTTTCCTCTTACTTCAACCTTCTGAATTTCATCACGGTTATTAGTATAGCTCATACAATCAAGGTACGAATCGTAATGAGAGTTGTACTTGGCTGATTTTCTACATTTTTAAGCCTCTTTTGCACATTTTTGCTTCAACACTTATTTTCCCTAAAATCAAAGTAAAAGTACCTTATATCCATATAAAAAGGTACCCCATATCCATATAAACATACCTAAGTCCATGCTATTTTCTCAGTTTTACACGTTGAAAGTGTTGTAAACTCACAGCACATGAACACCCTCAATTCAAGACTTTGCATGTCCTCAGGCAAAGAAAATAAAAACTAAACAAGATGTTTAACTAGAAAATAAACCTAGGATACTACATCCAACATCAATCATAACTTTCACTATAAACTCAAAAAGCTTTTGACCCTTTTTCCCATGAACCGAATTAGCACATGCACTATAAGCAATCACAAAACATGATAAACAGGGATCAAGATATGACATCTAACTATTAACAGATAGTCAAGTCATCACCAATGCTTTTTATATAGACCACAAGTAGAATTAAACACAAACCATGTACCCTCACAGTAAATGAAGTCCCCCACTCGCAGATATAGTAAAATATGAAACATGGAACTGATCAAGTAAGAGTTTTACTCTCAGAAAGAAGTTCAAATATTACATATCGGATATCATATGCTTTCCCGTATTTTCTCTACTTTGATTTGTCAGATGGTCAGGCTAGGATCACTATAGGATTTGCTTTGGCTTGAAATGTAGGCTTACAGGATGGGTATGATAGATATGGAATCTTTTAAGTGACTAAGCCCCTCCTTGGTACTACATACATGCGGCTCCATTTTTTCACTTTTTCACCCTTCTTGCTTTTTTCACTTTTTCCTCCTTTTCACCCTTTTTATGCACTTGTATGAGTGTGGTGTGTTTCTTCAATCTTTTCATGCATCATTCTCTTTTTGTATTTTCTTTTTCAATTTTTTCTTTTCTTTTTCTTTTTTCTTTTGTCACACCACACCTCTTTTTTCACCATTTTTTCTTCTCTTCCTTTTTTACCTTCCCACTATTTATGTACCCCTACTCTAGCCACCCTCAACTTAGGCATTTTGCCTATGTTGAGGTTCACAATGTCCAAGGAGGGACCAGGGCCAAAAATAGGTTCATTATAAAAATGGGTATGGTTAATTGTTTAATTATAGAAAAATGGTCTATTTAAGACTCAAAATTGGGATCAAGGGAATCATATCATTTTTGGTAGGGTCATTTAAGCCAAAAAGCGATCTATGATCCTTTCCTAACCAACTATCCTAAAACCTATGTAAAGACCAATCCGTCAAGTTCTAGATCCTCTACATAGTATTGAACTAGGTATCACACCTCACTCGCTCATGGTACATGTCTTGCATTAACTCTACATGTCCGGTTTATACATGGCTTAACAAAACATATACATTCAAATATACTAAATGACATAAAAATCCACATAAATCATGCTTGCAATCACAAGTACACAACTAATCATCAAAAAATTTAAAACAGGATCAATTTTTTTTAAACCTACAAAATTAGTACAATTTATTGGTTGAGTACTCCTAAGCTACTTTCTAATTAAACAAAAATCACAAAAATAAAATCCTAAACATGCTGGTTCTACTAGATAGCATGCTCAAGGAAAAAGAAACACGGAAAGAAAAACCCTCGGACGAATCAAAATCTCAAAAATTACAAGTACATCCCCTCCCCTTTTTAAAAAGCATGCTTCATCCCCAAAGCATAGAATATAAAGCAGAGGGAAGGGAACATACCTACAGCACACTAAGCACTCCTGTCGTCCTATGGAGGAGGTACCTCCGCTGCAATCATGGCACTGGTGGTGGCCGACGCACTCAGTGGTGTATCAATAGGGGGAGTGGTTATCCTCTCAGTAGTAACGGTTGTCTCTACGACCTCTAGAATCATCTGGGCTAAATGTGGCTCACCTGAAGGGTCTCTGCCACTTGCAAGCTCCGCCTGGGCTGTGGTGGAGCTACCCGCTCCTCTAGCTCTCTCAAGAAGCTCTAACTGATGCACGTCGTGAGTCCACTAACTCTCTAATCTCACCCTCTTGTGCTCTCTTTTCTCTCTTTTTCTCTTCTTCTTTGGGGTCTCGTCTCCAATATCCTCGGAGATCCTCTTTTTCCCTTTCTCTTTGTCTGCTCCTGGGGGCTTCCAATAAGTTGCCAGAACAAGCTCCTTGTCAATAACAGCATCGAGGTCAGGAAGAGTGGGGGCTGCTATGATTGTCGGGTGCCGTGATGACTGCTCAACCACTTGACTCTGAAGAGCCCCCAACTCCTCATGAAGGCTGCCCATATCAGTCTGCTCGACTATGTGCATGTTGAAACTATTCTTGAACCCATCTAATCTGGCATATAGGGCTTGTGCAACTGACATGATCTCAGCCTTTACCCAAGGTTTGACATTCTCCATCATCGATTGAACCTTTTTCTTAGCTATGGTCAGTCTCTCAAACAACTTTTGGAGAAATTCCTGAGGCACTAGGATGTACCCAGCTGTAGTCTGGATGGGGAGGCTCATAGGTTGTGTGGAAGAGGTGTTAGGAGCTACATCTGAATGACCAGCATTTGTAGCTGGAGTCTCACCTTGCTCCTATGAAGTGGGGGCATTCACTTGTGCACCCCCAATTGCCTGTGATACTGGAACTGCGGTGGAAAGTTGGGCCCGACTTACCGGGTTCATCTCATCCCAGATTAGGCCAATGTCAGCAATTCTTTGTCCTCCAATCAGGTTCTCCTCACCACAAAGCACCTTGATGCCTGCTTCTATGCATATTATGAAAATAAGGCTCGAGAATGGGATGGTAGTGCTCAATCCCATTGCCAGATCCTGCATCTCCTCTGTAATGACCCTCGGGATGTTGATGGGGTATCTGGACATGATACAAGCCACCAAAGCTTCTCTTTCTGCGCTGAGGATATTATCATTGACAGTCGGTGCCAATCGGTGGTGCACTAACATCTAGCAGGCCTTTTCTATGAAGTTTAAGGAGTTCTTTGTAATCTACCTGCCGCTAGTGACCCACTCTGCCTCTTTTTTGTCCTTAGTGATCACGCCGGACAACCATTGTATCTACCTCCGCCTCTCATCAAAACTGAGCTATTTGATCTATTTCAAAGCCTCCACCCGATAGTTATATTCTGGCGTAGCATGTGGTGGTATGAATTGGGGCCCATATAATACCTGAGCAATAGTGCGCTCGGATATAACAACCTCTCAACCTCTACTAGGATGCTCTCCAGCTTGGGTTGATCTTTCACCTTTTTTCGCTCTTTTGCTTTCTGCTCCATTGTTTCCAAATAATTGGCGTAGAACTCCCAGATAATTTTTGGAGTATTTCGGTTTGGGGTCCTAGCCATCCAATCAAATCCATAGAAATTGAATATCTGCTTCATCTCCTCCACTTCATTTAATGAATTTGTGAGGATCCGTGGCTCTTTCTGAATGCTCTACCTAGGTTTGTTCTTGGCGGTGAGAGCAATGCCTTGTTCATATATTTCCTGGGCTCCTGGTACTCTCTATCGGATGGTGCTGTTCTCCCTAGGTCTGCTCCTATTAGGCATTTAGTGCCTCCTCTTCTAATCAGAACTCACTGCTTGCATCTCCGGATTGGGCCTACCCAGACCCCTCTTCTTCGTTAGAGTCGCTCCCAGACTCTTAAGCTCTTTCCTCTGCTCCCTTCTCAGACTGGGAGCACCAGCAGATGTGGTAGTAGTCACCACGGCCTGGGCTTTGGCCTTCACGCTAGTGGTTGGCTCTCATCAATTTCCGATGTATTGACCCTGTATTCCTCTAATGAACCAGTGGGAGGGTTGCCCGCTTGATCTTTTTCGGAGGACTCATCAAGCAACGTCCTCCGAGCAGTTGCCTTTGATGCTTTACGTTTCTACTTCATTGTACCTATGGAGAAAAGGGGTTAGGATTCCATATCTGAGAAAAAGAAAGCAAGGAAAATTCCTTTATAATTTATCATGGGTCAACAACACGGGTCATACCTTGGAGGTACAATTCGTACTGAGACCCGCAATATCTCAAGTCAATGTTACGCCTCTGAGGTACGACTAGCAACATGAAGATACAGTCTGTACCACAAGTCGTATGAGGATTCCTCTTTAAAATAATTGTTCTGTATTTTTCCACAACTCATGTGTCACGACTCGAACATAGGCCCGAATCGAGACACGGGACAAGGAAACCCAAGAGACCCCAAGCCGACCCATGGCATTAACATTCATCTAACTCAATCAATTAAACAAAAGGATTGACATGCTAATTTAAGCAGAAGTCTGTAATAAGAATAACATCAGAAATACACGAATCTGAAGCCGAATACATTCTATTGCCTGAAAAGCCTCTAAGTCTGATGAGTTGATGGGGCAAGACCCCAACTAACTCTCTAATACTGAAACTAAAATTACATCAATATCTGAAAGCAAACAGTCCTTGGAAGATGAGGACTCACCACTAAGCTGGGTGCTAACTCTGGAACTCGCTACTGACGGAGTTGAGTTTGAGTACTGGGCCTGTATCATAAAATGATACAACATAGAGTATGTGATCGTTACGTGAAATGTACTGAGTATGCAAGGTAAGTAAAACCACTTAATAAGTAAAATCATTTAAAACATGCATAATGTAAAACATAAACAACATAAGAATCTGAGAGGAGGGTTTGCATGCTATCTTTCTGAAATCATGATCTCAACATAACATAACATCATAACTGAATCGATTGACCCAAAGCTGAAATCTATTAATCATAAGTAAAGCTGATCATTGGGTTAAACCTGCTTTAGAACATATGTAGATGCTTATATATCATAAACGATAAATATGCATAACTAAAATTATGAGGAACAATGGGAGACTCGTCTTTCAACCGACGTACCATGATAGAGCTTACGTGGTCCCAACTATCACACTCAAATGGGTTGTGCCGTCCAAAGCCTTGCCAGGGCTAAAGACGATACCATGATATCAATATCAAGCTCGTGGCCCAATCGGGTAGGGGATAGCTCACATAGGAGGTCCCAATATAATCTGATCATACCTATGTTGGTGCGTAGTTTAAGGCATAAGGTTGACTGACCCATAGCCTACTCCGTGCTAGACACTACTCCCAAAAACATGCATATGCTCTCCATCGTTTTACAACGAAGCTGACCATTGTCTATTGATGAAGCTGAATAATCATGAATACATAAATCAAAATAATACATGAGGAGCCTTGACTCAAACCATACCACAAGTTGAACATAAATGGGAGTCTTCGCTCCAAAACCATGTGGTAAGCTAAATTCGTAAAATCATAAATATACTTGAACATGTGGCCATTGCCTGATACTTTAACATGCTTGAAAATAATTCACTTGAAAACATGATCATAAACATGGGTAACTTGAAAACATGTTTTTCATCATAAATATCTCATCATACTAGAATATTCATCATAAATTTCAACTTTCATGAACTTCTCATAATTGGGCATTTTAGTTTATAAAGCTAGAAACATGATTTTCATTGAAAACATCATAAAACTTTCCCATAAATCATAATTCGATAGTAGAAACTCATTTAAATCATACCCATGTAGAGAATTTGGAATTTCATGCATTAGGTTAAAACCCCGTTGAGTTTACATAGGAATTTCCATGATTTAGAGAGAGATTAGGCATGGGGTGTGAACAGATTCACCCATTCATAACTCTACATACCTGATTAAAGCTGATTCTTACACTTCCTTGAATGGCCTAGAAGAAATTGAGAAGAATTGGAAGGACTTAAGCTTGATCTCCTCTCTAACTTCCTAACTTTGCATGCATAGGTTTAGAATAGGTTAAAATGACTTAACCTATCTTAATACACTCTGAAAATGGTTTAAAACGATGTAGTATAGGACCTTAGAGCATAGAAATGATGAGAATACCCTTAATAACTTCGCAGAAAATAACTGCTCGTCAGTCCCCAAGAGGGACCTAATGAGTCGTTACTACCATCCATGAGTCATCACATCAGTCATGAAGTCCAGTTCCATTAATCCTTAGGCTATTGATTACCTGATGCCCACGACCCATCCCATGAATCGTGGGGACTTTCCATAGGGTACACTGCCAGACCCCCTTCACTTTCCTCAATCCCTTGCCCACGTCTGACTCGATTTTCAATTTTCTCCATTTCAACTCTCGGGTCTGATCTTTGGACTTACGGGGTATTACAATATCTCCCCCTTAGGAATATTCGTCCTTGAATGTTGGAAAAACATGCAGAAAAGTAGAGAAATGTAGTCATCATATTCAAATATTGATTATTTAAGCTAAAAACTGACAGAATGACTACCTCGGGACTTAACTACATAGCTGAACTGAATTCATGATTCACACATCCATCCACATAGCCAAAAGAAGCTAGAGCACATGAACTAAACATGAAAACTAAATAGAGTACTAGGGAAAAAATTGATACCTCAAACTAAAACTGAGCCGGAGGGGAATAGGTGTGGGTATCTAGCCACAATATCCGCTTCAGCTTCCTATGTAGCTCCCTCAATCCACTGATTCCTCCATAAAACTTTGACCGAAGCTACTTCCTTGTTCCTTAGCCTTCGAACCTGACGATCCAGTATTTCCACCGGAACCTCCTCATAACTAAGGATGTCTTTCACACCAACACGGTCCACCAGGGCAACTAGAGATGGATCACCCAAACACTTCTTTAAGAGCGATACATGGAAAACAAG
Source organism: Datura wrightii (assembly GCA_035772735.1). NCBI lineage: Eukaryota > Viridiplantae > Streptophyta > Magnoliopsida > Solanales > Solanaceae > Datura > Datura wrightii. The sequence goes on from JASDFA010000018.1 coordinate 152,863,999, forward strand.
ATGCACGGAAGCTAATTCTGAGGGCAACTCCAATTCATATGCCACCTTGCCAACCCGTTTCACAATCCGGTAGGGACCAACATAACGAGGGTTGAGTTTTTCTTTCCTTCGGAACCTCATCACTCCCTTCATGGGAGACACCTTTAGAAATATACAATAATCCACTTCGAACTCGAGTTCTCTCCTTCTCACATCGGCATAGGACTTTTGGTGACTTTGAGTCATTTTCAACCCATCCCGTATGAGCTGAACCTTCTCCATAGCCCCATGGACTGAATCTGGTCCTATCATCACAGCTTCACCAACTTCGATCCAACCAATAGGCAATCTACATCTCCGCACGTAAAGCCCCTCAAAAGGAGCCATCTGAATGCTGGAATGGTAGCTATTATTGTATGCAAACTCGATAAAAGGAAAATGATCATCCAACCTACCTTTGAAGTCAATCACGTATGCTCTCAATATGTCTTTGAGAGTCTGAATTGTCCACTCCGCTAGACCATCCATTTGCGGGTGAAATGCTATGCTGAGCTTAACCTGAGTACCAAGTCCTTCTTTAAATGACCTCCAAAACTGAGAGCAAATTGGGTTCCTCTGTCTGATATGATAGACAAAGACACTCCATGCAATCGAACTAGCTCTTGAATGTATAGTTTTGCATAATCCTCCGCCAAATTCATGGTCTTGACTGGTAGAAATGAGCTACCTTAGTCAACCTGTCCACAACAATCCAAATGGAGTCATATTATCATCGAGTGCGAGGCAACCCCTGTTATGAAGTCCATATCGATTTCTTCCCACTTCTAAGTAGGAATGTAAATATCTTGGAGCACACCTCTGGGTCTTTGGTGCTCGACCTTCACTTGCTGATAGTTCGGACACTTATCCACAAATTCTGCGATGTCTTTCTTCATGCCATTCCACCAATAGACTCCCCATAAGTCACGGTACATCTTGGTGGGCATCTAGATGGATTGAATATCTGGAACCGTAAGCCTCATACAACATCCAATTTCTCAAATCATGAACTCCGGAACACACAAGCGACCCTGGTATCAAGCACACCATCTTCCCCTTTGGAGAAGACCTCTACCTTCTGATCCTGAACGGCCTCCTTTAACTTTACCAAAATAGGGTCTTCGTCTTGCCTAGATTTTACATCAGTCACCAAGGACGATTCCCATCCGTTATGAACAATCACCCTGCCATCGGTCGAATCAACCAACCGAACTCCCAACCTTGTAAGTCGATGCATATCCTTCACCAGCTCCTTTCTCCCCTCATCCACATGGGACACACTCTCCATAGAGAGTCTACTAAGTGTATCCGCTACTACATTAGCCTTGCCCAGATGGTAAAGGACACTCATGTCGTAATCTTTAAGTAGCTCCAACCGCCTCCTTTACCGAAGATTGAGATCCTTTGGGGTAAACACATATTGTAGACTATTATGATCCATAAATACATCCACGTGGACCCCATACAAATAATGTCTCCATATCTTCAAGGTGAATACCAACACGGCCAATTCAAGATCATGGGTCAGGTAATTCTTCTTCTGAACTTTTAGTTTTCTAGAAGCATATGCTATAACTTTGCCATGCTGCATCAATACACACGCAAGTCTGATCCTTGAAGAATCATAATACGCCACAAACCCATCGGTACCCTCTAGTAGGGTTAACACCGGTGCTGAGGTGAGTGGAGTCTTCAACTCTTGGAAGTTGTTCTCACAAGCCTCCGACCATTGGAATTTCACCTTTTTTTGGGTCAACTTGGTCAAGGGTGCTGCAATAGATGAAAAACCTTCAACGAATCTCCGATAGTAGCCTACTAAGCCCAAGAAACTCCTGATATCTGAAGGATTCACCGATCTAGGCCAGTTCTTCACTGCTTCTATTTTCTGAGAATCCACCTGTATGCCCTCACTTGATACCACATGACCCAAAAACGCTACCGAGTTCAACCAAAACTCACACTTGCTGAATTTGGCATATAATTGGCGATCCTTGAGAGTCTATAGCACCACTCTCAAATGAGCGGCATGCTACTCCTCGCTCTAAGAGTATATCATGATATCATCAATGAACACAATCACAAACATATCCAAATATGGCTTGAACACACTATTCATCAAATCCATAAAAGCTGCAGGAGCATTCATAGTCCAAAAGACATAACTACGAATTTGTAATGACCATACTGCGTCCTGAAGGCTGTCTTTGGGATGTCGCTCTCCCGAACTCTAAGCTGATGGTACCCGGATTTTGAGATCTGTCTTTGAAAAGCGCTTGGCCCACCCTGAAGATGGTCAAATAAATCATCAATCCTAAGTAGAGGATACCTGTTCTTGACGGTGACCTTGTTCAATTGCCGGTAATCAATGCACATACGAAGCGAATCATCTTTCTTCCGGACAAAGAGAACTTGTGCACCCCATGGGGACTTGCTTGGTCTAATGAAACCCTTATCCAAAAGATCCTTCAACTACTCCTTTAAATCTTTTAGCTTGGCTAGAGCCATCTTGTAGGGAGGAATAGATATAGGTTGGGTGTCGGGAAAAAGGTCAATACCAAAATTGATTTCCCTCTCAGGAGGTACACCCGGTAAATCATTAGGGAACACTTCTGGATACTCGCATACTACTGGAACTGACTGGATAGTCAGGGTCTCGGAATTCGCATCCTTAACCCTAACTAGATGGTATATACAACCTTTGGAAATCATCTTTCTAGCCTTAATATAGGAAATGAAATGACCTACAAGCACAGCTGAACTACCCTTCCACTCTAAAACTGGCTCACCCTAAAATCTGAACTCTGCTGCCTGGGTTCTACAATTAACTGAGGCATAACGTGCAAATAGCCAATCCATGACAAGGATAACATCAAAACCGGTCATGGCTAACTCTACTAAATCTGCTGAGCTGATTTTATGAAGGACTATGACCGGGCAGCCTTTATACAGCCATCTAGCTATGACTAAATCACCTACTGGAGTAGAGACTGAGAAGGGTTCTAACAAGACTTTGGGACTGACTTCGAAATTACTAGCCATGTAAGGTTTCAACAAAGACAAGGTAGCCCCCAGATCTAACAAAGAATATACCTCAAGATGGAAAACTTGTAACATACCAGTAACCACATCGGGGGAAGTCTCCTACTCCTGACGGGACGCGTGGACATAGAATCTATTCAGGCACTGACCGCCATTCGAACTAGTCAAAACATCTTGCTGGAAGGGTGTGCTGCTGGAGCTACTGAAATAGAAGCTATTCCTTGACCCCCATCATGGCCTTGTCTTGATGTTGGGCAATCTCTGAGCATATGTCCGGGCTTCCCACACCCAAAGCAAGCACCTATCCTACCAAGCACTGGCCTGTGTGCCCCCGACCACACCTACTGCAAACTTGGATGCTAGAATCTGTGGGCCTGCTGCTCTGACCCGTAGAGCTTGATGCTCGCCCTCTCTGGTCGTACCTAGGTTTGGATGGCACACTCAACACTGAAGATGTTGGGGATGAAGATCTCTAGTGAATCTGATGTCTGTGCCCACCACTCGACCTCGGCTAAGAGAACCTGTAGCTATTGGTTCTAGCCCTCTTGGCCTCTCTCTCCCTCATATGCACCGCCTCCATCTGCTGGGTACAAGACTATCCGAGGGAAATTCATATCCTGGTGGAGTATAGCGGTCCTAAAATCCTTGTCCAAATAGCCCGTCATGCCATAAACGAACCGCTCACCAGCGCCCTAAGAGAGACCACTAACTCTAGGGCTTACCTTGATAAGCGTGTGAACTCAATGGCATACTCCTGCACCATCATTTTCCCTTGTTTAAGATTCATGAACATGACTGCCTTCAACTCCTTCATCTCCCAAGGGAAGAACCGATTTAGGAACGCAACATGAAACTCCTCCCAAGTGACAGGGCTTGCTCCGACGGCCCTACAATCCTTCCATTCTCGAAACCAAATGTGTGCGACCTCTTTCAGCTGTTATGAGGCCATCTCAGCACACTCAAATCCATTCACCCCCATGACCTGGGTGTTCTTCACAATACCATCAATGAACTCATGTGGGTCCTCCTCTTCTTTTGACCCAAGGAACTCTGGCAAGTTCATTCTCAATAAATCTCTGACGCAAGCTGCAGCCATATTTTCTTTTTGCGGAATATGCGCCACTGCTTGCAGATTGACTTGAGTTGTCAAGGCCTTTGCTAACATCTGAAGAGCTGCCTGAAATTCAGCATGGGCAACCAGCTCCGGTGCAATGTGCTCTTTGACTAGTAGGGCTTGTTGCTGCCCATCTCTATTGCCATCCTTGTGGCCAACCATGAACATATCCAAATATGGCTTGAACACACTATTCATCAAATCCATAAAAGCTGCAGGAGCATTCTTAGTACAAAAGACATAACTACAAATTTGTAATGACCATACTGCGTCCTGAAGGCTGTCTTTGGGATGTCGCTCACCCAAACTCTAAGTTGATGGTACACGAATTTTGAGATCTATCTTTGAAAAGCCCTTGGAACCATGAAGATGGTCAAATAAATCATCAATCCTAAGTAGAGGATACCTGTTCTTAATGGTGACCTTGTTCAATTGCCGGTAATCAATGCACATACGAAGCGAACCATCTTTCTTTCAGACAAAGAGAACTTATGCACCCCTTGGGGACTTGCTTGGTCTAATGAAACCCTTATCCAAAAGATCCTTCAACTACTTCTTTAAATCTTTTAGCTCGGCTAGAGCCATCTTGTAGGGAGGAATAGATATAGGCTGGGTGTCGGGAAAAAGGTCAATACCAAAATCGAGTTCCCTCTCGGGAGGTACACCCGGTAAATCATCAGGGAACACTTCTGGATACTCGCATACTACTGGAACTAACTGGATAGTCGAGGTCTCAGACTTCGCATCCTTAACCCTAACTTGATGGTATATACAACCTTTGGAAATCATCTTTCTAGCCTTAATATAGGAAATGAAATGACCTACAGGCACAGCTGAACTACCCTTCCACTCTAAAACTGGCTCACCTGAAAATCTAAATTGTACTGTCTGGGTTCTACAATTAACTGAGGCATCGGTCATGGCTAACTCTACTAAATCTGCTGAGGTGATTTTCTGAAGGACTATGACCGGGCTCCCTCTATACAACCATCTAGCTACGACTGAATCACCTACTGGAGTAGAGACTGAGAAGGGTTCTGACAAGACTTTGGGACTGACTTCGAAATTACTAGCCACGTAAGGTGTCACCAAAGACATGGTAGCCCCCGGATCTAACAAAGCATATACCTAAAGATGGAAAACTCATAACATACCAGTAACCACATTGGGGGAAGTCTCCTGCTCCTGACGGGACGCTTGGGCATAGAATTTGTTCAGGCGCTGACCGCCAGTTGAACTAGTCGAAACACCTTGTTGGAAGGGACGTGCTGCTGGAGCTACTAAACTAGAAGCTGGTCCTTGACCCAAGTCATGGATTTGTCTTACTGTTGGGAAATCTCTGAGCATATGTCTGGGCTTCCCACACCCAAAGCAATCACCTATCCTACCAAGCACTGGCTTGTGTGCCCCTGACCACACCAACCGCAAACTGGGATGCTAGAATCTGCGGGCCTGCAGCTCTGACCCCTAGAGCCTGATGCTCGCCCTCTCTGGCCGTGCCTAGGTCTGGATGGCACACTCAACAGTGAAGATGTTGGGACTGAAGATCTCTAGTGAATCTGATGTCGACGCCCACCACTCGACCTCAGCTGAGAGAACCTGTAGCTATTGGTTCTAGCCCTCTTGGCCTCTCTCTCCCTCATATGCACCACCTCCATCTGCTAGGCATGCAATACTATCCAAGGGAAATTCATATCCTAGTGGAGTATAGCTGTCCTACAGTCCTTTTCCAAATAACCCGCCATGCCATGAGCACCCTCTGATCAACCACTAACTCTGGGGCTTACCTTGATAAGCATGTGAACTCAATGGCATACTCTTGCACCGTCATTTTCCCTTGTTAAGATTCTCGAACTCAGCTGCCTTCAACTCCTTTATCTCCCAAGGGAAGATCCGATTTAGGAACGCAACATAAAACTCCTCCCAAGTGACAGGGCTTGCTCCGGCAGCCCTACAATTCTTCCACTGTTGAAACCAAATGTGCGACCTCTTTCAGCTGATATGAGGCTATCTCGGCACACTCAAATCCATTCACCCCCATGACCTGGGTATTCTTCACAATCTCATCAATGAACTCATGTGGGTCCTCCTCTACTTTTGACCCAAGGAACTCTGGCAAGTTTATTCTCAATAAATCTCTGACTCAAGCTGCAACCATATTATCTTTTTGCGGAATATACGCCACTGCTTGCTAATTGACCTGACTGGCCAAGGCCTATGCTAACATCTGAAGAGCTACCCAAAATTCAGCATGGGCAACCGGCTCCGATGCATGGTGCTCCTAGACTAGTGGGGCTTGTTGCTGCCCATCTCTATTGCCATCCTTGTGGCCATTTCCATTTCCATTCCTCCTACCATTTACTCTATGAGGAGCCATGATTCTGCAATCGCGAATAGCATGATTTAGAAGGATAGGGAGACATTTCATCGCACGACATAGATCATGAAAGAAGGAAACATTTCCTAAATGTCTCATAGCTTCTTCATCATAAGTGTGGCGCGCTTCACACCCATGAAAAAGGCTCTACTTAACGCGGCTTTCAGATACCCTAGGACACTTCAAAACCTATTACTCTGTTACCAAGTGTGTCACGACTCGAACATAGGCCCGGATTGAGACACGGGACAAGGAGTCCCCAGAGACCCCAAATCGACCCATGGCATGAATATTTATCTAACTCAATCAATTAAGAAAAAGGATTGACATGAAAATCTTAGCGGAAGTCTATAATAAGCATTACATCTCAAATACACGAATCTTAAGTTGAATACATTCTATTATCTTAAAAGCCTCTAAGTCTGCTGAGTTGATGGGACAAGACCCCAACTAACTCTCTAATACTGAAACTAAAAGTACATCAATATCTAAAAGAAAATGGCCCTTGAAAGATGAGCACTCACCACTAAGCTGGATGTTAACTCTGGAATTGGCTACTGACAGGGTTGAGTCTGAGTACCAGGGCTTGTATCATAAAATAATAAATCATAGAGTATGCGGTCGGTACGTGGAATGTACCAAGTATGCAAGATAAGTAAAACCTCTTAATAAGTAAAATCATTTAAAACATGCATAATGTAAAACATAAACAACATAAGAATATGTGAGTAGGGTTTGCATGCTATCTTTCTGAAATCATGATCTCAACATAACATAACATCATAACTGAATCGATTGACCCAAAGTTGAAAATCTATTAATCATAAGTAAAGTTGAACATTGGGTTAAACCTGCTTTAGAACACATGTAGATGCTTATATATCATAAACGATCAACATGCATAACTGAAATTATGAGGAATAATGGGAGACTCATCTTTCAACTGACATATCATGATAGAGGTTACGTGGTCCCAACTATCACACTCAAGTGGGTAGTACCATCCAAAGCCTTGCCTGGGCTAAAGACGATACCATGATATCGATATCAAGCTCGTGGCCCAATCAAGCAGGGGATAGCTCACATAGGAGGTCGCAATATAATCTGATCATACCTATGTTGGTGCGTAGTTCTAAGGCATAAGGTTGACTGACACATAGTCTACTCGGTGCTAGACACTACTCCCAAAAACATGCATATGCTCTCCATCATTTTACAACGAAGCTGACCATCGTCTATTGACGAAGATGAATAATCATGAATACATAAATATGAATCATACATGAGGATCCTTGGCTCAAACCATACCACAAGCTGAACATAAATGGGAGTCTTCGCTTCAAAAGCATGTGGTAAGATAAATTCGTAAAATCATAATTATACTTGAACGTATGGGCATTGCCCAATACTTTAACATGCTTGAAAATAATTCACTTGAAAAAATGATCATAAACATGGGTAACTTGAAAACATGCTTTTCATCATAAATATCTCATCATACTAGAACATTCATAATATATTTCAACTTTCATGAACTTCTCACAATTGGGTATTTTAGTTTATAAAGCTAGAAACATGATTTTCATTGAAACATTGTAAACCTTTCCCATAAATCATAATTCAATAGTAGAAACTCATTTAAATCATACCCATATAGAGAATTAGAAATTTCATGCATTGGGTTAAAACCCCATAGAATTTACATAGGAATTTTCATGATTTAGAGAGAGATTGGGCGTGGGTGTGAACGAATTTCCCCATTCATAACCCTACACACCTGATTAAAGCTGATTCTTAATCTTGATCTCTTGAGAAGAATTGGAAGGACTTAAGCTTGATCTCTTCTCTAACTTCCTAACTTTGCATGCATGGGTTTAGAATAGGCTAGAATGACTTAACCTATCTTAATACACTCTAAAAATGGTCTAAAATGATGTAGTATAGGAACTTAGAGCATAGAAATGATGAGAATACCCTTAACAACTTCGCAAAAAAATAACTGCTCATTAGTCCCCACGAGTTGTCACATCAGTCGTGAAGTCCACTTCCATTAATCCTCAGGCCATTGATTACATGTTGCTCACGAACTATCCCACGAATTGTGGTGACAAACCACGACTCATGGGGACCTTCCGTAGGGTACACTTCTAGACCCCCTTCACTTTCCTCAATCCATTGCCCACAGCTGACTCAACGAGTTGTGGGGACTAACCATGACTCTTGGTCAGGTCTGTGGGGACCTCAGACTTCAAAAATCCAACCTAAGACTAGAACCTCATCACAAGTAACCTCACCACGAGTAACCTCACGACTCGAGGTCTTCCCCACTGGTCACAGAACAACTCGTTTTGTGACCTGGTGCAAAATTTTTAGTTTTCTCCGTTTCTACTCTCATGTCTGATCTTTCGGCTTCTAGGTTATTAAATCATGGTACAACTCGTAAGTCGATTCCACGAGTCATAGAAAGGATCGTACTGTCATATGTGGACTTGACCCTTTTTAGATTCTCACTACGACTCATAACAGTAAACCACGAGCCGTACTAGGATTCTTACCTCGTGATTATTTCAAATTTGGGTTGGGATATCCCAATGAGCCATCCTACAAGTCATACTATGAAACCACGAGTCATAGGAAGGCTTGTGAAGCCTGTCCCTGCCTTATTTTTGTTTCAGTTTGCAGGAGATCTCAATTTTAGTGTTGGGTACTCAGAATTCCCAAAGTCCAGGCATGCATTTAACATGTTTTACTGTTACCCATTCCTCCCTTTTTAATCATGACCCGTAACTCAATTTTAAAAGTTGAATGCATAATTTTTTCAAGTTCAAGACCCTACCCAGTTGTACACAACTTGTTCACATCCCTGATCATTATCCCTTTTTTAATTTTTCAATCATTGCGAGAACTTTCAAGAATTAAGCAGGTTTGTATCAAGCATACAAGTCATACTTATCAAATTCAGAGAAATACACTTACTTGAATGCTGATAACTTTTACTTTAAATTAGAATTGGGATTGGGGTTCTCAATGTAATTTGAGCAAGAACTTGCTCAATTGAACTTTGATGTTGAGTTACAAGTGTGAGGGGGTTGTGAGTTTGTGGTCGTGACTTCGGTTTTGAGAGCATGGGAGGAGGGTACGACTGGTTTCAATTTTACATAGGTTATAGGGAAGATTTAAAAAAATCTGGGCCGAGTCGAGTAATTTTAAATTTTTTGACTCGTCACGACTCATACACGAGACGTAGGAAGGCCCTACAAGTCATCTTTTAGACCTGTAATAGAGAGATTGAGAAACTTACCTATTGACCTATGAGCATATCTTACAACTTGAACTATGGGGGTATGCTTCGTACTATGACTCGTAGGTCTTTCTTCTGTTATGGCCCATGCCTTCCATAGTCATAGCCACAATGAGTACTACGACCCGTACACTGAGGTTACAAGTGGTAGGACCAACCATTCCCTAAACTTATGCACTGAAATATGTCTCTGATTCTCACCATGACTCATGCTACGACTCATACAACCCTCTCGAAGTCATGCTGAGACCCGTAGCACCTGCCTGTTCAGCAATTTTTTTGCCACCTACTTTTGTTTCCTACACACTGAACACACATAATTTAATCAACTTGGGTTGCCTCCCATCAAACTCTTGATTTAACATCGCGGCACGACATAGGTGGTTCGGTTACTTAGAATTCACCAAATCACCACTTGGATTGCCTCCCAAGAAGCACCTAATTTAACACCGCGGCACGATGTAAGTCTCTTGACTACTTAGATCGTCAAGGAACTTGGATTCATCCTCTATTGCTGAGACAACTCTGTATTCCTTCGGCTACTTCATTGACCGGCAGACATTGAAGGTGACCTCTCTTTATTGAGTCTGAATTTCAACTGGCCAGCCTCCACATATACTAAGGCTCTCCTAGTGGCAAGGAATGGTCGCCCCAAAATGATGGGGACCTCAAAATCAACCTCACAATTAAGGATCACGAAGTCCGCTGGGAATATGAATCTATCAATTTTAACAAGCATATCGAACAGGATCCCCACAGTCTTTTTCACTGTTCAATCAGCCATCAGCAGCCACATGGTAGTCGGTGTAGGGGTTTCCAAGCCTAGTTGCTTAAACACAGCCAACGACATCAGATTGATGCTTGCTCCCAAATTACAGAGTGCCCTTTCAAACTCAACATCGACAATTGTGCATGGAATACTAAAGGCACTTGGATCTTTCTTCTTCTAGGAAAGGACCCGTGAGGCTATAGCACTACAATGATGCACATTATCCGTGGGCTCATAGCTCATGGACCTTCTTTCATGACAAGGTCCTTCATAAACTTGGCATATCCCGGCATTTGTTCCAATGCCTCAACCAATGGTATGTTTACAAATAATTGTTCGAGCATTGACAAGAATTTCTGAAACTTACCATTCTCCGCCTTCTTCTGCATTCTTTGAGGGAACGGTGGCAGTGGCTGTGGAATAGCCTTGTGAATTTGTGTAGCTCCTTGCTTTTCTCCTTGTTCATCTTTAGGCCCGTTTTCAACACTTGGAGCCTCAGTCAACTCGGCATCCTCATTATGCTCCTTCTCAACATCTTCTTCATCGTCAATCACGCTTTCTTTCTTTCTTTCAACTACAACCATCAGAGGGGGGTCAACTGTGGTATTTAAACTCCTAGTCATCACAGCCATGCAGTGATCATCATTCTTTGGGTTTTGGATTGTGTTGCTAGGTAGTGTATCCTTTTGCCTAGGGTTCATGGATGCTGACAGTTGCGGTAGATGTTGTTCGATCTGCTTGATAGCCGTAGCATGTGACTCCACTCTCTGACCCATTTTCAATATATCACTACGGATGTCTTTCAGCTGATCATCTATGGATATCACCTTCTTTAGCATCTCATCCCTCTTGCTCTCTAACTTTGACTGTCTAGCCTACCTCTCACGTACATTAGGAGGCACGTGCAATCTAGCTTAGTCGTTGCGGCAACCATCATTCCTTCTCCAATTTTCCTCGCTCTCACGACCTCGTCTTCTGTCTTTGTACCCATTTCGGTTGTAATTTTCTCTATATTGGTTCCGACCTTGGTTCCCAAAACCTTGGCACCAAGTTTATTGTCCAGACCCTTGGCCGTTGGCTTAGACACCCGCCACCTGATTGTTCAAGAAGTTTTCCTCCTCCTCGGAATCTGAGTGGTAAGGCCCTAGCTTCTGTCCTTGGGTCCCCACTGGGTTAACCTTTCTAGATCCAGGTCCCATGATGTTCTTAGTAAGCAAGTCCAATGATGTGGGCGTATGAGCCAATTCCTAGTCACATTCTTCTTCCTTCCTTCGTTGTTCTACAGTCAAACCAACAGCATATGTACCAGCAACTACTTCTGCTTCTCGAGTGTGTCGTGCTCTGTTTTTCTTAGTTACTCTATCTAGAATAGTGGAATCTTTCTCCCAGGTATGGCTCATCATTGCTCCTCCTGCCATTGTGTCTGCTACTGCTTTTGTACTGTTGTTCACTGGTTTATATAAAATCTCCAACAGATTGTCATCAAGAGTTTTGTGGTTCGGGCACTTGGTCAACTTCTTTTTGAACCTCAACTAGGTATCATGAAGTGCCTCAGTCTTCAGTTGTCGGAAATTATAGATCTCATCCTTAAGCTGCAGCATCTTGGAGGGTGGGAAGAATCTCTCTAGGAAAGCTTGCTTGAGCTCCCTCCAGTTAGTAATGGAGTCATTGTGCAACTCCGATAACCATAATGTGGCTTCCCCAGATAGAGAAAAGGGGAAGAGTTTTAGCCGTATAGCATCCTGGCTGACTTCGGACAACCTGTATGACTTGCATATTCTAACAAAGTTTATCAGGTGCAGGTTGGCATCATCAGCTGCATGACCACTAAACACCCCGTTCATATTTAGTAATTGGATCATGGTGCTAGTGATATCAAATTTTGCCCCATTAGGCAATACTGGTGGTACGATAGCTCCGGTTGACCCGACTTCTTCAATGTCTGAGTCATCCTCATTGAAGAACGGAGGGGGAATATCTTTGACCTCTATTTCCCCTTCCATGGTGACCAACATTAACAACCTTATCTCAAGCATCCTCCACATCCATAAGTGCATCTTGCTGAGCTAGCTCGGCTTGCCTAGCTTCTTCAGCAATACATGCATCTCTCTGCCCTTGGTTCTCCAGTTTCCGCAGTGTTCTTTTGAGTTCGAGATCCAACGAAATCAGGGGGTTTCCACTATGACGAGTACTTGGAATTCACCAAGTGACAACCTATGGATATCCAAAACAAAAAGAAAACGTAATTCATGAAATAACAACCAAAAGTCAAATACAAGCAATTAATCTAATCTTAGCCATATACCCCGACAACGGCCACTTTTTGATAATTCTCAAACTCACACTTCTTGAAAAAGTATGAAGCGGTCATTGTCAATAATGAACCCAACTAAAAGGTTGGTGTCGAACCCATGGGGAATAGGGTAAGATCTAGAATAATGGGTCATACCTACTTCTCATACGTCCTTAGCTGCTGCCGATTTTTCTAAGTTTTGGTAGGGTGGTAGGACTTATACCACAGTGCTACGAGTCGTATAATGTTTCCATGGTTTGTCCCTGAGAACTCTGACATCTTCTGAATATTTCGACGAGTGTTGTGGTATGACTCGTACCTTCCTCCTACGACTCGTACTGTTTGTTGTGTCTGAAGTTCTTCCAAGTCTTGAAGAATCCTCTAAAGTTCATCACAGCTCATGGTACAGTTCGTATATTGGTGCTACGGTCCGTGAGTCCATCCGTACCAAGAGTCTGTCTTTGTGCAATTTTCTCTGAACAATTTCAAGACTCCAGTTACAGCTCGTACCATCTTGGTACGACTCACACTAAGAGTCGTATGTTACTTTCATCTTACTTCATCCTTCTGAATTTCATCACAGTTCTTAGTACGGCTCGTACAATCAAGGTACGACTTGTACTGAGACTTGGACTTGGCTGATTTTCTGCATTTTTAAGTCTCTTTTGCACATTTTTGCTCAAACACTTATTTTCCCTGAAATCAAAGTAAAAGTGCCTCATATCCATATAAAAATACCTAAGTCCATGCTATTTTCTCAGTTTTAAGCATCGAAAGTGCTGTGAACTCATAGCATATCAGCTACAGCGCATGAAATCTCTGCTATAGCGGTCTCGCCACAGCGGGAATATGGTCCGCTGCAGCGGACAATTGGGGTCATTTAAAGGAAGAATAGAGGGTTTCCAAGTTCATTTTCCAACTTTTCCAATTCCATTTGTACAAATTCTCTCAACTTCCTCCGGCAAGAATTCAACATTTTCTTAGGTAATGCTCTACTCTCGTGATCCTAGGCTTCATTTTCTTCCTTTTCTCGCAATTTCTTGTCTGTTACTATCATGTTTGAGTATTCTTTTGAAGTTGGATGTAGGTTTTCCTTTCTTCTTGTTAGGATATATTTTCGAAGCATGCTCGTAATTTTTACGTTCTCAAGTATTTCCTTTCGTTCACTATATGTTTTCGGCTAGTTTCATATGGTTGTGGGCTCAAGATGGGGGGGGGTTTGAGTAGGGTGATGGTTTGGATTGTTTTTTTCTCTTCGGGCTTGAATTTGAGCCCTATTGAAAATGGAAAATTATTGGTAGGGCTAGGTTAAGTCGACTCCTTTCCTGATCTGTAGTTAGTTTTGTAGATTACGGAGGTTGAACTTCAACCTCCATTGATGGGATGCAGAGGTCTGGAGAAGAAGGTGTCTGCTGCAGTGGACCCTTTACCACTGCAGTGGTACCATCCCAGTGGTTGCTTTTCCGCTGAAGCGGACCCGCTACAGTAGGCGTATGACCGCTACAGCGGTCCAGCTGGGCAGTACCTCCTTTCAATTCCAACTTGCTTTGCTTTTCTTCCCCTCCCACATTGTTCTCTTCTAATCTTCTTCCTTTGTTTCAGTTTTATTATCATGGCCTCTTCCAGCAGCAGCATTCACACCGAGGACTATATCTGTTTTGTCAACGATCAATGATAATTCCGGTACAACGAATAGGCCACAAAGGATCTGCTGCACGAGAGGGTTTCATTAAAGGACGTGGAGGAGAAAGCCTCAAAGTTCTATACTCTCCTTAATAAGTTCAAGTGGGACCCCTTGGTAGAGGACTCGGGTAAGGCCAATGAGGACTGGGTTCTGGAGTTTTATGCTAATCTCCCCACCATCGTCTGGAGCCGAGACGAGCCAGTGGCCTATGTCAGAGGAATGCAGATTATCTTGACCCCTGCTGCTATAAACGACGCTCTGGGTCTGCCTAATCCTCTCAAGTCTAAGCTGAAGAATCGTGATGTACCCGAGAAAGAGAAATGGCTAGTAAACACTTTGGTGATGGAATAGAGGAGGGCTACAACCAACTGCGGCATTACTAAGATGGGTATTCAGAGTACCCTCTTTATAGTGGAGGCTAGGAGATGGCTCAATCCAGTGTCCCAGAGGATCCGCCCGTCCTCTAATATCATGGACGTGACTTACCATCTGGCTTTGGTGGTGGTCGCTAGTCTGAGTGGGGTGAGGGTCAATGTGGGGGCCCAAATTATGGAGAAGTGGAGGTATTTCCACACGAACACTATCACTGTCCTGCCGTTTCCATATCTTATTACCAGACTATGCAAGTAGGTTGGGGTCTATCTGGAGTCCTAGGATATAATTGTGGACTGCGATAGGCCCTTCAATCCCTTGAGAATGAAGGGAGCTCCAGGAGGGCAGGAACAAGAGGAAGTCTTCCTCGGCTGAGGGTGATGGTGGGGATGACACTTCTAGACCGTTGGGGCCATTCGAGCAGATCCAGGTAGATGGCTTCTATGAGGGATCTCCTTGGAGGTTTTCCCACACCTCCTTCCCCTAGCAGGCCTTCTGCCAGCAAACCTTCCAGCAGTCGACCCTCTGGTGCAACTGCCGCCAATTCGAGAGAGATGCAGGAGGCGATTGCTGCCCTAGCCCAGGCCCATGTTGAGCTCCCGTCGGATCTGGAGAAGGAGAAAAGAAAGAGGCGCTTTCGTGACAAGCTGATTGTGCGCATGTGGAAGGAAATTAAGAAGATTCTGAAGACCCTCGCTCCTAGTGTCAGGACACCTCAGGAGACCCGGCATGATCTTCCCGAGTTCTCCTTTCTCAGTAGGTTTGAGGAGGGAGCGGATGATAAGGCTGGTAGCAGTAGTGATGAGGCCTCCAACTAGATGGGTCGCAGTTTCCCACCCCCCTATGTCAGCTTTTATAACAGTTGTTGGGTATCCCCTATTTGGGGCTTGTAAGACATTTTAATTTCTTCCTTGCTTTGGAGTTGTTTACACTTACTTTCCCCTATGGTTTGTGGATGCCCGTTAGGCATATTAAGACTTTGGCCGTGTTGGCCCCTTTATATTCCATCATTATTGTTTTCCTTATACTTGCATTGCTTCAATGATTTTTGGTTGCTTGATGGTTAGGTTATTATTCAAAATAAGGAGGCTTGGACTTCCTAGAGACTGACATTCTGCCTATTCATGTCCGCTGCAGTGGTCGCCCTACCGTGACAGCGGATCTGTTGCAGTGGCACACCTCTCGTTGTAGTGAGTCTTCTGCAGCGAGACAACTTTCGTTGCAGTGATATTTGCTAAGCAGAACAACTATCTCAAGGTTTTATTTAGTCTCTCTACTTAACTCAAGTTAACCCCACCCACCAATCTTATCGCGGGATTTTATTAATCACACTTAGGTAGATACCAATTAGGCCTGTTGAAGATACCAATTGGAATCTTCCAGATACCAATTAGACTCAACTCGTGCGATCAACAAAACTGTACGACACGATGGGAAAGAAATAAGTGGGACTTCCTAAATGCCTCATAGCTTCCCAAAGATTCAATGTGGATGTCTACACACCAATCCGCGGCAGTCTACTCGATATTGATCTTGTACTTTTATATCGGTAACCTAGACACTCTGATACCAACTTGTCATGACCCAACTAGACAGACCGTGTGGGCACCTTCATCGACTCTGCTCGATAAGAGAATCCTTACAACATTTCTATCAATTAGGCTAGAAAATAACTTCAAGCATTCATATTTACTTTTCATTATCAACTAAAAGTTCTCAATAACATATCATTACAAAATCCTCCTAACATGACTCTCCCAAGATCTAGTCTAGACAGGTACAAGAGCTCTATTTGAATACTTGACAAACAAAATGACCCAGCTTCATTCGGAAGAGGAACACTGAGGTTGGTGTTGGGTAGTCCACGCTAATCAAGGAAACTTCAACTTGCCAAATCCCACATCCAAAAGAAAAAAGGTGTAGCAAGGTAGTATCAGTACACCACATGTATTGGTAGGCATCATCGACTGACTAGGGTTAGTTAATACAATAGCAGAAATATCAATATACAATCAACATTACTAAATGCAGCAATTAATTCACTCAGGTGACATCCCACCAATTTTATTCACTACAATATAGTTTTCATGACTCATTCAGGTTCACGCAACTATCCTATGATTCTAGTCATTAATTAGCCTATCATTCTTCCTTTCTCTAATCCCACTGCAGCAAAGGCTCAGGCCGCTAGAATGGTTCTGCTACCGCGACGATATTTCCATTGCAGCACTACCTATCCAGCCAATAATCAATTTTTACCTAAACCTGCTCTATTTTATTCTGTCATAGGATATTACAATACTGCTACCTTTCTTACCATGTCACTATGAATGACCAAGTCCATTTTTACCCTTTATTAACCTCTTTAGTTACCTATAGGATTTCTCATTCTTTTTAGAAGTGCATTACATAACGAGTCAACTTTCTATCTCACGACACTGCGCTATCTTTTGTTCAAACTCGTCATACTATCATCCCTAACCCAGCAAATCAAATTAAAACAACCAATCAAACGTAATTACAAATTCACTATCCCATGCTCACACAAAAATCATCAAAACAACATAAAGGAGTCGATTCCCCCAACAGTATAGTACGTGCACATACTTGACCTCATACCATGAAATGTCATAAAATGTCATACCTGGACTGTGTCTCCCTATAAAATACGCCATACCTATTCCTCACCTCAAAACCGGAATTCATGTCGGTATAACCTGTATTACACTAGTATATCAATCACCTTTCCCCCCTCTACAGCCATATGTATATCAACTATACTCACAAAATCTCTATCTCTCAATCATACCATCGATGCTACGCCGAGCACACGCCCCCATCATATCACTGTACATATATGCCAAAGGGTCTTATGCTTGCCCTTTCAGTCATGACCTGCAGGGAACTCTAGAAATCCATGTACTGTACACTCAGTCGTTTGAACATGTATCATACCCATCTATGTACTCACTTGTACACCAAGTCGCATGGTCCTTTAGCCATACCTGTCTGTGTATTCTCTCATACTGCTCGCCCGAATGCTCACCTCAGGCACGAGCCGCTCATGTATCCAATCCTTATTCAAAAATCTGACGATTGTAACCTATTCAGCAGAGTTCCTTAACATCGGCCATAGACCCCTCATTTACCATCGAATCGATAACTTTTTTTCCATATTATCCATCATCTCTGTCACATATTCATTTAATGTTAATTCTTCCCTCACTTGCAGGACGCATCATGCCACACATCACATAACAGATCATCATATGACAAGAATTGCTCTATCACACAAGAAGTATGATAACATGAAATTAAATCAATCTTATGTTCGAACAGTAATAGTAACATTTAATACAATAAAGTTATAAGATTTTCGACTTGGCCTGGTCACTGTTTTATGCTCCACTATAGCGGCATCACTGCCATTACTGCAGTCTCGCTGCAGCGGTATACTACCCGCTCCAGCAGTACTGCTGGCAGTATTGCGACCAGTCTTCATTCCCGCTTCTCCCATGTTTTGGTTTCTTTGTACCCACCATAATGAAGCATTGTCAAACAAGCTTACATCAGCGATTATCTTACCATAGTGTCATCACTAATATAGACAACAATAATTAATTTGAAATATACTACACATACCACAACACATCCAAGTCATTGTGTAAGGGATTACTACCCTACGCCACTCGCTTCGTCTCACACTCAAATATAGTTATAACTTATTAATCAGTTCTTAAATCGCATCCCCTACACAGAGTCTATGTGATTTTACACGTCTAAGGTTTCGATTCCAAGAAGGAAGAAGTCCATACTTATACCCGGGAACATTCTATCGACTACACCCAAAAGTTAATCTCCTCAATAACGTTTGACTCAAAGCACAACCTAGAACAAGTATCCATTTATTGGTATATGTATCTCCCCTAGGGTTTTACCTCATTACAAGTTTTCATCACCCATCTTCTAATACACTCGTTCTTAGATTTTCACGGATTCCGATTAGTAGACCATAACATAGTTAAAAGTACATTCATATTCATCAAAAGCATGTAAATCATACACACGTACATGTTTAGCTAACCAAAGTCTAATGAAAAAGTGGAGTAAATCATAGCCTACCTGAGTGTCAATCTATTGTTTTGTTCGTCTTCATTATGGTTATCCCATTCTTGATTTTCTCGTTAGAGTTCCTAGCTATGGATGTTGAATTCCACCCTTGGATCCTCTTGTTTTCCTCCTGAAAGTCTATTCTATTTTTAGACATTTTCAATAAGTCCTCCTTAAGGACTAGGTTTTTAATATCCAAATCAGAACGGAATTGCGGATTTCTACTGCGTCACCCGCTGCAACGGACACTCTTCCCGCTGCAACGGTTTTGTTGTGGCCAAAACCATCCCCACCGCGGAGAATACTCACTTGGGTCGGCCCGATCTCAACTACCCTCGTTCAAATTTTTTTCTCCTTGTTACCATCTTTTATCGGGGATTTATCGGGAATTTCTAAAAATTTTAATTTGCCCAATTTTTATGGGGTCGGATGCTATAACAACCAGGCGGGGTTGTTACAATCAATTACCGATAGTTGAACAATGTCACTATCTAGAATAGGTACCCCCTTCCTAGAATTGATGACTTCTTTGACCAAATACAAGGTGCCACTTATTTCTCAAAGATAAACCTCAGGTTGAGGTACCATCAGTTGAAGGTGAGAGAATGTGATATTCCCAAGACAGTTTTTCAAACCCGCTATGGTCATTTTGAGTTTGTTATTGTGTCCTTTTGTTTGACTAATGCTCTTGCAGCATTTATAGACCTCATGAATAGAGCGTTTAAGTTGTATTTAGACATGTTTGTTATTGTATTAGTTGTTGGCATCTTGGTTTACTACAGGAGTGAGGAGGAATATGCTAGTCATCTCAAAATACTCTTGTAGACACTTTACGACAAGGAGTTATTCACCAAGCTCTCTAAGTGTGAATTTTGGCTGAAGTTAGTGGCTTTCCTAGGCCATATAGTTTCAAGTTAGGATATTCAGGTTGACTCTCAGAAAATTGAAGCAGTAAAGAGTTGTCTTAGACCCACAACCAGGGGAGGATCTACTCTTGGGGAAGGGTGGTCAGCCGAATACCCTCCATTGAAAAATTACACTATATATATATATATATATATATATATATATATATATATATATATATATATATATATATATATATATAGGTTCAGCATTACTCTATATTCATATATATAATATTTTAAATACCCTTAGACACAATTGCTACCTATAGCTCAGTGGCAAGGGTGTGCAGAAGGCTATAGGATGTTTCGTGTTTGAATTCTCACGTCAACACTATTTATTTTATTATTTTATATCTGAAATTTAATAAAATAAAAAAGCAGGTTTTGAATAAGTGAGAGTGGTAGCTCTGTGGTAAGAATGTTCTCTACCTTGTATGATGCCCAAGTTCAAACCTCCGTGTCCATATTATATTTGTTATATCATATTATGTCTTGCAAATTTTGCTTTCATCCCTATTATGGTTAGGTCTATGATACATTGAATTTTTTCCTTAAAATTTGATATCTTTTTCTTGTGGGATAAGGTTTTCTTCTTTAAAATTTAATATATTTTCCCTGTGGAATAAGGTTTTTTTCTTCTATAAATAAGAGACTCCTTTACCCTAATTGTATCATCATATTATTGAGAATTAAATTCAATAATTCTCTCTATACTTTTTTTTCTATCTCTTATTTTACAACAAAAGCAACTTAGTTAAATATTTCACTTTAATTCAAAGGACATGAGAAAATATTTCAATAGTGTATAAAAATAAGTTTGACATCTCTAAATCAATCTAATATAGAAGAAATGGTAGATCAATCAGAGATGCCATCACATTCTTCTCAGAAATAAGATTTTAATTAAATGCTCTAAAATTTAATCCAGATGGAAGAGCTCCAATTTTAAATTATCATCCAAACCTTTGTAATGAAATAAGAAGGGCATATCTTCAAATTGGTCCTTGCCAATCTAAGCTTCGTGAATTTTCTCAATCTGATATTTCTGGGTGAATGCGTCATTTTAATGTTAAATGGTTTGAAGAGTATGATTGGTTGGAGTATAGTGTGAGTGCTGATGCAAAATATTGTTTGCTTGTTATTTATTTAAAAGCGATAATATTCATCAAGATGGAGGTGATGTGTTTTCAAGAAAAAGGTTTAGGAATTTGCATAGAAAAATAAGCTTAATAAGAATATTAGTGGTCCGAATAGCATTCATAATTAAGTAAAAAGAAATTGTGATGATCTAATACAACAAAACAATCCATTCGTGTTGTATTTGACAAAAAATTTGATCAAATTAAGCATGAATATTGGATTCGCTTAAATGCTTCAATTGATGCGGTAAGACTTCTCTTGAATCAAGAATTATCACTTCGCGGTCATGATGAAAGTGAATTGTCATTGAACAAAGGTAGTCTTATTGAAGTTCTTTCATGGGTACAAAGATAGATGTGAAAAGATTAAACCTTTTGGGTTGGAAAATGCTCCAAGAAATAATAAAATGACTTCTCCAGATATCCAAAAAGAAATAGTGAATGCATGTAAAATAGAAACATTAAAAGCTATAATGGAGGATCAAAATGATGAGTATTTTTCTCTATTAGACAATGAATATTTTGATGTATCACGCAAAGCGCAAATGGCTATTGTTTTACGATATGTTGATTAAAAAGGATTTGGGATGGAAGAGTTTATTGGACTTGTTCATGTTAAAGATACTATTGCTTTATCCTTAAAGAAAGCAATAGTTAACTTACTTGCTCAACATTCATTAAGTTTATCTTATATATGTGGGAAATGTTATGATGGGGCAAGCAATATGCAAGGTGATATCAATGATCTTAAAATGTTAATTAGACAAGAAAGGAGATTAGGTCATTATATTCATTGTTTTGCTCATCAACTTCAACTAACTCTTATCGCAGTAAAAAATGTGTTCAAGTAGGAGAACTTGTGTTATTGATTTCAAATATTTTGAATGTGTTAGGAGCTTCTTTGAAATGCATGGATGAACTTCGAAAATCTAAAAAAAACTTCAAGAGGCATTAGATATGGGTGATCTAGAAATAGGTAGAGGCTTGAATCAAGAATTTGGTCTTGTTAGAGCCGGTGATACTCGTTGGGGATCTCATTACAAGTCATTTGGAAACTTTATACTTTTGTTTGACTCTATCATCGATGTACTTGATACTCTTGTTGAAGATGCAAGTACTTTAGATGAAAAAGCGACTGCTTGAGGATATCTTAGAAGTTGTCAAATGTATGAGGTTGCTTTCATGTTACATTAGATGAAAGACATTTTGGGAATTACATATGATCTTAATATATCACTACAGTAAAAGGAGCAAGATATTGCAAATGCCATGATACTTGTTGAAGTAACAAAAAAAGGCTTCAAAGTTAAGAGATGACGGATGAGATCCACTTATAGATAAAGTATCTACACTTTATATCAAACATGATATTTTGATACCCAATTTTGACAAGCCCTGTGCTAACTCTGGAAGATCATGATGTAAAGTTGTTGATCATACTATTTTACATCATTTTCTCATGGAAAATTTTTATAAGATTATTGATTGGCAATTTTAAGAACTTAATGACCGTTTCAATGAGGTGACAAGTGATATGTTTCATGGAGTAGCTTCCTTGAATCCAATTCACTCATGATCAAAAAGCTAGAGAGAATGGCTAAATTATATCCTGACGACTTTGACTAATTTCATATGGGCGTCCTTGAGAGTAAGCTTGTCAATTATATTATTGATATACGTCATACTGATAAAAGGTTCTCTAATTTAGGTGGTCTTAGTGATTTTTCAAGAAAACTAATTGAGAAAAAAGAAGAATTTTACTTATCCTCTTATATTCTACTTAGTGAAACTTGCTTTGCTTTTGCAAGTTGCTACTGCAACTGTTGAAAGAGCTTTATCGGTAATGAAGTATATCAAAAATAGCTTGTGAAATCGAATGGATGATGAATTTTTAGACGGTTGCATCGTGACTTATGTAGAAGAAAAGGTATTTCATACTATTTCTAATTATTTTATATAAAAATATTTCTAGAAATGAAACCTCGTAGAGTACAGTTGTAATAGCATATTTGAATTATTCTTTCAATATAGTTTTTTTTTGTTTTTTATGTTAGGATTAAGTTATATAATTGTTAATAGAATTTCTTTTATAATTTAGTTAAATATTGTGTAGTTTGATTTTAATTTTTCTACATCCGGTCATCGAGAGAAAAATTACTTACTATTTAAAGTCTGAACACCCTTCATGAAATTTCTGGCTACGTCGCTGCCCATAACCCCAACTAATATCAGGAGTTTCTTGGGTTTAGCTAGTTACTAAAGGATATTTGCAGAATGATTCTCGACTATTGCTTCTCTATTGACTAAGTTGGCTCAGAAGAAGATCAAATTTCAATGGTATTAAGCTTGTGAGAAAATCTTTCAGGAATTGAAGACTCGTTTGACTACTGCGCCGATATTGACCCTACCAGAGGGTATAGATGGTTTTGTTGTATATTGTGTGTATTGATGTAGAATGTTAAAGTTATAGATTATGCCTCCAGACAACTTAAGATCCATGAGAAGAATTATCCGACTCATGACCTTGAGTTGGCATCTATAGTATTTGTACTGAAGATTTGGTGCCATTATCTCTATGGTGCGCATATTTATGTGTTCAGAGACCACAAGATCTTGAAGTATGTGTTCAGCCAAAAGGAGTTGAATCTCAAATAGAGGAGGTGGCTTGAGTTGCTCAAGGACTATGACATGAGTATTTTCTACCATACAGGTATGGCTAATATAGTTGTTGATGCTCTTAACGAGCTCTCTATGGGAAGTACAACTCATGTGAGGAAGAGAAGTAGGAGTTAGGTAAGGATGTACATAGACTTCTATAATACCTCGAAAGTCTCTAAAGGTAGAACCGAGGGTTGAACCAGAGAAAATAGGAAAAAATATACATTTTTACACCAGAACGACTCGTGGTACGAGTCGTGAGACAAAGTAATGGGTCGTAGGAAGAGTCATGAAGAAGAACGGGAGTTTAAGTATCCATACCATGAGTCACACCACGAGTCATGGTATGTGTATACAACTCATGGTCAGGGTCTTGGGGAAGGTGAAGTTACGACTCGTGGTAGGAAACCACGAGTCATGAGATGGGCCTGTGGTGAAAATCCAGTAAGGTTTCCAGGTGATAGTGGTGACCACGAGTGGAGACCACGAGTCGTTACTTCGTGGCATGACTCGTGGTGAGGCACGTGATGGCTGGCAGTGTATATTTTTCTTGAGTTTTAGTAAGAGTGTTTTCATAATTCCTAAGCTCCTAATCCCTAAACTATGTCGTTTTAAGCTTAAAATAAGAGAGTTTTAAGGGGGTTTAATGTATTCTAATCTTTTCCATCCCCACGCATGAAAACTAATGGATTTCCTAAGGAAGAACAAACTTAGAACTCTCCAATTCCTTTGGGCTTTCAAGAAAGAGTGTAAGACCAGGTTACCAAGGTATGTAGAGTTATGAATGGGAGTATTCTTTCACTTTCATGCCCAGATCCTCTTCTAAGTTCATGAAATTCAAGGTTGATGAATCTATGGGATTTTAATCCAATTTCTAAAATTCTCTAAGTATCTATCATGTGTAAATTCTATTCATGTTTCTAATGCTGTTTTAAGATTCATGGGCATGTTTTATAATGATTTCAATTACAAATTTATAATTTCAAAGTCTTACAATTATGATGCCCAATTATGAAAGTTCATGAAGAGTTGAGATTATGATATATGTTTTCAAGTATGATGAAATGTCTATGATGAAAGTACTATTTTGAATCACCCATGTTTATATCCATGATTTTTGACTATCTCAAAGAATGTATAAGTTTGGGTAAGCCCATATAATAAAGTATGTTTCATGATTTACTTCAATTTTATGTTATTAGCTTACCACATGGTTTTGGAGTCTAGACTATCACTTTTCAGCTTGTGGTATGGTTTGAGCCAAGGCTCCTCATGATACGTTTCTAGATTATGCATGTACTATTATGATTCAACTTTGTCGCAGGATGATGGTTTAGCTTCATTGAAAAAACGAAGGAGAGCATATGCATTATTTTTGGGAGTAGTGTCTAGCACCGAGTAGGCTAAGGGTTCAGTCAACCTTGTGCCTCAGAAGTATGTGCCAACATAGGTATGTTCAAATTATTTGGGAGCTCCCTTGTGAGCCGTCCCTACCCCCGAGGTGCTTTCATCTTGATATCGATATCGATATCACGATAGCGAGCGCCCTTAGCCCTAACAAGGCTATGGATGCCTCTGCCCGCTTGACTGTAATATTCGAGATCACGTAAGCTCTATCATTGTAATGTCGATTATATGAAGAGTCTCCCATTGTTCCTCATGATTTCAGTTATGTATGTTCATCATCCATGATATTATGTTTTCAGCAGGTTTGACCTAATGTTCAGTTTTATTTATGATCAACAGTTTCAGCTTCGGGTCATTCGAATCAGTTATGATATTTAGTCATGTTTAAATCATGTTTTCAGATAATAGCATGCAAGCCTTACTCTCAAAATCTTTTGTTGAAATATTTTATGATATGCATGATTTCAGTTTTATTTACTTAGTGGTTTTACTTACCTTTCATACTCGGTACATTCTAAGTATTGACCGCATACTCTTTGTTTTATCGTTTCATGATATAGGCTCAGATGTTCAGGTTCAGTCCCGTTGTTAGCCAGATCCTCAAAGTTAGCATCTCTAACCTTGTTGGTGAGTCCTCATCCTTCAAGGACCTTCTCATCAGTTTATCATCAGTATGTTCAGTTTCAATTTATTAGTGAGTTAGTTAGGGTCTTGTCCCATCAACTCATCAGATTTTAGAGGCTTATCAGATATAGCGTGTATTTAGTTTCGGATCAATTTTATGTATTATGTTGTTCATATTGTTATTGAATTTTCAGACTTCCTCTATTTCAAATATTTCCTTCCGCAATGACTTATGTTAAGCTTTAGTTGTCATGTTCATGTTATGGGTCGACTTGGAGCCATTTATGGTTCTAGGTTCCATGTCTGGATCAGTACCTATGTTCGGGTCATGACAAACTTGGTATCAGAGCATTAGGTTTTGAAGTGTCCTACAGTATTTGAAAGCCGCGTTAATTAGAGTCTTATTCATGGGTGTGAAGCGCGCCACACTAATGATGAAGAGGATACAAAACATTTTAGGAAATTTCCCTTCTTTTATGATTTATGTTGTGCGATGAAATGTCTCTCTATCCTTCTAACTCGTGCTACCCGTGTTTGCGAAATCATGCCTCCTCGCCGAGTTAATGGAAGAAGAAATGGAAAAGGAAATGGCCACGAGAATGGCAATGCAGATGGGCACCAGCAGGATCGACCAACCCCCAAGGATAATGTGCCCAAGCAGGTGTTGCACTCCAGCATACTCGCAAGCGTACGCGGTCGTACAAGTAATACAGTGGCCCTTTTTAAGAGATGGATATCGAACCCACAGGGACTGGACCAATTCAGCAAATTATGAAGTTCAAGTGTAAGATTAACCTTCACATGTGTTGATTATAGAAGTTTTCGATAAATTATAATTAAGTTTTGGGGTGGTCACAAAACAATCTAGAAACGATATAATAAGAAACTAGAGCTAAGGTCAGATAATCATGCAATGCTACACTTTGTAATGGTTCACGTATGAAATTATCAATTGTCGTATCACATAGTTGGAAATGCAGTGTTCATGGTCTCTCGAGCCTCTAAACATGACAAACTAGCCTCACAACTACATCGTTGAGCAAGGATGTGACATCCTAGTTCGTGGGAAATTTCAACTACATGGATGTGGTTTATGGGGTTTGTGCTCTTGATTAGGGACTTTCGTACCTCTAATCATTTAGCCTAACTTAGCTTCACAACTACTTCTACAAGTGGTGGAGTGACAATTCTAAGTCGGTGTCTTGCTATCATCCCGTTTAATCAACCAAGCAAGGCAAATTAGGTATAATTTCTATTCTAATCGCGAATCCTATCGTAAGATAAGAACTTGCTCCCTACATTCTCTTGTTCTAGCCTAGGTTTACTCTCTCAATCTTTTACCTAGCTTAACATGTATGTTTTCATGGTGATCAAGCATATAATACAAAACAACAATTAAGAACTCAAACCAAAACAAATTCATGCATTACAATCATATCACGTGGCCTCAACCCTAGAGGAAGGGTTTTAGCCACTCATGCTCATACAATAACTCAAAAACATCATTAATGTAGTGTACTTTCAATAATAGGTAAAAGAGAAGGTAAAATTAGTGAACCCTAGGTGCGTTCTTCACTTCTCCCTTCGCTCCTCTACGGTTTCCAGAAAATATTTTGTGACAATAAATAATTTTAGGAACTAAGGGTTGAATTTATAGTAAATAGGATTTTGCAATTTTTTTGCCTTTCATGGAATGGCTCCGTGGCACGGAGGTGAATGCGCCAATTTTCCTCCGTTCCACGGAGGTAACACAGAAGCCCACTGGAAATTGCATTTGAATGTTGCTTGGTCGAGGCATGGCGCGACAGCCGGCGTGGCACGGTGCTGATCCTGCGCGATGGAAAGCGTGACATGGCCTGCGGCGCGCAGCAGTGCCTAGCGTGGCACGGACACTGGCACACAGACGCCTTGGAGGGATGATCTCGCGCACATGGCCATGGTGTGGCACGGCACTGGGCGCGGCACACGAACAGCGTGGCACACTGCCTAGCGCGCAGCCTTGCCATGGCATGTTTTCTTGCCATCCGTTGCCATTCACTCTCAACTTCATTCCTTCACTTCACCCATCATTATTTAGTCCTTCATATGCATTTTTCACCTACAAAACAAGGACTAATCACGTTGGTTAGTGCATACCCAAATTTACACAAAATCGCATAAGAATGTAAGTGTATAATTAGACAAACATGACTAAATTAAGCTATAAAATAGCACTTGGGTACGTAATTATGCCCAAGATCAGCATGTTTCCACACTTAAAGCCTTGTTCGTCCTCGAACAACTCTATTACATCTCATGCACATGAAGACTCAAACATAGCTAATTGAAGCAAGACAATTCAAGCTACGGCTACAACGATTGTTTTTAGATAGCAAGTTAAAAATATAGCATGCACGGTGTAACCATCAAAAGAAAATATGGCTATTTTAAGACTTCCTAACCTCAAGAATCGACTCTCAATCTCAAGAAACTCATGGAAATCAACCGATCAAGAAATCCGACATGAATTTTATCCTTCATTAAACATGTTCCCTCACAACAAGAGAGTTACCCATTTTTACTCACAAATTTTCAAATTATAACGTGTATGGGTATATGGATAAGAATTAAGCTCACTCTCACAAAGAATTCACATGCCACGTGTATTGACTCATAAGCTTGCCCTTAGTGTTTTACTCCACTAATTTAAGAATGTTAGAAAGTAAGATCAAGTAGGACTTATCGGGTTGTAATGTAAACTAAGGGTGGGTAGGTACTATTATGGCTAGTAATAGTGATTATCTTCCCTAAGCGCTTTTAATACACCACACTCTCCTTAAGAACTTCCCTCCTCTTACTTCACCTTTATACTTTTCTACTCCCATTTTATTCTTTTGTTTCCCCATTTCTTTATGCACACTTAACTTATTAGTAAGGAGTACGTAAGCAACTTTTCCCTTTGATTTTTATTTTTTGCTATTTTCTTCTTTTACTCCTTACTAACTCTTATTCATTTTTAAACAAGTGCACCTCTAGTCTTCTCTTCCACTCCCAAAACTACTATTTTCCTTATTCTTTCACTTTTCACTCCTTAACTTCTTTTGCAAATTCACACAAGTGCTTAGGAGTTTTGGATAAAATTCAAGGATAATGAAAAGAAAGGATTAAGCTCATTTTGTGGCTAGGAAAGAATAGGCTAAAGGCTCAATAGGGCTAAGTAAGATCAGACATTCAAGGTAGGTAAGCGAGGGATAAAAATTAGGCTCATTCAAAGAAGTGCCTAAATCATCTCCTACAATATACATCCTTCATTTCGTTTTATATACACACCAGGAATGTTCTAGACACTACACAATAGCATGGAATATTCAAATACCTTACACTCGCAGCACATGCTCAATTCAAGACAAATTCAGCAGACTCTTATCTCAGCTAATAACAAGAATTCAAAATTAAGCTTTAAGAATATAGAGTCACATTCAAGAGCCTAGGTGTCTCAAACAGAGTTATACAACTTCTTACATGCTTCAACACTAACCACACTTGCATCTCACAATCATGTATAGCACATAACAAGAACATCAAGCCATCAATTAGCTACAGGTTCAAAAACCAAAACCTATTAACTTTTTCCCTCAAGACAGTTGTCATCCATCCATCGTAGGGAATAGTCTCTAACTATGACTAAAAATAACTATGTATAGATAAAGAAAATTTTTATTCTTCGGTTCAAAGTTCCCCCCGCCGGAAAAGAACCCAAAAAAAACCAAGGGGTGGGGAATCATGCTCAACTCAAAAATTTTCCCTCAACCAATACCTATCAAGCACTAAATTCACCCAAAATCATTAAGCACAAAATTTTAAAATTTCCCTCACCCTACACTTGAATCATGCTATGTCCCCAAAGCATTTAATTAAAATTCAAAAAGGGTGAGAAATGCTCCCTGGGGCCTCTAGGCCTAGCTAACAACATGTTTTTCTTTATTTTTGAACAAGTGGGTATTCGACCTCACGCTTTCCCTCTTTCATGCTTCTTAGCTTCCTCCTCCAAGGGTACTCAGACTTTCCCTCCATCTGTGCTTAATTCTCCACCAAAAACAACAAGATGAAAATAAACAAAATCAACACAAATGAAAAAAATTAAAATTGTACCTGTGATACCCTTGGGTTGCCTCCCAAGCAGCGCCTAATTTTATGTTGCGGCACGACGTGGACTTATCCTTTTTAGCACATCCTCATACCTGTGTTCCCTTTCGAGAACCATCTTCTTCTCTTTTTTTTTCAAGGGAACAGCCACTACTCTGTCCCTCTCTTCCTCCAACTCCTTCTCTAACGGAAGCCCTCCATCAGATTCGGGCTGAAAAGTAATCATCTCCTGTGGCCGTGGACCTATGGAATCTCCCACCCCACCATTAGCCTCTGATAACACACTGACCTTACAAAGGACTCTATAATGTGTGGGTGGGTTAATCACTTGGTAGACCCGGAAGAGTTCT
Source organism: Datura wrightii (assembly GCA_035772735.1). Taxonomy (NCBI): domain Eukaryota; kingdom Viridiplantae; phylum Streptophyta; class Magnoliopsida; order Solanales; family Solanaceae; genus Datura; species Datura wrightii. The sequence goes on from JASDFA010000018.1 coordinate 152,894,287, forward strand.
TCTTCATCATCGACCCTCATTTTTAGGGTCCCTGCTCTTATATTAATAATGCTCCTCCAGTGGCTAAGAATTGTCGTCCAAAGATCAGGGGTACCTTGTCATCAACTTTACAATCCAATATAATGAAATCAGTGGGTATAATGACTTACCCACTTTGATGAGAAGGTCCTTGATTATTCCATATGGTGCCACTCGCACTTGTCTGCCAGCTGCAGCATCAATCGTGTTGGTCTCAGTTGACCCAACCCCAAGGTGTTAAACAAAGATAGGGGCATTAGATTAACTGCTGCCCCTAAATCACAGAGCTCTTATCACCTCAGTTTTACCAATTTATATGGGGAGGGTAAAACTCCCTGGGTCTTTGAGCTTTTTAGGTATCTTGCTCATTACCCTGTGGCTGCACTCCTCAATCAGTGCTACCATCTAAACATCCACCAATCTGATTTTGTTGGCCACCACATCTTTCAAGTACTTAGCATACTTGGGCATTCCCTGCAAAACATCAAGCAAAGGAAAATTTATGTGAAGTTCTTTGAAAATATCAAAGAACTTTCTAAAGCATTCCTCCTCCTTGCTCTTTTTGAGTCTTTGCGAAAATGGTGGTGGTGGTCTCTGTGCTGACTGCAATGATGATTGTGCATTTTGTTGCACATCACTCTGATTCTCTCCCTTGTCAGTGGATGGTCCCTTCCTAACCAACTCCGGTTGCACCTCATTTCTCCTCTCTTTCGGTGGTGCATCAGCCAATTGCCTGCCACTCCTCAAATTGATGGCATTGACCTGTCGGGGGTTTGTGTCTATGTCACTGGGTAATCCTCCCTTCGGTCTAGTGTGGTGAGCATCTGCTATTTGACCTATCTGCTTCTCTAGATTACGGGTGGCCAACTACTAATTTTTCAAATCTGATGCCATCATCACCTGATTCTGTGCTAATTGGTTCTGTGTCTCCATAATCTTCTGCAACGTCTCCTCAATGTTACTGCTCAATTGGCCACCATTCTGCCTGTTCTACTGTTGATACTACTGCTGTTGAGGTTGCTGGTAGCTTTGACTTTAATTTCCACCCCAAGAAAAATTCAGGGTGGTTCTGCCAATACTTTTTGTAATTGTTCCCAAAATTCTGATTGTTTCTCTGAACATTCCCAACAAAATTGACCGATTCAGGATTGGCCCCACAGGATTCTGAATTGTGTCCATTATTTCCGCAGATTTCACACCAACTAGGAGCTTGCTGAACTGCATTTACCTGTCCCTGCTGTTGGTTCATACTCAGTTTATTTAACTGAGTCATCATCTTATGCTGAAATGATGCTAGTTGTGCAGCCAAGGCATTTACCCCATCCACCTCTATCAGCCCCGCTGTTCTCTTTCTTGCCCCTCTCGATGACTCGTTTTCCCTGAGAAATCTTGTTCAACAAATTGTACAGATCATCATAAGTCTTCTCTAATGCTTGCCCACCCGATGCAGAGTCTAGTAAAATTATTGTGTGTGGGTCTAGACTTTCCACAAATGTATGGGCTAGCACTTCATTGGACTGCTGATGATGGGGAGAGTCTCTCAATAATGCCTTGAATCTCTCCCAAGCCAAATACAAGTTCTCTTTCGGCCTCTACTTGAAGCTTAATATTTCACTCCTGAGTTTGGCAATCTTGCCTGAAGGGAAGAATCTGATGAGGAACTTCTTTTCCAAATCGTCCCAAGAAGTTATGGAATTTGGTGGCTCAAATTTCAACCACCTCTTTGCCTCTCCCAATAATGAGAATGGGGAGAGGGTAAGTCGGACATAATCTGTGGACACTCCGGTGGGGACGAATGTGGCACTAATCTAAGGAAGTTCTGTAAGTGCTGTTGTGGATCCTCATAAGTCATCCCAGTGAACTAGCCACTAGAATGTAACAGCTGCACCATATTCTGTTTCAATTCAAAGTTCCCTCCAGGTTCTGGTTTGCGGATACTAGAGGTCACATTTGTCGATAGTGGGATCGCCACTTCGCCAACTGGTCGGGCTGCCATGGTTTCAGGTAAAAACTTCGGTTGCCCTGCTGGTGGGTGTTGTTGTAACCTTTCCTGAAGTCTCTTTAGCTTTCGCTCTAGAGCTTCCCTCCTGCGTAAATGAAGTTGACATTCAGGTTCAAGCAACGGTTCCACTAGCTCTCTATTCCTTGCCAGCTCTACAAGGACAAACTGTCACCTGCAATATATCAGACTAAGACAAATTTTCTCAACACTTAAGGAAATTAAAAATCACACAAAAATAGAAAAATTTTACTAAACTTCTCTAGTTCCCCAGCAACGGCGCCAAAAACTTGTTGCGCTCCAGCGCACTCGCAAGCGTACGCAGTCGTACAAGTAATACAGTGGCCCTTTTTAAGAGCCGGATGTCGAACGCACAGGGACTGGACCAATTTAGTAAATTATGAAGTTCAAGTATAAGATTAACCTTCACAAGTGTTGATTATAGAAGTTTTCGATAAATTATAATTATGTTTTGGGGTGGTCACAAAACAATCTAGAAACGATATAATAAGAAACTAGAGCTAAGGCCGAATAATCATGCAATGCTACACTTTGTAATGGTTCACGTATGAAATTATCAATTGTTGTCTCACATAGTTGGAAATGCGATATTCATGGTCTCTCAAGCCTCTAAACATGACAAACTAGCCTCACAACTACATCATTGAGTGGGAATGTGACATCCTAGTTCGTGGGAAATTCAACTACATGGATGTGGCTTATGGGGTTTGTGTTCTTGATTAGGGACTTTTGTACCTCTAATCATTTAACCTAACTTAGCTTCACAACTACTTCTACGAGTGGTGGAGTGACAATTTCCAAGTCGGTGTCTTACTATCATCCCGTTTTATCAACCAAGCAAGGCGAATTAGGTATAATTAGCCTAATCGTGAATCCTATCGTAAGAGAAGAACTTGCTCCCTACATTCTCTTATTCTAGCCTAGGGTTACTCTCTCAAGCTTTTATATAGATTAACATGTATGTTTTCATGGTGATCAAACATATAAGACAAAACAACAATTAAGAACTCAAACCAAAATAAATTCATGCATTACAATCATATCACGTGGCCTCAACCCTAGAGGAAGGGTTTTAGCCACTCATGTTCATACAATAACTCAAAAACATCGTTAAAGTAGTGTACTTACAAGAATAGGTAAAAGAGAATGTAAAATTAGTGAACCCTAGGTGAGTTATTCACTTCTCCCTTCGCTCCTCTACGGTTTCTAGAAAATATTTCGTGATAAAAAATGATTTTAGGAATTAAGGGTTGAATTTATAGAAAATGGAATTTTGCAATTTTTTTGCCTATCATGGAATGGCTCCATGGCATGGAGGTGAACGTGCCAATTTTTCTCCGTGCCACGGAGGTAACGCGGAAGCCCAATGTAAATTTCATTCGAATGTTGCTTGGTCAAGGCATGGCGCGATAGCCGGCGTGGCACGGTGCTGATCCTGCGCGATGGCAAGTGTGACACGGCCTGCGGTGCGCAACAGTGCCTAGTGTGGCACAGACGCTGGCACACAGGTGCCTTGGAGGGATGATCTCGTGCACGTGGCCTTGGTGAGGCACGGCGCTTGGCGCGGCACACGCACAGCGTGGCACGCTGCCTAGCGCGGCTAGCCTTGCCATGGCATGTTTTCTTTCCATCCATTGCCATTCACTCTCTACTTCATTCCTTCACTTCACCCATCATTATTTAGTCCTTCATATGCATTTTTCAACTACAAAACAAGGACTAATCACGTTGGTTGGTGCATACCCAAATTTACACAAAATCACATAAAAATGTAAGTGTATAATTAGACAAACATGACTAAATTAAGCTATAAAATAGCACTTGGGCACGTAATTATGCCCAAGATAAGCAGGTTTCCCATGTGGAGTTTAGGGCAGCCATCTAGATGTTGGCACAACCATTGACGCCTAGGTCAACCAGCAGGCGGTAGCACAGGTTCCCAAGAATGGGAATGCGGCAGCGGCAAGAGTCAGGGACTTTCTCTGGTTGAACCCTCCTGAGTTCCTTGGATCGAAGGTAGACGAGGACCCACACAAGTTTATTGATGAGATCCAGAAGATCACCCATATTATAGGGGTGACAAGGGAGGAGTGCACAGACGTAGCCTCTTATAAGTTGAAAGGGATTGCCCTATCTGGTTCAGACAGTGGAAAGATAGCAGGGCAGTTGGAATGGGTCCCATTGGTTGGGATGAGTTTCATACCGCGTTCTTAGATTAGTTCTTTCCCCAAGAGATGAGGGAGATCAAGGCAGCTGAATTTGTGAAGCTGAGGCAGAACAACATGATAGTGCAGGAGTATGCTTTAGAGTTCACCCACCTATCCAAATATGCACCAGAGATGGTGGATGATCAGAGGGCTCGAGTGAACAGGTTCAAACATGGGATAGCTTCACCAGGATATGGACTTGTTATACCCCGAAAGCCCAAAGATCAGAACCGGGAGTTAACATAGAGAAAATTTGAAATCTGGCATCAAGTCACAGAATGGGTCATGATGTGACCCGTGGGGATAGACCACGAGTTGTGGGATGACTCGTGGTGAGGCTTAGGATGTGAGTTTGAAATTTGGGATTTAAGGTCCCCACGGACATGACCACGAGTCGTGGTCAGACCCCACGACTCGTTGAGTCAGTCATGGGAAATGGTGACTGAGAAGGAGAAGGGAGATGGAAGTGTACACCACCGAAAGGACCCTACGACTCATGTTTAGTCACCAAGATTCGTGGGAGGGGTCGTGGTTAACACAGGGAAATTCATTTTTGAATTTTAGGGAAGTGCATGTGACGGATGATGCCACGAGTCGTGGCCTTGAGTAATGAGTCATTAGGTCCCTCATGTGGACTGTCGAGCAATTATTTTCTGTAAAATTATTAAGCGTATTCCCATAATTCCTATGCTTTAAGGTCCTATACTACGTCATTTTAAGTTATACTCAGAGTGTATTAAGATAGATTAAGTCATTCTAACCTATTCAAAACCCATGCATGCAAGTTAGAGAGAGTTAGAGAGGAGATCAAGCCTCAGCCCTTCCAATTATGCTCAAATCCTTCTTGGGCAATCAGGAAAGTGTAAGAATCAGCTATAATCAAGTATGTAGGGTTATGAATGGGTGAATCCGTTCACACCCATGCCCAAACTCTCTCTAAATCATGAAATTTCTACAACGATTCTATGGGGTTTTAATCCAATGCATGAAATTTTGAATTCTCTACATGAGTATGATCAAAATGAGTTTTTATTATTGAATTATGAATTATGCGCAGGTTTTACGTTGTTTTCCCTAAAAATCATGTTTCAAGCTTTTTAAAATTAAAATGTCCATTTATGAAAAGTTCACGAAAGTTAAGATTTATGATGAATGTTCATGTGTGATTAAGTATTGATTATGAAATGCATGTTTTCAAGTTACCCATGTTTATAATCATGATTTCAAGTGAATGTTGTATTTTCAAGCATGTTAGAGTATTGGGCAATGCCCCCATGTTCAAGTATGATTTATGATTTATGAAATGGATTTCATGATTGATCGATTTATGATATTGGCCGATTAAAGGGCCCTTGATTCATGGATAATCATGTATGAAAAGGGGATCAATGATTTTAAATGTTTATTTATCCACAAATCTCATGAATGATATTTATGATATACGTATGAGCCTAATATGCATATTTTTGGGAGCAGTGTCTAGCACCGAGTAGCCTGGCATTCAAAGGACTACGCCGATGTATCATAACTATGTGCCACTTTTGGTTCATAATGATACATTACAATGTTAATGGGTCCCCTCTCTCACGATATGACATAATGCATGTCCCTTGCCTGGCAAGCCAGGGATGACTCTACCCACTTGAGTGAGATAGTTGGGGCATCATGTAAGGCTCTACCATGATGGTGTCGGTTATGACGAGTCCTCCCATTGTTCCGCATGTTTTATTTCATAATTATGATTATTTTATTTAGGCTCAAGCAATGATTTATAAAGCTTCTCTTACTATTATGGTAATGAATGGATTATGAATGATTTGAAAACCTTGAGCCTTATGTTATCTTATGATATTTATGTTATGATCATGTTGTTCCACTCTTTTGATCTGTTATGAGCTTTTATGTATTTTAAATTTCCGTTTTACTTACCTTACATACTCAGTACATTCCACATACTGACCGCACACTCTATGTTGTAGTGTTTCATGACACAGGCTTTGATCTTCAGCCTTAGCACCGTCATTAGCCCGTCTCGGAGATTAGCATCTAGCTCTTTGGTGAGTCCTCATTCTCTGAGGACTGATTTGATATTAGTTATCTTCTCATGCTTAGTTTTCTTCTAGACTTGTCGGGTTAGTTGGTGGTGTTATCCCATTAACCCATCAGATATGTTAGAGGTTTCAGACCATGTGTAGTATCCAGCTGTTATGTATGAATTATGTTTCACTTTCTATGTATGTCATGGTTATGCTTATGTTATTATGTTGAGTATTCTCTTTTACTGATTAAATTAGATGTATGCTCATGCCATGGGTCGACTTGGAGTCTCTCAGAGCTCCTTGTCCCGTGTTATGGTCCGGGTTTACATTCGAGTCGTGACAAACTTGGTATCAGAGCAATAAGTTTGAAGTGTCCCAGGGTATCTGAAATCCGCACTGGGTAGATTCTTTTTCATGGGTGTGAAGTGCGCCACACTTATGACGAAGAGGCTATGAGACGTTTAGGAAATGTTCCCTTCTTTCATGATCTATGTCGTGCGATGAAATGTATCCCTATACTTCTAATTAGTGTTATTCATGATTGCAGAATCATGGCTCCCCACAGAGTAAACGGTAGAATGAATAGGAATGGAGACGGACACGAGGATGGCAATGGAAACGATCACCAGCAGGCCTCACCAGTCTAGGAGAACCATGCATCAGAGCCGGTTGCCCATGCTGAATTTCGGGCTGCTATTCAGATGCTCGCGGGGGCCTTGAATGCTCAAGTCAATCAACAGGCAGTCGCATATGTCCCACAAAATGGTAATGCAGCGGCAGCTCGAGTCAGCGATTTCTTGAGAATGAACCTACCATAGTTCCTTAGATCAAAAGTAGGTGAGGACCCGCATGAGTTCATTGATGAGATTGTGAAGATCACCCAGGTCAAGAGGGTGAATAGGGTTGAGTGTGCGAAGTTGGCCTCATATCAGTTGAAAGGGGTTGCACACAACTGGTTTCGACAATGGAAAGATAGTAGGGCCGCCGGAACAGGCCCTGTCACTTGGGAGGAGCTCCATGATGTGTTCCTAGATAGGTTATTTCCTCATGAGATGAGGGAGTGCAAGGCAGCCGAGTTCGTGAATCTTAAGAAGGGGAGAATGATGGTGTGGGATTGTGCCCTGAGTTCACTCTCTTGTTGAAGTACGCCTCAGAGTTAGTGGTTGATCATAGGGCGCGAGTGAGCAGGTTTATTCATGGGGTGGCGAGCTACTTGGACAAAGATTGTAGGACCGCTATGCTCCACCAAGATATAGATTTCCCTCGGATATTCTTGTATGTCCAGCAGATGGAGGTGGCGCACGTGAGGGAGAGAGAGGCCAAAAAGGCCCGGATAGATAGCTATGGGTTTACTCAGTAGAGATTCGGCGGTGGTCACCGTCCTCAGATTTAGCAGAGGTCACTAGCTCCAGCACCATCATTAGTTAGTGTTCCATCCAGACCCAAGGGTGATCAGAGGATCAGGGCCTCAAGTTTGAGGGATCAGAGGGGCATACAGGTAGAGCAAACCTTTCCAGCCTGAGAGAAGTGTAGTCATGTTGGCGAGTGCTTGCTCGGTTCAGATATTTGTTATGGGTGCGGTAGATTTGGCCACATGTGCCGAGCTTGTCCATTTTCTAGACAGGATGATGATAAAGGTCGTGCACAAACTACCAAGTCAGCAGCATCTCCAGCACGTTCAGCTCCGCAGGGGGCATCCACTAGTGGGGCTGGCGGACAACACCAAAATAGATTTTATGCCCTCGCCTCGCGCCAGGAGCAGGAGACTTCACCGAAAGTGGTTATGGGTATGTTACAAGTGTTTCACCTTGATGCTTATGCTTTATTAGATCTAGGGACTACCTTGTCTTTTGTGACACCTTATATTGCTAGTAGCTTTGAAGTCAGTCCCAAAATTCTATCAGAACCATTCTCAGTCTCTACTCCCATTGGTGATTAAATTATAGCTAGGCGGGTGTGTAGAAGTCGCCCGATCACAGTATTTCATAAAGTCACCTCCGCAGACCTTGTAGAGTTAGCCATGACTGGCTTTGATATTGTTCTCGTCATGGATTAGTTGTATGCATGTTATGCTTCTGTTAATTTTAGAACCCGTGCAGTGGAGTTTCGTGAGTCAGTCTTGGAGTGGAAAGGTAGTTCAGCCTTTCCTGTAGGTCGATTTATTTCCTATCTTGAGGCTAGGAAGATAATTTCCAAAGTTTGTGAGTATCCAAAAGTATTCCCTAATGATTTACTGGGTTTTTCTCCCAAGAGGAGAAATTAATTTCGGTATTGACCTTCTTATCGACACACAGCCTATACCTATTCCTCCCTGCAGAATGGCTCAGACTGAGCTAAAATAGTTGAAGGAACAATTGAAGGATCTCTTGGATAAGGGTTTCATCAGACCAGGAAAGTCTCCATGGGGTGCACCAGATCTATTTATCCGGAAGAAGGATGGTTCCCTTTGGATGTGCATTGACTATCGGCAATTGAACAAGGTTACCATCAAGAACAGGTATCCTCTACCCAGGATTGATGATCTATTTGACCAGCTTCAGGGTGCCATGTGTTTTTTGAAGATAGATCTCAGATCCGGGTACCATTAGCTCAGACTTCGGGAGGGTGACTTCCCGAATAAAGCCTTCAGGATGCGGTATGGTCATTATAAGTTTGTAATTATGTCTTTTGGACTAACAGATGCTCCTGCAGCTTTCATGGACCTAATGAACAGGTTGTTCAAGCCATATCTGTACATGTTCGTGATCGTGTTCATTAATAACATCCTCATATACTCACAAAGCAAGGAGGAGCATGCTGCTCACTTGAGGGTGGTGTTGCAGACTTTGAAAGATTGTAAATTATATGCAAAATTCTACAAATGCGAGTTTTGATTGAATTTGGTGGCGTTCTTGGGTCACGTGGTGTCTAGTGAAGGTGTGCAAGTAAACTCTCAAAAGATAGAGGCGGTGAAGAATTGGCCTAGACCGGTGAACCCTTCAGAAATCAGGAGTTTCTCTGGCTTAGCTGGTTACTATCAGAGATTTGTTGAGGGGTTTTCATCTATTGTAGCCCCGTTGACTAAACTAAACCAGAAGAAGGTAAAGTTCCAATGGTCTAAGGCTTGTGAGAAGAGCTTCCAAGAATTGAAGACTCGACTCACCTCAGCACCAATGTGAACCCTACCTGAGGGCACTGATGGGTTCGTGGTGTATTTTGATGCTTCAAGGATCGAACTTGGTTGTATGTTGATGCAGCACAAGAAAGTTATAGCATATGCCTCCAGACAGCTGAAAGTTCATGAAAAGAATTACCCTACCCATGACCTTGAATTGGCCGCAGTGGTATTTGCTTTAAAGATATGGCGACATTATTTGTACGGGTCACGTGGATGTATTTATTGATCATAAAAGTCTACAATATGTGTTCACTCAAAAGGATCTCAATCTTTAGCAAAGGAGGTGGTTAGAGCTACTTAAGTACTATAATATGAGCGTACTTTACCATCCGGGCAAGGCAAATGTAGTGGAAGATGCACTTAGTAGACTCTCTATGGAAAGTGTGTCCCATGTGGATGAGGGGAAGAAGGAGCTGGTGAAAGACGTGCATCAACTTTTAAGGTTGGGAGTTTGGTTGGTTGACTCGACCGATGGCAATGTTATTGTTCAGAATGGATCAGAATCATCTTTCATGACTGATGTAAAAGCCAGACAAGACGAGGACCCTATTTTGGTAAAATTAAAGGAAGTTGTTCAGAATCAAAGGTAGAGGTCTTCTCAAAAGGGGGATATGGTGTGCTTCGATACCAGGGTCGCTTATGTGTTCCGAATGTTGATGATTTGAGAGATCGGATGTTGCACGAGGCTCATGGATCCAAGTATTCTATACATCTAGGTTCCACCAAGATGTACTGTGACCTATGGGAAGTCTATTGGTGGAATGGCATGAATAAGGACATAGCAAAATTTGTGGCTAAGTGTCCAAACTGTCAATAGGTGAAGGTTGAGCACCAAAGACCCGGAGGTGTGATCCAAGACATTTGCATCCCTACTTGGAAGTGGGAAGAGACCAATATGGACTTTGTAACAGGTTTGCCTCGCACTCGCAGATAGTATGACTCCATTTGGGTTATTATAGAGTGGTTGACCAAGGAAGCTCATTTTCTACCAGTCAAAACTACCAATTCAGCCAAGGATTACACTACATTATACATTCGGGAGTTGGTTTGGTTGCATGGAGTTCCCTTGTCCATCATATTTGATAGACGTACTTAGTTTATATCTCAGTTTTGGAGATCTTTACAAAAGGGACTTGGCACTTAGGTCAAGCTTAGCACAACATTTCACCCGCAAATAGATGGTCAGGCAGAGAGGACTATTCAGACTATTGAGGATATGTTGAGAGCCTGTGTTATTGATTTCAAGGATAGTTGGGATGATCATTTGCCTCTCATTGAGTTTGCATACAACAACAACTACCATTCTAGCATTCAGATGGATCTATTTGAGGCTCTCTATGGGCGGAGATGTAAATCGCCTATTGGTTGGTTTGAAGTTGGTGAGGCTACCTTGATAGGTCCGAATTCAGTCATGAGGCTATGGAGAAAGATCAGTTGATAAGGGAAGGGTCAAAAACAGCTCAAAGTCGTCAAAAGTCCTATGCGGATGTGAGAAGAAGAGAACTTAAGTTTGAAGTTGATGATTGGGTATTTCTGAAGGTGTCTCCCATGAAGGGAGTGATGAGGTTCGGAAAGAATGGGAAACTTAGCCCCCGCTATGTTGGCCCGTATCGGATTGTGAAACGGGTTGGCGAGGTGGCATATGAATTGGAGTTGCCCTTAGAATTAGCTTTTGTGAATCTTGTATTCCATGTATCATTCTTAAAGAAGTGTTTGGGTGATCCAGCTCTAGCTATCTCGGTGGAGAGTGTCAGGGGGAAAGACAGCCTTAGTTATGAGGAGTTTCGTGTGGAAATACTAGATCTTCAAGTTCGAAGGCTAAGAAACAAGGAAGTAGCTTCATTCAAAGTGTTATTGAGGAATCATCATGTTAAAGGAGCTACGTGGGAAGTCGAAGTAGACATGATGGCTAGATACCCACATTTATTCTCTACCGACTCAGTTTCAGCTTGAGGTACCAGTTTTGCCTTAGCACCCTAATTAGTTTTCATGTTCAGTTCATGTGCCCAAGTTTCTTTTATGTATATGGATGTATATGATTCGTGAATTCAATTAGCTATGTAGCTTGAATCGGAGATAGTCATTCCGTCAGTGTTTGGCTTAAATTATCAGTATTTGAGTATGATGATTGCATTTTTCTGATTTTCTATATGATTTTCAACATTCGAGGATGAATGTTCCCAACGGGGAGATATTGTTATACCCCGAAATCCCAAAAATCAGACCCGAGAGTTAAATCAGAGAAAATTTAAAATCTGGCATCAGGTCCCAGAACGGGTCATGATGTGACCTATGGGGATAGACCACGAGTCATGGGATGACTCATGGTGAGGTTCAAGATGTGAATTTGAAATTTGGGATTTATAGTCCCACCGGACATGACCGCTAGTCATGGTCAGACCCCATAACTCGTTGAGTCAGTCGTGGGAAGTGGTGATTGGGAAGGAGAAGGGAGATGACAGTGTACACCACGGAAGGACCCCACAACTCGTGGTCGGTCACCACGATTCATGGCATGAGTCGTGGCCAACAGAGGGAAAAAAATTTGAAATTTAGGGCAGTTCATGTGACGGATGATGCCATGAGTCGTGGCCTTGAGTAATGAGTCGTTAGGTCCCTCGTGGGGACTGTCGAATTGTTAAGGGAATTATCGTTATTCCTATGGTCTAAGGTCCTATACTACGTTGTTTTAAGTTATATTCAGAGTGTATTAAGATAGGTTAAGTCATTCTAACCTATTCAAAACCCATGCATGCAAGTTAGAGAGAGTTAGAGAGGAGATCAAGCCTTAGCCCTTCAAATTCTTCTCAATCCTTCTTGGGCAATCAGGAAAGTGTAAGAATCGACTATAATCAGGTATATAGGGTTATGAATGGGTGAATCCGTTCATACTCATGCCCAAACTCTCTCTAAATCATGAAATTTCTACAATGATTCTATGGAGTTTTAACGCAATGCATAAAAATTTGAATTCTCAATATGGGTATGATCTAAATGAGTTATTATTATCGAACTATGAATTATGGGCAAGTTTTACGTTGTTTTCCATCAAAATCATGTTTCAAGCTTTTTAAAATTAAAATGCCCATTTATGGAAGTTCATGAAAATTAAGATTTATGATGAATGTTCATGTATGATGAAGTATTAATGATGAAATGCATGTTTTCAAGTTACCCATGTTTATAACCATGATTTCAAGTGAATTTAGTATTTTCAAGCATGTTAGAGTATTGGGCAATGCCCACATGTTCAAGTATGATTTATAATTCATGAAATGGATTCATGATTGATCGATTTATGTTATTATACGATTAAAGGGCACTTGATTTATGGATAATCATGTATGAAAAGGGGATCAACGATGTCAAATATTTATTTAGCCATGAATCTCATGAATGATATTTATGATTTACGTATTAGCCTAATGTGCATATTTTTGATAGCAGTGTCTAGCACCGAGTAGCTCGGAGTTCAAAGGACTACGCCGGTGTTCATAACTACGTGCCACCGTAGGTTCATAATGATATATTACAATGTTAATGGGTCCCTTTTCTCGTGATATCACATAATGCACGTCTTTTGCCTGGCAAGCCAGGGACGACTCTGCCCATCTAAGTGAGATAGTTATGGCATCATGTAAGGCTCTACCATGATGGTGTCGGTTATGACGATTCCTCCCATTGTTCCGCATGTTTTGTTGCATTATTATGTTTATGTTATTTTGGCTCAAGTGATGATTTATAAAGCTTCTCTTACTATTATGATAATGAATGGAGTACCAATGATTTGATGACCTTGAGCCTTATGTTATCTTATGATATTTATGTTATGAGCATGTTGTTCCACTCTTATGATCTGTTACAAGCTTTTATGTGTTTGACATATCCGTTTTACTTACCTTACATACTCGGTACATTTCACGTACTGACCGCATACTCTATGTTGTATCTTTTCATGATACAGGCTCCGATCTTCAGCCCCAGAACCGTCATTAGCCCATCTTGGAGATTAACATCCAGCTCTTTGGTGAGTCCTTATTCTCTGAGGACCGGTTTGATATCAGTTATCTTCTCATGCTTAGTGTTTTTCTACACTTGTAAAGTTAGTTGGGGTGTTTTCCCATCAACCCATCAGAAATGTTAGAGGCTTTCGTGTAGTATCCAGTTGTTATGTATGAATACGTTTCGCTTTCTATGTATGTCATGGTTATGCTTCCGTTATGTTCTTATGTTGAGTATTTTCTTTTACTGATTAAGTTAGATGTATGCTTATGCCATGGGTTGACTCGGGTCTCTCGGGGCTCCTTGTCCCGTGTTATCATCTGAGTCTATATTCGAGTCAGGACAGGACTTCTTGTAGTTGGTCCTGTACACCCAGAAGATAGAGGCGGTACAGGTGAGTGAGAGAGAAGGAGTCCAAGTAGGCCAGGACCGATAGTTTTGGGTTTTCCCAACAGAGGCCTGGTGGTGGACATCGTCAACAGTCCCACCAAAGATCATCAGTCCCAGTGTCGTCAGCAGCAAGTGTGCCATCCAGATCTAGGTGCGAACAGAGGGGACGAGCGCCAGGATCTCGAGGTCAGGGGAGTAGACCTGTAGAGCCCAGTATTCCTGGTTGTGACAGGCCTGGTAGAAGGCACAGTAGTCAGCGCCTAGCAGGTACAGGTGCTTGTTTCGGGTGTGGGAAGCCCGAGCATATGCTCAGAGATTGTCCAGCAGCTATGCAGGGCCATGGTAGAGGCCAAGACCCAGCCACTAGTTTAGCAGCCCCACCAGCACGCTCAGATCAGTAGGGTGCCACCTCTAGTGCTGGGAGTGGTCAGCGTCAAAATAGATTCTATGCCTTTGCATCGCGTCTGGAGCAGGTCTCCCCAAATGTAGTAACTGGTATGTTACGAGTATTCCACCTTGATGTATATGCATTATTAGATCCAGGAGCTACTTTATCTTTTGTGATTCCTATGTTGCTAGTAGTTTCAAATTCAGTCCAAAAATCCTATCAGAACCCTTCTCAATCTCTACTCTAGTCAGTGATTCAGTGATAGCTCGGCAAGTTTACATAAATTTCCTTGTCACAGTCCTTCAGAAAGTCACCTTAGCATATTTAGTAGAGTTAGCCATGACAGATTTTTATGTTATCTTTGGTATGGATTGGCTACATATATGTTATGCCTCTATAAATTATAGAACCCGTGCGGTAGAGTTTCGATTTTTGGGTGAGCTAGTCCTAGAGTGGAAGGGTAGTTCAGTTGTGCCTATGGGTCATTTCATTTCCTACCTTAAGGACAGGATGATGATCTCCAAGGTTTTCGTGTACCATCTAGTTCGGTTTAAGGATGCTATATCTGAAACCCTTACTATTCAGTCAGTTCCTGTAGTGTGCGAATATATAGAAGTGTTTCCAGTACTCTTTGTCCCGAAGAAGGATGGTTCCCTTCAGATGTGCATTGACTATCGGCAGTTGAACAAAATCACAATCAAGAACAGTTATCCCCTCCCTAGAACAAATGATGTGTTTGACCAGTTTCAAGGTGCCAAGTGTTTTTCAAATATAGACCTCAAATCCGGGTATCATCAGCTCAGGGTTAGAGAGAGTGGCATCCCTAAGATAGCCTTCAGGACTCGATATGGTCACTATGAGTTTGTAGTTATGTCTTTTGGACTAATGAATACTCCTACAACTTTTATGGATTTGATGAACAAGGTGTTCAAGCTGTATTTAGACATGTTCGTGATTGTGTTCATAGATGACATTCTCATATACTCTCGGAGCAAGGAGGAGCATGCCGCTCATTTGAGGGTGGTGCTACAGACTCTTAGGGATTGCCAGTTGTATGCTAAATTCAGCAAGTGTAAGTTTTGGCTGAAATCAGTAGCATTTTTAGGTCATGTGGTTTCAAGTAAGAGTGTACGAGTGGACTCTGAAAAGATAGAATATATGAAGAATTGGCCTAGACCAGTGAGTCCTTCGGATATCAGGAGTTTCTTGGGCTTAGCTGGTTACTACCAGAGGTTTGTGGAAGGGTTTTCATCCATTGCAGCACCATTGACTAAGTTGACCCAGAAAAAGTGAAGTATCAATGGTCAGAGGCTTGTAAAAAGAGCTTCCAAGAGTTAAAGACTCGACTCACCTCAGAAGTAGTGTTGACTCTACCTGAGGGTACCGATGGGTTAGTGGTATATTGTGACACCTCGAGGATCAGCCTTGGTTGTTTATTAATGCAACACGGTAAAATTATAGCCTATGTTTCCAGGTACCTAAGGTCCATGAAAAGAACTATCGGACTCACGACCTCGAGTTGGCAGTAGTAGTATTTTCCTTGAATTTTGGAGATACTATCTGTATGGGTTCCATGTGGATGTTTTTACGGACCACAAAAGCCTACAGTACGTGTTTACCCAAAAGGATCTAATTCTACATCAAAGAAGGTGGTTATATCTTCTTAAGAATTACAATATGAGTGTCCTTTATCATTCGAGCAATGCTAATGTAGTGGTTGACGCTCTTAGTAGGCTTTCTATGAAGAGTTTGTCCCACGTAGATGAGGGGAGGAAATAGTTGGTGAAGGAGGTGCATCGGCTTTCACGACTATGAGTTCGTCTCGTTGACTCGACAAATGGTGGTGTCATTGTTCAAAATGGATCATAATCTTCCTTGGTGACCGAATTCGAGGTTGGGCAAGATGAGGATCCTATTTTGATAAAGCTGAAGGAGGCAGTTCAAAATCAGAAGGTGGAGGTTTTCTCCCAAGGAGGAGATGGTGTACTATGATATCAGGGTCATTTGTGTGTTCCCGGTGTTGATGATTTGAGGGACCGAATGTCGCATGAGGCTCATGGTTCCCGCTATTCTATATGTCCAGGTGCCACCAAGATGTACCATGACCTATGAAAAGTCTATTGGTGGAATGGCATGAAGAAGGACATAGCAGAGTTTGTAGCTAAGTGTCTGAATTGTCAACAAGTGAAGGTTGAGCATCAAAGACCTAGAGGTGTACTTCAATACGTTAGCATTCCTACTTGGAAGTGGGAGGAAATCAATATGGAATTCATTACAGGGTTGCCTTATACTCGTCGACACTATGACTCCATATGGATGATTATGAATAGGTTAACCAATGCAGCTCATTTTCCACTGGTCAAAACTACCGATTTAGTGGAGGATTATGCTAAATTGTATATTTGGGAGAAAGTTCGATTACATGGAGTACCCTTGTTCATCATATCAGATAGAGGTACACAGTTTACCCCAATTTTTGGAAATCCTTTCAGAAGGGACTCGGTACTCATGTCAATCTTAGTACAACTTTTCACCCACAGACAGATGGTCAGGCTGAACAGACCATTCAGACTCTTAAGGATATGTCGAGAGCGTGTGTGATTGATTTCAAGGGTAGTTGGGATGATCATTTACCTCTCATCGAATTTTCATGTAATAGCAGTTACCATTCCAGCATTCAGATGGCTCCGTTTGAGGCTCTTTATGGGCAGAGGTGTAGATTACCTATTCATTGGTTTGAAGTCGGTGCAACTACATTGGTAGGACCAGATTCAGCTCATGAGGCGATGGAAAATGTTCATCTTATAAGGGAAAGGTTGAAAATAGCTCAGAGTCGTCAAAAGTCCTATGCAGATGGGTAATACCCTGAAAGTACCTAAGATTAGACCCGAGATCAAAAATCGAAGTTGACTGAAAATTGAGAAAAATGTTACAAGACGGACGACCCAATGGATCGTTGGTCCAACTAATGACCCAACTGATCTTTGGTCCAACCAATGACCCGCTGGGTCCAGTCGTGGGAATTGAAGTCTGGTGGCAGTGTAAATAACAGGTGATGTAACAACTTATTACTGGGAACAATGAGTCATTGTTTGTAACTGTGGTTGGCACTGAACTTTGACATTTGGGGATGTAATGGGTCATCTCATAACCTGTTGTGAGATGTAATGATCCTTAGTCACAAGTCGTTGTAGGGGAATATGTAAATTTCCAGTGGACCTAACAGAAGGAAACCACAACCCATTGAAGGAAACAACGAGTCGTGGTGAGGCTCGTTATGAGGAGAAGTTCAGGATCATCAGGAGGCAAATGATGATCGAACCAATGACCCGTTAGATGGAAGGACGACTCATCTTATAGATTCATGGGTTGAATCCAAGATCAGGGTCTTGGCAGTGCAGGTGACAGATCATACCACGAGTCGTTATATCCTCCAACGACTCGTTGGTACGTCCGTTGGATCGTCCAGTGTAGATTTTTCAGGGAATTTCATTAAGGGTATTTCCTTCATTCCTATTCTCTAAGGCCGTAAACTACATCATTTTATGTTATTTTCTGAGTATGTTAAGATAGGTTAATCCCTCCTAACCTATTCATTCTCATGCATGCAAAGTTAGGAAGATTTAAGAGTAATCAAGCTAGTTCTCAAGCTCTTCTTTATCAATTTTTCCTTGGGCTTTCAAAGAGTGTTGAAATTTGATCTTACCCAGGTATGTAGGGTTATGAATGAGTTTTTCCATTCACGCCCATGCCCAATTTCTCCTAATTCATGGAATTTGATCAAAAATCTTATGGGGGTTTTACTTAAATCTTGTGGAATTCTATTGATTTACAAGTGCGTTATTATATTTCGTGATTTACATCATATATTTTGATCAGATTCTACAACTATGATTATAAAATTATTGATTTCAATTTCTACTAAATTTAGCCTAATTATGTATGATCCATGATGAATCGAGTTATGATCTTTACTACAATTTTTGATATTTACAAATCCATCTTGATTTATGATTTGAAATACGGATTTATTCAAATACCCATTATGATTTGATGATTTGCAAAGTATATGTATGATCTACAAGTATGCATGAACCTCATGATTTAGGATTTATGATTAGGTCACTTACAGGCCTTATTTCATGGCTAGTTTACGTATTTACAAGTATGTCTATGATTATCACGATTTAAATAGCCCATGAATCTCATTCATATTATAATATGAGCACTATATATGTTTTGGGAGTAGCATTTAACACCGAGTAGGTTCAGTGCCTAGGTTCTGCCCGAATCTCATAACTACGTGCCACCATAGGATATATTGGGACCTCCCTTATGGCTGTCCCCTGGCCCAAATGGCCCTTCTCATGTGTGATCACATCTTTCATGGCTCTACCCTTGGCAAGGTACAGACACTCTCCCGACTGAGGTTACAAGTCGGGCTCCATGTGTGCTCATATGGATATGTTGGTTACGAGAATCTCCCACTGTTCCTCATGATTTATGAATGTTTATGATTATGTATATTGGCTCAAGTCATGCTAAATAAATTTTTTCTCTTATGATTATGATTAAGATTGTATTACGAATATTTTGAAAACCTTGAGCCTTATGTTATGTTATGATATTTATGTTATGAGCATGTTGTCCTACTCTTATGATCATTTATGAGTTTTAGATATTTTAAATGTCCGTTTTACTTACCTTGCATACTCGGTATATTCCACGTACTGACCGCATACTTTATATGTTGTATCATTTCATGATACAGGACCCGGCTCTCAGGCTCATCTCCATCATTAGTCCATCTCAGAGAAGCCATCAGTATTTTTTGGTGAGTCCTTATGTTCCGAGGGCCATATGTCCAGACATTGATGTTCTCTTTTTGTTTCAATTTTTGCCGAGTTAGTTGGGGATGTTGTCCATCAACCCATCTGATACGATAGAGGCTTTCAGACCGTTTGTAGTACTCAATTGATATGTATGTTATGTACTTTCCGCTTATCATGCTATGTTATGTTATGTTTATGTTTCCACTATATCATATGTTCAGTATTCCGCATTAATTGATATGAAGTTAGATGAATGCTTATGCCATGGATCGACTTGGGGCCTCTCGGGGTTTCTTGTCTCGTGTTACGATCCCGGCCTACGTTCAGGTGGTGACAAACTTTGTATCAAAGCAATAGGTTTGAAGTGTCCTAGGATGTCTGAAAGCCGCATTGAGTAGAGTCTTTTCCATGGGTGTGAAGCGCGCCACACTTATGAAGAAGACGCTACGAGACATTTAGGAAATGTTCCCTTCTTTCATGATCTATGTCGTGCAATGAAAAGTCTTTCTATCCTTTTAATTCGTGCTATTCGCGATTGCAAAATCATGGCTCCTCGAAGAACGGAAGCCCCAGTAGTTCAGGAGCCCTAGACACCAAAGCCAGTTGCCCACACTGAGTTTCGGGAAGTTATCCAGATGATTGTGCAGGCCTTGACCGCTCAGGTCAACCAGCAGGCTTTTGCGCATATTCCACGGAATGGCAATTGTCACGCCCCGCCCTGGGGGGTATGACTGGCACCTGGTGCCCTAGTAGGATCTAGACTGCTATCTGGTGAGACAAAGCACATCTGGTGCCTGGCTGGATCTAACTCACATTCCTGGAACCAAAGGGCTATATAACGGCTATAAACACAGCCTCCGGCCAACAGGCCTATAGCCACCTGCACCTGGAAAACAGCTAACCAGAAACATACTACTACAGGGGAACCTATGCAGGCCGACAAGGGCACCATGCTGTCTAGTTCGCTGTAACTCAACAATAACATGCTAAATAATTACGTGACCGGCAAGGTCACCACTAGTGACTGGTTATGGCCACACACGGCCAACAGGAACAGAAATAACAAATAACTATGACAAGCTGCACGGCCTCACACGACCGGCTCGGTTGACCACAGGGAAAGATATATACAGACTGCAAGCCTCTAGGAATAACAATAGAAATGATCGGGACAGGGCCCCGACCTACCCGTACTGTACAACAAAAGAAAACGAAATACACCTCTGGAATTCAGTCTCCGGATAACAGGAGCTGAATACTCAATAGCTGACTGGAATCACGAGGGATTGCCTCCTCGTCTATGA
Source organism: Datura wrightii (assembly GCA_035772735.1). Taxonomy (NCBI): domain Eukaryota; kingdom Viridiplantae; phylum Streptophyta; class Magnoliopsida; order Solanales; family Solanaceae; genus Datura; species Datura wrightii. Next base: position 152,914,644 of record JASDFA010000018.1, read on the forward strand.
GTACCTGTAGGCAAGTAATGCAGCGCCCCACTGGGCGTCAGTACCACAGGTACTGAGCATGTAAAGCAACTTAAATACACAACTGAAATGAATAACAACAGTAACATGACATATAAACAGGAGGTAGCTGAGTCTAACTAGCTGAGAATAACTGGGGAGAGTTTATTTATTCTATAACTAGACTGAGCGTACCTGATGTCGTGTCGTCCCACTGTCTATTAGTATCTAATAGCACATAGAGGTATACATAATAATACACACAATACCTGACCGACCCCCATAAGCCGGAAGGTGGCAACCAACACACAATCTACTTACCCCTACCCGGGTCTAAACCAACCAAAAATAAGTCACTCCACTCATCTGATAACTGTGAGCTCCTCCTACCGGTCCCCTTGGGTACGTAGCTCAGGCCTTGGCCTCTGACAATAAACTGTGTCTGAGCCCGAAGACTCCTGCCTCTGGGCGCAAGTGTACACGGGGTGTGTAATAAAAACTGCCCCTGGGTGCAAGCACGCAACAGGGTAATTTTATAAAAATCTGTATCTGAAACTGCCCCCGGCCACAAGCGCACACAGAGTGTTCTGCCCCTGTAAACAGGGTGGACTGGCTCTGCGCAGAATAAACTGAACTACCCCTGCAAGCAGGGTGGTCTGGACCGTATTATCATGGGGGTCGGCCATCATCGTCCTCTAGGCGGACGGCATCGCCCAGCTGGTGGCGGTATCTGAATCTGGTATCGACACAGCTATAACCCAGGGGCGGTGGGGATGCTAAAAGGGTGCCCACATGCCACAACAAGTCTCAACAAACAAATAGCACATAGAAATAGCAAGCATGTATAACTGAAAAGACTATCTAGAATCTAATTTCTTATTCTGATCTGTTTCTATACTGAACTGATTCTTACTAATTGTACTGATTCTGCAATCTCTGTTTAACTGTACGGCTAATCTGTAGCCATGATACTATCTGTCTGAATGGCTAATCTGTAGCCATAACTGTCTGTCTATCAGATCTTTCTTTACTGACTTTTATTATGAAAATCTGTTCCTTTTTATTCTACAACATGCTTGTTATTCATATAATAGGCTGTACTGAATCTGAACTACTAACTTGCCCTTGGGCACATGCTTTTCTAACTTTCAGACTGAATATGATATCACAACACGAACTAGGTTTACTGAACTCGCACAATACTTAACATTCCACTTCCGGGAATTCTACTACGGAGTTTATTGTACTATACAAGGCTAAAGCTACTAACTTGCCGAAGGAACTAGCTTTACATACCTTATCCTCGAACTATCCGTCTGTCGGACGAGGCTCGGGCAATACTTCAACTATTTCTCCCAACTGCATTCACAAATATGTCAATTAATACTAACTATAGCTTTATTCTAAAGAACAACGTCGCTTTTGATATAATTATAGCCTAAACTTAGGCTTATCGAAAGACGATCAAAAACTCGTTAATTTCCAGAAGTCCAGAAGGGAGAAATATTCACTTCACAACTAGGAACACATAGACACTAGTTTGGAGCAATTCTACTTACCTTAGCTCGGTAGCTCGATGATTCGTTGGCCGTATTTCGCGAAACAAAATCCGTAGGAATTCTCCCTGCTGCTAAATACCTCGGTACCTGAGGTTAATTCGAGTTTGGACCGCGTTTGACGGTGTAATCGAAAGAAAATTATCAATACTTTACGTCTTCCTCTGTTCTCTGTCGTGAAGTTTCTGGAAATTATGATATGTTAAAGGAATAAACCGAAGTGGGGCTTATATATAATAGACACTATAAATCACATTCCTGGAATGCGATTTATAAGTCGCATTCCTGGAATGCGATTTATAAGTCGCATTTTGCCTTGCGACGCGCCGACTTGGCGCTTGTCCGATCTTTGTCCGGGCCATTTTCTAGCATGTATGGCTTTCAAATACTCTTAACCAACACGCGAATAGGCCATCTATATGCCGGAAATTTACAGGGTGTAACATTCTCCCCCCCTTAAGAACATTCGTCCTCGAATGTAAACTGCTATATGGAGGACTACTCAATTAGCTTAACTTGTTCTTAGAAAAATTTCGGCAGAGTCTCCCCTGTAATATGGACTATAGCAAAAACCTGAAATGCAGAAAAGTCCAACACAGGTACTGCATGCGATGCTTTAGGATTCACTGGATAGCTAAACATCAATCTTTCTCACTTATACATATACAACCATAAGGTACTACATAAGTAATAATACGGACATACCTGTCGTCTGACTAGGCCTGGAATAGGTGAGGATATCTAGCTTTCATATCTTCTTCGGCTTCCCACGTCATCTCCTCTCGATTCCTGTTACGCCACAATACCTTGACAGATGCAATATCCTTAGTTCTCAATCTACGAACCTGCCTTTCTAGGATGGCTACTGGAACCTCTTCATAAGCCAGCTCTTCGGTAACCTGGATATCCTGGACTGGGACTGCTCTGGATGGGTCTCCTATGCATTTCCTCAGCATGGACACATGAAAGACGGGATGAACAGATTCTAGCTCTGGAGGCAAGTTCAACTCATATGCTACTCGGCCTATCCTCCGACGAATCTGATAAGGCCCAACAAACCTCGGACTGAGCTTACCCTTCTTACCGAATCTCATCACCCCTTTCATCGGAGATACTTTCAGAAATACCCAGTCATTCACATTAAACTCCTGGTCTCTGTGCCGTACATCTGCATATGATTTCTGGCGACTCTGTGTAGTCAATAGGCGTTCTCTGATAAGCTTGACTTTCTTTTCTGACTGCTGAACAATATCTGGCCCAATTATCGCTGATTCCCCTACTTCGAACTAGCCAACCGGCGATCTGCACTTTCGCCCGTATAAAGCCTCAAAAGGTGCCATCTGAATAGCCGAGTGATAGTTATTATTATAAGCAAATTCTATCAGCGGCAAATGCTCGTCCCAGCTACCACCAAAGTCTAGCACACACGCTCGCAGCATATCCTCGAGCGTCTGAATAGTGCGCTCAGCCTGTCCGTCTGTCTGAGGGTGGAAAGCTGTGCTCAGATTAATCTGCGTTCCCAGCCCCTTCTGGAACGATTGCCAGAATCTAGCCGTAAACTGTGCTCCTCTATCTAAAATAATGGATACTGGTATTTCGTGCAACCTGACTATTTCTCGGATATACAACCCTGCATAATCTGGCCGAGAAAGTAGTTTCCACTGGCAGGAAATGAGCTGATTCGGTCAATCTGTCAACTATCACCCATATAGAGTCATGTCCATGTTTAGAACGGGGTAGTCCTACCACAAAATCCATATTTACTGCTTCCCACTTCCAGAGAGGCGCAACTATGTCCTGAGTCAAACCGCCTGGTTTCTAATGTTCTGCTTTCACCTGCTGGCAGTTAGGACACTGGGCTACAAATGCAGCAATTTCTTTTTTTTTAATTTTTTATTTTTTATTTTTTTTTATCTAGCCACCAGTAGTTTTCTTTGATATCATGGTACAATTTTTGTCGCGCCACGGTGGAGAAAATAGTTGTTGGCGCAGTGTACCTCGTTCATGATCTGATGGCGGAGGCCTGAAATATTTGGAACACATAGACGGTCTTTACAACGCAGCACTCCATCCTCTGTTATTTATGAATCTGGCGCTTCCCTTGCAGGATTCTGTCCTTAAGCTAGACCAGGTCAGGATCTGCATATTGCCGTTCTCTTACCTCTACAACTAAGGACGACACGGCGGTGTTCTGGATTACCGCTCTGTTGTCCTTCATTTCTATCACACGAACGGCTAAATTGACCAATTGATGTATCTCCCTGACCAACTCCCGTTGCTCGAGTTGCACATACGCCACACTCCTAAAAGATCTATAGCTAAGAGCGTTTGCTACTCCATTACCTCTTCTTGACTGATATAACATTTTCATACTTAGAGAGCTCGGCATATAATTGACGGTCATATTGGCTTGTCTTGCCGAAGAGATCGAGAGGTAGTTTACAGGCATAGCTAGAGCTTATCTGGCCTTTCGGCCACATGCTAAGGCTACTTGTTGCTGGGATAACCTGAACGACCGTCTGCGCACCTTGTGCCTTTATCTGATCAGAGGATCCTGATATTGATCATGACCTCTAATGATCTGGCTGCATAACCTTAAATAACTGAATAGTCGGGTTGAATGACCCGAATGTGGCAATAGTCTAACAATGCTCTAACTGTTCTACTTGAGTACTTATAGTTCATGCATAACTGCAGACTTGTGGGCATCTAATTGCTTTGTTATTTTGCTTGAACCACTGTAAGGCTGGGCTTAATCAAACTTACTCCCAGGCGATCAATCTTTGGATCTTCACGGGGAGTCTACTGATCTCCTGGTCTTAATAAACACTGTGCTAGCAGGGTACTATCAATTTCTTACGCCTTGTGTGTATCCACTTGGATTTATACTGTTATTCTGGGGAATTCTCGGTCTTATGAGCTATTCTGTAAATACTGGCCTTCTGCTAGGGCTCTGTATCTGAATATCTTACGAGAACCAGCTGAAGTACTAGTCTGTCACTGACTACTGATGTGGACCCCTTTCTTGGGATGCCCACGAGCTTGTCTGACTTGCGGGGTATTCCTTGTAATAACTGCTAGGTTGACTAAGGTCGACTCTCACCTACAAGGCTGGGAAAACGATGTATGGCCACTTAACATACTGGAACAATTCTAGTATTGCTAATCTCTGAAGTATACCTATTCAGTCTCTAATTCTGGTTCTGGTACATGTGCTAGTGTTATTGATCTTTAGAGATGTTTCCCTGCTAATACAGGCGCCAGCTGGTCGGTAGACCGTCTAACTGCGCCCTTATCATCTAATTACCTGATTCAGGTTACTAACTCTTATAAGCTTCTAAAACCTAGATCTGGAAACAACATATAAGTCTATTAACTTAATAACTAAGAGCTGAGACAGTTTCTATGGATTCATACGTAAATCACACTTAACTTGCCCCTTCTTTTCGCTTTTCTCTTTTTCTTCTCTCTCTTTTCTCTTTTTATTTTTGGCAAGGGGTCCTGCAATGCAATTTGTATATACTTCCCAGCACTAATATGCATCTGTGTGATTGTAACCCCTATGAGCAGCTGCTCACAGCATATTTATTATCTGCACAGATATATATTAATAAATACGTACAATACATACTGAATTCTGTAGTGATACGTAATCTCTGACACACTTTGCTAAATTTCATATTGTATATGATATACTGCTTCTATGGTCTAATAATATCTCCTGCCTTCTCTTAACATTTCATTGTATTGTCACCCCATTATGAAAGTAACAAACATAAACACTTTAGTTATTGTCTGCTGTTTGAAATTCTGCCACTCTTGCGATGTGGGGTCAACGTTCGAATCTTGTGGCCTTACTTGGCATTATATTGAGAGTCCACAACTGTCTACTGGGTCTTATCTCCAGGCCATACTAGATTAGAGTCTCTGTGTCGGCAGTTTCTTAACTTCTCCGTAGGCGGACATACCGCAACATTCTAAACCGCAATCTCACTATCTCTTAATTGTTAGTCTGAGGCTTAGTCCTTAATACACGATATTCTATAATTCTGGGGGTAATTTTAATTTCCCCTCAAAATTTGGTATACCTGCTTCTTCCCCATATCTTGCTTAAGCTGAGCTCTGGGGTTCAAGGTACCTGTCTTACATTGTTAATAAGGTTACTGGTCAAATCCCAGCTTATACTTCTTTTGTCTTGTAGTCAGACCCCTCTGATTCACTGACCTTCCTATCTTTTGGTATCACAACCGAAATCATAACTATTATCTTGCAGGTATATCTTGCTCTTGTTATCATGTTATGGCGGACTTGGCCTTTTTCTGACTCAAACTTGACTATTACTGGAAGTCCATTACTGACGGATCTGCTACGCGCACTTTAAGTAAACTAATAGTGTTACTTGCTCTTCTGACTTATTATCGTGAGGGTCTGCACAACTTACGTAATCATAAGGGCTCCTTACTCTTTCTAACACTTTCTAGAATCAACCAATCCATCTTCACTTAATGCTTACTCTGGGTAATATCGCCTTAATCTTTATGCCCTTTGTTATAGTGGAATCAAAACTAAGAAGTGCGAATAACCTTTTCTTACTGCAATAAAACGAAGACATGGAATTGTACCATATCTGAAAGGATGGAGGTGGGAATCCTACATTTCCCTCTCTCTCTCACATCTCTTCGATAATCTAATATTATATATCATCTTAGTCAGATCTTATATATCTAACAAATAAATCAACTCGTATGTACGCTATGCTTCTAACTTCCTACTCTGAAGTTATAGAAATGTACTGGGGATGGTACCGATAAAGGTATCACATTGGGAGGTCCCTGGTACCTCCTTCTGCTGCTGTAATTACCTTGTAGCTGGTTGGTGCCCTCTCCTGTTGCTATATCTGATCTTCTACCTGGAACAAGATACCGCTGGTCTGACTTGTATTTGTATTCAAAGAATATGGTAAGTTTTAAGAACTCGACCCTATACTGTACTGTTCTATGACACGACTGGATATGAAGAAAGAGTAACCATCCTATTATGCCTCGCAGCCTCTTGCCTATGGTATGTGGTGCACAACACATCCATAGACAAGACTCTACTCAACACGACTTGCAGACTCCCTGGGACACGACCTGCTCTGATACCAAGTTTGTCACGCCCCGCCCTGGGGGGTATGACTGGCACCTGGTGCCCTAGTAGGATCTAGACTGCTATCTGGTGAGACAAAGGACATCTGGTGCATGGCTGGATCTAACTCACATTCCTGGAACCAAAGGGCTATATAACGGCTATAAACACAGCCTCCGGCCAACAGGCCTATAGCCACCTGCACCTGGAAAACAGCAAACCAGAAACATACTACTACAGGGGAACCTATGCAGGCCGACAAGGGCACCATGCTGTCTAGTTCGCTGTAACTCAACAATAACATGCTAAATAATTACGTGACCGGCAAGGTCACCACTAGTGACTGGTTATGGCCACACACGGCCAACAGGAACAGAAATAACAAATAACTATGACAAGCTGCACGGCCTCACACGACCGGCTCGGTTGACCACAGGGAAAGATATATACAGACTGCAAGCCTCTAGGAATAACAATAGAAATGATCGGGACAGGGCCCCGACCTACCCGTACTGTACAACAAAAGAAAACGAAATACACCTCTGGAATTCAGTCTCCGGATAACAGGAGCTGAATACTCAATAGCTGACTGGAATCACGAGGGATTGCCTCCTCGTCTATGAGTACCTGCAGGCAAGTAATGCAGCGCCCCACTGGGCGTCAGTACCACAGGTACTGAGCATGTAAAGCAACTTAAATACACAACTGAAATGAATAACAACAGTAACATGACATATAAACAGGAGGTAGCTGAGTCTAACTAGCTGAGAATAACTGGGGAGAGTTTATTTATTCTATAACTAGACTGAGCGTACCTGATGTCGTGTCGTCCCACTGTCTATTAGTATCTAATAGCACATAGAGGTATACATAATAATACACACAATACCTGACCGACCCCCATAAGCCGGAAGGTGCCAACCAACACACAATCTACTTACCCCTACCCGGGTCTAAACCAACCAAAAATAAGTCACTCCACTCATCTGATAACTGTGAGCTCCTCCTACCGGTCCCCTTGGGTACGTAGCTCAGGCCTTGGCCTCTGACAATAAACTGTGTCTGAGCCCGAAGACTCCTGCCTCTGGGCGCAAGTGTACACGGGGTGTGTAATAAAAACTGCCCCTGGGTGCAAGCACGCAACAGGGTAATTTTATAAAAATCTGTATCTGAAACTGCCCCCGGCCACAAGCGCACACAGAGTGTTCTGCCCCTGTAAACAGGGTGGACTGGCTCTGCGCAGAATAAACTGAACTACCCCTGCAAGCAGGGTGGTCTGGACCGTATTATCATGGGGGTCGGCCATCATCGTCCTCTAGGCGGACGGCATCGCCCAGCTGGTGGCGGTATCTGAATCTGGTATCGACACAGCTATAACCCAGGGGCGGTGGGGATGCTAAAAGGGTGCCCACATGCCACAACAAGTCTCAACAAACAAATAGCACATAGAAATAGCAAGCATGTATAACTGAAAAGACTATCTAGAATCTAATTTCTTATTCTGATCTGTTTCTATACTGAACTGATTCTTACTAATTGTACTGATTCTGCAATCTCTGTTTAACTGTACGGCTAATCTGTAGCCATGATACTATCTGTCTGAATGGCTAATCTGTAGCCATAACTGTCTGTCTATCAGATCTTTCTTTACTGACTTTTATTATGAAAATCTGTTCCTTTTTATTCTACAACATGCTTGTTATTCATATAATAGGCTGTACTGAATCTGAACTACTAACTTGCCCTTGGGCACATGCTTTTCTAACTTTCAGACTGAATATGATATCACAACACGAACTAGGTTTACTGAACTCGCACAATACTTAACATTCCACTTCCGGGAATTCTACTACGGAGTTTATTGTACTATACAAGGCTAAAGCTACTAACTTGCCGAAGGAACTAGCTTTACATACCTTATCCTCGAACTATCCGTCTGTCGGACGAGGCTCGGGCAATACTTCAACTATTTCTCCCAACTGCATTCACAAATATGTCAATTAATACTAACTATAGCTTTATTCTAAAGAACAACGTCCCTTTTGATATAATTATAGCCTAAACTTAGGCTTATCGAAAGACGGTCAAAAACTCGTTAATTTCCAGAAGTCCAGAAGGGAGAAATATTCACTTCACAACTAGGAACACATAGACACTAGTTTGGAGCAATTCTACTTACCTTAGCTCGGTAGCTCGATGATTCGTCGGCCGTATTTCGCGAAACAAAATCCGTAGGAATTCTCCCTGCTGCTAAATACCTCGGTACCTGAGGTTAATTCGAGTTTGGACCGCGTTTGACGGTGTAATCGAAAGAAAATTATCAATACTTTACGTCTTCCTCTGTTCTCTGTCGTGAAGTTTCTGGAAATTATGATATGTTAAAGGAATAAACCGAAGTGGGGCTTATATATAATAGACACTATAAATCACATTCCTGGAATGCGATTTATAAGTCGCATTCCTGGAATGCGATTTATAAGTCGCATTTTGCCTTGCGACGCGCCGACTTGGCGCTTGTCCGATCTTTGTCCGGGCCATTTTCTAGCATGTATGGCTTTCAAATACTCTTAACCAACACGCGAATAGGCCATCTATATGCCGGAAATTTACAAGGTGTAACAGCAATGTCGCGGCAGCTCGGGTTAGATATTTTTGAGGATGAACCTACTGGAGTTCCTTGGGTCCAAGGTAGATGAGGACCCGCACGAATTCATCAAAGAGATTCTAAAGATCACCCAGGTCATGGGGGTGACAAATGGAGAGTGTGTTGATTTGGCCTCTTATCAGCTAAAAGAAGTGGTGCATATATGGTTCAAACAATGGAGAGATGCTAAGGAAGTGGTTGCAGGCCCTATAAGTTGAGAAGAGTTTCATGCGGCATTTCTGGATCAGTTCTTCCATCATGAGATGAGGGAACTAAAGGCGGCTGAGTTTGTAAACTTGAAGCAGGGTGACATGTCAGTTCAGGAGTATGCTTTAGAGTTCACCCATTTATCCAAATATGCACCAGAGTTGGTGGCAGACCAGAGGGCTCGAATGAGCCAACTTGTGCATGGAGTGGCAGACTACCTGGATAAGGATTGTAGGATCACCATGCTGCATCAGGATATAGATTTTCCCCGCATAGTATTGCATGCTCAGCACATGGAGTTAGTGTATCGGAGGCAAAGAGAGGCCAAGAGGGCCAGGACAGACAATTAATGGACTTCTCAGGCCAGATCAAGGGGTGGACAGGGCCAGCAGTCTCAGCACAGGTCTATTGCTCCAGCACCATCGTTAGTCAGTACACCATCTAGGTTCTAAGGGGATCAGAGGAGCAGGGCTCCAGATTCGAGAGGCCAAGGTAGCATGCAGATACAGCGCACCTTCCCAGCTTGTGCGAGGTGCGACAAGAATCACTCCAGGAAATGCCTAGTCATCTTAGATGCTTGTTTCGGGTGTGGAGAACCCGGACACAGACTCAAGGTTTGCCCTTCATCCAGATCAGGGGGCAGTGGAGCCCATATACCAGTAGCTAGCTTAACTTCTCCAGCAGCACGTCCCCCTCAGCAGGGTGCCTCGACTAGTTCAGTCGGCGGTCAGCGCCAAAATAGGTTCTATGCCCTTACGACCCATCAAGAGCAGGAGGCTTCACCAGATGTGGTTACTGGTATGCTACAGGTGTTTCATCTTGATGTTTATGCTTTTTTAGATCCAAGGGCTTCCTTGTCTTTTATGACACCTTATATTGCTAGTAGCTTTGGAGTTAGTCCCGAGACTCTGTCAGAACCATTTGCAGTTTCTACTCCTGTTGGTGATTCGGTTGTAGCTAGGCGGGTGTATAGAGGATGTTTGGTCAGTATATTGCATAAAGTCACCTCCGCAGACCTTGTAGAGTTAGCCATGACTGACTTTGATATTATTATTGGCATGGATTGGTCGTATGCGTGTTATGTTTCTATTAATTATAGAACCCATGTAGTGGAGTTTCGTTTTCTAAGGGAGTCCGTCTTGGAGTGGAACGGTAGTTTGGTCATGCCTGCATGTCGTTTTATTTCCTATCTCAAGGCCAGAAAGATGATTTCTAACGGTTTCACGTATCATCTAGTTAGGGTTAAGGATGTCGAGTTCGAGGCCCTGACTATCCAGTCAGTTCCGGTAGTGCGTGAGAACCCAGAAGTGTTTCCTGATGATTTACCAGGTGTTCTTCCCAAGAGAGAAATTGATTTTGGTATTGACCTTCTGCCGACATGTAGCCTATATCTATCCCTCCTTATAGGATGGCCCCAGATGAGCTAAAAGAGTTGAAGGATCGGCTGAAGGACCTATTAGATAAGGGTTTCATTAGATCGAGTAGGTCTCTATGGGGTGCACCAGTCCTATTTGTCCAAAAGAAGGATGCTTCCCTTCAGATGTGCATTGACTATCAAAAATTGAACAAAGTCACCATCAAGAATAGGTATCCTCTACCCAACATTGATGATTTGTTTGACCATCTTCAGGCTACCAAGTGTTTCTCAAAGATAGATCTTAGGTCTGGGTATCATCAACTCAGAGTATGGGAATGTGATATCCCGAAGACAGCCTTCAGGACGCGGTATAGTCATTATGAGTTTGTAGTTATGTCTTTTGGACTAACGAATGCTCCTGCAATTTTATGGACCTGATGAACAGGGTATTCAAGCCATACCTGGACATGTTCGTGATCGTGTTCATTGACGACATCAATATATACTCTAGGAGCGAGGAGGAGCATGCCGCTCATTTGAGAATAGTGCTTTAGACTCTCAAGAGTCGCCAATTGTATGCCAAATTCAGCAAGTGTGAGTTTTGGTTGAACTCCATAGCATTTCTGGGCCATGTGGTGATGAGTGAGGGTATAAAGGTGGAGTCTCATAAAGTAGAAGCGGTGAAGAATTGGCCTAGAACGGTGATTCTTCTGATATTCAAAGTTTCTTAGGTTTAGCTATCTATTAGCGAAGGTTTGTTGAAGGTTTCTCATCTATTGCAGCACCTTTGACCAAATTGACTCAGAAAAAGGTGAAGTTTTAATGGTCGAAGGCTTGTGAGAAGAGCTTCCAAGAGTTGAAGACTCGACTTACTACAGCACCGGTGTTGACCTTACCTGAGGGTACTGAGGGTTTCGTGGTGTATTCTGATGCTTCAAGGATAAGGCTTGGGTGTGTATTGATGCAGCACGGGAAAGTCATAGCCTATGCCTCTAGACAGTTGAAAGTTCATGAGAAGAATTACCCGACCCATGATCTTGAATTGGCCGAGGTGGTGTTCGCATTGAAGATATGGTGACATTACTTGTATGGCATCCATGTGGACGTGTTTATGGACCACAAAAGCTTACAATATGTCTTCACGTAGAAAGATCTCAATCTAAGGCAAAGAAGGTGGTTGGAACTACTCAAGGACTACGATATGAGTGTCCTTTACCATCCGGGTAAGGCTAATGTGGTAGCGGACGCACTTAGTAGACTCTCTATGGAGAGTGTGTCCCATGTATATGAGGGGAAGAAGGATCTAGTGAAAGATGTACATCGACTCACAAGGTTGGGAGTTAGGTTGGTCGACTCGATCGATGGAGGTGTTATTGTCCAGAACGGATCAAAATCGTCTTTGGTGACTAATGTGAAAGATAGACAAGATGAGGACCAATTTTGGTAAAGTTGAAGGAAGCCGTTCGAAGTCAAAAGTTTGAGGTCTTCTCCCAAGGGGGAGATGGCGTGCTTCGATACCAGGGTAGCCTATGTGTTCTGGATGTTAATGATTTAAGGAGCCGGATATTGCATAAGGCTCATGACCCATGTACTCTATCCATCCAGGTGCCACCAAGATGTACTGTGATTTACAGGAAATCTATTGGTGGAATGGCATGAAGAAGGATATTGTATAATTCATAGCTAAGTGCCCGTTTCGAGGCTTTTTATGGGCGGAAATGTAGATCGCCCATCGGATCGTTTGAGATTGGTGAGGCAGCTATGATAGGGCCAAACTTGGTTCATGAGGCAATGGAGAAGGTTCAGTTGATAAGAGACAAGTTGAAAACAGCCCAGAGTCGCCAAAGGTATTATGCGGACGTGAGAGAAGAGAATTAGAATTTGAAGTCGATGACTAGGTATTTCTAAGGGTGTTTCCCATAAAGGGAGTGATGCGGTTTGGAAAGAAAGGAAAACTTAGTCCCCACTATGTTGGCCCCTACCGGATTATGAGAAGAGTTGGCAAGGTGGCGTATGAATTGGAGTTGCCCTCAGAGTTATCTTTTATGCATCATGTGTTTCATGTATCGCTCTTGAAAAAGTGTTTGGGTGATCTAGCCCTAATTGTCCCGGTGGACAATATTGGTGTTAAAGACAGCCTTAGCTATGAGGAGGTTCCGGTGGAAATATTTGATCGTTAGGTTCGGAGGCTAAGGAATAAGGAAGTAGCTTCAGTTAAAGTGTTATGGAGGATTCAGCATATTGAAGGAGTTACGTGGGAGGCCGAAGCGGATATGATGGCTAGATACCCATATTTATTCTCTACCAGCTCAGTTCCAACTTGAGGTATCAGTTTTTCCCTAAAACTCTATTTAGTTTTCGTGTTCAGTTCATGTGTTCAAGTTTCTTTTAAGTATATGGATATGTATGTGAATCATGAAATCAGATCAGCTATGTGGTTTAAATCGGAGATAGTCATACTGTTAGTTTTTGATTTAAATGATCAGTATTTGGGTGTAATGATTGCATGTCTTTTTTTTTGTGCTTGTTTCCAACATTCGAGGATGAATGTTCCCAAGGGGGATATATTTTAACACCCCGAAAGTACCTAAGATTAGTCTCGAAATCAAAAAAAAAAGTTCACTGAAAACTGGGAAAAATGTTGCAGGACGGATGACCCAACAGATTGTTGGTCCAACCAATGACTCGTTCGATCCAATCGTGGAAAGTGAAAGTCTGGTGGTAGTGTAAATAATGAGTGATGTAACGACTCGTTGCTAGGAACAACGAGTCATTGTTTGTAATCGTGGTGGGTACTGAGCTTTGACATTTGGGGATATAATGGGACATCCCACGACCCGCTGTGAGATGTAACAATACGTGGTCATGAGTCATTATAGGGGAATAAGTAAATTTCCAGTGGACCTATCGGAAGGAAACCACGACCCATTGGAGGAAACAACGAGTCGTGGTGAGGCTCGTTGTGAGGAGAAGTTCAGGATCTCAGGAGTCAAACGACGATCGAACCAATGACCCGTTAGATGGAAAGACGACTCGTCATGTAGAGTCATGGGTTGAATTTGAGATCAGGTTCTTGACAGTGTAGGTGACGGATCGTACCACGAGTCGTGGTATCCTCCAACGACTCGTTGGTACGTCCGTTGGATCGTCCAGCGCAATTGTTCAAGGTATTTTATTAAGGGTATTTTCTTCATTCCTACACTCTAAGACCCTAAATTATGTCGTTTTATGTTATTTTTTGAGTATGTTAAGATAGGTTAAGCCCTCCTAACCTATTCATCCTCATTCATGCAAAGTTAGGATATTTTAAGAGTAATCAAGCTAGTTCTCAAGCTCTTCTTCATCAAGTTTTCCTTGGTCTTTCAAACAGTGTTGAAATTTGATCTTACCCAGGTATGTAGCATTATGAATGAGTGTTTTCATTCACACACATGCCCAATTTCTCCTAATTCTTGAAATTTGATCAAAAATCTTATGGAGTTTTTACTTAAATCTTGTCAAATTCTATTTATTTACTAGTGGGTTATTATATTTCGTGATTTACATCATATTTTATGAATTTTGATCAGATTCTGCAATTATTTTGATTATAAAATTATTTGTTTTAATTTCTACAAAATTTAGCCTAATTATGTATGATCCATGATAAATCGAGTTATGATCTTTACTACAATTGTTGATATTTACAAACCCATCTTGATTTATGATTTGAAATATGGATTTATTCAAATACTCATTATGATTTGATGATTTGCAAAGTATATGTATGATCTACAAGTATGCATGAACCTCATGATTTACAATTTATGATTATGGCCGACTCACGAGTCTTATTTCATGGCTAGTTCACGTATCTACAAGTATTTTTATGATTATCATGATTTAACTAGCCCATAAATCTCATATATTTTAATATAAGCATTATATATGTTTTGGGAGTAGTATTTAACACCCAGTGGGTTGGGTTCCTAGGTTCTCCCGCGGATCTCATAACTATGTGCCACCATAGGATATGTTGGGACCTCCCTTGTGACTGTCCCCTGGCCCAAGTGGTCCTTCTTATGTGTGATAACACCTTTCATGGTTCTATCCTTGGCAAAATAAGGACACCCTCCCGACTAGAGTTATAAGTCGAGCTCCATGTATGCTCATATGGGGTATGTCGGTTAAGAGAATCTCCCACTGTTCCTCATGATTTATGCATGTTTACGATTATGTATATTTGCTCAAGTCATGTTACATAAAATTTTTCTCTTATGATTATGATTACGATTGTATTACGAATGTTTTGAAAACCTTGAGCCGTATGTTATGTTACAATATTTATGTTATGAGCATGTTGTCCTACTCTTATGATCATTTATATATTTTATATATTTTAAATGTTTTTTTTACTTATCTTGTATACTCGGTACATTCCACATACTGACCGCATACTTTCTATGTTGTATTGTTTCATCATACAGGACCCGGCTCTCAGGCTCATCTCTATCATTAGTCCATCTCAGAGTAAACTATCAGCCTTTTTGGTGAGTCCTCATGTTCCGAGGGTCATATGTCCAGACATTGATGTTCTCTTTTGTTTTAATTTTTGCCGGGTTAGTTGGGGATATTGTCCCATCAACCCATCTGATATGATAGAGTCTTTCAGACCTTTTGTAGTACTTAGCTGATATGTATGTCTAGTACTTTCCACTTATCATGCTATATTATGTTATGTTTATGTTTCCACTGTATCGCATGTTCTGTATTCCGCATTAAGTGATATGAAGTTAGATGTGTGCTTATGCCATGGATCGACTTAGGGCCTCTCGGGGTTCTTTGTCTCGTGTTACGATTCGGACCTACATTCAGGTCGTGACAAGATGTGAGAAGGAGAGAACTTGAGTTTGAAGTTGATGATTGGATGTTTTTGAAGGTATCTCCCATGAAGGGGGTGATGAGATTCGCAAAGAAGGGGAAACTTAGTCCCCGTTATGTTTGCCTATACACGATTGTGAGACATGTTGGCAAGGTGTCTTATGAGTTGGAGTTGCCCTTAGAATTAGCTTTAGTACATCCAGTTTTCCATGTATGCTTTTAAAGAAGTGCATGGGCGATTCGGCTTTGGTTATTCTGGTGGAGAGCATAGGTGTGAAGGATAGCCTTAGCTACGAAGAGCTTTCGGTTGAAATACTTGATCATCAGGTTCGGAAGCTAAGGAATAAAGAAGTAGCTTCAGTAAAGGTTTTGTAGAGAAATCAGCTTGTTGAGAAAAGTGATGGCTAAATACCTGCATCTCTTCCCTCCCAGTTTAGTTCCAGCTTGAGGAATGAGTTTCCTCCTTAGTAATTTATTCAGTTTTATGTTCAGTTGATGTGTTCCAATTTCTTTCATGTCAGTGTATGTATGTGTGATTAATGAATTCAGTACAGTCATGTATTTCAATCCGGAGTCAGTCATTCTATTAGTTTTCAGCTTTAGAAATTCAGTATTTGAGATGACAGTCTATTCCCCAGCTTTTCAGTATGTTCATTCACATTCGAGGATGAATGTTCCCAAGGGGGAGATATTTTAATACCTTGGAAGTCCCTAAGAGTAGACCCGAGGGTTGAACCAGAGAAAATAAGAAAAATCTACACTTCTGCACCAGAACGACTCATGGTACGAGTCGTAGGAGGAGTCTAGAAAAAAACCTGGAGTCTCGGTGTCCATACCTCGAGTCACAACATGAGTCGTGGTATGTGGGTATGACTCGTGGTCAGGGTCGTAGGAGAGGAGAAGTCATGATTGAAGTTACGACCTGGGGTAGGAAACCACGAGTTACGAGATAAAGTCGTGGAATGTTTTAGAGGGAAAAGTTAGCAGTTGAGACTCAGTGACCATGGGTGGCCCCACAATTCATGGTGGCTTGTAACAAGTCGTGAGATGGACCAGTGGTAACAAACGAGTAAGGTTTCCAGGTGACCAGTGGTGACCACGAGTGGCGACCACGAGTCGTTACTTCATGGTATGACTTGTGGTGAGGCCCGTGATGACTGGCAGTGTGTATTTTTCCTGAGTTTTAGCAAGGGTATTTTTGTAATTTCTAAGCTCCTAAGCCCTAAACTACGTCGTTTTAAGCTCAGAATAGGAGAGTTTTAAGGGGGTTTAATGTATTCTAACCTATTCCCTCCCCAATCATGCAAACTAAAGGATTTCCTAAGGAAGAACAAGCTTAGAATTCTCCAATTCCTTTGGGCTTTCAAGAAAGAGTGTAAGACCAGATTACTCAAGTATGTAGGGTTATGAATGGGAGTATTCTTTCACTTTCATGCCTAAATCCTCTTCTAAATTCATAAAATTCAAGGTTGATGAACTATGGGGTTTTAATCCAATTTATGAACTTCTCTAAGTATCTGTCATGGGTAAATTCTAGTCATGTTTCTAATGTTGTTTTAAGATTCATGGGCATGTTTTATAATGATTTCAATTACAAATTTATGATTTCAAAGTCTTACAATTATGATGCCTAATTATAAAAGTTCATGAAGAGTTGCAATTATGATCTATGTTTTCAAGTATGATGAAATGCCTATGATAAAAGTATTATTTCGAATTACCCATGTTCATATCCATGATATTTTACTATCTCAAAGCATGTATAAGTTCAAGCAAGCCCATATGATCAAATATGTTTCATGATTTACTTCAATTTCATGTTATTAGCTTACCACATGGTTTTAGAGTCTAGACTCCTACTTTTCAGCTTGTGGTGTGGTTTGAGCGAGGCTCTTCATGATATGTTTTCAAATTATGCATGTACTATTATGATTCAGCTTCATCACAAGATGATGGTTCAGCTTCATTGTAAAACAATGGAGAGCATATGCATTTTTTTGGGAGTAGTGTCTAGCACCGAGTAGGCTAAGGGTTCAGTCAACCCTGTGCCTCATAACTACATGTGACTATAGGTATGTTTGGATTATTTGGGACTTCCCTTAAACAACCATAACTATAACGGTCCTATGTTAGCGAAATTCCTTGTTAGGTAAGTTCTGATGAGCCTTCCCTACCTCCGAGGGGCCTTTAGCTTGATATCGATGTAATGGTAGCGCCTTTAACCCTGGCAAGGCTTTGGACAACTCTACCCACTTGACTGTAATAGTCGAGACCATGTAAGCTTTATCATGGTAATGTCGGTTATCTGACGAGTCTCCCATTGTTCCTCATGATTTCTGTTATGTATATTCATCATTCATGATATTATGTTTTCAACAGGTTTGACCCAATGTTAAGTTTTACTTATGATTAACAGTTTCATCTTTGGGTCATATAAATCAGTTATGATATTCAGTCATGTTTAAATCATGTTTCAGATAATAGCATGCAAGCCTTGCTCTCAAAATCTTTTGTTGAAATGTTTTATGATATGCATGATTTCAGTTTTACTTAGTGTTTTTACTTATCTTGTATACTCGGTACATTTCAAGTACTGACCGCATACTCTATGATGTATCATTTCATGATACAGGCTCGAACGTTCAGTTTCAGTCCCGCTGTTAGCCAGATCCTCAGAGTTAGCATCTCTCAGCTTATTGGTGAGTCCTCATCCTTCAAGGACCTTCTCATTAGTTTATCATCAGTATTTTTGGCCTTAGTTTATTAGTGAGTTAGTTGGGGTCTTGTCACATCAACTTGTCAGATTTTAGAGGCTTATCAGACATAGCGTGTATTCAGCTTCGGATCAATGTGATGTATTCCGTTTTTCAAATTGTTATTGAATTTTTGAACTTTCGCTATTTCAAATGTTTCCTTGCACAATTATTTATGTTAAGCTTTAGTTGTCGTGGTCATGCCATGGGTCAACTTGGAGCCGTTTATGATTCTAGGTTCTGTGTCTAGATCCGGGCCTGTGTTCGGGTCATGAAAACTCCCACCTCTGGGAGTCCATCTTCTAGACTCTGAAGAAAATAGTGTGCTTGTTCAGAATAGGGTCGAATCATCTCTAGTAGCAGAAGTTAAGGAAAAGTAGGACAAAGATCCCCTCTTACTTCAGTTAAAGGAAGATGTCCACAAGCAAAAGGTGTTGATTTTTGCACAAGAGGGAAATGGTGTCCTGAGTATCAAGGAAGATTATGTGTTCCACATGTAGATGGTTTCAAGGAGAGGATCATTGCAGAAGCATACAGCTCCAGGTATTCTATTCACCCTGGTTCCACTAAGATGTACCATGACTTAAGAGAAGTCTATTGGTGGAATGGTATGAAGAGAGATATTGCAGATTTTGTGGCTAATTGCCTGAATTGTCAATAGGTTAAGGTCGAGCACAAAAGGTCATATGGTGTAGCTCAGGATATAGCAATACCTAAATTGAAATAGAGGATGATTGATGTTGACTTTATCATTGGTCTACCAAAGGCACGTAGGAAACATGACTCTATTTGGGTGATTAAAGATCGAAATACCAAGTTAGCTCATTTCTTATTAATTAAAACTATGAATTCAGTTGAGGACTATGCCAGATTATATATCCGAGAGATAGATAGACTTCATGGGATCCATTACATCAGATAGGGGCCACAGTTTACTACCCAATTTTATAAGTCATTTCAAAGAGGTTTGGGTTCGAACGTGATCCTTAGAATAGCTTTTCATCCGCATGTAGATAGTCAAGCGGAGCAGACTATTCAGACATTGGAGGATATGTTAAAGCTATGTGTTAGTGACTTCAAGGGAAATTGGGATGACCATTTATCTCTTATTGAGTTTGCATATAATAAAAGTTATCACTCTAGTATCCAGATGACTCCTTATGAGGCTCTTTATGGGTGGAGGTATAGATCTTCGATTGATTGGTGTAAAGTTGGTGAAATAGAGTTGATAGGTCCAGACTTGGTACAACAGGCCATGGAGAAGATTAAGATCATTAAAGAAAGGCTAAAGACTACCCAGAGTCATCAAAAGTCTTATACAGATGTGAGGCGTAGAGACTTGGAGTTTCAGGTAGATGATTGGATTTACTTTAAGGTTTCACCCATGAAGGGTGTTATGAGATTTGGAAAGAAAGGAAAGCTCAGTCCCCATTATATTGGTCCATATTGAATTTCGAGGAGAGTTGGCAAGGTAGCTTATGAGTTGGAGTTGCCAGCTGAGCTATGATGAACGGCGTACTTATGCCCATACTCTTACTATGTTTTGAGCACAAATTATGTGTGTTAGCATGAGTTTATGTTATATATTTTTGAAGAAAGGCTAACGCACATGATGAGATGCTTATGGCTAATAATGATAGATTTGGGTATATTTGAGGCTTTTGGAATGAAATTTTAAGAAGATGCAATGAACAAAGCGGGATCAAAGCTAAAATAGTGCACTGCCACGCCAGCACGACTAGCAGCGCAAGGCGCTAGCACTGCCATGCGACTAGAGGTATGAGGCGCCAGCACTCCAGTGTGATGTGGCACAGCATTGGCGCGAGGCACAGCTCATCCAGCGCGATGGCATATGCAGCGCACCAAGCATGTTCAAACGGCCAGCAGCCGAAACCCACTTCAATTAGAAAAAGGAGATACAAGTCCAAATGAAATCCTTGAAGGAAAAAGAAAAGCATCAATATACTACTATAAATACCTTTTTTTATTTTTATGTAATAGAGAAGAATAGACACAATTAATACAATACGAGTGAAGCAAGTTGTAAAGTTTATTTCACAAAATACATTGAGATACATATTGTTGAATTGTTCGTCCGTATTTTTGTAATAATCAAGTGAGTTTCTTCCAATCATCACTGTAAGTATTAATTTATGCTTTTGTCTATGACTACTATTAATTTACTTATAAACATGATAGGCTAAAACATCCACAACTAGGGTTGTAGGAACCATGGTGAATTAACAAACTAGGGTTTGCATGCTATGATTCTAAACCAATGCAAAAAACTTGTATTGTATTCTCTTCATGTTTAAAGGTTTCTTAATGGTGTACAACGTTAGGACTTTCCTGAATTCTCTACTTGCTTGATCCTAGAGAGGTAGAGATTAGAAAAAGAGAATTACAACAAAGCCTTGATTTTTATGATTGTTGTATTAACTTGAGTTGTGGTTACAGGATAGTTAAATTTGGAACATATTGATAACGATTATTTGAAATCACTCATGAGACCTAACTCGGTGATTAAGTATAGTCATCCAATAGAGGCGAGTCAGTCGTTTGGATGAACATATGTTATCAGTTCTATAAGTAAAGTATTAGGATAAATCACAAGTGTAAAACTCGAAGTAGTTATGAATCCATGGAAACACTTACCCTAGTTAATTTCATTAATTTGGAATCAACCTTCAGTTTTTCAATAATATTACTTGTTACTTTTGCAAATCCCCCCCTTTTAGGAGATAATTGACTTTAAAAGCTTAAATACTCGCGTTCTTCTATATCCTTCCATATTCCTTGTGGGTTCGATCCCAACCTTTGTTGGGTTCTTTATTAAGAACGACCGCTTCATACTTTGTCAGGAAGTGTGAGTTTGAGAGTTATCAAGCTAGCATCAGTCCATTCAGTTCTCCACATCTCTATGCTTAAGAAGTGTGTGAGAGACCCTTCACTCATTATTCCTACGCAGAGTGTGGGAATGAAGGAAAAACTATCATATGAGGAAGTTCCAATTGAGATTTTATATTGTCAGATTCGCAAGTTGAGGAACAAAGAAGTCTCTTATGTGAAAGTTCTATGGAGGAATCAGCTAGTTGAGGGAGTTACTTGGGAGGCTGAACTAGATATAAATGGCCAAGTATCCTCATTTAATCTCTCTTAGTCCAGAATTATAGTGAGGTAACAATATCCTCTCATAGTACTCTTATCAGTTTCATGTCCCATTAGTTGATGTTGAAGTCCTTAGTATGGTTGCATATTTCATAAATTCGGTTAAGTTCAGTTTAGTTACTCTTAGTTAGATCACCTATCCGTCCAGTTCAGTCTTCATTCGAGGACGAATGATCCCAAGAGGGAGATAATGTAACAATTCTCAAAAGTCCCTAATATTAGATCCTAGACTTAAAGTAGAAACCAGCCGAAAATGGAAAAAATTCCACAGGATGAGTCACATCACGACTCATGATGAGATGTCATGGAACGTGACATGACTCATGAAAAGTAACTAAGTTTTCATGTCCCTGATACAATGAGCCACATAACAACTAGTTATTTCCTGTAACGACTCGTGATGACGATCCATGGAGTGATAATCAGAGAACAGTCTAGGACACTATCAGTGAGCACGAGTCATAGTATGACTCGTGGAATCACATGATGGGTCATGAGAAGGGATCGTGAGAATCAAATTAGAGAGTGACCAGAAAGGCTCCAATGACCATGAGTTGTGATCACTCACCACGAGAGGTATGATGACTCATCGTCACTGGATAGTTCAAATTTCCATCCAGGTTCTTAAGAGTATTTTAGTAACTTTTCAGATTTTAAGTAACTTAACTAGAATTTTTTGGGATTATTAACTAGAATTTTTTGGGATTACTAAGGATAATATTTAAGGGATTTATTAGTCTAAACTCTTATTCCCTTTCATTACAACGTAAGACTCAAGATCAATAAGCTCTCAAGCTCATCAAGAAGCTAGGAAGTCATCTTCTCCAACCTAGGGTTCTTCAAGTTTGAGTTTAAGTTCTTTATTCTAGGTATGTAAGGCTAACCTAAGTACGGATTCCTATCCATCCTTATGCCTTAAATATATGCAAGAATTCATTGAGATTAAAGCTAGGATTTTTACCTAAATTATTGAATTATATTCTTCTTTATCTATTGAATTGTTCATTGTTGAGTTATTCCTATTGAATTGAATCCCTTTGTTATTGATTTTCTTTCTCTTGATGTTATTGATGATTATCTCTTGATTTTTGAGTTGTTGATGGTTGGTTCATGTCTCTTATCCCATGAATCCTATTGCATAAAGTCATGATTTTGAAAGCATTATAATTTGAGTTAATTGCATTATTTTTCATCAAAATTGAGAAGATTTTTGAAAGAGTTTTCATAAAGAGATTTTTGAGAAAGAAAACATAATTTTGAGCTTGATTTTCAAAAGCTAAAGTAAAATTTTATATTTTGAAAATCAAGAGTTTTGAGCATAGAAGCTCAAAAGTTTTTACAAGAGATTTGGAGCGTAGAGGCTCCCAAGTTTTCAAAGAGATTTTGAGTGAAAGGCTCAACAGAGATTTAAACATATATTATATCTATAGCTAAAGTGCTTTTAAAAGATGTTTTCGGTTGTGTCATATAAGCATAAGGATATGGGAACATGTTTTCAGAGGATTATTTAACACCGCATGGGTGAAGAATTCGGATAACTAGTAATCCCCAGAACTACATAGCCAACGTAGGATAGGATCATGCCATTGGTTCAGGTGACTCCTCAAGATAGTCCCTGGTAAGGACTTGAGTTATGAATCCACAGATTATGATCGTTCTCTGCCTTGGCAAGGCTTTGGACAGCTCTACTAACTTGAGCGTGATAGTTAGGCATCATGTGTTTATTCATGATGGTGTCGCTTATGAGAAACTCCCCAAATTAAAGTTTTACGTTTTTACATATATTTTTCAGAGATTGTTTGATGCCCAGTTTTATTGCATAACTATTTTACACATTGATTATATTGTGTTTTATGCATCATTCAGAGCTTTAATTTCAGTTATATTTATTCAGTTAGTTTATTGCTCTCGGTTTATTTCTTTAGTTCAGATATACTTGCTTAATTGTTGTTTTATTCATCCTTATTACATACCGTACATTTCACATACTAACACCATTTGGCGCTACATCTTATTATGATGTAGATTTAGGTAGATAAGATTAGCAGCAGACGCTTCATTAGGATCTCACATTCATTCAGCAGTTGGTGAGACCTCCTACTTTTGAAGAGTCCTAGTCTTATTGAGTATTTTATTTCTTATAGAGCTTGAGGTAGCCGTGGGAGCGATGTCTCAAAACCTATTCTTCAGTTATAGAGGCTTTATAGATAGAGTTAGAGTTGAGTCAATAATGTTACTCTATTAACATTGATTTTAGTTGCAATTAATAAATCTTAATTTATTTAATTTAGCCAATCACAGTTAGTTACTTCTGCTATATTTTATTATATTCTCAGCTAGTAGTAAGCCAAGCCAAAGGTTCTCTTGGATCATTAGGTGGTCTGAGTGCCAGCCACGTGCAGGATCTAGACTCAGGGTGTGACACTATAGAAGAGGAGATAAATGTACTTCATTAAAACAAGACATGGATATTGGTAGTTGGATCAAGATGGGTATTCAAAACCAAACTAAAGGTAGATGGATCCATAGACAGGTACAAGTCAAGACTAGTTGCCAAGGATATTTAAGTTTGAAGTGGTAGATTTTGAAAAAACCTTCAGTCCAGTTATGAAAGCCACCACCAAAATAGTAGTGCTTTTTATTGCTATCAGTCTTCAGTGGTGAGAGGAGGTGTACAGGCGTCATCCATCAAGTTTTAAAGACCCTAAATATCCTGATAGAGTGTGTCTTCTAAAGAAAGCATTATATGGGCTTAAGCATGCACCTAGAGCCTGGTTTGACAGGTTCAATCAACATCTGCTTCATCTTGGATTTAAGTGTAGCAAGGAAGATTCCTCATTATTTTTTTTTACATTATAAGAGAGGCACAGTTCTGCTTCTCTTATATGTAGATGACATAATTATCATTGGGAGTGATACTGCACTGATTGTTGAAATTATTGGTGAGTTAGGGAAAGAGTTTTCTATAAATGATCTTGGTTCTCTACATTTCATCTTAGGTATTGAAATCACCTACTTTAATGGTGGCATCCATATGAATCAGAGTAAGTATGCTACAAAATTACTCTCCAAGACTAATATGTCACTGGCCAAATTATTAAGCACACCCTTGGAAAAAAGCATGGCTTGCCGGAAGCTGAAGCTGATCCAGTGGATGCTTCACTATACAGAAGTATTGTTGGCAGCTTATAATATCTAACACTCACAAGACCAGACATTACTCATGCATTAAACCTGGTAAGTCAATTTATGCAGAGCCCAAACAGAAGTTGTTAAAAGGATCCTTAGATATGTGAAGGACACAATTCAGTTTGGTTTAAGGATCCTATCTCACTCGCTACTCAGGCTGTATGGATTCTCTGATACATATGGGGGAGGTTGTCCTGCGACTAGAAGATCAACCACAAGAACCTTAGAGTGAATTGCATATCTTGAAAATCCATAAAGCAGCATATAATAGCAAGGTCTAGTTCAGAGGCTGCATATAGAATAATAGCCTCAACAACAGCTGAAATGCCATGGATAACATACATTCTTAATGACATCGGGGTCAGCTTACAGACTGCACCTATTATTCTGTGATAACTTGAGTGCACTATATATAACAACTAGTAGTAATGCATGCCAAGACAAATCAAGTTGAAATGGATTATCACTTTGTTAGGGAAAAGGTTGCTAGTGACCCACTTGTCACAAGGCTTGTTAAATCAAAGGACCAGCTAACTGACATTCATACAAAGGCTTTGTCTAAGTATATGTTTGAAAAAACTGCAAAGCAAGCTAGGAGCGGCAGTCTCACCTATCACTACCTTGAGGGAAAGTGTGAAAGAAGTTAAAGCTGCTATCACACTGGATAAGCTAAGCTCACTGGATAAGCTTTGAGGCATAGGATAACTTTTGTAGAATTTGTATTCAGTTAAATTTACTAGTTGTTTGTTACGTATAACTAAGTGTATAAGTACATCCTATTATGACAAAGTAATATATGAGAAAATACTTGATTCTAAAAAACCATTCTCTCTTAGTCTTGTGATTTTCTACACACACATATTAATCAAATTTTAAACTTTTAAAAGAAAGCACAACTGAATAGAATTCTAAACTTGTTTTTTTTTTGGGTGAATTCTAAACTTGATAATCAGAAAACATGTTCCCTCCGAAAATGAAACAAATAGTAACTCCATGCATACGTTTAATTTGAATTTATACATAAACAGTAGAGCACAAGATATAAGATACGGTCATTTGGTTGGTCGGATGAGTGCATTTTATCTTACATAAAATCCAAACTTTGCTAAACCGATGTTTAATAGCCACTTAATTTCTTTGCTCAAATATGTATTGAAAATTTTATATTATTTAATATGTGATATAATGTAAAATAAGATATTACGGTCATTAATAATTGAGATATTACGGTCATTAATAATTGGTACATTGATTAGACCAACGGAACGACAAAACTAACCCTTAAAACAGAAGATCTCTGAGTTATTTTACAACCTTTAATATTGATAAGTGAACTAAAGCTAGTACCACCACTTAATACTTTAGTACGTAACGTAATTAAATAGTCGAAACTAGAGATAATTAGAGGCTTAATTAATAGGAAAAGTGCCTTAGGTGGAGGCTAAAAATGGACTTGAAAGTCCTTGGCCACCAGCCTTTCTTGTGACTTGATGAATGGGCGGATCATGCACTGGAGCTGGAGGTGCTAGTCTTCCACCTTCCCTTCCATACTTGTTATTATTATGATCATGAAAATTTGAGTCCATAACTATTTGACGTTTGTGATCTGATGATTTTGGAGGTGATGGCGATCGAGGCCTAGGCCTCCAGTATTTTTCATCGGATGAAGCAACCAAGTTCCACACATATGAGACAGGCAGAAGATATGAGACGAACAATTTCTTAAAACTCGATAATTGGTTTTCGACCTCTTGAACAATGATTGTTGTCGTCAAGAGATCACTGTTTTCAAAGGTTTTCTCATCAGTGCGTGTAGGAGAAACCCTGGATACTTCCTTGCTTGGTGGAGATGAAGCTGGAGATGGTGGTGGTAGATGTGCAGCCCTTCCATAACCAGATCCTACCTTCACCTGATGATGATTTTCTACAAAACCAAGAAAATGAATGTTACTAGCTATCTGTCCCCACCAGTGTTTTAAAAAGCATTTTTGGATGAGTCTTTGAAGCGAAGCAAATGAAAAATGCATCAAGGTAATCAGTAGTGGCAAAAGTACCCTAAGACGCAAGCACCATCAATTTGAGCATCCGCTTAGGCATTGGTCAGAGTTTTTATTTTTGGCGTAAGTTCAGAAAATTCTTCTAATTAAAATTAGAAATGCTAAATAAGTTCTTAAATTAATGCCAAGAAAACACAAAATTCAGCTTGTTACGAAATTTTAAGAAGCTAAAAAGCTTTAAAATCTAAATATTGTTTATTTTTAGTCTAATTTTTGTTCTTTCTCTTCATCTTTCACTGGGTAAAGAAGAAAAATGATCAGTATACAAACTATAAAGAAAAAATGCATCATCATTCATCACTTGCTTTATTAGTTTGGTGCTTCTAATTATAGGTTCCTTGTTCATTTTTTTTTTCAAGTTAATTTATAAATTTCTACTCAATTTTTTAAAATAAGTTTTTGATTAATTTTTTGAGATAAGCAGTTGTGATTATTTTCTTTAATCAATTGTTGATTTTAATTAATGTTTTAGGATAAAGAAGTTTTACGTACATTTTCACTTATTTTATATTTTCTTGAAATTTCTATGTAATTTTATCTCTTTTATTATTTATTTTTATTATATTAATTTATAAAATATTAAAAGTTAATGATCCACAGCACTCAACGCCTCGAGATTTATATCTTTCTCTGTATCAGATAAAGCATCTCATTTCATGCCCGCGCCTTTTAAAACACTAGTCATGAGTGACAGAACACCCTTCTACAGAGTTGTGTTATTCAATATAATGTCTTAGTCAGGAAAATAAAATTAAAAATAGATTGATATATTTGAAATAAATGAAAGTAAAACATCAATTCTCATAAAACAATAAGATGATGTCGTTTACACAAAATTCTGGGTACATCACTGCACTGCATATTTTGGTTACCTAGGAAATAATTTAAGAGATGAAAGAATATATTGAGTGTATGCAGATGAACCTAGTAACGTAAATTAAGAAGCTATATGAGGTTGATTAATGCCCAACTAATTATTGAGATAAATATAACCAAAAAATATATATATATTGCCTCTTCGTACTGCCATGGAAATATAATTGGAAACACAGGAAAAAAGAACAAATCCCACTTTATAGAAAGGTGATTCAAAGGCATATACTAGTACTGCACTATATCACAATTTCTCTCTCTCTCTCTCTTTTATTTTCCCAATGGAGAATGATTTAATTAAAAGAATCATGACTTGGAATTGAATAAAGCAGTACTAGATGCATGGGGTTATGTCAAATAATTACATCAAACTTCATATTCTAATTCTATATACCGAAGGAAAGATGCATATATAAAATAATCGAGTAATATAATTGTCAAGAGTAGTATGTACTATACCTAGGGAAGTCGTTATTCTTGGTTGAGCTCCAAAGGGACCAAGGATAAGGTAGATAAGAAAAAGAGCTCTCATGATGAGAATCACTTTACTTAGGAAATTAAATTCTTGTGTAAGGAAGAGCCCTCTCAACTCTCTATTTATAGACTGGGAAAACAAAAATCCTTATTGCATTTAACCCAAACATTGTTATCAAACTGCTTTTAACTCATCTAAATCACGATTATATTGATATTTCCTCTCTCCCAATTTATATAATATTGTTTATATAATTATTTATTTTTGCAAAAGAACAAATCCCATGCAGTTAGAATATAATATTTATCTTTGAATAAGAAAAGGTACTATTTTATGAAAAGAAAGATACCATTATATATATATAGATATAGATATAGATATACTGTTTACATAGTTACGTATTAGCCGAAAAAAGAGAAAATTTATGATGATTTGAGTACATTTGAATAAAATTTAGAACCTCATGTAAGTCCGTGGCAACATGATTATAGTTTATATATTTTGTGAAACTTAATTTACTTGTGTCATATAATCAGGGAAGAAAATGATAAATTTTTTAAAGACTCAAGAGCGAGTTCTATATATTTTAGCCTATTATGCTATTGATTGAGGGTAAGACGATATATTCAAGTCCTATCACTCCAAAAGGGTTAGACATCGAGTTTGAGTTCCGATATTTCACGATAATAATTGGGTTTGAGTCCCAATGAATTGTGAGCTAACACGCCTTATATGGGTAATATGTTGGGTTTGAGTCCTTAATGCACCATATTAATGATATAATGATGATTAAGGCAAAAATAATATACTCTTGATGAAAAGTTATTAAACCTGTCCTATTGAATTAGCTCTATTTCTTGAAGTGAATGTGGTAGCAGAACATGATAAGTCTAAAAAATGAAACAAAAAAATATTATTGTGGTTGTACAAACAAACATGGGAGTGACAAAAAAAATAATAATAGTCATCATTATGGTGATTATAAATAGAATAACATTATAGGTTCTCAAAAGATCATTCAAAAGTGAAGGTAATTTTTACCATCAATTTGGTATGAAAGGTATTGATCACATGATTACTGTGCGACCTAATTTTATAAGTTTTATAAGTCCTCCATAAAAATAAAGGAATATAAATTAAAGACACACTTAAACATTCAAAATGACGTTGAGGTGGATCGTATAAATATGATAAGTATTAAGGTATGACAATAAGCTTATAGTAAGATTTATGAAACATGCACAATGAATAGTTCATTTCTCGAAAATAATATGATTTGTAATAAGCATCATGCATGTTTCCCCGATCTACAAAGTGAACATGAGATGTGATAAAAGTTATGAATAAGGAGATGCACATGTATGGTTGGATAAATGTCACAACTCGCCTCTGTGGGAGGTTTTAGAGAAAATTAAAAAAAAATTGACACAAAAGTCATCGGTCATGTACTTTTAGGACATTAAAATATTATAACATGTCTTATCATAAACTATCGAATGGTAAAAGCAAGAATTGTTTTCCTAATTTTGATCATGATCATGATCAAATGAATATTATTGTGTGGTTTTATGAATTTTTTATTAGTTGCATATATATAGTACGTAAAAAGAAATTTTGTCTGACCTTATAAAAAATTAATAAAATCAAAAACTAAAGCAAAAAATAAGTTTTGTATATAATGATTTTGACAATGAAAATAATAATATGATTTTCTTCCTAAAAGGAGATATTCATCATACAGATGATGTTATGAAATATATAGTTTTACATAATTATTTGAGAGCTCTAAAAGATCTAATGTGTTACTACCCAGAGGAATAAAATTCTTCGTAATATTGTGGTTTTAGTAAATTAAATCTCAAAGAAATATATTAAGTTTCAAAGGCATCAATCAAAAACAAATTATATTGTGAATGTAAATTGTTAAAAGATTTAATATCTTCATATTACTACAATCAAAGCAGATTATGAATATTTATGTGAAAGGTTTTCCCTTTTTAAACTCTAATTTGAATGAAACAAATATAACCATGGTGATGGAATCACATGACCGACTAGCCATCCTGATTCGAATATATGTGAAAACAATGGAGAATTCAAGTGATTATACATTGAAGAAATAGTAAATTCTTCAAGAATTCTGTTGAACAACTTGTTCTCATAGCAAATTAATTATTGTACCAACTAAGATTGGTAATATATTACCAAAACTTTTGAACATATAAAAAAGGTGAATATGGACTTGTTTAACGGTCGTGTGGACTTTTTACTATTATATAATTTAATAGATGCATTTTATTGTATAGTAACATGTGTGTTTGATATCAACTTATTGCAATTTGATTTTTGTAGATTTTTTGCTCAAATTATTAAATTAAAAGCACAATTTCAATTGTAAAATTATGTTAATAATACTAATAGTTTTTATCCAAGTTGGTTTAAGTAGTAATTATATGCATTCAATTATAGCTAAATCATTATTTATAAGAACAAAACTCTCAATAAAAAATTGATATGAGATATATTATTAAACATGTAACAGCATTTGTATGTATCAATTCATCAAGATTCCCTTATATAATTGATTCACAATCAAAAACTAAATAATTCTCATCTAAAAATTTAAATATGCGGTATATGATTCAATTGCTCTACCATAACGCAAAAAGATAGGTCCCCAAATAAGATTGAGGGTAAATGTTAGATTTTCTAATATCAGGGGAGAGAGACGATTAGAAACTGAAAAATTATGTGCAGAATAAATTATCTAGTTCCTCAAAAGAAAATGTGAACTTGATATTCAAGAGATAATTAATTGGAAAAATGTTGCAAATTAATAGACAAATATATTTATTGATGCAATATTATAATTAAATTGTAAATGCTCCAACGAAAAGTCTTTGAAGGACAAAGTTTATGGCACATCTAAAGCATGATAGACCAATCGATTTCAAAGGTAAAACTCCTTGGAGAAGGAGAGGAGCAAATGATCAAGATGGTCATAATAATGACACGAGTTCTTTAAAAGATCACCACAGCATACTAATTTATAAAACCTTTGAAAAGGTTCAAGTGCTTGAAAATAATGAAAAATAAAAAGATCTCAATAAGTTATGGCACATTGAAATCGATATCAAATGACCGTCAAATAATAATTTTTTGATATAATATAGTATTCAACATTATAAATTATGATGAGGATCTTGAATTCAAATCTATCAAAGAGTATGGACAAATAAATGATGTCCAGATAAAAATATGCAAGTCAAGTATTAGTTTCACTTGAAAAAGTGAAAATTTCAACTTGTAGTCGAGAAACCTCAAGGTACAACGTCAATGGGTATAAATGAATTATTGTGTGAAAGGTAAAATAAAAAATAAAATTGTAAGACATAAAGTGCGGCTTATGCCTGATGGTATAAAAAAAATTTGCAAAAATACTGACATAATTATATGCAGAGATCCTCCTGTGGTGAATGCAATTACTTTGAGGGTGTTATGAGTCTGAGAAACACATTAAGAACTTGATATGCGTATAATGAACTTGTTTACATGTCTAGCTAGACAATAAAATTTATATATAAATGCTTGAATGATTTAAATTGTTCTGAAGCATATAAAGATTCACAAAAATTTATTAAATAAAGTTTCAGCAAATCTTTACATGAATTAGAGTAATTTCATTGAGTAACCCAATGGCTATGAGATCTCTTAACATAAAAAAAATCAGTTTTGATCTTATACTATTAGAAAATATGAAATTAGTTATGAAATTTTTTGTACATAATTTTTTCCGTTACTAATTCCTTATTTTTTAGTAGTATTATGAAAATGGTTATCAAACACCATGTCTTAGTGCAACTAGTGCACTTAGGTATCCTGTTATTACTATCTGTGAGATAACATTCTTTATTAATATGCAGACAAGATATGATTTCACTTTATGTGAAGATACTTGAGTGAAATCAAATATTAGTATGAATTTATTATTTCTAACTAATATTATCAAGAAAATATTAGATATGCAAATACGAAAAGATTATTTAATCTACAGAACGTTTGGTCACACAGAAGTTATCATATGAGGATACTTTCATATTATCATATTTACAAGGCAAACAGTCATTGATACTTATTCTAGTTCTGCCAAGATACGAGCAACTTCTAAAGCAAGTGATTCAACATATAGGAGATGCATGATTTTTCTTTGAAAAGAAGATTTTAGTAATATTGAGAATGATACTTACATTGATCAACTGAAAAAAATACCAAAAAAGATAAAATAAAGTACATTTCAATTTTTTCAGATACAATCTTCAATAAAATTATGAAATAAAAATTTTCCTCAAATGATAATTTTTGATGAAATATTTCACCAAGATATTGCGATCTTAATATTTGAAAAGTTGTTATACCAGAATGAAATTTGTCATTTTTAAAATAAGAAGTGATATTTTTATCAGGGAGTATAAAATATGTGTTGCACTCTTTTTCTTAGTTAAGGTTTTTTTTCATTAGGTTTTCCTAGAAAGATTTTTAACGAGATAACAAGCAATGTGTATTTCAAGGTATATGTACTCTTTTTCCTTTATTGAATTTTTTTTTCATAGGATTTTTTCTAGTAAGATTTTAACGAGGCACATAATCTATAGATATCCAAGGGAAAATATTATGAAATATATTATATGGATGTCCACTAAATGTAATCTCCCCACTACTATTTATAATTATATGTTGTAATGCCCGCACTTTCACTACCTCCTCATTGATCTTTCACACCACTATAATCTTCTCACATTTTCAAAGGTTAATGACATGCTTATGATATCCTTTCATGTTCCTCTATGTTTTCATATAAATATAGGTATTGAGAATCATGTTACATACATTTGAATATTTAGGAAACACTTGAAAGAATTAAGAAAGCTCTCATCTCTTACTTTCTACATTTATTGTCTATTTCTTGTTTATTATTGTTACTCTTTTAGCTTGATTTTTACAAGATAATATGATATATAAATTATTTGTCCCACCCCAAAATTGAAATAGGAACTATTAAAAAATAATTAAAATCGACCGCACAAAATCTACCAAAAAAGTTGGACATTTTTTTTAAATTTATTTTGTAATAATACCGACTGAACATGATCGGTATTTTAGCGCTATATGATAATTGTTAAACCGATCAAGTTGAATCAATTTATTGTTGCATGAACTTTTATTATAAATACAAATCACCAGAGGTTGATATTATTATTTAAAATTATTTTGAAATACCGACCTCCATTGGTCGATATTTTTGGTCAAACATTGATCAATTATATTTAAAACATATTGATTGGCAAAGTATTATTTAAAAATATAATTTTGGAATAATGACTTCTGTTAGTCGGTATTTTAGGTCAAAACTGATCAATTTCTTTAAAAAAT
Organism: Datura wrightii; assembly: GCA_035772735.1. Taxonomy (NCBI): domain Eukaryota; kingdom Viridiplantae; phylum Streptophyta; class Magnoliopsida; order Solanales; family Solanaceae; genus Datura; species Datura wrightii. The sequence continues at coordinate 152,948,337 of JASDFA010000018.1, forward strand.
ATTGACCACCAAAAGTTAGTTTATGGTCAGTATTCATTTTAAAAATCAGATCTTCTATTCTTTCCTTATTTTTTGTCTCTCTCCTTCCCCTCTCCCCCCTCCTGAATGCCAGCAACCACCGTAACTCCCCTTGCTAATCGCTCAGACCGTCCCCGTTGTTCTTGTTGGGATCTATGTAGTTTTGATGATTGACAAGGTCGATAAAACGGGTCAGCCAAGTTGTTCCAAGGAAACATAAAATTTACTGTCCAAAGAAGCTGACATGGCAGCAGTAAATATTCAAATAGAGATAAGCTACACGTATCAAAAGATAGTTAAGCCACGTCACACAATATTAGTAAAATAAACATATACTGAATTGAAGTGTTGGAATTCTACTACAACACTAAAGAAGCCAAAAGATAAACTTGAAGAAGGATTTCTACTTGGAGTAGACTTCTTTTGTGCGCAAAGGTAGTTGCTGCAAAGATGTTGAAGAGTTGTGTATATATAGAAATGTGACTTCTCAAAGCAACTCATGCACTCACAAAGAGATAAAAACGAAATATGTAAAGTGTGAGATTTTGCACCATTTGGATTGTGAAGAAATTCAATTGACGAACATGGTCCTAGTAAAGTAATAGGCTAGAGGTTGCAATCTTGTACTAGGAGTTAGTCATTGAGTTATAATTGATATTATCTTAATTCAGTGAGTTATAAAATGGATTAAGAGGATTTTGTCTTCAAGTAGAGTATACTAGGAGATGTTGGGAACACATTCCTAGGGAGGAGTATGAACAGCTAGGTATTAGAGTTTATAATTCCTTTATGTTACAAGTGTTGTAATCTTTTGTTTGAAGAGACTCTTTGAAGTTAGTGAAGTTGAAGAAAATCCTATGGAGGTATAGGTCGTGGTTTTTCACCTTTTGAGCCGGGTGTTTTTCACGTAAAAATATTGTGTTCTTTACTTACCGTTTTACTGCATTGTTGAAACATGTCAGACGACCTGTTTCAATCATAGGCAATAAGCTAACGTAAATAAGTAAAATCGTGGTTGTGCAGCCTTAACAATTGGTATCAGAGCGGGTTTACTTTATAAGGCTAACACCTAAGATAGATCTTGGTGAATTCTGCACCATCTATTAGACATAGTGAAGGCCAGTCAACAACTCGACCTCCTTTCTTCAACGGATCACACTCTGGGAAATAAAGTGGAGAAAGAAAAGGGATGAAAAGTAAAAAAGCTGACGTGGCATGGAAAAGTATGTAGTGCCGGTGTAAGGGGGAAGCAAGTAAGATTATCATTCATATCAAAGAATCAAGTGAACACAAATAGGTATCTTGACCTATTGCATATGGATTTTTGTGGACCCATAAAGGATGAAATTGAAACTGATGAACATGCTCAGGAACATGTTGCGTCACTTGTTTCAACTATTGAGCAAAGCGTGGATTCACTGATAGGGGGAACATTAAATATGGAAGCTGCTATAGAGATTGATACTCCCATTGCCACTTCCACTAAAATGGACCTTGATGAAACAGGTTCATCCATAAAGTTGAGGAGCAGATTCCTGATAGAGTTGAGGAGCAAATTATGTTTTCATAAGATTGATATTTGATTGTTTTGAAGATAGTCCCAGTGGCTATAAGATGTTTAGCATCTCAAATTGACTTTATTTTCAATGATGCCAAAAGAGGAAAGTGATGAGCCCGCAAGTGTACTGGTCGTACAAGTAATATAGTGGCCCTTTTTAAGAGCCGGATGTTGAACCCACAGGGACTCGACCAATTCAGCTACCTATCTAGTTCAAGTGTGATATTAACTTCCACAAGTGTTGATTATAAAAGTTTTCGATAGAGTTTAATTAAGTCTAAATGTGGTCAATGAAATATTCTAAATTTATTCAAGGAGCAACATAAAATTAAAGCCGGATAATCATGCGATACTACGATTTGCAATGGTTTAAGTATGAAACTATCAATTGTTGTCTCACATAATTAGAGTTTCATGTTCATGGCCTTCTGAGCCTCTAAACACGACAAACTAGCCTCACTACTACATTGAGAGCGAGGATGCTAATTCTAGTTCGTGGGCAATTAACTACGTGGGTGTGGTTTATGGGGTTATGCCATTGATTAGGGCCCTTTCGTACCTCCAACCATTTAACCAAACTTAGCTTCACAACTACTTCTTAGAGTGGTGGAGTGACAATTCTAAGCCGGTGTCTTTCTCTCTTCCCATTTTATCAACCAAGCAAGGTATTAGGTATATTTCTATCCAAACCACAAAATCTTATCAAAAGACAAGAACTTGCCTCTTACATTCTTATGTTCTTCCCTAGGTTTGCTTTCTCAAGCATTTACCTAAGTTTAATGTGTGTGTTTTCATGGTGATCAATCATAAAAACAACCATAATCAAGAATGCAAGACAAAACAATAATCAACAACTTAATTCCAACACTAATTCGTAAAAACACAATCATAACTCATGGCTTCAACCCTAGAGGAAGGGTTCTAGCCATTCAAGTTCGTAAAATTACAAGAAAACATTGTTAAAGTAACATACTTACAAGAATTAGTAGAGAAGAAGATGAAATTCATGAACCCCAGGTGGGTTCTTCCACTTTTCCCTTCACTCCTAGGTGGTTTTTCAGAATAAAGTCGTGACAAAATGATTTTAGGAGCTAAGGGACCTATTTATAGTAAATGAGAATTATGCAAAATTATGCCTGTCGTGGAATGGCTCCGTGTCACGGAGTGTATCGCGGAGCACTGCCTCCGTGACATGGAGGTAACGCAGATGCACACTGGAAATCGCCTTAGGATGACAATATGCCGAGGCTTGCCGCGATGGCCGGCGTGGCACGCTGCTCGTGCAACACGATGGCAGGTGTGACACGGTGCTGGCGTGCAGGTCGCCTGGCGTGGCATGGCGCTGGCGCGCAGGATGCTTGCCTGCTTGCTTCCTTCCTATCGCGCCTGGCATTGGCGTGGCACGGCGCTGGGCGCGGCACACGCACAGCGTGGCACGCTGCCTGGCGCGGCCAGCTTTGCCAAGGTATGCTTCTTTGCCGACTTTTGTTAATTGCTCCCGAATCCATTCCTCTACTTCACCAACTTATAAATTAGTTCCTCAAATACATTTTAAACCTACAAAAACAAGGACTAATCATGTTGATCAGTACATATATTCACACTTATATAAAATCACACGAAAATGTATATAAATAATTAGATAAACAAGACTAAACTAAGTTATAAAGCATCACCCGGGCATGCAATTTTGCCCGAGATCAGAAAGAATATAGGCTGTGCAATATTTATAACCCATATGACTGACATATTTCAATCAAGTGTTTCATCTCTTGGTTCTGCAGGTAGATATCATTGAGGAAATAGGTGCAAGGAGTTTGTCATCATCAAAAAGGGGGAATTTATTGGGATCTATGTAGTTTTGATGATTTACAAGGTCGATGAAACAGGTCAGCCAAGGTATTCCAAGAAAGTATAAAATTTACTGTCAAAAGAAGCTGACATGGCAGCAATAAATATTCAAATAGAGATAAGCTGCATGTATCAAAAGATAATTAAGCCACATCACATAATATCAGTAAAATAAACATGTGCTGAATTGAAATGTTGGAATTCTACTACAATACTAAAGAAGCCAAAAGATAGACTTGAAGAAGGACTCCTACTTGGAGTAGACTTCTAAGGTGCGCAAAGGTAGTTGTTGCAAAGATGTTTAATATTTATGTATATATAGAAGTGTGACTTCTCAAAGCAACTCGTGCACTCACAAAGAGATAAAAATGATATATGTAAAGTGTGAGATTTTGCACCATTTGAATTTTGAAAAAAATCAATTAAGAACATGGTCCTAGTAAAGTAATAGGCTAGAGTTGGCAATCTTGTACTAAGAGTTAGTCATTAAATTGTAATTGATGTAATCTTAATTCAGTGAGTTATAAACGGAATTAAGAGGATTTTGTCTTCAAGTAGAGTATACTAGGAGACGTTGGGAATACATTCCTAGGGAGGAGTGTGAACAACTAGGAATTAGAGTTTATAATTCCTTTAGGTTGCAAATGTTGTAATCTGCTATTTGAAGGGGCTCTTTGAAGTTAGTGAAGTTGGAGAAAATCCTGTGGAGATACAGGTCGTGGTTTTTCACCTTTTGAGCCGGGTGTTTTCCACGTAAAAATATTGTGTTCTTTACTTACCATTTTACTGCATTGTTGAAACACATCAGGCGACTTGTTTCAATCATAGGCAAAAAGCTAACATAAATAAGTAAAATCGTGGTCATGTAGCCTTAATAGTTCCCACCACCGGTCGCCCCACCTAGCAGTTATCGTCTTCCCTACTACCGCCGATTAAAAAATGGTCATTTCATATATTTTTTTCTTTTTTCAATTTCTACGTTTTAGTTATTTTTTCTAGTTAGATTATATTAACTAATTTATATGCCTATGATTCTTGTTCAACGTTAGTCTTTAGGATTACTTTTAAATTAGGGTTTTGATAGATCAATTATTTTCTATGTGTTGAACCTTGAATTAATTACAATATTAATTTTGAACCTTGAATTGATATGCATTGAGTAATTACTTTATTAGTGCAAAAATGCTTAAAATACTTTTTTATTTTACCAAAATACTGTAAAAATATTTGAAAGCTATTTTGACTTAAAAGCACCTAAAACAAGTCAATCTAAACAGGCTCTTAGGATTATCAATCGATGTTTCAGAACTAGGGAAGGACGCAGTGATACAACTATTACGTTCCACGTTGAACCCATACTCGGGAGAGGTAGCTTTCACACACTTAACTTGGGACTGGCAGAGTGATATCGTGGTGTACTTACAAAATAGCACTCTGCCTAGGATGGATAGAACTCTCAAGCTCTTAAATCTAAGGCCATCCCATATTTATTAATAGGGTTCCAACTGTTCAGAAGATATTTCCACGGACCTCTAACTAAATGCCTGGGAATTGGTTAGACTGATTATGTCATGCGAGAAATCATGAAGACATTTGCGGCAATCACTTCGGGCATAAATCATAGTATGCGGGCTTATAAGGGATGGATATTACTGGATACGCATGAAGAAGGATACAAAAGACTTTATGCATAAATGTAGTATGTGTCAAAATTTTGCCTAAATAATTCATCAACTGGCTGAACCACTTCATCATATAATCATGGACTTTCATGAAGTAGGGATGGACATAGAGGGATTATTTGGAAAAGACTTTCAAGAAAAGTAACCTCCAGTACCAAGGAGCCTAATTTTGGAAACCTAGGATCAATCTGGGAATGACCTTAGAAAATCATCACCATATCAGGAAAGGGTGCATATCGTCTAAAACACAAGAATTGGATGGAGATACCAAATAATTGGAATGTTAGTCATTTCACCGTGTTTTTGTTAATTCATTGAAATTGTTGTTGTTATCAATTTTCCTTATTAAGTATATCTTGTACAACTTCCAGAGAACCAAGTTCCTTGACTAAGACTCATTCTTCAATCCGTTTCTTGGAGTTTTTCTACTCTATTTTGATCACTATAATTCTATGTGAGTCTTATTTCAAAATTATCATTTTATTGAGTTCCTATTCCTTTTTAAATCATCTTCTTCATCAAAGATTATATACCCACTTTTTTCAACAAGTACAAACCTTTTGTTATAGTATACCAAAAAGTTTCTTTCATAGCTTTTACTCCCAAAGGCTTTGAGATGATGATGTAGCCTTCTTCCTTTTAGCAATTCATAAGGTGTCTTTTTTTGAAGTAGTCTTATTATATATTTATTGATGACGTACCATATTATATTGACTGGTTTAACCCAAAAGGATTTAGGGAAATCACTGGCTATCAACATAGTCCTTTCCATATCTTTCAAGGTCCTATTCTTTCTTTCAACAAACCTATTCTGTTAAGGGATTCTTGGCCTTGAGAAATTGTAATAAATTTCATGAGTCGTGCAATATTCTAGAAACTATGAATTTTTCAAATTTTGTTACATAATTAGACCTGATGCTAGCTACTTGAAGATTCAACCTTCTTTTTAGATTCTTTACAAATATTGTAAGTACATTAGATATCTCATCATCTTTTGAGGCAAGAAATATGGTCCAGGTAAATCTAGAGTAGTCATAAACATGTGCCTATTTTCCCCTTTACTTTGGACCCTCATAGGTCTAATAGCTCATATGTAACATCTCTAGTGGTTGAATTCTACTTGCCATTTTCTTTGATTTAGATAAGGATTTAACATGTTTTCCTATGGTATATGCATTACATATCCTGCCTTAAGTGAATATGATTTTTGGCAAATCAAACATCAGTTTCTTTGATATTAGTATGTTGATTAGTGTTATACTAGCATGTCTACTATATATACTATATATATATATTTGTACCTATTCCTTTTTAGGAAATAATTCCTCTGTCTTTGTATTAGTGACAGTGCAACCTTCAGAGGCCAAAAGGACTTAATTTCCTTTATCACAAATCTTGGACACGATTAGTAGAACATTTTTATTGTATACCTTTTCAATTGCATATGAGTGGGATCTTTCAATTTCCTATTTGAATTATATCTCCCTTATTTCCATTTTCAAGTCACACACTTTCTCCTTGGTAAGTATTGGGTAGGTCGGGGCCCTGTCCCGGCCATTATTTCACTCCTAGAGGTTTGCAGGCTACAGATTCTCAGTTGTGGGTTGTTGTTGGCCATGTGGGGCCTATGGGCTTTATTTTGTGTGTGTTGGTCATGTAGGTCCTAGTTTAGCTAATTAGTTAGCAGCCTTGTCAGCATTAGTATGAATATGATCGCCTGTTTTTATTCTGCTATAACTGGACAGTATGGTGGTCTTGTCGGCCTACATAGGATCCCTTTATCGCCTTGTTGTTGGGTTAGTTGTTTTCCTTTACAGGTGTTCGTGGCCTTGTCTACCCGAGGCTGTATTTACAGCCGAGATATAACCGTTTATTTTTTTGATTGAAGTTGATGGCTGGCACCAAAGGTGCATATGCCTAGCTAGGTCAGCCTAGGTCCCAGTATGGCATTAGGTGCCAGTCATGCCTCCCAAGGTGGGGCATGACAAACTTGGTGTCAGAGCAGGTTGTATCCCAGGGAGTCTATAAGCCGTGTCTAGTAGAGTCTTATCTATGGGTGTGTTATGTACCACATTCTATAGGTAGGAGGCTACAAGACATAATAGTGTGGTTACCCTCCTTTCTTCTCCAGTCGTGCTATAGAGCTATGTTGTATAGGTTAACTCCCTAAGTTTACATTATTCTGCTTATTTACAAAGAAAAATGTCTGACACACCATAGACCACGACTGGTCGGGAGTTGGACACGGGAGCGGGAGAGGGCACAATCTGAGGGCGATTAGGAAACTTATTCTCGGTCTCCCCAATATTCTCTGCCATGTTAGGAGCACTCTAGGGCAGAAGATATATCAGTACCACCCCCAGCCATCCCTATGCCATCAGATCATGAGATTAGGAATGCAGTTTACATGTTGGTTCATATAATGGCTACCCAACGTCAACCTCAGCCAGTAGTACCAGCTGTTGTCGAGCCCAATGAGGGGCCTAGGAGTTTGGGAGTCCGCCGAGTTTCTTGCCTTGAGTCCTTCATAGTTTATAGGAACAGATCACAGAGAGGACCCTCAAAATTTCATAGACCAACTACAAAGGATATTCAGGGTTATGCATGCTTCCTCAATAGAATCAGTTGAATTAGCAGTATTCCGATTGCGAGAGATAGCAGTTTTGTGGTATAAAAGTTGGGAAAGGACTCGAGACAGAGGTGCACCCCTACCTATATAGCCTAGTTTCTCTGAAACCTTCATAGACCATTATTTGCCTCAAGAGATTCGGCAGGATAGAGTAGAGCAGTTTTTACATCTGGAGCAGGGAAGAATGAGTGTTAGAGAGTATGCGTTAAGGTTTGATTCCTTGGCCAGATATGCACCGACATTTGTTGATACTATGCCAGTCAGGCTACATCAATTTATCATGGGACTTATGCAAGAATATGTGGAATCATGTATCACAACCACACTGTGAGAGGATATGGACATCTCACGAATTCAAGACTTCGCTCAGAACATAGAGAAAATCATGCAGCATCAGTATCGATTGATAGGACAGTCAGGAGCAGCATCATAGGGCTAGACCTGCCGACTTCCAGGCAGAATCTCAGGGTGGGCCCAGACCTCATTTATCATATAGGCCACCTATTGCCCCATTTCAGCAGTAGCAGGGCATCGGATCAGATCATCGTGGACAATCAGGTCCCATTGAAAGTTCACGAGCATTAGGACTGCAACAGCAGAGGGGTCTAGATAAGACGGGACCAGCTATACCACATTGTAGTACCTATAATAGGCAACATCGGGGGAGATACAGATACAGTTCCACCGCCTGCTATTCCTGTGGACAGGAGGGACACATGATGAGGGATTGTCCGACTAGATACCAGGGTGATCGAGACCAGCAAAATAGGTCCTCAGCAGGTTCATATACTCTAGCACCTTCTGCAGGGTACAGGCGCTTCACTCCAGTAGGCAGAGGCTGGGGTAGATCAGGGGCATCTGGTTCAGGTAGTGGTCAGGATCGCACTTATGGTCTACCTAGACGACAGGAGTTAGAGTCGTCGCAAGATGTTGTGACAGGTATGCTGGATATTTTCTCTCACTCAGTTTATGCTTTTATAGACCTAGGCTCCACTTTGTCCTATGTTACTCCTTTAGCGGCCCAAAAATTTGGTATAGCGCCAGAATTGCTTTAGCGACTTTTCTCAGTGTCTACACCCGTCGGTGACTCTATTATTGCTAAGATAATCTACTGGGGTTGTTCAATAGAGATTGTTGGTTGCCAGACTTTAGTAGATTTAGTGAAGCTATAAATGATTGATTTTGATATAATTGTGGGTATGGATTGGCTGGCACCATGTTATGCCAATGTGGAATGTTTAACCAAGACCGTCCAATTTCACTTTTCAGGGGAGGTAGTGCGAGAATGGAGGGACAGTGAAGCTACGCCAAAAGGTAAGTTCATATCCTATCTTCGGGCGAGAAAGTTGATAGCGAAGAGTTGTATTTACCATAGTGTTAGGGTTTGGGATATGCATGCGGAATCCACGACTCTTCATTCCATCCCAGTGGTTAGTGAGTTTCCACATGTGTTCCCAGATGAGCTCCTAGGTATTCCCCCAAAGTATGAGATCGACTTTTTTATCAACCTGTTACCAGTTACACAACCCATATCCATCCCTCCGTATCGAATGGCTCCCACTGAGTTGAAAGAGCTGAAAGAATAGTTGAAAGACTTGTTAGATAAGAGTTTTATCAGGCCTAATACTTCGTTGTAGGGTGTTCCAGTCCTGTTTGTGAGAAAGAAAGATGGCTCCCTACGGATGTGTATAGATTATCGGCAGTTGAATAAAGTTGCTATTAAGGATAAATACCCCCTTCCAAGGATAGATGATTTGTTTGATCAGCTGCAGGGAGTGAAATATTTCTCCAAGATTGATTTAAGGTCCGGGTACCATCAAGTGCGAGTTTGGTAGGAAGATATCCGGAAGATAACTTTTAGGACTAGGTATAGTCATTTTGAATTCTTGGTTATGTCCTTCGAGTTGACAAATGCACCAACAGTTTTCATGGATACGATGAATAGTATCTCAAGGACATATTTAGATTTGTTTGTGATAGTGTTCATTGATGATATTCTGGTATATTCCCGCTCAGAGGCTGAACATAGGAATCACTTGTGAATGGTACTTCAGATCCTCAAGGATCGTCATTTATATGCGAAGTTCTCAAAATGTGAGTTCTGGTTGAATTTCGTAGCCTTCTTGGACCATGTTGTGTCAGATGCATGCATCCAGGTCGACTCACAAAAAATCGAGGCAGTTAAGACATGCCCTAGAGCTACAACTCCAATGGAGGTTCGTAGCTTCCTGGGGTTAGCCGGGTGTTACAGAAGGATCGTGGAAGAATTTTCTACCCTATCAGCGCCATTGACCAGATTCACTAAGAAAGCAGCCAAATTCCACTAGACCGAGGCTTGTGAGTAGAATTTTCAGGAGCTGAAAAATAGGTTGACGTCCGCACCAGTATTGGCCTTACCGGAAGGTTTAGAGGTCTATGATGTATATTGTGACGCTTGGGGCATTGGGTTGGGGTGTGTCCTGATGAAATATGGCAAGGTGATTGCTTATGCTTCAAGGCAACTAAGGAAATACAAAAAGAACTACCCTACCTATAATTTAGAATTAGATGCAGTGCTTCATGCCTTTAAAATATGGAGGCATTATTTGTATGGTGTGCACATGGATATTTTTACTAATCATAAAAGCCTCCGGTATATTTTCACGCAGAAAGAGTTGAATTTACGACAGCGTCATTGGTAGAATTGCTGAAAGACTACGACGTGAACATCCTGTATGACCCAGGGAAGGCTAATATTGTAGTTGATGCCCTTAGCCATAGATCCATGGGAAGTTTAGCATATATGAGGCCAGAACAACAGGAAATGGCTCGAGAGTTGCATCAGTTAGCCAGTTTAGCAGTACGGGTAGTAGATTCAAAGGATAATGGGGTTGTGATTCAAAATACAATAGTATCATCCCTGGTTGTAGAGGTAAGGGAGCGGCAGTATGAGGACCATAGTCTAGTACAGCTTGTTCGAGATTTTAAATGACTACACGCAAGTGCACGTTGTCGAACAAGTAGTAAAATGGCTAAAGTAAGCCAAGTATCGATCCCACAGGGACTGGACCAAGGTAATAATCGAATCAAGCATTAATGAACTCTAACTCTAATAATGCAGACAACAGTTTCAAGAAGATTTTGGGAGTTTGTTTCCTAATTTAAACTAATCTAAAACAAATGTACAAATTGAGTCTGAACTATAGCAATGAGCATGCTGAGGCTAAAATGAACATGCAGGGAAGTAATTTATTGATACAAGTCGGTTAATCATTCCTTCGGTTGCTAGTCAAGAATTATTGCCTATGGATTAAAACTCTCGTATTTAACCCAACTTAAGAATCAGGAACCTTCCACCTACATTTCTATGATAAAAATAAATTCATGTTCTAGCCATACGAAACCGATTCCTTAATTGACTAATACGACTTTCAGATATATTTCTATTCTGAAGGTAAATCAATTCTCAATTTTCCCAAACCAAGAAGAGATCATATCCTACCAATTCACAATTTTCCAATTTCTTTCTCTTTCGAGCAAAAACTGGATTATTTAGATGTACATTAACATTGGCCAAACATTAATGCAGTAAGAACAAGAATTGATAGAACAACTATGGAAGAAAAGATGAAAAACCAAGATGATCAATAATTACATTCCACTACAAATGTTCTTAACCTCAGTAAGAAGTGAATTTAGCCACTCATTTGTGGATTAAACATCATCAAATGAGTATAAATCATACAAACAATTGAAATAAAGGAGAAAGAGATAGAGAAGAACCCTAAGATTTTCGTCCTCTCAACTGCCTGTAACCCACGTCCTTGCTAAACTAAGTCAGAATTCTTAAAAATAAACCTAAGTGTGTTATTTATACTAGTGGGAATTTTTTCCGGAATAACAAGCAACGTGTCACGGAGTGCATCGCGGAGCACTGCCTCCGTGACACGGTGCATGCTCGGTGCTTTGGGCTACGGGTAAAAACCGACACGCAAGTGCACGTGGTCAAACAAGTAATAAAGTGGCTAAGTAGCCAAGTATCGATCCAAGGAGGCTCAAGATATGTAAAATTGCCTAATTTACTATATTTCTATTTAACTTCTAATGATGCTAACAACAATGTAACCAATAGTTAATTGAGTTTTTGTTTCTAAGCTATATACTACAATTAATAACAACTATTTACTTTTGAATTCAGACAATGGATGTGAACATGCCAAGGTTAAGAACAAGTAATGAACTTGATAATCATGATAATTTGGTTAATCTCTTCTTCATGTTGCTAGCCAAGAACATTCGACTAGAAATTAAAACTCTCGTATTTAATTTCACTTTAGAATCATAAACCATCCGTCTACATTTCTGTGATCAAATGCAATTTATGACCTAGCACTACAATTCCGATTCCTAAATTGACTAATACGGCTTTCAAGTATATTTCTATCAGGAAAGCACATCAAAACCCAATTTTCCCAAATCAAGTTAAGAACAATACCCTATTAATTCACAACTTTTCAATTTCTTGCTCTTTCGAGTGAAATTGGACTTTTCAGATATACATTAATGTTGGCCATTCACTAATGCAGTAAAGAACAAGAATTAATAGAACAACATTAAAGAAGAAGAATAAACCATATCAATGAAAATCAGAATTCATTACACATGTTCAAAACCTCAGCAAGAAAGAGAATTAGCCACTCATTCTTGGATTGATCATCCTAAAATGAGTGTAAATCATACGTACAATTGATAGAAAGAAGAAAAGAAGAGAAGAAATCCCTTAGCTTTTTCAATCTTCAACTGCTACTAACCCACGTTCCTGCTCTCCACCTCTGAACTCAGTCTAAAAACTAAAAACTGATTAAAATAAACCTAAGTGTGCTATTTATACTAGTGGGAAATTTTTCCCGGAATAACAAGCAACGTGTCACGGAGGCCAACGCGGAGCACTGCCTATCTCCGTGCCACGGAGCTGACGCGCAGGCACACTGGAAATTGCCATTTTAATTTGTGTCCAAGCAGTGTGCTACCGTGATGGTAGCGTGGCACGGCTCCATCGCGGAGCCCCTCTAAAATATGCATTCCAAGGTCTTTTCCACGCTCGCATCCAAGTCCAACTCCGACATAGTTCCAACACGCATTTTAGCTCCTAAAAAGCACATTTACCTGCAAAACAAATGCTAATCATGTTGGTTAGTATAAATTCGCATTTTATTACCAATTACATGATATTATATACACATTGCACAACAAACAAGGTAAAAATGATACGTTTGAGTATCACTTGGGCATATAAATCTGCCCAAGATCACTTACCCCACACTTAAATCCTTGTTCGTCCTCGAACAACACATACACAAATCATGATTACATCCCAACCTTCGTCACTATGGTGCCCCAATTTACGCTACGGTCATACCGATTATTCAAATCTTGCAAATCATCAAGAAAACATGCTTGGTCGTACAGTACCATGACCCTTAATACATCAAGGCTTCCTAGACTTTTTAAGAATTGATTCTTGATATCGGCAAACTCATGCAAATCAACTAATCAAGAAATCCGACATGAAAATCAATCTTTCATCAAGCATGTGCCCTCACACTCGAGAGAAATTCCCCCTTTATGTTCATGCAACACACAAACATGCAAGTAGGGGCATATAAAAATTAATTTCACTCTCTCTCCCAAAAGAATTCACATGCATCATGTCATGACCCATAGGGTTGCCCTTAGTGTATTACTCCACTAATATAAAGAAATGCAATATAGGATCACGTAGGACTTTAATGGGTTGTAACGGGGCTATGGATCTAGTATGTATATATTGGATTAGCCAATAATAGTCGCTAGCATCCTTAAGCGCCTTTTCAACACATTCCCATCGACTCATGGACATTGTTCCTCTCTTTTCTCTTTTTCTCCCATTCATGCTGGTTTACTTTCATACAACCCATTTCATCAACCACACTTGACACCCAACTAAGGGTTTTCAAGTACCCTCAATAACATTTAATTACAACAAGTGCCTCTTCAACATCATCCTTTCTTTCTTTAATTTTCCTTTATTTTTCTTTTCACTCTTTTCACTCTTTAACACTTTGGGAAACATTTTCTTTTCTTTGTAAGCGCTTAAGAGCTTCTTATAGACTTTACGGCTAATGAAAAGAAGGAATAAAGCTTAGTTCATACAATTTTGGACAAAAGAAAGAAATCGGCTAAAGGCTCAACGGGCTGACTAGGGTATACAGCATATAAAGAAGGTAGAATTTGACAAAAAAAAATGGAAACTATCGGTTAAAACAAAGAAATGCCTACATCCTTTCCAACACTACACCTCCTTCATTTCGTTTTGTATACACACCAGGCAAGTTCTAGACAATTCACAATGACATGGAATAGCAAAACCTCACTTCACACTTCATGCACATGCTCGAATCAAGATGCATTCACAGACTCTTTAATTAGTCAATTACATGAATTCAAGATTAAGCCTCAATCATACTGAACCAAATTCTATAGCCTAGGTAACTCAACGTATTTACAGAATTGCATGCTGTCAAACGAATCATTTTCACATTTTGAACATCAATTACAACACGCAACGAAATTTTAGCAACCATAAGCAACTACAGTTTATTGATGCAATCCACCAAAGAAAAACTAAAAACAATTAAAAATCCTACTCCTACCGACTACATTTCCCTTAAGACGGTCGTCATCCATCCATCATAGGGAACGGTCACTAACTATGACATCGGTTCAATGGGACTATTCTCGGTAAAAGAACCGAAAACAAACTCCGAGAAACCCAAAAAAATAAAAATCGGAAAAAATTTTGCAACACATCGATCATTTCAATAGAAAGAAAATATTTACAAGTGCAAAATATTTTCGCAAAAATTTTGAAAAATATCGATCATGTCGATAGAGAAAAAATATTTACAAAATTTATAAAATATTTACAATGGCAACCATACTTAAAAAAAAACACACATCATTAACCACACCACAAATATATACACATACATCGCAAACAGTTCACAACAGGGAAAGCACCAACATACATAATATCAAGGAAAAATATACAGCAGTTTAGAGCCTATGTCCCAGCACCTAACTACTCCCCACCCCACACTTAAATCGAACACTGTCCCCAGTGTTCACAAAAATACAAAGCATAAAATTTGGGTGGTGAAACTCACTGCTTAGTCGAAATATTCGACTTCCTCATTCGATGCTGCGGCCTAGTCGCCCATGTCTGAATCAGCTCCATCGTCGTCATCGGACTCCACATCGGAGTCCTCACGACGTGTCTCCTCATCAGTAGGGACATCGTCATCGGTCGGCTCCATGAAGGCTGGCCCCACCTTACATAAGGCTCTGGCGTTCTCGCCAAAGGGGTAGTCCAGCTCCAACTGCCTTAACTCCTCCTCGGTGGCTGGTCTCCCACCAATCCATAGCTGCAGCATCTGCATGCCGAACATACGGGCCATGTACTGATCGTCACGAGCATGTCGCTCGCCCAAAGTCAGCACAGGTCCGTGTGTAGTGTCGGGGGCCTTAGTCTTTGTCACATCGAGGGCCCTCCACTCCAGCTGCGGAATATAATCCAAGGCTTCTTCCTCGATGTCGAGGCCTCGGAGGAAGGTGGTGATGAGTCCGCCAAACCCGTATCTGTGGCCCTGGTGCAGTCTGGCTCTCTTCATGGCGGATATTATGACCGCCCCAACATTAATCTCGAGCCCTTTCATAAGGGCATACACCAAGCAGACACGGTCCCGGGTCACATCTGTCATATGGATTCCCGGGATTAAGCACGAACATATAATCTTCAGCCAGATTCTGGCCTCCCTGTTCATCTGCGAATAAGGCAGAGTCTGGTGGTAACCCCTCTCTTTGTGTCTACTCCATCGGGCTATGGATCGATCCCCACACAACGTACGTCTGATGTCGGCGTACGGTGGGGTGATGTTTAGCTGGCGGAGAACGTGGGCGTCTGTGTCCCGCGCTCCAACGATGGCATTCAGCTGCTGGGGTTCCAAAGTGACAATCTGCCCTCTGATTTTAATAGTGTGGCTTTTGATGGCCGGGTTCCAGTTGGCATAAAATTCCCGGACCAAATGAAGGTTGCACTCCTTGGGCTCCTGAAAAATAAAGCTGAGCCCAGCTGCTTCGATCCTCTGTACAATGCGAGGGAACTCCTGTGCGAGTGGTTCCCTTGCAATATGTTCCTCCGGGAAGTACTTGTTTTCTTTGTGCTTCGCGTACCATTTCTTCCCTTCATCGGTGACCCATCGTGTTCCGTATCGGCGGTGTTGGCCGCGCGGAACAGCAGGTGCAGCTGGGACTGCAGTGCCCAGTCTCATCCTTTTCCTGCCGGTGCCTGAGGTAGAAGCACCCTTGCCTTTATCTTGTCTGCTAGCCATTGTACCTGTCAATTTACACAAACAAGCACAACGTTAAGCTAAATACTTGTTAGCTTCGGCTAAGGTCGGGTTACACAAAATTTACCCCACACTTAGTCCTTAACAATATTTACAAAATTACAGCAAGGATAGCTCTATTTACACTACAGACAACACTATTTACTCATGCTTAGTGCGTTCACAACAAAAATTCGACAGCATAACGGTTAGTGTACTACTCAGACTTCATACAGCTAATCCCAATCCTACTATCGCTAACAATTCAACCATTGCACAAGCAACAAAAACAACAACAACAATAAAAACAACAATAAAAACATTTTATATACAAGCTAATCTAAACAATCTAACCAATTCACACATTTTAGGCATTTTCCCACAAAAATTCGAGAATTAGTCGTCTTGGAACATTTACACAATATTTACCACGACTTATCTCAAATAATAAACACACCCCGGCATCAATTTCACCAAACTATCAAGTTGCCCAAGTCAAATTCAACAACCCACGCCCTAGAATACAATTCGACAATCAATTTCAAATTATTCACATAATCGACAAGTTCAAATGCTAACTACAACAATCCAAACATAATCAATCACAAAATAATTCAACATCATGTTTAATTTCTACCTAGGGTGATATATCTCACCTTACATGCCCAAAGTAGACAAAAATCGCCAAAAAATTGAGTTAGACGATGAAAACATACCTTAGAATTGAAGAACCGAAGAAACTTGACGTTTTCCCTTGCCTATTAACGTGGCACGTTGCTTGGGGAGGGGGAATTGGGTGTTTGGTCGCGGAGGGAAGAGGGAATGGGAAACATTGGGGCGAAATCGGGGGTTTTAAATTAAGAAAACACGCGGGTCACCCGGAAACCCGGTGTGACCCGGCACTGGATAAGGGGCAACGTGTCACGGAGGGTAACACGGAGCCCCTCCTCCGTGACACGGAGCCAATGCGTTGGCTTACTGGATTATTGAAAAATCCAGATTTTGCCTTCAACGTGTCACGGAGGCCAACGCGGAGCATTGCCTCCGTGACACGGCGCCAACGCGCTAGTGCTCTGTTTCACCAATAAATTTAATTTTTCATACCTCGCCTCATTTTCTCGATTCCATGTATATTTCCTCCGTTATACCTGAAAATCACCTTACTAAACACAAATTGGTTAAATTAATAGATTTCCCTAACTAAAATAAAAAAATACTAACTAAAATGCAAATCTAAACCTAATCAAGAAAAGAAAAAGAAAAATAAAAATTATTTACACTAAAAAGAAAGAAAGAAAATATTTTTCACAGGTTGCCTCCCGTGCAGCGCCTGGTTTACCGTCGCGGCTCGACGTCTTTTAAGCTCACTTGTCCACTAGGGATATGGACGATTTGTCCCGATCATGGTCATCCCCCCAGTAGTTCTCAACCTTATCCGGTGGCCTACCTAGTAACTCTCGGGAATCACTCATTCCATTAGCATTCCCATGATCAATTATGTTGATCACCGAGAGTTCCTTATAAACAGTCGGGAGCTTAGGTACCTTGTACACGTCGAACACTTCGACCTTATCATGTGCTCGCATCGTGAGTTAACCCGCAGCTACATCAATTAATGCCTTTCCGGTTGCCAAAAAGGGTCATCCCAAAATAAATGGGACTTCAGCATCTGGTTCAAAGTCCAGAACAATAAAATCGACCGGAAAAATGAGGGAGCCTACTTGCACTAACACATCCTCAACAATGCCATCCGGCTTAGCTAAAGACCTGTCTGCTAGCTGCAAGATTACCGTTGTAGGTCTAGGACTCCCTAGACCTAACTTTCTGAATACCGAAGATGGCATCAGATTTATGCTTGCCCCCAAGTCGCATAATCCACGCGCTCGGATACTTTGCCCAATAGTCAGCTGGATAGTAAAACTTCCAGGGTCTTTCAATTTTGTGGGCAACCTATTCTGAATACGGGAAGTGCATTCCTCCGTTAAAGCTACCGTGGCATACTCAGTCAAATGACTTTTGTTAGCCACGATGTCTTTAATATATTTCGCATATTTTGGCACTCCCTGCAAGACATCAACAAGAGGTAAGTTAACATGTACCTGTTTAAGTACCTCCATGAATTTCTGGAAACACGCCTCCTCCTTGTGTTTCTTAAGTCGTTGAGGGAACGGGGGTGGAGGCCTTTCTGGTTCAGCTTCTTTAGTCTTCCCCTTATCTGAAATTTGCTCTCCCTCAACATCTGCTGCTCCTGACTTTTGAGGCGGTCTTTCCGGTTCCACCTCCTTCAACTGTAAACCACTCCTCGTGGTCACTGCATTTACCTGCTTCGGATTTGGATCCGTGTCGCTAGGTAGTCCTCCTCTGGGTCTAGTATTTTGGGCACTCGCAAACTGCCCAAACTGATATTCAAGAGCCTTGGTCGCCAATTGATTGTTCTTCACTTCGGCTGCCAATTTGACATAGTCAGCCTGCAATTGTGCCTGATTAGCGATCATGGTTTTGAACATCTCCTCAATAATCGGTGATGGTGGTGGAGGAGGGGCATTATGATTTCTGAATTGAGCTTGATAATTTTGTTGCCCTCCTTGGTTTCTGTGCATACCCTGCCCTGAACCTTGGCCTTGTTGATTGTTGCTACCCCACGAAAAATTCGGATGGTTCCTCCAATTTGAGTTGTAGCCACTACCAAACTGTTGTTGATTTCTCTGAGCATTGCCCACAAAGTTAACAGAATCAGGATTTGCACCACAGCATTCAGCTGAATGCTCACTACTACCACACACTTCACACCACATCTGTTGAACTGCATTGACTGAAGCTGAAGGCTGGTTCAAATTTATAGTGCTGAAGTGAGTGTTTAACTGATTTTGCAAAGCAGCTATCTGTGCAGCGATAGCTGTGAATCCATCCACTTCAAGCACTCCCGCTGCTTTCCTTGCTCCACCTCTTGAAGAATCTGCATTCCATTCTGGATTGCCTTGTGAAATTCGGTTGAGCAAAGTGTACAGCTCCTCATAGGTCTTCTCCAGCGCTTGCCCTCCAGCTGCTGAATCTAACAGAATTTTAGTGTGGGGTTCCAAACCCTCAATAAAAGTGTGTACCAACACCTCATTGGACTGATGATGGTGAGGACAGTCCCGCAACATGGATTTGAATCTTTCCCAGGCTTGATAAAGATTTTCTCCTTCCCTTTGTTTAAAACTTAGGATTTGACTCCTAAGTCTGGCTGTTTTACCAGAAGGGAAAAATCTGATAAGAAACTTCCGTGCAAGATCATCCCACGTTGATATAGAATTGGGTGGTTCAGCTTTTAACCACCTCTTGGCTTCACCAAGTAAGGAAAATGGAAATAAGGTGAGCCGAACATAATCAGGTGACACTCCAGCAGGTATATAAGTGTCACTTATCTCCAAAAAGTTCTGGAGATGTTGTTGTGGATCTTCGTGAGAGAGACCGGTAAATTGCCCGCTTGTGTGCAAAAGTTGCACCATATTCTGCTTTAATTCAAACCTCCCTCCTGGCTCTGGTTTGCGGATGCTAGAATGTACATTATTAGCGTGTGGGATTTCAACCTCGCGAACCGGCCTTGCTGCTACCTCATCGGGCACTAAAACTGCCCGCACAACTGGTGGATTTGGTTGCTCCATCATAGACTGTTTAAGCAACTGCAGCTTCTTCCGAAGAGCTTCTCTACGTTGACTATGAAATTCACGCTCAGGCTCTAAGTAAGATTCCACCAGATCTTTGTCCCTTGCCAGTGTTCACAGAAACAAAATCTGCAAAATACAGGCTAAGACCAAGTTGTTAACACTTAAGAAAATAAAAATACAAATACAGTAAATTTACACTAAACACAATTTTACAAATCGCCTAGCCTCCCCGGCAACGGCGCCAAAAACTTGCTCGGTGCTTTGGGCTACGGGTAAAAACCGACACGCAAGTGCACGTGGTCAAACAAGTAATAAAGTGGCTAAGTAGCCAAGTATCGATCCAAGGAGGCTCAAGATATGTAAAATTGCCTAATTTACTATATTTCTATTTAACTTCTAATGATGCTAACAACAATGTAACCAATAGTTAATTGAGTTTTTGTTTCTAAGCTATATACTACAATTAATAACAACTATTTACTTTTGAATTCAGACAATGGATGTGAACATGCCAAGGTTAAGAACAAGTAATGAACTTGATAATCATGATAATTTGGTTAATCTCTTCTTCATGTTGCTAGCCAAGAACATTCGCCTAGAAATTAAAACTCTCGTATTTAATTTCACTTTAGAATCATAAACCATCCGTCTACATTTCTGTGATCAAATGCAATTTATGACCTAGCACTACAATTCCGGTTCCTAAATTGACTAATACGGCTTTCAAGTATATTTCTATCAGGAAAGCACATCAAAACCCAATTTTCCCAAATCAAGTTAAGAACAATACCCTATTAATTCACAACTTTCCAATTTCTTGCTCTTTCGAGTGAAATTGGACTTTTCAGATATACATTAATGTTGGCCATTCACTAATGCAGTAAAGAACAAGAATTAATAGAACAACATTAAAGAAGAAGAATAAACCATATCAATGAAAATCAGAATTCATTACACATGTTCAAAACCTCAGCAAGAAAGAGAATTAGCCACTCATTCTTGGATTGATCATCCTAAAATGAGTGTAAATCATACGTACAATTGATAGAAAGAAGAAAAGAAGAGAAGAAATCCCTTAGCTTTTTCAATCTTCAACTGCTACTAACCCACGTTCCTGCTCTCCACCTCTGAACTCAGTCTAAAAACTAAAAACTGATTAAAATAAACCTAAGTGTGCTATTTATACTAGTGGGAAATTTTTCTCGGAATAACAAGCAACGTGTCACGGAGGCCAACGCGGAGCACTGCCTATCTCCGTGCCACGGAGCTGACGCGCAGGCACACTGGAAATTGCCATTTTAATTTGTGTCCAGGCAGTGTGCTACCGCGATGGTAGCGTGGCACGGCTCCATCGCGGAGCCCCTCTAAAATATGCATTCCAAGGTCTTTTCCACGCTCGCATCCAAGTCCAACTCCGACATAGTTCCAACACGCATTTTAGCTCCTAAAAATCACATTTACCTGCAAAACAAATGCTAATCATGTTGGTTAGTATAAATTCGCATTTTATTACCAATTACATGATATTATATACACATTGCACAACAAACAAGGTAAAAATGATACGTTTGAGTATCACTTGGGCATATAAATCTGCCCAAGATCAGTGCAAACGATGACCCTTACTGGAATCCGGTCCTCCAGGTAATTATGCCCAATGTGCCACGACGTGCAACGCGGGCTTGGCCAACGTGCCACGGGACCAACGCAAACCTTCACTGGAATTCCCTGTTCCAGGTAATTATGTCCAACGTGCCACGGAGGCAATGCGGACCTCCACTGGAACTTGGCCAATTTTAATCATCCGGGGTAGAATGCCTCCGCGATGGCAGCATGGCACGGCTCCATCGCGGAGCCCCTTAATTTGCTGCATTTGCTTGGCCTTTTCCACTGCTCGCTTCTGAGTCCATTCCCGATTTTTCCCAACATGCATCTTAGCTTCCTAAAATTACATTTTTCCTGCAAAACAACACTAATCATGTTGGTTAGTATAAATTCACCTTTTAACTACAAATCACATGAGAATGTACAAATATTGATGGATAAACAAGACGAAATGAAGCATTTGAGTATCACTTGGGCATATAATTCTGCCCAAGATCACTTACCCCACACTTAAAACCTTGTTCATCCTCGAACAATAATCTCATATCTCATGCAATTGAAACCCAATCATAGATACTTTGGCTCGACAATTCAAGCTACGGTTATACCGATTATTTAACATAGCAAATCATCAAGAAAACATGCATAGTCTCATCAATACAATGACATTCAACACATTAAGACCTCCTAGACTCAAGGATCGACTCTCGATCTCGGCAAACTCATGCAAATCAGCTGATCAAGACATCCGACACGAAATTCAATCTCTCGTCAAGCATGTGCCCTCACACACAAGAGAATTTCCCCCATTTCAATCATATAATCTCAAAAACATTACATGCAGGGGCATATGAACACGATTTCGCTCTCTCTCCCAAAGAATTCACATGCATCATGTCATGACCCATAAACTTGCCTCTAGTGTATTACTCCACTAATATAAGGACGCGTGATGCAAGATCACGTAGGACTTAACGGGTTGTAATGTAAGCTAAGGAACTAGTAAATACTGGGCTAACCAATAATAGCAACTAGCATCCTTAAGCGTTTTTCAATACATCCCACCAACATTATGGGCATTGTTTCTTCCTTCATCCTCCCATTCTTGAAGTCTTTCTTTATTTTTATTCCCAGATCTTTAAGCACACTCGACTTAATAACAAAGATTAGTTATACATCTTCATTTTATTAAATTCGGCCAGTGCACCCTTGACCTTTTCTTTACTTTCACCACTTTTGCTTTTCCTTTCTTTTCACAATTACCACTCCTTGACACTGTGGGAAAATTATTTTTCTTGAGCGCTTAAGAGTTTTGGATCAAATTCATGGATAATGAAAAGAAGGGATTAAGCTCGGTTTGTACCTTTTCGATGAAAGAAAAAAATAGGCTAAAGGCTCAATAGGGCTAACTAGGATGTACTATCAAGGTAGGTACGATAATGGAAAAACTTTTGGTTAAATCAAAGAAATGCCTACATCCTTTCTGACAATACACATCCTTCATTTCGTTTCGTACACACACCAGGCAAGTTCAAGACACTTCACAATAGCATGGAAGAATCGAAACCTCACCTCACACTCATTGCACATGCTCAACTCAAGACTTATTCACAGACTCTTCAATCAGCTAATTACAAGAATTCAATATTAAGCCTCAATCACACCGAATCGAACTCTATGGCCTAGGTATCTCAACATGTTTCACATTTGCATGCTTTCATACGAATCATCTGTGCATCTTTAATATCATGTACAACACGCAACAAGAATTCCGAACCATGAAATAGCGACACGTTTGGGAAACAACCAAACGAAAGAAAATAAAAGAAAGGAAAAACTACTCCTATTGACTTCATTTCCCTTAAGACGGTCGTCATCCATCCATCATAGGGAACGGTCACTATTTATGACTTCGGTTCAATGGGACTATTCTCGGTAAAAGCACCGATAACAAAGGCCGAGAAACCCAATCAAAAAAAATTCAACAAAAATTTAAAAATATCGATAATTTCGATAGAAAACAAAAATATTTACACAACCAGCTAACAACAGCTCAACACAACACACAACAGATTAACATTCATTACACACTGAATTACAATACACAACATACTCACAAAATCACAGGGTCACAATTTTTTCACAGGCACAATAACATAACATGAACATAAACATGAACATAAACAACAACAAAACAACCGGCACCTAACTACTCCCACCCCATACTTAAATCGAACACTGTCCCCGGTGTTCATCAAATTCAACATAGCACAGAAGTAGGTGGTGAAACTCCCTGATCAGTCGAAGTATTCAACTTCTTCGTCAGGTGCTGTTGCCTTGTCCCCCATATCTGAATCGCCCCCGCTATCCTCATCTGACTCAACATCTAAGTCATCGCGGCGTGTCTCCTCATCTGTGGGGACATCATCATTAATGGGATCCATAAAAGCTGGCCCCACTCGGCATAGAGTCCTGGCATTTTCGCCAAAGGGGTAATCTAGCTCGAGCTGCCACATCTCATCTTCTATTGCTGGCCTCCCGCCTATTCTCAACTGCAGCATCTGCATCCCGAACATGCGGGCCATATATTGATCATCCCGAGCATGTCGCTCAGCTAGTGTGAGAACTGGCCCGTGAGTGGTGTCGGGTGCCTTAGTTTTGGTGACGTCCAAGGCATGCCTATCCATCTGTGGGATATAGTCTAGGGCCTCCTCCTCGATGTCAAGGCCCCTCAGAAATGTGGTCAGCAAACCACCAAACCCATACCTGTGCCCTTGATGCAAATGGGCTCTCTTCATGGCGGAGATGATCACCGCTCCAACATTAGTGTCCAGCCCTTTCATCAGGGCATAAACCAAGCACACATGATCTCGGGTGACATCTGTCATGTGCACCCACAGGATCAGGCAGGAACACACGATCTTAAGCCAAATCCTAGCTTCCTTGTTCATTTGAGAGTAGGGCAGCGTCTGATGGTAGCCCCTCTCCTTGTGCCTGCTCTAGCGCGCTGTCGAACGGGATTCACACAGAGTGCGTCTGATATCCACATATGGTGGAGTTATGTTCAACTACCGAAGTACATGGGCGTCTGTGCCATCAATTTCATTACATCACATAGCACTTAGCCCAAAATATTTCTCAACAACACACAACCTATGCAATTCACCAATTCCTATGCAATTCATCAATTTCATTCTCCAGAAAATCCATTGTTTATTTAGCATATTCACATTAAGCACAACACAATTCACCTCACTCAACATGCACAACCCCAAAATTTTTCACATTTCAGCTACATTTAGTTCCTTCGTATTCAAATTCTAACCCTAGCTACAAATGTCACAAAAATTCGATCAAGCATGTATTTATCGAGTTCATGCAATTACAATGATACTCCGAACATCAATGAGCAATAACTTAAATGAATTCAAGCTCAATTTACACTTAGGGCAAGGTGTACTCACCTCACATGCTCAAAATCGAAAAATTAGTCAAGAATTGAGATAAAGTTAAAGAACATACCATTAATTTGATGAAATCGAAGAAACGTTGAAGAAAACTCGTGTCTAGGTCCGTTCACGTTGGGGAAGGGGGGATTTTTAGGTGTTTGTCACGGAGGGGATGAGAAATGAGGAAAAAATTATGGAAATCGGGGTTAAAAAGGAGGATTTTCGCGCGGGTCACCCGGTGGCCCGGTGTGACCCGATGCAAATAACACCTCAACGTGTCACAGAGGGTAACGCGGAGCACCCCCTCCGTGACACGGAGCCAACGCGGAGGTGTTCTGAAAATTTAAAAATTCTAGAATTACATCTCAACGTGTCACGGAAGGCAACGCGGAGGCCCTCCTCCGTGACACGGAGCCATCACGTAGGCTCACTGTTTTGCCACTTTTTATTATTTTTCGCACCTCGATTTTTCCTTTGCGATCCTTTGCATTTTTACACTCCGTTCAACCTGAAATTCATCTCACAACAAGAAATTGGTTAGAATTCATAGGTTTGAACATAAAACATAATTTTTATTTTTACTTTTATTTTTCTATTTTTCTCTTTTCTCTTGTTTTTTTCTTTTCTAACTAATTCTACTCAAGTATTACAACAATTTCACGGGTTTCCTCTCGTGCAGCGCCTGGTTTACCGTCGCGGTTCAATGTCATTGAAGCATAGTCATCCTCTAGGGTGACGGACGTCTTCTCTCGACTACCGTCCTCACTCCAGTAATGCTTACATCATTGCCCATTGACTAAGAACGTGGCACTTCGATCTTCTTGCCACAACTCTACTGCCCCGTGCGGGGTCATTCTCACTACCTCAAACGGCCCTGACCATTTGGACCACAACTTCCCTGGAAACAGCTTTAATCTTGAATTGAAGAGCAACACTTTCTGCCCTAGCTCGAAAATACGATGCACCACATGCTTGTTGTGCCACCTCTTTGTTTTTTCTTTGTAGTACTTTGCACTCTCATAAGCATGCCAACGAAACTCCTCGAGTTCGCTGAGTTGCATCAGCCTCTTTTTGCCCGCTAGCCTAAGTCCATATTCAATTTCCTCACAGCCCAGAAAGCTCGGTGCTCTAGCTCCACCGGCAGATGACACGCTTTACCATAGACCAATCGGTATGGAGAAGTTCCAATCGGTGTCTTATAAGCAGTTCTGTAAGCCCATAACGTATCATCGAGTTTGCTTGACCAATCACTACGTTGTGCATTCACTGTTTTTTGGAGAATCTACTTCACCTCTCTATTCGACACCTCCACTTTCCCACTAGTTTGGGGATGATATGTTGTTGCCACCTTGTGGCGCACCCCATACTTAGCTAGTAGCTTCTTGAAACTTGAATTGACAAAATGAGCCCCTCCATCACTGATAATGGCTCGGGGTGTCCCGAACCTGGTGAGAATGTGTTTTTTCACAAATTTTGTTACCACCTTGTTGTCATTCCTGGGGCAAGCTATTTCTTCAACCCACTTTGATACATAGTCAATGACCACCAAGATGTAACGATTACCAAATGACGGTGGGAACGCGCCCATGAAATCTATGCCCCATACATCAAAGGTCTCCACTTCTAGTACATTTTGCAGCGGCATCTCTTGCCTCCTACCAATTGTACCTATCCACTGACATCTATTGCACATTTTGACGTATGCCATAGAGTCTCTGAACTATGTAGGCCAAAAGAAACCTGACTGTAGAACCTTGTGTGTTGTCCGCTCGCCTCCGTGGTGCCCTCCATACAATGAAGAGTGCAACTCCTCAAAACCTCTGCAATATGGCTCTCCGGGATGCATCTTCTCATAACCTGATTCGGTCCCTGTTTAAACAAGTATGGCTCATCCCAAATAAAATACCGGCAATCATGCCTCAATTTTTTTCTCTACTGAGTCGTAGCCTCTGGTGGATAGAATCCACTCACTAGCAAGTTCACTATGTCTACATACCAGGGAACCTCAGCTTCCCCTATTGCCAAGAGCTGCTCATCCGGGAACTCCTCTTTGATGTTATCACCTTCCTTCACATGCAACCGGCTTTTCAATCGCGATAGGTGATCTGCCACCTGATTCTCGCTCCCATTTCTGTCCTTAATTTCTAGGTCAAACTCTTGCAACAACAGGATCCATTTAATCAGTCTGGGCTTTGCATCCTTCTTGTTAAACAGATACCGAATCACTGCATGATCGGTATACACCACTACTCACAAACCCACCAAATAGGACCTGAATTTATCAAATACAAAAATCAATGCTAGCATCTCCTTTTCTGTGACTGTATAATTACTTTGGGCAGTGTTCAGTGTTTTGCTTGCATAATGAATAGAATGAAAGATTCTATTCCTCTACTGCCCCAATACAGCTTTCACAGCCACATCGCTTGCATCACATATCAGTTCAAATGGTTGTTCCCAATCCGAAGAAATAAGGATAGGTGCTTCTATCAATTTCTGCTTCAACTCCTTGAATTCTTTGACACACTCATCATCAAATTCAAACTTCACCTCTTTTTCTAGCAATCTGTATAATGGTCTAGAAATTTTGGAGAAGTTTTTGATGAACCGTCTGTAGAACCCTGCATGCCCGAGAAAACTGCGAACACCCTTCACTGACATAGGTGGCGGTAGCTTCTCAATAACCTCGATCTTAGCCTGATCGACCTCCAACCCCTTGCAAGACACTTTATGGACAAGGACGATACTCTCCATGACTAAGAAGTGACATTTCTCCCAGTTCAGTACAAGGTTGGATTCTTCACAGCGAGCTAGCACCCTGTCAAGATTCTGCAAACAAGTAGCAACAAATTACCGAAAACAGAGAAATCATCCATAAATACCTCGACGAAATCCTCCACCATGTCGTGAAAGATTGCTATCATGCATCTTTGGAATATGGCGGGTGCACTGCATAACCCAAATGGCATCCGCCTAAAAGCATATGTCCCATAGGGACATGTGAAAGTAGTCTTCTCCTGATCCTCCGGTGCTATGGCTATTTGGTTATAGCCAGAGTACCCATCAAGGAAATAATAATATTCTTGTCCAGCCAACCTATCCAATATCTGATCAATGAACGGGATAGGATAGTGATCTTTCCTTGTGGCTTCATTAAGCTTTCTATAGTCCATGCAAATCCGCCAGCCTGTGATGGTTCGTGTAGGGATCAGCTCATTTTTTTCATTGGTGACCACAGTCATCCCTCCTTTCTTTGGGACGCACTGAACGGGGCTGACCCATTTGCTGTCCGAAATAGGATAGACCACACCTGCATCAAGACACTTAATTATTTCTTTTCTAACCATATCATTCATTGTCGGATTCAACCTTCGCTGAGGCTGAACAGTTGGCTTTGCTCCTGTCTCCATGAAAATTCTGTGTGTGCAAAAAGCTGGATTGATGCCATGAATATCTGACATTTTCCAGCCTATTGCTTTCTTCCTTCTTCTGAGGACAACCAATGCTTCCTTCTCCTGTGCCTCCGTCAATTCTGCGGAGATGATGACTGGCAAAGTATCATCTTCCCCCAAAAGGACATATTTTAAATGGGGAGGCAATGCTTTGAATTCCAGCTTTGGTGCTTCCTCAATAGATGGTTTCGGCAATGATTAAAGAGACCTCAATAGAGGCTGAAACTCCTGCTTCCTGGGATGCCTTGGTGGCTCATTCAGCATTTGCACCACCTCATAAGCATCTCTATCTCCGAAATGATCGAAGTTCATCAACGCTCTTTCCAATGGGTCTTGATATTCAACAATCTGACGAATTTCTGCTTGATCAAGCACACTGATATCTGAAAGCTCCTCATGTATTGCCGGAAGCTTCATGGCCTTATACACGTCAAATACCTCCATCTTGTCATGTGCCCACATAGTTAGCTGCCCTGCAGCTACATCTATCAGCGGTTTTCCGGTCGCCAAGAAAGGATGTCCCAAAATAAATAGGACTTCTGCATCCGGCTCAAAATCCAGCACGACAAAGTCTACCGGGAAGATCAGGGAGCCCACTTGCACCAGCACGTCCTGCACAATGCCATTTGGTCTGGCCAAAGAATGATCCGCTAGTTGCAAGATCACTGTCGTTGGTCTAGGACTGCCTAGCCCCAATTTCTTGAATACCGATGTCGGCATCAAGTTAATGCTCGCCCCCATCTCGCATAATCCATGAGCTCGGATACTCTGCCCGATTGTAAGTTGAATTGTAAAGCTCTCAGGGTCTTTGAGCTTTGTGGGCAACCTATTTTGTATCCGGGAAGTGCACTCCTCCGTAAGCGCTACCATAGCGTACTCCGTCAACTTGCTTTTGTTCGCCACTATGTCCTTGATATATTTTGCGTACTTCGGCACTCCCTGCAAAACATCAACAAGAGGTAAATTAATGTGTACCTGTTTAAGCACCTCCATGAACTTTTTGAAACACGCTTCCTCCTTGTGTTTCTTTAATCTTTGAGGGAACGGGGGTGGTGGTCTTTCTGGTTCATCTTCCTTCTCCTTCCCCCTATCATCATTGTGTTCCCTCTCATTCTCCACTGCTCCCGACTGCTGTGGTGGTCTTTCTGGTTCCACCTCCTTGAGTTGTAAACCACTCCTTGTGGTCACTGCGTTCACTTGCTTGGGGTTGGGGTCAATGTCACTCGGGAATCCTCCTCTCGGCCTGGTGTTTTGAGCTCCAGGTAGTTGCCCAAATTGGTACTCCAGCGCCTTTGTACCTAACTGATTGTTCTTTACATCGGCTGCCAATTTCACATAGTCAGCCTGCAATTGAGCTTGGTTAGCTATCATCGTTTAGAACATTTCCTCAATGCTGGGTGATGGTGGTGGTGGAGGTGCATTGTTGCTTCTGTATTGAGTCTGATAGTTCTGCTGCCCTCCTTGATTTCTCTGTGCACCCTGATTCGAACTCTGCCCTTAATGGCTGTTACTACCCCAAGAAAAATTCGGATGATTCCTCCAATTAGAGTTGTAGTTTTTGCCATACTGTTGGTGATTATTTCTCTATACATTACCAACAAAGTTCACTGAATCAGGATTCGCACCACAACACTCAGCTGAATGTTCATTACTGACGCACACTTCACACCAAATCTGTTGCACTACATTCACTGGGGCTTGAGATTGATTCATGCTCATATTGCTGAAGTGGGTGTTGAGTTGATTCTGTAATGCAGCTATCTGTGCAGCGATAGCTGTAAAACTATCCATTTCCAAGACTCCTGCTGCTTTCCTTGTTCCCCCTCTTGAAGAGTCTGCATTCCACTCTGGATTTCCCTGCGAAATACGGTTTAACAAAGTATACAGCTCCTCATAAGTCTTTTCTAATGCTTGTCCCCTAGCTGCTGAGTCTAGCAAAATTTTTTTGTGGGGTTCCAAACTCTCTATGAAAGTATGCACCAGCACATCATTGGATTGGTGATGATGAGAACAATCCCGAAACATAGATTTGAATCATTCCCAAGCTTGATACAGATTCTCCCCCTCTCTTTGGTTAAAACTTGGAATTTGACTTCTAAGTCTTGCTATTTTACCAGATGGAAAGAACCGTATCAAAAATTTCCGTGCAAGATCATCCCAAGTGGTGATGGAATTAGGTGGCTCAGCTTTCAACCACCTCTTTGCTTCTCCCAATAGTGAAAATGGGAATAATGTAAGCCTTACATAATCAGATGATACTCCAGTGGGGATGTAAGTGTCATTTATCTCCAAAAAAGTTTGGAGATGTTGTTGTGGATCCTCGTAAGGGAGACCTGTGAATTGCCCGCTGGTGTGCAGCAAATGCACCATATTCTGTTTTAGCTCAAACCTCCCTCCTGGCTCGGTTTGCGAATGCTTGATGTAACATTGTTAGCATGTGGGATTGCCACTTCGCGAACCGGCCTAGCTACCATTTCTTCGGGCACTAACACTGCCCTTACAAGTGGTGGATTCTGTTGTTGCTCCAGGATTGTTTGTCTGAGCAACTGCAGCTTTCTCTCTAGAGCTTCTCTCCTTTGACGATGGAATTGTCTTTCCGGCTCTAAGTATGAGTCAACCAGCTCCTTGTCTCTTTCCAGTGTTCAACAGAATTTGATATCTGCAAAAGACAGGCTAAGATCAAGTTGTCAGCACAATATAGAAATCGTAAACTAACACTTAAGAAAATATTTTTTACCAATTGCCAGTCCTCGGCAATGGCGCCAAAAACTTGTTCGGGATTTTAAATGACTACACGCAAGTGCACGTGGTCGAACAAGTAGTAAAATGGCTAAAGTAATCCAAGTATCGATCCCACAGGGACTAGACCAAGGTAATAATCGAATCAAGCGTTAATGAACTCTAACTCTAATAATGCATACAACAGTTTCAAGAAGATTTTGGGAGTTTGTTTCCTAATTTATAATAATCTAAAACAAATGTACAAATTCTGAACTATAGTAATGAGCATGCTGAGGCTAAAATGAACATGTAGAGAAGCAATTTATTGGTACAAGTCGGTTAATCCTTCCTTCGGTTGCTAGTCAAGAATTATTGACTATGGATTAAAACTCTCGTATTTAACCCAACTTAAGAATCAGGAACCTTCCACCTACATTTCTGTGATAAAAAGAAATTCATGTTCTAGCCATACGAAACTGATTCCTTAATTGACTAATACGACTTTCAGATATATTTCTATTCTGAAGGTAAATCAATTCTCAATTTTCTCAAACCAAGAAGAGATCATATCCTACCAATTCACAACTTTCCAATTTCTTTCTCTTTCGAGCGAAAATCGGATTTTTTAGATGTACATTAACATTGGCCAAACATTAATGCAATAATAACAAGAATTGATAGAACAACCATGGAAGAAAAGATGAAAAATCAAGATGATCAATAATTACATTCCACTACAAATGTTCTTAACCTCAGCAAGAAGTGAATTTAGCCACTCATTTGTGGATTAAACATCATCAAATGAGTATAAATCATACAAACAATTGAAATAAATGAGAAAGAGATAGAGAAGAACCCTAAGATTTTCGTCACCTCAGCTACCTATAACCCACGTCCTTGCTCAACTAAGTCAGAATTATTAAAAATAAACCTAAGTGTTCTATTTATACTAGTGGAAATTTTTTCCGGAATAACAAGCAACGTGTCACGGAGTGCATCGTGGAGCACTGCCTCCATGACACAGCGCAAACGCGGACCCTTACTGAAATCCGGTCCTTCAGGTAATTATGCCCAATGTGCCACAGCGTGCAACGCGGGGCTTGGCCAGCGTGCCACGGCACCAACGCGAACCTTCACTGGAATTCCCTGTTCCAGGTAATTATGTACAATGTGCCACGGAGGCAACGCGGACCTCCACTGGAACTTGGCCAATTTTAATCATCCGGGGCAGAATGCCTCCGGGATGGCAGCGTGGCACGGCTACATCGCAGAGCCCCTTAATTTGCTGCATTTCCTTGGCCTTTTCCATTGCTCACTTCTGAGTCCATTCCCGATTTCTCCCAACATGCATCTTAGCTTCCTAAAATTACAGTTTTCCTGCAAAACAACACTAATCATGTTGGTTAGTATAAATTCACCTTTTAACTACAAATCACATGAGAATGTACAAATATCGATGGATAAACAAGACGAAATGAAGCATTTGAGTATCACTTGGGCATATAATTCTGCCCAAGATCACAGCTCAGAGACAAGGTTCAGTAAGGTGAAATATCAGCCTTTGAGTAACAGAAGACGGGGTCTTGAATCTAGAGGCTGACTCTACATCCCAAACGTAGCAGGGCTTCGCCAGCAGATCATGGCAGAGGTATATTACTCTCGTTACTCCCTTTATTTGAGTTCGACGAAGATGTACCATGATATAAAAGAGATATACTGGTGGCCTGGAATGAGGAGGAATATTTTTTGAGTTTATGACACAGTGTCCTGTCCGGTGCTTTGGTTGAGGTTATAAAACCGACACTCAAGTGCACGTGGTCAAACAAGTAGTAAGTGGCTTAAGTAAGCCAAGTATCGATCCAAGGAGACTCTGGATAAGTAAAAATTGCTTAAGTATACTATATTCTATCTCACTTCTATATATGCTAACAACAAAGTAACCAAAAGTTAAATAATTTTGTTTATAAATTATATACTAAAACTATTAACAAATATCTACTTTGAATTGAAACTATGGATATGAGCATGCCAAGGTTAAGAACATGTAATGAACTTGATTATAATCATAATTTGGTTAATCTTCTCTTCCTATTGCTAGCCAAGAACATTAGCCTAGAGATTAAAACTCTCGTATTTAATCTCACTTAAGAATCATAAACCATTCGTCTACATTTCTGTGATCAAATGCAATTTATGACCTAGCTATACAATTCCGGTTCCTAAATTGACTAATACGGCTTTCAAGTATATTTCTATCAGGAAAGCACATCAAAACCCAATTTTCCCAAATCAAGTTAAGAACAATACCCTATTAATTCACAACTTTCCAATTTCTTGCGCTCTTGAGTGAAATCGGACTTTTTAGATGTACATTAATGTCGGCCACACACCAATGCAGTAGAAACAAGAATTAATAGAACAACATGGAAGAAGAAGATGAAAAACCATATAATTCAATAATCAAAATTCATCACCATTGTTCATAACCTCAGCAAGGAAGAGAATTAGCCACTCATTTGTGGATTAATCATCCTAAAACAAGTGTTAATCATACAAACAATTGATTGAAAGAAGAAAGAAAGAGAGAAAAACCCTGAGCTTTTTCGTCCCTCAACTGCCTGTAACCCACGTCCTTGCTCCACCAAGTCTGAATTAATTAAAAATAAGCCTAAGTGTTCTATTTATACTATTGGGAATTTTTCCCGGAATAACAAGCAACGTGTCACGGAGGGTAACGCGGAGGCTTGCCTCCGTGACACGGCGTGGACGCGGACCCTTACTGGAAATTTAGGGTCCAGGAATAAAGCTTCAACGTGGCACGGCAGGCAACGCGGAGGCTTGCCTCCGTGCCACGGAGCTGTCGCGAGGCTCCACTGGAAATTGGCAAATTATTCACCCTCCAGGCAGTGTGCCTCTGCGATGGTAGCGTGACACGGCTCCATCGCGGAGCCCCTTTATATTGTGCAGTCCAATGCCTTTTTCGTGCTCGAATCCAAGTCCAACTCTGATATTGTTCCAATATGCATTTTAGCTCCTCAAAATTATATTCTACCTACAAAACAATGCTAATCATGTTGGTTAGTATAAATTCACATTTTATTACCAATTACATGAAAATGTATACACATTGCACAATAAACAAGGCGAAAATGATACGTTTGAGTATCACTTGGGCATATAAATCTGCCCAAGATCACTTACCCCACACTTAAATCCTTGTTCGTCCTCAAACCACAAATACACAATTCATGCAAATTACATCCCAACCTTCGCCACTATGGTGTGACAATTTACGCTACGGTCATACCGAGCATTCAATATTGTAAATCATCAAGAAAACATGCATGGTCTTACAATGCAATGACCTTTAATACATCAAGACTTCCTAGACTTTAAGAATCGACTCTCAATATCGGCAAACTCATGCAAATCAGCTAATCAAGATATCCGACACCAAAATCAATCTTTCATCAAGCATGTGCCCTCACAACTCAAGAGAATCTTCCCCTTTTTGTTCATGTGACACACAAACATTCAAGTAGGGGCATGTAAAAATTAATTTCACTCTCTCTCCCAAAAGAATTCACATGCATCATGTCATGACCCATAGGCTTGCCCTCAGTGTATTACTCCACTAATATAAAGAAATGCAATGTAAGATCACGTAGGACTTTAATGGGTTGTAATGGAAGCTATGGAACTAGTATATATTGGATTAGCCAATAATAGTCACTAGCATCCTTAAGCGCCTTTTCAACACATTCCCAACAACTCATGGACATTGTTTCTCTCTTTTCTTTTTTTTCATCATCCCATTCATGCTGGTTTTGTTATACCCCGTAGAATCCCCGGCACTTAGATGACCTATTCGCATGTTGGTTAAGCATATTTGAAGGCCATACGTGCTAGGGAAAGGCCCGAGAAAAGATCGGACGAGAAACCCGTCGAACCATCGCGGGAGGAGCCGAGGCAGAGCCCCTCCGCGATGGCAGCGTGTCACGGAGGAGAGGCCTCTGCGATGGCTCCGTGACACGTTGCCCAAGTTCAGGCCCAAGTATATAAAGCCCCCACTTTGGTTTGAAATCACTTATCACTTAGAAAAATTTCCAGAATACGCAGTAAACAGAGGAAAACGAAGGAAAATTAAATATTTTCGTCCGATTACGCTGCCCAAACTCAAATTAATCCTAGATACCAAGGTTTTTACCAGCAGAGAGCATTTCTACGGATTTAGTTTCGTGAAATACGGCCGACGAATCGGCGAGCCACCGAACTAAGGTAAGTAGAATTGCTCTAAATTAATGTCTATGTGTTCCTAGCTGAGAAGTGAATACTTCTCCCTTCTGGGCCGCTGAAAAATAGTGAGTTTTCGACCGTCTTTCGATAAGCCTAAGTTTAGGCTATAAATTAAATCGAAAGTAACGTTGCTCTTTACGATAAAGCCGTATTTAGTATTGATTGACGTATTTATGAATGCAGTTGGGAGAATATAGTTGAAGTACCGACCGAGCCTTGTCCGACGGACGAATAGTCAAAGATAAGGTATGTAAAGTTAGTTTCCTCGGCAAGTTGAGTAACATTGAGACAGTATAGTAATTTACAGACCAGTAGAATGTTCAGAAGTCGATTATTGTGTTACTATGAATATTGGTGCAATATGAGAAGTTTTGGGTTGTAACGTGTACGAGACCTATCCATATGATATAGATTCGGACGTAAGTAATTAAGATTGCCTAGTATATTCAGTATGTGATGTAATATGCCACGTTAAGGTATTGTTGTGTTCAGCTGAAACCCCGCGAAGTAGTACAGTATCCGTAAAGCATTCCAGACATAGAATAGTAACTAAATAAGGTTTAGAAAGTATGTTAGAAATAGGAAATCATGTTAACACAGAAACTCAGTAAACAACATAGCTTTCAGTAGAAATACCCTCTTGTATAGCCTTTGCTCCAGTACAGTTTGACAGGAGACTATACTCATATTTGTACTTACCTGTCTCAGCATGTATCAGACACTTACAGATTACTATTATTAGCTCAGCATGTGATTCATATGATACCCTACCCCTGTTAGCCTTAGCTTATGAGATACACAGACAGCATGACTAGTTGAGACCGTTGTATTGATTGGGGTTGGATTACCTAGCATCCATGACCGCCCAGGGTTAATAGCTGTATCGGCTCGTCCGCCAGAGGACGAGGATACGTCACTCTACGGAGTGATATGCCGTCCCGCAAGGGGACGAATATGGGATGCCAGTTTCCCCATATTGTGCCTTGGTCGGCCCTTATACACCCCTGTCGAGCGGGTACGCCCGGGTGTTGATTTTGGAGTCCTTCGGACTCAGGTACAGCTATAGTCAGGGGCTCAGCGAGCCCAAGTGCATACCCAGGGACCGGCAGGGTGCTTACAGCCACTATAGGAGATGGGATGACCAGGGTAGGGGCATAGATTTTGTGTTGATTGTACCTCCCGGCTTATGGGGGCCGGGTAAGGTTGTGTATGCCATGTTATGTTATGTATGTTATGCTATGTTATATTAGACATGAGTAGATTAGTAGTAGAATGATAGGTCTCCAGAAATGACACCTACTCCTCCCAGTATGATTGAGAACAGGTACGACTTACCTCTTCAGACAGATAATCTAGTTTTTCTTATTTCAGTTTCGTCAGTTATGTTATTGATTTCAGATATCTTTTTCAGTCATTGCTTTACATACTCAGTACCAGTGGTACTGATACCCAGTGGGGCGCTGCATTACTTGCCTGCAGGTACTCATAGACGAGCAGGCAATTCTACGTGACTTCCTGTCAGCGGTCGAGTATTCAGCTCCAGTCATCCGGAGGCTGAATTTCAGAGGTCTATTTCTGTTCCTTTTGGTTGTATAGTACGGGTAGGTCGGGGCCCTGTCCCGATCAGTTATTACTATTCCTAGAGGCTTGCAGTCTGTATATATTCCCTGTGGTCAGATGAGCCGGTCGTGTGAGGCCGTGAAGTTGTATAGCTGTTAGTATCCTTTCTTTCTATTATGATGGTCGTGTGGGGCCATAGCTTTCCAGTAGTGGTGACCTTGCCGGTCACGTAGTTTCTTTTTGTGTTTTATGACTGAGTTGCAGATAACTAGACAGCATGGTGGCCTTGTCGGCCCGCATAGGTTCCCCTGAATTGAGATGTTTCTGGTCAGCTGTTAGTATAGGTACAGAAGGCTATAGGCCAATGGGTCGGGGGCTGTATTTACAGCCGTTATATAGCCCTTTGTTTCCAGAAATGTGAGTTAGAGCCAGCCAGGCGCCAGATGCGCCCAGACTTAGCAGTCCTGTAGGTCAGGTCCTAATAGGGCACCAGGTGCCAGTCATACCCCCCAAGGCGGGGTGTGACAAACTTGGTATCAGAGCAGGTCGTGTCCCAGGGAGTCTGCAAGCCGTGCTAAGTAGAGTCCTGTCCATGGATGTGTTGTGCACCACATACTATGGGTAGGAGGCTGCAAGGCATGATAGGATGGTTGTCTTTTATTCTGATTCAGTCGTGCTATAGAGTGGTACAGTATAGGGTTGAGTCCCTAAGAGCTTACCATATTCTTTGGTTACAGATAATGTCAGACCAGCAACCTCCTACCACAGGTCGAAGCTTAGACATTGCAGCAGGGGAGGGCACCAGCAGGATGCCTCCCCCTCATTTGGAGACAGCTCGATCAGAGGGCCCTACAGAGGCTTCATCTCAGCCTCCTCAGCAGTCTCCACCACGTCAAGAGCCATTTGGGGCGACAGTACCTTCAGCAGTCCCTATACCGACACCTTCCGACCAGGAGGTTAGGAGTGCTGTAGTTATGTTAGCACAGATGATGGCTGCTCAGCATCAGCAAATGCCATCCACAGTTGCAGAATCATCAGGAGGGCCCGGCAGTTCGAGGGTCCGAGAGTTTTTAGCCCTGAATCCCCCACAGTTCACAGGCACGGACCGAACAGAGGACCCCCAGGATTTTCTGGATCAGATGCAGAGAATCTTCAGGGTTATGCATGCTACACCTACTGAGTCAATTGAATTGGCCGCATTCCGGTTACGAGATATTGCGGTGTTATGGTATGAAAGCTGGGAGAGGTCCCAAGGGAGAGATGTTCCCCCTCCCACCTGGTCCAGCTTTTCAGGAGCCTTTTTAGATCACTATTTGCCACGGGAGATTCGACAGGCCCGGGTAGACCAGTTCCTACCTCTAGAACAGGGGGCCATAAGTGTTCGGGAATATTCCTTGCGGTTTGACTCTTTGGCTCGATATGCACCGGCCTTCGTGGATACCATGGCATCCAGAGTGCACCATTTTATTATGGGATTGAACCCAGAATATGTTGAGACCTGTATCACGGCCACACTGCGAGAGGACATGGATATTTCCCGAATCCAGGCATTTGCCCAGAACATTGAGGGCATCAGACAGCGACATCGGGAGATCAGAAGGGTCAATCAGGAACAGCGTCACCGGGATAGGCCAGCTGAGTTACAGAGAGAGGCCCGAGGAGGACCCAGGCCACGATTGTCAGACAGGCCGCCCAGGCCCCCGCCTCCGCTACAGTCACAGGGAGGTAGACTCAGCCGCAGGGGGCAGTCAGAGGCTGGTAGAGGCTCGCAGACGGCAGACTCACTATTACAGAGGAGGGCGGAGCAGAGTAGGTATACCCTACCACTTT
Organism: Datura wrightii; assembly: GCA_035772735.1. Lineage (NCBI taxonomy): Eukaryota > Viridiplantae > Streptophyta > Magnoliopsida > Solanales > Solanaceae > Datura > Datura wrightii. The sequence continues at coordinate 152,987,043 of JASDFA010000018.1, forward strand.
GCCCTATATGCAGTCGACGCCATTCTGGAGCATGCAGGTATGGTTCCACCGCATGCTATATTTGTGGCCAGGAAGGCCATTTGATGAGAGATTGCCCAGCCAGAGGTCGTGAGGACCGGGACAGACAGGATAGGGCATCAACGGGATCACGAGCTACAGCATCCTCGACTGGGCGCAGGCCCTCAGTTTCAGCAGGCAGGGGTCGAGGCAGATCAGGGCCTCTAGTACAGGTGCGGGTCCAAGCCGCACATATGCCTTACCAGGGAGGCAAGATTCAGAAGCATCGCCTGATGTTGTGACAGGTATGCTAACTATCTGCTCACACCCTGCTTATGTGCTAATTGATCCAGGGTCTACTTTGTCCTATATTACTCCATTTGTGGCACGGAAGTTTAGTATTGTACCAGAATCATTACAGCAGCCCTTCCTAGTATCTACGCCCGTCGGTGACTCTATCACAGCTAGCCGAATTTACCGCGGGTGTACAGTAGAGGTTGCTGATCGTCAGACCACAGTAGATCTGGTCGAGTTGGAAATGATAGACTTCGATGCCATAATGGGTATGGATTGGTTAGTACCATGTTTTGCTAATGTTGAATGTTGGACCAAAACGGTCCGATTCCACTTCCCGGGGGAGGCAGTACGGGAGTGGAAGGGCAGCACCGCGACGCCAAAAGGTAGGTTTATTTCCTACCTTCAGGCGAGAAAGTTGATATCTAAGGGGTGCATTTACCATCTTGTCAGAGTTCAGGATGTCCAAGCAGAATCTCCGACACTCCAGTCTGTCCCAGTGGTAAATGAATTCCCAGATGTATTTCCTGATGAGTTACCTGGTATTCCCCCAGAAAGGGAAATAGACTTTGCTATTGACTTGCTACCAGGCACTCAGCCAATATCAATACCTCCGTATCGTATGGCTCCTGCAGAACTCAGAGAATTGAAGGAGCAGTTGAAAGACTTGTTAGATAAAGGTTTTATCAGGCCGAGTACTTCCCCGTGGGGTGCGCCAGTCTTGTTTGTGAGAAAGAAAGATGGCTCGCTCCGAATGTGCATAGATTATCGGCAGCTAAACAAAGTTACAGTAAAGAACAAGTATCCGCTTCCCAGGATTGATGACTTGTTTGATCAGCTACAGGGAGCCAGATACTTTTCTAAGATTGACTTGCGGTCCGGATATCACCAGGTCCGAGTACGTGAAAGGGATATTCCTAAAACAGCATTCAGGACCCGATATGGGCATTTTGAATTTCTGGTTATGTCCTTCGGACTAACGAATGCCCCAGCAGTCTTTATGGACCTAATGAACAGTATTTTTAGACCTTTCCTGGACTTGTTCGTGATAGTATTTATTGATGATATTCTGGTGTATTCTCGCTCTGAGGCAGATCACCGGACTCATTTGCGGACAGTGCTCCAGATTCTCAGGGACCGCCAGTTGTATGCTAAATTTTCGAAGTGTGAATTCTGGCTTAACTCAGTGGCCTTTTTAGGGCATATTGTCTCAGACGCTGGTATACAGGTAGACAAGCAGAAGATAGAAGCAGTTAAGTCATGGCCTAGGCCTACCACCCCGACTGAAGTTCGTAGCTTTCTGGGGTTAGCAGGGTATTATCAGAGATTCGTTGAGGGATTCTCAACCATTGCAGCACCTTTAACTAAATTGACACAGAAAGCAGCAAAGTTTCAGTGGACGGAGGCATGCGAGTAGAGTTTCCAGGAACTGAAAGATAGATTGACCTCCACCCCAGTATTAGCATTGCCGGAAGGCACAGAAGGGTATTCAGTTTATTGTGACGCGTCAGGTATCGGGTTGGGTTGTGTGTTGATGCAGCATGGTAGAGTAATTGCATATGCTTCCAGACAGCTGAAGAAGCACGAAAAGAATTACCCCACCCATGACTTAGAATTGGCCGCAGTAATTCATGCCTTGAAGATGTGGAGGCATTACCTGTACGGAGTTCATGTTGATATTTATACCGATCACAAGAGCTTACAGTACATTTTTACTTAGAGGGAGTTGAATCTGCGGCAACGTCACTGGTTAGAATTGTTGAAGGATTATGATGTGAACATCCTGTACCATCCGGGAAAAGCCAATGTCGTGGCAGACGCCCTGAGCCGTAAGTCAATGGGGAGTCTGGCATATTTGCGACCTGAGAAGCAGAAATTGGCCAAGGAAATTCATCAGTTAGCTGATCTAGCCGTTCGAGTAATGGAAACAGAAAATAATGGAGCAGTAATTCAGAATTCTGCAGTATCCTCATTAGTTGCAGAGATAAAAGAACGACAGTATGAGGATCCCGATTTAGTCCAGCTCAGAGATAGAGTTCAGAAGGGTAAGGAGCCAGATTTTCAGATAACCGAGAATGATGTGCTACGTTGTAAGGGCCGCCTCTGTGTCCCGAATGTTTCAGGACTTCGTGGCCAAATCATGCATGAGGTACACTACGCTCGCTATTCCCTTCACCCAGGGGCGACAAAAATGTACCACGATATCAGAGACATCTACTGGTGGCCAGGTATGAAAGCTGAGATAGCTGAATTTGTATCTAGATGTTCTAATTGTCAGCAGGTAAAAGTCGAGCACCAGAAACCGGGCGGTTTGACTCAAGAGATAATGATACCTATGTGGAAATGGGAAGTAATAAATATGGATTTTGTAACAGGGTTACCCCGTACTAGACGCAGAAATGATTCCATTTGGGTAATAGTTGATAGGCTGACAAAATCAGCTCATTTCCTGCCAGTGAGGGCTACCTTCTCAGCTGAGGATTATGCCGAATTGTATATCAGAGAAGTAGTTAGATTGCATGGGGTGCCGGTATCTATCATTTCAGACAGGGGAGCACAGTTTACAGCTAGGTTCTGGCAGTCATTTCAGAAAGGTCTGGGGACGCAGATCAATTTGAGCACAGCATTCCATCCTCAGACAGACGGGCAGGCTGAACGTACAATTCAGACGCTCGAAGATATGCTACGAGCGTGTGTGTTAGATTTTGGGGGTAGCTGGGATGAACATCTTTCGTTAATCAAATTTGCTTATAATAACAGCTACCATTCAGTTATTCAGAGGGCGCATTTTGAGGCATTATACGGGCGAAAATGTAGATCACCGGTGGGCTGGTTTGAAATAGGAGAATCAGTATTAGTTGGCCCAGACATTGTTCGGTAGACCAAGGAAAAGATAAAGCTTATCCGGGAACATTTACTGACCGCTCAGAGCCGCCAGAAGTCTTATGCAGATAGGCGGTGCAGAAATCTAGAATTTTCAGCAAACGACTGGGTATATCTGAAAGTGTCCTCGATGAAAGGGGTAATGAGATTTGGCAAGAAAGGCAAGCTTAGCCCAAGATTCATTGGGCCATATCAGATTCGGCGAAGAATAGGCCGCGTGGCATACGAGTTAAACTTGCCTCCGGAGTTAGCGTCAGTTCACCCAGTATTCCATATTTCTATGTTAAGGAAGTTCGTAGGTGACCCTTCTACAGTAGTTCCAGTTCAAGATGTTCAGGTCACAGAGGAGTTAGCCTATGAAGAGGTTCCCGTAGCTATCTTAGACAGACAGATTCGCAGGCTGAGGACTAAAGATGTTGCATCTGTCAAAGTATTATGGCATAACAGAAATTGGGAGGAAATGACGTGGGAGGCTGAAGAAGATATGAAAACCAGATACCCTCACCTATTTTAGGCCTAGTCAGATGACAGGTATGTCCGTATCATTACTTATACAGTATCTTATGATTGTATGTTTGTAAATGATAAAGAAGAAGTGATATTTAGTTATCCAGTGAATCTTAGAACATTGTGTGCAGTGCCTGTGTTGAACTTTTCTGCATTTCAGGTTTTTGCGATAGTCCATATTACAGGGGAAACTCTGCCGAAATTTTCCCAGAAAGTAAAGTAAGCAGTCCTCTAGATAACAGTGTACATTCGAGGACGAATGTTCCTAAGGGGGGGGAGAATGTTATACCCCATAGAATCCCCGGCACTTAGATGACCTATTCGCACGTTGGTTAACCATATTTGAAGGCCATACGTGCTAGGGAAAGGCCCGGGAAAAGATCGGACGAGAAACCCGTCGAACCATCACGGGAGGAGCCGAGGCAGAGCCCCTCCGCGATGGCAGCGTGTCACGGAGGAGAGGCCTCCGCGATGGCTCCGTGACACGTTGCCCAAGTTCAGGCCCAAGTATATAAAGCCCCCACTTTGGTTTGAAATCACTTATCACTTAGAAAAATATCCAGAATACGCAGTAAACAGAGGAAAACGAAGGAAAATTAAATATTTTCGTCCGATTACGCTGCCAAACGCTGCCCAAACTCAAATTAATCCTAGATACCAAGGTTTTTAGCAGTAGAGAGCATTTCTACGGATTTAGTTTCGTGAAATACGGCCGATGAATCGGCGAGCCACCGAACTAAGGTAAGTAGAATTGCTCTAAATTAATGTCTATGTGTTCCTAGCTGAGAAGTGAATACTTCTCCCTTCTGGGCTGCTGAAAAATAGCGAGTTTTCGACCGTCTTTCGATAAGCCTAAGTTTAGGCTATAAATTAAATCGAAAGTAACGTTGCTCTTTACGATAAAGCCGTATTTAGTATTGATTGACGTATTTATGAATGTAGTTGGGAGAATATAGTTGAAGTACCGGCCGAGCCTCGTCCGACGGACGAATAGTCAAAGATAAGGTATGTAAAGTTAGTTTCCTCGGCAAGTTGAGTAACATTGAGACAGTATAGTAATTTACAGACCAGTAGAATGTTCAGAAGTCGATTATTGTGTTATTATGAATATTGGTGCAATATGAGAAGTTTTGGGTTGTAACGTGTACGAGACCTATCCGTATGATATAGATTCAGACGTAAGTAATTAAGATTGCCCAGTATATTCAGTATGTGATGTAATATGCCATGTTAAGGTATTGTTGTGTTCAGCTGAAACCCCGCGAAGTAGTACAGTATCCGTAAAGCATTCCAGACATAGAATAGTAACTAAATAAGGTTTAGAAAGCATGTTAGAAATAGGAAATCATGTTAACACAGAAACTCAGTAAACAGCATAGCTTTCAGTAGAAATACCCTCTTGTATGGCCTTTGCTCCAGTACAGTTTGACAGGAGACTATACTCATATTTGTACTTACCTGTCTCAGCATGTATCAGACACTTACAGTTTACTATTATTAGCTCAGCATGTGATTCATATGATACCCTACCCCTGTTAGCCTTAGCTTATGAGATACACAGACAGCATGACTAGTTGAGACCGTTGTATTGATTGGGGTTGGATTACCTAGCATCCATGACCGCCCAGGGTTAATAGCTGTATCGACTCGTCTGCCAGAGGACGAGTATATGTCACTTTACGGAGTGATATGCCGTCCCACAAGGGGACGAAGATGGGATGCCAGTTTCCCCATATTGTGCCTTGGTCGGCCCTTATACACCCCCGTCGAGCGGGTACGCCCGGGGTGTTGATTTTGGAGTCCTTCGGACTCAGGTACAGTTATAGTCAGGGGCTCAGCGAGCCCAAGTGCATACCCAGGGACCGGCAGGATGCTTACAGCCACTATAGGAGATGGGATGACCGGGGTAGGGGCATAGATTCTGTGTTGATTGTACCTCCCGGCTTATGGGGGCCGGGTAAGGTTGTGTATGCCATGTTATGTTATGTATGTTATGCTATGTTATATTAGACATGAGTAGATTAGTAGTAGAATGATACGTCTCCAGAAATGACACCTACTCCTCCCAGTATGATTGAGAACAAGTACGACTTACCTCTTCAGACAGATAATCTAGTTTTTCTTATTTCAGTTTTGTGAGTTATGTTATTGATTTCAGATATCTTTTTCAGTCATTGCTTTACATACTCAGTACCAGCGGTACTGACACCCGGTGGGGCGCTGCATTACTTGCCTGCAGGTACTCATAGATGAGCAGGCGATTCTACGTGACTTCCTGTCAGCGGTCGAGTATTCAGCTCCAGTCATCCGGAGGCTGAATTTCAGAGGTCTATTTCAGTTCCTTTTGGTTGTATAGTACGGGTAGGTCGGGCCCTGTCCCAATCAGTTATTACTATTCCTAGAGGCTTGCAGTCTGTATATATTCCATGTGGTCAGATGAGCCGGTCGTGTGAGGCCGTGAAGTTGTATAGCTGTTAGTATCCTTTCTTTCTATTATGATGGTCGTGTGGGGCCATAGCTTGCCAGTAGTGGTGACCTTGCCGGTCACGTAGTTTCTTTTTGTGCTTTATGACTGAGTTGCAGATAACTAGACAGCATGGTGGCCTTGTTGGCCCGCATAGGTTCCCCTGAATTGAGATGTTTCTGGTCAGCTGTTAGTACAGGTACAAAAGGCTATAGGCCAATGGGCCGGGGGCTGTATTTACAGCCGTTATATAGCCCTTTGTTTCCAGAAATGTGAGTTAGAGCCAGCCAGGCGCCAGATGCGCCCAGGCTTAGCAGTCCTGCAGGTCAGGTCCTAATAGGGCACCAGGTGCCAGTCATACCCCCCAACGCGGGGTGTGACAGGTTTACTTTCGTATGGCCCATTTCATCAAACACCCTTGACACAACAACGAAGGTTTTTCATGCACCTTCATTATCATTTCATTATGACAAGTGCCTCTTCAACCTTTTATTTTCTTTCCTCACTCTGCTTTTCTTTTTCTTTTCACCATTCTCACTCTTTGACACTTTGGGAAAAAACTTTTGTTCTTCTTAAGCGCTTAAGAGTTTTGTATAGACTTTATGGCTAATGAAAAGAAAGAATTAAGCTTAGTTTATACATTTTTGGACAAAAGAAAGAAAGAATTGGCTAAAGGCTCAACGGGCTGACTAGGGTATACAATCACATAAAAAGGAGAGTATGATAAGAAAAAAATAGAAACTCTCGGTTAAGACAAAGAAATGCCTACATCCTTTCCAACACTACACCTCCTTCATTTCGTTTTGTACACACACCAGGCAAGTTCTAGACACTTCATAATAGCATGGAATAACAATACCTCACTTCACACTTCATGCACATGCTCGATTCAAGATGCATTCACAGACTCTTTAATTAGCCAATTACATGAATTCAAAGATTAAGCCTCAATCACACCGAATCAAATTCTACAGCCAAGGTAACTCAACATATTTACAAAATTGCATGCTTTCATACGAATCACTTTTACACTTTGAATATCAGTTACAACACGCAACCAAAATTTCACAACCATGTAGTAACTACAGGTTCCGTGATGCAATCCACCAAAGAAAAACTGAAAACAAATTAACATCACTACTCCTACCGACTACATTTCCCTTAAGACGGTCGTCATCCATCCATCATAGGAAACGGTCACTAACTATGACTTCGGTTCAATGGGACTATTCTCGGTAAAAGAACCGAAAACAAACTCCGAGAAACCCAAAAATAAAAATTGAAAAATTTTGCAAAACATCAATCATTTCGATGAAAAACTATTTACAAAATATTTTAATATGTACAAAATATTTTCGCAAAATTTTAAAAATATCGATCATTTCGATAGAGAGAAAAAAAAATTAAATGAAGAAAATATTTACAAAAATTTTTACAGACTTAGCTGGCAACCACAACATTTCACCCAACACACATCAATTACCACAATGATGTACAAATATAGAGCAGTTTGCACTTTGCACTTCACAAACACAGGGCAACATAAGCATACAAAACAAACAGAGGAAAAACATACAAGCAAACCAGCCCAGCCCCAGCACCTAACTACTCCCCACCCCACACTTAAATCGAACACTGTCCCCAGTGTTCACAAAAATTTAAAATCACAAAATTTGGGTGGTGGAACTCCCTGATCAGTCAAAATATTCGACTTCTTCATCCGGTGCTGTTGCCTCATCGCCCATGTCCGAGTCACCTCCATCGTCGTCATCGGACTCCACATCGGAGTCCTCCCGACGTGTCTCCTCGTCCGCGGGGACATCATCGTCAGTTGGCACTACAAAGGCTGGCCCCACTCGGCATAGAGCCCTGGCGATTTCACCAAACGGGTAATCCAGCTCAAGCTGCCATAACTCCTCCTCCGTGGCTGGTCTCCCACCAATCTGAAGCTGGAGCATTTGCATACCAAACATCCGTGCCATGTACTGGTCGTCACGAGCATGTCGCTCACCAAGCGTCAACACTGGCCCATGTGTGGTGTCGGGGGCCTTAGTTTTGGTCACGTCAAGGGCCCTCCGCTCCAACTGCGGGATGTAGTCCAAAGCCTCTTCCTCGACGTCAAGGCCCCAGAGAAAGGTGGTGATAAGTCCTCCGAACCCATACCTGTGGCCTTGGTGTAGTCGGGCTCTCTTCATGGCGGATATGATGACCGCCCCAACATTAATCTCTAGCCCTTTCATCAGGGCATACACCAGGCAGACACGGTCCCGGGTCACATTAGTCATGTGCACCCCCGGGATTAGGCACGAACAGACTATCTTCAGCCATATTCTGGCCTCCCTGTTCATTTGAGAATACGGCAAAGTCTGGTGGTAACCCCTTTCTTTATGTCTGCTCCATCTGGCTGTGGATCAAGCCCCACACAATGTGCGTCTGATATCGGCATATGGTGGGGTGATGTTTAGCTGGCGGAGAACGTGGGCGTCTGTGTCCCGCGCTCCATTGATGGCATTTAATTGCTTGGGTTCCAGAGTGACAATCTGCCCTCTGATCTTTATTGTGTGGCTTCTGATTGCCGGGTTCCAATTTGCATAGAACTCCTGGACTAGATGTAGGTTGCATTCCTTGGGCTCCTGAAATATGAAGCTGAGCCCAGCTGCCTCGATCCTTTGCACTATGCGGGGGAACTCTTGTGCTAGTGGTTCCCGTGCAATATGCTCCTCGGGGAAGTATTTGTTTTCCTTGTGTTTAGTGTACCACTTCTTCCCTTCATCGGTTACCCACCTCGTTTCGTATTGGCGGCGTTGGCTGCGTGGAACAGCTGGTGCAGTTGGGACTGTTGTGCCCAGTCTAAGTCATTTCCTCCCGGTGCCTGAAGTAGATGCACCCTTACCCTTATCCTGCCTACTTGCCATTGTACCTGTCAATACAAATAAACAAGCGCAATGTCAAGCTAAATGCATATTAGCTTCGGCTAAGGTCGGGTTAACCAAGTTTACCCCACACTTAGTCCTTAGCTACGGTTACGATACTACGGCAAGAATACTTTATTTACACCCAAAACTAACAACTATACAATTCATGCTTAGTGCGTTCGCAAAGAAAAATTCGACGGTATAACCTTTGCGTACTACTCAGACTTCATACAGCTAATCCCAATCACTATCATCTTAAGCAATTCAACCATCGCACTTAGCAAAGAAAACAACAAAACAAAACAACAACAAAAATTCTATATACATATGAACCTATATAATCAACCCAATTTGAACAATTTTCACATTTTCCCAAAAACCCGAGAATTCGTCGTCTATTACATTCAAACAATATTTACAACGACTTATCTCAATTCACAAGCACACCCCGGCGTATAATTCACCAATTTACCAAGTTACCCATTTCGATTTCAACAACCAAGCCCTAGAATTGAATTTCACAATCAAATTCGAATCATTCACGCAATCGACAAGTTCAAACGCGCATTACAACATTCCGAACATTTATCAATCAAGGAATAACTCAATTTCATGCTAAATTTCTACTTAGGGTGATTGATCTCACCTCCCATGCTCAAATTCGACTAAAATCGACAAAAAACTTGAGAGAGAAGAGGAAAACATACCTTTAAGTTGAATAATCGAAGAAAACTCGATAATTTCTTTGCTTTATGCCGTGGCACGTTGATGGGGGAGGGAAATTTGGGTGTTTGGTCGCGGAGAAGTGAGAAAATGAGGGAAAAAGGAATAAAATCAGGGTTTAAAATGAAGGAAACACGCGGGTCACCCGGCAACCCGGTGTGACCCGTCCCAAATTATAGGGCAACGTGTCACAGAGTGCATCGCGGTGCACTGCCTCCGTGACACGGAGCCATCGCGATGGCTCACTGGAATTTTTTAAAAATTCCAGATTAAACCTCAACGTGTCACAGAGGGTAACGCGGAGGTCCTCCACCGTGACACGGAGCCATCGCCCCAGCTCATTGTCTCTTCATTTTATTCATTTTTTCATACCTTGCCTTTTCCTTCATGATTCCGTGCACATTTTTCTCCGGTTGACCTGAAAATCACCTTACTAAACAAAATTGGTTAGATTAATAAGTTTCACTAACTAAAATGAAAAAAAATACTACTAAAATGAAAAATTTGTACTAAATCAAGAAAAAAGAAAATTAAAAAAATAAAATCTATTTACACTTTACAAAATAAAAGAAAAGAGAAAATATATTTTTCACGGGTTGCCTCCCGTGCAGCGCCTGGTTTACCGTCGCGGCTCGACGTCCCTTAGGCTCAATTGTCCACTAGGGTGATGGACGATTTCTCACGATCATTGTCCTCCCCCCAGTAGTGCTCACCCTTATCCGGTGGTCTTCCTATCAACTCTCGGGAATCATTCATTTGCTTAGCATTCCCATGATCAATTACATTGATCACCGAGAGTTCTTCATTTACCATCGGGAGGTTAGGTGCTTTGTACACATCGAACACCTCTACCTTGTCATGTGCTCGCATTGTAAGTTGACCCGCAGCTACGTCAATTAATGCTTTCCCGGTTGCCAAAAAGGGTCGTCCCAAAATAAATGGGACTTCAGCGTCTGGTTCAAAATCCAGAACAATAAAATCTACTGGAAAAATGAGGGAGCCCACTTGCACTAGAACATCCTCAACAATGCCATCCGGCCTAGCTAAGGATCGATCCGCCAACTGCAAGATTACGGTTGTAGGTCTAGGACTCCCTAGACCCAACTTGCTGAATACCGAGGATGGCATCAGATTTATGCTCGCCCCCAAGTCACACAATCCACGAGCTCGGATACTCTTCCCAATAGTAAGCTGGATAGTAAAACTTCCAGGGTCTTTTAGCTTCGTAGGCAGTCTATTTTGGATCCGGGAAGTGCATTCCTCCGTCAAAGCTATCGTGGCATACTCAGTCAAACGACTTTTGTTGGCCACAATGTCTTTAATATATTTGGCATATTTTGGCACTCCCTGCAAGACATCAACTAGAGGTAAGTTAACATGTACCTGTTTAAGCACCTCCATGAATTTCTTGAAACACGCCTCCTCCTTGTGTTTCTTGAGTCGTTGAGGGAACGGGGGTGGAGGTCTTTCTGATTCTGCTTCTTTGGTCTTCCCCCTATCCGAAGTTTGCTCTCCCTCAACTTCTGCTGCTCCTGACTTTTGAGGTGGTCTTTCCGGTTCCACCTCCTTCAGCTGCAAACCACTCCTTGTGGTCACTGCATTTACCTGCTTCGGATTAGGATCCGTGTCGCTAGGCAGTCCTCCTCTGGGCCTTGTGTTTTGGGCACTAGCAAATTGCCCAAATTGATACTCAAGAGCCTTGGTCGCTAATTGATTATTCTTCACTTCGGCTGCCAATTTAACATAGTCAGCCTGCAATTGCTCCTGATTAGTGATCATGGTCTTGAACATCTCCTCAATGCTAGGTGATGGTGGTGGAGGAGGGGCATTGTGATTTCTGAATTGAGATTGGTAGTTCTGTTGCCCTCCTTGATTTCTTGGCATCCCCTGACCCGAACTTTGGCCTTGTTGGTTGTTGCTACCCCACGAAAAATTTGGATGGTTCCTCCAATTTGAGTTGTAGCCGCTACCAAACTGCTGCTGATTTCTTTGTGCATTGCCCACAAAGTTAACAGAATCTGGGTTTGCTCCACAGCACTCAGCTGAGTGCTCACTGCTTCCACACACTTCACACCACATTTGCTGGACCGCATTGACTGAAGCTGAAGGCTAGTTCAAACTCATGTTGCTGAAGTGGTTGTTCAATTGATTCTGCAAGGCAGCTATCTGTGCAGCGATAGCTGTAAATCCATCCACTTCAAGCACTCCTGCTGCTTTCCTTGCTCCACCTCGTGATGAATCAGCATTCCATTCTGGATTGCCCTGTGAAATCCGGTTTAGCAAAGTGTACAGCTCCTCATAAGTCTTTTCCAGCGCTTGCCCTCCAGCTGCTGAATCTAGCAAAATTTTAGTATGGGGTTCCAAACCCTCAATAAATGTGTGTACCAACACCTCATTGGACTGATGATGATGAGGACAGTCCCGCAACATGGATTTAAATCTTTCCCAGGCTTGATACAAATTTTCCCCCTCCCGCTGTTTGAAACTTAGAATTTGACTTCTAAGTCTGGCTGTTTTACCAGAGGGAAAAAATCTTATCAAGAACTTCCGTGCTAGATCATCCCACGTTGAGATAGAATTTGGTGGCTCAGCTTTTAACCACCTCTTGGCTTCACCAAGTAATGAGAACGAAAATAGTGTGAGCCGAACATAATCAGGTGACACTCCAGCGGGTATATAAGTGTCACTTATCTCCAAAAAGTTCTGGAGATGTTGTTGTGGGTCTTCATGAGGGAGACCGGTAAATTGCCCGCTTGTGTGCAACAGTTGCACCATGTTCTTCTTGAGTTCAAATCTCCCTCCAGGCTCTGGTTTGTGGATACTTGAATGTACGTTGTTGGCATGTGGGATTGCCACCTCGCGAACCGTCCTTGTTGCTGCTTCGTCGGGCACTAACACTGCCCTTACAACTGGTGGATTTTGTTGCTCCATAATCATCTGTCTGAGCAACTGCAGCTTCTTTTGTAGAGCTTCTCTGCGTTTACTATGAAATTCACGTTCAAGCTCTATATAAGATTCCACCAGCTCTTTGTCCCTTGCCAGTGTTCACAGAAATCAAGTCTGCAAAATACAGGCTAAGACCAAGTTGTCAACACTTAAGAAAATAAAATAAAAAATACAGTAAATTTACACTTAACACAATTTCACCAATTGCCTAGTCTCCCCGACAACGACGCCAAAAACTTGTCCGGTGCTTTGGTTGGGGTTATAAAATCGACACGCAAGTGCACGTGGTCAAACAAGTAGTAAGTGGCTTAAGTAAGCCAAGTATCGATCCAAGGAGACTCTGGATAAGTAAAAATTTCTTAAGTATACTATATTCTATCTCACTTCTATATATTCTGACAACAAAGTAACCAAAAGTTAAATAATTTTGTTTATAAATTATATAATAAAACTATTAACAAATATCTACTTTGAATTGAAACTATGGATATGAGCATGCCAAGGTTAAGAACATGTAATGAACTTGATTATAATCATAATTTGGTTAATCTTCTCTTCCTATTGCTAGCCAAGAACATTAGCCTAGAGATTAAAACTCTCGTATTTAATCTCACTTAAGAATCATAAACCATCCGTCTACATTTCTGTGATCAAATGCAATTTATGACCTAGCAATACAATTCCGGTTTCTAAATTGACTAATATGGCTTTCAAGTATATTTCTATCAGGAAAGCACATCAAAACCCAATTTTCCCAAATCAAGTTAAGAACAATACCCTATTAATTCACAACTTTCCAATTTCTTTCTCTCTCGAGTGAAATCGGACTTTTTAGATGTACATTAATGTCGGCCACACACCAATGCAGTAGAAACAAGAATTAATAGAACAACATGGAAGAAGAAGATGAAAAACCATATAATTCAATAATCAAAATTCATCACCATTGTTCATAACCTCAGCAAGGAAGAGAATTAGCCACTCATTTGTGGATTAATCATCCTAAAACAAGTGTTAATCATACAAACAATTGATTGAAAGAAGAAAGAAAGAGAGAAAAACCCTGAGCTTTTTCGTCCCTCAACTGCCTGTAACCCACGTCCTTGCTCCACCAAGTCTGAATTAATTAAAAATAAGCCTAAGTGTTCTATTTATACTATTGGAAATTTTTCCCGAAATAACAAGCAACGTGTCACGGAGGGTAACGTGGAGGCTTGCCTCCGTGACACGGCGTGGATGCGGACCCTTACTGGAAATTTAGGGTCCAGGAATAAAGCTTCAACGTGGCACGACAGGCAACGTGGAGGCTTGCCTCCGTGCCACGAAGCTGTCGCGAGGCTCCACTGGAAATTTGCAAATTATTCACCCTCCAGGCAGTGTGCCTCCGCGATGGTAGTGTGACACGGCTCCATCGCGGAGCCCCTTTATATTGTGCAGTCCAATGCCTTTTTCGTGCTTGAATCCAAGTCCAACTCAGATATTGTTCCAACATGCATTTTAGCTCTTCAAAATCATATTCTACCTACAAAACAATGCTAATCATGTTGGTTAGTATAAATTCACATTTTATTACCAATTACATGAAAATGTATACACATTGCACAATAAACAAGGCGAAAATGATATGTTTGAGTATCACTTGGGCATATAAATCTTCCCAAGATCATGTCCTAATTGCCAGCAGGAGAAAGGTGAACATCAGAAACCTGGCAGACTAACTCAGGAGATAGTTGTAGCTATGTGGAAATGGGAGGCAGTTAATATGGATTTTGTGATAGGATTACCTTGTACCAGGCGCAAATTTAACTCTATTTGGGTCATTATCGATAGATTGACGAAGTCGTCCCATTTCTTACCAGTCAGGACTAAATTTTTAGCCGAAGACTATGCTGAGTTGTATATCAAGGAGATAGTCGGACTACATGGTGTTCCAATATCTATTATTTCAGATAAAGGTGCACAATTCACAGCAAGATTTTGGCAATCATTTTAGAAATGTTTGGGGACATAGGTTAATTTGAGTACATCTTTCGATCCCCAGATAGACGGTCAGGCAAAGCAAACTATTTAGATGCTCGAGGACATGTTACGGGCGCGTGTGCTATACTTTGGGGGAATTTGGGACGAGCATCTAGCCCTTATAGAATTTGCATACAATAACAGTTATCATTCTGCTACCATATGGCGCCTTATGAGGCCTTATATGGGCGAAAAATGTAGGTCCCCCATAGGATGGTTCGAATTAGGGGAGTCAGGATTAATCAGACCTGATATGATCCACCAATTAGAAGAGAAAGTGAAACTTATTAGAGAACGCTTGCTGACAACCCAGAGTCGTCAGAAGTCCTATTTCAATGTCTGACGTAGAGAATTGGAATTTAATTTTGATGATTGGGTATTTCTCAAAGTCTTGCCTATGAAGGGTGTAATGAGATTTGGAAAGAAGGGAAAGCTTAGCCCTAGGTTCATTTGCCCGTATCGAATCCTTCGAAGGGTAGGCTGAGTGGCATATGAGTTAGAACTATTTTCGGGGCTAAAATCTATTCACCCAATCTTCCACATATCAATGCTATGAAAATGTATAGGAGACCCGTCTCGGGTTGTTCCAGTTGAGGATGTTCAAGTTACTGAAGAGTTGTCCTACGAAGAGACTCCAGTTGCTATACTAGATAGACAGGTTCATAGATTAAGAACTAAAGATGTAGCCTCCGTTAAAGTCTTGTGTAGGAACGGAAATGTAGAAGAGATAACTTGGGAAGTTGAAGACGACATGTGGTCTAGATATCCTCACTAATTCTAGACCTGACCTAGATTATACAGTTAAGGTGAGATTGTTGTTCAGATGTTACTCTACTGCTATATTATTAGTAGTGTTCAGTTGTTCATATCTATGTTGTGGACTAGTTGTTTATAGCATCTTGTAAGACACCTATGTTGGACTTTTCTGCGTTTCAGGTTTTCAGATAGTCCATATTACAGAGGAGAATCTGCCAAAATTTTCCTAACAATAGTTAACGGAGTTGAGTCCCTTAAGTCTAAAGATTACATTCGAGGACGAATGTTCCTAAGGGGGGATGATGTTACACCTCGTAAGTTTCTATCTTTTAATGGATACGTATGTACGTATGTTGAGAGTTTTAGAATACGGCCATACAGGAAAAGGCCCGGGGGATGAATATACGAGCACGATTTCAAACGAGAAGGAGCCGAGGCCAAAGGCCATACGCACTGGGCCCGCACCACGTCTGCCAGCCGGCGCCATGGCCGGTGCACCGCACCTCCAGCCTGGTGCGATGGGTGGCATGTCGCATACCTACCACCACCCTACTTATATATAAATCCTTTCTTGATCACATTGAATCATTTATGAAATTTCCCTCGACCAATAAAAGAGAGCAAACGTGAGTTTCATCTAATTTTCGTCAAAGTACGCTGTCAAACTCTGTCCAAACGCAAATTCGTCTTGGATATAGAGTTCTAGGCCCACGAGAAACATCCTTGCGGAGTTATTTCTTGAAAATTTTCTCGGTGTATCGGAACCCTGTTGAGTAAAGGTTATCGGAATTACTTCAAATTCAGTGCTAAGCTGCCACAGGCAAGAGGTAAGCATCTCTCCCTTCTAAACTCTTGAGAAATTATGAGTTTTTGGCCCAATTAAATGGAATTGAATTATAGGTATTATTATCGAAAGATATCATTGTTTTCTAAGTCTTACTATTAAAAATAGACCTATTCTCTCAGCGTAAGGCTACAGTTGAATGGAACCGCCAGCTATAGGTTTTAATTAATCAAATAAACGAGAATGAACATTCAAGGTATGTTAAGTCTAATTCCCTTTGGCAAGTTACTCCTGTTGTTTAGCTGATGCAGTCAATACCTTGTAATAGCCTACGCCTATTAGTATTATGGTTAGCTGTCGCGGAACAAATCAAGGTTATAATATATTATTCCTTGTTGGGAGGTTTATATCCAATTTTGGCTATCGCCAGAGGTGACGTAGGAGTTTTTTATTCAGTTGTTTACCAATTAGAAGGATTAGTAGGCGTCTTGTTACCACCTTGAGGCCATAGAGGCCTAAGGGTGGCTGTTAGTGTATCTTTCTATACTAGGCAGCGTAAGGCACGGTTTGGCGACACGGTACATAGTCCTACTCAGATACAGTTATAGGATCTCAAACGGTTCAGATACAGTTAAAGGAGCCTAGATGGATCAACTACAGTTACAGGAGCTCAGAAGACTCAGATATAGTTACAAGAGTCCAGATGGCTCAGACACAGCTACAGGAGCCCAGTCGGCTTAGACCTAGTTGCAGGAGCCTACCAGGCTCGAATACAGTTTCAGAGATCAAGTATACCTTAGTTCCTGCATGTATGGACCTATGCTAGTTCTAATAAGAAGAGTGTGTATTGCTTATACTTGCCGGGTCTTATGTGGGCCCAGGTAGGTTATTCTGTATTGGTTGTACCTACAGGCTTATAGGGGTCTGGTTAGGTTCTTGTGTTTTTATATACTTTCTAGTTATATTTCAGACTATGAGGCTATTCAGGTTAAATTCTTATCCTCCTTATTGATTACTTTCAGTTCTTCTATTGGCTTTATTCAGCTTTTATTACTACCTTACATATTCGGTACATATTGTACAGACGTCCACCTTTGGGGAGCTGCATTACTTGCCTGCAGGTGCCGATAGACATGGTTCAGGTCCTTCCTAGCTGCCAGTCAAAGTCAGTAGTTCAGTCAGCTCCTTTTCTCCGGAGTTGATAGTTAGCAAGATTTGCTCTTTTATTATACAGTATTGGGTAGGTCGGGACCCTGTCCCGGATATTATTTTACTCCTAGAGGCTTGCAGGCTACAGATTCTCAATTGTGGGTTGTTGTTGGTCATGTGGGACCTATGCACTTTATTTTTTGTATGTTGGCATGGGGCCTAGTTTAGCTAATTAGTAAGCAGCCTTGTCGACATTAGTGTGAATATGATCGCCTGTTTTCATTCTGCTATAACTAGATAGCATGGTGGTCTTATTGGACCGCATAGGATCCCTTTTATCACCTTATTGTTGGGTTAGCTGTTTTTCTTTATAGGTGTTGGTGGCCTTGTCGGCCCGAGATTGTATTTACAGCCAATATATAGTCGTTTGTTTTCTTGATTGAAGTTGCTAGCAGGCACCAAAGTTGCATATGCCTAGCCAGGTTAGCTTAGGTCCCAGTATGACATTAGGTGTCAGTCATACCTCCCAAGGTGGGGCATGACAACTATTTTGTTAGAGTCAGCCAGAAACGAAGAGAACTTATTCCAAAGGAAGTTGTTTCTACAGTTCTCTAGTTGTTAGATTGATTATTTGTTCAAAATATAGTAACTTTTTACTTTACTAGACGTTTTGTAATATGTATTTATTCCTCGAGTTGTAAAGGCTTTCAAAATTAGGGTAGAATCTTGAAAGGGGCAGTTGCAACTAGGAAGGATAAGGCACTAAATAGTTAGTTCCTTAAGTTATAGAGTTGTAATCTAAAATTGCTTGAATTTTTAGTGGATTTGAGGCGAACCCTATAGATGTGGGTCGTTGTTTTTTACTTTCTTGAGTAAGGAGTTTTCCACAGTAAAATTTTTTGTGTTGATTATATTCCGCACCTTAATTCTTATTTAAGTTGACTGAAGAACCTAGTTCTTCAGTATATTAGGTGGTAGCATAAAATAACAGTACCCCAGACGGTGCACCGAGCCAAATGTTTGGTGATCCAAAATTTTCAGTTTTTTCTAGTATTTGCACATATGTGGCACACAAGGTACAAACTAACCCATGTGTCGCACCAAGCCGTTTTATATGAGAAGTTTTTTTTCAACTTCATTCACCGTTCCTCTCCTTTCTCGCTGCCCAGATTGAATTTCTTTGGGAACAACTAAACTATTAGCCAAAGGTTTAGCATAAATTGCTTATTCAAGGAAAACTTTCCTTTTCGTTTCGTACCTCTGCTCCGAAGCTAACTAAGAGCGCTGTCCGTTCTTATGCCCCCTACCGAACTTGAAGATGAAACTTGAGATTCATTCTTCTCAAAATAAAAATAGTATCGAAGATAGTAAGAAATTCAAAAAAAAATCTTTCTATTTTTAGGAAAGAATAAAGTATCGGATTAACCCATGCTTCCTTGAAATTTGTCAAAACTATCATCACCTATGGTTAATTACAAAAAAAAAAAAAATGAAAACAAGAGATTTGATTCTTTTACCAGATGCGTACTTGGCCTTAGGGTCCTTTAACTAGATTCAAATATTTGGGAATAACTTCCAGTCAAACTTCGAAACCATTTTTCATCTCTTTTTGCATCAAATAATCATTTTTTCACAAATCACCTCCTACACACGCAGAACGCAAATATTAAGCATAAAGTGAATGAAATAAACTTAAATCTTATATCATATTAAAAGTGTGATTGCCCCTAAAAATGTTGATTGAACTTTTTTCCCTTCATTGAAGGACATCTCAATAGACAAAATAGTCATTTACTATTTTTATACAATTATTATTTAAAATTATTTTTATCACCTGATTTTGTCATATTAGATTTTCTATTTATGGCATAAACTCTATTTATAGTGTAAACCTAAAAAATAAATAAAAATTTACACCTTTTTTTTATAGTCACGAATTTTTTCCATCTTATTTTGTTATATTAGATTTTTTATTTGTGACGTAATTAAATTTATAGTGTAAACTTTAATAATAATAACAATAATAAATAAAAATAAAAAAATCTTCCATGACAGTTTTTCTTTTCCTTTGTGATTTGGAATATTTTCTTTTGCCTTTTTTGATGGTACAAGCTTCTTTTTTTTTTTTGTTATTTTTGTCTCCTTTTGCATACACAATTTTTTTTTCTGTTTTGATAATCTTTTTTTTTTAAATCTTAATTTCTAATATTTTTATATTTTTAAATTTTTTTAATTTATAAATCCTACCACTTCTATAAAAAAAATTATAATTGCATAATTTAATTCATCTACTTTTCTATATTAATACTCTCCAACCTGGTATGTTTTAGTATTAGTCTATCTTCTTTTTCTTTTTTCATGTTATGATTTTTTTTTAATATTGTGGATTCTATGCCAGCTCAAATTGTTCATACTCAAAATAATTTAACTTAGATTGTCTCCTTTAGTTGAGTCTAATATTGATACTGTGTTATCTCCTTTAATTTAATTGATTCTTATACTGATATTATGTGATTTAAATTTTATGTTATTTGTAACTAGCATATTCTTCATCTACTCATACATTCAAAAGTTTCATCTATTCAGGTAAGTAATCTCTTCATTTCATAAAATAATTTTTTAAATAAAATTATAACTCTTGTGCACAATTTATTTTACATAATCTTGCAACAAAATCTGAAAAAGATTTCATGATCGAAATTGTGTCAATTAACAGCTTAAGCCGATATAATTCTCATTAGATAATAAAAGTCTTAGTAATTGAAGCTCGATTAGTAAAAGAGGATAAAAAGGGAATAAAGGAAGGCACGCGAATGACTATAACATTAGTTGACAAAGAGGTAATAATTCTTTTTCGTATTATAATTTATATTTCTATATATATGTTTGAGTTCTTATATATTTTTATTATATGTTATGTTTATATATATATATATATATATATATATATATATATATATATATATATATATATATATATATATATATTGATTATTAAAGTTTAATATTTTGCAGTACACAAAAATTCATGCAATATTTTTTAATAATTATATTAAAAAGTGAAAAAGATATCTACAAAAAGATAAGATTTGTTACATCATAAACAGACGCATTAATAGTGTTAATCCTAATTTTGAATCAGTAAACATGAAAATTGAGATTGACTTCAATGACAACACTGTAGTTTAGGAATGCAACAATCACTTTTCTATTGTTACTTTTTCAAATAATTTTATTTTGTTTGAAGATGCAATACAATCTTCTAATGAAACAATCTTTGGTAATTTCTTTAGATTTCACCAACTAATCTAACATTCAATATATGCATAATATTTTACTTCTATTTACTTAATACAACATTCTTTGTAAATATAAGCATGAAGATCCTTAAAAATATTGATTAAACTTCTTGCCCTTTATAAAATATTGTACACTGGATAAAATTGTCATTTACTATTTTTTCTCAATTAGTTATTATTTAATTATTATAGATCTTTACTAATTTGTAAAAGGTAAGACTCCTAGTATTTAATATTTTAAAATTGACTAAAACTTTTACTTCTTAAATCTTTCCTTATTTGAATTATATTAAAAATCCTAACATTTAAAACTTTAAAATCAATTAGAATTCTGTTAACTTATATATCAATCCATTATTTATTAAGCTAACTAATTATTCATCACAATATTTCAATACGGAATAAATAAATTAAAGAGTGTAAATTTATTATGTATTAATATGTGAATTCCTTCTTCTTCTTCTTTAAAAAAAATTGTATAATCAAAAATATATAGAGAATCACGACATACTTTGAGTTGTTTCAATTAAATGAGTTCTCTTGTTATTCACTCTCTTTAGTTAAATCTACACTATGATTTTCGTATTAATTTATGTGAAGTGTTTAATTAAACACATAGATTAACAGAAAGAGAGAAAAAAATTAAGTTGAAATTATCTCATAAAAGGTAAAATGAAAAGTTTCAAATTAAGTTATTATTAAATATTTAAAGTACGAAATCTCATAGCAAAATATCATTCACCTTTTTACCCTTTAAAAATAACATCACACTTGACAAAATAGTTTTTTAATTATTTTTTTAATATTTAAGATTTTAAAATTAATTAAACTTTATGTTTTAAAATTTTCCTTATTTAATATATATAATGCATTTAAGTGAAAAAACAAACGATTTTTTTCACCTTTCAATCAAGTGTTATTTCTATGACGTTTTTGTTCATTGAAACAAATATTAGAACAAACTGAAGAAAGAACTGATAGATTGGATCAAACACTTAAATATAATTATTTATCAATTTGAAGTTCATATTTTTCTTTCTAAATTCTTATATTGTTAGATAAACATGTTTTTAAAAAATTATTTATTTTATTTTTATAAATTAATTCTTAAATTGAAAGACACGCGTAAGGCGCGTACATATAGAATAGTATTAAAAAAGAGCACAAAAACATGAAGTAAATTATATTTAAAAATATGTACTTCTAGATGTCGTTTGGAGTGGACCAGTACATTTAGCTTGGTTTACAGAACTAAAATTGGAGCTAGACTTACAAATTATTACTAGGATGCTTCAATATATGTCCACCATCAACAACAAATTGAAGACAGTGATTAATTATATCTCACAAAGACAGAACCAAGGTAATGGCACAATTTCACAGAAGCAAATCAGGCAGCAGATTATTTGGCAGATTCTGAATTGTTTTAACTGAAGTCCATAATGTTTGTATTTGTTCTGTCTGTTTCTTGAGTCCAATATGTTTTGTACTGATGTTCTGAGTTGTATTTAGCCGGTTTCTAGTTTCATAGGTTCATATTGTGTTTAGGAGATACGCCTAAATGTATCTAGTGAGAAATAGGTGGTCTGTCCTATTTGGTTTTGTAATGCTGCTTTAATTTGGTAATAATAAAAATTTATTTACCCCCCTCCCCCCCCCCCCCCAAAAAAAAAAAATAATATCAGGTAGTAGATTATTTGGCTAGGCTGAATATATACAACACCTATCCTAAACCTTTCAAGATAACCTTAACCAAAAAAAAAAAAAAAAGTTCAAATATTTCAATCTCTCGTCTATTCTTTCTTGTACTAACCATACCTTTAAGAATCCTCAGTCTTTCCTTTGTCTTCAGTCTTTCCTTCTCTTTTTGATCACCAATCGGATTCTGCAAGACAATTAAGCCAGAATTAGTATTATTCTTTATTTTGTAAAATCTTAAGCTCATCAAGTTTGTTATCATCAAAACTTATATATGAGAAGTTAAATCCTTGGGTAACACGCATATCTTTATTAATTTCAGAAATAAATTTCATCCTTTTCAGTTTTTAAATAGGAACATTGCTTGTACCACTAAAGAAAAATTTAATCAAAATCCAGTTCACAAACCAATTCATATTAATTTATTATAATAAGTGATTAATTCTAAAAATATATATTATATACATAAAAGAAAACACAATGTTATGCACTATTTGATTAATTTAGTGCTTGCATGTAACTAAGCTTTTGTGATAATCTAGTTAGGTGTTGAGCTCCTTTTCTCGCTGCTCCATATCCCAATTTATATGAGACTTTTTCTAAAATTAATTTTAAAAAAATAATATAATTTTTTTATTTAATAATAATTTAATATTAAAATATTTATTTTATATTTAGTAAAATAATTTATACCCATACAAATATTTATAATTTATTTTAAATCTCAAATTTTAATTTTTTTTTTATATTTCTTAAATTTCATGTCTAATCAAAATACCATCACATTAATTACTATGCTCACTTGCCTTTTCCTAGTCTGAAGTGATTGGTCGGCCTTCCAAAATGTTTACTTTTATCAAATGGGTCATCGGCATGCGCAAAAAGACAGCCACCACACACTCAATTTTTACACGTGAAAAATAGTTGATATACTAACATCTCATTCAACTGTTCTTCATATGATTTTTGATATACTAACATCTCATTCAACTGTTCATCAATATGATTTTTTTCTGGTCCATATTATATGGTATTTTTGGTTCTTATATCTAATTTGAAATAATAGTTTTTTTTTATTTTAATTAGTTTATTTAATTTTATTAGATATAAAGTTAAAAAAAATAATAAAACTTTTTAAATTTTATAGTTTTAAATTAAAAATGAGCAGAATATATCAAAATGTCTTTTTTAATCAATGAAATAAGTTCTCTCGGCTTTTTACAAATAAATAGAAGAAAATAATCTTTTCATATCTGTTATGTATAAAAAAAGAGACCTCTTATAAAAAGACCATAAAACTGAAAAAAATTATAAATTACCTAAAAAATTAATTTTTCTCTTTTGATCTTGTGATCTTAAACCTGTCACGTGGAAGTTGGAATTAAGGAATCAACATTTTTTTTTTCAAACAAACTAAAAAAAGACAAATAAATTAAAATAGATGGAGTAACCTTTTACATAATTAAAAAGATACTAATTATTATTATTTTTAAATTTACTCTTATTTAGATAAATATTTTTTTACATAACCAAAAAATCATATTACGTGAATGAATTTCTTAAATCGCATACAAACAACAACAATAATATATGTACATAATGTAAAATCCTATAAAATAAGATCTTGAAAGAATAAATCATATGTAAATTTTATCTCTACCTTAAAAGTAAAGAAGTTATTTTTAATAAATTCTTTTACAATAATTTTAAAAAAGCATAATAAAAATAAAAATATAATAAGACATTTTAAACCATAAGTATGTCCAAACGAAAAAGCAACCTTTGATATAAACGGAAGGGGGTAATATTGACACTGTTGACTCTCCCGGTTATTGCGTTATGTAGGGCCTGTAGCAATCAGTATCCTCTCAAAAGCAAAATTAGATTCAAGAGTGGTTTGATATCAAGAATAAAAGATAATAATTTTGTGAGAAAATATAAAATATTTTATTACATATTTGATTAAAATCATTAATTAATTTTAAAATTATTTTGTATAATTTATCTAATAATAATAATAATAATAATAATAATAATAATAATAATAAAATTTCATGAGATATCTCAAATTTATAAGTTAAATTTATCCATTCTATTCTCCTACTAAACAATAGTGAGGTGAATTGAACAATCAAGGATGGTTTTATGAACGGCCTTAGTCATACAATCCTGAAATATAAGGAAACATGTAAATTTTACATGTTAATAACCATTTTAATCTCTTAAATATTAATAAATTTTAATTTTAATCTTTATGATATTCGACTAAATAAATTAATCCTTTAATTAATTGATATGGATTTTTAATTCCTTTATTTATGAAAATCATAAAAGTTTTCACAATTATTTACCATTTCAGTTTCACCACTTGATTATCCAGTATTTTAAATTTATATTTTGCTTCATATTCAATGATAATATAATTTCTAAAAAGGATTAGTTAAATATAACCTACTGTCTATGGGAAGGGATTGAATAACCTAATGTCTATATGAAGGGATTGAAGACACATTTTAATTAATTAAAATTTAAATATGTTGTTGCAAGAATAAAAAGTAAAATTTATCAATAATTTAAGGATACAAAATGTTATTCGCCTGTTTCAATTTGTTTGTTTGGTTTTAATTTGATACAAAATTTAAGAAAATAAAGAAAATTTTATATCTTGTGATTTTAAAGTTTAAACTAGAAATATGTAGAATATACCAATATATCATTTAATTTTTATAACCAAATATGTCATATAAAAAATTTAAATTATAAAATTATTAAAAAAAAAGGCAATCATTGTTAAATGATTAAAAAGAAAAAAAAGACAAATCAAATTAAAACGAAAGACAGTGATATTCTAAATTTTGAAGAAGCCGTAGCTTAGAGTTCTCCTTTTGATTTCTCGATAATTACCAAGAATTGCTCTTGGTTCTTGCTTGCAGTGTACTAGTTTTTATTATGCACACAACTTTATTACAGGTATCAATTTTATTTGTCAGAAAATAATTAACTCCTTCCTCATGGATATTAAAAGTTAGAGCAACAATTAACTATTACTAATTGAGATGCCAATGCTCCCCCTAGTTTAAACTTTAAAGTAGTAAAGCAAAAGTACTTGCAGCACTAAAGGAATGGACCAAGCAATCATAGTAAAAGATTACGAGCACTAAATGGGCAGGTTGGATCAGCTACGAACAGGTCGAAAATAGGTCAAATAAAAATAAATAAATATCTCACTTGCTAATTATATTTAACACAAATGAATTTATTGATTGGCAATACGAATATTCATATTATTCATGGTTTTAGAAATAGTCCGGCTCACACAAGTTAAAAATCAAAATTAGCTTAGACTCTTTGATAAGCAACAGCTCATGAAAACAACAAGCATATACAAATGGATATTTAGTTGATCGGGGTGAATGATTACTCCTTTTTAAAACTATTTTGCAAGGCCAAAGAGATATATATGGTAGTTAATTTATATCAAAGACGCAAGTGGGACACATACAAAATCTTATCTACCTTGGATTCAGGGAATTAATAAGATGCCTCAAATGAAATGGTTCTACTATCTGTGATATCATCTATTAAAGTAATGCTGCAATTACATATTAATTCCACTACATCATGAAGTGCTATTTAAAGGAAAATAATGCATAGTTAATTAGTGAATGTGGTTGTTGCTTTCCCATATATATATATGACCAATAACGGATCTTGTCAGTTTTAGCTAGCCGGCTAAAATAACCCACTTAGATGTAATAATCTGTTGGTATCGTCGATATAAACCTCGTTCATAACACAAGTGTATGATTAGTGTACTATAAATACACACTTTCTATAAGCAGACTAGAGTTATTTTTTTGTTGTAAGCTTTATCAGTATAGTGATAAAAATAAAAATAAAAAAAAGAATTGACGTAGGAAGTAAAGCTTTAAAACCCCTACCTTCAAACGGTGTGCATGCCGAATTATAACATAATAGATCGATATCATGTGCAAGATCTTGTGTATGCCACTGATCAGCAATTTAAAAGAAGTGGAGGGATGAAAGCAATGCTTCATCAAAAGCTGCTTCTTGTTTTCCTTTTGGCCTTTGACACTACACATATTTATGTGGTCCTAGCGCACTAGTTGTATATATGGCACGAAAGTAGACGGACCCGTATGGTCTTGTACAACCAAAGAAACCAATAAACTAGAGATTGGAGTAATTGGTGTTGTGTATCGTTGTAAAGATAATCAAGTGGAATATTATTTAGTGGTTGGAGCTATCAACACACATTCACCTTTAGTACCCTCTAGAGATCTATTCATAGAAACAGAATATACTTTCGTCTATGTTATTTTAGCAATGAACCTACACAAAAGAGGGGTGAATTATGTCTTACTCGATTTTGCGAGTTAAAGAACTTAGTTCTTTAATATTAGTAAACTAGATACAAACATAAAAGCAAAGTGTGAAAATCAAAGTACACAAGCAATTTTATGTGAAAAAATTCTTGCTCGGGGTAGGAAAAGGCCATGAACTACCCTTTAGGATTTACCTTAAAATTTTTCATTAACTTTTTGAGCAGTTTTAAATTACAACTCAATAACCAAATGAACTATAAACTCTAGTACATAAAACCTCTACAATCACTCAATGTTAGCTAAGACTATATTCCTAGTCTAGTAAGCAAAACAAACATCAATAATGATCACTTACAATAATACTTCTGAAAAAGCGAAATATATTACAATTACAGTTCAAAAGATTCAAATTAACCAACTCAAGAAGTACGACTACTTTTTCAGCAGGAACAGGTTCTCTAGTTGATTATCTTATATCCTTCACAACACCTACTTGCTAGTTGCTATTTGCCAAGAGTAAACTTTGAATATATGTGAAATAGTGTGATCCTCAACAGCAATAATGTGGTGTTTTATATAGGAGTGAGGTTGGCCGAATTCTTCTAAACTTTATTCGCCAAAATTAAAAATATTTGGTTAAGGAATCGAATCTCACTTGTACTTGGATTCCTTATTTTCTTGGACCTCCACATTTTTTCTCCTATTTTCTTAGATTTATGCAATTGCAGCAATATTTTCATATTGTTCACGAATTTTTGTTGCAACATCTGGAGCCCATAAATCAAGTTCTTCAAGAAATCCA
Source organism: Datura wrightii (assembly GCA_035772735.1). Classification (NCBI taxonomy): domain Eukaryota; kingdom Viridiplantae; phylum Streptophyta; class Magnoliopsida; order Solanales; family Solanaceae; genus Datura; species Datura wrightii. The sequence goes on from JASDFA010000018.1 coordinate 153,014,625, forward strand.
ACTTGCAATAGGGATCAACTTCATATATAGTTTTTGATCAGCAGGCTTCTAAGGAGCTGTTCTTTTGAGATATATATATTTGCATAACACTCCAACAATTTAGTTAACATCACAATCAGTATCCCAAGAAACCTGGTTCTTTTACAGTTATTTGTGAATCATAAAAATCAATTTAATCTCAACTATACAAATTTTTTCTTTTTCATGATAACAAACTCATGTCCAACTTCATCATAAGAACTAGCTTGATCAACAACCATTGACTTTGCAAGATATCACATCTCAAATAAATTTAGGGATTGACCTTCTATTCATTGTAAGCTATAGAGGCTAGGTGTAGTAAACTAATAGGTTCAATATATTTCTTGCAAAAATCAATAGAAATATGGCAATAAAAATACATAAGGATTAAGTTCTTTGATCAGTATACATATGCACATTCTTAACTTCGCTCTTTTGACCTTCTCAAAAAAATAAAGTGCTAGTAGAGTCAAAAGTGTGAATTAAATAAGACCAAAGGCATGGCCGCTCAGGCTACAGAAACATGCATATAAATCAAGAGTTCAAGATTTAATCTAAGAATATTAGTCATTTTAAAAGACTCATCAAACCAAAATAAGTAAATTTTATATATGCATCAAGAATGCAATAAAGGATCTTAACCAATAGATAGTTACATAAATCTTCTATAACTGCCACAACAAAACAAACATAACCAGAAAAAAATATACATAAACAACTACACATAACTAGAATGGTCTTAGAAAGGACATGGTTTGGGCTAGGCTTAAGAAAGGGCTAGGTACTAAGGATAAGTTTCATTTGCTAGAGGATGGTCGGATACGCATAAGCCCTAACAACTTGTCTTGGCCGAAACTTGCAGCATCTTTATTTTTCAGCATTTTATATTTGAGTTGTACGTTCTCAACCTTCAAAGACACATTGTCATATGCCGACCTTTAAAATTTCTCTCTTGCATTTTCTAGATCACTGAGCAATTGGGTGATCAAATGGTTTCTCTTGGCCTAGTTTTTTTTTTCAGAAGGTCGATAACAGATTAAATTGGAAATCAGGAACAAATAGCACATTCCTAATTTTCATTTTGTCCAGTATCTGTGAAGTCCCAACATGAGTTATTTTGGCCTTATTTCCAATAGGTAAATGTACTTGATTATCTTTGTCAATGCTCAATACAGTCTTATCTTCCAAAGTATTTAAGTTAGCAGCTATATAATGAGATACACCAAAATCAACTATCCATTCAACACAAGGTAAATCTGTTACCAGTGAAACAGTAGTACATGTCCTGTTGATTTGATGATCACCTGAACTCACCTGTTGTCTTGCTCCTCCTTTGTTTAACAAATCCAAAATCTGCCTGTACTGATTCTCTGTGAAGTAACTCCTCCTTTAGCAATTTCAGTCAGTTGATCACGTTGTTGCTTATCATATTTCACAGCTGCTTCCACAGTATTTTTTGCATATTTCTCTGTATATTTCTTCCTGTTGACATTATCAAAGGGATAACCAATGATCTTCCAGCATTGATCTCTAGTATGTCCCTTTTTGTGACAAACCTCACACTAAAGAAAAGGCTTTTTCCCTTTTTATGATTGTCTTCTTTTGATAGATATACCTCCTGGTTCACCACCTCTTCCTGCTCCCATAAAAATAGGATCTCCTCTTCCTACATTCAAGGCAATTGGATCTGACTTACCTCAATGAATTGTGATTGAAGCAATCCTTTGACTCTCATCCTCAATGATCATGGCATAAGCCTGATTTAGGGTAGGTTTAGTAGTTTTCATCAAAATCTACATTCGAGCTTGATCATAAGATTCATTTAAACCACTGAGAAATTGAAGAAGTCTTTGTTGATGCAAGTAATCCACATACTCCTTAGATCTCGCACATCCACAGTCAGGAGATAGAGTTAATGCATCAAATTCTACCCAAAGATCCTTCAATTTTGTATAATATGCAGCAACAGAGTCTGTACCTTGAGATATTATCGCAATCTCGCGATGCAGCTGATAAATTCGAACTCGACTCACCTTGTCAAATCTCTCCCTTAGATCTTCCCATACTAAATGTGCATTTGAGGCGTATATTATTCCACTTATCAAATCCTTCGAAATTGTGTTAATGATCATGAAAGGACTATCGCATTATAAGTTTCCCAATGTTCATACATATCTCCTTCATATGATTCCTTTTTGCATGCTCCTGTTACAAATCCCAGTTTCCTCTTAGCTTGTAGTGCCAGCCTCATTGATCGACGCCACAATCCATAATTTTCAGATCCTTTGGGTTGTACTGGAATTAGTACAGATCTAGGCGTATCTGATGGATACAGATACAATGGATGTGTGTGCTCAATATTCTCAAATTTTTCCACTAAGCTAGTCTCTGCAGCCATTAGAGAAGGCTTATAATGAAGACGATGCAATAAGAGTAATGTGATCGACAAGCCTGCTCTGATACCATGTGAATTTAGCAGTAAAGATCAATCCATTTCTCTAGTCTTCAATATAACAGTGTTTGAAGAATAAGATTTTTTCATATCTTACAATAGGCAGCACATGTATTTATAGTATAGGTAGATTTAGTAACTACCTATGGTTAGGATAACTCAACCATTACTAACTTCTAACCACCTTATAACAACCTAACCGACTAACTCCTAATCTTCTAGGTCACCATTCACTACTCATTGCCTAATATTCTCATATATGGCAGGCTTGACAAATTCAGACTGTGGCCTCTACTTCTTAATTAGTAATATGCTTCACACGACCATTAATATTAGTACCCTCAGCCTTAACATTTTCTTCAAAATAGCCACACTTGTAGCCAAAGTCAAAACTACTTCACCACATTCTTTTTCTTCAACCCTCAAAATATGGGCTACTTGAGGATCCAAAAACTTATGATCAAGGAAAAGAACAATTAAAAATCTACGTAGGACAAGAATATAAATGAAAAACCTGAAGTAAAGTCATCATAGACACTTTACAGATGTAACACCAAGGTAGAATTCAAAGAAAGAGATAATATTATTCAGAATAAATTTTACAACACTTCAAGTACTACTATTTGTCATAAATGTAATGAAAGAGAGAATATGCAATATGAGTATCCTAATAGAAGAGAAACTTTGATTAAAGATGATGGTGGATATGTGACTGATGATAGTATAGAAACTAGTAAGTAATGGGGAGAAGAGGATGGCGGTAAGGAGAAGGAGGAGCCTATAAAAAACCAATTAGTTGTTAGGAGAATGACTGGGGATCAAATACAAAATGGTGATATATGTAATAACCCTAAATTAATTAGGAGTTGGATATATATTTTTCATCACAAGAAAAAAGAAGAAGAAGAAATAAGTGGACCAAGCCCAAAAAAGAAAAGAAAAAAGAAAGGCATTAAATGCTAACTGCCATTCAGACGAGAGAAAATCAGAAACCACTAGTAAAAAAATGCATATGGAAAAACAAAATGTTGTAGAAGAAAAGAAAAGAAAGGGAGAAAAAGAGAAGAAAAGAGATGAAAAAATAGAAATTTTTATCCCAAAGTATCAAGGTAATAATTCTAAACTTTTCTATGAGATTATTGTGTGGTTATGGATAATTTTTTTTTTGGTAGAAACATGAAAAAATTACAAGAAATTGAAAATCTTTTTAGCTATACGGTTCTCCAACCTAAATTATTGATTTGAAAGGGAAAACTTTATTTAAAACCGATTTTGAATAGTGTTATGAAATTCTCATCTAAGAGAATCTGTTGGTGGTTATGACTCAAAAATTCTATCTTGTTGACTAGAATTGACTTTTAGGTCAACCCTTTGACCATGAGTTTGATTTAATTTAAAAGTTAAGAGAATATTCACCCAAGGGTTTTTAACTATTTTGAACCTATTTTTGTGTAGTTTGAAGTGATCTAGAGACCTGAGAATAAAGTTCTGATTTATTGAAATGAGTGTTCGAGTTGTGAATTTGAAGTAAGTGAGACTTTAAGCTTTGGTGCTCGCTTTTCAAACCTATTTTAAAAATTTATATTTTTTGTGTTTTGTTTGCCTGGTCCATGTGTTAGGAAAAACATGTACTTGAAAGAATTGATGGTCTTTGACTAACCACATATATGTTACTTTGAGAAAAATATTTTTTTTAAAAAATTATCTAATAATTGATCTATGGTGTGGCGTGGTCTCGTACCATGGTGTTTGGGGCGTTGGATATCCTTCCTTTGCTGTAGTGGTATAGTTACTAGGGGCATACATTCGCTGCCATAATATGTTAGGGGACTTGTACTTGCTACCATATTATACTTTTGGGGCATTATATATGTTGTCGAGGACTAGTCGGGGTGTTAGGTTGATCTCTTCATTGTCATTTGACAAGTCCTAGGAGTGAGTTATTTTTGGACTTTATTGATTATTACATTATGAAGTATATTTTTGTGAATATTATTATTGTGGTTGTTGTGGTTGTATTTTCTAATACTTGTGCCAGAGGTATTAAAGTAGTGGATCAAGAATCTTACTGGGTTATATTTACATATAGCCGACTCCTTACCTGCATTTCCATGCGGATACTATTGGTGACAAAAAGTTATTAGCCAATGAGTTCGCTAGAGTTGATCCAGTTGTTGAGGTGAACCGCCACATTGTTTGTGGAAGCTTTTAAAAGAGTCTTCATAACTTATTCATTAATATATTTTCTTTCATAATTTTCTTAGATACCCAATGGTCTAGTGTGGGATTTGGGCAAGAGTTTCAAATAAATATTTGGAGATATTAACTATTTCGTAATTAGTTATCATATTGTTTGGATACTTATATGATTTATTTAATGTTGTAAATTAATGATTAAATATGAAAATTCGATTCGCTTGTCTGATGGTATGTTTTGGGTGCCAATCACGTCTATGGGGTAATTTGAAACGTGACAAAGTTGGTATCAGAGCTTAGGCTTTAAGTCCTAGGTCATGGAGCAGTGTTTGGTAGAGTCTTGTTCATGGATATGTAGACGTCCATACTTGTGACGTTGAGGCTATTGAACATCTAGGATGTTTTTCCTTCTTTGTTTCCTTATTTGTGTGTTGAGCTGAATCAAGTTGAACCTTGGGATATTTCTTTCACAAACGGCTAGGATACGCATATCCTCCTTTGCAAGATGACACAGTTGACTTAGATATTTTCAATAATATATGTACAAGTGAGAGTGACATTAAGTACATGAAATATTGTATGCCTTGGGTACAGTTAATATTGGACAAATTATATTTTAGGGTAGTTCAAATTACAAAGAAATATGTGCCAAAAATTTTAAGAAGTTCGGGAGTTAGTGGAATTTTTAAATATAAAGGATTCATGTGAACAAAAAAGTGGCCAGATGATATAATTTTTGTGTAAGAGTGGCTTATTCAAATTCGAGATTGTGGGTAAGAGCAACTTATTCAAATTCAAAGTTATGGATATAACTCTTTTTTATGATTTTGATCAGTAAAGAAAGTTTATCTAACCGGATAGTAAGAAGTATACTAGCTTACCCATGTCTAAATTATTGAATTTTTTAGTGAAAGATATTTTGGGGATAATGCTTATATGATTCTATGATTAATGTCTCTTGAACTTGATTCACTATTTTTTGTAATGGATTTTGGGGATAATGCTTATATGATTCTATGATTAATGTCTCTTGAACGTGATTCACTATTTTTTGTAATGGCAATGGTGGTGTCATAGGTGCGACCTTGGGTTAAAAATACAAATTAAGCGCATTGAGTATGAACATGATAGCGACACTATAAGATGTGCAATATATTCATGGATCAAGTCTATGATAAATTTCAGGTTATGATAGAGAAGAAGACTTAAGTATAAAAATATATAAGCGAACATGGTAAAAGGTTGAGTATGAAGCTCAGCGTATAGTGTCATGATTAGTTATTGAAGTAAGGGTAAGATGTGGTGTATTAAAATTGCTACACTTCATGAAGATAAATGAACTATAAAAAAAGTTCGATTAAATGAAAAAGATGACATGACTGTCATCGAGAAAAGTAACAAGTTCACACAATTATGTTAGCATATGTTGTGTTTGGTTAAGCTTAAGCTTGAGAAATATGAGCAACACGTTATGAAGTGATAGTGTAGATGAGGATAAAGAGAGAACTTGAGTACTTAAATGTACCATTTGTGGTTTCGACCTAAGTGGGAGAGTCTACATTATTGAATGATTAATTAAATCTGTGTGTAAAAAGTTTCAAGTCATGCTATGCTTAAGAATTATTATAACTTGACGTAATTAAGCTTGAGGTTATCTTTAGTTTGGATTGAATGACTTCATGTTGTCTTATGCTTGATTTTCATGAAAAGACAATTAAATTTTTCATTTTGATTGATCCTAGTATTGAATATAAAGTCTACAGGCAAAGAAACTCCATTGAAAAAAGTTCAATATATGATAAATAAAGGGTGTGTATTGTATCTAACTATAACTTGAGGAAATGGAGTTGAGTATCCGACTATTGAGTTAGTACCAGTGGTTAATGAGTCTCCTAATATACTTTTTAGAGCCTACAGAATGCACCACGTGATAGGAAGAGAAATTGGGTGTCGATATACTGTTAAAAAGTAGTTTATTTCTATTTGGTATCATAAAATGGCTTTAAGGAGTCAAGAAATGAAAAAAAGGTCGCAAGGCTTCAAGATTAAGAGGTTACGGATAAATGTATAGTCCTTTGAAGTGCTTAAGTTTAGTTTGTTGAGAAGAATGGTGAATCATGCAGAGTTTATTGATAAAGGACAAATGACTTAGAATGCCATAAAAGGGTAAGTATTTTTTCCCACACTTAGATAATTTGTGTCCTCAATTATAGGGCCTTTTTTTGTTATTATAAGATAGAAATGTGATCGAGATAACATGAGTAGAAAATAATTTGGATTATCTGAGTACATGTTTAAGACTTGTTGTGGTTTGTGGTTAAATCTAGTAATCATCATGGACCAGATAAACTAAGTATTCGAACTATTAGCATTCTTGTTATAATGTTCACTAATGACACGAGAATATTTTCATAGTCGAAAGAAGTATGTGAAGCTATGCATTGAAGACGATTTTATGAACATCGAGAAAATATTGAATAAGTACAGAAGTCAAAAGTGTGAATTTTGATTTTTATGTCATAATGTTTTAGTCATTCTATTATCTAGTAAAAGGGTGACAAGTTGATGTATTATACACGCTAAGGCACTAGCATGTGTTACAATATAGTTGCCTTTGTTGGAATAAGAAAATTTAGTCGATGAAAATGAAATGGCTTTATTAGGAGTTAGTGATAGTTATAAAGGAATGGGGGTTGCTTGATATTGAATAAAAGAGAAACATTATAGTTACAGGGTTTAATATGTGTGCACTTGTAGTGGTTGACTTAAGGAGATTAGTACTAGAAAAGATATAATATTTATGATATTCAGTACTTTCGAGATTCATAAATATGCATTGAGATTGAAGAAAATGAGCTAACATTGGCAGATAGTGTTACAGAGTATTACAAGTATTATTCTTCTATGTTTGAACTGTTCATAGGTTAAATGCAAGTGTTAGAGAATCAAGATATCCCCAGAGACATGGTTGTCTTTGAAAGAAAATTAATGTAGACATTATAGTTGATCTACACATTTATTCAGACAGTTGTGATCATAGCTTGGGTGAGCTTGATAGTCTTAGAAAGATTGAGCATTTGATTCAAGTTAAATTATTTATACATCATACTAGCCTATGTGACGATATATTTTGAGAGATGGTGTAATGGTACGACATGCTCATATTGTCATGTGTGACAAGACTAAGAGTGTGTAACATTTACACAGGGGTGTATGATGTGCTCCAGTGTTGTTGCACATGAAAGTGTTACCTAAGAATGTATGGATATGTTCTAGTGTTACCACATGCAAGTGTTACATAAGGGTGTACGGATGAGTTCCATACGATCGTACACGAGAGTGTTTTGTAAGAGTGTATGGAGGTGTTCTAGCACTACGTATGTGTGATCTAAATATAGAGGAATAAGTATATGTTCCAATGCTACCTTACGTGAGAGCATTATGTAGAAAAATTTGAGTGTGTTCCAACACTACCATATATAAGAATGTTTGCATTGGATTCATGGTGCTTGAGTGCTCCTACAAGTTGGAAAAGTGCGCTCCCTTGTCGTTCTCCTTTGTCCCCTAGAGCTTGATGCTCTGCCTCTCTGATCATGCCTGGGTCTGGATGAAACACTGGCTGCTGATGGAGTTGGGGCTGACGACCTCTGGTGGGACTGAGGGTGATGTCTATCACTAGACCTCTGTTGGAACTGCCTATAGCTCCTTGTCCTGGCCCTCTTGGCCTCCCTCTACTTCTCCTTCACCTGCTCTGCCTCTATCTGCTAGGCATATATGACCAACTGGGAGAAACCTAGGTTACTGTTAAACATGGCGATCCTGCACTCCTTGACCAGTGAATCTGCTACTCCATTCACAAACTTGCTCATACGAGCCCTTTGATTTGCAACCATCTTCGGCGCATACATGGACAATGGGGTAAACTTCAAAGCATACTCCTGAATAGTCTTGTGGTTCAGCTTCAAGTTGACGAACTCCGCCGCCTTTGCCTCCCTCAGCTCCCTACGGAAGAACCTATCTAGGAAAGAAGTCACAAACTCATCCCAACTCATGGTAACTATTTCTACTGCCCTACTATCCTTCTACTGACGGAACCATATGTGGGAAACCCTCTTCAGCTGATAGGAGGCTAAATCTGCACTCTCCTCTCCTATCGTCCCCATAATCTGGGTGATCTTCTGCACCTCCTCTATGAACTTATGCGGATCATCATTCACCTTTTACCCTAGAAACTCAGGTGGGTTTATCTTGAGAAAGTCTCACACTCTCACCGCTACTGCATTCCCATTTTGAGGAACATGGGCCACCGCCTGCTGGTTGGCCTGAGCAGTCATGACTTGAACCAACATCTGAAATGTCGTTTGGAACTCAGCATGAGTGACCTGCTCAAGCAAAGGATCTGCTAGTATTGGTGGGGCTTGCTGATGCCCATCTCCATTGTCATTTTCATGCTATTTTCGTTGCCATTTCTTCTACCATTAACTCGACATGGAGGTATATTTATGCAAATGCCTATAACACAAGTTAGAGGAATAGAGAGGTACTTCATTGCACAACATAGATCATGAAAGAAGGAAAATTTCCTAAAACATATTGTAGCCTCTTTCCTATAAGTGTGGCATGCTTCAGATATATGGAAAAGACTATACTTAACACGGTTTTCAGACACCCTAGGACACACCAAAACCTTGGATCTAATACCAAGTTTGTCACGACTTGAGCATGGACCCTCGGATCAAGATACGGGACCTAGAACCATGAATGTGTTACACACCCGTAAGTTCGTAGTGTTTAACTAACGCATGCATGCATATGTTGAGAGTTTTGGAGTATGATGCACGCACAAAAAAGCCCAGGGGAACAGATACACGATCACGACATCGAGCGAGCAGGAGGTCGGGACTAGAGGCTTAGCGCACCGGGCACCGTGCCGTGCCATCCAACCTGGCGTTACGGCCGGCGCGTCGCGCGTCCAGGCCTGTGCTATAGGCGGTGCACCACGCCCTCTAGCCCACTGCCTCAATACTATATAAGGCTCCTTTACATTGAAATTGGGTCATTTCTAACATTTCCGCTCGACTGGAATAAGAGAATGAACGATGGTTTCATTCATTTTTTGCCGATTTACACTGTTAAACTCCGTCCAAACATAAATTAACTTCGGGTAACAAGTTCTAGGCCTACGGAAAGCATTTCTACGGAGTTATTTCTTAAAAATTCGCCCGGTACACAGGAACCCCACCGAGTAAAGGTTGACGGAACTGCTCCAAATTAGACTCTAAACGGCCACAAACAATAAGTAAGTATTTCTCCCTTCTAAACTCTCGAAAAATTATAATTTTTAGACCAAATGAAATGGAGTTGAAGTTATAGTTATTCTATTGAAAATATATTGTTATTGGCCGTTCTTATTGTTGAAAATAGTTGCATTCCCTCAGCGTAAAGGCAACAATTAAGTGGAATTACTGGATTCTGGTGGAAAATTGCCTAACCAAATGAAACTTGGCATTTGAGGTATGTTATGGCTTATCCCTTCGGCAAGTTATTCTCGTCGTATAATGATACGACTATGTTTTGAATGGAAATAATAGTCCTGTATGTTGCAAATAGTTGCTATCAGTAGATTGTGATTGGATATGTTATGGTCAGCTATGGTCTGTAGATTACAAATATATATATATATATATAAATTAAGGTTAGCTACTAGAAAGTATATCGAGAGTATATTGAGGTATCCCTCGTCTGGAAAGAGCATGTTAAGTGTGAGTCACACCAGGAGCATCATAGAAACTCCTATGTCCGTCTGTCCACTATATTAGTAGAATTTTTGATGTCTTGCTATCACGCCAAGGCCCTAGAAGCTTATGGTTAGTTATTGGGCCTAATTTGATAGGCTAGACAACATTTGGCATAGCCGGATAATATGACTTCCAGTTGACATCTGTATTGTCAGTAAAGCTCGCCCATAGGCCATTGTCGTACCTTCACGCTCCAGGGCCAGAAATTCAGATAAGATGGCCATACTATAGAGTCAGCGACACTAGGGTTGTCTAGTGAACTGAGTGATAGCCTGCCATCTAGTTAGCTACTACCGGTGACTGATAGTTTTAGTCGGCTTAATACTTGTCATACAGGTCACCAGGAGGTCATTCCAATTATCCAAGGAAGACAGACCCATGGGTACCCTAAGGAGGGAACATTGTCAGTAGTTGAATGCGGCGCGAATGCCCCAGCCTGCTCTCAAAAGATTCTGAGGAACAGGTTGCCGTGAGTGGCTAGGTCCATGTAAACTTACCTACGAGGTTAGGAATCGCCCAGAAAAGTCATAAAAAACCTAAACAGACCAAGTTAAGGTCTAAAGGAATAGAACCATGTTAATACAATATTACCCTCAAGCTAAGAATTATAGTAAGCTGCCTGTGGAGGATTAGGGGCCGACCGCTCAAAAGTAGGTTCGGTCAATAGCAGTCTGCAGTCGTTCTAAGTATATGAACTACGTAGTTAGTCTTCTGCGACCCTATAATTTCTTATAAGTTATAATACTCTGAGCAAGACATCTAGAGTATTGTTAGGCCACTCTAGACATCGCCCTATCCGGTCTAGATCATTAGAGATTATGATCACTATTAGGATCCTCTAATCTGATACAGGTACACGGGGTGTGCCTGCTAGCAGCTATACAAATCATTCTAGGGGAAATCAGCAACCACGTTAGGCCCAGAAGGTCAGATATGCCCTTTGAGTGGCTGATTGAGACTTCAGTATAGCACATCAGTTAGGATTGCCCTCACCTAGGAGCCTTCCATGACCACCCAAGGGTTACTAGCTGTGTCGTTGCCTACAGAGGCTATATGACATTGCTCCAAGAAGCGATATGCCGTCCCAAGGGATGATGCAGGGCCCAAGGGCCATATTATAGTCCATTCCATGGCTGGAGTATTATTTTTATGTCATATTGGCATCACTGACCCTCACAAAGCCTGGTGCCCAGGGTGCAGTTATCAAGAGTCCACCGGGCTCAAACACAGCTACAGATCAGGAGCCAAGCGGGTTCAGTTGCAGACCCAAGGGACAGGTAGGTTGGCTATAGTACCAGTAGAGTCATAGGAACCTGGATAGGGTATATATATTGAAGTGTACTTGCTAGAGTTTATGGGGGTCCCAGTGGGTTATTCTGTGTTGATTGTATCTTCCAGGCTTATGGGGGCAAGGTTAAGTTCTTGTTGGTGTTCTTGTCTGCTAGCTATAGCTTATGAATATATGATTGTACAGTCATAGCTCATATACGTGTAGTGTTTTACTAGATGCAGGTTATGAATAAGCAGACTTCCAGGTTCACTTCTACCCTTTCTTTCTACTTACTTTCAGTCTTTAACAACCTCTACTCCACTTTTATTATTGCCTTACATATTCAGTACATATTGTACTGACGCCCAACTATAGGGCGCTGCATACTTTCCAACAGGTCTAGGCAGATAGAGTCCAGGATCTCCATTAGCAGCTGTTCAGCGTCAGTAGTTTGGCCAGCTCCTTTCATTCGGAGTTTCCAGGTTGTAAGGATTACAGTCTTTCATTTATGTAACATTTGGGTAGGCCAGGGCCCTCTCCTGACCATTATTTGTATTCTTAGAGGCTTGCAGACTATAGTATCCAGTTAGTTAGCTGTTATTGGCTGTGTGGGGCCCATGTATGTCTTATTTTAGGTGTTGGCTGTGTGGGGCCTAGTATAGTTTCTTATTTCCCTTTCGGACATGACTAGACAACATGGTGGTCTTGTCGGCCCGTATAAGATCCCTATTGATGTATGTTTGCTGGGTTAGCTACTTTCTTTTACAGGTACTGCATGGACTTGTTGGCCCGAGGCTGTGTTTACAACCTAGATATAGTAGTTTGTTTTCTTGAGTTTAAGTCATTGATAGGCACCAGAGGTGCTTGTGCCTAGCCAGGTCAGCCCAGATTCTAGTATGGCATTAGGTGCCAGTCGTGCCTCCCAAGGTGGGGCATGACAAACTTGGTATCAGAGAAGGTTGTATCCTAGGGATTCTACAAGCTGTATCTAGTAAAGTTTTATTTATAAATGTGTTGTGCACCACATTCGATAAGCAGGAGGCTATGAGGCATGATAGTATGGTTACCCCTCCTTCTTCTCAGATCGTGCTATAGAGTGGAGTTGTATAGGGTTTGAGTCCCTAAGCTTTCATTATTATGTCTTTCTAGAATAATGTTTGATTTAAGATAGACTCCAGCTAGCCGCAAAATAACTACAGCAGCAGGAGGAGGCACTAATGAGGTGCCACAGTTGGGGGACAGTTAGACTAAGGGCGAAAGCCGACATCTTTTAAATTCCCATCACCCTCCCGAGGTACCAAGAACCTCGTAAGGTGACAGATATGTCGGCATGGTCCCCAATTCTTCTTTTCAGCTTCAGAATAGTACCTCAAAATAGTATATATATGAGTTGGCTTACCTATTAGCTACTTAGAATAAGACAGGGGCAACAATTAATATTGGACCACTTGAGCATACGGAGGATTGCACGAAGTTTGTACCACCAACCTTTAGAGTTGTTGAAATTCGCGCCACAGCCCTGGTATTGAATGATAGGGTTACTTCCCACCTCTTAGTTTATTCTTTCAGTACAACAGAAAGCGTAGGTAGCACTGCCATGTTGCCCAGAATAAAGAGTAAAGAAGGGCTAGAATTGTTGACTTCGAGAAGGGTTAGAAAGTGGTTAAGACCCTTAGTGTTAACAAAGTTATCTAGACCCTCACAATAGTAAATTAGGAGGGCGGATAAGATTGCCAGTAGCATTCAGGTGCATGTGAGAGAGTCCATCAGTGATAAACCCCTAGCAATAGTAAAGTTTAGGTCAGAAATAGGCCGATTCTATTGCAGTTTGCGAATGACGGTAGGGAATACCTGCAAGATAATGGTTATGGCCCTAATTTGTTATGTTGAAGGACAGAGAGATCATATGAACAAAATAGGCCCTAGTGCGGATCAAAATGATATAGGTCGGTAGACTTGGTTAGTAATATCTTTGACAGCATGAGGCAGAGGGAACGAACCTCAGATCTCAGTGTAAGGAAGAAAGGGAAAAGACATGAGTATCTAACTCTGGAGGGAAAAAAAATCACCTCCAGGTTGAAGTAGATTGACAGAGCATGGGACCATCGCGGAATGTCGAGAAATAAACATTGAGCTGACATTTAAGGAATAGTGAGGTTATAACCTAGGATACTGTAATATCACCATTAGTGTGGGGGCGAAGGAGTGACGGTACAGAGACCCTAACCTAGTACAGCTCAGAGATAAGGTCTAGAAGGGAGTCATCGGCCTTTAAGGTAATAGGGTGAGGAATCATGGGACCCAGAGGTCGACTCTGCATTCCAAAGGTGGTAGGGCTTTATTAGCAGACTATGGCCAAGGGGCACCATGTTTTTTACTCCATACATCCGAAGTTTAATGAAAAAAATATTAGATCGAAAAGAGAGACTTACTGATGGCAGGGGAGGAGGGAAGATATCGTTGAGTCGTAGCACAGAGCTCCAATGACCAGCCAGAGGAGGCTGGGTAGCAGGAACTGAGCAGGCCAATTCAGGAGATGGTCGTACCTTCAAGGAAGTGGAGAGTAATCGATATGAATACATTTACAAGTTTATCTCGTACCAGGTGTAAGTTACCTTATTTGAGTCAGTATAGGAAAGGCTAACGAGGTCAACTCATGTCTTACCGGATGAAATTATGTTTTAACTAAAGATTATGCTGACTAAATGTTTAAGGAATAATCAGCTAGGTGGAGCCCTAGTATCCAATAAATTTTGACAGAGAGGCACAACACACAGCTAGGTTCTGGAGGGGTGTCAGAAAAGATTGGACACAAATTAATTTGAGTATGACTTCCCATCCCCAAGCAAAAGGCCAAGCAAAGAACCCGATTTAGGTGCTCAGAGATATCACAGGTGAAAATGTAGGTCCCTTGTATGATGGCCTGAAGTAGATAAGTCAGGACTAATCTCACCTGGCATAACACACCAGTCAAAAGGGAAAGGTTCAACTCATTAGGGAGTACTTACTAATAGCGCAGGGTCGCCAGGAGTCCTATTCCAAAATATCGTGTAAGGAGTTAAAAATTGAAGCAAGGACAAGGTATTTATGAAAGTTTCGTCAATGAAGGGTGTTATGAGATCTGACAAGCAGGGAAAGTCCAGCCTAGATTCGTTAAGCTATATTAGACCCTCCAAAAGAATGTCGAAGAGGCCTATGAGATGAAGTTGCCTTCGAGGCTAGGATCTGTTTATCAACACTGCGCGAGTGCGTAGAAAGCCTTGTTTTAGATAATTCAACTGAGGATGTTCCAGGTAGAGAAGCACCGTTGCATAGAGGGACTCTAATAGTTACAGGAGCCATCTTGAGAACCAGAGTTATAGCTCATTGCAGTATCATGGGGGAACATAAATATAGGAGAAATGGATTGAAAAGCTATGAATGATCTATGACAATAGTACATAGACCCAGATGATTTAAGTTATGGCAAAATAGTTCCAGATGTTATGCAATTAACCTTTTTGCGATTATTATCAGTTGATTATACTATATGTGATAGAGCTATGCTTCATTTTCAAGTAGTGTCTTGTAAGAAGCCTACGTTGGACTTTTCTGTGTTTCAGATTTCCGGATAGTCCATATTACAGAGGAGACTGATAATGCTCAAACCATACCTCCTACCGAAGTATGAAGTGGACGTTGTCAATAAAGAACCCAACTAGAGGTTGGGGTCGATCCCACAAGGAATATGAGCTAGATTACAGCCGGTAAGTGAACTTGTTAGGTAGTTACTTCCAAATTGGGGGATTCTAAAGAAAAGAAATATTAAAAATAATTATCAAAAGTTCGATTTTGAATCAATATTAAAAGGATAACTAGGTTTGTGTTCCCATGGATTCATAACTGCTTTAGGTATACACTCGTGATCATCACCAATACTTACTTATAGAATTGATAACAAAGGTTCATTTAAACAACTGACTAGTCCCTATTGAATGACTATACTCAATCACTCGACCACGTCTCATTAGAGGTTTAAAACTATCCATTATTACTAAGTTCCAGATTTAACTATCCTGCGACCATAGCTTAAGTTAATACAATGATCATTAAGATCAAGGCTCTGTTGTAATTCTCTTTTCCTAATATCTACCTCTTAGACCTAAGCAAGTAAAGAATTCGGACAAGTTCTAACGTTGCGCATTGTTAAGAAATGTTTAAGCATGAAGAGAATACAATATAAGCGTTTAGTATTGGTTTAGAATCACTTTGTGCAACCCTATCGTGTTAATCCATCATGGTTCCCACAACCCTAGCTATGGAGGTTTTAGCCTCTCATAGTTGTAAGGTTGTGATTTGCATTCATAATTAAGAACATAAATCAATACTTACAATTATGAATGAGAAAGACACTTCTTTTAATAAATCAACAAAATCTTCAAGAACAAGTCGCAAGAACAAGAAGAATTCAAGAAAAGGTTGATCACAAGTCAAATCAACTCAATTCTCTCCTTTCTCAATGTTTTCTAACTATTCTCTCACATCCCCACACGTTCTTCTGAAAAATAAAACATAAAATGTATTCATACAGACATAAAAATCCTTTTCCTAAGATAACAGGGTGAATTTCCATATTTGGTTCCGCCAGTGCCACGACCCATCCTACGATCCGTACCATGATCCTACGAACCGTACCTTCCTCTAGTACATTGTTGACTGGATGAATTTTGGCTAAGTGTTGGATCCTGGTACGGCTTATTCCTGCATCCTATAAGTCATACTGCACTCCCGTGGCTCGACTTTGACACTATAAAATGATTCTGAAGTGCATCACGAATGCTATGGTACGACTTATACCTTTATTCCACGATTCATACTGTCTATCCATAGCAGGAGTCAGCCTCTTGTGCAAATGTTCTGAATATTTTCACGACTTCTTCACCATGACTCGTACAAGCTTTGTACGACTTGTACTGAGACTCGTATAATGAACCTTTTCATCTTTAGCCTTCTGCAACTTCTCACGACCAATGGTACGACTCGTAAGACCTTCCTACGGCTCGTACTGTGAACTATGTGTTGAGCCTATTTTATACACTTCTAGGCTAACTTTTGGACATTTTAACTCCAACACCAATTTATCCTATAAACAAAGGAAATGTGCCTTATATCCACATAAATATACCTAAATCCATGCTATTTTCTCAGTTTTGAGCATTGAAAGTGCTGTAAATCCACAACATATCAACACCCTCAACTTAAGACTTTTGCATGTCCTCATGCAAAGAAAATAAAAACTAAACACGATGCTCAACTAGAAAATAAACTTAAGATACTACAACCAATACTCAAATAAAACTTGCACTTTCCATACAACCTCTTCTGACCCTTTTCCATGGACCAACATCAGCTAATGTATTACAAGCGACCTGAAAACATAATAAACAGGGATCAAGACATGTCATCTAGTTTTCAATAGGCAATCAAGTCATCACCGATGTTTTTCACACAAACCAATGGTAAAAGTAAACATAATCCATGTACCCTCACAAGAAATGAAGTCCCCTGATCTTGGGCAGAATTATATGCCCAAGTGATACTCAAATGCTTCATTTCGTCTTTGTTATCTATCGTTATTTGTGCATTCTCATGTGATTTGTAGTTAAAATGTGAATTTATGCTAACCAACATGATTAGTGTTGTTTTGCAGGTAAAATGGAATTTTGAGAAGCTAAGATACATGTTGGTAAAAATCAGGAATGGACTTGGAAGCAAGGAGTGGAAAAGGTCAAGGAAGAGCAGCAAAAATAAGGGCTCTGCGATGGAGCTGTGTCACGCTGCCATCGCGGAGGCATTCTGCCTCGGGTGATTTAATTTTGGCCATTTTCAGTGAAGCCTTGCATTACTTCCGTGACACGGAGGCAATGCCACGCGATGCAAGCCGTGGCACGTTGAGTACAATTACATGGGACAACAATTTCCAGTGTAGGTGCGCGATAGCACCGTGGCACGTTGGCCAGGCTCCATGATGCAGGCCGTGGCACGCCAAGGTGAAAATTCTGAAGAGCTTAATTCCAGAGAGGGTCCGCGATACCCCCGTGGCACAGAGGGAGTGCTCCGCAGTACACTCCGTGCCACGTTGCTTGTTATTCCGGGAAAAATTCTCAATAGTATAAATAGCGGACGTAGGTTTATTTTTAAACATTCTGACTTGGTTGAGCAAGAACGTGGGTTACAGGCAGTTGAGGGGATGAAAATTCTAGGGTTCTTCTCTATCTCTTTCTCTTTTATCTCAATTGTTTGTATGATTTATACTCATTTGGTGATGTTTAATCCACAAATGAGTGGCTAAATTCATTTCTTGCTGAGGTTAAGAACAATTGTAGTGGAATGTAATTGTTGATCATTTTAGTTTTCATCTTTTCTTCAATGGTTGTTCTATCAATTCTTGTTCTTACTGCATTAATGTTTGGCCAATGTTAATGTATATCTAAAAAATTCAATTTTGATTTTGAGAAGGAAAGAAATTGGAAAGTTGTGAATTGGTAGGATATGATCTCTTCTTAGTTTGGGAAAATTGAGAATTGATTTACATTCAGAATAGAAATATATCTGAAAGTCTTATTAGTCAATTAAGGAATCAATTTTGTATGTCTAGAACATGAAATTCTTTTATCACAAAAATGTAGATTGAAGGTTCATGATTCTTAAGTTGGATTTGAGACGAAAGTTCCATTCCATTGGCAATAATTCTTGACTAGCAACCGAAGGAAAGATTAACTGAATTTTGTCGATAAATTAATTCCCTGCATGTTCGTTTTAACCTCAGCATGCTCATTACTATAGTTCAGACTCACTTTATAATTTTACCTTAGATTCTTATTAATTAGTAACTCAAACTCTCAAAATATTATTTATTTGGTTGTCTGCATTCTTAAAGATATAGTTCATTAACACTTAAGTTAATTAGTACCGTAGTTCAGTCCCTGTGGGATCGATACTTGGATTTACTTAAGCCACTTTACTACTTGTTCGACCACGTGCACTTGCGTGTAGTCACCAAACCACCGAACAAGTTTTTGGCGCTGTTGCCGGGGACTGGCAATTGGTAAAATTGTTTTCTTAGTGTTAGTTTACAATTTCTATATAAGTGCTGTCAACTTGATCTTAGCCTGTCTTTTGTAGATATTGAATTCCGTTGAACACTGGCAAGAGACAAGGAGTTGGTGGATTCATACATAGAGCCAAAAAGACAATTTCATTGTCAAAGAAGGGAAGCTCTAGAGAAAAAGCTACAGTTGCTCAGATAGACAATCCTGGAGCAACAAAAGAATCCACCACTTGTGAGGGCAGTGTTAGTGCCCGAGGAAATGACAGCTAGGCCGGTTTGCGAAGTGGCAATCTCACATGCTAATAATGTTTCATCAAGTATTTGCAGACCTGAGCCGGGAGGGAGGTTTGAGCTTAAACAGAACATGGTGCAATTGCTGCACACTAGTGGCCAATTCACAGGTCTCCCTCATGAAGATCCAAAACAACATCTCCAAAACTTTTTGGAGATAAGTGACACTTACATCCCCGCTGGAGTATCATCCGATTACGTAAGGCTTACATTATTCCCATTTTCATTATTGGGGGAAGCAAAGAGGTGGTTGAAAGCTGAACCACCTAACTCTATCACCACGTGGGATGATCTTGCAAGAAAGTTTTTGATAAGATTCTTTCCATCCGGGAAAACAGCAAGACTCAGAAGTCAGATTCTAAGTTTTAAACAAAGAGAGGGGGAGCATATGTATCAAGCTTGGGAAAGGTTCAAATCATTGCTAAGGGAGTGTCCTCACCATCACCAGTCTAACGATGTGCTGGTGCATACTTTCATAGAGGGTTTGGAACCCCATACAAAAATTTTTCTAGACTCAGTAGCTAGGGGACAAGCATTAGAAAGGACTTAAGAGGAGCTGTATACTTTGTTAAATCGTTTTTTCGCAGGGTAATCCAGAGTGGAATGCAGACTCTTCTAGAGGAGGAACAAGGAAAGCGACAGGAGTCTTTGAAGTGGATGGTTTTACAGCGATCACTGCACAGATAGGTGCATTGCAAAATCAACTCAACACCCACTTCAGCAATATGAGCTTGAATCAACCTCAAGCCCCAGTTAATGTAGTGCAATAGATTTGGTGTGAAGTATGCGGTAGTAATGAACACTCAGGTGAGTGTTGTGGTGCAAATCCAGATTCAGTGAACTTTGTTGGGAATGTATAGAGAAATAATCACCAGCAGTATGGCAATAACTGCAACTCGAATTGGAGAAATCATCCGAATTTCTCTTGGGGTAGTAACAGCCATCAAGGGCATAGTTTGAATTAGGGTGCGCAGAGAAATCAAGGAGGGCAGCAAAATTATCAATCTTAATACAGAGGAAACAATGCACCTCCTCCACCACCCACCAACATTGAGGAAATGTTTAAAACAATGTTAGCTAACCAAGCTCAAATGCAGGCTGATTATGTGAAATTGGCAGCAGACATAAAAAACAACCAGTTAGCTACAAAGGCGTTGGAGTACCAGTTTGGGCAACTAGCTGGAGCTCAAAACACCAGGCCCAGAGGAGGACTACCGAGTGACATTGACCCGAATCCCAAGCAGGTTAATGCAGTGACCACAAGGAGTGGTTTACAACTCAAGGAGGTGGAACCAGAAACATCACCTCACCAATCAGGTGTAGTGGAAAAAGATAGGGAACATGATGATGAGAGGGGGAAGGAGAAGGCAGCTGAAGCAGAAAGACCACCACCCCCGTTCCCTCAAGGATTAAAGGAACACAAGGAGGAAGCTTGTTTCAAAAAGTTCATGGAGGTGCTTAAACAGGTACACATTAATTTACCTTTGGTTGATGTTTTGCAGGGAGTGCCTAAATATGCAAAGTATATCAAGGACATCGTAGCTAATAAAAGCAGATTGACGGAGTATGCTACGGTGGCACTTATTGAGGAGTGCACTTACCGGATAAAGAATAGGTTGCCAACAAAGCTCAAGGACCCTGGGAGCTTTACAATTCAGATAAGAATTGGGCAAAGTATCTGAGCTCACGAATTGTGTGACTTGGGAGCGAGTATTAACTTAATGCCAACATCGGTGTACAAAAAGTTAGGGCTGGGAAGTCCTAGACCAACTATAGTAATCTTGCAGTTAGCGGAACGTTCCTTGGCCAGACCAGATGGCATTGTGGAGGACGTGCTGGTGCAAGTGGGCTCCCTTATCTTCCCGGTAGATTTTATTATTCTAGATTTTGAGCCAGATGCGGAAGTCCCATTTATTTTGGGACGTCCTTCCTTAGCAACCGGGAGAGCTTTGATTGATGTAGCTGCAGGGCAGCTAACCATGCGAGCGCATGAAAAAGTGGAGTTATTTGATGTATATAAGGCCATGAAGCTTTCGACCATATATGAGGAGCTTTCAGCAATCAATGTGCTAGACCAAGCAGAAATTCTTCAGATTGTTGATTCTCGAGATCCATTGGAAAGAGCGTTGATGAGATCCGATCATTTTGGAGATAGAGATACTTATGGGATGGTGCAAATGTTGAATGAACCAAAGTGGTATCTCAGGAAGCATGACTTTCAGCCTTTAATGAGGTCCCTGGAACCATTGATGAAACCATTTATTGAGGAAGCACCAAAATTGGAGTTGAAAACATTGCCTCCACATTTAAAATATATCTTTTTGGGGAAGATGACACTTTTCCAGTCATCATCTCCGCAGAATTGACGGAGGCACAGGTAAAGGAAGCATTGGTGGTTCTCAAAAGAAGGAAGAAAGTGATGGGCTGGCAAATGCCAGATATTCGGGGTATCAATCCAGCTTTTTGCACACACAAAATTTTCATGGAGGAAGGAGCAAAGCCAACGGTACAGCCTCAACGGAGGTTGAATCCGATGATGAAGGATGTGGTTAGGAAAGAAGTAATTAAGTGGCTTGATGCAGGTGTGATCTATCCTATTTCAGACAGTGAATGGGTCAGCCCCGTTCAGTGTGTCCCAAAGAAGGGAGGGATGACCATGGTCACCAATGAGAAAAATGAGCTGATCCCTACACGCACCGTCACAGGCTGGCGGATTTGCATGGACTACAGAAGGCTCAATGAAGCCATAAGGAAAGATCACTATCCTATCCCGTTCATTGATCAGATATTGGACAGATTGGCTGGACAAGAATATTATTGTTTCCTTGATGGGTACTCTGGCTATAACCAAATAGCCATAGCATCGGAGGACCAGGAGAAGACTACTTTCGCATGTCCTTATGGGACATATGCTTTTAGGCGGATGCCATTTGATTTATGCAATGCACCCACCACATTCCAGAGATGTATGATAGCAATCTTTCACGACATGGTGGAAGATTTTGTCGAGGTATTTATGGATGATTTTTCTATTTTCGGTAATTCATTTGCTACTTTTTTGCAGAATCTTGACAGGGTGCTAGCTCGCTGTGAAGAATCCAACCTTGTACTCAACTGGGAAAAATGTCATTTCTTAGTCAAGGAGGGTATCGTCCTTGGCCATAAAGTGTCTTGCAAAGGGTTGGAGGTCAATCATGCTATGATCGAAGTTATTGAAAAGCTACCACCACCTGTGTTAGTGAAGGGTGTTAGCAGTTTTCTCGGGCATGCAGGGTTCTATAGACGATTCATTAAGAACTTCTCTGAAATTTCTAGACCAATATGTAGGTTTCTAGAAAAAGAGGTGAAGTTGGAGTTTGATGAAGATTGTGTCAAAGCATTCGAGGAGTTGAAGCAGAAATTGATAGAAGCACCTATCCTTATTTCTCCGAATTGGGAACAACCATTTGAACTGATGTGTGATGCAAGCGATGTGGCTGTGGGAGCTGTATTGGGGCAGCGGAGGAATATAATTTTTCATTCTATTCATTATGCAAGCAAAACACTGGATGCTGCCTAAGTTAATTATACAGTCACAAAAAAGGAGATGCTAGCATTGGTATTTGCGTTTGACAAATTTAGGTTCTATTTGGTGGGTTCTAGAGTAGTGGTGTATACCGATCATGCAACGATTCGATATCTATTTAACAAGACGGATGCAAAGCCCAGGTTGATCAGATGGATCTTGTTGTTGCAAGAGTTTGACCTAGAGATTAAGGACAGAAAGGGGAGCGAGAATCAAGTGGCAGATCACCTATCACGATTGGAAAGCCGGTCGCATGTGAAGGAAGGTGACAGCATCAAAGAGGAGTTCCCGGATGAGCAGCTCTTGGCATTAAGGGAAGATGAGATCCCTTGGTATGCAGATATAGTGAATTTTCTAGTGAGTGAAGTCTATCCACCGGAGGCTACGACTCAACAGATAAAAAAATTGAGGCATGATTGCTGGTTTTTTATTCGGGATGAGCCGTACTTGTTTAAGCAGGGACCGGATCAGGTTATGAGAAGATGCATCCCGGAGAGCCAGATTGCAGAAGTTTTGAGGAGTTGTCACTCTTCATTGTATGGAGGGCACCACGGAGGCGAGCGGACAGCGCACAAGGTGCTACAGTCAGGTTTCTTTTGGCCTACACTATTTAGAGACTCTATGGCATACGTAAAAATGGGTGATAGATGTCAAAGGGCAGGCACAATTGGTAGGAGGCAAGAGATGCCGCTGCAGCGTATATTAGAAATGGAGATCTTTGATGTATGGGGTATTGATTTCATGGGCCCGTTCCCACCGTCATTTGATAATTGTTACATCTTGGTGGCCGTTGATTATGTATCAAAGTGGGTTGAAGAAACAGCTTGCCCCAAGAATGACAACAAGGTGGTAACGAAATTTGTGAAAAAGCACATTTTCACCAGGTTCGGGACACCCCGAGCCATTATCAGTGATGGAGGGGCTCATTTTTTAAATGCAAGTTTCAAGAACTTGCTAGATAAGTATGGGGTGCGCCACAAGGTGGCAACAACATATCATCCCCAAACTAGTGGGCAAGTGGAGGTGTCGAATAGAGAAGTGAAGCAGATTCTCCAGAAAACAGTGAATGCACAACGTAGTGATTGGTCAAGCAAACTCGATGATGCGTTATGGGCTTATAGAACTGCTTACAAGACACCAATTGGGACTTCTCCATACAGATTGGTCTATGGAAAGGCGTGTCATCTGCCAGTGGAGCTAGAACACCGAGCTTTCTGGGCTGTGAGGAAATTGAACATGGATCTAGAGCTAGCGGGTAAGAAGAGGCTGATGCAACTCAGCGAACTTGATGAGTTTCATTGGCATGCTTATGAAAGTGCCAAGTGCTACAAAGAGAAAACAAAGAGGTGGCACGATAAGTATATGGTGCATCGGATATTTGAGCCGGGGCAAAAAGTGTTGCTTTTCAATTCAAGACTGAGGCTATTTCTAGGAAAATTGCGGTCCAAATGGTCAGGGCCGTTTGAGGTAGAGAGAATGACCCCGCACGGGGCAGTGGAGTTTTGGCAAGAAGATCGAAGTGCCACGTTCTTGGTTAATGGGCAGCATTGTAAGCATTACTGGGGTGAGGACGTTATTCGAGAGAAGACGTCCATCACTATAGAGGATGATTGAGCATAAATGACGTCGAGCCGCGATGGTAAACCAAGTGCTGCACGGGAGGCAACCCGTGAAATTATTGTAATAGATGAGTAGAATTAGTTGAGAAAAAAAAGAGAAAAAAAGAGAAAAAGAAAATAATAAATAGAAAAAAATTATTGTTGCGTTGAAACCTATGAATTCTAACCAATTTCTTGTTGTGAAATGATTTTCAGGTGGAATGGAGGTCAAAAATGCAAAGAAGCGCAAAGGAAAAAAATCGAGGTGAGAAAAATAAAAAGTGGCATGACAGTGAGCCTACGCGTTGGCTCCGTGTCATGGAGGAGGTTCTCCACATTACCCTTCATGACATGTTGAAGCCTATTTCGGAATTTTTAAAAAAATTCCAGAAGAGGGGCGCGACAGCTCCGTGTCACGGAGGGGGTGCTCCGCGTTACCCTCCGTGACACGTTTAGTGTTATTTCGCGTCGGGTCACACTGGGTAACCCGCGCGAAAAACACTTTTATAAACACAAATCCCCTCAATTTTTTCCTCATTTTCATTCCCTCCGCGACCAAAACCCCAATTCCCTCCTCCCCCGATGTGACACGGACCTAGGCATCGATTTTTTTCAAGTTTTCTTCAATTTCATCGGATTAAAGGTATTTTCTTGAACTTAACCTCATTTTTGCTTGAATTTTTGATTCTTGAGAATGGGTAGTGATTGAAACTTGCCCTAAGTGCAATTTAAGCTTCAATTCATTTAAGTTATGATTGATTGATGTTCATAGTATCGTTGTGAGTAAATGAACTCGATGAATGGATGTTTTAATGAATTTTTGCGAAATTGGTAGCTAGGATTGGAATTTGAATAGGAAGAAAGCTAAATTTGTTTGAAATGTGAAAAAACTTGAGTTGTGCATGTTGGGTGATATGAATTATGTTGTGATTAATGTTGAATATGCTAAGTAGACAAGGGAATTTCGGAAAAATGAAATTGGTGAATTGCATAGGTTGTTGAGAACAAAAATTTGGCTAAGTGCTATAATGATATAATGGAATCAATGGCGATATTGTTATTCGTTGTACGAAGTCTGAGTAGTACATAGTAATTATTCCATTGAATTATATGAAGGCGCTAAGAATGTTGAATGTAAAGATTGTGAAATCATGAATGTCTTGCCGAATGGTTTTAATTGCAGCTAAAGACTAAGTGTGGGGTGATTCAATTAAACCCAACCTTAGTCGTAGCTAGTTATGATTTGAATAACATTGGGATTGTATGGTTATATGTGCAGGAACAATGTCGGGCAGACAAGATAAAGGAAAGGGCGCATCCACATCGGGCGCCTGCAGAAAAAGAATAAGATTGGGAACAGCAGTTCCAGTAGTACCAGCGGTTCCGCGAGGCCAACGCCGACAATACGGAACCTGATGGGTGATTGATGAAGGGAAGAAATGGTATGGAAAACACAAAGAAACCAAATACTTTCCGGAAGAGCATATAGCAAGGGAGCCGCTGGCACAAGAAGTCTCGAGGATCGTACACCGGATTGACACCGCCGAGCTGAACTTCATCTTCGAAGAGCCCAAGGAGTGCAATCTCCATCTGATTCAGGAGTTCTATGCCAATTGGAACCCGACCCTCCGCAGTCACACCGTCAAGATAAGAGGGCAGGTTGTCACCTTTGAGCCCCATCACTTGAATGCTATATTGGGGGTACGGGACGCAGACACCCATGTACTCCGGCAGCTGAACATAACTCCACCTTATGCGGACATCAGACGCACTCTATGTGGAGCCCGTTCGACAGCATGGCGGAGCAGGCACAAGGAAAGGGGCTACCATCAGACGCTTCCCTACTCTTAGATGAACAGGGAAGCCAGGATCTGGCTAAAAATTGTGTGTTCCTGCCTGATCCTAGGGGTGCACATGACAGATGCCACCCGGGATCAAGTGTGCTTGGTGTATGCCCTGATGAAAGGGCTTGAGATAAATGTTGGGGCGGTAATCATTTCCGCCATGAAGAGAGCCCGCTTACATCAAGGGCACAGGTACGAGTTCGGTCGTTTGCTTACCACGTTCCTGAGGGGCCATGATATTGAGGAGGAGGCTCTAGATTACATCCCACAGATTGACAGGCGTGCCTTGGATGTTACCAAAACCAAGGCACCCGACACTACTCATGGGCCTGTTCTCACACTAGCCAAGCAACATGCTCGGGATGATCAGTATATGGCCCGCATGTACGGGATACAGATGCTGCAGTTGTGCATTGGCGGGAGGCCAGCAATAGAAGATGAGCTTTGGCAGCTTGACTTGGATTACCCCTTTGGCGAAAATGCTCGGGCTCTATACAGAGTGGGGCCAGCATTTGTGGAGTCGGTAGATGATGATGTCCCCACCAATGAGGAGACACGCCATGAGGACTTAGAAGTTGAGTCAGATGAGTCAGCGGGGGCGATTCGGATATGGGAGACGAGGCAACGACACCTGATGAAGAAGTTGAATACTTCGATTGATCAGGGAGTTTCACCACCCACCTTTGTGTTATGTTGAATTTTGTGAACACTGGGGACAGTGTTCGGTTTAAGTGTGGGGTAGGAGTAGTTAGGTGCCAGCTGTTTCTTTGTTGTTTTTGTTTATGTATATGTGTTGTGTTGTTGTGCCTGTGAAAAATGTGACCCTGTGACTTTGTGTTATGTGTTCTGTAATTAAGTGGTGTTGTAATGAATGTTAAGCTGTTGTGTGTTGTGTGAGCTGTTGTTGAATGGTTTTTGTGTAAATATTTTTGTTTTGTTTCGAAATTATTGAAATTTTTAAATTTTTTTGTTCCATTTCTTTTATTTTGGGTTTCTCGGCCTTTGTTTTCGGTGCTTTTACCGAGAATAGTCCCATTGAACCGAAGTCGTAATTAGTGACCGTTCCCTATGATGGATGGATGACGACCGTCTTAAGGGAAATGTAGTCGATAGGAGTAGTTTCTCTTTATTTTCTTTCTTTTGTTTGTTTCCCAAACGTGTCTCTACTTCATGGTTCGGAATTCTCGTTACGTGTTGTACATGATATTAAGTTGCAAAGGTGATTCGTATGAAAGCATGCAAATGCATAAACACGTTGAGATACCTAGGCCATAAAGTTCGATTCGGTGTGATCGAGGCTTAATATTGAATTCTTGTAATTAGCTGATTGAAGAGTCTGTGAATATGTCTTGAGTTGAGCATGTGCAATGAGTGTGAGGTGAGTTTTCAATTATTCCATGCTATTTTGAAGTGTCTAGAACTTGCCTAGTGTGTGTACGAAACGAAATGAAGGAAGTGTATTGTAGGAAAGGATGTAGGCATTTCTTTGATTAAACCGAAAGTTTTTCCATTATCATACCTACCTTGAATGTACATCCTAGTTAGCCCCATTGACCCTTTAGCCTATTTTTTTTCTTTCTTTGAAGAGGTACAAACCGAGCTTAATCCCTTCTTTTCATTAGCCTTGAATTTGATCCAAAACTCTTAAGCGCTCAAGAAAAACAATTTTCCCACAGTGTAAAGGAGTGAGAATTGTGAAAATAAAGGAAAAGCGGAAGTGGTGAAAGTTAAAGAAAAGGTCAAAGGTGCACTTGCTGAAAGTAAATAAAATAAATATGTATAACTAATCTTGGTTATTAAGTCGAGTGTACTTAAAGAAATGGGAACAACAACAAAGAAAAATTTCAAGAATGAGAAGATGAAGGAAGAAACAATGCCCATAATGATGGTGAGATGTATTGAAAAGCGCTTAAGGAAGCTAGTTGCTATTATTGGTTAGCCCAGTATTTACTAGTTCCTTAGCTTACATTACAACCCGTTAAGTCCTACGTGATCTTACATCACGCATCCTTATATTAGTGGAGTAGTACACTAGAGGCAAGCCTATGGTTCATGACATGATGCATGTGAATTCTTTGGGAGAGAGAGAGAAATCGTGTTCATATACCCCTACATGTAATGCTTTGGAAATCGTATGATTGCAAATGGGGAGATTCTCTTGTGTTGTGAGGGAACATGCTTGATAAGAGATTAAATTTCGTGTCGGATGTCTTGATCAGTTGATTTGCATGAGTTTGCCGAGATCGAGAGT
The DNA here is from genome assembly GCA_035772735.1 of Datura wrightii. Taxonomy (NCBI): domain Eukaryota; kingdom Viridiplantae; phylum Streptophyta; class Magnoliopsida; order Solanales; family Solanaceae; genus Datura; species Datura wrightii. Next base: position 153,043,001 of record JASDFA010000018.1, read on the forward strand.
CGATTCTTGAGTATAGGAGGTCTTAATGTGGGGTATGTCATTGTATTGATGAGACCATGCATGTTTTCTTGATGATTTGCTAGATTAAATAATCGGTATAGCCGTAGCTTGAATTGTCGAGCCAAAGTAGCTATGCGTGAGTGTCAATTGCATGAGATGTGAGAGTATTGTTCGAGGACGAACAAGGTTTTAAGTGTGGGGTAAGTGATCTTGGGCATAATTATATGCCCAGGTGATACTCAAATGCTTCATTTCGTCTTTGTTATCTATCGTTATTTGTGCATTCTCATGTGATTTGTAGTTAAAATGTGAATTTATACTAACCAACATGATTAGTGTTGTTTTGCAGGTAAAATGGAATTGTGGGAAGCTAAGATACATGTCGGTAAAAATCGGGAATGGACTTGGAAGCAAGGAGTGGAAAAGGTCAAGGAAGAGCAGCAAAAATAAGGGCTCCGCGATGGAGCTGTGTCACGCTGCCATCGCGGAGGCATTCTGCCTCGGGTGATTTAATTTTGGCCATTTCCAGTGAAGCCTCCGTTACTTCCATGACACGGAAGCAATGCCACGCGATGCAAGCCATGGCACATTGAGTACAATTACCTGGGACATCAATTTTCAGTGTAGGTGCGCGATAGCACCGTGGCACGTTGGCTAGGCTCCGCGATGCAGGTCGTGGCACGCCAAGGTGAAAATTCTGAGGAGCTTAATTCCAGAGAGGGTCCGCGATACCCCCATGGCACGGAGGGAGTTCTCCGTGATACCCTCCGTGCCACGTTGCTTGTTATTCCGGGAAAAATTCTCAATAGTATAAATAGCACACTTAGGTTTATTTTTAAACATTCTGACTTGGTTAAGCAAGAACGTGGGTTACAGGCAGTTGAGGAGATGAAAATTCTAGGGTTCTTCTCTATCTCTTTCTCTTTTATGTCAATTGTTTGTATGATTTATACTCATTTGATGATGGTTAATCCACAAATGAGTGGCTAAATTCACTTCTTGCTGAGGTTAAGAACAATTGTAGTGGAATGTAATTGTTGATCATTTTAGTTTTCATCTTTTCTTCAATGGTTGTTCTATCAATTCTTGTTCTTACTGCATTAATGTTTGGCCAATGTTAATGTATATCTAAAAAATCCAATTTTGATTTTGAGAAGGAAAGAAATTGGAAAGTTGTGAATTGGTAGGATATGATCTCTTCTTAGTTTGGGAAAATTGAGAATTGATTTACATTCAGAATAGAAATATATCTGAAAGTCTTATTAGTCAATTAAGGAATCGGTTTTGTATGTCTAGAACATAAAATTCTTTTATCACAGAAATGTAGATTGAAGGTTCATGATTCTTAAGTTGGATAGGAGACGAAAGTTCCAATCCATTGGCAATAATTCTTGACTAGCAACCGAAGGAAAGATTAACTGAATTGTATCGATAAATTAATTCCCTGCATATTCGTTTTAACCTCAGCATGCTCATTACTATAGTTCAGACTCACTTTATAATTTTGCCTTAGATTCTTATTAATTAGTAACTCAAACTCTCAAAATATTATTTATTTGGTTGTTTGCATTCTTAAAGATATAGTTCATTAACACTTAAGTTAATTAGTACCGTAATTTAGTCCTTGTGGGATCGATACTTGGCTTTACTTAAGCCACTTTACTACTTGTTTGACCACGTGCACTTGCGTGTAGTCACCAAACCACCGAACATCCCCAATCACATATATATACATTTTCAAACATGGCATGGGACTAAACAAGTAAGGCGCTCACTCTCACAAAGAAGTTACAAGTATTATGTATCAGATACCATAGGCTTGCCCTTATTTTCTCTGGTTTGGTTTATCAGATGGTCGGGTTAGGATCACTATAGGACTTGATATAGCTTGTAATGTAGGCTTAGGACTGGACATGATAAAGATGAAAGATTTTATAAGTGACTATCCCTTCCTTGGCACTACATACATTGGCTACATCATTCACCTATTTCACCCTTTATTCTTTCATTTCCTTTTCTTCCTTTTTCACCTCTTTTATATACATTTGCATGGGTGTGGTGTATTTTCAACTTTTTCAGCATTTTCATTTTCTTTTATAATTTCTTTTTCAATGTTCTCAATATTTTTTATCTCTTTTATTTTCACCTTACCACTCCTCATTTTCACCCTTTTTCTCTTTTCTTTCCCTTTTTCTCATTCCTACAATTTACGCACCCCTACTCTAGCCACCCTCAACTTAAGCATTTTGCCTATGTTGAGGTTCACAATATTCAAGGAAGGACCACAACCAAAATAGGTTCATTATAAACAAATGGGTACGGTTAAAGAAACATGGTCTATTAAGGCTCAAACTTGGGATCAAGGGATTCATGTAATTGTGGTATGGTCATTTAGGCTAAAAGTGAGCTAAACAAAATTGGCCTATGATCATATCCTAAGCAATCGTCCTTGGCTTATGTAAAGACCAACCAAGCAAGTTCTAAATCTTCAACACAATATCGAGGAGTACTATACATCACTCACTCATGGTACTGAAATATTTTGACCTCACCCATCTAGTTTATACATGGATTAACAAGACTACTCGTGTTAATATACTAAATGACATCAAAAGATCCACAGAAATCATGCATTTAGTCATAAATACATAGCTAATGCATCAAAAAACTTAAACAGGGTTAATTGTTTTTTAAAAACCAAAACTAGTGCATTTTTATTGGCTGAGTACTCCTAAGTTATTTTCTAATTAAAAAAAAATCATAAACTAAAAATAAAAATCCTACACATGCCGGTTCTACTAGATAGCATGCCTGAGGGAAAGAAACACGACAAAAAAAAACCCTCAGATGAATGAAAAAATTTCCCAAAAATTACAAGTACACCCCTCCCTTTTTTTGAAAAGTATGCTTCATCCCCGAAGCATGAACTATAAGAACATAGGGAAGAGAATATACCTGTGGTGCTCTAGGCACTCCTATCATCTTGTGGAGGTGGTACATTCGCTGAAATCATGGCGTTAGCGATGGCCGGCGCACTGAATGATGTGTTAACAAGGGGAGTACCCCCCCCAGTAGTTGTGGCCGCTTCGACGACCTCTGTAACAATCTGGGTTGAATGTAACTCACCCAAAGGATCACGGCCATTGGCAAGCTTGGCCTGAGCTATGGTAGAGCTACCTGATCCTCTAGCTCGCTCTTGCAGCTCAGACAAATGTGTGTCATGAGTCCGCAGGCTCTCTACTCTAGCCTGCTTGTGCTATTTTCTCTCCTTCTTCCTTCTCTTTCTCAGGCTCTCCTCTCCAGCATCCTCAGCATCTCTTTTCTTTCCCTTATCATCAGCAGCTACTGTCAGCTCCTAATATGTCGCCAAATCACTCTCCTCATCAGGCTCGATATCTAGGTCCGAAAGAGTGGGGTATGCTATAACTGTCAGTTCTCGTGATGCCAACTCAACTACTTGGCCATGAAGAGCCCCCAACTAAGCATGGAGATTGTTGGTGTCTGACTGCTCAGCCATCCGTACATTGAATTGGCTCTCAAATCTATCTAGGCGAGCATGTAGAGCCTGAGATGCTGTATCTATCTCCGCCTTGGCCCATGGCTTTACATTTTCCATCACGGCCTGAATCTTTTGCTCTGCCATTGTCAACTATTTGGCCAGCTTCTAGAGGAAGTCTTGTGGTAGCAAAACATGCCCTGCTAGTGTCTGAGTCTGCAGGCTAGGTAGTGCTGCAGCTAAGGTGCTTGGAGCTGACTCTGAATGACCGACATCTGTCGTCGGTGTCTCGCTCAGCTCCTGTGTAATGGGGACATTCACATGTGCGTCCCCTACTGGATGGACTGCTGGAATCGTGGTGGGAATCCTGACTTTACTTACCGAGTTCATCTCATCCCGAATAAGGCCTATGTATGCAATCCTCTAGCCTCCGATCAGCCGCTCCTCGCCCCATCATTCTGGCACCCTTGCCTCAGTGCATAACCTAAACACAAGACTTGGGAATGGGATAGTAGTGCTCACTCCCACTGCTCGGTCTCGTATCTCCTCTGCTATGATCCTTGGGATATTGATGGGGTAACGGGACATGAGGCATGCCACCAAAGCTGCCCTAGCAGCACTCAATATGTTGTTGACCGTGGGTGCTAACCGATGGCGTACTAGTGTCCAGCAGGCTTTGCTGTAAAATTGAGCGAGTTCTTTGTCACTTGCTTTCCACCAGTAACCCACTCATCTTCTTCCTTATTCTCAGCAATCACCTTTGCTAGCCATTTCAGCTGCCTATGCCGCTTCTCCAAACCCAACTGCCTAATCTTCTTCATTGCCTCCACCTTGTACTTATATTCTGGCATCATTCTTATAGGCAGAAACTGAGGTCCATACAAAATTCGAGCAGTGGTTCGCTCAGATATATCAACTTCTTGACCTCGAACCATGACACTTTCCAAATGGGGTTGGTCTTTTATCTTCAGCCCCTCCTTCGCTTTTATCTCCATGGCAGCCAAATAGTTGCCATAGAACTCCTGGACCATTTCTACTGTATACTGGGCTGGAGTGTTGGCCATCCACTCAAAACCATAGAAACTGAATATCCACTTCATCTCCTCAACCTCGTTGAGTGAGTTAGTGAGGATCCGCAGCTCTTCTTGGATGCTCCTCCTTGACTTATTTTTGGTGGTAAGAGAGATGCCCTACTCATACATCTATTTATCTCCCGGCACTCTCCACCAGACTGTATGATTTTCTCTGGGTGGGGTCTGTTCCTGTGCAGCATCAGGAGCCTCCTCCTCTAATTCTTCACAGCCACTTTCTTCTCTAGTTTGGGTCTCTCCTGACCCTTCTTCAGCATTTGGGTCATTTCCCAACTCCTGATGTTCTTCTCTACCTCCCTTCTCACACTGGAGAGCTTGAACAGATGTGGCAGTGGCTGCTTCATCTTGGGCCTTTGCTTTTTCCCTAGTGGTTATGGTTCCATTAGTGTCAGAGGTATCTATCTGGTAGTCCTCAAGTGAACCACTAGGGGAATTTCTTGCTTGTCCAGCCTCAGACTCAGATATTTCATCAATTAATGTTCTTCGGGCTATTTCTTTGGATGCCTTTCGCTTCTGTGTCATTGTACCATGGGAAAAAGTAGTTAGTATTCCATTTTTGATAAAGAATAATTAGAAAGGAAAGTTTTAGATTCTCATCACGGGTCAACAATATGGGTCGTACCATGAAGGTACAACTCGTATGAAGTCCCAGAAACTTTGCATGTTTATTATGACTCACTTGTATGACTCGTACCACAAAGGTACCATCCGTACCTTGAATCGTCTAATGGAGCCCCAACATTATTATTTCTCTGGGTTTTTCCATGACTCGTGGTACGACCCGTAAGTCAATTCCACGAGTCGTAGGAAGGACTTGTCTGCCTCAACTGGCTTAGCCCTGCTCAGATTCTGAGTACGAATGCACAGTACGACTCGTGGTGGCAAACCACAATTCATACTTTGGTTCATACCACGTTCTTATCTTGCTCAGTTTTTGCGGGGGTTTTTTTTTCACAATTTGGGTACTCAGATTTCCCCTAGGTCTAGTCCAAGTATTCAATCTAATTAATCCATATTCCTCCCCTTTCTACCTACTACCCCTGACTCAAATTTAAATTTCTCATCTTATACATGTATTTCAATCAACTTTCAATGTTTTCCCAATTTATACCCAGTTCGAAAATTCTCTCGACCATTGAATTATTAACATTTTTTCATCAACCAGTGAGTTAAAGGGGTTTAGAAGCCATGACTTCATGTAAGTTAAATTTTTTGATATTCAAAGCTTTTACTTACTTGATGATTCTTTCTTTGACCAGTGATCATGAATATGGGTCGAGATGTACTAAATTTGAGCAAAAAAAATGCTTGAAGCTTCCTTACTTTTGAGTCACTAGTGTGAGTGATTTGTTGTTTAGGGTCCGTAGGTTTGAATTGTTGTTCGTGGGAAGAAAGGTCGCATAGGGCCTGAGCTTCAAATAGGTGAAGGGAAAAATTTTAAAATCTAGGCCAAGTCAGGTTAGATTTCTTATTTTAACCGTCACGACTCGTACCATGAGTCATAGGAAGCCCCTACGACTCGTCCCTTCGACCTGTCAGTTTGAATTTTAAAGACTTACCTGGGGACATACGAGTGCATCCTACGACTCGTGCAACTAAGGTATGATCCATAGAATGACTCGTAGGTCAGAGCTTTGAACTTTTTCTTTAATCCTCACCACGACTGCTGCTATGGCTTATAGGATACCATCATGAGTCATACTGAGAGCCGTAGAAAGATGTTTTAGCAGTTTTTTAGCCTCTTGTTTTTGTTTTTCCTTCACACTGAGCACACATTAGTTCAATAACTTGGGTTGCCTCCCAAGAAGCACATGATTTAACATCGCGACACATAGGTATCCCAGTTACTCAGACTTCAAAAGCCACCACTTGGGTTGCCTCCCAAGAAGTGCTTGATTTAACATAGTGGCACGACACAAGTATCTTGACTACTCAAAATTCATCAAGTGACTCATATCCATCCTTAGTGCTGAGACTACGCTAAATTCCTTTGGTTGCTGCATTGACCAGTAGATGTTAAAGGTGACCTCTTCTTTATTCAGTCTAAATTTCAACTGGCCCACCTCCACATCTACTAGAACCCTCTCGGTCGCAAGGAATGGTCTCCCCAAAATGATGGGGACCTCATAATCCACCTTGCAGTCTAGAATTACAAAGTCTGCTGGGAATATAAATTTGTCCACCTTGACAAACACATCGAATAGGATCCTCACCGGCTATTTAATAGTTCTATTAGTCATCAGTAGCCACATAGTGGTTGGTGTGGGGGATCCCAAGCCCAATTTCTTGAACACTTCCAAGGGCATCAAGTTGATGCTAGCTCCCAGATCACAAAGTGCCCTTGCAAACTCGACATTCCCAATGGTGCAAGGTATAGTGATAGCACTTGGGTCTTCCTTCTTCTAAGCCAGGACCCTTGTAGCTATGGCACTACAGTGATGTACATTGTCAACCGGCTCATAGCTCACAGATCTCTTCTTAGTCACCAAGTCCTTCATAAACTTTGCATGTCCCAACATTTGTTCCAATGCCTCAACCAATGGTATGTTCATAGATAACTGTTTAAGCATTGAAAGGAATTTCTGGAACTTACCATTCTCCACCTTTTTCTGCATCCTTTGAGGGAATGGTGGCGGTGGTCACGGGATAACTTTATAAATTTATGTTTCTCCTTGGTCAATGTCAGGTTCTTCTTCACCTCTTAGGGCCTCAGCATGCTCAGCGCCCTCTGTCTCAACACTCTTCTAATTATCCTCCATTATTCTTTGTTCCATCCATTCAAGTACAACTAGAAATGGCGGGGGGGGGGGGGGGGTCAACTGTGGTCTTACCACTCCTAGTCATCACCGCCATGCAGTGGCCATCAATTTTTGGGTTTTGGACAGTGTTGCTAGGTAGTGTACCCTTTTGTCTAGGGTTCATTGATGCTGACAGTTGCCAAAGTTGATGTTCGATCTGCTTGATGGCTGTAGCATGAGATTCCGCTTTCTGACCCATACTTGATAAGTAACTTTGGATCTCCTTTAGTTGCTCATCAATAGACCTCACCTTCTTCAACATCTTAGCCATCATCCTCTCTAACTTTGATTGCCCAGTCTCCCCCTCTCGTGCATTGGGAGGCATATAAACTCCAACTCGGTCGTTGTGGTATCCATTGTTTCTTCTCCATTCTCCTTCGCACTCACACTCGGCTTATGTCTCTGAACTTGTTTCTATTGTAGTTGTCTCTATACTAGTTCCTACATTGATTTTCAGAACCTTGGCGCCAGTTGTCTTGTCCAGGCGTTTGGGCGTTGGCTCAGAAACCCGCCACTTGGCTATCCAGGAAGTTTGCCTCTTCCTTAGAATTAGAGTGATCAAATCCTTTCTCCATTCCTTGATTTCCTACTGCATTTAATTTTTTGGCTCCAGCTCCCATAATATGCTTTGTCATCAAGTCCAATGATGTGCGCAGATGAGCCAACTCCTGGTCGCATTCTTCTTCTTTTCTTTATTAGTCTGCAGTCAAACCAACAACATACGTGCCAGTCATTGCATCAATCTCCCTCATATGCCAGACCTTGTTCGTCTTAGTCACCCTATCAGGAATAGTGGCAGCTTGCTCCCAGGTGTGACTCATCAACGCTCCTCCTACCACTGTGTCCGCTACAACTTTGGTGCTATTATTCAAAGACCTGTAAAAGATTTCCAACAAACTATCATTGTGGGATTTTGAATCTCAACCAAGTTTCATGAAGTACCTCTGTCTTAATTTGTCGAAAATTGTAGATCTCGTCTTTTAGCTGCAACATTCTAGATGGGGGGAAGAATCTCTCTGAAAAGGCCTGTTTGAGCTCCCTCCAGTTGGTTATGGAGTTGTTGGGCAACTCTGATAACCAAAAAGTGGCTTCCCTTAATAGAGAAAAAGGGAAGAGTCTGAGCCGTACGGCATCCTGCTTACTCTGGGCAACCTGTATGCCTTGAATATTCCTATGAAGTTCATCAAGTGCAGGTTGGCGTCATCCGCTGTGTGACCACTGAACACCCCTTTCATGTTTAACAATTGAATCTTGGTGCTCGTAATGTCGAATTTGGCCCCAGTGGGCAGTGGTGGTAGCACAATTGCTCCAGTTGACCCAACTTCATCAATATCTGGGTCCTCATCATCGAAGAACTGAGGGGAAAATCTATGAGCTCTGTTGCGCCTCCCATGTCGACTAGCATTTACATCCTCTTCTCTGCCATCATTCGCATCTTGCAGTGCAGCTTGCCGAGCTAGTTCGGCTAGCCTAGCTTCTTCAGCTATGTGGGCTTCTTTTTGGTCTTGGTTCTCCATTCTATGCAGTGTTCATTCGATTTCTAGATTTAATGGAACAAGGGTATCTCCGCTACTCGGAGTGCTTGGCATTCACGAGAGAACAACCTGTGGGTATCAAAAACACGAAGATAAACGTAATTAAGGAAATAACTACCAAAAAGTCAAATACAATCAAATAACCTAGTCTTAGCCGTATTCCCTGGCAACGACGCCACTTTTTGATAACGCTCAAACCATACCTCCTACCGAAGTATGAAGCGGACGTTGTCAATAAAGAACCCAACTAGAGGTTGGGTTCGATCCCACAGGGAATATGGAAGAGCTAGATTACAGCCGGTAAGTGAACTAGTAGTTACTTCAAAATTGGGGGATTCTAAAGAAAAGAAATAATAAAAACAATTACTGGAAGTTCGGTTTTGAATCAATATTAAAGGATAACTAGGGTTTGTGTTCCCCATGGATTCATAGCTACTTTAGATATACACTTGTGATCATCACCAATTACTTATAGAACTGATAACAAAGGTTCATTCAAACGACTGACCAGTCCCTATTGAATAACTATACTCAATCACTCAACCAAGTCTCATGAGCGGTTTAAAACTATCCATTATCACTAAGTTCCAGATTTAAATATCCTGTGACCACAGCTCAAGTTAATACAATGGCCATCAAGATCAAGGCTCCGTTGTAATTCTCGTTTCCTAATATCTACCTCTTATACCTAAACAAGTAAAGAATTCGGGCAAGTACTAACGTTGCGCACCATTAAGAAATGTTTAATCATGAAGAGAATACAATATAAGTGTTTAGTATTGGTTTAGAATCACTTTGTGCAAACCTAGCGTGTTAATCAACCATGGTTCCCACAACCCTAGCTATGGAGGTTTTAGCCTCTCATAGTTGTAAGGTGGTGATTTGCGTTCATGATTAAGAACATAAATCAATACTTACAATTATGAATGAGAAAGACATGTCTTTTAATAAGTCAGCAAAATCTTCAAGAACAAGTAGCAAGAACAAGAAGAATTCAAGAAAAGGTTGATCACAAGTCAAATCAACTCAATTCTCTCCTTTCTAAATGTTTTCTAACTATTCTATCACATCCACACACGTTATTCTGAAAAATAAAACATAAAACATATTTATACAGACATAAAAATCCTTTTCCTAGGATAACAAGGTGAATTTCCATATTTGGTTCCGCCAGTGCCACGACCCATCCCACGATTCGTACCATGATCCTACGAACTGTACCTTCCTCTCGTACATTATTAACTGGCTGAATTTTGGCTAAGTGTTGGATCCTGGTACGACTCGTGCTTGCATCTTACGAGTCGTAATGTACTCCCGTGGCTCGACTCTAAGACTTTGAAATAATTCTGAAGTCCATCATGAATGCTATGGTACGTCTCATTCCTTCATTCCACGATTCGTACTGTCTATCCATAGCAGGAGTCAGTCTCTAGTGCAAATCTTTTGAATATTTTCACGACTTCTTCACCACGACTCGTACAAGCTTTGTACGACTCGTACTGAGACTTGTATAATGCACCTCTTCATCCTTATCCTTTTGCAACTTCTCACGACTAGCAGTATGACTCATAAGACCTTCCTACGGCTCGTACTGTGAACTATGAGTTGAGCCTATTTTATACACTTCCAGGCTAACTTTTGCACAGTTTAGCTCCAATACCAATTTATCCTGTAACCAAAGGAAAAGTGCCTTATATCCACATAAATATACCTTTGTCCATGCTATTTTCTCAAGTTTGAGCGTCGAAAGTGCTGTAAATCCATAGCACATCAGAGACTCTGCCCAAAACCTTTTTGGCAGTAGTTATCGAAGTTGAGTCTTTTAAGCCTGAAAGAACATTCGAGGATGAATGTTCCTAAGGGGGGATGATGTTACACCCCGTAAGTTCCTAGTGTTTAACTGATGAGTGCGTGCGTATGTTCAAAGTTTTGTAGTACGATGCATGTGGAAAATATCCCGGGGGAACAGGTACATGAGCACGACATCGAGCGAGCAGGAGGTCGGGACTGGAGGCCCAACGCACTTGGTACCGCACCGCGCCAGCCAACCTGGTGCTACAGCCGGTGCGTCATGCCTCCAAGATGGCACTACAGGCGGCACGCTGCACCCCCTAGCCCACTGCCTCAATACTATATAAGGCTCCTTTACATTGAAGTTGGGTTATTTCTAACATTTCCCCTTGGCTGGAATAAGAGAGTGAATGATGGTTTCATTCGTTTTTCACCGATTTACGCCGCTAAACTCCGTCCAAATGCAAATTAACTTTGGGTAACATGTTCTAGGCCTACAGGAAGCATTTCTACGGAGTTATTTCTTAAATATTCACATGGTACACCAGAACCCTGCCGAGTAAAGGTTGTCGGAATTTCTCCAAATTGGACTTTAAATGGGCATAGACAATAGGTAAGTATTTCTCCCTTCTAAACTCTTGAGAAATATAAGTTTTCGATCGAATGAAATAGAGTTGAAGTTATAGTTAATTATATTGAAAAGATATTGTTATTGGCCATTCTTAATATTGAAAATAGTTGTATTCTCTCAGCATAAAGGCAACAATTAAGTGGAATTACTGGCTTTAGGGGGAAAAGTGCCTAAATAAACAAAAGTTCACATTCGAGGTATGTTAAGGCTTATCCTTTCGGTAAGTTATTCTCATCGTATAATAATGCGACTATGTTTTGAATGGAAATAACGGTCCCATATGTTGCAAATAGTTGCTATCAGTAGATTGCGATTAGATATGTTGTGGTCAGCTGTGGTCTGTAGATTACGAATATATATATATATATATATATATAAAAGTTATGATTAGCTGCTAGAAAGTATATCGAGAGTATATTGCAGTATCACTCGTCGTGAAAGAGCATGTTAAGTGTGAGTCACGCCAGGAGCATCATAGAAACTCCTCCGTCCATCTATCCACTTTATTAGTAGAATTTTGGATGTCTTGCTATCACGCCAAGGCCCTAGAAGATTATGATTAGTTATTAGGCCTGATTTGATAGGTTAGACAACATTGGATGCAGCCGGACTATATTACTTCCAGTTGACATCTGTATTGTCAGTAAAGCTCTCCCAGAGGCCATTGCCATGCCTTCATGCCCCAAGGCCCGAAATTCAGATAGGATGGTCATACTATAGAGTCAGCGGCACTAGGGTTGTCTAGTGAACTGAGTGACAGCCTGCCATCTGGTTAGCTACTACCAGTGACTGATAGTCTTAGTTGAGTTAATACTTGTCACAAAGGTTACCCAGGAGGTCATTCCAATTATCCAAGGCAGAAAGACTCATGGGTACCCTAAGGGTGAAACCTTGTCAGTAGTTGAATGCGGGGCGAATGCCCCAGCCTACTCTCATAAGATTACTTAGGAACAGGTTGCCGTGAGTGGCTAGGTCCATATAAACTTACCTATGAGGTTAGGAATCGCCCAGAAAAGTCATAGGAGACCTAAATAAACCAAGTTAAGGTCTAAAGGACTGGAACCATGTTAGTACAATAATACCCTCAGGCTAAGAATTATAGTAAGCTGCTTGTTGGAGGATTAGGGGATGACCGCTCAAAAGCAGGTTCGATCAGTAGCAGCCTATAGTCGTTCTAAGCAAAAGAACTACGTAATTAGTTGTTTGTGACCCTACAGTTGCTTATAAGTCATAATTGTCTGAGAAGGACATCTAGAGTATTGTTATGCCACTCCAAACCTCGCCTTATCCGGTCTAGACCATTAGAGATTATGATAACTATTAGGATCCTCTAATCAGATACAGGTCCACGGGGTGTGCCTACTAGCAGCTATACAGATCACACTAGGGGCAAGCAGTAGTCGGGTTAGGCCCAAAAGGCCAGATACTCCCTTTGAGTGGCTAGATTGAGAGTTCAGTATATCACATCAATTGGGATTGCCCTCACCTAGGAGCCTTCATGACCACCCCAGGGTTACTAACTGTGTCGCCGCCTATAGAGGCTATATGACGTTGCTCCTAGGTGCGATATGCCGTCCCAAGGGATGATGCAGAGGCCCAAGGGCCATATTATAGTCCATTCCATGGCTGGACTATTATTTTTATATCGTATCAGCATCAGTGACCCTCGTCGACCCTGGTGCCCAGGGTGCAATTATCAGGAGTCCACCGGGCTTAGACACAACTACAGATCAGGAGCCAAGTGGGTTCAGTTGCATACCCAGGGGACAGGTAGGTTGGCTGTAGCACCAGTTGAGTCATAGGAACCTGGATAGGGGTATATAGATTGAAGTGTACTTGCCAGGGCTTATGGGGGTCCTGGTGGGTTATTCTGTGTTGATTGTACCTTCCAGGCTTATGGGAGCCAGGTTAGGTTCTTGTTTGTGTTCTTGTCTACTAGCTATAGCTTATGAATATATGATTGTACAGTAGTAGCTCATATATGTATAATGTTTTACTAGATGCAGGTTATGAATAAGCAGACTTCTATGTTAACTTCTGCCCTTTCTTTCTACTTACTTTCAGTCTTTAACAGCTTCTACTCAGCTTTTATTATTGCCTTACATATTCAGTACATATTGTACTGACACCTAACTATGGGGTGCTGCATACTTTCCTGTAGGTCTAGATAGACAAAGTCCAGGATCTCCATTAGCGGCTGTTCAGTGTCAACAGTTTGGCCAGCTCCTTTCATTCAGAGTTTCCAGGTTGTAGGGATTACAGTCTTTCATTTATATAGCATTTGGGTAGGCCGAGGCCCTATCCCGACCATTATTTGTATTCTTAAAGGCTTGCAGACTATAGTATCTAGTTAGTTAGCTGTTGTTGGCCATGTGGTGCCCATGTATGTCTTATTTTAGGTGTTGGCCACGTGGGGCCTAGTATAGTTGCTTATTTCCCTTTCCGACATAACTAGACAACATGGTGGTCTTGTCGGCCAGCATAGGATCCCTATTGATGTATGTTTGCTGGGTTGCCTGTTTTCTTTTATAGGTGCTGTGTGGCCTTGTCTTCTCGAGGCTGTGTTTACAACCAAGATATAACAGTTTTTTTTCTTGAGTTTTAATTCATTGATAGGCACTAGAGGTACCTGTGCCTAGCCAGGTCAACCCAGATTCTAGTATAGCATTATGTGCTAGTCGTGCCTCCCAAGGTGGGGCGTGACGAAATGACTCCAAGCTAACCCATGGAATGTGAACAGCAACTCAAGAGCATAATTTAATTAAAGAAAAAATCTTAAAAGATTAAATTAGAACATGCAGAAGTCTATATAGAATAAAATAGAATACAAGAGTTGATGTACATCAGCAGCTGAGTCAACTAATACATGTTTTTCTGAAAAGCCTCTACTCATAGACGGACTGATGGGACAACTCCCCAACTAGTCTGCTAAATCTGAAACTGGTGTGACATAAAAAAACATGGCTAAAATAATGTCCTCAAAAGATGAGGACTCACCAACACTGGGAATGAATTGGACTGACAGGGAGTAGGGCTAATGGTGCGTCTAAGTCTACTCGCTCAAATGTATATCATGAAATGATATAGCATAGAGTATGCGGTCAGTATGTTGATTGTACTGAGTATGTGAGGTGAGTAAAAATAGGCTAACAACATGCATAAAGATTTCATGAGAGTAGGACATTTCAATATGAAGTAATAGTCATAATTTAGGCACGAGGGCTCAAGGTTTTCAAAACAGTTCATAAACTAGTCATAATTATATTCATAAAAGAAATCTTGTAAAATATAACTTGTACCGAATTATCATAATCATGAATATGCATAAAATCATAAGGAACAGTGGGAGGATTCATCATAACTGACACCATCATGATAGAGCTTATATGATGCCCCAACTATCTCACTCAAGTGGGCAGAGCCGCCCCAAGCTTACCAGGCAAGGGATGATGACATGGCGTGATCACTAAAGAGACCCCGTAGGGTTAACATGAGTATAGTCCTACATTGGCACGTAGTGTTGAGGCCTGGTTTCTTTAAACCCTCGACTTACTCGGTGCTAGATACTACTCCCAAAAAAAAGCACATGGCTCATAGAGTAATCATGAAACAAACTTGAGGTACATGGTCTAGTTAAAATCATAAGATATATAACATGCTTGAAATATGTGAACTAGCCATGAAAGAGGCCCGTAAGTCAACCATAACATAAACATGATACTTGTAAAGCTATGCATACTTGAGAATGTCATCATACTTGAAATACATAAATTCATGAAGGGTTCTTGTAAATATCATATATCATTATCATAATCAATAACTTAAAACTTGGACATTTATATCATAAGAAAATCATGGGATATCAATAGAGAAGAGAATTTATCCCTAAAAGTTCATAATCATGCTTGATAGTTATTTCATGGAGGACTTGATAGAAATACAAAACTCTAATCATAGAATCATCAAATTAATCAAGATAGCTAAACCCATAGGGGAATCATGGAGGAATTCAATAATACCCAATAAAGCCCCAGAAATTTGAAATTAGGGCATAGGGAATGTGAGATCATGATTTCAAATGGAGAAGGGGCATGAGGGTGGAAGAACCCCTCATTGATGAACCCCACATACCTTGATTAACTGATTTCTTGACCTAGCTTGAAACCCAAAGAGAATTGGAGAGGATGAGAGTGAAGAACCCTAGCTTGATCTTGAGAGCCTTGAGGGATTTTGATCTTCAAATTAGAGTGTTAGGTGTAGAATGAGAGTTCTAGGGTGAATATTCCCCTTAACACTCCCTTTCCCAAGCTTAAAACAATGTAGTTTAGGACTTAGGAGCTTAAAAATTATGAAAACACCCTTATTGATTCGATAGGGAAAAGCACACTACCAGTCACCACGAGGGACCTGACGAGTCGTTAGACCACTGGACGACTCGTGGTCACCACTCTTGCCACTGTCGACTTATTTTCCTTCTCTGATCTTTTTTACTCACTGGCCACTTAACGAGTCATTAGGGAACACAAAGCCTCATCCCTCAATCCATTTTGAACACTTGAAATACCTACTGTTACCTCCACTATACACTTGACGTGTCGTACAATGACTCGTGAGGAGTCTTGACAACTCGTCACCTAACCTGTTACCACTTCCGGGAAGTAACATCTTCTATCTCCTGCGCCCCCACAACGGGCCACTTAACTACCCGTTGGATCACATAATGAGTCACTCGACATCTCTTTCTGTGACCTGGTGCAAATTTTCTTTCTTTCTCTAATTCAATCCACGGGTCTGATCTTAGGGAATTTTAAGGTATTACAGAAAGCTTCATTTATATCAAAAGAAAAAACTTCATAAATATAGAACTTTGTTAGGTTTACATCATTGAACATTTTTGTCTCTTCTAATCTATGAAACCTCTAGCATAAATGAATAAACTATTTTACCGTAATAAGGCACCCGACATACCTTTAAGCAAAAAATAGAGATACTAAATGTAAGATTTGGCCCCAAAAGTAAGCAGAGATCACCTAAAGTAGAGTGTGTGGAACCTAATGTGTGACTCGACGTCTGCCTATATACCTGGCTCTATATTATTAAAAGTGCAGTGCCCCTAGTAAAAGGGACATAAGTACATCTGAAGTTGACTATATGTAATATGGTATAATAAAAACATGAATTTAACAGAAATAGGAGGACAACCAGAAGCAAAATCATAACATGGAGGGAAATCAAAAGATTCAAAATAAATAGGTTGAAATTATCATATTAATTTTTAATCATTCATTAGTTTGTTATGGGAGGTTCTCAGTTTAACTGATATAATCCACCATGTATGCACATGGAGTCTAATCTCTCCTGATCAGTTAAGTCACCTCATAACTTGTTGGGGGTATGAGATATACATGACATGATACTAGCAAGGATCTAAAATAAGCACTTATTAGGGGCACATATGTATCACCTATTATATATTTTAAAATGACTAACCCGCTAAATTCAAGAGCTATGAGTCAAATCTTTTTCTTCTTTATATTGTACGGTGATAAGATATTGGGTGAATAAAATTTCAAAGGGGTGGTCATATAATGAAATGGATATATGAAGGTAACTAAAGAATTAAATGAAAGTTTTAGGCCAAAGAGAGCATGGTAACAACATTCTAGTTCATGATTTTATTACTCGAAAATATTTTAACTAAGTATAGTATGTGGTCTAAATTAGGATGATCATATCTACACATATATAATGAGTTATAAGTACTACTACCTATAAAAATTAAAGGTCTTTGAGCCTAGTTTCCAGAATATCAGACCTCTTGTTAATAGACATTGGAGAAAAATGTTATGATCATTCTACTGCAGATTGTCTGGGCAAAAGTAGATCACGTGTTTGGGTGCCTCTATAAGGCAAAAATGTCATGACCTAAGATGAGACCCTATACCGAGACATGGGACCTAGAACCATGAATGTCTCTTAGCTAAACCATGATACATACATAGCATAACTTAAGGGCATAATCAAGCGGAAATTAACATAATCATAGATAAGTGGAAGTCTAAATATCATAAAGCGTAGACAGAAGTGATAATATCACAATGCTAGATCACAAGGCTGAGCATGACAAGTCTATGTTTGAAAGTCTCTACTATTTGATGAGATGTTGGGACAAGCACCCAGCTAACTCCAAGTCTAAAACTAAAACAAAACATAACTAGCATAACTGATAGATGTCCTCGAATGATGACGACTCACCCAAAGTGGGATGGAGTTGATCTGAGCTAGTGCGCGGTATTGACGAGACTGGGAGGGATCACTCGAACCTATATTATAAGACGATATAGCATGAAGTATGAGGTTAGTACTTGGAATGTACTGAGTATGCAAGGTAAGTAAAATATGCTAATAAAATATTAGTTAAAATCATAAATATAAATCAAGATAGATCATGATAGTAAGCACTGCATGCTAGAAGCCATAAATATGAGATATCCATAATCACAAACTAGTCATCATAAGCTAAACATAAGGACCCAAGGTGTAGGATAGAGATATTATAACTTGTCATGCTTGAAGTTGTAAGTGAAAACTCATAAACTGACTAATGGGTCAAATATTCTATAAAACATAATATCATAAGTCCTGAACATAAATAACTGAAATCATGAGGAACAATGGGAGACTCATCATAACCGACAACCACCATGTATGAGCGCATGATGACCCCATGTCTCGTCCACGTGGAGGAAAGCCATTCTAAGCCTTTCCAGGGCAAAGGACGAATGAGGTATGATATCACGGGTGTGCCCTCGGGCGGGGGAAGCACTCTCTTAAGAGGTCCCAATATATATCCTACATTGGTGCATAGTTCAGAGACCGCGGTCTTCAAAATCCCTGGCCTACTCGAGGCTAGACACTACTCCAAAATCATGCATATTGCTCATATAATCATATTCTCAAAACATAGCTTAAAATTGAATAATTGGGGAGTCTTGACTCTAAATATCTCTTTAAAACTTATCTTTGTTGGCCTTGATGAAAAATCATGATAACATACTTAACATTGCATTGGCTTGCCCAAATCATAGAATCATACATACTTGAAATAAGCTTTGTAATTCAAAGTCATGAAATCATAAGTTAAGAATTCATAAACATTCATGCATACTAGATAACTCATCATGCTAGATATCATAGAATCATAAGCTTGATTTTTCATAAAACATGCATAATAGGAAATAATTCAAATGGACTTGAAATCATGATTTAATAATAAAATTAAGAGTAAATTCTGTCCTAATAGTCTTAAATCATCAATCAAAACATGAAGGGATTGGACTCATAGACATAGCATGAATATTTACATAGAATGGGTTATAACCCTAGAATTTCAATACACTTAATTGGAGACTTGAATTCATAAATTAGAGGAGAAATTGAGCATGAGGACTGGAAAAAATCCCCTATTCATGGCCCTACATACCTGGGTTACTTGATTTCTAAGCTGGTCTTGAAAGGCCAAGAGAATTGAGGAAGTAATTGAGGAGGGACTCTGCTTGATCTTTGAAGAGGATTTAAAATTCAATGAAATTATGAGAGAATAATGACTTAGGCTAGGTTAAACCCTCTTAAAACACTCTTTAGGAGGATTTAAAACAATGTAATTTAGGAGTTAGAAACTTAGGAATTATGAAAACACCCTTAATGATTCGATAGGAAATTGCACACTGCCAGACCCAACGAGGGACAGGATGACTTGTTGGGAGACTTGATGGGTCATTCCTTGACATGTTGCCATTAGAAACTTCTTATCCATTATCTGGTCTTTTCACTTGATGAGTCACTTAATGAGTCATCAGGGACACTTCGACTCGTCCCTCATCCATGCTGAACATTGGAATTCAATACTTTCTCCACCACTGCACACTTAAGGAGTCACACTATGACTCGTTGCGACACCTAACAATTCATCACCCTACTCATCATGACTTCTAGAAAATAACTTTTTATCCACCTTAGCTCCACTTAACAGGTCACTCAACGATCTGTCAAGTGGGTTAACGGGTCACCTGATGAGGTATTCTGTGGCCTGGTATAAATTTTCCTTTTTCTTTTCTTTCAACCCTCGAGTCTGATCTTAGGGACTTTTAGGGTGTTACATTATATCCCCCTTGGGAACATTCCTCCTTAAATGAATATTGAGAATATTGGATGGCTAGGGAAGGAACTGCAATCCCAAAACTGAACAACTATTGCTAAAACCTGATGGAGTGACTGACTCTGGACTGATATACATGACTGAACTGAATTCATGAAACATACATGCATGCTATGACATGCAAAGAAACTTAGAGACATGATCTTGACATAAAACTAAATAGAGTACTAGGGAGAAAACTAGTACCTCCTACTAGAACTGAGTCGGAACAGAAAAGATGTGGGTATTTAACCATCATATCTACTTCGGCTTCCTACTAGCCCTCTCAACAAGCTGATTCCTCCATAAAACCTTCACTGAATCTACTTCCTTGTTTCTCAACTTTCAAACCTGACGATCAAGGATCTCAATCGGAACCTCCTCATAGGTAAGACTAGCCTTCACACTTGTGATCTCCACCGGAACAACTAAGGCTGGGTCACCAATGCATTTCTTCAATAGAGATACATGGAAAACTGGGTGCATCAAAGCTAGCTCTACTGGTAGCTCCAACTCATATGCCACCTTGCCAACTTGCCTTAGAATCCTATAAGGACCAACATATTGGGGACTGAGCTTCCCTTTTTTGCCGAACCTCATCACTCCTT
This sequence comes from Datura wrightii, assembly GCA_035772735.1. Taxonomy (NCBI): domain Eukaryota; kingdom Viridiplantae; phylum Streptophyta; class Magnoliopsida; order Solanales; family Solanaceae; genus Datura; species Datura wrightii. The sequence continues at coordinate 153,063,148 of JASDFA010000018.1, forward strand.
TCATGGGAGACACCTTCAGAAATACTCAATCATCAACCTCAAACTCAAGCTCTCTCTGCCTAATATCTGCATAAGATTTCTGATGACTCTAAGCTATTTTTAACCTCTCTATAATAAACTGAACTTTCTCCATGGCCTCATGAACTAAATCTGGCCCTATCAATATAGCCTCACCTACCTCAAACCATCCAATAGGTGATCTACACCTCCGCCCATAAAGAACCTCAAACGGAGCCATCTGAATACTGGAGTGATAACGTTATTGTAGGCAAACTCGATGAGAAGCAAGTGATCATACCAAATAACCTTGAAAATAACACACGCTCTCAATATATCCTCAAGAGTCTGAATGGTTTGCTTAACCTGACCATCCATCTGTGGGTGAAAAACTGTGCTAAGCATCACCGGAGTACTAAGGCCTCTCTGAAATGACCTTAAAAACTGAGTAACCCTATTTGAAATAATGGAAAAGGAACTTCATGCAACCGAATGAAATTCCAAATTTACAATCTAGCATAATCGTCAGCTGAATCAGTAGTATTGATCGATAGAAAATGGGTTGATTTAGTCAACCTATCCACAATCACCCATATAGAGTCATATCGTCGGCGTGTACGAGGAAAGCCTGTAATGAAGTCCATATTGATCTCTTCCCACTTCCAAGTAGGAATGCTAATTTCCTAAGCATACCTCCATGTCTCTGAAGCTCTACCTTCACTTGTTGGCAATTCGAAAACTTAACCACAAACTCCGCTATATCTTTATTCATGCCATTCCACCAATAGACTTTCCATAGATCACGATACATCTTGTGGCACCTGGATGGATAGAGTACTGAGAGCTATGAGCCTCACTCAACATTCGGTCTCTTAAGTCATCTACAGTCGGCACACACAATTGGCCCTGATATCGGAGTATACAATCTATCCCTTGGGAGAAAACCTCCACCTTCTGATTTCAGATTGCTTCCTTCAATTTCACTAGTATAGGATCCTCGTCTTTCCTAGTTTTAACTTCTCTCACTAATGAAGATTCCGACTCATTCTAGATGATAAAACCTCCATCCGTAGAATTTGTAAGGCTAACCCCCAAATGAGCAAACCTATGGACATCCATCACCAACTCCTTTCTCCTATCCTCGACATGAGACACACTCTTTATGGACAGCCTATTAAGAGCATCCGCCACTACATTGGCTTTGCCCGGATGATAAAGGACACTCATGTCATAGTCCTTGAGAAGCTCTAGCCACCTCATTTGGCACCAATTCAGGTCCTTTTAAGTAAACACATATTGATGGTTTTTGTGGTCTGTGAACACATATAAATGCACCCCATACAAGTAGTGCCTCTAAATATTCAAAGCAAACACCACAACTGCCAAGTCTAGGTCATGCTTTGGATAATTCTTCTCATGAGTCTTAAGCTGTCTAGAGGCATACACAATAACCTTTCCATGCTACATCAACACATAACAAAGGCCAACCCTAGAAGCATCACAATACACAACAAAACCATCCGTTCCTTCCAGTAGGGTCAATAATGGGGCTGAAGTGAGTCGAGTCTTTAACTCCTGAAAACTTTTCTCACAAGCATCCGACTATTGAAATTTGACCTTTTTTGGGATAACTTAGTCAATGGTGTTGGAATAGATTAAAAATCCCACTATGAACCTCCTATAGTAGCCAACTAATCACAAAAAGCTCCTAATATCTAAAGGACTGATAGGTCTAGGCCAATTCTTCATTGTTTCTATATTTTGAGAGTCCATATATACACCTTGCTAGACACCACATGGCCCAAAAATGTCATTAAGTTTAGCCAAAACTCACACTTGCTGAATTTAGCAAATAACTGGTGATCCTTAAGAGTCTGCAACACAATTCTCAAATGAGCGGCATACTCCTCCTTACTTCGAGAGTATATGAGAATATCATCTATGAGGACATTCACGAACATGTCCAAATACTGTTTGAACACCTTTCTCATCAAATCCATAAAAGCAGCAAGAGCATTCGTTAGCCTAAAAGACATAACTACAAACTCATAGTGACCATACCGAGTCCTGAAGGCTATCTTCGAGATGTCTCTCTTCCCACCTCTAAGTTGGTGATAGTCGGATATGATGTCTATCTTTGAAAAACACTTATCACCCTGAAGATGGTCAAACAAATCACCAATCCTGGGGAGGGGATACTTATTCTTGATTGTGACCTTGTTCAATTGTCAATAGTCAATGCACATCCTAAGGGAATCATCTTTCTTCCGAACAAAGAGAATTGAAGCACCCCACGGGGACTTGTAGGCCGGATGAAATATTTATATAGGAGATCATTCAACTGTTCTTTCAACTGTTTTAGCTCGGCTAGAGTCATTCTATCAGGAGGAATGGATATACGTTGTTTATCAGGGAGAAGGTCAATATCAAAGTTAATCTCCTGCTCGGGGGGGGGGGGGTTGGTAAGTCATCTGGAAATACCTCTGGATCTCACATACAATAGGGATAGACTGAAGAGTCAGAGTATCAGACATAGCATCCTTAGCCCAACTAGATAATACACACAACCCTTGGAGATAATCTTTCTAGCATTGAGATAGGAAACAAAGCATTCTACAGGCACTACTGAATAACCCTTCCACTCTAGGACTGGCTCACCTAGAAATCGGTACTCTATCGCACGGGGTTCTATAATTGAATGAGGCATAACATGCATGTAACCAATCCATACCGAATATAACATCGAAATTGGTCATATCTAACTCCACTAAATCCACTAGCGTGACTTTTTGAAGAATCATGAAAGGGAAATTTCTGTATACAAGTCGAGCTAAAATTGACTTAACGACAGGAGTAGAGACTGAGAAGGGTTTTGAATCCGAAATTAATAGCAATATAAGGAGTCACAAAAGATAAAGTAGCCCCTGGATCTAACAATGCAAACACATCAATATGGAGTACTCATAATATACCAGTGGCTATATCTAGTGAGCACTCCTGTTCTTGACAATATGAAAATGTATAGAACCTATTCTAGTGCTGGCCATCGCCAGTACTAGAAGATGCGCCTGCTGAGATGGGTGACCTGCTGAAGTGGTAGCTAGGATACAACCTCTACTGGCCCTACATAACTAAAGGACAATCTCTGAGCATTTTTCCGGACTTCCCACACCCCAAAAAACCATCAGTACTGACAAAGCACTCGCTAGGGTGCTTCCTGCCACACTTCTTATAAGCTGCAAAAGTGTGCTCCCCTGACATGCTCCTCTGACCCCTAGAGCCTGATGCTCTATCTCTCTGGTCATGTTTGGGTCTGGATGGGACACTGGATAATGAGGGAGATGGGGCTGACGATCTCTAGTGGAATTGAGGTCGATGTACATGATCGAATCTCTAGTGAAAGTGCCCATGAATTCCTGTCATCGCCCTCTTAGCATCTCTCTCTTTCTCCTTCATCTGCTCCGCCTCTATCTGCTGTGTATATATGACTATCTGGGAGAAATCTATATCATTAATCAATATGGTGTTCCTGCACTCCTTGACAAGTGAATCTGCAACTCTATTCAAAAACTTGCTCATACGAGCCCTTAGATCAGCAACCATCTCTGGTGCATACTTGGACAACTAAGTAAACTCCGAAGCATACTCCTGAACTGTCCTATTGTTTTGCTTCAAATTGACAAACTCAGTTGCCTTTGCCTCCCTCAACTCTCAAGTAAAGAATCTATCCAAGAAAGCAGTCACAAACTCACACCACCCAACCGGAACCACTCCAACTCCCTACTATCCTTCCACTAACAGAACCATATGTGAGCAACCCCCTTTAGCTGATAGGAGGCTAAGTTTGCGCTCTTCTCTCCAGCAAACCCGATAATATGGGTGATCTTTTGTACCTCCTCAATAAGCTCATGTGGGTCCTCAGCTACCTTTGACCTAAGAAACTCAGGTGAGTTCATTATGAGGAAGTCTCGCAGTCTCACCTCTACTGCATTCCCATTTTGGGGAACTGTGCCACTGCCTGTAGGTTGACCTGAGCGGTCATGTCCTATGCTAACATCTAAATGCTACCCAAAACTTGGCATGAGTAACCTACTCGGGCAAGGGATCCGCTGAAGTTGGTGGGGCTGGCTGATGCCCATCCCCATTGCCATTGCCATGGCCATTTTCGTCACCATTTCTTCTACCATTGACTTGGCATAGAGACATATCTCTTCAAACGTGTATAGCACAATTTAGAGGAATAGAGAGTTAGTTCATCGCACAACATATATCGTGAAAGAAGGAAAATTTCCTAAAATGCCTTGTAACCTCTTCCCCATAAGTGTGGCATGCTTCAAACCTATGAAAACGACTCTACTTAATGCGACTTTCAAACACCCTAGGACACTCCTAAACCTTGTCTTTGATACCAAGTTTGTCACGACTCGAGCTGAGACCCCAGATCGAGACACAAGAATAGAACCATGAATGGCTCCAAGCTAACCCATGGTACATACATAGCATAACTTAAGGGCATAATCAAGTGGAAATTAACATAAGAATGGATAAGAAGAAGTCTAAATATCATAAAGTGTAAACAAAAGAGAAAATAACACAATGCTGAGTCATAAAGCTGAACAGGCCAATTCTATGTCTAAAAGCCTTTACTATCTGATGAGATGCTGGGACAAGCCTCCAGCTAACTCCAAGTCTAAAAATAAATCAAAAAATAAAAAACATAACACATAGATGTCCTTGGATGATTAGGACCCACCCAAAATAGGATGGAGTTGATCTGAGCGAGTGCACGCTGGTGACAAGACTGGGAGAGATCACCCGAACCTATATCATGAGACAATATAGCATAGAGTATGCGGTCAGTACTTAAAATGTACTAAGTATGCAAGGTAAGTAAAACCTGTTAGTAAAACATAAGTTAAAATAGTAAAGCTTAATCATGATAGATCATGAGAGTAAGGACTGAGGTGTGATATCACGGGTGTGCCCTCAAATGGGGAAGCACTCTCTTGAGATGTCTCAATATATATCCTACATTGGCGTGTACTTCAGAGACCAGGATCCTCGGAATTCTTGTCTTACTTGATGCTAGACATTACTGCCAAAACATGCATATTGTTCATATAATCATATTCTCAAAACATAGCTTGAAACTAAATGACTGGGGATTCTTGGCTCCAAATATCTCTTTAAAACTGATCTTGTAGGCCTTGACCAAAATCATGATAACATACTTAACTTTGCATGGGCTTGCCCAAATCACAGAATCATAAGTTAAGAATTCATAAATATTTCATGCATACTAGATAACTCATCATGCTTAAAATCATGGAATCATAAGCTCGATATTTCATAAAATATGCATAATAGGGCATAATTCTCTTAGACTTGAAATCATGATTTAATAATTAAATTAAGAGGAAAATATACCCCAATAGTATTAAATCATCAATCAAAATATGAAGGGATTGGACCCATAGACATAGCATGAATATTTACATGGAATTGGGTTAAAACCATACAATTTCGATACACTTAATTAGAGACTTGAATTCATGAATTAGAGGAGAAATTGGGTATGAGGGTGGAAGAAATACCCTATTCATGTCTCTACATACCTGGGTTACTTGATTTCTAAGCTGGTCTTGAAAGCCCAAGAGAATTGATAAAGAAATTAAGGAGGGACTCTAGTTGATCTTGGAAGAGGATTTCAAATTCAATGAAATTATGAGAACATAATGACTTAGGATAGGTTAATACCTCTTAAAAAACTCTTTAGTAGGCTTAAAACAATGTAGTTTAGGAGTTAGGAACTTAGGAATTACGAAAATACTCTTATTGATTCGACAGGAAATTGCACACTGCCAAACCTAACAAGGGACAAGATGACTCATTGAGGGACTTGACATGTCATTCCTTGACCCATTTCCATTGGAAACTTCTTCTCCATTCTCTATTCTTTTCTCTTGGTGAGTCACTTAATCAGTCATTAGGGGACACAGCGAGTCATTCCTCAATTTGTTCTGAACACTGGAATTCAATACTTTCTCTGCCACTACACACCTAATGAGTCACATTATGACTCATTCTGACATCTAATGAGTCATTGTCCCACTCATCATGAATTATGGAAAATAACTTTTTCTCCAACTTAGCACCACTTAACGGGTCACTCAACGATCTATCAAGTGACTTAACGGGTTACCTAATGGGTCATTTGGTGACTTGATGTAGATTTTTCTATTTTCTCTGTTTCAACCCTTAGGTCTGATCTTAGGGAATTTTGGGGTGTTACAAAAATCTAGCCCCAAACTTTATTTCTTTCTCAATAATTTTTAGAATTGGTAGCATCTCACCCCCCTTACCTCTTCCCTTAGGTTTTCATTTGAATAGAATTCAAGGATCAACTCACCTCCAAACATCAACCAATCTTAGATATTGATTATTGAGGCCATAAGAACATTGTGATAGAGTTATTTCATCAAAATTGACACAGAATTAGAGAATCCAAGGTGGTAAAAATTCTGTAAACTCACTTTCTTTAAGCTAAAATCATCTATATACTAAAATAAGTGTTTTTATCTTCTTGTTCATAACAATTCTCTAAGTTTTATGCCATATCGAATTCATAGTAATTGTCATTGTTGTGTCTTGTTGTGTTGTGTTGGCTGGCTGATTTTAGAAAGGTGATACAAACATATCTATATGTGTGTTGGGCTGGAATTTGGAGGAACTATTGTCGCCTAAATTGGAATCTATGAAAAGAGGTATGTAATGGTGCCCCTCTTCTCTTTCAAGCATACGAATCCAAGTCCTAGAGTTGTAGTTGAGCTAGAGGTACTCAAAGTGTTTGTTGAATTGCCCCTTAGAGCTTCTTAAGTTGAAATATACAAGTTGAGGCTACTTCATTTTATGATCTTATATATGAACATTCTATCATAAAGTGAACGAATAAGTTGTATAATTAATAATGCATTAGAGATATTGTGATGTTGTCTTGATTGAATTTTCCATGTCCTTGGCTTATTTTCATCACTTAACTCTTGCCCGAATATTGAATGTAAAGTCTTAAGTTATTGAATCCTACTTATTGAAATAATAGTTGTTAGTAAAGTGTTATAAGAAGAATGTTATTGTTAATAAGTATAAGCTGAAAGACTTGTCCTTGATAAGTTGGTTGAATTGGAGGTTGAAGTAGTGTTATATAAGTTGAAATGCTTACAATGAAAGTTAGCCAAGGAAATATGGAAGAATATTGAGAACCTATTGTTGTTGCTAATTGCTATGATTGAAGATTGTATATATATGATATCGACAGCAAGACTCTATGAAGAGGGAAATGGTTATTAGTTTCTAGATAACTTAGTTAAGAAAATATAAAGTTGATAGTTTAAAGCCCTAAAAAGAATCCTACACCTCGACTTCTAGTCGTTAAAGCATCAAGCTATATAATTCCAAGTCTTAATATTAATTCTAGAAAGCTCCTACAGTTGATTCCAAGCTTCCAGGTTTAAGTTGTCACAAGATCCTAAAGCTTCTAAGTTAAACTTGAAATAAGACCCTTAAGCTTCTAGTTTAAGTATTACAAGTTTCTAAAGTTACGAGTTAAACTCCAAAGTGTCGCGTAAGACATCTCTAAGCTTCCAAGTTTATAAACTATGAGTTCTTATGCCCTGAGGTGGCATATCAAGCTTACTCATAAATCTTCCAATAAGCTATCTATAAGTTATAAACTAAAGTGATTGCAAATCTCAAAGCTTCAAAGTAACTATGAGTTCTAAAGTTCCAATGTCCTATACTCAAGCTCTTAAATCTATATCGAGTCACAGTCAATACATGAGTTAGAAGCTTTATACGTTCAGTGAGTCCACAGTTGGATGTATCTTTCATGATATTTGCATCATTGTATATTATCCATTCCAAGTATCAAAATGCATATTATTTGCTCCAAGTATCGATATATAATATCGTCGATCCAAGTATTAGAGGGAATACAAGCAACATATATAAATCTTGGTCCAAGTATTGGGTAGCTTTGGGCGAATGCATGGTAACTCCGATCCAAGTATTGGAAAAGCCCTACATAAGGGCTAGGTATTTCTCATATATATGCGTGTAGGGTTACATAATTATATGTTGTCTCTTCCTTTCCCCATCTTATTGAGTTAATTCAGTTATCTTGGTTGATACTACTTTACAATTATTTCTTTTTATTATTACATACCAGTACATATCATTCATGCTAAAGTCCCTTAGCCCGGGGATGCTGCATTTGTGTTGCAAGTGCAAATAAAGGCCCTGATCGTCTTGTATAGTAGGAGTCTAAGTTCAGCAGCAGAGTTGTTATGCTCCTTTCTTTTTGGAGCAGTTAATCTAGCACTCAATTTTGTTTATGCTTGAGTTTTTTCACATAGATATGGGTAGGCTGGAGCCTTGTCTGAACCATTAGTATTAGTACTTCATAGAGGCTTTGTGGACTTGTTTTGAGTTTTATAGTTCAGTTTATGGCCTCGCCATACTTCTGCTTTGTTCAATTGTGTTATAGCCTGTTGGCCCATATTTTATTATCATTATTCTAGAGTTTTAACCTTGTCAGTCTGTATGTTGAGTTATAGCAGATTGTGACAAGTGGCCTTAATGGCCAAAATGTTATAGTTATGACTTAGATATAGGTGGTTTCTCGGTCCGCTAGGTACCAGATGCTAGTCGCAATTCCCCCTAGTTGGGGCATGACAACATAGAGCATTATCCCAAACCAACGGAAAGATCGTCATCCTATATTTGCATACCTACTTTCGAGCACGAATGGCTTCTCAATTATTAATACTACTCCTGTTCATTACATGGTGAGATTAACTCATTATCATCATTTTTCTTCATAAGCTCATATGTCATAGTTTATTTATCATGTTATATTCATATTTCATGTTCATCTAGACACATTTAAAATTCATACTCATTAAGTCATATTGATAGTTCATACAAATCAATGAAGGCTTCTTTTTTAAGAAAATCACAATTAATATAGTTAACACTTTTCGTAGAAAAATTCATGAAGCTCATGGAGAAGAACAATAATGGGAACATAAGAAATTCATGGGAGTTTGTAGTATTTGAATCAAATTTACAAGACAAGATTATAACTTTAAATATTATCTGTAACTATCTCAATAAGGAGAATTTCATGGGCTTGAATGAAATTATGGCATGAGGAAGAAACAAGATGTTCATACACTTTAGATAGACTTACATACCTCAATTGGGATCAAATACCCAAGAAAAATATGATCTTTGATGAAGATAAATAGCAAAAACCTTTCTTGTATCTCGAGTTGGATTTATCATGAAAACCCTAAGATTATGGTGTAGAATCTTGTTAGGAATTCATAAATATAGATTAAAGGTGCTTATAAATACTTAGGAATACATATGAGGATCATAACTTACTATTGGATGTTGAGAAATTGTCTTAGGATTGATGGAAGTTAAAATAGAATGAAAATTCAAGAAGAAAAATTTTTTAAAAGTCCCATTGGCCATGCTATAGACAACAAAATGGTTTTGTAGTTTGCACTATGATTACAAAAGTTGATAGAATGCCAGGTACTACGAAGTCCATTCTGTAGTTCATAGAATGAGAATTCTGGCAACAGAGTTTCCCATTGAGATCTTTTCTTTACAACCTTATAGTAAAATGATCATTCATAGGAAGATCCAAATAATGAATGGTTCGATGCTTTGGAAACTAGACTTGTAGGCCTTTAATTGATAGGTAATTCACTATATAACTCTTCATATAAAAGGAGATATTCTTGTTTGAAGTAGGACCTTGCATAAGATTTTTCCAAAAAACTTCCTTGGTAGGGAAGCTTTCGACCTAACTTTGTTTTAGAGTTCTCTGAGGTGTAAGTGGGCATTAGGTTCTTCGGTTCAATTTTATCAAATTTCAATTTGGTTCTTTGGTTTTTCTTTTGAAAAGAATGAGCACCGTACATTGAACCAAACTTATTTAGTTCGGTTTGATATTTTCAACTTCAATTTGGTTTGGTTCGGTATTTCTAAAATGGTTTTTCGGTGCAAGTGAAAAAAAAAATAAGAATAAAATTATCGAAATATTTTACACAAAACAAATGTGTTCAAAAAATCTATTTTGTATAATTTCTACAACAAAAATAACTTAGCACATTATATTAAATATTACCAATAAAATATAATTAAAAATAGCTACTTCCTAACAAAACATTTTCTTGATCTTTAATGAGCTACTAGCTACTAGCTGAGGTGACTGAACATTGAAGTGAGGTGAAGCCGAGTAGCCACTGATATGATAGTGAGGAGGACCGACACTAACTTGTGCAGATTGTAGTTGTGCTTAACTGTTTGTGACTCTACCCTCTGTTAGTCTAGTATACGATAGTATAGTTACTAGTAGTTCACTAGTTCGTACTTCAGATTAAGGATTTAGGGTAACTGCGTCTGCTGGTGATGCTGGGTTGGGTTTAAAAAAAATTGGGCCATATAAATTAAATATAAATATTATTTAAAAATATATTTAATAAAATTTTGGTTCTTTAGTGCATGGAAGAATCGTGACTGTCATACCGAGTACCGAGTGAAGAATTGAACTTCCTGAAAAGAAACCAAACATCGAATTGAAGAACCAAAATTGAAAAATTGAATTAATTCGATTTGGTTCGATTTTTTGGTTCTTCAATATATATGCGTACCCCTACTCTGAGATCCTTAATTCACATCCAAAACACTTCTTACACTTAAAAGTTAACCTTTACACCTAGTTATAACCATATTAAATGTGTTCGAGTCTAATCTCATACATCTAGTGGTTCAAACCATAGCCGAAGGTATGAGGTGTTATAATATCTCCTCCTTGGGATCATTGATTCTCGAATGATGGTCATAGACATGAATAAAACATAACTCTAAAATTTTTTAAAAAATTTGGCAGAGTTTCCTTTGTAAATAAGACTATCCCAAATTCTTAAACCTGTGTCAGCTAACTAGAAACACCATCATAAGCCTCATGGAGCATTGAAAAGTGCATAGACATGAAGGGATACGTAAGAAACATTCATAGCTCCTATTGGCCTTTTAAAGCATGGAAAAGGGAGTTTCTTCCAAAACTTACCTTTCTCTTAATTCATCATCATCATAAACATCATTCTCGTAAGAAATTTCATCATTTTTAGAGAAAACAAATCATTGCCACAAATTATATGAGACATGTACAGTTAGCATTAACATGACATATCGCGAGTTCATTTAGACATGGAGTGCATACCATAAGACATGAGTTTGTAGGACATATCATAATGTAAGACATGAGTAACATAAATCAGAGCACTATGACATAGGACATGAATTCATAGAATCATAGAGTAAGATTAAGACTATTACCTTAAACATTTTATTCTCGATCGAGGAATAACTGAGGGTACTTTACTTTCATATTATCTTCGGCTTCCAATATCCTCTTCAATGTTGTGGTTCCTTCATAATACCTTAATGGATGCTATTTATTTAGTCCTTAATTTGCGAACTTGGCAATCAAGGATGGCCATAGGAACTTCTTCATAAGTCAAACTCTCTTTATTATCTATATTCTCAATAAGGACCACAAAGGACGGATCTCCTACACATTTCTTTAACATGGACACATGAAACATTTGATGTATTGAGGTCAATGTTGGGGAAATTCAAGCTCGTAAACTACTAGCCCAATTCTCTGTAAGATCTTGTATGGACCAATATACCTAGGAGTAAGATTTCCTCTCTTCCCGAATTGCATGGTTCCCTTCATAGGCAAAATATTCAAGAATACCCAATCATCAACTTCAAATTCAAGGTCTCTACGTCACACCTCCGAATAGGATTTTGGTAACTCTGAGCAGTATTCAAATTCTCCTGAATCAATTTAACCTTCTCCAGAGCCTAATGATCCAAGACTGGTCTTAGTAGTTTTGCCTCACCAACTTCAAACCAAATGGGTGATCTGCATATTTTCCCATACAAGACTTTGTAGGATACTGGCATATTACCTATTATTATAAAAAAACTCAACAAGAGGTTGGTGATCATCCCAACTACCTTTAAAATCTAAAACACAACTCCCAATATAACTTCAAAAGTCTGAATCATGCGCTTGGCCTAACCATCTGTCTGCGGGTGAAAAGCAATACTAAGATTATCACGAGTACTCAATCCTTGAAGGAAATACCTTTGAAAGTGTGTTGTAAATTGATAAACCCTAATGAAAATTGTAACATCCCAAAATTCCCTATGATTAGACCCGAGGTTGGGAGTTTGATCATGCAGACAAAAATGGAAAAAAGGCCTCAGAATGAGTCTCAATATAGCTCATAGGTTGATGGTACGAGTTGTACCAAGGGCCCGTACTATGATGTCTAAGAAATTTGGTTTGAAATCATGAAAGGAACCTACGATTCGTACCTATATTGTACAAGTCATAATAGAGGGTCATGGGAAGGGATTCAGAGGTTTTTAGGTAACCACGAGCCATGGTATGAATCATGGTAGGAAAGGACCGATCGTTGTTAGTGCCCGTGGTATGAGGTTTAGAGAATGACCAAGAGAAGGATCAGAAACCATGAGGTTCAGTATAAGCTGTGGTGACAACATACGGACTGTAGGATGGGTGATGGTCACTATCGGGCAAATATTTAAAGTGGATTTTAAAGGGTATTTTAATTAATTTCTATGCTTCTAACTCCTAAGTTTCAGCATTTTAGGTCTCCTAAGGACCTATTAGATGGGTTTTCCTAGTCTAATCCCTCATTCTTCTCTCAATCACCGTATAGTCTTCCCTTCTTCTTCTCTCAATCACGATATAGTCTTCCCTTCTTCTTATCTCAAGGCTCAATAACACCTAGGGTTCCTCTTAAAGGGCTTCAAGATTCAAGTGCTAGTAGAGATTTCTCCAAGCCAGGTATGTGTGACTTCCCTTTCACCATTGTGTCTCAAATATTTTCAAAAACCCTAACATATTCAATTCTCTAGAAACCATGTCTTAGGGTTTCCATTCTATGTATGATTTCTCTTGTTTTCCATGCTTTTCAAGGTTCTTAAGAACATAATGTTCATGATCTCACTATTAATTGCATGATGTATACCTAAGATTTGATACTAGCAAGATTCCAAAAATTCAGCCTATGACTTAACATGGTTTTCTAAAAATATGGTTCATTTTGAATATATACCACGATTTAAGTATGCATGACTTATAGTATGCTTTAAACCTATGATTTTGTCATAATTTTAGTATGATCAGTATGTTATGGTTGTTTAGACTCTCAAGAAACTTTTAGATAAAGTAGTTTTGACTAGTCTTAGATCATCAATTTTGAGCCATCAATACCAGTATGTTTATGGTCCTCTAGGCCCTCGGAACACTTTTAGAAAAAGTAGTTTTGACTAGTATTAGGACAATATTTTCAGATTATTAGTATTTATATTCAGTTAGGAGTAGTTCTTAGCACTGAGTAGGTCAGGATTCTAGCGCACCTAGGTCTCAGAACTATGTGCCATCATAGGATAAGGGAGCCCCATTAGTAGAGAGTGTCTCTCTTTGTCTGAGAATATGGGATCCTCGCTAGTTGAGAGTGTTTCCCTCGCCTAAATGGGCTCATGCAAGGGTCCTCATTAGTTGAGAGTATCTCCCTGAACTTATGAGTGATATCACGCCGGCCATGGTTCTTACCCTTGGAAAGGTATGAACACTCTCCCAACCAGGGTTACAGGTCAGGCTCCATGAGGCTTAAATTGGAGTTTGTTGGTTAATAGACTCTCCAAGAACTTTAATTTTCAGTTCATGCATATGATCCTTAAAAATTAGTTTTACTTGTATTTTCATTAATTATTTTTAGACTATCATGTCATAAAAGTATTTATACATCTCAGTTAGGATTATTATGCTATACCTTAGCTTATGCATTCAGTTATATACTTAGTATAGACTTTCTCAGATTACTAGCATGTTTTAAACATTAGTTGTATACCCCATGTACGCAATAAATTCCAAGTACTGACCACATATTCTTTATTCTATATCGTTTCATGATATAGATCAGGTATTTAGACTTAGCCTCGCGGTTAGACATGTTCAGGACTTGATCAGCTAGAGGTGGTGAGTCCTTATCTTCCGGGGTCTAGAGCTATCTTTCTTATTTCAGTTATTTTGTCTTGTTTTAGTTTTTAAATGTTGGAGTTAGCTGGGGACTTGTCCCAGCAGCTCATCAGTTAGTAGAGGCTTTCAGACATATAGATAGTATATTCAACTTTGTGACTCAGTGTTAAATTATCAGATTATCTGTAAGTGAATATTTTTTACATTTTAGTTAGATTTCACTCAGTTATCTATTTAATTTAGATAATGTTAGTAATATTCTATGCCATGGGTTAGCTTTAGGTCACTTGTGGCTCTAGCACCGTGTCGTGTCAGGATGTAGACTCAAGTCGTGACAAACTTGGTATCAGAGTATCAGGTTTAGGTGAGTGATAGGGTATCTGAATCTACATTAAGTAGAGTCTTTTTCATGGATGTGAAGCGCGCCACACTTATGAGGAAGAGGCTATAAGATGTTTTAGAAATTTCTCTTCTTTTATAATTCTTATCGAGCGAGATAATGTAAACTCTAAGTTTCTCTTCTAACTTGTGGCCTATGCATTTGCAGACAATGCATCCTAGACTAGCAAATGGAAGGAGAAATGGCAATAGGAATCAGTCAGCTCCACCAGCTCCAATATACCCGATGAGCGAATAAGTTAACTATGTGGAGTTTCGAGCTATATTTCAAGTATTGGAATAGGCCATGACTGCACTGGTCAACCATCAGGTTGTTGCACCCATGAACCCTAACTAGAATGCCATAGCGATAAGGGTGTGAGATTTCATCAGGATGAACCCGTTGGAGTTTATGGTTTGAAGGTGGGCGTGGATCCGTAAGAATTCCATGATGAGATCTAGAAGATCATCCAAATTATAGGGATTTTTGGGGAGAAGAGTGCAAATTTGGCTTCCTATTAGCTAAAGAGGGTAGCTCATATATGGTACAAGCAGTGGAAGGAGGGTCATAGGGTAAACACAACTCCAGTGGATTGGGATGAGTTTGTGACAACCTTCTTCGATAGGTTCTTTCCTCGAGAGTTGAGAGAAGCAAAGATTGCAGAGTTCATCAACCTGAAACCAATTGACATGAAGATTTAGGAATATGCGTTGAAATTTACTCAGCTATCCAGATATTCTCCAGATATGATTGATGAGCTTAGGACGTGGATGAGTAAGTTCGTTTCAGGAGTTTCAGACCCTGTGGTCAAGGAGTGCAGGACCATGCTCATCAGTGACATGAACATATCCATACTTATGATCCATGCCCAACAAATCGAGGAGGAAAAGATAAAGGAAAGGAAAAGAGAGAGTAAGAGAGCTAGGATAGGGACTCTGAGTATTCTTAGCAATGGACGGATGGTGGATATTGTTCATAGTCCTGTCAAAGGTTATTAGTCCCAGCGCCATTGTCAGCTAGTGTTCCATCCAGGTCCAGGGTAAATGAGACTACATATCAAAATTGCAAGAACTGTTGGTTTAGATGCTTGCTTCTAGTATGATAAGCTTGGTCATAAACTCAGAGATTACACAATAGCCAAATAGGGTAAGGGTAGAGGCCATGATCTAGTCACCTCTTTAGCAGCTCCAATAGCTCGCCCAACTCATCAAGGTACATCATTTATTACAGGTGGTGGACAATGTCAGAATGCTTCTATGCCTTGTAGTCATGACAAGAGCAGGAAAGCTTGCCATATAGAGTCATAGGTTTATTATGACTTTTTCATGTCAGTCCTCATATGTTGGTAGGCCTAAGAGATACAAGATAGGGCATATGATTCCCTTAAGCATCTTAGTATAATTTTTAGTTAGCGTATTATGTTGGATGGTTAGAGGATTGGATGCATAGAGGAGTACGACATGAGAAGTATGAAGCCTTCCAAGGTAGCCTTAGAGATATATGAGAAGCCTAGAGTGAATCTAGCCTATCCTTAAGAAAGGGTTCAGAGACTTAGAATGATGACTTTAAGTTAAGGGGGAGATGATAAGGTAAAGGACCAAGTCGAGGCTTGAGTTTCCAAGTGTGGAAGTTCCAGGAATAGTAACTAGGGGATGTTGATCCGTTCATATTCAGGTGTTTCCCTTGTGCTTTAGTCAACATGACACTCCATTCATGCTATATAAAAGCATGTTATTCCCACATTTAAGTTCCAAGTACTCCTTACGTATACCCATATTTAGATTCATATAATGAGGAGTAACCGTTTGAGACAACGATCCTAGTCTTACTCCATGATTTTGAAAATCTCAGCTTCATGAGATGAAACTCATCATGTATGTAAACGCATTTCCCACAATATGCTCAGATCTATGGACCTAGTCCAAGATTTTCTTTAACAGATCACAAGATCATGCTACATCATGTATATGCTTAGTTAGATTTCTTGAATGATTTCGTGCTTATGATTTCCTTACTCTGAGCCCTATGTACGTTCACCCACGACAAAAATGATGGTTGCAGTGTGTATTTTCAAAATGACTTTCTATTTATGCTTTAGCTGCTTGGTGTATGGAAGTTCCTGAAGTGCAGTTGTTAGTCATGCCAAGGACACAGAGAAGCTTTTGGATAGTTTAACCTATAGAGGACCATAGGATGATTATGGTGATATGCTTGAATGGTGTGGTGGCATTCATGGATGTTGGTGCAGTTAATATAGTGTTTTTCAAGTTTCACCCATGAAAGGGGTGACGAGGTGTTAGTGTGAAGTACAATCTTTTTTATGAGAAGGCTCCAGTGGAAATCTTGGACCAATAGTTTGTAAGTTTGGGGAAATAAGGAAGTAGTTTCGAGATTTATAACTCCATCATTACCAGCTCAATTCTAGTTTGAGGAACTAGTTTCTTCCTCAGTATGTTATTCAGTTTCATGTCTCTCAATTTCTCTCATGTTTTAGCATGTATCTATGTTCCATGAATCCAATTCAGTATGCATCTCAGTTTGGAGTCATTCACTCCATTAGTATTTAGTCTATATAGTTCAGTTTGGGATTGCAACTCTTTCCCTATCTTTTCAGCTCTACTAGTCACCTTTAGAGGGTGAATGTTCCCAAGGGGGAGATAATGTAAAACCTCAAAAGTCCATAAAACTAGACCTGAGGTTTGGTGTTTGATCATGCAAATAACAATGGAAAAGGCATCAGAACGAGTCTTAGTACGACTCATAGGTTCATGGCACGAGTCGTACCAAGGTCTCGTAGTACCACGACAAGAACCTATGTTTCATACCTAGACAGTATGAGTCATACTAGGGGGTCATGTGAAGGGATTAAGAGAAGTGCTCAGAGGTTGATGGGTAACCATGAGCCATGGTATGGCTCATGGTAGGAAAGGGCCAGTCGTTGTTAGTGCCCGTGATATGAGGTTCAAAGAATGACCAAGAGAAGGATAAGAAATGATGAGGCTCAGTACAGGCCGTGGTGAGAATATATGGACCATAGGATGGGTCATAGTCACAATCACATAGATTTTTAAAGAGGATATCCAGGGGTATTTTAATAAATTCCTATGCTTCTAACTCCTACGTGGCGTCATTTTGGGTCTCCTAAGAGGTCTATTAGAGGGGATTTCCTAGTCTAATCCTTCATTCTTCTCTCAATCACCATATAGTCTTCCTTTATTCTTTTCTCAAGGCTCAAGAACACCTAGGGTTCCTATCCAAAGGCTTTAAGATTCAAGTGCTAGTAGTGATTTCTCCAAGCCAGGTATGTGGGACTTCAACAAGGGTTTCCTTTCACCCTTTATCCCAATTATTTTTAGAAACCCTAGTAAATTCAATTCTCTAGAAACTATGTCTTGGGGTTTCCATTCTATGTATGATTTCCGTCGTGTTTTCCATGCTTTTCAAGGTTCTTATCATGAGTAGCATATAAAGTTCATGATTTCACTCTCAATTGCATGATGTTTACCCATGATTTGATACAAGCATGATTCCTAAAATTTAGCCCATAACTTACCATGATTTTCAAAAAGTATTGTCTGTTTTGAATATATGAGTCTACCATGATTTCAATATGCATGACTTATAATATTATTTAAACTTATGATTTTCTCATGATTTTAGTATGATCAATATGTTATGGTTCTTTAGACTCTCCCAGCACACTTTTAGATAAAGTAGTTCTAACTAGTCTTAGAACATTAGTTTTAAGACATTAGTATCAGTATGTTCATTGTCCTTTTAGGCGCTCAGGATACTTTAAGACAGTAGTTCTGACTAGTCTTAGGACATCATTTTCAGATTATCAGTATTTATGTTTAGTTGGGAGTAGTTCTTAGCATTTAGTGGGTTGGGGTTCTAGCACACCTAGGTATCAGAACTACGTGCCATATGAGGATAAGGGATCGTAGTTAATAGAGAGTGTCTCTCTTTGCCTAAGGAATATGGGATCCTTACTAGTTGAGAGTGTTTCCCTCGCCTCAAAGGGCTCATGTAGGGGTCCTCGTTAGTTGAGAGTGTCTCCTTGAACTTATGGGTGATATCACGCTAGTCATAGTTCTTACCCTTGGAAAGGTATGAACACCCTCCCAACTAGGGTTACAGGTCGGGATCTATGAGGCTCACATTAGAGTTTGTCGGTTAATAGGCTCTCCCACAATACAGTTATAGCTTCAGTTTTAGCTTCAGTTTTTCAAGGCATGGACACGACCCTTAAAACACAGTTTTACTCATATTTTCATTACTATTTTTATACTAGCATGTCTGGTCAATATTTATGCATCTCAGTTAGGATTATTGTGCTATACCTCAACTTATGCATTCAATTATATACCAAGTACAAACTTTCTCAAATTACTAGCATGTTTTAAACTTCAGTTTCATACCCCATATACTTAGAACATTTAAAGTATTGACCGCATACTCTTTATGATATATCATTTCATGATATAGATCCAGATATTCAGACTTAACCTCACGGTTACTCACATTCCATAATTGATCAACTAGTAGTGGTGGGTCCTCATTTTTTGGGTACTGGAGCTATCTTCTTTACTTTACTTATTTTATCGTGTTTTAGTTTATAGATTTTGGAGTTAGCTGGGGACTTGTCCCAGCAGCTCATCACTTAGTAGAAGCTTTTGAACATAGAGTTATTAGGTTTAGCTTTGTGGCTCAATGTTAAATTACTAGATTATCTGGTTATCCGTAAGTGAATGTTTTTTACATTTTAATTAGCTTTCACTCTGTTTTATATATAATTCAGATCATGTTAGTAATAGTCTATGCCATGGGTTAGATTGGGGTCACTTATGGCTCTAGGAATCGTGTTGCATCTACAGTGTAGACTCAAGTCATGACAAAAATAATGGACACAGGGTCCCTTGAAATCGAACAATCTCTTGAATGTACAACTTAATGTAACCTCTGCAGAATCTGTCTTCTTGATAAGGAAAAAAGCATGCTGACTTGGTATATTGGTCTATAATCAACCAAAGCAAATCACGCTTCCAAAATGAGCAAGGTAAACCTATTGTGAAGTCTACATTAATCATCTCCCATTTTCATATGGGAAGTTGTATTTCTTGAGCTAGGCCACCGAGTCATTGCTGCTCTACTTTAACTTGCTGGAAATTTGGACATTTAGATATATAGTATACTACATTCTTCATCAAGTCACTCCACCAAAAAATTTCTTTTAAATTATGGTACTTTCACGACCCGAACATGGGCCCGTATTGAGACACAGGACAAGGAACCTCGAGAGACTCCAGGTCAACCCATAGCATGAACATAACTTCTAATTCAATAAAATAAAGCATAAGATCAACATAATAATCGTAGCGGAAGTCTAAACATAACATAAAATTTGAACATACAACACAAGCCTGGAGCTTAATACAATCTATGTCTGAAAAGTCTCTATGTTTGATAAGTTGATGGGACAAGACCCCAACTAAGTCTCTAAGTATGAAACTAAAAATACGTGAACATAACTGAATAGAAAGATGCCCTCAACAGATGAGGACTCACCAATAGAGACTGGATGCTAACTCTGGAACTGGCTAGTGACGGGGCTGTTTCTAAAGATCGGAGCCTGTATCATAAAATGATACAACATAAAGTTTGCGGTCAGTACATGGAATGTACCGAGTATGCAAGGTAAGTAAAATCACTTAAGTAGGTAAAATCATTAAAACATGTATAATATAAAACATAATCAAGATAAGAATCTGAGATAAGGCTTGCATGCTATTTTCTAATTATGATCTGAACGTAACTGAACATCATAACTGAATTGAATGACTCAAAGTTGAAATATGATAATCATAAGTAAAACTGAACATTGGGTCAAACCTTCTTTAGAACATATATATGTATATATATCATGAATGATAAACATGCATAACTTAAATAATGAGGAACAATGGGAGACTCGTCATATAATAGATATTACCAGGACAGAGCTTACGTGGTCCCAACTATCACACTCAAGTGGGTAGAGACGTCTAAAGTCTTGCCAGGGCTAAGGAAGATACCATGATATAGATATCAAGCTCAAGGCCCCTTGGGGCAGGGGAAAGCTCCAAAGGAGGTCCCAAAGTATATAAGTAAACCTACGTTGGTGTTCGGTGCGTAATATGGGTATTATAAAACCGACACGCAAGTGCACGTGGTCGAACAAGTAGTAAGTGGCCTTAGTAAGCCAAGTATCGATCCCTCAGAGACTTGGGATAAGTGCAATTTGCTCAAGTATACTATATTTTTACTTCTAAATATGCTGACAACTAAATAACCAAAAATTGAATAATTTGTTTTATAAATTTTATCCTAAAGTACAAACAATTATCTACTTTGAATTTGGACTATGGATAAAAGCATGCCGAGGTTAAAGAACATGCAATGAAACTGATTATCATCATAAATTGTTTAATCTTTTCTTCCAGTTGCTAGCCAAGAACAATTGCCAAGAGATTAAAACTCTCGTATTTAATCTCACTTAAGAATCATGAACCATCCGTCTACATTTCTGTGATCAAATGCAATTCATGTTCTAGCCATACAATTTCGGTTCCTAAATTGACTAATACGGCTTTCAAGTATATTTCTATCAGGAAAGCACATCAAAACTCAATTTTCCCAAATCGAGTAAAGAATAATATCCTATTAATTCACAACTTTCCAATTTCGTGCTCTCTCGAGTGAAATCGGACTTTTTAGATCTACATTAATGTAGGCCACACACCAATGCAGTAAAAACAAGAATTAATAGAACAACATGGAAGAAGAAGATGAAAAACCATATAATCAATAATCAAAATTCATCACAAGTGTTCATAACCTCAGCAAGGAAGGGAATTAGCCACTCATTTGTGGATTAATCATCCTAAAACAAGTGTTAATCATACAAACCATTGAATTAGAGAAGAAAGAAAGAGAGAAAAAACCCTGAACTTTTCGTCCCTCAACTGCCTGTAACCCATGTCCTTGCTCCACCAAGTCTGAATTATGAAAAATACACTTAAGTGTTCTATTTATACTAGTGGGAATTTTTCCCGGAATAATGAGCAACGTATCACGGAGTGCATCGCGGAGCACTGCCTCCGTGACACGCCGTGAACGCGGACCCTTACTGGAACTGGGGGTCCGGGAAATCAAACACCAACGTGGCACGGCGTGCAACGCGGAGGCTAGCCACCGTGCCACGGAGCAGACGTGAACCTCCACTGGAAATTGGTGAATTTTCACCCTCCAGGCAGAATGCCTCCGCGATGGCAGCGTGACACGGCTCCATCGTGGAGCCCCTTTAATTTGTGCAGTCCAATGCCTTTTTCCTTGCTCGATTCCAAGTCCAACTCCGATATCATCCAACATGCATTTTAGCTCCTCGAAATCACATTTTACCTACAAAACAATGCTAATCATGTTGGTTAGTTAAATTCACATTTTATTACCAATTACATGAAAATGTATACGCATTGCTAGATAAACAAGGCGAAAATGGTACTTTTGAGTATCACTTGGGCATATAAATCTGCCCAAGATCACTTACCCCACACTTAAATCCTTGTTCGTCCTCGAACAACAAACAGACAATTCATGCAATTTACATCCCAACCCTAGCTACTATGGTGCGACAATTTAAGCTACGGTCATACCGATCATTCAATATTGCAAATCATCAAGAAAACATGCATGGTCTTAACAATGCAATGACCTTCAATACATTAAGACTTCCTAGACTTTAAGAATCGACTCTCGATATTGGCAAACTCATGCAAATCAGCTAATCAAGATATCCGACACGAAAATCAGTCTTTCCTCAAGCATGTGCCCTCACAACTCAAGAGAATCTTCCCCCTTTTTGCTCATGTGACATACAAACATTCAAGTAGGGGCATGTAAAAACAAGTTCACTCTCTCTCCCAAAAGAATTCACATGCATCATGTCATGACCCATAAGCTTGCCCTTAGTGTATTACTCCACTAATATAAAGAAATGTAATGTAAGATCACGTAGGCCTTTAATGGGTTGTAATGGAAGCTATGGAACTAGTATATATTGAATTAGCCAATAATAGCCACTAGCATCCTTAAGCGCCTTTGCGACACATTCCCATCAACTCATGGACATTGTTTCTCTTTTTTCTTTTTTCATCATCCCCTTCTTGATGATTTACTTTAGTATGGCCCATTTCATTCAGCACACTTGACACAATAACAAAGATTATTCATGCACCTTCATTATCGTTTATTTATAACCAGTGCACCTTCAACCTTTTCTTTTCTTTCCTCACTCTGCTTTTCTTTTTCTTTTCACCATTCTCACTCTTTGACACTTTGGGAAAATTATTTTCTCTTCTTAAGCGCTTAAGAGTTTTGTATAGACTTTATGGCTAATGAAAAGAAAGAATTAAGCTCAGTTTATACTTTTTGGACAAAAGAAAGAAATAATCGGCTAAAGGCTCAATGGGCTGACTAGGGTATACAATCACAGAAAGGGGGAGTATAACAAGACAAAAAAATTAGAAAATCTCGGGTAAAACAAAGAAATGCCTACATCCTTTCCTACAATACACCTCCTTCATTTCGTTTCGTACACACACCAGGCAAGTTCTAGACACTTCACAATAGCATGGAATCACAATACCTCACTTCACACTTTATGCACATGCTCGATTCAAGATGCATTCACAGAGTCTTCAATCAGCTAATTACATGAATTCAAACATTAAGCCTCAATCACACCGAATCAAACTCTACAGCCTAGGTATCTCAACATATTTACAAAATTTCATGCTTTCATACGTATCACTTTTGCATTTTGAATATCAGGTACAACACGCAACCAAAATTTCGCAACCATATAGTAACTACAGGTTCCAGGATGCAATCCACCAAAGAAAAACAAAAAATAATTGGAGAAAAAAACTACTCCTACTGACTACATTTCCCTTAAGACGGTCGTCATCCATCCATCATAGGGAACGGTCACTAACTAAGACGTCGGTTCAATGGGACCCTTCTCGGTAAAAGAACCGAAAACAAATGCCGAGAAACCCAAAATTAAAAAAATTGAAAATTTTTGCAAAACATCGATCATTTCGATAGCAAAAGAAAAATTTATGTACAAAATATTTACAAAATATTTTAAATATGTACAAAATATTTTCGCAAAATTTTAAAAATATCGATCAGTTTGATAAACCAAAAATATTTACAAAAAATTTTTACCGAATCAGCTGGCAACATTCCACAACACACATCAATTCCACAAATATGTACAGATACAAAACAATTTAAAAATTCACAAACACAGGGAAGCATAACATACAAAAATACAAAGGAAAACATACAAGCAAACCAGCCCATCCCAGCACCTAACAACTCCCACCCCACACTTAAACCAAACACTGTCCCCAGTGTTCACAAAAATTAAATAGCACAAAATCGGGTGGTGGAACTCCCTGATCAGTCAAAGTATTCCACTTCTTCATCAGGTGCTGCTGCCTCATCTCCCATGTCTGAGTCGCCTCCGTCGTCGTCATCAGACTCCACATCGGAGTCCTCCCGATGTGTCTCCTCGTCCATGGGGACATCATCGTCTGTGGGCTCTACAAAAGCTGGCCCCACTTGTCATAGAGCCCTGGCATTTTCGCCAAACAGGTAATCTAGCTCGAGCTGCCATAGCTCCTCCTCCGTGGCTGGTCTCCCACCGATCCTTAGCTGGAGCATTTGCATCCCATACATCCGCGCCATGTACTGGTCATCACGAGCATGTCGCTCGCCAAGTGTCAGCACTGGCCTGTGGGTGGTGTCGGGAGCCTTAGTTTTGGTCACATCCAAGGCCCGCCGCTCCAACTGCGGGATATAATCCAAAGCCTCCTCCTCGACGTCGAGGCCTCTGAGAAAGGTGGTGAGTAGTCCACCGAAACCATACCTGTGGCCCTGGTGCAATTGGGCTCTCTTCATGGCAGATATAATGAACGCCCGGACATTAATCTCCAGCCCTTTCATCAGGGCGTACACCAGGCAAACACGGTCCCGGGTCACATCAGTCATGTGTATCCTCGGGATTAGGCACGAGCAGACTATCTTCAGCCAGATTCGGGCTTCCCTGTTCATTTGAGAATATCGCAGAGTCTGGTGGTAGCCCCTTTCCTTGTGCCTGCTCCATCTAGCTATAGATCGAGCCCCACACAGTGTGCGTCTGATGTCGGCATACGGTGGGGTAATGTTCAGCTGTCTAAGGACGTGGGCGTCTGTGTCCCGCGCTCCTATGATGGCATTGAGTTGGTGGGGTTCCAGAGTGACTAGCTTCCCTCTGATCTTGATGGTGTGGCTTCTGATTGACGGGTTCCAATTAGCATAGAACTCCCGGACCAGGTGCAGGTTGCATTCTTTGGGCTCCTGAAATATGAAACCGAGCCCAGCTGCCTCGATCCGGTGAACCATTCAGGGGAACTCCTGTGCTAATGGCTCCTGTGCTATATGCTCCTCGGGGAAATATTTGTTCTCTTTGTGCTAGGCATACCACTTTTTCCCCTCGTCAGTCACCCATCTCGTTCCGTATTGGTGGCGCTGGCCGCGTGGAACTGCTGGTGCAGCTGGGACTGCTGTGCCCAGTCTGAGTCTTTTCCTTCCGATGCCTGAAGTTGATGCATCCTTCCCTTTATCTTGCCTGCTTTCCATTTTGCCTGTCAACACAAGTAAACAAGCTCAATGTCAAGCTAAATGAATATTAACTTCGGCTAAGGTCGGGTTGCGCTAAGTTTACCCTACACTTAGTCCTTAGCTACAGTTACGATACTACGGCAAGAATAACTTTATTTACACCAATCAACCAACTATACAATCATGCTTAGTGCGTTCAAACGAAAATTCGACGGTATAACTTCTGTGTACTACTCAGACTTCGTACAGCTAATTCCAATCACTACCATTGCTAGCATTTTAACCATCGCACTTAGCAAAGAAAAACAACGAAACAAAAACAACAACAAAAATTCTATACAAATGAGCCTATACAACCAACCAAGTTTGAACAAATTTCAACATTTTCCCAAACTCAAGAATTCATCGTCAATTAACATTCAAACAATTTTTTTTACAATGACTCATCTCATTTCACAAGTACACCCCGGCATACAATTCATGATTTCAACACATTACGAACTTCAAATTCAACAACAAGCCCTAGAATTGATTTCTTCCATCAAATTCGAATAATTCATGCAATCGACAAGTTCAAACAATCAAAACGATATTCAAAACATTTATCAATCAACAAATAACTCGAATTCATGCTTAATTTCAACTTAGGGCAATTTATCTCACCTCCCATGCTTAATTTCGAATAAAATCGACAAAAACTCTAGAGAGAATCGGAAAACATACCTTGTAGTTGAATAAGCGAAGAAAACTTGGTAATTTGTTGCCTTAAGCTGTGGCACGTTGATGGGAGAGGGGTTTTGGGACATTTGGTCGCGGAGGAAAATGAAAATGAGGGGAAAAGGGGAGAATTCGGGGTTTAAAAAGTAGAAAAACATGTGGGTCACCCGGTAACCCGGTGTGACCCATCACAATTTACACGGCAACGTGTCACAGAGTGCATCGCGGTGCACTGCCTCCGTGACACGGAGCCATCGCGATAGCTTTCAGGAAATTTTAAAATTTCCGGGTTATACCTCAACGTGTCACGGAGGGTAACGCGGAGGTCCTCCTCCGTGACATGGAGCTATCGCCCCAGCTCACTATCTTCTACATTTTATTAATTTTTCATACTTCGCCTTTTCCTTCATGATTCCGTGCACATTTTTCTCCGTTTAACCTGAAAATCATCTCACTAAACGAAATTGGTTAGAATAATAGGTTTCACCTAACTAACAATAAAAAAGACTAACTAAAATGAAAAATTTGTAATAAATCAAGAAAAAGAAAAAGTAAAATCTATTTACACTTTACCAGATGAAAGAAAAAAGAAAAAAAAAATTTCACGGGTTGCCTCCCGTGCAGCGCCTGGTTTACCGTCTCGGCTCGATGTCATTTATGCTCAATTGTCCGCTAGGGTGATGGACGATTTCTCTCGATCATTGTCCTCCCCCCAGTAATGCTTACACCTATCCGGTGGTCTTCCCATTAACTCTCGGGAATGCTTCATCTGCTTAGCATTACCATGATCAATCACATTGATCACCGAGAGTTCATCATTCACCATCGGGAGCTTGGGTGCCTTGTACACATCAAACACCTCTACCTTGTCGTGTGCTCGCATTGTCAGTTGCCCCGCAGCTACGTTGATTAACGCTTTCCCGATTGCCAAGAAGGGTCGTCCCAAAATAAATGGGACTTCCGCGTCTGGTTCAAAATCCAAAACAATAAAATCTACCGGGAAAATTAGGGAGCCAACTTGCACTAGAACATCCTCAACAATGCCATCCGTCCTAGCTAAGGATCGGTCCGCCAACAGCAAGATTACGGTTGTAGGTCTAGGACTCCCTAGACCCAACTTTCTGAATACCAAAGATGGCATCAGATTTATGCTCGCTCCCAGGTCACACAATCCACGAGCTCGGATGCTCTGCCCAATAGTAAGATGGATAGTAAAACTCCCAGGGTCTTTTAGCTTTGTGGGCAGTCTGTTTTGGATCCGGGAAGTGCACTCCTCAGTTAAAGCCACCGTGGCATACTCAGTCAAACGAGTTTTGTTTTCCACGATGTCCTTTATGTATTTGGCATATTTAGGCACTCCCTGCAAGACATCAACAAGAGGTAAGTTAACATGTACCTGTTTAAGCACCTCCATGAATTTCTTGAAACACGCCTCCTCTTTGTGTTTCTTGAGTCGTTGAGGGAACGGGGGTGGAGGTCTTTCTGATTCAGCTTCTTTGGTCTTCCCCCTTTCCGAACTTTGCTCCCCCTCAACTTCTGCTGCTCCCGAATTTTGAGGTGGTCTTTCTGGTTCCACCTCCTTCAGCTGCAAACCACTCCTTGTGGTCACTGCATTTACCTGCTTGGGATTCAGATCCGTGTCGCTTGGCAGTCCTCCTCTAGGCCTTGTATTTTGGGCACTAGCAAATTGCCCAAATTGATACTCAAGAGCCTTGGTCGCTAACTGGTTATTTTTCACTTCGGCTGCCAATTTAACATAGTCAGCGTGCAATTGTACTTGGTTAGCGATCATGTTATTGAACATCTCCTCAATGCTGGGTGATAGGTGGTGGAGGAGGTGCATTGTTATTTCTAAATTGAGATTGGTAGTTCTGTTGCCCTCCTTGTTTCCTTTGCACACCCTGACCCGAACTTTGGCCTTGATGGTTGTTGCTACCCCATGAAAAATTTGGATGGTTCCTCCAATTTGAATTGTAGCTACTCCCATACTGCTGATGATTTCTTTGTGCATTCCCCACAAAGTTTACTGAATCAGGATTGGCTCCACAGCACTCAGCTGAGTGCTCACTGCTTCCACACACTTCACACCACAATTGCTGGACTGCATTAACTGGAGCTGAAGGCTGGTTCAATGCCATGTTGCTGAAGTGGTTGTTCAATTGATTTTGCAAGGCAGCTATCTTTGCAGCGATAGCTGTAAATCCATCCACTTCAAGCACTCCTGCTGCTTTCCTTGTTCCACCTCGTGATGAATCAGCATTCCATTCTGGATTGCCCTGTGAAATCCGATTTAGCAAGGTGTACAGCTCCTCATAAGTCTTTTCCAGCGCTTACCCTCCAGCTGCTGAATCTAGCAATATTTTGGTATGGGGTTCCAAACCCTCAATAAATGTGTGCACTAACACGTCATTGGACTGATGATGATGAGGACAGTCCCGCAACATGGATTTAAATCTCTCCCAGGCTTGATATAAATTTTCTCCCTCCCTCTGTTTGAAACTTAGAATTTGACTTCTAAGTCTTGCTATTTTGCCAGAGGGGAAAAACCTTATCAAGAACTTTCGTGCAAGATCATCCCACGTTGAAATAGAATTTGGTGGCTCAGCTTTCAACCACCTCTTGGCTTCTCCGAGTAATGAGAACGGAAATAATGTAAGCCGAACATAATCAGGTGACACGCCAGCGGGTATATAAGTGTCACTTATCTCCAAAAAGTTTTGGAGATGCTGTTGTGGGTCTTCATGAGGGAGACCGGTAAATTGCCCGCTTGTGTGCAACAATTGCACCATATTTTGATAGAGTTCAAATCTCCTTCCAGGCTCTGGTTTGCGGATACTGGATGTAACATTGTTGGCATGTGGGATTGCCACCTCGCGAACTGGCCTTGCTGCTGCTTCTTCGGGCACTAACACTGCCCTTACTACCGGTGGATTTTGTTGCTCCATAATGGTCTGTCTGAGCAACTGCAGCTTTCTTTGTAGAGCTTCTCTCCGTTTACTGTGAAATATACGTTCAGGCTCTATATAAGATTCCACCAGCTCTCTGTCTCTTGCCAGTGTTCACAGCAATTAAGTCTGCAAAATACAGGCTAAGACCAAGTTGTCAACACTTAAGAAAAGAAAATAAAAATACAGTAAAATTAACACTTGATACAAATTCACCAATTGCCAAGTCCCCGGCAACGGCGCCAAAAACTTGTTCGGTGCGTAGTATGGGTATTATAAAACTGACACGCAAGTGCACGTGGTCGAACAAGTAGTAAGTGGCTTAGTAAGCCAAGTATCGATCCCTCAGAGACTTGGGATAAGTGCAATTTGCTCAAGTATACTATATTTTTACTTCTAAATATGCTGACAACTAAATAACCAAAAATTGAATAATTTGTTTTATAAATTTTATACTAAACTACAAACAATCATCTACTTTGAATTTGGACTATGGATAAAAGCATGCCGAGGTTAAAGAACATGCAATGAAACTGATTATCATCATAAATTGGTTAATCTTTTCTTCCAGTTGCTAGCCAAGAACAATTGCCAAGAGATTAAAACTCTCGTATTTAATCTCACTTAAGAATCATGAACCATCCGTCTACATTTCTGTGATCAAATGCAATTCATGTTCTAGCCATACAATTTCGGTTCCTAAATTGACTAATACGGCTTTCAAGTATATTTCTATCAGGAAAGCACATCAAAACTCAATTTTCCCAAATCGAGTAAAGAATAATATCCTATTAATTCACAACTTTCCAATTTCGTGCTCTCTCGAGTGAAATCGGACTTTTTAGATGTACATTAATGTAGGCCACACACCAATGCAGTAAAAACAAGAATTAATAGAACAACATGGAAGAAGAAGATGAAAAACCGTATAATCAATAATCAAAATTCATCACAAGTGTTCATAACGTCAACAAGGAAGGGAATTAGCCACTCATTTGTGGATTAATCATCCTAAAACAAGTGTTAATCATACAAACCATTGAATTAGAGAAGAAAGAAAGAGAGAAAAAACCCTGAACTTTTCGTCCCTCAACTGCCTGTAACCCACGTCCTTGCTCCACCAAGTCTGAATTACGAAAAATACACTTAAGTGTTCTATTTATACTAGTGGGAATTTTTCCCGGAATAATGAGCAACGTGTCACGGAGTGCATCGCGGAGCACTGCCTCCGTGACACGCCGTGAACGCGGACCCTTACTGGAACTGGGGGTCCGGGAAATCAAACACCAACGTGGCATGGCGTGCAATGCGGAGGCTAGCCACCGTGCCACGGAGCAGACGCGAACCTCCACTGGAAATTGGTGAATTTTCACCCTCCAGGCAGAATGCCTCCGCGATGGCAGCATGACACGGCTCCATCGCGGAGCCCCTTTAATTTGTGCAGTCCAATGCCTTTTTCCTTGCTCGATTCCAAGTCCAACTCCGATATCATCCAACATGCATTTTAGCTCCTCGAAATCACATTTTACCTACAAAACAATGCTAATCATGTTGGTTAGTATAAATTCACATTTTATTACCAATTACATGAAAATGTATACACATTGCTAGATAAACAAGGCGAAAATGGTACTTTTGAGTATCACTTGGGCATATAAATCTGCCCAAGATCAGTTGGCGCGTAGTTTTGAGGCATTGGGTTGACTGACCCTTAGCCTACTCGGTGCTAGACACTACTCCCAAAAATATGCATATGCTCTCCATAATTTTCAATGAAGATGACCACCGTCTAGTGATGAATCTAAATAATAACATACATGCATAATCAAAAATCATAACATGAGGAGCCTTGGCTTGAATCATACCACAAGCTGAATAAAATTGGGAGTCTAGATTCCAAAACCATGTGGTAAGCTAATTGACATGAAATCATAAATCATACTTGAACATATGAGCTTTCCCAATACTTAAACATTATTAAAAATACTTGATTCTCTTGAAAACATGATCATAGGCATGAGTAACTTGAAAACATGCTTTTCTCATAAATATCTCAACATACTTGAACATACATCATAGATCTTAACATTCATGAACTTTTTCATGGATGGGTATCATAATTTATAAAACTTGAAAACATGATTTATAATTGAAAACATTGTAGAACTTGCCCATGAATCTTAATTCAACAATAGAAACATGTTTAGATCATACCCATGGTAGAAACTTAGGGAATTCATGCATTGGGTAAAACCCCATAGGATCAACATACAAATTTTCATGAATTAGAGAGGGATTCGGCATGGGTGTGAACAATTTTACCCATTCATAACCCTACATACCTAAGAGAATCTGATTCTACAACTCCCTTGATTGCCCAATGAAGAATTGATGACCTCTCCAAAGCCTCTAAACTTGCATGCATGAATTAGGAATAGCTTAGGATGAACTTACCCCTCTTAAAACTAACTATTCATAGCTTAAAACGACGTAGTTTAGGCCTTAGGATCATATGAATTATGGAAACGTTCTTAACAAACTCGCAGGAAAAAACAAACTGCCAGTCCCAACAAGGGACTGGATGAGTTGTCGTCCATGGCCATGAGTGGTGGCCTTCCATCCATCGTTTTCACTGGAAACTTCATCAAGATTGCCACCATGAGGAACTTAACAACCCGTTATTGGTGCCCACGACTCGTGGTCACCTTCCGTCACCCTTACTGTCGAGAAATTACCTGGGTGTCACCATGGGCGACACCACGAATCGTGGTGCTCCCGTTGAGTTATAGTGAGGAACCTTCAAGTGCACTGTCTAAGCTTCTTCATCTTTCAACAACCCTTATCCAAGGCTGACCTGACGAGTCGTGATGCTGACCACGACTCGTGGTCAAATCCGTTAGCCACTCAAAACCTAAAATTTCCAACTAAGTCCAACTTCACACCACGAGGCACCCGATGACTCGTGGTCATTTTGAATGGTCACAGGACGACTCGTTCTGTGACCTAGTGTAGAAAATCCCATTTTCTTCATTTCAACTCCCTGATCTGATCTTAGGGCTTTCGGGGTACAATAGGTACATCTTTGTAGAACCTGGATGGATCAGAATACCCGGAGCTGAAAACTTTTGCCATAATTCTTTTTTAAAGTCCGTCAATGTCTAGAGCACATAATATTTTGGTACCTTAAAGTACCATCTCCGTTTTACTCAAAAGATTTAGTCTTATGCTTGTGAATCCCCTCCTTCCATTGGAGCAAGATAGAATCATTATACTGCTTTGCCATTACTTTTGTAACTAGGGATGATTCTGCCCTATTTTGAATAATCACACCACCATCCACAAAGTGTAAAAGCAAACTCCTAAGGCTTACCAATCTATGAACATATCTTTCCAATTTTTAATGACCCATTTTTCTTTACGGGGAAGTAAGTCCAGAACACCTTATTTTTCCTAAGTACACGGTGGAAAATGATGGGGGACTTATATTTAGACTTGAGTGTGAGGAATGGAAAAGGTGCAGGAAAATTTTGAGCTACTAGTTAACGAGGACCACTGCAGCGAGACCGTCATGACGGCCAAAGGTTTGCTGTAGCAGGAAAGAAGGACTAGACATTGGGTTCATCGTGGCGGGGTCCTGGACGCCATAACGGATCTGCTGCAGTAGATGACGGGAGGTAGTGTGATAGTTTATGTTTGAATTTTGGGTTTTCTCACTCATAACTCTAAGGCATAACTTTTGAGAAAGGTGTGGGTGATTTTTCAGAGGTTGAGGCAATTATTCATCCTAAGGTAAGATTCTTAACTATCTTTTATCCCTTTCGATTCCCTAACACCCTTGAATCAATGAGTGGTCTTAGATGGTATTCTTTGACATAGAAACCCTTGGTTAGGTAAACCAGGGAGAATGGATGAGAAAGGTTGGTTGTTGATTCCTAGGCATAAAGGTGGGTAATTAACACTTTCTAAGATGAATGTATTATAGAATGCCTAGCTCACTATGGTTTAAGACTGAGAATATGATAAAAGTTGAACCTTTTTGCATTATAACTGATTATAAAGAGTTTTTGGGGTAAAAACATCCAAAAATAGGTGGGAATAACCTAGGTAGGGATGGAACGTGATAAATTAATCCTTGAAATGTCAAATTTGACCATGATATCGGGTAGGATCAGGGTAAAATTGAATTTCTAGGCCCAAATAAAGTGTTAGATGATTGAACGTGATTTCCTTTAATTGTGTTAGATTTTGAACATTTGAAGGCTTTACGAAAAGGCAAAGCTCTTGCGAAATTGCTGCATTTCGTCTTTCGGTATCGAGGTAGGTTGTGATTTCATTAGGAGTTAGACTTTATATAATGATATGTATATGTTTTGAGTGAAAATATGCTTAGTTAGTTTTTTACACTAATTATTGCTAATAGAATGATATGTTAATTATGTTTGTGAACTGAACTTGAGATGATGGTTATTAATAATGTTGTGAAATTTGGGTGCATTGAGAAGTTATATGTGTTCTTTTGAATTGCCATGTGTGTAGTTGAATATTTGTCAATAAAACCAAGTTGATAAAGGTAACATGATGCATCCAAAAGGTCATACAAATTGACTGAGTGTTAACAACTAAATATGAGAATGTAAGTGGATAACATGCTTTATCCTGAGATGAGTACCTCGTGCCCAAGAGGAGCATCTAGATGAGCAGATTTAAATGAGTGGCTCGTGTTCGAGGGAAGTGTCTAGACAAGCAGATGAGTGGGAGCAGGTACCACATCGGTACAGTACATGGATTTCTAGAGTCCCCTGTAGGTCATGAATGGAAGGCAGAAATAAGACCCTCTGGTATGTGTGTACAATGATATATCGTGTGAGAGTGTGTAGTGATGTGATGGAAGCGCGTGCTCAACATATTACCAATGTTGTGATAGTGAAGGAGAGTTTCATAATGAGGATTCATATGTATATCCAATGTGATAAGTTGATGAATTGATTGTTGAGAATTCATATGTATGTCTAACGTGATAAGTTGATGAATTAATGAGGATTCATGTGTATATCTATTGTGATAAGTTGATGAATTAATTGTTAAGGATTCATATGTATATCAAATGTGATGAGTAGATGAATTGATCGTTGAGTTACTATCATCCATAAACCTATTCAGAGTTGATAAACTGATTGTAAGAATTTTCTAAGTGAGGAACCTAATATTGACAGCTTGGTCGAGTTACTGCCTATGCAGTACCACTGCAGCGGTAATCTTAACATTGTGTCGAGGCCATTGTCGCGGTCATACCACCGTTGCAGTGAGGCCAAAACTAGTAAGCAGGCTAGTTTTCAACCTTACTCTGAATGATTCTAGAAATATGGTTATGTGATGTTTATCTTCTTTAGTGAATGTATGTTGTTTCGCATGTATATATGTTATTATTTAAGGTTGGTTGATAATGCCTAACAGTACATCATGTCGCGGTGATGCTATTCCTGCACTTCTTTTCTGAGTGCAGACTGTGATCAGGAAGTTCCTTTTGACCTCATTTGTAGAGCAACAGCGAGATAATCTAGCTCAGGGTGAGCTGAATTTTGTCATGCTGACAATGGTTATGTAAATGTTATCTGGTATAATGACTTTCAGTTTGTGAGAATGATATAGGAGAACCTGGTTAATGTTTTCTTCCTTAATTATTACATTATTTCAGCAATTTCATCAGGAGTACTTATATTATGTTATACTTGAATGAATTAGTTGGGATGCATTAGTTTCCCTACCAAGGGGGATTAGTGTGGGTGCCAATCACGGGCCCGTGGGTCGTGAAATAATTCCTTCTTACCCTCATTGACATAAGCTAGAATTCGCATGGATAGTCGACTAAGAGCCTCGGCTACCACATTATCCTTTCTTAAATGGTAGAGAATATCAACATTTGAATCCTTGAGTAACTCAAGCCATATCCTTTATCTAAGGTTCATCTTTTTCTATTTGAAAATGAACTGAAGACTTTTGTAGTCTGTGAAGATATCCATATGAACTCTAAACAAATAGTGATGTCACATCTTTAGCACAAACACTATGATAACTAACTCTAAGTAATGTGTTGGATAATTTCTTTCGTGAATTTTCAGCTGCTTGAAACATAGGCTATGACTTTCCCATTTTGTATCAAAACAAAACCCAGACCTATTCCTGAAGAATCACAGTAAACCATGAACTCATCCACTACAGTAGTCAAGTTCACCTTTATTTCATGAAAACTTTTCTTGCAACCATCAGACCATTGGAATTTGGTATTTTTCTTGGTCAATTTAGGCAATGGGAAAGATATAGAGGAAAAACCTTCTACAAATCTTCTATAGTAACCTGCTAAATTCGAGAAGCTCCTAATCTCTATGGGACTTGTAGGCCTTGGATAATTCTTCATAGCCTTGATATTTTTGAAATCAACCTTAATACCCACTCCAAAAACCATACGGCCTAGGAATGCTACTGATTTTAGCCAAAACTCGCATTTAGAAAATTTAGCTTACAGATGGCAATCTTGAAGAGTCTTCAACACTAACCTAAGGTGATTTGCATGTTCATCCTCACTCTTTGATTATACTAAGATGTCATCAATGAACAAAATCACAAAGAGATCAAGATAAGGTTTGAATAATGTAACACCCAAAAAGTCCCTAAGACTAGACCCGAGGAGTGAAACAAAGAAATCAGAAAAATCTGTACCAGGTACAGGATGAGTCGTTCAGTGACCCATCAAATGACTTGACAGGTTTTTGAGTGACCCGTTAGGTAGTAGCAAGTTGGATAAAATGTTATTTTCCAGAAGCCACGACCAATAGGGTGATGAGTCGTTAAGTGTGATGGGTGATTGAAAAACTCAAGATTTAGAGGGTCATGACGAGTGGTGAAGTAATATATTAAGTGCAACAGCGAATTGTTAAGTGGAGGTGTCAAATCAAGATTAGAAAGTTTAAATTCAGGCCAGTAACGATGAGGGAACTTGACGAGCCATCAAGTGGCCTAATGAGTCTTTAGGTTACTCGTTGGGACTTGCAATGTGTTTTTTTAGCCGAATCATTAAGTTTATTTTCACAATTCCAAAGTTTCTAACTCTTGAAATAAGTAATTTTAATCCTTCTAAAGGTTTTTTAAAGGGTTTTAATCATCCTAAACCCTCATTCTACTCCTAACACCCCTTAGCGAAGATTAAATCCCCTCAAAAGAAGCTAGGGTTCTTTATCAAATCTTCCTCAATTTCCTTTTGAGTTTCTATTCAAGTTGAAAATTCTTTAAGCCCAGGTATATAGGATTATGAATGGGGTAAATTCTTCCACCCTCATGCGCAATTTCATCGCAATTCCATGATTTCAAGTCTCTAGGCATATCAAATTAAATTCTAGGTTTTTACCCAAATTTTCATGAAATCTTCTATGTTATCTCTACGGGTTTAATCCTTCTCATGTTTCAATTGATGTTTTATAGGTATTATGCTAAGGTTGACACTCAATTCATTCACGAATTTATGATTTCAAGTTTATGAAGATTATGCCCTATTATGCATGATTTATAATTTCCAAGCTTATGAGTCCATGATTTCTAGTATGATGAATTACCAAAGTATGCATGAATATTATGAATTCTTAGACTTATGATTTCATGATTTTGGCAAGCCCATGTAAAGTTAAGTATGTTTATCATGATTTTAGCCAAGGCTTACAATATCAGTTTTAAAGAGATATTTGGAGTCAAGACTCCTCAATGTTCAGATTTAAGCTATGTTTTGAGAATATGGTTATGAGCAATATGCGTGTTTTGGGAGTAGCGTCAAACACCGGGTAGGCCAGGGATTCTGAGGACCCGGTCTCTGAGCTATGCGCCAACATAGGATAATCTTATTTGGGACCTCTTAAGAGAGTGTTTCCCCTGCTCGAGGGTACACCGTGATATCACACCCTATTTGTCCTTTGCCCTGCCAAGGCTTAAGATGGCTCTTCTCTAAGTGGGAAAGATGTGGATCATCATGCGCTCAAACATGATGGTTGTCGATTATGACGAAGCCTCTAATTGTTCCTCATGTTTTCAATTACTTATGTTCACAACTTATGATATCATGTGTTATACCATTTTTGATCCATTGATCAGTTTATGAGTTCTCAATTATGATTTCAAGCATGACAAGATATATAATTTCTATTTCTAAACCTTGGGTAATTATGTTCAGATTACTATGAGTAGCTTATAATTATGTATACTTCAGATGTATGGCTTTCAGCATGTCACCCTTACTCTCATGATTTATCTTGATTTATATTCATGATTTCAAACTATCATTTTTCCAGCATGTTTTACTTTCTCTACATATTTAGTACATTCAAAGTAATGAGTCCATACTCTATGCAATATTGTCTCATGATATAGGTTTGGGTTATCCATCTCAATCTCGTCATTAGCTCACTCCTACTCAGACCAGCTAGTTTTTCTCCAGTCATGGGTGAGTCCTTTTTGAGGACGTTATCAGCTTTATGTTTTTATCATATCTTTCAGTGTTAGACTTATTGAGTTAGTTGGGGGTGTTGTCCCATCAGCTCGTTGTATAAGTAGAGGCTTTTTAGAAAATCATGTATAGACAGTTCAACGTTGTTGTTTTACGCTTATGCTTTTGTTCTTATGATACGCGACTTTCGCTTATATCATGCTCATGCTTTATGTTTTCTTAGTAAGGCTCTTATAATGTTATGTATGTGCCATGGGTTAGCTTGGATCCCTTCATGGTTCTAGGTCCCATGTCTCGTTTCGGGGTCTTAGCTCGAATCGTGACAAAATTGGTATTAGAGAAAGGTTTAGGTGTGTTCTAGGGTGTCTGAAAGCCACATTAAGTAGAATCATTTCCATGGGTGTGAAGTGCACCACACTTATAGGGGAGTGGCTATAAGACCTTTTAGGAAATTTCCCTTCTTTCATGATCTATGTCGTGCGATGAAGTACATCTATCTATTCCCCTAACTTGTGTTAAACACATTTGTAGAAATATGCCTCCATGCCTAGTCAACGAACAAGAAATGGAAACTGAAATAGCCATGGCAATGGAAATGGCTATGGCAATGGCAATGGAGATCTGCCAGCCCCTCCAGCTCCAGCGGATCCCTTGCTCGAGAAGGTTACTCATGTCGAGTTTAGGGCCGCTTTTTAGATGTTGGATCAGGCTATGACATCCTAGGTCAACCAGTAGGCAGTGGCCCATGTCCACCAGAATGGAAATGCGACAGCAGCGATAGTGCGAGATTTCCTCAAGATGACCCCACCTGAGTTTCTTGAGTTAAAAGTGGATGAGAACCCACATGAGTTCATAGAGGAGGTTGAAAATATCACCCAGATTATGGGGGTTATTGAAGAGGAGAGTGTAGACTTAGCCTCCTATTAGCTGAAGGGGGTTGCTCACATATGGTACCGAGAGTGGAAGGAGAGCAGGGGAGTTGGTGAGATTCCTATTGGTTGGAATGAGTTTGTTACCGCTTTCTGGGATAGATTCTTTCCTCGAGAGTTAAGAGAAGCAAGGGCAGCTGAGTTCGTCAATCTGAAGCAGAACAAAATCACTGTCCAGGAGTATGCCTTGGAGTTTACCCAGTTATCCAACTATGCACCGGAGATGGTGGCCAATCTGAGGGCTCGTATGAGCAAGTTCGTGAATGGAGTGGCAGATTCATTAGTCAAGGAGTGCATGTGGATCAATGGTATAGATTTCTCCTGGATGATCATATATGTCCAGCAGATAGAGACGGTGTAGATGAAGGAAAAGGAGAGAGAGGCCAAGAGGGCCAAGATAGGGAGTTATGGGCACTTTCAGTAGAGATCCGGTGGTGGCATCGCCATCAGTTCCACCAGAGGTCATCAGCTCCAGCTCCGATGTCAGCTAGCGTTTATCCAAACCCAAACATGACCATAGGAGCGAAATATCAGGCTCTAGAGGTCAGAGGAGCATGTCAGGGGAGCACACCTTTCCAACTTCTAGGAAGTGTGGCAGGAAGCACCCTGTCGAGTGCTTGGTGTGTACTGATGGTTGTTTCAGGTGTGGGAAGCCTGGACATATACTCAGAGACCATCCTTCAGCTAGGTAGTGTGACGGTAGAGGCCATGCCCCAACTACCACTTCACCAGATCGCCCATCTCAACAGGGTACCTCTTCTAGTGCGGGGGGCTAACAATGCTAGAATAGGTTCTACACACTATCATCTCAACGAGAGAAAGAGGTATTGCTCGATGTGGTTACTGGTATGTTATGAGTATTCCATCTTGATATGTATGTATTGTTAGATCCAAGGGATACTTCATCTTTCATGACTTCTTATGCTACTATTAGTTTTGAAGTCGGTCTTGAAATCCTATCAGAACCCTTCTCAGTCTCTACTCCTGTTGG
Source organism: Datura wrightii (assembly GCA_035772735.1). Taxonomy (NCBI): domain Eukaryota; kingdom Viridiplantae; phylum Streptophyta; class Magnoliopsida; order Solanales; family Solanaceae; genus Datura; species Datura wrightii. The sequence goes on from JASDFA010000018.1 coordinate 153,102,462, forward strand.
TGAGCCAGTTTTAGCTCATCGGGTGTACCGAATTGCCCTGTCACGATTCTTCAAAAATTCGCCTTGGCTGACTTAGTGGAATTAGACATGACCAATTTTGATTTTATATTTGGTATGGATTGGTTAAATACTTGTTATGCTTCAGTCGATTGTAGAACCCGTACGATAGAGTTTCGATTTCCAGGTGAACCAGTCCTAGAGTGGAAGGAGTAGTTTAGTTGTTCCTGTAGGTTGCTTTGTTTCCTATCTCAAGGCCAAGAATATGATATCCAAGGGTTGTGTGTACCATCTAGTTCGGGTCAAGGATTCTACATCTAAGACCCCGACTCATCTGTCAGTTCCAATTGTGTATGAGTACCCGGAGGAGTTTCCAGATGATCTACCAGGAGTATCTTCCGAGCGAGAGATTGACTTTGGTATTGATCTTCTCTTAGATACACAACCCATATCCATTTCTCCTGACAGGATGGCTCCATCCAAGCTAAAAGAGTTGAAAGAACAGTTGAAAGATCTCCTAGATAAGGGTTTCATCAGACCTAGTAACTTCCCATAGGGTGCTCTAGTTCTCTTTTTTCGGAAGAAGGATGGTTTCCTTAGTATATGCACTAACTATCGGCAGTTGAACAAGGTCACAATCAAGAATAAGTATCCCCTCCCCAGGATTGATGACCTATTTGACCAGCTTCAAGGTGTTAAGTGCTTTTCATGAGACCTCACATCCGGCTATCACCAGCTCAGACTTAGGGAGAGTGACATTCTAAAGATAGCCTTCAGGACAAGGTACAGTCACTATGATTTATAGCTATGTCTTTTGGACTAAAGAATGCCCTTATAGCTTTTATGAATTATATGCTGTTTGTTTACAACACTTTTGATGTTTAAAAACTGAGCAAATAGCATGGACTTAGGTATGTTTATATGGATATGCGGTACTTTTACTTTGTTTTCAGGGAAAATAGGTGTTGGAGCAAAATTGTGCAAAAGATGCATAAAAGCATAGAAAATTAGCTAAGTCTCAGAACGAGCCGTACCTTAATTTTACGAGTCGTATTAAGAATCATGGTGAAAATTAGAAGGATGGAATAAGAGGAAGGCAAAGTACGACTATTACTATGAGCCATGCCAAGATGGTATGAGCTGTAAGTGGAGTCGTGGAAATCTTCAGGGAAATTTGCACAAGGTAGTTTCTTGGTATCGGTGGAACCCATGTATAGTAACAACCACTTATGACCCGTACCATGAGTTGTGGGAAGCTTCAGTGATTATTAAAAACATACAGAACTTCAAATAAAACAAGCAGTACGAGTTGTAGGAGGAAGGTACGAGGCATACCATAACACTCGTGGTAAACTTCAGAAGATGTCAAAGTTCTCAGGGCTAAGCCACAGATGGATTGTACGACTTGTAGGACCATGGTATGAGTCGTACCAACCTTCCAACACTTAGAAAAATCTGCAGCAGCCAAGGATGTACGAGAGGTAGGTAGGACCCGTACAATCTTGTTACGGGTCGTAGGATCAATTGTGAGTCAAGGCAACGCCAGATATGGAAAATTCCCTGTTAGCTTAGGAATAAGTTTCTAATGTCTGTATAAATAACTTTTATGTTTTATTTTAGTAGAAGAGAAAGAAGGAAAGTAGTAGAGACATGTGAATAGTAATATTTGTGAAATTTTATCAAGTTTTGGAGAGCAATTCTTAGGATCAGCACTTGATTTCATCAATTGTTCTTAAGATTGTTCAGTGATATTCAAAGCAGGTTTTGTTCCAATTATTGTTTAAGTATTTAATAATGTATTTTTATATGAATGCAAAATATAATCTTACAATCATGAGAGGGTAAAACCTCCACAACTAGGATTGTGATAACCATTATGGATTAACGAAAAGGGGTTACACAAAAGTGATTCAAAACCAATGCTAAACGCTTGTATTATGTTTTCTTCATCTTTAAATGTTACTTACAGTGTACAATGTTAGGACTTGCCCGAATTCTTTACTTGCTTGAACCTAGAGAAGTAGAGATTAGGAAAAAAGGATTACAACAAAGCCTTGATCTTTATGATCATTGTATTAATTTGAGTTGTGGTCACAGGATAGTTAAATTTGTGATAAACTGATAATATTTAGAAAGAAATCGCTCATGAGACCTAACCCAGTGATAGAGTATAGTCATCCAATAGGAACGAACCAGTCATTTGGATGAAATCTAGTTATCAATTCTACAAGTAAGCATTGGGATTTATCACGTATTTATACCTGAACTAGTTATGAACCCATGGGGAACACTTACCCTAGTTATTTTCAAATCTTGATAACAATCACAATCGCAATCTTATTTTAATATCGTTTTTCTTTGAACCCCCTAATTTGGAGATAACTTACCAACAAGTTTAAGTACTGGTATTAGTATAGATCTTACCTTATTCCCGGTGGGTTCAACCCCAACCTCTTTATTGGTTTCTTTATTGACAACATCTGCTTCATACTTTTCCAAAAAGTGTGAGTTTGAGCATTATCAAAAAGTGGCGTCGTTGCTGTGGAATATGGCTAAGATTAAATTAATTGCTTGTATTTAATGTTTGGTTGTTATTTTCCCATTTATGTGTTCTTCGTTTTTCTTGTGTGATTCATTCAGGCCAACACCAAGGGAGCTACCTGTGCAAACACCTAGATGGAAGACAAGAGGCTACTAGTGCTCGTGGGATAGATAATGAATATTGACATACTAGCAGCCGTCTTAATGAGCTATGAAGGAGATGGAGTACCGGGGTACATGGAGCTGGTAAATTTCCTAGAAGGAATGGGATCATATAACTTCAGACTAAAGAAATTAGACCTTAACTTGAAGAACCGCGTGACTCCACCAGCAAAGCCTTCAGTAGAGAAACCACCAATTCTTGAACTGAAGGCATTACTTCCCCACCTCAAATATGCATTCTTGGGTGAAGACAACACCTTGCCAGTAATTATTACAGCAGACTTGACTGACTAGCAAGTGGAAGCTTTGGTCACAGTATTAAAAAAGCACAAAAAGGAAATTGCCGGGACTATAGCTAACATCATTGGGATCCTTCCAGGCATATGTACTAACAAAATACAGCTCGAGCCAAACTACACACCAAGTATAGAGCATCAGCGACGCCTGAACCCACCAATCCAAGAAGTAGTGAAAAAGGAGATTATCAAGTTGCTAGACGCTGGTGTAGTTTACTCCATTACGGATAGCAAGTGAGTAAGTCCCATACAGTGTGTGCAAAAGAAAGATGGGATCACAATGGTACCTAATGAGAAGAATGTGTTGATACTAGCAAGACCATTCACAGGATGGCATGTATGCATGGATTACAGGAAGCTCAACCATTGGACCTAGAAAGACCACTTTCCAATGCCATTCATGGATTAGATGCTTGACAAATTGGCAAGTAGAGGCTGGTACTATTTTCTTGCTGGCTACTCGGGGTACAATCAGATCAATATAGCCCTGGAAGATCAAGAAAAGACTACCTTCACCTGACTGTATGGAACATTTGCTTTCAGGAGAATGCCTTTTGGATTGTGCAATGCACCAGCCACATTCTTGTGCTGCATGATGTCGATATTCTCAGATATGGTGGAGGACCCCATCGAGTTATTCATGAACAACTTCTCAGTTGTGGGTGACTCATTCAAATATAGCCTCAAGCACTTAGGGAAAATGTTGAACAGATGTGAAGAAACTAATCTAGTCCTAAATTGGGAAAAATGTCATTTTATGGTCAAGGAAGGAATAGTGTTGGGCTACAAAATCTTTGAAAAAGGGATTGAGGTGGACAAAGTGAAAATTGAAGTTATAGTAGGATTGCCACTACCTATTTCCGTAAAAGGGGTCAGAAGCTTTTTAGGGCATGTAGGATTCTATAGGAGGTTCATCAAGGACTTTTCAAGGATTGCACAAACATTGTGCAAATTACTTGAGAAGGAGGTGAAGTTCATATTTGATGAGGCATGTATAAAGGCATTTGAGTGCTTGAAAGAGAAACTCACCACTACTCTGATTATTATAGCTCCAGATTGGTCTCTTCCGTTTGAAGTAATGTGAGATGCTAGTGGGGTTACTCTTGGTGCTTTCCTAGGCCAACAGAGAGCAAAGATTTTCCATCGTATCTATTATACTAGTAAAACACTCAACACAACCCAAAAGAACTACACTGTAATGGAACAGGAGCTACTAGTAGTGGTCTTTGCATTCGAAAAGTTTTGAGCATACTTTCTTGGAACTAAGGTGATCTTCCATACAGACCATGCTGCTTTGAGGTACCTAATATCTAAAACGGATACTAAATCCAAGTTGATCAGGTAGGTGCTGTTGCTTCAAGAATTCGAGTTTGAGGTGAAAGACTGAAAAGGGACTGAAAATCAGGTAGCTGATCACTTATCTAGACTAGAGTCCGAGGCTAGAGCAATAGAAGAGATTCTTTTTTTGGTAAACGACCTTGTGGTGGTCAGGGGCCGAGCAACACCCCAAAGCCTTAACATAAATAACTAGCAAAAATTATGTACATGGAGGGGGACATAAACCTTATCTCTGATCCTATGCTGGTTCATAGGTTGGCCATCCTACTAAGGTTAGCCAACCCATCCCCGATACTAGAAATGAAAACCTAAAAACTATGCACCTAAGAAGAGAGGACTCCTCTCCAATACATATGATCTAGGAAAGCAATAAATGAGAGAGACTCTCCCTTTACAAAGTAAGACCTATTCAAAAACGCTATAACTTAGAAAAGAAATAGCCTAGCCGAATAGAGACAGACAAAAGGTGGTATAGAGACTTCCATACCAAGCTTGGATACACACCAAGAAAATCACAACATCTCACGGTAGCTCTTTGATCCTCTTGGTCTTCCTCCTTTTGAAGTTAGGCAAGTTCATTTTGTCCGTCATAAGGTAACCCCTGATATGTACCGGTAGCTCCTGAAGATAACAGGAATGGACAACGATAGTAGTAGTGTGGCTATGTTTGGACAGTGCATCAGTAATGGTATTGCCTTCTCTGAAGATGTGACATCACGAGAAGGTATGGAGCTGTCTGATAGTGTCTTGTAGTCTAAGAAAGGTGTGGTGGAGATGCCGGGAGAGGGGGTGATAGTGCCCCCTAATCTAACCAACTAGACGCTCTGAATCAACCTCAAGGATGACGCCTGAGTGATCGTTATGGAGACACCATGTGAGACCTATATAGGCTGCTTCCAACTTCGCCTGATTATTTGTCCCTTCTCCAATCGGAGAAGCAAAAACATGAATAAGGTCCCCATAGCAATCCTTGATGATACCACCTACACCAATCCTTCCTGGATTGCCAAGGGAACTCCCATCTGTATTGAGTTTGACATGTCCAGGAGACGGCATAGACCATTGAACTTTGGTGACTCTAATATCGTGTGCACATGACTCCACTCTAGCACAAAGATCTCCCCAATTTGGAGGCTAGTGTACGTAAGGGAAAACCGTAATCAACAGTTTGTAGACATCACTAATAATACCATACTTCACCCTCAGCAGGTTAGACTGTTTGAACCATACGTAGCAGCACACCTGTTCTTCCAAAGGTTCCAACAAATGAAGATAGGGAGGGATCTGAGAAGAGTATTGTAAGGGTCACTACCAGGCTTATGAGCCCACCACTGCATGAGAAGGACCCTAAGGGGCATATCATGGTGTCTAAAACCCATAGCTGTGGAGAACGGGGTCCAGACTACAGTAGCAAAATTTCTAGAGACCATGACATGTTGAACATCCTCATAGCCTCTGTCTCGGCAACAAACACATTCTGTACCCGCATCCGGATCAAACACCAGGATTCTGGCTGCTGTAGGGAGCTTATTCCTAAGCGCCCTCCATAAGGTAAATGAAGCTTTAAAAGGTACATCCTTCTGCCAGGTTCTTCTATCAATGAGAGTGGTCTGTTTGGATCTCCTTATCATCTCCCAAGCAGAAGTAGAAGAGAATATACCTGAGGTATTGGGTTTCCAAAAAGGCTGATCAGGTTTATCTGGGTGAAATTGAATCTAGGTGTTGATAATTTGTGTAACAAAGTGTTGCGGGAGCTGCTTCCATAGTCGGTTTATCCTCCACTGGCCCTGGTGAAAAAACTCTAAAACTGTAGCCTTGCCGGGTCTACCTGGCAAGATCCTATGGGTAGCAAGAGGTCCAATACCAAGCCAGTTATCCCACCAAAAACTAGAGCAGCCGGAGTAAACCTTCCACAAAAGATTTTCCTCAGCCCGCTGCTTGTTAGTCATGAGTTTCTTCCAGCTTTGAGAATCCCCTGAGTTCTACTTTTTTGACACCAGGTGAGATCTCTAACAATATTTGGCTAAGAGAAAGCTTCTCCAAAGTGAATCCTTAGTTCTAAAATTCCACCACTGTTTGAGTTCAAGGGATTTGTAAACTTCATGAATCTTCCTGAATCCGACACCACCTTCATCATAGGGATAGCATAAGGTGTCCCAAGAGGCCCAGTGGTACTGCTTTCTATCATTTTTCATACCCCAGAAGAAGTCAGCTGTCAATTTCTCAATCTCGTCAAGAACAGTTTTGAGAGGAGAGATGGAACTGAGAAGATGAATAGGTAGTGACTGGAGAACATATTTGATGAGAGTAGCTTTCCCCCCATAACTGAGCATTTTTGATTGCCACCCTGAAATCTTTCCTATCACTTTAGAAATAATATTTGAGAAGTAGACAATCCTCTGTCTCCCAATATAGAGCGGATCACAGATAGGTCATAGGGGACTCTTTCTGTGAAAATCCTGTAACCGCTTTAATAGTCGCCACAGTAGGAGGGTGGGCACTAGTAGGAACCATGAAGTGACTTCTGTTTCTGTTAATGAGCTGTCCCGAACAACCTTCATAGTCAGTAATAGTTTGCCTAATTAACTCTAGAGATCCCCTCCCCCCGAAGTGAAGATAATAACATCATCTGCAAAGCTTAGGTGATTAAATTGAGGATCTTTTTTTCCATATAGAAACCATGGAAGAATTGATTATGGTTCAGGTTGTTCATCATTCTTGAAAGAACCTCTGCACCTAAAATAAATATGGCAGGAGAGAGTGGGTCCCCCTATTTAAGACCTCCGGTGGAGTGAAAGAAACCATGTCTAGTGCCATTGATGATGACTGAGTACTAATTATTCACCATAATCCTCTATATCATATCAATAATAATCTCACAGAAACCCATTCTTCGGAGGACAAGGCTAGTGTAGGCCCAGGAGACTCTGTCGTATGCCTTTGCCATATCAAGCTTGATGACCACATTGCCCCCAGAATTCTTCTTCTTGATACTCCGAACAACTTCCTATGCTAACATGATGTTTTCGGATATGCTCCTTCCTTTAACAAAACCATATTGATTGGCCGAGATTAGGCTCGGGAGAATAGGAGCAAGCCGGAGACAAATAAGCTTTGAGATAATCTTGTTGGTGAAGTTACTCAAACTAATCGGTCTAAATTCTGATAAGTGGTTCAGGGACTCCACCTTTGGTATCAAAACTAGACAAGTATGTGAGAAATATTTGGGGAGAGAGGAACCATAAAAGAAAGACAGCACCACAACGAGCAAGTCCCTCTTAATAATTTCCCAGCAAGTTTGGAAGAATTTCCCATTCATACCATCTAGCCCTGCTGCAGAGTTAGGATTCATGGAGAAAACAACTCTCTTCAATTTCTCCAAGTCTGGCATAGCAGTCAACTGCTAATTCTGTTCATCTGTTACTAGAGACGGTATACAAGCAAGGAGATCTTCCCTAACATAGTATGACTGTTCAGAAAATAACTCCTGAAAGTGATCACACGCAGCATTCGCAATATTAGCATCCCCCTAAATCCAGTTGCCTATATCGTTCTGAATATTATGAATAAAAAGTTTCCTCCTTCTACCTCTCATAAGAGCATGAAAGTAGCTAGTGTTTGCATCTCCCTCTTTGAACCACTGTAATTGCATTTTCTGTTTCAGAATGGACTCTTCCAACTTAAGGAATCTGATGTACTTAGCATTCAAAGCATGTAACGAAGATCTATCCGCATCACTATTTGTCTGGATGAAATTCTCTTTAGCAACTCTAATTGCATCCTCATATTCCTTAACTCGAGCAAAAATATCCCCAAACTCATTTTTTGACCACTGGCTAAGTGTAGATTGATATGAATGAATCTTTCCTAGATGAGTAGGTACTAGTTGCATCTCAGGATTTGATTCCCTGGTTCGCTGACTTTGAAAATTATTTGGTCAGTAATATGATCCTAGCAGACATGACTCCCTAGCAAAAGAAGTTCTTATTTGATGCTCGAAGATACTATTGGGATGAACATACTTATTTCACATTTTCTAGATGGGATCATTCTGAGGTGTGTGCTAAAGGTAGAAATGTTGAGCATTTTGGAAGCTTGTCTCTCGTCCCAAGTTGGGGGTCATCATAGTGGTATCAGAACTGCACAAAAAATCTTGTAATATGGGTATTACTGGCCCTCTATTCACCAAGATGCCTATGATTATGCCAAGGCATGTGATCAGTGTCAAAGACAGGGAGGCATTACTCGTAAGCATGAGCTACCATTGACCCTTATTCTGGAAGTTGAGTTATTTGTTGTATGGGGTATCGACATCACATATGGGATGAAATACCTCTTGGTGGAAGTGGATTATATCTCCAAATGGGTGGAGGCTATTGCACAACCTAACAATAAAGGCAAAAGTGTCACAACATTTCTGCAGAAGCACATATTTTCCAGATTTGTTACTCCCAGAGCAATCATCAGTGATGGTGGATCACACTTTTGTAACCATCTCTTTAGAACCCTGCTGGAGAAATATGGAATCAAGCATAAGGTTGAAACACCTAACCATCCTCAGTCAAGTGGGCAGGTGGAAGTTTCAAACAGGGAGATAAAGACCATTTTGGCCAAAACAGTGAATACTAATCGGATAGATTGGTCTAGAAAGCTCGATGATATGTCTTGGGCCTATGAACAACTTGTAAAACCCTGATTGGTTATCCCTATATCAGCTGGTCTATGACAATTCATGTCACATGCCGGTTGATTTAGAGCATAAGGCATTATGGGCTCTGAAAACACTGAACTTAAATTCTAATGAAGCAACCAAGTTGAGACTTAACCAGCTTAATAAATTGGATGAACTCTAGCTTTGAGATTATGAGAGTGTAGCCATTTATAAAGAAATAAGATCTATCATGATAAGAAGATTACAAAAAAGGAGTTCAACATTGGTGATTTGGTCCTACTGTTCAACTCAAAGCTCTGTTTGCATCCTGAAAAATTGAAATCTAGGTGGATGGGACCATACAGAGTGGTGAATGTGTCTCCATATAGTGCAGTGGAAATTGAGAATAAAGATGGTAAAATATTCAAGGTGAAAGGGCAAAGAATAAATCTATATGTGGGAGATACAGAGGAAATAAGAGGAATTGAGGCGGTGTACCCTGATGATGCCTGAAGAATCATGAAAGATACATCGTGCCGCGACGTTAAATCAGGCGCTGCATGGGAGGCAAACCATGGATGGTGAAGTTTGAGTACCCGCAGGTATGTTCCCTTCCTTTTGCTTTATATTCTATGCTTCGGGGATGAAGCATGTATTTTAAAAATGAAGGGGGTGTACTTGTATTTTTGGGATTTTGTTGGATTCATCCAAGGGTTTTTCTTGACGTGTTTCTTTTCCCTCGGACATGCTATCTAGTAGAACTGATTTGTTTTGGATTTTAATTTTATATTTTTGTTTAATTAGAAATTAGCTTAGAAGTACTCAGCCAATAAATTGCACTAGTTTTGAATTTGTAAAAATTGATCCTGTTTAAAAGTTTTTGATGGTTAGGTCTGTACTTGTTGATTGCAAGACATGATTTATGTGGATCTTTGTATGTAATTTAGTGTATTAGCATGAGTATCTCTTGTTAGCCATGTATAAACTGGGTAGGTCGAATGAATGCAAGACATGTACCATGAGTGAGTGAGGTCTAATATCTAGTTCAATACTGTGTATAGGATCTAGAACTTGCCCGGTTGGTCTTTACATAGGCTTTAGGATAGTTGGTTAGGAAAGGATCATAGGCCGTTTTTGTTTAGCCCATTTTTAGCTTAAATAACCCTATCAAAATGATATGATTCCCTTGATCCCGATATTGAGCCTTAAATGGACCATTTTTCTTTGATTAACAAATTAACCATACCCTTTTTTTATAATGAACCTGTTTTGGCCCTGGTCTCTCCTTGGACATTGTGAACCTCAACATAAGCAAAATGCCTAAGTTGAGGGTGACTAGAGTAGGGGTGCATAAATCTTGGGGAGGTGAAAAAGAAAGAAAAATTGAAAAAGAAAATACAAAAAGAGAAATATGAATGAATATTTGAAGAAACACACCATGCCAATACAAGTGCATAAAGAATGGTGAAAAGGGAGGAAAAATTGAAAAAGGACAAAGGGTGAAAAAGTGAAAAAATGGAGCCATATGTATGTAGATTCAAGGAGGGGTTTAGTACTAAAAAGATTCCATATCTATCATACCCATCCCGAAAGACTACATTACAATCCGAATCAAGTCCTATAGTGATCCTAGCCTAACCATCTGACAAGCCGAAGTAGAGAAAATAAGGGAAAGCCTATGGTATCCGACATGCAGTATTTAGAACTTCTTTGTGAAAGTCAGAGTCATACTTATTTAGTCCCATGTTTCATATTTTCCTATATCTGTGAGTGGGGGACTTTATTTGCTGTGAGGGTACATGGTTTGTGTTTACTTCTATCAATTGTCTGTGTGAAAAGAATTGGTGATGACTTGACTATATGTTAATAGCTAGATGACATATCTTGATCCCTGTTTATCATGTTTTGTGGTTTCTTGATGTGCATGTACTGATTTGTTTTATGGGAAAAGGTTCAAAAGTTGTTTGAGTTATGGTGCAAATTTTGATTAATTGTTGGCTGCAGTATCCTAGGTTTATTTTCTAGTTAAGTGCCATTTTTAGTTTTTTTGTTTTCTTTGCCTGAGGACATGCAAAAGTCTTAAGTTGAGGGTGTTGATGTGCTGTGAGTTTACAAAAATTTTGACGCTTAAAAACTGAGAAAATAGCATGGATTTAGGTATGTTTATATGAATATGAGGTACTTTTACTTTGTTTTCAGGGAAAATAAGTGTTGGAGCAAAATTGTGCAAAAGATGCATAAAAGTGCAGAACATCAATTAAGTACAAGTCTTAGTATGAGCCGTAACTTGGTTGTACGAATCATACCGAGAATCAAGGTGAAAATCAGAAGGCTAGAATAAGAGGAAGGCAAAGTACGACTATCAGTACAACCCATAACTGGAGTCATGGAAATCTTCAAAGAAATTTGCACAAGGTAGTTTCTTAGTATGGGTGGAACCCACAGATCATAACAACCACTTACTAGCGGTACCATGAGCCGTGGAAAGCTTCAGTAATCATTAAAAACTTGGCAGAACTTCAGATACAACAAGCAGTATAAGTCATAGGAGGAAGGTACGAGGCGTACCACAACACTCGTGGACAACTTCAGAAAATGTCAAAGTTCTCAGGGCTAAGCCATGGATGGATTGTATGACTCGTAGGACCATGGTACGAGTCATACCAGCCTGCCAACACTTAAATAAATCTGCAACAGCCAAGGATGTACGAGAGGCAGGTAGGAACCGTACAATCCTATTATGGATTGTAGGATCAATCGTGAGTCAAGCCGGTGCTAGATATGAAAAATTCCCTATTAGCTTAGGAAAAGGTTTCTAATGTCTGTATAAATACCTTTTAAGTTTTATTTTAGTAGAAGAGCAAGAAAGAAAGTAGTAGAGACGGGTGAAAAGTAATATTTGTGAATTTTTATCAAGTTTTGGAGAGCAATCCTTAGGATCAACACTTGATTTCATCAATTGTTCTTAAGATTGTTCATTGATATTCAAAGTAGGTTTTCTTCCAATTATCATTGTAAGTATTTAATTATGTGTTTGTTTATGAATGCAAAATATAATCATGGGAGGCTAAAACCTCCACAACTAGGGTTGTGGGAACCATGATAGTTTAACGAAAAAGGGTTACACAAAAGTGATTCAAAACCAATACTAAATTCTTATATTATATTATCTTCATCTTTAAACATTTCTTAATGGTGTACAACGTCAGGACTTGCTCAAATTCTGTACTTGCTTGAACCTCGAGAAGTAGAGATTAGAAAAAGAGAATTACAACAAAGCCTTGATCTTTATGATCATTGTATTAACTTGAGCTGTGGTAGCAGGATAGTTAAATTTGGGACAAATTGATAACAGTTAGAAAGAAATCACTCATGAGACCTAACCCTGTGATTGAGTATAGTCACTCAATAGGGACAAACCAGTTGTTTGGATGAATCCTAGTTATCCGTTCTATAAGTAAGCGTTGGGATTGATCACGTGTGTATACCCGAAGTAGTTATGAACCCATGGGAACACTTACCTAGTTTTTTGCAAAATATTGATAACAACCACAATTGCAATATTTTTTAATGTTGTTTTTTCTTTGAACCCCCCAATTTGGAGATAACTTACCAACAATTTTAAGAACCAGTGTTAGTCTAGATCTTACCTTATTCCCTATGGGTTCGACCCCAACCTTTTTATTGGGTTCTTTATTGACAATGTCCTCTTCATACTTTCCCAGGAATTTTGAATTTGAGCGTTATTAATGAACTTGATGAATAGGGTATTCAAGATATATTTAGACATGTTTGTGATTGTCTTCATAGACGATATCCTCATATATTCTCAGAGCGAGAAAGAGCATGAAGCTCATTTGAGGATTGTGTTATAAACTCTCAAGGATTTACTTAATTCAGTAAGTGTGAGTTTTGGCTGAATTCTGTAGCATTTTTTGGTCATATGGTGTCTAGTGAAGGCGTACAGGTGACTTTCAAAAGATAGAAACGGTTAAGAACTGGCCTAGACCTATCAGTCCTACAAATATTAGGAGGTTTTTTTTGGTTTAGCTAGCTACTATAGGAGATTCGTAGAGGGATTTTCATCCATTGCAGCACCGTTGACTAAGTTGACCCAGAAGAAGGTTAAATTTCAATGGTCGGATGCTTGTAAGAAGAGTTTCTAGGGGTTAAAGAACCAACTCACTTCAACCCCAGTTTTGACCCTATAGAAGGGCACGAATGGCTTTGTTGTGTATTGTGATGCCTCAAGGGTAGGTCTTGGCTGTGTGTCGGTGTAACATGGTAAGGTCATTGTGTATGCCTCTAGACATCATAAGACTTATGAGAAGAATTATCCGACGCATGACCTAGAGTTGGCAGCCGTGGTATTTTCTTTGAAGATTTGGAGGCACTATTTATATGGGGTGCATGTGGATGTGTTCATAGACCACAAGAGCCTTCAGTATTTGTTCACTCAGAAGGACCCGAATTTGCAGCAAAAGAGATGGTTAGAGCTTCTCAAGGACTATGACATAAGTGCCCTTTATCATCCAAGCAAGGCAAATTTAGTGACGGATTCTATTAGTAAGATGTCCATGGAGAGTTTGTCTCATGTTAAGAATGGGAGAAAGAAGTTGGTGAAGGATGTCCATAGGCTTGCTCGTTTAGGGGTTCACCTTACAGATTCTACAGATAGTGGTGTTATTTTTCAGAATGGGTTGGAATCTTCATTGGTGACGGAGGTTAAAACAAGGCAAGATGCGGATCCTATCTTAGTGAAACTGAAGGAAGCTATCCAGAATAAGAGGGTAGAGGTTTTCTCCCAAGTGGGTGATGGTGTACTCCAATATTATAGCCGGTTGCGTGTTCCAGCTACAGATGATGTTCGATGTTTTTCACAACAACACGCAAGGGCACGTGGTCGAACAAGTAATAAAGTGGCTCAAGTAAGCCAAGTATCGATCCTAAAGGGATTGGGCTAGGGTAACAATCTACTCAAGTCTCAATAAACCTTAACTTTAAAAATGCAGACAATAGTGTTAAGAAAATTTTGATATTTTGGTTTCTAATTTTATACTAATTATAAAACGAATATACAATTTGAGTCTGAACTATAAGTATGAGCATGCTGAGGTTAAACGAACATGTAGAGAAATAAATTATCGATACAATTTGGTTAATCTTTCTTCCGGTTGCTAGTCAAGAATTATTGCCTATGGATTAAAACTCTCGTATTTAACCCAACTTAAGAATCATGAACCTTCCACCTACATTTTTGTGATAAAATGAAATTCATGTTCTAGCCATACAAAACCGATTCCTTAATTGACTAATACGACTTTCAGGTATATTTCTATCCTGAAGGTAAATCAATTCTCAAATTTTCCAAACTAAGAAAAGATCATATTCTATCAATTCACAACTTTTCAATTTCTTGCTCTCTCGAGTGAAACCAGACTTTTTAGATGTACATCAATGTTGGCCACACATTAATGCAGTAAGAACAAGAATCAACAGAACAACCATGGAAGAAAAGATGAAAAACCAAGTTATCAATAATCACATTTCAGTACAATTGTTCTTAACCTCAGCAAGAAGGAAATTTAGCCACTCATTTGTGGATTGAGCATCATTAAATGAGTGTTAATCATACAAGCAATTGAAATCAAGAAGAAGAAGATAGAGAAAAACATTGAGATTTTCGTCCCCTCAACTGCCTGTAACCCACGTTCTTGCTCCACCAAGTCAGAATTATTAAAAATGAACCTAAGTGTTCTATATAAACTAGTGGGAATTTTTTCCGGAATAACAAGCAATGTGTCACAGAGTGCATCGTGGAGCACTGCCTCCGTGACACGCCACTGATGCGGACCCTTACTGGAATTTGGTCGTCCAGGTATTAAGGCCCAACGGGGCACGACGTGCAATGCGGGGCTAGGCCAACGTGCCACAGCCCCAACGCGCACCTTCACTGGAATTTGGAAATAATTCCATATCCAGGCAGAAGGCATCCGTGATGGCAGCGTGACACGGCTCCATCGCGGAGCCCCTTTAATTCATGCTGTCCTTGGCCTTTTCCTTGCTTGCTTCTGCGTCCACTCCCGATTTCTCCCAACATGCATTTTAGCTTCCCAAAATTATATTTCACCTACAAAACAACGCTAATCATGTTGGTTAGTATAAATTCACATTTTATTACAAATCACATGAGAATTTATAAACATCGATAGATAAACAAGGCAAAATGACACATTTGAGTATCACTTGGGCATATAAATTTGCCCAAGATCAGATGACTTGAGGGAGTGGATGTTGACCGAGGCTCATGGCTCTCGGTACTCTATCCATCTAGGTGCCACCAAGATGTACCATGATCTGCGGGAAGTGCATTGGTGGAATGGTATGAAGAAGGACATAGTGGAATTTGTGGTTAAGTCTCTGAATTGCCAACAGGTGAAGGTTTTACATCAGAGCCTGGAGGTATGCTTTAGGACATAAGCATTCCTACTTGAAAGTGGGAAGTATCAATATGGACTTCATCATAGGGTTGCTTGTGCACGCCAAAGGCATGACTCTATATGGGTGATTCAGAGAGGTTGACCAAATTAGACTATATCCTAATAGTCAAAACTGTAGATTCAACTGAGGACTACGATAGATTGTAAATTTGGGAGTTGGTTCCATTATGGAATCCCATTGTCCATCATCTCAAATTGGGGTACTTAGTTCACCTCTCAGTTTTTGAGGTTGTTTCAGAGGGGCCTTGGTACTCAGGTAAACCTTAGGATAACTTTTCATCCGTAGATAGATGGTCAGGCCGAGTGGACCATTCAGACTCTTAAGGACATGTTGAGAGCTTGTGTGATTGATTTCAAGGGTAGTTGGGATGATCACTTGCCTCTTATTGAGTTTGCATATAATAACAGTCACGATGGATGGGGTGATGAGTCGTTAGGTCTCCCCACAAGTCGTGAAGTAACTCGTTAAGTGTGATGGGTGATTGAAAAACTTGAGATTCAGAGGGTCATGGCAAGTGGTGAAGTGATCTATTAAGTGTAATGATGAATCGTTAAGTGGATGCATCAAATCGGGATCATAAAGTTGGAATTTTGGCCAGTAGCGATGAGGGGACTTCACGAGTCGTTAGGTACTCATTGGGACTGGTAGTGGGTTTTTTCCAGTCGAATCATTAAGGGTGTTTTTGTAATTTCTAAGTTTCTAACTCCTAAACTAAGTAATCTTAAGCATTATAAAAGGTGTTTTTAAGGGTTTTAATTATCCTAACCCTCATTCTACTCATAACACCCCTAAGTGAAGATCATATCCCCTAATAAGAAGTTAGGGATCTTCATCAAATCTTTTTCAATTTCCTCTTGGGTTTCTAATCGAGTTAAGTATTCTTCAAGACCAGGTATGTAGGGTTATGAATGGGGGAAATTCTTCCATCCTCATGTCCAATTTCATCCTAATTCCATGATTTCAAGTCTCTAAGCATGTCAGATTGAATTCTTGGGTTTTACCAAAATTTTCATGAAATATTCTATGCTATCTCTATGGGCTTAATCCTCTCATGTTTCAATTGATTTTTTATATCAATTAGGGCAAGGTTTACTCTCAATTCACTCACGAATTCACGATTTTAGGTTTATGAAGATTATGCCCTATTATGCATGGTTTATGACTTCCAAGCTTATGAGTCCATGATTTAGTATGATGAATTACCAAAGTATGCATGAATATTATGAAATCTTAGACTTATGATTTCATGATTTGGGCAAGTCCATGTAAAGTTAAGTATGTTTATCATGATTTTAGCCAAGGCTTACAAGATCAAGACTCCCCAATGTTTAGATTTAAGCTATGTTTTGAGAATATGATTATGGGCAATATTCATGTTTTGGGAGTAGTGTCTAACATTGAGAAGGCCAGGAATTTCGAGGACCCCAGTCTTTGAACTATGCACCAATGTAGGATATAATCTTATTTGGGACCTCCTAAGAGAGTGTTTTCCCACCAAGGGCATATCGTGATGTCACACTCTATTCTTCCTTTGCCATGGAAAGATTTAGGATGGCTCTCCTCCATATGGGCAAGACGTGGGATCATCATGCGCTCATATATGATGATTGTAGGTTATGACAAAGCCTCCATTGTTCCTCAAGTTTTCAGTTACTTATGTTCACGAATAAAGATATCGTGTTTTATTGCATATTTACCCATTGATCAGTTAATCAGTTCTCACTTATGATTTCAAGCATGACAAGCTATATGATTTCTATTTCTAATCTTGGGTCATTATATTCAAATTACAATAAATAGCTTATGATTATGTATACTTTAGATATATGGCTTTTAGCATGTCTCCCTTGCTCTCACAATTTATCTTTATTTTATATTCATGATTTCAAACTATTATTTTGCTAGCATGTTTTAATTTCTTAATATACTTAGTACATTCAAAGTACTGACCCCGCATACTCTATGCTATGTCGTCTCATTATATAGGTTTGAGTGATCCATCTCAGTCTCGTTATTAGCTTGCTCTGGCTCAAACCAGCCAGTATTTCCCCAGTCTTAAGTAAGTCTTCATTCTTTGAGGATGTTATTAGCTTTATGTTTTTATCATGTCTTTCCATTTCAGACTTAGTGAGCTGGTTTGGCGTGTTGTCCCATTATCTCATTGTAGTCGTAGAGGCTTTTCAGAAGACTATGTACAGACAGTTCAGCGTTGTTGTTTTTTGCTTATGCTTTTGTTCTTATGATAAGCAGACTTCTGCTTATATCATGCTCATGCTTTCTTTCTGCTTAGTAAGGCTCTTATCATGTTATGTATGTGTCATAGGTTAGCTTAGAGCCCTTCGTGGTTCTAGGTCCCGTGTCTCGATCTAGGGTCTTAGCTCGGGTCGTGACAAATAACCTATTCATGAGGTCCATAAAAACCTATTTTGACATTTGTCAGACCAAGAAACATACGAGGAATTAAAAATATCCATATCAGGTCCTGAAGGTTGTTTCAAAATATCTTCTTCTCTCACATTCAATTGGTGATGCTTTCACCTAAGTTTAATCTTGAAGAAACACTTGGCACCCTGAAGTTGGTCAAATAAGTCATCAATCCTTCATAGTAGATACTTATTCTTTATGGTAACCTTGTTCAACTAATGATAATCAATGCACATATGTAACGACCCATCCTTCTTTTGGAAAAATAAGATAGGTTCGCCCCATGGTGAGTCAATAGATCGAATAAATCCCTTGTTAAGGAGTTTCTTTAATTGTTCTTTTAATTCATTCAATTTTGCTGGAGCCATACTATATAGAAGAATAGATTGTGAATTTTGGGGAAACTGGCATTCAATCCTAAGATAATCGAGAAATTGGCTATATAGTGTGTATAATGACAATGTTGAGGCCAACCTGTCCATTTGCTAAAGTCAGCCACAATAGATATTGGACCCATGAGGTTTTTGCAACAAATTTAAATAATTGAAAAGACAAAAAGGCTACAATAAGCTAAACTGCACAAAGAAAATCCTATAAAGCCACACAACCCAAACAACTATACAACTAGTCCACACAAGCCTTTAGTGAGTAAGTAACCGTAATGCACGGGATAGGGCCCTGACATACCCAACTATACACAAACTCAAAATATTCAAAAAGGAAACATAGCTCTAGAAGAATGGAACATTCCACTACTCTACTGAAATCAGGCTCTCTATTATGACTATCGAACCCCCACTACCTGTACCTGCAACACGATTGCTGGAAGGGGGGTCCCTAAGCGAAGGGACATCAGTATGAACGAAATGTACTGGCACGTAAGGCTGAAACAGTAAACATAGATACATCTAAGATACTAAAAACCATATTATGGAATAAATACAACTTGCGACTCTAGAAGTTGATATCTGAACAAAATATGATACATTATGTGAATACAATCAAGTAAGCACACATACAAGTCACACTGCATTATCCATAAGCTATACAGTCCCTAATAAAATAATGACCTAGTCTGGTCAATCAATACTGCCCTGCCGAGATGGCCGTCTTAGAGGTATCATAACTAAAGGGACATCTGCCCACCTGACATAATCGTGTTGGTTGTGAGGTCTTAGTCTTGTATCGGATAGAAAACTTCCCACCTAACATAACTACATCGGTGGTAAGGTTATAGTCTCATATTTGAAGGACAACTGCCCATTTGACCTAATAGCATCAGCGGCAAGGTCATAAATCTCATGTATCAAATATGCCAAAGGAAAACTGCCCACCAGACATTTGGAAAAATTCCCACATGACATAACTGTATCGGTGGTAAAGTCATAGTCTCATATCTGAAGGACAACTGCCCATTTGACATAATAGCATTGGTGGTAAGGTCATAAATCTCATGTATCAAATATGCTAATGGACAACTGCCCACCAAACATACTAGGTCGGTGGTAAGGTCATACTCTCATATTTGGAGCCAACTGGGCTCATATCATGTATGTCTAAAACATATGGCATAAAAAAATGACAAATCTTGAGACTGCGACCTGAATAGTCACTTACATGTTGTTGTCTTAACTCTTTTCTCAATTTCACTTGACAATTAGAACTTCTAACATAGATAACAACACATATAAACATAGTACAGTAAATGACCAGCTCACAGTGCCCATGATAAGGGGACTTCAGACTCGATGTATAATTACGACACAATTGGAAGTAACACTTATTTATCTTCACATTTATTTGTTCCAAACATATTTAACGATTCAAACTCAATGTTATGAAATTTTAGACCTTTGGTAAGAGTTATACTTGCTTCAATATGAGTGTGAAGACACAAGGATACTCTCCCTTTCGATTGTATATATTCTTGCTTGAACAACGAGGATATGATGCCTTAACATACCTCACTCCGATCTGTTCTTTTAGCCGACTTCCTTCTTCAACAACCATCCTTCAACCTCATACACCTCTTGAATTTATAGTCAAATAACAAGCCTAATTTGTATCAAAATTTTCATCCAAAACAATTCCCCAATCAGCAGCCATAACGACAACAACAACAACAACATTAGTCATTTTCTATTCTTATTTTCATCAACTTTTGAGGGGGAAAAAGAAGAGGAGAATTACCTAAGTTCTCCTTCAATTCATCCCTACAATGTGAAGTATATCCCAGCCAAAAAGTACTGCCCAAACGCTTAGGTAAAATGAACAAGAACTTAGCCAAAAACAGTCCCAACGGCAGCTTATCTAGCTGCCAATTTTCCAGCTTTCTAGCTTGCAAATTGATGAATTTAAAGGGGTAAGATCCTTACCTTCCTTCTAGAATTCAATCCTTATTCAAATGGTAACATATAGGAAGCTTAAAAAGCTTCAAATATTCAGCAACTCACCCCAAACTAGCTGCCAAAACGAGCTCCAAATAGCCATCAACACACCTTGCACACTTGGTAACCAACTCCTTCTCCTAGTCTTGTATTTTGGTTGAGTTTTGCTTGGTGTTTTCTCCTTGCTCCTCCTTGAATTAGCAGTTGGAAGCTAGATAGAATTTATGTGTAAACAAACAACTCATGTTCTGGAAAAGTTGAAAGTGGTTTCATAAAACAACACTTAAAATGTAAAGGGGTGGGACGGTAGCCATTTTTAGGGTGGTAGCCACGTCACTTCTTGACAGTGTCCCAGGAAAATACTTATAACTTTTTACTATGAATTCTGATTGACAAGCGGTTTGATGTTCTAAAAACTAGAATTAATGTCCTTTAATTTGATAGATTTTAGGACTTCTAACTTGTTGTATATTGAGAGATATGGTCATTATAGATGATGAATTGGTAATTTACCAACTCATTAGGCTTTTAAACATAAGCTTTTGCTTGGTTTTTAAGTCATTTGAGAGGATTTTATGCTCTTTCTCTTTAGTTTTTCTAGGTATTTAATTTAAGGATAGAAAGAAAGAAATTGGAAAGAAGCATGAAATTAAAGAAGAGGACTGCAGCTTTACTGAATGGGATTGGCACTCCACCGAATGGCACACGGAAATGCAGGAGCCTACTAGTCAGAAGTGGAGGTGCACTAGCGGAACTGGGTCAGCACCTGCGAACTGCCAGTGCTAACACCGGCCATAACCTAGAGTTACTGCCTCCACCTGTGACAAAGCGGCGTTCAACGGATGGGCACCGACGGAATGCCGGTGACTCGCAAGTGAGGCCGCCTTCAGGAGGGAAAAATCATCCATCATGGAATTTGAGGAGCACTTCTTAACCTATTTCGGTACATTCTCTAGAAAGTACCAAATATTCCATTCCATATTTGTAGAGTTAGAAAGAGAAATATTAAATAGCTTTTCTTCTTCTTCTTCCTCAAGTTATAAACCACCATTGAAGACAATTTTTGAGCTTTCTATTTTACTCTTAATAATGAATTTTATGAAGTTGTTTATCAATATGCTTTTATATTATTCATCTATAGATAGCTATACATTTTGCTAGGGGTTTGTGCATGATTGGGGAGTGATTGGATTGGGTATGACTATTTTAATCTTGTGATTACTAAATCTGCTATTTTCTCCCAAATTATAACTGAATTACCCATAGTTGCAAATGTGGGTTTTGTCTACTTATTATATTTTGCTTGAAAAAGAGAAATTGAATATGGGTGAGAAAGCAATGGTAGGCAATTGGGTCTTGAGTTGGCTAGAGATAGCCAAAACCCATAATCATGCACCCATTAGAGATTTGAGGCTAGAAATAGCTCAAATCTTGCCTAAGCTATAGAGGATTAATTGATTGAGGCCTTGGAGTTTAGAAAAAGTCAAGGAATAGATCACCCAATTGGTTGAAAAACATCGGGTGTCACTTTATCCATAGTTATTTAGGCTTATGAGTAATTATTTGATTTTCTAGTCCATCCCAATCTAATCGAACCCCCATCAATAGCATACTCCTGGCCCTTGCTCATAATTGTTAATTCAATTTGGTTGCCTTGTTCTCTCAATAGCTGATTTTAAATTCAAACTATGATCTCGCTTCCCCCAAAATTTTATTTTTATTTTCAGATGCATGGATGCAATTTTAGTTCAAGTCAGTAGACAACTTTTGTGTTATTCGATCGCTATTCCCTGTGGATTCGGCCCCGACTCTTAGTTGAGTATTTATATTTTGACGATCATTTACACTTCCTCCTCGTAAGGAGTAGATTTGAATGTCATCCATAAATTAAGAGATATGGTCATTTAAAGTTGAGCCTTACTTATGAACTTCACATACTCTTCGCTTTTCCCTTCGTACATATTTTTCTCCTCACCTACAATCAATATACAACCGTACTTCCCTTACACAACATACAAACATAAAATAATCACAAAAAAATTTTTGGGCTGTAACATCCTCCCCCTAACATTCATCCTCGAATAAGGGTTAACTCCACTTAACACGCTTTATGAACATATAACCAAATATTTAAGGTAGTGACTGATGTGCTGTGAGTTTACACCACTTTTGACGCTCAAAACTAAGAAAATAGCATGGAGTTAGGTGTGTTCATATGGATGTAAGACACTTTTTCTTTGATTACAGGAAAAATAGGTGTCGAATCAAGAATGTGTAAAAGATAGACTAAAAGTGTAGAAAAATGCGCTAAAGTCACAATGTTAATACGAGCCGTAGGTTGATGGTACGAGCCGTACTGAGAATCGTGAAAAGTTTCAGATGGATGGATTGTAAAGTGTGCAACCTATGACTCTCAGTATGAGTCATACAACACTAGTACGAGCTATGACATTGAGTCGTGGAAATTGATCTTGGGCATAATTGCATGCCCAAGTGCTACTTTATAACCCAATTTAGTCTTGTTTATCTACTTATTTATATACATTCTCATGTGATTTTATGTAAATGTGAATATATACACTAACCAAGATGATTAGCTCTTGTTTTTGTAGGTTTACTATGAATTTGAGGAACTAATCCATGAGTTGGTGAAGTGGAGGCATGGAATCGGAAGTAAAACACGAACATCAGCAAGGAGGGTGCGCGAAACAGCCCACTTGCGTGTTGAAAACATGCCACGGTAGGCAGGATGAGCGAGAAGGTCTGTGACATGCCACCTAACGTGCTGCACAAGCAGTGTGACACGCTGCCAATGCAGACAGCTTCTGCTTGGCGACTCTTTTGCTTTCTAGTGTGCCTACGCGATTCCTCCGTGTCACGGATGCATATTGGCGTGATACCCTCCGTGACACGGAGGTATTCCATGCCGGGCATAATTTTATACATCTCTCGTTTACTATAAATAGGTCCCTTAACTCCTAAAATCATTTTTTCACGATTTTATTCTGAAAAACCACCTAGGAGTGAAGGGAGAAGTGGAAGAACTCACCTAGGGTTCATCAATTTCATCTTCTCTTCTACCAATTCTTCTAAGTATGTTACATGAACAATGTTTTCTTGTAATTTTATGAACTTGAGTGGCTAGAACCCTTCCTCTAGGGTTGAAGTCATGAGTTATGATTGTGTTTTTACGAATTTGTTTTGGAACTAAGTTATTGATTGTTGTTTTGTCTTGCATTCTTAATTATGGTTGTTTTTATGATTGATCACCATGGAAACACACACGTTAAGCGTAGGTAAATTCTTGAGAAATAAAACCTAGGAAAGTACAAAAGAATGTAGGAAGCAAGTTCTTGTCTTTTGATAAGATTTGTGGTTAGGATAGGAATATACCTAATCTACATTGCTTGGTTGATAAAATGGGAAGATAGAACGACACCAACTTAGAATCGTACTCCACCACTTGTAGGAGTAGTTGTGAAGCTAAGTTTGGTAAATCGTTGGAGGTACGGAAGTACCCAAATCAAGGGCATAAACCCCATAAACCACATCCACGTAATGAATTGCCCACGAACTAGAAATGACATCCTCACTCAACGATGTAGTAGTGAGGCCAGTTTGTCATGGTTAGAGGTTTGGAAGACCATGAACATGCAATTTTAATTATGTGAGACGACAATTGATAGTTTCATACTTAACCCATTGCAAATCGTACTATCGCATGATTATCAAGCTTTAACTCTAGTGCTCCTTGAATGAATTCAGAGTATTTCGTTGACCACATTTAGACTTAATTAAATTTCTCGAAAATGTCTATAATCAACACTTGCAGCATTTAATATCACACTTGAACTTGATAATTAGATGAATTGGTCCAGTCCCTATGGGTTCGACATCCGGCTCTTAAAAAGGGCCACTATATTACTTGTACGACCCGTACACTTGCGGGCACATCAAGTTTTTGGTGCCATTGCCGGGGACTCGGTGAAGTTTAGTGAATTTGTCTGTTTTTGTGTGATCTTTAAATTTCCTTAAGTGTTGAGAAACTTGGTCTTCGTCTGACTTATTGCAGGTGACAGGTTGTCTTGCCGAGCTGGCTAAGAATAGAGAGCTTGTGGAACCGTTGCTTGAACCAGAATGTCAAATCCATTTGCAAAGGAGAGTAGCTCTTGAGCAAAAGCTGAAACGACTTCAAGAAAAGGTACAACAACAACCACCCGCAGGAAAAGCACAATTGTCACCGGAAGCAATGGCAGCCAGACCAGTTCGCGAAGTGGCAATCCCACAAGCGACTAATGTGAACTCTTGTATCTGTAAACCAGAGCCTGGAGGGAACTTTGAATTGAAGCAGAACATGGTGCAGCTATTACATTCTAGTGGTCAATTCACTGGGATGGCACATGAGGACCCGCAACAGCACTTACAGAACTTTCATGAGATTAGTGACACTTTCATCCCCACCGGAGTGTCCACAGACTATGTCCGACTTACCCACTTCCCATTTTCATTGTTGGGAGAGGCAAAGAAGTGGTTGAAAGCTGAGCCACCGAACTCCATAACTTCGTGGAATGATTTGGTAAAGAAGTTCCTTATCAAATTCTTCCCTTCAGGCAAGACTGCCAAACTTAGAAGTGAAATACTAAGTTTCAAGCAGAGGCCTGATGAGAACTTATATTTGGCTTGGGAAAGATTCAAGTCATTATTGAGAGACTGGCTCCATCACTAGAAATCGAATGAAGTGATGGCTCATACCTTTGTAGAAAGTCTAGACCCACACATGAAAATTTTACTAGACTCTGCATCGGGTGGGCAAGCCTTAGAAAAGACTTATGATGAGCTGTACTCGCTGTTGAATAAAATTGCACAGGGAAATCTAGAGTGGCATAACGAATCATCAAGAGGGGCAGGAAAGAGAGCAGGGTTGATAGTGGTAGAGGGTATGAATGCCTTGGCGGCACAGTTAGCTTTGTTCCAGCATCAGATGATGACTCAGTTCAATAAACTGAGTATGAACCAACAACAGGGTCAGGTTAATGCAGTTCAGCAAGCTTCGAGTTGGTTTGAAATTTGTGGAAATAATGGGCACAATGCCGAATCTTGTGGAGCCAATCCGGAATCAATCAATTTTTTTGGGAATGTGCAGAGGAACAATCAGAATTTTGGAAACAACTACAACAAAAATTGGCAGGGCCGCCCGAATTTTTCTTGGGGTGGAAATCAAATGCAAAGTTATCAGCTTTTGGGAATGTGCAGAGGAACAATCAGAATTTTGGAAACAACTACAACAAAAATTGGCAGGGCCGCCCGAATTTTTCTTGGGGTGGAAATCAAATGCAAAGTTATCAGCAACCTCAACAGCAGCAGTATCAGCATAATAGGCATAATGATGGCCAGTTGAGCAGCAATGTTGAGGAAACATTGCAAAAAATCATGGAGACCCAGACTCAATTAGCAAAAAATTAGGCGAGGATGGCATCAGACTTAAAGAATCAGCAAGTGGCAACCCGCAATCTAGAGAAGCAGATGGGTCAGATAGCAGTTGTTCAAAATATGAGACCGCAGGGAGGACGACCAAGTGACACAGATCCTAACCCCTGGCAGGTCAACGCCATCAGTTTGAGGAGTGGCAAGCAATTAGCTGATGCAGTGCCTAAAGAGAAGAGAAATAAGGTGCAGCTGGAGTTGGTTAGACTAGGACCATTCACTGACAAGGGAGAAAATCAGAGTGTTGTGCAACAAAATGCACAATCTTCATTGCAGTCATTAAAAAGACCACCACCACCATTCCCGCAGAGATTCAAAAAGAGCAAGGAGGAGGAATGCTTCAAAAAGTTCTTTGAGATTTTCAAAGAACTTCACATAAATTTGCCTCTTATTGATGTTTTGCAGGGAATGCCCAAGTATGCTAAATACTTGAAAGATGTGATGGCGAACAAAGTCAGATTGGTGGATGTCCAGACGGTAGCACTGACTGAGGAGTGCAGTCACAGGGTATTGAGCAAAATTCCAAAAAAAGCTCAAAGACCCATTGAGTTTTACCCTCCCAATAAAAATTGGTAAAGCTTAGCTGCTACGAGCTTTGTGTGATCTAGGGAAGTAGTTAATCTAATGCCCCTATCTTTATTTAACACCCTCGGGTTGGGAAAACCGAGGACAACAAGGTTGATGCTACAGCTGGCGGATAAGTCGCGAGTGGCACCTGATGGAATAATAGAGGACCTTCTCATCAAAGTGGGTAAGTTTATTATACCTGCTAATTTTATTATCTTAGATTTTCATGTTGATGACCAGGTACCCTTAATCTTGGGACGGCCATTCTTGGCCACCGGAGGAGCGGTAATTGACTTAAGAGCAGGGACCCTTAAAATGTGGGTCGAGGATGAAGAAGAACTATTCCGAGTACACTAAGAAATGAACCCATCCACACAGTACAGAAACCTTTGTAAGGTTAGTGCGTTGTCAGAGGATAAGTGTAGGGTCGGGGATTCCACAGGTCCATGGCCAAAGGTAATGATAAATGTTTAGCCTGAGTCTGATAAAGGGCTTTAGAGTGAAGTTGGAGGAAGAGAGGAACAGAGTGGAGGATGTTTCCTCTAAAAATCAAAAGAAAAGGAGATTGTTCTTGAATGGGAACCCAGGTATGAGGATGTCCTAAAAAGGATAGTTCACATCGTGCTGCGACGTAAAACAAGGCGCTGCTTGGGAGGCAACCCAAGGGTACCACAGGTAAAATTGGTGATTTTTGTTTGTGTTGATTTTGTTTATTTTCATCGTGTTTGTGTTTTTGGTGGAAATTTAAGCACAGATGGAGGGGAAGTCTGAGTACCCATGAAGGAGGAAGCTAACAAGCATGGAAGAGAAGAAGTGTGGGGTCAAACACCCACTTATGAAAACTTGAAGAAAAGCATGTTGTTAGCTAGGCATAGAGGCTCAGGGAGTATTTCTTACCCTTTGAAATTTTAATTTGATGCTATGGGGACATAGCATGATTCAAGTGTGGGGTGAGGAATTTCAAAAAAAAAAATTGTGCTTAATGATTTTTGGTGAATTAGTGCTTGTGAGAATATTTGAAAAAAATTTTGTGAGTCAAGCATGACTTCATCACCCATTGGTTTTTCTTTTAGGTTCTTTTTCGATGGGGGGTCTTTGAACTGAAGAATAGAAATTTTCTTTGTATGTACATAGTGTTTTAGTCATAGTTAGGGACTGTTTCCGACGATGGATGGATGACGATCATCTTGAGGAAAAATTAGTCAATAGGTTTTGGTTTTTGAACCCGTAGCTAATTGATGGCTTGATGTTCTTGTTATGTTCTATATATGATTGTAAGATACAAGTGTGGTTAGTATTGAAGCATGTAAGAAGCGTATAACTGTGTTTGAGACACTTAGGATCTTGAATTTGACTCAATGTGATTGAAGCTTAATTCTAAATTCTTGTGATTAGCTGAGTAAGAGTCTGTTGAATGTGTCTTGAATTGAGCATGTGTTGTGAGTGTAAGTTTTTTGAATATTCCGTGCTATTGTGGAATGTCTAGAACTTTCCTGGTGTCTATATAAAACGAAATGAAGGATGTGGACTGTAGGAGATGATTTAGGCATTTCTTTGAATGAACCTAAATGTTATCCCTCACTTTACCTACCTTGAATATTTAATCCTAGTTAGCCCCATTGAGCCTTAAGACTATTGTTTGATAGCTACAACATAAGCTTAATCCTTTTCTTTCATTAGCTTTGAATATGATCCAAAACTCCAAAGCGCTTAAGTGAAAAATTCCAAAGAGTGAAGGAGTGAGAAGCGTGAAAAAGAAGGAAAAGTAGAAGTTGTGAAAGTTGAGAAAAGGACAAAGGTGCACTTGTGTGAAAATGGTTGATTATTAGTAGGGAGTAAGAAAATAAATGAATGAAAAATTTGTTTAAGTACTCCTTATTGATAAGCTAAGTGTGCTTAAAGAAATGGGAACAAGAAGAGAAAATTCAAGAGTGAAAAGAATGAGGAGGAAGTAAGAAAAGAGATGTCCTTAATGAAGGTTGAAGTTATTAAAAGCACTTGGGGAAGATAGCCTCTATTACTGGCCAGAATAGTACCTACCCGTCCTTTAGCTTACATTACAACCCAATAAGTCCTACTTGATCTTACTTTCAAACATCCTTAAACTAGTGGAATAAAATACTAAGGGCAAGCTTATGGTTCACTACATGATGCATGTGAATTCTTTGAGAGAGCGAGCGTAATTTTATTCATATACCCATACATATTGTGATTTGAAAATTTTGTGAGTAGAAATGGGTAAGTCTCTTGTGTTGTGAGGGCACATGTTTAATGAGAGATAACATTAATGTCGGATTTCTTGATTGGTTGATTTGCATGAGTTTGCCAAGATTGAGAGTCGATTCTTGAAGTTAGGAAGTCTTAACGGAGTTGTATATCATTTCATTGATTAAATCGTGCATGCTCTATTTTTAACTTGTTATCTTAAATAATCATTATAGCCGTATCTTGAATTATCTTGCTAAATTAGTTATGTGTGAGTCTTCATTTACATGAGATGTAAAAGGGTTGTTCGAGGACGAACAAGGCTTTAAGTGTGGGGTTTTGATATTGGGCACAATTGCATGCCCAAGTGCTATTTTATAACTCAATTTAGTCTTGTTTATATACTTATTTATATACATTCTCATGTAATTTTATGTAAATGTGAATATATACACTAACCAACATGCTTAGTTCTTGTTTTTGTAGGTTTACTATGAATTTGAGGAACTAATCCATGAGTTGGTGAAGTGGAGGCATGGAATCAGAAGTAAAACGTAAACGTCGGCAAGGAGGGTGCGCGAAACAGCCCACCAGCGCATTGGCAACGTGCCACGGCAGGCAGGCTGTGCGACAAGGGCCGCGACACGCCACCTAATGCGTTGCCCAAGCAGTGTGACACATTGCCAACGCGGACAGCTTCTGCTGTTTTGCTTTCCAGTGTGCCTACGCGATGTCTCTGTGTCACGGAGGCATATTGGCGCGATAACCTCCATGACACGGAGCTATTCTATGTCGGGCATAATTTTATACATCTGTCATTTACTATAAATAGGTCCCTTAGCTCCTAAAATCATTTTGTCACTATTTTATTCTGAAAAACCACCTAGGAGTGAAGGAAGAAGTGAGAGAACTCACCTAGGGTTCATCAATTTCATCTTCTCTTCTACCAATTCTTGTAAGTATTTTACTTTAACAAAGTTTTCTTGTAATTTTACAAACTTGAGGGGCTAGAATCCTTCCTCTAGGGTTGAAGCCATTAGTTATGATTGGTTTTTTACGAATTTGTTTTAGAATTAAGTTATTGATTGTTGTTTTGTCTTGCATTCTTAATTATGGTTGTTTTTATGATTGATCACCATGGAAACACACACGTTAAGCGTAGGTAAATTCTTGAGAAAGAAAACCTAGGAAAGTACAAAAGAATGTAGGAAGCAAGTTCTTGTCTTTTGATAAGATTTGTGGTTAGGATAGGAATATACCTAATCTACCTTGCTTGGTTGATAAAATGGGAAGATAGAAAGACACCAACTTAGAATCGTACTCCACCACTTGTAGGAGTAGTTGTGAAGCTAAGTTTGGTAAATGGTTGGAGGTACGGAAATACCCAAATCAAGGGAATAAACCCCATAAACCACATCCACATAGTGAATTGCCCACGAACTAGAAATGACATCCTCGCTCAACGATGTAGTAGTGAGGCTAGTTTGTCGTGTTTAGAGGTTTCGAAGACCATGAACATGCAATTTTAATTACGTGAGACAACAATTGATAGTTTCATACTTAACCCATTGCAAATCGTACTATAGCATGATTATCCGGCTTTAACTCTAGTTGCTCCTTGAATGAATTCAGAGTATTTCATTAACCACATTTAGATTTAATTAAATTTCTTGAAAAAGTCTATACTCAACACTTGCGGCATTTAATATCACACTTGAACTTGATAATTAGCTGAATTGGTCCCGTCCCTGTGGGTTCGACATCCGGATCTTAAAAAGGGCCACTATATTACTTGTACGACCCGTACACTTGCGGGCACATCAGAAATATTCAGAAAAATTGCACAAGAGGTTGACTCCTGACACGGATAGACGGTACTAGTCATAGAAGCAGGGTATGAGTCGTACCATCACACTCGTGACAAACTTCAAAAAAATTCAAAATTTTCAGAGTCAAGCCAAGGAAGCACAGTACTACTCGTAGGAAGCATGTATGAGTCATACTAAGGCTTAACACTTAGCCAAATTTTAGCAAGCCAAGGACTTACGGATAGTAGGTACGACCCGTAAAATCCTGCTACGGGCCGTAGAATCTGTCGTGGCTTAGGCGGCACTAGTTATGGAAATTTACCCTATTAGCTTAGGAAAAGGATTCTTATGTCTGTGTAAATACCTTTTATGTTTTATTTTTAGTTGACAACAGCTATAAAACATTGAGAGAATGTTGGAAATAGAAGCTAAGGAAAAGCATAGAATTGAGTTATTTCCAAGATATTCAGAGAAGCTTTTTCTCTCATCTACGATTGTAAATATTGAATTATGTGTTTAATTATGAATATCACAACCTTGCAACTATGAGAGGATAAAACCTCCATAGCTAGGGTTGTGGGATCCCATGGTGGATTAATGAGCTAGGGATACATAAAAGTGATTCAAAATCAATGCAAAATGCTTGTATTGTATTCTCTTCATGCTTAAACGTTTCTTAACGGTGTACAACATTAGGACTTTCCTGAATTCCTTACTTGCTTGAGCCTAGAGAGGTAGAGATTAGGAAAAGAGAATTACAACAAAGCCTTGATCTTGATGATCATTGTATTAACTTGAGCTATGGTCGCAGGATAGTTAAATTTGAAACATATTGATAACGAATAGTTTGAAATCGCTCATGAGACTTGACCCAGTGATTGAGTATAGTCATCAAATGAGGACGAACCAGTCGTTTGGATGAACCCTAGTTATCAGCTCTACAAGTAAGCATTAGTATTGATCACGTGTGTATACCCGAATCAGCTATGAACCTATGGGGAACATAAGCCCTAGTTATTCATAACTCTTGATTTTGCATCACACTTTCAATCATCGTTTTAATTATTATTTTCTTGAAACCCTAAAATTGGAGTAACTAACCAAAAAGTTCACTTACCGACATTAGTCTAGATCTTCCATATTCCTTGTGGGTTCGACCCCAATCTCTTTGTAGGGTTCTTTATTGACAACGTCCGCTTCATACTTCAGCAGGAGTTGTGAGTTTGAGCATTATCAAAATGTGGCGTCATTGCCGGGGAATACGACCAAGACTATATTAATTGCTTATATTTGACTTTTGGCAGTTATTTCCTTAATTACATTTTCTTTTGGTTTGTGATACACACAGGTTGTTTTCCGGTGAATGCCAAGTACTCGGAGTAGTGGAAATCCCCTGATTCCGTTGAACACCGAAATTGAATGAATACTGCACATAATGGAAAATCAGGAGCAAAGAGATGCCCGTATAGCTGGAAAAGATAGGCAAGCCAAGCTAGCTCAGCAAGCTGCACTTCAAGATGCGGAGGATGCCAGAGATGAGGTTATTAATGCCGAACAACATAGGTGGGGCAACAGAGGTCATAGATTTTCCCTTCAGTTCTTCAATGATGAGGACCCAAACATTGATGAAGTTGGGTCAACTTGAGCAATTGTACCACCACCACTACCCTCTGGGGCCAAATTTGAAATCACGAGCACCATGATTCAATTGTTAAACATGAAAGAGGTGTTCAGTGGTCACACGACGGATGACACCAACCTGCACCTAATGAACTTTGTTGGAATATTCAAGGCGTACAGGTTACCTGGAGTTAGCCAAGATGCCATCAGACTCAGATTTTTCCCCTTTTCTCTATCAGGGGAAGCCATTTTATGATTATCGGAGTTTCCCAACGACTCCATAACCAACTGAAGGGACTCAAGCAAGCCTTCTTGGAAAGATTTTTTCTCCCCTTCAGAATGTTGCAGCTTAAGGATGAGATTTACAATTTTCGACAGATCAAAACTGAGGCACTTCATGAAACCTGGATGAGATTCAAGAAGAAGTTGACAAAGTGCCCAAACCATAAGATTCCAGATGACTGTTTGTTGGAAATGTTTTATAGGTCTTTAAAAAATAACACAAAAGTTATAGGAGACACAGTGGCAGGAGGAGCATTAATGAGTAACACCTGGGAGCAAGCTGCTACTATTCTTGATGGGGTGACTAAAAAAACAGGGAATAGCATACCCGGGAGGCAAATGCAGTGGCCGATACATATGTTGTTGGTTTGACTGCAGATCAATGTAGGAAGGAAGAAGAATGCGATCAGGAATTGGCTCATATGCACACATCGTTAGACTTGCATACAAAGCACATTATGGGAGCTGGAGACGAAAAGGTAAATGCAGTGGGGACACAAGGACTAGAACCGAGGGCAGATCACTCTGATTTTGAGGAGGAGGCAAATTTTGCTGGACAACCAGGTGGTGGGTTTCCGAGCCCACGCCCAAGCATCTGGACAAGACAATTGGTGCCAAGGTTCTGGAAACCAAGGTCGGAACCAATATAGAGATAACTACTACCGAAATGGGTAGAGAGACTAGAGCCGAGGTCGTGAGCATGACGGAGAATGGAGAAGGAATGACGGCTATCATAATGACCGAGCTGGAATATATGTTCCTACCAATGCACGAGAGGTTGAGGCTAGATAGTCAAAGCTAGAGAGCATGATGGCTGAGATGCTGAAAAAGGTGAGGTCCACTAATGATTAGTTGAAGGAAATCCGAGGTAATATATCGAGCATGGTCCATAGAGCAGAATCTCATGCAACAACAAACAAGTAGATCGAATAGCAGCTGGGGAAATTTTTGGCATCACTGAACCCTAGACATAAGGGTACACTACCAAGCAACACAATCCAAAACCCAAAGAATGATGACCATTGTATGGAAGTGGTGACTAGGAGTGGAAAGACCACAATTGATCACCCTCTTCCGGTTGTAGTTGAACGGAAGAAAGAGAGCGTAGTTGAAGATGATGACAAAGATGCTGAGATGGAAGGTGCTGAGAATGCTGAGTTGCCTGACGCCACAACTGGTAAAAAAGGGTCTGAAAATGAACAAGGTGTAACACAAATTTACAAGGCTATCTCGAGACCAGCACCACCATTCCCCAAAGAATAAAGAAGAAGGCGGAGAATGGTAAGTTCCATAAATTCTTGTTAATGCTCAAACAATTATCTGTGAACATACCATTGGTTGAGGCGTTGGAGAAAATGTTGGGATATGCTAAGTTCATGAAGGAATTGGTGACAAAGAAGAGGTCTATGAGTTTTGAGCCTGTAGATAATGTACACCACTATAGTTCCATAGCTACATGAGTCCTGGCCCAAAAGAAGGAAGATCCAGGTGCTTTCACTATCCCTTGCACATTAGCAATGTTGAGTTCGCAAGGGCACTTTGTAATATGGGAGCAAGCATCACCCTGATGCCATTGGCTGTGTTCAAGAAGTTGGGCTTGGGAGCCCCTACATCGACTACCATGCGGCTACTGATGGCCGACAGAACTGTGAAGAAGCCAGTGGGAATCCTGTTTGATGTGCTTGTAAAAGTTGACAGATTCATATTCCTAGCAGACTTTGTGATCTTGGATTACGAGGTCGATTATGAGGTCCCTATCATTTTGGGGCGACCATTCCTTGCTAAAGGGCCTTAGTGGATGTGGAGGCTAGCCAAAACTGAAGTTCAGACTGAATAAAGAAGAGGTCACTTTCAACATCTGCCAGGCAAATGCAGCAACCAAAGGAGTACAAGGTAATCTCAGCGATTGAGGTTGAATCTGAGTTTCTTGATGAAGTCTGAGTAGTCAAGATACTTGCATCATGCCGCGATGTTAAATTAGGAACTTCTTGGGAGGCAACCTAAGTGGTGGCTTGGTGAATTCTGAGTAATCGGGCCACCTGCATCGTGCCACGATGTTAAATCAGGCATTGCATAGGAGGCAACCCATGAATGGTGAAGTCTGAGTAGTCATAGGTATGTTTCCTTCCCTCTGTTCTTGTAGTTCATGCTTGGGGGATGAAGAACAATTTTCAAAAAAGGGAGGGGGTGTACTTGTATTTTTGGGATTTTTGGATTCGTCCGGGGGTTTTTCTTGCCATGTTTCTTTTCCCGCGGACATGCTATATAGTAGAATTGATATGTTTAGGATTTTATTCTCTTATTTTGTAGTTTTTTGTTTAATTAGAAAATAGCTTAGGAGTACTCAGCCAATGAAAGTGCACTACTTTTTGATTTCTTGAAAAAATTGACCCTGTTTTAATTTTTTTTGATGCATTAGCTGTTTACCTGTGACTACATGCATGACTTCTGTAGATCTATTGATGTCATTTAGTGTATTAGCATGAGTAGTCTTGTTAATCCATGTATAAACTAGACGGGGAAAGTGAATATAAGTCATGTGCTATGAGTGAGTAAGGTTTGATATTTAGTTCAGTTCTGTGTTAAGAATCTAGAACTTGTCTGGTTTGTCTTTGCATATGCTAAGGATGGTTGGTTAGGCTATGATCATAGGACATTTTTGTTAAGATCAATTTTAGCCTAAATGAATCTAACAAAATCATATGATTCCCTTGATCCCAATTTTGAGCATTTAATAGACCATTTTTGTTTGATTAACCGATGAACCATACCTATTTTTTATAATGAACCTGTTTTTGCCCTGGTCCTTCCTTGGATATTGTGAACCTCAACATAGGCAAAATGCCTAAGTAGGGTAGCTAGAGTAGGGGTGCATAAATGGTGGGAACGAGAATAAGGGAAAGAAAAGAGAAAAGGTGAAAAATGAGGTGTGGTGTGACAAATGAAAAAGAAGAGGAAAAAAAGATGAAAAAGTTGAAACTTTGAAAAAGAAAATTCAAAAGACAAATAATTCTTGAAAAAGTTGAAAACACATCACACCTCATACAAATGCATACAAAAGCTATGAAAAGGAAGGAAAAGGAATGAAAAGAAAAGAGGGTGAAATAGGTGAACGGTGAAGCCAATGTATGTAGTGCCAAGGAAGGATAGTCACTTAAAAATATATCACATTTATCATGTACAGCACTAAAGCCTACCTTACAAGCCGCAGCAAGTCCTTTAGTGATCCTAATCTTACCATTTGATTGACCGAAGCAGAAAAAATAAGGGCAAGCATATGGTATCTGATACATAGTATTTGAAACTTCTTGGTGAGAGTGAGAGTCTCGCTTGTTCAGTCCCATGCCATATTTTTTACTATATCGATGAGTGGGGACTTCATTTACCGTGAGGGTACATGGGTTATGTTTACTTCTACCATTGGTCTATATGAAAAGCATCGGTGATGACTTGATTGCCTGTTGATAGCTAGATGACATGTCTTGATCCCTACTTATCATGTTTTGTGGTTGCTTGTAGTACATTAGCTAATATTGGTTCATGGAAGAAGGGTCAAATGTCGTTGAATTCATAGTGCAAATTTTGTTTGGTTTGATTGTAGTATCCTAGGTTTATTTTCTAGTTGAGCGTCGTGTTTAGTTTTTTCTTTTCTTTGCCTGAGGACATGCAAAAGTATTAAGTTGAGGGTTTTGATATGTTGTGATTTTACAAAACTTTCGACACTCAAAACAGAGAAAATAGCATGGACTTAGGTGTGTTTATATGCATATAAGGCACTTTTTATTTGATTACAGGACAAACAGATGTTGGAGCAAGAATGTGCAAAAGGTAGCTTGAAAGTGCAGAAAATGGGCTAAAGTCACAGTCTCAGTATGAGCTGTAGGTTGATGGTATGAGTCGTACTAAGAACCGTGAAAAGTTTCAAATGGATGGACTGTAAAGAGTGCAACCTATGACTCTTAGTACGAGTTGTAAAATACTGGTATGAGCCGTAACACTAAGTCATCGAAATATTCAAAATAATTGCACAAGAGGCCGACTCCTGACACGGATAGACAGGTCGAGTCGTGGCGGCAAGGTACGAGTTGTACCATCACCCTCATGACAAACTTCAGAAAAATTCAATGTTTTCAGAGTCAAGCCAAGGAGGCACAGTATGACTCGTAGGAAGCATGTACAAGTCGTACCAAGGCTCAACACTTAGCTAAATTTCAACAAGCCAAGGACTTACGGATAACAGGTATGACCCGTAAAATCCTGCTATGGGTCGTAGGATCTGTTGTGGCTCAGGCTGCACTAGTTATGAAAATTTACACTTTTAGCTTAGGAAAAGGATTCTTATGTCTGTATAAATACCTTTTATGTTTTATTTTCATTAGACAACATCTAGAAAACATTGAGAGAACATTGTAAATAGTTAGAAGAAGGTTAGAAAGTAAGGAAAATCATAGAATTGAGTTGATTGGCTTGTGATCAACCTTTTCTTGATTTCTTTCTTGATCTTTGTGAATTGTTCTTGAGTTATTTCCGAGATAATCAAAGAAGCTTTTTCTTTCATCTACGATTGTAAGTATTGAATTATGTATTTAATTATGAATGTATCATAACCTTGAAACTATGAGAGGCTAAAACCTCCATAGTGTGGGAACCCATTGTGCATTAATGAGCTAGGGATACACAAAAGTGATTCAAAACCAATGCAAAACGCTTGTATTATATTCTCTTCATGCTTAAAAGTTTCTTAACAGTGTACAACATTAGGATTTTCTTGAATTCTTTACTTGCTTGAACCTAGAGAGGTAGAGATCAGGATAAGAGAATTACAACAAAGCCTTGATCTTAATGATCATTGTATTAACTTGAGATATGTTTGCAGGATAGTTAAATTTGGAACATATTGATAATGGATAGTTTGAAACCGCTCATCAGACCTAACCTAGTGAATGATTATAGTCATCCAATAGGGACAAACCAGTGGTTTGGATGAACCCTGGTTATCAGTTATACAAGACGTGTGTATACCCGAAGAAGTTATGAACCTATGGGAAACACAAAGCCTAGTTATTCTTAACTCTTGATTTTACATCACACTTTCAATCATTGTTTTAATTATTATTTTCTTGAAACCCCCAAATTGGAGTAACTAACCAACACGTTCACTTACGGGCATTAGTCTAGATCTTTCATATTCCTTGTGGGTTCGACCCCAACCTCTTTGTTGGGTTCTTTATTGACAATGTCCGATTCATACTTTAGCAGGAGGGGTGAGTTTGAGCGTTATCAATGACATAGCTAATACTTACCTCACTATCACATCAATTTAACAAATAAGTGAGGACATTTCCTCCTCATCTCCTCCTCTGCTTCCCAAGTTACTTCTTTGACATTGTTACTTATCCATAATACTTTAACGAAGGGGACTTTTTTAGTTAGAAGCTTTCTAATCTGCCAATCAATAATGGAAACTATGACCTCCATATAGGTCATCTTCTTAGAAATCTGCACATCCCCAATAGGCATAATACGGGTTGGATCCCTGATGCGTTTTCGCAGCATTAAAACATGAAATACTGGATGGACTGTTGTTAGCTCCATGGTAAATCTAACTCATAGGCCACTTTGCCTACCCTGTGGATGATCCTATAAGGCACCATATACCTAGGGATTAAATTGTCTTTCTTACCAAAACACATAGCGCCCATCATAGGCAATACCTTTAGGAACACCCAATCGCCAACGACAAATTCTAACTCCCCACGACACACATCTGCAAAGGACTTTTGTCTACTCTGGGCTATCCAGAGTTGATCTCTGATAAGCTTCACCTTTTCAATTGCTTGTTGCACCAAATTTGGCCCGAATAGTTCTCCCTCACTTATTTCGAACCAACACACCGGCGAGCTGCACTTTCACCCATATAAAGCTTCATACGAGGCCATCTAAATACTCTCCTGATAGTTGTTATTATAGGCAAACTCTATAAAGGATACATGATCATCCCAGCTACCTCCAAGACAAACACACAGGCACGCAATATATCTTTAAGTGTCTGAATGGGGCGTTCAGCCTATCCGTCCATTTGAGGATAGAATATTGTACTGAGACTTACCTAAGTGCCTAGACCTTGATGGAAAGATTTCTAGAAATTTGTTGTAAACTGGGCACCTCTATCAGAAATAATGGATAATGGAACACCATGAAGATGAACTATCTCGTGGATATAAATTCTGGTACAGTCCTCAGCCACATAGGTAGTTCTAATAGGCAGGAAGTGGGCTGATTTTATCAGCCTATCGACAATAACCTAAATAGAATCATGCTTCCTGCATGTCGGAGGTAAACCTATGATAAAATCCATATTGATTACCTCTCATTTCCATGCTGGATTTCTATATACTGAATCAGGCCCCCCGGCCTCTGATGCTCGACCTTCACCTGTTGAAAATTAGGACATTAAATTACATAACTCATGATGTCCTTCTACATTCATTCCACCAATACAGCTACCTCAGGTCACTGTACATGTTGGTAGCACCTAGATGTAATAAATATCGAGAAAAATAAGCCTCATTCATATTTTGTGTCCATAGCTCACCTACACTGGGAAGCGTCCTTGGTATCTAAGGACTCCATCAGACTCAGAGTCAAATAAGTTCTCCTTCTATTGCGGTATATTGTACCTCAACGAGACTAATTCTAGGTCGTCATACTGATGTTGCTTAATTTCAGTTACGAAGGATGATTCTTCTGTATTCTGGACCACAACACCCCCATATCCGCTATCTAGCAACCAAATTTGTAAGTTAGCCAACTGCTGTAGGGCCTTTGCCATTTCAATTCAATCTGCCTGGATATAACTCAAGCTACCCATAGACTTGCGACTCAGCAAATCTGCTACAATATTTTCTTTGCTCGGATGATATAAGATGCTCACGTCATAATCCTTTAGCAACTGTAACCACCTTCTTTATCTCAAATTTAGGTCTTTCTGCTGGAATAAATACTAGAGGCTCCTAGATCTGTAAAAACATCAGTGAGTACCCCGTATAAATAGTAGTGCAAAATCTTAAATGCAAACACCACTGCTGCCAACTCCAGATCATGGGTAGTGTAATTTTGCTCATGCTTCCTCAGCTGCCTCAAAGCATAGGTGATAACCTTCCCATCCTACATCAGCACACAACCCAACCAACCTCTGGAAATGTTGCAATAAACTCCATACACTTTGTATCTTCTAGGAGAGTCAAACCAGGTGCTAAAGTTAATCTATTCTTCAATTCCTGGAAGCTATTCTCACATGTCTCTGTTTATTGAAATTTAGTGTCCTTATGGGTTAACTTTTTCAACGACACGGAGAGGGTAGAAAAATCTTTTACAAACCTATGGTAACAACCAGCCAAACCCAAAAAGCTTTGAACCTATATAGGATTCAGGAGTCTGGGCCAATGCTTTACCCTTGTACCTTTATTTGTAATCACATGACTTAGAAAAGCTATAGATGCTAGCCAAAATTTTTATTTAGAAAATTTAGCATACAACATATACTCCTAGAGAGTCTGCAACACAGCTCTTAGATGACTTGCATACTTGGCCTCGGGTCGAGAGTAAATAAGAATGTCATCAATGAAAATGATCAAAAATACATCAATGAAGGGCTTAAACACCCTATTCATCAAGTCCATAAAAGCTACTAGGACATTAGTAAGACCAAATGACATTACCAGAAACTCATAATGGCGATACCTAATCCTGAAAGCAGTCTTGGGGACATTCACTTCCCTAACCCGTAATTGGTGGTACCCAGATCTCAGATCAATCATTGAAAAGCACCTAGCACCCTGTAACTGATCAAACAAGTCATAAGCCTGAGAAGTGGATATTTATTGTTAATTGTTACCTTATTCAGTTGCCTATAATCAATATACATCCTCAACAATCCATCTTTCTTCCGCATGAACAACATTGGCGCACCCTATGGAGACACACTAGGCTGAATAAAAACCTTCTTGAGAAAATCTTTCAATAGATCCTTTAGTTCCCTTAGCTCGGCTAGGTCCATTCTATAACGGGGTATTAATATTGGCTGGGTTCCCAAAAGTAAGTCAACTAACAAAGTCTATCTCCCTCGTAGGAGGAATTCCAAGCAAATCCTCTAGGAAGACCTCTGGGAACTCATTTACTATAGGGATTGACTGGAGAGTGGCAGGTTCACGTTCTAAGTCTCTTACCTGAACCAAATGCGAAAATACAACCTTTGGATATTAACTTTTGAGCCTTAAGGTATGAAATAAACTTACCTTTAAGCGTAGCAGCATTACCTTTCCATTCCCAAACTGGCTCGCCTAGATGCAGAATCTAACAACTTTGGTTTATCAATATTGGCATAACACGCCCCTAACCAATCGATACCTATAATGAAATCAAAATAAACGATCTCAAGAACCAGGTCAGCTAGGGCCAATCTATCAAACACTAACACTACACAATCTGATAAAACCATCTAGCTAACACAGATTCGCCAATCAGCGTAGAAATAGCAAATGGTCTAGACACTAATTCAGGGACTATATCAAACTGACTCATAAACAATATTGTAACATAAAAGAATGTAGAACCATGATCAAGCAAGGCATACACAACACGGGAATTAATAGTCAAAGTACCTGTAACAACATCAGGGGATGCCTCCTCGTCCTACGGACCACCCAAAGCATAAAATATATTCTTCACTGTCCCTGAGCTAGATGCCTCTCCCCCTTGGCCCTTACATCGGCCTGAAGTGGGCTAAGGACCTAGTCCCTGAGGGCGATCTAGAGGTGATGAAGTCGTAGATGATATCGACCGTTGAGTAGGTTGGCCCCTCTCTCTAGTCGAACAAAACTGCTTAATATTCCCTAGACGCCCACAATCATAACATACAGTATACCCCTAATGGCATTAACCAGCATGTGCTCTTCCACACTAATCATAAAGGGGCAATGCTAGCCTTCCCTGCTCTGGATGCTCCTGCCACTGTGAAGGAACTGAGCTATGGTCCTATCTCTACCCCTGTGGTGGAAGTGGAGCACTTTCTAAAAATCATGTAAAGATCTTCTATCGAACGAATTCGCTTATTTTTAAAATGATTCATATCTTCAAGTGCACCCATTTCAAATTGTCAACTGCCTAAATGACTGAGCCGCTGAGTCACTCCAAGGCTCTTTATAGGAACCTGCAGTCATAACCCTCTTCCTCTATTCCTTCAGCCCACGAGTATCCCGCAGCTGATGAATCAAATACTCTACCCTCTTGACAAAAGTTTGAATCCATGCAATATCCATATGCTGCTGAGTAGATACCCCCAAACAATCATGAACTATATGAGGCCCTAGTCCTAACATGACTGGAACCCTATCCTCCATCATCTGAACCATGTGTGGAGCATACCTAGCCAAAGAATTAAATTGAAGTAAATACTCTCTCACATGCATGCTGCCCTGCTCTAGGTGCAAAAACTGCTCAGCTCGAGCCTGTCGAAGCTCTCCGAGTAGATACTGGTGCATAAATGCCTCTAATAACTCCTCCCACTCAGTTGGTTGAGCATCGGCTCCTCTAGATCAAGCCCAAGCCTTATACCACAATATAGCCACATCACATAGTCTGAATGCCACCAACTCTACCCCTTCTGTTACTATGGCCCGCATCACCTTCAATACTTTGTATGTCAGATCAATAAATTCTTAGGGTCCTCACTAGGTTCTGATCCAGTAAACACTGGAGGGCTCAAACCCAAGAATTCACGGGCTTTTGACTCTCAGCCGCATGACCTCCATGTCCCTCCATCGCCTCTAACTATCACTCCTGTCCAGTAGCAATATGAGCCATCAGATAAACAGCTCCCTCAAGACTCTGTCCTTCCCAAGAAACCAGCGGTACCACAAGCATGGGAGGCTCTGCTACTCTATCACCCTCATGTACTGCTGGTGGGGGAGG
Organism: Datura wrightii; assembly: GCA_035772735.1. NCBI lineage: Eukaryota > Viridiplantae > Streptophyta > Magnoliopsida > Solanales > Solanaceae > Datura > Datura wrightii. Next base: position 153,144,697 of record JASDFA010000018.1, read on the forward strand.
AGGAGCTGGAGGTCTATCTTCCACTGCTCTAACTGGGGTTGGAGGAACTATAGTACATAGTGTGGGAGACTCACTCTGAGTCTCTAAACTGACTCCCTGATCCACTGAAGGGAAACTAGTACCCTCTCCTGCGGCTATGCCAATCAACCGTGTTGTCATCTTCCTCTTCATAGGCATACACTGAAACAATAACATAATTTATATATCAAAATGCTTTTGACCTTACTATATATCACAAACTATTAGTAAAAGAAGTGAAATGACTCCTAGATATCTTATAGCCTTCTAATTATAAATATGGTGCAAAACATGCCCATAAGCAAGACTCTACTAGACATGGATTTATGGACTCCCTTAGACACGACTTCACTAATACCAAGTTTGTCATGCCCTAAAACTAGGGAAGTGCTCAACTGCTGCTTGATCTTAAGATAATTAAGAAACTGGCTATATAGCATCTAGAACGACAATGTTGAAGCCAACCTGGCCAACTGCTAAAGTCAGCCACAATAGATATTGGACCGATGAGGTCTCCAGAACAATAATTAAAGAATTGAAAAGTCGACAAGGCTACAATAAGCTAAACTGCACAACTAAAGGCCGACAAGGTCACACAACCCAAATAGCTATACAACTAGTCCACACAAGCCTTTAGTGAGTAATTAACTGAAACGCATGGGATAGGGCCCCAGCCTACCTAACTGTACACAAAAAATAGTAAAGAAGGAAACATAGCTCCTGGAAGAAAGGAGTATACCACTATTCTGCAGAAATCAGGCTCCTATTATGATTGTCGATCTGAGCCTCTGCCTTTACCTGCAAAAAGATTGCTGGAAAGGGGGTCCCCAGGAGAAGGGATGTTAGAACGAATGAAATGTACTGGTATGTAAGGGTAAAATGGTAAACGTAGATACATCCAAGATACTAAAGGCCAGAGTAGGGAATAGATACAACCTGTGACTCTGGAAGCTAATATCTGAACAAAATATGATACAACATATGAATACAATCAAGTAAGCATATATATATATATATATATATATATATATATATATATGTATATGTATTTATAAAAGTCACATTGCATTATCCATAAGCTATACAGTCGCTAATCAAATAATGACCTACTATGGTTAATCAATATTGCCTTGCTGAGATGGCCATCTCAGAGGTATCATAACTGAAGGGACATCTTCCCACTTGACATAACCACGTCGGTGGTAAGGTCATAAGTCTTATATATCAAATATGCTAAAGTACAACTGCGAATTGGATATATTAGGTGGGTGGTAAGGTCATTGTCTCATATCTAGAGCCGACTAGTGTTATATCATATCTAACACATATGGCATAAAAATGATAAATTCTGAGACCACGACTTGAATAGGCCTCTTTCATAATTCATAGCTGCACATTAGCACATATATCACATAAGCCTTTCAAATAACACTTATATGCATATATTCAATGACTTTCAAAATTATAAGTAGGTTCGGACGATATAAGGAATTCAACAAGCTCCACAGACAACACTTAGGCATATATTGGATTCGATAACTCGATAACTTGATGTTTAGCTTAAGGGAGAGGAATCACGGAATCTCCACTTAGCCTCACATAACTAATAACGTATACACGAGATAAAGGACAACCATGACAAGGCATTTCCACTTCGAAAAGCTCATTTACCCTTACTAGATTGTGACATAGATTCTTAACTTAAACTTGCTTACACATTGTCGTGTTAAATATTTTCTCAATTTCACTTGACAATCAGGCCTTTAAACATACTTAAAATCACATATACACATAATGGAGTAAAGGACCATCTCATGGTTCTCACGATAAGGGGGACTTAGACTCGATTTATAACTATGACACAATTGGAACTAACATGTATTTGTCTTCACATTTACTTGTTCCAAACATGTTTAATGATTCAAACTCAATGTCATGCACCTTTGGGCCCTTTGAGAAGAAGAATCAATATGAGTATGAAGAACCAAGAATTTTGTCCCTTTTGGCAGTATATATTCATGCTTGAACAATGAGGGATAGGACGCCTTAGCATACCTCGTTCCGACATGTTCTTTTAGCCGACTTCCTTCTTCAACAACCTGCCTTCAACATCCTAAACTTATTTAATTTATAGGAAAGTAACACGCCCAATTTGTATCAAAATGTTCATCAAAAACAATTTCCCAACTAGCAACCACAATGACAGCAACAACAGTGTTAGTCATTTTCTATACTTGTTTTCATCAACTTTTGAGGGGAAAAAAGAACTTCTCCTGCAATTCATCCCTACAATGTGAAGTATATTCCCATACAAATAACTTCCCAAAAGACTAAGGAAAACAAAAAAGAACTTATCAAAAACTAGTCTCAAAGGCAGCTCATCTAGCTGCCAATTTTTCACTTTTCTAGCTTGCAAATTGATTAATTTAAAGGGGTAAAATCCCAACCTTCCTTCTTGAGTTCAATACTTATTCAAAGGGGAACATATAGGAAGTTCAAACAGCTTAAAAAATGTAGCAACTCATCCCAAACTAGCTTCCAAAATGATCTCCAAATGGCCACCAACACACCTTGCACACTTGGTAACCAACTCCCTCTATTTTGGTTGAGTTGTGCTTGGTCATTTCTCCTTGCTCTTCCTTGAATTAGCTGCTGGAAACTAGAGAGAATATATGTGTAAACAAGCAGCTCACTTTCTGAAAAATTTGAATATGATTTCACAACACAACACTTAAAATATGAAGGGGTGGGGCGGTGGCAGCTTTTAGGGCGGTGGCCACGTTACTGCTCGACAATGTCCCAGTAAAATACCAATAACTTTTTAATCTGGACTTCGATTGATGAGAGGTTTGATGTTCTGAAATTTAGACTCAAATACTTTTTATATGATAGGTTGTAGGACTTCTAACCCGTTATAGATTGAGAGATGTGGATATTTAAATTTGACCTTTACTTATAAATTTCACATACTCATCGTTTTTCCCTTCATGCATGTTTTCCTCCTCACCTACGACCAATATACATCCCATACTTCTCTTAGGACTACATAAAAACATCAAATAATCATCAAAAAAATTTTGAGGTGTAACATAGATATTGGCTTAGTACCGAAAGAACATCTATTCAAAAGTTAATCTTTGTATCGGGAGGGATTCCTGGAAGTTCATTTGGGAATACTTTTGGATATTCATTAACAAGTTGCACAGACTGAAGACTCGGTGTTTCAAAATTGGTATCCCTTACATGTACTAAATGGTACAAACATCCCTTTGAAATTAGCTTTTGTCCTCTAAGGTATGAAATAAATCTTCCCTTTGGTATCACGACATTACCTTTCCATTATAAGACTGGTTCCTTTGAAAAATGAAATGTAACCACTTTTGTTCAACTATAAAAAATAGCATAACATGATAATAACCAATTCATACCCATATTGATATTGAAGTCGACCATCTCTAGTTCAACTAGATTAGCCATAGTGTCTCTATGACCACCGTAACCGTATAACCCCTATAAACTCATTTTGCAAAGAATGACTCATCAGCTTGAATGGAACATAGAATAGTCCATGTAACCTTTTGGGCTCCAACTCAAATTTCTTAGAAACATAAGGGTTTACATAGGACAGAGTGAATCCAAGATCCATAAAAAGATAAACATCGAAGGTGAAAACTGTTAGTATACTTGTAGCAACATCTGGAGATACCTCTAAATCCTTACAACCAACTAAATCATATGGGAAATTCTTCCCTCTTCATCTATTTGTACCTCTCCTAGATGGGGCTTGAGAATTATGTTGAGGAGCTTTAGGAGTAGTTGTTATGTTTTGGGATACAGTTGTATTATCAGCAGTTAGGAGTGTTCATGGTTTGGTAAAAAACCAATCCAAATCGTAAATCGGACCAAATCTATTTAAAATATCGACATTTAATTTGGATTGATTTGATTTTCAATTTGAAAAACTAGTATTATTTGGTTTAGTTTTGGTTTTACTAAAAAATTAAAGAAATAAACGAACTGAATTGAAAAATTATATATATATATATATATATATATATATATATATATATATATATATATATAATTATTTGAATATATAATATTAGTTTTTCATAATAATTATAAATATTTTATACCTTTTAATCATTAATTTGACTTTACTATACTTTATTTTACATACATTATAATACTTTTAAATTTTATTTCTTAAATAATATGTAACGCCCCGTCCATTGTTACGAGAAAGTAAGTCCAAAACATCCTATTTACTCCTAGGTGCACGGGGAAAAGTGTTGGGTGAGTGATAATTTGACTTAGGTTGGAGCAAAAAAGAAAAGGTGCAGAACATTTTGAGCTACTAATTAACAGAGACCGTAGCAGCATCTCCCCAACTACTACAGCGAACCGTCATGACGGTTGGTGGCTCGCTGCAACAAAAGGGAAGGATAGCCGTTGGGTCTGTGGTGCCTGTGTTCTGACCACCATAACGGGTCCACTGTAGTGAGATTACGATCGCGACAACGGACGACGGGAGGTAGTAAGACGGTTTAAGTGGGGGTTACGGGGTTTTTCACCCCACTACTCTAAGGCATGAACTTTTAGAAGCTAAGGTCTATTTTCCCAAGGGCAGAGCAATTCTTCTCCCCAAGGTAAGATTTATGACTTGTTCCTTCTTCTTTCGATTGCCTAACACCATTAAATCAAGGAAGGGACCTCTGATGGTGGAATTTCTAAGCCAAAAAACCTAGGTTGGTAGAAACTAGGGGTAATTAAAGGAAAAAGGCCGGGTGTTGATTCCTAGACCTAGGAATGAGTAATGACCACTAACCAGATCTAATGTGGTTGTAGAACTTTGTGTAAACGAGACTTCGAGACCTAGAAATCAGTGAAGTTGGAACCCATAACCTTAAAATTTCTTTAAGGGGGTTGAAAGGATAGAATACTCGATGAACTAGAATGGTATGATCATTGTAGGATAAATTATGACTTAAGCATTGAACTAGATCGTAAACCCGGGTAGAATTGGATGGGGTGGATTTCTTAAGACCCTTATTTGAAGAGTAGTTAATGAAGAACTTTTATATCCATTGTTCATATATTTGGAGCATTTTGAGGCTTTTTGGAAAGGAAAGGCTCTAGCAGAGTAATTGGCATTCAAATCCTCCAATCGAGGTAGGTTATGATTTGTAAGGAGTTAGACCCTAGATAATGGTGTGTATGTGTGTGGAACGATAACATGCTTGATTGGTCCTCAGACACTAGTTGTTGTTAATAATAAGCATGTTAAATTTAATTGGTTAACTACAATTTGATATGATGTCGTGTCACAACCCAAGCATGAACCCTGGTGTAATACACCGAAACTTCCTAGACCAAATTCATACATTGCATGAAAAACCACACGAAACAAGAAAATTTTTTGTCTCAGACGATCCCCACAACGGACCGTTGTAAGTGATCATGGTTAGAAGCAGCCTTTCTTCGAGGGGAAACAATGAGTCATAGGATGAACCATTGATTCTAACAACGGGTCGTCCAGTCATCCATTGAATCCCAACTCAGGGGTCTACCGGAACCTTCCTTGAGACAACAGGAGGGAACAACGGCTCGTGGTAGCCTCCAACAAGCTATTGTAACTACCCTTTGTATACTTCCAGGACCCAACAATGTGAACCACGAGGGGATACAATGGTCATCGGTTCTACCAATGAGTCATTGTTATCACCCGTTGCCCCATGCCTTGCTTTCTTACCAGTTCCTACGGGAGGTATCAACGTCCCGTTGTAACATCCAAGGGACCAATATACCTAACCATGGGTCACCCTTGTGAACCTAGTTTCCGAACCCAGAAACCACGACTGGATTCAACGGGCCGTCGTTTCTACCAATGACCTATTCTGAGGGCTGTTGGTTCCTATCGTCCAAATTTCAGATTTAAATCTCAGGGTTATTTTTGTAAAAATACATCTACCTAGTCCCTAAACTACGTCTTTAGGGGTTCATTCAGGGGTTTTAGAAGGGGTAACCAAAGGTTCTCCCCATATTTCTTCTCTCATTCTCAAGAACAGAGCGTAGAATTCCTTTGGAAGCATAGAATAGAAGTTAGGGAAAATGACAACCCTCTCAGTTTTTCTCAGAGATTTTCACTAAAGTTTCTTCTACAGGTATGTGGGAATTCAACAAGCAGAGTTTTCTCCCCTTGTGTCCCCTAAAACTCTTTCCCTGTTCACTATTAGTTCTAGCCCTAAGTTTATCAAAAGTGAAGATATTGTTGTCATACCTTGAATAATTCATGTGGAACTCTAATTTATGTTTTTTGTAGCTAATTTCCACCAGCTTGTGATCAAAATGATGCAGGTTCCATCAACTTAGAAATTCAGCCCTAACTTTTGAAAAAAAATCAGATATTAGAATCCTACTTAAGCTTTGAATTTTTAAGAATTGTTTGCATCTTTCAGAGTTAAGGGCTTCTATAATGCTTGTATGTGTTAAAAACTCAGTTACTGGTATGATATTCAGATTCAGTTTGAAAGCCTATATACCTTGTATTTTCTTAGAATTGTTAGTTTAGCTTTAGTCAAAGTACTAGAATATTGAGTATTAGTCAGAAACGTCTATCTAGTCTCAGTCGGATATTTGCAACCTCCAGGTTGATCAGGATAATGTCAGCTGATCAGTTTGACTATAGAATTTATTGAGGTGCCAGTAGTACCTCCTAGATATCAGAATCAAAATTCAGTTATTGGTCCACTAGGAATTCATGACATTTTAGATATATAGCTCTAACTTTCCCCAGGACCCCAGTTCAGATTTCTGTTTGTTTTTAGACAGTTCCGATGCTTTTAGATAAGTAGCTCTGACCAGTCTAGAACCCAGTTTCAAAATCTAGTCCGATAAGACTCTCAGGGTATTCTTAGTTATATGTCCCTGACTAGTCCTGGACCCCAGTTTCGAGCTATTAGCCTAGTAGTTCAGTATAGGTTTCCAGTAGGAGTAGGACTTAGCACCGAGCGGACCTGGGTTCCAGCGCACCTAGGTTCCTAGAACTAAGTTGCCAGCGTAGGTTATAGATACAGATTATTGGCCTAATTGGCCCCAGACGTTTGTGATCACCCAGTCAGGCCTTTATACCCTGGAAAGATATATTGGGTCCTACTGGTATGGTGTATACATCTGACTCAACATTTAGCTCATATGGTTATATATCGGTTACAAAATCTCCCACTAGTCAGTCCAATTCAGTTTCAAAATAAAAATCTCAGTTCAGTTTAAGACCTATCAGTATAACTCAGTTCAGTACAATATCTCAAACTCAGAACTTTCAGATTTAGGGCATGTCTTTGACCACTAGACAGGGTCATTTTAACCATCTCAATTACTTCAGATTATTTCAGTTCAAATAATTAGTTGGTCATTGCATGTCTTTCCAGTTCAATCACTTACATCTATTGGTATATTCCTCTCACATATTCAGTACATTTAAAGTACTGATGCATACTTTTATGCTGTATCATTTCATGATAAAGCTGCAGGTTCTCAGACTCAGCACCGCTAGCCGCCGCAGTTCAGATTCTCCACCTCAGTAGTGAAGTGTGAGTCCTCATTATTCTAGGGAATTATTTCCTTCTTTCAGTCATTTGTTAGTTGCAGTTAGACTTAGAGTTAGCTGGGGGCTTGTCCTAGCAGCTCCTCAGTTAGATGGCTTTCAGACAGACATGATTTTCTTTCAGATTTGTCAGTACTATTCAAATGTTTTGAACTTTATGTTTTCAGACTTGTCTTTCGTAAATATTTTATGATATTATTTCAAAGTTCCGTTGTGCATGTTTAGTTAGAATGCTAGTGAATGATAGACCAGGGGTTGACTTGGGGTCACTTGTGGCTTCAATTACCGTGTTACATCCATGGTGTAGACTCGGGGCATGACAAACTTGGTATCCGAGCTCTAGGCCTAGAGTATCCTTGGAATGTCTGAAAGCTGCATCGAGTAGAGTCCTTTTCATGGGTGTGAAGTTCACCACACTTATGACGAGGAGGCTACGAGATGTATTAGGAAAATCCCCTTTTTTCATATTCTTTATCTTGCCTTAAAGTTCAATTCCAAAAATTCCCTTCTAATTCGTGCTCTGTTTTGTTTTAGTGAACCATGCCTTCTAGATGCGGTAACAGAAGAAGGGACACTAATGCCAACAGACCTGCCCCTCCAACCCCGATAGCTCCTCATGATAATTAGGTTTCTACCGCAGAGTTTAGAGAGGCCATCAGTTACTGTATCAAACTGTGACCAAACAGGTGAATCAACAGGTTGTGCTGGTGACCACGAATGGGTCTACAACAATTACAAGGTTGCGGGACTTCACCCGTATGCACCCTCCATCATTTCAGGGATCTAAAGTGTGGGAGGACCCCCAAGAGTTTGTAGATTAGGTTAGGAATATTAGCCATATTATAGGTGTCAGCTCCTTCGAGAGTGCTGACCTAGCTGCCTACCAGCTTAAAGGGGTAGCCCAGGTTTGGTATGAGCAGTGGAAGGAGGGGCGGCCAACGGAAGCAGGACCAGTGGAGTGGTAAGAGTTTCACACAGCTTTCCTGGACAGGTTTTTCCCTCGGGAGCTGAGGAAGCTAAGTTGGCAAAGTTTATGAACATGTGACAGGGCAAGAAGATAGTAGAAGAGTATGCTATGGAGTTTACCAGGTTATCAAAGTATGCTCCAGAGATGGTAGCTAAGCCAGGGGATCGCGTGCTGAAGTTCGTTAATGGGGTATCTAATCCTGTCCTCAAGGAATGTAGGACTGCGATGCTGATTAAGGGCATGGAACTTTCTAGCCTGCTTGTTTATGCCCAGCAAATTGAGGCTGAAAAGCTAAAGGATATGGAGAGAAAGAACAAGCGGGCAAGAACTGGTCATTTAGACTTCATCCATCAGAGATCTAGTGGTGGTAACCGCTCACTACAATAGCATAGAGCCTTAGCACCAAGTTCAGCCAGCGCCCCTACGTTTTGGTCCCACCAGGATCAGAGGGGTAGGTCGTTTGGCACTCAGTCTCAGGCTCATAGTGCAGGGAACATGTATCCATTGCACTTGGAGAGTGTATACAAGCAGGGAGGGCTGTTTCGATTATGGATAGCACGGGCATCGAATTAAAGAATATTCGTCGGCAGGATAGGGAAGATCACAATCCACTACCTCAGCAGCTCCAGCAGGCCAACTCATCAGGTACAGGTGGCGGTCAGTGCCAGAATCATTTCTATGCTTTATCTTCTCGTCAGGATCAGTAAAGCTCACCTAACGTAGTTACTGGTATGTTACGTCTCTTCCACCTAGATGTGTATGCCCTCCTAGATCCAGGAGCCACTCTTTTGTTTATGAATCCATATATAGTAGTCTAGTTCAACATTAGTCCAGAGGTCTTATCAAAACCCTTCTCAGTCTCCAGCCAATTTGCTGAGTCACTTAGAGCCAGCTGGGTGTATAGAAACTGCCCTGTCTCTGTCCTGAATAAAGTCATTCCAGCTGATCTCGTAGAGCTAGACATGGTCGACTTCGACCTTATACTCAACATGGATTGGTTGCACTCCTGCTATGCCTCAGTTGACTGCAGAACTAGAGTTGTCAAGATACAACCAGTGTTAGAATGGTCAGGCAGCAGTTCAGCCCCTAAGGGTAAGTTTATTTCCTACCTTAAGGCCTAGAAACTCACTTCCAAAGGATGTCTATATCATCTGGTTCGGGTCAAAGATTCCAACTCTGAGATCCCAACCATTCAGTCAGTTCCAGTTGTCAGCAAGTTCACAGATGTATTTCCTGAAGATCTTCCTAGAGTTCCCCTTGAACTGGAAATAGATTTCGGAATAGATCTCCTCCCAGACACTCAATCCATCTCCATTCCTCCTTACAGAATGTCTCTAGCTGAACTTAAGGAGCTGAAGGAGAAGTTAAAGGATCTTCTTGATAAGGGTCTTATTAGACCCAACATCTCTCCCTAGGGTGCTCCAGTTCTATTCCTCCTTAAGAAAGATGGTACTCTCAGAATGTTCATAGATTACCGTCAGCTAAACAAGGTCAAGTTAAGAAAAAGTACCCTCTACCCAGGATTGACGATCTGTTTGACCAACTTCAGGGAGCCAGTTGTTTCTCAAAAATTGATCTCAAGTCAAGGTACCATTGGTTAAGAGTTAGAGAGAGTGACATACCGAAAACATCATTCAGAACTCGGTATGGCCACTATGAGTTTGTGGTGATGTCCTTTGGGTTAACGAACGCCCCAGCAGCCTTCATGGATATGATGAATAGGGTCTTCAAGCAGTACCTGGATATGTTCGTCATTGTATTTATCGATGACATTCAAGTGTACTCCAGAAATGAGGAAGAGCATGTCAATCAAATAAAGTTAGCATTACATACCCTCAGAGATCGCCAGTTATTCGCCAAGTTCAGCAAGTGTGAAATTTTGTTAAAGTCTCTAAATTTCTTGGGTCATGTAGTCTCAGGTGAGGAGATACAAGTAGACCCTCATAAGATAGCAGCAGTGAAGGATTGGCCCAGAATTACCTCTCCTACTAAAATCAAGAGTTTCCTGGGCTTAGTGGGTTATTACCGATGGTTTGTGGAAGGTTTCTCCTCCATAGCTTCTCCTCTGACCAAGTTAACCTAGAAGAAGGTGAAATTTTAGTGGTCGGACGAGTGTGAGAAAATTTTCTAGGAGTTGAAGACTCGACTCACTACCGCCCCAGTGTTTACCTTACCAGAAGGATCAGATGGATTGGTTGTTTATTGTGACGCCTCCAGAGTCGGACTTAATTGCATTCTAATGCAGTGAGGCAAAGTGAGACTATGCCTCCAGACAGCTCAAAGTTCATGAAAAGAATTATCCAAATCATGAGTTGGAGTTGGCAGCAGTGGTATTCGCGCTAAAAATATGGAGGCATTACTTGTATGCGGCTCACGTGGATTTGTTCACGGATCACAAGAGCCTTCAGTATGTGGGCAGTAAGAAGGACCTAAACCTGTGTCACAGATGATGGTTGGAGCTGCTAAAGGATTATGATATCAGTGTGTTGTATCACCTGGGTAAGGCCAATGTGGTGGCTGACGCCCTAAGCAAACGGTCTATGGGAAGTGTAGCTCACATTGAGGAAGACAAGAGGGAGCTAGCGAAAGAAGTTCACAGGCTAGCCTGGTTAGGGGTGCAGTTGGTGGATTCAGCTGAAGGTGGCCTGGTAATGCAAAGCGGGTCAGATTCATCCTTTGTAGTTGAAGTCAAATCCAAAAAGGATGAGGATCCCATTTTACTTAAGCTTAAGGGAGCAGTCCTCAGAAAAGAGATAGAAGCTTTCTCCAAAGGGGGAGATGGGGTGCTCCGTTACCAGGGCAGGTTGTGTGTGCCGGATGTTGGTAAGTTAACACAACAGATACTAGCTGAGGCACACATCTCGAGATACTTTATTCACTCGTGCTACTAAAATATACCGCGACTTGTGGGATATTTACTGGTGGAACGGCATGAAAAGGGATATCGCTGAATTTGTAGCACAATGTCTGAACTGCCAGCAAGTCAAGTTAGAACACTAGAAAACCGGAGGCATGACTCAAGATATCAATATACCCACATGGAAGTGGGAAGAAGTAAATATGGACTTCATTACAGGTCTGCCCTAGACTCGGTGGCAGCCTGACTCAATCTGCATGGTAGTAGATTGGATGACTAAGTCAGCTCACTTCCTCCCAGTTAAAACTATAGACTCAACTAAGGACTATGCTAAACTTTATATTCGGGAGCTAGTCAGATTTCATGGGGTGCCCTTATCCATTATCTCAAACAGAGGTACCCAATTCACCTCACTTTTGGAAGTCCTTTCAGAAGGGACTAGACACTCAGGTCTGCTTTTCATGCAAAGACCGATGGTCAAGCTGAGCAGACCATTCAAAACCTGGAAGATATGCTAAGAGCATGCACGATTGATTTTAAGGGCAATTGGGATGACCATTATCCTCTTATCGAGTTTGAGTACAATAACAACTACCAATCCAGCATCCAGATAGCCCCATTTGAAGCATTGTATGGTAGAAGGTGTAGATCTCCTATAGGGTGGTTTGAAGTTGGTGAAGCTACCCTGATAGGGCTAGAATCAGTACATGAGGCAATGCAGAAAGTTTAGCTCATCCGAGAAAGGTTGAAAATAGCTCAAAGCCGTTAGAAATCTTAGCCGATGTGCGGAGAAGAGAATTGGAGTTTGCAGTTGATGATTGGGTATACTTGAAAATTTTATCCATGAAATGGGTGATGAGGTTTAGAAAGAAGGGAAAGCTCAATCCAAGATATGTGGGACCCTACAGGATTCTGAGGTGGATTGGTAAGGTAGCTTACGAGTTGGAGTTACCTTCAGAGTTAGAAACCGTGCACCCAGTCTTCCATGTATCACTACTGAAAAAGTGCATTGGTGATCCAACTTCAGTAGTGCCATTTGACAGTGTAGGGATAAAGGATAGTCTCACATATGAGGAGGTACCAGTCTAGATCCTTGACCATCAGGCTCGTAAGCTGAGGAATAAGGAGATAGAGTCAGTCAAGGTCCTATGGAGAAACCAACAAGTTGAGGGAGCCACATGGGAAGTAGAAGAAGACATGATGGCCAGATACCCTCACTTGTTCTCTTCCAGTTCAGTTCTAGAATCAGGTAATAAATCCCTTCTGAATACTCTATCAGTTCCATACTCATCAGCCTTATTTAGATTTTTTGCATGCATTCTAGTTGCATAAACTCAGATAGTACGGTTAAATCAGTTCGGAGTCAGTTACTCCTTTAGAAATCAGTCATAGCCTCAATTTTAGAAATCTCATCTCTTTTCCTAGTTTTGGTCTTCATTCGAGGATGAATGATCCCAAGGGGGAGATATAGTAACACCCTGAAACTTTCCAAGACCAAATTCAGACGTTGCATGAAAAACAACAGGAAACCAGAAAATTTTCTGTCTCGGACGACCCCCATAGTGGACCGTTGGTGGAACCAACAGACTGTTGTAAGTGGTCGTGGTTAGAAGCAGCCTTTCTTTGATGGGAAACAACTATTCATAGGATGACCCTTTGATTCTAACAACGGGCCGTCTTGTCATCCATTGAATCCAACTCAGGGGTCTATTGGACCATTCCCTGAGAAAACGGGAGGGAACAACGGCCCGTGGTAGTGTACAATGAGCCATTGTGACCACCCGTCGTCTTCTTCCAGGACCCAACAGTGTGAACCACGAGGGGATACAATGGCCCATTGGTTCTACCAATGAGTCGTTGTTATCACTCGTTGCCCCCATGCCTTTCTTTCATACCAGTTCTAATGGGAGGTATCAATGGCCCGTTGTAAGTTCCAATACACCATTGTACCTAACCATGGGTCACCCTTGTGAACCTAGTTTGCAAACCCAGAAACCATGGATAGATTCAACGGGCCGTTGTTTCTACCAACGACCTATTCCGAGGCCCGTTGGTTCCTGTTGACCAAATTTCAAATTTAAATTCCATGTTTATTTTTGTAAAATTCCATCTGCATAGTCCCTGAACTAAGTCGTTAGGGATTCATTCTATGGTTTTATAAGGGGTAACCAATGGTTTCTCCCCATCTTTCTTCTCACATTCTCAAGAACAGAGCGTAGAATTCCTATGGAAGCATAGAACAAAAGCTAGGGCAAACGACAATCCTCTCAGTTTTTCTCAGAGATTTTCACCAAAGTTTCTTCTACAGGTATGTGGGAATTCAACAAGGAGATTGTTCTCCCCTTGTGTCCCCTAAAACTCTTTCCCTGTTCACTATCAGTTCTAGCCCTGAGTTTATCAAAAGTGAAGGTATTGTTGTCATACTACCTTGAATAATTCATGTGGAACTCTAATTTATGTTTTTGTAGCTAATTTCTACCAGCTTGTGATCAAAATGATGCTTGTTCCATCAACTTAGAAATTCAGCCCTAACTTTTGAAAAAAATCAAAAATTAGAATCCTACTTAAGCTTTGAATTCTTGAGAATTGTTTGCATCTTTCAGAGTTAGGGGCTTCTATAATGCTTGTATGTGTTAAAAACTCACTTACTGGTATGATATTCAGATTCAGTTAGAAATCCTATATACCTCATATTTTCTCAGAATTGTTAGTTTAGCTTCAGTCAAAGTACTAGAATATTCAGTGTTAGTCAGAAATGCCTGTCTAGTCTCAGTCAGATTTTAGCAACTCTGGGTTGATTAGAATAATGTCAGCTGATCAGTTTGACTATAGAATTTCTCGAGGTACGAGTAGTACCTCCTAAATATCAGAATCAGAATTCAGTTATTGGTCTACTAAGAAGTCATGATATTTAAGATATATAGCTCTGAATTGCCCCAGGACCTCAGTTCAGATTTCAGTTTTTTCTTAGACGATTACGACGCTTTTAGATAAGCACCTCTAACTATTCTAGAACCCTATTTCAGAATCTGGTCCGATAAGACTCTCAGGGAACTCTTAGTTATATGTCCCTAACTAGTCTTGGACCCCAATTTTGAGCTATCAGCCTAGCAGTTCAGTATAGGTTTCCAGTGGGAGTAGGACTTAGCACCGAGTGGACCGAGGTTCCAGCGCACCCAGGTTCCCAAAACTACATTGCCAGCATAAGTTACAGATACAGATTATTAGCATAATTGACCCAAGACTTTTGTGATCACCCAGTCATGCCTTTATACCTTGGCAAGGTATATTGGGTCAACCGGTGGGGTGTATACATCGGACTCCACGTTTAACTCACGTGGTTATATGTCGGTTACAGACTCTCCCACTAGTCAGTCTAGGCCAGTTTCAGAATAAGAATCTCAGTTCCATTTCAGACCTATCAGTTTAACTCAATTCAGTATAGTATCTCAGACTCAGAACTTTCAAATATAGGGCATGTCTTTGACCTCCAGACAGGGTCATTTTGAACATCTCAGTTACTTCAAATTATTTCAGTTCAGATAATTAGTTGGTCATTGCATGTATTTCTAGTTCACTCACTTACATATATTAGTATATTCCTCTCACATATTTAGTACATTTAAAGTACTGACGTATACTTTTATGTTGTATCGTTTCATGATACAGCTGCAGGTTCTCAGACTCAGCACCGGTAGCCGCCAGAGTTCAGATTCTCCACCTCAGCAATGAAGTGTGATTCCTCATCATCTGAGGGCATTATTTCTTTCTTTCATTCATTTATTAGTTTCAATTAGATATAGAGTTAGCTGGGGGCTTGTCCCAGCAACTCCTAAGTTAGCTGGCTTTCAGACAGACATGATTTTCTTTTAGATTTATCAGTACTATTCAAATGTTTTGAACTTTATGTTTTCAGACTTGTATTTCATAAATGTTTTATGATATTATTTCAAAGTTCCACTGGGCATGTTTACTCAGAATGCTAGTGAATGATACACCAGGGATTGACTTGGGGTCACTTGTGGCTTCAAGTACCGTGTTACGTCTAGGGTGTGGACTTAGGGCGTGACACCCGGTTTGAGACATGGGACCTAGCACCACAAATGGCTCCAAGCTAACCCATGTCACATATATAGCATGATTTAGAGCATAAATAAATAGAAAATGTTACACCCCATAAGACATTAGCAGCTAGTGTACATGCACGTGGGCATGCGGTGAGCATTAAGAGCATGACGCGTGTGGGAGAAGTCTCGGTAGTAGGACGAGCGAGGACATCGTCGAGTGGGTCAGAAGGGCCGGGTCAGGCTAGGTTGTGAGGGCCTACACGACATGGCATCCCTGCTGCGTGATAGCCTGTTCGATGCGGCAGCCACTCTGCGCAGTGGGCAGTGTGGCGTGGCAGCCCTATGGTGCCCATGCGGCGCGCCCGACCTCCACCGCCCTATATTTATAAATATAAGTCAATCCAAGTTTATTTAATTAATTATAATTTCAAAGATCATAACGTAACTCCACGAAGATCCTCTCTATTCTTCTTCTGTTTCTTGTTGAATTATGTGCTAAACTCCGTCCAAACATAAATTCACCTTAGATAACGAGTTATACACCTACGAGAAGCATCTCTGCAAAGTTATTTCATGAAAATTCACTCGGTGTATTGTAACTCCGCTGAGTAAGTTTGTCGGGGTTACTTCAAATTGATTCCTAAGCAGCTACAGGCGATAGGTAAGCACATCTCCCTTCTAAACTCTCAATAAATTATGAATTTTCGGCTGAATTAAATAGAGTTGAATTATAGTTAATATTATCATCGAAAGATATTGTTGTTTGCCGAGTTTTAGTATTGAAAATAGCCCTATTCTCTCAGCATAAGGGCTACAGTTGAGTGGAATCATCGGCTATAGGTTGGAACTAATTGGATAAGCAAGGATTAGATTCGAGGTATGTTAAGGATAATCTCTTGGGCAAGTTATTCCTGTCATATAGTAGTAAGACCTATATCCTTGTAAGAAAGCTAGAAGTAGATATGTTGTGATTAGCTACTATCATTAGTTTGAGATTAGCATTTACTATTTTGGTTGGGACCGACCCTACCTTATATAGCCTTCCATCGACCAACCTTAGGGTTACTAGCTCTGTCATCGCCTATGGCGCCAAATAGGTCACTTCGAGGAGCTATATGTTGTCCAAGGGACTATATTCAGCCCCAAGGGCCATATTACAGTCCATCCACGAACGAACTTCTATTTTTATGTCGTATCGGCATCACTGACCCTCCGTCGATCCTTGTGTGCCTAGGTTGCAGTTACAGGAGCCCATCGGGCTCATACACAACTACAGGAGCCCAGCGAGCTCAGTTGTAGACCCAAAGGCCAGGTAGGTTGGCTATAGTTACCTGTTGACTCATATTAACCATGATAGGGGTATATAGATTGAAATGTACTCACCAAGGCTTATGGTGGTCCCGAGCGGATTATTCTATGCTGGTTATGCCTTCCAGGATTATGGGGGCCAGGTATGGTTCTTGTTTGTATTACTTACTTGTTAGTTATACAGCAGGTCGTGAGGGTATTCAGGTTATAACTCTTATCCATTCCATTAATCATTTTCAATTTTTTTATTAGTTTTATTAAGTCATTTTCAATACTGCCTTACATATTCGGTACATATTATACTAATGCCTATCTTTGGGGCACTACATTAGTTGCCTACAGGTGTGGATGGACGTGGTTCAGAACCTTCCTAGCTGCCAACCAGAGTCAGAAGTCCAGTCAACACCTTTTCTCCGGAGTTGATAGTTAGAGAAGGTTTGTTATTTTGTTGTACAACTTTTGGGTAGGTCGGGGCCCTATCCCGACCATTATTCCACTCCTAGAGGCTTGCAGGTTACGGTTTCTCTGTTGTTGGTTGTTGTTAGTCATGTGGGGCCTATGTATGTCTTATTTTGTGTATGTTGGCCGTGTGGGGCCTAGTTTAGCTAGTTAAGTTATCAGCCTTTTCGGCATTAGTATGGATATGATCACTTGTTTTTATTCTACTATAACTAAACATCATGGTGGTTTTGTAGGCCCTAGTAGGATCCCTTTTATTTCCTTGTTGTTGGGTTAGCTATTTTCCTTAGCTTGCTAGTCACGGGGCTAAATCTGAAGATTGAAGCCTATATCATGAAACGATACAACATAGACTATGCGGTCAATACGTGGAATGTACCAAGTATGCAAGGTAAGTAAAACCGCTTAAGTAAGTAAAATAATTAAAACATGCATAATATAAAACATAATCAAGATAAGAATCTGATAGTAGGGCTTGCATGCTATTTTATGAAATCATTATCTGAACATAACTGAACATCATAACTGAATGGGATGACCCAAAGCTGAAATCTGATAATCATAAGTAAAATTGAACATTGGGTCCAACCTACTTTAGAACATACATATATATATCATGAATGATAAACATGCATAACTAAAATCATGAGGAACAATGGTAGGCTCTTCATATAACTGACATTACCACAATAGAGCTTACGTGATCCCGACTATCACACTCAAGTGGGCAGAGCCGTCCAAAGTCTTGCAAGGGCAAAGGACGCTACCATGATATCAATATCAAGCTGAAGGGCCCTTGGGGAAGGGGAAATCTCACAAAGGAGGTCCCAAATATCTAATCATACCTATGTTGGCTCGTAGTTCTGAGGCATAGGGTTGGCTGACCCTTAGTTTACTCGATGCTAGACACTAATCCCAAAAATATGCATATGCTCTCCATCATTTTTCAATGAAGCTGACCATCATCTAGTGACGAAGCTGAATAATCATGTACATATAAAATCTGTAATCATACATGAGGAGCCTTGGCTCAAACCATGCCACAAGCTAAACATAATTGGGACTCTTGACTCCAAAACAATATGGTAAGCTAATTCGTGAATTTAAATAAATAATACTTGAACATTTGGGCTGCCCAATACTTAAACATGCTTGAAAATACTTTATTCTCTTGAAAACATGATCATAGACATGGGTAACTTGAAAACATGCTTTTCTCATAAATCTCTCATCATACGTGAACATATATCACAGTTCTCAACTTTCATGAACTTCTCATGGATGGGTATCATAATTTATAGAACATGAAAAAATGATTATAAATCAAAACATTGTAAACCTTGCCCATGAATCATAATTAAATAATAGATACATGCTTAGATTATACCCATGGTAGAAACTTAGGAAATTCATGCATTGGGTTAAAACCCCATAGGATCAACATATATATTTTCATGAATTAGAGAGGGAATAGGCATGGGTGTGAACAATTTCACTCATTCATAAACTTACATACCTGAGAGAATCTGATTCTACAACTCCTCTAAGCTTGCATGCATGAATTAGGAATAGCTTAGGATGAACTTACCCTTCTTAAAATTCACTATTCAGACCTTAAAAACCACGTAGTTTAGGCCTTAGGATCATAGGAATTACGAAAAAGACCTTGCTAAACTCGCAGGGAAAAACAGACTGCCAGCCCCAACGAGGGACTGGACGAGTCGTACACTGGTCATGAGTCGTGTCCACAAGTCATCAAGTACACTTCCAAAACTTCAACTGGGGATCATCATGGGGGAATTAACTAGTCATTACGGGTGACCACGACTCATGGTCACCTCTCATTATCTTCACTGCCCACAATTCCCTTCTCTTCAACCAACCTTGACCACGGCTGACTTAACAAGTCGTGGGGATGACCACGATTTATGGTCATTCTCATGGTGACCCAAAAACCTAAATTTTCAACTTAATTCATAAAACTCACAATGATTCACTTAACGACTCGTGGTCATCCTCATGGGTCATAGGACAACTCATTTTGTAGCCTAGTGCAGAAAATCCTTTATTCTCTATTTCAACTCTCGAGTCTAATCTTAAGTCTTTTGGGGTATAATAATTTGCTAGGAATGAATCATAAGCCTAGAAATGTCCATATTAATGACAATCATGGAATTTCTGCACTCTTTGACCACTAGGTCCCACACGAACTTGCTCATCCGATCCCTGGGTTCAGCAACCGTCTCTGGATCGTATCTGAATAGTTGAGTAAATTTCACCACATACTCCTATACTATAATGGAGTTCTACTTTAGATTGATGAACTTCTCCACTTTCTCTTACCTCATTTCACAGGGAAAGATCCCATCTAAAAACACGAATGTGAACTCATCCCACTACAACGGACCTACACCAACTCATTTTCCCTTTTCTTACTATCGGTACCATAGATGGGCCACTCCATTTAGCTGATAAGCAGCCAAATCTGCACTATAGGCAGAGGTGAACTCATGATTTGTGTGATCTTTTGAGCCTTGCTAATAAAATCCTATGAGTCCTCATTTACCTTTGACTCATGAAATTCTAAGGGACTCATCTGAATGAAGTCCCGAACTTTGGTAGCAGGTGTAGTTCAATTAAGGTTAGTAGGTGCAACTGCCTGCTAGTTGACTTAGTTGGTCATAGCCTAGGCAAGCATTTGGAACGTAACCCGGAACTCAACATGTGACACCTGCTCATTTTGAGGGGCTGGTAGGGCTTGCTGGCTTGCATTTTCATTTCTTCTTCCATTAGCTCACCTGAGAGGCATTGTATATTAACATATAGAGCACAAGTTAGAAGGATAATTTAGAGTTTCACACTCCATATCACGGTAAGAATCATAAGAGAAGGAAAACTTCCTAAATTGTCATGAAGCCTCTTCCTTATAAGTGTGGCGCATTTCACACCCATGAACAAGAATCTACATAACACTGCTTTTTCAGACACCCTAGGACACTCTAAACCTGATGCTCTGATACAAAGCTTTTCACGACTTGAGTTTATACCATGGACGCGAAATGGTGCCTAGAGTCAAAAGTGACTCCAAGTTAACCTATGGCATAGCAAGTTACTAACATACTATGAATTAAACAGAAAACTGAGTGGAAACTAATAGATGTGTAAAACATTCTTTTCTGAGATAAAGATAATATCTAGTAAATACTGAAGTTTTAAACAACACTGAGAACAATAATCTGAAATTAATACATTTTATCTGAAAGCCTTTTAAAACTAATGACTCCTAAGACAAGTCCCCAGCTAACTCCAAAATCTGAAAACTAGAAATGAAAACACAACCGAAATAAGAGAGATACTCTGGTCATCGAAACATGAGGACTCACTACTGAATGTTACTTGATGTTGCTGGAGGAGTCTAACTGCGATGCTAAGATTGGTATCTAACCAAATATCATAACATTATATAGCATAGAGAGTATGCGGTTAATACTTTGAATGTACTGATAATGTGAGATATATAGCATGCTAGCAAAATCTGAAAGAATAATTGGGCTAATGTATAGTGACTCGATCTTAATGCATTAGTACAGAAATAACATGAAAATTTGAATGTACTATAAATGTTGGCAAAACTGATTTTTAGGTCCATGTACATATATTGAAAATTGAAACTGAGACTAAGACTGAATATTGTAACTGTATTGCGGGAGAGTCTATTAACTAACATTTAACCACGTGAGGTAGATGCGGAGTTCGATATATACTCACCATCGATAGGGCATACTATACTTTGCCAGGGTACAGTGACTAATATGTGTTATCGCTAATCAAGGCGCATTTGGGCTAATAACCTACGGTGGCATATAGTTCTCGGGACTTGGGTGTGTTGAACCCCAGCCCACTCTATGCTAAGTACAACTCCCAACTAAAGACATAATTATGCATATATCTATATATATCTATATGGTACGGATAGCTTGAAACTAATGTCCTTAGACTAAATCAGAACTACTTATCTGGAAGTGTTCTGAGAGTCTAAAGGACCTAATAAACTGATAAAACTGGAATACTAATTGGACTGTTGTTATTTCTAGAAACACTGTATATTCTAATTTTCTAATAATTTTGTTCTTACTGAGTATACTGAGATCATGGTTATTACTTTAATGCATGGATGCATTGTTCTTTGAGAAAATCATGTATATTTGACCATTCATGCTAATTTAAGATACAACTAATTTGTGAGTAAATTCTATGAAAAAACATGTCAAATTTGAGGTCATCTGAAAGATGTTGTATATATAAAAATACTATCATGGATATATAGTACTTCTAATCATGAAAATATGGAATCATAGAGAAGATAGGGAAAGTCAACAATTAGAACAAAACCATATATCATGATTTCTAGAAAACATCAAAGCTAGGGTTTGATGAAAATCAGAGGACACAAGGGAGGAAGAAGACCCTTATTGAAGTCCCACATAATTAGAGAAGAAAATCCCTTAAATGAAACTTGAATTCTAAAGCTTTGAGGAAGAACTCTAACATGACGTTGAGAGAAACCTTGAACTTTTATGGTCTATTCTTCAGAGTTTAGGATAGAATGAGAGGAGAATGTTGACTAGTACCCCTTATTTCCCCTTCAAAATACCCCAATACTATGTTATTTAGGAGTTAAAAGAGTGTGAAGTGACGTAAACACCCTGGAGAAACCGTTCAGTGATTCTGTAGTCTTGGTCCCGCTAGTCATTTGATTGTCAAAGTGACGCGCCATCACCAGTCTGACGATTTATCGTCTTCACTATTTCCCTTAAGCAGAAGGGCAAGAAATCCAAGCCAAGTGATGATCAAAGTGACGCGTCCTCATCCACTTGACTTTCCATCATCTTCACCATCACCCTTAAGCAGAACGTGCTAAATTTGGGTACTATTGATGGTCAAGATAATGACTCATCTCTTGACTTTTAGCACAAGTCTGACGGGATGTCATCTTTGGCGTTGACCCTAATTAGACCTTGAAACTTCTATACTTTTTTTAGAAAAAGGCACTTCAAAATCTGAGGTGTTGCAACATCAAAAAGCCTTAAACGGAGCCATCTAAATGCTGGAGTGATAACTATTGTTGTAGGCAAACCTAACGAGAGTTAAGTGATCATCCCAATTTCTCTTGAAATGAATCACACAAGCTGTAAACATGTCCACCAATGTTTGAATGGTCTGCTCGGCCTAACCATTAATCTGCAAGTGAAAAGTTGTGCTAAGCTTGACCTGAGTACCAAGACCCTTCTGGAATAACTTCGAAAACTGTGAGGTGAACTAAGTAACTGACTAACTCCCCATGTGATGGTTCATTACTATCTTGAAGAGATGTCATATTTGGTGTAGACCCTATCAAATCTTGAAACTTCTATTCTTGATACGAAAAGCCATTTCAGAATCTAAGGTGTTACAACATTTCTGTCCATAAAAACCTCAACCGGAGCCATCTGAATTCTAGAGTGATAACTGTTATTGTAGGAAAACTTAATGAGAGGTAAGTGATCATTCCAATTTCTCTTGAAGTCAATCACACAAGATCTCAACATGTGCTCCAATGTCTAAATGGTTGCTCGGCATAACCATCTATCTGTGTGTGAAAAGCTCTGTTAAGCTTTACTTGAGTACCAATACCCTTCTGAAATAACTTCCAAAACTATAAGGTGAACTATGTACCCCTATTCAAGATCAACTCCTGAATGTAATGTCTAGCATAATCCTCAGCTGAATTTGTGGTCTTAACTGGCAAGAAATGTGCTGATTTATCCATCCGGTCTGTAATCACCTATGTCGAATCCTTCTATCGGTGTATATGAGGTTAACCTATAATGAAGTCTATGTTTATCTCTTCCCACTTCCAAGTAGGAATACTAATGTCCTAAGTCATACCTTCTGGTCTCTGGTGCTCAACCTTAACCTGTTGGCAATTTGAATACCTAGCCAAAAGTTCTATGATATCCTTCTTTATTCCATTCAACTAATAGACTTTCCGTAAATCATGATACATCTTGGTGGCACCTGGGCAGATAAAATATCGAGAGATCTGAGCCTTTCTCAGCATCCGCTCTCTCAAGTCATCCACATCTGAAACAAATAATCGGCCCTGATAGCAAAGTACACCATCTCCCCCTTAAGAGAAAACCTGTAATTTATAACTCTGGATTGCTTCCTTCAACTTAACAGAGATAGGATCCTCATCTTGTTTCACCTTAAACTCCATCACCAATGAAGATGTCGAATCTTTCTAAACAATGACACCACTATCTAATGAATCCATAAGGCGAACGCCTAAGAGAGTGAGCCAATGGACATATCTAACAAACTCCTTCTTTCCATCATCCACATGAGCCATGATCCCTAAGACAACCTGCTAAGCGCATTATCCAATATATTTTCCTTGACCGGATGATAAATAACACTCATGTCTTAGTCCATGAGAAGCTCAAGCCATCTTCTTTTCTGCAAATCGGGATCTTTCTGGATTGTAACACCCTAAAAGTCCCTAAGATCAAAATCGAGAATTGAAATGGACAAAGCAGAAAAATATGCACCATATCATTTAAACGAGTCATCAAGTGACTCGTCATTTGGCCTAACAAATCATCAAATGACTCATCATTTGAACAGATAAGAATGTTTCCCAACGAGTCATTAAGTGACTCGTCGTTTGACCCAACAGGTCGACAAGTGACTTTCTTTTGGTGAAATGCTATTATCAGATAGTCATGAAATGGTAGTGACGAGTAATTTGGACACCCAACGCTTCATTAAGTTACTGGTTATTTAAGAAGTAGTAGGGAAAGTGGGGAATTCCAGTGTACTTCACGGGTTAAGACAACGAGTCGTCAAATCCCTGATGACCTGTTATGTGACTTGTCATTTCACTTAACAATCATTACGTGACTCATCATTTGACCTAACAAGTATTCAAGTTACTCGTCATTTGACCTAACAAGTCATCAGATACATGTCATTTCTGGCAGTATGAAATTTCCTTTCGAATCATTAAGGGCATTTTTATAATTTCTAAGCTCTTAACTCCTAAACTACATTATTTTAAACTTGGGAAAGAGTGCTTTTAGGGGAATGTTCACCCTAGAAAATTCATTCTCTTCCTAACACCCTAATTGGATTATTAAATTCTCTCAAGAGAAAAGCTAGGGTTCATCAATATCATATTCATCAAATCTTCTTGGCTCTCAACCCAAGTTAAGAAATCAGTTTACCAAGGTATGTAGGATTATGAAAGGGGAAAATCCTTCCACTTTCATGCTCAATTCCATCCCAATCCTATGATTTTAAGTCTATAAGCATGTCAAATTGGATTTTAGGATTTTACCCAATCCCATAAAATATTCCATTCTTTCTCTATGGGTTTAATTCTCTCATGTTTAGATTGATGATTTATGGCTATTAGGGCAGATTTGACTCTAAATTTATTTACTAATTAATGATTTCAAGTATATGAGAATTATGCCCTATTATGCATGATTTATGAATTTTAAGCTTATGAGCTCATGATTTCAAGTATGATGAATTATCAAATTATCCATGACTACCTATGGATTCCTAAACTTATGATTCCATGATTTCGAAGTTCTGAAGTTTTATCCAAGCATGTATTATTTTCATGAAATTCAATTTCAAGTATCATAGCCAACTCTATGGCATCTTTTCATGAATATTTCACACATGTCAATTATGATTATGATTTCATATCTTGGCCAGCCCATGCAAGTTCAAGTATATTTTCATGATAATATTTATGAACCATGTGCATGGTTTTAGGACTAGTGTCTAACACCGAGTAGGCTAGGGGTTCAAGCAAACCCTAATTCTCAAAAACTATATGCCAGTGTGGGTATGTGTTCATATTCAAATCCTACGGGGATTCACATGTGATATCACGCCTAAATCATTCCTTAGCTTTGGAAACTTGGAACGGCTCTGCCAGCTTGAGCAAGATAGTTGGGCATCATGTAAGTTCCCTCATGATGGTGTCGGTTATGATAAGTCTCCCATTATTTCTCATGTTTTAAGTTATTCATGTTCATGACTTGTGATACTATATTTTATAGCGCTATTGACCCATTAATTAATTTATGAGCTTTTACTCAGGATTTCAACCATGGTACCTTATATGATTTCTATTTCTAAACATTGGTTCGTCATATTTCAGCTTAATGATGAATATCTCATTATTTTGATTACTTCAAGAATATGACTTTTAGCATGTTGCCTTTACATTTATGCTTGCTTGTTATATATACATGATTTCATACTATTGATTTACTAGAGTGTTTTGCTTTCAGTACATACTCAGTATATTCAAAGTATTTACTGCATACTCTATGCTATATCGTCTCATGAATAGGTTGGATGATCAGTCTCAGTCCCGTGATTATATACGTTCCAGACTTGATTAGCTAGCAGTGGTGAGTCCTCATCTTCCAAGGACTACAGTTAACTACTTCATTGAAGTTATTTTACCCTGTTTTAGTTTTAGACTTAGAGTTAGTTGGGGGGGTTGTTCTAGCAGCTCATCAGTAGTAGAGGCTTGCAGACATAGAGTTGGTATGTTTAGTTTTGTGACTCGGTGTTTAAATTATCAGATTTTCTTGTTATCCATGAGTGTGTGTTCTACATTTCAGTTAGTTTTTGATTAGTTTTTTATATATATATTATATTGTGTACATGCTTGTAGTATTCTATTCCATCGGTTAGCTTGGATCCATTCGTGGTTTTAGGTCTCATATCATTGTCCAGAGTGTAGACTCGAGTCGTGACAAACATGGTATTAGAGCATTAGGTTTAGAGTGTTCTAGGGTGTCCGAGATTCTCCTTAAGTAGAGTCTTTTTCATGGGCGTGAACTGCGCTACATTTATAAGAAAGGGGATACAAGACGTTTTAGAAAATTTTCCTTCTTTCGTGACTCTTTCTCGTGCTATAAAGTTTCACACTCTATTCTTCTAACTCGTGATGTACACGATCGCAGAAAATGCCTCCTAGAAGAGCCAACAATAGAGAAATTGGTGATGGAAGTTAGCTAGCCTCACCAACTCAAGTAGGCCCCCTTAATGGGTAAGTTACCGATGCAGTGCTTGGGGTGGCCTTTAGACGTGATGCACGTCATGTCCATCTAGCTTAACCAGAAGGAAAATGTACCTTCTAACACTAACAGAGGGACATCAGCTACTAGGGTTCAAGAATTAACTAAGAAGGGCCCATCTAAGTTCTACCAACAGGAGGCGGATAAGGAGTTTAGGGAAAGAGGAAAAGGGAACAAGATAGCCAGGATAGACAACAGTAAGGTTGCCCAGCAGAGGACAAGTGGTGGACATCGATCACATCGTTATCAAAGGTCATTAGCCATGGCACTATCGACAGGTAGTGTTCCATGTAGATCT
Source organism: Datura wrightii (assembly GCA_035772735.1). NCBI lineage: Eukaryota > Viridiplantae > Streptophyta > Magnoliopsida > Solanales > Solanaceae > Datura > Datura wrightii. The sequence continues at coordinate 153,171,426 of JASDFA010000018.1, forward strand.
GCGGTGACATAGATTGCATATCCAGTCTGCAATAAATATGGAAGGAAACACCCCAGAAATCTCTTGATCGGTTGGGATGTCTGCTTTGGGTGTGGGAATCCCGGCCAAAAAATTCGAGACTCTCCATCATCCAAGAAGAGTGACATCAACGGTCATACTTATCCAGCTTGCAAGAGCTATAGAAAGAACCACTTGGGAAGGTGCTTGGTGGGTTCTGATGCTTGCTTCAAGTGTGGCAAACCCATTCATAAGTGCATATATTGTCCAGCAGCTAAACATGGCGAAGGTAGAGCTCCAGCCGCTATTTTGGTAGCTCTAACAACTCGCCCACCTCAGCAGGGCGCGTTAGCTAGTGCAGGTAGTGGACAACGCCAGGATCGGGGGAGCTTTCTAGAGGTATTCACAGGTATGTTATGAGCTTTTCATGTTGACTCTTGCATACTTCTAGGCTCAGGAACTATAGTATAGGGCATATGATTCATTTCGGTGTCTTGGTATGAGTTTTATTTAAGTATATTATGTTGAACGGTGAGAGGATTATGTGAATGGAGGGATAGGATAAAAGAAGTATGAAGCCTCCTAAGGTAACCTTAGTGTCAAAATAGTTGTCAAGAGTTAGTGAATTCTATCTAGTTTATGAAGAGGTCCAGAGACTGAGGGTGATTACTTCTAGGCTAAGGGGGAAATGATAAGGTGAAGGACCAAGTCAAGCCTTGAGTTTCTGAGTGTGGAGGTTCCAGGAATGGTAACTATGGGATGTTGGTCCTTACTTATTCAGATGTTTCCTTTATGCTTTACCCAACAAGAAACTTAATTCATGCCCATATTAGGATTCCTAGAATAAGAAGTAGAAGTAACCCTTCAAAAAGCGATCCCAGTCTCACACCATGATTCCATAGATTCCATCACTGTGTCATGAAATTCGTTACTTATGAAAAACTCATATCTCTTGTTATGCTCAGCTCTATGAACTCAGTCTTTAGAATTGCCTTAAAGGCTCATAAGGTCGTGCTATATTATGTATATTCCCAACTTAGATTTCTTGAATGATTCGTGCTCACGATTTCCTTACTCTAAGCCCTGTGAATGTTTCCCCATGATGGGAATGGTGGTTACAACATATACGCTCAGGATAACCCCTATTCCTACCTTAGATGCTCGGTAGGTTGAAGTTCATGAAGCGCAACTATTATCCAAGCTTGGAAGATAGGGGAATTCTTGAACAACGTTAGGTACAATGAGCCTTGGTATAATCAAAAGTGATAGGATCGAATGGGGTGATGGTGTACAAGTAGACTATAGTATGGAGTATGTCATGAATCGAGCGTAGATTCTGATCGAGACACGGGACAAGAAACCCTGAGAGGCTCCAAGTCTACCATGGCATAAACATAATGTCTAAACTCATCATAATAAAGAGGAAGATCAACACACATAATAGTAGAAGTCCACATACATATATATATATATCAAGCTAGAACTGAACCATAACGACAAGTTGATTTCTACATAATGTCTGAAAGCCTCCAAAATAACTGATGAGCTGATGGGACAACACTCCAAACTAGCCCGAAAATGTCTGAAACTAAAAGAACATAACAAAACGTAGATGACTAAACGTCCTTGGAGGATGAGGACTCACAAACACCGGCTGGACAGGTTTGAGAGGGAAGCAGGGGCTAACAATGTGGCTGAGACTAATCCATCGAACCTGTATCATGAAATGATACAACATAGAGTACGCGATTAGTACTTAGAATGTATGGAGTATGCAAGGTAAGTAAAAACGAACAGTTAAAACACCTAAGAGCTCATGTAACACCCCAAAATTTTCATATACCAGACTCAGACCTTGCAAGAAAAGTCAGGAGAAAACCAAGAAAATTTTATTGTAGAATGACCTAGACAACAGATCGTGGTAAGCTCCAATAGGCTGTTATCTGAGTCATTGTCAGCTCAACAACTTTTGTTCGAGGAGAAATAATGAGACATAGGATAAACCATTGGTTCTACCAACGAGTTATCTTGTTGCCCATTAGATCCAAAGTTTAGAGGATTCTGTATCCTTCCTCGAGATAACGAGAGGAATAAATGGCTCATGGTACCTACCAACGAGTCATTGTATTGACTCATCGCCTCAAGGCCCGTTTTCCTACCCGTTCTCAAGAGGTAGCAACAACCTGTTGTTCCTTCCAACTAACCACTGTACCAAATTGTGGGTCATTCTAGTGAGCTTAGTTTCTTAACCCAGGACCAGCGGTTGGTTCCAACGGGTCGTTGTTTCGACCAATGACCCGTTCTGAGATTTGTTGGTCCTTGTCGACCAGATTTCAGTTTTTAATTCCCAAGGTACTTTGCAATTTTCCACCCCTTTTAATGCTTAAACCATGTATTTTTAGGTTCATGTAGGAGGGATTTAAAGTGGTAGAACGACCTTATTCTTTTCATTCTCTTTCATTTCCTCAAAGAACAGTGCGTAGAAACTCTACAGAAAACACAGGGCAGGAGCAAGGGTTTGAATTCCTTCTCAGATTTTCTCATGGATTTCTTCCAGAATTTCTTCTACAGGTATGTGGGAATTCAACAAGGGGATTGTTCTTCCCTTGTATTCCCTAAAACCCTTCCTCAGTTTAGTATCAATTCTAGCCCTGAATTTTTGATTGTGAAGATATTGCTATCAGACCTTGTTTATTTCTTGAGGAATATTATTCTATGCTAATTTTTGATGTTTTCAACCAATTTGTAACTAAAATGATGCCTATTCCATTGAAAGTGAATTTTAGCCTGAACTCTAGAAAATAGAAACTAGAATCCTACATAAGTATTGAATTCTCGATATTTCTTGAATCTTTCAGAGTTTGGGGTTTCTATACTAGTTATATGTGTTATACAATTTCATTTAGAGAGTTTATATACACAGAAATGCTAGCCTAGTCTCAATCTAATTTTTAGCAGCCTCTGTGTTGACCAGAATAATGTCAATTGATCAGTTTGACTACAAAAATTCTTGAGGTGTTAGTATCACCTCCCAGTTATCAGAATCAGATCCACAACTAAGTTTATCGGTCTACAAGGCGGTCATGACACTTATACAGATAGCTCTAACTAGCCCTTGGACCCCAGTCAGATTACAATTTGTTCTTAGACGGTTACGAGGATTTTAGATAAGCAACTCTAACCAGTCTAGAACCCAGTTTTAGAATCTGGTCGGAAATACCCTCAGGGTACTTTTAGTTACATATCCCTAACTAGTCTTGGACCCCAGTTTCGAGCTATCAGCTTAGTATTCAGTTTAGGTATTCTAGTGGGAGCAGGACTGGCTCCAAGCGGACCGGGGTTCTAGCGTGCCCAGGTTCCCAGAACTACGGTGCCTGCGTAGGTTACGGTATTTATTGTCCTAATTGGCACCACACTTTTGTGATCACTCATTTGATATCTCTATACACTAGCAAGGTATATTGGGTCCTACCGGTGGGACGTATACATCGAACTCCACGTTTAGCTCATATAGTTACATGTCGATTATAGACTTTCCCACTAGTGAGTTTAGTCCAGTTCAGTTAAGTTCAATACCACCCAGTTCATTTTAGTTCATCACCGTTCAGTTCAGTTCAGTTCAGATCCGAGCAGACTTAGATTTAGAACATCTTTTAACCATCAGATAGATTCTTCTTGACGAACCCAGTATTTCAGTTATTTCGGTTTAGTAGATTCTATTGGTTAATGCATGCCTTCCAGGTCAGCACTTCTTTATTTCTTATTTCATTGTATTATGTTACTCTCACATACTCAGTACATTCAAAGTACTGACGCATACCTTCTATGCAGTATCATATTATGATACAGGCGCAGGTTCTCAAACTCAGCACCGCTAGTAGGTTTTCTGCAGGCGATATCGACTATATCATTGGTGAGTCCTCATCTTTCGAGGACATTGTTTACTTTCCTTTAGTTATTCTCATTATTTAGTTATATTTGGAGTTATCTGGGGGCCTGTCCCAGCAACTTATCAGACATAGAGGCTTTCAGACTCAGTTTAGTATTTCAGACTTGTGATGTTGTTTCTCTAAAAATGTTCTAATATTTCTTGTTTAAATCTTCCACTAAATGTATTTATGTTACTCAGAATGCTAGTGTATGATAGACCAGGGGTTGACTTGGGTCACTCATGACATCAAGTACCGTGTTTCGTCCAAGGTGTAAACTCGAGGCCTGACAAAATTTGTATCAGAGCACTAGGTTCAAAGAATCCTCAGTTATCTGAAAGCCATATCGAGTAGCGTCCTCTTCATGGGTGTGAAGCATGCCACACTTATGACAGGGAGGCTATGAGATGTCATTAGGACATTTCCCTTTATTTCATACTCCTTATCGTGCATTGAAGTTCAGTTTCAAAAATAATTCTCCTAACTCGTGCTCTACTTTGTTTTAGTAATATATGCCTCCACGACGCGAAAATGGAAGCAGGGCCGAAAATGCCCAGCGGACTACTCCACCAGCCCCAGTGGCTCCACAGGATGATTTGGTGTCAACAGCTAAGTTCAGGGCAGCCATTCAGTTGCTCGCCCAAACTGTGACTAATCAAGTGAACCAACAATTGGTTCCAGTTAATAACAATGGGTCCGTAGTAGATTCTAGGGTGCAGGACATTACCCGAATGAATCCTCCATCATATCAGGGACCCAAGGTAGGGGAGGAACCTTAGGATTTCATAGATGAGATCAGGAACATTACCCTATAATGCGTGTCAGCTCCTACGAGAGTGCTGACCTGGCTGCCTACCAGCTAAAAGGGGTAGCCCAAGTCTGGTATGAGTTGTGGAAGGAGCGGCAGCCAGCGGGAGCAGGATCAGTAGAGTGGGAGGAGTTCAATATCGTTTCCCGTGGGAGCTCACAGAGGCCAAGGTAGCGGAGTTTATGAACCTGAGGTAGGGAAACAATATGGTGAGGAGTATGCTCTAGAGTTTACCAAGTTTTCCAAATACGCTCGAGAGATGGTGACCGAGCCAAGGGCTCGCATGCTGAAGTTTGTGAATAGGGTGTCAAACCTGGTCCTCAAGGAGTGCAGAATTGCGATGCTAATCAAAGATATCGACCTTTCCAGTTTGATTGTTTATGACCAACAGATCGAGACTGAAGAGCTAAGGGACCTGGAAAGAAAGAATAAGCGGTCTAGGACTGGCCAGTCACATCATGGCCACCAGAGGTCAGGCGGTAGCAACCGCCCAAAGTAGTAGCAGCAACAACAACAATAGCAACAGAGGGCTCCCACTCCAAGCTCAGCCAGCACCCTTACCTTCTAATCCCTTAAAGACCGTAAGGGTGGAGCATCTAGCTCTCAGTCCTTGAGCTACAGTGTCGGGAACATGTACCCAACTTGCCCCAAGTATAGCAAAAATCACCCAGCAGAGTGTCTTCGGGGTCGAGAGGTCTGTTTTAGTTATGGACAACTTGATCATCGGCATAAGGATTGCCCATCAGCGGGACGGTGGAGAGAAAAATCCACTACATCATCAACTCTAGTAGGATGACCAACTCAGTAGGACAACACATTAGGTACGGATGACAGTCAGCGCCAAAATCGTTTTATGAATTGTCCTCCCATCAGGATCAGGAGAACTCACCAAATGTGGTCACGGGTATATTACATCATTTCCATCTAGATGTATGTGCCCTGCTTGATCTGGGGCCACACTATCATTCGTGACTCCCTACGCTGCAGTTCAGTTTGATATTAGCCCAAAAGTATTATCAGAACCTTTCTTAGTCTCCACCCCAATTGGCAAGTCAGTCTGCAATAAACTCATTCCAGCTGATCTGGTAGAGTTAGACATGGTCAACTTCGACCTCATTCTTGGCATAGATTGGTTACACTTTGGTTATGGCTCTGTTAACTGCAGGACTAGGGTTGTCAGGTTTCAGTTTCATAATTAACAAACACTTGAATGGCCAGGCAGTAGTTCAGCGCCGAAGGGTAGGTTTATTTCCTACCTTAAGGCCAAGACACTTATTTCCGAGGGATGTATTTACCATCAAGTCCAGGTTAGGGATTCCAACTTTAAGACCCCAACTATTTAGTCCATTCTGATTGTTAGAGAGTTTCTAGATATGTTCCCCGAAGATCTTCCCGGAGTCCCTCCTGAATGGAAAATTGACTTTGGTATAGACCTTATTCCAGATACTCAGCCCATCTCCTTCCTTCTTACGGAATGGCTCCAACTGAGCTTAAGGAGTTGAAAGAGAAGATAAAAGACCTTCTTGATAAAGGTTTTATCAAACCCAGCATCTCTCCCTGGGGTTCTCCAGTGCTATTCATGCGAAAGCAAGACAGTTCCCTCAAAATGTGTATCAATTACCATCAGTTGAACCGAGTCATAGTCAAGAACATATATCCCCTACCCAAGATTGATGACCTGTTCGACCAACTTTAGGGAGCCAGCTGTTTCTCCAAAATAGATCTCAGGTTGGGGTATTATCAGCTAAGGGTTAGAGAGTGTTACATATCGAAAATAGCTTTCAGAACTCGGTGTGGTCACTATGAGTTTGTAGTGATGTCCTTTGGACTCACAAATGCCCCTACAGCCTTTATGGACTTGATGAACAGAGTTTTCAAGCAGTATTTGGATATGTTCGTCATTGTGTTTATTGACAACATCCTAGTGTACTACAAAAATGAGGGAGAGCATGCTAATCACCTGAGAATAGTGCATCAGACACTCAAAGATCGCCAACTGTTTGCCAAGTTCAGTAAGTGCGAATTTTGGTTGAAGTTCGTGACTTTCTTGGGTCATGTGGTCTCAGGTGAGGGTATTCAAGTTGATCCTTAGAAGATAGCAACCGTGAAAGACTGGCCTAGACCCACCTACGCAACCGAAATTAGATGTTTCTTGGGTCTAGCTTGATATTACCGATGCTTTGTGGAAGGCTTTTATTCTATAGCATCTCCTCTGAACAGACTGACTCAGAAAAAGGTGAAGGTTCAGTGGTTAGTTTCATGTGAGAAGACTTTTCAGGATTTAAAAGATCGACTCACTACCGTTCCAGTGTTGACCCTACTGGAAGGATTGGAAGGATTTGTGGTATATTGTGACGCTTTCATAGTTGGACTCGATTGCATTCTGATGCAGTAGGCCAAGGTGACTCAATGTTCATGAGAATAATTATCCCACTCATGACTTGTAGTTAGCAATGGTGGTGTTTGCGCTAAAAATATAGAGACACTATATGTATGGGGCTCACAATGATGTTTTCACTAATCATAAGAGCCTCCAGTATGTATTCAGTCAGAAGGACCTAAATCTTCGTCAGAGAAGGTGGTTAGAGCTCTTAAAGGACTATGACATGAGCGTGCTGTATCACTATAATGCCCTGGAAAGGGCTAAGAATAGACCCAGGAGTTGAAGTTGAAAACTGTAGAAAACCTGGAATTTTGCACTAGGACTACTCGAGGTACGAATCATGGTGAGGACCTACGACTCGTGACTCGAGTCCTGATGAACTTCAGGAGCCTGAGGTCATACCATGAGTAGTCCTACAAATCGTGGCGTGTAGGTATGACTCGTGGTTAGAAGTTAGGGGTTTCTATAATAGTTGTATGTGTTAGAAACTCAGTCAAACATATGTTAGACAATTTCAGTGAAGTTTATATATTCAGAAATGTCAGCCAAGTCTCAGTCTGATTTTTAGCAACCTCTGTGTTGACCAGAATAATGTCCGCTGATCAGTTTGACTACAGAAATTCCCGAGATGTCAATGTCACCTCCCAGTTATTAGAATCAGATCCAGAACTCAGTTTATTTGTCCACAAGGTGGTCATTACACTTAGACAGATAGCTCTAACTATCCCTAGGACCCTAGTCAGATTGCAGTTTGTTCTTAGAAGTTTATGCTGCTTCTAGATAAGCAGCTCTGACTGTTCTAGAACCCAATTTGAAAATCTGGTCTGATAAGACCCTCAGGGTACTTTCAGTTATATATCCCTGACTAGTCTTCGACCCCAATTTTGATCTATCAGCTTAGTATTTCTTTTAGGTATTCCAGTTGGAGCAGGACTTAGCACCGAGTGGACCGGGGTTCCAGCAAGCCCAGGTTCCCAGAACTACGGTGCCTACGTAGGTTACGGTATTTATTGTCCTAATTGGCCCCACACTTTTTTGATCACTCAGTTCATATCTCTATACACTAGCAAGGTATATTGGGTCTTACCGGTGGGGCGTATACATCGGACTCCACGTTTAGCTCACGTGGTTACAAGTCGATTATAGACTCTCCCACTAGTCAGTTCAGTCCAGTTTAGTTAAGTTAAGTACCACCCTGTTCAGTTTAGTTCATCACCGTTCAATTCACTTCAGTTCAGATCCGAGCAGACTCAGATTTAGAACATGTTTTAACCATCAGATAGGGTCTTCTTGACCAACAAAGTATTTTAGTTATTTCAGTTCAGTAGATTCTATTGGTTAATTTATTCCTTCCAGTTCAGCATTTCTTTATTTTTTATTTCATTGTATTATGTTACTCTCACTTACTCAGTACATTCAAAGTACTGTGGCATACCTTCTATGCAGTATCGTATTATGATACAGGCGCAGGTTCTCAGACTCAGCACCACTAGTAGGTTTTCTGCAGGCAATATCAGGTGTATCAGTGGTGAGTCCTCATCTTTCATGGACGTTGTTTACTTTCCTTTAGTTATTCTCATTATTCAGTTAGCCTTGGAGTTGTCTAGGGGCCTTTCCTAGCAACTCATCAAACAAAGAGGATTTCAGACTCAGTTTAGTATTTCAAACTTGTGAAGATATTTTTGTAAAAATATTTTGATATTTCTCGTTTAAATCTTCCGCTGAATGTATTTATGTTACCTAGAATGCGAATGTATGATAGACCAGGGGTTGACTTAGGTCAGTTGTGACCTCAAATATCGTGTTTAATCTAGGGTGTAAACTCAGGGCGTGACAGGCCATAAGAGTAGGACAATATGATTATAAAATAAATATCATAAAATAATCGTAGGGCTCAAGGTTTTCAAAACATTAATAAATCAATCATAATCATAATCATAGGAGAAAATCTTCATTTAAGCATTACTTGAGCCAAAGTATAATAAACATAACCATGCATAAATCATGAGGAATAATGGGAGGACTCGTCATAACTGACACCATCATGATAGTGCCCTACATGATGCCCGACTATCTCACTCAAGTGGGCAGAGCTGTCCCGGGCTTTCCAAGAAAGGGACGTGCAGTATGTGATATCACAAGAAGGGGATCCATTAATAGTTAGATATAAATAAACCTACAACGACACGTAGTTCTGAGACACCAGTGTAGTCCTTTTAACACCGGGCTACTCGGTGCTAGATACTGCTTCCAAAAACATGCACATCAGTGCTCATATAATAACCGTAAAATCATTCATGAAGTCCATGGACAAATAAATAATAACATGATGGATCCCAATTGAAATACATGATTAGCCATCAATAATGGCCCGTGATGTCACACCCCACCTTGGGGGGTATGACTGGCACCTGGTGCCCTACTAGGACCTGAACTGCTGGACTGCTAAGCCTGGGCACATCTGGTGCCTGGCTGGCTCTAGCTCACATTTCTGGAAACAAAGGGCTATATAACGGCTGTAAACACAACCCCCGGCCCATTGGCCTATAGCCTCTTGTACCTGTACTAACAGTTGGCCAGAAACATGTCAATATAGGGAAACCTATGCAGGCCGACAAGGCCACCATACTGTCTAGTTATCTATAACTCAACCATGAAGTACTGGATAGCTACGTGACCGGCAAGGTCACCACAACTGACGAACTATGGCCCCACACGGCCAACATAAAGGAAACACAACCACTAACAACTATATAACTACACGGCCTCACACGACCGGCTCATCTGACCACAGGGGAATATACAGACTGCAAGCCTCTAGGAATAACAATAGAAATGATCGGGACAGGGCCCCGACCTACCCGTACTATACAACAAAAGAAAATGAAATACACCTCTGGAATTCAGTCTCCGGATGACAGGAGCTGAATACTCGATCGCTGACAGGAATCACGTTGTATCACCTGCTCGTCTATGAGTACCTGCAGGCAAGTAATGCAGCGCCCCACCGGGCGTCAGTACCGCTGGTACTGAGTATGTAAAGCAATAACTGAAAGAAATATCTGAAAACAACAATATAACTAATGAAACTGAAGTAGGAAGGAATAAATTAACTATCTGATAATGTAAGTCATACCTTCTCTTAATTATATTGGAAGGAGCAGGAGTCATACCTGAGGATTTATCGTTCTACTGTCGATCTACTCTTATCTATTATAACACGGCACAACATATCATAACATACATAGCACACACAAACCTTACCCGGCCCCCATAAGCCGGGAGGTACAACCAACACGCAATCTATACCCCTACCCCGGTCGTCCCGTCTCCTATAATAACTATAAGCATCCTGCCGGTCCCCTGGGTATGCACTTGGGCTCGCTGAGCCCCTGACTATAACTGTACCTGAGTCCGGAGGACTCCTGAATCAACACCCCGGGCGTATCTTCTCGACGGGGGTGTATAAGGGCCGACCAAGGCACAATATGGGGAAAACTAGCATCCCATCTTCGTCCCCTATGGGACGGCATGCCACTCCGTAGAGCGACGTATCCTCGTCCTCTGGCGGACGAGTCGATACATCTATTAACCCTGGGGCGGTCATGGATGCTAGGTAATCCAACCACAAACAATACAACAGTCTCAACTAGTAATACTATCTGCATATACCACATACTGAAGCTAATGATAATAAAGTGTTTGTACATACTGCATGCTAAACTAGTGATAGTGATATGTACGTATTTAATACATGCTGAGACTGATAATAGTATATATATATAAATATAATCTTCTGTCATACTGTACTGAGTCTAATGCTGAACATGATATAGTATTTCTGCTGAAAACTATGTTGTATACTGAGTTTCTATAGTTACATGATTTACTATTCCTAACATGCTTTCCAACTCCATTTTAACTTATCATTCTATTTCTGAGATGCCTTACAGATACTACATTACTCTACTGGGTTTCAACTGAATACAGTGATATCCTAACATTCTGTGTCAGATCACATACTGAGCACGCTGTGCAGTTCCTAACACTTGTATTAGAATCTATGTCGTGCTAGCAAGTTTCACACAAGTTATAACTCGATGCTTCTAATATCGTACCAGCATTCGTGATAAACATAACACATGACTTTTGAACATTCTATTGGCCTTTAAATTACTGTATTGTACCGAGATTACTTAACTTGCCGAGGAAACTAACTTTACATACCTTATCCTCGAACTATCCGTCTGTCGGACGATGTTCGGCCGATACTTCAACTATTTCCTCTCAACTGCATTCATAAATATGTCAATTAATACTAAATACAGTTTTATTGTAAAGAGCAACGTCACTTTCGATATAGTTTATAGCCTAAACTTAGGCTTATCGAAAGACGGTCGAAAACTCGCTATTTTTCAGCGGTCCAGGAGGGAGAAATATTCACTTCACAGCTAGGAACACATAGACACTAATTTAGAGCAATTCCACTTACCTTAGCTCGGTAGCTCGACGATTCGTCGGCCATATTTCACGAAACTAAATCCGTAGGAATACTCTCTGCTGCTAAATACCTCGGTATCTGAGGTTAATTTGAGTTTGGACAACGTTTAGCAGCGTAATCGGACGAAAATTATATTACTTCTTCGTTCCTTTCCCTTCTCCTGCGTTTTCCTCTCTGTTTCTGGAATTTTATAAGGGTTTAATCATTTAAAACCAAAGTGGGGCTTTATATACTTGGGCCTAGACAAGGCCAACGTGTCACGGAGCCAACGCGGAGGCTCCACCTCCGTGACACGCTGCCATTGCGGAGGGGCTCTGCTTCGGCTCCTTCCGCGATGGTTCAACTGGTTTCTCATCCGATCTTTTCCCGGGCCTTTCCTTAGCACGTATGGCTTTTAAATATGCTTAACCAACGTGCGAATAGGTCATTTAGGTGCCGGAAATTCTATGGGGTATAACATTCTCCCCCCCCCTTAGGAACATTCGTCCTCGAATGTACACTGCTATCTGGAGGACTACTTAACTTGCTTTCTAGAAAAATTTCGGCAGAGTTTCCCCTGTAATATGGACTATAGCAAAAAACCTGAAATGCAGAAAAGTCCAACACAGGCACTGCACGTAATATTTTAAGATTCACTGGATAACTAAGTATCAATCTTTCTCATTCACACACATACAACTATAAGGTACTGCATAATACGGACATACCTGTTGCCTGACTAGGCCTGAAATAGGTGAGGGTATCTGGCTTTCATATCTTCTTCAGCTTCCCACGTCATTTCCTCTCGGTTCCTGTTACGCCACAATACTTTGACAGACGCAACATCTTTAGTCCTCAACCTGCGAATCTGTCTGTCTAAAATAGCTACTGGAACCTCTTCATATGCTAACTCTTCTGTGACCTAGACATCCTGAACTTGAACTACTGTAGAAGGGTCCCCTACGAACTTCCTCAACATAGATACATGGAATACTGGGTGAACAGATGCTAACTCCGGAGGCAAGTTCAATTCTTATGCAACTCGGCCTATTCTTCGCCGAATCTGATATGGCCCAATGAATCTCGGGCTAAGCTTGCCTTTCTTGCCAAATCTCATTACCCCTTTCATCGGAGACACCTTCAGATATACCCAGTCATTTACCGCAAATTCTAGATTTCTGCGCCGCATATCTGCATAAGACTTCTGGCGGCTCTGAGCAGTCAGTAAATATTCTCGGATAAGCTTTATCTTTTCCTCTAACTGCCGAACAATGTTTGGGCCAACCAATGCTGATTCCCCCACTTCAAACCAGCTCACCGGTGATCTACATTTTCGCCCGTATAATGCCTCGAAAGGCGCCATCTGGATAGCTAAATGATAATTGTTATTATAAGCAAATTCAATCAACGAAAGATGCTCATCCCAATTACCCCCAAAATCTAATACACACGCTCGCAACATATCTTCGAGCATTTGGATAGTCCGCTAAGCCTGCCCATCTGTCTGAGGGTGGAATGCTGTGCTCAAATTAATTTGTGTTCCCAAACCCCTCTGAAACGACTGCCAGAATCTAGCTGTAAACTGCGCTCCTCTATTTGAAATGATGGACACCGGCACTCCATGTAATCTAACTATTTCTCTGATATATAATTCGGCATAATCCTCAGCCGAGAAGGTAGCCTTCACTGGCAGGAAATGAGTTGATTTTGTCAGCCTGTCAACTATTACCCAAATGGAATCATTTCTGCATTTGGTACGGGGTAATCCTGTTACAAAATCCATATTAATCGCTTCCCATTTCCACATAGGCACCGTTATATCCTGCGTCAAATCGCCCGGCTTCTGGTGCTTCGCTTTCACCTACTGACAGTTAGAACATCTAGATACAAATTCAGCGATCTCAGCTTTCATACCTGGCCACCAGTAGATGTCTCTGATGTCGTGGTACATTTTCGTCGCTCCTGGATGGAGGGAATAGCGAGCGTAATGTACCTCATGCATGATCCGCCCACGAAGCCCTGAAACATTCGGGACACAGAGGCGGCCCTGACAGCATAGCACATCATCCTCAGTTATCTGAAAATCTGACTCCTTACCTCTCTGAATTCTATCTCTGAGCTGGACTAAATCAAAGTCCTCGTACTGTCGTTCTTTTACCTCTGTAACTAATGATTACACAGAAGAATTCTGAATTACTGCTCTATTATTTTCTGTTTCCATTACTCCAACGGCTAAACCAGCTAACTGATGAATTTCTTTGGCTAACTTTCATTTCTCAGGTCGCAAATACGCCAAACTCCCCATTGACTTACGACTCAGGGCATCTTCTACAACATTAGCTTTTCCGGGATGGTATAGAATATTCACATCATAATCTTTTAACAGCTCCAACCAGCGGCGTTGCCGTAGATTCAACTCCCTCTGAGTGAAGATGTACTGTAGGCTCTTATGATCTATGTAAATATCAACATGGACGTCGTACAGGTAATGCCTCCACATCTTTAAGGCGTGGATTACTGTGGCCAATTCCAGGTCGTGGGTAGGGTAATTCTTTTCGTGTTTCCTCAGCTATATGGAAGCATATGCAATTACTCTACCATGCTGCATCAACACACAACCTAACCCGACGCCTGACACGTCGCAATAGACTGAATAACCTTCTGTGCCTTCCAGCAATGCTAATACTGGGGCGGAGGTTAATCTGTCTTTCAGTTCCTGGAAGCTCTGCTCGCATGCCTCTGTCCATTGAAACTTTGCTGCTTTCTGTGTCAATTTGGTTAGAGGTGCCGCAATGGTCGAGAACCCTTCAACGAACCTCCTGTAATATCCTGCCAACCCCAGAAAGCTACGAACTTCAGTCGGAGTGGTAGGCCTAGGCCATGACTTAACTGCTTCTATTTTCTGCTTGTCTACCTGTATGCCAGCATCCGACACGATATGCCCTAAAAAGGCCACTAAGTTAAGCCAGAATTCACACTTAGAAAATTTAGCATACAACTGACGGTCCCTGAGAATCTGGAGCACTGTCCGCAAATGAGTCCGGTGATCTGCTTCAGAGCGAGAATACACCTTAATGTCATGAATGAACACTATCACGAACAAGTTCAGGAAAGGTCTGAAAATACTGTTCATCAGGTCCATGAAGACTGCCGGGGCATTCGTTAACCCGAAGGACATGACTAGAATTTCAAAATGTCCATATCGAGTCCTGAACGCTGTCTTAGGAATATCTCTCTCACGTACTCGGACCTGGTGATATCCGGACCGCAAGTCAATCTTAGAAAAGTATCTGGCTCCCTGCAACTGATCAAATAAGTCATCAATTCTGGGGAGCGAGTACTTGTTCTTTACTGTAACTTTGTTTAATTGCCGATAATCTATGCACATTCGGAACGAGCCATCTTTCTTCCTCACAAATAAAACTGGCGCACCCCACGGTGAAGTACTAGGCCTGATGAAACCTTTATCCAACAAATCTTTCAACTGCTCCTTTCATTCTCTGAGTTCCGCAGGAGCCATACGATAAGGAGGAATCGATATCGGCTGGGTGCCTGGTAATAAATCAATAGCAAAGTCTATTTCCCTTTCTGGGGGAATACCAGGTAACTCATCCGGAAACACATCAGGAAATTCATTCACTACCGGAACAGACTGGAGTGTCAGAGATTCTGCTCGGACATCCTGAACTCTGACCAGATGGTAAATACATCCCTTAGATATCAACTTTCTCGCCTGAAGGTAGGAAATAAACCTACCTTTTGGCGTAGCAGTGCTGCCCTTCCACTCCCGCACTACTTCTCCCGGGAAGTGGAATCGGACTGTCTTGGTCCAACATTCAATGTTGGCAAAACACGGTACTAACCAGTCCATACCAATTATGGCATCGAAGTCTATCATTTCTAACTCGACCAGATCTACTGTGGTCTGACGGTCAGCAACCTATACTGTACACCCGCGGTAGATTCGGCTAGCTGTGATAGAGTCACCGACGGGCGTGGATACTAAGAAGGGCTGCTGCAATAATTCTGGTGCAATACTAAACTTTCATGCCACAAATGGAGTAATATAGGACAAAGTAGACCCTGGATCAATCAACACATAAGCAGGGTGTGAGCAGATAGTTAGCATACCTTTCACAACATCAGGTGACGCTTCTGAATCTTGCCTCCCTGGTAAAGCATACGTGCGGCTTGGACCCGCACCTGTACTGGAGGCCCCTGATCTGCCCCGACCCTTGCCTGCTGAAACTGAGGGCCTATGCCCAGTCGAGGATGCTATGGCTCGTGACCCTGCAGATGCCCTATCCTGTCTATCTCGGTCCTCTCGGCCTCTGGCTGGGCAATCTTTCATCAAATGGCCTTCTTGGCCACAAATATAACATACGGTGGAACCATACCTACATGCTCCAGGATGGCGTCGACTGCATATAGGGCGAAGTGGTAGGGTATACCTACTCTGCTCTGCCCTCCTCTGTAATGGTGAATCTGCCATCTACGAGCCTCTACCAGTCTCTGACTGCCCCCTGCGGCTGAATCTACCCCCCTGCGACTGTGGCGGAGGCGGGGGTCTGGGCGGCCTGTCTAATAATCGTGGCCTGGGTCCTCCCTGGGCCTCCCTCTGTAACTCAACTGGCCTATCCCGGCGACGCTGTTCCTGATTAACCCTTCTGATCTCCCGATGTTGCTGTCTGATGCCCTCAATATTCTGGGAAAATGCCTGAATTCGAGCAATGTCCATGTCCTCTCGCAGTGTGGCCGTAATACAAGTCTCAACATATTCTGGATTCAATTCCATAATAAAGCGGTGTACTCTGGATGCCATGGTATCAACAAAGGCCGGTGCATATCGAGCCAAAGAATCAAACCGCAAGGAATATTCCCGAACACTCATGGCCCCCTGCTCCAGATGTAGGAACTGGCCTACCCGGGCCTGTCGAATCTCCCGCGGCAGATAATGATCCAGAAAAGCTCCTGAGAAGCTGGACCAGGTCGGAGGAGAAACATCTCTCCCTCGGGACCTTTCCCAGCTTTCATACCACAACACGGCGATGTCCCGTAACCGAAATGCTGCCAATTCAACTGATTCTGTAGGCGTGGCATGGATAACCCTGAAGATTCTCTGCATTTGATCTAGAAAATCCTGAGGGTCCTCTGTCCGGTCCGTACCTGTGAACTGTGGGGGATTCAAAGCCAAGAACTCTCGGACCCTCGAACTACCGGGTCCTCCTGACAACTCCGCAACTGTAGACGACATCGGCTGACGCTGAGCAGCCATCATCTGTGCTAACATAACTACAACACTCCTAACCTCCTGGTCAGAAGGTGTCGGTATAGGGACTGCTGGAGGTAGTGTCGCCCCAAGTGGCTCCTGACGTGGTGGAGACTGCTGAGAAGGCTGGGACGATGCCTCCGTAGTGCCCTCTGATCGGGCTGTTTCTAAACGAGGGTGGGGCATCCTGCTGGTGCCTTCCCCTGCTGCAACATCTAAGCTCCGACCTGTGATAGGATGTCCCTGGTCTGACATTATCTGTAACCAAAGAATATAGTAAGCTTTTAGGGACTCAACCCTATATTGTACCGCTCTACAGCACGACTGAATAAGAATAAAAGACAACCATCCTATCATGCCTTGCAGCCTCCTACCCATAGCATGTGGTGCACAACACATCCATGGACAGGACTCTACTTTGCACGGCTTGCAGACTCCCTGGGATACGACCTGCTCTGATACCAAGTTTGTCACACCCCACCTTGGGGGTATGACTGGCACCTGGTGCCCTACTAGGACCTGAACTGCTGGACTGCTAAGCCTGGGCACATCTGGTGCCTGGCTGGCTCTAGCTCACATTTCTGGAAACAAAGAGCTATATAACGGTTGTAAACACAGCCCCCGGCCCATTGGCCTATAGCCTCCTGTACCTGTACTAACAGCTGA
Organism: Datura wrightii; assembly: GCA_035772735.1. Taxonomy (NCBI): domain Eukaryota; kingdom Viridiplantae; phylum Streptophyta; class Magnoliopsida; order Solanales; family Solanaceae; genus Datura; species Datura wrightii. The sequence continues at coordinate 153,188,958 of JASDFA010000018.1, forward strand.
CCAGAAACATGTCAATATAGGGAAACCTATGCGGGCCGACAAGGCCACCATACTGTCTAGTTATCTATAACTCAACCATGAAGTACTGGATAGCTACGTGACCGGCAAGGTCACCACTACTGATGAACTATGGCCCCACACAGCCAACATAAAGGAAACACAACCACTAACAACTATACAACTGCACGGCCTCACACGACCGGCTCATCTGACCACAGGGGAATATACAGACTGCAAGCCTCTAGGAATAACAATAGAAATGATCGGGACAGGGCCCCGACCTACCCGTACTATACAACAAAAAAAAATGAAATACACCTCTGGAATTCAGTCTCCGGATGACAGGAGCTGAATACTCGATCGCTGATAGGAATCACGTGGTATCGCCTGCTCGTCCATGAGTACCTGCAGGCAAGTAATGCAGCACCCCACCGGGCGTCAGTACCGCTGGTACTGAGTATGTAAAGCAATAACTGAAAGAAATATCTGAAAACAACAATATAACTGATGAAACTGAAGTAGGAAGGAATAGATTAACTGTCTGATAATGTAAGTCATACCTTCTCTTAATTATACTGGAAGGAGCAGGAGTCATACCTGAGGATTTATCGTTCTACTGTCGATCTACTCATATCTATTATAACACGCACAACATATCATAACATACATAGCACACACAAACTTTACCCGGCCCCCATAAGCCGGGAGGTACAACCAACACGCAATCTATACCCCTACCCCGGTCGTCCCGTCTCCTATAATAACTATAAGCATCCTGCTGGTCCCCTGGGTATGCACTTGGGCTCACTGAGCCCCTGACTATAACTATACCTGAGTCCGAAGGACTCCTGAATCAACACCCCGGGCATATTCGCTCGACGGGGGTGTATAAGGGCCGACCAAGGCACAATATGGGGAAAACTGGCATCCCATCTTCGTCCCCTGTGGGATGGTATGCCACTCCGTAGAGCGACGTATCCTCGTCCTCTGGCGGACGAGTCGATACAGCTATTAACCCTGGGGCGGTCATGGATGCTAGGTAATCCAACCCCAAAAAATACAACAGTCTCAACTAGTAATACTATTTGCATATACCATATACTGAAGCTAATGATAATAAAGTGTTTGTACATACTGCATGCTGAACTAGTGATAGTGATATGTACGTATTTAATACATGCTGAGACTGATAATAGTATATATATATAAATATAATCTTCTGCCATACTGTACTGAGTCTAATGCTGAACATGATATAGTATTTCTGCTGAAAACTATGTTGTATACTGAGTTTCTATAGTTACATGATTTACTATTCCTAACATGCTTTCCAACTCCATTTTAACTTATCATTCTATTTCTGAGATGCCTTACAGATACTACATTACTCTACTGGGTTTCAACTGAATACAGTGATATCCTAACATTTTGTGTCAGATCACATACTGAGCACGCTGTGCAGTTCCTAACACTTGTATTAGAATCTATGTCGTGCTAGCAAGTTTCACGCAAGTTATAACTCGATGCTTCTAATATCGTACCAGCATTCGTGATAAACATAACACATGACTTATGAACATTCTATTGGCCTTTAAATTACTGTATTGTACCGAGATTACTTAACTTGCCGAGGAAACTAACTTTACATACCTTATCCTCGAACTATCCGTCTGTCGGACGAGGCTCGGCCGGTACTTCAACTATTTCCTCTCAACTGCATTCATAAATGTGCTAATTAATACTAAATACAGCTTTATTGTAAAGAGCAACGTCACTTTCGATATCTTTTATAGCCTAAACTTAGGCTTATCGAAAGACGGTCGAAAACTCGCTATTTTTCAGCGGTCCAGAAGGGAGAAATATTCACTTCACAGCTAGGAACACATAGACACTAATTTAAAGCAATTCCACTTACCTTAGCTCGGTAGCTCGACGATTCGGCGGCCGTATTTCACGAAACTAAATCCGTAGGAATACTCTCTGCTGCTAAATACCTCGGTATCTGAGGTTGATTTGAGTTTGGACAACGTTTAGCAGCGTAATCGGACGAAAATTATATTACTTCTTCGTTCCTTTCCCTTCTCCTGCGTTTTCCTCTCTGTTTCTGGAATTTTATAAGGGTTTAATCATTTAAAACCGAAGTGGGGCTTTATATACTTGGGCCTGGACAAGGCCAACGTGTCATGGAGCCAACGCGGAGGCTCCACCTCCGTGACACGCTGCCATCGCGGAGGGGCTCTGCTTCGGCTCCTTCCGTGATGGTTCGACTGGTTTCTCGTCCGATCTTTTCCCGGTCCTTTCCTTAGCACGTATGGCTTTCAAATATGCTTAACCAACGTGCGAATAGGTCATTTAGGTGTTGGAAATTCTACGGGGTATAACATGTGAATCGGCCAAGAGTCATAAATCCATAATCATGAAATCCATGTATACTTGTAAAACATGTATAACTTGACATTTCATAAATCCATGATAAGTACTTGAGGGAAATCATATCATAAAGGATAAATCATAATTGGGATAATTAAGATCAAGATCATAATGAAATCATAACTTGACTTTTCACAAAACATACATAATTGGGCAATGTTGGATTTAAATCCAATCTATAAATTTATATTCAAAATAGTCATAAAATATGCCCATATATCATAAAACATGATTTGATACATGAAACGAATTGACCCATTGATGGATCATAGAGAACTTCACAAGAATTGCAATAAACCCCATAAGATCATGAAACTTGAATCTAGAATTGAAATTCATGGGAGTTGAGAAGAGTTTTTGAGAATGAGAGTGAAAGGAACCCTCATTCATAGCCTTACGTACCAGGTAAATTGATTTCACACTTCCACTTGAAATACCAAAGGAAATTGAAGAGAATTTGATGAAATTTCTCAAACTTGATCTTCAAGGAAGGCTCTAGGTTGCATGCATGGAGTGGGGATACTTATAATAGGTTTATCCCCCTTAGAACCCTACTAAATAAACTTAAAACAACATAGTGTAAGACCCTATGGCTTAGGAATGATGAAAATATCCTTAAAAAAACCTGAAAAATCAGCACTGCCAGTGACCACGACTGATCAAATGGGTCATTCTTTGATACCACGACTCGTGGTATCCGTCCGTTACTTCTTTTATCGCTTTTTAACTTATCTCATCTTAATATAACAACTCGGCATAATGGGTCATTACTACAAACGATGACCCATTACTACCTCCCGTTACCTCACTAGATTCCAACTCAAGTCCCCAACAACGACTGGTTAAAATGAGTCATTACTAGTCTCAGGGACTTGTCATTCTGGCCGTTACCACCACTGCCCATCTTCTAGAATTCCTCCTAACAGACACTTCCAATGACTCGTTCTTCCTAATAATGAGTCATCCCATGACTCATGCCATCCTTCTTTGCCTAAGACCATCCTCCTAATGACTCATTCCAACAACCCGTTACTTCAACCAATAGGTCGTCCTGAGACCAATTACTTCCCAAACTACCTTGCTGAATCTCACCATGGGCACTTCCAACGGGTCGCTAGTCCCACCAATGACCCGTACCATGACTCTCTCTAAGATTAAATCTCAGATTTCTGCTATATTTCATTTTAAATCCTGAGTCTAGTCCTAGGCCTTTCGGGGTATTACAATGTGACTAGTGACTTATTAATTAGAGGTCAAATCTTCATGACTTTCTTGTTAAGTGGGCGAATAATGTTCTTAGTGGAGAACTCTTGGTTGCTGGAGGTGTAGCCGAGTTAGGCTGGAGTGTAGTTTATGTATGTCATTGGACTTAGACTTTACTATAAATAGGAGCCCAGGTAAGGAGTATAGGATGGAAAGATTGAGCACCAGAAACTGGGAGGTAGGTGATAAGGTATCAATATTCCTACTTAGAAGTGGGAGTAGATCAAGGTAGATTTCATTAAAGGGCCGCCTCGTATACATCGACAACATGACTCTATCCGGGTGATTGAAGACTAGATGACCAAGTCAACACAAGGGCTATGCTAGATTTCATATACGATAGTTAGTTCGGTTGCATGGGGTTCTGTTGTCTATCATCTCAGATAGGGGTACTTAGGTTACCTCTCAGTTTTGAGGATCAATTCAGAAGGATTATGGTACTCAGGTGAAGCTTAGCACGGCTATTCACCCGCAAACAGATGGTCTGGCCAAGTGGACCACTCAGATTCTTGATGATATGTTAAGAGCATGTGTGATTGATTTCAAGGGTAATTGGGATGATCACTTGCCTCTCATCGAGTTTGCCTATAATAATAGTTACCACTCGATATTTAGATGGCTCTGTTTGAGGCTCTTTATGGGTGGAGGTGTAAATCACCTATTAGATGGCTTGAGGTAGGTGAAGCTACGTTGATAGGGCCAAATTCAAGTCAAGAGGCTGTAAAAAAGGTTCTTCTTGTTAGAGATAGGCTAAACTGGCTCAGAGTCGTCAGATATCTTAAACAAATGTTAAGTAAAAAGAGCTTGAGATCGAGGTTGAAGATTAGGTGTTTCTGAAGGTGTCTCCCATGAAGGGAGTGATGAGGTTTGGAAAGAAATGGAAGGTCAGTCCCCAATATGTTGGTCCTTATAGAATTCCAAGGCAAGTTGGCAAGGTGGCATATGAGCTGGAGCTACTAGCAGAGTTAGCTTTGATGCACCCAATTTTCCATGTATCTCTGTTGAAGAAGTGCATCAGTTACCCAGCCTTAGTTGTTCTAGTGGAAAACATATTTGAAGGATAGCCTTACCTATGAGGATGTTCTGGTTGAGATTTTTGATCTTTAGGTTCGGAAGTTGAGAAATAAGGAAGTAGTTTTAACGAAGGTGTTATGGAGAAATCAGCTTGTTGAGGGAGCTACATGGGAAGCCAAAGCAGATATGATGGCTAGATACCTGCATCTTTTCTCTTCTGGCTAAGTTCTAGCATGAGGTAAGTTTCCTCCTTAGTACTCTATTCAGTTTCATGTCAAGTTCATGTCTCTGAGTTCCATTCATGTCATTGCAGGTATGCATGTTTCATGAATTTAGTTCAGTCATATATTTTTGTCACGCCCCAGAACTAGGGTAGGGCGAAACTGGCACTCGATTCATGGTCGATCGAGAAGTCGGTTGTATAGCATCTATAAATGTAACACTAAGGCTGACCAAACCACCTGTCACAACCAACCAAGATAAATACTGGGCCAATAATGCCTTGACAATTATAAATATGCAACCTGGAAGCCGACAAGGCTACAATAAAGCTAAGAAAAGAAAAGAAAAACCAATACGACTACACAACGCACACTACTATACAAACTAGTCCACATCAGCCTCTACAGAGTAAACAAACTGAAATGCACGGGACAGGGCCCTGACCTACCCATGGTGTACACAAAATTGAAAATATTCCAAACTAGGACATGGCTTCTGGAAGAGAGGAGCATACCACTATTCTGCTAAAATCTGGCTCCTACTACATCCGATGATCTGAGCCTCAACCTGTACCTGCAGCACGATTTGCAATAAGGGTCCCAAGATGAAAGGACGTCAGTATGAATAAAATGTACTGGTATATAAGGCTGAAAACTATAAACATGTAAGATAAAAATGATAACTAGGCCAGAAATAAGGAGTAGTAACAACCTCGAATCCTGGAAATAGAAACCTGACAATAACTCATTATTGAAGTGTAAAGGCAACCATCTAATACACAACAAAGACTATAACTGAAATGCCAGCAGACAACTGACCATAATATATACAATTCGTCCAGCCAGTGTACCACACCAGGGTAAAAATAAAATGCCTCCAGCCGGTGTACCATACCGGGGTAAAATTCACCCAGCCGGTGTACCACACCGGGGTAAAATAACAAGACCTCCATTCGGTGTACCACACCAGGGTAAAATAAATAAATCTTAGACAAAATCATCATAAATGGAGCCGATATGGCTTTTATTGGACCAGCTCAATACGTACAACATAGAAATGACAAACACTAAACATGTGGCCTGCATAGGCCTCCTTCATAATGAATAACTGGAACTGAGTACATATAACATGTAAAGCTAGAAAATAGAACTTAAATTCATGTATTAAAAACTTGTCTAAATCATAAGGAACTACGGATGACCTAAGAGTTTCAACAAAATTTACAGATCATGTTCAAGGGACATTAGAGCTCAGAAACTCGCTAGCTTGTCGTTCGACTTAAGGGAAAGGGATTATGAAATCTCCCCTTGGACTGAAATATTTCATAACATACACATAATATAAAGCACAACCATAACAAGGTAATCCTAATTTGATAAGCTCGTTTACCCTCAATAGCTTGCGACGTCTTTACGTGGCTTAAAATCGTTTACACGTCCTCATCTTGGCTCTTTCACCAATTTAAGTTAGCAACCAGACCTTTAAACACATTTAACATAACGTATATATACACATGACATACAGTAAGGACCAGATAACAATCCCCACGCTGAGGGGTCTCCAACTCAATGTACAACAATGACAATAATTAACACAATATCACACTTTAGATGTCTCACTTCAGCTAGGCATAATCTTAACATTTATCCTCAGTAAAACATGGAACTTTAAAGCTTAAATGAATCTTAAAATACTGCCTCAATACTTTTAACTAGGTTGCTGTCTCATTCTATTCACAACACACAAATCATGCTTAAAAGAATGATAGACGGGGCGCCTTACATACCTTTCTCTGATGAACTTTTCTCTAGCAGATTTCCTATCTCAATGATCAGCCTTCAACCTCATTAATCAAATGGTTTTTATAGGAGATATACAATATTAATCTATAGAAAAAAATTCAGCCAAAATAACTAACCAGAGGCAGTCACAATAGCAACAACAACACACAGCAACATCAACAACATTTAGCCATTTTATCAACTAGTTTTCACTAACTTTTGAGGGAGAAACAAGAGGGAAATTTTACCTTAGTTTTAATGTAATTCTACCCCTCAATATTAAGTATAATTCCAGAAAAATAAACAGCCCAAAATCCAATGGAAAATGAGCAAAACACAGCTAACAAACAGTCCATCGGCAGCTCATTTAGCTGCCAATTTCCAGATTTTCGCTTTGCAATTTGAGAGGTTTAAAAGGGGCGAAATCCTTACCTTTTCTCCTGATTTAAACACCTACTCAAATATGGATATATAGGCAGTCTAATATATTTTGAAACGCATAAAAACTTCTTCAAAACCTTGCCTAAACGAGCTCCAGAACAGCCCCTAACATACTTGGCAAGGTAATCTCAACTTATCTTGTGATTTTCTTGAACTTTGCTTGATGTTCCTCCTTGATTTTCCTTATCCTAGCTGCTGGAATTGAGAGAGAAATGGAATATTTAGCAAGCTGGTCGATTTATATTTATTTGAAAATGTTTTGTACAAGTGAAAAATCAGATTTTAAGTAAATAGGGCGGTAGAGGCGCTAGGGCATCATGCTCGCGTCACCGCTCACGATGCTTCAGTAAAATACCCATAACTTCTTACTTTGAATTCCGATTGACGAGAGGTTTGATGTTATGAAAACTAGACTCAAAGACGTTTAATTTGATAGGTCGTGGGGCTTCTAATTCATCATATATTGGGGGATATGATCATTTAAATTTGACCCTTACTTATGAACTTCACATACTCTTTGATTTTTTGATCGTACACATTTCCCTTGTCATCTACGACAAATATACAACTCGTAATTTCCTTAACCTAGCATGAAAACATCAAATATTCACCAAAAATTTTCGGGGTGTTATAATTTCACTCCGAAATCAATCACTCCGTTAGTTTTGGGATTACAGTTCCTTCCCTAGCCCTTCAGTATGCTTAATCTACATTCAAGGATAAATGTTTCCAATGGGGAGATAATGTAACACACCAAAAGTCTCTAAGATCAAACTCAAGAGTTGAAATGGAGAAAGTATAAAAATCTGCACCAAGTCACAGAACAAGTTGTCAAGTGACTCGTCATTTGACCTAACGAGTCATCAAATGAATCATTGTTTGAAAAGATCATAATGTCTCCCAATGAGTCATCAATGACTCGTTATTTGACCCAACAGTTCTTCAATTGACTTGTTGTTTGGGAAAATGCTATTTTCAGATAGTCATGATGGATGGTAGTGATGAGTCATTTGGATACCCCACGAGTCATTAAGTGACCCGTTATTGGAGCAGCAGTGGGGAAAGTGGGGAATTCCAGTGTACTTCACAGAATAAGAAAACGAGTCATCAAATCCATAATTACCCATTAAGTGACTCATCATTTGATCTAACGAGTCATCAACTAACTTGTGATTTGACCTAATGAGTCGTTAAGTGAATCTCCATTTGACCTAATGAGTCGTCAAATGACTTGTCACTTCTGGCAGTATGAAATTTACTATCGAATTATTAAGGTCTTTTTCATAATTTCTATGCTCTTAACTCCTAAACTACGTCATTTTAAGCTTGTGAAAGAGTTCTTTAAGGGGAATATTCATCCTAGAACCTTCATTCTTTTACTCTCACCCTAATTAAAAGATCAGATTCCCTCAAGGCTCTCAACAAAAAAGCTAGGGTTCATCATCTTTATCTTTGTTAAATCTTCTTGGGTCTCAAGTCAAGTCAAGAAATCAGTTTACCCAGGTATGTAGGGTTATGAATAGGGGAAATTCTTCTACCTTTATTCCCAATTACATCCCAATCCAATGCCAAATTGATTTCTAGGGTTTTACCTAATTCCATAAAATCTTCCATACTATCTCTATGGGTTTAATTTTCTCGTGTTTCAATTGATGATTTATGGCTATTAGGGAAGATTTGACTCTCAATTTACTTACTAATTCATGATTTCAAGTTTATGAAGATTATAACCCTATTATGTGTGATTATGAATTTCAAGATTACGAGCCCATGATCTCAAGTATGATGAATTATCAAATTATGCATTAATACCTATGGATCCCTAAGCTTATGATTGTATGATTTTGAAGTTATGAATTTTAATCCAAGCATGTATTATTTTCATGAAATTCAATTTCAAGAATTATGGCCAACTCTATGGCATCTTTTCATGAATATTCACATGTGTCAATTATGATTATGATTTCATATTTTGACTAGCCCATTCAAGTTCAAGTATATTTTTATGATAATATTTATGAGTCATGTGCTTTTTTTTTGGGATTAGTGTCTTGCGCTGAGTAGGCTAGGGGTTTAGGCAAGCCCCAAGTCTCAGAAACTATGTGCCACCATAGGTATGTGATCATATCTAAATCCTTTGAGAATCCACAAGTGATATCACGCCTAAATTGTTCCTTGGCTTGGCAAACTTTGAACGGCTCTACCAACTTGAGCGAGATAGTTAGGGATCATGTAAACTCTGTCATGATTGTGTCAGTTATGATGAGTCTCCCATTGTTCCTCATGTTTTAAGTTATTCATGTTCATGACTTACGATACTATGTTTTATAGCACAATTGACCCATGGATTAATTTATGAGCTTTTACAACCATGGTACCTTATATGATTTCTATTTCTAATCCTTGGGTCATTATGTTTCAGCATAATGATGAATATCTCATGATTTTGATTACTTCATGAATATGGATTTTTGCATGTTTTCCTTACTCTTATGCTAGCTTGTTTTATAGTCGTAATTTCAGACAATTATTTTACTAGCGTGTTTTACTTTCTCTGCATACTCGGTACATTCAAAGTACTGATTGCATATTCTATGCTATATCATCTCATGATATAGGTTCGGTATCAGTCTTAGTCCTTCAATTAGATACGTTTCGGAATTGATTAGCTAGAAGTGGTGAGTCTTTATCTTCCAAGGACTAGAGTTATCTACTTCATTTCAGTTATTTTACCTTGTTGCAGTTTCAGACTTGGAGTTAGCTAGGGGCTTGTCCCAGTAGCTCATCAGTTGTCGAGGCTTTCAAATATAGAGTTCGTATGTTTAGATTTATGACTCAATGTTTAAATTATCAGATTATCTTGTTATCCATAAGTGAATGTTCTATATTTCAATTAGTTTCTGCTCAGTTTTCCTTATAAATTATATTGTGCTTGTAGTATGCTATGCCATGGGTTAGCTCGGAGCCGTTCCTGGTTCTACGTGCCGTGTCACGGTCCGGAATCTAGACTCAGGCCATGACATGGATAAAAACATACTGAAGGCTCTTGTGGTCCGTGAACATATCAACATGCACCCTATAAGAATAGTGTCTCTAAATCTTCAAGTCAAACACTACCGCTACTAACTCAAGGTTGTGTGTTAGGTAATTCTTCTTATGAGTCTTAAGCTGTCTCAAAGCATAAGCGATGACCCTACTATGATGCATCAATACACACCCGAGGCCAACTCTTAGGGCATCATAATGCACCACAAAGCCATCTGTGCCCTCTGACAGGGTCAAGATCGGAGCGGAAATGAGTCAAGTTTTTAACTCCTAAAAGTTCCTTTCATAAGCATCGTACTACTAAAATTTTACCTCCTTTTGAGTCCACCGATTCAAAGGTGAGGATATGGATGAAAATCCCTCTACAAACCTCTTATAGTGGTCAGCTAAACCTAAAATTCTTCTAATGTCGGTGGGAGTGATGGGTCTAGGCCAGTTCTTCATCGCCTCAGTCTTTTGAGAGTCTAGCTGCACACCCTTACTAGACACCACATGTCCAAGAAATACTACTGACTTCAGCAAACCTCACACTTGCTGAACTTTGAAAACAACTAATGATCCTTAAAAGTTTGCAGCATAGTCATCAAATGGGCAGCATGCTCCTCCTCACTCTGTGGGTATACAAGGTGTCACGACCTGAACATAGGCCCGAATCGAGACACGAGACAAGGAACCCCGATAGGCTCTAAGTCGACCCATGACATCATCATAGCATAACACTTTAGAATAACAACTAATAGAAGTCATAACTAAACGGAAGCTAACTAAAAAAGTCTAATTAAAAACCAAAAGAACAAATGTAACAAAATTCTGACACAAAGTTGAATCTGTCTATACAAGTCTAAAAGCCTCTACTACACTGATGAGTTGCTGGGACAAGCCCCCAGCTAACTCCTAAAGTTTGAAAACTAAAACATAATGAAATAGACAACATATATTGCGTCCTCGAGAGATGAGGACTCACCATAAGCAGTTGAGATGGGAATGGAGCGTATCTAACCACGTGGTTTAGTCTGGAATCTTAAATTTGTATCATGAAACGATATAGCACATAAAGTATGAGGTCAGTACATGGAATGTGTTGAGTATGCGGGAAGCATAAATAAACTAAAATATGTTAGTATACAAGAAGGAAGTAAACTGAACACATTACTGGACGTATAACTGAATGGAGATACAATAGCCCTGTCTGAGATACATATATATATTAACATGAAGATTTTATTTGAAAACATTTATTTAAGTAAAATCAACTGATGCGCAAAGGTTATATACTGAACAAATATTGAGGACTGAAGTTGTGATTGATATCATAGAGAGTTCCTGACTATTGAAGAGAGACGTTCTCTACTAAGGAGAGTCCCTAACTGTCAAAGGGAAACGTTCTCTGTTATGGAGAGTCCCTGAGAATCTAAGGGAGAACACTCTCTGATATAGAGAGTCACTAACTGATTAAGGGAAACTTCCTCAGCTAATGAGAGTCTCGACTGACTAAGGGAAACATTCTCATCTAAGGAGATTCCCTGGCTGAATAAGGGAAACATTCTCTCCTATAGAGAATCCCTGACGGACTGAGGGAAACATTCTCTGCTAATAGAGATTCCTAACTGACTAAGGGAAACATTCTATGCTATAGAGAATCCTTGACTGACTAAGGGAAGCATTCTCTGCTGTAGAGAATCCCTGACTGACTATGGGAAACATTCCCTGTTATTGAGAATCCCTATTAAACTAGAAGATGAGGTCACTAGTCTGACGTTATTTTTTCTAGTCTAAATTACTACAGCTAATCAGGGACATGAGCATTCAACTAATTACACCATACTGAATTCATGTAGAGTTGATTACGGCTACTTTCTATTGACAACAAGCCCAAACGTCTAAAGGATCATTCTCATGCTTTATCATCGCAATTCATATCATCATGGTCCCGGATCACCCTTTAAACCACACATTTTACATTCATGAAATATCTATCGGATCAAATCATACTCTAAACACACACATACATACACACACACACACACACACACACACATATATATATATATATATATATGTTAAATCGTGTATTCTAGATTTATGGAAAAACCATATAATCAGCTCATACCTTAAAATTCGTACAATGAGATCATGGTGAAAGCATATGAATATTTCATGAAACCCCATTTCGAAGCTTACTCTAAATCATGATGAAAATTCGAAAATCATGCCATTTCTATAGGTTCAACTTATACCCAAAACATTTACATCGAAATCATGGTGTAAACTTGTATATGCTTCACTTTGATCAAAGCCCATAAGTCCTAATCGTATTCCAACACCTGTAATACAACATATGTTCTAGAATTGAGGGGACCCATATGATCTACATATACTTCAAACATGGGTACAAGTTCATGATGAGAGAATGTGAACAATTGATGAAACCCCATTTGAAATTCTAAACTAACTCATGGTGAAAATCCCACATTCATGCTATTCACAAATCATACACATATTTCAAAAAGGTGCAAGTAACTTCATAAGCATACACTACTATTAACCATGATGGTTCTTATAATTTAGGGAAAAGATAAGAGAATTCATGCATAAATTGAAACCCTAGAACATGTTTTTCTAGAATCAAAGGATTTAGGTTTTTAATATAAAAGTTTGGGGCACAAGGATGGAAGGAAATCCTTGTTAAAAACCCACATACCTGATTAGGAGAGATCCCACTTGAACTTAACCCTTGAAGCCTTTGAAGAACCCTAGTTGAATCCTTGATTCTTGAGAGGGAGGAGGAAGAAAAGTTTGAGAGGGTATCTTGAGAGAATGAGAGATTAGGCTAGAAGAAACACTTAAAAAGTCCCATATAATACTCAAAATGACATAGTTTAGGAGATAGAAGTATAGGATTTTAAGAAAACACCCTTGAAAATTCATAGGAAAAGTCCACCCTGCCAGCCCCCACGAGGCACTCCATGAGTTTTGGGGTTGGAAACGACTCATGGTGCCAAGTCGTGAGTGCACTGGAATTATTTTATGTTTTTCTACTCTTCTCTACCGCACGGGTCACTTTACAAGCCATCAAGTGCATGACAACTCATCCCTTCTTCTGTGTCACCACTACCTCGGGACCCCATCTTTGATCTCCAACACCCACCCGATGGCCGACCTAACGAGTCATTGCCTACCTAACGACTTGTTGGGTTGTCCATGGTCACCGAACCACCCTTACACTCCTAGGTTGCTTACCACGAATATGACCATGACTCATTTGGTCACATAATGAGTCGTACCACGACTTGTTCTGAGGCAAAATTTTCATTTCCCTTCTGAATTATTTCTTTAAGTCTGGAGCCTGATCATAGAAACTTTTATGGTGATACAATAACTCCCCTTCGGAACATTCGTCCTTGAATGTAGACTAAATATACTGAAAGAATAGGGATGGAACTAAAATCAATTACAGCTGAAACCAATGGAGTATCTAACCCCAGGTTTATTTTACATATTTGATCTGAATATCTAAATCATACATGCATTCTAAGATGTGAGAGGGACTAAAAGACATGAAACTAGATAGAACACTGAGAAGGATTTTCTCCCTCTAACTGACACTGGGCTGATACGGACTGAGCCATCATTCTCAAATCGCTTTCTGATACTGAACTAGAATTCATGATATCTAGTCTAACTGAAAGTAAGGAATTCATGACACGAGTCATCCATGACATCCCTAACTGAGCTCATACATGAGGTAACCTTGTCTACTAAGCAACTAAAGCAACTTCTAAAGACTGAGTTCGAGCTGAACATACTGGAAAACATGAGTTAACACACATAACGGGACCATAACATGGAGATGAGCCTTAAGAATTCATGGAGTAAGACTGGCATCACTGTCTGAAGTGGTTACGTCACGACCTGAATGTACACCCGGATCATAGACACAGGACAAGGGACACCGAGAGACCCCAAGTCAACCCATGGCACATGCATACAACTAATCTTATTCAAATAAGCGGAATTATATTCATAAAACATAGCGAAAATGTAACTATAGCATAACATCAAGAGATACTGGGCGTATACATAGTGGAGCTCTGCATACTTGTCTGAAAGCCTCTAATACACAAAATGGGTTGACGGGACAACATCCCCAACTAACCCGACCAAAAATGATCATACACAACATGAAAGTCTCTCAAACTGCCCTAGGAACATGACGACTAACCAATGAGCTGAAAGCGTAAGCTGAGATGGACTAAAGATGAGGATGAGCCTGAGATTCGGACCTTGTATCATGAAACAATATAGCATAGAAAGTATACGGTCAGTACATGGAATATACCGAGTATGTAAGGTAAGTAAAACGAACATTTTAATGTAAGGCAAAACTCATAAGTAACATAAGAGAAGGACATCATACATATATCATAAACTTCGTAAGAAAACATAAGGCTCAAGGCTTTCAAATCATTCGTAAAGCGTTTGTAAACATAATCGTAAGTAAACTTGTCAAACATAACTTGAGACAATAACATAAATATACCAATGCATAAAACATGCGGAATAATGGGTGGACTCGTCATAACCAACACCATCATGGTAGAGCCTTTCATGATGCCCCACTATCTCGCTCAAGTGGGTAGAGACGACCCTGGCTTTCCATGCAGGGGTCATGCATAAGGAGTGATATCACATTTGAGGGGATCATTATCAATACATCATATCATTTAGAAATCCACAGTGGCATGTTGTTGTGAGACACCGGCGTAGTCCTTTGAACGTCGGGCTGCTTGGTGCTAGACACGGCTCTCAAAAAGATGTATATAGGCTCATACATAAATCAATAACATCATGCATTAAAATTCATTGGCTAAGATATAACGTTTATCATCATTGATCCCCTTTAAAACATCCTTAGCCAAGAATCAAAGCTGTTTTCATGTGCCAACATCATAAATAGACAAATCATGTAATTTGTTTCATAAATTGTAAATCATTCTTCAACATGTGGGTGTTCCCCAATACTTCGTCATACTCAATACTTTCAAATTATGCTCATAAACATGGGTAACTAGAAAATCATGCTTTTCCATCACCAATAAACTCAAGTTATAGAGTATTCATCATAAATAATAACTTCCATGAATTTTCATCGAATGGACAATTTGGATTTAAAAGATTGAAAAGTGATTAAAGGAAAATAATGATAAAACCTATCCATCATTCATAATTCAATAATTAAAACTCAATTAAATCATACCCATAAAGAAAAATCACATTTTCATACATTTGAGTAAAACCGCATGGACTTGAATAGGACGATTCATGATTTAAATCGAAATTGGGCATGGGTGAGGAAGAATTCCACCCATTTCAAAACCCTACATACCTTGGAATGTATGGACTCAACGTTCCTTGAACACCCACAAAGAAATTGATGAAAATTTGGGGAAGAAGGCCTTGAATCTCCCAAAAACCTCTCTAAGCTTTTGCATGAGAATGGGCATGCATAAAGGGCTTAACACATCTTATCTTACTCAGAAAAATATCTAAAACGATGTAGTTTAGGCCTTAGGGACTTAGGAAATATGAAAAAAACCTCATTAAAACGCAGGATATTTCTGGTGAACAGCCACCATGAGGAACCTCACAGGTTGTTGCCACAGGGCACGACTCGTGGCCATGATCCATTGAGTCCACTGCCCAAACATCCAAGGGGACCCCACGGGTGACTTCACGAGTCGTGAGGTCAGACCACAACTTATGGCCACCTTCTGTGGCCTACACTGCCCATCCCAACTGGCCTAACATCCAAGGTAGACCACGGGTGACCTCACGAGTCGTGAGGTCTGACCACCACTAGTAGTCAGGCCTGTGCCTTCCTCACTCAGGCCTTGCCAAACCATGCTGACCCATGAATCACCTCACAACTCGTGGTCACTCCTCACGACCAACCTCATGCATCGTTCTGTGGCCTGGTGCGAATTTTTAGTTTTTCTCTATTTTTACTTCCGGGTCTGATCCTTGGGTTCCCGAGCTATAAAAATATCTCCCCGTTAGGGACATTTGTCCTTGAATGTTTGAAACATGCAGAAAACTCAAAAACAAGCCATCGCCATATACAATTACCGGTCATTTAAGCCGAAAACTGACGAAATGACTACCTCCGAAAAGAACTGCATAGCTAAACTGAATTCAGACATCACACACGTATAACATATCATAAAACAAACTTGTACACATGAACTGTCACTATCCGAACATACTCCCGGATCATAGACATGGGATAAAGGACCCCGAGAGACCCCAAGTCGACCCGTGGCACATGCATACAGCTAATCTCATTTAATAAGAGAAATACGTAGCATAAAACATAGAGAAAATGTAACCATAGAGTACCATCTGAAAGTACTATACATACACATAAGCTGAGTACTACATACATTCTGAAAGCCTCTACTATATAATGGGACAATACCCACAACTAACGCGGCCAAATTCTGAAACATAAAATAATATAAAAGTCTGTCAAATGGCCCTCGGAACATGAGGACTCACCAATAACTTGAGAGCAAGGGCTGAGACAGAACAAGGATGAGGACGAGCATGAGAACTGGGACCTATATCAAGAAACGATACAGCATAGGAAGTATGCGGTCAGTACGTGAAATGTACTGAGTATGCAAGGTAAGTAAATCGGACATTCAAAATACTTAGAACTCATAAATTAACATAACAGTAGGACAACATGCTCATAACATAATTATCATAATATGACATAAGACTCAAAGTTTTCAAAATATTCGTAATACAATCGTAAACATATTCATAAGAAAAAAGCTTTATCGAACATGACTTCAGCCAATATACATAATCATAAGCACGGATAAATCATGAGGAACAGTGGGGGATTCTCTTAACCGACATACTCCGTATGTGCACACATGAAGCCCAACTTGTAGCCCTAGTCGAGAGGGTGTTCGTACCTTGCCAAGGGTAGGAACCATGAAGGGCATGATCACAGATGAAAAGTGCCAATTGGGCCAGGGACAAACATGAAAGGGTCCCAACATACCTATGATGGCACGTAGTTCATGAGATCCGGGGCTTAACATGGGCCCCGAACCTACTCGGTGTTCGATACTCCTCCCAAAACATATATAGTGCTCATAATAATACATACATGAGTTCATGGGCTAGTTAAATCATGATAATTGTAGACATTCTTGAACATATAAGAACTAGCTATGACTTGAGGCCCATGGGTCTGCCAAAAACATAATTCATGATTGATAAAATCCATGCTTACTTGTAAATCATGCATATAGCTTGAAATTCATAAGTTCATAATAGATAACATAATAAATTCATAAATAAATTCATAATTCATGATGGGCTTATCAAAAACACCAAAGGATAAATGGATCATAAATTGATTCATCACGGGGCATGCAAAATCAAGCTTAATTGGTTAGAAATTCCAAAATCAACAATATTTTACTCAATTTAAATCTCAAAGATGATCAAAATTAGTAGAATAGGATAAGATTTCAAAATCACCAGACCCATAATTAAATCATTTGCTTTTATACAAATCAAATACAAAACCCCATGAGTTATTGATAATTTATAAGTAAAATTATTGAGTAGGAGCATGGGTGTGGAAGAATCCACCCATTGAAGACCTTACATACCTAGAAATATCAGCTCGTAACCCTCCTAAAAAGCCCAAGAATGAAATTGGAGGAATTGAGGTGAAAAGCATGAAATCACCCCTTCAATTCCCTCTCAAAGTCTTGCATGCATGAATGGGAGTTTAGAATAGGTCATCCTCTTAAAACCCAGCTTTTTCCCAAGCCAAAACGACGTAGTTTGGGGCCTTATATCGTGAAAAGGTCAAAAATACCCTTAATAAACCTGCCTAGAAAACTTGCCAAATCAATCCCATGGGTAGGACTAACGGGTTGTTGGAACCAACGAGGACCCGTCACGTCCCTCGTTGAATCCACAGCTGGTAGCCCATTCTTAGAACCCAAACAACGGTCCGTCAGGACGACCCCTACATTCAACCAACGACTCAAACATCACCCGTGGTTAACCCCCTGAACCTTGGCATCTCATCTCCTAACGGGTCACACCACGACCTGTCACAAGAAACAACAGACCGTTGTTATCCCCCGTAGCATCCACTGGAAAAATTAAAACTCAAACAACGACCACAACCAACGACTCATGGTCTATTCTAATGGGTCGTTGGGACGCCCGTTAAAAGTCACCTGAATAGCCTATATCCTTCCTACGACTGCTAACGCCGACTCAGTGTTTCCCACAACGAGTCGTCACTTACCCCGTGGTCTCTACTGCCACCATACTTTCCCCAACCGATGACGGCATACAACCACTCGTGGTTTGATACCACGAGTCACTTTGTGGTCCGTTCTGTGATGTCTTGCAAGTCTTTCTTTACTTTTCAAATTTAACTCCCAGCTCTATTCTTAGGCCTTTCCGAGGTAGTACAATAACTCCCCCTTGGAAACATTCATCCTCAAATGTAGGAAACAAGCAGCAAACAGAAACATACAATTTGTCATAGCTATATCATGATCATTTTAACCGAAATTTTTCATGGAATGACTATCTCCGAATCAAACAACATAGCTGAACTGATCCCAAGCTTCACATGCGCATTCATACACATAAAAAAAACTTGAACACATAAACTGAAAATGACAACTAAATGGGATCATAGAGTAGAACTGATACCTCTAGTCGATATTGAGCCGGTGAGAACAAATGTGGATATCTAGCCATCATATCCGCTTAGGCTCTCCACGTAGCCCCCTCTACATGCTGATTCATCCATAATACTTTTACTGAAGCTACTTCTTTGTTCCTCAATCTCCAAACCTGACGATCCAAGATTTCAGCGAGAACTTCCTCATAACTGAGGCTGTCCTTTACTCCAGTGTTGTCTATTGGGACTACCAAGGTTGGATCACCCAAACACTTTTTCAAAAGAAACACATGGAAGATGGGATGAACTGACGATAACTCTGAGGGCAAGTCCAACTCATATGCCACCTTACCAACTCTTCTCACAACCCGGTAGGGACCAACATAGTGGGGATTGAGTTTCCCTTTCTTTTCGAACCGCATGACTCCTTCATTTAGAAATACCCAATCGTCCACATCAAACTCCAAATCTCTTCTCCTTACATCAGCATATAATTTATGACGACTCTAAGCGGTTTTTAACCGGTCCCTTATCAATTGGACCTTCACCATCACCTCATGAAGCGCATTTGGCGCTATCATAGCTGCCTCACCGACCTCAAACCATCTGATGGGAGATCTATACCTCCGCCCGTAGAGGGCCGCAAATAGTGCCATCTGGATACTAGAGCGATAACTGTAATTATAGGCAAAATGGATCAAGGCTAAATGATCATCCCAACTACCCTTAAAGTCCAATACACATGCCCTCAACATATCCTCAAGAGTCTGGATTGTTCGTTCCGCCTAACAATCCGTTTGCGGATGCAATGCTGTGCTGAGCTTAATTTGAGTCCCAAGACCCTTCTGAAAATACCGCTAGCACTGGGAGGTAAACTGAGTCCTCGATCTGAAATAATAGACAAGGGCACTCCATGAAGTCGAACCAACTCTCGGATATACAACTTGGCATAATCATTTGCTGCATCCGTGGCCTTGACCGGTAGGAAGTGTGCAGCCTTTGTTAACCTGTTTACCACCAACCAAATGGAGTCATAGTGTCGGTGAGTACGAGGTAAACCTATAATGAAATCCATATTAATTTCTTTCCACTTCCAAGTGGGGATGCTTATATCCTAAAGTACGCCTCCCGAGCGTTTGATGCTCGACCTGCACTTGCTGGCAGCTTAGACATTTTGCTACAAACTCCGCAATATCCTTCTTCATACCTGATCTTGGGTAGATTTATATGCCCAAGTGATACTCAAAAGTATCATTTTTACCTTGTTTGTTGTGCAATGTGTATATAATATCATGTAATTGGTAATAAAATGCGAATTTATACTAACCAACATGATTAGCATTTGTTTTGCAGGAAAATGTGATTTTTAGGAGCTAAAATGCATGTTGGAACTATGTCGGAGTTGGACTTGGATGCGAGCGTGGAAAAGACCTTGGATGGCACATTTTATAATGGCTCCGCGATGGAGCCGTGCCACGCTGCCATCGCGGTAGCACACTGCCTGGGCGTGAAATAAATTGGCACTTTCCAGTATGCCTGCGCGTCAGCTCCGTGGCACGGAGATAGGCCTCCGCGATGGCCTCCGTGCCACGTTGAGGTTAATTATCCGGACCCTGCAAATTCCAGAGAGGTTCCGCGTCCACGCCGTGTCACGGAGGCAAGGCTCCGCGTTGGCCTCCGTGACACGTTGCTTGTTATTCCGGGAAAAATTTCCCACTAGTATAAATAGCACACTTAGGTTTTTTTTAAGTTTTTTTTTGGAGTTGGGAGACTGAGTTCAGAAGTGGAGAGCAGGAACGTGGGTTAGTAGCAGTTGAAGAACAGAAAAGCTAAGAGTTTTCTTCTCTTCCTTTCTTCTTTCCTTCAATTGTATGCATGATTTACACTCATTTTAGGATGATTAATCCAAGAATGAGTGGCTAATTCCCTTTCTTGCTGAGGTTTTGAACTTGTGTAATGAATTTTGATGATAATTGATATGGTTTCTTCTTCTTCTTGCATGTTGTTCCATTAATTCTTGTTCTTACTACATTATTGATTGGCCAACATTAATGTATATCTAAAAAGTCCAATTTCACTCGAGAGAGCAAGAAATTGGAAAGTTGTGAATTAATAGGGTATTGTTCTTAACTTGATTTGGGAAAATTGGGTTTTGATGTGCTTTCTTGATAGAAATATACTTGAAAGCCGTATTAGTCAACTTAGGAACCGGAATTGTAGTGCTAGGTCATAAATTGCATTTGATCACAGAAATGTAGACATATGGTTTATGATTCTAAAGTGAAATTAAATACGAAAGTTTTAATTTCTAGGCAAACGTTCCTGGCTAGCAACATGAGGAAGAGGATAACCAAATTATCATGATTATCAAGTTCATTACTCGTTCTTAACCTTGGCATGTTTATATCCATTGTCTAAATTCAAAAGTAATTAGTTGTGATTAATTGTAGTATACATATAGTTTAGAAACAAAAACTCAAAACAACTCTTGGTTGCATTGTTGTTAACATAATTAGGAATAGAATAGAGATATAGTAAACTAGGCAATTTTACGTATCTTGAGCAGCCTCCTTGGATCGATACTTGGCTACTTAGCCACTTTATTACTTGTTTGACCACGTGCACTTGCGTGTCGGTTTTTAATATATACCGAGCAGACCGCGAACAATACCATCCCACCAATAGATTTCTTGCAAGTCTCAATACATTTTCGTGGATCCTGGATGAATAGAATATCTGGTACCATGTGCCTCATGCAATATCCGAACTCTTAAATCACCTACATGTGGGACACATAAACGACCCTGGTATCGTACCACACCATCTGCCCCTTGGGAGAAAACCTCCACCTTTTGGCCCTGCATTGCCTCCTTTTAGCTTCCTCAAAATGGGATCCTCATCTTTCCTGGATTTAACATGAACCACCAAGGACAATTCTGACTCGTTATGTACAACACCACCCCATTGGTCGAGTCAATCAATTTAACTCCCAGTCTTGCAAGTCGATGGACGTCCTTCACCAACTCCTTCTTCCCCTCATCTACATGGGAAACACTCTCAATATAGAGTCTACTAAGCGCATCCGCAACCACATTCGCCTTGCCGGGTGGTAGATGACACTCATCTTGTAGTCCTTTAGCAACTCTAACCACCTCTTTTGCCGAAGATTTAGATCATTTTATGTGAACACATATTGAAAGCTCTTTTGATCCGCAAATATATCCATGTGAATCCCCAAGTAATGCGGCCATATTTTTAATGCAAACACTACTGCGGCCAACTCAAGATCGTGAGTCGGGTAATTCTTTTCATGAACCTTTAATTGTCATGAGGCGTATGCTATCACCTTCTCACACTGCATCAACACACATCCCAGGTCCGACTCTCGAAGCATCACAATATATAACAAAGACATCGGTACCCTCGGGTAAAGTCAACACTGGTGTTGAAGTGAGTTGGGTCTTCAATTTCTAGAAGCTTTTCTCACAATCATCTGACCATTGAAATGTCACCTTTTTCTGCATCAACATAGTCAAAGGTGTCGTAATAGATGAGAAACCCTCAACAAATCTCTAGTAGTACCCCGCTAGGCCCAAGAAACTCTAAAGTTTTGACGGATTCGCCGATCTAGGCCAATTCTTCACCAGTTCAATTTTTTTGAGAATTCACCCTTATGCCCTCACTCGAGACCACATGACCCAGAAATGCCATCGAGTCCATCCAAAATTCACACTTTCTAAACCTTCCATATAGCTGACGATCCTTGAGGGTCTCAAGTACTGTTCTCAAATGAGCAGCATACTCCTCCTCGCTCCGAGAGTGTATAAGGATGTCATCAATGAACACAATCATAAACATATCCAGATATTCCTTGAACACCCTGTTCATCAGATCAATAAAAGCTGTAGGAGCATTCGTTAGTCCAAAAGGCATAACTACAAACTCATAGTGGCCATACCGGGTTCTGAAGGCTGTCTTTGGAATGTCACACTCCTGAACTCTAAGCTGGTGATATCTAGACCTGAGATCTATCTTCAAAAAACACCTGGCACCCTCGAGCTGGTCAAATAAATTATCAATCCTGGGAAAGGGGTACCTGCTTTTTACGGTGACCTTATTAAGTTGTCGATAATCAATACACATCCGAAGGGAACCGTCCTTCTTTTGAACAAATAGAACCGGTGCACCCCATAGAAACTTTCTTGATCTAATGAAACCCTTATCCAACAAGTCCTTCAACTGTTCCTTTAACTCTTTTAGCTCGACTAGAGCCATCCTATAAGGAGGAATAGATATAGGTTGAGTATCAAGCAGTAGACAATACCGAAATCAATCTCCCTCTCCGAAGGAACACCTGGCAAATCATCAAGAAACACCTCCGAATATTCGTACACATCAAAACTAATTGAATAGTTGGGGTCTCGGACTCCACATCCTTATCCCTAACTAGGTGGTACACACAACCCTTAGAGATCATCTTTCGGGCCTTCAGATAGGAAATAAACCAACCGGCTGGTATGGCTGATTTACCCTTCCATTCCAAAACTGACTCCCCAGAAAATTGGAATTCCACTGCACAGGTCCTACAATCAATCAAAGCATAACAGGCAAAAAACCTATTATACCCATAATGATGTCGAAATTAGTCATGGCCTGTTCTATTAAGTCCGCGGATGTAACCTTATGCAACACCCTAATGGGGCAACCTCTATATACCCGCCTAGCTACAATTGACTCACCAACTAGAGTAGATACAGAAATTGGTTAGGACAGAATTTTAGGACTAACTCCAAAACTACTAGCAATGTAAGGGGTCACAAAAGACAAGGTAGCTCCTGGATATAACAAAGAATAAGCATCAATATGAAAGACTTGCAACATACCCCTGACCACACCTGGCGAAGCCTCCTACTCCTGGCGAGGCACTAGAGCATAAAACCTGTTCCGGCACTAACCATCTGCCAAACTAATGGAGCCCCCTTGTTGAGGGGGTCATGCTACTGGAGTGGTAAAACTGGCTACAGGGCAATCTCTGATCTTGTGCCTGGGTTTGCCACACCCAAAACAAGCTTTTGTACCGACTAGGCAGCTCCCGGGATGATTTTTGCCATATCTCACACACGCTGGGAAAGTGGACTCCACCTGTAGGCTACCATGATCCTTCGAGCTTAGCTCCCTGCTCCTATGGTCTCCCTTGGACATAGATGGCGTGCTAGTGGATGATGGAGCTGGAGCAGTGATCCTATGCTGAGACTACTGTCATGATCCACCTCCTGACCTAGTCTAAGAAACCCCGTAGCTGTCGATCCTAGACCTCTTGGCCTCTCTTTTCCTCCTATAGACCAACTCCACCTGCTGGATATGCAATACAATGCAGGGAAAGTCGATCTCTTAGTGTAGCATGGCGATCCGACAATCCTTATCCAAGTAATCTGCTACTCTATGCACAAAGCAGCTCAGCCGAGCCCGCTGATCCGCCACCAACTCTGGAGCATATTTAGATA
This sequence comes from Datura wrightii, assembly GCA_035772735.1. Classification (NCBI taxonomy): domain Eukaryota; kingdom Viridiplantae; phylum Streptophyta; class Magnoliopsida; order Solanales; family Solanaceae; genus Datura; species Datura wrightii. Next base: position 153,213,389 of record JASDFA010000018.1, read on the forward strand.
GTCGAGTGAACTCCGAGGAATACTCCTGGACTTACATGTTTCCCTATTTCAAGTTCACAAACTCCGCCGCCTTGAGCTCCCTCATCTCCCGAGGGAAGAACCAATCCATGAACGAAGTGTGCAACTCATCCCAACCTATCGGGCCTGCACCCATTGCCCTAGCACCTCTCCATTTCTTGAACCATATGTGTGCTACCCCTTTGAGCTGATAGGAGGTAAAATCAACACATTCCCCATTATTCACCCCCATAATCTGGGTGATCTGGGTCCTCATCTACCTTCAACCCTGTGAACTCCGGAGGGCTCATCCTCAGAAATTCCCTCACCCCAACAGCTGCCGCATTCCCATTTTGCGGATAATGGGCCACCATTTGATTATGGACCTGGGCTGTCATGGCCTGTGCCAACAACTGGATCGCTACCCTAAACTCAGCATGAGCGGCTGGCTCTAGTACGTGGTCCTCCTGAATGAGTGGAGCTGGCTGTGCCATCTATCATGGGCATCCTCTTGATCATCACTATTACCGTTCATCCTGGCATTTACTCGGCGTGGAGGCATTATTCTGCAAATGCGAATAACACGAATTAGAGGAGTAAAGGATGTTCATCGCATGAAATAGTTCATGAAAGAAGGGGACATTCCTAAATGTCAAGTAGCCTCTTTGTCATAAGTGTGGCGCGCTTCACACCCATGAAAAAGACTCTACTTAATGCAACTTTGAGAAACCCTAGGACACTTCAAACCTATGGCTCTGATCCCAAGTTTGTCATGCCCCGAACGTACTCTGGATCATAGACACGGGACAAAGGACCCCAAGAGACCCCAAGTCGACCCATGGCACATACATACAACTAATCTCATTTAATAAGCGGAATACATAGCATAAAACATAGAGAAATCGTAACCATAGCATAACATCTAAAAGTACTAGACATACACATAAGTTAAGTACTACATACTGTCTGAAAGCCTCAACTATATAAGATGGGTTGATGGGATGGGACAACACCCCCAACTAACCTGGCCAAATACTGAAACATAGAATAATATAAAAGTCTCTCCAACGGCCCTTGGAACATGAGGACTCACCAATAACCTGAGAGCGAGGGCTGAGAAGGACTAAGGATGAGGACGAGCCTAAGAATTGGGACCTGTATCATAAAACGATACAGTATAGGAAGTATGCGGTCAGTACATAGAATATACTGAGTAAGAAAGATAAGTAAAATAGACATTTAAAATACTTAAAACTCATAAACAAACATAAGAGTAGGAAAACATGCTAATAACATAATTATCATAATATGACATAAGACTCAAAGTTTTCAAAATATTCGTAATACAATTGTAAACATATTCATAAGAGAAAATCTTTATCGAACATGACTTGAGCCAATATAGATGATCATAAGGATGCATAAATCATGAGGAACAGTGGGAAATTCTCTTAACCGACATACTCCATATGAGCACACATGAAGCCCGACTTGTATCCCTAGTTAGGAGGGTGTTTGTACTTTGCCAAGGGTAGGAACTATGAAGGGCGTGATCACACATGAAAAGGGCCAATTGTTGCCAGGGACAAACATGAAAGGTTCCCAACATACCTACGATTGGAACGTAGTTCATGAGATCCAGGGTTTAACATGGGCCCCGAACCTACTCGGTGTTCGATACTCCTCCCAAAACATATATAGTGCTCATAATAATACATACATGAGTTCATGGGATAGTTAAATCATAATAATCGTAAACATGCTTGAACATATAAGAACTATCCATGACATGAGGCCCGTGGGTCGACCAAAAACATAATTCATGATTGATAAAATCCATGCATACTTGTAGATCATGCATATAGCTTGAAATTCATAAATTCATAATAGATAACATAATAAAATCATAAATAATTTCATAATTCATGCTGCGCTTATCAAAAACACCAAGGGATCAATGGATCATAAATTGATTCATCATGGGGTATGCAAAATCAAGCTTAATTATTTAGATATTCCAAAATCAACAATATTATACTCAATTTAAATCTCAAAGATGATCAAAATCAGTAGATTAGGATAAGATTTCAAAATCACCAAACCCATAATTAAATCATTTTCTTTTATACAAATCAAATAAAAAATCCCATGAGTTCTTGGTAATTTATAAGTAAAATCATTCAGTAGGAGCATGGGTGGAAAAATCCACCCATTGAAGACCTTACATACCTGGAATTATCAACTCCTAACCCTCCTTAAAAGCCCAAGAGTGAAATTGAAGGAATTGAGGTGAAAAGCTTGAAATCTCCCCTTGAATCCCCTCTCAAGGTCTTGCATGCATGAATGGGAGCTTAGAATAGGTCATCCTCTTAAAACCCAGCTTTTTCCCAAGCCAAAACGATGTAGTTTCGGGCCTTATATCGTGAAAAGGTCAAAAATACCCTTAATGAACCTGCCCTGAAAACTGGCCAGATCGATCCCACGGGTGGGACTAACAAGTCGTTGGAACCAAAGACAACCCATCATGTCCCTCATTTGAAGCCACTTCTAGTAGCCCATTCTCAGAACCTAAAAAACGGTTCGTCAGGATGACCTGTACCTTCAACCAACGACTCATCACATCACTCGTGGTTAACCCCCTAAACCTTTGCATCTCATCTCCTAACGGTCACACCATGACCCGTGACAAGAAATATTGGACCGTTATTATCCCCCGTAGCGTACACTGGAAAAATTAAAACTCAAACAACGACCACAACCAACGACTCATGGTCTTTTCTAGCGGGTCGTTGGGACGCTCGGTGAAAGTCACCTGAACAGCGTATCTCCTTCCTATGACTGCTAACGATGACTCGTTGTTTCCCCTAATGAGTGGTCACCTCCCCCGTGGTCTCCATTACCACCATCCATTCCCCAACCGACGACAGTATACAACGACTCGTGGTTTGATACCACAAGTCGTTCTCTAGTCCGTACTGTGATGTTTTGCCAGTTTTTCTGCACTTTTCAAATTTAACTCCCGGGTCTATTCTTAGGCCTTCTCGAGGTATTACATGAACTGAACAGGAAAAGATGATTAAAGGTTTAGAGCAAAACTGATACCTCTAACTGAAACTGAGCCGGTAGGGAACAAATGAGGGTATTTAGCTATCATATCTGCTTCAACTTCCCACGTATCTCCCTCAACATGATGATTTCTCCATAATACTTTAACTGAAGCTACTTCTTTGTTCCTAAGCCTCCGAACCTAACAATCCAAGATCTTCACCAGAATTTCCTCATAGCTGAGGCTATCCATTACACCAACACTGTCTACCGGGACTACTAAATCCGGATCAACCAAGCACTTTTTCAAGAGCAATACATGAAACACGGGATGAACTGAAGCCAATTCTAAAGGAAATTCAAACTCATATGCCACCTTACCAACTCTCCTCATAACCCGGTAAGGACCAACGTAGCGGGGACTAAGTTTCCCTTTCTTTCCGAACCGCATAACTCCCTTCAAGGGAGATACCTTTAGAAATACCCAATCGTCCACATTAAACTCCAAATTCCTCCTCACATCAGCATATGATTTCTGACGACTCTGAGCGATTTTTAACCGGTCCCTTATCGACGGAACCTTCACTATCGCCTCATGACCCGAATCTGGTCCTATCACAGCTTCCTCACCAACCTCAAACCATCTGATGGGAGATCTACACCTTTTCCCGTAAAGAACCTCGAACGGGTCCATATGGATACTAGAGTGATAAATGTTATTATAGGAAAACTCGATCAAGGGAAAATGGTAATCCCAACTACCTTTGAAATCCATAACACATGCCTTCAACATATCCTCGAGGGTCTGAATTGTTCGTTCTATATGATCGTCTGTTTGCGGATGAAAAGTTGTACTTAGCTTAACCTGCGTCCCAAGTCCTTTCTGAAAAGAAGGCCAAAATTGAGAGGTAAACTGAATACCTCAGTTTGAGATAATAGAAAAGGGCACTCCATGAAGTTGAACCAACTCCCCAATATAAAACATAGCATAATCATCTACTGAATCTGTGGTCTTGACTGGTAGGATGTGTGCAGCCTTAGTTAACCTATCTACCACTACCCTAATGGAATCATAGTGTCAGCGAGTACGAGGTAGGCCTATAACAAAATCCATATTAATCTCTTCCCACTTCCAAATGGGGATGCTGATATTCTGAAGTACGCCTCCCGGCCTTTGATGTTCGACTTTCACTTGGTGGCAATTTGGACATTTTGCTACGAACTCTGCAATATCTTTCTTCATACCATCCCACCAATAGATTTCTCACAAATCTCGATACATTTCCGTGGATCCTGGATGAATAGAATATCTGGTACCATGTGCCTCATGCAATATCCGAACTCTTAGATTATCGACGTCCGAAACACATAGTCGACCCTGGTATCATAGCACACCATCTCCCCCTTGGGAGGAGACCTCCACCTTCTGACTCCGCACTACCTCCTTCAGCTTCCTCAATATTGGATCCTCATCTTGCCTGGATTTAACATCAACCACCAAGGACGATTCTGACCCATTATGCACAACAACAACACCATCGATTGAGTCGATCAATCTAACTCCTAGTCTTGCAAGTAGGTGGACATCCTTCACCAACTCCTTCCTTCCCTCATCCACGTGGGACACACTTTCCATTGAGAGCCTACTAAGTGTATCTGCAACCACATTAGGCTTGCTCAGGTGGTTGAGAACACTCATGTCGTAGTCCTTAAGTAATTCCATCGACCTCCTTTGCCGAAGATTTAGATCCTTATGTGTGAACACATATTGCAAGCTCTTGTGATCCGTAAATATATCAATGTGGGCCCCATAAAAGTAATGCTGTCATATCTTCAATACAAACACCACCACAGCCAACTCAAGATCATGGGTCGGGTAATTCTTTTCATGAACTTTTAGTTGTCTCGAGGCATATGTTATTACCTTCCCACGCTGCATCAACACACATCCCAGCCCGACTCTCAAAGCATCACAATACACTATAAAGCCTTCAGTAACCTCGGGTAAGGTCAACACCGATGCTGAAGTGAGTGGGGTCTTCAACTCTTGGAAGCTTTTCTTATAAGCATCCTACCATTGGAACTTTTCCCTTTTCTGAGTCAACTTAGTCAAAGGTGCCGCAATAGATGAGAAACCCTCAACAAACCTCTGGTAGTAACCTTCTAGGCCTAAGAAACTCCGAATTTCAGAAGGATTCACCGGCCTAGGGCAATTCTTCGCCGCTTCGATCTTCTGGGAATCTTCCCTTATGCCTTCACTTGATACCACATGTCCAAGAAATTCTATCGAGTTTAGCCAAAATTCACACTTGCTAAACTTTGCATAAAGTTGACGATCCTTAAGGGTTTGCAGCACTATTCTCAAATGAGTGACATTCTCCTCCTCGCTCCGAGAGTATATCAGGATGTTGTCAATGAACATAATCACGAACATGTCCAAACATGCCTTGAACACCCTATTCATTAGATCCATAAAAGCTGCGGGGCATTGGTTAGTCCGAAAGACATAACAACAAATTCCTAGTGACCATACCAAGTCTTGAAAGCGGTCTTTGGGATGTCACTCTCTCGCACTCTAAGGTTGTGATACCCGGACCTGAGATCAATCTTGGAGATGCACTTGGCACCCAGAAGCTGGTCAAACAAATCATCGATCCTGAGTAAGGGGTACCTGTTCTTGATGGTAGCCTTGTTAAACTACCAATATTCAATACACATGTGAAGGTAATCGTCCTTCTTCCAAAAGAATAGAAATGGCGCACCCCATGGAGATTGGCTCTGCCTAATGAAGCCCTTATCCAATAGATCCTTCAACTGATCCTTCAATTCCTTTAGTTTGGTTGGGGCCATCCTGTAAGGAGGGATAGAAATAGGCTACATATCTGGCAATAGATCAATAACATAGTAAATTTCCCTCTCCGGAGGAACACCTGGCAAATCCTCGGGAAACACCTCTAGATATTCGCATACCACCGGAACTGACTGAAAAGTCGGGGTCTTGGAATCCACATCCTTAACCCTAACTAGGTGGTATACGCAACCTTTAGAGATCATTTTCCAAGACCTAAGATATGAAGTAAACAGACCTACTGGTACCGCTAAACTACCCTTCCACTCCAACAATGACTCACCTAGAAAATGAAATTCCATTGTACAGGTTCTACAATTAATCAAAGAATAACATGCGAAAAACTAATCCATGCGAAGAATAATGTCAAAGTCAGTCATGAGTAACTCTACTAGGCCTGCGGAGGTAACCTTATGCAACATAGTGTCCGGGAATTCTCTATATAATCGTCTAACTATGGTCGAATCACCAACAGGGGTCGAAACTGAAAATGGTTCTGACAAGGTCTCGGGACTAACTCCAAGGCTACTAGCAATGTAAGGAGTCACGAAAGACAAGGTAGCTCCAAGATCTAGAAAGGCATAAACATCAATATGAAAGACAGCAACATACCAGTGACCATGTCTGGAGAAGTCTCCTTCTCTTGGCACGACGCAAGGGCGTAGAATCGGTTTTGGCGCTGCCCACCACCCCCACTAGTCGATGCTCCCTGCGGAGCAGAACGGGCTAGAGCTGCTGCTGTCCTGGTGGTCTGTACACGACCGCTATCATCACCCTATCTAGAATATAGGCACGCTCGACGCATGTGCCCGGATTTATCACATCCATAGCAAACATCTGAGTCAAGAAGACACTCTCCAGTATGACTCTTGTCGCACTTCCCGCAGGCTGGAGAGGTATATTCTAGCTGGGTGCCCCTCTGATCCCTCGACCCTAAAGCCATGCTCCTCTGATCACCCTGTGTCTAGATGGAACACTAGCTGATGATGGTGTTAGGGATAGTGACCTCTGCTGAAACTGTGGACGGTAGCCACCACCGGACCTCTAATGTGAAAACCCACGACAATCTGTCCGAGCCCTCTTTCTCTCCCTCTCCCTCGCATGAGCCGCCTCCAACTAATGGGCATAGAACACTACACGAGGAAAGTCCATATCCTGGTGGAGCATAGAAATCCTACAATCCTTTAAATAACTGGCCACACCATGAACAAATTGGCCCACCCGCATCCTCTGGTACATCACTAAGTCTGGGGCGTATTTTGACAACCGGGTGAACTCAAGTGAATACTCCAGCATTGTCATTTTTCCCTTCTTGAGCTTCACAAACTCTGCTGCTTTCAACTCCCTCATTTCTCGAGGGAAGAACTTGTCGAGAAAGGCCATGTGGAACTCATCCCAGGTTATAGGGCCCGCTCCCGCTACCCTCTTGTCCTTCCATTGCTAGTACCAGATATGAGTGACCTCTTTTAGCTGATAAGAGGCCATGTAAAACACTCCCCATTTGTCACCCCCATAACTTGAGTAACCTTCAAGATCCCTTCAATGAACTCGTGTGGATCCTCATCCACCTTTGATCCCGTGAACTCAGGAGGGTTCATCCTCAAGAAGTCTCTAATCCAAGCCGACGCTGCATTGCCATTTTGTGGGACCTATGCAACAGCCTGTTGGTTGACCTGAGCGGTCAATGCCTATGCCAACATCTGAATAGCCGCCTTAAACTCAGCGTGGGCGGCTGGCTCTGGTGCCTGGGGCTCTTAAACAGGCTCAGCTTGCTAATGCCCATGGTCATTGCCATCTCCATGGTCTTCATCATTTCCATTCCTCCTTCTGTTCATTCTTCTAGGAGCCATAATTCTGCAAATAACGAATCGCACTAATTAGAAGGATAGAAAGGCTTTTCATCGCACGACATAGAACATGAAAGAAGGGAACATTTCCTAAACGTCTAGTAGCCTCTTCATCATAAGTATGGAGTGCTTCACAACCATGAAAAAGACTCTACTTAACGCAACTTTCAGACACCCTAGGACACTTCAAACTTATGGATCTGATACCAAGTTTGTCACGACCCGAACGTACACCCGGATTGTAGACACGAGACAAGGGACCCCGAGAGACCCCAGGCCGACCCATGGCACATGCATACAACTAATATTATTCAAATAAGCAGAATTATAATCATAAAGCATATAAAAACATAACTATAGCATAACATCGGGAGATACTGTGCGTATACACAGCGGAGCACTACATACTTGTCTGAAAGCCTCTAATACACAAGATGGGTTGATGGGACAACATCCCCAACTAACCCGACTGTTCGACTGTCTACTCTGGGGTAATTACTACACGCATGTACACGTGGTCGAACAAGTAGTAAAGTGGCTTAAGTAAGCCAAGTATCGATCCCACAGGGACTGGGCTAGGGTACAATCTACTCAAGTGTCACTATACTTTAACTCTAAAAATGCAGACAATAGTGTGAAAAAGAGTTTGGTATTTTGGTTTCTAATTTTATGCTAATTATAAACGAATATATAATTTGAGTCTGAACTATGAATATGAGCATTCTGAGGTTAAATGAACATGTATAGAAACTAATTATTGATAAAATGGTTGGTTAATCTTTCCTCCGGTTGCTAGCCAAGAATTATTGCCAATGGATTAAAACTCTCGTATTTAACCCAACTTAAGAATCATGAACCGTCCACCTACATTTCTGTGATTAAACGAAATTCATGTCCTAGCCATACAAAACCGATTCCTTAATTGACTAATATGACTTTCAGGTATATTTCTATCCTGAAGGTAAATCAATTCCCAATTTTCCCAAACTAAGAGGAGATCATATCCTATTGATTCACAACTTTCCAATTTCTTCCTCTCTCGAGTGAAATCGGACTTTTTAGATGTACATTAACGTTGGCCACACATCAATGCAGTAAGAACAAGAATCAATAGAACAACCATGGAAGAATAGATGAAAAACCCAATTGATCAATAACTACATTTCAATACAATTGTTCTTAACCTCAGCAAGAACAGGAATTAGCCACTCATTTGTGGATTAAACATCGTTAAATGAGTGTTAAACATACAAGCAATTGAATTCAAGAAGAAGGAGATAGAGAAAAACCCTGATAATTTTGTCCCCTCAACTGCCTGTAACCCACGTTCTTGCTCCACCAAGTCAGAATAATTAAAAATGAACCTAAGTTTTCTTTATACTAGTGGGAATTTTTCCCGGAATAACAAGCAACGTGTCACGGAGTGCATCGCGGAGCACTGCCTTCGTGACACGCCACTGACGCGGACCCTTACTGGAAATTGATAGTCCAGGTAATGAGGCCCAACGTGGCACGACGTGTAACGTGGGGCTAGGCCAACGTGCCACGGCCCCAACACGCACCCTCACTGGATTTTGGCTAAAAATTCCTATCCAGGCAGAAGGCATCCGCGATGGCAGCGTGACATGGCTCCATCGCGGAGCCCCTTTAATTTGTGTCTCCAAATGCTTGTGCACTTGCTAACATCCGAGTCCAACCCCAATCTCTCCCAACACACATTTTAGCTTCCTAAAATTATATTTCACCTGCAAAACAATGCTAATCATGTTTGTTAGTATAAATTCACATTTTATTATCAATCACATGAGAATGTATAAACATTGATAGATAAACAAGGCTAAAATGACACCTTTGAGTATCACTTGGGCATATAAATTTTCCCAAGATCACTTACCCCACACTTAAATCCTTGTTCGTCCCCGAACAACAATCTTACACCTCATGCAAGTGACACCCCAACCTGGCTACTTTGGTTCAACAATTCAAGCTACGATCATACCGATTATTTAATACAACAAATCATCAAGAAAACATGCATGGTCCTATCAATGCAGTGGCCTTCAACACATTAAGACTTCCTAGACTCAAGAATCGACTCTCGATATCGGCAAACTCATGCAAATCAGCTGATCAAGATATCCGACACGAAATTTAATCTCTCATCAAGCATGTGCCCTCGCAATACAAGAGAATTTTCCCCTTTTTAATCACATGAACTCAAACGATTACATACAGGGGCATATAGAAAAAAATTTCGCTCTCTCTCCCAAAAGAATTCACATGCATCATGCCACGAACCATAGGCTTGCCTTTAGTGTATTACTCCACTAATATAAGAAAATGTAATGTAAGATCACGTAGGACTTTAACGGGTTGTAATGTAAGCTACGGAACTAGTAAATACTGGGCTAGCCAATAATAGCCACTAGCATCCTTAAGCGCTTTTTCAATACATCCCATCAAGCTCATGGGCATTGTTTCTTCCTTCATCCTCCCATTCTCGAAGTTTGTCTTTATTTTGACCCATCTCATTAAGCACACTTGACTCAATCACGAAGAGTATTCATACATCTTCATTATATTTTATTTATAAAAAGTGCACCTTCAACCTTTTCTTTCCTTTCATCACTTTGCTTTTCTTTTCTTTTCACCATTCTCACTCTTTGACACTTTGGGAAAATTATTACCTCTTCTTAAGCGCTTAAGAGTTTTGGATCGAATTTACGGCTAATGAAAAGAAAGGGTTAAGCTCGGTTTACACATTTTTGACAAAAGAAAAAAATAATAGACTAAAGGCTCAACGGGCTAACTAGGGTGTACAATCAAGGTGGGTACAATAATGAAAAAGAGAAAATTTCGGTTGAAAACAAAGAAACGCCTACATCCTTTCCTACAATACACGTCCTTCATTTCGTTTCGTACACACACCAGGCAAGTTCTAGACATTTCATAATAGCATGGAATAAACAAAACCTCACCCCACATCTATTGCACATGCTCAATTCAAGACATACTCACAGATTCTTCAATCAGCTAATTTCAAGAATTCAAAATTAAGCCTCAATCACACTGAATCGACTCTATGGCCTAGGTATCTCAACATATTTACAGAATTGCATGCTTTCATACGAATCACCTTTGCATTTCAAATATCATGTACAACATGCAACCAGAATTCCGCACCCATAAAGTACTTACAGGTTTTGGGATGCAACCCACAAAAGAAAACAACTGAAAAATAAATGAAAGAAAAAAATCTACTCTTAACGACTACATTTCCCTTAAGACGGTCATCATCCATCCATCATAGGGAACAGTCACTAACTAAGACTTCGGTTCAATGGGACCAATCTCAGTAAAAGAACCGAAAACAAACGTCAAGAAACCCAAGAATTGAAAAGATTTTTAAAATATCGATCATTTCGATAAAACAAAAATATGTACAAAATCAGCTAGCAACATTCAGCAGCACACAACAGCTTCACATTTAATTACAATACAGGACAGAAACATCACAATCACAGGGTCACAAAAAAAAATTTTCACAGGCACAACAACAGAACAAAAACATAAACAACAACACAACCAGCACCTAACTACTCCCACCCCACACTTATATCGAACACTGTCCCCAGTGTTCACAAAAATTAACATAGCACAAAAATTGGGTGGTGGAACTCCCTGATCAATCAAAATACTCCACTTCTTCATCAGGTGTTGTTGCCTCATCTCCCATGTCTGAATCGCCCCCATCGTCATCATCAGACTCCACATCGGAGTCCTTACGACGTGTCTCCTCATCTATGGGGACATTATCATCTGTGGGCTCTACAAAAGCTGGCCCCACTCGGCATAGAGCCCTGGCATTTTTGCCAAAAGGGTAGTCTGGCTCGAGCTGCCATAGCTCCTCTTCTGTCGCCGGCCTCCCGCCTATTCGCAGCTGGAGCATCTGCATCCCGTACATGCGAGCCATGTACTGATCGTCCCGAGCATGTCTCTCGGCTAGTGTAAGAACTGGCCTGTGGGTGGTGTCGGGTGCCTTAGTTTTGGTTACATCTAAGGCCCGCCGCTCCATCTGCGGGATGTAGTCAAGGGCGTCTTCCTAAATATCCAGGCCCCTAAGGAATGTGGTGAGTAGTCCACCAAATCTGTATCTGTGCCCTTGATGCAATCGGGCTCTCTTCATGGTGGAGATAATCACCACCCCCACATTGATTTCCAGCCCTTTCATCAGGGCGTACACCAAACATACACGATCCCGGGTTACATCCATCATATGCACCCCTGGGATTAGGCAGCAACAAACAATCTTCAGCCATATCCTGGCTTCCCTATTCATTTGTGAGTAAGGCAAGGTCTGATGGTAGCCCCTCTCCTTATGTCTGCTCCACCGAGCTGTTGATCGGGTTCCACAAAAAGTGCGTCTGATATCCGCATATGGTGGAGTGATATTCAGCTGTCGAAACACATGGGCGTCTGTGTCCCGCGCCCCTAGGATAGCATTGAGGTGATGGGGCTCAAAAGTGACTATTTGCCCTCTTATTTTGATGGTGTGACTTCTGAGAGTCGGGTTCCAGTTGGCGTAGAATTCCCGAATCAAGTGCAAGTTGCATTCCTTGGGCTCTCCAAAGATGAAATTCAGCCCAGCTGCCTCGATCCTCTGGACAATCCTGGGGAACTCTTGTGCCAACGGTTCCCTTGCTATGTGTTCCTCAGGGAAGTACTTGCTCTCCTTGTGCTTTGCATACCACGTCTTCCCCTCCTCTGTCACCCACCTGGTTCCATATTGACGGTGTTGGCCGCGTGGAACCGCTGGTGCTGCTGGGACTGCTGTGCCCAGTCTGATTCTTTTTCTTCTGGCTCCAGATGTTGATGCACCTTTTCCCTTGTCTTGCCTGCTTGCCATTGTTCCTGTCAAAACAAACAGACAAGTTCAATGTTAAGCCAATTAAAATTAGCTTCGACTAAGGTTGGATTAAGCTAGGCTAACCCACACTTAGTCCTTATCCAAAATTACAACATTAAGGCAAGATCGTACTTGTTTACACAAACAAACAACAAAACATAACAAATATGCTTAGTGCCTTGGGAGAATTCGACAGTATATATTCCATGTACTACTCAGACTTCGTACAGCTAACCACAATCCTTACCTATCGATAGCATTTTATCCCATAGCACTCAGCAAGGAAAAACAAAAGAAAAATTGTAACAACATGATCCTATACAATTCACCCATTTCTTGCAATTTCCAAAATTTCCTTAACCCGAGAATCCGTCGGTCTTTTAGCATAGTCACAGTTAGCACAATCGACTCATCTCCCCAACATGTACAACCTAGCATGAATTTCACTAGTTCAACTAAATTTTTCAATCTCAAACTCAAAGTCAAGCCCTAGCTATGATTTTATCAAAAATTCGATTAAGCTATGTAATTGTCGAGTTCAAGCAATCACACCATTACTCCGAACATCAATCAACAATAATTCAATTGAATTTAAGCCTAATTTCTACTAAGGGCAAGTTTTGCTCATATCACATGTTCAAAATCGAAAAATTTTGACAAGAATTGAGATAGAGTTGAATAACATACCTTGAATTCGAAGAAATGATGAAAACTTGATGAAATTACGGGCCTAAGTCCGTGTCATGTTGAGGGGGAAGGGGTTTTTGGGAGGTTGGTCGCGGAGAGTATGAAAAATGAGGAAAAATAAGGTTGGATCGGGGTTAAAACGTGGGAATTTCGCGCGGGTCACCCAGCGACCCGGTGTGACCCGTCGCAATATACACCTCAACGTGTCACGGAGGGTAACGCGGAGCATGCCCTCCGTGACACGGAGCCATCGTGTAGGTGTTTTGGAATTTGTAAAAATTCCAAAATTACCTTCAACGTGTCACGGAGGGTAACGCGGAGGCCCTCCTTCGTGACACGGAGCCATCGCCCTAGCTCACTGTTTTGCTACTTTTTATTCTTTTTCATACCTCAGATTTGTTACACCCCGTAGAATTCCCGGCACTTAGATGACCTATTCGCACGTTGGTTAAGTATATTTGAAGGCCATACATGCTAGGGAAAGGTCCGGGAAAAGATCGGACGAGAAACCCGTCGAAACCATCGCGGGAGGAGCCGAGGCAGAGCCCCTCCGCGATGGCAGCGTGTCACGGAGGTGAGGCCTCCGCTATGGCTCCGTGACACGTTGCCCAGGTTCAGCCCCAAGTATATAAGCCCCCACTTCGGTTTAAAATCATATTACACTTATAAATTTCCAGAGAAATGCAGTGAAGCAGAGGAAGACGAAGAAAATTAAATATTTTCGTCTGATTACGCTGCCAAACGCTGCCCAAACTCAAATTAATCCCAGATACCCGAGTATTTAGCAGCAGAGAGCATTTCTATGGAATTAGTTTCGCGAAATACGGCCGACGAATCGGCGATCCACCGAACTAAAGTAAGTAGAATTGCTCTAAATTAATGTCTATGTGTTCCTAGCTGAGAAGTGAATACTTCTCCCTTCTGGGCCGCTGAAAAATAGCGAGTTTTCGACCGTCTTTCGATAAGCCTAAGTTTAGGCTATAAACTATATCAAAAGTAACGTCGTTCTTTACAATAAAGCTGTACTTAGTATTAATTGACATATTTATGAATGCAGTTGGGAGAAAATAGTTGAAGTACCGGCCGAGCCTCGTTCGACGGACGAATAATTCAAAGAGAAGGTATGTAAAGTTAGTTTCCTTCGGCAAGTTAAGTAATATCAGTGTACTGTAACAAATTACGGACCAGTAGAATGTTCAGAAGTCAAATGTTGCGTTATTATGAATGTTGGTACGATGTGAGAAACATTGGGTTGTAATGTGTATGAAACTTATCAGTATGATATAGATTCTAACGCAAGCGTTAGAGATTGCCCAGTATATTCAGTGTGTGATGTAATATGCCATGTTAAGATATTGTTGTGTTCAGCTGAAACCCCGCGGAGTAGTACAGTATCCGTAAAGCACTTCAGAAATAGAATAGCAGGCTAAAATGAAGTTCAAAAAGCATGTCAGGAATAGTAAATCAGGTTACTATAGAAAATCAGTATACAGCATAGTTCAGCAGAAAGACTATATTCGTACATATATATATAGTACTTCCAGCCTCAGCATGTATCAAGTGTGTACATATTTCTATCACTAGTCCAGCATATAGTGTATACAGAAACTTAGCAAACAGCAGAGTTTTCAGCAGAAACATTATCTTATATAGCATTTGCCCAGTATAGCCCGACAGGAGACTATATTCATATTTATACATCTTTACTTGCCTCAGCACATATTAAATACGTACAGATTACTATCAGTAGCCCAGCATGTAATATATATGATACTTTAACCCTATTAGCCTCAGCATGTGAGATACCCAGACAGTATTACCAGTTGAGACCGTTGTATTGTTTGGGGTTGGATTACCTAGCATCCATGACCGCCCAGGGTTAATAGCTGTATCGACTCGTCCTCCAGAGGACGAGGATACGTCAATCTACGGAGTGGCATGCCGTCCCGCCAGGGGACGAAGATGGGATGCCAGTTTTTCCCCATACTTGTGCCTTGATCGGCCCTTACACACCCCAGTCGAGCGGATACGCCCGGGTGCAGATTCAGGAGTCCTCCGGACTCAGATGCAGTTATAGTCAGGGGCTCAGCGAGCCCAAGTGCATACCCAGGGGACCGGCGGGATGCTTACAGCCACTATAGGAGATGGGATGACCGGGGTAGGGGTATAGATTCTGTGTTGATTGTACCTCCCGGCTTATGGGGGCCGGGTAAGGTTGTGTATGCCATGTTATGTTATGTATGTTGTGTTATGTTATATTAGACATGAGTAGATTAGTAGTAGAATGATACGTCTCCAGAAATGACACCTACTCCCTCCAGCATGATTAAGAACAGGTACGATCTACACCATCAGATAGTTAATCTAGTTCTTCTTATTCCAGTTTCGACAGTTATGTTATTGATTTCAGATATCCCTTCAGTTCTTACAGATTCAGTTATCTCCTGCTATTCAGAATTTTTAGTTATATTACTTGTATTCAGCTGTATTCAGTTTGCTTTACATACTCAGTACCAGCGGTACTGACGCCCAGTGGGGCGCTGCATTACTTGCCTGCAGGTACCCATAGACGCGCAGGCGATACCACGTGATCCCCATCAGCGGTCGAATATTCAGCTCCTGTCATCCGGAGACTGAATTTCTAGAGGTGTAGTTCAGTTCCTTTTGTTGTACAGTACGGGTAGGTCGGGGCCCTGTCCCGATCATTTCTATTATTCTTCTTAGAGGCTTGCAGTCTGTATGTATTCCCTGTGGTCAGATGAGCCGGTCGTGTGAGACCGTGCAATTGTATAGTTGCCTTTACTCCTTTCTTTCTTTTGTAATGGCCGTGTGGGGCCATAGTTTGCCAGTAGTGGTGACCTTTCCAGTCACGTAGCTTTTCAGTATGTTATGTTTGAGTTACAGATAACTAGACAGCATGGTGGCCTTGTCGGCTCGCGTAGGTTCCCCTGAATTAACACGTTTCTGGTCAGCTGTAATACAGGTACAGAAGGCTATAGGCCAATGGGCCGGGGGCTGTATTTACAGCCATTATATAGCCCTTTGTTTCCAGAAATGTGAGTTAGAGCCAGCCAGGCGCCAGATGCGCCCAGGCTTAACAAGTTCAGCAGGTCAGGTCCTAGTAGGGCACCAGGTGCCAGTCATACCCCCCAAGGTGGGGTGTGACAAGATTTTCCGTTGTGATTCCTTGCATGTTTACCCTCCGTTCAATCTGAAATTCATCTTACTACAAGAAATTGGTTAGAATTATAGGATTCACTCAAAATAAAAATAAGAATAAAAATAAAAACTAAAAATTTTGTTGTTAATATAAAAAAGAAAAAGAAAAAGAAATCTATTCACATTTTACAAAGAAAAAATTTCACGGGTTGCCTCCCATGCAGCGCCTGGTTTATCTTCGCGGCTCGATGTCATTCAGCTCAATCATCTTCTAGGGTGACGGACGTTTTCTCTCGACCACCATCCTCACCCCAGTAGTTCTTACATCGCTCCAGTGGTTTTCCCATTAACTCTCGTGATTCAACTATCTGAGCATCATCAGCTCGATCAATCACGTTGATCACCGAGAGTTCCTCGTACACAGTCGGGAGCTTGGTAGCCTTGTATACATCAAACACTTCCACCTTGTCGTGTGCTCGCATGGTTAGCTGCCCTGCAGCTACATCAATTAGCGCTTTCCTGGTCGCCAAGAAGGGACGTCCCATAATAAATGGGACTTCCGCATCTGGTTCAAAATCCAGCACGACGAAATCTACCGGGAAGATAAGGCAGCCCACTTGCACAAGCACATCCTCCACAATGCGATCAAGTCTGGCTAAGGACCGATCCGCTAGTTGCAAGATCACTGTTGTTGGTCTAGGACTCCGTAGACCCAATTTCTTGAATACCGATGACGGCATCAAATTAAAGCTCGCTCCCAAATCACATAATCCGCGAGCTCGGATACTCTGCCCAATTGTAATTTGTATAGTAAAGCTCCCAGGATCTTTGAGCTTTGTGGGCAGTCGGTTTTGTATCCGGGAAGTGCCCTACTCCGTGAGAGCTACCGTAGCATACTCAGTCAACCGACTTTTGTTTGCCACGATGTCCTTAATGTACTTTTCATATTTCGGCACTCCCTGCAAAACATCAACAAGAGGTAAGTTAATATGTACCTATTTCAGCACCTCCATGAATTTCTTGAAACACGCCTCCTCCTTGTGTTTCTTTAATCTTTGAGGGAACGGGGGTGGTGGTCTTTCTGATTCAGCTTCCTTTTTCTTCCCCCTCTCATCACTCTGCTCCCTCTCAACTTCTGCTGCTCCCGATTATTGAGGTGGTCTTTCTGGTTCCACCTCTTTAAGCTGCAAACCACTCCTTGTGGTCACCGCATTCACCTGCTTGGGGTTGGGATCTGTGTTGCTCGGAAGTCCCCCTCTAGGCGTGGTGTTTTTGGCTCCAGCAAATAGCCCAAACTAATATTCAAGTGCCTTAGTAGCTAACTGGTTGTTCTTCACCTCGGCTGCCAATTTCACATAGTCAGCCTGCAATAGAGCTTGGTTAGCTATCATTGTCTTGAACATCTCCTCAATGCTGGGTGATGGTGGGGGAGGAGGTGCATTGTTGTTTCTATATTGTGCTTGATAGTTTTGCTGCCCTCCTTGATTCCTCTGTGTCCCTTGACTCGAACTTTTCCCTTGATGGTTGTTGCTACCCCAAGAGAAATTCGGGTGATTCCTCCAGTTGGAATTGTAGTTGTTGCCATACTGTTGATGGTTGTTCCTCTGTACATTTCCCACAAAGTTCACCGAGTCAGGATTTGCTCCACAACACTTAGCTGAGTGCTCACTACTCCCGCACACTTCACACCAAATTTGCTGCACTACATCCACTGGAGCTTGAGTCTGGTTCATTGTCATATTATTGAAGTGGGTGTTGAGTTCATTCTGTAAAGCAGCTATTTGTGCAGCAATAGCTGTAAAACCATCCACTTCTAGAACTCCTGCTGCTTTCTTTGTTCCTCCTCTTGACGAATCAGCATTCCACTCCGGATTTCCCTACGAAATATGATTTAATAAGGTATACAGCTCCTCATAAGTTTTCTCCAATGCTTGTCCCCCAGCTGCTGAGTCTAGCAAGATATTTGTGTGGGGTTCCAAGCCCTCTATAAAAGTGTGCACCAGCACATCATTGGATTGATGATGATGTGGACAATCCCACAACATGGACTTGAATCTCTCCCAAGCCTGATATAGATTCTCCCCATCTCTCTGTTTGAAACTTAGAATTTGACTTCTAAATCTTGCTGTTTTACCGGACGGAAAAAATCGTATCAAGAATTTCCTTGCAAGATCATCCCACGTAGTAATAGAGTTAGGTGGCTCAGCTTTCAACCACCTCTTGGCTTCTCCCAATAGTGAAAATGGGAACAATGTAAGCCTGACATAATCTGATGACACTCCAGCAGGGATGTAAGTGTCACTTATCTCCAAAACATTTTGGAGATGCTGCTGTGGATCCTCATGAGGGAGACCTGTGAACTGCCCGCTGGTGTGCAGCAATTGCACCATGTTTTGTTTGAGCTCGAATCTCCCTCCTGGCTAAGGTTTGTGGATGTTGGATGTGACATTGTTAGCATGTGGGATTGCCACCTCGCGAACCGGCCTAGCTGCCATCTCTTCGGGCACTAGCATGGCCCTTACTACTGGTGGATTCTATTGTTGCTCCATGATTGTTTGTCTGAGCAACTGTAGCTTTTTCTCTAGAGATTCTCTCCCTGACGATGAAATTGTCTTTCAGGCTCTACATATGAGTCCACCAGCTCCTTGTCTCTTGCCAGTGTTCAACAGAGATTATATCTGCGAAATACAGGCTAAGACCAAGTTGTCAACACTTAAGAAAAAAATTATAATAAATTTACACTTAAGAACAATTCACCAATTGCTAGTCCCCGGCAACAGCGCCAAAAACTTGTTCGGCCGTCTACTCTGGGGTAATTACTACACGCAAGTGCACGTGGTCGAACAAGTAGTAAAGTGGCTTAAGTAAGCCAGGTATCGATCCCACAGGGACTGGGCTAGGGTACAATCTACTCAAGTGTCACTATACTTTAACTCTAAAAATGCAGACAACAGTGTGACAAAGAGTTTGGTATTTTGGTTTCTAATTTTATGCTAATTATAAACGAATATACAATTTGAGTATGAACTATGAATATGAGCACGCTGAGGTTAAATAAATATGTATAGAAACTAATTATCGATACAATGGTTGGTTAATCTTTCCTCCGGTTGCTAGCCAAGAATTATTGCCAATGGATTAAAACTCTCGTATTTAACCCAACATAAGAATCATGAACTGTCCACCTACATTTCTATGATTAAACGAAATTCATGTTCTAGCCATACAAAACCGATTCCTTAATTGACTAATACGACATTCAGGTATATTTTTATCCTGAAGGTAAATCAATTCCCAATTTTCCCAAACTAAGAAGAGATCATATCCTATTGATTCACAACTTTCCAATTTCTTGCTCTCTCGAGTGAAACCAGACTTTTTAGATGTACATTAACGTTGGCCACACATCAATGCAGTAAGAACAAGAATCAATAGAACAACCATGGAAGAACAGATGAAAAACCCAATTGATCAATAACTACATTTCAATACAATTGTTCTTAACCTCAGCAAGAAGAGGAATTAACCACTCATTTGTGGATTAAACATCGTTAAATGAGTGTTAAACATACAAGCAATTGAATTCAAGAAAAAGGAGATAGAGAAAAACCCTGATAATTTCGTCCCCTCAACTGCCTGTAACCCACGTCTTGCTCCACCAAGTCAGAATAATTAAAAATGAACCTAAGTGTTCTATTTATACTAGTGGGAATTTTTCCCGGAATAACAAGCAACGTGTCACGGAGTGCATCGCGGAGCACTGCCTCCATGACACGCCACTAACGCAGACCCTTACTGGAAATTGATAGTCCAGGTAATGAGGCCCAACGTGGCATGGCGTGTAACGCGGGGCTAGGCCAACATGCCACGGCCCCAACGTGCACCCTCACTGGATTTTGGCCAAAAATTCCTATCCAGGCAGAAGGCATCCGCGATGGCAGCGTGACACGGCTCCATCGCGGAGCCCCTTTAATTTGTGCCTCCAAATGCTTGTGCACTTGCTAACATCCGAGTCCAACCCCAATCTCTCCCAACACGCATTTTAGCTTCCCAAAATTATATTTCACCTACAAAACAACGCTAATCATGTTGGTTAGTATAAATTCACATTTTATTATCAATCACATGAGAATTTATAAATATTGATAGATAAACAAGGCTAAAATGACACCTTTGAGTATCACTTGGGCATATAAATTTTCCCAAGATCACCGACCAAAATTGAACATATACAACATGAAAGTCTATCAAATGGCCCTCGGAACATGAGGACTCACCAATGAGCTAAAAGCGTAGGCTGAGATGGACTAAGGATGAGGATGAGCTTGAGATCCAGACCCTGTATCATGAAACTATACAGCATAGAAAGTATGCGGTCAGTACGTTGAATGTACCGAGTATGTAAGGTAAGTAAAACAGATATTTTAAAGTAAAGCAAAACTCATAAGTAACATTAGAGAAGGACATCATGCATATATCATAAACTTCGTAAGAAAACATAAGGCTCAAGGCTTTCAAATTATTCGTAAAGAGTTCATAAACATAATTATAAGTAAACTTATCAATCATACCTTGATCCAATAACATAAATATAACAATGCATAAAACATGCGGAACAATGGGAGGACTCGTCATAACCGACACCATCATGGTAGAGCCTTTCATGATGCCCTACTATCTCGCTCAAGTGGGTAGAGCCGACCCTGGCTTACCAGGCAAGGGTAGTGCATAAGGAGTGACATCACATTTGAGGGGATCATTATCAATACATCATATCCTTTAGAAACCCATGGTGGCATATGGTTATGAGATACCAGCATAGTCCTTTGAACGTCGGGCTGCTCGGTGCTAGACACGGCTCCCAAAAATATTCATATAGGCCAATATATAAATCTATAACATCATGCATTAAAATTCATTGGCTAAGATATAACATTATCATCATTAATCCCTTTTAAAACATGCTTAGAAAAGAATCAAAGCTCTTTTCATCGGCCAACATCGTAAATCGATAAATCATGTAATTCGTTTCATAAATCGTAAATCATTCTTCAATATGTGGGCATTGCCCATTACTTAATCATACTTAATACTTTCAAAATATGCTCATAAACATGGGTAACTAGAAAATCATGCTTTTCCATCATCAATAAACTAAAATTATAGAGTATTTATCATAAATCATAACTTCCATGAACTTTTATCAAATAGACAATTTGGATTTAAAAGCTTGAAACATGATTAAAGGAAAATAATGATAAAACCTTCCCATTATTCATAATTCAATAATTAATACTCAATTAAATCATACCCAAAAAGAGAAATCACATTTTCATGCATTTGAGTAAAACCCCATAGACTTGAATAGGAGGATTCATGATTTAAATCGAAATTGGGCATGAGTGAGGAAGAATTCCACCCATTTTAAAACCCGACATACCTAGGAATGGATGGAATCAATGTTCCTTGAACACCCACAAAGAAATTGATGAAAATTTGGGGAAGAAGGCCTTGAATCTCCTGAAAATCTCTCTAAGCTTTTGTATGAGAATGGGCATGCATAAAGGGCTTAACCCATATTATCTTACCCAGAAAAATATCCACAATGACGTAGTTTAGTCCATACGGACTTAGGAATTACGAAAACACCCTCATTATAATGCAGGAAATTTTTGGTCGCCAGCCCCTACGAGGGACCTCACGGGTCATTGCCACAGGGCACGACTCGTGGCCATGATCCATTGAGTCACTGACCAACCATCCAAAGGGACCCCACAGGTGACTTCATGAGTCTTTAGGTCGGAACACGACTCATGGTCACCTTCTGTGGCCTACACTACCCATCCCGACTGGCAAAACATCCAAGGTAGACCACGGGTGACCTCGTGAGATCTGACCACGACTCGTGGTCAGGCCCGTGGCCTCCTCACTAAGGACATGCCTAACCACGTGGACCACGAGTCACCTCACGACTCATGGTCACTCCTCACGACCAACCTCACGGGTCGTTCTTTGACTTGGTGCGAATTTTTAGTTTTTCTCTGTTTTTACTTTCGGGTCTGATCCTTGGGTTCCCGGGGTATAACTGGTTATCTAGAAATTCTGGAGGTCTTAACATAAGACTGGGTAGAGCATAGTTTCAACTGAGATACAAGAGGAATTATCTGAACCTAAAGGGATTGACATACCGTAACTATTAGGGCTAGAACTCTCCTACTGTCATACTCAAGATCGACTTGTCTCGCAGACTTACCATATCCCCCTTAGTTTTAAGCCATCATTCTAAGGCTCCTTAATCTTTCTTAAGGTCGGGGGCCAAACCACAAACTCATGACTCTCCATTCGCCTCTAAGGCTATCACTGAAGGCTTCACATCCTTAACCATTCTATACCCTCCACGAAAAAAAATCTAATACTGAAAATGAAAAATGGATCTTGTAACTTACACAGTAGTTCCTAGGTCTAGCAACATGCAAGGTTCGATATGAATACTTATAACGTACTTGTGACTACATCTGTAGTTGGCTTGCCACCTGCTCTTGGTAACTTGTGCTGCTGAGATGGGCGGGCTGTGGACTTGTTAACTGGGGCATGGACTCTCAGGCCATCCCGCTTGACTGATGGGCAATCTCTATGTTTATGATCGGGCTGGGTAATAATGCTCAAACCTCACCTCCTTACGAAGTATGAAGCGGATGTTGTCAATAAAGAACCCAACTAGAGGTTGGGGTTGATCCCACAGAGAATACGGAAGGATATAAAAGAACACTAGTAACTAAGCTTTTGAGTCAATTATTTCCCAAGAGGAGGATTTGAAAAATTAATAAGTAATTGTGTCGAGAAATTAATTGTTGTTTCCAAATTAATGCAACTAACTAGGGTATGTGTTCCCCATTGATTCATAATTACTTCGGGTTTTACACTCATGATATATACCAATACTTTACTTGTATTATATTCTATTAATCTTTAATGTTTCATAATGGTGCGCAACATTAGGACATGCCTGAATTCTTTACTTGCTTGAGCCTAGAGAGGCAGAGATCAAAAAAAGAGATTTACAACAAATCCTTGATCTTGATGATCATTGTATTAACTTGAGACGTGTCAAGGATAGTTAAATTTGAAACAAATTTATAATGGTTAAACTGGAATCGCTCATGAGACCTGACCCGGTGATTGAGTATCTTCATCCAATAGGGACGAACCAGCCATTTGGATGAACCCTAGTTATCAGCTCTAAAAGTGAAGTATTGGGATAGATCACTAGTGTAAAACCCGAAGTAGTCATGAATCTATGGGGAACACTTACCCTGGTTAATTGTATTAATTTGGAATCAGCCTTCAATTTCTCTATAATATTTCTTGTTACTTTTGCAAATCCCCCCTTTAGGATATAATTGACTCAAAAGCTTACATACTAGCGTTCCTCTATATCCTTCCATATTCCCAGTGGGATCAACCCCAACCTCTAGTTGGGTTCTTTAATAACAACGTTCGCTTCATACTTCAGCAGGAGGTGTGGTTTGAGCGTTATCAAAAAGTTGCGCCGTTGCCGGGAAATATGATTTAGGATTAGATAAATTGCTTGTGTTAAACTTTTAGTATTTATTTTCTATTTTCCATTTTTCTTGTATTCTGTGATGTGTCACAGGGCGGCATGGTGAAACAAGCGGCCAAGATGTGGCCACGGTCTCTAGAGGTATCTTGATGAAGTTTGAGTAATGAAGATACATGTGTAGTGCCGTGACGTTAAATCAGGCACTACTTGGGAGACAACCTAAAAACAAATTCCCTTTTATGTCTTTGTTCAAGTGTGTAGGTGATAGGTCATGATTTTTAACAAAAATTAAGCTTAAACAGTGAAAAGTGGGAGCAAAATAGTCAAACGTGTGCACCGGGCAGCGCTCAGGCTAAGCACCACAAGGCCTGGAGCGAGGCACAGGAACAAGTGTTGCAAAGCCTGGCGCGACACGAAGGCAACATAGCAGCAGTAGCACGTGTGAGGTGCGGCAATTTTGGCGCATCCATGCGCACGACGTGAAACAAATCTAGCGCTTTCAGCGCTGCGACGCGGAGCAGGTGTACAGGCGAAAATATTTTAAGGGAAAACACCAAATTTCCAAGCTTGAGGAGCATTTTAAAGGCTAGACCTAAAAATTTCAGCTCATTTGCACAAGAGCCGCGCCACACCCCTCAAAATTCCCAAGCAAATTCTCTCAAAACTTCATCTATTCATCAAAATCTTCTAAATGTTTTCACCCATATCACAAAGTTATCATTTTTCTTGTGGAACCTCCACAAATGGCACCAAAAGTAAACAAAGGGAAAGGAGTGGCTTCTTCAATCCATGGGTCAAAAAGAGCAAGGAGACCTAGTGAAGAGGAGCATGAAGTTGTGAGTATGGCACCACCACCATTGAGGCAATATGGTCTTCATTGGGTCACGGAGAAAGAAGGTAAAAGATGTGTCAAGGAACATAAGGAATCTAAATACTCACATGATATGTTTATTGATAGAAATTTCTTGTCACTAGTTTTCCCTCACATGGTAGATAGGATACTCACCCTTGCTCTTGGTTTTATGTTTAATGCGCCAGGTGACTGTAATTTGAATATGGTGAGAGAATTCCTTGCAAATTGTATTCCAAATGAAAGGTCGAACCAAGTTAAAATTAGAGGTCAAATTATTGAGTTTGCACCTAAGGCTTTGAATAGATTACTTGAGAAACCTATTGTTGATCCACAACCCTTAGTTGACATGGTGAAGAAACCTCTATATAGGAATATTAGACATACTTTGTGTGGCCCTAACTCTGTTGCACGGTGAACTAGCTAGCAACAATTTGGGTATCATGTTTGCTTCCATATGCTCACTTAAGTAGAGAGGCACGAGTTTGGTTAAAAATAGTATGTGCTTGTTTAGTGCCCGAAAAACATGTAACCCATATGACTTGAGAAAGAGTGTGTCTTGTATATACACTAATGACTGTAATGTCAATTAATATGGGGGTGCTCATTAAAAATGTGTTGAAAAGAGCAAGGGTAAAGAAAGGTCAAAACTTCGTATTTGGGGGTCTCTTGACTCGATTTTTGCAGGGGCACGACATTGAGGAGGAGGAAGCGATCTATAGACCGTCTTATGATCCTAGGGGGGTTGATGAGACAAAAAAATAGGAACTCGAGGCTATAAAGGGTCCATTCCTTACTGTCAATGAGCGCAATGCGCGAATTGACAACATGTTGAGCCACTTGTACGGTATGCAAATGCTCCAATTGAGGATTAATGGTGTGACTGAGGAGCAGCTACAGCAACTTAACATAGACTGCACTCTAAGGGAACACTTGCAAGCCCTTTGCAGAGTTTGACCTGGATATGAGGATCCTCTTGATGATGATGTTTCCACGAAAGACTAAATGGCAAGAGTAGACTCAGACATAGAGTCTAGTGATGATGAGGCGGAGGACTCTGAGATGAGGGAAGTTGATCTTGTCCCCATAGACGATGAGGAGTAGAGGCCCAGGGAGTTATTCTTTCACTCTGTTACTTTATGCTTATTTTTTTTACCACTAGGGACAATGTGAATAATTAAGTGTGGGGTGGGAGAAGTGAACTTCAAATTACCATGCATTCCTTAATTGCTAAATTTGCACATAGTAGGCCTAGTTTTTTTGGGGGGATTTATGATGTATCATGTATGCTTGTTGGTTTGTATTTTTTTTTTTATTTTTTTTGGGGTTCCTCCAATTTTTGTTTTGGTACTTTTTTTCTTGTGGATAGTCCCTTGGAACTGATTAGAGAGTATAGATTTTTGTTCTTTATTTTTAGTCATTGAGTCATGACTTTTCCTAATGATGGATGGATGACGACCGTCTTAAGAGTAAATTAGTCATTAGGAAGAAAAAAAACCTTGGACCCCATGAATGCTAGGTGCTTCACTTTAGGTATCATTAAGACTTTATTAAAATCACTCAACATGCATGAAAAAGGTAGAAACACTTAGTCTTTTGGGAACTTGACTCTTGTAGTTAAAAAAATGGGCTTAATCATGTTATGCATTCAATATGAATATATGTGTTTATGTGATCTTGATTCCTATTGTTAGACCATTTTCTGTCAATATGTGAGGAATTTTTTAATATACTCCATGCTCGTAAATTGATGTCCAGAACTTGCCCGGTATGTGTGCACAAGCAAAATAAGAATGATGGTTTTAGGAAGTGATATAGGCGTTTCTTTGGTAGCCTTATTTTTATCCTATTTTACCTACCTTGATTATAATTATCCTAGTTAGCAATGAGCCTTAGCCTATTCTTTTGACAGCCATATAACAAGCTTAATCCCTTTTTATTCTATTGACTTATATTTGATCCAAATGACTCCTAAAGCACTTTAATGAAAATATTTTGTACGAAAGGAGCATAATTGGAAAATTTTAAGGGAAAAGCTAAAAAGTGTGGAAATTAAAGAAAAGAAATAGGTAAAATTTTGCTAAACAAGGAGGCTGATATTAGTGGGAAAACAAAACGAAGAAAGAGCTTCGAGAAAAAAAATTGATGATGAAACAATATGTGAATGAGCTCAATTTTGAAAGAAAAATCCCCACTAGTCACTTAAGTTGTAAATTGATAAGTAAAAGAAGATATAAGGAGAAAATTTGAAATTGAAGAAAGTGCTAAAATTCAAAGTGTTGCAAAGTATTAAAGTGCTTAGGGAGAATAGTCCCTATCTTGGCCAAATAGTTCCTACCCGTCTCATAGCCTACGTTGCAACCAAATTTAAGTCCTAATTGATCCTTTATTCATAATTCTATATTAACGAAGTATTACACTAAGGGCAAGCCTATGGGTCATCGTTTGCTTGTATGTTGAGTTCTTTGGGAGAGTGAGCGGAAATTGTTTTATTTATGCCCAAGTTTATATTGACTTATATCTTGTGTGTGAAAGGGCATCTCTCCAAATTGTGAGGGACACAATGGTAAGACTTTGGTTTATCTTTATTGATAAATTACAAATAATTCATTTTGGCCTAAAAAGATGTCTTGATGAATTAGTTTTCAAAAGTTAAGTGATTTCGAACTTTTGATATTTTAATATTGATCCTATATGCATGTGAGTGAGTTGTTGGAGTTTTATTGATTTATCTTCATGATCCTAAGTGCAAGTAGACCTGTTCATAAGAGGAATTTGGTACTTAAAAGTGAGAAGGGAAGTAGTAGATTGTTCGAGGAAGAACAATAGTTTACGTGTGGGGCGTTGATGAAGGGCGTACTTACGCACTTTATAGACATTTTTTCCCCGTGCTTTTCTATGTTTTGAGAATAAATTATGTGTGTTTTCATGTGTTTGTGTTTATATATTTGTGAAAATATTTAACACATGATTAGATGCTTTCAGGGCTAAAAATGATGGATTTGAACGTATTTGAGGCTTTTGGAACACATGTGCAGAAGATGGAATGAGCAAAGAAAGAACAAGGCCAAAACAATGTACAGCCACACTTGCACGACCAGCAGCGTAGCACGCAGGCACTCCAGCACAACGAAAGGCGTGAGGTGCAGGCCTTGCTGCACGACTAGTGGCGCATCGCGCTAGGCTCGCTGCGTGATGCATAGCATGACACAGCACCAATGCTGCACGGCGCACTGGCCCTGTCTAACTGCCAAGAAGGTTATCCCACTTCAACTAGGAAAAGGAGCTACAAGTCCAAATCAAATTTGAGAAGGAACAAGAAAAGCATCAATCTACTACTATAATATCCTTTTATTTTTATGTAATAGGGGAGTCTGACAATAAGTTTTAGATAAGTGTGGAAAATACGATTGTAAGGTCTTATTTTTAACAAAAATACTTTGAGACACATATTGTCAAATGGTCTTTCCGTAATGTTGCAATAATCAAGTGAGTTTCTTCCTATCATCGTTGTAAGTATTAAATTATGCATTTGTCTATGAATACTATTAATTTACTTATAAACATGATAAGCTAAAACTACCACAACTAGGGTTGTGGGAACCATGGTGAATTAGCAAACTAGGGTTTACACGAAGTGATTCTAAACCAATACAAAATGCATGTATTATATTCTCTTCATTTTTAAAGTTTCTTATTGGTACACAACATTAGGACATGCCTGAATTCTTTACTTGCTTGAGCCTAGAGTGGTTGAGATTATGAAAAGAGAATTACAACAAAGCCTTGGTCTTGATGACCATTGTATTAAATTGAACTGTGGTCACAGGATAGTCAAATTTGGAATAAATTGATAACGGTTAAATTGCAATCGCTCCGGAGACCTAACCCGGTGATTGAGTGTAGTCATCCAATAGGGACGAACCAGTCATTTAGATGAACCCTAGTTATCAGTTCTACAAGTAAAGTATTGGGAGAGATCACTAATGTAAAACCCGATGTAGTTATGAATCCATGGGGAACTCTTACCTGAGTTAATTACATTAATTTGAAATCTCCTTTAATTTCTCCACAATATTTATTTTTACTTTTGTGAATCCCCCCTTTATGATATAATTGACTCAAAAGCTTAAATACTTGTGTTCTTCTATATCCTTCCATATTTCCTGTGGGATCAACCCCAACCTCTAGTTGGGTTCTTTATTGATAATGTCCGCTTCATAATTCAGTAAGAGGTGTGGTTTGAGCGTTATCCCCAGCAACAGCATCACTTTTTGATAACGCTCAAACCACACCTCCAGCTGAAGTATGAAGCGGACGTTGTCAATAAAGAACCCAACCAGAGGTTGGGGTCGATACTATAGGGAATATGGAAGTATATAGAAGAATGCTAGTGTTCAATCTTTTGAGTCAATATATCCTAAAGGGGTTTCACGAACCGAGTTTACACCCTAGCCATAACATGGGACAAGGAACCCCGAAAGGGACTCCAAGTCGACCTATGGCATAATCATAGCATGGTCTATCAACGAAATAACCAACAACATGATTAAGTGAAAGCTAACTACAAGAGTCAATTATAAGACCCATAATCCTAAATATAATAACACTAGATACAACGCTGAATCCATCTAGACAATGTATGGAAGCCTTCTACTAAACTGATGAGTTGCTGGGACAAGCCCCTAGCTAACTCCCCAAGTTTGAAAACTAAAACTTAATAAAATAAGAACATAAAACACGTCCTCGGAGGATGAGGACTCACCACTAGCAGCTGAGAGAGC
The DNA here is from genome assembly GCA_035772735.1 of Datura wrightii. Taxonomy (NCBI): domain Eukaryota; kingdom Viridiplantae; phylum Streptophyta; class Magnoliopsida; order Solanales; family Solanaceae; genus Datura; species Datura wrightii. The sequence continues at coordinate 153,243,073 of JASDFA010000018.1, forward strand.
GAGTAGTGTATCTAACCACGAGGCTGAGTCTGGAAACCTGAATCTATATCATGAGACAATATAGCACAAGAAGGCGTGCAGTCAGTACTTGGAATGTACTGAGTATGCAGGGAACGTAAATAAACTAACTCATAATATATACTAGGAGGAAGTAATGTAAAAACCTATTTTATAGTAATGTAATAGATATGACTTACAACAACCTTATATGAGATTCACATATTCATATCAACATAACCATATTATAAGGGCATGCATTATTATAAGATCAACTGATGCACAAAAGTAACAATTGGGAATAATACAGAGGTACGATGCCGTGACTGTTATTAAGAGAGTCCTTGGCTGTCCAACGGAAGTTCCTGTCTGTTAAAGGGAGCATCCCCGACTATCAAGGGAAACATAATTACTAACGAGAATCCTTGACTGTCAAAGGGAGAGAATGCTCTAATATAGAGAGTCACTGACTGACTAGGGATGTTAGTCCCGACCAACTAAAGAGAAACATGCATGGCTAGTAGCTAGGGATGTGAGTCCCGACTGACTGGGGAAATACTCATACTAACGAGAATCTCGACTGACTAGGGAAATACTCATACTAACGAGAATCCCGACTGACTAGGGAAGCATTCTTGCTAACGAGAATCCCGACAGACTAGGGAAATATTCTTCCTAACAAGAATCCCAACTGACTAGGGAAACATTCTTGCTAATGAGAATCCCGACTGACTAGGGAAACATTCTTACTAACGAGAATCCCGATTGACTATCGCTAATCTAAATTACAATAGCTAATCAGAGACAAGGACATTTACTGGTTTTCATCATACAACATTCTTTTCAACAGGATTGGGGCTACTTTCTAATAACAACAAGCTCAATAGTTGCAATATCATTCTCATTCAACATGTAGCACAAGGTCATGCATGATTAATAGATTCCTCTCATACTTTATCAAAGATGCATGGCTTCATTCACTTCAAAACATACCACAAGCTAACATTTATCAAATTTAGGAGACTTCGATCCAAACAATAACGTAAGCTTGTTTTGGGAAAATTATCATTTTAAATCAACATGTGGGCCTTGCCCAAAGCTTTTTCATGCTTGGACCTACTCAACTCATTTTGAAGACAACAACATAATCATGGGTAATTTTAGAAACATGCTTTTCATCATCAACCTCATCATCATCTCACATTTATCATAAATCACTTCTTTTACGAACTTTTCATCCATGGGCATTTTAGATTCAAAAATTGAAAAACAATTTATGTAAGGGAAAACAATGTAGAACCTTCCCAAGTTTCATAATCATCAATATCAATATAATCTAATAATACGCAATAAATTAAATCAAAAACATGGTGATGATACATAATTTACTTTCAATCACTCAAACCCACAAACTCCAACTCATCCCAACACAGTCATCAGTGTCATAAACGGGTCATTAAGGTTAATCATTGTAACACCCCATAAATTCTCGACATGTAGATGGCCTATTCGCATGTTGGTTAAGTGTTTTTGAATGCCATACATGCTAGGAAAAGGCCTCGGGGAAATACCGAATAAGAAATCCATCGAACCATCGCGGAAGGAGCCGGGGCAGAACCCCTCCGCGATGGCAACATGTCACAAAGGGAGGGCCTCTGCGTTGGCTCCATGTCACGGAGGCCCTATCCAGGCCCAAGTATATAAGCCTCCAACTTCGGTTTTAATGATATAATTCATAATAATTTCCAGAGAAGCCGAGATAAAACAGGGAGAACGAAGGTTCCTTAGTAATATTCGTTCGATTACACCGTCAAACATGATCCAAACACAAATTAACTCCAGATACCGAGGTATTAAGCAGCAAGGAGCATTCCTACGGATTTAGTTTCGTGAAATTTGGTCGGCGAATCGTCATGCTACCGAACTAAGGTAAGTGAAATTGCTCCAAACTAGTGTCAATATACTCCTAACCCTAAAGTGAGTATTTCTCCCTTCTGGACTTTTGAGAAATAGCGAGTTTTCGACCGTCTTTTGATAGGCCAAAGTTTGGGCTATATATATATCAAAAGTGTTATCTTTTTCTAGGATATTACTGTATTTAGCCCTAATTGATATATATATATGAATACAGTTGGAAGGAATAGCTGAATATTGGTCGAGCTACGCCAGTTAGCCGAAAGCCTACAACTGAGGTATGTAAAGCTAGTTTCCTCGGCAAATTAGTAGTCTCGGTATAGTAAAATAGTTCAAAGGCCAGTAGAACGTTTCAGAAGTCGTGTGTTATGTTAAGTATGAATATTAGTACGATATTGGAAGCAGCATGTTATGTATAGAGTGAAACTTGCTAGCACGATATAAATTCTAATACAAAGTGTTAGGAACTGTACAACATGCCCGGTATGTGATTTAGTAAAGTATGTTAGGAGATTATCGTGTTCAGTTGAAACTTAGTAAAGCAATATAAGTCTCTGTAAGGTACTTCAGAAATAGAATGGTAGCCTAAAATGAAGTTTAGAAAGCATGTTAGAAATAGTAAATCATGTTACTGTGAAACTCAGTTATACAGCATGATTTCCAGCAGAAAAACTATATCTTGTTCAACATTAGACTCAACACAGTATGACAGAAGATTATACATATATATATATACCATTATCAGTCTCAGCATGTATTAAATACATACATATCACTATCATTAGTTCAGCATATAGTATGTACAGATACATTATCATCACTAGCTTCAGCATGTGGTATATGCAGTTAGTATTACTAGTTGAGACCACTGTATTGTCTTGGGGTTGGATTACCTAGCATTCATGACCGCCCCAGGGTTAATAGCTGTATCGACTCGTCCTCTAGAGGGTGAGGATATGTCGCTCCATGGAATGGCATGTCGTCCCACAGGGGACGAAGATAGGATGTCGGTTTTTCCCATATTGTGCCTTAGTCGGCCTTTATACACCCCCGTCGAGCGGGTACGCCCAGGGTGTTGATTCAGGAGTCCTCCAGACTCAGGTATAGTTATAGTCAGGGGCTCAGCGAGCCCAAGTGCATACCTAGGGGATCGGCAAGATGCTTATAGTTATTATAGGAGATGGGACGACCGGGGTAGGGGTATAGATTGCGTGTTGATTGTACCTCCCGGCTTATGGGGGCCGGGTAAGGTTTGTGTATGCTATGCTATGTTATGTTATGTTATGTTATGCCATGTTACGCTAGATATGAGTAGATCGACAGTAGAGCGATACATTTCCAGGTATGACTCCTACTCCTTCCAGCATAGTTGAGAATAGGCTTAGCTTTACATTTTCAGTCAGTTTAGTCTATTTCCTTCTATTTCAGTTCCATTAGTTGTATTGTTGTTTTCAAATAGTTTTCAGTTGTTGCTTTACATACTCAGTACCAGCGGTACTGATGCCCGTTGGGGGCACTGCATTACTTGCCTGCAGGTACTCATAGACGAGGAGCCGGTACCTCGTGATTGCAGCCAGCTCACAGAGTCATCAGCTCCAGTCATTCGGAGCTAAATAGCTAGAGGTTTATCCCTTTTATTTTGTTGTACAGTATGGGTAGGCCGGGGCCCTGTCCCGACCATCTTATTAGTACTCTTAGAGGCTTGCAGTCTATATATATTTCCCTGTGGTTAGTTGTGCCGGTCGTGTGGGGCCGTGCGCATATTTAGTTGTTTATGTTGGCCGTGTGAGGCCTTATCCAGTCAGTAGTGCTGACCTTACCGGTCACGTAGTTGTTCAGCATTTGTTATATTGATTTAGGGTTAACTAGACAGCATGGCGGCCTTGTCGGCCCGCATAGGTTCCCCTATATGAGTGTGATTCTGGTTAGCTGATGTTATAGTACAGGTGGCTATAGGCCTAGTCGGCCGGAGGCTGTATTTACAGCCATTATATAGCCCGTTGTTTCCGTGAATCAGAGTTAGAGCCAGCCAGGCACCAGATGTGCTTAGGCTTAGTAGTCTAGTAGTTCAGATCCTAATGGGGCACCAGGTGCCAGTCATACCCCCCAAGGTGGGGCGTGACAAACTTGGTATCAGAGTAGGTCGAATCTCAGGGAGTCTGCAAGCCGTGCTAAGTAGTGTCTTGCCTATGGATGTGTTGTGCACTACATACTATGGGTAGGAGGCTGCAAGGCATGATAGGATGGTTTCCTTTTCATTCTTATTCAGTCGTGCTGTAGAGCGGTACTGTATAGGGTTGAGTCCCTAAAGCTTACTGTATTCTTTTGTTACAGATAATGTCAGACCAGCGACATCCTATCACAGCCCGGAGCATGGATATTGCAGCAGGGGAAGGCACCAGCAGGATGCCTCACCCTCATTTAGAAACAACCCGATCAGAGGGCAATACAGAGGCATCGTTCCAACCTTCTCAGCAGTCTCCACCACATCAGGAGCCACTTGGGGCGAAACCACCCCCAGTAGTCCCTATACGGATACCTTCTGACCAGGAGGTTAGGAGTGTGGTACTCATGTTAGCATAGATGATGGCTGCTCAGCATCAGCCAATGCCGTCTACAGTTGTGGAGTCGTCAGGAGGGCCCGGTAGTTCGAGGGTCCGAGAGTTCTTGGCTCTGAATCCCCCACAGTTTATAGGTTCGGACCGGGCACAGGACCCTCAAGATTTTCTAGATCAGATGTAGAGAATTTTCGGGGTTATGCATGCCACACCTACAGAATCAGTTGAGTTGGCAGCATTCTGGTTACAGGACATCGCCGTGTTGTGGTATGAAAGCTGGGAAAGGTCCCGAGGGAGAGATGTTCCCCCTACGACCTGGTCCAGCTTCTCAGGAGCTTTTCTGGATCACTATTTGCCACGGGAGATTCGACAGGCCCAGGTGGACCAGTTTTTACATTTAGAGCAGGGGGCCATGAGTGTTCGGGAATATGCCTTGCTGTTTGATTCTTTTGCCTGGTACGCACCGGCCTTTGTTGATACCATGGCATCCAGAGTACACCGCTTTATCATGGGGTTGAATCCAGAATATGTTGAGACTTGTATTATGGCCACCCTGCGAGAGGACATGGATATTGCCTGAGTTCAGGCATTTGCCCAGAATATTGAGGGCATCAGGCAGCGACATTGGGAGATCAGGAGGACCAATCAGGAACCGCACCGCAGAGATAAGCCAGTTGAGTTATATAGGGAGGCTCGGGGAGGACCTAGGCCACGATTATTAGATAGGCCGCCCAGACCCCCACCTCCACCACAGCCGCAGAGGGGCAGATTTAGCCGCAGGGGGCAATCAGAGACCGGTAGAGGCTCGCAGATTGCAGATTTACCATTACAGAGGAGGGCGGAGCAGAGTAGGTATACCCTACCACTTTTCCCTATATGCAGCCGACGCCATTCTGAAGCATGCAGTTATGGCTCCACCGGATGTTATATTTGTGGCCAAGAGGACCATCTGATGAGAGATTGCCCAGCCAAAGGTAAGGAGGATCGAGATAGAAAGGACAGGGCATCTGCAGTGTCACGAGCTTCAGCAGGCAGGGGTCGGGGCAGATTAGGGGCCTCCAGTGTAGGTGCGGGTCCAAGCCGCACATGTGCTTTACCAGGGAGGAAGGATTTAGAAGCGTCACCTAATGTTGTGACAGGTATGATGACTATCTGCTCACACCCTGCTTATGTATTGATTGATCCAGGATCTACTTTGTCCTACATTACTCCATTTGTGGCTCGAAAGTTTAGTGCTGCACCAGAGTTGCTTCAGCAACCCTTTTCAGTATCCACCCCCGTTGGTGACTCCATTGTAGCTAGAAGGGTCTATCGCGGGTGTATAGTAGAGGTTGTTGATCGTCATCCCACAGTAGATCTAGTAGAATTAGAAATGGTCGATTTCGACGCCATTATAGGTATGGATTGGTTGGCTCCGTGCTATGCAAATGCAGAATGATGGACCAAGACAGTCCGATTCCACTTTCTAGGAGAGGCAGTACGAGAGTAGAAGGGCAGCACAGCTACGCCAAAAGGTAGGTTTATTTCCTACCTTCAGGCGAGGAAGTTGATAGCCAAGGGATGTATTTACCATCTAGTCAGAGTTCAGGATGTTCGGGTAGAGCCTCCGACTCTCCAGTTTGTTCCAGTGGTGAACGAATTCCCTGATGTATTTCCAAATGAACTACCTGGTATTCCTCCAGAAAGGGAAATAGATTTTGCAATTGATTTATTACTAGGAACTCAACCCATATCAATTCCTCCGTGTCGTATGGCTCCTGCTAAACTTAGAGAGTTAAAGGAGCAGCTGAAAGATCTGTTAGACAAGGGCTTTATCAGGCCAAGTACTTCATTGTATGGTGCGCCAGTTCTATTTGTGAGAAAGAAGTATGGCTCGCTCCGCATGTGTATAGATTACCGGCAGTTGAATAAGGTTACAGTTAAGAATAAGTATCCGCTTCCCAGAATAGATGATTTGTTTGACCAGTTATAGGGGGCCAGATATTTCTCCAAGATTGATTTACTGTCCGGATACCATCAGGTTTGAGTCCGTGAAAGAGACATTCCCAAGACAGCCTTCAGGACTAGATACGGCCACTTTGAATTTCTAGTTATGTCCTTTAGGCTGACGAATGCCCCAGCAGTATTTATGGACCTGATGAACAGTATCTTCCGACCATACCTAGACCTGTTCGTGATAATGTTTATCAACAACATTTTGGTGTATTCTCGCTCAGAGACAGACCACCAGAATCATTTAAGGACAGTGCTCTAGATTCTCCAAGACCGTCAGTTGTACGCCAAGTTCTCCAAATGTGAATTTTGGCTGAACTCAGTAGCTTTCTTGGGGCATATTATGTCGGATGCTGGTATATAGGTAGATACGTAGAAAATAGAAGCAGTCAAAACATGGCCCAGACCTACCACTCCGATTGAAGTCCGCAGTTTTCTGGGATTAGCAGGATACTATAGAAGGTTTTTTTAGGGATTCTCCACCATAGCGGCACCTCTGACTAAGCTAACGCTGAAAGCAGTAAAGTTCCAGTGGACAGAGGCATGTGAGCAGAGTTTCCAAAAATTGAAAGACAGGTTGACCTCTGCCCCAGTATTAGCATTGCCAGAAGGTACAGAGGGTTATTCAGTGTATTGTGATGCATCAGATATTGGGTTGTGTTGATGCAGCATGGTAAAGTGATTGCTTATGCTTCCAGACAGCTGAGGAAACACGAAAAGAGTTATCCTACCCATGACCTGGAGTTAGCCGCAGTGATCCACACCTTAAAAATATGGAGACATTACTTGTATGGTGTGCATGTGGATATTTTCACAGATCATAAGAGCCTACAGTATATCTTCACTCAGAGGGAGTTGAATTTGCGACAGTGTTGCTGGTTGGAGTTATTGAAAGATTATGACATGGACATTCTGTATCATCCGGGGAAAGCCAATATAGTAGCATATGCTCTCAACCATAAATCAATGGGGAGTTTGGCGTATTTGCAGCCCGAGTAGTAGGAGTTGGTCAGAGAAATACATCAATTAGCCAGCCTAGTCGTTTGTGTAGCAGAGACAGAGGACAACAGAACGGTAATTCAGAACACCGTAGTGTCGTCATTAGTTGAGGAGGTAAAAGAACGGCAGTATGAAGATCCAGACCTGGTCCAGCTTAAGGATAGAATTCAGTAAGGGAAAGCGCCAGATTTTCAGGTAACTGAGGATGAAGTGCTGAGATGTAAGGGCCGCCTTTGTGTTCCGGACATTTCAAGGCTTCGCCAACAGATCATGAGCAAGGCGCATTACGCCCGCTATTCTCTCCACCCAGGTGCGACGAAAATGTACCATGATATCAAAGACATTTACTGGTGGCCAGGTATGAAGAAGGATATAGCAGAATTTGTAGCCCAGTGTCCTAACTATCAGCAAGTAAAGGCGGAACACTAGAAACCAGGTGGGTTGACTCAGGACATAGTTGTGCCACTTTGGAAGTGGGAAGCAGTAAACATGGACTTTGTAGCAGGACTACCCCGTACCAGGCATAGACACGATTCAATTTGGGTAATTATTGACAGACTGAAGAAATCAGCCCATTTCCTGCCAGTAAAAGCCACTTTCTCTGCCGAAGATTATGCCGAACTATATATCAGAGAAATAATTAGATTACATGGTGTTCCAGCATCTATTATCTATGATAGAGGAGCACAATTTACAGCTAGATTTTGGCAGTCATTTCAGAGAGGTCTGGGAACACAGATTAATTTGAGCACAGCATTCCACCCTCAGACAGATGGGCAGGCTGAACGCACTATTCAGACGCTCGAGGATATGCTACGGGTGTGTGTGCTAGACTTTGGAGGTATGAGCATTTGCCGCTAATTGAATTTTCTTATAATAATAGTTATCATGCAGCTATCCAGATGACGCCCTTTGAGGCATTATACGGGCGAAAATGTAGGTCGCCAGTCGGCTGGTTTGAAGTGGGAGAGTCAGCGCTGATTGGGCTAGATATTATTAAACAGTTAGAGGAGAAGGTAAAGCTTATCAGAAAACACCTACTGACTGCACAGAGCCGCCAGAAATCGTATGCTGATGTGCTGTGCAGAGACCTGGAATTTGATGTGAATGACTGGGTATTTCTGAAAGTATCTCCGATGAAAGGGGTGATGAGATTCGGTAAGAGAGGTAAGCTAAGTCCAAGATTCGTTGGGCCTTATCAGATTCGTCGAAGAATAGGCCAAGTGGCATATGAGTTGAACTTGCCTCCAGAATTAGAATCCGTCCATCCAGTTTTCCACGTATCTATGCTAAGAAAGTACATAGGAGACCCATCCAGAGTAGTCCCAGTCCAGGATGTCTAGGTTACGGAGGAGATGGCCTATGAAGAGGTTCCAGTAGCTATCTTAGACAGACAGATTCGTAGATTGAGAACTAAAGATATTGTGTCTGTCAAGGTACTGTGGCGTACCAGGAATCGAGAGGAGATGACTTGGGAGGCAAAGGAAGATATAAAATTTAGATATCCTCACTTGTTTCAAGCCTAGTCAGTCAAGAGGTATGTTAGTATTGTTATTTTATATAGTGCCTTATAGTATATGCATAAATGAGGTAATCGACTCCAATCTTTTGTCTGATGATTGCTATAGTATGATAGTCCATATTACAGGGGAAACTCTGCCAAAATTTTTTTTTCTAGAAATAACTTGAGTAAGCCGAGAATTCTTATAAATAGAAGTTCACATTCGAGGACGAATGTTCTTAAGGGGAGGAGAATGTTACACCCTATAAATTCTCGACATGTAGATGGCCTATTCGCATGTTGGTTAAGAGTTTTTGAATGCCATACATGCAAGGAAAAAGCCTGGGGGAAAGATCGGATAAGAAATCCATCGAACCATCGCGGAAGGAGCCGGGGCAGAACCCCTCCGCGATGGCAATGTGTCACGGAGGGAGGGACTCCGTGTTGGCTCCGTGTCACGGAGGCCCTGTCCAGGCCCAAGTCTATAAGCCTCCAACTTCGGTTTTAATGATATAATTCATAAGAATTTCCAGAGAAGCCGAGAGAAAACAGGGAGAACGAAGGTTCCTTAGTAATATTCATCCGATTACGCCGTCAAACACGATCCAAACTCAAATTAACTCCAGATACCGAGGTATTAAGCAGCAAGGAGCATTCCTACGGATTTAGTTTCGTGAAATTTGGTCGGCGAATCATCGTGCTACCGAACTAAGGTAAGTGAAATTGCTCCAAATTAGTGTCAATATACTCCTAGCCCTAAAGTGAGTATTTCTCCCTTTTGGACTTCCGAGAAATAGCGAGTTTTCGACCGTCTTTTGATAAGCCAAAGTTTGGGCTATATATATATCAAAAGTGTTATCTTTTTCCAAGATATTACTGTGTTTAGCCCTAATTGATATATATATGAATACAGTTGGAAGGAATAGCTAAATATTGGTCGAGCTACGCCAGTTAGCCGGAAGCCGACAACTGAGGTATGTAAAGCTAGTTTCCTCGGCAAGTTAGTAGTCTCGGTATAGTAAAATAGTTCAAAGGCCAGTAGAATGTTTCAGAAGTCGTGTGTTATGTTTAGTATGAATATTAGTACAATATTGGAAGCATCATGTTGTGTATAGCATAAAACTTGCTAGCACGATATAAATTCTAATACAAAGTGTTAGGAACTGTACAACATGCCCAGTATGTGATTTAGTAAAGTATGTTAGGAGATTATCGTGTTCAGTTGAAACTTAGTAAAGCAATATAAGTCTCTGTAAGGTACTTCAGAAATAGAATGGTAGCCTAAAATGAAGTTTAGAAAGCATGTTAGAAATAGTAAATCATGTTACTATGAAACTCAGTTATACAGCATGATTTCCAGCAGAAAAACTATATCTTGTTCAACATTAGACTCAACACAGTATGACAGAAGATTATATATATATATATATATACCATTATTAGTCTCAGCATGTATTAAATACATACATATCACTATCATTAGTTCAGCATATAGTATGTACAGATACATTATCATCACTAGCTTCAGCATGTGGTATACGCAGTTAGTATTACTAGTTGAGACCACTGTATTGTCTTGGGGTTGGATTACCTAGAATTTATGACCACCCCAGGGTTAATAGTTGTATCGACTCGTCCGCCAAAGGGCGAGGATACGTCTCTCTATGGAGTGGGATGCCGTCCTACAGGGGACGAATATGGGATGCCGGTTTTTCCCATATTGTGCCTTGGTCGGCCTTTATACACCCCCATCGAGCGGGTACGCCCGGGGTGTTGATTCAGGAGTCCACCGGACTTAGGTACAGTTATAGTCAGGGGCTCAGCGAGCCCAAGTGCATACCCAGGGGATCGGCAGGATGCTTATAGTTATTATAGGAGATGGGACGACCAGGGTAGGGGTATAGATTGCATGTTGATTGTACCTCCCGGCTTATGGGGGCCGGGTAAGGTTTGTGTGTGCTATGCTATTTTATGTTATGTTATGTTATGCCATGTTACGCTACATATGAGTAGATCGACAGTAGAGCAATACATTTCTAGGTATGACTCCTACTCCTTCCAATATAGTTGAGAATAGGCTTAGCTTTACATTTTCAGTCAGTTTAGTCTATTTCCTTCTATTTCAGTTCCATCAGTTGTATTGTTGTTTTTAGATAGTTTTCAGTTGTTGCTTTACATTCTCAGTACCAGCGGTACTGACGCCCGTTGGGGGCGCTGCATTACTTGCCTGCAGGTACTCATAGACGAGGAGTCGGTACCTCGTGATTCCAGCCAGCTCACAGAGTCATCAGCTCCAGTCATCCGGAGCTAAATAGCTAGAGGTTTATCCCTTTTCTCTTGTTGTACAGTATGGGTAGGTCGGGGCCCTATCCCAACCATCTTATCAGTACTCTTAGAGGCTTGCAGTCTGTATATATTTCCCTGTGGTTAGTTGTGCCGGTCATGTGGGGTCGTGCGTATATTTAGTTGTTTATGTTGGCCGTGTGAGGCCTTATGCAGTCAGTAGTGGTGACCTTGTCGATCACGTAGTTGTTCAGCATTTGTTATATTTATTTAGGGTTAACTAGACAGCATGGTGGCCTTGTCGGCCTGCATAGGTTCCCCTATATGAATGTGATTTTGGTTAGCTGATGTTATAGTACAAGTGGCTATAGGCCTAGTCGGCCAGAGGCTGTATTTACAGCCTTTATATAGCCCGTTGTTTCTGTGAATCAGAGTTAAAGCCAGCCAGGCACCAGATGTGCTTAGGCTCAGTAGTCTAGCAGTTCAGATCCTAATAGGGCACCAGGTCCCAGTCATACCCCCCAAGGTGGGGCGTGACAATCATACAATATTTTCACAATTCCATCATGTACATGAATTACTACGATAATAAAGTGAGCAATAAACAAATCCCATTCAATACTCAAGCCAATTTATGAAGAACATGCGACACTCTTGTATTTCCAACATATAATCCCCATATCAAAGCAACCCATTAATTTACATTCCAATTAAATTCATAATTTTAGTGGATTTTACCATTTAAGAAGAATATAGAAGAATTTTCTCATCATACAAGCCCTAGGTCATTCTTTTCTGGATTAATTGAAAATTGGTTTTTAATAAAAATATTTCGGGACACAAGGATGGAAGAGTATCCTTGTTGGAAGTCCTGCATGCCTGGTAGAAGAAGTCCCATACAAAATTTCTCCTTAAAGTTTTGGTGAACATCTTGGTAAAACCCTTGAACTTAAGAGAGAGAAGGAAGAAAGGTTTGAGAGAGTATTTTGAGAGGATGAGAGATTAGGCTAAAGAAAACCCTTAAAACGTGCAAGGTAGTACCCGAATGATGTACATTAGAAGTTAAAAGCATAGAAGTTTAAGAAAGTTCCCCTAGAGAAAACTGGAAAAACTGCTCGAACTAAAACCACGACTCACGTGATGAGTCTTCGTCCAATCCCACAACTCATCATTCGGCCGTTAAGTACACTGCAAATTCACACAGTTTTACTCATTCTTCAAACCACGACCAACGTAACGAATCGTCACCAGCTCCAACAACTCGTTATATCCATTCATCAAGTACACTGGAATTCCATTAAAGCCACAGCTTATCCCCTCTAATGACTTACTTGACGACTCGTTATCATACCTAACGACTCGTCACCTCCTTCCGTCAACCACTCTGTTAAGACTTAACCCAGGGATCTTATCCTCCACCCAAGGGACCATCTAATGAGTCATTGCCAAGCAAGATGACTTGTCAGGTCGTTCATGGCTACTGGGCTTGCCATCCCTTCTTATAGTTCCTCACGGGTCAGACCACGATCCGTTAGGTCTCCTAACAAGTCGTTCTCTGACTCGTTCTGAGGCAAGTTTCTGCTGATTTTTCTGTTGAGCTTCATCTAACTCCAGGGTTTGATCTCAAGGACATCTGGGGTGTTACAAGGGGGGATTTGCAAAAGTAACAAGTAATATTATGGAAAAATTGAAGGTTGATTCCAAATTAATGCAATTAACTAGGGTAAGTGTTCCCCATGGATTCATAACTACTTCGGGTTTTACACTAGTGATCTATCCCAATATTTTACTTGTAGAACTAATAACTAGGGTTCATCCAAATGACTGGTTCGTCCCTATTGGATGACTATACTCAACCACCGGGTCAGATCTCATGAGCGATTACAATTTAACCGTTATCAATTTGTTCCAAATTTAATTATCCCTTGACCACAACTCAAGTTAATACAATGATCATCAAGATCAAGGCTTTGTTGTAATTCTCTTTTCCTAATCTCTACCTCTCTAGGCTCAAGAAAGTAAAGAATTCAGGCATGTCCTAACATTGCGCACTATTAAGAAACATTAAAGATGAAGAGAATACAATACAAGCATTTTGTATTAGTTTAGAATCAGTTCGTGTAAACCCTAGTTCGTTAATTCACCATGTTTCCCACAACCCTAGTTGTGGTAGTTTTAGCCTATCATGTTTATTAGTAAATTAATAGTATTCATAGACAAATGCGTAAATTAATACCCATAATGATGATAGGAAGAAACTCACTCGATTATTCCAAAAATATGAAAGGACAATTAAACAATATGTGTCTCAAAGTATTTTGTTAAAAATTAAGACCTTACAAACGTATTTTCCACATTCATCTAAACTTGTTGTCAGACTCCCTTATTACATAAAAATAAAAGGGTATTTATAGTAATAAATTGATGCTTTTGTTGTTCCTTCTCAAATTTATTTTAGACTTGTAGCTCTTTTTACTAATTGAAGTGGGATAACCTTCTTGGTAGCCAGATAGGGCCAGCGCACCGCACTTGTCGTCGCGCAGCATTGGTGTTGTATCGCGCTATGCATCACAGCAAGGACAGTGCACCGCACAACTAGGTGCACAGCAAGGCCTGCGCATCGCGCCCTTCATTGTGCTGGAGTGGGTGCGCGCCGTGCTGCAGGTCGCGCAGGTGTGCCAGTACACTGTTTTGGCCTTGTTCTTTCTTTGCTCATTCCATCTTCTTCACATATGATCCAAAAGCCTTCAATACATTCAAATCCATCATTTTTAGCCCTAAAATTGTCTAATCATGTGTGTCAGCCATTTTCACAGATATATAAACATAAACACATGCAAACACACATAATTTATTCTCCAAACATAGTAAAGTATGGGAAAAATATGTCTATGAAGTGCGTAAGTATGCCCTTCATCACTGGCCACAATAGAAGTAAATATATGAACCTGCCAAGCACCTTCCTAGGTGGTTCTTCCCGCAGCACCCGCAAAGTGGATAAGTAATCTCCCTCATGCGAGGCTGCTATCCCCAAACATGAGTTAAGGACCTCTGCGGGGGTTGAGAGTGACTCCCACTACTTTACCCTTACTGGGAACTTTCAAGGTTTTCAGTCCTGGGGCTTTTGTTCCTCCTTTCTTCCCCCTTAGACTCTCCCTCCATACCCGAACCACCAACCTTAGTCGGACTCCTCCTTGTGAAGTCTTGAACTCTTATAACTGCCTCCTCTCTGGTAGGGTTCACTGATGTGATAGTCATCTCGTTAGGCTGTGTGATCATTGCCCGTACAACACTTGGACTGCGGCCCCGAGTTCTACATCTGTAACATGCTAGATCATGGGATCATTGGAGTTGGTGGGCTGGCTGACTTTCGTTGGTTCCTTGAGGAGACATGTTTCTGCACACACGTATAGCACAAATTAAAGGAATGGAGAGACATTTCAATGCACGACTCAGATCATGAAAGAAGGGATCATTTCCTAACATCTCATAGCCTTTTCGTCATAAGTGTGGCATATTTCACACCTATGAAAATGACTCTATTTAATATGGCTTTCAGACACCCTAGGATACTCTAAACCTATGGCTATGATACCAAGTTTGTCACGACCCAAACATAGGCCCGGATCGAGACAGGGGATAAGGAACCCCGAGAGGCTCCAAGTCGACCCATGGCATGATCATAACATAACACTATCAGAATAACAACTAACAGGAGTCCTAACTAAGCAGAAACTAACTGAAAGAGTCTAATTAAAAACCATAAGAACAAATGTCTTAAAGACTCTACTACACCGATGAGTTGCTGGGACAAGCCCCCAGCTAACTTTTAAAGTCTAAAAACTAAATCATAATGAAATCGACAATATAGATTGTGTCCTCGAGAGATGAGGACACCATAAGAAGCTGAGATGGGAATGGATAGTATCTAACCACGTGGCTGATTCTGGAAACCTGAATCTATATCATGAAACGATATAGCACATAAAGTATGTGGTCAGTACTTTGAATGTACTGAGTATGCGGTAAGTGTAAATATACTAAACATGGAAGTATACAAGAAGGAAGTAAACTAAACACATTACTGGATGTATAACTGAACGGAGATACAACAACCCTATCTGAGATACATATATATATTAACATGAAGATTTTATTTGAAAACATTTAGTGAAGTATAATCAATTAATGAGCAAAGGTTATATACTGAACAAATACTGAGGACCGAAGCCCTGACTGATAACATAGAGAGTCCCTCACTATCTAAGGGAGACATTCTCTGCTATGAAGAGTCCCTAACTGTCTAAAGGAGAGTCCCTAACTGTCGAACGGAAACATTCTCTGCTATGGTGAGTCCCTGACTATCTAAGGGAGAACAGTCTCTGATATAGAGAGTCACTGACTGACTAAGGAAAATATTCTCAACTAATGAGAGTCCCAACTGACAAGGGAAACATTCTCATCCAAGGAGAATCCTTGACTGACTAATGAAAATATTCTCTCCTATAGAGAATCCCTGACTGACTAATGGAAACATTCTCTGTTATAGAGAATCCCTGACTGACTAAGGGAAATGTTCTCTACTATAGAGAATCCCTGACTTACTAAGGGAAGCATTCTCTGCTATATAGAATCCCTGATTGTCTATGGGAAACATTCCCTGCTAATGAGAATCCTTATTATACTAGAACATGAGGTCAGTAGTCCGACATCATTCGTCTATCTAAATTACTGCAGCTAATCAGAGACATAAGCATTCAACTAATTACACCATACTTAATTCATTTAGAGTTGTTTACGGCTACTTTCCATTGAGAATAATCCCAAACGTCTGAAGGATCATTCTCATGCTTTATCATCGCAATTCATATAATCATGGTCCCGAATCATCATTTAAACCACACATTTCTCATTCATGAAATATATATAGGATCAGATCATACTCTACACATATATATATGCTAAATCGAATATTGTAGATTTACGGAAAACCCATATAATCCGCTCATACCTTGAAATTCGTACAATGAGATCATGGTGAAAGCATATGAATATTTCATAAAACCCCATTTCAAAGCTTACTCTAAATCATGATGAAAATTCAATAATCATGCCATTTCTATAGGTGTAACTCATACCCAAAACATTTACATCGAAATCATGGTGCAAACTTGTACATGCTTCACTTTGATCAAAGCCCATAAGTCCTAATTGTGTTCCAACACATATAATACAACATATGTTCTAGAATTGCGGGTACTCATATGATCTACATATAATTTAAACATGGGTACTGGTACATGATGAGAGCATGTGAACAATTGATGAAACCCCATTTGAAATTCTAAACTAACTCATGGTGAAAATCCCATGTTCATGCTATTACAAATCATACACATATTTTGAAAAGGTGCAAGTAATTTCATAAGAATACACTACTATTAACCATGATGGTTCATATTATTTAGGAAAAACATAAGAGAATTCATCTGTAAATCAAAACCCTAGAACATGCTTTTCTAGAATCAAAGGATTAGGTTTTTAGTATAAAAGTTTGGGGCAAAAGGATGGAAGGAAATTCTTGTTGAAAATCCACATACCTGATTAGGAGAGATCCCCACTTGAACTTAACCCTTGAAGCCTTTCAAGAACCCTAGTTGAATCCTTGAGTCTTGAGAGGGAGGAGGAAGAAGAGTTTGAGAGGGTATCTTGAGAGAATGAGATATTAGGCTAGAACAAACCCTTAAAATATCCCATATAATACTCAAAATTACGTAGTTTAGGAGTTAGAATCATAGAATTTTATGAAAACACCCTTGAAAATTTGCAGGGAAAGTCCACCCTGCCTGTCCCCACGAGGCACTCCACGAGTCGTGGGGTTGGCAACGACTCGTGGTGCCAAGTTTTTGAGTGCACTAGAATTATTTTCTTTTCTCTGCTCTTCTCTACCCCACGGGTCACTTGACGAGTCGTCAGGTGCATGACGACTCGTCCCTTCTTCCATGGTCACCACTACCTCGGGACCCCATCTTTGATCTCCAGCATCCACCCGAAGGCCGATTTAACGAGTCATTGCCTACCTTATGACTTGTTGGGTCATCCATGGTCACTGAACCACCCTTGCACTCCTCGAATTCTTACCACGAGTATGAATACGACTCATTGGGTCACCTAATGAGTCGTATCGTGACTAGTTCTAAGGAGAAATTTCCACTTCCCTTCTGAATTCTTTCTTTAAGTCTGGAGCCTAATCTTAGAAACTTTCGGGGTGTTATACAAGGATATCATCTATCAAGATGATGACAAACATATCCAAATACTATTTGAACACCCTATTCATTAAATCCATAAAAGTTATAGGAGCATTTGTTAGTCCAAAAGACATAATTATAAATTTATAGTGACCATATCGAGTTCTGAAGGCTGTTTTCAAAATGTCACACACTCTGAATCTAAGCTGGTGATAGCCGGATCTGAGGTCCATCTTTGAGAAATAACTAGTGCCCTAAAGCTAATTGAGTAAGTCATCAATCCTAGGAATGGGATATTTATTCTTGATTGTGACCTTGTTCAATTGGCGGTAGTCGATACACATGCTGCGAGATCCATCTTTCTCCGCAAGAAGATGACTGGAGCACCCCATGGGGACCTACTAGGCTTGATAAAACCCTATTTAAGCAGTCCTTCAACTCCTTAAGCTCGGCTAGAGCCATTTTATAAGGAGGAATGGATATGAACTGCGTATCAGGGAGGAGGTCTATCCCAAAGTCAATCTCCCACTCGTGGGGGGGGGACTTCTGGTAGATCATCTGGAACACCTCTGGAAACTCATGGACAATCGGGACTAACTGAAGAGTTGGGGTATTAGACTTAGAATCCTTCACCCCGACTAGGTGGTATGTACAACTGGGCAATTTCTGGCCTTATGTTTGGAGACAAAGTGACCTACAGGCACTGCAGAACTACCCTTTCTATGACTAGTTTACCCGAAAATCAAAATTCTACTATTTGGATTCTACCATTGATTTTGAAGCATAATAAAAATAAAATCAATCCATGTCAAATATAATATCGAACTTGGTCATGTCTAACTCTACTAAATCGGCTAAGGTGAACTTTTGGAGAATCGCAACTGGCAATTTCTGTATACTCTCCATGCTAAAACTAACTCACCAATAGGACTGAAGACTGAGAAGGGTTTTATGAGGATTTCAAAACTGACACTGAAGCTAATAGCCAAATAAGGGGTCACAGAGGATAATGTGGCCCCTGGATCTAGCAATGCATAAACATTAAGGTGAAAAACTCATAACATTTGTAACCACATCTGGAGAGCACTATTGATCCTAGCGTGAACAAAGTGCATAGAAACTGTTCTAGTGCTATCTTCCATTGGCACTAGATGAGGCACCCTGTTGGGATAGGTGAGCAACTGGAGCTACTGATGAGGTGCATGGGGTATGGCCTCTACTCTCACCCTATTTGGCTTTGGAGTAATCTCTGAGTATGTTATCGGGCTTACATACCTGAAACAAGCATCCAAGCCAACCAAACACTCTCCGTGATGGTTCCTAACGCACTTCTTATAGGCTGGAATTTTGCATCTTCTGAACATGCTCCCCTGAGTCTTAGAGCCTGGTGCTCTACCCCTCCAATCACCTGTGGTCCTGGATGGTATGCTAGAAGATGATGGAACTAGCGATGATCACCTCTGATGGGACTGTGAGTGATGTCCACCACCTGTCCTCTACTGAGGAAACTAAAAGTTTCCTATCCTAGACCTCTTGGTCTCCGTCTCCTTCTCTTTCAACTTCTCCTCCTCAATCTGTTGGGCATGAATCGTGAGTGGAGAGATATTCATGTCAATGAAGCATAGCAGTCCTAAACTCTTTGACCACCAAATCTGAGACTCCTAATACATACTTTCTCATTGGATCCATTAGCAACCATCTCTAGAGCATACTTGGACAGTTGGATGAACTTCAAGGCATATTCCGAAACCATCATATTGTTCTGCTTCAGGTTGATGAACTATGCGACTGTTCGGTGCGTTGGCTATGGGTTATAAACCGACACGCAAGTGCACGTGGTCAAACAAGTAATAAAGTGGCTAAGTAAGCCAAGTATCGATCCAAGGAGACTCAGGATAAGTAAAATTGTCTAAGTACACTATATTCTTATCTTACTTCTAATTATGCTAACAACAGCGTAACCAACAGTTAAATAAGTTTTTGTTTATGAAATATATATATACTAAAACTATTAACAATTATTTACTGTGAATTTAAACTATGGATATGAGCATGCCAAGGTTAAGAACAAGTAATGAATTCGATTATAATAATAATTTGGTTAATCTCTTCTTCATGTTGCTAGCCAAGAACATTAGCCTAGAAATTAAAACTCTCGTATTTAATTTCACTTTAGAATCATAAACCATCCGTCAACATTTTTGTGATCAAATGCAATTTATGAACTAGCAATTCAATTCCGGTTCCTAAACTGACTAATACGGCTTTCAAGTATATTTCTATCAGGAAAGCACATCAAAACCCAATTTTCCCAAATCAAGTTAAGAACAATACCCTATTAATTCACAACTTTCCAATTTCTTGCTCTCTCGAGTGAAATTGGACTTTTTAGATGTACTTTAATGTCGGCCACACACTAATGCAGTAGAAACAAGAATTAATAGAACAACATAGAAGAAGAAGAAGAAAACCATAAAATTAATAATCAAAATTCATCACAAATGTTCATAACCTCAGCAAGGAAGAGAATTAGCCACTCATTTGTGGATTGATCATCCTAAAACATGTGTAAATCATGCATACAATTGATAGAAAGAAGAAAGGAAGAGAAGAAATCCCTTAGCTTTTTGGTCCCTCAACTGCTTCTAACCCACGTCCTAGCTCCACCAAGTCTGAACTGATTAAAATAAACCTAAGTGTGCTATTTATACTAGTGGGAAATTTTTCCCGGAATAACAAGCAACGTGTCACGGAGGTCAAAACTGAGCACTGCCTCCGTGACACGGCGTGGACGCAGACCTTCACTGGAAATCCAGGGTCCGGTAAAATAGCCTCAACGTGGCACGGAGGCCAACGCGGAGGCCTATCTCCATGCCACGGAGCTGTCGCGAGGCCACACTGGAATTTGCCCTTTAATTTCCTCTCCAGGCAGTGTGCCTCCGCGATGGTAGCGTGGCACGGCTCCATCGCGGAGCCCCTATACTTTGTGCATTCCAATGTCTTTTCCATGCTCGCATCCAAGTCCAACTCCGATATAGTTCCAACATGCATTTTAGCTCCTAAAAATCATATTTTCCTGCAAAACAAATGCTAATCATGTTGGTTAGTATAAATTCGCATTTTATTACCAACTACATGAGAATATATACACATTGCACAACAAACAAGGCGAAAATGAGACGTTTGAGTATTACTTGGGCATATAAATCTGCCCAAGATCACTTACCCCACACTTAAATCCTTGTTCGTCCTCGAACAACACATACACAGCTCATGCAAATTACATTGCAACCTTTGTCACTATGATGCGACAATTTATGCTACGGTCATACCGATTATTCAATTTTTTTGCAAATCATCAAGAAAACATGCATGGTCTTACAATGCAATTACCTTTCATACAACAAGACTTCCTAGACTATAAGAATTGACTCTCGAGATCGGTAAACTCATGCACATTAGCTAATCAAGAAATCCGACACGAAAATCAATCTTTCATCAAGCATGTGCCCTCACAACTCAAGAGAAGCTTCCCCTTTATGTTCATGCAACACACAAACATTCAAGTAGGGGCATGTAGAAATTAATTTCACTCTCTCTCCCAAAAGAATTCACATGCATCATGTCATGACCCATAGGCTTGCCCTTAGTGTATTACTCCACTAATATAAAGAAATGCAATGTAGGATCACGTAGGACTTTAATGGGTTGTAACGGGGCTATGGAACTAGTATATATATTGGATTAGCCAATAATAGTCGCTAGCATCCTTAAGCGCCTTTTCACACATTCCCATCGACTCATGGATAACTTTTCTTCTTTTTTTCTCTTTTCCTCTCATTCATGCTGGTTTACTTTCGTACAGCCCATTTCATCAAACACACTTGACACCAAACAAAGGGTTTTTATGTACCCTCCTCATAATTTCATTATAACAAGTGCCTCTTCAACCTCATCTTCTCTTTCCTCACTCTGCTTTTCTTTTTCTTTTCACTCTTCTCACTCTTTGACACTTTGGGAAAAATTCTCTTTTCTTCGTAAGCACTTAAGAGTTTTGTATAGACTTTTACGGCTAATGAAAAGAAGGAATAAAGCTTAGTTTATACAATTTTGGACAAAAGAAAGAAAGAATTGGCTAAAGGCTCAAAAGGGCTGACTAGGGTATACAATCACATAAAAAGGTAGAGTATGACAAGAAAAAAAAAAATAGAAACTCTCGGTTAAAACAAAGAAATGCCTACATCCTTTCCAACACTACACCTCCTTCATTTCGTTTTGTACACACACCAGGCAAGTTCTAGACACTTCACAATAGCATGGAATAACAATACCTCACTTTACACAACATGCACATGCTCGAATCAAGATGTATTCACAGACTCTTGAATTAGCCAATTACATGAATTCAAGAATTAAGCCTCACTCATATCGAATCAAATTCTATAGCCTAGGTAACTCAACATATTTACAAAATTGCATGCTTTCAAACGAATCACTTTCACATTTTGAACATCAGTTACAACACGCAACGAAATTTTGCAACCATAAAGCAACTACAGGTTCATTGATGCAATCCACCAAAGAAAAACTGAAAACAAATTAAAATCCTACTCCTATCGACTACATTTCCCTTAAGACGGTCGTCATCCATCCATCATAGGAAACGGTCACTAACTATGACATCGGTTCAATGGGACTATTCTCGGTAAAAGAACCGAAAACAAACTTCGAGAAACCCAAAATAAAAACCGAAAAATTTTGCAACACATCGATCATTTCGATAGAAAAATATTTTCAAAAGATTTTGATAAGTGCAAAATATTTTCGCAAAAATTTTGAAAAATATCGATCATTTCGATAAGAAAGAAATATTTACAAACTATTTACACTGGCAACCACAACGTTGCATAACACACATTAGTAACCACAAAATATATACGGATACACACAAATCCGTTCACAGCAGGGTAGCACAAACATACATACAAACCAAGGAAAAAGCATACAGCAGATTAGAGCCTAAGTCCCAGCACCTAGCTACTCCCCACCCCACACTTAAATCGAACACTGTCCCCAGTGTTCACAAAAAAATACAAAGCACAAAATTTCGGGTGGTGGAACTCCCTGCTCAGTCGAAATATTCGACTTCTTCATCTGGTGCTGCTGCCTCGTCGCCCATGTCTGAGTCAGCTCCATCGTCGTCATCGGACTCCACATCGGAGTCCTCCCGACGTGTCTCCTCATCAATAGGGACATCGTCATCACTAGGCTCAATGAAGGCTGGTCCCACTCGGCATAAAGCTCTGGCGTTCTCACCAAATGGGTAATCCAGCTCCAACTGCCATAACTCTTCCTCGGTGGCTGGTCTCCCACCAATCCCTAGGTGAAGCATCAGTATGCCGAACATACGTGCCATGTACTGATCGTCACGAGCATGTCGCTCGCCCAAAGTCAGCACTGGCCCGTGTGTGGTGTCGGGGGCCTTAGTTTTTGTCACATCGATGGCCCTCCGCTCCAACTGCGGGATGTAATCGAAGGCTTCTTCCTCGACATCAAGGCCTCGGAGGAAGGTGGTGATGAGTCCGCCGAACCCGTATCTGTGGCCCTGGTGTAGTCTGGCTCTCTTCATGGCGGATATAATGACCGCCCCAACATTAATCTCAAGCCCTTTCATAAGGGCATACACCAAGCAGACACGGTCCCAGGTCACATCCGTCATGTGAACTCCCGGGATCAAGCAAGAACACACAATCTTCATCCATATTCTGGCCTCCCTATTCATCTGCGAATAAGGCAGAGTCTGGTGGTAACCCCTCTCCTTATGTCTACTCCATCGGGCTGTGGATCGAGCCCCACACAACGTACGTCTGATGTCGGCGTACGGTGGGGTGATGTTTAGCTGGCGGAGAACATGAGCGTCTGTGTCCCGCGCTCCAACGATGGCATTGCACTGCTGGGGTTCCAGAGTAACAATCTGCCCTCTGATTTTTATTGTGTGGCTTCTGATGGCCGGGTTCCGATTTGCGTAGAACTCCCAGACCAAATGTAGGTTGCACTCCTTGGGCTCCTGGAATATAAAGCTGAGCCCAGCTGCTTCAATCCTCTGCACAATACGAGGGAACTCCTGTGCTAGTGGTTCCCGTGCAATATGTTCTTCCGGGAAGTACTTGCTCTCCTTATGCTTAGTATACCATTTCTTTCCTTCCTCGGTTACCCATCTTGTTCCGTATTGGCGGCGTTGGCCGCGCGGAACAGCTGGTGCAGCTGGGACTGCGGTGCCCATTCTCATTCTTTTCCTCCCGGTGCCTGAGGTAGAAGCACCCTTGCCCTTATCTTGCCTACTCGCCATTGTACCTGTCAATATACACAAACAAGCACAAAGTTAAGCTATAAACATGTTAACTTCGGCTAAGGTCGGGTTACACAACGTTTACCCCACACTTAGGCCTTAGCTACTTTTACAAAACTACGGCAAGGATAACTCTACTTACACCAAAGACAACAACTATACAATTTATGCTTAGTGCGTTCACAAAAATTTCGACAGCATAACGCTTAGCGTACTACTCAGACTTCATACAGCTAATTCCAATCCTACTATCGCTAACAATTCAACCATCGCACAAGCAATAAAAACAAAAACTAAAAACAACGACAAAAACATTCTATATACAAACGAATCCAAATAATCAAACCAATTTACACAATTTTCGCACTTTCCCAAAAATTCGAGAATTCGTCGTCTTAACATTCATACAATATTTACAACGACTTATCTCAATTTACAAACACACCCCGGCATCTAATTTACTGAATTATCAAGTCACCCAAGTCAAATTCAACAACCCATGCCCTAGAATACAATTCTACCATCAAATTCGAATTATTTACGTAATCGATAAGTTCAAACGCTAATTAGAACAATCCGAACATATATCCATCACAAATAACTCAACATCATGTTAAATTTCTACTTAGGGTGATATATCTCACCTCGCATGCCCAAAGTCGACTACAATCGCCAAAAAATTGAGAGAAACGAGGAAAACATACCTTTGAATTGAAGAACCGAAGAAACTTGACGAATTCCTTGCCTAGTAACGTGGCACAGTGCTTGGGGAGGGGGAAATGGGTGTTTTGGTCGCGGAAGGGAGAGGGAATGGGGAGATTTGGGCGAAAATCGGGGGTTTATTTAAAGAAAACACGCGGGTCACCCGGCAACCCAGTATGACCCGGCACCAAATGCAAGGCAACGTGTCACGGAGGGTAACGCGGAGCCCTTTCTCTGTGACACGGAGCCAACACGCCAGTGCACTGTTTCTTCCATTAAATTATTTTTTCATACCTTGCCTTATTCTTCCCAATTCCATGCATATTTCTCTCCGTTAGACCTGAAAATCACCTCACTAAACAAAATTGGTTAGATTAATAGATTTCCTTAACTAAAATGAAAAATATTAACTAAAACAAGAATCTAAACCTAATCAAGAAAAGAAAAATAAAAATAAAAATTATTTACACTAAAAAAAAAGAAAGAAAGAAAATATTTTTCACGGGTTGCCTCCCGTGCAGCGCCTGGTTTACTGTCGCGGCTCGACGTCCTTTATGCTCATTTATCTACTAGGGTGATGGACGATTTGTCACGATCGTTGTCCTCCCCCCAGTAGTTCTCAACCTTATCAGGTGGCCTTCCTAATAACTCTCGGGAATCATTTATTCGATTAGCGTTCCCATGATCAATCACATTGATCACCGAGAGTTCCTCATTTACCATCGGGAGCTTAGGTGCTTTGTACACATCAAACACTTCGACCTTGTCGTGTGATCGCATTGTAAGTTGACCCGCAGCTACGTCAATTAATGCCTTTCCGGTTGCCAAAAAGGGTCGTCCCAAAATAAATGGGACTTCAGCATCTGGTTCAAAGTCCAGAACAATAAAATCGACCGGAAAAATGAGGGACCCCACTTGCACAAGCACATCCTCAACAATGCCATCCGGCCTAGCTAAGGATCTGTCTGCTAGCTGCAAGATTACGGTTGTAGGTCTAGGACTCCCCAGACCTAACTTTCTGAATACCGAAGATGGCATCAGATTTATGCTCGCCCCCAAGTCATATAATCCACGAGCTCGGATACTCTGCCCAATAGTCAGCTGGATAGTAAAACTTCCAGGGTCTTTCAGTTTTGTGGGCAGCCTGTTTTGAATCCGGGAAGTGCATTCCTCCGTCAAAGCTACCGTGGCATACTCAGTCAAGCGACTTTTGTTAGCCATGATGTCTTTAATATATTTTGCATATTTGGGCACTCCCTGCAAGACATTAACAAGAGGTAAATTAACATGTACCTGTTTAAGCACCTCCATAAATTTCTTGAAACACGCCTCCTCCTTGTGTTTCTTAAGTCGTTAAGGGAACGGGGGTGGAGGTCTTTCTGGTTCAGCTTCTTTGGTCTTCCCCCTATCAGAACTTTGTTCCTCCTCAACTTCTGCTGCTCTTGACTTTTGAGGCGGTCTTTCCGGTTCCACCTCCTTCAACTGTAAACCACTCCTCGTGGTCACTGCATTTACCTGCTTCGGATTAGGATCCGTGTCGCTAGGTAGTCCTCCTCTGGGTCTTGTATTTTGGGCACTGGCAAATTGCCCAAACTGATATTCAAGAGCCTTGGTCGCCAACTGATTGTTCTTCACTTCGGCTGCCAATTTAACATAGTCAGCCTGCAATTGTGCCTGATTAGCGATCATGGTTTTGAACATCTCCTCAATGGTCGGTGATGGTGGTGGAGGAGGGGCATTATGATTTCTGAATTGAGCTTGATAGTTTTGTTGCCCTCCTTGATTTCTCTGCATACCCTGACCAGAACCTTGGCCTTGTTGGTTGTTGCTACCCTACAAAAAATTTGGATGGTTCCTCCAATTTGAGTTGTAGCCACTACCAAACTGCTGCTGATTTCTCTGTGCATTGCCCATAAAGTTAACAGAATCAGGATTTGCACCACAGCACTCAGCTGAATGCTCACTACTACCACACACTTCACACCACATCTGCTGAACTGCATTGACTGAAACTGAAGGCTGGTTCAAATTCATATTGCTGAAGTGGTTGTTTAACTGATTTTGCAAAGCAGCTATCTGTGCAGCGATAGCTGTAAATCCGTCCACTTCAAGCACTCCCGCTGCTTTCCTTGCTCCACCTCTTGATGAATCTGCATTCCATTCTGGATTGCCCTGTGAAATTCGGTTGAGCAAAGTGTACAGCTCCTCATAGGTCTTTTCTAGCGCTTGCCCTCCAGCTGCTGAGTCTAACAGAATTTTAGTATGGGGTTCCAAACCCTCAATAAATGTGTGTACCAACACCTCATTGGACTGATGATGATGAGGACAGTCCCGCAACATGGATTTAAATCTTTCCTAGGCTTGATATAGATTTTCTCCCTCCCTCTGTTTAAAACTTAGAATTTGACTTCTAAGTCTGGCTGTTTTACCAGAAGGGAAAAATCTAATCAAAAACTTTCGTGCAAGATCATCCCACGTTGATATAGAATTGGGTGGTTCAGCTTTTAACCACCTCTTGGCTTCACCAAGTAAGGAAAACGGAAATAAGGTGAGCCGAACATAATCAGGTGACACTCCAGCGGGTATATAAGTGTCACTTATCTCCAAAAAGTTTTGGAGATGTTGTTGTGGGTCTTCATGAGGGAGACCGGTAAATTGCCCGCTTGTGTGCAAAAGTTGCACCATGTTCTGCTTTAATTCAAACCTCCCTCCAGGCTCTGGTTTGCGGATACTAGAATGTACATTGTTGGCGTGTGGGATTGCCACCTCGCGAACCGGCCTTGCTGCTGCTTCATCGGGCACTAACACTGCCCTTACAACTGGTGGATGTTGTTGCTCCATAATCGATTCTCTGAGCAACTGCAGCTTCTTTTGTAGAGCTTCTCTACGTTGACTATGAAATTCACGTTCAGGCTCTAAGTAAGATTCCACCAGCTCTTTGTCCCTTGCCAGTGTTCACAGAAATCAAGTCTGCAAAATACAGGCTAAGACCAAGTTGTTAACACTTAAGAAAATAAAACAACAATACAGTAAATTTACACTTAACACAATTTCACCAATTGCCTAGTCTCCCCGGCAACGGCGCCAAAAACTTGTTCGGTGCGTTGGCTATGGATTATAAACCGACACGCAAGTGCACGTGGTCAAACAAGTAATAAAGTGGCTAAGTAAGCCAAGTATCGATCCAAGGAGACTCAGGATAAGTAAAATTGTTTAAGTACACTATATTCTTATCTTACTTCTAATTATGCTAACAACAGCGTAACCAACAGTTAAATAAGTTTTTGTTTATGAAATATATATATACTAAAACTATTAACAATTATTTACTGTGAATTTAAACTATGGATATGAGCATGCCAAGGTTAAGAACAAGTAATGAATTCGATTATAATAATAATTTGGTTAATCTCTTCTTCATGTTGCTAGCCAAGAACATTAGCCTAGAAATTAAAACTCTCGTATTTAATTTCACTTTAGAATCATAAACCATCCGTCTACATTTTTGTGATCAAATGCAATTTATGAACTAGCAATACAATTCCGGTTCCTAAACTGACTAATACAGCTTTCAAGTATATTTCTGTCAGGAAAGCACATCAAAACTTAATTTTCCCAAATCAAGTTAAGAACAATACCCTATTAATTCACAACTTTCCAATTTCTTGCTCTCTCGAGTGAAATTGGACTTTTTAGATGTACTTTAATGTCGGCCACACACTAATGCAGTAGAAACAAGAATTAATAGAACAACATAGAAGAAGAAGAAGAAAACCATAAAATTAATAATCAAAATTCATCACAAATGTTCATAACCTCAGCAAGGAAGAGAATTAGCCACTCATTTGTGGATTGATCATCCTAAAACAAGTGTAAATCATGCATACAATTGATAGAAAGAAGAAAGGAAGAGAAGAAATCCCTTAGCTTTTTCGTCCCTCAACTGTTTCTAACCCACGTCCTAGCTCCACCAAGTCTGAACTGATTAAAATAAACCTAAATGTGCTATTTATACTAGTGGGAAATTTTTCCCGGAATAACAAGCAACGTGTCACGGAGGTCAACACGGAGCACTGCCTCCGTGACACGCATGGACGCGGACCTTCACTGGAAATCCAGGGTCCGGTAAAATAGCCTCAACGTGGCACGGAGTCTAACGCGGAGGCCTATCTCCGTGCCACGGAGCTGTTGCGAGGCCACACTGGAATTGCCCTTTAATTTCCTCTCCAGGCAGTGTGCCTCCGCGATGGTAGCGTGGCACGGCTCCATCGCGGAGCCCCTATACTTTGTCTTTTCCATGCTCGCATCCAAGTCCAACTCCGATATAGTTCCAACATGCATTTTAGCTCCTAAAAATCATATTTTCCTGCAAAACAAATGCTAATCATGTTGGTTAGTATAAATTCGCATTTTATTACCAACTACATGAGAATATATACACATTGCACAACAAACAAGGCAAAAATGATACGTTTGAGTATCACTTGGGCATATAAATCTGCCCAAGATCAGCGACTTATGCTTCCCATATCTCCCTAAGAAAGAACCTATCTAGGAAGGCTATTACGAACTCACCCTAATCAACTGGAGTTGCACTTGCCCCATGACCTTCCTTCCACTGCTTGTACCATACGTGGGCTACTCCTTTTAGCTGGTAGGAGGCCAAATATGCACTCTCCTCTTCGAAAATCCCCATAATTTGAGTGATATTCTAGATCTCCTCAATGAACTCTTGTGGATCTTCTTCCACCTTAGAACCATGAAACTCCAGCGGATTCATCCTGGTGAAGTCTCGCACCCTAGCAGCTGCAACACTCCCATTAGGATTCACGGGAGCAACCGCCTGCTAGTTGACTTAATTCATCATGGCTTGTACCAACATCTGAAAGGAACCCCTAAATCAGCATGAGTAATTTATTCATTTAGAGTGACTGCTGGAGCTAGTGGGGACGGTTAATTCCCATTGCCATTTCTCCTTCCACTGTCTCTTCTAGGAGGCATTTTCTGCAAACACGTATAGCACGAGTTGGAAGAGTAAGGAGAGTTGGACATTATTGCACGATACAGAACATCAAAGAAGGGAAGTTTCCTAAAATGTCTCATAACCTCTTTGTCATAAGTATGGCGCGCTTCATACCCATGAAAAAGACTCTACTTAATGCATGTTCAGCCACCTTATGCCACACCTAAACCTGATCTAATACCAAGTTTGTGACCACCCGAGCATAGACCTCGGATGTGAGATGAGACCTGAAACCATGGATGGCTCCAAGCTAACCCATGGTATATGCATAACATAAGCATAAGCGTACAAACTAAATGGAAGCAAATCAAGAGAAAAAACATAATCAAAATAAGTCTGAGATATTATAAATTGTAAAGCTGAGACAACAAGTCAAACCACTGGACATCTATATATGATACTATGAAAAATCTATAAAACATAAGATGAGTAGAAGGGACAGGCGCCCAACTAGCTTTGCTAAGTATGGAACTGGAATGAATACAAAAAACATAAATCAAAACTCATGTCCTCGGATGATATGGACTCACCAATCTAAGCTAAATCAGAAAAAAGAGCATATCTAGCGGCGGAGCTGAGACTGAACACCCGAACCCTATATCATGAGATGATATAGCATGAATATATGTGGTCAGTACTTTGAATATACCGAGTATGGAGGATAAGTAAAACATGAAACCAAGGATAACGTGCTAAAAATCATGATTGTGATATAGTCATAAAACATGAGATTTTCATCATAAATAGACGTATAATGACCCAAGGCTTTTAATAACAATATCATAAAGCTTAGCATGTTTGAAATCATAAATAAACCTCATAAATTGATCAACAAGTCAAAAACACTATGAGTTACTAAATCATAAAACAAGAACATGAAGTAACATGGGATGGGCTGAGAGGTTCTCATAATCGACATACACCAAGTGAACGTCATGGAGCCCAACCAGTAATCCTGCTCGTGAGGGTGTTCTTACCTTGCCAAAGGTAAGAATTATGACTGGCATGAATTCACTCATGAGCCATCCAGAAGAAAAGAGACACTCTCAACTAGCGAGGACCCCTTTTCCTTCAAGCGAAGGGAGACACTCTCAACTGGCGAGGACCCCTTATCCTATAGTGGAACATCGTGTAGTACTTGGGCTAGTCCACACCCGCATTCGCTCGGTGCTTCATACTATTCAAAAAACATCATAGTGCTCTTAATCATACTTGAAATATGGTAGGTTTGCATGGGATATTTTATAAACATGTATATTCATAAATGCCTTGACATATGTGAACTAGCCATGAAAACTATGTTGAAAATTCAACCATGATACATAAACTTACAATTCTTGAGATCCATGCATAATTGAGTAGAACATGCTAACTTGAAAATAGAGAATCATAGGAGTTTTTCTAAGAAATCAATCCAATCATAATCATAAAATATATGTAGAATCGTGAGAAAATCAACCATTAAATATTATAGAGTTTTTGAATAGAAAGGGTCTAACCCTCGAAATTTATGAAAATCGAAATTGGAGTCTTACGAGAATTGAATTCATGGGATTAAGTTTGAGACTGGGACTAAGGGTGAAATAACTACCTTATTTGTAATCCCACATACCTGGGCTTGCTGATATCTTGACCTAAGGTTAAGACCTAAGAGACTTGGAGAAGATGAACCCTAACTTCCTTGAGAAACTTTAGAGCTTGATTTTTAATCTACGGTATTTGGAGAGAGGAATGAGAGCTTAGGCAAGCTAAAAAACTTTAATATACCACTTAGAAAACCTAAAACGATCTTGTTTAGTAGTTAAAAGCATAGGAAGTCATTAAAATACCCCTGAAAACTCATACTTCAAATTTACTGACTAGTTTGTCACGGGTCACACCACGAGTCGTTGGTTGTCACCACAACTCGTGGTGACCATCTGTCACTTGCTGGATTAGTTTTCTAATTTTTGGTCTTTCTCATCATGGCTTGTCATAATGGTTCATCATTGGGTAAGTGAATCCGTCTTGCACATTCTCTAAAATTTATCTCGCGGTTTATCATGCTGAGTCTTTATATGGTCCAGCTAGTCGTCCCATGACTTATTAAGTCAGGACCTTAGACTTCCTTGGAAATGACGACTCATGACCACAAGTCGTATAATCACACCATGAGTCATGGTAGGGACTCGTGGTCTAGGGGAGAAAATTACTAAGGCTTACCATGACTCACATGATGAGTCGTCATGACATACCACGACTCGTCACTCGAGTCATTTTGTGGAAAAGTGTAGGTTTTTCCTACTGATTTCTACTTCAAGTCTAGGATTTGATCTTAGGGACTTTTAGGTTGTTACACCAGGTAGCTCTGAAGGTACAAGGACAAACCAATAGCTTGAAAGTGAGCAATATAGATATATGTGTTCTATACACAAAAAATATGTTCCTCATGTAAATCTATTATTGCTAATAATAATATAGCCTCTCCTATAGATAATTATAATTTCCCCGAAGGCATCAACAACACACAAGTAGCCTAATCATAATCAATTTAATGGCAAGAGACATATACGAGTGATTTTTATATCGCGTCTAACATAAGGTCTCTAAGAACTGATTTCTAATCCTGACAAAGGAAATATATAAATAACTTTAGTATACAACAAAAAACAAATATGGATACAAGTAAAACAATGATGATAATCAAGCCATAATGGTCTTACGTTCTAACAAAACTTGTCGAAGGAGGTTAAACCTTCACATACCTTATTTTTAGTTCCTCGACACTATAGAAGTCTTCGCTTATACCTGCACTTCCACAAGAACCACAAAGGAGCTCACAGTAATCAGTAATGATTGCTACAACTCACAAATAAGAAAATACGCAAGAGAATCAACATCGATAAGATTTCTCACAACAAATGACACGACCCAAATTGATGGGATCATACGGGCACCTACTCAAATCTAGTTCAACAGGAGAACCCTTTTTAAAAACAACCTTTTAGCCAATAATCATAATAACATCAATATGACTGAACTCTATTCAAATGTAATCAGCTTTTCAAAATATTCATCCTTAAATCAACATAACTATACATCAATGTTCCCAACCAACTCTTTTGAAATGATCTATTCTAGATACGTACAAGAGCTCTACTAAGAATACATGACAATAAAGAAAAGGAGTAGCTTCATCTACGTAAAGAATGCAGAAGCTAATGATGAGTATTGCCACATCAATCCTTAGACTGCAAATCACCTTCCATAACCTACACCCAAAAAGATGTAGCCAGGTAGTATCAGTACACCACACATATTGGTAGGCATTATGGCCAACTAAAATTAGTTTAGATAATAATATAAAATTAATATGCAATCAATTCATCAGTTTTAAACAACAACAAAGTATACTATCAATCCAATCACATTATATTTATTTATCCATGTAATCTAAAAACAAACCTATGCTTCCTAACTAGATATTAACTACAAGGTTGGCTTGCATACTATATAGACCTCATTGCTGCGATCTCGCCATAGCGGGATTTTTATCACTACGGTATTGCTCTAAAGAGTAGCTCGAGTTTTATGGAAACCTTTATTTTTCTTACTTCATTAATTATATATTGTCTAATATTTTTCAAAACTATAGCAAACTACCCTCCATTAAATATCTATTCCCCAACTTTCATCATCGTATAATTACTTATTCTATTCCTTTTTTTAATGAAAACATTCCCAAAGTTAGGATCAACTTGGCAACAACATATAAAATATGTATGCCAAAAATTTAGATTGCAAATATTAATTCATCAAACACCAAGGTTTACAATATAAGTAAGATACAATTATGCAACAAATTCATGTACACACACAACATACAAGTAGATAGACCCTGTCTCATCATCTCATATCATCGGATGTCTATATACATAATAGTAGCATCTATATACACATATCAGTATCATACTTTTTATCTCATGTTATACCTGTGACTGATTTGGTTACACAAACGTATGTATATCATAATATACTCGTTTTGATCTTTTTCACACAACCATATGTGTATAGTAACATACCTATGCTGATCTATGTCATATAGTTATTTGTATATCATAACATAGTTGTACGTACACCACAACTAAACACATCTTTACACATATGCCATAGGGTCTTATAATTTCCTTTATAATCACGACCTTTAGGGGACTCTAGAAATCCATATATTGTACCGATGCGATACCCCTTCACATTCATATGCTCGTTCGATGCTCATCTCCTACTCGAGCCACTCATATCTATCTGCATGCCTGGATACTCACCTCGGGCATAAGCCACTCATCTCAGAGTATGTATATATACTCGAGAAATCTAAATTCCCTCTCATACGAATTGCAATACCCCGGGAACCCAAGGATCAGACTGTGAGTCAAATGGTGACAAATTGAAAATTCAAGTTGCAGGCACAAATTGAGTCATTGGACGACTCGTGAGACTAGCCTATGAGTCTTTAGGTGGCTCTTGGGGAAGGCTAGTGAAGAGTATGAAGTTGGAGGATAAGGGTTCCCACTAGCGAGGGAACAACTCGTGGTCACCACAAGTCGTCAGGTCAACCGTGGGGTAAGGGTGTGTGAAAATAGAAGGGGTCAACCAGTGCACTTAACGGGAGGAGGCCACGACTCGTCATGTCAGGCAACGAGTCATGGTATGTGTCATTGGATGATATACAAGTAAACTGGCACAAGGATGAGGAAGTGTACCCGATGGGTAACCCAATGAGTTGTTGGCCCTGGAAACATCCGTCAGGTCGTCCTTTAGGACCACCTGGCAGTGTTTTCCTGCGAATTCAGTAAGGGTATTTTCATAATTCTTAAGTTCATAAGACCTATAATATATTGTTTAAGGCTATATTTACAGGGTTT
Organism: Datura wrightii; assembly: GCA_035772735.1. Lineage (NCBI taxonomy): Eukaryota > Viridiplantae > Streptophyta > Magnoliopsida > Solanales > Solanaceae > Datura > Datura wrightii. The sequence continues at coordinate 153,277,546 of JASDFA010000018.1, forward strand.
TAAGAGGGGACAACCTATTTTAAGCTAATTCATTCCATGCATGCAAACTTGAGAGATGGAAGAGAGGATTTAGAGTAAGTTTTGAAGGTATCCATTGGAATATCATTTTGGGCAATTAGAGAGGTGGTAAAATCATTCCCTCCTAGGTATATAAGGTTATGAGTGGGTGTCTTCTTTCACACCATGCCTAATTTCTATCAAATCATGAAAATCACCCATGATCAAGTTATGGGGTTTTTATCCAATTGCCTGGTTCTTCAATTTCTATATATGGGTATGATTAAATTATATCTATATTGATGAATTGTGAAGCTTGAGCAGATTTTTAAATTATTTTCAATCCAAATTATGTTTTTTTCTAAATTATGAAATTGAATGTCCATGGATGAGAAGTTCATGAAAGAAGAGAATGATGATGAATGTATGATGTTGATGATGAGATTTGATGATAAAAAGCATGTTTCTAGAGCTACCCATGATTATGATATCATTTCCAAAATAAATTGAGTAGATCCAAGTATGATAAATCTTTGGGCAATGCCCATATGTTGATTTAAAATAATGATTTTTCCTAAATAAGCTTATCATATTGTTTGGAGCGAAGTCTCCCAAATTTCATATTATTAGCTTGTGGTATGTTGAGTTAAATATTCCTAGATATAGCTTACCACATGATTTGGAATAGATGCTCCCACTTATATTTGAGCTTGTGGTATGTTCGAGATAGAGCTTCTCATATGCAGGAATTCATAATTGAGATGTATGTTATCATTGAGCTTCATTTTATACGATGTCGAGTCTATGCATGATTTCATTATTGAGCTTTGTCAAATGACAACATTGAGCTTCATTCATACTATGTTGAGTTTATGCATGATATCATTGTTGAGCTTTGTCAATAGATGATGTTGAGCTTTGTTATATACGATGTAAAACATTGCATGTTTTTGAGAAGAGTCTAGCACAGAGCGGGCTAAGGATTGATCATCCTATGCCCCAGAACTATGTGCCAACATAGGTTGATACATATATATTATTGGGACCTCCCTTTTGAGCTATTCCCAGCCCAAATGGCCCATGAGCTTGATATCGATATCATGGTAGCGTCCTTAGACCTGGCAAGGTTCTGGACGGCTTTAGCCACTTAAGTGTGATAGTTGCGACCACGTAAGCTTTGTCGTGGTTTGTCAGTTAAGTGACAAGTCTCCCATTATTTGTATGATTCGGATTTGCATATTCATTTGTCATGATTATTACTATAAGCATGCATGTTCTAAAATCAAGATTTGACTCATTGTTCAGCTTTTATCATAAATGTTACATTTCATCTTTGAGTCATTCGAGTTAGTCATGATATTATAAAGCTATCCATGGTCATGTCATGATAAGGTTGCGATCTTATAAGGAATCGTTCCTCATAGATGTGAAAGCTTATGATCTGTTATGAAATGTTTTAAATGATTTACCTTACTTGAGCGGTTTTATTTATCTTGCATACTCGGTACATTTCATGTACTGACCACATACTTTCTATGCTATATCATTTCATGACACAGGAATCCACTAGCAGCTTCAGCCCCGATCTTAGGCAGCTTCGGGAGTTCATATCTGCTCAGGATTGGTGAGTCCTCATCTATCAAGGACTAGACTTTCAGTTTCTTTTACGTATTTTAGTTTCAGTATTGTTGAGTTAGTTGGGGTCTTGTCCCATCAACTTATCTAAATTAGAGGCTTTCAGACTTATGTATGTGTAGCTTCGGATGTTATTCTAATGTGATGTTAAATTAGACTTCCACTGGGAGTATATTCACGATTTCATTAGTATGATTAAATGACCTAGTTGTATGCTTATGCCATGGGTCGACTTGGGGTCTCTCGGGGTCCCTTGTCCCATGTCTACGATCTGGGCCTCCGTTCGGGTCTTGACAAACTTAGTATCAGAGCCAAAGATTTGTTGTGTCTTAGGAAGTCTGAAATCCACATTAACTATAGTCTTTTTCATGGGTGTGAAGTGCGTCAAACTTATGATGAAGAGGCTACTAGACATTTAGGAAAGTATTCCCTTCTTTCATGATTTATGTCATGTGATGAAAGGTCTTTATATCCTTCTAATTTGTGTTATTCACGATTGTAGAATCATGGCTCCCCGAAAGATGAATGGGAGGAGTTATGGAGGTGGTGAGGGCCACGAGAATGAAAATGGTTATGGGCATCAACCAGCCCCACCAGTTCAAGAGCCTCAGGCACTGGAGCCAGCCGCTCATGTTGAGTTTTAGGCCGCTATTCAGATGCTTGCGGAGGCCTTGACCACTCAGGTTAATCAACAGGCCGTTGTGCATGTTCTGCAGAATGGCAATCCAGCGGCGGCTCGAGTCAGATACTTCTTGAGGATGAACCCGCCGGAGTTCTTGGGGTCCAAGGTAGATGAAGACCCGCATGATTTCATTGATGAGATTGTCAAGATCACCCAAGTCATGGGTGTGAGTAGTGTTGAATGTGTAGAGTTGGCCTCCTACCAGTTAAAGGGGGTTGCGTATATTTGGTTCCGCTAATGGAAGGACATCAAGGTCGCAGGAGCAGGTCCGACCACATAGGAGGAGTTTCAGGTTGCATTCCTAGATCGGTTCTTCCCTCAGGAGATGAGGGAGCTGAAGACTGATGAGTTTGTAAACTTAAAGCAGGGGAGGATGCAGTACTAGAGTATTCTCTTGATTTCACTCGCCTATCGAAGTATGCCTCAGAGTTAGTGATGGACCAAATGGTGCGGGTGAGCAGATTTGTGCATGGTATAGCAGGGTATTTGGACAAGGAGTGTCGGATTACTATGCCTCAATAGGATATGGACTTCCCTCGCATTGTGTTGTACGTCCAGCAGATGGAGGCCGCACATTTGAGGGAGAGGGAGGCCAAAAGGGCTACGACCGAGGATCACAAATTCTCTCAGCAGAGGTTCGGTAGTGGGCACGATAGCAGACCCACCAGAGATCTCAGCCCCATCATCTTCAACAGTGAGTGTGCCATCCAGGCCCAAACATGATCAGAGAGGGAGAGAGTCAGGCTCGAGGGGTCAGAGCAGCAGACCCGCATATTCTAGTATCCCAGCTTGTCGTAGATGTGGGAGAGGGCACACAGGCCAGTGTTTGGCAGGTTCAGGAGCTTGTTTTGGTTGTGAACAGCCCGGACATATGCTCAGAGATTGTCCAATCCGAGACAGGATTAGGTTGGGGGCCGAGGCCCAGCTTCTAGTTCAGCAGCCCCTCCCCCATGCTCAGCTCATCAGGGGGCATCTACTAGCACAGTTGGCGGTCAGTTCCAGAGCAGGTTCTATGCTTTAGCTTCCCGTCAGGAGTAGGGGGTCTCCCCGGATGTGGTTACTGGCATGTTGCGAGTCTTCCATATTAATATTTATGATTTCTAGATCCAGGGGATACTTTTTCTTTTGTGACACCATAGGTGGCCAGTAGCTTCGGAGTCAGTCTTGATTTCTTGTCAGAGCCCTTCTTAGTTTCTACCCCAATAGGTGAGTCAGTTATGGCTAGGCGGGTGTATAGAGGTTGCCCAGTCTCAGTCCTTCATAAGGTCACCTCAGCAGACTTGATAGAGCTATCCATGATCGATTTCGATGTCAATCTCGGTATGGATTGGCGATTTGCATGCTATGATTCAGTTAATTGTAGAACCCAGGCAGTAGAGTTCAGATTTCCAGGTGATCCAGTCTTAGAATGAAAGGGTAGTACAGTTGTGCCTGTAGGTCCATTCATTTCCTACCTTAAGGTCAGGAAGATGATTTCTAAGGGTTGTATGTACCATCTAGTTAGGGTTAATGATGTGGAGTCTGAGACCCTGACCATCCAGTAAGTACCAGTAGTACGTGAGTATCCAAAGGTCTTTCCTGATGATTTGCCAGGTGTCCCTCCCGAGTGGGAGATTGATTTCGATATAGATCTTCTTCCTGACATGCAGCCTATATCAATTCCGCCCTACAGAATGACCCCAGCCGAGGTAAAAGAGTTGAATAATCAATTGAAAGACCTGTTAGATAAGGGTTTTATTGGGACGAGTAAGCCTCCATAGGGTGCACCGGTGTTATTTGTCCTGAAGAAGGATGGTTCGCTACGAATGTGCATTGATTATCGGTAGTTAAACAAGGCCACCATTAAGAAGAGGTATCCTTTACCCAGGATCGATGATTTTTTTGACCAGCTTCAGGGTGCCAAGTGTTTCTCCAAGATTGATCTCAGATTTGGGTATCACCAGCTCAGGATTCGGGAGAGGGACATCCCGAAAATCGCTTTCAGGACTTGGTATGGTCACTACGAATTTGTTGTTATGTATTTTGGACAAACCAATGCCCCTACAGCTTTTATGGATCTAATGAACAGGGTGTTCAAGGCATATTTGGACATGTTCGTGATTATGTTCATCGATGACATCGTTATATACTCTCGGAGCGAGGAGGAGCATGTCGCTCACTTGAGAGTAGTGCTTCAGACTCTCAACGATCATCAGTTGTATGAAAAGTTCATCAAATGTGAGTTTTGGTTGGACTCTATGCCATTTTTGGGCCATGTGGTATCGAGTAAGGGTATAAAGGTAGATTTTTAGAAAATCGAGGCATTGAAGATTTTGCCCAGACCGGTGAACCCATCAGATATTAGGAGCTTTCTGGGCTTAGCTGGTTACTATCAGAGATTTCTTGAGGGCTTTTCATCTATTGCAGCACCTTTGACCAAGTTAACTCAGAAGAAAGTAAAGTTCCAATGGTTGGAGGTTTGTGGATAAAGCTTCCAAGAATTGAAGACCCGAGTCACTTCAGCACCAGTGTTGGCCCTACCCCACGGTACAGATGGCTTAGTTGTGTATTGTGATGCTTCGAGAATAAGACTTAGGTGTGTGTTGATGCAGCATGGTAAGGTGATAGCATACGCCTCAATATAATTAAAAGTTCATGAAAAGAATTACCCGACCCATGATCTTGAGTTGGCAGCGGTGGTATTTGCCTTGAAGATATGGAGGCATTACTTGTATGGAGTCCACGTGGACGTTTTCATGGATCACAAGAGCTTGAAATATGTTTTCACACAGAAAGATCTCAATCTTCGGCAAAGGAGGTTGTTGGAACTATTAAAGGACTACGACATGAGTGTCCTTTACCACCCGAGCAAGGCTAATGTGGTAGCGGATGCTCTTAGTAGGCTCTCTATGGAGAGTGCGTCTCACATGGATGAGGGGAGGAAGGAGTTGGTGAAAGATATCCATCAACTTGTGAGGTTGGGAGTTAGATTGGTCGACTCGATCGATGGCGGAGTTGTGGTGCAAAACGGATCAGAATCGTCCTTGATGATGGATGTGAAAGCTAGATAAGATGAGGATCTGATTTTGGTAAAGCTGAAGGAAGCCATTGGAATTCATAAGGTGGAGGTCTTCTTCGAAGGGGGATATGGGGTGCTGCGGTACCAGGGTCGTCTATGTGTCCCAAATGATGATGATTTGAGGGACCGAATATTGCATGAGGCACATGGATCCAGGTATTCTATCCATTCGGGTGCCACCAAGATGTATCATTATTTGTGGGAAATATGTTGGTGGAACGACATGAAAAAGGATATTGCAGAATTCGTAGCCAAGTGCCCGAACTGTCAGCAAGTGAAAGTCGAGCATCAAAGACCGGGAGGCATACTTCAGGACATTTTCATTCCCACTTGAAAGTGCGAATAGATTAATATGGATTTCATTACAGGCCTACCTTGTACTCGCTGACACTGTGATTCTATTTGGGTGGTGGTAGACAAGTTGACTAAGGCTTCACACTTTCTACCGGTCAAAACCATAGATTCAGCGGATGATTATGCCAAACTTTATATTTGGGATTTGGTGCGGTTACATGGAGTGCCCTTGTCTATTATCTCAGACTGAGGTACTCAGTTCACCTCTCAGTTTTGGTGATCTTTCCAAAAAGGTCTTAGGACTCAGGTTAAACTCAGCACAGCATTTCATCCGCAAATGGATGGTCAGGCAAAAGAAACAATCCAGACACTCGAGGACATGTTGAGAGCCTGTGTGATGGATTTTAAGGTATTTGGGATGATCACTTACCCTTGATCGAGTTTTCTTACAATAACAGTTATCACTCCAGCATCCAGATGGCACCGTTTGAGGCTCTTTACGAGCGAAGGGGTAGGTTGCCCATTAAATGGTTTGAGGTCGGTGAGGCAACTATGCTAGGACCTGATTCGGTTCATGAGGCTGTGGTGAAAGTTCAGATTATAAGGGACAGGCTAAAAACCGCACAGAGTCATCAAAAGTCATATGCGGATGTGAGAAGGAGAGAGTTGGAGTTCGAGGAGAACGATTGGGTATTTCTTAAGGTGTCTCCCTTGAAGGGAGTCATGCTGTTCGGAAAGAAAGGAAAACTCAGTCCGCGCTATATTGGTCCCTATTGAGTTATGAGAGAGTTGGTAAGGTAGCATATGAGTTGGACTTGCCATCGGAGTTATCTTCAGTTCATCCCGTCTTCCATGTATCTCTCTTGAAAAAGTGCTTAGGTGATCCATCTTTAGTTGTCCCGGTGGAAAGCGTTGGTGGGGGAGACAAACTCAGTTATGAGGAAATTCTTCTTGTAATCTTGGATCATAAGGTTTGGAGGCTGAGGAACAAAGAAGTAGCTTCGGTAAAGGTGTTATAGATAAATCAGCATGTTGAGGGAGCTACATGGGAAGCCAAAGCGGCTATGATGGCCAAATTCCCTCACTTGTTCCCTATCGACTGTTGACACCCAATTTTGACTTCCCTCCGCCTTAATATGCTGCATATATATTTATTTATTTATTTATTTATTTTACACAAATATTTGACTTACTTTTATATTTATAAAATAATTTATTATCATAATGTTGTGAAAATTATTTCAAGTTACATATATATGACTTATATTAATTTTAAGTTTTGATATTAAATAATTATGCCGTATATAATGTATTTCGTTTTAATATGCGCCCTTATCTTGAAATATATATTTATTTAATAAACTATTTACTGTTATACCCCGTAAGATTTCTGACACTTAGATGGCCTATTCGCACGGTGATTAAGCATATTTGAAAGCCATACGTGCTAGAGAAAGGCCCAGGAAAGGATCGGATGGATAACTTGTCGAACCATCGCGGAAGGAGCCGAGGAAGAGCCCCTCCGCGATGGCAACGTGTCACGGAGGTGGAGCCTCCGCGTTGGCTCCATGACACGTTGGCCCTGTCCAGGCTCAAGTATATAAAGCCCCACTTCGGTTTTAATTCATTTTAAACTTATAAAATTTCCAGAAAACGCAGAGGAACAGAGGAGAACGAAGAAGGTAAATATATTTTCATCCGATTACGCTGCTGAACGCAGTCCAAACTCAAATTAACCTCAGATACCGCGGTATTTAGCAGCAGAGAGCATTCCTACGAATTTAGTTTCACGAAATACGGTCGATGAATTGTCGAGCTACCGGACTAAGGTAAGTGGAATTTCTCCAAACTAGTGTCTATGTGTTCCTAGCTGTTAAGTGAATACTTCTCTCTTCTGGACTTCTGAAAAATAGCGAGTTTTCGACCTTCTTTCGATAAGCCTAAGTTTAGGCTATAATTATATCGAAAGTGATGTCGTCCTTCAGAATAAAGGTGTATTTAGTACTGATTGATATATATATATATATGAATGCAGTTGGGAGGAATAGCTGAAATACTGACCAAGCTACGCCAGTTAGTCGGGAAATCAAAAGCGAAGGTATGTAAAGTTAGTTTCCTCGGCAAGTTAGTAAGCTCGGTATAGTAAAGTAATTTAAAGGCCAGTAGAATATTCAGAAGTCATGTGTTATGTTTACTACGAATGTTGGTACGATATTAGAAGCATTATGTTATAGTTAGCGCGAAACTTGCTAGCACGATATAGATTCTAATACAAGTGTTAGGAACTGCACAGCATGCTCAGTATGTGATGTAATACAGAATGTTAGGATATTATCGTATTCAGTTGAAACCCAGTAAAGCAATGTAATATCTATAAGCCATCTCAGAAGTAGAATGATAGGTTAAAATGAAGTTTAGAAAGCATATTAGAAATAGTAAATCATGTTACTGTAGAAACTCAGTATACAACATGGTTTTCAGCAGAAAGACTATATCTTGTTCAGTATTAGACTCAGTATAGTATGGCAGAAGATTATATTTATACATACATACTATTATCAGTCTCAGCATGTATTAAGTACGTATATATTACCATCACTAGTTCAGCACATAGTATGTACGGATACTTTACTACTATTAGCTTTAGTATGTGGGATATGCAGATAGTATTACTAGTTGAGACCGTTGTATTGTTTTGGGGTTGGATTACCTAGCATCCATGACCGCCCCAGGGTTAATAGCTATATCGACTCATCCGCCAGAGGACGAGGATACGTCGCTCTACGGAGTGGCATACCGTCCCACAGGGGACGAAGATGGGATGCCAGTTTTCCCCATATTGTGCCTTGGTCGGCCCTTACACACCCCTGTCGAGCGGATACGCCCGGGTGTTGATTCAGGAGTCCTCTGGACTTAGGTACAGTTATAGTCAGGGGTTCAGCAAGCCTAAGTGCATACCCAGGGGACCAGCAGGATGCTTATAGTTATTATAGGAGATGGGATGACCGGGGTAGGGGTATAGATTGCGTGCTGGTTGTACCTCCCGGCTTATGGGGGCCGAGCAAGGTTTGTGTATGCTATGTTATGTTATGATATGTTATGCCATGTGATATGAGACACGAGTAGATCGACAGTATAATGATATATCTTCAGGTATGGCTCCTACTCCTTCCAGTACAGTTAAGAGTAGGCATAGTTTTACATTTCCAGTCAGTTAGTCTATTCCTTCCTATTTTAGTTCTATCAGTTGTGTTGTTGCTTTCAGATATTTCTTTCAGTTGTTGTTTTACATACTCAGTACCAGTGGTACTGACGCCCGGTGGGGCGCTGCATTACTTGCCTGCAGGTACTCATAGACGAGGAGGCAATCCCTCGTGATTCCTGTCAGCGATCGAGTATTCAGCTCCTGTCATCTGGAGACTAAATTCCAGAGGTGTATTTCGTTTTCTTTTGTTATACAGTACGGGTAGGTCGGGGCCCTGTCCCGATCATTTCTTTTATTATTCCTAGAGGCTTGCAGTCTGTATATATTTCCTTGTGGTCAGATGAGCCGGATGTGCGAGGCCGTGCAGTTGTATAGCTGTTAGTACTTTTGTTTCCTTTATGTTGGCCGTGTGGGGCAAAAGCTTGACAATAGTGGTGACCTTGCCGGTCACGTAGCTATCCAGTATTTCATTGTTAAGTTACAGATAACTAGAAAGCGTGGTGGCCTTGTCGGCCCGCATAGGTTTCCCTATATTATTATGTTTCTGGTTAGCTGTCAGCACAGGTACTGGTGGCTATAGGCCTAGTCGGCCGGAGGCTGTATTTACAGCCGTCATATAGCCCATTGTTTTCCTGAATTTGAGTTAGAGCCAGCCAAGCACCAGATGTGCTCAGGCTCAGCAGTCTAGCAATTCAGGTCCTAGTAGGGCACCAGGTGCCAGTCATACCCCCCAAGGCGGGGTGTAACAAATTTGGTATCAGAGAAGGTCGTGTCTCAGGGAGTCTGCAAGTCGTGCTAAGTAGAGTCTTATCTAAGGATGTGTTGTGCACCACATACTATAGGCAGGAGGCTGCGAGGCATAATAGGATGGTTACCCTTCTTTCATACTCAGTCGTGCCATAGCACAGTACAGTACAGGGTTGGTCCTTTGAAAACTTATCATATCCTTTGAATACAGATACAAGTCAGACCAGCGAAATCCTATTCCAGGCAGAAGATCAGATATAGCAACAGGAGAGAACATCAGCCAGTTACAAGGTAACTACAGCAGCAGGAGGAGGTAACAGGGACCTCCCAATGTTATCTTTTTATTGGTGCCATCCCCAGTATATGTCGATAACTTCAGGATAGGAAGTCATAATCATAACGTATAAATGAGTTGATTTATTTGTTAGATATATATATATATATATATATATATATATATATGACCTAATTAAGATAGTAGACAATATTAGATTATCGGATAAGTGTGAGGAAGAGAGGGAAATGTCGGATTCCCACCTCCATTCCTTCAGGTGTGGTATAGTTCCATGTCTTCATTTCGTTGCAGTAAGAAAAAGTCATTCCTACCCCTTAGTTTGGATCCCAGTGTAGCAAAGGGCATAAGGATTGAGATGATGTTGCCAAAAGCAGGCAGTAAGTGAAAGGTGGATTGGTTGATTCCAGAAAGTGTTAGAAAGAGTAAGGGGCCCTTATGATTATGTAAGTTGTGCAGACCCTCACGGTGATAAGTCAAAAGAGCAAGCAAGACTACTAGCTTACTCGAAGTAGGTGTAGGAGATCTGTCAATGATGGATTCCCAGTAAGAGTCAAGTTCAAGTCAGGAAAGGGTTGAATCCGCCATGGCATGCTAACGACGACAGGGTATGTCTACAAGATAATAGTTATAATCTTAGTTGTGATATCAAAAGACAGGGAGATTATATGAATAAGATGGGTCCGACTGCAAGTCAGAAGAAGTATAGGTTGGAACTTGACTGGCAACCTTATTGACAGTGTAAGGAAGGTACCTTGAACCCCATAGCCCAGTTTAAGGAAGATGAAGGTGAAGAGCATGAATACTAGATTTTGAGGGGAAATCAGAATCACCTCTAGATTGATAGAACATCGTGTATTAAGGACTAAACCTTAGACGAACAACTAAGAGACAGTAAGGTTGTAGTTTAGAATGTTGCGGTATGTCCGCCTAAGGAGAAGGTAAGAGAGTACCGAACCAGAGACTCCAACCTAGTGTGGCCCAGAGACAAGGTCCAACAGATAGTCACGGGCCTTAATATAATGCCAAGTAAGGCCACAAGGTTCGGATGTTGACCCACATTGTAAGAGTGGCGAAATTTCAAATAGCAGATCATAGCTAAAGTGCATGTGTGTTGCTTCCAGAATGGGATGAAAAAAAAAACATCCCATGAAATGATACGAGAGGATATGAGATATCATTAGACCGTAGGAGCGGTATACCATGTGCAGTATGAAGTTCAGTAAGGCATGTTAGAGATTATGTATCACCACAAAATTCAGTATGTATTGTACATAGTAGTTGACATATATATATCTACAGATGATAGATATGATGTAAGTAGTTGGCAACGGGGGTTACAATCACACAGATTTTGGTTAGCTGCTAGGAAATATATACAGATCGTACTGCAGGACCCCTCACCAAAAGAGAGGGTGGCACGTTAAGTGGTCGTACATTGTTTTCCTAGCCCTGTATGTGAGAGTCGGCCTTAGTCAACCTAGCAGCTATTATGCGGAACACCCCGCAAGTCAGCCGACCGTCTCAGTCAGACAAACCTGTGAGCACCCCAAGAAAGAGTCCGTATCAGTAGTCAGTGACGGACTAGTACTTCAGCTGGTTCTCGTAAGGTATTCAGATACAGAGCCCTAACAGAAGGCCAATCTTTACAGAATGGCTCATAAGACCGAGAATTTCCAAGAACAGTAATATAAATCCAAGGGGGTACGAATAAGGCATAACAAATTGGTAGTGCTCTGCTAGCACAGTGTTTACTACGACAAGGAGATCGGTAGGTTCCCTATGAAGATCCAGGGACGGATCGCCTAAGAGTAGGTTGGACTAAGCACAACATCACAATTGTTCAATTAGGAGGACGAAACAGTTAGCTGTCCACAACCCCGCAGTTATGCAAGAGCTACAGATGTCCGAGTAGGACATGTAGAGCATCGTTAGACTACTGCAGCATTCGGATCATCTAACCCAGTTATTTAGCTAGTCAAGATTATTCAGCCAGACTATTAGAGATCATAATCATTGTCAGGATCCTCTGATCAGATACGGGCACATGGTGTGCAGATAGTCATTCAGGTTTCCTTAGCAACAAGTAGCCTTAGGATGCGGCCAGAAGGCCAGATAAGCTCTAGCTATACCGGTAGATTACTTGTCAGATTCTCCGGTATAATAAACCAGTATGACCGTTAGTTATATGTCAATTTTTCTAAATGTGAGTTTTGGCTGAGTTCAGTAGCCTTTATGGTCACATTGTGTCGGAGGCTGGTGTACAGGTAGATACACAGAAAATCGAAGCAGTGAAGACATAGCCCAGACCTACCACTCCGATCGAAGTACGCAATCCCTGCGGTTAGCCGGGTACTACAGAGGGTTTGTGGAAGGATTTTCCACCTTAGCAGCACCTCTGACTAAATTGATACAGAAGGCAGCAAAGTTCCAGCAGACTGAGGCGTGTGAGCAGAACTTCCAGGAGTTAAAAGACAGGTTAACATCAGCCCCAGTGTTAGTATCGCCAGAAGGTACAGAGGGTTGATGCAGCATGGTAAGTAATAGCTTATGCTTTCAGGCAGTTGAAAAAAAAAACATGAAAAGAATTATCTTACCCATGACCTGGAGTTAGCTGCAGTAGTTTATGCCTTAAAGAGTGAATATTTTGTATCACCTAGTAAGGGCTAATATGGTAGCAGATGCCCTTAGCCGTAAATCTATGGGGAGTTGGCATACCTGCAGCCTGAACAGCGAGAATTGGCCCGAGAATTACACCAGTTAGCCGGTTTAGCCGTTCACATAGCAGAAATAAAGGACAACAGAGAAGTAATACAGAATGTCGCAGTGTTGTCTTTAGTGGTGGAAGTAAAAGAATGGCGGTATGGGGACCCTAGCCGGGTTCAACTTGAACACAAGGTTCAGCAAGGAGAGGTGACATATTTTCAGGTAATCGGGGGTGAAGTGTTGCAATGTAAAGGCCTCATTTGTGTTCTAGATATTTTGAGGCTTCGCCAGCAGATTATGAGCGAGGCGCATTACGCCCGCTATTCTCTCCACCCAGGCGCGAAGAAAATGTAGCATGATATCAAGAAAACTACTGGTGGCCAGGTATGAAAAGAGAAATTGCTAAATTTGTAGCTCAGTGTCCTAACGGCCAACAGGTGAAAGCAGAACATCAGAAACCAGGCGGTTTGACCCAGGACATAGCTGTGCCTCTCTGGAAATGGGAAGCAGTAAACATGGACTTTGTAGCAGGATTACCCCGTACCAGGCATAGACATGATTCAATCTAGGTATTGTTGACAGACTGACGAAATCAGCCCACTTCCTTCCAATAAAATCTACTTTCTCTGCCAAAGATTACACCGAATTATATATCAGAGAAATAGTTAGATTACACGGTGTTCCAGTATCTATTATCTCTGATAGAGGAGCACAGTTTAAGGCTAGATTTTGGCAGTCATTTCAGAGAGGTCTGGGGATGCAGATTAATTTGAGCACAGCATTCCATCCTCAGACAGATGGGTAGGATGAACGCACAATTCAGACGCTCGAAGATATATTGCGAGCGTGTGTGCTAGACTTTGGAGGTAGCTGGAACGAGCATTTTCTGTTAATTGAATTTGCTTATAATAATAGCTATCACTTAGCCATCCAGATGGCATCTTTCGAAGCATTATACGGGCGAAAATGCAGATCGCCGATTGGTTGGTTTGAAACAAGAGAATCAGCGTTGGTTGGGCCAGACATCGTTCAGCAGTCAGAAGAGAAAGTAAAAACTTATCAGAGAACACCTACACAGAGTCGGCAGAAATCATAGGCAGATGTATGGCGCAGGAACTTGGAATTTGATGTAAATGACTAGGTATTTTGAAAGTATCTCCAATGAAAGGGGTGATGAGATTCGGCAAGAAAGGTGAGCTCAGCCCGAGGTTTGTTGGGCCTTATCAGATTTTTCGAAGGATAGACCGAGTACCATATGAGTTGAACTTGCCTCCAGAATTAGAATCCGTTCATTCGGTCTTCCATGTATCTATGCTGAGGAAATGCATAGAAGACCCATCCAGAGCAGCCCTAGTCCTGGATAACCAGGGTACAGAAGAGCTGGCCTATGGAGAGGTTCCAGTAGCTATCCTAGACAGACAGATTCGTAGATTGAGAACTAAAGATATTGCATCTGTCAAGGTATTGTGGCGTAATAGGAACCGAGAGGAGATGACTTGGGAGGCGAAGGAAGATATGAAAGCTAGATATCCTCACTTATTCCAGGCCTGGTCAGGCGACAGGTATGTCCATGTCATTACTTATGCAATACCTTATAGTTGTGTATGAATAAATGAGAGAGATTGATGCTTAGCTATCCAGTGAATCCTAAACTATTGTGTGCAGTACCTGTATTGAACTTTTCTGCGTTTCAGGTTTTTGCTATAGTCCATATTACAGGGGAGACTCTGCCAAAATTTTTCTAAACAGGTAAGTTAAGAAGTCCTCTAGATAGCAGTGTTCATTCGAGGACGAATGTTCTTAAGGGGGGGAGAATGTTATACCCCGTAAGATTTCCGACACTTAGATGGCCTATTTGCACGGTGATTAAGCATATTTGAAAGCCATACGTGCTAGAGAAAGGCCTAGGAAAGGATCGGACGGATAACCTGTCGAACCATCGCGGAAGGAGCCGAGGTAGAGCCCCTCCGTGATGGCAACGTGACACGGAGGTGGAGCCTCCGCGTTGGCTCCGTGACACGTTGGCCCTGTCCAGGCTCAAGTATATAAAGCCCCACTTCGGTTTTAATTCATTTTAAACTTATAAAATTTCATGAAAACGCAGAGGAACAGAGGAGAACGAAGAAGGTAAATATATTTTTGTCCGATTACGCTGCTGAGCGTAGTCCAAACTCAAATTAACCTCAGATACCGAGGTATTTAGCAGCAGAGAGCATTCCTACGGATTTAGTTTCACGAAATACGGTCGATGAATCGTCGAGCTACCGGACTAAGGTAAGTGGAATTGCTCCAAACTAGTGTCTATGTGTTCCTAGCTGTGAAGTGAATACTTCTCTCTTCTGGACTTCTGAAAAATAGCGAGTTTTCGATCGCCTTTCGATAAGCCTATGTTTAGGCTATAATTATATCGAAAGTGATGTCGTCCTTCAGAATAAAGTTGTATTTAGTACTGATTGATATATATATATATGAATGCAGTTGGGAGGAATAGCTGAAATACTGACCAAGCTACGCCAGTTAGTCGGGAAATCAGAAGCGAAGGTATGTAAAGTTAGTTTCCTCGGCAAGTTAGTAAGCTCGGTATAGTAAAGTAATTTAAAGGCCAGTAGAATATTCAGAAGTCATGTGTTATGTTTACTACGAATGTTGGTAAGATATTAGAAGCATCATGTTATAGTTAGCCCGAAACTTGCTAGCACGATATAGATTCTAATACAAGTGTTAGGAACTGCACAACATGCTCAGTATGTGATGTTGTACAGAATGTTAGGATATTATCGTATTCAGTTGAAACCCAGTAAAGCAATGTAATATCTGTAAGGCATCTCAAAAGTAGAATGATAGGTTAAAATGAAGTTTAGAAAGCATATTAGAAATAGTAAATCATGTTACTATAGAAACTCAGTATACAGCATGGTTTTCAACAGAAAGACTATATCTTGTTCAGCATTAGACTCAGTATAGTATGACAGAAGATTATATTTATACATACATACTATTATCAGTCTCAGCATGTATTAAGTACGTACATATTACCATCACTAGTTCAGCACATAGTATGTACGGATACTTTACTACTATTAGCTTCAGTGTGTGGGATATGCAGATAGTATTACTAGTTGAGACCGTTGTATTGTTTTGGGGTTGGATTACCTAGCATCCATGACCGCCCCAGGGTTAATAGCTGTATCGACTCGTCCGTTAGAGGACGAGGATACGTCGCTCTACGGAGTGGCATGCCGTCCCACAGGGGACGAAGATGGGATGCCAGTTTTCCCCATATTGTGCCTTGGTCGGCCCGTACACACCCCTGTCGAGCGGATACGCCCGGGTGTTGATTCAGGAGTCCTCCGGACTCAGGTACAGTTATAGTCAGGGGCTCAGCGAGCCCAAGTGCATACCCAGGGGACCGGCAGGATGCTTATAGTTATTATAGGAGATGGGATGACTGGGGTAGGGGTATAGATTGCGTGCTGGTTGTACCTCCCGGCTTATGGGGGCCGGGCAAGGTTTGTGTATGCTATGTTATGTTATGATATGTTATGCCATGTGATACGATACATGAGTAGATCGACAGTAGAATGATATATCTTCAGGTATGGCTCCTACTCCTTCCAGTACAGTTAAGAGTAGGCATAGTTTTACATTTCCAGTCAGTTAGTCTATTCCTTCCTATTTCAGTTCTATCAGTTGTGTTGTTGCTTTCAGATATTTCTTTCATTTATTGTTTTACATACTCAGTACCAGTGGTACTGACGCCCAGTGGGGCGCTGTCTTACTTGCCTGCAGGTACTCATAGACGAGGAGGCGATCCCTCGTGATTCCTGTCAGCGATCGAGTATTCAGCTCCTGTCATCCGGAGACTGAATTCCAGAGGTGTATTTCGTTTTCTTTTGTTATATAGTACGGGTAGGTCGGGGCCCTGTCCCGATCATTTCTTTTGTTATTCCTAGAGGCTTGTAGTCTGTATTTATTTCCCTGCGGTCAGATGAGCCGGACGTGCGATGCCGTGCAGTTGTATAGCTGTTAGTACTTTTGTTTCCTTTATGTTGGCCGTGTGGGGCCATAGCTTGACAGTAGTGGTGACCTTGCCGGTCACGTAACTATCCAGTATTTCATTGTTAAGTTACAGATAACTAGAAAGCGTGGTGGCCTTGTCGGCCCGCATAGGTTTCCCTATATTAATATGTTTCTGGTTAGCTGTCAGCATAGGTACAGGTGGCTATAGGCCTAGTCGGCCGGAGGCTGTATTTACAGCCGTCATATAGCTCATTGTTTTCCTGAATCTTAGTTAGAGCCAGACAGGCACCAGATGTGCTCAGGCTCAGCAGTCTAGCAGTTCAGGTCCTAGTAGGGCACCAGGTGCCAGTCATACCCCCCAAGGCGGGGTGTGACATTTACATAATTTTCCTAAATTTTACAAATTTATTTGACTAATATTATTACTCGAATTTATAAATTATTTATGTTAATAATATTATTTTTATAATACCTTATAACTTAATTTTATTTTTCTAGTCATTAAATTATTTATAAATATAATAATTTAATTATATGATATTTACATAAGTATACTTAAATTTAGGATTTATTTGCATTAATAATAATGTTTATATGATAATTTAGATTACTTTATTATCTATTTGTTAAATTATTTAAAAGTGTAGTATATTTATTAATTATATAGCAGCTAAATCCAATTTCATTCAATTTATTTAAATTATAGCCATTTCTATTCAATTTCATCCAATTTATTTCAAATCTGGCCACTTTCTATTCAATTTATATCAATTTTAGCCATTTTTGATCAATTTTGGCTATTATTTAAATTTAATTCTACCCTAAATTAACTCCTAACCCATGATCCTACCCGCGACCCATGAATACCATCCAAACCCGACCCATAAACCGCCCATCTTCCTATCTCAGCCGTCTATTCATTTTGATCCGACGGCTAAGATGAAAAACGTATTTATTTCCTTTAATAACCAATTACTCCCAAAACCCTACAACACACTTTCATTTTTCCCTCGTCTCCTCTCACATAGAGCAGCCGCCCTACTCCCTCTCTACCTCTTCTCCTTCACTCTCTTCTCCCATCGCCGGAAAACCAATCAGCCGCCACCTCCTTTCCCTTTCTCTTTTCTCCTCCCCTCCTCACCATTAACGCCGCCCGACCTCCCTCTCCATTTCTCTCCCTCACCTCACTGCCGCGACCACCACTACCCCAACCGCCGGCCAGAAATACCAACAACACCACAACATCCGGATCTTCCTCTCTTCTTCCTCCTCGCCGGAAAACCACACCTTCCCTCGTTCCCGGCAAAACCTCCATTAACCCCCACGCCGACCTCACCTCCTTTCTCCCTCTCCATATTCCCTTCCTCACTGCCGACCAAAAAAAAAAGCACAATCGCCGGAAATACCTCCTAGCCGATAGATTCGGACAAATCTGCGATCTGTCCGTAAATTTTTATTTTATTGTTTATTTTTATTTTTTCCTTTATTTTATTTATGTATATATGTATATAATAAATATATCTATAAATAATATATATATATATATATATATATATATATATATATATATATGTGTGTGTGTGTGTGTGTGTGTGTGTGTGTGTGTGTGTGTGTGTGTGTGTGTGTGTGTGTGTGAATAATGTATATATAACAAATAATAAATATAATATATAAAATAGATATGTACATATAAATATATATAATATAATATATGTATATAAGTATGTATACTATTTTTCTTTTCTGTTTCCATTTATGTAAACTTGCCTATAGGAATTATTTCGGTATATATCGGTCTGCTCAAATAGTTTAACAAATGATTTTTATTTCCTGTAAGCATATTCTGGACTCAAATATTATACTAGATATCATGCCCCCTTAGTATTATCAAACTGGAAGTGAATAACGTGTGCCAACATATCAAATATTCATTTCAAGTTAAATCTGTTTACTTTGCAAATTTTATATTATTTGTTTTTAAAAAAATAATAATAATAATAATAAAAGAAGGTTAGATAAAATGTTTATGGGATCAATTTTCTGCAGTGATTCATACTTTTGTTTTTTTTTTTTGCTGAAACTGTGTCTATAAACAGCGTGCCCATAATAGTTTTCAGTAAATAATTATTTGATCAGATTTTACTTACATGAAAAACTTAATTATTTGGTTAATGATATAAGCCGACTGAATGATTTCAATGCTCCTTTGAGATTAAATTGAGACTAATTCAAGGTCTTTTCTTCATACTTTAAACTATGCATTCTGCACATTAGAAAACACAGGAATCAATTAATAAAATCATCCGGAGAAGCTCATGTTCAACATACCTATTCTTCCGATTTTAACTTATGCTAATGTCATTTTGACCCTTTTTTTTAAATAATAACATCATTCACCATATATGAATCTTGGCAATGGGAATACATCATCTATGCTTGAATTAGAACAAAAATGATGCACTAAGTTCATTTTCGGCCTATATGCTGAACAGAATCTTACTTTCGGTATATCATGAACCTAATTACATATGCCTGGAATTTGATTCTACTGTCAAACTGCTTTGTTATGATTGTTTACTTAAAAAATTGATTGCCTTTTCGCAGTAGGAATCATGCTTAAGATCCGTCCATATTCCTTCATGTTTATATGTCTCTTAATTTGATGTAATGGAGGCTTATTTTAAACCAATATTTGCCACTTATTTTAATCAACTTGTTTGCTTTTTTTTTTACCCTAACAACCTTAGGATTTTAGACCAAAAATCCAAAATAGCTGTCCAATGCCTCTTGGACTTTAAGATTGGGACGAGTAGGCAAATATTAGGACGTTAGTCTGTCACATAGAACGTTTAAATTTAATAATCAACTAGGTGGGTAGATGGAAAATGATAGTCTGTGCTCGCTGAATAATACGATCAATTCAAAGGATTGCGAAATATTATTTATGTTGCACGGGGTGATCCCATTAGGTCAAACAATTTTTTTAGAACTACGTTTGGCTTGATTCCCTTAAGGGATACGTAGGCGCCTCATCGAGGTTCGGCCCCATAATTAAATAAATGCTTATTTGTTTGTTTTATTTTAACAAATGGTTCTGTTTTTGTTATTTATGTTTTATTTTATTTGCCACAACTTTTGTATTTATTGTTAAAAAATAAAATAAGACAAACTACTTTTAACTTTAATTTCGCCCAAATTTCTTTCTTCTCGCTTGTCTAAACATCATTATCTATTCCTTTATCATTTCAGTTTAAACACATTAAGTTAAAATCAACTTTATTTATTCACTTAGTTAATTCCCCATTAATGAATCTGGCGGGGAACCACATTTGTGGACCTCGAAAGGTGCCTAACACCTTCCTTTCGAGGTAATTTAAGCCCTTGCCCGACTCTGGTAACCTAGGTAACGAACTTAGATTAGGACGGTGCCCTAACGCACCTTAATCCGTTAGGTGGCGACTCTTCAAATTAATAAACCCTTAAGAGACGTCACATGTTGTATCCTGCTTCCCACGAGGAAAAATGGGGTGCGACAGCATGGCGACTCTGCTGGGGATATTAGGCTTTAACCAATACATGTTCATTAAATGGGGTTTTAGTTAAGTTTGAATTTGCTAAATGTTCAATTTATTTCTTATTTTTGACTTTGCCATGAAGTTACTAACCGTATTCTTTGTTTTTTTTGTTATTGTTTATTATTATTTTCATATGTAATTGTTAATGTATAAAATGTTGTAATTTATTTTATTTAACAGGCATATCGTTCATATTTCCTCCAATTGGAAATTTTACACTATCACACACGTTAACGGTTGCGTGGTTTCACGACCGTTCACTATTTTAAAACACCTCAAGGATTGTCTTGTGATTTGGTCAATTAGCTATGCGTCGACGGTTATAAGCTTCCTCACTCTCGAGTTGTCTGCTCGAGGGAACCGTGTCATACCCACTCTTACTCCTAGGACGTGACCGTGTACGCCTTTAGTAAGGCATGCACATCATTTCAAACTTAGAAAAATCGCGACATCCATGGTACGTCAAGATTAAATAGAAACTTGCCCTAAGTCTTAAGGGATTTTTAAAATCCCAAAAAAGGTGATTCATAAATTATGAGCATTTTTCGAGAGAAACATTGTTTAAAGCAACATCATTTTGCTCCCGGGTGGGTAGGTTAGTCTAACTTTCTTTTTGCTGCAGGCACAATGAGTCTTCCAACTTCTTACCCAAGATTCAGTATGATTTGGTGCATGCCTGTAGGCATGAAATCGTGGTGGTTAGATTTGGGAGAATACGGACAGATCGAGGTAAGGAAAGTATTGGGACATTTTCCTTCCTTAATGCAAGTTACTCCATGTCGGGAACTCATAGAAGCAGCCACAGCTTTCTGGGACGAGAAAAGAGGGGTATTCAGATTTGGTGAGGTTGAAATGACCCCGTTATTGGAAGAAATTGGGGGGTATGTGGAAAATATGAGTTTATTATGGAGAAATAGGAAGTGGGAAAAAGCAGAAATGATCATTCCCAAATGCGTCACCCTAGAAGATACGCGTAACAATTTGGGATTGCAAGGTAGCGACATGATGTCCTTTGTGATGAAGGGAAGGATGCCGGGAAAATATCTGCTCAACCGATTCGGTCACAGTTCTTCTCGGGAAATTTACAAAGAAGATAGTTCCGATCTAGACTCATGGACGAGCAGATGAATTTTTGCTTTCATGGTCTACTTTTTAGGGATGGTGGTCTTCCCACGAGGAGCTGAGGAAGACATCGATATCCGCCTTGTTTCAGTCATCCACTCCTTATGCAAAGGTATCGACAAAAGGACATTGCACTATTGTCCCAATGATTGTGGCCGACATTTACCGATCTCTAGGGAAGTGCAAAAATGGGTTTAAGCACTTCGAAGGATGTAATTTATTGCTTCAGCTCTGGCTTATTGAACATCTTCAGAAAGTGCGTGGCAATCCAACCATGCCTCGGACTATAGAAACCGATCACATTGCCGCTCACCATTACAGGGTCACCATGGGAGTTAAGCCAATAAAACGGCCCGAAGAGGTGGAGAAATGGGGTCAAATGTTGGGTAATTTGACCGAAGACTCTGTGCAGTGGATGTTCGACTGGTTTCCGAGATCCAACTTTGTTGTATATACCAAGTCCTGATACTACTTGGTCTTGATAGGACTACTAGGTCTCCAACCCTACTCTCCGATGTGAACAATTCGGCAGGCTGGAAGAATGCAAATAATACCCAAGGTTGCCGACATGGACGCATACCAAGTGGATTACAAGGACGATTTTGTTCCGCATGCTTTAGACATTGAAAAAGCATGGAACAAAAAGATTTACCTCGATGAAAAGAGCATAGAGGTTGACCGATATCAGGCAGGCTACATAACCGGGTATATTGAGTGGTTACATGATGATTAGACTGGTACTGCAACAGCGAGCATCAAACGAGGTAAGCATGTAGAGGATAAGGAGGCTCAAGCACAAACCCTCTATCACCGTTTAAAAAGAAAGGTCCAAGATTCGGAGGCTTGTCATCGGTAGTTACACGATGACAATGCCAAAGAAATTGCTGAGATGGGAAAAGAATTGGAATATTGGAAAGATCGGGCTTTAGGTTTGGATTTGAGAATACAAGATTTTCGTGATGAATTCAGCAAACAAGGAGAAGAATGCCTGAATAATGGAGTTATGGGGAAAGATCTAGCATTGGCCTACCTTCTGTCCAGTCGTCACCGTTTCGACAAAGTACTAGAAGATCCAAAGAAGTCGGACGTCGATGAAGACATTTTCAAGATTTAATGTTTTTTTAGTTTGTTGTAATTCTTGCAATTTTTATTGTAATAAAATTTTATTTTGGGAGAAAAATGACAATACTTGATAACAAGTTTCTCTCGAACTCGTAAGGCCTACCTCTGGCGTGAAAGAGGTCCCAAATTTAGGACATACGTCACTATTCTTATTTGATCTTTCATTTAATCAATATTATTTCTAACTTCTATTACTAATTGTGGTTTGTTTGTTGTTGGTCTTATTTTTCCCCTTCCCAAAGGTTGATCTGTGCAAATCTGGCTTACTACACAAGATCGAAAGGGGCTCCTCCTTCTCCTCCTCCCATCCCTAACCGCAACAAAGGAAAGGACGGGATGGATGAACATAATAGCAGTGGTAGCGACACACCAAGAAATGAACGAGACAACTTTGAAGGGGCCAGCCCTCCAGGTTACAATGAGATTATTATGAGGCTCGAGCAGAAAAGTTTTGAGCTTCAAGAGGAATTGGTACAAGTTCAGAATCTAAATACCCAAGCAGCACTATTTGGGATTCAAGCTGATGCCTCAACTTCAAAAGCACCAGCCAGTCTTCCCATATCCTCACAACCCACAGCTCCACCACAAGACGCCCATCCTCAACATTACCAATACCCTCCATATACTTATCCACATCTGCCAGCTCTAGCTACCTCCCATTACCCATCACCAGCTCAAGAAGTACCTCCTCCAACCCATATAAATACAGCCTATGCCCACACCCATACCAACTCGATCTATGTTGAGACTGCACCTGTAACTCATCATCTTGAGGATTCTGAACCTTCGGAAAAGGATAGACTGATTCAGACTCTTGCAGAAGAGTTGAAGAGATAAACAGCAGATTGCAAAATGTTGAAGGCAACAAGGGAATAACGGGTCTGGATTATGAAGACCTGTGCATACATCCAGATGTTGAATTACCGGAGGGGTACAAACCTCCCAAATTCAAGC
The DNA here is from genome assembly GCA_035772735.1 of Datura wrightii. Taxonomy (NCBI): domain Eukaryota; kingdom Viridiplantae; phylum Streptophyta; class Magnoliopsida; order Solanales; family Solanaceae; genus Datura; species Datura wrightii. The sequence goes on from JASDFA010000018.1 coordinate 153,300,955, forward strand.
TCTTCAATGGAACCGGTGATCCAAGGGCCCACCTGAGATTGTATTGCGATAAACTGGTAGGAGTGGGACGGAATGAGAAGATAAGAATGAAGTTGTTCATGCGAAGTCTGACCGGAGAAGCTCTTAGCTGGTATGTAGAGTAGAATCCGAAAAAATAGTTTACCTGGGCAGAAATGGCAACAGCCTTTGTGGAACATTTTGGATTCAACACAGAAAATGCACCTGACTTGCATTACATCCAAAACCTGAAAAGGAAGCCCACCGATACATTTAGGGAATTCGCAACTCGATGGAGGACTGAAGCCTCTAGAGTGCGACCCCCAATGGAAGAGTCTCAAATGAAAGACATTTTTATGCGGACTTTAGACCCGCAAGTTTATGACAGATTGATGCTGGTTAGCGAAAAAAGCTTTGCAGAAATTATCAAGCTTGGAGAGAGGATTGAGGACGGTATCAAGAATGGTACCATTATCAACCTGAATGCACTACAAGCGGCTAACAAAGTCTTGCAGTCCAGAACTACTTCGGAAAGCCACAAACAGAAGGAAATTGGAACTGTTATGATGGCCCAAGGGCCGAAAAGTTATATTTACAAACCGCAGACTCCAACCCGACACTACCAAATGCCAACCCCTCACTACCAAACTTCACCGTACCAAACTCCACCTCCACCATATCACACTCCGTCATCACCTTATCAAGCTCCATCACCATATCAAAATCTCCATCTCTATCAAGCTCCATATTTAACTCCCCCTCTGACCCATTTCCAAACACCTCTATCACATTACCAAGCCCCCACTTATCCCGTTTATAACACACAACCCTCTCATCCACGACCTTCTTTATCACCAAACCAAAGGCCTAGGGCTCAATTTAGGCCAACAAAAACTTATACCCCTCTAGCCGAACCAATTGACTAGCTGTATGTGGGATTGAAAGAAGCTGGTTACATTGAGCCTATTCCTTCACTCCCAGTCGATACCCAAGCTAAGTGGTACGACCACAACAAAATATGCATGTATCACTCAGGAATAAGAGGGCACACCATAGAGTCCTGCAGGTCTTTGAAGGACAAAATACAGAAGTTGATTGACACCAAGGTTATTCATCTCAAGGATCCGACACCAAATGTGACAAATAATCCTCTGTCGAATCACCAAGTGAACATGATTTCTTTTGACGAGGCTGAAGACTTGGCAGATACTATTGGGATGATTAAACACGGAGCAGGTTCTCCTTCAGATTCATTTAGGAGACTACAAGTGCACCCTCCGTTCGAGGTTGAGGTAGCTACACCAAGGCCTCCCTTCACAGTGGTAAGAGCTGCTCCAGTTTCATACAAGACAGTACCTTGGAGTTACAAGAAAAATGCCTCACATAAAACAAAAGTGTTGGAGGCAGATGCGGCACAAGGAGTGACACGGTCTGGAAGAGTATACACTCCTGATACCTTGGTTCAAGGAGTCGATAAAGGGAAGCAGCCAGCGGTGGAAGCAGAAAATGGGATCTAAAAAAAGGTGCAGGCGAAGGAGTATTCGGTGGTAGAACAATTGAGCAAGACCCAGGCTCAAATTTCTATCTTATCACTTCTGCAGAGCTTTGAGCAACACCAAAAGGCTTTGATGAAGGTGCTAGGAGAAGCCTATGTCCCTGCAAGCATATCTAGTAGTGAGGTGGCTAATATGGTGGGTCAGGTATTTGAGGCCTAGAAAATATCCTTCCATGAAGATGAGTTGCCTGTTGAAGGCGTGGCCTATAATAAAGCGCTGCATATCACAGTGCAGCATTCGGACAAATTCATCACCAAGGTATTGATTGACCCAGGCTCCGGTCTAAATATTTGTCCACTGAATACTTTGACTCGGCTGGAAGTTGACCTTGCTCGGATCAAGCAATGGAAGATGAACGTCAAAGCGTTTGACGGTTCACAAAGGGACACTGTGGGAGAAATAGATCTGTACATGCTAGTTGGCCCTGCCACATTCACCATGACATTTCAGGTAATGGACATCCCAGCCTCGTACAATCTGCTATTGGGACGTCCATGGATTCATGCTGCGGGAGCGGTGCCTTCAACTCTGCACCAATGCCTGAAGTTTGAGTGGGACCATCAAGAAGTCGTGGTTAACGGGGATGAAAGCCGTCTAATTTACACTGCTTCTGTTATCCCTGTCATTGAAGGAAAGGGGGGTCTGGACGGGGAAATTTTCCACACCGTAGAGCTTGTCGGTGTCGTCGAGGAAGGTAGATGGTGGAGTGATAAGATCCTGAGTATGCTACTTTGGTTGGGGTTTGAACCAGGTCGGGGTCTTGGAGTCAAATTACAAGGAATCTCTGAGCCGTTGCAAGTGGCAATGTAAAAGACCACTTTTGGATTGGGATATCAACCTACTGAAGAATAGCTAGACAACTGAAAATATCCCTTGGGAAAGAGAAATTTTCTATTGCCAAACCCATTGCCTTCGCTTCAACAAACCTTCGTCTCTGATGGTTTTCTTGATGTTAAATGGGCCGAAGAAGATGTCGTGCTGCTCAGTCTAGGGGATTTGTTTCTGGATGATAACAGCTGTAACGCCATTGGAAATGGGAAGGAAGGAGGGGCCCCACAACAGGAATTCGGAGTTCAAAGAACAGCCAATTGGACAGCCACCCCATCCAGAGCTTGCCAGGCATCTGGGTAGACCAAAGGACAAGTTTTCCATTTTTATTCAAAATAAATATTTGTTTTCAAAGTTGTGAATTTTCTTTTGAGTATTATGTCAAATTCTGATCGATTTTAATAAAACTATTTCTCTTTCATATATTTAATTTAATTTTATTTATTTTCAGCATTTCTAATATCGAAATAGTTGAATCTAAGGCCATGGCTTGTAATGAAACTGTCTGACATAACACAGGCAACTCTTTAGAAGCTGAAGAAGATGAGTTACCTACTGAAATTGTCAGGGAAATAGAAGAGTTCGAGGACAAGCCCAAAGCCAATCTGACAGATACCGATGTGGTAACTTTGGAAGATTCAGAAATACCTAAAGAGACTCAAGTCAGCACTTACTTGCCAAAAGAAGAGATTGAGGAGTACATAGAGTTTCTGAAGGAGTATAAAGACATCTTTGCTTGGTCCTACGCTGATATGAAAGGGCTCAGCCATTCTATAGTAGCGCATAGGTTGCCTACTGATCTAGCATATCCCCCTGTGAAGCAAAAGCCGAGAAAATACAAGCCTGACATGAGCTTGAAAATCAAAGAAGAGGTAGCCAAGCAGATCGACGCCGAAATCCTCAAAGTGGTAGAATACCCCACTTGGTTGGGAAATATCGTGCCTGTACCAAAGAAGGACGGAAAGGTCAGAGTCTTTATGGATTACAGGGATCTCAACAAGGCCAGCCCTAAAGACGATTTTCCGTTACCAAACATCCACATCCTTATTGACAACTATGCCAAGCATGAGACACAGTCGTTCGTGGATTGTTTCACTGGTTATCATCAGATCAAAATGCATGAAGAGGATGCTGAGAAAACTGCATTTCTTTCCCCATGGGGGGTATATTGTTACAAGGTAATGCCATTTGGGTTGAAAAATACTGGAGCCACCTACATGCGGGCCATGACTACCATCTTCCACGACATGATTCACAAGGAAATTGAAGTTTATGTGGATGATGTCATCATCAAGTCAAAGAAAAGCTCAGATCATCTGGCAGACCTCAGAAAATTCTCTGACAGACTACGGAAGTACAATCTGAAGCTAAATCTGGCAAAGAGGTGCATTTGGGGTTCCATCAGGAAAATTACTGGGTTTCATTGTCAGTCGTCGTGATATCGAGTTGGATCCGACCGAGATTATTGCCATCCAAGAGCTCCCATCGCCGAAAAGTAAGAAAGAAGTTATGAGCTTTTTAGGACGACTCAACTACATTAGTCGTTTCATTGCTCAGTCAACGGTTATTTGCGAGCCTATCTTCAAACTGCTGAAAAAGGATGCTGATACAGAATGGACTCCCGAGTGTCAACAAGGTTTTGATAGAATCAAAGATTATCTATCGAAGCCTCCAGTTTTAGTGCCACCAGAACAAGGAAGACCTCTGCTCTTGTATTTGTCCGTGCTAGAGAATGCCTTTGGCTGTGTTTTGGGACAACATGACGAGACAGGGAGAAAGGAGCAAGCCATATACTATTTGAGCAAGAAGTTTACACCATATGAGGCTCGGTATACATTGTTGGAAAGGACATGTTGCGCTTTGACTTGGGTCGCTCAGAAGTTGAGGCACTATTTGTCTGCCTACACAACTTATTTGATTTCAAGGATGGATCCGTTGAAGTATATCTTTCAAAAGCCCATGCCTACAGGGAAGCTGGCCAAGTGGCAGATATTACTAAGTGAGTTTGACATTGTCTAAGTTACGCAGAAAGTCGTAAAGGGACAGGCACTTGCAGACCATTTGGCAGAAAATCTCGTAGATGAAGAGTATGAGCCACTGAAAACATACTTTCCTGAGGAGGAAGTAGCCTTCATAGGAGAGGATATTATTTTATGAATACGATGGTTGGAGGTTATTCTTCGATGGAGCAACAAACTTCAAAGGAGTGGGCATTGGAGCAGTGTTAGTATCAGAAACTGGGCAGCATTACCCTATATCAACTAAGCTTCGATTTCCTTGTACTAACAACATGGATGAGTATGAAGCTTGCATTTTGGGTATTCGACTGGCAGTTGACATGAACGTGCAATCGTTAGTGGTAATTGGAGACTCAGATTTGCTGATGCACCAAGTAAGGGAGAATGGGCCACGAAGAACATGAAGATTCTCCCCTATCTACGTTGTGTGCAAGAATTATGCAAGAGGTTTATCAAGATTGAGTTCCATCATGTTCCCAGAATACAGAATGAATTTGCAGATGCTCTAGCCACTTTGTCGTCAATGATCCAGCACCCTGATAAGAATTACATTGATCCCATTCCTGTTCACATACATAAGCAGCCGGCTTATTGCTTTCATGTTGAGGAAGAAAGACGGTGAACCATGGTGTGCCAACATCAAAGGGTATCTGAAAAACGGGGGTTATCCTGAGAATGCTACAAGCATCCAAAAGCGCACGATTCAGAGGCTAGCCAATCAATTTTTCCTAAACGGGGAAATTCTTTATAGGAGGACCCCCGACTTGGGATTGCTAAGATGTGGGGATGCTAAAGAGGCAACAACTTTGATTGAGGAAGTACATGCTGGGACTTGTGGACCCCACATGAACGGTTTCATGTTGGCGAAGAAGATCTTGAGAGCTGGCTATTTTTGGTTGACTATGGAGACGAACTGTATCAAGTACGTGCAAAGATGTCATCGCTGTCAAACCCACGCCGATGTGATTCGAGCTCCTCCTAATGAGTTTCATGCCACAAGCTCGCCTTGACCATTCGCAGCTTGGGGAATGGATGTAATCGGCCCCATCGAGCCTGCAACGTCTAATGGACATAGATTCATTCTGGTTGCAATTGACTACTTCACTAAGTGGGTTGAAGCTACCTCTCACAAGTCTATCACAAAGAAAGTGGTGACAGATTTTGTCCGCGACCATCTCATTTGCCGATTTGGAGTACCTGAATTAATCATTACCGACAATGGTGCTAATCTGAATAGTGACCTGATGAGAACAACGTGTGAGAACTTCAAGATCAAGCACCGCAATTCTACTGCATATAGGCCACAGATGAATGGAGTCGTGGAAGCTGCAAACAAAAACATCAAGAGGATTCTACGCAAGATGATTGACAACTATAGACATTGGCATGAGAAGTTGCCCTTTGCTTTGTTGGGATATCACACCACTCTCCGAACGTCTACTGGAGCTACACCTTATATGTTGGTATATGGTAATGAAGCAGTGATACCCGCTGAAGTGGAAATTCATTCTTTGAGAATCATTCAAGAAGCAGAACTGAACGATGAAGAATGGATGCAAAGTAGATTCGAGCAACTAGCACTCATTGATGGGAAAAGGATAAATGTAATCTGTCACGGTCAACTTTATCAGAACAAGATGATCAAGGCCTTTAACAAGAAAGTTAGGCCAAGAGTTTTCATGCATGGGCAACTGGTTTTGAAGCGGATTTTTCCACACCAAGATGAAGCTAAAGGCAAGTTCTTGCCTAACTAGCAAGGTCCCTACATAGTTCACCGAGTGCTGACAGGAGGAGCACTTATCCTAGCAGAGATGGACGGTGAAATCTGGCCTAAACCTATCAACTCAAATGCGGTTAAGAGATGCTACATTTATATCGGGATTTTGTTTCTTTTTGCTCTGCCTTGTAACCTGAACTACGCTGGACCTGATTCCCGTTTAAGAGGGATACGTAGGTGTCCCTGTGGAACTCAGTCTATATCTTTATAAAATTTTCTTCTCCCCTTTCGTTAAAGGTTCGCAGTGATTTTGTTACATTTTCATGGTGTTTCGGTTAACAAGCTGCAACTGGGCCAGAATTTTTGAGAGGGCCTCAAAAATTCTCAAATCTCCGTATTTGCAAGGAAGTCTATGTCATCTTCTACACTAGGGCAAAAATTTTGGGAAGGATCCCAAAAATTTTGTCAAACTAGGTCAAGACAAGGTTCCGATTTAAAAAAAGGTGTTGTACAGTTTTAGAATATGTTGTGGCCCGTGATTTAACTCAATTTTCTCTATGTATTTATTTTACTTTTACTAAGTTATTTACCTTTTGCCTGAGCGTATTCCTGGACGGAGTGCAACAACCGGTGTCCATCGAATAGAAGGAGGCCACGGGACAGACACACAGATCAACCTCCCCTTTTCGAACTAATAAATTTTCTTTGAACGCAGAAATAATAGAAATGCAAAAGGTAGATATGGAAATGTCTTGTCACAAGGCGACATAGAGCTAAGTCATTCTTCCTTATGCCTCTACTTATTATCTTGCTATTCTATCATCAGAGCACTCAATTGCATATCAAACCCGTGATATACACTTTAATATATGCATAATTGTGCATTCGAGCCCCGTATCGCATTTTGAGCCCCTGATATATATTTTATATATGCATTTGAGCCCTTGATATATATATATATATTATATATGCATTTGAGCTCGTGATATATATTTCATATATGCATTTGAGCCCCGATATACATTTATGTATGCATTTGAGCTCTTGATATATATTTCATATATGCATTTTAGCCCTTGATATACATTTTATATATGCATTTGAGCCCCTGATATACGATTTATGCATTTGAGCCTTTATATACATTATATATATGCATTTGAGCCCTTATATACATTTTCTATATGCATTTGAGCCCGTGATATACATTTCATATATGCATTTGAGCCCCGATATACATTTATGTATGCATTTGAGCTCTTGATATATATTTCATATATGCATTTTAGCCCTTGATATACATTTTATATATGCATTTGAGCCCCTGATATACAATTTATACATTTGAGCCTTTATATAAATTTTATATATGCATTTGAGCCCTTATATACATTTTATATATGCATTTGAGCCCGCGGTATATATTTATATATGCATTTTGAGCCCTTGGTATGCATTTTGAGCCCGTATTCACATATTGAGCCCGTGATATGTATTATAACATGCATTTGAGTCTTTATTTGCATATTGAGCTTGTGAAGCACATGATATACGCATTTTGATATACAATTGAGCCCGCACTTGCATTTGAGCCCGTTAAGCCCGTTTATGCATTTCGATCCCATTATTTTCATTTTAAGCCCGTTTATGCATTTTCAAGCCTGTTTATGCGTTTTAAGCCCGTTATTCGCATTTGAGCCTGTTATTCACATTTGAGCCTGTTATCCACATTTGAGCCCATTAAGCCCATTTATGCATTTTGAGCCCGTTAAGCCTGTTTATGCATTTCGAGCCCGTTATTTGTATCTTAAGCCTGTTTATGCATTTCAAGCCCATTATTCACATTTCGAGACCGTTGTTGCATTCTGAGCCGTGTGACTTATTTGCATTGAGCCCAAATAAACAAGAGCTTTCAATTGAATTAATGAGGCTCTCGAATAATTTACTTTCTTTAAATTAGCACTTCTTCCACTCATCCGAAGGGTTCATAGTCTAAAGGCATCGTTTCATGGCATGTGGACATCATATCATAGCTTGAGGATTTACTTTACAGCTTATCATGCTCCTAAGGCGTCATAGTCTAAAGGCGTCATTTTTCATGGCCTGCAGACATCATTTCATGGTCTAGGAAATTTATTTTCTGCTTATCATGCTCCTAAGGCATCATAGTCTAAAGGCATCATTTTTCATGGCCCGCGGACATCATTTCATGGCCTAAGGAATTTATTTTGCGTATCATGGCCCAAGACATCATGGTTTAGAGATATCATCCATTATCTCTAAACAAACTTTCATTGTCTAAAGGGAACTTGCATCATGTTTAAATTTTTTGCATCCGTTTATTTTACGAAAATATTTGATGCACATGCTTTAGTATTTACGCGAACATCGAAGAAATCACAAGCTACGAATGATAGTGCCTTCCGACTATTTTCTTTCGAACCGTATTCCCACTTGTTTATTTTTGCAATGCATTCTAAATCGTGTCGATTTGTGCTACCCCATCTTTATTCAAGCCTTGTGTTGTAAATTTTTAGGGATCTCGTTCGTCCCTAAATCCAAAACTACACGCGGCCTGATTCTCATGAGACCCGAGATATGTAGGCGACTTGATACCAAAGTCTCGGCCACGACATCTCCATAACCCCGTCTCGTTTCATCTGGCCCTACCGAAAATTTTTCCTTCGGTCGGACAAAATTGGCTACTAGGTCAACGCTCTTTGCTCAACAATTCATTCTTCATTCCCAAGCAAAGAAGGGGCAGTTGTTGACACCCAATTTTGACCTCCCTACGCCATAATATGCTACTTATATATATATATATATTTATTTTTTATTTATTTATTTATTTTACGCAAATATTTGACTTACTTTTATATTTATAAAATAATTTATCATCATAATGTTGTGAAAATTATTTCAAGTTACATATATATGACTCATATTAATTTTAAGTTTTGATATTAAATAATTACGCCATATATAATGTATTTCATTTTAATATGCGCCCTTATCTTGAAATATATATTTATTTAATAAACTATTTACATAATTTTTCCAAATTTTACAAATTTATTTGACTAATATTATTACTCGAATCTATAAATTATTTATGTTAATAATATTATTTTTATAATACTTGACAACTTAATTTTATTTTTCTAGTCATTAAATTATTTATAAATATAATAATTTAATAATATGATATTTACATAAGTATACTTAAATTTAGGATTTATTTGTATTAATAATAATGTTTATGTTTTAATTTAGATTACTTTATTATCTATTTATTAAATTATTTAAAAGTGTAGTATATTTATTAATTTAATAGCAGCTAAATCCAATTTCATTCAATTTATTTAAATTATAGTCATTTTCTATTCAATTTCATCCAATTTATTTCAAATCTGGCCACTTTCTATTCAATTTATGTCAATTTTAGCTATTTTTGATCAATTTTGGCTATTATTTAAATTTAATTCTACTCTAAATTAATTCCTAACCCATGATCCTACCCGCGACCCATGAATACCATCCAAACCCGACCCATAAACCGCCCATCTTCCCTTAAAAGTTAATCTCAGTCGTCTATTCATTTTGATCCGACGGCTAAGATGAAAAACCTATTTATTTCCTTTAATAACCAATTACCCCCAAAACCCTACAACACACTTTCATTTTTCCCTTATCTCCTCTCACCTAGAGCAGCCGCCCTACTCCCTCTCTACCTCTTCACCTTCACTCTCTTCTCCCATCGCCGGAAAACCAATCAGCCGCCACCTCCTTTCCCTTTCTCTTTTCTCCTACCCTCCTCACAATTAACGCCGCCCGACCTCCCTCTCCATTTCTCTTCCTCACCTCACTGCCGCGACCACCACTACCCCAACCGCCGACCAGAAATACCAACAACACCACAACATCTGGATCTTCCTCTCTTCTTCCTCCTCGCCGGAAAACCACACCTTCCCTCGTTCCCGGCAAAACCTCCATTAACCCCCACGTCGACCTCACCTCCTTTCTCCCTCTCCATATTCCTCACTGCTGACCGAAAAAGAAAATCACAATCGCCGGAAATACCTCCTAGCCGATGGATTCAGACAGATCTGCAATCCGTCCGTAAATTTTTATTTTATTATTTATTTTTATTTTTTCCTTTATTTTATTTATGTATATATGTATATACTAAATATATCTATAAATAATTTACATATATATATATATATATATGTGAATAATGTATATATAATAAATTATAAATATAATATATATATAATAGATATGTACATATAAATATATATAATATAATATATGTATATAAGTATGTATACTGTTTTTACTTTTCTGTTTCATTTATATATATATATATATATATGTATATATAAGTAATATATATTGTTTCCCTTTCTGTTTCGTCTATATATAATAATATATATAAATAATATATTGTTCTTCCTTTTCTTTCACTTGTATATTTATATAATAAATATCTATTAGTCAATTTTTCTATGCCCGGTAAAATCCTGTTATTAGTTGATAACATCGTTATTTGATTGGCCTTGACAAATGTTAATTAAGTTAAATATGGTAGTTAGAATCAATTTGCATGATAAGGAATAATCTAGTACTAATTAAATCATTGCAAGATTCGATGCTATTTCAAAGTATCCGTTGGACTATACATATTTGTCTCTTAATTTATTTCAATATTTCTCCTAAATGATTCCATTTGTTCTTCTCCCACATACTTGGTTGTTAATTATAGGTTGTTGTTACTAATTCGCCTTATTAATTAGTATTTTTTTATTTACTTATTTGAGCTTTTAATTATTTATTCTTGGTCAGGTTTGACTTATATGATATATAGTCATTTGTTCCTAAGGAAAACGCTCCCTGAATGATTCTTTCCTTCTTCGAATATTGGTGTAACTATGGTAAAATAGGTTTGTTCTTATTACAGAATTTTGTTAATTAAGGAAATTGATTCTCTTTCCCTACAACTAATTATGGTTACACATTATTAATTATTTTAAAGTAAATTGACAGTCCAATCCTTTATTTTCTTTTAAAATTGATCAGGACAACCGATTACATGTTTATTTATGGTAAAATTTTATTGGGAAAACCCATTTTGATTGTTTATTTGTTTCCTTAATAGATTTAATACTAGTTGCCATAGTAATTATTGATTGGTTTTACACTGTTTTAATTTGATATTTTAAGAAAATAATTACTTTGACTGATTCTTTGCTTTTATTGGGTCATGATCATTTTTTTATTTACACCCTTTGTTTGTTCGGACAGTCTGAATATTGTTTATTTATGAAAAAAGTTTAATTAGTCCCAATCTTTTGATTTTTCTTTAATTAAGGAAGATTTTATCTAATTGGGGGCTGAATTTTTTCCCTTCCCTTTACCCCTTTAGCTATAAAAACGATCCTACTCTCTCTTTTTAGGGCATTCGAACACGGTAAAAGAAAAGATCCTGAACTACTCTTTCTCTTTCTTTGTTCTTCACTTTTATTTACAAACACCTTTATACCGCCTCAACACGAGCACTGCTCGGAATCCACGAGATTCCCGTGATCTTGACGTGTTGAGTTTGGGTTCCGATCATTGAAAGCTCTTTGGCTAAATTACTGACTGTTGCTTTGTTCTTTCACCGATTAACTGGTTAGTTCACCTTTCTATCTTAATCTAAATTTCGTGCTATGTGAACTCATTGTTTGCATTAGATTTCACAAGTTTGAATTTTACATTTATGTGCATATCTGTTATAATGTAGTATGTTCAAATAGATGTTTGTTTATAAATTGCACAATCTGCTATAGAGTATGGTGTACAATCTTGTCGTATGGTTCTGTTTAACAGGTTATCATAATCCGGAACGAAGAGTCGCTTGGGGGCAAGAGGGATTTTGTTTAATTTCTGTTTAATTCATTATTTCATGTATGATGTGTTGATTTATTTTACTTTTTCCAGTTTGTAATAATTGTATAAAACGCTGTAAATAGTGAAAAAAGGGATCTTCCGGGGGTGGGGATTGTATGTCTTTCCCCTTATTGTTTTGATTGTTAATCTAGAAAGCATACCTATAGGATTTTCATAAAGTACGCAGCAAATAGAAATCATGCCTATAGATATTACAACGAATTAATTGAAGCATTATTAGTAAACTTGCCTATAGGAATTATTTCGGTATATGTCGGTCTGCTCAAATAGTTTAACAAATGATTTTTATTTCCTGTAAGCATATTCTGGACTCAAATATTGTACTAGATATCATGCCCCCTTAGGATTATCAAACTGGAAGTGAATAAGGTGTGCCAACATATCAAATATTCATTTCAAGTTAAATCTGTTTACTTTGCAAATTTTATATTATTTGTTTTAAAAAAATATATAATAATAATAAAAGAAGGTTAGATAAAAGGTTTATGGGATCAATTTTCTGCAGTGATTCATACTTTTGTTTTTTTTTTGCCGAAACTGTGTCTATAAACAGCGTGCCCATAATAGTTTTCACTAAATAATTATTTGATCAGATTTTACTTACATGAAGAAATTAATTATTTGGTTAATGATATAAGTCGACTGAATGATTTCAATGCTCCTTTGAGAATAAATTGGGACTAATTCAAGGTCTTTTCTTCATACTTTAAACTATGCATTCTGCACATTAGAAAACACATGATCAATTAATAAAATCATCCGGAGAAGCTCATGTTCAACATACCTATTCTTCCGATTTTAACTTATGCTAATGTCATTTTGAACCCTTTTTTTTAAATAACATCATTCACCATATATGAATCTTGGCAATGGGAATACATCATCTATGCTTAAATTAGAAAAAAAAATGATGCACTAAGTTCATTTGCGGCCTGTATGCTGAACAAAATCTTACTTTCGATATATCATGAACCTAATTACATATGCCTGGATATTTGATTCTACTGTCAAACTGATTTTTTATGATTGTTTACTTTAAAAAAATTGATTGCCTTTTCGCAGTAGGAATCATGCTTAAGATCCGTCCATATTCCTTCATGTTTATATGTCTCTTAATTTGCTGTAATGGAGGCTTATTTGAAACCAATATTTGCCACTTATTTTAATCAACTTGTTTGCGTTTTTTTTTTACCCTAACAACCTTAGGATTTTAGACCAAAATTCCAAAATAGCTGTCCAATGCCTCTTGGACTTTAAGATTGGGACGGGTAGGAAAATATTAGGACGTTAGTTTGTCACATAGAACGTTTTAATTTAATAATCAACTAGGTGGGTAGATGGGAAATGATAGTCTGTGCTCACTGAATAATACGAGCAATTCAAAGGATTGCGAAATATTATTTATGTTGCACGGGGTGATCCCATTAGGTCAAACAATTTTTTTAGAACTACGTTTGGCCTGATTCCCTTAAGGGATACGTAGGCGCCTCATCGAGGTTCGACCCCATAATTAAATAAATGCTTATTTGTTTGTTTTATTTTAACAAATGGTTCTGTTTTTTTTATTTATGTTTTATTTTATTTTCCACAACTTTTGTATTTATTGTTAAAAAATAAAATAAGACAAACTACTTTTAACTTTAATTTCGCCCAAATTTCTTTCTTCTCACTTGTCTAAACTTCATTATCTATTCCTTTATCATTTCAGTTTAAACAAATATAAGTTAAAATCAACTTTATTTATTTACTTAGTTAATTCCCCATTAATGAATCTGGCTGGGACCCACATTTGTGGACCTCGAAAGGTGCCTAACACCTTCCTTTCGAGGTAATTTAAGCCCTTGTCCGACTCTGGTAACCTAGGTAACGAACTTAGCTTAGGACGGTGCCCTAACGCACCTTAATCCGTTAGGTGGTGACTCTTCAAATTAATAAACCCTTAAGAGACGTCACATGTTGTATCCCGCTTTCTGCGAGGAAAAATGGGGCACGACACCGACTCAGTTTCAGTTTGAGGTATCAGATTTTTCCCTAATCCTCTAATCAGTTTCCATGTTCAGTTCATGTGCGCAAGTTTGATTTATGTTATAAATAGATATATGTGATGCCTGAATTCAGTTCAGCTATGTAGTTCTTTTTGCTGGTAGTCATTCCGTCAATTTTCGATTTAAATAATCAGTATTTGCATATGATGATTGCTTGCTTCTGGGTTTTATGTGAGTTTCTAACATTCGAGGATGAATGTTTCCAAGGAGGAGATATTGTAATACCTCAGGAACCAAAGGATCAGACCCGGGAGTCAAACGGTGAAATATTGAAAAATTCAAGTTGTAGGCACAGAACGAGTCATTGGACGACTCGTGAGACCATCCCACGAGTTGTTAGGTGACTTGTGGGGAAGTCTAGTGAAGAGAAGGAAGTTGGAGGAAAAGGATTCCCCATGAGTGAGGGAACGACTCGTGGTTAGTCACCACAACTCGTTAGGTCAACCGTGGGGTAAGGGTGTGTGAAAATAGAAGGGGTCGACCAGTGCACTTAACGGGAGGAGGCCATGACTCATCATGTCAGGAAACAAGTCATGGTATGCATCGTTGGATGATATACAAGTAAACTGGCATAAGAATGAGGTAGTGTACCCAACAGGTAACCCAACGAGTCGTTGGCCCTGGCAACGATCCATCAGGTCGTACGTAAGGACCACCTGGCAGTGTTTTCCTACGAATTCAATAAGGGTCTTTTCATAATTTCTAAGATCCTAAGACCTATACTATGTATTTTAAGGCTCGTTTTACAGGGTTTTTAAGAGGGGAAAACCTATTCTAAGTTTATTAATTCCGTCATGCAAACTTGAGAGTTGGAAGAGAGGATTTAGAGCAAGTTTTGAAGGTTTTCATTGGAATCTCATTTTGGGAAATTAGAGAGGTGGTAAAATCATTCCCTCCGAGGTATGTAAGGTTATGAGTGGGGGTCTTCTTCCACACCAATACCCAATTTCTATCAAATTATGAATAACATCCATGATCAAGTTAAGAGGTTTTTACCCAATTGCATGCTTCTTCAATTTCTATACATGGGTATGATTATATTATATCTATATTGATGAATTGTGAATCTTGAGAAGATTTTTATATTATTTTCAATCCAAATTATGTTTTTTTTAATTTATGAAATTAAATGCCCATGGATGAGAAGTTCATGAAAGAAGAGAATGATGATGAATGTATGATGATGATGAGATTTGATGATAAAAAGCATGTTTCTAAAGCTACCCGTGATTATGATATCATTTTCAAAATGAATTGAGTAGATTCAAGTATGGTAAAGCTTTGGGCAATGCCCATATGTTGATTTAAAATTATGATTTTTTCGAAATAAGCTTACCACATTGTTTGGAGCGAAGTCTCCCAAATTTTATATTATTAGCTTGTGGTATGTTGAGTTAAATATTCCTACATATAGCTTACCACATGATTTGGAGTAGATTCTCCCACTTATATTTGAGCTTGTGGTATGTTCAAAATAGAGCTTATCATATGCATGAATTCATAATTGAGATGTATGTTATCATTGAGCTTCGTTTTATACGATGTCGAGTCTATGTAAGATTTCATTATTGAACTTTGTCAAATGACAACGTTGAGCTTCGTTCATACGATGTTGAGTTTATGCATGATATCATTGTTGAGCTTCATCAATAGACAATGTTGAGCTTCGTTATATAAAATGTAGAGCATTTCATGTTTTTGGAAGAAGAGTCTAGCACCGAGCGGGCTAAGGGTCGATCACCTTATGCCCTAGAACTACGCGCCAATGTAGGTTGATACATATATATTATTGGGACCTCCCTTCTGAGCTATCCCGTCCCAAACGACCCATGAGCTTGATATCGATATCATGGTAGCATCCTTAGCTCTGGCTAGGTTCTGGACGGCTCTGCCCACTGGAGTATGATATTCGGGACCACGTAAGCTCTATCGTGATATGTCGGTTAAGTGACGAGTCTCCCATTCTTTGTATGATTCGGATTTGCATATTCATTACTCATGATTATTACTATACACATGCATGTTCTAAAAGCAAGGTTTGACTCATTGTTCAACTTTTATCAGAAATGTTACATTCCAGGTTTGAGTCATTCGAGTTAGTCATGATACTATAAAGCTATTCATGGTCATGTCATGAAAAGATTGCGATCTCAGAAGGAATGCATGTATCCTTTCCTCGTAGATGTGAAAGCTTATGATCTGTAATGAAATATTTTAAATGATTTACCTTACTTGAGAAGTTTTATATACCTTGCATACTCAGTACATTCCACGTACTGATTGCATACTTTCTATGTTGTATCGTTTCATGATATAGGACTCCACTCGCAGCTTCATCCCCAATCTTAGTCAACTTCCGGAGTTTATATCTGCTCAGCATTGGTGAATTCTATTCTTTAGAAGACTAGACTTTCAATTTCTTTTATGTATTTCAGTTACAGTATTGTTTTGTTAGTTGGGGTCTTGTCCCATCAACTCATCCAAATTAGAGGCTTTCAGACTTATGTATGTGTAGCTTCAGATGTTATTCTGATGTGATGTTGAATTAGACTTCCACTGAGAGTATATTCATGATTTCTTTAGTATGATTGAATGAGTTAGTTGTATGCTTATGCCATGGATCGACTTGGGGTCTCTCGGGTTCCCTTGTCTCGTGTCTATGATCTGGGCCTCTGTTCGGGTCGACACGAATACTCTTCTTGGATGCGAGCCAATCACCTCAGGATAAGAACATATTATTTAACTTCTATCATCATATTCAATATGCTATCAATCATTCAACTCAGACTATCATTCAAAAGGATTTATTAACTAACATTCATCAACATAATTCAACATGCTATTAATTCAGTAAACACATATGATAGTTCATAATTACCCATCAGTTATCAAAATTTACACTTCAAATTACAACAACAATTACGATTTTCATATCTCAAAGTTCATTCATAGAACATAACTAGATTATCATAACCTTTACCAGAATTAATGTCAAAAGACCAATCAATCATACTTAACAATTCATAACATAGTCCAATCGTTAACTAAAGTCTAATCCTTCGTAAAAAATACCTTGCTATATCTATAATTATTAAATACATGTTCAAGTCTCACATCATCTATCAAAACAAATTAACTACACTAAGTAACCTTTATTATTCATCGGTTCAACTTTTCCAACCCTCTCACATAAGGGTCTATCACAAAATCAAGTTCTTTCAATATTAATCATCACATTATTCCCACAGGTTCCCATTTCAAGGTCAATCACTCGGGCCCATCATCGCCCCAATATCATGCTTATTCTCTATGGTATTAAGTCAACGCCCAATAATCATTCAATCGCAACCCAGCTTTCATTACTCAACTTAGCTAACTACGACTTCTCACAATTACCTGTCCTTTCCTTCACTCAAGTATCTTTTTAAGAAAATTAATTCATACGACTAGTTTTTATATTCTCATGTATTATAAAAGAATTTGCTTTATCTAGGGTCATACTACCATAACTAGGTCTAGTCACCTCACTTCCTTTCTTTATTCATATTGCTACACTCAAGAATATAATATCAAGATTATGCCATCAAAATCTACAATCAATAACAAACCATCAATCACATGCCATCAAGAATATATCACCAAGAACATAACCTCAAGAATATATTATCTGGGATATAACATCCAGAGTGCACCCCCCATTCTTAATTACAAACTAGGTTTCCCTCTTCCTTGCGTCCTCTTACTTGGGACATATTAATTCTCCAATTTTATAGTTATGTTACTGTGGAGTTTGCATTTTTGTCGGTAGATTATACAATCTATTTAACCTATTCAATTGTACATCAATTAGTACACACACATATACACTAATTAAAGTCTAACATAGAGGTAGCTCAAAACCTATCAGGCAGCCATGTTGTGGCCAAGCAAACAATGGGGTTGCGTTCTTGCCTCGAGCCATAGTGTTCTTACAGAGAATCATCAGGGAGGATGGGGGAATCCTTGCCTTACTCTTGCCACCCTATTCTCTTCTTAGTTATAATAGCCAAATCTTTGTTCTAGGTCATTTCTAATGACTAATACTTGTCACAAGATATGGGTTTTTTAAAATTAGACAAAATACAGAGTTCTGGAGCACGTCATCTACTGCAACACTGACTTTTTTGCTATTGTAGTCCCGCTATAGTGAAGTGGCGTCTGTCGCAGCAGGTCTGCTGCCCCGGCCCACTGTAACACCCCCAAAAGTCCCCAAGATCAGAGCCCAGATATGACGCAAAAACACAGTAGGAAGTAGACAATTTTTTCATAGAACAACTCATACCACACGTTATGTTGAGGGACCACGAGTCGTGATATGGCTCATGGTAAGCAACCAGAATTCCCATGTTCCCAGATACCATAATTCAAGGGATGACTCATATTGCAATAGCACAACCCTATCTGTTTGAGCGGAGTAAGAAGTTCAAAAAGTTATCAAATTGTTCTAGTGACCACGTGAGCAGACCAAGAGACGTGGTATAGTAGGATGACTCATCCTATATTTGTATAGGATGAGAATAAAAAATTATGGCCATGAGAGGGTACCACAAGTCATGGTAGACACAATGACTTATGGCACAACTCGTCGGCAATAGGTGATAGTTTTTTAGCCCAATTCTCTAAGGGTATTTTAGTAGCTTCCTATACTTTTACCACCTAAACTAGGTCGTTTTGGGATTACTAAGAGGGATATTAAAGAGGTTTTCATAGTATAAATGCTCATTCCCTCCCATAACATCATATATTCGAGAATCATTAGCTCTCAAAGCTCTCAAGGAAGTTAGGGTTTTTCATCTTCAACCTAGGAATTGTCAAGCTATAGTGAAGAGTTATCAATCCAAGTATGTAAGGCTAATCATAGTGAGGAATTTCATTCTTCCTCATGCCCTACATGTTGCAAGATTTCATAGAAGTTAAAGCTAGGGTTTTTTCCTAACCTATTATTTGGTCTTCTTCCCTATAATTTGAATTATTCAAGGTTGAATTCTTCATCATCTTATATGGTATCTTTGTATCTCCTGATTGTTGATTATAATCCTTACTTTCTAGATTGGTTGATTATGATTCATGTCTTCCTATCCCATGAACGCAAATGCATGGAAAGTCATATTTCTAAATGCTTTGTATTATTAGATATATGCATTATTTTCATGACTAAAGGAAGAGTATATATTTAGAGATTTTTCATAAAAAGCATTTTCAGGAAGTTAGTTCAGTTTATAGCATGACTTTAAAAAAAAATGAAGTCTTATTTTTGAAATAAAGAGTTTGAGCATAGAAGCACACAAGTTTTATAAAGAGTTTTGGGCATAGAAGCCCACAAGTTTTACATAGATTTTGGAGAGGCTCAACAAAGTGTTAAAACATCTATTATAATTTTAGCTAAAGTATTTTATAAAAGATTTTTTCAGCTATCTTAGATAGGCATATTTGTATGAGCATAGTTTTGGGAGGATTATTTAGCATTGAGATGGATGATGGGTTCAGATAACTCATAAGCCCTAGAACGACATATCCAGCATAGGTTAGGATCATGTTGTTGGTTTGGGCGACTCAACAAACATTCCCTAGTAAGGGCTTAATATGAATCCACAGTTTAATTCATCCTTTGCCTTGGTAAGGCTTTGGACTACTCTCCCAACTTGGGCAAGAAGTTGTACATCATGCACTCATTCATGATGCATGTCAGTTATGAGAAACTCCCAACCAAAGTATGTGTGTGTGCGTGTGTGTATTTTCATAGCTCAATTGACACATATTTTTACTTGCACAACTATTTACACACTTTCATATTTGTGTTTATATGCATCTTTCAGAGTGACAAATTTAGACACTTAGTTCGTTCAATTCAGCTGCTCTTATTTACATGTCATTTCATTAAGCCATTTTACATACCATACATTCAATCGTATTGATGTCATTTGGCGCTACATATTATTATGTTGTAGATTCAGGTTGACAGGGCCATTAGTAGACACATCTATAGGATCTCATTCCCTCAGCTTTTGGTGAGACCTCTTACGCTCTGGAGGACTTCAATTATAGTTTCACTTTTAGTAGAGCTTAAGGTAGCTATGGGAACTCTGTCTCGACACCTATCTTTCAGTCATTAGAGGCTTCATAGACTAGTTATAAATTTGAGTTTTTGTGTTACATTTTGGTATTTTTCTTAGTTATAGTTATTGAATCTTATTTTTCTTAAATTTATCCCTTTACAGTTATCGCAACTTTATTGTAATCTTAGCTTATAGTAAGATAGGTCAAGGGTTCGCTTGGACCATTGTGTTTTCTGAGTGCCGGCCACATCCAGGGTATAGGCTCAAGGCTAACAAGCTTAGTATCAGAGCTTTAGGTTCAAAGAGTCCTAGGATATCTATGAAGTTGCATCTAGTAGTGTTCTTCTTACAGGTGGGAAGCACTCCACATCTATAATAAGGAGATTACAGAGTGTTAGAAAATACCTCTACTTTATTATACTTTAGTTCATTTGATAGAGTTTAACTCTATACAGGCTTCCTCCTAACACATGCATTCACGTATTTTAGATCATGCCTCCAAAATGTACTGCTGGTCAAAGAAATGTTGCTAGTGCTGAGGTTTCCACTGGAAACAACATAGCAAGTCTGCCTCCATAGACTAGGATACATACCAAGAATGGTGCATGCACTAAAATTTATGATGCTAGTGTTGGAGCCTAAAATGCACCATCTACTAATGGAAGGGTTCTAAAAGCACCTATTCCTCAGCCCCTATGAGTTGGAACTTCAGAGATAGATTTTAGAGGAGCTATAAGGACACTACTTCAGGGGCAGGTGGAGGTTAGAACTGCCTGTATGATATATCTAGTCGCGAGGATCAAGAGAACCCCCCAAATGCTATCATTTGTATGTTAAAAGTCTTTTTCATTGATGTATATACTTTACTTTATCCAAGTGCTACGTTATGTTTTGTGACTCCTTATGTATCAATAAAGATCATGATTTGCCCGGAATAACTCTTAGAGCCTTTCAGTGTTTCTACTCTGATCGGTGAGTCAGTCTTAGTTAAGAGAATCTACAGAAATTGTACCATTTCAGTCCATCATAAAGACACCAGAAGTGTCTTAGTTGAGTTACACATGGTGGATTTTGATATTATTTTGGGCATGGGTTGGTTATACTCTTGTTGTGCCATAGTTAATTGTAGGATCCGAGTAGTAGAGTTCCGATTTCTAGATGAGGCTGTCCTAATATAGGAAGGTAGTCCCATTATGACTTAGGGTCATTTCATTTCACACCTTAAGAAAGAAAGTTAATTTCCATGGGGTGTATCTATCATTTAGTAAGAGTTAAAGACTCTAATGTTGAGACACCATCCCTTCAATCGATTCCAATTGTGAATGAGTTTCTAGAGGTCTTCCCCAATGTACTTCCCAGAGTTCCTCCCAATAGGTAAAGAGACTTTGGAATAGATGTTCTTCCTGACACTCAGCCTATCTCTATTCCACCATACATAATGGCTCCAGCTGAGTTAAAAGAGCTAAAAAAAGTAGTTAAGATATCTTCTAGAAAAAGGTCTCATTCAACCTAGTGTTTCACCCTGGAATGCTCTAATCCATTCGTGCGTAAGAAGGATTATATTCTTTGAATATATATTGATTACTGTCAGTTGAATAAAGGGACCATCAATAATAAGTATCCTCTTCTAGAATTGATGACTTGTTTGACTAACTACAGGGTGCCACTTGTTTCACAAGGATAGACCTCAAGTCAAGCTATCATTAGTTAAAGGCTAGAGAAAGTGATATTCCTAAAATAGCCTTTAGGACCCATTATGGTCACTTTGAGTTTGTTGTTATGTCCTTTAGTTTAACTGATGCTCTTGCAATATTTATGGACCTTATGAAGAAAGTATTTAAACAGTATTTGGATATGTTTGTTATTGTGTTCATCGACAACATCTTAGTTTACTCCAAAAATGAGGAGGAACATGCTAGTCATCTCAGAATAGTCCTGTAGACAGTTACGGACCGTGAGCTATTTGCAATATTTTCTAAATGTGAATTTTGGCAGAAGTCAGTGGCATTCCTAGGCTATATAATCTCTTACAAGGGTATTCAGGTTAACTCTCAGAAGATTGAAGCAGTAAAGAGTTGGCCCAGACCAATGACCCTGACTGACATTT
Source organism: Datura wrightii (assembly GCA_035772735.1). Taxonomy (NCBI): domain Eukaryota; kingdom Viridiplantae; phylum Streptophyta; class Magnoliopsida; order Solanales; family Solanaceae; genus Datura; species Datura wrightii. The sequence continues at coordinate 153,323,270 of JASDFA010000018.1, forward strand.
GAATTTTCTTGGGTTTAGCTAGCTATTACAAAAGGTTTGTAGAGGTATTTTCAACTATTGCTTCTCCATTGACCAAGTTAACTCAAAAGAAGGTCAAATTTCAATGGTTTGAGGCTTTTGAGAAATGCACTTAAGAATTGAAAACTCATTTGATTACTACTCTAATATTGACATTACCAGAGAGTACAAATGGTTTTATGGTGTATTTCTATGCATCTAGAGTAGGCATCGCTTGCATATTAATGTAGAATAATAAGGTTATAGCTTATGCTTCTAAACAACTTAAGGTTCATAAGAAGAACTATTTGACTCATGACCTCGAGTTGGTAATGATAGATTTGCATTAAACATCTGGTGCCATGATCTTTGTGGTGCTCGTGTTGATGTGTTCACAGACCACAAGAGTCTTGAGTATGTGTTCATCCAAAAGGAGTTGAATCTTAGACAAAGGAGGTGGCTTGAGTTATTTAAGGATTATGACATGAGTATTCTCTACCATCCAGGTAAAGCAAACGTAGTTGTTGACGCTATTTGCAGGGTGTCTGTGGGAAGTACAGTTCATATGGAGGAAGAGAAGATAGAACTAGCTAAGGATGTGCATAGACTCTCACACCTAGGAGTTCGCCTTCTAGACTCCTAAAGCAGGTAGTGTGCTTGTTGAAAATACGGTCAATCCATCTTTAGTAGTAGAGCTGTCAATGCAGGCCAACCCAACCCATTCGGGCTAGTCCACATAGGCTTTGGAATTTGATGGGTTAGGCTAGGCTGGCCCATCATTTTGATGGGTCATAAATCAACAAGCCCAACCTATCACTACGTGTGTTACGGGCCGCCGCAGGCCCCTACTTTTTAAAAAAATGTACTTTTAATTATAATTTAAAGATGCTAAACATAAACATCTATAAGATAATATTACACGGTGTTTAGCTTCAAGTAATATCTATAAGATAATATTACATGATCTCAAATCTGCCAACAAAATGATCCTATTAATTATTACTACGTTTCGTTTCAAGCAAAGATTTAGTTTTCTGACATCAATCTGAAATCATTGTCAGTCTATGCAAATATCTTGGGTAAAATCGTACAAGAAAATAAATTTTTGGGACATAAAGTTTCTCTGAAATTGAATAACTTTTGACATGGATAGCACTTGAACCAAATAGACATATTAAGAAGAAAACTAAATAGCTAATGAGTAGCAATATAACTAGCTAAATAGAAATATTAACTTGCTTTTGTTCAAGTAAATCACAATAAAACACAAAATCATATGATATTTCAATCATTAAAGTGATAGTTTAAGTAGATTTTAAGTTTGGAGTCCTCTAATTGTTTTTAGTAATAATTTATCTCTTAATTAATTTTTTATTTGGCCCATGGGCTGGCCTGACCCACATTATTTAAGCCTTACCAGCTAGTAGGCTTATTTGGATCGGGCTAAAAGCCTCGATCTTACATGGGCTATAAAAATCACAACCCAACCCTAGTAAATCACGGTTTGGGTTGGGCCAGCCTACCAAGCCTAGCCTATTTTGATGACTCTATTTAGTAGCAGAAGTTAAGGAAAAGTGGGACAGAGATCTCCTCTTGCTTTTGTTAAAGGAAGATTTCCATAAGCAAAAGTGTTGGTTTTCGCACAAGGGGAAGATGACATATTGAGGTATAAAGGCAGGTTATGTGTTCTAGACATTGACGGTCTCAAGATAGAATCGTGGAAGAAGCACACAACTCTAGGTATTTGATTCACCTTGGTTCCATAAAAATGTCACATGACCTGAGTGAAGTCTATTGGTGGAATGGTATGAAGAGGGATATTTCAGATTTTGTTTCTAGATGCCTAAATTGTCAACGGGTTAAGGTAGAGCACCAAAGGCCATGTAGTGTGGCTCAAAATATAACACTCCCCTAATGAAAGTGGGAGATGAGAAATATCAACTTTATCACCAGTCTACTGAGGTCACACAGGCAACATGGCTCTATTTTGGTGATTGTAGATCGAATGACTAAGTCGACTCATTTTTTGTTTGTTAAAACTGTAGATTAGCTAAGGACTATGCCAGGTTGTACATTAGTGAGATAATCAAACTTCATGGAGTTCCAATATCCATCATATCAGATAGGGTAACACAGTTCATCCCCCAATTTCGGAAGTCATTCTAGAGAGGTTTAGGGATAAAGGTGAACTTCAATACAACTTTTCATCCGCAGACAAATGGTCAGGCAGAACATACTATTCAAACATTGGAGAATATGCTAAGAGCTTGTGCTATTGATTTTAAGGGTAATTGGGATGACCATTTTCCTTTTATAGAGTTTGCATATAACAATAGATATCACTCTAGTATTCAGATGGCTCCCTAAGAGGCTCTTTAAGGGCAGAGGTATAGATCACCAATTGCTTGGTTGGAAGTTGGTGAAAACCTAGTACAACAATCCATGGAGAAGGTTAAGATCATTCAAGAAAGTCTAAAGACTGTATAGAGTCGCCAAAAGTCTTATACAAATGTTAGGTGTAAAGACTTGGAGGTTGCACTAGATAATTGGGTTTATTTGAAGGTTTCACACATGAAGGGTGTTATGAGATTTGACATGAATGGGAAGCTCGATACCCGCTACATTGTTCTGTATCATATTTCGAAGAGATTTGGCAAGGTAGCCTATGAGTTGGAGCTGCCAATTGAACTAGCATCAATTTATCTAGTTTTCAATATTTCAATGCTTAAGAAGTTTGTGGGTGACCCCTCACTCATTGTGCCTACGGAGAGTGTGGGAGGGAAGGTCAACCTATCATATAAGGAGCTTCTAGTGGAGATTCTTGATCATTAGGTTCGTAAGTTGAAGAACAAGGAAGTCGCTTCAGTGAAAGTCTTATAGAAGAATCAGCTAATTGAGGGAGCTACTTGGGAAGCCAAAGCAGACATGATGACCAAGTACCCTCATTCTTTCCCTCCTAGTTCAAAATCATATTGAGCTAATAGTCTCCTCTCATAGTTTTCTTATCTATTTCATGTCTTGTTAGTTGTCATTGAACTTCTTAGTACGGTTGCACTTTGTGAATTCAGTTAAGTTTAGTTTAGTTCCTCTCAGCTAGATCAACTATCAGTCCAATTTCAGTCTTCATTCAAGGATGAATGATCCCAAGGGGCAGATAATGTAACACCCTAAAAGTCCCTGAGATTAAATTCTAGACGTGAACCAGAAACACAGCAGGAAGTGGACAATTTTCCACAAATGACCCATACCATCAGTCATGGTGAGGGTCTACGAGTCGTGATGTGACTCATGGCAAGAAACCAAAGTTCCCATGTTCCTAGACACCACGATTCAAGGTAGGAGTCATGGTGTAATAGCACAAACCATCATGTCTGAGCGTGGTAATTAAGAGGTTCAAAAAGTTATCAATTCTAGTGACCACGTGAGCAGACCACGAGTCGTTGTATAGTAGGACGACTTATCATGTTCGGTCAGGGGATGAGAATCAGAAAGTGTCCAAATTGGCTTCAGTGACCATGATAGGGTACCACGAGTCATGGTCAGACCCAACAATTCATGGCACGACTCATGCGCACTAGGCAATAGTTTTTCAACACGATTTTCTAAGGCTACTTTAGAAACTTCTTATACTTTTACCACCTAAACCAGGTTGTTTGGGTTTCCTAAGAGGGATATTAAATGGGTTTATAGTCTAAACTCTCATTTCCTCCCATAACACCATATATTCAAGAATCATTAGATCTCAAAGCTCTAAAGGAAGTTAGGGTTCTTCATCTTCAACATAGGATATCTCAAGCTACAGTCAAGAGTTCATCAATCCAGGTATGTAAGGCTAATCATAGTAAGGAATTCCATTCTTCCTCATGCCATACATCTAGCAAGTTCATAGAAGTTAAAGCTAGGGTTTTTCCCAATTGTATTGTTTGGTCTTCTTCCCTATGATTTGAATTATTCATGGTTGAATTCTTCATCAAGTTTTGTGGTATCTTTATATCTCCTGATGGTTGATTATAATCCTTGCTCTCCTAGTTAGTTGATTATGGTTGATGTCTTCCTATCCCATGAACCTAAGTGCATATAAGTCATATTTTGGAAAGCTTTGTATGTATTAGATATATGCTTTGTTTTTATGACTAAAGAAAGAGAAGATTTTCAGAGAGTTTTCATAAAAGGATTTGCAGACAATTAATTCAGTTTATAGCATGACTTTCAAAAATAAAGTCAAGTCCTATTTTTTGAAATAAAGAGTTTGAGCTAGCTCACAAGTTTTATAAAGTGTTTTGGGCACGGAAGATCACAAGTTTTATACAAATTTTGAGCATAGAGGCTCATCAGCTGAATACAAATTTTGAGCATAGAGGCTCAATAGAGTTTTAAAATATTTATAATAATTTTAGCTAAAGTGCTTTATAAAAGATGTTTTCAGCCGCCTTAGATAGGCATATTTATATGAGCATAGTTTTTGGAAGATTACTTAGCACCGAGATGGGTAAAAGCTTTAGATAACTTGTAATCCCAAAACTACATAACTAGTGTATGTTAGGATTATGTCATTAGCTCAGGAAACTCGTCAAATAGCCCCTGGTAAGGGCTTAGTATGGATCTATAGTTTAGTTAATCTTCTGTCATGGAAAGGCTTTGGACAACTCTCCCAACTGGGGCAGAAGTTAGACATCATGTGCTCATTCATGATGTATGTCAGTTATGAGAAACTTCCAACCTATATATATATATATATATATATATATATATGTACATAGAGAGAGAGAGCTTACTTGATGCATAGTTTTACTTGCATAAATGATTACACAATTTCATGTTTGTGTTTATGTGTATCTTTCATTGTTACAGATTCAGAAAGCTAGTTCTTTCAATTCAGCTACTCTTATTTACTTGTCGTTTCATTAAGCTGTTTTACATACGATACATTCAATCATAATGACGCTATTTGGTGTTGCATCTTATTATGATGCAAATTCAGGTAGATATGACTAGCAACAGATGCATCTATAGGATCTAATTCACATAGCTTTTGGTGAGGTCTCCTACTCTCTAGAGGATTTCAATTATAGTTTTATTTTTGATAGAGCTTAAGATAGTCGTGGGAACTATGTACCGACACCTATCCATCAGTCATTAGAGACTTCGTAGACTAGTTAGAAAGATGAGTAATTGATGTTAATTTTTAACATTTTCTTCAGTTGCAGTTATTAAATCTTATTTTTCTTTAATTGAGCCTATTACAGTTATTGCTTCCGTATACTTTATTGTAATCTCAGCTAGTAGTAAGCCAGGTCAAGGGTTCTTTTGGACCACTAGGTAGTTTGAGTACCAGCCACATAAAGGGTGTAGGCTCGGGGCGTGACACCTACTAAATTTTGGCTCAGCCCATTTGATCCTTTACAAAAATTTTAAATTTTTCCGCCAACATCATCAAGGCTCTATAACGACCGAATGGATCATTATAAAATAAATATAAACATATGAAAGAGGAGATAGTTAAAGGTGTAAGAAATTCTTACCTTCGTAGAGTCAACCTTATCTTGGTCAATGAAGATATGTCAAAACATTCTCTTCCAAATAGCGGTAACGGAGGTCATTACCGACGGAAAAGCATACACTAGTGAAACTCACGTAGGCTTACACTCGAATATGATTTCCCTTTTCCATTTCTCTCTCTCTCTCTCACACACACACACACACACAAACACACACACACACACATATATATATATATATATATATATATATATATATATATATATATATATATATATATATATATATTCATATCTAGAGAGAATTCCACTACTGGTCCACCACCACACTTGGCTTGTACCGTAAGCTCCATCACAGGGGGTAGCCTCGCTTTGGTCTTTATCTTGCAAGCTCTATGGCGAGATCTACCCTTGCTTTGGGCTTTGCCTGGCCAACCCCTATTGCATAGGGGTTGGTCACTTTTCCAATACTTAATGTAACGTAGCGCAACTTCACTTATCCATATCCTCTCTTTGTATATCATAAAATTATAAAATGTAACTCGTATACTACCAAATCTAACGAGTTTTATTGCTTAAAAAATATAAGATGTTATATCCTTCCCCTTTAAAAATATTAATCCTCGAATGTAACACAAACTCATGAGACTAAATTATAATACCTCAAAAGTCCCTAAGATCAGACCCTAAACTTGGAGTAGAAACCAGTAGAGAAATTTTCATTATTCTCAGAACGACTCAACACAAGAGTTGTAATATGGTGTGATGACTCATGTTCATAAGTCGTGGGTTCCAACTGTAGACAAAGTCTTGTTGTAATGAGTCACAGAATGACTCGTTGGATAGTGTAATGAGTCATGATGAGGAGTTGTTAGATGTAGTTTAAAAGCATGAAACAAGATTTTAGTGACCATGAGAGGATGTAATGAGTCATTCTGACAAGTGATGACCCGTCATGACGAAACGTAGGATAAAAGATCAGAAAAGATGCAAAGTTGATCCACTGACCATGAGTCATAGGACAACTTGAGGTATCCAGTGACAAAACGTGACGGGTGTCCATGGTAAGGAGATCAGAGAAGTAAAAATTATCTCAGAATATGACAGATGGTCACCACGAGTTTTGGTGACAACTAACGACTCGTGTTGTAAGTCATGATGACTGGACAGGCTGATTTTAAGTTCGAGTTTCTAGGGGTGTTTTTGTAACTTGCTATACTTTTAACTCCTAAACTAGGTTTTTTTAGATTTCTTAAGAGGGGTATTTAAGGGTTAATCTTAGCCAAAACTCTCATTCCTCTCCTAATAACATAGATTGAAGGATCGAAAGCTCTCAAAGATTCTCAAGAAGCTAGGGTTCATCTTCTCCAATTCTCTTGGGTCTCAAGTCTAGTAAAGAATTCATCAAGCCCAGGTATGTGGATCATGAAAGAGGGATTTCTTCCATCTTTCATGCCCAATCTCAAGTCTAATTTCATGAATTCAATTCCTTCAAGTCTCAAATTTATTTTTATGAATTTCTAGAGTTAGACCATTTTTAGGCAAAACTCCATGATCTCTGATGAAATTGATTCTCTCATTATTCTACTTATGTTTTATGAATATGATTACATTATTTCTATGAAAAACTCTCATGAATATCCATTTGAAGCATGATTTTACTCAAGCATGTATGAATCTCAAGAATATCAAGCTTATGTATCATGACTATATCTGTAGCATTATTTTCATGGCTAGTTCATGTATTCAAGTAGTTTATGAATCTATTATGTTTTCAAACTAGTCCATGCAAAACCCATGTTTCATGTATGATTATGAGCAATATGTATGGTTTTGGGATTAGTATTAACAACAAGTAGGCTAGGGTTCAGCATACCCAGGTCTCAGAACTATGCGCCACCATAGGATAAAGGGTCCTCGCAAATAGAGAGTATCTCCCTTACCCCTAGCCTAAGGGGTCCTCACCAGTTGAGAGTGTATCCCTAACGCTACTAGGCTTATGAGTGATATCATGCCTTCATGGTTCTTATCCTTAGCAAGGCATGGATACCTTCCCGACCAGGGGCACAGGTTGGGCTCCACAATGCTCACTTGGCATATGTCACTTATAAGAATCTTCCACTGTTCTTCATGTTTCATGTTTATTCATGATCATGATTTACGATACCATGTTTTATAATATTTGATCATTGATCATTTTATGAGTTTTTCTTATGATTTCAAACATGATGAGCTTTATGATTTTATTTTAAAAATCTTGGCTCACTATACTTCAAATTATGATGAATATCTCATATTTTATGACTATCTCACGATCATGATTTACAGCATGTTGTCCTTTCTCTCATGTTTTACTTATCCTCTATACTCAGTATGTTCAAAGTACTGATTGCATGCTTTTGTGCTATATCGTCTCATGATATAGGTTTGGGAGATTAGTCTCAGCCCCACTGCTAGATTCAATCTTGCTCTAGATTCAGCTCAATCTTTGTGAGTCCTCATCATTTGAGGACATCCATTTTGGCGTATGTTTAATTTCATTCACTTCAGTTTTCAAAAACTTAGTAGAGTTAGTTGGGTGTTTGTTCCATTATCTTATCTTATGTTTAAAGGAATTTTACATTATGATGTACAGATGCTCTGCGGTTTTGACTTGTTATCTCCATTTACATTTTATGATATATAGACTTCTGGTTATGCCATATTTGATGATTGCTTCCACTTAGTGTATGTTTATGCTTATGTTATGCATGTATAATGGGTCATCTTGGAGCCTTTTGTGGTTTTAGGTCCCATCTTACGTCCTGGGTCTATGCTCGGGTCATGACAAACTTGGTAGCGGAGCATAAGGTTTAGGTATGTCCTATGGTATCTAAAAGTTGCATTAAGTAGTCTTATGGGTGTGAAGCTCACCACACTTATGAAGAAGAAGCTATGAGACATTTTAGAAAACTTTCCATCTTTTGTATTCTATATCATGCGATGAAGTCCAACACCCTCTATTTTTCTAACTCACGCTATACGCATTTGCAGAAAATGCCTCACCGAAGAGCCAACGGAAGAAGAAATGGTAATGGCATGGGAACTATCTGGCCCCACCAGCTCCAACATACCCTTTGAATTAGCAGGTAACTTATGCGGAGTTTAGGGATGCTTTCTAGATGTTGGCACAGGCTATGGCTGCTCAGGTCAACCACTAGGTGGTTGCATCTATAAACACTAAGAGTCTGTCATTGCTAAATGCGAGACTGCACTGAGATGAACCCACTTGAGTTTCATGGTTCAAAAGTTGACGAGGATCCACGGGAGTTCATTGATGAAATCTATAAGATTACTCAGATTATGGGCATTATTGGAGAGGAGAGTGCAGACTTGGCCTCCTATCAGCTGAAGAGGGAAGCTCATATATGGTATAGGTAGTGGAAAGAAGGTCATAAGGCAGGCATAACTCCTGTTGATTGGGATGAGTTTGTTACAGCTTTCTTGGATAGGCTCTTTCCCTGGAAGATGAGGGAATCAAAGGTTGAGGAGTTCATCAACCTGAAGTAGAATAATATGACAGTTCAAGAGTATTCCTTAAAGTTCACTCAACTGTCCAACTATGCTTTTGAGATGGTTGCCAAGTTGAGGGCTCGTACAAGGAAGTTTGTATCGGGGGTCTCAGACTTAGCGGTCAATGAGTGCAGGAGCGTTATGCTTATCAATGATATGGATATCTCTCGACTCATGATCAAGCCTAGAAGATTGAGGAGGAGAAGTTGAAGGAGAAGGAGAGAGAGACCAAGAGGGCTCGGACAAGGAACTTCGAGTTCTCACAAACATAGGACAGGTGGTGGGTATTGCTCACAGTCCCATCAGAGGTTATCTGCCCCAGCTCCATCATCAGCTAGTGTTCCATCCAAGGCTAGAGGTTATCATAGGGGTAGAGTACTAGGATCTAAGACTCAGGGGAGCATGCTCGGAGAACATACATTCTAACCTTGCAAGAAGTATGGTAGGAACCACCCTGGAGAATGCTTGTGGTTCGGATGTTTGCTTTAGGTGTGGGAAGCCCGGTCAGAGACTCAGAGATTGTCTTTCAGCCAGATAGGGTGATGGTAGAGGTCGTTCCCTAGCCACCTATTCAGCAGCTCCAACAACCTACCCATCCCACTAGAGCACATCATCTAGTGTAGGTGGCGAACATTTCTAGAACCATTTCAATGCAATTTATCATGCCAGGAGTAGGAGAGCTCACTAGATATGGTTACGGGTATGTTATTAGTTTACCACCTAGATATTTATACATTTATAAATCTAGGGGACACATTATCCTTTATGACTCCCTATATTGCTATTAGTTTCTATTTCAATTACCAAAATCTTCTCAGTCTCTACTCCTGCCTGTGAGTAAATTTTAGCACGGAAGGTATATAGAAATTGCCCAGCTAAAGTTCTCCAGAAATTCACCTCAGCTTATCTAGTAGAGCTAGACATAACCGACTTTGATGTTATCTTTGGCACAAACTGGTTGTTTTCTTTTTATGCTTTAGTCAATTGTAGGACCCGAACAGTAGAGTTTCAATTTTCGGGTGAATCAGTCCAAGAAAGAAAGGGTAGTTCTGTGGTGCTTGTAGGTCACTTTGTCACCTACCTCAAGGCTAGGAAGATGATTTCTAAGATCCAAAAAGTCCCTAAGATCATACCCTAAACTTGGTGTACAAACTAGCAGAAAAATCTGCATTTTTCTCATAATGACTCAACAAACGATTCGTCGTATAGTGTGATGACTTGTGGTCATGATTCATGGGTTTCCACTGCAGACAAGGTCCTGTTCAAATTATTCACAAGATGACTTGTTTGACTAGGTAACGAGTTGTGATGAGGAGCCGTTAGATGAAGTTCAGAAAGTGTGCAACATGATTTTAGTGACCACGAGAGGATATAATCAGTCGTATTGATAAGTAACGACCCATCATGAGGAACTGTAGGATGGATGATCAGAAAAGATGCAAGGTTGATCTCCTATCTACGAGTCATAGGGTGACCCGTTGTATCAGTGATGAGTCGTGATGGGTGTTCATGGTGAGAATATTAAAGAAGTGAAATTTTCCTAGCATATGAAGATAGTCACCACGAGTGATGGAGGAAACCAACGACTCTTGGCATTTGTCGTGATGATTGGATGAGATGATATTACGTACGAGTTTCCAGGAGTATTTTTATAACTTCTTATGTTTTTAACTCCTAAACTAGGTCGTTTTGGGTTTCTTAAGAGGGGTATTTGATGGCTAAGCTTAGCCTAAACTCTCATTCCTCTCCTAGTACCATAGATTGAAGGATCAAAAGATCTCAAGTATTCTCAAGAATCTAGGGTTCATCTTCATCAATTCTCTTGGGCATCAAATCTAGTCAAGAATTCATCAAGCCCAAGTATGTTATATCATGAATGGGGAATTTTTTCCACCCTCATGCTCAATCTCAATTCTAATTTTATGAATTCAATTCCTTCAAGTGTAAATTATGATTTTCATGAGTTTTTAGAGTTAGATCTTTTTTAGGCAAAACTCCATGATCTCTTATGAAATTGATTCTCTCACGATTCTACTTATGATTTATGAATATGATTACATGATTTCTATGAAAAACTCTCATAAATCTCTATTTTCAAGTTATCATGATTTTACTCAAGCATATATGAATCTCAAGAATATGAAGCTTATGTATCATGATTGTATCTTTAGCATTATTTTCATAGCTAGTTCACGTATATCAAGCTGTTTATGAATCCATCATGTTTTTAAACTAGTCCATGAAAAACCCATGTTTCATGTATGATTATGATCACTATGTATGGTTTTGGGAGTAGTATTTAGCACTAAGTTGGATGGGGTTCAGCGCACCAAGGTCTCAAAACTACATGCCACCACAGGATAACGGATCCTCGCCAGTAGAGAGTATCTCCCTTTCCCCTAGCCTAAGGGGTCCTTCACAATTGATAGTGTCTCCCATAGGCTACTGGGCTCATGAGTGATATGACATCTTCATAGTGCTTACCATTGGCAAGGTATGGACACTCTCCTGACCAGAGGTACAGTTTAGGCTCCATGATGCTCACTTGGAGTATGTCGGTTATGAGAATCTTGCACTGTACCTCATGTTTCACATTTATTCATGATTATGTTTTACGATACCATGTTTTGTATTATTTTACTCATTGATCAATTTATTAGTTTTACTTATGATTTCAAAAATGATAAGTGATAACGTCCAAATTCACTCCTCGTAAATAAAGAGTGTAAACGGTCGTGGGAAAAACAAATATACTTGATGGTTGTCAGGGTCGAATCCCAAAATACAAAAGTTATAAACTAATTCAAACTAATCGTTGTTCAACATTTAGAATGTAAAAATGGGGAAAAAATGGAAAACAATATCAAATTCTAATTTAGAACTAAGTGGGGGGAATTCCAATGGTTGCAATCACAAGTGATATGGATAGGGGTGTGCTATTGATAGGCTAACAATAGAAATGAGAATTAATTCGTTGCCTTAGATTCAAATTTAGCATATATAATAGCAGATAAATCACATTCTCTCATTTCTCAACAGCAAGAATGTTTATGCCTTGAGTTTTTCCAAACCCCAAGACCAAATTCTAATTAGCGACCACAAAAGCTTGAGGAAGAATCAAATCATATCTAGCTTTAATCCTTTAACGGGGAGAGAATGTGTGTTTTGACTATCTCTAGCTCAACCCCACACATCAACACTCCAAATCCTCTCCATTGATTTCTCACCCAATTCAAACCTTGCTCTCTCAAGAAAAAGCAAAAAAAGTAAAGCAAAATTCATATTTGCAACCATCAATTTTTACAATTAAAACTTGGAGAAAACATATATATATCTATACTTGCAATTAGAATCCACGAAAAATCAATCAATACCCGTTCAAGTTACAAACCCACCATGAACACACCCCTAGCTAGCAAATTAGCTACTCATTTTTAGAAAGAGAGAGAGAGAGAGAAAATACCAAGAGAAAATTCCCTCAAAATTCATCATATTGCTTCATAAATTTTCTTCACAAGGACATAAAATAATGGTGAAAAGAAAATTCTATCACTACAATTCTATAGTGTTTTTCTTCTCTCTAGAATTGAATGTGTTGTGTGAATTCATGTGATGTACAATGAGGGTCATAAATATCTTGTACATTCTTATGTATAAATTTCCACAGTTTCCCTTGGAGGTTTCTAGGTTCTTTGGGACCTTTTCTTGATGTTTTTACCCTTCCATCAATGAGATGGGTCACTTTCCCTTCATTTTGCGTTAGCTGGTGCCCAACTACATTTCACTAGTGCCCAACTGCATTTTATCGGTGTTTAGCCAGTGCCAATCCTATAAAGGTCGATTCCAGGCAGTGGCAAGGTAGTAGCCGCTATATTTGACCAGCGTTTCACAATTCTGGATCCGCATTTCGCCAGTTAAAAGCATGTCTTTAGCAGCTTTTTTGAGTTCAAATCCTCCATTATCTTTACTTTCTTCAAATTCTAACATAGAGAAGAAAAGGGGCATAAATCCTTCCTAAATAAGTTGAATACCAAGCAAAAGTTCATGCTTAAAAGTCGAATGAGTTGGTAAATTACCAACTCATCAATAAGCTTTAAGATTTTGTTTTTGAAACCATGAGTCATTATGTTTTAGATTATGATAAACAACTTATGTTTTATGACTATCTCACGATCATGATTTACAATATGTTGTCCTTCTCTCATGTTTTAGTTATCATCCATACTCAGTACATTCAAAGTATTGATCACATACTTTTGTGTTATATCATCTCATGATATATGTTCGCGTGTTCAGTCTCAGCCCAGTTACTAGATTCAATGTTGCTCCAAATTCAACTCAGTCTTGGTGAGTCCTCATAATCCGAGGACATCAATTTTGGCTCATGTTTGCTTTTAGTCATTCAGTTTTCACACTTAGTAGAGCTAGTTGGGGACTTGTTCCATCAGCTCATCTTATGTATAAAGGTTTTTCAGACTATGGTGTGTAGATGCTAAGTTGTTTTGACTTGTTGTCTCTGTTTATGTTTTATGATATCTTAGACTTGCTTATGTTATGTCTGACAATTATTTTCACTTAGTATATGCTTATGCTTATGTTATGCATGTACCATGGGTTAGCTTAGAACCATTCGTGGTTCCAGGTCCCATGTTTTGTCCGCGGTCTATGCTTGGGTCATGACATAAATCTTTTAGGAGTTGCCAGAAAAATTTCACCAGAGTCTCCTCTACAATATGGACTATCCAGGAACCTAAAACATAGAAAAGTCCAACCTAGAAATCTCATAGGATGATACAGTAATCTAATATAGCATTCTCGATAGACATTATTCGAGCAAGCCATAGCAATAACAAGAGGAATATATAGATCAGAAAGGTAACTTACCTCAAATGTCGCAATCTTGCTGACATGTTAATATCCTAGGGTTTAGAACAAAAAGGGTATATAGATCTCATATCATCCTCAACCTCCCAAGTCATTTCCTTAACATTCCTCTTTCTCCACAAGATTATTGTAGAAGTCACATCTTTGTCATAAATTTGCGGACCTGTCGATCTAATATCGCACGTGGAGTTTCCTTATAGGAAAACTCCACTAAGATTTGAATATCCTTATATGGGACAACCTGAGGTAGGTCTTCTATGCACTTTCGTAGAATCACTACATGGGAAACTAGATGAACAAACTCTAGCCCCAGAGAAAACTCTAATTCATATGTTACTTGGCCTACCTTCTGAAGAATTTAATTTGGACTAATGAATCTCAGGCTAAGCTTTCCATTCCTACCAAATCTAATGATGCTATTTATAGGATAGACTTATTGGAATGCCCACTCATTAACACAGAACTCTAAGTTCCATCATTGCACATCAGAGTAAAATTTCTGTCGGCTTTGAGTTGTCAATAATTACTCTCTAATGAGATTAACCTATTCTATTGGCTGGTGTGGTAAGTTAGATCTAATCAACCCTACCAGATATTTTCACTTATATAAATCCTCGTAAGGCACCATCTTGATACTGAAATGGTAGTTGTTGTTATATGCAAACTCAACAAGACGTAATTAATCATCCCAACTTTCTCTGAAGTCCAGCAGGCATGCTTGTAAGATTCTTTCGTGCGCCCAGCCTAACTGTCTATCTGGGGATCAAATGATATGTTGAGATTTACTTGTATCCCTAAACCTTTATAGAATGACTTACAAAAGTTAGATATAAACTGTACCCCTCAACCAGAGAAAATAGATATTAGGACTCCATGTGGCCTGACTAGTTCTATAATATACAACTCAGCATAATCCCCAACTATAAACAGTCCTAACTGACAAAAAAAGAGTTGATTTCTATAGCCTGTCAAAAATTACCAAAAAGAATCAAATTTATATCGTGTCAGATTAATTTTGTAACAAATCCATATTAACTGCTTCCCATTAACACATGGGAATGGCTATATCCTAAGCTAGCTCACTAAGCTTCTGATGTTCAACTTTTACTTGCTAGTCATTGGGACACTTTGCCACGAATTTAGAAATATTTTTCATCTTGAGCCACCCATAAACTTATTTAATATCATGATATGTTTTGGTCGATCCTGGATGAATGGATTAGCAGGAATAATGTTTTTCCATCATAATCTACTGTCAAAGCCCTCCGACATTTGGAACACAAAGTCAACCTCTATATCTCAGGACTCATATCTCCTGTTACCTCAAGGCCAATGAATATACTAACTGAGCCTTGATTTTTGAGTTGTACTAAGCTAGGATCGTCATACTTCCACTTCTTTACCTCCATAACTAGAGATGACACTACGGTATTCTAAATTGTGACTCCACTGTGATTGGAGTCTAACAATCTGACTCAAAAACTAGACAACTAATGTAATTCTCAGGGTAGTTCTCTCTTTTAGATCTTAAATATGTCAAGCTACTTATAGATTTATGGATGAGGTGATTAGCTATTATAATTTCCTTTCCTATAGAATATAAGATGTCTATGTCATAGTGTTTCAATCATTCAAACCAACAACACTGTCTTAATTTCAGCTCTTTCTACTTAAAAATATACTGAGGCTCTTATGATATGTAAAATATCAACATACACACCACAAGATAATTCCTCAAGATCTTCAATGCATGTACAACTATGACCAATTCTAAATCACAGGTCGGATAGTTCTTCTCGGGCTTCCTCAACTACCTCAAAGCATAAGCAATCACCTTACCATTCTATACTAGAGTATACCCCAAACCAACGTTTGAAGTGTCACAATATGTTGCATATCATGTGAGCCCTCTGGAAAGTCCAGTACTGGTACGGATATTAACCTACCCTTCAATTCTTGGAAGATCTTTCACAAGGCTCAGTCCTCTAGAATTTAGTTGTTTTCTGAGTCAGTTTTGTTAATTGCATAGAAAGTGAAGAAAATTCCTCCATAAACATTTTGTATTACCCAGCTAACCCCAGGAAACTACAATTCTCTATCAGAGTCGTGGGTCCAGAATAAGGCTCTGTGGCCTCAAATTTTTGTGAGTCCACTTGAATGACCGTATTTGATGCATGCAATATGGCCCAAAAAAGCCATAGAGTGTAACTAGAACTCGAATTCGGAAAGCTTCGAGTATAGTTCATGATCTTTTAGTACCTATAGTACTACATGCAGATGATCTCTATGCTCGACCTTTGAATGTGAATACACCAGAATATCATTAATGATCACTACCACAAACAAACCTAAGAATGGCTTGAATATGTTGTTGATCAGGTCTATGAGTACTACTAGGGAATTCATTAATCCGAAAGACATTACTAGGAACTTAAAGTGGATATATTTGGTTCTAAAAGTTGTCTTCGTAATATCTTTCTCCTTAACTTATACCTGATAGAGCTTTATCTCAAGTTAATCTTTAAGAAGTATTTGACACCTTAAAGCTACTCGAATAAGTAATCTATCATCAAAAGGGGATACCCATTCTTTTTCAATTGCTAATAATCTATACACATTTTTAGTGAGAAATCTTTCTTTCTCACAAAAATTACTGGTGCACCCCATGATGAAGCACTAGGCCTAATTAAGCCTTTATCAAGTAAGTCTCTTGATTGTTCCTTCCACTCTTTTAGCTTAGTAGGATTTATTATGTAAGGAGGAATCGATGTACGATGTATTCCTAGCAGCATGTCAATAACAAAGCCAATTTGCCGCTCTGAGGGATTGCTAGGAAGCTCATCCGGGACCATATCTAAAAACTCAATAACTGCTAGAATGGATGGAGGAGTCGGCGATTATGCATCTATATCCAGAACCCTAATAATGCAATAAATAAAACCCTTATGAATCAATGTCCTTGCTCGTAGATAAGATATGAACCTACCTTTTAGCATTGTTGCATCTCCTTGGAAGTAGAATATGATAATTTTTGTCTAGCATTTAACAATAGCATAACATGATACCAGACGATCTATGCCTATAATAAAATCAAGATTGATTATTTCCAATCCTATCAGGTCTACAAAGGTCTGACGTCAATAATCTCTACCATACAATCTCAATAAATTCTCTCGGAAATAAATAGCTTACCAATAGGTGTAGTACAATAAATGGTTGTTGTACCAATTCTAGGGCTATACAAAACTTCCTCATTACAAAATGCAGTAACATAAGACAGAGTATATCTTGGATCTATTGAATCATAACATAATGAGAGCAAACGTACCATAATTATCTGGTGACAAATCTGAGTCAAACATACTTTTAGTGCATAAGCACGATTTCATGCACTACCAAGACTAAATGCTCCCTCTCTACCTTAACTTTTACCTACTGAAGTCTAGGGCCCACGCCTCATAGAATGAGTCAAAAAATATGACCCTACTGCGAGCTAGGTCTATTGAACCAATCGTATTATTGTGATTCCTAGCCTCATTGGCTCTAGGTGGTTAGATAGTGTTAGGATTTTCTCGGTCAAGTGAGGCACCAGGTGCGAGTCATGCCTCTTCAGGTTTTGGGTGTGATAAATTTAATAATTAGAGAACATCATATCCTAGGGAGTCTTTGGGTCATGTCTAGTAGAGTCTTGTTTATGTGTGTGTTGTGATCTTGGACAGAATTATATGCCCAAGTGATACTCAAATGATTCATTTCGTCTTGTTTATCCATTGATAGTTGCACATTCTCATGTGATTTGTAGTTAAAATGTGAATTTATACTAACCAACATGATTAGTGTTGTTTTGCAGGAAAAATGTAATTTTAGGAAGCTAAGATGCATGTTGGGAGAAATCGGGAATAGACACAGAAGCGAGCAGTGGAAAAGGCCAAGGGCATGCAGCAAATTAAGGGGCTCCGCGATGGAGCCGTGTCACGCTGCCATCACGGATGCATTCTACCCCGAATGATTAAAATAGGCCAAGTTCCAGTGAGTGTCCGCGTTGGGGCCATGGCACGTTGGCCAAGCCCCACGTTGCACGCCGTGGCACGTTGGGCATAATTACCTGGAGGACCGGATTCCAGTGAGGGTCCGTGTTTGTGGCGTGTCACAGAGGCAGTGCTCCGCGATGCACTCCGTAACACGTTGCTTGTTATTCCGGAAAAAATTCCCACTAGTATAAATAGCACACTTAGGTTTATTTTTAATTATTCTGTCTTGGTTGAGCAAGAACGTGGGTTACAGGCAGTTGAGGGGACAATATTTTTAGGGTTCTTCTCTATCTCTTTCTTCTTTATTGCAATTGTTTGTATGATTTACACTCATTTAAGGATGTTTAATCCACAAATGAGTGGCTAAATTCACTTCTTGTTGAGGTTAAGAACATTTGTAGTGGAATGTAATTATTGATCATTTTGGTTTTTCATCTTTTCTTCTATGGTTGTTCTATTAATTCTTGTTCTTACTGCATTAATGTTTGGCCAATATTAATGTATATCTAAAAAATTCGGTTTGCGCTCGAAAGAGAAAGAAATTGGAAAGTTGTGAATTACTAGGATATGATCTCTTTTTGGTTTGGGAAAATTGAGAATTGATTTACCTTCAGAATAGAAATATATCTGAAAGTCGTATTAGTCAATTAAGTAATCGGTTTCGTATGGATAGAACATGAATTTCTTCTTATCACAGAAATGTAGGTGGAAGGTTCATGATTCTTAAGTTGGGTTAAATACAAGAGTTTTAATCCATAGGCAATAATTCTTGACTAGCAACCGAAGGAAAGATTAACCAATTTGTATAAATAAATTGCTTCCCTGCATAATTGTTTTAGGCTTAGCATGCTCATTACTATAGTTTAGACTCAATTTGTACATTTGTTTTAGATTAGTATAAATTAGGAAACAAACTCCCCAAAATCTTCTTGAAACTATTGTCTGCATTGTTAGAGTTAGATTTTATTAACACTTAATTAGATTATTACCTTGGTCCAATCCCTGTGGAATCGATACTTGGCTACTCTAGCCATTTTACTACTTATTCGACCACGTGAACTTGCATGTAGGCATTCCAAACCACCGAACAAGTTTTTGGCACCGTTGCTGGGGACTGGCAATTGGTAAAATTGTTGTCTTAAGTGTTAGTTTACGATTTCTTATTAGTGTTGACAACTTGGTCTTAGCTTGTCTTTTGCAGATATTGAATTCTGTTGAACATTGGCAAGAGACAAGGAGCTGGTGGATTCACACTTAGAGCCGGAAAGACAATTTCATCGTCAAAGGAGAGAAGCTCTAGAGAGAAAGCTGCAGTTGCTCAGACAGACAATCCTGGAGCAACAACAGAATCCACCCATTGTAAGGGCAGTGTTAGTGCCCGAAGAAATGGCAGTTAGGCCGGTTCGTGAAGTGGAAATCCCACATGCTAACAATGTTACATCTAGCATTTGCAAACCTGAGCCAGGAGGGAGGTTCGAGCTTAAACAGAATATGGTGCAATTGCTGCACACCAGCGGGCAATTCACAGGTCTCCCTCACGAGGATCCACAACAACATCTCCAAAACTTTTTGGAGATAAGTGACACTTACATCCCCGCTGGAGTGTCACCCGACTATGTCAGGCTTACATTGTTCCCAGTTTCACTTCTGGGAGAAGCAAAGAGATGGCTGAAAGCTGAGCCACCTAATTCCATCACTACTTGGGATGATCTTGCAAAGAAATTCCTTATACGGTTCTTTCCATCCGGTAAAACAACAAGACTTAGAAGTCAAATTCTAAGTTTTAAACAAAGAGAGGGGGAGA
This sequence comes from Datura wrightii, assembly GCA_035772735.1. Classification (NCBI taxonomy): domain Eukaryota; kingdom Viridiplantae; phylum Streptophyta; class Magnoliopsida; order Solanales; family Solanaceae; genus Datura; species Datura wrightii. The sequence continues at coordinate 153,343,036 of JASDFA010000018.1, forward strand.
ATCTGTATCAAGCTTGGGAACGATTCAAATCTATGTTACTGGATTGTCCTCATCATCACCAATCCAATGATGTGCTGGTGCATACTTTCATAGAGGGTTTGGAACCCCACACAGAAATCTTGTTAGACTCAGCAGCTGGGGGACAAGCATTAGAAAAAACTTATGAGGAGCTGTATACTTTGTTGAACCGTATTTCGCAGGGAAATCCAGAGTGGAATGTGGACTCTTCTAGAGGAGGAACAAGGAAAGCGGCAGGAGTCTTGGAAGTGGATGGTTTTACAACTATCACTGCACAAATAGCTGCGTTACAGAATCAACTCAATACCCACTTCAGCAATATCAGCATGAATCTTTCTCAAGCCCTAGTGAATGTAGTGCAGCAGATTTGGTGTGAAGTGTGCGGCAGTAATGAACACTCAGCTGAGTGTTGTGGTGCCAATCCTGATTCAGTAAACTTTGTTGGTAATGTACAGAGAAATAATCACCAATAGTATGGCAACAACTACAACTCTAATTGGAGGAGTCACCCGAATTTCTCTTGGGGTAGTAACAGCCATCAAGGGCAGCGTTCGAGTTAGGGAGCACAGAGAAATGAAGGAGGGCAGCAGAACTATCAGTCGCAATACAGAAGCAACAATGCCCCTCCTCCACCACCATCACCCAGTATCGAGGAAATGTTCAAAACGATGATAGCTAATCAAGCTCAATTGCAGGCTGACTATGTGAATTGGCAGCCGATGTAAAGAACAATCAGTTAGCTACAAAGGCATTGGAGTACCAGTTTGGGCAACTAGCTAGAGCTCAGAACACCAGGCCTAGAGGAGGACTTCCGAGTGACCCTGACCCCAACCCCAAGAAAGTGAATGCAGTGACCACAAGGAGTGGTTTACAACTCAAGGAGGTGGAACCAGAAAGACCACCACAGCAGTCGGGAGCAGTGGAGAATGAGAGGGAACACAATGATGATAGGGGGAAGGAGAAGGAAGCTGAACTAGAAAGACCACCACCCCCGTTCCCTCAAAGATTAAAGAAACACAAGGAGGAAGCGTGTTTCAAAAAGTTCATGGAGGTGCTTAAACAGGTACACATTAATCTACCTCTTGTTGATGTTTTGCAGGGAGTGCCGAAGTACACAAAATATATCAAGGATATCGTGGCGAACAAAAGCAGGTTGACGGAGTACGCTACGGTGGCGCTTACGGAGGAGTGCACTTCCCGGATACAAAATAGGTTGCCCACAAAGCTCAAAGACACTAGGAGCTTTACAATTCAACTTACAATCGGGCGGAGTATCCGAGCTCGTGGATTATGTGATTTGGGAGCAAACATTAACTTGATGCCGACATCGGTATTCAAGAAATTGGGGCTAGGCAGTCCTAGACCGACAACAGTGATCTTGCAACTAGCGGATCATTCTTTGGCCAGACCAGATGGCATTGTGGAGGACGTGCTGGTGCAAGTGGGCTCCCTTATCTTCCCGGTTGACTTCATTGTGCTGGATTTTGAGCCGGATGCGGAATTTTGGGACGTCCTTTCTTGGCAACCGAGAAAGCACTGATCGATGTAGCTGCAGGGCAGCTAACCATGCGGGCACATGACAAGGTGGAGGTATTTGATGCATACAAGGCCACGAAGCTTCCGGCCGTGTATGAGGAACTCTCAGTGATCAACGTGCTTGATCGAGCGAATATCACTCAGAGTGTTGATTCATGAGAGCCTGTGGGAAAACCACCGGGGAAGGACCCCCGAAAACTGGAATCGTGGCAACCAGATCGAAGTGCCACGTTCTTAGTCAATGGGCAGCGATGTAAGCATTACTGGGGTGAGGACGGTAGTCGAGAGAACACATCTGTCACCCTAGAGGATGACTAAGCTTCAATGACGTCGAGCCGCGACGGTAAACCAGGCGCTGCACGGGAGGCAACCCATGAAATTGTTGTAATACTTGAGTAGATTTAGTAGAAGAAAAAAAAAGAAAAAAAAATATAGAAAAATAAAAATAAAATAAAATTGTATTTTCTGTTGAAACCTATGAATTCTAACCAATTTCTTGTTGTGAGATGAATTTCAAGTTGAACGGAGGGTAAAAATGCAAAGGATCGCATAGGAAAAATCGAGGTGAGAAAAAATAATAAAAAGTGGCAAAACAATGAGCCTGCGCGATGGCTCTGTGTCACGGAGGAGGACCTCCGCGTTGACCTCCGTGACACGTTGAGGTGTAATTCTAGAATTTTTGAAATTCCCGAATACCTCCGCGTTGGCTCCGTGTCACGGAGGGGGTGCTCCGCGTTACCCTCCGTGACACGTTGAGGCTTTAATTGCGACGGGTCACACCGGGTCGCCGGGTGACCCGCGCGAAAATCCCCCTTTTTAACCCCGAATTCCCTCAATTTTCCCTCATTTCTCACCCCCTCCGCGACAAAAACCCAAAAACTCCCCCTTCCCCAACGTGACATGGACCTAGGCACAAGTTTTCTTTGACTTTTCTTTGACTTCATCGAATTAAAGGTATGTTCTCTAACTTCATCTCAATTCTTGTCAAATTTTTTGATTTTGAGCATGTGAAGTGAGTAAAACTTGCCCTAATTGTAAATTGAGCTTGAATTCATTAAGTTATTGTTGATTGATGTTCGTAGTATCATTTTGATTGTCTGAACTTGATAAATACATGCTTGATCGAATTTTGGTGAAATATGTAGCTAGGGTTAGAATTTGATTGCGAAGAAACTAAATGTGATTGAAAATGTGCAAATTATGGGTTGGGCATGTTGGGTAAGGTGAATTGTGTTGGCTTGATGTGAATATTTTAAGTGAATGACGGATTTTCGGGAGAATGAAATTGTTGAATTGCATAGAACTTGGTGAATTGCATAGGTTGTGCTGAGAGAAGTGTTTTTGCTAAGTGCTATGTGATGAAATGGTATCGATGGTGATATTTTGATTACTTGTACGAAGTCTGAGTAGTACGTAGCATTTATTCCATAGAATTCTTTGAATGCACGAGGCATGTTTTTGTTTTTTTTGTAAATTGGAAAGTGAGAATTGTCTTGCCGTAATGTCATAATTGTGGCTAAAGACTAAGTGTGGGGTGGCCTAGCTTAACCCAACCTTAGTCTAAGCTAATTTTAATTTGAATAACATTGGGACTGTCTATTTGATTTGACAGGAACAATGGCAAGAAGGCAAGACAAAGGAAAGGGCGCATCTACATCGGGAGCCGGAAGGAAAAGAATTAGACTGGGAACAGCAGTCCCAACAGCACCAGTGGTTCCACACGGCCAACACCGTCAATACGGAACCCTATAGGTGACAGACGAAGGGAAGAAATGGTATACAAAGCATAAGGAGAACAAATACTTCCCCGAGGAGCATATTGCAAGGGAGCCGTTGGCACAGGAATTCCCCAGATTGTACACCGGATTGACGCTGTCGGGCTAAACTTCATTTTTGAAAAGCCCAAGGAGTGCAATCTCCACCTGATTCGGGAGTTCTACGCCAACTGGAACCCGACACTCTGAAGTCACACCGTCAAAATAAGGGGACAGCTAGTCACTTTTGAGCCCCATCACCTTAATGCCATTTTGGGGGCGCGGGACACAGATGCCCATGTACTCTGGCAGCTGAACATCACTCCACCATATGCGTATATCAGACGCACTCTGTGTGGAGCCCGTTCTACAGCACGGTGGAGCAGGCATAAGGAGAGGGGCTACCATCAAATGCTGCCCTACTCTCAAATGAACAGGGAAGCCAGAATTTGGCTTAAGATCGTGTGTTCCTGCCTGATCCTGGGGGTGCACATGACAGATGTCACCTGGGATCGTGTGTGGTTGGTATACGCCCTGATGAAAGGGCTAGAGATTAATGTTGGGGCGGTGATCATCTCTGCCATGAAGAGAGCCCGTTTGCATCAAGGGCACAGGTACGGGTTTGGTGGCTTGCTGACCACGTTCTTGAGGGGCCTAGATATTTAGGAAGAGGCCCTGGACTACATCCCACAGATGGAGAGGCGTGCCTTGGACATCACCAAAACTAAGGTACCCGACACCACTCACGGGCCAGTTCTCACATTAGCCGAGCGACATGCTCGGGATGATCAGTATATGGTCCACATGTTCGGGATGCAGATGCTACAGTTGCGCATAGGCGGGAGGCCAGCAATAGAAGATGAGCTGTGGCAGCTAGAGTTGGACTACCCCTTCGGCGAAAATGCCAGGGCTCTATGCCGAGTGGGGCCAGCATTTGTGGAGCCCGTTGATGATGATGTCCCCTCAGACGAGGAGACACACCGCGATGACTCAGATGTTGAGTCATATGAGGATAACGGGGGTGATTCGGATATGGGGGATGAGGCAACCGCACCTGACGAAGAAGTGGAATACTTCGATTGATCAGGGAGTTTCACTACCTATTCTTGTGCTATGCTGAATTTTGTGATCACTGGGGACAGTGTTCGATTTAAGTGTGGGGTGGGAGTAGTTAGGTGCTGGTTGTTTTGTTGTTGTTTATGTTTATATTTTGTTGTTGTGCTTGTGAAAAATTGTGACCCTGTGATTTTGATGTTTATGTTTTGTATTGTAATTTGGTATTGTAATTAATGTGAAGCTGTTGTGTGCTGTATGGAGTTGTTGTTAGCTGGTTGTGTAAATATTTTTATTTTATCGAAATTATCGATATTTTAAAAATTTTTCGTGAAATTTCTTTTATGATTGGGTTTCTCGGTGTTTGTTTTCGTTGCTTTTATCGAGAATAGTCCCATTGAACCGAAGTCGTAAATAGTGACCGTTCCCTATGATGGATGGATGACGACCGTCTTAAGGGAAATGTAGTCGATAGGAGTAGATTCTTTGTTCTTTTTAATTTTTTTTCTTTTGTTTGTTTGTATCCCAAACGTGTCGTTACTTTATGGTTCGGAATTCTTGTTGCGTGTTGTACATGATTTTTAGAATGCAAAGGTGATTCGTATGAAAGCATGAAACTTTGTAAACATGTTGAGATACCTAGACCATAGAGTTCGATTCGGTGTGATTGAGGCTTAATGTTTGAATTCTTGTAATTAGCTGATTGAAGAGTCTGTGAATATGTCTTGAGTTGAGCATGTGCAATGAGTGTGTGGTGAGGTTTCGATTCTTCCATGCTATTGTGAAGTGTCTAGAACTTGCCTGGTGTGTGTACGAAATGAAATGAAGGATGTGTATTGTAGGAAAGGATGTAGGCATTTCTTTAATTTAACCGAAAGTTTCTTTTTCATTATCGTACCTACCTTGAATGGACATCCTAGTTAGCCCATTGAGCCTTTAGCCTATTTTTTTTTCTTTTGTCGAAAAGGTACAAACCGAGCTTAACCTCTTCTTTTCATTATCCGTGAATTTGATCCAAAACTCTTAAGCGCTCAAGAAAAGAAATTTTTCCACAGTGTCAAGGAGTGGTAATTGTGAAAAGAAAGGAAAAGCGAAAGTGGTGAAAGTAAAGAAAAGGTCAAAGGTGCACTTGCTGAATTTAATAAAATGAAGATGTATAACTAATCTTTGTTATTAAGTCGAGTGTGCTTAAAGAAATGGGAACAAAAATAAAGAAAGGCTTCAAGAAAGGGGAGGATGAAGGAAGAAACAATGCCCATAATGTGGTGGGATGTATGGAAAAGCGCTTAAGGGTGCTAGTTTGTCACACCCCGCTTTGGGGGGTATGACTGGCACCTGGTGCCCTACTAGGACCTGAACTGCTAGACTACTAAGCCTGAGCACATCTGGTGCCTGGCTGGCTCTAACTCAGATTCGGGGAAACAACGGGCTATATAACGAGTGTAAATACAGCCTCCGGCCGACTAGGGCTATAGCCACCTGTACCTATACTAATAGCTAACCAGAAACATATCAATATCGGGGAGCCTATACGGGCCGACAAGGCCACCATGCTGTCTAGTTATCTGTAACTCAACAAAGAAATATTGGAAAGCTACGTGACCGACAAGATCACCACTACTGCCAAGCTATGGCCCCACACGGCCAACATAAAAGAAACAGAAGTACTAACAACTATACAACTGCACGGCCTCACACGACCGGCTCATCTGACCACAGGGAAATATATACAGACTGCAAGCCTCTAAGAATACTGATAAGATGGTCGAGACAGGGCCCTGGCCTACCCATGTTGTACAACAAAAGAAAAGGGATAAACCTCTAGTTATCTAGCTCCGGATGACTGGAGATGATGACCCTGTGAGCTGGCTGGAATAACGAGGTACCGGCCCCTCGTCTATGAGTACCTGCAGGCAAGTAATGCAGCGCCCCCAAGGGGCATCAGTACCACTGGTACTGAGTATGTAAAACAATAACTGAAAGAAATATCTGAAAACAACAACACAACTGATGGAACTGAAATAGGAAGGAATAGACTAACTCACTGAAAATGTAAAACTATGCCTACTCTTAACTATATTGGAAGGAGTAGGAGTCATACCTGGAGATGTATCGTTCTACTGTTGATCTACTCGTATCTCGTGTAACATGGCATAACATAGCATAACATAACATAGCACACACAAACCTTACCTGGCCCCCATAAGTCGGGAGGTACAACCAACACGCAATCTATACCCCTACCCCGGTTGTCCCATCTCCTATAATAACTATAAGCATCCTGCCGGTCCCCTGGGTATGCACTTGGGATCGCTGAGCCCCTGACTATAACTGTACCTAAGTCCGGAGGACTCCTGAATCAACATCCCAGGCGTACCCGCTCGACGGGGGTGTATAAGGGCCGACCAAGGCACAATATGGGGAAAAATGGCATCCCATCTTCGTCTCCTGTGGGACGGCATGCCACTCCGTAGAGCGACGTATCCTCATCCTCTGGCGGACGAGTCGATACAGCTATTAACCCTGGGGCGGTAATGGATGCTAGGTAATCCAACCCCAAGACAATACAGTGGTCTCAACTAGTAATACTATCTGCATATACCACATACTGAAGCTAATGATAATAAAGTATTTGTACATACTGTATGCTGAACTAGTGATAATGATATGTACGTATTTAATACATGCTGAGACTGATAATAGTATATATATAAATATAATCTTCTGCCATACTGTACTGAGTCTAATGCTGGACAAGATATAGTTTTTCTGCTGGAAACCATGTTGTATAACTGAGTTTCTATAGTAACGTGATTTACTATTTCTAACATGCTTTCTAAACTTCATTTTAACCTATCATTCTACTTCTGAGATGCCTTACAGGTATTTACATTGCTTTACTAGGTTTCAGCTGAGTACGATAATATCCTAACATTCTTTACTAAATCACATACTGGGCATGTTGTACAGTTCCCAACACTCGTATTAGAATTTATATCGTGCTAGCAAGTTTCACGCTATACATAACATGATGCTTCCAATATCATACCAACATTCGTAATAAACATAACACACGACTTCTGAACATTCTACTGGCCTTTAAACTACTTTACTATACCGAGACTACTAGCTTTCCGAGGAAACTAGCTTTACATACCTTCACTTCTGATTTCCCGACTAACCGGCGTAGCTTGGTCAGTATTTCAGCTATTCCTCCCAACTGCATTCATATATATATATATCAATCAGTACTAAATACAACTTTATTTTGAAGGACGACATCACTTTCGATATAATTATAACCTAAACTTAGGCTTATCGAAAGACGGTCAAAAACTTGCTATTTTCCAGAAGTCCAGAAGGGAGAAGTATTCACTTAATAGCTAGGAACACATAGACACTAGTTTGGAGCAATTCCACTTACCTTAGTCCGGTAGCTCGACGATTCGTCGGCCGTATTTCGCGAAACTAAATCTGTAGGAATGCTCTCTGCTGCTAAATACCTCGGTATCTGAGGTTAATTTGAGTTTGGACAATGTTTGGCAGCGTAATCAAGCGATAATATATTTACCCTCTTCGTCTTCCTCTGTTTTGCTGCATTTTCTGGAAATTTCAAATGTTTTAAATGAATTAAAATCGAAGTGGGGCTTTATATACTTGGGCCTGGACAGGCCCAACGTGTCACAAAGCCAACGCGGAGGCTCCACCACCATGACACGTTGCCATCGCGGAGGGGCTCTGCCTCGGCTCCTTCCGTGATGGTTCGATAGGTTATCCGTCCGATCCTTTCCCGGGCCTTTCTCTAGCACGTATGGCTTTCAAATATGCCCAACCATCGTGCGAATAGGCCATCGAGGTGTCGGAAATCTTATGGGGTATAACATTCTCCCCCCCTTAAGAACATTCGTCCTCGAATGGAAACTGCTATCTAGAGGACTTCTCAATTTACTTATTTAGAAAAAATTTCGGCAGAGTCTCCCCTATAAAATGGACTATACCAAAAACCTGAAACGCAAAAAAGTCCAATACAGGTAGTGCACACAATACTTTAGGATTCACTGGATAGCTAAGGATCAATCTTTCTCATTTATTCATATACAACTATAAGGTATTGCATAAGTAATAATACGGACATACCTGTCGCCTGACTAGGCCTGGAATAAGTGAGGATATCTGGTCTTCATATCTTCCTCCGCCTCCCAAGCCTCTCGGTTCCTGTTATGCCACAATACCTTGACAGACACAATTTTTTTAGTCCTCAACCTGCGAATCTGTCTGTCTAGGATAGCTACTGGAACCTCTTCATAGGCCAGCTTTTCTGTAACCTGGATATCCTGGATTGGGACTGCTCTAGACGGGTCTCCTATGCATTTCCTCAGCATAGATACATGAAAGACCGAATGAACGGATTCTAATTCTGGAGGCAAGTTCAACTCATATGCTACTTGGCCTATCCTTCGACGAATCTGATAAGGCCCAACAAACCTCGGGCTGAGCTTTCCTTTCTTGCCGAATCTCATCACCCCTTTCATCGGAGACACTTTCAAAAATACCCAGTCATTCACATCAAACTCCAAATCTCTGCGCCGCACATCTGCATATGATTTCTGGCGGCTCTGTGCAGTCAGTAAACATTCTCAGATAAGCTTTACCTTCTCCTCTGACTGCTGAACAATGTCTGGCCCAACTAATGCTGATTCTCCTATTTCAAACCAGCCAACCAGCGATCTGCATTTTCGCCTGTATAAAGCCTCAAAAGGCGCCATTTGGATGGCTGAGTGATAGCTGTTATTGTAGGAAAATTCAATTAACGACAAATGCTCATCCCAGCTACCACCGAAATCTAGCACACACGCTCGCAACATATCTTCGAGCGTCTGAATTGTGCGTTCAGCCTGTCCATCTGTCTGAGGATGGAGCTGTGCTTAGATTAATCTGCGTTCCCAGACCTCTCTGAAACGACCGCCAAAATCTAGCCGTAAACTGTGCTCCTCTGTCTGAAATAATGGATACTGGTACTCCATGTAACCTGACTATCTCACGGATATACAACTCAGCATAATCTTCGGCCGAGAAAGTAGCTCTTACTGGCAGGAAATGAGCTGATTTTGTCAATCTGTCAACTATCACCCATATAGAGTCATATCTGTGTTTAGTACGGGGTAATCCTGCTACAAAATCCATATTCACTGCTTCCCATTTCCAGAGAGGTACAGCTATATCCTGAATCAAACCGCCTGGTTTCTGATGTTCTGCTTTCACCTGTTGGCAGTTAGGACACTGGGCTACAAATTCAGCAATTTCTCTTTTCATACCTGGCCACCAGTAGTTTTCCTTGATATCATGGTACATTTTTGTCGCACCGGGGTAAAGAGAATAACGGGCGTAATGTACCTCGTTCATAATCTGCTGGCGGAGCCCTGAAACATCTGGAACACATAGGTGACCTTTACATAACAACACTTCTCCCTCAGTTACCTGAAAATATGGCGCTTTACCCTACTGGATTCTGTCTTTGAGCTGGATCAGGTCAGGATCCTCACATTGCCGTTCTTTCACTTCCACAACTAATGATGACACGACGGTGTTCTGTATTACTGCACTACCGTCCTCTATTTCTGCTACACGAACGGCTAGGCTAGCTAACTGAGATTCAACTCCCTCTGAGTGAAGATGTACTGTAGGCTCTTGTGATCTGTGAAAATATCAACATGGACACCATACAGGTAATGCCTCCACATCTTCAAGGCGTGGATTACTGCGGCTAATTCCAGGTCGTGGGTAGGGTAATTCTTTTCGTGTTTCCTCAGCTGTCTGGAAGCATAAGCAATCACCTTACCATGCTGCATCAACACACAACCTAACCCGATGCCTGATGCATCGCAATACACCGAATAACCTTCTATACCTTCCGGCAATGCTAACACTGGGGCGGAGGTTAATCTGTCTTTTAGTTCTTGGAAGCTCTGCTCGCATGCCTCTGTCCACTGAAACTTTGATGCTTTCTGTGTCAATTTAGTCAGAGGTGCCGCAATAGTCGAGAACCCTTAACGAACCTCCTATAATATCCTGCTAATCCCAGAAAGCTATGGACTTCAGTCGGAGTGGTAGGCCTAGGCCATGATTTAACTGCTTCTATTTTCTGCTTGTCAACTTGTATACCAGCATCCGACACAATATGCCCTAAAAAGGCTACTGAATTAAGCCAGAATTCACACTTAGAAAATTTAGCATATAACTGGCGGTCCCTGAGAATCTGGAGCACTGTCCGCAAATGAGTCCGGTGATCTGCTTCAGAGCGAGAATACACCAGAATGTCATCAATGAATACTATTACGAACAAATCCAGGAAGGGTCTGAAAATACTGTTCATCAGGTCCATGAAGATTGCCGGGGCATTCGTTAACCTGAAGGACATGACTAGAAATTCAAAGTGTCCATATCGGGTCCTGAACGCTGTCTTAGGAATATCTCTTTCACGTACTCGAACCTGGTGATATCCGGACTGCAAGTCAATCTTAGAAAAGTATCTGGCTCCCTGCAACTGATCAAATAAGTCATCAATTCAGGGAAGCGGGTACTTGTTCTTCACTGTAACTTTGTTCAATTGCCGATAGTCTATGCACATACGGAGTGAGCCATCTTTCTTTCTTACAAACAGAACTGGAGCACCCCATGGTGAAGTACTCGGTCTAATAAAACCTTTATCCAACAAGTCTTTCAGCTGCTCCTTTAATTCTCTGAGTTCTGCAGGAGCCATACGATAGGGAGGAATTGATATCGGCTGAGTGCCTGGTAATAAGTCAATAGCGAAATCTATTTCCCTTTCTGGGAGAACACCAGGTAACTCATCGGGAAACACATCAGGGAACTCGTTCACCACCGGAACGGACTGGAGTGTCGGAGATTCTGCTCGGACATCCTGAACTCTGACCAGATGGTAAATACATCCCTTAGATATCAATTTCCTCGCCTGAAGGTAGGAAATAAACCTACCTTTTGGCGTAGCGGTGCTGCCCTTCCACTCTCGCATTGCTTCTCCTGGGATGTGGAATCGGACCGTCTTGGTCCAACATTGAACATTGGCAAAGCACAGCACTAGCCAATCCATACCCATTATGTTATCAAAGTCTATCATTTCTAACTCGACCAGATCTACTGTGGTCTGACGGTCAGCAACCTCTACTGTACACCCTCGGTAAATTCTGCTAGCTACAATAGAGTCACCGATGGGCGTGGATACTAAAAAGGGCTACTGCAATAATTTTGGTGCAATATTGAATTTTCGTGCCACAAATGGAGTAATGTAGGACAAAGTAGACCCTGGATCAATCAACACATAAGCAGGGTGTGAGTAGATAGTTAGCATACCTGTCACAACATCAGGTGACGCTTCAGAATCTTGCCTCCCTGGTAAAGCATATGTGTGGCTTGGACCCGCACCTGCACTGGAAGCCTCTGATCTACCCCGACCCCTGCCTGCTAAAACTGAGGGCCTACGCCCTGCTGAAGATGCTGTAGCTCGTGACCCTGCGGATGCCCTGTCCTATCTATCCCGATCCTCTTGACCTCTGGCTGGGCAATCTTTCATCAAATGGCCTTCTTGGCCACAAATATAACATCCGGTGGAGCCATACCTGCATGCTCCAGGATGGCGTCGGCTTCATATAGGGCAAAGTGGTAGGGTATACCTACTCTGCTTCGCCCTCCTCTGTAATGGTGAATCTGCGATCTGCGAGCCTCTGCCGGTCTCTGACTGCCCCCTGCGGCTAAATCTACCCCTCTGCAGCTGTGGTGGAGGTGGGGGCCTGGGCGGCCTATCTAACAATCATGGCCAAGGTCCTCCCCAAGCCTCCCTCTGTAACTCAACTGGCCTATCCCGGTGGCGCTATTCCTGATTGGTCCTCCTGATCTCCCGATGCCGCTGCCTGATGCCCTCAATATTCTGGGCAAATGCCTGAACTCGGGCAATATCCATGTCCTCTTGCAGTGTGGCCGTAATACAAGTCTCAACATATTCTGGATTCAACCCCATGATAAAGCGGTGTACTCTGGATGCCATGGTATCAACAAAGGCCGGTGCGTACCGGTCCAAAGAATCAAACCGCAAGGCATATTCCCGAACACTCATGGCCCCCTGCTCTAGATATAGGAACTGGTCTACCCAGGCCTGTCGAATCTCCTGCGGAAAATAGTGATCCAGAAAAGCTCCTGAGAAGCTGGACCAGGTCGGAGGGGAAACATCTCTCCCTCGGGACCTTTCCCAGCTTTCATACCACAATACGGCGATGTCCCGTAACCGGAATGCTGCCAACTTAATTGATTCTGTGGGCGTGGCATGCATGACCCTGAAAATTCTCTGCATCTGATCTAGAAAATCCTGAGGGTCCTCTGTCCGGTTCGTACCTTTAAACTGTGGGGGATTCAGAGCCAAGAACTCTCGGACCCTAGAACTACCTGGCCCTCCTAACGACTCCGCAACTGTAGACGGCATCGGCTGACGCTGAGCAGCCATCATTTGTGCTAACATGACTACCGCACTTCTAACCTCCTGGTTGGAAGGTATCGGTATGGGGACTGCTGGAGGTAGTGTCTTCCCAAGTAGCTCATGATGTGGTGGAGACTGCTGAGAAGGCTGGGACGATACCTCTGTAGTGCCCTCTGATCGGGCTATTTCTAAATGAGGGTGAGGCATCCTGCTGGTGCCTTCCCCTGCGGAAATATCTAAGCTCCGGCCTGTAATAGGATGTCGCTGGTCTGACATTATCTGTAACCAAAGAATACAGTAAGCTTTAGGGACTCAACCCTATATTGTACCGCTCTATAGCACGACTGAACAAGAATAAAAGACAACCATTCTATCATGCCTTGCAGCCCCCTACCCATAGTATGTGGTGCACAACACATCCATAGGCAGGACTCCACTTAGCACGGCTTGCAGACTCCCTGGGATACGACCTGTTCTGATACTAAGTTTGTCACACCCCGCTTTGGGGGGTATGACTGGCACCTGGTGCCCTACTAGGACCTGAACTGCTAGACTACTGAGCCTCAGCACATCTGGTGCCTGGCTGGCTCTAACTTAGATTCAAGGAAACAACGGGCTATATAACGGCTGTAAATACAGCCTCCGGCCGACTAGGCCTATAGCCACCTGTACCTATACTAACAGCTAACCAGAAACATATCAATATAGGAGAGCCTATGCGGGCCGACAAGGCCACCATGCTGTCTAGTTATCTGTAACTCAACAATGAAATATTGGAAAGCTACGTGACCGGCAAGGTCACCACTACTGTCAAGCTATGGCCCCACACGACCAACATAAAAGAAACAGAAGTACTAACAGCTATACAACTGCACGGCCTCACACGACCGGCTCATCTGACCACAGGGAAATATATACAGACTGCAAGCCTCTAAGATGGTCGGGACAGGGCCCCGGCCTACCCATGCTGTACAACAAAAGAAAAGGGATAAACCTCTAGCTATCTAGCTCCGGATGACTGGAGCTGATGACCCTGTGAGCTGGCTGGAATAACGAGGTACCGGCCCCTCGTCTATGAGTACCTGCAGGCAAGTAATGCAGCGCCCCCAAGGGGCGTCAGTACCACTGGTACTGAGTATGTAAAACAATAACTGAAAGAAATATCTGAAAACAACAACACAACTGATGGAACTGAAATAGGAAGGAATAGACTAACTGACTGAAAATGTAAAACTATGCCTACTCTTAACTATACTGGAAGGAGTAGGAGTCATACCTGGAGATGTATCGTTCTACTGTCGATTTACTCGTATCTCGTGTAACATGGCATAACATAGCATAACATAACATACCACACACAAACCTTACCCTGCCCCCATAAGCCGGGAGGTACAACCAACACGCAATCTATACCCCTACCCCGGTCGTCCCATCTCCTATAATAACTATAAGCATCTTGCCGGTCCCCTGGGTATGCACTTGGGCTCACTGAGCCCCTGACTATAACTGTACCTGAGTCCGGAGGACTCCTGAATCAACACCCCGGGCGTACCCACTCGACGGGGGTGTATAAGGGCCGACCAAGGCACAATATGGGGAAAACTGGCATCCCATCTTTGTCCCCTGTGGGACGGCATGCCACTCCGTAGAGCGACGTATCCTCATCCTCTGGCGGACGAGTTGATACAGCTATTAACCCTGGGGCGGTAATGGATGCTAGGTAATCCAACCCCAAGACAATACAGTGGTCTCAACTAGTAATAGTATCTGCATATACCACATACTGAAGCTAATGATAATAAAGTATTTGTACATACTGTATGCTGAACTAGTGATAATGATATGTACGTATTTAATACATGCTGAGACTGATAATAGTATATATATAAATATAATCTTCTGCCATACTGTACTGAGTCTAATACTGGACAAGATATAGTTTTTCTGCTGGAAACCATGCTGTATAACTGAGTTTCTATAGTAACGTGATTTACTATTTCTAACATGCTTTCTAAACTTCATTTTAACCTATCATTCTACTTCTGAGATGCCTTACAGGTATTTACATTGCTTTACTAGGTTTCAGTTGAGTACGACAATATCCTAACATTCTTTACTAAATCACATACTGGGCATGTTGTACAGTTCCCAACACTCGTATTAGAATTTATATCGTGCTAGCAAGTTTCACGCTATACATAACATGATGCTTCCAATATCGTACCAACATTCGTAATAAACATAACACACGACTTCTGAACATTCTACTGGCCTTTAAACTACTTTACTATACCGAGACTACTAGCTTGCCGAGGAAACTAGCTTTACATACCTTCACTTCTGATTTCCCGACTAACCGGCGTAGCTTGGTCAGTATTTCAGCTATTCCTCCCAACTGCATTCATATATATATCAATCAGTACTAAATACAACTTTATTATGAAGGACGACATCACTTTCGACATAATTATAGCCTAAACTTAGGCTTATCGAAAGACGGTCGAAAACTCGCTATTTTCCAGAAGTCCAGAAGGGAGAAGTATTCACTTCACAGCTAGGAACACATAGACACTAGTTTGGAGCAATTCCACTTACCTTAGTCCGGTAGCTCGACGATTCGTCGGCCGTATTTTGCGAAACTAAATTCGTAGGAATGCTCTTTGCTGCTAAATACCTCGGTATCTGAGGTTAATTTGAGTTTGGACAACGTTTGGCAGTGTAATCGAGCGATAATATATTTACCCTCTTCGTCTTCCTCTGTTTTGCTGTGTTTTCTGGAAATTTCAAATGTTTTAAATGAATTAAAACCGAAGTGGGGCTTTATATACTTGGGCCTGGACAGGACCAACATGTCACGGAGCCAACGCGGAGGCTCCACCTCCGTGATACATTGCCATCGCGGAGGGGCTCTGCCTCGGCTCCTTCCGCGATAGTTCGATAGGTTATCCGTCCGATCCTTTCCCGGGCCTTTCTCTAGCACGTATGGCTTTCAAATATGCCCAACCATCATGTGAATAGGCCATCTAGGTGTCGAAAATCTTACGGGGTATAACATAGTTGCTATTATTCAAGAAGAACCATGGATCCTCACTAGTGGCTTGAATGAGGTTGAGGAAAAGAAGTAGATCTTTAGCTTCTATGGGTTCAAGTGGATTTCTTAGACCCCGGACTGATACAGTCCAAAGATAGTTAGGTAGTTTTATGCCAACTATTATTCAATGTTGGAGCAGAATGCACAGATCGGTATGTGACTGAAGGAGCAGTCCAAACTTGACAAGGTTTTAGTTGGGGGGCAAAAAGTCAAGATATTAGAGAAAACCATTGCTTGGATACTCTATGGGCCACAGTTCATAGCTCCATCATCCACATCAGAGTTCAACCACTGAATAGACGCCGTAAAATTGGTGAAGCTATTGGGTCATGAGGAGGGACAAAGACAATTCAAGTGGTTAGCCAGAGTCATAGCTAAGTAAAAAGAGAAAGCTGAATAAGTGGCTGGTGGAAAGCATGTCACCAAATCTTCGCTGAACTTCATAGTGAAGGCCTGCTCGACACTAGTCTGCCACAGACTGATGCCAATTGTGAATGATAACACGCTCAACATAGATAGGGCAGCTGTGGCAGTATGCATCATGTCCCGATATGAAATAAATATCCCAAGCTTGATAGCAAATGAGATCTGGGATCGTGCTCTTGGGTTTAGCACTACCATGCCATTTCTGAGCCTTATTTAACAGATGTGCAAAGACGCTAGGGTCTGATTGCTGAAAGATGTTGAAGTTGAGATTGGATGTCAGAGGATGGCGGATATAGGATTGATCCGGGATGAAATAAACTTGGTTAGCCAGGCTAGACTTCCTACCGCAGTCCCAATACCATAGGAATCTAGGGGCAAGCAGGTTAATGCCCCCACCTCAGTGGATCAGGACGAGACACCGGCTACAGAGACCGACCATACAGAAGTAGCACCCGATACTTTATCTGCACCTCCAATGGGTCTCCCAAGCCAGACACCAGCTGGGTCTGTGTTGGTCCCTCACAATTTCCTCCAAAAGATAGCAAAAAGGCTGACAGTGATAGAGAGAAAAGTTCAGTATATGATGGAAAACGTCAAGCCCTGGGTGAAGGCAGAGATTGAGGAGGTTGTGAGAGGATTGCATTGCTGGATTTATGGATTTAGGCGCTGATTTAATGAGAAGTTAGTGGTGTATCCAGACACTGGCAGATTCAGGAAGGAGTTGTGGGCTCTTCAGAGCCAAGTGACAGAGTTTTCATCTAGACAACAGGCAATTTTAGCAGCCCCTACTCTTCCGGACTTAGATGCTGAGCTAGATGAGGAGCTCGACTAGGAGGCGTATTGGGGCCCAATGATTACTAGTGGTGAAGGAAGAAGCGGGTCTCGGAGGAAGTTGAAAATAAGCCCTCAAAGAAGAGGAAAAAGAAGGAGAAGAGAGAGAGAGAAAACGGGCGAGAGTAGAGAGTCTGCAAGGTCATGACACACATATATCAGAGTTGCAGGAGTGAGCCAGAGGAGCGAGGAGATCCACTACTTCCCAAAGAGTGATTGTAGGTAGAGAGGACCCTTCAGGGGAGCCACATTCAGACAGAGTAGAGCCTAAGGTCACAAAAACGACCACTAGTGATACGGGGGTAACAAAATCCCACAAAAAAGGTACCACTGAGTGTGCTGGCCACCACCAGCGCCACTAATGTAGTGGAGGTACCACCTCCATAGGATGACAGGAGCTCTTAGTGCGCCATAGGTATGCCCCTTTCCCTTGTTCTTGCATATTTTATGCTTCGGGGACAAAACATGTTTTCAAAAGGGGGGTGTACTTGTATTTTTGGGATTTTTAATTCATTCGAGGGTTTTTATTATCGTGTTTCTTTTCCCTCAGACATGCTATCTAGTAGAACCGACATGTTAGGCTATTTTTGTTTAATTAGAAGTAGCTTAGAATTACTTTGCAACCAATAAATGCACTAGTTTGATGTTTTTTGAAAAAATTGACCTTGTTTGAAAATTTTGTTATGATTTTAGCTATGTAGTTAATTGCAATTGCATGAATTCTGTGGATCTTTGTGTGGAATTTGAATTATGAGCATGAGTAGTTGTAGCTTAGCCTTGGATGAACTGAATAGGTATATTCAATGCAAACTAGTATCATGAGTGAGTGAGGATGTATACTTAGTTCAATACTGCATAGAGGATCTAGAACTTGTCAGATTGGTCTTTGCATAGTCTTTAGGATAGTTGCTTAGGAAATGATCATAGGCTGTTACTGGTTTTAGCCACTTTAGCTTAAACTACCCTTCCAAATGATGATGAATCCCTTGATCCCGATTTTTAGCGCCTTATATTAACCATTTTTCTTTGATTAACCTTTAACCTTAGCCACTATTTATAATAAACCTATTTTGGCCCTGGTCCCTCCTTGAACATTGTGAACCTCAAATCAGGAAAAATGCCTATGTTGAGGGTGACTATAGTAGGGATGCATAGATTGTGGGGAGGTGAAAAAGGAAAAAAAAAAGAAAAAAGGTTAAAGATGAGATATGGTGTGACAAGAAAAGAAAGAAAAAAGAGCTGAAAAAAAATAAGAATAAAATAAAATGCAAGGGGAAAAGGAGCAAAAAAGATGAGAAAAACACACCACACGCACATATTTCATGAAAATGGAGAAAAGGGAGTAAAAAGTTGAAAAAGTTAAAAATGGGATAAAAAAAGTGTAAAGTGGAGCCACAAGTATGTAGATCCAAGTAGGGTTTAGTCACTTATTTTCATATTTATCATACCCATCCTGAAGCCTACATTACAAGCCGAACAAAGTCCTATAGTGATCCTAGCTTAACTGTCCGAAGAGCCAAAGTAGAGAAAATAAGGGCAAGTCTATGGTATCCGATGTGCAGTATTCAAAACTTCTTTTGGAGAGTCAGAGTCCCATTTGCTTAGTCCTAAGTTCATTATTTTATATATATGCAAGTGTTGGGGACTTTATTTGTTGTGAGGGTACTTGGTTTGTGTTGTATTTTACCAATTATCTGTGTGAATTGCATTGGTGATAACTCAATTCTCTGCTAATAGTTGGATTCCATATCTTGATCCTTGTATGTCATTTATTGTGGTTAAATGCGTGCATAGCTGATTTAGTTTTAACAAAAAAGGGGTCATTAGTTGATTATGGTTCATAGGGCAAATTTTTGTGTTGCTATAGATATTCTAGGTTTACATTCTAGTTAAGCAACATTTTTAGTTTTTATTTTCTATGCCTGAGGATTTGAAAAAGTCTTAAGATGAGGGTGTTGATATGTTGTGACTTACAACACTTTCGATGCTAAAAACTGGGAAATAAGTATGGACTTAGGTGTGCTTATATGGATATGAGGCACTTTTACTTTGTTTTCAGGGTAAATAGATGTTGGAGCTGAATTATGCAAAAGATGGAGAAAATGCAAAAAAGTGGCTAAGTACGTATCTCAATAGAAGCTATACCATCCTGGTACGAGCCGTACTGAGAATTGTGGAAAGGTTTAAGACCAAATTATGAGGTGAAGGCAACTTATGGCTCATGGTACGAGCCATACCGTCCTGGTACGACCCGTACCTTAGCAATCATAGTAAATTCCAGAAGATTTGCATAGGCCAAGTATCTTGGTATGGGTAGCAACCCTGAGCCATGAGACCTATCTAAGATCCGTACCAAGGAACCCTGGAAAAGCCCAGAAAAAGAGAAGACTAGCAAAACTCAAGGTACGAGAAGGAGTCATGAATCGTGGAACTGAGGTAAGAGTCATACCAAGCCACCTGTGAAAGTTAATAAAGAATGTCAGAAACTTTAACATCAAGCCATGGGAAGATTGCACGACTCGTAGCTTCTTGGTATGAGTCATGCCAAAAGTCAACACTTAGCCAGATTTAGCAAAAGCCAGCCGATGTACGAGTCAAGGTACAATCCGTACAATTCTATTACGTGTCGTATGTGAAGGTGGGGATAGTTTTTGGTAGTTTCCCTATTTGATTAGGAGAAGTTTTTAATTATTTGTATAAATAATTTTTAGGTTATTTTCAGTAGAAAGAGCAGATTAGAGAGTCGAACATCAAGTTTTTAATTTAGAGACAAGTTGTTGTTAACTTCATTCAGGTCTTGGACAATTTCTAGCTTTGATCTCTTCCTTGTTCTTGAATTATTCAACATCAATTCTTGCAATAATCAAGCAGGTTTTCTTTTCAATCATCTTTGTACGTATTCAATTATGTGTTTTTCTATGAATTCTAATAATGATCTTACAATCATGAGAAGCTTAAACCTCCACAACTAGGGTTGTGGGTACCATGGTGGATTAACGGACTAGGGTTATGCAAAATGATTTTAAACTAATGCTAAACACTTGTATTATATTCTCTTCATCTTTAATATTTCTTAACGAAGCACAATGTTAAGACATGCCCGAATTCTTTACTTGCTTGAACCTAGAGAAGTAGAGATTAGGAAAAGAGAATTAAAACAAAGCTTTGATCTTTATGGGTCATTGTATAACTTGAACTACGATAGTAGGATAGTTAATTTGGAACAGATTAATAATGGTTGAATTGAAATTTCTCATGAGACCAACCCGGTGATTGAGTATAGTCATCCAATAGGGACGAACCAGTCATTTGGATGAACCCTAGTTATCAGTTCTACAAGTAAGCATTGGGATAGATCATAAGTGTAAACCTGAAGTAATTATGAACCCATGGGAAACACTTACCCTAGTTAATTGCAAATCTTGATAAACAACAACCAATGATTACTCTTGTTTTATAATTGTTTTTAGAAACCCCTTTTTGGAGATAACATACCTAAATGCTTAAGTACCTGCGTTATTCTATATCTTGACCATATTTCCTATGGGATTGACCACAACCTTTATTGGGTTCTTTATTGACAACGTCCGCTTCATGCTTTATTAGGAGTGTGAGTTTGAGCTTTATCAAGGTTTCGTGTCTGGGTCTGGGGTCCTAGATTAGATCGCAACAAAGTTGGTATTAGAGAAAAGGTTTAGAGTATCCTAGGATATTTGAAAGCCGCGTTTAGAAGAGTCTTTTTCATAGGTGTTAAGTGCGCCACACTTATGAGGAAGAGGCTACAAGACATTTTAGGAAATTTTCCTTCTTTAATGTTATATTTCATGCGATGAAGTATCTCTCTATCCTTCTAACTCATGTTATACATATTTGCAGAATTATGTCTCTCCAAAAAACCAATGAAGATCAGCCAGCCCCACCAACTCCAATGGGCCCCCTGTTCGGGCAGGTTACGGATAGGGAGCTCGGGGCTGCCTTCATAGTGTTGGTACAGGCCATGACCACTCAACTTAACCAGCAGATAATTGTATCCCCGAACTCCACTAGAGAGACGAGCAGCTACCACAGTTATAGACTTCACGGGAAAGAACCCATCTTGTTTCTTGGTTTGAAAGAGGATAGGGAGTTCAAGGGGAGAGGAAAAGGAAACAAGAGGGTCAGGATAGGTAACTTTGAGTTTTCCCAGTAAGGGTCAGGTGGTAGAAATCACTCTCATCTTCAACGGAGATCCTTCGCTCTGACTCAAGGGGGTAAGTTTGGGGTATGGGAGATTACATATCCATCTTGCAAGGATGTGTAAAGAACTACCTAGGGAAGTGCTTGGTAGGTTCAGGTGTTTTCTTTTTGTATGGCCAAACCGATCATAATCATAGAGACTGCCCATCAGCCAAGTAGAATGGCTAGAGAGGTCGTGCCTCGGCCACCCCTCCAGCAGCCCTATCCAGGTGGCCAGCGTGCTTGAAGTGAAGTAGGAAACACCCAAGAAAGTGTTTAGTTGGGAGAGATAGTTGTTTTGGGTGTGTTAATACTGGACACATTCTCAGAGGTTGCCCATTGTCTAGACAGGGCAAGGATAGAGCCAGTGCTCCAGGCACCAGAGCAACAACTCCATCAGCTCACCCATCTTAGCACGGTGGGTTATTTAGTGTAGGTGGCCTCTAGCTCTAGATGTAGTCGCAGGTACGTTATGAGTTTTTCATGTCGATCCTTGCATGTTTCTAGGCTTAGGAACCATAGTATAAGGCATAAGATCCCTTTTAGCATTGTAGTATAAAATTCATTCCGTGGAGGGTAGGAAATTGTTATAAGTATGAAGGCTTTAGTGGTAGCTTTAGGGGAGAATGGAGAGTCAAGAGCTAGTGATGTCAGCCTAGCCTTAAGAAAGGATCCAAGAGCCTTAGAATGATGACTTTAAGCTTATGGGATGCTTATAAGGTAAGGGACCAGGTCAAGCCTTGTGTACCAAGTGTAAATGTCTAGGATCAGTAACTATGGGAGATTGATCGATGCTTATGTAGGTGTCTTCTCATACTTCAGTCAATATGATACTCTACTCATGTTGTATATGAACATTTTATGCCCATGTCTAAGTTCCAAGTACTTCTTACGTGTATTCGTACTCAGATTTGTAGAATAAGAAGTAACCACTTCAGATGGTGAATCTAGTTTCTTCCATGATTCCAAAAATCTCAGCTTTATGTCATGACCTTCGTTATGTATGTAAACTCATGTCTCGCAGCATGTTGAGCTCTATGAACTCAATCCTTAAGATTTTCCTTATCAGCTCATAAGATCGTGCTATATCAGGTATATGCCCAGCTTAGATTTATTGAATAATTCATGTTCATGATTTCCTTACTCTAAGCCCTATGAATGTTCCCCCATAATGGAAATGATGGTCACAACGTGTACATTTAGGATAACTCTCTATTCCTTCCATAGGTGCCAGGTATGCAGAAGTTCATGAAGCACAGTTATTAGTCAAGCCTAGAATATAGGGGAATTCTTTAATAGCATTAACTACAAGGAGCCATGGGATAATCAAAAGTTATAGGCTTGAATAAGGTGGTGATGTTCAAGTAGACCATCATATGGTGCGACTAATGACTTTTTTATTAGAATTCTGACTTATAAGACCTTCTTGTTAAGGGGGAACTAATGTTTTTGGTGGATAAACTTAGGTTGCTAGAGGTTCGTAAAGGAATTTTCATCCATTGTAGCATGTTAACTAAGATAACCTAAAGGAAGGTCAAATTTCAGTGGTCGGACGCTTGTGAGAAGAGTTTTTCAGGAGCTAAAGACTCAACTCATTTTAGCTCTAATATTGACCCTAATAGAGGGCATGGATGGTTTCGTTATGTATTGTGATGCTTCTAGGGTTGGTCTTGGTTGTGTGTAGATACAACATGGTAAGGTCATTGCGTATGCCTTTAGATAGCTTAAGACTAATGAGAAGAATTACCCGATGCATGATTTAGATTTGGCAGTGGTGGTGTTTGCATTGAAGATTTGGAGGTACTACTTGTATAGGATGCATGTGGATGTGTTTACGGATCATAAGAGCCTTCAGTATGTGTTCACTTAGAAGGACCTAAATTTGAGACAAAGGAGATGGCTAGAGCTTCTCAAGGACTGTGACATGGGCGGCCTTTTATCATCCGTGCAAGGCCAATGTAATGTCAGATGCTCTTGGTAGGCTGTCTATGGAGAGTGTGTTTCATATTGAGGATGGGAGAAAGGAGTTAGTAAAGGATGTACATAGGCTTGCTCATTTAGGGGTTTGAGTTGTTGACTTGGCAGATGGTGGTGTCATTGTTCAGAATGGGTCAAAATCTTCAATAGTATCCGAGTTCAATGCTAGGAAAGACAAGGATCCCGCCTTGGTAAAGTTAAGGAGGTGGTCCGAAATTAGAAGCTGGAGGTCTTTCCCCATGGGGGAGATGGTGTACTCTGATACTAGACTCGATTGTATGTGCCAACTATTGATAACCGAGAGAGCAGATGTTGGGCGAGGCTCATGACTCTCGGTAATCTATCCACCCAAGTTCCACCAAGATGTACCATGACCTACGGGAAGTCTATTGGTGGAATGACATGAAGAAGGACATAGCGGAGTTCGTAACTAAGCGTCCGAATTGCCAACAGGTAAAGGTCAAGCATCTGATACGTGGGAGTATGCTTCAGGATATTAGTAGTCCTACATGGACGTGGGAAAAGATCAACATAGACTTTATTATAGGCTTTCCTCATACACGCCATTAGTATGACTCTATATGGGTAATTATGGACAGGTTAACCAAATCATATCACTTCTTATCGGCCAAAAACTATCGGTCCAATTGAGAATTATGTTAGATTGTATATCTGAGAGTTCGTTTGGTAACATGGATATTACACACCAGAAAATTTTTGATGATTAATTGATGTTTGTATGCTAGGTTAAGGGGAGTACCGGTTGTATATTGGTCATAGATGACAAGGGAAATGTGTACGAACGGAAAAGTGAAGAATATATGAAGTTCATAAGTAAGGGTCAGATGACCATATCTACTAATACATTATGAATTATAAGCCCCACGATCTATCAAATTAAAAGAATTTGAGTCTAGTTTTCAGAACATTAAACTTTTCATCAATCAGAGTTCGGAGTAAAATATTATAGGTGTTTTATGGTGGCACTATCGGACAGTGATGTGGCCACCGCCCTAAAAAGGGCCACCACTCAAACACCTTTATATTTTAAGTTTTGTTCTTTGAGATCATTTTCAATTTTTCTAGATTTTGAGGTGCTTGTTTATCCTCTGAAATCCTCTCAAATATCCAGCAAACAACTAAGGAAAACACCAAGCCTAAGAAATCAAGAGGAATCCCTCAAGGAAACACCATCAAAACTCAAGCAAAAGTCCATGGAAGTGAAGGCAACATTGTGGTGAAGTTGTTGCTGCCTTGTAGCTGCGTTTTGGTAGTGTTGTTATGGTTGTTGCGTTTCTAAAGAATTTCTACTACATATATGCTCCCTCTTGGTAGAGATTAAACACAAGTATAAAAGGTAAAAATTCTACTACTAACCTTGTTTGAATACTTGACTAAAAGACTAGAAGTTGGAGGTGTCTTTGGTGTACTGATGAACTGTTTTTGTTGCATTTTGGACAGTAAGGTTGCTGTATTTTTGGACAAGAAGTTGAGGTCAATTACTCCTATTTTTAACCAAGACAACACCCCTCCCTAGCAAAAGGGAAGTATTTCCAGTACACAAACTTGCAAGAATCCTAGTTTGAAACTAGTAGTTGGGCGCCAAGTTTGGCTGCCATTTTTGGAGTGATTTTACTGAAGATTCCTACTTGTTTATGAAGGTTGTTGTAGCTATGTATTACTAGTAATATACTTCATGTTTGATGGGAGTTGGTTACAAAGGAAGTTAGGTAATTTCCTACTTCCATTCTTTTCTTAAAGGTGAGTAGAACAAGTTGTAGTATTATGCAAGAATGTTTCCTTGTGTGTTGTTCTGGCTATTGTTGGTGTGATATTTTGGCTGGATATGTTGGCCTAAAATGTCCTTGTCACTTGTTTACAAACTCAAGTAATTTAAGGGGATAAGAGTTGATTGTTAAAAGAAAGAAACGACATAAGAAAGCTCACTGAGAAAAGGTTTGTAAGGCGCCCCATCCATAGTTCTTTTAAGAAAGATTCGTGCATTGTGAATTGAATGAGCCAGCAACCTCTTTACAAGTCTTGAGGCAGTATGTTAAACTTCATTTATGTAACCCCCGGATAATTTGAGCGATAAAATCATGCTTTCAAGGTAGGACTAAAAGTCCATAATAGGATAAGAAGGAAGTGTTATGAGTTATTTGAGCCAATCTATGATCATATTTAAGATTGGATATTGATCAAGTTGTAGAATGAAATTCGCCAAAAGTTATCGCAAAATTTTCCTTCTTGAGATTTCTTGAAATTTAGGTCAAATGTCTCGAAGCTTTTCCGCTAATATATAAGGATTTAGGGGGTGTGAGACCTATCAAACTAAAATTCTATGAGTCTAGTTTCCATCTCGTCAAACCGTTCACTAATCAGACTTCGGAGTAGAGAGATATTCGCGTTTTCACAAGATCGTGGAAGCAGGCACGTCACAAGGGTCTAAGGCGGTGGAGGACTATTTAAGTCCCTTTGGTCGGTTGTTCTTCATTCAAATCCGTTTCCAGCAATTACTTCATGAAAAACCTCTCTCAAACTCATCCTTAAGTGTTCTAAGTGTTCTTTACGTAGGAATCCATGGTTTAACATGATTTTGATGTCAGGAAGTTGGGAATCGTGTGTAGCTTGTGTTTTGGTGTCTTTTCCGTGATTTTGGTGGCTGTTTTGTGGAGAAGCTGTTTGTAAGACTTATTCCTTTAGTTCTATTTAGTATTTAAGGTTGGTTATAGGTGTGTTAACACCATTAGGTTGTTGTGTCAGAGTTTAGACTGTCGAATCCATATGAATCTTATCGGTTATGCCTCGTTTGTGTTGTCAGCTTTGTTGAGTTTGTTGACTGTATTTTTGGCAGCATCTTGGAATTCCTTTAAGAATTATGTTTGTGGTGGTGAAGGTTCAAGTTCGGATAGGCTTGAAGATAAGGTATGTTAGGCTTATCCCTCCCTTCGTTGGCATGAATTCCGTAGCCATCGTCGTCCGTGTTGACGTGTGTGTTGGCTGTTTTGTGAAGGCTTGTGTTATGTTATTATTGAAATCTTATGATTCTGCTTATATTGCGATAAATGTGTGTTTAAGTTTCTGGTTTGGTTGGTGGCTTGGGCTTGAGTGTGGATAATCGTAGTCATGGCAAATTATTGGGCTCGTATCGAGAGGTCGTGTGTGAGGCATGTGGTTCTTGTAGAAAGTTATGGGCTGTTAGTGTGAATAATATTAGGTGATGATATTGACAAGTGAATGAGGGATTATAGGGGTTAAGGTTGATGGTTGCGATGATATTTTTTTATATTCGAATCAGCGATCATGTCGACCGTGTCGATGGCACGTGATGATTGTGGTGGCACTTGGGCTAATTTGGTCATGTTCCTTGATGTTAGTGGTAAGTAGAGTGGCTTGTGGGCTATTTTTAAAGCTTGGGGATATATTGGTTAGTATAGTAATCCTTAACTTGGCTAGTGGCTCATCGGTGGATGGCTAGATGTGAAAGAATAGTACTTGTATTAATCGGGTTATGGGGTTTGAGAGCCGATTGTGGGCTATTTGAGCATGTATTATTATTGTTGTTTATTGTGTGTGTGTTTTGTTTGAGGCCTTGTGGCTTGTGGATACCCGATGCACGAGAGTGTTTCTAGCTGAAGGGTTGAGCCCAACGAGTGATATGACCTACGGGGTTGAGAATGATGTCCTCAGTAGTGTCGAAATGAGACATAATTTGAGAGTGGTCCGACATGTCTGAGCCTTCCTGGGATCGCGATTGATTCTCCCAAATGGATTGAGCTCTACTAACTATGCGCAGCCGAGAAAGGGTCCGACAGTCCTTGTTTAATGATGTTGATTGATTGGTGGTTACTTTTGATATACTCGCCATTACATTTTGATTGTTGCTCGTGTTATATGTTATCTGATAGCAATGGATGCTAGATATTGGTTGGTGTTAGATGAGGCTGTTGAGAGGTCTAGAGGCGATGTCAGGTGAGATGTGTCGGCTAGGTGCCACTGTGTTGTTGTTTACTGTTAGACTTGCCGGTCTTATGGGGGCTAAGTAGGTTTTTTTTGTATGTTTGCTTATACTTGCCAGGCTTATGGGGTCCAGGTAGCTTCTATGTATTTACTTAAGTTGATTTCTCCTTCTGCAATATCTTGTATATCTGTTGATCTCTAATCTGAGTCTTCTAGTAGATTTTGCCTTTCATGCTCGGTACATTATTGTACTGACGCCCTAGTCGTCGGCGCTACATAAATGCCTGCAGGTGACGGTGGGCTGTTAGATCGAGTTCTTAGGTGCTGAGTGGAGTTATAGATGAGTTTGTGCGCTCCAAGTCTTTCGAAGTCGCCAAATATTTTAGTTAAGGGTAGTTTGAGGCCCTATCCTGATCATTTGATTACTATTGTATTCATAGAGGCTCCTAGACATTGCGGTGGTGTTAGTATGTTTTTATAGGCCACGTGGGCCATGTTGTATAGCTGTTTTCCATTCTGTGGCCTTGACGGTATATTGTATTTATTTTTTGGTTGGTGAGGTGAAACAACTTCCATTATAGTCTACGGTCTTATTCTGATTTTATAGTTGTTGTGTTGTCGAACCTCATCGGTTTTGGCCTTTGTTTTATTTTTGGGCGTCACATATGCCCAGTCAGGGGCACCAGGTGTCAATCATGCCTCCCCGGTTTTGGGGTGTGACAATTTAAGCTTTAAAGTTTCATGTTTGATTGAGGTTAAATGTTAAGATTATGCCTAGCCAAAATGTAGTATTTGAAGTGTGATATTGTATTGATTGTTGTCGTAGTTGTACATCGAGTTGGAGACCCCTAAGTGTTGAATTGTTAGCTGGACCTTTACATTATTCCATATATGTTATATTGATCACATGTGACGTTTTGATCACCTTGTGAAATTAGAAATTGAAGCTAAGACGGTGACGTGAGAATAACATATGCTTAAAATGACTGTTGAGTTTCTAAGGGTAAACGAGGGTGCCAATGTAGCGATTCTTTAGCATGGTCACCTATATTTATGTATATATGTTTTGGAGTTCTTAGAGTCTAAAAGAGATTCCAAAACTCCTAATCCTTAAGCTATTGGCAAGTTATTGGGTTAGCGAGTTTAAGTTAAGCAACAATGACGCTAAGTATCTATAATTAAGTTTAAGTTCTCTACGTCAAGTTCAAGTTGAGTTAGGCTTTCCAAGTTGAATCCAAATATTCATATGGAATCAAGTATTCCAAAATTGGGTCTAAGTATCCGTATTTGGTTCCAAGAACCCGTAAGCGAGGTCCAATGTCATATTCGTCAAGTCTCATGTTCATGCTAAGCTTTCAAGTCAAATTATTTTTTATGTCACCTCCTGTCAGCTGCTATGGTTATGATGTTAAGTTGGTCCTCTAAGTTGTACCCATTATCAGAGTTAGTTATTTGCATTGTTCAATTGGTCCTCCGAGTTGGACCCGTTATTTGACTTAGATATATATTGCATTTTTCAGTTGTTGGTCTCCGTATCAGTTTGCTCATTTGCATGATGCGTTGTTACTGCACGCCCTCTCTTTTTCGAGTATCAAATGGTTGATTGTGCAATGCCATGGGAGCGATGTCGCACACCCTCTCTAGTCTATGTATCATATGGCTGAATGTGCGAGGAAATATGTATGAAAATCCTAGACCAACAATCAGTCAGATGTATAAAGTCCTGGTCCAAGTATCAGGCAACTCTTAAAGTCCTGGTCCAAGTATTAGGCAGCTATACTTAAATTCTGGTCCAACTATCAGGTAGCCACTGAGTCGATTCTCATAAACTCTGGTCCTAGTATCGAAAGTGTTGGCATATGAGTTAGTTATGTTGTGTTCATGCACAAAGTCTGCATATATAGGTTAGTCAGTTATAGAGTTATAGATTATCTCTCTACCCTATCTTTTGAGTTATGTTTAGCTGCTATTTGCTATTGCTTATGTTGACAAGTTCCACAGTATCAAGTTGTAGTTATTCCCTTCTCTGGATTAGTTTATCTTTGGCATTGTTTTTTTTATAGCTTTCAGTCTTACATAGCAGTGCATTTCTTGATACTGATATCCCTTCGCCTAGAGACCCTACAATCATGCGACAGGTACAGGTAGGAGCTGAGATCGGCCGATTCAGTAGGAGCTTAAATCCAGCACAGAGTTGGTATGCTCCCCTCTTTCAGGAGCCTAAGTTTGGTTGGATCATTCTGAGTTTTGTTGTACAGATGGATAGTCCAGGGCCCTGTCCCGTGCATTCAATATTGTTTTACTCTTTTAGAGGCTTTTGTGGACTAGTTGTACAGTTGTTCAGTTCCAGTGTATGTTGTGGCCTAGCTGGCCTTCGTAGTTTCTTCTAGATATTATTGTGGCCTTGTTGGCATTCTATATTTTCAGGTATATTGAGACCTGGTCCGTCCATTTCTACTTAAAGTTGACTGTGATAGGTGGCCCAGATGGCCTAAGGGTTTTAGTTCAGATGTTATACAGCTAGTTTCTCGATATCTTCAGAATCAAGTGCCAGTCGCGCCCTACCCTAGTTTTGGGGCGTGATAGAATCAGTATCAGAGTGAAGTCATGTCCCAGGGAGTCCACAAATCCATGTCTAGTAGAGTCTTGCTTATGGGTGTGTTGTGCACCATACTTATAATCAAGAGGCTACAAGGAATTTAGGAGTTGTTTCACTTCTCTTACTAATTGTTCGTGCTATAGAGCGAAATCATAAGTATTATGATATCTAAGTCATGTTATTATTTCAGAGTATCCCTATGACGAGGAGGATGACTATGCAGTTGATTGGCACAGCTGCAGGTGAGGGTACCAATCTCCCTCAAGTGGATCAAGGGGACAGATTAGAGGCTCGGAGTGAGTCCCCTGCCTCAGGTGTTACAGTTCCCCCTACTCCAGCCAGAGTAGTGGAAACTAGACCTCCAGCTCCTCCAACATCAGCAGTACTTGAGGGTGATAGAGTGACGGACGCTCCCGCACTGGTGGTACCTCCAGTTACTTCGGAAGGACCGGGTCTTGAGGGAGTCGTTCAGTTGATGGCTCATATTGCTGCTGGACAAGAGCGATGTTTGGAGGCAATGGAGGGACATAGAGGTCATACAGCTAAGAATTCTAGGGCTCGTGGGTTCTTGAGTTTGAGCCCTCCAGTATATATCGGATCAGATCCGAGTGAGGATCCTCAAGACTTCATTGATCAGACCTACAAAGAGTTGAAGGTCATGCGGGCGACAAAGATAGAGGAGGTAGAGTTGGCCACATTCTGACTATGGGATGTGGCTATTTTGTGGTATGAGGCTTGGGATCGATCTAGAGGAGTTAATGTACAGCAAACTAAGTGGGAGGAGTTCTCTAAGGCCTTTATGCCCCAGACTCTACCCCGATAGCTTTGATAGGCCCGAGGTGAGCAGTTTTTGTACTTGGAGCAGGGGAGTATGAGTGTACGAGGGTATTGCCTTCGGTTTAATTCCTTGGACCAGTATGCTTCACACTTGGTTCATACAATGGAGGATAGAGTTCATCGGTTCATGTTAGGGCTAAGGCTTTATATAGCTCGTGATTGCTTAGGGGTATCTACTCAGGAGCACATGGATATTGCACGGATCTAGTCTTTTACTCAGAGGGCAGAGGATTTTGCTCACTTGATTCATGATACTCATAAGGGACAAGAGTAGAGGAAGAGGGATAGAACTGTGAGGTCTTATAGAGGGTCAAGAGGAGACTCCGGGGTTCAGTTACCCAGACAGTCAACTCAACCTATAAAGAGTGCCCCACCTTAGTTTCGAGGGCTGAGGAGAGACCAGATTTTAGCTCCATCCAATTCCCAACGTCAGGAGAGACCTCCAGTACCCACATGTGCTTAGTTCGCAAGAAATATAGAGGGCAGTGTTGTTTGGGCCAGGATGTATGCTATCAGTGCGGACAACCTAGCCATTATATGCAACAGTATCCATTGGGGACTAGAGGTAGTACCGCGCATCCGATAGGTTCAACAGCAATATCATCACCCTTAGTTCAACCTCCCAAACCCAGTTCTCAGCCTGTAGAAGGTCTTCATAAGAGTAAGAGGGGAGAAGCTTCTAGTTTAGGGATAGTGCAGAATCACTTTTAAGCTTTAGGTGATCACCAGGACTAGGAGTCATCGCCTGATGTTGTCACAGGTACTTTGGTTATATTCTCTCGTGCTGTTTATGCCTTGATTGATCTAGGTTATACTTTTTCATATGTCATCCCTTTTATAGCGAGTCATTTTGAAATAGCTCCTGAATTTTTAGTTAAGTCATTTGTTGTATCTACACCAATTAGGGAATATGTATTAGCTGAAAGAGTGTACCGTGGTTGTATGATTTGAGTTTGTGATAGGTCTACATTAGCTGATCTAGTTAAACTTGGGATGGTTGATTTTGATGTTATTATGGGCATGGATTGGTTAGCGGCATGTTATGTTAATGTTGATTGTCGAGCAAAGATTGTCAGATTCTAATATCTGGATGAGCCAGTTCTTGACTGGAAGGGCATTGCTGCTACGCCTAAAGGTAAGTTTATTTCATACCTTAAGGATGCAAAAGATGGTATCCAAAGTCTGTATTTCTCACTTAGTCTAAGTCAGGGTCTTGGCTAGAGAGCCAGTGACTTTCCAATAAGTCACAGTGGCAGATGAGTTTCCAGCAGTCTTTCTAGAGGACTTACCTAAAGTTCCTCATGAAAGGGAGATAGACTTCTCCATTGATCTACTTCTAGGTACTCAACCCATATCGATCCCTCCTTATAGAATAGCTCCAATAGAGCTAAGGGAATTAAAGGAGCAGTTGAGCAATTTGCTCGGAAAGGATTCATTCGACCTAGTGCATCACTTTGGGGTGCACTAGTGCTCTTTGTGCGAAAGAAAGATGGGACGTTAAGAATGTGTATTGATTACATGCAGTTTAATAAGGTTATAATTAAGAACAACTACCCACTTCCCAGGATTGATGACTTGTTTGATCAGTTACAGGGTGCCCGATGCTTCTCAAAGATTGATTTGAGATCTAGGTAACATCAGTTACAGGTTAGGGAAGTTGATATCCCTAAGACTACCTTCAGAACAAGATATGGCCATTATGAGTTCTTAATTATATAATTTGGGCTTACTAATGCCAAGAAGCTTTTATGGATTTGATGAATAGGGTGTTTAGGCCCTTTCTTGATGTATTCGTGACTGTATTTATCAATGACATCCTAATTTATTCACTATCAGAGGTTGAGCATGTAGACCACCTAAGAGTTGTGTTACAGACTCTCTAGGAGCACAAGTTGCATGCTAAATTTTCCAAGTGTGAATTTTTGCTAACCTATGTGGCTTTCCTTGGTCAGGTAATTACAGCTGAAGGTATTAGAGTTGATGGTCAAAAATAGAGGTAGTAAAGAGTTGACCTAGACCCTTGAATCCTACAGAGGTTCGTAGGTTTCTGGGTTTTGCAGCGTACTACCGCAGATTAGTAGAAGGTTTTTCTACTATCTCCATGCCATTGATAAAGTTGACTCATAAAGCAGCTATGTTTTAGTGGTCAGAGGCATGTGAGCATAGTTTTTAGGAGTTAAAGGATAGGTTGACCTCAACACCTGTCTTGACTCTGCCCAAAGGTACAGAAGGTTATGTGGTTTGTTGTGATGCTTCTAGGATCGACTTAGGCTGTGTTTTGATGCAACATGACAAATTCATTGCCTATTCTTATAGGTAGCTAACCCATGATCTAGAGTTGGTAGCGGTGATGTTCGTTCTGAAGATTTTGCGTCACTACTTTTTGCCACGCCCCGAGTCTACACCCTAGATGTAACACGGTACTTGAAGCCACAAGTGACCCCAAGTCAACCCCTGGCCTATCATTCACTAGCATTCTGAGTAAACATGTACAACGGAACTTAAAATAATAACATAAAATATTTAAGAAAGACAAATCTAAAAGTAAAAGTTCAAATCTTTAAAGTTCAAGTCCAGAAGGGAGAAATATTCACTTTAAGGCTAGGAGTATATTGACACTAGTTTGGAGCAATTCCACTTACCTTAGTTCGGTAGCACAACGATTCGCCAGCCGAATTTCACGAAACTAAATGCGTAGAAATGCTCCTTGCTGCTAAATACCTCGATATCTAGAGTTAATTTGAGTTTGGACCGCGTGTGACGGCATAATCGGATGAATATTGGTAAAGAATCTTTGTTCTCCCTTGTTCCCCTACATTTTCTTCTGGAAATGATAAGAATTTTATGAAATAAACCGAAGTGAGGGGTTTATATACTTGGTCCTAGACAGGGCCAACATGTCACGAAGCCAACGCGGAGGCTCCACCTCGGCGACATGTTGCCATCGCGGAGGGGCTCTGCCCCGCTCCTTCCGTGATGGTTTGATAGGTTTCTCATCCGGTCTTTTCTCGGGCCTTTCTCTAGCATGTATGGCTTACAAATACTCTTAACCAACACGCGAATAGGCCATCTATGTGTTGGGAATTTTACGGGGTGTAACATCCTCCTCCCCTTAAGAACATTCGTCCTCGAATGTAAACTTCCATCTAGAGGACTTCTCAACTTACTCAACTTGTTTCTAGAAAAATTTTGGCGGAGTTTCCCCTATAATATGGACTGTTCCAAAAACCTAAAATGCAGAAAAGTCCCATACAAGTACTCCACACAATACTATATTATTTAAATGATAGATTAAAATAGACCTTCTCATTTGTATGTATACTATAAGGCACTGCATAAGATAATAATACTAACATACCTGTCGCCTGACTAGGCTTGAAATAAATGAGGGTATCTGGTCTTCATATCTCCCTCCGCCTCCCAAGTCATCTCCTCTCGGTTCCTATTACGCCACAATACCTTGACAGGCGCAATATCTTTAGTTCTCAATCTACGAATCTGTTTGTCTAAAATGGCTACTGGAACCTCTTCATAGGTCAGCTCTTCCGTAACCTGGATATCCTGGATTGGGACTGCTCTGGATGGGTCTCCTATGCATTTCCTCAGCATAGATACATAAAAGACCGGATGAACGGATTCCAATTCTGGAGGCAAGTTCAACTCATATGCTACTCGGCATATCCTTCTATGAATCTGATAAGGCCCAACAAATCTCGGACTAAGCTTACATTTCTTGTCGAATCTCATCACCCCTTTCATCGGAGATACTTTCAAAAATACCCAGTCATTCACATGAAATTCCAGGTCTCTGCGCCGCACATCAGCATATGATTTCTAGCGGCTCTGTGCAGTCAGTAGGTGTTCTCTGATAAGCTTTACCTTCTCCTCTGACTGTTGAATGATGTCTGGCCCAATCAACGCTGATTCTCCCACTTCAAACCAGCCAACTGGAGATCTGCATTTTTGCCCATATAATGCTTCAAAGGGCGCCATCTGGATGGCTGAGTGATAGCTATAATTATAAGAAAATTCAATTAACGGCAAATGCTCGTCCCAGCTACCTCCAAAATCTAGAACACACGCTTGTAGCATTTCCTCGAGCGTCTGAATAGTGCGCTCAGTCTATCCATCTGTCTGAGGGTGGAATGCTGTGCTCAAATTAATCTACGTTCCCAGATCTCTCTGAAATGACTGCCAAAATCTAGTTGTAAATTGTGCCCCTCTGTCAGAGATAATAGATACTGGAACACCATGTAATATAACTATTTCTCTGATGCATAATTCGGCATAATCCTCGGCCGAGAAGGTAGCTTTCACTGGCAGGAAATGAGCTGATTTTATCAGCTTGTCAACTATTACCCAAATAGAATCGTTTCTATGTCTGGTACGGGGTAATCCTGCTACAAAATCCACATTCACTGCTTCTCATTTCCAGAGAGGCACAGCTATGTCCTGACTTAACCCGCCTGGTTTTTGGTGTTCCGCTTTTACCTGTTGGCAGTTAGGACACTGGGCCACAAATTTGGCAATTTCTCTTTTCATTCCTGGCCACCAATAATTCTCCTTGATATCATGGTAAATTTTCGTCGCACCGGGGTGAAGAGAATAACGGGCGTAATGTACCTCGTTCATAATCTGCTGGCGGAGCCCTGAAACATCTGGAACACAGGCGCGGCCTTTACATAACAGCACTTCTTCCTCAGTTATCTGAAAATCTGGCGCTTTACCCTGCTGAATTCTGTCTTTGAGCTGGATCAGGTCAGGATCCTCATACTGCCGTTCTTTTACATCCACAACTAATGATGACATGGCGGTGTCCTGAATTACCGCTTTGTTGTCTTCT
Organism: Datura wrightii; assembly: GCA_035772735.1. Lineage (NCBI taxonomy): Eukaryota > Viridiplantae > Streptophyta > Magnoliopsida > Solanales > Solanaceae > Datura > Datura wrightii. The sequence continues at coordinate 153,378,664 of JASDFA010000018.1, forward strand.
GTGTTTGCTATACAAACGGCTAGGCTGGCTAATTGATGTATCTCCCTGACCAACTCCCGCTGCTCGGGCTGCAAATATGCCAAACTTCCCATGGATTTACGGCTGAGAGCATCTTCTACTACGTTGGCTTTTCCCGGATGATACATAATATCTACATCATAATCTTTTAATAGCTCCAACCAGTGACACAGTCATAGATTCAACTCCCTCTGGGTGAAGATATACTGTAGGCTCTTATGATCTGTGAAAATATCCACATGGACGACATACAAGTAATGTCTCCATATCTTTAAGGCGTGGATCACTGCGGCTAACTCCAGGTCGTGGGTAGGGTAATTCTTTTCGTGTTTCCTCAACTGTCTGGAAGCATACACAATCACCTTACCATGCTGCATCAACACACAACCCAACCCAACGCCTGATGCATCACAATACACTGAATAACCTTCTGTACCTTCCGGCAATGCTAACACTGGGGCGGAGGTTAATCTATCTTTTAACTCCTGGAAGCTCTGCTCACATGCCTTTGTTCACTGAAACTTCGCTGCTTTCTACATCAGTTTGGTCAGAGGTGCCGCTATAGTAGAGAATCCCTCAACAAATCTCCTGTAATATCCCGCTAACCCCAGAAAACTGCGAACTTCGGTCGAAGTAGTAGGTCTAGGCCATGTTTTGACTGCTGCTATCTTCTGCGTGTCAACCTGTATACCAGCATCCGATATAATATGCCCCAAGAAGGCTACTGAGTTCAGCCAGAATTCACATTTAGAGAACTTAGTATACAACTGACAGTCCCCAAGAATCTGGAGCACTATCCGCAAATGAGCTTGGTGATCTGCTTCAGAGCGAGAATACACTAGAATATCATCAACAAACACTATCACGAACAGGTCCAGGTATGGTCTGAAAGTGCTATACATCAGGTCCATGAATATTGCTGGGGCATTCGTCAACCCAAAGGACATAACTAGGAATTCAAAGTGTCTATATCGAGTCTTGAAAGCCGTTTTGGGAATGTCTCTCTCACGAACTCGAACCTGATGATATCTAGACCGCAAGTCATTCTTGAAGAAACATCTGGCCCCTTGTAGCTGATCAAACAAATCATCTATTCTGTGAAGCGAATACTTATTCTTTACTGTAACTTTATTCAGCTGCCGATAATCTATACACATGTGGAGCGAGCCATCCTTCTTTCTCACAAATAGAACTGGCGCACCCCTCGGTGAAGTACTCGGCCTGATAAAACCCTTATCTAGTGGGCCCTTCAGCTGCTCCTTTAATTCTCTGAGTTCAGCAGGAGCCATGCGATATGGAGGAATTGATATAGGCTGAGTTCCTGGTAGCAAGTCAATTGCAAAATCTATCTCCCTTTCTGGGGGAATACCAGGTAACTCGTCTGGAAATACATCAGGGAATTCATTCACCACCGAAACAGACTGAAGTGTCGGAAATTCTACCCAAACATCCTGAACCCTGACTAGGTGGTAGATACATCCCTTAGTTATCAATTTCCTCTCCTGAAGGTAGGAAATAAACCTACCTTTTGGAGTAGTTGTGCTGCCTTTCCACTCTCTCACTGCCTCTCCTGGAAAGTGGAATCGGACCATCTTGGTCCAACATTCTAAGTTAGCATAGCATGGAACCAACCAATCCATACCCATAATGGCATTGAAATCAATCATTTCTAACTCTACCAGATCTACTATAGTCTGGCGATCAGCAACCTCTACTGTACACCCTCGATAAATTCTACTAGCTATAATGGAGTCACCGACGGGTGTAGATATCGAAAAGGGCTGCTGTAATAACTCTGGTGTGACATTAAACTTTCAAGCCGCAAATGGGGTAATATATGACAGAGTGGACCCTGGATCAATCAGTACATAAGCAGGGCATGAACAGATAGTCATCATACCTGTCACTACATCTGGAGACGCCTCTGAGTCCTGTCTCCCTGGTAATGCATAGGTACGGCTTGAGCCCGTACCTGAACTGGAGGCTCCTAATCTACCTCGGCCTCTACCTGCTGTACCTGAGGGCCTACACCCTGCCGAGGCTGCTGGAGTTCGTGGCCCTGCGGATCCCTTGTCCTGACTATCTATGCTCTCTTGCCCCCTGGCCGGACAATCTCTCATCCGGTGCCCCTCCTGCCCGCAAATATAACATCTTGAGGAGCCATATCTACAAGCTCCGATGTGAGGTCGGCCGCAATTAAGGCAGGGTGGGGGTGTAAATATGCTCTGCTCTCCCTTTCTATGCTGTAGGAAATCTACTGTTCGAGAACTGCCACCAGGCTCTGACTACCCTCGACGAGCAAATCTACCTCGCTGCTACTGCTGTGGTGGAGGTGGGGGTCTAGGAGGTCTGTCTGACAATTGGGGACTGGGTCCTCTCTGAACCTCCCCCTGCACTCCATCTGATCTGTCTCTGTGGCACTGTTCCTGATTTGTCTGTCTACTGCCCTGTTGCCGCTGTCTAGGTTCCTCAATGGTTTGGGAAAAGGCTTGTACTCGGGCAATATCCATATCTTCTAGCCGTCATGCAGGCTTCAATATATTCTGGGTTCAGACCCATAATGAACCGGTGGATTCTGGATGGCATAGTGTCCACAAAAGTTGGAGAATAGCGGGCTAGGGAGTCAAACTGTAGGGAATATTCTCGTACACTCCTCGCCCCCTGCTCCAAATGCAAAAACTGATCCATCTGGGTATGCCGGATCTCCCGTGGCAAATAACGGTCCAGGAAGGCCTCCGAGAAGCTGGACCAGGTCAGAGGGGCAACATCTCTCCCTCAAGACCTTTCCCAACTCTCGTACCATAATACCGCTATGTCCCGCAACCGAAACACTGCCAGCTCAACTGATTCTGTAGGGGTCACATGCATAACCCAGAAAATTCTCTGCATCTGATTTAGGAAATCCTGGGGGTCCTCTGTTTGATCTAACCCAGTGAACTGTGGGGGACCTAGTGCCAAAAACTCCCTGACCCTGGAACTACCTGACCCACCTGAAGGCTCTGCTGCTACAGGTGGCACTGACTGGCGCTGTGTGGCTATCATTTGTGCCAACATAACCACTACGCTTCGAACTTCCTGGTCTGATAGCAAAGGTACAGGAGCTATCGGAGGCAGTTTCGTGCCCAACGGCACGTGAAGTGAGGGGGACTGCTGAGAGGGCTGTGATGAAGCCTCTATATCGCCCTCAGATTGGGCTGACTCTGAATGGAACTGAGGCATCCTGCTGGTGCCTTCTCATGCTACTGTGTCTAATCTTCTGCCGGTGGCAGGGTGACGCTGGTCTGCCATTCTTATCTGTAGACAAAGAATATGATAAGTTTTAGGGACCCAACCCTATACTGTACCGTTCTATAGCACAACTAGATGAGAAAGAAGAGTAACAATCCTATCATGCCTCCCAGCCTCCTGCCTACAGTATGTGGTGCACAACACATCCATAGACAAGACTCTACTTAGCACGGTTTGCAGACTCCCTGGGACACGACCTGCTCTGATACCAAGTTTGTCACGCCCCGCCTTGGGGGTATGATTGGCACCTGGTGCCCTAGTAGGACCTAGACTGCTAACTGGTGAGCCTAAGCACGTCTGGTGCCTGGCTAGCTCTAACTCAGATTTATGGAAACAATGGGCTATATAACGGCTGTAAATACAGCCTCCGGCCGACTGGGCCTATAGCCACCTGTACTGTAATACCAGCTAACCAAAATCGTACTCATATAGGGAAACCTATGTGGGCCGACAAGGCCACCATGCTGTCTAGTTATCTTTAACTCAATATAATGAATACTGAATAACTACGTGACCGGCGAGGTCACCACTACTATCAGACTATGGCCCCACACGACCAACATAATCAACAATGCTAAACAGCTAAACAAAACGCACGGCCTCACACGACCGGCACAACTAACCACAGGGAAATATATACAGACTACAAGCCTCTAGGAATACTGACAAGATGGTCGGGACAGGGCCACGACCTACCCGTACTATACAACAAAAGAAAATGAAATACACCTCTGAATATCAAGCTACGGATGACAGGAGCTGATGACTCTGCGCTGGCTAGGATCACGAGGGATCAGTTCCTCGTCTATGAGTACCTGCAGGCAAGTAATGCAGTGCTCCAAACTGGCGTCAGTACCACTGGTACTGAATATAAAAAGCAACTGGATACAGCTGAATACAAATAACATAACTAGCAATTCTGAATAGCAGGAGATAACTGAATCTGTAAGAACTGATATGAATTGAATCAGACTTTTTGTGTTATGATAGGGCAGGAGCGTACCTGTATACGCGGCGGCCTGCTGTCTATTAACTAATATATAGCACATAAATACATATATATATATATATATAGAAAACAAAAGCCAATACCAACCCCCATAAGTCGGATGGCACCAAGCAAGCAAACAATTTATATACCCCTACCCGAGTCAAAACCAACCAAAAATAAGTCACTCCACTCATCTGCTAACTGCGAGCACCTCTGCCGGCCCCCTGGGTCTCTGACTCGGGCCATAGCCTCTGATATAAATAACCGTGTCTGAGTCCGGAGGACTCCTATACTGTATCTATAACTGTAACTGTATCTGAATCTGTTCCCTAGGCGCTTGCGCACAACAGGGCTATCTGTACTGTAATGCTGATCAGCCTGATATGGGGAAAGCTTCATCCCATCTTCGTCCAAACTAGGGACGACATGCCACTCCTTGGAGTGACGTAAACCCACCCGCTCAGTGGGCGACACAGTTACCAACCCAGGGGCGGTGAGGACGCTCAAAAGGGTGCCCTCACGACACAACCAAGTCTCAACAAACAATAAACACATACATATAGCAAGCATGTTTAAACTGAAAAATATTATCTGAATTCTGATTTCTTATTCTGATCTCTTTCTGTATTATACTGATTCTCATACTGCTTTACACTGAATTTGTGATCTTTATCTAACTGCATGGCTAATCTGTAGCCAAGATGTCATCTGTCTGTATGGCTAATCTGTAGCCAAGATACTATCTAACTGTCTAATGTTACTTTACTAACTCTTGTTCTGAATATCTGTCATATTATTCTAGAAACATGCTTGCTAATCACATACTAGGCTATACTGAGTCTGGAATGCTAACTTGCCATTTTGGCGCATGCTTTACTAACTTTCGGACTGAGTACGATATAACAACGCAGACCAGATTTACTGAACTTGCACAATACTCAATATTCAACTCCGAGAATTCTACTACGGACTGTGCTATACAAGGCTAAAACTACTAACTTGCTGAAGAAACTGGCTTTACATACCTTAAACTCGTTTTATCCAACTAACGGATGAAGCTCGGTCAGTACTCCAGCTATTTCTCCCAACTGCATTTACATATATGTCAATTAGAACTAAATACACCAATATTCTGAAAGAAAATGTCACTTTCGATATATTTATAGCATAAACTTTGGCTTATCGAAAGACGGTCAAAAACTTGTTATTTCTCAAAAGTCAAGAAGGGAGAAATATTCACTTCAAGGCTAGGAGTATATTGACACTAGTTTGGAGCAATTCCACTTACCTTAGTTCGGTAGCACGACGATTCGCCGACTGAATTTCACGAAACTAAATCCGTAGGAATGCTCCTTGCTGCTAAATACCTCGATATCTGGAGTTAATTTGAGTTTGGACTGCATTTGACGGTGTAATCGGACGAATATTGGTAAAGATTCTTCGTTCTCCCCTGTTCCCCTATGTTTTCTTCTGGAAATTATAAAAATTTTATGAAATAAACCGAAGTGAGGGGTTTATATACTTGGGCCTGGACAGGGCCAACGTGTCATGTAGCCAACGCGGAGGCTCCACCTTCGTGACACGTTGCCATCGCGGAGGGGCTCTGTCCCGGCTCCTTCCGCGATGGTTCGACAGGTTTCTCGTCTGGTCTTTTCCCGGGCCTTTCTCTAGCATGTATGGCTTTTAAATACTCTTAACCAACATGCGAATAGGCCATCTATGTGTTGGGAATTTTATGGAGTGTAACAGAAAGACCCTGTCTGGTGGTCTAGCTTGTTTTAAGTCTGATTCTAATCTTAACTGAGCTAAACTATACTGATATGACATGAAATGACTAACTGTGATACTGAAAAATGATACAACTGGTGGAGAACTGATATGGTCAAAAATGATCTTGACTTATGGTCATAAACATGTTCTAAGTTTGAGATACTGAGTTTGGACTACTACACTGTACTAATCTGGACTGAAGGATCTGAGAGTAACTGCACTAACTAGTGGGAGAGGCTATAACCGACATATAACCATGTGAGCTAAACGTGGAGTCCGATGTACACACCCTGTCGGTAGGACCCAATATACCTTGCTAGGGTATAAAGGCATGGACTGTGAAAATCACTATCAGAAAAGGGGCCGTTAGGCCAAGTAAATAAAACCTACGGTGGAAACGTAGTTCTGGAACCTGGGTGTGCTGGAACCCCGACCCTTTTGGTGCTAAGTTCTACGCCCACTGGAATAACTCTATTACTGCTACTACTAACAAGCGGATAGCCGATACTGGGGTCTAAGACTATGCTGACCCAGGAGTAGTGTTAGAGAGTTCCCTAAGCATCTTATAGGACCAGATTTGGAAACTGAGTACTAATACTGGTCAGAGCTGCTTATCTGGAAGCATCGTAATCGCCTAGAGAACCAACTGATAGCTGAACTAGGGTCTGGGGGCTGGTCAGAGCTATAACTGAATGTCATAACCGCCTAATGGACCAAATAATCTAAGTTCTGAGTCTGAGTCTGATAACTGAGAGGCACCACTGACAACTCGAAAAGAAAAACTGGAGTCAAACTGATCAGCTGACATTATTCTGGTCAACCCGGAGGTTGCTAAAATTTGACTGAGGCTAGATTTACATTTTTGACTAAAACTGAAACTTCTAGAGTTCTTAGTAAAGAGGAACTGACAATAATTGAGTCGAGACTCACTGCTGCTAACAATAGGGGGATTTCTCCTAATAGAAAGCTCAAGCTAAGACACAATATTTCAACACTAGAACAGAGTTCAAGACTTTCTAGCCCATTGGTTATGGCTAAATTTCTTTCATCTCACAATACTAATCATTTTTTATATCACAAACTGGAGGAAAATAGTTATAACCATCATAGGATAACATTCTATACGAAATAAATGAGGTCTATCAAGAAATTCTTTAAGATTCAAAAAGTCTGCAGGGCTAGAATTCACTTTTGTGAAGATAAGAGCCAAATAAATCATGAATTGATGAAAACCATAACAAAAATAATAGCAAACATTAGTCTAGGTGGATTCAAGGAAAAATTTCAGGAATTCTATCCACCAATAGAAAACTCAGGGCTAGGACTAAAAATTTACTAAGATAAGGTTTTGGGGGGACACAAGGGGAGAACAATCTCCTTGCTGAATTCCCACATACCTTGTTGAAGAATCTCTCTAAAGATCTTGAAGCTGCTGCACCTTGGAGAGGAACCCTAGTTCTTGAGCCTTGAGAGAATGGAGAAGAAGAACTTACGATGGTTTTGAGAAGAGTGAGGGGTTAGACTAGGAAAACTCCTTTAATTTTACTCAAAATAATCCTAAAACAACCTAGTTTAAGATTTAGCAGCATATAAAATTACAAAAATAACCCTGGGAAAAAGTTCTCAAAAATCTATCTGTCTGGTGCCACGAGTCATACCATGACTCGTGGTGGCTTCGTACGGGTCGTGGTATGCCATTCGTGGCTTCTGGGAAGCTTAAAAAGGTTGCTAAAACTCCTGGTACTGGTGCCTGGTTTTAGTCATGCCTTTATACCATGAGTCGTACCAAGACTCGTGGTAACAGGGCTGGTCCTGTCCGCCAAACCTGACAGTGCTTTACTAAACTGGCCATAACTTTTTACTCCGAACTCCGATTGATGTAAGGTTGGATGAATTGGAAAGAAGAATCAAAGGGATTTAATTTGATATGCTGGATCACTCCAAAACAATTTGTATAATAGGATTTATAATCGTTTAAAGTTTCCCCTTATAAGAAATTTCATGAAAAACCCAATCGGTAGGAAGACTCTCAACTCAACTTTTTGCTACAGGTTCCTTATAACCTTAACTTGGATTCAATGCACTTCTTACACTTAAGAATGTTAACTCCTTGTTTTCCTTAAATTCATCAGGTTCGGGTCTATCCACCTACCTAGAATAGTTCCAAACTTAGCCAAAAATCCATGGTGCACAAAATCTCAACTCACAACTGTAATGACAATTCGTACCATCATCTTATGACTCGTACTGATTCTTTGTAGCTACTGATCCTTCCTTGAAAATTCTATAAACCTACTGTCTATGATCCTTCACTATGACTCGTAACACCCTAATACGGACCGTAGGATCCAATCATGATTTCCTTGCTAAACTCTTTGAATCATACCATGAAACCTTGGTACGACTGGTATTGACTTGGTATGAGTGGTGAGAGCCTTCCATGTCTTCTCAATCAGATTTTGCTGAGCTCTCTGGACCACAATACGAGTCGTTGGTATGACTCGTACTATCCTCCTACAAGTTGTACTGAGGCTCGTTCTGAGGACATTTTCCAGTTTTCTCTATATGATCAACTTCAAATCCATGGTTTAGCCATAGGGATTTTTGGGGTGTTACAATATCTTCCTCCTTGGGAACATTCATCCTCAAATGTATGCTAAACATTCTAAAAGGATAGGATGGAACTGAAATCCCAAATACTAAACATCTGAAACTGAGAAGTGACAAGGTGACTGAGCTAAAAGGCTAGGGAAAGAGCTGCAATCCCAAGAACTGAATATTAAAGCTGAATGCCAATGGAGTATCTAACTCCGAGCTGAACTACTTATCTGAACTGAGTTTTTGAATCATACATGCATGCTAATATATGAGAAGAACTGAAGGACATGAAGCTGACATGAAACTAAGTAGGGTACTAAGGAGAAACTATTTCCCAAGTAGTTCCTCCTACTAGCTGATTGTTCCTTAAAACCTTTATTGAAACCACTTCCTTATTTCCCCAAACTTACGATCTTAACGGTCCAGAATCTCAACTGGAACCTCATTTTAAAAGAGGTTGTCATCCTCACTAACACTTCATCACCCCTTCATGGGTGAAACTTTTAGAGACACCTTTCTAGCTACACCAACTTCCCTGAATACCACCACACCCTTCCAGCCTATCACTAAAATCATCTTACGACTCCTCTGTAGCACACCATCCTAGGATTTCTCCATCTCCCTAGTATAGCTACCTATTGTAACCATCATTTTTGTCATGAGAGAACGTACACAAGGCTTAAGATAAGGAAATCGTATGCACGAATCATCTACAAATTTAGAACCGAGCATATACACGATGTAGCATGATCTTATGAGTTGTTAAGGCGAATCTAAAAGGACTGAGTTCATGGAGCTAAGCATACTATGACACATGAGTCCACGTACATGACGAGTTTCATGACATAAAGCTGAGATTTATGGAATCAAGGAGTAAGACTGGGATCACTATCTGAAGCGGTTATCTATAATTCTAGGAGTCTGAACATAAGCGTGAGTAGAATGTAGTGTCAACTAAAACACAAGAGAAAACATTTGGATAGGAAGGTTTGACATCCCAAAGCTGCTATGTTTGGAACCCTTCTGCTAGAACACTTTGGGCTTGACTTGGCCTTTTTAACTTATCATCTCCCCCTAAGGTTTAAGTCATCAATCTCAAGTTCTTGATCCTTTCCTAAGGCTAGGATAACATCACTAACTCTTGAGTTCTCATTCGCCACGAAAGCTATCTGATGTGCCGTGATTTTACGACACTTTCGACGCTTAAAACCAAGAAATTATGCACATTTCAGGTATGTTTATATGGGTATAAGGTATTTTCTGCTTAATGTGCAGGAAAACAGGTTTGGAAGTTATTTTTTGGCAAATTAATGTTGAAAACAACTGAAAGGTGACTGGTAGACATTTAATGAGTCGTTGACAGGAGGCACAACCAGTCACTTGAAGCATTGGCAAAAAGATGAAGTTTGGAAGATACAAGGCAGTGCACTTGACGAGTTGGAGGAACGACTCGTTACACTTGGTAACAAGTCGTGAGATCAACCGTTAGGTTTTCAAGAGAAAATATCAACCAAGTGTCTAGTGAAGTTGATGGCAGACACCACGAGTTGTCACATGAAGGAACGACTCGTTGGCAGTCCACTTGAATCATCGGTGAAGTGCACTGGATTTTCTGAGGAAGAAGACCACGAGGGACCTAACGACTCGTGCTAAGGCACAACGAGTCGTTAGGTGACATGTTTCCAAGCCTGGGTATGTTGCAGAGGACGACTGATTTAAGCAAGGAACGACTCGTCAGAGGACTAAACGATCTGTCACCTAGCCCGTTGCCACTGCCGACCTGGTTTCCAAATTTATTTAGGAAAAGGATTTATTTGTATTATAAATACCTAGTTTTAGGTATATTTTTAGAGAGATTTCAGAGACGATTCTGAGACAATTTTTGGGAGGATTTTAGCCGAGTTTGAGAGGGAATCTTGAATGATATTGTGAGGATATTCTTGAGAGAATTTTCATACACTTGATCTTGATTCAAGAAACAAAAGCAACATTGGAATTTTATTCAATCTACTTGGTTTTTATTCCACAATAATTTGTAAGTTTCATGTAACACCCCACCTTGGGAGGCATGACTGGCACCTGGTGCCCTACTAAGACCTGAATTGCTGAGCTGACTGAGCCTAAGCACCTCTGGTGCAGGGCTGACACTAACTCTACAATAAAGAAAACAATAGGCTATGTAGCGGCTATAAATACAATCCCCAACTGACAAGGGCTATAGCCACTTGTGAAAATAAACAGCTAACTAGAGAAAAACAATCATAGGGAGTCCTATGAGGGCCGACAAGGACACCATGATATCTAGTTATAACTGGAAAGTAAAATCAGATGCTAAACTGAACTATGACCGACAAGGCCAATAATAAACAGCTAAACAGGGCCCCACATGGCCAACACACATAATCTAAAACATATATGGGCCCCACACGGCCGATATCATCTAACCACAGGGAAGTAACGCAATCTGCAAGCCTCTAGGAGTAATAAGATGGTCGGGATAGGGTCCTGACCTACCCATACTATACAAACAAAAGAAATAAACCTCTATCACACAAGCTCCGGAAGAAAGGAACTGACGGTTCTTTACGGCTGACAGGAACTATGAGGGACCTGCTCCTCGTCTTTCTGTACCTGCAGGCAAGTAATGCAGTGCCCTAGAAGAGGGCGTCAGTACCACAGGTACTGAATGTGTAAGACAGTAACTTTAAATAGCTGAAAGTAAGGAAGTAGAACTGACAATGACTGAAGTAAAGGAACCAGATTGAAGATGACTGAAGTAGTGAAATCAGGGCTAAACATAACTGTAATAAGGAGGGTAGGGGTCATACCCGACAAATGAGGAATCTTACTATCTAACTATCAGTAACTAAAGCAAGCATAAACCTTACCTGGCCCCCATAAGCCGGAAGGTACAATTAGCACAGAATAACCCACCTAGGCCCCCGTTAGCCCTAGGGAGTACACCTCAATCTATATACCCCTATCTAGGTCATACTGAGTCAACTACTAGCTATAAGCATCTTGCCGATCCCCTAGGTCTGCAACCGGGCCCGCTCGGCCACTAATTGTAGTTGTGACTCATTTCGGAGGACTCCTGATATCTACACCCCAGGCATAAGCGCTCGACGGGGGTGTGTATAAGGCCAACCACAGCATATGAGGATCTGGATCCCCGTCTTCGTCCCTTGCGGACGGCATGCCGCTTCGTAGAGCGACGTATCCTCGCCCCTGGCGGGCGGCGACATAGTTATTAACCCTAGGGTGGTCATGGAAGTTATACAGGTATAATCTATCCCAGAACAATACAATTTGCGAGTCTCAACTGACAAAAACAACTGAACATGATAACATACTCCTCACATGCCTTACTGGGATTCATACTGGATTACTAGCTGAAGAAACTAACTTGCCGCAAGAAAATGCCTTAACATACCTCGATTGCCAGTTTCTGATTAACTGATAGGTTCTAATTAGTATTCAGTAGCTCTTCCCAACTGAAATCGTGTTACTAGAAAGATAGGACTAGTTTTAACACTAAATCCGGCAAAAAGGAAAACTTTATATATAAATATTAACTATATTCTAACCTTACAGAACACAGTCGAAACCTCATTATTTCTCGAAATTATAGAAGAGAGAAATGCTTACTTTAAGCTTGGGATCGTAGTGACACTAGTTTGGAGCAATTCCAACAACATTGGCTCGGTTGGACAATGATTCGTTGGGTGAATTTCACGAAACTAACTCTATAGAAATGCTCCCTACAGCCTTATACTTCGATACCCGAAGTTAATTTGGATTTGGACAGCATTTTGCGGTGTAATTGAATGAAAATTAAATGTTTTCCTGCGTCCCTATTCTCTGCTGGTCGAAGATATATGAATTATGATCTCATTTCTAAGTGTGAGACCCTTATATACTTGAGGCTGCAGACAAGGCAACGTGGCACGTTGCCCAATGTGTTGATTCTGCTCCGTGCCACGTTGGCTAACGTGAAGGAGTAGCTCAGTGCCACTTTGCCCCTCTAGGAAGCTTGGTTCAGCATCCTCTTGCAAAATCCCTACTTGGAACTCATTCGGCCTTTCCCCGAGCCCTTTCCTCGTACGTATGGCACTCTAAAACTCTCAACCAACATGCGAATAGGCCGACTAAACGCTAGAACTTACGGGATGTAACATCCTCCCCCCCTTTAGAACATTCGTCCTCGAATGTTAACTTCTACTTGCAATAACCTTAACCTTGCAATTACTTATTCTGGAAAAATTTCGCCATAACACTTTAACAGAAGCAACATCTTTTGTTCTTAATCTGCGGATCTGCTGATCTAGTATGGCTACTGGAGCTTCTTCATAAGCTAACTCCTCAGTGATTTGGATGTCTTTGACTGGGATAATTCGGGAGGGATCTCCTATACACTTCCTCAGCATTGATCGTGAAAAATTGGGTGAACATATTCTAATTCAGGAGGTAAATCTAATTCATAAGCCACTTGGCCTATCCTTCGGCAAATATGATAAGGCGTAATAAACCTTGGGCTGAGCTTACCTCTCTTACCAAATCTCGTCACACCCTTCTTCGGTGAAACCTTTAGGAATACCCAGTCACCAACATTAAACTCTAGGTTTCTTCGCCGCACATCAGCATAAGATTTATGGCGGCTCTGAGCTGTTAGCAGACGTTCCCTGATAAGCTTTACTTTCTCTTCTGACTGATGAATAATATTTGGCCCAATCAATGCTGATTCTCCTACCTCAAACCAACACGCTGGCGATCTGCACTTCCTCCCATATAACGCTTCATAAGGCGCCATTTGAAATGCTGATGATAACTGTTATTATAGGCAAATTCAATAAGTGGTAGATGTTCATCCCAGCTGCCTCCAAAATCTAGCACACATGGCCGTAACATATCCTCGAGTGTCTGGATTGTACGTTCTTCCTGCCCGTCTGTCTGAGGATGGAAGGTTGTGCTCAGGTTAACCTACGACCCTAGGCCCCTCTGAAAAGATTGCCAAAACTTAGTTCTAAACTGCGCCCCTCTGTCAGAGATAATTGACATCGGAACACCATGCAATCGGACTATTTCTCTAATATAAAACTACGCATAATCTTTGGCTGAAAACGTAGCCCTTACTGGTAGAAAGTGAGATGATTTTGTCAACCTGTCAACAATTACCCAGATAAAATCATATTTGCGCCTGGTACAAGGTAATCCTACCACGAAATCCATAACAACTGCCTCCCATCTCCATAAAGGCACGACTATATCCTTTGTCAATCCGCCTGGTTTCTGATGTTCAGCTTTCACCTGTTGGCAATTGGGACATTGAGCTACGAATTCTGCTATCCCCTTTTTCATTCCCGGCGACCAATAAATATCTTTTACGTCATGGTACATTTTTGTCGAACCTAGATGGAGAGAGTAACAGGCATATTGTACCTCGCCCATAATTTCCTGGCGAAGTCCTGCCACATCTGGAACACAGAGGCGATCCCTATATCTCAAAACTCCATCCTCGGTTACCTGGAAATCTGTCACTTCCCCTCGCTGGACCCTATTTCTGAGCTGAACCAGGCTAGGATCTTCATACTGTCGTTCCTTCACTTCCACAACAGATAATGATACTATGATATTCTGGATTACCGCTCCATTGTCTCCTGATTCTACTATACGAACAACTAGGCTTGGCTAGCTGATGTAATTCTCGGGCCAATTCCTACTGCTCGGGCTGTAAATATGCCAGGCTTCCCATGGATTTGCAGCTAAGGGCATCTGCTACAACATTGGCCCTTACTGGGTGATATAAAATATTCACATCATAATCCTTTAATAGCTCCAACCAGTGACGTTGCCGCAAATTCAACTCTTTCTGGGTGAAAATATACTGCAGGCTTTTGTGATTAGTGAAAATATCTACGTGGATGCCATACAGGTAGTGTCTCCATATTTTTAAGGCTTGAATCACTGCGGCTAACTCCAGGTCATGGGTAGGGTAGTTCTTCTTATGCTTCCTCAGCTACCTGGAAGCATAGGCAATCACCTTACCATGCTACATCAAAACACATCCTAACCCAACACCCGAAGCATCACAATAGACTGCATAGCCCTTTGTTCCTTCTGGAAATGCTAGCACCGGTGCTGATGTCAATCTATCTTTCAGTTCCTGAAAGCTCTACTCACATGCCTCAGTCCAATGGAATTTTGCTTCCTTCTGTGTCAGTTTGGTTAAAGGTGCTGCTAAAGTGGAAAATCCTTCCACGAACCTTCTGTAATACCCGGCTAACCCCATGAAACTACGTATCTCAGTCGGAGTGGTAGGTCTAGGCCATGTTTTCACTACCTCTATCTTCTGCATATCTACTTGTACACCAGCATATGACACAATATCGCCCAAGAAGGCTACTGAATTCAGCCAAAATTCACATTTAGAAAATTTTGCATATAGCTGGTGATCTCTGAGAATTTGGAGCACTATCCGTAGATAATCCTGGTGATCTGCCTCTGAGTGGGAATACACCAGAATATCATCGATAAATACTATCACGAACAAGTCCAGGTATGGTTTGAAAATGTTTTTCATCAGGTCCATAAACACTGCTGGGGCGTTTGTCAGTCTGAAGGACATGACTAGAAATTCAAAGTGGCCATATCTGGTCCTGAAGGCAGTCTTTGAAATATCTCTTTCACAAACCCAGACTTGATGATATCTGGAACTTAAGTCAATCTTTGAAAAGTACCTCGCTCCCTGTAGCTGATCAAACAGGTCGTCTATTCAGGGAAGTGACTTATTCTTGATAGTGACTTTATTCAGCTTTCAATAATCTACAACATACGGAGGGAGCCGTCCTTCATCCTCACGAACAGGACTGGCGCACCCCATGGTGAGGCACTCGACCGGATAAAGCCCTTGTCTAGAAAATCCTTCAATTGTTCCTTTAGTTCTCTAAGTTGAGAAGGAGCGATCCGATATGGAGGAATAGATATAGGTTGAGTGCCTGGTAATAGATCGATTGCAAAATCAATTTCCCTTTCTAGGGGAATACCAGGAAGCTCATCTGGAAATACGTCAGGAAATTCATTAACCATTGGAATAGATTGAAGGGTCGGAGGCTCTGCCCGAACATCCTGAACTCTGAGAATATGATAAATACACCCTTTTGCTATCAAGTTTCTCACTCAAAGATAGGAAATTAACCTACCATTTGGCGTGGTTGTACTACCTTTCCACTCCCGTACTGCCTTCCCTGGAAAGTGGAATCGGACAATCTTGGTCCAACATTTGACATTGGCATAGCATGGAGCTAGCCAATCCATACCCATAATAGCATCAAAATCAACCATTTCTAGTTCTATCAAGTCTGTCATAGTCTGACGACTGGCAACTTCTACTGTACACCCCCGATAGACCTTTTTGTCTATAATAGAGTCACCAACGGGTGTAGACACTAAGAAAGGTCGCCGAAGCAATTCCGGCGTAATACTAAACTTCTGAGCCACTAACGGTGTAACATAGGACAAGGTGAATCCTGGATCTATCAACACATAAGCAGGATGAGAGCAGATGTTCAGCATACCTGTAACAACATCTGGTGTCGAATATGACTCCTGTCGCCCCAGTAGTGCATAAGTATGGTCTGGGCTGGCACCTGAATTGGACGCCCCAGATCTGCCTCGTCCTCTGCTGGCTAAAACTGAGGGCCTACGCCCTGCCGGGGATACTGGAGCTCGTGATCCTATCGAGGACCTATCCTGTCGATCCCGGTCACCCTGACCCCTAGCTGGACAATTCTTCATCTGATGACCCTCCTGTCCACAAATGTAGCATGCTGTGGAACCATACCTGCATGCTCCAGAGTGGCATCAACTGAAAATAGGGAAAAGTGGTATTGTAAACCCACTCTTCTCCACTCCCCTCTACTGTTGTGAACCTACTGCTCGCGAACCTTCGCCGGGCTCTGGCTGCCCTCGGCGACTAGACCTACTCCTCTACCGCTATGGTGGAGGCGGGGGTCTAGGCGGTCTATCTGATAACCGTGGCCTAGGTCCTCCCTGTAACTCCTCCTTTAATTCACCCAGTCTGTCCCTGCGGCGCTGCTCTTGACTTTTCCTTCTAATCTCCCGTTGCCGCTGTTTGATACCCTCAATATTCTGAGCAAAAGCCTACACACGAGCAATATCCATATCCTCTTGCAGGGTGGCTGTGATGCAGGTCTCAAAATATTCCTGGTTCAGCCCCATAATAAAGCGGCGTACCCTGGCTGGCATTGTGTCCACAAAAGCTGGCGCATATCGAGCCAAGGAATCAAACCGCATGGCATATTCTCGAACACTCATCGACCCCTACTCGAAGTGCAGGAACTGATGAACCTGGGCCTGTCAAATCTCCCGCGGTAGGTAATGATCCAAGAAAGCCTCTGAGAAGCTGGGCCAGGTTGGAGGGGAAACATCTCTCCCTCGGGACTTCTTCCAACTCTCATACCACAGTACGGCGATGTCCCATAGACGGAATACCGCCAACTCAACCGACTCTGTGGGTGTAGCATGCATCACCTTGAAAATCCTCTACATCTAGTCTAAGAAGTCTTGAGGGTCCTCGGTCCGATCTGTCCCTGTGAATTGTGGGGGACTTAGTGCTAGGAACTCTCAGACCCTCGAACTACCTGCCCCTCCTAAAGATTCTGCAATGGTAGGTGACACTGGCTGGCGCTGAGCAACCATCATCTGTGCTAGCATAA
This sequence comes from Datura wrightii, assembly GCA_035772735.1. Lineage (NCBI taxonomy): Eukaryota > Viridiplantae > Streptophyta > Magnoliopsida > Solanales > Solanaceae > Datura > Datura wrightii. Next base: position 153,396,064 of record JASDFA010000018.1, read on the forward strand.
CCACCGCGCTCCTAACCTCCTGATCGGATGGTACGAGTATAGAAACTATCGGAGGTAGTGCCGTCACACCGGTCGTCCCAAGCGGATCCTGACATGGTGGAGATTGCTGGGGAGGTCGAGATGATACCTCCGTATCATCCTCAGATCGGGCTGATTCTGACCGAGGCTGAGGCAACCTACTGGTGCCATCTCCTGCTGCTACATTTAACCTCCTGCCTGTCGTAGGGTGTCGCTGGTCCGACATTTCTCTATAAAAAAAAGAGTAGAATGAGCTTAGGGACTCAACCCTATACTGTACCGCTCTATAGAACAACTGAATAAGAAGAAAGAGTAACCATCCTATCATGACTTGCAACCTCCTGCCTATAGTATGTGGTGCACAACACATCCATAGACAAGACTTTACTTAGCACGACTTGTAGACTCCCTGAGATACGACCTGCTCTGATACCAAGTTTGTCACGTCCTACCTAGGGAGGCATGACTGGCACCTGGTTCCCTACTAAGACCTGAACTGCTGAGCTGACTGAGCCTAAGCACCTCTGGTGCAGGGCTGACTCTAACTCTAGAATCAAGAAAACAACGAGCTATATAGCGACTATAAATACAACCCTCGGCCTACAAGGTCTATAGCCACCTGTGAAAATAAAAAGCTAACCAGAGACAAACAATCAAAGGGAATCTTATGCGGCCGACAAGGCCACCATGATATCTAGTTATAACTGGAAAGTAAAATCAGATGCTAAACTGAACTATGACCGACAAGGCCACCAATCAACAGCTAAACAGGGCCCCACATGGCCAACACACATAATCTAAAACACATATGGGCCCTACAATGCTAATATCATCTAACCATAGGGAAGTAACGCAATCTACAAGCCTCTAGGAGTAATAAGATGGTCTACCCATACTGTACAAACAATAGGAATAAACCTCTATCACACAAACTCCGGAAGAAGGGAGCTGACGGTTCTGTACGGCTGACTGGAACTACGAGGGACCTGCTCCTGGTTTATATGTACCTGCAGGAAAGTAATGCAGCGCCCCAGAAGAGGGCGTCAGTACCACAGGTACTGAATATGTAAGGCAATAACTTTAAATAATTGAAAGCAGGGAAATAGAACTGATAATGACTGAAGTAAAGGAACCAGATTGAAGATGACTGATGTAGTGAAATCAGGGCTAAATGTAACTATAATTAGGAGGGTAGGGGTCATACCTGACAAACGAGGCATCTTACTATCTAACTATCAGTAACTAAAGCAAGCATAAACCTTACCTGGCTCCTATAATCCGAAAGGTACAAGTAGCACAGAATAACCAACCTGGGCCCTCATCAGCCCTAGTGAGTACACTTCAATCTATATACCCCTATCTAGGTCATACTGGGTCAACTACCAGCTATAAGCGTCCTGTCGATCCCTTGGGTCTGCAACCGGACCCGCTCGACCCCTGATTGTAGCTATGTTTGAGTCCGGAGGACTCCTGATATATATACCCCAGGCGTAAGCGATCGGCAGGGGTGTGTATAAGGCCAACCACAGTATATGAGGATCTGGATCCCCATCTTCATCCCTTGTAGACGGCATGCCACTCCGTAGAGCGACGTATCCTCTCCCCTAGCGGGCGGCGACACAACTATTAACCCTAGGGTGGTCATGGAAGCTATACAGGTATAATTCAGCCCAAAACAATACAATTTGCGAGTCTCAACTGACAACAACAACTGAACATGATAACATACTCCTGACATGCTTTACTGGAATTCATACTGGATTACTATGCTGAAGAAACTAACTTGCCGTAAGAAAATGCCTTAACATACCTCGATTGTCGGTTTTTGATTAACTGATAGGTTTCAATTAGTATTCAATAGCTCTTACCAACTGAAATGTTGTTACCAAAAAGATAGGACTAGTCTTAACACTAAATTCGGCAAAAAGGAAAACTTTATATATAAATATAAACTATATTCTAACTTTACGGAACACGGTCGAAACCTCGTTATTTCTCAAAATTCTAGAAGAGAGAAATGCTTACTTTAAGTCTGGGATCGTATTGACACAAGTTTGGAGCAATTCAAACAACTTTTGCTCGGTGGGATGATGATTCACCGGATGAATTTCACGAAATTAACTCCGTAAAAATGCTCCCTGCATCCTTATACTTCGACACCCAATGTTAATTTGGATTTGGACGGCGTTTAGTGACGTAATCCGATGAAAATTAAATATTTTCCTGCGTCCCGATTCTCTTCTGGTCGAAGATATATGAATTATGACCTCATTTCTAAGTGTGAGACCCTTATATACTTGAGGCTGCAGACAAGGCAACGTGGCACGTTGCCCAACATGCTAATTCTGCTCCGTGCCACGTTGGCTAACGCGAAGGAGCAGCTCCGTGCCACTTTGCCCCTCTAGGAAGCTTGGTTCGGCCTCCTCTCACGAAATCCCGACTTGGCACTCATTCGGCCTTTCCCCGGGCCATTTCCTCATACGTATGGAACTCTAAAACTCTCAACCAACATGCGAATAGGCCGACTAAACTCTAGAAACTTATAGGGTGTAACATTGCAATTATGATTTCTTCTATATTTTGTGATTGCAGTAACATAAACATGAGTAGCTAAACCCATAAACTAGGTTTGTGGGAACCAAGTTGAATTAACACACATAGGTAAAAATACTTAGTGATTTGTGCATGGGGTTTTATGCATGTATTGTTTTTCCCTTCGTTTTGATTGATTCTTGACAGTTGCAAATGTTAGGACTTGCCTTATTCTTACTTACCAGATCAAGGGAGTAAAGAATGGTAAAAAGGGATTAACAACGGAGATTTGAGGTTACCAACCATCATCTAATAGCTTGAACTTGACCGGGTATAGCTAATCCGATATTAAGGGTAAGGGTCAATTAAAGTACACCCGCATACAGACCAAGTTGTGTGGTGAAAATCATCTAGATAGAGGACCAACAATTTAGGTGAACCTAACTTACCAATATTGCATGTTAAACACCGGAATAGATCACTAGTGTATAAGCCTTGTGGTTATGAAATCTTGGGGAACACAATCCTAGTCTAGTCGTAGATTGAATACAAACCAAACTTGATATAAGCATTCATAAATTTTACTTTTGTTTATTATTCTATATTTTTTCCGCTTTGAAAATAAGTAAATCAATAGTAATAGTTATTCGCATTAACCTATGTTCTTACCATATTCCCTGTGTGATCGACCTCAACCTTTGTTGGGTTCAATATTTGACAATCGACTGCTTATATCTCTATTGTGAGGTGCAATTTGGGCGACATCAAATTTTGGCGCCATTGTCGGGGAATACGGCTAAGGATTTTTTTATTTGTGTTAACTTTACTATTGGTTCTTATTTCTTTGTTTTATTTTTCTCTTGTTGTTTTGGTTGCTTAACAGGTCTTAGGTTTGTGGATGCCTGACACTAGAAGTCAAGGAAGTACCTTGATACCAATTGATCACGAACTTGAGCTAATGTCGAGAAACCTGAGAAGAATGGCCAACATACATGAGCAAGAAACCGTGGACCAAGCCACAACAAGGATGTTGGCTGAAGAGCAAGCTCAGGCTAGAGATCATGAGTTAGCCAGAGTTGCTAAAGGGCAGCGTCTAGCTGCAGAAGCTGAACGAGCTAGACGAACAAGAGGTCCGGAGCACCAGCGACACTGATATTTTGACGGGGAAGATGATGCGGACATAGATGAAGCTGGTGCCACTGGAGTGATAGTCCCTCCTCCTTTGCCTGCTGGGGAAAAGTTTGATATTACAAGTGCAATGATCCAACTGCTGAATATGAAGGGAATATTTGCAGGTCATGCATCCGATGATGACCACGCTCACTTGACAAATTTCGTGGGTATATGCATGGCATACAAGCAGCCAGGGGTCAGCCAGGACGCGATCAGATTGAGGTTATTTCCATTATCTCTTGGGAGTGAGGAGATGATGTGGTTGGCTAAGCTATCGAACGGCTCTATCACTACTTGGGGAGAGCTCAAGAGAGCTTTTTTTGAAACGTTCTTCCTACCATCCAAGACGTTGCAGCTAAAGGATGAAATATATAAATTTAGGAAGCTAAATTCTGAGGCACAACATGAGACCTGGATGCAGTTCTACAAAAAGCTCAAGAAGGTGCCATACCACAGGATTTTGGATGATACATTATTGGAGATATTTTACCGATCCATAAATGCTAACACAAAGGCGGTTGCTGATACCATCTCAGGAGGATCCTTAATGAGTCATACTTATGAGGAGGCTGCGGAGTTGCTGGACGGGATCACTAAAACCAACCGAGCTTGGCACACTAGAGAGTTGGAGGTTCCAGCGGGTTCTTATGTGGTTGGTATGTCTGCCGAACAGTGGAGAAGAGATGAAGAGCATGACCAGGACATTGCAGAGATCGATACCACCATGGGGTTGCTTTCCAAGCAATTAATGGGAATGGGAGCAGAAAAGGTGAACATTGTAGGTTCTCTAGGCAAGGCCTCGAGAAATGATGGGTGCGAATCTGAGTCTGAAGAAGATGTCAATTATTTGAATGATCATAGGATGGGTTTCCGGACCAACACCCAAGGGTATAACCAAGACTCCTAGAGTCAAGGTCAAGAGAACCAAGGTCAGAACTTCTACAAGGATAATAATTTCAACCGGGGCCAATACCAGGACAATAGGACTGGAAGAAGCGAGAGGAGTTCAAAAATGATAGGAGCGGTCTGTATGTTCCTCCAGGAAACCGAGAGACAGAGTCAAGCAGCTCAAGGGTCTAAGATATTCTTTCCAAAGTGCTCAAGCAGATGGAGGCAACAGATAACCACTTTATGGAGCTCCGCGCTGGTATTTCTGGCCTAAACCAAAAGGTGGAGTCGCATGTTGTGGAAATTAGGCAAATTGAGCAGCAGATGAGTCAGATGTCTGTTGCAGTGAATCAAAGGTAGAAAGGCACACTTCCTGGTAATACTATTCAAAATCCAAAAAATGACGGTCACTGCATGGCGGTCCTTACTAGGAGCGGGAAGGCCCCAGTTGATCCACCAAGGCCAGTTGTAGTTAAAGAGTCAGAAAGGCTCGGGTTGATAAATGATGATGATGTAGTGGATGTTGACAACCCAACTTTGGTTGGGAACTCAAATGTGCAAACTGCTCTGAGTAGTGCAAAGAAGAAAGGAGATTCCCATGGGAAGGAGAAGGAGGCACAACAAAACCTTACCTCCAGCGCTTGAAGAAGAATGTTGAAGATAAAAAATATCAAAAGTTTATCTCTATGCTCAAGCAGTTGTCAGTAAATATCCCATTGGTGGAGGCACTTGAGCAAATGCTCAGATATGCCAAATTTATGAAGGAGCTCGTCACTAGAAAGAGAACCGTAAATTTGAAACTTGCTGATAATCTGCACCACTGTGGTGCCATCGCTACACGGGTCCTAGCGAAGAAGAAGAAGGACCCAGGTGCGTTTACTATACCTTGCACCATTGGGGAGGTTGAGTTTGCAAGGGCACTTTGTGACATGGGAGCTAGCATAAATCTGATGCCGCTAGCAGTATTTAAAAAGTTAGACCTGGGAACCCTACACCGACTTTGATGCGGCTACTGATGGCTGACTGAACAGTTAAAAAGCCGGTGGGGATTTTGTTTGATGTGCTAGTCAAAGAGGATAAGTTCATATTCCCAGTAGAATTCGTGATTCTGGACTGCGAAGTCAATTTAAAGATCCCCATTATTTTAGGGCGACCATTCCTTGCAACAGGTAGGGCCCTAGTTGATGTGTAAGCAGGGCAGCTGAAATTTCGATTGAACAAAGAAGAGGTTACCTTCAACATTAGCCGAACCATGAAACAGCCAAAGGAATTCAGCATAATTTCTGCATTGGAGGATGGGGAAGAGTCACTTGACAAATCTAAGTGGTCAAGTGACTTGCATTATGCTGTGATATTAAATCAAGCACTGCATCGAAGGCAACCCATGGACTTGTTCTGGTGAAGTCTGAGTAGCCAAAACACCCACATCGTGATGCGACATTAAATCAAGCGCTTATTGGGAGGCAACCCAAGTTTTAAATGTAATAAAATGTTAGTGTTAATGTTTGTTAATGGGTGCAGGTGAATAAGATGGAAAATCTGAAGTTGGAACCAAAAACTGGAACTTTAGTTCTGGTGCAGAAATATCACAGAACGAGTCGTCGTCTGACTTGATGACTCGTTTAGTCATTCATGAAGAGAATGGCAGAATACAAGGGAGTAACGAATGACTTCGCGAGTCGTTTCTCCAAGGAATGAATCATTTAGTCCCTCGTCAAGTACACTAGATCAAAGTGTAAACTTAAAGAGAATGGGTAATAACGGTTCACACAATGAATCGTTGGGAAACCAAACGACTCGTTAAGTGACCCATGCTGAAGCTACAACAGGCCAAGGACCATGACTCAGGAAACGACTTGTTGGGTGACACCACGAGTCGTTACGTGAGTAGTTAGGTCCCAGGTAAGTTAACATTAACCTGACCCATGACTGCAATTGGGGAAAGTTTCTTTTATTAAAATCAATTACCCGATTCCATTCAATTACTCCTTATTAAAAACACACACATATTAAAGCTTCAAATTTTCCTTTCTCTTCTTCTTCTCCTTCTTCACGCACAACCATCCAGAAACACCATTGAAATCACTTCACCACTGCACGCACATTCATTGAAGCACAAGCACAACTACTATTGCACTCCATCTCTGGTAAATTGCATTGTAAGTAATTTTCCCCACACAAACACTTTGAATAATTTTTGCATTCAATCAAGAAATTTTAAAGACCCATGAATGAGTGAGCTTTAATGATTCTTCGATTTACATTATGTTTATACGTGCCTTGTGATATAAAGAAACCCTAAGAAGTATAAAACATTGATTTTTGATCATGTAGTCACTTGGCTTGATTTTTAAACTGAATTTTTGCGCCTGTGAAATTGAACTGGAACGAGGAGGAAGATGAATAGGGACTCTTGAGCACGAGCCACATCATGAGTCGTTGGGTTACCAAACGACTTATCATGTAGCTCGTGCTGAGTGGCAAAAATAAACTGTTGAGGCAGTGTACTTGACAAGTGATCTAACGACTCGTTGTCTCTGGTAATGACTCATTGGGACAAATCGTCAAGTACACTAGACCTATTTGAAAAATGTCTAGCCTGGGGTAACGAGTGACTTCACGAATCGTTGCTAGAGGCAACAACTCGTTTAGTCACCCGTCCATACCACTGGCACCAGTTTAAAATATTTTGTATTTCATCTCCTCTTGTGTACTAACCTTGTTTCCACAGGTACAACCACGAGGTACACCAAAGAATGGTCAAACCAAAAAGCAGGTACCTAAGCGCAGTCAACCATCATATTGAAGGTTGCGAGATGATCCATCCTCCTATGAAGAGTCAAGCGGCTCTGAAGAGGAATATGAGGTATCAGAGAAGCAGCTGGTGAGGAGGACGACCAGGGCTATGGCTCAACAAGTTTCAAATACGACATCCCTGGTCGATACTCCCAGTCACTAGCAAGAGATCCGCGTAGCCGCACTAATGAAAGCACCTGGGCTGCTGCTGCACTTGTCTTAGAGGCTCCCAGAGCTGAGCATAATACTGAAAGAGTTAATCAGTCGCTAGCCCAGCAAGGGGACTCGAACAATGAGCTGACTGAGAGATCAGGCACATCGAATGAGCAACCGCCAAATGTGAAGAGATGGAATGTCCATGGCATGCGGGATATATATAACCAAGATATTGCTCCAAATGAAAAAGGAAATCCAAAGCAGAGCATTTACGAGGAGCCAAGGCTGGTCACCACCGGGTTGAAAGATCTCCTAGAACTATAGATAGTGTTTGAAAAATACAGGTTCGGGTGGTTGACAAAGCCTTCAGGTAGCTATAGCCCATGCCTGGTTCACGAGTTCTATGAAGCATATGCAGCCACCTTTTAGCGGTTAGCACTAGGAGGCCAGGATTGGAAGAAACGGCCTGCCTTAAATCAAGTGATGGTGCATGAGACCTCAGTTGACATATCTGAGAACATGATTTCCAAGGTGCTGTATAGGCCAGATTATCGAGCTCCGATGAACACGAAAGAGTTTGATCACAGGTTATCCGAGTTGCGGAAAGTCAAGACAAAGAAGTTGAATAAAATGAATCGGATACAACAGTACACTTGGCTTTCCCGCACCATTGCCACAAAAGGGCTGTTAGTTGAATGGCTACATGGTAATGAGTCACAAATAAAGAAGGCCACTTTGAACTTCCAGGATAAATTTTGGTGGTCACTGGTGAGGCACAGGCTGGTACCAACAAGAAATGACAAAATACTCTCACCCGATAGAGCAACACTGGTTGCCAGCATAATGGAGGGGTACATAATCAATTTCCCGCAGTTCATCATTAAGGAGATTCGGGAGAGGGCTGTAAATGATGGTACAATGATTTCCTTCCCTTGCTTGATTGATAGACTGTCGGGAGTCTCAAGTGCCAGAACTGCCATCAGTTGATTAGAGAGTGGTGGTTCAAAAAATTACAAATATTAGGCTGATTAGATATGATACAAACCCGATATCGAGGAAAAGGACTCAGGCATCTGCATCTGCTGGAGAAACCATAATAGGAGAGGCATTTGGCATCGGGATGCAGACTGATGTGGCATATTTTGCCGAGTTAGCGACCGAGCCTACTGAGGGCAAAGATATAGGTAGCTAGCCTGAGGCTACATATGTAGTGGATGCCTCCATCCCCGCTGATGTTCCTGAGTCATCATCTATAGTAGCAGCACCCAGATCATCAGTCGCACCTCCACGATCCAGCATAGCCAGCCTAGTCACGGTTTCATAGGATTTCTAGGTTGATATGGCTAGGCGGCTAGCTGAAGCAGAAAAGCAGCAGGCACACACGGCTCTACAAGTCAAAGTCTTGATGTAGCAGGTTAAGCCGTGGGTGTCAAAGGAGTTGGAGACATTTTCCAGTTCGGTGCATGGGCGACTAGACTCTTTTGAGAGAAGGATGGACGAGTGCCTCGCACAGTTACAAGCACCAGAGTTATCTCGATGGTACGCAGAGCTTGGAGCATTACGATCTGAGGTGTAGGTCTTGGTCGCACGACAGATAGCTGCGGTACCTCCACCAGTACTCCCCGTGATTGATAATGAGTTTGAGGAGGAGCTACCACCTATTTTTGATTTCATCATGGAGGAGCAGATGTCACATGACAAGGGGAAGAGGCCTCCTGAGGAGCCAAGTGATGATGTTGATGCATCTCTGCTCCATCAGCAAAACCGGGAGCGGAGTGAGATGGAGAGAGTGCTGCACGAATCAAAAGAGGAGGCTCAACTGAGAGCCGAGACTGAGGCAGCGAGAGCCCGTGGAGAAGGAACAAGATCAGTTGGATCTAAGAATGCGCCGACTCAAGCCGGCAATATTGGAGTTGATGTAGGAGGCGTATCTACACCCTCCACCGACCAGGTAGCTGACACATAGGTCGCACAGGTATGTTTCCTATTCCCTTGGTTTTTGTCTTGTACATATATGCGCCGAGGACAATGCATGCTTTTTTTGATTGGGTTGTGGAAGGATACCTACGCATTCTATTTTGCTGAACATAACCCGAGGGTTTTTCTTGCCGAATATCTTTTCCCTCGAGTGTTCCATGTCTAGTAGAATCGGCATGTTTAGAACTTTATTTTGTGTTTTTGTTTTGTGTGTCAGTCGAAAGAAATTTAGGAAAACGGAAAGCAGTCAATAGTTAAAATTGTTTGATATTTTGTTCTTTGATGATTTGATATCCCTCTGAAAAAATTTGTATATGTGTATGTGAGAGTGACAATTATGACCTTTGTAAAATATTTCCATGGCTTTGAAACTATGAATTTGTTTACCATTATATGGTTGTACCTGAACTAGCGATTAGTAGAATTGATGATGTTGAGCAGTGATATGTGTGAAGTGAGGTCTGATAGCTGAATTCGGTTGTGTGTGTCAATGTAGAACTTGTCTGGTCATTCGTATCGAGATAGAGGATAAGAAACTAGGAAAGGATCATAGGTTGTTTGTGATTTATGAGTCCACTTTAGCCTAAAAGACCTACCAAAGTGAATAAAAATCACTTGATCCAAATATTTGAGCTTAAATTGACCTTTCTTTTCATTTACACTAATTCACCTGCCTGATATTATTATGAATGAACTTGTTTTGGCCCTGGTCCCTCCTTGGACTTTGTGAACTTCAACTCAGGCAAATCACCTAAGTTGAGGGTGGCTATGATAGGGGTGAGTAAGAAGAGTCGGGTGAAAGTAAAGTTGGGTAATGAAAAAGAAGAAAAGAGAGGGGGTGCGGTATGCATGATGAAAAGAAAAATAAAAATTTTTTGTCAAAAAGAAAGAAAAGAAAAGAAAAATAATGTGTGACATCAATAAGTTTTTGTTGAACAGAAAGTAACCGCATCCGTAGTGTCTAAAGCAAAGGAAAGGAAGAGAAGAGAAAAGGAAAAGGGGAGAAAATAGAAATAAAGGTGAAAAGTGGAGTAAAAAGGCGTAGTGCCAAGGAGGATTGAGCTAATAAAATCCATATGTACCATACCCAAGCCCGAGCCTACAGTACAAGCCGAGAAAGTCCTACAGTGATCCTCGTTACTTTTCCGAAAATCGAGGTATTGAAAGTAAAGGCAAGCCTACGGTATTTTATGCACACAATTCGAATTTCTTTGTGAGAGTGAGTAGATCTTACTTAGTCTCAAGAGAAATATACGATATAATCATATACACATGTGTGATTGTGGGACTTCTTTGAGGTGAGAGCACTTGGTCAACAAAATCGTCTGCAAATTGTCTAGGCAATGCTATGGATTTATGTGTGTGGTTGCAGGTGATAGTATTTTTTCAAGTTTCGATTCCTCTGTTTTATGGTTGGAAATTTTGCATATGCATAGCATTTTAAGTTGATATGATGAGGGAGGGGTTAGAAAAATTGATTTTGATGACTGTTGTAAGTTTCCTAAAGTTTTTTCGATTGAAGCGTCAAAGTAGATTGTTTTGTTTTGTTTTTACCTGAGGACATGAAAAAGTTCTAAGTTGAGGGTGTCAATGTGCTGTAATTTTACGGCATTTTCGATGCTTAAAACCAAGAAATAATGCACATTTCAAGTATGTTTACATGGGTATAAGGTATATTGTGCTTAATGTGCAGGAAAACAGGTTTGGAAGTGATTTGGGTCGAATTAATGCTGTAAAAAACTGAAAAGTGACTTCTAGACACTTAACGAGTCATTGGCAAGAGGCACAACCCGTCACTTGAAGCGTTGACAAAAAGTTGAAGTTTGGAAGATACAAGGCATTGCACTTGACGAGTTGGAGGAACGACTCGTTACTACTTGGTAACGAGTCGTGAGGTCAACCGTTAGGTTTTGAAGAGAAAATTTCAACCAAGTGTCCAATGAAGTTGACAACAGACATCATGAGTCATTACATGAAGGAATGACTCGTTGCAGGCCTCTTGAATCATCCGTGAAGTGCATGGATTTTCTGAGAAATTAGACAACGAGGGACCTAACAACTCATGCTAAGGCACAATGAGTCGTTAGGTGACGTATTTCCAAGCCTGGGTATGCTACTGAGGACGACTGATTTAAGCAAGGAACAACTCGTCAGAGGACTGAACGATCTGTCACCTAGCCCTTTTCCACTACCGACCTGGTTTCCAGATTTATTTAGGAAAAGGATTTCTTTGTATTATAAATACCCAATTTTAGGTTTATTTTTTGAGAGATTTCAGAGACGATTCTGAGACGATTTTTGGGAGGATTTTAGCCGATTTTCAGAGAGAATCTTGAATGGTATTGTGAGGATATTCTTGCGAGAATTTTCGTATAGTTTTTCTTAATTCAAGACACAAAAGCAACATTGGAATTTTATTCAACCTACTAGGTTTTTATTCTACAATAGTTTGTAAGTTGCAATTATGATTTCTTTTATATTTTGTGATTCCAATAACAAAAACACGAGTAGCTAAACCCATAAACTAGGTTTGTGGGAACCAAGATGAATTAACACACATAGGTAAAAATACTTAGTGATTCTTGAACGGGGTTTTATTCATGTATTGTTTTTCCGTCCGTTTTGATTGATTCTTGACGGTTGCAAATGTTAGGACTAGCCTTATTCTTACTTACTGGATCAAGGGGTAAAGAATAGGAAAAAGGGATTAACAACGGAGATTTGAGGCTACCAACCCTCATCTAATAGCTTTAACTTGACCGGGGATAGCTGATCCGATATTAAGGGTAAGGGTCAGTTAAAGTACACCTGTATAAAGACCAAGTTGCGTGGTGAAAATAATCTAGATAGGGGACCAATCATTTAGGTGAACCTAACTTACCAATATTGCATGTTAAACACCGGAATAGATCACTAGTGTATAAGCCTTGTGGTTATGAAATCTTGGGGAACACAATCCTAGTCTAGTCGTAAATTGAATACAAACCAAACTTGATACAAGCATTCATAAATTTTAGTGTTGTTTATTATTCTATATTTTCCCTCTTTGGAAATAAGTAAATCAATAATAATAGTTATTCGCATTAATCTAAGTTCTTACCATATTCCCTGTGGGATCGACCTCAACCTTTTTGGGTTCTATATTTGACAATCGACCGCTTATATCTCCATTGCGAGGTGTAATTTGGGTGATATCACAATCACTATAGGCTTCATACTTATAACCATTTCCTACCAGTCATGGGATAATTCTCATACTAGAATTCTAAAAGGCATCTCATACCTTATACTATGGCTCCTGGGGTTACAACAAGCAAGGATCAAAATGAGAAGCTCATAACATACCTGCAACTATATCTAGAGTTTTCTACCACCTGTACTAGATGTTATGCCCTGCTGAGATGGGCGAGCTACTGGAATGGTGGACTGAGTCTTCCCAGGTTGTCATATCCCGTAGAATTTCCGGCACCTAGATGACCTATTCGAACGTTGGTTAAGCACATTTGAAGGCCATACGTGCTGTAGAAAGGCCCGGGAAAAAGATCGGACGAGAAACCCGTCGAACCATCACGGGAGGAGCAGAGGCAGAGCCCCTCCGCGATGGCAGCATGTCACGGAGGTGAGGCCTCCGCGATGGCTCCGTGACACGTTGCCCTTGTCCAGGCCCAAGTATATAAAGGCCACTTTGGTGTTAAATCATTTAATCACATATAAATTTCCAGAGAACAGAGCAAAGCGGCAGTGAGAAGGTAAGAACGAAGGAAATTATATAATTTTCATCCGATTACGCTGCCAAACGCTGCCCAAACTCAAATTAATCCCAGATACCGAGGTATTTAGCAGCAGAGAGCATTCCTACGAATTTAGTTTCGTAAAATACGACCGACGAATCGTCGAGCCACCGAGCTAAGGTAAGTGGAATTGCTCTAAATTAGTGTCTATGCATTCCTAGCTGTGAAGTGAATATTTCTCCCTTTTGGACCTCTGAAAAATAACGAGTTTCTGGCCGTCTTTCGATAAGCCTAAGTTTAGGCTATAAACTATATCGAAAGTGACGTTGCCTTTTGAAACAAAGTTGTATTTAGTATTGATTGACATATTTATGAATGCAGTTGGGAGAAAACAGTTGAAGTATCGGCCGAGCCTCGTCCGACAGACGAATAGCTCACGAATAAGGTATGTAAAGTTAGTTTCCTTCGGCAAGTTAAGTGATATCAGTATAGTGTAATAAATTACAGACCAGTAGAATGTTCATAAGTCGAGTATTGCGTTATTATGAATATCGGTACGATGTGAGAAACATTGGGTTGTAATGTGTATGAAACCTATCAGTATGATATAGATTCTAACGCAAGTGTTAGAGATTGCCCAGTATACTCAGTATGTGATGTGATATGCCATGTTAAGATATTGTTGTGTTCAGTCGAAACCCCGTGAACTAGTACAGTATCCGTAAAGCATTTCAGAAATAGAATAGCAGACTAAAATGACGTTTAGAAAGCATGCCAGGAATAGTAAATCAGGTTACTATAGAAAATCAGTATACCGCATAGTTCAGCAGAAAGACTATATTGGTACATACATATATAGTACTTCCAGCCTCAGCATGTATTAAGTATGTACATATTTCTATCACTAGTCCAGCATATAGTGTATACAGAAACTTAGTAAACAGTAGAGTTTTCAGCAGAAACATTATCTTATATAGCATTTGCCCAGTACAGTCCGGCAGGAGACTACATTCATATTTATACATCTTTACCTGCCTCAGCACGTATGAAATACGTACAGATCACTATCATTAGCTCAGTATGTAATATATATGATACTTTACCCCTATTAGCCTCAGCATGTGAGATACACAGACAGCATTACTAGTTGAGACCGTTGTATTGTTTGGGGTTGGATTACCCAGCATCCCTGACCGCCCCAGGGTTAATAGTTGTATCGACTCGTCCGCCAGAGGATGAGGATACGTCACTCTACGGAGTGATATGCCGTCCCACAAGGGGACGAAGATGGGATGCCAGTTTCCCCATATTGTGCCTTGGTCAGCCCTTATACACCCCCATCCAGCGGGTACGCCCGGGGTGTTGATTCAGGAGTCCTTCGGACTCAAGTACAGTTATAGTCAGGGGCTCAGCGAGCCCAAGTGCATGCCCAGGGGACCGGCAGGATGCTTACAGCCAGTGTAGGAGATGGGATGACCGGGGTAGGGGTATAGATTCTGTGCTGGTTGTACCTCCCGGCTTATGGGGGCCGGGTAAGGTTTGTGTGTGCTGTGTTATGTTATTTCATGTTATGCCATGCTATGTTAGATACGAGTAGATCAGCAGTAGAGGGATATATCTCCAGGTATGACTTCTATTTCTTCCCAGTGTAAACGAGAAGGTATGACTTACATTATCAGACAGTTAAGCTATTCTTTCTATTTCAGTTTCCTCAGTTCTATTATTGTGTTCAGATGTTTCTTTCAGTTATTGCTTTACATACTCAGTACCAGCGGTACTGACACCCGGTGGGGCGCTGCATTACTTGCCTGCAGGTACTCATACACGAGCAGGCGACTCTACGTGACTTCCTGTCAGTGGTTGAGTATTCAGCTCTTGTCCTCCGGAGGCTGAATTTCAGAGGTGTAGCTCAGTTCCTTTTGTTGTATATTATGGGTAGGTCGGGGCCCTGTCCCAATCAGTTCTATTGTTATTCCTAGAGGCTTGCAGTCTGTATATTTCCCTGTGGTCAGTTGAGCCGGTCGTGTGAGGCCGTGCAGTTGTTAGCTATTAGTACTCTTGCTTCTTGTATGTTGGCCGTGTGGGGCCATAAGTTTGACAGTAGTGGTGACCTTGCCGGTCACGTAGCCTTCTAGTATTTTATTGCTGAATGCAGATAACTAAACAGCATGGTGGCCTTGTCGGCCCGCATAGGCTTCCCTATAGTTGTTTGTTCTGGTCAGCTGTTATTACAGGTACAGGAGGCTATAGGCCAATGGGCCGGGGGCTGTGTTTACAGCCGTTATATAGCCCTTTGTTTCCAGAAATGTGAATTAGAGCCAGCCAGGCACCAGATGTGCCTAGGCTTAGAAGTCCAGTAGTTCAGGTCCTAGAAGGGCACCAGGTGCCAGTCATACCCCCCAAGGCGGGGCTGACAAACTTGGTATCAGAGCAGGTCGTGTCCCAGGGAGTCTGCAAGCCGTGCTAAGTAGAGTCTTGTCTATGGATGTGTTGTGCACCACATACTATAGGCAGGAGGCTGCGAGGCATGATATGATGGTTACCCTTCTTTCTCAGTCAGTCGTGCTTTAGAGCGGTACAGTATAGGGTTGAGTCCCTGAGAACTTATCGTATTCTTTGATTACAGATACAAAGGCAGATCAGCATTACCCTATCACAGGCAGAAGATCAGAAATAGCAACGGAAGAGGGCATCAGTCAGTTATATGATAACTACAGCAGCAGGAGGAGGTATCAGAGACCTCCTAGCGTGATACCTTTATTGGCATTATTCCTAGTATACGTTGATAACATCAGAATAGGAAGTCAGCAGTATAATGTACATATGAGTTGATTTACTTATTAGTTATATAAGATCTGATTATGATTACAGATAAGGTCAGACCACCAGGTAGGTACAAGAAAGAGAGAAAAAAAATGCAGGAATCCCAAATACATCTTTTTGGATATGGTACAGTCGAATGCTTTTATTGTTGTAATAAGAAAAGGGTTATTCCTAACTCTTAAGTTCGATACCAGTATAGAAAAGGAGCATAAGACTTGAGAGGGGGTTGCCGAATCATGCAGTAAGTAAAGATGGGTTGATTGATCCTAGTAAGTAGTAGAAAATATAGAGAGCCCTTATGATTACGTAAGTTGTGCAGACCCTTATGATAACAAGCCAGTAAAGAAAGTAAGACTGTTAGCTTACCCGAAGTAGGGGTAACAGACCTGCTAGTGATAAATGCCTAATAATAGTCAAGTTTGAGTCAGAAAAAGGCCAAGTCCGCCATATACGCCAGAAGAAGTATAGGCCGAGGCTTGATCAGTAATCTCATTAGCAATGAAAGGCAGGTACCTTGAACCCCAGAGTTCAGTCTAAGAAAGGTGAGAGGAAGAAGCAGGAATGTCAGATCTTGTGGGGAAATTAGAACTACCCCGAATTAATAAAGTATCGTATTAAGGATTAAGCTTCGCGCTGACAGTAAGATTGCGGTTCAGAATACCGCAGTATGTCCGCTATGGAAAGGTTAAGAAGTTACCGATACAGCAATTCTAATCCAGTGTAGCCTAGAGATGAGGCCCAGCAGACAGTTATGGGCTCTCAATATATGTCTAGTAAGGCTACAGGATTCGAACGTCGACCCCCACATCGCAAGAGTGGCGGGATTTTAAACAGCAGATAATAACTAGAATGTTTATGTTTGTTACTTTCAGAATGGGGTGACAATACAATGAAATGATAAGTCAGGGCAGGAGATATTATTAGGCCGTAGAAGAAATGTATCATGTACGATGTGAGACTCAGCAGAACATGTCGGAGGTTATGAATTACCGCAGGAATTAGTACATATTGTACGTAGCCAGCGATATATAGATATACAGAGAATAGATAGGTTGTGAGTGGCTGCCTATAAGGGCTACAATCACAGATGCTGATTAGTAATAGAAAGCCTATACAAATTGTATTGGGGGACCAAAAAGAGAAGAAAGAGGGGGAAGAAAGAAAGAAAAGAAGGAGGGAAAGGGCGGATTAAGTGTGAGTTACGTATGAAGTCATAGAAACTTAAACTATCTCAGTTCTCAGTTATTAGATTAAAAGACTTATGTGTTGTTGTCAGATCCAGGCTCTAGGAGTTTACCAGAGTTAATGGCCTAAAGCAGATGGCTAGATGATAAGGGCGCAGTTAGACAGTCTACCGACCAGCTGGGGCCTGCGTTAGCAGGGAGGCATCCCTGAAGATTGGTAACACTAGTGCGTGTGCCAGAACCAGGATTAGAGGCCGAATAGGCAAATTTCAGAGATTAGCAATATCAGAATTGTTCTAGCATGTTAAGTGGTCGTACGTCGTTTTCCCAGCCTTGTGGGCGACAGTCGGCCTTAGTCAACCTAGCAGTTGTTATGTAGAACACCCCATAAGTCAGCCGGCCGTCCTAGTCAAAATACCCGTGGGTACCCCAAGGAAGGGTCCACATCAGTAGTCAGCGACAAATTAGTATTTCAGCTGGTGTTCGTAAGATATTTAGATACAGAGCCCTAGCAGAAGGCCAGTATTTACAGAATAGCTCATAAGACTGAGAACCCCCAGAATAGCAGTATAAATCCAAGTGGATACACACAAGGCATAAGAAATTGATAGTACCCTACTAGCACAGTGTTTATTAAGACCAGGGGATCAGTAGACTCCCCGTGATGATCCAGAGATTGATCGCCTGGGAGTAAGTTGATTAAGTCCAGCCTTACAGTGGTTCAAGTAAAATAACAGAGCAATTAGATGCCCACGAGGTTGCGGTTATGCACGAACTATAAGCACTCAAGTAGTACAGTTAGAGCATTATTAGATTACTGCCACGTTCGGGTCATTCAACCCGACTATTCAGTTATGTAGGGTTATGCAGCCAGATCATTAGAGGTCATGAACAGTATCAGGACCCCCTGATCAGATACGGGCACACGGTGTGCAGATAGTCGTTCAAGGTTACCTTAGCAACAAGTGGCCTTAGCATGCGGCCAGAAGGCCAGATAAGCTCTAGTTATACCGGTAGACTACTTGTCAGATTCTCCGGCATGATAAACCAGTATGACCGTCAGTTATATGTCAAATTTTTTAAATGTGAATTTTGGTTGAGTTTAGTAGTCTTTTTGGTCACATTGTGTCGGAGGCTGGTGTACAGGTAGATACGCAGAAAATTGAAGTAGTGAAGACATAGTCTAGACCTACCACTCCGATCGAAGTACGCAGTCCCTGCGGTTAGCCGGGTACTGCAAAAGGTTTGTGGAAGGATTTTCCACCTTAGCAGCACCTCTGATTAGATCGACACAGAAGGCGGCAAAGTTTCAGTAGACTGAGGTGTGTGAGTAGAACTTCCAAGAGTTAAAAGCCAGGTTAACATCAGCTCCAGTGTTAGTATCGCCAGGAGATACAGAGGGTTGATGCAGCATGGTGAAGTAATAGTTTATGCTTTCAGGCAGTTGAAGAAACATGAAAAGAATTACCTTACCCCCTGATCTGGAGTTAGCGGCAGTAGTTTATGCTTTAGAAAGGGAAGATTTTGTATCACCCAGGAAGGGTTAATGTGGTGGCAGATGCCCTTAGCCTGAACTGCCTGAACAACGAGGATAGACTAGAGGATTACACCAGTTAGCTAGTTAGCCAGTCACATAGTAGAAATAAAGGATAACAGAACGATAATACAGAATGCCGCAGCGTTATTGTTAGTGGTGGAAGTAAAGGAACGGCAGTATAGAAACTCTAGCCAGGTTCAATTTAAACATAAGATTTAGTAAGGAGAGATGACATATTTTCAGATAACCGGGGATGAAGTGTGGCGATATAAAGGCTGCATTGCGCTCCAGATATTTTGGGGCATCGCCAGCAGTTTATGAGCGAGGCGCATTGCGCCCGCTATTCTCTTCATCCCGATACGACAAAGAAGTACCATGACATTAAAAAGAACTATTGGTAGTCCAGTGTCCTAACTGCCAACCGTTGAAGGCAGAATATCATAAACCAGGCAGGTTAATTTAGAACATAGCTGTGCCTCTTTGGAAATGAGAAGCGGTGAATATGAATTTTGTAGCAAGATTTCCCCGTACTAAACACAGACATGGCTATATATGAGTGATAAGTGACAGATTGACAAAAATCAGCTCATTCTTGCCAATAAGAACTACTTTCTCGGCCGAAGATTATGCTGAGTTGCATATCAGAAAGATAGTCAGATTACATGAAATACCAGTAGCCATTATTTCAGACAGAGGAGCACACTTCACAGTTCTGGCAGTCATTTTAGAAGAGTTTGGGAGCGCAGATTAATTTAAGCGCAGCGTTCTATCCTCAGACAGATGAGCAGGCTGAGCACACAATTCAGACGCTCGAAGACATGTTGCGAGCGTGTGTGCTAGATTTTAGTAATAGCCAAAAATGAGCATTTACCATTAATCGAATTTGCCTCCAGAATTAGAATCCATTCATCCGGTCTTCTATGTAACTATGCTGAGGAAATGCATAGAAGACTCGTCCAGAGTAGTCCCAGTCCAGAATATTCAGGTTACGAAAAAGCTGGCCTGCAAAGTGGTTCCAGTAGCTAGCCTAGACAAACAGATTCGCAGATATGAGGACCAGATATCCTCACCCATTTAAGCGACAGGTATGTCCGTATTATTGCTATGTAGTATCTTATGGTCCTGTATGTATAAGTGAGACAGATTGATATTTAATTATCCAGTGGATCCTAGAATATTATGTGCAGTGCCTGTGTTGGACTTTTCTACATTTCAGGTTTTTGCTATAGTCCATATTACAGGGGAAACTCTGCCAAAATTTTTTTTTTTTCCAGAAAGTAAGTAAGTAATCCTCCAGATAACAGTGTACATTCGAGGACGAATGTTCTTAAGGGGGGGAGAATGTCATACCCCGTAGAATTCCCGGCACCTAGACGACCTATTTGCACGTTGGTTAAGCACATTTGAAGGCCATACGTGCTGTAGAAAGGCCCGGGAAAAAGATCGGACGAGAAACCCGTCGAACCATCACGGGAGGAGCTGAGGCATAGCCCCTCCGCGATGGCAGCGTGTCACGGAGGTGAGGCCTCCGCGATGGCAGCGTGTCATGGAGGTGAGGCCTCCGCGATGGCTCCGTGACACGTTGCCCTTGTCCACGCCCAAGTATATAAAGGCCACTTTGGTGTTAAATCATTTAATCACATATAAATTTCCAGAGAACAGAGCAAAGCGGCAGTGAGAAGGTAAGAACGAAGGAAATTATATAATTTTCATCCGATTACGCTTCCAAACGCTGCCCAAACTCAAATTAATCCTAGATACCGAGGTATTTAGCAGCAGAGAGCATTCCTACAGATTCAGTTTCGTAAAATACGGCCGACGAATCGTCGAGCCACCGAGCTAAGGTAAGTGGAATTGCTCTAAATTAGTGTCTATGTGTTCCTAGCTGTGAAGTGAATATTTCTCCCTTTTGGACCTCTGAAAAATAGCGAGTTTCTGGCCGTCTTTCGATAAGCCTAAGTTTAGGCTATAAACTATATCGAAAGTGACGTTGCCTTTCGAAACAAAGTTGTATTTAGTATTGATTGACATATTTATGAATGCAGTTGGGAGAAAACAGTTGAAGTATCGGCCGAGCCTCGTCCGACAGACGAATAGCTCACGAATAAGGTATGTAAAGTTAGTTTCCTTCGGCAAGTTAAGTGATATCAGTATAGTGTAATAAATTACAGACCAGTAGAATGTTCAGAAGTCGAGTATTGCGTTATTATGAATATCGGTACGATGTGAGAAACATTGGGTTGTAATGTGTATGAAACCTATCAGTATGATATAGATTCTAACGCAAGTGTTAGAGATTGCCCAGTATACTCAGTATGTGATGTGATATGCCATGTTAAGATATTGTTGTGTTCAGTCGAAAGCCCTTGAAGTAGTACAGTATCCGTAAAGCATTTCAGAAACAGAATAGCAGACTAAAATGACGTTTAGAAAGCATGCCAGGAATAGTAAATCAGGTTACTATAGAAAATCAGTATACCGCATAGTTCAGCAGAAAGACTATATTGGTACATACATATATAGTACTTCCAGCCTCAGCATGTATTAAGTATGTACATATTTCTATCACTAGTCCAGCATATAGTGTATATAGAAACTTAGTAAACAGCAGAGTTTTCAGCAGAAACATTATCTTATATAGCATTTGCCCAGAACAGTTCGGTAGGAGACTACATTCATATTTATACATCTTTACCTGCCTCAGCACGTATTAAATATGTACAGATCACTATCATTAGCTTAGCATGTAATATATATGATACTTTACCCCTATTAGCCTCAGCATGTGAGATACACAGACAGCATTACTAGTTGCGACCGTTGTATTGTTTGGGGTTGGATTACCCAGCATCCCTGACCGCCCCAGGGTTAATAGCTGTATCAACTCGTCCGCCAGAGGATGAGGATACGTCACTCTACGGAGTGATATGCCGTCCCGCAAGGGGACGAAGATGGGATGCCAGTTTCCCCATATTGTGCCTTGGTCGGCCCTTATACACCCCCGTCGAGCGGGTACGCCCGGGGTGTTGATTCAGGAGTCCTTCGGACTCAGGTACAGTTATAGTCAGGGGCTCAGCGAGCCCAAGTGCATACCCAGGGGACCGGCAGGATGCTTATAGCCAGTGTAGGAGATGGGATGACCGGGGTAGGGGTATAGATTCTGTGCTGGTTGTACCTCCCGGCTTATGGGGGCCGGGTAAGGTTTGTGTGTGCTGTGTTATGTTATTTCATGTTATGCCATGCTATGTTAGATACGAGTAGATCAGCAGTAGAGGGATATATCTCCAGGTATGACTTCTATTTCTTCCCAGTGTAAACGAGAAGGTATGACTTACATTATCAGACAGTTAAGCTATTCTTTCTATTTCACTTTCCTCAGTTCTATTATTGTGTTCAGATGTTTCTTTCAGTTATTGCTTTACATACTCAGTACCAGCGGTACTGACACCCGGTGGGGCGCTGCATTACTTGCCTGCAGGTACTCATAGACGAGCAGGCGACTCTACGTGACTCCCTGTCAGTGGTTGAGTATTCAGCTCTTGTCCTCCGGAGGCTGAATTTCAGAGGTGTAGCTCAGTTCCTTTTGTTGTATATTATGGGTAGGTCGGGGCCCTGTCCCGATCAGTTCTATTGCTATTCCTAGAGGCTTGCAGTCTGTATATTTCCCTGTGGTCAGTTGAGCCGGTCGTGTGAGGCCGTGCAGTTGTTAGCTATTAGTACTCTTGCTTCTTGTATGTTGGCCGTGTGGGGCCATAAGTTTGACAGTAGTGGTGACCTTGCCGGTCACGTAGCCTTCTAGTATTTTATTGCTGAATGCAGATAACTAGACAGCATGGTGGCCTTGTCGGCCCGCATAGGCTTCCCTATAGTTGTTTGTTCTGGTCAGTTGTTATTACAGGTATAGGAGGCTATAGGCCAATGGGCCGGGGGCTGTGTTTACAGCCGTTATATAGCCCTTTATTTCTAGAAATGTGAATTAGAGCCAGCCAGGCACCAGATGTGCCTAGTCTTAGCAGTCCAGTAGTTCAGGTCCTAGTAGGGCACCAGGTGCCAATCATACCCCCCAAGGCGGGGCGTGACACAGGTCCTCCTACAAGGAAATTCTTTATTCTATGATCCGATTGACCACATCCAAAACATCCTTCCCGATAGAGCAAACAATTACCATGGTGGCTCCTTCCACATTTCTTGAAAACTAGGTGACTTGATAGGGCTGCAGAAGAGTTATCCAGAGCTCTACCTTCACCCCGTTTGGCTACTGGGCACTCTCAGAGTTTATGGTCTGGTTTGTTGCACCAAAAGTAACAGCTTGAGCCAGCCTTGCATTCTCCCAAATGTTTCTTCCCACAATTCTCGCAAGCTGGGTATGTAATCTCCCTTGCTCTGGGTTTGTTAGGACTCTTGGCTAGCAATGGTGCTCGGGCTAATGACCTCCTATGAGACTGGAAATGAGGTCTACCACTCATCCTCTGTTAGGAATGTCTTATATTCCTTATCCTTGCTCTCTTGCTTCCCTTTTCTTCTCCCCTGATTCTTCCATTTGGTTGCGGACCATAAAGCTCATATGGATCCCTTTTTAAGAAGTTTCGATCCCTAGTAGCTATTATCTCTTTGTTAGGATTTGTAGGTGTGACTTCCTCCTGGTTAACCTTAGTGGTCGCAGCCCGTATTAACACTCTAAAGGAAGCCCTGATCTCCGCATCAGTCATTTGTTCACTGAGAGGGTCTACTGGGGTTGGTGGGACTGATGGATTCCCACTATTCTTTCCTTAATTAACACCCCTTCTAGGAGACATTATCTGTGGACGCGTTAAGCACGAATTAAAAGAGAGACCTTAAAATTTGCACTCTATCGCACGATGGGAATATGAACAAAAGGGGAATTTTCCTAATAACATCTCGTAGCTTCCTCTTCATAAGTGTGGCGCACTTTACACCCATGAAAAAGACTCTACTCGATGTGGCTTTCAGACATTCCGAGGATACTCTAAACCTAGTGTTCTGATACCAAGTTTGTCGCGCCCTGAGTCTACACCCTCGACGTAACACGGTACTTGAAGCCACAAGTGACCCCGAGTCAACCCCTGGTCTATCATTCACTAGAATTCTGAATAAACATACACGACGGAACTTAAAATAATAGCATAAAATACTTAAGAAAGACAAATCATAAGGTAAAAGTTCAAAGCTTTAAATAACACTAAATAAAGTAAAAGTCATGTCTTTCTGAAAGCCATCTAACTGAGGAGTTACTGGGACAAGCCCCCAACTAACTCTAAGTTTACCTATATCTAATAAGTGACTGAAAGAAATAAATTTTGCCCTCGAATGATGAGGACTCACACTCCAACTGCTGAGGTGGGATACTCTTAAATGTGGCAGCTATCTGTACTGAGTCTAAGAACTTGTGGCTGTATCATGAAACGATACAACATAAAAGTATGCGTTAGTACTTTGAATGTACTGAGTATGTGAGAGAAACATAACACGAGATAAGTACTACTAATACTAAATTGAGAAAAAATGCAAGAATCAATTAAAACTGCTGAACTAAATAACTGATATAATTGGGAAGGTCTTAAAGACCCTATCTGGTTGTCTAGCTTGTTTTAAGTCTGATTCTGATCTGAACTGAGCTAAATTGTACTGATACGACATGAAATGACCAACTGTAATACTAAAAAATGATACAACTGGTTGAGAACTGATATGGTCAAAAATGATCCTTACTGATGGTCATAAACATGTTCTAAGTCTGAGATACTGAGTTTTGACAACTACACTATACTGATCTAGATTGAAGGATCTAAGAATAACTGAACTAACTAGTGGTAGAGGCTATAACGGACATGTAACCACGTGAGCTAAACGTGGAGTCCGATGTACACACTCCGTCGGTAGGACCCAATATACCTTGCCAGGGTATAAAGGCATGGACTGTGAAAATCACTATCAAAAAAGGGGCTGTTAGGCCAAGTAAATAAAACCTACGGTGGCGACGTAGTTCTGCAACATGGGTGCGCTGGCACCTTATCCCTTTCGGTGCTAAGTCCTACTCCCACTGGAATAACTCTATTACTGCTACTACTAACAAACGGATAGCTCGATACTGGGGTCCAAGACTATACTGACCTAGGGGTACTGTCAGAGAGTTCCCTGAGCATCTTATAGGACCATATTTGGAAATTGAGTTATAAGACTGGTCAGAGCTGGTTATCTAGAAGTGTCATAACCGTCTAGAGAACCAACTGATAGTTGAACTAGGGTCTGGGGGCTGGTCAAAGCTATAACTGAATGTCATGACCGCCTAATGGACCATATAATCTGAGTTTTGAGTTTGAGTCTGATAACTGACAGGCACCACTGACACCTTCAAAAGAAAAACTAGAGTCAAACTGATCAGCTGACATTATTCTGGTCAACCCGGAGGTTGCTAAAATCTGACTGAGGCTAGACTGACATTTCTTACTGAAACTAAAACTTCTAGAGTTCTTACTAAAGCTAAACTGACAACAATTGAGTCGAGACTCGCTGCAACTAACAGTAGGGGGATTTTCCATAATAGAAAGCTTAAACTAAGACTCAATATTTCAACACTGGAACAGAGTTCAAGACTTTCTAGCCCATTGGTTGATAACTTTCTTTCATCTCATAGTACTAATCATTTTTGACATCACAAACTGGAGGACAATAGTTATATTCAACATAGGATAACATTCCACACGAAATAAATGAGGTCTATCAAGAAATTCTTTAAGATTCAAAAAGTCTGCAGGGCTAGAATTCACTTTTGTAAAAATAAGCACCAAATAATGAACTAATGAAAAACATAACTAAAATAATAGAGAACATTAGTCTAGGTGGATTCAAGGAAAAATTTCAGGAATTCTATCCACAGATCGAAAACTCAGGGCTAGGACTGAATATTTACTAAGAGAGGGTTTATGGGGGAAGCAAGGGGAGAACAATCTCCTTGCTGAATTCCTACATACCTAGTTGAAGAATATCTCTAAAGATCTTGAAGTTGTTGCACCTTAGAGAGGGACCCTAATTCTTGAGCCTTGAGAGAAGAAGGGAGAAGAAGAACTTACGATGGTTGTGAGAAGAGTAAGGGGTTAGACTAGGAAAACTCCTTTAATTCGACTCAAACGATGCCTAAAATGACCTAGTTTAAGAGTTAGAAGCATATAACATTACAAAAATAACCCTGGGAAAAAGTTCTCAAAAATCTGTCTGTCTGGTGCCACGGGTCATACCATGACTCGTGGTGGCTTCCTACGGGTTGTGTTATGCCATTCGTGGCTTCTGGGAGGCTTAAAAAGGTTTCTAAAACTCCTGGTACGGGTGCCTGGTATGAGTCGTACCTTCATACCACGAGTCGTACCGAGACTCGTGGTAATAGGGCTGGTCCTGTCCGCCAAACCTGTCAACGCTTTACTAAACTAGCCATAACATTTTACTCCATACTCCGATTGATGTAAGGTTGGATGTGTTGGAAAGAAGAATCAAAGGGATTTCATTTGATATGTTGTATCACGAAAAAACAATTCGTATAATAGGAGTTATGATCGTTTAAAGTTGTCCCTTGTAAGAACTTTCATGAAAAAACCAATCGGTAGGAAGACTCTCAACTCAACGTTGTTCTAGAGGTTCCTTATAACCTTAACTTGCATCAAATACACTTATTACACTTAATAATTTATGTTAACACCTTGTTTTCCTTAAATTCATCGGGTTCAGGTCTATCCACCTACCTAGAATAGTTCCAAACTTAGCCGAAAGTCCATGGTGTACAACATCTCAAATCATGACTTAAATGATGATTTGTACCATCATCTTATGACTCGTACTGAGTCTTTGTAGCTACTTATCTTTCCTTGAAAATTGTCTGAACCTATTGTCTATGATCCTTCACTACGACTCATACCACCCTAATACGGATCGTAGGATCCAATCGTGGTTTCCTTTCCACTTCCTGCTAAACTCTAAATCATACCATGAAGCCTTGGTACGACTCGTATTGACTTGGTATGAGTCGTGAGATCCTTCCATTACTTCTCAATCAGATTTTGCTGAGCTCTCTGGACCACACTATGAGTCTTTGTTACGACTCGTACAATCCTCCTACGAGTCGTATTGAGGCTCATTCTGAGGATATTTTCTAGTTTTCTCTGTATGATCAACATCAAATCTAGGGTTTAGTCATAGGGATTTTTGGGCTGTTACACTTGTATGGGGTACATGTTGATATTTTTACCGATCATAAGATCCTTCAGTACCTATTCCGAAGGAATTGAATTTATGCCAGAGAAGGTAGTTAGAATTGCCGAAAGATTATGATATTAGCATTCTGTACCATTCTAGCAAAGCTAACATTGTGGCTGATGCATTAAGACACAAGTCCATGGGTAGCTTGAGTAATATAGCAGCTGAGGAAGTTGAAATTTTGAAAACTGTAAAACAATTAGCTAATTTGCACATGCGATTGCTAGATACTGAAGTTGCAGGTGTAGTAGTTTAGAACACTTCAAAATCCTCCCTAGTGTCAGAAGTAAAACAACAACAATATGAGGATCCATAATTGGTAGGGCTAAGAGATAGCATTCCATAGAAGAAGCAGGCCTTGTTTGAGGTGGGACAGATAGAGTTCTCAAATACCAAACTCCTTTATGTGTGTCGAATGTGGGCAAGCTACAAGAGAAAATCATGAGTGAAGCTCATCACTCTCGGTATTCAGTACATCCAGGTTCTACCAAGATATATATCGTGACCTGAAATAGTTGTACTAGTGGAATGGTATGAAAAAGGACATCACGGGTGTTGTGATTCAGTGCCTAATTGCCAGCAGGTAAAGGTTGAGCACTAAAGACCTAGAGGCTTGACTCAGAATATGGAGATCCTAGCCTGGAAATGGGAAGTTATTAATATGGATTTTGTTACTGGGTTGCCATGTACAAGCAGGAAGTATGACTCCATCAGGGTAATCGTAGATAGATTAACTAAAACAACTCATTTTTTTGCCAGTCAGGACGACTTATGCCATAGAGGATTATGCAAGGCTGTATATCAGTAAGATAGTTTCCTTACATGGAATTTCATTATCCATTATTTTAGAAAGAGGCGCTCAGTTCACACAAACTTCTAGAAGTCTTTCAAGAAAGGCCTAGGCATTCAAGTAAATCTCGGCACTGCGTTTCATCCCTAGATAGATGGACAGGCTGAACGCACCATCCAGACACTTGAAGATATGTTACGTTCCTATATCCTAGACTTTAGAGGAAGCTAGGATAATCATACTCCCTTGATAGAATTTTCATATAATAATAGTTATTAGGAAAGCATTCAGATGGCTCTATATGAAGCTTTGTATGGGCGAAACTGTTGATCGCCAATCGGCTGGTTAGAACTTAGTGAGATAGAACTATTGGGGACAGATATAGTACAATAGGCTATGGACAAGGTAAAGCTTATCAGAGATAGGCTTCAGAGCATACATAAATCTTATGCTGATATACACCATCGACTGTTGGAATTCGTTGTTAATGATTTGCTCTTCATAAAAGTTTCACCTATGAAAGGCATCATGCTATTTGGCCGAAAGTGTATAAGCTAATCCCTAGATATGTTTGACTTTTAGAGTTACCCATAGGATAGGGAAAGTAATCTATGAGCTGTAATTGCCACCATAATTGGTAGTAGTCCATCCAGTATTTCATATGTCAATGTTGTGAAAGTGTATAGGAGACTCGACCTATATTATGCCTATTGATGATGTCCAGATTTCTGATGAGATGACCTATATAGAGGTTCCAGTTGCTATCCTTGATCAGCAAGTCAGGAAGCTTCGAACTAAGGAAGTTGCCTCAGTCAAGGTATTGTGCCGAAGTAATAATATCGAGGAAGTTACTTGGGAGGTTGAGGAGGAAATAAAGAATAAATATCCTCACCTATTAATGATGTCAACGTGATATTAAGGTATGTTTTTGATACCTAAGTAACAGAGTATCGATTTTGAAGCATGTTAAGCGAAATTAATTTTCATTCGGGGATGAATGTTCCTAAGGGGGCGAGAATGTTACACTCTGAAAAATTTTTGGTAATTATTTAATGTTTGTATGCTAGGTTAAGGGGAGTATGGGTTGTATATTGGTCGTAGATGAAAAGGGAAATGTTTATGAATGGAAAAGAGAAGAGTATATGAAGATCATAAGTAGGGGTCAATTTTAAACGATCATATCTCCCAATATATAATGAATTAGAAGTCTCACAACCTATCAAATTAAATATATTTGAGTCTAGTTTTCATAACATCAAACCTCTCATCAATTGGAGTTTGGAGTAAAACATTATATGTGTTTTATAGTGGCACTATCGGTCAGTGATGGGGCCACCACCCTAAAAACAGCCACTGCCCAAACACCTTTATAGTTTATGTTTGTGCTATGAGATCATTTTCAACTTTTTCAGATTTGAGATGCTTGCTTATCCTCTGAAATCCCCTCAAATTTCCATCAAACAACTAAGGAAAACACCGAGCCTAAGAAATCAAGAGGTATTCCTCAAGGAAATACCATCAAAACTCAAGCAAAAGTCCATGGAAGTGAAGGCAACATTGTGGTGAAGTTGTTGCTTCCTTGTAGCTGCATTTTGGCAGTGTTGTTGTGGTGACTTTGCTGCATTTATAAGTCATTTCTAAGATATATATATGATCCTTCTTGGTAAGGATTAAACACAAGTATAAAAGGTAATAATTCTACTACTAACCTTGCTTCAATTCTTGATTAAAAGACAAGAAGTTGGAAGTGTGTTTGGTGTATTGATGAACTATTTTTGCTGCATTTTGGACAGCAAGGATGCTGCATTTTTGGACAAGAAGTTGAGGTCAATTACTCCCATTTTTAACCAAGAACAACCCCCCAAGAAAAAGGTAAGTATTTCTAGTATACAAACTTGCAAGAATCCTAGTTTGAAAGTAGTAGTTGGGCGCCAACTTTGGCTGCCATTTTTGGAGCGATTTTGCTGAAGGTTCCTGCTCATTTTTAAAGGTTGTTGTATGTTATGACCGAGTCTACACCCTGGATGAGACACAGTACTTGGTTCCACAAGTGTCCCCAAGCAAACCAATTTTCTAACATCACACTAGTAACTAAGTAAGAATACGCGGAAGCTGGGCAAAAATAAATTTCCAAATAAAACTATTTTGGAAATAGTAAACATAACTATATTGAATACTGAACATCTGTGTCTGAAAGCCAACTAATAACTGATGAGTTATTGGGACAATCCCCCTAGCTAGCTCTGGGCCCAGGATATTAAGAACTACTAGTGCTACTGAAATAGTCAGAGGGAACTACTGATGATGCGGAGACTGAGAACCTGCGCCTGTAGCATAATACGATATAGCATAGAAAGTATGCGTTAGTACTTTGAATGTAGTGAATGAGTGATATATACAATAAGCATGGAAAAATAAGCACTGAACTAAAATAACATGAAACAACAAACTGATACTAAATACTAATAAAAGCTTAGTTATAACTGATATGGTCAATATTGACCCTGACTGACGGTCATAAACATGTCCTGGAACTGAGTGACTGAACTAAGATAAACTAAATTGAATCGTACTGAACTGAAATTGTACTGACAAATGGGAGAACCTATAACCGACATATAACCACGTGAACTAAACATGTTGTCCGATGTATACTCCCCATCAAAGAAAGCCCATTGTACCTTGCTAGGGTATAGTGGCTGAGCTGGGTGATCACATGTCTGGGGCCCATTAGGTCAATAACCTATGGTGGCAACATAGTTCTGGGAACCTGGATAAGCTGGAACCCTGGTTCGCTCGATGCTTAGTACTACTCCCAATGGATAGTCCTAACTTGACTACTAAGCTGATATCGAATCTGGGGTCCTGGACCAAGTTAGGAATACTTATATGGAAATAACCTGAGAGTATGTAGGACCAGATAACTTAAAACTGGTGTTCTAAGACTGGTCAAAGCTGCTTATTTGGAAGCTTCATAACCATCTAAAGAACTAACTGATAACTGATACTGATGGTTCTAAGACTGGTCAGAGCTTCTTATTTGGAAGTGTCGTAACCATCTAAAGAACTAACTAATAATTGATAACTGATAACTGAAATCTAGGACTAGGAGGTATTACTGACACCTGAAGGAAACTAAATATAGTCAAAGTGATCAACTGACATTACTATGAAACTCTGAGTGTGCTAGGTACTAATTAAGACTGAACCTAGTATGAAGCTTACTTGCTCCCATAATTATTAATAACACTTAGGTTATAAGCGCTATAGGAATCAACAACAATTTCATATAGAAAATCATGCAAGACTCCTTCAACTGTAAATAAGGGCTAGGGCTAAGTACACATTTCATAGAGAATGATATCCACACATGTGATAATAGACATAAACTTTCAAGAATTTAATAGAAACATGATCTAAAAGAAAACCCATAATTCAATTGATTACAACCCTAACTTTAAACTTCAAGGCATGGAACTGATAAAGTTTATAGAAAAGGTTTTTGGGGCACAAGGGAAGGAAAATTTCCATGTTAAATTCCCACATTATTGGAGTATAATCCTTGAAAGAAGTCTGGAGAAATCTGAAGGAAAATTGGAAGCCCTAGCTTAACTCTGAGATGCCTGTCAGGAACTTCTTTGCTCTGGATATCGTTAGTTGAGTGAAATAAGAGGGATTTATTCGATTACCCCTTTAATTCTCTCCAAAACATGCCCAAAATGACGTAGTTTAGGGCCTAGAAACTTAGAAATAATGAAAATGCCCCTACTAAAAACGTAGGGAATTTGGACCCTGTCAATCCTCACGAGGGACAAGACGAGTCATTACTATACATGACGACTTGTCATCCCACTTTTTAGCACAATAGGCCTAATCAACTGAAATTTTTGGGACCTGGCCACGAGGGACTTCACGAATCATTGAGTGTTGATGTGACTCATGGGTTCCAGTTGTGATTTACACTGGTTTCACACTTGGTCAGTCATGACGAGGAACATCACGTTTTGTCGCCTCTATTCAATGACTCGCCGCCCCCACTCGTCATCACCACTGGAATTTCCTCTTCTTTCCACTCGTTCTATACAATGACTCACTTGACAAGTCGTTACGTGGTACCGCGACTCATCCCCCAACTCATTATGTTACCATGAAGGCCCCAATGTTTACCAACTGAAGCACACATGATGCGTCACTTAATGACCCGTCGAGTCACTCCACAACTTGTTCTGTGATCTGGTGCAGGTTTCCTATTTTCTTCATTTCAATTCCCTATTTGATCTTAGGGACTTTTGGGGTGTTACAATATCTCCCCCTTGGGATCATTTGTCCTCGAATGAAGGCTAAACTGTAGGAAAACTAGGAAAAGAGTTGCAATTCCCAAATTGAAACTATAAACTAATATCTGAAAGAGTGACTAACTCCGAACTGATTTAATCATACTAACTGAGTTGATGCAACTAGGATGCATAGTGAAAACATAACTAGAGCTGATGAGCATGGAACTAAATAGAGTACTGAGGAGGAATTGAATACCTAATATTGATACTTAACTGGAAGGGAATAAATGAGGGTATTTATCCATCATGTCTGCTTCTGCCTCCCATGTGGCTCCCTTAACTAGCTGGTTCCTCCACAAGACTTTCACTGAAGAGACTTTCTTATTTCTCAGCTTACGAACCTGACGGTCTAGGATCTAAACTGTGACTTCTTCGGAAGAGAGACTATCCTTCACTTCCATACTATCTAGTGGTAGAATGAAGGTCGAATCATCGATGCACTTCTTAAATAGTGACACATAGAAGACTGGGTGCACAAATGCTAACTCCGAAGGTAATTCTAACTCATAGGCCACATTGTCAATTCACCTTAGAATCCTATAGGGTCCTACATACCTTGAATTGAGTTATACTTTCTTTCCAAACCTCATCAACCCTTTCATGGGTGAAATTTTCAGATAAACCCAATCATCCACAGCAAATTCTAACTCTCTCCTCCTCAAATCAGCATATGATTTCTGTCAGCTCTGAGCTGTTTTCAAACTTTCTCTAATAAGTTGCAATTTCTGCATAGCCTCATGAACTAAGTTTGGTCCTATTAAGGTAGCTTCACCAACTTAAAACCACCCTATGGGATACCTACACCTCCTACCATATAATGCCTCAAATAGGGCCATCTGAATGCCGGAGTGGTAGCTGTTGTTGTATGCAAATTCGATGAGAGGTAGATGATCATCCCAACTGCCCTTGAAGTCAATCACACAAGATCGCAGAATACCTTCTAAGGTCTGAATAGTCTGCTCAGCTAGTCCATCTATCTTAGGGTGAAAAACTGTGCATAGTTTGACCTGAGTACTTCCCTTCTGAAATGTCTTCCAGAAATGCAAGGTAAACTGGGTACCTCTATCCGAAATGATGGAAAAGGGAACCCCATGCAGTCTGGCTAACTCCTAGATGTATAGTCTAGCATAATCCTTAGCTGAGTTTGTAGTTTTAACTGGGAGAAAATGTGCTGACTTGGTCATCCGATCTACTATCACCCAAATTGAATCATGCTGCTGACGAGTACGAGGTAGACCTGTAATGAAGTTCATATTCACTTCTTCCCACTTCCATATAGGTATGCAGATATCCTGAGTCATAACCCCAGGTCTCTAATACTCAACTTTAACTTGCTGGTAGTTTGGGCACTTAGCCACAAATTCTACAATATCCCTTTTCATGTCGTTCCACTAGTCGATTTCCCGTAGGTCACGATAAATCTTAGAGGCACCTGGGTGGATAGAATATCTAGAGTTGTGTGCTTCTACCAGTATTCGTTGTCTTAAGTCATCTACATCCAAAACACATAGTCTTCCCTAGTAATGAAGCATCCCATCTCCCCTTTTGGAGAAAGCCTCCACTTCCTTTCGTAGAATTGCTTCTTTTAGCTTAAACAGTATGGGATCTTCATTCTGCTTCAAATTAACCTCAACAACTTATGAGGATTCTGACCCACTCTGTTGTACTAGTCTGTCCTCAGCTGAGTCCACCAACTGCACTCTCAATCGAGCTAACCTGTGAATATCCTTTGCTGGCTCTTTCTGCCCTCTTCAACATGAGCAATACTCCGTATGGACATCCTACTCAAGGCATCTGCCACCACATTTGCCTTTCCCAAGTGTTACAACACACTCATGTCGTAATATTTCAATAACTCCAACCACCTTCTCTAATGAAGGTTCAGATCCTTCTGACTGAGCAAATACTAAAGGCTTTTATGGTCGGTGAAAACATCCACATGGACCCCATAAAGGTAATATCTCCATATTTTTAAAGCAAACACCACTGCTGCCAATTATAGATCATGATTCCTATAGTTCTTTTCATGAAATTTGATTTGTCTAGAGGCATAAGCTATCACCTTACCCCGCTGCATAAGCATGCAACAAAGGCCAACTGTGGAAGCATCACAATAGACTACAAACCCATCTGTTCCTTCTGGTAAGGTCAAAACTAGGGTTGTAGTAAGTTAAATCTTAAACTCCTGGAAACTCTTCTCACATGCGTCTGACCACTGAAACTTCACCTTTTTCTGAGTTAACTTAGTCAGAGGAGATGCAACAGAAGAAAACCCCTCTACAAGACATCAGTAATACCCGTCTAGACCTAGAAAACTCCTGATATCTGTTGGGGAAGTAGGTATTGTCCAGTCTTTCATTGCTGGTATCTTTTGAGGATCTACCTGAATACCCTCACTTGAGACCACGTGACTGAGAAAAGCCACAGACTTCAGCCAGAATTCATATTCGTTGAATTTAGCAAACAACTGGCGGTCTTTGAGTGTCTGCAACACTATCCTCAGATGGTTAGCACACTCCTCATTTTTTGAGTATTTCAAAATATCATCTATGAACACAATTATGAACATGTCTAGATACTATTTGAATACCCTGTTCATCAAGTGCATAAAGCTACAGGGGCATTAGTTAGTCTAAAGGATATAACCACAAAGTCATAGTGACCATACTGAGTTTTGAACACTGTTTTCAATATGTCACATTCCTTGATCCTAATCTTATGATATCCCAAATCTGAGATCTAACTTGGAGAAATAACTAACTCCCTAAAGTTGATCAAAAAAGCTGTCAACCCTGGGTAGAGTATACCTGTTCTTAACTATAACTTTGATCAGTTAACAGTAGTCGATAAACATTCTGAGAGTATCGTCCTTCTTTTGCACGAACAACACTGGAGCACCCCATGGAGAGATGTTGGGCCTGATGAAACCCTTATTAAGAAGGTCCTTCAGCCGTTCCTTCAACTCCTTAAGCTCAACTGAAGCCATTCTGTAAGGAGGAACAGAGATGGGCTGAGTTTCTGGAAGAAGGTCTATGACGAAGTTTATTTCCCGCTCAGGAGGGACTCTAGGAAGATCTTCAAGAAACACATCAGGGAATTCGCTGACAAATAGAACTGATTGAATCGTTGGGTCTTGGAGAAAGAATCTTTGAACTGAACTAGGTGATAGATGCACCATTTTGAAATGAGCTTCCTTTCCTTAAGGTAGGAAAAAATTTACCCTTAGGCACTGAAACACTACCCATCCATTCTAAGACTGGCTGATTGGGAAACTGAAACCTGACAACTCTAGTTTTGTAGTCGACTGAGGCATAATCGAAATGTAACCAATCCATTCCAAGAATGAGGTCAAAATCGACCATGTCTAGCTCTACTAGATCAGCTGGAAAAACTTTATTCAACATTGAGACTGGGTAGTCTCTATATACCCGGCTGGCTTTAACTGACTCAGCAACTAGGGTAGAGACTGAGAACAGTTCCTAGAGGACTTTCGAAATGATTTCAAACTGGACAGCTACATAAGGAGTCACGAATAATAGAATGGCTCTAGGATCTAGTAGGACATATACATCTAGATGGAAAAGATGTAACATACCCGTGACCACGTCAGGTGAGCTCTCCTGATCCCAACGAGAGGACAAAGCATAAAAACAATTTAGACATTGACCACCATCCATACCTGAAGTATTACCCTGCTGAGTTGGATGGCCTGCTGGGGCTGCTGAAGTGGTAGACTGAGTTTTCCCCTGCCCTGCTGATGGACACTCCTTTAACCTGTGACCCAACTTCCCACATCCAAAGCAACCCTCTTTGCCCATGCGGCATTCCCCTGGATTGTTCTTGCCACACTTAGGACAATGTGGGTAACGGTTGCTGGCACTATAACTCTAGGACTGAGAGTAAGATGCTCCACCCTTTCGATCCTTGGGGGACCGGAAAGAAGGGGCACTTGCTGATGTGGGTGCTGGAGTTCTCTGTTGCTGCTGCTGTGGGAGACTACTACAGTTGGACTTCTGGTGTCCATAATCTAACTGACCTGTTCTAGCCCCCTTGTTCTCTCACTCCATATCCTTCAACTTTTCTATCTCAATCTTCTAGGATGAATGATGAGGCTGGAGAGGTCAATTTCCTTGATGAGCATTACAGTTCTTCACTCCTTAAGTACCAAAATCTGACACTCAATTAATTAATTTGAGCATGCAAGCCCTTGGCTCAGCAACCATCTTTGGAGAATACCTTGACAACTGAGTGAATTCCAACGCATATTCCTCCACTATCATATTACCCTGCCTCGAATTCATGAATTCGGTGACCTTGGCCTCCCTCAATTCTCAAGGAAAGAATCTTTCTAGAAATGTCGAAGCGAACTCATCCCACTCTACTGATCCTGCTTCTGATGGCCTCCCTTCCTTCTAATTATTGTACCAAATTTGAGCCACCCCTTTCAACTGGTAGGCAGCCAGATCAGCACTCTCCACGGAAGTAACACCCGTAATCCAAGTTATATTCCGCACCTTATCCACAAACTTCTATGGGTGCTCTCCCATTTTAGATCCATGAAAAGATGGAGGGTTGGTTCGAGTGAAGTCCCAAACCCTAGAAGCTGCTGCAGACCCATTTGCATTCACTGGAACCATCTGCTAGTTCACTTGGTTGGTCACCTTCTAAGCCAACAGCTGGATTGCCGCTCGAAATTCCGCCAAAGACACTTGATCATGCCAAGGGGCTGCTGGAGCTGGTGGGGCAGATTGGTCAGCATTGCTAGCACTGCTTCTGTTTCCTCTTTTTGGAGGCTTATTTTCTTTGAAACAAATAGAGATCGAGTTAGGAGGACATTTTTACGATTCAACTTCAATGCACGATAAGGAGTATCAACAAAGCAAGTTTTCTTAATAATGTCTTGTAGTCTCCCCATCATAAGCATGGCGCGCTTCACACCTACGAAAAGGATACTACTTGACGTGGCTTTCAAACATCCTAGGTACTATAAGCCTAGTGCTCTGATACCAAGTTTGTCACGATCAAAGTCTGTACCCTGGACGAGACACAATACTTGGTGCCACAAGTGGCCCCAAGAGAACCCATGTTCTAATATCACACTGCTAACTAAGTAAGCATGCACGAAAGCTGGGAAAGAATAAATATCCAAATAAAACTATTTTGGAAATAGTAAACATATAACCACGTGAGCTAAACATGTAGTACGATGTATACACCCCATCAAAGAAAGACCACTGTACCTTGCTAGGGTATAGTGGCTGAGCTGGGTGATCACATGTCTGGGGCCCATTAGGTCAATAACCTATGGTGGCAACATAGTTCTGGGAACCTGGATAAGCTGGAACCCCGGTTCGCTCGGTGCTTAGTACTACTCCCAATGGATAGTCCTAACTTGACTACTAAGCTGATATCGAAGCTAGGGTCCTGGACCAAGTTAGGAATACTTATATGGAAATAACCTGA
Organism: Datura wrightii; assembly: GCA_035772735.1. NCBI lineage: Eukaryota > Viridiplantae > Streptophyta > Magnoliopsida > Solanales > Solanaceae > Datura > Datura wrightii. The sequence goes on from JASDFA010000018.1 coordinate 153,433,734, forward strand.
GAGTATGTAGGACCAGATAACTGAAAACTGGTGTTCTAAGACTGGTTAAAGTTGCTTATCTGGAAGCTTCATAACCGTCTAAAGAACTAACTGTTAACTGATACTGATGGTTCTAAGACCGGTCAGAGCTTCTTATGTGGAAGTGTTGTAACCATCTAAAGAACTAACTATTAATTGATAACTGATAACTAAAATCTAGGACTGGGAGGTATTATTGACACCTCAAGAAAATTGAATATAGTCAAACTGATCTGCTTACACTACTATGAAAGTCTAAGGGTGCAAGGTACTGATTAAGACTGAGCCTAGCATCAAGCTAACTTGCTCACATAATTAAAACAACACTAAGGTTATAAGTGTTATAGGAATCAGTAACAATTTCATCTAGAGAATCATGCAAGACTCCTTCAACTGTAAATAAGGGCTAGGGATAAGCGCACATTTCATAGAGAATTATATGCATACATATGATAATAGATATAAACTTTCAATAATTTAGTATCTACATGATCTAAAAGAAAACCCATAATTCCACTTATCATAATCCTATCTTTGAACTTCAGGGCATGGAACTTATAAAGTTTACAGAAAAGGTTTTTGAGGCATAAGGGAAGGAAAATTCCCTTGTTAAATTCCCACATACCTGTAGTAGAATCCTTCAAAGAAGTTTGGATAAATATGAAGGAAAATTGGAAGCCCTAGCTTAGCTCTAAGATGCCCGTCAGGAAATTCTTTGCTCTGGAGATCGTGAGTTGAGTGAAATGAAAGGGATTTAGTCGATTACCCCTTTAATTCTCTCCAAAACATGCCCAAAATGACGTAGTTTAGGGCCTAGGAACTTAGGAATTATGAAAATAACCTTACTAAAAACGCAGGAATTCGGACCCTTCCAGCCCTTACGAGGGACTAGATGCGTCGTTACTATACATGATGACTCATCATCCCACTCGTTAGCACTACAGGCCTAATCGACTGAAATTTTCGGGGCCTATGCACGAGGGACTTCACAAGTCATTGGGTGCGATAACAACTCGTGGGTTCCAGTCATAATCTACACTAGTCTCACACCCGGCCAGTCATGAGAGGGAACATCACGGGTTGTTGCTCTACTCAATGACTCGTCGCCACCACTCATCGACACCACTGGAGTTTCCTCTTCTTTCCACTCGTTCCAGACTACTACTCACTTAAAAAGTCGTGACGTGGTACCACAACTCGTTCCCCAACTCGTTAAGTTCTAATGAAGGCCCCAATATTTATCAACTGAAGCATACACGATTGGTCACTTAATGACCCATCGTGTCACACAACGAGTCACTCCATAACTCGTTCTGTGATCTAGTGTAAGTTTTCCAATTTTCTTCACTTTAGCTCCCTGGTTGATCTTAGTGACTTTTGGGATGTTACATTGTAGCTATGTATTACTAGTAATATAATCCATATTTATTGGAGTTGGCTACAAAGGATGTTAGGTAATTTCCTACTTCTATTCTTTCCTTAAAGGTGTGTAGAATAAGTTGTAGTATTATCCTAAAATGTTGCCTTGTGTGTTGTTTATATGGCTACTGTTGGTGTGATGTTTTTGCTAGATATGTTGTCCTAAACAGCCTTGTCACTTGGTTACAAACTCAAGTAATTTAAGGGGATAAGTGCTGATTTTGGAAAAAAATAAACAACATAAGAAAGCACGCCGAAAAAAGGTATGTAAGGCGCCCCGTCCATCGTTCTTTTAAGCACGGTTCGCATGTTCTAAATTGAATGAGCCAGAAACCTCTTTACAAGTGTTGAGGTAGTATGTTAAGCTTAATTTAAGAATTAAAGTTTCATGTTTTATTGAGGTTAAATATTAAAAGTATGCCTAACCGAAATATGGTATTTAAAGTGTGATATCACATTGATTGTTGTCATTGTTGTACATCAAGTTGGAGACCCCTCAGTGTGGGCATTGATAGCTGGTCCTTTACATTATGTCATATATGTTATACTGATCACATGTGAGGTTCTGGTCACCTTGTGAAATTAGAAATAGAAACTAAGACAGCAATGTGAGAATAACGTGCGCTTAAAATGTATGTTGAGTTTCTAAGGGTAAACGAGTGTGCCAATGCAGCAATTCTATAGTATGTACACCTTCCTTTATGTATATATGTTTTAGAGTTCTTATCATCTAAAAAATATTCCAAAAACCCTAATCCTTCAGTTATTGGCAAGTTATCGGGTTAGCGAGTTAAGTTAAGCAACGATAACGCTAAGTATCTACAATTAAGTTTATGTACTCTAAGTCAAGTTCAAGTTGAGTTAAGCTTTCCAAGTTGAATATAAATATTCATATGGAATCCAAGTATTCCAAAATTGGATCTAAGTATCCATAGTTGGTTCTAAGAACCTGTAAGCAAGGTCTAGTGTTATATTCCTCAAGTCTCATATTCATGTTAAGCATTCAAGTCAAGTAATGTTTTATGTCCCCTCTTGTTTGTTGCTAGGGTTATGATGTTTCATTAGTCCTCTAAGTTGGACCCCTCTTGTTTGTTGCTGGGGTTACGATGTTTCGTTAGTCCTCTAAGTTGGACCCATCATCTAAATCAGTTACTTTGAATTGTTCAATTGGTCCTTCGAGTTGGACCCATTATCTGAGTTAGATATATATTACATTTTTTAGTTGCTGGTCTCGGTATTAGTTTGCTTATTTTCATGATTGGCATTGTTTACCGCATGCCCTCTTTGGTTCGAGTATCGAATGGCTGTTTGTGTGATTCCACGGGAGCGATGTTGCACGTCCCCTCTGGTCTAAATATCAGATGGCTGAATCTGCGAGGAAATATGTATGAAAATCTGGTCCATGTATTAGGTCAATCGTATAAAGTCCTACTCCAAGTATCAGGAAAATCTTAAAGTCCTAGTGCAAGTATCAGAAAGCCATGCTTAAATCTGGTCCAAGTATCAAGTAGCCACCGAGTCTATTCTCATAAACTTTGATCCTAGTATCGGAAGTGTTGGCATATGAGTCAGTTATGTTGTGCTCATGCACAAATTCTACATATAGAGTAGTTAGTTACAGAGTTATAGATTATTTCTCTACCCTATCTTTTGAGTTATGTTTAGCTGCTATATGCCATTTTTTATGTTGACAGGTTCCAATGTATGAGGTTGTAGCTTGTCCCTTCTCTAGTTCAGTTTATCTTTGGCATTGTTTTTTGTAGGTTTTAATCTTACTTACCAGTACATTTCTTTGTATTGACATCCCTTTTCCTGGGGACCCTGCAATCGTGCTGCAGGTACAGGTAGGAGCTCAGATTGACCGATTCAATAGGAGCTCAAATCTAGCGCAGAGTTGGTATGCTCCCCTCTTTCAGGAGCCTATGTTTGGTTGGGTCATTCTAAGTTTTGTTGTACAGATGGGTAGGACGGGGCCCTGTCCCGTGCATTCAGTATTGTTTCACTCTTTTAAAGACTTTTGTGGACTACTCGTACAGTTGTTCAATTCCAGTGTGTTTTGTGGCCTAGCTGGCCTTCCTCAGTTTCTTTTCAGATATTATTGTGGCCTTATTAGCATTCTATATTTTCAGGTATATTGAGACCTGGTCCATCCATTTCTACTTAAAGTTGACTGTGATAGGTGGCCCCGATGGCCTAAGGGTTACAATCCAGATGTTATATAGCTGGTTTCTCGATCTTTTTGGAATCGAGTGCCAATCGCGCCCTACCTTAGTTTTGGGGCATGACAATGGAGTCCCCTTGTCCATCATCTCTGATTGAGGTACTCAGTTTACCTCACAGTCATGGAGATCATTTCAGAAGGGACTTGGTACTCAGGTAAAGCTTAGCACAGTTTTCACCCATAAATAGATGGTCAAGCTGAGCGAACTATTTAGACTCTTGAGGACATATAGGGAGCATGTGTAACTTATTTCAAGGATAGTTAGGATGATAACTTGCCTCTCATCGAGTTTACTAACAATAACAGTTACCGCTCTAGCATTCAGATGGCTCCATTTGAGGCTCTTCATGGGCGAAGATGTAGATCACCTATTGGATAGTTCGAGGTAGGTGAGGCTACATTAATAGAGCTAGATTTAGTTTATGAGGCTATGGAGAAAGTCCAGCTTATTAGAAAAGGATGAAAATAGCTCAAAGTCGTCAAAAATCTTATGCGGATGTTATACAGAAAGAGCTTGAGTTTGATGTTGATGTTGGGTGTTTCTGAAGGTTTCTCCCATGAAGGGAGTCATGAGGTTCGCAAAGAAAGGGAAGCTTAATCCCCTATATGTTAGTCCTTATAGGGTTTTGAGGCGAGTTGGCAAGGTGGCATATGGTTCTTATAGGGTTCTGAGGCGAGTTGGCAAGGTAGCATATGAGTTGGAGCTAACAGCAGAGTTAGCTTCGGTACATCCATATTTCCGTGTATCTCTACTAAAGAAATGCATTGGTGACTCGACCTTAGTTGTCCTAATGGAGAGCACAGGTGTGAAGGATAGCCTTACGTATGAGGAGGTTCCGGTTGAGATCCTTGATCATCAGGTTTGAAAATTGAGAAACAAGGAAGTAGCTTCAGTGAAGGTTTTGTGGAGCTGCAGCAGATGTGATAGCTAGATACCTGCACCTTTTCCCTTCTAGCTCAGTGTCCAGCATGAGGTATCAGTTTCCTCCATAGTACTCTATTCAGTTTCATGTCAAGTTCATGTCTCTAAATTCCTTTCACGTAATTGCATATATGTACATTTCATGACTTTAGTTCAGTCATGCATATTAGTCCGGAGTCAGTCACTTTATCAGTTTTTAGTTTTAGATGTTCATTATTTGGGATTACAACTCTTTCCCCGTCCTTTCAGTATGCTTAACCCACATTCGAGGACGAATATTCCAAGGGAGAGATAATGTAATACCCCAAAAGTTCCTAAGACTAGATTCGGGATTTAAAGTATGTTCAGCAGAAAATGTCTGGAAATTTTCTCTCAGTATAACCAAAGTTACGAGTCATGGTCAGGTAGTACGGTTCATAAAAAGACCTGTGGTTTAGATTAGAGGATTCTTTCCCCAGACCACAAGTCGTGGTTTGGTGGTATGACACGTGGTCACAGAGTCGTAGTATGCATTTGGGTTATCAAGTGTTGGTCCTACGAGCGATTGTACGACTCATAGTATGGACTTACAAGTCATAGTAAGAGATGTGGAAATGATCAGAGTGTTGGAGAAAATGAACTAGCTAACTATGGCAGGACACCACAAGCCGTAAGTTGATGGTACGACTTGTGGTACAAATCGCATGACTGGTAGTGAGCATTTTTTAGGAGAATCATTAAGGGTATTTTTGTAATTCATAAACTTCTAACTTTATAATGATGTCATTTTAAGCTATGAAAAGAGTGTTTTAAGAGGGTTTAATCTATTCTAATGCTTTAGACTCCCATACATGCAAAGCTTAGAGACTCCTATTGAAGATCAAGCTAGAATCCCTCAAGTTCTTCCCATTTCTCTTGGGCTTTAAAGAATAGTCAGAGAAGTAGTCTACCCAAGTATGTATGGCTATGAATGAGAGTTTCCTTTCACTCTCATGTCCAAATTTCTCCTCAAGTTCATGAATTCATGTTTTAATTCAAGTGTATTGTTTTATAGGATTTTAACCCAATTATATGAAATTCTCTATGATATTTTTATAGGTCTAATCCTCTCATGTTCCAAAGCATGATTTAAGATTTATAGGAAGATTTATACACAATTTATTATAAATTCATAATTTCAAGTTATTAGAAATTATGCCCTATTATGCAAGTTTTATGAGAAGTCAAGTTTATGATTCATGATTTCAAGTATGATGAGATATCTAGCATGAATAAATATTTATAAATTTTCCATGTATGAATCCATGATTTCGACTTATGAAGTCTATTTCAATTATGCATGATTTTATGATTTAGGGAGCCTAATTGATCAGCTTATCATATGGTTTGGAGTCAATACTCCTAATACAACTTATGATATGCTTGGAGCTAAGACCCCAATGTTCAGATTTTAGACTATGTATTTAATTATGATTTCAGCTTCATTGAAAAATGATGGGAACACTATGCATGTTTTTGGGAGTAGTTTCTAGCACTGAGTAGGCCCAGGATTCAGGCAAGCCCCAAGTCTCAGAACTATGCACCAACATAGGTACATATATATTTGTTGGGACCTCTCACAAGAGTTTTCCCCTTCCCCTAAAGGGCCTCAACTTGATATTGATATCATGTTATCGTCCTTAGCCTTGGCAAGGTTTTGGACGGCTCTGCCCACTTGAGTGTGACAATTGGGTCATCACATAAGCTCTATCATGATGGTGTAGGTTATGATGAGTCTCCCGTTGTTCCTCATGATTTCAGTTATTCATGTTCATGACTTACGATATTATGTTTTACAGCAGATTTGACCCAATTATCAATTTATGAGCTTATATTTACAATTTTAGCTATGACAAGTCATATGTTTTCTATTTCTAAATCTTAGATCACTATGTTCAGATATGATAATCAACTTATGATTATATATGTCTCAGATTTAGTTTTCCGCATGCATTCCTTACTCTCATGATCTAATGATTTATATATCTATGAATGATTTCAGTTAATATTTATTAAGCATGATTTACTTATCTTACATACTCAGTACATTTAAAGTATCAACTGTATAGTCTATGCTATATCATTTTATGATATAGGCTCAGGTGATCCAACTCAGTCTCGTCGATAGCTCACTTCCCCTATTAGCTCAGTTCAGCCCTATTTAGGGTGAGTCCTTGTTATTCGAGGGCTTCCATCATTTCAGTTTTCTGATGTCAATTTGTTTCATACTTGGAGATAGATGGGGCTTGTCCCAGCATCTCATCAGATAGTAGAGGCTTTTCAGATATAGACTAGTATGTTCAGCTTTGAGATTTAGTATTGTGGTGTTATCACTTGATATACGTTATGTTATTCAAACTTCCTCTTATTCATGGTTAAGTTAGTAATTTCCACTTTAATATATGCTCTTTAGTTGTTTTCATGTCATGAGTCGGCTTGAGGCCAATTCGTGGTTCTAGTTTCCGTGTCTCAGTTCGAGGTCCCAAGTACATATATAAATAAAACATTCGAGTCTGACTCAGTCTAGAATTACAAAATCCACCAAAAATATCAAGGACCCTACCTATACCAGGATATCCTTAATAATACCCTCATGCCTAACCAGTGATCTTTCACCTAGCTACTATATAATAGTGGTTGGGCATGGTACACCCAATCCCAGCAATCTATCAGCTACATGCAATATAATCTTGAAAATAAATTAGGGAATCATGATAATGTTTTCCCCCAAAACACACAAACCTCTACCTATCACCTTCTTCCATTTAGAAATTTTGATGGTGAAATGTCCTGAATCCTTCAGCTTGTGGGTAATTTTTTTCATATTCTTGAAATGCAATCTGTAGTTAGTGCAACTATGGCATATCTACCAAGCGCCTCTTGTTCGTAATGATATCCTTGATGTGCCTGGCATATTGAGGTATTTCCAATAGCATGTGAACAAGGAAGATATTAATATGAACCTATTTAAGTAGTTTTAAGAACTTAGCGAAAGTTAAATCTTGATTGTGCTTCTTCCAGTTTTGTGGGAATGTAGGAGGTGGTTTGGCTAGCATTGAAACTGGTGGATGAGCTAGCTCTCCTTATCACTCTCTTCTTCTTCCTTGTCTTAGTTAGAACCCACCTTGTTAGGGACCAGTTCATCTACCTATCAATCACTTTTGAGTGTCACTGCACTATATTGCTTTAGTTAGGGTCCATATTATTGGGCAAGCCTCATTGTGGCTTGTATTTTATGCCCCAACAAGTTGATCGATCTGTCATTCGAGTGCCCGCCTGGAAAACTCTTGGCTTCTCACATCTATTATTTTTCTTGCTTCTCCAACAATTATTTCAACAATTTTTCCATATCACTTGGCTTGTTTTGGGCCTGATTTCCCTGTGATTATTGAATTTTTTATTGGCCCTATTGTCTTTCCTACTTTTCCATCTAGTTTCCATCCTACAAAATATTGTGGGTGGCTCCTCACAAAATATGTGTGCTTGTTGTACCAGCTAAACTTGAGGCTGAGTTTGAGACATGAGTACCATGGTAAGCTGGTTTATGTTATTGCTTATTGTAGCCACCTTAGTAGAGTAAGATTGTCATGCGGTCTACTTTTAGCATTCTAGCAACCTTCTTTACTATGTCCCTACCTCCATTAGCATTCCACTCTAGGTTGTTCTGGCAACAACCTATTCAACAAAAGATAAAGTTCATCATAAGTCTTTTCAAGATCCTGTCCAGTTGCTGCTAAATATAGTTGGATTTTGGTGTGTCTCTCCTAGATTTTTATGAATGTGTGTGCTAGTACCTCCATGGTTTTGTGATGGTGCAGAAAATATCTCAATAGGCCTTTGAACCTTTCCCAAGTCAGGTATAATGTCTCTCCTATTGTCTGACTGAACCCAATAATCTCACATCTTATTCTCGCAATCTTCCCATAAGGAAAGAATCGAGGGAGGAACTTCATTGCCAAATCAGATTATGAAGTGATATAATTTTGAGGCTCAAACTTTTGCCATCTCTACACTTTCGCCAAGAGAGAAGGAGAATAGTGTGAGTGTCACATAATATACTAAGAATCCTGTGGTAACATAAGTGTCACTAATCTCCAAAAATATTTTAGATATGTTGTTGGGGATCTTCATAAGCCAAACCTGTGAACTTCTCAGTTGTATGTAGGAGTTGAATCATGTTCTGCTTTAACTCCCACTTTTTCATAATGGCAGGCTTCTTAATGATCAAGTTCATATTACCCACAAGTGGTATTGCCACATTGCACGTTGCCATAGGGCCTCTTCTTCAGCTGCCATATTCGCCAACTGCTCAAGTGTTTGTTGTTCTCATCTCTAGTAGTAAACATATCACTTAGGCACTATTAAAACTATGTGAGATTACCTTCACTAAGACTGTGTTACATCCAAATCTAGCATTTGCAAATATGGTAGCTAAGATTAAGTTTTTAACACTTAATCACATATACACTAATAGAAAATTTCCTAAATTTATCAATTTTGAGTCCCCGACAGTGGAGCCAAAACCTTGTCACATCCAAATGCACAAGCAAGTGCATGTAGTCATACAAGTAATATGATGATAAAGGGAATCGGTTGTTGACAAGGACTCACAATTGGCAAAGATTAAGGATAAGCTATTGTTATTTAATTGACAAGTGTTTCCGCAAGAGTTGTTATGTATTTTATCGTAATGTTAGAGTTAAAAACAAAACAAATTAAAGGGTTGATGGATATTTTCCAAAAAAGTAGCAGCGGGAGAAAAACATTTGGGGCTATGGCACATTTACGTATTCATGTTTATGTCATTCTTTTGTTAATATGCTAACATTAATAGAGATGCTAACATTAAAGAGAGTATCTAACCCTCTTTTCAGATTATTCACATGAATATATCTCTATGACATGCTTATAATAAGAACATATTCAACCTCCTATATTTGAACTAAGCAGAGCGAACTAGGTATATCTCTATCCTAGCTGCAAATTCTTTTCCTCAGGAAGATCCTACTCACATTGACCCTTATTCTATCTCAAGTTTCCTCTCTCGAGTTTTGTAGAGAATATGGGTGTATCCTACTAGTCACGAATTAGAAAAATAGTAAGTACAAAATCAATTAAAGAATCTCTAATGATAAAATAAGTATAATCAACTCAAGTTTATATAAAATCCTCATGCTTAGGCCATAACCCTAGAAGAAGGGCATTTAGCCGTTCATGTTCATGTGTTACAAGCGTGTTTAATCATGCTCAATTCCATAACAAGAAAATGAAATAAAAAATAAAGTAACCCTAGGATGACAAGATGCACTCTTATACTTCTATTCTTCAAATATCCGATTCCCAAAATGAATAAGGGCCCCTTTTATACTAAGTGGAAAATATTAAATGGACCCACCCAAAAATGGGTGGGATTTTTTGCTGAAACTCAAAAGGCATCCCATTCTCGTGGAGTGAGCTGTAAGGCAAGCTGATTCCTTTCTCTAGACTTTGCTTCGTGAGGCCTAGTTTGGTATCACACTTAGTTGCTCAGATGATCCTCTTCTGCATAGACACCTCAAGGTGAGCTCTAGAGCAAGGTCTGGCCTTGCTCTTAGCTTCACTTTTCAAGGTCTTTGATGGTTTCCAAACTTACCCAATATTCAGGCTCTTCCGAAGTTGGGCTTCGCCAAGACGAACTCCAAAGCAAGGTCTGGGCTCGCTCTTAGCTCGCTCTACAAGGTCTCTTGGAGGTTCCACACAGTCAATTTTCGTCTTCTTCAATCTCCAATTCTCGCCAAGTGAGCTCAAGAGTGAAGTGTGTTGTTTGATCCTTACTCCATAAGGGACATCAAATTTCTTCACACTTCATAACTTTCTTGGAGTTTTTACTTGTAAGATAAGAAAAACACTTTCATTAGTTTAATAATGCAATAATGAGAAATAGTTAGGCGTATTTAACTTCTTTTCTCTCAAAATAAAGGATAAATGTTGGTCAAATATGGTTAATAGAAATACAAATACAGCTAACATCATTACTCACTCTTTGGCTAAACAATTTCCACTCATCCTTTAGCTGACATTTGTGACACCCCAAAAGTCCCTACAACCAAACCCTATGCATGTAGAAGATTCAATAGAAAAATTTGCATTTTTCTCTCAAAAGGACTCGTGGTATGAGTAGTTGTTCCATTGTACAGGTTGTAGGAGGGAGTCATGGTAAGCCAACAGTTTTTCCCAACCAGTGGTACCGACTCATGGAATGAGTCGTAGTTTGATATAACAAGTCAAGGTACGACTCGTCATTTGGTGTGATGGGTCGTGGGAATAGATCTAGTATCTATTGAGTGGCAAGCTTGGGGGAAATAACAGGTCATGGTATGACTCATTGTAGGAAACAACAAGTCATTGTATGCAGTCGTGGGATATCAGTATGTGGAATGGAGACCCCTAACCACGAGCCATGGTATGACTCATTGTAGGAAACAATGGGTCATTGTGAGGTCTGTGGTTTGAGAAATAATTACCATAGGAAATGTAATAGACTAGCAGCGAAAGGAAACCACAGGTCGTTGTTTATGGGTACGACCCGTGGTGCCTGAAAATTGATTTTAATTATGTGTTTCCAAGGGTAATTTTGTAAATTTCTAAGCTCCTAACTTTTTAATGATGCCATTTTAAGCTTCCTAAAGAATTTTTTCAGAGTGTTTAACCCAGCCTAAGTCATTATGCTATCATTCATGCTTTGAATTCAAATTCTCTTCCAATATCAAGCTAGGGCTCCTCATCAATTTCTTCCCCTATCTTCTTGGGTGATCAGGAACAAGCTTAGAAATCAAAGGTATGTAGGGACATTAATAGGGGATTTCTTCCACTCTCATGCCCAATTTCTCCTCTAATTCATGAATTCAAGTCCTTAATCAACTGTATTGGAATTCTAGGGTTTTAAACCAATTCTATCAAATTATCTAAGTTATGTCTATGGGTCCAATCCTCTCATGTTTTAATTAATGATTTAAGACTAATGGTCAGATTTTACACTCAATTTAATTACAAATCCATGATTTCAAGTTATTAGAAATTATGCCCTATTATGCATCTTTTAAGAAATTCAAGCCTACAATTCCATGATCTCTAGCATGATGAGCTATCTAGTATGCATGAATGATTATGAATTATTAACTCATGATTTCATGATTTTGAACTATGAAGTCTATTTCAAGAATGTATGATTTCATGATTTGGGCAAGCCCATGCAAGTGAGTATGTTTGTCATGATTTTGGCTAAGGCCTACAAGATTAGTTTTAAAGAGATATTTGGAGTCAAGTTATTTAGATTTAGGCTATCTTTTGAGAATACGATTATATGAGCAATATACATATTTTGGGAGTAGTGTCTAGCACCGAGTAGACCAGGGATTTCGAGGACCCTGGTCTCAAAACTACGCGCCAATGTAGGGTATATTACTGGGACCTTTCAAGAGAGTGCTTCCCCTTCCCGAGGGCACACCGTGATATCACACCTCATTTGTCCTTTTCCTTGACAAGTCTTAGGATGGCTCTCCTCCACGTGGGCACGACGTGGGATCATCATGTGCTTATATTTGGTTGTCGTCGGTTATGACGAGTCTCTCATTGTTCCTCATGATTTCAGTTACTTATGTTCATGACTTATGATATTATGTTTTACAACAGATTTGATTGAATGATCAGTTTATAAGCTTTCGCTTACAATTTCAAGCATGACAAGTCATATGATTTATATTTTTAAATCTTGGGTCATTATGTTTATTTTATGATAAATAGCTTATGATTATGTATATTTCAGATACATGGCCTTTGGTATGCAGTCCTTACTCTCATGAAAGTTCTTGATTTATATTCAAGATCTCAATTAATGTTTTACTAAGCATGTTTTACTTACTTTACATACTCAAAACATTTCAAGTGTTGACCTCATACTTTATGCTATATCATTTCATGAAATAGGTTTGGCGATCAAACTCAGCGCCATTAGTCCTGCTCCAATATCAGTCCAGTTCAGTACCTTTTCGGTGAGTCCTCATCTTTTGAGGACATTCATTTAGTTATGTTGTTATGTCAGTTTAGTTTCATACTTGGAGTTAGTTAGGGGCTTGTCCCAGCATTTCATTAGATAGTAGAGGCTTTTTAGACATAGACTTAGTATGTTCAGCTTTGTGACTTAGATTTGTGATGTTATCCCTTTTTTTCACTTTATGATATTTAGTCGTCCTCTTATTCATGCTTATGCTAATTTTTTCTTGATTATGCTCTTAAGTCATGCTATGTATGTACCATGGGTTATCTTGGAGCCATTCATAGTTCTAGGTCTCGTATCTCAATTTTGGGTCCCAGCTCGGGTAATGACAAACTTAGTATCAGATCAAAGGTTTAGGTGGGTGTCTAAAAGTCACATTAAGAAGAGTCTTTTCCATGGGTGTGAAGCGCGCCACATTTATGGGAAAGAGGCTACAAGACATTTTAGACTATGTCATTCGATACGTACCTCTCTATTCCTCTAAATCATGGTATACTAATTTGCAAAAATATGCTTCCACACTGAGTAAATTGAAGAAGAAATGGAAATGGAAATGGCCATGGAAACGGCAATAGATATGGGCATTAGCCAAATCTAGCAGATCCCTTGCCCGAGCAAGTCACTCATGCGGAGTTCAGGGTGCAATTTTAGATGTTAGCACAAGCCATGACCACTTAGGTCAACCAACAAACAGTGGCCCATGTTCCCCAAAATAGGAATGTAGCAGCGGCGAGAGTGCGAGAGTTCTTCAGGATGAACCCACCTGAATTTCTCGGGTCGAAGGTGGATGAGGACCTATATGAGTTTATTGAGGAGATGCAGAACATCACCCAAATTATGGGGGTGACTAGATATGAGAGTGAAGACTTAGCCTCCTATTAGATGAAGGGGGTTGCTCACATATGGTTCCGATGGTAGATCAAGAGCAGGGGAGTAAGTATGGTTCCCATATGTTGGGATGAGTTTGTGACTGCTTTGTTGGATAGGTTCTTCCCCAAGGAGTTGAGAGAGAAAAAGGTGTTTAAGTTCGTCAATTTGAAGCAGAATCATAACTGTTCAGGATTATGCCTTGGAGTTTACCCGGTTGTCCAAGGATGCACCGAAAATGATTGTTGATCCGATGGCTTGTATGAGAAAGTTTGTGAATGGAGTATAGACTCACTGGTCAAGGATTTCAAGCTCTCCATGTTGATCAATGATATAGATTTCTCCCCACTGGTCATATACGCCCAGCAGATAGAAGCGGAGCAGATGAAGGACCAAGAGGGCCAGGACAAGGAGTCATGGGCACTTTCAGTAGAGATTTGGTGGTGGACCTAGACCTCAGTTCCACTAGAGATCATTAGCCCCAGCCCCATCATAAGCCAGTGTTCCGTCCAGACCCAGACATTACCAGAGGGGTAGTGCATCAGGATCTAGAGGCCAAGGGAATATGGAAGGAGAGCGCACTTTTTCGACTTGTAGGAAGTGTGGCAGGAAGCACCCTGGTGAGTGCTTGGTTGATACAGATGGTTGTTTTGGATGTGGGAAGACCGAACCTATGCTCAGAGATTGTCCCTCAGCTAGATAGGGCGACAGTGGAGGTCGTGTCCTGGCTACCACTTCAAAAGCTCACCCATATCAGCAGGGCGCCTCTTCCAGTGCAGGTGGCAGGCAGCATCAGAAAAGGTTCTATACACTATCTTCTTGTCAGGAGAAGGAGGTCTCCTGATGTGGTCACTGGTATGTTAAGAGTATAACATCTTGATGTGTATGCATTGTTAGATTGAGTGGCTACTTTATCTTTCGTGACTCCTTATGTTACTGTTAGTTTTGGAGTCAGTCTCGAAATCTTGTCAGAACTCTTCTCAGTCTTTGCTACTATTGATGAGTCAGTTTTAGCTTGATGTGTATACAAAAATTGCACTATAAAATTCTTCAGAAAGTCACCTCATAAAACTTAGTGGAGTAAGATATAACCAATTTTGATTTTATATTCGGTTTGGATTGGTTACATGCAACTTATGCCTCAATCAATTGTAGAACCCATGCGGTAGAGTTCCGATTTTCGAGTGAACCAGTCCTAGAGGGTAGTTTAGTTGTGCCTGTAGGTCACTTTGTCTCCTATCTCAAGGCCAAAAGGATGATTTACAAAGGCTGTGTGTATCACCTAGTGTGAGTTAAGGATGTTGCGTTGGAGACCCTAACTCTTCAGTCAGCTCGTTTTGTGTGTGAGTATCCAGAGGTGTTTCTAGATGAACTACCAGGAGTCCCTACCGAGGGAGAGATTGACATCACTATTGACCTTCTCCTTGATACGCAGCCTATATATATTCCTCCTTATAGAATGTCTCCAGCCGAGCTAAAGGAGTTGAAAGAGCAATTCAAGATCTCCTAGATAAGGGTTTCATCAGGGCTAGTAAAACCCCATGGGGTGCTCTAGTTCTCTTTGTCTGAAAGAAGGATGGTTTCCTTAGGATGTGCATTGATTATGGGCAACAAGGTCACAATCAAGAACAAGTATCCCCTCTCGAGGATTGATGACCTATTTCACCACCTTCAGGGTGCTAAGTATTTTTTGAAGATAGACCTTAGATCCAGCTATCACTAGCTCAGACTTAGGGAGAGTGACATTCTGAAGATAGCCTTCCGGACTCAGTATGGTCACTATGAGTTCGTAGTTATGTCATTCGGACTAATGAATGCTTCGACCACTTTTGTGGAATTGATGAATAGGGTGTTCAAGCAATATTTGGATATGTATGTGATTGTCTTCATAGATGATATCCTCATATATTCTTGAAGCGAGGAGGAGCATGCTGCTCATTTGAGGATTGTGTTGCAAACTCTCAAGGACCGCCAGTTGTTTCCTAAACACAACAAGTATGAGTTTTGGCTGAACTCAGTAGCATACTGAGTCATGTAGTGTCTACCGAGGGTGTGTAGGTGGACTCTCAAAAAATAAAAGCAGTGAATAATTGTCCTAGACACATTAGTCCTCAAATATTAGGAGCTTCTTGGGTTTAGCTAGCTACTATAGGAGGTTTATAGAGGGATTTTCATCCATTGCAGCACCATTGACTATGTTGACCTGAAGAAGGTCAAATTTTAGTGGTCGGATTCTTATGAGAAGAGTTTTCAGGAGTTAAAGACTCGGCTCACGGTAGCACCAATATTGACCCTACTGGAGGGCACAGATGGTTTTGTTGTGTATTGTGATGCTTCTAGGATTGGTCTTGGTTGTGTGTTGATGCAGCATGGCAAGGTCATTGTGTATGCCTCTAGACAGCTTAAGACTCATAAGAAGAATTATCTGACAAATGACCTAGAGTTGGCAGTTGTGGTGTTTTCCTTGATGATTTGGAGGCACTACTTGTATGGACTGCACGTGAATGTGTTCATAGACCACAAGAGCCTTCAGTATGTGCTTACTTAGAAGAACCTAAATTTGCGACAAAGGAGATGGCTAAAGCTTCTCAAAGACTATGACATGAGTTTCTTTTATCATCTACGCAAGGCCAATGTAATGGTGGATGCTCTTAATAGGCTGTCCATGGAGAGCGTGTCTCATGTCGAGGATGGGAGAAAGCAGTTGGTGAAGGTTAGGGGTTTGCCTAACATATTCTATAGATAGTGGTGTTATTTCTTAGAATGGGTCAGAATCTTCATTAGTGACGGAAGATAAAGGAAGCTATTCAAAATTAAAAGTGGAGGTTTTCTGTGATGACCAGAGCTGGGAACCCGGTTTGAGACATGAGACCTAGAACCACGGATGGCTCCAAGTCAACCCCTGGCATGTGCATAGAAAATAAAAAGCATAAATTAAGGTGGAAACTTTAAACAACATGAATAAGCGGAAGTATGAAATATAACATAGGCCAAAAATATAGTCAACACTTGATAAGCTAAATCATCTACGTAATGTCTGAAAAGTCTCTAAACATCTGATGAGTTGATGGGATAACTTCCCCAACTAGATCGCTAGAATCTGACAAACTGAAGTAACACGCAAAACAAAACTACTAACTATCCTCAAAAAATGAGGACTCACCAAAAATAGGGGCTGGACTGGACAGAAGAGGAAGCAGCTATCCGCGAGACTAAGCAGGATCTCCTTAACCCATATCATGAAACGATATAGTATAGAGTATGCGGTTAGTACTTGGAATGTATTGAGTATGTATGGAATGTAAAACATGCTTAATAAACCATTAGTGAAAACGTGCCTGTAAATTGAAAGATCATAAGACTAAGGACAGCATGCTGAAAACTGTATCTAAGACATACATAATCTTAAGCTGGTTAACATATCTGTACATAATGACCCAATATTTAGAAATAGAAATCATATGTCTTTTTATATCTGAAATTATAATTAAAAGTGCATAACTGATCATTGGGTCAAATCTGTTCTAAAACATAATATCATAGTAATGAACATGAGTAACTAAAATCATGAGGAATAACGGGAGACTCGTCATAATTGAAAACCACCATGTATGAGCGCATGATGATCCCACATCTTGCCCACGTGGAGGAGAGCAAACCTAAACCTTGCCAGGCCGAAGGACGAGTAAGGTGTGATATTATGGTGTGCCCTCAAGCGGGGGAAGCACTTTCTTGAGAGGTCCCAAATATATACATGCATTGGTGCGTAGTTTATGAGAGAACCTCGGAACTCCATTCCTACTCGATGCTAGACACTACTCTCAAAACATGCATAGTGCTCATATAATTTTATTCTCATTACATAGCTAGAATCTAAACATTGGGAGTCATAAACTACATTGCGATTCTTCACTCCAAATTATATCATAAACTGATCTTGTTAGACGTGGCTGAAATCATAATAAGCATACTTAACTTGCATGGGCTTGCCCAACTTATAAAATCATGCATACTTGAAACAGACTTCATAAGTCAAAAACAAGGAATCATAAGTTGAGAATTTATAAACATTCATGCATACTTTGATAATTCATCATACTTGAAATCATGGAATCATAAGCTTGATGTTCATAAAACATGCATAATAGGGCATAGTTACTGATAACTTGAAAACATGAATTTATAATCAAATTGAGTACAAAATATGTCCATTAGACATAAAACACACTTTAGATTACGAGGGGATTAGACCCATAAATATATCATAGGTAATTTCATAAAATTGGGTGAAAACCTAAGAATAAATCACTTGATTAAAAACTTGGATTCACGACTTTTAGAAGAAGCTTAGGCATGAGGGTGGAAGATAACCCTCATTAATAGACCTACAAACCTGGGTAAACTGATCTTCAAACTAGCCTTGAAAGACCAAGAGAATTGGGGAAGAAATTAGGGAGAATTCTAGCTTGATCTTGGAAGGAATTCTCAATATCTTGCATGCATGGGAGTCTAATGACTTAGAATAGACTAAACCCTCTTAAAACACTCCTTTCAAGGCTAAAATTGACATCATTAGGAAGTGATGAGCTCAGCAATTTTCGAAACTACCCCTGCAAATTCGCATAAAAACTGTCTGCCGGCTATAATGAACACTCTAACGGGTCGTCATAGCATACCACGGGCCGTTGGATCATCCATTTTATCCGAAGAACTTTCGGTAATCTGCTAAAGTTCTAACCAAGAATTGATCAAAATGAGTCATCATATGAAACAATGACTTGTTACTCCATCCATTGCTTCCAGGAAAAATTATGCTACTCTTCTTATTCTCCAACCAACGACTAGACAGGACGAGTCATTACTTAAAACAATGACTCCTCTCATTGTCACTAACTCAGACCTAGGCCTTTTCTAAACGCCATCAATGATCACTCAAGATGATCCATTGGAACTTCCAACAAGTCATTGCTATGCTCGTCGTTCCCACTAAAAATTCTAACTAAGGACTTACCACGAGGGACACAACGGGTTGTTGTTCCCTATAATGACTCGTCCCTTGAGTCGTCTTGTGACTCTGGTGATAATTTCTCATTTTTCTCTGGTTCAACCCTTGAGTTTGATTCTAGGAACTGTTGGTGTGTTACATTATCTTTCCCTTGGGAACATTCATCCTCGTATGTAGATTAAGCATACTGAAAGGCTAGGGAAAGAATTGAAATCCCTAAACTGAATAACTAAAGCTGAAAAATGACAGAGTGACTGACTCTAGACTGATACACATGACTGAATTGAATTCATGGAACATACATACATGCTATGACATGAAAGAGACTTAGAGACATAAGCTTGACTTCAAACTGAATAGAGCACTAAGGAGGAAACTGATACCTTATGCTAGAACTGAGTCGGAAGGGAAAAGATTCGGGTATCTAGTCATCATGTCTGCTTCAGCTTCCCATGTAGCCCCCTCAATAAGTTGATTCCTCCACAACACCTTCACTGAATCTACCTCTTCGTTTCTAAATTTTCGGACCTAACAATCAAGGATCTCAATGAACCTCCTCATAGGTAAGGCTATCTATCACACCAATGCTCTCTACCGAAACAACTAGGGTTGGATAACCAATGCACTTTTTCAATAGAGATACATGGAAAACTGGATGTATCGATGCCAACTCCACTGGTAGCTCCAACTCATATGCCACTTGCTGACTTGCCTTAGAATCCTATAAGGACCAACATATCAGGGGCTAAGTTTCCCTTTCTTTCCAAACCTCATCACTCCCTTCATGGGAGATACCTTCAGAAATACCCAATCATTAACCTCAAACTCAAGCTCTCTCCTCCTCACATCTACATGCGATTTCTGATGACTCTGAGCTATTTTTAGCCTTTCTCTTATAAGCTGAAATTTCTCCATAGCCTCATGAACTGAATCTGGCTATATCAACATGGCTTCACCAACCTCAAACATCCAATAAGTGATCTACACCCCGACCCATATAGATCCTCAAATGGAGCCATATGAATGCTAGAGTAGCAACTGTTATTGTTAAACAATTCAATGAGAGGCAAGTGGTCATCCAAACTACCCTTGAAATCAATCACACACGCTTTCAACATGTCCTCAAGAGTCTAAATGGTCTATTCAGTCTGACCATCTATTTTTGGTGAAAAGTTGTGCTAAGCTTTACCTAAGTACCAAGTCCTTTCTAAAACGATCTCCGAAACTGTGAGGTGAACTGAGTAATTGATATCTCCCAAGTGCATGCAAACGCACGTGGTCGTCAAGTAATATAGGATTGTTAAGTACAAATATCGTACCCACAGGGACTTTTCAATTTAATCGTTATAAGGATGTCACTTTAATTTCACTAATCTAAGAAATAAATAAATTGGATATTGGGTTGAGAAAATTAAAACACTAAACTTCAAATGTAGAGATTAAATAAAACTAATGCAAGCTTGATTGTATTTCGATAATGATGACAAACTAGGGCAATGGCACATGGTTGGTTTCAAGTTGAGTTTTCCAGAAGTAATTAAACTAGCATGATTCTTCCTGCGATTGTTAGCTGCAAGTTACTATCCCATTTCTTTCCACTATCTCTAGCATCCAAGAACTATCTCATGAACCCTAATGCCTATATCCTTATGGTCGCAGGAGAACATGAAACAACAATTATGCCTACATGTATTTCAACTAAACGGGGTTGAAGTGGTATATCCATATCCTCAACAACAACTTCTATCCCATCACCAATGGGTTCAAGGGTCTTTGAATTCCCGTTTTGTATTTATTTTTAACCCTTTTGATTCATTTTCCCAAGTTCAATCGAAAGCCAACAGATTAATTACAAGGTGATGAATCTCATAAATAATAAACTAAAACAAACAAATATAAATAACCATAGAATAGAATCAAAATCAAGTTTATTACGCTTTCAAACAATCAACCATCCACCATGGCCACAAACCTAGATTATAATCTTAGCCACTCATAGACAAGCAAAGAAATGAATAAGCAGTCATCATCATACGAAAATATGAAGTAAAGAAGAGAAAACCTAGTTGTAGAACTTTGTCTTCCTTCCAAACAACTTTCAAGCTTTCATGAACAAAATATGAAAATGAAAATGAGAAGAGACACCTCTCTGGTGCCTCGGCCTCTTCTGAATGTCAAAAGTTGTCAAAAGATTGATAAAAAATGTGTAACAAAATACCTAGTCCTCATATTTATAGATGAACCTTCAAATGACGTTTCTTCCCATCAAGACGGCTTAAAAATCAGCATTGTTTGCCTTGGAATGGGCCTAGCATGCCGCCCCTCCTACCTCACCACAAACTTAGTCAAATTTTCAGCTCCAGAATAGGCCTAGCACGCCGCCCCAGCTATAGCACCAGCTTGAGATTTCTTTCTCTGAAGTTTGAGGGCTAGTGTAGGGTGCCAGCCATAACATCACATTGTGAATTTATTTCTATAAAGTTTGGGACTTGGTGCGGGGCTCCAACCATAGCACTAGACCCGTCAGATTCTCAAATCTTCATTCCTTGCATCATTTTGAGCTCTTTTTGCTTAGTTTTCTGCTCAAATCAACTAAAATCATTCATTAGCATATAAAACACACGCATACATGAATTTAAGTATAAATCTAAGATTATGAACTCAAAATATGATAAAATATGGGTAAACACATGGCAAATGGGCATCAAAATATGCCCAACATCACCACCCCACACTTAAACCATTACTCGTCCTCGAATAATCCTTAAAACACACCTAAAATCATGTTTCACCATCACACTTGACACCTTTATCAACTCATACACAACAAACTAGCATTGAGAAAATATAGAGTGGTTTATCATCATACAACAATTCTCGACAAAGCATATAGATAGATTTCATAATCAAGAACACACAACCTTTATAAATGACTCATCTTTTCAACACAAAAGGGCCAATATGATTAAGTGTGACACATGCAACAAGTAGTACACCGAATTAGACCTCTTGTGCCCCTCACTTTTAATGATGTTTCTCTCTCAAATTCATCAATATAAGACATGGAACATGATAAGTAAGGCACACTCACTCTCAGAAATGATATAATGCATATATGAAACATGTCATATGCTTGCCACTTCATGTACGTTTAGACTACCTAATTGTTTCAGGAGATTAAGATCACAAGGACTTTTCTTGGTTGTATTGTCGGCTAAGGATGGGTAGGATTGATATTTCGTTTAATAGTGACTACCACCCTAAGCCCTTTTAAGATATATTTCACTTTATTTGTCCACCACTTCTTCCCTTACTTGTTCACCCCTTATCTACTCAACCCTATCTTTTCTTTTCATGCCCCATTTTTTCCTCAACTGCCAGTTTTCTAATCATAGGATAGCAAAGGATTTTGCAGTTAAATCTCTCTTTTTCATTTCCCTAGCAACAAGTAAATAACACAATTTTGTATGGTCACCCCTTCTTCTAACTTTTCTTTTCTTACCGGAATTTTTTTCTTTTTCCCTTAACATTATACTTCGGTGGACCTTACTTTTAAGTCTCAAAGTGCTTAAGACTACTTTGGATCAATAAGTCTGATGTCCCACAAGAAGAGGGATTAAGCTACTATTGAGGCTAAGAAAGAATAAGGCTTTCACGCTCAACGGGGTTAACTAGGGAGAATGACTAGGAAGGTAAAGCGAATGTGGGAAAATGGCTTTTCAAAGAAATGCCTTGATCATCTCTCAACTCACTATCAACTAGTTATCCTACATACACTAAGGCAACTTATAGATGCTACAATATATACATACAAAGCAATTTAGCTCAGCTCTCATGGCAACAAGAATCTAATTAGTTTCTACAGCTACACATTCACACAACAATATTGAAGGACAAATTAAATTCATAATTAAGCCCAAAGTATATGTTGAGTCAAATTAAAGATATATGTGCGCCTCTCAAGGATTCTAACTTACACAATCAAAATGACCACTCTATTTACTCTAGCATAGCAACTAAGCAGAATATCAACAAGCATTCAAGTGGATGATCTACGACTCAATCCTAGAAAATAAAAAAAATATGATGAAATTTCCCTTAGGACAATCATCATCCATCTATCATAGGAAAACGTCATAACTCTACGAAAACACACAAAACAAAAATTATCCGGTTCAAAGGGCTTCCCTTCAGAAAAGAACCGAGGCCATAAGAAAAATCGAAAGGTGGGTGAGACATGCCATTTTCAAAAATTATTTCAATCAACACATGATGGCATACTCACCCTATACTACAATGAATCAAACCAAATGAAACAAAAAAAAATTAAAAATTACCCTAAAACAAAGAAAATCAAACATAGCACAGTCAAGACAAACATAAATCAAACATCCAGGCATCCAAAATCAATGTCATCATACTATCTATAACAGACCAAGACCTACAAATCATCAAGATACTACTACCATGAATATGAAAATGCTACCACCTACAAATATAACAATTAAAGAACAACATGAATCTAACTTTCCTCTACCCCACACTTAAAAAGGTGCACTGTCCTCAGTGCACACACAATCACATCATAAGGGAGACAAAGAAACTTCCTGGTCGCTAAGCATCATCCTACATGAAAACCTGTAGAAGCATCCTCCTCCTCCATGTCTAGATCATCAACACCATCAGTCATGACAGTATCCTCATCATCATCAATTGGCTCATCAAAAGTCGAGCCTACTTTGCACATCAAAATGGCACTCTCTATGAGTGGGTACCATGCCTCTAAAGATGACATCTCCTTGTAGTGGTTGGTCGTCCTCCTATCTGCAGTTGTAGCTCCATCATCCCAAACATATGACCCTGCCAAATCTCATATCAGGCCTGCCGATAAGCTATAGTAAGAGAGGGGCTTGCAGAAGGGGCAATCTCCTTTACCTTGGTGACCTCTATCATCTGTCCAGCTAAGTGCCCTACCAAAGGTAAAATGAGGTATGCATCCTCCTCCTCGATACCTGCCTCTCTCAAGTACATGGTCAAGAGACTGTCGTGACAACATTTCCATCTACAATTGTCTCGAGATCTCTTCATATTGTGGAAAATCATAGCACCAAAATTCACCTGTATCCCCTTCATCAGCATGTACACCAAAACAATTTGCTCGCAAGTCACCTCTGTCAAATGTGTCCTAGGGAGAAAAATGACCCATACCAGCTTCACCCACACCTTTGCCTCCCTATTCAAATATACAAATGCAAGTGTGGAATAGGTTCTATTTTGGTCCCTCACCCATCGAGCGAATGAGTGCTCACCGCAAAAACTGTGGTGGATGTCTCTGTATAGCGGCTTTTCCAACAAGATGAAATATTGTGAAGGATCTACTGTAGGTATCTCTAAGAAAGAATTGAACCTCTTGGCCATGAATCGCACCACCTTTTCTCTGAGCTTGAACTTTGTACTCTTTTCAAATGAGTTGTCCTAGTTTGCGTAAAATTCCCTCTCCAAAGTGAGGTTGCACCTCTTCGACTCATTGAAGATATAGCCAACTCCCAACTCACGTATCTTTTCCTGAATAACCGAGAACTCCAATGCCAAGCGACCCTCATCTATCTAGATCTCAGGGGAAAACTTGGCTTCTTTTTGAGTGTTAAACCAAGTAAGCCCATGAGGCTCAACTTCTTTTGCTCCAAATCTCCTTGGGGGGCCTACTTTGGGAGTCCAGGAACTAGCATCCGTCTTCCTTGGTCTAGCCCTCTTTTTGCTTTTCTCAGCTACATTCACCTCCTTTCCTTTTGATGTCATTGTACCTATCAAGAAGAAAAATCAAGAACTTTACAAAATTAGTTGTGAACCAAATGGCTAACTAATTAAGTGTGGAAAGTGCAAGATTCACCCCACACTTAATTTGCTAGCATATATGTGAGAATTTGTCAAATAGGGTACTCAAGACTTCCCCCATCGTCCAATTTCATCAATCTACTTTCAATTCACTAACTCATACTACACCAAGTTCATGCATTTTTCTTTCTTTTCAACTCTCCTCTAGCTTTTATCTTTTAATCAAAAATGCACAATTTAAGCTATCCCTCTCACTTTTGTTCTCCAGTTCCCAATTCAAGTGATTTCATGTAATGGAGTAACAACATTCAATTCAACCAACCATAAATAAATAATTGACTACCATTCACATGAATTAATCAAGAAATTCACCAACTCAAGCAATTATCACATTGAAGAATTCAAAGCTTCGTGTGCTTTATCTCTCTGCAATCAATACACCTACCCACCAACATTCAAGAATTCAATTCACCTACCCAATCATTTCCACAAGTTCAAATCAACATATTCAACAAAGAATGAAGCTACCCATCAAAGATATCATCCAATCATGGAAGAATTTAAGACTTTAAGCTCATAAAACCCAAAACATGAAGTTCAAGCTTTTCACCAATAATGGTGATTTTTGGGTTCTAAATCTTGGGGAAGAAGGGTGTGGGAGCATGATTGAACCCTTAATTAACTAAGAGAGAAGAAATATACTTACTTGAGTTGAATATGAGAGCTTCACCAACATGTTAGAGAAGACAACAATGGAAGGAAGAGGAGATGGGAGAGTTACGGCCTTAGGAAGAGGGAGAGAGAAATTTTTTGCTTTTTTTTTTGTTTTTCAACTTTTTGAGGGAAAAAGGATGAGTGGGACTTTAAACAAACTATGGGACATAGCTTTTATGTAAATTTAAGGTCTTTGAGTCAATATTGACTCAAATTGACCAAAATTTTTTGGCCATTTTCCCCTTGGTGCGCCGCCCCTCCTATCTCACAATAGACTTAGAAAAAAAATTCCTTCTGGAGATAGGGGTTGGCGCGGCGTACCACCCATAGCCTCACCTGACAAAATTTTTTCTTCTAGGAATTAACTCTTGCGTCCATGCCAAGCGTCTCATCCCAGACTTACACTTTTTAGCTCAATGTCCCAGCTTATTCTTGCCTCTTATGCCATGTTCATCTCTGCAAAACAAATAATAAAACTTACAAAATGTTAGAAGGAAAGGATGGGTTTCCTCCCGCCAAGCGCCTTATTTAAAGTCATGGCACGACATTCATGGGTTGCCTCCCATGTAGCGCCTGATTTAACATTGTGGAATGACTATGGTCCCCGTCACTCCTTCATTCGAGTGGACTTGTGGCCATACCACAGATCTGAATATCTATCTTGCAGCACTTGCTGCTCCATCAACTGATTACACCCTCCAGGTTCTCCTATCAATTTCATTTTGAAGTCCTATAATGAGGTGGCGTTCATGTTGTATAACTGCGTCAGTGGTGGCTAAAAATCCTCTACCTAGAATGAGGGGAACTGCTGCATATGCTTCATAGTATAGAATTATAAAGTCCACCAGTTGGATAAAAAGTCCTACCTTAATCAATACATCTTCAATGATTCCTTCAAGATAGGCTAGAGACCGATCCGCAAGCTGCTACATCACTGTGGTAGGACGTTGTTCACCTAATCCCAATGTTCTGAATAGGGATGCAGGCATTAAATTTATTCTTGCACCCAGATCACACAAGGCTAAACCAACTTCCTTGCTCCCAATGGTGACCAGAATAGGGAAACTCCCCAGATCCTTAAGCTTTTTTGGAATTTCGTTCTTGATTCTAGAACTGCACTCTTTCGTAAGAGCCACGGTTTCAAACTCTGTATGCCTCCTCTTATTTGTCACAATATCCCCGAGATACCTAGCATACTTCAAAACTTCCTGCAAAAGCTCCATCAATGGAATATTCACATGAACCTGCTTCAACAATTCAAGAAACTTACCACAGGTTGTGTCCTCTGTCTTTTTCTTCAACCTTTGAGGAAATGGGGGAGGTGGTCTAGCTACTACCATTTTCGGTTGTAAATTGATAGATTCCCATACCTCATACTTGGATTTCACTTCTTTCTCTTCATCAACTTTTTCTTTGCTGGGGAAAGCCTCACCCAGCTCCTTACCATTGCACAATAAAATAACATTTACATTTTCCTTGGGGTTCTTCTCGGTATTACCCGGGAGTGCCTCCTGTGGTCTATTGTTCTATTGTAGAGCCAATTGTCCCATTTTCCTTTCAAGCTCATGGATGGATTTCTGGATTTTATTTACCACTTTCTTCCACTGCACCATCCATTGATTCATTGTCTCCTCAATAGAACTGCTCTACTACTGGCCCTGTTGTTTTGGGGCCTTTGGAAATTTTGGTTCCCTCCCTATGGGAGATTTTCTCCATTCTGATACCCTTGATTATAGTCATTACCTACAAAACCTCCACCACAGCCTTGTTGTCCCATAAAATGTACAGACTCAGGATTAAGAAGACAATTTGAATAAGCATGGTCTTCACCACACGCCTCATATAATAGTGGTGGGATTTTTACCTGTTGGACCCGCTGCACTTGGCCTCCTTTTGGTGTGGCTACCAACTTACTAATCACATTCACCAACTAGCTAATATCTGCTCATTGCTTCTACACCATCCACCACAAGCTTTCCTAGCACCTTTGCTGCTGCAAATCCTCTGCCTAAATCCTGATAATCCAGATTCCTTACAGACATGAGGTTCAAGAGAGCCTCAATTTCATCATAAATTTTGGATAGAATCTATCCCTGTGTTGTAGCATCAAGAACTATCTTAGACTTGGGCTTCATACCCTCAATGAAATTATTCCCGATTATCTCCTTAGGTTGCATATGGTGTGGAAAATCCCTCAAGTAACCCTTGTAACGCTCCCATGCCTGAGCGAGTGTTTTCCATCTCTCTGTATAAATCCGGAGACCTTTCCTCTCAGTTCTTTAGTCCTTCTCAAAAAGAAAAAATGATTGATGTACTTGTTGTAGAGAATCTCCCATGTTGTGACGGATCTAGTAGGCTTATTTTAAAGCCACTCCTTGGCCTCTCCGATTAGTGAGAACAGAAATAGAGTCAACTTTATATATTCATCTAACACATTCTGGTAGTGGAAATTTTCAGTCAGCTCTACAAACGTCATCAGATGCTTGTGGGGATCCTTGTGCGGCTTGCCCTGAAATTGACAAGTGTTTTTAACCAATGGCACAATCCCTTCTTTTAGCTCAAAGTTCCCAGTTATGGCCGGTTTAACAATTTCTTTGGAAGCATTTTCCACATTCGGCCTAGCAAACTACATCACTGGAACTCTGCCATTCCCTTCACCCGTTGCTTTCTCGTTGTTCTCCATAGTTAACCTTCGAAAGGTTCTCTCTATTTTAGGATCAAGAGAAGCTAAGAATGGTCCTTGACTTCTCGTGCTTAGCATACACTGAGGCAAACAACCCCGTGAACTTTGATCTTGGGCAAATTTATATTCCCAAGTAATACTCGAAAGTACCATTTTCGCCTTGTTTATCTAGCAATGTGTATACATTTTCATGTAATTGGTAATAAAATGTGAATTTATACTAACCAACATGATTAGCATTATTTTGCAGGTAAAATGTGATTTCGAGAAGCTAAAATGCATGTTGGATGATATCAGAGTTGGACTTGGATGCGAGCAAGGGAAAAGGCATTGGACAGCAGGAATTAAAGGGGCCCCGCGATGGAGCCGTGTCACGCTGCCATCGCGGAGGCATTCTGCCTGGATGGGAAAATTCACCCAATTTCCAGTGTAGGTCGCGTTTGCTCCGTGGCACGGAGCCAGTGCTCTGTGATGCACGTCGTGCCACGTTGAGCTTGAATTCTCGGACCCCCAGTTCCAGTGAGGGTCCGCGTTCATGGCGTGTCACGGAGGCAGTGCTCCGCGATGCACTCCGTGACACGTTGCTCATTATTCCGAGAAAAATTCCCAGCAGTATAAATAGAACACTTAAGTTCATTTTTCATAATTCAGCCTTGGTGGAGCAAGGACGTGGGTTACAGGCAGTTGAGGGACGAAAAGTTCAGGGTTTTTTCTCTCTTTCTTTCTTCTTTAATTCAATTGCTTGTATGATAAACACTTGTTTTATGATGATTAATCCACAAATGAGTGGCTAATTCCCCTCCTTGCTGAGGTTATGAACACTTGTGATGAAATTTGATTATTGATTATCTGGTTTTTCATCTTTTCTTCCATGTTGTTCTATTAATTCTTATTCTTACTGTATTGGTGTGTGGCCTACATTAATGTACATCTAAAAAGTCCGATTTCACTCGAGAGAGCACGAAATTGAAAAGTTGTGAATTAATAGGATATTGTTCTTTACTTGGTTTGGGAAAATTGAGTTTTGATGTGCTTTCAGGATAGAAATATACCTGAAAGTCGTATTAGTCAATTTAGGAACTGGAATCGTATGGCTAGGACATGAATTGCATTTGATCACAGAAATGTAGACAGATGGTTCATGATTCTTAAGTGAGGTTAAATACGAGAGTTTTAATCTCTTGGCAAATGTTCTTGGCTAGCAACAGGAAGAAAAGATTAACCAATTTATAATGATAATCAATTTCATTACATGTTCGTTTAACCTCAGCATGCTCTTATCCATAGTTCAGATTCAAAGTAGATAATTGTTCTTAGTTTTAGTATAAAATTTATCAAACAACTTATCAACTTTTTGGTTACGTTGTTGTCGGCTTATTTAGAGGTAAAATATAGTATACTTGAGCAAATTGCACTTAACCCAAGTCTCTGTGGGATCGATACTTGGCTTACTAAAGCCGCTTACTACTTGTTCGACCACGTGCACTTGCGTGTCATTTTGTATATCCACAAACAACCTGAACAAGTTTTTGGCGCCGTTGCCGGGGACTTGGCAATTGGTGAATTTGTTTTAAGTGTTAATTTACTGTATTTTATTTTTCTTAGTGTTGACAACTTGGTCTTAGCCAGTATTTTGCAGACTTAATTGCTGTGAACACTGGCAAGAGACAAAGAGCTGGTGGAATCTTATATAGAGCCTGAAAGAATATTTCACAGTAAGCGAAGAGAAGCTCTACAAAGAAAGCTGCAGTTGCTCAGACAGACGATTATGGAGCAACAACAAAATCCACCGGTAGTAAGGGCAGTGTTAGTGCCCGAAGAAGCAGCAGCACGGCCGGTTCGCGAGGTGGCAATACCACATGCCAATAATGTTACATCAAGTATCCGCAACCCAGAGCCGGGAGGGAGATTTGAACTTAAACAAAATATGGTGCAGTTATTACACACAAGCGGGCAATTTACCGGTCTCCCTCATGAAGATCCACAGCAGCATCTCCAAAATTTTTTGGAGATCAGTGACACTTACATACCCGCTGGAGTGTCACCAGACTATGTCCGGCTTACATTATTTCCATTCTCATTACTAGGAGAAGCCAAGAGGTGGTTGAAAGCTGAGCCACCAAATTCTATTTCTACATGGGATGATCTTGCACGGAAATTCTTGATAAGGTTTTTTCCCTCTGGTAAAACAGCAAGACTTAGAAGTCAAATTCTAAGTTTCAAACAGAGAGAGGGAGAAAATTTATATCAAGCCTGGGAGAGATTTAAATCCATGTTGCAGGACTGTCCTCATCATCATCAGTCCAATGAGGTGTTGGTGCACACATTTATTGAGGGTTTGGAACCCCATACCAAAATATTTCTAGATTCAGCAGCTGGAGGGCAAGCGTTGGAAAAGATTTATGAGGAGTTGTATACCTTGTTGAACCGGATTTCACAGGGCAATCCAGAATGGAATGCTGATTCATCACGAGGTGGGACAAGGAAAGCAGCAGGAGTGCTTGAAGTGGATGGGTTTACAGCTATCGCTGCACAGATAGCTGCATTGCAAAATCAATTGAACAACCACTTCAGCAACATGACATTGAACCAGCCTCAAGCCCCAGTTAATGTAGTCCAGCAGATGTGGTGTGAAGTGTGTGGAAGCAGTGAGCACTCAGCTGAGTGCTGTGGAGCCAATCCTGACTCGGTAAACTTTGTGGGTAATGCACAAAGAAATCACCAGCAGTATGGTAGTAGCTACAACTCCAATTGGAGGAATCACCCTAATTTCTCATGGGGTAGCAACAACCATCAAGGCCAAAGTTTGGGTCAGGGTGTGCAAAGGAACCAAGGAGGGCAACAGAACTACCAAGCTCAATTCAGAAACAACAATGCACCTCCTCCACCACCATCACCCAGCATTGAGTAGATGTTCAAGACCATGATAGCTAACCAAGCTCAATTGCAGGCTGACTTTGTGAAATTGGCAGCCGAAGTGAAAAACAATCAGTTAGCTACCAAGGCACTTGAATATCAATTTGGGCAATTTGCTAGTGCCCAAAATACAAGTCCTAGAGGAGGACTGCCAAGCGACACGGATCCCAATCCCAAGCAGGTAAATACAGTGACCACAAGGAGTGGTTTATAGCTGAAAGAGGTGGAACCAGAAAGACCACCTCAGCATTCGGGAGCAGCAGAAGTTGAGAGGGAGAAAAGTTCGGAAAGGGGGAAGACTAAAGAAGCTGAATCAGAAAGACCTCCACCCCCGTTCCCTCAACGACTCAAGAAACACAAGGAGGAGGCGTGTTTCAAGAAATTCATGGAGGTGCTTAAACAGGTACATGTTAATTTACCTCTTGTTGATGTCTTGCAGGGAGTGCCTAAATATGCCAAGTACATAAAGGACATCGTGGCCAACAAAAGTCGGTTGACTGAGTATGCTACGGTGGCTCTAATGGAGGAGTGCACTTCCCGCATCCAAAACTGCCCAAAAAACTAAAAGACCATGGAAGTTTTACTATCCAGCTTACTATTGGGCAGAGCATCCGAGCTCGTAGATTGTGTGACTTGGGGGTGAGTATAAATTTGATGCCATCTTCGGTATTTAGAAAGTTGGGTCTAGGGAGTCCTAGACCCACAACGGTAATATTGCAGTTGGCGGATCGATCCTTAGCTAGGCCGGATGGCATTGTTGAGGATGTTCTGGTGCAAGTTGGCTCCCCAATTTTCCCGGTAGATTTTGTCGTGCTGGATTTTGAACCAGACGTGGAAGTCCTATTTATTTTGGGACGTCCCTTCTTGGCAACCGGGAAAGCACTAATCGACGTAGCTGCGGGGCAACTCATAATGCGAGCACATGACAAGGTAGAGGTGTTCGATGTGTATAAAGCACCCAAGCTCCCGATGGTGCATGAAGAACTCTCGGTGATCAATGTAATTGATCATGGTGATGATAAGCAGATGAAGGATTCCCGAGAGTTAATGGAAAAACCACCGGATAGGTGTAAGCACTACTGGGGGGAGGACAGTGATCGAGAGAAATCGTCCATCACCCTAACGGACAATTGAGCTTAAACGAGGTCGAGCCGCAATGGTAAACCAGGCGTTGCACGGGAGGCAACCCGTGAAAATTTTTCTTTCATTTTGTAAAGTGTCAATAGATTTTTCTTTTTCTTTTTCTTGATTGATTTCAAAATTTTTCATTTTAGTTTTTGTTTACTTATATTTAGGTGAAACCTATAATTCTAACCAATTTTGTATAGTGAGATGATTTTTAGGTCAAACGGAGGAAAATGTGCACGGAATCGTGAAGGAAAAGTCGAGGTATGAAAAATTAATAAAAATTGGAAAACAGTGAGCTGGGGTGATAGCTCCGTGTCACGGAGGAGGACCTCCGCGTTACCCTCCGTGACACGTTGAGGTATAACCCGGAAATTTTAAAATTTCCAGAATGCTATCGCGATGGCTCCGTGTCACGGAGGCAATGCACCGCGATGCACTCCGTGACACGTTGCCGTGTATATCGCGACGGGTCACACCGGGTCGCCGGGTGACCCGCGTATTTTTCTACCTTTTTAACCCCGAAACCTCCCCTTTTCCGCTCATTTTCTAATCCCTCCGCGGCCAAACCCCCCAAAAATCATCCCCCATCAACGTGACACGGTGTAAGGCAACAAATTCATCAATTTTTCTTCGATTCTTCAACTACAAGGTATGTTTTCCGATTCCCTCTCAAGTTTTTGTCGATTTTCTTCGAAATTAAGCATAGGAGGTGAGCTAAATCGCCCTATATAGTAATTAATCATGAATTCAAGTTATTTGTTGTTGATAAATGTTCGAAATGTCGTTATGATCATTTGAACTTGTCGATTGCATAAATTATTCGAATTTGATTGATAAAGTCAATTCTAGGGCTTGTTGTTGAATTTGAAGTTGGAAATGTATTGAAATCGTGAATTTTATGCCGGGGTGTATGTGTTGAATGAGATAAGTCGATGTACAAATTGTTGGAATGTTAATAGACGACGGATTCTCGGGTTTGGGGGAAATGTTGAAATTTGTTCAAAATTGGTTAGTTGGATAGGATCATGTGTATAAATTTTTGTTGTGTTTTTGTTTCTTTGTTTTTCTTTGAAAAGTGCGATGGTTAAAATGTTAGTGAAGGTAGTGATTGTGATTAGCTGTACGAAGTCTGAGTAGTACACAGAAGTTATACCGTCGAATTTTCTTTCGAACGCACTAAGCATGATTGTATAGTTGGTTGTTTTGTGTAAATAAAGATATTCTTGTCGTATTGTTGTAACCGTAGCTAAGGACTAAGTGTGGGGTGAACTAGCGTAACCCCACCTTAGCCGAAGTTAATATCCGTTAGTTTAACATTGATCTTGTTTACTTGGGTTAACAGGTAAAATGGCAAGCCGGTAAGAGAAAGGGAAAGGTGCATCAACTTCAGGCACCGGAAGGAAGTGACTCAGACTGAGCATAGCAGTCCCAGCTGCACCGGCAGTTCCACGCGGCCAGCACCGCCAATACAGAACAAGATGGGTGACTGACGAGGGGAAAAAGTGGTATGCAAAACACAAAGAAAACAAATATTTCCCCGAGGAGCAGATAGCACGGGAACCATTGGCACAGGAGTTCCCCAAAATGGTTCACCGATCGAGGCAGCAGGGCTCAATTTCATATTTGAGGAGCCCAAGGAATGCAATTTGCACTTGATTCGGGAGTTCTATGCCAACTGGAACCCATCGATTAGAAGCCACACCATCAAGATCAGAGGGCAGATAGTCACTCTGGAGCTCCATCAACTCAATGCCATCATAGGAGCGCGGGACACAGACGCCCACGTTCTCCGATAGCTGAACATTACCCCACCTTATGCAGACATCAGACGCACATTATGTGGGGCCCGATATACAGCTAGATGGAGCAGGCACAAAGAAAGGGGCTACCACCAGACTCTGCCATATTCACAAATGAACAGGGAAGCCCGAATCTAGCTTAAGATAGTCTGCTCATGCCTCATCCCGGGGGTACATATGACTGATGTAACCCGGGACCGTGTTTGCCTGGTGTACGCCCTGATGAAAGGGCTGGAGATCAATGTCGGGGCAGTTATTATATCCGCCATGAAGAGAGCCCGGTTGTACCAGGGGCACAGGTATGGTTTTGGTGGACTACTCACCACCTTTCTCAATGGCCTCGATGTTGAGGAGGAGGCCCTCGATTATATCCCGCAGTTGGAGCGGCGGGCCTTGGATGTTACCAAAACTAAGGCTCCCGACACCACCCACGGGCCAGTGCTTACACTTGGCGAGCGACACGCTCGTGATGACCAGTATATGGCACGGATGTTTGGGATGCAGATGCTCCAGCTGAGGATAGGTGGGAGGCCAGCGACAGAGGAGGAGCTATGGCAGCTCGAGCTAGACTACCCCTTCGGCGAAAACGCCAGGGCTCTATGCCGAGTATGGCCAGCTTTTGTAGAGCCCACAGATGATGACGTCCCCACAGACGAGGAGACGCGTCGGTTGGAGTCCGATGATGACGACGGAGGTGACTCGGACATGGGAGATGAAGCAGCAGCACCCGACGAAGAAGTGGAATACTTTGACTGATCAGGGAGTTCCACCACCCGATTTTGTGCTATTTAATTTTTGTGAACACTGGGGACAGTGTTCGAGCTAAGTGTGGGGTGGGAGTAGTTAGGTGATGGGCTGGGCTGTTTTGTTTGCATGTTCTCCTCTGTTATTGTGTATGTTGTTTGTCCCTGTGATTTGTGAATTGTTAAGTGTGTTCTGTATTTGTAAATTGATGTGAAATTGATGTGTGCTGTTGAATGTTGCCAGCTGATTCTGTAAATATTTTTATTTATCGAAATGATCGATATTTTTAAAAAATTTCTTTAAAATATTTTGTATATAATGTTTTTCTTTTTCTATCGAAATGATCGATATTTTGCAAATTTTTCATTTTTTTTTAATTTTGGGTTTCTCGGCGTTTGTTTTCGATTCTTTTACCGAGAATGGTCCCATTGAACCGATGTCTTAAGTAGTGACTGTTCCCTATGATGGATGGATGATGACCGTCTTAAGGGAAATGTAGTCGTTAGGAGTAGATTTATTTTATTTTATTTTTTTTATTATTTTTCAGTTTTTTTCTTTGGTGGATTGCATCCCGGAACCTGTAGTTACTATATGGTTGCGAAATTGTGGTTGCGTGTTGTACATGATAATCAAAATGCAAAGGTGATTCGTATGAAAGCATGCAAAATTTGTAAATATGTTGAGATACCTAGGCTGTAGAGTTCGATTCAGTGTGATTGAGGCTTAATGTTTGAATTCATGTAATTAGCTAATTGAAGAGTCTGTGAATACATCTTGAATCGAGCATGTGCATAAAGTGTGAAGTGAGGTGTTGATATTCCATGCTATTGGGAAGTGTCTAGAACTTGCCTGGTGTGTGTACAAAACGAAATGAAGGAGGTGTATTGTAGGAAAGGATGTAGGCATTTCTTTGTTTTAACCGAGAGTTTCTATTTTTTTCTTGTCATATCCCCCTTTCTGTGATTGTATACCCTAGTCAGCCCTTTGAGCCTTTAGCCGATTGTTTTCTTTCTTTTGTCCAAAATGTATAAACCGAGCTTAATTCCTTATTTTCATTAGCCGTAAAGTCTATACAAAACTCTTAAGCGCTTAAGAAGAGAAAATCATTTTCCCAAAGTATCAAAGAGTGAGAATGGTGAAAAGAAAAAGAAAAGCAGAGTGATAGAAGAAAAGAAAAGGTTGAAGGTGCACTTGCTATAAATAAACGATAATGAAGTTGCATGAATAATCTTTGTTGTTGTTTCAAGTGTGCTTAATGAAATGGGCTGTTCGGCTTTTTCGGTTGGTATTATATAAACCGACACGCAAGTGCACGTGGTCAAACAAGTAATAAAGTGGCTAAGTAAGCCAAGTATCGATCCAAGGAGGCTCAGGATATGTAAAATTTGCCTAAGTATACTATATTCTTATCTTACTTCTAATTATGCTAACAACAACGTAACCAACAGTTAAATGAGTTTTTGTTTATAAAATATGTACTAAAACTATTAACAATTATTTACTGTGAATTTAAACTATGGATATGAGCATGCCAAGGTTAAGAACAAGTAATGAATTCGATTATAATAATAATTTGGTTAATCTCTTCTTCATGTTGCTAGCCAAGAACAGTAGCCTAGAAATTAAAACTCTCGTATTTAATTTCACTTAAGAATCATAAACCATTCGTCTACATTTCTGTGATCAAATGCAATTTACGACCTAGCAATACAATTCCGGTTCCTAAATTGACTAATACGGCTTTCAAGTATATTTCTATCAGGAAAGCACATCAAAACCCAATTTTCCCAAATCAAGTTAAGAACAATACCCTATTAATTCACAACTTTCCAATTTCTTGCTCTCTCGAGTGAAATTGGACTTTTTAGATGTACATTAATGTCGGCCAAGCACTAATGCAGTAAGAACAAGAATTAATAGAACAACATGAAAGAAGAAGAAGAAAACCATATCATTTACAATCAAAATTCACTACACATGTTCAAAACCTTAGCAAGGAAGAGAATTAGCCACTCATTTGTGGATTGATCATCCTAAAACAAGTGTAAATCATACATACAATTGATTGAAAGAAGAAAGGAAGAGAAGAAATCCCTTAGCTTTTTCGTCCCTCAACTGCTGCTAACCCACGTCCTAGCTCCACCAAGTCTGAACTAATTAAAATAAACCTAAGTGTGCTATTTATACTAGAGGGAAATTTTTCCCGGAATAACAAGCAACGTGTCACGGAGCTCAACGCGGAGCACTGCCTCCGTGACACGGCGTGGACGCGGACCTTCACTGGAAATCCAGGGTCCGGTAAAATAGCCTCAACGTGGCACGGAGGCCAACGCGGAGGCCTATCTCCGTGCCACGGAGCTGTCGCGAGGCCTCACTGGAATTTGCCATTTAATTTCCTCTCCAGGCAGTGTGCCTCCGCGATGGTAGCGTGGCACGGCTCCATCGCGGAGCCCCTATAATTTGTGCATTCCAATGTCTTTTCCACGCTCGTATCCAAGTCCAACTCCGATATAGTTCCAACATGCATTTTAGCTCCTAAAAATCATATTTTCCTGCAAAACAAATGCTAATCATGTTGGTTAGTATAAATTCACATTTTATTACCAATTACATGAGAATATATACATATTGCACACAAACAAGGCGAAAATAATACGTTTGAGTATCACTTGGGCATATAAATCTGCCCAAGATCACTTACCCCACACTTAAATCCTTGTTCGTCCTCGAACAACACATACACCACTCATGCAAATTACATCCCAACCTTCGTCACTATGGTGCGACCATTTACGCTACGGTCATACCGATTAATCAATTTTTGCAAATCATCACGAAAACATGCTTGGTCTTACAATACAATGACCTTTAATACATCCAGACTTCCTAGACTTTAAGAATTTATTCTTGATATCGGCAAACTCATGCAAATCAGCTAATCAAGAAATCCGACACGAAAATCAATCTTTCATCAAGCAAGTGCCCTCACAACTCAAGAGAATCTTCCCCTTTTTGTTCATGCAACACACAAACATGCAAGTAGGGGCATATAAAAATTAATTTCACTCTCTCTCCCAAAAGAATTCACATGCATCATGTTGTGACCCATAGGCTTTCCCTTAGTGTATTACTCCACTAATATAAAGAAATGCAATATAGGATCACGTAGGACTTTAATGGATTGTAACGGGGCTATGGATCTAGTATATATATTGGATTAGCCAATAATAGTCGCTAGCATCCTTAAGCGCCTTTTCAACACATTCCCATCGACTCATGGACATTGTTCCTCTCTCTTCTCTTTTTCTCCCATTCATGCTGGTTTACTTTCGTACTGCCCATTTCATCAAACACACTTGACACAAAACAAAGGGTTTTCATGTACCCTCAATATCATTTAATTATAACAAGTGCCTCTTCAACATCATCTTTTCTTTCCTCACTTTGCTTTTCTTTTTCTTTTTCACTCTTCTCACTCCTTGACACTTTGGGAAAAATTTTCTTTTCTTTGTAAGCGCTTAAGAGTTTTGTATAGACTTTTACAGCTAATGAAAAGAAGGAATAAAGCTTGGTTTATACAATTTTGGACAAAAGAAAGAAAGAAATCGGCCAAAGGCTCAACGGGCTGACTAGGGTATACAACATATAAAAAGGTAGAGTTTGACAAGAAAAAAATGGAAACTATCGGTTAAAAACAAAGAAATGCCTACATCCTTTCCAACACTACACCTCCTTCATTTCGTTTTGTATACACACCAGGCAAGTTCTAGACAATTCACAATGGCATGGAATAACAATACCTCACTTCACACTTCATGCACATGCTCGAATCAAGATGCACTCACAGACTCTCTAACTAGCCAATCACATGAATTCAAAATTAAGCCTCAATCATACTGAATCAAATTCTATAGCCTAGGTAACTCAACATATTTACCAACTTGCATGCTTTCAAACGAATCATTTTCACATTTTGAACATCAGTTACACACGCAACGAAATTTTTGCAACCATAAAGCAACTACAGTTCATTGATGCAATCCACCAAAGAAAAATTAAAAACAAATTAAAATCCTACTCCTACCGACTACATTTCCCTTAAGACGGTCGTCATCCATCCATCATATGGAACGGTCACTAACTATGACATCGGTTCAATGGGACTATTCTCGGTAAAAGAACCGAAAACAAACTCCGAGAAACCCAAAAAAATAAAAATCGAAAAATTTTGCAACACATCGATTATTTCGATAGAAAGAAAATATTTACAAGTGCAAAATATTTTCGCGAAAATTTTTGAAAAATATCGATCATCTCGATAGAAAAAGATATTTACAAAATATTTACACTGGCAACCATAACTTTTCATAACACACATCATTAACCACACAAACAAATATATACACATACAACACAAATCAGTTCATAACAGGGAAAGCACAAACATACATACAAACCAAGGAAAAACATACAGCAAATTAGAGCCCAAGTCCCAGCACCTAGCTACTCCGCACCCCACACTTAAATCGAACACTGTCCCCAGTGTTCACAAAAATTACAAAACAAAATTTCGGGTGGTGGAACTCCCTGATCAGTCGAAATATTCGACTTCTTCATCTTGTGTTGCTGCCTCGTCCCCCATGTCTGAGTCAGCTCCATCATCGTCATCGGACTCCACATCGGAGTCCTCCCGACGTGTCTCCTCATCAGTAGAGACATCGCCATCAGTCGGCTCCACGAAGGCTGGTCCCACCCGGCATAAGGCTTTGGCATTCTCGCCAAATGGGTAATCCAGCTCCAGCTGCCATAATTCTTCCTTGGTGGCTGGTCTCCCACCAATCCGTAGCTGAAGCATCTGCATGTCGAACATACGTGCCATGTACTGATCGTCACGAGCATGTCGCTCGCCCAAAGTCAGCACTGGCCCGTATGTGGTGTCGGGGGCCTTAGTTTTTGTCACATCGAGGGCCCTCCGCTCCAACTACGGAATGTAATCCAAGGCTTCTTCCTAGACATCGAGGCCTCGGAGGAAGGTGGTGATGAGTCCGCCAAACCTGTATCTTTGGCCCTGGTGTAGTCTGGCTCTCTTCATGGCGGATATAATTACCTCCCCAACATTAATCTCAAGCCCTTTCATAAGGGCATACACCAAGCAGACACGGTCCCGGGTCACATCCGTCATATGAACTCCCGGGATCAAGCAAGAACATACAATTTTCAGCCATATTCTGGCCTCCTTATTCATCTGCAAATAAGGCAGAGTCTGGTGGTAACCCCTCTCCTTATGTCTACTCCATCGGGATGTGGATCGAGCCCCACACAACGTACGTCTGATATCGGCATATGGTGGGGTGATGTTTAGCTGGCGGAGAACGTGGGCGTCTGTGTCCCGCGCTCCAACGATGGCATTAAATTGCTGGGGTTCCAGAGTGACAATCTGCCCTCTGATTTTTATTGTGTGGCTTCTGATGGCCGAGTTCCAATTTGCGTAAAACTCTCGGACCAAATGAAGGTTGCACTCCTTGGGCTCCTGAAATATAAAGCTGAGCCCAACTGCTTCAATCCTTTGCACAATACGGGGGAACTCCTGTGCTAGTGGTTCCCATGCAATATGTTCTTCCGGGAAGTACTTGCTCTCCTTATGCTTAGCATACCATTTCTTTCCTTTCTCGGTTACCCATCTTGTTCTGTATTGGCGGCGTTGGCCGCGCGGAACAGCTGGTGCAGCTGGGACTGTGGTGCCCAATCTCATTCTTTTTCTGTCGGTGCCTGAGGTAGAAGCACCCTTGCCCTTATCCTGTCTACTAGCCATTGTACCTGTCAATATAAATTAACAAGCACAAAGTTAAGCTATAAAGATGTTAACTTAGGCTAAGGTTGGGTTACACAACGTTTACCCCACACTTAGGCCTTAGCTACTTTTACAAAACTATGGCAAGGATAACTCTACTTACACCAAAGACAACAACTATCCAATTTATGCTTAGTGCGTTCACAAAAAATTTCGACAGCATAACGGTTAGCGTACTACTCAGACTTCATACAGCTAATCCCAATCGTACTATCGCTAACAATTCAATCATCGCACTTAGCAACAAAAACAACAAATAAAAACAATGATAAAAACATTCCATATACAAACGAATCCAATTAATCAAACCAATTTACACCATTTTCGCATTTTCCCCAACAATTCGAGAATTCATCTTCCTATAACATTCACACAATATTTACAATGACTTATCTCAATTTACAAACACACCCCGGCATCTAATTTATCGAATTATCAAGTCACCCAAGTCAAATTCAACAACCCATGCCCTAGAATACAATTCTACAATCAAATTCGAATTATTTACGTAATCGATAAGTTCAAACGCTAATTACAACAATCCGAACATATATCAATCACAAATAACTCAACATCATGTTAAATTGCTACTTGGGGTGATATATCTCACCTCACATGCCCAAATTCGACTAAAATCGCCAAAACTTTGAGAGAAACGAGGAAAATGTACCTTTGAGTTGAAGAACCGAAGAAACTTGACGTATTCCTTGCCTAATAGCGTGGCACGTTGGTTGGGGAGGGGGATTTGGGTGTTTTGGTCGCGGAGAGTAGAAGAAATGGGGAAAAATTGGGCAAAATCGGGGTTAATTTAAAGAAAAACACGCAGGTCACCCGGCAACCCGATGTGACCCGGCACCAAATATAAGGCAACGTGTCACGGAGGGTAACGCGGAGCCCCTCCTTCGTGACACGGAGCCAACGCGATGGCTCTCTGGAAATTTTAAAAATCCGGATTTTTCCTTCAACGTGTCACGGAGGGTAACGCGGAGCCCTCCCTCTGTGACACGGAGCCAACGCCCCAGTGCACTGTTTCTTCAATAAAATTATTTTTTCATACCTTGCCTTATTTTTCCCGCTTCCATGCATATTTTTCTCCGTTTGACCTGAAAATCACTTCACTAAATGAAATTGGTTAGATTAATAGATTTCCCTAACTAAAATGAAAAATATTAACTAAAACAAGAATCTAAACCTAATCAAGAAAAGAAAAATAAAAAAAAAATTATTTACACTAAGAAAAGAAAGAAAGAAAATATTTTTCACGGGTTGCCTCCCGTGCAGCGCCTGGTTTACCGTCGCGGCTCGACGTCCATTATGCTCAATTATCTACTAGGGTGAGGGACGATTTTTCACGATCCTTGTCCTCCCCCCAGTAGTGCTCAACCTCATCTGGTGGCCTTCCTGTTAACTCTCGGGCATCATTCATTATATTAGCATTCCCATGATCAATCACATTGATCACCGAGAGTTCCTCATTTACAATCGGGAGCTTGGGTGCTTTGTACACGTCAAACACTTCTATCTTGTCATGTGCCCACATTGTAAGTTGACCCGCAGCTACATCAATTAATGCTTTTCCGGTTTCCAAAAAGGGTCGTCCCAAAATAAATGGGACTTCAGCATCTGGTTCAAAGTCCAGAACAATAAAATCGACTGGAAAAATGAGGTAGCCCACTTGCACTAACACATCCTCAACAATGCCATCCGGCTTAGCTAAGGACCTGTCCGCTAGCTGCAAGATTACCGTTGTAGGTCTAGGACTCCCTAGACCTAACTTTCTGAATACCGAAGATGGCATCAGATTTATACTTGCCCCCAAGTCGCATAATCCACGAGCTCGGA
The DNA here is from genome assembly GCA_035772735.1 of Datura wrightii. Classification (NCBI taxonomy): domain Eukaryota; kingdom Viridiplantae; phylum Streptophyta; class Magnoliopsida; order Solanales; family Solanaceae; genus Datura; species Datura wrightii. Next base: position 153,475,751 of record JASDFA010000018.1, read on the forward strand.
TACTTTGCCCAATAGTCAGCTGGATAGTAAAACTTCTAGGGTCTTTCAGTTTCGTGGGCAGTCTATTCTGAATCCGGGAAGTGCATTCCTCCGTTAAAGCCACCGTGGCATACTCAGTCAAACGACTTTTGTTAGCCACGATGTCTTTAATATATTTTGCATACTTTGGCACTCCCTACAAGACATCAACAAGAGGTAAGTTAACATGTACCTGTTTAAGCACCTCCATGAATTTCTTGAAACACGCCTCCTCCTTGTGTTTCTTAAGTCGTTGAGGGACCGGGGGTGGAGGCCTTTCTAATTCTGCTTCTTTAGTCTTCCCCCTATCAGAACTTTGTTCCTCCTCAACATCTGCTGCTCCTAACTTTTGAGGCGGTCTTTCCGGTTCCACCTCCTTCAACTGTAAACCACTCCTCGTGGTCACCGCATTAACCTGCTTCGGATTAGGATCCGTGTCGCTAGGTAGTCCTCCTCTGGGTCTTGTATTTTGGGCACTAGCAAATTGCCCAAACTGACATTCAAGAGCCTTGGTCGCCAACTGATTATTCTTCACTTCGGCTGCCAATTTAACATAGTCAGCCTGCAATTGTGCCTGATTAGCGATCATGGTTTTGAACATCTCCTCAATGGTCGGTGATGGTGGTGGAGGAGGGGCATTGTGATTTCTGAATTGAGCTTGTTAGCTTTGTTGCCCTCCTTGATTTCTCTGCATACCCTGACCAGAACCTTGGCCTTGTTGGGTGTTGCTACCCCACGAAAAATTTGGATGGTTCCTCCAATTTGAGTTGTTGCCACTACCAAACTGCTGTTGATTTCTCTGTGCATTGCCCACAAAGTTAACAGAATCAGGATTTGCACCACAACATTCAGCTGAATGCTCACTACTACCACACACTTCACACCACATCTGCTGGACTGCCTTGACTGAAGCTGAAGGCTGGTTCAAGTTCATATTGCCGAAGTGATTGTTTAACTGATTTTGCAAGGCAGCTATCTGTGAAGCGATAGCTGTGAATCCATCCACTTCAAGCACTCCCGCTGCTTTCCTTGCTCCACCTCGAGATGAATCTGCATTCCATTCTGGATTGCCCTGTGAAATTCGGTTGAGCAAAGTGTACAGCTCCTCGTAAGTCTTTTCCAGCGCTTACCCTCCAGCTGCTGAGTCTAAAAGAATTTTAGTGTGGGGTTCCAAACCCTCAATAAATGTGTGTACCAACACCTCATTGGACTGATGATGATGAGGACAGTCCCGCAACATGGATTTAAATCTTTCCCAGGCTTGATATAGATTTTCTCCCTCCCTCTGTTTAAAACTTAGAATTTGACTTCTAAGTCTGGCTGTTTTACCAGAAGGGAAAAATCTAATCAAAAACTTCCGTGTAAGATCATCCCACGTTGATATAGAATTGGGTGGTTCAGCTTTTAACCACCTCTTGGCTTCACCAAGTAAGGAAAACGGAAATAAGGTGAGCCGAACATAATCAGGTGACACTCCAGTGGGTATGTAAGTGTCACTTATCTCCAAAAGGTTTTGGAGATGTTGTTGTGGATCTTCATGAGGGAGACCGGTAAATTTCCCGCTTGTGTGCAAGAGTTGCACCATATTCTGCTTTAATTCAAACCTCCCTCCAGGCTCTGGTTTGCGGATGCTAGAATGTGCATTGCTAGCGTGTGGGATTGCCACCTCGCGAACCGGCCTAGCTGCTGCTTCATCGGGCACTAATACTGCCCTTACAACTGGTGGATGTTGCTGCTCCATAATAGATTGTCGGAACAACTGCAGCTTCTTTTGTAGAGCTTCTCTACGTTGACTATGAAATTCACGTTCAGGCTCTAAGTAAGATTCCACCAGCTCTTTGTCCCTTGCCAGTGTTCACAGAAACAAAATCTGCAAAATACAGGCTAAGACCAAGTTGTTAACACTTAAGAAAATAAAAATAAAAATACAGTAAATTTACACTAAACACAATTTCACAAATCGCCTAGCCTCCCCGGCAACGGCGCCAAAAACTTGTTCGGCTTTTTCGGTTGGTATTATATATTATAAACCGACACGCAAGCGCACGTGGTCAAACAAGTAATAAAGTGGCTAAGTAAGCCAAGTATCGATCCAAGGAGGCTCAGGATATGTAAAATTTGCCTAAGTATACTATATTCTTATCTTACTTCTAATTATGCTAACAACAACGTAACCAACAGTTAAATGAGTTTTTGTTTATAAAATATGTACTAAAACTATTAACAATTATTTACTGTGAATTTAAACTATGGATATGAGCATGCCAAGGTTAAGAACAAGTAATGAATTCGATTATAATAATAATTTGGTTAATCTCTTCTTCATGTTGCTAGCCAAGAACAGTAGCCTAGAAATTAAAACTCTCGTATTTAATTTCACTTAAGAATCATAAACCATTCGTCTACATTTCTGTGATCAAATGCAATTTACGACCTAGCAATACAATTCCGGTTCCTAAATTGAATAATACGGCTTTCAAGTATATTTCTATCAGGAAAGCACATCAAAACCCAATTTTCCCAAATCAAGTTAAGAACAATACCCTATTAATTCACAACTTTCCAATTTCTTGCTCTCTCGAGTGAAATTGGACTTTTTAGATGTACATTAATGTCGGCCAAGCACTAATGCAATAAGAACAAGAATTAATAGAACAACATGAAAGAAGAAGAAGAAAACCATATCATTTACAATCAAAATTCACTACACATGTTCAAAACCTTAGCAAGGAAGAGAATTAGCCACTCATTTGTGGATTGATCATCCTAAAACAAGTGTAAATCATACATACAATTGATTGAAAGAAGAAAGGAAGAGAAGAAATCCCTTAGCTTTTTCGTCCCTCAACTGCTGCTAACCCACGTCCTAGCTCCACCAAGTCTGAACTAATTAAAATAAACCTAAGTGTGCTATTTATACTAGAGGGAAATTTTTCCCGGAATAACAAGCAACGTGTCACGGAGCTCAACGCGGAGCACTGCCTCCGTGACACGGCATGGACGCGGACCTTCACTGGAAATCCAGGATCCGGTAAAATAGCCTCAACGTGGCACGGAGGCCAACGCGGAGGCCTATCTCCGTGCCACGGAGCTGTCGCGAGGCCTCACTGGAATTTGCCATTTAATTTCCTCTCCAGGCAGTGTGCCTCCGCGATGGTAGCGTGGCACGGCTCCATCGCGGAGCCCCTATAATTTGTGCATTCCAATATCTTTTCCACGCTCGTATCCAAGTCCAACTCCGATATAGTTCCAACATGCATTTTAGCTCCTAAAAATCATATTTTCCTGCAAAACAAATGCTAATCATGTTGGTTAGTATAAATTCACCTTTTATTTCCAATTACATGAGAATATATACATATTGCACACAAACAAGGCGAAAATAATACGTTTGAGTATCACTTGGGCATATAAATCTGCCCAAGATCATGGGCCATACTAAAGTAAACCATCCAGAATGGGATGATGAAAAAAAAAGGGAAACAATGTCCATGAGTTGATGGGATGTGTTGAAAAGGCGCTTAAGGATGCTAGTGGCTATTATTGGCTAATCCAATATTTACTAGTTCCATAGCTTCCATTACAACCCATTAAAGTCCTACGTGATCTTACATCGCACTTCTTTATATTAGTGGAGTAATACAGTAAGGGCAAGCTTATGGGTCATGACATGATGCATGTGAATTCTTTTGGGAGAGAGAGTGAAATTGTGTGTACATGCCCCTGCTTGAATGATTGTGTGTCACATGACCAAAAAGGGGAAGATTCACTTGAGTTGTGTGGGCACATGCTTGATAAAAGATTGATTTTCGTGTCGGATATCTTGATTAGCTGATTTGCATGAGTTTGCCGAGATCGAGAGTCGATTCTTAAAGTCTAGAAAGTCTTAATGTATTTAAGGTCATTGCATTGATAAGACCATGCATGGTTTCTTGATGATTTGCTGTATTGAATAATCGGTATGACCGTAGCTTAAATTGTCGAACCATAGTAGCGAGGTTGGGATGTAAATTGCATGAATTATATGTTTGTTGTTCGAGGACGAACAAGGATTTAAGTGTGGGGTAAGTGATCTTGGGAAAATTTATATGCCCAAGTGATACTTGAAAGTACCATTTTCGCCTTGTTTATCTAGCAATGTGTATACATTTTCATGTAATTGGTAATAAAATGTGAATTTATACTAACCAACATGATTAGCATTGTTTTGCAGGTAAAATGTGATTTCAAGAAGCTAAAATGCATGTTGGATGATATCGGAGTTGGACTTGGATGCGAGCAAGGGAAAAGGCATTGGACAACAGGAATTAAAGGGGCTCCGCGATGGAGCCGTGTCACGCTGCCATCGCGGAGGCATTCTGCCTGGATGGGAAAATTCACCCAATTTCCAGTGGAGGTCCGCGTTTGCTCCGTGGCATAGAGCCAGTGCTCCACGATGCACGCCGTGCCACGTTGAGCTTGAATTCCCGGACCCCCAGTTCCATTGAGGGTCCGCGTTCATGGCGTGTCACGGAGGCAGTGCTCCGCGATGCACTCCGTGACACGTTGCTCATTATTCCGGGAAAAATTCCCAACAGTATAAATAGAACACTTAAGTTCATTTTTTTCATAATTCAGACTTGGTGGAGCAAGGATGTGGGTTACAGGCAGTTGAGGGACGAAAAGTTCAGGGTTTTTTCTCTCTTTCTTTCTTCTTTAATTCAATTGATTGTATGATTAACACTCGTTTTATGATGATTAATCCACAAATAAGTGGCTAATTCCCCTCCTTGCTGAGGTTATGAACACTTGTGATGAAATTTGATTATTGATTATCTGGTTTTTCATCTTTTCTTCCATGTTGTTCTATTAATTCTTTTTCTTACTGTATTGGTGTGTGGCCTACATTAATGTACATCTAAAAAGTCCGATTTCACTCGAGAGAGCACGAAATTGAAAAGTTGTGAATTAATAGGATATTGTTCTTTACTTGGTTTGGGAAAATTGAGTTTTAATGTGCTTTCAGGATAGAAATATACCTAAAAGTCGTATTAGTCAATTTAGGAACCCGAATCTTATGGCTAGGACATGAATTGCATTTGATCACAGAAATGTAGACGGATGGTTCATGATTCTTAAGTGAGGTTAAATACGAGAGTTTTAATCTCTTGGCAAATGTTCTTGGCTAGCAACAGGAAGAAAAGATTAACCAATTTATGATGATAATCAATTTCATTACATGTTCGTTTAACCTCAGCATGCTCTTATCCATAGTTCAGATTCAAAGTAGATAATTGTTCTTAGTTTTAGTATAAAATTTATCAAACAACTTATCAACTTTTTGGTTACGTTGTTGTCGGCATATTTAGAGGTAAAATATAGTATACTTGAGCAAATTGCACTTAACCCAAGCCTCTGTGGGATCGATACTTGGCTTACTAAAGCCACTTACTACTTATTCAACCACGTGCACTTGCGTGTCATTTTGTATATCCACAAACAACCCAAACAAACTTCAACAAAAAACAAGAAACAAACGTAAAATACAGACTAGCAAAACAAAATTCTAACCTACAAATGATTAAACAATATTCAAGTCCCTAGCAATGGCACCAAAAACTTGATGTCACCCAAGCACACGTGGCCGTCAAGTAATATAGGATTGTTAATCCCAGATATTATACCCACAGGGACTAGTCAATTTAATCGTTATAAGGTTGTCACTTTAATTTCACTAATCTACGAAATAAATAAATTGGAGATTGGGTTGAGAAAATTAAAATACTAAACTTCAAATGTAAAGATTAAATAAAACTAATGCAAACTTGATTGTATTTCGATATTGACGACAAATTAGGGCAATGGCACTTGGTTGGTTTCAAGTTGAGTTTTCCAAACGTAATTAAACAAGCATAATTCTTTCTACGGTTGTTAGTTACAAGTTACTATCCCATTTCTTGCCACTATCCCTAGCATCCAAGAACTATCTCATGAACCCTAACGCCTACATCCCTATGGTCGCAAGAGAACATGAAACGATGATTATGCATACTTGTATTTCAACTAAACGGGGTTGAAGGGTATATCCCTATCCTCAACAACAACTTCTATCTTATCACCAATGGGTTCAAATGTCTTTGAATTCCCATTCTGTATTTATTTTTAACCCTTTTGATTCCCTTTTCCAAGTTCAATCGAAAGCCAACAAATTACTTACAAGGTGATCAATCTCATAAATAATAAATAAAACAAACAAATACAAAAAACCATAGAAAAGAATCAAAACCCAAGTTTATTACGCTTTCAAAGAATCAACCATCCACCATGGCCACAAACCTAGATTATAAGTTTAGCCACTCATAGACAAGCGGAGAAAACGAATAAGTAGTCATCATCATACGAAATATGAAGTAAAGAAGAGAAAACCTAGTTGTAGAACTTTGTATTCCTTCCAAATAACTAACAAGCTTTCATGAACAAAATATGGAAAAGAAAATGAGACGAGACTCCTCTCTGGCGTCTCAGCCTCTTTCAAATGTCAAAAGTTGTCAAAAGATTGATAAAAGATGTGTAACAAACGACTTAGTCCTCATATTTATGGGTGAGCCTTCAAATGATTCTTCTTCCCTTCAAGACAGCTTAAAATCACCATTTTTCACCCCGGAATGGGCCTGGCGCGCCGCCTCTCCTATCTCGCCACAACTTAGTCAAATTTTCAGCAATTTTCAACTCCAGAAAAGCCCTGGCACACTGCCCCAGCCATAGCACCAACCTGAGATTTTCTTCTTTGAAGTTTGAGGGTTGGTACTGGGCACCAGACTGTGAATTTATTTCTCTGAAGTTTGGGATGGTGCCCCACACTAGACCCATCTGATTCTCAAATCTTCATTCCTTGTATCATTTTGAGCTCCTTTTGCTTAGTTTTCTGCTCAAATCAACTAAAATCATTCATTAGCACATAAAACACACGCATACATGAATTTAAGCATAAATTAAGGATTATAAACTCAAAACATGACCAAGTATGGATAAAAACTTGGCAAATGGGTATTGAAATTTGCCCAACATCAGTAACCCTATTTGAGATGATGGATAAAGGAACTCCATACAACTGAACTAACTCCTGAATGTACAATCTAGCATAATCGTCAGCTGAATTGGTAGTTTTGACTGGTAAGAAATGAGCTAATTTGTTCAACCTGTCCATAATCACCCATATAGAGTCACACTGTCGATTTGTACGAGGCAAACCTGTAATGAAGTCCATATTAATTTCTTCTCACTTCTAAGTATGAATGCTAACATCCTAATGCATACCCCCAGGTCTTTGATGCTCAACTTTCACTTGCTGGCAACTCGAACACTTAGCCACAAACTCCGCTATGTCCTTCTTCATGCCATTCCACCAATAGACTTCCCATAGATCATTGTACATCTTGGTGGCACCTAGGTGGATAGCATACTGAGAGACATGAGCGTCGCTCAATATCCGCTCGCCCAAGTCATCTACAGCTGGCACACATAATTGGCCCTGATATCAGTGTATACCATCACCCCCTTGGGAGAAAATCTCCACCTTCTGATTCCAGACGACTTCCTTTAACTTCACTAGAATAGGATCCTTATCTTGCCTATCCTTGACCTTGGTCACTAATGAGTTGGTAATTTACCAACTCATTAGGCTCTTAAGCATGAGCTTTAGCTTAGTTTTCAAGTTATTTAGATGAATTTTATGCCCGTTTTGCCTTTTTATGTGTAGGTATCTGAGTTGAAGAGAGAGAGCAAGAATTGGAGTAAAAAGGATGAAATCAGGTGAAAATCGATGCTCCACCGAAGCACACTGGCTAAACCCCATTCAAACGCAGATAATCAGTGATTTGAGGAGAAATTGCAACCGGCGGCTGCGGACATCAACTAGTGACTCGCCGGTTAAGTCGCCGAACGAATGTTAGATCTTGTTGGACTGAGGAGGATATTAATTGGAGAATCGCGGATGAAAGCCGGTGAACCGCCAAAGATGTAGCAAAGTGGTCCTAGAACATTACTAGAGTGTAGAAGGAAATGAACGATGGTTCACGGAATGCAATCGGTAAACCGCCGATTCCACCGCAAGTGAATAAACGCCTGAACAGAGGCAATTACATCTAGCACAGAAAAAGAGGAGATTGGCTGCCTTATTTTTGTATATAGTCTAGAAGAAAATACTCTGTACAAAGTTTTCAGCTTTTTGAAAATTCCTTTTGCTTTTGAGAGAGAAGAACCTCATTGGAGGAGTTTGTTGAATATTGCTTTTCCTATTTATATCTTATTTCTTAGCAAGGTATAACCATTGTTGCAGAAATATTTTTGAGTTTGATTTTGCTTGCTCTTAGTAATGAAATCATTGAGTTTATTAATGAATATACTCTTTAGTTTCTTAATCATGGGTAGCTAAATCATGAACTAGAGGTGTGTAATGTTGGGTGCTTAATCAGATTTGGTATTATTAGATTCATATCAATATTGCTTAATTAGTGTAAATTTGTTGAGTTCTCTCTGATTTATAATTAATGATCCATAGTTGCAAATATGTGTCTACTTTTCTTACTTGATTTTAGCTTGAAAGAGAAGAAATCAAGTATTGGGAGAGAATTTGATGGTGGGAATGGATGTGATTGTGTGGAGTTGGGATAGAAAGATCCAAAACTCATATTCATAATCCTAATTAGTGGTTGATGACTAGAGATAGCTCAGCTATTAATACAAACTCTATTGGCTAATTGAATTATGTCTTGAGGTTTGAAAGGACTAGAGTAAAAGGTGTCCATGAGGTTGAAAAACCTAGGGTGCCATCTCGTCCAAAGTTAATTACACTTATTCACAATGATTTGATGAGCTAGCATATCCTCATTTGATTAGCACCCCATCTACTCCAGACCTCTAGTCTTCACTCATTATTGTCTATCACTTTTGGTTATTTTGCTATAATGGCGAGCTGGTTTTGAATCCATAATATTGTTGACTTCATTTTCCCCAAAAAAATTTACTATTTTATTTCCCTTGATCGGTGCGAGTTAATTCAAATTTCCTAGAATAATGCTAGCGCAAATCATTCGCTAGTCTCTATGGGATTCAATCCTGACATCCGTTGGAAATATTTGTTTTTGAGCAACGACCGTGTATGCTCTCTCGTTAAGAGGGGTGTAGTTTGGATGTTATCAGTCACCAATGACGATTCTGACCCATCCTAAACAATGACACCATTATCTGTTGAGTCAACAAGGTGTACCCCTAAACAAGAAAACTTGTGGACATCCTTTGCTAACTCCTTCCTCCCATCCTCAACATGTGATACACTCTCCATGGACAGCCTACTAAGAGCATCCTCCACTATATTGTCTGTCACACCCCGCTTTGGGGGGTATGACTGGCACCTGGTGCCCTACTAGGACCTGAACTGCTAGACTACTGATCCTGAGAACATCTGGTGCCTGGCTGGCTCTAACTCAGATTCAGGGAAACAACGGGCTATATAACGGCTGTAAATACAGCCTCCGGCCGACTCGGCCTATAGCCACCTGTACCTATACTAACAGCTAACAAGAAACATATCAATATAGGGGAGCCTATGCGGGCCAACAAGGCCACCATACTGTCTAGTTATCTGTAACTCAACAATGAAATATTGGAAAGCTACGTGACCGGCAAGGTCACCACTACTGTCAAGCTATGGCCCCACACGGCCAACATAAAAGAAACAGAAGTACTAACAGCTATACAACTACATGGCCTCACACGACCGACTTATCTGACCACAGGGAAATATATATAGACTGCAAGCCTCTAAGAATACTGATAAGATGGTCGGGACAGGGCCCCAGCCTACCCATGCTGTACAACAAAAGAAAAGGGATAAACCTCTAGCTATCTAGCTCTGGATGACTGGAGCTGATGACCCTCTGAGCTGGCTAGAATAACGAGGTACCGGCCCCTCGTCTATGAGTACCTGTAGGAAAGTAATGCAGCGCCCCCAAGGGGCATCAGTACCACTGGTACTGAGTATGTAAAACAATAACTGAAAGAAATATCTGAAAACAACAACACAACTGATGGAACTGAAATAGGAAGGAATAGACTAACTGACTGAAAATGTAAAACTATGCCTACTCTTAACTATACTGGAAGGAGTAGGAGTCATACCTGGAGATGTATCGTTCTACTGTCGATTTACTCGTATCTCGTGTAACATGGCATAACATAGCATAACATAACATACCACACACAAACCTTACCCTGCCCCCATAAGCCGGGAGGTACAACCAACACGCAATCTATACCCCTACCCCGGTCGTCCCATCTCCTATAATAACTATAAGCATCTTGCCGGTCCCCTGGGTATGCACTTGGGCTCACTGAGCCCCTGACTATAACTGTACCTGAGTCCGGAGGACTCCTGAATCAACACCCCGGGCGTACCCGCTCGACGAGGGTGTATAAGGGCCGACCAAGGCACAATATGGGGAAAACTGGCATCCCATCTTCGTCCCCTGTGGGACGACATACCACTCCATAGAGCGACGTATCCTCGTCCTCTGGCAGACGAGTCGATACAGCTATTAACCCTGGGGCGGTCATGGATGCTAGGTAATCCAACCCCAAGACAATACAGTGGTCTCAACTAGTAATACTATCTGAATATACCACATACTGAAGCTAATGATAATAAAGTATTTGTACATACTGTATGCTGAACTAGTGATAGTGATATGTACATATTTAATACATGCTGAGACTGATAATAGTATATATATAAATATAATCTTCTGCCATACTGTACTGAGTCTAATGCTGGACAAGATATAGTTTTTCTGCTGGAAACCATGTTGTATAACTGAGTTTCTATAGTAACGTGATTTACTATTTCTAACATGCTTTCTAAACTTCATTTTAACCTATCATTCTACTTCTGAGATGCCTTACAAGTATTTACATTGCTTTACTAGGTTTCAGCTGAGTACGATAATATCCTAACATTCTTTACTAAATCACATACTAGGCATGTTGTAAAGTTCCTAACACTCGTATTAGAATTTATATCGTGCTAGCAAGTTTCACGCTATACATAACATGATGCTTCCAATATCGTACCAACATTCGTAATAAACATAACACACGACTTCTGAACATTCTACTGGCCTTTAAACTACTTTACTATACCGAGACTACTAGCTTGCCGAGGAAACTAGCTTTACATACCTTCACTTCTGATTTCCCGACTAACCGGCGTAGCTTGGTCAGTATTTCAGCTATTCCTCCCAACTGCATTCATATGTATATCAATTAGTACTAAATGCAACTTTATTCTGAAGGACGACATCACTTTCGATATAATTATAGCCTAAACTTAGGCTTATCGAAAGACGGTCGAAAACTCGCTATTTTCCAGAAGTCCAGAAGGGAGAAGTATTCACTTCACAGCTAGGAACACATAGACACTAGTTTGGAGCAATTCCACTTAACTTAGTCCAGTAGCTCAACGATTCGTCGGCCGTATTTCGTGAAACTAAATCCATAGGAATGCTCTCTGCTGCTAAATACCTCGGTATCTAAGGTTAATTTGAGTTTGGACAACGTTTGGCAGTGTAATCGAGCGATAATATATTTACCCTCTTCGTCTTCCTCTGTTTTGCTGCATTTTCTGGAAATTTCAAATGTTTTAAATGAATTAAAACCGGAGTGGGGCTTTATATACTTGGGCCTGGACAGGCCCAACGTGTCACGGAGCCAACGCGGAGGCTCCACCTCTGTGACACGTTGCCATCGCGGAGGGGCTCTACCTCGGCTCCTTCCGTGATGGTTCGACAGGTTATCTGTCCGATCCTTTCCCGGGCCTTTCTCTAGCACGTATGGCTTTCAAATATGCCCAACCATCGTGCGAATAGGCCATCTAGGTGTCGGAAATCTTACGGGGAATAACATTCTCCCCCCCCCCCCTTAAGAACATTCGTCCTCGAATGGAAACTACTATCTAGAGGACTTCTCAATTTACTTATTTAGAAAAAATTTCAGCAGAGTCTCCCCCGTAATATGGACTATACCAAAAACCTGAAACGCAGAAAAGTCCAATACAGGTACTGCACACAATACTTTAGGATTCACTGGATAGCTAAGCTTCAATCTTTCTCATTTGTTCATATACAACTATAAGGTATTGCATAAGTAATAATACGGACATACCTATCGCCTGACTAGACCTGGAATAAGTGAGGATATCTGGTCTTCATATCTTCCTCCGCCTCCTAAGTCATCACCTCTCGGTTTCTGTTACGCCACAATACCTTGACAGACGCAATATCTTTAGTCCTCAACCTACGAATCTATCTATCTAGGATAGCTACTGGAACCTCTTCATAGGCCAGCCTTTCTGTAACCTGGATATCCTGGATTAGGACTGCTCTGGACGGGTCTCCTATGCATTTCCTCAGCATAGATACATGAAAGACCGGATGAACGGATTCTAATTCTGGAGGCAAGTTCAACTCATATGCTACTCGGCCTATCCTTCGACGAATCTGATAAGGCCCAACAAACCTCAGGCTGAGCTTTCCTTTCTTGCCGAATCTCATCACCCCTTTCATCGGAGACACTTTCAAAAATACCCAGTCATTCACATCAAACTCCAAATCTCTGCACCGCACATCTGCATATGATTTCTGGCTGCTCTGTGCAGTCAGTAAACGTTCTCGGATAAGCTTTACCTTCTCCTCTGACTACTGAACAATGTCTGGCCCAACTAATGCTGATTCTCCTATTTCAAACCAGCCATCCGGCGATCTGCATTTTCGCCCGTATAAAGCCTCAAAAGGTGCCATTTGGATGGCTGAGTGATAGCTGTTATTGTAGGCAAATTCAATTAACGGCAAATGCTCATCCCAGCTACCACCGAAATCTAGCACACACGCTCGCAACATATCTTTGAGCGTCTGAATTGTGCGTTCAGCCTGTCCATCTGTCTGAGGATGGAATGCTGTGCTTAGATTAATCTGCATTCCCATACCTCTCTGAAACGACCGCCAAAATCTAGCCATAAACTGTGCTCCTCTGTCTAAAATAATGGATACTGGTACTCCATGTAACCTGACTATCTCTCGGATATACAATTCAGCATAATCTTCGGTCGAGAAACTAGCTCTTACTGGCAGGAAATGAGCTAATTTTGTCAATCTGTCAACTATCACCCATATAGAGTCATATTTGTGTTTAGTTTGGGGTAATCCTGCTACAAAATCCATATTCACTGCTTCCCATTTCCAGAGAGGTACAGCTATATCCTAAATCAAACCGCTTGGTTCCTGATGTTCTGCTTTCACCTGTTGGCAGTTAGGACACTGGGCTACAAATTCAGCAATTTCTCTTTTCATACCTGGCCACCAGTAGTTTTCCTTGATATCATGGTACATTTTTGTCGCACCAGGGTGAAGAGAATAACGAGCGTAATGTACCTCGTTCATAATCTGCTGGCGGAGCCCTGAAACATCTGGAACACATAGGCGACCTTTACATAACAGCACTTCTCCCTCAATTACCTGAAAATCTGGCGCTTTACCCTGCTGGATCAGGTCAGGATCCTCACATTGCCGTTCTTTCACTTCCACAACTAATGATGACACGGCTGTGTCCTGTATTACTGCACTAACGTCCTCTGTTTTTGCTACACGAACGGCTAGGCTAGCTAACTGATGTATCTCTCTGACCAATTCCCGCTGCTCGGGCTGCAAATATTCCAAACTCCCCATGGACTTATGACTGAGAGCATCTATTACAACATTGGCTTTTCCTGGGTGGTATAAAATATTCACATCATAATCCTTTAACAGCTCCAACGAGCGGCGCTGCCGCAGATTCAACTCCCTTTGAGTGAAGATGTACTGTAGGCTCTTGTGATCTGTGAAAATATCAACATGGATGCCATACAGGTAATGCCTCCACATCTTCAAGGCATGGATTACTGCGGCTAATTCCAGGTCGTGGGTAGGGTAATTCTTTTCATGTTTCCTCAGCTGTCTGGAAGCATAAGCAATCACCTTACCATGCTACATCAACACACAACCTAATCCGACGCTTGATGCATCGCAATACACCGAATAACCTTATGTACCTTCCGGCAATGCTAACACTGGGGCGGAGGTTAATCTGTCTTTCAGTTCTTGGATGCTCTGCTCGCATGCCTCTGTCCACTGAAACTTTGCTGCTTTCTGTGTCAGTTTAGTCAGAGGTGCCACAATAGTTGAGAACCCTTCAACGAACCTCCTGTAATATCCTGCTAATCCCAGAAAGCTATGGACTTCAGTCGGAGTGGTAGGCCTAGGCCATGATTTAACTGCTTCTATTTTCTGCTTGTCAACTTGTAAACCAGCATCCGACACAATATGCCCTAAAAAGGCTACTGAATTAAGCCAGAATTCACACTTAGAAAATTTAGCATATAACTGGCGGTCCCTGAGAATCTGGAGCACTGTCCGCAAATTAGTCCGGTGATCTTCTTCAGAGCGAGAATACACCAGAATGTCATCAATGAATACTATTACGAACAAATCCAGGAAGGGTCTAAAAATACTGTTCATCAGGTCCATGAAGATTGTCGGGGCATTCGTTAACCCGAAGGACATGACTAGAAATTCAAAGTGTCCATATCTGGTCCTGAACGCTGTCTTAGGAATATCTCTTTCACGTACTCGAACCTGGTGATATCCGGACCGCAAGTCAATCTTAGAAAAGTATCTGGTTCCCTGCAACTGATCAAATAAGTCATCAATTCTAGGAAGCGGGTACTTGTTCTTCACTGTAACTTTGTTCAATTGCCGATAGTCTATGCACATACGGAGTGAGCCATCTTTCTTTCTTACAAACAGAACTGGCGCACCCCATGGTGAAGTACTCAGTCTAATAAAACCTTTATCCAACAAGTCGTTCAGCTACTCCTTTAATTCTCTGAGTTCTGCAGGAGCCATACGATAGGGAGGAATTGATATCGGCTGAGTGCCTGGTAACAAGTCAATAGATAAATCTATTTCCCTTTCTGGGGGAATACCAGGTAACTCATCGAGAAACACATCAGGGAACTCGTTCACCACCGGAACAGACTGGAGTGTCGGAGATTCTGCTCGGACATCCTGAACTCTGACCAGATGGTAAATACATCCCTTAGATATCAATTTCCTCGCCTGAAGGTAGGAAATAAACCTACCTTTTGGCGTAGCGGTGCTGCCCTTCCAGTCCCGCACTGCTTCTCCTAGAAAGTGGAATCGGACCGTCTTGGTCCAACATTCAACATTGGCAAAGCATGGCACTAGCCAATCCATACCCATTATGGCATCGAAGTCTATCATTTCTAACTCGACCAGATCTATTGTGGTCTGACGGTCAGCAACCTCTACTGTATACCCTCGGTAAATTCTGCTAGCTACAATAGAGTCACCGACGGGCGTGGATACTAAAAAGGGTTGTTGCAATAATTCTAGTGCAATATTGAACTTTCGTTCCACAAATGGAGTAATGTAGGACAAAGTAGACCCTAGATCAATCAATACATAAGCAGGGTGTGAGCAGATAGTTAGCATACCTGTCACAACATCAGGTGACGCTTCTGAATCTTGCCTACCTGGTGAAGCATATGGGCGGCTTGGACCCGCACCTGCACTGGAGGCCTCTGATCTGCCCCAACCCCTGCCTGCTGAAACTGAGGGCCTGCGCCCTGTGCCCTGCCGAAGATGTTGTAGCTCGTCACCCTGCGGATGCCCTGTCCTGTCTATCCCGATCCTCTTGACCTCTGGCTGGGCAATCTTTCATCAAATGGCCTTCTTGGCCACAAATATAACATCCTGTGGAGCCATACCTGCATGCTCCAGGATGGCGTCGGCTGCATATAGGGCAAAGTGGTAAGGTATACCTACTCTGCTTCGCCCTCCTCTGTAATGGTGAATCTGCCATCTGCGAGCCTCTGCCAGTCTCTGACTGCCCCCTGCGGCTAAATCTACGCCTCTGCAGCTGTGGTGGAGGCGGGGGCCTGGGCGGCCTATCTAACAATCGTGGCCTAGGTCCTCCCCATGCCTCCCTCTGTAACTCAACTGGCCTGTCCCGGCGGCGCTGTTCCTATTTGGTCCTCCTGATCTCTCGATGCCGCTGCCTGATGCCCTCAATATTCTGGGCAAATGCTTAAACTCGGCCAATATCCATGTCCTCTCGCAGTGTGGCCGTAATACAAGTCTCAACATATTCTGGATTCAACCCCATGATAAAGCGGTGTACTCTGGATGTCGTGGTATCAACAAAGGCCGGTGCGTACCGGGCCAAAGAATCAAACCGCAAGGCATATTCCCGAACACTCATGGCCCCCTGCTCTAGATGTAGGAACTGGTCTACCCGGGCCTGTCGAATCTCCCGTGGCAAATAGTGATCCAGAAAAGCTCCTGAGAAGCTGGACCAGGTCGGAGGGGAAACATCTCTCCCTCGGGACCTTTCCCAGCTTTCATACCACAATACGGCGATGTCCCGTAACCGGAATGCTGCCAACTCAACTGATTCTGTGGGAGTGGCATGCATGACCCTGAAAATTCTCTGCATCTGATCTAGAAAATCCTGAGGGTCCTCTATCCGGTTCGTACCTGTAAACTGTGGGGGATTAAGAGCCAAGAACTCTCGGACCCTCGAACTACCGGGCCCTCCTGACGACTCCGCAACTGTAGACGGCATCGGCTGACGCTGAGCAGCCATCATCTATGCTAACATGACTACCGCACTCCTAACCTCCTGGTCGGAAGGTATCGGTATGGGGACTGCTGGAGGTAGTGTCGTCCCAAGTGGCTCATGATGTGGTGGAGACTGCTGAGAAGGCTGGGACGATGCCTCTGTAGTGCCCTCTGATCGGGCTGTTTCTAAACAAGGGTGAGGCATCCTGCTAGTGCCCTCCCCTACGGCAATATCTAAGCTCTGGCCTGTAAAAGGATGTTGCGGGTCTGACATTATCTGTAACCAAAGAATACAGTAAGCTTTAGGGACTCAACCCTATATTGTACCGCTCCACAGCACGACTGAACAAGAATAAAAGACAACCATTCTATCATGCCTTGCAGCCCCCTACCCATAGTATGTCGTTCACAACACATCCAAAGACAGCACTCTACTTAGCACGGCTTGCAGACTCCCTGGGATACGACCTGCTCTGATACCAAGTTTGTCACACCCCGCTTTGGGAGGTATGACTGGCACCCGGTGCCCTACTAGGACCTGAACTGCTAAACACTGAGCTTGAGCACATCTGGTGCCTGGCTGGCTCTAACTCAGATTCAGGGAAACAACGGGCTATATAACGGGCGTAAATACAGCCTCCGGCCGACTAGGCCTATAGCCACCTGTACCTATACTAACAGCTAACCAGAAACATTTCAATATAGGGGAGCCTATGCGGGCCGACAAGGCCACCATGCTGTCTAGTTATCTATAACTCAACAATGAAATATTGGAAAGCTACGTGACCGACAAGGTCACCACTACTGTCAAGCTATGGCCCCACACGGCCAACATAAAAGAAACAGAAGTACTAACAGCTATACAACTGCACGGCCTCACACGACCGGCTCATCTGACCACAGGGAAATATATACAAACTGCAAGCCTCTAAGAATATTGATAAGATGGTCGGGACAGGGCCCCGGCCTACCCATGTTGTACAACAAAATAAAAGGGATAAACCTCTAGCTATCTAGCTGCGGATGACTGGAGCTGATGACACTGTGAGCTAGCTGGAATAACAAGGTACCGACCCCTCGTCTATGAGTACCTGGAGGAAAGTAATGCAGCGCCCCCAAGGGGCGTCAGTACCACTGGTACTGTGTATGTAAAACAATAACTGAAAGAAATATCTGAAAACAACAACACAACTGATGGAACTGAAATAGGAAGGAATAGACTAACTGACTGAAAATGTAAAACTATGCCTACTCTTAACTATAGTGGAAGGAGTAGGAGTCATACCTGGAGATGTATCGTTATACTGACGATCTACTCGTATCTCGTTTAACATGGCATAACATAGCATAACATAACATAGCACACACAAACCTTACCCGGCCCCCATAAGCCGGGAGGTACAACCAACACGCAATCTATGCCCCTACACCGGTCGTCCCATCTCCTATAATAACTATAAGCATCCTGCCGGTCCCCTGGGTATGAACTTAGGCTCGCTGAGCCCCTGACTATAACTGTACCTGAGTCCGGAGGACTCCTGAATCAACACCCCGGGCGTACCCGCTAGACGGGGGGGTATAAGGGCCGACCAAGGCACAATATGGGGAAAACTGGCATCCCATCTTTCGTCCCCTGTGGGACGACATGCCACTCCGTAGAGCGACGTATCCTCGTCCTCTGGCGGATGAGTCGATACAGCTATTAACCTTGGGGCAGTCATGGATGCTAGGTAATCCAACCCCAAGACAATACAGTGGTCTCAACGAGTAATACTATCTGAATATACCACATACTGAAGCTAATGATAATAAAGTATTTGTACATACTGTATGCTGAACTAGTGATAGTGATATGTACGTATTTAATACATGCTGAGACTGATAATAGTATATATATAAATATAATCTTCTGCCATACTGTACTGAGTCTAATGCTGGACAAGATATAGTTTTTCTGCTGGAAACCATGTTGTATAACTGAGTTTCTATAGTAACGTGATTTACTATTTCTAACATGCTTTCTAAACTTCATTTTAACCTATCATTCTACTTCTGAGATGCCTTACAGGTATTTACATTACTTTACTAGGTTTCAGCTGAGTACGATAATATCCTAACATTCTTTACTAATTCACATACTGGGCATGTTGTACAGTTCCTAACACTCGTATTAGAATTTATATCGTGCTTGCAAG
Source organism: Datura wrightii (assembly GCA_035772735.1). Taxonomy (NCBI): domain Eukaryota; kingdom Viridiplantae; phylum Streptophyta; class Magnoliopsida; order Solanales; family Solanaceae; genus Datura; species Datura wrightii. The sequence continues at coordinate 153,494,670 of JASDFA010000018.1, forward strand.
TTTCACGCTATACATAACATGATGCTTCCAATATCGTACCAACATTCGTAATAAACATAACACACGACTTCTGAACATTCTACTGGCCTTTAAACTACTTTACTATACCGAGACTACTAGCTTGCCGAGGAAACTAGCTTTACATACCTTCACTTCTGATTTCCCGACTAACCGGCGTAGCTTGGTCAATATTTCAGCTATTCCTCCCAACTGCATTCATATATATATCAATCAGTACTAAATACAACTTTATTCTGAAGGACGACATCACTTTCGATATATATTATAGCCTAAACTTAGGCTTATCAAAAGACGGTCGAAAACTCGCTATTTTCCAGAAGTCCAGAAGGGAGAAGTATTCACTTCACAGCTAGGAACACATAGACACTAGTTTGGAGCAATTCCACTTACCTTAGTCCGGTAGCTCGATGATTCGTCGGCCTTATTTCGCGAAACTAAATCCGTAGGAATGCTCTCTGCTGCTAAATACCTCGGTATCTGAGGTTAATTTGAGTTTGGACAACGTTTGGCAGCGTAATCGAGCGATAATATATTTACCCTCTTTGTCTTCCTCTGTTTTGCTGCGTTTTCTGGAAATTTCAAATGTTTTAAATGAATTAAAACCAAAGTGGGGCTTTATATACTTGGGCCTAGACAGGCCCAACGTGTCACGGAGCCAACGCGGAGGCTCCACCTCCGTGACACGTTGCCATCGCGGAGGGGCTCTGCCTCGGCTCCTTCCGCGATGGTTCGACAGGTTATCCGTCCGATCGTTTCCCGGGCCTTTCTCTAGCACGTATGGCTTTCAAATATGCTCAACCATCATGCGAATAGGCCATCTAGGTGTCGTAAATCTTACGGGGTATAACATTGTCCTTGCCCGGATGATAAAGGAAACTCATGCAATAGTCCTTGAGAATTTTTAGCCACCTCCTTTGTGGCAAATTTAGGTCTTTCTTAGTGAACACATACCAAAGGCTCTTGTGATCTGTGAACATATCAACATGCACCCCATACAAGTAGTGCCTCCAAATCATCAATACAAACATTACAACTACCAACTCTAGGTCATGCATTGGATAACTCTTCTTATGAGTCTTAAGCTATCTAGAGGCATACGCAATGACCTTACCATGCTGCATCAACAAACAATCAAGAACAACCCTAGAGGTATCACAACACACAATGAAACCATCCATGCCCTATGGTAGGGTTAATTCTGGAACCAAAGTGAGTCGAGTAGTTAACTCTTGAAAATTCTTCTCACGAACATCCGACCACTAAAATTTGACCTTCTTCTGGGTCAACTTAGTAAACAATGCTGCAATGGATGAAAATCCCTCAATGAATCTCCTCTAATTGCCAGCTAAACCCAAAAAGCTCCTAATATCTGAAGGACTAACTGGTCTAGGCCAATTCTTCACTGCTTCTATATTTTGAGAGTCCACCTGCATACCCTCGCTAGACACCGCATAGCCCAAAAATGTTACGGAGTTCAGCCAAAACTCGCACTTACTGAAATTAGCAAATAGCTAGAGATCCTTGAGAGTTTGTAATGCAATCCTCAAATGAGCGGCATGCTTCTCCTTTCTCCAAGAGTACATAAGGATATCATCTATGAAGACAATCATGAACATGTCCAAATACTGCTTGAACACCCCGTTCATCAAATCCATAAAAGCTACAGGAGCATTCACCAGTCCAAAATACATAACTATGAATCCATAAAAGCTACATAAGCATTCATCATTCCAAAAGAAATAACTATGAACTCATAGTGATCGTACCGAGTCCTGAAGCCTGTCTTCAGGGATTTCATTCTCTCTAACTCTGAGTTGATCATAGCCGAATCTGAGGTTTATTTTGAAAAGCACTTAGCACCCTGAAGCTGGTCAAACAAGTCATCAATCCTGAGGATGGGATACTTATTCTTTATAGTGACCTTGTTCAACTGCAATAATCAATGCACATTCTAAGGGAACCGTCCTTGTTCTAGACAAAGAGAACTGGAGCACCCCATGGGGATTTACTAGTCCTGATGAAACCCTTATCAAGATGATCTTTCAACTACTCATTCAACTCCTATAGCTCAGCTGGAGCCATCCTGTAAGGAGAAATGGATATAGGTTGCGTATTAGGGAGAAGCTCAATACCAAAGTCAATCTCCCACTCGAGAGGGACTCTTGGTAGATCATCTAGAATTACCTCTAGTTACTCACATACTATAGGAACTGACTGAAGAGTCAGGATTTCGGATGTAGAATCCTTGACCTGAACTAGATGAAACACAGAACCCTTAGAGATCATCTTCTTGGCCATGAGATAGGAAACATAGCGACCTATAGGAAAAGCTGAACTACCCTTCCATTCTAGGACTGGATCACTGGAAATCGAAACTCTACCATATGGGTTCTACAATAGACTGAGGCATAACATGCATGACACTAATCCATGCCGAAGATAACTTCAAAATCTTTCATGTCTAACTCTACTAGGTCGGTTGAGGTGACTTTATAAAGGACTGTGACAGGGCAGTTTTTATATAGCCATTGAGCTATAACTGACTCACCGACTGGAGTAGATACTGAGAAGGAACCTGATAGGACTTTGGGACTGACTCCAAAACTAACAGCAACATAAGGAGTCATAAAAGATAAGGTAGCCCCTGGATTTACTAATACATACATATCAAGATAGAATACTCGCAACATACCAGTGACCACATTGGGAGAAGCCTCCTATTCCTGATGAGAAGATAGTGCATAGAATTTGTTCTAGCATTGGCTGCCACCTACACTAGATGAGGCGCTTGCTGAGGTGGGTGAGCTGCTGGGGCTGCTAAATTAGTTGTTGGGGGCATGACCTCTGCTATCGCCTTGCCTAACCAAAGGACAATCCCTGTGCGTAAGCCCTGGCTTCCTACACTTGAGGCAAACATCCATACCAATCATGCACTCACTAGGGTGCCTCCTACCATACTTCCTCATAAGCCAAAACTCCTCTGCTCCCCAGTGCCTAACCCTCTACCTCTCTGATCTCCTCTCGATCTGGATGGAACACTGACTACTGATGGAGCTGGGCCTGACAATCACTAGTGGGACTGAGGGTGATGTACACCATCAAACCTTTGCTGAAACTACCCATAACTTCTTGTCCTAGCTTTCTTGGCCTCTCTCTCCTTCTTTTTCATCTGCTCAGTCTCTATCTACTAGGCGTACATGACCAACTGAGAGAAATCTAGGTCGCTATTTAGCATGGCAATCCTACACTCCTTGACCAGTGAATATACTACTCCATTCACAAACTTGCTCCTACAAGCCCTCTGATCCACAACCATCTCTGGCCCATACTTAGACAGTCAAGTAAACTCCAAGGCATACTCATGGACAGTCATGTGGTTCTGCTTCAAGTTGACGAACTCCGGCGCCTTTGCCTCCCTCGACTCTCAAAGGGAAGAACCTGTCCAACTCCCCTGCTATCCTTCCACTAGTGAAACCATATGTAAGAAACGCACTTTAGCTAATAGGAGGATAAGTCCACACTTTCCTCTCCTGTCACCCCCATAATTTGGGTGATCTTTTGCACCTCCTCAATAAACTTACTGGGTCATTATCCACCTTCGACTCTTGAAACTCAGGTGGGTTTATCTTGAGAAAGTCTCGTACCCTAGCTGCTGTTATATTCCCACTCTGGGAACATAAGCCACTACTTGGTGGTTGACCTGAGTGGTCATGGCCTGTGCTAACATCTAAAATGCTGCTCTGAACTTGACATGATGACCTGCTGGGGCAAAGGATTCGCTGGTGTTGGTGGCGCTTGCTGATGCCCATCTCCATTGCCATTGTCATGTCCATTCCCGTTTGCCATTTATTCTACCATTAACTCAGCGTGGAGGCATATCTTTGAAAACACGTATAGCATGAGTTAGAGAAATAGAGAGGTACTTTATTGCACGACCTAAATCATGAAAGAAGGAAAATTTCCTAAAACATCTTGTTGCCCCTTACTCATAAGTGTAGCGCGCTTCACACCTATTGAAAATACACTACTTAACGCAGTTTTCAAACATCCTAGGACACTCTAAATTTTTAACCAAGTTTATCACGACCAAAGCTGGGACCTCAGAACGAGACACAGGACCTAGAACTACGGGTGGCTCCAAGTCAACCCCTGGCATGTGCATAGAAACTCAAGAGCATAAATTAAGACGTAAACTTTAAGCAACATGAATAAGTGGAAGTCTGAAATATAACATAGGCCAAAAACATAGTCAACACTCGACAAGCTGAATTATCTACATAATATGTAAAAAGCCTCCAAACATCTGATGAGATGATGGGACAACCTCCCTAACTAGTACGCAAAGAAAAACTACTTACTATCCTCAAAAAATGAGAACTCACCTAAAATAGGGGCTGGACTAAACTGAAGAGGAAGCAGCTATCAGCGAGACTAAGCTGGATCTCCCGAACCTATATCATGAAATGATATAGAAGAGAGTATGCAGTTAGTACTTGAAATGTACTGAATATGTAGGGAAAGTAAAACATGCTTAATAAAGCAGTAGCTGAAAACATGTTTGTTAATCGAAAGATCATCAGAGTAAGGCTGCATGCGGAGAACTATATCAGAGACATACATAATCATAAGCTAGTTAAGATAACTATAAGGGGAGTCAGTTTTAGCTCGACGAGTATATAGAAATTATCCTATCAGGATTCTTTAGAAAGTCACCTCAGCAGACTTAGTATAGTAAGATATGATCGATTTTGATGTTATGTTCTATATGGATTGGTTACATGCATGTTATGCATCAATCAATTGTAGAAACTGTGTGGTAGATTTCTGATTTTTGGGTGAACCAATCCTAAAGTGGAAGGGTAGTTCAGTTGTGCCTGTAGGTCGCTTTGTCTCCTATCTCAAGGCCAGAAAGATGATTTTCAAAGGCTGTGAGTATCACCTAGTTTGGGTTAAGGATGTTACATCTGAGACCTCAACACTTCAGTCAGTTCCTATTGCATGTGAGTATTTGGAGGTGTTTCCAGATGATCTACCAGGAGCCCCTCCCGAGTGGGAGATTGACTTCGGTATTGACCTTGTCCCTGATACATAGCCTAAATCCATTCCTCCTTATAGAATGGCTCCAGCTGAGCTAAAGGAGTTGAAGGAGCAGTTGAAAGATCTCCTAGATAAGGGTTTCATCAGGCCTAGTAAAACCCCATGAGGTTCTCCATTTCTATTTGTTCAGAAGAAAGATAGTTTCCTTAGGCTGTGTATTGATTATCAACAGTTCAACAAGGTCATAATCAATAATAAGTATTCCCTCCCTAAGATTGATGACCTATTTGACTAGCTTCAGGGTGCTAAGTATTTTTCGAAGATAGACCTCAGATTCGGCTATTACCAGCTCAGAGTTAAGGAGAATGACATTACGAAGATAGCCTTCAGCACTTAGTATGATCACTATGAGTTCATAGTTATGTCTTTTGGACTAAAGAATGCTCCTGCATCTTTTATGGACTTGATGAATAGGGTGTTCAAGAAATATTTGGAGATGTTCATGATTGTCTTCATAGACGATATCCTCATATACTCTCGAAGCGAGGAGAAGCATGTTGCGCATTTGTGGATTGTATTGCAGACTCTCAAGGATCGCCAACTGTTTGTTAAATTAAGAAAGTGTGTGTTTTGGCTAAACTCAGTAGAATTCTTGGGTCATGTAGTGTCTAGTGAGGGTGTTTGGGGGTGGACTCTCAAATGATGGAAGCGGTGAAGAATTGGCCTAGACCAGTTAGTCCTACTGATATTAGGAGTTTCTTGGGTTTAGCTAGCTACTACAGGAGGTTCATAGAGGAATTTTTATCCATTGCATCACCGTTGACTAAGTTGACCCAGTAGAAGGTCAAATTTCAATGGTCGGATACTTGTGAGAAGAGTTTTTAGGAGTTAAAGACTTGACTCACGTCAGCCCTTGTATTGACCCTACCGGAGGGCACAAATGGTTTGTTGTATATTTTGATGCTTATAGGGTTGTTCTTGGTTGCATGTTGATGCAGTATGGCAAGGTCGTTGCATATGCCTCTAGACAATTTAAGACTCATGAGAAGAATTATCCGATGCATGACCTAGGGTTGGAAATTGTGGTGTTTTCCTTGATGATTTGGAGGCACTACTTGAATAGGGTGCATGTGGATGTGTTCATGGACCACAAGAGCCTTCAGTACGTTTTTACTCGGAAGGATCTGAATTTGCGACAAAGGAGATGGCTAGAGCTTCTTAAGGACTATGACATGAGTGTCCTTTATCATCCAGGCAAGGACAATGTAGTGGTCGATGCTCTTAGTAGGCTTTCCATGGAGAGTGTTTCTCATGTAGAGGATGGGAGAAAGCAGTTGCTGAAGGATGTCCATAGGCTTGCTCGTGTTGGGGTTCACTGTTCGGTTCTGTGGTGACTACATGTAAGTGCACGTGGTCGAAGAAGGAGTAAAGTGGCTTAAGCAAAGCCAAGTATCGATCCCACTGGGACTGAGCTACGGTACTAATTAACTTAACTGTTAATGAACTATATCTTTAAGAATGCAGACAACCAAATAAATAATATATTGAGAGTTTGAGTTTACTAATTAATAAGAATCTAAGGAAAAATTATAAAGTGAGTCTGAACAATAGTAATGAGCAAGCTGAGGTTAAAACGAACATGCAGGGAATTAATTTATCAATACACTTCAGTTAATCTTTCCTTCGATTGCTAGTCAAGAATTATTGCCTATGGATTGGAACTTTAGACTCCTATCCAACATAAGAATCATGAGCCTTAATCTACATTTCTGTGATAAAAGAATTTCATGTTCTAGACATACATTCCCGATTCCTTAATTGACTAATAAGACTTTCAGATATATTTCTATTCTGAATGTAAATCAGTTCTCAATATTCCAAACTAAGAAGAGATCATATCCTACCAATTCACATCTTTCCAATTTCTTTCCTTTTCAAAATCAAAATTGGATTTTTTAGATATACATTAACATTGGCCAAACATTAATGCAGTAACAACAAGAATTGATAGAACAACCATTGAAGAAAAGATGAAAACTGAAATGATTAACAATTAAATTCCACTACAATTGTTCTTAACCTCAGCAAAGTGAATTTAGCCACTCATTTGTTGATTTAACATCATCAAATAAGTAGAAATCATACAAACAATTGAGATAAAAGAGAAAGAGATAGAGAAGAACCCTAGAATTTTCGTCCCCTCAACTGCCTGTAACCCACGTTCTTACTCAACCAAGTCAGAATGTTTAAAATAAAACCTAAGTGTGCTATTTATACTGTTGAGAATTTTTCCTGGAATAACAAGCAACGTGACATGGAGTGTATCGCAGAGCACTCCCTCCATGCCACGGAGGTATCACGGACCCTTACTGGAATTCGGATCCTCAGCAATTTTACCTCAGCGTGCCACGGCCTGCATCGCAGAGCCTGGCCAACGTGCCACGATTTTATCGCTCACCTACACTGGAAATTGATGTCCCAGGTAATTGTACTCAACGTGACACGGAGTGCATTGCATAGCACTGCCTCCGTGTCACGGAGGTAACACGAACCTCCACTTGAATTGCCAAATTTAATTCACCAGAGGCAGAATACCTCCGCGATGGCAGCTTGACACGGCTCCATCGCGGAGCCCTTATTTTTGCTGCTCTTCCTTGTCCTTTTCCACTCCTTGTTTCCAAGTCCATTCCCGAATTTTATCAACATGTATCTTAGCTTCCCAAAATTCCATTTTACTTGCAAAGCAACACTAATCATGTTGGTTAGTATAAATTCACATTTAACTACAAATCACATGAGAATGTACACAATAACGATAGACAAACAAGTCGAAATGAAGCATTTGAGTATCACTTGGGCATGCAATTCTGCCCAAGATCACTTACCCCACACTTGAAACCTTGTTCATCCTCGAACAATATTCTCACATGTCATGCAATTGACACTCACACATAGCTACTTTGGCTCAACAATTCAAGCTACGGCTATACCGATTATTTAATATAGCAAATCATTAAGAAAACATGCATGGTCTCATCAATACAATGAAGTACATCACATTAAGATCTCCTAAGCTCAAGAATCAATTCTCGATCTTGGCAAACTCGTGCAGATCAACTGATCAAGACATCCAACACGAAATTAATCTCTCGTAAAGCATGTCTCCTTACAACACAAGAGAAATACCCCATTTGCTATCATATGATTTCCAAATCACTACATGTAGGGGTATATGAATACAATTTCGTTCTCTCTTCCAAAGAATTCACATGCATCATGTCATGAACCATAGGCTTGCCTTTAGTGTATTACTCCACTAATATATAAGGACGAGTGATGTAAGATAACGTAGGACTTAACGGGTTGTAATGTAAGCTAAGGAACTAGCAAATAGTGGGCTAACCAATAATAGCAAGTAGCTTTCTTAAGCGCTTGTCAATACATCCCACCATCATTATGGCCATTTTTGTTTCCTCCTTCATCCTTCCATTCTTGAAGAAATTTTTTCTTTGTTTTTGTTCCCATTTCTTTAGCACACTCTACTTACTAGCAAATATTACTTATACATCTTTATTTTATTTAATTTCAACAGGTGCACCTTTGACCTTTTCTTTAACTTTCACCACTTCCGCTTTTCCTTCCGTTTCTCAATTCTCACTCCTTTACACTGTGGGAAAAAAATATTTCTTGAGCGCTTAAGAGTTTTGGATCAAATTCAGGGCTAATGAAAAGAAGGGATTAAGCTTGGTTTGTACCTTTTCAAAGAAAGAAAAAAAATAGGCTAAAGGATCAATGGGGCGAACTAGGATGTACATTCAAGGTAGGTATGATAATGGAGAAACTTTCGATTTAATCAAAGAAATGCCTACATCCTTTCCTACAATACACATCCTTCATTTCGTTTAGTACACACACCAGGCAAGTTCTAGACACTTCACAATAGCATGAAATAATCGAAACCTCACCTCACACTCATTGCACATGCTCAACTCAAGACATATTCACAGACTCTTCAATCAGCTAATTACAAGAATTCACTATTAAGCCTCGATCACACCGAATCGAACTCTATGGACTAGGTATCTCAACATGTTTAAACATTTGCATGCTTTCATACGAATCACCTTTGCATCTTAATATCATGTACAACACGTAACAAGAATTCCGAACCATGAAGTAGCGACACATTTGGGACACAAACAAAAGAATGAAAAGAATAAAAGAAAAAAACTACTCCTATCGACTGCATTTCCCTTAAGACGATCGTCATTCATCCATCATAGGGAACGGTCACTGTCTACGACTTCGGTTCAATGGGACTATTCTCGGTAAAATCACCAAAAACAAAGGCCGAGAAACCCAACATAAAAGAAATTCAACAAAACTTTTAAAAATTTCGATAATTTCGATAGAAAAAAATATTTACCCAACAACCAACCAACAACAGCTCAACACAGCACACAACAGCTTAACATTCATTACAATACCAACTTAATTACAGACACACCACACAAAGTAACAGGGTCACATTTTTCACAGGCACAACAACACAAAACATTAACATAAACAAAAATAAAAACAAAACAGCTGGCACCTAACTACTCCCACCCCACACTTAAATCGAACACTGTCCCCAGTGTTCACAAAATTTCAACATATCACAAAGGTAGGTGGTGAAACTCCCTGATCAATCGAAGTATTCAACTTTTTCGTCAGGTGTCGTTGCCTCGTCTCCCATATAAGAATCGCCTCCGCTATCCTCATCTGACTCAACATCTGAGTCCTCCCGGCGTGTCTCCTCATCGGTGGGTGATCACGGGCAAAAATATATGCTCGAGATACGCTTTACAACTTAAATTAGTCTTGTTTATCTAAGATTGTTGTATACATTTTCATGTAATTTTAGATAAAGTAAAGATATGTGCTAACCAACATGATTAGCCTTTGTTTTGTAGGTTTTGATGACTGTTGAGTAACTAATCCATGAGTTGGTGAAGTAGAGGCTTGGAAAAGGAATCAACACGCGAATGTTGGCAAAGAGGAGGCACAAAACAGCCCACCGGCGCATCGACATGGTGCCACGGCAGGCAGGCCGCTCACAACAGCCCACCCGCGCGTTGGCAACGTGCCACGACAGGTGGCCTCCACGACCAAGGGCTGCCAATGCGCTGCCCAAGCAGCGTGACACGCTGCCAACGCGGCAGGGTGCTGCCCGGGCCAATTTCGGGTGATTTCCAGAGGGCTTCCGCGTCCATAACGTGTCACGGAGGCCGTGCTCCGCGATGCACTCTGTGACACGTTGCTTGTTATTCCGGGAAAGAGTCCTACTACTATAAATAGCACACTTAGGTTTATTTTTCAGAATTCAGACTTGGTGGAGCAAGGACGTGGGTTAGAGGCAGTTGAGGAACGAAAAAGCTAAGGATTTTTCTCTCTTTCTTTCTTCTTTCAATCAATTGTTTGTATGATTAACACTTGTTTTAGGATGATTAATCCACAAATGAGTGGCTAATTCTCTTCCTTGCTGAGGTTTTGAACAATGGTGATGAATTTTGATTATTGAATTGTATGGTTTTTCATCTTCTTCTTCTATGTTGTTCTATTAATTCTTGTTTCTACTGCATTAGTGTGTGGCCGACATTAATGTACATCTAAAAAGTCCAATTTCACTCGAGAGAGAACGAAATTGGAAAGTTGTGAATTAATAGGGTATTGTTCTTAACTTGATTTGGGAAAATTGGGTTTTGATGTGCTTTCCTGATAGAAATATACTTGAAAGCCGTATTAGTCAATTTAGGAACCGGAATTGTATTGCTAGGTCATAAATTGCATTTGATCACAGAAATGTAGACGAATGGTTTATGATTCTAAAGTGAGATTAAATACGAGAGTTTTAATCTCTAGGCTAATGTTCTTAGCTAGCAACATGAAGAAAAGATTAACCAAATGATGATTATAATCAAGTTCATTACTTGTTCTTAACCTTGGTATGCTCATATCCATAGTTTCAATTCAAAGTAAATATTTGTTAATAGTTTTAGTATATACTTTATAAACAAAAATTATTTAACTTTCGGCTACGTTGTTGTCAGCATAATTAGAAGTAAGCTAGAATATAGTATACTGAAGCAATTTTACTTATCCAGAGTCTCCTTGGTTCGATACTTGGCTTACTTAGCCACTTTATTACTTGTTTGACCACGTGCACTTGCGTGTCGGTTTTAACCTATAACCAAACAGCCGGACAAATTTTTGGCGCCGTTGCCGGGGACTTGGCAATTGGTGAATTTTTCTTAAGTGTAAATTTACTATATTTTTTTTTCTTAAGTGCTGACAATTTAGTCTTAGTGTTTGTTTTAATTCTTTTTTTTTCATTTTATTTTATTTTATTTTTCTGCTTGTTCGTATACCCTTATTAACATGACATCGTGGAATACAAATGGTTTAACTGGTGGATACTCATATTTTGGCGAATCTTGTCTGAATTGCGGAGGACCCCACTTGTGGCAACAGTGTAACACGTGCAATATATGTGGTGGTCAAGATGGCCATTGGGATGGCTGTCCGAATGCATATTCCCCTCCCCCAAGCCCCTACTACGATCCTTCTATTGTTTTTCCTGAATATAGGCATGCTGAAAATGAGGACTTGGGACGCCAAGCTCGAATAGAAGACATGCTGAAACAACTCTTGGAGCAATCAGAAGCAATGAAGGAGGGGATGGAAGTATTGAGAATTCAGCAAGAAGAGAATGCAGAGGCTCTAGAAAGGATGAGCATCAAATTCACGGAGATGATCGCTGAAGCTGAAGCTTATGATAAATTGCAGGTAACAACTTTAGCCGATATTCAAGAGGAAATACAAGAGGACGACAAGGGTGAATTTTTGGATGAAGCCCAACAATTAGAATCTCTTGAGTGTCCCGTGATGGGCTCAAACTGATGGAAAATCCATTCATGGAAGAAGAGATAGAGTATCCCCCATTTGACATTAATGGAGAGATAGATGTCGATGCTGAGAAGGTGTATACAAGTAAGGAGGTCAAGCACAAGGCATTTTCAGAGTTGAGGTTTATTGGTCCACACTTGAAGCATTTTTCAACATTAAGTTTGGTTGAAAACATAGAAATAGAGGCTTCCAAGCTTATAGAGAAATGTCTAGAGGAGGACCAAGCCCCATATATTTTGAAATTTGCTAACTCAGAGAGACAAAATGACTTCGCTTACTTAAGGGCCAATAAGTTCAAAAGGCAACATCTACTGCTTGGTCCTTAAAATTTTTCACCACCACCCCTGGAGCATAAGAGGAAATTAGAGAAGAAATTAGGGGTGAGATTCATATCCTCAAGGTGGAGGAAAAAGCGGTGAAACTGGATACGTCGTGCCGCGACGTAAAATTAGGCGCTGCTTGGGAGGCAACCCAAGGGTACCATGGGTACCATTTTAATTTCTTGCTTTTAAGTTGATTTTATTTATTTTTCATCTTGTGTTGTTTTGGTGGAAAGTTAAGCACAGATGGAGGGGAAGTCTGAGTACCCGTGGAGGAGGAAGCTAACAAGCATGGAAGAGAAAAAGTGTGGGGTCGAACACCCACTTGTGCAAAGTTGAAGGAAGGCATGCTAGTAGCTAGCTAGGCCTAAAGGCCTCAGGGAGTATTTCTCACCCTTTTTAAATTTTAATTTGCTGCTATGAGGACATAGCATGATTTAAGTGTGGGGTGAGGGAAATTTCAAGGGAAATTTCAAATTTTTGTGCTTAACGATTTTTGGTGAATGTAATGCTTGTGAGAAAATTGGAATTTTTTTTTTTATGTGAGTAAAGCATGAATTCATCACCCGTTGGTTTTTCTTTTCGGTTCTTTTCCGACGGGGGTCTTTGAACCGAAGAATAAATTTTTTCTTTCTTTCTTTCCTTTGTCTGTATATAGTGTTTTTAGTCATTGTTAGGGACTGTTTCCGACGATGGATGGATGAAGACCTTCTTGAGGAAAAATTAGTCGATAGGTTTTGGGTTTTTGAAACCATAACTAATTGGTGCTTGATGTTCTTTTATTGTGCTATACGTGATTGTAAGAGGCAAGTATGTTCAGTGTGAAGCATGCAAGTGTATAACTTTGTTTGAGACACTTAGGCTCTTGAATTTGACTCAATATGATGGAAGCTTAATTCTAAATTCTTGTGATTAGCTGAGTAAGAGTCTACTGATTGTGTCTTGATTTGAGCATGTGCCATGAGTGTAAGGTTTTTGAGTATTCTGTGCTATTGTGGAATGTCTAGAACTTGCCTGGTGTGTATATAAAACGAAATGAAGGATGTGAATTGTAGGAGATGATTTAGGCATTTCTTTGAATGAACCAAACTTTTATCCCTCATTATACCTACCTTGAAAAATTAATCCTAGTTAACCCCATTGAGCCTTGAGCCTATTCTTTGACAACTGCAACATAAGCTTAATCTTTTTCTTTCATTAGCCTTGAAATTGAACCAAAACCCCTAAGCGCTTAAAGGAAAAATCCGAAAGAGTAAAGGAGTGAGAAGAATGAAAAAGAAGGGAAAGTAGCAATTGTAAGAGTTGAGAAAGGTCGAGGGTGCACTTGTTTGAATATGGGTGAGTATTAGTAGGGAGTAAGAAAATAAATAAATGAAAAGTTACTTATAGAACTCCTTACTAATAAGCTAAAAGTGCCTAAAGAAAGGGGGGAACAAAAGAGGAAAAAGAAAGATGAAAAGAGAAAAAGGTGAAGTGAGGGAAGGGAAGTTTGTAATGAAGGCGTGATGTATTAAAGCACTTAGGAAAGATAGTCACTATTACTGATCATAATAGTACTTAACCGCACCTGAGTTACATTACAACCTAAAAAGTCCTACTTGATCTTACATTCATACATCCTTAAATTAGTGGAATAAAACACTAAGGGCAAGCTTATGGGTCATTACATAATGCATGTGAATTCTTTGTGAGAGTGAGCGTAATTCTATTCATGTACCCACACATGTTGTGATGTAAAAAAAATTGTTTTTGCGTGTGATTGGGTAACTCTCTTCCCGTGAGGGGCACATGTTAAATGAAGGCTATAATTCGTGTGAGATTTCTTAATCAGATGATTTGCATGAGTTTGCTAAGATTGAGAGTCGATTCTTGAGGTTAAGAAGTCTTAACATAGTTGTACTTCATTTCAATGATCAAATCAGGCATGCTCTATTTTTTGCTTGTATCTTACGTAATCATTATAGCCGTAACTTGAATTCTCTTGCTAAATTAGTTATGTGGGAGTCTCCATATGCATGATATGTAAAAGGTTGTTCGAGGACGAACAAGGCTTTAAGTGTGGGGTTGTGATCACGGGCAAAAATATATGCTCGAGATACGCTTTACAACTTAAATTAGTCTTGTTTATCTAAGATTATTGTATACATTTTCATGTAATTTTAGATAAAGTAAAGATATGTGCTAACCAACATGATTAGCCTTTTTTTTGTAGGTTTTGATGACTGTTGAGTAACTAATCCATGAGTTGGTGAAGTAAAGGCTTGGAAAAGGAATCAACACGCGAACGTCGGCAAAGAGGAGGCACAAAACAGCCCACCGGCGCATCGACAAGGTGCCACGGCAGGCAGGCCGCTCACAACAGCCCACCTGCGCGTTGGCAACGTGCCACGGCAGGTGGCCTCCGCGACCAAGGGCTGCCAACGCGCTGCCCAAGCGGCCTGACACGCTGCCAACGCGGCAGGGTGCTGCCGGGGCCAATTTCGGGTGATTTCCAGAGGGCTTCCGCGTCCGTAGCGTGTCACGGAGGCTGTGCTCCGTGATGCACTCCGTGACACGTTGCTTGTTATTCCGGGAAAGAGTCCTACTACTATAAATAACACACTTACGTTTATTTTTCAGAATTCAGACTTGGTGGAGCAAGGACGTGGGTTAGAGGCAGTTGAGGAACGAAAAAGCTAAGGGTTTTTATCTCTTTCTTTCTTCTTTCAATCAATTGTTTGTATGATTAACACTTGTTTTAGGATGATTAATCCACAAATGAGTGGCTAATTCTCTTCCTTGCTGAGGTTTTGAACAATGGTGATGAATTTTGATTATTGAATTGTATGGTTTTTCATCTTCTTCTTCTATGTTGTTCTATTAATTCTTGTTTCTACTGCATTAGTGTGTGGCCGACATTAATGTACATCTAAAAAGTCCAATTTCACTCGAGAGAGCACGAAATTGGAAAGTTGTGAATTAATAGGGTATTGTTCTTAACTTGATTTGGGAAAATTGGGTTTTGATGTGCTTTCCTGATAGAAATATACTTGAAAGCCATATTAGTCAATTTAGGAATCGGAATTGTATTGCTAGGTCATAAATTGCATTTGATCACATAAATGTAGACGAATGGTTTATGATTCTAAAGTGAGATTAAATACGAGAGTTTTAATCTCTAGGCTAATGTTCTTGACTAGCAACATGAAGAAAAGATTAACCAAATGATGATTATAATCAAGTTCATTACTTGTTCTTAACCTTGAATGTACATCCTAGTTAGCCCATTGAGCCTTTAGCCTATTTTTTTTTCTTTTGTCAAAAAGGTGTAAACCGAGCTGAACCCCTTCTTTTCATTATTCGCGAATTTGATCCAAAACTCTTAAGCGCTCAAGAAAAAAATAATTTTCCCACAGTGTCAAGGAGTGAGAATTGTGAAAAGAAAAGAAAAAGCAGAGAGATGAAAGGAAAGAAAAGGTCAAAGGTGCACTCGCTATAAATTAAATATAATGAAGACGTATAACTAATCATTTTTATTAAGTCGAGTGTGCTTAAAGATATGGGAACAAAAATAAAGACAGACTTCAAGAATGGGAGGATGAAGGAAGAAACAATGCCCATAAGGTTGATGGGATGTATTGATGCGCTTAAGGAGGCTAGTTGTTATTATTGGTTAGCCCAGTATTTGCTAGTTCCGTATCTTATACTACAACCCGTTAAGTCCTACGTGATCTTACATCACGCGTCCTTATATTAGTGGAGTAATACACTAAAGGCAAGCCTATGGTTCATGACATGATGCATGTAAATTCTTTTGGGAGAGAGAGCGAAATCGTGTTTATATGCCCCAGCATGTAATGTCTTTGAGTTCATGTAATTAAAAAGGGGAAAATTCTCTTGTGTTGTGAGGGCACATGCTCGACGAGAGATTGAATTTCGTGTCAGATATCTTGATCAACTGATTTTATGAGTTTGCCGATATCGAGAGTCGATTCTTGAGTCTAGGAGGTCTTAATGTGTTGTAGGTCATTGTATTGATAAGACTATGCATGTTTTCTTGATGATTTTCTATATTAAATAATCGGTATAACCGTAGCCTGAATTGTTGAGCCAAAGTAGCCAGGATTGGGTGTCAATCGCATGAGGTGTAAGATTATTGTTCGGGGACGAACAAGGATTTAAGTGTGGGGTAAGTGATCTTGGGCAGATTTATATGCCCAAGTGATACTCAAATGTGTCATTTTGCCTTGCTTATCCATCGATGTTTGTACATTCTCTTGTGAATTGTAATAAAATGTGAATTTATACTAACCAACATGATTAGCGTGGTTTTGCCGGAAAAATATAATTTTACGAAGCTAAGATGCATGCTGGGAGATATCAGGATTGGACTAGGAAGTTAGCAAAGAAAAAGCACAAGGAAAGCACGCATTAAAGGGGCTCCGCGATGGAGCCGTGTCACGCTGCCATCGCGGATGCATTCTGCCTGGATGCTGAAAATATGCCAAATTCCAGTGAAGGTGCGCGTTAGGGTCGTGGCACATTTGCCTAGCCCCCCGTTGCATGTCGTGCCACGTTGGGCGTTAATACTTGGACGATCGGATTCCAGTGAGGGTCCGCGTGGTGGCGTGTCACGAAGGCAGTGCTCCGCGATGCACTCCGTGACACGTTGCTTGTTATTCCGGGAAAAATTCCCACTAGTATAAATAGAACACTTAGGTTCATTTTTAATTATTCTGACTTGGTGGAGCAAGAACGTGGGTTGCAGGCAGTTGAAGGGACGAAAATCTCAGGGTTTTTCTCTATCTCCTTCTTCTTATTTCAATTGCTTGTATGATTAACACTCATTTAACGATGTTTAATCCACAAATGAGTGGCTAAATTCCCTTTTTGTTGAGGTTAAGAACATTTGTATTAAAATGTAATTATTGATAAATTGGTATTTCATCTTTTCTTCCATGGTTGTTCTATTAATTCTTGTTCTTACTGCATTAATGTGTGGCCAACGTTAATGTATATCTAAAAAGTCCGTTTTCACTCGAGAGAGCAAGAAATTGGAAAGTTGTGAATTGATAGGATATGATCTTTTCTTAGTGTGGGAAAATTGAGAATTGATTTACCTTCAGGATAGAGATATACCTGAAAGTCGTATTAGTCAATTAAGGAATCGGTTTTGTATGGCCAGAACATGAATTTATTTTTATCACAGAGATGTAGGTGGAAGGTTCATGATTCTTAAGTTGGGTTAAATACGAGAGATTTAATCCATAGGCCATAATTCTTGAGTAGCAACCGGAGGAAAGATTAATCAAATTGTATCGATAATTTATTTCTCTACATGTTCATTTTAGCCTCAGCATGCTCATACTTATAGTTCAGACTCAAATTTTATATTTGTTTTAGATTAGTATAAATTAGGAAACAAACTCCCAAAATCTTCTTGAAACTGTTGTCTGCATTATTACAGTTAGAGTTTATTAACACTTGATTCGATTATTACCTTGGTCCAGTTCCTATGGGATCTATACTTGTATTACATAAGCCATTTTACTACTTGTTCGACCACGTGCACTTGCGTGTAGGTATTCCAAACCACCGAACATTGGCTTTGCTCCTTCCTCCATGAAAATTCTATGTGTGCAAAAAGTTGGATTGATACCCCGAATATCGATATTTGCCAGCCCATTGCTTTCTTCCTCCTCTTGAGAACCACCAATGCATCCTTTACCTGTGCCTCCGTCAATTCTATAGAGATGATGACTGGCAAGGTGTCATCTTCCCCCAAAAATACGTATTTCAGATGTGGAGGCAATGTCTTCAACTCCAGTTTTGGTGTTTCCTCAATAGATGGTTTTGGCAATGGTTCTAGGGACCTCATCAATGGCTGAAAGTCTTGCTTCCTGAGATACCATTTTGATTTATTTAGCATTTGCACCATCTCATAAGTATCTCTATCTCTGAAATGATCGGAGCTCATCAACGCTCTCTCCAATGGATCTCGAGAATCAACAATCTGAAGAATTTCTTCTTGGTTTAGCACATTGATTGTTGAAAGCTCCTCATAGATGGCCGGAAGCTTTTTGGCCTTATACACATCAAATACCTCCACTTTGTCATGCGCTCACATGGTTAGCTGGCCTGCAGCTACATCAATCAAAGCTCTCCCGGTTGCCAAGAAAGGACGTCCCAAAATAAATGGGACTTCCGCATCCGGCTCAAAATCTAAGACAATAAAATCCACCGCGAAGATGAGGGAGCCCACTTGCACCTGCACATCCTCCACAATGCCATCTGGTCTGGCCGAAGAACGGTTTGCTAGCTGCAAGATCACTGTAGTTGGTCTAGGACTGCCCATCCCCAACTTCTTGAACACCGATGTTGGCATCAAGTTTATGCTCGCTCCCAAATCACATAATCCGCGAGCTCGAATACTTTGCCCGACTGTGATCTGAATTGTAAAGATCCTAGGGTCCTTGAGCTTTGTTGGCAACCTGTTCTGAATCCGGGAAGTGCACTCCTCAGTAAGCTCCACCGTAGCATACTCCGTCAATCTGCTTTTGCTGGCTACAATGTCCTTGATATACTTTGTATATTTAGGCACTCCCTGCAAAACATCAGCGAAAGGTAAATTAATGTGTACCTCTTTAAGCACCTCCATGAACTTTTTAAAACAAGCTTCCTCCTTGTGTTTCTTTAATCTTTGAGGGAACGGGGGTGGTGCTCTTTCTGCTTCAGCTGCCTTCTCCTTCCCCCTCTCATCATCATGTTCCCTGTCTTTTTCCACTGCTCCTGATTGCTGAGGTGGTCTTTCGGGTTCCACCTCCTTGAGTTGTAATCCACTTCTTGTGGTCACTGCATTGACCTGCTTGGGATCCGTGTCAGTGTCACTCAGTAGTCCTCCTCTGGGCATGGTGTTTTGAGCTCCAGCTAGTTGTCCAAAGTGGTACTCCAACGCCTTAGTAGCTAACTGCAGATTTTTCATGTCTGTCGCTAATTTCACATAATCAACCTGCATTTGAGCTTGGTTAGCTATCATTGTTTTAAACATTTTTTCAATGCTGATGGGTGGTGGAGGAGGTGCATTGTTTCCTCTGTATTGAGACTAATAATTCTGCTGCCCCCCTTGATTTCTCTACGCACCCTGACTCGAACTCTGCTCTTGATGGCTGTTACTACCCCAAGAGAAATTTGGATGATTCCTCCAATTTGAGTTGTAATTATTGCAGTACTACTGCTGGTGATTATTTCTCTGGATGTTCCCAACAAAGTTCACTGAATCTGGATTTGCACCACAACACTCAGCTGAGTGTTCATTACTACCGCATACTTCACACCAAACTTGCTGCACTACATTAATTGGGGCTTGTGGTTGATTCAAGCTCATATTGCTGAAGTGGGTGTTGAGTTGATTTTGCAATGCAGCTATCTGTGCAGCGATAGCTGTAAAACCATCCACCTCAAAGACTCCTGCCACTTTCCTTGTTCCTCCTCTTGAAGAGTCCGCATTCCACTCTGGATTTCCCTACGAAATACGATTTAACAAAGTATACAGCTCCTCGTAAGTCTTTTCTAATGCTTGTCCCCCAGCTGCTGAGTTTAGCAAAATTTTTGTATGTGGCTCCAAACCCTCTATGAAAGTATGCACCAACACATCATTGGACTGGTGATAGTGAGGACAATCCCTTAACAATGATTTGAACCTTTTCCAAGCTTGATACAGATTCTCCCCCTCTCTTTGTTTAAAACTTAGAATCTGACTTCTAAGTCTTGCTGTTTTCCCGGATGGAAAGAATCTTATCAAAAATTTTCTTGCAAGATCATCCCAAGTGGTGATAGAGTTAGGTGGTTCAGCTTTCAACCACCTCTTTGCTTCCCCCAATAATGAAATTGGAAATGATGTAAGCCTTACATAATCGGATGATATTCCAGCGGGGATGTAAGTGTCACTTATCTCCAAAAAATTTTGGAGATGTTGTTGTGGATCTTCATGAGGGAGACCTGTGAATTGCCCGCTGGTGTGCAACAATTGCACCATGTTCTATTTAAGCTCAAACCTCCCTCCTGGCTCTGGTCTACGAATACTAGATGTAACATTGTTAGCATGTGGGATTGCCACTTCGCGAACCGGCCTAGCTTCCATTTCCTCGGGCACTACCACTTCCCTCACAAGTGGTGGATTTTGTTGTTGCTCCAGGATTGTCTGTCTTAGCAACTGCAGCTTCTTCTCTAGAGCTTCGCTTCTTTGACGATGAAATTGTCTTTTCGGCTCTATGAATGAATCCACCAACTCCCTATCCCTTGTCGGTGTTCAACAGAATTCAATATCTGCAAAAGAAAGGCTAAGACCAAGTTGTCAGCACTTATATAGAATTTGTAAACTAACACTAAGAAAATAATTTTACCAATTGCCAGTTCCTCGACAACGGCACCAAAAACTTGTTCGGTTCTATGGTGACTACACGCAAGTGCACGTGGTCGAATAAGTAGTAAAGTGGCTTAAGTAAAGCCAAGTATCGATCCCACAGGGACTGAGCTACGGTACTAATTAACTTAACTGTTAATGAACTATATCTTTAAGAATGCAGACAACCAAATAAATAATATCTTGAGAGTTTGAGTTTACTAATTAATAAGAATCTAACGCAAAATTATAAAGTGAGTCTAAACAATAGTAATGAGCAAGCTGAGGTTAAAACGAACATGCAAGGAATTAATTTATCAATACACTTCAGTTAATCTTTCCTTCGGTTGCTAGTCAAGAATTATTGCCTATGGATTGGAACTTTCGACTTAAGAATCATGAACCTTAATCTACATTTTTGTGATAAAAGAATTTCATGTTCTAGCCATACATTCCCGATTCCTTAATTGACTAATAGGACTTTCAGATATATTTCTATTCTAAATGTAAATCAATTCTCAATTTTCCAAACTAAGAAGAGATCATATCCTACCAATTCACATCTTTCCAATTTGTTTCCTTTTCAAAATCAAAATTGGATTTTTTAGATATACATTAACATTGGCCAAACATTAATGCAGTAAGAACAAGAATTGATAGAACAACCATTGAAGAAAAGATGAAAACTGTAATGACTAACAATTAAATTCCACTACAATTGTTCTTAACCTCAGCAAGAAGTGAAGTTAGCCGCTCATTTGTTGATTTAACATCATCAAGTAAGTAGAAATCATATAAACAATTGAGATAAAAGAGAAAGAGATAGAGAAGAACCCTAGAATTTTCGTCCCCTCAACTGCCTGTGACCCACGTTCTTACTCAACCAAGTCAGAATGTTTAAAATAAAACCTAAGTGTGCTATTTATACTGTTGAGAATTTTTCCCGGAATAACAAGCAACGTGGCACGGAGTGTATCGCGGAGCACTCCCTCCGTGCCAAGGAGGTATCGCGGACCCTCACTGGAATTCGGCTCCTCAGCAATTTCACCTCAACGTGCCACGGCCTGCATCACGGAGCCTGGCCAATATGCCACGGTGCTATCGCGCACCTACACTGGAAATTGATGTCCTAGGTAATTGTACTCAACGTGACACGGAGTGCATCGTGTAGCACTGCCTCCGTGTCGCGGAGGTAACACGAACCTCCATTGGAAATTGCCAAATTTAATTCACCCGAGGCAGAATACCTCCGCGATGGCAGCGTGACACGGCTCCATCGCGGAGCCCTTATTTTTGCTACTCTTCCTTGTCCTTTTCCACTCCTTGTTTCCAAGTCCATTCCCGAATTTTACCAACATGTATCTTAGCTTCCCAAAATTCCATTTTTCCTGCAAAGCAACACAAATCATGTTGGTTAGTATAAATACACATTTAACTACAAATGACATGAGAATGTACACAATAACGATAGAAAAACAAGTCGAAATGAAGCATTTGAGTATCACCTGGGCATGCAATTCTGCCCAAGATCATTCACCTTACATATTCTACGGATGGCGGTTTTATTGTTTAGAATGGGTCGGAATCTTCATTGGTGATTGAAATTAAAGCTAGGTAGGATGAGGATCCTATCCTAGTGAAGCTAAAGGAAGATGTTCGGAATTAGAAAGTGGAGGTTTTATTTCATGACCCGAGCTAAGACCTCAGATTGAGACACGGGACCTAGAAATACGGGTGGCTCCAATTAAAATTTAAACAATATGAATAAGCAGAAGTTTGAAATATAACATAGGCCAAAAACATAGTCAACACTCGACAAACTGAATCATCTATAGAATGTCTGAAAAGCTTTGAAACATCTAATGACCTGATGGGACAACTTCCCCAACTAGCTAGCTATAATCTGACTAACTAAAGTAACACGCAAAGAAAAACTATTAACTATCCTCAGAAAATATGGACTCACCCAAAATAGGGGTTAGACTGGACTGAAGAGGAAGCAGCTATCAGTGAGACTAAGTTGGATCTCCCGGACCTATAACATAAAATGGTATAGCATAGAATATGTGATCAGTTCTTGAAATGTATGGCGTATGTAGGGAAAGTAAAAGATTCTTAATAAATCGTTAGTTGAAAACATGCTTGTAAATCAAAAGATCATGAGAGTAAGGACTACATACTGAAAACTGTATCTAAGACATACATAATCATAAGCTGGTTAACATAACTATATATAATAACCCAAGATTTAAAAATAAAAATTATATGACTTGTCATATCTATAATCATAAGTAAACGCTCATAAACTGATCATTGGATGAAATCTGCTGTAAAACATAATATCATAGTCATAAACATGAGTAACTGAAATCATGAGGAATAATGGGAGACTCGTCATAACTGACAACCACCATGTATAAGCACATGATAATCCCACGTCTTGACCATGTAGAGTAGAGCCATCCTAAGCCTTCCCAGGGCGAAAGACAAATAAAGTGTGATATTATGGTAAGCCCTTGGGTGGGGGAAGCACTCTCTTAAGAGGTCCCAAGTATATACCTAAATTGGCATGTAGTTTAGGAGATCAGGGAACCTCAGCACCCCAAGCATACTTAGTGCTAGACACTACTCCAAAAACGTTCCTAGTGCTCATACATACTCTCAAAACATAGCTCGAATCTGAACATTGGGATTCATGACTCCAAATCATATTATAAACTGCATTGGGGCTCTTCACTCCAAATTATATCATAAATTGATCTTGTTAGCCTTAGCTAAAATCATAATAAGCATACTTAACTTGCATGGGCTTTCCCAAATCGTACAATTATGCATACTTGAAATAGACTTCATAAGTCAAAATCATGGAATCATAAGTTCAAAATTTATAAATATTCATGCATACTTTGATAATTCATCATACTTGAAATCATGGAATCATAAGTTTGATCTTCATAAAACATGCATAATAGGGAATAGTTGCTAATTACTTGAAAACATGAATTTTTAATCAAATTGAGTACAAAATATTCCCATTAGACTTAAAACATACTTTAGATCATGAGGGTATTAGACTCATAAACATATCATAGGTAATTTTATAAATTTGGGTTAAAACCCTAGGAATTAATTCACTTGATTAAAAACTTGGATTCATGACTTTGGGAAGAAGCTTGGGCATGAGGTTGGAAGAAAACCCTCATTCATAGCCCTACATACCTGGGTAAACTAATATTCGAACTAGTCTTGAAAGCCCAAGAGAATTGGGGAAGAATTTAGAGAGAGTTCTAGCTTGATCTTGAAAGGGAATCTCAATATCTTGCATGCATGGGAGTCTAATGAATTAGAATAGACTAAATCCTCTTAAAATACTCCTTTCAGGGTTTAAAACGACATCATTAGGAAGTTAGGAGCTTAATAATTTATGAAACTAACCCTGGGAATTTGCATAAAAAACTTTCTGCCGGCTACAACGACCAGTCCAATGGGTCGTCGTAGCATTCCACTGGATGTTTGATCGTTCGTTGTATCTGAAGCACTTCTGGTACTCTACTAAAGTTCTAACTAACTACAGATTAAGATAAGTCATCATATGAAATAACAACTCATTACTCCAGTCATTGCTTCTTAGGAAAATTATGCTCCTCTTTTGATTCTCGAACCAATAACCAGACAGGATGAGTCATTACTTAAAACAACGACTTATCATATTCTTTCATCATCACTAACTCGAACCTGGGCCTTTTTTGAACCCCATTCAATGACTACCCAGGACGATCCATTGGAATTTCCAGTGAGTTTTTGCTAGGCTCATTGTTTCACTGAAAATTCTGATTGGGGACTTACCAAGAGGTACACAATGGGTCATTGTTCCCTACAATGCCTCGTCCCTTAAGTCATCCTGTGACTCTGGTGATATTTTCCTTTTTTTCTATGGTTAACCCTCGGGTTTGATCCTAAGAACTGTTGGGTGTTACATTTTCTATCAAGGGGGAGATGGTGTACTTTGATATCAGGGCTGATTGTGTGTTCCAGCTATAGATCAATTGAGAGAGAAGATGTTGAGCAAGGCTCATGGCTCTCAATACTCTATCCATCCAAGTTCCACCAAGATGTACCATGATCTACATAAAGTCTATTGGTGGAATGGAATGAAGAAGTACATAGAAGAGTTTATGGCTAAGTATCTGAATTGCCAACAGGTGAAGGTCGAACATCAGAAGCCTAGAGGTATGCTTCAGGACATTAATATTCCTACTTGGAAGTGAGAAGAGATCAATATGGACTTCATTACTGGTTTGCCTTGTACACACAATCAGTATGACTCTATGTGGGTGATTTTGGACAGGTTGACCAAATCATCCCATTTTCTACCGGTCAAAACTACTGATTCAGCTGAGGATTATGCTATATTGTACATTTGGAAGTTAGTTTGATTGCATGGAGTTCCTTTGTCCATCATCTCAGATAGAGGTAATCAGTTCACCCTCTCAGTTTTAGAGGTTGTTTTAGATGGGCCTTGATACTCAAGTGAAGCTTAGCACAGCTTTTCACCTATAGATAGATGGTCAGGCCGAGCAGAATCTTGAGTACATGTTGAGAGTATGTGTTATTGATTTCAAGGTTAGTTGGGATGATCACTTGCCTCTTATCAAGTTTGCCGACAATAACAGTTACAACTCCAGCAATCAGATAGCTCCATTTAAGGCTCTTTATGGGTGGAGGTGTAGATCGCCTATTGGATGGTTTAAGGTAGGTAAGGTTATGTTGAGAGGTGTGGCCATGGAGAAAGTTCAGATTATTAGAGAAAGGCTGAAAACAGCTCAAAGTCATCAGAAGTCGTATGCAGATGTTAGGAGGAGAGAGCTTGAGTTTGAGGTTGATGACTGAGTGTTTTTGAAGGTGTCTCCCATGAAAGGAGTGATGAGGTTCGGAAAGAAAGGGAAGCTTAATCCCTGATATGTTGGTCCTTATAGGATTCTAAGGCGAGTTAGCGAGGTGGCATATGATTTTGAGCTACCCGTAGAGTTAGCTTCGGTACACCTAGTTTTCCATGTATCTCTATTAAAGAAGTGCATTAGTGACCTGGTCTTAGTTGTTTCAGTGAAGAGCATAGGTGTGAAGGATAGCCTTACCTATGAGGAGGTTCCGGTTGAGATCCTTGATCCTCAGCTTCAGAAGTTGAGGAACAAGGATGTAGCTTTACTAAAGGTTTTTTGGAGAAATCAGCTTATTGAGGGAGCTACGTGGGAAGCCGAGGCAGATATGATGGCTAAATACCCGATCTTTTTGTCACGCCCCACTTGAGAGGCATGACTAGCACCTAATGCCATATTGGGAACTAGGCTGGCCTGGCTGGGCATATGCACCTCTAGTGCCAACCAGTGACTTAAAAACAAGAAAATAAAGTGTTATACCTTAGCTATAAACACAGCCTCAGGCCGACAAAGCCATGCAGCACCTATAAAAGAAAATAGCTAATCCATCCAACATAATAATAAAAGGATCCTATATGGACCGACAAGACCACCATATTGTCTAGTTATAACAGAAAGGAAACAGGAAGTGATACTCATACTATAGCTAACAAGGCTGTTAACTAATTAGCTAAACTAGGCCCCACACGGCCAACACAGAAAACTAACTGAAGACTGTAGTCTGCAAGCCTCTAAGAGTGAAAATATTTGTCGGGATAGGGCATTGGCCTACCCAAATGCTATACAAATAAAAGAAAAGTAACCTCTACAACCTTGCAAATCTGAATGAAAGGAGCTGACCGAACTACTGATTCTAAATAGCTACTAGGCGATCCCGAAACCTGTCTGTCTAAACCTACAGGCAAATATGCAGTGCCCCATAGTTAGGCATCAGTACGATATGTACCGAATATATAAGACAGTAATCAAAAGTTGAATAGAAAACTGATAAAGATTGAAAGTAAGTAGAAAGAACGGGCCAAAGATAACTGTAAGCTTTCGTATCCATAACCTGCATCTAGTAAATCACTACACGTATGTGAGTTGAAGTTGTAGGATTATACATTCATAAGCTAGACTAGCAAGCAAGTATACAAATAAGATACTAACCTTTTCCCCATAATCCTGGAAGGTGCAAGCAACATAGAAATAACCTATCGGGGCCCCCATAAGCCCTAACAAGTACAATTCAATCTATATACCCCTGTCCAGGTTCTTATGATTCTACTGGTACTATAGCCAACCTACCTGTCTTCTAGGTCCGTATCTGAGCCCGTTGGACTCCTGTAATTGTGTTTGAGCCCGTTGGGCTCCTATAACTGCACCCTAGGCATACAAGGCTCGATGGAGGGTCGGTGATGCCAATATGGCATAAAAGTAAAAGCCCATTTAGGGATGGACTGTAATATGGCCCTTGGATATAAATATAGTCCCTTGGGACAGCACATAGCTCCTCTGTGCAATATCAACTAGCTCTTCTAAGCGATCAATAGCCCCATAGGCGATAACACAGTTAGCAACCCTGAATTTGGTCAATGGAAGGCTATCCTAGATGGGTCAATCCCAACCAATATACTGTATTTTAGTCCCAATCTAGCCACTCAAAAGGTGTATCTAGCTCTTAAGGCCTAACGTAGCCACTACTTGCCCCTAGAATAGTTTGTATAGCTGCCAACAAGCAGACCTCGTGTGCCTACATCTGATCAGAAGATCCTGGCAGTGATCTTAATCTCTAATGGTCTAGACAAGATGGGGCAAGATCTGGAGTGTCCTAGACGATACTCTGAATGTCATAGCAGGATAAAGATAGCTCATAAGTGAATCGTAAGGTCGCGGATGACCAACTATTTAGTTCCTTCACTTAGAACAACTGTAGGGATGCTCATAATCGGACATGCTCCTGAGCAAGTAGCCCCTAACCTTCCCCAGGCAGCTTACTATAACTCTTAGCCTGAAGTTAATATTGTACTACTGTGGTTCTAGTCCCTTAGACATTAACTTGGTCTGCTCAGATTTAATATGACCTCTAGACGATTTATAGCCTCGTAGGCAGGTTTACCTGGATCTAGCCACTCGCGGAGACCTGTACCTAGGTATCTATAAGATCAGGCTGGGGCAT
The DNA here is from genome assembly GCA_035772735.1 of Datura wrightii. NCBI lineage: Eukaryota > Viridiplantae > Streptophyta > Magnoliopsida > Solanales > Solanaceae > Datura > Datura wrightii. The sequence goes on from JASDFA010000018.1 coordinate 153,522,471, forward strand.
TGTCCCCACATCTGACTACTAGTTAGGTTCCCTCCTTAGGGTACCCATGGGTCTATCTAACTTGTACAACAGGGATGACTTCCTGGGCGACATGTATGACAAGCACTAAGTCGATTGAAACTAACAATCACTAGAAATAGCTAACTAGATGGCAGGATGTCACTTATTTCATTAGGCAACCCTGGTGTTGCTGACTCTAAGGTATGACCATTCTATCCAAATTCTAGCCCTGGAGGCATTAAGGTATGCCAACGGCCTCTAGGCGAGCTTCACTGACAATACAGGCATCAAACTAAAAGTTATATCGCTCGGCTGCGCCTGATGCTGTCCAACTTACCAAATCAGGCCCAACAGCTAACCATAAACTTCTAAGGCCTTGGCATGACAGCAAAACATCAAAATTCTACTAATGTAGTTAACAGAAGAATAGAGGAGTTTCGATGACGCTCCTAGCATGAGTCACACTTAACATACTCTTTCCCGATGAGGGACACTACAATATATTCTCAATATGTTTTCCAGCAGCTAACCACAACAAATATAATCATAATCTACTAACAGAAGCTAATCACAACATACATGATCCTTATCTACTAGTAGTAGCTAATTATAGCATATAGGATCGTTATCTCCGTTCAAGAAAATAGGTCGTATCATTGTACGATGAGAATAACTTGCTAGAGGGATAAGCCTTAACATACCTCAAATGTCGACTTTCACTCACCTGAACAGTTTCCAACCTGAAGCCAGCAATTCCACTTAATTGTAGCCATTACCCTAAGAGAATAGGGCTATTTTCAATACTAAAACTCGGCAAATGCTTTCCGCAGAATTCTACATGTATCTATGAGATCGAGTATGGAATTCTATTTACTCACTTTAAATTGAGTATCTGTTTCCCTCCCTTTCCAACAATATCCTTCAATAATGTTAACTATAATTCAACTCCATTTAATTCGGCCAAAAACTCAGAATTTCTCGAGAGTTTAGAAGGGAGAATTGCTTACCTATTTCCTGTAGCCTCTTTGGACTCAATTTGAAGTAATTTCAACAAACTTTACTCAGGGGGGTTCATTACACTGAGAGAAATTTCAAGGAATAACTCCGCAGATATGCTCCTCGTACGCGTAGAACTCCTTATCCAAGGTGAATTTGTGTTTGGACGGAGTTTAGTAGCGTAATTTAATGAAAAATAGAGAAAACCTATGCTACTTTCTCTATACTGTGAAGGGGGAAATTTTTGAAATAAACATCTAACACTTTGATCTTATATATATAGCTGGATGGTCAGTGGCCTAGGGGGCGCGACGCGCTGCCCATAGCACCAGCCAAGAGACGCGACGCACTAGGCTGGCTGGCACAGCGTGGAACCTAGTGCGCCTGGCCTCCGGCTCCGATCTCCTGCTCGCTCAATGCGATGCTCCTATATTCATTCCCCGAGCCTTTTCTCACAGGTGTTATACTCCAAAACCCTCAACATACGCACGTATGCATCAGATAGATGATGAAAACTTATGGAGTGTAACAGTTTTGCCTTTCAGCTTCATTTCAGCGTTAGATATCAATTTCCTCCTTAGTACTCTATTTAGTTTGTCAAGTTCATTTCTCTAAGTTTCTCTCATGTCATAGCATGCATGTATGTTTCATGAATTCAGTTTAGTCATGTATATCAGTATGGAGTCACTCACTTTGTCAGATTTCAACTTTAGTTGTTCAGTTTTGGGATTTCAGTTCCTTTCCCGGGATTTCAGTTCCTTCCCCGGGATTTCAGTTCCTTCTCCAGCCTTCCAGTATCCTTAATCTACATTCGACGATGAATGTTCCCAAGGGGGAGATGATGTAACACCCCAAAAGTCCCTATGACCAAGCCCTAGGCATGTAGCAGATTCAATAGAAAAATTCTGCATTTTTCTCTCAGAATGACTCGTGGTACAAATCATTTTTCCATTGTATAGGCCGTAGGAGGGAGTCATGGTGAGCCAACAGTTTTCCCCAACCAGTGGTAACAACTCGTCAAATGAGTCATAGGTTTATGTAATGAGTCAAGTTATGACTCATCGTTTGGTGTGACGGGTCATGGGAAAGGGTCGTAGTATCTAATGAGTTGGTAATTTACCAACTCATTAGGCTCTTGAGCATGAGCTTTAGCTTAGTTTTCAAGTTATTTAGATGAATTTTATTCCTTTTTTTCCTTTTTATGTGCAGATATCTGAGTTGAAGAGAAAGAGAAGGAAGTAGAGAAAAAAGGATGAAATCAGGTGAAAATCGGTGCTACACTGGAGGAAACTAGCGAAACGCTTGTCAAACGCAGATGACCGCTAACTTGAGGATAATATGCAACCGGCAGCCGTGGACATAAACTGGCGACTCCGCGGTTAAATCACCTACAGGTGCTTGCATTTTCAAGACTGAGGAGTAAATGAATCGGCAGATCATGGATGAAGGCTGGCGAACCGCCAAAAGTGTCACCGAATGATCCTGGAGAATTACTGGATGTGCAGTAAATGATAGGCGGCGGTTCGTGGAATGCAACCGGCGAACCATCGGCTCCCTCGCAAGTGACCAAACACCTGAACAGGGGAAATTACATCTAGCTCTGAAAAAAGAGGAGATTGGTTGCCCTATTTGTGTATATAGTCTAGAAGAAAGTACTCTGTACATATATATATACTTTTTAGCTTTTTGGACCTTTTATTGCCTTGGAAAGAGAAGAACTCCATTGGAGGAGATAGTTTGGATATTGTTTTTCTTATTTTCTTCTTTTTCCATTAGCAAGGTATAACCATTGTTGCAGACATATTTTGAGTTTGATTTTGCTTGCTCTTACTAATGAAATCATTGAGTTTATTGATGAATATACTCTTTGGTTTCTTAATCATGAGTAGCTAAATCATCAACTAGAGGTGTGTGATGATGGGTGTTTAATTAGATTGGGTACTACTAGATTCATCTTAATATTTCTTAATTAGTGTAAATCTGTTGAGTTCTCTCCAATTTATAATTTATGATCCATAGTTGCAAATGTGGGTTTACTTTTCTTACTTGATTTAGCTTGAAAAATAAGAATTCAAGTATTGGGAGAGAATTTAATGGTGGGAATGGATATGATTGTGTGGAGATGGGCTAGAAATAGCCAAAACTCATGTTCATAATCCTAATTAGTGGTTAATTGCTAGAAATAGCTCAGCTATTAACCCAAACTTTATTGGGGTAATTGAATTGTGTCTTGAGGTTTGAAAAGACTCGAGAAAAAGGCATCCATGAGGTTAAAAAAACATAGGGTGTCATCTCGTCCATAGTTAGTTACATGTATTCGCAATGATTTGATGAGCTAGCATATCCTTATATGATTAGAACCCTATTTACACCACACCTCTAGTCTTCTCTCATTATTGTCTACCAATTTTGGTTATTTTGCAATTTTGGAATGCTGGTTTAAAATCCACAATATTGTTCACTTCATTTTTCTCCCAAAAATTTACTGTTTTAATTTTATTAATTGGTGCGAGTTAATTCAAATTTCTTAAAACAATGCTTGCGCAAATCATTCACTAGTCTATGCGGGATTCGAACCCAACATCCGTCGAGAATATTTATTTCGATACAACGATCGCTTACACTTTCTCTAAATGAGGAGTGCATTTGAGCTTTATCAAAAATGGTTGTTGTTGCCAGGGACTAACACTTGATATCCTTGTGTTATTTGTTAATTTGAGTTAATCTTGCATCGTATTTATTGATGTTGATTTTGTTGCTGGTTCTTATGGTGAGTTCATATGAGTCATCATTGGCAAGCAGGAGATAGTTCGATCGAAGGTCACGTGGAGCATTAGGAGGATAACCCGGTTGTGCCTGAAGTTGCAGGAGCCATTCGCCTACCAGCCATGGTAGGGAATGTAGTGTTTCACATTACAAGTACATTATTACACTTGTTACAGATGAAAGGGCTCTTCGGGGTTAAACCGAGTGAGGATGCAAACTGCCACTTGAGAAATTTCTTAGAGATTTGCCAACCCTTTAACTTAATAAATATCAGTCAAGAGTCTATCAAGTTAAGGCTCTTTCCATTCTTCCTAACGAGATAGGCGACTATGTGGTTGGAGGAGCTCCCTTGGGGTTGTATCACTTCGTGGCAAGAATTGACTAAACATTTTTGGATCGTTTCTTCCCTCCCTCAAGGATGTTGTAGTTGAGGGATGACATTACAAACTTTAGGCAAGAGCTAGGGGAGCCTTTACATGAAGCATGGCTAAGGTTCAAGAAGAAGGTGTCCCTTTTCCCTAACCATGGTCTTCCCAATTGAGTGCTCCTTCAAAAGCTTTTATGCCCTAGACTCTATCAACAAATCCGTTGCCAATAATTTAGCCAGAGGATCAATTATGGATTAGACTTATGGGTTAGCTAAGGCCCTCTTGGATAGAATGATGAAGACAAATTGGGTATCACATACTAGGGGGACTAATTATCATCACATAATGTAGGTTCTACTGCATTAGTAGCTGAAATGCGAAAAAGAGATGAAGAGCGAGATGAAAATCTTGCTAAAATAATGACACAGTTGGAGTTAATGACTAAACATGTGATGAGGGTCGGGCCTAAAGTTGTGAATGTTGTAGGAATGCAAGGTCAAATTTAATTTGAAGGAGAATCATCTCCACCACAATACGAGGAGGAGTTTCAATACATGGAAAATCAAATTGGGGGTTCTTGACCCGGGTATCAAGGGGCTAATCAAGGCCCTTGGTGCCCACAAGAAGAGAATGAAGGTTGGAGAAATTGCGACGTATTGGGATTGCCCGAGTGAAATGAGAGATGGGGCAATAGAGAGCAAAATCGTGAGGGGGATCAATACCATCAAAGTTCAAATCTATATGTTCCCCCTCCTAAAGCTGAGAATGCCCAAGCTCCACCAGATGTGAGCAATGTAGGGAGCTCAAAAATTGAAGAGATGTTGGCAAGGGTTCTTAAGAGAGTGGAATCAACCAACAACAGGGTCAAGGAATTAAAAAGAGAGGTGTCTAAAGCCCAAATGAACCACTTATCCTCTCAAATGAATCCCTGAATGAAGGGAACACTTCCAAGTGATACAATGCCAAACCCAAAGAAAGATAGTCAATGCATGACCGTTGTCATGAGGAGTGGTAAAACACTTGGAGATGCCAATGTTAAGCCTAAGGAAGTGGTTTCTCCTAAGGCAAATGATGAAAAAGAATCTGAGGCGGTGCCAAAAGTAACAAATGGTTATGATAATGCTGAAGCTGAGGATGAAGGAGATGTTGAGGAAGTTCCCTCAAATGCTAATGAAGAAGAGCCAGGCATGAAGGCCTCAAGTGAGAAAGAACTAGAACCAAGAGTTCCACCTCCTTATCCACAGGGTTTAGCCGAGAAAAAGAAGAATGATGAGTTCAGTAAGTTTATCGGCATGTTCCGCAAATTTTTCATAAGTATACCGTTGGTGGATGCTTTACTTTAAATGCCCGAATATGCAAAGTTCATGAAAGAGCTACTGAAGAAGAAGAAGATTGTAGACGTAGACACTAGAGAGACAACAATCATTATAGTGCTATGATGATGAGCAACCTTGCCCCAAAACGGGAAGATCCGGGTGCCTTCACAATCCCGTGCACTATTGGGTTGTATGTGTTCAATAAAGCCCTCTGTGATCTTGAGGCAAGTATAAATCTGATGCCTCTCATAATCTTCAAGAAATTGGGATTTGGGAACACCAAACCTATATCAATGAGATTGTTAATGGTTGATCGCTCTATCAAGAAACCTGTGGGTGTTTTAGAGGATGTATTGGTGAGAGTAGATAAGTTTATTCTACTAGCTGATTTTGTAGTCCTTATTGTGAGATGGATGTATAAGTTCCAATCATTTTGCAGAGATCATTGCTCGCCATAGGTAGAGCTTTGGTAGATGTGGAGCTAGGTGAGCTCAAGTTTCGGGTTAGAGGTGAAGAGGTTATCTTCAAGGTGTGCCAATCCACTGAACCTCCTGTGAATATAAAGTGCTTGGAGTGCTGCATGAGGAAGATGAGTCGGAGGATGATCCTTTGAAGAATAAATGTTAAATGAGAAATACATCATGTCATGACGATAACTAAGGCACTTCTTAGGAGGCAATCCAAATGTGTTCTTTTGAATGTTCTTAATATCATTGTTGTTTTTAATTTTGTAGGATTAAGTAGGTGAGAATCAAGGAGAAGAAGCATAAAACAAGGAAGGCACTGCGTTAAGACCGGTGAATCACCAATCAAGCTACGCGAACCGCCACACATTTGATCATGAAAGCAGAAACCTGGGAACAAAAAAGGTCAATCTAGTGAAGGCACCAGCAGAACGCTGATAAATAGTCGCTAACCACCGCTTGAACGCCTGTACGAGCCAGAACACCTGAGCAGTGGATGCAAAAATGTCTAACCACCAGCGGAACGCAGAACCCAATCCATGAACCGTCGTTCAATCGCCAGTACAAGAAAGTGAACTGGGAACAAAATCAAGCATGTGATGGTAAGGTGGTAAATCGTCGACCCCAACCGGTGACTGCCGATGTAACGCCGGTGAAAGTACATGTTCTATTTTAACATCTTAACCAAATCATGGACCTACCCGACCCAGAATCTTTTTGTAGCTGCCCTAATATATCGAAATTCCCTTTTTATTCCCCTATACTTCGCTTTTTCTACCTTTTAACACTTCCCCGCACTCCTTTTTATTTTCCCAGCATCCCACCTTTCCATATTCTCACAACTCCCTTTCTTCCACTTCCCACACAATTAAAACATTATTAATTATCCACCTCCTTCTTAACCAACCACATTTACACCTTCTTATCTATAAAATCCCCCCCCCCCAACCCTTCTACCTAACTCTGACTACACTCATACTCTCCCTCTCTACTAGCCATGTTCCGAACTTTTGCCATTGTTAAGCGATCTCCAGCTTCCATAACTAGTCTCTGCAAAGCATTCTCTTGATAGTGGTAATGTACTCTTAACTTCCTTTTTTTCTCATCAATGGTAATCTGGTTGCATATAGATGTTGTTATGACATACATCCCCCTTCTTTTTATAGTCATTCTCCGCAACATTTTTATGATTGATCCCATACTTGTTGAATTAAGTCAGTTGTTGTTATGTGAAATTAGTAAGGTTGATAGAGACTTGATGCTTAAATGGGTGTGGGGGAAATGGTTGTTCTTTTGTAGTTAAGTGGGGTGAAGTTTTAGTAACCCCAAGGGATTAAAAAGACCTAACTTTCCCTATGATAGATCGGGTGATGCCATCTTAAGGGTAAATCATCGGTTTAGCCCTTTTCATGTGTGCAAGTACTGCTTTGATATGATGTGAGTAAGTGTTTGATAATTCTTTATATTGGAGTTTTTGGTGAAGCATCGGGGACGATGATTATCGGCTAGTCACCAGTCAGGTCCAGCGAAACGCCGATGGAATGCCGCTTCGGGCTAATATTGGCTTCAGGCCACTGTCCTGACCCTGCATTATATCAGCGGTTCGCGGATCGAGACTGGAGATTCGCCGATCTATTGCCAGTGGAATATCTGTTATCCCAGTTCTCTACTTCTCACCAGTGGTTCCTCGGTGGTCCACAGATACCCTCCTATGGTTCGCCGGTGATTCACCGATTCTGCCAGTTCATTGGTTACTAATTCTTCCTCTTTGTTTCTCATTTAAATTTTAGAGTGATTGTTCGTTGTTGCCTTATATCATTGAATATATATATATATATATATATTACAAAAACATACATTGTGGTTGCCACTAACATCATGTTTGTAGAAAATGACTTTATCCAGGAACCCCAGTAAGGGCAAAGCCCCAGCCTCCTCATCCACAAAGGGCAAAGGCAAGGCAAAGGCATCCTCAGAGCCTACCAACTCTTGGGAGGCCATCATGTTTTGTGTGCCCGACATGAAGGGGCATTATGCCTTCTACAAAGGCCGATCAATCATCATAGAAAAGAGGTTTGACTTGGTAGGGCTACACGGTGACCTTCCCAACATCAAAGCTCAGTTCAAGGATAGACAATGGCATACTTTCGCTAATCCTCTCCTAGACTATTATCCAAGCTTGGTGTCAAAGTTCTACACTTCTTACTAGGTTAGGGAGGAGAGCATGAACCACAGAGGCAAAGTCGATGAATTCCCCTACCTACCTTCAGTCATGGTGCGAGAGGTGGAGGTGGACATCACTCCAACAACCATCAACTATCTGTTCTAGGAGGACGATATTGACACTGGCTAAGAATACATGGCTAGGATTGCTGACATGAAGAGCTAATTCACATGGATAGTTCCTATCATTACATCAGACACACCTTTCTGGGCTACTATGGGCGGCGAAATTTCTTGCCATGATCTGAAAGTTGAAGCCAAGTTGTGGCTAGATTTCATCTATGGCTGCATCATACCTTCCAAATATGAGCAGCAGGTCAGCTTGAAAGGGGCTATCCTTATATCTTGCATCATGACAGGGGTCCCCATAAAGTTTGGGGAGATTATGGCTCAGTAAATGAAGAGGAAAGCAAGATAGTCCAACACCTCCATGCCATATGTCGTGCTCATTTCTCAACTATGCTTGCAAGCTAGAGTTCCATTGTTCTCAGATGAGACCCCTGTTCCTGCTTCGGGTGTAATCACATTAGATTGGTAAAGTGATGCTGAGGCACCCACAGTCAAGCGAAAGCGGATGCAGGCTTTTGATTTTCCATAGGGTTCTCCTTCTCAGGGTTCTGAGCAGTCTCCAAAAGTCTCGAATTTGAATATGCCTCACCCAGAAGCTTTAGTTTATACCTCTAGCAATATACCTATGCCGGGAGCATCACCCCCTCCAACATCTTCCCGATCAAGCGGTCTCCATAAGCTGGTGAAAATGACCAACTCTCATGAGAGTCAGCTTTAAAAGTTGGCTAGGAGCCTCCCTGCCCTCATCGTTCGAATGGTAAAATGTGAGATAAAGACTATGTATGAGAGTCTTACCATACTGTGCAAATGGGTAGATGTTGTGGAGGGGGCTGTCACCTCTCTCCGAACTGAAGTAAGGGAGTAGAAAAGTTAGACATCTGTGGAGGTGCTTGATTTGAGTGCTCTGGACGCTGCAATGGCTGCCCCATCTACAGTTCAAAGCCCTCAAGATGATTTGTTTGAGGGCTTGGGAGATGACACTGAAGATCAAGGTGATGCAGGCTTTGATGGTGAGGCAGGAGCAGGTGCAGACGATGACGTGGATGATGAGGAGTGACCCACTCAGGGAGTCTCTCGCCCCCTTTATTTTGCATGCCTACATTAGGGACAAAGTAGCCTTTAAGTTGGGGGTGGGATGAGTGTTTTATCTGGGGGGTTATTTTTATCTTATTTTATTGATGTTTTGATGTAGCCCTTGTCGGTCTTTTGTTCTTGTTATTTGATGAAGAATGGTGATTCTTTGTCGGGCTCAAATTCTTTTTAGTATTGTTGATGATTGCCCTTGCGGGGCTGGTTGTGTTGATAAAATTTTGAATGAATGATATTAGTGTGTTAGTTTTGAAAAATAGGTCATTGCTTTGAATTGTCAAATGTTGTTTTGTGGCCCAAACTCCTTTTGTTCGCTCATGTGAATAGTAGAATAGTAATCAAACTCCAAGGGTTTTCTTCATACCACGATTTTCCCAAGGAGCATTTTTATTTTTCTTTTCCTTTATTGTCGAACCGGGTTTGCACTTCCCGATGATAGATTGTGAGGTGACTCTATTAAGGAAAAATGACATGTCTTTCTTAAGTCTTCTATGGAGTTGTTTCGAGAGGTACCTGTTCGGTCGTTTGTTATATGGGTATATAACTACACGCAAGTGAACGTGGTCGAACAAGTAGTAAAGTGGCCTAAGTAAGCCAAGTATCGATCCCATAGGGACTGGGATGAAGTGCAACCTGCTCAAGTGTACTATATTTCAATTCTAAAAATGCAGACAACAGTGTAACCAAGAGTTTGATATTTTGATTTCTAATAATTATGCTAAGTCTACAACAATTATCTAATGTGAGTCTGAACTATGAATGTGAGCATGCTGAGGTTAAACGAACATGTAATGAAATTAATTGTCGATATACTTTGGTTAGCCTTTTCCTCCGGTTGCTAGTCAAGAATTATTGCCAAGGGATTAAAACTCTCGTATTTAACCCCACTTAAGAATCATGAACCATCCACCTACATTTCTGTGATGAAATGCAATTCATGTTCTAGCCATACAAAACCGATTCCTAAATTGACTAATACGACTTTCAGGTATATTTCTATCCTGAAGGTAAATCAATTCACAATTTTCCCAAACTAAGAAAGGATCATATCCTATTAATTCACAACTTTCCAATTTCTTGCTCTCTCGAGTGAAACCGGACTTTTTAGATGTACATTAATGTAGGCCACACATTAATGCAGTAAGAACAAGAATCAATAGAACAACTATGGAAGAAAAGATGAAAAAAACAGAAAATCAATAATCACATTTCATTACAATTGTTCTTAACCTCAGCAAGAAGATGAATTAGCCACTCATTTGTGGATTAAACATCGTTAAATGAGTGTTAAACATACAAGCAATTGAATACAAGAAGAAGGAAAGAGAGAAAAACCCTGATAATTTCATGCCCTCAACTGCATGTAACCCACGTTCTTGCTCCACCAAGTCAGAATATTGAAAAATGAACCTAAGTGTTCTATTTATACTAGTGGGAATTTTTCCCGGAATAACAAGCAACGTGTCACGGAGTGCATCGCGGAGCACTGCCTCCGTGACACGCTACCGACGCGGGCCCTCACTGGAAACTAGGGGTCTAGGGAATAAGGCCCAACGTGGCATGGCGTGCAACGTGGAGCCAGGCCACCGTGCCACGGACCCATCGTGAACCCTCACTGGAAATAGGCTGAAAATTCCCTCTCCAGGTAGAAGGCCTCCGCGATGGCAGCGTGACACGGCTCCATCGCGGAGCCCCTTTATTTTATTCTTTCCAATGCCTTGTCCCTTGCTCACATCCGAGTCCAACCCCGATATCTTCCAACATGCATTTTAGCTTCCCGAAATTACATTTTTCCTGCAAAACAATGCTAATCATGTTGGTTAGTATAAATTCACATTTTATTACCAATTACATGAGAATGTATAAACATTGATAGATAAACAAGGCTAAAATGACACCTTTGAGTATCACTTGGGCATATAAATTTGCCCAAGATCACTTACCCCACACTTAAATCCTTGCTCGTCCTCGAACAACAATCTTACACCTCATGCAATTTACACCCAAACCTCGCTACTTTGGTTTGACAATTTAGGTTACGGTCATACCGATTATTCAATACAGCAAATCATCAAGAAAACATGCATGGTCCTATCAATGCAATGACCTTCAATATATCAAGACCTCCTAGACTTAAGAATCGACTCTCGATATTGGCAAACTCATGCGAATCAGCTGATCAAGACATCCGACATGAAAATTAATCTCTCATCAAGCATGTGCCCTCACAATACAAGAGAATTTTCCCCTTTTTGATCATATGAACTCACAAAATTTCAAGCAGGGGCATATAAACACAACTTCGCTCTCTCTCCCAAAAGAATTCACATGCATCATGTCATGACCCATAAGCTTACCTTTAGTGTACTACTCCCCTAATATAAAGAAGTGTGATGTAAGATCACGTAGGACTTTAACGGGTTGTAATGGAAGCTACGGAACCAGTAAATATTGGGCTCGCCAATAATAGCCACTAGAATCCTTAAGCGCCTTTTCAACACATCCCATCAAACTCATGGACATTGTTTCTTTCTTCATCCTCCCATTCTTGAAGTTTTTCTTTAGTTTGACCCATCTTATTAAGCACACTTAACACCACCACAAAGATTATTCATACACCTTCATTATAGGTTATTTATAACAAGTGCACCTTCAACCTTTTCTTTTCTTCCATCACTCTGCTTTTCTTTTCTTTTCACCATTCTCACTCTTTGACACTTTGGGAAAATTATTTTCTCTTTTAAGTGCTTAAGAGTTTTGGATCGACTTTACGGCTAATGAAAAGAAGGGATGAAGCTCGGTTTACACTTTTTTTGACAAAAGAAAAAAATAATAGGCTAAAGGGTCAACGGGCTGACTAGGGTACACACTCAAGGTGGGTATGATAATGAAAAATAGAAACTTTTGATTAAAAACAAAGAAATGCCTACATCCTTTCCTACAATACACCTCCTTCATTTCATTTTGTACACACACCAGGCAAGTTCTAGACACTTCGCAATAGCATGGAATAACAAAACCTCACTTCACACTTATTGCACATGCTCAATTCAAGATGTATTCACAGACTCTTCAATCAGCTAATTACAGGAATTCAAACATTAAGCCTCAATCACACTGAATCGAACTCTATGGCCTAGGTATCTCAACATATTTGCAAAGTTGCATGCTTTCATACGAATCACCTTTGCATTTCAAATATCATGTACGACACGCAACCATAATTCCACAACCATAAAGTAACTACAGGTTTTGGGATGCAACCAACAAAAGAAAAACAACTGAAAAATAATTGAAAAATCTACTCCTAACGACTACATTTCCCTTAAGACGGTCGTCATCCATCCATCATAGGGAACGGTCACTAACTAGGACTTCGGTTCAATGGGACCATTCTCGGTAAAAGAACCGAAAACAAACTCCGAGAAACCCAAGAAGTGAAAAAAATTTTAAAAAATATCGATCATTTCGATAACAAAAATATATACAAAATCAGCTAGCAACATTCAGCAACACACCACAGTTTCACATATTTTTACAGTACAGAATAACAACTTACAATCACAAATCACAGGGTCAGAAAATTTTGTTCACAGACACAACAACAGATTAGGACATACATAACAACACAACCAGCACCTAACTACTCCCACCCCACACTTATCTCGAACACTGTCCCCAGTGTTCACAAAAAATTAAAATAGCACAAAAATTGGGTGGTGGAACTCCCTGATCAATCAAAGTACTCCACTTCTTCATCAGGTGCTACTGCTTCATCTCCCATGTCTGAATCACCCCCATCGTCATCATCGGACTCCACATCGGAGTCCTCCCGACGTGTCTCCTCGTCCGTGGGGACATCATCATCCGTGGCCTCTACAAATGTTGGCCCCACTCGGCATAGAGCCCTGGCGTTTTCGCCAAAAGGGTAGTCCAGCTCGAGCTGCCATAGATCCTCCTCTGTTGCCGGCCTCCCGCCTATCCTTAGCTGGAGCATCTGCATCCCATACATGCGAGCCATGTACTGATCATCACGAGCATGTCGCTCGCCTAGTGTAATCACTGGGCTGTGGGTGGTGTCGGGTGCCTTAGTTTTAGTGACATCTAAGGCCCGCCGCTCCATCTGCGGGATATAATCAAGGTCCTCTTCCTCAACATCTAGGCCTCTCAGGAATGTGGTGAGTAGCCCACCAAATCCGTATCTGTGCCCCTGATGCAACCGGGCTCTCTTCATGGCGGAGATAATCACCGCCCCCACGTTGATCTCCATCCCTTTCATCAGGGCGTACACCAGGCATACACGATCCCGGGTTACATCTGTCATATGTACCCCCGGGATTAGGCAGGAACAGACGATCTTTAGCCATATTCTGGCTTCCCTGTTCATCTGTGAATAGGGCAAAGTCTGATGGTAGCCCCTCTCCTTGTGTCTGCTCCATCTAGCTGTCGATCGGGTCCCACACAAGGTGCGTCTGATGTCTGCACACGGTGGAGTGATGTTCATCTGTCGAAGCACATGGGCGTCTATGTCCGGCGCCCCTATGATAGCATTGAGGTGGTGGGGCTCCAAGGTGACTATTTGCCCTCTGATTTTGATGGTATGACTTCTGATAGTCGGGTTCCAGTTGGCATAGAATTCCCGAATCAGGTGCAAGTTGCATTCCTTGGGCTCTTCAAAGATGAAATTGAGCCCGGTTGCCTCGATCCGGTGTACAATCCTAGGGAACTCTTGTGCCAACGGTTCCCGTGCTATGTGTTCCTCGGGGAAGTACTTGCTCTCTTGTGCTTGGCATACCACTTCTTCCCCTCCTCCGTCACCCACCTGGTTCCGTATTGGAGGCGTTGGCCGCGTGGAAATGCTGGTGCTGCTGGGACTACTGTGCCCAGTCTGATTCGCTTTCTTCCAGCGCCTGATGTTGATGCGCCTTTCCTTTTTTCTTGCCTGCTTGCCATTTTACCTGTCAACCCAAGTAGACAAGATCAATGTTAAGCCAATGAATATTAACTTCGACTAAGGTCGAGTTAAGCTAGGCTACCCCACACTTAGTCTTTCGCTAAAATTACAACATCATTGCAAGATCATACCTATTTACACAAACAAACAACCAAATATACAACCATGCTTAGTGCATTCGAAGAATTCGATGGTATGTATTCTATGTACTACTCAGACTTCGTACATCTAACCACAATCATTACCATCGATAACATTTTATCTTATCACACTTAGCAAGGAAAAACAAAGAAATGAAAACAACAAGAATTTATCTACACGAACCTATACAACTCACCCAATTCTTGCAAATTTCAATATTCCCCTAACCCGAGAATTCGTCGGTCTTTTACATCATAACAATTAGCACATCGACTCATCTCACTCAACATGTACAACCCGACATGAATTTCACAAGTTCACTACATTTTTCCACTTCAAATTCAAAAACAAGCCCTAGATATGATTGTATCAACAAAATTCGATTAAATTATGCAATTAACGAGTTCAAGCAATCACAATGATACTCTGAACATCCATCAACACTAATTCAATTGAATTCACGCTTAATTTCTACTTAGGGCAAACTTAGCTCACATCAGATGCTCAATATCGAAGAAAATTGATAAGAAATGAGATGAAATCGACAAACATACCTTGAAATTGAAAAATTGAAGAAACATCGATGAATTTCTTGGCCTATTCCGTCTCACGTTGAAGGGGGAGGGGTTTTAGGGAGTTTGGTCGCGGAGTATGTGAGAAATAAAGAAAATTTGAGGGGGATTCGGGGTTTAAAAGTGGAAAAATCGCGTGGGTCACCCTGCGACCCGGTGTGACCCGTCGCGATATACACAGCAACGTGTCACGGAGTGCATCGCGGAGCACTGCCTCCGTGACACGGAGCTGTCGCGAGGGTTTTTTGGAATTTTAAAAATTCCATATTTATACCTCAACGTGTCATGGAGGGTAACGCGGAGGCCCTCCTCCGTGACACGGAGCTATCGCCCTAGCTCACTATTTTACCACTTTTTCTTAATTTTCATACCTCGAATTTTCCTTTGTGATTCCTTGTATATTTTCCTCCGTTCGATCTGAAATTTGTTCTACTATAGGCAATTGGTTAGAATTATAGGTTTCACTCAAAATAAAAATAAAAATAAAAAATACAAACTAAAAATTTTGTTGTTAATCAAGAAAAAAGAAAAAGAAAAATCTATTCACAATTTACAAAGAAAATTTTTCCACGGGTTGCCTCCCGTGCAGCGCCTGGTTTACTGTCGCGGCTCGACATCATTCCGCTCAGTTGTCCTCTAGGGTGATGGACGTTTTTTCTCGAAAACCGTCCTCCCCCCAGTAGTGCTTACACCATTCCGGTGGTTTTCCCAATAACTCTCGTGAATCCTTAATCTGCTCATCATTGACTTGATCAATCACATTGATCACCGAGAGTTCTTCGTACACAGTCGGGAGCTTGGGTGCCTTGTACACATCGAACACTTCCACCTTGTCGTGTGCTCGCATTGTTAGCTGCCCCGCAGCTACATCAATCAGCGCTTTCCCGGTCGCCAAGAAAGGACGTCCCAAAATAAATGGGACTTCCGCATCTGGTTCAAAATCCAGCACGACGAAAACTACCGGGAAGATCAGGGAGCCAACTTGCACCAGAACGTCCTCCACAATGCCATCAGGTCTGGCTAAGGACCGATCTGCCAATTGCAAGATCACTGTTGTGGGTCTAGGACTCCCTAGACCCAGCTTTTTGAATACCGATAACGACATCAAACTAATGCTCGCTCCCAAATCACACAATCCACGAGCTCTGATACTCTCCCCAATAGTAATTTGTATAGTAAAGCTCCCAGGGTCTTTGAGCTTTGTGGGCAGTCGGTTTTGTATTCGGGAAGTGCACTCCTCCGTGAGAGCCACCGTACCATACTCAGTCAACCGACTTTTGTTTGCCATGATGTCCTTTATATACTTGGCATATTTCGGCACTCCCTACAAAACATCAACAAGAGGTAAGTTAATATGTACCTGTTTCAGCACCTCCATGAATTTCTTGAAACACGCCTCCTCCTTGTGTTTCTTTAATCGTTGAGGGAAGGGGGTGGTGATCTTTCTGATTCAGCTTCCTTTGTCTTCCCCCTCTCATCACTTTGCTCCCTCTCGGCTTCTGCTGCTCCCGATTGTTGAGGTGGTCTTTCTGGTTCCACCTCTTTCAGCTGCAAACCACTCCTTGTGGTCACCTCATTTACCTGCTTAGGGTTGGGATCTGTGTCGCTCAGAAGTCCTCCTCTAGGTCTGGTGTTTTGGGCTCCAGCAAATTGCCCAAATTGATATTCAAGTGCCTTGGTAGCTAACTAGTTGTTTTTCACCTCGGCTGCCAATTTCACATAGTCAGCCTGCAATTGAGCTTGATTAGTTATCATAGTCTTGAACATCTCCTCAATGCTGGGTGATGGTGGTGGAAGAGGTGCATTGTTGTTTCTGAATTGTGCTTGATAATTCTGCTGCCCTCCTTGGTTCCTTTGCACACCCTGACTCGAACTCTACCCCTGATGGTTGTTGCTACCCCAGGAGAAATTCGGGTGATTCCTCCAATTGGAATTGTAGCTGTTGCCATACTGTTGGTGGTTGTTCCTTTGTATATTTCCCACAAAGTTCACTGAGTCAGGATTTGCTCCACAACACTCAGCTGAGTGCTCACTGCTTCCGCACACTTCACACCAAATCTGCTGCACTGCATTAACTGGGGCTTGAGGCTGGTTCATTGTCATGTTACTGAAGTGGGTGTTGAGTTGATTCTGTAAAGCAGCTATCTCTGCAGCAATAGCTGTAAACCCATCCACTTCTAAAACTCCTGTTGATTTCCTTGTCCCTTCTCTTGACAAATCAGCATTCCATTCCGGATTGCCCTGCGAAATACAGTTCAACAAGGTATATAGCTCCTCATAAGTTTTCCTTAGCGCTTGTCCCCCAGCTGCTGAGTCTAGCAATATTTTTGTATGGGGTTCCAAACCCTCTATAAAAGTGTGCACCAACACATCATTGGATTGATGATGATGAGGACAATCCCGCAACATGGACTTGAATCTCTCCCAAGCCTAATATAGATTCTCTCCCTCTCTCTGTTTGAAACTTAGAATTTGACTTCTAAGTCTTGCTGTTTTACCAGAGGGAAAAAATCGTATCAAGAACTTCCTTGCAAGATCATCCCACGTAGAAATAGAATTAGGTGGCTCAGCTTTCAACCACCTCTTGGCTTCTCCCAATAGTGAAAATGGGAACAATGTAAGCCGGACGTAATCTGATGACACTCCAGCGGGGATATAAGTGTCACTTATCTCCAAAAAAATTTGGAGATGCTGCTGTGGATCTTCATGAGGGAGACCTGTAAACTTCCCGCTAGTGTTCAGCAATTGCACCATGTTCTGCTTAAGTTCGAACCTCCCTCCTGGCTCA
This sequence comes from Datura wrightii, assembly GCA_035772735.1. Taxonomy (NCBI): domain Eukaryota; kingdom Viridiplantae; phylum Streptophyta; class Magnoliopsida; order Solanales; family Solanaceae; genus Datura; species Datura wrightii. The sequence continues at coordinate 153,540,217 of JASDFA010000018.1, forward strand.
GGCTTGCAGATGCTAGATGTAACATTATTAGCATGTGGGATTGCCACCTCGCAAACCGGCCGAGCTGCTACTTCTTCGGGCACTAACATTGCCCCTACTACCGGTGGATTCTATTGTTGCTCCATGATTGTCTGTCTGAGCAACTGCAGCTTTCTTTCTAGAGCTTCTCTCCGCTGACGATGAAATAATCTTTTTGGCTCCAAATACGAGTCCACCAACTCCTTGTCTCTTGCCAGTGTTCAACAGAGATTAAATCTGCAAAATACAGGCTAAGACCAAGTTGTCAACACTAAGAAAATAAAAATATAGTAAATTAACACTTAAGACAAATTCACCAATTGCCAATCCCCGGCAACGGCGCCAAAAACTTGTTCGGTCATTTGTTATATGGGTATATAACTACACGCAAGTGCACGTGGTCGAACAAGTAGTAAAGTGGCTTAAGTAAGCCAAGTATCGATCCCACAGGGACTGGGATGAAGTGCAACCTGCTCAAGTGTACTATATTTCAATTCTAAAAATGCAGACAATAGTGTAACCAAAAGTTTGATATTTTGATTTCTAATAATTATGCTAAGTCTACAACAATTATCTAATGTGAGTCTGAACTATGAATGTGAGCATGCTGAGGTTAAACGAACATGTAATGAAATTAATTGTCGATATACTTTGGTTAGCCTTTTCCTCCGATTGCTAGTCAAGAATTATTGCCAAGGGATTAAAACTCTCATATTTAACCCCACTTATGAATCATGAACCATCCACCTACATTTCTGTAATGAAATGCAATTCATGTTCTAGCCATATAAAACCGATTCCTAAATTGACTAATACGACTTTCAGGTATATTTCTATCCTGAAGGTAAATTAATTCTCAATTTTCCCAAACTAAGAAAGGATCATATCCTATTAATTCACAACTTTCCAATTTCTTGCTCTCTCGAATGAAACTGGACTTTTTAGATGTACATTAACGTAGGCCACACATTAATGCAGTAAGAACAAGAATCAATAGAGCAACCATGGAAGAAAAGATGAAAAAACCAAAGAATCAATAACCACATTTCATTACAATTGTTCTTAACCTCAGCAAGAAGATGAATTGGCCACTCATTTGTGGATTAAACATCGTTAAATGAGTGTTAAACATACAAGCAATTGAATACAAGAAGAAGGAAAGAGAGAAAAACCCTGATAATTTCATCCCTTCAACTACCTGTAACCCACGTTCTTGCTCCACCAAGTCAGAATATTGAAAAATGAACCTAAGTGTTCTATTTATACTAGTGGGAATTTTTCCCGGAATAACAAGCAACGTGTCACGGAGTGCATCGTGGAGCACTGCCTCCGTGACACGCTACCGACGCGGACCCTCACTGGAAACTGGGGGTCCAGGGAATAAGGCCCAACTTGGCACGGCGTGCAACGCGGAGCCAGGCCACCGTGCCACGGACCCATCGTGAACCCTCACTGGAAATAGGCTGAAAATTCCCTCTCCAGGCAGAAGGCCTCTACGATGGCAGCGTGACACGGCTCCATCGCGGAGCCCCTTTATTTTGTGCTTTCCAATGCCTTGTCCCTTGCTCACATCCGAGTCCAACCCCGATATCTTCCAACATGCATTTTAGCTTCCCGAAATTACATTTTTCCTGCAAAACAATGCTAATCATGTTGGTTAGTATAAATTCACATTTTATTACCAATTACATGAGAATGTATAAACATTGATAGATAAACAAGGCTAAAATGACACCTTTGAGTATCACTTGGGCATATAAATTTGCCCAAGATCAGTACCACCAAAAATGAAAAGAATTGGCATTTGAAATTGAGAAATGTAGCACTCTTTGGTCATACATTGTAGATTCCTTATTTGGCTTATGGATTCGTATGCTCCAGTGTCTTGAATTAATATCTTGTGATGATAATGACTTTTGTGGAATCTTTGGGTGTGATTCCTTGTGGTATAAGGATCTTTGTGAATCTCGTGCATAGCTTCTTATCTAGATCTTTCCCTAAGTATGACTCAAGGAGAAATTCTAGATGTAACTAAACTTAGAACATGATTTTTGGCTTTCATTTGACCAGTCACTCTATCCAAAATAGTCTCCAAAAATGTCTTCCATTGTTAGCCAATGTTGAGCCTTTTGAACTGCTTATTTTTTGAAACCGCATTACAAGCCGATGTCCCTTCTTGATTCCCTCTTCCTGGCACCCATCCTCCCTAATTGCTAGTGGTGAGAGAATGAAAAAAAATGTGGGCTCAAAGGCCTAGGGAGAGATAAGGAGATCTGTGAGTAAGAGGCAAAGAGCCTAAGTTTGGGGGTTTTCAAGAAAGGGGGATAAATAAGAAACATAAATCTGATGTAGCACCAAATTGTGAAAAAATAATGAAATGATGAGCTAAGAAACCTTAAGATGCCAAAATAGAAAAGAGAAGTGGAATGGTGTTACCTCTTGATTAGATAAGGCTTAATGTGATAGCCAAAGGAGCTACAAGGAAGATCTTTGAACAATAAAAGAGAAAAATGGTTGTGAACGGAGGATTAAGGTGGAGCAATATAAAAAAGTTAGATGAGAAGGGTTGAAGTGTTCACAAAGGCATTAGAGAGGATCTAGTCACTAGAGATAAATAATTGTTTTACCATTACCCCTAGCTTTCATCATGACCCACAAGTCCTAACTGATTTTGAGTGTAGTTGCTCTACATTAGTGGCGAATTACACGAAGGGCAAGCTATGGATCGAGTTGTGTGCATTAAGATTTCTTTTGGGAGAGTGAGTGTGACCATCTTTTTCTAAAATCCCTTTTGTGTGCATTACTTTATGATAGAAAAAAAAAAGAATTCTATCCTTGATGAGTGGCATCATTCCTTTTGAGGACACACTACATTAAGGTAAAGGTGTGATTGAGGCATGAGTAGTGCGAGCTCTAAGACAAGCTTTGAATGTGCAGTGATTATGAATTGAGATGTTATGTGTATTTCTTTGGATAAGTCATGCCCTTGTTTTGCAAAATGAAAGCATTTTTGAATCATGCCTTTGAATAGTGGCGGCTTCTTGAAATGTTTCCATATATTTTTCTTTGATCTTTGGGGAATTTGCTTCTCTTTTTCGGTAAGTTATGAGCATTTTTTGGATTGTTATGGATTAAGTGGTCATTGGTGTCTAAATTCTTATGGAGTGGCATGTTTTCTTAACTGATGAGAATTGCATTACTTGAGGAAAAGCAATAGTTCAAGTTTGGGAGTTTGATGAGTTGGTAATTTACCAACTCATTAGGATCTTGAGCATGAGCTTTAGCTTAGTTTTCAAGTCATTTAGATGAATTTTATGCCCTTTTTGACTTTTTATGTGCAGGTATTTGAGTTGAAGAGAAAGAGAAAGAAGTGGAGTAAAAAGGATGAAGTCAGGTGAAAATCGGAGCTACACCAGAGGACACTGACGAAACACTGGTCAAATGCAGATGACCACTAACTTGAGGATATTATGCAACTGGCAACTGCAGTCATAAACCAGTGACTCACCGGTTAAATCATCTACAGGTACTTGTATTTTTTGGACTGAGGAGTAAATGAATCGGGGGATCGCGAATGAAGGCTGGTGAACTGCTGAAGGTGCCATCAAATGGTCCTAGAGAATCACTAGATGTGCGACAAATGATGGGCGGCAGTTCACGGAATGCAACCGGCAAACCACTGGCTCCCCTGCAAGTGACAAAACAACTGAACAGGGGTAATTACATCCAGCACTAGAAAAAGAGGATATTGGTTGTCCTATTTGTGTATATAGTCTAGAAGAAAGTATTTTGTATAGATATATATACTTTTTAGCTTTTTGAACTTTTTTTTCCTTGAAAAGAGAAGAACTCCATTGGAGGAGATAGTTAGATATTGCTTCTCTTATTCTCTTCTTCTTCCATTAGCAAGGTATAACCATTATTGAAGACATATTTTGAGTTTGATTTTGCTTACTCTTACTAATGAAATCATTGAGTTTATTGATGAATATACTCTTTAGTTTCTTAATCATGAGTAACTAAATCATCAAGTAGAGCTGTGTGATTATAGGTGCTTAATCAAATTGGGTATTTCTAGATTCATCTTAATATTTCTTAATTAATGTAAATCTATTGAGTCCTCTCCAATTTATAATTGATGATCTATAATTGCAAATGTTGGTTGTTGTGCCCCTGTGCACGCACAAGCGTACGCGATCGTACTAGTAATACAGTATCTCTTTTAAGAGTCGGATGTTGAACTCATAGGGACTGGACTATTTCAGCGAATATTAGAGTTAAAGTGTTAATTTAACCTTCACAAGTGTTGATTGTAGAGATTTTGGAAAATTGCAATTAAATCTAGAAGTGATCACAAAATAGTCGAGAAACAATAACAATAAGCTTCTAGAGTCAAGGCCTGACAATCATGCAATGCTACAATTCACAATGGTTTGAGTATTAAAACTTCAACTGTTGTCTCACAAAGCTAAAATGCAGTGTTCACGGTCTTTCAAGCCTCTAAACACAACAAACTAGTCTCACACCTACATAGCTGAGTGAGGATGTGACGTCCCAATTCGTGAGAAATTTAACACTATGGATGTAGTTTACGGGGTTTATTCCCTTGATTATGGACTTTCGTACCTCTAATCATTTAAACTGACTTAGCTTCAAAACTATGTCTACGAGTGGTGATGTGACAATTCTAAGTCGGTGTCTAGCTATCCTCCCGTTTATAACCAAGAAAGGCAAATTAGGTATAGTTTCTATCCTAACCATGAATCATATCATAAAGACAAGAACTTGCTCCCTGCATTCTTGTGTTCTAACTTAGGCTTACTCTTTCGAGCTTTTGCCTAAGCTTAACAAGTTTCTTTTCATGGTGATCAAGCCTAAAAACAACAATGATTAAGAATGCAAGACAAAACATCAACCAAAACTCGAACCAAGGATGAAAATCAAGCAATTACATTCATGACATATAGCCTCAACCCTAAAGGAAGGGTTTTAGCTACTCATGTTCATACAATTACTCAAAAACATGATTAAAGTAATGTACTTACAAGAATGATAAAAGAGAATGAAAAGTTGCGAACCTTAGGTAGAGTTTCCTTCTCCCCTAGCTCCTTTTTGCTTTCCAAAACTATTTACGTGATAAATGATTTTAGGAGCTAAGTGTTTAATTTATACTAAATGGAAATTTGCAATTTTTTGCCGGCCATGGAACAGCTCCGTGCCATGCTGCCCATCACGCAGCAGCAGCTCCGTGGCACTGAGACATCGCGCAAGTGTATTGGAATGTTGGCATTGGCGACAGTCGTCGGGCGTGGCAGGGAGGCCATTGCGCCTCTCGCACGCCGTGGCACGGACATGGACGCGGTGAAGGCAGGGCGTGCCACAGGCCTATCACACGGCATCACTTAATTGACATGTCATTTGCGCACATGGCATGGGCGTGGCATAGCACTGGGCTCAGCGCACGCACAGGGTGGCACGCTGCCTGGCGCAGCCAACCTTCTCTTGGCATGTCCACTAGCCTTCTTGTGCACTTTGTTCCGAGCTTCATCCTTAAGCCTCAACCATCATTATTTATTCCCTCCTATGCATTTTACACTTACAAAACAAAGACTAATCATGTTGGTTAGTTTATGTACGAAATTACACAAAATCACATGAGAATATAATCAATTAAATTAACGAACATGACTAAGATTAAGTTATAAAATAGCACTTGGGCACTTAAATATGCCCAAGATCACTACACTATACTTAAAGCCTTGTTCGTCCTTGAACAACTCTATTACATCTCATGCACATGAAGAACTCACACATAGCTAATTGAAACAAGATGATTCAAACTAAGCTACACCGATTGTTCTAAATAGCAAGTTTAAAATAGAGCATGCAATATCTCACCATTAAAACCCTATATAACTAAGTTAAAACTTCCTACCCTCAAGAATCAACTCTTAAACTCAGCAAATTCATGCAAATCAACCAATTAAGACATCCGACATGAAATTTATCCTTCATCAAACATGTGCCCTCACAACATGAGAGTTACCCATTTTTTCACTCACAAGTTTTCAAATTATAACATGTATGTATAAATGAACAAGAAATAAGCTCACTCTCAGAAAGAATTCACATTCAGCATGTACTGACCCATAAGCTTGCCTTTAGTGTTTTACTCCACTAATTTAGGAATACTTTAAAGTAAGATCAAGTAGGACTTATTGGGTTGTAATGTAAGCTGAGGGACGGGTAGGTACTATTTTGTCCAGTAATAGTGATTATCTTCCTTAAGCGCTTTTAAAACATTACACATTTAATGTAGAGATCTATCCTCTTACTTCACCTTTATTCTTTTCAAATATCAATTTCCTTTGGCACACTTAGGCTATTAGTAAGGAGTACTTAAGCAATCTTTTTGCTCTTTTCTTCTTTTACTCCCTACCAACACGTATGCATTTTTAAACCAGTGCACCTCTAGTCTTTTCTTCAACTCCCACAACTACTATTTTCCTTCTTCTTCCAACTTCTCACTCCTTAACTTCTTTTGCATTTTCACTTAAGCGCTTAGGAGTTTTGGATCAAATTCAAGGTTATTCAAAAGAAAGGATTAAGCTCATATTGTGGCTGGAAAAGAATAGGCTAAAGGCTCAACGGGGCTAACTAGGATCATATATTAGGGTAGGTAAGGAGATGGATAAAATTAGGCTCAGTCAAAAAAATGCCCAAATCATCTCCTACTATTCACATCCCTCATTTTGCTTTGTGTACACACCAGGCAAGTTCTAGAATTCAAAAACCTTACCCTCACAGCACATGCTCAATTCAAGAAAAATTCAATAGACTTCTTAACTCAACTAATCACAAGAATTCAAAATTAAGCATTGAGCACATAGAGTCACATTCAAGAGCCTAGGTGTCTCAAACAGAGTTATATAGTTTCTAAACATGCTTCAAAATTTACAACACTTGCATCTCAATCTTGTACAGCACATAACAAGAATATCAAGTTTATCAATCAGCTAAGGGTTCACAACAAAAACCTATTGACTAATTTTCCCTCAAGACGATTGTCATCCATCCATCATCGGGAAAAGTGCCTAACTAAGACTAACACCATCATGTACAGACAAAGAAAAATTTTATTTATCAGTTTAAATTGCCCCTCCCCCCCCCCCTTGGAAAAGAACCGAAAAGAAAAACCAAAGTGTGGGTAAAATATGCTCAACTCAATTTTTTTTTTATCAAACAATATTATACCAAACACCAACTTCACACAAATTCACTAAGCACAAAACTCAAACCTTTTGAAATTTCCCTCAACCCACAATTGAATTATGCTATGTCTCCAAAGCATCATTTAAAATTAATACAAGGATGAGAAGTACTTCCTGAGGCCTCTAGGCCTAGCTAACAACATACTTTTCTGCATTGTTGAACATGTGGGTCACCGACCCCACACTTATCTTTTGTCATGCTCCTAGATTTTTCTTCCATGGGTACTCAAGACTTCCCTTGAATCTGTGCTTATCCAACAAAATAAAGAAAAACAAGTGAAAAATCACAAACATTACAAACAACTGAACAGAAAGTATGCCTGTGGTACTCTTGGGTTGCCTCTCAAGGAGCGCCTAATTTACATCGCAGCACGACGTGGACTATCCTTCTCAGGATATCCTCAAACACGTGTTCCCTTACGAGAACCATCTTCTCCTCTTTTTGTTTTTATAGGGGACAGTCTCCACTTTGTCCCTCTTTTGTTCCATCTTTTTTTTTAACTTTTATCCCTCCATCAGACTCAGGCTGAAGTGTAAACATGTCCTGCAGCAATGAACTCATGGAATCTACCACCCCACACTTAGCATCTGACAACACACTGATCTTACAAAGATCTTGTAGTGTGTGGGTGGGTTGATCTCCTAGTAGACTTTGAAGAGCTCTTCCTCCTCATTGACCCACATTTTTAGAGTACCCGTTCTCACATTTATTATAGCTCCTCCCGTTGCCAAGAATGGTTGTCACAGGATCAAGGGTACCTTATCATCCACCTTAAAATCAAGAATGATAAAGTCAGCAGGTATAATGAATTTACCTACTTTGATGAGAAGATCCTCAATGATTCCCTCAAATGCCACTATGGACTTATCTGCCAGCGGCATCATTACTCTTGTTGGCCTTGGCTTACCCAATCTCTGGGTGTTAAATAGAGATAGGGGAATTAAATTAACTACTGCCCCTAAATCACATAGAGCCCGTATAATGTCAGCTTCACCAATTTATACAAGGAGAGTGAAACTCCCTGGGTCCTTGAGCTTTTCAGCATCTTGCTCATCATGTTGTAGATGCACTCCTCAGTAAGTGCCACAGTCTAAACATCCACCAACCTCACTTTGTTGGCCACCACATCTTTCAAGTACTTAGCGTACTTTGGCATACCCTGCAAGACATCAAGTAAGAACAAATTTATGTGAAGTTCTTTAAAAATATCAAAGAACTTTTTGAAATATTCTTCCTCCTTGCTCTTCTTGAGCCTCCGTGGGAATGGTGGTGGTGCTCTCTGTGATGGATGCAATGATGATTGTGCATCATTTTTTGCAGCACTCTGGTTATCACTTCTATCAATGGATGGACCTTGTCTGATTAGCTCCTGCTGCACCTCATTTTTCTTTTCTTTCGGTAGTGCATTAGCCAACTGCTTTCCACTCCTCAGACTGATGGCATTGACCTATCGGGGGTTTGTATCTGTATCACTAGGTAACCCTCCCTAAGTTCTAGTATGCTACGTAGCTACCAATTGACCCATCTTCTTATCTAGATATTGGGTGGCCATCTGCTGATTTTTCAATTCTGAAGCCATCCTTTCCTAATTCTCTGCCAATTGGATCTGAGTGGCCATGATTTTCTGAAACATCTCCTCAATGTATCTGCTACTTGACTGGCCATTGTTCTACCTGTTTTGCTACTGATACTGCTGCTGCTGAGGCTGCTGGTAGCTCTTACTCTGATTGCCACACCAAGAGAAATTTGGGTGACTCTGCCAGTTCTTATTATAGGTGTTCCCATAAGTCTGATTGTTTCTCTGAACATTTCCTACAAAGTTGACTGTCAGGATTGGCCCCGTAAGAGTCTGCATTATGCCTATTATTACCACAAATTTTGCACCAACTAGAAACTTGTTGGATTGCATTCACTTGTTCCTATAGCTGGTTCATACTCAATTTGCTGAACTGAGTCATCATCTGGTGCTGCAATGACGCTAGTTATGCCGCCAAGGCATTGACACTATCCACTTCTATCAGTCTTGCTGCTCTTTTTCCTACCCCTCTTGATGATTCACTGTGCCACTCCAGATTTCCTTGAGCAATTCTATTTCGTAGAGTATACAGCTCATCATATGTTTTCTCCTGTGCTTGCCCACCAGATATAGAGTCTAATAAGATCTTTGTTTATGGGTCTAGACTCTCTACAATGGTGTGAGCTACCACCTTATTTGATTGCTAATGATGGGGGCAGTCTCTAAATAATGAATTGAACCATTTGCAAGCCAAATACAAATTCTCTTCCAGCTGCTGCTTGAAACTTAATATTTCACTTCTGAGCATAGTAGTCTTACTTGAGGGAAAGAATCTGATGAGTAACTTCCTTGCTAGGTCATCGCAAGAAGTAATGGAATTTGGTGGCTGTAATACCCCAGGAAGGCCTAAGAATAGACTTGGGAGTTGAATTTAAAAAGTGTGGAAAACTAGCAAAACATCACAGAATAGAGCACAGAACGTCCCGTGGTATCAAACCACAATTTGTTGTATGTTGTCGTCAGTTGTGGAAAGTATGGTGGCAGTGGAGACAACGAGAGGTATAAAGACCCAGTGTGGGATACAACAAGTCGTCCTTTGCGTTCGTGGTTAGGGCCAGGCTGGGATGCAGTGTGATCTTGGGCAGATTTATATGCTCAAGTGATACTCAAACGTATCATTTTTACCTTGTTTGTTGTGCAATGTGTATATAATATCATGTAATTGGTCATAAAATGCGAATTTATACTAACCAACATGATTAGCATTTGTTTTGCAGGTAAATGTGATTTTTAGGAGCTAAAATGCATGTTGGAACTATGTCGGAGTTGGACTGGGATGCGAGCATGGTAAAGACCCTGGAATGCATGATTTATAGGGGCTCCGCGATGGAGCCGTGCCACGCTACCATCTCGGTAGCACACTGCCTAGACATGAATTAAAATGGCAATTTCCAGTGTGCCTGCGCGTCAGCTCCGTGGCACGGAGAGAGGCCTCCGCGATGGCCTCCGTGCCACGTTGAGGCTAATTTACCGGACCCTAGAAATTCCAGTGAAGGTCCGCGTCCACGCCGTGTCACGGAGGCAGTGCTCTGCGTTGGCCTCCGTGACACGTTGCTTGTTATTCCGGGAAAAATTTCCCACTAGTATAAATAGCACACTTAGGTTTATTTTAAGGAGTTTTTGGAGTTTTTAGACTGAGTTCAGAAGTGGAGAGCAGGAACGTGGGTTAGCAGCAGTTGAAGATTGGAAAAGCTAAGAGATTTCTTCTCTTCCTTTCTTCTTTCTATCAATTGTACGTGTGATTTACACTCATTTGAGGATGATCAATCCAAGAATGAGTGGCTAATTCTCTTCCTAGCTGAGGTTTTGAACATGTGTAATGAATTCTGATTTTAATTGATATGGTTTTATTCTTCTTCTTTAATGTTGTTCTATTAATTCTTGTTCTTACTGCATTAGTGATTGGCCAACATTAATGTATATCTAAAAAGTCCAATTTCACTCGAAAGAGCAAGAAATTGGAAAGTTATGAATTAATAGGGTATTGTTCTTAACTTGATTTGGGAAAATTGGGTTTTGATGTGCTTTCCTGATAGAAATATACTTGAAAGCCGTATTAGTCAATTTAGGAACCGGAATTGTAGTGCTAGGTCATAAATTGCATTTGATCACAGAAATGTAGACGGATGGTTTATGATTCTAAAGTGAAATTAAATACGAGAGTTTTAATTTCTAGGCGAATGTTCTTGGCTAGCAACATGAAGAAGAGATTAACCAAATTATCATGATTATCAAGTTCATTACTTGTTCTTAACCTTGGCATGTTCACATCCATTGTCTGAATTCAAAAGTAAATAGTTGTTATTAATTGTAGTATATAGCTTAGAAACAAAAACTCAATTAACTATTGGTTACATTGTTGTTAGCATAATTAGAAGTTAAATAGAAATATAGTAAATTAGGCAATTTTACATATCTTGAGCCTCCTTGGATCGATACTTGGCTACTTAGCCACTTTATTACTTGTTTGACCACGTGCACTTGCGTGTCAGTTTTTAATATAAATTACCAACGAGCAGAACAACCGCGAACAAGTTTTTGGCGCCGTTGCCGGGGAGGCTAGGCGATTTGTAAAAATTTTGTTTAGTGTAAATTTACTGTATTTGTATTTTTATTTTCTTAAGTGTTAACAACTTGGTCTTAGCCTGTATTTTGCAGATTTTGTTTCTGTGAACACTGGCAAGGGACAAAGATCTGGTGGAATCTTACTTAGAGCCTGAGCGTGAGTTTCATAGTCAACGTAGAGAAGCTCTTCGAAAGAAGCTGCAGTTGCTTAAACAGTCTATGATGGAGCAACCAAATCCACCAGTTGTGCGGGCAGTTTTAGTGCCCGATGAAGCAGCACCAAGGCCGGTTCGCGAGGTGGCAATCCCACATGCTAATAATGTACATTCTAGCATTCACAAACCAGAGCCTGGAGGGAGGTTTGAATTAAAGCAGAATATGGTGCAACTTTTGCACACAAGCGGGCAATTTACCGGTCTCCCTCACGAAGATCCACAACAACATCTCCAGAACTTTTTGGAGATAAGTGACACTTATATACCCGCTGGAGTGTCACCTGATTATGTTCGGCTCACCTTATTTCCATTTCCCTTTCTTGGTGAAGCCAAGAGGTGGTTAAAAGCTGAACCACCCAACTCTATATCAACGTGGGATGATCTTGCACGGAAGTTTCTTATTAGATTTTTCCCTTCTGGTAAAACAGCCAGACTTAGGAGTCAAATCCTAAGTTTTTAACAAAGGGAAGGGGAAAATCTATATCAAGCCTGGGAAAGATTCAAATCCATGTTGCGGGACTGTCCTCACCATCATCAGTCCAATGAGGTGTTGGTACACACATTTATTGAGGGTTTGGAACCCCACACTAAAATTCTGTTAGATTCAGCAGCTGGAGGGCAAGCGCTGGAGAAGACCTACGAGGAGCTGTACACTTTGCTCAACCGAATTTCACAAGGCAATCCAGAATGGAATGCAGATTCTTCAAGGGGTGGAGCAAGGAAAGCAGCGTGAGTGCTTGAAGTGGATGGATTCACAGCTATCGCTGCACAGATAGCTGCTTTGCAAAATCAGTTAAACACTCACTTCAGCACTATAAATTTGAACCAGCCTTCAGCTTCAGTCAATGCAGTTCAACAGATGTGGTGTGAAGTGTGTGGTAGTAGTGAGCATTCAGCCGAATGCTGTGGTGCAAATCCTGATTCTGTTAACTTTTTGGGCAATGCACAGAGAAATCAACAGCAGTTTGGTAGTGGCTACAACTCAAATTGGAGGAACCATCCGAATTTTTCGTGGGGTAGCAACAATCAACAAGGCCAAGGTTCAGGGCAGGGTATGCACAGAAACCAAGGAAGGCAACAAAATTACCAAGCTCAATTCAGAAATCACAATGCCCCTCCTCCACCACCATCACCGACTATTGAGGAGATGTTCAAAACCATGATCGCTAATCAGGCACAATTGTAGGCTGACTATGTCAAATTGGCAGCCGAAGTGAAGAATAATAAATTGGCGACCAAGGCTCTTGAATATCAGTTTGGGCAGTTTGCTAGTGCCCAAAATACTAGACCCAGAGGAGGACTACCTAGCGACACGGATCCAAATCCAAAGCAGGTAAATGCAGTGACCACGAGGAGTGGTTTACAGTTTAAGGAGGTGGAACCGGAAAGACCGCCTCAAAAGTCAGGAGTAGCAGATGTTGAGGGAGAGCATATTTCAGATAAGGGGAAGACTAAAGAAGCTGAACCAGAAAGGCCTCCACCCCCGTTCCCTCAACGACTTAAGAAACACAAGGAGGAGGCATGTTTCCAGAAATTCATGGAGGTACTTAAACAGGTACATGTTAACTTACCTCTTGTTGATGTCTTGCAGGGAGTTCCAAAATATTCGAAGTATATTAAAGACATCGTGGCTAACAAAAGTCGTTTGACTGAGTATGCCACGGTAGCTTTAACGGGGGAATGCACTTCCCGTATTCAGAATAGGTTGCCCACAAAACTGAAAGACCCTGGAAGTTTTACTATCCAGATGACTATTGGGCAAAGTATCCGAGCGCGTGGATTATGCGACTTGGGGGCAAGCATAAATCTGATGCCATCTTCGGTATTCAGAAAGTTAGGTCTAGGGAGTCCTAGACCTACAAAGGTAATCTTGCAGCTAGCAGACAGGTCTTTAGCTAAGCCGGATGGCATTGTTGAGGATGTGTTAGTGCAAGTAGGCTTCCTCATTTTTCCGGTCGATTTTATTGTTCTGGACTTTGAACCAGATGCTGAAGTCCCATTTATTTTGGGACGACCCTTTTTGGCAACCGGAAAGGCATTAATCGATGTAGCTGTGGGTAAACTTACAATGCAAGCACATGACAAGGTAGAGGTATTTGATGTGTTAAAAGCCATGAAGCTGCCGGCTATACATGAGGAGCTTTCAGAAATCAGTGTGGTTGAACATGGAGAAGGTAAGCAGGTTGTTGAATCTCAAGACCCATTGGAAAGAGCGTTGACACATTCTGATCATTTTGGGGATAGAGAAGCTTGTGGAATGGTTCAATTGTTGGATGGAGCACCTAATCATCCGAGGAGACAGGAATTTCAGTCATTGATGAGATCACTAGAGCCGTTGCCGAAACCGTCTGTTGAGGAGGCACCGAAATTGGAGCTGAAAGAATTGCCTCCCCATTTATAATATATCTTTTGGGGGGAGAGAGAGACGTTACCAGTTATTATCTCTGCATACTTGACAGAGGAACAGATTCAGGGTATAAATCCAGCTTTCTGCACACACAGGATATTCATGGAGACAGGAGTCAAGCCAACTGTTCAGTCGCAGAGGAGACTTAATCCAGCAATGAAAGATGTGGTAAGGAAGGAAATAATCAAGTGGCTTGATGCAGGTGTAGTCTACCCAATTTCAGACAGTGAGTGGGTCAGTCCCGTTCAATGTGTTCCTCAGAAAGGGGGGATGACTGTAATCACTAATGAGAAAAATGAGTTGATCCCTACACGAACCGTCACAGGCTGGCGAATTTGTATGGACTACCGAAAACTAAATGAAGCCACGAGGAAAGACCATTACCCCATTTCTTTTATTGAACAAATACTTGACAGATTGGCAGGGCAGGAATATTATTGCTTCCTTGATGGGTACTCTGGTTATAACCAAATAGCCATCGCTCCTGAGGATCAAGAGAAGACGACTTTCACCTGTCCTTATGGGACATATGCTTTCAGGCAGATGCCGTTTGGGTTATGCAACGCACCCCCCACATTCCAGAGATGCATGATGGCTATTTTCCATGACATGGTTGAAGATTTTGTTGAGGTATTTATGGATGATTTTTCTGTTTTCGGTAATTCGTTTGCTACTTGTTTGTAGAATCTTGACAGGGTGTTGGCTCGATGTGAAGAATCCAACCTTGTGTTAAACTGGGAGAAATGCCACTTCTTAGTGAAGGAGGGGATTGTCCTGGGCCACAAAGTGTCTAAAAAGGGGTTGGAAGTTGATCGTGCTAAAATTGAGGTTATTGAGAAATTGCCACCACCAGTATCTATGAAGGGTGTACGCAGTTTTCTGGGACATGCAGGATTCTACAGACGATTCATTAAAAACTTTTCCAACATTTCTAGACCGCTATGCAGGCTGCTAGAAAACGAGGTCAAGTTTGAATTGAATGATGAGTGTGTTGTAGCATTTGAAAAGTTGAAGCAGAAATTGATAGAAGCACCCATACTTACCTCTCCTGATTGGGAACAACCATTTGAGCTGATGTGTGATGCCAGTGATGTGGCTGTGGGAGCTGTATTGGGACAAAGGAAGAATAGAATTTTTCATTCTATTTATTATGCAAGCAAGACACTGAATACGGCTCAGAGCAATTACACAGTCACAGAAAAGGAAATGCTAGCTCTGGTGTTTGCATTTGACAAGTTCCGGTCTTATTTGGTGGGTTCGAAAGTGGTGGTATACACTGATCATGCAGCTATTCGATACCTATTCAACAAGAAAGATGCTAAGCCCAGATTGATCAGATGGATCTTATTGCTACAGGAGTTCGACCTTGAGATTAGAGACAGAAAAGGGAGTGAAAATCAGGTAGCAGATCACCTATCACGACTAGAAAGTCGGTCGCATGGGATGGAAAGTGATGACATTAATGAGGACTTCCCAGATGAGCAACTCTTGGCAGTAGGAGAAGCTGAAGTTCCCTGGTATGCTGACATAGTCAACTTGCTAGTGAGCGGAGTTTACCCACCTGAAGCAACAGATCAGCAAAGAAGAAAATTGAGGCATGACAGCCGATATTATGTATGGGATGAGCCATATTTGTTCAAACAGGGACCAGACCAGGTGATGAGAAGATGCATCCCAGAGAGTCAGATAGCAGAGGTGTTAAGGGGCTTCCATTCTTCGTTGTATGGAGGGCATCACGGAGGTGAGAGAACAGCACACAAGGTTCTTCAGTCAGGTTTCTTTTGGCCGACCTTGTTCAGAGATTCTATGGAGTATGTAAAAATGTGTGATAGATGCCAGCGGACAGGAACAATTGGCAGAAGACAAGAGATGCCTTTGCAGAACATACTGGAAGTTGAGCCCTTTGATGTATGGGGCATTGATTTCATGGGTCCATTCCCACCGTCGTTTGGAAATCGTTACATCTTGGTGGCTGTAGATTATGTATCAAAATGGGTGGAAGCAATAGCTTGCCCCAGGAATGATAACAAGGTAGTAACGAAGTTTGTGAAGAAACACATTCTCACAAGGTTTGGGACACCCCGAGCAATTATCAGTGACGGAGGGGCTCATTTTGTCAATGCAAGCTTCAAGAAATTGCTGGCTAAGTATGGGGTGCTCCATAAAGTGGCCACAGCCTACCACCCACAAACTAGTGGGCAAGTAGAGGTGTCAAATAGGGAGGTAAAACAGATTCTTCAGAAAACGGTGAACACACAACGGAATGATTGGTCTGGTAAACTTGATGATGCGTTGTGGGCCTACCGAACTGCTTATAAGACACCTATTGGAACGTCACCATACCGATTGGTCTATGGCAAAGCATGTCATCTCCCGGTTGAACTTGAGCATCGAGCTTTCTGGGCTGTCAGAAAGCTAAATATGGACTTAGAGCTAGCGGGTAAAAAGAGACTGATGCAGCTCAGTGAACTTGATGAATTTCGCTGGCATGCTTATGAGAATGCGAAGTACTACAAGGAAAGAACCAAAAGGTGGCATGACAAGCATGTGGTGCATCGCATTTTCGAACCGGGACAAAGAGTTTTGCTTTTTAATTCAAGATTGAAATTGTTTCCTGGTAAGCTGAGGTCTAAATGGTCAGGACCGTTTGAAGTGGTGAGAATGACCCCTCACGGGGCTGTAGAATTGTGGCAAGAAGATAGGAGTGCTACGTTCTTGGTAAATGGGCAGAGATGCAAGCACTACTCGGGGGATGACCATGATCGGGACAAATCATCCATCTCCCTAGTAGACAAATGAGCTTAAAAGACGTCGAGCTGCGACGGTAAACCAGGCGCTGCACGGGAGGCAACCCATGAAAAATATTTTCTTTCTTTCTTTTTAGTGTAAATAATTTTTATTTTTATTTTTCTTTTCTTGATTAGGTTTAGATTTGCATTTTAGTTAGTTTTTTTTATTTTAGTTAGGGAAATCTATTAATTTAACCAATTTTTTGTTTAGTGAGGTGATTTTCAGGTATAACGGAGGAAATATACATGGAATCGAGAAAATGAGGCGAGGTATGAAAAATTAAATTTATTGGTGAAACAGAGCACTGGCGCGTTGGCGCCGTGTCACGGAGGAAGTGCACCGTGTTGGCCTCCGTGACACGTTGAAGGCAAAATCTGGATTTTTCAAAAATCCAGTAAGCCAACGCGTTGGCTCCGTGTCACGGAGGAGGGGCTCCGTGTTACCCTCCGTGACACGTTGCCCCTTATCCAGTGCCGGGTCACACCGGGTTTCCGGGTGACCCGCGTGTTTTCTTTAAATATAACACCGATTTCGCCCCAATTTTTCCCATTCCCTCTTCCCTCCATGACCAAACACCCATTTCTCCCTCCCCAAGCAACGTGCCACGTTAATAGGCAAGGAAAAACGTCAAGTTTCTTCGGTTCTTCAATTCTAAGGTATGTTTTCATCGTCTAACTCAATTTTTTGGCGATTTTTGTCAAATTTGGGCATGTAAGGTGAGATATATCACCCTAGGTAGAAATTAACCATGATATTGAATTATTTTGTGATTGATTATGTTCGGATTGTTGTAGTTAGCGTTTGAACGTGTCGATTATGTAAATAATTCAAAATTGATTGTCGAATTGCATTCTAGGGCTTGGGTTGTTAAATTTGACTTGGGCAACTTGATAGTTTGATGAATTCGATGCCGGAGTGTGTTTATTATTTGAGAGAAGTCGTGGTAAATATTGTATAAATGTTAAAAGACGACGAATTCTCGAATTTTTGTGGGAAAATGCATAAAGTGTGAATTGGTTAGATTGTTTAGATTAGTTTGTATATAAAATGTTTTTCTAGTTGTTTTTATTTTTGTTGTTGTTTTGTTGCGAAGTGCGATGGTTGAATTGTTAGCGATAGTAGGATTGGGAATTAGCTGTATGAAGTCGGAGTAGTACACTAACCGTTATGCTGTCGAATTTTTGTTGTGAACGCACTAAGCAATATGTGTATAGTTGTTTGTGTTTGGGGTTGTAAATAGAGCTATCCTTGCTGAAATTTTGTAAATATTGTTAAGGACTAAGTGTGGGGTAAATTTTGTGTAACCCGACCTTAGCCGAAGCTAACAAGTTTTTAGCTTAACGTTGTGCTTGTTTGTGTAAATTGACAGGTACAATGGCTAGCAGACCAGATAAAGGCAAGGGTGCTTCTACCTCAGGCACCGGACGGAAAAGGATGAGACTGGGCACTGCAGTCCCAGCTGCACCTGCTGTTCCGCGCGGCCAACACCGCCGATACGGAACAAGATGGGTCACCGATGAAGGGAAGAAATGGTATAATAAGCATAAAGAAAACAAGTACTTCCCCGAGGAACATATTGCAAGGGAACCACTCGCACAGGAGTTCCCTCGCATTGTACAGAGGATCGAAGCAGCTGGGCTCAGCTTTATTTTTCAGGAGCCCAAGGAGTGCAACCTTCACTTGGTCCGGGAATTTAATGCAAATTGGAACCCGGCCATCAGAAGCCACACTATTAAAATCAGAGGGCAGATTGTCACTCTAGAACCCCAGCAGCTGAATGCCATCGTTGGAGCGTGGGACACAGACGCCCACGTTCTCCGCCAGCTAAACATCACCCCACCGTACGCCGACATCAGACGTACGTTGTGTGGGGCTCGATCCACAGCCCGATGGAGTAGACACAAAGAGAGGGGTTACCACCAGACTCTGCCTTATTCGCAGATGAATAGGGAGGCCAGAATCTGGCTGAAGATTGTATGTTCGTGCTTGATCCCGGGAGTCCATATGACAGATGTGACCTGGGATCGTGTCTGCTTGGTGTATGCCCTTATGAAAGGGCTTGAGATTAATGTTGGGGCGGTCATAATATCCGCCATGAAGAGAGCCAGACTGCACCAGGGCCACAGATACGGGTTTGGCGGACTCATCACCACCTTCCTCCGAGGCCTCGACATTGAGGAAGAAGCCTTGGATTACATTCCGCAGTTGGAGCGGAGGGCCCTCGACGTGAAAAAGACCAAGGCCCCCGACACTACACACGGACCGGTATTGACTTTGGGCGAGCGACATGCTCGTGACGATCAGTACATGGCCCGTATGTTTGGCATGCAGATGCTGCAGCTACAGATTGGTGGGAGACCAGCCACCGAGGAGGAATTATGGCAGTTGGAGCTGGACTACCCCTTTGGCGAGAACGCCAGAGCCTTATGTAAGGTGGGGCCAGCCTTTGTGGAGCCGACTGATGACGATGTCCCTACTGATGAGGAGACACGTCGTGAGGACTCTGATGTGGAATCCGATGACGACGATGGAGCTGATTCAGATATGGGCGATGAGGCCGCAACACCGGATGAGGAAGTCGAATATTTCGACTGAGCAGGGAGTTCCACCACCCAAAATTTTGTGCTTTGTATTTTTGTGAACACTGGGGACAGTGTTCGATTTAAGTGTGGGGTGGGGAGTAGTTAGGTGCTAGGTCAAGGCTCTAAATTGCTGTATATTTTTCCTTGATGTTTATGTATGTTTGTGCTTTCCCTGTTGTGAACTGTTTTGCGATGTATGTGTATATATTTGTTTTGTGGCTAATGATGTGTGTTTTGAAAGTTATGGTTGCCATTGTAAATATTTTATAAATTTTGTAAATAATTTTTTTTCTCTATCGACATGATCGATATTTTTCAAAAATTTTTGCGAAAATATTTTGCACTTGTAAATATTTTCTTTCTATCGAAATGATCGATGTGTTGCAAAAAAAATTTTGATTTTTATTTTTTTTTGGGTTTCTCGGAGTTTGTTTTCGGTTCTTTTATCGAGAATAGTCTCATTGAACCGATGTCATAGTTAGTGACCGTTCCCTATGATGGATGGATGACGACCGTCTTAAGGGAAATGTAGTCGGTAGGAGTAGGATTTTTAGTTGTTTTTAATTTTTCTTTGGTAGATTGCATCAATGAACTGTAGTTGCTTATGGTTGCTAAAATTTCGTTGCGTGTTGTAATTGATGTTCAAAATGTGAAAATGATTCGTTTGAAAGCATGCAATTCTGTAAATACGTTGAGTTACCTAGGCTATAGAATTTGGTTCATTATGATTGAGGCTTAATCTTGAATTCATGTAATTGACTAATTAAAGAGTCTGTGAATGCATCTTGATTCGAGCATGTGCATGAAGTGTGAAGTGAGGTTTTGCTATTCCATGTCATTGTGAATTGTCTAGAACTTGCCTGGTATGTATACAAAACCAAATGAAGGAGGTGTAGTGTTGGAAAGGATGTAGGCATTTCTTTGTTTTAACCGATAGTTTCCATTTTTTTTCTTGTCAAATTCTACCTTTTTATATGTTGTATACCCTAGTCAGCCCGTTGAGCCTTTAGCCGATTTCTTTCTTTTGTCCAAAATTGTATGAACTAAGCTTTATTCCTTCTTTTCATTAGCCTTAAAGTCTATAAGAAGCTCTTAAGCACTTACAAAAGAACAGAAAATGTTTCCCACAGTGTTAAAGAGTGAAAAGAGTGAAAAGAAAAAGAAAAGCAAAGTGAGGAAAGAAAAGATGATGTTGAAGAGGCACTTGTTGTAACTAAATGATATTGAGGGTACTTGAAAACCCTTAGTTTTGTGTCAAGTATGTGTGATGAAATGGGCTGTATGAAAGTAAACCAGCATGGATGGAAGAAAAAGAGAAAAGAGAGGAACAATGTCCATGAGTCGATGGGAATGAGTTAAAAAGGCGCTTAAGGATGCTAGCGATTATTATTGGCTAATCCAATATATATATACTAGATCCATAGCCCCGTTACAACCCATTAAAAGTCCTATTTGATCCTACATTGAATTTCTTTATATTAGTGGAGTAATACATTAAGGGCAAGCCTATGGGTCATGACATGAGGCATGTGAATTCTTTTGGGAGAGAGAGTGAAATTAATTTTTATATGCCCCTACTTGCATGTTTGTGTGTTGCATGAACATAAAGGGGAAATTTCTCTCGAGTTGTGAGGGCACATGCTTGATGAAAGATTGATTTTCGTGTCGGATTTCTTGATTAGCTGATTTGCATGAGTTTGCCGATATCAAGAATCAATTCTTAAAGTCTAGGAAGACTTGATGTATTAAAGGTCATTGTATTGTACGACCAAGCATGTTTTCTTGATGATTTGCAAAAATTGAATAATCGGTATGACCGTAGTGTAAATTGTTGCACCATAGTGACGAAGGTTGGGATGTAATTTGCATGATTTGTGTATGTGTTGTTCGAGGACGAACAAGGATTTAAGTGTGGGGTAAGTGATCTTGGGCAGATTTATATGCTCAAGTGATACTCAAACGTATCATTTTTACCTTGTTTGTTGTGCAATGTGTATATAATATCATGTAATTGGTAATAAAATGCGAATTTATACTAACCAACATGATTAGCATTTGTTTTGCAGGTAAATGTGATTTTTAGGAGCTAAAATGCATATTGGAACTATGTCGGAGTTGGACTGGGATGCGAGCGTGGTAAAGACCCTGGAATGCAAGATTTATAGGGGCTCCGCGATGGAGCCGTGCCACGCTGCCATCGCGGGAGCACACTGCCTAGACATGAATTAAAATGGCAATTTCCAGTGTGCCTGCGCGTCAGCTCCGTGGCACGGAGAGAGGCCTCCGCGATGGCCTCCGTGCCACGTTGAGGCTAATTTACCGGACCCTGGAAATTCCAGTGAAGGTCCGCGTCCACGCCGTGTCACGGAGGCAGTGCTCCGCGTTGGCCTCCGTGACACGTTGCTTGTTATTCCGGGAAAAATTTCCCACTAGTATAAATAGCACACTTAGGTTTATTTTAAGGAGTTTTTGGAGTTTTTAGACTGAGTTCAGAAGTGGAGAGCAGGAACGTGGGTTAGCAGCAGTTGAAGATTGGAAAGGCTAAGGGATTTCTTCTCTTCCTTTCTTCTTTCTATCAATTGTACGTATGATTTACACTCATTTGAGGATGATCAATCCAAGAATGAGTGGCTAATTCTCTTCCTAGCTGAGGTTTTGAACATGTGTAATGAATTCTGATTTTAATTGATATGGTTTTATTCTTCTTCTTTAATGTTGTTCTATTAATTCTTGTTCTTACTGCATTAGTGATTGGCCAACATTAATGTATATCTAAAAAGTCCAATTTCACTCGAAAGAGCAAGAAATTGGAAAGTTGTGAATTAATAGGGTATTGTTCTTAACTTGATTTGGGAAAATTGGGTTTTGATGTGCTTTCCTGATAGAAATATACTTGAAAGTCGTATTAGTCAATTTAGGAACCGGAATTGTAGTGCTAGGTCATAAATTGCATTTGATCACAGAAATGTAGACGGATGGTTTATGATTCTAAAGTGAAATTAAATACGAGAGTTTTAATTTCTAGGCGAATGTTCTTGGCTAGCAACATGAAGAAGATATTAACCAAATTATCATGATTATCAAGTTCATTACTTGTTCTTAACCTTGGCATGTTCACATCCATTGTCTGAATTCAAAAGTAAGTAGTTGTTATTAATTGTAGTATATAGCTTAGAAACAAAAACTCAATTAACTATTGGTTACATTGTTGTTAGCATAATTAGAAGTTAAATAGAAATATAGTAAATTAGGCAATTTTACATATCTTGAGCCTCCTTGGATCGATACTTGGCTACTTAGCCACTTTATTACTTGTTTGACCACGTGCACTTGCGTGTCGGTTTTTAATATAAATTACCAACGAGCAGAACAACCGCGAACAAGTGTAAACAACGGGAGACCCAACGACCCGTGAGGAGAAGCCACAGGTCGTTGGTTGTGGTCGATATTGGAGGGTAAGAATATCTAGTGTGGGTGACGGGTTGAGACCATGACTCGTTGGACAGAACCATGAGTCATGGTGAGGCTCGTGGTCAGCGGGTTTAGTTTTGGTGATAAGCAAGCAATGGACGGTATAACGAGTCATGGTTTGAAGGCACAGGTCATCCTATCAACCCGTTGTTTGGATCTGAGACTAGGTCATTCGGCAGCCCATTCAACGAGGTACACGACGGGTTATTGGTGGTTCCCACGACCCATTGGTACCACTCGTGGATTCCATCTGGCGAGTTTTTAGGGCAGGTTCATTAAGGGTAGTTTTGACTTTTTCATGATATAAAACCCTAAACTACGTCGGTTTGGCTTGGGAAAAGTTGGGGTTTAAGAAGATGACCCATTCTAAACTCCCATTCATGCATGCAAGAACTTTGAGAGGGGATTCAAGGGGAGATTTCAAGCTTTTCACCTCAATTCCTTCAATTTCATTTTTCGGTTTTAAGGAGGGTTAGGAGTTGATAATCCCAGCTATGTAAGGTCCTCAATGGGTGAGTCTTCCACACCCATGCTCCTAATCAATGATTTTACTTATAAATTATCAAAAACTCATAGGGTTTTGTATTTGATTTGTATAAAATTTAATGATTTAATTATGGGTCTTGTGATTTTGAAATCTTATCATAATCTACTGATCTTGATCATCTTTGAGATTTAAATTAAGTATAATATTGTTGATTTTGAATTTCTAAACAATTAAGCTTGATTATGCATTCCCCATGATGAATCGACTTATGATCCATTGGTGTTTTTAATAAGCCTAGCATGAATTATGAATTTATTTATGAATTTATTTTGTTATCTATTATGAACTTATGAATTTCAAGCTACATGCATGATCTACAAGTATGCATGAATTTTATCAATCATGAATGATGTTTTTGTCCGACCCATAGGCCTCAAGTCATGGCTAGTTCACGTACGTTCAAGCATGTGTACGAGTATCATGATTTGACTAGCCCATGAACTCATGCATGTGTTATTATGAGCACTATATATGTTTTGGGAGTAGTATCGAACACCAAGTAGGTTCACGGCCTATGATAAGCCCCGGAACTCATGAACTACGTGCCACCGTAGGTATGTTGGGACCCTTTCGTGTTTGTCCCTGGCCCAATTGGCCCTTTTCATGTGTGATCACGCCCTTCAGGGTTCCTACCCTTGGCAAGATACGAACACCCTTCCGACTAGGGTTACAAGTCGGGCTTCATGTGTGCTCATGTGGGGTATGTCGGTTAAGAGAATCTCCCACTGTTCCTCATGATTTATGCATGTTTATTATTATGAATCTTGGCTCAAGTTATGTTGAGTAAGGCTCTTCTATTATGATTATGATTATGTTTATGTTACGAATGTTTCAAAAACCTTGAGTCTTATGTTATATTACGATAATTATGCTATGAGCATGTTGTCCTATTCTTATGATCTTTTATGAGTTTTATACATATTTTAAGTTTCCGTTTACTTACCTTGCATACTTAGTACATTCCACGTACTGACTGCATACTTTCTATATTGTATCATCTCATGATGCAGGTACCAGTTCTCAGGTGCATCATCACCCGTAGATTGACTCAGACTTGCTCTCTGCGTATTGGGTGAGTCCTCATGTTCCAGGGCTACATATTCACACTCTATATGATCCCTTCAGTTTCTAGATGCTGGATTAGTTGGAGAGTTGTCCCATCAATCCACCTTTCATGTTTAGAGGTTTATCAGACTAAAAGTTGTATTCCGCCGTATTGTATCAGTATTGTACTGTTTTCCCTCATGTTTTGTTATGACTACTTTCTCTATGCTAAGTTTTCCGCTCATGTGATTGAATTAGATGCATGCTCATGCCATGGGTCGACTTAGGGTATCTCGGGGATCCTTGTCCCGTGTCTACGATCCGGGTGTATGTTTTGGTTGTGAAAAACTTGGTATCAGAGCCATAGGTTTATGTTTCCTAGGGAGTCTGAAAGCGGCGTTAAGGAGAGTTTTTTCATGGGTGTGAAGCGCGCCACACTTATAATGAAGTGGCTACTAGGCGTTTAGAAATGTTCCCTTCTTTCATGATCTATGTCGTGCGATGAACGTCCTTTACTCCTCTATTTTGTGCTATTCACGTTTGCAGAACCATGCCTCCACGCCGAGTAAATGCTAGGAGGAAAGATAATGGTGATGATCATGAGGGTGCCCATGATGGAGAGCATCAGCCAGCTCCACTCGTTCACGAGTTGCACGTACCGAAGCCAGCCGCCCACGCCGAGTTTATGGCGGCAATCCAGATGTGTGCGGGATGTGTCAAAAGTTATCTCGGGAGGTGCCTGGTCAGTGAAGATGCTTGTTTTGGGTGTGGTAAACCCGGGCACAGGATCAGAGATTACCCTGCAGCCAGTTCTACCGCTCCAGCAGCACGACCCCCTCAGCGGGGTGCCTCCACTAGTTCGGCAGGTGGTCAACACCAGAATAGGTTTTATGCTCTAGTGCCTCGCCAGGAGTAGGAGGCTTCACCAGATGTGGTCACGGGTATGTTGCAAGTCTTCCATATTGATGATTATGCTTTGTTAAATCCAGGAGCTACCTTGTCTTTTTTGAAAGTTTATATTGCTAGTAGTTTTGGAGTTTTAGTCCTGAAATTCTGTCCGAACCATTCTCCATATCTACTCCAGTCGGTGAATCAGTTGTAGCTAGGCGGGTATATAGAGGTTGCCCCTTTAAGGTGTTGCATAAGGTTACCTCCGCGGACTTAGTATAATTGGCCATGACTGATTTCGACATCATTTTGGGTATGGATTAGTTGTTTTCATGTTATGCTTCGATTAATTATAGGACCCGTGCAGTGAAATTCCGATTTCCAAGGGAGTCAGTTTTGGAATGGAAGGGTAATTCAGTTGTACCAGCCGGTCAGTTTATTTCCTATCTTAAGGCCCAGAAGATGATCTCTAAGGGTTGCATGTACCACTTAATTAGGGTTATGGATATGGAGTCCGAGACCCCGACTATTCAGTCAGTTCCGGTGGTGTGTGAATATCCGAAAGTGTTTGCTGATTATTTGCCAGGTGTTCCTCCGAAAAGGAAAATTGATTTTGATATTGATCTACTACCTGATACACAACCTATTTCTATGCCTCCTTACAAGATGGATCCAGCCGAGCTAAAGGAGTTAAAGGATCAGTTAAAGGATTTGTTGGATAAGGGTTTCATTATACCAAACAAGCCTCCATGGGGTGCATTGGTTCTATTTGTTCGAAAGAAGGATGGTTCCCTTCGGATGTGTATTGATTATCGACAACTTAATAAGGTAACCGTCAAGAACCGGTACCCCTTTCGTAGGATTGATGATTTATTTGACTAGCCCCAGGGTGCCAGGTGTTTCGCGAAGACAGATCTCAGGTCCGGATATCACCAGCTTAAAGTTCGGGAGTGTGACATTCTAAAGACCGCCTTCAGAACCTGGTATGGCCACTATGAGTTTGTAGTTATTTCTTTTGGACTAACCAATGCTCCTACATCTTTTATGGACCTGATGAATAGGGTATTCAACGCATATTTGGACATGTTCATGATTGTATTCATTGATGATATCCTTATATACTCACGGAGCGAGGAGGAGCATGCTGCTCACCTGAGGTTTGTTGAGGGTTTCTCATCTATTGTGGCACCTTTGACCAGGTTGACTCAGAAAAGGTGAAGTTTCAATTTTCAGAGTATAGTGAGAAAAGCTTCCACGAATTGAAGACCCGACTTACTTCAACACCAATATTGGCTTTACCCGAGGGTACCGATGGATTTTTTGTATATTGTGATGCTTCGAGAGTCAGACTGGGATGTGCGTTGATGTAGCATGGGAAGGTGATAGCATACGCCTCATGACAGTTAAAGGTTCACGAAAAGAATTACCCGACCCATGATCTTGAGTTGGTCGCAGTGGTGTTTGCATTGAAGATATGGAGGCATTACTTGTATGGGTTTCACGTGGATGTATTTATGGATCACAAGAGCTTGCAATGTGTTCACACAGAAGGATCTAAATCTTCGACAAAGGAGGTGGTTGGAGTTGCTGAAGGACTACAACATGAGTGTCCTCTACCACTCTGGCAAGGCAAATGTGGTTATGGATGCGCTTAGTAGACTCTCTATGGAGAGTGTGTCCTACATGGATGAGAAGAAGAAGAAGGAGTTGGTGAAGGACGTCCACCGACTTGCAAGGTTGGAAGATTGGTCGACTCGACCGATGGCAGCATTGTTATGCAGAATGGGTCAGAATCGTCTATGGTGGTTGATGTCAAATCTAAGCAAGATGAGGATCCAATTTTGAGGAAGCTGAAGGAGGCGGTGCAGAGTCAAAAGGTGGAGGTTTCCTCCCAAGGGGGAGATGGTGTGCTACGATACCATGGTCTTCTATGTGTTTTGGACATTGATAATTTGAGAGTCCGGATATTGCATGAGGCATATGGTACTAGATATTCCATCCATCCAGGATCCACGAAGATGTATCGGGACTTGAAATAAATCTATTGGTGGGATGGTATGAAGAAGGATATCGCAGAGTTCGTAGCTAAGTGTCCAAATTGTCAGCAAGAGAAGGTCGAGCACCAGAGGCCGGGAGGTGTACTTCAGGATATTAGCTTTCCCACTTGGAAGTGGGAAGAGATTAATATGGTTTTTATTACAGGCCTACCTCGCACTCGCCGACACTATGATTCCATTTGGGTGGTGGTGGACCGGTTAACAAAGGCTGCACACTTCCTACCAGTTAAGACCACGGATTTAGCGGATGATTATGCCAAGTTATATATTCGGGAGTTGGTTCGACTTCATGGAGTTCCCTTGTCTATTATTTTAGACTGAGGTACTCCGTTTACCTCCCAGTTCCGGCGGTCTTTTTAGAAGGGACTTGGGACTCAGATTAAGCTCAGCACAGCATTCGATCCGCAAACAGATGGCCAGGCAGAACAAACCATTCAGACCCTCGAGCATATGTTGAGGGCATGTGTTATGGATTTCAAAGGTAGTTGGGATGATCATTTTCCCTTAATCGAGTTTGCTTATAATAATAGCTATCACTCTAGTATCCAATGGTACCGTTTGAGGGTCTTTATGGGCGAAAGTGTAGATCCGCCATTGGATGGTTTAAGGTTGGTGAAGCAGCCATGATAGGACCTGATTCAGTTCATGAGGCCTTGGTAAAGGTCCAGTTGATAAGAGACCGGTTAGAAACTGCTCAGAGTCATCAGAAATCGTATGCTGATGTGAGGAAAAGGGATTTGGAGTTTGATGTGGACGACTGGGTATTTCTAAATGTATCTCCCATGAAGGGAGTCATGCCGTTCGGAAAGAAAGGGAAAATAAATCCCCACTATGTTGGTCCCTACCAGGTTATGAGAAGAGTTGGTAAGGTGGAGTATGAGTTGGACTTGCCATCGGAGTTATCTTCAGTTCATTCCATCCTACATGTGTCGCTTTTGAAAAAATGTTTGGGTGATCCACCCTTGGTAGTCCCGATAGATAGCATTGGAGTAAAAGACAGCATCAGTTATGAAGAAATTCTCGTTGAAATCTTGGATCGTCAGGTTTAGAGATTGAGAAACAAGGAAGTAGCTTCAGCTAAGGCTGACGGGCCCGCAAGGGTACGGGTCGTACAAGTAATATAGTGGCCCTTTTTAAGAGCCGGAATGTCGAACCCACAGGGACTGGTTCAGCAAATTATCAAGTTCAATTGTTAGTTAAGAAGTTGATTTTAGAAGTTCTCGATAAATTATAATTAAATCTTAGTGGTGACACGAAATAATCTGGAAGCAATACAAAACAAAACTGGAGTTAAGGTCGGATAATCATGCAATGCTACAATTCATAATGGGTTAAGTATGAAATTATCAATTGTTGTCTCACATAATTGGAATTGCATGTTCATGGTCTTCCGAACCTCTAAACACAACAAACTATCCTCATTACTACATCGTTGAGCGAGGATGTCATTTCTAGTTCCTGGGCAATTCACTACGTGGATGTGGTTTATGGAGTTTATGCCCTTGATTGGGGACTTCTGTACCTCCAACCATTTAACCAAACTTAGCTTCACAACCACTCCTTCAAGTGGTGGAGTATAATTCTAAGTTGGTGTCTTTCTATCTTCCCATTTTATCAACCAAGCAAGGTAAATTAGGTATATTCCTATCCTAACCACAAATCTTATCAAAAGACAAGAACTGCTTCCTACATTCTTATGTTTTTGCCTAGGTTTGCTCTTCCAAGCTTCCACCCAAGCTTAACCCACTTGTTTTCATGGTGATCAAGAATAAAAACAACAATAATAAAGATTGTAAGACAAAACAACAACTAACAACTCAACCCAAAACGAATCTACGCAAATACAATCATATCCATGGCCTCAACCCTAGATGGAGGGTTCTAGCCACCCATGTTTGTACAAATACTCAAAACCATGTTTATAATAGTTTACTTACAAGTATAGATGAAAAGAAATGAAGAGAAGATGAACCCAAGAGGAGTTCTCCAAGTCTCCTTCGCGCCTCCCTTAGATTTTTCCAGAAAATTGCGTGTGTTCTGATTTTAGAAGCTAAGGGTTCAATTTATACTATGCTGAAAAAATGCAAAATTTGGCCTGTGGTGGAACAGCTCCATGTCACGGAGGTGAACGCGGAGCCTTGCCTCCGTGACACAGAGGTAACGGGCACCCTCACTGGAATGTGCCAAAAAATGCAATTTTTGGCTGTTGCCGCGTTAGCAGCGTGCCACGGCCCCTATCGCTCAGGGTGCCAGTTATTGCATGTTTTCTTATTGACTTTCACATTTTGCCCTTGATTCCATTCCTCCACTTCACAAAATCATGAATTAGTTCCTAAAATGCATTATTAACCTTCAGAAACAAGGACTAATCATGTTGGTTAGTATATATTCACATTTACATAAAATCACATGAGAATGTATATAAATAAGTAGATAAACAAGACTAAATTGAGTTATAAAGTAGCACTTGGGCATGCAATTATGCCCAAGATCACAACCCCACACTTAAAGCCTTGTTCATCCTCGAACAAACCTTTTACATCTCATGCACATGAAGACTCACATATCGCTAATTTATCAAGATAATTCAAGCTACGGCTACAATGATTGTTTAAGATAGCCAGCTAAAAATAGACCATGCAAGATTTAACCATTAAAATCAATTTTAACTATGTTAAGACTTCCTAACCTCAAGACTTGACTCTCAATCTTAACAAACTCATGCAAATCAACTGATCAAGAAATCCAACATGAATTATATCCTTTATTAAACATGTGCCCTCACAACAAGAGAGTTACCCATTTTCACACACAAATTTTTAAATCACAACATGTATGGGTAAATGAATAGAATTACGCTCACTCTCACAAAGAATTCACTTGCATCATGTAATGACCCATAAGCTTGCCCTTAGTGTTTTACTCCACTAATTTATGGATGTTTGAATGTAAGATCAAGTAGGACTTTTTAGGTTGTATTGTAAGCTAAGGGACGGGTAGGTACTATTCTGGCCAGTAATAGAGGGTATCTTCCCCAAGTGCTTTTAATAACTTCAACCTTCATTAAGGACATCTCTTCTCTTACTTCACCCTCATTCTTTTCAATCCTGAATATTTTTTTCATCTTGTTCCCATTTATTTAGGCACACTTAGGTTATTAGTAAGGAGTACTTACGCAACTTTTTCATTCATTTATTTTCTTACTCCCTACCAATAATCAAGCATTTTCAAAAACGTGCACCCTTGACCTTTCTCAACTTTTACAACTGCTATTTTTCCTTCTTATTCATGCTTCTCACTCCTTCACTCTTTCGGATTTTTCCCTTAAGCGCTTAGGAGTTTTGGATCAAATTCAAGGCTAATGAAAGAAAAAGGATTAAGCTTATGTTGTAGCTATCAAAGAATAGGCTTAAGGCTCAATGGGGCTCACTAGGATTCAACATTCAAGGTAGGTAAAGTGAGGGATAAAAATTAGGTTCATTCAAATAAATGCCTAAATCATCTCCTACGGTTCACATCCTTCATTTCATTTTATATACACACCAGGCAAGTTCTAGACATTCCACAATAGCACAGAATATTCAAAAA
The DNA here is from genome assembly GCA_035772735.1 of Datura wrightii. NCBI lineage: Eukaryota > Viridiplantae > Streptophyta > Magnoliopsida > Solanales > Solanaceae > Datura > Datura wrightii. Next base: position 153,571,237 of record JASDFA010000018.1, read on the forward strand.
ACTTACACTAACAGCACATGCTCAATTCAAGTCACATTCCGCAGACTCTTAACTCAGTTAATCACAAGAATTCAAAATTAAGCTTCAATCACATCGAGTCAAATTCAAGAGCCTAAGTGTCTCAAACAAAGTTATAAACATCTTACATGCTTCAACACTAACCACACTTGTATCTTACAATCATGTATAGCACATAACAAGTACATCAAGCCATCAATTAGCTACGGGTTCAAAAACCAAAACCTATTGACTAATTTTCCTCAAGACAGTCGTCATCCATCCATCGTCGGAAATAGTCTCTAACTATGACTAAAAACATCATATACAGACAAAGAAAAAAAACTTTTTTTATTATTCTTCGATTCAAAGATCCCCCGTTGGAAAAGAACCAAAAAGAAAAACTAACGGCTGATGAAATCATGCTTAATTCAAAAATTTTTGTTCCAATATTTCTCCCAAGAACTAATTCACCAAACTCATTAAGCACAAAATTTTGAAATTTCCCTCACCCCACACTTGAATCATGATATGTCCTCATAGCATCAAATTAAAATTTAAAGAGGGTGAGAAATACTCCCTGAGGCCTCTAGGCCCAGCTAAAAGCATGCTTTTCTTCAAATTTGCACAAGTGGGTGTTTGACCCCACACTTTTTCTCTTCCATGCTTGTTAGCTTCCTCCTCCACGGGTACTCAAACTTCCTCTCCATCTGTGCTTAACATTCCACCAAAACAACACACGATGAAAAATAAATAAAATCAACACAAATGCAAGAAATTAAAATGGTACCCTTGGGTTGCCTCCCAAGCAGCGCCTAATTTTACGTCGCGGCACGACGTATCAAGTTTCACCACTTTTTCCTCCACCTTGAGGATATGAATGTCACCCCTAATTTCTTCTCCAGTTTTCTCTTATGCTCCAGGGGTGGTGGTGAAAAAATGAAAGGACGAAGCAGTAGATGTCGCCTTTTGCACTTATTGGCCCTTAAGTAAGCGAAGTCATTTTGTCTCTCCGAGTCAGCAAATTTCAGAATATACGGGGCTTGTTCCTCCTCTAGACATTTCTCTATAAGCTTGGAAGACTCTATTTCTAGGTTTTCAACCAAACTTAATGTCGAAAAATGCTTCGAGTGGGGTCCAGTACACCTCAACTCTGAAGTTGCGTTGTGCTTGACCTCCTTACTTGTATACACCTTGTCTACATCAACATCTAATTCCCCATGAATGTCAAATGGGTGGGACTCTAACTCTTCTTTCATAAATAGATTGGCCATATGTGTGAAACCATCACGAGGACTCTCAAGAGCTTCTAATTGTTGGGCTTCTTCCAAGAACTCACCCTTTTCTTCTTCTTGTGGCTCCTCTTGAGTATTGCATAATATCTTTACTTGCAAATTACCGCAAGCTTCAGCCTCAGCTATCATATCCGTTATTTTGACGCTCATCATTTCTAAGGCCTCTCCATTTTCCTCTTGTTGAATTCTCAATGCTTCCATCTCCTCCTTCATTGCTTCTATTTGCTCAAGGACTTGTTTTGTCATGTTTTGTATGCAAGCTTGGCATTCCAAGTCCTCATTTTCATCATTCCTATATTCATCAAAAATAACAGAAGGATCATAGTAGGGGCTTGGGGGAGGGGAGTATGCATTTGGACAGCCATCCCAATGGCCATCTTGACCTCCACATATTTTGCAAGTGTATGCATTTGGGAAACCATTCCAATGGCCATTTTGACCACCACATATATTACAAGTATTACAGTGTTGCCATAAGTGGGGTCCTCCGTAATTCAGACAAGATTTGCTAAAATATGAGTATCCACCATTTAAACCATTTGTATTCCATGATGTCATGTCAAGAAGGGTATCTGAAAAAAATCAAAAAGAATTAAAACAAATATCTACAATTTTTTTTTCGAAAATAAGACTAACACAAGAATTTGTTTTCAACTCACTAATACGCCAGTCCCCAGCAACGGCGCCAAAAACTTGACGGGCCCGCAAGTGTACGGGTCGTACAACTAATATAGTGGCCCTTTTTAAGAGCCGGAATGTCGAACCCACAGGGATTGGTTCAGCAAATTATCATGTTCAACTGTTAGTTAAGAAGTCGGTAGAAGTTTTCGATAAATTATAATTAAATCTTAGTGGTGACACGAAATAATATGGAAGCAATACAAAAGAAAACTAGAGTTAAGGCTAGATAATCATGCAATGCGACAATTCATAATGGATTAAGTATGAAATTATCAATTGTTGTCTCACATAATTGGAATTGCATGTTCATGGTCTTCCGAACCTCTAAACACGACAAACTAGCCTCACTACTACATCGTTGAGCGAGGATGTCATTTCTAGTTCGAGGGCAATTCACTACGTGGATGTGGTTTATGGGGTTTATGCCCTAGATTGGGGACTTCCGTACCTCCAACCATTTAACCAAACTTAGCTTCACAACTACTCCTTCGAGTGGTGGAGTACAATTCTAAGTTGGTGTCTTTCTATCTTCCCATTTTATCAACCAAGCAATGTAAATTAGGTATATTCCTATCCTAACCACAAATCTTATCAAAAGACAAGAACTGCTTCCTACATTCTTATGTTTTTGCCTAGGTTTGCTCTTCCAAGCTTCCATCCAAGCTTAACCCACTTGTTTTCATGGTGATCAAGCATAAAAACAATAATAATAAATATTGTAAGACAAAACAACAACTAACAACTCAACCCAAAACGAATCTACGCAAATACAATCATATCCATGGCCTCAACCCTAGATGGAGGGTTCTAGCCACCCATGTTTGTACAAATACTCAAAACCATGTTTATAATAGTTTACTTACAAGTATAGATGAAAATAAATGAAGAGAAGATGAACCCAAGAGGAGTTCTCCAAGTCTCCTTCGCGCCTCCCTTCGATTTTTCCAGAAAATCGCGTGTGTTCTGATTTTAGAAGCTAAGGGTTCAATTTATACTATGCTGAAAAAATGCAAAATTTGGCCTGTGGTGGAACAGCTCCGTGTCACGGAGGTGAACGCGGAGCCTTGCCTCCGTGACACAGAGGTAACGGGCACCCTCACTAGAATGTGCCAAAAAATGCAATTTTTGGCTGTTGCCGCGTTGGCAGCGTGCCACGGCCCCTATCGCGCAGGGTGCCAGTTATTGCATGTTTTCTTATTGACTTTCACATTTTGCTCTTGATTCCATTGCTCCACTTCACAAAATCATGAATTAGTTCCTCAAATGCATTATTAACCTTCGAAAACAAGGACTAATCATGTTGGTTAGTGTATATTTACATTTACATAAAATCACATGAGAATGTATATAAATAAGTAGATAAACAAGACTAAATTGAGTTATAAAGTAGCACTTGGGCATGCAATTATGCCTAAGATCAAAGGCTTTATGGAGAAATCAGCATGCTAAGGGAGCTACATTGGAAACCGAAGTGGATATGATGGCGAGATACCCACATTTGTTCGCTACCGGCTCAGTTCGAAGTTGAGGTATCAGTTCTACTCTATGATCCCATTTAGTTTCCATGTTCAGTTCATGTGCTCAAGTTTCTTTCATGTGAATGAGTATGTATGTGAAGTGTGAGATCAGTTCAACTATGTGGTTTGGTTAGGAGGTGGTCATTCCGTGAAAATTTCGGTTAAAATAGTCAGGAATTTAAGTATGATAATTATATGCTTCTGTTTGATAATTATATGCTTCTGTTTGCTTCTTGTTCCTACATTTGAGGACGAATGTAGATATTTTAAAGGCCTAAGAATAGACCCAGGAGTTGAATTTGAAAAGTGCAGAAACTGGCAAAACATCACAGAATGGATCACAAAACAACCCATGGTATCAAACTACGAGTCGTTATATGTTGTCGTTGGTTGGGGAAAGGATGGTGGCAGTGGAGAAAACGAGAGGTATGATGACCCGTTGTGGGATACAACGGGTCATCCTTTGCGGTCATGGCTAGGGCCAGGCTGGGCAGTAGTGGTAAACAACAGGAGACCCAACGACCTGTTAGGAGAAGCCATGGGTTGTTGGTTGTGGTCGTTGTTGGAGGGTAAGAATTTCCAGTGTGGGTGACAGGGTGAGACCATGACTCGTTGCACGAAACCACAAGTCATGGTGAGGCTCGTAGTCAGGGGGTTCATTTTTTGTGATAAGCAAGCAACGGACGGCATAACGAGTCGTGGGTTGAAGGCATGGGTCGTCCTATCGACCTGTTGTTTGGATTCAAGACTAGGTCATTCAACGGTCCATTCAATAAGGGAGACGACGGGTCGTTGTTGGTTCCAACGACCCATTGGTACCACTTGTGGATTCCATCTGACCAGTTTTCAGGGCAGGTTCATCAAGGGTATTTTTGACTTTTTCACAATATAAAGCCCTAAACTACATCATTTTGGCTTGGGAAAAGTTGGGTTTAAAGAGGATAACCCATTGTAAACTCCCATTCATGCATACAAGAACTTTGAGAGGGGATTCAAGGGGAGATTTCAAGCTTTTCACCTCAATTCCTTCAATTTCATTCTTGGGTTTTAAGGAGGGTTAGGAGTTGATAATCCCATGTATGTAAGGTCCTTAATGGGTGGATTCTTCCACACCCATGCTCCTAATCAATGATTTTGAATCTTATCATAACCTACTGATCTCGATCATCTTTGAGATTTAAATTGAGTATAATATTGTTGGTATTGAATTTCTAAACAATTAAGCTTGATTATGCATGCCCCATGATGAATCAATTTATGATCCATTGATCCATTGGTGTTTTTGATAAGCCCGGCATGAATTATGAATTTATTTTTTTATCTATTATGAACTTATGAATTTCAAGCTACATTCATGTTCTACAAGTATGCATATGAATTTTATCAATCTTGAATTATGTTTTGGCCGACCCACGGGCCTAAATTCATGGCTAGTTCACGTACGTTCAAGCATGTTTATGAGAATCATGATTTGACTAGCCCATGAACTCATGAATGTATTATTATGAGCACTATATATGTTTTGGGAGTAGTATCGAACACTGAGTAGGTTTCAAGGGCCATGTAAAGCCCTGGATCTCATAAACTACGTGCCACCCTAGGTATGTTGGGACCCTTTCATGTTTGTCCCTGGCCCAATTGGCCCTTTTCATGTGTGATCACGCGCTTCATGGTTCCTACCCTTGGCAAGGTATGAACACTCTTTCGACTAGGGTTACAAGTCGGGCTTCATGTATGCTCATATGGGGTATGTCGGTTAAGAGAATCTCCCACTGTTCCTCATGATTTATGCATGTTTATGATTATGTTTATGTTATGAATGTTTCGAAAACCTTGAGCCCTTATGTTATATTGTGATAATTATGTTATGAGCATGTTGTCTTATTCTTATGATCACTTATGAGTTTTATACATATTTTAAGCGTCCGTTTTACTTACCTTGCATACTCAGTACATTCCATGTACTGACCGCATATTTTCTATGTTGTATCGTCTCATGATACAGGTCCCAGTTCTTAGGTGCATCATCACCCGTAGATAGACTCGGACTTGCTCTCTGCGTATTGGGTGAGTTCTCATGTTTCGAGGGCTACATTTTCACACTCTATGTTATTCCTTCAGTTTCTAGATGTTGGATTAGTTGGGGAGTTGTCCCATCAATCCGCCTTTCATGTTTAGAGGCTTATCATACTAAAAGTTGTATTCCACTGTATCGTATCAGTATTGTACTGGTTTCCCTCATGTTATGTTATGACTACTTTTTCTATGCTAAGTTTTCTGCTCATGTGATTGAATTAGATGCATGCTCATGCCATGGGTCGACTTGGGGTATCTCGGGGCTCCTTATTCCGTTTCTACGATTCGGGTGTACGTTTGGGTCATGACAGTGGCTTAGCCTTCAACCACCTCTTTTCCACTCCCAACAATGAAAATGGGAAGAGGGTGAGTCGGACATAGTCAATTGACACTCCTGTGGGGACAAAAGTGTTACTGATCCCCAGAAAGTTCTGTAAGTGCTGTTGTGGGTCCTCATATGTCATTCCAGTGAACTGGCCACTAGAATGTAACAGCTGCACCATGTTCTGTTTCAGCTTAAAGTTCCCTCCTCCTCTGGTTTGCAGATACTGGAGGTCACATTTGTCTCTAACGGGATTGCCATTTCGCGAACTGATCGGGCTGCCATTGGTTCAGGAAACAACTCTTCTTTCCCAACTGGTGGATGCTGTTGTAACTATTCTTGTAACCTCTTCAACTTCTGCTCCAGAGCTTCTCTCCAGAGCAAATATAATCGACATTCAGGCTCCAACAAATGTTCCACCAACTCTCTATTCCTTGTCAGTTCTGCAAGGACAACCTGTTACCTGCAATAGAATAAACTAGGACCAAGTTTTTCAACACCTAAAAAAATAAAAATCACACAAAAACTAAAAATTCATTAAAAGTTGTCAGTCCCCGGCAACAGAGCAAAAAACTTGTTGCGCCCCTGCGCACACGCAAGCGTACATGGTCGTATAAGTAATACAGTGGCTCTTTCAAGAGTCGGATGTCGAACTCACAAGGACTAGACTATTTCAGTGAGTATTAGAGTTCAAGTGTTAATTTAACCTTCATAAGTGTTGATTGAAGAGATTTTAGAAAATTAAAATTAAATCTAGAAGTGATCATAAAATAGTACGGAAACAATAACAAGAAACATATAGAGTCAAGGACTGAAAATCATGCAATGCTACAATTCACGATGGTTTGAGTATTAAAACTTCAATTGTTGTCTTACAAAGCTAAAATGCAGTGTTCATGGTATTTCAAGCCTCTAAACACAACAAACTAGTATCACACCTACATCGTTGAGCGGAGATGTGACGTCCCGGTTCGTGAGCAATTTAACACTATGGATATGGTTTACGGGGTTTATGCCCTTGATTATGGACATTCGTACCTCTAATCATTTAACCTGACTTAGCTTCACAACTATGTCTACGAGCGATGATGTGACAATTCTAAGTCACTGTCTAGCTATCCTCCCGTTTAATTAACCAAGCAAGGCAAATTAGGTATAGTTTCTATCCTAATCGCGAATCGTATCATAAAGACAAGAATGTGTTCCCTACATTCTTGTGTTCTAACTTAGGATTACACTTTCGAGCTTTTGCCTAAGCTTAACAAGTTTTTTTCATGGTGATCAAGCATAAGAACAACGATAATTAAGAATGCAAGAAGAAACATCAACCAAAACTTGAACCAAAGATGAAAATCAAGCAATTACATTCATCACATATATCCTCAACCCTAGAGGAAGGGTTTTAGCCTCTCATGTTCATACAATTACTCAAAAATTTGATTAAAGTAATGTACTTACAAAAATGATAAAAGATAATGAAAAGTTGTGAACCCTAGGTAGAGTTTCCATCTCCCCTTGCTCCTCTCTGCTTTCCTAAACTATTTACATGATAAATGATTTTAGGAGATAATTTATACTAAATGAAAATTTGCAATTTTTTGTCGGCCATGGAACAACCCCATGCCACGCTGCTTATCGTACAGCAGTAGCTCCGTGGCATGGAGGCATTGCGCAGGTGTACTGGAATGTTGGCATTGGCAATGCATGGGCGACAGTAATGGGGCGTGGCACGGAGGCCATCGCGCCTCTCACACGCGTGGAACGGAAATTATGCACAAAATAACACAAAATCACATGAGAATATAATCAATTAAATTAACGAATATGACTAAGATGAAGTTATAAAATAGCACTTGGGCAAGTAAATATGCCCAAGATCATGGGTTTACTTTTCTTACTTGATTTAGCTTGAAAACGAAGAATTCAAGTATTGGAAGAGAATTTGATGGTGGGAATGTTTATGATTGTGTGGAGTTAGGCTAGGAATATCCAAAATCCATGTTCATAATCCTAAATTGTAGTTGATGGCTAGAAACAGCTCAGCTATTAGCCCAAATTTATTTGGCAAATTAAATTGTGTCTTGAGGTTCGAAAGGACTCGAGAAAAAGGCATCCATCAGGTTTTAAATCATAGGGTGCCATCTCATCCATAGTTATTTACATTTATTCGCAATGATTTGATGACCTAGCATATCCTTATTTGATTAGCACCCCATCTATATGTAATACCCCGAAAAGGCCTAAGAATAGACCCAGGAGTTGAAATTGGAAACTGCAGAAAACCTGGGATTTTACACCAGTATGACTCAAGGTGCGGATCGTGGTGAGGACCTATGACTCGTGACTCGAGTCGTGATGGATTTGGGAGCCTGAGGTCATATCATGGGTGGTCCTATGGATCGTGACACGTAGGTATGATCGTGGTTAGGAGTTGTGAAATTCTCAGTGGTTCCAGAGTGAGTCGTCACAGGTCACGGTACGACTCATAGATTATAGAAACGAGTCGTGATGAGTCATGGTTAAGTCGTGTTTGGTATGGCTAGATGGTACCAAGACTAATAGTACGACCCATATGATGGTACTACAAGTCATGGTATGCGATTACTGGCCAAATCCAGAAGATTTTTAAAAATTGGTGAGGTCACCACGAAGGTGACCACGAGTCGCGACTCATGGTACGAGTCGTGGTCGGGGCTAGATCTATTTTTCAAGGAAATTCATTAAGAGCAAATTCAACATTTTTACGCTTTTGGACACTAAATCATGTCATTTTGAGGTTGGAACAGGGTCTTTTAAGGAGGAAAAACTCATGCTAAGTCTCATTTGGCATTTGCAAGAACTAGAGAAGGGAGTAGGAGGAGATTCAAGGGTTCTTCTTCAATTCTTCAAGTTTCCACCTAGGGTTTTTCAAGGGAGTTAAGAAGAAAGTAATTCCAGGTATGTGGGGTTTCAAATGGGTAGTTTAGTCCCTAGCCATGCCCAATGTCGCCCCAATTCTATGTTTGAAGTTGCCAAAACATTATGGCTCTTTATAAAATTTCATGATTCCTTAAAATCTGAAATGAGCTTGTGGTAGTATGCCTAACTTATGAATTTCAAGTTATTTAGGCTGATTTTACTTGTTTATTCAATATTTTTATGATTTAACCTCTAAAAGTTTAGATGCCCAATTATGAGGAATTTTTGGTAAAGTTCATGGTCATGATGATTCCACAAGCTTAATACGAATTTTCTTAAATTTTAAGCACGTCTTCAAGTCTTCAACTACTCATGTTATTATGATCATGTTTCCTATAAATTTAAGCATTTAATGTATGATTGGAACTATGGGTAATGCGCACATGTCGCTTATGATTTATGAACTATGATTTTGGCCGATTCAAGGGCCCAATTCCATGGCTTGTATTACAAATTCTCAAGCATGTTATGATTCTCATGATTTAACTAGTCATGCATGTCATGTATGAATTTTCTATGAGCACGTTGCATGTTTTGGGAGTAGTACTTAACACCGAGTAGGTCCGGGGCCTAGGTTATGCCCTGAATCTCAGAACTACGTGCCACCGTAGGTTATGTTTGGGACCTCCTCAATGACTGTCCCCTATGCCCTACGGGGCCTTCATGAGTGATATCACACCTTTCATGGTTCATACCCTTGGCAAGGTATGAACGACCTCTCGACTAGGTTTACAGGTCGGGATCCATATGTCCGGTGGTTTGCTATATGGGTTAAAAACCGACACGCAAGTGCACGTGGTCAAACAAGTAATAAAGTGGCTAAGTAAGCCAAGTATCGAACCAAGGAGACTCTGGATAAGTAAAAATTGCTCAAGTATACTATATTCTATCTTACTTCTATATATGCTGACAACAACGTAACCAAAAGTTAAATAATTTTGTTTATAAACTATATACTAAAACTATTAACAAATATCTACTTTGAATTGAAACTATGGATATGAGCATGCCAAGGTTAAGAACAAGTAATGAACTTGATTATAATCCTAATTCGGTTATTCTTCTCTTCTAGTTGCTAGCCAAGAACATTAGCCAAGAGATTAAAACTCTCGTATTTAATCTCACTTAAGAATCATAAACCATCCGTCTACATTTCTGTGATCAAATGCAATTTATGACCTCGCAATACAATTCCGGTTCCTAAATTGACTAATACGGCTTTCAAGTATATTTCTATCAGGAAAGCACATCAAAACCCAATTTTCCCAAATCAAGTTAAGAACAATACCCTATTAATTCACAACTTTCCAATTTCGTGCTCTCTCGAGTGAAATCGGATTTTTTAGATGAACATTAATGTCGGCCACACACTAATGCAGTAGAAACAAGAATTAATAGAACAACATAGAAGAAGAAGATGAAAAACCATACAATTCAATAATCAAAATTCATCACCATTGTTCATAACCTCAGCAAGGAAGAGAATTAGCCACTCATTTGTGGATTACTCATCCTAAAACAAGTGTTAATCATACAAACATTTGATTGAAAGAAGAAAGAAAGAGAGAAAAACCCTTAGCTTTTTCGTCCCTCAACTGCCTGTAACCCACGTCCTTGCTCCACCAAGTCTGAATTTTGAAAAATAAACCTAAGTGTGCTATTTATAGTAGTAGGACTCTTTCCCGGAATAACAAGCAACGTGTCACGGAGTGCATCGCGGAGCACGGCCTCCGTGACACGCTATGGACGCGGAGGCCCTCTGGAAATCATCCGAAATCGGCCCGGGCAGCACCCTGCCGCGTTGGCAGCGTGTTGGCAGCCCTTGGTCGCGGAGGCCACCTGCCTTGGCACGTTGCCAACGCGCAGGTGGGCTGTTGTGAGCGGCCTGCCTGCCGTGGCATCTTGTCGACGCGCCGGTGGGCTGTTTTGTGCCTCCTCTTCGCCGACGTTCGCGTGTTAATTCCGTTTCCAAGCCTCTACTTCACCAAATCATGGATTAGTTACTCAAAAGTCATACAAACCTACAAAACAAAGGCTAATCATGTTGGTTAGAACATATCTTTACTTCATATAAAATTACATGAAAATATATACAATAATCTTAGATAAACAAGACTAATTTAAGTCGTAAAGCGTATCTCGGGCTTATATTTTTGCCCGCGATCACAACCCCACACTTAAAGCCTTGTTCTTCCTCAAACAACCTTTTACATATCATGCATATGGAGACTCCCACATAACTAATTTAGCAAGAGAATTCAAGTTACGGCTATAATGATTAAGTAAGATACAAGCTAAAAATAGAGCATGCCTGATTTGATCATTGAAATGAAGTACAACTATGTTAAGACTTCTTAACCTCAAGAATCGACTCTCAATCTTAGCAAACTCATGTAAATCAACTGATTAAGAAACCCCACATGAATTATATCCTTCATTCAACATGTGCCCCTCACGGAAAGAGAGTTACCCAATTTCACACACAAAAACAATTTTTATATCACAACATGTGTGGGTATATGAATAGAATTACGCTCACTCTCACAAAGAATTCACATGCATCATGTAATGACCCATAAGCTTGCCCTTAGTGTTTTATTCCACTAATTTAAGGATGTGTGAATGTAAGATCAATTAGGACTTTTTAGGTTGTAATGTAACTCAGGTGCGGGTAAGTACTATTATGATCAGTAATAGTGACTATCTTTCCTAAGCGCTTTTAATACATCACGCCTTCATTACGAACTTCCCTTCCCTTACTTCACCTTTTTCTCCTTTTAGTTTTCTTTTTCCTCTTTTGTTCCCCCATTTCTTTTGACACTTTTATCTTATTAGTAAGGAGTACTTAAGCAACATGTTTCATTCATTTCTTTTCTTACTCCCTACTAATAATCAACCATTTTCACACAAATGCACCTTTTTCCTTTTCTCAACTATTTACAACTTTCTATTTTTCCTTCTTTCTCCCAATTCTCACTCCTTCACTCTTTCGGATTTTTCCACTTACGCGCTTCGGAGTTTTGGATCAACTTCAAGGCTAATGAAAGAAAAGGATTAAGCTTATGTTGCAGCTGTCAAAGAATAGGCTCAAGGCTCAATGGGGTTAACTAGGATTAATTTTTCAAGGTAGGTATAATGAGGGATAAAAGTTTGGTTCATTCAAAGAAATGCCTAAATCATCTCCTACAATTCCCATCCTTCATTTCATTTTATATACACACCAGGCAAGTTCTAGACATTCCACAATAGCATAGAATACTCAAAAACCTTACACTCATGGCACTTGCTAAAATGAAGACACAATCAGTAGACTCTTACTCAGCTAATCACAAGAATTCAGAATTAAGCTTCCATCATATTGAGTCAAATTCAAGAGCCTAAGTGTCTCACACAAAGTTATACACTTGCATGCTTCAACACTGAACATACTTGCATCTTACAACCATGTACAGCACATAAAAAGAATATCAAGCCATCAATTAGCTACGGTTTCAAAAACCCAAAACCTATCGACTAATTTTCCTCAAGACGGTCGTCATCCATCCATCGTCGGAAACAGTCCCTAGCTATGACTAAAAACTTTATATACAGACCAAGGAAAGAAAAAGAAAAATTTTATTCTTCGGTTCAAATACACCCCGTCGGAAAAGAACCGAAAAGAAAAACCAACGGGTGATGAAGTCATGCTTAATTCACAAAAAAATTTCAAATTTTTCAAATTTCTCACAAGCATTACATTCACCAAAAATCGTTAAGCACAACAAAAAATTTTTGAAATTTCCCTTGAAATTTCCCTCACCCCACACTTAAATCATGCTATGTCCTCATAGCATCAAATTAAAATTTAAAAAGGGTGAGAAATACTCCCTGATGCCTTTAGGCCTAGCTAACAACATGCCTTTCTTCAACTATGCACAAGTAGGTGTTCGACCCCACACTTTTTCTCTTCCATGCTTGTTAGCTTCCTCCTCCACGGGTACTCAGACTTCCCCTCCATCTGTGCTTAACTTTCCACAAAAACAACACAAGATAAAAAATAAATAAAATCAACTTAAATGCAAGAAATTAAAATGGTACCCATGGTACCCTTGGGTTGCCTCCCAAGCAGCGCCTAATTTTACGTCGCGGCACGACGTATCCAGTTTCACCGCTTTTTCCTCCACCTTGAGGATATGAATCTCACCCCTAATTTCTTCTCTAATTTCCTCTTATGCTCCAGGGGTGGTGGTGAAAAGTTGTAAGGACCAAGCAGTAGATGTTGCCTTTTGAACCTATTGGCCCTTAAGTAAGCGAAGTCATTTTGTCTCTCTGAGTTAGCAAATTTCAAAATATACGGGGCTTGGTCCTCCTCTAGACATTTCTCTATAAACTTGGAAGACTCTATTTCTATGTTGTCAACCAAACTTAATGTCGAAAAATGCTTCGAGTGTGGTCTAATAAACCTCAACTCTGAAACTGCCTTGTGCTTGACCTCCTTACTTGTGTACACCTTCTCAGCATCGACATCTATGTCTCCATTAATGTCAACTAGGGGATACTCTATCTCTTCTTCCATGAATGGATTTTCCATAAGTGTGAGCCCATCACGGGGACACTCAAGAGATTCTAATTGGGCTTCATCCAAAAATTCACCCTTGTCATCCTCTTGTATTTCCTCTTGAATATCGGCTAAAGTTGTTACCTGCAATTTATCACAAGCTTCAGCTTCAGCGATCATCTCCGTGAATTTGATGCTCATTCTTTCTAGAGCCTCTACATTCTCTTCTTGCTGAATTCTCAATACTCCCATCGCCTCCTTCATTGCTTCTGATTGCTCCAAGAGTTGTTTCATAATGTCTTCTATTCGAGTTTGGCGTCCCAAGTCCTCATTTTCAGCATGCCTATATTCAGGAAAAACAACAGAAGGATCATAGTAGGGGCTTGGGGGAGGGGAATATGCATTCGGACAGCCATCCCAATGGCCATCTTGACCACCACATATATTACACGTGTTACATTGTTGCCACAAGTGGTGTCCTCCGCAATTCAGATAAGATTCACTAAAATATGAGTATCCACCATTGAAACCATTTATATTCCACGATGTCATGTCAATAAGGGTATTCGAAAAAGAAAAAGTAAAATTCAAAAGAATTAAAACAAACACTAAGACTAAGTTGTCAGCACTTGAGAAAAATAAAAATACAGTAAATTACACTTAAAACAAATTCACCTATTGCCAAGTCTCCCCGGCAACGGCGCCAAAAACTTGTCCGGTGGTTTGCTATATGGGTTAAAAACCGACACGCAAGTGCACGTGGTCAAACAAGTAATAAAGTGGCTAAGTAAGCCAAGTATCGAACCAAGGAGACTCTGGATAAGTAAAAATTGCTCAAGTATACTATATTCTATCTTACTTCTATATATGCTGACAACAACGTAACCAAAAGTTAAATAATTTTGCTTATAAATTATATACTAAAACTATTAACAAATATCTACTTTGAATTGAAACTATGGATATAAGCATGCCAAGGTTAAGAACAAGTAATGAACTTGATTATAATCCTAATTCGGTTACTCTTCTCTTCTAGTTGCTAGCCAAGAACATTAGCCAAGAGATTAAAACTCTCGTATTTAATCTCACTTAAGAATCATAAACCATCCGTCTACATTTCTGTGATCAAATGCAATTTATGACCTCGCAATACAATTCCGGTTCCTAAATTGACTAATACGGCTTTCAAATATATTTCTATCAGGAAAGCACATCAAAACCCAATTTTCCCAAATCAAGTTAAGAACAATACCCTATTAATTCACAACTTTCCAATTTCGTGCTCTCTCGAGTGAAATCGGACTTTTTAGATGAACATTAATGTCGGCCACACACTAATGCAGTAGAAACAAGAATTAATAGAACAACATAGAAGAAGAAGATGAAAAACCATACAATTCAATAATCAAAATTCATCACCATTGTTCATAACCTCTGCAAGGAAGAGAATTAGCCACTCATTTGTGGATTAATCATCCTAAAAAAAGTGTTAATCATACAAACAATTGATTGAAAGAAGAAAGAAAGAGAAAAACCCTTAGCTTTTTCGTCCCTCAACTGCTTGTAACCCACGTCCTTGCTCCACCAAGTCTGAATTTTGAAAAATAAACCTACGTGTGCTATTTATAGTAGTAGGACTCTTTCCCGGAATAACAAGCAACGTGTCACGGAGTGCATCGCGGAGCACGGCCTCCGTGACACGCTACGGACGCGGAGGCCCTCTGGAAATCACCCGAAATTGGCCCGGACAGCACCCTGCCGCGTTGGCAGCGTGTCATGCTGCCTGGGCAGCGCGTTGGCAGCCCTTGGTTGCGGAGGCCACCTGCCGTGGCACGTTGCCAATGCGCAGGTGGGCTGTTGTGAGCGGCCTGCCTGCCGTGGCATCTTGTCGACGCGCCGGTGGGCTGTTTTGTGCCTCCTCTTCGCCGACGTTCGCGTGTTAATTCCATTTCCAAGCCTCTACTTCACCATATCATGGATTAGTTACTCAAAAGTCATCGAAACCTATAAAACAAAGGCTAATCATGTTGGTTAGCACATATCTTTACTTCATATAAAATTACATGAAAATGTATACAATAATCTTAGATAAACAAGACTAATTTAAGTCGTAAAGCGTATCTCGGGCATATATTTTTGCCCGTGATCACCATATGTGCTCATATGGGGTATGTCGGTTGTAGAAATCTCCCATTGTTCCTCATGGTTCTAATTCATGTATGATTATGTTATTTTGGCTGAAGTTATGTTTTATGAAATATTTTCTCACATGTTACGACTATGACAGGTTTACGAATATTTTTTGAAAATCTTGAGCCTTACGATTTCAGTCCTATGATCATGATGTCCCCACTCCTATAAATTTTATGTTTTTAAGTATTGTTTTGCATATCTTACATACTCAGTACCTTCCAAGTACTGACCCACATATTTTCAGGATTTGGTTCACAGGTTCAGCATCGTTCCTAGCTTACTCTCAGTTTTTCTCTCATCTCTCAGTGGTAAGTCCTCATGATTCGAGGGCTTCATGTTCGAACCTTGTTTATCTTTTGTTTTCAAAATGTTTGGGTTAGTTGGGGTCTTTTCCTTTCAACCCGTCTATTATGATTAGAGGCTTTCATACTTAATTTTAGTATTCCGCTATTTATGCTCGGACTATATATTACTATTCCTTATATATTTCATGTCACCTTTTCATTTAAATTCATGATTTTTTAAGTTAAGTCTTCCTCCTTATGTGTATGAATTAGATATATGCTCATTCCATGGGTTGACTTGGAGTCTTTCGGGGCTCCTTGTCCCGTGTCTACGATCCGGGTGTACTCTCGAGTTGTGACAAACTTGGTATCAAAGCAATAGGTTCAAATGTGTTCTAGGGAGTCTAAAAGCAGCATTAGGTAGAGTCTTTTTGATGGGTGTGAAGCGCGCCACACTTATGACGAAGAGGCTACTAAACATTTTAGGAAATGTTCCCTTCTTTCATGATCTATGTCGTGCGTTTAAAATCTCTCCATCATACTAATTTGTGCTATTTGCAATTGCAGATAATTATGGCTCCCAGAAGGATAAACAGAAGGAGGAACAGAAATGATAAAGGCTACAAGGGTGGCCATGATAATGGGCATCAGCAAGCCCCATTTGTTCAAGAGCCCCAGGCACTAGAGCCAGCTGCCCACGCTGAGTTTCAGGTAGCTATTCAAATGTTGGTGCAGGCTTTGACTGCTCAGGTCAACCAGCAGGCTTTTGCGTATGTTTAGAACGGTAATGCAGCAGCAACCCAGATCAGGGACTTTTTAGGGATGAATCCTCTCGAGTTCACAGGGGCAAAGGTGGACGAGGATCCACATGAGTTCATTGAAGGGATCTTGAAGGTCACTCAGGTGATTGTTGTGAAGAATGAGGAGTGCATTGACTTGGCCTCTTATCAGCTGAAGGAAGTCGCTTATATTTGGTTCAAGCAATGGAAGGACAGCAAGGCAGCGGGAGCGGGCCCTATCAGCTGGGATGAGTTCCACATGGCCTTTCTCGATAGGTTTTTCCCTCGGAAGATGATGGAATTGAAAGCAGCCGAGTTTGTTAACCTCAAACAGGGAAAGATGACAGTGCTAGAATATTCACTTGAGTTCACTTGCCTATCAAAGTATGCCCTGGAGTTAGTGATGGACCAGAGGGCACGGGTGAGCAGATTTGTGTAGGAAGTAGTCGAGTATCTAGACAAGGACTATAGAACAGCCATGCTTTATCAGGATATGGACTACCCACGGATAGTCCTCTATGCCCAGTAGATGGAGGCAGCTCATATGAGGCAGAGAGAGGCCAAGAGGGCCAGAACTAATAGCCAAAGGTTCTCCCATCTGAGGCTAGGGAGTGGACCTCACCAACAGTCCCAGCACAAGTCCATTACATCAGCACCATCTTCAGCCAATACCCCATCACAGGCCTCGAGACGATCAGAGGAGCAGGGCCTCAAGTTCAAGGGGTCAGAATAGCATGCGCACAGAGCGCACTTTTCCATCTTATGCTAACTGTGGCAAAAATCACCCATAAAAATGTTTGGTGGCCTCAGATGCTTGTTTCGTGTGTGGCAAACTCAAACACAGACTCAGGGATTGCCCCGCAGCTATGTCATGGGGTGGTGGAGCCCGCACTTCAGCAACTAGCTCAGCAGTTCCAGTGGCACATCAGACTCAGCAGGGTGCTTCGACTGGTTCAGATGGTAGCCAGCGCCAGAACTGATTCTATGCACTTGGCTCTCGACAGGAGCAGGAGACTTCTCCTGATGTCGTTACGGGTATGTTGCGAGTCTTTCATACTGATGCTTATGCTTTGTTAGATCCGGGAGCCACACATTCTTTTGTGTCACCTTATATTGCTAGTTACTTTAGAGTCAGTCCTGAAATTTTGCCAAAACCATTTTCTGTATCTACTCCGGTTGGCGAATCAGTTGTAGGAAGGCGGGTATATAGAGGTTTCCCCATTACAGTATTGCATAAGGTTACCTCCGCAGACTTAGTAGAATTGGCTATGACTGATTTTGGCATCATCTTGGGCATAGATTAGTTGTTTGCATGTTATGCTTTTGTTAATTGTAGAACTCGAGCGGTGGAGTTTCGATTTCCAGGTGAACCGGTTTTAGAATGGAAGGTTGGTTCAACGTTACCTGTAGGTCTCTTTATCTCCTATCTCAAGTCCAAGAAAATGATTTCCAAGGGTTGCATTTACCATTTGGTTAGGGTTAAGGATGTCATGTCCGAGACCCCGACCATTCAGTTAGTCCCTGTGGTATGTGAATATCCCTAGGTATTTCTAGATGACCTACCAGGTGTTCCTCCTGAGAGGGAGATTGATTTTGAGATTGATCTTTTACCCAACACGTAGTCCATATCAAATGCTCCCTATCGAATGGCCCCACCCGAGCTAAAAAAGTTAAAGGAGCAGTTGAAGGATTTGTTGGATAAGGGTTTCATTAGACTAGGTAAGTCCCCATGGGGTGCCCCGGTGTTGTTCGTCCGAAAGAAACGCGGTTCTCATCGGATGTGTATTGACTATAGACAGTTGAACAAGGTCACCATCAAAAATAGATACTCTTTACCCAGGATTGATGACCTATTCTATCAGCTTCAGGGTGCCAAATATTTCTCCAAGATAGATCTCAGTTCCGGGTATCACCAGCTCAGGGTTTGGGAGAGCGACATCCCAAAGACTGATTTCAAAACCCGGTATGGCCATTATGAATTCGTGATTATGTCTTTTGGACTAACCAACGCCCCTGCATCTTTTATGGATCTAATGAACAAGGTATTTGAGGCATATCTGAACATGTTCGTGATCATGTTCATTGACAACATATTAATATACTCTAGGAGAGAGGAGGAGCATGCCACACACCTAAGGGTAGCACTTTAGACCCTCAAGGATAACCAGCTATACGCCAAGTTCAGCAAATGTGAGTTTTGGCTGAAATCAGTTGCATTCTTGGGATATGTAGTGTCAAGCGAAGGTATCAGGGTGGACTCCCAGAAAATAGAGGCGGTAAAGAACTGGCCCAGACCAGTAAACCCTTCGGAGATCAATAGCTTTTTGGTCTTAGCGAGTTACTTTCGGAGGTTCGTGGAAGGTTTCTCATCCATTGCTGCCCCACTAACTAGATTAACTCAGAAAAAGTTGAAGTTTCAATGGTTGGAGGCTTGTGAGAAGAGCTTCCAGGAATTGAAGGCCAGACTCACTTCAGCACCGGTGTTGACTTTACCGGAGGGTACCAATGGCTTTGTGGTACATTGTGATGCTTTGAGAGTCGAACTGGGATGTGTATTGATGCAGCATGGGAAATGGATAGCATATGCTTCCAGACAGCTGAAAATTCACGAGAAAAATTACCCACCCATGATCTTGAGTTCGTCGCGGTGGTATTTGCTTTAAAGATATGGAGACACTAATTGTATGGGGTTCATGTAGATGTATTCACGGACCACAAAAGCTTACAATATGTGTTCACACAGAAGGAACTAAATCTTCGGCACTGGAGGTGGTTGGAGCTACTTAAGGACTACGACATGAGTGTCCTTTACCACCCGGGTAAGGCCAACATGGCAGAAGATGCCCTTAGTAGACTTTCTATGGAAAGTGTGTCATATGTGAGTGAAGGCAAGAAGGAGCTGGTAAAGGAGGTCATCGACTTGCATGGTTGGGAGTTAGATTAGTTGTTTTGACCGATGGTGGGGTAGTAGTGCAGAACGGGTTAGAGTCTTCCTTGGTAACAAAGGTGGAGGCTAAACAAGATGAAGATCCAATATTGGTAAAGTTGAAAGAAGTTGTTCAAAGTCATAAGGTAGAAGTCTTCTCTAAAGGGGGAGATGGTGTGCTTCAGTACCAGGGTCGCTTATGTGTTTCAAATGTGGGGGATCTAAGGAGTCGAATGTTGCCTGAGGCTCACTGATCCAGATATTCTATCCATCCAGGTGCCACCAAAATCTGTCATGCCTTGCGGGAAATCTACTGGTGGAATGGCATGAAGAGGGATATTGCAAAATTCATAGCCAAGTGCTCGATTTGCCAGCAGGTGAAAGTCGAGCATCTAAGACTGGGGGTGTACTCCAAGATATCAACATTCCTACTTGGAAGTGGCAAGAAATCAATATGGACTTTGTAACAGGTTTACCCCGCACTCGTAGACAGTATGATTCCATTTGGGTTGTGGTCGATGGGTTGTGGTTGACTAAGGCTGCTCATTTCCTATCGGTCAAAACCACCGACTCAGTAGAAGATTATGCTAAGTTATACATCCGAGAGTTGGTTAGATTACATGGAGTGCCCTTGTCCATTATATCAGATAGAGGTACTCAGTTCACCTCTCACTTTCGGAGATCTTTACAAAAGGGACTTGGCACCCAGGTCAAGCTTAGCACGGCATTTCATCCTCAAACAGATGGTCAAGCGGAGTGGACTATCCAGACTCTTGAGGACATGTTGAGAGCTTGTGTTATTCACTTCAAGGGTAGTTGTGTCACGCCCCTCCTTAGGGGGTATGACTGGCACCTGGTGCCCTGGTAGGACCTAGACTGCTAACTGGTGAGCCTAAGCACATATGGTGCCTGGCTAGCTCTAACTCAAATTTTTGGAAACAACGGGCTATATAATATCTATAAACACAGCCTCCAGCCGACTGGGCCTATAGCCACCTGTATAAAATTTCAGCTAACCAGAAACATACTCACAAAGGGGGAAACCTATGCGGGCCGACAAGGCCACCATGCTGTCTAGTTATCTGTAACTTAACAATAGAATACTGAATAACTACGTGACCGGCAAGGTCACCACTACTATCAGACTATGGCCCCACGCGGCCAACATAATCAACAATGCTAAACAGCTAAACAAAACGCACGGCCTCACACGACTAGCACAACTAACCACAGGGAGATATATACATCATCTGCAAGCCTCTAAGAATACTGATAAGATGGTCGAGACAAGGCCCTGACCTACCCATACTATACAACAAAAGAAAATGAAATACACCTCTGAGTATCAAGCTCCGGATGACAGGAGCTGATGACTCTATAAGCTGGCTGGAATCATGAGGGATCGCCTCCTCGTCTATGAGTACCTGCAGGCAAGTAATGCAGCGCCCCAAACGGGCGTCAGTACCACTGGTACCGAGTATGCAAAGCAACTAGATACAACTAAATACAAATAACATACCTAGCAATTCTGAATAGCAGGAGATAACTGAATCTGTAAGAACTGATATGAACTGAATCAGACTTTCTGTACTGTGATAGGGCAGGAGCGTACCTGTAGACGCGGCGGCCTGCTGTCTATTAACTAATATATAACACACAAATACATATATATATATATATATATATATATAGCAAACAAGAGCCAATACCAACCCCCATAAGCCGGATGGCGCCAAGCAAGCAAACAATCTATATACCCCTACCCGGGTAAAAACCAGCCAAACATAAGTCACTCCACTCATCTGCTAACTACGAGCACCTCTGCCGGCCCCCTGGGTCTTCGGCTCGGGCCATAGCCTCCGATATAAATAACCGTGTCTGAGTCCGGAGGACTCCTATACTGTATCTGTAACTGTAACTGTATCTGAATATGTTCCCTGGGCGCTTGCGCACAACAAGGCTGTCTATACTGTAATGCTGATCAACCTGATATGGGGAAAGCTTCATCCCATCTTCGTCCAAACTAGGGACGGCATGCCACTCCTTGGAGTGACATAAACCCACCCGCTCAGTGGGTGACACAGTTACCAACCCAGGGGCGGCGAGGACGCTCAAAAGGGTGCCCTCACGACACAACCAAGTCTCAACAAACAATAAGCACATATATAGCAAGCATGTTTAAACTGAAAAATACTATCTGAATTCTGATTTCTTATTCTGATCTCTTTCTGTATTATACTGATTCTCATACTGCTTTATACTGAATCTGTGATCTTTATCTAACTGCATGGCTAATCTGTAGCCATGATATCATCTGTCTGTACGGCTAATCTGTAGCCTAGATGCTATCTGACTGTCTGATTTACTTTACTAACTCTTATTCTGAATATCTGTCATATTATTCTAGAAACATGTTTGCTAATCACATACTGGGCTATACTGAGTATGGAATGCTAACTTGCCATTTTGGCGCATGCTTTACTAACTTTCGGACTGAGTACGATATAACAACGCAAACGAGATTTACTGAACTTGCACAATACTCAAGATTCAAGTCCGGGGATTCTACTATGGAGTTTACTGTGCTATACAAGGCTAAAACTACTAACTTGCCGAAGAAACTGGCTTTACATACCTTAACCTTGGTTTACCCGACTAATGGATGAAGCTCGGTCAGTACTCCAGCTATTTCTCCCAACTGCATTTACATATATGTCAATTAGAACTAAATACACCAATATTCTGAAAGAAAACGTCACTTTCAATATATTTATAGCCTAAACTTTGGCTTATCGAAAGACAGTCAAAAACTTGCTATTTCTCAAAAGTCCAGAAGGGAGAAATATTCACTTTAAGGCTAGGAGCACATAGACACTAATCTGGAGCAATTCCACTTACCTTAGTTCGGTAGCACGATGATTCGCCGGCCGAATTTCACGAAACTAAATCCGTAGGAATGCTCCTTACTGCTTAATACCTCGGTATCTGGAGTTAATTTGAGTTTGGACCGCGTTTGATGGCGTAATCGGGCGATAATTTATCAACAACCTTCGCACCCTCTGTTTTCTTACAAGTTCTGGAAAGTATTTGATATCATAATAAAATGAACCGAAGTGGAGGCTTTATATACTTAGGCCTGGACAGGGCCAACGTGTCACGGAGCCAACGCGGAGGCTCCACCTCCGTGACACATTGCCATCGCGGAGGGGCTCTGCCCCAGCTCCTCCCGCGATGGTTCGACAGGTTTCTCGTCCGGTCTTTTCCCGAGCCATTTTCTAACATGTATGGCTTTCAAATACTCTTAACCAATATGCGAATAGGCCATCTATGTGTTGGGAATTTTATGGGGAGTAACATTCTCCCCCCCTTAAGAATATTCGTCCTCGAATGTGAACTTCTATCTAGAGGACTTCTCAACTTACTCAACTTGTTTCTAGAAAAATTTCGGCAACGTTTCCCCTGTAATATGGACTATCCTAAAAACCTGTCGCCTAACTAGGCTTGAAATAAATGAGGGTATCTGGTCTTCATATCTTCCTCCGCCTCCCAAGTCATCTCCTCTTGGTTCCTATTACGCCACAATACCTTGACAGACGCAATATCTTTAGTTCTCAATCTACGAATTTGTCTGTCTAAGATGGCTACTGGAACCTCTTCATAGGCCAGCTCTTCCGTATCCTGGATATCCTGGACTGGGACTACTCTGGATGGGTCTCCTACGCATTTCCTCATCATAGATACATGAAAGACCGGATGAACGGTTTCCAATTCTGGAGGAAAGTTCAACTCATATGCTACTCGGCCTATCCTTCGACGAATCTGATAAGGCCCAACAAATCTCGGATTGAGCTTACCTTTCTTGTCGAATCTCATCACCCCTTTCATCGGAGATACTTTCAGAAATACCCAGTCATTTACATCAAATTCCAGGCCTCTGCGCCGCACATCAGCATATGATTGGCGGCTCTGTGCAGTCAGTAGGCATTCTCTGATAAGCTTTACCTTCTCCTCTGACTGTTGAATGATGTCTGGTCCAATCAACGCTGATTCTCCCACTTCAAACCAGCCAACCGGTGATCTGCATTTTCACCCATACAATGCTTCAAAGGACACCATCTGGATGGCTGAGTGATAGCTATTATTATAATCAAATTCAACTCCCTCTGAGTAAAGATGTACTGTAGGCTCTTATGATCTATGAAAATATCCACATGGACGCCATACAAGTAATGTCTCCATATCTTTAAGGCGTGGGTCACTGCGGCTTACTCCAGGTCGTGGGTAGGGTAATTCTTTTCGTGTTTCCTCAGTTGTCTGGAAGCATACGCAATCACTTTACCATGCTGCATCAACACACAACCCAACCCAATGCCTGATGCGTCGCAATACACTGAATAACCTTCTGTACCTTCTGGCAATGCTAACACTGGGGCGGAGGTTAATTTGTCTTTTAACTCCTGGAAACTCTACTCACATGCCTCTGTCCACTTAAACTTCACTGCTTTCTGCGTCAGTTTGGTCAAAGGTGCCGCTATAGTAGAGAATCCATCAACAAATCTCCTGTAATATCTCGCTAACCCCAGAAAACTGCGGACTTCGGTCGGAGTGGTAGGCCTAGGCCAGGTTTTAACTGCTGCTACGTTCTGCGTGTCAACCTGTATACTAGCATCCGACACTACATGCCCCAAGAAGGCTACTAAGTTCAGCCAGAATTCACACTTGGAGAATTTAGCATACAGCTGGCAGTACTTGAGAATCTGGAGCACTATCCGTAAATGGGCCTGGTGGTCTGCCTTAGAGCGAGAATACACCAGAATATCATCAATAAATACTATCACGAACAGGTATGGTCTGAAAATGCTATTCATTAGGTCCATAAATACTGCTGGGGCATTCGTCAACCCAAAGGACATAACTAGGAATTCAAAGTGTCCATATCGGGTCCTGAAAGTCGTTTTGGGAATGTCTCTTTCACGAACTCGAACCTGATGATATCCGGACCGCAAGTCAATCTTGGAGAAATATCTGACCCCCTGTAGCTGATCAAACAAATCATCTCTTGTGGGAAGCGGATACTTATTCTTTACTGTAACTTTATTCAGCTGCCGATAATCTATACACATGTGGAGCGAGCCATCCTTCTTTCTCACAAATAGAACTGGCGCACCCCACGGTGAAGTACTCGGCCTGATAAAACCCTTATCTTGCAGGTCCTTCAGCTGCTCCTTTAATTCTCTGAGTTCAGCAGGAGCCATGCGATATGGAGGAATTGATATAGGCTGAGTGCCTGGTAGCAAGTCAATTGCAAACTTTATCTCCCTTTCTAGGGGAATACCAGGTAACTCGTCTAGAAATACATCAGGGAATTCATTCACCACCGGAACAGACTGAAGTGTCGGAGATTCTATCCGAACATCCTAAACCCTGACTAGGTGGTAGGTACATCCCTTAGTTATCAGTTTCCTCGCCTGAAGGTAGGAAATAAACTTACCTTTTGGAGTAGTTGTGCTGCCTTTCCACTCTCGCACTACCTCTCTTGGAAAGTGGAATCGGGTCGTCTTGGTCCAACATTCTACGTTAGCATAGTGTGGCACCAACCAATCCATACCCATAATGGCATCGAAATCAATCATTTCTAACTCTACCAGATCTACTGTAGTTTGGCGATCAGCAACCTCTACTGTACACCCTCGATAAATTCTACTAGCTATAATGGAGTCACCGACGGGTGTAGATACTGAAAAGGGCTGCTGTAATAACTCTGGCGCGACATTAAACTTTCGAGCCACAAATGGGGTAATATATGACAGAGTGGACCCTGGATCAATCAGTACGTAAGCAAGGCATGAACAGATAGTCATCATACCTGTCACTACATCTGCAGATGCCTCTAAAACCTTTCTCCCTGGTAATGCATAGGTACGCCTTGAGCCCGTACCTGAACTGGAGGCTCCTAATCTACCTAGGCCTCTACCTGCTGTACCTGAGGGCCTACGCTCTACCGAGGCTGCTGGAGCTCGTGGCCCTGCGGATCCCCTGTCCTGACTATCTCTGCTCTCTTATCCCATGGCCGGACAATCTCTCATCAGGTGCCCCTCCTGCCCGCATATATAACATCCTGAGGAGCCATATCTACAAGCTCCGATGTGAGTTCGGCCGTAATTAGGACAGGGTAGGGGTGTAAATCTACTCTGCTCTCCCCTTCTCTGCTGCAGGGAATCTACTGCTCGAGAACTGCCACCAGACTCTGGCTGCCCTCGAAGAGCAAATCTACCTCGCTGCTGCTGTTGTGGTGGAGGTGGGGGTCTAGGGGGTCTGTCTGACAATCGGGGCCTGGGTCCTCTCTGACCCTCCCTCTGCATTCCATCTGATCCATCTCTGCGGCGCTGTTCCTGATTTGTCTGTCTACTGCCCTGTTGCTGCTGTCTAAGACCCTCAATAGTCTGGGAAAAGGCCTGTACATGGGCAATATCCATATCTTCTCGTAACGTAGCCATCATGTAAGCTTCAATATATTCTAGGTTCAGACCCATAATGAACCGGTGGACTCTGGATGGCATAGTGTCCACAAAAGCTGGAGCATAGCAGGCTAGGGAGTCAAACTGTAGGGCATATTCTCGTACACTCCTCGCCCCCTGCTCCAAATGCAAAAACTGATCCATCTGGGCCTGCCAGAACTCCCGTGGCAAATAACGATCCAGGAAGGCCTCCGAGAAGCTGACCAGGTCGGAGGGGCAACATCTCTTCCTCGAGACCTTTCCCAACTCTCGTACCATAATACAGCTATGTCCCGCAACCGAAACACTGCCAGCTCAACTGATTCTGTAGGGGTCACATGCATAACCCGAAAAATTCTCTGCATCTGATCTAGGAAATCCTGGGGGTCCTCTACTTGATCTGACCCAGTGAACTGTGGGGGACCTAGTGCCAAAAACTCCCTGACCCTGGAACTACCTGACCCACCTGAAGGCTCTGCTGCTACAGGTGGCACTGACTGGCGTTGTGTGGCCATCATTTCTGCCAACATAACCACTGCGCTCCGAACTTCCTGGTCTGATGGCGGAGGTACGGTGCTATTGGAGGCGGTGTCGTGCCCAACGGCTCCTTATGTGAGGGGGACTGCTGAGAGGGCTGTGATGAAGCCTCTATATTGCCCTCAGATCGGGCTGACTCTGAATGGAATTGAGGCATCCTGTCGGTGCCTTCTCCTGCTATTGTGTCTAATCTTCTGCCGGCGGAAGGGTGACGCTGGTCTGCCATTCTTATCTGTAGACAAAGAATATGATAAGTTTTAGGGACCCAACCCTATACTATACCGCTCTACAGCACGACTGAATGAGAAAGAAGAGTAACTATCCTATCATGCCTCGCAACCTCCTGCCTATAGTATGTGGTGCACAACACATCCATAGAACAGACTCTACTTAGCACGGCTTGCAGACTCCCTGGGACACGACCTGCTCTGATACCAAGTTTGTCACGCCCCGCCTTAGGGGGTATGACTGGCACCTGGTGCCCTGGTAGGACCTAGACTGCTAACTGGTGAGCCTAAGCACATATGGTGCCTGGCTAGCTCTAACTCAGATTTTTGGAAAGAACGGGCTATATAACAGCTGTAAGCACTACCTCCAGCCGACTGGCCTATATCCACCTGTATAAAACTTCAGTAAACCAGAAACATACTCACAAAGGGGGAAACCTATGCGGGCCGACAAGGCCACCATGCTGTCTAGTTATCTGTAACTTAACAATAGAATACTGAATAACTACGAGACTGGCAAGGTCACCACTACTATCAGACTATGGCCCCACGCGGCCAACATAATCAACAATGCTAAACAGCTAAACAAAACGCACGGCCTCACACGACTAGCACAACTAACCACAGGGAGATATATACATCATCTGCAAGCCTCTAAGAATACTGATAAGATGGTCGAGACAGGGCCCCGACCTACCCGTACTATACAACAAAAGAAAATGAAATACACCTCTGAGTATCAAGCTCCGGATGATAGGAGCTGATGACTCTATAAGCTGGCTGGAATCATGAGGGATCGCCTCCTCATCTATGAGTACCTGTAGGCAAGTAATGCAGCGCCCCAAACGGGCGTCAGTACAACTGGTACCGAGTATGCAAAGCAACTAGATACAACTGAATACAAATAACATAGCTAGCAATTCTGAATAGCAGGAGATAACTGAATCTGTAAGAACTGATATGAACTAAATCAGACTTTCTGTATTGTGATAGGGCAGGAGCGTACATGTAGACGCGGCGGCCTGCTGTCTATTAACTAATATATAGCACATAAATACATATATATATATATATAGCAAACAAGAGCCAATACCAACCCCCATAAGCCAGATGGCGCCAAGCCAGCAAACAATCTATATACCCCTACCCGGGTCAAAACCAGCCAAAAATAAGTCACTCCACTCATTTGCTAACTACGAGCACCTCTGCCGGCCCCCTAGGTCTCCGGCTCGGGCCATAGCCTCTGATATAAATAACCGTGTCTGAGTTCGAAGGACTCCTATACTGTATCTGTAACTGTAACTATTTCTGAATATGTTCCCTGGGCGCTTGCGCACAACAGGGCTATCTGTACTGTAATGCTGATCAGCCTGATATGGGGAAAGCTTCATCCCATCTTCGTCTAAACTGGGGATGGCATGCCACTCCTTGGAGTGACATAAACCCACCCGCTCAGTGGGCGACACAATTACCAACCCAGGGGCGGCGAGGATGCTCAAAAGGGTGCCCTTACGACACAACCAAGTCTCAACAAACAATAAGCACATATATAGCAAGCATGTTTAAACTGAAAAATACTACCGGAATTCTGATTTCTTATTCTGATCTCTTTCTGTATTATACTGATTCTCATACTGCTTTATACTGAATCAGTGATCTTTATCTAACTGCATGGCTAATCTATAGCCAAGATATCATCTGTCTGTACGGCTACTCTGTAGCCAAGATACTATCTGACTGTCTGATTTACTTTACTAACTCTTATTTTGAATATCTGTCATATTATTCTAGAAACATGCTTGCTAATCACATACTGGGCTATACTAAGTCTGGAATGCGAACTTTCCATTTTGGCGCATGCTTTACTAACTTTCGGACTGAGTACGATATAACAACGCAAACCAGATTAACTGAACTTGCACAATACTCAAGATTCAAGTTCGGGGATTCTACTATGGAGTTTACTGTGCTATACAAGGCTTAAACTACTAACTTGTCGAAGAAACTGGCTTTACATACCTTATCCTCGGTTTACCCGACTAACGGATGAAGCTCGGTCAGTACTCCAGCTATTTCTCCCAACTGCATTTACATATATGTCAATTAGAACTAAATACACCAATATTCCGAAAGAAAACGTCACTTTCGATATATTTATAGCCTAAACTTTGGCTTATCGAAAGATGGTCAAAAACTTGCTATTTCTCGAAAGTCCGGAAGGGAGAAATATTCACTTTAAGGCTAGGAGCACATAGACACTAATCTGGAGCAATTCCACTTACCTTAGTTCGGTAGCACGACGATTCGCCGAACGAATTTCGCGAAACTAAATCCGTAGAAATGCTCCTTACTGCTTAATACCTCAGTATCTGGAGTTAATTTGAGTTTTGACCGCATTTGACGGCATAATCGGGCGATAATTTATCAATAACCTTCGCACCCTCTGTTTTCTCACGAGTTTTGGAAATTATTTGATATCATAATAAAATAAACCGAAGTGGAGGCTTTATATACTTGGGCCTGGACAGGGCCAACGTGTCACGGAGACAACGCGGAGGCTCCACCTCTGTGACACGTTGCCATTGCGGAGGGGCTCTGCCCCGGCTCCTCCCGCAATGGTTCGACAGGTTTCTCGTCCGGTCTTTTCCCGGGCCTTTTTCTAGCATGTATGGCTTTCAAATACTCTTAACCAACACGCAAATAGGCCATCTATGTGTTGGGAATTTTACGGGGTGTAACAAGTTGGGATGAGCATTTGCCTCTTATTGAGTTTGCCTACAACAACAGCTATCACTCCAGCATTAAGATGGCACCGTTCGAGGCTCTTTACAGGCAAAGGTGTAGATCGCTCATTTGGTGGTTTGAAGTCGGTGAGGCTTCATTAGTGGGTCCAGATTCAGTCCATGAGGCTATGGAGAAAGTTCAGTTAATAAGAGAAAGGCGAAAAACGACTCAAAGTTGCCAAAAGTCTTATGCGGATGTGAGGAGAAGGGAGCTTGAGTTCGAGATCGATGGTTGGGTGTTTCTGAAGGTATCTCCCATGAAGGGAGTAATGTGATTTGGAAAGGAAGGGAAACTCAACCCCCACTATATTGGCCCATACCGGATTGTGAGACGAGTGGGTAAGGTAGCTTATGAGTTAGAGTTACCTTCAGAGTTGGCTTCAGTTCGTCCCGTATTTCACGTATCGCTCTTGAAAAAGTGCATGGGAGATCCGGCCTTGGTGGTTCCGGTGGAAAGTGTTGGCATGAAGAATAGCCTCAATTATGAAGAAATTCCTGTTGCAATCTTGGATCATCAAGTTCGAAGGCTGAGGAACAAGGAAGTAGCTTCAGTAAAGGTTTTATGGAGAAATCAGCATGCAGAGAGAGCTACGTGGGAAGCTGAAGCAGATATGATGGCTAAATACCCCCACATGTTCCCCACCGACCCCGTTTCAGTTTGAGGTATCAGTTTTTTCCCTAAACCTGTAATTAGTTTTTCATGTTATATTCATGCATGCAAGTTTGTTTTATGATATGACATATGTTTGTGATGTTTGAATTCAGTCCAACTATGTAGTCTTTAGGAGGGTAGTCATTCTGTCAGTTTTTAGCTTAAATGATCAGTGTTTGCATATGGTAATGGCGCGTTTCTGTTTGCAGCTTGTTTCTTACATTCGAGGACAAATGTTTCCAAGAGGAAGATATTGTAATACCCCAGAAAGGCCTAAGAATAGACCCAGGAGTTGAAGTTGGAAACTACAAAAAACCTGGGATTTTGCACCAGTACGACTCGAGGTATGTATCATGGTGAGGACCTACGACTCGTGACTAGAGTCGTGATGATTCGGGAGCTTGAGGTCATATTATGGCTGTTCCTACGTATCATGACGCATAGGTACGACTCGTGGTTAGGATTCATGGTGAAATTCTCAGTGGTGCCAGAGTGAGTCATCGCGGGTCATGGTACGAATCGTAGGATGTAGCAACGAGTCGCAATGAGGAGTCATGGTTAAGTCGTGTTTGGTATGGATGGATGGCACCACGACTGACAGTACGACCCGTAGGATGGTACTACGAGTTGTGGCTAGATCCAGAAGATTTAAAAAAATGGTGAGGTGACCACGAGAGGTGACCACGAGTCGTGGTCGGGGCCAGATCTATTTTTCAGGAAATATTCATTAAGGGCAAATTCGACTTTTATATGCTTTTGGACGCTAAACCAAATCATTTTGAGGTCGAGACAGGGTCTTTTAAGGAGGGAAAACTCATGCTAAGTCTCGTTTGGCATTTGCAAGAACTAGAGAAAGGAGTAGGAGGAGATTCAAGGGTTCTTCTTCAATTCTTCAAGTTTCCACCTAGGGTCTTTCAAGGGAGTTAAGAAGCAAGTAATTCTAGGTATTTGGGGTTTTGAATGGGTAGTTTAGTCCCTACCCATGCCCAATTTCTCCCCAATTCTATGTTTGAAGTTACCAAAATATTATAGGTCTTTATCAAATTTCATGATTCCTTAAAATCTGAAATGAGCTTGTGCTAGTATGCCTAACTTATGAATTTCGAGTTATTTGGTCTGATTTTACTTGTTTATTCAATATTTTTATGATTTAACCTCTAAAATTTTAGATGCCCGATAATGAGAAATTTTTAGTAAAGTTCATGGTCATGATGATTCCGCAAGCTTAATACAAATTTTCTTAAATTTTAATCATGTCTTCAAGTCTTCAACTACTCATGTTATTATGATCATGTTTCCTATAAATTTAGGCATTTAATGTATGATTGAAACTATGGGTAATGCCCATATGTTTCTTATGATTTATGAACTATGATTTTGGCCGATTCATGGGCCCAATTCCATGGCTAGTATTACAAATTCTCAAGCATGTTATGATTCTCATGATTTAACTAGCCATGCATGTCATGTATGAATTTTCTATGAGCACGTTGCATGTTGTGGGAGTAGTACTTAACACCGAGTAGGTTTGGGGCCTAGGTTACGCCCCAAATCTCAGAACTACGTGCCACCATAGGTTATGTCTGGGACCTCCTCAGTGACTGTCCCCTATGCCCTACGGGGCCTTCAAGTGTGATATCATGCCTTTCATGGTTCATACCCTTGAAAAGGTATGGACGACCTCCCAACTAGGTTTACAGGTCGGGCTCCATGTGTGCTCATATGTGGTATGTCGGTTGTAGAAATCTCCCATTGTTCCTCATGGTTTTAATGCATGTATGATTATATTCTTTTGGCTCAAGTAATGTTTTATGAAATGATTTCTCACATGTTACAACTATGACAGGTTTACGAATATTTTTTGAAAATCTTGTGCCTTACGATATACTTAAGATTTCAGTCTTATGATCATGATGTCCCCACTCCTATAACTTTTATGTTCTTAAGTATTTTTTGCATACCTTACATACTCAATACCTTCCAAGTACTAACCCATATATTTTTAGGATCTGATTCGTAGGTTCAGCATCGTTCCTAGCTTGCTCTCAGCTCTAAGTGGTAAGTCCTCGTGATTCGAGGGCTTCATGTTCGAACCTTGTTTATATTTTGTTTTCAAAACATTGGGGTTAGTATGGGACTTGTCCTTTCAACTCGTTTATTATGATTAGAGGCTTTCAGACTTAATTGTAGTATTCCTCCATTTATGCTCGGTTTATGTATTACCATTCCTTATATACCTCATGTCACGTTTTCATTTAAATTCATGATTTTTAAGTTAAGTCTTCCACCTTATGTGTATGAATTAGATATATGCTCACGCTATGGGCTGACTTAGAGTCTTTCGGGGCTTCTTGTACTGTGTCTATGATCCAGGTGTACTCTCGGGTCATGACACTACACCACACCTTTAGTCTTTTCTCATTATTGTCAATTAATTTTGGTTATTTTGCTATTGGCAAACTGGTTTAAAATCCACAATATTGTTCACTTTATTTTTCCCCAGAAAATTTACCATTTTATTTTAATTAATTGGTGCAAGTTAATTCAAATTTCCTATTACAACGCTTGTGCAAATCTTTCACTAGTCTCTGTGGGATTCGACTCCGACATTCGTCAGGAATATTTATTTTGATACAACGATCGCTTACACTTTCTCTAAACGAGAAGTGTATTTGAGCGTTATCAGTATCTATTGAGTGGCAAGCTTTGGGGGAATAATGGGTCATGGAATGACTCATTGTAGGAAATAATGAGTCGTTGTATGCAGTCGTGGAATGTTAGTATATGGATGGAGACCTCTAACCACGAGCCATGGTACGATTTATTATAGGAAACAATGGGTTGTTGTAAGGCCTGTGGTTTAAGAAATACTAAGCCTGGAAAATGTAATGGACTAACAACGAAAGAAAACCACGGGTCATTGTTTGTGGGTACAACTCAGGGTACGACCCGTGGTGCCTGACATACGGTTTTTAACTATGTGTTCCTAAGGGTATTTTTATACATTCCTAAGCTTATATGTCTTTAATAATGTCATTTTAAGCTTCCTAAAGAATATTTAAGAGGGTTTAACCTAGCTAAGTCATTATGTGCTCATTCATGCTTTGAATTCAAATCCTCTTCCAAGATCAAGCTAGGGCTCCTCATCAATTTCTTCCCCAATCTACTTGGGTAATCAAAACAAGCTTAGAAATCAAGTTACCTAGGTATGGAGGGATATGAATGAGGAATTTCTTCCACTCTCATTCTGAATTTCTTCCACTCTCATTCTGAATTGCTCCTCTAATTCATGAATTCAAGTCCTCAATCAAGTGTATTGAAATTCTAGAATTTTAACCCAATTCTATGAAATTATCTATATTATGTCTGTGGGTCCAATCCCCTCATGTTCTAATTAATAATTTAAGACTAATAGGAAGATCTTACACTCAATTTCGTTATAAATCCATGATTTTAAGTTACTAGAAATTATGCCTATTATGCATGTTTTAAGAATTCCAAGCCTATGATTCCATGATCTCTGGCATGATGAGTTATCTAGTATGCATGAATGATTATGAATTATTAACTCATGATTCCATGATTTTGAACTATGAAGTCTATTTTAAGTATGTATGATTTCAAGATTTCAGCAAGCTCACGCAAGTAAGTATGTTTATCATGATTTTGGCCAAGGCCTACAAGATCAGTTTTAAAAGAGATAT
Source organism: Datura wrightii (assembly GCA_035772735.1). Taxonomy (NCBI): domain Eukaryota; kingdom Viridiplantae; phylum Streptophyta; class Magnoliopsida; order Solanales; family Solanaceae; genus Datura; species Datura wrightii. Next base: position 153,605,202 of record JASDFA010000018.1, read on the forward strand.
TTGGAGTCAAGACTCCCCGATTATTCAGATTTAAGCTATATTTTGAGAATATGATTATATGAGTAATATGCATGTTTTGGGAGTAGTTTCTATTACTGAGTAGGCCCAGGATTCGGAGGACCTTGGTCTCTGAACTACGCACCAACGTGGGATATATTATTTGGACCTCTCAAGAAAGTGCTTCCCCCGCCTGAGGAAACACTGTGATATCACACCTAATTTGTCTTTTACCCTGGAAAGTCTTAGGATGGCTTTCCTCTACGTAGGCAAGACATGGGATCATCATGCGCTCATACATGGTGGTTGTTGGTTATGATGAGTATCCCGGTTTTCCTCATGATTTCTCTTACTTATTTTCATGACTTATGATAACATGTTTTACAGCAGAATTGACCCAATGATCAGTTTATGAGCTTTTTCTTATGATTTCAAGCATGACAAGTCATATTATTTCTATTTATAAATCTTGGGTCATTACGTTCAGTTTATGATATCAGCTTATGATAATGTAAATTCAAATACATGGTCTTTTGCATGCAGTCCTTACACTTATGAAAGTTCTTGATTTATATTCATGATTTCAATTAACATTTTACTAAGCATGTTTTACTTACCTTACATACTCCATACATTCCAAGTACTGAACGCATACTCTATGTTATATCATTTCATGATATAGGTTCCGGCAATTAGCCTCAACCGCGTTGTTAGTCCTGCTTCCATATCATTCCAGTTCAATCCCTGTTGGGTGAGTCCTCATCTTCCGAGGACATTCATTTAGTTATGTTCTTATGTCAGTTTAGTTTCAGACTTGGAGTTAGTTGGGGATTTGTCCCAGCATCTCATCAGATAGTAGAGGCTTTTCAGACATAGACTTACTATGTTCAGTTTTGTGACTCAGTGTTATGATATTATCGCTTTTGTTTACGCTTTATGATATTTAGCCTTCTGCTTATTCATGTTTATGTTGATTTCCGCTTTATTATGCTCTTAAGTCATGCTATGTATGTACCATGGGTTAGCATGGAGCTATTCATGGTTCTATGTCATGTGTCTCGATCCATGATCCTAGCTTGGGTTGTGACTACGGGAGGCAGCAGTGGGGAATTTTTCGCAATAGGCGAAAGCCTGACGGAGGAATGCCAACATTGCAATCCATGAATTCCTAATTGATCCTATGTTCTGAACTCTTTTGATAATAGAGTATGACACTAACGGCAAGATTATGGTACACCAATGTGCATGGAATTTTCTTTGTAAGAGTGAGCGAATAGATTCTTTTTGTATATATGCCCCGGAAAGTACATTGTTCTTATGAATGAAAGAAGGCATCTCTCATGAGTAATGAGGGCACATGAATGGTTAAAATTGGTGAACTATGTGATGTTTTTGTTTGATGACTTGATCATTTTCCCTTAATTGTGTTTTTGAATCAGTTCTAGAGGTTATGTTGTTTTGAGAGAAGGGCCACTATTTTGTTTTTGATGATGCACTTGTTAATTGAGTATTGTTAATATATATTTAAATTATTGTGGTGACCTGGTGTAACACCCCGAAAGTGCCTAAGACTAGACTCGGAAATTTGAAATGAGAATAACAGCAAAAAATCTGAGATTTGACTCAGAACGACTTGTGGTACAAGTCGTAGGAAGGTGTAACGACCCGTAGTAACCACCCGTGGTCAGATTCTATAGTAGGAGGCTCACTGATAATGGGTCCAGGGATGACCTGTTGGATGGTGTAACGGGTCGTGGGTTGAAGTCATTGTTTGTCCCTGTGGTGCCAGAGTTGGATGGTACAAGTCGTGGTAAGTGCTCGTGAGGAGGTGCAGTGAAAATTAGCACAGAAATAATGGATGGGTATGACTCGTGGTTAGGAGGTATGATTTGTTGGTTGACTCATTGTGTGAGTTTCAAAAATTGTATATGTGGAGTTAGTGGTGACGACGAGAGGACACAACGGGTCATTGTGTCGAATAACGACTGGTTCTGTCGAGTCGTCATAGCAAGACCTGAGAATTTAGGAAAATGCTAGAAGGAGTAACGGAGGGATACAACGAGTCGTGGTATCAAAGGACGATGAGTCGTGGTTACAACAGTGTTAAATTTCTAGACTTTTCATTAAGGGTATTTTCATAATTTTTAAACTCTAAGGTCCTAAACTACGTCGTTTTAAGCTCAGTTAGAAGGGTTTCAAGGGTGCTTAAACTATCATAGGCCTTTCCATTCCATGCATGCAAGTTTAGATCCTTTCCTTCGAGATCAAGCTTGAGAAATTTCCCAATTCCTTCTCCAATTCCTTTGGGCTTTCAAAGAGGAGTGTAAATCAGATTTATCCAGGTACGTAGGGCTATGAATGGGAGTTCCTTTTACTATCATGCTCAAAATTCTTCTCAATTTCATGAATTTAAATTCTAGATTCAAGTTCATGATCTTATGGGGTTATTCCTAATTTTGTGAAATTCTCTATGATCTATCTATGGGTCAATTTTCTTCATGTATCAAATCATGTTTTAAGATCTATGGACAGATTTTATACCTAATTTGATTATTAATTCATAGTATCAAAAAATTAATTAAGTTATTCTCAATTATGCAAGTTTCATGAAAAGTCAAGTTATGAATCTATTATGATTTTGATCTCACTAAGCCTAAATTATGATTTATGATTCATGTTATGATTTCCCTTCAAGTACTCTTCATGGATTTATGAATATCAAGTATATGTATTTTTACAAGTATGCATGTTACTCATTTATGACTCTTGGCCGACTCACGGACCCTTATTCATGGCTAATCATGTAAGTATGATCAAGTATGTTATGATTTATTCGGCTATGAACTTCATGAATGATTTATGATTACGATATGGGCCTCATGTGCATATTTTTGGGAGCAGTGTCTAGCACCAAGTAGATTCGGCTTTTAGGTAGACCCCGTGGTCTCAAAACCATATGCCACCGTAGGTATATACATATATTTATGGATCCCCTGTGGTATCTTATCATGTACATCCCTTGCGTAGCAAGCCTAGGACGGCTTTGCACACTTGAGCGAAAAGTTGGGGCATCATATAAGCTCTATCATGATGGTGTCGGTTAAGACGAGTCCTCCTATTGTTCCTCATAATTTATGCATGGTTATATTTATGTTACTTTGGCTCAAGTTTTGCTTTATAAAGGTTCTCTTATGACTATGATTATGATTGGATTATGAATGGATTGAAAACCTTGAGCCTTTATATTTACATTATGATATTTACTTCATGAGCATGTTGTCCTACTCTTATGAACTCTTATGTATTTTAACTGTCCGTTTTTACTTACCTTACCTATTCAATGCATTTCAAGTACTGACTACACACTTTATGTTGTATTGTTTCATGATACAGGCTCAGACATTCAGGTTCAGTCCCGCCGCTAGCCAGATTCTCAGAGTTAGCATTTCTCAACCTATTGGTGAGTCCTTATCCTTCGAGGACCTTCTTATCAACTTCTTATCAGTACTTACAGTTTCAAAGTGAGTTAGTTAGAGTCTTGTCCGATCAGCTCGTCCGGTTATAGAGGCTTATCATACATAGCATGTATTCAACTTTGGATCAGTATTATGTTTTCCGTCGTTCAGATGTTATTGGATTTTCAGACTTCCGCTTAAGCATGTTTATTTATTTCAGTTTCAGTTATGTTCTTAGCTACTATGTGCATGCCATTGAATAATAGAAATAATAAATAATTGTAAAGGAAATTAACTTTGGAAAAGGTCAAAAATATTACTTATTTAAATAGCAGTCTGAGTAGGGTATAAGGAGGACAAAATTGGGGTGTCAACATCTACCCTCACCTTGATCCTCGCAACATGAGGGGGATTCTCCGTATGATTTATTTTTCTATGTCCCACCCGATTTAGAATGGGCTTTTAGGGCTTTCTCCAAACACTATAAATATAACCCTTAGTCGTTTTTAGAACGATTCAGAGTTTTTAGCGCAGTAGAGCACCCGTGATAGTTATTTTCTCTAAGGTTAACTCTTATACCTTCATTATTTCTTCTTTTCTTGGATTGAGAATGAACAGATATATGTGTAATCTAGTTATGAGTGACTAAACACCCTAATTCTATGATTGTGGCCATAGTATGATTATTGATGTTATGAAACTATGTTGAATTTGTACATAACTATCACATGAGTTGTTTATTTGATCTTGCTTTTACTATTTTACTTCTTTGAGACCAATAAGATATATCTATATTCATCAATTCAACTATTGAAAGGGGTTATTGAGATAGAATGAAGATAAAATAGATAAGATCTTCACCTTTGTTAGAGGGGAGAAAATTTGTGTCTAGGATAGTTATATACATAGTACACCCTACTTGATTTATTAATGAAAAACAGAAAATCATTTGTGTGACTATAATCATCATAAAAATATAGACATTAGACCCTTACCTATAGGTAATTAAAGGCCTTGAAGGACCATAGTCATAATATTAACCCTGTAAATCAATAGCTCGATAAATATTCCAAAATAACAAAAGTTCATGTGGCAATAGGACTATTAGGAATGTCGTAACCTTGAAATTTATTTCTATCATTAGTCACAACTATTGAATTTCTTAACTCTTGTTAGTTATAAATTAAGTAGTTCATAAAAATAAACTCTTTATGCAAAGTACTTGTTAGTTTTGTAGTAATAGTTTATAATAAGTATTTGTCAATGGCAAGTCTCTGTGGGATCAACATTCGATTATTTATAATCATCATATTACTTGAACGATCACATATACTTGCATATGCACTAGGAGTGAACTCTAATCAAAACTGTTTTTTAGGAGGAAGATTGCACCTAAGTGCACATGCAATCATTATGGTGTTGCTATGGGCTTTTCATCACTAAAAAGGAGAATTTGTTGAGCTATGTTAAATGTGAAATTTTGATGATTAACAAACATAAAAAACATGATACAAGAACTAGTTTCTAAACATCTTTCAATTAAATACTGGTCGTGTTTATGACAAACAACTATTCAAGAACTAATTTACCAACATATCTGCTAGAAGAACTAAATTATAAAAGTACACTACATGAAATGAAGGAACCAGGTCCTTCGTAGACTCAAGAAGATTGTTGATCAAACGTAAAATAAATTTCATGTGCATGAAGAATTCCTTGAGAAATTTGGTTTAATGACTAAACACATGGATCAAGAAACAAGAAACCAAAATGAAAACATTACTATCTTTTTACATGTGGAAAGAGCTTCAAAAATAGGAGAAACTAAGTGGAGGCTGATGCGTGGATGAAAAATAAGATAAACTTGGACTAAATTCTTGAATTCTCGAACCTATTCTTGGTTGGAGTTGAAAAAGAAGAAGCGGTCATTCCTACTCTTGTATAAAGCATTATATTGATGTTGTTGAAAATAAGAGGAAGACATGGGACAGAAGAGACATTACTACACAAATAGAGAATATATTCAAACTGCCTTCGTGATAGATAGTCAACTAGCAATGCATAAGAAAAAAACTATTCCGAAGAAGATTATTGTTTATAGTTCTTAGTTGTGTGGTCTAATTTTTCATTATGAAATTATAACCTTTTATATTCATAGACGATTTGTATTAGGTGTTGTATAGAGCTGTGAAGGGCTTTCTTAACTGGGTAAACTTTAAAGAAGTAGTTATAGTCAGAGAGAACCTAATTCTTTAGTACATAAATGACAACATAAAATAACATACCATAAGGTATCAATTGAAGGTGTCAACTAACCATATAAGTGTCAAACATTTCATCCAATTTATTATGAGGGAATACAAGAAACAAACTTTTAAGGTATTCTTTTAAAACTATCACTATTCAAAACATGCTACATTATATCAATTTGTTCATACAAAGCTCCAAAAGTGTTAAAGAAACTCATTTTGTTCTTCAAAACCTTAAATCACTTGATCAACATTTCAAACCATCCAGGACAAGGAGATGCTATTGAACTCGGGATCATATTACTATAACAATAGGCTAGTAATCCTCAAATACTGGGAGCTGAATTTTGATTTCAATCAGGACATGTTGAGTGTAATTACAATATGGGTCAAATTTATTAGGTTATCGTAGGGGTATTGGTCGGCTGACGCATTAAGCAAAATGGCTAGTGCTATGGGTAGACCTTTGTATATGAATAGCTTCACAGCTAATACTGAGAAAATTTCTTATGTTAGAGTGCTTGTTAAGGTTGATTTCTCCCAACCATCACTAGATTCAGTTCAGCTCGCTATACCAACAGGGATGTAGAAGCAGGAAATTGATTATCACTAGTGATTGAAGTTCTACTATGAGTGTAATATGTACGAGCATGATATGACTGAATGTTGGCATCACAGAGATAGTGGGAGAAATAAGGGTACAGAGTTTATGAATCTAGAGGTAAGAAAACTGTTAGACAGGTTTGGGTTCCACGAGCTCCTAAACCACAATTAGCACCCACAGAAGAAGTGGTTGAGGATACAGATTTTCTCATTGAGGGGAGAGCTCCTATTGAAGAATATGATGGCATTCTCTTTGAACCTCTAGAGCAAGAGGGGAAGAAAGAGGGTAATATTGTGATTGAAAGAACTGGTGAACTGGGAGGTGGATATGAAGATAGTGTTGGCAAATATATGCCATCCCAACCCCCATGATAGTGACTACTTAGAACATTAGGGGCCTAAACCAGGCCCATAAACAAAAAGAATTAAAGCTCTTTCTAATCAAAAATAAAATTGAAGTGACTAAAGGAACCAAAGGCATAGAAGATAATCCAAAATGTGGCTAAAGGCTGGAAAACTTGTCACAATTACTCTAGAACTCATAATAGAAGAATATGGATCATATGGAAGACTCATTGCATGGTGTAGGACCCTAGATCACAAAAACTTTTATATCTTACTGTGTTATATGCTTGAAACGAATGCCAATTCAAGGAAATTTTGTGGAATGAACTTTCTCATGTAGACCTGCAGACACAATAGCCTGGTTACTATGTGGAGATTTTAATAGTGTGTTAAGCACAGATGAAAGAATTGGCTCTCATGTTACTCCAACTAAAGTATAGGGATTCTGAGGTCTAATTAACACTATGCATCTTACACCACTTATGTAACACCCCGGATAATTTGAGCAATAAATTCGTACTTTTGAGGTAGAACTAAGAGTACTTGATAGGATAAAAAGGAAGTGTTATGAGGTATTTGAGTTATTCTAGGGTCATATTTAATATTGGATATTGATCAAGTTGTAGAAAGAAATTTAGCAAAAGTTATAGCAAAATTTTCTTCTCGAGATTTCTGAAATTTAGGTCAAATGTCTCAAAGCTTTTCTCCTAATATATAAGGAATTAGGGGGTGTAGAACCTATCATATTAATTTTCTACGAGTCTAGTCTCCATCTTATTAAACCGTTCATCAATCCGACTTCGGAGTAGAGAGATATTCATATTTTTGCGATACTGTGCAAGAAGACACGTCAGAAGCGGTCTAAGGCGGTGGAGAATTATTTAAGTCTCTTTGGTTGGTTGTTGGTCATCCAAATTCTTTTTCCAGAAAATTTCTTCATAATAAACTTCTCTTCAACTCTTCCTTAAGTGTTATAAGTGTTCTTAAGGTAGGAAGCCATGGTTTAATATGATTTTGATGTCGGAAAGTCAAAAATCGCGTGTAACTTGCATTTTGGTGTCTTTTTCGGGATTTTGGTGGCTGTTTCGTGGTGACTATGTTGTTAAGCCTTCTTCATTTGGTTCTTCTTAGTTCTTGAGATTGGTTATAGGTGTGTTAATCTCAGTAAGTAGTTTTCTCAGAGTTTCTACTGTCGAATTCCTACGAATCTTGTCAATTAAGCTCCGTTTGTCTTGTTTCTTTGTTGAGTTTGTTGGCTGTGTTCTTGGCATTAACTTGAGCTATTCTTAGACAGTATCTTGATTCTCATAAATTTGGATGTTCATATTAGTTTGGGTTTCCAAAAATTCAAGGTATGTTAGACTTATCTCTCCTTTTGTCGGCATGAATTCCATAGTCATTGTCGTCGATATTTGATGTGTGTATTGGCTGTTTTTTGAATATTTGTGTTATATTGTTATTTGAATCTAGTACTTCTGTTTATATGATGATAAGTTTGGGTATAAGGTGCTGGTTTGGTTGATGGCTCGGCCTTGAGTGTGGAGAATCATAGTCATGGAAAATTATTAGGCTCGTGTCGAGAGGTCGTGCATGAGGCGTGTGTGTTTCTTGTAGTAATTTATGGGCTGCTTGTGTAAATAATTTTAGATGATGATATTGACAAGTGAATGAGGGTTTAGAGCGGTTAAGTTCAAAGGTTGTGACGATCTTTTATTATATGAGAGTCGGCGGTCATATTGGCCATGTCGATGGCATGTTGACGGTCGTCGCGACACTTGGGTTGGCTTGGTCGTGTCCTTTGTTATTAGTGGTGAGTAGAGTGTCTTGTTGTTGCTTTTAAAGATTGGGGATATACTGGTTAGGAAGTGATCCTTAGCTCAGTTAGTGGCGATCGGTGGACGGCTAGACGTGCGAGAATAATACTATATTGTGATAGTCTGTTGGTGGGATTTGAGAGCTGGTTGTGCGCTGTTTGAACATGTATTGTTATTGTTATTGATGGCGAATGTCGTTATTGTGTGACTATTTTGTGTGTTGCGTTGAGGCCCTTGGGATTCATGGATACCCAACGCTGAGAGTAGGTCTGGCCACGGTGTTGAGTCCAAGGGGTAGAACAATTGGCCTATGGTTGAGTTGAGTTTGCCTCCCATAGGGCCGTTCTGGAAAATGCAAGATATATGGAGAGGTACACGCCTCTATAACACAGTGTACGTCTGTTCTGAGCCTTCCTAGAATCGCGATTGTCTCTCCCAAATAGATGGAGCTCTATTAACTATGTGCAGCTGAGAGAGGGTCCGACAGTGCTTGTTTGATGATGTTGATTGAATGGTATTTACTTTTGATTTTATTGGCATTATATTGTTATTGTTGCTTGGGTTATCTATTATCTGATAGCACTGGAAGCTAGATGTTGGCTTTTGTTAGCTGAAGCCATTGAGAAGTCTAGAGATAATGATAGGTGAGCTGTGTCAGCTAGGTGCTATGCGATGTTGTTTACTTATTGGACTTGTTGGGCTTATGGGGGAAAGGTAGGTTCTGTTTATGTTTTGGCTTGTACTTGCTAGGCTTATGGGTTCTGGGTAGGTTCTATGTGTTTACTTAAGTTGAGTTTCTCCTCCTGCGATATCTAGTATATCTGTTGATCTCTAATCTGAGTCTTGTAGTTGTTTCTACCTTTCATGCTTGTTACATTATTGTACTGATTCCCTAGTCGGGGCATTGCATTCATGCCTGCAAGTGATGGTGGGCTGGTAGATTTAATTCTTGGGTGTTGAGTGGAGTTTCAGCTGAGTTGGTGCACTCTAGGTCTTGCAAAGTTGCCAAATGTTTGAATTAACGGTAGTTCGGGGGCCCTGTCCCGATCATTTGATTACTATTGTATTCATAGAGGCTCGTAGACATCTCTATAGTGTTAATAGGTTGTTAAAGGCCAAGTGGGCCTGGTGAAATACTGTGTATCGATTAGTTGATCTGTGTTCCAGCTTCCATTTTAGTTTGTCGTTTACTCTAATTTAGATTATGTTGTGATGCCAAACCTCATCGGATCTGGCTTATTGTAGTTAGATTGGTGGCAGGGTATGCTCGATCAGGTGTGGCACAGGGTGCCAATCATGCTCCTCCGTGTTTGGGGTGTAACAACTTAGAAGCAGATGGCATTACACTTGGTGAAATAAGCAATAGGTCCAGGCTAAAGTTTACAGTAAGATTGATTGGTAATTTGGGGACTTTAACTGGATTCAGTAGCTTGGGCACATAGAAGCTAAATATCTTAATCCCTCAGTATCTGATCATTCTCTCATCTTGATAAAGTGTGGACAGTAAGCTAATCTACATCTAAGGCCCTTTAGGTTTTATCCTAATGTTTTAGAGCACACAAATTTCCAAGAGATATTACTTGCTGCATGGGATCAGGTAGATAAGGTGTAGAGGCTATCTAGAGAAAATTGAGGATGCTTAAGGTGAAACTGAGGGAATAAATATTTACATGAGTTCTTATAAATAGAAGCTACATCTGGAAAGGGAGAAGCTTGATATCATTCAAAATCAGATGCAGGGGTAATTGTTAAGTCAGATCTTGTTTTATCAAGAAAAAAAGTGCTTCTAGAGATTGAAAAATAGATCAATATAGAAGAGAAAACACTTAGACACAAGGCTAGAGCTAACTGGATTGAGTATCGTGATGCAAACTCTAAGTAGTTTCATGCTTAGTGGATGATTATAGCTAGTCAGAATGCAATAACTTCCATTTATATAGAGGATGGCGTCAAACTTATTGAAATTGTACTTGAACGGGAGTTTATTTCCATGTTCTCTATGCTAATGGGTGATTGTGCTAGTGATTTCCATGCTTGAATTCTATGATTGGGAGGAAGGGTCCATGCTTAACTGTGCTGCAGCAAAGAGAGTTGATCAAAGAAATAACAGATGCAGAAATTATAGAATCCATTGAAGATATGCCTACAGATAAGGCTCTAGGGGTGGATGGTTTTCCCATTGAGTTCTTCACCAAGAACTTGGAGACTATTAAGACTGATATACTAGTGGTGGTGAAGCAATTCTTCCAAACTGGTGTTCTTGACCCTAATGTAAATACCACTACTATTACTCTAATTCCTAAAGTGTCATGTCCTACAAAAGTTAAAGATTATAGACCAATTGCTTGTTATAATACCTTGTACAAAATTATCTCCAAGGTGCTCATAGAAGATTAAAAACTATTATAGCTAATCTGGTTGGGTGTTCGCAATTGCTTTTATGGAGGGAAGAAGTATTATAGTTGATATTCTGCTTAGCCATGAAACTTTTAAAGGGTATACTAGGAAATGGATTTCTCCTAGGTGTGTGCTGAAGGTGAACATAAGGAAGGCATATGATACTCTTGAATGGTGTTTTCAAAAAAAACTGTTGATAGGACTAGGCTTTTCTTCTAAACTCACCAATTGGATTATGACTTGTGTATCCACTGTTTCCTATTCATTAATTTGGAATGGGGGATTAACCAAACCCTTCTATGTGAAGAGAGGTATAAGTCAAGGAGAACTTATGTCCCTTTATCTGTTTATACTGGCTATGGAGTATCTGGGCAGAGAATTGAAGTTGCTCAATACAAATAGGGATTTTAATTTCCATCCCAAATGCAGGAAACTGAAAAGTGTTCATATATGTTTGCAGATAACTTACTCATGTATTGTAGAGCTGACTTGACCTTAGTTACCCTCCTAAATGAGGCCTTTACTAGGTACTCTAAAGCTTATGGTCTGCAAGCTAACTTAGAGAAAAGTTGTCACGACCCGAGTTCACACCCTAGCCGTAACACGGGACCTAGAAGCACGAATGGTCCCAATTCAACTCATGGCATAATCATAGCATGATACTAACAAGATAACAACTAACAGAATCATAACTGAGCGGAAGATAATTGAAAGAGCCTAATCAATACCATAAGAACATAGTCTATTAAAACACTAAATCATAAGTTGAATCTGTCTATACATTTCTGAAAGCCTCTACTAAGCTAATGAGTTGTTGGGAAAAGTCCCCAGCTAACTCCTAAAGTCTAAAAGTGAAATAAAACTAAAATAGGAAAATCATAAATCTTGTCCTCGGTAGATGAGGACTTACCGCTGTCAGCTGAGATGGAAATAGAGCATGTCTAACTGCGAGGCTAAGTCTGGAAACCTGAATCTATATCATAAAATGATATAGAACATAAAGTATGCGGTTAGTACTTGGAATATACTGAGTATATGAAAAATGTAAATGTAATACCCCAAAAGTTTCTAAAACTAGACCTTAGATTTGAAGTGTGATTAGCAGGAAAAAATTACTTCAGTACAACTCAACCTACGAGTCGTAGGTTGGTAGTACGGGATGTAGGAAGACTTGTGGTCCAGATTAGATAAGTTGTTACCCAACCACAAGTCCCCACTACGAGCTATAGTATGTGGGTACGACCCGTGGCCAGGAGTCGTAGCAAGTCTTTGGAGTTATTAGGTGAATGATTGTACGGGTAATAGTATGACTCGCAGGGTGGAGTTACAGGTTATGGTACGAGTCGTGGAAATATTCAGAGAGTTGGAAAAAATGGACTCATTAGTCACTAGAGGAAACCACGAGTCGTAGGTTGGTGGTACAACTCATGGTACGAGTCGAACATAATAGTGCGAATCACTGGTTCAGTCGTGAGTTGATATATTATAATGCCTCAGACTTTCAGGCTAAGTTAGGAACCCTCTAGGTATGTGGATAGACACGTACTGTTGGTCGTAGAAATGATCTGTTGCAGGTCTTAATTCGATAGTTTGGGGGCATTTTAGTAAACTCCTATGATTCTAACTCCTAAATAACATAGTTTTGCTCTTCCTTTAGGTCAGATTAAAGGGTTTAACATACCCTAAATCCCTACTCTCTTCAAACATGTGTAGATTAGATTTTTCTCTCAAGAAGGAGCTAGGATTCATCACCTCCAATTTCTCAATCCCCCTTGGATCTTCAAGTGAAGGGAACATCAATCCAGGTATGTAAGGCTATGAAAGAGAATTTCTTTCACTCTCATGCTCAAAAATTCTTCTCAATTTCATGAATTTAAATTCTAGATTCAAGTTCATGATCTTATGGGGTTTATTCCTAATTTTGTGAAATTCTCTATGATCTATCTATGGGTCAATTCCCTTCATATATCAATTCATGTTTTAAGATCTATGGAAAGATTTTATACCTATTTTGATTATTAATTCATACTCTCAAATTTTAATTAAATTATTTCCAATTATGCAAGCTCCATGAAAAGTCAAGTTATGATTCGATTATGATCTTGATCTTACTAAGTTTAAAATTATGATTTTTGATTCATGTTATGATTTCTCTTCAAGTACTCTTCATGAAATTATGAATATTAAGTATATGGATTTTTCACAAATATGCATGTTCTTCATGATTTTGGCCGACTCACGTGCCTCATTTCATAGCTAGTTCACGTATTTCAAATATGCTTATGATTATCATGATTTAAACTATCCCATGAATCTCATTTATATTTTACCTACTATAATATGAGCACTATATAGGTTTTTGGGTGTAGTATTTAACACTGAGTAGTCCCTAGGCCCAAGCATACCCCGAGTCTCAGAACTCCGTGCTAACGTAGCCATGATGGGACCTCCCTTGAGACTGTCCCCCTTTGCTCGAATAGGCCTTTCGTTGTGATATCAAACTTCTTCTCATAGTTCTACCCTTGGAAAGGTATGAACACCCTCCCGACTGGGGTTTACAGGTCGCGTTTTATGTGTGCTCATATGGGGTATGTCGGTTATAAGAATCTCCCATTGTTCCTTATATTTTACGCATGATCATGTTTACGATAATTTTTCTCAAGTTATGTTTTATAATATTTCACTTATGATTAGGATTATGACTGGTTTTGAAAACATTGAGCCCTCATATTTACGTTATGATTATCATTTTATGTTTTGAACTGTCCTACTTTTATGAACTCTTATGAATTTTAAATTATATGTTTTTACTTACATTGCATACTCAGTACATTTCAAGTACTGAATGCATACTCTATGTTATATCATTTCATGATATAGGCTCAAACGTTCAGGGTCAGTCTGTCCACTAGCCGGTTATCAAAGTTCAGTCCAGCCAGATTGATTGGTGACCTCATCCTTTGAGGACTTTTAGATGGTTGAGTTGTCATTTCAGTTTCAGACTTCTAATGAGCTAGTTGCAGTCTTGTCCCATTAGCTCATCAGTATGGAGAGGCTTTTCAAACATAATTTGTATTTTTCATCTTCGGATTCAGTGTTGTGATATTTTTGTAAGATAAATGCTTAATTATTCAAACTTCTACTATTTCATAATTTAGTTATCAACTTTTCTTGTGTTGATCTTTATCTATCATGTTGCTGCCATGGATCGATTTGGAGCCATTTATAGTTCTAGGTTATGTGTCTCGATTCGGGCCTATGTTCGGGTCGTGACAAAGTTGGTATCAGAGCATTAAGTTTTAGATTGTCCTAGGGTGTTTGAAATCCCCGTTATGTAGAGTCTTTTTCATGGGTTTGAAGCGCGCTACACTTATGAGGAAAACGCTACGAAACATTTTAGGAAACTTCCCTTATTTCATACTCTAGTTTGTTCTATAGGGTTTAACTATATAAGGACTTCCTCCTAACTCATGCATTTAGTGCTCCAAAGTATAATGTCGGTAAGAGGAATAAGAGGTGCTCTCGAACTGTTTCTTCCTGCAGGAGTTAAGAGAAGCTAAGTCAGGATAATTCATGAACTTGAAGTAAGGAACCAAAAGAGTGGGGAAGTACGACAGGCAAAGTATGAAGCCTTCCATATTAGCCTTAGAGGAGAATGGGAAGTCAAGAGATAGTGATTTCTTCCTAGCCTTAATAAAGGGATCTAATCCTCAGAATGATGACCTTTAAGCTAAGGGGGATTATAAGGTGAAGGGCCACATCAAGCCTTAAGTTCCAAGTGTGAAGGTCCAGGATAAGTAACTATGGGAGATCGATCCATGCTTATTCAGGTGTTCTTCCGTACAACAGTCTATACAATACTCTACTCATGCCGTATGTGAACATATTATGCCAATGTCTAAATTCGAAGTACCCCTTACGTGTATACATACTCAGATTCGTAGAACAAAAGTAGCCACTTCAAATGGTGATTCCAGTCTTCTTCCATGATTCCATAAATCTCAGCTTCATGTCATGACCCTTATTATGTATGTAAACTCATTTCTCTCAACATGCTCAGCTCTATTAGACTCAGCCCTTAAGATTTTCCTTATCGGCTCATAAGATCGTGTTATATCAGGTATATGCCCAGCTTAGATTTTTTGAATGATTCGTTCTCATAATTTCCATACTCTAAGCCCTATGAATTTTCCCCCATGATGAAAATGATGGTTAAAATGTGTACATTCAGGATAACTCCCTATTACTACCATAGGTGCCAGGTATGTAGAAGTTCAGGAAGCGCAGTTATTAGTCAAGCCTGGAAGTGTAACCACCCACCTGGTCATTTTGTGATTTTTGACACATTTCCCTAGGTTGAACTATTTTTTATCTTTATTTTGTTATTGTGACTTGCAGAGATGGATGACACAATTTCCAAGATGATTTAATGAAGATTGGATGAGATTTTTCAATTTTTGGAAGGCTTGAGTTTGAGAGATTTGACCAAATCCAACATTTCAGTTAACGAGCTCAAATTTGGATTCTGAAAGCTCTATTAGTTCTGGATGGTGATTTATGACTTAGTTGGATAGTTTGCATGGATTCCAAGGTGTTTGGGAGTGATATGAACCTTTGGTTGAATTTATGAGCTTTGACGAGGCTAAGTTTGATCACGATCAACTTTCGATCTGTGATTTGATGATTCCAATAGGTCCGGAATGTGTTTTATGATTGAATTGCATATTTGGTTTGTGTCCGGAGGATTTTGGATGAGTTTTGGGTGGATTTGGATGTTTTGTGTGTTTTAGCTGATTTTAAACATAAAATGTGACAACTAAGAGGTTCTTTTTTAGTTTTAAAGATCGAATAATTATTCCGAGACTTTCAAAATTCTTAACATGAATTATAGGAGTTATCTGAAAAGTTTGGTGCAATTTCGATAAGTCAAGATTAGGTTTTTATTGCAAAAGATGAAATAATTCTTAAACGAGCAAAAAATGATGTCTGACTAGGTAAATGAGCACTAAATGGAGTTTTTGATTGAACGAGTAGGTCCTTATCATTATTTAGGAATTATAGGAAAAAGAATCATTGCATTTTGAGTTCGTCTAATAAAGTTATGGTCATTTTAGTGAAAATTAAAGTTGCTGCTATAGTGCTGTGCAGCCCTATATGAGCACTTGAACAGTGTATTTTTGCACAAACTATGTTTATTTGGTATTTGAGTATATTTGGAGTTCTAGAGCTCGAAATTGAGTGATTTTTGTGTCATTTTTCTCTATTTAACAAGGGGGTAAGTATCTAATCCTTATTTTGGTATTTCTCCATGATTTCTTCAATTGATTTTTATTTTTATCCGTGAATTTATTGGAGAAAAATTGGGGATTTGAATCTAAAGTTAAGAAATCATATTTTGATGAATGTAAAGTCGATTTGAGCTCCGCTTTGGATGAAATTTCATATTTGAGTTTTGTACGTTATGGGTAACATGATTTTCAAATAAAATTCTAGTTTTGCCCTTGCGGACTCGGGGTTGACTTTTGGATTGACTTTTTGGGCCTGGGATAGAAGTATATCAATATGGGTGTCCGTGATTTTATTTTCTTATGTAGAATACATATTTAATCAAATTTGGATCATTCGAAAAAGTTACGGAAGGGAAATTTGTAATTTGATGCTTGAGCTTTGTTTTGAGGCAAGTAGAGATTTCTTGATTCTTGTGGTTTGGAGAGAAGGGGAAGCTTAGTTCCCAGTATGTTGGGCCATACAGGGTTGTGAGACATGTTGGCAAGGTGGCCTATGAGTTAGAGCTACTGGCGGAGTTAGCTTCGGTGCATCCGGTGTTTCATGTGTCCTTATTGAAGAAATGCATCGGAGATCCATCTTTAGTGGTTCCAGTAGAGGATATTGGGGTGAAGGACAACGTTACCTATAAGGAGGTACCAGTTGAGATCCGTGATCATCAAGTTCATAAGTTAAGAAGCAAGTAAGTAGCCTCAGTGAAGCTTTTATGGATGAATCAGCTTGTTGAGGGAGCTATGTGGGAAGCCGAAGCAGATATGATGGCTAAATACCAACATCTTTTTTCTACCAGCTCAGTTCCAGCTGGAGGTATAAATTTCATCCTTAGAACTCTATTCAGTTTTATGTCAATTCGTACATAACAGTTCCATTCATGTCATAGCGTGTATGTATGTTTCATGAATTCAGTTCAATCATGTGTATCAGTCCGGAGTCAATCACTCTGTCAGTTTTCAGCTTCAGATGTTCAATATTTGGGATAGCAGTCCTTTGCCTAGTTCTTCAGTATGTTTAACCCATATTCGAGGACGAATGTTTCCAAGGGGGAGATATTGTAATACTCCGAAAGTTTCTAAGACTAGACCTGAGATTTCAAGTGTGATTAGCAGAAAAAGTTGGAAAAAATTACTTCAGTACAACTCAACCTACGAGTTGTAGGTTGGTAGTACGGGTCATAGGAAGACCCGTGGTCCAGATCAAATAAGTTGTTTCCCAACCACGAGTCCCCATTACGAGTCGTAGTATGTGGGTGCAGCCCATGGCCAGGAGTCGTAGCAAGTCTTCAGAGTTATCAGGTGAATGATTGTATAGGTAATTGTATGACTCGTAGGATGGAGTTATAGGTTCTGGTATGAGTCGTGGAAATATTTAGAGAATTGGGGAAAATGGATTCATTAGTCACTAGAGGAAACCACGAGTCATAGGTTGGTGGTACGACTCATGGTATGAGTCATAATATGATGGTGTTAATCATTGGTTCAGTCGTAAGTTAATATATTATAATGCCTTAGACTTTCAGGCTAAGTTAGGAACCCTTCTAGGTATGTGGATAGACCTGTACTGTTGGTCGTAGTAATGGCCAGTCGCAGGTCTTAATTTGATAGTTTGGAGTATTTTATTAAACTCCTATGTTGCTAACTCCTAAATGACATCGTTTTGATCTTCCTTTAGATCAGATTAAAGGGTTTAACATAGCCTAAATCCCTATTCTCTTCAAACATGCTTAGATTAGATTTTTCTCTCAAGAAGGATCTAGGGTTCATCACCTCCAACTTCTCGATTCCTCTTGGATCTTCAAGACAAGTCAAGGGATCATCAACCCAGGTATGTACCGCTATGAATGAGAGTTTCTTTCACTCTCGTGCTCAAAATTCTTCTCAATTTCATGAATTTAAATTCTAGATTCAAGTTCATGATCTTATGAGGTTTATTCCTAATTTTGTGAAATTCTCTATGATCTACCTATGGGTAAATTCCCTTCATCTATCAATTCATGTTTTAAACCTATTTTGATTATTAATTTATAGTTTTAAATTGTAATAAATTATGCCCAATTATGCAAGCTTCATGAAAAGTCAAGTTATGATTCTATTATGATCTTGATCTTATAAGTTTAAAATTATGATTTATGATTCATGTTATGATTTCTCTTCAAGTACTCTTCCTGGAATTATGAATATCAAGTATATGTATTTTTCACAAATATGCATGTTCTTCATGATTTATGAATCTATGATTTTGGCCAACTCACGAGCCTTATTTCATGGCTAGTTCACGTATTTCAAGCATGCTTATGATTATCATGATTTAAACTAGCCCATGAAACTCATTTATGTTTTTCCTACTACAATAAGCACTATATATATTTTGGGAGTAATATTTAACACCAAGTAGACCCAGGGTCCAAACATACCCCGAGTCTCAGAACTACGTGTCAATGTAGCCACGATGGGACCTCCCTTGAGACTGTCCCACTTTTTTCGAATGGGCCTTTCGTTGTGATATTACACCTCTATTCATGGTCCTACCCTTGGCAAGGTACGAACACCCTCTCGACTAGGGGTTTACAGGTCGGGCTCCATGTATGCTCATATGGGTATGTTGGTTATAAGAATCTCTCATTATTCCTTATGTTTTGCACATGATCATGTTTACGATATTTTTGCTCAAGTTATGTTTTACAATATTTCTCGTATGATTAGTATTATGATTGGTTGATGAATGGTTTTGAAAATTTTGAGTTCTCATATTTATGTTATGATTATCATTTTATGTTTTGAATTATCCTACTCTTATGAACTCTTATGTATTTTAAATTATCCACTTATACTTACCTTGCATACTCAGTACATTTCAAGTATTGACTGCATACTCTATGTTGTATCATTTTATGATACAGGCTTAGAGGTTTAGAGTCAGTCTCTTCGCTAGCCGGTTATCAGAGTTCAGTCCAGCCAGATTGATTAGTGAGTCCTCATCCTTCGAGGACTTTTAGATGGTTGAGTTGTCATTTCTGTTTCAGACTTTTAATAAGCTAGTTGGGGTCTTTTCCCATCATCTCGTCATTATATAGAGGCTTTTTAGACATAGTTTATATTTTTCAGCTTCGGATTTAGTGTTGTGATATTTCCGTTTGGATAAATGTTTAATTATTCAGACTTTTGATATTTCAGAATTCAGTTATCATCATTGCTTGTGTTAATCATTAGCTATCATGGTCCTTCCATGGGTTGACTTGGAGTCATTTATGGCTCTAGGTTCTGTGTCTCGATCCGGGCCTATGTTTGGATCATGACAGCAAATGAACTGAAACATGCAAGTATACTGGGAGAAAGTAAACTGAATACATAACTAAACATATGATTGAGATAAAATACAATGGCACTATATGATATGTATAAATATCGACATGATACACTTATTTGAAAATATTTAGTTAAAATAAAAGTAAAGATGATGCATAAGGGTTATGTACATACACTGAGAACTGAAGTTGTAACTGATATCATAAACTATACTGAAATAACTATTGAAAACTGAAACTGAAATCTACTATAACTGAGCTTCTCTTAAGCCAGAGACTATACCGAATTGAACTGTAACTAAAATCATAAACTAACAGAAAACCTCCTCTACTAATAAGCGTCTATGGATAGGCTAAGGAAAACATTCTCTACTATTGAGAGTCCCTGACTGACCTAAGAGAAATATTCTCTACTATTGAGAATCCCTAACTGGGCTAAAGGAAACATTCTCTACTATTGAGAATCCCTAACTGGACTAAGGGAAACATTTTCTATTATTGAGAATCACTAATTGGACTTAGGGAAACATTATCTACTATTGAGAATCCCTTACTAGCGTGACACATGGTTCTGAGACCTGGGTATGCTGAGACCCTGGCCTGCTCAGTGCTAGGTTCTACTCTCAACTGAACACAAGAGTACATATAACTGATGAATCTGAAGTTGATGTCCTAAGACCAGTCGGAACCACTTTCTCTAGCAAGGATCCTGAGAGTCTAGAGAGTCATAAACATGTTCATCATACCAAATTCATGAAAAACCATAGGTCCGATTCTTAATATAAATCATAGATCATAAGCTTGACTAGTCATAAAACTTGCATAATAGGGCATACTTTCCTAATAGCTTGAAAACATGAATTCAATATCAAATTTGAGTGTAAAATCTGCACATTAGACATAATTTATACATTTGAACATGAGGGACTTGGATCCATAGATGTAACATAGATAATTCCATCAAATTGGGTTAAAACCCTAGAAGTTCTTTAAGGCATATTTGAAACTTGAAATTCATAGATTCATGAGGGATATAATAAAGGTGATGTACTATGGATTTACAACACTATTGACGCTCAAAACTAAGAAAATAATATGGACTTAGGTGTATTTATGTGGATATGAGGCACTTTTCCTTTGATTTCAGGATAAATGGGTGTTGGAGCATAAATTTGCAAAAGGAAGCTAAAAATGTGCAAAAAAGGGAAAAAATGCAGTCCATAGTACGATCCGTAGGATGGACCTATGAGTCGTACTGATGGATGTGATAAGAAGTAGAAGGCTGAAGCTGGAAGAATGAACCTACGAGTCTTGCCACGGATCATACCAAGCTTGTACAGTTGTGGCAAGGCAGTTGTGATGAAATCTAGAAGAATTGCACAAGAGGATGATTCTCAGTACGAGAGAAAACCATGACCCGTGAGAGCTTGTTATGAGTCATACCATACCGATCGTGGTAAACTTCAGAAAAATTACAAAGATTCAGAATCAAGCCACGGGAGCCTGGTACAAGTCGTAGGAAGGAGGTACACCTTGGCTCGACACTTAGCCAAAAATCAGCCAACAATCCAAACCACGAGAAGCTGCTATAGACCATAGGATGCTCCTACGAGTTGTAGGATGATCCGTGACAAGGTCGGCACCAGATATGGAAAATTGCCCTGTTAGCCTAGGAAAAGGATTCTTATGTCTATATAAATACCTTTTATGTTTTATTTTTCATAAGTGATGTTAAGTAAAATAGGTTTTAGTTGGAAAACAATATAGAAGACAGTTTTATATCTTTGAAAGAAAGAATTGAGTTGGTTCAACCTTGTGACCAACCATTTCTTGAATTCATATTGTTCTTGCTACTTGTTCTTCAAGATTTTGCGGATTAATTAAAGGAAGTGTTTTTCTCAATCATATTTGTAAGTATTGTTTTTATGTCTTAATTCATGAACACACTTCACAACCTTGCAACTATGAGAGGCTAAAACCTCCATAACTAGGGTTGTAGGAGCCATGGTGGATTAACAAGCTAGGGTTGCACAAAGTGAGTCTAAAACCAATACTAATTACTTATATTGTATTCTCTTCATGCTTTAATGATTCTTAATGGTGTACAATGATAGGAAATGCCCAAATTCTTTACTTGCTTTGGTCTAAGAGGTAGATATTAGGAAAAGAGAATTACAACGGAGCCTTGATCTTGATGATCATTGTAATAACTTGAGTTGTAGTCGCAGGATAGTTATATCTGAAACTTAGTGATAATGGTTAGTTTGCAAACGCTCATGAGACTCGGTCGAGTAATTGAGTATAGTCATTCAATAGGGATTGGTCGATCGTTTGAATGAACCAAAGTTATCAGTTTTGTAAGTAAGTATTGGTGAAGATCATGAGTGTATACCTAAAGTTGTTATGAATCCATAGGGAACACGAACCCTAGTTATCTTTTAATTATTGATTCACAACCATAATCTTCACAACTACTTTATTTCTACTATTGATTATTATTAGAATCCCCCAATTGTGAAGTAACTATCATACAAGTTCACTTACTGGCTGTAATCTAGATCTTCCATATTCCCTGTGGGATCGACCCCAAGCTCTAAGTTGGGTTCTTTATTGACAACATCTTCTTCATACTTCAGTTAGTAGTGTGGTTTGAGCGTTATCAAATGGACATGCATCCATAATTATAGGAATATAAATTGGATTATGAGGAAACTGATCTAATAGAGGAAATGAGAGAATTCGACCACATTTGCACAAAACTCTAGAATTCAAAAATTAGGGCATGGGAGGTAAGAATCATGAATATAACTTGAAAAGGACATGAGGGTGGAAGAAACCCCTCACTCATAGCCCCACATATCTGGGTTGGTGATCCCATGACTTTTCTTGAAGAGTCCAAGAAAATTTAAGGAGGTTTGAAGAAGAACCCTAGCTCCTTTCTTGAGAGAAAATCCAACATCGATCTTTCTTGGAGAGGGTGAGGATCTAGGCTAGGTTAATCCTTTTAATCTGACCTTATGGAAGCTCAAAATGACATCATTTAGGAGTTAGAAGCATAGGAGTTAACTAAAATGCCCCCAAATTATCGAATTAAAACCTGAAACTAGTAGTTACTACGACCAACAGTATGGGTCGTGGTTTGATTGTACGACTCGTACCGAGGTTCATACAATGTCTGGTGCTGCTTCAGTAAACTGCTGATAACTTTTTACTCCGAACTTCGATTGATGCAAGATTAGATACGCTGGAAGGAAGACTCAAAGGTTTCTATTTGATATGTTGAATCACCCAAAAACCCTTTGTAAAAAGAGAGCTATGGTCGTTTGAAGTTGACCCTTATAAGAACTTATACAAAAACTCAATCAGTAAGAAGGCTTTCAACTCAACTTTGTGCTAGAGGTTTCTTATGACCTTAATTTGCATCCAATTCACTTCTTACACTTAATAATTGATCTTAACACCTTGTTTCCATAAACTCATTGGGTTTGAGTCTATACACACACCTAGAAGGGTTCTGAACTTAGCCTCAAAGTCCGAGGCATTACAACATCTCCACCCATGACTGAAACAATGATTCGTACCATCATATTATGACTCGTACTACGAGTTATACCACCAACCTATGACTCGTGGTTTCCTCCTGTGGCTAGTGAGTCCATTTTTTTTTGTACTCTCTAACTATTTCCACGGACACATACCATGACCCGTTATTCCCTGCTATGAGCCGTACCATGACTCGTACAACCAACACTTGGAAATCCATAGGTAAGATATGACTCTTGACCACGAATCGTACCTACACATTATGACCTTTGACATGGACTCGTGGTCTGAAGGATCATTCTCTGAACTTTTCCACTGGTCATCCTACGACCCATACAAATAAGCTACGACCCATATGACCAGTCGTATTGAGATAAAGTTGCAGATTTTTTCTACTGAACACATTCCAAATCCCGATTTTAAGCTTGGAAAATTTTGGGGTGTTACATTGTCTCCCTCTTGGGAGTATTCATCCTTGAATATAGAATAAGCATTCTAAAAAATGGGGAATAGATCTGTCATCCCTAATACTTAACATCTGAAGCTGAAAACTAACGGAGTGATTGAGCTGAAAGGCTGGGGAAAGAGCTGCAATCCCAAGAATTGAATACTAAAAGCTGAATGTTAATGGAGTATCTAGCTCCGAGTTGAACTACATATCTGAACTGAATATCTGAGTCATGCATGCATGCTGAGACATGAGAGGGACTGAGGGACATGAAACTGGCATGGAACTAGATAGAGTACTAGGGAGGATTCATTTCCTCACATTGGAACTAAGCTGGTAAGGATTCAGATATCGTTCTCAAACTACTTTCTGTTACTGAACTGACAATCATGGTATCTGATCTGACTGAAAGTAAGGGGCTCATAAGCACGAATCATTCATGACATATAGAACTGAGTATATACATGAGGTAACTTGATTTGCTGATCCATTAAGGCAATTTCTAAAGATTGAGTTCAAGGGCTAAGCATATTGGAAGACATGAGCAAACACACATAGCTAGTTTATGACATGAAGCTGAGACTTATGGATTCACAGAGTAATACTGGGATCGCTGTCTAAAGTGGTCATCTAAATTCTGGCAGTCTAAACATAAGAATGGGTAGAGCGTAGCTTCAACTGAAACATAAGAGAAATCATTCGAACCTGAAGGGATTGGCATCCCATAGATATTAGTGTCGAGACTCCCCTACTAGCACACTCAAGATTTGACTTTTCTTGTCGACTTATCATCTCCTCTTTAGCTTAAAGACATCATTCTTAGGCTCCTGGATCTTTCTTAAGGTTGGGCTTACCCACGAAATCTTGACTCCTCCTTCACCTCTAAAATTCACTAAAAGCTTCATACTCATAGATAATTCTTACCAATCATGAAAAGTCTATGTCCTTGTGCAACATGGCGGTCCTGCACTCCTTGACCAAGGAGTCTGCCACTCCATTTATGAACCTGCTCACATGAGCCCTCTGGTCAGCTACCATCTCAGGCGTATACTTGGACAATCGGGTAAACTTCATGCATACTCCTTGACATTCATACTATTTTGCCTCAAGTTGAAGAACTCTGCCGCCTTTGCCTCCCTCAAATCTCTAGGGAAAAAACTATCCAAGAAGGTAGTCATAAACGTGTCCCAATCTAAGGGGATTGCTCCAACTCCCCGACTATCTTCCACTGATGAAACCATATATGACCGACCCCTTTCAGCTGGTAGGAGTCTAATTCCACGCTCTCTGCTCCCGTCACCCCCATAATCTGGGTGATCTTCTAGATCTCCTCTAAAAACTCATACAGGTCCTCGTCCACCTTTGGCCCCAAAAACTTAGGTGGGTTCATCCTAAGGAAGTCTCATACTCTAGTTGCTGCTGCATTCCCATTTTGAGGAACATGAGCCACCGCCTACTAATTAACTTGAGTGGTCATTGCCTGCGCCGACATATGAAAGGCTGCCCTAAACTTGGCATGAGTAACATTCTCATTCATTGGGTTCGTTGGGGCTGGTGGGGCTTGCTGGTGCCTATTACCGTTTCTCCTTCCATTTGCTTATCTGAGAGGCATTATTTGGGAGCGCGTAAAGCATGAGTTAGCAGAGAAACTACTAGAGCTTCATACTCTACACACGATAAGAATCATGAAGAAAAGGGGAACTTTCCTAAAAAAGTCTCGTAGCCTCTTCGTCATAAGTGTGGCGCGCTTCATACCCATGAAAAACACTTTACTTAACGCGGACTTCAGATACCCTAGGACACTTTAAACCTAATGTTTTGATACTAAGTTTGTCACCACCCAAGTTCACGCCCTAGATGTAACACAGGACCTAGAACAACGAATGGTCCCAAGTCGACCCATGGCATAATCATAGCATGATAGTAACAAGATAACAACTAATAGAATCATAACAGAGCAGAAGCTAACTGAAAGAGTCTAATCAACACTATAAGAACATAGTCTATTAAAACACTGAATCATAAGTTGACTCTATTTATACATGTCTGAAAGCCTCTACAAAACAGATGAGCTATTGGGACAAGTCCCCATCTATTCCTAAAGTATGAAACTGAAATAAAACAGAAATAGGAAAATCATAAATCTTGTCCTTGGTAGATGAGGACTCACCACTGTTAGTTGAGATGGGAATAGAGCGTGCCAACCGTGAGGCTGAGTCTGGAAACCTGGATCTATATCATAAAATGATATAGCATATAATGCATGCGGTCAGTACTTGAAATATACTAAGTATACGGGAAACATAAATGAACTGAAACATGCAAGTATACTGGGAGAAAGTAAGTTGAATACATAACTAAACATATAACTGAGTTGAAATACAATGGCCCTGTCTGAGATGTAAAAATACAGGCATGATACACTTATTTGAAAACATTTAGTTAAAATACAAGTAAAGCGGATGCATAAAGTTCATGTACATACACTGAGAACTGAAGCTGCAACTAACATCATAAACTATACTGAAATAACTACTGAAAACTGAAACTGAACTCTAGTGTAACTGTTATTCCCCGGGAACCCAAATATCAGACCCAAAAGTGAAAACGGAAAAAAACTAAAAATTCGCACTAGGTCACAGAACGACTCGTGAGGTGAGTCGTGAGGAGTGACCACGTGTCGTGAAGTGAATCGTGGTCAACTTGGTTTGGCAAAGTCTGAGTGGGGAGGCCACGGGCCTGGCCACGAGTCGTGGTCAGACCTCATGACTTGTGAGGTCACCTGTGGTCAACCCTAGAGGATTGGCAATATTGAGATCGGCAGTGTAGGCCACGGAAGGTGACCACGAGTCGTGGTCTGACCTCACAACTCGTGAAGTCACTCATGGGGTTCCCTTGGAGCTTTGGGTAGTGGACTCAATGGATCAAGGCAACGAGTCGTGCCCTGTGGCAACGATCCGTTAGGTCCCTCGTGAGGACTGGCGACCAGGGATTTCCTGCGATTTATTGAGGGTAGTTCCATAATTTCTTAAGTCTCTAAGGCCTAAACTAAGTCGTTTTGGATATTTTCTGGGTGTGATAAGAGAAGTTAAGTCCCTATTGCATGCCCATTATCATGCAAGGATTTTAGAGAGGTTTTGGGAGATTCAAGGCCTTCTTCCCCAATTTTCTTTAATTTCTTTGTGGGTGCTCAAGGAACTTTAGGTCCATCTACTCCCAGGTATGTAGGGTCTTAAAATGGGTGGAATCCTCCCCACCCATGCCCAATTTAGATTAAATTCATGAATTCTCTTACTCAAGTTCCATGAGGTTTTACCCAAAGCATGTCAATGTGATTTCTCCTTATGGGTATGTTTTAATTGAGTTTTATTTATTAAAATATGCATGATGGACAGGTTTTGTATTATTTTCTTCAAAATCATGTTTCAACCTTTTCAAATCTAAATTGCCCATTTATGAAAGTTCATGGAAATTATGATTTATGATGAATACTCATTATTTTAAGTTTATTGATTATGGAAATGCTTGAATCTAAGTAACCCATGTTTATAAGTATATTTTGAAAGAAAAGAGTATGATGAAGTATTGGGAAATTCCCACATGATGAAGAATGATTTATGATTTACGAAATGAATATCATGAATTATCGATTTATGAGGTTGGCCAATATAAAAGGGCCTTTATTCTTAGCTAAGCATGTTTTAAAGGGGATCAATGATGATAAATGTTATATCTTAGCCAATGAATTTTTATGAATGATGTTAATGATTTATATATGAGCCTATATGCATGTTTTTGGGAGCCGTGTCTAGCACCGAGCAGCCCAGCGTTCAAAGGACTACGTCGGTGTCTCATAACCACGTGCCACTGTGGGTTGTAAATGTTCTGATGTATTGATAATGATCCCCTAAAATGTGATATCACGCCTTATGCACGACCCTTACCTGGCAAGCCAGGGTTAGCTCTGCCCACTTGAGCAAGACAGTGGGACATCATGAAAGGCTCTACCATGATGGTGTCGGTTATGAAGAGTCCTCCCATTGTTCCACATGTTTTATGCATTGTTATATTTATGTTAATGGCTCAAGTTAAATTATGATAAAGTTATTTACGCTTATGATATTAAATGATTATGAATGACTTGAAAGTCTTGAGCGTTATGTTTTATTACGAAGATTTTGATGCAAGCATGATGTCCTACCCCTATGTCTATTTATGAGTTTTACTTTACTTTTAAAATGTCCGTTTTACTTACCTTGCATACTCAGTGCATTCCATGTTTGACTGCATACTTTCTATGTTGTATCGTTTCATGATACAGGGACCGGATCTCAGGCTCATCCTCATCTTTAGTCCATCCCCACCTACGATATCAGCTTATTGACGAGTCCTCATGTTCCGAGGGCCGTTTGATAAACTTTCATGTTGTTTATGTTTCAGTACTGGCTAGGTTAATTGGGGATGTTGTCCCATCAACCCATCTTATGTTTTAGAGGCTTTCAGACAAGTATGTAGTATTTAGCTGTGTAAATGTTTGGTATCTCTTGATGCTATGTTATGATTACGTTTCCTCTATATATTTATGATTATTATTCCACTAATTTGAATGGGATTAGTTGAATACATGTGCCATGGGTTGACTTGGGATCTCTCGAGGTCCCTTGTCCCATATTTACGATCCGGGTGTACGTTCGGGTCGTGACAGTAACTGAGCTGCTCTGAAGTCTGAGACTATACTAAAATGAACTGTAATTGAAATCATAAACTAAGGGAAAACCTCCTATACTAATAAGAGTCCATGGCTAGGCTAAGGTAAACATTCTCTACTATTGAGAGTCCCTGACTGAGCTAAGGGAAATATTCTCTACTATTGAGAATTCTTGGCTGAGCTAAGGGAAACATTCACTACTATTAAGAATCCCTGACTGGACTAAGGGAAACATTCTCTAATATTGAGAATCCCTGAATAGCATGACACGTGGTTCTGAGACCTAGGTATGCTAGGACCTTGACCTGATCAGTGCTAGGTACTACTCTCAACTGAACACAAGGGTACATGTAACAGATGAATCTGAAGATGATGTCCTAAGACCAGTCGGAACCACTTTCAATAGCAAGGATCCCAAGAGTTTAGAGAATCATAAAAATGTTCATCATACTAAATTCATGAAAAACCATAGGTCCAATTCTTAATATAAATCATGGATCATAAGCTTGACTTGTCATAAAACTTGCATAATAGGGCATACTTGCCAAATAGCTTGAAAACATGAATTTTATATCAAATTTGAGTGTAAAATCTACCCATTAGACTTAATTTATACATTTGAACATGAGGGACTTGGATCCATATACGTAACATAGATAATTCCATATAATTGGGTTAAAACCCTAGAAGTTCTTAAAAGCATACTTGAAACTTGGAATTCATAGATTCATAAGGGATTTGATAAGGAACATGCATCCATAATCATAGGAACATAAATTGGATCATGAGGAAACTGATCTAATAGAGGAACATGAGAGAATTCAACCACATTTGCACAAAACTCTAAAATTCGAAAATTAGGGCATGGGAGGTAAGAATCATGAATACAGCTTGAAAAGGGCATGAGGTGGAAGAAACCCCTCACTCATAGTTCCACATACCTGGGTTGGTGATACCTTGGATTGCCTTGAAGAGTCTAAGAAGATTTAAAGAGGTTTGAAGAAGAACCCTAGCTCCTTTCTTGAGAGAAAATCCAACATTGATCTTTTTTAGAGAGGGTGAGGATCTAGGCTGGTTAATCTGTTTAATCTAACCTTAAGGAAGCCCAAAACGATGTCATTTAGGAGTTAAAAGCATAGGAGTTTACTAAAAAACCCCAAACTATCAAATTAAAACCTGCAACTAGTAGTTACTAAGACCAACAGTAGGGGTCATGGTTTGATTGTACGATTCGTACTGAGGTTTGTATAATGTCTAGTGCTGATTCACTAAATTGCTCATAACTTTTTATTTCGAACTCTGATTGATACTAGATCGGATACATTGGAAGGAAGACTCAAAGGGATTCTATTTTTTATATCACCCAAAAACCCTTTGAAAATAGAGAGCTATGGTCATTTGAAGTTGTCCCTTATAAGAACTTATATGAAAAGTCAATCAGTAAGAAGGCTTTCAACTCAACTTTGTGCTAGAGGTTCCTTATGACCTTAAATTTCATCTAATACACTTCTTACACTTTGATATTAACACCTTATTTCTATAAATTCATTGGGTTCGAGTCTATCCACATACCTAGAAGGGTTCCAAACTTAGCCTCAAAGTCCGAGGCATTACAATATCTCCACCCACGACTGAAATTGTCATGCCCCACCTTGGGAGGCATGACTGGTACTTGGTGCCCTACTAGGATCTGAACTGACTTACTGACTAAGCCTAAGCACTCCTGTTGCAGGCTTACTCCTCAAATTAAGAAAACAACGGCTATATCTCGGCTGTAAATGCAGCCACCGGTGGACAAGGCCTTATAGCCACCTGTAAAAGAAAACTACCAAGCCAGAAACAACAACAACAGGGAAACCTATGCGGGCCGACAAGACCACCATGATGTCTAGTTATGACTGTAAAGTAAATCCAGAGCTACGCTAAACTATGGCCGACAAGGCCGCTAATCTATCAGCTAAACAAGGCCCCACACGACCAACATGTAAACTAAAGCACATATAGGTCCCACACGGCCGATAATAGCTAACCACGGGGAAATAGAAACCATCTGTAAGCCTCTAAGAGTAATATGATAGTCGGGACAAGGCCCCGACCTACCCATGAACTGCACGATCAAAAGAAGTAACCTTCTGTATACAAGCTCCGGAAGAAAGGAGCTAATTGCTCTGGTAATGCTAGCTGAAAGCTACGAGGGACCTTCTCCTTGTCTATCCGCATCTGCAGGCAAGTAATGCAGCGCCCCAGAGAAAGGCGTCAGTACACTATGTACTGAATATGTAAGGAGATAACTGTAAATGACTGAAATAAAGAAGTAGAACTGAAAGCAACTGAAATGAAGGGATAGAGATCATACCTGAGTAACAGAACTTCTTACTATCTAATTTATTAATAACTAAATCAAACAAAAACCTTACTTGGCCCCCATAAGTCGGAAGGTACAACTAGCACAGAATAACCCACCTGGGCCCCCCATAAGCCCTGGTGGGTACACCTCAGTCTATATACCCCTATCCAAGGTCACACTGAGTCAACTAATAGTTATAGATGTCCTACCAATCCCCTGGATCTGCAACTGAGCCCGCTCGGCCTCTGACTGTAACTATGTCTGAGTCCGGTGGACTCCTGATATCTGCACCCGAGACACTAGGCTCGATAGAGGTATATATAAGGCCAACTACGGCATATGAGGATCTGGAACCCCATTTTCGTCCCTGGTGGATGGCATACCGCTTCGTAGAGCGATGTCATCTCGCCCCTGGCGGGCGTCGACATAGCTAATAACCCTGGGGTCGGTCATGAAGGCTATACATGCATAATCCATCCCAAACTAATATGCAATACTGATCTCAGCTAATAACAACAACTAATCATAATAGATATGCTTCTGGTAATCTTACTGGATTTCAAACTGAGCTATCATGCTAAAGAAACTAACTTACCAAAGGAAACTGCCTTAACATACCTCATTCACCAATTACTGATTAACTGGCGAGTTTCAGCTCATATTCAATTGCTCTTCTCAACTGCAATCGTATTATTGGAAGAATAAGCTAACTTCAATACTAAATTCGAAGAAAATGATAACTTTATATATAAATATCAACTATATTTTAACTTGATGGAACACGGTCGAAAACTCATAATTTCTCGAGAATCTAGAAGGGAGAAATTCTTACTTTAAGCCTGTGATCATATTGACATTAGCTTGGAGTAATTCCAACAACTTTAGCTCGGCAGGGTTACGTTTTCGGGTGAATTTCGTGAAAATAACTCCGCAGCGATGCTCCCTACAACGTTAAACTTCGATACCCGAAGTTAATTTGAATTTGGGCAGTGTTTCGTAGCATAAACGGAAGAAATATACTTGGTTTCTTCGTACTCCCTCAAGTCTAGCCGTATATATGTTGAAATGAAATAATATCCAGGGAGGGAACATATATATACTTGAGGCGGTGGATTGGGGTCCGTGGCACGGACCCTGTCGCGCCAATTCTGGGTCGTGCCATGGAGCCCAACGCGCCAGGGAGGGGTCGTGCCACGTTGCCCCTTTGGGTAGCTGGTCCGGCCTTCTCCTGCACGGTCCCGACTCTGCACTCGTCCGACCTTTCCCGGGCCCCTTTCTCGTACATTTTATATTCTAAAACTCTTAACCAACATACGAATAGGTCATCTAAACATTAGAAACTTACGGGGTGTAACAAAAACAATGATTCGTACCACGAGTCGTACCACCAACCTACGACTCGTGGTTTCCTCCTGTGACTAGTGAGTCCCTTTTTTTTTCAACTCTCTGAATATTTCCACGGATGCATACCATGACCCATCATTTCCTACTACAAGTTGTATCATGACTCGTAAAACCAACACTTGGAAATCCATAGGGAAGCTATGACTCTTGACCACGAGTCATACCTACATATTACGACCCCTGATGTGGACTTGTGGTCTGAAAGATCATTCTCTGAACTTTTCCATGGGTTATCCTACAACACGTACAACTAAACTACGACCCGTATGACCAGTCGTACTGAGATAAAGTTGCAGCTTTTTTTGCTGAACATATTTCAAATCCCTATTTTAATCTTGAGAACTTTTGGGGTGTTACAAAAGTTCTCTATATAGATGGTGTGGCTGCTCATACAAAAAGGAAATCTTGGATGCACACAAATATACAAAAGGGACCTTGCCATTCAAATATCTTGGAGTGCCTTTGGCATCCAAAAAACTGAGTGTGAATCATTATTTTCCCTTGATTGAGAAGATCACTGCTAGAGTTACATGTTGATCTGCTAAATTGTTATCTTATGCAGGTAGAGTGCAATTGGTATAATAAGTTTTGTTTAGTGTCCAAGCTTACTGGGCATAAATTTTCTTAATTCCTAAAAAAGGTGATGAAAGCTATTGAGAGGATATGTAAAACTTTCCTATGGACAGGTTCAACTGCCGCTTCTAAGAAAGCTTTAGTTGCCTGGGAGACGGTTTGTAAGCCTTTAGCTGCTAGTGGACTAAATATAATTAACTTGGGCATATACAATAAGGCAACAATATTGAAGTTACTATGAGATATAACAAGGAAGAAAGACTGCTTCTGGATACAATGGATCCGCATTTATTATATCAAGCCCAGTCAACTGGAGATAGTCCTGCTACCTAGGAATGCTTCTTGGGTTGTGAGGAAAATATTGGAGGCTAGGACATGGATACTACAGCGACATACAGGGAGAGAAACACTGTCAACTATATTTGCTGCTTCTCTCCCTCTTTCCTACAGCTGACTGGAAGAGCCTGATTTTACAAAATGCTATCCATCCAAGATTCAAGTTTATACTATGGTTAGATAAGCAAAACAAACTTGCAACTGTAGATAGACTTTTGAAAGTTGGTATTCAAGTACCACCTGATTGTGCATTCTGTGAGGAGCAGTGGGGACCTTTTAACACTTATATTTTGAATGCCACCATACTAGACCTGTATGATAGAGGCTATGTGACTGGTCGAGATTTGGACATAAAGGTGGAATGGATCTGTTTGTTAGTAAGAAAGAAGACTGGGATGGCTGGAATCTCCAGCTGTACTTTTGCTATGATGGTGGCCTTGATATGGAGAGAAAGAAAACACATCAGATTCCAGCATAAAAGAGTAGCAGCAGACCAAGTTCTGAGGGAAATAGTGTTACATATTCACACTACAGGACACACAAAGGCAAACTGGATCGCATCACTTCAGCAAATAAATTCTTACATTTAGCTTATTTTGTTTTCTAGTTTATTAGCAGTGAGTTTTGTTTTTACTCTCTTTTAATTATATTCATGATATCAATAGAATAGTAGAGAAATAAAAGATAGAGAGCTAGTAGTAGTCCAAAAGTACTCAAAATCAAATTGTATATTTTTATTGATATGAATAGAAGATACACTATAAACAAAAGAAATATTCAAATACACTTTAGACTTGCAACTTAAGTACATGCTCGCGTCCTCACACACTTGGTCACAAAATAATTGTAAATCCTTTCATACATTTGATCAAATACTTTAAAGGCATGCATTTAAGGAAGACACACTTAGAACGTCAAAACTTTACTTGCCTTAGGCTTAAGTGAAAATCCAATCGCTCGAGGCCAACAACTCGTCAACAAGACTCATTCTATACATATTAGGCCTTAACAACATCAATTACATGTTTAAAAAGTTCAATTCATTAAAAAATAAAATAATTCTTAAGTTTACACTTCAACATCCTTAAAGTAAGGCGAGGTCTCAAGTTATCTAATTTATTTCTATACATTCAAAAGTTCATAATACTTTAAATGGTCATTTATCACTACCCAATACATTGAGTTTGTTTATTTATATCTACCTCATCATCTACACCAATCACCATAATATTCCTCTATAGATTTTTATCAATTTAACCATCCAATAATAATCATAATTACTCATTTTATATCATAAGAATGATAAATCATCAAGCTAAATGGAAGAACTACCGTTGGAGTTCACTATTCAAAATCTCTACACTTTAGAGTTCTTGGTGGTTTCATTAAAATCTAACCATATCACAAGATTTTGGGGTCAAAATTTATGTTACGGGGGTGTTCATTAACATATATGAGGCATTATATTCTATCTTAATGATTAACCTTAAAAATGGGCGAAAATCCTATCTAGGAACCAAGCTAATTACACGCTTTTTAATGAATTTCTCTCTCCCGGATTGTTGTTTATTCATAGCACAAGGGGACGCATGATGCGAGATCATTGTGCGCCTCCTTATTTTGGCCAACTCAATCCATCTCGCAACGCAATACCATCACAGGAGTAATTGATCCACTGAGGCGTCCCCCCTTGTGATGCCCTTAAATGCACAATCTTGGCTCATTTCTCAGTTGAGCAAAGACCTAGGCTCTCACGTGACACAAACCCTTGAGGCCTGGGTGGGTTGCCTAGGTCATCCTTTTGTGACCTCCACATGATAGGTGAAATTGTCATGTCTCATCCCTCGTCATGTGGTAGTCTCCTCGTGGCGCAAACTCATCATGAAGGGCTCCAAGAGATCTTTTCAACCTTCAATTTTGTCCAACTCAATTTTCAAGTCGTAACACCCATGCAACTCACTTCCAAATCATTCCTCAGCACCTTTATTGATATTTATCATCACATGACATATAATTTTAATTTACACCATATTAATTATCAATTAAATATGGATTGAAAAGCTTTAAAAAAATCAGGATTTTATAGTTTAGGCCCGGACAAAGAGATCTACCAATTAACTAGATCGACTTTAGGGTTTAAGTTCGAGGGTCATGGTCTAAGCCCTTCCTTTTTATGTGATGTAATGTATGTTGGACTAAAATTCCTAATTGGGGTCATAAATTTTCAAGTTATTTGGGATGGGTTTAAATGAACAATGGTGGTCAAATGTTGAGCAGATGTACAAAGTGCTGTGTTTTGGCTTTGACTTCTTTTAGGACAGACCAAATCACTCGTTTGTTTTGATAATATATTCACGGGTTATTATCAAAAGACCAAATTACTTTCTTTTTCATCTTCAGAATAGAAATTTTCATTCCTATTTTGGTACTGGCAATTAGTAAAAGACCTTGTAAAGACTGCTGACCGCTGTAATGCAATACTCACTAAATCCTCTAAGCAGTTTATAGTATTCTCTTTAGAAACTGTTTTCATAAGTACAATATATGTGCAAACTTGAGCAAATATATCGTCTTTAACTAACTTCACCCACGCGCAACTAGTCCTACAAACTCCACTTCTCCATAAATACCCAATCAGCAATAACGTGCCACAACACGAGAAAGAGAGAGCGTGATAATATGAAGTTCTTCCACGCGAGTAAGAAAGAAAAGAAAAATGTTTAAGAAAACCACAAGAACAAAGAAGAGCCCGATTATTCAGGCAAGAAAGAGAGACAGAGAAAGAGGGAAGTGGGTATCATCAATTCTTGATTCTGAACTGTGTTTTTTTTTTTGGAGAAGAAGATAGCAGAGGAGAATTGAAATGCAAAGAGATGGAAGAAGAAGCTACATGGGTATCAAGAAACAAGTAAGAGTTGAAAAGCATTTGTTTTTCCATTCTTTGTGAATCTGAATTGTATACCAAGCTAAGCGACGCTCCAATAAGGTCAAAAGCGTCCACTTTTGTCTGTATGAATTCTAATCTGTCTCACCCTTCTACTATAAATCTCTCTTCTTTCAGCCCAATTTCATGTAGAATGAATTTGAACTTGAGGTGTGAAGCTTCAAGCTTCGACCTTTTAGAAAAGAAAATGACATTTTGGGTATGTTTTAGGTTTGCTCTGGAATTCGTGGAAGTTTCAACTTATTGAATTGGGAATAAAGTTGTGGGTTTACTTGGAATTACAGGGAGGTATCTTTGCTGGAAATGGAAAGTTTTATTAAGTAATGGTTTTGATGGGATTTTAGGTATGGAGTCTTATTAGAACATGGGATTTGAATCTTTTCAAGATTGGGTTTTGGAGGGAGAGTTAGTTGAGAATTTGGACTTCTGGTGGTGACCTCAGCCCCTTTAAGTCTTATACTTTTACAAATTGACATTTCGGAGATGGGATTTGACTTGGCAATGCAAAGATTGCTGTTAGAGGAATTAAATGCAGTTTCCAAGTAAGCTTTTTGGAGTTGGCAGGAAAAAACCCTAATTTAGTTGTGGAATTGGTTTCTGACCTTGACATTCTCTGTTTTCGAGCAGTGGAAACTTTAGTCTTTGCCTTTTTGTGTACGGAATTTATGTTCTGGCAGATATGCAACCACCACATCAGCATTCACGGATCATTCTGTCTGAATTGAAAGCTCAAATAGTGAGGAAACTCGGACCAGATGGGTCGAAGCAGTACTTCTATTACTTAAATAGGTTGCTAAGCTTGAAAATAAGCAAGGTTGAGTTCAGTAAGTTTTGTCTTAGGATCTTTGGGAGAGATAACATTGCACTGCACAATCAGTTTATCAGTTCTATTTTGAAAAATGCCTGTAGTGCAAAAGTTCCACCGTCAAGTCATGATAATAAGTTTTTGAAGCCTGGTGCAGTGCTTGGTAGTGATGAGGCTTCAAATGATGCTTGTGAGAAAAATGGATCACGTGTTTCCTTAAGACAGTCTTCAAGTCAACCAGGTTTGTCAAACGGGGACATTCTACCATTATCTCCTCGAAAGGCCAGAATAGGCTTGCATGATCATAGGGCTGGGGATCGCCATAGTGCTCTTGGACCAAATGAGAAAACTAGTTTTACTTTTCAACAATCAACGACAGAATCAAGTGATTTTGATGTTACTAAGAAAGATGGTGTCTTGAATCCCCTTGATGGTCTGAGGGCTGTACATCCCAATCCAGGACTCACACGGCGATCAGATGAGGAAAGGGAGGCATCGGGTCAAGAAACAGCCAAACTTTCTTTAACAAAAAGACCACTTGAAGGTCAAGTTTCTGTACATAACAAACACCAGGTTAGAGATGATGGGAAAGAGATGCATGCTAGGAGAGAACTAAAAGGTCCGCTTGGAGTTCCATTTTACTCTGTTAGTGTAGGTGGATCACATAGAGTATTGCCTTTGGCAACAGGTAGTAAATGTATTAGCTCTTCTAATTATGGTGCTTTGTTGGACAACGTAACATTGAGGGAACGCATGGAGCAGATTGCTGCAGAACAGGGCATTGAAGGGGTGGCAAATGATTGTGCCAATTTGGTGAACAATGGTTTAGATTCTTACTTAAAAGTTTTAATCAGATCTTGTATTCAACTTTTGGGTGCAAGGTCGGGGCATAAGCCTACTAAGATCAGCAAAAAGAAGCAGCCGACCTATATGAAGCCCGTTAATGGTTTCAGACCAGGCCATCATTTAGAGGTGAGTAGCGATAGATCTTCAGAAGTCATGCACGAACAGGTTCTGAACAACCTAATATCATTGCAAGATCTTAGGGTTGCCATGGAGCTAAACCCACAGCAACTTGGAAAAGATTGGCCATTGCTGCTGGAGAAAGTATGTGCTCGTATCTGAGGAATAAAGCATATGGGCTTGGTTGTCTTCCGATTAAGCTTGTATTGGTCCCTACTGGATCAGAGGGCACCGTCCTTTCAAGGGTCTTTGTGCAGCATGTGTGTTAGTTCTCTTATGGCCCTTTGAACCAGTCAATAACCATTGAGGTTGGACTTGTTTCTTTGAAGATGATAGGGACCAGAGCCGAGGACTATTTGTCTCACCTGCTACAGGGCTTAACTTTGGCTAGAAACCCCCCATTTATTTGCAACAACTGAAAGGGACTTGAAAAAAGAGAACCCCTGTTGGTTGCCCTGTTGTATCATTAGCATAATTATCTGAATATTTTCTGAATTCTCTTGTAATTTATAGTCAATGAGCAAAATTAGAACAGTTTTGGAGGAATAATTGTAGCATACTGCTTTTGCAGAAAGGTGAAACTGAATGATGCAAGAGTTCATGTGTATCAACTACACGTCAAAAAGATTTTTACCAGTGGCTTAATCAGCTCATTATTTCCTTTCTTTTAAATCACAGTTTTTACGGTTGTCGTCCAAGTTTTGTTTTTCCTACATTGTATTGTTTAGCCGAGTAACCCCATTAATGCAGCTTCTTTCTCCTTTACTCTTGATGCTCAATATTGTGGTGAGAGCTGGGACATCTCTCTAATTGAATTAACTCACTGCTTGACTTTAGATGACAAACTTATTGGTGTTCTTCTTTTTTTTTTTTCCTTTTCTTTTTATATTGGAAACACCGACTTGACGAATAAAGATAATAGTTTAGTCTTGTGATGAATAAAGTGCTATTTTGCATTTGGGGAACACATTTTTGGTGTGTAATATATAAATAATCAATTAGGTCTAAAGAAGCTACATATTAGTACCCTAACACATCCAACTTCTACTGAGTGATGATTTTCTGGTCAGGATTCATAAAATTAATAATAATAATAGTAATAATAATAATAATAATAATAATAATAATAATAATATTAATAATAATAATAATATATTTGTTTTTTTAATTACTTATTTGATCTACCTATAAAGTAATATTCTAGCTGGATACTTAAGTGAGATGTTAGTCCATCTCACTACTAAACTAGAGAATGGTGTTAAAGCTCAGTTGTTGACTAACTCACTCTAAGGTGCTTGTTAGATGTTCAGATTCATTATTTATCACTTGCCTTAAGGTCGGGATGAGTTTAAATCCTGCACCAGAAATCAAACTTTGGAAATTTTTGTTTTTCTTATAAGGTTTAGTAGAATGGCACTTAGTATTCTAGGCTGATTGCTTTTGATGCGCTAGACTTGAGCAATGACCAAAAGTGTGATAGACTTAATTCACAGTCATATTGTAATGATACCCGAGTTAATCTATCACAGTGTTAGGATACTTTGTAATTTCAGTATATTTATTTTGACGATGCTTCGTTGCTCCTTAGCCGGAGTATCTTAACAGTAAATTGGTTTAAATAACAACTCAAATCATCCCCAGGGTTTAGTTCAAGTGGCAAAGGTTTAGGGACTTGTGACCTAGGTCACAGGTTTGAGCCATGCAAACAAAACTTGAATTTAAGTGGAGAAGAGTGGAGAGGAGGAGTCATTATCATCGATATTTGTAGGCTGCAGTTGGGCCATCAGAGTTAGATGATTCACCCAATCTTCCAGAATTTTTTAAAAAAAGTATTGTGTGTGTGTGTGTTGGGGGGGGGGGGGGGGGGTGATGTATATGAT
The DNA here is from genome assembly GCA_035772735.1 of Datura wrightii. NCBI lineage: Eukaryota > Viridiplantae > Streptophyta > Magnoliopsida > Solanales > Solanaceae > Datura > Datura wrightii. Next base: position 153,644,600 of record JASDFA010000018.1, read on the forward strand.
AATTGGAAAATGGAGGCTTTTTTCTTTTGCACAGGGTAATGGAGATGGAACCAGCCATTCTTGCTGGAAACTGGTGATATTGTTGCTGGTCAAGGAAAGGTTACACCTGGAAGAAAAAGAGGTCAGAAGAAAAGTTTCTCCCTTTTCCTAGTCTCTACTTATATATCTTTTAGTATTGAGTAAAAAAATTTTGCTTCTAAGAACTGCAATAGTGCGTATGTATTCTGGAATCTACTAGTGCTAGCTTTCATAATATTTGCGTATCTTTAAGTGTTTCTTACTTTATCCTACGCCTTGATCTCTAAATGTAGCGTCTTTCTCTCATTATTGCTATGTACTTGTCCAATACAGTTGACCTTCTACTTTGATTGCATATTGCTGACCTGTGGGGAATCTGGAATTGTAAGTTCATTACTCTTGCTTGTTAATCACCAACTCTGTACATTTTCCAAGTTAATTTGCCTCTAGATTTGAGAAATTGTCCTGCTCTTACAGATTCTTGGAAGGCTAATCATGGCCTACAATATCTTATTAATCTGTCTTCAAGGAACTATGCTGTAACTAATAAAATTGTTAAGTGGGTATTTAGAAGATATGCAGATATCTGTTTGTTCTATCGCTGGACTTTAAGGTCTAAATTAGTGGTTACAATATCAAAATGGATGCTTAATAGTCTATTTTTACGATACAATGTGAAATTCTTAACAATATTCTGGCAATTACCCATGAGCTAAATGATGTAGCAAGGAAATGAAAAGAAGTAATTTTTGTTAGTAACTTTATATATTGCAGCTTAGAGATATGGGAAAAAAAGCATGAGAAAGATGCTTTATCCAACTTAACATCAGAATATGATGACATAAATTAAAATCTCTGTTGTTTAGAAGGCTATTATGTAACATACCATTTGGAAGCTTAATATAATCAAGAAAAGTGATCCGCAACTTTGTTGACCCAGTAATGATCCTAAGAAAGTATTTTGGTTATTAAAAGTTTCTTCCATATATGTTGCACCCAAGCATGTAGCCTAGCGGTCAATAAAGTGGGTGAAAACCTTGGAGCCCAGGGTTCAAATCTCAGTAGAGACAAAAATGTTACGTGATTTCTTCCATCGGTCTAAGTCTTGGTGGACAGTGTTACCTGATACATGTATTGGTGGGAGGTACCAATTAATTTCTGGATTACTCCATGTGCACAAGTCAGCCCGGACACCATCTTTATCCAAATAAATAAATCTCTTCCATATACGTTGAGATAATGTGGATGTGCTTGATGGATTAATTTAAGATTACCCAATGATGACCTACAATATCTTATGTTCCCATTTTCGAGGAGTTATGTTGTAACTAGTTACAACATTACCTGGATGTTTGGAAGAAATTTCGATCTCCATTAGTTATGTTGCTGGAAATTTATTTCTAAATTAGTGGTTAAAACATCACAATGGCTACTAACTGATGCTAGATAGTTAGGATACAATGTGAAATTTTTGACAACTATGCTGGCGGTTATATATGAGCTAAATCATATTCAAAGGAAGTCTAAAGCTCTTGTTAAGGTTGCCTGCTTTGGATGGACTGTCAATAGGGAGGCCCTGTTTGACTCAAAATAATCTACAGAAGAGGGGCTTTTCTTTAAGTAATAGATGCTATTTTGTGTGATGAAGACCAGGAAACAGTAGAGCATATGTGTTTTTTTTCTTTTTTTGATAAGAATGTAAAGCATCTGTTTTTGCATTGCAGAGTTTCCAGAGAATGCTGGAAGTTGTTCCTTAATGTAAATGGGGTCTCCTGGGATATACCTTCAAAGATTAGGAGTTATGGATTGTTGGCAAAGTCAAAGCATGTCTAGAAACCCGAAGCAGATCGGGACAACCTTCCCATATGCATTTTTTGGACTGTATGGCTGGAAAGAAATAATGCTTGCTTTGATGGAAAAAGGATGCATGTTTCGAGAATTAAGAACACTTGTTTGCATAATTTATATTTCTGGTATAATAGCAGTAGTGTAGATAGTCTGGATTAGTAAATGGATTTCTTAAGCTTGCTAGGAGGGATTACTTGATGGGCTGATGTTTCTTATGCTTATGTTTTTGTTCTATCATGTACCTTCTTGGTAAGTTTTAATAATGTTGACTTTATCCAAAAAAAAAAAAGAAGAAAAATCATATCGAAAGGAAGTGAAAAAAGATAATCTTTGTTGGTAACTTTGTAAATTACAGCTCAAACAAATGGGAAATAAAGCACGAGAAAGATATTTCATCTAACTAAACATCAGAATAAGACAGCAAAAATCAAAATCTCTGTTGATCTGTGAGGCTATTACGTCACATGCAATTTGGTAGTTTATATAGTTATGAAACATGATCCCCAACTCATTTGATCCTGTACTAATCCTAATAAAGTATTTTGGTTATTAAGAGTTTCTTCCATAAACTTTAAGATTTTCTAGATGTGCTCGATGAATCATCAAAGATTACCTAAAACCATTGAGTATTTAGGCAAAAGATGCTAACCCACATTATGGAGGTGTGGGAGAGGGTGGTGGAGATGAGGGTGAGGAGGGGTGTGGCTATTTTCGAGAACCATTTCGGATTCATGCTGGTACGCTTAACTACAAAAGTTATTCATCTCGTAAGGAGACTGGTGGAGCAATATATGGAGAGTAAGAAGGACTTACAAATGGTGTTTATCGACCTAGAAAAGGCTTACGACAAAATCCCCAGGGAGTTTCTATGGAGGTTCTTGGAGGCTTGAGGTGTATCTTTGATGTACATTGGGGCAATCAAGGACATGTACGATGGAGTCAAGATCTCGGTGAAGATAGCGGGAGGAGACTCGGAGCACTTCTAAGTGTTGATGGGGTTGCCCCACGGATCAACCCTTAGCCCATTATTGTTTGTCTTGGTGATGGATGCATTGACGCAGCAAATTCAATGTGAGTTCCGATGGGGTATGTAATTTGCGAATGACATAGTTTTGATTGATGAGACTTGCGATGGAGTTAATGCTAAAGTTGGAGGTTTGAAGATAGACCCTGGAGTTTAAAGGGTTCAGGTTGAGCAGGACCAAGACAGAATACTTTGGAGTGCAATTTCAATAACGTAATGCATGAGGCTGACGTGAAAGTGAAACTTGATACATAGGTCATCCAAAAGAGAGGAAATTTCAAGTATCTTGAGTCTATTATCCAGGAAAATGGGGAGATTGACGAGGATGTCACTCCCCGTATTGGTTCAGGGCGGATGAAATGGATACTCGCATTAGGAATCTTATGTTATAAGGTCCCACCAAAATTTGAAGGCAAGTTATATAGAGTGGTGGTTAGACCAACTATGTTATTGGGGTAGAGTATTGGCCAATTAAGAACTCTCACGTCAGAAGATGAAAGTGGCAAGGATGAGGATGTTGTGATGGATGTGTGGGCATACTAGGAGAGATAAGATTTGAAACTAGGATATCCGGAATAAGGTGGGATTGGTTTCGGTGGAGGGCAAGATGCAAGAAGCGAGGTTGAGATGGTTTGTCCATGCGATGAGAAGATGCACGGATGCCCCAGTACGAAGGTGTGAGAGGTTGGCTATTGATGGTTTCAGGAGAGGTAGAGATAAATCGAAGAAGTATTGAGGAAGAAGTAATTAGACTGGATATGACACAGTTTTAAATTACCGAGGACATGACCTCCGATAGGAGGTTGTGGAGGACACTGATTAGGGTAGAAGGTTAATAGGTAGGAGTTATTGTCTTGTTGTTTGTCCATATTAGTAGTTGTAGTATTACTCTTGTAGTTTCTTGTACTTTGGTTTTTGTTACTATCTGTTGTTTCTTGTACTTCGACTATCGTATTGTTTTGTCGTAGTACTGTTACTCCCTCCATTTTAAAATAAGTGGTGATTTTAGCTTGGCTACACCCCTTAAGAAGATTACTCATTCCTAGACAGGAAAAATTATTTTTACCCACTTACCCCTAATAAATATCTTGAAAAAGATGTTAACTCTTTAATATTTTCTTGATTATGTAAAACTCTCTCCACTTAAATAAGGGTAAAATTGGAAGAACATCATTAATGTCTTCTTGATTATGTAACACACCACTTATTTTGAAACAAAGTCAAAAGGCTAAAACACCACTTATTTTGAAACGGAGGGAGTATGTTACTATTTGTTGCTTTTGTTACTATATGTTGTTTCTTGTATTTCCATTATTTTTTTTTCTCGACTGTTTGGACTCCGAGCCGAGGGTCTATCGGAACAATCTCCCTACCTTTGAAGTAGGGATAAGGTCTGCTTACACTCTACCCTACCAAGACCCCATTTTGTGGGATTGCACTGGGTATGTTGTTGTTGGCTACTGTATTTTCTTTCTCTAATAGTACTCATAAATTTCAATGTGGGGGGAGGGGGTTTGTAGTTTTGGTAACTCATATCAATACAGTGAGTTTGGTGTGTATCTCATGTACCATTCTGCTCTAGTTGGACTGATGTAGCATGCCTAGATGAGTATATCCCAATGAATTCAAAATGTTCAGAGGACTCATTATAGTTTGGCTATTGTTAGCTATCAACCCACCGCCATTTTCCTCCTTTATCTGGCTTAGAAATTGACTAAAAGAAGTGCCTGCCTGAGACTAGAAAAAAGGGCTTAACGTCTTGCAAAGATGTTATACTTTAATGAAGCATCTGTTACGTCACAAAAGACTGACAAAAACCAGATAAAAATGAACAAATCTCACAATAGCTAGCTAGGGAAAATAAATGTAGAAAAAGTCACACAATAGCCTTTACTTCAAAAAATCCTCTGCGTCTTATTTTCCTTTAATCTAATATCCAAAAAGCTGTTGAGAACCACTGGAATAGCCTACTAGGATCCGAATCCAATATGTTGTAAGAAAAATTGGTCTCTTTATATTGTCTTGCGCAATCTTCACCTCATGAGCTAGCTTTTGGAGTTGAGTTAGACTCAAGATCCATATCTTTATTGTATCAAAGCCAGGTCCATCCCAGTTTATTGTTTACTCGATTTGGACTCCCATCTTATATTGTTCACGCTCCATATGTTCAGTCCTGAGCGTGCAAAGGGTGTTGAGTCGCATGTCAGTGTGTGTGAGGAAAATTGACATCTTTATATGGTCTTGGGTAATCATCATCTTATGAGCTAGCTTTTGGGTTTGAGTTAAGCTCAAGGTCTATATCTTTATCACAATAGAAGAAGATGACATGAGGTTTAACTGTCAAATTTCAGGTATTCTACATTGAAGTTCACATGTCCTTTATCCAGATAAAACTTTGCTTCCATCTCCAACTAGGTAGCAGGGACTTGGACGCGAAAATGACATTTGCATGAACACAACATGCCTACCTGACATATTGGGAAAAAAAATGTAGTTTTCAGTTATCCCATCAAAGGCTATTATTAATGGAAATATGTGACGCTCGTGAGCTACCAAAATATGGCAAACATATCCGTACCCAGAACTTTTAGAAATCTCTGCGCACCGTTTGAAACTTGATTGATAATGAGCTCGACCCTCTAGCCTACTCCATTTAAATATCAGGTTTTGTGCGTGGAAGGATTCGAACCTGTGACGTGGCCTAACCACACATCACAAATTACACCTATACCGCTAGACCAAATCCAGGATGCAAATCCTTCCCAAAACTTGAAGCTTAATCATTCTTGAAGGTCTGCCCAATGTGTTAAGCTTTTTGTTTAAATCTCAAGCTCAAGATTTTTTCATTGTATGTCAAGTTACCATCTTCCCCTATAACCAACTATAGAAACGGTAAAGGCTTGTGATTTTTTTTGGGTGGGTGGAGTTGTGGGAGGAAGCAATTGGAAATAGAAGTCCGTCAACATCTACAGTCGGTGCTTTTATTATTAGTGAGAAAGTACTGAGTCAGTTATGTCATTTGAAACCTACAGTTTTTGGCTCTCTATCCAAAGTATTAGGTCCAACACGAGCACTTCCCTATTCTTGTCTTATTTCTTTAGGGTACCCTGTCTATCTTTTACCTCTATACCATAGACCCAAACAAGTTCTTATCCAATTAATGTGAAAGTAGATGGCACAATGTTGCAAGAACTTGGATGGTTTTGTAGTTATGGATATAGCACTAACGAGCAAGAAAACGAATATGCCCCAAGAACAAGCTGCTTTTGTGCAGCTTAGTTGCTTGCTTCTTCCTTTAGAAGAATTGCTCATTAGATAAGCTTGCACTAGGCTCTCACCTTTTTTGGCTTAGTCATAGCGTATCTTATTGGTAATGGGTTGATTCTTGAATCTAGTCAAAATTACCTAGGTGAATGTAGAGATCAGTAGTGTCGTACTTGAGATGAACCACTTGTCATCTACGAACAAGAAGGGATTAGGGAAAAAAGCTTGAGAAAATGTCCTTGGAAGGGGTAATATTTGAACAAGTGTTAGTGGAACCCATCCTTTCGTTATCAAAGAGGACATAACTGAAAATACATGACAGACGAAAAGCAGAGAGCAGCATTTTCCTATTTTCTCTTGTTGAGGAAAGAAAGCACTGCCTAAACCAATAAGAAAGCAGAAATTGCGTGAGGTAAGACTATTTTCCTTTTTTTTTTTTTGGGGGGGGGGGGGGGGGGTTTGGAAACGGATAATTTTATTAGTTATGCATATGTAAACTATTCAAACTAAAAAGAATGGGAGCCAATAACCACTGAATATTCAAAAGCATGCATCATAATCTATTAGCAGTGACACATACGGATCATTTTCTTTAAAACTTTTGTTAGAGACACTTGACTCCTGTTCACCCTGGCCATATTTTTATCTTCTTCAGAATTGAATGTCCTCTGTGGAGATTTTTAAAATCTACTTACACCTTACAGCTGATAAGGAGGAAGAGAAAAAAGAAATAGATACCTTATCAAAAATAAGAAAAGAAATAGCTTATAAAATGTGGTAGTGCATTGCAGGCACACTGAAGGCACATGCCGAATACAAAGGGAATAAATCTGGACATGGTGAAAGGTGAGTTATACACAAGTCTAATGATATCAAATGAGTAGTTGTGGCAATCTCCACATCACTTTAGGAGCATCCATGCCATTCAGGAACAGTCAATCATGGCCATGATAATATTTATGAGTTTCTACTTCAATCATTCATGTTAATCTTCCCCTTCGGAAGGGGAAAACATATGCACGCTCCCCTCCCAGAGGCAATTTCCTGGTTTCTCGCACTGCTTTTTGTTTGCAAGTAATTGTTTCTTAACAACAATCATCTTAATTAATGCTTTCAAATTCTTGAGCATACCAGCTTTATTACATGACAGAAGAATTTGTCATTTTGGGCATTCAAGTCGATAAAGTGATGTAGTTTTAATTTGAATTGAGAGAAAGGCATGTTACAACACTTGATCGATAAGTATTTGGCTCTGTGTCTAATGCTCGTTTTGTATTGGGAAGGTGAGGAAGGGTCATACTTCCATGGTTAAGTGGATGTCTGAAGTTTATCAAACTGCCACGTACTTGATTCAATAGAAAAGTGGTTTACCAGTCTAAGCTCAGTAAGTACTTTGCAAGTACTGAACAGAAGGTGATCTATCAAAAGTTGTATAGATCTTCTTCATGCTTTAATCTACATGCTTTTTATGTGTATGTACTTGGTTAATAGGAGGAAATTGATGAGGAACAGGCAGGGAAGGGGAAAGCGATGATGTCTTGGTAGATCTGTGTTGCACATTGAAAACGATCCCTTCTGCTTTTCTGGATCTAATTGTTTCATGGAACTGAAGATTAACTACCATCCTAATGACATCCTTTCTGTCTGCTTTTTCCTTGACATGTGATTACTCTTTATATTAAGAACAGCTGATAAAATATTTGAAATCATGTTTTGCATTTGGGACAGATTCTAATATCTGGATGAAGCAGAATTGGAGTGTATGATGCTTTACCGAGTTTTAGGATCAAACTAGTCTGGCACAGAAGTTGTACAAACTTCTTCGTCCTTGCTTTTGTTTATCTCATCTGCCTGTTTAAATTGTAAGAGAGAAGACACTTTTATTTTCTGAATTGTATATTTAACATGTCTCACAGCATGTGCCCCAGAATATTTTTCATGAGCCAAGCGGTGGAAATTCTTTAGTGATGAGTGGCTGCGAGAATCGCAATGGCAAGTCTTTCTTGCTTACCTTGTTCAGTTGTTGTTACATCTAAAACATCAACCTTTTAGAGTGAGGAAATATTTGTTTTAACAATCCTAAAGACACCATAGCCTAGGTCCATTAAGCATGGAAGATCCGAGCTTTATCCAATGACATCATTACAACCTTTCTTTTTGGCCTAAAACTTCTCCCCCTTAGTTCTTCCTACGTCTTCTCCAATTATAGTTGTGATAATTTGGGCGAATGATAGTTATTGGCAAGATCTCGCTTCCCTGAGTTGCGTTACTTTCTTCCTGTGTTTAGTTGTGAGATTTTTAAGTGACTGAATGATCAGAATATTTTAGTGTATATTTACCCTAACAGACCCGACTGTCGTTTTAGAAATGCACAGAGAAGAATGCAGATTCATTAAGTAACACATACTGCTCCTCAGATCTGCAGCCAGAGTATTAATTGATGGAGCTCCCATGGAATTCTTACTTGCTGTATACCGTACTGTTGTAGTAGCTGCTAACTTGTTTATACTTCCCCTTCCAAGTGGTAGTTTCTTCTTGGGGTAATGATACTGGAGATTTGTAGTCCAATGTATGCTTTTTTTTTTGTGCCATAAAATCTATACAGTACTCCGAGTGGAATCAAAAGGTTTTTGGAGTATCTGAAGTTACCAGTAACTGGAGGCTCCTACTAAAACTGTTTCTCTTTTGTTTTACATTCAATTTGAAGGAGATGAACTGTGAGAACTATGCATGAGTTCTTTTTAGTCTATGGGCCTGTTTGAAGATGAGGCATCCAGTTTATCATATATATGTCATCGGAGATATGACTGCCAGAACCAGCAAAACATTTGGCGTCTCTCTTAAAAACACAGAAAAATTGAGCTTGTGTTTCCTCTTTTTTTGTTTTTTCTAAACATGATTAGGGTATATTTACAGAGGGAAACCATCAAATATGCTGACACAGGACAGCTCCATCTGCTTCTCGTTATACTGAATCAGTAATTGCAGCAGCTCACACTCTGGGGATTAAGCATGGAGTGTGAACACAGTTTTCTCAGGTATCACTCTGTGGATGGACTTCTTAATATGACTGCCTCCAGTTTATTAGAATTATGTCCTCAAATATATCTTTTTTTCTATTTACTTAGCTTTTGTTAAACAGCACACTTGCAGAAGAAACAAAATGATGAAAATCGAGTTTTCAGAGTTGCTTTTCTAGAAATTACTTATGATTGCAGATCATTGGGGAGGTAGAATATTTACAATTGATACTGTTATTAGGAGACTCTTTTTTCTCATGCTGGTTATAGAGGTAAGTAGATAACATTCTGTAACTGTGCCGAACATGCAAGATGCATCATTTTGTTCTTTCCCTTTCTGTCCATTTTCTTTGTATCACAATAAGTTAGATTTAGAAGGCTGTAATGTTCTGTTTTTTTTTGATTCCCTGGGGGTTTATAGAAAAATTCATCACATGCTGGAGAAAATGAAGCAAAAAAAAAAAAAAAAAAAAAGCCTTGGGGGGGCTCTCTAGAGTACATGAACAATAGAATATAAAAGTTACAAATGCTACATCTTGGCCATGCTAAATTTGACCAGTGAACGATTCAGATACCATGGGCCTGAATTGGAACAGATGATATTATTTGTCCCTTTACTCTTCTGTACAGATTTCAAACTAGTTACGTGCACCTAATGTGGATCACGCATTGCACTGTTACCCTTGAGCCAGAATCTGGAGGCTTGAAAGGCCAAGTATACAGATCACAAAGAACTGATGTGTATCAATAGAAAAGTAGATCATTGATTGACCAGAAAACAAAGCCATTGTAAGTTTCGTTGGTGGCAGTTTATGTTATTAGCAGGTTGTCTCTATTTGTGGGTTTAAAATTTTGACCTCTAATTGCCTGTGTATATTTTTGTTTTCTTTTAAATATTTTTCTTCTTTCTCAAAAATATTCTTGGAGTGAAGAATCAAACGTCTTCAATGCGAGTCAAAAGAAAATTTGAAAGATAATAGAGATAAAACAAAAATTAGTTTATGTATGCCTATTATATATGGAAGAAATGATAACAACAAAAATGGGTTTTTTCACACTATTAGCTTGTTGAATTCCCTTTTTATTTTTTCTAATAGATCTACATAGATTATATACTAATTATATATGATTATATACGTATCATACATGAATTATATATTTATCAGTTATTTTAAGTTTATGTGATTGAATGAACTACTAGTGAATTAATTCTTTCAGATTCAAAACTCATGAACTTGTCTAAATAAGTTTTGTTTGATTAAAGAATCACTTATCGAGTAAAAAGAAGCAACTATTTTTGCTACGGGCAAAGACACCAATTTCTTTCAACAGGGAAGGCCAACTTTTGCCATAAATCATCCATTAATTTGTAACCGTCTTCCTCTTTCCATTAAAATCTTTAACCCTTTTATTTTCTTTGTTCAGATAATAAGTATTAAAATACGCACAATATATGTATGTCAAGAAGCTCTTTGCTTTTAATGGTCTTGCGCGGCTGCAATAGTACATCTTATATAGGAACACTATTTCTACGAGGATTATGAGTTGCTAAGGTATTTTAGATATACATAAATATATTCATAATAGGTATATCTTAGAGTTGTGTAGTTATTCAACTTCATTAGATAATGATGAGCGAATGACAAAGGTTTGGTGAAGACATCAACAAGCTGATCTTTGAAAGAGATGGATTGCACAAGTAGGTCCTTCCTCGCCACCTTATTCCTTACAAAAATGGAAATCAATTTTCACATTGTTTATCTTAAAATCTATATAGTTGAATTTATAAAGGGGTCAAGAACAAGCGTTGCGATTCAAACTTGTTTTTAGATTTAATTCACTAGCAGTTTGATTAGTAGTATATGATGAAGACAATTGTAGTATGAATGAGTAAGACAAAGGGTAAAATAAGCAAATCTGGACGCTCCCAGTTCGAATAAGAGCGAGCCTGAGAGCATCGACCTTGATTCGAGAATGAATACTTGGAATAACATAAACTAAATCCAGGCAAAGTAAAAGAAAATGTTTGAAGCTCAAGAAAATGATGTATTGCCAATATACTTGCTTGAGAGAAAATAGACTCTGAATGAGAGGAGAAACAACTATTTATAAACTACATAATTCAGGCCTCAGCCAATAGATAATGCCACTGGAGCCTTAAAGTACTATGCTCTATGTCCTTGCGCTACGAGTCTAGTCCGTTAGGGAGGTGCCGACCAATTTCCCTCCCTTGTTCAGATTCGTACGAGCTCATTTGCGCACTTGAATATTTTGACACTCTTGTCCCCTATTTGTCTTTTCCGCCACATCACCGAGGGCAATGGCTCCCCTATCCTTATCCTTAATGAGACGATCACTCCAACGCTGCTACCTTGGGGATAGCTGCTGCCTAGTTCCCAGCCCTCGTGGTCTCGGTAGCCATGACTTGTTTAGGTTTTGTTAATGTTCAGATGTTTATCATCACTTTTTTCTCATACTAATAGTCCCTCTGCTTTGTGGAGGAAAAATTATGCGGCTCCGGGGAGCGGGAAGAACAACTACCTTTCAAATTCATTTAGGCGAGAAACTTGATGTGACAACCTTATCATTATGCATTTCACCCCTTCCCCTTCAATACTCATGGACAGTATAGCTCCGCACGACATCAAGGGGACCTGGGAAAGCTTCCTTTATAGAAGTACTTTTTCCCCCAATTTGCGTCACTCCCCTTCTTCTCTAGACAAGAAATCTCTTCCTGCTCTATCTCTTTCCTCTTCATGGTTAGTTGTTTTACAGTGTTCACCATCTTCAGCTCTTCCTTTTCTTCGCAAAAAGAAATTTCGTTTAGAGCCATGTCTTTGAATGCCCTTTCTATTTTTTTACAATGACATTGCTGCTATTTTCACTGAGATTGTCGTGTAGGCATTGCTGTACTCGCTGTAGATGGTGATGCCACTTTTATGCCCCTTTGATGGAAGAACTCTTCAGTCCATGGGTGGAGAGTCCTGTGGAGATCGAACCTATGGCTGATTTGGTGATCCCCCAAGAAGTTCAACTTTGAGAAGGACTGCTTTCCTCACCCCATGGGGATGACACCACATCTTCGAGAACACGCTCTGTCATGTACTTTGTTTCGGCAGTCGATACGGGTGACATACCCAAGTCAAGATTGACTGTGGTTGGACAGATGATATTGATGCCCTTTTTCCCTTTCTTCAGAGAACATTTCATCTCCCCAAGCCAGGCATTATGGGGGTGTATACTTATTCTTTCACCATGGGATTGGATAGGGGACCCATTTTAAGATTCATCATCCAACTATGTGAAAAGTACACCATCTCCTGGCCAGGTGGCTCCTACTGTCTGGAGAACAGCTTTTTACCTCTTGGTCATGGCTTCGGCCTAGGTTTCGACTTCACCTCGGATCACTTCATCCATCTATATGCTCCTCGAATCATTCGGTAGAAGCTATTTACAATACTCGAAATAACTTAAGCTAAATCTAGGCAAAGTAAAAGAAAATGCTTGAAGCTTAAGAAAATGGTGTATTGTCAATATACTTGCTTAAGAGTGAATAGAGTATGAATCCCTATATAAGATAGGAGGGACGACTATTTATAAGCTACATAGTTTAGGCCTCAGCTAATAGAGGAATGTTGTGGGAGCCCTAAAGTACTATTGCCTATGTCCTTGCTCCGCGTGTCTAGTCAGTTAGGGAGGTGCCGACCAATATTTCTGCTTTGTTTAGATCCCTATGAGCTCGTCCGCGCACCTGAGCATTCTGACACTCTTGTCTCCGGTTTATCTTTTCTGCCATGTCATTAAGAGTGATGGATCCCTTATCCTTATCCTTAATGAGACAATCAGTCCACCGCTACTACCTTGGGGATAGTTGTTGACTAGTCCCCATCCCTTCTGGTCTCGATAGCCCATGACTCGTTCAGATCGTGTTGATGATGCCACATATCTGTCATGCACTTTTTCCCTATACATACATGTTTTAACTAGCATGAAATATAGGATTAATATATAATATGCAACACCAATATTGTCAGACTATACGATAGGAGCTTTAGGTAGAGAAATGCCAAGTTCATATAAAAGTGTGATTGAAATCCAAGTTAGAACAGTAGTGAAATTGACTAAATCTTTATATTGTGATTCAGTTGAAGAACTAGCAACTGTACATTGCTTCTTTGACGACCAAGACACTAAAATAGATCCCATGAAGATAGTGTAACCACCTATAGATTTTCGATCATTAATGAGTCGGCCCAATTAGTGTTCGTAAAGGCTTAAAGAAACTTAGTGTCAGACTTGGGAATGAAGAGATGCATATCCTTAGTGTGTTGCAAGTATCACAATATCCTTTTGACCGTAGCCCACTTATTTATGAAAGGATTATGCATATACTGATACACTTTGTTCACCATGAAAGAGAGATCCATATGGGTAAGAATGAGGTACTGAAGATCTCCCACAGTATGTCGGCATAGAGATGGATCATGGAAAGGAGGGCTGCCATTTTTATGAAGCTTTGTAGACATTGACATGGGTGCTAGTGGCTTATATAACTGCGTTTTGGCACATTCCAATAATCTAGAAATATGTGATTCTGGGACAAAGAGAGTCCAACCTTTATGCATGCAACTTTGATGCCCAGAAAAAAGACTCAAGGATTCAAGATCTTTGATGGCTAAGGCAGAAGCTAATTTGAGAATAATATTCTCCAACAATGTGAATTTACTCCTAATAAATATTATATCATCTACATACACGAGCACGTTTGTCTTAATTCCATTAGCATTATAGACAAAAAAAGAGGCATCAGACTTTGAGCTAGAGAAACCCACGTCCAACAGAAAGCTTTGAAGCTTTAAATACCATGCATGAGGGGCTTGTTTAAGTCCATATAAAGACTTGTGCAGCCTGCAAACATGATTGGGGAAGTGAGGGTGAATAAAACCTAGAGATTGAACCATATATACCTATTTGCAAAGGTCATTGTGAAGGAAAGTGTTTTGGACATCAATTTGTCAAGAAGGCCAACCACGAGAGAAAGTAGGGGCTAGATCACTTGAATTATGGTGGGTTGGATGACTACACTAAACATCTTAAAGAAGTCGTGCCCTTCTTGTTAAGGAAATCCTTGGCCACTAGCCTGGATTTGTAATGTTCAATACTGCCGGCTGAATTTTTATTAATTCAGAAAGACCATTTGCACCCCAAAATATTCATCGAGCGGTGCGAGGAATAAGATACCATGTTTTGTTATACAAGAGAGCATTCATCTCACAAGCTATGACATTACGCCATTCTGGAGACTTATTAGTAGTAGTGAAGCGCGTAGGTTCACTGGGTAGAGAAATTGTTAGGTTGATATAACTGCAAGGTTGGTGGATGGTGGAATATGGTGTAGTTGTATAGTGTGAGTCCTAATAGTTGAGTTAGTGTAATACCCCAAAAGTGTCTAAGATTAGACCCCAGATCGAAATTTGAAGTTTGCTGAAAACTGAAAAAACATCACAGGATGGGCAACGTAACGACTCGTGGTATCAAACCAGGGATCGTTGTATGTCGTCATGGTGAGGGGGAGTCCTGTTGGAAATGGAGAAAATAGAATATGTAATGACTCATTTCTTGGAACAACGAGTCGTTGTTAGCGGTCGTAGGAAAGGCTGGATTGTGGCAGTTGGGGAAATAACAGGTCACCTAACGACCCGTCATGAGTAGCGACGACCCATTGTTACCAGTCGTTGTCTAGATGGTCAGAGTTTTAGTGCACTTAACGGATGGTTACCACAACTCGTCAGAAGTAACCACGAGTCATGGTGAAGCTCGTGGGATTATAGTTCAGTTTTGTGAAGGGGACAAGCTACGAGCGACTCAACGATCCGTTGGATCAAAGAACCAGTCCTCCTGTCAAGCCGTGGTATGAATCCGGGATCAGGGACGGGAAGTGCATATGATGGGCCATACCACGAATCATCGTAGCTTCCAATGACTCGTTGGTGCGCCCGTTGGATCGATCAGGGCAGTTTTTCAGGGAAGTTTCATTAAGGGTATTTTTGACCTTTCCATGCTTTAGGGCCCTAAACTACGTCGTTTCATATATTTTTATGGGATTGTTGAGATAGGTTAAGACCCTCTAATTATCCTCATTCCCATGCATACAAGTTAGAACAATTTTAGAGAGATCAAGCTATTCTTCAAGCTTTTCCCTATCAATTCATCCTTGGGCTTTCAAGAACATTAGAATCTGATCTTATCCGGGTATGTAGGGTTATGAATGGGGGTTTTTATTCACACCCATGCCCAATCTCTATTAATTTATGAAAAATTTATCAAAAATCTCATGGGGGTTTTAACTCCAATCTTGTGGAACTTTAATGATTTACCAATGGGTTGTTCTAAATTGACATTTTCATCATATTTTATGAATTTTGATCAGATTTTACAACTATTTGATTATAAAATTATTGATTTTCATTTCTACTAAATTAAGTTGTCTGATCTATGATGAATCGAGTTATGGTCTTTACTTAAATTGTTGATATTTACAAACCCAATATGATTTATGATTTGAAATATGGATTTATTCAAATACCCATTATAATTTGATGATTTACAAGTTATACGTATGATTTTCAAGTATGCATGAAACCTACGATTTATGAATTTTGTTTTGATTGACTCACGGGCCTTATGTCATGGCTAGTTCACGTATGTACAAGTATGTTCATGATTATTATGATTTAACTAGCCCATGAATTCATGCATGTTATACTATGAGCACTATATGTTTTGAGAGTAGTATCAAACACTGAGTAGGTTCAGGGCCTAGGTTCTGCCCCAGATCACATAAACTATGTGCCACCGTGAGGTATGTTGGGACCTCCTTTGTGACTGTCCCCGGCCCAATTGGCCCTTTTCATGGTAATATCACCTTTCATGGTTCTACCCTTGACAAGGTATGGACACCCTCCCGACTAGGGTCACAAGTCGGGCTTTATGTGTGCTCATATGGGGTATGTCGGTCAAGAGAATCTCCCACTATTCCTCATGATTTATGCATGTTTATGATTACGTATGTTGGCTCAAGAAATGTTCATTTTGGCTTTTCTCTTATGATCATGATTACGATTGTATTACGGATGTTTTGAAAACCTAGAGCCTTTTGATATGTTATGTTACGGTAATTATGACATGAGCATGATGTCCTACTCTTATGATGTTTTATTTGAGCATGATATCCTACTCTTATGATGCTTTTGCATATTTTAAATGTCTGTTTTACTTACCTTGCATACCCGGTACATTTCACGTACTGACCGCATACTTTCTATGTTGTATCGTCTTATGATATAGGTTCTGGCTCTCAGGCTCATCCTCATATCTAGATCATCTCAAAGTGTACTCCCATCTTGTTGGTGAGTCCTCATGTTCCGAGGGCTTTTTGATAGACCTTCATGCTATTTTATGTTTCAATACTTGTCCGGGTTACTTGGGGGTGTTGTCCCATCAACCCACCATATGTAGTAGAGGCTTTCAGACAGTATGTAGTACTCAGTTGGTGTATGTCTAAGTGATTCTGTTTGTTATGATATGTTACAATTATGCTTACGTTTCCACTATGCCTTGTGATTAGTCTTCCGCTTGTAATGAATGAAGTTAGATGTATGCTTATGTCATAGGTCGACTTGGGGCCTCTTGGGGTTCCTTATCCCATGTTATGATTCCGGTCTACGTTTGGGCCATGACACTTAGGAACACAAGGATGTTTGGTGATGTATGATGCAGGGGTTATAGAGTGAGCAGGAAGAGTTGTGAATGAAGAGAGATCAACAGCCAGTGGTATGGAGGGAAGAGAAGCAGCTATTTTGGGATTAATGAGGACGGGGAATGACTGCACCGATTGGACTGGAACGATGACCTGATTGTGAGAAAAATTTAGAGGCACTAAGTTTGAGGTTGAGTTAGATACACTGGGTGATATAGGAACATTGGATGTTGTAGAAGAAATAGACATCAACTGAGAGCCAAGGAGTTTTGGGCTAGACCCTATGCGTTGGAGGTGAACCCAGTAGAGAATTTGAGAAAAAAAGGAATTGGTCCTCGTCAAAACACACATGACAGGCCAAATATAACCTTCCTGACTTTAGATCAAGGCATCTATAACCAGAGTATTTCGTATTGTAGTCAGAAAAAACACAAAGTGTTCTATGGAACTCAACTTATCTTTGTTACAAGGACGTAGACGTGGAAAATATGACACTCGAATACTTTAAGAAAATGATAATCAAGCAGATTTTTGTGAACTAATTTGAATGGACAAACATCATTATTAGATTAAGAAGGAAGATGATTGATTAGATAAATAGCAGTCTCAAAAGCAAATTGCCAATATTTAGATGGAATGTAGGTATGCACCATTAGACAAAGACCGGTTTCAATTATGTGACGTTGCTTTCGTTCTACTTTTCCTTGTTGTTCATAAGTATGGGGACATGAAAGGCGATGAATGATCCTTGTTTATTCAAAACTAGGGTAAGCGCGCGAAATTCCCTGCCACCATATATTTGGATAACCTTTACGGTGGTATTTAATTGATTTTGAAAAAGTGCCTTACATTGAAGAAAAATCTGTGAAACGTTTGATTTCTTAAAAATGGTAAACCCCCCAAAAATTGTCATAATCATCCACAAAAACAAGAAAGTAACGATGATCTTTTGAAGAGAAAAAGATGGTTTCCAAACACACAATAATTGCAAAAATGAGGAACTTTTATTGTTTCTAATGGAAAGAGTTAATTTGGGTCACTTGCCAAGTTGGCAAGATAAGTATTGTTCAACTTAGAGGTAGAAACAATAAAACATATTGTTGTAGAACATGATGAAGGACTCATTTATGTGGATGACCCAAGTGAATATGCCAACAATTTTGATAAGCCTTGGCTTAAAGATAAGCAGAGGGACGAAATGAGGAGAAGAGCTTAAGTGGTAAAGTGCAAAGACTGACCATCTTTACTCAAATCGGAAAGAAGAATTCTCTTCGTAGCTTGATCCTTAACAAGAAAATGAGTAGGGTAAAATTCAAACTATTATCATAGGCAAAATGTTGAACAGAAATTAATGGCTTAGTAATGGATAGAACATGAAGAACATTAGTAAGACAAAAGGATTTATTTGGTGAGTAAAAGAAAGAATTATCAGTGTTGTGGATAGGTAGATAAATACCATTGCCAACCTGCAGTTGATCTACCCCTTTGTATGGATGTACTTGATAAATATCTGAGGGATTTGATGTTACATGGTGTGCTACTCCAGTGTCCGGGAACCAAGATTGACTCAATGAAATTGGTGCTTGATGAGAGAGATATGCAAAAGGATTAATCGTGTGACTGTAGCCCTGAAAGCATGTGTTGGCTAAGTGATTGTTGTCATTGCATATTTGGTAGCAAGATTTGGTGTCAGAAGAGTTCTATCAGGGTTGCCTAGTATTTCAGGAGGATGAAAAATAACCACCTCTTCTAATTCTTCCTATAGAGTTTCTTCCACGACTAGGATTATTAAAGGTATTGTTTTGAGAGGGATCATTAGTGTTGGATCCTTGATTGAAATATGCCATGGTTGGCCAGTGTGTGGCCAGGGTGATATAGTGAGGGAAGATGAGGTGTACCTATGTATGAACTCATGATTTAGAAACAAACTATGAAGCTTAGAATATGTCATGTGTTAAGGCCTTTCAGAAAGAGGGGTTACAAGGTCATTAAAGTCAGAACGGAGACCCTTAAAAATAAAAATATTAAGATTCGCAAGGCAGAGAGATCTATGGATAGTTGCTAACTCATCAGAAATGAATTTAGCCTTTTGAAAATATTGGGTGACAAAAAGATTATATTGCTTGAGATTTTGAAGGGACATATGGAGAATAAGAATTTCAATATTCGAAAGAGCTTTTCCTAGAGCATCCCAAACTTGTTTGGAGGTAGCAAGACCAATAACAATATTGATAAGGTCTCTTCAGAAAGAGAGGATATAAGCAAACTCAATATGAGTTGATCCTGTTGAATTCATTGGGCATGATGGGAATCAATTTTAGGAGTATCTTTTCCTTCGTTGATGATATGGGATGGCGAATACAGCAAAGAACCATCAACATATCTTAATAAATTTTGACCGCTTTAGAAAGGGTAATAATTGAATTTTTCAAAATAAATAATTAGTAGATATTAATTTGATGGAAATAAAATAGTGAACATGGCTAAAAGGGGTCGGAACAGAGGGAGGGAAAGCATTGATTGGAATTTGGGAGGTGGAAGAAGAGGTGTACATGGCAGCTTCTGATATCATATTAAAATACACAAAATAAATGTTTGTCAAGAAGCTTTTTGCTTTCAATGATTTTACATGACTGCAGTATTACATCTAATATAGGAACACTAGTTCTGTGAGGATTATAAGTTGCTAAGGTATTTAGATACACACAAATATACTCATAATAGGTACCCCTTGGAGTTGTATAGTTATCCAACTTCATTAGATAATGATGCCCCAATAATAAGAACAATCAATTCCTTCTATATGTGCAGTGGACTAGAAAGTGATGTTGGAGCTAGAGGTATCAACGGTTTTCTAAAGATTGATTTCACTTATTGAACCGTACCGTATTAACTGTTAGATTCTTTTAGTTAACTTACAGATTTTTATATAAATTTATAATCATATTAAATAATTAGGTAGATTTTTAATTTTATAGAAGTAAAACGAAAAAATATCGAATCATACCTAAATTTTATCTTGAACAGGGTGATGAAAACGACTGCAAGCCAACAACCTAACTCTAAAACTTATCATGCTACTGTGATTAAAATTAAATTCGTTCTAGCATCTCGACTAGTAACTACTTACTAATCTACAAGATATTTCAATGTTCTTAAATATAAAATTATAAAATATTAAATATTTTTCCTCTTGTATGATTTAAATTTCTCTTATAAATACTTAATATTAGTAGACTCTCTTGTCTTCTTGAGTCTCATCTTAGTTAATTTCTTTATGCTCATGTGGTGTAATTTTTTTTTCTTTTCTTAATTTTTATATTTTATACTACCGTAAAATAGTGATATAAATCTCTATTATTGTCATCTTTCATGTTTCCTTAATTTATTACCTTTTAAATAGTAAAAATGCTAAGATAATTTTTTGGTCAAAGTCTTATTAAAAACATGCATGATATCATGTTTTAATTTTTACTTGTAATTTTTATATCACATTTTTTTTAAAAAAAAATATCAAAATTTAATCGAACGATATCAACATTGAAAAAAATCGAGATGATGAGAAAATTTCAAAAAATTAATTTTAATTATATAAAATAAGATAATTTAAAAATTTATGTAATATAAATTTTATAAAAGAATCATTCGAATTGGACAAGGCTCATCTCTGGTACATGATCCCTTCAATTGGTGAGTGCATATTTAATTTTGTGACACCTATCCATTTCAAAATCTAATGGTCAGCAGTTATTTAACTAAAGTAGGCCCTTGAACCATGGTTAAACCTCCTAATTATCTAACTTAGTCCTTTTCTTAGTGGCAGCATCAATTTAGGAGAAAGTCTTGCTAAATAAAATAAACATACGAAAAAATTACTTAAAAATCTCTGGTTAAAAAAATATTTTCTTACCACAAAAATCACGAAGAAACACAACAATTATCAGCAAGAATAGAAAAATATTAAATCATCTAGATGGTACAACCACCAAAGATCACAAGAAAACAGAATATCAGTTGATGAGCAAAAATTTATTTAGAGATTAAGTGAATACCAAAACAGGATCTTCTTCGTTCTTGCACTATCTTTTTTGCGAGATCAAATATGTTTGCTTTTTCTGATTCTCATAGTGAAACAACTAATGTGAATACATATCTAGAATCTGTTCGATAAAATGTCTCAATTGGGTTGTTTGGGAATTTTAAGAGAAAAAATGGTTATTTTACAATACTGAGAAGTTGAAATACTTAAAGCACAAGAAGCAGCTCCAATAGAGGTTACAACTTGATCTACGTAAAGTTTATTTGTTTGTTAACCTTATAAAAATAATGAAGTTCACTAATTTTAGGATGTGATAGTAACAAAGCTTTTTTAGTTAGGACCATTTTGATTAATGAATTCGTTGCAGGAGTAGAAGTCTTTCAATAATTTTTCTTTATTCACTTGATGTTTTAGTATCATGTAGCATTCTTGTGTTAGAAAATTAATAAATTAGAACTTCACTCAGTATGTTGTATTTTGTGATTTAACATCCTCTATATTAGTGTTGTAATTCATCTTCTAATAAAAAAACTAAATTATTTTTCTTTAAAATTTAAGATTAAAGATTATTTGTCTTATTTGTACTTTTTTAATGTGGATTCATGAATATAGCATCAACTGAGTCTCAAGGTGGATATAATGTGTCAATAAAACTTGATATGAAATTTGATTCAGATGAACACGCGTATAAATTTCATAATGAATACACAACTTCAATTGATTTTAGTGTTAGAAAAGAATATGCTAATAGAAATAGAGTCTAGGGGAATATGACTGCAAGAGAATTTACATGTTACAAAGAAGGTTATAGAGGCACAAACAATCGAGATTCGGTGGTGCAAAAGCGGAGAAAGGAAACTAGGACAGAGTGGTTATCTCATATTATTATTAGTCGTCAATTAGGTGGAGTATTTTACATCACTTCATTTGAAGAGAAATACAACTATCCTCTTGTTGATTATTCTTTAGCTCATCTCTTACCATCTCAAAAAAAGATAAAAGTTGCTCAAGCATATGAATTTAACTTATTAGATGATTCAAGAATACGTCTTATAGCTTCATTTGACTATGCTGCTCATCAAGTTGGAGGACAATCTTTTCTAGGTTACACAAAGAGAGATCACAAAAATTATCTTAGGGACAAAAAACAAGAAAGTTTGAAACATGCAGTGGTTCGTAGATTGGTGAATTATTTTGAGAAAAGAATGCTAGAAGATCCTACTTTTTGATTTTCT
This sequence comes from Datura wrightii, assembly GCA_035772735.1. NCBI lineage: Eukaryota > Viridiplantae > Streptophyta > Magnoliopsida > Solanales > Solanaceae > Datura > Datura wrightii. The sequence goes on from JASDFA010000018.1 coordinate 153,666,807, forward strand.
TTATAGTTAGATGTTGATAGTTTGATCACTAATCTATTCTAAGTTGATACAAAGACAATAAGAGATTTTAATATCTATGGAGATGTTGTGTCTTTTGATACAACATATAGGACAAATAACGAGTATCGACCCTTGGCATTATTGGTTGGTTTGAGCAGTCATAGGGAAATGGTCATATTTGGTGCAACTCTCCTATATAAAGAACAAATTGAATCGTTTGAGTGGTTTTTTAAGGCATTCTTTAGTATTATGTCTGCAGGTAAACCATAAATATTCATGACAGACTAAGATCCTGCAATAGATTTTGCTGTCACATCAGTAATGCCTTAGACATATCATTGCCTGTGTGTGTGGCATTTGAAAAAAATGCATTTAAACATCTTCACCATGTCTTTAAAGCTAATTCATCATTTTCGAAAGATTTTAGCAAAATGATTTATGATTATGAGTATGAGGACGAACTTTTAAGTGCATGACTAGATATGCTTGAGAAATATGATCTTGGAGATAATAGTTGGTTGAAAACTACATTTGCTACAAGAGAGAAATGGTTGATGACATATGAAAAAAAATACATTTTTCAGCAGGGTTGTGATTTCGGGCAAAAATAGCATGCCCGAGTGATGCTTTATACCTTAATTTAGTCTTGTTTATCTAATTTATTTTATACATTTTCATGTAATTTTATATAAATGTGAATATATGCGCTTACCAACATGATTAGTCCTTGTTTTGTAGGTTTCAATGATTTTGAGGAACAAATTCATAAGTTGGTGAAGGAGAAGAATGGAGTCAGGAGCAATGGGCGAAAGTTGGCAAGGAGTAGGCCATGGCAAGGCTGGCCGCGCCAGGCAGCGTGCCACGCTGTGCGTGTGCTGCGCCTAGCGCCGTGCCACACTTAGGCCAGACAAGTGAGCAGAGGTGGCAAGAAGGCATCACCAGCGCGCCAGCAACGTGCCACGCCGTGCCAGCTCCGCGACAAGGGACTGCCAACGCGCTGCATCAGCAGCGTGTCACGCCGGAAGCGCGGTGACACTCGGCAGTTTTGGCATCTGGAGGCAATTTCCAGAGAGCCTTCGCGTCACCTCCGTGTTACGGAGGCAATGCTCCGCGATACACTCCATGACACGGAGCCATTCCACGACAGGCTAAATTGTGCACGTTTCTCATTTATTATAAATAGGTCCCTTAGCTCCTAAATCCAATTTGTCACGATTTTATTCTGGAAAACTACCTAGGAGTGAAGGGAGAAGTGGGAGAACTCGTCTAGGGTTTGTCAAATTCCCTTCTCATCTACCAAATTCTTGTAAGTATGTTAATTTAGTTGTAGTTTCTTGTAGTTTTACGAACATGAATGGCTAGAACCCTTCCTCTAGGGTTGAAGCCATGAATTATGACTGTGATTCTATGAAATTGTTTTGGAATTAAGTTATTGATTGTTGCTTCCATCTTACATTCTGGTTTGTTGGTTGTCTTTATGATTAATCACCATGAAAACATATACGTTAGCTTGGGCATAGGCTTGAGAAAGCAGTGACCTAGGTCAGAACAGGAGAATGTGAGGAGCATGTTTATATCTCACGATATAATTTCATGTTAGGATAGAAATATACCTAACACCTTGCTTGGTTGATAAAACGGGGGTATTTAAAGACCGACTTAGGATTATCACATCACCACTCGAAGAAGTAGTTGTGAGGCTAAGTTGAGTTAAATGATTAGACGCATGAAAGTCCCTAATCATTTCCACGTAAACCACAACATAATTGATTGCCCACGAGCTAGAAGTAGCATCCTTGCTCACAATGATGCAGTGAGGCTAGTTTGTCGTGTTTAGAGGCTCGAAAGACCATGAACATGCAATTCCAATTATGTGAAACGACAATCGATAGTTTCATACTTAACCCATTGCAAATCGTAGCATCGCATGATTATCTGGTTTTAACTCTATATTGCTCCTAGAGTGCATTCAAAATATTTCGTTGACCAAATTTAGACTTAATTAAAAATCTCCCTCGAAAACTTCTATAACCAACATTTTTGGTATTTAATATCACACTTGTAATGGATAGTTAGAGGAATGGGTCCAGTCCCTGTGGGTTTGACATTCCGGTTCTTAAAAAGAGCCACTATATTACTTGCACGACCCGTACACTTGCGGACGCACGAATAAGGGTACGTCAAGTTTTTGGCGCCGTTGCCGGGGACTCGGCGAAGTTTTGATAATTTATCTGTTTTTGTGTGATTTTTGAATTTCAAAGTGTTGAGTAACTTGGTCTTAGTCTGATCATTTGCAGGTGACAGGTTGTCCTGCCGAGCTGGATAAAAATAGAGAGCTTGTGGAACCGTTGCTTGAACCTGAACGTCAAATTCATTTGCGAAGGAGAGTATCTCTAGAGAAAAAGTTGAAGAGACTTCAAGAAAAGGTACAATAACAACCACCCGCGGGACAAGCACAATCGATATCGGAAGCAATGACAGCTAGACCAGTTCACGAAGTGGCAATCCCACAAGCAACTAATGTGAACTCTAGCATCCGAAAATCAGAGCCTGGAGGGAACTTTGAACTTAAACAGAACATGGTGCAGCTGCTACATTCTAGTGGTCAATTCACTGTGATGGCACATGAGGACCCGCAGCAGCACTTACAGAGCTTTCTAGAGATAAGTGACACGTTTGTCCCCACCGACGTGTACACAGATTATGTCTGATTGACCCTCTTCCCATTTTCATTATTGGGAGAGGCGAAAAAGTGGCTGAAGGCTGAGCCACCGAACTCCATAACTTCGTGGGATAACTTGGCTAAGAAGTTCCTTATCAGATTCTTTCCTTCAGGCAAGACTGCAAAGTTGAGAAGTGAGATATTAAGTTTCAAGCAGAGGCCTGATGAGAATTTATATTTGGCTTGAGAAAGATTCAAGTCATTATTGAGAGACTTTCCCCATCACCACCAATCAAATGAAGTGCTGGCTCATACCTTTGTAGAAAGTCTAGACCCACACACAAAAATATTACTAGACTCTGCATCGGGTGGGCAAGCCTTGGAGAAGACGTATGATGAGTTGTACACTTTGTTGAACAGAATTGCTCAAGGAAATCCAGAGTGGCACATCGAGTCATCGAGAGGGGCAGGAAAGAGATCAGGGTTGACAAAGGTAGATGGAATGAATGCCTTGGCAGCACAGTTAGCTTCGTTCCAGCATCAGATGATGACTCAGTTCAATAAACTGAGTATGAACCAACAATAAGGCCAGGTTAATGCAGTTCAGCAAGCTCCGAGTTGGTGTGAAATTGGTGGTAATACTAGGCACAATGCAGAATCTTGTGGAGCCAATCCAAAATTAGTCAATTTTGTTGGAAATGTGCATAGGAACAATCAAAATTTTGGGAACAACTCCAACAGAAATTGGCAGAGCCACCCGAGTTTTTCTTGGGGTGGAAACCAAAAGCAGAGTTATATGCACCCTCAACAACAACAGTATCAGCAGAATAGGTAGAATGATGGGCAATTGAGCAACAACATTAAGGAAACATTGCAGAAAATCATGGAGACCCAGACTCAGTTAGTGGAAAATCAAGCGAGGATGGCAACAAACTTAAAGAATCAGCAAATGGCCACCCGCAATCTTGAAAAACAAGTGGGTCAGATAGCGGCGGCTCAAAACATGAGATCGCAAGGGGGATTACCAAGCGACACAGATCCTAATCCCTGTCAGGTCAATGCCATTAGTCTGAGAAGTGGCAAGCAATTAGCTGATGCGGTGCCAAAAGAGCTGAGAAAGGAGGTGCAGCCGGAGTTGGTTAGACCAGGACCATCCACTGACACTGGAGATAATCAGAGTGTTGGGCAACAAAATGCACAATCTTTATTGCAGCCAGCACAAAGACCACCACCACCATTCCCTCAGAAATTCAAAAAGGGCAAGGAGGATGAATGCTTCAAAAAGTTCTTTGAGAGTTTCAAAGAACTTCACATAAATTTGCCTCTTATTGATGTTTTGCAGGGAATGCCCAAGTATGATAAATACTTGAAAGACATGATAGAAAACAAAGTTAGGTTGGTGGATGTCCAGACTGTAACACTGAGGGAGGAGAGCAGTCACAGGGTATTGAGCAAGATTCCAAAGAAGCTGAAAGACCCAGGGAGTTTTATCCTCCCCATACAAATTGGTAAAGCTGAGGTACTATGAGCTTTGTGTGATTTAGGGGCAACAGTTAACCTAATGCCCCTATCCTTATTCACACCCTGGGGTTGGGAAAACCTAGGCCAACGAGGTTGATACTGCATCTGGCTGATAAGTCACGAGTGACACCTGATGGAATAATATAGGACCTTCTCATCAAAGTAGGTAAGTTTATTATACCTGCTGATTTTATTGTCTTAAATTTTCAGGTTGATGACCAGGTACCCCTAGTCTTGGGACGGCCATTCCTGGCCACGAGAGGAGCGGTGATTGATTTGAGAGGAGGGACCCTGAAAATGAGGGTTGAGGATGAAGAAGAACTCTTCCGCGTTTACCAAGAAATGAACCCATCCGCACACTACAGAAACCTTTGTCAGGTTAGTGTGTTGTCAGAGGATGAGTATGGGGTGGAGGATGCCACAGGTGCATGGCCAAAGGCAATGACAAGTGTTCAGCCCGAGTCTGATGAAGGGCTTCAAATTGTGAAGAAGTTGGAGGAAGAGAGGAACAGAGTGGAGGCTGTTTCCTGTAAAAATCAAAAGAAAAGGAGATGGTTCTCGAATGGGAACCCAGGTATGAGGATTTCCTGAAAATGGACAGTCCACGTCGTGCCGCGACGTAAAATCAGGCGCTGCTTGGGAGGCAACCCAAGGGTACCACAGGTACCATTTTAATTTCTTGCATTTGAGTTGATTTTTGTTTATTTTCATCTTGTGTTGTTTTGGTGGAAAGTTAAGCATAGATGGAGGGGAGTCTGAGTACCCTTGGAGGAGGAAGCTAGCAAGCATGGAAGAGAAAAAGTGTGAGGTCAAACACCCACTTGTGCAAGTTGAAGAAAAGCATGCTGTAGCTAGGCCTAAAGGCCTCAGGGAGTATTTCTCACCCTCTTTAAATGTTAACTTGATGCTATGAGGACATAGCATAATTCAAGTGTGGGGTGAAGTAAATTTCAAGGGAAATTTCAAATTTTTGTGCTTAACGATTTTTAGTGAATGTAATGCTTGTGAGAAAATTGAAAATTTTTTGTGAGTTAAGCATGACTTCATCACCCGTTGGTTTTTCTTTTCAGTTCTTTTCCGACGGGGGGTCTTTGAACCAAAGAATAAAAATTTTTTCTTTGTCTGTATATAATGTTTTTACTCATAGTTAGGGACTGTTTCCGACGATGGATGGATGACGATCGTCTTGAGGAAAATTAGTCATTAAGTTTTGGTTTTTGAAACCATAGCTAATTGATGCTTGATGTTCTCGGTATGTGCTATAAATGTTTGTAGGAGGAAAGTATGGTTAGTGTTGAAGCATGCAAGTGGTATAACTTTGTGTGAGACACTTAGGCTCTTGAATTTGACTCGATATGATGGAAGCTTAATTCTGAATTCTTGTGATTAGTTGAGTTAAAAATCTGTTGAGTATGTCTTGAATTGAGCATGTGCCATGAGTGTAAGGTTTTTGATTATTCCATGCTATTGTGGAGTGTCTAGAACTTGCTTGGTGTGTATATAAAACGAAATGAAGGATGTGGACTGTAGGAGATGATTTAGGCATTTTTTTGAATGAAACTAATTTTTATCCCTCACTTCACCTACCTTGAATGTTGAATCCTAGTGAGCCCCATTGTGCCTTAAGCCTATTCTTTGATAGCTACAACAGAAGCTTAATCCATTTTCTTTCATTAGCCTTGAATTTGATCCAAAACTTCGAAGCGCTTAAGTGAAAAATCCAAAAGAGTGAAGGAGTGAGAATTGGGAAAAAGAAGGAAAAGTAACAAGTTGTAAAAGTTGAGAAAAGGACAAAGGTGCACTTGTGTAAAAATGGTTGATTATTAGTAGGGAGTAAGAAAATAAATGAATGAAAAAAAAATATGCTTAAGTACTCCTTACTACTAAGCTGAGTGTGCTTAAGGAAATGGGAACAAGAAGAGAAAATTCAAGATTGAAAAGAATGAGGAGGAAGTAAGAAAAGAGATGTCCTTAAAGCGCTTGGGGGAGATAGTCACTATTACTGGCCAGAATAGTACCTACTCGTCCCTTAGCTTACATTTCAACCCATTAAGTCCTACTTTATCTTACATTCACACATCCTTAAATTAGTGGAATAAAACACTAAGGGCAAGCTTATGGGTCATTACATGATGCATGTGAATTCTTTGTGAGAGTGAGCGTAATTCTATTCATGTACCCACACATGTTGTGGTTTAAAAAGTTTTTGCGTGTGAAAATGGGTAACTCTCTTGCCGTGAGGGCACATGTTGAATGAAGGATATAATTCATGTAGGATTTCTTGATCAGTTGATGCGCATGAGTTTGCTAAGATTGAGAGTCGATTCTTGAGGTTAGGAAGTCTTGGCAGGGTTGTATTACATTTCAATGTTCAAATCGTGCATGCTCTACTTTTAACTTGCTATGTTAAATAATCATTATAGCCGTAGCTTGAATTATTTTGCTAAATTAGCTATGTGTGAGTCTCCATATGCATGAGATATAAAAGTTTGTTCGAGGACGAACAAGGCTTTAAGTGTGGGGTAGGTGATCTCAGGCAAAAATAGCATGTACGAGTGATGCTTTATACCTTAATTTGGTCTTGTTTATCTAATTTATTTTTATACATTTTCATATGATTTTATATAAATGTAAATATATGTGCTAACCAACATGATTAGTCCTTGTTTTGTAGGTTTCAATGATTTTGAGGAACTAATTCATAAGTTGGTGAAGGAGAGGAATGGAGTCGGGAGCAATGGGCGAAAGTCGGCAAGGAGTAGGCCATGGCAAGGCTGGCCGCGCCAGGCAGTGTGCCACGCTGTGCGTGTGCCGTGGCCAGCGTCATGCCACGCCTAGGCTAGGCAAGCGAGTAGAGGCGGCAGGCAGGCAGCACCAGCGCGCCAGTAACGTGCCACGCCGTGCCAGCTCTGCGACAGGGGACTGCCAACGCGCTGCATCAGCAGCGTGTCACGCCGGCAGTGTGGTGACACTCGGCAGTTTTGGCATCCGGAGGCAATTTCCAGAGAGCCTTCGCGTCACCTCCATGTCACGGAGGCAATGCTCCGCGATACACTCCATGACACGGAGCCATTCCACGACAGGCTAAATTGTGCACGTTTCTCATTTATTATAAATAGGTCTCTTAGCTCCTAAATCCAATTTGTCACGATTTTATTCTGGAAAACTACCTAGGAGTGAAGGGAGAAGTGGGAGAACTCGTCTAGGGTTTGTCAAATTCCCTTCTCATCTACCAAATTCTTGTAAGTATGTTAATTTAGTTGTAGTTTCTTGTAGTTTTATGAACATAAATGGCTAGAACTCTTCCTCTAGGGTTGAAGCCATGAATTATGACTGTGATTCTATGAAATTGTTTTGGAATTAAGTTATTGATTGTTGCTTCCTTCTTACATTCTAGATTGTTGGTTGTCTTTATGATTGATCACCATGAAAACATATACGTTAGCTTGGGAATAGGCTTGAGAAAGCAATGACCTAGGTCAGAACAGGAGAATGTGAGGAGCATGTTTATATCTCACGATATAATTTCGTGTTAGGATAGAAATATACCTTACACCTTGCTTGGTTGATAAAACGGGAGTATTTAAAGACCGACTTAGGATTATCACATCACCACTCGAAGAAGTAGTTGTGAGGCTAAGTTGAGTTAAATGATTAGACGCATGAAAGTCCCCAATCATTTCCACGTAAACCACAACATAATTGATTGCCCATGAGCTAGAAGTAGCATCCTCGCTCACAATGATGCAGTGAGGCTAGTTTGTCGTGTTTAGAGGCTCGAAAGACCATGAACATGCAATACTAATTATGTGAAATGACAATCGATAGTTTCATACTTAACCTATTGCAAATCGTAGCATCGCATGATTATCTGGTTTTAACTCTATATTGCTCCTAGAGTGCATTCAGAATATTTCGTTGACCAAATTTAGACTTAATTAAAAATCTCCCTTAAAAATTTCTATAACCAACATTTTCGGTATTTAATATCACACTTGCAATGGATAGTTAGAGGAATGGGTCCAGTCCCTGTGGGTTTGACATTCCAGTTCTTAAAAAGAGCCACTATATTACTTGCACGACCCGTACACTTGCGGACGCGCGAATAAGGGCACGTTAGTATGCAAACCAGACAGTTAAGTGATTAATGTATCTTTGAGGGGATATCTAAAATTTAATTTGGATATTGTTCAATTTTTTAGCATTTTCAAATATCACTAGATGATAAGCGCACCAATCAGAATAAGTCAAATTTTGATATGACTCAAAGAACATCTATTTTAAAGGTTAAACTTCCTTTATTGATTCATACTGGGGGTGTATACACCCCAATTATATATTACATATTTCAAAATGAATGGAAAAAATCATTATTTATTTGCATTAAGGACTTTCATGATGAAGGAGATTTGTGTACATACAATGCTAGCACTTATGTGTTACATTCCATAAGTTTCTAACGTTTAGTCAGCCTATTCGCATGTTAGTTGAGAGTTTTAGAGTGCCATACGTACGAGGAAAGGGCCCGGGGGAAGGCCGAACAGGTTCCAAGTCGGGATTTCACGGGAGGAGGCCGAACGAAGTTGCTTAGAGGGGCAAAGTGGCACGGAGAAGCCCCCTTCGCGTTACCCAAAGTGCCATGGAGCAGAATTAGCGTGATGGACAAAGTGCCACGTTGCCTTGTCTGCTGCCTCAAGTATATAACGACCTCACACTTAGAAGTTAGATTATTATCCAAATAACCTCAGAACAGAGGGAAACAGAGGAAAACATTGGGAGATCGTCCGATTACGCCGCTAAACGCCGTCCAAATCTAAATTAACTCCGGGTAGTGAAGTATAAGGCTACAGAGAGCATCGCTGCGGAGTTATTTTCGTAAAATATGCCCGGGAAATCATCGTCCTGCCGAGCTTAAGTTGATGGAATTGTTCCAAACTAGTGTCAATACGATCACATGCCTAAAGTAAGTATTTCTCTCTTCTATATTCCCGAGAAATTACGAGTTCTTGATCGTCTTTCGATAAGTTGAAGTATAGTTAGTATATATATATAAAAGCTATTGTTTTCTTCGAATATAGTAATGAAGTTAGCCCTATTCTTTCGCTAATATGATTATATTTGAGAAGGGCAGTTGAACACGAGCCGAAACTCGCTAGTTAATCGGTAAACAGCGAACGAGGTATGTTAAAGAATTTTCTTTTGGCAAGTTAGTTTCTTCAGCATAATAGTCCAGTATGAATTCCAGCAAAGCATGTCAGGAGTATGTTATCATGTCTAGTTGTTGTTGTTGTCATTCGAGACTCATAATTTGTAATTTTTTGGGCTGGATTACACCTGTATAGCTTCCGTGACTACCCTAAGGGTTAATAGCTGTGTCGCCGCCCGCAAGGAGAGAGATTACGTCACTCTACGGAGCGACATGCCATCGGCAAGGGACAAAGATGGGGATCCAGATCCTCATATGTCGTGGTTGGCCTTATACACACCCTCGCCGAGCTTTTACGCCCGGGGTGTAGATATCAAGAGTTTTTCGGACTCAGACACAGCTACAGTCAGGGACAGATCGGGCCCAGTTGCAGACCCAAGGGATCGGAAGGACGCTTATAGCTGGAAGTTGACTTAGTATGATCTTGATAGGGGTATATAGATTGAGGTGTACTCACTAGGGTTAATTGGGTCCCAGGTGGGTCATTCTGTGCTAATTGTACTTTCTAACTTATGGGAGCCAGGTACGATTTATGTTTGCTTTAGTTACTGATAGTTAGACAATAAGACACCTCGCTTGTCAGGTATGACCCCTACCCTCCTTATTACAGCTATGTTTAGCCCTGATTTCACTACTTCAGTCATCTTCAGTTCATTTTCTTTACTTCAGTCATTGTCAGTTTTATTTCCTTGCTTTCAGTTATTTAAAGTTGTTACCTTACATATTCAGTACCTGTGGTACTGACGCCCTCTTTTGGGGCGCTGCATTACTTTCCTGCAGGTACAAATAGACGAGGAGCAGGTCCTTCGTAGTTTCAGTCAGCCGTACAGAACCGTTTGCCTGGAGCTTGTGTGATAGAGGTTTATTCCTTTTATTTGTACTATATGGGTAGGTAGGGGCCCTGTCCCGACCATCTTATTACTCTTAGAGGCTTGCAGATTGTGTTACTTCCCTGTGGTTAGATGATATCGGCCGTGTGAGGCCCATATGTATTTTATATTATGTGTGTTCGCCGTGTGAGGCCCTTTTTAGCTGTTGATTGGTGGCCTTGTCGGTCATAGTTCAGTTTAGCATCTGATTTTACTTTCCAGTTATAACTAGATATCATGGTGGCCTTGTTCGCCCGCATAGGATTCCCTATGATTGTTTGTCTCTGATTAGCTGTTTATTTTTCACAGGTGGCTATAGGCCTTGTCGACTGGGGGTTGTATTTATAGCCACTATATAGCCAGTTGTTTTCTTGATTTTAGAGTTAGAGTCAGCCCTGCACCAGAGGTGCTTAGGCTCAGTCAGTTCAGCAGTTCAGGTCCTAGTAGGGCACCAAGTGCCAGTCATGCCTCCCAAGGCGGGGCGTGGCAAACTTGGTATCAGAGCAGGTCGTATCCCAGGGAGTTTGCAAGCCGTGCTAAGTAGAGTCTTGTCTATGGATGTGTTTTACACCACATACTATAGGCAAGAGGCATCAAGGCATGATAGGATGGTTACTATTTCTTATTATGCAGTAGTGCTATAGAGTGGTACAGTATAGGGTTGAGTCCCTAAGGTCATTAGACTCTTTTGCTTTCAGAGAAATGTCGGATCAGTGACACCCTACAACAGGCAGGAGGCTAGATGTAGCAGCGGAAGAGGGCACCAGCAGGATGCCTCAGCCTCGGTCAGAATTGGCCTAATCTGAAAGACGATACAGTGGTATCATCTCGACCTCCCCAGCAGTCTCCACCACGTCAGGAGCCGCTTGGGACGGCCGGTGTGATGGAACCGCTTTCGGTAGTTTCTATACCCGTACCATCCGACCAGGAGGTCAGGAGCGCCGGTGGTTATGCTAGCCCAGATGATGGCTGCTTTGCGCCAGCCAGTGCCCCCTACAACTACAGAATCCTTTGGAGGGACTGGTAGCTCGAGGGTCCGAGAGTTCCTAGCACTAAGTCCCCCGCAATTCACAGGGACAGATCGGACCGAGGACCCTCAGGACTTCTTAGACCAGATGCAGAGGATTTTCAAGGTGATGCATGCTACACCTACAGAGTCGGTTGAGTTGGCGGTATTTTATCTATGGGACATTGTCGTGCTGTGGTATGAGAGTTGGGAAAGGTCTCGAGGGAGAGATGTTTCCCCTTTGACCTGGCCCAGCTTCTCAGAGGCTTTCTTGGATCATTACCTATCGTGGTAGATTCGACAGGCCCGGGTTGATCAGTTCCTACACTTGGAGCAGGGGTCGATGAGTGTCCAAGAATATTCCATGCGGTTTGATTCCTTGGATCGTTATGCGCCAGCTTTTGTGGACACCATGCCAGCTAGGGTACACCGCTTTATTATGGGGCTGAACCCAAAATATGTTGAGACCTGCATCACAACCACATTGCGAGAGGATATGGATATTGCCCATGTGCAGGCTTTTGCTCAGAATATTGAGGGTATCAGACAGCGGCAATGGGAGATTTGGAGGATAAGTCAGGAGTAGCACCGCAGGGACAGACTGGGTGAATTACAGGAGGAATCTTGGGGAGGACCTAGGCCACGGTTATCAGATAGGCCGCCTAGACTCCCGCCTCCATGACAGCGGCATAGGAACAGGTCTAGTCGCCGAGGGAAGCCAGAGACCGCGAAGGTTAGCGAACAGTAGGTTCACAGCAGCAGAGAGGAGGGGAGCAGAGTGGGTTTACGATACCACTTTGCCCTATTTGCAGTTGACACCACTCTGGAGCATGCAAGTATGGTTCCACAGCATGCTACATTTGTGGACAGGAGGGTTATCAGATGAAGAATTGTCCAGCTAGGGGTCAGGGTGACCGAGATCGACAGGATAGGTCCTCGGTAGGATCATAAGCTCCAGTATCCCCGGCAGGGTGTAGGCCCTCAGTTTCAGCCAACAGAGGCCGAAGCAGATCAGGGGCCTCCAGTTTAGGTGCCGGCATAGACTGTACTTATGCACTACCGGGGCGACAGGATCCAGAGTCTTGAACAGATATTGTGACAGGTATGCTAAACATTTGCTCTCATCCTGCTTATGTGTTGATAGATCCATGATCCACCTTGTCCTATGTTACACCGTTAGTGGCTTGAAAGTTTAGTATTATATAGGAATTGCTTCAGCGACCTTTCTCAATGTCTACGCCCGTTGGTGACTCTATTATACCCAGAAGGGTCTATCGGGGGTGTACAGGAGAGGTTGCCAGTCGTCAGACTATGACAGACTTGATAGAACTAGAAATGGTTGATTTTGATGCCATTATGGGTATGGATTGACTAGCTCCATGCTATGCCAATGTCGAATGTTGGACCAAGATTGTCGGATTCCACTTTTCAGGGGAGGCAGTACGGGAGTGGAAAGGTAGTACAGCCACGTCAAAAGGTAGGTTTATTTCCTATCTTCGGGTGATAAAATTGATAGCAAAAGGGTGCATTTATCATATTGTCAGAGTTCAGGATGTTCAGGTAGAGCCTCCGACCCTTCAGTCTATTCCAGTGGTTAATGAATTTCCCGACGTACTTCCAGATGAGCTTCCTGGTATTCCCCTAGAAAGGGAAATTGAATTTGCAATCGATCTATTACCAGGCACTCAACCTATATCTATTCCTCCATATCGGATGGCTCCTGCTGAACTGAGAGAACTAAAGGAACAATTAAAGGACTTGCTAGACAAGGGCTTTATCAGGCCTAGTACCTCACCATGGGGTGCTCCAGTTCTGTTCATATGGAAGAAGGACGGCTCCCTTCGTATGTGTGTAGATTATCGGCAGCTGAATAAAGTCACTATCAAGAATAAGTACACGCTTCCTAGAATAGGTGATTTGTTTGATCAGCTACAGGGAGCGAGATATTTTTCAATGATTGACTTAAGATCAGGATATCATCAGGTTTGGGTTCGTGAAAGAGATATTCCAAAGACTGCCTTCAGGACCAAATATGGCCACTTCGAATTTTTAGTCATGTCCTTTGGACTGACAAATGCCCCAGCAGTGTTCAAGAACCTGATGAACAACATTTTCGGACCATACCTGGACTTATTCGTGATAGTATTTATCGATGATATTCTGGTGTATTCCCGCTCAGAGGCAGATCACCAGAATCATCTACGGAAAGTGCTCTTGATTCTTAGAGATCGCCAGCTATATGCGAAGTTTTCTAAATGTGAAATTTGGCTGAATTCACTGGCCTTCTTAGGCCATATTGTGTCAGATGCTGGTAGATACATAGAAGATAGAGGCCGTGAAAACATGGCCTAGACCTACCACTCCGACTGAGGTACGTAGTTTCCTGGGGTTAGCCTGGTATTACAGAAGGTTCATGGAAGGATTTTCCACTTTAGCAGCACCTTTAACCAAATTGACGTAGAAGGCAGCAAAATTCCATTGGACTGAGGCATGTGAGCAGAGCTTTTAGGAACTGAAAGACAGATTAACATCAACACCGGTGCTAGCATTTCCAGAAGGAACAGAGGGTTATACAGTCTATTGTGACGCTTCGGGTGTTGGGTTAGGATGTGTTTTGATGCAGCATGGTAAGGTGATTGCCTATGCTTCCAGGCAGCTGAGGAAGCATGAGAAGAACTACCATACCCATGACTTGGAGTTAGCCGCGGTTATTCATGCCTTTAAAATATGGAGACACTACCTGTATGGCGTCTACGTAGATATTTTCACTGATAACAAAAGCCTGTAGTATATTTTCACCCAGAAAGAGTTGAATCTACAGCAGTGTCGCTGGTTGGAGTTGTTAAAGGATTATGATGTGAATATTTTATATCACCCAAGAAGGGCCAATGTTGTAGTAGATGCCCTTAGTCGCAAATCCATGGGAAGCCTGGCATATTTACAGCCTAAGCAGCAGGAATTGGCCTGAGAATTGAATTAGCTAGCTAGTTTAGCCATCTGTATAGTAGATTCAGGAGACAATGGGGTAGTAATTCAGAATACGACAGTATCATCATTGGTTGTGGAAGTGAAAGAACGACAGTATGAAGATCCTAGCCTCGTTTAGCTCAGAAATAGGGTCTAGCAAGGGGAAGTGACAGATATTCAGGTAACCGAGGACGAAGTTTTGAGATATAGGGATCGCCTCTACGTTTCACATGTGGCAGGTCTTCGCCAACAAATTATGGGCGAAGTACACTATGCCTGTTACTCTCTCCATCCAGGTTCGACAAAAATGTACCATGACGTAAAATGGATTTACTGGTGGCCGGGAATGAAAAAGGGGATAGTAGAATTTGTAGCTCAATGTCCCAATTGCCAACAGGTGAAAGCTGAACATCAGAAATCAGGTGGACTGACATAGGATATAGTCGTGCCTTTATGGAAATGAGAGGCAGTTAATATGAATTTCGTAGTAGGTTTACCTCGTACCTGGCGTAAATATGATTCTATCTGGGTAATTGTTGACAGGTTGACAAAATCAGCTCACTTTCTGCTAGTAAGGGCTACCTTTTTAGCCAAAGACTACATTGAACTGTATATTCGAGAAATAGTCAGATTACATGGTGTCCCAGTATCTATCATTTCTGACAGGGGAGCACAATTCACAGCTAAATTTTGGCAGTCTTTTTAGAGGGGCCTGGGGATGCAGGTTAACCTGAGCATAGCCTTCCATCCTCAGACAGACGGGCAGGCAGAACGTACAATCCAGACGCTCGAGGATATGTTACGGGCGTGTGTGCTTTTGGAGGCAGTTGGATGAACATCTACCGCTTATTGAATTTACCTACAATAACAGTTATAATTCAACAATTCAGATGGCGCCTTATGAAGCGTTATATGGGCGGAAGTGCAGGTCTCTAGCTGGTTGGCTTGAGGTAGGAGAATCAGCATTGATTGGGCCAGAATTATTCATCAGTCAGAAGAGAAAGTAAAGCTTATCAGGGAACATCTGCTGATGGCTCAGAGCCGCTAGAAATCTTATGCTGATGTATGGAGAAGAAACCTAGAATTTAATGTAGGTGACTGGGTATTCCTAAAGGTTTCACCGATGAAGGGTGTGACAAGATTTGGTAAGAAAGGCAAGCTTATCCTGAGGTTATTGGGCCTTATCAGATTCACTGAAGGATAGGCCAGGTAGCTTATGAATTGGATTTACCTCCAGAATTAGAATCTGTTCACCCAGTTTTTTATGTATCAATGTTGAGGAAGTGCATAGGAGATCCCTCCCGGATTGTCCCAGTCAAAGACGTCCAAATCACTGAGGAGTTAGCTTATGAAGAAGCTCCAGTAGCCATACTAGATCGGCAGATCTGTAGACTAAGAATGAAAGATATTGCTTCCGTTAAAGTGTTATGGCGGAGTAAGAACCGAGAGGAGATGACCTGGGAGGCAGAAGATGATATGAAAACCAGATATCCTCAGTTATTTCAGACTTAGTTAGATTGTGTAGCTAGAGGTATGTTGCTGTTGTTGTTTCATAAGTTGCATTATATACATGTATATGTGGAGTAGTTGACTTCAGTCTATTGTGAAATGAATGCCATAGTATTGTGTGGAGTACCTGTATTGGACTTTTCTGCGTTTTAGGGTTTTTGGATAGTCCATATTACAGGGGAGACTCTGCCGAAATTTTTCCAGAATAAGTAATTACAAGAGTTAAGATTTCTAAGGCTAGAGTAAGACATTCGAGGATGAATGTTCTTAAAGGGAGGAGAATGTTTATACCCCGTAAGTTTATAACATTTAGTCGGCTTATTCGCATGTTGGTTGAGAGTTTTAGAGTGCCATATGTATGAGGAAAGGACCCTGGGAAAGGCAGAACGGTTTTCAAGTAGGGATTTCACGGGAGGAGGCTGAACCAAGTTGCCCAGAGGGGCAAAGTGGCACGGAGCAGCCCCCTCCGCGTTACCCAGAGTGGCACGAAGCAGAATCAGCACGATAGGCAGAGTGTCACATTGCCTTGTATGCTGCCTCAAGTATATAAAGGCCTCGCACTTAGAAGTTAGATTATTATCCAAATAACCTCGCCAGAACAGAGGGAAACTGAGGAAAACATTGGGAAATTATCCGATTACGCCGCTAAACGCCATCCAAATCTAAATTAACTCTGGGTAGTGAAGTATAAGGCTGCATAGAGCATCACTGCGGTGTTATTTTCATAAAATACGTCCGGAAAATCGTCGTCCTACCGAGCTTAAGTTGATGGAGTTGTTCCAAACTAGTGTCAATATGATCATGTGCCTAAAGTAAGCATTTATCTCTTCTAGATTCCCGAGAAATTATGAGTTCTTGATCATCTTTCGATAAGTTGAAGTATAGTCAGTATATATATATATATATAAAAGATATTGTTTTCTTCAAATATAGTAATGAAGTTAGTCCTATCTTCCGCTAATATGATTACAATTGAGAAGGGCAGTTGAAAATGAGCCGAAACTCACCAGTTAATCGGTAAACAATGAACGAGGCATGTTAAGGCATTTTCTTTTGGCAAGTTAGTTTCTTCAGCATAATAGTCCAGTATGAAAGCATGTCAGGAGTATGTTATCATGTCTAGTTGTTGTTGTCAGTCGAGACTCGTAATTTGTATTGTTTTGGGCTGGATTACACTTGTATAGCTTTCGTGACCGCCCTAGGGTTAATAGCTGTGTCGCCGCCCGCAAGGGGCAAGATTATTTCGCTCTACGAAGCGGCATGCCGTCCGCAAGGGATGAAGATGGGGATCTAGATCCTCATATGCTGTGGTTGTCTTTATACACACCCCCGTTGAGCACTTACGCTCGGGGTGTAGATATCAGGAGTCCTCCAGACTCAGACACAGCTACAGTTAGGGGCCGAGCGGGCCCAGTTGTAGATCCAGAGGATCGGCAGGACGCTTATAGCTGGTAGTTAACTTAGTATGATCTAGATTGGGGTATATAGATTGAGGTGTACTCACTAGGGATAATGGGGGCCCAGGTGGGTTCTTCTGTGCTAATTATACCTTCCGGCTTATGGGAGCCAGGTAAGGTTTATGTTTGGTTTAGTTACTGATAGTTAGACAATAAGACGCCTCATTTGTCAGGTATGACCCCTACCCTCCTTATTATAGTTGTGTTTAGCCCTGATTTCACTACTTCAGTCATCTTCAGTCCGTTTTCTTTACTTCAGTCGTTGTCAGTTCTATTTCCTTACTTTCAGTTATTTAAAGTTGCTGCCTTACATATTCAGTACCTATGGTACTGAAGCCCTCTTCTAGGGCTCTGCATTACTTGCCTGCTGGTACAGATAGACGAGTAGCAGGTCCTCGTAGTTCCAGTCAGCTGTACAGAACCGTCAACTCCCTTCTTCTAGAGCTTGTGTGATAGAGAATTATTCCTTTTATTTGTTCAGTATGGGTAGGTCGGGGCCCTGTCCCGACCATCTTATTACTCCTAGAGGCTTGCAGATTTTGTTACTTCCCTGTGGTTAGATGATATCGGTCGTGTGGGGTCCATATGTGTTTTATATTATGTGTGTTGGCCGTGTGGGGGCCTATTTAGTTGTTGATTGATGGCCTTGTCGGTCATAGTTCAGTTTAACATCTGATTTTACTTTTCAGTTATAGCTAGATATCATGGTGTCCTTATCGGCCCGCACAGGATTCCCTATGATTGTTTGTCTCTGGTTAGCTGTTTATTTTTCACAGGTGGCTATAGGCCTTGTCGGCCGGGGGTTGTATTTATAGCCGCTATATAGCCCATTGTTTTATCGATTCTAGAGTTAGAGTCAGCGTCCTGCACCAGAGGTACTTAGACTCAGTCAGTTCAGCAGTTCAGGTCCTAGTAGGGCACCAGGTGCCAGTCATGCCTCCCATGACGGGGCGTGACATTATGAATGTGTTAAGAAGCATGCAATAGTCGTCAAGTAATCAATAGCTCAAGTTTCTTGTAGCTGCAAAATGTTTGAGTTTATGAGTAACTACGCAGACATGCTTTAATGACCCTTGATAATGTGAAGTATATGATTCCTATACTAAAGAGATGTACAAAAGATGTTACAAGCATGTATGAGATATATATCAATCTAGTAGGAAAAGACTCTAATCCTAAAGTTGAAGTTATTGCGAGGTATACTGGTATAGACCTTTATGCCAATTTTTTATTCAAATTTCAAGTGAAACTTCTGAATCCAAAGAAGGATATGAATTGGCTGCAAAATGTGCGAACGAGAGAATTAATAAAGTGAAATGATGTAAAAAAGAAAAACGGATCATACGAAGAGTCGACTCCAAGAAATAATATCCAAAATGAACTGAATGAGATAATATTTATTGATAGTACAAATATCACAAAAGTGACTAGGTTAAAAAGGAAGAAACCAACTCGTCGTTCTAACAATCGACTAAAGAGTTTTATGAAAAAGACTAAGAGGAAAAATAAGACTTCATTGCCAAAATTTCCTCTTAGCCAAACAAACCAACAATTAGATAACTTTTCATCTCTTCAAGTCTCACTTCCTTCTTTATCAGATGCATCAATAATTATGGTATGTCACGATATCTAAATTTTTTTAAATTTATTATAATATAAAATATTTATATCTGTCCTTTAAATAATAGGGAGTGGTGGAAGGAAGCTTTCTTCCATGGTGCTCTTCACAATTGTGTCAAGTATCATCTCATGAAAATTTGACTCAACTTTTAAGAGTTAGTGAACAAAGTCTATGATGCTTATCTTTTTTCTTCTAATAAGTAAAGATACTCATATCAATATATATCTTTCCTTAACTAATTGCAGGATGCTTTATTTCATGATTTAAACAAGTGATCTCAATGTTGATTAAGGCAACTTTGAAAAGGCAGAGGTTTCATGGTGCACTGATTTATGTAATTATAGTCTTAATCTTAAAATTCAAAATGTTGTTTGCATCCTTTGTTAATAATATTTTTTTCCTTTTTAGCATCAAAGTTGCACCTTAACTTTCATTACCAACTTTGAAAAATTCTACTTTGTAGTAAAAAATTAGCTTGTACATAGAAAAGACTTTTCTTTAGCATTTGATCAAATGTAAGAATTTAATAAACATACTTTTGCATTGGATATAGGGTGTGTGTGTGTATGTATATATATAATAGCCATGGGATGTAGTAGTCAAAACACTTTTTTCTGGTGGAGATTAATTAATCATAGTATCTTTTAATATTTACAAAGAGGTGCAATTGCATATGCCTTGTTTGTCCAGTTTTGTGTTGCATTGGTTAAGCTCGTGCCACTGTTTTGCTCTATTTTTTGATTTTTTTGGTTAGCTGAAACTTTTTCTTGTTTATATTTTTTATTTGTTGTGTTTGGTTAACTGAAGCTTTATGCCTCGATTATTTTGTTTCTCTGTTTAGCTAAAGTATTTGGCTGGCTATGCTTCTAATTTAGCACATATAATAGATCACGAAGTTTATTTGCAATCTGTCAAATATATTATGATGAGCATTAAATGTTTTGTTCGCTATTTGTTTGTTATTTTGGAGGTTTTGATTTTATGTTCCCCCTCTGTACTCGTTTTCTTTTTTAGTAAATAAGGTAGGGAGAACATCAAACTCCATTACCTCAAAAGGTGAAAGCCTGGGTTGATAACTTTAAACAAAATTGGTCAAACTCGTCCAAAATTTCAGTGATTTGAAAAAACTTAAAGAAACAAGGACAACTATAAACAGAGACCACTCTTATTTTTTTTAAACCATTACAAATCAAAGTATTATAAAAAGAAAGTAACAATAGCTCAAATTCATCGTAGTTCAATGTTACATATTTAATTTTGTATGTAATATAAATTTTTGCTGGTATTAAAGATTAATATCTATATAATGTTGAAGGATTGAAGACCAATCTCTGGAGAGAAAATTATAGAAATGACTACATTTAGATCGAAAATAGGCTGAAGTAGCAACATTTTTATTATTTACATAAAATGATAATATTTTATGTGTCATGTGTTGTATTTCGATTATATAAAATGGTTAAATACATATATGAAGATGGAGTTAGGTGAGTGATTTTAGGAATTGTGTTTCTTTTAAATTGTCAGGTACAGTTATTCACGCCATTCATTATAATTAATACATTCCATAATTATTAGGACTCTAAAAATAGATGAAATTCAAATTTTATATTACCACCTTGTATAGAAAATTTGAAAATTGCTATATATTTTCCTTCCACAACATATATGCTACGCCTCCGGTGCACGTGCAAGTGCATGCGGTCGTGTAAGTAATATGGTGAATCTAAAGAGACGGATGTTGAACCCATATGGACTGGATTTTAAGTGAATTAACAAGTTCAAGTATCAATTCAAAAATTTTAAAGGGCTAATTTTTCAAGATTTAAAGTTTGCTTGTTTCTAAATCTAAAGACGATTACAAATTTAAGTGAAAATAGTATTGAGAAGAATTCAAGGCTAAGGTCAAATATTTATGTAATGCTACATTCATATTGGTTCAAGTATTTTCTTTTATTTGTTGTCTCACAATATAATTTCCATGTTCATAGTCTTTCGAGCCTCTAAACAGAATTGAATTAGCCTTACAACTACATCGTTGAGCGGAGATGTGACAACCTAATTCATATGTAATTATCTGTGCTGAGTGATTTATGGGGTTAATGCCCTTGATTATGGACTTTCAAACCTCTAACCATTTAACCTAAATTGTCTTCACAACTACATCAAAGAGTAGTGATGTGGAAATCCCTAATTCAGTGTTTAGATATCTTCCCCTTTAATAACCAATCAAGACGAATTAGGTATATTGTTATCCTAACCATGAATCAGCCCTAAAGTCTTTACTCACTTCTTGATCCTAGTTCTATCCTAGGTTTTTCTCTTTCGAGTTTGCCTATGATTAACAATGGCATTTCAATGGTAATCAAGCATTACAATGATTAAAAATGAGAATGCAAAAACTAACAACAATGAAAACTTGAACCAAATGAAAATTAAGCGATGATGTGGCCTCAACCCTAGAAGAAAGATTTTAGCCACTCGTGCTAATACAAGAATTCATCATAATGTTTGAATTCATAAAATACAAGAGTGAAAAAATGAAAGAAAAACGAACCCTAGATAGAGTTTCCTCCGTTCTCTCTCTGCTCCTCAGTGTTTTTCAGAATAATACGTGATAAAAACATAAAATAATCCAAGTGTTCTATTTATAATGTGCAAATTTTTGTTATGCACAAATTACCTCCGTGCCATGCTGCGCATCATGACAAGGCAATGGCGTAACATGGAGCCATCGCATAGGCTTACTGGAATTTGGCATCAGGCATAACACGGGCACAGTCGGGCAGGCGTGACACGACGCCTCTCACTTGGCGTGGCACGGTTGTAACGCGCAGCAGCGTCTAGAATTACATGGATGTAACGCGCATGCACACTGCTTCGCCTGCTCCTCGCACGTGCACGCATGGGCATGACATGGCGCCTGGCACATAGGTCAGCCAGCGTGGTATGCTGGGCTGTGCAGCGGCTCACTTTTCGTGCCAACTTCATGCAATCTTCCTCAAAACTCCTTCAAAGATTCCTTCTTGCCCATGCATCATCATATTAAGTCCATCCTTAGCATATTTCACTTGCAAATATGGCTAATCACATTGGTTAGTCCATGCAAACAATTATAAGCACAATTACATGAGATGATACTAAAAATAAGATAAAAAGATGACTAAAGCTTGGGTATAAATATCACTTGGGCATGTAAATATTTTCAAGATCAGTATGTTATATCCTTCATTCGAATCGATCCAGGTATATATTACAATTTATAGTATATTTGAATTTTTCAAATAAATAGAGGATGGCAAGTATGATTTTTATTGTTTTTCACAAATAATTTTTTTCGGCTTATATATTACGAATTATATCAGAACTATTTAGTTTGTTCACTATTTTTTTTAATTTAAAAAATTAAATTGATAGTTATTGATGAGAAACATAATAGTACTGATAAAATATTCTAGGAGATGGAATGAAGATAATCGCTATATTGGATACAAAGTAGAGGGAATTGTATTTAAGGAATATTCTTTTAATAGGGAATTGGTTAATATGATTGTCAGCCAGCTTGGAATTGATTTGCAGTTGAAATTAATTAAGTTGAAATATAATATTGAAGGGACAAATTCACCTATGAAAATACATAATGACATGGTGTTAAGGTATACATACAATTAAGGAAGGAGTCAATTGATTTTGGTATGTGTCCATTTTGTGTTAATGTTTTCAATTGAGAAATCGAAAATAATATAGAATCTGACACATTAATGGATACAAATGATAGATTGTCAATGGTGATTGCAGATCCCTATGTACCATGTATCAAAGTTGAGAAGAATACTATTTTTGATAAGTATCAAAAGGAAATGGTTGTTAATTAGGTATATAAGGACAAGGCAACTTTGAAATATGTGATGAGAAACTATGCAATTACTAAAAGATTTCAATTTAGAACAAAGAAGATAAATGCTCAAAGGTATTTATATTTCTATTTAATTGTAATTGTTAATGGAGAAAGTATTATTTTTTAATGATTATATATTGTGTTGTATTTATTTTATATATATTTGTATTCAAGTGTAAACACAAAATAAAAGTATCATGGTAATATATCTAACAATAAATCTTTGTTTTAAAACTTCAATGCAGTTATACTATTGTATATGTGGACAATGACTTCATATGGTTTATTGTAAGGATTGCCTTAGGCGAATCTCATATTGGTTTAGGCAAATCCCACATCGACTGGGGAGGAGAACAAAAGAGTGATTTATAAGTGCTTGGATACCTTTCCCTTGTAGACGCATTTTAAAATCGTGAGGGGCGAAGGCTCCTAAGTGGATAATTTCTACAAGCGGTGTCCTGGGCTGTTACAGTTGATATCAGAGCCGGTGCCGGACCGATGGTGGGAAAAATCCGGTGGTGGGGCAAACCTCAGCGAAATCCCAAGGGAGGGTGAGTGTAAGGCTTGCCTTAGGCGAATCCCACATCGGCTGGGGAAGAGAACAAAAGAGTGCTTTATAAGTGCTTGGATACCTTTTCCTTGAGACTAGTTTTAAGACCGTGAGGGACGAAGGCTTCAAAGCGGACAATTTTTACAAGCGGTGACCTGGGCTGTTACATTTATGAAGGCTTCTAGAATTAACACTTCAGGTATGTTCAGAATTAGGGAATTCTACGATAAACATATGTATAGCTTGAAGGACAAGGTGTACTCCCAGCGGCAGGAAATAAATAATCTAATAGGTGGAATAGTGAAGCCTAAAATAATGAACCATAAGAGAAAATACACCCCAAAAGATATTAAGGATGATGTTAAGTTGAACCTCAGTGTAGATGTGTCGTACATGTTAGCTTGGTGAGCTAAAGAAAAGGCTTTAAAATTATTAAAGGGAGAACCATCTGAGTCTTACAATAAATTTCCCGATTACTTATATATTTTGAATAAAACATACCCTGGATCACATATACGGATGAAGAAAACACATGACAATGAATCTTAGTATTTGTTTGTTGCATTATTTTTTTATCAAAGGATTTGATTATTGTAGATCGATCATAATGGTTGATGGCAGTCACCTTAAAGGACAATTTAATGAGACATTTGTATGTGCTAGTAGCTCTAGATGGAGTAGGTAATCTGTATGTATATTATGTATTTCTATGTATTTATTAATTTTAATTTACTTAGATATGCACCATGTTATTTGTATTTATATTAATCCAGTTGAATGAGTGGGAAATATATTACCTCTTGCTTATGGTGTTGTGGATTCGGAGAATGATGTTTCTTGGACTTGGTTCTTTGAACAATTCATAGAGGCTTATGGAAATAGAGAAAACATGTATGTTGTATCTAATAGAAATGAGAGTATTATCAAGAGTGTTTCAAGGATGTACAATTTTGTGCAGCATTACGCTGACATATGGCATTTTTGGAATAATGTTCAAAAAAAGTATTGAAAATCCCAGGAGCAATTATCAGAAGTTTTTAATATAATGGCCAAAGCATATATAAAAACAGAATTTGATATATTAATGGATAACGTTGAGATTGTTGATGTGAGAGTAAAGAAATATTTGGAGTTGGAAGGATACGATAAGTGGGCAAGATTGTATGCACTAGTTCATTGGGGTTGGACAATGACATTAAATATAGCGGAGTCGATTAATTCAGCACTTGTATCTGCAAGAGAATTGCCAATTTATGAATTTCGTGAGGAAGTTAGGTTGATATTTGCAAGATGGAATTGCACCAATAAAAGAAATGCAACTTTCACATTCATGCTACTCGCAGAGAAATCTCATGAATTGTTAATACTTAATGAGACTAAATGTACATGGATGACGGTATATCTTTTTAAAATTACTGATTTTAATATATTGTCATTATATTAATCTATTATATTGTTAATTTTTTTATTGATTATACTTTTAACATTATTAAAAGTTGTACCATCCATTGAATATATACACACTATGTATGATGATGGAAAAAGATTTATAGTTTGCTTTGAGAAGAAAACATGTACCTGTGTAAGGTTTCAAGTGATAAAATACCGTGTCCACATGCATGGACTGCTTTGAAGAGAGAAAATATAGAATCAAATAAATATTGCTCATAATTATTTAAGTCATGTATTCTGTTGAAGACGTATGAAGTTTCTCTGATCCCTCTTCCTGATAAGACAGACTAAAATATACCTGAATACATTTTGAGAGACAAAGTACTGCCACCTAAATATTGAAGACCTCCTGCAAGACCAAAAAAGAAATGCGAAAAATCACATAAAGAGTTATTTGGGAAGAAGAATTTAAATTCACGTAGTAGTTGTGAATTTTCTGGTCACAATAGGCGTTTTTGTAGGAATGCACCGCGTATTGCTTAATTGTCACTTTTGATTTGAGAAAATAAATAAAACATTCTTCTATTTTATTTTTTCTAATAAATATAGCTTCTATTATTTCATATATTGTGTGTGATGATATTACTCTTCTATTGTTTTTTGATTTTGTATCGTTTAATTTATAATTTTTTTTGCAACTACAGAATCATTTAAGTTAGTTTAGTTTAATGTGCATTATTTATTGTATATGTATATAATATATTTAGATGTTTAGATGTCATAGTTTTGTATGTAATTTTAATATAAATATATACTGTATAACTTAACTTAATATAACATTTAAACTGACAATCCTTCTGTAAGAAATAAAAAATACAAGCACAATAATTATTATATTTGTATGTGTGTACTGATAAATATAATGTATGTGTATATAATGTATTTATATTTTGACAGGCTGCCTATTCAAATATTTACTTGCCATGATTTTTGTATTTGGTTTTACAATTGATATAAACTGTATACTATTTGTATTTATATGTATAAACCTTTTTGTATTTACTTAAGTTATTTAAATTCTTACTAAAAGATGATATTATAATATAAAAAGAAGTAATCATATATAAATTATTATATATCGCTAAAAAAATTATATTATATATTGATATATCAAGAAAATGAGTTTGATAACAATTACGATACCACATACATGCCACTTCCAATAAGATAAAAGTTAAATATCTATCTTTAAATACAAAAAGAAATATGAGCTTCAAACCTATGAAAGTATAATTGTAACACTACTACTACACTCCACAATTGGTCTGATTTCCTCAGAGGTGCCTCATCATCGCTCATGGAATCAGCTTCTATCTGTTTCATTGCATAATCCCAAAGAATTGATGCATATTTGTTGTGTAATAGTTCAACATCAATACTACTATTAGGTATACCTTCATCACCACTTAAAAACTCTGCATATGTAACCACAAAAAGACCACAGTTTCTACATGTTAAAAGACAAAAACAAAAACATTGAAGTTAATATAAACCATGATTGAAAATCATAAAATAAATAATGTGTTGTTCATATGATAAATATTAAAAATGAGAAAATAAGTTAGCTTACATGCTACTGCTGCTTTGCTGTGGAATATTATCTATGTACATAATCTCGAACAAATCTGACGGTGTCTGTATGTTATATCTGGGATGAGTAGAACTAGTGATACTTTTTTTTTTCTGATAGAAATCCGTCGTTGAGAGGTAGATAGGTAGAAGTTGGGATAGCTTGTCTATTTCATGTTTGACAGCAGCATCATGACCGCAGATCTGAGGGAATCATATACGTAGATACATCTGTCTCTAAATGATAAAACATTCAAAACCTAGTAGAGTTTGTACGTCACATTGATCGGAATGAATACACTGTCTACTATATACCATGGTATAGAAACATATAACCTGTACCCTTTGATGTATTCACATATTAGATCTTCTTCTTTGGCTGGGCTAGACGCAACATCTGCTTCAGCATACTTTTCCCAAATTCATGAAATTGTTGTGTTGAATAGGCAGCAAACAGTTGTGTATTTGTATGTATTTATAGGATTGTACTTGCATTTTTTTGCGCAAGTAGTAAAAGATGACATTAATATGCTGTATAAACACAAAAAATATATATCAAGATATCAATATGTGTATGTGTGTATATGTTACCTTATGAAAATACATGCAATTATACAAATTCAAAAAAAAAAATTATTGAATCAATAAGCAGCTGCCCTTCGAAGAAAATCTTGTAAAACTAATTTTTATTTTTTACTATATCAACACCAAAATATATTGTGGAGGGTATTGTGGATTTGTTCTTCCTAAAATAGTCCTATTTTTTTTTGTATTTATGCAGAAAATATTAATTCATTTGTAAATACATATCAAGGAAAATATATATTTGAAGGAGAAATATTTGTATCATACTTCTGCTGATGCCAAGCAAGAAGACCATTCTGAATTCATTTCGAATATTCTTCAATAAGAATCATATCATATCGCCCATTAATTGAATTCTCCTCGAAAGGATGTATTCTATTGAAAGTGGGAGGAATTCTTGAACTACCTATTACATTGATTGTGTACTTGAATAAATTCATTATATATAAAAAGAATTTGAAGAAATATATTGTATTGATTTTTTTGAATATGTATTGTATTGTATTTGTATACCTATTGATAATCCAAACCTAGACAGGTAGGGTGATGTATTTCATCGGACTGGTCGCCTAGACCTTTGCATAGGTAGCAGTGTAATTTCCTGGATATTGGCGGAAGGATAAACTATGATGCTTCTTTTTGAATTTAAACTTGGAAGCATTTCGTCAGGCAACTCAAATTGCGGGGTGGGGGTGGGGGGAGGGAAGAGGCAAATTCAGATCTTCAATATGATCATCTCCCACAGAGGTGTCAACATGAGTAGTGTGCGCGAGCACCCTATCATATTAATAAGAACCAAATTAAACTTGAAAAAAAAGGATAAAAATATTCAAATCTAGAAGATTAGGTGCCTCTAAGGTGATTGGGTTGTCATCACTTTGTATGTGTTGACCCTGGTCAAAGGTGATATCTGTTGTATCATTGAGTTTTTATTTATTGTTGTATAACTCCGGAATCTATTAAAAAATAAAAATAAACAGTTAATATGGATTAATTGAAATTTGTATTTCAGTATTGACATCGTAAAAAATACATATGCCTGCTTATGTACTCCAACTAAATCTTCCAACTTCTGAAATTTCTTATTCGAATCTGATTTTGTTTTTTCACAAAAATTATCTTTCCGAGGAGTACAATCAAACAGGTCAAAAATTGACTTTTTGATTGATCCTTGATAGTAAATCTTATTATATTCATTTATTAAAATATTAACTTATAAATAAAAGTAAATATTTAATCAGTGAATAAAATATCTACTATATGAAACACAACACTATTAAATCATATATGTATATGCATTTAATACAATCAAATACATATCTATTCTGATACAAAGCTGATTCATTTTTGAATGTGTATTTTTTAGAATGAAGAATAAAATATATAGCATACTTATAAGGTTGATTTACCTATTGTGGTGGCACATGGAAGGCTACTTCAGGTTTATGATGTTGACCTTCATGATCGTATATCTATATATATGAGTTAGTTAGATTCATATTGTTCGGTATATGAAATTTTGTTGGAAAATCATAAATAGATGATCACCTTTTCAGCATCATGACCGACTCTTACGACATCCATAACGCTCTTGAATTTCTCGTTAATCAATCTACGGATGTCATCAAACTCATCTTTCACCTATGAAATAAAGTGTATGAAATATAATATCAATTATGTTAATTTGGATACTAGTTAAAACATATATATAAAGTTGTTACATATATTACTTACATATTTCTTGAGCGAATCAATCTCTTGCCTCAAAATTATATTTTAATCTACATTGCTTCTTTGCGGGACATCTGATGAAATAAATAATTTTTCCCTTTGAACAACTTGTGTAACAACTGCTTCTTTTTTGGTGAAACTGACTTCTTACGTAGAGGCTGTATGGGTGGCATCTTCTTTGCGGAGATCTTAACAACATGATGAGATTATATCCTCGTCAAATGTGGAGATACAACAGTCTGCTGATTTGGCGTCTTCTTGACAGATGATAAAGAGTCACCAACTTTTTCTTTCTCTTTGGTAGTTGGAATATATGGTTGAACATCTATGAAATCATCATCTGACTAATCTGCCTCATTGGCTACTGGATAGAGTAAGAGAGGTTCAACAAATGACGGCGGCAGTTCAAATATCGAAAGCTTCTTAGGATTTGGCACAATGTTCCTGAACACCAACTGTAAAAAGCAAATAAAAATGGGCATAAAGTTATGAATTTAACCTTTAATAACTGCATTTGGGAGAAACAAACAAAACACATATATATATATATATATATATATATATATATATATATATATATATATATATATATATATATGATATTGTATTTAAGTATCATCTATATTTTTATACAAACTATAATAACAGAACTTAAAGTTTGTATATGTATAAAACTGTATTTGTGTATTTATATATAAAAAATTACTACAAATATCGATAATATAAATTACTGGGTTATCAAAATCATTGAACATTTCTTGCATGAGATTTTCATAGTGTGGGTGTCTTCATTTGTCTTTCAGTTGAGAAATCTCGGAATTTGATAGCCAACCTTGATTGCAACCTTGGGATCAACTTGGGAACAACATTCATACAATCACACCTGCAATGCTAAAGGCATTCCACCCATCCGGTAATACTTTTTTGAGGCATTTAACTTCTTTGAAATGCTCTTTATCAGCTCCTCATATAATTTTTTGCCCCACGGGTACTTCATGTATATACTGCTTTCTACCAAATCAAAGTGAAGTCTTGGAATTGACACACTATTTTTCTCTCTGAAAAAAATAAAATAATTTATAAAGTACAGCAGTACAAACTTCAAAGCATCATCGTCATTGTCCCCCATACCTTCTTTTCAAATTTCTCTACAAATTCGGCTTTGCTCGTTGTTCTTGTATTTTCACCACTAAAATACTGAGAAATAAGTTTGTTTGGTACATCCGTATCGAACTCAAACTTAGAATCATCTATTATACAATTCAGACAAGTTATTAAAGTAAATTCCCTATGGGTGAAATGTAATCTTATTCCGTTTAAATTAATCATGAATGCATCAACAAAACTTGACTCCACCTCTCACACCATGGCACACCTAATAATCTGTGCTTGCACATGATACTTTGGCATATGCGTGTATGCAATGAAACAAGTCTGCTCACTGAACCTCTTAAACTGTGATGCACTAAGATACTTCTTCAAATCTTTATTTATGTCATTACTGGTGTAGCAACACATGTGGGGGGAAAATCTGGGAGGTCTTTTAACAAAAAATTTTTATTTCCTGCTACATAACAATAAATTAAAAAAAATCAATGTCTTGTAAGGCATAATTGAAAAAATATTAGTATATGTATATAATAATTTAAAACAAGCATACAAATATACATATAAAATTTCATATACTTTTCATTGTTTGAATGATCAAATATGAATACTTTGTATCAGAAATATAACGAATACATATATATTAAATATTAAATTTTAAAAAAATATAAAAGAGATTGTGTATTTAATTGTATCAAAGACTACTAATATATATCTATGTTAAAGAAAGATTTGGGGATTAATAAATACATAACAATACAACATATATATCTATACATATGTAAATACATCTATATAATAGAAAATCATGATTAAGTTGTAATTTATGTATTTACACTATGTCATGAATACAACTAAATACAAGTATATATTTTAATTATCATACAACACATGCGTATTTGTGATATATATAAAACATGACTAGATGAGAAGTTGACATCAAAAAAAAATATTTTTAATTAATAAAAGAATAATGTATCAAAATTGAGGACAAAAACAAAACTTGTTCGTCTGGTTGTTCAACAATGTTTTTGCCCTTTGTACTTATATTAATTTCTTTTGGCTTTTTTTAAGTTCCATCCTTATAAACCGAGGATACATCTTTAAATATCCTTCTTTTCTCAACAACTTCCTCCTTTGTTGAAGCGCTAGAAGATTCAAGAACCACTTTTCTCTTCATTGTCTTGAACCTTCATCTTTTTCAACTCTCATCGGACTAGATTTAGCAAATGTGACTGCAATTTCACAAATCTAGTTGTGTGATTAATAGATCCTAAGATGGTGCATGTGCATGAAATTCAACATTGAAGATATATCTCTTGTTAATCTTTTAGATAAGGTATTTTCAGTCATTGAAGAAGCTTTGATATCACAAAGAGAAGCCCTAATATTCAAATACACACAGATGAAAATTATTATTGAAATACATAGTATACATAACTTTAAAAAATACACTAATAGAATTTTCAAAAAACACAAAAATCACTTACCACAATTAAAGGGACTCTATGATCTATTTGAGACTCTAAAAATCATGTAGATTTGATTAATAAAATTTTGAGAAATTACCCAATTGAAGATTTTCATATAAATACAAAAATAAATATCTTAAATTAAAAATTAAATAAAAATCACAAATGAAACTTACCTTGATTTAAATAGATTCTATAAGCTACTTGAAACTGCAAAGATCGTAAAAAATTAATTGAAATAATACCCAAAAAAATTACTAAAAATATCACTAAAATCGAGAAAATAAAATCGAAGGATAGCGTCAGTGTAAAAAATGAAGAAAAATCGAGTCAGTCCATCGATTTTTGTTATTACTTTTATTTTTAAAAGAAATCGACGGATAGGGTTGGTTGCTCGTCGATTTTTTCTCTCAAAAATCTGCGGAACTTATATATATAATTTTTTAAAGAAACTGACATTGTCCCTTAATTTTTTATTATTTTTTTAATATAACTGAGGGACAACGTTGGTTTTTAAAGTATAAAGTTGAAGTTGAAGAGAATAAATAAGAATGAAGGAAAGATTTAATCAAAAAGCATTCATAGTCGAGTGGTAAAATTATCTAATATCATAGCAAATACCCGGATTCAAATCTAAGTAGCTATATATATATATATATCCCTCGGTTTTTAGCAGACCTTGTCTGCCGATTTTGCCCCTCCTTTTTTGGGCAGTTTTTTGTAGTGAATCTGGGTTAATGGGTGAATATTGAGTGAGAGAGAAGATGGAATAGGGGTTGAATGGTTATTGGAGAGATTTACAGTGTGTATGAGGAGAGAGGGTAAAAAAGAATCAAAAACAATATAAAAAGTAAATAGATGACACATAAATCAAATAAAGTCATATTATGTAATTTTTTTAAACTGTAGCCATTATATGTAAATACTTTTATAATTGTGCTATGTTATGTAACTTTTCCATCTCTATATAATAGGAGTTATTGTAAGAATGAAAATGGTACATGAAAAATTGAAATTCTAAATTCATACAACTGAGTTTAATCTTTGTTTTGATAAAAGCAGTAAGATGTAGAGATTGCAAATAAAACCAGACTTTATTTAGCAAAATTTTTATTTAAATTGATGCTGCCAATAAGAAAAGGAGTAAATTAAATAATTAGGAGATTTAACCATGATTTAAAGGCCTACTCTAGTTAAATAAATGCTGATCATTAAATTTTAAAATAGATAAATATTACAAAATTAAATATGCACTAGACCAACTGGAGAGATAATATATCGGAGATGAGCCTCTCCATTCAAAAATATGACACGGATATGTACGTTAAATTTAAATTTAAATAACATATTATATGATTACAATTAATATTATGATTTTTATTTATTTATTTACCAATATTGTTTATATTTTGTTATGGTACTTTTTTTCCCATTTAAATCAGTCTCAATTTGAGCTCGAATGAACCCTAAACAAAACAATCATCCTTATTAAATTTTTTATACTTAGAAAAATTTTCCTCACTATTTTTTCTCTAATGTGAAGCATATTATTTTTCCCAAAAATCACCCGAAATCAATATTCTCCTTTTTTTTGCTCCCTCACATTCTCATCCTATTTATTTCTTCGTCTTCTACGATAGACAGAAATAACATAAATACCCACAAATATCACTTTTCATAGAAAAAAAAAATCTCTTTTTTCTCTTCTTTTACCTAGATATAGACCAGCAATGGGATATTCAAAAAATGACGCATATTGTGTATTCATTGTCTTCACCAATATCGCTCCACTATGAAGCCATTTCTTCACTTTTGAGCTCTTACCCTTCGCCCATACCCACCAGCCTATCACCACCATTGTACCCCCATTGAAACCACCTCTAAGAATTACCCAATTTCTTTTCTGAGACCACTATTCTGGCTATGTCGCAAACTTGAAGTTTCAGTTCAAGATTTTTTAATTGATTATTTTCAGAAGTGTTGATGTCAAGTTTCTCAACATAAAGATTCGATTCTTATCTTGTTCTTGATTAATGCATGAAATTTGGTGCTCGACCTTATGTAATTATTTGAAGTTTGAATGAGATTTTGTTTTTAAATGGTTATGTTAATTTTCT
The DNA here is from genome assembly GCA_035772735.1 of Datura wrightii. Classification (NCBI taxonomy): domain Eukaryota; kingdom Viridiplantae; phylum Streptophyta; class Magnoliopsida; order Solanales; family Solanaceae; genus Datura; species Datura wrightii. The sequence continues at coordinate 153,700,106 of JASDFA010000018.1, forward strand.
GTAGTATGTATACTTATGAGTACCATTTTATTTTGGGTTAGTAAGAATTTTTTATTTCGCATAAAGTATGTATTCTTTTATTCATTTAATATTGCTTTTGAGCATTACTATGTAATATAGTTTAAATGAACATATTTGATATTTCATTAGCGAAGGGCTTATCTTGATATAGTTTTTGTACTCTTCATCAATTTGATCTACTTTGGTGTTTAGGTTAATTAATATTCTTAGTTCTTTGTTACATATGGGCGGAAGGATTGCTCCTCACTGTATGTATATTTGGGTCTCTTATATATGTAATAATAACTTGAATCGTTGAGTGATATTACAAAGTGGATAAAAGAATTGGGTAGTGCCCTTTCTTTATCGGTGTACTGCTCTCCATAGCCATGTATGTGTCTCTGTATCAATTTGCTCTCAATGAATGTGTCTCCACATTTCTCTTAAAGGTTAGTAAAATGATTGCGTCGTGAAATGATTTGGATGTGTCGTGAATGTTATTTAATTGTTGCTATTTATTGGATCGCTAAGAATATATTAGGCCAGATTAATCAATTTTTTCACATGTAAGAAGAGTGAGATGAGAGGCGAATCTATTTCAAATCACATTGCCAAGTAAACGGAAAAGAATTAAATTTTTTTTAAATCCTTTTACTTTTTAGGTGCTTATTTCAATCGAAAGACCTTATTACTTAATTATTATTAATTTTTTTAGAATTAATTAAATATTAAGAACAAACATATTCTCACCTATTTGAATATTTTTTATATATACATCACAATGGATTGACATCTCATGGAGTTCAACCATTGATTTTGACCTCATTCTTAGTATGTATTGGTTACATTCCGGTTATGCCTCAGTCGACTGCAGAACTAGAGTCGTCAGGTTTCAGTTTCCCAATGAACCAGTTTTAGGATGGATGAATAGTGTTTCAGTGCCTAAGGGTCGGTTAATTTCCTACCTTAAGGCAAGGAAGCTCATTTCGCAAGGGTGCATGACGAGTAGGTAATTTACCAACTCATTAGGCTCTTAAGCTTGAGTTCTTGCCTATTTTTTGAGTTGTTTATGTGGATATTATGCCCTTTTTGCCTTTGTTTTGTACAAATGTCTAATGTTAATAAAAGAGCAAGAAATGGGGTAAAAAGAAGGAAGTCGGATGAAAATCGGCGCTCCCTAAAGAAGAACGGCGAGACACCGGTCAAAAGCTGATGAACATAGCCTCTAGGAATTACAGCAACAAGCAAACGTGAACTATAACCGGCGACTCTCCAGTCCATTTGCCGAATGACACCTGAATTTGCTAGATCAAATAGAAAAGGATTGGCCGCGCACGGGTGGAGACCGGCGAAATGCCGAAGGAATCACCTAAGGCCACTAGAACTCACTGAAGGCGCAGTTAATTATAGCTGGAAGTTCGTGGAATATAACCGGCGAACCATCGATACTTCCGCAAGTCCCAAAATGTTGATCAGGGGTAAAAATGTCCATCATGAAAAAAGAGAGAATTGGATACCCTACTTTTGGATATATTCTAGAGAGAGTACTCTACCCATCTAATCTTAACTTTTAGCTTTTTGAGAACAGTCTCTTTGTAAAAAAAGAAAGTAAGAATTTTATTGGCGGAAATTGTGAAGGATTGTTTTCTTTTCTTCTTCTTCTCTTCCTCCATAGCAAGGTACTACCATTGTTGAAGACTTATTGTTGAATTTGATTTTGCTACTCCTATTATTGAATTCAATGAGTTTATTGTTAAATGTGCTTTTGAATTTCTTAACTATGAGTAGCTAAATCATTAACTAGAGGCGTGTGGTGATGAATTCTTAATTAGATTGGGTATTGCTAGAGTCATCTCAATATTATTTAATTAGTGTAAATATGTTAAATTCTCTCCAATCTATAATTGAAGATCTATGGTTGCTGACGTGGGAAATTGTTCTTATTTGATTTTTGCTTGAAAAAGAAGAATTGAGTATTAGGAGAGAATTTAATGATGGACATAGATGTGAGGTTGTGAAATTGGGTTGGAAATAGACAAAATCACATTTTCACTCTTAATTAATAGTTAATAGCTAGAAATCAATGCAACTATTAATCCAAATCTAATCGGGTTGATTTAATTATGTCTAGTGGTTTGAAAGAACACTAGCAAGAGGTATTTATAAGGTTGAAAAATATCAAATTTCCACTTGCCCGAGGTTATTTACACAACTTGAACTCATGAGATGACCTAGCATGAGCCTATTTAGTTAGCATATCATCTACACCACACCTCTAGTCTTTCACATTATCGTCAACAACCTTGGTTATTTTACTATCTTAATTAGTAAAATTAGAATTTGTACTCTATTGTAAATATCAATCTCCCCCAAAAATTTTATTTCCTAGTTATTTTGAATTGGTGCGAGTTAAATTCAATTTTCAAAATGATACTCGTGCATATCATTCACTAGTCCTTGTGGGATTCAACCCGGACATCCATCGAGATATTTGTTTTGATACAACGACTGTGTATGCTCTTCTGTAACGAAGAATATATTTTGAACGTTATTAAAAATGGCGCCGTTGTCGGGGACTAGCGCTTGATACTCTTGTATTGATTGTTAATTTGAATTAGTCTTGCACCGTAGGTATTGACATCAAGTTTGTTGTTCTTGTTAGGATAAAGTCATATGAGTCATCATTCATAAGCAGGGGATAGCTCAGTAGAGGGTTAGATGGAGCATAAGGAAGATAATCCGGTGATTCACGAAGTGGCGGGAGCCATTCGCCTACCACCTACGGTAGAGAATGCCGTGTTCCATGTCACAAGTACAATGCTACATTTGCTGCAAATGAAAGGACTATTTGGGGGAAAACCATGTGAGGATGCAAATCGTTCACTTGAGGAATTTCTTAGAGATATGCCAGCTTTCAACATAACAAACATAAGTCAAGAGTCTATCGGGTTAAGGCTCTTTCCATTTTTCCTAATGGGAGAGGTGACAATGTGGTTGGAGGAACTGCCTCCTGGTTGTATTACATCTTGACAAGAATTAACCGAAGCCTTTTTGGATCATTGCTTCTCTCAGTCGAAAATGTTGCAGTTGAGGTATGACATCACAAACTTCAGGAAAGAGCCAGGAGAACCATTGCATGAAGCATGGCTATAGTTCAAAACGACGATTTCCCTTTGTCCCAACTATGGCCTCCCTGATGGAGTGCTTCTTCAAAGTTTTTACCGAGCTCCCGACTCCATCAACAAATCTGTTGCCAATAATTTAGCCGGAGGTTCTATTATGGATCAAACATATGGGTTGGCTAAAGCCCTCTTGGACAGAATGATAAAAACAAATAGGTCCTGACATACGAGAGAGACAAATGTATCTACACATGACATTAGCTCTAATGCATTGGTAGCTGAGTTGAGGAAAAGAGATGAAGAGTGACATGAAAATCTCGCTAAAATGATGATGCAACTGGAACTAATGATGAAACATGTGATGGGGATAGGGCCCAAGGTTATGAATGCTGTAGGTATGCAAGGTCCATTGCAATTTGAAGGAAAATCGTTGCCACCGAGGTACGATGAGGAATTCTAGTACATGGGAAATCAGACTGGGGGTTCTTGACCTGGGTTTCAAGGGACTAATCAAGGTCCTTGGCACCCGAGGAAAGAGAACCAAGGTTGGAGAAATCATAATACACAGGGATGGCCTAAAAGAAATGAAAGATGGGGCAATAGAGAGCAGAATCGAGAGGGAGGCCGTTACCATTCGAAATTCAAACCCATATGTTCCCCCTCCAAAAGTGAAGAATGCCCAAAGTCATCCATGTGTGAGTGAGGCAGGTATCACAAAAATTGAAGAGATGTTAGCTAGAGTTCTCAAGAAAGTGGAATCAACTGACAGCGGGGTTAAGGAATTGAAAGGGGAGGTGTCTAACCTTACCCAGACTCTGAGCTCTCATTCAGCCTCCATTGAGCATTTGGAAGCTCAAATGAACCACTTGTCAACTCAAATGAATCCCCGAATGAAGGGAACACTTCCAAGTGATACAATGCCAAACCCGAAGAAAGATAGTCAATGCATGACTATTGTTACTAGGAGTGGTAAATTGGTTGGAGATGCGAGAGTGAAGCCTAAGGAGGTTGTTGCTCCTAACTCAAATGAGGAAAATGAATTTGATGAGGTGCCAAAAAAACCAAGTAGTGGTGAAAAGAGTGAAGGTGAAAGTGATGGGAAGGGTAATGAAGTTCCCTCACATGTTGATGATGATGAGGTAGGCATGAAGGCCTTAAATGATGACAAAGTTGAAACAAGAGCTCCACCCCCTTGTCCACAACAGTTGGATAAGAAAAAAAAGGACGATCAGTTTAGAAAATTTATTGACATGTTCATTAAATTGTCTATTAATATATCATTGGTGGATGCCCTTATTCAAATACCCGGATATGCCAAATTCATGAAGGAGTTGCTGAAAAAGAAGAAGGTGGCAGATGCAGGTAGCGGGGAGATGATGCACCCATTGTAGTGCGATGATGACGAGTAATCTTTCCGCCAAGTGGGAAGACCAGGAGCTTTCACAATTCTTTGTACAATTGAGATATGTGTGTTTAAAAAAGCTATATGAAATATTGGAACAAGCATAAATCTAATGCCCCTCATCATTTTCAAGATGTTGGGACTTGGAAGCACCAAACCCACATCAATGAGGTTGCTAATGGTGGATCATTCCATAAAGAAGCCTGTGGGGGGTATTAGAAGATGTATTGGTGAGGATGGATAAATTCATTCTACCAGCTGATTTCGTAGTCCTTGATTGTGAAATGGATGTTGAAGTGCCAATTATTTTGGGGAGGCCATTGCTCGCCACGAGTAGAGCTTTGGTTGATGTGGAGCTAGGAGAGCTCAAGTTCTGAGTCAAAAGTGAAGAAGTCACCTTCAAGGTGTGTCCATCAGTGGAAACTCCCAATGAATGCAAGGTGATCGGGGTGTTGCATGTAGAGAATGAGGAAAGCGAACTCGAGATGGAGGAGTCTGAGTCGGAGGATGATCCTTCGAAGAAAGATTGCTAAATGAGAGCTACGTCATGCTTTGACATTAACTAAGGTGCTTCTTGGGAGGCAACCTAAGTGTTTTATTTGATAGTTATATGTCATTGTTGTTTTTGATTTGTAGGACCAATGAAGTGAGAAGCAAGGAGAGAAATCACAAAAATAATGTAGGTGACGCACTGGATTGGTGAGTCGCTAATCCAGATGCGTGAACAGTCGCACCATGATATAAGAACGAAGAAAGCTAGGAACATGAGTGTTCGATTGGTGGACCGCCAATGTGGAAACGGGTACTGCCTATCAACAGCCGGTGCAACACAGATTACCTGAGCATTGGGTGCCTAAGTGGCGATCCATCAGTGGAACACCGACCCCATTCGTAAACTACTGGCCTATTGCCGGTTGAAAGCATTAAACTAGGCATGAATTTAAGCACAAAAAGGTAAGGCTGCTAACCGCCAGCTTATATCAGCGATCGCCGGTGTAACGCCGATTGAGGTACATGTTTTATTTCTGAATCTAAATCAAATATGGACCTACCTGACCCCAAAAATCTGCTTGAGCTGCCCTAATCTGAAAAAAATATTCCTTTAGACTTCTCTTTTCCTCTTTTTCCATTTTTCCACAAACCTTTTTGTCTTCCCAATACCCCACCTTTCCACATTCCCACAACTCCCTCTCTCGCACTTTCCATAAACAAATTAACTCATCATTACTACCCTACCTTCTCCTCAACCAACCACATTCCCACCTGCTCACCTATAAAACCCCTCACTCTCTTCACCAAATTCTCAGTACACTCACATTCACCCTCTCCACTACACAAGTCTCAGAAGTGTCATTGTTGAGCAATATCAAGATACCACAAGTTCGTCTGTGCAAAACTTTCTCCTAAGTGTGGCAATGTATCGTTGACTCTTTTTATGTTCTCATCAATGGAACCTTGATTGCATATTCATGATGCTTTAATATACATTCCCCTCTTTGTTAATGCCCTTCTCTCTTGTCAGTTTCTTGGTTGATGCTTTGTTTGTTGAAATTTGTGGGGGGAGTGGGGCCGGGGGGGGGGGGGGGAGGGGTAGAAGTTGCTGGCTAAAAGGGGTGTGGGATATTTTTGATAGTTGTGTGGACTTAAATGGGTGAATTCTGAGTAACCCAAATGGACTAAAAAGTCATGCTTTGCTTTATGATTGATTGGTCATTTGAGTCCTTTCTCATGTGTAGAAGTGGTGCATTAATATAATGTGAGTGGGTGTTTGTAATTTGGTACCATTGAAATTTTTGGAATTGCTTTGGCAATGACGATATTTGGCTATTCACCATTAGGGTCCAGTGAAACACCGAAGAAATGCCGGTCCAATCTACAGTTGGCTTCAGGTCACTTCTTGAATCCCGCGTTACATCGACAGTTCGTGGATCGGGAACGGCGACTCACCACTTTGTCACCGGTGGAATCCTTGTTTGCTCAGTTTACTGCTTTGCATTGGCGATCCGCGGATACCATCCTGCGACTCACCGATGCTGCCGGTTCTTTAAATGATGGTTTTTCATCTTTGCTTCTCATCTCAATTTTAATATAATGTTTAGTTATTTTATTTCAACGCATTATGGCTGCCACTTGATCTTGGGCAGATTTATATACCCAAGTGATACTCAAACGTATCATTTTCGTCTTGTTTATTGTGAAATGTGTATACATTTTCATGTAATTGGTAATAAAATGTGAATTTATACTAACCAACATGATTAGCATTGTTTTGTAGGTAAAACATGATTTTGAGGAGCTAAAATGCATGTTGGAACAATATCGGAGTTGGACTTGGATGCGAGCACAAAAAAGATATTGGACTGCACAATGTAAAGGGGCTCCGCGATGGAGCCGTGCCACACTACCATCGCGGAGGCACACTGCCTGGAGGGTGATTTAATTGTCAATTTCCAGTGGAGCCTCGCGACAGCTCCGTGGCACGGAGGCAAGCCACCGCGTTGCATGCCGTGCCACGTTGAGGCTTTATTCCCGGACCCCAGATTTCCAGTGAGGGTCTGCGTCCACGCTGTGTCACGGAGGCAGTGCTCCGCGTTGGCCTCCGTGACATGTTGCTTGTTATTCCGGAAAAAATTCCCAATAGCATAAATAGAACACTTAGGCTTATTTTTAATGAATTCAGACTTGGTGGAGCAAGGACGTGGGTTACAGGCAGTTGAGGGACGAAAAAGCTAAGGGTTTTTCTCTCTTTCTTTCTTCTTTCAATCAATTGTTTGTATGATTAACACTTGTTTTAGGATGATTAATCCACAAATGAGTGGCTAATTCTCTTCCTTGCTGAGGTTATGAACAATGGTGATGAATTTTGATTATTGAATTGTATGGTTTTTCATCTTCTTCTTCTATGTTGTTCTATTAATTCTTGTTTCTACTGCATTAGTGTGTGGCCGACATTAATGTTCATCTAAAAAGTCCGATTTCACTCGAGAGAGCATGAAATTGGAAAGTTGTGAATTAATAGGGTATTGTTCTTAACTTGATTTGGGAAAATTGGGTTTTGATGTGCTTTCCTGATAGAAATATACTTGAAAGCCGTATTAGTCAATTTAGTAACCGGAATTGTATTGCGAGGTCATAAATTGCATTTGATCACAGAAATGTAGACGGATGGTTTATGATTCTTAAGTGAGATTAAATACGAGAGTTTTAATCTCTTGGCTAATGTTCTTGGCTAGCAACTAGAAGAGAAGAATAACCGAATTATGATTATAATCAAGTTCATTACTTGTTCTTAACCATGGCATGCTCATATCCATAGTTTAAATTCAAAGTATATATTTGTTAATAGTTTTAGTATATAATTTATAAACAAAATTATTTAACTTTTGGTTATGTTGTTGTCAGCATATATAGAAGTAAGATAGAATATAGTATACTTGAGCAATTTTTACTTATCCAGAGTCTCCTTGGTTCGATACTTGGCTTACTTAGCCACTTTATTACTTGTTTGACCATGTGCACTTGCGTGTCGGTTTTTAACCCCTACCAAAGCATCGAACACCACTAACATCATGTTTGCAGAAAATGTCTTCATCTAGGAACACAGGCAGAGGCAAGGAACCAGCCTCCTCAACCACCAAAGGCAAAGGCAAGGCCAAAGCCTCTGCAACACCTACCAACTCTAGGGAGGCCATCATCTTCTGCGTGACCGACATGAAAGGGCACTACACTATATTCAAGAGCCGGTCGATAACGGTGGAGAAAAGGTTCAATTTGGTGGGACTGTGTGGGGCCTAGTCCAATATCACTGCTCAGTTCACAGATGGGCAGTGTCATGCTTTAACCAATCCTCTCCTAGACCATTACCCAAGTTTGGTGCCAGAATTCTATGCCTCCTACTAGGATAGACATGAAATCATGAAACATAAAGGCAAAATCGATGAAGTCCCTGCCTACCATCAGTCATGGTATGCTGAGTGGAGGTAGACATAACTCTGGCTACAATCAATTATTTATTCTAGGAAGACGATATTGACTCGGGCACAGAGTATATGGTCAGGATTGCAGACATGAAAAATCCGTTCACCTGGATAGACCCCATCATCGCAGTTGACACTCCGCTATGGGCCTCCATGGGTGGTAAAATTTCTCGCCATGATTTGAAGTTCGAGGCCAAGTGATGGTTGGATTTTATTTGTGGCCGCATAATTCCTTCCAAAAATGAGCAGCACGTTAGCTTGGAGATGACCATTCTCATAACCTACATCATGTCTGGAGTCCCCACTAACTTTAGGGAGATTGTGGCCCAGCAGATGAAGCGGAAGGCAAGACAGGCCAACACCTCCATGCTATATGTTGTCCCTCATTTACCAGCTATGTTTACAAGAGGGAGTGCCATTGTTCCCTGATGAGCTACCTCAGGAGTGATCACCATAGATAGGAAAAGAGATTCCGAGGCACCCGTAGTTAAGAGAAAGAGATTGCAAGCTTCTGGGTTGGCTGAGGGATCACTATCCCATGGGTCGGAGCAGTCCCTGCATGCCCCAGATTTGAACGTGTCTCACCAAGAATCTACGGGCCAATCCTCCGGTGACACACCTTTTAGGGGAACATCTCCCCCTCCTACATCCTCCCATCCAAGTGGTCTCCACTAACTCGTGGAAATGACCAACTCTCATGAGAGCCAACTCCAACAGTTGGCTAGGAGTCTCCCTATACTCATTGCTCAAATAGTCAAACGGGAGCTGAAATCAATGTATGAGAGCCTTACAACACTATGCAAATGGGTGGATGAAGTGGAGGGGGCTATCACTTCTCTCTAAACTGAGGTGCGGGAGTGGAAAAGTTGGACACCTATGGAAGTGCCCGACATGAGCGCTCTTGAAGCCGAAATAGCTTCTCCTTCCACTGTTCGAGTCCCAATTGATGATCTTTTTGAGGCTTGGGAGATGACACCGAGGATCTGGGAGAGGCTAGTTTTGCTGGTGCCACAGAAACAGGGGAACCTGCTGCTGATGAGGATGAGGAGTGACCTTCTAGGGAGTGTCTTACCCCTTTATTTTGCATGCATGCATTGGGGAAAATGTATTCTCATAGCTGGGGGGAGGGGGGGAGGATGAGTGTTTGTTGGGGGGTCACTAATGTTTTATTTTGAGATGAGTTGAAGTAGCCCTTGTCGGGCTTTTGTGTTTTTCTATTATTTATCTGATGACAAATTGTGAGCCTTTGTCGGGCTCAATTTTTACTCTTGTTAATGATTGCCCTCATTGGGCCTGTGATGTTGAAAAGAAAAAATAAATGACTTGGTTGAATTCTTGGATTAATGTTAGTGTGCTAATGATGAGAATGGGGTCCTTCTCTTGAATTGTTTATTTCTTCAGGACCCAAGTCCTTTGTTTGTCGCCGTGTAAATAGTAGAATAATAATCAAACTCCAAAGGTTTTCTTCACACCACAGTTCTTTTCCAAGGAGCATTTCTTTATTTTTTCTTTCTTTTTATTGTCGAACCGGGTTGGTACTTCCTGATGATAGATTGAGTGGTGACTTTTTTAAGGGAAAATACCATGTCATTTTTGAGTCTTTTATGGATCTATTTTGAGAAGTACCACCAAAAAATTTTTGAAGTAGAATTTTGAAATGGGGCATGAAAATGAGAAATAATGAACATGTGTTTGAAACGAGAACATAGAACTCTTTGTCATACTTTGTAGATTCCTCGTTTGACTTATGAATTTGCATGTTTTGATGTCTTAAATCAAAATTTTGTGTGGATAATGACTTTTGTGGTCACTTTTTGGAGATAAGTGACACTTATATACCCGCTGGAGTGTCACCTGATTATGTTCGGCTCACACTATTTCCGTTTTCCTTACTTGGTGAAGCCAAGAGGTGGTTAAAAGCTGAACCACCAAATTCTATATCAACGTGGGATGATCTAGCATGAAAGTTCTTGATAAGATTTTTTCCCTCTAGTAAAACAGCCAGACTTAGAAGTCAAATTCTAAGTTTCAAACAGAGGGAGGGAGAAAATTTATATCAAGCCTGGGAAAAATTTAAATCCATGTTGCGGGACTGTCCTCATCATCATCAGTCCAATGAGGTGTTGGTACACACATTTATTGAGGGTTTGGAACCCCATACTAAAATTTTGCTAGACTCAGCAGCTGGAGGGCAAGCGCTGGAAAAGACTTATGAGGAGCTGTACACTTTGCTCAACCGGATTTCACAGGGCAATCCAGAATGGAATGCTGACTCATCTCGAGGTGGAGCAAGGAAAGTAGCAGGAGTGCTTGAAGTGGATGGATTTACAGCTATCGCTTCACAGATAGCTGCCTTGCAGAATCAGTTGAACAACCACTTCAGCAACATGAATTTGAACCAGCCTTCAGCTTCAGTCAATGCAGTCCAGCAAATGTGGTGTGAAGTGTGTGGAAGCAGTGAGCACTCAGCTGAGTGCTGTGGAGCAAACCCAGATTCTGTTAACTTTGTGGGCAATGCACAAAGAAATCAGCAGCAGTTTGGTAGCGGCTACAACTCAAATTGGAGGAACCATCCAAATTTTTCATGGGGTAGCAACAACCAACAAGGCCAAAGTTCGGGTCAGGGGATGCACAGGAATCAAGGAGTGCAACAGAACTACCAATCTCAATTCAGAAATCACAATGCCCCTCCTCCACCACCATCACCTACCATTGAGGAAATGTTCAAGACCATGATCGCTAATCAGGCGCAATTGCAGGCTGACTATGTTAAATTGGCAGCCGAAGTGAAGAACAATCAATTAGCGACCAAGGCTCTTGAGTATCAATTTGGGCAATTTGCTAGTGCCCAAAACACAAGGCCCAGAGGAGGACTGCCTAGCGACACGGATCCTAATCCGAAGCAGGTAAATGCAGTGACCACAAGGAGTGGGTTGCAGCTGAAGGAGGTGGAACCGGAAAGACCACCTCAAAAGTCAGGAGCAGCAGATGTTGAGGAAGAACAAAGTTCGGATAGGGGGAAGACCAAAGAAGCAGAATCAGAAAGACCTCCACCCTCGTTCCCTCAACGACTTAAGAAACACAAGGAGGAGGCGTGTTTCAAGAAATTTATGGAGGTGCTTAAACAGGTACATGTTAATTTACCTCTTGTTGATGTCTTGCAGGGAGTGCCAAAATATGCCAAATATATTAAAGACATTGTGGCCAACAAAAGTTGTTTGACTGAGTATGCCACGGTAGCTTTGACGGAGGAATGCACTTCCCGGATCCAAAATAGATTTCCCACGAAGCTAAAAGACCCTGGAAGTTTTACTATCCAGCTTACTATTGGGCAGAGTATCCGAGCTCGTGGATTGTGTGACTTGGGGGCGAGCATAAACCTGATGCCATCTTCGGTATTCAGAAAGTTGGGTATAGGGAGTCCTAGACCTACAACCGTAATCTTGCAGTTAGCAGACAGATCCTTAGCTAGGCCGGATGGCATTGTTGAGGATGTGCTTGTGCAAGTGGGATCCCTCATTTTTTCGGTTGATTTTATTGTTCTGGATTTTGAACCAGACGCTGAAGTCCCATTTATTTTGGGACGACCCTTTTTGGCAACCGGGAAAGCATTAATTGACGTGGCTGCGGGTCAACTTACAATGCGAGCACATGACAAGGTAGAGGTATTTGATGTGCTAAAATCCATGAAGCTGCCAGCTATAAATGAGGAGCCTTCGGAAATTAGTGTGGTTGAACATGGAGAAATTAGGCAGGTTGTTGAATCTCAAGACCCATTGGAAAGAGCGTTGACGCATTCTGATCATTTTGGGGATAGAGAGGCGTGTGGAATGGTCCAATTGTTGAATGGGGCACCTAATCATTCGAGGAGACAGGAATTCCAGTCATTGATGAGATCTCTAGAGCCTTTGCCGAAACCATCCGTTGAGGAGGCACCGAAGCTGGAGCTGAAAGAATTGCCTCCCCATCTAAAATATATCTTTTTGGGGGAGGGGGAGACGTTACCAGTTATCATCTCTGCAGACTTGACGGAGGCACAGGAAAAAGCAGCATTGGGTGTCCTCAAGCAATGGGTTGGCAAATGTCTGACATTCAGGGTATTAATCCAGCTCTCTGCACACACAGGATATTCATGGAGCAAGGAGCCAAACCAACCGTTCAGCCGCAACGAAGACTTAATCCAATAATGAAGGATGTGGTAAGGAAAGAAATAATCAAGTGGATTGATGCAGGTGTGGTCTACCCAATTTCAGACAGTGAGTGGGTCAGCCCCGTTCAATGTGTTCCTAAGAAAGGGGGGGATGACTGTAGTCCCCAATGAGAAAAATGAGTTGATCCCTACTCGAACCGTCACAGGCTGGCGGATTTGTATGGACTACAGAAAGCTAAACGAAGCCACGAGGAAAGATCATTACCCCATCCCTTTTATTTATCAAATACTTGATAGGTTGGCAGGACAGGAGTATTATTGCTTCCTTGATGGGTACTCTGGTTATAACCAAATAGCCATAGCTCCGGAGGATCAAGAGAAAACTACTTTCACCTGTCCTTATGGGACATATGCTTTCAGGCGGATGCCGTTTGGGTTATGCAATGCACCCGCCACATTCCAGAGATGCATGATGGCTATTTTCCATGACATGGTTGAGGATTTTGTTGAGGTATTTATGGATGATTTTTCTGTTTTCGGTAATTCGTTTGCTACTTGTTTGCAGAATCTTAACAGGGTGTTGGCTCGATGTGAAGAATCCAACCTTGTATTAAACTGGGAGAAATGCCACTTCTTAGTGAAGGAGGGGATTGTCCTTGGCCACAAAGTATCTAAAAAGGGGTTGGAAGTCGATCGTGCTAAGATCGAGGTTATTGAAAAATTGCCACCACCAGTGTCAGTGAAAGGTGTGCACAGTTTTCTGGGGCATGCAGGATTCTACAGACGATTCATCAAAAACTTTTCCAACATTTCTAGACCACTATGCAGACTGCTAGAAAAGGAGGTAAAGTTTGAGTTGAATGATGAGTGTGTTACAGCATTTGAAAAGTTGAAGCAGAAATTGATAGAAGCACCTATACTTACTTCTCCTGATTGGGAACAACCATTTGAGCTGATGTGTGATGCCAGTGATGTGGCTGTGGGAGCCGTATTGGGACAAAGAAAAAATAGAATTTTCCATTCTATTTATTATGCAAGCAAAACACTGAACACGGCCCAGAGCAATTACACAGTCACAGAGAAAGAGATGCTAGCCTTGGTGTTTGCATTTGACAAATTCAGGTCTTATTTGGTGGGTTCGAAAGTTGTGGTGTACACCGATCATGCAGCTATTCGGTACCTATTCAACAAGAAGGATGCTAAGCCCAGATTGATTAGATGGATCTTATTGTTGCAGGAGTTCGACCTTGAGATCTGAGACAGAAAGGGAAGTAAGAACCAAGTAGCAGATTACCTAACACGACTGGAAAGTCGGTCGCATGTGATGGAAAGTGATAACATAAATGAAGAATTCCCAGATGAGAAACTCTTGGCGGTGGGAGAAGCTGAAGTTCCCTGGTATGCAGACATAGTCAACTTGCTAGTGAGCGGAGTCTACCCACCTGAAACAACAGACCAACAAAGAAGGAAATTGAGGCATGACAGTCGGCATTATGTATGGGATGAGCCATATTTGTTCAAACAGGGACCAGATCAGGTGATGAGAAGATGCATCCCAGAGAGTCAGATAGCAGAAGTGTTGAGGGGCTGCCATTCTTCATTGTATGGAGGGCATCACGGAGGCGAGAGAACAGCGCACAAGGTTCTACAGTCAGGTTTCTTTTGGCCAACACTGTTCAGAGAATCTATGGCGTATGTCAAAATGTGTGATAGATGTTAGCGTACAGGATCAATTGGTAGAAGACAGGAGATGCCTTTGCAGAATATACTGGAAGTTGAGCCCTTTGATGTATGGGGCATTGACTTCATGGGTCCATTCCCACCGTCATTTGGTAATCGTTACATCTTGGTGGCTGTAGATTATGTGTCAAAATGGGTGGAAGCAATAGCTTGCCCCAGAAATGACAACAAGGTAGTAACGAAGTTTGTGAAAAAACACATCCTCACAAGGTTCGGGACACCCCGAGCAATTATCAGTGATGGAGGGGCTCATTTTGTCAATGCAAGTTTCAAGAAATTACTAGCCAAGTATGGGGTGCGCCATAAAGTGGCAACAGCATACCACCCCCAAACTAGTGGGCAAGTAGAGGTGTCAAATAGGGAGGTGAACCAGATTCTTCAGAAAACGGTGAATACACAACGGAATGATTGGTCAAGCAAACTCGACGATGCGTTGTGGGCTTACCGAACTGCTTATAAGACACCGATTGGAACCTCACCATACCGATTGGTCTACGGCAAAGCATGTCATCTCCCGGTGGAATTAGAGCATCGAGCTTTCTGGGCTGTCAGAAAACTAAATATGGACTCAGAGCTAGCAGGCAAAAAGAGACTAATGCAGCTCAGTGAACTTGATGAGTTCCGCTGGCATGCCTATGAGAGTGCTAAGTACTACAAGGAAAGAACCAAAAGATGGCATGATAAGCATGTGGTGCATCGCATTTTCGAGCCGGGACAGAAAGTTTTGCTCTTTAATTCGAGGTTGAAGTTGTTTCCTGGTAAGCTAAGGTCTAAATGGTCGGGACCATTTGAAGTGGTAAGAATGACCCCTCACGGGGCCGTAGAACTGTGGCAAGAAGATCAGAGTGCTACGTTCTTGGTAAATGGGCAGAGATGTAAGCACTACTGGGGGGAGGACAATGATCGTGAAAAATCGTCCATCACCCTAGTGTATAATTGAGCATAAAGTACGTCGAGTCGCGACGGTAAACCAGGCGCTGCACGGGAGGCAACCCGTGAAATATATATTTTTTCTTTTATTTTGTAAAGTGTAATTATATTTTATTTTAATTTTCTTTTTCTTGATTTAGTACAAACTTTTTCGTTTTAGTTAGTGTTTTTCATTTTAATTAGGAAAATCTATTAATCTAACCAATTTTGTTTAGTGAGGTGATTTTCAGGTCAAACGGAGAAAAATGTGCACGGAATCGGGAAGGAAAAGGCAAGGTATGAAAAAATGAATAAAATGAAGAGACAGTGAGCTGGGCGATGGCTCCGTGTCACGGAGGAGGGGCTCCGCGTTACCCTCCGTGACACGTTGAAGGTTAATCTGGAATTTTTGAAAATTCCAGTAAGCCATCGCGATAGCTCCGTGTCACGGAGGAGGGGCTCCGCGTTACCCTCCGTGACACGTTGCCCTATATTTTATGACGGGTCACACCGGGTTGTCGGGTGACCCGCGTATTTCTCTTCATTTTAAACCCCGATTTTAGGCCCTTTTTCCTCATTTTCTCTCTTCTCCGCGACCAAACACCCAAATTTCCCACCCCAACCAACGTGCCACGGTATTAAGCAACCAAGTTGTCGAGTTTCTTCGATTAGTCAACTTAAAGGTATGTTTTCCTCGTCTCTCTCAAGTTTTTGTCGATTTTAGTCGAATTTGAGCATGGGAGGTGAGATATATTACCCTAAGTAGCAATTTAGCATGAAATTGAGTTATCTTTGATTGTTAAATGTTCGGAATGTTGTAATGAGCATTTGAACTTGTCGATTGCGTGAATGATTCGAATTTGATTGTGAAATTAAATTCTAGGGCTTGGGTTGTTGAAATCGAATTGGGTAACTTGGTAAATTTGTGAATTATATGCCGGGGTGTGCTTGTGAATTAAGATAAGTCGTTGTAAATATTGTTTGAATGTAATAGACGATGAATTCTCTGGTTTTTGGGAAAATGTGAAAATTGTTCGAATTGGTTGGTTATATAGGTTCATATGTATCTAGAATTTTTGTTGTTGTTTTTGTTTGTTGTTTTCGTTGCTAAGTGCTATGGTTGAATTGCTAGCGATGGTAGGATTGGGATTAGCTGTATGAAGTCTGAGTAGTACGCTAAGGTTATACTGTCAAAATTTTCTTTGCGAACACACTAAGCATAAATTGTATAGTTGTTTGTTTTTGGTGTAAATAAAGTGATTCTTGCCGTAGTATCGTAACCGTAGCTAAGGACTAAGTGTGGGGTAAACTTAGCTTAACCCGACCTTAGCCGAAGCTAACATGCATTTAGCTTGACATGGTGCTTGTTTATTTGTGTTGACAGGTACAATGGCAAGTAGACAGGATAAGGGTAAAGGTGCATCTACTTCAGGCACCGGGAGAAAACGACTTAGACTGGGCACAGCAGTCCCAGCTGCACCAGCTGTTCCACGCGGCCAATGCCGTCAATACGGAACGAGATGGGTAACCGATGAAGGGAAGAAGTGGTATGCTAAACACAAGGAAAACAAATACTTCCCTGAGGAAAATATTGCGCGGGAACCACTAGCACAGGATTTCCCCCGTATAGTGCAGAGAATCGAGGCAGCTGGGCTCAGCTTCATATTTCAGGAGTCCAAGGAGTGCAACTTACATCTAGTCCGGGAGTTCTATGCAAATTGGAACCCGGCAATCAGAAGCCACACAATAAAGATCAGAGGGCAAATTGTCACTCTGGAACCCTAGCAATTAAATGCCATCATTGGAGTGCGGGACACAGACGCCCACGTTCTCCGCCAGCTGAATATCACCCCACCATATGCCGATATCAGACGCACATTGTGTGTGGCTCGATCCACAGCCAGATGGAGCAGACATAAGGAGAGGGGTTACCACCAGACTCTGCCGTATTCTCAAATGAACAGGGAGGAAAGAATTTGGCTGAAAATAGTTTGTTCGTGCCTGATCCCGGGGGTGCACATGACGGATGTGACCCGGGACCGTGTCTGCCTGGTGTATGCCCTGATGAAAGGGCTAGAGATTAATGTTGGGGCGGTCATCATATCCGCCATGAAGAGAGCCCGACTACACCAAGGCCACAGGTATGGGTTCGGAGGACTTATCACCACCTTCCTCCGAGGCCTCAACGTCGAGGAATAGGCTTTGGACTACATCCCGCAGTTGGAGCGGAGGGCCCTCGATGTGACCAAAACTAAGGCCCCCGACACCACACACAAGCCAGTGCTGACACTTGGCGAGCGACATGCTCGCGACGACCAGTACATGGCATGGATGTTTGGTATGCAAATGCTTCAGCTTTGGATTGGTGGGAGACCAGCCACGGAGGAAGAGCTATGGTAGCTGGAGCTGGATTACCCATTTGGTGAAAACGCCAGGGCTTTATGCCGAGTGGGGCCAGCATTTGTAGAGCCCACTGATGATGATGTCCCCACGGACGAGGAGACACGTCGGGAGGACTCCGATGTGGAGTCCGATGACGACGATGGAGGTGACTCGGACATGGGCGATGAGGCAGCAACATCGGATGAAGAAGTCGAATATTTCGACTGATCAGGGAGTTCCACCACCCAAAATTTTGTGATTTGAATTTTTGTGAACACTGGGGACAGTGTTCGATTTAAGTGTGGGGTGGGGAGTAATTAGGTGCTGGGCTAGGCTGGTTTGCTTGTATGTTCTTTCCTCTGTTTGTTTTGTATGTTTAAGTTTCCCTGTGTTTGTGAAGTGCAAACTGGTTTGTATCTGTATATATTTGTGGTAATTGATGATGTGTGTTGTGAAATGTTGTGGTTTGCCAGCTAAGTCTGTAAAAATTTTTGTAAATATTTTCTTATGTTTGTTTTTTTCTCTATCGAAATGATCGATATTTTTAAAATTTTGCGAAAATATTTATACATATTAAAATATTTTGTAAATATTTGTCCATCGAAATGATCGATGATTGAAAATTTTTTTTCTTCAATTTTTATTTTTGGGTTTCTCGGAGTTTGTTTTCGGTTCTTTTACCGAGAATAGTCCCATTGAACCGACGTCATAGTTAATGATCGTTACCTATGATGGATGGATGACGACCGTCTTAAGGGAAATGTAGTCGGTAGGAGTAGTGATTTCAATTTGTTTTCAGTTTTTTCTTTGGTGGATTACATCACTGAACCTGTAGTTACTATATGGTTGTGAAATTATGGTTGCGTGTTGTAACTGATATTCAAAATGTAAAAGTGATTCGTTTGAAAGCATGCAATTTTGTAAATATGTTGAGTTACCTTTGCTGTAGAATTCGATTCGGTGTGATTGAGGCTTAATTCTGAATTCATGTTTGTGAATGCATCTTGAATCGAGCATGTGCATGAAGTGTGAAGTGAGGTGTTGTTATTCCATGCTATTGTGAAGTGTCTAGAACTTGCCGGTGTGTGTACAAAACGAAATGAAAGAGGTGTAGTGTTGGAAAGGATGTAGGCATTTCTTTGTTTTAACCGAGAGTTTCTATTTTTTTCTTGTCATACACTACCTTTTTATGTGATTGTATACCCTAGTCAGCCCGTTGAGCCTTTAGCCGATTATTTCTTTGTTTTGTCCAAAATTGTATAAACCAAGCTTAATTCTTTCTTTTTCATTAGCCGTAAAGTCTATACAAAACTCTTAAGCGCTTAAGAAGAACAGAAAAATTTTTCCCAAAGTGTCAAAGAGTGAGAATAGTGGGAAGAAAAAGAAAAGCAGAGTGAGGAAAGAAAAGAAAAGGTTGAAGAGGCACTTGTTGTAATGAAATGATAATGAAGGTGCATGAAAA
Organism: Datura wrightii; assembly: GCA_035772735.1. Taxonomy (NCBI): domain Eukaryota; kingdom Viridiplantae; phylum Streptophyta; class Magnoliopsida; order Solanales; family Solanaceae; genus Datura; species Datura wrightii. The sequence goes on from JASDFA010000018.1 coordinate 153,719,250, forward strand.
ACCTTTGTGTCATGTCAAGTGTGTTTGATGAAATGGGCCATACGAAAGTAAACCAGCATGAATGGGATGATGAGAAAAAAGAAAAGAGAGAAACAATGTCATGAGTTGATCGGAATGTGTTGAAAAGGCGCTTAATGATGCTAGTGGCTATTATTGGCTAATCCAATATGTACTAGTTCCATAGCTTCCATTACAACCCATTAAAGTCCTACGTGATCTTACATTGCATTTCTTTATATTAGCGGAGTAATACACTAAGGGCAAGCCTATGGGTCATGACATGAGGCATGTGAATTCTTTTGGGAGAGAGAGTGAAATTAATTTCTACATGCCCCTACTTGAATGTTTGTGTGTCACATGAACAAAAAGGGGAAGATTCTCTTGAGTTGTGAGGGCACATGCTTGATGAAAGATTGATGTTCGTGTCGTATATCTTGATTAGCTGATTTGCATGAGTTTGCCGATATCGAGGGTCGATTCTTAAAGTCTAGGAAGTCTTGATGTATTAAAGGTCGTTGCATTGTAAGACCATGCATGTTTTCTTGATGATTTACAATATTGAATGATCGGTATGACCGTAGCTCAAATTGTCGCACCATAGTGGCGAAGGTTGGGATGTAATTTGCATGAGTTTTGTATGTGTTGTTCGAGGACAAACAAGGATTTAAGTGTGGGGTAAGTGATCTTGGGCAGATTTATATGCCCAAGTGATACTCAAACGTATCATTTTCGTCTTGTTTATTGTGAAATGTGTATACATTTTTATGTAATTGGTAATAAAATGTGAATTTATACTAACCAACATGATTAGCATTGTTTTGTAGGTAAAACATGATTTTGAGGAGCTAAAATGCATGTTGGAACAATATCGGAGTTGGACTTGGATGCGAGCACGAAAAAGACATTGGACTGCACAATGTAAAGGGGCTCCGCGATGGAGCCGTGCCACGCTACCATCGCGGAGGCACACTGCCTGGAGGGTGATTTAATTGTCAATTTCCAGTGGAGCCTCGCGACAGCTCCGTGGCACGGAGGCAAGCCACCGCATTGCATGCCGTGCCACGTTGAGGATTTATTCCCGGACCCCAGATTTCCAGTGAGGGTCCGCGTCCACGCCATGTCACGGAGGCAGTGCTCCGCGTTGGCCTCCGTGACACGTTGCTTGTTATTCCGGGAAAAATTCCCAATAGTATAAATAGAACACTTAGGCTTATTTTTAATGAATTCAGACTTGGTGGAGCAAGGACGTGGGTTACAGGCAGTTGAGGGACGAAAAAGCTAAGGGTTTTTCTCTCTTTCTTTCTTCTTTCAATCAATTGTTTGTATGATTAACACTTGTTTTAGGATGATTAATCCACAAATGAGTGGCTAATTCTCTTCCTTGCTGAGGTTATGAACAATGGTGATGAATTTTGATTATTGAATTGTATGGTTTTTCATCTTCTTCTTCTATGTTGTTCTATTAATTCTTGTTTCTACTGCATTAGTGTGTGGCCGACATTAATGTTCATCTAAAAAGTCCGATTTCACTCGAGAGAGCATGAAATTGGAAAGTTGTGAATTAATAGGGTATTGTTCTTAACTTGATTTGGGAAAATTGGGTTTTGATGTGCTTTCCTGATAGAAATATACTTGAAAGCCGTATTAGTCAATTTAGGAACCGGAATTGTATTGCGAGGTCATAAATTGCATTTGATCACAGAAATGTAGACAGATGGTTTATGATTCTTAAGTGAGATTAAATACGAGAGTTTTAATCTCTTGGCTAATGTTCTTGGCTAGCAACTAGAAGAGAAGAATAACCGAGTTATGATTATAATCAAGTTCATTACTTGTTCTTAACCTTGGCATGCTCATATCCATAGTTTAAATTCAAAGTATATATTTGTTAATAGTTTTAGTATATAATTTATAAACAAAATTATTTAACTTTTGGTTACGTTGTTGTCAGCATATATAGAAGTAAGATAGAATATAGTATACTTGAGCAATTTTTACTTATCCAGAGTCTCCTTGGTTCGATACTTGGCTTACTTAGCCACTTTATTACTTGTTTGACCACGTGCACTTGCGTGTCGGTTTTTAACCCCTACCAAAGCACCGAATACCACTAACATCATGTTTGCAGAAAATGTCTTCATCTAGGAACACAGGCAGAGGCAAGGAACCAGCCTCCTCAACCACCAAAGGCAAAGGCAAGGCCAAAGCCTCTGCAACACCTACCAACTCTAGGGAGGCCATCATCTTTTGTGTGACCGACATGAAAGGGCACTACACTATATTCAAGAGCCGGTCGATAACGGTGGAGAAAAGGTTCAATTTGGTGGGACTGTGTGGGGCCTTGTCCAATATCACTGCTCAGTTCACAGACGGGCAGAGTCATGCTTTAACCAATCCTCTCCCAGACCATTACCCAAGCTTGGTGCCAGAATTCTATGCCTCCTACTAGGATAGACATGAAATAATGAAACATAAAGGCAAAATCGATGAAGTCCCTGCCTACCATCAGTCATGGTATGCTGAGTGGAGGTAGACATAACTCTGGCTACAATCAATTATTTATTCTAGGAAGACGAAATTGACTCGGGCACAGAGTATATGGTCAGGATTGCAGACATGAAAAATCCATTCACCTGGATAGACTCCATCATCGCAGTTGACACTCCGCTATGGGCCTCCATGGGTGGTAAAATTTCTCGCCATGATTTGAAGTTCGAGGCTCAGTGATGGTTGGATTTTATTTGTGGCCGCATAATTCCTTCCAAAAATGAGCAGCGTGTTAGCTTGGAGATGACCATTCTCATAACCTGCATCATGTCTGGAGTCCCCATTAACTTTAGGGAGATTGTGGCCCAGCAGATGAAGCGGAAGGCAAGACAGGCCAACACCTCCATGCTATATGCTGTCCCTCATTTACCAGCTATGTTTACAAGAGGGAGTGCCATTGTTCCCTGATGAGCTACCTCAGGAGTGATCACCTTAGATAGGAAAAGAGATTCCGAGGCACCCGTAGTTAAGAGAAAGAGATTGCAAGCTTTTGGGTTGGCTGAGGGATCACTATCCCATGGGTCGGAGAAGTCCCTGCATGCCCCAGATTTGAACGTGTCTCACCAAAAATCTACGGGCCAATCCTCCGGTGACACACCTTTTAGGGGAACATCTCCCCCTCCTACATCCTCCCATCCAAGTGGTCTCCACTAACTCGTGGAAATGACCAACTCTCATGAGAGCCAACTCCAACAGTTGGCTAGGAGTCTCCCTATACTCATTGCTCAAATAGTCAAACGGGAGCTAAAATCAATGTATGAGAGCCTTACAACACTATGCAAATGGGTGGATGAAGTGGAGGGGGCTATCACTTCTCTCTAAACTGAGGTGCGGGAGTGGAAAAGTTGGACACCTATGGAAGTGCCCGACATGAGCGCTCTTGAAGCCGAAATAGCTTCTCCTTCCACTGTTCGAGGCCCAATTGATGATCTATTTGAGGCTTGGGAGATGACACCGAGGATCTGGGAGAGGCTAGTTTTGCTGGTGCCACAGAAACAGGGGAAGTTGCTGCTGATGAGGATGAGGAGTGACCTTCTAGGGAGTCTCTTACCCCTTTATTTTGCATGCATGCATTGGGGAAAATGTATTCTCTTAGCTGGGGGGGGGGGGAGGATGAGTGTTTGTTGGGGGGTCACTAATGTTTTATTTTGAGATGAGTTGAAGTAGCCCTTGTCGGGCTTTTGTGTTTTTCTATTATTTATCTGATGACAAATTGTGAGCCTTTGTCGGGCTCAATTTTTACTCTTGTTAATGATTGCCCTCGTTGGGCCTGTGATGTTGAAAAGAAAAAATAAATGACTTGGTTGAATTCTTGGATTAATGTTAGTGTGCTAATGATGAGAATAGGGTCCTTCTCTTGAATTGTTTATTTCTTCAGGACCCAAGTCCTTTGTTTGTCGCCGTGTAAATAGTAGAATAATAATCAAACTTCAAAGGTTTTCTTCACACCACAGTTCTTTTCCAAGGAGCATTTCTTTATTTTTTCTTTCTTTTTATTGTCGAACCGGGTTGGTACTTCCCGATGATAGATTGAGTGGCGACTTTTTTAAGGGAAAATACCATGTTATTTTTGAGTCTTTTATGGATCTATTTTGAGAAGTACCACCAAAAAATTTTTGAAGTAGAATTTTGAAATGGGGCATGAAAATGAGAAATAATGAACATGTGTTTGAAACGAGAACATAGAACTCTTTGTCATACTTTGTAGATTCCTCGTTTGAATTATGAATTTGCATGTTTTGATGTCTTAAATCAAGATTTTGTGTGGATAATGACTTTTGTGGACTCTTTAGGTGTGATGCCTTGTGTGGTAAGGACTTTTGTGAATCTCATGCACAACTTATTGTCTAGAACTTGCCCCAAGTGTGACTCAAGGCGAAATCCTAGATGTTGACGCACATATAACATGATTTTAGGCCCTTTTTTGTTAATTCACTTCACTCAAAATGACCTCCTTGAACATTAATCTTTGATATCCAATGTTTGAGCCTTGGACCCTTTCTTTGGAAACTACAATACAAGCCTAATGACCATTTTTTAATCCTTCTCCTTTGGCACCCATACTTTCTAATTTCTAGTGATAAAATAACGAAAAATGGGGCTTGAAGCCCATGAAATGGGGAGCGATAAGGAAATGAATGTGAAATGAGGCAAAAGCCTAAGTTTGGGGGTTTGCAAGAGAAGGGGGAAAATGAGAGCTTCAATGTGAGGTAGCACCAAAATTGTGATGAAATGAATGAATCAATGGGTTGAAAGACCTCGAATCATCAAAAGAGAAAGAATAACTAAAATGTGTTATCTCTTGCATATATAAGAATAAATGTGAAATTCATAGGTGTTATAAGGGTGACTTGTGTTACACAAATGATGAATATAATGAACAAGGAGAAATAAGGTGGAGTGATCTCAACAAGATGATGGGATGTCACAAGCATTTGTAAAGGGATCAGGGAGGCTTTAGTCACTAAAGCTAAACATTTATCCTACCCTTATCCCTAGCCTACATTATGACCCACAAGTCCTAAGTGATTTTAAGTGCAGTTGCTCTACATTAGTGGCAAATTACATGAAGGGCAAGCCTATTTGTCAGTTATGTGCATGAAGATTTCTTTTGGGAGAGTGAGTACAATATTATCTTTGCGCAATTCCTTGTGTGAATGCATTGATTTCATGATTAAAAAATAGGGATTTTCTCCTTGGTGAGTGGCATCATCCCTTTTGAGGACACAATTGCATTACAGGTAAATTTTTGCATGGGTCCTCATCTACCTTTTACCCATATATTTGATGGGTCCTCATCTACCTTTTACCCCAAGAATTCGGGTGGATTCATTCTGGGGAAGTCTCTTACCCTAGTCAATGGTATTTCCATTTTTGGGAACATGAGCCATTGCCTGTTGATTAACCTGGCGGTCATGGCCTATGTCAAGATATGAAGGGTTGCCTTGAACTAGGAATGAGTGACATGTTCATCCATCAGGCTCGCTGGGGCTCATGGGGCTTGCTGGAGCCCATTACTATTTCTTCTTCCATTCACTCATCTAGAAGGCATTATCTGTGAGCGCGTAAAGCACGAGTCAGAAGAGGAGCTATTAAAATTTCATACTTTACGTGATAAGAATCATGAAGAAAAAGGAATATTCCTAGACCGTCTCATATCCTCTTCATCATATGTTTGGCGCGCTTCACACCCATGAAAAGGACTCTACTTAACGCGGCTTTCAAACACCTTAGGAAACTCTAAACCTTTTCTTTGACAACAAGTTTGTCATGACCCAACTTACACCCTAGTCGTAATACGGGACAAGGAACCCCGAGAGGCTCCAAGTCGATCCATAGCATAATCATAGCATATCAATAATAGTGATCTTGGGCAAATTTATATGCCCAAGTGATACTCAAATGTGTCATTTTGCCTTGTTTATCTATCGATGTTTATACATTCTCATGTGATTTGTAATAAAATGTGAATTTATACTAACCAACATGATTAGCATTGTTTTGCAGGAAAAATATAAAGTTATGGAGCTAAGGTGCATGTTGGGAGAGATCAGGATGGGACTCAGAAGCGAGCAAGGGAGAAAAGCACTTGAAGGCACGAATTAAAGGGGCTCCGCGATGGAGCCGTGTCACGCTGCCATCGCGGATGCACTCTTCCTGGAGGGTGAAATTATGCCTATTTCCAGTGGAGGTGTGCGTCGGGGACGTGGCACATTGGCCTAGCCCCGCGTTGCACGCCGTGCCACGTTGGGCCTAACTACCTGGACGTACGGATTCCAGTAAGGGTCCGCGTTGGTGGCGTGTCACGGAGGCAGTGCTCGGCGATGCACTCCGTGACGCGTTGCTTGTTATTCCGGTAAAAATTCTCACTAGTATAAATAGAACACTTAGGTTCATTTTTAAGGATTCTGACTTGGTGGAGCAAGAACGTGGGTTACAGGCAGTTGAGGGGACGAAAATCTCAGGGTTTTTCTCTATCTCCTTCTTCTTTATTTCAATTGCTTGTATGATTAACACTCATTTAACGATGTTTAATCCACAAATGAGTGGCTAAATCCTCTTCTTGCTGAGGTTAAGAACAATTGTATTGAAATGTAATTATTGATCAATTGGTTTTTTTTCATCTTTTCTTCCATGGTTGTTCTATTGATTCTTGTTCTTATTGCATTAATGTGTGGCCAACGTTAATGTATATCTAAAAAGTCTGGTTTCACTCGAGAGAGCAAGAAATTGGAAAGTTGTGAATTGATAGGATATGATCTTTTCTTAGTTTGGGAAAATTGAGAATTGATTTACCTTCAAGATAGAAATATACCTGAAAGTCGTATTAGTCAATCAAGGAATCGGTTTTGTATGGCTAGAAAATAAATTTCTTTTCATCACAGAAATGTAGGTGGAAGGTTCATGATTCTTAAGTTGGGTTAAATACGAGAGTTTTAATCCATAGGCAATAATTCTTGACTAGCAACCGAAGGAAGGATTAACCGACTTGTATCAATAAATTGCTTCCCTACATGTGTGTTTTAGCCTCAGCATGTTCATTACTATTGTTCAGACTCAATTTGTACATTTGTTTTAGATTAGTATAAATTAGGAAACAAACTCCCAAAATCTTCTTGAAACTGTTGTCTGCATTATTAGAGTTAGAGTTCATTAACACTTGATTCGATTATTACCTTGGTCCAGTCCCTGTGGGATCGATACTTGGCTTACATTAGCCATTTTACTACTTGTTCAACCATGTGCACTTGTGTGTAGTCATTTAAAATCCCGAACAATTATTTCTCTAGACGTTCCCAACAAAGTTCACTGAATCTGGATTTGCACCACAACACTCAGCTGAGTGTTCATTACTACCGCATACTTCACACCAAACCTGCTACACTACATTAACTGGCGCTTGTGGTTGATTCAAGCTCATATTGCTGAAGTGGGTGTTGAGTTGATTTTGCAATGCAGCTATCTGTGCAGTGATAGCTGTAAAACCATCCACCTCAAAGCCTCCTGCCGCTTTCCTTGTTCCTCCTCTTGAAGAGTCCGCATTCCACTCTGGATTTCCCTAGGAAATACGAGTGAACAAAGTATACAGCTCCTCATAAGTCTTTTCAAATGCTTTTCCCCCAGCTGCTGAGTCTAGCAAAATTTTTGTATGTGGCTCCAAACCCTCTATGAAAGTATGCACCAACACATCATTGGACTGGTGATGGTGAGGAAAATCCCTTAACAATGATTTGAACCTTTCCCAAGCTTGATACAGATTCTCCCCCTCTCTTTGTTTAAAACATAGAATCTAACTTCTAAGTCTTGCTGTTTTCCCGGATGGAAAGAATCTTATCAAAAATTTTCTTGCAAGATCATCCCAAGTGGTGATAGAGTTAGGTGGTTCAGCTTTCAACCACCTCTTTGCTTCCCCCAATAATGAAAATAGGAATAATGTAAGCCTTACGTAATCGGATCATACTCCAGCGGGGTTGTAAGTGTGACTTATCTCCAAAAGGTTTGGGAGATGTTGTTGTGGATCTTCATGAGGGAGACCTGTGAATTGCCCGTTGGTGTGCAACAATTGCACCATGTTCTGTTTAAGCTTAAACCTCCCTCCTGACTCTGGTCTTCGAATACTAAATGTAACATTGTTAGCATGTGGGATTGCCACTTCGCGAACCGGCCTAGCTGCCATTTCCTCGGGCACTAACACTGCCCTCACAAGTGGTGGATTCTGTTGTTGCTCCAGGATTGTCTGTCTTAGCAATTGCAGCTTCTTCTCTAGAGCTTCCCTTCTTTGACGATGAAATTGTCTTTCTGGCTCTATGAATGAATCCACCAACTCCCTATCCCTTGCCAGCATTCAATAGAATTCAATATCTACAAGAGAAAGGCTAAGACCAAGTTGTCAGCACTTATATAGAATTTGTAAACTAACACTAAGAAAATAATTTTACCAATTGCCAGTTCCCCGGCAATGGCACCAAAAACCTGTTCGGTTCTGTGGTGACTACACGCAAGTGCACGTGGTCGAACAAGTAGTAAAGTGGCTTAAGTAAAGCCAAGTATCGATCCCACAGGGACTGAGCTACGGTACTAATTAACTTAAGTGTTAATGAACTATATCTTTAAGAATGCAGACAACCAAATAAATAATATCTTGAGAGTCTGAGTTTTCTAATTTATAAGAATCTAAGGAAAAATTATAAAGTGAGTCTAAACAATAGTAATGAGCAAGCTGAGATTAAAACGAACATGCAGGGAATTAATTTATCAATACACTTTAGTTAATCTTTCCTTCAGTTGCTAGTCAAGAATTATTGCCTATGGATTGGAACTTTCGACTCCTATCCAACTTAAGAATCATGAGCCTTAATCTACGTTTCTGTGATAAAAGAATTTCATGTTCTAGCCATACATTCCCGATTTCTTAATTGACTAATAAGACTTTCAGATATATTTCTATTCTGAATGTAAATCAATTCTCAATTTTCCAAACTAAGAAGAGATCATATCCTACCAATTCACATCTTTCCAATTTCTTTCCCTTTCAAAATCAAAATTGGATTTTTTAGATATACATTAACATTGGCCAAACATTAATGCAGTAAGAACAAGAATTGATAGAACAACCATTGAAGAAAAGATGAAAACTGAAATGATTAACAATTAAATTCCACTACAATTGTTCTTAACCTCAGCAAGAAGTGAATTTAGCCACTCATTTGTTGATTTAACCTCAGCAAATAAGTAGAAATCATACAAACAATTGAGATAAAAGAGAAAGAGATAGATAAGAACCCTAAAATTTTCGTCCCATCAACTGCCTGTAACCCACGTTCTTACTCAACCAAGTCAGAATGTTTAAAATAAAACCTAAGTGTGTTATTTATACTGTTGAGAATTTTTTCCGGAATAACAAGCAACGTGGAACAGAGTGTATTGCAGAGCACTCCCTCCGTGCCACGGAGGTATCGCGGACCCTCACTGGAATTCGGCTCCTCAGCAATTTCACCTCAGCGTTCCACGACCTGCATCGTGGAGCCTGGCCAACGTGCCACGGTGCTATCACGCACCTACACTAGAAATTGATGTCCCAGGTAATTGTACTCAACGTGACACGGAGTGCATCGCGTAGCACTGCCTCCGTGTCATGGAGATAACGCAAACCTCCACTAGAAATTGCCAAATTTAATTCACCCGAGGCAGAATACCTCTGGGATGGCAGCGTGACACGGCTCCATCAAGGAGCCCTTATTTTTGCGCTCTTCCTTGTCCTTTTCCACTCCTTGTTTCCAAGTCCATTCCCGATTTTACCAACATGTATCTTAGCTTCCAAAAATTCCATTTTACCTGCAAAACAACACTAATCATGTTGGTTAGTATAAATTCACATCCAACTATAAATCACATGAGAATGTACATAATAACGATAGACAAACAAGTCGAAATGAAGCATTTGAGTATCACTTGGGCTTGCAATTCTGCCCAAGATCATGCTATACCACCTGGGAAAGGCAAATGTGGTGGCAGATGCCTTAAGTAGGATTTCCATGGGGAGCATTGCTCATGTTGAAGAGGGCAGAAAAGAGCTAGCAAAGGATATTCACAGGTTAGCTCGGCCGGGAGTGTAGTTGGTGGATTTAGCTGAGGGCGGAGTAGTACTGCAGAGTGGGTCAAAATCTTCGTTAGTTGTTGAGGTTAAGTCAAAGCAGGATGAAGATTCCATACTGCTCAAGTTGAAAGAAGCATTGTTAAGAAAATATGTGGAGGCCTTCTTCAAAGAGGGAGATGGTGTACTTCGCTACCAGGGCAGACTATGTGCTCCAAACATAGACAACTTGAGGAAGCGATTACTGGTAGAAGCACACAGCTCCAGATGTTCTATCCACCCAGGTGCCACTAAGATGTACTGTGACCTATGAGAAATCTATTGGTGGAATGACATGAAAAGGGATATTGTAGAAATTGTGGCTAAGTGCTCAAACTTCCAGCAGGTTAAGGTTGAACATCAGAGTCCTGGGGGTATGACTCAGGATAGCAGCATAACCATATGGAGTTGGGAAGAAGTGAATATGAACTTCATTACAGGTTTACCTCGTACTTAACGGTAGCATGATTACAATTGGGTGATAGGAGATCGGATGACTAAGTCAGCCCATTATTGACGGGTAAAAACTATAGACTCAGCCAAGGATTATGCTAGGCTGTACATCTAGGAGTTAGTCAGACTGCATGGGGTTCCTTTATCCATCATTTCAGATAGAGGTACCCATTTTACCTCGTATTTATGGAAGTCATTTCAGAAAGGACTTGGTACTCAAGTCAAGCTCAGCACAACTTTTCACCCTAAGATAGATGGACAAGTTGAGCGGACTATTCAGACCTTAGAAGACATGCTGATAGCTTGTGTGATTGACTTCAAAGGCAGTTGGGATGATCACCTACCTCTCATCGAGTTTCCATACAACAACTACCACTCCAGTATTCAGATGGCCTGTTTGAAGCATTATATGATAGGAGGTATAGGTCTCCTATAGGGTGGTTTGAAGCTGGCAAAGCTACTTTGATAGGACCAAATTTAGTTCATGAGGCTATGTAGAAAGTGCAACTTATCATAGAAAGGTTAAAAATAGCTTAGAGTCGCCAGAAATCATATGCAGATGTGAGGAGAAGAGAACTAGAATTTGCTGTAGATGATTGGGTTATCTAAAAATTTCACCCATGAAAGGGGTGATGTGGTTTGTAAAGAAATGGAAACTCCGTCCAAGGTATGTAGGACCCTACAGGATTCTAAGGCGAATTGACAATGTGGTCTATGAGTTAGAATTACCTTTAGAGTTAGCATCTGCCACCCAGTCTTCTATATGTCACTGTTGAAGAAATGCATCGGTTATCTGACCTCAGTTGTGCCACTAGACAGTGTGGGAGTAAAGGATAGTCTCTCTTACAAATAAGTCCCAGTTCAATCCTAGACTGTCAGGTTTGTATGCTGAGAAACAAGGAGGTCACTTTAGTAAAAGTATTGTGGAGGAACCAGCTAGTTGAGGGGGCCACATGGGAAGTAGAAGGAGAGATGATGACAAAATATCCCCATTTATTGCCTTCTACTTCAGTTTCAGCATCAGGTATTAAATTCCTTCTCAGTACTCTATTCAGTTCCGTATCAGCTCTAATAATGTTTTCAATGTGCACTCTAGTTGTGTCAACTCTGTTAGTATGCCTGTTGTAGTTCAGAGACAGTCATTCCTTCAGGAAATGACTTTATAGTTTAGTTTGCATCTTTTTCCCAATTTTCCAGCAGTTTTAGCCTTCATTCGAGGTTGAATGACCCCAAGGGGGAGATATTGTAACACCCCAAAAATTTCCTAGATCAAACTCAGACTAAACATGGAAAATTAGAAATTTTTTTGTCTCAGCATGACTTAGAAAATGAGTCATTTTCAGCACCAACAGACCATTGTATGAGTCATTATTTGATCTACAAGTTTGTCATTTGGGAACCAACGAGTCATGCAATGACCCGTTACAAAGAGTAATGAGTTGTTGTTGCTTAGTATAGAAACCTGACAGACATCCCTCCAGAAGCAATGAGTAAAAGCCACAACTCGTTGTCACCTCTAACGAGTCATTATTCCACCCATCGCTAGATCCAGAAATCCTTCAGATCAGAGAAGTGAAGGCGACGAGCAGTTACAATGACCTGTTGGTTCAACAAATGAGTCGTTGGGTCGTCCGTTGGTAGTGGTTCCAGTTTTTATTGCAAATTCCTCTAGTGGCCACGAGAGGAACTAACGACCCGTTGGTTCATCCAACGAGTCGTTGTCCCCAACCGTTGCCAATTACCAGTGAGCATGAATTTCAGGCCCAGGACCAACGACTAGTCTGTGTCAACCAACGACTCATTGTGTGACCCATTGGTTCCCCTCGAACAGTTTTCAGACTTTTATCTCAGGGGCATTTTTATAAATTCTCACCTTTTTAATCCTTAAACTATGTCATTTTTTGCATGTTTTGGAGAGAATTAAAGGGGTGATCGACTTAATCCCTCTCATTTCTCTCAACTCACGATTTTTCAAAACGTACAAGTTTTAGACAGTCAGTGTAGAGCTAAGCTAGGGCTTCTAGTGTTCTTCAAGATTCTCCAGATTTCTTCTTAAGGATTCTTCACCAGGTGTGTGGGTATTCAACAAGGAAATTACCCTTCCCTTGTGCTCCAAAACCTTTCTGTAATGCCTTATCAGTCTTAGCCCTGAATATAAGAAATGGGGTTAGCTTCAGTCAAATTATGAATATTCTTGTAGACTGAAATTCTTGTGAATTCTTGCAATATTTTCATTATTTATCAAGCATGTTGTTACTCTCTTCATGAAATATTGTTTTAGCTAGTTCTATGAAATGTAGCAAATTTGGATCTTGTATGGTTGACTAGATACAGTTGTTGCTTTACTCTGTTAGTTCCTGAATTTCCATGTCATTACCATCATGTGAGTTCATAGTCAATTTGTATGCTAATTCTATCTCAATCAGAAGTTAGCATTTTAAGTATCTTTCAGTAAGTCAGCTGATCAGTTTGACAACAATCAGATCTTGATGAGTTCAGTTAAATAATACTACCTTAGTTTCAGTTATCAGTTTGTTCTCTAGACAGTAACGACGCTTCCAAATAAGCAGCTCTGACCAATCTTAAAATACCAGTTTCAGTTATCCGGTCCTACAAACTCTCAGGTTACTTCCAGATAAGTATTCCTGACTTAGTCCAGACCCCAACTTTGAGCTATCAATTTAGTAGTCAAGTCAGAACTATTTAGTGGGAGAAATATTTAGCACTAAGCGGATCGGAGTTCCAGCGCACCTAGGTTCCTATAACTACATTGCCACCAAAGGTTATTGGCCCAAACGGACCTCATACTTGTGATAACCTAGCTCAACCACTATACCCTAGTAAGGTATAGTAGGCTTTCTCTGATGGGGTGTATACATCGGACTCCACATCTAGCTCATGTGGTTATATGTTAGTTATAGACTCACCCACTTGATAGTACAGTTTAGTTTAGCTCAGTTTTAGTTTATCTCAGTTCAGTCACTCAGTTTCAGGACAGGTTTATAGCTGTCAGTCAGGGCTATTATTGATTGTTTCACAATTATAGCTCAACTTCTAGCAGTACTTTGTATCAGTTGGTCATTTCATGTTACTTTAGTTCAGTTGCTTATTTTTATTGCTTATTGTATATCTCACTTGCTCAGTACATTCAAAGTACTGGCGCATACTTTCCATGCTGTATCGTATTATGATATAGGCGCAGGTTCTCAGTCTCAACATCGTCAGTAGTTTCCCTTCCGACGATTTCAGCAGCAACATTATTTGGTGAGTCCTTATATTCTAGGGACGATGCTTGCTTTTAAGTAGTTCTCATTTAGTTAGATTTTAGAGTTAGTTGGGGCCTTGTTTCAAAACTCATAAGTTAGTAGTTGGCTTTCAGATACAGTTGTTCAGTATATTTTTTAGTTATGTTTACTCTTTTCAAATCAGTAATACTTGGATAATTATTTTTTCATAGCTTCCGCATATGTTTACTTAGTTTACTAGTGTAAGATTAGACCATGGGTTAGCTTGGGGTCACTTGTGGCACCAAGTACCGTGTCTCGTACAGGGTGTTGAATCGGGTCGTGACAGTCTTCTTTAGGTGCCTTGGTACCTATCATTCACAATAAACATGTGCACTATAATTAGTTCAGGAATCAATTGGTTAGCTAATTTGGTGTTTAAGGGGTTGAAACAACTCCACACTTAATTGCTAGCATGGTGGCAAGAGCCTGTCAACAGGATACTCAAACTTCCCAATCGTCATTCTGTGCACAATGCCACTGCATTCCATTGTGTCTAAACATCATGCATCATACACATCTATGGGGTGTATCATCAATTTTCTTATATTTTCATCACTACTCTATTTCACAATTGCTATACTTTCAACCACAAATAGAATGATGTGAATCTCCATTGTTAACAATTTCAATAATTTAAGACTTGCATTTGTAGAGAATTTTCCTTATTTTCAACATTCTTTTTCAAATTTTTGTCAAACAAATGCATCTTTGATGGCATCCACATCCCCAACATCCCAGTCAAAAATTTTCAAGCTTCCCCATAATTCTAACAATAGAAATCTAAGTCTAGAAATTTCATGACTTCTCCCACAATTTTCACTTTTAAGTGCAATCACCACTTCACAACATTAAACTTATAACTAATTCCTTCGTTGTGCCTCTTTTTTAGAGAGAGAGAAAGAGAGAGTTATGGGTAAAGCTTTTAGGGCATGGGGGAGAAATAAAAATCTAATTTAGGAAAAATGTTTCTTTTATTTTAAGGGCAATGGATTGGGTTGACCCTTGAACTCTTAGATAAAAAATTTCAGATCAGTTTACCCTTGGCGTGCTGCACCTGCACTGTCATGAAATTCCTTTCTGAATTTTATGATTTAGCACCCAACACTTGATAAAATTTCAACCTAAAACCATACTAGAAAATAAGGCTATTGCAATAGTACCTTTTACGACGGACTCATAACTGTTGCAATAGATACCCTATGGCAATGGTTTTTTGCAACAGTCGGTTATTTGTTACGAACTACGATAGATATTCTATAGCAAGAATGTCATTACAACAGATACATAACTATTATAGTAGATCTTTTGTGGCAGCAACTTTCTTTCAACTATTACAATATATTATTTACTGCAACGGTCCTTCATTTTTCCCTTAAAATTTCACCCATGCCCCTTATTTATTTCCCCCCTTCTTCTATTGGTCACCGCAAAACTCATCATTCACTACCAAAAATCTCCTGTTCTTTCTTTTGTACCTTGTTCACTGGAAATCAAAAAGCCCGAAGAACTCTAGGTCTCTCTGTTTTTGAGAACGCATCCTTTCATCATTCTAAGATAATTTGAATAGTTAGTATTTATTTTGTGATTCAAATAATCAGATCTTCCCTTCTCTCCCCTTAGTCGAATTCTAAAAATATTCTATCTGGATAGGGAAATCGAAGAACTCCTAGATTTCTATTTATGCATCCGCGTAGTGAGTTTATTTGATATCCTTTATATGTATACTTTTCATGCTTTTTTTAATTATTGAGGTAACCAATCTTCCACCTTCTACGCACTCCAACAAGCACACCTAATTTTCTGTTGCTGGACTTTTAATTTTCATCTATGAAGATCAATTTTAATTAAGTAGTGAGATATGAGAATCTGTCTATTAATTTTAAACTTATAGTCATTGATTTTAATTTCAATGGGTAAATGATTTTTGGCTTGTGAGTGATGTACTAGGTTTAGATTACTGATGCGATTTTAACTAGTTTAAGAAAATAACTTATCCCTATTTGTGGAAAGATAAGAAAAATTTATGTGTCTATAAGGTGTTTGAGCTTATGCTTCACTGAAATATATAATTGTAGCTTTTATTTTGGAAGGTTTAATGTAATTTCATCTACTTCAAGATTGCAAGAGAAGTAAAATACATCGTTGTTATTCACTCTTGCCTTTAATGTTACATCTTCTCTTATGCTTCCACTTGATATTTGTAGTGAGTGTTTCTCCGTTGTTTTGAATTTTAGGGCCCTTACCTTAAATGATTCATATAGCAAGTCTTTCTTGTTAGTTTGAATTGTTGATGGGGTAAAATACTTAAGTTCGATGAAAATTAGAATCATATGACGTAGGAACTAGTTCTACCGTCGAAGAATCTAGAAAGATGCAATATATGTTATTTTTTTGAGCTCTTATATTTAGATCATTAGCTTTATAGACTTGTATCTATATTAAAAGAATGAAACCATGAAGTTGATTATTTCTCTACTATCCCAAGCGACACTTAACTTTTAATTTTTTATTGTGTTTACAACCCTTCTAGATTGTGATTTTTTATGTCTTAATTAATGAATGTGGTTCCTGCCAACACCTATATGTCAAGTTGTCAACTATGTCCATGAAAGTTTGATAAGAAAATTAATACCCCATCACTCTTTTTATACGATAAAAAGAGTTATATATTTATCAATTTTGATTGTGTACACTTTTGTAAAATTTAATAAATATAGTCATGAAGTTTTGCTCATTTGCCTTTTTCTTCCACGATAAATTTTCAGAGTGATATATAGCAAATTTTCAAAAAACATCTTGTTTTTAAAGTTTGCTAGATATGAATATTGTTAGCAACTATAGGTTTTAAATGTTACTAATTATTTATGTGATGACATACTTAGAGACTTCACAAAGGAGTACATAGAACCAATATAAGAAAATTTGAATAAGTTAGATCAAGTGAAGATATTATCCTTTTTTCTCTTGTTGTTCTTTCAATAGTGAGGTGATATTCACAACAAGCGACATTATAAACATTTGTTATGCATAAATATTTAGAGTTTGATCCCTCCTTGTTTGCGTTAAAGCTTCTGGAACTCTTTACATATGATTTGATTTACAAATAATTCCTTCTGGTTTCATTAAAAAGGTTGAAGTAATCACTTCTTACATATGTTATTCGAATATGTTATTTTGATGTCAACAAGCAGTTGTAGTTTGTTGTAATAATGTGCACATATGCAAGCAAGTTCTCAAGACTCTTTTATTTTCCTACATTAAAGAACAACAGGGTGCTTTTATAGCTTCTAATTTTATCATCTCAATATGATGGAATTTTCCAAGGTTTTGCATACAAAAGTTGCATAGATTGATACATTTTCCTTCATTGTTCCTCTAAGTTCAGTGTTCATTTCAGACATAAGTACTGAAAAGGTATTGGGGTGCGAGACAAATAACAATAAAGCATTATTTGAAGGTTCTAATTTTTGTATTATGTGAATAAAATAAATAATACATGAGAATTTTGTGACATAACTCTTTTTTAATTTCTATGATTAGGTTGTGACAAGAGAAATAGCAACACATGTATTAGACAACGATGAGAGACAATTAACTAAATTAGAAGTTGGATAACCAATATTAAGGACTTGAAAATATTCTACATGTTAAGCTTTTACACTTCCCTCACTGATGATGGGTATATTCTATATTCATTTGTCATATTTTTATCCATCTTTTACCTTATTTTAAGATCATTATCCTTATGAAATGCATAAATTCATGATTGTGTGTGCTAAATAAGCTAACAAGTGTTTTTAGATGATTTTATCAAGTAATCAATGGAAAATGACTCAAAAAATGGCCCAAGGTATGAAGAAAGAAGAGTTCGAGAAAATTTGGCCTGGTGTGATAGCTGGAGGAGCGGCACGCTAGCCACCCAACTTTTTTGCTCGGGTTGGTGCATTGGATGGTGCGGTGCACCAGAGCCCAAACTTTAGAAGAATTTTGATCAACACCTTGATGAACTGGGTGGCGTGGTGTGCCAGAGGTATTTCGGAATTGCAAAATTTTCTAACACCCTGGCGTAGTGAGAGTTGTGGCTTGCCAGGTCCCAGAAGTGCAGAATTTTGACTACCACCTTGGTGAAATGGCTGGTGTGGCGCGCCAGAGGTTAAACTTCAAAGAAATTCAAGCTAAAGTGTGGTAAGATGGGAGGTGCAGTGCGCCAGCGCTTGTCTGGGGCATATTTCCAAGTCTAAAAGCTGAACTTTCATGGGATAAATAAATAATAACATAATGGATCTCACTTGAAATACATGATTAGCCATGAGTATGAGCCCATGAGTTGGCCAAGAGTCATTAATCCATAAATCATGAAAACCATGCATACTTGTAAAATTATATATACTTGATATTCATAAATCAATGAAGAGTACTTGAAGAGAAATCATAACATGCATCATATATCGTAATTTACACTTAGTAAGATCAAATTCATAATAGAATCATAACTTGACTTTCCAGAAACTTACATAATTGGGCATAATATAATTAGAATTTGAAACTATGAATTAATAATCAAAATAGGTATAAAATCTTCCTATAGATCATAAAATATGATTTGATACATGAAGGAAATTGACCCATAGATAGATTAGAGAGAATTTCACAATATTAAGGATAAACCTTAATAGATCATGAAGTTGAATCTAGAATTGGAATCCATGGAATTGAGAAGAATTTAGAGCATGAGAGTGAAAGGATCTCTCATTCATAGCCTCACATATCTTGGTAAATCTGATTTACACTCCCTCTTGAAAGCTCAAAGGAAATTGGGGAAAAATTGGGGAAATTCCTCAAGCTTGATTTTCAAGGAAGAACTCTAACTTGCGTGCATGGAATGGTAAGGCTTAGGATAGGTTTAACACTCTTAAAACCCTTCTAACTGAGCTTAAAATGATGTAGTCTAGGAATTAGGGCCTTAGAAATTACGGATAAGCTCTTACTAAATTCGCAGAAAAACGCACACTGCCAGTCCCGACGAGGGACTAGACGACTCATTGCTTATGACCACGACTTGTTGTCTATTTCTCATAGCCAACACTGGAAACCTTCACGCTGCCAGTCACCATGAGGGAACCACGACTTGTGGTGTACCAGACGACTCGTGGTGACTAGTCGTTGGGAACACTGCCAATCATCCAATCATTCATGCTGGCTTCTTGACCACGACCAACCTAACGACTCGTTGTCACCACCTATGAGTTGTTCCTTGACCCATTACTTCCAGACTCTCCGACTGCAGCTGCTAACCATGACTCGTGGAAATGAGTCATCACTTCGACCCATGAGTCGTGTCATGACTTGTTAGCCTAGAGCCTGCCGCTAAGCCTTTTAAGAGAGATTCCACATATTCTTCTGCTGATTTCATTTGCAACCTGAACCTGATCTTAGGAACTTTCAGGGTATTACAATATCTCCCCCTTGGTAAGATTCATCCTCGAATGTGGAAAAACATACTGAAAGGTTGGGAAATAGCGCTGACATCCCAAATATTGAACATCTGAAGTTGAAAACTGACAGAGCAACTGACTCCGGATTGGAATACATGACTGAACTGAATTCATAAATCACACATACATACATTAACATGAAGGAAACCGGAACGCATGAACTGAACATGAAACAAAATAAAATACTAAGGAGGAAACTGATATCTCAAGCTGGAATTGAGTCAGAAGGGAATCGATGCGGGTATTTAGCCATCATATCTGCTTTGACTTCCCACATCCCTCAACATGCTGATTCCTCCACAAAACCTTTACTGAAGCTACTTCCTTATTTCTTAGCTTCTGAACCTGAAGATCAAGTATTTTCACCGGAACATCTTCGTAGCTGAGGATATCCTTCATATCTACGCTCTCCACCGGAATAACCAAAGCTGGATCACCCATGCACTTCTTCAAAAGTGACACATGGAACACCGGATACACTGAAGCCAATTCTGAGGGCAACTCCAACTCATATGCTACCTTGCCAACACATCTCACAATCTAGTACGGGCCAACATAACAGGGACTGAGTTTCCCTTTCTTTTCGAATCTCATCACTCCCTTCATGGGAGATACCTTCAAAAGCACCCAATCATCAACTTCAAACTCAAGTTCTCTCCTCCTCACATCCACATATGACTTTTGATGAATCTAGGCTATTTTTAACCTCTCCTTTATAAGTTGAACCTCCTGAATCTGGTCCTATCAATGCAGCTTCACCGACTTCGAACCAACTAATAGGCGATGTCATCTCTGCCCATAAAGAGCCTCAAATAGAGCCATATGAATGCTGGAATGGTAGTTGTTGTTATATTCAAACTCAATGAGAGGTAAATGGTTTTCCCAAACACCTTTGAAATCTATCACACACGCCCTCAACATATCCTCAAGAGTCTGAATGGTCCGCTCAGCCTGACCATATGTCTGCGGGTGGAAAGTTGTGCTAAGCATGACCTGAGTACCAAGTCCCTTCTGAAATGATCTCCAAAACTAGGAGCTAAACTGAGTACCTCGATCTGATACGATGGACAAGGAAACTCCATGCAACTGAACTAACTCCCGAATATACAACTTAGCATAGTCCTCCGCTAAGTCGGTAGTTTTGACCAGTAGAAAATGAGTTGCTTTAGTCAACCTGTCTACAACCATTCAAATAGAGTCATACTGTCGACGAGTATGAGGCAACCCCGTAACAAAATCCATATTGATTTCCTCCCACTTTCAAGTAAGGATACTAATGTCTTGAAACACACCTCCAGGTCTTTGATGCTCAACCTTCACTTGTTGACAATTCAGATACTTAGCCACAAACTCTACAATGTCCTTCTTCATGCCATTCCATTAATAAACTTTCCCTAGGTCACGGTACATCTTGGTGGCACCTGGATATATAAAATATATGGAACCATGAGCCTCATGCAACATCCGCTCCCTCAAGTCATGAACTCCCCGTAAACACAAGTGACCCTGATATCGTAGTACACCATCTCCCCCTTGCGAGAAAACCTCCACCTTCTAATTCTGAACGACTTCCTTCAACTTTTCAAAAATAGGATCCTCATCCTGTCTAGCTTTGGCCTTGGTCACCAAGGAAGATTCTGATCCATTTTGAACAATGACACCACCATCCGTCGAGTTAACAAGACGAACTCCTAGCCGTGCAAGCTGATGCACATCCTTCACTATCTCTTTCCTCTCCTCATCTCAATGGGTCACACTCTCCATAGAAAGCCTGCTAAGAGCGTATGCCACCACATTAGCCTTGCCTAGATGATAAAGAACACTTATATCATAGTCTCTAAGAAGCTCCAACCACCTTCTTTGACGTAGATTTAGATCCTTCTAGATAAACACGTACTGTAGGCTTTTGTGGTCCGTAAACACATCCACATGGACCCCG
The DNA here is from genome assembly GCA_035772735.1 of Datura wrightii. Classification (NCBI taxonomy): domain Eukaryota; kingdom Viridiplantae; phylum Streptophyta; class Magnoliopsida; order Solanales; family Solanaceae; genus Datura; species Datura wrightii. The sequence goes on from JASDFA010000018.1 coordinate 153,740,604, forward strand.
TACAGAAAGCATCTCCAAATCTTCAAGGAAAATACTACCGCCGCTAATTCGAGGTTGTGAGTTGGATAGTTCTTTTCATGGACTTTGAGCTTCTTGGAAGCATAGGCTATAACCTTACCGTGAGACATTAATACACAACCAAGGTCGATCCTTGAGACGTCACAATATACCACAAACCCATTGGTACCCTCAAGTAAGGTCAACACTGGTGCTGAGGTGAGTCGAGTCTTCAACTCTTGGAAGCTCTTCTCACAGGCCTCCGACAGTTGTAACTTCACTTTCTTCTGGGTCAACTTAGTCAACAGTGCTGCAATGGATGAAAATCCTTCAACAAACCTCTGGTAGAAGCCAGCTAAACCCAATAAAATCTTGATATTCGAAGGACTAACTGGTCTAGGCCAATTCTTCAAAGCTTCTATCTTTTGAGAGTCCACCTGTACACCCTTACTTGACACTACATGACCCAAAAATACTATCGAGTTTAACCAAAACTCACACTTGCTGAATTTAGCATACAACCAATGATCCTTCAGAGTTTGTAGCACCACCCTCAAATGAGCGGCATGCTCCTCCTTGCTCTGAGAGTATATGAGAATGTCATCTATGAACATGATCACGAATATATCCAAATACGGCTTGAAGACCCTGTTCATCAAATCCATAAAAGTTGCAAGAGAATTAATTAGTCCAAAAGATATAACTACAAACTCATAGTGAACATACTGAGTCTTGAAGCCTGTCTTTGGAATGTCACTCTCCCGAACCCTAAGTTGATGATACCCGAATCTGTGGTCTATCTTTGAGAAACACTCGACACCCTAAAGTTGGTCAAACAAGTCATCGATCCTAGGGAGAGGATAACTATTCTTAACGGTGAGCTTGTTTAACTTCCGGTAATCAATGCACATCCAAAGGGAACCATCCTTCTTCCGGACAAAGAGAACTTGTGCACCCCACGGGAATTTTCTTGGTTTGATGAAACCCTTGTCTAAAAGATTCTTCAACTGCTCCTTCAACTCCTTTAGCTTAGCCAGATCCATTCTATAAGGAGGAATAGATATAGGCTATGTATCGGGAAGAAGGTCATTACCAAAATCGATCTCTCGCTCGAGAGGAACTCCTAGTAAATCATCTGAAAACACTGCTGGATATTCACACACTACAGGAACTGTCTGGATAGTCAGGGTTCTGGATGTAGCATCCTTAACCCTAACTAGAAAGTACATGAAACCTTTAGAGATCATCTTTTTATACTTAGGATAGGAAATGAAGAAACCTACATGAAAAACTGAACTACCTTTCCACTCTAGGAAAGGCTCACCTGGAAATCAGAACTCTATTGCATGGGTTCTACAATTTACTGATGCATAACATGCATGTAGCCAATCCATGCCAAAGGTAACATCAAAATCAGGCATGGCTAGCTCTACTAAATCTGCTGAGGTGTCTGTCTGAAGAACTATGTGTCACGACTCGACTTTACACCCTAGTCGTTACACGGACAGGGAACCTCAAGAGGCTCTAGGTCGACCCATGGCATAATCATAACATATCACTTAAGAATAGAAATAGCTAACAGAAATAACTGAGCAGAAGCTAACTGAAAGAGCCTAATTTAAAACCCAAAATAACAAATCTCATAAGACTCCGATACAAGCTGAATTTGTCTATACAAGTCTGAAAGCCTCTACTAAACTGATGAGTTACTGGGATAAGCCCTCAGTTAACTCTTGAAGTCTGAAAACTGAAGCATAATGAAATGGATACATAAATCGCATCCTCGGGAGATAAGGACTCACCACAAGCAACTAGATGGGAATGGAGCGTATCTAACCATGTGGCTAAGTCTGGAAACCTGAATCTATATCATGAAACAGTATAACACATAAAATATGCGGTCAGTACTTGAAATGTATAGAGTATGCGAAAATCCTAAGTAAGGTAAATATACAAGTATACAAAAAGGAAATAAATTGAATACAATGACATATATCTGAGCTAGAATACAACAACCTTGTCTGAGATACATATATATAGACATTAAAGTCTTATTTGAAATCATTTACGACAGTATAATCAAACTGATGCATAAGGGTTATGTGCTGTACATATACTAAGAATTGATGCTATAACTGATATCATACATTACTCTGATTATCTGTTGATGATTGAATCTGAATACTGCTAAACTGGTTTTAACTATAATTTGCAGTCATACATAGTTGAGCTGGACTGATATCGTAGACTAAGGAAGGAATTATCGGCTATGGAGAGTCCCTGACTGACTAAGGGAAACATTCTCAGCTATGGAGATCCCTGACTGACTATGGGAAATATTCTCGGCTATAGAGAGTCCCTAACTGACTAAGGGAAATATTCTCGGCTATGAAGAGTCCCTGACTGACTAATGGAAAATTTTCTGTTATGGAGAGTCCCTGACTAACTAAGGGAAATACTCTCGGTTATGGAGAGTCCCTGACTGACTAAGGAAAACATTCTCGACTATGGAGAGTCCTGAAAAGCTAGAACATGGAGATCACTGGTTTGACGTCATTCGTTTAGTCTAAGTCACTTCAGCTAATCAGAGACATGAGCATTTAATTGTTTACATCATACTGAATATCATACTGAGTTATTTAGAATTGATTAGCGATACTTTTTACTAACAACAAGCCCAAAGGTCTAAAGGATTATTCTCATGCTTTATCATCATGATTCATATCATCATAGTCCTGAATCATCATTTAAATCATAGATTCTATTTCCATTAAGAATTGGTAGAATCAGATCATACTTTAAACATGTTCACAACATTTAAGTCTCGAATTCACCTTATATAGAATATATGGATGCTCCATAGATTCAACTCATACCCAACATATTTACATCAAATCATAGTGAAAACATATACATATTCCAAATTAATCCAGCCCATAAGTTCTAATTGCATCTTAATATATCTACTAAATCATATAGTCTAGGTTTAAGAGAGTTCATATGATCTTCATTTACTTTAGACATGGATACAAGTTCGTGATAAGAGCATGTGAACAATTACGAAATCCCATTCAAAGTTCTAGGCTATTTTATGGTGAAAATTCCCTAATCATGCATTTCTCATATCAATTACATAATTTAATATATTGAAAGTAATCCCATAAGCATACATGATTGTTAATCATAATGGGTCTTAGAATTCATAGAAGGTACATGAGAATTTACCCACAAAATCGAACCCTCGAACATTCTTCTAGGAAATCAAGGAAATTGGATTTTTAAAATAAAAAAAATGGGACACAAGGATGAAGGAGATCCTTGTTGAAGTCCCACATACCTGATTCGAAGAAATCCCTACTTTAACTTAACCCTTGAAGCCTTTCAAGAAATCCTAGTTGAATCCTTAGTCTTGAGAGAGGGAAGGAAAAAGAGTTTCAGAGTCTATCTTGAGAGAATGAGAGATTAGTCTAGAAGAAACCCTTAAAAACATCCCATATAATACTCAAAATGACATAGTTTAGGAGTAAGAAGCATAGGATTTTACGAAAACACCCCTGAAAAAATGCATTTGCCAGTCCCCACGAGGCACTCCATGAGTCATGGGATTGACAACGACTCGTGGTGCCAAGTCATGGTGTAAATTGGAAATTCTCTCAAAATTCTCTGAATCTGCTGAAGACTGACTTCACGGGTCGTTAGCTGACTTAACGACTCGTGACCACCTTCCGTTATCACTGAAGTCCAACATTCTACCTTTCCTTCCCACGACTAACATGATGAGTCATTACTTGATACGATGACTCGTCCTATTCTTCCATTATCTCCACTGTCTGGAACCCCTTTGATATCCAGTATTCACCCGATGACTGACATAACGAGTTGTTACTTGCCTAACGACTGTTGCGCGCGTATCGCTGCTCGGTATATATTAAAAACCGACACGCAAGTGTACGTGGTCAAACAAGTAATAAAGTGGCTAAGTAGCCAAGTATCGATCCAAGGAGGCTGCTCTAGATATGCAAAACTGCCTAGTTTACTATATCTCTATTCTATTTCTAACTATGTTAACAACAATCCAACCAAGATTTGAGTGAGTTTTGTTTCTAAACTAATTATATACTGAAATTAATAACTACTATTTACTTTGAATTTAGACAATGGATATGCACATGCCAAGGTTAAGAACGAGTAATGAACTTGATAATCATGATAATTTGGTTAATTCTCTTCTTCATATTGCTAGCCAAGAACGTTTGCCTAGAAATTAAAACTTCCGTATTTAATTTCACTTTAGAATCATAAACCATTCGTCTACATTTCTGTGATCAAATGCAATTTATGACCTAGCACTACGATTCCGGTTCCTAAATTGACTAATACAACTTTCAAGTATATTTCTATCAAGAAAGCACATCAAAATCCAATTTTCCCAAATCAAGTTAAGAACAATACCCTATTAATTCACAACTTTCCAATTTCATGCTCTCTCGAGTGAAATTAGACTTTTTAGATATACATTAATGGTGGCCAATCAATAATGTAATAAACACAAGAATTAATAGAACAACATGCAAGAAGAAGAAGAAACCATATCAATTATTACCAACATTCATTACACAAGTTCAAAACCTCAGCAAGAAAGGAATTAGCCACTCATTCTTGGATTAATCATCCTAGAATGAGTGTTAATCATGCATACAATTGAAGGAAAGAAGAAGGGAAGAGAAGAAAACTCTTACCTTTTCTATTCTTCAACTGCCACAAAACCACGTTCCTGCTCTCCACTTCTGAACTCAGGCTAAAAAACTAAAACTAAAAAAACTCCCCTAAAAATAACCTAAGTGTGCTATTTATACTAGTGGGAAATTTTTCCCGGAATAACAAGCAACGTGTCACGGAGGCCAACGCGGAGCACTGCCTCCGTGACACGGCGTGGACGCGGACCCTCTCTGGAAATTGCAGGGTTCGGATAATTGGCCTCAACGTGGCACGGAGGCCATCGCGGAGGCCTATCTCCGTGCCACGGAGCTGACGCGCAGGCACACTGGAAATTGCCAATTTTATTTCTGCCCAGGCAGTGTGCTACCGCGATGGCAGCGTGGCACGGCTCCATCGCGGAGCCACTGTAAAATGTGCCATCCAAGGCCTTTTCCACGCTCGCATCCCAGTCCAACTCCGACATAGTTCCAACACGCATTTTAGCTCCTAAAAATCACATTATCCTGCAAAACAAATGCTAATCATGTTGGTTAGTATAAATTCGCATTTTATTACCAAATAAATGATATTATATACACATTGCACAACAAACAAGGTAAAAATGATACGTTTGAGTATCACTTGGGCATATAAATCTGCCCAAGATCAGTTGGGTCGTCCGTTGCCACTAAGCCACACCTGCACCTCCTGACTGCTTGCCATGAGTCTGACCATGACTCATTCTAAGACAAATTTTCCACTTCCTGCTGATTCCTCATTTAAAGTCTGGGGTCTAATCTTAAAAACTTTCAGGGTGTTACAATATCTCCCCCTTGGAAAAATTCATCCTTGAATGTAGGCTAAACTTACTGAAAAACTGGGGAAATAACTAATATCCTAAACACTGAGCATTTATAATAGAAACTGAGGGGGTATCTGACTCTGGACTAATCTTACATATCTGAACTGAATATCTAAATCACACATGCATGCTAACGCATAAGATGGACGAAAAGGCATGAAACTGACGTGGAACAAGATAGAACACTGAGAAGGACTCTTTCCCTCTAACTGGCACCGAGCTGATACAGATTGAGCTATCATTCTCAAATCTCTTTCTGATACTAAGCTAGAATTTATGATATCTGGTCTAATTGAGAGTAAGGGACTCATGAGCACGAACTTTTCATGACATCAATAACTGAGCACATACATAAGTTAACCTTATCTACCGAGCTACTAAGGCAAGTTCTAAAGACTGAATTCAAGCTGACCATACTGGAAGACATGATTAGCACACATAGCTGGTTCATAACATGAAGATGAGCCTTAAGGATTTCTAGAGTAATACTGGCATCGCTGTCTGAAGCGGCTACTTAGAAATTCTAGAAGTCGGCATATAGGGATGGGTAGAGCATAGCTTCAATTGAAACACAAGAGAGGTTATCAGAAACTGAAGGGATTGACATACCGTAATTGTTAGGGCTGGGACTCCCCTACTAGCATACTTAAGATCCGGCTTGTCTCACATACTCACCATCTCCCCCATAGCTTTAAGCCATCATTCTAAGGCCCCTGAATATTTCTTAAGTTCGGGGCTAACTCACTAAATCTTAGCTTCTCCTTCACCTCTAACATTCACTACAAACCTCATATTCACAACTATTCACATCATACCTCAAAAACCTCTTCTAATTAGTATTACAAGAGCTCCTCCATCAATACTGGGGTTCTGGGGAAACGATTAAGAAAAGAGTAACACGAGAGATACATAACATATTGTGACTACTATAGGTGACTTGCCCTTATCCTAGTGTGCTGCTAAGGCATAAGAGCGATTTTGATGCTGTCTGCTACCTGGACTAGATGATGCACCCTACTGAAATGGACGGGCTATCGAGGCTGCTAAAGAGGTGGCTGAGGCTCTACCCTCTCCTTGCTTAACTGTTGCACAATCTCGGTGCTTATGACCCAACTTGCCGCACCAAAAACAAGCATATGAGCCGACCATGCATTCTCCCAAATGGTACTTCCCACAACTGACACACAACGGATACATAATCTGCCTTACCCTAGGTTTGTATGGAGCACTGACTGTCGAAAGTGATGGGAATGATGATTTTTGCTGGGAGCATGAGTGGTGAACTACCACTCGTCCTTTGCAGGGAAAACTCTGAATCTCCTATCCTGGCCCTCTTGGCCTCTTTCTCTTTTTCTTTAACCTACTTCGCCTCTATTTGTTGAGAGAATATCACCAAACATGGAAAGTATATATCCTTATGCAATATAGCGGTCTTGCATTCTTTGATCAAGGATTCTGACACTTCGTTCATGAACCTGCTCATGCGAGCCCTCTGGTCGGCTACCATCTCCAGTGCATACTTGGACAACCCGGTAAACTCCAATGAATACTCCTGGAAAATCATGTTGTTTTGTCTCAAATTGATGAACTTTGCCGCCTTTGCCTCCCTCAACTCCCTAAGGAAAGACCTGTCCAGGAACACAGTCATAAACTCATCCCAACCTACGGGGGCTGCTCCAACTCCCTAACTGTCTCTCCACTAGCAAAACCATATATAAGCGACTCCTTTCAGTTGGTAGGAGGCTAAGTATGCGCTCTTAGTTCTCGTCACCCTCATTATTTAGGTGATCTTCTGGATCTCTTCCAAGAACTTATATGGGTCCTCATCTACCTTTTACCCCAAGAATTCGGGTGGATTCATTCTGAGGAAGTCTCTTACCCTAGTCAATGGTATTTCCATTTTTGGGAACATGAGCCATTGCCCGTTGATTAACCTGGCGGTCATGGCCTATGTCAAAATATGAAGGGTTGCCTTGAACTAGGAATGAGTGACATGTTCATCCATCAGGCTCGCTGGGGATCATGGGGCTTGCTGGAGCCCATTACTATTTCTTCTTCCATTCACTCATCTAGAAGGCATTATCTGTGAGCGCGTAAAGCATGAGTCAGAAGAGGAGCTGTTAAAATTTCATACTTTACGTGATAAGAATCATGAAGAAAAAGGAATATTCCTAGACCGTCTCGTATCCTCTTCATCATATGTTTGGCGCGCTTCACACCCATGAAAATGATTCTACTTAACGCGGCTTTCAAACACCCTAGGAAACTCTAAACCCTTTCTTTGACAACAAGTTTGTCATGACCCAACTTACACCCTAGTCGTAATACGGGACAAGGAACCCCGAGAGGCTCCAAGTCGATCCATAGCATAATCATAGCAAATCAATAATAGTGATCTTGGGAAAATTTATATGCCCAAGTGATACTCAAATGTGTCATTTTGCCTTGTTTATCTATCGATGTTTATACATTCTCATGTGATTTGTAATAAAATGTGAATTTATACTAACCAACATGATTAGCGTTGTTTTGCAGGAAAAATATAAAGTTATGCAGCTAAAGTGCATGTTGGGAGAGATCAGGATGGGACTCGGAAGCGAGCAAGGGAGAAAAGCACTTGAAGGCACGAATTAAAGGGGCTCCGCGATGGAGCCGTGTCACGCTGCCATCGAGGATGCACTCTGCCTGGAGGGTGAAATTATGCCTATTTCCAGTGGATGTGCGCGTTGGGGCCGTGGCACGTTGGCCTAGCCCCGCGTTGCACGCCGTGCCACATTGGGCCTAACTACCTGGACGTCCGGATTCCAATAAGGGTCCGCATTGGTGGTGTGTCACGGAGGTAGTGCTCCGCGATGCACTCTGTGACACGTTGCTTGTTATTTCGGGAAAAATTCTCAGTAGTATAAATAGAACACTTAGGTTCATTTTTAAGGATTCTGACTTGGTGGAGCAAGAACGTGGGTTACAGGCAGTTGAGGGGACGAAACTCTCAGGGTTTTTCTTTATCTCCTTCTTCTTTATTTCAATTGCTTGTATGATTAACACTCATTTAACGATGTTTAATCCATAAATGAGTGGCTAAATCCTCTTCTTGCTGAGGTTAAGAACAATTGTATTGAAATGTAATTATTGATCAATTGGTTTTGTTCATCTTTTCTTCCGTGGTTGTTCTATTGATTCTTGTTCTTACTGCATTAATGTGTGGCCAACGTTAATGTATATCTAAAAAGTCCGGTTTCACTGGAGAGAGCAAGAAATTGGAAAGTTGTGAATTGATAGGATATGATCTTTTCTTATTTTGGGAAAATTGAGAATTGATTTACCTTCAGGATAGAAATATACCTGAAAGTCGTATTAGTCAATCAAGGAATCGGTTTTGTATGGCTAGAACATGAATTTCTTTTCATCACAGAAATGTAGGTGGAAGGTTCATGATTCTTAAGTTGGGTTAAATACGAGAGTTTTAACCCATAGGCAATAATTCTTGACTAGCAACCGGAGGAAAGTTAAATCAAATTGTATCGATAATTTACTTCTCTACATGTTCATTTAACCTCAGTATGCTCATACTTATAGTTCAGACTCAAATTGTATATTCGTTTTAGACTTAGTATAAAATTAGGAAACAAACTATCAAATTTCTCTTCACACTGTTGTCTGTATTTTAGAGTTAAAGTTCATTGACACTTGAGTAGATTGTTACTTTAGTCCAGTCCCTATGGGATCGATACTTGGCTTACTTGAGCCACTTTACTACTTGTTCGACCACATGCACTTGCGTGTAGCTATATACCCAAACACCGCACGAACAACCCGACGCGAAATTACCCTCTACGTGACACGGACCCAGGCACACATTTTCATCAAGTTTTCTTCATTTCATCGAATTCAAGGTATGTTCTTCAACTCTATCTCAATTGTTGTCAAATTTTTCGATGTTGAACATGTGATGTGAGCAAAACTTGCCCTAAGTAGAAATTAAGCTTAAATTCAATTGAGTTATGGTTGATTGACGTTCGTAGTATCATTGTGATTGCATGAACTCGATAATTACATAGCTTGATAGAATTTTTGGTAATATCATAGCTAGGGCTTGAATTTGAATATGAAAAGGGAAAATTTAGTTGAACTTTGAAATTCTTGCTGGGTTGTGTATGTTGGGTGAGATGAGTTGGTTGTGCTAACTGTTAATATGCTAAAAGACCGACGGATTTTCGGGGTAATGAAATTGTTGAAATTGCAAGAAATGGGTGAATTGTATAGGTTCATGTAGATAAATTTTTTTTCTTTGTTTCTCCTTGCTAAGTGCTATGTGATGAAATGTTATCGATGGTAATGTTGTGACTAGCTGTATGAAGTCTGAGTAGTACATAGAATGTATACCGTTGAATTCTCTGAATGCACGAGGAATATTTGTTTTGTTTTTGTGTTTTTTTAATGTAAATGGGGAATAAATATGATCTTGCCGTAATGTTATGATTGTAGCTAAAGACTAAGTGTGGGGTAGCCTAGCTTAACCCAACCTTAGTCGAAGCTAATTTTAATTGGAATAACATTGGGACTGGCGGTTTGGTTTGACAGGAACAATGGCAAGCAGGCAAGATAAAGGGAAGGGCGCATCAACATTAGGCGCCGGAAGGAAAAGAATTAGGCTGGGAACAGTAGTCCCAGCAGCACCAGCGGTTCCATGCGGCCAACGCCATTAATACGGAACCAGATGGGTGACAGAGGAGGGGAAGAAATGGTACGCCAAGCATAAGGAAAACAAATACTTCCCCGAGGAACACATTGCTAGGGAACCATTGGCACAGGAATTCCCTCGGATTGTCCACAGGATTGAGGCAGCCGGTCTAAATTTTCTCTTTGAAGAGCCCAAGGAATGCAACCTGCACCTGATTCGGGAATTCTACGCCAATTGGAGCCCGACTCTCAGAAGTCACACCATCAAGATAAGAGGGCAGATAGTCACTTTTGAGACCTTAATGCCATCTTAGGGGCGCGGGACACAGATGCCCATGTGCTTCGGCAGCTGAATATCACTCCACCATATGCGGAGATCAGACGCACTTTGTGTGGAACCCGGTCTACAGCACGTTGGAGCAGGCATAAGGAGAGGGGCTACCATCATACCTTGCCCTACTCACAGATGAACAGGGAAGCCAGGATATGGCTGAAGATTGTTTGTTCCTGCCTGATCCCGAGGGTGCATATGACAGATGGCACCCGGGATCGTGTATGCTTGGTCTACGCCTTGATGAAAGGGCTGGAGATCAATGTGGAGGCCGTGATTATCTCCGCTATGAAGAGAGCCCGATTGCATCAAGGGCACAGGTACGGGTTTGGTGGCCTACTGACCACATTCCTGAGGGGCCTAGATGTTGAGGAGGAGGCCGTTGACTACATCCCGCAGACGGAGAGGCGGGCCTTAGATGTCACCAAAACTAAGGCACCCGACACCACTCACGGGCCAGTTCTTACGCTAGCCGAGCGACATGCTCGGGATGATCAGTACATGGGTCGCATGTTTGGGATGCAGATGCTCCAGCTGCGCATAGGCGGGAGGCCGGCAACAGAAGAGGAGCTGTGGCAGCTCGAGCTAGACTACCCTTTTGGCGAAAATGCCAAGGCTCTATGCCGAGTGGGGCCAATTTTTGTGGAGCCCACCGATGATGATGTCCCCACATATGAGGAGACACGTCGTGATGACTCTGATGTGGAGTCAGATGATGACGATGGGGGTGATTCAGACATGGGAGACGAGGCAGCAGCACCTGACGAAGAACTGGAATATTTTGATTGATCAGGGAGTTTCACCACCCATTTTTGTGCTATGCTGAATTTTATGAACACTGGGGACAGTGTTCGATTTAAGTGTAGGGTGGGAGTAGTTAGGTGTTTGTTGTTGTTGTTATTATTAATGCCTCTGTCTGTTGTTGTGCTTGGATAAACTTGTGGCCTTGTGATTTTTGTGTACGTTTGTACTGTAATTATGAAGCTGTTGTGTGCTGTTGAATGTTGTTAGTTGGTTTTGTACATATTTTTGTTTTATCGAAATGATCGATATTTTAAAATTTTTTCATGAATTTTTAAATTTTTGGGTTTCTCGGCGTTTGTTTTCGGTTCTTTTACCGAGAATAGTCCCATTGAACCAAAGTCATAATTAGTGACTGTTCTCTATGATGGATGGATGACGACTGTCTTAAGGGAAATGTAGTCGGTAGGAGTAGATGTCGTTGTTCATTTTGTCTTTTTTTTTAAGTATTTTTTCTTTTGTGGGGTTGCATCCCAAAATCTGTAGTTACTTTATGGTTGCGAAATTCTGGTTGCGTGTTGTACATGATATTTGAAATGCAAAGGTAATTCGTATGAAAGCATGCAACTTTGTAAATATGTTGAGATGCCTAGGCCATAGAGTTCGACTCAGTGTGATTGAGGCTTAATGTTTGAATTCTTGTAATTAGCTGATTGAAGAGTCTGTGAATTCGTCTTGAGTTGAGCATGTGAAATGAGTGTATAGTGAGGTTTTATTTCTTCCATGCTATTGTGAAGTGTCTAGAACTTGCCTGGTGTGTGTACGAAATGAAATGAAGGATGTGTATTGTAGGAAAGGATGTAGGCATTGCTTTGCTTTAACCGAAAGTTTCTTTTTTTCATTATCATACCCACCTTGAATGTACATCCTAGTTAGCCCATTGAGCCTTTAGCCTATTAATTTTCTTATGTCAAAAAGGTGTAAACCGAGCTTAACCCCTTCTTTTCATTATCCATGAATTTGATCCAAAACTCTTAAGCGCTCAAGAAAAGAAAATAATTTCCCATAGTGTCAAGGAGTGACAATGGTGAAAAGAAAAGAAAAAGCAGAGTGATGAAAGGAAAGAAAAGGTTGAAGGTGCACTCGTTATAAATTAAATATACGGAAGATGTATAAATAATCTTTGTTATTGAGTCAAGTGTGCATAAAGATTTGGGGTCAAAAATAATGACAGACTTCAAGATGGGAGGATGAAGGAAGAAACAATGCCCATAAGATTGATGGGATGTATTGAAAAAGCGCTTAAGGATGCTAGTTGTTATTATTGGTTAGCCCAGTATTTACTAGTTCCGTAGCTTACATTACAACCAGTTAAGTCCTACGTGATCATACATCACACGTCCTTATATTAGTGGAGTAATACACTAAAGGCAAGCCTATGGTTCATGACATGAAGCATGTGAATTCCTTTGGGAGAGAGAGTGAAATTGTGTTTATATGCCCCTGCATGTAATGTCTTTGAGTTCATGTAATTAAAAAGGGGGAAAAATTCTCTTGTGTTGTGAGGGCACATGCTCGACGAGAGATTAAAATTCGTGTCGGATATCTTGATCAGCTGATTTGCATGAGTTTGCTGATATCGAGAGTCGATTCTTGAGTCTAGGAGGTCTTAATGTGTTGAAGGTCATTGTATTGATAAGACCATGCATGTTTTCTTGTTGATTTGCTGTATTCAATAATCGGTATAACCGTAACTTGAATTGTCGAGCCAAAGTAGTCAGGATGGGGTGCTATTTGCATGAGGTGTAAGATTATTGTTCGGGGACGAACAAGGATTTAAGTGTGGGGTAAGTGATCTTGGGCAAATTTATATGCCCAAGTGATACTCAAATGTGTCATTTTGCCTTGTTTATGTATCGATGTTTATACATTCTCATGTGATTTATAATAAAATGTGAATTTATACTAACCAACATGATTAGCGTTGTTTTGCAGGAAAAATATAAAGTTATGGAGCTAAGGTGCATGTTGGGAGAGATCGGGATGGGACTCGGAAGCGAGCAAGGGAGAAAAGCACTTGAAGGCACGAATTAAAGGGGCTCCGCGATGGAGCTGTGTCACGCTGCCATCGCGGATGCACTCTTCCTGGAGGGTGAAATTATGCCTATTTCCAGTGGAGGTGCACGTTGGGGACGTGGCACGTTGGCCTAGCCCCGCGTTGCACGCCGTGCCACGTTGGGCCTAACTACCTGGACGTCCGGATTCCAGTAAGGGTCCGCGTTGGTGGCGTGTCACGGAGGCAGTGCTCCGCGATGCACTCCGTGACACGTTGCTTGTTATTCCAGTAAAAATTCTCACTAGTATAAATAGAACACTTAGGTTCATTTTTAAGGATTCTGACTTGGTGGAGCAAGAACGTGGGTTACAGGCAGTTGAGGGGACGAAAATCTCAGGGTTTTTCTCTATCTCCTTCTTCTTTATTTCAATTGCTTGTATGATTAACACTCATTTAACGATGTTTAATCCACAAATGAATGGCTAAATCCTCTTCTTGCTGAGGTTAAGAACAATTGTATTGAAATGTAATTATTGATCAATTGTTTTTTTTTCATCTTTTCTTCCATGGTTGTTCTATTGATTCTTGTTCTTATTGCATTAATGTGTGGCCAACGTTAATGTATATCTAAAAAGTCTGATTTCACTTGAGAGAGCAAGAAATTGGAAAGTTGTGAATTGATAGGATATGATCTTTTCTTAGTTTGGGAAAAATTGAGAATTGATTTACCTTCAGGATAGAAATATACCTGAAAGTCGTATTAGTCAATCAAGGAATCGGTTTTGTATGGCTAGAACATGAATTTCTTTTCATCACAGAAATGTAGGTGGAAGGTTCATGATTCTTAAGTTGGGTTAAATACGAGAGTTTTAATCCATAGACAATAATTCTTGACTAGCAACCGGAGGAAAGATAAATCAAATTGTATCGATAATTTATTTCTCTACATGTTCATTTAACCTCAGCATGCTCATACTTATAGTTCAGACTCAAATTGTATATTCATTTTAGACTTAGTATAAAATTAGGAAACAAACTATCAAATTTCTCTTCACACTGTTGTCTGCATTTTAGAGTTAAAGTTCATTGACACTTGAGTAGATTGTTACTTTAGTCCAGTCCCTGTGGGATCGATACTTGGCTTACTTGAGCCACTTTACTACTTGTTCGACCACGTGCACTTGCGTGTAGCTATATACCCAAACACCGAGCGAACAAATAGAAACAACTAACAGAACATAACTGAGCAGAATCTAACTGAAAGAGTCTAATTTAAAGCCCAAAATAACAAATCTCATAAAACTCCGATACAAGCTGAATTTGTCTATACAAGTATGAAAGCCTCTACAAAACTAATGTTGCTGGGAAAAGCCCCCAGCTAACTCCTAAAGTCTAAAAATTGAAACATAATGAAATAGAAAACACAAATAGCTTCCTCGGGAGATGAGGACTCACCACAAGCAGCTGAGATGGGAATGGAGCATATCTAACCACGTGACTGTGTCTGGAAACCTGAATCTATATCATGTAACGATATAGCACATAAAGTATGCGGTCAGTACTTGGAATGTATTGAGTATGCGGGAAGAATAAGTAAGCTAAACATGCAAGTATACAAAAAAGAAAGTAAACTGAATACATCGATGTATATCTGAGCTGGAATACAACAAACCTGTCTGAGATACATATATATAGATATTAAGCTCTTATTTGAAATCATTTATTGAAGTATATTCAAACTGATGCATAAGGGTCATGTGCTGTACATATACTGAGAACTGATGCTACAACTGATATCATATATTGCTCTTATTATCTATTGATGATTGAATCTGAATCCTGCTAAACTGGTTTTAACTGTAATCTGAAGTCATATGGAGCTGAGCTGGACTGATATCATTAACAAAGGGAGGCATTCTCAGCTATGGAGATTCCCTAACTGACTCAGGGAAACATTCTCGACTATGGAGAGTCCCTGACTGACTAAGGGAAACATTCTCAGCTATGGGGAGTCCCTGATTGACTAAGGGAAATATTCTCGGATATGGAGAGTCCCTGACTGACTAAGGGCAACATTCTAGGCTATTGAGAGTCCCAGAAAACTTGAACATGGAGATCACTAGTCTGACGTCATTCGTTTAGTCTAAGTCACTTCAGCTAATCAAAGACACGAGCATTCAACTGTTTACATCATACTGAATATCATACTAAATCATTTAGAATTGATTAAGGCTACTTTCTACTAATAACAGTCCAAAAAGTATGAAGGATTATTCTCATGCTTTATCATCATGATTCATATCATCATAGTCCCGAATCATCAGTTAAATCATATATTCTACTTCCAATAAGAATTGGTAGGATTAGATCATAATTTAAACATGTACACAACATTTAAGTCTCGAATTCACCTTATATAGCATATATTCTAGGTGCATGGAGGCTACATAGATTCAACTCATACCTAACATATTTACATCGAAATCATAGTGAAAACATATACATACTCCACATTAATCCAGTCCATAAGTTCTAATCGCATCTCAACATATCTATTAAATCATATATTCTAGGTTTAAGAGAATTCGTACGATCTTCATTTACTTTGACATGGATACAACTTCATGATAAGAGCATGTGAACAATTACGAAATCCCATTCGAAGTTCTAGGCTATTTCATGGTGAAAATTCCCTAATCATGCATTTCTCATATAAATTACATAATTTGAGATATTGAAAGTAATCCCATAAGAATACATGATTGTTAATCATAATGGGTCTTAGATTTCATAGAAAGTACATGAGAATTTACCCACAAAATCGAACCCTCGAACATTCTTCTAGGAAATCAAGGAAATTGGATTTTTAAAATTAAAAAAAAGGGGACACAAGGATGAAGGAGATCCTTGTTGAAGTCCCACATACCTGATTCGAAGAAATCCCCACTTGAACTTAACCCTTGAAGAATTTGAAGAAATCCCAGTTGAATCCTTAGTCTTGAGAGAGGGGAGGAAGAAGAGTTTCAGAGTGTATCTTGAGAGAATGAGGGATTAGTCTAGAAGAAACCCTTAAAAACGTCTCATATAATACTCAAAAAGAGATAGTTTAGGAGTTAGAAGCATATGATTTTATGAAAGCACCCCTAAAATAATGCAGGAAAAATGCACTTGCCAGTCCGCACGAGGCACTCCACGAGTCGTGTGGTTGATAACGACTCGTGGTGCCAATTCATGGGGTACATTGGAACTTTTCTCAAAATCCCCCGAATCTGCCGATGACTGACTTCACCGTTTGTTAGCTGACTTGACAACTCATGACCACCTTTCGTTATCAATGAAGTCCAACATTCTACCCTTCCTTCCCATGATTGACATGATGATTTGTTACTTGATACGATGACTCATCCTAGCTTCTATTTTATCCATTATCTGGAACCCCTTTGATATCCAATATTCACCCGATGATCGACATAATGAGTCCTTACCTTCCTAACGACTTATCGGGTCATTCATTTCCACTGAGCCACACCTGCACCTCTTGAATTCTTGCCACGATTTTGACCACGACTAGTTCTGAGGCAAATTTTCCACTTCCCTGCTGATTCCTCATTTAAATTCTGGGGTATGATCTTAAAACTTTTGGGGTGTTACATTATGATTGGGAAATATCTATATATCCATCGAGCTATAACTGAATCACCAACCGGAGTAGAGACTGAGAAGGGTTATGATAGTTTCAAGACAGACTCCGAAATTACTAGCAACATAGGGCGTCACAAAGGATAAAGTAGCTCCTGGATTTGACAATGCATATAAATCAAAGTGGAATATTCCTAACATATCGGTGACCACATCTGGTGAAGTCTACCACTCCTGGAGAGATGCAAGGGAATAAACCTGTTCTGGCGCTGGTCACCACCTACATTGGTGGACTCACCTTGCTGAGTTGGGCGTGCTAAGAGACATGACTTTACATTCATAATGAGGGTCGTGACATGAAGCTGAGATTTATGAAATCATGGAAGAAGGATGGAATCACCATCTGAAGTGGTTACTTGTCATTCTATGAATTTGAGTATGAATAAACGTAAGGGGTACTTGTAACGTAGACATGGGCATAACATGTTCACATACCGCATGAGTAGAGTATTACATAGACTGAAGTACGGAAGGACACCTGAATAAAGTGGATCAGCCTCCCATAGTTACTGATCCTGGACCTTCACACTTGAAACTCAAGGCTTAACCTGGTCCTTCACCTTATAATCACCTCCTTAGCTTAAAGGTCATCATTCTGAGGATTGGATCCCCTTCTTTAGGCTATGCAGAAATCACTATCTCTTGACTTCTCATTCGCCTCTAAGGATATCACAGACGGTTTCATACTTCTCCTGTTATGCTCCCCCACTCTTTTGGTTCCTTACTTCAAGTTCACGAATTCTTCTACCTTAGCTTCTCTTAACTCCTGCGGGAAAAAATAGTTCGAGAGTGCCTCTTATTCCACTGACTGGTGTTATGCTTTAGAGTACGTGAATACACAAGTTAGAAGGATAGAATGATATTTTATCGCACGACATAGATCATGAAAGAAGGAAAGTTTCCTAAACATTCCATAGCCTCTTCGTCATAAGTGTGGCGCGCTTCACACCCATGAAAAAGACTCTACTTAACGTGACTTTTAGACACCCTAGGACACTTCAAAACCTACTGCTCTGATACCATGTTTGTCATGACCCGAACATAGGCCCAGATAGAGATACGGGAAACGAAATCCTGAGAGACTCCAAGTCATCTGTCACGACCCGAACATAGGCCCGGATCAAGACACGGGATGAGGAATCCCGAGGGACTCCAAGCCGACCCATGGAATGAACATACGTCTAACTCAATCAGTAAAAGAGGAAGATTTAACATGATAAACTTAGAGGAAGTATGAAATAAGCATAACATAAAAAATAGACATGAATCTAAAGCTGATTACATCTTATGTCTGAAAAGCCTCTATGTCTTATGCGTTGATGGGATAGGACCCCAACTAACTCGCTAAAGCTGAAAACTGAAAGTACATAAAGAAAACTAAATAAACAGGGTCTTCGGAATATGAGGACTCACCAACAGATGTGGGATGCTAACTATGAAAGCTGGCTAGTGACAGGGATGAGTCTGATGATCGGAGCCAATATCATGAAACGATACAACATAGAGTATGCGGTTAGTACGTCGAATGTACCGAATATGCAAGGTAAGTAAAACTGCTTAAATAAGTAAAATTATTTAAAACATGTATAATATAAAACATAAACAAAATAATAATTTGAGAGTAGGGCTTGCATGCTATTTTTCTGAAAACATGATCTCAACATAACATAACATCATAACTAAATCGATTGACCCAAAGCTGAAATTTGATAATCTTAAGTAAAACTGAACTTTGGGTCAAACCTTCTATAGAAAATATATATATATATATACCATGAGTAATAAACATGCATGACTGAAATCATGAGGAACAATTGGAGATTTATGTTTTAACCGACATACCACGATAGAGCTTACGTGGTCCCAACTATCACACTCAAGTGGGTAGAGCCCATCCAATGCCTTGCTAGAGTTAAGGACGATACCATGATATCAATATCAAGAACGTGGCCCAATAGGGGCAGGGGATAACTCACATAGGAGGTCCCAATGTAATCTGATCATACCTACGTTGGCGCGTAGTTCTGAGGCATAGGATTGACTGACCCATAGCATACTCGGTGCTAGACACTACTCCCCAAAAACATGAATATAGTCTCCATTATTTTTCAACGAAGCTGACCATCATTTATTGATGAAGCTAAAAGATCATGAATACATAAATTTGAATCATATATGAGGATCCTCGACTCAAATCATACCACAAGATGAACATAAATGGGAGTCTTCTCTCCAAATCTCTGTGGTAAGATAAATTGGTAAAATCATAATCATACTTGAACATATGGGCATTGCCTGATACTTTAACATGATTGAAAACACTTAATTCTCTTGAAAACATGATCATATACATGGGTAACTTGAAAACATGCTTTTCATCATAAATATCTCATCTTACGAGAACATTCATCATAAATCTCAACTTTCATGAACTTCTCATAATTGGGCATTTTAAAGTTATAAAGCTTGAAACATGATTTTGATTGAAAACAATGTAAAACTTGCCCATGAATCGTAATTAAATAATAGAAGAACCTTTAAATCATGCCCATGTAGTAAATTAGGAATTTCATGCATTGGGTTAAAATCCCATAGAATCAACATAGGAACTTCCATGATTTAGAGAGAGATTAGGCATGGGTGTGAATGGATTCACCCATTCATAACCCTACATACCTGGGGAGGATCTGATTTTACCAACCCTTGAAAGCCCAATGAAAGATTGAAGGAAAACTTGAAGAGCTCTAACTTGATCACCTCCTAAACCCCTTTAATATGCATGCATGGATTTGAATGAGCTTAGGATATATTTTCCCCTCATAAAACACTGCATTTCGATCCTTAAACGATGTAGTTTAGGACCGTAGGACTTTGGAATGACAGAAATACCCTTAATGAATTTCCTAAAAATTCTGCACTGTTAGTGACAACGACCGATCCAACGGGTCGTGCGTTGATACCACGACTCGTGGTGTCCGTCCTTACATCTCCTGCCAATTCTTAACTTCTTAGATTCAATCGCACGAATCGAAAGGACGAGTCATTACAACAAGGTACGGTCCGTTGAATCCTCTCGTTATTTTCCTGATGACCTACACCTAGGCCTTCCCACGAACCACACCACGACTCATGCCTACTTCCAACGAATCGTGGTTTGCATCTGTCACCTTGACTGGAGATTTTCCTACTCCTTCCTATGATTGCTCACCATGATCCACTACTGCTCACGGCGGGTCGTCCTACGACCTGTTACTTCCTGGTAGACTAAGGACCAGTCTCACCACGACCACAAGTCATGACTCGTGACATCAAAACACGGGTCATTCTGCGACCCTTTACTCCAAACTTCAACCCTACTGCACCTCACCACGGACACCTCCTATGAATCGTTGGTACAACCAGCGATTCCTTACATGACCCGTTCTGTGATAATTTTTGAGATTTCTGTCAACTTTTATTTTTTTAATTCTCGGGTCTAGTCTTAGGCACTTCCAAGGTATTACATCGACCCATAACATGAACATAAAAGAGAAGAGCATACAACAAGAGGAAAATGATAAAAATAAAACATGCTTTAAGAGAAAGTCTGCATACATATCAATCTAAAACAGAGTCAACAATGACAAGCTGATCTCTACATAATGTCTGAAAAAGACTCTTGCATAACTGATGAGATGATGGGACAACATCCCTGATGTCTTCCAAATTACACCTGACAATTGAGATATAAAGCGGTCGATTGTCAAATATAGAACTCAGCTAGAGGTTGAGGTCGATCCCATAGGAAATATGGTATGAACTTAAGTTAATGCAAATAGTTGCTACTATTGAGTTACTTATTTCCTACAGGGGAAATGAAATAAAATAATAAACAAAAATAAAACTGTTGAATGCTTAGATCAAATTCCGTTTGTACTTAATTAATGGCTTGACTAGGACTGTGTTCTCCAAGATTTCATAACCACAAGACATGTACACTAGTGATCTATTCCGGTGTTTAACATGCAATATCGGTAAGTTAGGTTCACCTAAATTGTTGGTCCACTATTTAGATGATTATCACCACGCAACTTGGTCCATATATGGGTGTACTTTAATTGACCCTTACCCTTAATATCGGATTAACTATCCCTAGACAAGTTCAAGCTATTAGATGAGGGTTCATAGCCTCAAATCTCCGTTGTTAATCCCTTTTCCCATTCACTACCTCCTTGGTCTGGTAAGTAAGAATAAGGCAAGTCCTAACGTTTGCAACCATCAATAATCAATAAAAACGAAGGGAAAAATAATACATGCATTAAACCCCGTTAAAGAATCACTAAGTATTTAACCTATGTGTGTTAATTAATCTTGGTTCCCAGTACCCTAGTTATGGGTTTAGCTACTTATGCTTGTATGATCACAATCACAAAATATTGAATAAATCATAATTGCAACTTACAAATTATCGTACAAGAAAAACCAAGTAGATTGAATAAAACTCCAAAGTTGATGAATAAATTCCAATGTTGCTTTCGATCCTCAAATTCAAGAACAAAATTATAAACCTTGTTTCTTGATCCAAGAATAATCATACAACACCAAAATCCTACTTGAAAAATAATAATAATCTGCTTCTCTCTGAGAATAAACCTAAACTGTGTATTTATAGTTCCAAGAAGATCTTTTCCTAAGTAAAACTAGAAACTAGGTTGGCAGTGGCCACGGGCTTGGTAACGATTCATTGGGACCTCTGACGAGTCGTGCCTTGCTAAAAATAATCGTTCTCAGTATCGTACCCAGTTGTGGCAATGGGTCACCTAATGACTCGCTATGTCTTTCGTCAACTCCACTGGTTACTTTGTTAAGACTTTCTCTCTCAGTCTTGACGACTGACTTCACTACTCATTATCAGATGTAACGAGTTATTCCATCAACCCATTAGGTACACTGTCTCTACTTCTTCAAACTTCAATAATTGCCCACGTCTTAAACAATGAGTCATTGTGTACCTAACGACTCGTGGTGACTAGTTGTTGGGAACACTGCTCATCATCCAATCATTCATGTCAGCTTCTTGAACACGACCAACCTAATGACTCATTGTCACCACCTACGAGTCTTTCATTAACCACTTCCAGACTCTCTGACTGCAGCTACTAACCACGGCTCGTTGCAATGAGTCATTACCTCGACCCATGAGTCGTGACATTACTCGTCATCCTTGAGCCTGCCACTAAGCCTTCTCCCCATGACTCTGATCACAACCCATCAGGATGACCCACAACTTGTTTCATGGGTCGTTCTGAGGGAGATTCTGCAAATTCTTCTACTGATTTCTTTTCTAAATCCAGAACCTAGTCTTAGGAACTTTCGCGGTATTACATTCAGTTGAAAACAAGTATCTTCAACTATCGTCTCATGTTTCTCTTGCAACCATAGGGATATAGGTGTTAAATTTCATGAGATAGTTCTTGAATATTCTGAAGAATAATAGGAAATGAAACAAAAACTTGCAACTAGCAAGCTCAGAAAATTTTAGTGTAGTGTATTCATGTCCTAAAACTCAACCTGAAAGCAAAATTGTCAAGACCTAAGATTCTCATAATCATTTGAATTACCAAAACTTTTCAAAATGATTTTAGTTCATTAGTTTAATTTATATTTCAAGTTAGTAAAGTAATCGCCAAAAATATATCCCCATTTTACCATGTTTACTTGAATTGTGAAATAAAATGTTAACCTTAAGCAGTTAATTTGACAAGTCTCTAAGGGATCAATATCGGGACTTCACCATACTATATTACTTAAAAATCCATGCGCTTTCATACGTTTGGCGACATTATGTTTTTGGCACCATTACTGGAGACTTAAATATTGATTAACTATTTTTGGTTGAAATATTTATTCCACTATTCAGTATTTTATATTGGTTGTTGTTTGTTGTATATTCAAGTGTTATTTGTTCATGTATTTAATTTTTGTAAATATATTATATAGTTTTTCTTCTTAATATTTTACCACTCTTATTAACATGACATCTTGGTATATTAATGGGTCGAATGACAAGTATTCATATTTTTGTGATCTGTGTCTGAATTGTGGATGACCCCACTTATGGCAACACTATCATACTTATTTTGTGGTCTAGATGATCATTTTAGTAGTTGCCCAAATTCTAATCCCCCTTCTCCAAACCCTTATTATGATCCTCCTGTTATTTTTTATGCTTACAAGAATAATGAAGAGGAGGAACATCATGTTCAAATAAGCAATATGGTAAAACTGTCCAGGAGAATATGAAAGTAATGAGGGAGCAGTATACGGAACAAAAAATGTAATATCCCGAAAGTGCCGAAGACTAGACTCAGGATTTGAAAAGAAAAGTAGAAGAAAATCTCAGAACTACGTGCGACCATAGGTTTATATATACCCAAATGTTAATGGATCCCCTTCTCGTGATATCACATACTGCACGTCCCTTACCTGGCAAGCATGGGATAGCTCTGTCCACTTGAGTGAGATAGTTGGGGCATCATGTAAGCTCTATCATGATGGTGTCGGTTATGACAAGTCCTTCCATTGTTCCTCATGATTTATGCATGGTTATTTTGATGTTACTTTGGCTCTATTCATGTTTAATGAAGCTTTCCTCCTATGGTTATGATTATGACTGATTTATTTATGTTTTGAAAACCTTGAGCCTTATGTTTACATTATGATATTTACTTTATGATCTTGTTGTCCTACTCTTATGAACTCTTATGTGTTTTAATTTTCCTATTTTACTTACCTTGCATACTCAGTACATTCCAAGTACTGATCGCATACTCTATAATGTATCGTTTCATGATACAGGTCCGAGGGATAAGTCTCAATCGCATCATTAGGCCCTGCTTCCCTCTCGAACCTATCCAGCCAGTGTTGGTGAGTCCTCAGCTTTCGAGGATGTTCAGCCATCTATAGTTTGCTATGTTATTTCAGTTTTAGACTTTGTCAAGCTAGTTGGGGGTGCTGTCCCATCATCTCAAAAGTTATGTTAGAGGCTTTACAAACATCATTCCATGGGTAGACTTGGAGCCTCTAAAGGTTTCTTGTCCCGTGTCTCAATCCGGGTCTACGTTCGGGTAGTGACAAACATTGTATCAGAGCATTAGGTTTTGAAGTGTCCTAGGGTTTCTGAAAGCTGCATTAAGTAGAGTCTTTTTTCATGGGTGTGAAGTGCGCCACACTTATGATGAAGAGGCTATGAGAAGTTTAGGAAATTTTTGCTTTATTCAAGATCTATATCATGCGATGAAATGTCTCTCTACCCTTCTAACTCATACTATACACATTTGCAGAATCTCGCCTCCTCGCCAACTTAATGGAAGAAGAAACAGAAACTGAAATGGCCATGAGAATGGCAATGGAGATTGTTCGGCGTGAGAACTACACGCAAGTGCACGTGGTCGAACAAGTAGTAAAGTGGCTTATTTCAAGCCAAGTATCGATCCCACAGGGACTGAACTACGATATTAATTAACTTTAGCGTCAGTGAACGATATCTCTATGAATGCAGACAACCAAATAAATAATGTTTTAAGAGTTAAAGTTTACTAAGTAATGAGAATCTAAGTCAAGATTATAATTTGAGTCTGAATAATAGTAATGAACAAGCTGAGGTTAAGACAAACATGCAGGGATGTAATTTATCAATGCAATTAAGCTAATCTTCTCTTCAGTTGCTAGTCAGGAAATTATTGCCTATGGATTGGATCTTTCGACTCCTATCCAATTTAAGAATCATGAGACCTTAATCTACATTTTTGTGATATAAGAATTTCATGCTCTATCCATACATACCCGATTCCGTAATTGACTAATAAGACTTTTAGATATATTTCTATTCTGAATGTAAATCTTTTCTCAATTTTTATAGCTAAGAAAAGATCATATCCTACCAATTCACCTCTGTCCAATTCCTTTTCTTTTCAAAATCAAAATTGGATTTCTAGATATACATTAACATTGGCCAAACATTAATGCAGTAAAAACAAGAATTGATAGAACAACCATTGAAGAAAAGATGAAAACTGAAATGATCAACAATTAAATGCCTCTACAATTATTCTTAACCTCAGCAAGAAGTGAATTAGCCACTCATTTGTGGATTAAACATCTTCAAATAAGTAGAATTCATACAAGAAATTGAAATTAAAGAGAAAGAGAAGAGAAGAACCCTAGAAATTTCATCCTCTCAACTGCCTGTAACCCACGTTCTTGCTCAACCAAGTCAGAATGTTTAAAATAAAACCTAAGTGTGCTATTTATACTATTGAGAATTTTTCCCGGAATAACAGCAACGTGGCACGGAGTGTATCGCGGAGCACTCCCTCCGTGCCACGGTGCTATCGCGCACCTTCACTGGAACTTGAGGTTCCAAGTAATTACACTCAACGTGACATGGAGTGCATCGCGGAGCACTGCCTCTGTGTCACGGAGGTAACACGAACCTCCACTGGAATTTGACATAATTAATTCATCCGAGGCAGACTGCCTCCGCGATGGTAGCATGACACGGCTCCATCGCGGAGCCCTTATTTTTGCTGCTTTCCCTTGTCAACTTCCACTCCTTGTTTCCAAGTCCATTCCCGCACTTCACCAACATATATATTAGCTTCCAAAATTTCCTTTTACCTGCAAAAAAACACTAATCATGTTGGTTAGTATAAATTCACATTTAACTAAGAATCACATGAGAATGTACACATAACGATAGATAACAAGTAGAAATGAAGCATTTGAGTATCACTTGGGCATGCAATTCTGCCCAAGATCACTTACCCCACACTTGAAACCTTGTTCGTCCTCGAACAATACTCTCACATCTCATGCAATTGACACTCATGCATGGCTACTTTGGCTCGACCATTCAAGCTATGACT
This sequence comes from Datura wrightii, assembly GCA_035772735.1. Taxonomy (NCBI): domain Eukaryota; kingdom Viridiplantae; phylum Streptophyta; class Magnoliopsida; order Solanales; family Solanaceae; genus Datura; species Datura wrightii. The sequence continues at coordinate 153,766,574 of JASDFA010000018.1, forward strand.
ATACCGATTATTTAATATAGAAAATCATCAAGAAAACATGCGTGGTCTCATGAATACAATGAAGTACACCACATTAAGATCTCCTAAGCTCAAGAATCGATTCTGGATCTTGGAAAACTCGTGCAAATCAACTAATCAAGACATCCGACACGAAATTATATCTCTCGTCAAGCATGTGCCCTCACAACACAAGAGAATTACCCCATTTGCCATCATACGATTTCCAAAGCACTACATGTAGGGGTAATGAATACGATTTCGCTCTCTCTCCCAAAGAATTCACATGCATCATGTCATGAACCATAAGCTTGCCCCTAGTGTTTTACTCAACTAACATAAGGATGCATGATGTAAGATCACGTAGGACTTAATGTGTTGTAATGTAAGCTAAGGAACTAGTAAATACTGGGCTAACTAATAATAATAACTAGCTTCCTTAAGTGCTTTTCAATACATCCCACCTTCATTACGAGCCTTGTTTCTTCCTTCATCCTCTCATTCTTGAAATTTTTTTCTTTGTTTTTGTTCCAATTTCTTTAAGCACACTCTACTTACAAGCAAAGAGTAGTTATGCATCTTTATTTTTTTTATTTCAACAAGTGCACCTTTTACCTTTTCTTTAACTTTCACAACTTCCACTTTCCTTCTGTTTCACAATTCTCATTCCTTTACACTATGGGAAAATTGTTTTTCTTAAGCGCTTAAGAGTTTTGGATCAAATTCACAGCTAATGAAAAGAAAGGATTAAGCTCGGTTTGTACCTCTTCAAAGAAAGAATAAAATAGGCTAAAGGCTTAATGGGGCTAACTTGGATGTACATTCAAGGTAGATATGATAAGGGAGAACTTTCAGTTTATTCAAAGAAATACCTACACCCTTTCCTACAATCCACATCCTTCATTTCGTTTAGCACACACACCAGGCAAGTTCTAGACACTTCACAATAGCATAGAATAGTCGAAACCTCACCTCACACTCATTGCACATGCTCAACTCAAGACATATTCACAGACTCTTCAATCAGCTAATTACAAGAATTCCCTATTAAGCCTCGATCACACCAAATCGAACTCTATGGACTAGGTATCTCAACACGTTTAATGCATTTGCATGCCTTCATACGAATCACCTTTGCATCTTAATATTATGTACAACACGTAACAAGAATTCTAAACCATTAAGTAGCGACACGTTTGGGAAACAAACAAAAGAAAGAAAAGAAAGAAAAAAATTACTCCTATCGACTACATTTCCCTTAAGACGGTCGTCATCCATCCATCATAGGGAACAATCGCTATCTACGACTTCGGTTCAATGGGACTATTCTTGGTAAAAGCACCGAAAACAAAAGCCGAGAAACCCAACATAAAAAATTTCAACAAAAAATTTCGATAGAAAAAGATAAAAATATTAATTTGAAAAATATTTACACAACACAATCAACAGCAGATCAACACAATACAACATCAGCTCAACATTCATTACAACATCAAATTAATTACAGAACACAAAACACAGAGTCACAAGGTCACATTTATCACAAGCACAACAAACAAAAACAAAACATAAACAAAGTAGCTGGCACCTAACTACTCCCACCCCACACTTAAACCGAACACTGTTCCCAGTGTTCACATAATTTCAAAATATCACAAAGGTTGGGTGGTGAAACTCCCTGATCAATCAAAGCATTCAACTTCTTCATCAAGTGCCATTGCTTCATCTCCCATATCAGAATCGCCCCCGCCGTCCTCGTCCGACTCAACATCTGAGTCCTCTCGGTGCGTCTCCTCATCGGTAGGGACATCATAATCCATGGGCTCCACAAATGTGAGCCCCATTCTATATAACGCTCGAGTATTCTCGTTGAATGGGTAATCCAACTCGAGGTGCCACAGCTCATCCTTCGTTGCGGGCTGTCCTCCGCTACGCAGCTGCAACATCTGCATCCCATACATGCGGGCCATGTACTGACCATCCCGAGCATGTCGCTCGGCTAGTGTGTGCACCGGCCCAAAAGTAGTGTCAGGTGCCTTGGTTTTGGTGACATCCAAAGCACGCCTGTTGATATGTGGGATGTAATCTTGGACCTCCTCCTCAATATCGTGGCCCCTCAAGAACGTGGTAAGCAGACCACTGCACCCGTATCTATGCCCCTGATGCAGTCGGGCTCTCTTCATGGCAGAGATGATCACCGCCCCCATATTAATTTCTAGCCCCTTCATCAGGGCATACACTAGACAAACTCTATCCCGGGTGACATCTGTCATGTGCACCCCCGGGATCAAGCATGAACACACAATTTTCAATCAAATTCGGGCCTCCCGGTTCATCTGAGAGTAAGGCAATGTCTAATGGTAGCCCCTCTCCTTGTGCCTACCCCACCTGGCTGTCGATTGGGCTCCATATAAGGTGCGTCTAATGTCCGCGTAGGGTGGAGTGATGTTCAGCTGATGGAGGACATGAGCATCTGTGTCCCTCGCCCCAAGGATTGCATTCAAGTGGTGGGGCTCAAAAGTGACAACCTACCCTCTAATTTTTATGGTGTGGCTGCGTAAGGTCGGGTTCCAATTTTCACAGAACTCTTGGATAAGATGAAGATTGCACTCCCTGGGCTCTTCAAAAATGAAGTTTAGCCCAGCGGTGCCAATCCGGTGTACAATCCGTGGGAATTCCTGTGCCAGCGGTTCCCGTGCTATCTGCTCTTCCGGGAAGTATTTGGTTTCTTTATGTTTAGCATACCATTTTTTCCCTTCATCGCTCACCCATCTGGTTCCATATTTTCTGCGTTGACCTCTAGGAACCGCTGGTGCTGCTGGAACTGCTGTTCCCAATCTTACCCTTTTTCTGCTGGCGCCCAATGTGGATGCGCCCTTGCCCTTGTCTTGTCGGCCTGACATTGTTCCTGTACATTCAAACATACAGTCCCAATTTTATGCAAGTCATAATTAGCTACAACTAAGGTTGGGTTTAATTGGATCACCCCACACTTAGTCTTTAGCCGCAATCAACACAATTCGACAAGACATTCATGATTTTGCTATTCTTATCATGCAACATGCTTAGTGCATTCATATAATTCGATGGAGCAATTACATTGTACTATTTAGACTTCGTACAATGAATAAAAATTTCTCCATTGATTCACTTACATCATCATTAGCACTTTGCAAATTGTTTTTTTTTTCAAAAACCTATTGTAATTATCCAATTGCATTCTCCCGAAAATCCCTCTTCTAATTTAGCATATTCAACCTTAATCACAATACCTTTCACTTCACCCAATGTTCACAATCCAATTAATCGACATTTCAAAGCATTTAATCTTCTTCCTATTCGATCCTCAACCCTAGCTATCAATTTTGCAAGCATTTCAACAAAACATGCAATCATTGAGTTCATATACTCACAAGGATACTATGAACATCATTCAATCATAACTCAAGTGAATTCAAGCTTATTTTTCACTTAGGGCAAGGTTTTAATCACCAAACAAGTTCAAGAATAAAAAATTTAAGCAAAAGTAAGGAAAAATTCAAGAACATACCTTTACTTTGATGAAATCGAAGAGAACTTGAAGAAATTTGATCACCAGGTCCGTGTCATGTTGGGGGAGAAGGGGATTTTGGGTGTGGGTCGCGGAGGATTTGAGAAAGTAGGAAGAAAATGAAGGAAATTGGGGTTTAAAAGAGGTTTTTCGCGCGGGTTACCCGGTGATCCGAGGTGACCTGACACGAAATAACCCTTAATGTGTCACGGAGGGTAACACGGAGCATTGCCTCTGTAACACGGAGCCATCGCGCAGGCATTCTGGATTTTTTTATAAATCTGGAATAAGCCTTAACATTTCACGAAGGGTAACGCGGAGGCCCTCCTCCGTGACATGGAGCTATCGCGCAGGCTCACTGAATGTGCCAATTTTTATTTTCTTACCTTGATTTTTTTCCTTTGCGCTTTTTTGTGTTTTTGCCCTCCGTTCCACCTGAAAATCATTTCACCACAGGAAATTGGTTAGAAATCATAGGTTTCAACGCAAAATTTTTTTTCTTTTTCTTTTTCTTTGTTTTTTTTTCCGAATAATTCTACTCTTCTATTACAACACATTCACGGGTTGCCTCTCGTGCAGCACCTGATTTACCGTCGCGGATTGATGCTATTCATGCTCAATCATCCTCTAGAGTGATGGACGTCTTCTCTCGAATAATGTCCTCACTCCAATAATGCTTACATCATTGCCTATTCACCAAAAATGTGGCACTTCAATCTTCTTGCCACAACTCCACTGCCCTGTGTGGGGTCATTCTCACCACTTCAAACGGTCCTGACCAATTGGACCGCAATTTACCTGGAAAAAGTTTCAGCCTTGAGTTAAATAACCACACTTTCTGCCCTGGGTCAAAGATCCGATGCACCATATGCCTATCGTGCTACCTCTTCGTTTTCTCCTTGTAGCATTTGGCACTTTCATAAGCATGCCATCGAAACTCATCTAGTTCGCTGAGTTGCATCAGCCTCTTCTTCCCTGCTAGCTTCGGATCCATGCTCAGCTTTCTCACGGCCCAAAAAGCTCGATGTTCCAGCTCCACAGGCAGATTCCATGCCTTTCCATAGACCAATTTGTACGGAGAAGTCCCAATGGGTGTCTTGTACGCAGTTCTATAAGCCCACAATGCATTGTCGAGTTTGCTTGACCAATCAATTTGTTGTGCATTCACTGTCTTCTATAGAATCTGCTTTATCTCTCTGTTCGACACCTCCACTTGCCCACTAGTTTGGGGATGATATGCTGTTGCTACCTTGTGCCGCATCCCATACTTAGCTAGCAAATTCTTGAAACTCGCATTCACAAAATGAGCCCCTCCATCACTGATAATAACTCGGGGTGTCCCGAACCTGGTGAAAATATGCTTTTTCACAAATTTTGTCACCACCTTATTGTCATTCTTGGGCAAGCTGTTGCCTCGACCCACTTAGATACATAATCAACGGCTACCAAGATGTAACGATTACCGAATGACGGTGGGAACGGGCCATGAAATCTATTCCCCATACATCAAAGATCTCCACTTCTAATATCTACTGCAGTGGTATCTCCTGCCTTGTATTAATTGTGACTGTTCTTTGACATCTATCACACATTTTTACATATGCCATAGAGTCTCTAAACAGTGTAGGCCAAAAGAAACCTGACTGTAGCACCTTGTGAGCTGTCTGCTCGCCTCCGTGGGGCCCTCTATACAATGATGAGTGACAACTCCTCAATACTTCTGCAATCTGGCTCTCTGGAATGCATCTTCTCATCACCTGATCCGATCCCTGCTTAAACAAATACGGCTCATCCCAAATGTAATACCTGCAATCATGTCTCAACTTTTTTCTTTGCTGAGCCGTAGCCTTCGGTGGGCAAGACTCCACTTACTAGAAAATTCATAATGTATGCATACCAAGGGATTTCAGCTTCCCTTATTGCCAAGAGCTTCTCATCTGGGAACTCTTCTTTGATGTTGTCACCTTCCTTCACATGCGACCAACTTTCCAATCGCGATAGGTGATCGGCCACTTGATTCTCGCTCCCCTTTCTGTCCTTAATCTCTAGGTCAAACTCTTGTAACAACAATATCCATCTAATTAGTCTGGGCTTTGCATCCCTCGTGTTAAATAGATACCGAATTGCTGCATGATCGGTATACACCACTACTTTAGAACCCACCAAGTAGGACCTGAATTTTTTAAATGCGAACACCAATGCTAACATCTCCTTTTTTGTGACTGTATAATTGACTTGGGCTGCGTCAAGTGTTTTGCTTGCATAATGAATGGAATGAAAAATTCTATTCCTCTTCTGTCCCAATACAACTCCTACAGCCACTTTACTTGCATCACACATTAATTCAAACGGTTGCTCCCAATCCGGAGAAATGAGAATAGGTGCTTCTACCAGCTTTTGTTTTAACTCCTTAAATTCTTTAACACAATCCTCATCAAACTCGAACTTCACCTCTTTTTCTAGAAACCAACATATTGGTCTAGAAATTTTAGAGAAGTTCTTGATGAACCGTCTGTAGAACCCTGCATGTCCGAGAAAACTACGAACACCCTTCACTGACACTGGTGGTGGTAGCTTTTCGATTTCTTCGATCTTTGCATGATCGACTTCCAACCCCTTGCACGACACCTTATGGCCAAGGACGATATACTCCTTGACTAAAAAATGACATTTCTCCCAGTTGAGCACAAGGTTAGAGTCTTCACATAGAGCTAGCACCCTGTCAAGATTCTGCAAACATGTAGCAAATGAATTACCGAAAACAGAAAAATCATCCATAAATACCTCAACAAAATCTTCCACCATATCGTGAAAGATCGCCATCATACATCTCTTGAATGTGGAGGGTGCATTGCATAGACCAAATGGCATCCGCCTGAAAACATATGTCCCATAAGGACATGTAAAAGTGGTCTTCTCCTGGTCCTCCGATGCTATGGCTATTTGGTTATAGCCAGAATATCCATCAAGGAAACAATTATATTCTTGACCTGCCAACCTGTCCAATATCTGATCAATAAATGGGATAGAATAATGATCTTTCCTCGTGGCCTCATTGAGCTTTCTGTAATCCATGCAAATTCGCCAGGCTGTGACTATGCGTGTAGGAATCAACTTATTCTTCTCGTTGGTGATGACGGTTATCCCTCCTTTCTTTGGGACACACTGAACGGGACTGTCCCATTCACTGTTTGAAATGGGATATACCACACCGATCACTTCCTTCCTAACTACATCCTTCATCACCGGATTCAACCTCTGCTGATGTTGTACAATTGGCTTTGATCCTTCTTCCATAAAAATCCCGTGTGTGCAAAAAGCTGGATTAATTCCCCTAATGTCTGACATTTGCCACCCCATTGCTTTCTTCCGCCTCTTGAGTACCACCAATGTATCCTTTACTTGTGCCTCTGTCAGTTCTGTGGAAATGATGACTGGCAAGGTGTCATCTTCCCCCAGAAATACATACTTCAGATGTGGAGGAAACGTTTTCAACTCCAATTTTGGTGCCTCCTCAATTGATGGTTTTGGCAATGGTTCCAAGGATCTCATCAACGGCTCAAAGTCTCGCTTCCTGGGAAACCATTTTGGCTCGTTCAGTGTCTGCACCATCTCATATGTAGCACAATCTCCAAAATGATCGAAGCCCATCAAGGCGCTCTCCAATGGGTCCTGAGAGTCAACAATCTGCAGAATTGCTTCCTGATTTAGCATATTGCTCGCTGACAGCTCCTCATAAATGGCCGGTAGCTTCATGGCCTTATACATATCAAACACCTCTACTTTTTCATGTGCTCTCATGGTTAGCTGCCTAGCAGCCACATCAATCAAAGCTTGCCCGGTTGCCAAGAAAGGACGTCCAAAAATAAATGAAACTTCCGCATCTGGCTCGAAATCCAAGATAATAAAATCCACCGGGAAAATGAGGGAGCCCACTTGCACTAGCACATCCTCCACAATACCATCTGGTCTGGACAAAGAACGGTCAGCTAGCTGCAAGATCACAATAGTTGGTCTAGGGCTTCCCAGCCCCAACTTCTTGAACACTGATGTCGACATCATGTTTATGCTCGCTCCCAAATCACATAATCCGCGAGCTCGAATACTTTGCCCGATTGTAATCTGAATGGTAAAGCTCCCAGGATCCTTGAGATTTGTCAGCAACTTGTTCTGTATCCGGGAAGTGCACTCCTCAGTAAGCTCCACCGTAGCATACTCCGTCAATTTGCTTTTGTTTGCTACGATGTCCTTGATATACTTTGCATATTTCGGCACTCCCTGCAAAACATCAACGTAAGGTAAATTAATGTGTACCTGTTTCAGCACCTCCATGAACTTCTTAAAGCAAGCTTCTTCCTTGTGCTTCTTTAATATTTGAGGGAACGGAGGTGGTGGTCTTTCTGTCTCAGCTGCCTTTTCCTTCCCTCTCACTGCTCTAGATTGTTGAGGTGGTCTTTCTGGTTCTCCCTCCTTAAGTTGTAGTCCACTCCTTGTGGTCACTACATTGACCTGCTTGGGATTTGGGTCAGTATCACTCGATAGTCCTCCTCTTGGCCTGGTGTTTTGAGCTCCAACTAATTGTCCAAACTGGTGCTCCAACGCCTTTGTAGCTAACTGTTCATTTTTCATGTCAGCCGCTTATTTCATATAATCAACCTGCATTTGCGCTTGGTTAGCTATAATTGTTTTTAACATATCCTCAATGCTGTTGGGTGGTGGAGGAGGTCCATTGTTTCCTCTATATTGAGACTGAAAATTTTGATGCCCCCCTTGATTTCTCTGCACGCCCTGATTCGAACTCTGTCCTTGATGGCTATTACTACCCCAAGAGAAATTTAGAAAATTCCTCCAATTTGAGTTGTAACTGTTTCCATACTGTTGATTATTGTTCCTCTAGGAGTTCCCAACAAAATTCACCGAGTCTGGATTTGCACCACAACAGTCAGCTGAGTGTTTACTACTCCCACATACTTCACACCATACCTAATGAACTGCATTGACTGGTGCTTGCGCTTGATTCAAGTTCATACTGTTGAAGTGGGTGTTGAGTTGATTTTGCAACGCAGCTATCTGTGCATCAATAGCTGTAAAACTATCCACCTCAAAAACTCCTGCAGCTTTCCTCGTTCCTCCTCGAGTTGAATCCGCATTCCATTCTGGATTTCCCTGTGAAATACGGTTTAACAAAGTGTAAAGCTCCTCATAAGTCTTCTCCAATGCCTGCCCACCAGCTGCTGAATCTAACAGAATTTTAGTATGTGGTTCTAAACCCTCAATAAATGTGTGCACTAACACATCATTAGATTGGTGATGATGAGGACAGTCCCTTAGCATAGACTTGAACCTCTCCCAAGCTTGATACAAATTCTCTCCTTCTCTTTGTTTAAAACTTAGAATCTGACTTCTAAGTCGGGTTGTCTTCCCAGATGGAAAGAATAATATCAAAAACTTTCTTGCAAGATCATCCCAAGTGGTGATAGAATTAGGTGGTTCAGCTTTCAACCACCACTTTGCTTCCCCCAATAATGAGAATGGAAATAATGTGAGACGCACACAGTCGGATGATACTCCAACGGGAATATAAGTGTCACTTATCTCCAAAAAGTTTTGGAGATGTTGTTGTGGATCTTCATGAGGGAGGCCTGTGAATTGCCCGCTGGTGTGCAACAACTGCACCATGTTCTGTTTAAGCTCGAACCACCCTCCTGGCTCTGGTATGTGAATACTAGATGTGACATTGTTTGCATGTGGGATTTCCACTTCACGGACCGGCCTTGCTGCCATCTCCTCGGGCACTAAAACTACCCTCACAAGTGGTGGATTCTATTGTTGCTCCAGAATTGCTTGTCTTAGCAACTGCAGCTTTTTCTCTACAGCTTCCCTTCTTCGACGATGAAATTGTCTCTCTGTCTCTATAAATGAATCCACCAACCCCTTATCTCTTGCCAGCGTTCAGAAAAATTCAATACCTGCAAGAGAAAGGCTAAGATCAAGTTGTCAACACTTATATTGAATTCGTAAACTAACACTAAGAAAATAAATTTAACAATTGCCAGTCCTCAGCAACAGCGCCAAAACCTTGTTCGGCATGAGAACTATATGCAAGTGCACGTGGTCGAACAAGTAGTAAAGTGGCTTATTTCAAGCGAAGTATCGATCCCAAAGGGACTGAACTACGGTATTAATTAACTTCAGCGTCAGTGAACGATATCTCTATGAATGCATACAACCAAATAAATAGTGTTTTAAGAGTTAAAGTTTACTAAGTAATGAGAATCTAAGTCAAGATTATAATTTGAGTCTGAACAATAGTAATGAACAAGCTGAGGTTAAGACAAACATGCAGGGATGTAATTTATCAATGCAATTCAGCTAATCTTCTCTTCGGTTGCTAGTCAGGAATTTATTGCCTATGGATTGGATGTTTCAACTCCTATCCAATTTAAGAATCATGAGACCTTAATCTACATTTCTGTGATATAAGAATTTCATGCTCTAGCCATACATACCCAATTTCATAATTGACTAATAAGACTTTCAGATATATTTCTATTCTGAATGTAAATCTTTTCTCAATTTTTACAGCTAAGAAAAGATCATATCCTACCAATTCACCTCTGTCCAATTCCTTTCCTTTTCAAAAAAAATTGGATTTCTAGATATACATTATAATTGGCCAAGCATTATGCAGTAAAAACAAGAATTGATAGAACAACCATTGAAGAAAAGACGAAAACTGAAATGATCAACAATTACATGCCTCTACATTTATTCTTAACCTCAGCAAGAAGTGAATTAGCCACTTATTTGTGGATTAAACATCTTCAAATAAGTAGAATTCATACAAGAAATTGAAATTAAAGAGAAAGAGAAAGAGAAGAACCCTAGAAATTTTGTCCTCTCAACTGCCTATAACCAACGTTCTTGCTCAACCAAGTCAGAATGTTTAAACTAAAACCTAAGTGTGCTATTTATACTATTGAGAATTTTTCCTGGAATAACAAGCAACGTGGCACGGAGTGATCGCGGAGCACTCCCTCCGTGCCACGGTGCTATCGCGCACCTTCACTGGAACTTGAGGTTCCAGGTAATTACACTCAATGTGACACGAAGTGCATCGCGGAGCACTGCCTTCGTGTCATGGAGGTAACGCGAACCTCCACTGGAATTTGACATAATTAATTCATCTGAGGCAAACTGCCTCCGCAATGGTAGCGTGAGACGACTCGCCCTTATTTTTGCTGCTTTCCCTTGTCAACTTCCACTCCTTGTTTCCAAGTCCATTCCCACACTTCACCAACATATATATTAGCTTCCAAAATTTCCTTTTACCTGCAAAAAACACTAATCATGTTAATTAGTATAAATTCACATTTAACTAAGAATCACATGAGAATGTACACATAACGATAGATAACAAGTAGAAATCAAGCATTTAAGTATCACTTGGGCATGCAACTTTTCCCAAGATCAGAGATTGAAACCAGCAGGACCCACCAGCCCATAAGGATCATGTACCCAAGCAGGTTGCCCACACAAAGTTTAGGGCAGCCATATAGATGCTAGCTCAGGCCTTGACTGCCCAGGTCAATCAACAGGCGGTAGCGCATGTCCTTCAGAACGGGAATGCAGCGGCGGCAAGAGTCAAAGACCTTTTGATGATGAATCCTCTGGAGTTTCTTGGGTCAAAGGTGGATTAGGATCTACACGAGTTCGTTGATGAGGTTCTGAAGATCACCAAGATCATGGGGGTGACCGGAGAGGAGTGCGCCAATCTAGCCTCGTATCAGTATAAAGGGGTAGCGCACATTTGGTTCAAGCAATGGAAGGAAAGCAGGTGTCATGACCCAAACATAGGCCTTGATCGAGACACAGGACAAGAAACCCCAAGAGGTTCCAAGTCGACCCACGACATGAACATGCATCTAACTCAATCATAATTAAGCGGAAGATCATCATAACTAACATAGCGGAATTCTAAGCAAGCATAACATCTGATTACATTCACAAGTCTAAAGCTGAATACAACTATGTCCGAGAAAGCCTCTAACCCTGATGAGTTGACAAGACAAGACCCCAACTAACTCACTAAATTTGAAACTAAAAATACGACATACAACTGATAAGAAGGGCCTTCGCAAGATGAGGACTCACCAACTGAGACTGAAGAAAGTTAACTCCGGGAACCTGACTAGCAACGAGATTGAGCCTGGATGTTGGAGCCTGTATCATGAAACAATACAACATAGAGTATGTAGTCAGTACGTGAAATGTACAGAGTATGCAAGGTAAGTGAAACCACTAAGTAAGTAAAATCATTAAACATGCATAATATCAAACATAATCAAGATAAGAAACTGAGAGTAGGGCATGCATGCTATTTTATGAAATCATGATCTGACAAAACTAAACATCATAACTGAATCAAATAACCCAAAGCTGAAAATTAATAAAAATAAGTAAAACTGAACATTGGGTCAAACCTGCTAATATCATATATCATGATTGATGTACATGCATAACTGAAATCATGCGGAACAACGGGAGACTCTTCATATAATCAACATTACCATGATAGAGCTTACGCGGTCCCAACTATCACACTCAAGTGGGCCGAGCCATCCAAAGCTTTGCCAGGGCTAAGGAAGCCACAATTATATCGATGTAATGCTTAAGGCCCCCTTGGGGGTAGGGGAAAGTTCCAAGGGAGGTCCCAAAATATAAAAATAAACCTATGTTGGCGTGTAGTTCCGAGGCACAGGGTTGACTGACCGTTAGCCTATTCGGTGCTAGACACTACTCCCAAAAAAATGCATATGCTCTCCATCGTTTTTCTACGAAGCTGACCATCGTCTAATGATAGAAATGAGTAATAACATATATGCATAATCTAAAATCATAACATGAGGAGCCTTGGATCAAACCACACCACAAGATGAAAATAATGGGAGTCTTGACTCTAAAACCATGTGGTAAGCTAATTCATGAAATCATAAAACATACTTGATCATATGGGCTTGCCCAATACTTAAACATGCTTGAAATCAACTTGATTCACTTTGAAAACATGAATATAAATATGGGTATATCGAAATCATACGTTATTCATAAACATCTTATCATACCTGAATTCATACCTTATAGATCTCAACTTTCATGAAGATTCATAGACGGGCATCATAATTTAGAAAACTTGAAAACATAATTTATAATTTAAAACATTGTAAAATATCTCATTAATCAAAATTCATCATTTAAAACATGCTTAGATCATAGCCATGATTAAAACTTAGGAATTAGTGCATTGGGTAAAAACCCATGGAATCATCAATTAGAACATCATGAAATTAGAAGGAATTGGGAATGGGTGTGGACAATTGTAACCATTAGTAGCCTTACATACCTTAAGGGATCTGATTTTCACACTTCCTTGATAGACCAAAGATAATTGAGGAAGAACTTGTAAGAACTAGCCTTGACACCTCTCAAACTTCTAAACTTGCACACATGAGTTAGAATAGGCTTAGAATGACTTAAATCTTCTTAAAACACTCCATTATGAACCTAAAACGATGTAATTTAGGCCTTAAGAACATAATAATTATGGAAAAGTCCTTAATAAACTCACAAGGAACAACAGACTGCCAGTCCCAATGAGGGACTGGAAGAGTCGCCATCACTGGCCACAACTCGTGGCCTGGATTCGTTGTCTTCAATGGAAACTGCATACTAATAGTCACCTCGAGGCACTTAACGACTCGTTACTAATGATAATGACTCATGATCACCTCCCATTACCTTCATTGCCAGAAAATCACCTGGGGGTCACTACGGGGGACACCACGACTCGTGTTGTACCAGATGAGTCGTGGTGATGACCCGTTAGTTGCACTGTCTATTCATCTTTCATCCTTCAACAATCCTTGGCCACAACTCACCTGATGAGTCGTGATGCTGACCATGACTCGTGGTCACATCCATTGGCCACCCAAAAACTAAAATTTCCAACAAGTCCCAGCCTCTCCCCGTAGGTCACTTAACGACTCGTGGGGCTCCTGACGAGTCACTAGCTGACTCGTCCTGTGACCTAGTGCAAAAATTCTTATTTTCTCCATTTGAACTTCCGAGTCTAATCTTAGGCCTTTCAGGGTATAACAATATCTCCCCCTTAGGAACATTCATCCTTGAATGTTGAAACTTACAGAAAAGTAGAGAAATGAAATCATCATACTCAAATACTGAATATACATGCTGAAAACTGATGGAGTGATTGACTCCGATTTGAACTACATGACTGAAATGAATTCTGCACCACACATACATCCATTTACATGAAATAAACTAAGGTACATGAGCTGAACATGAAACTGAATAGAATATTAAGGAAGAAATTGATACGTCAAGCTGAAACTGAGCTGGAAGGGAATAAATGCGAGTATTTAGCCGTCATATCTGTTTCAGCTTCCCACGTAGCTCCCTCAACATGCTGATTCCTCTATAAAACTTGGACTGAAGGCACTTCTTTATTTCTTAGCCTTCGAACTTTCTGATCTAGTATCTTCATCAGAACCTCTTCATAACTAAGGATATCTTTCACATGGATGTTGTCCACTGGAACAACTAGAGCTTGGTCATCCAAACACTTCTTTAGGAGCGATATATGGAAAACTGGATGGATGAAGCTAATTTCAAGGGCAACTCCAACTCATATGCTACCTTTCTAACCCGTTTCACGATCTGGTATGGGCCAACATAACAGGGACTGAGTTTTCCTTTCTTTCTGAATCTCATCACTCCCTTCATGTAGATACCTTTTGAAACACCCAATCATCGACTTCAAACTTAAGTTATCTCCTTCCAACATCTGCATAGGACTTTTGGAGACTCTGAGCTATTTTCAACCGATCCCTTATAAGCTGAACTTTCTCCATGGCCTCATGGACTAAATCCAGTCCTATCATCGTAGCTTCACTGTCTTTAAACCAACCAATAGGGGATCTACATCTCTGCCCGTAGAGAGCCTCAAACGGAGCCATCTGAATACTGAAATTGTAGATGTTGTTATATGCAAACTTAATGAGAGGAAAATGGTCATCCCAACTACCCTTGAAATCAATAATACATGCTTTCAACTTGTCCTCAAGAGTCAGAATGGTCCGCTCCGCCTGACCATTCATCTGTGGGTGAAATGCTGTACTTAGCTTAACTTGAGTACCAAGACCCTTTTGAAATGATCTCAAGAACTGGGAGGTAAATTGAGTATCTCTATCTGATATGATGGAAAAGGGCACCTCATGCAACCAAACTAGCTCCCAAATGTATAATTTAGCATAATCCTCCGCTGAATCAGTCGTTTTGACCGGTAAGAAATGAGCTGCTTTGGTCATCCTGTCCACAACCACCCAAATGGAGTCATTCTATCGACGAGTACGAGGCAACCCTGTGATGAACTCCATGTTGATCTCCTCGCATTTCCAAGAAGGAATACTAATGTCTTGAAGCACCCCTCCCAGTCTTTGATGCTCCACTTTCACCTGTTGGTCAATTTAGACACTTAGCCATAAATTCTGCGATGTCCTTCTCATGCCATTCCACCAATAGACTTCCTGTAGGTCACGGTACATCTTGGTGGCACCTGGATGTATAGAGTATCTAGAACCATGAGCCTGATGCAACATCCAATCTCTCAAATCATCAGCATCCAAAACACACAAACGACCCTGACATCGAAGCACACCATCTCCCCCTTTTGAGAAGACCTATAACTTCTGATTTTGAATGGCTTCCTTAAACTTCACCAAAATAGGATCCTCATCTTGTCTAGCTTTCACATCAGTCACCAAGGATGATTCTGATCCATTTGAACAATAACTCCACCATCAGTTGAGTCAACCAAATGAAATCCCAACCGTGCAAGCCGGTGCACATCCTTCACCAACTCGTTTCTCCCCTTATCTACATGGGACACACTCTCCATAGAAAGCCTACTAAGATCATATACTACCACATTAGCCATGCCCGGATGGTAAAGGACACTCATATCATAATCCTTGAGCAATTCCAGCCGCCTCCTTTGGAATAGATTTAGATCCTTCTGGGTAAACACATATTATAGGATTGTGTGGTCCGTAAACACATCTACATGGACCCCATACAAATAGTGTCTCCAAATTTTCAAGGCAAATACTACCACCGCCAATTTAAGATCATGGATCAGGTAATTCTTTTCATGAACCTTCAGCTGCTTGGAAGCATATGCTATAACCTTACTGTGCTGTATTAATACACAACCAAGGCCGATCCTAGAAGCATCATAATATACCACAAACCCATCGGCACCCTTAAGTAAGGTTAACATCGGCACTGAGGTGAGTCGAGTCTTCAACTCCTAGAAGCTTCTCTCACTTGCCTCCGACCATTGTAACTTTACCTTCTTCTGGGACAACCTAGTCAACGGGGCTGCAACCGATGAAAACCCCTCAACTAATCTCCGATAATACCCAGATAAAGCCAAGAAGCTCCTAATATCCAAAGGATTCGCTGGTCTAGGCTAATTCTTCACCGCTTCTATCTTTTGAGAGTCTACCTGTACACCCTCACTTGACACCACATGACCCAAAAATGCCACTGAATTCAACCAAAACTCATATTTACCAAATTTAGCATACAACGGCGATCCTTAAGAGTCTTTTGCACCACCCTCAAATGAGCGACATGGTCCTCCTTGCTCCTAGAGTATATAAGGATATCATCTATGAACACAATCACGAACATGTTCAGATATGGCTTGAACACATGTTCATCAAATCCATAAAAGCCGCAGGAGCATTTTTTAGTCCAAAAGACATAACTACAACCTCATAATGACCATACTGTGTCTTGAAGGCTGTCTTCGGGATTTCACTCTCCCGAACCCTAAGCTGATGGTATCTGGACATGAGGTCTATCTTTGAAAAGCACGTAGCACCATCAAGCTATTCAAACAAATCATCAATCCTGGGGAGAGGATACCTTTTCTTGATGGTGACCTTGTTCAATAGATGGTAATCAATACACATACGAAGAGAACCATCTTTCTTTCGAACAAAGAGAACTGGTGCACCCCATGGGGATTTTCTTGGTTTGATGAATCCCTTGTCTAAAAGGTCTTTCAACTGCTCCTTCAACTCCTTTAGCTCGGTAAGGGCCATTTTGCAATGAGGAATAGACATAGGCTGCGTATCAGGAAGAAGGTCAATACTAAAATCAATCTCTACTTGAGAGGAATTCCCAGTAGAACATTTAGAAAGACTTCTGGATAGTCATATACCATTGGAACTGACTGGATACTCGGGGTCTCAGATGTAGCATCCTTAACCCTAACTAGATGGTACACACAACCTTTAGAAATCATCTTTCTGGACTTAAGGTAGGAAATGAAATGATCTACAGGCACAACTGCACTACCCTTCCATTTTAGGACTGGCTCACCCAAAAATCTGAACTCTACGGCACAGGTTCTACAATTCACTGAGGCATAAAATGCAAATAGCCAATCTCTGCCGAGGATAACATCGAAATCGATCATGGCTAACTCTACTAAATTTGCTGAGGCGACTTTATGCAGGACAGAGACAGGGAAATTTCTATAAACCCATCTAGCGATAACTGAATCACCAACTAGAGTAGAGACTGAGAAGGGTTCTGATAAGATTTCAGGACTGACTCCGAAACTACTAGCAACATAGGGCGTCACAAAAGAGAAGGTAGCCCCTGGATCTAATAATGCATATACATCAAGATGGAAAACTCGTAACATACTAGTGACTACATTTGGGGAGACCTCCTGCTCCTAACGGGATGCTAGAGCGTAGAATCTGTTCTGGCGCTGTCCGCCACCTGTGCTAGTAGATGCCCCCTGCTGAGCTTGGCATGCCAGTGGAGCTACTTAACTAGAGCTGGGCCTCGACCCCTATCATGAACCTTTCTGGCTGTTGGACAATCCCTAAGCATGTGTCCAGGCTTTTACACCCAAAGAAAGCACCTGTAGTGTCTCCGGCCACATCTGCTACACTATGGAGGGCTAGTCTTGGTGGGTCTTCTACTCTGACCTCTCGAGCCTGATGCTCATTCTCTTTGATCGTGCCTAGACCTGGATGGAACATTCATAGCTAAAGGTGTTGGGGCTTAAGATCTCTAGTGGGAATGCTGATGGTGCCCACTAGGCCTCTGCTGGGAGAATCTGATGCTATCAGTCCTGGCCCTCTTGGCCTCCCTCTCCCACTCACTCATTTGTATTGCCTCTATCTGCTGGACATATAGGACTATCTGAGCAACATCAATATCCTGAAGAAGCATTGTGGTCTGGCAATCCCTGACTAAGGAGTCTGCTATCCCGTGTACAAACTTGCTTACAGGGGCCGTTGATCCGCCCCATCTCAGGTGTATACCTGGACAGACGTGTGAACTCCAAGGAATACTATTGAACCATCAACGTTCCCTACTTTAGATTCACGAATTCGACCACTTTCAGCTCCTGCATCTTACGAGGGAAGAACCGATCTAGAAAAGCGACATGAAACTCATCCCAACTAATAGGGTTTGCTCCGACTACCCTACTATCCTTCCATTATTTGAATCAAATATGCGCGAGCCCCTTCAACTAATATGAGGCCAAATCAGCGCACTCCTCCCTAGTCACACCTATAATCTGGGTGATCTTCAAAATCTCCTCAATAAACTCATGTGGATCCTCGTCCACTTTCGATCTGAGAAACTCGGGAGGGTTCATCCTCAGAAAGTCTCTAACTCTCACCACTACTGCATTCTCGTTCTAAGGGACATGCGCTACCACCTACTGATTGACCTGGGCGATCAAGTCATGGGCTTACATCTGAATGGCTGCCCTAAACTCCGTGTGGGAAACCGACTTGGGTATTTGCTCCTCATGGACTAGTGGGGCCTGCTAATGCCAGTCTCCATTGCCACCCTCATGGCCATTGCCATTTCCATTTCTCCTTTCATTAACTCTGCGAGGAGGCATGATTCGGCAAATGCGTATAGCACGAGTCAAAAGGATAGAGAGATATTTCACCACACGACATTGATCATGAAAGAAGGGAACATTTTCTAAATGTTTCATAGCTTCTTTGTCATAAGTGTGGCACGCTTCACACCCATGAAAAAGACTCTACTCAATGCGGCTTTCGGACACCCTAGGACACTTCAAAACCTAACGCTCTGATACCAAGCGTTTCACGACCTGAACATAGGCCCGAATTGAGACACTAGACAAGAAACCTCGAGAGGGTCCAAGTTGACTATGGAATGAACATGCACCTAACTCAATCATAATTAAGTGGAAGATCATCATAAATAACATAGCAGAAGTCTAGGCAAGCAAAACATCTGATTACATGCACAAGTCTAAAGCTGAATACAACTATGTCCAAAAACGCTCTAACCCTGACGAGTTGATGGGACAAGACCCCAACTAACTCACTAAATCTGAAACTAAAAATACAACATACAACTAATAAGAAGGGCCTTATCAACATGAGGAGTCACCAACTGAGACTGAGGAAAGCTAACTCGGGAACCTGACTAGCGACGAGACTAAGCCTGGATGTCGGAGCCTATATCATAAAATGATACAACATAGAATATGTGTTCAGCACGTGAAATGTACCGAGTGTGCAAGGTAAGTAAAACCGCTAAGTAAGTAAAGTCATTGAACATGCATAATATCAAACAATAATCAAGATAAGATTATGAGAGTAGGGCTTGCATGCTATTTTTTGAAATTATGATCTGAACATAACTAAACATCATAACTGAATTGAATAACCCAAAGCTAAAAACTGATAACCATAAGTAAAATTGAACATTGGGTCAAACCTGCTGAAAACCTATATCATGACTGATGCACATGCATAACTGATATCATGAGGAACAATAGGAGACTCGTCATATAACCGACATTACCACGATAGAGCTTACATGGTCCCGACTATCAGACTCAAGTGAGCAGAGCTGTCCAAAGCTTTGCCAGGGCTAAGGAAGCTACCATGATATCGATATCAAACTCAAGGCCCTCTTGGGGGCCGGGGAAAGCTCTAAGGGAGGTCCTAAAATATAAAAATAAACCTATATTTGTGCATAGTTCTGAGACACAGGGTTGGCTGACCCTTAACCTACTCAGTGCTAGACACTACTCCCAAAAATATGCATGTGTTCTCCACATTTTTCAATGAAGCTGTTATACCCCGGGAACCTAAGGATTAGACTCGGGAGTCAAAGTGGAGAAAAACTGAAAATCACACCAAGTCATAGGACGACCATGAGTTAGATCGTGGGGAGAGACCACGAGTCGTGAGGTGACTCATAGTCAACCAGGATGGCAGGCTCAGGTGAAGGATGCCACGGGCTTGATCATGAGTCATGGCAAAACATCATGACTCGTGAGGTCACACGTGGGCTGGGGTGTATGGTTGGTTAAGAGTTTTGGGTGGTGGGGGTCACGGGTGGTGACCACGAGTCGTGGTCAGCCACAAGGATTCGCGGGGTCCCCCATGGGGTCCCCTGAGTTAGTTAGGAAGTGAGCATGAAGAATTCAGGCCACGAGTCATGCCCTCTGGCAACGACTCATGAGGTCCCTCGTGGGGACTAGAGACTAGGAATTCCTGCATTTTTAGCAAGGGTGTTCTCATAATTACTAAACTCCTAAGGCTTAAACTATGTCGTTTTAAGGTTTGAATAGGTTCTTTTAAGGAGGATTAGTCCATGTTATGCCTCATTCATGTATGCAAGAGTATAGAGAAGAGCCTAGAAGGTTATTCAAGGTGTTCTTCCCCAATTTCGCTAAATTCCATCTTGGGCTTTCAAGGGAGATTAAGAATCAAGTGTTTCCAAGAGTATAAGGTCATCAATGGGTGAATTCTTCCACACCCATGCTCCTACTCTATGATTTTACTTAAAATATATCAAAGACCCATGGGGTTTTGTATTTGATTTATATAAAACCTAATGATTTAATTATGGGTTTTGTGAAAATATTATCATAATCTATGGGTTTCGATCATCTTTTGAGTTTTTAATTGATTATAGTATTGTGATTTGGATTTTCTAAGTAATTAAGCTTAATTATGCATAGCCCATGATGAATCAATTTATGATCTAGTTTCCCATTTACAAGCCCAGCCTGAATTATGTTTTTAATTATGAATTTATTTTATTACCCATTATGATTTTATGAATTTCAAGCTATATGCATGATCTACAAGTATGTATGAATCTTATTAATTGTTACGCCCCACCTTGGGAGGCATGACTGGCACCTGGTGCCACACTGGAAACTAACTGACCTGGCCAGGCTTAAGCACATCTAGTGCCAGCCTGTGACTCAATTCAAGAAAACGACGGGCTATATCTTAGTTGTAAATGCAGCCTTTGGCTGACAAGGCCGTAGAGCCACCTGTAAACGAAAACAGCTAACCAACAACAGACAATAGAAGGGATCCTATGCGGGACAAGGCCACCATGTTGTCCAGTTATAACCATAATGAAGACGAACTACTATACTAGGCCACACACAAACAACACACAAACCATAACTGATTAAGGCCCCACACGACGAACATACGACTAACTGTGGGCCAGCATATAACTAACTGACTAATGACTGTAGTTTGTAAGCCTCTAAGAATACAAATAGTGGTCGGGACAAGGCCCCAGCCTACCCAAAATTCTATATAACTGAAATACAGAATTTTCTACAATTAGACAACTCTGAATAAAAGGGGTTGGCCTAACTGCAGACTCTGAACAACTACTACTGGAGATCCTGAACCCTGTTTGTATAAGCCTGCAGGCAAGTAATGCAGCACCCAGGGGAGGGCGTCAGTACAATATGTACCAAATATGTAAGGCAATAGATAAGTTGATAAAGACTGGAATAAAATAGAAAGATAGGCAGAAAGATTAACATGTACGCCTGCTGATTCGTAATCTGCATCTAACCAACACTACATGTACGTAAGCTAAGACTGTATAATTACATATTTATAAACTATAACTAGCAGACAAGAATAAAAACAAGAACCTCACCTGGACCCCATAATCCAGAAGGTGCAGTCAACACAAAATACTCATTGGGCCCCCCATAAGCCCTGGTGAGCACATCTCAATCTATATACCCCTATCCAGGTTTCTATGAATCTACTGGTACTGTAGTCAACTTACCGGTCCCCTGGGTCTACAACTGACCTGCTTGGCCCCTGAACTATAGCTGTGTCTGAGTCCGGTGGACTCTTGCTGTCTGTACCCCGGGTACCGAACTCGACAGGTTATGCCGATATGGCATAGAAGTAGTCCAGCCATGGAATGAACTATATGAGGACCTCAAACCTCATCTTCATCGCTCACAGATGGCATACCACTCCTCGGAGCAACGTCACCTAGCCCCGCACCGGAATCAATACAGCTAGTAACACTGAGGTGGTCATGGATGGCTCCTAAGTGGGGGAAACCCCAACCAAGGTGCTTTACTAACATCCCAATCTAGCCACTCAATAAGGCTTAATTGGACTTCTGGTCCTAACTCCACTGCTACTTGCCCCCCCCAAGATAGTCTGTAAGGCTGCTAGTAGGCATGCTGTGCACCTGTACCTAATCAGAGAACCCTGATAGTGATCATGATCTTTACTAGTGTGGACTGAATAGGGCGAGATCTGGAGTGGTCCAACACAACTCTCTATGTCCTGCCTGGACATCTATAGCTCATAATAACTGCGGGGTCACAACTGAATAACTACTCAGTCCCTCTGCTTAGGAAAACTGCAAGGCTGGTACTGGCCGAACATGCTTTTGAGCTATCGACCCCTAATCCTCCATAGGAAATTTACTGACATCCTTAGCCTATGGACAGTACTGTACTAATGTGATACTTAATAGTGTCTTAGGCTTCATCTTGGTCTAATCGGATCTTATATTACTTTTCTAGGCAATTCTTAACCTTATAGACAGCCTTATATAGACCTAACCATTCCTGGCAACCTGTGGGTGATAGGAACCGGTTGGGTTGCTGGCCCGACCTCTAACTACTAATAAGGTCCCATTCATTAGGGTACCCATGGGTGTATTTGACCTGGACGATTGGGATGGCTTCCTGAACAACTTATATGATAACTGCTCAGTCCACTAAGATTGACAATCATTGGTAATAACTAGTAGGGTGACAGGTTGTCTCTCAGTTTACTAGAAAACCTTAGGCTGCTGACTCTAAAACATGGCCTTCCTATCTAAATTCCTGGCCCTACGGCATAGGGATATGTCAATGGCCTCTAGGCGTTCTTTCTTGACAATACAGATTCCAAACTGGTAATTAAACTGCCTAGCTGCGCCCATGATGCTCAACTTACTAGCTCAGGCTCGATAACCCTCACGAGCTCCTAAGATCTAGGCCTGGGAAAAAACATAGAATTCTACTAACGAAATGAACTGGAGAATGGAAAAGCTTCTATGGAACTTCTAGCGCGTGTCACACTTAACAGGCTCCTATTCAACAAGGAATACTGCTGTAAAATCCATATGCATTTTCTAGAAACTAATCAAAACTTATGTTACCGTAATCTACAGATAGAAGCTAATCACAACGAATCTGATCTCATATACCCGCAATAGCTAATTACGACATGTCTAATCACAATCTAATGGTAGAAACTATCAACAACATACAAAATTGTCATTTCTATTCTAGAACTTAAGTTGTAACACTGTATGACGAGTATACTGTTGTGCCCGCAAGTGTACGGGTCGTACAAGTAATATAGTGGCCCTTTTTAAGAGCCGGATGTCGAACCCACAGGGACTGGAGAAATTCAGCTAACTATCAAGTTCTACTGTAATATTAAATGCCACAAGTGTTGATTATAGAAGTTTTCGATACAGTTTAATTAAGTCTAGGGGCTGTCAACGAAATACTCTAAATTAATTAAAGGAGCAACTAGAGTTAAGGCCGGATAATCATGCGATACTACGTTTTGTAATGGTTTTAGTATGAAACTATCAATTGTTGTCTCACATAATTAAAATTGCATTTTCATGGCCTTTCGAACCTCTAAACTCGACAAACTAGCCTCACTACTACATAGTTGAGCGAGGATGTTATTTCTAGTTCGTGGGCAATTCAATTACGTGGATGTGGTTTACGTGGATATGATTAGGGACTCTCGTACTTCTAATCATTAGACTCAACTTAGCTTCAGAATTACTTCTTCGAGTGGTGATGTAATAATTCTAAGTTGGTGTCTAGCTCATCCCATTTTATCAACCAAGCAAGGTATTAGGTATATTTCTATCCTAACACAAATTATATCATGAGATACAATCTTGCTCCCTACATTCTCTTCTTCTTGCCCAGGTCATCTTTCTCAAGCATGTACCTAGGCTTAACCCACTTGTTTTCATGGTGATCAGTCATAAAAACAACCATAATTAAGAGTGTAAGACAAAACAACAATCAATAACTTAAAACCTAAACAAAATCGTAAAATAAAAATCATATCTTGTGGCTTCAACCCTAGAGGGAGGGTTCTAGCCACTCATGTTCGTATAATTACAAGAAAACATAATTAAAATAACCTACTTACAAGAATTGGTAGAAGAGAAGATGAAATTGACAAACCCTAGGTGAGTTCTCCCACTTCTCCCTCACTCCTTGGCCGTTTTTCAGAAATAAATCGAGACTTCTTATTTTTGGGAGCTAAGGGATCTATTTATAGTAAATGAGAATTATGCAAAATTATGCCTGTCATGGAATGACTCCGTGGCACCGAGTGTATCGCGGAGCACTGCCTCCGTGACATGGAGTGTATCACGGAGCACTTCCTCCGTGACATGGTGTGTATCACAGAGCACTGCCTCCGTGACACAGTGTGTATCGCAGAGCACTGCCTCTGTGACATGGAGGTATCACGGAAGCACTCTAGAAATCGCCCAATTTATTCCAGCTTTGGTGTTTCGCTCCCGATATCATTCCTCCACTTCACCAAATCATAGATTGGGTCCTCCAATGCATTATTTACCTTAAAAAACAAGGACTAATCATGTGGGTTAATACATATTCACATTTACATAAAAAAACAGGAAAATGTATATAAATAAATAGATAAAAAAGGCAAAACTAAGTTATAAAGTATCACTTGGGCATGCTATTTGGCCCACGATCACCTACCCCACACTTAAAGCCTTGTTTGTCCTCGAACAACCCTTTTACATCTCATGTAAATGAAGACTCACACATAACTAATTTAGCAAGACAATTCAAGCTACAACTATAATGATTATTTAAGATAGCAAGTTAAAAATAAAGCATGCATGATTTAATCAATGAAATGATATACAACTCCATTAAGACTTCCTAACCTCAAGAATCGACTCTCAATCTTAGCAAACTCATGCAAATAACCGATCAAGAAATCCGACAGTAATGTTATCTCTCATTAAACATGTGCCCTCACAACACAAGAGAGTTACCCATTTTTACTCACAAAATTTTCAAATCACAACATGTATGGGTATATGAATAAAATTAAGCTCACTCTCTCAAAGAATTCACATGCATCATGTAGTGAACCATAAGCTTGCCCTTAGTGTTTTACTCCACTAATTTCAGGATGTATGAACGTAAGATCAAGTAGAACTTAATGGGTTGTAATGTAAGCTAAGGGACGGGTAGGTACTATTATCGCCTGTAATAATGACTATCTTCCCCAAGCGCTTTTAATAACTTCACCCTTCATTAAGGACATCTCTTCTTTTACTTCACCCTCATTCTTTTCACTCTTGAATTTTCTCTTCTTGCTCCCATTTCTTTAAGCACAATTAGCTTATTAGTAAGGAGTACTTAACAACTTTTTCATTCATTTATTTTTTTACTCCCTACTAATAATCAACCATTTTCACACAAGTGCACCTTTGTCCTTTTCTCAACTTTCACAACTTCTACTTTTCCTTCTTTTTCACGCTTCTCACTCCTTCACTCTTTGGAATTTTTCACTTAAGCGCTTCGGAGTTTTGGATCAAATTCAAGGCTCATGAAAGAAAAAGGTTTTAGCTTATGTTGTAGCTATCAAAGAATAGGATTAAGACTCAATGGGGCTAACTAGGATTAAATATTCAAGGTAGG
The DNA here is from genome assembly GCA_035772735.1 of Datura wrightii. Taxonomy (NCBI): domain Eukaryota; kingdom Viridiplantae; phylum Streptophyta; class Magnoliopsida; order Solanales; family Solanaceae; genus Datura; species Datura wrightii. Next base: position 153,792,286 of record JASDFA010000018.1, read on the forward strand.
TAAAGTGAGGGATAACATTTAGGTTAATTCAAAGAAATGCCTAAATCATCTCCTACAATTCACATCCTTCATTTCATTTTATATACACACCATGCAAGTTCTAGACATTCCACAATAGCACGGAATATTCGAAAAACTTACACTCTCAGCACATGCTCAATTCAAGACACATTCAGCAGGCTCTTACTCAGCTAATCACAAGAATTCAGAATCAAGCTTCAATCACATCGAGTCAAATTGAAGAGCCTAAGTGTCTCAAACAAAGTTATACATTTGCATGCTTCAACACTCAACATACTTGCATCTAACAATCATGTATAGCATATAACAAGAACATCAAGCCATCAATTAGCTATGGGTTCAAAAACCAACCTATTGACTAATTTTCCTCAAGACGGTCGTCATTAATACATCGTCGGAAACAGTCTCTAACTATGACTAAAAACATTATATACAGACAAAGAAAAATTTTTATTCTTTGGTTCAAAGACCCCCCATCGAAAAATAATCGCAAGAAAAATCAACGGGTGATGAAGTCATGCTTGACTCACAAAAAAAATTTTTTCAAATATTTCTCACAAGCATTACATTCACCAAAAATCGTTAAGCACAAAAATTTTGAAATTTTCCTCACCCCACACTTGAATCATGCTATGTCCTCATAGCATCACATTAAAATTTAAAAAGGGTGAGAAATACTCCCCGAGGCCTCTAGGCCTAGCTAATAGCATGCTTTTCTTCAACTTTGCACAAATGGGTGTTCGACCCCATACTTTTTCTCTTCCGTGCTTGTTAGCTTCCTCCTCCACGGGTACTCAGACTTCCCCTCCATCTGTGCTTAACTTTCCACCAAAACAACACAAGATGAAAAATAAATAAAAATCAACACAAATGTAAGAAATTTAAAATGGTACCCATGGTACCCTTGGGTTGCCTCCCAAGCGGCGCCTAATTTTACGTTGTGGCACGACGTATCAAGTTTCACCACTTTTTCCTCCATCTTGAGGATATGAATCTCACCCCTAATTTTTTCTCTAATTTTCTCTTACGCTCCCGGGGTGGTGGTGAAAAAATGAAAGGACCAAGCAGTAGATGTCGCCTTTGGCATTTATTGGCCCTTAAGTATGTGAAGTTATTCTTTCTTTTAGAATCAACAAATTTCAGAATATATGGGGCTTGTTCCCCTTCTATATCTTTCTCCACAAGTTTGGAAGACTCTAGTTCTAGGTTGTCAACCAAACTCAATGTCGAAAAATGATTCGAGTGGGGTACAATACACCTCAACTCTGAAACTGCATTTTGCTCGACTTTCTTACTTGTATATACCTTCTCCACATTAACATATAACTCCTCATGAATGTCAAATGGTAGGTACTCTATCTCTTCTTTCAAGAATAGATCAGCTATACATGTGAGACAATAATGGAGAGTCTCGGGAGCTTCCAACAGTTGAGCTTGTTTCAAGAACTCACTCTTTTCTTCTCCTCGTAGTCCCTCCTGAGTATTGCATAAAATCGTCACTTGCAAATCAGAGTAAGCTTCAGCTTCAGCCCTCATCTCCATGAACTTGTTGCTTATCATTTCCAAGGCCTCTCCATTTTCCTCTTGTTGAATTCTCAATGCTTCCATCTCCTCCTTCATTGCTTCTATTTGCTCAAGGAACTGTTTTAGCATGTCTTCTATTCGAGCTTGGCGTTCCAAGTCCTCATTTTCATCATGCCTATATTCAGCAAAAACAATAGAAAGATCATAGTAGGGGCTTGGGGAAGGGGAGTATGCATTCGGACAGCCATCCCAATGGCCATCATGACCTCCACATATATTGCAAGTGTATGCATTTGGGCAACCACTCCAATGGCCACTTTGACCACCGCATATATTACAAGTATTACAATGTTGCCATAAGTGGGGTCCTCCGCAATTCAGATAAGACTCATCAAAATAAGAGTATCCACCATTTAACCCATTTATATTCCATGATGTCATGTTAAGAAGGGTATCAGATTAAAAATAAAAATTTAAAATAAATCTAAAACTAATAAAGAATTTTTTTTTTCAACACTTAAGGAAATTTAAAAATCACACAAAAATAGACAAATTCACTGAACTTCGCCGAGTCCCCAGCAACGGCGCCAAAAACTTGTTGTTCCCGCAAGTGTACAAGTAATATAGTGGCCCTTTTTAAGAGCCGGATGTCGAACCCACAGGGACTGGACCAATTCAACTAACTATCAAGTTCAAGTGTAATATTAAATGCCGCAAGTGTTGATTATAGAAGTTTTTGATAGAGTTTAATTAAGTCTAGGGGCTGCCAACGAAATACTCTGAATTAATTCAAGGAGCAACTAGAGTTAAAGTCGGATAATCATGCAATACTACGCTTTGTAATGGTTTTAGTATGAAACTATCAATTGTTGTCTCACATAATTAAAATCGGATGTTCATGGCCTTCCGAACATCTAAACACGACAAACTAGCCTCACTACTACATCATTGAGCGAGGATGTTATTTCTAGTTCGTGGGCAATTCAATTACATGGATGTGGTTTACGTGGATATGATTAGGGACTCTCGTACTTCTAATCATTAGACTCAACTTAGCTTCACAAATACTTCTTCGAGTGGTGATGTAATAATTCTAAGTTGGTGTCTAGATCATCCCATTTTATCAACCAAGCAAGGTATTAGGTATATTTCTATCCTAACACAAATTATATCGTGAGATACAATCTTGCTTCCTACATTCTCTTCATCTTGCCTAGGTCATCTTTCTCAAGCATGTACCTAGGCTTAACCCACTTGTTTTCATGGTGATTAGTCATAAAAACAACCATAATTAAGAATGCAAGATAAAACAACAACCAATAACTTAAAACCAAAACAAAATGGCAAAATCACAATCATATCTTGTGGCTCCAACCCTAGAGGGAGGATTCTAGCCACTCATGTTCGTATAATTACAAGAAAACATAGTTAAAGTAACCTACTTACAAGAATTGGTAGAAGAGAAGATGAAATTGACAAACCCTAGGTGAGTTCTCCCACTTCTCCCTCACTCCTTGGCAGTTTTTTAGAAATAAATCATGACTTCTTGTTTTTGGGAGCTAAGGGACCTATTTATAGTAAATGAAAATTGTGCAAAATTATGCCTATCGTGGAATGGCTCCGTGGCAAGGAGTGTATCGCGGAGCATTGCCTCCGTGACACGGAGTGTATCGGGGAGCACTGCCTCCATGACATGGTGTGTATCGCAGAGCACTGCCTCCGTGACACGGTGTGTACCACGGAGCACTGCCTCCGTGACACGGAGGTATTGCGGAAGCACTCTGGAAATCTCCCAATTTATTCCAGCTTTGGTGTTTCTCTCCCGATATCATTCCTCCACTTCACCAAATCATAGATTTGGTCCTCCAATGCATTATTTACGTTCAAAAACAAGGTCTAATCATGTGGGTTAATACATATTCACATTTACATAAAAACACATGAGAATGTATATAAATAAATAGATAAACATCTTAAAACTAAGTTATAAAGTATCACTTGGGAATGCTATTTTTCCCATGATCATATACTTGCTGAGGGTTAAGCCTTACATACCTCGATTGTCATTTCCTAAATAACCAATGAGTTTCAACTTGTATTTACTAGCTCTCTTCAGCTGTAGCCATTATATAGGGAGAAAGAGATGATTTCAATACCAAATTTGGCGTACAATGATAACTTTTAATACCAATATTGATATACTTCAATTTAACAAAACACGATCGAAAACGTATTATTTCCCGAGAGTCCAGAAGGGTTAAATGCTTACTTGAAGCCTTTGATCGTATTAAAATTAGTTTGGAGCAATTCTAACAACTTTAGCTCAGCGAGGTTACGATTTTACGGGCGAATTTTTGAAAATAACTCTGTAATAATGCTCCTTGTAGACTTAAACTTCGATACCTGAAGTTAATTTGAATTTGTACGGTGTTTCGCAGCATAAACGGGCGAAAATTACTTGATTTCTTCGTGCTCTCTTCTCTCAGTCCGTGGCTCTTCTTTGGAAATAAAACGAATTAGAACAAAGTGATAAATATATATGTGAGGCTGGTGGGCAGGGGTGTGCCTCGCGTCGTCCATTGAGGCTGCCACCCTAACACGTCGCACCTCTCATTGAGGCAGCAGGCCTGGTGCCCTGCGGTGGCCAGTGCACTGCTGGCTGGTGCGTCGCGCTGGTCCCCTGCGTATTGGTCCCGTTCGACCCTGCTTTCGAGGCTTTTTCCCCACACATCAAGCTCTTCTTACTCGTCGCTAATCCACGTGTATGCTTACTAATCGTTTACATTTACGGGGTGTAACATCCTCACCCCCTTAGGAACATTTGTCCTCGAATGTCTACTTCAATTCACAGGAGCTTAACTTTTTCGACTATTATTCTACAAAAGTTTCAGCAGAGTCTCCTCTATAATATGGACTATTTGAAAATCCTGAAATGCAAAAAAGTCCAATACAGATATCTCACATGACACCATAACAACTTTTTTATTACAGAATTGTAGTCAGCTAAACAATATACGTAACATACATCATAAACTAACAATTGAACAAACATCTTTATCTTAATTGCATAGTTTGGACTAATCCTGGAATAAATGAGGATATCTTGTTTTCATTCGTCCTTAGCTCCTTAGGTCATTTCTTCTCTATTCTTATTCCTCCACAATAACTTAATTGAAATGACATCCTTAGTTCTCAACTGGAACATCCCGTATCTTGAACGTCCTTAACTAGAACACTCGGGATAGGTCATCTACGTCCTTTTGCAACATCGACATATGAAAGCTGAATAGCGAAGTCCTAGTTCTGGAGGAAAGTTTAGCTCATATCCATTTCTGCTGTTCTCTGGAGGATAAGACCTGGGCCAATAAACCTAGTCCTAAGCTTGTCCTTCCTGGCTATTCTCATAGTGCCCTGGCTATTCCTGGCTGTTCTCTCAACTATTGCTTCAACCCTTAGCTGCCTGCATCGCACCTTAGGGTAGGACTCCTAACGACCCTAGGCTATCAGTACCAATTTCTTGGTAAATTTATTTTCTCAGTCTGTCTGTTATAATATTCCCTGGTCCAACTACCTTTAATTTACTTTAGGGGGCATCCGCTTCCACTCATAAGAGTCTGCCTGGTGTCTGACCTGAGTGCTCTGTTGGGTTATTTACATGGAGATAAGAAGTCGCACTCATTTTAGCATTTGCTCCGATCTGTTCTAACGGTTTCCTAGAATCTGGCTAGGAGTTGTGCCTCTATATCATGGTTTACTATACACTGGGCTCCACATAAGCAGACTACTTTTTAAATATTCAATTCATCATACTCTTAGCTGCAATATAGTTCCATCTAGCAAGACACGAATTGATCTCGTTAGTCTTTCCACACTGACTCAAATGAGGCCAAGCTACACCTGGTATGAGATAACCTTGTGACTGTATTCATATAAATTACTCTCCACTCCCTTGCCGACACGACCATCTCCTATATTGGACTACTCAGTTCCTACTATATTTTGTCTTTTCTAACTTGTCACTAGAGCTCTGCTGCTATGATTCAATGATATCTTCTGTTTTTCCATACCATCTCATTGCATTTTCATTAAATTCTGGGCGTAATGGACACATGCACCTTAGCTATGGTCCTCTATTTGAAGTTCTGCCACCCTTGGAACATAGAGTCAACCTCTGGGCCTTATGACCCTACCTGTTGTTATCTTGAGGGCCAATAACTTTCTGCTGGGCCTTGTTTCTAGGTTGCACTAGGTTAGAGTCTATGTGTCAACACTCCCTTACCTTCTCCTTTGGCGGGGATACCGCAACATTCTTGGATACAACCTTACTATCTATTAACTATTAGCCCGATGCTTAGTTTTTAATATTCGGTGTTAATCCTATGTTCTATCAACCTATAGGTGATTCTAATTTTCCCCCATTAGATACTTGTGCCGTTCCTCGTGCTCCCTTGGACTAAGTTCTGAAGTTTGTGCTCCTTACCTCATATTGTCAAGGATGTTACCGACTAGGTCTATTGACCTGTATCCGTTCTAGCTCGTACTCGGGCTTATCTTGTTGATATGATCTCCCTGTCCTTCGATATCACCAGCTAGGGTCATAACCATTATCTTATATGTAGGCCCTATCATTATTAGCATGGTATGGCAGAATCAACTCCCCTCTCTGTTTTTTCTTTCTTGAGCTTTACTGTTTTCAGGGGTTCATTACTGATGAACCCTCTATACACACTTGAATTCTATTGGAGACCTTATCCCCCTTCCTGGCTTATTACCATAAGGGTCTAGATAGCTTGTAAATACTAAGGGTTTCAACCACTCTCTAATCCTTCTCAGAGGCAACAACTCTTGCCCTCCTTTACTAATTCACCTAAGCACGTTGCACGGATACTTACGCTTTCTATTGTATTGAAAGAAAAGGCTAGGAGGTGGAAAAATAACCCTATCTTAATATGGTAGGACTGAGGTGTGGAACCTTGCAGTATCTAAAGAGTTGGAGGTAGGAATCCCGCAATTTCCTCCTTCTTTCGTACCTTTCAGGTAATTCACATTAACTGCTGCCCCTGGCTAATTATAAATATCTAGTAGGTAAACCATCTCATATGTACATATATACTATACTCCTAAGCCCCTATTCTGAGGTTGTATGGAGAACTATGAATGGCACTAGCATATCTATCTCATTATGAGGTTCCTGGTACCTCCGGAGGGCGATGGGGAAATGTAAAAGATGTCTACTTTCGCCATTGGGCTAACTGCCTCCCAATTGTGGCACGTCAGCGGTACCTCCTCCTTCTACTGTAGTCCTCTTGCAACTAGTTGGAGTTTGTCTTATATCAAGCATTATCCTAGACAGACATTACAAGGAAAGCTTAGGGACTCAACCCTATACAACTCTGCCCTATAGCACGATTTGAGAAGAAGAAGAAGGGGTAACCATACTATCATGCCCATAGCCTCCTACTTATAAAATGTGGTGCACAAAACAGTTATAAACAAGACTCTACTAGAAAAAGCTTGCAGACTCCCTAGGATACGAACTGCTCTGATACCAAGTTTGTCATGCCCCACCTTGGGGGGCATGACTGGCACCTGGTGGAACACTGGCAACTAACAAACCTGGCTAGGCTTATGCACATCTGGTGCTTGCCTGCGATTCAATTCAAGAAAACGATAGGCTATATCTCGTCTGTAAATGAACCTCCGGTCAACAAGACCGTATAACCACCTGTAAATGAAAACAGCTAACCAACAACAGTCAACAGAAGGGATCTTGTGCGGGCCGACAAGGCCACCATGCTTTCTAGTTATAATTGGAACGAATACGAACTACTATACTAGGCCTCACACGAAGCATAACTAATTAAGGTCCCACACGGCCAGCATACGACTAACTGTGGGCTAGCATACAATTAACTGATTGATGATTGTAGTCTGCAAGCCCTTAAGAATACAAAAAGTGGTCAGGATAGGGCCCCGACCTAAGCAAAATGCTATATAACTAAAATACAAAACAATCGGGAAACTTCGAATGAAAGGAGTTGGCCTAACTGCGGACTCTGAACAACTGCTATTGGAGATCCTGAATCCTATCTGTATAAACCTACAGGAAAGTAATGCAGCGCCCAGGAGAGGGCGTCAGTACAATATGTACCGAATATGTAGGGCAATAGATAAACTAGTAAAGACTGGAAGCAAATAGAAAGATGGGCAGAAAGATTAACCTGTACGCCTGCTGATTCATAATCGACATCTAACCAACTCTACATGTACATAAGCTAAGATGTATAATTACACATTCATAAACTATAACTAGTAGAGAAGAATACAAACAAGAACCTCACCTGGCCCCCACAAGCCGGTAGGTGCAATCAACACAGAGTACTCGTTCAGGCCCCCATAAGCCCTGGCGAGCACATCTCAATCTATATACCCCTATCCAGGTTTCTATAACTCTACTTTTACTATATCCAAACTACCGGTCCCCTGGGTCTACAACCGAGCCCCGATGGCCCCTGAACTGTAGCTATGTATGAGTTCTGTGGACTGTTGCTGTCTGTACCCCGGGTACCAAACTTGATGGGATGTGCCGATATGGCATAGAAGTAGTCCAGCCATGGAATAGACTATATGAGGACCTCGGACCTCATCTTCATCCCTCACAGATGGTATATCGCTCCTCGGAGCGACGTCATCGAGCCCCTCACGGGCGTCGACACAGCTAGTAACCCTGAGGTTGTGATGGATGGCTCCTAGGTGAGGGCAACCCCAACCAAGGTTCTATACTAAAATCTCAATATAGCCACTCAAAAAGGCATAACTGGCCTTCTGGGCCTAACACCACTACTGCTCGCCTCCCCTAAGATAGTCTGTAAAGGTGCTAGCAGGCACAATGTGCACTTGTATCTGATTAGAGGACCCTGATAGTGATCATGATCTCTACTAGTCTGGACTGAATAGGGTGAGATCTGGAATGGTCCAAAACAACTCTCTATATCTCCTGCCCAGACATCTATAGCTCATAATAACTGCTAGGTCGCGAATGAATAACTACTCAGTCCCTCTACATAGGACAACTACAGGTTTGGTATTGGCCGAACATGCTTTTGAGAGATCGACCCTTAATCCTCCATAGGAAGTTTACTGACATCCTTAGCCTGTGGATAGTATTCTACTAACGTGATACTTACTAGTGCCTTAGGCCTCATCTTGGTCTAATCGGATTTTATATTACTTTTCTAGGCGATTCTTAACCTTATAGACAACCTTATATAGACGTAACCATTCCTTGCAACCTGTGGGTGATAGGAACCAGCTGGGGTGCTGTCCCGGCCTCTAAATACTAATAAGGTCCCCTTTCTTAGGGTACCCATGGGTCTATTTGACCTGGACAACTGGGCTGGGTTCCTCGGCGACTTATGTGATAACTGTTAAGTCCACTAAGACTGACTATCACTAGTAATAACTAATAGGATGACAAGCTGTCACTCAGTTCACTAGACAACCTTAGGCCGTTGACTCTAAAACACGGCCTTCCTATCTAATTTCCTGGCCCTGGGGCATAGGAATACGCCAATGGCCTCTAGGCGTGCTTTCTTGACAATACAAACGCTAAACTGGTAGTTAAACCACCTAGCTGCTCCCATGCTGCTCAACATACTAGCTAAGGCTTGATAACCCTCATGAGCTCCTAAGATCTAGGCCTGGAAACAAACATAGAATTCTACTAACACAACGAATTGGAGAATAGAAAAGTTTCTATGACACTTCTAGCGTGTGTCACACTTAACATGCTCCTGTTCAACAAGGAATACTACTATAAAATCCATATGCTTTTCTAGAAGCTAACCAAAACTTATTTAACCGTAATCTATGGATAGCAGCTAATCACAGTGTATCTGATCTCATATACCCACAACAGCTAATTATGACATGTCTAATCACAATCTATTGGCAGCAGCTATCTACAACATATAAAATCGTCATTTCTATTCCGGAACATAAGTCACAACACTATATGACAAGTATACTTGCCGAGGGTTAAGCCTTACATACCTCGATTGTCGTTTTCAGAATAACCGATGAGTTTCAACTTGCATTTGCAAGCTCTATTCAGCTGTAACCGTTATACAGGGAGAAGAGATGAATTTTAATACCGAATTTTTTGTAAAATGATAACTTTTAATACCAATACTGACTATACTTCAACTTAAAGAAACACGACCGAAAATGTATTATTTCCCAAGAGTCCAGAAGGGAGAAATGCTTACTTGAAGCCTGTGATCATATTGAAATTAGTTTGGAGAAATTCTAACAACTTTTGCTCGGCGAGGTTACAATTTGCTGGGCGAATTTCGTGAAAATAACTCCGTAATGACGCTCCCTATAGCCTTAAACTTTGATACCCAAAGTTAATTTGAATTTGGATGGCGTTTTGTAGTGTTTAAACAGGCGAAAGTTACTTGATTTCTTTGTGCTCTCTTCTCTCACGCCGTTGCTCTTCTTTGGAAATAAAATGAATTAAAATAAAGGGCTATATATATATGTGAGGCCGGTGGGAAAGGGTGTGCCTTGCGCATTCAATTGAGGCTGCTACCTTGGCATGCTACACTCATTGAGGCAGCAGTCTGGATGCCCTGCTCCTCTCAGTGAGGCAGCAGGCCTGGCGCCCCGCGCCTCTCAAAGCACCTACAGGCCTAGCCCCCCGTGCTGGCCAGTGCACTGCTAGCTGGCGCGTCGCGCTGTCCCATGCACACTGGTCCCATCCAACCCCGCTTCTAAGGCTTTTTCCACACGCGTTAAGCTCTTCTTACTCGTCACCAATCCATGTGTACGCTACTAATCATTAACATTTACGGGGTGTAACATTAAGCATGAATTATGTTTTTGGCCAATTCATGGGCGTCATTTCATGGCTAGTTCACATATGTTAAAGCATGTTTACGATAATCATGATTTAACTAGCCCATGAACTCATATATGTATTACTATGAGCACTATATATGTTTTGGGAGTAGTATCGAACACCGAGTAGGTTCGGGGCTCAGGTTAAGCCCCATATCTTATGAACTACGTGCAATCGCAGGTATGTTAGGACCCATGTCATGTTAGTCCCTAGCCCAAATGGCCCTTTTCATGGTGATATCACACTTTCATGGTTCTACCCTTGGCAAGGTACGAACACCCTCCCGACTAGGGTTACAAGTCGTGATTTATATGTGCTCATATGGGGTAAGTTGGTTAAGAGAATCTCTCACTATTCCACATTATTTATGCATGTTATGATTATGTATATTGGCTCAAGTCATGTTAAGTAAATCTCTTCTATTATGATTATGATTATGTTTATGTTACGAATGTTTTGAAAATCTTAAGCCGTATGATATGTTATTGTGATTTACGATATGAGCATGACGTCCTATTCTTATGATCATTTATGAATTTCACATATGTTTTAAATGTACGTGTTACTTACCTTGCATACTCAGTACATTTCATGTACTGACCGCATACTTTCTATGTTGTATCATTTCATGATACAGGTCCCAGTTCTCAGGCTCATCGTCACCCGTAGCTAGTTTCAGCCTTTCTCTCAGCGCACTTGGTGAGTCCTCCTGTTCCAAGGGCTACATGTTAACACTCTATGTTATTTCTTTTAGTTTTTGGATATTAGATTAGTTGGGGAGTTGTCCCTTCAATCTGCCTTTCATGTTTAGAGGCTTATCATACTACGAGTTGTATTTCGCCGTTTTGTTCAAGTCTTGTACTACTTTTCCCTTATGTTATGTTATAATTACATTCTTCATGATAAGTATTCCGCTCAGGTGATTAAATTAGATGTATTCTCATTCCATGGGTCGACTTGGGGTCTCTCGGGGCTCATTGTCCCGTGTATACGATCTGGTTGTATGTTAGGGTCGTGACAAACTTAGTATCAGAGCCATAGGCTTGAAGTATCCTAGGGAATCTGGAAGACGCGTTAAGTAGAGTCTTTTTCATAGGTGTGAAGTGCGCCACACTTATGACGCAGAAGCTACTAGAAGTTTAGGAAATGTTCCCTTCTTTCATGATCTATGTCGTGCGGTGAATGTCCTTTACTCTTCTAATTTGTTATATTCGTGTATGCAGAGTATTGCCTCCACGTCGAGTAAATTCCAAGAGAAATGGAAATAGAAATGATGATGAGGGTGCCCATAATGGTGAGCATCAGCCAGCTCCACCCGTTCATGAGGAGCATGTACCAGAGCCAGCTGCCCACGCCGAGTTTAGCGCAGCGATTCAGATGTTGGCACAAGCAATGATGCCCAGGTCCTGAATCAGACAATGGTGCATCTCCCTCAGAATGGGAATGTAGAAGCATCTAGGGTGAGGGACTTTTTGAGGAAGATCCCTATGGAGTTCACAGGGTCAAAGGTAGACGAGGACCCACATGACTTTATTGAAGAGATTTTGAAAATCAACCATGTTATGGGGGTGAAAAATGTGAAATGCGTTGACTTGACCTCCTACCAGCTAAAGGGGGTAGCACATATAACTTTTTAAGCAATGGAGAGATGCCAGGGTGGGTGGTGCAGGCCCGATAGGTTGGAATGAGTTTCACACCGCATTCATGGATCAATTCTTCCCTCGGGAGATGACGGAGCTCAAGGAGACTGAGTTTGTGAATCTGAAGCAGGGTAACATGTCTGTCCAGGAGTATGCATTGAAATTCACTCGGTTATCTAAATATGCTCCGACGTTGGTGGTGAATCAGCGAGCTCGGGTGAGCTGTTTTGTGCATGGAGTAGCAGATTACTTGGACAAGGATTGCCGAATAACCATGCTTCACCAGGACATTGATTTTCCCTGTATTGTATTACATGTGCAGCAGATGGAGTTAGTCTATAGGAGGCAGAGAGAGGCCAAGAGGTCTAGGACTGACAACTTTGGGGTTTCTCAAGCCAGGTCAGGAGGTAGGCCACGTCAGCAGATCCAGCACAGGTCCATTGCTCCAGCTCCATCATCGACCAACACCATCCAGGTTCAGGGGATACCAGAGGAACAGGGCTATAGGCTCGAGGGATCATGGTAGCATGCACGTGGAGCACACTTTTCCAATTTGTGTGAAGTGTGGCAAAAATCATCCCAGGAGGTACCTAGTCGGCGCGGATGCTTGTTTTGGGTATGGAAAACCCGATCACAGAATCAGAGATTGCCCTGCAGCTAGTTCTACTGCTCCAGCAGCACGAGCCTATCAGCAGGGTGCCTCAATTAGTTCAGCTATTGATCAGCACCAAAATAGGATTTATGCCTTAGTGCCTCGCCAGGAGTAGGAGGCCTCGCCAGATGTGTTCATGAGTATGTTGCAAGTCTTCCATATTGATTCTTATGCTTTGTTAGATCCAAGAGCTATTATGACCCCTTATATTGCTAGTATTTTTGGAGTTAGTCCTGAAATTTTGTTAGAACCATTCTCCGTATCTACTCCAGTCGGTGAATCAGTGGTAGCTAGGCGTGTGTATAGGGGTTGCCCCATTACAGTGTTTCATAAGGTTACCTCCAGGGACTAAGTAGAATTGGCCATGACTGACTTTGATATCATCTTGGGTATATATTGGTTGTTTTCCTATTATGCTTCAATTAATTGTAGGACCCATGCATTGGAATTTTGATTTTTGGGTGAGTCAGTTTTGGAATGGAAGGGTAATTCCACTGTACCAACCAATCAGTTTATTTCATACCTTAAGGCCAGGAAAATGATCTTTAAGGGTTGTATGTACCACCTAATTAGGGTTAAGGATGTAGAGTCCGAGACCCAGACTATTCAGTTAGTTCCAGTGGTGTGTGAGTATCCAGAGGTTTTTCCTGATGATTTGCTAGGTGCTTCTCTGGAGAGGAAAATTGATTTCAGTATTGATCTATTGCCCGATATGTAGCCTATTTCCATTCCTCCTTACAAGAAGGCTCCAGCCGAGCTAAAAGAGTTAAAAGAGTAGTTGCAAGACTTTTTGGATAAGGGTCTCATTAGACCGAGCAAGTCTCCATGGGGTTCACTGGTTATCTTTGTTCGAAAAAAGGACGGATCCCTTCGAATGTGTATTATTTATTTGTAGCTAAATTAGGGGACTATCAAAAACATATACCCCTTGCCCAGGATTGATGATTTATTTGACCAGCTCCAGGGTGCCAGGTGTTTCTCGAAGATAGATCTTAGGTCCGAATACCATCAGCTCAGAGTTTAGGAGTGTGATATCCTGAAGATAGCCTTCAGAACTCGAGATGGCCATTATGAGTTTTTAGTTATGTCATTTGGACTAACCAATGCTCCTGCAACTTTTATGGACCTGATGAATAGGGTGTTCAAGCAGTGTCTAGACATGTTCGTAATTGTGTTCATTGATGATATCCTCATATACTCCTAGAGCAAGGAGGAGCATGCTATTCACTTGTGTATAGTGCTTCAGGTCCTCAAGGATCGTCAGTTAATGCAAAGTTCACAAAATGTGAGTTTTGGTTGGACTCGGTGGCATTTGTAGGCCATGTAGTTTCAGGAGAGGGCATTAAGGTAGATTCCCAGAAAATCGAAGCGGTGAAGAATTGGCCTAAATCGGTGAATCCTTCATAAATTCAGAGTTTCTTGGGCCTAGAAGGTTATTACTAGAGATTTGTTGAGGGTTTCTCATCTATTGAAGCACCTTTGACCAAGTTGACTCAGAAGAAGGTAAAGTTCCAATAGTCGGAGGTTTATGAGGAAAGCTTCCAGTAATTGAAGACTCGAGTCACTTCAGAACCAGTGTTGACTTTACCTGAGGGTATGAATGGCTTTTTTGTATATTGTGATTCTTTGAGAGTCGGATTGGGATGTGTGTTGATGCAGCATAGGAAAGTAATAGCATATGCCTCTCTACAGCTGAAAGTTCACGAAAAGAATTACCCGACCCATGACCTCGAGTTAGCCGCAGTGGTGTTCGCATTGAAGATATGGCGACATTACTTGTATGGGGTGCATATGGATGTATTCACGGATCACAAGAGCATACAATATGTGTTCATGTAGAAGGATCTCAATCTTCGGCAAAGGAGGTGGTTGGAGTTGCTAAAGGACTACGATATGAGTGTTCTTTGCCACCCGGGCAAGGATAATGTGGTTGCGGATACACTTAGTAGGCTCTCTATGGAGAGTGCATCCCACGTGGATGAGGGAAATAAGGAGTTGGTGAAGGATGTCCACCGGCTCGCAAGATTGGGTGTTAGATTGATCGACTCAACCGATGGTGGTTTTGTTGTGCAAAATGGGTTAGAATCGTCCTTGGTGGTTGATGTCAAATCTAAGCAAGATGAGGATCCGATTTTGAGGAATCTTAAAGAAGCGGTGCGGAGTCAAAAGGTGGAGGTTTTCTCCCAAGGGGGAGATGGTGTGTTACATACCAGGGTCACCTATGTGTCCCAAACATTGATGTATTAAGAGTTCAGATATTGCATGAGGCACACGGTACCAGATACTCTATCCATCCGGGAGGCACGAAGATGTATCGGGAATTCACTCATTTGTCCAAGTCTGCACCAGAGCTAGTGACTGATTAGAGAGCTCAGGTGATCAGGTTTGTACATGGAGTGGTGAACAACCTGGAAAGGGATTGTAGGATCGCTATTCTTCATCAGGATGTTTATTTTCCTCGGATGGTTTTCCACGCCCAACAGTTGGAGGTGGTACATCTGAGAGAGAGAGAGGCCAAGAGGGCAAGGACAGACAGTTGTGGGTTCTTTCAATAGAGATTGGGAGGCGGACATTGCCAGCAGTCTCATCATAGGTCATTAGCTCTAGTGCCATCCTCAGCCAGTGCCCCGTCCAGATTATGAGGTGATAAGAGGAGTAGGGCTTCAGGTTCGAGGGACCAGAGGAGCATTCAGAAAGAGTGCACCTTTCTGGCTTGCGAGAAATGTGGCAAGAGTCATACATAAGAGTGCTTGATGTGATCAGATATCTATTTTGGGTGTGACAGATCCATCCACATGCGCTGAGAGTGTCCCTTAGCTAGACAAGGTGAAGGTAGAGGTCGTGCTCAGGCTACTAGATGAGCAGAAGCACCAGCACGCCCAACCCAGTAGTGCGATCCACAAGTGTATGTGGCGGCCAACGCCAGAACAGATTTATGCCCTTGTATATCGCCAGGAGCAGGAGACTTCACCAGATGTGGTTACTAGTATGTTATGAGTATTCCACCTTGATGTATATGCATTGTTAGATCTAGGGGATACTTTATCTTATGTGATGCCCTATGTTGCTAGTAGTTTTGGAGTCAGTCCAAAGATTTTATTAGAACACTCCTTAGTCTCTACTCCAGTCAGTGATTCGATTATAGCTCGACGAGTATATAGAAATTTCCCTATCATAGTCCTTCAGAAATCACCTCAGCAGACTTAGTAGAGGTAGCCATGATCGATTTTGATGTCATCTTTGACATGGATTGGTTACATGCATGTTATGCCTTAGTCAATTGTAGAACCCGTGCACAAGAGTTCAGATTTCCAAGTGAGCTAGTTCTAGAATGGAAGGGTAGTTCAGCTGTGCCTATAGGTCATTTCATTTTCTACCTTAAGGCCAAAAAGATGATTTCTAAAGGTTGCGTGTATCATCTAGTTAGGGTTAAGGATGCTATGTCTGAAACCTCGACTATCCAGTCAGTTCCTGTAGTGTGAGATTATCCAGAGGTGTTTCCAGATGATTTACCGGAAATCCCTGCCGAGCGGGAGATCAATTATGATATTGACCTTCTTCCGGATACGCGGCCTATATCTATTCCTCCTTATATAATGGATCTAGCCAAGCTAAAGAAGTTGAAGAAGCAGTTGAAGGATCTTCAAGACAAGGGTTTCATTAGACCTAGCAAATCCCCATGGGGTGCACCGGTTCTCTTTGTCTGAAAGAAGGATGGTTCCCTTCGTATGTGTATTGATTATCGATAATTGAACAAGGTCAAAATCAAGAAGAGGTATCCCCTCCCTAGGATTGATGACCTATTTGATTAGCTTCAGGGTGCTAAGTGCTTTTCGAAGATAGACCTTAAATCAGGAGATCATCAACTCATGGTTCGGGAGAGTGAAATTTCGAAGATAGCCTTCACGACTCGATATGGTCATTATGAGTTTGTAGTTATGTCTTTTGTACTAACGAATACTCCTGTAGCTTTTATGGATTTGATGAACAGGGTGTTGAATCCATATTTGGATATGCTTGTGATTGTGTTCATAGATGATATTCTCATATACTCGTGGAGCGAGGAGGAGCATGCCACTCTTTTTAGGGTGGTGCTACAGACTCTTAAGGATTGCCAGTTGTATGCTAAATTCAGTAAATGCGAGTTTGGTTATACTCAGTGGCCTTTTTGGGTCATGTGGTGTCAAGTGAGGGTATATAGGTAGACTCTCAAAATATAGAAGCGGTGAAGAATTAGGTTTAACTAGTTACTATCGGAGATTTGTTGAGGGTTTTTCATCCATTATAGCTCCGTTGACTAAACTGACCTAGAAGAAAGTGAAGTTTAAATGGTTGGGGGCTTGTGAGAAGATCTTTTAAGATTTGAAGACCTGACTCACCTCAGCACTAGTGTTGACCCTACCTGATGGTCCCGAGGGGTTTGTGGTATATTGTGACGCCTCAAGGATCGGCCTTGGTGGTGTATTGATGCAGCAGCGTAAAGTTATAGACTATGCTTCTAGGAAGCTGAAGGTCTATGAAAAGAACTACCTGACTCATGATCTCAAATTGGTGGTGGTAGTATTTTCCTTGAAGATTTGGAGACACTATCTTTACAAGATCCATATGGATATTTTTACGGACCACAAAAGCCTACAGTAGGTGTTCACCCAAAAGGATTTGCATCTGCATCAGAGAAGGTGGTTGGAGCTTTTGAAGGATTATGGTATGAGTGTTCTCTATCATCCGAGAAAGGCTAATATGGTGGAAGACTCTCTTAGAAGGCTTTCCATGGAGAGTGTATCTCATGTAGATGAGGAGAGGAAAGAGTTAGTAAAGTATATGCACCGACTTTCACAACTAGGAGTTCGTTTGGTTGACTCAACGGATGGTGGTACCATATTCAGAATGGATCAGAATCATCTTTAGTGACCGATGTTAAGGCTAGGCAGGACGAGGATCCTATTTTGGTGAAGTTGAAGGAAGTGGTTCAAAATTAGAAGGTTGAGGTTTTCTCCCAAAGGGGAGAAGGTGTGCTCCGATATCAGGGTCGTTTGTGTGTACTGGATGTTGGTGACTTGAGGGACTGGATGTTTTATGAAGTTCATGGTTTCATATACTTTATACATCCAGGTGCCACCAAGATGTACCGTGACCTACGAAAAGTCTATTGGTGGAATGGCATGTAGAAGGACATAGTAGAATTTATGGCCAAGTGTCCGAATTGTCAACAGGTGAAGGTTGAGCATCAAAGACCTGGATGTATGCTTCAAGATTTTAGTATCCCTACTTGAAAGTGGGAGGAAATCCATATGGACTTCATTACGGGGTTGCCTTGTACACGCCGATAATATGACTCTATTTGGGTGGTTGTGGGTAGGTTAATTAAAGTATCTCATTTGCTACCAGTCAAAACTACCAATTCAATGGAGGATTATGCTAAGTTATACATTTGAGAGTTAGTTCGGTTGCATGGGGTGCCCTTGTCCATAATATCAAAAAGAGGTACTCAATTTACCTCCTAGTTTTGGAAATCGTTTCAAAAGGGACTTGTTACCTAGGTTAAGCTTAGCACGACATTCCACCCGTACATAGATGGTCAGGCAGAGCGGACCATTCAGACTATGGAGGATATGTTGAGAGCATGTGTAATTAATTTCAAGGGTAGTTAGGATGATCAATCGCCTCTCATTGAGTTTGCATATAACAACATCTACTATTCTAGCACTCTGATGGCTCCATTTGAGGCTCTTTATGGGCGAAGATGTAGATCGACTATTGGTTGGTTTGAAGTCGGTGAAGCTGCAATGATAAGACCGAATTCAGTCCATGAGGCTATGGAGAAAGTTCAGCTGATAAGGGACAGGTTTAAAATAGCTCAGAGTCACCAAAAGTCCTATGCGGATGTGAGGAGGAGAGAACTTGAGTTTAAAGTTGATGATTGGGTGTTCCTAAAGGTGTCACCCATGAAGAGAGTACTGAGGTTCGAAAAGAAAGGGAAACTCAGTCCCCATTATGCTGGTTCGTACCAAATTGTGAAACGAGTTGGCAAGGTAGCATATGAGTTGGAGTTTCCCTCAGAATTAGCTTCAGTTAATCTAGTTTTTCATATATCGCTCTTGAAGAAGTGTTTGGGTGATCCAGTTCTGGTTGTTCCGGTAGACAGTGTCGGTGTGAAAGATATCCTTAGTTATGAGGAGGTTCCAGTAGAAATACTTGATCATTAGGTTCGAAAGTTAAGAAACTAGGAAGTAGCCTCAGTTAAGGTTTTGTGGAGGAATCATCATGTTGAGGGGGCTACTTGGGAAGCTGAAGTAGATATAATGGCTAAATACCCACATCTATTCCCTTTTGGCTCAGTTTCAGCTTGAGGTATGAGTTTCCTCGTTAGTACTCTATTCAGTTTAATGTTCAGCTCATGTTCTCTAGTTCTATAATGTCAATGTATGTATGTATGTATGATTTATGAATTCAGTTCAGTCATGTATTCTAGTCCAGAGTGTGTTACTCCATTAGTTCAGCTTAAATGTTCAATGTTTCGCATGGTAGTTGAATTTTTCCTATTTTCTCAGTATGTTTACCCAGATCAGAGGACGAATGTTCCCAAAGGGGAGATATTGTAATACCCCAGAAGTGCCAAACACTAGACTTGGAATTTAAAATAAAAAGTCGCAGAAAGTCTGAGATTTTGTCTCAAAACTACTTGTGGTACGGGTCATTGGTATGTCTAACGACCCGTTCATTTTGCCCATGGTGAGAAGTTGCAGAATTGGACTTGGGAGTGATGGGTATAGGAACGACATGTCGTTTGGTGTAATGAGTCATTGTGAGGGTGGCCTTGGCAAAGAAGGCTGGAAAGAGCCATCGGATGACTCATTTTTTGGAACGAGTTGTTGTAAGTGTCCATTGGGAGGAATTCCAGAAGATGAGCAGTGGTGGTAACGACCAGAAATGACAAGTCATTGGGACTAGTAATGACTCATCCTAACCAGTCATTGTTGCAGACCTAAGTTGGATTCTAGCAAGGTAACGGAGGCAGTAACGGGTCATCGTTTGGAATAACTACCCATTTTGATGAGTTGTTGCATTGGGATCAGAGAAGTTAAAAAGTGATATAAGAAGTAATGAACGGATACTATGAGTCACGGTTTCAAAGAACGATCCGTTGTACCACTCGTTATCACTGGCAGTGCAAAAATTTCAAACTTTTCATTAAAGGTATTTTCGTCATTCCTAAATCTTAAGGTCCTAAACTACATCGTTTTATTCTCTGAATAGTGTGTTTAAGGGGGGTAAATTCATTCTAAGAATCCCCACTCCATGCATGCAACCTACTGCCTTCCTTGAAGATCAAGTTTGAGGAATTTCATCAATTTCTCTTCAATTTCCTTTGGAATTTCAAGTGGGAGTGTGAAATCGATTTACGTAGGTATGTAAGGCCATGAATGAGAGTTCCTTTCACTCTCATTCCCTACACTCTTCTCAATTCCATGGATTTCAATTCTAGAATTCAAATTTCATGATCTATGAGGTTTATTCAAATTCTTGGGAAATTCTCAATGATCTATCAATGGGAAAATTTCTTCCATGTATTAAAACATGTTTTATGATCTATGGGAAGATTTTATTACTATTTTGAATATAAATTTATAGACTTGAATTTAAATCCAATTATACCCAATTGTGTATGCTTTATGAAAAGTCAACTTATGATTTCATTATGATCTTGATGTTAATTAGCCCAATTATAATTTATGCTTTATGATATGATTTATCTCAAGTACTTGTCATGGATTTATAAAATGTAAAGTTTATACATGTTTTACAAGTATGTATAGATTTCATGATTGATGGATTTATGACTCCTGGACAATTCATGGGCCGTTGTTCATGGCTAATCATGTATTTTAAATGGGGATCAATGATGTTATTATTTATTTGGTCATGAACTTCATGAATGATTTAAGGTTACTATATGAGTCCTAATATGTATGTTTTGGAAGAAGTGTCTAGCACCGAGTAGCTCGATGTTCAAAGGACTATGCTGTTGTCTCAGAACTACGTTGCGCTGTAGGTTTATATATACCCAAATGTTAATGGATCCCCTTTTTGTGATATCACATACTGCACATCCCTTGCTTGGCAAGCCTGGGACGGCTCTGCCCACTTGAGTGAGATAGTTGGGGCATCATGTATGCTCTATCATGATGGTGTCGGTTATGATGAGTTCTCCCGTTGTTTCTCATGATTTATGCATGGTTATGTTTCTGTTACTTCAGGTCAAGTCATGTTTAATGAAGCTTTTTTCCTATGATTATGATTATGACTTGTTTATGAATGTTTTGAAAACCTTGAGCCCTATGTTTACATTATAATATTTACTTTATGATCATGTTTTCCTAATCTTATGAACTCTTATGAGTTTTAACTGTCCATTTTTACTTACCTTGCATACTCAGTACATTCTAAGTACTGACTGCATACTCTATGTTGTATCGTTTCATGATACAGGTACGAGGGATCAGTCTTAGTCACATCATTAACCCCTGCTTCCCTATCAGACCTGTCCAGACGGTGTTGGTGAGTCCTTATCTTTCGAGGACGTTCAGACATCTATAGTTTTCTATGTCATTTCAGTTTCAGAATTTGTCGAGCTAGTTGGGGGTGCTGTCCCAACAGCTCATCAGTTATGTTAAAGGCTTTCCGGACCATATGTAGAAATCAGTGTATCGTTGTTGACTCAACTTTAGCTTGATATGTATATTTGTGCAGACTTTCGCTTTTTGATGTTGAGTTTAGATGATATGTTCATGCCATGGGTCGACTTGAAGCCTCTCAGGGTTTCTTGTCCCATGTCTCGATTTGGGTCTATGTTCAGGTCATGACAAAGAAAATCCTTAGAAGGGATGAGAGACAAGCTCACAGAAATGATGGCTGAGGCTGCAACTTGTAATGATTTGCAAGTCACGGTCTTAGCCAATACTTAAGAGGAACCTCAAGTTGAAGAAAAGAAGATCAGACAAGAGATAGACCAATTTGGCTCAAATATCCATTACGTGCAGACTCTTTTGAATGAAACAATTGAGGGGTCCAAGGGCCAACTACAATGTGTTGCGGATAATAGCCAATGCATGGAAGAAGAAGAAGAATCCCAACCATTAAACTATTCTTTGTTGGGGATATTGATGTTGAGGAGGTGGATAAAAGTGAGGATGTCAATCATAATTCGATCTTAGACTTAGGGTGTATTGGTCCTCATTCTAGACACTTTTCGATATAGTGTTTGGTGGGCAACATAGATATAGAGCCTTCCAAGCCTATGGAGTGATTTGTAGATGAGGAACGACGCCTTCTAAAATTTATTATGCCAAAGATACATAACAACATCCTTCATTTAAAGGACAAGAAGGGAAAGATGAAACATTTATTACCTGGTCCCCTCAAGTTTACACTAGATAAGGGAAAGTTTGAGTACCCGAAATTACACTAGTGTGAAACCACGAGTCATAGGAAGGCTTGTGAAGCTTGTCCTTGCCTTTGTTCATGTCATTTTCGCAGGTAAATTCAAGTTGTGTTGGGTAATCAGAATTCCCCAATTCTAGGGATGCATTTTTTTCCCACATTTTTACAACTACCTAGTCCTCCCTTTTTGATTCACAACCCGTAACTAAGTTCATAGCAGTTTAAAATAAATTTTAAACATTCTCGAATCCTACCCAGTCGACACATTCATAATGCAAATTTCTGATCATTATCCTCATTTATTTTTCATGTATTTTGAGGACTCCTAATGTCACACCCCGCCTTGGGGGGGTATGACTGGCACCTGGTGCCCTACTAGGACCTGAACTGCTGAACTGCTAAGCCTGGGCACATCTGGTGCCTGGCTGGCTCTAACTCACATTTCTGGAAACAAAGGGCTATATGACGGCTGTAAACACAGCCCCCGTCCCATTGGCCTATAGCCTCCTGTACCTGTACTAACAGCTGACCAGAAACATGTTAATATAGGGAAACCTATGCGGGCCGACAAGGCCACCATGCTGTCTAGTTATCTATAACTTAACCATGAAGTACTGGATAGCTACGTGACCGGCAAGGTCGCCACTACTGTCGAACTATGGCCCCCATAAGCCGGGAGGTACAACCAACACGCAATCTATACCCCTACCCCAGTCGTCCCGTCTCCTATAATAATTATAAGCATCCTGCCGGTCCCCTGGGTATGCACTTGGGCTCGCTGAGCCCCTGACTATAACTGTACCTGAGTCCGGAGGACTCCTGAATCCACACCCCGGGCGTATCCGCTCGACGGGGGTGTATAAGGGCCGACCAAGGAAAAATATGGGGAAAACTGGCATCCCATCTTCATCCCCAGTTGGACGGCATGCCACTCCATAGAGCAACGTATCCTCGTCCTCTGGCGGATGAGTCGATACAGCTATTAACCCTGGGCGGTCATGGATGCTAGGTAGTCCAACCCCAAACAATACAACAGTCTCAACTAGTAATATTATCTGCATGTCCCACATACTGAAGCTAATAGTGGTAAAGTATTTGTATGTACTATATGCTGAGCTAGCGATAGTAATATGTACGTACTTAATGCATGCTGAGGCTGGTAATAGTATATATGTACAAATATAGTCTTCTGCCAGACTGTACTGGGGCTAATGCTGAACAAGATATAGTCTTTCTGCTGAAACTATGTTGTATACTGAGTTTCTATAGTAACATGATTTACTAGTCCTAATATGCTTTCTAACTTCATTTTAACTTATCATTCTACTTCTGAGATGTCTTACAGATATTACATTGCTTTACTGGATTTCAACTGAATAAAATGATATCCTAACATTCTGTGTCACATCACATACTGAGCATGTTGTGCAGTTCTTAACACTTATATTAGAATCTATATCGTGCTAGCAAGTCTCGCACTGATCATAACATGATATTTCTAGTATCATACTATCATACGTAGTAAACATCATACATGACTTCTGAATATTCTACTGGCCTTTAAATTACTGTACTGTACCAAGATTACTAACTTGCCGAGGGAACTAGCTTTACATAACTTATCCTCGAACTATCCGTCTGTCGGATGACGATCGGCCGGTACTTCAACTATTTTCTCCCAACTGCATTCATAAACATGTCAATCAATACTAAATACAGCTTTATTGTAAAGAGCAATGTCACTTTCGATATAGTTTGTAGCCTAAACTTAGGTTTATCGAAAGGCGGTCGAAAACTCGCTATTTTTCAGCGGTCCAGAAGGGAGAAATATCCACTTCACAGCTAGGAACACATAGACACTAATTTAGAGCAATTCCACTTACCTTAGCTCGGTAGCTCAACCATTCGTCGGCCGTATTTCACGAAACTAAATCCGTAGGAATGCTCTCTGCTGCTAAATACCTCGGTATCTGAGGTTAATTTGAGTTTGGACAACGTTTAGCAGCGTAATCGGACGAAATTTTATGTTACTACTTCGTTCCTTTTTCCTTCTCTGCTGGTTTGCTCTATTTTCCGGAAATTTCATAAGTTAGTAATGAATTAAAACCGAAGTGGGGCTTTATATACTTGGGCCTGGACAAGGCCAACGTGTCACGGAGCCAACGCGGAGGCTCCACCTCCGTGACACGCTGCCATCGCGGAGGGGCTCTGCCTCGGCTCCGCCTCGGCTCCTTCCGCGATGATTCGACAGGTTACTCATCTGGTCTTTTCTCGGACCTTTCTCTAGCACGTATGGCTTTCAAATACGCTTAACCAACGTGTGAATAGATCATCTAGGTGCCGGGAATCTTACGGGGTATAACATTCTCCCCCCCTTAAGAACATTCGTCCTCGAATGTAAACTCCTATCTAGCGGACTTCTCAACTTACTCAACTTGTTTATAGGAAAATTTCGGCAGAGTTTCCCCTGTAATATGGACTATAGCAAAAACCTGAAATGTAGAAAAGTCCAACACAGGCACTGCATGTAATATTTTAAGATCCACTAGATAACTAAGTATCAATCTTTCTCATTCACACACATACAACTATGAAGTACTGCATAAGTAATGATACGGACATACCTGTCGCCTGACTAGGCCTGAAATAGGTGAGGATATCTGGTCCTCATATCTTCCTCCACTTCCCAAGTCATCTCCTCTCGGTTCCTGTTATGCTTCGATACCTTAATAGACGTAATATCTTTAATCCTCAATCTGCGAATCTGCCTGTTCAAGATAGTTATTGGAACCTCTTCATAGGCCAGCTTTTTCGTAACCTGGATATTCTGGACTGAGACTGCTCTGGACGGGTCTCCTATGCATTTCCTCAGCATAGATACATGAAAGACCGGATGAACGGATTCTAATTCTGGAGGCAAATTCAACTCATATGCTACTCGGCCTGTCCTTCGACGAATCCGATAAGGCCCAACAAACCTCGGGCTGAGCTTATCTTTCTTGCCGGACCTCATTACCTCTTTCATTGGGGATACTTCAAAAATATCCAGTCATACACATCAAACTCCAATTTTCTGCGCCGCACATCTGCATATGATTTCTGGCGGCTCTGTGCAGTCAGTAAGCATTCTTCGGATAAGCTTTACCTTTTCCTTTGACTGCTGAACAATGTCTGGGCCAACCAACACTGACTCTCTGATTTCAAACCAACCATTCGGCGATCTGCATTTTCGCTCGTATAATGCCTCAAAAGGCGCCATCTGGATGGCTGAATGATAGCTATTATTGTAGGTAAATTCAATTAACGGTAAATGCTCACTTTTTCTACTACCGAAATCTAGCACATACGCTCGCAACATGTCTTCGAGCGTCTGAATTATGCGCTCAGCCTGCTTATCTGATTGAGGATAGAATGCTGTGCTTAAATTAATCTGCGTTTCCAGACCCCTCTGGAACGACTGCCAGAATCTAGCTGTAAATTGTGCTCCCCTATCAGAAATGATAGATACCGGCACTTCATGCAATCTAACTATTTCTCTGATATATAATTCGGCATAATCCTCAGCCGAGAAGGTAGCTTTCACTGGCAGGAAATGAGCTGATTTTTGTCAGCCTGTCAATATTACCCAAATAGAATCATTTCCGCGTCTGGTACGGGGTAATCCTGCCACAAAATCCATATTTACTGCTTCCCATTTTCAGAGAGGCATAGCTATGTCCTGAGTTAACCCACCTGGTTTCTGATGTTCTACTTTCACCTGTTGGCAGTTAGGACACTGGGTTACAAATTCAGCAATTCCTCTTTGCATACTTGGCCACCAGTAGTTCTCTTTGATGTCATGGTACATTTTTGTCGTACCGGGGTGAAGAGAATAACGGGCGTAATGTACCTTGTTCAGAATCTGCTGGTGGAGCCCTGAAACATCTGGAACATATAGACGGCCTTTACAACGCAGCACTCCACCCTCTGTTACCTGAAAACCTGGCGTTTTCCCCTGCTAACCAGGTTAGGATTCTTATACTACCGTTCTTTTTATTTCACAACTGATGACGACACGACGGTGTTCTCGATTACTGCTCTGTTGTCCTTCATTTCTATTACACAAACGGCTAAATTGACCAATTGATGTATCTTTCTGACCAGCTCCCGTTGCTCGGGATGCCCACATACCACACTTCTAATAGATCTATAGATAGCCCAGTATGCAACTTGTTGTTCTGCTTTCTTTTCACCTTGTTGAGTGTAGATGATGGAGAAACCCATTTTATATGTTTCTGTTATGGGATTCATTGCTAACTCACTGTTTATTTTACCTCTTCTTAGCTGATATAGCATTCTCATACTTAGAGAGCTCAGCATATAATTAACGGTTATACTAGTTTATTATACCGGAGAATCTGACAAGTAATCTACCGGTATAGTTAGATCTTATCTGGCCTTCTGGCCGCATGCTAAGGCTACTTGTTGCTAAGGTAACCTTGAGCTACTATCTGCACACCATGTGCCCGTATCTGATCAGGGGGTCCTGATATTGACCATGACCTCTAATGATCTGGCTGCATAACCTTAAATAACTGAATAGTCGGGTTGAATGACCTGAATGCGGCAGTAGTCTAACAATGCTCTAACCGTTCTACTTGAGTGCTTATAGTTCGTGCATAACCGCAGACTTGTGGGCATCTAATTGCTCTGTTATTTGCTTGAACCACTGTAAGGCTGGGCTTAATCAAACTTACTCCCAGGTGATCAATCTCTGGATCTTCACCGGGAGTCTACTGATCCCCTGGTATTAATGAACACTGTGCTAGCAGGGTATTGTCAATTTCTTACGCCTTATGTGTATCCACTTGGATTTATACTGCTATTATGGGGAATTCTCGGTCTTATGAGCTATTCTGTAAATACTGGCCTTCTGCTAGGGCTCTGTATCTAAATATCTTACGAGAACCAGCTAAAGTACTAGTCTGTCGCTGACTATTGATGTGGACCCTTCCTTGGGGTACCCACGAGTATTCTGGCTGGGATGGCCGGCTGACTTATGGGGTGTTCCACATAATAACTGCTAGGTTGGCTAAGGCCGACTCTCACCTACAAGGCTGGGAAAATGACGTACGACCACTTAACATACTAGAACAATTCTGGTATTGCTAATCTCTGAAATTTGCCTACTCAGCCTCTAATCCTGGTTCTAGCACATGCACTACTGTTACCGATCTTCATGGATGCTTCCTTGCTAATGCAGGCGCCAGCTGGTCGGTAGACCTTCTAACTGCGCCCTTATCATCTAGCCATCTCGTTTAGGCCATTAACTCTGGTAAGCTCCTAGAGCCTAGATCTGGCAACAACACATAAGTCTATTAACTTAATAACTGGGAACTGAGATAGTTTCTATGACTTCATACGTAATTCACACTTAATCCGCCCTTTCTCTTCTCCTTTCCCTTTCTCCTTTCTTCTCTCCTTTTCTTTCTTTCTTCTCCCTTTTCTTCTCCCCTTATAGGCAGCTACTCACAGCATATCTATTATCTGTATATATATATATATCAATAGCTACGTACAATATGTACTGAATTCTGCGGTAATACATAATCTCTGACATGCTCTGCTGAGTCTCATACCGTACATGATACACCGCTTCTACGGCCTAATAATATCTCCTGCCCTGACTTATCATTTCATTGTATTGTCACCCCATTCTGGAAGTAACAAACATAAACACTTTAGTTATTGTCTGCTGTTGAAATTCCGCCACTCCTGCGATGTGGGGTCAACGTTCGAATCTTGTGGCCTTACTTGGCATATATTACGAGCCTATGACTGTCTGCTGGGCCTTATCTCTAGGCCACACTAGATTAGAATTGCTGTATTAGTAATTTCTTAACTTCTCCATGAACGGGCATACTGCGGTATTCCAAACCGCAATATTACCGTCAGCCCGAGGCTTAATCCTTAAAACGATATTCTATCAATCTGGGGGGGGGTAACCCTAACTTCCCCACAAGATCTGGCATTCCTGCTTCTTTCCCTCTCATCTTGCTTAAGCTGAACTCTGGGGTTCAAGGTACCTGCCTTTCGTTGCTAATGAGATTACTAGTCAAGCCTCGGCCTATACTTCTTCTGGCTTATATTCAGGCCCATCTGATTCACGTGACCTCTATATCTTTCGATGTCACAACTGGATCATAACTATAATCTTACAAGTATGTCTTACTATCTGTTAGCATATATGGCGGACTTGGCCTTTTTCTGACTCAAACTTGACTATTATTAGGCATTCATCACTAGCAGATCTTTTACCCCTACTTCGGGTAAGCTAACAGTCTTACTCCCTCTTTATGCTTACTAACACTTACTGGAATTAATCAATCTATCTTCACTTACTGCTTGTTTTGGGCAGCCTCGCCTCAATTCTTATGCCCCTTTACTGTACTGGAATCGAGGTCAAAAGGTAGGAATAGCCCTTTTTTTGTTGCAACAGATAGAAACATATAACTGTACCACATCTGAAAAAAAATGTGGCTGGGATTCCTGCATTTCCCTCTCTTTCTTATACTTACCTGGTGGTCTGACCTTGTCTGTAATCTTAATCAGATCTTATATAGCTAATAAATAAATCAACTCGTACGCACATTACACTCATGACTTCCTATTTTAACGTTATCAACGTATACTGGGGATAGTACCGATAAAGGTATAATGCTGGGAGGTCTCGGGTACCTCCTCCTGCTGCTGTAGTTATCATGTAACTGGCTGATGCCTTCTTCTGTTGCTATATCTGATCTTCTGCCTGTAATAGGGTAATGCTGATCTGCCTTTGTATCTGTAATCAAAGAATACGGTAAGTTTTTAGAGACTCCACCCTATACTGTACTGCTCTAAAGCACGACTGACTGAGAAGGAAGGGTAACCATCCTATCATGCCTCGCAGCCTCCTGCCTATAGTATGTGGTGCACAACACATCCATAGAAAAGACTCTACCTAGCATGGCTTGCAGACTCCCTGGGACACGACCTGCTCTGATACCAAGTTTGTCACACCCCGCCTTGGGGGGGGGGGGTATGACTGACACCTGGTGCCCTACTAGGACCTGAACTGCTGAACTGCTAAGCCTGGGCACATCTGGTGCCTAGCTGGCTCTAACTCACATTTCTGGAAACAAAGGGCTATATAACGGCTGTAAACACAGCCCCCGGCCCATTAGCCTATAGCCTCCTGTACTTGTACTAACAGCTGACCAGAAACATGTTAATATAGGGAAACCTATGCGGGCCAACAAGGCCACCATGCTGTCTAGTTATCTATAACTTAACCATGAAGTACTGGATAGCTATGTGACCGGCAAGGTCACCACTACTGTCGAACTATGGCCCCCATAACTCGGGAGGTACAACCAACACGCAATCTATACCCCTACCCCAGTCGTCCCGTCTCCTATAATAATTATAAGCATCCTGCCGGTCCCCTGGGTATGCACTTGGGCTCACTGAGCCCCTGACTATAACTGTACCTGAGTCCGGAGGACTCCTGAATCAACACCCCGGGCGTATCCGCTCGACGGGGGTGTATAAGGGCCGACCAAGGCACAATATGGGGAAAACTGGCATCCCATCTTCATCCCCTGTGGGACGGCATGCCACTCCGTAGAGCGACGTATCCTCGTCCTCTGGCGGACGAGTCGATACAGCTATTAACCCTGGGCGGTCATGGATGCTAGGTAGTCCAACCCCAAATAATACAATAGTCTCAACTAGTAATACTATCTGCATGTCCCACATACTGAAGCTAATAGTGGTAAAGTATTTGTATGTACTATATGCTGAGCTAGCGATAGTAATATGTACGTACTTAATGCATGCTGAGGCTGGTAATAGTATATATGTACAAATCTAGTCTTCTGCCAGACTGTACTGGGGCTAATGCTGAACAAGATATAGTCTTTCTGCTGAAACTATGCTGTATACTGAGTTTCTATAGTAACATGATTTACTAGTCCTAATATGCTTTCTAACTTCATTTTAACTTATCATTCTACTTCTGAGATGTCTTACAGATATTACATTGCTTTACTGGATTTCAACTGAATACAATGATATCCTAACATTCTGTGTCACATCACATACTGAGCATGTTGTGCAGTTCTTAACACTTATATTAGAATCTATATCGTGCTAGCAAGTCTCGCGCTGATCATAACATGATATTTCTAGTATCGTACCATCATTCGTAGTAAACATCATACATGACTTCTGAATATTCTACTGGCCTTTAAATTACTGTACTGTACCAAGATTACTAACTTGCCGAGGGAACTAGCTTTACATACCTTATCCTCGAACTATCCGTCTGTCAGACGAAGCTCGGCCGGTACTTCAACTATTTTCTCCCAACTGCATTCATAAACATGTCAATCAATACTAAATACAGCTTTATTGTAAAGAGCAACGTCACTTTCGATATAGTTTATAGCCTAAACTTAGGCTTATCGAAAGACGGTCGAAAACTCGCTATTTTTCAGCGGTCCAGAAGGGAGAAATATTCACTTCACAGCTAGGAACACATAGACACTAATTTAGAGCAATTCCACTTACCTTAGCTCGGTAGCTCGACGATTCGTTGGCTGTATTTCACGAAACTAAATCCGTAGGAATGCTCTCTGCTGCTAAATACCTCGGTATCTGAGGTTAATTTGAGTTTGGACAACGTTTAGCAGCGTAATCGGACGAAAATTTATGTTACTACTTCGTTCCTTTTTCCTTCTCTGCTGGTTTGCTCTGTTTTCTGGAAATTTCATAAGTTAGTAATGAATTAAAACCGAAGTGGGGCTTTATATACTTGGGCCTGGACAAGGCCAACGTGTCACGGAGCCAACGCGGAGGCTCCATTTCCGTGACACGCTGCCATCGCGGAGGGGCTCTGCCTCGGCTCCTTCCGCGATGGTTCGACAGGTTACTCGTCCGATCTTTTCCCGGACCTTTCTCTAGCACGTATGGCTTTCAAATACGCTTAACCAACGTGCGAATAGATCATATAGGTGCCGGGAATCTTACGGGGTATAACACCTAATTGTTAAACATATCCATACAAGCACGAAGTTTTTTTTCCCCTCTCGAAGCATAGTTACTTGATTTTTTGTAATCTCTAGTTCACTTTGTTCTTGTGTCAGTGACTAGGGTTGAAACTCGATTTGGGCAGTGTTAATGGAGCACAATTTCTGCTCAATCATCTTTGTTCTTGAGTTATGCGTGTGAGGGAAATGGGGAAGTGCTTGTAAGTTTAGGTGTTGAGGGCATGGGAGAAGGTTCTAAAGATTTTGAAGTTTTAATAGTTTTATGGAAAATTTTAAAAATTTGTGTCGAATGGGGTCGACTTAAGTAATTTCGCCCGTCACGACTTGTACCACGAGCCATAGGAAGGATCTACGACTCATCCCTAGGACTTGTACAAGAGGTTTTAGGAAACTTACCTGTGTACATATGAGCACATGATACAACTTGTACCATAAAGGTACGAACTATACCACAACTTGTAGGTCACTCTGAACCGGAGTTTCATAATTTGCATAGTTCATAGGTAGAGTTAGTACTACGACACGTACAATGGAGTTACAAGTCATAAGACAAACTGTACCATGAAATCATGCACTAGGCCATATCTCCACTTCTCACCACGGCTCATTCTACAGCTTGTACAATGCTCTTACAGGTCGTACTGATTCTCATAGTACTAGTTTGCGCTTCAATTTTTCTGCAGCCTATTTCACCTGCACACTGTTTACACATAAGTCAATAAACTTGGGTTGCCTCTTAAGAAGTGCTTGATTTAACATTACAGCACGACATAGGTGGTTTAGTTACTCAAACTTCACCAAAGTACCTCATAGGTCGCCTCCTACAAAGCACCTATTTCAATGTCGCGGCATGACAGAAGTCTCTTGACAACTCAAACTTCATCAATAAACTCAAACTCATCCTCGATTGCTGAGATCACTCTAAACTCATTTAGTTGCTTCATTAAACAGTATACATTGAAGGTGATCTCCTCTATATTAAGCCTGAATTTCATTTGGCTAGCCTCTACATCTACTAAATCCCTACAAGTGGCAAGAAATGGTCGCCCCAAAATGATGGGGACCTCAAAGTCAACTTCGCAATCAAGGATCATGAAGTCCGTTGGGAATATGAATCACTCCACCTTGAAAAGAACATCAAAAAGGATCCCCATAGGCTTCTTCACTGTTCGATCGTCCATCAGTAGACGCATAGTAGTTGATGTGGGGCTCTCAAGCCCAGCTGCTTGAACACATGTAATGGTATCAGATTCATGCTGGCTCCCAAGTCGTAGAGTGCCTTTGTGAAGTCAACATCACTAATAGTACATGGAACGATGAAGGCACCAAGATCCTCCTTTTTCTATGCAAGGACCTGTGAGGCTATGGCGCTACAATGATGCAAGTTACCCACAGGCTCATAGCTCACGAACCTTTTCTTGAAAACAAGGTCCTTCATAAACTTGGTGTATCTCAAAATCTGCTCCAATGCCTCGACCAATGGTATGTTTACAGATAATTGTTTAAGGATGGGCAAAAATTTCTAAAACTTACCATCTTCCGCCTTCTTCATTCTTTGGGGGAACGTTGTCGGTGGTTGTGGGATAGCCTTATAAATCTGTGTGGTCCCTTTTTTCTTTCGTTGTTCAGCTTCAAGCTCCTTTTCAACAACTGGAGCCTCGGTCAACTCAGATTTTTCCTGAAGCTCTTGCTCATCAACCTCTTCATCATCATCAATTATGTTCTCTTTCTTCCTTTGCATTTCAACTACAACCGATAGAGAGGGATCAACCTTGGTATTTCCACTCCTACTCATCACAACCATACAGTTACTCTCATTCTTCAGATTTTGGACTGCATTGCTAGGTAGTGTTCCCTTTTTCATAGGGTTCAGGGATACCGACAGTTGACCCAATTGCTGCTCTATTTGCTTGATGGTCGTGGCATATGACTCGACTTTCTGACCCATGCTAGATATATCTCCATAAATGTCTTTCAGCTGCTCTTCCATGGATCTCACCATTTTCAGCATCTCAGCCACCATACTCTCCAACTTTGACTGTCCAGCCTCCCCCTCAGTGCATTAGGAGGCACGTACAGTCCTACTCGGTCATTGCGGTAACCATCATTCCTTCTCCATTCTCCCTCTCGCTCATGACCTTGGATTCTGTCTTTATACCCATTTCAGTTGTAGTTTTGTCGGTATTAGTTCTGACCTTGATTTCCAAAACCTTGGCGCCAAGTGTCCTATCCAGACCCTTGTGTGTTGGCTCAAAAACTCGCCACCTGGTTGTCCAAGAAATTTGACTCCTCCTCAAAATCTGTATGCATCATCCCTAGTTCCTATCCTGGTATTCTAAGTGCATTAACATTTCTGGGCCCAGCACCTATGATATGCTTCATGAGCAGGTCTAATGATGTACGCATATGGCCAATTCCTGATCACGTTCCTCCTCTTTCTTTTGTTTGTCTGAAGTCATACCAGTCGCATATGTACCAGAAGTTGCTTCCTCTTTTCGGGTGTGCCATGCCTTGTTAGTTTTGGTCACTCTATTAAGAATAGTGGCAACTTGCTCCTAGTGTGACACAGCAGTACTCCTCTCACCTAAGTATCTACTACAACTTTAGTACTATTGTTAAATAACTTGTAGAAAATCTCCAACAAACTGTCATCAGGAATTTTGTGGTTTGGGCACCTGGTCAACTTCTTCTTAAATCTCAACCAGGTTTCATGAAGTGCCTCCATTTTAAGTTTTCAAAAATTTTAGATCTCATCGTTAAGCTGTAGCATCCTTGAGGGTGGGAAGAATCTCTCTAGAAAAGCTTGTTTGAGCTCCCTACAGTTGGTAATGGAGTCGCTGGGCAACTACAGTTGTTTGAGCTCCCTACAGTTTTCAAGAGTCTTAGCCATATTGTTTCCTGAATGACACCGGGCAATTTGTACGCCTTGCATATTCTAGCAAAGTTCATTAAGTGCAGGTTGGCATCATCAGTTACATGACCACTAAAAACCCCTTTCATATTCAACAACTGTATCATGGTGCTAGTGATGTCCAACTTTTCCCCAGTAGGCAAAGGTGGTGGTACGATATATCCAGTAGACCTGATGTCATCAATATCCAGGTCATCTTCATCAAAGAATTGAAGGGCATATCTCTGGCCTCTGTTTCCCCTTCCATAGAGACCAACATTCACAACTTCATCTCGAGCATCATCAGCTTCCTAAAGTGCAGTTGGCTGAGCAAGCCTGGCTTGCCTAGCTCCTTCAATAAGACGACATCTCTTTGCTCTTGGTTCTCCATTCTTCATAGTGTTTTTTCAAATTCAAGATCCAAAGAAATCAAGAGGTTTCCCCTCCATCGAGTACTTGGCATTCACCAAAAGACAACCTATGGATGTCAAAAATAAAATGAAAACATAAATGAGAAAATAACAACTAAAAGTCAAATACAAGAAATTAATCTAATCTTAGCCGTATTCTCCAGCAACGATGCCACTTTTTGATAATGGTCAAATTCACACTCCTGACAAAGTATGAAACAGACATTGTCAATAAAGAACCCAACAAAGAGGTTGCGGCTGAACCTACAGAGAATATGGGAAGAACTTAAAGTAATACCGGTATTTAAGTGTTTTGGTGTGTTATCTCCAAGTTGGGGGGTTTATAGAAAACAATTGTAAAACAATCATAAAAATTAAGTGTTGTTAATCAAGATTTGCAATTAACTAGGGTAAGCGTTCCCCATAGGTTCATAACTACTTCCGGTTTACACCCGTGATCAATCCCCAATGCTTACTTGTAGAACTAATAACTAGGGTTCATCCAAACGACTGGTTCATTCCTATTGGATGACTTACTCAATCACCGGGTTAGGTCTCACGAGCAATTTTAAATTAACTGTTATCAATTTGTTCCATATTAACTATCCCGCAACCACAACTCAAGTAATACAATGATCATAAAAATCATGGTTTTTTTGTAATTTTCTTTTCCTATTATCTAGCTCTCTAAGTTCAAGCAAGTAAAGAATTCGGGAAAGTATTGACATTGCACTTCATTAAGAAACATTAATGATGAATAGAATACAATACTAGCATTTAGCATTGGTTTCGAATCACTATGTCTAACCCTAGTTCGTTAATCCACCATGGTTTCCACAACCCTAGTTGTGGAGGTTTTAGCTTTTCATGATTGTAGGATTGTGATTAGTATTCGTAGACAAATACATAATTAAATACTTACAATGATGATTGAAAGAAAACCTACTAGAATATTGCGAGAGAATATGATCAACAAAATCAAGACCAATTGAGAGATTCATGTGTTGATTCTCAAGAATTGCTTTCCAATGTTGTCAAAAACTATTACAAACCTGATAAAAATTGACAACCAACTAAATCTGACCTTTTTTCCTAACGGAAACATAAAACATATTTATATAAATGATAAAATCATTTTCCTAAGTTGATAGGGAAATAACCAAATCTGGCATTGACACATCCTACGACTCATCATACGACCCATAATAGGATTGTACGGGTTGTTCCTTGTCTCGTACATACCCTAGCTTCTGCAGAATTGGCTAAGTGTTGGCATCTGGCACGACTCGTA
The DNA here is from genome assembly GCA_035772735.1 of Datura wrightii. Taxonomy (NCBI): domain Eukaryota; kingdom Viridiplantae; phylum Streptophyta; class Magnoliopsida; order Solanales; family Solanaceae; genus Datura; species Datura wrightii. The sequence goes on from JASDFA010000018.1 coordinate 153,828,125, forward strand.
ATATGATCCCACGATTCATATAATCCATTCATGGTTTGGCTCTGAGAACTTTGAACTCTTCTGAAGTTTTCTATGAGTGTCTTCGTATGCTTCATATCTTACTCCTATGACTCATAATTGCTTGTAATATCATGAGTCCTGCCAAGTCCTTAAAATCATTGAAGCTTCCTATAGCTCCTGGTATGGGTCATAGGTTGATGCTATGATCCGTTGGTACTACCCGTATCAGGAGACTTCACTTGTGCAACTTATCTCTGAAGTATTCCACGACTCTAGTTATGGCTTGTACCAGCTTGGTACAGCTCGTACTAAGAGTCTTACTTTGCCTTTGCATTGTTCTTGTCTTCTAAGATTTTCCACGAGTCTCAGTATGGCTCATACTGAGATCAGTACTTCATTGCTTTTTTGCACTTTTTTGCATCTTTTGCATATTTTTGCTCCAACACCTATTTTCCCTAAAAACAAAGTAAAAACACCTCATATCCATATAAATATACCTAAGTCCATGCTATTTTCTCAGTTTTAAGCATCGAAAGTGTTTTAAACTCCAAAACACATCAAGTGTCATATATCCAATCTCAGATACAAAGTGGGTGAGTCCGGTGCAATGTGCGTGATAATGCTCAAACCACACCTCTTACTGAAGTGACAAGAGGCAGTTGTAAATAAAGAACCCCTACAGGTTGGGGTTGAACCCACAGGGAATAGGGAGACTGAACTTGTGAGGGTAGTTACTTCAAAATAGGGGGATTCAAAAGAAAATCAATAATAAAAACAAATATTAAAATTCTGGTGTTAAGTCAATATCAAAGGATAACTAGGGTTTGTATTCCCCATGGGTTCATAACTGCTTTGTGTATATACTTGTGATTATTACCAATACTTACTTATAGAACTGATGACTTAGGTTCATTTAAACGAATGACAAGTTGAATGACTATACTCAATAACTCGACCAAGTCTCATGAGCGGTTTCAAACTATCCATTATTAGTAAGTCCCAAATTTAACTATCATGTGACCACAACCCAAGTTAATACAATGATTATCAAAATCAAGGCTCTATTGTAATTCTTTTTTTCTAATGTCTACCTCTTCGACCAAAGAAAGAAAAGAATTCGGGCATATCCTAACATTGCGCACCATTAAGAAACGTTTAAGCATGAAAAGAATACAATATAAGTATTTGGTATTGGTTTTAAAATCACTTTGTGTAACCCTAGCTTGTTAATCCACCATGGTTCCCACAACCCTAGCTGTGGAGGTTTTAGACTCTCATAGTTATAAAGTTGTGATTTGCATTCATGATTAAGAATAAAAAAAAATACTTACAATAATGATTGAGAAAAACACTTCCTTTAATTACTCCCAAAAATCTTTAAAAGCAAGTAGCAAGAACAAAATGAATTCAAGAAAAGGTTGATCACATGTTGAATCAACTCAATTCTCTCTCTCTATTACTTGTTTCCCTTCTCTATGATTGTCTACATAAAAATAAAACCTAAAACATATTTATACATACACAAGAATCCTTTTTCCAGGCTAACTGGATGAATTTCCATATCTGGTGCCGCTGTCGTCACGAGCCAAGTTACGATCCGTAGAGGCTTCCTACGACTCGTAGTTGCCTGTAGTACCTTGCATTGTTGGATGAATTTCAGCTAAGTGTTGGACATAGGTACGATTTTTACCTCCCTCATACTACCCGTACTAAGCTCCTGTAGTTTAATTCTGAAACTTTGGAATTCTTCTAAAGTTCAACACGACCATCATGGTACGACTCGTACCTTCTTCCCACGGGTCGTACATTCCTTCCGTAGCAGGATTCAACACTTTTATGCAAATTATCTGAATTTTGTCACTATTTATTCATCACAACTCATACCATCTTGGTACAATTCGTACTAAGACTCGTACATTGCCTCTCTGCACCTTAAGCCTTCTGCAACTTTTCATGGCCCTCAGTACGACTCGTAGGTACTTCCCACGGCTCATACTATGGTTTGCATATTAGGCCTATTTTGCATATTTCAGGCTTTCTTTTGCCATTTTTAAGTCCAACATCAATTCATCCTGCAATCAAAGGAAAAGTGCGTTATATCCATATAAACATACCTAAGTTCATGCTATTTTCTCAATTTTGAGTATCAAAAGTTCTATAAATCCACAGCACATCAGTGCCCCCCAAAAGAGAGGCATGACTATGGTGGAAAATGAACAGAACAAGTTTATTCCTTTGAGACCCGTCATGACTGGTGTGTCTGTATGGCCTACCAAAAGTTAAACACATGTACACTCAAAGATCACTTCACAATGTCGTTCATGGATCAAGTGCTGGATAGGTTGGTAGGCAGAGGGTAGTATTTCTTCTTAGATGGTTATTCTGATATTACCAAATACCAATCGCACCAGAGTATCAAGAGAAGATAACCTTCACTTATCCTTTTGGGACCTTTGCTTTCCGACACATGCCATTAAGGTTATATAATGCACCTACAATGTTTTAAAGGTGTATGATGTCAATTTTCTCTGATATGGTGGAAGATACCTTGAAAATTTTTATGGACAACTTCTCAGTTGTTGGTGACACCTTTGGAGACTGCTTGGCCAATATTAGCAAAGCCTTAGAATGATGTGAGGAAGCAAATTTGGTGTTGAATTGGAGAAATGCCATTTTATGGTGAAAGAAGGCATTGTGCTAGGTCACAAGATATCAGAGAAGGGTCTAGAAATGGACAAGGCAAATATTGTGGTGATTGAGGAGTTGCCTCCACCAATTTCTTTGAAGGGAGTGAGAAGGTTTTTGGGCCATGCAGGACTTTATCGAAGATTCATAAAGGACTTCTCAAAAATAGCTAGTCCATTGTGAAAGATATTGGAGAAATATACCAAATTTGTGTTTGATGAGGAATACCTGAAGGCTTTTGAAAACTTGAAGGCTAAATTAGTGGCTGCCCTAATAATAGTTGCACTAGATAGGTCGCAACCCTTTGAAGTGATGTGTGATTCTAGTGGGTTTGCACTCGGAGCTATATTGGGGTAGTAGAGAGACAAGATGTTCCACCCAATCTATTATGCTAGTAAAGCATTAAATGTGGCACAAAAGAACTACACAGTGACAGAGCTGGAGTTGCTATCAGTGGTATATGCGTTAGAGAAATTTAGGGCTTATTTTCTTGGCACCAAAGTTATTGTGCACACTGATCATGCTGTATTGATATATCTCATGGAAAAGAAAGATTCAAAACCAAGGCTAATAATATGGGTCCTTCTGCTTCAAGAATTTGACTTTGAAGTCAAGGACCATAAAGGATGTGAAAATCAAGTAGCAGATTACTTTTCCCGACTTGAAGATAAGGGGAAAGTAATAAATGATGAGTATATTGATGACTCCTTTCCTGATGAACAGGTATTAGCAGCAACAATCGATCTCATTCCATGGTTTGCTGATTTCACCAATTACGTTATCAGTGATATGATGCCGGAAGACTTAACTTTCCACCAACAGGAAAAGTTCCTTCACGATGTGAACAAATACTTCTGGGATGAGTCGTACTTATTCTAAGTTTGTGCTGATAACGTAATAAAGAGGTGTGTTCAGAAGTAGAAAATGTTAAGTATCTTGGAGGCATGCCATTCATCTCCTGTTGGAAGATATCATGGGGTTGCTTGGCCTGCCTAGAAAATTTTTCCATATAGATACTACTGGCCTATGTTATATCAGGATGCCCATGACTTTGTGAATGATCACTTCCAAAGGTAGGGTGATATATCTAGAAGGCATGAGTTATCTATGACCCCTATCCTTGAAGTGGAACTATGTGATGTATGGGGCATATACTTCATAGGTCCATTTGTGAGCTCATAAGGCTTGAAGTACATCTTAGTAGTGGTTGATTATGTCTGAAAGTGGGTAGAGGATATGGCATTGGAAGATAATAATGGAAAATGTGTTGCAACTTTCCTGAAGAAGAACATTTTCTCAAGGTTTGGAACTCCGAGAACTATTATTAGCAATGGGGGGGGGGTCTCATTTTGCAACAAAGTTTTCAGTGCTTTGTAGGAAAATATGGAATTAAGCAACACAAAGTAGCTACTCCCTACCACTCGCATATGAGTGGGCTAGTGGAGGTATCAAAACGGGAGATTAAGGCCATTCTTTTCAAAATAGTGAATGCTAACTGAACAGATTGGTATCAAAACTTGAAGATGCATTATGGGTGTACCAAACAACATTCAAAACGCCTATTAGGAAGTCTTATATCAGTTAGTGTTTGGGAAAGCTTTTCATTACTAGTTGAGTTGGAGCATAAAGCGTTGGGGGCGTTAAAGAAGCTCAACTTGAGTTACAACAAGGTAGCGCAGTTGAGGCTAGATCATATTAATGAGATGGATGAGTTCTGTCTAAGGGCATATGATAGAGAAGCTTTGTACAAGTAAAAGATTAAGATGTATCATGACCGGAGGACTGAAAAGAGGGAGTTTAGCAATATAAGTCTTGTGTTGTTGTTCAACGCTAGACTCTGGCTGTTTTCAGGCAAACTTCGATCCAAATGGTCTGGCCCATCCAAAGTGACACAGGTTATCCTATTTGGAGCTATTGAGCTTGGAAACCAAAGGGGGAATGCTTCAAAGGGAATGGCCTATGTGTAAAGCTGCACCATGGAGTACTTGAGAAGGTGAAAGTGTTGGAATTGGTGTACCTTGATGAAGTCTGAGTAATCATGGTACCCGAGTCATGCCGCGACGCTAAACCAGGCGCTGCTTGGGAGGCAACCCAAGATTTTTTATATTTTGTATATCATACTTGTCTGATTTTGATGTTGTGTTTGTTTGTAAGGGGTGTTAAGTTTGTAGATACAAATACTCCTAAAGCTTGTGATGATCATCATTGACGGACCGTCAGAAACTTGATGAGCCGTCACTGTGAGCCATCAAGATGAAAAAAGATAATAGGTATTCTAGATAAGCTCGATGTCTGAGTTGAAGAACCATTAGTTGGATCGTCAAATAAAGTCCCAAAAATGTAGGATCTAGATAAGGGCGACGACATATCTGCTGGGACATCAACCCTGTGACAGACCGTCAATACCTTCGTCACTTGCAGATAACTAAAGGCATTAGTATTGTTATCAGGACGAGTGAGTTGACGAAATGTCATACGATCGACTGACCGTCACTTGCTTTGTCACCTAACTAGGTGTGTAAATTCCTAAAAAGCCTTACTCGATCCAGCCTAACCTTGTTAACCTGGATCCAGCCTAATGTCACTCTTAAGTACCCCGATCATTTAAATTTTTGTTCCTTTTATTTCACTTTCTCTTCCCACTTCTTCTCATACCCACGATCAAATCGAACACACACCTGGCTCCTGATCCCTTCCATTCCCAATTGATCCTTACTTAAATTGTGGTGTCCGGTGAATTGTAGTGCACGAAACCTAGTGTAATTTCTATGAATATTTTGTCTGAAGCTAAAAGGTATGCCATTTGTATTTCACTCTTATTCATAGTGTGTGAGGTGTGTAATCATGTTGATGTTGTGAATACAACCAAACATAGCCTTCGCAATCAGTCAGCCATATGGAATACTTGTGAAAAGTGTGTAACTCTAGGAGTTTTATTTTGAATATATGCTAGGTTGTTGTATTGGATGGAACCTTGTGTATATGTTTAATGGATGTTACCTATGATGGATTGAATGACAACATTCCTAAGGGAAATAGTTAGTTTTTATGTGTTATTTTGAATTGTTTTGGTCTAGGGATGCACAACGTTAGGAAGCTTAAGTACCCACCATTGTTGTGCACAATAGTTGCTTGACGGGATAATTGACGGGCCATTAATTTGCCGATGAGCCATCATTAATATCGTCATCCTTGAATATAATGAATATCTCATATAACAGAGGAAGTGACAGATGATGAGTTGGTAATTTACCAATTTATTAGGCTCTCAAGCATGAGCTTTAGCTTAGTTTTCAGGTCATTTAGATGAATTTTATGCCCTTTTTGCCTTTTTATGTGCAGACATCTAAGTTAAAGAAAAAGAGCAAGAAGTGGAGTAAAAATAAGAAAATCAGGTGAAAACCGGCGCTCCACCGAAGAACACCGGCGAAACGTCGGCAAAACGCAAATGACCACTGCTTTGAGGAACTAAAGCAACCGATGGTCATGGACATCAATCGGTGACTTGTCAGTTATCTAATCTATAGGTGCCTGAACTTGTTGGATCAAGGAGGAAGGAAATCGGTGTAGCACAGTTGGAGGTCGACGAATTGCCAAAGGACCCACTGAATGGTACTGGAAATCACTGAAGGAGAAGGAGATGACAGATGGCGGTTCGCGTAATGTAACCGGTGAAGCACCAGTACTTTTGCATGTGCCAAAACGTCTGGGCAGAGGAAATAGCGTCCAACACTAAAAAAGAGGAGATTTGTTGCTCTATCTTTGTATATATTCTAGAAGAAAGTACTCTTTATATATCAGATCTTAACTTTAGCTTTTTAAACATTCTTTTTGCCAAGGAAGAAAGTAGAATTCTATTGATGGAAATTGTTGAATATTGTTTTTCTTTTCTTCATCTTCTCCCTTAGCAAGTTACCACCATTGTTGCAGACATATTTTTGAATTTGATTTTGTTGCTCTTAGTAATGAAATAAATAAGTTTATTATTGAATATGCTCTTTAGTTTCTTAACCATAAGTAGCTAAATCATCAACTAAAGGTGTGTGGTGATAAGTGCTTCATTAGATTGGGTATTTCTAGATTCATCTCAATATTGTTTAATTAGTATAAATCTATGAAGTTCTCTCCAAATTCTAATTGATGATCTGTAGTTGCAAATGTGGGTCTACTTTTCTTACTTGATTTCTTCTTGAAAGAGAAGAATCGAGTATTTGGAGAGAATTTGATGAGGGAAATGGATGTGATGTTGTGGAGTTGGGCTAGATATAGCCAAAACCCATATTCACACTCCTAATTAATAGATAGTAGCTAGAGATAGTGCATCTATTTATCCAAACTTGATTGGGTTGATTTAATTGTGTCTATTGGTTCGAAAGAACACTAGAAAAAGGCATTCATGAGGTTGAAAAGCATAGAATACCCACCTATTCAAAGTTATTTACACAATTTGCAATGATGAGAATATCTAGCATAGCCTTGTTTAATTAGCACATCATCTACACCACACCTCTAGTCCCTCTCATTATTGTCTAAAACGTTTTTTATTTTGTTATTCTTATTAGCTGAGTTAGAATCTGTACCATATTGTTAACATCAAGTTTCACCAAACATGTTTACTACTTTATTTCTTTTGAGTGGTGTGAACTAATTTAAATTTTCCAAACAACACTTGCGTATATCACTTGTTACTCTCTACGGGATTTGACCCCAACATCCATCGAGATATGATATTTGTTTTGATATAATGACTGTTTACGCTCCTTCATAAAGAAGAGTGTAATTTGAGCTTTATCAAAAAATGGCATCGTTGCTGGGGACTAGCACTTGATATTCTTGGGTTGATTGTTAATTTGAATTGGTCTTGCAGCAGTGTTAGCTGGATTTTATTGCCAGAGTTGGTACTTCTTCTTGCCATTATTAAGTGATCACTGATTTTCTTATGAGCCTCTTTGAAAGTTTGTTGCGAGATCCCAAGGGGGCACCTTATGTGGACTCTCAAACTTGTAGATAAGATGTGGTGTAGAAAAGGGAGGAATCATACAGTATTGCTGGTCATGATGAAATAGATAAAGCTATTAGCGAATTATATGAAGGGTTTTCAAATAAGGTATCATCATGCCAACCAAGGATATGAGTATTTTTATCATGAAAATCAAGGTCGGAACGATGTCTGTTTAGCTAAGACGAGTAGCCAAGGGAGCAATGATTCACTCTTATCTCGCATAGAAAACACTCTTGAGGTGGTACTTTAAAAATTTATTTCAACCGATTCATGAGTTCAGGAATTGCGGAGTGAATTGCTGGACCTCACTACAACCGCGAAAAATCATGACGTAGCAATAAAATAGTTAGAGGATAGGATAAATATGTTAGCATCTCAGGTGGCAGCTCAACAATTAACAAACAAAACAAATGATTCACCACCTCAAGCCATCATGGATGAAGGTATATTTGGATGGGAAATGGAAGAAGAGATCGTGGAAGAAACGTTTGCTACCCTTTTATTGAGAGGTGAGAACTAGAGGAGGTTTGTCAAGTGAATAAAGGGATAGGAACTATACCTTCCAACTGAGGAAGCTCGACCTTGACCTAAAGAATTGGACAAACCCACCATCACAGCTGTCCATTGTTGCACCTCCAAAGATGGAGCTCTAACCATTACCTACTCATTTGTGATATGCATATCTGGGAGAAAATGAGACACACCCAGTCATTATTCAGCAAAGTCACTCCCTTCCAAGTAGAAAAACTCATCATGGTATTGAAAAGGCATATTCAAGCTATAGGATGGTCAATAGCTGATACTATTGGTATTCATCCAGAAATTTGCACGCAAAAGATTAATCTTCAAGAAAATTGTAGCCCATCAGTCGAGCATCAAAGGCGTCTGAATCCACTTATGCAAGAGGTGGTGAAAAAGGAGATTTTTAAATGGCTAGATGCTGGAGTGGTGTATCCTATTGCTGATAGAAGTTGGGTAAGCCCTGTATAATGTATGCCAAAGAAAGGAGGCATTACGGTTGTTCCGAATGAAAAGAATCAATTAATTGCAACTCGTCCATTTACTGGATGGAGAGTTTGCATGGATTACCATAACTTAAACTCTTGGACAAAGAAAGATCACTTCCCGGTTCCCTTCATCCACCAAATGTTAGACCGGTTGGCTAAGAAAGAATATTATTATTTCTTGGATGGATATTCGGGGTACAATCAAATCCCGATTGCACCTGAGGATCAAGAGAAAACCACTTTTACATTTCCCTATGGAACTTTCGCATTCAATAGGATGCCTTTTGTCCTTTGCAATGCCCTCAACACTTTCCAACAATCTATGATGTCCATCTTTTCACATATGGTGGAGGATACTATGGAAGTCTTTATGCATGACTTCTCAGATGTGCGAGACTCATTTGAAGATTGTTTTGTACACCTAGAAGAGGTATTGAAGAGATATAAGGAGAAAAACTTTGTCCATAATTGGGAAAATTTTCATTTTATGGTGAAAGAAGGGATTGTCTTGTGTCATGACCCGAGAGTACACCCGGATCGCAAACATGGGACAAGGAGCCCCGAGAGACCCCAAGTCGACCCATGGCATGAACATACATCTAAAACACTCACATGAAACATTATACTTAACATGATAACATGATATAGAGGACATCATGACATGAAATAGAAAATACGACGATATAGGGTTCATACATAGCAGCTGAGTTCTACATATAGTCTGAAAAGCCTCTATTCATGATAGAATGTGTTGATGGGTCAATACCCCAACTAACCCTAGGTACCAGAAGTGAAAGAAGCTAGAATCTAAACATAAGGCCCTCGAAACATGAGGAATCACCAATATTAAATGAGAGAGAAAGCAGGGAGCAAGCTAAGATCGAGGCTAAACCTGAGAACCGGGTCCTGTATCATCAAATGATTCATCATAGAAAGTATGCGGGTCAGCACTTGTAATGTACCGAGTATGAAAGGTATGTAAAACAACATTTAAATACATAAGATTCATAAGAGTAGGTAATCATGATCGTAAACACTGAAATCACAAGTATACCATAAGGCTCAAGGTTTTCTAAAACATTCGTAAACCTGCCAAAATTGTAACATGAGAGAAAGCACTTCATAAAACATGACATGAGCCAAAAAGACATAATCATAACATGCATGAAAATGATGAGGAACAGTGGGAGATTTCTATAACCGACATACCCCACATGAGCACACATGGACCCCAACCTATAAACCTAGTCGGGAGGTTGTTCATACCTTGCCAAGTGTAGAACTATGAAAGGAATGATATCACTCATGAAGACCCCGTAGGGCATAGGGCACAGTCACTGAGGAGGTCCCAAACACAACCTACGGTGGCACACAGTTCTGAGATACGGGGCGTAACCTGGGCCCTGAACCTACTCGGTGTTAAGTACTACGCCCAAAATATGCAACGTGCTCATAGAAATTCATACATGACATGCATGGCTAGTCAAATTGTGACAATCATAACATGCTTGAGAACTCGTAAGACTAGCCATGAAATCGGGCCTGTGGGTCGGCCAAAATCATAATTCATGAATCGTAATCAACAAGTGGGCATTTCCCAATATTCATACATACTTGAAATACTTGAATTTATAGAAAACATAGTCACATTAACATGGGTAATGCAACAAAATGCTTAAGATTCGAAAATTCATATCATGCTTGAAGGATCACCATAACTATGAACTTCAATAGAAAACCTCATGATTGGGCACTTAGGATTTTAAACATTAGATCAACAAAACATTGAATAAAACATGTAAAAACAGCCCAATAACTCGAACCCATAATTTTGACATGCTACAACATATTCATATCGATTTAGGAAGAATCATGCAATTGGGTTAAGACCCATAAGAATTTAGTAATCATAACCATACATTAGGGAGAAATTGGGCATGGGTGGGGACTAAACCACCTATTCAAAACCCCACATACCTGTAACAACTGATTCTAATCTTCCCTTGAAAGTCCATGATGGAATTTAGAGGAATTAAGGAAGAACACCTTGAATCACCTTCTAATCTCCTCTATGTACTCTTGCATGCATGAATGAGGCTTAACATGAACTTAACCCCCTTAAAAGACCCCATTCAGACCTTAAAACGATGTAATTTAGGCCTTAGGAGTTTAGAAATTATGAAAACACCCTTTCTAAAAACACAGAAATTTCTGGTTGCCAGTCCCCACGAGGGACCTCATGAGTCATTGCCAAGGGGCACGAATCGTAGCCGGGATCTGTGATGCTCACTACGCAAAATACCCAGGGGATCCTATGAGGGACCCCATGAATGGTGGTGGCTGACCACGACTTGTGGTCACCACCCGTGATCCCCACTACCCCAAAATCTTTACCAACCATACACTCCAACTCACGGGTGACCTCACTAGTCGTGAGGTCAGACCACGACTTGTGTTCACCATCTGTGTCCTTCACTTCCCTTCCGAACCTTGCCAAACCTCCAAGGCAGACCACGAGGGACCTCACAAGTCATGAGCTCTGACCATGATTCGTGGTAATGCTCGTGGACTCCTCAACCTGAGCCTACCAACCTTGCTGACCACGAGTCACCTCACAACTCGTGGTCACTCCTCACGACCTACCTCACGTGTTGTCCTGAGATGTGGTGCGAATTTTCAATTTTTCTCCGTTTTGACTCCCGGGTCTAATCCTTAGGTGCCCGGGGTACAACAATATCTCCCCCTTAGGAACATTCATCCTCAAATGTTAGAAACATGCAGAAAACTCAGAAACAAGCTATCACCATATTCAAATACTGATCATTTAGGATGAAAAATGACGGATTGACTACCTTTCAAAAGAACTACATAACTGCACTGAATTCAGACATCACATACATTTACCATATCATAAAACAAACTCGTACGCATGAACTGAACATGAAAATTGATTAGAGGTTTGGGGAAAAAACTGATACCTCAAGCTGAAACTGAGTCAGTAGAAAACAAATGAGGCTATTTAGCTATCATATCTGCTTTGGATTCCCACATAGCTCCCTCAACATGCTGATTTCTCCATAACACCTTCACTGAAGATACTTCTTTATTCTTCAGCCTCCGAACCTGGTGATCCAAAATTGCAACTGGAATTTCCTTATAATTGAGGCTATCTCCCACACCAATGCTTTCCACTGGGACAAGTAAAGATGGATCACCCAAGCACTTTTTCAAGAGCGACACATGAAACACAGGGTGAACTGAAGATAACTTCGATGAAAAGTCCGATTCATACGCTACCTTACCAACTCTTCTCATAACCCAATAGGGACCAATATAGTGGGGATTGAGTTTTCCTTTCTTTCCGAACCGCATGAATCCCTTCATGAGAGATACCTTTAGAAAAGCCCAATCATCAATCTCAAACTCCAAAACTCTTCTTCTCACATTCGCATATGACTTTTGATGACTCTGAGCAGTTTTCAGCCTGTCCCTTATCAACTGAACCTTCACCATAGCTTCATGAACTGAGTCTGGCCCTATCATAACTGCCTCACCAACCTCAAACCATCCGATGGGCGACCTACACCTCCGCCCGTAAAGAGCCTCGAATGGTGCCATTTGGATATTGGAGTGATAGTTGTTATTTTAAGCAAACTCGATCAAGGGTAGGTGATCATCCCAACTACCTTTAAAATCCATCACACAGGCTCTCAACACATCCTTGAGAGTTTGAATAGTCCTCTTCGCCTGATCATCTGTTTGTGGATAAAATGTCGTGCTAAGTTAACTTGAATACCAAGTCCCTTTTGAAAAGATCTCCAGAACTAAGAGGTGAACTGAGTACCTCTATCCGATATGATGGACAAGGGCACTCCATGAAACCTAATTAACTCCTGAATGTATAACTTGGAATAATTCTCTGCTGAATCTGTGGTTTTGCCTGGTAGAAAATAAGCAGCCTTGGGTTAACCTGTCCATAACAACCCAAAATTGAGTCATACTGTCTCTGAGTACGGGGCAAACCTGTTATAAAGTCCATGTAGATCTCCTCCCACTTCCAAGTAAGAATGCTGATATCTGGGAGTACACCTACCGGTCTCTGATGCTCAACTTTCACTTGGTGGCAATTTGGACACTTGGTTACAAATTCTGCAATACCCCTCTTCATTCCATTCCACCTATAGATTTCCTACAAGTCATGATACATCTTGGTGGCACCTTGATGGATAGAATATCTAGATCCATGGGCCTTATGCAACATTCTACTCCTCAAATCACCCACGTCGGGAACACATAAATGACCCTAGTACTAAAGTACACCATCTGCCCCTTGGGAGAAGACTTCTATTTCTGATTTTGAACGGCTTCTTTCAACTTTACAAATATTGGATCTTCATCTTTCTTAGCTTTCACCTTAGTTACCAAGGACAATTCTGATCCATTCTGAACAACCACACCACCATCGGTCGAGTCAACCAACCAAACTCCCAACCGTGCAAGTCGTTGCACCTCTTTCACTTGCTCCTTCTTGCCTTCACTCATATGCGACACACTCTCCATAGAGAATATACTAAGTGCATACGCTACCACATTGGCCTTACACTGGTGGTAAAGGACACTCATGTCATAGTCCTTAAGTAGCTCCAACCACCTCCTTTGCCTAAGATTGAGATCCTTCTGCGTGAACACATATTGCAAACTCTTGTGGTCCCTGAATACATCTACATGAACCCCATAGAAGTAGTGTCGCCACATTTTCAAAGCAAATACCACCGCATCCAAATCAAGATTATAGGTTGGGTAATTCTTCTCATGAATTTTTCAGCTGTCTAGAGGCATATTCGACGACTCTCCTATGTTGCATCAATACACACCCCAGTCCAACACTGGAAGCATCACAATATACTATGAATCCATCAGTACCTTCGGGTATGGTCAATATCGGTGCTGAGGTGAGTCGGGTCTTCAATTCTTGGAAGCTTTTCTCACAAGCCTCTAACCATTGGAACTTTATCTTTTTCTAGGTCAATCTGGTCAATGGCATTGAAATGGATGAGAAACCCTCAACAAACCTCCGATAGTAACCTGCCAAGCCTAGGAAGCTCCTAATCTATGAAGGGTTTACTGGTCTGGGCCAGTTCTTTACCGCCTCTATTTTCTGGGAGTCCACCTTTGTACCTTCGCTTGACACTACGTGTCCTAAAAATGCAACAGAATTCAACCAGAAATCACATTTGCTGAATTTTGCGTATAGTTGGCTATCCTTGAAGGTCTGCAGTACTACTCTTAGGTGTGCGACATGCTCCTCCTCGCTCCTAGAGTATACAATATGTCGTCAATGAACACGATCATGAACATGTCCAGATATGCTTTGAATACCCTGTTCATTAGATCCATAAAAGCTGCAGGGGCATTGGTTATTCCAAAAGACATAACAACAATTTCATAATGGTCATACCAAGTCTTGAAAGCGGTTTTCGGGATGTTGCTATCCCGAACTCTAAGATGGTGATACCCGGACTAGAGATCTATCTTTGAGAAACATTTGGCACCCTGAAGCTGATCAAATAGGTCATCAATTCTGGGTAAAGGGTATCTATTCTTGACGGTGACCTTGTTCAACTACTTATAGTCAATGCACATCCGAAGAGAACAATCTTTCTTCCGGACAAACAACACTGGTGCTCCCCAAGGAGACTTACTCGGTCTAATGAAACCCTTAGCCAACAAGTCGTTCAACTGTTCCTTTAACTTTTTTAGCTCGGTTGGAGCCAATTTTTAGGGAGGAATCAATATGGGTTGAGTTTCGGTAAAAAGATCAATCCCAAAATCAATCTCCCTCTCTGGAGGAACACCTGGTAGGTCATCTAGAAATACCTCAGGATACTCACATACCACGGGGACTGACTAAATGGTCGGGGTCTCGAACGTGGCATCCTTAACCCTAACAAGATGGTAAATACAACCTACCTGGCCATGAGATAAGAGATAAATTGACCTATAGGTACCTCTAAACTACCCCTCCATTCTAAAGCTGGTTCACCCAAAAAACGGAACTCCACCGCTCGACTTCTACAGTTAACAAAAGCATAACATGAAAACAACCAATTCATGCCTAGAATAATATCAAAATCAATCATAGCTAATTTCACTAAGCCTGCAGAGGTGACCTTATGCAATATTGTAATGGGGAAACCTCTATATACCCGCCTAGCTACAACTGAATCACCAATCGGAGTAGATACAGAGAACGGTTCTAGAAAAATTTCAAGACTAACTCCAAAGCTACTAGCCATGTAAGGCATCAAAAAAGACAATGTAGTTCCTGGGTCTAACAAAGCATAAGAATCAATATGAAAGACTTGCAATGTACCTGTAACCACATCGGGAGAGATATCCTGCTCCTGTCGAGAGGAGAGTGCATAAAACTAGTTCTGGCGCTGGCTGTCAGCTGAACTATTCGAAGCACCATACAGAGAAAGATCTGCCACTGGGGCTGTGGAACTGGCGGCTAGGGTACTGGCTCTACCACTCTCTGACCTGGCTGCGGGGCAATCCCTGAGTCTGTGTCTGGGTCTGCCACACTCGAGATAAGCATTCGTGCCTACCAAACACCTCCTTGGGTGATTCTTTCCACAACTAGCACAAGATGGGAATGTATGCTCTGTGCTCATGCTATTCTGACCCCTCAAACCTGAGGCCCTGCTCCTCTGATCATCTCATGGCTTAGAAGAGGTACTAGTTGAGGATGGTGTTGGTGCTGTAGACCTGTGCTGAGACTGCTGGTGAGGCCCACCTCCTGGACTCGGAGGAGAGAACCTGTAGCTACCAGTCCTAGCAATCTTGGCCTTTCTCTCCCTCATGTGAGCTGCCTCCATCTACTGGGTAAAGGACTATACGGGGATAATCCATATCCCGGTGAAGCATAGCTGTCCTGCAATCCTTATCTAGATACTCGGCTACTCTGTGCACGAATCTGCTCACTCGTGCCCTCTGGTCCACCACTAACTCTGGGGCATACTTTGACAAGCGAGTGAACTCAAGTGAATACTCTAACACTGTCATCTTTCCCTGTATGAGGATGGTAAACTCTGCTTCGTTCAACTCTCTCATATTCGGAGGGAAAAACCTATCAAGGAAGTCCATGTGGAACTCATCCCAACTGATAGGGCCCTCTCATGCTTCCCTACTGTCTCTCCATTGCTTGTACCATATGTGGGCGACCCCCTTAAGCTGATAGGTGTCCAAATCAACACACTCCCCACTTGTCACCCCCATAACCTGGGTAACCTTCAAGATCTCCTCAATAAACTCGTGTGGATCCTCATCCACCTTAGAACCCGTGAACTCAAGAGGGTTCATCCTCAAGAAATCTCTTACCCTTGCTGCCGCCGCATTCCCATTCTAAAAGTAATGCACCACTGTTTGATGATGAACCTGGGCAGCCATGGCCTGTGCCTGCATCTGAATGGATGCCCTAAACTCAATATGGGCAGCTGGCTCTGGTGCGTGCTCCTCAAGACCAGGTGGGGCTGGCCGATGCCCATCACCATTCTCTCCCTCATGATCATTGCTAATGCCATTCCTTCGGATGTTCACTCGGCGTGGAGGCATGATTTCAAAAAATTTGAATAACATGAATTAGAAGGATGGAAAGACTTTTCATCGCACGACATAGATCATGAAGGAAGGGAACATTTTCTAAACGTCTAGTAGCCTTTTCATAATAAGTGTGGCGCACTTCACACCTATGAAAAATACTCTACTTAACGCGGCTTCCAAACACCCTAGGACACTTAAATCCTATTGCTCAGATACCAAGTTTGTCACGACCCGAGAGTATACCCGGATCGTAAACACGGGGCAAGGAGCTCCGAGAGACCCAAAGTCAACCCATGGAATTAGCATGCATCTAAACTATTCACATAAAGCAGAAGACTTAACATGATAACATGATATAGAGGACATTATGACATGAAATAGAAAATACGATGATACATAGTTCATACATAGTAGTTGAGTTCTACATATAGTATGAAAAACCTCTAGTCATGATAAATGGATCGATGGACAATACCCCAACTAACCCTAAGTACCGAAACTAAAAAAAGCTAGAATCTAAACATAAGGCCCTCAAAACATGAGGAATCACCAATAATGAATAAGAGAAAAAGCTGAGAGCAAGTTAAGATCGAGGCTGAACCTGAGAACCGGGTTATGTATCATCAAATGATACGTCATAAAGAGTATGCGGGTCAGTACTTGGAATGTACTGAGTATGCAAGGTATGTAAAAGAATATTTAAATACATAAGATTCATAAGAGTAGGACATCATGATCGTAAACACTAAAATCATTGGTATACCATAAGGCTCAAGGTTTTCTAAAACATTCATAAACCTGCCATAATTGTAACATGAGAGAAAGCACTTCATAAAACATGACTTGAGCCAAAGAGACATAATCATAACATGCATGAAAACAACGAGGAACAGTGGGAGATTTTTATAACTGACATACCCCACATGAGCACATATGGAGCCTAACTTGTAAACCTAGCCGAGAGGTCGTTCATACCTTGCAAAGGGTAGAACCATGAAAGGCGTGATGTCACTCATGAAGACCCCATAGGGCATAGGAGACAGTCATTGAGGAGGTCCCAAACACAACCTACGGTGGCACCTAATTTTGAGATTCGGGGCGTAACATGATCCCCGAACTTACTCGGTGTTAAGTAATACTCCCAAAACATGCAACGTGCTTGTAGAAAATCATACATGACATGCATGGCTAGTCAAATCGTGATAATCATAACATGCTTGAGAACTTATAAGAATAGCCATGAAATTGGGCCCGTGGGTCAACCCAAATCATAATTCATGAATCATAATCAACATGTGGGCAATGCCCAATATTCATACATACTTTAAATACTTGATTTTCTAGAAAACATGGTCATATTAACATAGATAATTGAAAACATGCTTATGATTCAAAAATTCATATCATGCTTGAAGGATCACCATAACTATGAACTTCAATAGAAAACCTCATGATTGGGCACTTAGGATTTTTGAACATTAGATCAAAAAACGTAGATTAAAACAAGTAAAAACAACCCAATAACTTGAACCCAAATTTTGACATGCTACAAAGTATTCATATCGATTTTGGAAGAATCATGCAATTGGGTTAAGACCCATAAGAACTTAGTAATCATAACCATAGATTAGGGAGAACTTGGGCATTGGTGGGGACTAAACCACCCATTTAAAACCCCACATACCTAGAACAACTAATTTTTATCTTCCCTTGAAAGCCCAAGATGGAATTTAGAGGAATTGAGGAAGAGCACCTTGAATCACATTCTAATCTTCTCTCTAAACTCTTGAATGCATGTATGAGGCTTAACATGAACTTAACCCCCTTAAAAGACCCCATTCAAACCTTAAAATGACGTAGTTTAGGCCTTAGGAGTTTAGGAATTACAGAAACACCCTTTCTAAAAATGCAGAAATTTCTAGTTGCCAGTACCCACGAGGGACCTCACAAGTCATTGCCAAGGGGGCACGACTCATGGACGGGATCCGTCATGCTCACTGCCCAAAACACCCAGGGGACCCAACTAGGGACCCCACGAATCGTGGTAGTTGACCACGACTCGTGGTCACTACCCGTGATTCCCACTGCCCCAAAACCTTGACCAACCATACACTCCAACACATGGGTGACCTCACGAGTCGTGAGGTCAGACCACGACTTGTGGTCACCATCCATATCCTTCATTTCCCTTCCCAACCTTTTCAAACCTCCAAGGCAGACCACGGGGGACCTCACGAGTCGTGAGGTCTGACCACGACTCCTGGTCAAGCCCGTGGCCTCCTTAACCTGAGCCTGCCAACCTTGATGACCATCAGTCACCTCACAACTCGTAGTCACTCCTCATGACCTACCTCATTGGTCATCTTGAGATATGGTGTGAATTTTCAATTTTTCTCCTTTTTGACTCCCGGGTATGATCCTTGGGTTCCTTGGGTATAATATTTTGGGACACAAAATTTCTGCGAAAGGGATTGACGTGGATCAAGCCAAGATCAATGCCATTGCTCAGTTACCTCAACCATGCACAGTGAAGGGTGTTAGGAATTTCCTCGGACATGTGGGATTTTACCGCTGTTTTATTAAATACTTCTCTAAAATAGCTCATCCTTTATTTTGGCTATTGGAGAAAGAAGCAAAGTTCAATTACGATAAGGGGTATATGAAGGCCTTTGAGGAGCTGAACAAAGGTTGATTTCCTCCCCAATCATTATAACACCTGATTGGTCAAAACCCTTTGAGTTCATGTGCGATGCTAGTGGGATAGAATTAGAAGCAGTCCTTGGATAGTGAAAAGATAAGATATTTCATCCCATTTACTATGCAAGCAAAGCTCTAAATAATGCACAAACGAACTATATAGTGACTGAACAGGAGTTACTCATTGTTGTATTTGCGTTTGAAAAGTTTTGGGAATACTTGTTCGGAACCAAAGTGGTGGTGCACACGGACCATGCGACGCTCAAATATTTGATGGCCAAGAAAGATGCTGAACCTAGGCTTATTAGGTGGTTCTGTTGTTGCAGGAATTCGACTTTGAGGTGAATGATTGTAAGGGATTTGAGAATCAAGTGGCCGACCAACTATCACGATTAGAAAAAAGTGTTCAGCCGGGAGTACATGAGGAGATCAATGATGATTTCCTGGATGGACACATTCTAGCTACAACCCACATCTTAACACTGTGATTTGCCAATTTTGTTAATTACTTGGCAAGAAACATCATACCCAAGGGTTTAAACTTTAATGAAAATTAGAAATTCATGCATGATGTTTGGATATTTTATTGGGACGAACCTTACCTTTTTCGTAGTTGTGCGGATGGTTTAATACAACAGTGTGTCCTAGAAGCGGAGATGGTCCCAATCTTAGAGGCTTGTCATTCATCACCTTTTGGGGGCCAATATGGGAGTGTGCGGACATCAACAAAGGTGCTACAGTGTTGATTTTATTGTCCCACCTTACATCAGGATGCCCATCATTTTGTGAAGCAATGCGATCGGTGTCAACGAACAAGGAGTGTTTCAAGGAGGCATTAACTTCCGTTAACATCAATCTTGGAGGTTGAGTTGTTCGATATATCGGGGATAGATTTCATGGGCCCTTTTGTGAACTCTTATAAAAATATGTACATCTTAGTGGTGGTTGATGATGCCACCAAGTGAGTAGAAGCTATAACATTACCCAACAATGAAGTGAGGATCGTAATAGCCTTCTTGAAGAAACACATTTTCTCCATATTTGGAACTCCCAGAGCTATCATTGCTGATAGAAGATCACATTTTTGCAATGAACTATTCAGCACCTGGTTAGATTAATATGTTGTGAAGCACAAAGTGGCCACCCCTATGTAATGCCTCATAAGCTCAAAATCAATATCCGGGACATATATTAGAAAATTCTGGAAAACGCAGAAAAGTTGCAGAACGACCAACCTGACGGGTCGTTAAGGGACCCAACGACTTGTTAGGTCAACCGTGAGGAGGATTCCAAGATGATAAGTTAGTGTTCCCAATGGGTAACTTCATGAGTCGTGGTTAGGCCCCATGACCCGTTGAGTCATTCCTTGCCAGTATAGAGCCTAGAAACTTGAGAAGTTGGCAGTGTAGTTGGCGGGTGGTCACCACCATTGTCCGTAAAAACGATTCATTGAGTGACTCTTTACCAATCTTGTATTATTTTTTCCAAGGGGTCAGACAGTGTGGTCGACGGCTGGTGACCACGAGTCGTGTCCAGTGACCACGACTCGTCAAGTCACTCGTGGTCACCCACTGAAGATTCCAGGCGGTGTACCTGACGGGCATGACCACGAGTCGTCTTTAGACGCCACAACTCGTTAGGTCACCCGTTAGGGGCACCTGATAGTTTTTTACTACAAATTTCTAAGGGCTATTTAGTAATTTTCCATTCTTCCAAGCATTAAACCACGTCGTTTTTGACTTCGATTTCAGAAGTTTTAGTGGTGGTAATGGGTCCTTTTCCTCATTCCCCACTCAAGCACTCAGAAAATAGACTGTAAGTTCTCTCAGGAATGCTCAAAGAAAGAACTAGGGAAGCCTTCTTCTCCTCAATTCCTCAAGATTTTTCATGGGTTCTTCATCAGGTATATGGGGTTTTAGTAAGGGGATTGTCCTTCCCTTGTGCCCCCAAAGTTCTCCTTAATTTCTTCTATCATTTTTATGCCCTGAGCTTTTGAGTATGAGAAACATTCATGTTTATATTCATCGATTTCACTTAGAACGATGTTCATATTTATTGTTAATATAATGTACACAGTTCCTTATCAGATTTCAATGTTATTACAAATGTGAATTTAAGCCCTAACCATCGGGTAATGATTTTACTTGTTCAATTTTCTTTAGTAAATGAAGGATGTTTTGAGCTGAAGTTTCTAGAATTTCCTGTATATATACATATTTATATATATATATATATGTTGAGAAAATATTCTATTGACGAGAATGACTTTTGCTCTATTGAATGAAATTTCCCATAATTCTTGAATTCGCCTTATATTAAGAAATTTGACCATGTTGTCGGCACAAATGAGCTCTCTATTAGCTACTTAGAAATTTAGTCAGTTAGAACTTAGGACTCTATTAGTCTAGACTCAGTAAGAATTATGTCAATTTATCTTCAGTCAGATTTTAGCAACCTCAGTGTTGTTCAGAAATTGTCAACTAATCAGTTTGACTCTAGTTTTATTTTGAGGTGTCAGTGGTGCCTCCCAGTTTCTAGAATTAGATTCAGAGTTTAGTTATTTGGTCCATTTGGCATTCATGAAATCCAGCTATATCTCTGACCACCCCAGGACCCTAGTTCAGTTATTAGTTGTTATGTAGACGGTTACGATGCTTCTAGATAAGTAGCTCTGACCATTCTTAGAATCCAGTTTTAGAATCTGCTCCAATAAGACTCTCAGGGTACATGCAGTTAATCATACCTGACTAGTCTTGGACCCCAGTTCTGAGCTATCAGCCTAGTAGTTCAGATTGGGTGTTCCAGTGGGAGTAGAACTTAGCACCGAGCGGTCCGAGGTTCCCGCGCACCCAAGTTCCCAGAACTACGTTGCCAGAGTAGGTTTCAGTATTACTTGGCCTGATTGGCCCCAGATGTTTTTTGGTGATCACTCAGTTCATGCCTTTATACCTTGTCAAGATATTGGGTCCTACCAGTGGGGTGTATACATCGGTCTCCATGTCTAGCTCATGTGGTTATATGTCGGTTATTGACTCTCCCACTAGTTAGTCTAGTCCAGTATTAGAATAAGTAGCTCAGTTCAGTACAGTATCTTAGATTAAGTGTTCCAGACATAGGGCATGTCCTGGACCATCAGATAGTGTCGTCTTGACCATTTTAGATTATACCAGTAGTTCAGCTTAGTTTACTTGTTGGTCATGGCGTGTCATTGTAGTTCAGACTTTATATTCAGTATGTTTGTCCAGTTACTCATTACATTCAATGTACTGACGTATGCTTTTGATGCTTTATCGTTTCATGATACAACTGTAGGTTCTTAGATTCAGCATAGATAGTAACTTCATTTTCAGAGCATTCCATTTCAGCAGATCAGAGTGTCAGTCCTCATCATTCGAGGGCCTTATTTAGTTACTTCAGTTGGTACGGTTTTTATAGACTTAGAGTTAGCTGGGGGCCTGTCCCAGGAACTCCTCAGTAGTTGGCTTTCAGACCAGACTTATCTTTCAGAATTGTATGTCAGATATATCATTTCCTTCTCTACTTTTAGTCTGTACATTTTCTTAAATTGATAAATTTGTTATTTGAAAGTTTCGTTGTGCATGTTTACACAGAATGCTAGTGTATGATAGACCAGGGGTTGACTTGGGGTCACTTGTGGCTTCAAGTACCGTGTTACGTCCAGGGTGTAGGCTCGGGGCGTGACAAACTTGGTATCAGAGCACTAGGTTTAGAGTATCCCTGGAAAGTCTGAAATCTGCATTGAGTAGATTCCTTTTCATGGGTGTGAAGCGCGCCACACTTATGAAAAGGAGGCTACGAGATGTTATTAGGAAAATTCCCCTTTTCTTCGTGCTCTTTATCGTGCATTAAAGTCCAATTCCAAAGCCGTCTTTCTAAATCCTGTCCTTTTTCCTTTTAGTGAACAATGCCTCTTCGACGTGGAAATGGATGAAGAGCCGGAAATGCCAACAGACCCACTCCACCAACTCCGACAGTTCCTCAGGATGACTCTGTGTCTACCGCCTAATTCAGGGCGGCCATTCAGTTGCTTGCTCAGACCATCACCAATCAAGTGAACCAGTAGGTGGTTATAGTAGCCACAACTGGGTCTGCAGCTGCCGTTCGGATGTAGAATTTCACCTGGATGAACCCTCCAGACTTTCACGGAACAAAGGTGGGAGAGGACCCACAGGGCTTTGTTGATGAGATCAGAAAGATCACCCGGATCATGGGTGTTAGCTCCTCCGAGAGTGCTGACCTAGCTGCCTACCAGCTAAAAGGGGTAGTTTAGGTTTGGTACGAACAGTGGAAGGAGCGGCGGTCAGCAGAAGTAGGACTGGTTGAGTGGGAGGACTTTCATACAACTTTTCTGGATAGGTTCTTTCTGTGGGAGCTGAGGGAGGCTAAGATGAAAGAGTTTATCAACTTGCAGGACAACTGGACAGTGGAGGAGTATTCTCTGGAGTTTACTAGACTATCAAAATATGCTCCAGAGATGGTGGCCGAGCCAAGGGCTCACATGCTGAAGTTCGTAAATGGAGTATCTAATTTGTTCCTCAAAGAGTGCAGGATGATAATGTAATCAAGGACATGGACCTTTCTAGCTTAATTATATATGCCCAACATATTGAGGCAGAGAAGCTAAAAGATATGGAACATAAGAACAAGCGGGAAAGAACTGGTCATACAGATTTTGGACACGAAAGATCTGGCGGTGGTAGCCGCCTGTAGCAGCAATAGCAGCAACAACAACAGAGGGACCCAACACCTAGCTCAGCTAGCGCACCAATCATTCGGTCCCGCCAGGATCGGAGGGGTAGGTCTTCTGGCACTTAGTCTTACGCCCACAGTAAAGGAAACAAGTATCCACCTTGTCCTAAGTGTGGTAGGAATCACCCAGGAGAATGCCTTCAGGGACGAGAGGGCTATTTTAGGTGTGGAAAGCTTTGACGCATGCTTAGGGAGTGCCCATCCACAAGGAGAGGGAGATCACAATCCACTACCTCATCAGCTCTAGTAGACCGACCAGCTCAGCAGGCCAACCTATCAGGTACAGATGGCGGTCAACTCTAGAATCATTTTTATGCTCTCTTTTCTCATCAGGATAAGGAAAGATAACCTGACGTAGTTACTGGTATGTTACATCTCTTTCACCTAGACGTGTATTCCCTCCTAGATCCAGGGGCTACTCTTTCGTTTGTAACTCCATATGTAGCAATTCAGTTTGGCATCAGTCAAGAGGTCCTATCAGAACTCTTCTCAGTTTCCACCTTAGTTGGCAAGTCAGTTAGAGCCAACTGGGTGTATAAAAGCTGCCCAGTGTCAGTCTTGAATAAAATCATTTAAGCTAATCTTGTATAGCTAGACATGGCTGACTTTGACCTTGTTCTAGGCATGGATTGGTTACATTCCTGCTATGCCTCAGTTGATTGCATGATTAGGGTTGTCAAGTTTCAGTTTCCAGATGAGCCCATGTTAGAATGGTCGGGCAGCAAATCAGCACCTAAGGGTAGGTTTATTTCCTTCCTTAAGGCCCAGAAACTCATTTCCAAGGGATGTTTATATCATCTGATTCGGGTCAAAAATTCTAACTCTGAGAGCCTAACCATTCAGTCAGTTCCAGTTGTCAGCGAGTTCCCAAATGTATTTCCTGAAGATCTTCCCAGAGTTCCCCCTGAACGGGAAATAGACTTCGGAATAGATCTCCTTCTAGACATTAGCCCATCTCCATCCCTCCTTACAGAATGGCTCCAACTGAGCTTAAGGAGTTGAAGGAGAAGTTAA
Source organism: Datura wrightii (assembly GCA_035772735.1). Taxonomy (NCBI): domain Eukaryota; kingdom Viridiplantae; phylum Streptophyta; class Magnoliopsida; order Solanales; family Solanaceae; genus Datura; species Datura wrightii. The sequence goes on from JASDFA010000018.1 coordinate 153,852,902, forward strand.
AGGACCTCCTTGACAAGGGTTTCATCCGACCCAGCATCTCTCCCTAGGGAGCTCCAGTGCTATTCGTGCATAAAAAGAACGGTACCCTCAGAATGTGAATAGATTACCATTAGCTGAACAAGGTCACAGTTAAGAACAGGTACCCCCTACCTAGAATTGATGATTTGTTTGATTAACTTCAGGGAGCTAGTTTCTTTTCCAAGATCGACCTCAGGTTGAGGTACCATCAGTTAAGGGTTAGAGAGAGTGACATACCAAAAAAAACATTCAAAACTTGATATGGTCACTATAAGTTTGTTGTGATGTCCTTTGGGTTAACAAACGCCCCAGCTGCCTTCATGGACCTAATGAATAGGGTTTTCAAGTCATACCTAGATATGTTCATCATCGTATTTATTGATGACATTCTGGTGTATTCTACAAATGAGTAAGAACATTCCAATCATCTAAGGTTACAATTACAGACCCTCCGAGATCACCAGCTAATTGCCAAATTCAGCAAGTGTGAATTCTGGTTGAAGTCTGTGTCATTCTTAGGTCATGTGGTAACAGGCGAAGGGATACAAGTAGATCCTCATAAAATTTCTGCAGTAAAGGATTGGCCAAGACCTACTTCTGCTACCGAGATTCGGAGTTTCTTGGGCTTAGCGGGTTATTATCGTTGGGTTTGTTGAAGGTTTCTCCTCCATAGCATCCCTTCTGACCAAGTTAAGTTAGAAGAAGGTAAAATTTCAGTGGACGGTTGAGTGTGAGAAGAGTTTTTAGGAGTTGAAGACTCCACTCATTACCGCTCCAGTTTTGACCTTGCTAGAAGGATAAGATGGGTTTGTAGTATATTGTGACACCTCCAGAGTTGGACATGATTGCATTCTGACGCAGCAGGGCAAGCTGTAGCTTATGCATCCAGACAGCTCAAAGTTCATGAAAAGAATTATCCAACTCATGACTCAGAGTTGGCAGCAGTGGTATTCACGTTAAAAATATGGAGACACTACTTGTACGGAGCTTACATAGATATATTTACAGATCATAAGAGTTTTTAGTACGTGTTCAGCCAGAAGGACCTAAACCTTACATAGAGAAAGTCGTTAGAGCTCCTGAAAGATTATGACATGACTGTGTTGTATTACCCCGGCAAGGCCAATGTGGTGGCTGACGCCCTAAGCAGGTAATCTATGGGAAGTGTAGATCACTCTGAGGGAGGAAAATGGGAGTTAGCAAAGGATGTTCACAGACTAGCCCGGTAAGGGGTGACATTGGTAAACTCAGTCGCAGGTGGAGTAGTAGTACAAAGTGGTTCAGATTCATCATTGATAGTTGAAGTTAAGTCCAGACAAGATGAAGTTGAACTGAAGGAAGCGATTCTCAGAAAAGAGGTTGAGGCTTTCTCCCAAGGGGGAGATGGAGTGCTCCATTACCAGGGAAGGTTGTGTGTGCCAGATATCAGTGAGTTGAGATAGTAGATTTTGGCTGAGGCACACAACTCAAGGTATTCCATTCACCCTGGTGCTACTAAAATGTACAGCAACTTGAGGGACATTTACTGGTGGAACGACATGAAAAGAGACATTGCAGAAATCTTAGCTAAGTGCCCGAACTGCCAGAAAGTCAAGATGGAACATCAAAGGCCAGGTGGAATGACTCAAGATATCAGTATACCCACGTGGAAGAGGGAAGACGTAAATATGGACTTTATTACATGTCTATTGACGTGCCCGATTCGCGCGTCCGCAAGTGTACGGGTCGTGCAAGTAATATAGTGGCTCTTTTTAAGAACCGGATTGTCGAACCCACAGGGACTGGACCCATTTCTCTAACTATCCATTTCTATTGTGATCTTAAATACCTCAATTGTTGGTTATAGACATTTTCGATTGAGATTAATTAAGTCTAAGTTTGGGTCAACGAAATATTCTGAAATCACTCTAGAAGCAACATAGAGTTAAAACCAATTAATCATGCGATCCTACGATTTGCAATGGGTTAAGCATGGAACTATCAATTGTTATTTCACATAATTAGAATTGCATGTTTATGGTCTTTCGAGCCTCTAAACACGACAATCTAGCCTCACTGCATCACTGTGAGCGAGGAGTTTAATTTTCTAGTCGCGGGCAATCAATTATGTTGTGGTTTACGGGGAAACAATTAGGGACTTTCGTACGTCTAACCATTTAACTCAACTTAGCCTCACAACTACTTCATCGAGTGGTGATGTGACATCCCAAGTTGGTCTTTCATAACCCCCGTGTGTCAACCAAGCACGGTGTTAGGTATATTTCTATCCTGACACAAAAATCTCTCCCGAGATACAAACATGCTCCTTACATTCTCATGTCCTGACCTAGGTAATTCTTTCTCAAGCTATTACTCAAGCTTACAAATATGCTTTCATGGTGATCAATCATAAAAACAACAAACAATCCAGAATGCAAGACGAAAACAACAATCAATAACTTAATTCCAAAACAAATTCATAAAAGCACAATCATAATTCATGGCTTCAACCCTAGAGGAAGGGTTCTTGCCATTCATGTTCGTAAAACTACAATTAACTAATACTAAACTAACATACTTACATGAATTTGGTAGATGAGAAGGGAATTTGATAAACCCTAGATGAGTTCTCCCACTTCTCCCTTCACTCCTAGGTGGTTTTTCAGAATAAAATCGTGACCCCCTGATTTTAGGAGCTAAGGGTCCTATTTATAGTAAATGGAAAACGTGCATAATTTAGCCTGAGAGGGAACGGCTCCGTGTCACGGAGTGCATCACGGAGCACTGCCTCCGTGACACGGAGACAACGCGAAAGCTCTCTGGAAATTACCTCAGGAAACCAAGTTGTCGAGGGTTGCCGCGCTGGCCAACGTGGCACGCTGCCCATGCAGCGCGTTGGCAAGCTGCTGTCGCGCAGGCTGCCTAGCGTGACACGGTGCTGCCGCACTGGTTCTCTGCCTCCTGCTGCCTGCTGCTGCCTTTCCTCGTGCGCTTGGCAAGGGCGTGGCACGGCGCTGGGTGCGGCACACGCACAGCGTGGCACGCTGCCTGGCGCGGCCAGCCTTGCCAACGCATGCCCCTTGTCGACTTTTCGCCACTTGCTTCCACTTCATTCCTTCCTTTCACCAACTTGCGAATTAGTTCCTCAAATGCATTATTAACCTAGAAAACAAGGACTAATCATGTTGGTTAGCACATATATTCACATTTATATAAAATCACATGAGATTATGTAAAATAACTTAGATAAACAAGACTATATTAAGGTATAAAGCGTATCACGGGCATGCTATTTTGCCCGTGATCACAACCCCACACTTAAAGCCTTGTTCGTCCTCGAACAACATTTTACATATCCTACATATGGAGACTCCCACATAACTAATTTGGCAAAATCATTCAAGCTACGACTATCATGATTACGTAAGATAACAAGCTAAAGATAGAGCATACATAGTTTAATCACCGAGATGAAATACAACAATGCTAAGACTTCTTAACCTCAAGAATAGACTCTCAATCTTAGCAAACTCGTGCAAATCAACTAATTAAGAAATCTCACATGAATTATATCCTTCATTCAACATGTGCCCCTCACAGAAATAGAGTTACCCGATCACACACAAAAATAGTTTGTACATTATAACATGTGTGGGTGAATCAATAGAATTTCACTCACTCTCACAAAGAATTCACATGCATCATGTAATGACCCATAAGCTTGCCCTTAGTGTTTTATTCCACTAATTTAAGGATGTGTGAATGTAAGATCAAGTAGGACTTAATGGGTTGTAATGTAGGCTAAGGGACGGGTAGGTATTATTATGGCCAGTAATAGTGACTATCTTTCCTAAGCGCTTTTAATACATTACGCCCTCTTTACGAACTTCTCTTCCCTTACTTTATCTTTTTCTCCTTTCATCTTTCTTGTTCCTCTTATGTTTCCCCATTTCTTTAGGCACCTTTAACTTATCAGTAAGGAGCTCTATGAATAATTTTTCATTAATTTGTTTTCTTGCTCCTTACTAATAATCAACATTTTCACACGAGTGCCCCTTTTGTCCTTCTCACTTCTACAACTTGCTACTTCTCCTTTCTTTTCATTCTTCTCACTCCCTTACTCCTTCGAATTTTTCCATTCAAGCGTTTGGGAGTTTTGGCTCAAACACAAGGCTAATGAAAGAAAAAGGATTAAGCTTATGTTGCAGCTGTCAAAGAATAGGCTCAAGGCTCAATGGGGCTAACTAGGATTAATTTTTCAAGGTAGGTAAAATGAGGGATAAGAATTGGTTCATTCGAAAAAAATGCCTAAATCATCTCCTACAATTCACATCCTTCATTTCGTTTTATAAACACACCAGGCAAGTTCTAGACAATCCACAATGGCACAGAATACTCAAAAATCTTACACTCATGGCACATGCTCAATTCAAGACACATTCATCAGACTCTTACTCAGCTAATCACAAGAATTCAGAATTAAGCTTCAATTATATTGAGTCAAATTCAAGAGCCTAAGCATCTCACACAAAGTTATACACTTGCATGCTTCACACCGAACATACTTGCCTCTTACAACCATTTATAGCACATAACAAGAACATCAAGCACCACTTAGTTATGGTTTCAAAAACCAATCACCTACCGACTAATTTTTCCTCAAGACGGTCGTCATCCATCCATCGTCGGAAACAGTCCCTAACTATGCTAAAAACTTTATATACAGACAAAGAAAGAAAAAAAAATTTCTATTATTCGGTTCAAAGACCCCCCCCCCCCCGTCGGAAAAGAACCGACAAGAAAAACCAACGGGTGATGAAGTCATGCTTGATTCACAAAAATTTGTCAAAATTTTCAAATTTTCAAATTTCTCACCAGCTTTTACACAAGCATTACATTCACCAATAATCGTTAAGCACAGAAAATTTTGAAATTTCCCTCACCCCACACTTAAATCATGCTATGTCCTCATAACATCAAATTAAAGGTTACAAAGGGTGAGAAATACTCCCTGAGGCCTTTAGGCTTAGCTAACGACATGCCTCTCTTCAACTTGCACAAGTGGGTGTTCAACCCCACACTTTGTCTCTTCCATGCTTGTTAGCTTCCTCTTCCACGGGTACTCAGACTTCCCCTCCATCTGCGCTTAACTTTCCACCAAAACAACACAAGATGAAAATAAACAAAAATTAACTCAATTGCAAGTACTTAAAATGGTACTTGTGGTACCCTTGGGTTGCCTTCCAAGTAGCGCCTTATTTTACGTCGTGGCCCGACGTGGACTATCCTTTTCAGGACATCCTCATACCTGGGTTCTCTTTCGAGAACCATCTCCTTTTCTTTTGCTGTTTAGAGGAAACAGCCTCCACTCTGCTCCTCTCTTTCTCCAACTTCTTCTCTATTTGAAGTCCTTTATCAGACTCGGGCTGAACACTTGTCATTACCTTCGGCCCTGCACCTGTGGAATCCCCCACCCCACACTTATCCTCTGCCAACACACTAACCTGACAAAGGTTTCTATAGTGTGCAGATGGGTTCATTTCTTGGTACACGCAGAAGATTTCTTCTTCATCCTCAACCCTCATTTTCAGGGTCCCTGCTTTTAAATCAATCACCGCTCCTCCAGTGGCCAAGAATGGTCGTCCCAAGATCAGGGGTACCTGGTCATCAACCTAAAAATCTAAGACAATAAAATCAGCAGGTATAATGAACTTACCTACTTTGATGAGAAGGTCCTCTATTATTCCATCAGGTGTCACTCGCGACTTGTCAGCCAGCTGCAGCATCAACCTTGTTGGCCTTGGTTGTCCCAACCCCAAGGTGTTGAATATGGATAGGGGCATTAGATTAACTGCCGCCCCCAAGTCACATAAAGCTCGTAGCACCTCAGCTTTACCAATTTGTATGGGGAGGGTAACACTCCCTGGGTCTTTGAGTTTCTTTGGCATTTTGCTCAATACCCTGTAACTGCACTCCTCAGTCAGTGCTACCGTTTGGACATCCACCAATCTCACTTTGTTCGCCATCACGTCCTTCAAGTATTTAGCATACTTGGGCATTCCCTGCAAAACATCAATAAGAGGCAAATTTATGTGAAGTTCTTTGAAACTCTCAAAGAACTTTTTGAAGCATTCCTCCTCCTTGCTCTTTCTGAATTTCTGAGGGAATGGTGGTGGTGGTCTTTGTGCTGGCTGCAATGGAAGTCGTGAATTTTGTTGCCCAGCACTCTGATTATCTCCATGTTGATGGATGGTCCTGGTCTAACCAACTCCGGCTGCACCTCTTTGCTCAGCTCTTTTGGCACTGCATCAGCTAATTGCCTACCACTTCTCAGACTGATGGCATTGATCTGCCGGGGGTTAGGATCTGTGTCGCTTGGTAATCCCCCTTGCGATCTCATGTTTTGAGCAGCTGCTATCTGACCCACTTGTTTTCAAGATTTCGGGTGGCTACTTGCTGATTCATTAAGTCTGTTGCCATCCTCGCCTGATTTTCCAATAACTGAGTCTGGGTCTCCATAATTTTCTGCAATGTTTCCTCAATGTTGCTACTCAATTTCCCATCATTCTGCCTATTCTGCTGATACTGCTGCTGTTGAGGTTGCATAAAATTCTGCTTTTGGTTTCCACCCCAAGAAAAATTCGGGTGGCCCTGCCAATTTCTGTTGTAACTGGTTTCAAAATTCTGATTGTTGCGCTGCACATTACTAACAAAATTGACTGACTCCGGATTGGCTCCACAAGATTCTGCATGGTGCCCATTATTACCACAAATTTCACACCAACTCGGAGCTTGCTGAACTGCATTAACCTGGCCCTGGCGTTGGTTCATACTCAGTTTATTGAACTGAGTCATCATTTGATGCTGGAATGAAGCTAACTGTGCTGCCAAGGCATTCAAACCATCTACTTCCATCAACCCTGGTCTCTTTCCTGCCCCTCTCGATGACTCGCTGTGCCACTCTGGATTTCCTTGTGCAATTCTGTTCAATAAAGTGTACAACTCATCATATGTCTTATCCAAGGCTTGCCCACCCGATGCAGAGGCTAGCAATATTTTGTGTGTGGGTCTAGACTTTCTACAAAGGTATGAGCCAGCACTTCATTTGATTGCTGGTGATGAGGGCAATCTCTCAACAATGACTTGAATCTTTCCCAAGCCATATATAGGTTCTCATCAGGCCTCTGCTTAAAACTGAGTATTTCACTTCTCAACCTTGCAGTTTTGCCTGATGGGAAGAATCTGATAAGGAATTTCTTAGCCAAGTCATTCCATGCAGTTATGGAGTTCGGTGGCTCAGCCTTCAGCCACTTCTTCACCTCTCCCAACAGTGAAAATGGGAAGAGGGTCATTCGGACATAATCTGTGGACACGCCGGTGGGGACAAACGTGTCACTAATCTCTAAAAAGCTCTGTAGGTGCTGCTGCGGGTCCTCATGTGCCATCCCAGTGAATTGACCACTAGAATGTAACAGCTGCACCATGTTCCGTTTAAGCTCAAAGTGCCCTCCAGGCTCCGGTTTAAGAATGCTTGATGTCACATTTGTCGCTAGTGGGATAGCCACTTCGCGAACTGGTCTTGCTTCCATTTCTTCGGATGACAATTGTGCTTGTCCCGCGGGTGGTTGTTGTTGTACCTTTTCTTGAAGTCTCTTCAGCTTATGCTCTAGAGCTATTCTCCTTTGCAAATGGAATTGACGTTCAGGTTCAAGCAACGGTTCCACAAGCTCTCTATTTCTAGCCAGCTCGGCAGGACAACCTGTCACCTGCAAACAAACAGACTAAGACCAAGTTTTTCAACACTTAAGAGAAATTTAAAAATCACACAAAAATAGATAAATTATCAAAACTTCGCCAAGTCCCCGGCAATGGCGCCAAAAACTTGACGTGCCCGATTCGCGCGTCCGCAAGTGTACGGGTCGTGCAAGTAATATAGTGGCTCTTTTTAAGAACCGGATTGTCGAACCCACAGGGAATAGACCCATTTCTCTAACTATCCATTTCTATTGTGATCTTAAATACCTCAAGTGTTGGTTATAGACATTTTCGATTGAGATTAATTAAGTCTAAGTTTGGGTCAACGAAATATTCTGAAATCACTCTAGGAGCAACATAGAGTTAAAACCAATTAATCATGCGATCCTACGATTTGCAATGGGTTAAGCATGGAACTATCAATTGTTATTTCACATAATTAGAATTGCATGTTTATGGTCTTTCGAGCCTCTAAACACGGCAATCTAGCCTCACTGCATCATTGTGAGCGAGGAGTTTAATTTTCTAGTCGCGGGCAATCAATTATGTTGTGGTTTACGGGGAAACAATTAGGGACTTTCGTACGTCTAACCATTTAACTCAACTTAGCCTCACAACTACTTCTTCGAGTGGTGATGTGACATCCCAAGTTGGTCTTTCATAACCCCCGTGTGTCAACCAAGCACGGTGTTAGGTATATTTCTATCCTGACACAAAAATCTCTCCCGAGATACAAACATGCTCCTTACATTCTCATGTCCTGACCTAGGTAATGCTTTCTCAAGCTATTACTCAAGCTAACAAATATGCTTTCATGGTGATCAATCATAAAAACAACCAACAATCCAGAATGCAAGACGAAAACAACAATCAATAACTTAATTCCAAAACAAATTCATAAAAGCACAATCATAATTCATGGCTTCAACCCTAGAGGAAGGGTTCTTGCCATTCATGTTCGTAAAACTACAATTAACTAATACTAAACTAACATACTTACATGAATTTGGTAGATGAGAAGGGAATTTGATAAACCCTAGATGAGTTCTCCCACTTCTCCCTTCACTCCTAGGTGGTTTTTCAGAATAAAATCGTGACCCCCTGATTTTAGCAGCTAAGGGTCCTATTTATAGTAAATGGAAAACGTGCATAATTTAGCCTGAGAGGGAACGACTCCGTGTCACGGAGTGCATCGCAGAGCACTGCCTCCGTGACACGGAGACAACGCGAAAGCTCTCTGGAAATTACCTCAGGAAACCAAGTTGCCGAGGGTTGCCGCGCTGGCCAACGTGGCACGCTGCCCATGCAGCGCGTTGGCAAGCTGCTGTCGCGCAGGCTGCCTAGCGTGACACGGCGCTGCCGCGCTGGTTCTCTGCCTCCTGCTGCCTGCTGCTGCCTTTCCTCGTGCACTTGGCAAGGGCGTGGCACGGCGCTGGGCGCGGCACACGCACAGCGTGGCACGCTGCCTGGCGCGGCCAGCCTTGCCAATGCATGCCCTTTGTCGACTTTTCGCCAGTTGCTTCCACTTCATTCCTTCCTTTCACCAACTTGCGAATTAGTTCCTCAAATGCATTATTAACCTACAAAACAAGGACTAATCATGTTGGTTAGCACATATATTCACATTTATATAAAATCACATCAGATTATGTAAAATAACTTAGATAAACAAGACTATATTAAGGTAAAAAGCGTATCACGGGCTTGCTATTTTGCCCGTGATCATCTATCACAGACTCGCCGGTAGCATGACTCAATCTGGGTGGTAGTAGATTAGATGACCAGGTCAACTCACTTTCTCCCAATCAAAACCATAGATTAAGCTAAGGACTATGCTAAACTTTATATTCGAGAGTTAGTCAGACTTCATGATGTACCCTTGTCCATCATTTCAGACAAGGGAGCTCAATTCACCTCCCATTTCTGGAAGTCTTTTCAGAAGGACTTGACACTCAGGTCAAATTTAGTACCTGCTTGTCATCCGCAGACCGATGGACAAGCTGAGCGGACCATACAAACCTTGGAGGATATGCTGACAATATGCGTTATTGATTTTAATGGTAATTGGGATGACCATTTGCCTCTTATTAAATTTGCGTACAATAATAGCTACCATTCCAACATTCAGATGGCCCCATTTGAGGCATTGTATGGTAGGAGGTGTAGATCTCCTATAAGTTGGTTTGAAGTCAGTGAAACTACTTTGATAGGGCTAGACTCGGTACACGAGGCAGTGTAGAAAGTTTAGCTCATCCGAGAGAGATTGAAAACAGCCTAGAGCCATTAGAAATCCTATGCCGATGTGCGAAGAAGAGAGTTGGAGTTTTCCGTTGATGACTGGGTATACCTATAAATTTAACCCATGAAAGGGGTGATGAGGTTTGGAAAAAAGGGGAAACTCAGTCCTAGGTATGTGGGACCCTATAGAATTTTACGGCGTATCGACAAAGTGGCCTATGAGCTAGAGTTGCCTTCAGAACTAGCAACTATACATCCAGTTTTTCATGTATCGCCTTTGAAAAAGTGTATCATAGATCTAACCTCTGTGGTGCCATTGGATAGTGTCGCAGTCAAGGATAGTCTCACCTATGAGGAGGTACCAGTCCGAATCATGGACCGTCAAGTTATTAGATTGAGGAATAAGGAAATAGCTTCAGTCAAAGTTTTATGGAGGAATCAGCAAGTTGAAGGATCTACGTGGGAGGCCGAAGCAGATATGAAGGCCAAATACCCACACCTATTCTCTACCGACTCTGTTATAGCTTGATATGTAAAATTTGTTTTAAGAACTGAACTAGTTGTTGAATTCAGTTCATGTAAATAAATTTTCTATCTGACTTTAGTTGTGTTTATGGAAAGAAAAATTCAGTTCTATTATATTCTCTGAAATGGAGGTAGTCATTTGGGTCGTTTTGAAGTTGCAAGTGTACTATTTGAGTACCTTGATTGTTAGTTTTCTAGTTTCTGTGACTATTCTAACATTCGAGGATGAATGTTTCCTAGGGGGAGATATTGTAATGCTCCGGAAGCTCAAAATTAATATTCGGGACATAAACTATAAAATTCTGGAAAACTGCAGAAAAGTTTCAGAACGACCAACCTGATGGGTCGTTAAGGGACCCAACAACTCATCAGGTCAACCGTGAGGAGGATGCCAAGATGACGAGTTAGTGTTCCCAAGGGGAAACTTCACGAGTCCTGGTTAGGATCCACGACCCGTTGAGTCACTCGTTGCCAGGACAAAGCCCAAAAACTTGAGAATTTGGCAGTGTACTTGACGGGTGGTCACCACGAGGCATTGTCCGTAAGAACGACTCATTGAGTGATTTGTTACCAGCCTTGTAATATTTTTTCCAGGGGATCAGACAGTGTGGTCGACGACTGGTGACCACGAGTCGTGTCTAGTGACCGCGACTCATCAAGTCACTCATGGCCACCAACTGAAGATTCCAAGAAGTGTACCTGACGGGCATGACCACAAGTCGTCTTTAGACGCCACGACTCATTAGGTCACCCGTTAGGGGTACCTGACAGTTTTTTCCTGTGAGTTTCTAAGGGCTATTTAGTAATTTTCCATTCTCCCAAGAATTAAACCACTCGTTTTGACTTTGGTTTCAGAAGTTTTTGTGGGGGTAATGGGTCCTTTTCTTCATTCCCCACTCCAACACTTAGAAAATAGACCGTAAGTTCTCTTAGGAATTCTTAGAGCAAGAGCTAGGGCAGTCTCCTTTTCCTCAATTTCTCAGGATTTTCGTGGGTTCTCCATTAGGTAAGTGGGGTTTTAGTAAGGGGATTGTCCTTCCCTTGTGTCCCCAAAGTTCTCCTTAGTTTCTTTTATCAGTTTTAAGCCTTGAGCTTTCGATTATGAGAAGCATTCATGTTTATTTTCGTTGATTTCATTTAGAATGATGTTCATATTTATTGTTGATATAATCTCCATCAGTTCCCTATCAAATTGTCAATGTTACTACAAATATGAATTTAAGCCTTAACCATCGGGTAATGATTTTACTCGTTCAGTTCTCTTTAGTGAATGAAGGATGATTAGGGTTGAGGTTTCTAGAATTTCCTGTATATATATATATATATATATATGTTGAGCAAATATTCTATTGTCGAGAATGACTTTTTCTCTATTGAATGAAATTTCTCATAATTCTTGAATTCGCCTTATATTATGAAATTTGTCCGTGTTGTCGGCATAAATGAGCTCTCTATTAGCTTCTTAGAAATTTAGTCAGTTAAAACTTAGAACTCTATCAGTCTAGACTCAGTAAGAATCATATCAGTCTAGCTTCAGTCAGATTTTAGCAACCTTAGTGTTGTCTAGAAATTCTCAACTAATTAGTTTGACTCTAGTTTTATATTTGAGGTGTTAGTAGTGCCTCCCAGTTTCCAGACGTAGATTTAGATTTTAGTTATTTGGTTCATTAGGTGGTCATGAAATTTAGTTATAGCTCTAACCAGCCGTAGGACCCCAGATAAGTTATTAGTTGTTCTGTAGACGGTTACGATGCTTCTAGATAAGCAACTCTGACCATTCTTAGAATCCAGTTTCAGAATCTGGTCTGATAAGACTCTCAGGGTACATGCAGTTATTCATCCCTGACTAGTATTAGGCCCCAGTTCTAAGCTATCAGCCTAGTAGTTCAGATTAGGTGTTCCAGTGGGAGTAGAACTTAGCACCGAGTGGGCCTGAGTTCCAGCGCACCAAGTTCCTAGAACTACATTGGCAGCGTAGGTTTCAGTATTACTTGGCCTGATTGGCCCCAGATATTTTTTTGTGATCACTCAGTTCATGCCTTTATACCCTGGCAAGGTATATTGGGTCCTACCGGTGGGGTGTATACATTGGACTCCATGTCTAGCTCACATGGTTATATGTCGGTTATAGACTCTCCCACCAGTCAGTCCAGTCCAGTCCAGTATCAGAATAAGTAGCTCAGTTCAGTACACTATCTTAAATTCAGTGTTCCATACTTAGGGCATGTCCTGGACCATCAGACAGTGTCATCTTGACCATTTCAGATTACACCAGTAGTTCAGTTCAGTTTACCTGTTGGTTATGGCGTGTCATTGTAGTTCAGACTTTATATTCAGTATGTTTCTCCCACTTACTCAGTACATTCAAAGCACTGACGCATGCTTTTCATGTTGTATCTTTTCATGATACAGCTGTAGGTTCTCAAATTCAACACAGATAGTTACTTTAGTTTCAGAGCATTCCATTTCAGCAGATCAGAGTGTGAGTCCTCATCATTCGAGGGCCTTATATATTTACTTCAGTTGGTATGGTTTTGTATAGACTTAGTGTTAGCTGGGGGCCTGTCCTAGCAACTTCTTAGTAGTTGGCTTTCAGACCGGGCATATCTTTCATATTTGTATTTCAAATATATCATTTATTTCTCTACTTTCAGTCTTTACATTTTCTTAAATTAATAAATTTGTTATTTAAAAGTTCCGCTGTGCATGTTTACTTAGAATGCAAGTGTATGATAGACCAGGGGTTGACTTGGGGTCACTTGTGGCTTCAAGTACCATGTTACGTCCAGGGTCTAGGCTTGGGATGTGACACCTTATCACCCACAGACCAATGGCCAAGTAGAAGTTTCAAATCGAGAAATCAAATCTATCTCGACTAAAACAGTCAACTTAAATAGATTGGGCTTGAAATTTAGATGATGCTTTGTGGGCATGTTAGATTGCATTCAAGACCCCAATTAGGATGTCCCTATATCAACTTGTTTTTGGAAAATCATGCCACCTCCCTATTGAATTAGAACACAGCCTTGTGGGCAATGAAAAGCTTGAACCTTGAATAGGGGAGAGCTGTCCAAGGGCAAGTACAAAATCTACATGAGTTGGATGAATTTAGAATGAGGGCATATGAAAATGCGACTATTTACTAAGCTAGAATGAAACATTATCCTGACCAAAAAGTTTTGTAGTGTAGCTTTTCTCCAAGGGACTGGGTGTTGTTGTTCAATTCACGGCTGAGACAATTCCCAAGGAAGCTAAAATCCAAATGGTCAGGGCCATTCAAGGTATCTCAAGTTTACACAAACAGTGCCATAGAGTTGCAAGGACAAAATGGGGGTAAATTCAAGGTGTATGGTGAATGAGTAAAGAGATATCTGGGGGTGTTGGAGGATGTTGGACGAACCGAGGTCTTATACCTAGATGAACCATAAGATATAACAGACCTGCATTATGCCACGATGTTAGCTAAGGTGCTTCTTGGGAGGCAACCCAAGCATTTTTATTTTCCACTCGTATTGAACATTTTTAATGCATTCTTATTTTTGGTTTTTGTAGGGAGGTTCACTTTAAGGAAGACAAGGATAGGTCATTACCGGTGCTACATCAGCGGAATGCCAATGCTAAAGCACTAGACGCCGCCCTTTCATAGGTAATGCAGTAGAATATAGGGTAAATTGGGAGGCAATAGGCGACTCGCCGACAAGAGGCTAACTTCACTTCACGAACTGCTGATGGGTCTTTGAATCTATCTAGTGCACCTAGGGGTGCAAAGTCTGTCCTACAACTCATCCGGTGAAGCACCACTACAAGGCACGAACCGCCAACAAGTTGCTGGTCTCAACCAGTGTACCTAGGAGTAATCTTAACATTGGTGTATCACCCAGCTAAATGCTCATGCCACTCCATGCGTTGCTAGTCATTCTACAGTACTAAATCAGGTCACACAGGTAATGTCATCGACAACCACATCAGCAAATCACTGGTTCACATCGACGACCATCGGTATGCCCTAATCTGGGTTTATATTTTTATCAAAAGTATGACTGGTATTAGACCTAATAACCCTCAAATACCCTTTTTCCAACTATCTCTCATCTTCCCAATGAACCATTCTTCCACCTAATCTCCTTTAATGACCACCTCCCTCCTGCCCAATCAACTCTCCCTCTGTTCCCACTTAAATACCACTCCCTATTTCTATTTTCACATCATCGCCACTTCTCCATATTCAAAAATACCATTAGTAGGCATAAGTGCTAAGCTCACACCATTTGTTCCCACCTCCCAATTTGGTGTGGTTTCTTTAGCTCATGCTCTAATTATGAATGAACACCCTCCATTATGCATGTTTTGAGCAGCTATCATTGATGTTTCATTTTTATTTGATTATCTCATGTTTTATTTTCTGATGTATGATTGTATTTGTTTTTATGTGGTTTCTATGTTTTATTTGGTGATGTATGAGTGAAGTTTGAGTAATCCCGAGTGTGTCACCCTCACAAGTTGCCTGATGATAGATAGATTGACACCTTTCTTAAGGGCAATTTTTTGTTGTTAAATTTGAATGAATTTGTGTGTATCAAAGTATGGGGAACCATGTAGGTTTAACTGTATAAGAGTCCTCCCATAGGCAAATCGCCGGTTGTGTTCGGCAAATTTCTAGTCAAATTGCAGGTTCGATTGAACAATTCTAACTTCTGTCAAGAACCCATAGTTTAGCGGTGCTTGGTGATTCAGGACTGCTAATCCGCCAATGGGGCATCGACACTTCGCCATTCCGCATTCTCCTTTCGCCGATGGTTCACCAATGTTACCTGGATCACTTCTTCTTTACATTTGATTTTTATATATATAATCTGAGTATTCTTTCGAATGTGTGCATAATTCTAACCTTAGTTTGCAGCATCATGTCCATATTCAGACAACCAAGAAAAATCATCACTGAGCAATAGCAACGCACCAAGCCTATTTTTTGATGAGGCCCAACGTATAACGCTTAATCGCTTTGGGCTGGCTAGAATGTAAGAGTATTACATCTCTTTTAAGGATAAGAGATCCATCCATCCAGAAGCTCAGTTTGAGGTAGTCTTTAAAAAATGCTTTCCCTGATATTTACTATCAGATTGGCATGCGCAATTGGGGTCCATTCACCATACCTATCAACCCCTACTTTCATGAGTTAGTGTGGGAGTTCTATTCATCATACAAGGCGCGGAAATTGTTCAGGTCTGTTCGGTTGGTATTATATATTATAAACCGACACGCAAGTGCACGTGGTCAAACAAGTAATAAAGTGACTAAGTAAGCCAAGTATCGATCCAAGGAGGCTCAGGGTATGTAAAATTTGCCTAAGTATACTATATTCTTATCTTACTTCTAACTATGCTAACAACAACGTAACCAACAGTTAATTGAGTTTTTGTTTATAAAATATATACTAAAACTACTAACAATTATTTACTTGTGAATTTAAACTATGGATATGAGCATGCCAAGGTTAAGAACAAGTAATGAATTCGATTGTAATAATAATTCGGTTAATCTCTTGTTCATGTTGCTAGCCAAGAACAGTAGCCTAGAAATTAAAACTCTCGTATTTAATTTCACTTAAGAATCATAAACCATTCGTCTACATTTCTGTGATCAAATGCAATTTACGACCTAGCAATACAATTTCGGTTCCTAAATTGACTAATACGGCTTTCAAGTATATTTCTATCAGGAAAGCACATCAAAACCCAATTTTCCCAAATCAAGTTAAGAACAATACCCTATTAATTCACAACTTTCCAATTTCTTGCTTTCTCGAGTGAAATTGGACTTTTTAGATGTACATTAATGTCGGCCAAGCACTAATGCAGTAAGAACAAGAATTAATAGAACAACATGAAAGAAGAAGAAGAAAACCATATCATTTACAATCAAAATTCACTGCACATGTTCAAAACCTTAGCAAGGAAGAGAATTAGCCACTCATTTGTGGACTGATCATCCTAACACAAGTGTAAATCATACATACAATTGATTGAAAGAAGAAAGGAAGAGAAGAAATCTCTTAGCTTTTTCGTCCCTCAACTGCTGCTAACCCACGTCCTAGCTCCACCAAGTCTGACTTAATTAAAATAAACCTAAGTGTGCTATTTATACTAGAGGAAAATTTTTCCCGGAATAACAAGCAACGTGTCACGGAGGTCAACGCGGAGCACTGCCTCCGTGACACGGCGTGGATGCGGACCTTCACTGGAAATCCAGGGTCCAGTAAATTAGCCTCAACGTGGCACGGAGGCCAATGCGGAGGCCTATCTCCGTGCCACGGAGCTGTCGCGAGGCCTCACTGGAATTTGCCATTTAATTGCCTCTCCAGGCAGTGTGCCTCCGCGATGGTAGCGTGGCACGGCTCCATCGTGGCCCTATAATTTGTGCATTCCAATGTCTTTTCCACGCTCGTATCCAAGTCCAACTCCGATATAGTTCCAACATGCATTTTAGCTCCTAAAAATCATATTTTCCTGCAAAAAAAATGCTAATCATGTTGGTTAGTATAAATTCACATTTTATTACCAATTACATGAGAATATATACATATTGCACACAAACAAGGCGAAAATAATACTTTTGAGTATCACTTGGGCATATAAATCTACCCAAGATCAGAAATGCATCCTAAAACACAAGGGCCACATAGATACATTGCCATTCCTACCGTCTGTATGGGTGCGTGGCTAACCCATAACTCCATAAGCAATAAATTCCCTCTATTGGGCTGAGCCAATCCAACAAAATTCAGTATTCACAGGAAGGTGGACGATAAAGCGAACTAGTTCCAATGGGTAGCTGACATAATTGCGATATGTCAACCACAGTAGGTCATCTCCAGGAGTTTGATTCATCATTGTGACCTGAAATTTGAAGCCTTTATGTGGCTAGATTTTTTTTGTGCTCGGTTAATTCCTTCTTAGAACACAACAGAATTCCCAATTGAAGTTGCAATTCTTATCGCTTGTATCATGGATCATGTACACATCAATGCAGGAAAGATTATCGCAGATCAATTCAAAAGAAGGGACAAGCAGTAGGCCACATCATTGCCATATCCTAGCCTTGTGAGTATGTTGTATATCCAGGCTTCATGCCCTTTTTTTCAGCCATTGGATAAAACTGTGTGGGCTGATGGTGTGATTACATTGGCCACCAAAACTAATAGAGATTCCCCAGCCATAAAGCAAGCCAAGGGTACAAAGAACAGGACTCAACCATCACTTTCTATGCCCTCTAGCACACCTGAAGGCCAGTTTCAAGAAGTTGAGGCTCCCGCCACCACACCTCCTGACTTACACAAAATAACACAAATGGCTTAAGTTCATGATGTGGCTATACTTACTGGAACTCCACCTGCCAGCAACCCAACCCCTCCTAAGCCAGCGGCGGTGACTTTATAGCCCGAGGCACCCCAGATCCCGCCTGATGATTGGGGGTGGAGTATGACAATGTATTGGAAATGGTGTTGGATGAGGAAATATATCATAGCCAACCACCACCGCCTCCAATTCCCGCTGTGTACAAAGTAGATCCATCTTAGAAACCCAGTGGGGTAGATACCACTTCACACCATGAGCTTCGCACCCTACCAGATAAATGGGTGGTCCCCGGACCTGGGAAACCATTGGAAATCCCACCTAATCCATTGATGCCGACTGCTGAGGAAATGGCTTCTTCATATTTTGATGCAGCCACATATTCCTTGGGCCCTCGTTCCAATCGATAATTCTATTAGGATATCCCTTTCAACTTGCTGCTTTTCTTTTCGTTCCATTGGGGGAAATGTCTGATTTGAGGTAGGGGAGGGGCGTGTATGTCTTACAACATCACGAAATGAATGATTTTTGCATGTTAGTTAAAAAAAGGGTCTTTGCTTTGAATTGTTAAATATTATATTATGACCAATGTCTTTTGTTAGCCTGTGTAAATAGTAGAATAGTAATCAAACTCCAAGGGTTTTCTTCATACCACAGTTCTTTCCCAAGGAGCATTTGTCTTTTTCTTTTCTCTTTGTTGTCGAATTGGGTTGGCACTTCCCAATGATAGATTATGAGGAGACTCTCTTAAGGGAAAATGCCATGTCATTCTTGAGTCTTTTGTGGAGCTGGTTTGAGAAGTACCACCAAAAAGATTTTTGAAATGAAATTTTGAAATGTGGTATGAAAATGAGAAAGGAAGAATGAGAATTTGAAATGAGTATGTAGCACTCTTTGTCATACATTGTTGATTCCTCATTTGGCTTATGAATTTGCATGTTCTAATGTCTTGAGTTAAGATCTTGTGTTGATAATGACTTTTGTGGACACTTTAGGTGTGCTGCCTTGTGTGGTAAGGATTTTTGTTGATCTCATGCATAGATTCTTGTCTAGAAATTTCCCTAAGTGTGACTCAAGGAGAAATCCTAGATGTAACTGCACTTAGAACATGATCTTAGGCTCTTTTTCGTTAAGTCACTTCACCCAAAATGAGCACCGTGAACATTAACCGTGATAGCCAACATTTGAGCCTTGAACCCTTTGAAAACACATTACAAGCCTAATGACCATTTTTAATCCTTCTCTTTGTCAACAATCCTCCCTAATTTCTAGTGATGAAACAATGAAAAGTGGGGCTTGAAGCCCATGAAATGGGGAGCAAGAAGGGAATGAATGCGAAATGAGACAAAAGCCCAAGTTTGGGGGTTAGCAAGAGTGGGGGAAAAATGAGAAGCTTAATGTTGAGGTATCACCAAAATTGTGATGAGATGAGTGAATCAATGAGGTGAAAAACCTCGAATCATCAAAAGAGGAAGAATAGATAATAGGTTCTATCTCTTGCATAGTTAAGCATAAATCTAAAATTCACAGATGTTATAAGGGTGGCTCATGTTACACAAAAGACGAAGATGATGAACAAGGAGAAATATGGTGGAGTGATCTAAATAAGATGTTAGGATACTACATGCATTTGTAAAGGAATTAGGGAGGCATTAGTCACTAAAGCCAAACATTTACCCATCCCTTATCCCTAGCCTTCATTACGACCTGCAAGTCCTAAGTAATTTTGAGTGCAGTTGCTCTACATTAGTGGTGAATTACACAAAGGGAAAGCTTATTGGTCGAGCTGTGTGCATGAAGATTTCTTTTGGGAGAGTGAGCATGATCATCTGTTCCTACAATACCTTGTGTGTATGCATTGATTACATGGTAAAGAATAGGGATTGTCTATTCTGTGAGTGGCATCATTCCTTTTGAGGACACAATTGCATTAAAGTAAATGTGTGAATAAGGCATGAAAAGTACAAGCTCTAAAGCAAACTTTGAATGTGCAATGACTATGAATTGAGATGCTATGTGTACTACGTGGATAAGCTATGCCCTCATTTTTCAAAATGAAAGCTCTTGGGAATCATGTTTTTGAATTGTGGTGGCCTCTTGAAACTTTTTCATTTTTGTTTTTGGGGAAATTTGCATCTCTTTTTCTGTGAGTTGGTGAGCATTTTTGGGTTGTCATGAATTAAGTGGTCAGTGATGTATAAACTTGTGTACAGTGGCATGTTTCTCAACTGATAAGAATTGCATTAGTTGAGGACAAGCAATGGTTCAAGTTTGGGGGTTTGATGAATTGGTAAGTTACCAACTCATTAGGCTTTTAAGCATGAGCTTTAGCTTAGTTTTCAAGTCATTTAGATGAAATTTATGCCTTTTTTACCTTTATATGTGCAGACATCTGAGTTGAAGAAAAAGAGCAAGAAGTGGTGTAAAAAGAAGGAAATCAGGTGAAAACTGATGCTCCACCGGAGAACACCATCAAAACATCGGCAAAACGCAGATGACCACCGCTCTGAAGAACTAAAGCAACCAGTGGTCACGGACATCAACTGGAGACTCGACGGTTAACTCATCTATAGGTGACTGAACTTGCTGGATCAAGGAGGAAAGAAATCGGCATAGCGCGGTTGGAGGTCGGCGAATCTTCAAAGGACCCACCGAATGGTACTGGAAATCACTGAAGGAGCAGGAGCTGACAGACGGTGGTTCATGGAATATAACCGACAAACCGCCGATACTTTCACAATTGCAAAAACGTTTGAGCAGGGGAAATTGTGTCCAACACTTCAAAAGAGCAAATTGGTTTCCCTATCTTTGTATATATTTTAGAAGAAAGTACTTCATACATATCATATCATAACTTTATCTTTTTAAACATTCCTTTTACTGAGGAAGAAAGTAGAAATCTATTGGTGGAAATAGTTGAATATTGTTTTTCTTTTCTTCATCTTCTTCCTTAGCAACGTACCACCATTGTTGTAGACATATGTTTGAATTTGATTTTGTTGCTCTTATAAATGAAGTCAATGAGTTTATTACTGAATATGCTCTTCAGTTTCTTAACCATGAGTAGCTAAATCATTAACTAGAAGTGTCTGGTGATGAGTGCTTTATTAGATAGGGTATTGCTAGATTCATCTCAGTATTTCTTAATTAGTGTAAATATACTAAGTTGTCTCCAAATTATAATTGACAATCTATAGTTGCAAATATGGGTCTACCCTTTTCTTACTTGATTACTGCTTAGAAGAATTGAGAATTGAGAGAGAATTTGATGGGGGGGGGGGGAATAGATGTGATGTTGTGGAGTTGGGATAGACATAGCCAAAACCAATATTCACACTCCTAATTAATAACTAATAACTAGAGATAGTGCAACTATTAATCCAACACATGATTGGGCTGATTTAATTATGTCTATTGGTTCGAAAGAACTAGAAAGAGGCATTCATGACGTTGAAAAGCATAGAATGCTCACCCGTCCAAAGTTATTTACAAAATTTCCAATGATGAGATGATCTAGCATAGCCTTGTTTAATTAGCACATCATCTACACCACACCTCTAGTCTCTCTCATTATTGTCTACAACTTTGGTTATTTTGCTATTCTAATTAGCTGAGTTAGAAACTATACCACATTGTTAACATCAAGTTCCCCCAAAATATTTAATGCTTTGTTTCTTTTGAGTGGTGCGAACTAATTTAAATTTACAAACAACACTTGCGTATATCACTTGTTAGTCTCTGTGGGATTCAACCCCAACATCCGTCGGGATATTTGTTTTGATACAATGACCGTTTACGCTCCTTCGTAAAGAAGAGTGTTATTTGAGCGTTATCAATGGACCATCATATTAATGACGGACCATCACATTCACCGTCGTTTGTGGATTCTAATAGGGTGCTACTAGATTAGGAGTGACGGAGCTACTGACAGACCGTCTCCATGGTGATGGACTGTCACCTACTACCATCACCTTTTTTATGAATTTTAGCAAAACCTGATTAAGCTTGATAGTGGAAATGATGGGATGTCACTTGTGTGATGGATCATCAACCAAGCCGTCATTTGATCGTTACATTCAGTGAAATGCCTTATTTGTCACATGCTTTTTCCAGATTAACTTGGACACTAATGGCTTAATTTTTGTATGAAATCATGAAACCTAAGTTTCAACCTACCAGAGGTGGTGCAAGAAAGTGGATTGACAGGGCTTACAATATGTGCCACCTCTGAGATGAAAACACCGACTGCGAAGAGGAAGTAATGCACCATCATCAGGTTACAAAACTAGATCTACTGCTAGACAACAAGCTACAAATCCCTAGTCTGATGAGGGGAATAATTCTTCAGCAGATGGATCTATTTCAAACAGTGATAGCCCTAACTTAGATGAAACGAGTGGCAATGGCGCTTCAGCAGCCAAGTAGAAGACATGATCCAATAAGGGGAGACATCATAAAGTGCAAAACACTAGGGTTCAGAGATAGTCTGCGCTAGCAAGTGAAAAGGGGCTGAAAAACACTTCTAAGAGGGTCTCACTACCACAGGAAGAGGACATCTCAAATGTAGCATTACGGAGGAAGTGATGATCATTGACTCGGAGTTGAACAAATACCTAGCTATTAAGGCCGAGTACAAGTTCTACGGCCTGGGATGGATGATTGAAGCACCAGGTCATTATTATCCTACCATGGTTCGTGAATTCTATGCAAACTATATATCTGTTCTTGAGAGTCTTTCCAAAAAGTGGCAAAAACCATCGGAAGTGCCAATGTAGAAAAGCATACCAGTCGGGGAGAGATGGTAGATATCTCAACAGAGACCATAAATGGAATTCTCTACAGGCCTGACTTTATACCCCTAGTGAACATCGCCAAATTTGAATACCGGATGAGAGCGACATAATCAACATAGCTGGTTGGCATAGGTCTTAATGGATGGACAACCCTTTTGGCTAGTAAACACCAAGGAAATAACAGTTATGTCTACACTGATATTGGCAGCAAAGTTTTGGTAGCCAGTGGTTTGACTTCGACTATTCCCAATAGGGAGAGATAACACTTTCGCTGAAGATAGAGTTGTGCTAGTAGCGAGCCTGGTATCGGGATTCCCATTGAAAATAGGATCTATTATTTCCGATGAGATGAATTGCAGAGCGGTGAATTTATCCCCATCACTGCCCTTTCCATGCTTAATCACCCGGCTATGTAGAGAAGCCTAGGTCCCCATATTGGCTGGAATTGATATGGAGACCTATGCTACAAAGAAGTACGTCTTAGAGAAATCAAAGGATGTATCCTGATATGAGTTAAATCTTCACAAACCAATTCCTAAAGTGTTCGGGCCTAGCGTTCAAAATGCAAGGGCAACGGAAGCATATAATGAGCCAGCTGGAGAAGCCATAGAAGGAGAGTTAGTTTGCCAGGCCGCCCCAATTCATACATTTACACCATCCACTTCTAGTGTGGCTGCGACACAATGGGAGAGAGAATTAGCTGAAACATCATCTACCATGCCTCGATCCTAAAATAGACAGACAAGAGAAGCAATTGAAGCTATTTGTTGAGCAGCTAGGCTCTTTTGTTAAACGAGCCATCACATCCTCCATAGAACCATACAAGCACCTTCATGCTCGCATGGATGACATGGAAGTGAGGGTGAATGGTAGGCTAAAGGACCTCATGGTGCCAGAGTTGGCATGGGTTGCAACTGAATTGAAAAAGGCTCTAAATGACTTTCCAAAGTTAAAACAACATAGGTAACCCCCAGAGTTCTTACTTGCAAAATTTTAGGAGTTCGAGGACGATGCACCCTTCATTGATCTGCTAAGCGAGATGCCTAAGGAAATTGGGAAATGGCCGAGAGATGATGTTAGAGATGAGGGTAAGTTGAAGGAGGCTCTAAAAATATCTAGTACAGAAGCGGAGATACACATTTAGGAGATGTAGGCCAGGGTTGGTGGAGCCTCTTCTAGTTCAGCATCCCCAGTAGAGAGGCATGATATAGGGGCCACAGTTTATTCAGAGTAGACATCTCTTGCCACACTACCTCCAGCTATAAAGGCTGCCCCACGTGATCCTTTGAGCATGACAGTCGCTACTGAAGTCGCTGCTAATAGCTCTGGGTCAATCCACCACATACATCTGTGCCAAACTCTGGTGAAAAGAGCTTCACAAGTTTACCCTATTTCTAGTATGGGAACTTTACCTATATGTGTTGGGGACAATAACATTTTATTTGTTAGGGGGTGGGGTACTTGTGATTATTCCACACTAGTTGATTCGGTAATTGTGTGTTATTTAATCTACAAAAGAAAATTTAAAGCAGTTGTGGAAATGATCATCTTTTTATTAAAAATTGTTGCAAAATGGAGACCCCTACAATCTTTTGATATTACATGTGTGTATTGTTGTAACATATTGACTTTGAAGGATCTATGCTTTACATTATTTATATATTGCTATAGCAACTGTGCTTAAGCTAGGGCATATGCTGATAATTAGTCATTGATAATGCAAATTGGTGCCAACTGTGTGTAAGATTAATTGATGTCATTCTGGCATTGTGCATGCATCTAGAACTTGCTTGGTTTATCTTGTTAAGGTTATAGGATAACTGACTAGGAAAGGATCATAGACCATCTTAAGCAATTAGTCCACTAAGCTTATATGACTACCAAAACAATGTAAATAATCCCTTGATACCTGATTTTTAGCCTGATTGATATGTTCATTTCATTAGACTATTACTATACCTATCTTTTTTATAAGGAACTTGTTTAGCCTTGGTCCCTCCTTGGGCATTTCATACCCCAACTCAAGCAAATTACCTAAGTTGAGGGTGGCTATAGTAGGGATGCATGTAAAGTTGGGTATGGAAGGTAGAATCAGCTAATTGAAAACAAATGGGAATATGGTGTGGTTGATGTAGAAAAGAGAACAAAGTCCCAAATATCATATAAAAAAGGTGATGTTTTGATAAAGAAAAGGAAAATCCAAATAAAGACCGCACCCATGAGTTGAGATGGGAAAGAAATAAAAGAGAATAAGGGGAATTAAATATGAATGGAGCAAGTGAAATAGCATAGCAGTAAGGAGGGTCAAGTCACTTTATCTATATGTACCATACCTGTCCCCAAGCCTACATTACAAGCCAAGAAAGTTCTATAGTTATCCTGATCATGCTCCCGATGAACCTGAAACAACGATGAGAAAGGAAAGCTTATGGTTTCGTATGTGCATTGTTTTGAATTTTCTTATGAGAGCGAGTGTCTTGTTCTAAGTCCCTAGGCAAACAACTTCGAATGTTATTGGGACTTCCTTGTGATGAGGGCATTGCAAAAGAATTATTGATGGTTGGTTGTTGGGATAGTTGTTGTTGGTGTATGTAAGGTACTATGTTGATGTCATCATGTCAATTATAGATCCTCATTAATCATTACGTTTAATGAATGCCATCTGTTTATGTCCTAGTTGAAAAAGGGGAGTGTTAAATACGAAACAATCTACTTTGAGTATGACAATTGTTGGTATTATCAAAAAATTTCTTTTGCTTTAATAAGCTGTCTAGTGTGTTGATTGAGGATAAGAAAATATTTTAAGTTGAGGGTGTTGATGTACCGATATTTGACGACACATTGGATGCTTTTAACAATGATTTGATGCAAGTTCTTGAGCAACTTTTGGTTATTTTGATGGTCTTTTGTGTGTATTATACAGGAACATAAGGCAAAGAAAGGAAATGATGTGAAACAAGCTGAAACAACAACGTGATGGCCTATCTGACGGGTTGTCACCTCCAACGTCAAGCCCAAAAAAAACAACACAAAAAGAAGTGAAAGTGACGGTCCGTCACCCTCCGACTGACCATCACAACCACCATCACATAGATGAATAATCAAGGGCGCACTGGATATGGAGCGACGGATCTAGTGACAGACTGTCACCATTGCAATGAATTATCAAGTGCACCGTCAAAAAAGTAAAGATTTGCTACTTCACCGGATAAGAGTGATGACCCAAATGATGGAGCATCACATGGCCGACAGTACATCACCTTAGGCGTCACCTGAGAAGCAGGACACCAATTTTTAGTATAGTTTTTGAGTTATTTTAGACTACTAATAGCAACTGCTAGGTTTTTTTGGGTATCCGGTTTTTTTAGAGAAAAAAACGATTGGATTGGTACTTTGAGGGGAGAAAGACGTTACTTTTGAGGGAATCATAGAAGAAATATTATTGAGTTTTTGGAACCACAATCAACTTTTAATCACTTCATTGAAATTTAAACCTTCTTTGATGAATATAATTGTTGTTGTGAATGCAATGACAATGTGTGGAGAAGATTCATTACTAGAGTTGTGTGACTCTTGATAGACTGACATACTGAAGGTGAATGATGCAGGGGCTAATTGATGGTAAATGTGTGTATTACTAGTGTCTTCATTTTGAAAAATTTCTAATGGTGGCAAACATTAGAACAAGTCCTAGATTTGACATACTTGAGTAAGGAGTATAAATCCTGAAGAAAAGGGATTGGTATTGGGTATTGAAGGTGTCAAACATTGACTGATGATTATGCTGTAATAAGATTAATAAACGTAGGTTAATTCTTGTAACTCATTTATTATTACTCTTAGTTTGAGAAGATAAGTGTGACACCTATCTGAATAGGTTGAGAAACGTTTGGATAGGATAACCGAGTTAACAACCTAAACGCTTAGCATTAAATGAGTTCACTGTGGTCATTCATCAAACGCTATTAGGAAAGCCGTGATGATCACAACCCTAGCTTATTTTTTCTTGAGTTCAATCATAATCAATAGTAATTGGTACTTCATGTATTTGACAAATTATAGAGCATTAATTAACTTCCAAACCCCCAACATTACGAAAATATTTGATTAAAAGTAAATAACTGCATAAGACTTGATTTCACCATATTACCCATGGGATTCAACCCCAACCTTATTGGGTTCTATATTTAACTTCGACCGCATCATACTTCTTATCATAGAGGTGTAATTTGCGCTCAACGATAGCTAGAGAATTGGTAAGTAATTACTATATTTAATACCTATAAAAATGTGATTAAATTTTATATATTGTCTAACTTTGATTATATTTTGGTTGCAGGCCAAAAGATTGGTTTGTGACCCGACTCAGGAGGATCTATTTTGGGCTATCCATGTAAAAAAGAAGAAGAACGAGTCTGATTCAGACACATGGGTCGAACAAAGAGCTGAACAAGCTTATGTAAGTTCATACATCTTGTATATAAATAGTAAATGTTAAGTTTAATTTGAGAAACCATATTATACTAACTTTTTTTTTATTATGTAGATGGATTATCAGCGACTCTTGTCTGAGTATAGCCAGACTAAAAAATCCTATGGTGGGTCCACCCAGCCTTCGCTGGATGTCTCTACCCAGATTTGGACTGAAAAAGTGGCTGGGGGGAGGCAAAAGGCGAGAGTCTATAGCCTAGGATCTAGGAACCCAGTTCGACGAATTCAATCCGGACTGGAAGGTATTGGCTTTTCTAGCCAGGCCGAAGGTGGTTGATGGTGTTTAGATTGCAGCTATTTCACAAAAAATCAAATAACATACATGTGCCTTGGCAAATGCCAAGGCAAGATGCATTGCAGAGTGTAGGAAAATATGTCATACAATCGAGCCTCTCAAGGAACAAATGAACAGCCTCCTTGCTAGTGGAGATCATAGACGATATGGCCATTCTCCTCCTTTCTCAGATGACGATGAGTTTTCGACAGATAATGAAAACGTCGAAGAGACACCTTAGTTGTTAGGATAATTGAACTTTGAAAACAAACTTTGTATATACATTTTGATATTTTTAGACTTTGTTGATAATTTTGGTGGATATTTAGTGTTGTTTTTGATGTTCTACTTTGATAATTACTATGTTATTATTGTTGTTGATTTGGAATTGTTTTGGTAGCAGTTATTGCTGTATAGTAGCTAAGATTGAATTAAATTTTAGTTTGGTAGGTGGGAATGCAGAAATTGCAGCTTTCTGATGCTGATGCATTTGTAGAAAACAGACGGATAGTGTAGGTAAGTCTGTCAGTTTTCTGCAAAAACACCAGCAACACAAACCCTGAAAATCGACGGACCAACAATACTATCCGTCAGTATGTTCTTCATAACTAAGAACATACTGACGGACACCATCGGTATGTTTAAAAATTTTTAATTAGAAAAAAGATAAATAATTGAAAAAATTCGATGGTGTCCGTTGGTAAATTCTCCCCCCCCCCCGCCCCATTGGATAGCATTTAAAAAATCCACCAAATTAATATTTATTGAACTGACGGACGTCCATCAGTAATAACATAGTTCGTAGGTTTTTTATTTCCAATGAGACAAATTCCAATGATCCTTTTTCCATCGGTTTGTCATTGTTTTTGACTAAAAAACCAACTTTGTCATTGGCATTCATTTTTTGGCTAGTTTTTTGTAGTGGGGAGACCTTGAATAGGTAAAATTTTTCATTTTTGTGAGTAGTGTTAATTTTTTAGGAGAAGAAAATGCTTTTCCCGATGATGGATGGATGATGACCATCTTAAAGGAAAATTGGTCACATTTTTTTCAATTTTAGGATAAAGTCCAAACCACCACTTGTGTGCTCTTGATACTCCACTTAGAAGCTAAGCTAGAAGCAATAAAGTGGTCATCGTGAATGCATAAGATGTGAGAATTCCATGAGATACATATAATTTCTTTAACTTGACTCAAGAAAAAATTCTTAGGGCTTAATAATGAAAGATTCATTCAATTTAATTGTGTGGATATGTGGCCATAGGAATCGACTAAGATCATGATGCCATGAGAGGTAGGCTTGATTTGTTGTGTTTTTTACATAGTGTAATATCTAGAACTTTCCTAAATGTATATAGGTTATCTAGTCTCCAAGGAGGTATGATGTGATTAAGGAATTTCTTTGAAAAACCAATTTTTTCCATTGTTGTTGTACCTTCCTGAACATTATCCCTAGTTAACCCCGTTGAGCCATAAGCCTTAATTTTCTTCTTTGCCACAAAATAATCCTATTCCCATTGTTGTGTAACCTCCATAATTTTTTATCCAAAGATAGTCTGAGGTACTTTGCGAATTAAGAATGTAGGTTCCACTGGGAAGCAGAAAAAGTTAAGGGAAAGGAAAGAAAAAAATGTGGATGGCAAGAGGAGATAATAGAAAGAGCGGTGCCTACACAAAATAACTTGTCTACTTTCTGCTAGAATATAAATGACAGATTTTTAATGGTTGATTATTATTGTTGAACTTATAAGTAGAAACTAGTAGTCACGTAGTATAAAGAGGGGCATGAGAAAAGAAGAGAGGATTAGTGAAGGAAAGGGTAAGGAGTGAGAAGAAGAAAAATGTGGAAAAGAAAGATGAAAGAATGTCTTAAAATGCTTAGGATAGATAGACACTCTAAAATAAAATCACCCAACCTGTCCCTTAGCCGACATTACAACCAGAAAAAGTCCTTACAATCTTACTTTCTTTGAAGTGGTTAAGTAATTTGATTGTACATAAGAGGCAATCCTATGGTATGTTGCATGTGTATGTTACAATTCGAGTGTGGACCCCGGACCTCAACATGGGATCTAGAACAACAAATTGCTCCAAGCTAACCCATGAGATGATATAACATAGAGTATGCGTTCAACACTTTGAATCTACTGAGTATGTAAGGTAAGTAAATCATACTAGTAAAATCAATAAATAGAACATGAATGTAGGATAATATAAAACATAAGATGTCGATCATAAACTAAACGTAGGGATTCTCCAAAATTGTAACATAAAGTTGAATATGACTGTTTTCACATCATAAAGCATGTTTTGAGCAAAAATACTATAAGTCATAATATCATAAGACATTAACACAATACATAGAAATTAAGGAACAATGAGCGATTTTTATAATCGACATACCCCATGGGAGCATACATGGGGCCCGACATGTAAAACCCTAGTTGGAAGGGTTTTCATACCAGGCCAGGGGTAAAACCATGAAAAGGTTTAATATCACTAATGGGTGGCCTATTTGGGCATAGGAGACACTCTCGTGGAGGACCCCATCATGGCTATGTTGGAACCCCGTCCTACTCGGTGCTAAATACTACTCTCAAAGCATATATAATGCTTATATGATAATCATGAAACATGGGTCTATATGGCTAGTTTAAACCATGAAATTTGTAACATGTTAACATACATGAGCCATGATAATGGTGCCGAAGGTCGGCCATATTATATATATACTTGAATTTCATGTAAATCATGTATACTTGAGTAGAACTTCATAACTGGAAATCATAAATAATAAGCTTAAGATTTGTAAAAAAATTCATGCATACCTTGATAATTTATCATAACTTGAAATCATAGGCTCATATACTTTGAAATCATAAAATCATGAATAATTGGATAAAATCATCATAAACTTGAAACAAATCATGAATTCATAAGGAATTTGAGGGTCAATACTACCATAATAACCATAATTCATCAATTGAAACATGAGGGAATCGAACCCATATAATGTTCATAAAAGATTTCATTAAATTGGGTTTAATCCTAGAATTTTCATAAAACTTTAGTGGAGGCTTGAATTCTTGAGTTACAGAAGAAATTGGGCATGAGGGTGGAAGAAATTTCCTATTTATAGCCCTATATACCTGGGTTGAATGATTTCTAAACTTTTCTTGAAGACCCAAGAAAGACTAAAAGAGATTTGATGAAGACCTCTAGCCTTGATCTTGAGAGAGGATTTTCAATCTGCTAGTGTTTTGAAAGAAAAAGGTTGTAGCTAGGTTGAACCTCTTAATACACACTTTATGAAATCCAAATCAATGTTACTTAGGGTTTAGAATCTTAGGAAGTTAAAAAAATACCCCTAGTAAAATGTAATTAAAAAGCTGACTCCAGGTACACGACTCGTACCACCTGACAAGGACTCCTAGTTTCTTCTGTTGTTTGCTAGTCAAAATTTCTGGTTCTCTGGTTCTCCAACCACGCACATCACCATGACTCTTTGTTTCCTACAATAAGTCATACTATATCTCATTGTTAGGGGTCCCATCCTCTACACTTACACCCCACGACTACCTACAATGACTTGTTATTTCCTATAATGAGGCGTACCATGATTTGTGACCTTGGTCCTTCACTCAGCAGATCCAAACAGTGACTGTAATACCATGACTTGTTGTTTCCTACAATGAGTTGTACCTAGACTTGTTACTACATCCTATTAATCGCACTATGAGTCACCATTACTGGACAAGGAGAAGTTGTTGCTTACTATGACTGCTCCTATGACCCATGACTTAAAACCATGACTCGTACGATGAGTTGTTCTAAGAAATTTTGAAGATTTTTCTGCTAATCAAATTCCAAATTCCGAGCCTAATCTTAGGGAACTTTGGAGTGTTACATTATCTCCCCCTTAGAAACATTTATCCTCGAATGGAGACTAAATAAGCTGAAAAGATTGGGAAAGAGCTACAATCACAGAATTGAAAGCTATAGACAGAAAAACTGATGGAGTGACTAACTTCGGACTGAGCTACATAACTAAAGTGAATTCATGAAACATACAAGAA
Organism: Datura wrightii; assembly: GCA_035772735.1. NCBI lineage: Eukaryota > Viridiplantae > Streptophyta > Magnoliopsida > Solanales > Solanaceae > Datura > Datura wrightii. Next base: position 153,884,403 of record JASDFA010000018.1, read on the forward strand.
TGCTATAACATGAATGGAACTGAGATACATGAACTTGACATGATGAAGAACAGAGTACTAAGGAGAAAACTGGAACCACTTGCTAGAACTGAGTCGAAAAGGATAATATGCAGGTATCTAGCTAATGTTGGGCATATTTTCATGCTCAATTGCCATGTTTTCACCCATATTTGATCATGTTTTTAGTTCATAATCATTAATTTATGCTTAAATTCATGTACGTGTGTGTTTTATATGCTAACAAATGATTTTAGTTGATTTGAGCAGAAAACTAAGCAAAATGAACTCAAAATGATGCAAGGAATGAAGATTTGAGAATTTGACGGATTTGGTGCTATGGATGGAACCCCACACCAATTCCCAAGCTTCAGACAAATAAATTCATAGTCTAGTGCTATGGATGGCGCCCCGCACCAGCCCTCAAACTTCAAAGGGAAAAATCTCAAACTAGTGCTATGGATGGGCCGACATGCTAGGCGTATTCTAGAGCTGAAAATTGCTGAAAATTTGACCAAGTTTGTGGTGAGGTAGGAGGAGAAGTGCGCCAAGTCCTTTCCAGGGTGAAAAATTGCTGATTTTTAATCCAAGTCATGAAGGGCAGAAGTGTCATTTGAAGGCTCATCTATATATACGAGGACTAGGTCATTTTTTACCCATATGTTATCCATTTTTAGATAGAGTTTGACATTGTGAAGAGGCTAAGATGCCAGAGAGGAGTCTCAACTTATTTTCTTTTTCGTATTTTATTCATGATAGCTTGTAAGTCATTTGGAAGGAAGACAAAGTTCTACAACTAGGTTTTCTCTTTTTTACTTCATATTTTGTATGATGATGACTATTTATTCATTTCTCCGCTTGTCTCTGAGTGGCTAAACTTATAATCTAGGGTTATGGCTATGGTGGGTGGTTGATTGTTTGAAAGCATAATAAACTTGGTTTTGATTCTTTCCTATGGTTGTTTGTATTTATTTGTTTTAATTTATAATTTATGAGATTGATCACTTTATAAGTAATCTGTTGTCTTTCAATTGAACTTCGGAAAGGGAATCAAAAGTTTCAAAAATAAATACAGAATGGGAATTCAAAGAAGCTTGAACCCATTGGTGATACGATAGAAGTTGTTGTTGAGGATAGGGATATACCCTTCAACCCCGTATAGTTTAGATACAAGTTGGTATAATCGTCGTTTCATGTTCTCCTGCGACAATAGGGATGTAGGCGTTAGGGTGCATGAGATAGTTCTTGGATTCTAGGGATGGTGGCAAGAAATGGGATAGTAACTTGGAATTAACAACGGTAGGAAGATTCATGCTAGTTTAATTACATATGAAAAACTCAACTTGAAACCAACCAAGTGTCATTGCCCTAGGCTTTTATCATTATCGAAATACAATCAAGCTTGTATTTGTTTGTATTTAATCCTTACATTTGAAATTTAATAGTTTAATTTTCCAAAACAATCTCTAATTTATTTCTTTCGTAGATTAGTCAAATCAAAGTGACAAACTTATAACGATTAAATTGACAAGACCCTGTGGGTATAATATCTAGACATAACAATCCTATATTACTTGACAACCACGTGCGCTTGCATGTGCTTTGGTGACATCACTAGCCATCATCTTTACTTCGGCTTCTCACTTAGCTCCCTCAATAAGCTGATTTCTCCACAAAACTTTTACTGAAGCTATTTTCTTGTTTCTCAACTTCCGAACCTAACAATCAAGGATCTGAACTATAACCTCCTCATAAGGAAGGTTATCTCTCACCCCAATGTTCCCTACCAGAACAACTAAGGCCGAGTCGCCAATGCACTTCGTTAATAGAGATATGTGAAAAATCCTGAAGCTAACTCCGTTGGTAGCTCCAACTTATATGCCACCTTGCCAACTCGCCTCAGAATTCTATAAGGACAAACATATCAGAGACTAAGGTTCCTTTTCTTATAAAACCTCATTACTTCCTTCATGGGTGACACCTTCAGAAACACCCAATCATTAACCCAAAAATCAAGCTCTCTCCTCCTAACATCTGCACAAGATTTCTAATGACTCCGAGCTGTTTTCAACCTTATTCTAATAAGTTATAGTTTCTCCATCACCTCATGAATAAAATATAGCCCTATCAATGTAGCCTCACCTACCTCAAAACAACCAATAGATGACCTATATCTCCACCCATAAAGTGCCTCAAATAGAGCCATCTGAATATTAGAGTGATAACTTTTATTATAAGCAAACTCAATGAGAGGCAAGTGATCATCCAACTACCATTAAAATCAATCACACACACTCCTAACACATCCTCAAGAGTCTGAATGGTATGCTCAGCTTGTCCATCAGTCCACCGGTGAAAAGTTGTGCTAAGCTTCACCTGTGTACCAAGTCCCTTCTAAAACGATCTCTAAAACTAAGAGGTGAACTGAGTATCCCTATTTGAGAGGTTGGAAGAAGGGACTCCATGAAATAAAAACAACTCCCGAATGTAAAGCCTAGCATAGTCCTTGGCTGAATTCGTAGTTTACACCAGTAGAAAGTGAGATGATTTGGTCAACCTGTCCACAATAATCCATATAGAGTCATACTGTTGGCGTGTACGAGGCAACCCTGTAATGAAGTCCATATTAATATCTTCCCACTTTCATATGGGAATGCTGATGTGCTGAAGCATACCTCAAGGTCTCTGATGCTCAACCTTCACTTGTTGGTAATTCGAACAATTAGCCAAAAGTTCCGCTATGTCCTTTCTTATGTCATTCCACCAAAACATACATTGGTCACGGTACATCTTGGTGTCACCTTGATGGATAGAATATCAAGATCCATGAGCCTAACTCAACATCCATTCTCTCAAGCCATCTACACTCAAACACATAAATGACCCTGATATCAAAGTACACCATCTTCCCTTTGGGAGAAAACCTCCACCTTCTGATTCTGAATTACTTCTTTCAACTTCATTAGGATAGGATCCTAATTATACCTTGCTTTAACTTTTATCACCAATGAAGATTTTGACCCATTTTGAATGATAACCCTACCATCCAATGAATCGGTAAGGTGAACTCCTAAATGAACAAGCCTGTGAACATCCTTAACCAACTCCTTTCTCCCATTATCGACATAGGACACACTCTCCATGGATAGCCTACTATGAGCATCTACCACTACATTTGCCTTGCCTAGATGGTAAAGGACACTCATGTTGTAGTTCATAAGAAGCTCTAACCATCTCATTTTGCTGCAAATTCAGGTTATTTTGTTAAACACATACTGAAGGATATTGTGGTCCGTGAACACATCCATATGCACCTCATACAAATACTTCCTCCAAATCATCAAAGGAAACACCACAGTTGCCAACTCTAAGTAATGCATCAGATAATTCTTCTCATGAATCTTATGCTTTCTAGTGACATATGCAAAGACCTTACCATGCTGCATTAGCACACAACCAAGACCAACCCTAGAAGTATCACAATACACAAGGAAGCCATCCATGCCCTCTGGTAGGGTCAATACTGGGGCTAAAGTTAGTTAAGTTTTCAACTCCTAAAAACTCTTCTAACAAGCATCCGATCTCTGAAATATGACCTTCTAGGTTAGTTTAGTCAATGGTTGCAATGGATGAAAATCCTTCCACGAACCTCCTATATAAGCTAGCCAAATCCAAAAAGCTTCTAATATCAGTGAGACTGACAGGTCTAGGCCAATTCTTCACTGCTCCTATCTTTTTAGAGTTTACCTATACATCACTAGACACTGCATGACCCAAGAATGCTACTGGGATTAGCCAAAACTCATACTTGCTGAATTTAGCAAACAACTAGTCATTCTTGAGAGTATGCAACAAAATCCTCAAATGAGCGGCATGCTTCTCCTCGCTCTGAGAGTATATGAGAATATCATCAATGAAAACAATCATGAACACATCCAAATACTGCAAAAACACCCTGTTCATGAATTCCAAAAAAGCTGTAGGATTATTCATTTTTCCAAAAGACATAACTACAAACTCATAGTGATCATACCGAGTCTTGAAGGCTGTCTTCGGAATGTCGCTCTCCCTATCTATGAGCCGGTGATCACCAGATTTGATGTCTATCTTTAAAAAGCACTTAGCATCCTGAAGCTGGTAAAACAGGTCATCAATCCTAGGGAGGGGATACCTATTCTTGATTATAATCTTGTTCAACTGCCGATAATCAACGCACATCCTAAGGGAACCATCTTTCTTATGAACAAAGAGAATTAGAGCACTATGGGGACTTACTAGGCCTGATGAAACCCTTATCCAGGAGATCCTTCAACTGCTCTTTCAACTCCTTTAGCTCGGCTGGACCTATTCTATAAGGAGGAACGAATATGGGCTACATATCAGGGAGAAGAACGATACCAAAGTCAATCTCTCCCTTCGAAGGGACTCCTGGTAGATCGTCTGGAAATACCTCTAGATACTCATATATAACAGGAACTGACTGAACAGTGGGGGGTCTCAAAAATAGAATCTTTAACCCAAACTAGATGGTATACACAACCCTTAGAGATCATCTTTCTGGCTTTAAGATAGGAAACAAAGCAACCTAGAGGCACCGCTGAAGTACTCTTTCACTCTAGGACTAGTTCACCTGAAAATCAAAACTCTACTGTACGGGTTCGACAATTGCCTAAGGCATAACAAGCATGTAACCAATCCATATCAAAGATAAAATCTAAGTGATCATATCTATCTCCACTAAGTTAGCTGAGGTGACTTTTTAAAGAATCATGAAAGGGAAATTTCTATATACCCATCGAGCTAAAACTGACTCACTGGTGGGAGTAGAATTGAGAAGGGTTCTGATAGGATTTGAGGACAGACACTTAAACTAATAGCAACATAAGAAGTCGCGAAGGATAATGGAGCCCTGGGTCTAATAATGCATAAACATCAAGATGGAATACGTGTAACACACCAGTGACCACATCAGGTGAGACCTCCTGCTCCTGTCCAGATAATAGTGCATAGAACCTATTCTAGCGCTAGCCACCATCTACACTAGAAGATATGCCCTATTGAAATGGGCAAGCTGCAAGAGCTGCTGAACTAGTGGTTGGGGTACGGACCCCACCATCGCCCTATCTGGCTTAAGGGAAATCCTTGAGTCTATATACAAGTTTACCACACCTAAACCTAACATTTTAGCTAACTAAGCATCGCCTAGGGTGGTTCTTACCGCACTTCGCGTAAGCTGAAAAAGTGCGCTCCCCTGCCATGTTCCCCTTGCTTCTAGAAACTCTGGTGAGACTGTGGGTGATGTCCTTCCCCTAACCTCTACTGGAAGTGCCCATAACTCCCTGTCCTATCCCTTTTGGCCTCTCTCTCTCCTTCATTTTCTCCTCCTCTATCTGCTGAGCATATGTCATCAAGCAAGAGATGTCCATGTCACTGATCTACATGGTAGTCCTAAATGTCTTAGGTAATGAATTTGTAACCCCATTAATGAACTTGCTTATATGAACCATCGAATCAGCCACCATCTCCGATGCATACTTTGAAAACTGGGTAAACTCCAATGCATACTCCTAAACAGTCATGTTGTTCTACTTTATATTGATGAACTCGGCTGCCTTTGCCTCCCTCAACTCCCAAGGAAAGAATCTACCCAAAAAATTAGTAAAAAAATCATCCCAACCAATGGGAACCGCAAAAACTCCCATGCTCTCCTTCAACTGTCGGAACCATATATGAGCAACCCCCTTTAGCTGATAGGAGGCTAAGTTTGCACTCTCCTCTCCAATCACCCCCCATAATCTAGGTGATCTTTTGAACATTCTCTATGAACTCCTAGGGATCCTCTTCCACCTTCTAATCCTAGAACTCTAGTGGGTTCATCCTTATGATGTCTTGCGCTGGTGCCACTACCGCATTCCCACTCTTGTAGACATGGACACTGTCTGGTGGTAGACTTGAGCTGTCATAGCGTAAGACAAAATTTGAAAAGAAGCCCCAAACTCAGTGTGAGTAACATGCTTGGGCAAGGGATCCACTGGAGCTGCTACGGCTGGCTAATGCCCATTACCATCACCATTGCCATGGTTATTACCATTGTCATTCCTTCTTCCATTACATCAGTGGGGAGGCATATTTCTGCAGATGTGTATATCACGAGTTAGAGGAATAGAGAGATGTACTTCATCGCATGATTTAGATCATGAAAGAAGGGAAGTTTCGTGCAACATCTCCTAGCTTCTTCCTCATAAGTGTGGAGTGCTTCATGTTCGGTCTATTTCGCAATTACACGCAAGTGCACGTGGTCGAACAAGTAGTAAAATGGCTAAAGTAAGCCAAGTATCGATCCCACAAGGACTGAACCAAGGTAATAATCGAATTAAGTGTTAATGAACTCTAACTCTAAAAATGCAGACAATAATTTAAAGAAGATAATGAGAGTTGGTTTCTTAATTTATACTAATCTAAAACAAAATTATAAAGTGAGTCTGAACTATAGTAATGAGCAAGCTAAGGCCAAACGAACATGCAGGGAAGTAATTTATCGATACAATTCGGTTAATCTTTCCTTCGGTTGCTAGCCAAGAATTATTGCCTATGGGGAGAAACTTTCGTATTCTACCCAACTTAAGAATCATGAACCTTCAACCTACATATCTGTGACAAAAGAATTTCATGTTCTAGCCATACGAAACCGATTCCTTAATTGACTAATACGACTTTCAGATATATTTCTATTCTGAAGGTAAATCAATTCTCAATCTTCCCAAACTAAGAAGAGATCATATCCTACCAATTCACAACTTTTCAATTTCTTTCTTTTTCAAGATAAAATGGGATTTTTTAGATATACATTAACATTGGCTAGACATTAATGCAGCAAGAACAAGAATTGATAGAACAACCATGGAAAAAAAGATGAAAAACCAATATGATCAACAATTGCATTCCACTACAAATATTCTTAACCTCAACAAGAAGAGAATTTAGCCACTCATTTGTGGATTAAACATCATCACATGAGTATAAATCATACAAACAATTGAAATAAAGGAGAAAGAGTTAGAGAAGAACCCAAAGAATTTCGTATCCTCATTTGCCTGTAACCCACGTTCTTGCTCAACTAAGTCAGAATAATAAAAAATAAACCTTAGTGTGCTATTTATACTAGTGGGAATTTTTTCCGGAATAACAAGCAACGTGTCACGGAGTGCATCGCGGAGCACTGCCTCCGTGAAATGGTGCGAACGCGGACCCTCACTGGAATTTTATGTTCTAGGTAAACATGGGCAACGTGCCACGACATGTAACGTGAGGCTTGGCCAATGTGCCATGGCGCCGACGTGCACCTTCACTGGAATTCGACCAAATAACTCATTCGAGGCAGACTGCCTTTGCGATGGCAGCATGACACGGCTCCATCGTGGAGCCCCTTTATTTGCTGCTTTTCCTCGACCCTTTCCACTGCTCGCTTCCACATCCATTCCCGATTTTCACCAACATGCAACTTAGCTTCCTAAAATTACATTTTTCCTGCAAAACTACACTAATCATGTTGGTTAGTATAAATTCACATTTTAACTACAAATCACATGAGAAAGTACATATAACGATAGATAAACAAGACAAAATAGAGCATTTGAGCACCACTTGGGCATATAATTCTGCCCAAGATCACTTACCCCACACTTAAAACCTTGTTCGTCCTCGAACAATAATCTCATATCTCATGCAATTGACACCCACATATAGCTACTTTGACTCGACAATTCAAGCTACGGTTATACCGATTATTTAATATAGAAAATCATCAAGAAAACATGCATAGTCTCATAAACACACTGACATTCACCACATTAAGACCTCCTAGACTTAAGAATCAACTCTCGATCTCGGCAAACTCATGCAAATCAGCTGATCAAGACCTCTGACACAAAATTCAATCTCTCGTCAAGCATATGCCCTCACAACACAAGAGAATTACCCCTTTTTCAATCATATGATTTCCAAAGCATTACATGTAGGGGTATATGAGCACTATTTCTCTCTCTCTCCCAAAGAATTCACATGCATCATGTCATGAACCATAGGCTTGCCTCTTGTGTATTACTTCACTAATATAAGGAAGCCTGATGTAAGATCACGTAGGACTTAACGAGTTGTAATGTAAGCTAAGGAACTAGTAAATACTGGAATAACCAATGATCTCATCTAGCCTCCTTAAGCGCTTTTCAATACATCCCACCATCATTATGGGCATTGTTTCTTCCTTCATCCTCCCATTCTTGAAGTCTTTCTTTATTTTTGTTCCCATTTCTTTATGCACACTCGACTTAATAACAAAGATTAGTTATACATCTTCATTTTATTTAAATTCAGCAAGTGCACCTTTGACCTTATCTTTACTTTCACCACTTCCGCTTTTCCTTTATTTTTCACACTTTTCACTCCTTGACACTATGGGAAAATTATTTTTTCTTGAGCGCTTAAGAGTTTTGGATCAAATTCATGGCTAATGAAAAGAAGGGATTAAGCTCAGTTTCTACATCTTCAATGAAAGAAGAAAAAAAATAGGCTAAAGGCTAAATGTGGCTAACTAGGATGTACATTCAAGGTAGGTATGATAAGAAAAAAAAACTTTCGGTTTAATAAAAGAAATGCCTGCATCCTTTCCTACACTCACATCCTTCATGTCGTTTGGTACACACACCAGGCAAGTTCTAGACACTTCACAATAGCATGGAAGAATCGAAACCTCACCTCACACTCATTGCACATGCTCAACTCAAGACTTATTCACAGACTCTTCAATCAGCTAATTACAAGAATTCAATATTAAGCCTCAATCACACCGAATCGAACTCTATGGCCTAGGTATCTCAACATGTTTCACATTTGCATGCTTTCATACGAATCACCTTTGCATCTCAATATCATGTACAACATGCAACAAGAATTCCGAACCATAGAGTAGCAACATGTTTGAGAAACAACCAAAAGAAAGAAAAAATTAAAAGAAAGAAAAAAACTACTCCTATCGACTACATTTCCCTTAAGACGGTCATCATCCATCCATCATAGGGAACAGTCACTATTTACGACTTCGGTTCAATGGGACTATTCTCGTTAAAAGCACCGAAAACAAAGGCCGAGAAACCCAATCATAAAAAATTCAACAAAGATTTTAAATTTTTTTTTTAAAAAATATCGATAATTTCGATAGGAAAAATAATATTTACACAACCAGCTAACAACAACTCAACATAGCACACAACAACTTAACATTTATTACACACCGAATTACAATACAAAACATACGCACAAAATCACAAGGTCACAAATTTTTTTTTCACAGGCACAATAACAAGACATGAACATAAACAACAACAAAACAACTGGCACCTAACTACTCCCACCCCACACTTAAACCGAACACTATCCCCAGTGTTCATCAAATTCACATAGCACAGAAGTAGGTGGTGAAACTCCCTGACCAATCGAAGTATTCAACTTCTTCGTCAGGTGTCGTTGCCTTGTCCCCCATATCTGAATCTCCCCTGTTGTCCTCATCTGACTCAACATCTGAGTCATCGCGGCGTGTCTCCTCATTAGTGGGGACATCATCATCAACAAGCTTCACAAAAGAAGGCCCCACTTGGCATAGAGCCCTAGCATTTTCGCCAAAGGGGTAATCTAGCTCGAGCTGCCATAGCTCATCTTTTGTTGCTGGCCTCCCGCCTATGTGCAACTGCAGCATCTGCATCCCATACATGCGGGCCATATATTGATCATCCCGAGCATGTCGCTTGACTAGTGTGAGAACTAGCCCGTGAGTGGTGTCGGGTGACTTGGTTTTGGTGATATCTAAGGCACACCTATCCATTTGCGGGATGTAGTCTAGGGCCTCCTCCTCGATGTCGAGGCCCCTCAGAAATGTGGTCAGCAATCCACCAAACCCGTACCTGTGCCCTTGATGCAAACGGGCCCTCTTCATGGCGGAGATGATCACCGCCCCAACATTAATCTCCAGCCCTTTCATCAGGGCATAAACCAAGCACACTCGATCCCGGGTGACATCTATCATGTGCACCCCTAGGATCAGGCAGGAACACACTATTTTGAGCCAAATCCTGGATTCCCTGTTTATTTGAGAGTAAGGCAGCGTCTGATGATAGCCCCTCTCCTTGTGCCTGCTCCACCGTTCTGTCGAATGGGCTCCACACAGAGTGCGTCTAATATTCGCATAGGGTGGAGTTATGTTCAGCTGTCGGAGTACATGGGCATCTGTGTCCCACGCCCCCAATATGGAATTTAGGTGATGGGGCTTAAAGGTGACAACCTGCCCCCTTATCTTGACGATGTGACTGCGGAGTGTCGGGTTCCAATTTGCGTAGAACTCCCAAATCAAGTGGAGATTGCACTCCTTGGGCTCTTCGAAGATGAAGTTTAGCCCAGCGGCGTCAATCCTGTGTATGATTTTGGGGAATTCCTGTGCAAGTGGCTCCCTTGCAATAGGCTCCTCAGGGAAGTATTTGGTCTCGTTGTGCTTTGCATAGCATTTCTTCCCTTCATCCGTCACCCATCGGGTTCCGTATTGACGGCGTTGTCCGCGTGGAACCACTGGTGCTGCTGGAACTGCCGTTCCTAGTCTAATCCTTTTTCTCCCGGCGCCTGATGTAGATGTGCCTTTCCTTTGTCTTGCTTGCTTGACATCGTTCCTATCAAATCAAACAGACAGTCCCAATGTTATTCAAGTCAAAAATTTGCTTCGATTAAGGTTGGGTTGAGTTAGGCCACCCCACACTTAATCTTTAGCCACAATGAACACAATTCGGCAAGACAATCATTCTTTTCCAATATTTATCAATCAACATGCCTCGTGCATTCAGATAAGTTGATGGAATAATGACTAAGTACTACTCAAACTTCGTACAACTAATCACAATTTCACCATCGATTTCATTACATCACATAGCACTTAGCCCAAAATGTTTCTCAACAACAACAACCTATGCAATTCACCAATTTCATTTTCCTGAAAATTCCCTTGTTTATTTAGCATATTCATCCATATTCACAACATCATTTACATCACCTAACATGCACAACCCAATCATTTTCAAATTTTCAACCAAATTTAGGTTCTTCCTATTCAAACTCCAACCCTAGCTATCAATTTCACACAAATTCAATCAAACATGTATTTATCGAGTTCATATAATTATGACAATACTACGAACATCAATCAAGAATAACTTAAATGAATTCATGCTCAATTTACACTTAGGGAAAGCTTTAGTCACCTCACTTGCTAAAAATTTGAAAATTTCGGCAAAAATTGAGGTTAAGTTCAAGAATGTACCTTTAATTCGATGAACTTGAAGAAAACTTGAAGAAAATTTGATCCTAGGTCCGTGTCACGTTGGGGGAGGGGGGATTTTAGGGAGTTTTTCACGGAGGGGAGTGAAAAATGGGAAAATGAGGTATTTTCAGGGTTAAAAAGAAGATTTTTCGCGCGGGTCACCCGGCGACCCGGTATGACCCGCCGCAAATAACACTTCAATGTTTCACGGAGGGTAACACGGAGCACCCCCTTCGTGACACGGAGCCATTGCGCAGGGGTTCTGGAATTTGTAAAAATTCCTAAACACCTTCAACGTGTCACGGAGCGTAACGCAGAGGCCCTCCTCCGTGACACGGAGCCATCGCGCAGGCTCACTGTTTTGCCACTTTTTAATTTTTCTCACCTTGATTTTATTCCTTTGCGATCCTTTGCATTTTTTGCCCTCCGTTACACCTGAAAATCATCTCACACAAAGAAATTGGATAGAATTTATAGGTTTCAAACATGAATGAAAAAAAATATTTTTTTTGTTTTTGTTTTTATTTTTATTTTTATTGTTATTTTATTTTCTTATTTTTTTCTTTTTAACTAATTCTACTCATCTATTACAATAATTTCACGGGTTGCCTCTCGTGCAGCGCCTGGTTTACTGTCGCGGCTCGACATCATTAAAGCTCAATCATCCACTAGAGTGACGGACGTTTTCTCTCGAATAACGTCCTCACCCTAATAATGCTTACACCGCTGCCCATTAACCAAGAACGTGGCACTTCGATCTTCTTGCTACAACTCCACTGACCCGTTCGGGGTGTCCTCAATCGGTGGTTTTCCCACTGGATCTCAAGAATCAACAATCTGAATAATATCTGCTTGATCAAGCACGTTGATTGCTGAAAGCTCCTCATATACGGCCGGAAGCTTCGTGGCGTACACGTCAAATACCTCCACCTTTTCATGCGCCCGCATGGTTAGCTGCCCTACAGCTACATCAATCGAAGCTTTCCGGATTGCCATGAAAGGATGTCCCAGAATAAATGGGACTTCCGTATCCAGCTCAAAATCCAGCATACAAAATCTACCGGAAAGATAAGGGAGCCCAATTACACCAGCACGTCCTCCATAATGCCATATGGTCTGGACAAAGAATGATCCGCTAACTGCAAGATCCCTGTAGTTGGTCTAGGACTGCCCATCCCCAACTTCTTGAATACCAATGTCGGCATCAAGTTAATGCTCGCTCCCAAATCGCATAGTCCACGAGCTCGGATACTTTTCCCAATTGTGATTTGAATTGTAAAGCTCCCAGGGTCCTTGAGCTTTGTTGGCAACCTGTTCTGTATCCGAGAAGTGAACTACTCCGTAAGCACCACCGTAGCATACTCTGTCAATCTGCTTTTGTTCGCTACGATGTCCTTGATACATTTTGCATACTTCGGCACTCCCTGCAAAACATCAACAAGAGGTAAATTAATGTGTACCTATTTAAGCACCTCCATGAACTTTTTGAAACACGTTTCCTCCTTGTGTTTCTTTAATTTTTGAGGGAACGGGGGTGGTGGTCTTTCTGGTTCAGCTTCCTTCTTCTTCCCCCTCTCATCATCATGTTCCCTTTCCTTCTCCACTGCTCCTAACAGCTGAGGTGGTCTTTCTGGTTCCACCTCCTTGAGCTGTAAACCACTCCTTATGGTCACTGCATTTACTTGCTTGGGATTCGGGTCAGTGTCACTCAGTAGTCCTCCTCTTGGCCTGGTGTTTTGAGCTCTATCTTGTTGCCCAAACTGGTACTCCAACGCCTTTGTAGCTAACTGATTATTCTTTATATCTGCCGCCAACTTCACATAGTCAGCCTGCAATTGAGCTTGGTTAGCTATCATTATTTTAAACATTTCCTCAATGCTGGGTGGTGGTGGAGGAGGAGGTGCATTGCTGCTTCTGTATTGAGTCTGATAGTTCTGTTGCCCTCCTTGATTTCTCTGTGCACCCTGATTCGAACTCTACCCTTGAGGGCTGTTACTACCCCAGGAGAAATTCGGATGATTCCTCCAATTAGAGTTGTAGTTGTTGCCATACTGTTGGTGATTATTTCTCTGTACATTACCAACAAAGTTCACTGAATCTGGATTTGCACAACACTCAGCTGAGTGTTCATTACTACTGCATACTTCGCACCAAATCTGTTGCACTACATTAATTGGGGCTTGAGATTGATTTAAGCTCATGTTGTTGAAGTGGGTGTTGAGTTGATTTTGCAATGCAACTATCTGTGTAGCGATAGTTGTAAACCCATCCACTTCCAAGACTCCTGCCGCTTTCCTTGTTCCTCCTCTAGAAGAGTCTGCATTCCACTCTAGATTTCCCTATGAATTACCATTTAACAAAGTATACAACTCCTCATAAGTCTTTTCTAATGCTTGTCCCCCAGCTGCTGAGTCTAGCAAAATTTTTGTGTGGGGTTCCAAACCCTCTATGAAAGCATGCACCAGCACATCATTGGACTGGAGATGGTGAGGACAATCCCGTAACATGGATTTGAATCTTTCCTAAGCTTGATACAGCTTCTCCCCCTTTCTTTGTTTAAAACTTAGAATCTGACTTCTAAGTCTTGCTATTTTCCTGGATGGAAAGAATCATATCAAGAATTTCCTTGCAAGATCATCCCAAGTGGTGATGGAATTAGGTGGCTCATCTTTCAACCACCTCTTTGCTTCTCCCAATAGTGAAAATGGGAACAATGTAAGCCTTACGTAATCAGATGATACTCCAGCGGGGATGTAAGTGTCACTTATCTCCAAAAAGTTTTAGATGTTGTTGTGGATCCTCGTGAGGGAGACTTGTGAATTGCCCGATGTTGTACAGCAATTGCACCATATTCTGTTTCAGCTCAAACCTCCCTCCCAGCTCGGGTTTACGAATACTTGATGTAACATTGTTGGCATGTGGGATTGCCACTTCGCGAACCGGCCTAGCTGCCATTTCCTCGGGCACTAACACTGCCCTTACAAGTGGTGGATTCTGTTGTTGCTCCAGGATTGTTTGTCTGTGCAACTGCAGCTTTTGCTCTAGAGCTTCTCTTCTTTGACAATGAAATTGTCTTTCCGGCTCTAAGTATGAATCCACCAGCTCCTTGTCTCTTGCCAATGTTCAACAGAATTCCATATCTACAAAAGACTGGCTAAGATCAAGTTGTCAGCACAATATAGAAATCATAAACTAACACTTAAGAAAATAATTTTACCAATTGCCAGTCCCCGGCAACGGCGCCAAAAACTTTTTCAGTCTGTTTCGCAACTACACGCAAGTGCACGTAGTCGAACAAGTAGTAAAATGGCTAAAGTAAGCCAAGTATCGATCCCACAGGGACTAAGCCAAGGTAATAATCGAATTAAGTGTTAATGAACTCTTACTCTAAAAATGCAGACAATAATTTAAAGAAGATTTTGAGAGTTGGTTTCCTAATTTATACTAATCTAAAACAAAATTATAAAGTGAGTCTGAACTATAGTAATGAGAAAGTTGAAGCCAAACGAACATGCAGGGAAGTAATTTATCGATACAATTCGGTTAATCTTTCCTTCGGTTGCTAGTCAAGAATTATTGCCTATGGGGAGAAACTTTCGTATTTTACCCAACTTAAGAATCATGAACCTTCAACCTACATTTCTGTGACAAAAGAATTTTATGTTATAGCCATACAAAACCGATTCCTTAATTGACTAATACGACTGTCAGATATATTTCTATTCTGAAGATAAATCAATTCTCAATTTTCCCAAACTAAGAAGAGATCATATCCTACCAATTCACAACTTTCCAATTTCTTTCTTTTTCAAGATAAAATTGGATTTTTTAGATATACATTAACATTGTCCAGACATTAATGCAGTAAGAACAAGAATTGATTGAACAACCATGGAAGAAAAGATGAAAAACCAAAATGATCAACAATTGTATTCCACTACAAATGTTCTTAACCTCAGCAAGAAGTGAATTTAGCCACTCATTTGTGGATTAAACATCATCAAATGAGTATAAATCATACAAACAATTAAAATAAAGGAGAAAGAGTTAGAGAAGAACCCTAAGAATTTCATCTCCTCAACTGCCTGTAGCCCACGTTCTTGCTTAACTAAGTCAGAATAATAAAAAATAAACCTAAGTGTGCTATTTATACTAGTGGAAATTTTTCGCAGAATAACAAGCAACGTGTCACGGAGTGCATCGGGGAGCACTGCCTCCATGAAAAGGTGCGAACACGGACCCTCAATGGAATTTTATGTTCCAGGTAAACATGGGCAACATGCCACGACATGTAACGCGGGGCTTGGCCAACGTTCCACGGCGCCGACGCGCACCTTCACTGGAATTCGACCAAATAACTCATCTGAGGCAGACTGCCTCCGCGATGGCAGCATGACACGGCTCCATCATGGAGCCCCTTTATTTGTTGCTTTTCCTCAACCTTTTCCACTGCTCTCTTCCACGTCCATTCCCGATTTTCACCAACGTGCAACTTAGCTTCCTAAAATTACATTTTTCCTGCAAAATAACACTAATCATGTTGGTTAGTATAAATTCACATTTTAACTACAAATCACATGAGAATGTACAAATAACGATAGATAAACAAGACGAAATAGAGAATTTGAGCATCACTTGGGCATATAATTTTGCCCAAGATCACTTCAAAACCATGGAAAAGAATCTACTTAATGCGGCTTCAGACACCTTAGGGAACACCTAAGCCTTTGCTCTGATACCAATTTGGTCATGAACCAAGAATGGACCTTGGGCCGTGTTACGGGACCTAGAACCACGAATATCATGGAACAAACAAAGAATGAATAAGAGCATAGCTAAGTGGAAATAATGCATAAACATAACATAAGCAGTAATCTAGATAGAATATTAACATGAGTGTATAAACGAACCAACATTTCTGAACCATCTATGCATAGCTTTCTGAAAAGCCTCTAAAAAATCTGATGAGCTGATTGGATAACACCCCCAACTAGCTCGGTAAAGTTTAAAACATAAAGACATGAAAAAGAAATATAACCAAAACTAAAATCCTCCGATCATAAGGACTCACCAAATCTGCGATAGAGCTGGACTAAGCAGGGGTAAGCTAATGACAGGGCTGAGAATGATCACCCAAACCTATATCATGAGACAATATAGAATAGAGTATGCAGTCAGTACTTTGATTGTACTGAGTATTTAAGATAGGTAAGACATGCTAGTAAAAAGATCATGACTGTAGGATGGTACAAAACATAAGATGTTGGTCATAAACTGAATATAAGAGCTCAAAGCTTCCAAAACTGCAACATAAAGATGAATATGATTATTTTCACAAGTAAAACCTCGTAAAACATGTTTGATCCAAAATACCATATGTCATAATATCATAAGAAATGAACAATAGGAGATTCTTATGATCGACATGCCTTATGTGAGCATACATGGAGCCCAACCTGTAAAATCCTAGTCGAGAGGGTGTTCATACCTTTGTAGGGGTAGAACCATTAAAAGGTCTGATATAACTCATGGGTGGCCCATCCTGGCATGAGAGACACTCTCGTGGAGGACCCCATCATGGCTATATTTGTGCGTAGTTCTGAGTCCTAGTTACCCTAGAATACTACCCTACTCGGTGCAAAATACTACTCCCAAAAACATATATAATGATCATAACATAATCATGAAACATGGGTCTATATAGCTAGCTTATATCATGAAATTCGTAACATGTTAAAATACATGAGCTAGCTATGATAATAGTGCTGAAGGTCGATAATGACACACACAGACACACACACATACACACTTGAATTTCATGAAAATCATGCATACATGAGTGAAACTTCAGAACTCAAAATCATAAATCATAATCATAAGATTTGTAAATATTTATGCATACCTTGATAATTTATCATAATTTGAAATCATAGGCTCATAAACTTGGAAATCATATGATCATGCATAATTGGATAAAATCATAATAAATATGAAATCATAAATTCATAAGGAATTTGAGGGTCAAATCTTCCATAATAACCATAATTTATAAATTGAAATATGATGGAATTGAACCCATAGAAATTTCATAGAAGATTTCATTGAATTAGGTCTAACCCTAGAATTTTCATAAAGCTTGATTAGAGACTTAAATTCATGAGCAAGAGAAGAAATTGGACATGAGGGTGAAAGAATCCCCCATTCATGGCCCTATATACCTAAGTTGAATGATTTCTAAGCTTGTCTTGAAGACCCAAGAATGATTAGAAGAGATTTGATAAAGAACCCTAGCCTTGATCTTGAGAGAGGATTTTCAATCTAATTGTTGTTTAGAAATCATAAGATCATAGGCTAGGTTAAATTCCTTTATACACTCTTTATAAGACCCAAAATGATGTCACTTAAGGGTTAGAAGCTTAGAAAGTTATAAAAATGCCCCTAGAAAAAGGTAACGAAAAAGTCAAGTCCAGGTACCACGAGTCATACCACCTGACCATGATCGTAGTTTCCTTTTATCATTTACCAGTCAAAATTTTGGTTCTATGGTTTTCCAACCACGGGCATCACCATGACTCATTGTTTCCTACAACGCATCATACCATGTCTTGTGGTTTGGGGTCCCATCCTTTGTACTTACACCCTATGACTGCCTATAATGACTCCTTATTTCCTAGAAAGAGTCGTACCATTACTCATTTCCTCAGACCATTCCTCAGTAGAACCAAACCATGATTGCCTATATTGACTCATTATTGCCTCTTCAAACTCGTGCCATGAGTTGTCATTACTGGATCAGGAGAAACTACTGCTTACCATGACTGTTCCGATGGCCCATGAATTTAAACCATGACCTGTACAACGTGTCATTCTGAGAAATTTGCAGAATACAATGAGTCATTCTAACAAATTTTGCAGATTTTTTTGTTGATCAAATTCCAAATCCCGAACCTAATCTTAGGGAACATTGGGGTGTTACAATATCTGGTACATCATTTTCGAGATTGAGTGTGTCTTGCTTATTATGTTCCAAGATTTGAATTAATAATATGAGGGATGGAACATCAGCAAATAAGTGAGGGCATAAGATGGTCAGTGTCGGTGTACTATGTATTGCATTTTTCATGCTTAATCATGTCGTCCTGTTCTAAAAAAGAAGAGTCAATTATAGCTGGTATGTAGTTTCAAATATGAAGAGCTCCTGTGTGTATCTGTTAGGAATTGGATTAATTGATGGACCACTTAGTCATACGCTCTGTGCTAGCTTCTTGAGTAAGAATTGATAGAGGTGACAAATGCAGAGAAAAGATGTTTGTGCATATAAATAAGGATTGTTCGAGGACGAACAATGGTTTAAGTATGGGTTGGTGATGTTAGGCATATTCTTATGCCCATTTGCTATACTTTTATCCATATTTTACCTTGTTTTGAGATCATTATCCTTATAAAATGTATAAATTCATGATTGTGAATGTTAACTGAGCTAACAAGTTTTTTAGATGATTTTAGTAGGTAGTAAATGGAAAAGGACTCAAAAAATGGCCCAAGGTGTGAAGAAAGAAGAGTTTAAGAAAATTTTTCCTAGTGAGATAGCTGGAATGGGATGCTAGCCACCCTACTATAGAGAAAATTGTGCTAAGGTTGGTGTATTGGGTGGTGCAACACATCATAGCCCAAACTTCAGAAGAATTTTGATAAACACCTTTGCGAATTGAGTGGCACGGTGCGCCAAAGATATTCTGGAGTTTCGAAATTTTCTAACACTCTGGTGTATTGAGAGGTGTGGTGTGCCAGGTCCCAAAAGTGCAGAATTTTTACTAACACTTTTGCGAAATGGCTCGTACGACGCGCCAGAGGATAAACTTTAGAGAAAATTCAAGCCAAAGTCTTGAGAGATGGGAGGTGCAGTGCGCCAGGGATTGTACGTTGCAGATTTCAAGGTCTAAAAGTTGAACTTATCAAGGGAAAAAGAGTCATTTGATACCTTGCTTATAAATATATCATCTAGGGCATTTTTAAGGGTCTTTTGATCAGACAGAAAATTTTTTTGTACATAGTTCTTGGAGGAAGAGACAAAAAGTTCATGTTCTTCCATGTTTTCATTACTTTATGCTTTTGATTTGATTGATGATTTCTATAGTTTTCCTAGAACTGATGAGTTCATTGTAGGAGTTGTTTGATTTTACTGGCTGTTCATTGTCATCATTGAAGTTGGTTCATAGGATGATTCAGAGTAGGTGTAGGAACCCATGAAGGGTACAACAACCTATTGGTTGAAACCATGACCCTTCTTGTTGTTCATTGGTTGAAACAATTTTAATTTAAGTTCTATAGTTCAAGGGTGTGATATGTTGTGGGCTTACAACACTTTTGGTGCTTAAAATTGAGGAAATAAGCATGGACTTGGGTGTTTTTATATGGATATGATGCACTTTTACTTTGTTATTAGGGAAGATAGATGTTAGGGTTGAAATATTAAAAAGGAGGACAAAATGAAGAGAAAAGGATATGTTTGGACCTCAGTATGAGTCGTACCATCCTTGTATAAGTCGTACTGAGAGTCGTGGAAAAGTCCAGAACATTTGTTTGAGGGGAAGGAAAATTACGACTTGTAGTACGAGCCATACCACAATAGACATAGAAAAGTTTAGGATATGCTGCACAAGATAAGTCTTCAGTATGGGTAGTAACCATAGATTATGATATCTACCTATGACACATATCAAGGAACCGTGGTAAAGTTCAAAAGAATTGACGAATGGCAGATCTCAATGTACGACTGGAAGTCACGTGTTGTATACGCAAGTACGAGTCGTACCAATACACCCATGAAAATATTTAGAGCATGCCAAAACTCTCAAGATTAAATCACGCCATGAATAAAAGAATCATAGATTCATGTTACGAGTCATACCAGATTCCAACACTTAGAAAAAATAGAGGTTGCCAAGCATTGTACGAGTGAAGGTATGACCCATACAATACCATGACATGTCATAAGTGAAGTTAGTGACAATTCAGTAGTTTTCCCTGTTTACATAGGAAAGGGTTCTAAATATTTGTATAAATACTTTTTAGGTTATTTTCGGTCAGAACAAGTAGAGAAAAAGTAAGTCACAAGTCATAGAAGTTAGAGAGAGTCAGATTTTGAGAAAATTGTTGTTGATTTTCTATTGATGTTTTGGGAGACTTTCTTGAATTGATTTTCTCATTCTTCTTTAATTGTTCTTCCTTAATTTATGCAATAACAAAGTGGGTTTTCTTTCAATCATCTTTGTAAGTTCTAAATTATGTGTTTGTCTATGAATGCTTCTAATTCTCTTACAACCATGAGAGGCTAAAACCTCCACAACTACGGTTGTGGGAAACATGTTGAATTAATGAACTAGGGTTTCACAAAAGGATTCTAAACTAATGTTAAATTCTTGTATTGTATTCTCTTCATCGTTAATGTTTCTTAATGGAGCGCAACGCTAGGACTTGCCTAAATTCTTTACTTGCTTGAATCTAGAGAAGTGGAGATTACGAAAAGAGAATTACAACAAAGAGTTGATCTTTATGGGCCATTGTATGACATGAGTTGCGGTCGAAGGATAATTATTTTGGAACAAATTTGTAATAGTTGAATTAAAATCGCTCATGAGACCTAATCCGGTGATTGAGCATAGTCATCCAATAGGGATGAACTAGTCATCTAGATGAACCCTAGTTATTAGTTCTTCATGTAAGCATTGGGATAAATAACAAGTACAAAACTCAATGTAGTTATGACTCCATGGTGAACACTTGTTCTAATTATTCTCATATACTTGATAAACAACAATTAATTCTCAGCATTGTTACATCTCTGCTGTTACAAAACCCCCTTTAGGAGATAACAAACTTAAAAGGTTAAATACGAGCGTTATTATATATCTTGACCTTATTCCCTATGGGATTGACCCTAGCCTTTGTTGGGTTATATATTAACAATATCCAAATCATGCTTTTTTTAGGTGTGATTTGAGCATATCAAAATTGGCGTCGATGCCAGGAATACGGCTTAGGATTTAAGTAATTGATGTGCTTAAATTTTAGTTGTTATTTCCTTGTTTACATTTTTTTTCATTTTTGATTAATTCAGGCTACAACAAGGAAGCCACATATCAAGAACCACCTATGTGAACACCCAAATCGAAGATAAGAGGCTAATGGTGTCCCTGGGATAAATGATGAGTATTTATACACTAGTAGCCATCTTAATGCATAATGATAGAGATGAAGTACGGGAGTACACAGAGTTGGTAAATGCCCTAGAGGGAATGGGGTCGTATAACTCCAGGCTAAAGAAGTTAGACCTTGACTTAAAGAACCATGTAACTACTTCAGTAAAACCATCGCTTGAAGTACCACTAGTCCTAGAACTTAAGGAATTACCTCCACATCTAATATATGCATTCTTAGGAGAGATCAAATGCTTGCCAGTAATTAGTATAGCAGACCTGGAAGACTAGCAAGTGGAGGCCTTAGTTGCAGTATTAAAAAAGTATAAAAATGCAACCGGTTGGACCATAGTGGATATCATTGGGATCCCTTCAGGTATATACACACACAACATCCAGCTTGAGCTAAATTATGTACCAATATAGAGCATTAGTGATTACTGAATCCACCTATGCAAGAGGTGGTGAAGAAATAGATTATTAAGTGGTTAGACGCTGGTGTAGTTTATCCCATTGCGGATATCAAGTGGGTGAGTCCAGTACAGTGTGTGCCAAGGAAAGGTGGGATCACAATGGTACCAAATGAGAAAAATGAGTTGATACCAACGAGACCGGTCACGAGTTGGCATGTGTGCATGGATTACCGAAAACTAAACCACTAGACCAAGGTGGAACCATTTTCAATGATGTTCATGGATTAGATGCTTGATAGGCTGGTAGGTAGAGGCTAATACCGCTTTCTTGAAGGTTATTCGGGGTACAATTAGATCTCTATAGCCTCGGAAGACTAAGAGAAGACCACCTTCACTTGCCCATATGGAACATTTTCTTTTAGGAAAATGCCCTTTGGGTTGTGTAATGCAATAGCCACATTCTAGCATTGCATGATGCCGATCTTTTCACATATGGTGGAGGACACCGTTGAAGTACTTATGGATGATTTATCATTTGTGAGTGATTCATTTGAACTGCCTCAAGAATTTGAGCAAAGTGTTGAATAGATGTGAAGAAATTAATCTGGTCCTAAATTGGGAGAAATGTCACTTCATGATCAAAGAAGGGATTTTGTTGGGCCACAAAATCCTAGGAAAGGGGATAGAAGTAGAATAGGTGAAATTTTAAGTAACATTAGGATTGCCACCGCCTATTTCTGTCAAGGGGATCAGAATATTTTTGGGGCATGTAGGATCTATAGGAGGTTCATCAAGAATTTCTCAAAGATTCCATAACCATTGTGCAAACTTCTTGTGAAAGAGGTGAAGTTCATTTTTGATGAGGCATGTCTGAAGGCTTTTGAATTTCTAAAGGATATACTCACCATAGCTCCCATCCCATATTGAACTCTCCCGTTTGAGGTAATGTGTGATACTAGTGGGGTGGCCCTTGGTGTTATCTTGGGCCAACGGAAAGCAAAAAATTTTCACCCTATCTATTATGTCAGTGAGACACCCAATATAACTCAAATGAACTACACATTAACTGAAAAGGAGCTACTAGTAGTGGACTTTACATATGAAAAGTTTTGGTCATACATGCTCGGAACTAAGGTAATTGTCCATAGAGACCATGCTGCACTGAGGTTCTTGATGTTGAAAAAGGATGCTAAACCTAGGCTGATCATATGGGTGTTGTTGCTCCAGGAATTTGAATTCGAGGTGAAGGACTAAAAGGGAACAGAAAATCAGGTGGCTGATCACCTGTTCAGACTGGAAGTAGAGGCAAGACTGAAAGATAAGTCTGATATCGATGGTGCATTCCTAGATGAACAGGTCTTGGCTGGATTTCATGATTTGATCCCTCAGTTTGCTGACTATGGAAATTATTTGATGAGAAACATGATTCCAACAAATATGACTTCACAGCAAAGGAAGAAGTTCCTGTTTAATGCTCGGAGATACTCTTGGGATGAACCATATCTATTCTGCATTTGTGCAGATAGGCGAATTAAGAGATGTGTGCCAGAAGTAGAGATGTTGAGTATTTTGGAGGCTTGCTACTCATCCCTAGTTGGAGGTCATCATAGTGGTATCTGAACTGCACATAAAAATTTTGCAATGCGGGTATTATTGACTCTCTACCCACCAAGATGCTTACAATTTTGCAAAGTCTTGTGATCAATGCCATAGGCAAGATGGCATTACTCGTAGGAATAAGCTATCATTAACCCCTATGCTTGAAGTAGAATTATTTGATGTATGGGTTATTTTAATTCATGGTCCCATTCATGCGCTCAAATGGGATGAAATAAATTTTGATGGCTATGGACTATGTCTCAAAATGGGTGGAAGCCATTGCACTCCTCGAGCCATCATCAGTGACAGTGGGTCACACTTTTGTAATTGCCTTTTCAGCACTTTGTTTGAGAAATATGGTGTGAAACATAAGGTGCAAACACTAGATCATCCTTAATCAAGTAGGGAAGTAGAAATGTCAAATAGGGAGATCAAGACTACTCTATCCAAAATAGTGAACATCAATCAAATAGACTAGTCAAGGAAGCTTGATGATGGACTTTGGGCATATCGAACAGCTTATACCCAATTGACTTATCTCCATATTAGCTTGTCTTTGATAAGTTGTTTCATTGTTACACCTCGTAAATTCTCGACATGTAGATGGCCTATCCGCATGTTGGTTAAGAGTTTTTGAATGCCATACATGTTAGGAAAAGGCCCGGGGGAAAGACCGGATAAGAAATCCATCGAACCATCACGGAAGAAGCCGGGGCAGAACCCCTCCGCGATGGCAACGTGCCACGGAGGGAGGGCCTCCACGTTGGCTCCGTGTCACGGAGACCCTGTCCAGGCCCAAGTATATACGCCTCCAACTTCAGTTTTAATGATATAATTCATAAAATTTCCAGAGAAGCCGAGAGAAAACAAGGAGAACGAAGGTTCCTTAGTAATATTCGTCCGATTACGCCGTCAAACACGATCCAAACTCAAATTAACTCAAGATACCGAGGTATTAAGCAGTAAGGAGCATTCCTACAGATTTAGTTTCGTGAAATTCGGCCGGCGAATCTTCGTGCTACCGAACTAAGGATAGTGGAATTGCTCCAAATTTGTGTCAATATACTCCTATCCCTAAAGTGAGCATTTCTCCCTTCTGGACTTTCAAGAAATAGCAAGTGTTTGACCATTTTTTGATAATCCAAAGTTTGGGCTATATATATATTGAAAGTGATATTTTCTTCCAGAATATTAGCGTATTTAGTTCTAATTGACATTTATATGAATACAGTTGGGAGAAATACAGAAGTACTGACCAAGCTACGCCAGTTAGTCGGGGATTTCGAAGCGAAGGTATGTAAAGCTAGCTTCCTCAGCAAGTTAGTAGTCTCGGTATAGTAAAATAGTTCAAAGGCCAGTAGAATGTTTCAGAAGTCGTGTGTTATGTTTAGTATGAATATTAGTACGATATTGGAAGCATCATGTTATGTATAGCATGAAACTTGATAGCACGATATAAATTCTAATACAAAGTGTTAAGAACTGTACATCATGCCCACTATGTATTTTAGTAATGTATGTTAGGACATTATCGTGTTCAGTTGAAACTTAGTGAAGAAAAATAAATATATGTAAGGTATCTTAGAAGTAGAATGGTAGATTAAAATGAAGTTTAGAAAGCATGTTAGAAATAGTAAATCATGTTACTATGAAACTCAGTTATACAGCATGATTCCCAGCAGAAAAACTATATGTTGTTCAATATTAGACTCTGCACAGTATGACAGAAGCTTATATATATACCATCATCGGTCTCAGCATGTATTAAATACATACATATCACTATCACTAGTTCAGCAACTAGTATGTACAGATACATTATCATCACTAGCTTCAACATGTGGTATACGCAGTTAGTGTTACTAGTTGAGACCACTGTATTTCTTGGGGTTGGATTACCTAGCATTCATGACCGCCCCAGGGTTAACAGCTGTATTGACTCGTCCTCCGGAGGGCGAGGATACGTCACTCCATGGATTGGCATGCCGTCCTCATAGGGGACGAAGATGGGATGCCGGTTTTCCCCATATTGTGCCTTGGTCGGCCTTTATATACCCCCGTCGAGTGGGTACGCCCGGGGTGTTGATGCAAGAGTCCTCCGAACTCAGGTACAGTTATAGTCAGGGGCTCAGCGAGCCCAAGTGCATACCCAAGGGATTGGCAGGATGCTTATAGTTATTATAGGAGATGGGAAGACCGGGGTAGGGGTATAGATTGCGTGTTGATTATACCTCCCGGCTTATGGGGGCCGGGAAAGGTTTGTGTGTGTGCTATGCTATATCATGCTATGTTATGTTATACCACGTTACGCTAGATATGAGTAGATCGACAGTAAAGTGTTACATCTCCAGGTATGACTCCTACTCTTTCCAGTATAGTTGAGAACAGGCTTAGCTCTACATTTTCAGTCAGTTCCAATCAATTTCTTTCTATTTTAGTTCCATTGGTTGTATTTTTTTCTTAGATATTTTTTAGTTGTTGCTTTACATACTCAGTACCAGCGGTACTGATGCCCGTTTGGGGTGCTGCATTACTTGCCTGCAGGTACTCATAGACGAGGAGCCGATACCTCATGATTCTAGCTAGCAACAGAGTCATCAGCTCCAGTCATCCGGAGCTAAATAGCTAGAGTTTGATCCCTTTCCTTTTTGTTGTACAGTATGGGTAGGCCGGGGCCCTGTCTTGACCATCTTATCAATATTCTTAGAGGTTTGTAGTCGGTATATATTTTCCTATGGTTAGTTGTGCCGGTCGTGTGGGGCCGTGCGATTATTTAGTTGTTTATATTGGCGGTGTGAGGCCTTATTCAGTTAGTAGTGGTGACCTTGTCGGTCACGTAGTTGTTTAGCATTTGTTATATTAATTCAGAAGTAACTAGTCAGCATGGTGGCCTTGTCGGCCCGCTTAGGTTCCCCTATATGTATGTGATTCTGGTTAGCTGATGTTATAGTACAGGTGGCTATAGGCCTAGTCGGCCGGAGGCTGTATTTACAGTCGTTATATAGCCTATCGTTTCCTTGAATCTAGAGTAGAGCCAGTCAGGCACCAAAAGTGCTTAGGCTCAGCAGTCTAGAAGTTTAGGTCCAAGTAGGGCACCAGCTGCCATTCATACCCCCAAGCCGGGGCATGACAATCTTGGTATCAGAGTAGGTCGTATCCCAGGGAGTCTGCAAGACGTGCTAAGTAGAGTCTTGCCTATGGATGTGTTGTGCACCACATACTTTGGGTAGGAGGTTGCAAGGCATGATAGGATGGTTGCCTTTTATTCTTATTCAGTCGTGCTGTAGAGTGGTACAGTATAGGGTTGGGTCTCTAGAGCTTACTGTATTCTTTGGTTACAGATAATGTCAGACCAGCAACATCCTATCACAGCTCGGACCTTGGATATTGCAGTAGGGGAAGGCACCAACAGGATGCCTCACCCTCGTATAGAAACAACCCGATCAGAGGGCAATACGGAGGCATCGTCGCAACCTTCTCAGCAGTCTCCACCACATCATGAACCACTTGGGAAGACACCACCTCCAGTAGTCCCTATACCGATACCTTCCGACCAGGAGGTTAGGAGTGTGGTAGTCATGTTAGCACAGATGATGGCTGCTCAGCGTCAGCCGATGCCGTCTATAGTTGCGGAGTCGTCAGGAGGGCCTGGTAGTTCGAGGGTCCGAGAGTTCTTGGTTCTGAATCCCCCACAGTTTACAGGTACGGACCGGACAGAGGACCCTCAGGATTTTCTACACCAGATGTAGAGAATTTTCAGGGTTATGCATGCCACGCCTACATAATCGGTTGAGTTGGCAGCATTCCGGTTACGATACATCGCCATGTTGTGGTATGAAAGCTGGGAAAGGTCCCGAGGGAGGGATGTTTCCCCTCCGACCTGGTCCAGCTTCTCAAGAGCTTTTCTGGATCACTATTTTCCAGGGGAGATTCGATAGGCCCGGGTGGACTAGTTTCTATATCTAGAGCAGGGGGCCATGAGTGTTCGGGAATACGCCTTGCGGTTTGATTCTTTGGCTTGGTATGCACCGGCCTTTGTTGATACCATGGCATCCAGAGTACCCCGCTTTATCATGGGGTTGAATCCAGAATATGTCGAGACTTGTATTACGGCTACACTGTGAGAGGACATGGATATTGCCCGAGTTTAGGCATTTGCCCAGAATATTGAAGGCATCAGGCAGCGCCATCGGGAGATCAGGAGGACCAATCAGGAACAACACCGCAAGGATAGGCCAGTTGAGTTACAGAGGGAGGCTCAGGGAGGACCTAGGCCACGATTGTCAGATAGGCCGCCCAGACCCCTGCCTCCACCACAGCCGTAGAGGGGCAAACTTAGCCGCAGGGGATAGTCAGAGACCGGCAGAGGCTCGCAGATTGCAGATTCACCATTATAGAGGAGGGCGGAGCAGAGTAAGTATACCCTACCACTTTGCCCTATATGCAGCCGATGCCATTCTGAAGCATGCAGGTATGGCTCCACCGGATGTTATATTTGTGGCCAAGAGGGACATTTGATGAGAGATTGCCCAGCCAGAGGTCAGGAGGATCAGGATAGACAAGACAAGGCATCCGTGGGGTCACGAGCTTCAGCATCCTCAGTAGGGCACAGACCCTCAGTTTCAGCAGGCAGGGGCCGGGGCAGATCAGGGGCCTCCAGTGTAGGTGCGGGCCCAAGCTGCACATATGCCTTACCAGGGAGGCAGGATTCAGAAGCGTCACCTGATGTTGTGACAGGTATGATGACTATCTGCTCACACCCTTCTTATGTATTGATTGATCGAGGATCTACTTTGTCCTACATTACTCCATTTGTGGCTCGGAAGTTTAGTGTTGCACCAGAATTGCTTCAGCAACCATTTTTAGTATCCACCCCCGTCGGTGACTCCATTATAGCCAGAAAGGTCTATCGCGGGTGTACAATAGAGGTTGCTGATTGTCAGACCACAGTAGACCTGGTAGAATTAGAAATGGTCGATTTTGATGCCATTATGGGTAAGGATTGGTTGGCTTCGTGCTATGCAAATGTAGAATGCTGGACCAAGACAGTCCGATTCCACTTTCCAGGGGAGGCAGTATGAGAGTGGAAGGGCAGTACAATTATGTCAAAAGGTAGGTTTATTTTCTTCAGGCGAGGAAGTTGATAGCTAAAGGGTGCATTTACCATCTTTTCAGAGTTTAGGACGTTCGGATAGAGCCTCCGACTCTCCAGTCAGTCCCAGTGGTGAATGAATTCCCTGATGTATTTCCAGATGAACTACCTGGTATTCCTCCAGATAGGGAAATAGACTTTGCAATTGATTTGCTACCAAACACTAAGCCCATATCAATCCCTTCGTATCGTATGGATCCTGCTGAACTCAGAGAGTTGAAGGAGCAGCTGAAAGATCTGTTAAACAAAGGCTTTATCAGGTCGAGTACTTCACCGTGGGGTGCGCCAGTTCTATTTGTGAGAAAGAAGGATGGCTCGCTCCGCATATGTATAGATTACCGGCAGTTGGATAAGGTTACCATTAAGAATAAGTATCCGCTTCCCAGAATAGATGATTTGTTTGACCAGTTACAGGGGGCCAAATATTTCTCCAAGATTGATTTACGGTCTGGATACCATCAGGTTCGAGTACGTGAAAGAGACATTCCCAATACAGCCTTCAGGACTAGATACGGCCACTTTGAATTTCTAGTTATGTCCTTTGGGCTGACGAATGCCCCAATAGTATTTATGGACTTGATGAATAGTATATTCAGACCATACCTGGACCTGTTCATGATAGTGTTTATCGACGACATTCTGGTGTATTCTCGCTTAGAGGCAGACCACCAAACTCATTTACGGACAGTGCTCCAGATTCTCCGGGACCGTCAGTTGTACGCCAAGTTCTCCAAATGTGAATTCTAGCTGAACTCTGTTGCTTTCTTGGGGCATATTATGTCGAATGTTGGTATACAAGTAGACACACAGAAAATAGAGGCAATAAAAATGTGGCCCAGACCTACCACTCCGACTGAAGTCCGCAGTTTCCTGGGATTAGCAGGATACTATAGAAGATTTGTTGAGGGGTTCTCCACCATAGTGGCACCCCTGACTAAGCTGACGCAAAAAGCAGTAAAGTTCCACTGGACAGAGGCATGTGAGCAGAGTTTCCAAGAATTGAAAGACAGGTTGACCTCCGCCCCAGTATTAGCGTTGCTAGAAGGTATAGAGGGTTATTCAGTATATTGTGATGCATCAGGTATTGGGTTGCGATGTTTGTTGGTAAAGCATGGTAAAGTGATTGCTTATGCTTCCAGACAACTAAGGAAACACGAGAAGAATTATCCTACCCATGACGTGGAATTAGCCGCAGTGATCCACACCCTAAAGATATGGAGACATTACCTGTACAACGTCCATATGGAAATTTTCACTGACCATAAGAGCCTACAGTATATCGTCACTCAGAGAGAGTTGAATTTGCGGCAGCATCACCTGTTGGAGTTATTGAAAGATTATGATGTGAACATTCTGTATCATCCGGGAAAGGCCAACGTAGTAGCAGATACTCTCAGCCGCAAATCCATGGGGAGTTTGGCGTATTTGCAGCCCGAGCAGCGGGAGCTGGTCAGAGAAATACATCAATTAGCCAGCCTAGCCATTCGTGTAGCAGAGACAGAGGACAACAGAGCAGTAATTCAGAATATCGCAGTGTCGTCATTAGTTGAGGAGGTAAAAGAATGGCAGTATGAAGATCCTGACCTGGTTCAGATTAAGGACAGAATTCAGCAAGGGAAAGCGCCAGATTTTCAGGTAACTGAGGATGAAGTGCTGAGATGCAAGGGTCGTCTCTGTGTTCCAGATGTTTCAGGGCTCCGCCAGCAGATTATGAGTGAGGTACATTACGCGCGCTATTCTCTCCACCCAGGCACGAAAAAAATGTACCACAATATCAAGGAGATCTACTGGTGCCCAGGTATGAAAAGGGAAATAGCCGAATTTGTAACCCAATGTCCTAACTGTCAACAAGTAAAAGCAGAACACCAGAAATTAGGTGGGTTGACTCAAGACATAGTTGTGCCTCTTTGGAAGTGGGAAGCAGTAAACATGGACTTTATAGTAGGATTACCCTGTACCAGGCATAGACATGATTCAATTTGGGTAATAGTTGACAAACTGACAAAATTAGCCCACTTCCTGCCAGTGAAAGCTACTTTCTCTGCCGAAGATTACGCCGAATTGTATATCAGAGAAATAGTTAGATTACACGGTGTTCCAGTATCTATTATCTCTGATAGAGGAGCACAGTTTACAGCTAGATTTTGGCAGTCATTTCAGAGAGGTCTCGGAACACTGATTAATTTGAGCACAGCATTCCACCCTCAGACAAATGGACAGGCTGAACGCACTATTCAGACGCTCGAGGATATGCTACGGGCGTGTGTGCTAGACTTTGGAGGTAGCTGGGACGAGCATTTGCCACTGATTGAGTTTGCTTATAATAATAGTTATCACTCAACTATCCACATGGCGCCCTTTGAGGCACTGTACGGGCAAAAATGTAGATCGCCAGTTGGCTGGTTTGAAGTGGGAGAGTCAGCGCTGATTGGGCCAGATATTATTCAACAGTCAGAGGAGAAGGTATAGCTTATCAGAGAACACCTACTAACTGCACGGAGCCGCCAGAAATCATATGCTGGTGTGCGGCCCAGAGACCTGGAATTTGATGTGAATGACTGGGTATTTTTGAAAGTATCTCCGATGAAAGGGTTGATGAGATTCAGTAAGAGAGGTAAGCTAAGTCCGAGATTCGTTGGGCCTTATCAGATTCATCCAAGAATAGGCCAAGTGGCATATGAGTTGAACTTTCCTCCAGAATTAGAATCCGTTCATCCAATTTTCCACGTATCTATGCTAAGAAAGTACATACGAGGCCTATCTGGAATAGTCCTAGTCTAGGATGTCTAGGTTACAGGGGAGCTGACCTATGAAGAGGTTCCAGTAGCTATCTTAGACAGACAGATTCGTAGATTAAGAACTAAAGATATTGCGTCTGTCAAGGTACTGTGGCGTAATAGGAACCGAGAGGAGATGACTTGGGAGGTAGAGAAAGTTATGAAAATTAGATATCCTCACTTGTTTCAAGCCTAGTCAGTCAAGAGGTATGTTGGTATTGTTATTTTATATAGTGCCTTATAGTATATGTATAAATGAGATAGTCGACTCTAGTCTTTTATGAGATGAATACTATAGTATTGTGTGGAACACCTGTATTGGACTTTTTTGCATTTCAGGTTTTTGAGATAGTCCATATTATAGGGGAAACTCTACCAAAATTTTTCTAGAAATAACTTGAGTAAGCCGAGAATTCTTATAAATAGAAGTTCACATTCGAGGACGAATGTTCTTGGGGGGGGGGAGAATGTTACACCCCGTAAATTCTCGACATGTAGATGGCCTATTCACATGTTGGTTAAGAGTTTTTGAATGCCATACATTCTAGGAAAAGGCCCGGGGGAAAGACCGGATAAGAAATCAGTCGAACCATCACAGAAAGAGCCGGGGCAGAACCCCTCCGCGATGGCAACGTGCCACGGAGGGAGGGCCTCCGCGTTGGCTCCGTGTCACGAAGGCCCTGTCCAAGCCCAAGTATATACGCCTCCAACTTCGATTTTAATGATATAATTCATAAAAATTTCCAGATAAGCCGAGAGAAAACAGGGAGAACGAAGGTTCCTTAGTAATATTCGTCCGATTACGCCGTCAAACACGATCCAAACTCAAATTAACTCCAGATACCGAGGTATTAAGCAGTAAGGAGCATTCCTGCTGATTTAGTTTCATGAAATTCAGCTGGCGAATCGTCCTGCTACAGAACTAAGGTAAGTGGAATTGCTCCAAATTAGTGTCAATATACTCCTATCCCTAAAGTGAGCATTTCTCCCTTCTGGACTTTCAAGAAATAGCAAGTTTTCGACCATTTTTTGATAAGTCAAAGTTTGGGCTATATATATATTGAAAGTGATATTTTCTTCCTGAATATTAGCGTATTTAGTTCTAATTTACATTTATATGAATACAGTTGGGAGAAATAGCAGAAGTACTAACCAAGCTACACTAGTTAGTCAGGGAATTCGAAGCGAAGGTATGTAAAGCTAGCTTCCGCGGCAAGTTAGTAGTCTCGGTTTAGTAAAATAGTTCAAAGGCCAGTAGAATGTTTCAGAAGTTGTGTGTTATGTTTAGTATGAATATTATTACGATATTGGAAGCATCATGTTATGTATAGCGTGAAACTTCATAGCACGATATAAATTCTAATACAAAGTGTTAAGAACTGTACAACATGCCCAATATGTGATTTAGTAATGTATGTTAGGATATTATCGTGTTCAGTTGAAACTTAGTAAAGCAAAATAAGTATCTGTAAGGTATCTCAGAAGTAGAATGGTAGATTAAAATGAAGTTTAGAAAGCATGTTAGAAATAGTAAATCATGTTACTATGAAACTCAGTTATACAACATGATTCCCCGCAGAAAAACTGTATGTTGTTCAATATTAGACTCAGCACAGTATGACAGAAGCTTATATATATATATATATACCATCATCGGTCTCAGCATGTATTAAATACATACATATCACTATCACTAGTTTAGCATATAGTATGTACAGATACATTATTATCACTAGCTACAGCATGTGGTATACACAGTTAGTATTACTAGTTGAGACCACTGTATTGTCTTGGGGTTGGATTACCTAGCATTCATGACTGCCCCAGGGTTAATAGCTGTATCAACTCATCCGCCAGAGGGCGAGGATAGGTCACTCCACGGAGTGGCATGCCATCCCACAGGGGACGAAGATGGGATGTCGGTTTTCCCCATATTGTGCCTTGGTCGGCCTTTATATACCCCCGTCTAGTGGGTACGCCCGGGGTGTTGATTCAAGAGTCCTCCGGACTCAGGCACAGTTATAGTCAGGGGCTCAGCGAGCCCAAGTGCATACCCAAGGGATTGGCAGGACTACAAGATTGCAAAAAAAGAGTGCATCACTGGTGATTTGGTCTTGCTGTTTAATTCGAGGCTCCTTTTGCATCTAGATAAATTGAAATCCAAATGGATGGGACCATATCGAGAGGTGAATGTGTCCCCATATGGTGTGGTGTGTCACGCTACGAGCCTACACCCTGGATGTAACACGGTACTTGAAACCACAAGTGACCCCAAGTTAACCCCTGGTCTATCATACACTAGCATTCTAAGTAAACATGCACAACAGAACTTTTAAATAATATATTTATCAATTTAAGAAAATGCAAAGACTGAGAGTAGAGAAAGAAATAATATATCTGAAATACAATTCTGAAAGATAAGTCTGGTCTGAAAGCCAACTACTGAGGAGTTGCTGGGGCAGGCCCTCATCTAACTCTAAGTCGATACAAAACCATACCAACTAAAGTAAATAAATAATGCCCTCGAATGAAGAGGACTCACACTCTGATATACTGAAATGGAATGCTCTGAAACTGAAGTAACTATTTGTGTTGAATCTGAGAATCTGCAGCTATATCATGAAACAATACAGCATGAAAAACATGCATTAGTACTTTGAATATACTGAGTAAGTGGGAGAGACATACTGAATATAAGTCCGAACTATAATGACACACCATGACCAACAGGTAAACTGAACTGAACTACAGATATAATCTGAAATGCCCAAGATGACCCTGTCTAAGGGTCAAGGACATGCCCTGAGTCTGAAACACTGAATCTGAGAATTGTACTGAACTGAGTTGCTTATTCTAATACTGGACTGGACTGACTTGTGGGAGAGTCTATAACCGACATATAACTATGTGAGCTAGACATGGAATCCGATGTATACACCCCACCGGTAGGATCTAATATACCTTGCTAGGGTATAAAGGCATGAACTGAGTGATCAAAAAAATATCTGGGCAAAACAGGCCAACCAATACTGAAACTTACGCTGGCAACGTAGTTTTGGGAACCTGGGTGCGCAGGAACCCCGACCCGCTCGGTACTAAGTTCTACTCCCACTGGAACACCTAAACTAAACTACCAAGCTAATAGCTCGAAACTGGGGTCCAAGACTCTTTAGGGACGATTAACTTCATGTACCCTGAGAATCTTATCGGACCGGACTCTAAAACTGGGTTCTAAGATTGGTCAAAGTTTTTTTATCTAGAAGCGTCGTAACCATCTACAGAACAACTAATAATTCAATTGGGGTCCTGGGCTGTTCAGAGCTATAACTGAATGTCATGACCACCCAATGGACCAAATAACTAAAATCTGAATCTGAGTCTAAAAACTGGGAGGCAGCACTGACACCCCGAAAATAAAACTGGAGTCAAACTGATCCGTTGATAATTTCTGGACAACACTGAGGTTGCTAAAATCTGACCGAAGCTAGAATGATATTATTCTGACTGATACTAGACTGATAGAGTTCTGAGTTCTAACTACTCATTTATGCCGACAACATGGACAAATTTCATAATATAAGGCGAATTCAAGAATTATGGGAAATTTCATTCAACAGAGCAAAAGTCATTCTCGTCAATAGAATATTTGCTCAACATATATATATATATATATATAGAGAGAGAGAGAGAGAGGAAATTCTACAAACTTCAGCCCGGATCATCCTTTATTCACTACAGAGAATTGAACAAGTAAAATCATTACCCGATGGTTAGGGCTTAAATTCACATTTGAAATAGCACTGACAATTTGATAAGGAACTGATGGAGATTATATCACCAATAAATATGAACATCGTTCTAAGTGAAATCAACGAAAATGAACATGAATGCTACTCATACTCGAAAGCTCAGGGCTTAAAACTAATAGAAGACATTGAGGAGAACTTTGTGGACACAAAGTAAGGACAATCCCCTTGCTAAAACCCCACATACTTGATGGAGAACCCACGAAAATCTTGAGAAATTGAGGAGAAGGAGGCTGCCCTAGCTCTTGCACTGAGAATTCCGGAGAGAACTTATGGTCTATTTTTTGAGTGCTGGAGTGGGGAATGATTAAAAGGACCCTTTACGCCCAATAAAACATCTAAAAACAAAGTCAAAACGACGTGGTTTCATGCTTGGGAGAATGGAAAATTACTAATTAGCTCTTAGAAATTCGCAGGGAAAAACTGTCAGATGGCATTAACGGGTGACCTAATGAGTCGTTACTGGGTCCAATGAGTCATTGGGTCCTCCCATCAGGTTCACTGGAGAAATTTCTACTGACTCCTGATGGGCACATGATGAGTCGTCATGACTAAGAATGATTCGTCGTGTCGTCCGTTAGATACCTTATAAAAAGGTTAGAAAGGACTGAAAATGAAGGACTTAACGACTCGTTACTACTGATGACGACTCGTGGTGACCTTCCGTCAAGTACACTGTAATTTTCTTAAATTTCTAAACTCCAGCTTGACAACGGGCTACTTAACGAGTCGTACAGCCTGATAATGACTCGTGGTGTCATCCGTTAAGAATACAAGTATAAACTCTTGGCCTCTATCTCACGGTTGACCTGATGAGTCGTTGGGTCCCTTAACGGCTCGTCAGGTTTGTCGTTCTACAACATATCTGCAAGTTTCCAAATTTTTTTATCTAAGTCCCAGATACTGATTTTGAGCTTCCGGGGCATTACAATATCTCCCCCTTGGAAACATTCGTCCTTGAATGTTAGAAAACTCATTGCAACCAGAAAAATAACAATCAAGGTATTCAAATACTGCTCTACAACTATCAAATGACTGAAATGACTACATCCATTTTAGAGAATATAAGTGAACTGAATTTTGCTTTTCATAAACACAACCATAGTTAGAAAGAAAATTTATTTACATAAACTGAATTCAACAACTAGTTCAGGTCTTAAAATAAAATTCACATGTCAAGCTGTAGTAGAGTCGGTAGAGAACAAGTGTGGGTATTTGGCCCTCATATCTGCTTCGGCCTCCCATGTAGCTCCTTTAACATGTTGATTCCTCCATAAAACCTTGACTAAAGCTATTTCCTAATTCCTCAATCTACAAACCTAATGGTCTAGGATTCAAACTAGTACCTCCTCATAAGTGAGACTATCCTTGACTACCACCCTATCCAATGGCACTACAGAGGTTGGATCTCTGATATACTTTTTCAAAAGTGATACGTGTAAACTAGATGTACAACTACTAGTTCTGAAGGAAACTCTAGCTCATAAACCACCTTGTCGATATGTCGCAAAATTCTATAGGGTCCCAAATACCTAGGACTGAGTTTCCCCTTCATTACAAACCTTATCACCCCTTTCATGGGCGAAATTTTTAGGTATACCCAGTCATCCACTAAAAACTCCAGCTCTCTTCTTCGCACATCGACATAGGATTTCTGACGGCTTTGGGCTGTTTTCAATCTCTCTCAAATGAGCTGAACTTGTTGCATTGCCTTGTGAACTGAGTCTAACCCTATTAATATAGCTTCCAACCTATAGGAGATCTACACCTCCTACCATACAATGCCTCAAACGGGGCCATCTGAATGCTTTAATAGTAGCTGTTATTGTACGCAAATTAAATATGAGGCAAATGGTCATCCCAATTACCCTTAAAATCAATAACGCACACTCTTTGCATATCCTCCAGGGTTTTTATGGTCCGCTCAACTTGTTCAACGGTTTGCGAATGAAAAGAGGTATTAAGTTTGACTTGAGTGCCCAGTACCTTCTGAAAAGACTTCCAAAAATGGGAGGTGAACTGGGCTCCCCTGTCTGAAATGATGGACAAGGGTACTCCATGAAGTCTGAATAATTCTCCAATATAAAGTTTAATATAGTCCTCTGCTGAATTTGTGGTTTTGACTGGGAGAAAGTGAGCTGACATGGTCATCTGATCTACTACCACCCAGATTGAGTCATGTTGCCGGCGAGTTCGCGATAGACCTGTAATAAAGTCCATATTTACCTCTTCCCACTTCCACGTGGTTATACTCATATCTTGAGTCATCCCTTGATGCTCCACCTTGACTTGTTGGCAGTTTAGGCACTTAGCTACAAATTCAGCAATGTCTCTTTTCATGTCGTTCCACCAGTAAATATCCCGCAAATCATGGTACATTTTGGTAGCACCGAGGTGAATGGTGTATCTCGAGCTGTGTGCCTCAGCCAGTATTTTCTGTCTCAACTCACCCACATCTGTCACACACAACCTTTCCTAGTAACGAAACACTCAATCTCCCTCTTGGGAGAAAGCCTCAACCTCTTTTCTGAGAACCGCTTCCTTGAGTTTAAGTAAAACTGGATCTTCATCTTGTTGTACTTAACTACAACCACCAAAGATGAATCTGACCAGCTTTGTACTACTACTCCACCTTTGGCTAAGTCTACCAGTCGCACCCTTAACTAGGCTAGTCTGTGAACATCCTTTGCTAACTCCCTCTTTCCTCCCTCAAAGTGAGATGCACTTCTCATAGATCGCCTGCTTAGGGCGTTAGCCACCACATTGGCCTTGTCCGGGTGATACAGCACACTCATGTCATAATCTTTCAAGAGCTCTAACCACCTTCTCTGTCGGAGGTTTAGGTCCTTCTGGCTGAACACGTACTAAAGACTATTGTGATATGTAAATACATCTATGTGAGCTACGTACAAGTAGTGTCTCCATATTTTTAATGCGAATACCATCTCTGCCAACTCCAAGTCATGAGTTGGATAATTCTTCTCATGAACTTTAAGTTTCCTAGAGGCATAGGCTATCACTTTGCGCCACTGCATCAGAACGCAACCAAGTCCAACTTTGGAGGCGTCACAATATACTATAAACCCATCTGCTCCTTCTGGCAGGGTCAAAACTGGAGCACTAGTGAGTTGAGTCTTCAACTCCTGAAAACTCTTCTCACATTTTCCGACGACTGAAATTTTACCTTCTTCTGAGTTAACTTGGTTAGAGAGGATCCTATGGAGGAGAAACCCTCAACAAAACCGACGGTAATAACCCCCTAAGCCCAAGAAACTCCCAATCTCAATAGGAGAAGTAGGTCTGGGCCAATCCTTTACTGCTGAAATTTTATGAGGATTTACTTGTATCCCTTCACCTGTTACCACATGACCCAAGAATGACACAAACTTCAACCAGAATTCACACTTGCTGAATTTGGCAAATAGCTAGCAATCTCGGAGGGTCTGTAATGCTAACCTTAGATGATTGGCATGCTCTTCCTCATTTCTAGAGTACACCAGAATGTCGACAATAAATACAATGACAAACATATCTAGATACGACTTGAAAACCTTGTTCATTAGGTCCATGAAGGTTGCTAGGGCATTTTTTAACCCAAAGGACATCACCACAAACTCGTAGAGGCCATGTCGAGTTCTGAATGCTATTTCGGTATGTCACACTCTCTGACCCTTAACCGATGGTATCCTGACCTGAGGTCTATCTTGTAAAAGCAACTGGCTCCCTGAAGTTGGTGGAATAGATTTTCAATTCTGGGCAAAGGGTACATGTTCTTAACTATGACCGTGTTTAGTTGATGGTAATCTATTCACATTCTAAGGGTACCGTCTTTCTTACGCACGAATAGAACTGGAGCACCCTAGGGAGAGATGCTGGGTCTGATAAAACCCTTGTCATGAAGATCTTTTAGCTGCTCCTTCAACTACTTAAGCTCATTTGGAGCCATTCAGTAAGGAGGGATGGAGATGGGCTGAGTATCTGGAAGGAGATTTATTACAAAGTCTATTTCCCGCTCAGAGGGAACTCCGGGAAGATCTTCAAGATATACATCTGGGAACTCGCTGACAACTGGAACTGACTGAATGATTGGGGTCTCAGAGTTGGAATCTTTGAGCAGAACCAAGTGAATAAACATCCCTTAGAAATGAGTTTCTAGGCCTTAAGGAAGGAAATAAACCTATCTTAGGCGCTGAACTGCTGCCCGACCATTCTAACACGGGCTTATCTGGAAACTGAAAATTGGCAACTCTAGTCCTGCAGTCAATTGAGGTATAGCTGGAGTGTAATCAATCCATGCCTGTAATAAGGTCGAAGTCGACCATGTCTAGCTCTATAAGATCATCTGGAATGATTTTATTCAAGACTGAGACTGGGCAGCTTCTATACACCTGGTTGGCTCTAACTGACTCACCAACTGGGGTGGAAACTGAGAAGGGTTCTGATAGGACCTCTGTACTGATTCCAAACTAAACTACTACATATGGAGTTAAACACGAAAGATTTGCTGCTATATCTAGGAGGGCATACACCTCTAGGTGAAAGAAATGTAACATACCAGTAACTACATCTAGTGAGCTTTCCTTACCCTGACGAGAAGAGAGAGCATAAAAATGATTCTGGCGTTGATCGCCATCTGTACCTGATGGGGTAGTGGATTGTGACCTCCCGCGCCCTGCTGATGGGCACTCACTAAGCTTGTGTTCGAGCTGTCCCCACCTAAAGCAGCTCTCTCGTCCCTGAAGGCATTCTCCTGGGTGATTCCTACCACACTTGGGACAAGCTGGATACTTGTTTCCTGCACTGTGAGCCTGAGACTGAGTGCCAGAAGACTCACCCCTCCGATCATCATGCGACTGAAAGGTTGAGGCGCTGGTTGAGCTAGGTACTGGGGCCCTCTACTGTTGCTGTTGTGGGCAGCTACCACCGCCAGATCTCTGGTGGCCAAAATCTGTATGACCAGTTCTTGCCCACTTGTTCTTACGTTCCATATCTTTCAGCTTCTCAACCTCAATCTGCTGGGCATACACACTTAAGCTATAAAGGTCCATGTCCTTAATTAGCATTGTCGTCCTGCACTCTTTGAGGACCAGATTAGATACTCCATTTATGAACTTCAGCATGCTATCCCTTGGCTCAGCCACCATCTCTGGAGCATACTTTGACAGTCTAGTAAACTCCAATGCATACTCCTCCACTGTCTGGTTGCCCTACCGTAGGTTCATAAACTCTGCCATATTAGCCTCCCTCATCTCCCAAGGAAAGAACCTATACAGAAAAGTTGTATGAAATTCCACCCACTCAATTGGCCCTGCTTTTGCTGACCACCCCTTCTTCCAGTGCTTGTACCAAACCAGGGCTACCCCTTTTAGCTTGTAAGTAGCCAGGTCAACACTCTCGTAGGAGCTGACACCCATGATCTGGGTGATCTTTCTGATCTCATCTACAAAGCCTTGTGGGTGCTCTCCCACCATTGTTTTGTAAAAGTTTGGAGGGTTCATCCGGGTGAAATCCCTCACCGGGGCAGCAGCTACCGAACCATTTGTGGCTACTGGAACCACCTGATGGTTCACTTGATTGGTGATGGTCTGAGAAAGCAACTAAATAGCTGCCCTGACTTCAGCGGTAGACACGGAGTCATCCTGAGAAACTACCGGCTCTTCATCCATTTCCACGTCGAGGAGGCATTGTTTACTGAAAGGAAATAGGACACGATTTAGAAAGATGCCTTTGGAATTAGACTTCAACGCACGATAAAGAGCATGAACAAAAGGAAAATTTTTCCTAATAACATCTCGTAGCCTCCTTGTACTAAGTGTGGCACGCTTCACACCCATGAAAAGGACTCTACTGGATGCGACTTTTAGATTTTCCGAGGATACTCTAAACCTACTGCTCTGATACCAAGTTTGTCATGCCCCGAGCCTACACCCTGGACGTAACACGGTACTTGAAGCCACAAGTAACCCCAAGTTAACCCTTGGTCTATAATACACTAGCATTCTGAGTAAACATGCACAACGACACTGTTAAATAACAGATATATCAATTTATGAAAATGCAAAGACTGAGAGTAGCGAAAGAAATAATATATCTGAAATACAATTCTGAAAGATAAGTCTGGTCTAAAAGCCAACTACTGAGGAGTTGCTGGGATAAAGCCCCAGCTGACTCTTAGTCTATACAAAACCATACTAACTGAAGTAAATAAATAAGGCCTTTGAATGAAGAGGACTCACACTCTAATCTGCTGA
Organism: Datura wrightii; assembly: GCA_035772735.1. Taxonomy (NCBI): domain Eukaryota; kingdom Viridiplantae; phylum Streptophyta; class Magnoliopsida; order Solanales; family Solanaceae; genus Datura; species Datura wrightii. The sequence continues at coordinate 153,925,953 of JASDFA010000018.1, forward strand.
AATGGAGTGCTCTGATTCTGAAGTAACTATTTCTGCTGAATTTGAGAACCTGCAGCCGTATCATGAAATGATACAACATGAAAAACATACATCAATACTTTGAATGTACTGAGGACGTGGGAGAGACATACTGAATATAAGTATGAACTATAATGACACATCATGAATAACAGGTAAACTGCAGTTAACTACTGATATAATTGTTCGGTACTGTACTGACTACACGCAAGTGCACGTGGTCGAACAAGTAGTAAAGTGGCTTAATTAAAGCCAAGTATTGATCCCACAGGGACTGAACTACGGTACTAATTAACTTAAGCGTCAGTGAACTATGTCTCTATGAATGCAGACAACCAATTAAACAATATTTTTCGAGTTAAGTTTGCTAAGTAATAAAAATCTAAGTTAAAATTATAATTTGAGTCTGAACAATAGTAATGAGCAAGCTGAGGTTAAGACAAACATGCAAGGAAGTAATTTATCAATTCAATTCAGCTAATCTTTTCTTCGGTTGCTAGTCAAGAATTATTGCCTATTGATTGGATTTTCGACTCCTATCCAATTAAGAATCATGAAACCTTAATCTACATTTCTGTGATAAAAGAATTTCATGCTCTAGCCATACAATACCGATTCCTTAATTGACTAATAAGACTTTCAGATATATTTCTATTATGAATGTAAATCAATTCACAATTTTCTAGACTAAGAAGAGATCACATCCTACCAATTCACATCTTTCCAATTTATTTCCTTTTCAAAATCAAAATTGGATTTATAGATATACATTAACATTGGCCAAACATTAATGTAGTAAAAACAAGAATTGATAGAACAACCATTGAAGAAAAGATGAAAACTGAAATGAACAACAATTACATTCCACTACAATTGTTCTTAACCTCAGCAAGAAGTGAATTTAGCCACTCATTTGTGGATTAAACATCATCAAATAAGTCGAATTCATACAAACAATTGAGATAAAAGAGGAAAAGGTAGAGAAGAACCCTAGAATTTTCGTCCTCTCAACTGCCGGTAACCCACATTCTTGCTCAACTAAGTCAGAATGTTTAAAATAAAACCTAAGTGTGCTATTTATACTCTTGATAATTTTTTCCGGAATAACAAGCAACGTGGCACGGAGTGTATCGCGGAGCACTCCCTCCGTGCCACGGGGGTATCGCGGACCCTCACTGGAAGTTGGCTCCTCAGCAATTTCACCTCAGCGTGGCATGGCATGCATTGCAGAGCCTTGCCTCCGTGCCACGGCGCTATCGCGCACCTTCACTGGAAGTTGCCAAAATTATTTCATCCGAGGCAGAATGCCTCCGCGATGGTAGCGTGACATGGCACAATCGCGTAGCCCTTATTTTTGCTGCTCTCCCTTGTCATTTTCCACTCCTTGTTTCCAAGTCCTTTCCCGATTTTCACCAACATGTATATTAGCTTCCAAAATTTCCTTTTACCTGCAAAACAACACTAATCATGTTGGTTAGTATAAATTCATATTTAACTAAAAATAATATGAGAATGTACATATAACGATAGATAAACAAGTCGAAATGAAGCATTTGAGTATCACTTGGGTATGCAATTCTGCTCAAGATCACTTACCCCACACTTAAAACATTGTTCGTCCTCTAACAATACTCTCACATCTCATGCAATTAACACCCACGCATAACTACTTTGGCTCGCTAGTTCAAGCTACAACTATACTAATTATTTGATATAGCAAATCATCAAGAAAACATGCATGGTCTCATCAATACAATGAAGTACATCACATTAATATCTCCTAAGCTCAAGAATCAATTCTCAATCTTGGCAAACTCGTGCAAATCAACTGATCAAGACATCGGACACGAAATTTAATCTCTCGTCAAGCATGTGCCCTCACAACACAAGAGAATTACCCCATTTGCCATCATATGATTTCCAAAGCACTACATGTTGGGGTATATGAATACGATTTCGCTCTCTCTCCCAAAGAATTCACATGCATCATGTCATGAACCATAGGCTTGTCTCTAGTGTATTACTCCACTAATATAAGGATGCGAGATGTAAGATCACGTAGGACTTGACAGGTTGTAATGTAAGCTAAGGAACTAGTAAATACTGGGCTAACCAATAATAGCAACTAGCTTCCTTAAGCGCTTTTCAATGCATCCCACCATCATTATGGGCATTGATTCTTCCTTCATCCTCCCATTCTTGAAATTTTTTCTTTTTTCTACTTTGTTTTTGTTCCCATTTCTTTAAGCACACTCGACTTACTAGCAAAGATTCGTTATAGATCTTTATTTTATTCAATTTCAACAAGTGCACCTTTGACCTTTCTTTAACATTCACAACTTCCTCTTTTCCTTCCGTTTCACAATTCTCACTCCTTTACACTATGGAAAAATTGTTTTTCTTGAGCGCTTAAGAGTTTTGGATCAAATTCACTGCTAATGAAAAGAAGGGATTAAGCTCGGTTTGTACCTCTTTAAAGAAAAGAAAAAAATAGGCTAAAGGCTCAATGGGGTTAACTAGGATGCACATTCAAGGTAGGTATGATAATGGAGAAACTTTCGGTTTAATCAAAGAAATGCCTACATCCTTTCCTACAATACACATCCTTCATTTCGTTTAGTACACACACCAGGCAAGTTCTAGACACTTCACAATAGCATGGAATAATCGAAACCTCACCTCACACTCATTGCACATGCTCAACTCAAGATATATTCACAGACTCTTCAACCAGCTAATTACAAGAATTCACTATTAAGCCTCGATCACACTGAATCGAACTCTATGGCCTAGGTATCTAAACATGTTTACACATTTGCATGCTTTCATACGAATCATCCTTGCATCTTAATATCATGTATAACACATAGCAAGAACTTTGAACCATGAAGTAGCAACACGTTTGGGGAACACACAAAAGAAAGAAAAGAGAGAAAAAAACTACTCCTATCGACTACATATCCCTTAAGACAATTGTCATCCATCCATCATAGGGAACAATCACTATCTACGACTTCGGTTCAATGGGCTATTCATTGTAAAAGCACCAAAAACAAAGGCCGAGAAAACCAACATAAAAAAATTTCGAAAAAATTTGATAGAAAAAGATAAAAATTTTAATTTGACCAATATTTACACAACACAACCAATAGTAGCTCAACACAACACACAACAGCTCAACATTTATTTCAACACCAACTTAATTATAGAACACACAATACAGAGTCACAAGGTCACATTTTGCATAGGCACAACAACAACAAAAAATAAACAAAACATAAACAAAGCTGCTGGCACCTAACTACTCCCACCTCACACTTAAACTGAACACTATTCCCATTGTTCACATAATTTCAAATATCGAAGTATTCAACTTCTTCATCAGGTGTCGTTTCTTCGTCTCCCATATCCGAATCGCCCCCGCCGTCCTCGTTTGAATCAATATCTGAGTCCTCCCGGCGTATCTCCTCATCGGTAGGGGCATCATCATCTATGGGCTCCACAAATGTGGGCCCCACTCTGCATAGAGCCCGGGTATTCTCGCCAAATGGGTAATCCAACTCGAGCTGCCAAAGCTCATCCTCTGTTGTTGGCCTCCCGCCTATGCGCAAATGCAACATCTGCATCCCGTACATACGGGCCATATACAAGTCATCCCGAGCATGTCGCTCGGCTAGTGTGAGCACCAGCCCATAAGTAGTGTTAGGTGCCTTGGTTTTAGTGACATCCAAGGCACACTTGTCGATTTGTGGGATGTATCCAGGGCCTCCTCCTCGATGTCATGGCCCCTTAGGAGCATGGTAAGCAAACCACCGAACCCGTATCTATGCCCCTGATGCAGTCGGGCTCTCTTCATGGCGCAGATGATTACCGCCCCAACATTGATATCCAGTCCCTTCATCAGGGCATACACCAAGAACACTCTATTCAGGGTGACATCTTTCATGTGCACCCCCGGAATCAGGCAAGAACACACAATCTTCAGCCAGATTCAGGCCTCCCGGTTCATATGAGAGTAGGGAAATGTCTGATGGTAGCCCCTCTCCTTGTGCCTACTCCACCTTGCTATCGATCGGGCTCCACATAAGGTGTGTCTGATGTCCGCATAGGGTGGAGTGATGTTCAGTTGGCAGAGGACATGAGCGTCTGTGTCCCGCGCCCCCAGGATTGCATTCAAGTGATGGGGCTCAAAAGTGACAACCCACCCCCTAATTTTTACGGTGTGACTGTGTAGGGTCAGGTTCCAGTTGGCATAGAACTCCCGGATAAGATGGAGATTGCACTCCCTAGGCTCTTCGAAGATGAAGTTCAGCCCAGCGGTGTCAATCTGGTGTACAATTCGCAAAAATTCTTATGCTAGCAGCTCCCGTGCTATCTGCTCTTTCGGGAAGTATTTGGTTTCTTTGTGTTTAGCATACCACTTCTTCACCTCATCAGTCACCCATCGGGTTCTGTATCATCGTCGTTGGCCTTGCGGAACCGCTGGTGCTGCTGGAACTGCTGTTCCCAATCTCACCCTTTTTCTGCTGGCGCGGGATGTCGATGCGCCCTTGCCCTTGTCTTGTCTGCCTAACATTGTTCCTGTACATTTAAACAGACAGTCCCAATTGTTATTCAAGTCATAATTAGCTATAACTAAGGTTGGGTATAATTGGGTCACCCCACACTTAGTCTTCAGCCACAATCCAAACAATTCGACAAGACATTCATGATTTTCCAATTCTTAACATTCAACATGCTTTGTGCATTCATATGAGTCGATGAAACGATTACTATGTACTACTCAGACTTCGTACAACAACTACAAATTTCTCCATCGATTCAATTTCAACATCATAGCACTTAGCAATTTTTCAACAACCTATGTAATTCTCCAATTGCCTTTTCCCAAAAAGCCTTCTACTTTAGGATATTCAACATCAATCACAATATATTTCACTTCACCCAACATGCACAACCCAAGTTTTTTATCATTATAAAGAATTTAGTATTTTTCCTATTCAATCTTCAACCCTAGCTATCAATTTCGCAAGAATTCAATAAAACATGCAATAATTGAGTTCATATATTCAAACCGATACTATGAACGTCATCCAATCATAACTCAAGTGAATTCAAGCTTAATTCTCACTTAGGGCAAGGTTCAATCACCAAACATATTCAAGAATAAAAAATTTGAGCAAAAATGAGGTAGAGTTCAAGAACATACCTTTAATTTGATGAAATTGAAGAAAACTTGAAGAACATTGATGTCTAGGTTCGTGTCACGTTGAGGGAGAAGGGGTTTTTGGCTGTGGGTCGCGGAGGAAATGAAGAAATAGGAAGAAAATGAGGGGATTTGGGGTTTTAAAAGGTATTTTTCGTGCGGGTTACCGGGTGACCCGACGCGAATTAACCCTCAACGTGTCACGGAGGGTAACGCGGAGCACCCCCTCCGTGACACGGAGCCATCGCGCCAGTGTTCTGGATTTTTAAAAAATCCAGAACAAGCCTCAACGTGTCACGGAGGGTAACGCGGAGCACCTCCTCCGTGACGCGGAGCACCGCGCAGGCTCACTATAATATGCCAATTTTTATTTTCTCACTGCGATTTTTTTCCTTTGCGTTTCTTTGCCTTTTTGCTCTTCGTTCCACCTGAAAATCATTTCACCACAAGAAATTGGTTAGAATTCATAGGTTTCAATGCAAAAATTTTAATTTTTCTTTTTCTTTGTTTTTCTCTTTTTATTTATTTATTTATTTTCAAATAGTTCTACTCATCTATTACAACACATTCACGGGTTGCCTCCCGTGCAGTGCCTGATTTACCGTCGCGACTCGACATCATTCATGCTCAATCATTCTCTAGAGTGATGGACGTCTTCTCTCGAATAATGTCCTCACCCCAATAATGCTTACATCTTTGCCCATTTACCAAAAATGTGGCACTTCTATCTTCTTGCCTCAACTCCACTGCCCCATGCGGGGTCATTCTCACCACTTCAAACGACCCTGACCATTTGAAAAACATCTTGCCAGGAAAAAGCTTCTGTCTCGAATTAAATAGCAACACCTTTTGCCCCGGCTCAAAGATCCGATGCACCATATGCCCATCGTGCCACTTCTTCGTTTTCTCCTTGTAGCATTTGGCACTTTCATAAGCATGCCAACGAAACTCATGAAGTTTGTTGAGTTGATTCAGCCTCTTCTTCCCTACTAGCTCCGTATCCATGTTCAATTTCCTCACGGCCCAAAAAGCTCGATGTTCTAGCTCCACAGACAGATGACATGACTTTCCATAGACCAATCTGTATGGAGAAGTCCCAATGGGTGTCTTGTACGCAGTTCTATAAGCCCACAACGCATCGTCGAGTTTGCTTGACCAATCAATTCGTTGTGCATTCACTGTCTTCTATAGAATCTGCTTGATTTCTCTGTTCGACACCTCCACTTGCCCACTACTTAGGGGATGATATGCTGTTGCTACCTTGTGGCGCACCCCATACTTAGCTAGCAACTTCTTGAAACATGAATTAACAAAATAGGCCCCTCCATCACTGATAAAGGCTCGGGGTGTCCCAAACCTGGTGAAAATATGCTTTTTCACAAATTTTGTTACCACCTTGTTGTCGTTCCTGGGGCAAGCTGTTGCTTCGACCCACTTTGATACATAATCAACGGCTACCAAGATGTAACGATTACCAAATGACGGTGGGAACTGGCCCATGAAATATATTCCCCATACATCAAAGATCTCCACTTCTAATATCTGCTGCAGTGGCATTTCCTGTCTTCTACCAATTGTGCCTATTCTTTGACATCTATCGCACATTTTTACATATGCCATAGAGTCTCTGAACAGTGTAGGCCAAAAGAAACCTGATTGTAGCACCTTGTGCGCTGTTCGCTTGCCTCCGTGGTGCCCTCCATACAATGATGAGTGACAACTCCTCAATACTTCTGCAATCTGGCTCTCTGGAATGCATCTTCTCATCACCTGATCTGGTCCCTGCCGAAACAAGTACGGCTCATCCCAAATGTAATACCTGCAATCATGTCTCAACTTCCTTCTTTGCTGAGCTGTAGCCTCCAGTGGATAGACTCCACTCACCAGCAAATTCACAATGTCTGCATACCAAGGGATTTCAGCTTCTCTTATTGCCAAGAGTTGCTCATCCGGGAACTCTTCCTTTATGTTGCCACCTTCCTTCACATGCAACTGGCTTTCCAATCACGATAGGTGATCTGCCACTTGATTCTCGCTCCCCTTTCTGTCCCGAATCTCTAGGTCAAACTCTTGTAACAACAAGATCCATCTAATCAGCCGGGGCTTTGCATCCTTCTTGTTAAACAGATACCGAATTGCTACATGATCGGTATACACCACTACTTTATAGCCCACCAAGTAGGACCTGAATTTATCAAACGTGAACACCAATGCTAGAATCTCTTTTTCAATGACTGTATAATTGGCTTGGGCTGCGTCAAGTGTTTTGCTTGCATAATGAATGGAATGAAAAATTTTGTTCCTCAGCTGCCCCAATACAGCTCCTACAGCCACATCGCTTGCATCACACATTAATTCAAACGATTGCTCCCAATCTGGAGAAATGAGAATAGGTGCTTCTATCAACTTCTGTTTCAACTCCTCGAATGCTTTAACACAATCCTCATCAAACTCGAACTTCACCTCTTTTTCTAGCAACCTGCATATTGGTCTAGAAATTTTAGAGAAGTTCTTGATGAACCGTCTGTAGAACTCTGCATGTCTGAGAAAACTGCGAACACCCTTCACTGACACAGGTGGTGGTAGCTTTTCAATCACTACGATCTTTGCACGATCGACTTCCAACCCCTTGCAAGACACCTTATGGCCAAGGACGATACCCTTCTTGACAAAAAAAATGACATTTCCCCCAGTTGAGTATAAGGTTGGAGTCTTCACATCGAGCTAGCACCCTGTCAAGATTCGACAAACATGTAGCAAACGAATTACCAAAACAGAAAAATCATCCATAAATACCTCGACGAAATCTTCCACCATATCGTGAAAGATCGCTATCATGCATCTCTGGAATGTGGGGGGTGCATTGCATAAACCAAATGGCATCCACTTGAAAGCATATGTCCCATAAGTACATGTGAAAGTAGTCTTCTCCTGGTCCTCCGGTGCTATGGCTATTTGGTTATAGCCAGAATATCCATCAAGGAAACAATAGTATTCTTGACCTGCCAACCTGTCCAGTATCTGATCAATAAATGGGATAGGATAATGATCTTTCCTCGTGGCCTGATTGAGCTTTTTGTAGTCCATGTAAATTCGCTAGCCTGTGACTGTGCGTGTAGGGATCAGCTCATTCTTCTCGTTGGTGTCAACGGTCATCCCTCCTTTCTTTGGGACACACCGAACGGGACTGACCCATTCACTGTCTGAAATGGGATAGACCACACCTGCATCAAGCCACTTGATCACTTCCTTCCTAACCACATCCTTCATCACCGGATTCAACCTCCGCTGATTTGTATAGTTGGCTTTGCTCCTTCCTCCATAAAAATTCTATGTGTGCAAAAGGCTGGGTTGATTCCCCTAATATCTGTCATTTGCTAGCCCATTTTTTCTTCCGCCTCTTGAGAACCACCAATGCAACCTTTACCTGTGCCTCTATCAGTTCTGCGAAGATGATGACTGGCAAGGTGTCATCCTCCCCCAAAAATACATATTTCAAATGTGGAGGCAATGTCTTCAACTCCAGTTTTGGTGCTTCCTCAATAGATGGTTTTGGAAATGGTTCCAAGGACCTCATCAATGGCTGAAATTCTTGCTTCCTAAGAAACCATTTTGGTTTGTTCAACATTTGCACGATCTCATAAGTATCCCTGTCTCCGAAATGATCGGAGCTCATCAAAGCTCTCTCCAATGGATCTTGAGAATCAACAATCTTAAGAATTGCTTCCTGGTTTAGCACATTGATTGCTGATAGCTCCTCATAGATGGCCGGAAGCTTCATGGCCTTATACACATTAAACACCTCCACTTTATCACGCGCTCGCATGGCTAAGCTGCCCCGCAGCTACATCAATCAACGCTCTCCTTGTTACCAAGAAAGGACGTCCCAAAATAAATAGGACTTCTGCATCCAGCTCAGAATCCAATATAATAAAATCTACCAGGAAAATGAGGGAGCCCACTTGCTCTAGCACGTCCTCCACAATGCCATCTGGTCTGGCCAAAGAACGGTCTGCTAGCTGCAAGATCACTGTAGTTGGTCTAGGACTGCCTAGCCCCAACTTCTTGAACACGATGTGGACATCAAGTTTATGCTTGCTCCCAAATCACATAGTCCGCGAGCTCGGTTACTTTGCCCGATTGTGATCTTAATGGTAAAGCTCCCAGGGTCCTTGAGCTTTGTTGGCAACCTGTTCTGTATTCGGGAAGTTCACTCCTCAGTAAGCACCACCGTAGCATACTCCGTCAATCTGCTTTTGTTTGCTACGATGTCCTTGATATACTTTGCATATTTCGGCACTCCCTGCAAAACATCAACCAAAGGTAAATTAATGTGTACCTGTTCCAGCACCTCCATGAACTTTTTAAAGCAAGCTTCCTCCTTCTTCTTGTTTAATCTTTGAGGGAACGGGTGTGGTGGTCTTTCTGCCTCGTCTGCCTTCTCCTTCCCCCTCTCATCGTCATGTTCCCCATCTTTTTCAACTTTTCCTAATTGCTGAGGTGGTCTTTCTGGTTCCACCTCCTTGAGTTGTAATCCACTCCTTGTGGTAACTGCATTAACCTGCTTGGGATTTGGGTCAGTGTCACTCGGTAGTCCTCCTCTGGGCCTGGTGTTTTGAGCTCCAGCTAGTTGTCCAAACTGGTACTCCAACGCCTTTGTAGCTAACTGCTGATTTTTCATGTCTGCCGCCAATTTCACATAATCATCTTGCATTTGTGCTTGGTTAGCTATAAGTGTTTTAAACATGTCCTCAATGTTGTTGGGTGGTGGAGAAGGTGCATTGTTTCCTCTGTATTGCGCCTAAAAATTCTGATGCCCCCCTTGATTTCTCTACACACCCTGATTCGAACTTTGCCCTTGATGGCTATTACTACCCCAAGAGAAATTCGGATGATTCCTCCAATTCAAGTTGTAATTATTGCCATACTGTTGGTTATTATTTCTCTGGACATTCCCAACAAAGTTTACTGAATCTGGATTTGCACCACAACACTCAGTTGAGTGTTCATTACTCCCACATACTTCACACCATACCTGCTGCACTACATTGACTAGGGCTTGTGCTTGATTCAAGCTCATACTGCTGAAGTGGGTGTTGAGTTGATTTTGCAACGGAGCTATCTGTGCAGCGATAGGTGTAAAACCATCCACCTAAAAGACTCCTTCCGCTTTCGTTGTTCCTCCTCGTGATGAGTCCGCATTCCACTCTGGATTTCCCTGTGAAATATGATTCAACAAAGTATAAAGCTCCTCATAAGTCTTTTCTAATGCCTGTCCCCAACTGTTGAGTATAGAAAAATTTTTGTATGTGGTTCCAAACCCTCAATGAAAGTATACACCAACACATCATTGGACTGGTGATGGTGAGGACAATCCCTTAACATCGATTTGAACCTTTCCCAAGCTTTATATAGATTCTCACCCTCTCTTTGTTTAACACTTAGTATCTGACTTCTAAGTCTTGTTGTTTTCCCAGATGGAAAGAATCATATCAAAAACTTTCTTACAAGATCATCCCAAGTGGTGATAGAGTTAGGTGGTTCAGCTTTCAACCACCTTTTTGCTTCCCCCAATAATGAAAATGGGAATAATGTAAGCCGCACGTAGTCGGATGATACTCCAGTGGGAATGTAAGTGTCACTTATCTCCAAAATATTTTGGAGATGTTGTTGTGGATGACCTGTGAATTGCCCGCTGGTGTGCAACAACTGCACCATGTTCTGTTTAAGCTCAAACCTCCCTCCTGGCTCTGGTCTGCGAATACTAGATGTAACATTGTTAGCATGTGGGATTGCCACTTCGCGAACCGGCCTTGCTGCCATTTCCTCGGGCATTAAAACTGCCTCACAAGTGGTGGATTCTGTTGTTTCTCCAGAATTACCTGTCTTAGCAATTGTATCTTCTTCTCTAGAGCTTCCCTTCTTTGACGATGAAATTTTCTTTCCGGCTCTATATATGAATTCACAAACTCCTTATCTCTTGCCAGTGTTCAGAAGAATTCAATATCTGCAAGAGATAGGCTAAGATCAAGTTGTCAGCACTTATATAAAATTTGTAAACTAACACTAAGAAAATAATTTTACCAATTGCTAGTCCCCGACAACGGCGCCAAAAACTTGTTTAGTACGGTAGTGACTACACGCAAGTGCACGTGGTCGAACAAGTAGTAAAGTGGCTTAATTAAAGCCAAGTATTGATCCCACAGGGACTGAACTACGGTACTAATTAACTTAAGCGTCAGTGAACTATGTCTCTATGAATGCAGACAACCAATTAAACAATATTTTGAGAGTTAAGTTTGCTAAGTAATAAAAATCTAAGTTAAAATTATAATTTGAGTCTGAACAATAGTAATGAGCAAGCTGAGGTTAAGACAAACATGCAAGGAAGTAATTTATCAATTCAATTCAGCTAATCTTTTCTTCGGTTGCTAGTCAAGAATTATTGCCTATGGATAGGATCTTTCGACTCCTATCCAATTAAGAATCATGAAACCTTAATCTACATTTCTGTGATAAAAGAATTTCATGCTCTAGCCATACAATACCGATTCCTTGATTGACTAACAAGACTTTTAGATATATTTCTATTCTGAATGTAAATCAATTCTCAATTTTCTAGACTAAGAAGATATCATATCGTACCAATTCACATCTTTCCAATTTATTTCCTTTTCAAAATAAAAATTTAATTTCTAGATATACATTAACATTGGCCAAACATTACTGCAGTAAAAACAAGAATTGATAGAACAACCATTGAAGAAAAGATGAAAACTGAAATGAACAACAATTACACTACAATTGTTCTTAACCTTAGCAAGAAGTGAATTTAGCCACTCATTTGTGGATTAAACATCATCAAATAAGTGGAATTCATACAAACAATTGAGATAAAAGAGAAAGAGATAGAGAAGAACCCTAGAATTTTCGTCCTCTGAACTGCTTGTAACCCACGTTCTTGCTCAACCAAGTCATACTGTTTAAAATAAAACATAAGTGTGTTATTTATACTTTAACAATTTTTCCCGGAATAACAAGCAACGTGGCACGGAGTGTATCGCGGAGCACTCTCTCCGTGCCACGGGGGTATCACGGACCCTCACTAGAAGTCAGCTCCTCGGCAATTTCACCTCAGCATGGCACGACTTTCATCGCGGAGCCTTTCCTCCGTGCCACGGTGCTATCGCGCACCTTCACTAGAAATTACAAAAATTATTTCATCCGAGGCAGAATGCCTCCGTGATGGCAGCGTGACACGGCTCGATCACGGAGCCCTTATTTTTGTTGCTCTCGCTTGTCATTTTCCACTCCTTGTTTCCAAGTCCATTCCCAATTTTCACCAAAATGTATATTAGCTTCCAAAATTTCCTTTTACCTGCAAAACAACACTAATCATGTTGGTTAGTATAAATTCACATTTAACTAAAAAGCACATGAGAATGTACACATAACGATAGATAAACAAGTCGAAATGAAGCATTTGAGTATCACTTGGGCATGCAATTCCGCCCAAGATCAATAATCTGAAATGGCCAAGACGACATTGTTTGATGGTCAACGACATGCCCTAAGTCTGAAACACTAAATCTGAGATACGGTACTGAACTGAGCTGCTTATTCTAATATTGGACTGGACTGACTTGTGGGAGATTTTATAACTGAAATATAACCACGTGAGCTAGACGTGGAGTCAGATGTATACACCCCACCGGTAGGACCCAATATACCTTGCCAAGGTATAAAGGCACTAACTGAGTGATTACAAAAATATCTGGGGCCAAACAGGCCAAGTAATACTGAAACCTACACTGGCAACGTAGTTTTGGGAACCTGGGTGCCCTAGAACCCCGACCCGCACGGTGCTAAGTTCTACTGCCACTGGAACACCTAAACTGAACTACTAAGCTGATAGCTTAGAGCCAGGGTCCAAGACTAGTCGGGGAGGAATAACTGCATGTACTCTGAGAATCTTATAGGATCAGATTTTTAAACTGGGTTCTAAGACTGGTCAGAGCTGCTTATCTAGAAGCATCGTAACCGTCTACAGAATAACTAATATCTGAATTGGGGTCCTGGGGCTTGTCAGAGCTATAACTTAATGTCATGACTGCCTAATGGACCAAATAACTGAAATCTGAATCTGAGTCTGAAAACTTGGAGGCACCACTAACACCTCAAAAATAAACTTGGAGTCAAACTAATCAGTTGACAATTTCTGGACAACACTGACGTAGCTAAAAATCTGTCTAAAGCTAGAATGATATGATTCTGACTGAGACTAGACTGATAGAGTTCTGAGTTCTAACTGACTAAATTTCTAAGCAGCTAACAGAGAGCTCATTTATGCTGACAACACGGACAAATTTCATAATATAAGGAGAATTTAAGAATTATAGGAAATTTCATTCAGTAGAGCAAAAGTCATTCTCGTTTATAGAATATTTGCTCAACCTATATATATATATATATATACAGGAAATTCTAGAAACTTTAGCCTGAATCATCCTTCATTCCCTAAAGAGAACTGAACAAGTAAAATCATTACCCAATGGTTAGGGCTTAAATTCACATTTGTAATAACATTGACAATTTGATAAGGAACTGATGGAGATTATATCAACAATAAATATGAAAATCGTTCTAAGTGAAATCAAGGAAAACAAACATGAATGTTGCTTATACTCAAAAGGTCAGGGCTTAAAACTGATAGGAGAAATTGAGGAGAAATTTGGGGCACAAGGGAAGGACAATCCCCTTGCTAAAACCCCACATACCTGATGGAGAACCCACGAAAATCTTGAGAAATTGAGGAGAAACAGGCTGCCCTAGCTCTTGCTCTGAGAATTTCTGAGAGAACTTACGGTCTATTTTCTGAGTGCTGGAGTGGGGAATGAGGAAAAAGACCCATTACCCCCACTAAAACGTCTGAAACCAAAGTCAAAACGACATGGTTTCATGCTTGGGAGAGTCAGAAATTACTAATTAGCCCTTAGAAATTTGCAGGGAAAAACTGTCTGGTGCCCCTAACAAGTGACCTAACGAGTCATTACTGGGTCCAACGAGTCGCTGGGTCCTATCGTCAAGTTCACTGGAGAAATTTCTACTGTCTCCTGACGGGCACATGATGAGTCGTCATGATTAGGAATGATTCGTCGTGTCGTCCATTAGGTACATTGGTAAGAAGGTTAGAAAGGACTGGAATTGAAGGACCTGACAACTCGTTACTGCTGATGATGACTCGTGGTGACCTTTCGTCAAGTACACTGTAATTGCTCAAATTTCTGAACTCCGGCTTGACAACGGGTAACTTAGTGATTCGTAGGGCCTGATAACGACTTGTGGTGTCGTCCGTTAAGAATACAGGTAAAAAATCTTGGCCTCCATCTCACGGTTGACCTGAAGAGTCATTGGGTCCCTTAACGACTCGTCAGGTTGGTCGTTATGCAACATATCTGCAATTTTCCAAATTTTTTTATCTAAGTCCCGGATATTGATTTTGAGCTTCCAGGGCATTACATGGTGGAACTTGAGAATAAAGATGGTAAGATGTTTAAGGTGAATGGGAAAAGGATAAAGCTGTATATGGGAGAAAAATAAGAGATAAAAGAAATTGAGTCGATGTACCTTGATGACGCCTAAATGGTAAAGGAAGTTCTATCGTACCACGATGTTAAATCAGGCACTGCATGGGAGGAAACCCATGAAAGTTGAAGTCTGAGTAGCCATAGGTATGCCCTTTGATAACGCTCAAAATACACTCCTTGTTTAGAGAGAATGTAAGCGATTGTTGTATCAAAAGAAATAACCCCATGGGTGTCGAGGTCGAATCCCACATGGAATAAAAAATGATTTACACAAGAGTTGTTTAGTGAACTGAATTAATTCATATCCAAGCAATGAAAACTTAAAAGTAAATTTTTGGGGAAGTGAATGCAATAATATTACGGACTCTCAAATTTGCTAATCAAGAGAGCAAGATAACAAAAATCGAGAAACAATAATGAGCATAGACCAGAGTTATGGTGTAGATGGGATTTCAATCAAATTGGAATTTACTAGAAAATCAAGTTATTACTAATATGTGTAAATAACCTTAGAAAAAGATGGAGCCCGCTATTTTTTCAAACACTTGGGTTCCCTATTCTCAAGTCCTTTCGAACATTAAGGTGCAATTCAACTATTCCAATATTAGTTTGGATTAGGGGTTGAGCTATTTGTAGCCATCAACCTCTAAAGTGATTATGACCATGGGTTTTGGCAATTTGTAGCCCAACCCCCACATAATCAAATCCCAATCCACTATTAAGTTCTTCCCCATTACTTAATTCTTCTTTTTCAAGCCAAAATTAAGAAAATAATACCGATATTTTAAACTATGAGCAATCAACTATAATTTGGGGAGAATTCAATATATTTACACTAGTTGAGTTATAACAAGATAATTCTAGCAATACGCAATTAAATTAAACACCCATTATCACACACCTCTAGCTATAGATTTATCTACTCATAATTGAGAAACACTAGAGCGTATTTATCAATAAACTCAATAATGTTATCATTAAGAGTAAGAAAAATCAAGGTCAAAATATCTCTACAATGGTGGTTATATCTTGCTGAAGAAAATGAAGATGAAAAAGATAGTATTCAAATATTTCTTTTTTTCCCCAATGGAGTTCTCTCTCCCTCAAAAGTTATGGGAATATTCAATAATATGTTCAGACTACTTTTTTCTAGAATATGTACAAAAGTAGGTCATAACATTCTCCTCTTTTTTAGGGATGGACATTTTTGCCTTTTTCAGGTGTCTTTCACTTCTGATGGATTCGACGGTTCACTAGTGTCTATCCGAGGACCGACAATTGGTTGAGGCTCGTGTACAGTGAAGTCCAGGGTAGTTCGGAGTTTGGCACTGGCAGTTCGTTGGATGTGATTTTGCGATCCGCCGGTTGCATTTGTTCTTCACTCCAGTGGATATCTGTGGTCATCCGGCGTTTCACCGATGTCCACTGGTGGAGCACAGAATTTCACTTAAATTTCCTCCTTTCTGATCAATTTCATGCTTCTTCTCTTCAAGTCAGATACCTGCAACATCCAAATGTAAAAAGGCATAAAGCTAACTAAAAAACTTGAAAACTAAGATAAAGTTCATGCTTAAGAGCCTAATGAGTTGGTAAATTACCAAATCACCATCTCTTTGTCTTGTTCTTACATTTCATGCTTCGGGATGAAGAATGCTTTTGAAAGGGGGTTGTATTTGTTGATTTTGGCAGTTTTGTTCATTCGAGGGTTTTTCTTTCGATGTTTCTTTTCCTTAGGGCATGCTATCTAGTAGAACCGCATGTTTAGGATTTTTTTGTTATTTTTGTAATTAAAAGTAGCTTAGGATTACTTTGCAGCCAATAAATGCACTAGTTTTGATATTCTTGAAAAATGACCCTATCCGGAAATTTTTTATGTTAGCTGTGTATGTTGACTGCGAAGTATGACTTCTGTGGATCTTTTTATGGAATTTATATTATTAGCATGTGTAATTTTAGTTTAGCATACATGAACCAGATAGGTAGAACCAATGGAAACCTATACCATGAGTGAGTGAGGATTCATATGCAGTCCAATATTTCATTAAGGATCTAGAATTCGCCTGATTAGTCTTTACATAGGTTTTAGGATAGTTCATTAGGAAAGGATCATAGGATGCGTTTGTGATAGCCCACATTAGCTTAAATTTCCCTACCAAATGAAATGATTCCCTTAATCCCATATTTGAGCCTAAAAGGTGACCTATTTTCTTTGATTACCTATTCAGCTTGACCAAGTTTATAATGAACCTGTTTGGTCTTGGTCCCTCCTTGAACATTGTGAACCTCAACTTAGGCAAAAGGCGGATGTAGTAGGGGTGCGTAAACTATTTCAGGGTGGAGAAGAAATAGAGAAAATGTATAAGAAGAGTGAGGTGTGGTGTGAAAAGAATCGAAAAAGATGAGAAAAACACATCGTACCTACACATTGCATTGTAACGGAGAAAAAGGGAGAACAAAGTTGAAAAATGAAAAATGGGGTAAAAAGTGAAAAGTGGAGAAAAGTTGTGTAGTTCCAAGGAGGGTTAGTCACTAAAATCCATATTTACCATGCCCAGCCCGAAGCCTACATCACAAGCCTAAAAAAGTCCTATATTGATCCTAGCTTAACTGTTCAAAAGGCGTATGTAGAAAAAGCAAGGGCAAACCTATGGTATCTGATGTGCAGTATTTGCAGCTTTTATGTAAGGGTGAGCGTCTTGCTTGATTAGTCCCAAGTTTCAACTTTCTATATATTTGTGAGTGTTGGGGACTTTATTTGTGGTGAAGGTACATGGTTTTTATTGCGTTCTGCCAATTGTGTGTATGAATAGCATTGGTGATAACTCGATTCTCTACTAATAGTTGAATGTCATATCTCAATCCATGTATGTCATAGGTTGTAGTTACATGTGTGCAAAGTTGACTTAGGTTGAATAAACAAAGGGGTCGATAGTTGTTAATGGTTCATAGTGCAAATTTTGTTTTGTTGGTTGTAGGTATTCTTAGTTTACTTTCTAGTTAAGTGTCGTTTTTAGTTTTGTTTTCTTTGCCTGATGTCATGCTCCACCTTGGATGGCATAACTGACACCTAATGCCATATTAGAATCTGGGTTTACCTGGCTAGGAATAGGAACATCTGGTGTCTACTAGCGACTCAAAATCAGCTGTAAACACAACCTCAAGCCGACAAGGCCACACAACACCTGTAAAAGATCACAGTTAACCCAACCAACATAACCTTAATAGGGATCCTATGTGGGCAGACAAGACCTCCATGTTGTCTAGTTATAACAGGAATAAAAATAGACAGCTATACTATGCCCCACACAGCCAACACATAGAATAATAAATACATAGGCCCAACACGGCCAATGACAACCAACTAACAAAAGACTGCAGTCTGCAAGCCTTTAAGAATAGAAATAATGATCGGGACAGGGCCCCGCCCTACCCAAATGCTAAATAAATAAAATATTGTAATCTCTACAACTGGCAACTTCAAATAAAAGGAGATGGCCAAACTGCTGACTCTGAACAGCTGCTAATGAGATCCTGAACTCTGTCTTTCTAAACCTGCAGGCAAGTAATGATGTGCCCTATAGTTGGGTGTTAGAATAATGTGTATCGAATATGTAATGCAGTAATAAAAAGTTGAATAGAAGTTGTTAAAGACTGAAAGTAAGTAGAAAGAAGGGGCAGAAGCATTAACCTGTAAGCTTACTTATTCATAACCTGCACCTAGAAAAACACTACACGTATATGAGCTAAGATTGTACAATTACGTATTCATAAGATATGACTAGCAAGCAGGAATACAAACAAGAGCCTAACCTGGCCCCCATAAGCCCGGAAGGTACAAGAAACACAGAAATAACCTATTGAGGCCCCTATAAGCCCTGACAAGTACATGTCAATCTGGCCTATGTATTTCTTATTCGACGTGTTGACCGTGTGGGGCCTAGTATAGATGTCTATTTTCTTTCTTATTATAAGTAGACAACATGGTGGTCTTGTCGGCCCGCATAGGATCCCTATTAAGGTTATGTTGGCTGGGTTAGCTGTCTTCTTTTACAGGTGTTGCGTGGCCCTGTCAGCCCGAGGCTATGTTTATAGCCGAGATATAACAGTTTTTTTTTATAGATTTTGAGTCGCTCGTGGGCACCAAAGGTGCCTTTTCCCAGCCAGGTTATCCAAGATTCTAGTATGGTATTAGGTGCCAGTCATGCCTCCCAAGGTGGGGCATGACATCTGACTACATGCAAAAGTCTTATGTTGAGAGTGTTGAGGTGTTGTGGGTTTACAACACTTTCGATACTTAAAAACTAAGGAAATAAGAATGTACTTGGGTGTGTTTATATAGATATGATGCACTTTTACTTTTTTCTCAAGGAATATAGATGTTGGAGTTGCAATGTACAAAAGAAGGACAAAATGCAGAAAAAGGGCTAAGTATGGACCTTAATACAAGTCGTACCATCCTGGTACGTGCCGTATTGAGAGTCATGGAAAAGTCTAGAACATTTATTTGAGGAAAAGGCAAAGTACAACTTATAGTACGAGTCATACCATAGTAGTCGTAAAAAAGTTCAGAAGATGCTGGATAGGATAAGTCCCCAAGTATGGGTAGTAACTAAGAATCATGATATCTACCTAAGACTAGTACCAAGGAGATGTGGTAAAGTTTAGAAGAATTAAAGAATGGCAGATCTCAATGTATAACAGGAAGTCATGCGTAATAGGACACAGGTATGAGTCGTACCAAGCCACTCGTGAAAATATTCAGAGGATGCCAGAACTCTTAGGATCAAACCACGACAAGATAGTGGGACTCGTAAGTTCATGGTACGACTCATAGAAGATTCTAACACTTAGCAAAAATAGAAGTTGCTAAGCATTGTATGAGTGAAGGTACGACCCGTACAATCCTTTTACGGGTGGTAAGTAAATTCGACGATAGTTTAGTAGTTTTCCTATTTACTTAGGAAAATATTTTTATAAATACGTTTTAGGTTATTTTTGTTAGAAAAAGTAGAGAAGAAGTAATTCAAAAGTCTAAATTATGTGTTTGTCTATAAATGCTTATAATTCTCTTACAACCATGAGAGGTAAAACCTCCAAAACTAGGATTGTGGGAATTAACGAACTAGTGGTGAATTAACGAACTAGGGTTGCACAAAATGATTCTAAACCAATTTTAAACACTTGTATTGTATTCTCTTCATCTTTAACATTTCTTAATGGAGTGCAGCATTAGGAATTGCCCGAATTATTTACTTTCTTTAATCTAGAGAAGTAGAGAATAGGAAAAGAGAATTACAACAATTCCTTGATATATATGGGTCATTGTATCACTTGAGTTGTGATCTCAAGATAGTTTATTTGGAACCAATTGATAATAGTTGAATTGAAATCACTTATGAGACCTAATCCAATGTTGAGTATAGTCATCTAATAGGGACAAACTAGTGGTTTGGATGAACCTTAGTTATTAGTTCTACAAGTAAGCATTGGGATAGATCACAAGTGTAAAACCCGAAGTAGTTATGAATCCATTGGGAAAACTTGCCCTAGTTATTCGCATAAACTTGATAAACAACAATGAACTCTCAACATTGTAACAACTCTATTTTTACAAAACCCCCTTTTAGGAGATAACAAACTTTAAATCTTAAATACGAGCATTATTCTATATCTTGACCTTATTCCCTATGGGATCAACCCCAACATTTTTTGGGTTATATATTGACAACATCCATGTCAGACTTTTTTAGGAGTGTGATTTCAGCGTTATCAGGGTGTTTTTGTAAATTTATATGCTTTTAACTACAAAGTGAAATCATTTTAGACATCCTAATGGTCTAATTAATGGGTTAAACTTAGGTTAAGTCCTCATTACCTTCAAAACACCATAGGTTGGATTTCTATCTCAAGAAAGGCTAGGATTCTTCATCGTCTTCTCAATTTCCCTTAGGTCTTCAAGACTAATGAAGGAATCATCAAGCCTAGGCATAGGGTCATGAATAGGGGATTTCTTCCACCCTCATTCCCAATTTCAAATCAATTTCATAAATTCAAGTCTTCAATCATTTTTTAAGGAAATTCTTAGGTTAGACCCAATTTTAATGAAAACTCTCATGACCTTCTATGAATTCAATTCTTATACGATTAAATCCATGTTTTATGATTATGAATGCTTGTTTTACACAAGTATCTTTCATGAACCTATGATTTCAAGTTATGATGATTTTTTCAATTATGTATTATTTCATGAATCTCAAGCTTATGTATCATGGCCAACTCAATGGCATTATTTTCCAGGCTAGTTCACATATGGCAAGTATGATTACGATTCTCATGTTTTTATAACTAGCCCATGAAAAACCAAGTATGTTTCTTGATTATGACTATGTACAATATGGATGTTTTGGGAGTAGTATCTAGCATCGAGTAGGTCGATGTTCTATGCACCCTAGTTTTAAAACTACGTGCCACCGTAAGTATATATTCATCTTTGCGGCCTCGCCAGAGAGTATTTCCCCTAGCTCAACGAGGCTCACAAGTGGTATTACACCTTTATTGTACTTTTCCCTAGAAAAGCTTGGGATGGCTCTGTCAACTTGAGCTAGATAGTTGGGCATCATGTGCTCATTCATGATGGTGTTGGTTATAATGAGTTTTCCATTGTTCCTCATGATTTATGATGTTTATCTGCAGGATTTATGATATCAAGTTTCATAATATGATTGACACATTTATCATTTTATGATCTTTTACTTATTATTTCAAACATGCTAAACCATATGATTTACTTTCAAAACCTTGGGTCATTATGCTTCATCCAATGTTTAATAACTCATGCTTGTGACTATATCACGATTATGATTTTAGCATGTTTTCCTTTATATCATGTTTTACTTACTTTGCGTACTCAGTACATTCAATGTTCTGACCGCATACTTCTTTGCTATATCATCTCATGATACAAGATTAGGTGATAAGTCTCAGCCACGAAATTAGCTTGCTCCCTGATGTCATCCATGCACATGAAAGTGTTTGTCAAGTAATATAGGATAGTGAAATTCCGATATCGATCCCATAGAGACTTTTTAGATTAATTACTCAAGGTTAACACTTTATTTCACTAATTAGAAAAAAACATAGGTAAATTGGGAAAATGGTTTTAGAAATTATTCTACTAACTTCAAATGTAAATCAAAATGATGAACTAAAATCATTTTTACGAGTGTTTGTAATTCAAATGGTGAAGAATCTAGGATTTTAGCACTTTGACTTTCAGGTTAAGTTTTAGGAGTTGATTACGCTAGACTAACACTTGTCAAGATTGCTAGTTGCAAGTTATGAACCCATTTCTTTCCATTCTCTCAAACATCCAAGAAATATCTCATGAACCCTAACGCCTATATCCCTATGGTCGCAGGAGAAATATAAAATGATGGTTGTAGCTACTTGTCTTCAACTGAACAGGTTTGAAGGGTATATCCCTGTCCTCGACAATGAAATTTCACCTTGAAATCACTATAAATAAATATCATTGAAACCCATTCTATACTTAATTTTAACCCTCTTGGTTCCCTCTCCTGAGTTCAACCTAGAGCCAATAGATAATATTTATAACGTGATCAGTCTAATGAATAAGCAATGAAAATAAGTAAGTATAAAAAATATTGAATAAAGAATCAAAGTTCTAGCATAATAGAGTTTTCAAACTACAACTATTAGTTATCGCTAAATCATAGAACAAGAGTTTCGCCACTCATGTTACAGCTGAAAACTAAAGAAAACATCATTCGAAGTAATAAAAGCATAAAGTAAAGAAGAAAATGAACTTATGTCTCTTGCCCCGAGAACTGTGTACAATAAGTTCTAAGAATAATCGAAGAATCCTTAAAAAATTCCCTCGATGTTATATATATTAAAGCAAGGTATCAAATCACTTCTTTTCCCTTGAGAAGTACAAATTTTAGACTTGAAAATCTATCCAAGATAGCTTCTGATGTGCCGCACCATCCAACGCACCAAACTTTGCTTGAATTTCCTCTAAAGTATCAAACCTGTCACACCGCATCATCCACTGCACCAAAGTGTTTGAAAATTGTCCTAAGTCTTAAACCCTTCTGACATGTTGTACCACTCATTTTTCCAAGGTGTTGGAAAAAAATTCCTCTGAAGTTGAAGACCTGTTGCACTACACCAACCAACTCACCAAATTGAGCATAGTTATATGTAAAGTTGGGGGTCTGGCGCGGCGCACTAGCTATCTTAGCAGGCCAATTTTCTCGAACTCTTCTTTCTTTACACTTGGGGCCATTTTTGTGTCCTCTTTCATTGAATACCTGCTCAAAACATCTAAAAATACTTGTTAGCTAATAAAACACACATAAATATGAACTCATGCATTTCATAAGGATAATGAACTTAAGATAAGGAAAACCATGGGAAAAATTACGGCAAATGACCATAAGAATATGCCGAACGTCACTCTCTCTTCAGTCCAGTTTAGCCCCAACTTGGGTGAGACCTCATAATCCGTGGGCGTCCATTTTTCCATATGTTATTTCTTCTCATGTATTTTAGTTTTCAATTTTTGGTAGAGCTAGTTGAGGGTATTGTCCCATCAGCTCATCTATGATCAGAGGCTTTTCAAACAACACATATAAATCTTTAACAATTTTGGTTTATAGCCCTTTATGCTTTATGGGATCTTAGAATTTTTCTCATGTTATAGTTTATTCTTTACTTCAACTTAGCTATGTGCTCTTAATCATGTTATGTATGTTCCATGGGTTAGTTTGGAGCCAAATATGTGATTCGAATATGGAAGATTTTAGGGAGTAGATGTTGAGAGAGACTTATAGCTCTCAATATTCTATCCCTCCAGGTTCCACCAAGTTTCACCGTGATCTATGAAAAGTCTACTAGTGGACTGGCATGAAAAAAAGACATCACATATTTTGTGGCTAAGTGCCCAAATTGCCTATGTGAAGTTTGAGTATCAGAGACTGGGAGGTATGCATCAAGTTATCAGTATTCCTTCTTGGAAGTAGGAAGAGATCAATATGAAATTCATCATAGTGTTTCCTCGTACACATCGACATCACGATTCTATATGGGTGATGGTTGATCGGATGACCAAGTCAGCACAATTCTAACCAATCAAGGCTGCAGATTTAGTCCAGGACTATGATAGACGTTACATTTGGGACTTTTTTTTAGTTACATGGATTTCCATTGTCTATCATCTCAGATTGGGGTAGTCAGTTCACCTCTCAGTTATGGAGATCATTTTAGAAGGGCCTTGGTACTTAGGTAAAGCTTAGCATAGTTTTTCACCCACAAACAGATGGTGAGGTGAAGTGGACCATTCAGACTCTTGAAGACATTTTGAGAGCACGTGTGATTGATTTCAAAGTTAGTTAGGATGATCACTTGCCTCTCATTAAGTTTGCATACAATAAGAACTACCACTGCAACATTCAGATGGCTCTATTTAAGGCTCTTTATGGGCGTAGATGCAGATCTCGTATTGGAAGGTTCGAAGTAGGTGAGGCTACATCGATAGGGCTAGATTTAGTTAATGAGGCTATGAAGAAAGTTCAGCTTATTAGCGGAAGGCTGAAAACTACTAAGAGTCGTTAAAAATCTTATGCGGAAGTTAGAAAGAGAGAGCTTGAGTTTGAGGTTGATGATTGGGTATTTCTCAAGGTGTATCCTATGGGTGGAGTTATAGGTTCTATATGAAAGGGAAGCTTAGTCCCCGATATGCTGGGCCTTACAGGATTCTAAGGCGAGTTGGCAAAGTGGCCTATGAATTAGAGCTACCAGAAGAGTTAGCTTTGTTGCATCCAGTTCTTCATGTGTCTTTTCTAAAAAAGAGCATCAGTGATCCAACTCTAGTTTTTCTCGTAAGGAGCATTGGTGTGATGTATAGCCTGACCTTTGAGGAGGTTCCAGTTGATATCCTTGATTGTCAGGTTCAAAAGTTGAGGAACAAAGAGGTAATTTCAGTGAAAGTTTTATGGAGAAGTCAACTAGTTGAAGGAGCTACATGAGTAGCCAAAGCAGATATCATGGCTAGATACCTGTATCTTTTCCCTTCAAGATTCCTTCCAATATGAGATACCAATTTCCTCCTTAGTACTCTAATTAGTTTCATGTCAAGTTTGTGTCCTTCCATTCCTTTCATGTCTTAACATGCATGTATGTTTCATGAATTTAGTCTAGTCATGTATCTCAATCCAGAGTCAGTCACTCCATCAGTTATCCTCTTACAGCCTTTCACTTTTGGGATTGCAGTTCCTTCCCTATCCTTTCATCCAAGTTAGTCTAAATTTCAGGATGAATGTTCCCGCGGGGGAGAATAATGTAATATCCCAAAAATTCCCTAAGATTAGATATTAGACTTCAGTAGAAACCCACAGGAAAAATGGTACCAGGCCATTCAACGACCCTCAAAGCGAGAAGTACAAGGGACCAATGACTTTGTCATTGGTTCGTGACGAGTAGTCCCAGAAACCTTTCAAAATCAGCCTAGAATTGACGAGTGGATTATATGACCCATTGTTTGATTGTACCAACCATTTATTGTAATCGTTGAAGTAGGTTCATAGGATGATGCCGAGTAGGGATAGGATCCAATGAAGGGTATAACAACTCATTGGTTGAAACCATGACACATCCCGTTGGTCATTGGTTCTTCCAGTTTCAAATTATGTTTGGCAGTTCAGTAGTGTTTTGGTAAAATCCTATGGTTTTAAATCCTAAGTGTCATCATTTTAGACATCATAAAGGTCTGATTAAAGGGTTAAAGTTAGCCTAAGTACTCATTCCCTTCAAAAGATCGTAGGTTAGATTTCTTTCTCAAGAAAGGATACGATTCTGTTATACCCCAAGAACCCAAGGATCAGACTAGGAGTCAAAATAGAGAAAAACTAAAAATTTGTATTAGGTTGTAGGACGACTCGTGAGGTGGGTCGTGATGTGACTTATGGTCAGCAGGCTGTGCAAGCTCAAGCTGAGGAGGCCACGGGCCTGACCACAAGTCGTGGTCCGACCTCACGACTCGTAAGGTCACCTCTGGTCTGCATTGGAGGGTTTGTCAAGTTTATGGGGAAGTAGGGGTCACGGGTGGTGACCATGAGTCGTGGTTAGCCACCACGATTTGTGGAGTCCCCCTGAGTGTTTTGGACAGTGGACTTCATGGGTCCTAGCCACGAGGCATTCCCCTTGGCGACGACTCGTGCGGTCCCTCGTTAGGGGCACTCGTAGTGTTTTTCCTGCATCTTAACAAGGGTGTTTTCAAATTTCCTAAGTTCTTAAATCATAAAATACTTCGTTTTAAGCTCTAAATGGGGTCTCTTAAGGGGGATTAGTCCATGTTAAGCCTCATTCATGCATGAAAGAGTATAGAGGAGTCTACAAGGCGATTAAAGGTGTTCTTCCCTAGTTGCTCTAAATTCCATCTTAGGCTTTCAAGGGAGATTAAGAATCAGTGTTTCTAGTTATGTAAGGTCATCAATGGGTGGTTCCTTCCACACCCATGCTCCTACTCTATGATTTTACTTATAAATTATCAAAAACTCATGGGGTTTTGTAATTGATTTGTATAATATTTAATAATTTAATTATTGATCTTATGATTTTGAAATGTTATCATAAGCTACTGATTTTGATCATATTTTGGGATTTAAATTTATTATAATATTGTTGATTTTGAATTTCTAAACAATTAAGCTTGATTATGCATGCCCCTTGATGAATCGATTTATGATCCACTGATCCATTTGTGTTTTGATAAGCCCAGCATGAATCATGAATTTATTTATGAATTTATTATGTCATCTACTATGAACTTATGAATTTAGAGCTACATGCATGATCTACAAGTATGTATGAATTTTATCAATCATGAATTATGTTTTTGGCCCACCCATGGGCGTCAAGTCATGGCTAGTTCTCCTATGTTCAAGCATGTTTACGATTATCATGATTTAACCAGCCCATGAACTCATACATGTATTATTATGAGCAGTATATATGTTTTGGGAGTAGTATCGAACACCGAATAGATTCTAGGATTAGGTTAAGCCCCAGATCTCATGAACTACATGCCACCGTAGGTATGTTGGGACCCTATCATGTTTGTCCCTGGACCAAAAGGCCATTATCATGTGTGATCACGCCCTTCATGCTTCCTACCCTTGGCAAGGTATGAACATCCTCCCCACTAGAGTTACAAGTCGGGCTTCATGTGTGCCCATATGGGGTATGTCGATTAAGAGAATCTCCTTATGTTCCTTATGATTTATGCATGTTATGATTATGTGTGTTGGCTCAATTCATGTTAAGTAAACCTAGGGAGCCTGAAAGTTGTGTTAAGTAGAGTCTTTTTCATGGGTGTGAAGCGCACCACACTTATGACGAATAGGCTAGTAGACGTTTAGGAAATGTTCCCTTCTTTCATGATCTATGTCGTGTGATGAATGTCCTTTACTCCTCTAATTTGTGCTATTCGCGTTTGCAGAATCACGCCTCCTCGTCGAGTAAATTCTAGGAGAAATGGAAATGGTAATGATCATGAGGGTCTCCATGATGGTGAGCATCAACCAGCTTCACCCGTTCATGAGGAGCACCTACCAGAGCCAGCCACCCATGCTCAGTTTAGGGCGGCGATTCAGATGCTGGCACAGGCCATGACTGCCTAGGTCCAGAATCAGACAGTGGCGCATTTCCCTCAAAATGGGAATGCAGCGATAGCTAGGGTGAGAGATTTCTTGAGGATGATCCTTCTAGAGTTCACAAGGTCAAAGGTGGATGAGGATCCATACGTTTTTATAGAGGAGAATCTTAAAATCACCCAGGTCATGGGGGTGAACAATGGGAAATGCTTTGACCTGACCTCTTATCAGCTAAAGGGGGTAGGACATATATGATTTAAGCAATGGAGAGATGCTAGGGCAGCGGGTTTAGGCTCGATAGGTTGGGATGAGTTTCATATTACATTCATGGATCGATTCTTCCCCTGGGAGATGAGGGAGCTCAAGGCGGCCGATTTTGTTAATCTGAAGCAAGGTAGCATGTCTATCCAAGAGTATTTATTGGAGTTAACCCGGTTATCTAAGTATGCTCCAGAGTTGTTGGCGGATCAGCAGGCTCGGGCGAGCCGCTTTGTGCATGGACTAGCAGATTACTTGGACAAAGATTACCGGATCGCCATGCTTCACTGGGAATTGACTGTCCCCGTATTGTATTGCATGCGCAGTAGATGGAGTAAGTCTATAGGAGGCAGAGAGAGGCCTAGAGGGCCAGAATCAACAACTATAGGGTTTCTCAGGCCAGGTCAAGGGATGGACCATGTCAGCAGCCCCCGCATAAGTCTATTGCTCCAACTCCATCATCGGCCAGCACGCCATCCCGGTTCAGGGAGAACATAGGAGCAGGGCTACAGGCTCAAGGAATCATGGTAGTATGTAGGTGAAGCGCATTTTCCCAACTTGTGCGAGATGCTGTAAAAATCATCTTGGGAGGTGCCTGGTTGGTGCGAATGCTTGTTTCGGGTATGGCAAACCCAAACACAGGATCAGAGATTGCCTTGCTGGCAGTTCTACCACTCAAGCAGCATGACCCCCACAGCAGGGTGCTTCCACTAGTTCAGCAAGGGTCACCGCTAAAACAAGTTTTATACCCTAGTGCCTCACCAGGAACAGGAGGCTTCGCCAGATGTGGTCACGGGTATGTTGCAAGTTTTCCATATTTATGCTTATGCTTTGTTAGACCCAGGAGCTACCTTGTCTTTTGTAACCCCTTAAATTTCTAGTAGTTTTGGAGTTAGTCCCGAAATTCTATCAAAACCGTTCTACGTATCTACTCCAGTCAGTGAAGCAGTTGTAGCTGGGCGGGTATATAGAGGCTTCCCCATTATAGTATTGTATAAGGTTACCTCCACGGACCTAGTAGAGTTGGCCATGACGGACTTTGATATCATCTTCGGTATGTATTGGTTGTTTTCATGCTATGCTTCGATTAATTGTAGGACCCGTGTAGTAGAATTTTGATTTTCAGGTGAGTCAGTTTTGGAATGGAAGGGTGATTCGGCTATACCAACCGGTCAGTTTATTTCATACTATAAGGCCAAGAAAATGATCTCTAAGGGTTTCATGTACCACCTAGTTAGGGTTAAGGATGTAGAGTCTGAGACCTCAACTATTCAGTCAGTTCCAGTGGTGTGTGAGTATCCGGAGGTATTCCCTGATGATTTGCCAGGTGTCCCTCCCGAGCAGGAGATTGATTTCGATATAAACCTTCTTCCCAACACGCAGCCTATATCTATCCCTCCTTATGGGATGGCTCCATCCTATCTAAAGGAGCTAAAAGAATAGTTGACGGACTTGTTGGATAAAGGTTTTATTAGACCGAGCAAGTCTCCATGGGGTGCATCGGTTCTCTTTGTTAGAAAGAAAGATGGGTCCCTTTGAATATGTATTAACTATCGGCAGCTGAATAAGGTCACTGTCATGAATAGGTACCCCTTGCCCGAGATTGATGATTTATTTGACCAGATCCAGGGTGCCAGGTGTTTCTCAAAGATAGATCTCAGGTCCGGGTATCACCTACTCAAAGTCTGGGAGAGTGATATCCCAAAGACAGCCTTCAGAACCCGGTATGGCCATTATGAGTTTGTAGTTATGTCATTTGGACTAACCAATGATCCCGTAGACTTTATGGATCTGATTAAAAGGGTGTTCAAGTCGTATCTAGACATGTTCGTGATCATTTTCACCGATGATATCCTTATATACTCCCGGAGCGAGGCGGAGCACGCTACTTACTAGCGTATAGTGCTTCAGGTCCTCAAGGATCGTCAGTTATATGCAATGTTCTGCAGATGTGAGTTTTGGATGGACTCATGGCATTTCTAGGCCATGTGATTTCATGTGAGGGCATTAAGGTAGATACCTAAAAAATCGAAGCAGTGAAGAATTGGCCCAGACTGGTGAATCCTTTAAATTTAGAGTTTCTTGGGCCTAGCATGTTACTACTAGAGATTTTTTGAGGGTTTCTTATCTATTGCGGCACCTTTGACCAAGTTGACTTAGAAGAAGGTAAGGTTCAAATGGTCGGAGGCTTGTGAGGAAAGCTTCCAAGAATTGAAGACCCGACTCACTTCAACACCAGTGTTGACTTTACCCGAGGGTATAGATGGCTTTGTTGTATATTGTGATGCTTCGAGAGTCAAACTAGGATGTGTGTTGATGCAGCATGGGAATGTAATAGCATATGTCTCTAGGCAGCTAAAAGTTCACGAAAAGAATTACCTGACCCATGATCTCGAGTTGGCCGTGGTAGTGTTTACATTGAAGATATGGTGGCATTACTTGTATGGGGTCCACATGGATGTATTCACGGATCACAAGAGCTTGAAGTATGTGTTCACACAGAAGGATCTCAATCTTCGGCAAAGGAGGTGGTTGGAGTTATTAAAGGACTATGATATGAGTGTTCTTTACCGCCCGGGCAAGGCTAATGTGGTGACGGATGCACTTAGTAGGCTCTCTATGGATAGAGTGTCCCACATGGAGGAGGGAAAGAAGGAGTTCGTTAAGGATGTCCACCGGCTCACATGATTGGGAGTAGATTGGTAGACTCGACCGATGGCGGTGTCGATGTGCAGAATGGGTCATAATCGTCCTTGGTGGTTGATTTCAAATCTAAGCAAGATGAATATCCGGTTTTGAGGAAGCTGAACGAAGCACTGCGAAGTGAAAAGGTGGAGGTATTCTCCCAAAGGGGAGATGGTGCGGTACTATACCAGGGTCAACTATGTGTTACAGACGTCGATAATTTGATGGTTTAGATATTGCATGAAGTACATGGTACCAGATATTCTATCCACTCGGGATCCACGAAGATGTACCAGGACTTGCAGGAAATCTATTGATGGGATGGTATGATAAAGGATATCGTAGAGTTCGTAGCCAAATGTCCTAACCTCAGCAAGTGAAGGTCAAGCATAAAAGACAGGGAGGCATACATCAGGATATTAGCATCCCCACTTGAAAGTGGGAAGAGATTAATATGGATTTCATTACAGGCCTACCTCGTACTCGACAACACTATGATTCCATTTGGAAGGTGGCAGACAGGTTAACTAAAGCTGCCCATTTTCTACCACATCAAGACCATGGATTCAGCAGATGACTATGCGAAAATGTATATTTTGGAGTTGGTTCGGCTTCATGGAGTGCCCTTGTCTATTATAACATACCGAGGTACTCAATTTACCTCCCAGTTCTGGCAGTCTTCTCAAAAGGGACTTGGGACTCAAATCAAGCTCAGCACCGAGCGAACA
The DNA here is from genome assembly GCA_035772735.1 of Datura wrightii. Lineage (NCBI taxonomy): Eukaryota > Viridiplantae > Streptophyta > Magnoliopsida > Solanales > Solanaceae > Datura > Datura wrightii. Next base: position 153,957,109 of record JASDFA010000018.1, read on the forward strand.
ATCCAGACGCTTGAGGATATGTTGAGGGCATGTGTTATGGATTTTAAAGGTAGTTGGGACGATCATTTACCCTTAATTGACTTTTCCTATAATAATAGTTACCACTCTAGTATCCAGATGCCACCATTTGAGGCCTTCTATGGGCGAAGGTGTAGATCTCCCATCGGATGGTTAAGGTTGGTGAGGCAGCTATGATAGGAGCCAGATTCGATTCACGAGGCGATGGTGAAGCTTCAATTCATAAGGGACCAGTTGAAAATCACTCAGAGTCGTCAGAAATCATATGCCGATGTGAGGAGAAGAGACTTGGAGTTTGATGTGGATGACTGGGTAATTCTAAAGGTATCTACCATGAAGGGAGTCATGTGGTTTGGGGAAAAGGGGAAACTCAGTCCCCGCTATGTTGTCCCCTACCGGGTTTAGAGGAGAGTTTGTAAGGTGGCGTATGAGTTGGACTTGACCTCGGAGTTATCTTCAGTTCATCCTGTGTTTCATATGTCACTTTTGAAAAAGTGCTCGGGTGATCCAACTTTAGTAGTCCCGGTGGGCAGCGTTGGTGTAAAGGATAGCCTCAGCTATGAAGAAATTTCGGTGGAAATATTAGATCGTCAAGTCTGTAAGTTAAGGAACAAAGAAGTAGTTTTAGTTAAAGTATTGTGGAGAAATCATCATGTTGAAGGAGCTCCGTGCTAGGCCGAAGCGAATATGATGGCTAGATACCCACACCTGTTCTCTACCAGCTCAGTTTCAGTTTGAGGTATCAATTGTTTCCCTAAACCTGTAATCAGTTTTCATGTTCCGTTCATGCGTAAAAGTTTTTTTATGATATGGTATATGTATGTGGTGTCTGAATTTAGTTCAGTTATGTAGTTCTTTTCGGAGGTAGTCAATCAGTCAGTTTTCAGCTTAATGATCAGTATTTATGTATGGTGATTGCTTTTTTATGAGTTTTCTACATGATTCTAACATTCAAGGACAAATGTTCCCAAGGGGGAGATATTGATATACCCCGGGAACCTAAGGATCAGACCGGGAGTCAAAACAGAGAAAAACTGGAAATTTACATCAGGTTGCAGGATGACTCGTGAGGTGAGTTGTGAGGAGTGATCATGTGTCGTGACGTGACTCGTGGTCAACAGGCTGGGCAAGCTCAGGTTGAGGAGGCCACGAGCCTAACCACGAGTCGTGGTCAGACCTCACGACTCGTGAGGTCACCCGTAGTCTGCATTGGAGGGTTGGTCAAGGTTTTGGGGCAGTAGGGGTCACAGGTGGTGACCACGAGTCGTGGTCAGCCAACACGATTAATGGGGTCCCGTGTTGGGTCCCCCTGAGTGTTTTGGGTAGTGGACTTCACGGGTCCTAGCCACGAGTCGTACCCCTTGGCAACGACTCGTGAGGTCCCTCATTAGGCGCCCTGGCAGTGTTTTTCCTGCATTTTTATAAGGGTATTTTCGTAATTCCTAAGTTCCTAAAGGCTAAACTATGTTGCTTTAATCTCTAAATAGGGTCTTTTAAGAGGGATTAGTCCATGTTAAGCCTCATTCATTTATGCAAGACCATAGAGAGGGACCAAGAAGGTGATTCAAGGTGTTCTTCCCCAATTTCTCTAAATTCCATCTTGAGCTTTCAAGGGAGATTAAGAATTAGTGTTTCCAGGTATGTAAGGTCATCAATGGGTGATTTCTTCCACACCCATGCTCCTACTCTATGATTTTACTTATAAATTATCAAAAACTCATAGGGCTTTGTAATTGATTTGTATAAAATTTAATGATTTAATAATGGGTCTTGTGATTTTGAAATCTTATCATAATCTACTGATTTTGATCATCTTATGGGATTTAAATTGATTAGAATATTGTTGATTTTGAATTTCTAAATAATTAAGCTTGATTATACATGCCCCGTGATGAACCGATTTATGATCCATTGATCCATTGGTGTTTCGATAAGCCCAACATGAATTATGAATTTATTTATGAATTTATTATGTCATCTACTATGAACTTCTTAATTTCAAGCTACATGCATGATCTGCAAGTATGTATGAATTTTATCAATCATGAATTATGTTTTTGGCCGACCCACGGGCCTCAAGTCATGGCTCGTTCTTGCATGTTCAAGCATGTTTACGATTATCATGATTTTACTAGCCCATCAACTCATGTATGTATTATTATGAGCACTATATATGTTTTGGGAGTAGAATCGAACACCGAGTAGGTTCGGGGCATAGGTTAAGCCCCAAATCTCATGAACTATGTTCCACCATAGGTATGTTGGGATCCTTTCATGTTTTTCACTGGCCCAAATGACCCTTTTCATGTGTGATCACGCCCTTCATGGTTCCTACCCTTGGCAAGGTACGAATACCCTCCCGACTAGGGTTACAAGTCGGGCTTCATGTGTACTCATATGGGGTATGTTAAGAGAATCTCCCACTGTTCCTCATGATTTATGAATGTTATGATTATGTATGTTGGCTCAAGTCATGTTAAGTAAACCTCTTCTATTATGATTATGATTAAGTTATGTTTCAAATGTTTTGAAAACAAACCTTGATCCATATGATATGATATTATGATTTACAATACGAGCATTACATCCTACTCTTATGATCATTTATGAATTTCATATATGTTCTAAATGTCCGTTTTACTTACCTTGCATACTCAGTACATTCCACGTACTGACCGCATACTTTTTATGTTGTATTGTTTAATGATATAGGTCCTAGTTCTCAGGCTCATCCTCACCCGTAGCTAGTTTTGGCCTTGCTCTCAGTGCACTTGGTGAGTCCTCATGTTCCGAGGGCTATATGTTCACATTCTATGCATTTCCTTCAATTTCTGGATATTGGATTAGTTAAGGAGTTTTCCCATCAATCTGCCTTTCATGTATAGAGGCTTATCAGACTATAAGTTGTTTTTTGTTGTATTGCATAAGTCTAGTATTGTTTTTCCCTTAATCTATGTCATAGTTATGTTCTTTATGTTAAGTCTTCCGCTCATGTGATTAAATTAGATGTATGCTCATGCCATGGGTTTACTTGGGGTGTCTCGGGGCTCCTTGTCCCGTGTCTATGATCCGGGGGTACGTTTGGGTCGTGACAGGTTCTTTATCATCTTTTTCTCAATGTCCCTTAGGTCCTCAAGACAAGTTAAGGATTCATCAAACCCAGGTATGCAGGGTAATGAATGGGGGATTTATGACACTCTCATGCCCAATTTCGAAACAATTTCATGAATTCAAGTCTTAAATCATGCTATAAGGAAATTCTAGAAACGTTGAACCCAATTTTGATGAAAACTCTTATGATCTTCTACAAATTCGATTCTCTTACGATTCAATCCATGTTTTATGATTATGAATGCATGTTTTCTACAAGTATCTCTCACGAACCTATGATTTTCATGTTATGATTATTTTACTCAATTATATATGATTTCAGGAATCTCAAGCTTATGTATCTTGGCCGACTCAGCGTCATTATTTTCATGGCTAGTTCACGTATGGAAAGTATGATTATGATTATCATGTTTTCTAACTAGCCCAAAAAAACCAAGTATGTTTAATGATTATGAATATGAGCAATATATATGTTTTTGAAGTAGTATCTAGAATCGAGTAGATCGTGGTTCAACACACATAAGTCTTAGAACTATGTGCCACCATAGATATATATTCACATTTGGGGCTTCGTGAAAGAGTTTTTCGCCTACCCTAACGAGGCTCACCAGTGATATTATTCCTTTATAGTTCTTTGTCATAACAAGGAATAGGATGGCTCTGCCAACTTAAGCTAGATAGTTGGGCATCTTGTGCTCATTCATGATGGTGTCAGTTATGATGAGTCTCCCATAATTCCTCATGATTTATGATGTTCATGTTCAGTATTTATGATATCATGTTTTATAGTATGATTGACCCGTTGATCATTTTATAAGTTTTTACTCAGGATTTCAAACATGCTGAACCATATGATTTACTTTCAAAACCTTAGGTCATTATTCTTCAACCTATAATGAATAACTCATGCTTGTGACTATATCATGAATATGATCTTTGCATGTTGTCCTTACTCTCATGTTTTACTTACCTTGCATACTTAGTACATTTAAAGTACTGACCATATTGTTTTATGCTATATCATTTCATAATAGGTTTGGATAATCATTTTCAGCCCCTCCGTTAGCTATGCTCACCCTTCAGTCCAGTTCATCCCCATCATGGGTGAGTCCTCAGGATCTGTGGGAGTTAATTTTTCCATGTGTTCTTTCTTTTCATGTATTTAAATTTTTTTATTTTGGTAGAGCTAGTTGAGGGTGTTGTCCCATCAACTTATCCATTACTAGAGTTTTTTCATAATTCTAACTAAAAAATGAGTAGCATGCAATATGAAATAACAAGTCAATACTACGAAAGCAAATAGATTAGAATGAAAATATAACATAAATACAAAATTAAGAAAAAAAAGTTAACATGATACTCTTAAATAAAATTCAAACATAACATAAAATAAAATGTGAATATAACTTCTGTAAATATAATTTTAAAGAAAAGGAAAATATAAGTCTATAACATCATTCAACAATGAAAACATACATTAATTCAAAAATTAGAATAATAATGCATATATGTTAAATGAAGAAAAATTTAAAAAGCAAGAAATAAAATATACGAGCAATTACATGGACTCACAAGAAGTTGAATTGAGAAATAAGAAGAAATGAAATAACAGATAAATAATGTAAACTAAAAGATATTTTTAAAAATAAAAAAAATTAAACATAAATTAAAATACTAAAAAAACAAAAATAAAAATAAAAATAGAAATAAAGAAATTAAAAAGTGACCTTGTAATTAAATCATGTAATTACCTGCAATTCTCACCTCCCCCTAAGAATTGGAGAGTGTAACTACTCCCTCCCAATTATATCCAATTCACTGCTGATCATGTAATTATTTGGCTAAACAAACAAGACAAACTGTGTAATTACATCCAATTACTAGGTGGCTTTCCAAAGAGGCCCTAAGTCTGGTCCTATTAACTCTACTTCACCAACTTCAAACCAACTAATCAGAGATCTACACCTCTACCCATAAAGAGCCTCGTAGGAGCCATATGAATACTAGAGTGATAACTATTATTATATGCGAACTCAATAAGAGGTAAATGGTCATCACAATTTCCCTTAAATTCTATAACACATGCCCTCAACATATCCTCTATCACGTGAATAGTACGCTTTGCTTGACCATCTATCTATAGATAAAGAGCTGCATTAAGGTTTACCTTCGAACCCAAACCTTTCTAAAATTACTTCCAAAACTAGATAGTAAACTAGGTGTCCTTATCTAATATGATAAAGGACTCCATAAAGTCAGACTATCTCATGACTATACAGTTTGGCATAGTCCTCTACTGAATCCGTAGTCTTAACCGATAAGAAATGAGCTGACATGGCCATTCGATCTACAATCAGCAATATAGAGTCATGTTGCCGATGATACTTCGGTAGATAGGTGATAAAGTCCATATTAATCATCACCCACTTCTATTCGAGGATGGCTATATTCTGAGCCACACTATATGGTCTTTGGTGCTCTACTTTAACCTATTGACAATTTGAACATCTAGCCACAAAGACTACAATGTCTTTTGTCATACCATTACACTAATAGACTTTCCTCAAGTCATGATACATCTTAGTGGAACCTGGGTGAATTAAATAATTGGAGTTGTGTGTCTCTGCCATGATCCTATCTTTGAGACCATCTATATTTGGGACACATAATCTATATTGATACCTTAGGACCCCATTTTCCACCTATGCGAAAACCAACACCTTCTGCTTGTGGACATCTTCCTTTAATTAAAGCAAGAGGGGATCTCTATCCTATTTTTCCTTTAACTTCTGCCTCTACAGATAATTCTTCCCCACCTTGAACAAGAACACAACCTTCTTCAGAATCTAGAAGTCGGACTCCCAAACGTGAGAGTCTATTGATATTGTTCATATTCTTATGCCCATTTTCCATACTTTTAACCATATTCTACTTTTTTGAGATCATTATCCTTATGACATGCGTAAATTCATGCTTGTGTGTGTTAAATGAGATAACAAGTGTTTCTAGATTATCGTAGCAAGTAATCAATGGAAAAGGACTCAACAAATGGCCCAAGGTGTGAAGAAAGAAGAGTTCGAGAAAATTTAGCCTTGGGAGATAGTTGGAGTGGCATGCTAGCCACCCAAGAATTTTAATCAACACCGTGGCGAACTATGTGGCACAGCGCACCAGAGGTATTCCGGACTTAGGAAACTTTCTAACACTCTAGTGTAGTGAGAGGTGTAGCACGCCAGATCCCTAATTTTTGGAATTTATGTAACACCTTGGAGAAATAGCTGGTGCAGCATGCCAGAGGTTAATCTTCAGAGGAAATTCAAGCCAAAGTCTCGTGAGACAGGAGGTGCAACCCACCACGGCCTGTCTAGGGCGGATTTTCAAGTCTAAAAACAAAAAATTTAAGGGAAAAATAGTCATTTGATACCTTTCTTATACATATATCACTAAGGGAATTTTGTTAAGGGTCTTGGATCAAAAAGACTAATTTTATATGTAGTTCTTTGGTGAAGAGACAAGAAGTTTATTTTCTTCTAGGTTTTCTTTTTTTACTTTATGCTTTTGATTCGAATGATGATTTCTTTAGTTTTCCACTTGAACATGAGTGACTAAATTCCTATTTTTGTGTTTTGTCCATGGCTGATGGTTGTAATTTAATTGTTCGGTTGTCCTAGACATTCAATTCTTTCTTTTAAAGATTATTTATGCTTACTTGTTTTCGTTATTTATTCGTTAAACTGATCGCCTTGTGAATATTATCTATTTGTTTTGGTTGAACTCGGGAGAGGGAACTAAGAGGGTTAAGAAGAAGCTTAGAATATGTTTTATTTATCTAGTTCAAATAGTTCAACAATTGATTTCATTATTGAGGATAGGGATATACCCTACAACCCTATTTAGTTGACACAAGAGTCGTCAACCGTCGTCTCATGTTTATCCTTCAACCATAGGCATGTAGGTGTTAAGGTTCAGGAGATAGTTCTTGCATATTCGGGAGAATAGTTAGAAATGGATTATTAACTTGCAACTAGCAATCATAGAAGTATATTGTCTAGCATATTCAAATCCTAGAACACAATCTGAAAGAGAAAGTGCCAAGACCCTGGATTTCTATTATCATTTGAATTACAACCACTTTGCAAACAATTCCAGTTTCTTTGTCAAATTTACATTTCAAGTTAGTAGAATAATCTCCAAAACCATTTCCCCACTTTAGTTGTGTTTATTTGAATAGTGAAATAAAATGTGTTACCACAAGCAAATAATTTGGCAAGTCTCTGAGGGATTGATATCGGGACATTACTGTCCTATATTACTTGACAACCACATGTGTTTTCGTGTGCTTGGCGACATCAAGTTTTTGGCGCCATTTCTAGGGAATTGAAGATTGATTAATTGTTTGTAGGTTAGGATTCTTATTCCGCTATTCCGTATTTTACTTTTGTTTGTGGTTATTGAGAATATCAGGTGGTGTGTGCTCAGTGTATGCTAGCTACTAGAAGTAAGGGACAACCCTTGGCTCATTTTTATTTGAAAATCGAGAGAACTTTTTGCAGGTTAGCAATGGCAGAGAATAATGAGCACGCACAAGGCAACAACCAGGACAAGATTCCAGTGCTAAATTTTTCTTGGCCAAACTTGGAGAACACTACTAAATCGATCATCAAGCCCACCATCATTGGAAACTTTGAGTTAAAGGAAGGAACCGTGCGGTTGGTTCAAACACTTATCAATATCAAGGTAAGCCACACAAGGACCCCCAAAGACATTTCATGACGTTCGTGGAACTTGGTGAAAATTTTCATTATCAAAATGTTTTTGATGAGTATGTGAAGCTCTCTTTGATCTCGTTCTCATTAGTTGGTGAAGCTAAGGAAGGGCTTCAAAATGAGCCAACTGGGTCCATTAATACCAAAGAAGCTCTTTCCTACATGTTTATAAATCGGTTTTTCTCATCGAGGAGAATGAAGGAGTTGAGAGGAAAGATCTCAGGATTTGTGCAGAAAGATGGTGAGAGATTAGCTCAAGCTTAGAAAAGATACAAGAGATACTTGTGACATTGCCCGCACCATATGCAACCAAAGGAGATTATTGGGCATAATTTCATAGAAAGGCTAAAGCCAGAATCTAAGATTCTACTTGAGGCTACCGTATAGGGGCAAATCTTGCCCAAAAGCTATAAGGAGATAGAGGCTTTGCTGAATCTCATATCAGCTGGGAGCCAAGATTATCAGTATTTGATAAGAAGCTTTAGAACAACAAAAGTCCAAGGGAAGCTATAGGTTGACGGTGTAGCAACAATCTGAGCAAATATTAGTTAGTTGGTGAATATGATTAGCACTACAAGCCACGTTCTTCAAGTTCAGCAAGTTCATACTCCACCACCATAATGTAGGTGTGTGGAGAATTCCATTCATATTCAGGTTGTCCACTAAATCCTGAGTCTAATTATTTTTATGGTTCAGTAAGAGTCATGGTGGAGGTTTTGCAGGAAGCAGTTACAATCAGGAGTACAGGAATGCAGCTAATACCTCATGGGGAAGAAATCAAAACTTTTAGAGACCCCCGAACAACATCTAGAGGCCTCAAGGCCAGCAACATGACAATTCATTAAAGGACACTATGAAGTAGTAGATGGTTCAAAAGACTAAGGTGGTTAATGAGATGCACAAGTCAATCCATGAGTTAGAAAGGCGAATGGGGCAATTGAACCTTCAGCATACAAACAGATCAAAAGGGGCAATTCCATGAATTATTGAGAAGAACCCCAAAGAGAATGTCAGTGCGATCTCTTTGCATAGTGGGAAGGAGCTGGGTTAAGTGATACCCAAAGATGACAAAGCAGAGGCAGAGTAGGTTGTGAAGTCTAAGCATGTGGTTGGTGAGTCAAGTAACACACAACAAAATATGGTAGAATTTAGACCACCTCCTCTATTCCTACAAAGATTCAAAAATCATAAGGAGGATGCAGCTTGTAAGACATATCTTGATGAGTTGAAGAAGATACATGTGAATCTACCATTGGTGGAGCTGTTGCAAGTGGTTCTAAAATATGCTAGGTATCTGAAAGAAAATTGTGGCATTAAAAAGGCTCACTGAGTTTTGAACTGTAGCTCTTATAGAGGAGTGCAGTTCCTAGGTGTAGAATAGATTCTGAAGAAGCTGAAAGATCACTGGAGCTTCACTATTCTAGTGGTCATTAGGATCAGAGAAGTTGGTTCAGCACTATGTGATCTGGGTGCAAGCATTCATTTGATGCATGCTTCATTATTTAGAACATTAGGGTCAGGAAAACCACGATCCACCATAGTGACATTACTATTAGCTGATAGGTCCATCACTTATCCCAAGGGAATTATTAAAGATATGTTGATCAAAGTTGGATTTTTCATGTTGCTAGTGGACTTTATAATTCTAGTCTATGAAGTGGATGAAATAGTTCCCATTATTTTGGGAAGAGAATTCTTAGCAATCACAGATACAGTTATAAGGGTGAAGTTGTAATGCCCCGGAAGCCCTAAGATCATACCCGAGAGTTTAAACGGAGAAAACTGGAAAATCTACACCAGCTCACAAAACGAGTCGTTCTGTGACCCGTGGGGGTGACCACGAGTCACCTAGGAGCTAGCTTAAGTTATGGAATTTGTCTTTTGAAGACACCATGGGCATGACCACGAGTCGTGGTTGGACCCTACGACTTATTGAGTCAGCCGTGGCCAAGGGAAATTAAAAAGAGAAGCTTGAATGGCAGTGTACCCTACAGTTTACCCCACAAGTCATGGTCAGGCACCATGATTCGTTGGAATGGTCATGGTCAAGATTGGTCAAGGGATAATGATTTTTGGACAATGGAGATCACGAGAGGTGACCACGACTCGTGGTCACCAACCACGATTTGTTAGGTCCCTCATGGGACCCATGGATGAAAATGGAAAGTGCACACGACGACTGATGCCACGACTTGTGACCTTGGATGACGACTTGTCCAATCTCTCATTGGGACTGGCAGTCGGTTTTGAACTACGAATTTACTAAGGGTAGTATCGTCTCCTAAGCCCTAGGATCCTATGCTATGTCGTTTTAAGCTATTTTTAGGGTGTATTAAGATAGGTTAAGTCATTCTAGCCTATTCAAAACTCATGCATGCAAAGTTCAAGTGTGTAGAGGGTGATCAAGCATAAAACCCCTAGGTTTTTCATCAATTGTTCTTCAATTCCTCTTGGGAAAGTAAGGGAGTGGTAGAATCCAAGTCTCTCAGGTATGTTGGGTTATGAGTTGGTGAATTCGTACACACCCATGTCTAATCTCTCCTAATTCATGAAATTCTATTTGAAAATCTTATAGGGTTTTATTCCAAATTCTGATGAAAATCCTAATGATCTATCTATGGGTTAATATCTCTCATGTATCACATCATACTTTACGAATCATGGGAAGACTTTACAATTATAGACTTATTAATTTAAATTTCTATAAAATTATGCCCAATCATGCATGTTCTATGATACACTGAGTGATGATTTTACCTTGATTTTGATGTTCTTTAACCCATCATGATTTATGATCTATGATATGGATTTAATCAAATGCTCATCATGAATTCATGATTATTAAGTATATACATCTTTTACAAGTATGCATGAACCTCATGATTTACTATTTATGATTTTGTCCGACTTAGGGGCCTTATCTTAAAGGCTAGTTCACGTATTTACAAGCATGCTTAAGATTATCATGATTTAACTAGACTATGAATCTCATTTATATTATCCTATGATCACTATATACATTTTGGGAGTAGTATTTAATGCCGTGTAGGTTTGAGGCCCAGGTTTTGTCCCGAACCTCAGAACTACCTGCCACCGTAGGTCATGATGGGACCTCCCATGAGACTATCCCCTTCTTGCCCTAAATGGGTCTTTCATGAGTGATATCATGCCTTTCATGGTTCTACCCTTGGCAAGGTGCGAATACCCTCCCGACTAGGGGTTTACAGGTCGGGCTCCATGTGTGCTCATATGGGGTATGTCAGTTATAAGAATCTCCCACTGTTCCTCATGATTTATGTATGATTATGATTATATAATTTGGCTCAAGTCATGTTTCATAAAGCTTTTCTCTCAAGAATATGATTATGAATGACTTATGAATATTTTGAAACCTTGAGTCTTATGTTACATTATGATATTTATGTTATGATCATGTTGTCCTACTCTTGTGCACCTTTATGTATATTAAATGTCTGTTTTACTTACCTTGCATACTCGGTACATTACACGTACTAACCGCATATTCTATGTTGTATTATTTCATAATACAAGCTCCGATCTTCAGACTTAGCCCCGCCACTAGCCATGTTTTGGAGTTACCATCAGTCTCTGTTGGAGAGTCCTCATCTATCAAGGGCACCTTTGTATTTCAATTATAATTGAGTATCTTTAGTTTTCCGCTTTAGAGAGTTATTTGGAATTTTGTCCCATCAACTCATCAAAGGTAGAGGCTATTCAGACATAGAATGTAAGCAACTTCAGATTCGTGTGTATTTCTGATGTTATGCTTATTTCAGACTTTAGCTAAGTTTATCACATTGATCTATCATTTTTATGATTAAGCTAGATGTATGTTGATGACATGGGTCGACTTGGAGTCCCTTGGGGTTTCTTGTCCCGTGTCTCTATCCAGGCGCATGTTCGGGTCATGAAATAAGTATGGAAAGATGTCAATGATTGTGGATGGCCTAGAAGCAGTCTCTGATGTGTTCAGGACGTCAAGGTTGCCACCTCGCGATGAAGAGCTAAAGACCATCATGGAAGTAGAGCCTAAAAAGTCCACTAAGGCTTTAGAACAATATTTATCATAGGAGGATCCACTGGGAGAGCATTGGTATGTGGAAAAGAATAGGTGAAGAGTATAGAGGTGACTAAATTTTTAGCCACCTTGGATACTGCCAGCTCCTACCTCAGTAGAGATGCTACTTTGGAGACGCTTGACAAATCTTTTACTTAGGAGAAGGCGAAGCCTTCCGTTGAAAAGGCTCCCATTCTTGAATTAAAATTTTTACTTGCTCATTTGAAATATGTTATTTAGGTAGTGATAATATCAGTATTATTGTCTGATGAATAGGTTGACAGGATACTAAATGTGTTACAGTGTCATGCGACAGCAATTGGTTAGACCATAGCTGACATAAAGGTGATAAGCAGTTCCTTTTGCATACATAAAATACAATAGGGTTCCATACCCAATGTTCAACACCTGCGGAGACTGAACCCCATCATGAAGGAAGTGGTGAAGATGGAAATAATAAAGCGGTTGGATATAGACATCATCTACCGCTAGTTTGGATAGTGATTGGGTAAGCCTAGTTCAATGTGTCTCGAAAAAGGGTGGAATGATGGTGGTTTGAAATGAAAGAGATGAACTGATACCCCAGAGAACAGTCACAAGATGGAGGATCCGCATTGACTATCAGAAGCTTAACACCGCAACTAGGAAGGATCATTTTACATTTCCCTTCTTGGATCAGATGTTAGACGGGTTAGTTGGGCAAGACTACTATTGTTTTCTGGATGGGTATTTAGGATACAATCAAATTATGATCACCCAAGAGTACCAGGAAAAGACTACTCACATTTTCCATTTGATGAGTTGTATATTTACCAACTCATTAGGATCCTAAGCATGAGGTTTTGCCGATTTTCAAATCATTTATGTAGATTTTATGCCCTTTCTCTTGAATTCTTTGTAGGTACTTCACGTGAATGGAGAAAGCATAAAATAGACCGAAACACATGAAGTTTGAGATAGAATTTGATGAGTTATCATATGAAGGAGAGGAGCAAAAGATAATGGAAGATTGGAGCTCAGGAAGTGGTGCAAAAACATGCTTTAAATCGGCTAAATGCGGATCCAGAAGGGCAAAACCCAGGCAAAACACTGAAGCTACTGCGAAGACCATCTATTCAACCGACTGTTCATAGAATTGAATTGGCTAAACGACCATTGAACCTCCAGTTCCCCCTGCCATGACACAATTTTCAACCGGCTATAGTTTGGTGCTCCGCGGATTGACAACGGCTAAATGCCGGTTCTTCATGACAGAGGCCGTCTAAAGAAGGATAAAAAGGTCTAGAAAGGTCTCCAAAGAGTATAAAAGCCTCAAGGGCATTTGGGATAAGTTGTACACAAGAAGTTGTAGATATTTAAATAGCTTTCATTGTACACCAACCATTCACTTAACAACTTATTAAACCAATTCACCAACGATTCACTCATATTCCACACATATTTTTACCATAGATTTGTAGAGTTAGGTAGAACTTTTCTTCGTATTTTTCTTTAACGCATTTTGGGGTAATTCCACCATTGTTGTAAGAGCTTGTGAAGCAAATTTGTGAAGCTAATGTGATGAATGTGAGGGGAATCCTCTTGGTGTCTTCTCTCTACCATTAAATATGCTTGAGTAATTTGCTAGCTAGAGGTATATTCATGGTGGGTTCGTTAATTTTGTTGAGTTCTGTTAAATTGTTCTTGGATTCTTATTTAAATTATAGATCTATTATCTTCTCCCAAGTTATAATATCCTAAATTTATGGTTTGCAAACATAAATTGTGATTTACTTTGTTTGCTTTTGCTTGAAAGAGAAAGGTGAGAATTGGGTGAGAAGATATTAGTGAGTAATTCGAGTGTTAGTGTGTGGGATTAAGCTACAGGTAATTGACACCCACATTTTCACTCCATGAAAGGTCAAGGCTAGAAAAAGCTAGTCCTTCCTCAAGCTTGTGTGGTTGATAACTTGAATTGACTTTGGGGATTGAAAGAACCCAAGGCATAAACATTCTTATAGTAGAAAAACAAGAGATGTAAATTATCCACTACTATCCATGATAATTTTGAGTCTAAGGCATTAAAGAAATTCTCGATTTAGTTGTGATCTCACCTATAGAATGCCCCTAGCCATATCACGTGTGATTGCTTCAATTAGAATTTGCTCCAATTAGTCTTAGTTTAGAATTAGATAGTTATTTCCCTTTAATTTTCCCCTAATTTTACTTTTTAAATGTTGAACAATTATCCATTCAAGTTTGAATTAGTTTATAACTTTTGAATTATCGACTCAATTCTCTGATGGATTCAACCCCGACATCTATCGGGATATTTGTTTTGATACAACAATTGTTTACGCTCTTTTATAAAAGAAGAGTGTATTTTGGATGTTATCAAAAATGGCTCTATTGCAGGGGAATTAAGTTGCGATAAGCCATTAGTTATTTATTGATTCGAACTGGTTTTGCATTTTTGTTTTACATCTTATTTTGCATTTATTTTTCTTTTTGTTTCTTTATTTGTAGTTGTATGATGGTATCATGGAATGAAAGGAGGTTTGCTGGTTGCAACCCTTTTTATGATGATCCATATCCCTATTGTAGAGCACCACACTATTGGCAAGATTGCAAATATGCCCCTAGAAGGGAGATGAGTGCACCTTCCCCTTCCTTTGATGGGTATAGATGCTCATTATGTGGTAGTCATGGGAGATATTGGGATGGATGCCCCAAATGGGGTCACTTCTTGCTATAATGTTTATCGTAGAAGTTGTGCTCCCAAGCTCAAAAGGAATGAAGCCATGGCAAATGAGGGAAGGAGAAATACATGTGGGCACATAGAAGCCATGCTCCAAGCCTTTTTGGAGTGGGAGTCTAATGCGGAAAAGAATGTCAAATCCTCCATGCCCATGGAATCATCAACTCCTCAATAAGAGAGAGGTAAATATCTAAAAGAATAAGCGGAGCAGACATTGAGGAGCATAATAAGAAGAAGTGAACAATGGGGCATAAATCAACTTGACTCATGGGAGGAAGCTCAAAATGATGATGAAGAAGGAGTCAAGGTGAACTTTGAAGAAGTCATTGAGGTGTTCCAACAAACCAACATTGCAATTATTCAAGATACCAAAGTTGAAGAAGTGACACTAGAGTACCCAAATGACATCCAATAAATCATGCTCAAGGACTCTAGTGCACTTGAAGAGGAGGATGTCAATAAAGAAGCATGCTTGAAAGGGGAGCTACTTAAATCTCCCTCTTATCATTTTTGAATATCAAACTTGGTTGAAAAAATAGAGACTGAGGAGACCAAGTCAATGGAGGAAGTTAAGAAGAAAGATCAAGGTGGCTTCATCTGAGAGTATTCCATTCCATCAAGGTCAAAACGCATCCCTCCTTTAAGGGCCAAGAAACACAAGATGCAACACCCATTGCTTGGTTCTTTGATGCTCGCACCACCAACCCTAAACCGGAGTAAAATAGGGGTGTGATTCAAAATCACAAAGTGGAGAGAAAAGTGGTGAAGTTGAAGTTGTCGAGCCACGACATTAACTAAGGGGCTTACTGGGAGGTAGCCCAAGTGCTTTTACTTTTTGTTATTACTTTTCCTTTTGGTTTGTTTTAATTTATGTTGGTGTTGTTTTTGATTGTACAGGGTGGAATAAGTATGAAATATGATAAAGGTGAGAGAAGCCAAATTCAAATTGAGCAACCGGCGCTAAACCGGCGAAGAGCAAGTCAAAATGCGTGAAACGCAGATGTCAAATAGAAAATCAACAAAGTCTATAACTGAAATGCCAGCAGACAGCAGATCATAAAATCTATATACAATTTGTCCATCCAGTGTACATACCGGGGTAAATATAAAAATGCCTTCAGTCGGTGTACCACACCGGGGTAAAATCTGTCTAGCTGGCGTCATGTCTGTGTCACTGCTCGTGATACTTCAGTACAATGCCCATAACTTCTTACTCAAAACTGAAATTGACAAGCGGTTTGATGTTCTGAAAACTAGACTCAAAGAAATTTTATAGGTTGTGTGGCTTCTAATTCATTATATATTGGGATATATGGTCGTTTAAAGTTTACCCTTACTTATGAACTTCACATACTCTTGGGTTGTCCATTCATACACATTTCCCTTGTCATTTATGACCAATATATAACCCGTACTTCCCTTAACCTAGCATACAAACATCAAATAATCACCAAAAGAATTTTTTAGGGGTGTAATATTCTCCCCCCTTAGGAACATTCGTCTCAGAATGGAAATTAATTTCACTTAATATGCTTCAAAATAGATACTTAGTAACTTAAGTATGAAACACATACCTCAATATCACATCGACATCGTAATAGGTGAGGATATTTCTTCTTCATTTCCTCCTCACCCTCCCAAGTCACTTCCTCAATGTTATTACTTCACCATAACACTTTAATTGAAGCGACTTCTTTGGTTCAAAGTTTCCTGAGTTGCCTGTCAAGAATAGCTACTGGGACCTCAGTGTAGGTCATCTCCTCAGAAATCCGGACATCATCGATAGGCATAACACGGGTTGGGTCTCTTATATACTTCCGCAACATTGATACATGAAATGCTTGGTGGATTGCCACTAACTCTAGTGGAAACTCCAACTCATAGGCCACTTTTCCTATATTGTGGATAACTCTATAGGGCCCAACATATCTAGGACTCAGCTTTCCTTTTCAGCCAAATTCCATGATGCCTTTCATAGGCGACACTTTTAGGAAGACCCAATCATTAACAACAAACTCCAGCGCTCTACGACGTAGATCTGCATAAGACTTCTGCCTGCTCTGAGCTGTCTAAAGTTGATCTCTAATAAGTTTCACCTTGTCAATAAGTTGTTGCACTAAGTCTGGCCCCAATAACTCTGCCTCACTGAGTTCAACCAGCCCACTGGTGACCTGCATTTTCGCCCATATAAAGATTCATATGGGGCAATCTGAATACTTTCGTAGTAGTTGTTATTATAGGTGAACCCAATAAAGGAAACATGATCATCCCAACTTCCCCCAAAATCTAAAATACAGGCATGGAACATATCTTCAAGCATTTGAATGGTGCATTCACCCTGTCCGTCTTTCCGAGGATGAAATGCAGTACTGAGGCTTACTTAAGTGCCCAGGCCTTTCCGGAAAGACTTCCAAAAATTTGTTGTGAACTGAGCACCTCTGTTAGAAATAATGGACAAGGGGATGCCATATAGGCGAACTATCTCCCATATATAAAGCCTAGCATAATCCTCTGCCACATATGTGGTCTTACCTGGCAAGAAGTGAGCTGATTTAGTTAATCTATCAACTATTACCCAGATAGAATCATGCTTCCTGCTCGTTTGAGGAAATCCTATAATAAAATCCATATTAATCACCTCCCATTTCCAGGCTGGAATTTAATATCCTACACCAGACCTCCATGCCTCTGGTGCTCAACCTTCACCTGCTGGCAATTGGGACACTGAGTTATAAGACCGGTGATGTCCTTTTTCATGCCATTCCACAAATATAGGTGCCTCAGGTCATGATACATCTTTGTGGCACCTGGGTGTACTAAATATCGAGAATGATGAGCTTCATTCATAATTTGTTTCCATAGTTCACCCACATTAGGTACACATAGACGACCCTGGTATCTAAGAACTCCATCGGGTCTATAATCAAATAGGCTCTTTTTCTGTCGTAGTATATTGTCTCTCAGTAAGACTAACTTTGCATCATCATATTGCTTAACTTCCGCTACCAAGGACAGTTCTTCTATGTTTTTGACAATAACACCTCCATCTTCGGCATCCAGTAACTGAATTTGTAAGTCAGCCAAGAGCTGTAGAGCCTTCGTCATTTCAATCCTGTCAACCTGAACATGACTCAAGCTATCCATAGACTTGCGACTTAGCACATCAGCTACAACATTTTCCTTGCCCGAATGATACAGAATGCTAACATCGTAATCTTTCAACAATTCTAACCACCTTCTCTGGAGTAAATTCAACTCCTTTTACTGAAACAAATACTGGAGGCTCTTATGATCTGTGAAGATATCAACATGTACCTCCTATAAGTAGTGGTGGCAAATATTCAATGCAAATACCACTGCGGCCGACTCAAGATAATGGGTAGCATAATTTTTCTCGTGCCTCCCTAACTGTCTAGAGGCATAAGCAATGACCTTGCCGTGTTGCATCATAACACAACCAAGACCAACTCTTGAAGCACCACAATAGACCACATAACCCTCGAAACCCTATGGAAGAGTCAGCACAGGTGCTGATGTCAGCCTATCCTTCAACTCCTGAAAACTTCGCTCACATGCCTCTGTCCACTGAAACTTAGCTGCTTTAAGAGTCAATTTTGTCAATGGCGTAGAGATTGTAGAGAAACCTTCCACAAATCGATGATAATAACCTGAAAATCCCAGAAAGCTACGAACCTCTGTAGGATTCAAGGGTCTGGGCCAAGTTTTTACTGCCTCTATCTTCTGAATGTCCACTCTTATGCCTTCAGCTGTAATTACATGACCAAGGAAAGCCGCAGATGTTAGCCAAAACTCATATTTAGAAAATTTGGCATATAACCTGTGCTCCTGTAGAGTCTGTAATACTACTCTCAAATGCTCTGTATGCTCGACCTCGGATAGCGATTAAATCAGAATATCATCAATGAAGACGATCACAAATACATCAACAAAAGGCCTAAACACCCGATTCATCACGTCCATAAAAGCTGTTGGGGCATTAGTAAGCACAAATGACATCACTAAGAACTCATAATGGCCATATCTAGTTCTGAAGGCAGTCTTAGGGTTATCAACTTCCTAACCCGTAACTGATGGTACCTGGATCTCAAATCAATCTTTAAGAAGCATCTGGCTGATCAAACAGGTCATCAATCCTAGGAAGTGGGTACTTATTCTTAACCGTAGCCTTAATTAGGTATATGTAGTCAATACACATTCTTAATGACCCATCTTTCTTTCGCACAAAGAGCACTGGTGCACCCCAAGGCGATACACTAGGTCGAATGAATCCCTTCTCGAGCAGATCTCTCAACTGCTCCTTTAATTCCCTTTGCTCTACTAGAGCCATTCTGTAAGGAGGGATTGATATAGGCTGAGTACCTGGAAGTATATCAATAGAAAAATCTATTTGCCTTTCAGGAGGAATTCCAGGCAAATCCTCTAGAAAGACCTCGGGGACCTCATTTACAATAGGAATTGACTGGAGAGTCGTAGGCTCACATTCCAAGTTTCTTACCCGAATCAAGTGAGAAATACAACCTTTGGATATCAACTTCTGAGCCTTAAGGTATGAAATAAACTTACCTTTAGGCATAGCGGCATTACCTTGCCATTCCCGGACTGGCTCACCGAGAAAATTGAATCTGACAACCTTAGCTCTGCAATCAACATTAGCATAACATGCCGCCAACCAATTCATAACAAAAATGACATTAAAATCAACCATTTCAAGCTCAACTAGATCAGCTAAGGTTGATCTATCACATACCAATACTATGCAGTTTTGGTAAACTCGTCTAGCTAACACAGATTCGCCAATTGGCGTAGAAACAACAAATGGTATAGATAATAACTCAGGGACTGTCTCAAACTGACTCGAAACCAATGGTGTAACATGAGAGATTGTAGAACCAGGATCAAGTAAGACATATACTGCTCGAGAATAAATAATTAAAGTACCTGTAACAACATCAGGTAAGGCCTCCTGGTCCTGTCGACCGCCCAAAGCATAAAATCAATTTTGGGTTGCCCCAGAACTAGAAGCCTCTCTCCCTCTAACGTTTCCATGGCCTATTGCCAGTTGAGGATCAGATCTGGGAGGTCGAACAGAGGATGACGAAGCAACCACTGATCACGCCTAATACGCCTCGACCCTATCTGAACAATCCCTCATAAAGTGCCCTGGCTACCCAAAATGATAACATACATTCTACCCCTGACGACACTGACCTGAATGAGATTTCCCACACTGAGAAAAAGGCACCAATGCTGGTCGCCTCTGGCCCGCCCGCTTCTGTCATCGAGAGCTAGATGGAGCAGGGCCTTGGCCTCTTTTCTGTCCCTGAAACTATGGTGGGGCACTCCCTATAGGACTAACTAACTGCCTGGATGACTGAGCCCCTGGGTCACCCTGTGGCCCTCTCTGAGGACACACAGTCCTGGCTCTTTTTCGTTGCTCTTGTTGTCTCCGAGTATCCCGTAATTGATTAACCAAATCCTCTGCCCTCTGGGAGAAATCCTTAATTCATGAAATGTCCATGTGCTCCTGAGTAGATACCCCTAAACAATCTCGAGCTATATGAATCCCCAACCCTAACACGAATCAATGAACTCTATCCTCCATCGTCTGAACCATTTGAGAAGCATACCTGGCAAGAGAATTAAACCAAAGACAATATTCACGCACACTTATACTTCCTTGCTCTAGGTGCAAAAAACGCTCAGCTCGAGCCTAGCGAAGCTCTCGGGGTAGATAGTGGTGAATAAAGGCCTCGAAGAACTCTTCCCACTCAACTAGTGGTGCATCGACTCCTCTGGATTGAGCCCAAGCCTCATACCACAATATGGCCACATCAAGTAGTCTGAAGAACGCCAACTCTACTTCCTTAGTTGTTGTAGCTCGCATCACCTTTAACACCTTATAAGTTTGATTAACAAAGTCCTCAGGATCCTTGCTCAGGTCTGATCCAGTGAATATAAGAGGGCTCAAACTCAAGAAACTCATGGGCCCTTGAACTCTTAGTTGCCTAGCCTATATGTCTCTCCATCGCCTGCAAGCGTTGCTCTTGACCTGTAGCT
This sequence comes from Datura wrightii, assembly GCA_035772735.1. Taxonomy (NCBI): domain Eukaryota; kingdom Viridiplantae; phylum Streptophyta; class Magnoliopsida; order Solanales; family Solanaceae; genus Datura; species Datura wrightii. The sequence continues at coordinate 153,977,897 of JASDFA010000018.1, forward strand.
ATACGAGCCATCAGTTGAACAGCTCCCTCAAGACACTATCCTTCCTGAGCAATTGGAGGTACCACAGGCGCGGGAGGGTCTGCCACTCTACTACCCTCAAGTACTGCTGCTGCAGGAGGAGCTGGAGGTCTATCTACCATTGCTCTGACCGATGTGGGAGGAACTGTAATACCTGGGGCAGCAGACTCACTCTGAGCCTCTGACCTGTCTCCCTGATCCACTGGAGGGTGACTAGTACCCTCCCCAATGGCGGTGCCAATCAACCTGGTAGTCATCTTCCTTGTCATAGGAATACATTGAAACAATAACACAATTTAGATATCACAGTACTTCTGAGCTCGACCTATAGCACGAACTATTAGTAAAAGAAGTGAAAGAATTCCTAAACGTCTTGTAGCCACCTGATTATAAGTATGGTGCACAACATACCCATAAGCAAGACTCTACTAGACACAGCTTTGTGGACTCCCAAGGACACGACTTCGCTCTGATACCAAGTCTATCATGCCCCAAAACTAGGGTAGGGCGCAATTGACACTCGATTCATGATTGATCGAGAAGCCGGCTATATAGTATCTACAAATGTAAAACTAAGGCTGACCAAGCCACCTGTCACAACCAACTAAGATAAATACTGGACCCATAATGCCTTGATAATAATAAATGTGCAACCTGAAAAGCCGACAAGTCTACAATAAAGCTAAACAGAGCAATCGAAAGCCAACACGACTACACAACCAGCACTACTATACAAACTAGTCCACATAAGCCTCTACAGAGTAAACAAACTGAAATGCATGGGACAAGGCCTCGGACTACCCATGTTGTACACAAAACTCAAAATAGTAAAAACTAGGACATGGGTCCTGGAAGAGAGGAACATACCACTATTCCACTGAAATATGGCTCCTACTGCGTCCGATGATCTGAGCTTTGATTTGTACCAACAACACGATTGCAAGAAGGGTCCCAAGATGAAGGGATGTCAGCGTGACTACAATCTACTGGTATGTAAGGCTGAAATTGTAAACATGTAAGATAAAAATGATAACTGGGCCAGAAATAAGGAGTAGTAACAACCCGGAATCCTGAAAATAGAAATCAAACAATAACTCATTATTGAAGTGTAAATGCGACCAACTAATGCACAACAAAGATTATAACTAAAATTACAGCAGACAGCAGATCATAAAATCTATATACAATTCGTCTAGCCAGTGTACCACACTGTGGTAAATATAAAAATGTCTCCAGTCGGTGTACCACATCGGGGTAAAATCCGTCTAGCCGGTGTACCACACTGGGGTAAAATAAAAAGACCTCCAGCCGGTATACCACATCGGGGTAAAATCAATAAATATTAAACAAAATCATAAATGGAGCCGATATGGCTTATACTAGACCAACTTAATATATACAACATAGAAATGGTGATTACTAAAGATGTAGCCTACATAGGCCTCCTTCATGATGCATAACTTAAAGTGAGTACATATAACATGTAAAGTTAGAAAATAGAACTTAAATGCATGTATTCTAAACTTATATGAATCATAAGGAACTGCAGATGACCTAAGAGTTTCAACAGATTTATAGATCATATTCGAAGGATATTAGAGCTCAGAGACTCGCTAGCTTGTTGTTCGGCTTAACGGAAAGGGATTATGAAATCACCCCTTAGACTGGCCTATTTCATAACATACACATAAGATAAAGGACAGCCGTAACTTGGAAATCCTAATTCATTAAGCTCGTTTAACCTTAATAGCTTGCGATATCTTTACTTGGCTTAAAATCGTTTACACGTCTTCATTTTGGAACTTTCACCAATTTCAGTTAGTAACCAGACCTTTTAAAAAATTTAACATCACATATATATATATATAAATAACAGACAATAAGGACCACCTAACAATGCCCACACTGAGGGGTCTCCAACTCGATGTACAACTATGACAACAATCAACACAATATCACACTTTAAATGCCCCCACTTTGGCTAGGCATAATTTTTAACATTTAACCTAAAAAAAAACATGAATCTTTAAAGATTAGATGAAGCTTAACATACTGCCTCAAAACTTGTAAATAGGTTGCTGGCTCATTCAATTCACAATGCACAAATCGTGCTTAAAAGGGCGATAGACCTTTCTCCAATTAACTTTTCTCTAGCCGCTTTTCTATTTGAATGATCAGCTTTCAACATCCTTACAACAGTGGTTTTATAGGCCAGCAAAAAGCTTAATCTATAAGACAAAATTCAGACCAAAATAACTAGCCAAAGGCAGTCACAATAGCAACAACAACTCATGACAACATCAACAACATTTAGCCATTTTCTCAACTAGTTTTAACTAACTTTTGAGGGAGAAACAAGAGGAAATTTTTACCTTAGTTTTTCTGTAATTCTTCCCCTAAATATTAAGTATAATTTCAGAAAAATAAACAGCCAAAAAGACTAAGGGATATGAGCAAAGCTCAGCTCACAAACAGTCTTTCGGAAGCTCACTTAGCTGTCAATTTCCAGATTTTCGCTTTGCAATTTGAGAGGTTTTAAAGGGGTGAAATCCTTACCTTTTCTCCTGTTTTCAACACCTACTCAAATATGGGTATATAGGGCGTCCAAATAGATTTTGAAACGCAGAAAAACTCCCTCAAAACCTTGCCAAAACGAGCTCCAAAATAGCCCCTAGCACACTTGGCGAAGTAATCTCAACTTATCTTGTGATTTTCTTGAACTTTGCTAGATGTTCCCCCTTGATTTTCTTTGTCCTAGCTGCTGGAATTGAGAAATAAATGGAATCCTTAGCAAGCTTGTCAATTTAGATTTAGCGGAAAATGTTTTCTACAAGTGAAAAATCAGATTGTGAGTAAATAGGGTGGTGGAGGCGCTAGGGCGTCATGCCCGCGTCACCGCTCGTGATGCTTCGTTAAAATGCCCATAACTTCTTAATCCGAACTCCAATTGACAGGAGTTTTGATGTTCTAAAAACTAGACTCAAAGCCCTTTAATTTGATAGGTTGTGAGGATTCTAATTCATTATATATTGGGATATATGGTCGTTTAAAATTTACCCTTACTTATAAACTTCACATACTCATTGGTTGTCCATTCATACACATTTCCCTTTTCATATACGACCAATATATAACCTGTAATTCCCTTAATCTAGCATAAAAACATCAAATAATCACCAAAAGAATTTTTCCGGTGTGTAATACACCAGTTCAAAGGCATGAAATGCCAGTAGAAAGTCGGTTATCAGCAGAAGGCCCAGGGAGTTCTTTGACCTACTCCTTTCTTGCTATATTTTACCATGTGTATCGAGGAGAATGCTTTATTTGAGTTAGGGGTGAAGCCTGAGTAGCCTACTTGTTATGTGATGTACAATATGGCTCTATCATAAATTGGATGACGTCATTCGTAAGGGTAAATCGTCATTACTTGTTAGTAGTGTCACCTTTTTAGATAGTACTCTTTGGAAAAACTCCAAGGTTTTCTTTATACTACGGTTCTTTCCCAAGGAGCAGTTCCTTTGTCTTTTCTTTTAGTCATCGAACCTGGTTGGCAACTTTTTGATGATACATTGAGTGGCGACTTCCTTAAGGGAAAATGTCAAGTCTAGAGTCTTGTAGAGTATTTTGTGGACTTGTTTGATGAGATACCACCAACATTTCTTTCTTGGCATTATGCATGAATTTGGAAAAGAAAAGAGGGTCTCTTAATGTAAAAATGAGCAAGCTCTTGTCACGAATTATATATTCCTCACTTGGCTTGTTGATTCGTAACTACCTTGTTGAAAGTCATTTTCTTAATGTGATAAAGTAAGCGTATGGACCTCTTATTTGTGATGCCTTGTGTGGTTAGGCCTTTTGCTTATTTCTTGTTTATCAATGATTGTCTAGAACTTTCCCTAAATGTGATTCAAGGAGAAATGGTAGATGTGGCTGAACTTAGAACTTGATTTTAGGCCCTCTATTGATAGTCACTTCACCCAAAATGACCTCCTTGGACATTAATCTTTGATAGACAACGTTTGAGCCTTGGACCCTTTCTTTGGAAATGACATTACAAGCCTAATGACCATTTCTAATCCTTTTCCTTGCACCAATTCTCACTAATTGCTAGTGATAAAATAACAAAAAAATGGGGCTTGAAGCCCATGAAATGGGGAGCGATAAGGAAATGAATGTGAGTTGAGGCAAAATCCTAAGTTTGGGAGTTTGCAAGAAAAAGGGGGAAAATGAGAGCTTCAATGTGAGGTAGCACCAAAATTGTGATGAAATGAATGAATCGATGGGTTTAAAAACCTCGAATCATCAAAAGAGAAAGAATAGTAAAAAGGTGCTATCTCTTGCATATATAAGGCTATATGTGAAATTCACTAGCGTTATAAGGGTGATTTGTGTTACACAAATGATGAACATAATGAACAAGGAGAAATAAAGTGGAGTGATCTCAATAAGATGATGGGATGTTAAAAGTGTTTGTAAAGGCATTAGGGAGGCTTTAGTCACCAAAAGCTAAACAATTATCCTACCCTTTCCCTCAGACTTCATTATGACCAACAAGTCCTAATTTATTTTAAGTGTAGCAACACTATATTAGTGGCGAGATACATGAAGGGCGAGCCTATGGGTCCATCAATACGCACTTAAATTTCTTTGTGAGAGTGAACGCATTTGTCTTATCTTATAATCCCATTGTGTGAAATGCTAAAAAATGTCTGTGGGATTCAATCTTCTTGTGAGGGGAATCATTTCCTTGGAGTAAATTCATAAAATTGTTTTCAAAGAGAAGTATGATTAAGGCAAGAGGGTAGTGAACTTTAAGGCAAGCTTTGAATGTGAATTGTCAATGACTTGAGATGCTCTTTGAACTTGTTTTGAGGAACTATATCCCTTTGTTGGAATGAAATGAATGAATGCAAGATATGTTTAATTATTGTTGTTACCTAATGAAGCTTGTGCAACATGGTTTGTGTCTTTTCATTTTCTTGAATTGGGAATAATGTGTGGGCTATCTTGAGGCTTGACGATTTTCTGTACAACTACCATAGTGATCCAAGCTTTAGCAATGTATTCTTGTGAAATAACGTCTTGATTGGTCCTTTATGCAAAATCTCACATATAGCATGTTGTTCATTTGCTCAATTGTAAAGAATTGCATTACTTGAGGACAATCAATTGTTTGAAGTTTTGGGGTTTGATGAGTTGGAAATTTACCAACTCTTTAGGCTCCTAAGAATGAGTTTTTGCCTAGTTTTTGAGTCGTTTATGTGGATTTTATGCTCTTTCTCTTTAATTCTTTGTAGGTACTTCACATGAATGGAGAAAGCATGAAATAGAGAAAAACACAAGAAGTTTAAGATAAAATTTGATGAGTTAGCATATGAAGGAGAGGAGCCAAAGATAATGGAAGATTTGAGCTTAGGAAGAGGTGCAAAGACATGCTTTCAATCGGCTAAATGCGGAACCGGAAGGGAAAAATGCGGATGAAACACCGAAGAAACTTCCTAGACAAGCTATTCAACCAGCTGTTCGCAGAATGGCATTGGCTAAACGCCCATTGAACTATCGGTTCCCCCTGCCAGGACAAGTTTTCAATCGACTATAGTTTGGTGCTCCGCGGATTGACATCCGCTAAATGCCGGTTCTTGATGGGAGAAGAAATCTAATGAAGTGTTAAAGGGTCTAGAAATATCTCCAAAGAATCTAAAACCTCAAGGGCATTTGGGGAAAGTTGTACACAAGAAAGTACAGATATTTACATAGGTTTCATTGTACACCAACCACTCATTGAACAATTCATTCAACCAATTCACCAATCATTCACTCATCTTCCACACATCTTTTTACCATAGATTTGTAGAGTTAGGTCGAACTTTTCTTCTTCTTTTTCTTTAACCTATTTTGGGGGAATTCCACCATTGTTGTAAGAGCTTGTGAAGCAAATTTGTGAAGCTAGTGTGATAATGTGAGGGAAATCATCTTAGTATCTTCTCTCTATCATTAAATATGCTTGAGTAATTTGCTAGCTAGAGGTATATTCATGGTGGGTTTGTTAATTTTATTGGTTTTTGTTAAATTGTCCTTGGATTCTTATTGAAACTGTAGATCTATTATCTTCTATCAAGTTATAATTGCCAAAATTGATGGTTTTCAAATATGAGTTGTGCTTTACTTTTCTTGATTTTCTTGAAAGAGAAAGGTCAGAATTGGGTGAGAAGATATTAGTGAGGAATTAGAGTGTTAGTGTGTGGGATTAAGCTAGAGGTAATTGACACCCACATTTTCACTCCATTTAAGGTCAAGGCTAGAAATAGCTAGTCCTTCCTCAAGCTTGAGTGGTTGACAAGTTGAATTGGCTTTGGGGTTTGAAATAACCCACGATATAAAGATTCTTACAGATGAAAAACAAGAGAATGTGAATTATCCACTACTATCCATGATAATTTTGAGTCTAAGGCATTAAAGAAATTCTCGATTTAGTTGTGATCTCACCTATAGAATACCGCTAGCATATTAGGTGTGATTGCTTCAATTGGAATTTCCTTTAATTAGTCTTAGTTTAGAATAATATAGTTATTTCCCTTTAATTTCCCCCCAATTTTACTATTTAAATATTGAAAAATTATGCGTTCTAGTTTGAATTAGTTTATAACTTTTGAATTATCATGTCAATTCTCTGTGAGATTCAACTCTGACATCCGTCGGGATATTTGTTTTGGTACAATGGCCCTTTACGTTGTTTCATAAAGGATGAGTGTATTTTGGACGTTATCAAAAATGGCGCCGTTTCCGGGGAATTGAGTTGCGATAAGCCATTAGTTATTTATTGATTCGAACTAGTTTTGCATCTTGTTTTACATCTTATTTTGCATTTATTTTTTTTTTGTTTTTCTTGTTTGTAGTTGTATGATGTCATCATGGAATGAAAGGAGGTTTGTTGGTTGCAACCTTTATTATGATGATCCATATCTCTATTGTAGAGGACCACACTATTGGCAAGGGTTCAAATATGCCCCTAGAAGGGAGATGAGTGCACCTTCTCCTTCCTATGATGGGTATTGATACACATTATGTGGTAATCATGGGAGACATTGGGATGGATGCCCAAATGGGGTCACTTCTTGCTATAATGGTTATGATAGAAGTTGTGCTCCCAAGCTTGAAAGGAATGAAGCCATGGCAAATGAGGGAAGGAGAAATACATGTAGGGCATAGAATCCATACTCCAAGCCTTTTTTGAGCGGGAGTCTAATGCAGAAAAGAATGTCAAATCCTCCATGCCCATATAATCATCAACTACTGAAGAAGAGGCGGTAAATCTCTAAAAGAAGAAGCGGAGGAGACATTTAGGAGCATAACAAGAAGAAGTGAACAATGGGGCATAACTCAACTTGGCTCATGGGAGGAAGCTCAAAATGATGATGAAGAAGGAGTCAAGGTGAACTTTGAAGAAGTCAATGAGGTTGCCAGCCAACTAATGTTGAAAACATGCAAGATGTCGGAGTTGAAGAAGTGACACTAGAGTCCCCAAGTGACATACAACAAATTATGCTCAAGGACTCTTGTGCACTTGAAGATGAGGATGTCAAGCAAGAAGCATAATTGAAAGGAGAGCGACTTAAACTGCCCTCTTATCATTTTTCAACATTGAACTTGGTTGAAATATGGACACTGAGGAGACCAAGTAAATGGAGGAAGTTAAGGATGATGATCAAGGTGGCTACATCTTAGAGTACGCCATGCCATCAAGGTCAACGCACATCCCTCCTTTAAGGGCCAAAAAACAAAAGGTGCAACATCTATTGCTTGGTCACATGATGCTTACACCACCATCTCTCAAGTTGAGTAGAAGCATAGACAAGAAGCTCGGGGTGCGATTCAAAAGCTCAAAGTGGAGAGAAAAGTTGTAAAGCTGAAGTCATCGAGCCACGACGTTAACTAAGGCGCTTCTTGGTAGGCAACCCAAATGCTTTTACTTGATCTTCTTACTTTGCCTCTTTTTTTTTTTTACTTTACATTAGTGTTGTCTTTTATTGTGCGGGGATGGAAAAGGTATGAAATGTGATAAAGGTGAGAGAAGCCAAATACAAATTGAGCAACCGGCTATAAACCGGCAGAGCGCAAGTCCAAATGAACGAAATGCAGATGTCAAAAAGAATGCCTGGAAGAAAATTTCTTAAGCAGTGTCACATCTATGTTATCCCAGTGAAACGCTGTTTCAAAGGCACGAAACTCCAGTGGAACGTCGTTTATGAGAAGAAGCCCTGGGAGTTCTTTTACCTCTTCCTTTGTTTCTTTGTTTTACCATGTGCATCGAGGACAATGCTTTAATTGTATTAGGGGTGAAGCATAAGTAGCCCACTTATTATGTGATGTACGATATAGCCCTATGATAGATCAGGTGATGATTATTCTTAAGGGTAAATAGTCATTACTTGTTAGTAGTATCACCTTTTTATATAGTAGTCTTTGAATAAACTCCAAGGATTATCGTTATACTACAGTTCTTTCCCAAGGAGCAGTTCCTTTGTCTTTTCTTTTTGTTTTCGAACCTGGTTGGCTCTTCACGATGATAGATTGAGTGGAGACTTTCTTAAGGAAAAATATCAAGTCTAGAGTCTTGTAGAGTCTTTTGTGCACTTGTTTGATGAGGTACCACAAATATTTCTTTCTTGGCATTGTGCATGAATTTTTAAAACAAAAAAGGGGTATCTAAATGTGAAAATGAGCACGCTCTGTCATGAATTATATATTTCTTTTTTGGGTTGTTGATTTGTAACTAGCTTGTCGAAAGTCATTCTCTTAATGTGATGAAGTAAGCATGTGAACCCCTTGGATTGTGATGCCTTGTGTAGTGATGCTTTTTGCTTAATTCTTGTGTATGCATGATTGTTTAGAACTTGCCCTAAGTGTGATTCAAGGCAAAATGATAGATGTGGTTGCACTTAGAACTTGATTTTAGACCCTCTGTTGTTAGTCACTTCACCCAAAATGACCTCCTTGAATATTATTCTTTGGTCGCCAACATTTGAGCCTTGGACCCTTTCTTTGAAACCACATTACAAGCCTAATGACCATTTTTAATCCTTCTTTTTGGGACCTATCCTCCCTAATGGCTATTGATAAAGTAACGAAAAGATGGGGCTTGAAGCCAATTTAATTTTCCCCCAATTTTACAATTCAAATGTTGAACAATTATATGTTCTAGTTTAAATTAGTTTATAACTTTTGAATTATCGACTCAATTCTCTGTGAAACTTGACCCCGACATCTGTTGGGGTATTTTTTTTGATACAATGACCCTTTATGCTCTTTCATAAAAGAAGAGTGTATTTTTGACGTTATCACCCTTTCGGCACCTTCGCATTTCAAATTATGTCATTTGGATTATGTAATTCCCTAGGAACGTTTTATAGGTGCATGCTAGCTATTTTTACACACCTGGTGGAGAAATTCATTAAAGTGTTCATGGATAACTTCTTAGTCTATGGAAGAGATTCTGATGACTGTTTGTATCATCTGGATGCAGTTCTAGAAAGGGGTTAGGAGACAAATCTTCTACTAAACTAGGAAAAGTGTCATTTCATGGTACGTGAAGGGATAGTCCTGGGTCACAAAATTTCCAAAGCTAGTATTGAGGTTGATCAGGCTAAAGATTGGGGTCATTAAGAAGCTACCATCCCCTATCTCTGTAAAGGGGTGAACAATTTTTTGGGACATGCTAGGTTTTATAGAAGGTTCATTCAAGACATTTCCAAGATAGCTAGTCGGATGTGCAAACTTTTGGCAAAGGATGTTAAATTTGACATAATAGTAGGAAAAGAAAAACTACACTCATACAATACGGTTGATTACAACTTGTAGTCTGATAAGCCTCTAATCATGAAAAGATGGGTTGATGGGATAACTCCCCAACTAACCCAACAATCCTAAAACTGAAAGAACAACATAGAGTCTGAATACATAGCCCTCAAAACATGAGGACTCACCAAGTAAGCTGATAACAACTCCGAGATAATCTATGGGTAAGGGTGAGCCTGAGAGCTGGGGCCTGTATCATAAAGCGATACAACATAGAAAGTATGAGGATAGCATGTGGAATGTACTGAGTATGCAAGGTAAGTAAAACAGACATTTTAAACATATATGAAATTCATAAATTATTATAAGATTAGGACATCATGCTCGTATCGTATATCACTATAACATTTCATAAGGCTCAAGATTTTCAAAACTTACATAACCTAACATAATTATAATTCATAAGGCTCAAGATTTCAAAACTTACATAACCTAACATAATTATAATCATAATAAAAGAGTTTTACTTAACATGACTTGAGCCATCATGAGGAACAGTAGGAGATTCTCATAACCGACATTACCCCGTTTGAGCACACATGAAGCCTGACTTGTAACCCTAGTCGGGAGGGTGTTCGTACCTTGCCAAGGGTAGAACCATGAGAGTGTGACATCACCAGGAAAAGGGCCATTTGGGTCCGGGACAGTCCCATAGGAGGTCCCAACATATGGCCCGTGAGTCGGCCAAAAAACATAATTCATCATTCATAAGATTCATAAGATTCATACATACTTGTAGATCATGCATATAGCTTGAATTTAATAAAAACGTTATGGGTAACATGATAAATTCACGATTTAAATCATATCTCATGTTGGGTTTACAAATATAATCAATGGGTAAATAGATCATAAATCAATTCATTTTGGGGCGGCATAATTAGGGTTAAATACATAGAAATTGAAATCGACAAAATTATAAATGATTTAAATAATAAAAACTGATTAAAACCCATATATTATGATAAGATTTCAAAATCACAAAACCCATAATCAAATTATTAGAGTTTAAGTAAACCAAATTCAAAACCCCATGAGTTTTTATTGAAATTTTAGTAAAACTCATAGAGGTGGGACATGGATGTGGAAGAGATCACCCATTGATAGCCTTACATACCTGGGATATCTGATTCTTAACTTCCCTTGATTAACCAAGAATGGAATTGGAAGAATTGAAGAGCCTAGAATCTCCTATAATAGCCTCTCACTACTTGCATGCATGAATGAAGAGAAAACTTGACTTAACCCCTTCAAATTTCCCTATTCATAACCCAAAATGTCGTAGTTTAGGCCTTAGGATCTTAGGAAATTATGAAAATACCCTTACTATTTCGCAGAAAATAACTGTCGGGTGACCCTAACCGGTGACCTGACGATTCGTGACATGGCCAAATGATCCATTACCTTGCCGGTCAGGTACACTGTCTTAACTGATCACTGGGGGTCCTAACTGATGACACCATGACTCGTTACTCGTGGCCGCCACTTGTCAAGTGCACTGTCTAGCCTTTTCTATATTTCTTATACCTCCTCTGCACAGATAATCTAATGACTTATAGTGTTTGACCACGAATCATTCCCAAGCCCGTGGGGACTCCTTTTTCCTCAATCTTTTCCCATTCTCCCATGCCTCCCCAAGAGTCACCTAATGATTCGTGGGCTCTCCTCACAAGTCGTCCAACGACTCGTCCTATGCCTGCAAATTCAGATTTTAAGTTTTTCCCGTTTTAACTCCTGGGTCCGATCTTTGAGTTCTCGGGGTATTACATCATCTCTCTTGGTTAGAGAAAAGAAAGCATATTGAGTTCAAGACAAAAATAACTGAGACCTTCCTAGGTAAACAACTATTTGCTGTGAATGCCCTTGAGTTGCCATAGTATGCTGACATAGTGAGCCTTCTAGTTAGTGGTGTATATCCACCGGATGCAACTCCGGAGAGAAAGAGGAGAAATTTTCATGATAGGAGATTTTACATATGGAATAAGCCATTTTTGTACAAAGTAGGACTAGGTCAACTAGTCTGAAGATGTGTTCTTGAGGGAGTAGTGCTCCAGATTTGAGAATGTTCTCATTCTTCACCTTATGGTTGACATCACAGGTGAGATAGAACCACTACAAAGGTCCTTCAAGTTGGATTTTATTGGCCAACCCTCTTCAAGGACACATACTTGTTTGTAAAATCTTGTGACAGTTGTCACAGAACAAGGAACAGATCAAAGAGTTAGGAAATGCCTCAAAGAGGCATTATACAGGTGGAAGTATTTGATTGCTGGGGAATTGACTTCATTGGGCCATTCATTCCATTAAATGGTAATAGGTATATCTTGGCAGCTGTAGATTATATGTCAAATTGGGTGGAAGCTGTAGCACTGCCTACAAATGATACAAAGGTAGTAACAAGGTTTCTGAAGAAGAATATCTTCACTTGTTTGTGTACACCTATGGCAATCATCAGCGATAATAATACGCACATTTGTAACCAGCTTTTCAATAATTTTTTGGCAAAGTAAGATATGAAGCACAAAGTAGCAATAGCTTATCACCCACAGATAATGGACAGCCGGAAGTGTCAAATTGAGGAATCAAGCGAATTCTTTATAAGACGGTGAGCACAAACAAGAAGGACTGGTCTAGCAAGTTGGATGATGTGCTGTGGGCTTACATGACTATTTTCAAAACTCCTATTGGCACTTCGCTGTATAGGTTAGTTTTTGGGAAAGCCTGGTATCTACCGGTTGAGCTAGACCACCGAGAATTCTATGCTATCCAAAGGTTAAATATAGACATGGAAGATTTTGGGGAGAAAACACTGTTGCAGCTCTAGAAGATTGATGAGTTCTATTTTAGTCCATATTAAAATGCCAAAATGTACAAGGAGCGGACCAAAAGATTGCATAATAGGTGCATCCAACCTCGTGAGTTTCATACAGCATAATTGGTGCTATTATATAACTCGAGGTCGAAATTGTTTGGGGGAAAATATAGATTGAAGTAGACAAGCCCCTTCGAGATTGTGAATATGCCGGTGCATGGCACAATTGAGTTGAAATGTTTAGGGTTTGACAGAATATTTTTGGTTAATGGCTGAAGGGTGAAAAACTACTATGAAGATGATCTTGATAGAGAAAATACTTCAATTTCCTTGCAAAAGGATTGAGCAATCCTGCATCACGGCACGATGTTAAATAAGGCACTTAGTGGGAGGCAACCCATCTTTCTAACATATTTTTTATAGAGGCAGATGACTATGATGAGGAAGATGATGCCACCATGGGATCCATGCAGGTTGATGATGCAGACGCAAAGGATGATGATGATGATCAGGAGTATAATCTTGATGATGAGTACTTTGCTTAGAGGTCAAGAAAGTTTTTTTTCTCTCCTTACTTGATTTGATATGTTTGCGCATTGGGGATAGTGCGTTGTTTAAGAGTAGTGTGGAGGAAATAGATTTCCTGTTTATGCTATCTTTGCTAAATTTGTAGTAGGTTGTAGCAATAGTTTCAATCATCTATGGTAGTAGCTTGATTTGTGACTGTTTAACCTGGGTTTATAGTAGCTAGTAAATTGGATCGCTGTGGACATTGATGTTGTGTGATGTGATTGTTTGTCTCTAGTTATTTTTATTTTGTTAATTGAGATTCAATGTTTTTATGTTCGTCATAGAGGTAGTGAACCTTCCCGATGATGGATAGATGAAGACCGTCTTAAGGGAAAATTAGTCATATTTTTTTCATCTTTTATGATGGAGTCAAAACCACCATGTGTGCTCTTGACATACCACTTCGAAGCTAAACAAGAAGCAATGAAGTATGCATAAGAAGTGAGAATTTTAGGAGAGACACATACGTTCTTTAGCTTAACTCAAGGAAAAAATTATTACAGCTTAATAATGAAAGATTCGTTCAATTTGATTGGGTGGATATGTGGCCATTGGAAACCTACTAAGATCATGATGCCATAAGAGGTGAGCTTGAATTTTTGTATTTTGTACATAGTGTAACATCTAGAACTTGCCTATGTGTGTACAGGATAGCTTATTGCCAAAGAGGTAAGATATGATTAAGGCATTTTTTTGAAAAGCCATGGTTGTCCATTGTTGTTGTACATTCCTTACCACTATCTGTGCCATTAGCCTTAATTTTCTTCTTAGCCAAAAAAGAAGTTTATTCCTTTGTTTTGTGACCTTCAGAATTTTTGATCCAAAGATAGTTTGAGGCACTTTGAGATTTAGGAATGAAAGCTTCCACCAAAGAAGAAAAAGTTAAGGGAAAAGAAAGAAAGAAAAAAAGGTGGATGGTAATAGGAGACAATAGAAAAACAGATGCCCAAAAGAAATAACTTGTCTACTTGCTGCTAGAATACAAAAGAAAAGATTTTAATTAGTTATTATTGTTGTTGATCTTATAAGCATGAACTAGCAGTCAAGTAGTGAAAGAAAAAAAAGGGCATGAGGAAAGAAAAGAGGATTAGTGAAGGAAAGGGTGAATAGTGAGAAGTAGAAAAAGGTGGACAAGAAAGATGAAAGAATGTCTAAAAGTTGTTAGGACTAGTAGTCACTATGAAAGAAAGTCATTCCTACCCGTCCCTTAATTGACATTCCAACCAGGAAAAGTCCTTATGATCTTACTCTCTTTGAAGTGATTAGGTAGTCTGATTGTACATGAGAAGCAAGCCTATGGCACGTTTTCTGTGTATGACACACCATTTGTGAGAGCGAGTGTGTCTTGCATATTATGTTCCAAGTTTTGAATTGATAATATGAGGGAAGGAGCATTACCAAATAAGTGAGGGTGTAAGATGGTCAGAGTTGATGAACTATGTGTAGAATTTTTCATACTTAATCATATTGGCCCTATTTTGAAAAGAATAGTAAGTTATAGAAGTTGTTGTTGTTTTGAATGTGAAAACTTCTGTGTCTGCTTGATGTGAATTGGATAAATGGTGAACCACTTAGTCATGTGCTCGGTGCTAACTTCTTGAGTGAGAATTGATAGTGGTGACAAGTGGTGAGAAAAGATGTTTGTGCATATAAGTAAGGATTGTTCGAGGACGAGCAATGATTTAAGTGTGGGGTGGTGATGTTGGACATATTCTTATGCCCAATTTCCATTCTTTTACCCATGTTTTACCTTGTTTTGAGATTTTTATTCTTATGAAATACATAAATTCATCCTTTTGTGTGTTAAATGAGCCAAAAAGCATTTTTAGATGATATTAGGAAGTAATCAACGGAAGCAGACTCAAAAATGGTTCAAGATGTGAAGAAAAAATAGTATGAGAAAATTCGGCTTGGTGAGATAGCTGGAGTGGTGCGCCAACCACCCAACTTCAAAGAAAATTATGCTCAGGTTGGTACATAGGGTGATGTGGCATGTAAGAGCCCAAACATCAGAAGAATTTTGATCAACACTGTGGTGAACTGAGTGGCGTGCAGTACTAGAGGCATTCCGGACTTGGGAAATTTTCTAACACTTTGGTGCATTGAGAGATGTGATGCGCTAGATCCCTAATTTGATGAATTTGACCAACACCTTCGTTAAATGGATGGTGTGATACGCCAGAGATTAGACTTCAGAGGAAATTCCAAGCAAAGTTTTGTGAGATGTGAGGTGAGGCATGCCAGCCTCACTGTGGCATATTTTCAAGTCTAAAAGTTGAACTTTTGAAGGGAAAAAGAGTCATTTGATACCTTATTTATAAATATATCATCTAGGGCATTTTGTTAATGGTCTTGGATCAGAAAGATCTATTTTGTTCGTAGTGCTTAGTGGAAAAGACAAGAAGTTCATTTTTTTCTAGGTTTTCTTCTTTACTTTATTTTTGCATTTGAATAATGATTTCTTTTGTATTCCTCTTGAGCATGAGTGGCTAAACTCCTGTTTTAGTATTTATATCATGGACGATGGTTGTAGTTTAATTGTTCGATTATGCTATACTTTCAATTCTTCTTTTAAAGATTATTTATGCTTGTTTTCGTTGTTTGATTCGTTAGACTGATCACTTTATGAAAATTATCTGTTGGGACTTGACAGAACTCGAGAGAGCGAACTATGAGGGTTAAATGGAAGCATAGAATAGGTTTCAATTATCTTGTTCAAATAGTTCAAGAGTTGATTTTTTTATTGAGGTTAGGGATATACCCTGCAACCCTATTTAGTTGAGACAAGTATTGTCAACCGTCAACTCATGTTTGTTCTGCAACCATAGGGATATAGGTGTTAGGTTTCATGAGAATGTTCTTGCATATGGATGTCGCCCAAGAGCATGCAAGACCACGTGGTCATCAAGTAATATAGGATTTTGAAGTCCAGATATCATACCCAAGGGACTTGTCAATTTAATTATTATAAGGTTGTCACTTTAATTTCACTAATCTACAAAATAGTTAAAATGAAGATTGGTTTGGAAACTTAAACTACTAAAACTTCAAATATAAAATTAACTAAAAACATGTAAGCTTGATTGTATTTTGATGATGGTGAAAGACTAGGGCAATGACACTTGGTTGGTTTCAAGTTGAGTTTTCAAGATGTAATTAAATTGGTATGATTCTTCCTATGGTTGATAGTTGCAAGTTACTATCCCATTTCTTGCCACTATCCCTAGCATCCACGAACTATTTCATGAATCCTAATGCCTATATTCCTATGATCGCAGGAGAGCAATGAAACCACAAATATGCCTATTTGTATTTCAACTAAATGTGGTTGAAGGGTATATCCCTATCCTTAACAACAACTTCTATCCTATCACATATGGGTTCAAGGTTCTTCGAATTCCCGTTGTGTATTTATATTTAACACTTTTGGTTTGCTTTCCCAAGTTCAATCGAAAGCCAACAGAGTACTTACAAGGTGATCAATCTTATAAATAATAAATTAATGCAAATATATAAAAACAACCATAATTGAAGAATCAAAACTAAATTTAATTAGTCTGTCAATCAAGCAACCATTCACCATGGCCAAAACCCTAGAATATAAGTTTAGCCACTCATAGACTAAAGGAAAAACAAATATTTAGTCATAATCATACGAAAGTAAGAAGTAAAGAAGAGAAAACTTAGTTGTAGAGTTGTGTCTTCTTTCCAAATGACTTACAAGCTTTCATAAATGAACTAAGGAATGTAGAAATGATTAAAGACTGCTCCAAGATATCAAAAGCTACTTAACAAATGACCTAAGGCCTCTATTTATAGATGAGCTTTCAAATGACGCTTCTGCCCTCAAGTACTTGGCTTTTAAAAAAACATTTTCTACCTCGAAATGACCCTGGCACGCCGCCCCATGTATCTTGCCATAGGCTTAGTGAAATTTCCAACAATTTTAGCTTCAGTCAAGGTCTGGCATGCTTCCCCCTCTATCTCGCCAAGGTGTTCGTCAAATTTCTCTAAGGCTGGACACCTCTAGTGTGGGCTGTTACTTATCTCACCAAGTTTATGAAGTGCAATTCTCTGAATTTCAAGGGCTAGAACAGCGTGCTAGCCATAGCCCAAAACAAATGTTTTCTTCTTTGATGTGCAATACTTGGTGTGTGGTGCTAGTCATAGCACCAGGCCCTTCAACTCCTCAAATTTTCACTCCTTGCATTAGTTTGCACCCATTTGGTTAGTTTCCTACTCAAATCAACTCAAATAATTTGTTATCACATAAAACACACACATAAATGAATCTAAGCAAATATTAAGGATTATGAACTTAAAACATGATCAAATATGGGCAAAAACATGGCAAATGGGCATAAAAATATGCCCAACATCACCACCCCACATATACACCGTTGTTCGTCCTCGAACAATCCTCAAAACATACCTAAACTCATGTTTCACCGTCACACTTGACACCTCTATCAACTCATACTCAACCAACTAGCATGGATCATTCATAGAGTAGTATATAATCATACAACAATTCTCACAAAGCACATAGAAAGATTTAACAATCAATAATACACAACCTCTATAAATGACTAATCTTTTCAACACAAAGGGCCAACATGATTAAGTGTGACACAAGCAACAAGGTGTACACCAACTTAGACCTCTTGTGCCCCTCACTTTTGGTGATGTTCCGCTCTTAAGTTCATCAATGTAAAGACATGGAACACAATATGTAAGGCACACTCAAACTCATAAATGATGTAATGCATATATGTAATCATACCATAGGCTTGCCCTTTATGTATTTTTAGACTACCTAGATACTTCAAGATATTAAGATCACAAGGACTTTTATTGATTATAATGTCAGCTAAGGGATGGGTAGGGTTGATTTTTAATGTTATAGTGACTACCACCCTAATCACTTTTAAGAGATATTTTACTTTTCTTGTCCACCACCTTTCTCATTTTTTGTTCACCTTTCATTAACTAACCCTTTTTCTTTTCTTTTCATGCCCCAATTTTCAGTACTTGAATGCTAGTTTTCTAATCATAGAATCACTAAGAATTTTTCAATCAAAGCTCTCTCTTTCAATTCCCTAGCAGCAAGTAAACAGTACAAATTTTTATGGGCACCCCTTCTTCTCATTTTTCTTTTCTTACCACAACTTTTTCTTTTTCCCTTAACATTATACTTCGATAGACCTTTACTTTCAAGTCTCAAAGTTCCTAAGGCTACTTTGGATCAATAAGTCTGAGGTCTCATAAAAAGAGGAATAAAGCTACTATTGAGGCTACGAAAGAATAAGGCTTTTAGGCTCAACGGGGGTAACTAGGGAGAATGACTAGGAAGGTAAAACAACTATAGGAAAAATGGTTTTTTTCGAAGAAATTCCCTTGATCATATCTCAACTCTCTACCATCTAGTGTCTCTCATGGATCCTCACTAATGAAATCAAGATGACCACTCTATTTACTATAGCACAACAACAAAGCAGAATATCAACATGCATACAAGCGGATGACCTACGAGTCAATCCTAAACAAATATGATGAAACTTCCCTTAAGATGGTTGTCAACCATCTATCATAGGGAAATGTCAAAATAATTAACTCCAAAGTAAACCAACCAAAAATAATATAGTCAAGAGGGAAACCAAGTCAAAATATCGCAAGCATCCAAGCCAACATCACCATACTAGATATTACAAGCCATGACCTACGAATTATCAAGCTACTACTATGAGGAATGAAATAATGATGCTATGAACTACAACAAATATAA
The DNA here is from genome assembly GCA_035772735.1 of Datura wrightii. Classification (NCBI taxonomy): domain Eukaryota; kingdom Viridiplantae; phylum Streptophyta; class Magnoliopsida; order Solanales; family Solanaceae; genus Datura; species Datura wrightii. Next base: position 153,996,937 of record JASDFA010000018.1, read on the forward strand.
CAATCAAACAATAATAGGAATCTATCTTTCCTCCACCCACACTTAAAAAGGTGCACTATCCTTAGTGCACACACAATCATATCATAAATGGAGAGAAAAAGAACTTCTTGGGCCGCTAAGCATCATCCTCGGGATTTTTCTCGTCATCCTCATCATCATCTTCGCCATCAACATGCATGGTGCCTATAGCAACATCCTCCTACTCATCCATATCTAAGTCATCAACACCACTAGTATGGATTGTAGCCTCATCATCATCATCAAGTGTATACTCAAAGGCTGGGTCCACTCGACACATCAACGTAGCACTCTTGGTGAGCGGGTACCATACCTCTAAAGTTGTCATCAACTCTGCAGTGGCAGGTCGACCACCTAGCTTCAGCTGTAATTCCAACATCCTAAATCTACGACCTTGCAAACTCTCATCACAGGTTTTCTAATCAGCTATAGTAAGAAGAGGGTCGGTGGAAGGGACAGTCTCCTTCACATTTGTGACGTGTATCATCTTTCCAGCCAAGTGTCCTGCCAAAGGTAAGACAAGGTCTGCATCCTCTTCATCAATATGTGCCTCCTCCAAGAACATGGTCAAGAGACTGCCATGATAATATTTCCATCAACAATTATCTCGTGATCTTCTTATATTGTCACGAATCACAGAACCAAAGTTGATCGGTATTCCCTTCATCAACATGTATACTGATGTCTCTCAAAATTATACCTCACAATTAAGATATAAAGTGCTCGATGTAAAATATATAACCCAACAAAGGTTAAGGTCGATCCCATAGGGAATATGGAAAGAACTTGAGTTATTGTGATTGGCTAATACTATCAGATTTCTTATTTCCTGGGGTGGGGGGGAAGAATTGAAAAATCTATATATTTATATAAATGAAAGTCCTCAACCCAATGACGTGACATGCTTCATTGATCAGAAAACTATATATCTTTTTTCTTATTTTCTTTGCAATTTTCTCAAATTTTTGGAGTTTTAATTCTATTTTTTCTTATTAGGTGCTTTCTTGAAAAACAAAAAGTCACTTACATTAACTCCTATTCGTTACACCATATAACTTTCCATTCTTCTGCATTTTTCCAACAATTATAAGATTTTTTCCCCTATAAATTTTTTTCTCAAAAGGGTCCTCAACCAGGTGACATGGCATGCTTAATTGATCAAAAAAGCTATTTATCTTTTTTCTTATTTGTTTTTGCAATTTTCTCAAATTTTTGGAGTTTTAATTCTATTTTTTCTTATAAGGTGTTTTCTTGAAGAACCAAAAGTCACTTATATTAACTCCTATTTGTTACTCCATATAACTTTTCCATCTTCTGCACTTTTCCAACAATTATAAGACTCTTTTCCCCTATAATTTTTTTTTCTCATAAGGTATTTTCTCTTTTTATGAAAATACATGTATTCTCTATTTTCAATGGAAATTTTTAAATGATTACCATCAACGTCATGTCTTTTCATCAATTATTCATGATCTAGATTTTAATATCCCCAACAAACAAACAATCAAAAAAACTTTCAATCGTATATGTCGGTTTATAATAAAAGTCAGGAGATTTTTCAGACATGACTAGAGTGTCTTATGGAGCAAATGTTAAAGATGTGTTTGAATCTTTGCAAATTTCTTTCTATTTGTTAAATGACACTTCAACTCTTAAAGGTCAAATCTACTTTTGATTTGTTAGGTTTTAAATTTTGTGAACTAATTTTTCAATCATTGCATTTTATTTATTATGCAGTTTGTGGTGTTATGATGAACTTCTCATATTAGTATTTTCTGCAGAATTACCTTCAGATTTTGATCATACAAATAATTTACGGATTTGTGATAATTTGAGGATCTCAAAATGCATTTTGGGGTTGATGGATGACTTGAAGATGGAAAAAAGAATCTGTGTAATTTTTTCATTAAACTTTGTGTCTATACCAGAAGATATAGGGCCAAAAAAACTTCAAACTTGTTAGAGATTTGTGATTTTATTGTGAGATATATGTATTTTCTATTTTTTATGAGAGTTTTTAAATGTTTATCACCAATTTCACGCCCTTTTCATCTATTACTCATGATCTAAATTTTATGCTTTTATATCCCAACAAACAAACAAATAAAAAAACATTTCCATCGTATATGTCAGTTTATAATAGAAGTCAAGATATTTTTCATTCATGACTAGAGTGTCTTGTGTACTAAATGAAAAAGGTGTGTTCGGGTCACTGCAAATTTTTGTCTATTTCTTAGATGACACCTCAACTCTAAAAGGATAAATCTACTTTTTTATTTGTTAGGTTTTAAATTTTGTGTATTAATTTTTCAATCATTACAATTTATTTTTTAGGCAGTTCATGTTATTATGATGGGCTTCTCATGTTAACTATTTTTTTGTAGAATTACTTTCAAGTTTTGATCAGATAACTAATTGGTTATTGAGGTCTTTGCAGATTTCTGTATATTTCTTAGATCACACTTTATCTCTTAATGGAGAAAACCTAATTTTTGTTTTGTTAGGTTTTTATTTTGTGAACTAATTTTTCAATCATTACAATCTCTTTGTTATGCAGTTCGTGGTATGATGATGGACTTCTTATTTTTACTATTTGTTTTGTAGAATTACCTTTAAATTTTGATCATATAAGTAAATTACGGATTGGTGACAACTTGAGCATCTCAAAATGGATTTTGAAATTGAGGGATGACTTAAATATGAAAAAAAAGATATTTGCGTAATTTTTGCATCTAACTTTATATATCTACCAGAAGCTTCAAGTTACATGTATATAGGGCCTAAAAAACTTTATACAAGTCGGAGATTTGTGATTTTATTGTAAGATACATGTATTCTTAATTTTCAATGGGAGCTTTAAATTGATCTACCATCAACTTTATTCCCTTTCATATGTTACTCATGATCCAAAATTTATGCTTTTATATCCCCAACAAACAAACAAAAAAAATTTCAATCATATATATCAGTTTACAATACAAGTCTGGATATTTTTCATAAGTGACTAGAGTGTCATATGGATAAAATAAGAAAGGTGTGTTTGGGTCTTTACAAATATCTGTGTATTTCATTGATGGCATTTCAATTCTTAAAATATCAAATCTACTTTTTGATTTGTTAGGTTTTAAATTTTGCAAACTAATGTAATGCCCCGGAAGCTCAAAATCAATATCCACGACTTAAATTCGAAAATCTCGGAAACTATAGAAAAGTTGCACAACGACCAACTTGACGGGTCGTTAAGGGACCCAACAACTTGTCAGGTAAACCGTGTGAAGGATGCCAAGAATATACATTAGCAATCCTAACAGCCGATACCACGAGTTGTTAGCAAGCCCTACGATTCGTTAAGTGGCCCATCGCCAACCTGAAGTTCAGAAATTTGAGGAATTTACAGAGTATTTGATGGAAGTTCACCACAACTCGTCATCAGCAGTAACAACTTGTTAGGTCCTTCATTTCCAGTCCTTTCTAGCCTGCTTACCAAAGTACCTAACGGACGACACAACGAGTCATTTCCGGTCATGATGACTCGTCATGTGCCCGTCAGGAGCCAGTAGAGATTTTCCAGTGAACTTGACGAGAGGATCCAACGACTCATTGGACCTGGTAATGAGTTGTTAGGTCACCCATTAGGGACACCAGACAGTTCTTCCCAGCGAATTTCTAAGGGCTATTTAGTAATTTCCTATTCTCCCAAGCTCTAAACCACATCGTTTAAGCACTAATTTTAGATATTTTAGTGGGGGATAACGGTTCATCCCTCATTCCCCACCTTCAGTTTCAATATAGCATTGAAGGTCTCCTCTCAAGAACTCTCCAAACAGGCCTAGGGTTTGTCAATCATCTAAGTAATTGAAGTCCTCTTCTCCGGAGAGTTTTCATCAGGTATGTGGGGTTTTAGCAAGGGGATTGTCCTTTCCTTGTGTCCCCAAAGTTCTCCTCAATTTCTTCTATCAGTTTTAAGCCCTGTGCTTTCGAGTATGAGAAGCATTCATGTTTATTTTCGTTGATTTCCCTTAGAACGATTCTTATACTTATTTCTAATATAATCTCCATTAGTTCCTTATCAAATTGTTAGTATTATTACAAAGGTGAATTTAAGCACTATCCTTCGGGTAATGATTTTACTTGTTCAGTTCTCTCTAGAGAATGAAGGATGATTGGGCTGAATTTTCTAGAATTTCCTGTATATATATATATGTTGAACAAATATTCCACTAACAAGAATTACTTTTGCTCTATTGAGTGAAATTCCTATAGTTCTTGAAATTTTCCTTATATTATGTAATTGTCCATGTTGTTGTCATAAATGAGATCTCTATTAGCTTCTTAGTAATATAGTCAATTAGAACTCAAAACTCTATTAGTCTAGTCTCAGTCAGAATCATATTAGTCTAGCTTTAGTAAGATTTTAGCAACCTTAGTGTTGTCTAGAAAATGTCAACTGATCAGTTTGACTCCAGTTTATCTTCTAGGTGTCAGTGGTGCCTCCCAGTTTTCAGACTTAGATTTAGATTTCAGTTATTTGGTCCATTAGGCAGTCATGACATTCAGTTATAGCTCTGCCCATCCCCAGGACCCAAGTTTAGTTATTAGTTGTTCTGTAGACGGTTATGATGCTTCTAGATAAGCAGCTCTGACCAGTCTTTGAACCCAGTTTCACAATCTGGTCGGATAAGGCTCTCAGGGTACATGCAATTATTCGTCCCTGACTAGTCTTGTGCCCCAGTTCGAGCTATCAGCTTAGTAGTTCAGTTTAGGTTTTCTAGTGGGAGTAGAACTTAGCACCGAGCGGGCTGGGGTTCCAGCGCACCCAGGTTCCTAAAACTACATTGCCAGCGTAGGTTACAATGTTACTTGGCCTGATTGGCCTAAGATATTTTTGAGATCACCCAGTTCATGCCTTTATACCTTGGCAAGGTATATTGGGTCCTATCGGTGGGATGTATACATCGGACTCCACGTCTAGATCACGTGGTTCAATGTTGGTTATAGACTCTCCAACTATTCAATCTAGTTCAGTAATAAAATAAGTAGCTCAATTTAGTACAGTATCTCAGATTCAGTGTTTCAAACTTAGGGCATGTCCTTGACCATCAGACAGGATCAGTTTGACCATTTCAGATTATATCGGTAGCTCAATTCAGTTTACTATTGTGATGGCGTGTCCTTGCAATTCATACTTTATATTTAGTATGTTTATCCCACTTACTCACTACATTGAAAGTACTAACGCATACTTTTCATGCTGTATCGTTTCATGATACAGCTGCAGGTTCTCAGGTTCAAAACAGATAGTTACTTCAGTTTCAGAGCATTCCATTTTAGCAGATCAGGGTGTGAGTCCTCCTCATTCAAGGGCTTTGTTTATTTACTTCATTTGGATATGGTTTTTTTTAGAGTTAAAGTTAGTTGGGGACCTGTCCCAGAACTTCTCAATAGTTGGCTTTCAGACCAGACTTGTTTTTTTTTTCAGAGTTGTATTTCAGATATATTATTTCTTTCTCTATTTTCAGTCCTTACATTTTCTTAAATTGATAAATCTGTTATTTAAGAATTTCGCAGGGCATGTTTGCTAAGAATGCTAGTGTATGATAGACCAGGGGTTGACTTGGGGTCACTTGTGGCTTCAAGTACCATGTTACGTCCAGGGTGTAGGCTCGAGGCGTGACAACTAATTAGTCAATCATTGCAATTTATTTTTTATGAATTCATTTTACTATTTTTTTTGTAGAATTACCTTCAAGTTTTGATCATATAAGTAATTTACGGATTGGCAAAAACTTGAGGATCTCAAAATGAATTTTGGGATTGAGGGATGACTTGAAGATGGGAAGAAAAAGAAGATATCTGCATAATTTTTTCATCCAACTTTGTGTCTCTACCAGAAGATTCATGTTACATGTATGTAGGGCCAAAAAACTTTAAACAAGTAGGAGATTTTTTATTTTGTTGTGAGCATTATTCGCTTTCACTCAAGTTACATGTGTATATTTTAGGTGTTTATGTTTAGCGAAAATTAAATATATGTCGATAATTTTTCTTTCGATCATAAAAAGAGAGAACCATTCAATCCTGAATATGATTTTCCTCTTGCTCCTATGCTTTGTGAGTTTTTTTTCAACACTTTTCTCTGAAGTAGGAAAATAAAAATTACTATAATGTTGTTTCATGACATGCTTTAGTTGATTCAAAGATTTACTTAATTCCAATAAAATAATATATTTTTTCCACAAGAGAATATGTTTGATTTGGAATTTTATCAATCGTATATTCTTAAGAGTAGATATAACTTTTGATTGTTACATTAAAAGAATCGAATATAATTGTTGAATTGTTGTTGTCTTTTTGTTTTATAATAAGTTATGTCTTTGTTTTATGATGCGCGTGTTCTTTATGGACTCTAATTTTCTTGGTTACCTATTTATTTGTATTATTACTCCTTATTTGAAGAAGCATGTATGTTCTTATTATTTATTTTTTTCATATTTTATTTTGATGGTGGTTTTGAATGTTTGATTAGGAACACAAAGTCTAATGGAGAGTATTCATCCCACAAAAATTAGTAAATTGCTTAAAATCTGGACATGAAAATAAACTTTTTGAATTCACTTTTTATAATGATAATATATATAATTCTCTTCCTTTGCTTTTTGTATATTATTCTTGTGGTTTTTGCAATTCTTGTAGATCACCAATTATTTTAACCATGGCTATTAATTTTATCCATTATTTTTCCTCCGTGTATCTTTTATATATACTTACCACTTATATGCTTGTAAATATTTGATGTAAATATTTAATCGTACTAATATGTAATCAACTTAGGGGTCATCTACTCACTATCTTACTGGGATATTTTTCTGCAGAGAATGTAGGAGTCATGTGATATACTCATTACTATGATAGTTAAGGTGATAAATAAGATTTGAACTTCTTCTAATAGAAACAAAGGAAGGAGTACAAAAAAGAGGAACAAAGACGACTATTATATAGGAGGTATGGGCTTTTCAAGTATTATGTTCCTTAAATCAGATATTGATGAAATATTTCTACTTATATCATTTCAAAAAGTTGGTTTTCAAAGAAAATATTATTTTCATTTATTAACTTGAATAGACATAATTGTATCAAGAGTCATTTTTAAAATCCAAGTTGGAAGAACTTGTATACCAATAAAGTATATCATAACTTTTAATTTTTCTGTTTTGTGTAAAGTATGAAATATATCAGTTGTATCTTCCCAGTTCAACCTGATAATGTTAGGATAAATTATTTTACCTTAATAAATAATGTCTCATTACAACAACTATAAGCCCTTATCCCAAACATACTTAAGTTGGCTATACCTATATCTATCACTTTTCATTTGCGATTATAATCAATATTCCCAGATCCTCCATAAATGCTATCACAATCGTGTTGGATCTTCCAAAAATATATCTTTTGGAGGAGAATATTATCAATATAAAAGAATATAGCTAGATTTATTAGTTCAGTAATTATATCTTACAAATCTATACAAGTTCTGGTAAAAAGTTTATCAAACAGTTTCTTTTGTATAATAGTTAATGGTCGTCATGCCAAGCATGCACTTTTTCTTTGTAATTAGTAGATAATAGGTCCTTTTATAAATTAGTTATGACTTTCGTATATATGTATAATTATTTTTACTTTTTAAAGTGACTTTACTTTTTTTCCAACTTAAAATTTAATAGTCAAAGTATAATATCTTCATCAATTGACTAGTCTGAAGTTGTATGTATGATTTGTTATGGGATATCAAAATGATCTTAATGTTCTGAGTTGATATTGAGCTACTTCACATAACTGTTTTATATCAAACAAATATTTATACATTTAAACTTCCAAGATATTTCATCCTATTTTATCTAATTAAGGTGTTTAAATATTTACTTTAATTGGTAAATCCACATGCTTATTAATTGTATATGATTATGTCATTTTCATGCATAAATGGTTAAAAGATACTAGTAAAGAACATCTCAGTCACCAAAATGAATCCAAGAATGCATAAGCAAGGTTATGCAATCCATTCAAGTTATTTGATATAATCATTCAGGGTTGCATATCTCCGAAATAAAAAGTTTAATGTAGCAAGTATTTTATTGTGATTCTTTTTCATGGTGCCATCTTTCATAGAAAATCCGTTTTTGCTTAAAGAGGATAGAGAATTTGGAAGTTCTAGCAGCACTATCATTTGTATTTATTTGTTTAGCTGGTTTTATCTTAACCATAATATATAATAATATTTTTCAGATTTGGTGCATCGATGGCAGTGCAAAAATAATAATATTAGAAAAATATTATAAGTATTACGGAGAAGATTGCTATTCATATATGATATATTGTACATATTTTCCACCCTAATAAGAGTAAAGACTATTATATTTATGCTTATGGATTTGCAATTCAAGAGTAGTTGTATCTTTTTGTTTATTTATTAAAATTATTTTGGAGACCATTTTGATGAGGGAGCAGCAATGGGAAAAGTGTCTATTTTGTGTTGACTTACTATAAGTTTGGAAGCTTTTTTACTCGATATTACTTTATAAAACTTTCAAATTTTACTTAAAAAGAGATTTGATTTGTTTATACTTTAGACATGTCATTTATAAATGAAAATTAGTTGAAGTATTTTTTATATTTATTATTTTTTTTGTGAATTAATTAATATTAAATGATCACTTTAGCAAGTTCACTTCTATTTTCAAATAATCGCGCGAAGTGTGAGAAAATTAACTAGTAAAGTAATAAACAAGAGTAAACAATAGTAAATTCTTAAATTTATTTTGGTTGTATTCAATCAATAAGTTGACTAGGACTGTGTTCCCCATGACTTCATAACCACAAGGATTTTACACTAGTGATCTTTTATGGTGTTTAGCATGCAATATTGGTAAGTTAGGAACTCACCTAAATGGTTAGTCCTCTATCTAGATGATCATCACCATGCAACTTGGTCCATATACGGGTGTATGCTTAATTAACTCTTACCCTTAATATCAGATTAGCTTTCCCCGAACAAATTCAAGCTAGTAGATGAGGGTTGATAACCACAAATCTCCGTTGTTAATCCTTTTTCCCATTCACTACCCCCTTGATTCGGAAAGTAATAATAAGGCAAGTTTCAATATTTTCAACCATTAGGAATTCATTAAAGCGAAGGGAAAAACAATACATGCATTAAAAGTCGTTCAAGAATCACTAAGTGTTTTACCTATGTGTGTTAATTCATCATGGTTCCCACAACCCTAGTTATGGGTTTAGCTACTCATAATTGAATAATCACAATCACAAGATATAGAAGAAATCATAATTGTAATTTACAAAATTTTGTAGAAGAAAACCACGTGTATTGAATAAAACACCAAAACCGATGAACAAAAGTTCAATGTCGTTTGATTCTTAAAACTTCAATGACCTTTTTTATTTGGGACTCGATGCCATGCAACCACTCAATCAGCAGACTCCTTGTGCCAATGACACGTGACATCCAAGTATACTGCTTGATTCATTCTACACTATTCAGATTCTTGGTTTTGACTTTCTTAAGCTCTGACAGTCTGTGATCGAACTTGGTTGTATTCATTGGGGCATGATAGCTGGACCATAGAGCCGTCTCGAGATGGTCCTCTCAGAGATATCTACAAGCGTCTCCCGAACCAACACCTATGTCAATGGGGGTCTCTTCTTCTAGTGTTGGCCTCCCAATGCCAGACGCTGTAACGTGGTTGCGTACACTGTATAGAACTCTCTGACCAGGAAAGGGTTGTAGCTCCCTGATGGCTCAGTTAACCACCTAAACCTATATCTATTAAACAAATCTTATAGCTCAGGGAGGTCCTTGATCCCCGTGGTGACCAGTTTGGGCTCCTCATAGATGCTCCTCTTCGGATAGCCTTTTTCTTTCGGAGCAATGTCCCTGTTGTAAATGACCCTCATACAGCGAAAACACCATCGCCGCACCTATCATGGTCTATCATTACATGTATTGGACGTCTCTGTGAACTCATCATCTGTACTTCCATATTGGGCACGTGACTCATACACACCATCTAAATTTGCTGCATCTATGGTGCCCTCGGGAGCAATCAGGACTGTGGCCCCAACATTCTCTTCTGCTCGGCTTGGTGGGTATCTTGCAAGTGAAGTGGGAGCATCAGCCAGGGCTGAAAGATTTGTAGATCGTTGGGTCCTAGCCTTGGTGGATCTCCTCACAAGTTGCTATTCTGAAACTTTGTATTCCTCCTCTGAGCTACTCAACTCTTTAGAGAAGGAGGGTGCATCCCTATGTCTGGGATATGATGGTTGACTCCTCTCCGACACCTATTTCTTGGTCGGACTATTCTTTGGTATACCCTTCAGAGCCATTGTACATATGGAATAAAGATTAGTATGCAAAATGAGATGAAAGAAAATCAACTTCTAATTGTGTCTCTACAAACAAGAAAAGTGACTTAATGAGTTGTTGCCACTGGCCAGGACTTGTGATCTCAATCATTATCTGCATGTTATGTTTTCCTTTGTTGGACCAGTGGACTTAAAGACTGTTCACAATGAGTCGTTACTTGAGGCAATCACTCGTTAGACCAGTTGTGAAGTACACTAGTTACTTAGCCCAATTCACCACTCAGGATGAGCTACACAATGAGTCGTTGGGTGATACCATGACTCGTTACATGGCTCGTGCTCAAGAGTCTATGAAAAATTTCATTACCCGTGTTCCATCTAAACTAAATTAAAATTCTCACAAGCCACAGATTATCATATTCATTAAGGGTCCCGTGTTCAAATTCACATACAATATCATGGCACTAGGGTTCCATCTAAAACTTATGGTACTTTTCAAATTCACATTATTATGCAAGAAAACAAGTAGATTAAAACTCAAATAATCTAATACTCACAAGTGTAAGAGTAGAGGAAGGATTTTAACTTGAAATTTGCGATAGAATGTGGCAACAGTACTGTTGAGTGTGATCGTGTGTGTGTGAGTGCGTTGCAAGTGAGAAGTGATCTTAGGATGATGAAAAAGTGGGGAATTTTGAAGTTATATTTTGAGATTAGGTGCAGGTGAGAATAATACAGGGAAAAATCGGGTGGGTTATATGGCCCTTTAAATATTTTTTACCCTAATTGGTATGTGGGTCAGGTCAGTGGATATTAAATAAAAACATAACACGACCCACGTAATGGTTCGTTAAGTAGGGTAATGACTCGTGGTGTTACCCAACGAGTCATGGCCTGAGTCATAGGACGTGAACTTAAGTAGCTTCATGACGGGTCTCTTGACGATTCATTGAATCTCCCAACGATTCATTAAGTCAATTGTTGTCACTATTTTCAGCTTAATTCCTTCTTTAATCGAGTTGACTTAATGGAAGACCCCACGATTCATTGTCACTGCAAACGACTCATTCGGTCAATTGTTGTCTAGACTGTTTTCTATGGTAGTGATCACAATCTACTTAACAGGTCGTTTGGTCTGATGATGACTGATCTCGAGCTAAAACAGCATGCCCGAGTGATTCTTTATAACTTAATTTAGTCTTGTTTAGCTAATCAATTATATACATTTTCATGTAATTTTATATAAATGTGAATATATGTACTAACCAACATGATTAGTTCATGTTTTGTAGGTTTTAATGAATTTGAGGAACTAATTCATAAGTTGGTGAAGTAGAGTAATGGAGTCGGGAGCAAATTGCGAAAGTCGGCAAAGAGCATGCCATGGCAAGGTTGGCTGCGCCAGGCAGCGTGTCACGCTGTGTGTGTGCCGCGCCCAGTGCTGTGCCACGCCCATGCCAGGCATGCGAGAAGAGGCAGTGGGCAGGCAGGCTCTAGCGCGCCAGCGCCATTCCACGCCAGGGGAGATGCGCGCCAGCAATAGCCCAACGTGCTGCATGAGCAGCGTGTCACGCCGGCAATGCGGTGACACTCGGCAGTTTAGGCATCCGGAGTCAATTTCCAGAGAGCCTCCGCGTTACCTCCGTGTCACGGAGGCAATGCTCCGCGATACACTCCGTGACACGGAGCCATTCCACGACAGGCTTAATTTTGCAAAATTCTCATTTACTATAAATAGGTCCCTTAGCTCCTAAAAACATTTTTTCACAATTTTATTCTGGAAAACCACCTAGGAGTGAAGAGAGAAGTGGGAGAACTCATCTAGGGTTTGGCAAATTCCCTTCTCATCTACCAATTCTTGTAACTATGTTAATTTAGTTGTATTTTCTTGTAGTTTTACGAACATGAATGGCTAGAACCCTTCCTGTAGGGTTGAAGCCATAAATTATGAATGTGTTTTTATGAAATTGTGTTGGAATTAAGTTATTGATTGTTGTTTTGTCTTGCATTCTGGATTATTGGTTGTTTTTATGATTGATCACCATGAAAACATACACGTTAACTTGGGAATTTGCTTGAGAAAGCATTTACCTAGGTCAGAACATGAGAATGTGAGGAGCATGATTGTATCTCACGAGATAGAAATATACCTAATCCCTTGCTTGGTTGATAAAAGGGGATTATTTAGAGACCGACTTAGGTTTATCACATCACCACTCAAAGAAGTAGTTGTGTGGCTAAGTTCAGTTAAATGATTAGGTGCACGAGAGTCCCTACTCATTTCCACGTAAACCACATCCACGTAATTAATTGCCCACGAACCAGAAGTAGCATCCTCGCTTACAATGATGCAGTGAGGCTAGTTTGTCATGTTTAGAGGCTCGAAAGGCCCTGAGCATGCAATTCTGATTATGTGAGACAACAATTTATAGTTTCATACTTAACCCATTGCAATTCGTAATAGCGCATGATTATCTGTTTTAACTCTATGTTGCTCCTAAAGAGAATTCAGAATATGTCGTTGACCAAAATTAGACTTAATTAAACCTCCCTCGAAAACATTTATAATCGACCTTTTCGGTGTTTAATATCACACTTGGAATAGATTGTTAGAGGAATGGGTCCAGTCCCTGTGGGTTCGACATTCTGGTTCTTTAAAAGAGCCACTATATTACTTGCACGACCCGTACACTTGCGGGAATCGCACAACAATGACTCGTTCTGTGCTTTTTAGCACCAGAAACTCAAGTTCAGATTTTTATTTTTAACTTCAAATTTCACATCTAATCACCGGTACACATCAACACACGTAAATACTATATTTTTCTTACAATTACAACTTGGGTTGCCTCCCAAGAAGCGCCTGATTTAGTGTCATGGCATACCGAGGGTATTTTGACTATTCAAACTTCATCAAAACACCTCCATAGGTTTCCTCCCATGCAACGCCTGATTTTACATCACGGCACGATGCAAGCCCCCTGGGTTACTCAGATTTCACCTAGAACATAGAGATCTACCAGCTTTATTTCTTCGCTTCTCCCCAAATATGCTTTCACCTATTGATGATTGACTTTAAAGTGCTTTCCTTCATGGTTTTCTAGTTCAATTGCCCCATGGGATAATAATTGAACCACTCGAAAAGGCCTCAACAGACTTCAACTTGCCAGGAAACAACTGAAGCCTAGAATTGAGTAGTAACACCATATCACCCAGCTTGAACTCTCTCTTCTCAATATTCTGGTCATGTTGAATTTTCATTCTTAGTTTATAAATTTCAGAACTCTCATAGGCTTCCAAATGAAATTCATCAAGCTCATTCAACTGATCAAGCCTCAAGCTCGCAGCTTCGTTCCAGTTCAAATTTAGCTTCTTGAGTGCCCACATAGCTTTGTGCTCAAGTTCAACCGAAAGATGACATGCTTCCCCATATACAAGCTGATATGGAGACATACCTATAGGAGTCTTGAGTGTGATCCGATAAGCCCATAAAACATCATCTAGCTTCCTAGCCCAATCTATCCAGTTAGCATTCAAAGTCTTCGCTAAGATGGTCTTTATCTCCTGGTTTGTGACTTCAACCTGCCCACTGGACTGTGGATGATAGGGTGTTGCCACCCTGTGTTTCACCCCATATTTTTCCAATAAAGTATGAAACAACCAGTTACAGAAGTGTGAACCCTTATCACTAATGATTGCTCTGGGAGTCCCAAATCTAGCAAATATATTCCGCTTCAAGAATGTTGTGACACTCTTCCTTCATTATTATGAAGCACAACTGCCTCCACCCATTTCAAAACATAGTCAACAGCGACAAGTATGTATTTCATCCCGTTTGAGCTCAATAATGGGCCCATGAAATCTATGCCCCAAACATCAAGTATCTTAATAACAAGGATGGGAGCGAGAGGAAGCTCATGCCTCCTTGATATGCCTCCTTGCCTTTGGCATGCATCATATGCCCTTGCAAAATCATGTGCATCCTGGTGAATGGTTGGCCAATAATACCCACATTGCAGAATCTTGTGGGCTGAGCGAATCCTGCTATGGTGAGTCCCAGTAGGGGATGAGTGGCAGGCCTCCAGTATGCTCAACATCTCTACCTTGGGCACGCATCTCCGAATAACCCAATCAACACATATGCGAAATAAGTAGGGCTCATCCGAGAAAAACATTCGCACATCATACATGAGCTTTTCCGCTGGTGAAAAAATAAGTTCTCCAGTACAACATCACTCACCAAATAATTAGCGAAGTCTACACACCATGGGATGAGATCCTGTGAGGCCGCTCAAACCTACTCGTCGGGGAATGCATCATCTATGTCACACTCATCTCAAAGTGTTGCATTAGGTTCCATTATGATAAGTGATCTGCCACCTGGTTTTCGGTCCCCTTCTGATCCTTTACCTCAAATGTGAACTCTTGCAGCAGCAGTACCCATCGAATCAACCGTGTCTTGGCATCCTTCTTTGCCATGAAGCAGTGTGGCAGGAAAGATGCAATAGCCGGGAACAAGTGGAACTGGAATTCTCACTTGAAATTTCGTATTAAAAGGAGAAGTTCTCCGTGTAGAGAGAGATCTTAGATTCCGTAAGTAACTTAGTGCTAGTGCTTTAGAGCTTGAAATAAGAAAATGAAATAGGAACAACCGTGCTGGTATCTCAAAGCTGCATGGTTTGTAAGTACTATAACTAAGTTCCAAGCAAGTATGCCCGAAACTTCTCGAATACAAAAACTACAACCAACAACTCTTGTTCTATCACGGTGTAATTTTTCTAAGCTGCATTAAGAGCCTTGCTAGCATAACAAATAGGATGAAAAATCTTTTTACGCCTATGACCCAACACAGCTCCCAAGGCCACTTCACTAGCATCACATATAACCTCAAACAGTAAAGACTAGTCAGGTGCCACTATGATCGGAGCAGTGGTCAATCTCTCTCTTAGGAATTCAAACGCCTTCAAACATGTATCATCAAAAACAAAATTCACCTCTTTCTGAAGCATTTTACACAAAGGATGTGAAATCTTTGAGAAGTCCTTGACCGAACATCATCCATAATGACTTCAATGATGTCCTCCACCATGTCAGAAAATATGGACATCATGCAATGCTGAAAAGTGGCGGGTGAATTACATATCCCGAACGACATCCTCTTGGACACAAATGTACTATATGGACAGGTGAAAGTGGTCTTCTCTTATTCTTCGGGGGCTTTAGAAATCTTATTGTACCCTGAATAACCATCAAAAGAAAGTACCATCCTCTGCCTGCAATTCAGTCTAGCATCTGGTCCATGTATGGCATAGGAAAGTGATCTTTCTAAGTCAAATTCTTCAACTTCCTGTAATCCATGCATGCTCTCCAACTGGTGACTAGCCTTAGTGGAATGAGCTAATTGTTAGCATTTGGGACCATTGTGATTCCTACATTCTTAGGTACACACTGAACAGGGCTCACCCATTTCCTGTCAGCAATAGGGTAAACAACACCCGCATCCAATCACTTGATGATCTCCTTCTTGACCACTTTTTGCATAGGTGGATTCAACCTATGCTGATGCTCAATGCTCGAAATACAATATGGCTCTAGCTGGATCTTATGAGTATGAATACCAGCTGGGATTCCAATAATGTCTGCAATAGTCCACCCGATGGATTTTTTATGCCTCATCAAAATGGAGACCAAAGCCTCCACTTGCCATTCCTCCAGGTCAGATACAATAATGATCGGTAAAGTGTTACTGGTTCTAAAAAATACATACCATAAGTGAGATGGGAGTGCTTTGAGCTCCAATACCAGAGGCTCCTCAATAGATTGCTTGGCTGGTGGGGCCACCCGATTCTTCAGGACAAGATCAATCTTCTTTGGAGCACAAGGGTATGACCCTGTACCAGCAAGTGCATTAACTATCTCCTCACCCCCATGGATCTCCTCAGCACCAACATTCATCAAAACTCCATAGGCATAATTGGAAACTCAGGTTCCACAACATCAATTACTAAGACCACCCTCATGTCAATTGGCTACTTCATGGATCGACATTCATTGAATGTCATCTGCTCATTGTTCAACCGGAATTTTAGCTATTCGGTTTCCATATCTACAAGAGCACATTCAGTGGTGAGGAATGGTCGCCCCAATATAATGGGGACCTCTAAATCAACTTCACAGTCCAGGATGACAAAATCGACCGGAAATATAAAGGACTCCACCTTCACTAGAAATTCATAGAGAATTCCCACTAGATTCTTCACCGTACGATATTCCATCAAAAGCCGCATTGAAGTCAGTTTGGGGACTCTGAAGCCCAACTGACTGAACATTGCTAGCAGCATCAAATTAATGCTAGCACCTAGATCACTTGTGCCTTAGGAAAATTAAAAGGCTCCAATAGTGCATGGTATGGTGAACGCTCCCAGGTCTACCTTTTTTTTTTTGAAAAAGAGAATGGGATGCTATTGCACTACACTGGTGCAAATTATCTGCAGATTCAAAGCTTACAGTCCTCTTTCTAGTGACAAGGTCCTTCATGAATTTAGCATAGATGGGCATCTGCAAGTGCCTCGACTAATGATATGTTCACAAATAATTGTTTCAACATGGAGATGAGTTTGTGATACTTCCCATCTTCCACCTTTTTTTTCAACCACTGTGGTAAAGTGGGAGGAGGTCTAGGAAGAGGTTTGATCTTTTGCGGTGCCTCATTCTTCTTCTCATTGCCAGATCTAGGCTCCTTTGCATTACTAGGAGCAGTCTTCACCATTGAATCATCAACCGAAGTTTGATCCTTGGAATCTACCATCCTATCATCATCAATCAATACGGGCTCTACTGTCTCATCAATCACAACCGGCTTCGGAGGATCAACTGTCGTCTTCCCACTCCTAGTAGTGAATGCAATGCAATGACTGTCATTTTTTGGATTCTACACTGTATTGCTGGAAGGTGTGCCTTTCTGCTTCTGGTTCATCACAACAGACATCTGGCTCAACTGCTGCTTAATCTGCTTGATGGCCATGACATGTGACTCCACCTTTTGATTCATACTAAAAATATCAACACGGAGCTCCTTGAAATGGCCATATGTTGCCTCCATCTGCTTAAGTACCATGGAAAACATGTCTTCCACCCTTGAACCACTACACTCTAGCTCACGGTTCCTTGGAGGAACATATAGACCGCTTCTATCATTCTTGTACTCCTCACTCTTCTTCCAGTCTCCATTGTCTCTGTATTGGCCTCGGTTGTAATTGTTATCCCTGTGGTAGTTCCGACCTTGGTTCCCCTGACCTTGACGTCAAGAATCATGGTTAGACCCTTGGGTGTTATTTTGGAAACCCACCCCTTGATCATTCATATAATTAACTTCCTCCTCAGATTATGATTCAACTCCATCATTTCTCAGAGCCTTACCCTAAGAACCCATAATATTTAGCTTTTTAGCCTCGGATCCCATCAAATGCTTAGCAATCAGCCCCATTATGGTCTTTATTTCACCAATATCCTGATCTTGCTCTTTATCCTTCCTTCTCTGCTCCGCAGACATACATACAGCATAAGTACCAGCCGAAGTCTCTGGCTCTCTTGTGTGCCATGCGCAGTTGGTTTTAGTGATTCTGTCTAGTAGCTCAGCAGCTTCAACATAAGTGTGACTCATAAATGTTATTCCCTACACGATATCAGCCACCGCCTTGGTGTTAGAATTTAGAGACCTATAGAAAATTTCCATCAATGTATCATCTGGGATCCTGTGGTTGGGAACCCTTTTGAGCTTCTTGTTGAACCTCAGCCATGTCTTGTGAAGTGCCTCAGAACTTAACTGCCTGAAGTTGTATATCTCATCATTCAACTGCAAAGCTCTAGAAGGTGGGAAAAATCTTTCCAGAAAAGCTCTTTTCAACTCCCTCAATGTAGTGATAGAATCGTTGTGCAGTTCTGCCAACCAGAGCGTTGCCTCAGTCCCTAATGAAAAGGGAAATAACTTCAGCCGTATCGCATCCTGACTCACTCCCAGTTGCTTATATGCTTTGCAGATACCCACAAAATTAGTCAAGTGAAAATATGTGCATCATCAGTTGCATGACCCAAAAATATCCCCTTCATGTTGAGAAGTTGCATCATAGCATTGGTAATATCAAACTTTTCCCCAAAAGGAAAAGGGGGAGGGACAATAGCTCTAGTGGCACCAACTTTGTCCATATTAGCATCATCATCATCATCAAAATACCGGTGCCTCTACTAATCTGGACCTCTGATCCTTCTAACTCTCTCTACTTTAGCAGCTAGACATTTCTATTCAGCAACCCTTGCTAACTCTCAATCTCTTTCCCCAACTTGTTCCCTAGCCAACATTCTAATTGTAGCTAGGTCCATTGTCCCTTGCTCTTGTATGTTGGCCATTCTTCTCAGATTTCTCAGTGTTTGTTCAAGTTCGTGATCAATTTGAACCAGGGATTTTCGTTGGCTCCTAATACTGGGCGTGCATGAACCTAAAACTTGTTAAGAACAAAAACAACACAAGAAAAATAAAAAGAAAATAAGAACCAACAGTAAAGAAAGCACAATTAACAAAAGCCTTAGCCGTATGCACCGGCAACGACGCCAAAATGTGATGTCGCCTAAATTATACCTTGCAATTGACATATAAAGCAGTCGATGTCAAATATAAAACCCAAAAAAGGTTGAAGTTGATCCCACAAGGAATATGGAAAGAACTTGAGTTAATGTGATCAGCTATTACTATCGGATTGCTTATTTCTTAGGGGGGAAAGAACTGAAAAATAAAATAAAAAACAAGAGTAAAGACTAGTAAATTCTTAAATCAATTTTGGTTGTATTCAATCAACAAGTTGACTAGGATTATGTTCCCCACGACTTTATAACCACAATGCTTTTACACTAGTGATCTATTCCGGCGTTTAGCACGTAATATTGGTCAGTTCGGTTCACCTAAATGGTTGGTCTCCAATCTAGATGATCATCACCCCCTAACTTGGTCCATATATGGGTGTATGCTTAATTAACCCTTATGCTTAATATTGCGATTAGCTATCTCCGAACATGTTCAATCTATTAGATAAGGGTTATTAGCCTCAAATCTCCGTGTTAATCCTTTTTCCCAGTCACTACCCCCTTGATCCGGTAAGTAAGAATAAGGCAAGTTCCAACATTTGCAACCACTAAGAATTAATTGAAATGAAGGGAAAAATAATACATGCATTATACCCGGTTCAAGAATCACTAAGTGTTTTACCTATGTGTGTTAATTAATCATGGTTCCCACAACCCTAGTTATGGGTTTAGCTACTCATATTTGAATAATCACAATCAGAATATATAGAAGAAATCATAATCATAACTTACAAAATTTTGTAGAAGAAAACCACGTGTATTGAATAAAACTCCAAAACCGATGAACAAAACTTCAATGTCATTTGATTCTCAAAATCAATAACTAAATTACTAACTTTGTTTATTGAACCAAGAATGCTCATCCACAACACCAAAATTTACGTGAAAAATAGTAAAAAATAAACTATAACCCAGAAAATAAACCTAAATATTATATTTATAGTTCCCAAAAATTATTATCCTAACTAAAATTGGATTCCAGGTCGGCAGGGGTAACATGCCAAGTAACAACTCGTTGGGTCTCCCAACAACTCGTGGCCAGTGATCTTGACTCGTTCTCAGCAATTAGCTCAGTCTTGGTGATGGGTCACCTAACAACTAGTTAGGATTAGGCACGAGCCATTAGGTCTCTCGTGGCCTTGGCTCACCAAATCTTCCAGTGCACTTGACGGATGCCCACTGTGTCTGATGACCAGTCGTCACTTCACCTGACGACTCATTATGTCACTCATTATCTTCACTACGCACTTCTTCAAAATTTCTCCTCCAAGTCTCCATGACAGTCATATCGACTAGTTACCAGATGTAACGAGTCATGCCTTTAACTTGTGAGGTGCACTGGTTCCTTTTCATCAACTTCAATTTCCTCCAAAGACTCTAGGCATGAGTCATTCATTCGGACGACAACTCAGGGCCTGGGCATCAGCCTATAGTTTTGTCCATTTTTTGCCTTACTTTGCCTATTTACCGTTCCAATCTTGTTTTCCTACAACATTGATCACAAACACATCATATTTACAAAAACACTCCCGGAATGTGCATGGTTTCTTTGTTTTAAGTGTCGAAAGTGCCATAAAATCACAGCACATCATATACCAAGACAATCATCTTTCGAGTCACCTCTATCATATGTATCCTAGGGAGAAAGACAGCACACACTAACTTTACCCACACCTTTGCCTTCCTATTCATATAAGCAAACACAACTGTGAAATGAGGGCCATTATGATCCTTCGCCCAACGGGCGGATGAGTGCTCACCACATAAAGTATGAGGGATATCTCTGTATGGAGGCTTCCCCAGCAAGATGATATACTCTGAAGGGTCTACTACATGTATCTCTAGGAAGTCATTGAATCTTTTATTTTTGACTCTCACCACCTGACCTCTGATCTTTACCATGGTTCTCTCTTCGAATGAGCTACCCCAGTTTATGTAGAACTCCCTTAACAAGGTGAGGTTGTACCTCTAGGATCATTGAATATGTAACCTGCTCCCAACTCACGTATCTTGTCCCAAGTAACCAGGACCTCAAGTGCCAAGTGGACCTCATCTATGAAATTCCCAGGTGCATACTTGGCTCCTTTTTGAGTATTAGACCAAGTAAACCCACGAGGCTCTACCGCTTTTGCTCTGAATCTCCTTGCAGGGCCGACTTTGGAAGCCGAAAACTAGCCCCCGTTTTCCTTTTTTTATCCCTCTTGAAACTTGGATTTTCAACAACTAACTCTTTTCCTTTTGATGCCGTGGTACCTAACAAGCAAAAATATAGAACTTCACAAAATTAGTTTATAAACAAAATGGCTAACTCACTAAGTGTTGAAGGTGCAAAATCCACCCCACACTTAATTTTCTAGAAAATGTGTGAGAATTTGTCAAATGGAGTACTCAAGACATCCCTCATCATCATTCATTCTCACCAATTTAATTTAATTCACTAACTCCATAACTATACCTAGATCATGAAATTTTTTCTTTCTTTTTAACTCTCTTCTAGCTTTTAGATTTTCAAAAATGCTTCACCTAGGATCATAAATCAAGTAATTCATGTGATGAAGTAGCACTATTAAATTCAGTCGAGAAACAATAATCAATTTACTAACATTAATCATGAATTGGCCATGAACTTCAGCAACTCAAGCATTATTCATATTCAACAATTTAATACCCATGTACTTTCTCTCTCTACAATTAATATATCTACCCACCAATATTCAGGACTTCAATTCACCAACCCCCATCATCATCACAAGTTCAAATCACCATATCCAACCAAGAATCAAGCTACCCAACAAAGATAACATACTATCATGAAAGAATTTAAGACTTAAAGCTTATTAAACCCAAAGATGAAATTCAAGATTTTCACCAGAAATGGTGATTTGAGTTCTAAATATTAGGGAAGAAGGGTGTGAGAGCATGCTTTAATCATTGTCAAACAAAGAGAGAAGAAATATAATTACTTGAGTTGAAGATGAGAGCTTCACCAAAGCTTTGAGCAAGACAACTCTGGAGGAGAGAAGGGAATGGAAAGCTGGACTTAAGGGAGAGTGAGAGAGGAATTTTTGTTTTTTTGTTTTTCAAATTTTTGATGAAAAAGGATTAATAGGAGTTTAAATAAAGAAGTGGGCATGGGCTTTTATGTAATTTTAAGGTCTTTTGAGTTAATATTGACTCAAATCGACCAAAAATTTTCATCCATATAGACCCTGGCACCGCCCCCTCTGTCTGACCATAGACTTAGAAAAAATTTCTCTGGAGAAAGGAGATTGGCACGGCACCCCACCCATAGCCTCACTGGACAATTTTTTTCTACTAGGATTTAACTCTTGGTATTCAATGCTAAGCATGTTACCTCAG
Source organism: Datura wrightii (assembly GCA_035772735.1). Taxonomy (NCBI): domain Eukaryota; kingdom Viridiplantae; phylum Streptophyta; class Magnoliopsida; order Solanales; family Solanaceae; genus Datura; species Datura wrightii. The sequence continues at coordinate 154,019,329 of JASDFA010000018.1, forward strand.
ACTTACATTTTTTAGTTCAATGTCCCAGCTTTTTCTTGCCTCTTACACCTTGTTCATCTCTACAAAACAAAGAAATATATACAAAATGTTAGAAGGGTGGGCTGCCTCCCACCAAGCGCTTTAGTTATAGTTGTGGCATGACATTCATGGTTGCCTCCTTTGCAGCGCCTGATTTAACGTCGCGGCATGACTATGGTCCCCATCACTCCTTCATCCAAGAGGACTGGTGACCATACAAAGGATCTGCTAAACTCTTATGTAGCACATATTGCTCCACTAACTGATTACAACCTCTAGGTTCTCGCACTGGCTTTACTATGAAGTCCTCATAGTGAGGTGGCATTCGTGCAACTCTGAACACTTTAAACACTGCCTCCTGAAAATATACTCTCATAGACATCTTGCCCAACTGAACATGTAGGACAGTGTTGGTGTTGGCTAAAAATCTTCTCCCCAAAATGAGGGGAACTGCTGCATCTGCCTCATAGTCCAGGATTATAAAGTCCAGTGGCAGGATGAAAGGTCCTACCTTAATTAGGACATCTTCAATGATTCCTTTAGGATAGGCTAGAGAACAATCTGCAAGCTACAATGTCACTATGGTAGGACGTGATTTACCTAATCCAAGAGTTCTGAACATGGATGCAGGCATCAAATTGATTCTTGCACCCAAAGCACATAAGGACGAACCAACTTCCTTGCTCCCAATAGTGACAGGGATAGTGAAGCTCACTGGGTCCTTTAGCTTTTTAGGAATTTTTTCTTGATTCGGAACTACACTCTTCCGTAAGAGCCATGATTTTAAACTCTGTATGCCTTTTTTGTATTGGCCATGATATCCATAAGATACCTAAGTGTACTTTGGGACATCTTGAAAAAGCTCCACCAATGGAATATTCACATGAACCTTTTTTAACAAGTCAAGAAACTTACTAGCTATGTCCTCTGTCTTCTTCTTAAACCTTTGAGGGAATAGAGGAAGTGGTATAACTACCACAATTTTTGGTTGTGGGTTGCTAGACTCCCCCACCTCAGTATTATAACTCACATCTTGTTCCTTATCAACTTTTTCTTTTCTAGGGATAGTCTCACACAGCTCTTTACCACTGTGCTAGAAGATTGCGCTCACATTTTCCTTGGGGTTCTTCTCAGTGTTAACCGGGAGTGCCCCGTGGTCTATTGTTCTACTGTAGGGCTAATTTCTCCATCTACCTCTCAATCTCATGGATGGAGTTTTGCATTTTATTAACTACTTGTGTCTGTTGCACCATTAATTGCTTCATTGTCTCCTTAAGAGTATTGTTCCGTTGCTGGCCTTGTGACCTTTGATAAGTCCTCTAGGGCCTTTGGAACTTTTGATTCCCTCCCTATGAGGGACTTGCTCCATTTCAATAGCCCTGATTATATCTATTTCCTACAAAACCTCCACTATGACCTTGTTGTCCCACAAATGTACATACTCAGGTTTAAGAGGGCAACATGAATAGGCGTGGCTTTCTCAACATGCCTCACATGATGGTGGTGGGATTTGTACCTACTGCACTTGGCTTCCAGCTAGTGTAGTCACAAACTTACTAATTGCATTAACCAGCTGAATAATGTCTACTCTTATTGTCCTAACACCATACACCTCAAGCTTTCCCGGTGCCTTTGCTGCTGCAAATCCTCTGCCTGAGTCTTGACAATCCTAACTCCCTGCAGACATGAGGTTTAAGAGAGCCTCAATTTCATCATAACGTTTGGACAGAATCTGTCCCTGTGCGATAACATCTAGGAGTACCTTCGATTCGGGCTTCAAACCATCTGTGAAGTTATGCTCAATTATCTCCTTAGGTTGCGTCTGGTGTAGACAATCCCTCAGGTAACCCTTGTAACATTCCCATGCTTGAGCCAGGGTTTCTCCATCTTTCTATATGAATTAGGAGATCTTTCCCCTTTGTTCTTTAGTTCGTCTCGAAGAGAAAAACCTGTTGATGAACTTATTAGAGAGGATATCCCAAGTGGTGATGGATCCTGCAGGCTCATTTTGAAGCCACTCCTTGGCTTCTCCAATTGGTGAAAACAGAAATAGAGTCAGCGTGACATATTCATCTGACACGTTCTGATAGTGACAATTTTCACTCAGCTCTACAAACATCACCAGATACTTGTGGGTAACCTCATACAGCTTGCCTTGAAATTAGCAAGTGTTTTGGACCAACCGCACGATCTCTTCTTTCAGCTCAAATTTCCAAGTGATGGCCGATTTGACGATCGCTTTAGAACCTTTCTCAAAATTAGGCCTAGCAAAATGCATCACTAGAACTCTCTCATTTTCTTCACCTGCTGCCTGCCCGATGTTTTTCATAGCTAACCTTCGAAAGGTTTTCTCTATTTCTGGATCAAGAGAAGCCAAAGGTGGTCCCTGATTTCTCATGCTTGGCATAAACTGAGGCAAACAACCTTGTGAACTTCAACAAAAACATGAAACAAACGTAAAATACATACTAGCATAAAACAATTCTAACTAAGAAATGATTAAACAATATTCAAGTCCCTGGCAATGGCACCAAAAACATGACATCGCCCAAGCTCACGTGGTCGTCAAGTAATATAGGATTTTGAAGTCCAGATATCATACCCAAGTGACTTGTAAATTTAATTATTATAAGGTTGTTACTTTAATTTCACTAATCTATAAAATATTTAAAATGAAGATTGGTTTGGAAAATTAAACTACTAAAACTTCAAATGTAAAATTAACTAAAAACAATTGTAAGCTTGATTGTATTTTGATAATGGTGAAAGACTAGGGTAATGGCACTTGGTTGGTTTCAAGTTGAGTTTTCAAGATGTAATTAAATTGGTATGATTCTTCCTATGGTTGATAGTTGCAAGTTACTATCCCATTTCTTGCCACTATCCCTAGCATCCACGAACTATTTCATGAACCCTAATGCCTATATTCCTATGGTCGCAGGAGAGCAATGAAACCACAATTATTCCTATTAGTATTTCAACTAAATGCGGTTGAAGGGTATATCCCTATCCTTAACAACAACTTCAATCCTATCACATACGGGTCCAAGGTTCTTCGAATTCCCGTTGTGTATTTATATTTAACCCTTTTGGTTCACTTTCCCAAGTTCAATCGAAAGCCAACAGATTACTTACAAGGTGATCAATCTTATAAATAATAAATAAACGCAAACAAATACAAACAACCATATTTGAATAATCAAAACAAAATTTAATTAGTCTGTCAAACAAGCAACCATTCACCATGGCCAAAACCCTAGAATATAAGTTTAGTTACTCATAGACAAGTGAAAAAAATATATATTTAGTCATCATCATACGAAAGTACGAAGTAAAAAATAGAAAACCTAGATGTCGAACTGTGACTTCGTTCTAAATGACTTACAGGATTTCTTAAATGAAATACGGAAAGTAAAAGTAATTAAAGACCGCTCGAAGATGTCAAAAGATGCTTAACAAATGACCTAAGGCCTTTATTTATAGATGAGCCATCAAATGATGTTTTTTCCCTCAAGTACTTTGCTTTAAAATCAACATTTTCTACCCCAGAATGTCAATGGTGTGCCGCCCCATGTATCTCGCCATAGAATTAGTCAAATTTTCAACAATTTCAGCTTCGGACAAGGTTTGGCGCGCTGCCCCCTCTATCTCGCCAAGTTGTTCATCAAATTTTTCTAAGTCTGTACACCTCAAGCATGGGGTGGCACTTATCTCGCCAAGTTTGTGAAGTGCAATTCTCTAAAGTTCAAGGTGTGCCAACCATCGCCCCAACTTGAAGTTTTCTTCTCTAATGTTTGGGACTTGGTACGGGGCACCCCTCAGCACTAGGGGTGGGCAAAAAAACCGAAAACCGAAAAACCGAACCGAACCGAATTAATTCAGTTTTTCGGTTTCGGTTTTTTTGGTTTTTCGGTTCGGTTTCGGTTTTTTTTTAAATTTCGGTTTTTCGGTTCGGTTTTCGGTTTTCATATTTCGATTTTTCGGTTTAACCGAAATTTTACATTTTTTTTAAAATTATAACTTAATTTCAAAAAATAAAAATACTACACCCAACCCAAATCTCAAAGCACATTTACATTTAGAGAATTATTTATATAATTGATACAATTGCTTAAGTTTTTTTTACAAATAACAAGTTTTATAATAGTTTTAGCATGTTAAGAAAATTCTTACTATTATTAATATGCTTTGAAAGAAAAATGAAATATATAATATTTATTTAACAAGAAATTAGGGACCATAGATTATTAAAATCTTAAAAGACCCTTAACTTTTTATTGGTTTTGTTATAAGGATATTAGGCATATGAGAAAATTTATTATCAAAAATTCAAATGTTATGTATGTACTACTAAATGTAAATCAATTGATCCAACTGTTTTCTTTATTTAAAAATTTAAAATTAAGCTTAGTTGAATTAAACTTTAGAATTCTAACTTAAAATAATTTATTTTGAATTTAAAAAGATAAAACAACTCATTTTTAATTTAAAAAGTAGCTCATTTTGTAAGTTAAAAAATAGCCCATTAATGAGGCTCATAACCGAAAAAACCGAATTAGAAAAACTGAAAAAACCGAACCGAATTTGAAAAAACCAAACCGAACCGAATTAGTTTGGTTCGGTGTTCGGTACACTACATGAAAAACCGAAAACTGACAAAACCGAACCGAAATTTAAAAAAACCGAACCGAAAAACCAAATGCCCACCCCTAGCCAGCACCAGGCCCTTCAGCTCCCCAAATCTTCACTCCTTGCATCTTTTTTAGCCCATTTTGCTTAGTTTCCTACTCAAATCAAATCAAATCATTTGCTAGTGCATAAAACACATACATACATGAATCCAAGCATAATTTAAGGATTATTAAAACTCAAAACATGATTAAATATGGGTAAAACTATGGTAAATGGGCCTAAAAATATGCCCAACATCACATATTTGGGAGAAAATGAAGAAATGGATTAGTAACTTGAACCTAGCAATCTTAGAAAAATATTGTCTAGCGTATTCGAATCCTAGAACTCAACCTGAAAGCAAAAGTGCCAAGACCCTAGATTTCTATCATTAGTTGAATTACAACACTTTGCAAACTATTCTAGCTTCTGACTCTAATTTACATTTTAAGTTAGTAGAATAATCTCAAAAACCATTTCGCCACTTTATCCGTGTATGTTTTAATAGTGAAATAAAATCTTAACCTTAAGCAATTAATATGACAAGTCTCTGAGGGATCGATATTGGGACTTCACTTTCTTATATTACTTGATGACCACGTGCGCTTGACGACATCATTTTTTCACATCCTTAGCTAACTCTTTCTTCTCCTCCTCTACATGGGTTGTGCCTCCCATGGATAGCCTGTGGCATCAACAACTATGTTAGTCTTTTTTGGTGGTAGAGAATACTCATGTCATGGTCTTTGAGCAACTCCAATTGCCTATTTTGTTTGAGATTCAACTCCGTTTGGCTAAACATATATTGCAGGCTCTTGTGATCTATGAATACATCGACATGCGCACCATAGAGAAAATGTCACCAAATCTTCAATGCCTACAACTGCCAACTCAAGGTAATGAGTTGAATAATTCTTCTCATTGACCTTAAGCTGTCTGGAGTCATACACTATAACTTTACCATTTTGCATCAATCCACAACCAATGCCTACTCTAGATATATCACAATATATAATAAACCATCACTTTGAAGTAAAATAAGATGTCATCAATGAATACAATAACAAACATGTACAAATATGGTTTAAACACTTTAGTAGTCAGATCCCTAAATGTTGCAGGAGAGTTAGTCAAGCCAAAGGACATACAAACAAACTCAAAATGAACATATCGGTCCTGAAGGTTGTCTTGGAAATATCAAACTCTCAAACCTTTAGCTAATGGTACCCTGATCTGAGATCTATCTTCTAGGAACACTTGACACTCTGAAGCTGGTTGAACAAGTCATCGATTCTACGAAGGGGATATCTATTCTTGATTGTGCCCTTATTGAACTGACAATAGATACATATTCTAAGAGTACCATCCTTCTTAAGAATGAAGAGGACTGGACCACCCCAATGTGAAACATTGGGGCAAATGAATCCCTTATCAAGAAGATCTTTTTAATTGTTCTTTTAACTCTTTTAGCTTGGCCAGAGCTATTCTATATGGATGAATAGAGATAGGCTGAATATCAGGAAGAACATTAATTCCTAAATCTTTTTCTCTAACTTAGTGACTCTGTAAGGATAATCTTGAAAAACCTCAAAAAATTTATTCATTACTAGAACTGAATGAAGGGATGCTGTCTCAACAATCGAGTCCCTAACTCTCACTAAATAATAGATACACCCCTTAGAGATTAACTTTTTTCCTTAAGGTATGAAATGAAATGACCCTTAGGAATAATGGGACTACCCTGCCAAACTAAGACTAGCTCATCGAGGAATCTGAACTAAACTATTTGGGTCATACAATTAATTGTGGCATAACAGGAATACAACCAATTCATGCCTAGAATGACATTTAAATCCAACATGTCTAGATCTACTAGATCAGTTGTGTTATCTTTATGATGGACTGAAACTGTACAACCTCTATAAATCCTCTTAGCTAGGACTCACTCACTGATCAAAGTGGAAACACTAAAAGGATGTAAGAGTTATTTCAGGAAGAGCCTCAATTTAAATACTACATACAAAGTCAAAAAATATAGAGTAGAAACTAGATCATGTAAGGCATATACATCAATGGAGAAGATTTTTGGCATACTAGTTGATGAGTTGATAATTTTCAAACTTATTAGGCTTTTAAGAATGAGGTTTTGCTTTGTTTTCAACTTATCTAGGAAGGTTTTATGCCTTTTTACTTTGATTTTAGAGGTGTTAAGCTCAAACAAAGAAAGCAAAGGCATTGAACAAAGAGCAAGTACTAGAAATAGAAGACTTGCATTTCGTAGGTCTGACATCGGCGAAACGCAAGTGAGGCGCAAAGATACACTAACCTGAAGCTAAAAAAGAACTACTGAACACATAATGGTACCTTTGAAATGCAGGTGCTAACACTGAAACCAAGATGGGCAATCTGACGAGACTTGCAAAGAAACCACGTCTCGCGGATCGCATGTGCCTCACAAGTGAGTCCGTCCCTAAAAGGGTACAATCGACTAGTTCTCATACAAGGAAATTTTGTAAGTTCCTAGGGAAAATGGGAATTTGTACACAAGAAAAGAGAGGAGACTTTCCCAAATTTGTATACACCTTTATCTTTGAAGAAAAAGTACTTTTTTGAATATTAATATTTGTAGAGAGACAAATATTGAGAGAAGTGATAGCCTTCTTCTTCTTCAAATTACAGGGTAAGAACCCACCATTGAAGCATACTTTGAAGCTTAATTTCACTACTCAATGATGAATGCTAATGAATATCTTGTTGATATATTCTCTTGTCTCTATTCATGAGTGTATAATTTGATTGCTAGGGGTGTGTTCTTGATAAGGGTTTTTATTGTATTGAGTGTTATTAATTTAGTCTTTGAATCAATTATTATTCATGAATCTAATGCTTTCTCTAAGTTTTAATTAAATTATTTATGGTTGCAAATGTAGATTGTGCCTACTTATCATTCTTTCACTTGAGAAAAGGAAGTAGGATATAGGTGAGAATGCATTAGTGGGAAATTGAGTTTTCAATTGTGTGGGTTTGGGATAGGTATAGCCAATTGATTTTTAGGAATATCTTAACTCTTCTCCAAGACAATATGGGTAATTTTTTACGTGACCTTAGAGCTTAAAAGAACCCAAGCATTTTCATATCTCATTATAGGGTTAAGGCTAGAAATAGCTTAACTCTTCTCCAAGCCAATATGGGAAATATGTTTTGTTACCTTGGGGTTCAAAAGAACCCAAGTAGAATGTACCCAATGTAATACCCCGAAAGTGCCTAAGAGTAAACCCGGGAGTTAAGATTTGAAAACTACTAAAACTGGGAAAATATCACATAATGGGCCACATAACGACTCTTGGTATCAAACCACGTGCTGTTGTATTTAGCCATGGTGATGGGAAGTCATGGTGGCAGTGGAGACAACGGGAGATGCAATGACTTGTTGCTTCGAACAATGAGTCATTGTTGGATATCGTAGGAAAGGCTGGGCTTAGCAGTTGGGGCTACCACAGGTTGTCCAATGACTCATGGTGAGAAGTGATGACCCATTGTCATAAGTCATCATTTGGTTGCTAAAATTTCCAGTGCAGGTGATGGATCAATACCACGATTCTTTGAGAGTAACCACGAGTTGTGCTGATGCTCGTGGTAAGGCATGTTCAATTTTGGCAGGCAGTTGACAATAACCGACCCAACAACCTATTGTTTGGACTAACGACTCATCCTGTCGGGTAATCGGAAGGATCTTAAGGTGTGATGAGGCAGTTGATCCAACGATTGGATACCATGAGTAGTGGTTTCACAGAACGACTCGTGGGATCAGTCGTTGGTTCGTCCAGGGCAGTTGTCTGGGAATATTCATTAAGGGAATTTTCGAGTTTTCCATTCTATAAGGCCCTAAACTATGTCATTTCATGTATATTGTGGGCATTTTAAGGTAGGTTAAGTCCCTATTGCATAGCTCATTCCCATGCAAGCATACTAAGAGAAAGTTTGGTGCAATCAAGCTATTTCTCAAGGTTTTCCCTATCAATACATCCTTGGGCATTCAAGAACATTAGAATCTAATCTTACCCAGGTATGTAAGGTTACAAATGAGTGTTTCCTTCCACACCCATGCCCATTCTCTTTTAATTCATCAAAATCTGTCAAAAATCTTATGGTGTTTTAATTCAATTTTTGTGAAAATCTAATGATTTGCTAATGGATCTTTATGATTTATGATTTACATTATGTTTTATAGATTTGATCGGGTTTTACAATTGTTTTACTTACATAAATTATTGATTTCGGTTTATACCAAGTTAAGCCTAATTCTGCATGATCTATGATGAATTGATATGATCTACTCTTTAATATTTGATATTTAAAAACCCAGCATAAATTATGATTTTAAATATGGATTAGTTCAATTACAAATCATGATTTGAGGATTTACAAGTTATATGTATGATCTACAAGCATGTATGAAACCTATTATCAATACATCATGTTTTGGCCGACTTAGGGGCCTTGATTCGTGGCTAGTTCACATATTTACAAGCATGATTATGATTATCATGATTTATCTATCCCATGAAGTCATGCATGTTATATTATTAGCACTATATGTTTTGGGAATGTTATCGAACATCAAGTAGGTTCGGTGCCCAAGTTCTGCCCCGGATATCATAAACTGCGTGCCATCGTAGGTATGTTGGGACTTCCCTTGTGACTATCCCTAGACCAGTTGGCCCTTTTCCTGTGATCACTCCCTTCGTTGTTCTACCCTTGGCAAGATACAAATGGCCTTCCGACTAGGTTTACGAGTTGGACTCCATGTGTACTCATATAGGGTATGTCAGTTAAGAGAAGTCTCACAATGTTCCTCGTGATTTATGCATGTTTATGATTATGTATATTGGTTCAATTCATGTTCAATAAAGCTTTTCTCTTATGACTATGAGTATGACTGTGTTAAGAAAGATTTGAAAACCTTGAGCCTTATGTTATATTACGATACTTATGTTACAAGCATGTTGTCCTACTCTTATAATCATATATGAGCTTTTATATATTTTAAATGTTTGTTTACTTACCTTGCATACTCGGTACATTCCACGTACTGACCGCACACTTTTTATATTGTATCGTCTTATGATACAAGTTCCAGTTCTCATCCTCATCCTCATATCTAGACTTCCTTCAGAGTGTACTTTTAGCTTACTAGTGAGTCCTCATATTCCGAGGGCCATTTGACAGAAACTCATGCTACTTTATGTTTTAGTACTTGCCGGGTTAGTTGGGGTCGTTCTCCCATCAACCCATCGTATGTAGTAGAGGCTTTAAGATAGTGTGTAGTACTCAGCCTATATATGTCTGGTGATTTCATATGTCATGATATGCTATGTCACATTTACGGTTTCGCTATGTTTTTATTTTTAGTCTTCCACATAATGTGAATGAGTTAGCTATGCCTATGCCATGGGTCAACTTGGGGCCTCTCGAGGTTCCTTGTCCCGTGTTTACGATCCGAGTCTACTCTCGAGTCATGACAAATTTCGTATCAGAACCATAGATTTTGAAGTGTCCTAGGGTGTCTGAAAGGCGCGTTGAGTCTTTTTCATGGGTGTGAAGCGCGCCACACTTACGATGAAGAGGATACATGACATTTAGGAAATGTCCCCTTCTTTTATGATCTATGTCGTGCGATGAAAAGTCTCCCTATTCTTATAACTCATGCTATATATTTGCGCAGAATCATGCCTTCTCAAAACAATGATGGGAGTCAGCCAGCGCCACCAGCTCCAATGGATTCCATGCAAGTTATGGATGCGAAACTCGGAGCCGCCCTCAAGGTGTTGATGCGAGCTATGATCACCTAGCCTAATCAGCAATCTATCAGACCAATGAAACCTATTGGGGAGGCAGTAGCTACTAGGATCCAAGGACTCATGAAGGAGAGCCTGTTAGAGGTTGGTGACTCGAGTGTGGATGGGGAGCGTAAGGGGAACAAGAGGAGAAGTAAGAGGCCCAAGGCTAGAAACCTTAAGAGGTCCCAACAAGAGTAGAGTAGTGGGAGTCACTCTCAAACCCTTCAGAAGTCTTTAGTCCAAGCTCGGGGATACAAGCCCTTGTGGGGGAGATTACTTACCTAAATATTAGACGTTGCGGGAAGCACCTCCTGGGGAAGTTCTTGGCAGGTTCAGATGTTTGCTTTTATTGTGGCCGACTCAGTCATAAACATAGGGATTGCGCTTAAACCAAGCGAGATGGTCAGAAAGGCCGTGCTCCGAGTCCTCCTCCATCAGCTCTAGCAAATTGCCCATCTTAGCAGCATAGGCTATCAAGAGCGGATGGCAGGTCAACCTCATATGTAGTATCACGTATGCTATAAGCTATTCCCTCGCACCAATCACGATTGTTAGCTCCGAGAACTACTGGAAGAGGCACAAATCCCTTTGAGCATTTATCTAGGGTGAGATTTATTTCATGGGAGGTGAGGAATTGGTAAGTGGAAGGCCCATTCATGTATTGAGTTTCTAGTAAGGAAGTCCTATTGGTAGCATTCAGGGGTAGTCCCACCTTTCTTCTTTAGACATTCCCTTACGTATGGCTCGATGCTATGCTCGACTCGTGCTTATGTTCAGATCCCTAAGATGAATGGCAACCCTGTCTGTATATGATCCTAATATTACCTGTTTCGTTTAATGTCATGACCCTCGTTATGTATGTGAAACCATGTTTCTTAGCACGCTCAGCCCTATGAATTCATCCCTCAAAGATTGTTCTATCGACTCATAAGGTGGTGCTATATGGGGTATATGCCAAGATTAGACTTCATATATGATTCATGCTCATGATTCCCTTACTATAAACCCTATGTATGTTCCCCATGATGGAAATGATGGTTAAGATGTGTACGTTCAGGATAATTCCCTATCCCCGCCATAGATGTCGGACCTAGTAAGGAAGCCCAGTTATTAACCAAGCTTGGAAGTGTAGCAAGCCACATGGTCATTTCCTAGCAAGCCCAGTTGTGATTGTCAATATGTTTTCCTAGGATGAACCTTTCCGTATCATTACCCGTTCATGACTTGCGGAAGTGGAAGACTTCGTTTCCAGAAGATTTAAAGAAAATTGGATAATCCAGGTTGTCAAGCTCAAATTTCGGTTCTGAGAGTTTTGTTGGTTCCGGATGGTAATCTATGATTTAGTCAGGTAGTTTTCATGGATTACGAGATGGTTTGTGAGTGATTGGAACCTTGGATTGAAATTATGAGCTTTGAGGAAGCTAGGTGTGACCATGGTCAGTGCGGGGTCAAACAACCTTATTTACGTAACTTGATGGATCCGACCGGTCTAGAGTGTGTTTAGGATTGGAATGCGCATTTGGGTCATGACCAGACGATTTTAGATGGATTTTGGCTGAATTCAAGCATATTGTGTATTTGGCAGGATCTGAAGCATGAAGGATGGAATCTTAGGGGTTTGGCACTTCATCATTCTTGATAGGAAATTGTAGGAGTTCATTTGGTTGACGTTATCGATGGTGGTATTGTTGTGCAAAGCGGATCCGAATCATCCTTGGTGACTGATATAAAGTATAAAAAAGATGAGGAGCCGATTTTGATAATGTTGAAAGAAGCTATTCAAAGTCATAAGGTAGAGGTTTTCTCCCAAGGGGGAGATGGTGTGCTTCTGTACCAGGGTCGCCTATGTGTTCCAGATATTGATCATTTGAGGAGCCGAACATTGCAAGAGACCCATGGATCCAGGTGCCACTAAGATGTGTCGTGATTTGTGAGAAATCTATTAGTGGGATAGTATGAGGACGTATATTGCAGAATTCATAGCCAAGTGCCTGAAATGTCAGCAAGTGAAGGTCGAGCATCAAAGTAGGAGAGACGTACTTTAGGATATTAGCATTCCCATATGGAAGTGGGAATAGATTAATATGGTTATTTCATCACAGGCCTATCTTGTACCCTCCAATAGTATGATTCTATATGGGTGGTGGTAGACAGGCTGACTAAAGCTGCTCTTTTTCTATCGGTCAAAATCACAGACTCAGCGGAGGATTATTCCAAGCTATATATCCGAGAGTTGGTTCGATTCCATCGATATCCATTGTCTATCATTTCATAATGAGGTACTCAATTTACCTCCTAGTTCTGGCGGTCTTTTAAAAAAGGGCTTGGGACTCTGGTTAAGCTCAACACAGCGTTCCATCTGCAAACGGATAGCCAATCAGAATAAACAATCCAGACTCTTGAGGACATGTTGAGAGCTTGTGTGATGTACTTCAAAGGTTGTTGGGATGATCACTTGCCTTTGATCGAGTTTTCTTATAATAACATCTATCACTCCAGCATCCAGATGGCACCGTTCGAGGCTCTATATGGGTGGATATGTAGATCGCCAATTCGATGGTTTGGGATTGGTGGGGCAGCTATGATAGGAACTGATTCGGTTCATGAGGCTATGGTGAAGGTCCAGTTTATAAGGGACAGGCTGAAGACCGCTCAGAGTCGACAAAAGTCCTATACGGATGTGAGGAGGAGAGAGTTGGAGTTCAGGGTAGACTACTAGGTTTTTCTAAAGGTGTCTCACATGAAGGGAGTGATGCAGTTTGGGAATAAAGGAAAACTCAGTCCTCTCTATGTTTGTCCCTACTGAATTATTAGAAGAGTTAGTAAAGTACCGTACGAGTTGGAATTTCCCTTAGAGTTGTCTTATGTGCATCCGGTGTTTCATGTATTGCTTTTGAAGAAATGTTTGGGAGATCCAACTCTAGTAGTTCCAATGGACAACGCTGGTGTAAAAGATAGCCTTAGCTATGAGGAAGTTCCGGTGAAAATTTGGATTGTCAGGTTCAGAGCTAAGGAACAAGGAAGTAGCTTTAGTTAAAGTATTATGGAGGAATCAACATGTTGAAGGAGCTATGTGGGAAGCTGAAGCAGATATGATGGCTAGATACCCACATTTATTCTCTACCGGCTCAGTTCCGACTTGAGGTATCAGTTGTGCACTATGAATCTATTTAGTTTTCATGTTCAGTTCATGTGTTTAAGTTTCTTTTTTGTGTATGGATGTGCAGGTGAAGCATGAGATCAATTCAGCTATGTGATATCAATCGGAGGTAGTCATTCCGTTAGTTTTCGGTTTAAATGATCAGTATTTGGATATGATAATTTCATGTTTTTATTTTCTACTTGATTCCTACATTCGAGGACGAATGTTCCCAAGGGGGAGATATAGTAATAACCCAAATATGCCTAAGAGTATACCGGGAGTTAAAAGTTGAAAACTGTTGAAACTGGGAAAATATCACAGAACGGGCCACGTAATGACTTGTAGTATTAAACCAAGGGTCATTGTATCCAGTCGTGGTGATGGGAAGTCCTGGTGGCAGTGGAGACAACAGACTATGCAATGACTCGTTGCTTGGAACAACAAGTCATTGTTGGCAGTCATAGAAAAGGCTAGGCTTAGCAGTTGGGGATACCACGGGTCGTCCAATGACTTATGGTGAGAAGTGATGACCCGTTGTCACAAGTCATCGTTTGGTTGCTAAAATTTCCAGTGCAGGTGACGGATCAAGACCATGACTCATTGGGAGTAACCACGAGTCGTGGTGAGGCTCGTGGTAAGGCATGTTCAATTTTGGCAGTGAGCTAACAATGACCGATGCAACAACCAGTTGTTTGGAATAACGACTCATCCTATCGAGTCGTGGGAAGGATTTGAAGATTTGATGAGGCAGTGGATCCAATGACCGGATACCACGGGTCGTGGTTTCACAAAACGACTCATGGGATCAGTGGTTGGTTCGTCCAGGACAATTTTCACGGAAGATTCATTAAGGGAATTTTCGACTTTTCCATGCTATAAGGCCCAAAACTACGTTTTTTCATGTATTTTATGTGCATTTTAAGGTAGGTTAAGTCCCTATTGCATAGCTCATTCCCATGCATGTATACTAAGAGAAATTTTGGAGAGATCAAGTTATTTCTCATGTTTTTCCCTATCAATTCATCATTGGGCATTCAAGAACGTTAGAATCTGATCTTACCCAGGTATGTAACGTTACAAATGGGTGTTTCCATCCATACCCATGCTCATTCTCTTTAAATTCATGAAAATCTATCAAAAATCCTATGGGGTTTTAATTCAATTTTTTTGTGAAAATCTAATGATTTGCTAATGGGTCTTTACGATTCATGATATACATTATATTTTTATAGATTTGATCAGGTTTTACAATTTTTTTGCTTACATAAATTATTGATTTCGATTTCTACCAAATTAAGCTTAATTATGAATGATCAATGATGAATCTATTTATGATCTACTCTTTAATCTTTGATATTTACAAACCCAACATAAATTATTATTTGAAATATGGATTTTTTCAATTACCTATCATGATTTGAGGGTCTAAAAGTTATATGTATGATCTACAAGCATGTATGAACCCTATTATCAATAAATCATGATTTGGCCGACTCAGGGGCCTTGATTCGTGGCTAGTTCACGTGTTTACAAGCATGTTTATGATTATCATGATTTATCTAGCCCATGAACTAATGCATGTTATATTATGAGCACTATATGTTATGGGAATAGTATCGAACATCGAGTAGGTTCGAGGACTGGGGGTAAGCACTTGGAAGGTACTGAGTATGTAAAGTATGCAAAATAATGCTTTAAAACATAAAAGTTATAGGAGGTGTGACATCATGATCATAAGACTGAAATCGTAAGTATATCGTGAGGCTCAGTACTTCCAAAATATTCGCAAACCTATCATAGTTATAACATGTGAGGAAAACATTCATAAAACATAACTTGAGCCTAAAGAACATAATCATTCATTCAATTAAAACCATGAGGAACAATGGGAAATTTCTATAACCGACATACTCTAAATGAGAATACATGGAGCTCAACCTGTAAACCTTGTCAGGAGGTCGTCCATATCTTGCCAAGGATATGAATCTTAAAAGGCATGATATCACTCATGAAGGCCCCGTAGGGGATAGGGGACAGTCACTGAGGAGGTCCGAACATAACCTACAGTGGCACGTAGTTTTGAGATTCGAGGCGTAACCTGGGCCTCGAACCTACTTGGGGTTAAGTACTACCCCCAAAACAAAGCAACATGCTCATAGAAATTCATACATGACATGCATGGCTAGTTGAATCGTAACAATCATACATGCCTGAAAATTTATAGACCTAACCATGAAATTGGGCCCGTGAGTCGGCCAAAGTCATAGTTCATAAGACTTAAGCAACATGTGGGAATTCTCCCCCATAATGTTAATCATGCTGGAAAAGCTTAAATTTATAGGAAACATGATCATGGTAACATGAGAAATAGAAAACTCAAAGACATGCTTTAAATTCAAAAATTCATATCATGCTTGCAGGATCATCATGAACATAAATCTTACTAAAAATCCTTCATAACTGGACATCCATACTTTTAGAGTCTTAAATCATAAAATATAAAATATATACTAGTAAAATCAGCCCAAACACTTCAAAACCCACAATTGAAACATAATACCACAAGCTCATGTAAACTTTTGAGGAATCATGCAAACGGGGTTAAGAACCACAAGAATTTATCAAATTAAACATAGGAAATGGGAAGAAATGGGAAGAAATGGGCTTGGGTAGGGACTAAACTACCCATTCATGCCCCACATTCCTGGAAATTTCAAGACCCCTAACTCCCTTGAAACTCCTAGGTAGAATCTTGAAGAACTTGAAGATGAGCACTTGAATTCCCTTTTCTCCTTCCCTTCTACACTTACTAGTATCAAATGAGGTTTATCATGACTAAATTCAATTTAAAAGACCCTGTCCCAACCTCAAAACGATGTAGTTTAGGTCTTAGGAGTGTAGGAAATTACGAGAAGGCACTTACTAATTCTCAGGAAATCACTGTTAGGTGACCCTAACGGGCAACCTGACGATTCGTTGCCAGGAGCAACGAGTCGTAGGGTCATTTCGTCAAGTCCACTGGAAAATTTACCTTGGCTCTTAACAGAGGACATGACGACTTGTCCCCCGGTGGCAAGACTCATTACCAGCTTTTGTTAAGTAAACTGGATAACCCTCAAAATTCTTCTCTAGGACCTCCCCACGACTGACATGAAAACTCGTGGCGGATGACCATGAGTCATTATATCACCCGTGGGGACCTGGAGTCCCTTCACCAACACAGGCCTTTCAACGAGTCACTTAACGACTCGTGGGGCTCCCTAATGAGTCATCCAACGACTCATCCTACACTGCTGCAACATTTTTTAGATTTTTCTTGTTTGACTCTCGGGTCTGATCCTTGCGTTCTGGGGGTATAAAAACATCTCCCCCTTGGGAACATTCGTCCCCGAATGCTAGAATCATGCAGAAAACATAGAATAAAAAAATCACCATATGCAAATATCGATCATTTTTGTCGAAACTAGCGGAACGACTACCCCCAAAAGGAATTACATAGTTGGACTGAATTCAGACATCACGTATATATATCATATCATAAAACAAACTTGCGCACATGAAAAAAACATGAAAAACTGAATAGAGTTTTAGGGCAAAAGCTGATACCACAAATTGAAATTGGGTCGGCAGGGAACAGGTGGAGGTATTTAGCCATCATATCTGCTTCAGCTTCCCATGTAGCTCCCTCAACATATTGGTTTCTCCATAAAACCTTTATTGAAGCTACTTCCTTGTTTCTCAGTCTTCGAACCTGACGATCCAAGATTTCAAAAGGAATTTCTTCGTACTGAGGCTAGCCTTCACACCATCACTTTCCACTGGAACCACTAAGGATGAATCTCCCTAGCACTTTTTCAAGAGCGATACATGGAATACGGGATAAACTGGAGCCAACTCTGAAGGTAACTCTAACTCATAAGCTACTTACCCACTCGTCTTACAATCAGGTAGGGGCCAATATAGTGGGGGCTGAGTTTCCCTTTCATCCCAAATCTCATCACTCCCTTCATGGGAGATACCTTCAGAAATACCCAATCGTGGACCTCGAACTCAAGCTCCCTTCTCCTCACATCCGCATAGGACTTTTGGTGACTTTGAGTCATTTTCAGCCTTCCTCCTATTAACTGAACTTTCTCGATAGCCTCATGGACTGAATCTAGACCCACTAAAGAAGCCTCAACAACTTCAAACTACCCAATGGGCGATCTACACCTTCGCCCATAATAAGCCTCGAACGGTGCCATTTGAATGCTGGAGTGATAGTTGTTGTTGTAGGCAAACTCCATGAGAGGAAAATGCTCGTCCCAGCTACCTTTAAAGTCAGTGACACAAGATCTCAACATCTCCTCCAAGGTCTTGATAGTCCTCTCTGCCTGACCATCTGTTTGCGGATGGAATGCCGTGCTAAGCTTGACCTGGGTGCCAAGTCCCTTTTGAAAAGATCTCCAGAATTGAGAGGTGAACTGGGTACCTCTATCTGATATAATGGACAAGGGCACTCCGTCCAGTCTAACAAACTCTCGGATGTATAACTTTGCATAATCTTCTGCTGAATCGGTAGTTTTGACCGATAGGAATTGAGCATCCTTGGTCAACCTGTCGACCACAACCCACATGGAGTCATACTGTCTATGTGTGTGGGGCAAACCTGTTACAAAGTCCATGTTGATCTCTTCTCACATCAAAGTAGGAATGCTGATGTCTTGAAGTACACCCCCCGGTGTCTGATGCTCGACTTTCAACTGTTGGCAATTCGGGCACTTGACTACAAATTCTGCAATATCCCGCTTCATACCATTTCACCAATAAATTTCTCACAAGGCATGATACATTTTGGTGGCACCTAGATGGATAGAATATCTAGACCAGTGAGCCTCATGCCGCATCCAGCTCCTTAAATCCCCCACGTTCAGGACACATAAGTGGCCCTGGTACCGAAGCACACCATCTCCCCCTTTGGAGAAGATTTCTAACTTTTGATTTTTAACAACTTCTTTCAACTTTACCAGTATTTGATATTCATCTTGTTTAACCTTCAGCTCCATCACCAAGGACGACTCTGACCCGTTCTGAACTACTACCCCACCATCGGTTGAGCCGACTAGTCTAACTCCCAACCTTGCAAGTTGATGTACCTCGTTTACCGGCTCCATCCTATCTTCTCTCACATGTGACACACTTCCCAAAGAATGTCTATTAAGGGTGTTTGCTACCACGTTGCCCTTACTAGGTTGGTAAATGATACTCATGTCGTAGTCCTTAAGTAGCTCCAACCACCTCCGTTGCCGAAGATTTAGTTCCTTTAGTGTGAACACGTATTGTAAGCTCTTTTGGCCCGTGAAAACATCTACATGAACCCCATACAAGTAGTGTCACCATATTTTCAAAGTAAATACTACCGCAACCAACTCAAGATCATGGGTTGGGTAATTCTTTTCATAAGTTTTCAACTGTCTGGAAGCATATGCTACGAGTTTCCTGTGCTGCATCAGTACACATCCCAGTTCGACCCTCGAAGCATCACAATATACAAAAAATCCATCAGTACCCTCTGGTAATGTCAACACTGGTGCTGAAGTGAGCCTTACCTTCAATTCCTGAAAACTCATCTCACAAGCCTTCGACCATTGGAACATCACCTTTTTCTGAGTCAATCTAGTCAACGGGGCAGCAATGGATGAGAAACCTTCCATGAACCTCTAATTGTAGCCCGCTAAGCCCAAAAAGCTTCTAATCTCCGAAGGGTTTACCGGTCTGGGTCGGTTCTTCACTTCCTCTATTTTCTGGGAGTCCACCCTTATACCTTTGCTTGACACTACATGTCCTAAGAATTCAACTGATTTCGGCTACAATTTACATTTGCTGAACTTGGCGTATAGCTAGTTGTCATTGAGAGTATGGAGTGCTACCCTCAGGTGTGCAATATTTTCCTCCTTGCTCCGGTAGTATATTAATATGTCTTCAATGAATACAATCACGAACATATCAAAATATGCCTTGAATATTCTGTTCGTCAAATCCGTAAGAGCTATAGGGGAATCGGTTAGTCCAAAAGACATAACAACAAATTCAAAATGGCCACACTGGGTCCTGAAAGCAGTCTTTGGAATGTCGCTCTCCCAAACCATGAACTGGTGATACCTGGACATGACATCTATCTTGGAGAAATATTTGGCACCCTGAAGCTGATCTAATAGGTCATTTATCCTAGGTAAAGGGTATCTATTCATGATGGTGACCTTGTTCAATTGTTTATAGTCAATACACATCCGAAGGGAACAATATTTCATCCGAACGAACAACACTGGGGCACCCCATGGGGACTTACTCGGTGTAATGAAACCCTTGTCCAACAAATCCTTCAACTTCTCCTTTAACTCTTTTAGCTCGGCTGGGGCCATCCGGTAGGGAGGAATAGATATGGGCTGCGTGTCGAGCAAATGGTCGATCTCAAAATCAATCTCTCTCTCAGGAGGAACACCTGGTAGGTCATCTGGAAATACCTCAAGATATTCACCCACCACAGGGACTGACTGAATGGTCGGGGTCTCGGACGTGACATCCTTAACCCTAGCCAATTAGTAAATACAAACCTTGGAAATCATTCTCCTGGCCTTGAGATAGGAGTTAAAGCGACCTATGATCTTGGGCAGAATTATATGCCCAAGTGATACTCAAATGCTTCATTTCGTCTTTGTTATCTATCGTTATTTGTGCATTCTCATGTGATTTGTAGTTAAAATGTGAACTTATACTAACCAACATGATTAGTGTTGTTTTGCAGGTAAAATGGAATTTCGGAAAGCTAAGATATATGTTGGTAAAAATCAAGAATGGACTTGGAAGCAAGGAGTGGAAAAGGTCAAGGAAGAGCAGCAAAAATCAGGGCTCCGCAATGGAGTCGTGTCATGCTGCCATCGCGGAGGCATTCTACCTCGGGTGATTTAATTTTGGCCATTTCCAGTGAAGCGTCGCATTACCTCCATGACACGGAGGCAATGCCACGTGATGCAAGCCGTGGCACGTTGAGTACAATTACTTGGGACATCAATTTTCAGTGTTGGTGGGCGATAGCACCGTGGCACGTTGGCCAGGCTCCTCGATGCAGGCCATGGCATGCCAAGGTGAAAATTCTAAGGAGCCAAATTTCAGAGAGGGTCCGCAATACCCCCGTGGAATGGAACGGAGGGAGTGCTCCGCGATACAGTCTGTTCCACGTTGCTTGTTATTCTGGGAAAAATTCTCAATAGTATAAATAGCACACTTAGGTTTATTTTTAAACATTCTGACTTGGTTGTGCAAAAGCGTGGGTTACAGACAGTTGAGGGGACGAATATTCAAGGGTTCTTCTCTATCTCTTTCTCTTTTATCTCAATTGTTTGTATGATTTATACTCATTTGATGATGTTTAATCCACAAATGAGTGGCTAAATTCACTTCTTTCTGAGGTTAAGAACAATTGTAGTGGAATGTAATTGTTGATCATTTTAGTTTTTATCTTTTCTTCAATGGTTGTTCTATCAATTCTTGTTCTTACTGCATTAATGTTTGGCCAATGTTAATGTATATCTAAAAAATCCAATTTTGATTTTGAGAAGGAAAGAAATTGGAAAGTTGTGTATTGGTAGGATATGATCTCTTCTTCATTTGGGAAAATTGAGAATTGATTTACATTCAAAATAGTAATATATCTGAAAGTCTTATTAGTCAATTAAGGAATCGATTTTGTATGGCTAGAACATGAAATTCTTTTATCATAGAAATGTAGATTGAAGGTTCATGATTCTTAAGTTGGATAGGAGAAGAAAGTTCCAATCCATAGGTAATAATTCTTGACTAGCTACCGAAGGAAAGATTAACTGAATTGTATCGATAAATTACTTCCCTACATGTTCGTTTTAACCTTAGCATGCTCATTACTATATTTCAGACTCACTTTATAATTTTACCTTAGATTCTTATTAATTAGGAACCTACATCTCTCAAAATATTATTTATTTTGTTGTCTGCAGTCTTAAAGATATAGTTCATTAACACTTAAGTTAATTATTACCTTAGTTCAGTCCCTATGGGATCGATGCTTTTCTTACTTAAGTCATTTTACTACTTGTTTGACCACGTGCACTTGCGTGTAGTCACCAGAAACACCGAACAAGCTTTTGGCGCCATTGCCGGGGACTTGTAATTGGTAAAATTGTTTTGGTAGTGTTAGTTTACATTTTCTATATAAGTGCTAACAACTTGATCTGAGCCTGTCTTTTGCAGATATTGAATTCTGTTGAACACTGGCGAGAGACAAGGAGTTGGTGGATTCATACATAGAGCCGGAAAGACAATTTCATCGTCGAAGAAGGGAAACTCTAGAGGAAAAGCTACAGTTGCTCAGACAGACAATCCTGGAGGAAAAACTGAATCCACCACTTGTGAGGGCAGTGTTAGTGCCCGAGGAAATGGCAGCTAGGCCAGTTCGCGAAGTGGCAAACCCACATGCTAATAATGTGACATCAAGTATTCACATACCTGAGCCAGGAGGGAGGTTTGAGCTTAAACAGAACATGGTGCAATTGTTGCACACCAGCGGCCAATTCACAAGTCTCCCTCACGAAGATCCACAACAAAATCTCCAAAAATTTTTGGAGATAAGTGACACTTACATCCCCGCTGGAATATCATCTAATTACGTAAGGCTTACATTGTTCCCATTTTCATTATTGGGGGAAGAAAAGAGGTGGTTGAAAGTTGAACCACCTAACTCTATCACCATGTGGGATGATCTTGCAAGAAAGTTTTTGATAAGATTCTTTCCATCCGAGAAAACAGCAAGACATAGAAGTCAGATTCTAAGTTTTAAATAAAGAGAGGGTGAGAATCTGTATCAAGCTTGGGAAAGATTCAAATCATTGCTAAGGGATTGTCCTCTCCATCACCAGTCCAATGATGTGCTGGTGCATACTTTCATAGAGGGTTTGGAACCCCACACAAAAATTTTGCTAGACTCAGCAGCTGGGGGACAAGCATTAGAAAAGACTTATGAGGAGTTGTATACTTTGTTAAATCGTATTTTGCAGGAAAATCCAGAGTGGAATGCGGACTCTTCTAGAGGAGGAACAAGGAAAGCGACAGGAGTCTTTGAAGTGGATGGTTTTACAGTAGTCGCTGCACAGATAGCTGCATTGCAAAATCAACTCAACACCCACTTTAGCAATATGAGCTTCAATCAACCTCAAGCCCCAGTTAATGTAGTGTAGCAGATTTGGTGTGAAGTATGCGGTAGTAATGAACACTCAATTGAGTGTTGTGGTGCAAATCCAGATTCAGTGAACTTTGTTAGGAATGTACAGAGAAATAATCACCAGCAGTATGGCAACAACTACAACTCGAATTGGAGGAATAATCCAAATTTCTCTTGGGGTAGTAACAGCCATCAAGCGCAGAGTTTGAATTCGGGTGTGCAGCGAAATCAAGGAGGGCAGCAAATTATCAATCTTAATACAAAGGAAACAATGCACCTCCTCCACCACCCACCAGCATTGAGGAAATGTTTAAAACATTGTTAGCTAACCAAGCTTAATACAGGCTGATTATGTGAAATTGGCAGCAAACATAAAAAACAACCAGTTAGCTACAAAGGCATTAGAGTACCAGTTTGGACAACTAGTTGGAGCTCAAAACACCAGGCCAAGAGGAGGACTACCGAGTGACACTGACCCGAATACCAAGCAGGTTAATGCAGTGACCAAAGGGAGTGGTTTACAACCCAAGGAGGTGGAATCAGAAAGACCACCTCAGTAGTCAGGAGCAGTGGAGAAAGATAGGGAACATGATGATGAGAGGGGGAAGGAGAAGGCAGCTGAAGCAGAAAGACCACCACCCCCATTCCCTCAAAGATTAAAGAAACACAAGGAGGAATCTTGTTTCATAAAGTTCATGGAGGTTGTTCGGTCGTTTGTTATATGGGTATATAACTACACGCAAGTGCACGTGGTCGAACAAGTAGTAAAGTGGCTCAAGTAAGCCAAGTATCGATCCCACAGGGACTAGGATAAGGTAACAATTAATCAAGTGTTACTATATTTTCAGTTTAACAATGAAGACAACAGTGTAACCAAGAGTTTGATATTTTTGGATTCTTATTTTTATGCTAAGTCTAAAACGATTATCTAATGCGAGTCTGAACTATGAATGTGAGCATGCTGAGGTCAAATGAACATGTAAAGAAATCAATTATCAATATCATTCGGTTAGTGTTTTCCTCCGGTTGCTAGTCAAGAACTACTTCCAATGGATTAAAACTCTCGTATTTAACCCAACTTAAGAAGCATGAACTGTCCACCTACATTTCTGTGATTAAACGAAAATTCATGTTCTAGCCATACAAACCCGGTTCCTAAATTGACTAATACGACTTTCAGGTATATTTCTATCCTAAAGGTAAATCAATTCTCAATTTTCCCAAACCAAGAAAATATCATATCCTATTGATTCACAACTTTCCAATTTCTTGCTCTCTCGAGTGAAACCGGAATTTTTGGATATACATTAACGTAGGCCACACATTAATGCAGTAAGAACAAGAATCAATAGAACAACCATTGAAGAAAAGATGAAAAACCAAAGAATCAATAATCACATTTCATTACAAGTGTTCTTAACCTCAACAAGAAGAGGAATTAGCCACTCATTTGTGGATTAAACATCGTCAAATGAGTGTTAAACATACAAGCAATTGAATTCAAGGAGAAATAAAGAGAGAAAAACCCTGATAATTTCGTCCCCTCAACTGCCTGTAACCCACGTTCTTGCTCCACCAAGTCAGAATATTGAAAAATAAACCTAAGTGTTCTATTTATACTAGTGGGAATTTTTCCCGGAATAACAAGCAATGTGTCACGGAGTGCATCGCGGAGCACTGCCTCCGTGACACGCCACCGACGCGGACCCTCACTGGAAGTTGGGGGTCCAGGTAATCAGGCCCAACGTGGCACGGCGTGCAACGCGGAGCCAGGCCACCGTGCCACGGACCAAATGCGAACCCTCACTGGAAATTGGGCAAAAATTCCCTATCCAGGTAGAATGCCTCCGCGATGGCAGCGTGACACGGCTCCATCGCGGAGCCTTTTTATTTTGTGCCTTCCAATGCCTTGTCCTTTGCTCACATCCGAGTCCAACCCCGATCTATTCCAACATGCATTTTAGCTTCCCAAAATCACATTTTACCTGCAAAACAATGCTAATCATGTTGGTTAGTATAAATTCATATTTTATTCCCAATCACATGAGAATGTATAAACATTGATAGATAAACAAGGCTAAAATGACAAATTTGAGTATCACTTGGGCATATAAATTTGCCCAAGATCACTTCCCCACACTTAAATCCTTGTTCATCCTCGAACAACAATCTTACACCTCGTGCAATTTACACCCAAACCTCGCTACTTTGGTTCGACAATTTAGGTTACGGTCATACCGATTATTCAATACAGCAAATCATTAAGAATACATGCGTGGTCCTATCAATGCAATGACCTTCAATACATCAAGACCTCCTAGACTTAAGAATCAACTCTCGATATCGGCAAACTCATGCAAATCAGCTGATCAAGACATCCGACACGAAAATTAATCATTCATCAAGCATGTGCCCTCACAACACAAGAGCATTTTCCCCTTTTTAATCATATGAACTCACAAAATTTCACCCAGGGGCATAAAACACAATTTCTCTCCCAAAAGAATTCACATGCATCATGTCATGACCCATAAGCTTGCCTTTAGTGTATTACTCTACTAATATACAGAAGTGTGATGTAGGATCACGTAGGACTTTAACGGGTTGTAATGTAATCTACGGAACTAGTGAATATTGGGCTAGCCAATAATAGCCACTAGTATCCTTAAGTGCCTTTTCAATACATCCCATCAAACTCATGGGCATTGTTTCTTTCTTCATCCTCCCATTCTTGAAGTTTTTCTTTAGTTTGGCCCATCTTATTGAGCACACTTGACACAACAACAAAGATTATTCATGCACCTTCATTATAATCTATTTATAACAAGTGCACCTTCAACCTTTTCTTTTCTTCCATCACTCTGCTTCTCTTTTCTTTTCACCATTCTCACTCTTTAACACTTTGGGAAAATGATTTTCTCTTCTTAAGCGCTTAAGAGTTTTGGATCAAATTTGCGGCTAATGAAAAGAAGGGATTAAGCTCGGTTTACACTTTTTGACACAAGAAAGAATTAATAGGCTAAAGGCTCAATGGGCTGACTAGGGTACACAATCAAGGTGGTATAATGATGAAAAATAGAAACTTTCGGTTAAAAACAAAGAAATGCCTACATCCTCTCCTACAATACACCTCCTTCATTTCGTTTTGTACACACCAGGCAAGTTCTAGAAACTTCACAATGGCATGGAATAACAAAACCTCACGTCACACTTATTGCACATGCTCAATTCAAGATGTATTCACAGACTCTCCAATCAGCTAATTACAGGAATTCAAGATTAAGCCTCCATCACACTGAATCAACTCTATGGCCTAATTACCTCAACATATTTACAAAGATGCATGCTTTCATACAAATCACATTTGTATTTTAAATATCATGTACAACACGCAACCAGAATTCCGCAACCATAAAGTAACTACCAGTTTTGGGATGCAACCCACAAAAGAAAAACAACTGAAAAATAAATGAAAAATCTACTCCTAACGACTACATTCCCTTAAGACGGTCATCATCCATCCATCATAGGGAACGGTCACTAACTAGGACTTCGGTTCAATGGGACCATTCTCGATAAAATAATCGAAAACAAACACCGAGAAACCCAAGAATTGAAAAAAAAAATTTAAAAATATCGATCATTTTGATAAACCAAAATATGTACCAAATCAGCTAGCAACATTCAACATTCAGCAACACACAACAGTTTCACATATAATTACAATACAGGATAACAACTTAACACTCACAAATCACAGGGTCAGAACATTTTGTTCACAGCACAACAACAGATTAGGACATACAAAACAGCACAACCAACAGCTAACTACTCCCACCCCACACTTATCTCGAACACAGTCCCCAGTGTTCACAGAAATTAAAATAGCACAAAAAATTGGGTGGTGGAACTCCCTGATCAATCAAAGTACTCCACTTCTTCATCAGGTGCTGCTGCTTCGTCTCCCATGTCTGAATCACCCCCATCGTCATCATTGGACTCCACATAGGAGTCCTCCCGATGTGTCTCCTCGTCTGTGGGGACATCATCATCCGTGGGCTCTACAAATGCTGGCCCCACTCGGCATAGAGCCTAGGCGTTTTCGCCAAAAGGGTAGTCTAGCTCGAGCTGCCATAGCTCCTCCTCTGTTGCCAGCCTCCCGCCTATCCTCAGTTGGAGCATCTACATCCTATATATGCGAGCCATATACTGATCATCACGAGCATGTCGCTCGCCTAGTGTAACAACAGGCCCATGGGTGGTGTCAGGAGCCTTAGTTTGGTGACATTTAAGGCCCGCCGCTCCATCTGCGGGATATAGTCAAGGGCCTCA
Organism: Datura wrightii; assembly: GCA_035772735.1. Classification (NCBI taxonomy): domain Eukaryota; kingdom Viridiplantae; phylum Streptophyta; class Magnoliopsida; order Solanales; family Solanaceae; genus Datura; species Datura wrightii. Next base: position 154,046,564 of record JASDFA010000018.1, read on the forward strand.
TCCTCAACATCTAGGCCCCTTAGGAATATGGTGAGTAGTCTACCAAATCCGTATCTGTGCCCCTGATGCAACCGGGCTCTCTTCATGGCGGAGATAATTACCGCCCCCACGTTGATCTCCAGCCCTTTCATCAGGGCGTACACCAGGCATACACGATCCCGGGTTACATCTGTCATATGTACTCCCAGGATTAGGTAGGAACAAACGATCTTAAGCCATATCCTGGCTTCCCTGTTCATCTGTGAATAGGGCAAAGTCTGATGGTAGCCCCTCTCCTTGTGTCTGCTCCATCTAGCTGTCGATCGGGTTCCACACAAGGTGCGTCTGATGTTCGCATATGGTGGAGTGTTGTTTAGCTGTCGAAGCACGTGGGCGTCTATGTCCCGCTCCCCTATGATAGCATGGAGGTGGTGGGGCTCAAAGGTGACTATTTGCCCTCTGATTTTGATGGTGTGACTTCTGAGAGTCGGGTTCCAATTGGCATAGAATTCCCGAATCAGGTGCAAGTTGCATTCCTTGGGCTCTTCAAAGATGAAATTGAGCCCAGCTGCCTCGATACTTTGGACAATCCTAGGGAACTCCTGTGCCAACGGTTCCCGAGCTATGTGTTCCTCGGGGAAGTACTTGCTCTCCTTGTGCTTGGCATACCACTTCTTCCCCTCTTCTGTCACCCACCTGGCTCCGTATTGGCGGCGTTGGCCGCGTGGAACCACTGGTGCTGCTGGGACTGCTGTGCTTAGTCTGATTCTCTTTCTTCCGGCGCCAGATGTCGATGCGCCTTTCCCCTTTTCTTGCCTGCTTGCCATTTTCCTGTCAACCCAAACAGACAAGATTAATGTTTAGCTAATGAGAATTAGCTTCGACTAAGGTCGGGTTAAGCTAGGCTACCCCACACTTAGTCTTTAGCTAAAATTACAACATTACGGCAAGATCATACCTATTTACACAAACAACAACCAAATATACAACCATGATTAGTGCTTTTGTAGAATTCGACGGTATGTATTCTATGTACTACTCAGACTTCATACAGCTAACCACAATCATTACCATCGATAACATTTTATCTTATCGCACTTAGCAAGGAAAAACAAAGAAACGAAAACAACAAAAATTTGTCTACATGAACCTATACAACTCACCCAATTCTTGCAAATTTCAATGTTCCCCTAACCCGAGAATTCGTCGGTCTTTTAGCATAATAACAACTAGAACTTCGACTCATCTCACTAAACATGTACACCCCATCGTGAATTTCACTAGTTCACTACATTTTTCCACTTCAAATTCAAAAACAAGTCGTAGTTATGATTGTATCAACAAAAATTCGATTAAATTATGCCATTAACGAGTTCAAGCAATCATCATGATACTCCGAACATCCATCAACAACAATTCAATTGAATTTACGCTTAATTTCTACTTAGGGCAAGTTTAGCTCACATCACATGCTCAATAACGAAGAAAATCGACAAGAAATGAGATGGATTTGAGGAACATACCTTTAATTTGAAGAATTGAAGAAAACTCAATGAAATCCTTGTCCTATGCCATGTCACGTTGAAGGGGGACGTGTTTTAGGGAGTTTGGTCGCGAAGTGTGTGAGAAATAAGGAAAAGTAAGGGGGATTCGGGGTTTAAAAGTGGAAAAATCGCGCGGGTCACCCGGCGACCCGGTGTGACCCATCGCGATATACATAGCAACGTGTCACGGAGTGCATCGCGGAGCCCTGCCTCCGTGACACGGAGCTGTCGTGAGGGTGTTCTGGAATTCTTTTAAAATTACGGATTTATACCTCAACGTGTCACGGAGGGTAACGCGAAGGCCCTCCTCCGTGACACGGAGCTATCGCCCTAGCTCACTGTTTTGCCACTTTTTCTTGATTTTCGTACCTTGAATTTTCCTTTGCGATTCCTTGTATATTTTCCCTCCGTTCGACCTGAAATTCATTCTACTACACGAAATTGGATAGAATTATAGGTTTCACTCAAAATAAAAATAAAAATAAAAACAAAAACAGAAACTAAAAATTTTGTTGTTAATCAAGAAAATAAAAGAAAATGAATAAAAATAAATAAAAAAATCTATTCACACTTTACAAAGAAAAATTTTCACGGGTTGCCTCCCGTGCAGCGCCTGGTTTACCGTTGCGGCTCGACGTCATTCAGCTCAGTTGTCCTCTAGGGTGATGGACATTTTCTCTCAACCACCGTCCTCCCCCCAGTAGTGCTTACATCATTCAGGTGGTTTTCCCAATAACTCTCGTGAATCCTTTATCCACGCATTATCAATTAGATCAATCACATTGATCACCGAGAGTTCCTCGTACACAGTCGGGAGATTGGAGGCCTTCTACACATCGAACACTTCCACCTTGTTGTGTGCTCGCATGGTTACCTGCTCCACAGCTACATCAATCAGCGCTTTCCCGGTCGCCAAGAAAGGACGTCCCAAAATAAATGGGACTTCCGCGTTTGGTTCAAAATCCAGCATGACGAAATCTACTGGGAAGATCAGAGAGCAAACTTGCACCAGAACGTCCTCCACAATGCCATCAGGTCTGGCTAAGGACCGATCCACCAATTGCAAGATCACTGTTGTGGGTCTAGGACTTCCTAGACCCAGCTTTTTGAATACCGATGACGGCATCAAATTAATGCTCGCTCCCAAATCACATAATCCACGAGCTCGGATATGCCCAATAGTAATCTGTATAGTAAAGCTCCTAGGATCTTTGAGCTTCGTGGGCAGTCGATTTTGTATCCGGGAAGTGCACTCCTCCGTAAGAGCCACTGTAGCATACTCATTCAACCGACTTTTGTTTGCCACGATGTCCTTTATATACTTGGCATACTTCGACACTCCCTGCAAAACATCAACAAGAGGTAAGTTAATATGTACCTGTTTCAGCACCTCCATGAATTTCTTGAAACACGCCTCCTCCTTGTGTTTCTTTAATCGTTGAGGGAACGGGGGTGGTGGTCTTTCTGATTCAGCTTCCTTAGTCTTCCCCCTCTCATCACTTTGCTCCCTCTCGAGTTCTGCTGCTCCCGATTTTTGAGGTGGTCTTTCTGGTTCCACCTCTTACAGCTGCAAACCACACTTTGTGGTCACCACATTCACCTGCTTGGGGTTGGGATCTGTGTCACTCGGAAGTCCTCCTCTAGGCCTGGTATTTTGGGCTCCAGTAAATTGCCCAAATTGATATTCAAGTGCCTTGGTAGCTAACTGGTTGTTTTCCACCTCGGCTGCAAATTTCACATAGTCAGCCTGCAATTGAGCTTGGTTAGCTATCATCGTCTTGAACATCTCCTCAACGCTGGGTGATGGTGGTGCAGCAATTGCACCATATTTTGTTTAAGCTCGAACCTCCCTCCTGGCTTAGGTTTGCGGATGCTAGATGTGACATTATTAGCCTGTGGGATTGCCACCTCGCGAACCGGCCGAGCTGCTACTTCTTCCGGCACTAACATTGCCCGTACTACTGGTGGATTCTGTTGTTGCTCCATGAATGTTTGTCTGAGCAACTACAGCTTTCTTTCTAGAGCTTCTCTCCACTGACGATGAAATAATCTTTCTGGCTCTAAATACGAGTCCACCAGCTCCTTGTCTCTTGCCAGTGTTCAATAGAGATTAAATCTACAAAACACAGGCTAAGACCAAGTTGTCAACACTAAGAAAATAAAAATATAGTAAATTAACACTTAAGAAAATTTCACCAATTGCCAGTCCCCGGCAACGGCGCCAAAAACTTGTTCGGTCGTTTGTTATATGGGTATATAACTACACGCAAGTGCACGTGGTCGAACAAGTAGTAAACTGGCTCAAGTAAGCCAAGTATCGATCCCACAGGGACTGGGATAAGGTAACAATTAATCAAGTTTTACTATATTTTCAGTTTAACAATGAAGACAACAGTGTAACCAAGAGTTTGATATTTTTGGATTCTAATTTTTATGCTAAGTCTAAAATGATTATCTAATGTGAGTCTGAACTATGAATGTGAGCATGCTGAGGTCAAATGAACATGTAAAGAAATCAATTATCAATATCATTCGTTTAGTCTTTTCCTCCGGTTGCTAGTCAAGAACTACTGCCAATGGATTAAAACTCTCGTATTTAACCCAACTTAAGAAGCATGAACCGTCCACCTACATTTCTGTGATTAAACAAAAATTCATGTTCTAACCATACAAACCCGGTTCCTAAATTGACTAATACGAGTTTCAGGTATATTTCTATCCTGAAGGTAAATCAATTCTCAATTTTCCCAAACCAAGAAAAGATCATATCCTGTTGATTCACAACTTTCCAATTTCTTGCTCTCTCGAGTGAAACCGGACTTTTTGGATATACATTAACGTAGGCCACACATTAATGCAGTAAGAACAAGAATCAATAGAACAACCATGGAAGAAAAGATGAAAAACCAAAGAATCAATAATCACATTTCATTACAAGTGTTCTTAACCTCAGCAAGAAGAGGAATTAGCCACTCATTGGTGGATTAAACATCGTCATATGAGTGTTAAACATACAAACAATTGAACTCAAGGAGAAACAAAGAGAGAAAACCCCTGATAATTTCGTCCCCTCAACTGCCTGTAACCCACGTTCTTGCTCCACCAAGTCAGAATATTGAAAAATGAACCTAAATGTTCTATTTAAACTAGTGGGAATTTTTCCCGGAATAACAAGCAACGTGTCACGGAGTGCATCGCGGAGCACTGCCTCCATGACATGCCACCGACGCGGACCCTCACTGGAAGTTCGGGGTCCAGGTAATCAGGCCCAACGTGGCACGGCGTGCAATGCGGAGCCAGGCCATCGTGCCACGGACCAAACGCGAACCCTCACTGGAAATTGGGCAAAAATTCCCTATCTAGGTAGAATGCCTCCGCAATGGCGGCGTGACACGGCTCCATTGCGGAGCCTCTTTATTTTGTGCCTTCCAATGCCTTGTCCTTTGCTCACATCCGAGTCCAACCCCGATCTATTACAACATGCATTTTAGCTTCCCAAAATCACATTTTACCTGCAAAACAATGCTAATCATGTTGGTTAGTATTAATTCACATTTTATTACCAATCACATGAGAATGTATAAACATTGATAGATAAACAAGGCTAAAATGACACATTTGAGTATCACTTGGGCATATAAATTTGCCCAAGATCAGAGGTGCTTAAACAGGTACACATTAATTTACCTTTGGTTGACGTTTTGCAGGGAGTGCCTAAATATGCAAAGTATATCAAGGACATCGTAGCTAAAAAAAAGAAGAATGACGGAGTATGCTACGGTGGCACTTATTGAGGAGTGCACTTCCCAGATATAGAATAGGTTTCCAACAAAGCTCAAGGACCCTGAGAGCTTTACAATTCAGATAACAATTGGGCAAAGTATCCGAGCTCGTGGATTATGCGATTTGGGAGCGAGCATTAACTTGATGCCGACATCGGTGTTCAAGAAGTTGGGGCTGGGCAGTCCTAGACCAACTACAGTGATCTTGCAGTTAGCGGATCGCTCTTTGGCCAGACCAGATGGCATTGTGGAGGACGTGCTGGTGCAAGTGGGCTCCCTTATCTTCCCGATAGATTTCATTGTCTTAGATTTTGAGCTAGATGCGGAAGTGCCATTTATTTTGGAATATCCTTTCTTGGCAACCGGGAGAGCTTTGATTGATGTAGCTGCAGGGCAGCTAACCATACAAGCACATGACAAAGTGGAGGTAGTTGACGTATATAAGGCCATGAAGCTTCCGGCCATATATGAGGAGCTTTCAGCAATCAATGTGCTAGACCAAGCAGAAATTCTTCAGATTGTTGATTCTCGAGATCCATTGGAAAGAGCGTTGATGAGCTCCGATCATTTCGGATATAGAGATACTTATGAGATGGTGCAAATGTTGAATGAACCAAAGTGGTATCTCTGGAAGCATGACTTTAAGCCTTTATTGAGGTCCCTGGAACCATTGCCGAAACCATTTATTAAGGAAGCACCAAAATTGGAGTTGAAAACATTGCCTCCCCATTTAAAATATATCTTTTTTGGGGAAGATGACACTTTACCAGTAATCATCTCCGCAGAATTGAGGGAGGCACAGGTAAAGGAAGCATTGGCGGTTCTCAAAAGAAGGAAGAAAGCGATGGGCTAGCGAATGTCAGATATTCGGGGTATCAATCCAGCTTTTTGCACACATAGAATTTTAATGGAGACAGGAGCAAAGCTATTTGTACATCCTCAGCGGAGGTTGAATCCGATGGTGAAGGATGTGGTTAGGAAAGAAGTAATTAAGTGGCTTGATGCAGGTGTGGTGTATCCTATTTCGGACAGCGAATGGGTCAGCCCCGTTCAGTGTGTCCCAAAGAAAGGAGGGATGACCGTGGTCACCAATGAGAAAAATGAGCTGCTCCCTACACGAACTGTCATAGGCTAGTGGACTTGCATGTACTACAGAAAGCTCAATGAAGCCACAAGGAAAGATCACTATCCTATCCCGTTCATTGATATGATATTGGACAGATTAGCTGGACAAGAGTATTATTGTTTCCTTGATGGGTACTCTGGCTATAACCAAATAGCCATAACACCGGAGGACTTGGAGAATACTACTTTCACATGTCCTTATGGGACATATGCTTTTAGGAGGATGCCATTTGGTTTATGCAATGCACCCGCCACATTCCAGAGATGCATGATAGCGATCTTTCACGACATGGTGGAAGATTTCGTCGAGGTATTTATGGATGATTTTTCTATTTTCGGTAATTCGTTTTCTACTTGATTGTAGAATCTTGACAGGGTGCTAGCTCACTGTGAAGAATCCAACCTTGTACTCAACTGGGAGAAATGTCATTTCTTAGTCAAGGAGGGTATCGTCCTTGGCCATAAAGTGTCTTGCAAGGGGTTGGAGGTCGATCGTGCTAAGATCGAAGTTATTGAAAAGCAACCACCACCTGTGTCAGTGAAGGGTGTTCGTAGTTTTCTCGGGCATACAGGGTTCTACAGAAGGTTCATTAAGAACTTCTCTCAAATTTCTAGACCAATATGCAGGTTGCTAGAAAAAGAGGTGAAGTTCAAGTTTGATGAAGATTGTGTCAAAGCATTCGAGGAGTTGAAGCGGAAATTGATAGAAGCACCTATCCTTATTTCTCCGAATTGGGAACAACCATTTGAACTGATGTGTGATGCAAGAGATGTGGCTATGGGAGCTGTATTGGGGTAGCGAAGGAATAGCATTTTTCATTCTATTCATTATGCAAGCAAAACACTGGTCGCTGCCCAAGTTAATTATACAGTCACAGAAAAGGAGATGCTAGCATTGGTATTTGCATTTGACAAATTCAGGTCCTATTTGGTGGGTTCTAAAGTAGTGGTGTATACCGATCATGCGGTGATTTGGTATCTGTTTAACAAGAAGGATGCAAAGCCTAGGCTGATCAGATGGATCTTGTTGTTGTAAGAGTTTGACCTAGATATTAAGGACAGAAAGGGGAGCTAGAATCAAGTGGCAGATCACCTATCGCGACTGGAAAGCCGGTCGCATGTGAAGAAAGGTGATAGCATCAAAGAGGAGTTCCCGCATGAGCAGCTCTTGGCAATAAGGGAAGCTGAGATCCTTTGGTATGTAGACATAATGAATTTGCTAGTGAGTGGAGTCTATCCACCGGAGGCTACGGCTCAGCAGAGAAAAAAATTGAGGCATAATTGCCGGTATTTTATTTGGGATGAGCCATACTTGTTTAAGCAGGGACTGGATCAGGTTATGAGAAGATGCATCCCAAAGAGCCAGATTGTAGAAGTTTTGAGGAGTTGTCACTCTTCATTGTATTGAGGGCACCACGGAGGCGAGCGGACAGCGCATAAGGTGCTACAGTCAGGTTTCTTTTGCCTACACTGTTCAGTGACTCTATGGCATATGTTAAAATGTGTGATAGATGTCAAAGGACAGGCACAATTGGTAAGAGGCAAGAGATGCTGCCGCAGCGCATATTAGAAGTGGAGATCTTTGATGCATAGGGTATTGATTTCATGGGCCCGTTCCCACCGTCATTTGGTAATCGTTACATCTTGGTGGCCGCTGATTATGTATCAAAGTGGGTTGAAGCAATAGCTTGCCCCAAGAATGACAACAAGGTGGTAACAAAATTTGTGAAAAAGCACATTTTCACCAGGTTCGAGACACCCCGAGCCATTATCAGTGATGGAGGGGCTCATTTTGTAAATGCAAGTTTCAAGAACTTGCTAGCTAAGTATGGGGTGCGCCACAAGGTGGCAACAACATATTATCCCCAAACTAGTGGGCAAATGGAGGTGTCGAATAGAGAAGTGAAGCAGATTCTCCAGAAAACAGTGAATGCACAACGTAGTGATTGGTCAAGAAAACTCGACGATGCATTGTGGGCTTATAGAACTACTTACAAGACACCAATTGGGACTTCTCCGTATAGATTGGTATATGGAAAGGAGTGTCATCTGTCGTTGGAGCTAGAACACCGAGCTTTCTGGGCTGTGAGGAAATTGAACATGGATCTAGAGCTAGCGGGTAAGAAAAAGCTGATGCAACTCAGCGAACTTGATGAGTTTCGTTGGCATGCTTATGAAAGTGCCAAGTGCTACAAAGAGAAAACAAAGAGGTGGCACGATAAGCATATGGTGCATTGGATATTCGAGCCGGGGCAGAAAGTGTTGCTTTTCAATTAAAGATTGAGGTTGTTTCCAGGAAAATTGCTATCCAAATGGTCAGGGCCGTTTGAGGTAGTGAGAATGACCCCGCACGGAGCAGTAAAGTTATGGCAAGAAGATCGAAGTGCCACGTTCTTGGTTAATGGGAAACATTGTAAGCATTACTGGGGTGAGGATGTTATTCCAGAGAAGACTTCCATCACTCTAGAGGATTATTGAGCGTAAATGAGGTCGAGCCGCGATGGTAAACCAGGCGCTGCACGGGAGGCAACCCGTGAAATTGTTGTAATAGATGAGTAGAATTAGTTGAGAAAAGAAAAGAGAAAAAAAAAGAGAAAAAGAAAAAATAAATAGAAAAATTATTGTTGCGTTGAAACCTATGAATTCTAACTAATTTCTTGTTGTGAAATGATTTTCAGGTGGAACGGAGGGCAAAAATGCAAAAAAGCGCAAAGGAAAAAAATCGAGGTGAGAAAAATAAAATTTGGCATTACAGTGAGCCTACGCACTGGCTCCGTGTCACGGAGGAGGTGCTCCGCGTTACCCTCCATGACACGTTGAAGTGTATTTCGAATTTTTTAAAAATTCCAGAACAGGGGCGCGATGGCTCCATGTCATGGAGGGGGTGCTCCGCATTACCCTCTGTGACACGTTGAGTGTTATTTCGCGTTGGGTCACACCGGGTTGCTGGGTAACCTGCACGAAAAACACTTTTAAAAACCCAAATACCCTCAATTGTTTTCTCATTTTTCATTCCCTCCGCGATCAAAACCCCAAATTCCCTCCTTCCCCAATGTGACACGGACCTAGGCACAAGTTTTCTTCAAGTTTTCTTCGATTTCATTGGATTAAATGTATGTTCTTGAACTTAACCTCATTTTTGCTTGAATTTTCGATTCTTGAGCATGGGTAGTGATTGAAACTTGTCGTAAGTGAAAATTAAGCTTGAATTCATTTAAGTTATGATTTATTGATGTTCATAGTATCGTTGTGAGTATATGAACTCGATGAATGCATGTTTTAATGAATTTTTGTGAAATTGGTAGCTAGGGTTGGAATTTGAATAGGAAGAAAACTAAAGTTGTTTGAAATGTGAAAAAAATTGGGTTGCGCATGTTGGGTGATGTGAATTATGTCGTGATTAATGTTGAATATGCTAAGTAGACAAGGGAATTTCGGAAAAATGAAATTGGTGAATTGCATAGGTTGTTGAGAATAAAAATTTGGCTAAGTGCTATGATGATATATTGGAATCGATGGCGATATTGTTATTCGTTGTACGAAGTCTGAGTAGTACATAGTAATTATTCCATCGAATTATATGAAGGCACTAAGAATGTTGAATGTAAAGATTGTGAAATCATGAATGTCTTGCCGAATGGTTTTAAGTGCGGCTAAAGACTAAGTATGGGGTGATTCAATTAAACCCAACCTTAGTCATAGCTAGTTATGATTTGAATAACATTGGGATTGTATGGTTATATGTGCAAGAACAATGTCGGGCAGACAAGACAAGGGAAAGGGCGCATCCACATCGGGCGCCGGCAGAAAAAGAATAAGGTTGGGAACAGTAGTTCCAGCAGTACCAGCGATTCCGCGAGGCCAACGCCGACAATACGAAACCCAATGGGTGATTGGTGAAGGGAAGAAATGGTATGCAAAACACAAAGAAACCAAATACTTCCCAGAAGAGCATATATCAAAGGAGCCGCTGGCACAGGAATTCCCGAGGATCGTACACCAAATTGACACCGCTGGGATGAACTTCATCTTTGAAGAGCCCAAGGAGTGCAATTCCATCTAATTCGGGAGTTCTATGCCAACTGGAACCCGACCCTCCGCAGTCACACCGTCAAGATAAGAGGGCAGGTTGTCACCTTTGAGCCCCATCCCCTGAATGCTATATTGGGGGCGCGGGACATAGATGCCCATGTACTCTGGCAGCTAAACATAACTCCACCTTATGCGGACATTAGATGCACTCTATGTGGAGCCCGTTCGACAGCACGGTGGAGCAGGCACAAAGAGAGGGCTACCATCAGACACTACTCTACTCTCAGATGAACAAGGAATCTAGGATCTGGCTAAAAATTATGTGTTCCTGCCTGATCCTGGGGGTGCACATGACAGATGTCACCCGGGATCGAGTGTGCTTGGTGTATGCCCTGAAGAAAGGGCTTGAGATATATGTTAGGGCGGTGATCATCTCCTCCATGAAGAGAGCCCGCTTGTATCAAGGGCACAGGTAAGGGTTTGGTGGTTTGGTTACCACGTTCCTGAGGGGCCATGATATCGAGGAGGAGGCCCTGGATTACATCCCACAGATCGACAGACGTGCCTTGGATGTTACCAAAACCAAGGCACCTGACACTACTCATGGGCCTGCTCTCACACTAGCCGAGCAACATGCTCGGGATGATCAGTATATGGCCCGAATGTACGGGATGCAGATGCTGCAGTTGCGCATTAGCGGGAGGCCAGTAACAAAAGATGAGCTTTGGCAACTTGACTTGGATTACCCCTTCAGCGAAAATGCTCGGGCTCTATGCAGAGTGGGGCCAGCATTTGTGGAGCCGGTAGGTGATGATGTCCCTACCGATGAGGAGACACGCCGTGAGGACTCAGATGTTGAGTCAGATGAGGACAGCGGGGGCGATTCTAATATTGGAGATGAGGCAACGACACCTGATGAAGAAGTTGAATACTTCAATTGATCAAGGAGTTTCACCACCCATCTTTGTGATATGTTTAATTTTGTGAACACTGGGGACAGTGTTCGGTTTAAGTGTGGGGTGGGAGTAGTTAGGTGCTAGCTGTTTCGTTGTTGTTTTCGTTTATGTGGATGTGTTGTGTTGTTGTGCCTGTGAAAAATGTGACCCATTGACTCTGTGTAATGTGTTCTGTAATTAAGTGGTGTTGTAATGAATGTTAAGCTATTGTGTGTTGTGTGAGCTGTTGTTGAATGGTTGTTGTGTACATATTTTTGTTTTCTATCGAAATTATCAAAAAAATTTAAATTTTATGTTAAATTTCTTTTATTTTAGGTTTCTCGGCCTTTGTTTTCGGTGCTTTTACCAAGAATATTCCCATTGAACCGAAGTCGTAATTAGTGACCGTTCCCTATCATGAATGGATGATGACCATCTTAAGGGAAATGAACACGATAGGAGTAGTTTCTCTTTATTTTCTTTCTTTTGTTTGTTTCCCAAACGTATCGCTACTTCATGGTTCGAATTCTCGTTACGTGTTGTACATGATATTATGTTGCAAAGGTGATTCGTATGAAAGCATGCAAATGCATAAACACGTTGAGATACCTAGGCCATAGAATTCGATTCGGTGTGATCGAGGCTTAATAGTGAATTCTTGTAATTGGCTGATTGAAGAGTCTGTGAATATGTCTTGAGTGAGCATGTGCAATGAGTATGAGGTGAGTTTTCGATTATTCCATGTTATTGTGAAGTGTCTAGAACTTTCCTGGTGTGTGTACGAAACGAAATGAAGGATGTGTATTGTAGGAAAGAATGTAGGCGTTTCTTTGATTAAATCGAAAGTTTTTCCATTATCATACCTACCTTGAATGTACATCCTAGTTAGCCCCATTGATCCTTTAGCCTATTTTTTCTTTCTTTGAAGAGGTACAAACCGAGCTTAATCCCTTCTTTTCATTAGCATTGAATTTGATCCAAAACTCTTAAGCGCTCAAGAAAAACAATTTTCCCATAGTGTAAAGGAGTGAGAATTGTGAAAAGGAAGGAAAAGCGGAAGTGGTGAAAGTTAAAGAAAAGGTCAAAGGTGCACTTGCTAAAATTAAATAGAATAAAGATGTATAACTAATCTTGGTTATAAAGTTGAGTGTGCTTAAAGAAATGGGAACTAAAACAAAGAAAAGTTTCAAGAATGAGAGGATGAAGGAAGAAACAATGCCCATAATGATGGTGGGATGTATTGAAAAGCGCTTAAGGAAGCTAGTTGCTATTATTGGTTAGCCCAGTATTTACTAGTTCCTTATCTTACATTACAACCCGTTAAGTCCTACGTGATCTTACATCACGCGTCCTTATATTAGTGGAGTAATACACTAGAGGCAAGCCTATGGTTCATGACATGATGCATGCGAATTCTTTAGGAGAGAGAGCGAAATCGTGTTCATATACCCCTACATGTAATGCTTTGGAATTTGTATGATTGCAAATGGGGAGATTCTCTTGTGTTGTGAGGGCACATGCATGATGAGAGATTAAATTTCGCGTCGGATGTCTTGATCAGTTGATTTGCATGAGTTTGCCGAGATCAAGAGTCGATTCTTAAGTCTAGGAGGTCTTAATGTGGGGTATGTCATTGTGTTGATGAGACCATGCATGTTTTCTTGACGATTTGCTAGATTAAATAATCGGTATAGCCGTAGCTTGAATTGTCGAGCCAAAGTAGCTATGCGTGGGTGTCAATAGCATGAGATGTGAGAGTGTTGTTCGAGGACGAACAAGGTTTTATGTGTGCGGTAAGTGATCTTGGGCAGAATTATATGCCCAAGTGATACTCAAATGCTTCATTTCGTCTTTGTTATCTACCGTTATTTGTGCATTCTCATGTGATTTGTAGTTAAAATGTGAACTTAGACTAACCAACATGATTAGTGTTGTTTTGCAGGTAAAATGGAATTTCGGGAAGCTAAGATATATGTTGGTAAAAATCGGGAATGGACTTGGAAGCAAGGAGTGGAAAAGGTCAAGGAAGAGTAGCAAAAATAAGGGCTCCGCGATGGAGCCGTGTCACGCTGCCATCGCGGAGGCATTCTGCCTCGGGTGATTTAATTTTGGCCATTTCTAGTAAAGCCTCGCGTTACCTCCATGACACGGAGGCAATGCCACGCGATGCAAGCTGTAGCACGTTGAGTACAATTACCTGGGACATCAATTTCCAGTTTAGGGCACGATAGCACCGTGGCACGTTGGCCAGGCTCCGTGATGCAGGCCATGGCACACCAAGGTGAAAATTCTGAGGAGCCAAATTTCAGAGAGGGTCCGCGATACCCCCGTGGCACGAATGGAGTGCTCTGCGATACAGTTCGTGCCACGTTGCTTGTTATTTCGGGAAAAATTCTCAATAGTATAAATAGAACACTTAGGTTTATTTTTAAACATTCTAACTTGGTTGAGCAAGAACATGGGTTACAGGCACTTGAGGGGACGAAAATTCTAGGGTTCTTCTCTATCTCTTTCTCTTTTATCCCAATTGTTTGTATGATTTATACTCATTTGATGATGTTTAATCCACAAATGAGTGGCTAAATTCACTTCTTGCTTAGGTTAAGAACAATTGTAGTGGAATGTAATTGTTGGTGATTTTAGTTTTCATCTTTTCTTCAATGGTTGTTCTATCAATTCTTGTTCTTACTGCATTAATGTTTGGCCAATATTAATGTATATCTAAAAAATCCAATTTTGATTTTGAGAAGGAAAGAAATTGGAAAGTTGTGAATTGGTAGGATATGATCTCTTCTTCGTTTGGGAAAATTGAGAATTGATTTACATTCAGAATAGAAATATATCTAAAAGTCTTATTAGTCAATTAAGGAATTGGTTTTGTATGGCTAGAACATGAGATTCTTTTATCACAGAAATGTAGATTGAAGGTTCATGAATCTTAAGTTGGATAGGAGACGAAAGTTCCAATCCATAGGCAATAATTCTTCACTAGCAATCGAAGGAAAGTTTAACTGAATTGTATCGATAAATTACTTCCCTGCATGTTCGTTTTAACCTCAGCATGCTCATTACTATAGTTCAGACTCACTTTATATTTTTGCCTTAGATTCTTATTAATTAGGAACCTACAACTCTTGAATTATTATTTATTTTATTGTATGCAATCTTAAAGATATAGTTCATTAACACTTAAGTTAATTATTACCTTGGTTCAGTCCCTGTGGGATCGATACTTGGCTTATTTAAGCCATTTTACTACTTGTTCGACCACGTGCACTTGCGTGTAGTCACCAGAAACACCGAACAACCTACAGGTACCATCGAACCACCCCTCTATTCTAAAATTGATTCTCTTGGAAATAGAAACTCCACCTCTTGAGTTCTATAGTTAACATATGCATAACACACAAAGAACCAATCCATGCCCAAGATGATATCATAATCGATCATAGCCAATTCTACTAAGTCTGTGGAGGTAACCCTATGCAAGACTGTAATAGGGAAAACTCTATATACCTTCCTCTCAACGACTGAATCACCAACCATGGTAGATATAGAAACTGGTTCGGACAAGATTTCCGTAATGACACCAAGTGACTAGTAATGTAAGGTGTCACAAAAGATAGTGTGCCTCCCGGATCTAATAAGGCATAAGCATCAATGTGAAAGACTCTCACATACCTATAACCACATTGGGAGAAATCTCCTGCTCCTGCCGAGATCTAAGTGCATAAAACCGGTTCTGGCACTGGCCGCCAGTTGAGCCAATTGGAGCACCCTACAGAGTTTGACGTGCCACTAGAACTGCTGAATTGGCTGCTGAAGTGCGGGCTCCACTACCCCCTAACCTAGCTGCAGGGCAATCCCTAAGTCTGTGTCTAGGTTTGCCACATCGAAACAAGCGTCTGAGCCTACCAAACATTTACTAGGGTGGTTCTTGACACAATTAGAACAAGATGGGAATGTGCGCTCTGTGCGCATGCTGTTTTTACTCCTTGAACCTGAGGCCTTTCTCCTCTGACCGTCCTATGGCTTGGATGGAGTACTAGCTAAAGATGGTGCTGGTGTAATGGACCTGTGCTGGGACTGCTGGTGAGATTCACCCCTTAGCTTAGGTTGGGAGAACCTGTGGCTATCAGTTCTGGCCCTTTTGGCCTCTCTCTGCCTCATGTGAGTTGCTTCCATCTACTGGGCATAGAGGACTATCTGTGGGTAGTCCATATCCTGATGAAGCATGGTTGTTCTGCAATCCTTATCTAGATAGTCAGCTACTCCCTGCACAAATCTGCTCACCTGCGCCATCTGGTCCATCACTAGCTCCGGGGCATACTTTTACAGGCGAGTGAACTCAAGTGAATATTCTAGCACTTTCATCTTTCTGTGCTTGAGGTTAACAAACTCGGTTGCTTTCAATTCCCTCATCTCCCGAGGAAAGAACCTATTGAGAAAGGCCATGTGAAATTCATCCCAGCTGATAGGGCCTGCTCCCGCTGCCCTGCTGTTCCTCCATTGCTTGAACCAGATGAAGCCGACCTCCTTCAACTTATATGAGGCCAAGTCCACGCACTCCTCATTTTTCACCCACATCACCCGAGTGACCTTCAATATCCCCTCAATGAACTCGTGCGAATCCTTGTCCACCTTTGCCCAATGAACTCTATAGGGTTCATCCTTAGAAAGTCCCTAATCCGGGCTGCCGCTGCATTGCCATTCTGAGGAATCTGCACAACAGCTTGTTGCTTGACTTGAGCGTTCAAGGCCTGTGTCAACATTTGAATAACCGTCTGTAACTCGGTGTAGGCTGCTAGCTCTAGTGCCTAAGGCTCCTAAACAAGTGGGGCTTGCTGACGCCCATCATCATTGCCACGCCCACAGCCTTTATCATTTTTGTTCCTCCTTCTGATTATCCTTCTGGGAGCCATAAATTTTATGCAGTCGGAAATAGCATGAATTAGAAAGATGGAGTATTTTGACAACATGACATAGAACATGAAAGAAGGTTCCTAAAACGTTTAGTAGCCTCTTCGTCATAAGTGCGACGTGCTTCACACCCATGAAAATGACTCTACCTAACGTAGCTTTCAGACTCCCTAGGAGAAATTTGAACCTATGGCTCTGATACCAAGTTTGTCACGATCAGAGAGTACACCCAGATCGTAGACACGGGACAAGGAGCCCCGAGGGACCCCAAGTCAACCCATGGCATGAGCATAAAACTAATTCATTCACATAAGGCTGAAAACAAATATTATCAGTCATCAACTAAATTAGAATCGTGACATGAAATGTAAGGAACGAAAAATCAAAATACATTCATAAATGACAGAATACTACACATAAGTCTGAAAGCCTTTAATCATAAAAGACAGGTTGAAGGAACAAGACCCTAGCTAACCCAAATAATCTGAAAACATAAGACAGGCAAACAAGTCTGAACATGAAGCCCTCAAATCATGAGGTCTCACCACTGAAGACTGAGCAAAACTAAGCGCAAGCTAGGGACGATGCTGAACCTGCAAATCGGATCCTGAAAATATGTGGGTCAGCACTACATAAGGTACTGAATATGTAAGGTATGAAAAACAATGCTTAAAAACATAAAAGTTATAGGAGTGGGGACATCATGATCATAAGACTTAAATCGTAAGTGTATCGTAAGGCTCAGTAGTTCCAAAATATTCGTAAACCTGTCATAGTTATACATGTGAGGAAAACATTTTATAAAACAGAACTTGAGAAAAAAAAACATAACCATGCATTCACTTAAAACCATGAGGAACAATGGGAGATTTCTATAACTGACATACTCCACATGAGCACATATGGAGCCCGACCTGTAAACCTATTCGGGAGGTCGTCCATATCTTTCCAAGGATATGAACCATGAAAGGCGTGATATCACTCATGAAGTCCCAGTAGGGCATAGGGGATAGTCACTGATGTGCTCCCAACATAACCTACGGTGGCACGTAGTTCTGAGATTCGAGGGGTAACATGGGACCCAAACGTACTTGGTGTTAATTACTACTCCCAAAAAATGCAACGTGCTCATAGGAATTCATACATGACATGCATCGCTAGTTGAATCGTAACAATCACACTGCCTGAAAATTTATAGACCTAGCCATGGAATTAGGCCCGTTATTTGGCCAAAGTCATAGTTCATAAGACTTAAGAAACATGTGGGCCTTTTTCCCCATAATTTTAATCATTCTTGAAATGCTTAAATTTATAGGAAACATGATCATGGTAGCATGAGAAATAGAAAACACGAAGACATGCTTTAAATTCAAAAATTCATATCATGCTTCCAGAATCATCATGAACATAAATCTTACTAAAAATCCTTCATAACTGGACATCCATACTTTTAGAGTCTTAAATCATGAAATATAAAATATATACAAGTAAAATCAGCCCAAATACTTCAAAACCCGCAATTGAAATATAATACCACAAGCTCATGTAAACTTTTGAGGAATCATGCAAACGGGGTTAAGACCCATAAGAATTTAGCAAACTAAACTTAGAATATGGGACGACATGGGCATGGGTAGGAACTAAACTACCCATTCAAACCCCACATACCCAGAAAGTTCGAGACGCTTAATTCCCTTGAAAACCCTAGGTAGAATCTTGAAGAACTTGAAGGTGAGCACTTGAATTCCCTTTCCTCCTTCCCTTATACACTTACTAGTATCAAATGAGGTTTATCATGGATGATTTCCCTTTAAAAGACCCTTTCCCGACCTCAAAATGATGTAGTTTAGGTCTTAGGAGGGTAGGAAATTACGAGAAGGCCCTTAATAATTCATAGGAAATCACTTTCAGGTGACCCTAACGGGCAACCTAATGATTCGTTGCGAGGAGCAACGAGTCGTTGGGTCCTTTTGTCAAGTCCACTAGATAATTTCCCTTGGCTCTTAATGGAGGACATGACGACTCGTCCCCCAGGGACATGACTCGTTACCAACTTTCATTAAGTACACTGGATCACCCACAAAATTCTTCTCTAGGACCTCCCCACGACTAACATGACGACTCATGGTGGCTGAACACGAGTCGTTATATCACCTGTGGGGACCTCGAGTCCCTTCACCAACACAAGCCTTCCCATGAGTCACTTAACGACTCGTAGGGCTCCCTGATGAGTCGTCCAATGACTCGTCCTGCACTGCTGCAATATTTTCCAGATTCTTTTCGTTTGACTCCTAGGTCTGATCCTTGCGTTCTCGAGGTATAACAGATATGCTATGTCACATTTACGTTTCCACTATGTTTTTATGTTTACTCTTCTACCTAATGTGAACGAGTTAGCTATGCATATGCCATGGGTTGACTTGGGGCATCTCAGGGTTCCTTGTCCCGTGTTTACGATTCGGGTCTACAGTCGGGTCGTGACACCCAAGTGGTCAAAAGAAAAGGTAAAATCTAATCCATGGCTATTCATGTTGGTAGTTGATTCTTTAGACATATTGATTAACCCTAATCCTATTGACACTCCGTCAATAGCATATCCCTAGTACTTGCTTTCATTGTTGTTTCGAATTTGAATTACATTGTTTTGTTAACACTTTTAGCATCATATACTGATCTTATTTTCCCCCCAAAATTTACTTTATAAATTGTTATGAAATGATGCTAGTTGGTTCTAATTGATATACAACTTTAGTTGCAATCTTTCCCATTCCTTGTGGATCTGTCCCTAACTCATAAAGTTGAGTAAATTTTATTGCAAATGACCATGTACACTCTCTCTTAGCAAGGAGTGGATTTGGACATTATCAATTTTGGCACCATAGCAGGGGAATAGGCATTGATAGCCTAGAGTTGTTTGTTGATTTGAACTAGTTAAGCATCTTTTGTGAATTTACAATTGTTGTTGTTTTCATTGCTTGTTTGGTTGAATTTCATGAGCCAAGATTCTCAAGTAGGTTCTATGGATGGCCACATGGACCAAGATGATGATGAGCTAATGTTTCCCAATACAACTGGTGCTATTCGCCTACCACCTACGATAGGGAATGTTGTCTTTCATGTAACAAGTACTAAGTTACACTTGTTGCAAATGAAAGGGTTATATGGAGTGCAACCAAGCGATGACGCCAATGAATACCTTCACAATTTCCTTGAAATCTGCCAACCCTTTAATATTTCCAACATTATCTAGGAGTCAATTCGACTAAGGCTTTTCCCATTCACATTAATTGAAGAATCCACTATTTTGTTAGAAGAGTTGCCCCTGGGTCAATCACTTTATGGAAAGAGCCGATAGAGGCTTTCCCGGATAGATTCTTCCCACCCTTGAGGATGCTTCAATTGAGGGATGAGATTACTAATTTTAGACAACTCGAAGGAGATTCCCCGCATAAGTTTTGGCTCTACTTCAAAAAGAAAGTTGCAATATGTCTCAACCATGGTTTGCTTAATGGAGTTCACTCCAAAGCTTCTATCACTTCCTTGACTCGATCAATAAGTCGGCGGCCTATAACCTTGCTGGTGGGTCCCTGATGGTCAAAATATATGGATTGGCCAAAGATCTCATTGATCGTATGATCAAAACAATATAACATCTCACCCTAGAGATAGAGAGGTTTCCTCAAGAGGTGCCATTTCTAGCCTTGTGAATGTGGAGATAGAAAGGCATGATGAGGAAAAAGATGAAACCTTGGGAAAAAAGAAAACCCACGTTGAAGTAATGAATAAACTTGTTATGGGGGTAGGAGCCAAGAGTGTGAATGCGATGGGGACACAAGGCCATGGTTAATATAAAGGAGATGGTTCACCTTTTGGATATGAAGAGGAATGTCAATTGTCACGACTCGAACATAGGCCTAGATCGAGACACGGGACAAGGAACCCCGAGACGCTCCCAGTCGACCCATGGCATGAACATACATTAAACTCAATCATAAATAAGTTGAGATCATCATAAATAACATAGCTAAAGTCTAACAAAAACATAACATTTATTTTCATACAAGAGTCTAAAGCTGAAATACAAACTATGTCCAAAAAGCCTCTATCACTAACGAGTTTATGGGACAAGCCTCCAACTAACTCACTAGAATCTGAAAACTAAAAATATAACATATAACTAATAAGAAGGGCCCTCGCAAGATGAGGACACACTAACTGAGGCTGAGGAAAGCTAACTTCTGGAATTTGACTATGGCGAAACTAAACCTGGGTGTTGGATCCCGTATCATGAAATGATACAGCATAGAGTATGCGGTCAGTACATAGAATTTACCGAGTATGCAAGGTAAGTAAAATAGGAAGTTTAAATGCATAAGACTTCATAAGAGTAGGACAACATGATCATAACGTAAATCCCATAATGTGAACATAAGGCCCAAGGGTTTCCAAAACATGTGTACGTTAATCATATTCATAATCATAAGAGAAAAGCTTTATTAAACATCACTTTACCCAACGTACATAGTCATAACCATGCATAAATCATGAGGAACAGTGGGAGGACTCGTCATATAACCGACATTACCATGATAGAGCATACGTGGTCCCAACTATTACACTCAAGAGGGCAAAGCCGTCCAAAGTTTTTCCAGTGCTAAGGACGAAACCATGATATCGATATCAAGCTGAAAGCCCCTTCGGGGCAAGGGAATCTCACAAGGGAGGTCGAAAAAATATATATATAACCTACATTAGCGCGTAGTTCAGAGGCACAGGGTTGACTGACCCTTAGCTTACTCGGTGCTAGACACTACTTGTCGCGCCCCATTTTGTCCTCGCTGAACGCGGGATACAACATGTGACGTCTCTTAAGGGTTTATTAATTTTGAAGAGTCGCCACCTAACGGATTAAGGTGCATTAGGGCACCGTTCTAAGCTAAATTTTGTTACCAAAGTTACCAGAGTCGGGCAAGGGCTTAAATTACCTCGAAAGGAAGGTGTTAGGAACCTTTCGAGGTCCACAAATGTGGTTCCCGGCCGGATTCATTAATGGGGGAATTACTAAGTGAACAAATAAAATTGATTTTAACTTATATTATAATAATTAAACTAAATAATTAAACGCAAGCGAAGAAAAAGAAATTTAGACAAAATAAAATCTAAACTTAGTTTATCTTATTTTATTTTATTTTTTTTTGTTTAACAATAAATAACTAATTATGGCAAACAAAGCAAGTAAATAAAAGACAAACAATAAAACAGGACAGATTATTAAAATACACATAACATAACAACCAAATAAATAATTATTTTAATTATGGGGCCGAACCTCATAAAGGCGCCTACGTATCCCTTAAGGGAATCAGGCCGAACGTAGTTCTTTCGCAGAAAGAGGGGTTTTTAACCTAACGGGATCACCCCGTGTATCATTAATATTATTTCACAACCCATTTAGGTTGCTCATATTATTCAGCGGGCACAGACTATCATTTCCCACTACCCACCTAATTATTTTATTTGTTATTAAGCTTAAGTGATCTAAGTGGAAAAGACTAACGCCCTAACAAGCGCCTACCCATCCCAATCCTAATGTCCAAGAGGCGATGGACTACTAAATTTGGATTTTGGGGTTTAAAATTCCTAGCTCTTTATTAAAGGCACGTAAACGTCAAGCAAACAAATAATAATCAATTGGCAGATAAAAGTTTCAAATAGGCCTCCATCCTATTAACATGATTTCATACATGATTTCTAGTGAAAAAGGGACAAGATTTATGTATGCAGCATATAGTAAAACTTGTTAGAAACAATATATAATTTGAATAAATCAGTATGAGATTCTGTAGGCACGGAATTTGCACTACCAGATAAACACATTTCATGTCAAAAGGGTTAACATATATGCTTAATATTTTATTTACATAATCAGACCAATTTATGACAAATAAATTAAGATTATAATAGAAAGTGACTTAGTGGCAGGTCTATTGATGCGGATAGCATGATACTTGTGGATATTGTTAATGATTAACTATCAACAGTGCACGTATCACAAGCAGTCCCTATAGGCAGATTCGCTAAGATTAAACATAAGTCATGCTTTGAATCAAATTGTTTTAATTCCTATAAACATGATTTCTAGTAGTGATAACTAAACTCATATTAACCACAAAACATGATATCTACATTACAGATATTATTTAATTTCTACAGGCATGACTTCTATAAAAATACTTGTACTTGTATTATTTTTGAGGGCAAGGTTACTAAAATATTAAACATAAACACCTACTTAAATTGAATTTATTTAAGACCTATAGGCATGATTTCTATGTGTTTGTTAATCCTATAGGCATTCTTCTATAATGAAATTGATGGTTAAGAAAGCAATAAATAAATATAGCATCCTCACCCCCCATAGGCCCCTTTCCACTATTATGAGAGTTTTATTACAAATATTAAAAAAAATAAAATAGAATGAATAACTATGGCACATTAAAATAAACAACATTAGAATAATTCCGGTGGCCTCCTTTCGTCCCGACAACTCTCTGATGAATGCCGAAATAAGATGACACCTGCTTAAAGGTTATTACAATCATAGATGCAACAATAATCAGTTAAGAATTGTTTATGACTCAATACCACAAATTGACTTTGAAAGTGAAGAGGACTTAATTTCAGCTCGTACAAGAAGAGAAGAAGGTAATATTACTAGAGGGGGAGAGCAAGAATGTGTAGAGAAGAAGCAGAGAAGTAATCGTGTCCCCTCTCCGTTCCCCCCTTTTGAAAGAAAGGGAAGACTTGCTTATATAGTAGATAATCAACTCCATCTAAGAAGTAAAACAGGAAAGAAAATAATTAATAGAATAATCAGAGGACATCTCTTCCTCAATTAGCGAAGTTGAATCAATTACATCCTTAGCATGTTCAGAATACCAAAAATAAATAAATACTCAAGTTGTTACACATAATTCTGGAAGATCCTTAACAAATTTTCCTTAAAAAGTTTAGTACAATTTTAATTAATTAAGGGAAGAGAAGAATGAATCATGGGCATCCTTTAAGGAAATGGTAAAATGTTTTTGGTATCTCCCTTAGGATCTGCCAAGAATAAACCAAATATGAAATTATCACATGCTTATTATAACGCTTAATAGAATTTTTTAAAATAAGATGAGAATAAATATGGATCATGAATGATTTTCTCTTAACGAAAATAACAAATATTAAAGGACAAAATGGATTCAAGGTTTTTCCCAAAAAGAAACAATTATGATTGTTACATAATGGATAATGTAAGAATATAGAATTACTATATTTGAACAGGTACAAACACTGTCACATGGTTTTGAATTCATATACAATAAAAAATATGTGGTTGTTATGATTATCATAACAAAGACTGTCATGAATCAATCCGTAATTAAATGGTCAGAGCATGAACATAACCAACAGCAAACTAAAACATCGAATTCAATACAGATATAGATTGAAACAACTACTTAAATTTCAAAATATTGAATGCAAGCAACTCATATCTCAATAAACTCATATCACAATACTAAGCAACATTTCATTTTTAAAAGAATGAATAAATTCACCCATTGCTATTTTGTAGAATCCTAACATAAATAAAGTAGAGCATGTAAGTGTATATAAATCATGAATCATAATGATTTTAAATCTATTTGAATATCAATATACAGGTAAAATAGAGCTATTTTCACATGTTAATAAAGGGCACAAACAAATGAAAACAAGAGCAGTTACAACCAAATATGTCAACCAAGATAATTAACTTTAGATATAATTTTGTGAAAAAAATAAGTTTAAAAAAATGACGGAGAGTAGTAATAGCTATTTATCAGATCCAAACCATGGAGGAATTTTATATTTTTAGAATTTTGGTTGTTCACGGTGGTGGAGGTTAATGGATTTCGTCCGGCATTTATTGATGGCTTCCATAGCAGTGATGAAGAGGGTGGTTTTGGTTGGTTTCGAGGTGCCTCGTTGCGTGCTGTTGCAGCATTGGTTGGTGGTGGGTTGTTTTCCGATCGGCAGTGAGGGTGAGAAGAAATGGGAAAGCAGAGGGAGGTAGGGTGGCGACTGAAATTAGCCGGTGGCGGCGATAGGAGGAAGACGAGGCAGCTGTCGGCCGTGTTGTTTCGCTGGCGTTAATGGTGGAGAAGACGGTTGCGACGCCGTTTCCGACGAGGAGAAGAAAAGGGAAGAGGGTGAAGGAGGAGAGGTAGATAGGGAGTAGGGAAGCTGCTCTCGCCGAGCGTGGTGAGGTTTGTTTTCCGGCCAACCGTGGCTGGAACCAAGGGAGAAGAACAACAAAAAATAGAGGGATGACCAGATATGGGTTGTGCGGCGCTGGGTCGTCGCCGGAGGGAAGAAAAGGAGGAGGAGAGAAAAGTGGGGAAGGCTGCCATTTATTTGGACGGTATTTTGGTGGTGGAGTTTACGGTGGTAGTGGTCGGAGAAGGGAGATAGAGAGAGGGAGGTGGGCGGCGGCCAGTGTTAGGGAGTGTGGGAGGAATGAGAGTTGGGATTAGGTTTTGGGGGGGGTTAAGTAATTAAAATATGGAAATAGGTTAGGATTAATCTTAGCCGTTAGATTAGATGAGATGGACGGCTAGGATTAGATTCTAGGATAAATGGGTCAGTTTATGGGTAGTATCCATGGGTCACAGGCGGGTCGCGGGTAATTTGAGTTTGGATTGAATTTTAAAATGGCCAAATGTCGTAAAATAGGCCGAAATTACCATAAATTGGTTAAAATTGGCATAAATTGAATAGAAAGTGGCTGAATCTTAAATAAATTGAATGAATTTGGATTTTTGCTGCTATAAAATTAATAAATATACTACACCTGTAGATAAATTAATAAATACATAATAAAATATTTTAAATTATAGGAAAATCATATAAATATTATTATTAATAAATAAATCATAAATCTTAGTAGACTTATGTAAATATTATAAAATTAAATTATTATTTTTATAAATAATTTAATGACTACAAAAATAAAATTAAGTTATCAAATATTATGCAAATCATATCATTAACATAAATGATTTGTAAATTCGAGTAATATTTTTAGTCAAATAAATTTGTAAACTTTAGTAAAATTAGCTAAATAGTTTATTAAGTAAAGAGTATATTTCAAAATAAGGGCGCATATTAAAACAAAAAACATTATATACGACGTAATATTTAATATCAAAACTTAAAATTAATATGAGTCATATATATGTAACTTGAAATAATTTTCACAATATTATGATAATAAATTATTTTATAAATGTAAAAGTAAGTCAAATATTTGTGTAAAATAAATAAATAAACAAATATATATGTAAGCAGCATATTAAGGAAGGGAGCTCAAAATTGAGTGTCAGCACTACTCCCAAAGATATGCATTTTGCTCTCCATTGTTTTTCAAAAAAGCTGAACCATCGTCTAGTGATGAAGCTTAATGTAAAGAAGAATTGAGGAAGAAGTTGGAAGGACTAGACTTGATCCACCTCTCAAAACATCTAAGCTTGCATGCATGAATTAGGAATTGCTTAGAATGAACTTACCCTTCTTAAAACTGCTATTCAGATCTTAAAACAATGTAGTTTAGGCATTAGAATTGTAGGAATTGCAGAAAAGCCCTTACTAAACTCGTATGGAAAAACAAACTGCCAGTCCCAACCAGGGACTGGATGAGTCGTCGTCTCTGGCCACAACTCGTGGCCTAGATCCTTCGTCTCCACTAGAAATTACATCATGATTGTCATCACTAGGGACTTAACCACATGTTACTGGTGACCACGACTCGTGGTCACCTTCCGTTACCGTCACTGTTGTAAAATTACCTGGGTTTCACCGCGGGCAACGCCATGACTTGTGGTGTTCCCGATGAGTCGTGGTGAGGACCCGTTAAGTACACTAATCAATCTTCTTTTCTTGCTTTACCCATCCTTTACCACGGGTGACTTAATGGATAGTGGGGTTGACCACGACTTGTGGTCACACCCGTGGTCACACTGAACTTGAAAATTTTCAACTAAGTCAAACTCCTCAGCACGAGTCACTTAACGGCTCATGGCCATCCTAACGGGTCATTGGATGAATTGTCCTGTGACCTGGTGCAGAAAATATTATTTTCTCCGTTTCAACTCCCGAGTAAAAATTGTTACACCCCGTATGATTTTAGAACTTAGTTGGCCTATTCGCATGTTGGTGTAGAGTTTTAGAATGCCATACGTGCGAGAAAAGGGCCTGGGGTAAGGCCAAACGAGTGCCAATTCAGATTTTTGTAAGAGGAGGCCAAACAGCACTGCCCAGAGCGGCAACGTGTCACTGAGGCCCCTCCTCTGTGATGGCCAACATGGCATGGAGCTAGATTGGCACGATGGCCAGCGTGCCACATTGCCATGCTTCGAGCTCCAAGTATATAAAGGCCTCACTCTTCATTTTCATGATATTTTATAAGTTAAACGACCAAAAAATAGAGAGGACGAAGGGTTAACATAAATTTTCGTTTGATTACGCTGTCAAATGTTGTCCAAAGTCAAATTAACATCGGGTATCGAAGTATAAGACTTTAGGGAGCATTTCTACGGAGTTAGTTTCGCGAAAATCGGGCTGTGAATCATCGTCCCACCTAGTCAAAGTTATTGGAATTGCTCCAAACTAGTGTTAACTCAGGATTAAAGTGAGTATTTCTCCCTTCTAGACTCCCGAGAAATTATGAGTTTTCGACCATTCTTCGATAAATCGAAGCATAGTCAGTATATAGACTTAAAGTATTGTCTTATTCCAGTATAATAATGAAGTTAGTTATATTCTTTCGTGAATATGATTATAGTTGAGGAGAATAGCTGAATACTAGCCGAACCTCGCCAGATAATCGGTAAATCGGCAGTCGAGATATGTAAAGTCAGTCTCTTTCGGCAAGATAGTTTCTCCAGTATAGTAAAATAGTATGAATCCCAGTAAGATATTGCAGAAATAGTATATCATGCTCAGTATGAAATTTAATAAAGCATGTCAGAACTATTATATCATGTTCAGTATGAGACTTAGTACATCATATTAGAGATTATATTATTGTCTTATTCAGTGTGTATTATATGTAGTTATTTCTATTAGTTGGGACTTGATTGTATTTTTTGGGACTGGATTACCCGTATAGTTTTCGTGACCGCCCCATGATTAATGGATGTATCGACTCGTCTGCCAGAGGGTGAGGATACGTCGCTTTACGGAGTGGCATGCCGTCCGCCAGGGACGAAGATGGGATGCAAGTTCCCCATATTTTGTCGTAGTTGGCCTTTATACACCCCTGTCGAGCGCTAGCGCCCGGGGTGTTTATTTCAGGAGTCCTTCGGACTCAGGTACAACTATAGTCAGGGGCCCAGCGGGCCCAAGCTGCATACCCAGGGGACCGGCAGGATGCTTATAGCTACTAGGTGATGTGGTATGACCTGGGTAGGGGTAAATATATTGTGATAATTTCACCTTCCGGCTTATGGGGGCCAGGTACGGTTTATGTTATGCTGTTTTAGTTATTGGTAGATAGACAGTAGAACGCCACGTTATTAGGTATGACTCTTACTTTTCTCAGCATAGCTATGTTAGCCCTGATTCCTCTATCTCAGTCAGTTTCAGTCTATTTCCTATTACTTTAGTTACTGTCAGCTTTATTACTTACTTTCAGTTGATTTCAGTTATTGTTGTACATACTCGGTACTTGTGGTACTGACGCCCATTTAGGGAGCTGCATTACTTTCCTGCAGGTGCACATAGACGAGGAGAAGATCCCTCGTAGTTCCAATCAGCGATACAGAGCCTTCAGCTCCTTTCATATGGATCTTGAAAGACAAAGGTTTACTCTCCTTTTGATTGTACTGTATGAGTAGGCCGGGGCCCTGTCCCGACCATCTTATTATTCTTAGAGGCTTGCAGATTGTATCATATTCCCTATGGTCAGATTGTATGTGATGGCCGTGTAGGGCCTTGTTCAGTTGTTAGTTGGTGACTTTGTCAGTCACAGATCAATTTAGCATCTGATTTCGTTTTCTTCAGCTATAACTAGATATTATGGTGGCCTTGTCTGCCCGCATAGGACTCCATAGATTTAGTTGTTTCTGGTTAGCTGTTTGGTTTTTATAGGTGGCTATAGGCCTTGTCGGCAGGGGCTGTATATAAGGCCGCTATATAGCACGTCGTTTTCATGAAACCAGAGTTAGAGCCAACCTTGCACCAGAGGGGCTTAGGCTATATCAGTTCAGTAGTCCAGATCTTAGTAGGGCACTAGGTGCCAGTCATGCCTCCCAAGGTGGGGCGTGACAAACATGGTATCAAAGCGGGTCATATCCCAGGGAGTTTACAAGCCGTACTAAGTAGAGTCTTGGCTATGGATGTGTTGTGCACCACATACTATAGGCAGAAGGGTGCAGGGCATGATAGGATGGTTACTCTTTCTTCTTATTCAGTCATGATATAGAGCAGTATAGTATAGGGTTGAGTCCTTGAGCTTATAATACTCTTTGTTTATAGATAAAATGTTAGACCAACGACATCCTACGACAAGCAGGAGGTTGGATATAGCAGCAGGATAGGGCACCAGCAGGATGCCTCAGCTTCGATTAGAATCAGCCTGATCTGCGGGCAATATGGAGGCATCATCCCGACCGTTCCAGCAGTCTCCGTTACGTCAGGAGCCGCTTCGGACGACCGGTGTGATGACACCACCTCTGGCAGTTCCTGTACCTATACCATCTGACTAGGAGGTTAGGAGTGCGGTGGTTATGTTAGCGCAGATGATGGCTGCTCTACGCCAGTCAATACAACCAACCGTTGCAGAAGCATCAGGAGGACCTGGTAGTTAGAGGGTCTGAGAATTCCTGGCATTAAGTCCACCGCAGTTTACAGGGACAGATCCGACAGAGGATCCCCAGGATTTCCTAGATCAGATGCAGAGAATTTTCAGGGTAATGCATACTGTACTCACAGAGTGAGTTGAATTGGCGGTATTCCAACTATGGGACATCGCTGTACTGCGGTATGAGAGTTGGGAGAGGTCCCGAGGGAGAGATATTTCACTTATGACCTGGCCCAGCTTTTCAGAGGCTTTTCTGGATCATTATCTACCATGGGAGGTTCGATAGGCTGGGGTTGATCAGTTCCAACACTTGGAGAAGGGGTCGATGAGTGTTCGAGAATATGCCCTGAGGTTCGATTCCTTGGCCTGATATGCGCCAGCTTTTGTGTATACAATGCCATCTAGAGTACACCATTTCATTATGGGGAGAAACCTAGAATATGTTCAGACTTGTATCACAGCTACTTTGTGAGAGGATATGGATATTGCCCGAGTACAGGCTTTTGCTCAGATTATTGAGGGCATCAGGCAGCGGCAATGGGAGATCAGGAGAACAAGTCAGGAAAAGAGCCGCAGGGACAGGCCAGATGATTTACAGGAGGAGGCTTGGGGAAGACCTAGGCTACGGTTATCAGATGGGCCACCTAGACCCCCGCCTCCATCACAGCGACAGAGGAGCAGGTTTAGTCGTCGAGGGCAGTCAGAGCCCGGCGGAGGTTCGCAAATGGTAGATTCACCATAGTAGAGGAGGGCAGAGCAAAGTAAGTATGCAATACCACTTTGCCTATATTTGCAGCCGACGCTACTCTGGAGTGTGCAAATATGGATTCACGGAATGTTATATTTATGGACAGGAGGTTCATCGGATGAGAGATTGTCCAGCTAGGGGTAACGGTGTCAAGGATCGACAGGATAGGTCATCAGCAGGGTCGCGAGCTCCAGCATCCCCAATAGGGTGCAGGCCCTCAGTTTCAGCAGGTAGTGGCCGAGGCAGATTAGGGTCCTCCAGTTCATGTGCAGGCCCAGACCGTACCTGTGCATTACCGGGGAGACAGGATTAAGAGTCATCACCAGATGTTGTGACACGTATGCTAAATATTTTCTCTCATCCTGCTTATGTGTTGATAGATACGGGATCCACCTTGTCCTGTGTTACACCGTTAGTGGCTCGGAAGTTTAGTATTGTTCCAAAATTGCTTCGACGACCTTTTTTAGTATATACACCAGTTGGTGACTCTATCATAGCCAGAAGGGTCTATCAGGAGTGTACAGTAGAGGTTGCTAGTCGTCAGACTACATCAAATTTAATAGAACTGGAGATGGTTGATTTTGACGCCATTATGGGTATGGATTGGTTAGCTCCATGTTATGCCAATGTTGAGTGTTGGACCAAGACTGTCCGATTCCACTTTCTTGGGGACGC
Organism: Datura wrightii; assembly: GCA_035772735.1. Taxonomy (NCBI): domain Eukaryota; kingdom Viridiplantae; phylum Streptophyta; class Magnoliopsida; order Solanales; family Solanaceae; genus Datura; species Datura wrightii. Next base: position 154,077,190 of record JASDFA010000018.1, read on the forward strand.
AGTACGGGAGTGGAAAGCTAGTACAGTTACGCCAAAAGGTAGGTTTATTTCCTATATTCGGGCAAGGAAGCTGATAGCAAAGGGGTGCATTTATCACATTGTCAGAGTCCAGGATGTTCGGGTAGAGCCTCCGACCCTTCAGTCTGTTCCAGTGGTTAATGAGTTCCCCGATGTATTTCCAGATGAGCTTCCTGGTATTCCCCCAAAAAGGGAAGTTGATTTTGCAATTGATCTATTACCATGCCTCAGCCCATATCTATTCCCCCTTATCGGATGGCTCCTACTGAACTCAGAGAGTTAAAGGACCAATTGAAAGATTTGCTAGATAAGGGCTTTTTAAGTCTGAGTACCTCACCATGGGGTGCACCAGTTCTGTTCGTTAGAAAGAAGGACGGCTCCCTCCGTATGTGTATAGATTATCGGCAACTGAATAAAGTTACTGTCAAAAATAAGTACCCGCTTCCCAGAATAGATCATTTATTTGACTAGCTGCAGGGAGCCAGACATTTTTCCAAGATTGACTTAAGGTTCGGATATCATCAAGTTCTCATTTTTGAAAGGGATATTCCAAAGACTACCTTCAGAACTGGATATGGGCACTTTGAATTCCTAGTCATGTCCTTCGGACTGACAAATGCCCTAGCAGTGTTTATGGACCTGATTAACAGTATCTTCACACCATACCTGGACTTGTTCGTGATAGTATTTATCAATGATATTCTGGTACATTCTCGCTCAGAGGCAGACAACCAAGATCATCTGCGGACAGTGCTCCAGATTCTCAGAGACCGCCAGCTATACGCAAAATTTTCTAAATGTGAATTTTGGTTGAATTCAGTAGTCTTCTTGGGCCATATTATGTCAGATGCAGGTATATAGGTAGATACACAGAAGATAGAAGTAGTGAAAACATGGCCTAGACCTACCACTACGACTGAGGTACACAGTTTCATGGGATTAGCTAGGTATTACAAGAGGTTCATGGAAGGATTTTCCACTTTAGTAGCACCCTTAACTAAACTAACGTAGAAGGAAGCAAAATTTAACTGGACTGAGGTGTGCGAGCAGAGCTTTCAGGAATTGAAAGACAGATTGACATCAGCATCAGTGTTAGCGTTGCCAAAAGGAATAGAGGGTTATGCAGTTTATTGTGACGCTTCGGGTGTTGTATTAGGATGTGTTTTGATGCAGCATGGTAGAGTGATTGCCTATGCTTCCAGGAAGCTGAGGAAGCATGAGAAGAACTATCCTACCTATGACCTAGAATTAGCCGCGGTAATTCATGCCCTAAAATATGGAGACACTACTTGTATAGCATCCACGTGGATATTTTTACTGATCATAAAAGCCTGCAGTATATCTTCACCCAGAAAGAGTTGAATTTGCGGCAGCGTCGCTGGTTGGAGCTGTTGAAAGATTATGATGTGAATATTTTATATCACCCGGGAAGGGTCAATGTGGTAGCAGATGCCCTTAGCCATAAATCTAGGGGAAGTTTTGCATACTTACAGCCCGAGCAACGGGAATTGGCCTGAGAATTGCATCAGCTAGCCAATTTAGCCATTCATATAGCAGAAACAGGAGACAATAGAGCAGTAATCCAAAACACTACAATGTCGTCTTTGGTTGTGGAAGTGAAGGAACGGCAATATGAAGATTCTAGCCTAGTTCAGCTCAGAAATAGGGTTCAGCAAGGGGAAGTGACAGATTTTTAGGTAACCGAAGATGGAGTTTTGAAATATAGGGATCGCCTCTGAGTACCAGATGTCGTAGGGCTTCGGCAGCAAATTATGGGTGAGGTACACTATGCCCGTTATTCTCTACATCCAGGTTCGACAAAGATGTACCGGGATGTAAAAGAGATTTACTGGTGGCCAGGAATGAAAAGGGGATAGCAGAATTTGTAGCTCAGTGTCCCAACTGACAACAGGTAAAAAGTTAACATCAGAAACCAGGCAGACTGACTCAGGATAAAGCCGTGCCTCTATGGAAATGGGAAGCAGTTAATATGGATTTCGTAGCAGGATTACCTCGCAGCAGGCGTAAATATGATTCGATCTGGGTAATTGTTGACAAGTTTACAAAATCAACCCACTTTCTGCCAGTAAGGACAACCTTTTTAGCCGAAGATTATGCTGAGTTGTATATTAAAGAAATAGACAAATTGCATGGGGTTCCATTGTCAATTATCTCCGATAGAGGGGCACAGTTTACAATTATGTTTTGGCAATCATTTAAGAGAGGCTTGGGGAAGCAGGTTAACCTGAGCACAACCTTCAATCCTCATACAGACGGGAAGGTAAAACGTACCATGTAGACACTCGAGGACATGTTATGAGCATGTGTTTCAGATTTTAGAGGTAGCTGGGGTGAGCATCTTCCGCTTATTGAGTTCACCTATAATAACAGTTATCATTCAGCAATTCAGATGGCGCATTATGAAGCATTGTATGGGCGGAAGTGTAGATCTCTAGATGGTTGGTTTGAGGTAGGAGAATCAGCATTGATTGGGCCAGATATTATTCATCAGTCAGAGATGAAAGTAAAGCTTATCAGGGAATGTCTACTGACTGCTCAGAGCCACCAGAAATCTTATGCTGACGTGCGCAGAAACTTAGATTTTAATGTGGGTGACTGGGTATTCCTGAAAGTTTCACCGATGAAGAGTGTGATGAGATTTGGCAAGAAAAGCAAGCTTACCCCGAGGTTTTTTGGGCCTTATCAGATCCGCCGAAGGATAGGCCAGGTGTCATATGAATTGGATTTACCTCCAGAGTTAGAATTTGTTCACCCAGTTTTCCACGTATCAATGCCGAGGAAGTGCATAGGAGATCCCTCCCAAATTGTCCCAGTCAAAGATGTTCAGGTCGCAAAAGAGTTAACTTATGAGGAAGTTCCAGTAGCCATACTAGACCAGCAAATCCGTACGTTAAGAACAAAAGATGTTGCTTCTGTCAAAGTGTTGTGATGTAATAGGAACCGAGAGGAGATGACTTGGGAAATTATGACATGGGAAGAAGAAGATGATATGAAAGTCAAATATCCTCAGTTATTCCAGACTTAGTCAGATTATGCAGCCAGAGGTATGTTGTTATTGTAGTTTCATGAGTTGCTTTATATTCATGTAAATGTGGAGTAGCTGACTCTAGTTTATTGTGAAATGAATACTATAGTATCATGTGGAGTACCTGTATTGGACTTTTCTGTGTTTTAGGGTTTTCGGATAGTCCATATTACAGGGGAGACTCTGCCCAAAATTTTCCAGAATAAATAGTAGCAAGTTAAGATTCTTGCAAGCAGAAGTTAACATTCGAGGAAGAATGTTCTTAAGGGGGGAGGATGTTACACCCCGTAAGATTCTAGCACTTAGTTGGCCTATTCGCATGTTGGTTGAGAGTTTTAGAATGCCATACATGCGAGAAAAGGGCCCGGAGAAAGGCCAAATGAATGCCAAGTCGGATTTTTGTAAGAGGAGGCCGAACCGCGCTGCCCAGATAGGAAACGTGGCACGGAAGCCCCTCCTCTGCGATGGCCAATGTGGCATGGAGCTAGATTGGCGTGATGGCCAGTGTGCCACATTGCCATCCTTCAGGCTCCAAGTGTATAAACGCTTCACTGTTAATTTTCATGACATTTTATAAGTTAAATGACTAGAAAATAGAGAGGATGAAGGTTAACATAAATTTCCGTTTTACGCCGTCAAACACTGTCCAAAGTCAAATTAACTTCGGGTATCGAAGTATAAGGTTGCACGGAGCATTTCTACGGAGTTAGGTTCCCGAAAATCTCCTGGCAAATCGTCATCCCGCCGAGTCAAAGTGATTGGAATTGCTCCAAAATTGTGTTAATACAATCCTAGGATTAAAGTGAGTATTTCTCCCTTCTAGACTCCAGAGAAATTACGAGTTTTCGACCATTCTTCGATAAATCGAAGAATAGTCAGTATATAGACTTAAAGTATTGTCTTCTTCCAATATAATAATGAAGTTAGTTCTATTCTTTCATGAATATGATTACAGTTGGGGAGAATAGCTGAATACTAGCCGAACCTCGCCAGATAATCGGTAAACAAGAAGTCGAAATATGTAAAGTCAGTCTCTTTCGGCAAGATAGTTTCTCCAGTATAGTAAAACAATATGAATCCCAGTAATAAATTGCAAAAACAGTATATCATGATCAGTATGATATCATGGTGGCCTTGTTCGCCGGCATAGGACTCCTTATATTTAGTTGTTTTTGGTTAGCTGTTTGCTTTTAACAGGTGGTTGTAGGCCTTGTCGGCCGGGAGCTGTATTTACAGCCGCTATATAGCCGGTCATTTTCTTGAATCAGAGTTAGAGCTAGCCTTGGACCAAAAGGGCTTAGGCCCAGGTAGTTCAGCAGTCCACATCCTAGTAGGCACCAGGTGCCAGTCATGCCTCCCAAGGTGGCGCATGATAAGATAAGGACACACTAACTGAGGCTGAGGAAAGCTAACTCCTGGAATTTGACTATCGGCGAAACTGAACCTGGGTGTCGGATGCCGTATCATAAATGATACAGCATGGAGTATGCGGTCAGTATGTGGAATATACTGAGTATGCAAGGTAAGTAAAACGGGCAGTTTAAATGCATAAGACTTCATAAGAGTTGGACAACATGATCATAACGTAAATCTCATAATGTGAACATAAGGCCCAAGGGTTTCCAAAACATGTGTAAGTCAATCTTATTCATAATCATAAGAGAAAACCTTTATTAAAGATGACTTCACCCAACGTACATAGTCGTAACCATGCATAAATCATGAGGAACAGTGGGAGGACTTGTCACATGACCGACATTACCATGATAGAGCTTACGTGGTCCCAACTATTACACTCAAGAGGGCAGAGCCATCCAAATCTTTTCCAGTGCTAAGGACGAAACCATGATATCGATATAAAGCTGAACGCCGCTTCGGGGCAAGGGAATCTGACAAGGGAGGTCGAATAAAATATGTATATAACCTACATTGGCGCGTAGTTCAGAGGCACAGGGTTGACTGACCCTTAGCTTACTCGGTTCTAGACACAACTCCCAAAGATATGCATTTTGGTCTACATTGTTTTTCAACAAAGCTGAACCATCGTCTAGTGACGAAGCTGAATGCAAAGAAGAATTGAGGAAGAACTTGGAAGGACTAGACTTGATCCACCTATCAAAACATCCATGCTTTCATGCATGAATTAGGAATGGCTTAAAATGAACTTACCCTTCTTAAAACTGCTATTCAGATCTTAAAATAATGTAGTTTAGGCATTAGAATCGTAGGAATTGCAGAAAAGCCCTTACTAAACTCGTATGGAAAAACAAACTGCCAGTCCCAACGAGTGACTGGATGAGTCGTCATCTCTGGCCAAAACTCGTGGCATGGATCCGTCATCTCCACTTGAAATTACATCATGATTGTCATCACTAAGAACTTAACGACCCGTTACTGGTGACCACGACTCGTGGTCACCTTCCGTCACCATCACTGTTGAAAAATTACCTGGGTTTCACCACGGGCGATGCCATGACTTGTGGTGTTCCCGACGATTCGTGGTGAGGACCCGTTAAGTACACTATCCAATATTTTTTTCTTGCTTTGCCCATCCTTTACCACGGGTGACTTAATGGACGTGGGTTTGACCACGACTCGTGGTCACACCCGTGGTCACCCTGAACTCAAAAATTTTCAACTAAGTCAAACTCCTCACCACGAGTCACTTAACGACTCGTGGCCATCCTAATGGGTCATTGGACGAATTGCCCTGTGACCTAGTGCAGAAAATCTTATTTTCTCCGTTTCAATTCCCGAGTCAGAACTGTTACATCCCGTAAGTTTCTAGAACTTAGTTGGCCTATTCGCATGTTGGTTGAGAGTTTTAGCATGCCATACGTGCGAGAAAAGGGCCCGGGGTAAGGCCAAACGAGTGCCAAGTCGGATTTTCGTAAGAGGAGGCCGAACTGCGCTGCCCAGAGGGGCAACGTGGCATGGAAGCCCATCCTCTGTGATGGCCAATGTGGCACGGAGCTAGATTGGCGCGATGGCCAGCGTGCCACGTTGCCATGCTTCGGGCTCCAAGTATATAAACGCCTCACTCTTCATTTTCATGATATTTTATAAGTTAAATGACCAGAAAATAGAGAGGATGAAGGTTAACATAAATTTTTGTTTGATTACGCCGTCAAACACTGTCCAAAGTCAAATTAACTTCTGGTATCGAAGTATAAGGCTGCAGGGAGCATTTCTACGGAGTTAGGTTCCCGAAAATCGCCCGGCGAATCATCATCCCATCGAGTCAAAGTGATTGGAATTGCTCCAAACTAGTGTTAATACACTCCCAGCCTTAAAGTGAGTATTTCTCCCTTCTAGACTCCCGAGAAATTACAAGTTTTCGACAAATCTTCGATAAATAGAAGAGTAGTTAGTATATAGACTAAAAGTATTGTCTTCTTCTAGTATAATAATGAAGTTAGTTCTATTCTTTCGTGAATATGATTACAGTTGGGGAGAATAGCTGAATACTAGCCGAACCTCTCTAGATAATCGGTAAACCGGCAGTCGAGGTATGTAAAGCCAGTCTCTTTCGGCAAGATAGTTTCTCCAATATAGTAAATTAGTATGAATCCCAGTAAGATATTGCAGAAATAGTATATCATGCTCAGTATGAAATTTAATAAAGCACGTCAGAAGTATTATATCCTGTTCAGTATGAGACGTAGTACAACATGTTGGAGATTATATTATTATCTTATTCAGTGTGTATTATATATAGTTATTTTTATCACTTGAGAATTGATTGTACTGTTTAGGGATGGATTACCCGTATAGCTTCCGTGACCACTTCAGGGTTAATGGCTGTATCGACTCGTCCGCCAGAGGGCCTAGATACATCGCTCTACTGAGTGGCATGCCGTCCGCCAGGGACGAAGATGGGATGTCAGTTCCCCATATTTTGCCATGGTTGGCCTTTATATACCCCCGTGGAGCGCTTGCGCCCGAGGTGTTTATTTAAGGAGTCCTCCAGACTAAGGTACAACTATATTTAGGGGCCCAAGCTGCATACCTTGGGAATCGGCAGGATGCTTATAGCTACTACGTGATGTGGTATGACCTGGGTAGGGGTAAATAGATTGTGATGATTTCACCTTCCGGCTTATGGGGGCCAGGTAAGGTTTATGTTATGCTGTTTTAGTTATTGGTAGATAGACAGTAGAATGCCACGTTATCAGGTATGACTCTTACTCTTCTTAGCATAGCTATGTTGGCCCTGATTCCTCTATCTCAGTCAGTTTTAGTCCAATTCCTATTACTTTAGTGACTGTCAGCTTTATTACTTACTTTCAGTTGGTTTCAGTTATTGCTTTACATACTCTGTACCTGTGGTACTGACACCCGTTTGGGGCACTGCATTACTTGCCTGCAGGTGCGCATAGATGAGAAGAAGATCCCTCGTAGTTCTAGTCAATGATACAGATCCTTTAGCTCCTTTCATCTGGAGCTTGAAAGACAGAGGTTTACTCTCCTTTTGATTGTACCGTATGGGTAGGTCGGGGCCCTGTTCCGACTATCTTATTATTCTTAGAGGCTTGCAGATTGTATCATATTCCCTGTGGTAAGATTGTATGTGATGGCCGGGTGGGGCCTTGTTCAGTTGTTAGTTGGTGACCTTTGTCGGTCACATATCAGTTTAGCGGCTGATTTCATTTTCTTCAGCCATAACTAGATTTCATGGTGGCCTTGTCCACCCGCATAGGACTCCGTATATTTAGTTGCTTTTGGTTAGTTTTTTGCTTTGAACAGGTTGTTGTAGGCCTTGTCGGTCGGGGCCTATATTTACAGCCGCTATATAGCCCATCGTTTTCTTGAATCCAGAGTTAGAGCCAGCCTTGCACCAGAGGGGCTTAGGCCCAGTTAGTTGAGCAGTCCAGATCCTAGAAGGGCACCAGGTGCCAGTCATGCCTCCCAAGGTGGGGCGTGACAAGAACTTAGGATTTTTAAGGCATTACAATATCTCCCCCTTGGGATCATTCATCCTCGAATGATAAAAATCATATAGAAAAGCAGAGAAATGCAGTCATCATACCCAAATACTGAACATACATGCTGAAAACTGATGGATTGACAGACTCTAATTTGACCTACATGACTAAACTAAATTCTCGAACCACAAACGCATCCACGTATATGAAAGAAACTTAGGTACATGAGCTGAACGTGAAACTGAATAGAGTATTAAGGAGAAAACTGATATCTCAAGCAGAAACTAAGCCAGAAGGGAATAAATACTAGTATTTAGCCATCATATCTGCTTCAACTTCCCATGTAGCTCCCTCGACATGTTGATTCTTCCACAAAACCTTGACTGAAGCTACTTTTTTGTTCCTTAACTTATGAACCTGACGATCCAATATATCCACCGGTACATTTTCATAACTAAGGTTGTCTTTCACACTGACACTGTCCACCAGAACAACTAGAGCTGGATCATCCAAACACTTCTTTAAGAGAGATACATGGAAAACTAGATGGACTAAAGCTATTTCTAAGGGAAACTCCAACTCAAATGCTACCTTGCCAACCCGTTTCATAATTCGGTATGGGCCAACATAATGGGGACTGAGTTTTTCCTTCTTTTCGAAACCTCATCACTCCCTTCATGGATTTAGAAACACCTAATCGTCGACTTCAAACTCAGGTTCTCTACTTCTCGCATCCGCGTAGGACTTTTGGCGACTCTGAGCTATTTTCAACCTGTCCCATATGAGCTGAACTTTCTCCATAGACTCATGGATTGCATCTGGTCCTATCATTGTAGCTTCACCGATTTTGAACCAACCAATAGGCGATCTACATCTCTGCCTATAGAGAGCCTTAAACTGAGCCATCTGAATTTTGGAATGGTAGTTGTTGTTATACACAAAATCAATGAGGCGAATGATCAGCCCAACTACCCTTGAAGTCAATCATACAATATCTCAACATGTCCTCGAGAGTATGAATAGTCCATTCTGCCTGACCATCTGTTTGCGGGTGAAATGTTGTACTGAGCATGACATGAGTACCATGTCCCTTTTGAAACGATCTCCAAAACGGGGAGGTAAACGGAGTACCTCTAGCTGATAGGATGCATAAGGGCACTCCATGCAACTGAACTAGCTCCCGAATGTATAATTTAGCATAATCCCCCGCTGAATCGATGGTTTTGACCGGTAGGAAATGAGCCGCTTTGGTCAACCTGTCCACAACCGTCCAAATGTAGTCATATTGTCGATGAGTGCGAGGCAACCCTATGATTAAGTTCGTAGTAATATCCTCCCACTTTCAAGTAGGAATAATGGTATCTTGAAGCACACTTCCTGGTCTCTGGTGCTAAACCTTCACTTGCTGACAATTCGGACACTTAGCCACAAATTGTGCAATGTCCTTCTTCATGCCATTCTACCAATAGACTTCCCATAGGTCACGATACGTCTTTGTGGCACCTAGATGTATGGAGTATCTGGAACCATGAGCCTTGTGCCACATCTGATCTCTCAAATCATCAACATTCGATATACACAAGCGACCCTGATATCAAAGCACACCATCTCCCCCATTTGGAGAGGTCCTCTAGATTCTAATTTTGAACGGCTTCCTTCAACTTTACCAAAATAGGGCCCTCGTCTTGTCTAGCTTTCACATTAGTCATCAAGGATGATTCTGATCCGTTCTAAATAATAACACCACCTTCTGCTGAGTCAACAAGATGGACTCATATAATTCATCCTATGAATTTTGAAAGTCTCAGAAAACGAACCCCTGAGTTACCACATTTGACACTTAAAATCACGCTAAACACACAAAATGTTCAATTGCACCCGAAGCTCATCTAGAACCCTCCGGGCACCAACAAACTATGCGATTCAGTTGTAAAATCCATTCCAAATCGATTGAAATCATCAAATTACCGATATAAGGTCAATTTGATTGAAAGTTGACCGTGGTCAAACTTAGCCTCCTTAAAGCTCATAAATTCCCCCAAAGGTTCTAATCACTCCTGAATCACCTCGACCCATGCCAACTACTCAACTAAGTCATAAATCACCATCCGAAACTAACAAAGCTCTCAAAATCTAAACTCGAGCTCATTAACCTTAAATATTGACTTTGGTCAAACCCCTCAAACCTTCTAAAAACCAAAAATCTCACCCAATCTTCATTGGATCATCTCAGGAACGGTGTCATCTACCATCCGAATGTTATAAATAACAAAATTAAGATATGAAAAGGTTCAAACCACGGAAATAGATCAGTAATAAAAAATGACAATGCAGGTTGTTGCACTTCCTGGCTTGGCTAATAACTGCACTTCTCGAACTCCTACACATCCAGCACCTATGGAAGGGATAGGGATTTACGTTGAGCATACCCAATTTAACCATCATTTCCATCATATGGAACATCCATATGGTTCAAATTAAGGAAATCATGAGCATGATCATATTATACCTTGGGAGCTTAAAGATCAGACCAGAGAGTTGAAACGGGAAAAAGTGGAAATTATTGTTGCAGTCTTAGGAAGAGTCATCCCACGACTCGTGAGGATAGTCCACGTGTCGTAAAGTGACTCATGGGGAAGGCTTGAGTGTTGAGAAAAAGTCCTGGAAGAGTTGAGACCCCACGGGCGAGGCCACGACTCGTGGTCAGGACCCACGAGTTATTGGGTCAGCCGTTGGGAAGGAAAATAATAGAAAAAGGAAAGATGAGACAGTGTACTTAACGAGTGGTGACCATGAGTCGTGGTCACCCATGACAATTCATGAAGTGACCCATTACGAGCCTAGGAGAATAATGGCTGCAGTGCACTTGACGAGCAGAGTGAGAGTCATTGCTCTGTGCCACGAGCCACCAAGTCGTATGTTAGGACCACCTGATAGTTATTTTCTGCAAATTTAGTAGGGGCTTTTTCATAATTCATAACTTCCTAAGGCCTAAACTATGACGTTTTGGGGCATGAATAATAATCTCTTAAGGGGTTAAGTTCAGATTACTCATTTTTCATCCATGCATGCAAAGTAGAAAAGATTTTAGAGGGTGATCAAGCTAGAAATCTTCAATTTATTTCAAACTTCTTTACGGCATTCATGGGAGAGTAAGATTCAACCATTTTCAGGTATGTGGGGTTACGAATGGGTGTTTCCATTCATATACATTCCAATTCTCTATTATTTCATGAAAATCTATATAAAATCTCATTGGATTTTAATATAAAACTTGTGGAATTTTAATTCAAATCTTATGAAATTTTAATGATTTACCAATGTTGTTTTAATTGTGATTTAAATCCTATTTTTTGGATATTGATCAGTTTTTACAACTACATTGATTATTAAATTATTGATTTTGATTTATACTAAATTAAGCCTTATTATGTAAGATCTATGATGAATTGATTTATGATCTTTACTTCAATTGTTAATATTTACAAGACCAACATCATTTATGATTGGAAATGTCGATTTATTCAATTACCCATCATGATTTGGTGACTCTCCAGCTATATGCAAAATCTACAAGTATGTATGAAACTTATGATTCATGAATTATGTTTTAGGCCTACTCACGTGCCTTGTTTCATGGCTAGTTCACGTATTTACAAGCATGCTTATGATAATGATGATTTAACTAGCCTATGAACTCATGAATGTTATACTATGATCACTATATATGTTTTGGGAGTATTATCAAAGACCGAGTAGGTTCGGGGCCTAGGTTCTACCTCGGATCTCATAAACTACGTGCCACCATAGGTATATTGGGACCTCCTCTGCGATTGTCCCCAGACTAATTAGCCCTTTTCATGGTGATATCACACATTCATGGTCCTACCCTTGGCAAGGTACGGACACCCTCCCAACTAGGGTTACAAGTCGGGCTTCATGTGTGCTTATATGGGGTATGTCAGTTAAGAGAATCTCCCACTGTTCCTCATGATTTATGCATGTTTATGACTATGTATGTTGGCTCAAGTTCTGTTTATTATGGATTTTCTCTCACGATTATGGTTGCGATTGTGTTACAAATGTTTTGAAAACCTTGAGCCTTATGATATGTTATGTTACGATAATTAAGATATGAGAATGATGTCCTACTCCAATGATGTTTTATGTGTTTTTTTCATATTTTAAATGTCCGTTTTACTTACCTTGCATACTCGGTAAATCCCACGTACTGATTGAATACTTTCTACGTTGTATCTTCTTATGATACAGGTTCCGGGTCTCAGGATCATCCTTATACGTAGATCATCTTAGGGTGTGCTTTCATCTTATTGGTGAGTCCTCATGTTTCGAGGGCTGTTTGATAGACATTCATGCTATTTTACGTTTCAGTACTTGTCCGGGTTAGTTGGAGGTGTTGTCCCTTCAACCCATCATATATAGTAGAGGCTTTCAGATAGCGTGTAGTACTCATCTTGTGTATGTCTAAGTGATTCCATTTTTTATGATATGTCATGATTATGCATACGTTTCCACTATGCCTTGTGATTAGTCTCCTGCTTATTATGAATAAAGTTAGCGGTATGCTCATGCCATGGGTCGACTGGGTGACTCTCGGTGTTCCTTGTCCCGTGTTACGGTTCGGGTCTACATTCGAATCATGAAAAACTTGGTGTCAGAGCAATAGATTTGCCCTAGATTCTATTATGTGCTCCCAGAGAAATTCTACGCACTGTTCTTGAGAATGAGAGAAGGAATATGGGGAGAAACCAATGGTTATCCCTTCTAAAACCCCTAAATGAACCCCAAACGATGTAGTTTATGGACTAGGTAGGTGGAAATTTAAAAAAATAACCCTGGGATTTAAATTTGAAATCTAGCCGACAAGAACCAACACCCCTCATAATAGGTCGTTGGTGGAAACGACGACCCGTTGAATCTGGCCAAGGTTTCTGGGTTCAGAAACTAGGTTCACACTGGTGAACACAGGTTAGGTACAACGGTCCATTGGAAGCAAAAACTAGCCATTGATACCTCCTGTTGGAATTGGTATGAAAATACGGCACGGGGACAATGAATGGTAACAACGACTCGTTGGTAGAACCAATGGGTCATTGTATCCCCTCATGGTTCACACTACTGGGTCCTGGAAGCAGACGATGGGTAGTCAGAACGGCTCGTTGGAGGCTACCACGGGCCGTTGTTTCCTCCCGTTGTCTCAGGGAAGGGTTTGGTAGATTTCAGAATTTGGAATTCAACGGACGACAGGACGACCCATTTTTAGGATCAATAGGTCGTCCTATGGCTCGCTGTTTCCCAAAAATTCTATTGCAAACCCATGACCCGTTGCAATGTTCCATTGGTTCCACTAACGGTCCATTGTGGGGGTCGTCTGAGTCAGAAAAACTTTTGGTTTCCTGTGGTTTTTTATGCAACGTCTGAATTTGGTCGAGGAAAGTTTCAGGGTGTTACAATATCTCCCCTTTGGGATCATTCGTCCCAGAATGAAGACCAAAACTAGGAAAGGAGCTAAGATTTCTAAAATTGAGGCTATAACTGATTTCTGAAGGAGTACTTGACTCGAACTGACTTAACCATATTAACAGAGCTGATGCAACTAGAATGCGCGTAGAAAATCTAAATAAGGATGATGAGTATGCGACTGAGTAGAGTACTGAGAAGGGATTTAATACCTAATTCCGGTACTGAAATGGGAAAGAACAAGTGAGGGTACCTGATCATCATGTCTACTTCTTCTTCACATGTGGCTCCCTCAACTTGCTGATTTCTCCATAGGACCTTGACTGAAGCTATCTCCTTATTCCTCAGCTTACGAACCTGACTGCCAAGTATCTAAACTGGTACCTCCTCATATGTGAGACTATGCTTTATCTCCACACTGTCCAATGGCACTACTGAAGTTGGATCACCAATACACTTCTTCAGAAGTGACACATGGAAAACTGGGTGTACTACTGCTAGTTCTGAAGGTAACTCTAGCTCATAGGCCACCTTACCAATCCGCCTCAAAATCTTATAAGGTCCCACATATCGTGGCCTGCGCTTTCCATTTTACCCAAATCTCATCACCCTTTCATGGGTGAAATCTTTAGGTATACCCAGTCATCAACTGCAAACTCCAACTCTCTTCTCCGCTTATCGGCATAATATTTTTGACGGCTTTGTGCTATTTTCAACCTTTCTCCAATGAGCTGAATTTTTTGCATTGCCTCATGGATTGAGGCTGGCCCTATCTAGGTAGCTTCACTAACCTCAAACCACCCTATAGGGGATCTACACCTCCTTTCATATAATGCCTGATAGAGTGATAATTGTTGTTGTACGAAAACTCAATAAGAGGAAAATGGTCATCCTAATTACCCTTAAAATCAATTGCGCACGCTCTTAGCATATCTTCCAGGGTCTAAATGGGCCGGTCAGCTTACCCATCGGTCTGCGGATGAAAGGCAGTGCTGAGTTTGACCTTAGTGCCTTGTCCCTGCTGAAAGGACTTCTAAATTTGTGAAGTGAACTATGTTCCCCTGTCTGAAATGATTGCCAAGGGCACCCCATGGAGTCTGACTAGATCTCGGATGTAAAGTTTGTCATATTCCTCAGCGGAGTCTATGTTTTTGAATTGGAGGAAGTGAGATGATTTAGTCATCTGATCTACTACCACCCAAATTGAGTCATGCTGCCGTCGAGTTTGGGGTAGACCTGTAAGGAAGTCCATATTTACTTCTTCCCACTTCCAAGTGGGTATACCAATATCTTGAGTCATGCTCTGGGCCTCTGGTGTTCTACCTTGAGTTGTTGGCAATTCGGGCACTGTGCAACAGATTCAGCGATATCCCTTTTCATATCGCTCCACCAGTAAATATCCCATAGGTCGCGGTACATTTTAGTTGCAATAGGGTAAATAGAGTATCTCGAGCTATGTGCCTTAGCCAGTATTTGCTGTCTCAACTTACCAACATTCGGTACACACAACCTGCCCTGGTAATGGAGCACCTCATCTCCCTCTTGGGAGAAAGCTTCTATCTCTTTTCTAATTACTGCTTCCTTAAGTTTAAGTAAAATGGGATCCTTATCCTTTCTGGATTTGACTTCAACTACCAAGGATGAATTTGACCCACTTTGCATTACCACGCCACCTTCAGCTGAATTCACCAACTGCACCCCTAACTGAGCTAGCCTGTGAACTTATTTCGCTAGCTCCCTCTAGTCTTCCTCAATGTGAGCTACACTTCCCATAGACCATCTACTTAGGGCATTAGCCACCACATTGGCCTTACCTAGGTGATACAACGCACTTATGTCATAATCCTTTAGTAGCTCCAACCACCGTCTCTGACGCAAGTTTAGGTCCTTTTGACTGAACACATACTGGAAGGCTCTTTCGATCTATGAACATATCCACGTGAGCCCCATACAAGTAATGCCTCCATAAGTTTAACAAAAATACCACCGCTGCCAACTCCAATTCATGAGTTAGATAATTATTTTCATGATCTTTGTGCTGTCTGGAGGCATAGGCTACCACTTTACCCCGCTGCATTAGAACGCAACCGAATCTGACTCTGGAGGCATCACAATAAACAACCAACCAATCTGATCCTTCAGGCAAGGTTAACACTAGAGCGGTAGTGAATCAAGTCTTTAGCTCCTGACTACTCTTCTCACACTCATCCGACCACCGAAATTTCACCTTCTTCTAGGTTAACTTGGTCAGGGGAGATGCTATGGAGGAGAAACCTTCTAGAAACTGTTTGTAATAAACTGCTAAGCCCATGAAGCTCCTGATTTCAGTGGGAGAGGTAGGTCTCGGCCAATCTTTCACTTTTGCAATCTTATGAGGATCTACCTATATCCCTTCACCTAAGACCACGTGATACAAGAATGTCACGGACAACAACCAGAATTCACAGTTGCTGAACTTGGTGAATAACTGGCGATCTTTGAGGGTATGTAATGCTAGCCTTAGGTGTTTGGCATGCTCTTCCTCATTTCTGGAGTACACTAGAATGTCATCGATATATAGAGTGACAAACATATCCAGGTACTGCTTGAAGACCCTATTAATCAAATCCATGAAGGCTGCTGGGGTGTTCGTTAACTCAAAGGACATCACCACAAACTCGTCGTGACCATACTGAGTTCTGAATGCTGTTTTCGATATGTCACTCTCTCTAAATCTTAACTGATAGTACCCTGACCTAAGATCAATTTTTGAGAAACAACTGGCTCCCTGAAGTTGGTCAAACAGATCATCAATCCTGGGTAGAGAGTACTTGTTCTTAACTGTGACCTTGTTCAGCTGACGACAATCTATGCACAATTAGAGAGTACTGTCGTTCTTACGCACGAATAGCATTGCAGCACCCCAGAGAGAGATATTGGGTCTGATAAAACCCTTATCCAGAAGATCTTTTAATTGCTCCTTTAGCTCCTTAAGGTCAGTCAGAGACCTTCTGTAAGGAGGGATGGAGATGGGCTGAGTGTCTCGGAGGAGATCTATTCCGAAGTCTATTTCCCGTTCAAGGGGAACTCTGGGAAGATCTTTGGGAAATACATCTGGGAACTCGCTGACAACTAGAACTGACTGAATGGTTGAGGTCTCAGAGTTGGAATCCTTGACCCGAACTAGATGAAATAGACATCCTTTGGAAATGAGTTTCTGGGCCTTAAGGTAGGAAATAAACCTACCCTTAGGCGCTGAATTGTTGCCCGACCATATTAACTTTGGTTCATTTGGAAACTGAAACTTGATAACTCTAGTTCTGCAATCAACTGAGGCATATCAGGAGTGTAACTAATCCATGCCGAAAATAAGGTCGGAGTTAACCATGTCTAGCTCTACGAAATCAGCTGGAATTACTTTATTCAAGATTGAGACTGGCCAGTTTCTATACACCCGGCTGGCTCTAAATGACTTGCCAACTGGGGTGGAGATTGGTAATGGTTCTGAGAGGACCTCTGGACTTATATTGTACTGAACCGCTATATATGGAGTCAAGAATAAAAGAGTAGCTCCTGGATCTAAAAGGGCATATTTCTAGATGGAAGAGACGTAGCGTACCAGTAACTACGTCAGGGGAGCTTTCCTGATCCTGATGGGAAGACAGAGCATAAAAACAGTTCTGGCGCTAGCCACCATCTCTACCTGATCAGTTGGCCTTCTGAGCTGGTCGGCCTGCTGGAGTTGCTGTGGTAGTGCATTATGATCTTCCCCGTCCTGCTCACAAACATTCTTTAATTCGATGACTGAGTTATCCACAACCGAAACATCCCTCCTAGCCCTATAGACACTCTCCAAGATGATTCTTCCCATAATTAAAGCAAACTAGATACCTGCTCCTGGCACTGTGAGCCTGAGACTGAGTGCCAGATGACCCACCCCTCCGATCTTAGCGGACTGAAAGGTTGGGGCACTGGCTGAACTAGGTGCTGGGGCTCTATGCTGTAACTACTGCTGTTGTTGCTGTTGTTAGCGGTTACCACCGCTAGATCCTTGATGGCCAAAAATCTAAATGATCAGTTCTTGCCCGCTTGTTCTTTCTCTCTATACCCTTTAGCTTTTCAGCCTCAATTTGCTGGGCATAAACAATCAGGCTAGAAAGGTCCATGTGCTTGATCAACATTGTTGTCCTGCACTCCTTGAGGACTAGATTAGATACCCCATTAATGAAATTCAGCATGCGAGCCCTTGGCTTAGCTACCATCTCTGGAGCGTACTTTGATAACCTGGTAAACTCCAGAGCATACTCTTCCACTATCTTTTTGCCTTGTCACAAGTTCATAAATTCTGCCATCTTAGCCTTCCTCAGTTCCCGAGGAGAAAACCTATCTAGGAAAGCTGTGTGAAACTCCTCCCACTCCACCAGTCCTGCTTCCCCTGGCCGCCCCTCCTTCCATTGCTTATACCAAATCTTGGCTACCCCTTTAAGCTTGTAGGCAGCCAGGCTGGCCTCGGAGAAGTTGACACCCATAATACGGGTAATCTTCCTGATCTCATCTACAAACTCTTGGGGGTCCTCCCCCACTTTGGATCCGTGAAACGATGGAGGGTTCATACGGGTGAAGTCCCGTACCCTTGCAGCTGCTGCAAACCCGTTCGTGTTCACCAGCACAACCTACTAATTCACTTGATTGGTAACGGTTTTGACCAGTAACTAAATGGCTGCTCTAAATTCTACAATAGAAAATGAATCATCTTGAGGAGCTGTCGAGGCTAGTTGTGCAGGTCTTTTGGAATTACCGTCCTTTCTTCCATTACCGCGTCTGGGAGGTATGGTTCACTGAAACGAAATAAATCACTAATTAGAAGGGCATTTCTGAAATTTAACTTGACGCACAATAAAAAATATAAACAAAAGGGGATTTTTCAAAAAAATCTTGTAGCCTCCTTGTCATAATTGTGGCGTGGTTTAGACCAATAAGAAGGACTCTACTCGATGTGGATTTCAGACTTTTCGAGGATACTCAAAACCTAATTCTCTATTACTAAGTTTGTCACGCCACGAGCCTACACCCTAGACGTAACACGAAACTTGAAGCCACAAGTGGCCCCAAGTCAATACCTGGTCTATCATTCACTAGAATTCTAAGTAATCATGAACAATGAAAAATCGAGTTAAAATATCTGGAAAAAAATCTGAAACCAAGTCTGGTCTGAAGGCCATCTAACTGAGGAGTTGCTAGAACAAATGCCCAGCTAACTCTAAGTGTAACTAAAACTAATAAATGAATGAAAGAAAGAAATAATTCCCTCAGATGATGAGGACTCATACTTCAACTACTGAGGTGAAGAATTTGACTACGGTGGCTAACGGTGCTGACTCTGAGAACCTGCAGCTGTATCATAAAATGATACAGCATAAAAGTATGCGTCGGTACTTAGAATGTACTTAGTAAGTGAGAGAAACATGAATAATATGATAGAACTAGAAACTAAACTAATACGACATGACACCAACAGATATGCTGAAAACTGATATATAACTGGGGTAAAACTAGTCAAAAATGACCTTGGCTGATGGTCATAGATATGTCCTAAGTCTTAGATACTAAGTCTGAAATACTGCACTGAACTGATCTGGATAGAAGAACCTGAGAGAAGACTGTACTGACTAATGGGAGAGTCTCTAACCGACATATTACCACATGAGCTAGACGTGGAGTCCAATGTATGCACCCCAACAATAGGACCCAATATACCTTTCCAGGGTATAAAGGCATGAATTAGGTGATCACAAAAGTGTGGGGCCAATCAGGCCATGTAATACAGTAACCTACGCTGGCAACATAGTTCGTGGAACCTAGGTGCGCTGGAACTCGGTCCACTCGGTGCTAAGTCCTACTCCCACTAAAAACCAATACTGAACTACTAAGCTGATAGCTCGAAACTGGGTTGCAAGACTAGTCAGCGACATATAACTGCAAGTATCCTGAGCGTCTTAGAAGACCAGATTCTAAAACTGGTTTCTAGAATGGTCAGAGCTGCTTATCTAGAAGCTTCATAACCATCTAAGAACAAACTGAAATCTGAACTGGGGTCCTGGGGCATGTCAGTGCTGTACATCTGAAATGTCATGACTGCCTGGTGGACAAATAACTAAATTCTGATTCTAATATCTGGGAGGTACCACTAGCACCTCGAGAAATTCTATAGTCAAACTGATCAGCTGACATTATTCTGATCAACCCGGAGGTTGTAAAAATCTGATTGAGACTAGACTGATGTTTCTGGCTAACACTTAATATTCTAGTAGTTTGACTGAAGCTAAACTAATAATTATAAGAAAATACAAAGTATATAGGCTTTCTGACTGAATCTAAATATCATACAAGTAACTGAATTTTAACATATACAAGCATTGTAGAATCCCCCTCTCTAAAAGATGCAAACAATTCTCAAGAATACAAAGCTTAAGTAGGATTCTAATTTCTGACTTTTTGAAATGTTAGGGATAAAGTTCTAAATTGATGGAAAAATCATCATTTCGACTACAAGCTGGTGGAAATTTAGCTACAACGAACATAAATTAGAGTTCCACATGAATTATTCAAGTTATGGAAATAATATCTTCACTTTCGATAAACTCAGGGCTAAAACCGATAGTGAACAGGGAAAGAGTTTTAGGGGACATAAGGGGAGAACAATCTCCTTGTTGAATTCCCACATACCTATAGAATAAACTTTGGTTAAAATCTCTTAGAAAAATGGAGAGGATTGACGTTTGCCCTAGCTCCTGTTCTGTGCTCCTAGAGAAATTATACACACTGTTCTTGAGAATTAGAGAAGGAATATGTGGAGAAACCGTTGGTTACCCCTACTAAAACCCCTGAATGAACACCAAACAACGTAGTTTAGGGACTAGGTAGGTTGAATTTTAAAAAAATAACCCTAGAATTTAAATTTGAATTCTGGCCAATAGGAACCAACGCCCCTCAGAATGAGTCATTGGTACAAAAGACGGCCTGTTGAATCTGGCCGTGGTTTCTGGGTTTACAAATTAGGTTCACACTAGTTACCCACGGTTAGGTACAACGACACCTTGGAAGTAATAACGGGTTGTTGATAACTCCCATAGGAATTAGTAAGAAAACTGGGCACGGCGACAACGAGTGGTAACAACGACTCATTGTAGAACCAATGGGCTATTGTATCCCCTCATGGTTCACACTACTCGGTCCTGAAGCAGACGACGGGTGGTCACAATGGCTTGTTAGAGGCTACCACAGGCCGTTGTTCCTCCTGTTTTCTCATTGAAGGGTTGTCTGAACTCTTCACCCAACTCGATGATAAATAATCCTCGAAAAACAATATGCTCATATACCTATGCCTATCTTTGCATCTTAAAAACATCATTATAAAGCAAAATAGCATTAAATATAATGAACATTCAAATTTATCTTTGGAGCCTTTCACTTAAAACATCATTTAAACTTTTCTTGGGAGCATTTCTCTAGAAACATCATTTAAAAAAGTAGGAAGACCTTATACTCCAAAACATCTCTTTGAAAACATGTGAGCTCTATGCTCAAAATCATATCATGAGATTCAAAAACAATACTTCACTTTTTCTTTGAAAATCATGCTTAAAATCATACTTTCTTTCTCAAAATTTCTTTCTGCATACTCTCACTAAAATATGCTCGACATTGTAAAAACAATGCACTCATCTTAAATAACCATACTAAAATTATTACTTTATGCAATTGGGTTGATTTGATAAGAGACATTAACCAACCTCAATCAACAATCAACATAGAGTCATGATAAATAATCAAGAGAATGGGATCAAAACCAATTATCAAGAGATACAATAGATATGACTCAATATGATGAATTGAACAATGGTGATTCAATATATATAGATAGGGATGAAGACGATTCAAGAATATAGTCGTAACCCTAGCTTTTATCTTAATGAATTCTTGCATAGATGTAGGGAATAAAGATTATTGGGTATCTTCACTTTAGTTAGCCTTACATACCAGAAAGTCAAACTTATACTCGAGCTTGAAGAATCCTAATTTGTAGAAGATGACTTCCTAGCCTGATTGATGAACTTGAGAGCTACTGATATCAAATTCACGTTGTTAATGAAAGGAGTAGAATTTTAGACTAATTAAACCATTAAATATAATCTTTAAGAATCCCAAAACATTCTTGTTTAGGAGATAAAAATATAGAAAGTTACTAGACTAAACCATAAATCCCATCTTTGATTTCGACCCATCAGTGGCTACGACTAACCTTATAAGTTGTTACCCAACTTGATGACTCATTGGGTCCATCCGTTACCTTTGTAACCAAGACGGTCATTCTCTGGCTCTCTCCTCAAAGTTTGTCAAAATAACCTGCTTAATGAATCATCACTTTTACTGATGAATCATGGCCTAACTTGTTAGAACTGGGAAGAAAGTATCAAATTTCGAAACTTTGTGTCATGACTCGAGTTGAGACCTTGGATCGAGACATGGTACCTAGAACCACGAATGACTCCAAATCGACCCATGACATGAACATAGTGGCTAAAGAACATAAATTAGGGAAAAATGATAAAATGAACATGAATAAGAGGATGTCTACACATGTAATAATCATAAACTGAATCAACACTGACAAGTTGAGGTTTCTACATATTGTCTGAAAAGCCTCTAACATAACTGATGAGCTGATGGGACAACATCCCCCACTAACTCGACTTCTGCACCTGAAGTAACAAAATAATAAACTAAACTGAATGTCGTAAAAAGATGAGGACTCACTAATACTGGCTAACAAGAATGATATGGAAGCAGGACTAATGGCATGGCTGAGTCTGATCACTTGGACCTGTATCATGAAACAATACAACATAGAGTAGGCGGTCAGTACATTGAATTTACTGAGTATGCAAGGTAAATAAAAATGGACTAATGAAATACATAAGAGTTCAAAAGAGTAGGACTTTTCAAACATGAAGTGATAGTAATAACATAATCATGAGGGATTAAGGTTTCTCATTAATAAACTAGTCAAAATCGTAATCATAAGAGAAACATCGTAAAACATAACTTGAGCCAAACTATCATAATCATGATCTTGCGTAAATCATAAGGAACAATGGTAGGATTTGTCTGAACCGACACCATCATGATAGAGCTTACATGATGCCCCAACTATCTCGCTTAAGAGGGCAGAGCCGTCCCGGGCTTGCCACATACTGGACATAAATGACATGATATCACTAATAGGGATCCACATCAAGTCCATGTGTCATGGCTCGAACATAGGCCCAGATTGAGACATCGGACAAAGAACCCTGAGAGGCTCCAGATCAACCCATGGCATGAACATAACATCTAAATCCAACATAATTAAGTAGAAGTCTATCATATATAATAAAGCTGAAATCTAAAAATATCATAACATCTGAATATATAACACACGGTTGAAACAGCATACATGCTACGTTTGAAAAGCCTCTACAATAGTCGATTTGATAGGACAAGACCCCTACTAACTCACTATAGTCTGAAATTGAGAATACTCCATACAACTAATAAAGGACCCCTGGAAGATGAGGACTCACCAACTAAGACGGGAAGATGCAAACTCGAAGATTCTTGCTAATGGAGGGACTGAGCTTTAATATCCGAGTCTGTATCATGAAATGATACAACATAGAGTATGCAGTCGGTACGTGGAATGTACCGAGTATGTAAGGTAAGTAAAACCGCTAAGTAAGTAAGATCAGAAATTATGCATAACATAAAAAGATTTCATCATAAGAGTCCGAGAGTAGGGCTTGCATGCTATTATCTAAAAATATTATATGAACATAACTGAATATTATAACTGAATCAAACTGAAAACTGATAATCATTAGTAAAACTTAATATTAGGTCAAACCTGTTGAAAACATAGTAACATGACTAATGAACATGCATAACTGAAATCATGAGGAACAACAGGAGACTCATTGTATAACTGATGTTACCGTGGTAGAACTTATGTGGTCCTAACTATTACACTCAAGTTGGTAGAGTCATCCAAAGCGTTTCTAGGGCTAAGGACGCTACCATGACATCGGTATCAAGCTGAAGGCACTATGGGGGCAGGGGAAGCTCACAAGGGAGGTCCCTAATAATCTGAACATACCTACATTTGCACGTAGTTCTAAGGCATATGGTTGACTGACCCTTAGCCTACTCAGTGCTAGACACTACTCCCAAATACATGCATATACTCTCCACCATTTTTCAATGAAGTTGAACCATCATCTAGTGATGAAGCTAAGTCATAACATTCATGCATAAATTTGGAATCATAGCACGAGTAGCCTTGTGCTCAAACTATACAAAAAGCTGAAAGTAACGGGAGTCTAGACTCCAAAATTCAAGTGGTAAGCTAATAAAATGAAATTTAGATAAATCATGAAATATAAGTGATCATATAGGCTTGCCCAATGCTTAAACATGCTTGACATAGACTTGATCATTCGAACACATGAACATGGACATGGGTAATTCGAAATCATATTTGCATCACATACATCTCATCATGCTTGAATACAAATATCATAGATCTCAACTTTCATGAAATTTCATGGATGGGAATTATATTTTTTAAAATTTGAAAACATAATTTGTATGCATATCAATTATAATTCAACATTAGAAACATGCTTAGATCATACCATGATTGACACATAGAGAATACACATGTTAGGTTAAAACCCCATAGATTCATCAACTAGAATTTCATGAATTGAAGAGGGACTGGGCATGGGTATGGATGGATACACCAATTCATTACCCTACATACCTAGAAGAATCTGATTTCACAAACCCTCTTGATAGCCCAATGAAAATTGGGGAAGAACTTAAGGAATCTAGGCTTGATCACCTTTATGAGCTTCTAGACTTGTATGCATGGAAGTGAATAGGGTTAGAATGAACTTACCCCTCTTAAAATACACTAGTCTGAGCTAAAAATGACGTAGTATCAACCTTAGGAATTTAGAAATTATGAAAAATCCCTTAATAAATTCACAAGGAAATACCCATTGCCAATCCCCATGAGGGACTAGATGACTCATGCCTATCACCACAACTCGTGGTGTCAAGTCATTGTTTGCACTGGAAATTTGTCAACACTGGTCACCACGAGGGACACCATGACTTGTGGTGACTGGTTGTTAGATGCACTACCCAACCTCTTCATTCTTTAGTCAACCCTTGACCATGGCCAACATAATGAATCATGTGTGCTGACCTCAACTCGTGGCCACACCAGTGGTCACCCCCAAACTTTAAAATTCTACACAGTACACCCTCCTTCCCACAAGTCACTTAACAACTTGTGGTGCACCTCATGGGTCACTAGATGACTTATCCTGTGATCTGGTGCAGAAAAGTCTATTTTCTCCATTTCAACCATCGGTTCAGATCTTAGGACTTTCGGGGTATTACAATATCTCCTCCTTGGGAACATTCATCTTTGAATATGGGAAATCATACTACAAGGCTAAGAAATGCAATCATCATACTTAATTACCGAACATTTAACGTTGAAAACTAACAGAGTGACTATCTCCCAACTGAACCACATGACTCAACTGAATTCATGAATTATACATACATACATTGACATGAAAGGAACTGGGGCACATGATCTAAACATGAAGCTGAATAGTTGCTAGGGAGGAAACTGATACCTTAAGCTAAAAATGAGCTGGGAGAAAATAAATGCGGGCATTTAGTCATCATATCTGCTTCAGCTTCCCACGTAGCTCCCTCAACATGCTGGTTCTTCCACAAAACCTTGACTGAGGCTACTTCTTTGTTTTTTATCTTTCGGACCTGACGATTAACTATTTCTACTAGAACCTCCTCATAACTAAGGCTATCTTTCACACCTACACTGTCTACCAGGACAACTAGAGCTGGATCACCCAAGCACTTCTTTAAAAACGATACATAGACAATTGGATCACTGAATCTAATTCGGAGGGAAACTCTATCTAATAGGCCACCTTGCCAACATGTCACATAATCTAGTACGGGCCAACATAATAGGGACTGAGTTACCTTTCTTTCTGAACCTCATCACTCCCTTCATAGAAGATACCTTCAGAAACACCTAATCATCAACTTCAAACTCAAGCTCCCTCCTCCTCACATCCACATAGGACTTTTAGCTACTCTAAGATATTTTCAGCCTTTCCCTTATTATATGAACTTTCTCCACGGTCTCATGGACTGAATCTGATCCAACTAACGCAGCTTCACCGTCTTCAAACCAACCAATAGGCGATCTACATCTTCGCTCATAGAGAGCCTCAAATGGAGCCATCTGAATCCTGGAATGGTAGCTGGTGTTATATGCACACTCAATGAGAGGCAAATGATCATCCCAATTACCTTTGAAATCAATCACACACTTTATCGACATATCCTCAAGGGTCTGAATGGTCTGCTCGGCCTGACCATCTATCAGTGGGTGAAAGGTTGTGCTAAGCTTGACCTGTGTGCCAAGTTCCTTCTGAAACAATCTCCAAAATTAGGAGGTAAACTTTTTACCTCTATATGATATGATGGACAAGGGAAATCCATGCAACTGAACTAACTCCCGAATGTGTAACTTAGTAATAATCCTCCGCTATGTCAATAGTTTTGACTGGTAAAAAATGACTTGCTCTGGTCAACCTATCTACAACAAGCCAAATAGAGTCATACTGTTGATGAGTACAAGGAAAACATGTAATGAAGCCCATATTTATTTCCTCCCAATTCCAAGTAGGGATGCTAATGTCTTGACGCACACCCTCAGGTATTTGATGCTCAACCTTCACCTGTTGACAATTCAGACACTTAGCCACAAACTATGCTATGTCCTTCTTCATGCCACTCCACTAATAGACTTTCCGTAGGTCACGATACATCTTGGTGGCACCTAGATGGATAGAATATCTAGAACCATGATCCTGGTGCAACATTCGCTCCCTCAAGTCACCAGCGTCCGATACACATAAACGACCCTAATATCGAAGCACACCATCCCCCCCTTGGGAAAAGACCTTGACCTTCTGATTTTGAACCGCTTCCTTCAACTTCACCAAAATAGGATCCTCGTCTTGCCTAGCCTTAACATCAGTCACTAAAGTCGATTCTGGTCCATTTTGAATAACGACACCACCATCCGTTGAGTCAACCGGATGAACTCCTAGTCATGCAAGTTGGTGCACCTCCTTCACTAATTCTTTCTTTTCCTCATCTACATGGGATACACTCTTAATAGATAGCCTGCTAAGAGTATCTGCCACAATATTAGCTTGACCGGGATGATAAAGGACACTCATATTATAATCCTTCAAAAGCTCCAACCACCTTCTCTGACATAGATTCATATCCTTTTGAGTAAACACGTATTGAAAGCTTTTGTGGTCCGTAAACACATCGTACAGATCGTGTCTACAAATCTTCAAGGCAAATGCTAGCTCCGCCAACTCGAGGTCGTGAGTCAGATAGTTCTTTTCGAGGACTTTTAGCTGCCTAGAAGCATAGGCTATAACTTTACCATGCTAAATTGGTACACAAACTAGGATGATCCTTGAAGCGTCACAATATACCACAAACCCATCGGTACCCTCAGGTAGGGTCAACACCGGTGCTGAGGTGAGTCGAGTCTTTAACTCTTGGAAGCTCTTCTCACAAGCCTTCAACCATTGAAACTTCACTTTCTTCTGGGTTAATTTAGTCAACGGGACTGTAATGGATGAAAACCCCTCAACAAATCTCTGATAATAACCAGCTAAACTCAAGAAACTCCTGATATCTGAAGGATTCACTAGTCTAGGACAATTCTTCACCGCTTTTATCTATTGAGAGTCCACCTGTACGCCTTCACTTGACACCACATGACCTAAAAATAGCATCGAGTTCAACCAAAACTCACATTTACTGAATTTAGCATACAATTGGCTATCCTTAAGAGTCTGTAGCTTGACCCTCAAATGAGCGGCATGCTCCTTTTTGCTCCGGGAGTATATAAGGATTTCGTTTATGAACACGATCATGAACATATCTAAGTATGGCTTGAAAACCCTATTCATCAAATCCAACAAAGCTCCAGGAGCATTCATTAGTCCAAAAGGAATAACTACAAACTCATAGTGACCATACCGAGTCCTGAAGGCTATCTTCGGGATGTCACTCTCCTGAACCCTGAGCTGATGGTATCCAAATCTGAGGTATATCTTTGAGAAAAACTTGGCACCCTGTAGCTGGTCAAACAAGTCATTAATCTTGGGGATAGGATACCTGTTCTTGATGGTAACTTTGTTCAATTGTCGATACTCAATGCACATACGAAGAGAACCACTTTTTGCGGACAAACAGAACTGGTGCACCTAATGGAGATTTGCTAGGTCTGATGAAACCCTTGTAAAAGAGATATTTCAACTGCTCCTTGAACTCCTTTAGCTCAGCTGGAGCATTCTCTAGGGAGGAATAGATATAGGCTGTATATCGGGAAAAAGGTCAATATCAAAGTTGATCTCCCGCTCGAGAGGGATTCTCGGTAAATTATCTGGAAACACCTCTGGATACTCACACACTACATGAGCGGACTAGATAGTCGGGGTTTTAGATGTAACATCTTTAATCCTAACCAGATGGTACACACAACCTTTAGAAATCATCTTTCTGGCCTTAAGGTAGGAAATGAAGCGACCTACGGGCACAACTAAGCTACCCTTCCACTTAAGGATTGGCTCACCCGGAAATCTGAACTCTACTGCATGGGTTCAAAAATTGAATAAGGAATAACATGCATGTAGCCAATCCACGCTGAAGATAACATCAAAATCAGTCATGGCTAGCTCTACTAGATCTGTTGAGCTGACTTTATGAAGGACTGTGAAAGGGAAATTTCTATATACCCATCGAGCTATACTTGAATCACCTACTAGAGTAGAGACTGAGAAGGGTTCTGATAGGTTTTTGGGACTGACTCCGAAACTACTAGCAACATAGGGCATCACAAAGTATAAAGTAGCCTCTGGATCTAACAATGCACATACATAAAGGTGGAATACTCGTAACATACTGGTGACTATATCTAGGAGAGACCTCTTGCTCCTGATGAGACGATAAGGCATAGAATTTATTCAGGCGTTGTCCACCACCCACCTTAGTAGATGCCCCTTGCTAAGCTAGGCGTGCTGAAATGGAGGCTGGGCCTGAACCCCTATCATGGCCCTATCTAGCTATTGGGAAATCTCTAAGTATATGTACGGACTTCCCACACCCGAAACAAGTACCTGAACCTTCCAAACACTGACCCG
This sequence comes from Datura wrightii, assembly GCA_035772735.1. NCBI lineage: Eukaryota > Viridiplantae > Streptophyta > Magnoliopsida > Solanales > Solanaceae > Datura > Datura wrightii. The sequence continues at coordinate 154,106,019 of JASDFA010000018.1, forward strand.
AGTGTCTCCCTCCACACCTGCCACACTCTGGAATGCTGGACTCTGTGGGTTTTCTACCTTGACCTCTAGAGCCTGATGCTCGTCCCCTCTTGTCGTGCCTGTATCAAAATTGCACACTCATAGCCGGCGGTGCTGGGGCGGAAGATATTTGGTGGGATTGCTGGCGGTGCCCACTAGGTCTCTACTGGGAGAATTCAAAGCTATTAGTCCTGGCCCTCTTGGACACTATCTCCCACTCACTCACCTGTATCGCCTCCATTTGCTTTGGATACAGAACTATCCGAGGAAAGTCAATGTCCTAATGAAGCATCGCAGTTCGGTAATCTTTGACCAAGTAATCTGTTATCCTATGCATGAACTGACTCACTCGAGCTCTTTGATCTGTCACCATCCCAGGTGCATAGTTTGACAGGTAAGTGAACTCCAAGGCATACTCCTGAACTGTCATCTTTCCGTGCTTCATGTTCACAAACTTGGCCTCTTTAATCTCCCTCATCTCATGAGGGAAGAACTGGTCCAGAAATGTGGTTGAAAATTATCCCAAATAATAAGGCCTGCTGCAAACTGCCCTATTATCCTTCCATTCTTGAACCAAATGTGCGCAACCCCTTTAAAATGATACAAGGCGAGATCCACATACTCCTTCCCAGTCACCCCTATGATTTGGGTGATCTTCAGCACCTCATCAATAAACTCATATGGATCCTCATCCACCTTTGATCCAAGAAACTCTAGAGGGTTCATCCTAAGAAAATCTCTAACTCTTGCCGCCACTGTATTCCCATTCTGAGGGACATGCGCTACCGCCTGTTGATTGACCTAGGTGGTCAAGGCCTGAGCTAGCATCTGTATGGCTACCCTGAAGTCTGCATGGGCAACCTACTCGGGTACATGCTCCTCATGGGCTGGTGGGGCCTGCTGGTGCCCATTCCCATTTCCATTCTCATGGTCATCTCCAGTCCCATTTCTTCTTCCATTAACTCAGAAAGGAGGCATGATTATGCAAATGCATGTAGCACGAGTTTGTTTGATAGAGAGACATTCATTGCGCGAATAGATCATGAAAGAAGGGAACATTTCTTAAAACGTCTCGTTGCCTATTCGTCATAAGTGTGGCATGCTTCATACCTATAAAAACAACTCTACCTAATACAACTTTTAGACACCCTAGGACACTACACAACCTAATGCTCTGATACCAAATTTGTCATGACCCGAACATAGGCCCAGATTGGGACACGAGACAAAGAACCCCGAGAGGCTCCAAGTCGACCCATGGCATAAACATGACATATAAATTCAACATAATCAAGTGGAAGTCCAACATATATAATAAAGCAGAAACATGGAAATATCATAAAATTTAAATATAAAACATACTGCTGAAACTGCATAGATGCTATGTCTTAAAAGCCGCTACCACTAATGAGTTGATGGGACAACACCCCAACTAACTCACTACAGTCTGAAATTGAAAATACTCGATACAACTGATAAAGGGCCCTCCGAGGATGAGTACTCACCAACTGAGACTTGAAGATGCAAACACGGAGAATCTTGCTAATGATAGGACTGAGCTTGAATATCCGAGCCTGTATCATAAAATATAGCATAGAGTATGTAGTTAGTGCGTGGAATGCACCGAGTATGTAAGGTAAGTAAAAATGCTAAGTAAGTAAAATTAGAAATTATGAATAACATTAAAATGTTTCATTATAAGAGTTTGAGAGTAGGGCTTGCATGCTATCATCTGAAAACATGATTGGAACATAACTGAATATCATAACTGAATGGAATGACCCAAAGCTAAAAACAATGATTATAAGTAAAACTGAACATTGGGTCAATCCTGATGAAAAAATAATAACATCACTGATGAACATGCATTATTGAAATCATGAAGAACAATGGGAGACTCATCATATAACAGACATTACCGTGATAGAGCTTACGTGGTCCCGACTTTTACACTCAAGTGGGAAGAATCGTCTAAAGCCTTGTTAGGGATAAGGACACTATGATGATATCAATATCAAGATGAAGGCCCCTTGGGGGAAGGGAAAGGACACAAGGGAAGTCCCAAATAATTTGAACATAGCTACATTTGCATGTAGTTTTGAGGCATAGGGTTGACTGACCCTTAGCCAAATCGGTTCTAGACACTAATCCCAAAACATACATATGTTCTTCACCATTCTTAAATAAAGCTGGAACATCATCTAGTGACGAAGCTGACTCTTAAAATACATGCATAAATATGGAATCATAACACGAGTAGCCTTGGGCTCAAACCATACAACAAGTTTAAAATAGTAGGAGTCTAGACACCAAAATCCATGTGGTGAGTTAGTAACATGGAATTTAGATAAATTATGAAACATACTTGATCATATGGTCTTGCCCCATACTTAAACATTCTTGAAATAGACTGGATCATTCGAAAACATGAACATGGACATCAGTAATTCGAAATCATACTTTCATCACATACATCTAATCATGCTTGAATACATATATCGTAGAACTCAACTTTTATGAACTTTCATGGATGGGAATTATAATTTCTAAAAAATGGAAACATAATTTGTAATTGAAAACATTGTAAAATATGCCCATTAAGTATAATAATTCAACATTAGAAATATTCTTAGATCATACCCACGATTGATACTTATAGAATTCACATATTGGGTTAAAACCCCATAGATTCATCAACTAGAACTTAATGAATTGAAGAGGGATTGGGCATGGGTGTGGATGGATATACCCATTCAAAACCCTACATACCGGGAACAATATGATTTCACAAATCCTCTTGAAAGCCCAATGAAAATTTGGGGAAGAACTTGAATAATCTAGGCTTGATCACCCTTAGGAGCTTCTAGACTTGCATGCCCGGAAATGAATAGGCTTAGAATGAACTTACCGCTCTTAAAACACACTATCCTGAGATAAAAACAACATAGTATCGGCCTTAGAAATTTGGGGATTACGAAAAAGCCCTTAATAAATTCATAGAAAAATATCCATCGCCAGTCCCCACGAGGGACCGGACGACTCGTGCCCGTCACCACGACTCGTGGTATCAAGTCATTGCCTGCACTGGAAATTTGTCAACACTGGTCACCACAATGGACACCAGGACTCGTGGTTACTGGCCATTTGATGCACTACCCAACCTCTTCATTCATCAATCAACCCTTGAACATGACTCACACAACGAATTGTGGTGCTGATCATGACTCGTGGCCACACCCATGGTCACCACAAAACATCATAAGTCTACCAAGTCCATCCTCCTTCCTACGAGTCACTTAACGACTTGTGGTGCACCTCAAGGGTCACTAGATAACGCATAGGTGACCTAGTGCAGAAAATTTGACTTTCTCTATTTCATTCCCCGGGTCTGATCTTAGGGCTTTTATGGTACTACACCATGAATATAAACCTATGTTGGTGCGTAGTTCTGAGAGCATAGAATTTAAGTGAACACCGGGCCTACTCAGTGCTAGACATGGCTCCCAAAACATGCACATGAAGGCTCATATAATAATTGTTTAGTCACAAATTAAGTTCATGGATAGTTTAATCATAACATACATGATCATACTTGAAATACATGATTATCAATGAAAGAAGGGCCCATGAGTCGGCCAAAATCATAAACTCATAAATCATGAAGAACATACATGCTTGAGAAATCATCATACTTGAAATTCATAAATTCATTAAGATTACTTTTAGTAAATTATGTCATACATTATAAATCATAAGTTTAGGCTTAGGAGAATCAACATCATAATCCAATCATAAACATGACTTTTCATGAAGCTGGCATAATTCGGCATAATTTTTCTAAAAAATTGAAATCATAAGTTGAATAATCAAAATAGGTATAAAATCTGCCCATAGATCCTAAAATATTCATTGAAACATGAGGGGAATTGATCCATGAACAAAGCATACAGAATTTCATGAAATTTGGATATAACCCCGTAGGATCATACACTTGAATTCATGAACTTGAGGAAAATTTGGGCATCAAAGTGAAAGGAAAATCTCATTCATTGCCTTACATACCTAGGTAAACCGATTCTTATCTTGACTTTGAAAGCCTAAGATATTTGGAGGAGAATTGGAAGATCTCTAAGCTTGATCTTCAATGGTCTAAAAATGCATGCATAGGAGTTGAATGAATTAGGATAGGTTAAAATCCTCTAAAACACACATTTTAGGGGTTAAAAAGATTTAATTTAGGGCTTAGGATCTTAGGATTTATGAAAACACCCTTAATAAATTCACAGGAAAACTATTCTTTCAGCTGTCACGAATCGTATCACGAGTCACACAATCCTCTTAAGACTCGTGGTATCCTCCCTTACTGACCATGTCCGAAACCTCTAACCCTCTGTATATTTCCATGAATCTTACTACATACAATCCTACGAGTCATACCATCACCTGTACCATCCATTACTAGATAACTTCGTAGACTTACTATGACTCCTCATCACTGTTACACCCCGTAGGTTCCTGTCGTTTAATGGACGACTTCATACGTATGTAGAGAGTTTTGAAGTATGACGCATACGCATAACAGTTTGGGGGTTGGGTATATGAGCATGTCATTGAGAGAGCAAGAGGGCAGGCCTTGAGGGCCAGCGTGACGCGCCAGCATGGCCAGCGTGACGCTCCAGCATGGCCAGCACCCTGGGCGGCGTGGCGTGCCAGCATGCCAGCGCCCTGGGAAGCGCGACACTACACCCTCCCTGGCATGTTGGCCAGCATGGGGTGCCCCCGCCACCACCCTGAACATATATATATGCCTTCCTAGTTTAATTAAAAGTATTTGCAAACATTTCCTTCGACCAAAATAGAGAGGGCAACATGGGTTTTGAGTATTTTCATGAAATTACGCTATCAAACGCCGTCCAAATCCAAATTAACTTTAGGTAACAAGTCCTAAGCATATGGGAAGCAGTTCTACGGAGATATTTCTCAAAAATTTGCCTAGCATATCGGAACCCCGCTAAGTATAAGTTGTCGAAATTACTCCAAAGTGAATCCTCAACGGCCACAGGAAATAGGTAATCATTTCTCCCTTCTAAACTCTTGAGAAATTGCGGGTTTTCATGGAGTTATTCAGAGTTCAATAATAGTTGATAATACTATCTAAAGATATCACTATAGGACGAATTTAGTATTGAAACTAGCCCTAATATCTCAATATAAGGGTCGCAGTTGAGTGGAACTTCTAGATTTAGGTTCGATCTAATCAATTAAATGAGAATCGACATTCGAGGTATGTTAAGGCCTATTCCTTCGGCAAGTTATTCTTGTTGTACAATGATACGACTTACGTTTTCTAGCACAGAGAACGATCCTACATGCTGTAATTAGCTGTTGCTAGTCTATAAGGTCCATGTATATCGTGGTTAGCTGCTATCAGTAGACTATGATTAAATATGTTGTGGCTAGCTTCTATAAAGCACCTTAAGAGTATACTGCACTATCCCTTGCCGGGAAAGAAAGAGGTTAAGGGTGACTGATGCTTGAAGCATCATAGAAACTCCTCTGTCCTTCTCTTCTCTAAGTTACCAGAAATGATGTTTTTCTGTCATGCCTAGGCTTCAGAAGTTTATGGATAGTTGTTGGGCCTAGGTTAGTAAGTTGAATGGTATAGGAGCAGCAGGGCAATATAGCTACCAGTTGGCGCCTGTATTATCAGTAAGGCTCGCCCAGAAGCCATTGGCGTACCTTAATGCCTCCAAGGATAGAATTATGTTAGTAGGGTCTTGCTCTAGGGTCAGCGACATTAGAATTCCCTACTGAGTTGGGTGGTCAGTCTGCCACATAGTGGCTACCGCTAGTGACAGTTAGTTTCAGTCGACGTGGTGCTTATCGTACAGGTCGCTCAGGGCACTACCTCAGTTGTTACCATCCTGATAGAGCAGTAGATACCCTAAGGGTGGAAGCTTTGTTAGTATCTAGACACGGGGCCAACGCCCCAGCCTACTCTTATAAGATACTCAAGTACAGGTTGCTGGGAACAACTAAGTCTAGATAAACACACCTACGAGGTTAGAAATCGCCCAGAGAAGGCATATAAAATCTGAACAAACCAAGTTAGTTTCTAAGGGAGTAGAACCACAGTATTACAGTATTACCTCCAGGCTAAGAGTTGTAATAAGCTGTCTATGGAAGGTTAGGGCTGACTGCTCAAGAGCATATCCGATTGGTAGCAGCCCCACAGTTGTTCTATACAGAGGGAAAGTATTCTAGAGTAAGCCCATTATGGTTAGTTGCTATGAATAGAATTGAGAAGGCAGTAATGAAACAGTAACCCTCTTCAGAATTAACCCTAATTGTATTGGTTTTTCCTTACGATGTTTGGGTTGTTCGATATTATTGCTTACAGAACCATCCCCATAGGGGCAGTATAATGTCCGAAAGTACAAGATTGAGGCTGTGAGGGCCATATTGAGTTTCACCAGATTGAGGCCAGAGTTACACTAGATATGTTATGGCCCATAGTCGACCCAAGGCTCGAGGCATAGTTACAATAGTTATATTATAATAAATAGTCGAGCCAAGTCTCGGGATCAAGTTATAGTAGATACATTATGACCCATAGTCGAGCCAAGGCTGGGGGTCCAGCTACAACAGTTACATTATAGTCCATAGTTGAGCCAAGGCTTGACGCCTAGTTACAACAGCTATAGTATGATCCATAGTCGAGCCAAGGCTCGGGATCTATTCATAGCACTCACACGATGACCCATAATTGAGACAAGACTAGGGGTCCAGCTAAAGTAGATATAGTTACATGAACCCAGATGGCTTAGATTAGTTACAGGAGCCCAGATGGCTTAGATACAGTTATAGTTACTTGTAGAGTCTATAGAGTACCAATAGGGGTATATAGACTAATTGGCACCTACCGAGGCTTATGGGGCCCAGGATAGGTTATTCTGTGTTGCTTGTACCTTCCCGGCTTATGGTGGCCAAGTTAGGTTCTTGTGTGTATATTTGTCTTGTAGTTGTAGTTTATGAATGAATAGTCGTTCAGTTTCAGCTCATACACGTGTAGTGATTTACTAGACGCAGGTTGTGAAAAGGAAAGCTTACAAGTTAACTTCTCACCCTTACTACTGTTCACTTTAAGTTTTTACCAGTTTTAATTAGCTTCTGTTATTGCCTTAGATATTCGATAAATATTGTACTGATGCCCAACTATGGGGCGCTGCATATATGCCTACAGGTTTAGACAGACAGGATTCAGGACCTCTATTAGCAGCTATTTGTAATCAACAGATTGGCCAGCTCCTTTCATCTAGAGCCGCCAGGTTGTAGAAGTTACCTGTCTTTTATTGTATAGTTTTTGGGTAGGTTAGGGCCCTTTACCGACCAATATTCTCATTCTTAGAGGCTTGTAGACCACATTCTTCAGTTAGTTGGTATTAATTGGCCGTATGCGCCCATGTATATCATATTTTACATGTTGGCCATATGGGGCCTAGTATAGCGGCCTGCTTTTATTCCGGTTATAACTAGACAATATGGTGGTCTTGTTAGCTCGCATAGGATCCCTTTTATTGTGATGCTCTTGGTTAGCTGTTTTCTTTATAGTTGGCCTTGTCGACCAGAGGTTGTATTTACAGTTGAGATATAGCCATTGATTTCTTCATTTAAGTTACAAACGTGTACTAGAAGTGCACCAGGACAATCAGGTTAGTCCCGACCCCAGTGTGGCACTAGGTTCCAATCATTCCTCCCAAGGTGGGGCATAAATACCATGGGTCGTACCACATACTATGACTCATAGTGGGAACTTGTGGTTTAGGGAACAAAAATCTCTAACTTGATACACGGGTCTTCCTACGACCTGTACTACCAACCTACGACTCGTAGGTTGAGTGGTATTGTGGAAAAATGCAGATTTTTCTGTTGAACTCATTTCCATTTCTCTCATATAGTATTAGAAACTTTCGGGGTATTACACTTTGCCACTAGACGACTTGACTTCCCGGCTCGTCGAGTCTGTTGATGAGGTGTTTTGTGATCTAGTGCAGTTTCTGCTATTTTTTTGCTTCATGTCTAGAATCGTGGCCGATCTTAGGGACATAGAGGGAATGGAACAAAATCTTCAATATACAACTTTAAGGTGTCTAGAGGCATAGGCTATGAATCACCCTTTTGCATCAATACACAACTGATAGCTACTCGGGATGCATCACAATATAACACAACGAGATGCATCACAATATAACACAAATCCATCTATCCCACTAGTTGGGTAAATATTGGAGTAGTAGTCAACCTAGTCTTTAATTCCTGAAAGCTTTTCTCACAAGCTTCATACAATTGAAATTTGACCTTCTTTTATGTCAACTTAGACAATGGAGGTGTAAAAGTTGAGAATCATTCTATAGATCTCCTATAGTAACCAGCTAAACCCAAGAAATTCCTGATGTTACTTCTAGTTTAAAGTTCGGGCCAACTCTTTAAAACTTCAATTTTTTAATACTCAGGTTGAATTCCCTCGGTGGAAACAATATGTCCTAAGAAAGCCACTGACTTCAGCCAGAATTTGTACATGGCGAATAACTCCTTATCCTTGAGTGTCTATAGAACTATTTTGAAGTGACTAGCATCCTCCGCCTCACTCTTGGAGTAAACCAAGATTTCATTAATGAACACAATCAAACATGTCCAAATATGGCTTAAAAAACTGTTCTTGAGATCTATAAATGTTGGAAGAGCATTAGCCTAACCAAAAGACATAACAACAAACTCAAAATGACCATACCGAGTATTGAAAGTTGTCTTAGGAATGTCACATTCCCTAACCTTCAACTAATGATACACTGATTTAAGATCTATCTTTGAAAATCACTTGGCACCCTGAAGCTGTTCGACCAAGTCATTGATTCTAGGAAGGGGATCTATATTCTTAATATTGACCTTGTTCAACTGCCGATAACGAATAACATGTTGAGATTACTATCCTTCTTATACATGAAAAGGATTGGAGCACCCAAAGGTGAAGCACTTGGGCAAAGAAACCCTTGTCTAAAAGATCTTATAACTACTCTTTCAACTCTTTTAACTAGACCGAAGCTACTCTATATGGAGGAATAGAGATTGGCTGAGTATCTACAACAACCCTCGAATGTCCCTGAGAATAGTCCTTAACTGGAAGTTGAACTAATAGAAAAATATGCATTTTGCCTCAAGATGGACCATACCACGAGTCATAGAATGAATGTATAATACGTGGTATGTGGCTTAGGGTGAGGAGTTTAGAGAGTTTGTAACATGTTAACGGTAACCATGAGCCATGGTATGCCACATGGCATGAAGGCAAGAGTCGTTGTAGTCATCTATGGGGTGAAGTTAAATGGGTAACCACATGTAAAGCCTTGGAAACCCTATGATCAGACCCAAGAGTTGAAACGACAAAAACAGGATATTTTGCACCAGGTCACAAGACGAGATGTCTATAACTGATATATAACCACATAAGCTAAATATGTAGTCCGATGTATACACCCCATCGGCAGGACCCAATATACCTTGTATGGATATAAAGGTATGAACTGGGTAATCACAGTTCTAGGGCCATGAGGCAAATAAAATATATAATACGGTGGCTACGTAGTTCTTGGAACCTGGGTGTGCTGGAAGCCCTATCCGCTCGGTGCTAAGTCCTACTCCCACCGGATAGTCCTAGACTGACTACTAAGCTAATAGCTTGAAATTGGGGCCCAAGACTGAGTCAGGAATACATATCTGGAAGCACCCTGAGAGTCATATCGGATTGAATTTTATAACTAGGTTCTAAGACTGGTCAGAGCTGCTTATTTGGAAGCATCGTGATCGTCTAAAGAACAAACTATAATCTGAAGTTGGGATCCTAAGGCTGGTCAGAGCTACTTATCTAAAAGTGTCATGACCGCCTAAAGAACCACTAAAATATGAAATTGAGTCAAATTCTGATAACTGGGAGGCACTACTGACACATCAAGAATTTCTGTAGTCAAACTGAGCATCTGGCATTTGTGACTAACACTGAGTATTCTAACATTTTGAATGAATTGAGATTTCAATACCAACAAAAAATATGGGAAACCCCCAACACTGATAGGATAGAGAAAATTTTGTTATTTAATTTCTTATGCAAGATTCTATTTTCTCTACATTCAAGAACTAGGGCTAGATTTCACTTTATAGGAACAACCAACAACATAGTCACAAACGGGTTGGAAAAATATCTACAAATAACATAAATAATATTTCACATGAATTACACAAAGTCTGACATGCAATTTCTTCACATTAAAAAGTTTTAGGGCTAGAACTGATAAAGAAGATATGAAAGATTTATGGGGAACAAAAGGGAAGAACTATTCCCTCGTTCAATTCCTACATACCTGCTGATGGAAATCCTAGAGAGAATTCCTTGAAAAATCTGAGAAAGATCAATCTTCTTAACATCTACTTTGAGCCTTTCTGATAGAAACTTTACGTTGAGCTGTTCAGGAGATGAGGAAAAAATGAGAGAAACAGTCTGTTTCCCCCTCTAAAACCCGTGATTAAACCCAAAACGATGTAGTTTATGGACTAATTAGGTGGGAAATTACAAAAGTAACCCTGGAAATGAAATCTGAAAATTGGCCGACAAGGTCTCAATGGGTCACTCGACTAGTCATTGGTTGAGACCACGACTCATTGGGACCTCGTGTTGGTTCCACTGCCTGGGATGAGAAGGTACTGGATCTGGCAACGGGGGTCACCACGACTCATTGGATAAACCAACAGGTCATTGGTTCCTTCTGTGTCCACTAGACAAGGAAAATTGGTAGGCTAGGCAACAGGTGATAGAACTACTCGTTGATTGAACCAACGGGTCGTCGTCTCCAGTCGCTAGGTTCACTGCAGAGATTTTTTGAAAAGTGCTCTGTGTGACACAATGGGTGCTGACAATGACTCATTGTGGGAAACAATGAGTCATTGTTTCCTCTCATCTTCACTGGATGGGGATCTCAGGGATTTCACCCAATGACTCTCACAAGGGGTCATTATTTATGACAACGACTCGTTGTTTGAGTCATTGGGTCCTAGGAAGGACTTTTGAGTTTGGGAAAACATGATTGATAGGACGACTCAGTTTTTGTCACAACAGGCCGTTCCTTATCTCATGGGTTCCTAAGAGACCAAGACCTGCTCACCACAATTGACCCAACGTGTCGTTGGAGCTGACCACGACTCGTTGTCTTAGTCGTTCTAGGACATTTTCTTTTTGTTTTCTCTTGTGAATTTTCTTGAAATGTCTGAGTATTGTCTAGGAAAGTTTTTTGGTGTTACAATATCTCCCCCTTGGGATAATTCATCCTCGAATGAAGACTAAAATTGCTGGAAAACTAGGAAAAGAGCTGAGATTTCTAAATTGAGATTATGAGCTAGTTTCTGAAGGTATAACTGACTTCCATCTATCTTAACCGTACTAACAGAGCTGATGCAACTAGAATTCACATAGGAAATCTAAATAGAGTTGATGAGTACGCGATTGAATAGAGTACTGAAGAGGAATTGAGCACCTGATGCGGGAATTGAATTGGAGGGAATAAGTGTTTGTATCTTGCCATCATTTTTGCTTCGGCTTCCCACTTAGCTCCTTCTACATGTTGATTTCCACAAGACTTTGATTGAAGCTACCTCCTTATTCCTTATCTTAGAAACCTGACGGTTAAGGATCTGAACTGGGACCTCTTCATACGAGAGACTATCTTTCACTCTCATACTTTCCATTGGAACAACTGAAGTTGGATCACTGATGCACTTCTTCAATAGTGACACATAGAATAATGGGTGCGCAGATGCCAATTCTGAAGGTAATTCCACCTCATAGGCTACCTTTCTAATTCGCTTCATAATTCTGTAGCGTCCCACATATCTCAGACTGAGCTTTCAATCTTTCTATGGTGAGTTGTACTTTCTACATAGCTTCATGAACTGAGTCTAGCCTGATTAGAGTAGCTTCACCAACCTCAAACCACCCGATAGGAGTTCGACACCTCTCACCATAAAAAGCCTCAAACAAGGCTATCTGGATACTAGAGTGGTAGCTGTTGCTGTATGCAAATTCGATGAGAGACAACTGATCATCCCAATTGCCCTTGAAATCGATCACGCATGCCCTCAACATATCTTCTAAGGTTTGAATAGTCCGCTCAGCTTGTCCATTTGTCTGCGGGTGAAAAGTTGTGCTAAGATTGACCTTTGTACCAAGTCCCTTCTGAAAGGATTTCCAGAAGTGAGAGGTGAATCGGGTACCTCTATCTGAGATAATGGATAAGGCCACCCCATAAAGACTTACAAACTCTTGGATATAAAGCCTAGCATAGTCTTCAACTGAATCTGTAGTTTTAACTGGGAGAAAGTGTGCTGACTTAGTCATCCGGTCTACTACCACCCAAAGTGAATCATGCTACTGGCGAGTCCGAGGTAGAACTGTAATAAAATCCATATTTACTTCATCCAACTTCCATGTGGGTATGATGATATTCTGAGTCATACCTCCTGGCATCTGGTGTTCTGCTTTGACTGTTGGCAGTTTGGGCACTTAATTGCAAATTCAGTAATGTCTCTCTTGATGTCGTTCAACCTGTAAATATCCCATAAATCACTGTACATCTTAGTAGCACCAGGGTGTATGGAATATCTCGAACTGTGTGCTTCAGCCAGTATCTTCTATCTCAAATCACCCACATCCGATATGCATAATCTACTCTGGTAATGGAGTACACTATCTCACCCTTGGGTTAAAAGCTTCCACTTGTTTTCTGCGAACCGTCTCTTTCATTTCAGTAGTACGGGATCTTCATCCTACCTTGCCTTAACTTCAACTACTAGCGAGGAATCTGATCCACTCTGCACAACTACTCCACCCTTAGTTGTATCAACCAACAATACTCCCAACTGAGCTAATCTGTGGATATCCTTTGTCAGCTCCTTTTTTCCTTCCTCAACATGAGCCACGCTCTACATAGAAACTCTGCTTAGGGCATCATCCACGACATTGGCTTTTCCCGGGTGTTATAGCACGTTCATGTCATAGTCCTTCAATAGCTCAAACCACCTTCTCTGACAAAGATTCTGATCTTTCTGACTGAACACATATTGAAGGCTCTTGTGATCGGTGAAAACATCCATGTGAGCCCCGTACAGGTAGTGTCTCCATATTTTCAACGCAAACACCACCGCCGCCAACTCCCGATCATAAGTTGGATAATTCTTTTCATGGACCTTGAGCTATTTGGAGGCGTGTGCTATCACCTTACCTCGTTGCATCAGAACGCAACCAAGTCCAACTCTAGAAGCATCGCAATACATTGAAAACCTATCTGTTATTTCTTGCAAGGTCAACACTAGAGTGATAGTGAGTTGAGTTTTTAATTCCTTAAAAGTCTTCTCACATGCCTCTAACCACTGAAATTTCACCTTCTTTAGAGTCATCCTAGTTAGAGGGGATGCTATATGGGAAAAGCCTTCCACAAAACATTGGTAGTAACCGGCTAGACACAAAAAACACTAGATTTCTGTTGGTGAGGTAGGTCTAGGCAAATTTTTCACCACTGCTATCTTTTGAGAATATAACTCAATACCCTCAGCCGAGACCACATGACCAAGGAAAGTCACAAACTTCAACTAGAATTCACATATGATGAACTTAGAGAAAAATTGGCAGTCTCTGAGCATCTGAAGAACTATCCTCAGGTTACTAGCATGTTCTTCCTCATTCCTGGATTATACCAGCATGTTGTCCATAAATAAAATGACGAACATATCTAGATACTGCTTGAAGACTATGTTCATCAGGTCCATGAAAGTTGCGGGGGCACTTGTGAGTCTAAAGGACATAACCACGAATTCATATTGACCATACCGAGTTCTGAAAGTTGTTTTTTGTATGTCACATTCTCTAACTCTCAACTGATGATACCCCTACCTGAGATCTATCTTGGAGAAAGAATTGTCTCCATGAAGCTGATCAAACAAGTCGTCCATCCTAGGTAAGGGATTCCTGTTCTTGACTGTGGTTCAATTGACAGTAATCAATGCACATTCTGAGGGTACCATCTTTCTTTTGCACAAATACTATTGGAGCACCCCAAAGAGATATGTTGGGTTTGATAAAACCCTTATCAAGAAGATTTTTTAGCTACTCTTTTGGCTCCTTAAGCTCAGCTGGAGCCATTCCCTGTAAGGAGGGATGGATATGGGCTGAGTATATGGAAGAAGGTCTATATCAAAGTCCATTTCCTGCTCAGGAGGGACTCTGGGATGTTCTTTGGGAAACACATCATGAAACTCGCTGACAACTGGCACTGACCTCATAATTGGGGTCTCAAAGATGGAATCTTTGACCTGAACTAGATGATAAATGCACCCTTTGGAAATAAGATTATTGTCCTTAAGGTAGAAAATAAACCGACCCTTAGGTGTTGAACTACTACCCGTGTTCGGTGGTTCGTTGGGTATCTAAACCGACACTCAAGTGCACGTGGTCGAACAAGTAGTAAGTGGCTTTAGTAAGCCAAGTATCGATCCCTCAGAGACTCGGATTAAGTGAAGTTTGCTTAAGTGTATTATACTATATTTAACTTCTAAATATGCTGACAACAACGTAACCAAAAAGTGAATAATTTGTTTTATAAATTTTATACTAAAACTACTAACAATTATCTACTTTGAATTTGGACTATGGATATAAGAAAGCCGAGGTTATAGAACATGTAATGAAACTGATTATCATCATCAATTGGTTAATCTTTTCTTCCTGTTGCTAGCCAAGAACATTAGCCAAGAGATGAAAACTCTCGTATTTAATCTCACTTAAGAATCATAAACCATCCGACTACATTTCTGTGATCAAATGCTATTCATGACCTAGCAATACAATTGATCTTGGGCAGATTTATATGCTCAAGTGATACTCAAATGTATCATTTTCGTCTTGTTTATTGTGCAAATGTATACATTTTCATGTAATTGGTAATAAAATGTGAATTTATACTAACCAACATGATTAGCATTGTTTTGTAGGTAAAACATGATTTTGAGGAGCTAAAATGCATGTTGGAATAATATCGGAGTTGGACTTGGATGCGAGCACGAAAAAGACATTGGACTGCACAATGCAAAGGGGCTCCGCGATGGAGCCGTGCCACTCTACCATCGCGGAGGCACACTGCCTGGAGGGTGATTAATTTGTCAATTTCCAGTGGAGCCTCGCGACAGCTCCGTGGCACGGAGGCAAGCCTCCGCGTTGCATGCCGTGCCACATTGAGGCTTTATTCCCGGACCCCAGATTTCCAGTGAGGGTCCGCATCCACGCCGTGTCACGGAGGCAGTGCTCCGCGTTGGCCTCCGTGACACGTTGCTTGTTATTCCGGGAAAAATTCCCACTAGTATAAATAGAACACTTAGGCTTATTTTTAATTAATTCAGACTTGGTGGAGCAAAGACGTGGGTTACAGGCAGTTGAGGTACGAAAAAGATCTGGGTTTTTCTCTCTTCCTTTCTTCTTTCAATCAATTGTTTGTATGATTAATACTTGTTTTAGGATGATTATTCCACAAATGAGTGGCTAATTCTCTTCCTTGCTGAGGTTATGAACAATGGTGATGAATTTTGATTATTAAATTATATGGTTTTTCAGCTTCTTCTTCCATGTTGTTCTATTAATTCTTGTTTCTACTGCATTGGTGTGTGACCGACATTAATGTATATCTAAAAAGTCCGATTTCACTCGAGAGAGCACGAAATTGGAAAGTTGTGAATTAATAGGGTATTGTTCTTAACTTGATTTGGGAAAATTGGGTTTTGATGTGCTTTCCTGATAGAAATATACTTGAAAGTCGTATTAGTCAATTTAGGAACCGGAATTGTATTGCTAGGTCATAAATTGCATTTGATCACAGAAATGTAGACGGATGGTTTATGATTCTTAAGTGAGATTAAATACGAGAGTTTTAATCTCTAGGCTAATGTTCTTGGCTAGCAACAGGAAGAGAAAATTAACCAAATTATGATTATAATCAAGTTCATTACTTGTTCTTAACCTTGGCATGCTCATATCCATAGTTTCAACTCAAAGTAAATATTTATTAATAGTTTTAGTATAGACTTTATAAACAAAATTGTTAAACTTTTGGTTACGTTGTTGTCAGCATATTTAGAAGTAAGATAGAATATAGTATACTTGAGCAATTTTACTTATCCAGAGTCTCCTTGGTTCGATACTTGGCTTACTTAGCCACTTTATTACTTGTTTGACCATGTGCACTTGCGTGTCGGTTTTTAACCCAACCAAAGCATCGAACAAATTATTTGGCTCCGTTGCCGGGGAGACTAGGCAATTGGTGAAATTGTGATTAAGTGTAAATTTACTGTATTTTTGTTTTATTTTCTTAAGTGTTGACAACTTGGTCTTAGCCTGTATTTTGCAGACTTGATTTCTGTGAGCACTGGCAAGAGACAAAGAGCTGGTGGAATCTTATATAGAGTCTGAACGTGAATTTCATAGTAAACGCAGAGAAGCTCTACAAAAGAAGCTACAGTTGCTCAGACAGTCTATTATGGAAAACAAAATCCACCGGTTGTGAGGGCAGTGTTAGTGCCCGACGAAGCAGCAGCAAGGCCGGTTCGTGAGGTGGCAATCCCACATGCCAACAATGTACATTCAAGTATCCGCAAACCAGAGCCTAGAGGGAGATTTGAACTTAAGCAGAACATGGTGCAATTGTTGCACACAAGCGGGCAATTTACCGGTCTCCCTTATGAAGACCCACAACAACATCTCCAAAACTTTTTGGAGATAAGTGACACTTATATACCCACTGGAGTGTCACCTGATTATGTTCGGCTCACACTATTTCCGTTTTTCTTACTTGGTGAAGCCAAGAGGTGGTTAAAAGCTGAACCACCAAATTCTATATCAACGTGAGATGATCTAGCACGAAAGTTCTTGATAAGATTTTTTCCCTCTGGTAAAACAGCCAGACTTAGAAGTCAAATTCTAAGTTTCAAATAGAGGGAGGGAGAAAATTTATATCAAGCCTGGGAAAGATTTAAATCCATGTTGCGGGACTGTCCTCATCATCATCAGTCCAATGAGGTGTTGGTACACACATTTATTGAGGGTTTGGAACCCCATACTAAAATTTTGCTAGATTCAGCAGCTGGAGGGCAAGCGCTGGAAAAGACTTATGAGGAGCTGTACACTTTGCTCAACCGGATTTCACAGGGCAATCCAGAATGGAATGCTGATTCATCACGAGGTGGAGCAAGGAAAGCAGCGGGAGTGCTTGAAGTGGATGGATTTACAGCTATCGCTGCACAGATAGCTGCCTTGCAGAATCAGTTGAACAACCACTTCAGCAACATGAATTTGAACCAGCCTTCAGCTTCAGTAAATGCGGTCCAGCAAATGTGGTGTGAAGTGTGTGGAAGCAGTGAGCACTCAGCTGAGTGCTGTGGAGCAAATCCTGATTCTGTTAACTTTGTGGGCAATGCACAAAGAAATCAGCAGCAGTTTGGTAGCGGCTACAACTTAAATTGGAGGAACCATCCAAATTTTTCATGGGGTAGCAACAACCAACAAGGCCAAAGTTCGGGTCAGGGTATGCACAGGAATCAAGGAGGGAAACAGAACTACCAGTCTCAATTCAGAAATCAAAATGCCCCACCTCTACCACCATCACCTACCATTGAGGAAATGTTCAAGACCATGATCGCTAATCAGGCGCAATTGCAGGCTGACTATGTTAAATTGGCAGTCGAAGTGAAAAATAACCAATTAGCGACCAAGGCTCTTGAGTATCAATTTGGGCAATTTGCTACTGCCCAAAACACAAGGCCCAGAGGAGGACTGCCTAGCGACACGGATCCTAATCCGAAGCAGGTAAATGCAGTGACCACAAGGAGTGGTTTGCAGCTAAAGGAGGTGGAACCGGAAAGACCACCTCAAAAGTCAAGAGCAGCAGATGTTGAGGAAGAACAAAGTTCGGATAGGGGGAAGACCAAAGAAGCAGAATAAGAAAGGCCTCCACCCCCGTTCCCTCAACGACTCAAGAAGCACAAGGAGGAGGCGTGTTTCAAGAAATTTTTGGAGGTGGTTAAACAGGTACATGTTAACTTACCTCTTGTTGATGTCTTGCAGGGAGTGCCAAAATATGCCAAATATATTAAAGACATCGTGGCCAACAAAAGTCGTTTGACTGAGTATGCCACGGTAGCTTTGACGGAGGAATGCACTTCCCGAATCCAAAATAGACTGCCCACGAAGCTAAAAGACCCTGGAAGTTTTACTATCCAGGTCACTATTGGGCAGAGTATCCGAGCTCGTGGATTATGTGATTTGGGGGCAAGCATTAATCTGATGCCATCTTCGGTATTCAGAAAGTTGGGTCTAGGGAGTCCTAGACCTACAACCGTAATCTTGCAGTTGGCGGATCGATCCTTAGCTAGGCCGGATGGCATTGTTGAGGATGTTCTAGTGCAAGTGGGCTCTCATTTTTCCGGTAGATTTTATTGTTCTGGATTTTGAACCAGATGCTGAAGTCCCATTTATTTTGGGACGACCCTTTTTGGAAACTGAGAAAGCATTAATTGACGTAGCTGCGGGTCAACTTACAATGTGAGCACATGACAAGGTAGAGGTGTTCGATGTGTACAAAGCACCCAAGCTCCCGATGGTAAATGAAGAACTCTCGGTGATCAATGTAATTGATCATGGGAATGCTAAACAAATGAATGATTCCCGAGAGTTGATAGGAAGACCACCAGATAAGGGTGAGCACTACTGGGGGGAGGACAATGATCGTGAAAAATCATCCATCACCCTAGTGGATAATTGAGCATAAAGGACGTCGACCCGCGACGGTAAACCAGGCGCTGCACGGGAGGCAACCCGTGAAAAATATATTTTTTTTCTTTCATTTTGTAAAGTGTAAATAGATTATGTTTTATTTTTCTTTTTCTTGATTTAGTACAAATTTTTCGTTTTAGTTAGTATTTTTCATTTTAGTTAGGGAAATCTATTAATCTAACCAATTTTGTTTAGTGAGGTGATTTTCAGGTCTACCGGAGAAAAATGTGCACGGAATCGTGAAGGAAAAGGCAAGGTATGAAAAAATGAATAAAATGAATAGACAGTGAGCTGGGGCGATGGCTCCGTGTCATGGAGGAGGGGCTCCGCGTTACCCTCCGTGACACGTTGAAGGTTAATTTGGATTTTTTAAAAAATTCCAGTAAGCCATCGAGATGGCTCGGTGTCACGGAGGAGGGGCTCCGCGTTACCCTCCGTGACACGTTGCCTTATATTTTGTGACAGGTCACACCGGGTTGCCGAGTGACCCGCGTGTTTCCCTTCATTTTAAACCCCGATTTTATTCCCTTTTCCCTCATTTTCTCACTTCTCCGCGACCAAACACCCAAATTTCCCTCTCCCATCAACGTGCCACGGTATTAAGCTAAGAAATTATCAAGTTTTCCTCGGTTCTTCGACTACGAGGTATGTTTTCCTATTCTCTCTCAAGTTTTTGTCGATTTTAGTCGAATTTGAGCATGGGAGGTGAGATATATCACTCTAAGTAGAAATTTAGCATGAAATTGAGTTATTCTTAAATTGATAAATGTTCGGAATGTTGTAATACGCGTTTGAACTTGTCGATTGCATGAAAGATTCGAATTTGATTGTGAAATTCAATTCTAGGGCTTGGGTTGTTGAATTCGAAATGGGTAACTTGGTAACTTGGTGAATTATATGCCGGGGTGTGCTTGTGAATTGAGATAAGTCACTGTAAAAATTGTTTGAATGTAATAGACGACGAATTCTATGGTTTTTGGGAAAAATGTGAAAATTGTTTGAATTGGGTTGATTATATAGGTTCATATGTATATAGAATTTTTGTTGTTGTTTTTGTTTGTTGTTTTCATTGCTAAGTGCGATGGTTGAATTGCTAGCAATGGTAAGATTGGGATTAGCTGTATGAAGTCTGAGTAGTACGCTAAAGTTATACTGTCGAAATTTTCTTTGCGAACGCACTAAGCATGAATTGTATAGTTGTTTGTTTTTGGTGTAAATAAAGTGATCCTTGCCGTAGTATCATAACCGTAGCTAAGGACTAAGTGTGGGGTAAACTTAGCTTAACCCGACCTTAGCCGAAGCGAATATGCATTTAGCTTGACGTTGCGCTTGTTTATTTGTGTTGACAGGTACAATGGCAAGTAGGCAAGATAAGGGTAAAGGTGCATCTACTTCAGGCACCGGGAGAAAACGACTTAGACTGGGCACTGAAGTCCCAGCTGCACCAGCAGTTCCGCGCGGCCAACGCCGCCAATACGGAACGAGGTGGGTAACCGATGAAGGGAAGAAATGGTACGCTAAACACAAGAAAAATAAAAACTTCCCACAGGAGCATATCGCGCGGGAACCACTAGCACAGGAGTTCCCCCATATAGTGCAGAGGATCGAGGCAGCTGGGCTCAGCTTCATATTTCAGGAGCCCAAGGAGTGCAACCTTTATCTAGTCCGGGAGTTCTATGCAAATTGGAACCCGACCATCAGAAGCCACACAATAAAAATCAGAGGGCAAATTGTCACTCTGGAACCCTAGCAATTAAATGCCATCATTGGAGCGCGGGACACAGACGCCTACGTTCTCCGCCAGCTGAATATCACCCCACCATATGCTGATATTAGACGCACTTTGTGTGGGGCTCGATCCACAGCCAGATGGAGCAGACATAAGGAGAGGGGTTACCACCAGACTCTGCCATATTCTCAAATGAACAGGGAGGAAAGAATTTGGTTGAAGATAGTCTGTTCGTGCCTGATCCCAGGGGTGCACATGACTGATGTGACCCGGGACCGTGTCTGCCTGGTGTATGCCCTGATGAAAGGGCTAGAGATTAATGTTGGGGCGGTCATCATATCCGCCATGAAGAGAGCCCGACTACACCAGGGCCACAGGTATGGGTTCGGCGTACTTATCACCACCTTCCTCCGGGGCCTCGACGTCGAGGAAGAGGCTTTGGACTACATACCGCAGTTGGAGCGGACGGCCCTTGATGTGACCAAAACTAAGGCCCCCGATACCACACACGGGCCAGTGCTGACACTGGGCGAGCGACATGCTCGCGACGACCAGTACATGGCACGGATGTTTGGTATGCAAATGCTTCAGCTTCGAATTGGTGGGAGACCAGCCACGGAGAAGGAGCTATGGCAGCTGGAGCTGGATTACCCATTTGGCGAAAATGCCAAGGCTTTATGCCGAGTGGGGCCAGCCTTTGTAAAGCCCACTGACGATGATGTCCCCACGGACGAGGAGACACGTTGGGAGGACTACGATGTGGAGTCCGACGACGACGACGGAGGTGACTCGGACATGGGCGATGAGGCAGCAACACCGGATGAAGAAGTCGAATATTTCGACTGATCAGGGAGTGCCACCACCCAATTTTGTGATTTTTAATTTTTGTGAACACTGGGGACAATGTTCGATTTAAGTGTGGGGTGGGGAGTAGCTAGGTGCTGGGGCTGGGCTGGTTTGCTTGTATGTTCTTTCCTCTGTTTTGTATGTATGCGTATGTTTCCTTGTGGTTGTGAAATGCAAACTGGTCTGTATTTGTATATAATTGTGGTAATTGATGATGTGTGTTGTGAAAGTGGTTTGCCAGCTAAGTCTGTAAAAAATTTTGTAAATATTTTCTTATGTTTTTTTTCTCTATCGTAATGATCGATATTTTTAAAATTTTGCGAAAATATTTTGTACATATTAAAATATTTTGTAAATATTTTTCCATCGAAATGATCGATGTTTTGCAAAATTTTTTGATTTTTATTTTTGGGTTTCTCGGAGTTTGTTTTCGGTTCTTTTACCGAGAATAGTCCCATTGAACCGATGTCATAGTTAGTGACCGTTCCCTATGATGGATGGATGACGACCGTCTTAAGGGAAATGTAGTCGGTAGGAGTAGTGATTTTAATTTGTTTTCAGTTTTTTTCCTTGGTGGATTGCATCACGGAACCTGTAGTTACTATATGGTTGTGAAATTTTGGTTGCGTGTTGTAACTGATATTCAAAATGTAAAAGTGATTCATTTGAAAGCATGCAATTTTGTAAATATGTTGAGTTACCTTGGCTGTAGAATTTGATTCGGTGTGATTGAGGCTTAATATTGAATTCATGTAATTGGCTAATTAAAGAGTTTGTGAATGCATCTTGAATCGAGCATGTGCATAAAGTGTGAAGTGAGGTATTGTTATTCCATGCTATTGTGAAGTGTCTAGAACTTGCCTGGTGTGTGTACAAAACGAAATGAAGGAGGTGTAGTGTTGGAAAGGATGTAGGCATTTCTTTGTCTTAACCGAGAGTTTCTATTTTTTTCTTGTCATACTCTACCTTTTTATGTGATTGTATACCCTAGTCAGCCCGTTGAGCCTTTAGCCGATTATTTCTTTCTTTTGTCCAAAATTGTATAAACTGAGCTTAATTCTTTCTTTTCATTAGCCGTAAAGTCTATACAAAACTCTTAAGCGCTTAAGAAAAGAAAATTTTTTCCCAAAGTGTCAAAGAGTGAGAAGGGTGAAAAGAAAAAGAAAAGCAGAGTGAAGAAAGAAAATAAAAGGTTGAAGAGGCACTTGTTATAATGAAATGATAATGAAGGTGCATGAAAAACCTTTGTGTCATGTCAAGTGTGTTTGATGAAATGGGCCATACTAAAGTAAACCAATATGAATGGGATGATGAAAAAAGAAAAGAGAGAAACAATGTCATGAGTTGAGGGGAATGTGTTGAAAAGGCGCTTAATGATGCTAGAGGCTATTATTGGCTAATCCAATATGTACTAGTTCCATAGCTTACATTACAACCCATTAAAGTCCTACGTGATCTTACATTGCATTTATTTATATTAGTGGAGTAATACACTAAGGGCAAGCCTATGGGTCATGACATGATGCATGTGAATTCTTTTGGGAGAGAGAGTGAAATTAATTTTTACATGCCCCTACTTGAATGTTTGTGTGTCACATGAGCAAAAAGGGGAAGATTCTCTTGAGTTGTGAGGGCACATGCTTGATGAAAGATTGATTTTCGTGTCGGATATCTTGATTAGCTGATTTGCATGAGTTTGCCAATATCGAGGGTCGATTCTTAAAGTCTAGGAAGTCTTGATGTATTAAAGGTCATTGCATTGTTAAGACCATGCATGTTTTCTTGATGATTTACAATATTGAATGATCGGTATGACCGCAGCGTAAATTGTCGCACCATAGTTGCGAAGGTTGGGATGTAATTTGCATGAATTGTGTATTTGTTGTTCGAGGACGAACAAGGATTTAAGTTTGGGGTAAGTGATCTTGGGCAGATTTATATGCCCAAGTGATACTCAAACATATCATTTTCATCTTGTTTATTGTGCAATGTGTATACATTTTCATGTAATTGGTAATAAAATGTGAATTTATACTAACCAACATGATTAGCATTGTTTTGTAGGTAAAACATGATTTTGAGGAGCTAAAATGCATGTTGGAACAATATCGGAGTTGGACTTGGATGCGAGCACGAAAAAGACATTGGACTGCACAATGCAAAGGGGCTCCGCGATGGAGCCGTGCCACGCTACAATCGCGGAGGCACACTGCCTGGAGGGTGATTAATTTGTCAATTTCTAGTGGAGCCTCGCGACAGCTCCGTGGCACGGAGGCAAGCCTCCGCGTTGCATACCGTGCCACGTTGAGGCTTTATTCCCGGACCCCAGATTTCCAGTGAGGGTCCGCGTCCACGCCGTGTCACGGAGACAGTGCTCTGCGTTGGCCTCCGTGACACGTTGTTTGTTATTCCGGGAAAAATTCCCACTAGTATAAATAGAACACTTAGACTTATTTTTAATTAATTCAGACTTGGTGGAGCAAGGACGTGGGTTACAGGCAGTTGAGGGACGAAAAAGATCAGGGTTTTTCTCTCTTCCTTTCTTCTTTCAATCAATTGTTTGTATGATTAACACTTGTTTTAGGATGATTAATCCACAAATGAGTGGCTAATTCTCTTCCTTGCTGAGGTTATGAACAATGGTGATGAATTTTGATTATTAAATTATATGGTTTTTCATCTTCTTCTTCCATGTTGTACTATTAATTCTTGTTTCTACTGCATTGGTGTGTAGCCGACATTAATGTATATCTAAAAAGTCCGATTTCACTCGAGAGAGCACGAAATTGGAAAGTTGTGAATTAATAGGGTATTGTTCTTAACTTGATTTGGGAAAATTGGGTTTTGATGTGCTTTCCTGATAGAAATATACTTGAAAGCCGTATTAGTCAATTTAGGAACCGGAATTGTATTGCTAGGTCATAAATTGCATTTGATCACAGAAATGTAGGCGGATGGTTTATGATTATTAAGTGAGATTAAATACGAGAGTTTTAATCTCTAGGCTAATGTTCTTGGCTAGCAACAGGAAGAGAAAATTAACCAAATTATGATTATAATCAAGTTCATTACTTGTTCTTAACATTGGCATGCTCATATCCATAGTTTCAATTCAAAGTAAATATTTGTTAATAGTTTTAGTATAGACTTTATAAACAAAATTGTTTAACTTTTGGTTACGTTGTTGTCAGCATATTTAGAAGTAAGATTGAATATAGTATACTTGAGCAATTTTACTTATCCAGAGTCTCCTTGGTTCGATACTTGGCTTACTTAGCCACTTTATTACTTGTTTGACCACGTGCACTTGCGTGTCGGTTTTTAACCCAACCAAAGCATCGAACAACAATTCTGGTTCCTAAATTGACTAATACGGCTTTCAAGTATATTTCTATCAGGAAAGCACATCAAAACTAAATTTTCCCAAATCAAGTAAAGAACAATATCCTATTAATTCACAACTTTCCAACTTCGTGCTCTCTCGAGTGAAATCGGACTTTTTAGATGTACATTAATGTAGGCCACACACCAATGCAGTAGAAACAAGAATTAATAGAACAACATGGAAGAAAAAGATGAAAAACCAGATAATTACTAATCAAACTTCATCACAAGTGTTCATAACCTCAGCAAGGAAGGGAATTAGCCACTCATTTGTGGATTAATCATCCTAAAACAAGTGTTAATCATACAAACAATTGAATTAGAGAAGAAAGAAAGAGAGAAAAAACCCTGAACTTTTCGTCCCTCAACTGCCTGTAACCCACGTCCTTGCTCCACCAAGTCTGAATTATGAAAAAATGAACCTAAGTGTTCTATTTATACTAGTGGGAATTTTTCCCGGAATAACAAGCAACGTGTCACAGAGTGCATCGCGGAGCACTGCTTCCGTGACACGCCATGAACGTGGACCCTCACTGGAATTTGGGGGTCCGGGAATATAGCACCAACGTGGCACGGCGTGCAACGCGGAGGCTAGCCACCGTGCCACGGAGCTGTCGCGAACCTTCACTGGAAATTGATGAATTTTCACCCTCCAGGCAGAATGCCTCCGCGATGGCAGCGTGACACGGCTCCATCGCGGATCCCCTTTAATTAGTGCAGTCCAGTGCCTTGTTCCTTGCTCGCATCCAAGTCCAACTCTGATATCATCCAACATGCATTTTAGCTCCTCGAAATCACATGTTAGCTACAAAACAATGCTAATCATGTTGGTTAGTATAAATTCACATTTTATTACAAATTACATGAAAATGTATACACATTGCTAGATAAACAAGGCGAAAATGATACTTTTGAGTATCACTTGGGCATATAAATCTGCCCAAGATCGCTTACCCCACACTTAAATCCTTGTTCGTCCTCGAACAAGAAACATACAATTCATGCAATTTACATCCCAACCTTCGCTACTATGGTGCGACAATTTAAGCTACGGTCATACTGATCGTTCGCTATCACAAATCATCAAGAAAACATGCATGGTCTTAACAATGCAATGACCTTCAATACATTAAGACTTTCTAGACTTTAAGAATTGATTCTCGTTATTGGCAAACTCATGCAAATCAGCTAATCAAGATATCCGACATGAACATCAGTCTTTCCTCAAGCATGTGCCCTCACAACTCAAGAGAATCTTTCCCCTTTTTGCTCATGTGACACACAAACATTCAAGTAGGGGCATGTAAAAATAATTTCACTCTCTCTCCCAAATGAATTCACATGCATCATGTCATGACCCATAAGCTTGCCCTTAGTGTATTACTCCACTAATATAAAGAAATGCAATGTAAGATCACGTAGGACTTTAATGGGTTGTAATGGAAGCTATGGAACTAGTATATATTGGATTAGCCAATAATAGCCACTAGCATCCTTAAGCGCCTTTGCAACTCATTCCCATCAATTCATGGACAATGTTTCTCTCTTTTCTTTTCTTTTTTTTTTCATCATCCCATTCTTGACGATTTACTTTAGTATGGCCCATTTCATTAAAAACATTTGACACAATAACAAAGGTTATTTGTTCGCGCTCTGCTGCTCGGTATATATTATACACCGACACGCAAGTGTACGTGGTCAAACAAGTAATAAAGTGGCTAAGTAGCCAAGTATCGATCCAAGGAGGCTGCTCTAGATATGCAAAACTGCCTAGTTTACTATATCTCTATTCTATTTCTAACTATGTTAACAACAATCCAACCAAGATTTGAGTAAGTTTTGTTTCTAAACTAATTATCTACTAAAATTAATAACTACTATTTACGTTGAGTTTAGACAATGGATATGCACATGCCAAGGTTAAGAACGAGTAATGAACTTGATAATCATGATAATTTGGTCATCTTCTTTTTCATATTGCTAGCCAAGAACGTTTGCCTAGAAATTAAAACTTCCGTATTTAATTTCACTTTAGCTTCATAAACCATTCGTCTACATGTCTGTGATCAAATGCAATTTATGACCTAACACTACAATTCTGGTTCCTAAATTGACTAATACGGCTTTCAAGTATATTTCTATCAAGAAAGCACATCAAAACCCAATTTTCCCAAATCAAGTTAAGAGCAATACCCTATTAATTCACAACTTTCCAATTTCATGCTCTCTCGAGTGAAATTGGACTTTTTAGATATACATTAATGGTGGCCAATCAAGAATGTAATAAGCACAAGAATTAATAGAACAACATGCAAGAAGAAGAAGAAACCATATCAATTATTACCAACATTCATTTCACAAGTTCAAAACCTCAGCAAGAGAGGAATTAGCCACTCATTCTTGGATTAATCATCCTAGAATGAGTTTGAATCATGCATACAATTGAAGGAAAGAAGAAGGGAAGAGAAGAAAACTCTTATCTTTTCTATTCTTCAACTGCCACAAAACCACGTTCCTGCTCCCACTTCTGAACTCAGGCTAAAAACTAAAAAAAAAACTTTTTTTCTTAAAAATAACCTAAGTGTGCTATTTATACTAGTGGGAAATTTTTCCTGGAATAACAAGCAACGTGTCACGGAGGCCAACGCGGAGCACTGCCTCCGTGACACGGCGTGGACGTGGACCCTCTTTGGAAATTGCATGGTCCGGATAATTAGCCTCAACGTGGCACGGAGGCCATCGCGGAGGCCTGTCTCCGTGCCACGGAGCTGACGCGCAGGCACACTGGAAATTGCCACTTTTATTTCTGCCCAGGCAGTGTGCTACCGCGATGGCAGCGTGGCACGGCACCATCGCGGAGCCACTGCAAAATATGCCATCCGAGGTTTTTTCCACGCTCGCATCCAAGTCCAACTCCGACATAGTTCCAACACGCATTTTAGCTCTTAAAAATCACATTATCCTGCAAAACAAATGCTAATCATGTTGGTTAGTATAAATTCGCATTTTATTACCAAATACATGATATTATATACACATTGCACAACAAAAAAGGTAAAAATGATACGTTTGAGTATAACTTGGGCATATAAATCTGCCCAAGATCACTTACCCCACACTTAAATCCTTGTTCGTCCTCGAACAACACATACACAAATCATGCACATCACATCTCAACCTTTGTCACTATGGTGCAACCATTTACGTTACGGTCATACCGATTATTCGATTTTTGCAAATCATCAAGAAAACATGCTTGGTCGTACAAGACAATGACCTTAATACATCGAGGCTTCCTAGACTTTTAAGAATTGATTCTTAACTCATGCAAATCAACTAATCAAGAAATCCAACACGAAAATCAATCTTTCATCAAGCATGTACCCTCACAACTCGAGAGAAACTTCCCCTTTTATGCTCGTGCAGCACACAAACATGCACGTAGGGGCATATAGAAATTAATTTCACTCTCTCTCCCAAAATAATTCACATGCATCATGTCATGACCCATAGGCTTGCCCTTAGTGTATTACTCCACTAATATAAAGAAATGCAGTGTAGGATCAAATAGGACTTTTAATGGGTTGTAACTGGGCTATGGATCTAGTATATATATATTGGATTAGCCAATAATAGTGGCTAGCATCCTTAAGCGCCTTTTCAACTCATTCCCATCGACTCATGGACATTGTTCCTCTCTTTTCTCTTTTTCTCCCATTCATGCTGGTTTACTTTCATACAACCCATTTCATCAGGCACACTTGACCCCAAACGGAAGGTTTTCATGTATCCTCAGTTTCATTTAATTACAACTAGTGCCTCTTCAACACCATCTTTTCTTTCCTCACTTTGCTTTTCTTTTCTTTTCACTCTTTTCACTCTTTAACACTTTGGGAAACAATTTTTTTGTTCTTTGTAAGCGCTTAAGAGCTTCTTATAGACTTTAAGGCTAATGAAAAGAAGGAATAAAGCTTAGTTCATACAATTCTGGACAAAAGAAAGAAATCGGCTAAAGGCTCAACGGGCTGACTAGGGTATACAACATATAAAAAGGTAGAACTTGACAAGAAAAAAAAATGGAAACTAACGGTTAAACCAAAGAAATGCCTACATCCTTTCCGACACTACACCTCCTTCATTTCGCTTTGTATACACGCCAGGCAAGTTCTAGACAATTCACAATGACATGGAATAGCAAAACCTCGCTCACACTTCATGCACATGCTCGAATCAAGATGCATTCACAGACTCTTTAATTAGTCAAGTACATGAATTCAAGATTAAGCCTCAATCATAATGAAACAAATTCTATAGCCTAGGTAACTCAACATACCTACAAAATTACATGCTTTCAAACGAATCACTTTCGCATTTCGAACATCAATTACACACGCAACAAAAATTTAGCAACCATAAGCAACTACAGTTTAGTGATGCAATCCACCAAAGAAACTGAAAACAAAACATCTACTCCTATCGACTACATTTCCCTTAAGACGGTCGTCATCCATCCATCATAGGGAATGTTCACTAACTATGACATCGGTTCAATGGGACTATTCTCGGTAAAAGAACCGAAAACAAACTCCGAGAAACCCAAAAATAAAACTTCAAAATTTTTGCAACACATCGATCATTTCGATGAAAAGAAAAAAAAAAATTTACAAAATATGTTGATAAGTGCAACATCCTTTCGCAAAAATTTTGAAAAATATCGATCATATCGATAGAGAAAAAAATATTTACAAAATTTACAAAATATTTACAAAGGCAACCATAACTTTTTACAGACACACATCATTAGCCACAAACAAATATATACACATCATTCACAAATCAGTTCACAACAACAGGGAAAGCACAGACATACACAAACGTCAAGGAAGAATATACAGCAGATTTAGAGCCTATGACCCAGCACCTAACTACTCCCCACCCCCCACTGAAATCGAACACTGTCCTCAGTGTTCACAAAAATACAAAGCACAAAATTTTGGGTGGTGAAACTCCCTGCTCAGTCGAAATATTCGACTTCCTCATCCGGTGTTGCGGCCTCGTCGCCCATATCTAAATCAGCTCCCTCGCCGTCATCGGACTCCACATCAGAGTCCTCACGATGTGTCTCCTCATCAGTAGGGACGTCGTCATCAGTCGGCTCCACAAAGGCTGGCCCCACCTTTCATAAAGCTCTGGCGTTCTCGCCAAAAGGGTAGTCCAGCTGCAGCTGCCATAATTCATCCTCGGTGGCTGGTCTCCCACCTATCCGTAGCTGCAGCATCTGCATACCGAACATACGGGCCATATACTGGTCGTCACGAGCATGTCGCTCGCCCAGAGTCAGCACAGGTCCGTGTGTAGTGTCGGGGGCCTTGGTCTTTGTCACATCAAGGGCCCGCCGCTCCAACTGTGGAATGTAATCCAAGGCTTCTTCCTCAACGTCGAGGCCTCGGAGGAAGGTGGTGATGAGTCCGCCAAACCCGTATCTGTGGCCCTGGTGTAGTCTGGCTCTCTTCATGGCGGATATTATAACCGCCCCCACATTAATCTCAAGCCCTTTCATAAGGGCATACACCAGGCAGACACGGTCCCGGGTCACGTCTGTCATATGTACTCCCGTGATCAAACACGAACATACAATTTTTAGCCAGATTCTGGCCTCCCTGTTCATCTGCGAATAAGGCAGAGTCTGGTGGTAACCCCTCTCTTTGTGTCTACTCCATCGGGCTGTGGATCGAGCCCCGCACAACGTACGTCTGATGTCGGCGTACGGTGGGGTGATGTTGAGCTGGCGGAGAACGTGGGCGTCTGTGTCCCGCGCTCCAACGATGGCATTCAGCTGCTGGGGTTCCAGAGTGACAATTTGCCCTCTGATTTTAATAGTGTGGCTTCTGATGGCCGGGTTCCAGTTGGCATAAAATTCCCGGACCAGGTGAAGGTTGCACTCCTTGGGATCCTGAAAAATAAAGCTGAGCCCAGCTGCTTCAATCCTCTGTACGATGCGAGGGAACTCCTGTGCAAGTGGTTACCTTGCAATATGTTCCTCCGGGAAGTACTTGTTCTCCTTATGCTTTGCGTACCACTTCTTCCCTTCATCGGTAACCCATCGTGTTCTGTATCGGCGGTGTTGACCGCGTGGAACAGCAGGTGCAGCTGGGACAGCAGTGCCCAGTCTCATTCTCTTTCTGCCGGTGCCTGAGGTTGAAGCACCCTTGCCTTTATCTTGTCGGCTGGCCATTGTACCTGTCAATTTACACAGACAAGCACAACGTTAAGCTAAAAACTTGTTAGTTTTGGCTAAGGTCGGGTTAAACAAAATTTACCCCACACTTAGTCTTTAACAATATTTACAACATGTTAGCAAGGATAGATCTATTTACACCCCAAACACAATCACTATAAACATATTGCTTAGTGCGTTCACAAAAATTCGATAGCATAACGGCTAGCGAACTACTCAGACTTCATACAGCTAACCCAATCCTACCATCGACAGTTATTCACCCATGGCACTTAGCAACAATAACAACAACCAAATAGAAACAGCAATACAAACATTTTATATACACTAATCTAAGCAATTCAACCAATTCACATATTACGCAATGTCCCACTAAAAATCGAGAATTAGTCGTCTTTCACCAATTATACAATATTTACCACGACTTATCTCAAATAATAAACACACCCCGGCATCAATTTCGTCAAACTATCAAGTTACCCAAGTTAAAATACAACAACCCCAAGCCCTAGAACTCAATTCGACAATCAACAATGAATTATTCAATCAATCGATAAGTTCACCCGTCAACTACAACAATCCGAACACAATCAATCGCAAAATAATTCACGTCATGTTTAATTTCTACCTAGGGTGATATATCTCACCTCACATGCTCAAAATCAACAAAAATCGCCACAAATTTGAGATAGACGATGAAAACATACCTTGGAATTGAAGAATCGATAAAGACTTGACGTTTTCCTTGCCTCTTAACGTGGCACGGAGCTTGGGGGTAAGGGAATGGGTGTTTGGTCGCGGAGGGAAGAGGGAATGGGGAAAATAGGGGCGAAATCGGGGGTTTTTTATTAAGAAAACACGCGGGTCACCCAGAAACCCGGTGTGAACTGGCACTGGGATAAGGGCAACGTGTCACGGAGGGTAACGCGGAGGCCCTCCTCTGTGACACGGAGCCAACGCGTTGGCTTACTGGAATTTTTAAAAAATTCCAAATTTGCCTTCAACGTGTCACGGAGGCCAACGCGGAGCATTGCCTCCGTGAAACGGCGCCAAGGCGCCAGTGCTCTGTTTCACTATCAAATTTTATTTTTCATACCTCGCCTCGTTTTCTCGATTCCACGTATTTTTCCTCCGGTATACCTGAAAATCACCTCACTAAACAAAAATTGGTTAAATGACTAGATTCCCTACTAAAAGAATAAAAATTACTAATTAAAATGCACATTTAAACCTAGTCGAGAAAAAGAAGAGAAAATAAAATAAAAGAAAAACTTTACACTAAGGAAAAAGAAAGAAAAATATTTTTCACGGGTTGCATCCTGTGCAGCGCCTGGTTTAACGTCGCGGCTCGACAGCCTTTACGCTCAATTTTCTACTAGGGAGATGGACGATTTGACCCGATCATGGTCATCTCCCCAGTAGTTCTCAACCTTGTCTGGTGGCCTATCTAGTAACTCTCGGGAATCACTCAATCCATTTGCATTCCCATGATCAATCACGTTGATCACCGAGAGTTCCTTATAGACAGTCGGAAGCTTAGGTGCCTTGTACACGTCGAACACCTCAACCTTGTCGTGTGCTCGCATCGTGAGTTGACCCGCAGCTACATCGATCAATGCCTTTCCGGTTGCCAAAAATGGTCGTCCCAAAATAAATGGGACTTCTGCATCTGGCTCAAAATCCAGAACAATGAAATCTACCGGAAAAATGAGGGAGCCTACCTGCACTAGCACATCCTCCACAATGCCATCCGGCTTAGCTAAAGACCTATCTGCTAGCTGCAAGATCACTGTTGTAGGTCTAGGACTCCCTAGCCCTAACTTTCTGAATACCGAAGATGGCATCAGATTTATACTTGCCCCCAAGTCGCATAACCCACGAGCTCGGATACTTTGCCCAATCGTCAGCTGGATAGTAAAACTTCCAGGATCCTTCAGTTTAGTGGGCAACCTGTTCTGAATACGGGATGTGCTTTCCTCCGTTAAAGCCACCGTGGCATACTCGGTCAAGCAACTTTTGTTGGCCACGATGTCTTTGATATACTTTGCATATTTTGGAACACCCTGCAAGACATCAATAAGAGGTAAGTTAACATGTACCTGTTTAAGTACCTCCATGAATTTCTAGAAACACGCCTCCTCCTTGTGTTTCTTAAGTCGTTGAGGGAACGGGGGTGGAGGCCTTGTTGGTTCAGCTTCTTTGGTCTTCCCCGTATCTGAGGTTTGTTCTCCCTCAACATCTGCTGCTCCTGACTTCTGAGGCGGTCTTTCCGGTTCCACCTCCTTTAATTGTAAACCACTCCTCGTGGTCACTGCATTTACCTGCTTAGGATTGGGATCCGTGTCGCTAGGTAGTCCTCCCCTTGGTCTAGTATTTTGGGTACTGACAAATTGCCCAAACTGATATTCAAGAGCCTTGGTTGCCAATTTATTGTTCTTTACTTCGGCCGCCAGTTTGACATAGTCAGCCTGCAATTGTGTCTGGTTGGCAATCATGGTCTTGAACATTTCCTCAATAGTCGGTGATGGTGGTGGAGGAGGGGCATTGTGATTTCTAAACTGATTCTGATAGCCTTGTTGCCCTCCTTGGTTTCTGTGCATACCCTGCCCTGAACCCTGGCCTTGTTGATTGTTGCTACCCCACGAAAAATTTGAATGATTCCTCCAATTCGAGTTGTAGCCACCACCAAACTGCTGTTGATTCCTCTGTGCATTGCCCACAAAGTTGACAGAATCAGGATTTGCACCACATCATTCAGCTGAATGCTCACTACTACCACACACTTCATACCACATCTGTTGGACTGAGTTGACTGAGGCTGAAGGCTGGTTCAAATTCATATTGCTGAAGTGAGTGTTTAACTGATTTTGCAAAGCAGCTATCTGTGCAGCAATAGCTGTGAATCCATCCACTTCAAGCACTCCCGCTGCTTTCCTTGCTCCACTTCTTGAAGAATCTGCATTCCATTCCGGATTGCCTTGTGAAATTCGGTTGAGCAAAGTGTACAGCTCCTCATAAGTCTTCTCCAGCGCTTGCCCTCCAGCTGCTGAGTCTAACAAAATTTTAGTGTGGGGTTCCAAACCCTCAATAAAAGTGTGGACCAACACCTCATTTGACTGATGATGATGAGGACAGTCCCGCAACATGGACTTGAATCTTTCCCAGGCTTGATAAAGATTTTCTCCTTCCCTCTGTTTAAAACTTAGAATCTGACTTCTAAGTTTAGCTGTTTTACCTGAAGGGAAAAATCTGATCAAGAACTTCTTTGCAAGATCATCCCACGTTGATATAGAGTTGGGTGGTTCAGCTTTTAACCACCTATTGGCTTCACCAAGTAATTAAAATGGAAATAAGGTGAGCCGAACATAATCAGGTGACACTCCAGCGGGGATGTAAGTGTCACTTATCTCCAAAAAGTTCTGGAGATGTTGTTGCGGATCTTCGTGAGGGAGACTGGTAAACTGCCCGCTAGTGTGCAAAAGTTGCACCATATTTTGCTTTAACTCAAATCTCCCCCCAGGCTCTGGTTTGCGGATGCTGGAATGTACATTATTAGCGTGTGGGATTGCCACCTCGCGAACCGGCCTGGCTACTACTTCCTCGGGCACTAACACTGCCCGCACAACTGGTGGATTGGGTTGCTCCATCATAGACTGTTTGAGCAACTGCAACTTCTTCCGAAGAGCTTCTCTACGTTGACTATGCAATTCACGTTCTGGCTCTAAGTAAGATTCCACCAGCTCCTTGTCCCTTGCCAGTGTTCACAGAAATAAAAATCTGCAAAATACAGGCTAAGACCAAGTTGTTAACACTTAAGAAAATAAAAATACAAATACAGTAAATTTACACTAAACAAAATTTTACAAATCGCCTAGCCTCCCCGGCAACGGCGCCAAAAACTTGTTCGCGCTCTGCTGCTCGGTATATATTATAAACCGACACGCAAGTGTACGTGGTCAAACAAGTAATAAAGTGGCTAAGTATCCAAGTATCGATCTAAGGAGGCTGCTCTAGATATGCAAAACTGCCTAGTTTACTATATCTCTATTCTATTTCTAACTATGTTAACAACAATCCAACCAAGATTTGAGTAAGTTTTGTTTCTAAACTAATTATCTACTAAAATTAATAACTACTATTTACGTTGAGTTTAGACAATGGATATGCACATGCCAAGGTTAAGAACGAGTAATGAACTTGATAATCATGATAATTTGGTCATCTTCTTCTTCATATTGCTAGCCAAGAACGTTTGCCTAGAAATTAAAACTTCCGTATTTAATTTCACTTTAGCTTCATAAACCATTCGTCTACATGTCTGTGATCAAATGCAATTTATGACCTAACACTACAATTCCGGTTCCTAAATTGACTAATACGGCTTTCAAGTATATTTCTATCAAGAAAGCACATCAAAACCCAATTTTCCCAAATCAAGTTAAGAACAATACCCTATTAATTCACAACTTTCCAATTTCATGCTCTCTCGAGTGAAATTGGACTTTTTAGATATACATTAATGGTGGCAAATCAAGAATGTAATAAGCACAAGAATTAATAGAACAACATGCAAGAAGAAGAAGAAACCATATCAATTATTACCAACATTCATTTCACAAGTTCAAAACCTCAGCAAGAGAGGAATTAGCCACTCATTCTTGGATTAATCATCCTAGAATGAGTGTGAATCATGCATACAATTGAAGGAAAGAAGAAGGGAAGAGAAGAAAAATCTTATCTTTTCTATTCTTCAACTGCCACAAAACCACGTTCCTGCTCCCACTTCTGAACTTAGGCTAAAAACTAAAAAAAAAAACTTTTTTTCTTAAAATTAACCTAAGTGTGCTATTTATACTAGTGGGAAATATTTCCCGGAATAACAAGCAACGTGTCACGGAGGCCAACGCGGAGCACTGCCTCCGTGACACGGCGTGGACGCGGATCCTCTCTGGAAATTGCATGGTCCGGATAATTAGCCTCAACGTGGCACGGAGGCCATCGCGGAGGCCTGTCTCCGTGCCACGGAGCTGACGCGCAGGCACACTGGAAATTGCCACTTTTATTTCTGCCCAGGCAGTGTGCTACCGCGATGGCAGCGTGGCACGGCACCATCGTGGAGCCACTGCAAAATATGCCATCCGAAGTCGTTTCCACGCTCGCATCCAAGTCCAACTCCGACATAGTTCCAACACGCATTTTAGCTCTTAAAAATCACATTATCCTGCAAAACAAATGCTAATCATATTGGTTAGTATAAATTCGCATTTTATTACCAAATACATGATATTATATACACATTGCACAACAAACAAGGTAAAAATGATACGTTTGAGTATCATATAAATCTGCCCAAGATCATTATTCATGCACCTTCATTAGCATTTATTTATAGCAAGTGCACCTTCAACCTTTTCTTTTCTTTCCTCACTCTGCTTTTCTTTTTCTTTTCACCATTCTCACTCTTTGACACTTTGGGAACATTATTTTCTCTTCTTAAGCGCTTAAGAGTTTTGTATAGACTTTACGGTTAATGAAAAGAAAGAATTAAGCTCGGTTTATACTTTTTGGACAAAAGAAAGAAATAATAGGCTAAAGGCTCAAAGGGCTGACTAGGGTATACAATCACATAAAGGGGGAGTATGACAAGAAAGAAAAAATATAGAAACTCTCGGTTAAAACAAAGAAATGCCTACATCCCTTCCTACAATACACCTCCTTCATTTCGTTTTGTCCACACACCAGGCAAGTTCTAGACACTTCACAATAGCATGGAATAACAATACCTCACTTCACACTTTATGCACATGCTCGATTCAAGATGTATTCATAGACTCTTCAATCAACTAATTACATTAATTCCAACATTAAGCCTCAATCACACCGAATCGAACTCTACAGCCTAGGTATCTCAACATATTTACAAAAGTGCATGCTTTCATATGAATCACATTTGCATTTTGAATATCATGTACAACATGCAACCAACAATTCACAACTATATAGTAACTACAAGTTCCGGGATGCAATCCACCAAAGAAAAAAACTGAAAATAAATTAAAATAACTACTCCTATCGACTACATTTCCCTTAAGACGGTCGCCATCCATCCATCATAGGGAACGGTCACTAACTATGACGTCGGTTCAATGGGACCATTCTCAGTAAAAGAACCGAAAACAAACACCGAGAAACCCAAAATAAAAAAAAAATTGAAAAATTTTGCAAAACATCGATCATTTCGATAGAAAAATATTTACAAAAATTTTAAATATGAACAAAATATTTTCACAAAATATTTTTTTTAAAAAAATATCGATCATTTCGATAAGAAAAACTATTTACAAAAAAATTTTACAGACTCAGCTGGCAACATTCCACAACACACATCAATTCCACAAATATTTACAAATACAGAACAGATTGAAAATTCACAAACACAGGGAATACAGAGGGAAAACATACAAGCAAACCAACCTAGCCCAGCACCTAACTACTCCCACCCCACACTTAAACCGAACACTGTCCCCAGTGTTAACAAAAATAAAATTGCACAAAATCGGGTGGTGGAACTCCCTAATCAGTCAAAGTATTCCACTACTTCATCAGGTGCTGCTGCCTCATCTCCCATGTCCGAGTCGCCTCCGTCGTTGTCATCAGACTCCACATCGGAGTCCTCCCAACTTGTCTCCTCGTCCGTGGGGACGTCATCGTCAGTGGGCTCTACAAAGGCTGGCCCCACTCGGCATAGAGCCCTGGCGTTTTCGCCAAACAGGTAATCTAGCTCGAGCTGCCATAACTCTTCCTCCGTGGCTGGTCTCCCACCTATCCTGAGCTGGAGCATTTGCATCCCATACATCCACGCCATGTACTGGTCATCACGAGCATGTCGCTCGCCAAGTGTCAGCACTGGCCCGTGGGTGGTGTCGGGAGCCTTAGTTTTGGTCACATCCAAGGCCCGCCGCTCCAACTGCGGGATATAATCCAAAGCCTCCTCCTCGACGTCGAGGCCTCTGAGAAAGGTGGTGAGTAGTCCACCGAAACCATACCTGTGGCCCTGGTGCAATCGGGCTCTCTTCATGGCGGATATGATGACCGCCCCGACATTAATCTCCAACCCTTTCATCAGGGCGTACACCAGGCAAACACGGTCTCGGGTCACATCAGTCATGTGTACCCCCGGGATTAGGCACGAGCAGACTATCTTCAGCCAGATTTGGGCTTCCCTGTTCATCTAAGAATATGGTAGAGTCTGGTGGTAGCCCCTTTCTTTGTGTCTGCTCCATCTAGCTGTGGATCGAGCCCCACACAGTGTGCGTCTGATGTCGGCATACGGTGGGGTAATGTTCACCTGGCGAAGAACGTGGGCGTCTGTGTCCCGCGCTCTGATGATGGCATTGAGTTGGTGGGGTTCCAGAGTGACTTTCTGCCCTCTGATCTTGATGGTGTGGCTTCTGATTGACGGGTTCCAATTTGCATAGAACTCCCGGACCAGGTGCAAGTTGCATTCTTTGGGCTCCTGAAATATGAAACCGAGCCCAGCTGCCTCGATCCGGTGAACCATTCTGGGGAACTCCTGTGCTAATGGCTCCCGTGCTATATGCTCTTTGGGGAAATATTTATTCTCTTTGTGCTTGGCATACCACTTTTTCCCTTCGTCAGTCACCCATCTCGTTTCGTATTGGCGGCACTGGCTGCGTGGAACTGCTGGTGCAGCTGGGACTGCTGTGCCCAGTCTGAGTCTTTTCCTTCCGGTGCCTGAAGTTGATGCACCCTTACCTTTATCTTGCCTGCTTGCCATTTAGCCTGTCAACACAAGTAAACAAGCTCAATGTTAAGCTAAATAGATATTAACTTCAGCTAATGTCGGGTTACGCTAAATGTACCCCACACTTATTCCTTAGCTACAGTTATAATACTACGGCAAGAATAACTTTATTTACACCAAACAACCACTATACAATCATGCTTAGGGCGCTCGAATGAAAATTCGATGGTATAACTTCTGCGTACTACTCAGACTTCGTACAGCTAATCCCAATCACTACCATCGCTAGCATTTTAACCATCGCACTTAGCAAAGAAAAACAACGAAACAAAAACAATCAACAAAAATTCTATACACATGAACCTATACAACCAACCAAGTTTGAACAAATTTCAACATTTTCCCAAACCCGAGAATTTGTCGTCAATTAACATTCAAACAGTTTGTACAACGACTCATCTCATTTAACAAGTGCACCTCGGCATAAAATTCACGAAATTAACACATTACCAACTTCAAATTCAACAACAAAGCCCTAGAATTGATTTCTTCCATCAAATTCGAATAATTCATGCAATCGACAAGTTCAAACAATCATTACAACAGTCCGAACGTTTATCAATCAACGAATAACTCGAATTCATGCTTAACTTCGACTTAGGGCGATTTATCTCACCTCCCATGCTTAATTTCGAATAAAATCGACAAAAACATGAGAGAGAATCGGAAAACATACCTTAACATTGAAGAATCGAAGAAAACTCGGTAAATTGTTGCCTTAGGCCGTGGCACGTTGATGGGAGAGGGGTTTTGGGACGTTTGGTCGCGAAGGAAAATGAAAATGAAGGGAAAAGGGGGGTTTTCGGGGTTTAAAAAGTAGAAAACACGCGGGTCACCCGGCAACACGGTGTGACCCATCACAATTTACACGGCAACGTGTCACGGAGTGCATCGCGGTGCACTGCCTCCGTGACACGGAGCCATCGTGATAGCCTTCTGGAAATTTTAAAAATTTCGGATTACACTTCAACGTGTCACGGAGGGTAACGTGGAGGTCCTCCTCCGTGACACGGAGCTATCGCCCCAACTCACTGTCTTCTACATTATATTAATTTTTCATACCTTGCCTTTTCCTTCACGATTCCGTGCACATTTTTCTCCGTTTGACCTGAAAATCATCTCACTAAACAAAATTGGTTAGAATAATAGGTTTCACCTACTAAAATAAAAAATACTAACTACAACGAAAAAATCTTGTAATTAATCGAGAGAAAGAAAAAATAAAATCTATTTACACTTTACAAAATGAAAGAAAAAATTTTCACGGGTTGCCTCCCGTGCAGCACCTGGTTTACCGTCGCGGCTCGACATCATTTACGCTCAATTGTCCGCTAGGGTAATGGACGATTTCTCACGATCATTGTCCTCCCCCCAGTAGTGCTTACACCTTTGGCCATTTACTAAGAACGTGGCACTCCGATCTTCTTGCCACAATTCTACAGCCCCGTGAGGGGTCATTCTTACCACTTCAAATGGTCCCGACAATATAGACCTCAGCTTTCCAGGAAACAACTTCAATCTCGAATTGAAGAGCAAAACTTTCTGTCCCGACTCGAAAATGCGATGCACCACATGCTTATCATGCCATCTTTTGGTTCTTTCCTTGTAGTAGTTGGCACTCTCATAGGCATGCCAACGGAACTCATCAAATTCACTAAGTTGCATTAGTCTCTTTTTGCCCGCCAGCTCTAAGTCCATATTTAGCTTTCTGACAGCCCAGAAGGCTCGGTGCTCTAATTCCACCGGGAGATAGCATGCTTTGCCATAGACCAATCGGTATGGTGAGGTTCCAATCGGTGTCTTGTAAGCAGTTCTGTAAGCCCACAACGCATCATCGAGTTTGCTCGACCAATCATTTCGTTGTGTATTCACCGTTTTCTGAAGAATCTGCTTTACCTCCCTATTTGACACCTCTACTTGCCCACTAGTTTGGGGGTGGTATGCTGTTGCCACTTTATGGCGCACCCCATACTTGGCTAGTAATTTCATGAAAATTGCATTGACAAAATGAGCCCCTCCATCACTGATAATGGCTCGGGGTGTCCCAAACCTTGTGAGGATGTGTTTTTTCACAAACTTCGTTACTACCTTGTTGTCATTTCTGGGGCAAGCTATTGCTTCCACCCATTTTGATACATAATCTATAGCCACCAAGATGTAAGGATTACCAAATGACGGTGGGAATGGACCCATGAAGTCAATGCCCCATACATCAAAGGGCTCAACTTCCAGTATATTCTGCAGCGGCATCTCTTGTCTTCTGCCAATTGATCCTGTACGCTGACATCTATCACACATTTTGACATATGCCATAGACTCTCTGAACAGTGTTGGCCAAAAGAAACCTGATTGTAGAACCTTGTGCGCTGTTCTCTCGCCTCCGTGATGCCCTCCATACAGTGAAGAATGGCAGCCCCTCAACACCTCTGCAATCTGACTCTCTGGGATGCATCTTCTCATTACCTGATCTGGTCCCTGTTTGAATAGATATGGTTCATCCCAAAAATAGTGCTGGCTATCATGCCTCAATTTCCTTCTTTGCTGGTCTGTTGCCTTAGGAGGGTAGACTCCGCTCACTAGCAAGTTGACTATGTCTGCATACCAGGGAACTTCAGCTTCTCCAACTGCCAAGAGTTTCTCATCTGGGAACTCTTCATTTATGTTGTCACTTTCCATCACATGCGACCGACTTTCCAGTCGTGATAGATGATCTGCTACTTGGTTCTCGCTCCCCTTTCTGTCTCTGATCTCAAGGTCGAACTCTTGCAACAATAAGATCCATCTAATCAACCTGGGCTTAGCATCTTTCTTGTTGAATAGGTACCGAATAGCTGCATGATCGGTGTACACCACAACTTTTGAACCCACCAAATATGACCAGAATTTGTCAAATGCAAACACCAGAGCTAGCATTTTCTTCTCTGTGACTGTGTAATTGCTTTGGCCCGTATTCTGTGTTTTGCTTGCATAATAAATAGAATGGAAAATTCTATTTTTTCTTTGTCCCAATACGGCTCCCACAACCACATCACTGGCATCACACATCAGCTCAAATGGTTGTTCCCAGTCAGGAGAAGTAAGTATAGGTGCTTCTATCAATTTCTGCTTCAACTTTTCGAATACTGTAACACACTCATCATTCAACTCGAACTTTACCTCTTTTTCTAGCAGTCTGCATAGCGGTCTAGAAATGTTGGAAAAGTTTTTGATGAATCCTTTGTAGAATCCTGCATGCCCAAGAAAACTGCGCACACCTTTCACTGACACTGGTGGTGGCAACTTTTCAATAACCTCGATCTTAGCACGATCGACTTCCAACCCCTTTTTAGATACTTTGTGGCCAAGGACAATACCCTCATTCACTAAGAAGTGGCATTTCTCCCAGTTTAATACAAGGTTGGATTCCTCACAGCGAGCCAGCACCCTATCAAGATTCTGCAAACAAGTAGCAAACGAATTACCGAAAATAGAAAAATCATCCATAAATACCTCAACAAAATCCTCCACCATGTCATGGAAAATAGCCATCATGCATCTCTGGAATGTGGCGGGTGTATTGCATAACCCAAACGGCATTCGCCTGAAAGCATATGTCCCATAAGGACAGGTGAAAGTAGTCTTCTCTTGATCCTCCGGAGCTATGGCTATTTGGTTATAACCAGAGTACCCATCAAGGAAATAATAATATTCCTGTCCTACCAACCTATCCAGTATTTGATCAATAAAAGGGATGGGGTAATGATCTTTCCTCATGGCTTCGTTTAGCTTTCTATAGTCCATGCAAATCTGCCAGCCTGTGACGGTTCGAGTAGGGATCAACTCGTTTTTCTCGTTGGTGACTACAGTCATCCCCCCTTTCTTTGGAACACATTGAACAGGGCTGACCCATTCACTGTCTGAAATTGGGTAGACCACACCTGCATCAAGCCACTTGATTATTTCTTTCCTTACCACATCCTTCATTGCTGGATTAAGTCTCCGTTGCGGCTGAACGGTTGGTTTGGCTCCTGTCTCCATGAATATCCTCTGTGTGCAGAAAGCTGGATTGATACCCTGAATGTCTGACATCTGCCAACCCATTGCTTTCTTCCTCTTTCTGAGGACACCCACTGCTGCCTTTTCCTGTGCCTCCGTCAAGTCTGCAGAGATGATAACTGGTAATGTCTCCCCCTCCCCCAAAAAGATATATTTTAAATAGGGAGGCAATTCTTTCAGCTCCAGCTTTGGTGCCTCCTCAACGGATGGTTTCAGCAAAGGCTCTAGAGATCTCATCAATGATTGAAATTCCTGTCTCCTCGGATGATTCTGTGCTCCATTCAACAATTGGACCATTCCACACGCCTCTCTATCTCCAAAATGATCGGAGTGCATCAACGCTCTTTCCAATGGGTCTTGAGATTCAAC
This sequence comes from Datura wrightii, assembly GCA_035772735.1. Lineage (NCBI taxonomy): Eukaryota > Viridiplantae > Streptophyta > Magnoliopsida > Solanales > Solanaceae > Datura > Datura wrightii. The sequence goes on from JASDFA010000018.1 coordinate 154,149,379, forward strand.
AATCTGCCTAATTTCTTCATGTTCAACCACATTGATTTCTGAAAGCCTCATTTATAGCTGGCAGCTTCATGGCTTTTAACACATCAAATACCTCTACCTTGTCGTGTGCTCGCATTGTCAGTTGCCCCGCAGCTACGTCAATTAATGCTTTCCCGGTTTCCAAGAAGAATCGTCCCAAAATAAATGGGACTTCCGCGTCTGGTTCAAAATCCAGAATAATAAAATCTACCGGGAAAATTTGGGAGCCAACTTGCACTAGAACATCCTCAACAATGCCATCCGGCCTAGCTAAGGATCGATCCGCTAACTGCAAGATTACGGTTGTGGGTCTAGGACTCCCTAGACCCAACTTTTTGAATACCGAAGATGGCATCAGATTTATGCTCGCCCCCAAGTCAGACAATCCACGAGCTCGGATGCTTTGCCTAATAGTAAGCTGGATAGTAAAACTTCCAGGGTCTTTTAGCTTTTTGGGCAGTCTATTTTGGATCCGGGAAGTGCACTCCTCAGTTAAAGCCACCGTAGCATACTCAGTCAAACGACTTTTGTTGGCCACGATGTCCTTTATGTATTTCGCATATTTCGGCACTCCCTGCAAGACATCAACAAGAGGTAAGTTAACATGTACCTATTTAAGCACCTCCATGAATTTCTTGAAACACGCCTCCTCCTTGTGTTTCTTGAGTCGTTGAGGGAACAGGGGTGGAGGTCTTTCTGATTCAACTTCTTTGGTCTTCCCCCTTTCCAACTTTGCTCCCCCTCAACTTCTGCTGCGCCCGAATTTTGAGGTGGTCTTTCTGGTTCCACCTCCTTCAGCTGCAAACCACTCCTTGTGGTCACTGCATTTACCTGCTTCGGATTCGGATCTGTGTCGTTCGGCAGTCCTCCTCTGGGCCTTGTATTTTGGGCATTAGCAAATTGCCCAAATTGATACTCAAGAGCCTTGGTCGCTAACTGATTATTTTTCACTTCGGCTGCCAATTTAACATAGTCAGCCTACAATTGCGCTTGGTTAGCGATCATGGTCTTGAACATCTCCTCAATGCTGGGTGATGGTGGTGGAGGAGGTGCATTGTTATTTCTGAATTGATATTGGTAGTTCTGTTGCCCTCCTTGATTCCTTTGCATACCCTGACCCGAACTTTGGCCTTGATGGCTGTTGCTACCCCATGAGAAATTTGGATGATTCCTCCAATTTGAATTGTAGCCACTACCATACTGCTGGTGATTTCTTTGTGCATTACCCACAAAGTTAACTGAATCAGGATTTGCTCCACAGCACTCATCTGAGTGCTCACTGCTTCCACACACTTCACACCACATTTGCTGGACTACATTAACTGGAGCTGAAGGCTGGTTCAAAGTCATGTTGCTGAAGTGGTTGTTCAATTGATTTTGCAAGGCAACTATCTATGCAGCGATAGCTGTAAACCCATCCATTTCAAGCACTCCTGCTGCTTTCCTTGCCCCACCTCGTGATGAATCAGCATTTCATTCTGGATTGCCCTGTGAAATCCGGTTTAGCAAGGTATACAGCTCCTCATAAGTCTTTTCTAGCGCTTGCCCTCCAGCTGCTGAATCTAGCAAAATTTTGGTATGGGGTTCCAAACCCTTAATAAATATGTGCACCAACACCTCATTGGATTGATGATGATGAGGACAGTCCCGCAACATGGATTTAAATCTCTCCCAAGCTTTATATAAATTTTCTCCCTCCCTCTGTTTGAAACTTAGAATTTGACTTCTAAGTCTTGCTGTTTTGCCATAGGGAAAAAACCTTATCAAGAACTTTCGGGCAAGATCATCCCACGTTGAAATAGAATTTGGTGGCTCAGCTTTCAACCATGTCTTGGCTTCTCCGAGTAATGAGAACGGAAATAATGTAAGCCGAACATAATCAGGTGACACTCCAGCGGGTATATAAGTGTCACTTATCTCCAAAAAGTTTTGGAGATGCTGTTGTGGGTCTTCATGAGGGAGACCTATAAATTGCCCGCTTGTGTGCAACAATTGCACCATATTTTGCTTGAGTTCAAATCTCCCTCCAGGCTCTGGTTTGCGGATACTGGATGTAACATTGTTGGCATGTGGGATTGCCACCTCGCGAACCGGCCATGCTGCTGCTTCTTCGGGCACTAACACTGCCCTCACAACCGGTGGATTTTGTTGCTCCATAATGGTCTGTCTGAGCAACTGCAGCTTCCTTTGTAGAGCTTCTCTCCGTTTACTGTGAAATATACGTTCAGGCTCTATATAAGATTCCAGCAGCTCTTTGTCCCTTGCCAGTGTTCACAGCAATTAAGTCTGCAAAATACAGGCTAAGACCAAGTTGTCAACACTTAAGAAAAGAAAATACAAATATAGTAAATTGACACTTAACACAATTTCACCAATTGCCAAGTCCCCAGCAACGGCGCCAAAAACTTGTTCGGTGGTTCGTTGGGTATCTAAACCGACACGCAAGTGAACGTGGTCAAACAAGTAGTAAGTGGCTTTAGTAAGCCAAGTATCGATCCCTCAGAGACACGGATTAAGTGAACTTTGCTTAAGTGTACTATTCTATATTTAACTTCTAAATATGCTGACAACAACGTAACCAAAAAGTGAATAATTTGTTTTATAAATTTTATACTAAAACTACTAACAATTATCTACTTCCAATTTGGACTATGGATATAAGCATGCCCAGGTTATAGAACATGTAATGAAACTGATTATCATCATCAATTGGTTAATCTTTTCTTCCTGTTGCTAGTCAAGAACATTAGCTAAGAGATGAAAACTCTCGTATTTAATCTCACTTAAGAATCATAAACCATCCGTTAAAATTTCTGTGATCAAATGCAATTCATGACCTAGCAATACAATTCCGGTTCCTAAATTGACTAATATGGCTTTCAAGTATATTTCTATCAGGAAAGCACATCAAAAGTAAATTTTCCCAAATCAAGTAAAGAACAATATCCTATTAATTCACAACTTTCCAAATTCGTGCTCTCTCGAGTGAAATCGAACTTTTTAGATGTACATTAATGTAGGCCACACACCAATGCAGTAGAAACAAGAATTAATAGAACAACATGGAAGAAAAAGATGAAAAACCAGAAAATTACTAATCAAAGTTCATCACAAGTGTTCATAACCTCAGCAAGGAAGGGAATTAGCCACTCATTTATGGATTAATCATCCTAAAACAAGTGTTAATCATACAAACAATTGAATTAGAGAAGAAAGAAAGAGAGAAAAAACCCTGAACTTTTCGTCCCTCAACTGCCTGTAACCCACGTCCTTGCTCCACCAATTCTGAATTATGAAAAAATGAACCTAAGTGTTCTATTTATACTAGTGGGAATTTTTCCTGGAATAACAAGCAACGTGTCACGGAGTGCATCGCGGAGCACTGCCTCCGTGACACGCCATGAACGCGGACCCTCACTGGAATTTCGGGGTCCGGGAATATAGCACCAACGTGGCACGACGTGCAACGCGGAGGCTAGCCACCGTGCCACGGAGCTGTCGCGAACCTTCACTGGAAATTGATGAATTTTCACCCTCCAGGCAGAATGCCTCCGCGATGGCAGCGTGACACGACTCCATCACGGAGCCCCTTTAATTAGTGCAGTCCAGTGCCTTGTTCTTTGCTCGCATCCAAGTCCAACTCCGATATCATCCAACATGCATTTTAGCTCCTCGAAATCACATGTTACCTACAAAACAATGCTAATCATGTTGGTTAGTATAAATTCACATTTTATTACCAATTACATGAAAATGTATACACATTGCTAGATAAACAAGGCGAAAATGATACTTTTGAGTATCACTTGGGCATATAAATCTGCCCAAGATCAACCCGTCCACTCTAAAGATGGTTTATTAGGAAATTGAAACCTAACGACCCTAGTTCTGTAGTTTATTTAGGCATAACCGAAGTGTAACCAATCCATGACAAGAATGAGGTAAAAGTCAACCATGTCTAACTCTACCAGATCAACTGGAATGACTTTATTCAATATTGATACTAGGTAGTTTCTATACACCCCGCTGGATCTAACTGACTCGCTAACTGGGGTGGAGACTGAGAATGGTTCTAAGAGGACCTCTAGACTAATGTTGAACTGGATTGCTACATAGGGAGTCACAAATTAAAGTGTGGCTCCTTGATCATAGGACATACATGTCTAGATGAAAAAGGCGTAACATACTCATAACCACGTCAGGTGAGCTCTCCTGATCCTGACGGGAGGATAAAGCATAACAATGGTTTTACCACTAGCCGCCATTCGTACCTGAAGTGTTGGCCTGCTAGGCTAGTCGGCCTAATGTAGCTGCTAAAATAGTGGATTGTGACCTCCCCCGTCCTGCTAACGGACATTCTTTAAGCCGATGACCAAGTTGTCCACAACGAAACAACCCTCTTGACCCTAAATACACTCTCCTAAATATTTTTTGCCATACTTAGGGTAGGCTGGGTAGCGATTGCTAGTGCTGAAGCTCTAGGATTAATAGCCAGATGCTCCACCCCTCGGATCCTTACGGGATCAAAAATTAGGGGCGCTGACTGAACTAGGTGTTGGAGTCCTCTACTGCTGCTGCTGCTGCTGTGGGCGGCTATTACCGTAGATCTTTGATGGCCATAGTCTGACTGGCCGGTTCTTTCCCATTTGTTCTCCCGCTCCAAATCTTTTAATTTATTCTTCCTCAATTTGTTGGGCATGAACTATGAGGCTGGAGAGATCGATGTCCTTGATAAGCATTGTTGTCCTACACCCCTTAAGGACTAGATACAACACTCCATTCATGAACTTTAGCATGCAAGTCCTTGGCTTGTCTACCATCTTTGAAGGATATTTAAACAACCTGGTGAACTCCAGTGCATATTCTTCTACTGTCCTGTTTCCTTGTTTCAGGTTCATGAATTTTTCCACTTTATCATCCCTGAGCTCCTGAGGGAAGAATCTATCCAGGAAGACTGTAGGGAACTCATTCCATTCCACTGATCCTACTCCCACTGGTCTCCCCTCCTTCCATTGTTCGTACCAGATCTGGGCAACCCCTTTCAGCTAGTAGGCAGCCAAGTCGGCACTCTCCGAGTAACTGACACCCATAATCTGGGCGATCTTTCTAATTTCATCCACGAACTCCTATAGGTCCTCTCCCACCTTAGATTTGTGGAATTTATGAGGGTTTATCCGAGTGAAGTCCCGAACTCAGGCAACTTATGCGGACCCATTATTGTTGATCGGAACCACCTGCTGGTTCACCTGGATAGTAACTATCTGAGCGAGCAGCTAGATAGTCGCCTTGATCTCTGCAATGGACACTGAGTCGTCCTGAGGGGTTGCTAGAGCAGGTGGGGAAGGTCAATGAGCGCTACCAGCTCTTCTTCCATTATCACAACACAGGGGCATGATTCACTAAAATGAAACAATGCACGAGTAGGGAGAACGATTCGGGAATTGAATTTCAAGACACGATAAAGAGTATGAACAAAAGGGCATCTTCCTAATCACATCTCGTAGCCTCCCCGTTATAAGTGTGGCACGCTTCACACCCATGAAAAGGACTCTACTTATGCATCTTTCAGACATCTGAGGATACTCTAAACCTAGGGCTATGATACAAAGTTTCTCATGCCCCGAGACTACACCTTGGACGGGACACGATACTTGTAGTGACAAGTAACTCCAAGTCAACCCCTGATTTATTATACCCTGGCAATTATACCCTGGCATTCTAAGTAAACATAAATAGTGAAAGCTTTAAAATAATGATATAAAATATTTATGAAAATAAAACTGAATCATAAAGTTTAAAACTACTAAGACAAAATTATAAGTCTAAAATCCATGTTTGTGACTAAAAGTCAACTACAACCGATTAGTTATTAGGACAAGCCCCCAGCTAACTCCAAGTCTAAATAAAAAAATAGATCTGAATGAAATGATCTTCGTCCTCGAAAGATGGGGGCTCACTAATGGAGCAGCTGGAATCTTCTGAGAATGATCTACTAACGAGGCTGTGACTGAGATTTGTAGCTGTATCATAAAATGATACAACATAGGTATGCGTTAATACTTTGAATTTACTGAGTAAGTTAGAGTAACCATACACAAGGAATAAAAATACTGAACTGAAAAGGCATGCAATGACCAACTGAAACTGCTGAAACTGAATAAATATAACAAATTGAAATGGTCTAAATGACCCTATATGATGGTCAAGGACATGCCTTAAATCTGAGATATTTGTCTTAAATACTACACTGAAAAAATCTAAACTGACTAATCTGAGACTTAACTGAGCTGACTAGTGGGAGATTCTATAACCGACATATAACCAAGTGAGCTAAACATGGAGTTCAATGTATACACCCCATTGGTAGGATCCAATATACCTTGCCAGAGGTACAAATGCATGAACTGTGTGATCACAAGTCTATGTCCATGAGGCAAATAAAATATATCCTACGATGGAAACGTAGTTCTAGGAACTTGGGTGCGCTTGAACCCCGGTCTGCTCGATGCTAAGTCCTACTCCCACTAGATAGTCCTAGACTGACTACTAAGCTAATAGCTCAAAACTGGGGCCCAAGACTGAGTTAGGAATACTTATCTGGAAGCACCCTAAAAGTCTTATCGGACCGTATTTTGTAACTTGGTTCTAAGACTAGTCAGAGCTGCTTATCTGGAAGCGTCGTGACCATTTACAGCACAAACTATAATATGAAGCTGGGGTATTAAGGCTAGTTAGAGCTACTTATAAGAAAGTGTCATGACCACCTAAAGAACCACTAAAATCTAATACTGAGTCAAATTCCCATAATTAGGAGGCACTACTAACACCTCAAGAATTTCTATAGTCAAACTGATCAGCTGACAATTTTGACTAACACTAAGTATCCTAAACCTCTGACTAAATTGATATTTCAATACGAACTAACAATATGGGATCCCCCAACACTGATAGAATAAAGCAAATTTTTATATTTAATCACTTATGCAAGATTCTAGTTTCTCTACATTCAAGAATTAGGGCTACATTTCACTGTACAAGAACAAGCAACAACATAGTCACAAACTGGGGGGAAAGTATCTACAATTAACATAAACAATATTCCACATGAATTAAATGAACTCTTACATGCAATTTCTTCACATTCGAAAGTTTTAGGGGCAGGTCAGAAAGAGAGGACAGGGAAAATTTCTGGGGACACAAGGGAAGAACTATTCCCTTGTTGAATTCGAACATACCTGGTGATGGAAATCCTAGAGAGAATTCCTTGAAAAATCTAAGAAGGTTCGATCTTCCTAACTTCTTCTTTGATCCTTTCTGAGAGAAACTTTATGTTGAAATGTCGAGGAGATGAGAAAAAAATGAGAGAAACTGTATGTTTTCCCATCTAAAACCCTTGATTAAACCCAAAAAGACTTCGTATAGGGACTAAGTAGGTGGGAAATTACAAAAGTAACATTGTGAATTAAATCTGAAAACTGGCTGACAGGGTCACAATGAGTCACTCAATGAGTCGTTGGTTGAGACCACGACTCATTGGAACATCTCGTTGGTTCCACTTCCTGGGATGAGAAGGCACTAGATCTGGAAATGGGGGTCACCATGACTCTTTGGATGAACCAACAGGTCATTGGTTCCTCCCGTGGCCACTAGATAAGGAAAACTGGTAGGCTAGGCAATGGGTGACACAATGACTAGTTGGTTGAACCAACGGGTCATTGTGTCTAGTCGTTAGGTTCATTGGAGATATTTTTTGAAAAGGCCTAAGTTTGACACAATGGGTTCTAACAACGACTCATTGTGGAACAACGAGTCCTTGTTTCCTCTCATCTTCACTAGAAGGGGATCTTAGGGATTTCACCTAATGACTCTCACAATGGGTCGTTGTTTCTGACAATAACTCATTGGTTGAGTCATTGGGTCCTACGAAGGATTTTTGAGTTGGGGAAACCACGATTGACATGATGACTTGTTGTTTCTTAGAACGAGTCGTTCCTTGTCTCGTGGGTTCGTGAGAGACCAAGACCTGGTCACCACGATTGAGACGAGTCATTGGAGCTGACCACAACACGCTGTCTCAGTCGTTCTAAGACATTTTCTTTCTAGTTTTTCTTCTGAATTCTTTGGAAACTTCTGAGTATGGTCTAGAAAATTTTTGGGGTTTTACAGTTTTCCTTATTATGTTATGATCACCATATATATTTTGGTAGTAGTATTTAACACCTAGTTGACCCGAGCTCAGAGCATACCCCGAATCTCAGAACTACGCGCCAACTTAGTCGTGCTAGGACCTGTTTTGCTATTAGCCCATTTTCCCAAATGGTTCTTTCATGAGTTATATCACACCACTTTTCATGGTTCGACCCTTGGCAAGGTATGACACCCTGCCGACTAGGGGTTTACAGGTCGAGCTCCTTATTTGCTCATATGAGGTATGTTGGTTATAAGAATCTCCCACTTTTCCTCATAATTTATGAATGGTTTTGATTATGTACTTTGGTTCAAGTCATGTTTAATAAAGCTCTTCTCTTATGATTATGAATATGACGGATTTACATGTTTTTTCAAAACCTTGAGTCCTTATGTTTACATTATGATATTTATGTTATGATCATGTCGCCCAACTCTTATGAACTCTTATGTATTTTAACTGTCGTTTTTACTTACCTTGCATACTCGCTACAGTTCAATTATTGACCACATAATCTATGTTGTATCATTTCATGATATAGGCTTCGATATCCAAGCTTAGTCCCACCACTAGTCAAATTTCCAATGTTAGCTTTCCTCAGCCTTAGTTGGTGAGTGCTTATATTGCGAGGATCTTTCTAATCAGTTGTATGTCATATTTTCAGTTTTCATACTATAGAGAGTTAGTTGGGGGTTTTGTCCCATCAACTCATCAGTTTAGAGGCTTTTCGAACATGGTATGTATTCAGCAGTGGATTCGTGTATGTATTCAGATGTTGAGATTGTTCAGACTTTCATTATGTTATCTATGATAATCTTCCACTTTAATACGATCGAGTTAGTTGTAACTTAATGCCATGGGTAAACTTGGAGCCTCTCAAGGTTTCTTATCTGGTGTTTCGCTCCGAGCATGTGTTTGGGTTGTGACAAACTTAGTATCAGAACATTGGGTTTTGAAGTGCCCTAGGGTATCCGAAAGCCATATTAAGTAGAGACTTTTTAATGGGTGTGAAGCATTCCATACTTATGATGAAGAGGCTAGCGACATTTATGAAATATTCCCTTCTTTGATGATCCATGTCATGATGTTAAACGTCTCTCTATCCTTCTAACTCGTGTTATACATGTTTGTAGTATCATGCATCCTCGCAGAGTTAACGGAAGGAGAAATGGAAATGAAAATGGCCATGAGGATAGAAATGGAGATGGGAAGAACAGGCCCCACCAGTCCACGGGGAGCCTATACCTGAGCCAGTTGCCCACGCAGAATTCAGGGAAACCATCTAAATGTTTTCCCAAGCTTTGACTGCCCAGGTCAATCAGCAAGCAGTAGCGCATATACTGCATAATGGGAATGTGGTGGCAGCGAGAGTTAGAGAATTTCTGAGGATGAACGCTCCCGAGATTCTTAGGTTGAAGGTGGATGAGGATCCACATGATTCAATTAAGGAAATTTTAAGGATCACCCAGATTATGGGAGTGACTAGGGAGAAGTGCGCTGATCTGGCCTCGTATCAATTGAAGGGGGTCACACACATCTGGTTCAAGTAGTAGAAGGATGGTCGGACAGTGGGAGTAGGTCCTATCGATTGGGAGGAGTTTAATACCATATCTCTAGAGTGGTTCTTACCTCGTGAAGTAAGACAGATTAAAGTCGTGGAGTTCATGAACCTAAAGAAGGGTAACATTATAGTCCTAAAGTATGCTTTGGAGTTCACTCGTTTATCCAAGTATGCCCCTGAGCTAGTGGATGATTAGAGAGCTCAGTGAGCAGGTTTGTGCATAGATGTCAGACTATCTGGACAAGGATTTTAGGATCTCCATGCTTCATCAGGATATTGATTTTCCCTAGATAGTTTTGCATGCCCAGTTGATAAAGGCTGCATTTGAGGGAGAGAGAGGCCAAAAGGGCCTGGACGAATAGTGTTAGGTTCAGTCAGCAGAGATCTAGTGGTGGTCACTATCCTCAATTTAGACAAAGGTCGTTAGCTCAAGAACCATCATCAGTTAGTGTCCCATCTTGACCCAGATGTGATCAGAAGGGTAGAGCATCTGGCTCGAGGGGCTAAGGGAGCATTTTAGGAGATCACACATTTCCAGCCTGTGTGAAGTATGGCTAGAACCACCCAGGGAGGTGTTTAGTTGGCTCAATTGCTTGTTTTTGGTGTGGCAAACCCGAACACAAGCTCAGGGATTGCCCTTCAGCTAGATCAGGCGATGGTGGAGCCCGTACCCCAGTCGCTAGTTTAGCAGCTCTGGCAGCATGTTCGTTCCAACAGGGTGCTTCAACTAGTTCAGCTAGTGGCCAGCATCAGAATAGGTTTTATGCCCTTGTGCCTCGACAAGAGTAGGAGACTAAACTAGATATGGTCATTGGTATGTCGCAAGTATTTCACATTGATGTTTATGCATTGTTAGATCTAGGGGCTACTTTGTCTTTTGTGATGCCCTATGTTTCTAGTAGTTTCGGACACAATCCCAAGCTCTTTTCAGAACCCTTCTCAGTCTCTACTCTAGTCGGTGATTCAGTTATAGCTTGAGGGGTATATAGATATTTCCCTATTACAGTTCTTCCAAAAGTCACCCCAACAGATTTAGTAGAGCTAGCCATGATGGATTTTGATGTTATCTTTGGCATGGATTGGCTACATGCATGTTATTCTTCGGTAAATTGTAAAACCAGAGTGGTAGAGTTTTGATTTTCAGGTGAGCCAGTCCTAGAGTAGAAGGGTAGTGTGGCTATGCTTGTAAGTCATTTCATTTCCTACCTTAAGGCCAAAAAAATAATTTTTAAAGATTTTATGTACCATTTAGTTAGGGTAAAGGACGCTACACCCGAGGCCCCAATTATCCAGTCAGTTTCGGTAGTATGTGAGTATCTAGAAGTCTTCCCAGATGATCTGCCGGGGATTCCTCCCGAGTGGGAGATTAATTTTGGTACTGACCTTCTTCCCGATATGGAGCCTATATATACTCCTCCCTAGAGAATGGCTCCAACGGAGCTAAATGAGTTGAAGGAGTAATTGAAGAACCTTCTATACAAGGGTTTCATGAAACCTACCAAATCCCCATGGGTTGCACTAGTTCTCTTTGTACGCAAAAAAGATTGTTCCATTCGTATGTGCATTGATTATTGACAATTGAATAAGGTCACCATCAAGAACAGGTATCCTCTCATCAGGATTGATGATTTATCTAACCAGCTTTAGGGTGCTAAGTGCTTTTCTGAGATAGATCTCAAATTCGGGTACTATCAGCTCAGGGCTCGGAAGAGCGATATTTCGTAGACAGCCTTTAGGACTCGGTATGGTCATTAAGAGTTTGTAGTGATTTCTTTTGGATTCACGAATTCTCCTGCAGCTTTTATGGATTTGATAAACAGGGTGTTCAAGCCATATCTTGACATGTTAGTGATTGTGCTCATGGATGATATCCTTATATACTCTCAGAGCGAGGAGGAGCATGCCGCTCTTTTGAAGGTGGTGTTACAGACTCTTAAGGATCGCCAACTATATGCTAAATTTAGTAACTATGAGTTGTGGTTGAACTCGATGGCATTTTTGGGTCATGTGGTGTCAAGTGAGGGCAGGTAGACTCTCAAAAGATAGAGATGGTGAAGAATTGGCCTCGATTAGTGAATCCTTCAGATATTAGGAGTTTCTTAGGTTTAGCTGGTTATTATCGGTGATTCATTGAGTGGTTATCATATATTGAAGCACCGTTGACCAAATTGACCTAGAAGAAAGTGAAGTTTCAATGGTTGGAGGCTTTTGAGAAGAGCTTCCAAGTGTTGAAGACTCGACTCACCTTAGCACTAGTGTTAACCTTACCTGAGGTACCGATGGGTTTGTGGTATATTGTGATGCTTCGAGGATCGGCCTTGGTTGTGTATTGATGCAGCATGGTAAGGTTATAGCATATGCTTCCAGACAGCTAAAGGTTTATGAAAAAAAGTAATCGTCTTATGTTCTTGAATTGGCGGCGGTAGTATTTTCCTTGATGATTTGGAGACACTATTTGTATGGGGTCCATGTAGATGTATTTACGGACCACAAGAGCCTACAATACGTGTTTACCTAAAAGAATTTGAATCTCCATCAAAGAAGGTGGTCGGAGCTACTCAAGGTTTATGATATGAGTATCTTTTATCATCCGGGCAAGGCTAATATGGTAGTATCCACTCTTAGTAGGCTATCTATGGAGAGTATGTCTAATGTAGATTAGGGGTGAAAGGACCTGGTGAAGTATGTGCATCAGCTCACATGGTTGAGAGTTCGTTTAGTTGACTCGACCGATGGTGGTGTTATTATTCAAAATGAATCAGAATCATCCTTGGTGACTGATGTAAAGGCTAGACAAGATGAGGATTCTATATTGATGAAGCTGAAGGGAGCCATTTAGAATCACAAGGTAGAGGTCTTTTACAAAGGAGGAGATGGTGTGCTTCGATATTAAGGTCGTCTGTATGTTTCGGATGTTGATGATTTGAGAGATTTGATGTTGCACGAGGCTCATGGTTCAAGATATTTCATACATTCAGGTTCCACTAAGATGTACAATGACCTACAGGAAGTCTATTGGTGGAATGGCATGAACGACATAGTGGAGTTTGTGGCTAAGTGCTCAAATTGTCAACAGGTGAAAGTGGAGCATCAATGACCGAGAGGTGTGCTTCAAGATATCAGTATTCCTACTTGAAAATGGGAGGAGATTAATATGGAATTCATCACAGGGTTGCCTCGCACTCATCTATAGTATGACTAAATTTGGGTTGTTGTGGACAGGTTGACCAAAGCAGCTCATTTCTTACCAGTCAAAACTACCGATTCAATGAAGGATTATGCTAAATTATTCATTCGGGAGCGAGTCTGGTTACATGGAGGACCCTTGTCGATCATATCAGATAGAGGTACTTAGTTTACCTCCTAGTTTTAGAGATTATTTCCAAAAGGACTAGGTACTCAGTTCTAGCTTAGCATAGCATTTCATCAGCAAACAGATGGTCAGGCAGAACAGACTATTCAGACTCTCAAGGACATGTTGAGAGAGTGTGTGATTGACTTCAAGGGTAGTTGGGATGACCATTTTCCTCTCATTGAGTTTGCGTATAACAAAAACTAGCATTCCATCATTCAGATGACTCTCTTTGAGGCTCTCTATGGGCAGATATGTAGATCGCCTATTAGTTTGTTTGAACTCGGGGAAGATGCAATGATAGGTCCAGATTCAGTCCATAAGGTCAAGGAGAAGGTTAAACGTATAAGAGATAGGTTGAAAACAGCTCAGAGTTGCCAAAAGTCCTATGCGGATGTGAGAAGGAGAGAACATGAGTTTGAAGTCGATGATTGGGTGTTTCTAAAGATATCTCCCATGAAGGAAGTGATGAGATTTTGAAAGAAAGGGAAACTCAGTCCCTGTTATTTTGGCCCGTACCATATTGTGAAACAGGTTTGCAAGGTGGCATATGAATTGGAGTTACCCTCAAAATTAGCTTCAGTCCTTCCAATTTTTCATATATCCCTCTTAAAGAAGTGTTTGAGTGATCCGACTCTAGTTGTTCCAGTGGACAACATCGGTGTGAAATACAGTCTTAGTTAGAAGAGAATCCAATGGAGATACTGGTCGTCAAGTTCACAATCTAAGAAAGAAAGAAGTAGCTTCAGTCAATGCTTTATGGAGAAATCAACATGTTGAGGGAGCTATGTGGGAAGCCGAAGAAGATATAATGGCTAGATACCCACATCTATTCCCTTCCGGCTCAATTTCGGCTATTAGTTTCCTCCTTAATACTCTATTCAGTTTCATGTTTATCTTATTTACCTTAGTTTCTTTCATGTAAATGGTTGTATGTATGGTTCGGGAATTCGGTTCAGTCATGTAGTTTAGTTTGGATGCAACCATTCCATTAGTTTTAAGCTTATATGATCAGTATTTAAGTATGATGATTGCATTTCTCTGCATTTCAATGTGTTTTCTAACATTTGAGGATGAATGTTGCCAAGGGGGAGATATTGTAATGCGGCAAAAACCCTATGATCAGACCCAGGAGTTGGCATGGAGAAAAAAGGATTTTCTGTACCATGTTATAGGATGAGTCATCCAGCGACCTGTCAGGATGACCACGAGTCGTTAAGTGACTCATGGTGAGGAGTTTGACTTAGTTGAAAATTTTCAAGTTTGGGGTGACCACGAGTAGTGGCCAACTCCACGATCTATTAGGTTACTCGTGGCCAAGGATGGTCGAAGGAAGAAGATAAGTTGTCAGTGTTGGTGACGGGTCATCACCATGGGTCCTTTGGTGCACCAAAAGTCATGGTGTCCCTCGTGATGACTCCCAGGTGAGTTTTGGTAGTGTACATGACGAATGAAAACCACGATCCGTGGCAAGGGACGATGACTCGTCCAGTCCCTCATTGGGACTGGTAGTCTATTTTTCCCTGCGAGTTTATTAAAGGTATTTCGGTAATTTCTATGTTCCTAAGGACTAAACTACATCGTTTTAATCCTAGAGTAAAGTGTATTAAGATGGGTTAAGTCATTCTAGCCTATTCAAAACTCATACATGCATGTTTAAGGGTTTAGAAAATGATCAAGCATAGTTCATCAAGGTTCTTCCTCAATTCTTCGCCAATTTACTTTGGGTGTTCAAGGAAGAGGGTAGAATAAACTTACCCAGGTATGTGAGGCTATGAATGAGAGACCATTTCACCCTCATTCCCTAAACTTTTCTCAAATTTCATGAATTCCAATTCTAAAGGTCAAGTTTCATGATCCATGAAGTTTACATCAATTCTGCTAAAATTCGATATACTCTATCAATGGATCAATCTCCTTCATGTAATAAATCATATTTTATGATCTATAGGCAGATTTCATAACTAGTTTTAGTATAAATTGATATATTTGAGTTTAAAACTAATTATGCCCAAATATGAATGTTTTTATGAAAAGTCAAGTTATGATTTCACTATGATATTGTTCTAAAATCAGCCCAACTATGATCTACGCTTTATTAAATGATTTCTATCAAGTACTTATCAAGGATTTATGAGATATCAAGTATGTGCATGTTTTACAAGTATGCATGATTTCACGATTTCTGAATTGATGATTATGGCCGACTCACGGGCCTTATTTCATGGCTAGTTCTCATATTTCAAGCATGCTTATGATTATGATGATTTAACTAGCCCATGAATCTCATGTATGTTTTCCCTATTATCCTATGAGCACTATATATGTTTTGGGAGAAGTATTTAACATTGAGTAGACCCGAGGTCCAAGTATACCCCGAGTCTCAGAACTATGCGCCAACGTAGACATGATGGGACCTCCTTTGCGATTGTCCATTTTTCCTAAATGTGCCTTTTATGTGTGATATCAAATCTCTTTTCATAGTTCTACCCTTGACAAGGTAAGAACACCCTCCCGACTAGGGGTTTACAAGTCGGGCTCCATTTATGCTGATATGAGTATGTCGGTTATAAGAATCTTTCACTGTTCCTCATGATTTATGCATGGTTATTGTTATGTACTTTGGTTCAAGTCATGTTTAATAAAGCTCTTCTCTTATGATTATGAATATGACTGATTTACAAATGTTTTGAAAACTTTGAGCCCTTATATTTACATTATGATTTTTACGTTATGATCATGTTGTCCTACTCTTATAAACTCTTATTTATTTTGAACCATCTGTTTTACTCACCTTGCATACTTGGTACATTCCAAGTGCTGACCCCATACTCTATGCTATATAATTTTCTGATATCGGCTCTGATATCAAGGATCAGTCTCGCCGCTAGTCAGATTTTTTGAGTTACCTTTTCTCAGCCAGAGTTGGTGAGTCCTCATCTTGCGAGGACCATTCTTATTAGTTGTATGTCATATTTTCAGTTTTCAAACTATAGAGAGTTAGTTGGGGGTTTTGTCCCGTCAACTCATCAGTTTAGAGGCTTTTCGGACATGGTGTGTATTTAGTGTTGGATTCATGTATGTATTCAAATGTTGAGATTGTTTAGACTTTCGCTATGTTATCTATGATGATCTTCCACTTTAATATGATCGAGTTAGATATATGTTCATGCCATGGGTTGACTTGGAACTTCTCAGGGTTTCTTGTCCCGTGTCTCGATTCGGGCCTATGTTTGGGTCGTGACACTAAAATAATTCTGGTAACCATGAGAGGAAGTTATGAGTCGTACTATGGAGGTACTCATACTATGGAGGTATAAGTCTTTCACGATCCCAGTTAGCATCCTGGACGCCAGACGGTGCTTAGGATCACAAGTGACCCCAAGCAAACCCATGGTAAAGCATACTTATACTAAGACTGATCGGCTGAAACTAATAATAATAAAGCAAAAGATGACTAAAGAAATAAACAAATAGCGAGTAATAATAAAATTTGAACAATCTTTGATAATCCAACTGAATGTAAAAATATTGTCTGAAAGCCTTCTAAATAAAATGGTGAGTTGCTTAGACAAACTTCAAGCTAACTCTATTTCCTAAAACTAAAAAAATAAGTACAATTGGAAATTGAAATTCGGCCTTTGGCAACTAAGTACTCACCATTGAAGCTGTTGGAAGATCGTCGAGAGACTAGCTGCGGTGCTGAGGCAGGGTACCAAAGCCTATATCATAAAATGATATAGCACATAAAAGTATGTGATCAGTTCCATGGATGTACTGATTATGTAAGAAAGAACTAAAATATACATATACCAAGTAATAAAAAGTTGAAATATAGAACTGCAAATATAGATTCAAATATGAAGATCTGGACTGGAATCAGAATCATGAATATACGGTGGGAGAGTTCATAACCGACATGTAACCACATGAGCTAAACGTGGAGTCCAATATATACACCCCATCGGAGAATGCCCACTGTACCTTGCCGGGGTATAGTGGCCAAACTAAGTAATCATTATCTGGGCCCATTCGGGCTAATAACCTACAGTGGCAATGTAGTTCTGCGAACCTGGGTGCGCTTAACCCTGGTCCACTTGGTGCTAAGTATTACTCCCATTGGAAATCCTAAATGTGTCTAACTGTGCTAATAGCGCAAAACTGATTTCCTAAGACTATGTCAGAACTACTTATCCGAAAGTGTTCTTAGAGTATAGGGACCTAAAAGAAACTGTGTTTTAGGACTTGTTAGAGCTACTTTATCTGAAAGTGTCATAACAGTCTACAGAACGAATAACAACTAATAAACTAATACTATTGAATTTACTCAGTTTCTCAAAAGACTAATAAAAGTGAAACTGATCAACTGATATTTCTGGAGGATACTAAGTATATTGAGCGCTGGCTAAAATTTTGAGACTGAACATACTAAAGCATTAACTTTATTCATGCATCTATATTAACATTCATAGCTTGAGTAAGAATGTCATGACAATACAACATTCATAGTTGAGTTCCAAATCATGCAAGTTTCATTGAAAGAGAGAGTATTTTAAAGATTAAGACTAGGAAAAACATACTGTATAATTTAGTCAAAACATGAACTTCAGCTAGTACTAGTCATATACACAAAGAATTATCAAGATTATGAAATTCTTAGGTTGATTGTGATACCCTAGGTCTTGATTTCTAGAATTTATTAATACTAGGGTTACTGAAGATTTTGGGACACAAGGGTGAAAGAAAACCCTTCTTGAAGTCCCACATACTTGGAGGAAAATCCTTGAGAAAGCACCTGGAACTCTGAGAAGGAGAAGAAGCCCTAACTCTTGCCTGAGGAGTCTATTTAATTTCTTACGGTGAGTTTCTACATGTTTTGGAAAGAATGAGGAAAGTGGTCATTTAATCCCCTAATTCCTCTTCTAAATATTCCCAACACAATGTAGTTGGGAATTAGGATCTTAAGGTTGTACAAAAAATGCCCCTAGAAACTTCTATTAAAATCCTGCACATCAGGTGGCACGACTAAACCTACTTGTCATCCCAGGATCATATGATCCGTACTGGCATCTGTGGTTAGGAGTCTTGCTAAAAACCATTCCCTGAAGTTTTCCACGAAAGTGTACCACGATCCATGAGATCATACTACGGGTCTTACTATAATTCTCACTTTCCTCGATGCCTTTTGAACATTTCACTAAAACTTAAATTACGACTGGATGGTAAGATTCGTACCCATTTACCACAAGTCTTACCTCGACTCGTGGTTTTTTTAAGAATTTCTTACATTTTCTCTTAACTTTTTCACAATTGGTCAGTATGATCCATATTATGGTGGTACAAATTGTGACATGCAGTCATGGTTTCTCCTAGCCACCCATACTGTTTTTCCTGACCCTTCTAGTATGAGTGCTGGTGTAACTCGTACAACTGTCCTATGAGTCATACAATGACTCATACTAAGGCCTTTGTCTAGTCCTATTTTAAGTCTGAAGGCTAGTCCCGGGGGTGTTACAATTTCTCCCCCTTGGGATCATCCATTGTCAAATGAAGAGTAAGTAAGATTGAAACTGGGGAAAGAATTGCAATCCTGAGATGAAAACTAAAAGGTGTGACTAACTCCAGCGGTGATAGTCGTTCTAACTAAATTTATACAACTAGAGTGCATATTAAACATGGATAGGGCTGATGAGTATGGAACTGAATAGATCATTATGGAGAAATTTAGTACCTGATGTTCAAGCGGATCTATAAAGGAATAGGTTAGGGTATTTACCATCATGTCCGATTCTGCTTCCCATGTAGCTCCCTCAACTAACTGGTTCCTTTATAAAATCTTGACAGAAGGGACCTCCTTGTTCCTCAACTTATGAACCTGACAGTCTAGGATCTAAACTGGAACTTTTTCATAAGATAGGTTGTCCTTTACATCAATGCATATTAGAAGAACAATTGAGGTCGGGTCACCGATGCTTTTCTTTAACAAAGACATGTGGAAGATAGGGGGCACCGATGCTAACTTCATAGGAAACTCCAGCTCATAAGCCACATTGCTAATATGCTTCAAGATTTTGTAAGGACCAACATATCTTGGATTGAGCTTTCCTTTCTTCTCGAACCTCATTAACCTTTCTACAGGTGAAATTTTTAGGTATACCCAATCGTCCACAGCAAACTCCAACTCCCTTCTCCTTACATCTGCATATGATTTTTATTGTCTTTGAGAATTTTTTTAGCAGTTCCCTAATAAGCTGAACCTTCTGCATAGCCTCATGTACTGAATCAGGTCCTATTAAGGTAGTTTCACCAACCTCAAAACCACCCTATGGAAGATCTGCACCTCCTACCATATAATGCCTAAAACTGGGTCATTTGAATGCTGGAGTGGTACTTGTTATATGCAAACTCTATGAGAGATAGGTGATCATTCAACCTTCCCTTGAAATCAATCACGCAAGCCCTCAACATATCCTCTAAAGACTAAAGAGTCTACTCAGCCTAGCCATTGGTCTGTGGTTGAAAAGTTGTGTTCAGCTTAACCTATGTAGCAAGTTCTTTTTTAAATGACTTCCAGAAATGTGAAGTGAACTGAGTACTTCTATCTGAAATGATGGATAATGGGACTCCGTGAAAACTGACTGACTCATTTATGTATAGTCTAGCATAGTCTTCTACTGAATCTATGGTTTTGGCCGGTAGGAAGTATGCTGCCTTAGTTATCCAGTCCACCACAACCCAAATTAAATCATTCTATCGGCGTGTACGAGGTAAACCCATGATAAAATCCATGTTTATCTCTTCCCACTTCTATGTAGGAATGCTGATATCCTGACTCATACCCCCAGGTATCTGATGTTCAACCTTGACCTGTTTGTAGTATGGACACATAGCCACAAATTCTACAGTGTCCGTTTTCATGCCATTCCCCCAGTAGACTTCCCGTAGATCACGGAACGTCTTGGTGGCACCTGGGTTGATAGAGTACCTATCTTTGTGAGCCTTCATTAATATCAATTGCCTCAAGTCATCTACGTCTAGACCACACAACCTACCCCGGTAATGGAGCACACCATCTCCCTTTTTGGAGAATGCTTCCATCTTTTTCCTCATGATTGCTTCCTTCCACTTGAGCAAAATTGGGTCTTCATCCTGCTTTGACTTAACCTCTACCACCAGGAAGGATTTTAACCCATTCTGGACTACAACTCCACTTTCTATTGAATCAACCAACTGGACCACTAACCAAGCCACTTTGTGGACATCTCTATCCTTAACATGAGCCACACTCCCCATAGACAATCTGCTGAGGGCATCAACCACTATGTTGGCCTTACCTAGGTGATACAAAATCCTCATGTCAGTCTTTCAACAACTCTAACCACCTTCTCTGATGCAGATTCAGGGCCTTTTGACTGAACACATACTGTATACTCTTGTGATCAGTACAAAATCCCCATGAACACCATAAAGATAGTGCCTCTAAATCTTCACGGTAAATATTACAGTTGCTAGGTAAAGATCATGTGTTGGATAGCTCTTCTCATGAACCTTGAGTTTTCTGGAAGCATAAGCTATCACCTTACCATGCTGCATCAGAACACAACCAAGGCCAACTCTGGAGGAATCACAATAGATCATAAATCCGTCTGAACCTTCGGACAGAGTCATAACTAAGACTGTGGTGAGTAGAGTCTTTAGCTCCTAAAAACTCTTCTCAGAATCGTCTGACCAGTGAAACTTCACCTTCTTTTTGAGTTAGTCTTGTCAATGGAGAGGTGACGAAGGAGAATCCTTGTAGAAACCATCTATAATAATCGGCTAAGCACAATAAAATCCTGATGTCAGATACAGAAGTCGGTCTTGGCCAGTACTTAACTGCCGCTATCTTTTGAGTATACACCTTACTACCCACTCTAAAGACCACATGGCCGAGGAAGGCAACTAATTTCATTCAGAATTCACACTTGCTGAATTTGGTGAACAACTGGTGGTCCTTGAGAGTTTGCAAAACTATTCTTAGATGGTCTACATGCTTGTCACCTATTTTGGAGTACACAAAAATATCGTCTATAATGACAATAACAAATATGTCCTTGTATGGCTTGATTACCCTATTCATTAAATCTATAAAAGCTATAGGAGCATTGGTTAGTCTAAAAGATATAACTATGAATTCGTAGC
Organism: Datura wrightii; assembly: GCA_035772735.1. NCBI lineage: Eukaryota > Viridiplantae > Streptophyta > Magnoliopsida > Solanales > Solanaceae > Datura > Datura wrightii. The sequence continues at coordinate 154,170,679 of JASDFA010000018.1, forward strand.
GACCATACCGAGTTTTGAAAGCTATTTTTGAAATATCACATTCTTTGACCCTGAGCTGGCGGTATCGTAATCTGAAATCTATCATGGAAAAACAACTAGCTCCATATAGTTGGTAGAAAAAGTCATCAATCCTAGGTAAAGGATACCTATTCTTGACAGTGACCTTGTTCAGCTGACGGTAGTCAATGCAAATTCTGAGTGTACCATAGAGAGATACTGCGTCTGATCAAGCTCTTATCCAGAAGGTCTTTTAGCTATTCCTTGAACTACTTAAGCTCATCTGAAGCCATTCATTAACGAGGAATAAAGATAGGCTGGGTATCTAAAAGAAGGTCTATGCCAGAATCTATTTCCCATTGGGGAGGGACTTCAGGGAGATCTTCAGGAAACTAAATTACAACTAGAACTGACTAAAGTGTTGGGGCCTCAAAACTAGAATATTTTACCCTAACCAAGTGATAGATGCACCCATTAGCGATCATTTTCCTAGCCTTTAGGTATGAGATAAAATGACCTTTAGGTGCTGAAGTACAAACCTTCCACTCTAGGACTGGTTTGATAGGAAACTGAAATCTAACGACTCCTGTTCTAAAGTCAACTGAGGCATAACAAGAATGTAACTAGTCCATGCCAATAATAAGGTCAAAATGAACCATATCTAGCTCTACTAGGTCATCTAATGTGACTTTTTGTAACACTATGGTCATGCCCCACCTTGGGAGGCATGACTGGCAGCTGGTGCTCTATTGGGAACTGACTGAGCTGGATGAGCCTAAGCACTTCTTGAGTAGGGCTAATACTAACTCACAAATCAAGAAAAAAATAGGCTATATCTCAGCTGTAAATACAGGCCCCGACTGACAAGACCTTATAACTACCTTCAAAAGGAAACAACTAACCAGAAATAGAAAGTATCAGGGAATCCTATGCAGGCCGATAAGACCACCATGATGTCTAGTTATGACTGAAAGGTAAATCCAATACCAAAATAAGCTATGGCCGACAAGGCCGCTAACTATCAGCTAAGCAAGGCCCCACATGGCCAACACATAAGATCAAACACTACGGGCCACATACGGCCAACAACAGCTAACCACAGGGAATCTAAAACAATTGCAAGCCTCTAGGAGTGATGTACCGGTCGAGACAGGGCCCCGACCTAGCCATACTATACAACAAAAGAGAGTCAACCTACTAGCCTATTAGATCGGGAGGTATGGAGCTACTGCTCTGCTAGTCTTGATAGGAAGCTAAAAAGGCCCTAATCCATATCTATCGGCACCTGCAGGTAAGTAATGCAGCGCCCCCAAGAAGGGCGTTAGTACAATATGTACCGAATATGTAAGCTAATAACTGTAAATAACAAAATAGAGGAAATAGAACTGAAAATAACTTGAAAAGGAAGGATAGAGATTCTATCTGCATAGCTAAACTTCCTACTATCTAATTCATCAATAACTAAGGCAATCAAGAATCGTACCTAGCCCCATAAGCTGGAAGGTACAACCAACACAAAATAACCCACCTGAGGCCCCCATAAGCCCTGGTGAGTACACCTCAATCTATATAACCCTGGCAAGGTCACACTGGGTCAACTAATAGGTATAGCCATCCTACCAGTCCCTTGGTTTGCAACTAAGCCCGGTCGGCCCTTGACTATAGCTGTGTCTGGTCCTATGGTCTCCTAATATCTACAACCCAATCACAAGGCTAGACGGGGGTTTGGTATCGATACAACATATAATAGTCCAGCCATAGAATGGACTGTATGAGGACCTGAGGCCCCATCTTCACCCCACGCAGACGGCATATCGCTCCGTAAAGCGACGTCATCTCGCCCCTGGCGGGCGATGACACAGCTAATAACCCTAGATTGGTCACGGAAGGCTATACTGGGCAGCATCACTCCCATTCTAGGCATAGAATACTGGTCTCAGCTAATAACAACAGCTAATCACAACTCATATGTTTCTGGTTCTCTTACTGGAATTTAAATTAAGCTACAATACAGAAGAAACTAACTTTTCAATGGAATACGCCTTACTATACCTCAGTTGTTGATTTCTAATTAATTAGCAGATTTTTATCATATTCAACTACTCCTTCCTATTGTATTATACTACTGGGCGAATAAGGCTAATTTCAGTACTAAATATAGCCAAAATGATAACTTAAAATATAAATATCAACTATACTCTAGCTTTCTAGAAAATGATCAAAAACATAATATTTCTTGAAAGTTCAGAAGGGAGAAATACTCACCCGAAACCTATGATCGTATAGAAATTAGTTTGGAGCAATTCCAAAGACTTCAGCTCAACGGGTTTACGATTCGCCCGACGAATTTCTTGAAAATAACTTCGTAGCTATGCTCCCTGCAGCCTTAAACTTCAATTCCCAAAGTTAATTTGAATTCGGGCAGCATTTCACAGCATAAATGGAGGAAATTTATTTATTTCCTTCGAGTTTTCCCTGTCTGGTTGTATGAACTTTAGGAAATGAAATAAAATCAAAGGGAAAAACCTATATATACTTGAGGCGGTGAACACAAGGTCCGTGGCACGGACCCTGTCGCGCCGATTTTGGGCCATTCCATGGAGCCCAATGTGCCAGGGAGGGTCCGTGCCACATTGCCCCCTTTGGACAGCTTGTCCAGCCTTCTCCCACGCGGTCACGAGTTCGTGCTCGTTCGACCTTTCCCCGAGCCCTTTCTCGTACGTATTGTACTTTAAAACTCTTAAGTAATGTATGATTACGCTGACTAAACATTAGAAACTTACGGGGTGTAACATCCTTCTCCCCTTAGGAACATTCCTCCTCGAATGTTAACTTCAGCTTACAGGAGTCTTAACTATTTCAACTATTTATCCTGGAAAACTTTCAGAAGACTGTCCCCTGTAATATGGACTATCTAAAAATCCAAAAACGCAGAAAAGTCCAACACAGATATTTCATAGCATTATAGCAACTATTTCAAAAGGCTAGAGTCAACTTCACCAGATATATATAACTCAAATCACAAAACAGCAATTGAATCAATAAGTGTACATTAACTGCATGGTCTGAGCTAAGCTTGGAAAATGTCAAGTTATTTGGATCTCATATCATCCTCAGCTTCCCAAGTCATCTCTTCTCTATTCCTGCTCCGACATAATACTTTAACAGAAGCGGCATCTTTAGTCCATAGTCTATGAACATGACGATCTAGTATGGCTACTGGAACCTCTTCATAGGTCAACTCCTCGGTAATTTGAACATCCTCAACTGGCACAATTTGAGACGGTTCTCCTATGCACTTTCACAACATAAACACATGAATGATCGGGTGGACAGATTCTAATTCTGAAGGCAAATCTAGCTCGTACGCCATCTGGCCTACTCTCCGGAGGATTCGGTACGGCCCTATGAATCTTGGGCTAAGCTTTCCCTTTTTACCAGACCTCATCACTCCCTTCATCGGTGAAACTTTCAGGAATACCCAGTCATCTATACTATACTCCAGGTTTCTATGTCGTACATCAACGTAAGATTTCTGGCAGCTCTAAGATATAATCAGACGTTCTCTGATAATCTTTACTTTCTCTTCTGACTAGTGCATTATGTTTGGTCCAATTAATTTTGAATCTCCAACCTTGAACCAACCAACTGGTGACCTGCACTTACGCCCATATAAGGCCTCACAAAGTGCCATCTGGATCGCTGAGTAATAGTTGTTATTGTAGGCAAACTCAATAAGGGGTAAATGTTCATCCTAGCTACCCCCAAAGTCTAGCACACACGCCCATAACATAACCTCGAGTGTCTGAATTGTATGTTCTGCCTGCCCATTTTCTTGTGGATGAAAGGCCGTACTTAGATTAATCTACGTCCCTAGGCCCCGCTGAAAGGACTGCCAGAATTTAGCTATGAATTGTTCCCCTCTATAAGAAATAATTGATACTGGGAAACCATTTAATCAAACTATCTCAATGATATATAATTCAGTATAGTCCTCGGCTGAGAAGGTAGCCCTAACTAGCAGAAAACGGGTTGACTTAGTCAACCTGTCGACAATCAACCAAATAGAATCAAATCTGCATCTTGTATGGGGTAGCCTAGTTACAAAATCCATATTGATTGCATCCCATTTCCACATAGGAACTGTTATTTCCTGTGTCAATCCACTAGGTTTTTGATGTTCATCCTTCACCGGTTGGCAATTAGGACATTGTGCTACAGATTTTGCTACATCCTTTTTCATCCCCGGCCACCAGTAAAATTTCTTTGTATCATGATACATATTTGTTGAACCTGGATGAAGAGAATAACGGGAATAATGTATCTCACCCATAATCTGCTGGCGAAGTCCTGCCGCATCTGGAACACAGTTGTGGCCCCTATAACTCAAAACTCCGTCTTCGGTTACCTTGAAATCTGCTACTTCCCCTCACTGAGCCTTATCTCTGAGCTGAACCAGGTTAGGGTCTTCATACTACTTTCCTTTCACCTCTACAACCAACGATGACACGACAGTATTCTTGATCACTATTCCACTATTCCCGAATCTACTATTCGGATGGCCAAACTGGCTAACTGATGCAATTCTCAAGCCAGTTCCCACTTTTCGGGATTTAAATATGCCAGACTGATCACGGGCAAAATAGCATGCCCGAGATACGCTTTATACCTTAATGTAGTCTTGTTTATCTAAGTTATTTTACATACTTTCATGTGATTTTATATAAATGTGAATATATGTGCTAACCAACATGATTAGTCTTTGTTTTTGTAGGTTTCAAGGATTTTGAGGAACTAATTCACAAGTTGGTGAATAGGAAGGAATGTAGTGGAAGCAAGTGGCAAAAGTCGGCAAGGAGCATGCCTTGGCAAGGCTGGCCGCGCCAGGCAGCATGCCACGCTGTGCGTGTGCCGCGCCCAGCGCTGTGCCACGCCCTTGCCAAGCCACGAGAGAAGGCATCAGTAGGTAGAGAACCAGCGCGCCAGCGCCGTGCCACGCTAGGCCAGCTGCGCGCCAGCAGCATGCCAACGCGCTGCATGAGCAGCGTGTCACGTTGGCCAGCGCGGTGACCCTCGGCAGCTTGGTTTCCGGAGGCACTTTCCAGAGAGCTTTCGCGTTGCCTCCGTGTCACGGAGGCAGTGCTCCGCGATACACTCCGTGACATGTAGCCGTTCCATTTCAGGCTAAATTATGCACGTTTTCCATTTACTATAAATAGGACCCTTAGCTCCTAAAATCATTTGGTCACGATTTTATTCTGAAAAACCACCTAGGAGTGAAGGGAGAAGTGGGAGAAATCATCTAGGGTTTATCAAATTCCCTTCTCATCTACCAAATTCGTGTAAGTATGTTAGTTTAGTAGTAGTTAATTGGAGTTTTACAAACATGAATGGCAAGAACCCTTCCTCTAGGGTTGAAGCCATGAATTATGATTGTGCATTTATGAATTTGTTTTGGAATTAAGTTATTGATTGTTGTTTTCGTCTTGCATTCTGGATTGTTGGTTGTTTTTATGATTGATCACCATGAAAGCATATTTGTTAGCTTGAGTAATAGCTTGAGAAAGCATTACCTAGGTCAGGACATGAGAATGTAAGGATCATGTTTGTATCTCGGGAGAGATTTTTGTGTCAGGATAGAAATATACCTAACACCGTGCTTGGTTGACACACAGGGGTTATGAAAGACCAACTTGGGATGTCACATCACCACTCGAAGAAGTAGTTGTGAGGCTAAGTTGAGTTAAATGGTTAGACGCACGAAAGTCCCTAATCGTTTCCCCGTAAACCACAACATAATTGATTGCCCGCGACTAGAAAATTAAACTCCTCGCTCACAATGATGCAGTGAGGCTAGATTGCCGTGTTTAGAGGCTCGAAAGACCATAAACATGCAATTCTAATTATGTGAAATAACAATTGATAGTTCCATGCTTAACCCATAGCAAATCGTAGGATCGCATGATTAATTGGTTTTAACTCTATGTTGCTCCTAGAGTGATTTCAGAATATTTCATTGATCCAAACTTAGACTTAATTAATCTCAATCGAAAATGTCTATAACCAACACTTGAGGTATTTAAGATCACAATAGAAATGGATAGTTAGAGGAATAGGTCCGGTCCCTGTGGGTTCGACAATCCGGTTCTTAAAAAGAGCGACTATATTACTTGCATGACCCGTACACTTGCGGACGCGCGAATCGGGCACGTCAAGTTTTTGGCGCCGTTGCCGGGGACTCGGCGAAGTTTTGATAATTTATCTATTTTTGTGTGATTTTTAAATTTCCTTAAGTGTTGAAAAACTTGGTCTTAGTCTGTTTATTTGCAGGTGATAGGTTGTCCTGCCGAGCTGGCTAGAAATAGAGAGCTTGTGGAACCGTTGCTAGAACCTGAACGTCAAATCCATTTGCGAAGGAGAGTAGCTCTAGAGCAAAAGCTGAAGAGACTTCAAGAAAAGGTACAACAACAACCACCCGCGGGACAAGCACAATTGTCATCAATAGCAATGGCAGCAAGACCAGTTCGCGAAGTGGCAATCCCATTAGCGACGAATGTGACCTCTAGCATCCGTAAACCAGAGCCTGGAGGGCACTTTGAGCTTAAACAGAACATGGTGCAGCTGTTACATTCTAGTGGTCAATTCACTGGGATGGCACATGAGGACCCACAGCAGCACCTACAGAGCTTTTTAGAGATTAGTGACACGTTTGTCCCCACCGGCGTGTCCACAGATTATGTCCGAATGACCCTCTTCCCATTTTCACTATTGGGAGAGGCGAAAAAGTGGCTGAAGGCTGAGCCACCGAACTCCATAACTTCATGGAATGACTTGGCTAAGAAGTTCCTTATCAGATTCTTCCCCTCAGGCAAAACTGCAAGGTTGAGAAGTGAAATACTCAGTTTCAAGCAGAGGCCTGATGAGAACTTATATATGGCTTGGGAAAGATTCAAGTCATTGTTAAGAGATTGCCCCCATCACCAGCAATCAAATGAAGTGCTAGAAACAGATCAGGGTTGATAGAAGTAGATGGTTTGAATGCCTTGGCAGCACAGTTAGCTTCGTTCCAACATCAAATGATGACTCAGTTCAATAAACTGAGTATGAACCAATGTCAGGGCCAGGTTAATGCAGTTCAGCAAGCTTCGAGTTGGTGTGAAATTTGTGGTAATAATGGGCACCATGCAGAATCTTGTGGAGCCAATTCGGAGTCAGTCAATTTTGTTAGTAATGTGCAGCGCAACAATCAGAATTTTGAAACCAGTTACAACAGAAATTGGCAGGGCCACCCGAATTGTTTTTGGGGTGGTAACCAAAAGCAAAATTATATGCAACCTCAACAGCAGCAGTATCAGCAGAATAGGCAGAATGATGGGCAATTGAGTAGCGACATTGAGGAAACATTGCAGAAAATCATGGAGGCCCAGAATCAGTTAGTGGAAAATCAGGTGAGGATGGCAACAGACTTAATGAATCAGCAAGTAGCCACCCGAAATCTTGAAAAACAAGTGGGTCAGATAGCAGCTGCTCAAAACATGAGATCACAAGGGGGATTACCTAGCGACACAAATCCTAACCCCCGGCAGATCAATGCCATCAGTCTGAGAAGCGGTAAGCAATTAGCTGATGCAGTGCCAAAAGAGCTGAGAAAGGAGGTGCAGCCGGAGTTGGTTAGACCAGGACCATCCATCAACATGGGAGATAATCATAGTGCTGGGCAACAAAATGCGGAACTTTCATTGCAGCCAGCACAAAGACCACCACCACCATTCCCTCAGAAATTCAGAAAGAGCAAGGAAGAGGAATGCTTTAAAAAGTTCTTTGAGAGCTTCAAAGAACTTCACATAAATTTGCCTCTTATTGATGTCTTGCAGGGAATGCCCAAGTATGCTAAATACTTGAAGGATGTGATGGCGAACAAAGTAAGATTGGTGGATGTCCAGACGGTAGCACTGACTGAGGAGTGCAGTCATAGGGTATTGAGCCAAATGCCAAAGAAGCTCAAAGACCCAGGGAGTTTTACCCTCCCCATACAAATTTATTTGTTTCCTTCGAGTTTTCCCTCTCTAGCCGTATGAACTTTGGGAAATGAAATAAAATCAAAGGGAAGAATTTATATATACTTGAGGCGGTGGACATGGGATCCATGGCACGGACCCTGTCGCATCGATTCTGGGCCGTGCCACGGAGCCTAACGCGCCAGGGAGTGTCCATGCCACGTTGCCCCCTTTGGGCAGCTGGTCCAGCCTTCTCCCACACGGTACTCACTTTGTGCTAGTTCGATCTCTCCCTGGGCCCTTTCTCGTACATATTTTACTCTAAAATGCTTAACTAATCTACAAATAGGTCAACTAAACGTTAGAAACTTATGGGGTATAACAACTTTAATCGGACAATCCCTATAATCCCAACTAGCACTAACTTACTCCCTAACTAGAGTAGGGACTGAAAATGGCTCTTAAAGGATTTCTAGACTTATATCAAACTGGACAGCAATGTAAGGAGTCATGAAGAAATGTGTGGCTCCTAAATCTAGTAAAGCATGCACATCTATCTTTAAAAGATGAAACATACTGGCAACTTCATCAGGTGAGTCCTCCTGGTGCTAATAGGAGGACAAAGCATAGAAAAGGTTTTTTCACTAACCACCACCTATACCTGAGGTAGCATCCTGCTAAACAGGACGATCTTACAAAGTTGCTGATGTGGTGGGCTGGGCCTTCCCCTATCTTTGTGATGGGCAATCCCTCAATCTATGACCTAGCTGGCCATACCCAAAACAACCAACCTTTCCTAGAAAACATTCCCCTAGATGGTTCTTGAAACACTTAGATCATGCTAGAAAACTGCGCTTGCTGGAGACATGGCTCTGGGACTCGGAGCCTGATGTCTCACCTCTCTTATCCTTACAAGGCTTGGAAAATGGAGCACTGGCTAAAGAAGGTGTTGGTGGGGGCAATTACCACCGCCTAACCTCTGCTAGAAATACTCAAACTGACTTATCCTCCCTCGCTTACTTTCCTTATCTATCTCCTTCAGTTTCTCCACCTCTATCTGATGTGCATGAATGATGAGGTTGAATACATATATGTCTTTGATGAGCATAACAGTTCTGCACCTCTTGACCACCAACACCGAGACTCTGTTCATGAACTTTAGCATACGAGCCCTAGGCTCATCATCCATTTCAGGAGGATACCTTGACAGGTGAGTGAACTTTAATGTGTACTCTTGTATTGTCATATGCGTACCCAAAAAATTCTGTAGTTTTTCGGATTCTTTAATAAAAATGTCCACATCATACTTTTTCAGGGTGTTATTTGAGCGTTATAAAAAGTGGCGCCATTGCTGGGGAATACGTCTTAGATTAGAGTAATTGTTGTGTTTAAATTTTAGTCATTATTTCCTCATTTACATTTTCTTTTGTTTTTGATTCCCACAAGTTGCCAATTTGTGAATGCCATGTACTTGATGATGTGGAAACTCTCTGATTCAAATTACACCTCAAAAAACTTTTGGTAATTATTTGATGTTTGTATGCGAGATTAAGGGAAGTACGGGTTGTATATTTGCCGTAGATGAAAAGGGAAATATGTACGAACGGAAAAACAAAGAGTATGTGAAGTTCATAAGTAAGGGTCAACTTTAAATGACCATATCTCCCAATATATAATTAATTAGAATCCCCACAACCTATCATTTTAAAGGTCTTTGAGTCTAATTTTCAAAACACCACGCCTCTTGTCAATCGGAGTTTGGAATAAGAAGTTATGGACATTTTATCGAAGCACCCCGAGCAGTGTCACGGGCATGACGCCCTAACGCCTCCACCGCACTATTTACGTAAAATCTAATTTTTCACCTGTAAAAAATATTTTCATCTTAATCTAAATGGTCCAATTTTATAAGTATTCCACTTCTCTCTCAACTCCAGCAGCTAGAAAAAATAAAATCAAGGAGGAACATCAAGAAATGTTCAAGAAAATCACAAAATAAGTTAAGAATACTTTGCCAGGTGTGCTAGGGGCTGTTTTGGAGCTCGTTTTGGAAAGGCTTTGAATGTATTTCTCTGCACTTCAAAATCTATTTGGACTGCCTATATATCCATTGTTCGGTGCGTTTGTTAGGGTTATAAAACCGACACGCAAGTGCACGTGGTCGAACAAGTAGTAAGTGGCTTTAGTAAGCCAAGTATCAATCCCACAGAGACTTGGGATAAGTGCAATTTGCTCAAGTATACTATATTTTTACTTCTAAATATGCTGACAACTAAATAACCAAAAATTGAATAATTTGTTTTATAAATTTTATACTAAACTACAAACAATTATCTACTTTGAATTTGGACTATGGATAAAAGCATGTCGAGGTTAAAGAACATGTGATGAAACTGATTATCATCATAAATTGGTTAATCTTTTCTTCCAGTTGCTAGCCAAGAACAATCGCCAAGAGATTAAAACTCTCGTATTTAATCTCACTTAAGAATCATGAACCATCTGTCTACATTTCTGTGATCAAATGCAATTCATGTTCTAGCCATACAATTTCGGTTCCTAATTTGACTAATACGGCTTTCAAGTATATTTCTATCAGGAAAGCACATCAAAACTCAATTTTCCCAAATCAAGTAAAGAACAATATCCTATTAATTCAAAACTTTCCAATTTCGTGCTCTCTCGAGTAAAATCGGACTTTTTAGATGTACATTAATGTGCGCCACACACCAATGCAGTAAGAACAAGAATTAATAGAACAACATGGAAGAAAAAGACGAAAAACCATATAATTAATAATAAAAATTCATCACAAGTGTTCATAACCTCAGCAAGGAAGGGAATTAGCCACTCAATTGTGGATTAATCATCCTAAAACAAGTGTTAATCATACAAACAATTGAATTAGAGAAGAAAGAAAGAGAGAAAAAACCCTGAACTTTTCGTCCCTCAACTGCCTGTAACCCACGTCCTTGCTCCACCAAGTCTGAATTATGAAAAATACACTTAAGTGTTCTATTTATACTAGTGGGAATTTTTCCCGGAATAATGAGTAACGTGTCACGGAGTGCATCGCGGAGCACTGCCTCCGTGACACGCCGTGAACGCGGACCCTCACCGGAACTGGGGGTCTGGGAAATCAAACACCAACGTGGCACGGCGTGCAACGCGGAGGCTAGCCACCGTGCCACGGAGCAGACGCGAACCTCCACTGGAAATTGGTGAATTTTCACCCTCCAGGCAGAATGCCTCCGCGATGGTAGCGTGACACGGCTCCATCGCGGAGCACCTTTAATTCGTGCAGTCCTATGCCTTTTTCCTTGCTCGCATCCAAGTCCAACTCCGATATCATCCAACATACATTTTAGCTTCCCGAAATCACATTTTACCTACAAAACAGTGTTAATAATGTTGGTTAGTATAAATTCACATTTTATTACCAATTACATGAAAACGTATACACATTGCTAGATAAACAAGGCGAAAATGATACTTTTGAGTATCACTTGGGCATATAAATCTGCCCAAGATCACTTACCCCACACTTAAATCCTTGTTCGTCCTCGAACAACAAACATACAATTCATGCAATTTACATCCCAACCTTCGCTACTATAGTGCGACAATTTAAGCTACGGTCATACCGATCATTCAATATTGCAAATCATCAAGAAAACATGCATGGTCTTAACAATGCAATGACCTTCCATACATTAAGACTTCCTAGACTTTAAGAATCGACTCTCGATATCGGCAAACTCATGCAAATCAGCTAATCAAGATATCCGACACGAAAATCAATCTTTCATCAAGCATGTGCCCTCACAACTCAAGAGAATCTTCCCCTTTTTGCTCATGTGACACACAAACATTCAAGTAGGGGCATGTAAAAACAATTTCACTCTCTCTCCCAAAAGAATTCACATGCATCATGTCATGACCCATAAGCTTTCCCTTAGTGTATTACTCCACTAATATAAAGAAATGCAATGTAAGATCACGTAGGACTTTAACGGGTTGTAATGGAAGCTATGGAACTAGTATATCTTGAATTTGCCAATAATAACCACTAGCATCCTTAAGCGCCTTTGCAACACATTCCCATCAACTCATGGACATTGTTTCTCTCTTTTCTTTTTTCATCATCCCATTCTTGATGATTTACTTTAGTATGGTCCATTTCATTAAGCACACTTGACACAATAACAAAGGTTATTCATGCACCTTCATTATCATTTGTTTATAGAAAGTGCACCTTCAACCTTTTCTTTTCTTCCCTCACTCTGCTTTTCTTTTTCTTTTCACCATTCTCACTCTTTGACACTTTGGGAAAATTATTTTCTCTTCTTAAGTGCTTAAGAGTTTTGTATAGACTTTACGGCTAATGAAAGGAAGGAACTAAGCTCAGTTTAAGCTTTTTGGACAAAAGAAAGAAATAATAGGCTAAAGGCTCAACGGGCTGACTAGGGTATACAATCACATAAAAAGGTAGATTATGACATGAAAAAATAGAAACTCTCGGTTAAAACAAAGAAATGCCTACATCCTTTCCTACAACACACCTCCTTCATTTCGTTTTGTATACACACCAGGAAAGTTCTAGACACTTCACAATAGCATGGAATATCAACACCTCACTTCACACTTTATGCACATGCTCGATTCAAGATATATTCACAGACTCTTCAATCAGCTAATTACATGAATTCAAACATTAAGCCTCAATCACACTGAATCGAACTCTACAGCCTAGGTATCTCAACATATTTAAAAGATTGCATGCTTTCATACGAATCACCTTTGCATTTTGAATATCATGCACAACACGCAACCAAAAATTCACAACCATATAGTAACTACAGGTCCCGGGATGCAATCCACCAAAGAAAAAAAAACTGAAAATAGATTAAAATAAACTACTCCTAACGACTACATTTCCCTTAAGACGGCTGTCATCCATCCATCATAGAGAACGGTCACTAACTACGACGTCGGTTCAATGGGACCCTTCTCGGTAAAAGAACCGAAAACAAATGCCGAGAAACCCAAAATTAAAAAGTTAAAAAATTTTGCAAACCATCGATCATTTCGATAGAAAAATTATTTACAAAATATTTTAAATATGAACAAAATATTTTAAAACAATTTTAAAAAATATCGATCATTTCGATAAGCAAAAATATTTACAAAATTTTTTTTTTTACAGAATCAGCTGGCAACATTCCACAACACACATCAATTCCACAAATATTTACAAATACAGAACAGTTTGAAAATTCACAAACACAGGGAAACATAACATAAAAAATAGCAGAGGAGAACATACAAACAAACCAGTCCAGCCTAGCACCTAACTACTCCCACCCTACACTTAAACCGAACACTGTCCCCAGTGTTCACAAAAATTAAATAGCACAAAATCGGGTGGTGGAACTCCCTGATCAGTCAAAGTATTCCACTTCTTCATCAGGTGCTGCTGCCTCATCTCCCATGTCTGAGTCGCCTTCGTCGTAGTCATCGGACTCCACATCGGAGTCCTCCTGACGTGTCTCCTCGTCCGTGGGGACGTCATCATCAGTGGGCTCTACAAAGGCTGGCCCCACTCGGCATAGAGCCCTGGCGTTTTCGCCAAACGAGTAATCTAGCTCGAGCTGCTATAGCTCCTCCTCCGTGGCTGGTCTCCCACCGATCCTTAGCTGGAGCAGTTGCATCCCATACATCCGCGCCATGTACTGGTCATCACGAGCATGTCGCTCGCCAAGTGTCAGCACTGGCCCGTGGGTGGTGTCAGGAGCCTTAGTTGTGGTCACATCCAAGGCCTGCCGCTCCAACTGCGTGATATAATCGAGGGCCTCCTCCTCAACATCGAGGCCCCGGAAAAAGGTGGTGCGTAGTCCACCGAAACAATACCTGTTGCCCTGGTGCAATCGGGCTCTCTTCATGGCGGATATGATAACCGCAACGACATTAATCTCCAGCCCTTTCATCAGGGCGTACACCAGGCAAACACGGTCCCGGGTCACATCAGTCATGTGTACCCCCGGGATTAGGCATGAGCAGACTATCTTCAGCCAGATTCGGGCTTCCCTGTTCATCTGAGAATATGGCAGAGTCTGGTGGTAGCCCCTTTCCTTGTGCCTGCTCCATCTAGCTGTAGATCAGGCCCCACACAGTGTGCGTCTGATGTCGGCATACGGTGGGGTAATGTTCAACTGTCTAAGGATGTGGGCGTCTGTGTCCCGCGCTCTTATGATGGTATTTAGCTGGTGGGGCTCCAGAGTGACTATCTGCCCTCTGATTTTGATGGTGTGACTTCTTATTGACGGGTTACAGTTGGCGTAGAACTCCCGGACCAGGTGCAGGTTGAATTCTTTGGGCTCCTGAAATATGAAACCGAGCCCAGCAGCCTCGATCCGTTGAACTATTCTGGGGAACTCCTGTGCCAATGGCTCCCGTGCTATATTCTCCTCGGGGAAATATTTGTTCTGTTTATGCTTTGCGTACCACTTTCTCCCCTCGTCAGTCACCCATCTCATTCCGTATTGGCGGCGCTGGCCGCGTGGAACTGCTGGTGCAGTTGGGACTGCTGTGCTCAGTCTGAGTCGCTTTCTTCCGGTGCCTGAAGTTGATGCACCCTTCCCTTTATCTTTCCTGCTTGCCATTTTGCCTGTCAACACCGGTCAACAATCGCCATGTTAAGCTAAATAAATATTAACTTCGGCTAAGGTCGGGTTACGCTAAGTTACCCCACACTTAGTTCTTAGCTACAGTGATAACCTATGGCAAGAATAACTTTATTTATACAAAACAACCAGCTATACAATCATGCTTAGTGCGTTTAAAAAGAAATTTCGACGGTATAACTTCTGTGTACTACTCAGACTTCATACAGCTAATCACAATTCCTACCATCGCAAACATTTTAACTCTCATAGTTAGCAAAGACAAAACAAAGAAACAAAAATAACAACAAAATTGCTATACACATGAACCTATCCAACCAACCAACTTCTAACCAATTTCAACACTTTCCCCAAACCCGAGAATTCGTCATCTATTAATCATTCAAACAATTTGTACAATGATTCAACCCACTCAACACGTACACCCCGACATAAAATTCATGATTTCAACACATTACCCACTTCAAATTCAACAACGAGCCCTAGAATTGATTTCTTCCATCAAATTCGAATAATTTATGCAATCAACAAGTTCAAACAATCAAAACAATATTTCAAACATTTATCAATCAACAAATAACTCAAATTCATGCTTAATTTCGACTTAGGGCGATTTATTTCACCTCCCATGCTTAAAATCAAAGAAAATCGGCAAAAACTAGAGAGGGAATTGGAAAACATACCTCGAACTTGAAGAATCAAAGAAAACTCGGTAATTTGTTGCCTTAAGCCGTGGCACGTTGGTGGGAGAGGGGTTTTGGGATGTTTGGTCACGGAGGAAATTGAAAATGAGGGGAAAAGGGGAGTTTTCGGGATTTAAAATGTAGAAAAACATGCGGGTCACCCGGCAACCCGGTGTGACCCGTCGTGATATACAAGGCAACGTGTCACGGAGTGCATCGCGGTGCACTGCCTCCGTGACACGGAGCCATCGCGACAGCATACTAGAAATTTTAAAATTTCCGGGTTATACCTCAACGTGTCACGGAGGGTAACGCGGAGGTCCTCCTCCGTGACACGGAGCTATCTCCCCAGCTCACTGTCTTCTATATTTTATTAATTTTTCATACCTCGACTTTTCCTTCAAGATTCCGTGCACATTTTTCTCCGTTTGACCTGAAAATCATCTCACTAAATAAAATTGGTTAGACTAATAGGTTTCACCTAACTAAAAATAAAAAATAGTAACTAAAATGAAAAATTTTGTAATCAATCAAGAACAAGAAAAAGAAAAATCTATTTACACTTTACAAAATGAAAGAAAAAATTTTCACGGGTTGCCTCCCGTGCAGCGCCCGGTTTACCGTCGCGGCTCGACGTCATTTAAGCTCAATTGTCCGCTAGGGTGATGGAAGATTTCTCTCGATCATTGTCTTCCCCCCAGTAATCCTTACACCTATCCGGTGGTCTTCCCATTAACTCTCGGGAATGCTTCATCTGCTTAGCATTACCATGATCAATCACATCGATTACTGAGAGTTCTTCATGCACCATCGGGAGCTTGGGTGCTTTATACACATCGAACACCTCTACCTTGTCGTGTGCTCGCATTGTCAGTTGCCCCGCAGCTACATCGGTTAATGCTTTCCCGGTTGCCAAGAAGGGTCGTCCCAAAATAAATAAGACTTCCGCGTCTGGTTCAAAATCCAGAACAATAAAATCTATCGGGAAAATTAGGGAGCCAACTTGCACTAGAACATCCTCAACAATGCCATCCGGCCTAGCTAAGGATCGATCCGCCAACTGCAAGATTACGGTTGTAGGTCTAGGACTCCCTAGACCCAACTTTCTGAATACCGAAGATGGCATCAGATTTATGCTCGCTTCCAGGTCACACAATCCACGAGCTCGAATGCTCTGCCCAAGAGTAAGTTGGATAGTAAAACTTCCAGGGTCTTTTAGCTTTGTGGGCAATCTATTTTGGATCCAGGAAGTGCACTCCTCAGTTAAAGCCAAAGTAGCATACTCAGTCAAACGACTTTTGTTGCCCACGATGTCCTTTGTGTACTTGGCATATTTAGTCACTCCCAGCAAGATATCAAAAAGAGGTAAGTTAACATGTACCTGTTTAAGCACCTCCATGAATTTTTTGAAGCACGCCTCCTCTTTGTGTTTCTTGAGTCGTGGAGGGAACGGGGGTGGAGGTCTTTCTGATTCAGCTTCTTTGGTCTTCCCCCTCTTCGAACTTTGCTCCCCCTCAACTTCTGTCGCTCCCAAGTGTTGAGGTGGTCTTTCTGGTTCCACCTACTTCAGTTGCAAACCACTCCTTGTGGTCACTGCATTTACCAGCTTCGGATTCGGATCCGTGTCGCTTGGCATTCCTCCTTTAGGCCTTGTATTTTCGGCACTATCAAATTGCCCAAATTGATACTCAAGAGCCTTGGTAGCTAACTAATTGTTTTTCACTTCGGCTGCCAATTTCACATAGTCAGCCTGTAATTGAGCTTGGTTAGCTATCATGGTCTTGAACATCTCCTCAATGCTGGGTGATGGTGGTGGAGGAGGTGCATTGTTATTTCTGAATTGAGATTGGTAGTTCTGTTTCCCTCCTTG
The DNA here is from genome assembly GCA_035772735.1 of Datura wrightii. Lineage (NCBI taxonomy): Eukaryota > Viridiplantae > Streptophyta > Magnoliopsida > Solanales > Solanaceae > Datura > Datura wrightii. The sequence goes on from JASDFA010000018.1 coordinate 154,187,909, forward strand.
ATTCCTTTGCATACCCTGACCCGCACTTTGGCCTTGATGGTTGTTGCTACCCCATGAGAAGATAGGATGATTCCTCCAATTTGAATTGTAGCTACTACCATACTGCTGGTGATTTCTTTGTGCATTACCCACAAAGTTTACTGAGTCAGGATTTGCTCCACAACACTCAGCTGAGTGCTCACTACTTCCGCACACTTCACACCATAATTGCTGGACTGCATTAACTGGAGCTGACGGCTGGTTCAAAGTCATGTTGCTGAAGTGGTTGTTCAATTGATTTTGCAAGGCAGCTATTTGCGCAGCGATAGCCGTAAACCCATCCACTTCAAGCACTCCTGCTGCTTTCCTTGCCCCACCTCGTGATGAATCAGCATTCCATTCTGGATTGCCCTGTGAAATCTGATTTAGCAAGGTGTACAGCTCCTCATAGGTCTTTTCCAGCGCTTGCCTTCCAGCTGCTGAATATAGCAATATTTTGGTGTGGGGTTCCAAACCCTCAATAAATGTGTGCACCAACACCTCATTCGACTGATGATGATGAGGACAGTCCCGCAACATGGATTTAAATCTCTCCCAGGCTTGATATAAATTTTCTCCCTCCCTCTGTTTGAAACTTAGAATTTGACTTCTAAGCCTTGCTGTTTTACCAGAGGGCAAAAACCTTATCAAGAACTTTCATGCAAGATCATCCCACGTTGAAATAGAATTTGGTGGCTCAGCTTTCAACCACCTCTTGGCTTCTCCGAGTAATGAGAATGGAAATAATGTAAGTCGAACATAATCAGGTGACACTCCAGCGGGTATATAAGTGTCACTTATCTCCAAAAAGTTTTGGAGATGCTGTTGTGGGTCTTCATGAGGGAGACCGGTAAATTGCCCGCTTGTGTGCAACAATTGCACCATATTCTGCTTGAGTTCAAATCTCCCTCCAGGCTCTAGTTTGCGGATACTGGATGTAACATTATTGGCATGTGGGATTGCCACCTCGCGAACCGGCCTTGCTGTTGCTTCTTTGTGCACTAACACTGCCCTCACAACCGGTGGATTTTGTTGCTCCATAATGGTCTGTCTGAGCAACTGCAGCTTCCTTTGTAGAGCTTCTCTCCGTTTACTGTGAAATATATGTTCAGGCTCTATATAAGATTCCACCAGCTCTTTGTCTCTTGCCAGTGTTCACAGCAATTAAGTCTGCAAAATACAGGCTAAGACCAAGTTGTCAACACTTAAGGAGAAAAAATAAAAATACAGTAAAATTAACACTTAAAACAAATTCACCAATTGCCAAGTCCCCGGAAACGGCGCCAAAAACTTGTTCGGTGTGTTTGTTAGGGTTATAAAACCGACACACAAGTGCACGTGGTCGAACAAGTAGTAAGTGGCTTTAGTAAGCCAAGTATCGATCCCACGGAGACTTGGGATAAGTGCAATTTGCTCAAGTATACTATATTTTTACTTCTAAATATGCTGACAACTAAATAACCAAAAATTGAATAATTTGTTTTATAAATTTTATACTAAACTACAAACAATTATCTACTTTGCATTTTGACTATGGATAAAAGCATGCCGAGGTTAAAGAACATGTGATGAAACTGATTATCATCATAAATTGGTTAATCTTTTCTTCCAGTTGCTAGCCAAGAACAATCGCCAAGAGATTAAAACTCTCGTATTTAATCTCACGTAAGAATCATGAACCATCCGTCTACATTTTTGTGATCAAATGCAATTCATGTTCTAGCCATACAATTCCGGTTCCTAAATTGACTAATACGGCTTTCAAGTATATTTCTATCAGGAAAGCACATCAAAACACAATTTTCCCAAATCAAGTAAGGAACAATATCCTATTAATTCAAAACTTTCCAATTTCGTGCTCTCTCGAGTGAAATCGGACTTTTTAGATGTACATTAATGTAGGCCACACACCAATGCAGTAAGAACAAGAATTAATAGAACAACATGGAAGAAAAAGACGAAAAACCATATAATTAATAATCAAAATTCATCACAAGTGTTCATAACCTCAGCAAGGAAGGGAATTAGCCACTCATTTGTGGATTAATCATCCTAAAACAAGTGTTAATCATACAAACAATTGAATTAGAGAAGAAAGAAAGTGAGAAAAAACCCTGAACTTTTCGTCCCTCAACTGCCTGTAACCCACGTCCTTGCTCCACCAAGTCTGAATTATGAAAAATACACTTAAGTGTTCTATTTATACTAGTGGGAATTTTTCCCGGAATAATGAGCAACGTGTCACGGAGTGCATCATGGAGCACTGCCTCCGTGACATGCCGTGAACGCGGACCCTCACTAGAACTGGGGGTCCGGGAAATCAAACACCAACGTGGCACGACGTGCAACGCGGAGGCTAGCCACCTGCCACGGAGCAGACGCGAACCTCCACTGGAAATTGGTGAATTTTCACCCTCCAGGCAGAATGCCTCCGCGATTGTAGCGTGACACGGCTCCATCGCGGAGCCCCTTTAATTCGTGCAGTCCTATGCCTTTTTCCTTGCTCGCATCCAAGTCCAACTCCGATATCATCCAACATACATTTTAGCTTTCCCGAAATCACATTTTACCTACAAAACAGTGCTAATCATGTTGGTTAGTATAAATTCACATTTTATTACCAATTACATGAAAACGTATACACATTGCTAGATAAACAAGGCGAAAATTATACTTTTGAGTATCACTTGGGCATATAAATCTGCCCAAGATCATCCATCTTTGAGTAGGTATTGAAACCAAGGAGGAAAGGAAAGTATTTCTCCCCTTTTAAACCTCTCAAATAGCGAAGCAAGAAGCTAGAAATTGGTAGCTAAGTGAGCTGTTGATGGATTGTTTGTGAGCTGAGTTTTTCTCTTTTGCCTTAGGTTTTTTGGCTGTTTCATTTGCTGGAATATACTACATATTGAGGGGAATAATTACAGTAGAACTAAGGTAAAAGTTTCCCTTGTTTCTTCCTCAAAATTTAGTGAAAACTAATTGAGAAAATGGCTAAATGTTGTTGGTGCTGCCGTCTGTTATTGTTGCTATTGTGACTGCTTTTGGTTAGTAAATTGGGGCTGCATTTTGTGCTACATATTAAGCTTGTAGTTGGCCTATAAAAACACTGGATTAAGGAAGTTGAAGGCTAATCATGGAAATAGGAAAGCAGCTAAAGAAAAATTCATCGGAGAAAGGTATGTAAAGCGTCTGTCCATCGTTCTTTTAAGCACGATTTGTGCATAATTGAATGAGAAAGAAACATCTTTACAAGTCTTGAGGCAGTATGTTAAGCTTCATTTAAGCATTCAAAGTTTTATGTTTGATTGAGGTTAAGTGTTGAGATTTTGTCTAGCTCGACTGAGGCATTTAAAGTGGGATATCGTGTTAATTGTTGTTGTAGTTGTACATCGACTTGGAGACCCCTCAACGTGGTACTTTTAGCTGGTATTTATAGTATGTTATATATATATATATATATATATATGGGTGATGTTAAATGTGCTTTAAGTTCTGGTTACTAACTGAAATTGGTGAAAGAGCCAAGATAATGACATGTAAATGATTTTAAGCCAAGTAAAGACGTCGCAAGCTCTAAAGGGTAAATGAGTTTATTGAATTAGGATTGCATTTTTATGGTTTTCATTTATACTATGTGTATGTTATGAAATATTCCAAGCCAAGGGGAGATTTCATAATCCCTTTCCCTTAAGCCGAACGACAAGCTAGCGAGTCTCTGAGCTCTAATATCACTTTGAACACGATCTATAAATTTTATTAAAACTCTTAGGTCATCTTCAGTTCCTTGTAATTTATACAAGTTTTGAATGCATGCATTTAAGTGATATTTTATAGATTTACATTTTATATGTGCTCATTTGCTGTTATGCAGTACGAAGGAGGCACATGGAGGCCATATATTTAGTATTTGTTGTTTTTATTCTATGTGTGTTAAACTGACCCAATATAAGTCATATAGGCTCCATTTATGATTATGATTATGATTTTTTTATTTTACCCCAGTGTGGAACACTGGCTGGACGTATTTTACCCTGGTGTGGTACATCAACTGGAGGCATTCTTTTATTTTTACCTCGGTGTGGTACACCGGCTGGACAAATTTTATTTGGATTTTATGGTCAGCTGGCTGCCAGTATTTTAGGTATAGTTTTTGTTGTGCATTAGATGATTTCATTAACACTTCAATATTGAGTTATTATTAGGTTTCAGTTTTTAGGATTTTGGGTTTCGAATTTTATATGGATTTTATGGTCGACAGGCTGCCGGCATTTCAGTTGTAGTTTTTGTTGTGCATTTGATTATTACATTGACACTTCAATATTGAGTTATTATCAAGTTTCGATTTTTATGGTACCAGGTTGTTTTTATTCCTTATTTCTAGCTTAGTTGCCATTTTTATCTTATATGTTTACAGTTTTCAGCCTTACATACCAATATATTGTATTCATACAGACGTCCCTTCATTTTGGGACCCCTCCTCCAATCGTGCTGCAGGTGCAGGCCGAGGCTAATATCATTAGATGCAGTAGGAGCCAGATTTCAGCAGAATAGTGGTATGCTCCTCTCTTCGAGGAGCCATGTCCTAGTTTTGACTATATTGAATTTTATGTACAGCATGGGTAGGCCGGGGCCCTGTCCCGTGCATTTCAATTTGTTTAATCTGCAGAGGTTTATGCAGACTAGTTTGTATAGTAGTTTTTGTTGTGTAGTCGTGTTGGTATTCTATTGCTCAACTTAGCTTTATTGTATCCTTTTAGGCTTTTCAGGTTGCGTATTCGTTACTATCGAAACATTATGGGTCTAGTATTTATCTTTGTTGGTTGTGACAGGTGGCTTGGTAAGTCTTAGTGTTACGTTTATAGATGCTATATAGCCGGCTTCTCAATCAATCATGAATCGCGTTCTAGTTGCACCATATCCCAGTTTTGGGGCGTCACAGGCTTGGCATCAAGCGAATTAGTGTCCTAAGGAGACCACAAAGACGTTTCTAGTAGAGTCTTACTTATGAATATGTTGTGCACCATACTTATAATCAAGAGGCTACCAGACATCTAGAAATTATTTCACTTCTTTTACTAATAGTTGGTGTTAGAGGGCGAGGTCATAAGTACTGCGATATCAAATTCGTTTTATTGTTTTAGAGTATGCCAGTGACAAGGAAGATGAGTAAGAGGTTTATTAGCACGACAGTTGGAGAGGGTACTACCCGCCCTTCAGTGGATTAGGGAGACAGGTTAGAAGGCTCAGAGTGAGTCACCTGCCCCAGGTATTACAGTTCCTCTAGCACCGATTAGAGCAATGGCAGATAGACCTCCAACTCCTCCTACACCAGCAGTACCTGAGAGTAGTAGAGTGGCAGACCCTCCTGTGATTGTGGTACCTCCGGTTGTTCCGAAAGGACAGGGTCTTGAGGGAGTTGTTCAGCTGATGGCTCCTTTGGACACAAGTCCAAAACAACGATTAGAGGCGATAGAAAGACATAGAGGCCAGGCAACTAACATTTTCAGGGCCCACAAGTTCTTGAGTCTGAGCCCTCCTATATTCACTGGATTAGACCCGAGCGAGGATACTCATGACTTTATTAATCAGACTTATAGGGTGTTGAAGGTAATGCGAGCTACAATGACTTAGGATGTAGAGTTGGCGGCTTTCTGACTACGTGATGTGGCTATATTGTGGTATGAGTCTTGGGCTCGATCCAGAGGAGTCGATGTACCGCCATCTGAGTGGGAAGAGTTCTCTGAGGCCTTTATGCACCACTATCTACCCCAGGAGCTTCGACAGGCTCGAGCTGAGCAGTTTTTTCATCTAGAGCAGGGAAGTATGAGTGTGCGCGAGTATTGCCTTTGATTTAATTCTCATTCCAGTTATGCTCTGCACATGGTTCAAGAAATATAGTATAAACTTCATTGGTTCATGTTAGGGTTGGGGATTCATATAGCTCGAGATTGTTTGGGGGTATCTACTCAGGAGAACATGGGCATTGCACGAATACAGGCTTTTTCCTAGCAGGCGGAGGATTTGGTTCATCAATTACCGGATACTCGGAGATAGCAGGAGCAAAGAAATAGAGCTAGGATAGTGGGTCCTTACAGAGAGCCGCAGGGTGACCCAAGGGCTCAGTCATCTAGGGAGTTAGTTAGGCCTGTAGGGAGTGGCCCACCTCAATTTCAGGGAGATGGAAAAGACCAAGGCCCAACTCCGTCTAGCTCTTAACGATAGGAGTGGGCAGGTCAAAGGCGACCACCATTGTCGCCTTGTACCCATTGTGGGAAATCTCATTCAGGACTGTGCTGTCAAGGGCAGAATGTATGCTATCATTGTGAGCAGCCAGGGCATTTTATAAGGGATTATTCAGATAGGGTCGAGGCGAATCAGGGCGATTAATGGTTGCTTCATCATCCTTTGTTCGACCTTCCAGACCTGATCCTTAGTTAGCAGTATGTCGTCGGAAAGGAAGAAGGAGAGATGTTTCTAGTTCTAGGGCAACCCAGAATAGATTTTATGCTTTGGGCGGTCGACAGGACCAGGAGGCCTTACCTGATGTTGTTGTAGGTACTTTGATTGTTTATTCTCGTGCAGTATATGTTTTTCTTGATCCTGGTTCTACACTCTCTTATGTTACACCATTGGTTGCGAGTCAATTTGAGACAGTCCCTGAGTTATTATCTATATCATTTGTTTTTATTAGACCAGCTGGTGAATTTGTGTTAGCTAGACGAGTCTACCAAAACTGTGTAGTATTTGTATGTGATAGATCAACCTTAATTGATCTAGTTGAGCTTGAAATGGTTTCCTTTGATGTAATTATGGGTATGCATTGGTTGGCAGCATGTTATACTTATGTTGATTGCAGAACCAAGGTTGACAGATTCCATTTTCCAGGTGAGCCAGTCCGGGAGTGGCAAGATAATGCCACTACGCCTAAAGGTAAGTGTCATGACATGAACATAGACTTAGATTGTAACACGAGACAAGGAATCCCGAGAGGCCCCAAGTCGACCCATGGCATAATCATACATCTAACTTTATTCACTTTAAGTGGAAGGCTGAACATAAGGCATAGCGGAAACATAAACATAATATAACATATCATTACGTAAGGAATCACTAGACATATACACAAGCTGGGACTACATACTGTTTGAAAGTCTCTACTGCATAAGACAGGTTGATTGGACAATACCCTCAACTAACCTGGCCAAGTACTTAAACATAAAATAACACAAGGTCCAGTCAAACGGCCCTCAGAGCATGAGGACTCACCAACAAGCTGATGGTGAACTTTAAGATGGTCTAAAGTTGAGGATGAGCCTGAGAGACGAATCCTGTATCATGAAAAAATACAACATAGAAAGTATTCGGTCAGTACGTGAAATGTATCGAGTATGAAAGGTAAGTAAAACGGACATTTAAATATGTAAAAATTCATAGAACATCATAAGAGTAGACAACATGCTCATAACCTAATTATCGTAATATAACATACGGCTCAAGGTTTTCGAAACATTCATAATACAATCGTAATCATAATTATGAGAGTAAAGCTCTATAGAACATAACTTAAGCCAACATACATAATCATAAACATGAATAAATCATGAGGAACAATGGGAGATTCTCTTAACCGATACACCCTATATGAGCACTCATGAAGACCAACTTGTGACCCTAGTCAGCAAGGATGTCAGTACCTTTCCAAGGGTAGAACAATGAAAGTGTGATACCACCATGAAAGGGCCAATTGGGCTAGGGACAGTGACAAGGAGGTCCCAACATACCTATGGTGGAACGTAGTTTATGAGATCCGGGGCAGAACCTAGGCCCCGAACCTACTTGGTGTTCGATACTAGTCCCTAAACATATATAGTGCTCATAGTATAATATGCATGAATTCATGAGCTAGTTCAATCATGATAAACATAAACATTCATGTACATACGTGAACTAACCATGACATAAGGCCCATCAATTTGCCTTTCATGTTTAGAGGCTTATCAGACTAAATTATTATATTCCATCGTATTGTATATGTATTGTACTGTTTTCCCTTATGTTATGTTATGATTACATTCTCTATGCTAAATCTTACACTCATATGATTGAATTAGATATATGATCATGCCATGGGTCGACTTAGGGTCTCTTGATAGCAAATATGATCTATGATGAGTACCTATGACCCATATCAAGGAGCCGTGGTGAAGTTCAGAAAGATTGTTGATAGGCATATCTTCTAGTACGAAAGGTCACCATGAGTTATGGGAGAAAGGTATAAGCCATACCAAGACATTCGTGAAAATATTCAGAGGATGCCAAATATATCAGGTTTAGACCACACAGGAATGTACAACTCATAGAAGCATTGTATGATTCGTACCAACTCCCAACACTTAGCCAAATTAAGAGTTATCAGGCACTGTATGAGTCTAGCTATGACTCATATGATCAAGTTATGAGTCGTAGGAGAAGGTGGCAATAGTTCATTACGTTTTCCTATTAATTAGAAAATTTTCTAATAATTTATATAAATAATTTTCTAGGTTATTTTTTTAGGAGACATTAGAGGATGAATTTCTTGGAGAAGAGTTCGACTATTTGGACTTCTTCTTGAGTTTGCGAATATTCTTGGAATTAATTTCCGTTGTTCTTGATTTGTTCTTAGTTGAATATTGCAGTAACCAAGTGAGTTTTATTTTAATCATCATTGTAAGTTCTTAATTATGTTTTACTTATTGAATTCTAATTCTCCTCTTACAATCACGAGAGGCTAAAATCTCGACAACTAGGGTTGTGGGAACCATGGTGAATTAACAAACTAGGATCTTCATATAGTGATTCTAATCTAATACGCATGCTTGTATTGTCTTCTCTTCAATCTTAAACATTTCTTAACGGAGCGCAACATTAAGAGTTGCCCGAGTTCTCTATTATTTGAACATAGAGAGGTAGAGATTAGGAAAAGAGAAGAACAACAAAGTCTTGAATTCTATGATTCATTGTATAACTTGAGTTGCGGTCATAGGGTAGTTAATTTGGAACTAATTGATTACATTTAAAGTGAGATCACTCAAGAGACCTAAATCAGTTATTGAGTATAGTCATCCAATAGGGATGAACTAGTCGTTTGGATAAAATTATGTTATCAGTTCTACAAGTTAAGTATTGAAATAGATTACATGTGCAAAACCCAAAGCAGTAATGAATTCACAGGGAACACTTCCCTAGTTAATTGCATCAACTTGATAACAACTTAAATCTTCAATACTTGTACGTGTTTATTTCTTTAAAACCCTCATTAAGAGATAATTGAACTAAAAGTCTAAATACTAGTATTATTCTACTTCCTGACCATATTCCCTGTGGGATCAACCCCAATCTTTGTTGGGTTCTTTATCGACAACGTTCGTATCATACTTTTTCTGGGGTGTTATTTGAGTGTTATCAGGAACCTTGTACCAAAGCATATCTTTAAAACTTGGGAGTTTCTAGGCTCCAAATATCTCATGAGTTTCAAAAATAAGACTTTAGTTAAGCTTTTTAAATTCTTGTATAAATCATATTTTTATGTTCAAAATCTCATCATGCATACTCTCTTGAAAATATTCTCAATCTTAATGAAAATAATGCATTTACCTCAAAACACATGCCTTCAAATCATGCTTCATAAAATCATACTTTCATGCAATTGGGTCCATGAGATAAGAGACATAAGCCAACCTATAAATCAATTAATAATCAATAACTAAGAGAGGATGATCAACAATGCAATAGAAAGGATGGCAATCAATAGACATCAATAGTAAACTCAATGTGAACAATTCAATAAGGCAATTCAACACATGTAGATTAGGGTAGAAGAACATCATTAATAGAACAATAACCCCCAGCTCTAAACCCTACAATCTCAATAATGAATTTAGAACATGAGGAAGATTTGAATTCCTCACTTAGGTTAGGCTTTCATACATAGAATGAAGAACTTACATTAAAGCTTGAAAAACCCTAAGTTGAAGACATAGGCGGTGGCTTGGTTAAAGGAACCCACCGGAGCTGTAGAGAAAACGAGTCTGCTTAGGTTGCATATATAAGAATAGGAATCGAATTCACAACTATTGATATTGAATCTGCTACTGGTTGGTAGTGATACTACTCTTAGTACCTGCATAGCCAAAAGAGGGCACTGGTTAAAAAACAATTATTTGATTTTCTTTCTTGCTCTCCCTTAGCAACGGGAAAGGAGTCTAATGTATTCCCTAGTTTTTCCCCTGAGAGCTTGCGCTCTTTTGTCCTTGATTCTAATTTAGAATAGAGAGGAATGAGTGTTTATGATTTTTGAAAATCCAAAACGTTAAAGTTTTGTGTAAAAAAAATAAGAAGTTACAAAATTGCCCCTGGAAAAAGGTGTAGAAAATCTGCAAATTCAAAGTGATGGCAGAGTGATGGGCTGTCACTCACATGATGATTAGTCACTTCTAGCATCACCCTTAACTAGAGAGATATAAAATCATGGGGTCAAATGATGGCCAAATTGATGGGTCATCACTCACTTAACAGTCACTCACTTCTGCCGTCAAGCTTAACCAGAAGAGCCTAAAATCTTGGGCACACTGATGTTCAAGGTAATGGGCCATCACCCACTCGATAGGACGCCAACTTTAATGTTAAATGCGATGTGACCATCAGACATGGAAATTTTTTCCGTTGCTAATAAAAAACTGTTTTGGAAATTTGGGATGTTACCTTCTCCTTGGAATCATTCAGTCTCAAGTGAAAACTACAATAGGACTTAGGCAACAACTGATCTAGCTAAAATACATAAACTCAACTTATGCAGTACACAATCATACTAAGGAACTTAATGACAACGAAATGGAACATACAACCAATAAGAATGCCCCAAGAGAGAATTATTACCTCATAATAATTATGAACTAGGAGGGAATAAGTAGTCGTACATGGAAACCATATCTACTTTATCTTCCCATGTAGCTCCCTCAACAAGCTAATTCCTCCATAACACTTTCATCGAAGCAACTTCCTTGTTTATTAGCTTACGAACCTAATGATATAGAATCTCAATACGGAACTCCTCATATTTTAAGTTATCATTAATTCCAATTCCCTCTATGGACACACTGAATGTGGGGTCTCCTACACATTTCATAGGCATAAAGATATGAAAAACTGGATGGACTGATGCTAACTCAGCAAGAAGCTCGAATTCATAAGCTACCTTGCCAACTCTTTTAGATATTCGATATTGATCAATCATATAAGCTTCCCTTTATTTCTAAATATCATAATTCCTTTCATGGGTGAAACCTTTAGGTAAACCCAATCATCCACCACAAACTGTAAGACTCTCCACCTAACATCGGTATAAAAGTTTTGGCGGCTCTGTGCATTTTTTAGCCTTTCTTGGATGATCTTAAACATTTCCATAGCTTGTTGCACTAGGTCTGGTCATATCAACTACACTTTACCAACTTCAAACCAATGAATCAGAGATCTACATCCGCCTATAAAAGAGCCGCATAAGGAGCCATCTAAATGCTAGAATGAGAACTATTGTTATAGACATACTCAATAAGAGGTAAATAGTCATCCAAACTTTCATTATCAATAACACATGCCCTTAACATATCCTTGGGGGTATGAATAGTACGTTCTGCCCAATCATCTATTTGTGGATAAAAAGTTGTACTAAAGTGCACTTTTGAACCAAAACTTTTATGAAACGACCTCCAGAACTAAGCCGTAAACTGAGTTTCCCTATATGAAATGATGGATAATGGTACTCCATGGAGTCTCAACACTTCTCTAAGGAATAGCCTAGCAACATCTTGAGCTAACTCTATAGTCCTAACTTCTAAGAAGTGAGATGACTTAGTCATTCAATCTATAATCACCCAAATAGAGTTATATTGTCTGTGTGATCTTGGTAGACTGGTGATGAAGTCCATCTTAATTATCTCCCACTTACACTTGGGGAGTGCTATATTCTTAGCAACATCACATGGCCTTTTCTACTCAACCTTAACTTGCTAACAATTTGGACACTTAGCAACAAAATCTGCTATATCTCTCTTATTCCACCAATAGACTTCTCCCAAGTCATGGTACATCTTGGTTAAATCTGGATGAATCAAATATCTATAACTTTGTGTTTCTTCCATAATTCTATCTATGAGGCCATCTATATCTGGAACACACAATCTACCTTGGTACCTAAGGGCACCATCTCCCCCTTGTGAGAAAACCAATTCCTTCTACTTTTGAACACCTTTCTTCATATGAAGCAAGAGGGGATCTTGGTCCTACTTCTCCTTAACTTCCACTAAAAAAGATGACTCAGCCATACTTTGAACAAGCATATTACCTTTCTTGAAGTCTAAAAGATACACACCTGAGCACAAGAGCCTATGCACATCCTTTGCTTGTTCGCTCTTCTCTTCCTCTACATGGGTCGTACTTCCCAGAGACCTCCTGCTAAGAGTATTGACAATTACATTAGCTTTACCTGGATGGTAGAGAATACTCATGTAATAGTTCTTGAGTATCTCTAGCCACCTCCTCTATCTCGAATTCAACTCCTTCTAGATGAACACATATTGTAAACTTTTATGGTCAGTGAACATCAACATCAGCACCATAGAGATAATGCTGCTAAAACTTCAATCAGTCGGATAATTCTTCTCATGAACTTTTGGCTGTCTAGAGGCAAAAGCTATAACCTTACCATTTTGCATCAATACACATCCATGGCTAACTCTGGAGGGATTACAATATACGACAAAACAATCTGTGCACTTTGGTAGGGTTAATACAGGAGCAGTAGTTATGTGGATCTTCAATTCTTAAAAGCTTTTCTAACAAGATTTGGAACACTGAAACTTGGCCTTCTTCGTCAACTTAGCATGGAGTATAAATATTATAAAACCATTCTATAAATCTTCTATAATATCCAGCTAAACCTAAGAAACTCCCGATGTCTATCGGAGTTGAGGGTCTAGGCCAATTCTTAACTGCTTCATCTTTTGAGAGTCAACCTTAATATCTTTCTAGAAACTATATGGCCTGAGAATGCCCCAGACTTCAACAAAAATTCACACTTGGAGAATTTGGAAAATAACTCCTTGTCGTGTCTGGAGGACTGCTCTGAGATGGTTAGTATGCTCCCCACACTCTTTGAGTAAACAAGGATATCATTAATGAACACAATAATGAACATGTCTATGTATGGAATAAACACTCTATTCATGAGATCCATAGATATTGCAGGAGCATTAGTCAATTCAAATAACATAACAACAAACTCGTAATGACCATAGCGGGTCCTAAAGCTTCCTTGGGAATATCTCTTTCCCTTAACTTCAACTAATAATAGCCTGATCTTAGGTCTATCTTAGAGAAACAAGAAGCACCTTCAAGTTGGTCGAACAAGTTATCGATTCTAGGAAGAGGATACTTATTCTTTATGGTGACCTTGTTTAACTATTTGTAATCTATACACATTATGAGGGTGCCATTATTATTACGTATGAGGAGAAGTGGAAACCCCCAAGGAGAATGGAAGATGAAACCTTTATCTAAATGATATTTTAATTGTTGTTTTAATACTTTCAACATAGATGGTGCAATTCTATATGGCAGAATAGAGAGAGTTTGAGTACTAGGAATAACAATCATTCTTAAATCTATTTCCCTATATGGAGGGACTTCTGAAAGATTGTCAGGAAAGACGTCAAAAAACTCATTAACAATTGAAACTGACTAAAGGGATGGAGTTTCAACATCAGAGACTCTCACTCTCACTAGATGGTAGACACATCCCTTATAGATTAACTTTCTATCCCTGAGGTATAAAATGAAATGACCCTTAGGCATGACTAGTTCAGCTTCCCAAACTAAAAATGGCTCATTAGGAAACAAGAACTCTATTACTTGGGTCCTACAATCAACTATGTCATAACATGAACATAACCAATCCAAGCCTAGAATAACATCAAAGTCCACCAAATAAAGTTCAATCAAGTCAATTGTGGTGTCTCTATCATGGATTGAAACTATAAAATTTCTATAGATTCTCTTAGCTATATCTGACTCACTAATCAAAGTACAAATCCTGTAACGATTTTAAGAGTTATTCCAGAAACTTTCAGAATTTAACAACTGCATATGGACTCATAAAAGATAAAGTAGTACGTGCATTAGGTAAGACATAAAATTATTGGAGAAGATTCTTAACATACTAGTAACAACATCGAGGGAGTTCTCCAAATCTTGTTGCCTAGACATAGCATACAGATGGTTTTGACCTCTACATTCCCTAAAGTAGTGCCCCTTTGGGAAGCTTTTCCTGCTATTGGAGTAGGTTGGGCTCTATTACACCAATTTCCCTATCTAGATATGAAATCCTCAGATAGTAGCCATGTTTGTCATATCCATAACATCCTTCCTCACCCAACCGGAACTCACCTAACATTGCCTTACCACACTTGCCCCAAAGTGGTTGTCGTTGGGTTTCCTGCATCGCGCCATCTTGTCACTTTGATCAATGCTCATTTCCGTGACTTTGAGCTGGAGCATTAGCTGACTATGTCAATCTGGAGGACCTCTTTCTAAAGAAAGACCTATTTCCAATCCCGTTCCTTTTCTGTGTATAGTCTCATTACCGGCTAGCTTAGCTCTTTTTCTCTGGTGCTCTTTTCTATCTCTTTTTTTCCTCTAACTTATGTGTGTATACCATTAGCCTCTAATTTTTTTTCATGACTTGAGCTTAGACCCCAGATGCAAAATGGGACATAGAACCATGAACGGCTCCAAGATAACCCATAGCATAGCATAATTCTAACATAACAAAAAGTACTAGAACATATTGAGCGGAAGCTTAATTGCAACATAACTAATTAATAGGAAAGGATAAAGATATGATAACAAAACTAAATCAAAAGCTGAAACTAGTACTACACTGTCTGAAAGCCTCTACTAGTTTGATGAGCTATTGGGACAAGCTTCAAGCTAACTCCAAAATCTACAATTAGAAATATACTGATATAAAGAAATATAACTCTGATCCTCGAAAGATGAGGACTCACAACAATTAGATAATTGAGTCTGCAACATGTTTAACTACATGGCTGAATTTGAATAATCGGATCTATATCATAAAGCGACATAGCACATAAAGTATATGATCACTACTTGGAATGCATTGAGTATATGGGAAATGTAACCAAAGCTAGATATATGCTAGTAAACTGAGAAAGAATGAACTAAATACATAACTGAATTCATAACTAAGGTGATGTAGAATGACCCTATCTGAGATGCATAGATAGCTGACACGATAAGGTTATTTGAAAACATTTAACGAACTACAAGTAAACCTAGTTTTGGGTCATGTACATGCGTTGAAGACTAAATCTGAAATCGTAAATTGAAAACTAAAACAAAATAATTGTACTGGTACTAAAACTGAACTATATTGTGGGAGAGACTACTAACTGAAAAATCCAATATGAGCCTCATGGAGACCGACTTGTAACCCTGGTTAGAATGGTGTTCACACCTTGCAAAGAGTAAGAATTCTGACTGGCATGATATCACTCGTGAACTCAGGGCGACAGTCTCCAATAACAATGACTCCTGCAAATGCCAATTAAGGCAAGGGGGAAACTCTCCTACAGTGAGGATCCCATGTTTCTCAAGCTAAGGTAAATATTCTCTAATATCGAAGATCCCTTAACCTACGGTGGAAAATAGTTCTGGACCTACGCCCGCTAGAATACCAACCTACTTGGTGCTAATTACTACTCCCAACTTAATATAAAGATACATGTAAACTGATAAATCTAAAGGTGATATCCTAAGACTAGGCGGAACCACTTTATCTAACAAGGATCTAGAGAGCCTAAAGAATTATAACATGCCAATACTAAGTGCTTAAAACTGATGTTCGATTAGTCAGGGCTACTTACTAACTAGCAATAGGACTGAGAGTTTAAAAAACCAAAAAAATGTTGATCATACTGATATCATCAAAGACTCAAATCATAGTTATGTTTGCCCTATTTTGAAAAAAATGAGTCAATTTTAGAGGTTGTGTAATTTTTATTGTGAGAAATCTAGTTGTGCTTGGTGTGAATTGATGTAACTTGATGAACCACTTAATCTTATGCTTTATGCTAGCCATTTGAGTGTGAATTTATAGAGCTACCAAGTGTAATGGTAAAAGATGAGTTTATGTATATAACTAAGGATTATTCGAGGACGAACAATGATTTAAGTATGGGATGGTGATGTTGGGCATATTTCTATGCCCATTTTCCATGTTTTTGCCCATTATTTACCTTCTTTTGAGTTTATAATCCTTAGAAAATGCATAAATTCATGTGTTTGTGTGTTTTTTAAGCTAACAAATGATTTGAGATATTTTGAGCAGGAAACCAAGGACCCAAATTATCCCAATGTTTTAAGATTTCAGAGTCTGAGAAGAAGGACTTGGGGCTATGGTTGGCGTCCTGTGCTAGGCCCCTAACTTCAGAAGATTTTCATTCAACACCTTGGTGATATGAGAGGTGTAGACCCCTAGAAGAATTTTGTACTTAGAGAAATTTTCCAAAATTCTAGTGTTATGGATGGGGCTGGGCGTTAGAGAGGTTCAAGAGACAAGAAATTTGATTAACACTTAGGGAATATGAGTGGCGCTATGGATGAGGTTGGGCGACCAATGCTAATATTTAGAGGAACGTTGAGCCCAACTTTGGGCTATTGAGGGGGTGGCGCACCAGACCTATTTTGTGATGAAATTTGCTGATTTTAAAGCCATGTACTTGAGGGAAAAAGTGTCATTTGAAGGCTCAACTATAAATATAGCCTCTAGGTCATTTGTTAGCAATCTTTTAGATCACTTTACATTAAGTATCTCATTTTTTGAGGGTTTTGACGCAACTTGGAATGATAGAAAAGTTTCTACTTAGGATTCTTCTTTTCTTTATCGTTTTACTCTGAATGATGATGATTAAGTATTTGTTTGTCTACTTGCCATAGTAGCTACACTCATACTCTAGGGTTTTGGCGATGGTGAATGGCTAAAGTTTGTAAGACTGATTTATGCTAGTTTTGATTCTTCTTTAATGGTTGTTTATATTTACTTGTTATAATTGCATATTTACTAGAAAAATCACCTTGTTAGTAAATTTTTTGGCTTTCGATTGAACATGGGAAAGGGTTAAAGGTAAGTATAAAAAACGAATTCAAAGACCCTTAAACCCATTTGTGAGAGGATAGAAGTTGTTGAGGATAGGGATATACCCTTCAAACCTGTTTAGTTAAAATACAAGTAGGTATAACTATTGTTTCATGTTTCTCTTGCGGCCATAGGGATATAGGCATTAGGGTTCATGAGATAGTTCTTGGATGCTCCGGAGAGTGGCAAGGAATGGGATAGTCACTTGCAACTAGCAACCATAGGATGAACTATTATAGTGCAGTCACATCTTGAAAACTCAACTTGAAGAAAAAGTGCCATTTCCCTAGATTTAAATTATCATGTGAAGTAAAACCATGTTTGCAACAGTTTTAGTTAATTTTGTATTTAATGTTTTTAGAAGTTTAATTATCTAAACCATTTCCCATTTCAATTTTTTGATAGAATAGTTAAATAAAGAAGTAACCTTAAATGATAAAACTTACAAGTCTCTGTGGGATCCGATAATTGGGACTTTCAGTCCTATATTACTTTACGACCACGTGTTCTTGCGTTTGCCATGGGTGACATAAAGTTTTTGTCTTCGTTGCCAGGGACTTCAATATTGATTAATCATTTGTAGGTTCAAATTTTTATTTCGCTATTCTCTATATATTGTATAGATTTTAATTTTTCTTTTTTTAAAAGTATTTTACCACTCTTCTTAACATGACATTGTGGTAAGTTCATGGGTCGAATTATGGATATCCATATCTTGGTGATCCATGTCTTAATTATGGAGGACCCAAATTGTGGCAACACTGGCATAGTTGTGGTGTATGTGGTGTTCAGATGACCATTGAAGTAGATGCCCAAACTTTTATTCCCCTTCCCCAAGCCCCTATTATGCTCCTCCCGTTGTTTTTTATGCGTATAGGAATAATGAAGAGGAGGAACATCATACTCAATTAAGAAATATGGAAAAACTCATCCTGGAGCATATGGATGTATTGAGGGAGCAACTTACTAAACAAGGAAAATCCTTAAAAGGGATGAGTGCTAAGCTCCTAAAGATGATGTTTAATGCCCCCAGAAACTCAAAGACTAGACCCGGGACTTAAATTAGAGGAAACTGGAAAATCTACACAAGGTCACAAGATGAGTCATTCTATGACCTCTGAGAGGTGAACACAAGTCATTAAGTGACTCGTGTTAAGGACTGGGGACTTAGTTGAAAATTTTTTAAAAAGTGGTGACCACGGGTTGTACCACGTGTCATGGTCAACACCAGGTGTGGTGAGGTTCCCCGTGGTCAGGATTCATTGAGAATTAGAGGAGGCCAAGTAATGTACCTAATGGGTCCTCACTATGACTCGTTTAGGACACCACGAGTCGTGGTTTCACCCATGGTAACTCCAAGGTAAATGTAGACAGTGTAGTCCACAAGAAGTTACCACGAGTCATGGTGACCAATGGGAGGTTCTAGGAAGTGCAGCTCATAACTGTGACCACGAGTCGTGGTCGCTGGCCATGATCCATTAGATCCCTCTTGGGGTGCCTGACAGTCAGTTTTCCTGCGAAATTCCTAGGGGTGTTTCAGTAATTTCATCACCTTCTAGACCCTAAAATATGTTGTTCTAATCATATTCTCAAATTATTAGAGGGGTGAAATGGTTTTTTTCTTGATCCTCCCCATTTAGACTCCTAGAAAACATCGAAGAGTTTCTCTCAGGAACATTCAGAGCAAGAATTAGGGCAGTCTATTCCTCCTCTGTTTCTCAAGGAAATTCATTCGGTTTCTTCACCAGGTATGTGGGAATTCAACAACAGAATAGTTCTTCCCTTGTGTCCCCAAATTCCTCCCTAATTTCTCTATCAGCTCTAGCCCTGGAATTATCGAATGTTATGAAAAAATTTTCATACCTCGCCTAATCCATGTGGAATGTCATTTCATGTTAATTTAAGATATTTTCCACCTGTTTGTTACTGAAATGATGTTTATTCTTGTGAAGTGAAATTTAGCCCTACTCCTTGAACGTAGAAAGTCTTGAATCTTGAAATAGTGTTTGAATATCAAAATTTTGCTTGATTTTTATCATTGATGGGGACTCCCATGTTGTTAGTAGCATTGAAACTCAACTACAGTATTTTCAATTTAGTATTAGTAAGAATGTTAGAATTCTCAGTGTCAATTAGAAATGTCATCTGATCAGTATAACTATAGAAGTTCCTGAGGTGTCAGTAGTACCTCCCAGTTATTAGAATCATATGCAAAACATCGTTTTAGTGGTTCACTAGGAGGTCATGACACTTTTATATATGCAGCTCTGACCAGCCTTAGGACCCTAGTTATATATTACATCGTGTTCTTTAGATGGTTACAACACTTCCAGATAAGCAGCTCTGACTAGTCTTAGAACCTAGTTCTAGAATCCAGTCCGATGAGACTCTTAGGGTGCTTCCAAATAGGTATTCCTAACTAGTCTTGGGCCTCATTTTTGAGCCATCAGCTTAGTATTCAGTCTAGGATTACCCAGTGGGAGTAAAACTTAGCACCGAGCGGACCGGGGTTGCAGCGCACCCAGGTACCCAGAACTACATTGCCACCATAGGTTATAGTTTAATTGGCCTAATGGCCCTAGACTCTTGTGATCACCCAGTTCATGATTTTATACCCTTGTAAGGTATATTCGGTCCTACGATGGGGTGTATACATCGGACTCCGCGTTTAGCTCATGTGGTTACATGTTTGTTATAAACTCTCCCACTAGTCAGCTCAGTCCAGTTTCAGATCAGTTAAGATTAGTACTCATATTTAGAACATGTTTGTAACAATCAGACAAGGTCTTTGAGACCAACTCAGTTATTTCAGTTATTTAGTTTAGTAGCTTTAGTTGGTCATTGCATGTCTTTTAAGTTCAACACTTTTATTCCATTGAGTTATGCTTTCTCCCACTTACTCAGTACATTAAAAGTACTGACACATACTTTTATGCGATATCATTTTACGATACAGCTGTAGGATCTTAGTCTCACCTTGTTAACCGATTGCTCTCCAAAGACTTCAGCCTTTCTAGTTGGTGAGTCCACATTCTTCAAGGAAGGAGATTATTTAATTTACTTACGTTTTCTTTCCTTTTATTTATACTTAGAGTTATCTGGGGGCTTGTTCCAGCAACTCATCAGTTGTAGTGGCTTTCTAACACAAATTTGGTTTTTCAGAGATGTAGCTTTGCTCAGAAATTTTCAAATGTTAACAAACAGCTTTATTCTCTCAAATGTTTATTTTTTTTTGCTTTAAACTTCTGTTGTACATATTTATATGTTACTCAAAATGCCAGTGTCTGATAGACCAGGGGTTGACTTGGGGTAACTTGTGAATCCAAGTATCGTATCCCATCCAGGGTGTAAACTCGGGGCATGAAAAACATGGTATCTGAGCACTAGCTTTAGAGTATCCTCGGATGTCTGAAAGCCACAATGAGTAGAGTCCTATTCATGGGTGTGAAGCGCGCCACACTTATGACGGGGAGGCTACGAGATGCTTTTAGAAAAATTTCCTTTATTTCATACTCCTTATCGTGCGTTGAAATTCAGTTCCAAAATCATTCTCCTAACTCGTGCTCTATTTCATTTCAATGAATCATGCCTCCACGACGTGGTAACAGAAGAAGGGACGGTAATGCTCACCGACCTGCCCCACCAGCCACTGTAGCCCCTTAGGATGACTCAGTGTATACCATAGAGTTTAGGGCGGCCATTCAGCTGCTCGATCAAATTGTTTCCAACTAGGTGAATCAGCAGGTGGTTCCATTCAATAACAACGGGTTTGCAGCAGCTGTCTGAGTGCTGGACTTCACTAGGATGAACCCTCCGAATTTTCACGGATCTAAGGTGGGAGAGGACCCACAAGGATTTGTGGATGAGATTAAAAAGATCACTCAAATTATGGGTGTTAGTCCCTCATAGAGTGTCGACTTGGTTTCCTATCAACTAAAAGGGGTGGCCCTGGATCGGTACGACTAGTGGAAGGAGTGGAGGCCAGCGGAAGAAGGATCGGTGGAATGGGAGGAATTCTCTACAGCCTTCCTGGATAGATTTTTCCCTGGGGAGATCAGGGAGGCAAAGGTAGCGGAGTTCATGAATCTGAGACAGGGAAGCCATACATTAGAAGAATATCCTCGGGAGTTCACCAAATTATCCAAATACGCTCCAGAGATGGTGGTTGAGCCAAGGGCTCGTATGCTAATGTTTGTTAATGGGGTGTCAAACCTGGTCCATAAAGAGTGCAAGACAGCGATGCTGATTAATGATATCTCTAGCCTTGTTGTCTATGCCCAACAGATTAGGGCAGAAAAACTGAGGGACATGGAGCAAAAGAACAAGCGGGCAAGGACTGGCCAATTAGATTATGGCTACCAGAGGTTTGGCGATAGTAGTCACCCATAGAAGCAATAGTAGTAGCAGCAGCAGCCGAGGGTTCCAACACCCAGCTTAGCCAGCGCCCCTACCTTTTGATCCCGCCAGGATAAGAGGGGTGGAGCATATGACTCTTAGTCCCAAAGCTACAGTGCTGGTAATAGATATCCAACTTGCCCTAAGTATGGCAAAAATCATCCAGGAAAGTGTCTCCAGGGTCGAAAGAGCTGTTTTGGTTGTGGACAACTTGGTCATCAACTTAAAGAATGCCTGTTTGTATGATGGAGAAGGTCACAACCCACTGCCTCCGCAGCACCAGTAGGCCGACCAGCTCAGCAGGCTAATACATCAGGTATGAAGGGCTGTCAATGCCACAACCATTTTTATGCATCGTCTTCTCCTCAAGATTGGGAGAGCTCACCTGATGTGGTTACGGGTATATTATGTCTTTTCCACCTATATGTATATGCCCTATTAGATTAAGGATCCATACTATCCTTCATGACTCCCTACGTAGCAGTCTAGTTCTATGTAAGTCAAGAGGTCCTCTCAGAACCATTTTCAATTTCTACCCTAGTTGGCGAGTCAGTTAGAGCCAGCCAGGTGTATAGAAACTACCCAGTCTCAGTCATCAATAAGGTCATTCCAGTTGATTTTGTACAATTAGACATGGTTGATTTTTGGATTGGTTAGACTCTGATTATGCCTCAATCGATTGTAGAACTAGAATTTTCAAATTTTAGTAACCAAATAAGCCAGTGTTAGAGTGGACGAGCAATAGTACAACGCCTAAGGGTTGATTTATTTCCTACCTTAAGGCCCAGAATATTACATTTAAGGGATGTATTTATCATCTAGTTCGGATGAAAAATTCCAACTCTGAGACCCCAACTATACAGTCAACCCCTATCGTTGGCGAATTTCCTGATGTGTTCCCCGAAGATCTTCCCGGAGTTCCTCCTAAACGGGAAATTGACTTCAGTGTAGACCTTCTCCAAGATACGCATCCCATCTCCATCCCTCCTTACAAAATGGCTCCAACTGAGCTTAAGGAGTTGAAGGAGCAGCTAAAAGACGTACTTGACAAAGGTTTTATCAAACCCAACATCTCTCCCTATGGTGCTCCCGTACTATTTATGCGAAAGATAGATGGTACCCTCAAAATGTGTGTTTATTATCGTTAGTTGAATAAGGTCATAGTCAAGAACAGTTATTCCCTACCCAGATTTGATGAACTATTCAACCAACTCCAAGGAGCGAGTCGTTTCCCAAAAATAGATATCAGGTTGGGGTATCATAGCTAAGAGTCAGAGAGTGTGACCTACCAAAAACAGCTTTCAGGACTTGGTATGGTCACTACGAGTTTGTGGTTATGTACTTCACACTAACAAATGCCCCTGCAGCCTTTATGGACCTGATGAATAGAGTTTCAAGTAGTATCTGGATATGTTCGTCATTGTGTTTATTGACAACATTATGGTATACTTAAGAAATGAGGAATAGTAGGCTAATCACCTAATGATAGTGCTTCAAATACTCAGGGATCGCCAGTTGTTCTCCAAGTTCAGCAAATACAAATTCTAGCTGAAGTCCGTGACTTTCTTGGGTCATGTGGTCTCAGGTGAGGGTATTTACAATGATCCTTAGAAGATAGCAGCAGTAAAAGACTAGCCCAGACCTACCTCCCCAACGGAAATCAAAAGTTTCTTGGGCATAGCTGGGTATTACCGATGCTTTATGGAAGGTTTTTCTTCTATAGCATCCCCTCTAACTAGGTTGACTCAGAAGAAGGTGAAATTTTAGTGGTCAAATGTGTGTGAGAAGAGTTTTTATGAGTTAAAAACTCGATGCACTACCGCTCCTGTGTTGACCCGACTAGAAGGATCACATGGATTTATAGTATATTGTGTTGCTTCTAGAGTTGGACTCGATTGGGTTCTGATGCAGCGGGCAAGGTGATAGCCTACACTTCTAAACAACTCAAGGTTAGTGGAAAGAATTATCCAATGTATGACCTAGAGTTGGTAGCGGTGGTCTTTGCATTGAAAATATATAGACACTATCTTTATGGTGCTCACGTGGATGTTTTCACCGATCACAAGAGCCTTCAGTATGTATACAGTCAGAAAGATCTAAATTTTTGCCATAGAAGGTGGTTAGAGCTACTAAAGGACTATGACATGAACGTGCTGTATCACCCAGGCACGGCCAATATTGTGGCTGATGCCCTGAGCAAAGTGTCTATAGGGAACGTGACTCATGTTGAGGAAGGAAAAAAGGAACTTGGGAAGGATATTCACAGACTAGCCCGACTACGGTTGCAGTTGGTTTATTCAGCTGATGGTGGACTGGTAATGCAAAGTGGGTCAGGTTGCTCATTGGTTGTTCAAGTTAAGTCCAGGTAGGATGAAGATCCCATCCTACTTAAACTTAAGGAAGCGGTTCTCAGAAAAGAGGTTGAGGCTTTCTCCAAAGGTGGATATGGTGTGCTTGGTTACCAGGGCAGATTATGTGTATCGGACGTTTTGAAACAGCATATACTGGCTAAAGCACATAGCTTGAGGAACTCCATCCACCCTGGTGCTACTAAAATGTATCGCGATTTGTGGGAAATTTACTAGTGGAACAGCATGAAGAGAGACATCGCTGAATTTATAGCTATGTGCCGAACTGCCAGAAAGTCAAGGTAGAGCACCAAAGACCGGGAGGTATGACTCAGGATATCAGCATACCCACGTGGAAGTTGGAAGAAGTACATATGAATTTTATTACAAGTCTACCTTGGACTCGTCAACAACATGATTCAATTTGGGTGATAGTAGACCAGATGACTAAGTCAGCACACTTCCTCCCAGTTAAAACTATAGATTCAGCTAAAGACTATGCTATGATTTATATCTGAGAGTTTGTCAGACTTTAGGGAGTTCCCTTATCCATTATCTGAAACAGAGGTACCCAGTTCACCTCTCACTTCTGGAAGTTCTTCAAGAAGGGACTTCGTACCGAGGTCAAGTTCCGCACAACTTTTCACCCCTAGATAGATGGGAAAGCTGAGCGGACTATTCAGACCATACAAGATATGTTGAGAGCGTGCGCGATTGATTTCAAGGGCTGTTGGGATGACCATTTTTCTGTTATCGAGTTTGGTACAACAACAACTACCACTCCAGTATCCAGATGGCCTAGTTTGAGGCATTATATATAGTAGGTGTAGATCTCCTATTGGGTGGATTGAGGTTGGTGAAGCTGCTATAATCGGGCCAGGCTCGGTCCATGAAGCTATGCAGAAGGTACAACTCGTCAGAGAAAGATTGAAAACAACTTAGAGCCATCAGAAATCTTATGTTGATGTGAGGAGAAGAGAATTGGAGTTTGTTGTCGATGATTGGGTCTATATGAAAATTTCACCCATGAAAGGGGTGATAAGATTTGTGAAGAAGGGAAAGCTCAGTCTGAGATACGTGGAACCCTACAGAATTATAAGGAAAATTGGCAAGGTAGCTTATGAGCTAGAATTACCTTCAGAATTGGAATCTGTGCACCCAGTATTCCATGAGTCACTATTGCAGAAGTGCATCAGTGATCCAACCTCAATTGTGTCATTGGATATTGTGGGAGTGAAAGATAATCTCTTATAGGAAGTGGTCCCAGTCCATATCCTTGACCGTCAGGTTCATAAGCTGAGTAACAAGGAGGTAGCTTCAAGAAAGGTCTTATGGAGAAATCATCAGGTTGAGGGAGCTATGTGGGAAGCCGAAGCGGATATGCTAGCTAGATACCCCCATTGGTTCCCTTCCACCTCAGTTTAGTTTAAGGTATCAATTTACTACCCAAAACTTCTTTTAGTTCGTATGTTTTAGTTTCTTTCATGTTAATGAATATGTTTACAATTAGTGAATTCAGTTCAAACTTATGATTCAATTCAGAGGTAGTCATTCTGCTAGTTTCTAGCTTTCATGTTACTTATTTGTGTATAAATATTGCCATTCTCTGGTTTCCAATATGTTTTCCAACATCGGAGGATGAATGTTTCCAAGAGGGGGATATTGTAATGCCTCAGAAATTCAAAGACTAGACCCGGGACTTAAATCGGAGGAAATTGGAAAATCAGCACCAAGTCACAGAATGAGTTGTTCTGTGACCCGTGAGAGGTGAAAACGAGTCGTTAAGTGAGTCGTGGTGAGGTCTGGGGACTTAGTTGAAAATTTTGGAAAAAAGGGTGACCACGGGTGGGAGCATGAGTTGTTGGGTGCCCCGTGGTCAAGATTGACTAAGAATTAGAGGAGGCCGGGCAGTGCACCCAATGGTTCCTTACCATGACTCATTTGGGAAACCACCAGTTGTGGTGTCACCCATGGGGACTCTAGGGTTAATATGGATAGTGTAGTCCACGAGAGGTGACCATGACAACCACGACTCCTTAGCTCCCTCATGGTGACAAACGGGAGGTTCTAGGCAATGCACCTCACAACTGTCGCCACGAGTAATAATCACAGGCCGTGACCTGTTAGGTCCCTTGTGGGGGGCCTAACAATAAATTTTTCTTCCAAATTCCTAGGGGTGTTTCAGTAATTTTATAACCTCCTAAATCCTAAACTACGTCATCTTAAGCATATTCTAAGATTATTACGGCGGTTAATCGGTTTCTTTCATGATCATCCCCATTCAGACTCTCAAAAAACATCGAAGAGTTTCTCTTAGGATATTTTAAAGAAAGAATTAGGGCAGTCTATTCCTCCATAGTTTCTCAATGATATTCTTTGGGCTTGTTCACCAGGTATGTGGAAATTCAACAAGGTAATAGTTCTTCCCTTGTGTCCCTAAATTACTCCCTAATTTCTCTATCAGCTCTAGCCCCGGAATTATCGAATGTTAAGAAATTTTAGTCATACCTCATGAAATCCATGTGGAATGTTATTTCATGTTCGTTATTGATATTTTCCACCAGTTTTTGACTGAAATGATGTTTATTCTTATGAAATAAAATTTAGCCCTACTCCTTGAACGTAGAAAGTCTTGAATCCTGCAATAGTATTTGAATATCGAAATTTTGCTTGATTTTTATCATTATTGGGGACTCCCATGTTGTTAGTAGCATTGAAACTCAACCAGAGTATTTTTAGTTTAGTTTTAGTAAGAATGTTAGAATTCTCTTTGTCAGTCATAAATGTCAACTGATCATTTTGACTACAGAAATTCCTGAGGTTTAGTAGTACCTCCTAGTTATCAAAATCAGATTCAGAACTCAATTTTAGTGGTTCACTAGCCAGTTATGAAACTTTTAGATATAAAGCTCTGACCAGCCTTAGAACCCCAATTATAGATTATAACTTGTTCTTTAGACGGTTATGACGCTTCCAGATAAACATGTCTGACCAGTCTTAGAACTCAGTTCCAGAATCCGATCCAATGAGACTTTCAGGGTGGTTCTAGATAGTTATTCTTAACTAGTCTCTGGCCCCAGTTTTAAGATTAGTATTCATTCTAGGATTATCTAGTGTGAGTAGGACTTAGCAGCGAGCAGACTGGGGTTCCAGCGCACCCAGGTTCCCAAAACTACTATGCCACTATAGGTTATAATTTTATTAGCCTAATGGCCCCATACTCTTATGATCACCCAGTTCATGTATTTATACCCTGGTAAGGTATATTGGTTCCTACCGATGGGGTGTATATATTGGACTCCACATCTAGCTCACATGGTTACATGTCGGTTATAGACTCTCCAACTAGTCAGCTCAATCCAATTTCAGATCAGTTCAGATTAGTATTTCAGACTTAGAACATGTTTTTGACCATCAGATAGGGTCTTTTAAACCATCTTAGTTATTTATGTTATTCAGTTTAGTAACTTTAGTTGGTCATTGCATATCTTTTTAGTTCAACACTTTTATTCCAATGTGTTATGATTTCTCCCACGTACTCAGTACATTGAAAGTACTGATGCATACTTTTATGCTGTATTGTTTTGTGATACAACTACAAGATCTCAGTCTCAGCCTCGTTAGCCTATCGCTCTCCAAAGACATCAGTCATTCTTGTTGGTGAGTCCTCATTCTTTGAGGATGGAGATTATTTAATTTAGTTACATTTTCTTTTCTTTTATTTAAAATTGGAGTTAGCTGGGGGCTTGCCTCAACAACTCATCAGTTGTAGTGGCTTTCAGATACAGATTTGGATTTTCAGACTTGTAGCTTTGCTTAAATATTTACAAATATTATGAACTAGCTTTATTCTCTCAAAATGTTTTTTTTGCTTTAAACTTCTGCTATATATATGTATATGATACTCAAAATGCCAGTGTATGATAGACCAAGGGTTGACTTAGGGTTACTTGTGACTCCAAGTACTGTGTCCCATCTAGGGTGTAAAATCAGAGCGTGACCTGATGGTTGAGGCTGCAACTTATAATGATTTTTAAGTCATGATCTTAACTGGTACTCAAGAGGAACGTCAGGTGGAAGGGAGAATAGATGTCAGACAAGAGATAGAAAAGTTTGTCTCAAGTATCTATAACTTACAGGGTGGTTTGAATGAATAAGATGAGGAGTTTGAGGCACAACTACAAAGTGTTGTGGATACTAGCCAATGCGGGGAACAAGAAGAAGAATCCCAACCATTAGACTGTTCTGTATTGACTAATGTTGATATTGAGAAGGTGGATAAAAGTGAGGATGAGAAGCATAATTCAGTCTTAGTTAGGACGTATTGGTCCTCATTCTAAACACTTTTCGACATAGTGTTTAGTTTTCAACCTAGAAATAGAGCCTTCTAAGCTTATGGAGAGATTTGTAGATCAAGAACAATTCCCCTATATTTTAAAATTTATTATTCCAAAGAGACATAATGACATCCCTTACATAAGGGCAAAAAGGAAAAGATGAAATATTTATTACTTAGTCCCTTCATTTTTACACCACCGTCACTTGAACATAATAGAAAATAGGAAAATAAACTGGGAGTTACATTTATAGGCTCAAAGTGGAATAAAAAGTGGTGAATCTTGATGATGTTGTGCCATGACATAAAATCAGACGCTTGTTGGGAGGCATTTGTAATAGTGTAGTTTTTCTTGTTTTTGTTTAGTGCCTTTATTTTTTTGTAGAGAAGGGGAAGTATGATTACCCGGAATCAATGCTAAGGAGCGTGGTTTGATCTTATGTGTGGGGTTGTACGACCCGTGAATCTAAGAAACCTACTGTTAGTTAGGCCCTAGAGGTCCTCAGGGAGTAATTTTTCACTCTTACCTAAACTTTAATTTTAGATGCTCTGAGGACAGAGCAAGACTTGAAGTGTGGGGTGAGGCTATGTCTCCTTGGATTATGAGGTTAACGGTGAGTATGCCATCAAGCTTTTGTTAGAAATTTTCAAAAATGGCATGTCTCACCCACCCTTTGGTTTTCGTTATTGCCTTAGTTCTTTTCCGAAGGCAAGACCTTTGAACTGTGTAATTTTTTTGCATTAGTAGGAGTTGTTGTAGTCAAAGAGTAGTGATCATTCCATATGATTTATGGATAACAACCGTCTTAAGGGAAATTAGTCACTTTTTTTAAAAAATTTTTTATATTGAGTCATAAATAATTTACTTGTATGCTTGTTGACATTCTACTTAACGGCTATGGTAGAGTCAATAGAGTGGTCATCTAGAATGAATAAGTGAGGAATCCTTGAGAGAGACACATATCTCTTTAATTTGACTCAAGATGATTTTAAGGGCTTAATAATGAAAAATGTCATTCTATATGATTGTGTGAATGTGTAGCTATAGGAAACCGACAAGATTCTTGATTGCCATGAGAGATGAGTTAAATTGTGTTGTTTCTACATATTGTGGAATCTAGAAATTGCCATAGTGTTTGTAAGATAGCTAGTTTTTAGAGAGTCAGGAAATGATCAAGGCATTTCTTTGAATGAGCCATAATTTTCCATGTTTATTTTACCTTCCTAACACATTCTCCGTAGTTAACCCCCTTTGATCAATAAGCCTTATACTTTCTTAGCCATGAAAGTAGCTTCATCCTTTTTTTTCATGAGAGCTCATATTTATTGATCAAAATTAGTGTTAGGCGCTTTGAGAATTGAAAGTGAAGGTACATCGAAGTATAATGTTAAGGAAAAAGAAAAATTTTGGTAAGAAGAGAGAATGGGAAAAAAGGGTACCCATAAAAAATTGTGTTGTTTTCATGCAACAAGAACAACAAAAGAGAGAGTGTTAATTGCAAAATCCTTATTGATTCTATAAGAAGATACTAACAGTCAAGTAGTGAAAAAGGGGCATGGGAAGAAAAGAAAAAGGATGACTTAGATGAAGGGTGAACAAAAAAGAAAAAGATAGAGGACAAGAAAAATGAATAATGTCTTAAAAGTGATTAGGATAGTATTCCCTACAAAACAAATATCATTCCTACATGTCCCTTAGCTGACATTACAACCAAGAAAAGTCCTTGTGATGCAATTCTCTTGAAATAACCAAGTAAACTAAATGTACATGATGGGAAAGTTGATTGTATGTGACATATGTGCATTACATCATTTGTGAGTATGAGGGCGCCTTGCTTTCTATTTTCCACGTGTTTGTTTGGACTAAGCGGAACATCTCTAAAAGTGAGGGGCCTAAGATATATAAGCTGGTGTACTATTTGTTGCATATTGCATGCTTGATCATGTTGGCCCTGTTTTGAAAAAAATGAGTCAATTTTAGAGGTTGTGTAGTTTTGATTGTGAGAACTCTAGTTGTGCTTTGTGTGAATTGATGTACCTAGATGAACCGCTAAATCTTATGCTCTATGCTAGTCATTTGAGTGTGAATTGATAGAGGTACCAAGTTTGATGGTAAAAGATGAGTTTACAATAGGAATAGGAAGTAACAACCATAGGAAGAATCATTATAGCATAATCACGTCTTTAAAATTCAACTTGAAGCAAAAGTGTCATTTCCCTAGATTTTCATTATCATGTGAAGTAAAACCAAGTTTGCACCAACTTTAGTTAATTTGGTATTTAAAGTTTTTAGTAGTTTAATTATATAAACCATTTCCCATTTCAACTGTTTGATAGAATAGTGAAATAAGAAGTAACCTTAAAAGATTGAATTAACAAGTCTTTGAGGGATCGAAGTAGGACTTCCAGTCCTATATTACTTGATGACCATGTACACTTGCGTGTGCTTGAGCGACATCACATGGTGTAAATAATATGTTCCTAATTCATGGTAAAATCACATATCTCAAATGGACCATATATTAAAAAATAGTGCTAAATCATGGAGGTGTCCTCAAAATCATGCTAATATCCTATCA
The DNA here is from genome assembly GCA_035772735.1 of Datura wrightii. NCBI lineage: Eukaryota > Viridiplantae > Streptophyta > Magnoliopsida > Solanales > Solanaceae > Datura > Datura wrightii. Next base: position 154,218,839 of record JASDFA010000018.1, read on the forward strand.
TTAAGATTCATTAGGCAATTGAAAAGTTAAATCATGAACATCATATGTTATTTGTCATCAGAACCTTTAAAATCATACATTTCATGAGAGAAATCATGCATAGAATGGAAACACTAAGATATGGTTTCTAGAGAAATGAATTGGCTAGGGTGTTTGAAAATAACTGGCAAATAAGGGTTATAGAAAACCCTTCTTGAAGTCCCACATACCGGACTTGAAGAAATCCCCCACTAGCACTTGAATCTTGAAGGTCTCGAAGAGGAACCGTAGGCGTTCTTGAGTCTTGAGAAGAAAAGATAAGAATAACATACATATGATTTGGGTACAATGAGGTTTAGGGCTAGAAAATCCTTTTAATTTTTCCCTTAGAATACCCTAAAACACCTCAATTAGAAATTAAAAGCATGGGAGTCTATAAAAATACACCTGGAAACTTAAACTAAAAAATTTGTTGGCAGTTATCATGGGTCATGCCACGAGTCATTGGTCCTCTCTATGACTTGTGGTGACCACTCGTTACCACAGAATCTCCCTAGCCGAATTCTCTAAACTTCACATAACAGGCGTCACAACGGGTTGTCATAGTGTACCATGAGTCGTCTTATGACTCATGGTCATCGAGACCCTTCTTGCATGCTCACTGAACTTTACTCCCATGACTCATGCTATGATCCATTACAAGTCACCACGAGTCATCACTTGACTCGTGTTTTTGTGGAGTACTTAACCAATTCTTAATAAAGGACATCACGACTCATCATATCACCCCATGAGTCCTGATGTGATTCATTACCTCTGGGCCCTGAAAGTTTCGCTGACTGCCTACCACAATTCTGAACATGACTCGTGGTATTATCAAATGAGTCATACCCTGAGTCTTCACGAGGCAAAGATTTTCACTTTCTACTGGTTTCTTGCTTCAATTTTGGGATCTGATCTTAGAGACTTTTGGAGCGTTACACTTTACATTCCTTTTTCACATGTTTGACTAGACCAAACACGAACTTCCTCATTCTTGCTAATGTCGCCAAGCGTATGCAAGCATACATGTTCATCAGGTTATATAGAATGGTAAGTCTCGATATCGTACACACAAAGACTTGTCAGATTAATCTAAGTGATGATGCGCATATTCTTTTGCCTATTTGCCATGTTTTTACCCATATTTTACCTTGTTTTGAGAGCATAATCCTTATGAAATACTTTAATTCATGTTTGTGTGTGTATTATGAGATAACAAGTGTTTTTAGATGTTTTCAGAAGGAAACCAAAAAAAACTCAAAAATGATCTAAGGTGTAAAGGAAGAAAAATTTGGAAAAATGGCTTGGCGAGATAGCTAGCGTGGCGCACCAGACCCCCAACTATAGAGAAAATTATGCTCAAGTTGGTGCATTGGGTGGTGTGGCGCACCAGGACTTTAACTTCTGAAGAATTTTTTCTCCACACCTTAGCAAAAAGAGTGATGTGACGTGCCAGAAGCATTCCAGTCTTAGGAAATTTTCCCAGCACTTTGGTGCGTTGGATGGAGTTAGCACGCTAGAGTAAAATGTTCAAAAACTTTTACCAACACCTTGGTGTGTTGGATGGTGTGGGACGCCAGAAGGCTAACTTCCAAAGAATTTCAAGTCAAAATTCTAGTGCAGTGGATGGTGTGACGCATCAGGTGCATTCTGGAGCAAATTTTCAAGTCTAAAAGTTGTGCTCCAAAAAGGAAAAAGAGAAATTATATCCCATGCTTATAAATGTAACATCTAGGGAATTTTTTTAGGAAGGATTCCTCATATTTATCACTTTGTATGCAGTTCTTGGAGAAAGAGTGATGCCACCCAAGTGCATGAAAGCACACATGGTCGTCAAGTAATTTAGGACAGTAAAGTCCCGCTTATGAATCCCTCAAAGACTTTTCAGATTAATCGTTAAAGGTTAACACATTATTTCACTATTCTAACAAACAAAAATAAAAATGGGGAATGGTTTGAATATTATACTACTAAACTTGACATGTAAATTAACTAAGAACTAAATTGTTTCAAAAGTTTTTGCATTTCAAATGATGATGAGAATCTAGGATAATTACACTTTTGCTTCAGGTTGAGTATTGAATACTTCAATAAGTTAGATTAATACTTCCTAAGGATGCTAGTAGTAAGTTAATATCCCATCTGTTTCCATTCTCCCGAACATCCAAGAACTATCCTATGAATGCTAACGCCTATATCTCTATAGTCGTAGGAGAAGCATGAGATGATTGTTGTGGCTACTTATTTTCAACTAAACAAGGTTGAAGGGTATATTCCTATCCTCAACAACAACTTCTATCTTGAGCTCAGTCGAACAAGAGTTTTTGAATTCATGTTCTATTCTTACTTTCAACCCTTTTAGTTTCCTCTCTCGAGTTCAACCAAAAGCCAACAGATTTATTCGTAAGGTAATCAAGCTAACAAATAAGAAATTAACATAAGTAAGAATAAACAACATTTAAGAAGAATTAATAGTAGCATAAACAAACTATCAAATGTCAACCATTAACTATGGTCCAAAACCCTAGAATGGGAGTTTAGCCATGCATGTTCAAGTGGAAAACTAAAGACATAATCATCATTCTAAATATAAACGATAAAGAAAAGATGAAAAACCTAAGTAATAAACTCCTTGTATCTCCACCCAAAAGCTGCATACAATGATCAATACAATAAAAAATATGATGTTAGAAAGCTAACAAACAACCTATATATTAAATTTATAAGTAAGGCCTCTAATGATGTTTATTCCCTCAAGTTATTTGCTTCAAAATCAGCAAAAATCTGTCTCGGAATGGGCCAAGTTTGGCTCAAAATTCATTTGAAGTTTTGCTCTGGTCACTGCACACCAACCAATGCACCAAGGTGTTAGTCAAATTTCTGAACCTTTAAATCCTTCTGGTGCACCACACCACTCAATGCACCCGAGTGTTGGAAAAATTTTCGAAGCCTAGAATGCTCCTAGCGTGCTACACTACTTATCCAACCAAGATATTGATCATATTTTCTTTAGAAGATAGGGACCTGGCACGCCACCCAAACCCCAAATTTTAGTGCAGATTTCTTTGATGTTTGGACGTTGGTGCGCCCCGCCAGCCATCTCATCAGGCCAATTTTTGCAAACTCTTCTTTCTTCACAATTTGGGTCATTTATGAGTCCTATTCAGTTATTTTCCTGCTGAAAACATCTAAAAATATTTGTTAGCTCACTATACATAAAAATGAATTCATGAATTTCATAAGGATTATGAACTTAAAACCAGGTAAAAGATGGGTGAAAACATGGAAAATGAGCATAAGGATATGTGCGACATCACCACCCCACAGTTAAACATTGTTCATCTTTGAAAAATCCCCCATTTCATGCACAAACTACTCTTTTATTACCAGTTGTAACCTCTATCAATTCTTACTCGACCAACTAGCATAGAGCATGTGATTAAGTGGTTCATCAACTTATAGCAATTTACATAAAGCACATATAGAGTTTTCACATTAAAGACTACACAACTTCTATAACTGACTCATCTTTCAAAAACTGGTCCATCATGATCTAATATGAAATATGAAACATATAATACACCTACTTGGACATCTTGATCCCCTCACATTTAGTGATGCTCCTCTCTCAAATTATCAATGCAAAATATAGAATATAATAAACAAGTGCGCTCACTCTCACAAACGATGTATCATTCATATGTTACATACCATAAGCTTTTGTTTCATGTAAATTTAGAATACTTAGTTATTTAAAAGAGATAAGATCATAAGGAATTTTCTTGGTTGTAATGTTGTCTAAGGGATGGGTAGGAATGATCTTTCTTTAATAGTCATTACCAATCCTAAGAACTTTTAAGACATTTTTCATCTTTCTTGTCCACCACTTTCTCCTTTTACTAAACCCTTTTCCTATTCTTTTTCATGCCCTTTTTTTTTCACTACTTGACTCTTAGTTTCTTTTTGTAGAATCTATAAGAATATTCACTGTTAAAACTCTTTTCTTTCATTGTTGTAGCAACATGTAAAAAATATATTTTATGGGCACCCCCTCTTCCTACTTTCTCTTCTTACTATCCATATAATGTTCTTTCTTTCCTTTCCCCTATCATTGGTAAATTGGTGGACCTTCACTTTCAAGTATCAAAGATCCTAAGACTATATTTTAGGATCAACAATTATGGAGGTCACACAACAAAAGGACTAGGCCATATTTGTGGTAAAGAAAAGAAAAAGGCTTATGGCTCAAGGGGGTTAAATAGGGAAAATGTTCAGGAACGTAAAACAAACTTGGAAACATAGCTTTTTCAAAGAAATGCCTTAATCCTCTCTTGAATCTTTAACAACTATCCATCATATATACACTAAGGGAAGTTCTAGATGTTACAGTATGTACAACACAACAAATCAGGATCACCTCTCATGGAATCATGATCTTAGTCAGTTTCCTATGGCTACATAACCATGTAATCAAATTAAATTAATTCATTCATTATTAACCCCTAAAATAATTTTCTTGAGTCAAGTTAAAGAGCCTATGTGTCCCTCATGGAATTCTCACTTCTTATGCATCCACGATGACCACTTCATTGCTTCTAACTTAGCTTCTAAGGGGAATATCAAGAGCACACAAGCAGTGATTTATTTTTCTACAATAAAAAATAAAAGTATGAAAAATTCTCCCTCAAGAAGGTCATCAACCATTCATCATCGAGAAAATCCTTTTCTTTTCTTAAAAAAATAAAAACTACTCCTAAAATTAAAAAATTTACCCAGTTCAAAGATCTCCCCTTCGGAAAAGAGCAGAGGCTATAAGTTAAATCGAAGGGTGCGTAAGACATTCAATTTCAAAAATTTTCAAATAAACTTGATGGCGTACTCACCCTTAACCTCAAAATACTGAAAGACATACCCTCACCCCATACTCAAAGTCATGCTCTATCCTTAGAGGATCTATAAAATAAAATAAAATATGAGAGAGAAATACTCCCTGAGTCCCTTTGGGGCCAAGCTAGCAGCATGTCTCTTTGATTCATGGGTTGCACAACCGCACACTTAAGCTCAAGACGTGCTCCTTATCTTTAATTTTGGTTACTAAGACTTACCCTTCCCTACACACAAAACAAAGAATAAAAGTGACATTATATAAAAAGTATTAAAAATTACACAATTACCAATTGGGCTGCCTCCCGACAAGCAATTTATTTAATATCGCGGCACGACTCCATCACGTTTTGCCTCTTTTCTTCCACTTTGAGCTTATAAATTTCACTCCTAATTTATTTTCCCATTTACTATTATGTTCAAGGGGTAGTGGTGTAAACCTAAGGGGACCAAGAAATAAATGTCGTATCTTGCCCTTCTCGGCCCTTAAATGAGAGATTTCATTATGTCTCATTGGGATAACAAATTTTTGAATATAGGGGCATCATTTCACATCTATACATCTCTCCATAGGCTTGGAAGACTTTATTTATAGTTTTCCAACCAAACACAATGTGGAGAAATATTTACAATGAGGAAGAATACACGCTAACTCCATGATTGAAATCCTCACTTTAATCCACCTTCTCCACATCAACCTCAGCCAACAAAGAATAATCTAATGGTTGTCATTCTTCTTCCTATTTCGTGCATTGGCTAGCATCCCCAACACTTTGTAGTTGGGCCTCATACACTTCAAGTTTTTCATTCAACAGGCCTTGCAGGTCATGGATACTTGAGCCATATTGGTCTATCTCTTGTCTGAGCTTCTTTTCTTCTCCTTGAGGTTCCTCTTTAACATTGATTAAGACCGTGGTTTGCATATCAGTAAAAGTTGCAAATTTAGCCATTATCTTTGTGAACTTGTCTCACATCCTTTCTAATGTTCTTCCTTGTTCAGTAAGCTGCTCCCTCATTACTTCTATATGCTCCATGATCAATTTTTCCATATCGCTCATTTGATCATGATACTCCCCCTCTTCATTATTTCTGTAAGCATCAAAAATAACAGGAGGCGCATAATAGGGGCTTGGAGAAGGGAAATAAAAATTTGGGCAAGTACTCCAATGGCTATCCACACCACCACATATACCACAACTATCACAGTATTGCCACAAGTGGGGTCCTCCACAATTCAGACATTGATTATCAAAATACGAATACCCAACATTCGATTCATTTATATTCCAACATGTCATCTTAAGAAGAGTGGTAAAATACTAAAAAAAGGAGAAAAGTAAAAATCTATATAATATACTTAAAGAAATTAAATACTTGAAAAAATAATACCTAAAATATGCAACAACCAACAACCAACATAAAATACTGAACACTATAATAAAAATTCCAACCAAAAATAAATAATCAATATTCAAGTCCCTGCCAATAGAACCAAAAACATGATGTTTTCCAAGCGCACACAACTGCATGGGGTCATCAAGCAATATAGGATGGTAAAATCCCGATTACCGATCCCTCAGACACTTTTCAGACAAATCGCTCAAGGTTAACACTTTATTTCACTATTCTAACAACACAGATAAAAATGGGGAATAGTTTGAATATTACACTAATGAACTTGAAATGTAAATTAGCTAATGAACTAAAATCTTTTCAAGAGTGTTTGTACTTCAAATGATAATGAGAATCTAGGGTATTGACACTTTCTCTTTAGATTGATTTTTCAAGATTTTAATATATGCTAGATTAGTTCTTCCTAAGGTTGGTAGTTGCAAGTTACTATTCCATTTCATTTGAATCTGAGATTCTAGTATGAAAGAATGTACTGAACTTATAACTCTACTGAGTAGTCTAAAATTGTGATGAATTGAGCTAAGCCGTGACTGAGCTGAACTGAGCTAAACTGAGACTAAACTGACTAGTGGGAGAGTCTATAGACATATAACCACGTGAGCTAAACGTGGATTCCGATGTATACACCCCATCAGTAGGACTCGATATACCTTGCCAGGGTATAAAGGCATGAAACTGAGGGATCACAAATCTGGGGCCATGAGGCCAATGAAAATGTAACCTACGATGGCAACGTAATTTTGGGAACATGGGTGCGCTGGAATCCTAGTCCTCTTGGTGCTAAGTCCTACTCCCACTGGATAATTCTAGACTGACTAATAATTGGATAGCTTGAAACTAGGGCCCAATACTAGTAAGGAATACCTATCTGAAAGCACCGTAAGAGTCTTATCGGACCAAATACTGTAACTGGGTTCTAAGACTGGTCAGAGCTGCTTATCTTAAAGCATCATAACCGTCTAAAGAACAAATGTAATTCTGAAGCTGGGGTCCTAAGGCTGGTCAGAGCTTCCTATATGAAGGTGCCATGACCGCCTAATGAACCACTAAAACTGATACTGAGTCTGATTTTGATAACATGGAGGCACTACTGACACCTCAAAAATTTCTGTAGTCACACTAATCAGCTGACATTTCTGACTTAAACTGAGTATTCTAACATTTTAAATGAACTATACTGACATAAATCTAACTAAATTTTCAGCACCAACTAACAATATGAGAATCCTCAACACTGAAGGAATCAAGAAAATTTCACTGTTTAATCACTAACTCAAGATTCTAGATTTTTTACGTTCAAGGACTAGGGCTTAATTTCACTTCACAAGAAAAAACACCATTTCAGTCATAAGCTGGTGGAAATGTCCATAATTAACATAAAATAATCTTCCACGTGAATTAAATGAAGTATGACTAACATTTTCTTAACATTCGATAGTTTTAGGACTAAAACTGATAAAGAAACGTAGGGAGAAATTTTTGGGACACAAGGGAAGAACTATTCCCTTATTGAATTCCTACATACCTGGTGTAGAGCCCGAAGAATTTCCTTGTGAAACCAAGGAGAAATGGACTGCCCTAGTTCTTTCTCTGAAATGCTCTTAGAGGAATTCTATGTTGTTTTCTGAAAGTTTGATTAGGGAAAATGAGGAAAGAAAACATTTAACCCCTCTCATAGTCTGAAAATATGATTAAAAAGATGTAATTTAGAGTCTATGAGTCTAGGAAATTACTGAAAAACCCTTGAAAAACTCTTAGGGAAACCTATTCAACAGTCCCCTTGGGGGACCTAACGGGCCGTGGTCAGTGACCACGACTTGTGGTCCCAATCGTTAAGTGCATTGCTCGATTTCTCGATGCGAGTCACCAAGAGGTACCCAATGGGTTGTGGTTGGTGATCATGACTCGTGGTCACCTTTTATGGTCTCCAATGCCCAAAATTCCCTAGAGTCCCCATGGGCAACACCACGACTCGTGGTGTCCCAAACGAGTCAGCGAGGACCCGTTGGGTACATTGCCTTACTTTTCCAACTTTTAATCCATCACTGACCATGGATCACCCCACGACTCGTGGTGTTGACCACCACTCGTGGTTACACCCGTGGTCACCCATTTTTCAAATTTGCAGTCAAGTTCCAGATCATCACTATGAGTCACTTAATGACCCATGTTCACCTCCCACGGGTCACAGAATGACTCATTCTGTGACCTGGTGCAGATTTTCTAATTTTCTCTATTTTAAGTCCAGGTGTAGTCTTTTAGTTTCTGGGCCATTACAATATCTCCCACTTCAGAACATTAATCCTCAAATGATGGAAAACACACAGGAAAGCAGAGAATAGCAATCTTTATACACAAATACTGATCATGAAAGCTGGAAACTAGCGGAATGACTACCTCTGAACTGAATCACAAGTCTAAACTGAATTCACTATTCGTACACATATTCGTTTACATGAAAGAAATTGGAACACACAAACTGAAAGCGGTTTTTGAGGAGGAAGTTGATACGTTAAACTGGAACTAAGCCGAAAAGGAACAAATGTGGGTATCTAGCCATCATATTTGCTTTAGCCTCCCATGTAGCTCCCTCCACCTGCTAATTCCTCCACAAGACTTTGACCGAAGCTACCTCCTTGTTCCATAGCTTATGAATTACACGGTTAAGGATCTGGACTAGGACCTTTTCGTATGAGGGACTATCTTTCACTCCCACATTGTCCTCACCGATGCACTTCTTCAATAGTGACACATTGAATACTGGACGCACAGATGCCAACTCTGAGGGTAATTCCAACTCATATGCTACCTTAGCAATTCGCCTCAAGATAAAGTAGGGTCCCACATATCTCTGTCTGAGCTTTCCCTTCTTTCCAAATCTCAATACCCCTTTCATGGGTGAAATTTTAAGATAAACCTAGTCATCCACAACAAACTCCGATTCGTTTCCCCTCACATCAGCATAAGATTTTTGATGGCTCTGAGTTGTTTTCAATCTTTCTCGAATGAGCTATACTTTCTGCATAACTTCATGAACCTAGTGTGACCTAATTAAAGTAGCTTCACCAACCTCAAACCCCCCAATAGGAGATCTATACCTCCTACCATAGAATGCCTCAAATAGGGTCATTTGAATACTGGAGTGGTATCTATTGTTGTACGTAAATTCAATAAGAGGCAAGTGGTAATCCAAACTGCCCTTGAAATCGATCACACACACTCTCAACATATCTTCTAGGGTCTCAATAGTCCTCTCAGCTTGCTCATATGTCTGTGGTGAAAAGTTGTACTGAGCTTGACCTGGGCACTGAGTCTCTTCTAAAAACACTTCCAGATACGTTGTGAACTGGGTACCTTTATCTGAGATAAAGGATAATGGCACCGCATGAAGTCTAATAAACTCCCGGATATAAAGCCTAGCATAGTCCTCAATTAAATCTGTAGTTTTAACTGGGAGGAACTGTGTTGACTTAGTCATCCGGTCTACTACTAAGTAGATAGAATCATGTAGCTGACGAGTTCGAGGCAGACTTGTAATAAATTCCATATTCACTACTTCCCACTTCCAGGTGGGTAAGCTGATATCCTGATTCATACCTCCCGGTCTTGGGTTCTTTACTTTTACTTGCTGACAATTCGGGCACTTAGCTACAAATTTAGTGATATCTCTCTTCATTTCATTCCACCAGTAACTATCTCTCAAATCGAGGTACATTTTAGTATCACCAGGGTGGATGGAGTACCTCGAGCTATATTCTTCAGCCAGTATCTACTGCCTCAAATCGTCGACGTCCAGTACACATAATTGGTCCTGGTAACGGAGCACACCATCTCCCCCTTTGGAGAAACCCTCAACCTCTTTTCTGAGAACTGCTTCCCTAAGTTTAAGTATGATGGGATCTTCATCCTGCTTGGACTTAACTTCAACAACCAAAGAAGAATCAGACCCACTTTGCACTACCACTCCACCCTCAACTGAGTCAACCAACTGCTCCCTTAACCTAGCTAGTCGGTGAATATCCTTCACCAATTCCTTTCTGCTCTCTTCAACATGGCCACACTTCCTATAGATATTCTTCTCACGAAATCCGCCACCACATTGGCTTTTCCCAGGTGATATAACACGCTCATGTCATAGTCCTTCAGGATCTCTAACCACCTCTTTTGATGAAGATTTAGATATTTCTAACTGAATACATACTGAAGGCTCTTGTGATCATTGAAAACATCCCCAAAAGCCCCATATAGATAGTGTCTCCACATTTCCAATGCAAATACCACCGTTGCCAACTCCACGTCATGAGTCGGATAATCCTTTTCATGAACCTTGAGCTATCTAGAACCATAGGCTATCACTTTGCCCCGCTTAATCAGAAGCAGCCGAGTCTAATTCTGGAAGAGTCATAATACACTAGAAACCTATCTGATCCTTCCAGTAGGGTCAACCTTGGATCGATAGTGAGTCGAGCTTTTAACTCCTGGAAACTCTTCTCAGATGCATCTGACCACTGGAATTTCACCTTCTTCTGAGTTAACCTAGTCAGAGGGGATGCTATAGAAGAAAAGCCTTGCACAAAGCATCGGTAATACCCGGCTAGACCAAAGAAACATCTTATTTCAGTTGGGGAGGTAGGTCTGGACCAATCTTTCACCGCTGCTATCTATTGAGGATCAAACTGAATACCTTCACCTGAGACCACATGGCCTAGAAAAGTCACGGACTTCAACCAGAATTTGCATTTGCTGAACTTGGAAAACAACTGGCAATCCCTGAGTGTCTGAAGTACTATCTTCAGGAGATTAGCATGCTCTTCATCATTTCTGGAGTATACCAGAATGTCGTCGATAAACACAATGACGAACATATCCGGATACTGCTTGAAGACTTTATTCATCAGATCCTTAAAGGTCGTAGGGGCATTTGTTTGTCCGAAGGACATAACCAAAAACTTGTAGTGACCATACCGAGCCCTGAAAGTTGTTTTCGGTATGTCACACTCTTTGACTCTTAGCTAATGATACCCCGAACTGAGATCTATTTTGGAGAAATAGCTGGCTCATTGAAGTTGGTCAAACAAGTCATCAATTATGGGTAAGGGATACTTGTTTTTGATTGTGATATTGTTCAACTGACGGTAATCGACACACATTCTGAGGGTACCGTCCTTCTTTCGCATGAATAGTACTGGAGCACCCTAGGGAGAGATACTGGGTTCGATAAAACCCTTATCAAGAAGGTCTTTTAGCTGCTCCTTCAACTCTTTAAGCTCAGCAGGAGCCATTCTATAAGGAGAGATGGAGATGGGCTGAGTATTTAGGAGAAGGTCTATACTGAAGTCGATTTCCCATTCAAGAGGAACTCCAAGAAGATCTTCAGGGAACACATCAGGAAATTCAATAACAATAGGGACTAACTGGATAGTTGGGGTCTCAGAGTTGGAATCCTTGACCCAAACTAAATGTTAGACACGTCCCTTAGAAATAAGCTTATGGGCCTTATGGTAGGATATAAACCGACCCTTAGGCGTTGAACTACTGCCTGTCCACTCTAACACTATCTCATTTGGAAATTGAAATTTGAAAACTCTAATTCTGCAATCGACTGAGGCATAACCAGAGTGTAACCAATCCATGCCAAGGATAAGTTCAATCTCAACCATGTCTAATTGTACGAGATCAACTGGAATGTCCTTATTGAAGACTGAGACTGGGCAGTTTCTATACACCCAGTTGGCTTTAACTGACTCGCCAACTAGGGTGGAGACTATAAATGGTTCTGAGAGGACCTATGGATTGATATTAAACTGAATAGCTATATATGAAGGCATGAACGATAGTGTGGCTACTGGATCTAATAGGGCCTATACATCTAGGTGGAAAAGACGTAACATACCCGTGACCGTATCAGGCGAGCTCTCCTGAACCTGACGAGATAATAATGCATAAAGATGGTTTTGGTGTTAACCTCGCCATCCGTACCTAAAGTATTGGACTGTTGAGCTGGTCATCCTGATAGAACTACTGAGCCAGTGGATTGTGACCTTCTCCAGCCTGTTGAGGGACACTCTTTAAGCCGAAGACCAAGTTGTCCACAACTAAACAACCCTCTTGACCTTGCAGGCACTCTCCTAGGTGGTTCTTGCCACAATTAGGGCAAGCTGGATATATGTTGCAGGCACTATAGCTCTGGGGCTGAAAGCTAGATGCTCCACCCATCCAGTCCTGGTGGGACCGAAATGTAGGGACGGTAGCTGAGCTAGGTGTTTGAGCCCTCTACTGTTGCTGCTGCTTTGGGATGCTACAATCTCCAGACCTTTGGTGGAGATAATTTGATTGGCCAGTCCTTGCCAGCATGTTCTTCCGCTCCATGTCCTTCAGTTTTTATGACTCAATCTGCTGGGCATAAACAGTAAGGATGGAGAGATCAATATCCTTAATTAGCATTGTTCTCCTGCACTCTTTGAGGATCAGGTTGACACCCCATTAACAAACATCAGCATGCGAGCTCTTGGCTCGGCTACCATCTCTAAAGGATATTTAAACAATCTGGTGAACTCTAGAGAATATTCTTCTACTTTCTTGTTTCCCTGTCTCAGATTCATGAACTCCACTACTTTTGCCTCTTTGAGCTCCCGAGGGAAGAATGTATCTAGGAAGGCTGTAGTGAACTCTTTCCATTCCACCGATCTTGCTCCCACTGGTCTCGCCTCCTTCTATTACTTGTACCATATATGGACTACCACTTTTAACTGGTAAGCAACCAAGTCGGCACTCTTCGAGGACCTAACACCCATCATCCGGGTGATCTTCCTGATCTCGTCCACAAACTCCTATGGATCCTCTCCCACCTTAGATCCCAAAAAATTTGGAGGGTTCATTCCAGTGAAATCCCGAACTCAGGTAGCTGCTGTGGACCCTTTTTTTTTTATTGGAACTACCTACTGGTTCACCTGGTTGGTAACTATTTCCGCGAGCAGCTAGATAGTCACTCTGAATTCCGCGGTGGATACTGAGTTTTCCTGAGGGGGCTATTATAGCTGGTGGGGTAGGTCAGTGAGCATTACCGACGCTTCTTCCATTACCACATCACGAAAGTATACTGAAATGAAATAGAGCATGAATTAGGAGAACAATTCTGTATTGAATTTCAATGCACGATAAAGAGTATGAATGAAAGGGAATTTTTCCTAATACCATCTCATAGCCTCCCCTTCATAAGTGTGGCGCGCTTCAGACCCATTTAAGGGACTCTACTCGACGCGGCTTCAGACATCCAAGAATACTCTAAACCTAGTGCTTTGATAACAAATTTGTCACAACTCGAGTCTACACCCTGGACGGAACACGGTACTTGGAGTCACAAGTAATCCAAATTCAACCCCTAGTTTACCATACACTGGCATTCTGAGCAAGAATAACTAATGGAGGCTTAAAAATACTACTATAAAACATTAATGATAAATAGAGTTGAATCATAAAGTTTACAATCAACTAAAAATCTGATAAAAGTCTGAAAATCATGTCTATGTCTGAAAGCCACTAAAACTGATGAGTTGCTGGGACAAGCCCCCAGCTAACTCCAAATATAAATAAAGGAAAAAGAACTGAAAGAAATAATCTTCTTCCTCCTAATATGAGAACTCACCACTGACGCTGCTGGGAAAGTCTGAACAAGGTCGGCTAACGGTGCTGTGTCTGAGAACTTGCAGTTGTATTATAAAACGATACAGCATAAAAGGTATGCGTCAGTACTTTGAATGTACCGAGTAAGTGAGAGAAAACGTAACACAATGGATTAAGTAACTATACTGACAGACATGCAAACCAACTGAAAGTATTGAAGCTGAGATAGTCATAATAAACTGAAATTGTCCAAATTACCCTATATGATGGTCAAAGATAACCTCTTAATCTAAGATACTAGTCTAAAAGACTGTATTGAACTCATAACTATATTAAGTAGTCTAAAACTATGCTTAACTGAGCTAAGTTGAGAGTGAGCTGAAATGAGCTAAATTGAGACTACACTAACTAGTGGGAGAGTTTGTAACCGACATATAACTATATGAGCTAGACGTGTAGTCCGATGTGTACACCCATCGATAGGACCCAATATACCTTTCCAGGGTATAAAGGAATAAAACTGGGTGATCACAAACCTATAGCCATGAGGCCAATAAAACTATAACCTACAGTGGCAAGGCAATTCTTGGAACCTGGGTGGGCTTGAACCCTGATCCATTCGGTGCTAAGTCCTACTCGCACTGGATATTTCTAGACTAACTGAAAAGCTGATAGCTCGAAACTAGGGCCCAAGAATAATTAGGAATGCTTATCTGAAAGTACCGTGAGCGTCTTATCAGACAGCATTCTGTAACTAGGTTCTAAGACTAATCGGACCTGCTCATCTGAAAACGTCGTAACCATCTAAAGAACAAATTGTAATTCTAAAGCTGGGTCCTAAGGCTGGTCAGAGATTCCCATCTAATGGTTCCATGAATGCCTAACGAACCACTAAAACTGATACTAAGTTTGATTCTGATAACTGGGAGGCACTACTGACAACTCGAGAATTTCTATAGTCAAACTGATCAGCTGACATATCTTAATGATAATGACTAATCTAATAGTTTAACTGAAGTGCAATGATATCAATCAAACTAAATTTTCAGCACCAACGAACAATATGGGAATCCTCAACACCGAAGGAATCGAGCAAATTTCACTATTTAATCACTATTTCAAGATTCTAGACTTTCTACATTCAAGGACGAGGGCTAAATTTCACAACAAAAGAACAAAAATCATTTCAAATATCTAAAATTAACATAAAATAATCCTCCATATGAATTAAATGAAGTATGACTGACAATTTCTTAACATTCGATAGTTTCAGGGCTAGAACTGATAAAGAGAAGTAGGGAGAAATTTTTAGGACACAAGGGAAGAACTATTCCCTTGTTGAATTTCCACATACCTGGTGAAGAGCCCGGAAAATTTCCTTAAGAAACCTAGGAGAAATGGACTGCCCTAGTTCTTGCTCTGAAATGATCTAAGAAGAATTCTATATTGTTATCTGAAAGTCTAAATGGGGAAAATGAGGAAAGAAACCATTTAACCCCTCAAATAGAACGAAAATATGCCTAAAATAACATATTTTAGATTCTAGGACACTAGGAAATTACTAAAAAACCCTTCAAAAACACGCAGGAAAAAACTGATCGACAGTCCCTATTGGGGACTTAATGGGTCATGTCCAGTGACCATGACTCGTGGTCGCAGTCATCATGTTCACTACCTAATTTCTCTCTGTGGGTCACCACGAGGGACCCAATGGGCCGTGGTTGGTAACCAAAGTCGTGGTCACCTCTCGTGGTCTCGACTGCCCAAAATTCCCTGGAGTCCTCACGGGCAACACCACGACTCGTGGTGTCCCAAATGAGTTAGCGAGGACACATTGGGTACACTGCCTGACTTTTCCAGCTTTCAATGCATCACTGACCAAGGATCACCCCACAACTCGTGGTGTTGACCAGGACCGATGGTCACACCTGTGGTCACCCATTTTCCAAATTTCCTATCAAGTTCCATGTCCTCACCCTGGGTCACTTAACGACCCGTGGTCACCTCCCACTAGTCATAGAATGACTCGTTCGATGACCTAGTGCAAATTTTCTAAATTTCTCTATTTTAAGTCTTGGGTCTAGTCATTGAGTCTCTGGGGCATTACATTAATGGTACATGAGGTGAAAGCTTACACCTTCCTTAACACTATCCCTAGTTAACCTCATTTAACTTCAAGCATTAATTTTCTGGTTAGCCACAAAAGAAGCATATTCCCCTTTGTAGTCAGACCGTCATAAATTTTGATCGAAAGATAGTCTGAGGAACTTTGAGAATTAAGAATGAGGGTCCACCACGTTAGAAAGAGTCAAGGGAAAGGAAAGAAAAATATAAAAATATGTGGATGAAACAAGGGAAAATATAGGAGGGTGCCCACAAAAAAAGAAAGATGTTGTCTACTTGCTGCTAGAGCATAAGTGAAAAAGATTTTAGGAGTTGATCATTCATGTGCACTTATAAGTAGAAACTGGTAGTCAAATATTAAGAAAAAGGAATGAGAAAAGAGAAGGGAATTAGAGAAAGAAAAAGGCGAGCAGTGAGACAAAGTGGTGAAAGGAAAAAAAATGTCTTGAAGTGCTTCGAACAGGTAGCTGCGACTAAAAATATCATTTCTACCTATCCCTTAGCTGATATTACAACCAGAAAAATTCCTTATGATATTTCTCTTGTTGAAGAAACTAAAGAGTCTAAATGTACATGAGGGGATAGCTTATGGTATGTTGCATGTGTATGATACATTATTTTGGAGAGTGAGTGTTTCTTGCTTATTACATTCTAAGCTTTAACAGATGATATGAGGGAACAAACACCACTAAACATGTGAGGGCATAAGATGGTCAAAGTCAATGCACTCTATGTTGCATTTTTCATACTTAATCATTTTTTAACTGTTTTGAAAAGATGAATTAGTTATAGAGGCTATGTAATCTTGAATATGAAAACTTTTTGTGTATGCTTGATATGAGTTGTAATGAATTGATGAACCACATATGCATGTACTCTGTGGTAGCTGCTTGAGTGAGGATTGATAGGGGTGACAAGTGGTGAGAAAAGATGTTAGTGCACATAATTAAGGATTGTTCAATGATGAATAATGACATAAGTGTGTGGTGGTGATTTTGAGCAAATTCTTATGCCCATTTGCCATGTTTTTACCCATATTTTACATTGTTTTGAGAGCATAATCCTTATGAAATGCATGAATTCATGTTTGTGTGTGTCTTATGAGATAACAAGTGTTTTTAGATGTTGTGAGCAGGAAACCAAGGAAAAGACTCAAAAATAATCTAAAGTGTGAAGGAAGAAGTGTTTGCAAAAATTAGTCCGGCGAGACAGCTGGCTTGGTGTGCCGGACCCCCAACGTCATAGAATATCGTGTTCAAGTTGGTGCGTTGGTGGCATGGCGCCCCAGGAACTTAACTTCAGAGTAATTTTTGCTCAACACCATGGCGAAATGAGTGAAGTGGCACACCAAAAGCATTCTGTAATTAGGAAAATTTTCCAACACTTTGGTGCATTGATGGAGCGGCACACCTGACTCAAAATTTCAGAAAGTTTTACTAACACCTTGTGCATTGGTTGGTGCGGAGGGCCAGAAGGAAAACTTCAGATAAATTTCCAGATAAAATTCTGGTGCGGCGGATAGTGCGGCGTGCCAGGTGCATTCTGGGATGGATTTTCATGCTTATAAGTTGCGTTCCTCGAGGGAAAAAGATTCATTGGATCCCATGCTATATATATAAAATCTAGGGCAAATTGTTAGGAATCATTCATTGTATTGATTACTTTCCATGCAATTCTTGGAGGAAGAGACAAGATCATTTTTTAAGTTTCTTCTTTAACTTTTGTTTTTGATTCAAATAATGAAGTCTTTTGTTTTTTGCTTGAATATGAGTGGATAAACTCTTGTTATGGGATTTTGGCCATAACAGATGGTTGAAGTTTGAATATTTCTTTATGTTAGTTCTTAATTCTTTGTTAAAGGTAGTTTATAATTGCTTATTTTATTGCTTTCGTTAGCTTGATTACCTCACGAATATAATCTATTGGTTTTTGGTTGAACTCTGGAGAGAGAACCAAAAGGGTTAAAAATAAGTGTAGAACATGTTTCAATAACTCTTGTAAAATAGGTTCAAGTTAGATCTCATTGTCAACGATAGGATTATATCCTTCAACCTTGTTCAGTTGAATACAGGTAGCCACAACCATCGTCTCATGCTTCTACTGCAACTATAGGGATATAGGCATTAGGGTTATTGGGATATTTCTTGGATGTTTGTGAGAATGGCAACAAATGGGATAGTAACTTGTTACTGGAAACCTCAGGAAGAATTAGACTAGCGTATTCAAGTCTTAAAACTCAACCGAAAGTGGAAGTGCCAATACCCTAGATAGTATCATCATTTGAATTACACTCAAATGTGTTCAACTCATTAGTTAATTTATTTTTCAAGTTTAGTAGTATGAATTCCAAGCCATTCCCTTTTTTTATCAATGTTTATTAGAATAGTGAAATAAAGTGTTAACCATGAGAGATTAATCTAACAAGTCTCTGACGGATCGATAATCATGAATTAGGTGTCCTATATAACTTGATGACCACGTGCGCTTGGCGGACATCACTAAGGTTGAACCTTTATTTCACTATTCAAGAAAACACAAGTAAATTGGGAAATGGCTTTTTGAGATTACTTTCTAATAAACTTGGAATGTAAATTAAACTAATAAACTAAATTCTTCTGCTAGAGAGTTGTAATTCAAATGATGATTAAAATCCAGGGTCTTGGCACTTCTGCTTTCAGGTTGAGTTTTAGGATTCAATTACGCTAGATGAAATCCTTCTAAAGGCTTCTACTTGCAAGATACAAACTGAATTCTCAAATATTCTCCCCAATAGCCAAAATCTATGTCATGAAATCTAACATCTATATCTCCATGGTTGCAGGAGAAGACATGAGACGACGGTTAAAGCTACTTGAGTCTACTTAGTAGGGTATCAAGTTATATCTCTATCCTCAACAATGAAACCAACTTTTAAACTTTTTGACAAGATATTGAACCTATACTATACTTCCATTAACCCTAATTAGTTCCCTCTCAAGAGTTCAGCCAACAAGCCAACAGATAATAGCCGAAAGGTGATCATAATAACGAATATGCATGAAATCAAGTAATTATTACTAATCTACAAAAGAAGAATCAAATGTCTAGCATAAATGAATATTCAAACTACAACCATCAAGCCATGGACAAAATCGTACAACAAGGAATTTAGCCACTCATATTCAAGAGCAATCCCAAATAAATCATCATTCGAATCATAAAATTAAAGAGAAAAGAAGAAAAACCTATGAATAAAATGAAACATCTTATGTCTTCTCCAAAAACCTGCGTACAGTGATCGATCACTGTCTAACAAATGCCCTAGCAATGTATTTATAAGCATTGTAACTATAATTCCCTGAAAACCCTATGATTAGATTCAGGAGTTAAAATGGAGTAAATAAGATTTTTTGTACCAAGTCATACAATGAGTTGTCCTGTGATCCGTTAGGGTGACCATGAGTCATTAAGTGTCTCGTGGTTAGGAGTTGGACTTAAGTTGGAATTTCTGGTTTTTCAATCACTGCCGACATGATGATGGGTCGTGGTCAGCAGTATGACTCGTTATGTCCATCGTGGTCAAGAGCAAGGTGAAGGAAGAAGAAAATGGGAAGTGAAGGCAATGGGAGGTGACCACGAGTCGTGGTCACCAGTAATGACTTATCAAGGCCCCTAGTGAAATTTTGGCAGTGCACTTGACAATCCAGGCCACGAGTCGTGGCCAGTAATGAGGACTCATCCGGTCCTTTGTTGGGACTGACAGTCTATTTTTCCCTACCAATTTAGTAAGGGCTTTTTCATAATTCTTATGATCCTAAGGCATAAACTACATCTTTTTAAGCTCTGAATAGTGAATTTCAAGGAGGGTAAGTTCATTCTAAGCTATTCCTAATTCATGCATGAAAGTTTAGAAGTCTAGAGGGGTGATCAAGCTCAATCTCTCAATGTTCTTCTTCAATTATTCCTTGGGCAATCAGAAAAGTTGTAGAATCAAATTCTCTTATATTTGCAGGGTTATGAATGGGTGAATTTTTTCAAACCCATGCCCAATCCCTCTCTAATTCATGAAAATCTATATGTTGATTCTATGGAGTTTTAACTCAATGCATGAATTTCCTAACTATCTACCATGGGTATGATCTAAGCATGTTTCTATCGTTGAATTATGATTCATGGGCATGTTTTACAATGTTTTCAATTATAAATCATGTTTTCAAGTTTTATAAACAATGATGCCCATCCATGAAAGTTCATTAAAGTTGAGATCTATGATGCATGTTCAAGTATAATGAGGCATTTATGAGAAAAACATGTTTTCATGTTACCCATGTATATGATCATGTTTTCAAGTGAATCAAGTATTTCCAAGCATTTTTAAGTATTGGGCAAGACCATATATTCAAGTATGATTTATGATTTCACGAATTAGCTTACCACATGATTTTGGAGTTAGACTCCCAATTATGTTCAGCTTGTGGTATGGTTTTAGCCAAGACTCCTCATGTATGGTTTTAGATTTTATATTTACATGATTATTCATCTTCGTCAATAGATGATGGTCAGCTTCAGTGGAAAATAATGGAGAGCATATGCATGTTTTTGAGAGTAGTGTCTAGCACCAGGTAGGCTAAGGGCCAGTCAACCCTATGCCTCAGAACTACGCAACCAACGTATGTATGATTAGATTATTTGGAACATCCTTTAGAGCTTTCCCCTGGCCCAAGGGGCCTTCATCTTGATATCGATATAATGGTAGCATCCTTAGTCCTAGCAAGGCTTTGGACGGCTCTGCCCGCTTGAGTGTGATAGTCGGGACCACGTAAGCTCTATCGTGGTAATGTCGGTTATATGATGAGTCTCCCATTCTTTCTCATGAATTCAATTATGCATGTATATCCATTATGATATAATCTTTTCAGCAGGTTTGACCCAATGTTCACTTTTACTTATGATTATCATATTTCAGCCTTGGGTCATTCGATTCAGTAATGATGTTCAGTTATGTTTAGATCATGATTTTAGAAAAATAGCATGTAAGCCTTACTCTAAGATTATTATCTTGATTATGTTTTATTTTATGCATTATTACTGATTTTACTTACTTAAGCAGTTTTACATACCTTGCATACTCGGTACATTCCATATACTGATCGTATACTCTATGATGTATCGTTTCATGATAATGCTCTGATCTTCAAACTCAGCCCCATCACTAGCTAGTCTCCGGAGTTAGCATCCAATCTCAGTTGGTGAGGCGTCATTTCCCGAGGACCATTCCTTATAAGTTATCTTTGTATTTTCGATTTCAGACTTAGAGTAAGTTGGAGTCTTGTCCCATCAACTCATCAGAATTAGAGGCTTTTCATACATAGTGTATAATCAGCGTCACATTCATGCATGTATTCTAATGTTATGTTATGTTCAAACGTCCGCCATGTTTATTATGCTTGAGCTTCCTCTTTTATTGATTGAGTTAGATGTATGTTAATTCCATGGGGCTACTTGGAGTTTCTCGAGGCTCCTTGTCTCGTGTATCGATCCGATCTTAAGTTCGAATCGTGAAAAACTTTGTATCAGAGCAATCGATTTTGAATTGTCCTAAGGTGTCTGAAAGATGCATTAAGTAGAGACTTTTTCATAGGTGTGAAGCACACCACACTAAGGACGAAGAGGCTACAAGACGTTTAGGAAATGTTCCCTTCTTTCATGACCTATGTTGTGCGTTGAAAAGTCTCTTTATCCTTCTAACTCGTGCTATTCCCATTTACAGAATCATGCCTCTCCGCAGAGTTAATGGAAGGAGAAATGGAAATGGAAATGGCCAAGAAGATGACAATGGAGAAGGGCATCAACAGGGCCCACCAGCCCATGAACACCATGCACCGGAGCCGGTTTCCCACATTGAATTTAGGGTAGCCATTCAGATGCTAACTTAGGCCTTAACCGCCTTGGTGAATCAGCAAGCGGTGGTGTATTTCCCTCAAAATGGGAATGCAGCGGCAACACGAGTCAGAGATTTTCTACGGATGAACCCTCCAGAGTTTCTTGGGTCAAAGGTGGATGAGGATCTACATGAGTTTATTAATGAGATTTTATAGATCACTAAGGTCATGAGGGTGACCGAAGAGGAGTGCGCTGACTTATCTTATTATTAGTTGAAGGGGGTTGCGCACATTTTTTTAAACAATGGAAGGATAATAGGGCAGTTGGCGCAAGCCCTATCAGTTGGGATGAGTTTCATTTCACTTTTCTAGATCGGTTCTTCCCTCGTAAGATGAGGGAGCTTAAAGTGGTCTAGTTTGTGTATCTAAAGCAAGGGAAGATGAAAGTGTAGGAGTATGCCTTAGAGTTAATTCATCTGTCCAATTACGCACCAGAGTTAGTGGTTAATTAGAGAGCTGAAGTAAGCAGGTTTGTTCATGGAGTGGCAGACTACCTAGACAAGGATTGCAGGACCGTAATTCTTCATTAGGATATGGATTTTCCATTGATAGCATGGTATGCCCAGCAGATGGAGGCGGTACATCTGAGAGAGAGAGAGGCCAACAGGACCAGGACAGACAGCTATGGGTTCTCTCAGTAGAGATCAGGTGGTGGGCATTATCAGCAGTCCCACTAGAGATCGTCAGCCCCGGAATCATCGTGTATGAGTGTTCCATACATATCTAGGCACGACCTGAGAGGACGAGTATCATGCTCTAGTGGACAAAGGACTAGGCCCACTAATTCTAGTATCCTAGTTTGCGACAGGTGTGGCCTGAGACACACGGGTCAGTGTTTGGCGGGTACAGGTGCTTGCTATGGGTGAGGGAAGCCTGGACACATGCTTAGGGATTGTCCAGCAACCAGACAGGTTCATGATAGAGGCTGAAGCCCAACTTCCAGTTCAACAACTCTAATAGCATGCCCAGCTCAGTAGAGCGCATCCACTAGCACAGGTGGCAGGTAGCGCCAAAACAGATTCTATGCCCTAGCATCCCGCTAGGTGCAGGAGGTTTTCCCACACGTAGTCACTGGTATGTTACGTATATTCCATCTTGATGTACATGCTTTGTTAGATCCAGGGGCTACTTTGTCTTTTTTGATGCCCAATGTTGCAAGTAGATTCAGAGTCAATCCCGAAATCCTATCAGAACCATTCTCAGTCTCTACTCCAATCAGTGATTCAGTTATAGCTCGATGGGTATATAGAAATTGCCCTATCACAGTTCTTCAAAAAAACAGCTCAGCAGATTTAGTAGAGTTAGCCATGATCGACTTTGATGTTATCCTCGGCATGGATTGGCTATTTGCATGTTATGTCTCAGTAAATTGTAGAACCTGTGAGATAGAGTTCCGATTTTTGGGTGAGCCAGTCCCATAGTGGAAGGGTAGTTCAGCTATGCCTGTAGGTCATTTCAGTTCTTTCCTTATGGCCATAAAGATGGTCTCTAAGGGCTGCATGTACCATCTAGTAAGGGTTAAGGATGCTACGTCCGAGACCCCGACTATCTAATTAATTCCAGTAGTGTGTGAGTATCCAGAAGTCTTTCCAGATGATCTACCGGGAATCCATCCCGAGAGGTAAATCAATTTTGTATTGAGCCTCTTCCCGATACGCAGGCCATATCTATTCCTTCTTATAGAATGGCTCCAGCTAAGCTAAAGGAATTGAAGGAGCAGTTTAAAGACCTTCAAGATAAAGGATTCATCAAACCGAGAAAATCCTCATAGGGTGCACCAATTGTTTTTTTCCGAAAGAAAGATGGTTCTCTTCGTATGTGGATTGATTTTCGGAAATTGAACAAGGTCACCATCAAGAATAGGTATCCTCTTCCCTGAATTGATGATTTGTTTGACCAGCTTTAGGGTGCTAAGTGCTTTTCAGCAATAGACCTCAGATCTTGATATCATCAGCTCAGGGTTCGGGAGAGTGACATCCCAAAGATAGCCTTTAGGATTTGGTATGGTCATTATGAGTTTGTAGTTATGCCTTTTGGACTAATTAATGCTCCTGCAACTTTTATGGATTTGATGAACAGAGTGTTCAAGCAATACTTGGATATGTTTGTGATTATGTTAATAGATGACATCCTTATATACTCTTGGAGCAAGGAGGAGCATGCCGCTCATTTGAGAGTGGTGCTATAGGGTCTCAAGGATCACCAATAGTATGCTAAATTCAACAAATGTGAATTTTGGTTGAACTCAGTGGCATTTTTGGGCCATGTGGTGTCAAGTAAGGTATAAAGGTGGACTCCTAAAAGATAGAAGCGGTAAAGAATTATCCTAGACCAGTGAATCCTTTGGATATTGGGAGTTTCTTGGGTATAGCTGGGTATTATTGGAGATTTATTGTGAGGTATTCATCCATTGTAGCCCCGTTGACCAAATTGACCCAGAAGAAGGTGAAGTTTCAATAGTCGGAGGCTTGTGAGAAGAGCTTCCAAGAGTTGAAGACTCGACTCACCTCAGCACCAGTGTTAACCCTACACGAGGTTATCGATGGGTTTGTGGTATATTGTCATGCTTAGAGGATCAGCCTTGGGTGTGTATTGATGCAGCATGGCAAGGTTATAGCATAAGCTTCCAAGCAGCTGAAAGCTCATGAAAAGAATTACCCGACTCATGATCTCAAATTAGCGGTGGTAGTATTTTCTTTTAAGATTTTGAGACACTATTTATATGGGGTTCATATAGATGTGTTCATGGACCACAAGAACCTACAGTATGTGTTTACCCAGAAGGACCTAAATCTGCACCAAAAAAAGGTGGTTGGAGCTATTCAAGGATTATGATATGAGTGTCTGTTACCATTCGGGTAAGGCTAATGTGGTAGCAGACGCTCTTAGTAGGCTTTCTATGAAGAGTGTGTCTCATGTAGATAAGGGGAGGAAGGAGGTGGTGAAGGATGTGCATCGACTTGCATGGTTGGGAGTTCATTTGGTTGACTCGACCGATGGCAGTGTTATTGATCAAAACGGATCAGAATCATCCTTGGTGACTAATGTAAAAGCTAGGCAAGACGAGGATCCTATCTTGGTAAAGTTAAAGGAAGCTGTTCAGAATCAGAAGGTAGAGGCATTCTCCAAAGGGGGAGCTGGTGTCCTTTGATACCAGGGTCATTTTTGTGTTCTGAATGTTGATGATTTGAGAAATCGGATGTTGCACGAGGCCCATGGTTCTAGATACTCCATACATCCATGTGCCACCAAGATGTACCGCGACCTATAGGAAGTCTATTGGTGGAACGACATGAAAAAGGACATAGTAGAATTTGTAGCTAAGTGTCCAAATTGTCAACAGGTGAAGGTTGAGCATAAATGACTCGGAGGTGTGCTCCAAGATATTATCATTCCCACTTGGAAGTGGGAAGAGAACAATATGGATTTCATTATAGGTTTACCTCGCACAAGTCGATAGTATGACTCAATTTGAGTGGTTGTGGACAGGTTGACCAAAGTAGCTCATTTCTTACCGGTCAAAACTGCTAATTCAAATGAGGATTATGCTATGTTGTACATTCTAGAGTTAGTTCGGTTACATGGAGTACCCTTGTCCATTATATCAGATAGAGGTACTCAGTTTACCTCACAGTTTTGGAGATTGCTTCAAAAGGGACTTTGTACTCAGGTCAAGCTTAGCACAGTGTTTCATCCGCAAACTGATGGTCAGGCTGAGCGGACTATTCACACTCTCGAGGACATGTTGTGAGCTTGTGTGGTCGACTTCAAAGGTAGTTAGGATGATCATTTTCCTCTCATTAAGTTTGTGTATAATAATATCTACCATTCCAGCATTCAGATAGCTCCGTTTGAGGATCTCTATGGGCAATGATGTAGATCGCCTATTAATTGATTTGAAGTCGGTCAAGCTAGAATGATAGGAAAAGATTCAGTCCATAAAGGTATGGAGAAAGTTCAGCTCAGAAGTAAAAGGTTGAAGACATCTCAAAGTCGCCAAAAATCCTATGCAGATGTGAGAAGGAGAGAACTTGAGTTCGAACTTGATGATTGTGTGTTTTGGAAGGTATCTCCCATTAAAGGAGTGATGAGATATAGAAAAAAATGGAAACTCAGTCCCTGTTATGTTGGCCCGTACCGGGTTGTGAAATGGGTTGGCAAGGTAGCATATGAGTTAGAGTTTCCCTCAGAATTAGCTTCAGTGCATTCAGTTTTCCATGTATCACTCTTAAAGAAGTCTTTGGGTGATCCAACTCTAGTTGTTTCGATGGACAGTGTCGATGTGAAAGACAACCTTAGTTATGAAGAGGTTCCAGTGGAAATACTGGATTGTCAGGTTAAAAAACGAAGGAACAAAGTTGCCTCAGTCAAGGTTTTGTGGAGGAATAAGCATGTTGAGGGAAGCCGTAGCAGATATGATGGCTAAATACCCGCATTTATTCCTTTCCAGTCTCAGTTTCATATGAGGTATCAATTTTTGCCCTAAAACTCTATCCAATTTCATGTTCCATTCATATGTCCCAGTTTCTTTCATGTGAAAGCATGTATGTATGATTCACAAATTCAGTTTAGTCATATAGTTCAGTTTAGAGTCAGCCACTCCGTCAGTTTTCAGCTTATATGATCAGTATTTGAATATGATGATTGTGTTTCTCTAATGTTTTGTATGTTTTACAACATTCGAGGATTAATGTTCCAAAGGGGGAGATATTGTAATGCCCAGGAAACCCTAAGATTAGACCTAGGAGTTGAAACGAATTTTCTACACCAAGTCACTGAACGAGTCATCTTGTGACCCGTCAGGATGACCACGAGTAGTTAAGTGACTCATGGTGAGGATTTGAACATAAGTTAGAATTTATGGTTTTTGGGTACCATGAACATGAACATGAGTCATGGTCAGCACCATGACTCTTTGAGTCGGTCGTGGTCAAGGGAGAGGCAAAGGAAGATGAAAATTGTAATGTCCCGAAAGCCTTAAGATCAGACCTGAGAGTTTAAACGAAGAAAACTGAAAAATCTGCACCAGGTAATAGAACAAGTCATTCTGTGACCTGTGGGGGTGACCACGAGTCTTTAGGTGACTCATGGTAAGGAGCTAGCTTAAGTTCTGGAATTTTTATTTTGAAGACACCACGGGCATGACCACGAGTCGTGGTCAGACCCACAACTCGTTGAGTCGGTCATGGCCAAACGAAATTGAAGGGAGAATTTTTAGTGGTAGTGTACCCTATGGTTGGACCCTACGAGTCATGGTCAGGAACCACGATTCATTGGGATGGTCGTGATCATGATTGGTCAAGGGATAATGATTTTTGGACAGTGGAGATCATGAGAGGTGACCACGAGTCGTGGTCACCAACCATGATTCGTTAGGTCCCTCGTGCGGACCCGTAGAGGAAAATGGACAGTGCATGTGAGGACAAATGCCACAAATCGTGACCTTGGATGACGATTCGTCCAATCCCTCGTTTGGGCTAACAGTCAATTTCTACCTGCGAATCTATTAACGGTTGTATCATCATTCCTAATCCCTAGGGTCCTATACTACGTCATTTTAAGCTATTTTCAGGGTGTATTAATCTAGATTAAGTCATTCTAGCCTATTCAAAAATCATGTATGCAAAGTTAGAGAGTGTAGAGGGTGATCAAGCCTAAAACCCCAAGGTTCTTCATCAATTGTTCTTCAATTCCTCTTGGGAAATCAAGGGAGTGGTAAAATCCAAGTCTCTCAAGTATGTAGGGGGATGAGTGGGTGAATTTATTCACACCCATTCCCAATATCTCCTAATTCATGAAATTCTATTTGAAAATCTTATGGAATTCTATGCCAAATTCTTATAAAATTCTAATGATCTATGCATGGGTTAATATCTCTCAGGTATCACATCATATTTTACGAATCATGGTCAGGTTTTACAACTAATTTGATTATACATTTATTGATTTAATTTTCTATAAAATTATGCCCAATCATGCATGTTTTATTATAAATGGAGTGATAATTTTACCTTGATTTTGATGATCTTTAACCCATCATGATTTATGATCTATGATATGGATTTACTCAAATGCTCATCGTGAATTTATGATTACTAAGAATATACACGTTTTACAAGTATGCATGAACCTCGTGATTTATGATTTATGATTTTCGTCGACTCACGGGCCTTATCCTTATGGATAGTTCATGTATTTACAAGCATTCCTATGATTATCATGATTTAAATAGCCTATGAATCTCATTTTTATTATCCTATAAGCACTATATACGTTTTGGGAGTAGTATTTAACACTGAGTAGGTTTGGGACCTAGGTTTTACCCCAAATCTCAAAACTACGTGCCATCGTAGGTCATGATGGGACCTCCCTTGAGACTGACCCCCATTTGACTTGAATGGGCCTTTCAAGAGTGATATCACGCCTTTCATGGTTCTACCCTAGGAAAGGTACGAACACCCTCTCGACTAGGGGTTTACAGGTCAGGCTCTATTTGTGATCATATGGGGTACGTCGGTTATAAGAATCTCCCACTGTCCCTTATGATTTATGTATGATTATGATTATATACTTTGTCTAAAGTCATGTTTAATAAAGATTTTCTCTTGAGCATATTATTATGAATGATTTATGAATGTTTTGAAACCTTGAGCCTTATGTTACATCATGATATTCATGTTGTGATCATGTTGTCCTATTCTTATGCACTTTTATGTATTTTAAATGTCCTTATTACTTATCTTGCATACTCTGTATATTCCACGTACTGACCGCATACTCTATGTTGTATCATTTCATTATACAGGCCCCAATCTTCAGACTCAACCCCGCCACTAGCCAGATTTTAAAGTTAGCATCAGTCCCTATTTGTGAGTCCTCATCTATCTAGCGCCCCTCTTTATTTCAATTATGATTGAGTATCTTTAGTTTTCAGCTTTAGCGAGTTAGCTGGGGTCTTGTCCCATCAACTCATCAGACGTAGAGGCTATTCAGACATAGAATGTAATCAGCTTCAGATTCATGTGTAATTCTGATATTATGCTTATTTTAGACTTCCGCTAAGTTTATCACATTGATTTATTATTTTTATGATTGAGCTAGATGTATGTTCATGCCTTGGGTCGACTTGGAGTACCTCGGGGTTCCTCGCCACGTGTCAAGATCCAAGCCCATGTTCGGGTCATGACAAATTTTGTATAAGAGCAATAGACTTTGAAGTGTCCTTAGGTGTTTGAAAGTCGTGTTAAGTAGTGTCTTTTTTATGGGTGTGAAACACAATACACATATGATGAAGTGGCTACGAGACGTTGAGGAAATGGTACCTTATTTTATGACTCTATCTCGTGCCATGAGTTCGACTCTCTTTATTCCTCTAACTCGTGCTATACGCATCTGCAAAAACACGTCTTCTCAGAAAAACAATGGAAGTCAATCAGCCCCGACAACTCTATTGGGTCCCATGCAAGTTACGGATGCAGAACTCGAGGCCTCCCTTAGAGTGTTGATACGGGCCATGATCACCCTGCCTAACCAGCAGACTATCACATCAGTGAACCCTACCGGAGAGGCGGCAACTACTAAGGTTCAAGCACTCACGAAGAGGAGCCCATCTATGTTTGGTAATTCGAATATGGATTGAGAGCGTAAGAGGGGAGAAAGGAGGAACAAGAGGCCCATGAACGAAAACCTTGAGAGTTCCCAACAAGGGTCAAGCAGTGGGAGTCGCTCTCAACCCCGTCAGAAGTCTCTAGCTCAAGTTCGGGGATACAAGCCTAGGGTGGGGGAGATTACTTATCCAATTTGGGGGCACTGCGGGATGAACCACCTAGGAAAGTGCTTGGTGGGTGAAGATGTTTGCTTCTATTATGGTCAACTCGGTCATACAAACAAAGATTGCCCTTCAAACAAGCGAGATGGACAGAGAGGCTGTGCCACGGCCACCCCTCAAACAGTCCTATCTAGCTAGTTGGAATGCTTGAAATGTGGTAGGCACATGCGTGATGGTGTTTGGCAGGTTTAGAAGTTTCTTACAGATGTGGGGAGGCCGGGCACATGTGCAGTAATTGTCCATCGACCAAGCAGGTCAAGGGTAGAGCCGACGCGCCAATCACCGAATCAGCAGCTCCAGCAAATTGCCCATCCCAGCAGGATAGGTTACCAAGAGCAAGTGGCAATTAACCTCAACTATAGTTTTAGGTATGTTATAAGTCTTCCTATCGAACCTACCATAATTGCTACTTCCGAGAACTACTGTACAAGGTGCAAGATCCCTTTATGCATTTTGATATGAGTCTTATTTTGTGGAAGGTAGGGAAATGGTAAGTGAAGGGCCAAGTCCTATATTAAGTTTTCTAGTAAAGAATTTCTATTGATAGTATTTGTGAGTAGTCAAGCCACCCTCATTTAGATGTTCCCCTTACGTTTCGCTCAATGCTACACTCAGCTCATGCTTATGTTCAGAACCCTAAGATCATAGGTAACCCCGTCAGTCAGCGATCCCAATGTTACCTATTCAACTTCATGTTATGACCCTCATTATGCATGTGAACTCATGTCTCTTAGGACGCTCAACTCTATGAACTCAGTCCCTAAGATTTGCCCTATCGGCTCATATGATCGTGCTATATCAGGTATATGCCCAACTTAGATTTATTAAATGATTCATGCCCATGATTCCCTTACTCTAAACCCTATGGATGTTCCCCCTGATGGAGATGATGGTTAATATGGGTCCATTCAAGCTAACACCCTATCCTTGCCTTAACTGTCAGATATGTAGAAGTCCAGGAAGTGCAATTAGTAGACAAGCCTGGGAGTGTAACAACCCACGTGGTCATTATGTGATTTTAGATCTATTTTCCTCGATCAAACCTTTCCATATCTTTATTTTGTTACTCATGACTTGTGGAGGTTGATCACACAGTTTCTCAAATGATATAATGAAGATCAGGTGAGATTTTTAATCTTGGAGGATTTGAGTTTTGAGGGTTTGACCAAAGTCAACATTTCAAGTTAACAAGCTGGAATTTAGATTTTTAAAGCTCTGTTGGTTCCGAATGGTGATTTATGATTTAATTGAGTAGTTTGCATGGATTTTAAGGGGATTCGAGAGTAATTTGAACCTTTTGTTGAATTTATGAGCTTTGGGGAAGCTAAATTTTACAATGGTTAACTTTAAATCCAAATGACCTTATATCAGTGATTAGATGATCCCAGCATGTCCGGAATGTGTTTCATGATTAAATTGCGTATTTGAGTTGTGAACGGGTGTCAAGCCCCACCTTGGTAGGCATGACTGGAACCTTAACCCATACTGGGATCTGGAGTGACCTAAATGGGCCTATGCGCTTCTGGTGCATGCCTACTCTTTAATTCAAAAAAACGACGAGCTATATCTCGGCAGTAAATATAGCCTCCGACCAACAAGGCTGCATAGCTACCTGTAAAAAGAAAATATTTGACCAAAAACACGCAATAAAGGGGATCCTATGCAAGCCGACAAGACCACCATGCTTTTTAGTTATGTCATAAGGAAAAAAGACAATCAGAACTATACTATGGCCGTTAAGGCCGCTAACTAATAGCTAAACTAGGCCCCACACATCCATCACGCAAAAGGAAACATACATAGGCCCTACACGACTATTACGCAAAAGAAAACATACATAGGCCCCATATGGCCAATAACAAAAATAATACTGGAGATCTGTAGCCTGCAAGCCTCTAAGAGTGGAATAATGGTTGCGACAGAGACCCGACCTACCCATAAACTATACAATCAAAAGAACAAACCTTCTAACTAACAACTCTGGGGCAAAAGGAGCTTATTAGACTGCTGACTCAGCTGATGACTAGGGAGGTCGTGAACTGCGTCTACCCGTACCTGCAAGCAAGTAATGCAGCACCTTAAAGATAGGAGATAGTACAATATGTACCAAATATGTAAGGCAGTAAATGAAATTTACTGAATCATACTGATAATGAAACTGAAACAATTCAATAGTAGGGATAGAGAGTTAACCTAAATAACCTTACAACCTACTGTATAAGTAACAGAAAATAATGCAAACATAAACCTTACCTGGCCCTCATAAGCCCAGAAGGTACTACCAGCAAAAAATAACCCGCCCGGCGCCCCCATAAGCTCTGGCGAGCACACTCCAATCTATATACCCCTAACAAGGTCAAAATGAGTTAATAGGTAACTATAGCCAACCTACCGGTCACTTGGGTCTACAACTGAGCCTGCTCAGCTCCTGATTTGTAGTCGTGTCTGATTCTGGCGGACTCCTGATTACTGCACCTTGGGCACCAGGCTCGACGAGGGTCAGTGATGCTGTTGCGGCATAAAAATAATAGTCCAGCCATTTAATAGACTTTGTAATGGCCCTTGGTCCTCTGTGTAGTCCCTTGGGACAACATCTAGCTCCTTGGATCGATCTGTATAGCCTTGTAGGCAACGACATAGCTAGTAACCCTAGGGTTGGTCATGGAAGGCTATATAGGGTAGGGTCAATCCCAATCTGGACAGAAGATGCTAATCTTAGACTAATAATAGCAGCTAACCACAGCAATCGTGCTTCTGATGTTCTTACGAGATTCTAGGTTGTATTACAACACGACAGTAATAACTTGCCGAAGGAATTTCCCTTAACATATCCTGAATGATGATTTCTGATTTAATTGACGAGGTTTAACTTGCAATCAGCAGTTCTTTCCAACTGTAATCTCTATGCTGAGAGAATAGGACTAATTTCAATTGCAATCAGCATTTAACTGGCTTGTGCATTGTCGGCCGGCGCATCACACTGGCCCCTCGCGGCCTAGCCTCACCCAACCTTGCTTCCGAGGCTTTTCATACACGTGTCGAGCCCTCCTTATACACAAAAAATCCACGCGTACGCCTACTAACCGTTGACATTTTATGGGGTGCAACATCATCCCCTCCTTAAGAACATTCATCCTCGAATGTCATTCTCAGACTTAAAGGAGTTAACTTTTTTGACCAAAATTTAGAAAAATTTCGACAGAGTCTCCTCTATAATATGGACTATCCAAAAACCCAAAATGCAGAAAAGTCCAACACACGCACCTTATAGGACGCTATAAACAACTATTTCACCACAAGGAGGTAGCCAGCTAACTTGTACAGATAATGTAAGAAGTAAAATAACAATTTAATAACAACATCACCCTAACTGCATAATCTGGATCAATCATGAAACAAGGTGAGGATATCTAGACCTCATGTCATCCTCCGCTTCCCAGGTCATCTCTTCTTTATTCCTGTTCCTCCATAATACCTTAATAAAGACTACATCTTTAGTTCTTAACCTATGAACCTGCCGATCTAGTATTTCCACTAGAACCTCTTCGTAGGCTAACTCCTCAGTAACTTGAACATCCTTAACTGGTACAACTTGGGACCAATCTCCTACGCATTTACACAACATTGACACTTGAAAGACTGGTTGAATAGATTCAAGTTCTGGAGCTAATTCCATCTCATATGTCACTCAGCCTATTCTCCAGAGGATCTGATATGTGCCAATAAATCTAGGGCTATGCTTTCCCTTCTTACTGAATCTCATCACACCTTTCATTGGCGAAACCTTGAGAAACACCCAATCATCAACTTCAAATTCCAAGTATCTACGCCATACATCAAAATAAGATTTCTAGCGACTCTGGACTGTTATCATGCGCTCTCTGATGAGTTTTACTTCCTCCTCTGACTGGTGAATCATATCACTTCATACTAGCTCTGACTCCCCTACCTCAAACCACCTGATAGGGGACCTACATTTTCGCCCATACAAGGCCTCATAAAGCACCATCTGAATTATAGAGTGGCAACTGTTGTTGTATGCAAATTTGATAAGGGGTAAATGCTCGTCCCAACTTCCTCCGAAATCCAACACACACGCCCGTAACATATCTTTGAGTGTTTGAATGGTGCGTTCTGCCTGACCGTCCATATAAGGATGGAATGTTGTACTCAAATTAACCTGCATCCCAATTCCGTTCTGAAAAGACTGGCAGAATCTAGCTATAAATTGCACCCCTTATCAAAAATTATAGAGGCGAGGATGCCATGTAGTCGGACTATCTCTTTAATATATAACTCAGCATAGTCTTTGGTAGAGAAGGTATTCCTGACTGGTAATAAATTAGTTGATTTCAATAATCAATTGAAAAAACCCAAATAGAATCAAATCTATACATGGTATGGGGTAATCCTGTTGCGAAGTCCATGTTGATTGCTTCCTTTTACCACATAGGCACTACTATGTCCTGAGTTAACCCGCTAGGTTTTTGATGTTCGGCCTTTAACTCCTAATAGTTACGACATTATGCTACAAATTTTTCTACAACCCTTTTTCATTCTAGGACACCATTATATCTCCTTTATGTCATGATACATTAACGTCGAACCTAGATGAAGAGAGTAACGAGAATAATGTTCCTCTGGTATGATCTGCTGGCAAAGTCCTGCCATATCTGGAACGCAGAAGTTACCCCTAAATCTCAAGACCCCATCTTTTGTCAATTTGAATATCATTAACTCACCTTGTTGAACCTTATCTCTAAGTTGTACCATGTTAGGATCCTCATATTTCCTCTCTTTCACCTCCACCACTATGGATGATACTGCAGTATTTTGAATCACAGCCCCATTATCCTCTGAGTCTACAATACAGACAGCTAAGCTAGATAACCGGTGCAATTCTCAAGCCATTTCCCATTGTTCTAGCCCAAAATGTGCCAAGCTTCCCATAGGTCTGCGACTAAGTGCATCTTTTACAATATTGTGCTTCCTGGGTGATGTAAAATATTCATGTCATAGTCCTTCAACAATTCTAACCAATGAACCAATCATAAGTTCAACTCCTTCTGTGTAAAGATGTACTGGAGGCTCTTGTGATTAGTAAAGATATCCACGTGTACCCCATACAGGTAATGCCTCCATATTTTCAAAGCATGAACTACTGCAGCTCACTCCAGGTCGTGGGTGGGATAATTCTTTTCATGCTCCCTGAGCTGCCTCGAAGCATAAGCAATCACCTTATCGTGATGCACCAGGATGCATCCTAACCCAATGCTTGAAGTGTCACAGTGCACAATGTACATCATAACCCTCTAAACCTTCTGGAAAAACTAACACTTGTACCGATATTAATCTGTTCATCAGCTCCTGAATGCTCTTCTGATAGGCCTCGGTCCACTGGAATTTTTCTTCTTTTTGAGTCAATTTAGTCAAGGGCACTGATAGGGTAGAAAATACTTCCACAAACCTCCGTTAATACTCGGCTAAACCCAGGAAACTGCAAACTTCCGTTGGAGTTGTAGGTCTAGGCCATGTCTTTACCGCCTTCAATTTTCTTCGAATTAACCTGAGTACTAGCTTCTAATACGATATGGCCCAAGAAGGCCATGGAATTCCTCTAGAAATAATATTTAGAAAATTTTGCATACAACTAGCAATATCTGAGAGTTTGAAGTACCGTTTGCAAATGATTTTTGTGTTCTACTTCTGAATGGGAGTACACCAGAATGTCATCGATGAATACTATCACAAACAGATTTAAATACGGCCTTAAGATGTTGTTCAGCTGATCCATAAATACCATGGGGGCATTTGTCAACCCCAAGGACATAAATAGGAATTCAAAATGACCAAACCTAATCCTAAAAGCAGTCTTCAGGATATATTTCTCCCAAATCTGTACCTAGTGATATCGCGACCTTAAGTAGATCTAGGAGAAATATTTTTCCGCTTGTAACTGATAAAATAAGTAATTTATCCTGTAAATGAGTATTTATTCTTAATGGTTACCTTATTCAACTGTCGGTAATATATACACATGTGGAGAGAGGCATCTTTGTTTCTCAGAAATAAAACTGGTGCACCCCACGAAGACGTATTTGGCCTAATGAAGCCTTTATAGAACAAATCATTCATTTGCTCCTTCAATTCTCTCAATTCGTATTGAGCCATTTTGTACGGAGGGATGAATATAGGCTGAGTACTTGGTAACAAGTCAATAGAGAAATTGATTTCTCGTTCTAGGGGGATACTAGAAAGTTCATCTTGAAACACGTATGGAAACTCATTAACCACTGGAATGGAATGTAGAGTCGGGGATTCTACTTGCATATCCTGAACTCTGACAATAAGATATATACAGCCTTTTGTTATCAGCTTTCTCGCCTGAAGATAGGATATGAACCTACCTTTTGGAGTAGCTGCACTACCCTTTCATTCTCGCACTACCTCCCCTAGGAAGTGGAATTGAACATTCTTGGTCCAATACTCTACATTGGCATAACATGGCGCTAGCCAATCCATGCCTATAATTGCATAAAAATCAATCATTTCTAGCTCCACTAAATCTGCTAAAGTGTGGTGACAACACACTCCACCGTGCAACCCTGGTAGATCCTTTTAGCTAGAATAGAATCACTGATGGGCTTAGATATTGAAAAAGGTCGTTGGAGCAATTCTGGCATTATACCAAACTTCTGGGGTACTAATGGTGTAACATAGGACAAAGTGGCACCTGGATCTATCAAAACATAAACTGAGTGAGAGAAAATGTCTAGCATACCTTTCACAACATCCGATGATGACTCTGACTCCTGTCGCCTCGATAAAGCATAAGTGTGATCCAGACCATTGTCTGAACTAGATGCCCCTGACCTACCTAGGCCTCTACTGGCTGAAACTGTGGGCCTATGCCCTGCTGAAGGTGCTGGGGCATATGACCCTGCTAAAGATCTATCCTATCGGTC
The DNA here is from genome assembly GCA_035772735.1 of Datura wrightii. Lineage (NCBI taxonomy): Eukaryota > Viridiplantae > Streptophyta > Magnoliopsida > Solanales > Solanaceae > Datura > Datura wrightii. The sequence continues at coordinate 154,255,618 of JASDFA010000018.1, forward strand.
CCGATCACCATGACCTCTAGATGGACAATCTCTCATCATGTGTCCCTCTTCTCCATAATTCTAACAACCAGTAGGACCATATATGCATGACCCAAAATGACACCGATTGCATATAACACAACGTGACACAGTAGGTCTACTCTGATCTGACCCTCTCTGTTGTTGAGAACCTGATGCCTGTGAGCTCTCACCGCGTCCTGATTGCCGTCGGTGGTCTAATCAATCACTCTACTGCTGCTGTGGAGGTGGGGTTCTAGGTTAACAGCCTGATATTCGTGGCCTAGGTCCACCTTGAAATTATTCTTGCATCTCACTAGGTCTGGCCCTATGGCGCGGCTCTTTATTTTCCCTTTATATCTCCCATTGTCAATTCCTTATCCCCTCAATATTCTGAGCAAAAGCCTGAAATGCAGGCAATGTCCATGTCCTCCCACTGAGTAGCTGTTACAAAAGTTTCCACGTACTGAAGAAGCAGCCCCATAATAAACCGATGCACTCTGGCTGGCATAGTGTTTATAAAAGCTGGTGGATATCTGGCCAAGGAATCAAATCTAATAGCATATTCCCAGAAACTCATCGGGCCTTGCTCTAGGTGCAAAAACTAATCTACCTGGGCCTGTCAAATTTCTCGTGGCAAGTAGTAATCTAAGAAGGCCTCTGAGAAACTAGACCAAGTCAGTGGGGGAGCATCTTATCCTCGAGACCTTTCCCAGCTCGAATCATAACACTGTTATGTCCCGCAATCGGAATACCACTAACTCAATTGATTCTGCAGTCGTAGCATGCATTACCCTAAAAATCCGCTTTAACTGATCGAGGAAGTCCTGAGGGTCCTCTTCTCGGTACGTCCCTATAAATTGTGGGGGAATCAGGGCAAGGAACTCCCGGACCCTCAAACTCCCAGGTCCTCCCAAAGACTCAACAACCACTGGTACCATAGGTTGGCGCAGAGCACCCATCATCTGGGCTAACATATAGATAGCGCCTCCTATCCTCCTGATTTGATGTTATTGGTATAGGAGCTGCTGGAGGTGGTGTCGACATGTCCACTGCCCTGGAAGACTCCTGTTGTGGTGGGGCCTATTGAGGAGACCAAGATGATGTCTCCCTATTGTCCTCAGATAGAATTGGCCCTGACTGGGGCACCTTGCTAGTGCCCTCTCCTGCCACAACATCTAATTTTTGACCGAGTATAGTCTGTCGCGTGTCTGATATTTCTCTGTAGATAAGCGGAATAAGGTAAGCTTAGGGACTCAACCCTATACAACATAGCTCTACAACATGACTAAAGAAGAAAGAAAGGTAACATCATTATTATTGCCCCGTAGCCTCCTGCCTATTGAATGTGGTGCACAACACACCCATAGAAAAGACTCTACTGGACACAAATTGCAGATTCCCTAGGATACGACCTACTCTGATACCAAGTTTGTCAAGCCCTACCTTGGGAGGCATGACTGGCACCTGGTGACATACTGCGATCTGAACTGACCTAACTGGGATTATGCGCTTCTGGTGCACACCTTCTCTTTAATTCAAGAAAACAATGAGCTATATCATGGCTATAAATATAGCCTCCGATTGACAAGGACACATAGCTACCTGTAAAAAGAAAACAACTGACCAAAAACACATAGTAAAAGGGATCCTATAGGGGATGACCAGACCACCATACTGTCTAGTTATGTCATAACGAAAACAGGCAATAAGAACTATACTATGGCTGATAAGGCCGTTAACTAATAGCTAAACTAGGCCCCACGCTGCAATCACGGAAAAGAAAACATACATAAGCCCCACACGGCCAACAACAAAACTAGTACTGGAGAACTGTAGCCTACAAGCCTCTAAAAGTGTAATAATGGTCGAGACAAGGCCCTGATCTAGCCATAAACTATACAATCAAAGGAAGAAACCTTCTAACTAACAATTCCGGGGCAAAAGGAGCTGATTAGATTGCTGACTCAGCTGATGACTAGGGAGGTCCTAAACTACGTCTACCCGTACTTACAGGAAAGTAATGCAGCACCCCAAAGATGGGCATCAGTACAAAATGTACCGAATATGTAAGGCAGTAAATGAAAATGGCTTAATAATAATACTGATAGTGAAACAGAAATAATTTAATAGGAGGGATAGAGAGTTAACCTGAATAACCTTACAACCTGTTGTATAACTAATAGTAAATAATGCAAACAAGAACTTTACCTGGCTCCCATAAGTTCGGAAGGTGGAATCAGCAAAAAATAACCCGTCTGGGCCCCCCATAAGCCTTGGTGAGCACACTCCAATATATATACCGATAACAAGGTCCAAATGAGTCAACAGGTAACTATAGCCAACTTACTGATCCCCTGGGTTTGCAACTGAGCTCGTTCGACTCCTGATCTATAGCTGTGTTTGAGTCTGGTGGACTCCTGATAACTGCACCCTAGGCACCATTCTTGATGAGGGTTAGTGATGTCGATACGGCATAAATATAATTTTCCAGCCATGGAATGGACTATAATAAGGCCCTTCGGCCTCTGTGTAGTCCCTTAGGACAACATCTAGCTCCTTGGAGCGATCTATATAGCCTCGTAGGCAATGACACAGCTAGTAAGCCTTTGGTTAGTCAAGGAAGGCTATATAAGGCAAGGTCAATCCCTATCTAAATAGAAGATGCTAATCTCAAACTAATAATAGCAGCTAACCACAACAATCATGCTTCTACGGTTCTTACTAAAGTCTAGGTCGTATTACAAAACGACGGGAATAACTTGTGGAAGGAATTTTCCATAACATAACTCGAATGATGATTTCTGATTTAACTAGCGAGGCTTAACTTGCAAACGTCAGTTCTTTCCAACTGCAATCTCTATGCTGAGAGAATATGACCAATTTCAATACTAAACTAGAAAATTTTTTGTTAAATTTCGATAATAAAATTAACTATAATCCAACATCGAATAACTCGATCATAAACCTATAATTTTCCAAGAGTTCAAAAGGAAGATGTGCTTACCTAATGCTTGTGGCCAGGTAGGAATCAATTTGGACCAGTTTTTGACAACTTTTACTTGGTGGAGTTCTGGTTTTCCAAGAGAATATTTCGGAAATGACTCCATAGTAATGCTTCCCATAGGCCTAAAACTCATTAAACGAAGTTAATTTGAGATTGGACTACATTTGGTAGCGTAATCAGATGAAAACTTGATAAACCCTTCGTATTCTCTCGAACTTGACCGAAGTATTACTTGGAAAATGATTAAATTAAATGAGGGGCATATATATATATTCTCGAGGTTGGTGGCAGGGGGCACCCCGTGCCAGCCAAGGCACTAGTATGACCCCGCGCCACGCATCCCAAAGCGATAGATGGCCTTGCGCATCGCGCTGGCTAGTGCACTACCGGTCGGCGTGTCGCGTTGGCCTCTCGCGGTCTAGCCTTGCCCTATCCATCTTCTGAGGCTTATCCTACACACTTTGATCTCTCCTTTCGTGCTACCAATCTACGCGTACGCCTACTAACCATTGACATTTTTTGGGGTGTAACACTGGGGGATTCCGGATGAGTTTTGGTTGGGTTTTAAGGTTTTGTGTATTTGGCATGATCTTAAGAGTAAAAGGGGAAAACTCGAAGGTTCAGGACTTCAAAATTCTTAGCATAAATTGTAGAAGTTTATCTTGTTAACTCATTGAATGGTGGTGTCGTTATGCAGAACGGATCAGAATCATCCTTGGTGACTGATTTAAAAGCTAGACAAAAAGAGGATCCTAGCTTAGTGAAGTTGAAGGAAGTTGTTCAGGAGCAGGAGGTAGAGGTCTTCTCCAAAAGGGGAGATGGTGTGCTTCGATACCAGGGTAGTTGGTGTGTTCCGGGCGTTGATGAATCAAGAGCTAGTTCGGTTTCATTGGGTGCCCTTGTCCACCATATTAGACAAAGGTAGTTAGTTTAGTTCCTAGTTTTGGAGGTTGTTTCAAAAGGGACATGGTACTCAGGTCAAGCTCAGTACAACACTTCATCAGCAAACCGAAGGTCAAGAGGAGCGGACAATTCAGACTCTCTAGGACATATTGAAAGCATGTGTGATTCACTTCAAGGATGGTTGGGATGAGCATTTGCCTCTTGTTGAGTTTGCGTATAACAACTATAATTCTAGCATTCAGCTGGCCCCATTTTAGGCTCTATATGGGCGGAGGTATGGATTGCCTATTGGTTGGTTTGAAGTTAGGGAAGCGGCGATGATAGGTCCAGATTCAGTCCAAGAGGTCACGGAGAAGGTTCAACTTATAAGGGACAGGTTCAAAATAGCCCAGAGTCGCCAATAGTCCTATGTAGATGTTAGAATGTGAGAACTTGAGTTTGAAGTCGATTATTGGGTATTTTTAAAGGTGTCTCCCACGAATGGGGTGGGGAGGTTCAGAAAGAAAGAGAAACTCAATCCTCGTTATGTTGGTCCATACCAGATTTTGTAATGGGTTGGTAAGGTAGCATATGTGTTGGTGTTTCCCTCAGAATTAGCTTCCCTTCATCCTGTCTTTCATGTATCACTCTTGAAGAAGTGTTTGGGTGATCCATCTTTTGTGGTTCCCGTTAAGAGTTTGGGTATGAGAGACAGACTTAACTGTGAGGAGATTTCAGTGGAGATATTGGATCGTTAGGTTCGGAGGCTAAGGAACAAGGAGGTCGCTTCAGTGAAGGTGTTATGGAGAAATTAGCATGTTGAGGGAGCTATGTGGGAAGCCAAAGAAGATATGATGGATAGATACCCACAGCTATTTTCTTCCGACTCAGTTTTAGTTTGCGATATCAGTTTTTTCGCCTAGTACTCTATTTAATTTTCATGTTTAGTTCATGCACCCATGTTTCTTTTATATAAAGGTATGCATGTATGGTTTGTGAATTCAGTAGATCCATGTATTTCAGTTGGGTGGTAGTCATTCCATTAGTTTTTAGCTTAAATGATCAGTACTTGAATGTGATGATTACAATTCTCTATTTTTCTATATGCTTTTCAACATTCGAGGATGAATTTTTCCAAAGGGGAGATATTGTAATTCCTCGAAATTCCTAAGATCAGACCAGAGAGTTTAAACGTAGAAAACTAGAAAATATGCACTACGTCACAGAACGAGTCGTTATGTGACCCGTGGGGGTGACCACGAGTCATTAGGTGACTCGTGGTGAGGAGCTACCTTAAGTTCTGGAATTTGTGTTTTGAAGACACCACGGGCATGACCACAAGTCGTGGTCAGATCCCACGACTCATTGAGTGGCTAAGTGAAAATGAAAGGAGAAGTTTGAGTGGCACTGTACCCTGCGGTTGGACACCATGAGTCATGGTCAGGCACCACGATTCGTTGGGATGGTCGTGGTCAAGATTGGTCAAGAGATAATGATATTTGGACAGTGCAGATCATGAGAGGTGACCATGAGTCGTGGTCACCAACCACGATTCGTTAGGTCCCTCACGGGGAACTGTGGAGGAAAATGGACAGTGCATACGATGAATGATGCCACGACTCGTGTGGACAACGTCTAGTCCCTCGTTTGAACTGGCAGTCAGTTTTTAGCTGCAAATTTATTAAGGGTTGTATCGCCATTCCTAAGCCCTATGTTTCTATACTACATCGTTTTAAGTTATTTTCAGGGTTTATTAAGATAGGTTAAGTCATTCTAGCCTATTCAAAACTCATGCATGAAAAGTTCAAGATTGTAGGGGGTGATCAAGCATAAAACCCCAAGGTTCTTCATCAATTGTTCTTCAATTCCTCCTTGTCAAGTAAGGGAGTAGTAGAATCCAAGTCTCTTAGGTATGTAGGGTTATGAGTAGGTGAATTCGTTCACACCCATGCCTAATCTATCCTAATTCATGAAATTATATTTGAAAATCTCATGGGGTTTTATCCCAAATTCTTATGTAATCCTAATAATCTATCCATGGTTTAATATCTCTCATGTGTCACATCATATTTTATGAATCATGGATAGATTTTACAACTAATTCGATTAGAGATTTATTGATTTAAATGTCTATAAAATTATGCCCAATCATGCATGTTCTATGATAAATCGAGTGATGATTTTACCTTGATTTTGATGTTCTTTACCCATCATGATTTATGATCTATGATATGAATTTATTCAAATTCTCATCGTGAATTTATGATTACTTAGTATATACATGTTTTACAAGTATGCATGAACTTCATGATTTATGATTTATGATTTTCGCCGAGTCACGGGACTTATCCTCATGGCTAGTTCATGTATTTACAAGTATGCTTTTGGGAGTAGTATTTAACATCATGTTGGTTTGAGGCCTAGGTTTTTCTCCGAATCTCAGAACTACGCGCCACCATAGGTTATGATGGGACATCCCTTGAGACAGTCCCCCTTTTTCCCCAAATGGGCCTTTCATGTGTGATTGCCTTTCATGGTTTTTCCCTTAGCAAGGTGTGAACACCCTCCCGATTAGGGGTTTACTATTCGGGCTCCATGTGTGCTCATATGGGCTATGTTGGTTATAAGAATCTTGCACTGTTCCTCAGGGTATATATATGATTATTATTGTATACGTTGGCTCATGTCATGTTTAATAAAGCTTTTCTCTCGAGAGTATAATTATGAATAATTTACGAATGTTTTGAAACGTTGATCCTTATGTTACATTATGATATTTATGTTAGGATCATGTTGTCCTACTCCTATGCATTTTTATGTATTTTAAACGTCCGTTTTACTTAACTTGCATACATGGTACATTCCACGTACCGACTGCATACTCTATGCTGTATCATTTCATGAAACAAGCTTCGATCTTCAAACTCAGCCCCGCCACTAGATAACTTTTGGAGTTAGCATCAGTTCCTGTTAGTTAGTCCTCATCTGTCGAGGGCCCCTCTTCGTTTTAGTTATGATTCAGTATCTTCTGTTTACAGCTTTCAAGAGTTAGTTGGGGTCTTGTCCCATCAACTCATCACATGTAGAGGCTATTCAGACATAGATGTAATCAACTTCAAATTCATGTGTATTTATGATGTTATGCTTATTTAAGATTTTCTCTAAGTTTATCACGTTGATCTATCATTTTTATGATTGAGCTAGATGTATGTTCATGTCATGGGTCGACTTGGAGTCCCTCAGGGTTCCTTGTCCCATTTCTCATTCTGGGCCCACGTTCGAGTCATGAAAAAAATGGGCAGTGAAGGCAATGGGAGGTGACCATGAGTCGTGGTCACAGTAACGACTCGTTAAGTCCCCCGTGATGAGCCCCAATGAAATTTTAGCAGTGCACTTGATGATCCAGGCCACGAGTCATGGCCAGTGACGATGACGCGTCCAGTCCCTTTTTGGGACTGGCAGTCTGTTTTTTCCTATGAATTTAGTAGGGGCTTTTCAATAATTCCTATGATACTAATTCCTAATATACGTCATTTTAAGCTCTGAAAAGTGAGTTTTTAGGAGGGTAAGTGTAACACCCCTAATGTTTCGAAGATCAGATTCGAGACTTAAAGTAAGAATTCAGACAGAAGGTGAAATTTTTTTCCATAAAACGAGTTAGGGGATGACTCTTTAGGTAAACCCACGAGTCGTGCTTAGACCCGTGGGGAGCATTCAAGAGGTGTAATCTGGACCAGTGGCCACAGTAGACCCAACGAGTTGTTAGGTAACCCTACGACTCGTTAGGTCGACCGTTAGATGAAGATCGGAATTTCTGGTGAGGTTCTGAGACAGTGGAAACCATGGAAGGAGCGACGAGTCATCGTGTACTTGACAACTCGTTAGGTTATCCGTGAGGAGGGAAGAGAAGAATAAGGAGAGTTAGCCAATGTACTCCACAACTTGGCCCATGAGTCATTCTCTATCCCCACAAATCGTGGAGTGCCTCCTGGGGACTGGAAGGGTGATTTTTCATGTGTTTTTCCTGGGGCGTTTTCATAAAATCCTATGCTTCTGATTCCTAAACTACGTCGTTTTGAGCATGGTATGGGACGTTTTTAAAGGGATAACTAGCCTAAACCCTCATTCTTCATCAAATAACTCTCAAACCCTTCTTCCTCCTCTCTCTTAAGATTCAAGGATTCTTCAAGGAATAATGTAATGGCTGCAAGGTCAAGTTCAAGTGGTAGGTTCTTCGAAATCAGGTATGCTGGTTTTTTCCAACAAGGATATTCTACCATCCTTGTGCCCAAAATGTTTTATCAAAAACCCAATTTCAATTATTCTAGAAAAGCATGACCTAGGGTTTTGATTGATGGGTGATTTATTAAATGTTCTTGAATTCTAAAACCCACTAGGATTATGAGCTAATTGTGATTATAAAACTATTAAAATATCTCGAATTATGTGTTAGATGGTGAAATTGTATGATTTTAGAATGTTTTTCATTAGAGGGCTTGAACGATGATTGGGGTTTTATTATGGTCCATTCAATTGAATCCATGACTTGTATCTATGAATAAAATATGTGAAGATTGTAAGATTTCCCTAACAATTAGAATATTCTATATGCTAAATATGCTGAGATGAGATTACAGTGTATGGGCAAGACCAATTGAAAGTAAAATATGTATTCGCCTTATGCTTTTGATGGAACGGATTGGGTATGAGGTAAATTAATGATAATGGCCTAACTATTACATCTTTCTCATGAATTGAAGTGAATGATGAAATTAAAATTTATGTTTCTCCATGAATTCGTTGTAAATGCTCAAGGTAGAGGTTAAGTGAATGGGTTGTCGTAAACCTAAGCATGTGAAACAATGTATCTATGGTAAAGTTTAATTTGGACATATGAACCATAAATGACTCTATGATACATGTTGAATGATATGAATACAGAACATAAATGTTGCGGGAGAGTAATGCATGATGTTAATCTTTAGATGCTCACTAAAGTAAGACGTTTGAACAAATATTGATTTGGCACCGTGATGATATGAATTATGATGATAAAGTATGAGAATGATATTTCAAATGATTGGGCTTATTTTTAGTTGAAAGTAGCCCTAATCCTTTAGAAATGAATGTTGTATGAAAAAAACAGTGAATGTTTAAGTTTCTAACTAGCTATAATAGCACATGTATGATGAAAACAGTGAATGTTCGAGTTTCTGACTAGCTTTAGTAGCACAGACCAAATATATAATGTCAGATCAGTACTCCTCATGTTCTAGTCAGTCAGAGACTCTGCATAGCTGAGATAATTTCCCTTGGCTAGCTCGGGATCCTCCATAGGAGAGAGTGACTACCTAGTTTAGTCGGGATCCTCTATAGCAGAGAGTGACTCCCAAGTTCAGTTGGGTTTCTCCCTAGTAGAGAATGACTCCCTTAGTTTAGTTGGGACTCTCCATAGAAGAGAATGACTCCCTTAGTTATGTTATCATCATGATTCTATTCCGTATGATTCATATTTCATATTACAATAGATTTAATATAATGAGAATCATATTCAGATACCAACAGTGATCCAGTATAGTGTGTGATGCTAGTCTCAGATTCGACTCTTACGAAATTCTCGGAACTTGATCCTTATGAATGAGTTGAATGATGTTTCAGGATATGAGATCCATTTGAAAGTTTCATGTATATATCTATATATGTGTATGTGACTCATAAGAGGATTACTATTGGTTAATTCAGTTATGTCGATGTACTTTGTTATGTCCTTATCGTATATTTGTATATTTAGTTGCTTACATTATCCCGCATGCTTAGTACATTCCAAGTACTGACCGCACGCCTTTTGTCCTATATCGTTTCATGATATAGATTTAGGTTCCCCGACTCAGCCTCGTGGTTAGATATGCTTCATTCCCTCTCAGCTGCTAGTGGTGAGTCCTCATCTCCCGAGGGCGTGATTTATGGTTATACTTTCTTTATGTTTCATTTTTTAGATATAGGAGTTAGCCAGGGGCTTGTCCCACCAACTAATCAACTTAGTAGAAGGTTTTCAGACTTGTCGAGATAGATTCAGCATTGTATCAATGTGTAGTTACAATAGTTCATATGGTTCCTTATTAGACTCTTGCGGTTAGGTTCTGCTTATTTATGTTGTTCGTTTTTTCTATTATTAAGTGATATGCTATGTTTATGCCATGAGTCAACACTGAGCCTTTCGGGGTTCCTTGTCCCGTTTTACGGGTAGGGTGTAAACTCGAGTCGTGACAGTAAGTTCATTCTAATCTATTCCTAATTCGTGCATGCTAGTTTAGAAGTCTAGTGGGGTGATCAAGGTCAATCTCTCAAGGATCATCCTCAAGTATTCCTTGGGTAATCAGAATAGTTGCACAATCAGATTCTCAGGATTATGAATCGGTGAATTTGTTCAAACCCATGCCTAATCCCCCTCTAATTCATGAAAATCTATATGTTGATTCCATGGGGTTTTAACCCAATGCATGAATTTCCTAAGTATCTGCCATGGGTATGATGTAAGCATGTTTCTATCGTTGAATTATGATTCATTGGAAAGTTTTACAATGTTTTCAATTATAAATCATGTTTTCAAGTTTTATATACTATGATGCCCATCCATGAAATTTCATGAAAGTTGAGATCTATGATGTATGTTCAAGTATGATGAGATATTTATGAGAAAAGCATGTATTGAAGTTACCCATGTATATGATCATGTTTTCAAGTGAATCAAGTATTTTCAAACATGTATAAGTATTGGGCAAGCCCATATATTCATGTATGCTTTATGATTTCACAAAGTAGATTACCACATGATTTTAGAGTCAAGACTCCCAATTATGTTTAGCTTGTGTTATGTTTTGAGCCAAGGCTCCTCATGTATGATTTCATATTTTATATGTACATAATTATTCAGCTTCGTCAATAGACCATGACCAGCTTTGTTGAAATATAATGGAGAGCATATGCATATTTTTGTGAGTAGTGCCTAGCACCGAGTAAGCTATGAGTCAGTCAACCCTATGCCTTAGAACTACGCGCTAACGTAGGTATGATCAGTTTATTTGGGAACTCCTTTGGAGCTTTCCCCTGCCCTAAGGGGACTTCATTTTTATATCGATATCATGGTAGGATCCTTAGCCCTGGAAAGGCTTTGGATGGCTCTGCCCACTTTAGTGTGATAGTTGGGACCACGTAAGCTCTATGGTGCAAATGTCGGTTATATGATGAGTCTCCCATAGTTCTCATGATTTCAGTTATGCATGTACATCAGTCATGATATTATGGTTTCAGTAGGTTCGACCCAATGTTCAGTTTTACTTATGATTATCATTTTTCAGCTTTGGGTTATTCGATTCAGTAATGATGTTCAGTTATGATCAGATCATGATTTCAGAAAAATTGCATGCAAGCCCAACTCTCAGATTATTATCTTGATTATGTTTTGTATTATGAATTATTACTGATTTTACTTAAGGAGTTTTACTTACCTTGCAAACTTGGTACATTCCACGTACTAACCGCATACTCTATGTTGTATCATTTCATCATACAGGCTCCAATCGTCAGACTCAACCCTCTCACTACCCAGTCTCCGGAGTTAGCATCCAATTTCAGTTGGTGAGTCCTCATCTCCTGAGGACCATTACTAATTAGTTATCTTTGTATTTTCAGTTTCAAACTTAGAGAGTTTGTTAGGGTCTTGTCCCAATAACTCATTAGACGTAGAGGCTATTCAGACAGAGAATGTGATCAACTTCAGATTCTTGTGTATTTATGATGTTATGCTTATTTCAGACTTCCTCTAAGTTTATCACATTGATCTATCATTTTAATGATTGAGCTAGATGTATATTCATGTCATGGGTCGACTTGTAGTCCCTTGGGGTTCCTTGTCCCATGACTCGTTCAGGGCCCATGTTCGAGTCATGACAAAAATGGGTAGTGAAGGCAACGGGAGGTGAGCATGAGTCGTGGTCACCAGTAATGACTCGTTAAGTCCCACGTGATGAGCCACAATGATATTTTGGCTGTGCACTTGATGATCCAGGCCACAAGTCATGGCCAGTGACGATGCCTCGTCCAGTCTCTTATTGGGACTGGCATTCTATTTTTCCCTACGAATTTAGTAAGCTCTTTTCCGTAATTCCTATGATCTTAAGGACTAAAATAAATCATTTTAAGCTCGGAATAGTGTCTTTTTAGGAGGGTAAGTGTTCGGTTGTGGATGACTACACGCAAGTGCACGTGATCAAACAAGTAGTAAAGTGGCTTATTTCAAGCCAAGTATCGATCTCACAAGGACTGAACTACGCTATTACTTAACTTAAGCTTCAGTGAACTATATCTCTATGAATGTAGATTACCAAATAAATAATATTCTAAAAGTTAAAGTTTACTAAGTAATAAAAATCTAAGTCAAGATTATAATTTGAGTCTGAACAATAGCAATGAACAAGCTGAGGTTAAGACAAACATGCAGGGATGTAATTTATTAATTCAATTCAGTGAATCTTCTCTTTGGTTGCTAGTTAGGAATTTATTGCATATGGATTGGATCTTTCAACTCCTATCCAATTTAAGAATCATGTGACCTTAATCTACATTTCTGTGATAAAAGAATTTCATGCTCTAGCCATACATAACCGATTCCATAATTGACTAGTAAGACTTTCAGATATATTTCTATTCTGAATGTAAATCAATTGTCAATTTCTAAACTAAGAAAAGATCATATCCTACCAATTCACATCTGTCCAATTTCTTTCCTTTTCAAAATCAAAATTGGATTTCTAGATATACATTAACATTGGCCAAACATTAATGCAGTAAAAACAAGAATTGATAGAACAACCATTGAAGAAACGATGAAAACTGAAATGATCAACAATTACATTCCTCTACAATTATTCTTAACCTTAGCAAGAAGTGAATTAGCCACTCATTTGTGGATTAAACATCACCAAATAAGTAGAATTCATACAAACAATTGAGATTAAAGAGAAAGAGAAAGAGAAGAACCCTAGAATTTTCGTCCTCTCAACTACCTGTAACCCACGTTCTTGCTCAACCAAGTCAGCATGTTTAAAATAAAACCTAAGTGTGTTATTTATACTATTGAGAATTTTTCCCGAAATAACAACCAACGTGGCACGGAGTGTATCGCGGAGTACTCCCTCCATGCCATGGGGGTATCGCGGACCCTCACTGGAAGTCGGCTCCAAGGCAAATGCACCTCAACGTGGCACGGCTTGCATCGCGGAGTCTTGCCTCTGTGCCACGGTGCTATCGCGCACCTTCACTGGAACTTGAGGTTCCAGGTAATTATACTCAACGTGACACGGAGTGCATCACGGAGCACTGCCTCCGTGTCACGGAGGTAATGTTAACCTCCATTGGAATTTGATAAAATTAATTCATCTGAGGAAGAATGCCTCCGCGATGGCAGCGTGTCACGGCTCCATCGCGGAGCCCTTATTTTTGCTGCTCTCCCTGGTCAACTTCCACTCCTCGCTTCCATGTTCATTCCCGCTCTTCACCAACGTATATATTAGCTTCCAAAATTTCCTTTTACCTGCAAAACAACGCTAATCATGTTGGTTAGTATAAATTAATATTTAACTAAGAATCACATGAGAATGTACACATAACGATATATAAAAAAGTCGAAATGAAGTATTTGAGTATCACTTGGGCATGCAATTCTGCCTAAGATCACTTACCCCACACTTAAAACCTTGTTTATCCTTGAACAATACTCTCACATCTCATCCAATTGACACTCACGCATAGCTACTTTGGCTCGACAATTCAAGCTACGGCTATACCGATTATTTAATATAACAAATCATCAAGAAAACATCCATGGTCTCATCAATACAATGAAGTACATCACATTAAGACCTCCTAAACTCAAGATTCGATTCTCGACCTTGGAAAACTCGTATAAATCAACTGATCAAGACATTGGACATGAAATTTAATCTCTCGTCAAGCATGTTGTTCGCGCTCTGCTGCTCGGTATATATTATACACCGACACGCAAGTGTACGTGGTCAAACAAGTAATAAAGTGGCTAAGTAGCCAAGTATCGATCCAAGGAGGCTGCTCTAGATATGCAAAACTGCCTAGTTTACTATATCTCTATTCTATCTCTAACTATGTTAACAACAATCCAACCAAGATTTGAGTGAGTTTTGTTTCTAAACTAATTATCTACTAAAATTAATAACTACTATTTACGTTGAGTTTAGACAATGGATATGCACATGCCAAGGTTAATAACGAGTAATGAACTTGATAATCATGATAATTTGGTCATCTTCCTCTTCATATTGCTAGCCAAGAACGTTTGCCTAGAAATTAAAACTTCCGTATTTAATTTAACTTTAGATTCATAAACCATTCGTCTACATTTCTGTGATCAAATGCAATTTATGACCTAACACTACAATTCCGGTTCCTAAATTGACTAATACGACTTTCAAGTATATTTCTATCAAGAAAGCACATCAAAACCTAATTTTCCCAAATCAAGTTAAGAACAATACCCTATTAATTCACAACTTTCCAATTTCATGCTCTCTCGAGTGAAATTGGACTTTTTAGATATACATTAATGGTGGCCAATCAAGAATGTAATAAGCACAAGAATTAATAGAACAACATGCAAGAAGAAGAAGAAACCATATCAATTATTACCAACATTCATTTCACAAGTTCAAAACCTCAGCAAGAGAGGAATTAGCCACTCATTCTTGAATTAATCATCCTAGAATGAGTGTGAATCATGCATACAATTGAAGGAAAGAAGAAGGGAAGAGAAGAAAACTCTTATCTTTTCTATTCTTCAACTGCCACAAAACCACGTTCCTGATCCCACTTTTGAACTCAGGCTAAAAAAACTAAAACTAAAAAAAACTCCTTTAAAAATAACCTAAGTCTGCTATTTATACTAGTGGGAAATTTTTCCCGGAATAACAAGCAACGTGTCACGGAGGCCAACGCGGAGCACTGCCTCCGTGACACGGAGTGGACGCGGACCCTCTCTGGAAATTGCATGGTCCGGATAATTAGCCTCAACGTGGCACGGAGGCCATCGCGGAGGCCTGTCTCCGTGCCACGGAGCTGACGCGCAGGCACACTAGAAATTGCCACTTTTATTTCTGCCCAGGCAGTGTGCTACCGCGACGGCAGCGTGGCACGGCACCATCGCGGAGCCACTGCAAAATATGCCATCCGAGGTCTTTTCCACGCTCGCATCCAAGTCCAACTCTGACATAGTTCCAACACGCATTTTAGCTCTTAAAAATCACATTATCCTGCAAAACAAATGCTAATCATGTTGGTTAGTATAAATTCGCATTTTATTACCAAATACATGATATTATATACACATTGCACAACAAACAAGGTAAAAATGCGACGTTTGAGTATCACTTGGGCATATAAATCTGCCCAAGATCACTTACCCCACACTTAAATCCTTGTTCGTCCTCGAACAACACATACACAAATCATGCACATCACATCTCAACCTTTGTCACTATGGTGCAACCATTTACGTTACGGTCATACCGATTATTCGATTTTTGCAAATCATCAAGAAAACATGCTTGGTCGTACAAGACAATGACCTTAATACATCGAGGCTTCCTAGACTTTTAAGAATTGATTCTTGATATCGGCAAACTCATGCAACTCAACTAATCAAGAAATCTGACACGAAAATCAATCTTTCATCAAGCATGTACCCTCACAACTCGAGAGAAACTTCCCCTGTTATGCTCGTGCAGCACACAAACATGCAAGTAGGGGCATATAGAAATTAATTTCACTCTCTCTCCCAAAAGAATTCACATGCATCATGTCATGACCCATAGGCTTGCCCTTAGTGTATTACTCCACTAATATAAAGAAATGCAGTGTAGGATCAAATAGGACTTTCAATGGGTTGTAACTGGGCTATGGATCTAGTATATATATATTGGATTAGCCAATAATAGTCGCTAGCATCCTTAAGCGCCTTTTCAACTCATTCCCATCGACTCATGGACATTGTTCCTCTCTTTTCTCTTTTTCTCCCATTCATGCTGGTTTACTTTCATACAGCCATTTCATCAGGCACACTTGACCCCAAACGGAAGGTTTTCATGTACCCTCAATTTCATTTAATTACAACTAGTGCCTCTTCAACATCATCTTTTCTTTCCTCACTTTGTTTTTCTTTTCTTTTCACTCTTTTCACTCTTTAACACTTTGGGAAACAATTTTCTGTTCTTTGTAAGCGCTTAAGAACTTCTTAGAGACTTTAAGGCTAATGAAAAGAAGGAATAAAGCTTAGTTCATACAATTCTGGACAAAAGAAAGAAATCGGCTAAAGGCTCAACGGGCTGACTAGGGTATACAACATATAAAAAGGTAGAATTTGACAAGACAAAAAATGGAAACTAACGGTTAAAACAAGGAAATGCCTACATCCTTTCCGACACTACACCTCCTTCATTTCGCTTTGTATACACGCCAGGCAAGTTCTAGACAATTCACAATGACATGGAATAGCAAAACCTCACTCACACTTCATGCACGTGCTTGAATCAAGATGCATTCACAGACTCTTTAATTAGTCAATTACATGAATTCAAGATTAAGCCTCAATCATAATGAACCAAATTCTATAGCCTAGGTAACTCAACATATTTACACAATTACATGCTTTCAAAAGAATCACTTTCACATTTCGAACATCAATTACACACGCAACAAAATTTTAGCAACCATAAGCAACTACAGTTTATTGATGCAATCCACCAAAGAAACTAAAAACAAATCATCTACTCCTATCGACTACATTTCCCTTAAGACGGTCGTCATCCATCCATCATAGGGAATGTTCACTAACTATGACATCGGTTCAATGGGACTATTCTCGGTAAAAGAACCGAAAACAAACTTCGAGAAACCCAAAAATAAAACTTCAAAATTTTTGCAACACATCGATCATTTCGATGAAAAAAAAATATTTACAAAATATGTTGATAAGTGCAACATCTTTTCGCAAAAATTTTGAAAAATATCGATCATATCAATAGAGAAAAAAATATTTACAAAGGCAACCATAACTTTTTAGAGACACACATCATTAGCCACAAACAAATATATACACATCATTCACAAATCAGTTCACAACAACAGGGAAAGCACAGACATACATAAACGTCAAGGAAGAATATACAGCAGATTTAGAGCCTATGACCCAGCACCTAACTACTCCCCACCCCACACTTAAATCGAACACTGTCCCCAGTGTTCACAAAAATACAAAGCACAAAATTTTGGGTGGTGAAACTCCCTGCTCAGTCAAAATATTCGACTTCCTCATCCGGTGCTGCGACCTCGTCGCCCATATCTGAATCAGCTCCCTCGCCGTCATCGGACTCCACATCAGAGTCCTCACGACGTGTCTCCTCATCAGTAGGGACGTCATCGTCAGGCGGCTCCACAAAGGCTGGCCCCACCTTGCATAAAGCTCTGGCGTTCTCGCCAAAAGGGTAGTCCAGCTCCAGCTGCCATAATTCATCCTCGGTGGCTGGCCTCCCACCTATCTGTAGCTGCAGCATCTGCATACCGAACATACGGGCCATATACTGGTCGTCACGAGCATGTCGCTCGCCCAGAGTCAGCACAGGTCCGTGTGTAGTGTCGGGGGGCCTTGGTCTTTGTCACATCAAGGGCCCTCCGCTCCAACTGCGGAATGTAATCCAAGGCTTCTTCCTCAACATCGAGGCCTCGGAGGAAGGTGGTGATGAGTCCGCCAAACCCGTATCTGTGGCCCTGGTGTAGTCTGGCTCTCTTCATGGCGGATATTATAACCACCCCCACATTAATCTCAAGCCCTTTCATAAGGGCATACACCAGGCAGACACGGTCCCGGGTCACGTCTGTCATATGTACTCCCGGGATCAAACACGAACATACAATTTTTAGCCAGATTCTGGCCTCCCTGTTCATTTACGAATAAGGCAGAGTCTGGTGGTAACCCCTCTCTTTGTGTCTACTCCATCGGGTTGTGGATCGAGCCCCACACAACGTACGTCTGATGTCGCCGTACGGTGGGGTGATGTTGAGCTGGCGGAGAACGTGGGCGTCTGTGTCCCGCGCTCCAACGATGGCATTCAGCTGCTGGGGTTCCAGAGTGACAATCTGCCCTCTGATTTTAATAGTGTGGCTTCTGATGGCCGGGTTCCAGTTGGCATAAAATTCCCAGACCAAGTGAAGGTTGCAGTCCTTGGGCTCCTGAAAAATAAAGCTGAGCCCAGCTGCTTCAATCCTCTGTATGATGCGAGGGAACTCCTGTGCGAGTGGTTCCCTTGCAATATGTTCCTCCGGGAAGTACTTGTTCTCCTTATGCTTTGCGTACCATTTCTTCCCTTCATCGGTGACCCATCGTGTTCCGTATCGGCGGTGTTGACCGCGTGGAACAGCAGGTGCAGCTGGGACAGCAGTGCCCAGTCTCATTCTCTTTCTGCCGGTGCCTGAGGTTGAAGCACCCTTGCCTTTATCTTGTCGGCTGGCCATTGTACCTGTCAATTTACACAGACAAGCACAACATTAAGCTAAAAACTTGTTAGTTTTGGCTAAGGTCGGGTTAAACAAAATTTACCCCACACTTAGTCTTTAACAATATTTATAACATGTTAGCAAGGATAGATCTATTTACACCCCAAGCACAATCACTATAAACATATTGCTTAGTGCGTTCACAAAATTTCGACAGCATAACGGCTAGCGAACTACTCAGACTTCATACAGCTAACCCAATCCTACTATCGACAGCTATTCACCCATAGCACTTAGCAACAATAACAACAACAAAATAGAAACAACAATACAAACATTTTATATACACTAATCTAAGTAATTCAACCAATTCACATATTACACAATGTCCCACACAAAATCGAGAATTAGTCGTCTTTCACCAATTATACAATATTTACCACGACTTATCTCAAATAATAAACACACCCCGGCATCAATTTCGTCAAACTATCAAGTTACCCAAGTTAAAATTCAACAACCCCAAGCCCTAGAACTCAATTCGACAATCAACAATGAATTATTCAATCAATCGATAAGTTCACCCGTCAACTACAACAATCCGAACACAATCAATCGCAAAATAATTCACGGCATGTTTAATTTCTACCTAGGGTGATATATCTCACCTCACATGCTCAAAATCGACAAAAATCGCCAAATATTTGAGATAGACGATGAAAACATACCTTGGAATTGAAGAATCGACGAAAACTTGACGTTTTCCTTGCCTCTTAACGTGGCACGGTGCTTGGGGGTAGGGGAATGGGTGTTTTGTCGCGGAGGGAAGAGGGAATGGGGAAAATAGGGGCGAAATTGGGGGTTTTTATTAAGAAAACACGCGGGTCACCCGGAAACCCGGTGTGACCCGGCACTGGGATTAAGGCAACGTGTCACGGAGGGTAACGCGGAGGCCCTCCTCCGTGACACGGAGCCAACGCGTTGGCTTACTGGAATTTTAAAAAAATCCAGATTTGCCTTCAACGTGTCACGGAGGCCAACGCGGAGCATTGCCTCCGTGACACGGCGCCAACGCACCAGTGCTCTGTTTCACTATCAAATTTTATTTTTCATACCTCGCCTCATTTTCTTGATTCCACGTATTTTTCCTCCGGTATACCTGAAAATCACCTCACTAAACAAAAATTGGTTAAATGACTAGATTCCCTACTAAAAAAATAAAAATTACTAATTAAAATGCACATCTAAACCTAGTCAAGAAAAAGAAAAGAAAATAAAATAAAAGAAAAACCTTACACTAAGGAAAAAGAAAGAAAAATATTTTTCACGGGTTGCCTCCCGTGCAGCGCCTGGTTTAACGTCGCGGCTCGACAGCCTTTACGCTCAATTTTCTACTAGGGAGATGGACGATTTGACCCGATCATGGTCATCTCCCCAGTAGTGCTTGCATCTCTGCCCATTTACCAACAACGTAGCACTCCTATCTTCTTGCCACAGCTCTACCGCTCCATGAGGGGTCATTCTCACTACTTCAAACGGTCCAGACCATTTAGACCTCAGCTTACCAGGAAACAATTTTAATCTTCAATTAAAAAGCAAAACTTTCTATCCTGGTTCGAAAATGCGATGCACCACATGCTTGTCATGCCATCTTTTGGTTCTTTCCTAGTAGTACTTCGCACTCTCATAGGCACGCCAGCGAAATTCCTCAAGTTCGCTGAGCTGCATCAATCTCTTTTTACCCGCTAGCTCTAAGTCCATATTTAACTTTCTTACGGCCCAGAAAGCTCAATGCTCTAGTTCAACCGGGAGATGACATGCTTTGCCATAGACCAATCGGTATGGTGACGTTCCAATCGGTGTCTTATAAGCAGTTCGGTAGGCCCACAACGCATCATCAAGTTTACCAGACCAATCATTCCGTTGAATGTTCACCGTTTTCTGCAGAATCTGTTTTACCTCCCTATTTGACACCTCTACTTGCCCACTAGTTTGTGGGTGGTATGCTGTGTCTACTTTATGGCGCACCCCATACTTAGCCAATAATTTCTTGAAGCTTGCATTGACAAAATGAGCTCCTCCGTCACTGATAATTGCTCGGGGTGTCCCAAACCTTGTGAGAATGTGTTTCTTCACAAACTTCGTTACTACCTTGTTATCATTCCTGGGGCAAGCTAATGCTTCCACCCATTTTGATACATAATCTACAGCTACCAAGATGTAACGATTTCCAAATGACGGTGGGAATGGACCCATGAAATCAATGCCCCATACATCAAAGGGCTCAACTTCCAGTATGTTCTGCAAAGGCATCTCTTGTCTTCTGCCAATTGTTCCTGTCCGCTGACATCTATCACACATTTTGACATACTCCATAGAGTCTCTGAACAGGGTCGGCCAAAAGAAACCTGACTGAAGAACCTTATGTGCTGTTCTCTCACCTCCGTGATGCCCTCCATACAACGAAGAATGGCAGCCCCGTAGCACCTCTGCTACCTGACTCTCTGGGATGCATCTTCTCATCACCTGGTCTGGTCCCTGCTTGAACAAATATGGCTCGTCCCATACATAGTATCGGTTGTCATGCCTCAATTTTCTTCTTTGCTGGTCTGTTGCTTCAGGGGGGTAAACTCCGCTCACTAGCAAGTTGACTATGTCAGCATACCAGGGAACTTCTGCTTCTCCTACTGGCAATAGTTGCTCATCTGGGAAGTCCTCATTAATGTCATCACTTTCCATCACATGCGACCGACTCTGCAGTCATGATAAGTGATCTGCTACCTGATTTTCACTCCCCTTTCTGTCTCTAATCTCAAGGTCAAACTCCTGTAGCAATAAAATCCATCTGATCAATCTGGGCTTAGCATCTTTCTTGTTGAATAGGTATCGAATAGCTGCATGATCAGTGTACACCACCACTTTCGAACCCACCAAATAAGACCGGAACTTGTCAAATGCAAACACTAGAGCTAGCATTTCTTTTTCTGTGACTGTGTAATTGCTCTGAGTCGTATTCAGCGTCTTGCTTGCATAATAAATAGAGTGAAAAACTCTATTCTTCCTTTGTCCCAATACAGCTCCCACAGCCACATCACTGGCATCACACATCAGCTCAAATGGTTGTTCCCAGTCCGGAGAAGTAAGTATGGGTGCTTCTATCAATTTCTGCTTCAACTTTTCGAATGCTACAACACACTCATTGGTTAATTCAAACTTGACCTCCTTTTCTACCAGCCTGCATAGCGGTCTAGAAATGTTGGAAAAGTTTTTAATGAATCGTCGGTAGAATCCTGCATGTCCCAGAAAACTGCGTACACCTTTCACGGATACTGGTGGTGGCAATTTCTCAATAACCTCAATTTTAGCACGATCGACTTCCAACCCCTTTTTAGACACTTTGTGGCCCAGGACAATCCCCTCCTTCACTAAGAAGTGGCATTTCTCCCAGTTTAGCACGAGGTTGGATTCTTCACATCGAGCCAGCACCCTGTCAAGATTCTGCAAGCAAGTAGCAAACGAATTACCAAAAACAGAAAAATCATCCATAAATACCTCAACAAAGTCTTCAACCATGTCATGGAATATAGCCATCATGCATCTCTGGAATGTGGCAGGTGCATTGCATAACCCAAACGGCATTCGCCTGAAAGCATATGTCCCATAAGGACAGGTGAACGTCGTCTTCTCTTGATCCTCAGGAGCGATGGCTATTTGGTTATAGCCGAAGTACCCATCAAGAAAGCAATAATATTCCCTCCCTGCCAACCTGTCAAGTATTTGGTCAATAAAAGGAATGGGGTAATGGTCTTTCCTCGTGGCTTCATTTAGTTTTCGGTAGTCCATACAAATTCGCCAGCCTGTGACAGTTCGTGTGGGGATTAACTCATTTTTCTCATTGGTGATTACAGTCATCCCCCCTTTCTTAGGAACACATTGAACGGGACTGACCCACTCACTGTCTGAAATTGGGTAGACTACACCTGTATCAAGCCACTTAATTATTTCATTCCTTACCACATCTTTCATTGCTGTATTAAGTCTCCTCTGTGGCTGAACAGTTGGCTTGGCTCCTGTCTCCATAAATATCCTGTGCGTGCAGAAAGCTTGATTTATACCCTGAATGTCGGACATTTGCCAACCCATTGCTTTCTTCCTCTTCATTAAGACCCCCAAAGCTGCCTGTTCCTGTTCCTCTGTCAAGTCTGCAGAGATAATAACTGGTAACGTCTCTCCCTCCCCCAAAAAGATATATTTTAAATGGGGAGGCAATTCTTTCAGCTCCAATTTCGGTGCCTCCTCAATCGACGGTTTCGACAACGGCTCTAGTGATCTCATCAAGGACTGAAATTCCTGTCTTCTTGGATATTTAGGTGCTCCATCCAACAATTGAACCATTCCACAAGCTTCTCCATCCCCAAAATGATCAGAATGCGTAAGCGCTCTCTCCAATGGGTCTTGAGATTCAACAGCCGGTGTACTTTCTACATGTTCAACCACGCTGATTTCCGAAAGCTCCTCATGTATAGCCGGCAGCTTCATGGCTTTTAACACATCAAATACCTCCACCTTGTCATGTGCTTGCATTGTGAGTTGACCCGCAGCTACATCGATCAATGCCTTTCCGGTTGCCAAAAATGGTCGTCCCAAAATAAATGGGACTTCTGCATCTGGCTCAAAATCCAGAACAATGAAATCTACCGGAAAAATGAGGGAGCCTACCTGCACTAGCACATCCTCAACTATGCCATCCGGCTTAGCTAAAGACCTGTCTGCTAGTTGCAAGATCACTGTTGTAGGTCTAGGACTCCCTAGCCCTAACTTTCTGAATACCGAAGATGGCATCAGATTTATACTTGCCCCCAAGTTGCATAACCCACGAGCTCGGATACTTTGCCCAATCGTCAGCTGGATAGTAAAACTTCCAGGATCCTTCAGTTTAGTGGGCAACCTATTCTGAATACGGGATGTGCATTCCTCCGTTAAAGCCACCGTGGCATACTCGGTCAAGCGACTTTTGTTGGCCACGATGTGTTTGATATACTTTGCATATTTTGGCACACCCTGCAAGACATCAACAAGAGGTAAGTTAACATGTACCTGTTTAAGTACCTCCATGAATTTCTGGAAACACGCCTCCTCCTTGTGTTTCTTAAGTCGTTGAGGGAACGGGGGTGGAGGCCTTGTTGGTTCAGCTTCTTTGGTCTTCCCCGTATCTGAGGTTTGTTCTCCCTCAACATCTGCTGCTCCTGACTTCTGAGGCGGTCTTTCCGGTTCCACCTCCTTTAATTGTAAACCACTCCTCGTGGTCACTGCATTTAGCTGCTTAGGATTGGGATCCGTGTCGCTAGGTAGTCCTCCCCTTGGTCTAGTATTTTGGGCACTGGCAAATTGCCCAAACTGATATTCAAGAGCCTTGGTTGCCAATTGATTGTTCTTTACTTCGGCCGCCAGTTTGACATAGTCAGCCTGCAATTGTGCCTGGTTGGCAATCATGGTCTTGAACATTTCCTCAATAGTCGGTGATGGTGGTGGAGGAGGGGCATTGTGATTTCTAAACTGATTCTGATAGCCTTGTTGCCCTCCTTGGTTTCTGTGCATACCCTGCCCTGAACCCTGGCCTTATTGATTGTTGCTACCCCATGAAAAATTTGGATGATTCCTCCAATTCGAGTTGTAGCCACCACCAAACAGCTGTTGATTCCTCTGTGCATTGCCCACAAAGTTGACAGAATTAGGATTTGCACCACAGCATTCAGCTGAATGCTCACTACTACCACACACTTCACACCACATCTATTGGATTGCATTAACTGAGGCTGACGGCTGGTTCAAATTCATATTGCTGAAGTGAGTGTTTAACTGATTTTGCAAAGTAGCTATCTGTGCAGCGATAGCTGTGAATCCATCCACTTCAAGCACTCCCGCTGCTTTCCTTGCTCCACCTCTTGAAGAATCTGCATTCCATTCCGGATTGCCTTGTGAAATTCGGTTGAGCAAAGTGTACAGCTCCTCATAAGTCTTCTCCAGCGCTTGCCCTCCAGCTGCTGAGTCTAACAAAATTTTAGTGTGGGGTTCCAAACCCTTAATAAAAGTGTGGACCAACACCTCATTTGACTGATGATGATGAGGACAGTCCCGCAACATGGACTTGAATCTTTCCCAGGCTTGATAAAGATTTTCTCCTTCCCTCTGTTTAAAACTTAGAATCTGACTTCTAAGTTTAGCTGTTTTACCTGAGGGGAAAAATCTGATCAAGAACTTCTTTGCAAGATCATCCCACGTTGATATAGAGTTGGGTGGTTCAGCTTTTAACCACCTCTTGGCTTCACCAAGTAAGGAAAATGGAAATAAGGTGAGCCGAACATAATCAGGTGACACTCCAGCAGGGATGTAAGTGTCACTTATCTCCAAGAAGTTCTGGAGATGTTGTTGTGGATCTTCGTGAGGGAGACCGGTAAACTGCCTGCTAGTGTGCAAAAGTTGCACCATATTTTGCTTTAACTCAAATCTCCCCCCAGGCTCTGGTTTGCGGATGCTGGAATGTACATTATTAGCGTGTGGGATTGCCACCTCGCGAACCGGCCTGGCTGCTACTTCCTCGGGCACTAACACTGCCCGCACAACTGGTGGATTGGGTTGCTCCATCATGGACTGTTTGAGCAACTGCAACTTCTTCCGAAGAGCTTCTCTACGTTGACTATGCAATTCACATTCTGGCTCTAAGAAAGATTCCACCAGCTCCTTGTCCCTTGCCAGTGTTCACAGAAATAAAAAAAATCTGCAAAATACAGGCTAAGACCAAGTTGTTAACACTTAAGAAAATAAAAATACAAATACAGTAAATTTACACTAAACAAAATTTTACAAATCGCCTAGCCTCCCTGGCAACGGCGCCAAAAACTTGTTCGCGCTCTGCTGCTCGGTATATATTATACACCGACACGCAAGTGTACGTGGTCAAACAAGTAATAAAGTGGCTAAGTAGCCAAGTATCGATCCAAGGAGGCTGCTCTAGATATGCAAAACTGCCTAGTTTACTATATCTCTATTCTATCTCTAACTATGTTAACAACAATCCAACCAAGATTTGAGTGAGTTTTGTTTCTAAACTAATTATCTACTAAAATTAATAACTACTATTTACGTTGAGTTTGGACAATGGATATGCACATGCCAAGGTTAAGAACGAGTAATGAACTTGATAATCATGATAATTTGGTCATCTTCCTCTTCATATTGCTAGCCAAGAACGTTTGCCTAGAAATTAAAACTTCCGTATTTAATTTCACTTTAGATTCATAAACCATTCGTCTACATTTCTGTGATCAAATGCAATTTATGACCTAACACTACAATTCCGGTTCCTAAATTGACTAATACGGCTTTCAAGTATATTTCTATCAAGAAAGCACATCAAAACCCAATTTTCCCAAATCAAGTTAAGAACAATACCCTATTAATTCACAACTTTCCAATTTCATGCTCTCTCGAGTGAAATTGGACTTTTTAGATATACATTAATGGTGGCCAATCAAGAATGTAATAAGCACAAGAATTAATAGAACAACATGCAAGAAGAAGAAGAAACCATATCAATTATTACCAACATTCATTTCACAAGTTCAAAACCTCAGCAAGAGAGGAATTAGCCACTCATTCTTGAATTAATCATCCTAGAATGAGTGTGAATCATGCATACAATTGAAGGAAAGAAGAAGGGAAGAGAAGAAAACTCTTATCTTTTCTATTCTTCAACTGCCACAAAACCACGTTCCTGCTCCCACTTCTGAACTCAGGCTAAAAAAACTAAAACTAAAAAGAACTCCTTTAAAAATAACCTAAGTGTGCTATTTATACTAGTGGGAAATTTTTCCCGGAATAACAAGCAACGTGTCACGGAGGCCAACGCGGAGCACTGCCTCCGTTACACGGCGTGGATGCGGACCCTCTCTGGAAATTGCATGGTCCGGATAATTAGCCTCAACGTGGCACGGAGGCCATCGCGGAGGCCTGTCTCCGTGCCACGGAGCTGACGCGCAGGCACACTGGAAATTGCCACTTTTATTTCTGCCCAGGCAGTGTGCTACCGCGATGGCAGCGTGGCACGGCACCATCGCGGAGCCACTGCAAAATATGCCATCCGAGGTCTTTTCCACGCTCGCATCCAAGTCCAACTCCGACATAGTTCCAACACACATTTTAGCTCTTAAAAATCACATTTACCTGCAAAACAAATGCTAATCATGTTGGTTAGTATAAATTCACATTTTATTACCAATTACATGATATTATATACACATTGCACAACAAACAAGGTAAAAATGATACGTTTGAGTATCACTTGGGCATATAAATCTGCCCAAGATCACTTACTCCACACTTAAATCCTTGTTCGTCCTCGAACAACACATACACAACTCATGCAAATTACATCCCAACCTTCGTCACTATGGTGCAACAATTTACGCTACAGTCATACCGATTATTCAATTTTTGCAAATCATCAAGAAAACATGCTTGGTCGTACAATACAATGACCTTTAATACCTCAATCATATTGAACCAAATTCTATAGCCTAGGTAACTCAACGTATTTACAGAATTGCATGCTTTCAAACAAATCACTTTCACATTTTGAACATCAGTTATAACACGCAATGAAATTTTAGCAACCATAAGCAACTACAGTTCATTGATGCAATCCACCAAAGAAAAACTAAAAACAAATAAAAATCCTACTCCTACCGACTACATTTCCCATAAGACGGTCGTCATCCATCCATCATAGGGAACGGTCACTAAATATGACATCGTTTTAATGGGACTATTCTCGGTAAAAGAACCGAAAACAAACTCCGAGAAACCCCAAAAAAATAAAAATCGAAAAATTTTTGCAACACATCGATCATTTCGATAGAAACATATTTACAAAAAATTTTGATAATTTCAAAATATCTTCGCAAAAATTTTGAAAAATATCAATCATGTTGATAGAAAAAAATATTTACAAAATATTTACACTGGCAACCATACTTTTCATAACACACATCATTAACCACACAAACAAATATATACACATACACCACAAATCAGTTCACCACAGGGAAAGCACAAACATACATACAAACCAAGAAAAAATCATACAGCAAATTAGAGCCTTGTCCCAGCACCTAGCTACTCCCCACCCCACACTTAAATCGAACACTGTCCCCAGTGTTCACAAAAATACAAAGCACAAAATTTTGGGTGGTGGAACTCCCTGCTCAGTCGAAATATTCGACTTCTTCATCTGGTGCTGCGGCCTCGTCGCCCATATCTGAATCAGCTCCATCGTCGTCATTGGACTCCACATCAGAGTCCTCACGACGTGTCTCCTCATCAGTAGGGACATCGTCATCTGTCGGCTCCACGAAGGCTGGCCCCACCCAACATAAGGCTCTGGCGTTCTCGCCAAAGGGGTAGTCCAGCTCCAGCTGCCATAATTCTTCCTCGGTGGCTGGTCTCCCACCAATCCGTAGCTGAAGCATCTGCATGCCAAACATACGGGCCATGTACTGATCGTCACGAGCATGTCGCTCACCCAAAGTTAGTACTGGTCTGTGTGTAGTGTCAGGTGCCTTAGTCTTTGTCACATCGAGGGCCCTCCGCTCCAACTGCGGAATATAGTCCAAAGCCTCTTCCTCAATGTCGAGGCCTCGAAGGAAGGTGGTGATGAGTCCACCAAACCCGTATCTGTGGCCCTGGTGCAGTCTGGCTCTCTTCATGGCAGATATTATTAGCGCCCCAACATTAATCTCAAGCCCTTTCATAAGGGCATACACCAAGCAGACACGGTCCCGGGTCACGTCTGTCATATGAACTCCCGGGATCAAGCACGAACACACAATCTTCAACCATATTCTGGCCTCCCTGTTCATCTGTGAATAAGGCAGAGTCTGGTGGTAACCCCTCTCCTTATGTCTACTCCATCGGGCTGTGGATCGAGCCCCACACAACGTACGTCTGATGTCGGCGTACGGTGGGGTGATGTTTAGCTGGCGGAGAACGTGGGCGTCTGTGTCCCGCGCTCCAACGATGGCATTTAGCTGCTGGGGTTCCAGAGTGACAATCTGCCCTCTGATTTTCACTGTGTGGCTTCTGATGGCCGGGTTCCAGTTTGCATAAAATTCCCGGACCAAGTGAAGGTTGCACTCCTTTGGCTCCTGAAAGATAAAGCTGAGCCCAGCTGCCTCGATTCTCTGTACGATGCGAGGGAACTCCTGTGCAAGTGGTTCCCGTGCAATATGTTCCTCGGGGAAGTACTTGTTTTCTTTATGTTTCGCGTACCACTTCTTCCCTTCATTGGTTACCCATCTTGTTCTGTATTGGCGGCGTTGGCCGCGCGGAACAGCGGGTGCAACTGGGACTGCGGTGCCCAGTCTCATCCTTTTCCTACCGGTGCCTGAGGTAGAAGCACCCTTGCCTTTATCTTGTCTGTTAGCCATTGTACCTGTCAATTTACACAAACAAGCACAAAGTTAAGCTAAAAACTTGTTAACTTCGGCTAAGGTCGGGTTACACAACATTTACCCCACACTTAGGCCTTAGCTACTTCTACAAAATTACGGCAAGAATAACTCTAATTACACCACAAACAACACTATACACTTCATGCTTAGTGTGTTCACAACAAAATTTCGACAGCATAACGGTTAGCGTACTACTCAGACTTCATACAGCTAATCCCAATCCTACTATCGCTAACAATTCACACATCGCACTTCGCAACAAAAACAACAACAAAATAAAAACAACAATAAAAAAAACATGCTATATACAATCTAATCCACACAATCTAACCAATTTACACACTTTTTGCATTTTCCCATAAAAATTCGAGAATTTGTCGTCTTTTAACATTTACACAATATTTACCATGACTTCTCTAAAATAACAAACACACCTCGGCATCTAATTTGCCAACTTATCAAGTCGCTCAAGTTAAATTCAACAACTCATGCCCTAGAATACAATTCTATAAGCAAATTCGAATTATTTACGCAATCGATAAGTTCAAACGCCAAATACAACAATCCAAACATATATCAATCACAAATAATACAACATTCATGTTTAATTTCTACCTAGGGTGATTTATCTCACCTCACATGCCCAAATTTGACAAAAATCGCCAAAAAATTGAGATAGATGATGAAAACATACCTTTGAATTAAGAAACCGAAGAAACTTGACGTATCCCTTGCCTAGGAACGTGGCACGGTGCTTGGGGAGGGGGAAATAGGTGTTTGGTCGCGGAGGGAAGAGGGAATGGGAAGAAATGGGGTGAAATCGGGTGTTTTAAATTAAGAAAACATGCAGGTCACCCGGCAACCCGGTGTGACCCGGCACCAAATACACGGCAACGTGTCACGGAGGGCAACGCGGAGCCCCTCCTCCGTGACACGGAGCCAACGCGTTGGCTTACTGGATTTTTGAAAAATCCGGATTTTGCCTTCAACGTGTCACGGAGGCCAACGCGGAGCACTGCCTACGTGACACGGCGCCAACGCGCCAGTGCACTGTTTCTTCAATTAATTTGATTTTTCATACCTTGCCTCATTTTCTCGATTCCATGTATATTTCCTCCGTTATACCTTAAAATCACCTCACTAAACAAAAATTGGTTAGATTAATAGATTTTCCTAACTAAAATAAAAAATACTAACTAAAATGAAAATCTAAACCTAATCAAGAAAAGAAAAAGAAAAATAACAATTGGACATAAAAATAAAAACGAAAATAAAAATAAAAATTAACTACACTGTGCAAAAAGAAAAAAAAAATAAAATATTTTTCTCACGGGTTGCCTCCCGTGCAGCGCCTGGTTTACCGTCGCGGCTCGACGTCCTTTATGCTCATTTGTCTACTAGGGTGATGGACGATTTGTCCCGATCATGGTCATCCCCCCAGTAGTTCTCAACCTTATCCGGTGGCCTTCCTAGTAACTCTCGGGAATCACTCATTCCATTAGCATTCCCATGATCAATCACGTTGATCACCGAGAGTTCCTTATAAACAGTCGGGAGCTTAGGTACCTTGTACACATCGAACACTTCGACCTTGTCATGTGCTCGCATAGCGAGTTGACCCGCAGCTACATCAATTAATGCCTTTCCGGTTGCCAAAAAGGGTCGTCCCAAAATAAATGGGACTTCAGCATCTGGTTCAAAATCCAGAACAATTAAATCGACCGGAAAAATGAGGGAGCCTACTTGCACTAACACATCCTCAACAATGCCATCCGACTTAGCTAAAGACCTGTCTGCTAGCTGCAAGATTACCGTTGTAGGTCTAGGACTCCCTAGACCTAATTTTTTGAATACCGAAGATGGCATCAGATTTATGCTTGCCCCCAAGTCGGATAATCCACGAGCTCGGATACTTTGCCCAATAGTAAGCTGGATAGTAAAACTTCCAGGGTCTTTCAGTTTTGTGGGCAACCTATTCTGAATACGGGAAGTGCATTCCTCCGTTAAAGCTACCGTGGCATACTCAGTCAAACGACTTTTGTTAGCCACAATGTCTTTAATATATTTCGCATATTTTGGCACTCCATGCAAGACATCAACAAGAGGTAAGTTAACATGTACCTGTTTAAGTACCTCCATGAATTTCTGGAAACACGCCTCCTCCTTGTGTTTCTTAAGTCGTTGAGGGAACGGGGGTGGAGGCCTTTCTGGTTCAGCATCTTTAGTCTTCCCCTTATCTGAGATTTGCTCTCCCTCAACATCTGCTGCTCCTGACTTTTGAGGCGGTCTTTCCGGTTCCACCTCCTTCAACTGTAAACCACTCCTCGTGGTCACTGCATTTACCTACTTCGGATTAGGATCAGTGTCGCTAGGTAGTCCTCCTCTGGGTCTAGTATTTTGGGCACTAGCAAATTGCCCAAACTGATATTCATGAGCCTTGGTCGCCAACTGATTGTTCTTCACTTCGGCTACCAATTTAACATAGTCAGCCTGCAATTGTGCCTGATTAGCGATCATGGTCTTGAACATCTCCTCAATAATCGGTGATGGTGGTGGAGGAGGGGCATTGTGATTTCTGAATTGAGCTTGATAATTTTGTTGCCCTCCTTGGTTTCTGTGCATACCCTGCCCTGAACTTTGGCCTTGTTGATTCTTGCTACCCCACGATAAATTCGGATGGTTCCTCCAATTTGAGTTGTAGCCACCACCAAACAGCTGTTGATTCCTCTGTGCATTGCCCACAAAGTTGACAGAATCAGGATTTGCACCACAGCATTCAGCTGAATGCTCACTACTACCACACACTTCACACCACATCTGTTGGACTGCATTAACTGAGGCTGACGGCTGGTTCAAATTCATATTGCTGAAGTGAGTGTTTAACTGATTTTGCAAAGCAGCTATCTGTGCAGCGATAGCTGTGAATCCATCCACTTCAAGCACTCCCACTGCTTTCCTTGCTCCACCTCGAGATGAATCTGCATTCCATTCTGGATTGCCTTGTGAAATTCGGTTGAGCAAAGTGTACAGCTCCTCATAGGTCTTTTCCAGCGCTTGCCCTCCAGCTGCTGAATCTAACAGAATTTTAGTGTGGGGTTCCAAACCCTCAATAAATGTGTGTACCAACACCTCATTGGACTGATGATGATGAGGACAGTCCCGCAACATGGATTTAAATCTTTCCCAGGCTTGATATAGATTTTCTCCTTCCCTCTGTTTAAAACTTAGAATTTGACTTCTAAGTCTGGCTGTTTTACCAGAAGGGAAAAATTTGATCAAAAACTTTCGTGCAAGATCATCCCATGTTGATATAGAATTGGGTGGTTCAGCTTTTAACCACCTCTTGGCTTCACCAAGTAAGGAAAATGGAAATAAGGTGAGCTGAACATAATCAGGTGACACTCCAGCGGGTATATAAGTGTCACTTATCTCCAAAAAGTTTTGGAGATGTTGTTGTGGATCTTCATGAGGGAGACCGGTAAATTGCTCGCTTGTGTGCAAGAGTTTCACCATATTCTGCTTTAATTCAAACCTACCTCCAGGCTCTGGTTTGCGGATGCTAGAATGTACATTGTTGGCGTGTGGGATTGCCACCTCGCGAACCGGCCTTGCTGCTGCTTCATCGGGCACTAACACTGCCCGCACAACTGGTGGATTTTGTTGCTCCATCATAGACTGTTTAAGCAACTGCAGCTTCTTTCGTAGAGCTTCTCTACGTTGACTATGAAATTCACGTTCAGGCTCTAAGTAAGATTCCACCAGCTCTTTGTCCCTTGCCAATGTTCACAGAAACAAACTCTGCAAAATACAGGCTAAGACCAAGTTGTTAACACTTAAGAAAATAAAAATAAAAATACAGTAAATTTACACTAAACACAATTTCACAAATCGCCTAGCCTCCCCGGCAATGGCGCCAAAAACTTGTTCGGTGCTATTCCGATTGGTATTATATATTATAAACCGACACGCAAGTGCACGTGGTCAAACAAGTAATAAAGTGGCTAAGTAGCCAAGTATCGATCCAAGGAGGCTCAAGATATGTAAAGTTGCCTAGATTACTATATTCCTATTTCACTTCTAATTATGCTAACAACAATGTAACCAACAGTTACTTGAGTTTTTGTTTCTAAACTGTATATACTAAAATTAATAACAACTATTTACTGTGAATTTAGACAATGGATATGAACATGCCAAGGTTAAGAACAAGTAATGAACTTGATAATCATGATAATTTGGTTAATCTCTTCTTCATGTTGCTAGCCAAGAACATTCGCCTAGAAATTAAAACCCTCGTATTTAATTTCACTTTAGAATCATAAACCATCCGTCTACATTTCTGTGATCAAATGCAATTTATGACCTAGCACTACAATTCCGGTTCCTAAATTGACTAATACGGCTTTCAAGTATATTTCTATCAGGAAAGCACATCAAAACCCAATTTTCCCAAATCAAGTTAAGAACAATACCCTATTAATTCACAACTTTCCAATTTCTTGCTCTTTCGAGTGAAATTGGACTTTTTAGATGTACATTAATGTTGGCCAAGCACTAATGCAGTAAGAACAAGAATTAATAGAACAACAAGAAAGAAGAAGAAGAAAACCATATTAATTATAATCAAAATTCATTACACATGTTCAAAACCTTAGCAAGGAAGAGAATTAGCCACTCATTTGTGGATTGATCATCCTAAAATGAGTGTAAATCATACGTACAATTGATAGAAAGAAGAAAAGAAGAGAAGAAATCCCTTAGCTTTTTCGTTCCTCAACTGCTCCTAACCCACGTCCTTGCTCTCCACTTCTGAACTCAGTCTAAAAACTAAAAAACTGATTAAAATAAACCTAAGTGTGCTATTTATACTAGTGGGAAATTTTTCCCGGAATAACAAGCAACGTGTCACGGAGGCCAACGCGGAGCACTACCTCCGTGACACGGCGTGGACGCGGACCTTCACTGGAATTTCAGGGTTCGGTAAATTAGCCTCAACGTGGCACGGAGGCCAACGCGGAGGCCTCTCTCCGTGCCACGGAGCTGACGCGAAGGCACACTGGAATTTTCCATTTTAATCCTTATTCAGGCAGTGTGCTACCGCGATGGTAGCGTGGCACGGCTCCATCGCGGAGCCCCTATAAAATGTGCATTCCAATGTCTTTTCCACGCTCGCATCCAAGTCCAACTCCGACATAGTTCCAACATGCATTTTAGCTCCTAAAAATCACATTTACCTGCAAAACAAATGCTAATCATGTTGGTTAGTATAAATTCACATTTTATTACCAATTACATGATATTATATACACATTGCACAACAAACAAGGTAAAAATGATACGTTTGAGTATCACTTGGGCATATAAATCTGCCCAAGATCAACAATTACTATGTACTACTCAGACTTCGTACAATGAATACAAATTTCTCCATCGATTCAATTACCTCATCATAGCACTTAGCAAAAAAAATTATTTTTTTTTCAACAACCTATGTACTTCTCCAATTGCATTCTCTCGAAAATCCCTTTTCTAACTTAGTATATTCAACATCAATCACAATATATTTCACTTCACCCAACATGCACAACCCAATTTTTTCAACATTTCAAAGAATTTAGTCTTCTTCTTATTCATTCTTAAACCCTAGCTATCAATTTCACAAGAATTTCAATAAAACATGCAATCATTGAGTTCATATACTCACAATGATACTATGAACATCATTCAATCACAACTCAAGCGAATTCAAACTTATTTTTGACTTAGGGAAAGGTTTAATCACTAAACATGTTGAAGAATCGAAAATTTGAGAAAGAATAAGGAAAAATTCAAGAACATACCTTTACTTTGATGAAATTGAAGAAAACTCGAAGATATTTGATCCCTAGGTCCGTGTCACGTTGGGGGAGAAGGGTTTTTTGGTTGTGGGTCGCGGAGGGAATGAAAAAATAGAAAGAAAATGAAGGAAATTGGGGTTTTAAAAGGGGTTTTTTGCGCGGCTTACCCGATGACCCGAGGTGACCAGACGCGAATTAACACTCAACGTGTCACGGAGAGTAATGCGGAGCACTGCCTCCATGCACGGAGCCATCGCGCTGGCATTCTGGATTTTTTTTAAGAAATCCAGAATAGGCCTCAATGTGTCATGGAGGTTAATGCGGAGGCCCTCCTCGGTGACACGGAGCCATCGCGCAGGCTCACTGTAATGTGCTAATTTTATTTTCTCACCTCAATATTTTTCCTTTGTGCATTTTTTGTATTTTTGCCCTCCGTTCCACCTGAAAATCATTTCCACAAGAAATTGGTTAGAAATCATAGGCCTCAACGCAAAACTTTTTATTTTTCTTTTTCTTTGTTTTTCTTTTTTTTCTTTAAAATAATTTTACTCTTCTATTACAACACATTCACGGGTTGTCTCCCGTGCAGCGCCTGATTTACCGTCGCGGCTCGACGCCATTCATGCTCACTCATCCTCTAGAGTGATGGATGTCTTCTCTCGAATAACATCCTCACCCTAATAATGCTTAGATCGTTGCCCATTCACCAAAAAAGTGGCACTTCTATCTTCTTGCCACAACTCCACTGCCCCGTGTGGGGTCATTCTCACCACTTCAAACGGCTCTGACCATTTGGACCACAATTTACCTGCAAAAAGCTTCATCCTTGAGTTAAATAACAATACTTTCTGCCCAGGCTCAAAGATCCGATGCACCATATGCCTATCGTGCCACCTCTTCGTTTTCTCCTTGTAGCATTTGGCACTTTCATAAGCATGCCATCGAAACTCATCAAGTTCACTAAGTTGCATCAGCTTCTTCTTCCCTGCTTGCTCCGGATCCATGTTCAACTTTCTCACGGCCCAAAAAGCTCGATTTTCCAGCTCCACAGAAAGATGACATGCCTTTCCATAGACCAATCTATACGGAGAAGTCCCAATGGGTGTCTTGTACGCAGTTCTGTAAGCCCACGACGTATCTTCGAGTTTGCTTGACCAATCAATTCGTTGTGCATTCACTGTCTTCTGTAGAATCTGCTTTATTTCTCTATTCGACACCTCCACTTCCCCACTAGTTTGGAGATGATATGTTGTTGCTACCTTGTGCCGCACCCCATACTTAGCTAGCAAATTCTTGAAACTTGCATTCATAAAATGAGCCCCTCCATCACTGATAATGGCTCGGGGTGTCCTGAACCTGGTGAAAATATGCTTTTTCACAAATTTTGTCCCTACCTTGTTGTCATTCCTGGGGAAAGTTGTTCCCTCGACCCACTTAGAAACATAATCAATGGCTACCAAGATGTAACGATTGCCAAATGATGGTGGGAACGGGCCCATGAAATCTATTCCCCATACATCAAATATCTCCACTTCTAATATCTGTTGCAATGGCATCTCCTGCCTTCTACCAATTGTGCCTGTTCTTTGACATCTATCGCACATTTTTACATATGCCATAGAGTGTCTAAACAGTGTAGGCCAAAAGAAACCTGACTGTAGCACCTTGTGCGCTGTCCGCTTGCCTCCGTGGTGCCCTCCATACAATGATGAGTGACAACTCCTCAATACTTCTACAATCTGGCTCATTAAAATAAATCTT
Source organism: Datura wrightii (assembly GCA_035772735.1). Classification (NCBI taxonomy): domain Eukaryota; kingdom Viridiplantae; phylum Streptophyta; class Magnoliopsida; order Solanales; family Solanaceae; genus Datura; species Datura wrightii. The sequence goes on from JASDFA010000018.1 coordinate 154,292,187, forward strand.
CTCATCACCTGATCCAGTCCCTTCTTAATTAGATACGACTCATCCCAAATGTAATACCTGCAATCATGTCTCAACTTCTTTCTTAGCTGAGCCATAGCCTCCGGTGGGTAGACTCCACTTACCAGCAAATTCACTATGTCTGCATACCAAGGGATTTCAGTTTCCCTTATTGCCAAGAGGTGCTCACTCTGGGAACTCTTCTTTGATGTTGTCACCTTCCTTCACATCTAACCGGCTTTCCAATTGCGATAGGTGATCTTCCACTTGATTCTCGGTCCCCTTTCTGTCCTGAATTTCTAGGTCAAACTCTTGTAACAACAATATCCATCTGATTAGTCTGGGCTTTGCATCCTTCTTGTTAAACAGATACCGAATTGCTGTATGATCGGTATATACCACTACTTTAGGACCCACCAAGTAGGACCTGTTTTATCAAACGCGAACACCAATGCTAGAATCTCCTTTTCCGTGACTGTATAATTGACTTGGGCTGCGTCCAGTGTTTTTCTTGCATAATGAATGGAATGAAAAACTCTATTCCTTCGCTGCCCCAAAACAGCTCCTACAGCCACGTCACTTGCATCAAACATTAATTCAAACGGTTGCTCCCAATCTAGAGAAATTAGAATAGGTGCTTCTACCAGCTACTGTTTCAACTCCTTGAATGCTTTAACACAATCTTTGTCAAACTTGAACTTCACCTCTTTTTCTAGCAACCGGCATATTGGTCTAGAAATTTTTTAGAAGTTCTTGATGAATCATCTGTAGAACCCTGCATGTCCGAGAAAACTACGAACACCCTTCACTGACACAGGTGGTGGTAGCTTCTCGATCACTTTGATCTTTGCACGATCGACTTCCAACCCCTTGAATGACACCTTATGGCCAAGGACGATAACCTACTTGACTAAAAAATGACATTTCTCCCAGTTGAGTACAAGGTTGGAGTCTTCACATCAATCTAGCACCCTGTCATGATTCTGCAAATATGTAGCAAACGAATTACTGAAAACAGAAAAATCATCCATAAATACCTCGACAAAATCTTCCACCATATCGTGAAAGATCGCTATCATGCATCTCTAGAATGTGGCGGGTTCATTGCATAGACCAAATGGCATCCGCTTGAAAGCATATGTCCCATAAGGACATGTAAAGGTGGTCTTCTCCTGGTCCTCCGGTGCTATGGCTATTTGGTTATAGCCAGAATATCCATCAAGGAAACAATAGTATTCTTGCCCTGCCAACCTGTCCAATATCTGATCAATAAATGGGATAGGATAATGATCTTTCCTCGTGGCCTCATTGAGCTTTCCATAGTCCATGCAAATTCGCTAGCCTGTGACTGTGCGTGTAGGAATCAGCTCATTCTTCTCATTCGTAGCCACGGTCATCCCTCCTTTCTTTGGGACACACTGAACGGGACTGACCCATTCACTATCTGAAATGCGATAGACCACACTGGAAACTTCCTTCCTAACTACATCCTTCATCACCGAATTCAACCTCCCCTGATGTTGTACAATTGGCTTTGCTCCTTCTTCCATAAAACTCTTGTGTGTGCAAAAAGCTAGATTGATTCCCCTAATGTCTGACATTTGCCACCCCATTGCTTTCTTCCGCCTCTTGAGAACCACCAATGCATCCTTCACCTGTGCCTCTGTCAATTCTGCAGAGATGATGACTGGAAAAGTGTCATATTCCCCCAAAAACACATACTTCAGATGTGGAGGCAATGTCTTCAACTCCAATTTTGGTGATTCCTCAATAGATGGTTCTGGCAATGGTTCCAAGGACCTCATCAATGGCTGAAAGTCTTGCTTCTTGGGAAACCATTTTGGTTCGTTCAACATCTGAATCATCTCATACGTATCCCTGTCTCCGAAATGATCAGAGCCCATCAAAGCTCGCTCCAATGGATCTTTAGAATCAACAATCTGAAGAATTGCTTCCTAATTTAGCACATTGATTGCTGATAGCTCCTCATAAATGGCCGGAAGCTTCATGACCTTATACACATCAAAAACCACCACTTTATCATGCTCTCGCATGGTTAGAAGCCCCGCAGCCACATCAATGAACGCTCGCCCAATTTCCAGGAAAGGACATCCCAAAATAAATGGGACTTTCGCATCTGGCTCAAAATCCAAGATAATAAAATCCACCAGGAAAATGAGGGAGCCCACTTGCACTAGCACATCCTCCACAATACCATCTGGTCTGGCCAAAGAATGGCCAGCTAGCTGCAAGATCACAGTAGTTGGTCTAGGGCTGCCCAGCCCCAACTTCTTGAACACCGATGTCGGCATCAAGTTTATGCTTGCTCCCAAATCACATAGTCCGCGAGCTCGGATACTTTGCCCGATTGTGATCTGAATGGTAAAGCTCCCAGGATCCTTGAGCTTTTTAGGCAACCTGTTCTGTATCCGGGAAGTGCACTCCTCCGTAAGCGCCACCGTAGCATACTCCGCCAATCTTCTTTTGTTTGCTACGATCTCCTTGATATACTTTGCATATTTCGGCACTCCCTGCAAAACATCAACCAAAGGTAAATTAATGTGCACCTGTTTCAGCACCACCATGAACTTCTTAAAGCAAGCTTCTTCCTTATGCTTCTTTAATCTTTGAGGTAACGGAGGTGGTGGTCTTTCTGCCTAAGCTGCATTTTCTTTCCCTCTCTCATTATCACGTTCCCCATCTTTCTCCACTTCTCCAGATTGCTGAGGTGGTCTTTCTGGTTCCACCTCCTTAAGTTGTAGTCCACTCCTTGTGGTCACTACAATTACATGCTTGGGATTTGGGTTAGTATCACTCGGTATTCCTCCTTTGGTCTTGGTGTTTTGAGCTCCAGCTAACTATCCAAACTGGTATTCCAACGCCTTTGTAGCTAACTACTGATTTTTCATATCAACCGCTAATTTCACATAATCATCCTGCATTTGCGCTTGGTTAGCTATAATTGTTTTGAGCATGTCCTTAATGTTTTTGGGCGGTGGAGGTGGTGCATTGTTTCCTCTTTATTGAGACTGAAAATTCTGATGCCCTCTTGATTTCTCTGCACTCCCTGATTCGAACTCTGCCCTTGATGGCTACTACTACCCCAAGAGAAATTCGGATGGTTCCTCCAATTTGAGTTGTAATTATTTCCATACTGTTGATTATTATTCCTCTGGACGTTCCCAACAAAGTTTACCGAATCAGGGTTTGCACCACAACACTCAGCTAAGTGTTCATTACTCCCACATACTTCACACCATACTTGCTGAACTGCATTGACTGGGGCTTGTGCTTGATTCAAGCTCATACTGCTGAAGTGGGTGTTGAGTTGATTTTGCCATGCTGCTATCTGTGCAGCGATAGCTGTAAAACCATCAACCTCAAAGACTCCTTCCGCTTTCCTTGTTCCTTCTCATGATGAGTCCGCAATCCATTCTGGGTTTCTCTGTGAAATACGATTCAACAAAGTATAAAGTTCCTCATAAGTCTTTTGCAATGCCTGCCCCCCAGCTGTTGAATCTAGCAGAATTTTTGTATGTGGTTCCAAAGCCTCAATGAATGTATGCACCAACACATCATTAGACTGGTGATGGTGAGGACAATCCCATAACATTGATTTGAACCTTTCCCAAGCTTAATACAAATTCTCACCCTCTCTTTGTTTAAAACTTAGAATCTGACTTCTAAGTCTGGCTGTCTTCCCGGATGGAAAGAATCGTATCAAAAAATTTCTTACAAGATCATCCCATGTGGTGGTAGAGTTAGGTGGTTCAGCTTTCAACCACCTCTTTGCTTCCCCCAATAATGAAAATGGGACTAATGTAAGCCTGACGTAGGTGGATGATACTCCAGCGGGAATGTAAGTGTCACTTATCTCCAAAAAGTTTTAGAGATGTTGTTGTGGATATTCATGAGGGAGACGTGTTAATTTCCCACTGGTGTGCAACAACTGCACCATGTTCTGTGTAAGCTCAAACCTCCCTCTTGGCTCTGGTCTGCGAATACTAGATGTAACATTGTTTGCATGTGGGATTGGCACTTCGCAAACCGGCCTTGCAGCCATCTCCTCGGGCACTAAAACCGCCCTAACAAGTGGTGGATTCTGTTGTTGCTCCAGAATTGCCTGTCTGAGCAACTGCAGCTTCTTCTCTAGGGGTTCCCTTCTTTGACGATGAAATTGTCTCTCCGGCACTATAAATGAATCCACCAACTCCTTATCTTTTGCCAGCGTTCAAAAGAATTCAATATCTATAAGAGAAAGGCTAAGATAAAGTTGTCAGCACTTATATAGAATTTGTAAACTAACACTAAGAAAATAAATTTACCAATTGTCAGTCCCCGGCAACAGCGCCAAAGACTTCCTCGATTGTGGATGACTACACGTAAGTGGACGTGATCGAACAACTAGTAAAGTGGCTTATTTCAAGCCAAGTATTGATCCCACAGGGACTGATCTACGGTATTACAAAACTTAAGCATCAGTGAACTATATCTCTATGAATGCAGACAACCAAATAAATAATATTTTAAGAGTTAAAGTTTACTAAGTAATAAGAATCTAAGTCAAGATTATAATTTGAGTCTGAACAATAGCAATGAACAAGCTGAGGTTAAGACAAACATGCAGGGATGTAATTTATTAATTCAATTCAGCGAATCTTCTCTTCGGTTGCTGGTTAGGAATTTATTGCCTATGGACTAGATCTTTCGACTCCTACCCAATTTAAGAATCATGAGACCTTAATCTACATTTCTGTGATAAAAGAATTTCATGCTCTAGCCATACATAACTGACTCCGTAATTGACTAATTAGACTTTCAGATATATTTCTATTCTGAATGTAAATCAATTCTCAATTTTCTAAACTGAGGAAAGATCATATCCTACCAATTCACATCTGTCCAATTTCTTTCCTTTTCAAAATCAAAATTGGATTTCTAGATATACATTATCATTGGCCAAACATTAATGCAGTAAAAACAAGAATTGATAGAACAACCATTGAAGAAAAGATGAAAACCGAAATGATCAACAATTACATTCCTCTACAATTATTCTTAACCTCAGCAAGAAGTGAATTAGCCACTCATTCGTGGATTAAACATCATCAAATAAGTAGAGTTCATACAAACAATTGAGATCAAAGAGAAAGAGAAAGAGAAGAACCCTAGAATTTTCGTCCTCTCAACTGCCTGTAACGCAGGTTCTTGCTCAACCAAGTCAGCATGTTTAAAATAAAACCTAAGTGTGCTATTTATACTATTGAGAATTTTTCCCAGAATAACAAGCATTGTGGCACGGAGTGTATCGCGGAGCACTCCCTCCGTGCCACGGGGGTATCGCGGACCCTCACTGGAAGTCGGCTCCCAGGCAAATGCACCTGAACGTGGCACATCTTGCATCGCAGAGCCTTGCCTCTGTGCCACGGTGCTATCGCGCACCTTCACTTGAACTTGAGGTTGCAGGTAATTATACTCAACGTGACACGGAGTGCATTGCAGAGCACTGCCTCCGTGTCATGGAGGTAACACGAACCTCCACTGGAATTTGACAAAATTAATTCATCCGAGGCAGAATGCCTCTGTGATGGCAGCGTGACACGGCTCCATCGCGGAGCCCTTATTTTTGCTGCTCTCCCTTGTCAACTTCCACTCCTTGCTTCCAAGTCCATTCCCACTCTTCACCAACATATATATTAACTTCCAAAATTTCCTTTACCTGCAAAACAACATAATCGTGGTTTGACCCGTGGGGAGCAGTCAAGAGGTGTAATCTGGACCAGTGGCCACGGATGACCCAACGAGTTGTTAGGTAACCCCACAACTCGTTAGGTCGGCCGGTAGGTGAAGATTGTATTTTTTATTGAGGTTCTAAGACAGTGGAGACCACGGAAGGAGCGACGAGTCATCGTGGACCTGATAACTCGTTATGTTACCCGTGAGGAGGGAAGTGCAGAATAAAAGAATTATCTAGTACACTCCAAGACTTGGCCCATGAGTCGTTGCCTGTCCCCACGACTAGTGGAGTGCCTCGTGGGGACTGGCAGGGTGATTTTTCATGTGTTTTTCCTAGGGCGTTTTCATAAAATGCTATGCTTCTAGTTCCTAAACTATGTCATTTTGAGCATGGTATGGGATGTTTTTTAAGGGATAACTAGCCTAAACCCTCATTCTTCATCAAATAACTCTCAAACCCTTCTTCCTCCTCTCTCTCAAGATTCAAGGATTCTTTAAGGAATTATTCAAAGGCTTCAAGGTCAAGTTTATGTGGGAAATTCTTCAAAATAAGGTAAGAAGGTTTTTCTGAAAAGGATATTCTGCCATCCTTGTGCCCCAAAATGTTTTATCAAAATCGCAATTTTTATTATTCTAGAAAAGCATGACCTAGAGTTTTGATTGATGGGTGATTTCTTCTATGTCTTCTTAAATTCTAAAACCCACTAGATTATGAGCTAAATGTTATTATGAAACTATTTGAATTTCTCGAATTATTTGTTAGATATTAAAGATGTATGATTTTAGAATGTTCTTCATGATAGGGCTTGAACCATGATTGGAGTTTTATTATTGTCCAGTGAATTGAATCCCTGACTTGTATCCATACATGAAATATGTGAAGATTGTAAGATTTCCGTAACGATTAGAATATTCTATTTGCTAAATATGATGAGATGAAATTATGGTGTATGAGCTTGATCAATTGAAAGTAAAATATGTATTGCCCATATGTTTTTGATGGAACTGATTGGATATGAGGTAAATCTACGATAATGGCCTAATTATTGCATCTTTCTCATGAGTTGAAGTGAATTATGAATTGGGTCTTATAAAATGAAAATTTATGTTTCTCCATGAATTCGTTTTAAATGCTCGAGGTAGAGGTTAAGTGCATGGGCTCCCATAAACCGAAGCATGTGAAACAATGCATCTATGTTAACGTGTTATTTGGACATATGAACCATAAATGACATTAAATGTTGAATGATATGAATCCGAAAAATAAATATTGCGGAAGAGTAATGCATGATGTGAATCTATAGATGCTCACTAAAGTAAGACGTTTGAAGAAAGATTGATTTAGCACCGTGATGATATGAATTATGATGATAAAGCATGAGAATGATATTTCTGACTGTTGGGCTTGTTGTTAGTAGAAAATCGCCCCAATCCTTTCGAAATGAATGTTGTATGATGAAAATGCTGAATGTTCAAGTTTCTGACTAGCTGTTGTAGCACATGTATGATCAAAACTGTGAATGTTCAAGTTTCTAACTAGATGTTGTAGCACAGACCAGATGTATAATGTCAAATCAGTACTCCTCATGTTCTAGTCAGCCAGGGACTCTCCATAACTGAGAAGGTTTCCCTCGGCCAGCTCGGAATCCTCCATTGTAGAGAGTGACTCCCTAGTTCAGTTGGGATTCTCCATAGTTGAGAGTGACTCTGTAGCTCTGTCGGGATCCTCCATAGTAGAGAGTGACGCCCTAGTTCAGTTGGGTTTCTCCCTCGTAGAGAATGACTCACTTAGTTTAGCTAGGACTCTCCATAGAAGAGAATGGCTCCATTAGTTATGTTATCATCATGATTAGGTTCCATATGATTTAGATCTTATATTACAAAAGATTTAATATAATGAGCATCAGATTCAGTTTACAATAATGGTCCAGCACTGTGTGTTATACAAGTCTCAGATTTGGCTCATATTAAATACTCAGAACTTGATCCTTATGCATGAGATCGATGAAGTTTCAGGATATGAGATCCATATTAAAGTTTAATATATATATCTATATATGTGTATGTGACTCATAAAAGGATTGTTGCACGTTTAACTCAGTTATGTCGACGTACTTTGTTATTTACATATCGTATATTCATATATTTAGTTGGTTATGTTATCCCGCATGCTTAGTACATTCCAAGTACTGACCATAAATTTTTTGTGATATATCGTTACATGATATAGATTTAGGTACCCAGACTCAGACTCGTGGTTAGATATTCTTCATTCCCTCTCAGTTGCTACTAGTGAGTCCTCATCTCCCAAGGATGTGATTTATGTTTATACTTTCTTTATGTTTCATTTTTCAGATTTTAGGAGTTAGCCAGGGGCTTGTCCCACCACCTCATCAGTTTAGTAGAAGGCTTTCAGACTTGTCTATATAGATTCGGTATTGTATCAAAGTGTTGTTAGAATTGTTCTTATGGTTCCTTATTAGACTCTTGCAATAAGCTTCCGCTCATTTATGTTGTTCGTTTTTTTCTATTATTAAGTGATATGCTATGTTTATTCCTTTGGTCGACTTGGAGCCTTTCGGGGTTCCTTGTCCCGTCTTATGGGTAGGATGTAAACTCGGGTCGTGACAGTATGTTCATTCTTAGCTATTCCTAATTCATGCATGCAAGTTTAGAAGTCTAAAGGGGTGATCAAGGTCAATCTCTCAAGGTTCATCCTCAATTATACCTTGGGCAATCAGAAAAGTTGTAGAATCAGATTCTCTTCGGTATGTAGGGTTATGAATGGGTGAATTTATTCAAACCCATGCCCACTACTCCAATTAAAAACAATGAAATCAAAATAATGAAAGTCAAATACTCTTCTTCAAATTCTACATTACATACTCTTTTTCTACGAGATGTTGGGAATCCCATGCCCAATCCCTCTCTAATTCATGAAAATCTACATGTTGATTCTTTGGGGTTTTAACCCAATGCATGAATTGCCTAAGTATCTACCATAGGTATGATGTAAGTATGTTTCTATCGCTGAATTATGATTCATGGGAAAGTTTTACAATGTTTCAATTACAAATCATGTTTTCAGGTTTTATAAACTATGATGCCCATCCATGAAAGTTCATGAAAGTTGAGATCTATGATATATGTTCAAGTATGATGAGATATTTATGAGAAAAATATGTTTTCAATTTACCCATGTATATGATCATGTTTTCAAGTGAATCATGTATTTTCAAATATGTTTAAGTATTGGGAAAGCCCATATATTCATGTATGATTTATGATTTCACGAATTACATTAGCATATGATTTTGGAGTCAAGACTCCCAATTATGTTCAGCTTGTGGTATGGTTTGAGCCAAGGCTCCTCATATATGATTTCATATTTTATGTGTACATGATTATTCAGCTTCGGCAATAGACGATGGCCACCTTCGTTGAAATATAATTGAGAGCATATGCATATTTTTTGGGAGTAGTGTCTAGAATCGAGTAGGCTAAGGGTCAGTCAACCCTATGCCTTAGAACTACGTGCCAATGTAGGTATGATCAGTTTACTTCGGACCTCTTTTATAGCTTTGCCCTGCCCTAAGGGGCCTTCAGCTTGATATCGATATCATGGTAACGTCCTTAGCCTTGGCAAGGCTTTGGACGGCCCTGCCCACTTGAGTGTGATAGTTGGGACCACGTAAGCTCTATCGTGGAAATGTCGGTCATATGATGAGTCTACCATTGTGCCTCATGATTTCAATTATGCATGTACATCAGTCATGATATTATGGTTTCAGTAGGTTTTGCCCAATGTTCAGTTTTACTTATGATTATCATATTTCAGCTTTGGTAATTCGATTCATTTATGATGTTCAGTTATGTTCAAATCATGATTTCAGAAAAATATCTCAGATTGTTATCTTGATTATGTTTTGTATTATGAATTATTACTAATTTTACTTATTTAAGTGGTTTTACTTACCTTGCATACTTGGTACATTCCACATACTGACCGCATACTCTATATTGTGTCATTTCGTGATACAAGCTCCGATGTTCAGACTCAGCCTTGTCACTACCCAGTCTCTAAAGTTAGCATCCACTGTCAGTTGGTGAGTCCTCATCTCCCGAGGACCATTCCTTATCAGCTATCTTTGTATTTTCAGTTTTAGACTTAGAGAGTTAGTTAGGGTCTTGTCCCAATAACTCATAGGATGTAGAGGCTATTCAGACAGAGAATGTAATCAACTTCATATTCATGTGTATTTATGATGTTATGCTTATTTTAGAATTCCGCTAAATTTATCACGTTGATATTTTATTTTTATAATTGAGCTAGATGTATGTTCATGCCATGAGTCGACGGAGTCCCTCGGGGTTCCTTGTCCTATGTCTTGATTAGGGACCATGCTCGGGTCGTGACAAAAGTGGGCAGTGAAGGTAACAGGAGGTCACCACGAGTTGTGGTTACCAATAACGACTCGTTAAGTCCCCCGTGATGAGCCCCAATGCAATTTTTGTAGTGCACTTGACGATCCAGGCCACAAGTCATGGCCAGTGATGACGACTAGTCCAGTCCCTTGTTGGGACAGGTAGTCTGTTTTCCCCTACGAATTTAGTAAGGGATTTTCGGTAAGTTCTATGATATGAAGGCCTAAAATACGTCATTTTAAGCTCCAAATAGTGAGTTTTAAGGAGGGTAAGTGTAACACCCTGAATTTTTCGAAGATCAAGTTCGAGGCTTAAAGAAACAATTCTGATAGAAGGTGGAAAAGTTTTCCACATAACAAGTTGCGGGATGACCGTTAGGTGACCCCACGAGTCATGGTCAGACCGGTGGGGAGCAGTTAAGAGGTATAATCTTAACCAGTTGCCACATGCGACCCAACGAGTCATTAGGTAGCCCCACGACTCATTAGGTCGGCCGTTAGGTGAAGATTGGAATTTCTAGTGAGGTTCTTAGAAAGTGGACACCACGGAAGGAGGGATGAGTCATCGTGGACAAAAAAACTCGTCAAGTTACCCGTGAAGACGGAAGAGCAGAATAAGGAGAGTTAGCTAGTGCACTCCACGACTTCACCTAAGAGTCGTTGTCTGTCCCCACGACTCGTGGAGTGCCTCATGGGGACTGGCAGGGTGATTTTTGATGCATTTTTCCAGGGGCGTTTTCACAAAATCCTATGCTTCTAATTCCTAAACTATGTCGCTTTAAGCATGGTACGGGACGTTTTTAAAGGTATAACTAGCCTAAACCCTCATTCTTCATCAAATAAATCTCAAACCCTTCTTCCTTCTCTCTTTCAAGATTTAAGGTTTCTTCAAGGAATTCTTCAAAGGCTTCAAGGTCAAGTTCAAGTGGGAGATTCTTCGAAATCAGTTTTGAGGGTTCTTTTCAACAAGGTTATTCTACCATCCTTGTGCCCAAAATGTTTTATCAAAAACCCAATTTCAATTATTCAAGAAAAGCATGACCTAAGGTTTTGATTGATGGGTGATTTCTTCTATGTCTTCTTGAATTCTAAAACCCACTAGGATTATGAGCAAATTGTGATTATAAAACTATTTGAATATGTGGAATTATTTGTTAGATGGTGAAAATGTATGATATTAGAATGTTCTTCATGATAGGGCTTGAACGATGATTGGAGTTTTATTATTGTCCACTGAATTGAATCCATGACTTGTATCCATATATGAAATATGTGAAGATTGTAAGATTTCCCTAATGATTAGAATATTCTATTTGCTAAATATGATGAGATGAAATTATGGTGTATGAGCTTGATCAATTGAAAATAAAATATGTATTCTCTTTATGTTTTCGATGGAACTGATTGGGTATGAGGTAAATCTACGATAATTGCCTAATTATTGCTTCTTTCTCATGAATTGAAGTGAATTATGAAATGGGTCTTATGAATGAAAATCTATGTTTCTCCATGAATTCGTAGTAAATGCTCAATGTAGAATTTAAGTACATGGGCTCCTGTAAACCTAAGCATGTGAAACAATGTATCTATGTTAAAGTGTAATTTGGACATATAAACCATAAATGTATCTATGATACATGTTGAATGACATGAATCCGAAACTTAATTGTTGTGGAAGATTAATGCATGATGTAAATCTATAGATGCTCACTAAAGTAAGACGTTTAAAGAAATATTGATTTGGCACCGTGATTATATGAATTATGATGATAAAGAATGCAAATGATATTTTCGACTGTTGAGGTTGTTGTTAATAGAAAGTAGCCCTAACCCTTTGAAATGAATGTTGTATGATGAAAACAGTGAATGTTTAAGTTTATGACTAGCTGTGGTAGCACAGACCAGATGTATAATGTCATATTAGTACTCCTCATGTTCTAGTCAGCCAGGGACTCTCCATAGCCGAGAAAGTTTCCCTTGGTCAGCTCGGGATCCTCCATTGTAAAGAGTGACTCCCAAGTTCAATCAGGATCCTCCATAGCAGAGAGTGACTCCGTAGGTCTCTGGGGATCCTCCATAGCAGGGAGTGACTCCCTATTTATGTTGGGTTTCTCCGTAGTAGAGAATGACTCCCTAAGTTTAAATGGGACTGTCCATAGAAGAGAATGACTTCCTTAGTTATGTTATCAACATGATTCTTTTCCGTATGATTCAGATTTCATATTGCGACAGAATTAATATAATGAGAATCAGATTCAGTTGGCTGCAGTGATTTAGTACAGTGTGTGATGCTAGTCTCAGATTCGGCTCTTACTAAATGCTCAGAACTTGATCCTTATGCATGAGTTCAATGATGTTTCAAGATATATGATATCCATGTGAAAGTTTCATGTATATATCTATATATGAGTATGTGACTCATAAGAGGATTGTTGCAGGTTAATTCAGTTATGTACCCAGACTCAGCCTCGGGGTTAGATACACTTCATTCCCTCTCAGCTGCTAGGGGTGAGTCCTCATCTCCCAGGGATGTGATTTATGTTTATACTTTCTTTATGTTTTAGTTTTCAGGTTTTAGGAGTTAGCCAGGGGCTTCTCCCAACAACTCATCAGTTTAGTAGAAGGCTTTCAGACTTGTCTAGATAGATTCAGCATTGTATCAAAGTGTTGTTACAATCGTTCCTATGGTTCCTTATTAGACTCTTCCAGTTAGCTTCCCCTTATTTATGTTGTTGGTTGTTTCTATTATTAAGTGATATGCTATATTTATGTCATGGGTCGACTTGGAGCCTTTCGGAGTTCCTTGTCCCGTCTTATGGCTAGGATGTAAACTCGAGTTGTGAAAGTAAGTTCATGCTAAGCTATTCCTAATTCATGCATGTAAGGTTAGAAGTCTAGAGGGGTGATCAAGGTCAATCTCTCAAGGTTCATCCTCAATTATACCTTAGGCAATCAGAAATGTTGTAGAATCAGATTTTCTTAGATATGTAGGGTTATGAATGGGTGAATTTATTAAACCCATGCCAAATCCCTCTCTAATTCATGAAAATCTATATGTTGGTTCTATAGGGTTTTAATCCAATGCATGAATTTCCTAAGTATCTACCATGGCTATGATCTAAGCATGATTCTATCGTTAAATTATGATTCATGGGCAAGTTTTACAATGTTTTCAATTATATATCATGTTTTCAAGTTTAATAAACTATGATGCCCATCCATGAAAGTTCATGAAACTTGAGATCTATGATGTATGTTCAAGTATGATGAGATATTTATGAGAAAAGCATGTTTTGAAGTTACCCATGTATATGATCATGTTTCAAGTGAATAAAGTATTTTCAAGTATTTTTAAGTATTGGGCAAGCCCATATCTTCATGTATGATTTATGATTTCATGAGTTATATTACCACATGGTTTTTGGAGTCAATACTCCAAATTATATTCATCTTGTAATATAGTTTGAGCCATGGCTCCTTATGTAGGATTTCAGATTTTATATGTACATGATTATTCAGCTTCATCAATAGAACATGACCAGCTTCATTGAAAAACAATGGAGTGCATATACATATTTTTCGGAGTAGTGTCTAGCACCGAGTAGGGTAAGTGTTAGTCAACCCTATGCCTCAGAACTACACGCCAACGTAGGTATGCTCAGTTTACTTGGGACCTCCATCGGAGCTTTCCCCTTCCTTAAGGGGCCATCAGCTTGATATCGATATCATGGTAGCGTCCTTAGCCCTCGCAAGGCTTTAGACAGCTCTGCCCACTTGAGTGTGATAGTCGGGACCACGTAAGCTCTATCGTGGTAATGTCGGTTATATGATGAGTCTCCCATTGTTTCTCATGATTTTAGTTATGCATGTACATCAGTCATGATATTATGTTTTTAGCAGGTTTGCCCCAATGTTCAGTTTTACTTATGATTATCATATTTCATCTTTGGGTAATTTGATTAAGTTATTATGTTAAGTTATGTTCAGATCATGATTTCAGAAAAATTGCATGCAAGCCCTTACTGTTAGATTATTATCTTGATTATGTTTTGTATTAGGAATTATTACTGATTTTACTTAAGTGATTTACTTACCTTGCATACTCGGTACATTTCATGAACTGATGCATACTTTATGTTGTATCATTTCATCATACAAGCTTCGATCTTCAGACTCAGCCCCGTCACTAGCCAGTCTCCAGAGCTAGCATCCAGTCTCAGTTGGTGTGTCCTCATCTCCCGAGGACCATTCCTTATCAGTAATCTTTGTATTTTTAGTTTCAGACTTAGAGAGTTAATTAGCGTCTTTTCCCATTAACTCATCAGAATTAGAGGCTTTTCAGACATGGTGTATAATCCACTTCAGATTCGTGTATGTATGTTATGTATGTTTATCATGATTAACCATCTGCTTTAATTGATTGAATTAGATGTATGTTCATGCCATGGGTCGACTTGGAGTCCTGAGGGCTCCTTATCCCGTATCTCGATCTGGGCCCATATTCAGATTGTGATAATAAAAAATTCCCCTTTTTCTGTTTAGTAATTTTTCTTTTGGACTTAAGAAAATAAATCCTGGATAAGCCCCAACATGCCACTTCAGCTATCTCACAAGACTTGGGTTGAATTTCTTTGGATGTTTTCCTTATGGCACGCCACTTGTACTATCTCACTAGGGTGTTAGTCAAAATTCTACAGTGCGAGACCTAGCACACCACTTCTCTCAACGCACCAGAGTGTTAAAAGTTTTTCCCAATTTTGGTTCCTCTCTGGCGCATTACTTCACCCAATTTTCCAAAGTGTTGATCAAAAGTCATCTGAAGTTCAATGCCTGGCATGCCACTTCAGCTATAACACAAACTTGAGCACAATTTCTCTGAAGATTAGTAGTTGGCGCGCCATTTCTCCCAGTTCACCAAGGTTCTGAAGTTTGGGCTCTGGTGCACCACTTTAACTATGTTTCTAGAGTGTTAGAAAAAAAATTTATGTGAAGTTCAGGCTCTGGTGCACCACTTCGGCTATCTTTCCAGCTTAGTTTTGTCCGGAAATACCTCCAAAGTTTCTCCAAACCTCAAAACCTTTCTTTATAGCTCTTTTTGGTTGATTTCTGCCATATTCACCTATTAAAGACCAATGAATTCACAACAAAGGTATACAAGCATAATCCATAGAAATGTTACTCAAAGAGATGACAAAATCACTAAAATATGAGGAAAATAGAGACTAAAAATATGTATTTTTGACCTATCATCACAACCCCACACTTTCACCCTTGCTCGTCCTCGAGAAAGAAACATAAGCTCTATACCTTATCCCAATATGGACTTACATTAATTGAACATTTCTGCTCAAGCTACGACTAATATGACCACATAGATATTGCAAGCTTTCTAACACAACATGCCTCAATCTTTTAAATAAGCTCAAAAACAACCTTTTAAGACGACCCAACGTAATGAATTGACTCAAGCTCTGTGAATATTGGAAACAAACATAGGTCACCTAATCAAGAAATCAAACATTTCACCTATCATTTGTGGACCATGTTCCCTCTCAAATAAGTGAGTTGCCCACCTTTTCTCACAAAAATATGAAAGAATCCATGTAGGGGTGTGTAGGTAAACAATTTCACTCTCACTCTCATAATGAATTTCTCATGCAACATATGGTGAACCATATTCTTGTCTTTAGTGTAAATACTCCACTAATATAAGAATGTTAAAGTTAGAATCAAATAGGACATAAATGGTCGTAATTTAGGCTAAGAGATGGGTGGAGATTATTTAACCAAAATAGTCACTACCTTAGTAAGCGCTTTTATACTTCACAACTTTTCAACTTTTAGCATACCTTTTAATTTTCTTACTTTACTCCTTATGCCTTCTCTTCATTGAAATTTTTGCATCTTGGGTAACTGGTAGGGAGTTCTTGAAAGTATTTATTCCTTTCAACTTATTCATTCTCATTTCTCATCTCCCTACTAACATCACCTTTCCTATTTTACACTTTTCACCTTTTACCTTATATTCTAATTTCCTCCCTTTTAGCTTCCCCCTTATTTTTCTTCACTTGTGCTCCTTCCACAAAAAACTTCTCTTTTTTAGTTTTAAAGTTCCTTAGGAGTAATTTGGATCAAATGAAGGTTAATAGAACAAAAGGGATTTATCTTTTAACATGGCTATAAAAAGAATATGTTAAAGGCTCAACATGGTTTACTAAGGATATCATGAATGGGTAGGTAATTCGTAGGATAAAAGTAGGCTAATCAAAGAAACACCTATATAATCTCCTAAATTTAACACCTTTCATTTCGTTTAACACACACACAAGGCAAGTTCTAGATATAAATATGAAAGCATGAAATGTCTGCAAATTATCTCACCCACACATGACATGTGTTAAACCCAAGATAGAGTCATGTAGATCCTTAATTAGGCAAACAATAGAGAGAATTCCATATCAAACCAATACAATCACATAAGAATCTAGTAAATGAGCCTAGGTGTTTCAAAAAGGTTATTCATAATTTTTTTCATAGAATGTTTTAAACTTTCAAAGACAATACTTACATCTTTGGTCAAATTAGCACATAACTCGAGCACCTAGCATTCAAATGGGTTTCTAATGTCTAACTTTCCTCAAGACATTTGTTAACCATCCATCATAGGGAAAAAACTTTTCTTCTCCTAAAAAAATCAAAACTATTTCTAAAGATGAAAAAATATTACCGGTTCGAAGGTCTCCCATTTGTAAAAGAACTTAGGTCATTAGAAAAATCGAAGGGTATATGAGAGATCATTTTTTTGAAAATTAAAAATTTATGGCATACTCACCCTTAACCTCAAAATAATAGAAGACATACCTCTTCCCACACTTAAATTTATGCTTTGTCCTCATAGCATCTATAAAATAAAATAAGACATAGGTGAGAAATACTCCCGAAGGCGCTCTAGGGCCTAGCAAGCGACATATAACTTGTATTTGCAGGACATACGAATGCACACATAAGCTCAAGATGAACTCCTTCACTTTAATTTCAGGTACTCAGGCTTCCCCTTTTCTGCACACAAAACAAAAAACAAAAGGGACACTATAAAAAAAAATAATAAAAACTACACTATTATAAATTGGATTGTCTCCTAACCAGCACCTAATTTGACCTTGCAGCATGATACAGGTCTTAAGTCAAGATACCTTCAAGTGTTTCCTCCTCCTTAGATGTTTCTCAAATTCCTTTCTTCTTCTCTTTTGCTCCACCTCACCACCATTCATCTTATGCTTCAACCACCTTCCGAATAAGAGCAACTTGATGTCTCTCTCTTCTATTACATCAACACTAGGGTTTTCCTCTTCTACTTTCTCCAACCCACACATATCATCAACCAATTGTGATTATACATAAGTCCTTGTGATGTGAAGGTGTGGAGATTGATTTATACACATTAAAAATGGCCTCCTCATCATGTACTCTTATCAGGAGCTTTCCAGCTCTTACATCGATGATGTCCACTCCAGTAGCTATGAATGATCTCCCCAATATGACTGGAGCCTTTTTATCTACTTTAAAATCAAGAATTTTGAAAGCCAGTGGGAATCGCAAACTTACCAACTTGAATAAGCACGTCCTTAATGATGTCGTTTGTAGTGATGTATGATCTATTAGCCAGCTGCAGAATGATTAGTAAGCCTAGGCTCTCCCAAACTGAGTGTATTGAACACAGATACCAGCATCAAATTGATTCCCTACCCCAAATCACATAGAGCTCGCCCCACTCCACTTTCACCAATTTGTACGGGGAGAATGAATCTCCCTGGGTCTTTTAGCTTATGGGGAATCCTGCTCAACACCTTGGAGTTGCACTTTTCAATTAGTACAACTATGTCAAACACGTTCAATCAACGCCTGTAAGAAATCACACCCATTAAATACTTGGCATATTTTGGCATCTACTTTAGAGAATCAATTAGAGGAATGTTTATGTGTAGCTCCTTGAAAATATCAAGGAACTTCTTGAACCCAGCCTCATCCTTGATTATCCATGCTTTTCTGCAACCTTCACGGAAATGGTTGTGGAGGTCTCACAGCTGCATTTTCAAGATGCCCAACAACTTTTACCTGAACTTCTCTCTATGTAGACTCTATGATAGGCTCTAGAATGAGCCTCCATGGGAATGGTTGGGATGGTGTACTTTACTTTCACAAAATTTTCCTTCTCGGCTCTGGCTCAGCTTCTACAGCGGTGTATCTTCTTCATGTAAAAGTGAAGCTACAAATAACTCCTTTTCAATTCTCAATGAAATGTCTATCACCTGCTTAGGATTCTTCTCTGTGTCACTCAGTAAGGCGCCTACAGGACTAGCATGCTGCTGAATTGCGAATTAGCCCACTTGTCTCTCCAGCTCATGAATCGAATTCTGCATCTCATTGACAATTCAATTCTATTAAACCATCCATTACTTCATCATCTCCTCTAATGAACTGCTAGGCTACTGGCCCCGATTTCTCTTAATGTTATTCTGGGGTCTTTGAAAGTTTGATTTCCTACCCATGGGGGGTTAGCTGCATTACTGTACCCTTAATTGTAACTATTCCTTTTAAATCCTTCATTGCAACCTCATTGTCCCACAAAATAGATAGTTTTTTGGGTTTAGTGGACAACGTGAATAAACATTATTTTCTCCACGTGCCTCACATGATGGCGGTGGTTCTAAACTTGTTGAACCGTATGAACCTGACTTACTACTGGTGTGGTCATTAACTTGCTTACCACATTCACCAACTGTTATCTATCAGAATTGTAGCCACATCGTCAACCTCAAGCTTCCTTGGAACTTTGGTTACTGTAAAACCTCATCTAAGTTATGGTAATCTTGACTCCTAGCTGACATGAGATTCAACAAAACTTCAATATCATTGTATCTCTTGGGAATGATTTTCCCCTATGAAGTAGCGTCAAGTGGAATCTTAGACTCTGGCTTCAACACCTCTATAAAGTTATGCCCAATGATTTCCTTTTGCTGCATATGATGTGCGCAGCGTCGTAGATATCCCTTGTATCGCTGCTAAGCTTGAGCCAAGGTCTCACCATCCTTCTAAAGAACCTTGAGATCTTTCATCTCAACTCCGTTGTTATCCTCGTAGAGAATCACCTGTTTATGAACTTGTTGGAAAGAGCTTCTAAAGTAGTGATGGAACTTTCTAGCTCATTCTGAACCCACTCCTTTGCCTCTCTAATTAATAAAAATGGGAACAAAGTGAGCTTATCATACTCATCAGAAATATTTTGATAATGGAAATTCTCACTGAGTACCAGGAACATCATCATATTCCCTTGGGTATCCTCGTGTGGCTTGGCTTGATATTGACAAGTGTTTTGATCCAACCGCATGGTTCCCTCCTTCAGCTCAAAGTTTGCATTTATGGTTAGCTTGATGATCTCTTTGGAAGAATTTTTCAAGTTTGGCCTAGCGAAGTGTAGCACAGGAATACTTTCTTGGTTGTTTCCCCGTTCTTGCTCATTATTCTCTGCCATTGCTAACTGACTAAATGTTCTTTCAATTTTTGGATATAAGTGAGCCACAAGTTGTCCATGACTTCGAGTAACTAGTATACACCAAACAATGAACAGTTGAAATATTCAACCACCAACAACCCAACGTAAAATATGAATCAGTGGAATAAATATTCCAACCAAAAATAATTAATCAATACTCAAGCCCACGAAAATGGCGCCAACAACTTGATATCACCAAATGCATGCAAGAGTACATGGTCGTCAATTAATATCAATTGGTGAAGTCTCGATATCGTACCTACAGAGACTATAAGATTAATTACTAAGATTGAACCATTATCTTAGTATTCAAGAAAACACAAGTAAAATTGGGAAATGAGTTTTGAGATTACTTTCTACTAAAAATTGAATGTAAATTAAACTAATAAACTAAATTTGTTTGCAAGAGAGTTGTAATTCAAATGATGATTAAAATCCAGGGTCTTGGCACTTTTTCTTTCAGTTTGAGTTTTAGGATTCAAATATGCTAGATGAAATCCTTCTAAAGAGTACTAGTTGCAAGTTAAAACTCACTTCTCAACTATTCTCCCCAATAGAAATAACCTATATTATGAATCCTAACACCTATATCCTTCTGGTTGTAGGAGAAAATATGAGACGACAATTAAAGATACTTGAGTCAACTGAGCAGGGTTGCAGGGTATATCCCTATCTTCAACAATGAAGTCAACTCTTGAAATTTTTGAGAAGATATTGAAACATACTATATACTTCTTTTCATCCTTGTTAGTTCATTCTCCCGAGTTCAACACATGAGCCAACAGATAATATTCGAAATTTGACCAGACTAGTGAATAAGCATGCAATCAAGTAAGCATAAACAATCTTGAAATGAAGAATCAAATGTCTAGCATAAATATCATTGTATCTCCTGGGAATGATTTTCCCCAATGCAGTAGCGTCAAGTAGAATCTTAGATACTGGCTTCAACACCTCTATAAAGTTATGCCCAATGATCTCCTTTCGCTGCATATGATGTGAGCAGTCTCGTAGATATCCCTTGTATCTCTCCTAAACTTGAGCCAAGGTCTCACCATACTACTGAATGAACCCTGAGATTTTTCTCTCAACTCCGTTGTTATCCTCGTAGAGAATCACCTGTTTATGAACTTGTTGGAAAGAGCTTCCCAAGTAGTGATGGACCTTTCTAGCTCATTCTGAACCCACTCCTTTGCCTCTCCAATTACTAAAAATGGGAACAAAGTGAGCTTAACATACTCATCAAAAATATTTTGATAATGGAAATTCTTACTGAGTACCAGGAACGTCATCAAATTCCTGTGGGGATCCTCGTGTGGCTTGGCTTGATATTGACAAGTGTTTTGAACCAACCACATGGTTCCCTCCTTTAGCTCAAAGTTTCCATTTATGGTTAGCTTGATGATCCCTTTGGAAGCATTTCTCATGTTTGGCCTAGCAAAGTGTAGCACAAGAATCCTTTCTTGGTTGTTGCCCCATTCTTGCTCATTGTTCTCTGCCATTGCTAACCGACTAAATGTTATTTCCATTTCTGGATATATGTGAGCCACAGGTTGTCCCTGACATCGAGTGACTAGTATACACCAAATAATGAACAGCTGAAATATTCAACCACCAACAACCCAGTGTAAAATATGAATCTGTGAAATAAAAATTCCAACCAAAAATAATTAATCAATACTCAAGTCCACAAAAACGGCGCCAACAACTTGATATCTCCAAACACACGCAAGCGTACATGGTCGTCAATTAATATTAAATGGTGAAGTCCCGATATTGTCCCTACAAAGACTATAAGATTAATTACTAAGATTGAACCATTATTTCAGTATTCAAGAAAACACAAGTAAACTGGGGAAATGAATTTTGAGATTACTTTCTATTAAAAATTGAATGTAAATTAAACTAATAAACTAAATTTATTGGCAAGAGAGTTGTAATTCAAATGATGATTAAAATCTAGGGTCTTGGCAGTTTTGCTTTCTGGTTGAGTTTTAGGATTCAAATATGCTAGATGAAATCCTTCTAAAGACTACTAGTTGCAAGTTACAAACTCACTTCTCTGCTATTCTCCCCAATAGACAGAACCTATATTATGAATCCTAAAACCTATATCGTTATGGTTGTAGGAGAATATATGAGACAACAATTAAGGATACTTGAGTCAACTGAGCAGGGTTGCAGGGTATATCCCTATCTTCAACAATGAAGTCTACTCTTGAACTTTTTGAGAAAATATTGAAACCAACTATATACTTCTTTTAATCCTTTTCAGTTCACTCTCCCGAGTTCAACACATGAGTCAACAGATAATATTCAAAATTTTACCAGACTAATGAATAAGCATGCAATCAAGTAAGCATAAACAATCTTGAAATGAAGAATCAAACGTCTAGCATAAATAAATATTCAAACTAAAACCATCAAGCCATGACCAACTCTTTAGGGAGTTGAGCAACTCAAGCTCAAGTGAAATCCCAAATAAATCATCATTCCAATAATAAAAATAAAGAGAAAAAAAGAAAAATCTAAGAAGAAAATTGAACTTCAAATCTCTTCCCCAAAAACCTGCATATAATGATCGATCCCTGCCTAACTAATGTCCTAGCAATGTATTTATAAGCATGGTAACAAATTTTCCATTTTCCCTTTAGTAATTAAACTTTTGGATTTAGAAAAATAAATCCCAAACAAGCCCTGGCACGCCACTTCACCTATCACGCCAAACATGGGTTGAATTTCTTCTGATGTTTGGCTACTAGCCTGCTATTTTTATTATCTCACCAAGGTTTTAGTAAAAATTTGGCAGTGCTTGACCTGGCGCGCTACTTCTCTCAATGCACCAGAGTGTTAGAAAATTTTTTCAAATTTGGATCATCTGTGGAGCATCACATCAGTCTATTTGCCAAAGTGTTGATCAAAATTCTTCTGAAGTTCAATGCCTGGCGTGCAACTTTAGCTATAGCACCCACTTGAGCACAATTTCTCTTAATTTAGTGGCTGGCACGCCACTTCTGCAAGTTCATCAAGGTGTTAGAAAAAATTCTAAAGTTAGGGCTTTCGTGCACCACTTCAGCTATCTCGCCAGAATGTTAGAAAAAATTCTATCTAATGTTGAGGCTCCAGTGCACCATTTCAGCTATCCCACCAACTTGTTTTTGTCTAGAAACACCTCCAAAGTTGTTCCAAAGATCCAGACCTTCTCTTATAGCTCTTTTTTGGCTGATTTCCACCATATTCATCCATTAAGCACCTATAAAATCACAACATAAGAATATAAGCATAATCCATAGAAATGAAACTCAAAGAGATGACAAACAGTACTAAAATGTAAGGAAAACATAGACTAAAAATACGTACTTTTATCCTATCATCATTGGCCCTCATTTCCACTACCAATGGCAAAGCATATCTAGATAACTGGATAAACTTAAGGGTGTACTCTGTCACACTTATAGTACATTGCCTTAAATTCACATATTCATGTGCCTTTGCGTCTCTCAGCTCTTGGGAAATATGTGGTTTAGAAAAACTTCCTCACAATTTCCCCAAGTAGATAGAGATGCATTATCACCTCTACCTTGCTTTCATTGGTCATATCAAAACATTAGAATCATCCTTAAGCTGGTCGGAGGAAAAATCGACTCCTTCTATCTTGGTGGTATGCATTGCCCACAGAATCTTCCAACTTCTATCAATAAAGTGTTGGGATCCTCATCAACCTTAGATCATGTGAAGACTGATCGGTTCATCCTTTTGAAATCTCTAATCCTTGATGCTCCTAGATCATGTAAACTAAAACTAGTTGGTGTTGAGTTCTGACGACCTGACTGAGCAGCCACTAGTTGGGCAACCATCGGGATAGCTCCTCTAAACTCTGCCTCTGAAGTGCCCTGACGTCTTTGGGTTCCTTCTGATAGTAGTTGGTTCATCTTGGGATCCAACACTAGATCCTTTCACTATAGCACGTGGCCCAATTTGGGTCTACATCCTTATCTGTGGAGGCATATTTCATTAACTAGCAGTACATTTAGGAGGCATGATCTAAAACAACTGAATGCACGAGATAGGAAGAATTCTTTATAGAGTCAAGATTTATTGCACGAATGATCTTGGGCAGATTTATATGCCCAAGTGATACTCAAAAGTACCATTTTCACCTTGTTTATCTATCAATGTGTATACATTTTCATGTATTAGGTAATAAAATGTAAATTTATACTAACCAACATGATTAGCATTGTTTTGTAGTTAAAATGTGATTTCGGGAAGCTAAAATGCATGTTGGATGATATCGGAGTTGGACTTGGATGCGAGCAAGGGAAAAGGCATTGGACAGCATGAATTAAAGGGGCTCGCGATGGAGCCGTGTCACGCTGCCATCGCGGAGGCATTCTTCCTGCATGGGGAAAATTCACCTAATTTCCAGTGGAGGTCCGCGTTTGCTCCGTGGCATGGAGCCAGTGCTCCGCGATGCACGCCGTGCCACGTTGAGCTTGAATTCCCAGACCCCCAATTCCAGTGAGGGTCCGCGTTCATGGCGTGTCACGGAGGCAGTGCTCCGCGATGCACTCCGTGATACGTTGCTTGTTATTCCGGGAAAAATTCCCACCAGTATAAATAGAACACTTAGGTTCACTTTTAATATTCTGACTTGGTGGAGCAAGGACGTGGGTTACAGGCAGTTGAGGGACGAAAAGTTCAGGACAATTGTGATGAAATGTGATCATTGATTCTTTGGTTTTTCATCTTTTCTTCCATGGTTGTTCTATTAATTCTTGTTCTTACTGCATTAATGTGTGGCCTACATTAATGTATATCTAAAAAGTCCGGTTTCACTCGAGAGAGCAAGAAATTGGAAAGTTGTGAATTAGTAGGATATGATCTTTACTTGATTTGGGAAAATTGGGAATTGATTTACTTTCAGGATAGAAATATACCTACAAGTCGTATTAGTCAATTTAGGAACCGGGTTTGTATTGCTAGAACATGAATTGCATTTAATCACAAAAATGTAGACGGATGGTTCATGATTCTTAAGTGAGATTAAATACGAGAGTTTTAATCTCTTGGAAAATGTTCTTGGCTAGCAACAGGAAGAAAAGATTAACCAATTTATGATGATAATCAGTTTCATTACATGTTCGGTTAACCTTAGCCTGCTCTTATCCATAGTTCAGATTCAAAGTAGATAATTGTTCTTAGTTTTAGTATAAAATTTATCAAACAAACTATCAACTTTTTGGTTACGTTGTTGTCAGCATATTTAGAGGTAAAATATAGTATACCTGAGCAAATTGTACTTAACCCAAGTCTTTGTGGGATCGATACTTGGCTTACTAAAGCCACTTACTACTTGTTCGACCACGTGCACTTGTGTGTTGTTTTATATACCCCACAAATCACACCGAACAAGTTTTTGGCGCCGTTGCCGGGGACTTGGCAATTGGTGAATTTGTTTTAAGTGTTAATCTACTGTATTTTTATTTTTTTTCTTAAGTGTTGACAACTTGGTCTTAGCCTGTATTTTGCAGACTTAATTGCTGTGAACACTGGCAAGAGACAAAGAGCTGGTGGAATCTTATATAGAGCCCGAAAGAAAATTTCACAGTAATAGAAGAGAAGCTCTACAAAGAAAGTTGCAGTTGCTCAGACAGACGATCATGGAGCAACAACAGAATCCACCAGTTGTAAGGGCAGTGTTAGTGCCCGAAGAAGCAGTAGCACGACCGGTTCGCGAGGTGGCAATCCCACATGCCAATAATGTTACATCAAGTATCCTCAAACCAGAGCCGGGAGGGAGATTTGAACTTAAACAAAATATGGTGCAGTTGTTGCACACAAGCGGGCAATTTACCGGTCTCCCTCATGAAGACCCACAACATCATCTCCAAAATTTTTTGGAGATAAGTGACACTTACATACCCGCTGGAGTGTCACCAGACTATGTTTGGTTTACATTATTTCCATTCTCATTAGTTGGAGAAGCCAAGAGGTGGTTGAAAGCTGAGCCACCAAATTCTATCTCAACGTGGGATGATCTTGCACAAAAGTTCTTGATAACGTTTTTTCCCTCTGGTAAAACAACAAGACTTAGAAGTCAAATTCAAAGTTTCAAACAGAGGGAGGGAGAAAATTTATATCAAGCCTGGGAGAGATTTAAATCCATGTTGCGGGACTGTCCTCATCATCATCAGTCCAATGAGGTGTTGGTGCACACATTTATTGAGGGTTTGGAACCCAACACCAAAATATTGCTATATTCAGCAGCTGGAGGGCAAGCGTTGGAAAAGACTTATGAGGAGCTGTATACCTTGTTGAACCGGATTTCACAGGGCAATCCAGAATGGAATGCTGATTCATCACGAGGTGGGACAAGGAAAGCAACAGGAGTGCTTGAAGTTGATGGGTTTACAGCTATCGTTGCACAGATAATTGCATTGCAAAATCAATTGAACAACCATTTCAGCAACATGACTTTGAACCAGCCTCAAGCTCTAGTTAATGCAGTTCAGCAATTGTGGTGTGAAGTGTGTGGAAGCAGTGAGCACTCAGCTGAGTGCTGTGGAGCCAATCCTGACTCAGTAAACTTTGTGGGTAATGCACAAAGGAACCACTAGCAGTATGCTAGTAGCAACAATTCAAATTGGAGGAATCATCCTAATGACTCATGGGGTAGCAACAACCAATAAGGCCAAAGTTCGGGTCAGGGTGTGCAAAGGAATCAAGGAGGGCAACAGAACTACCAAGCTCAATTCAGAAACAACAATGCACCTCCTCCACCACCATCACCCAACATTGAGGAGATGTTCAAGAACATGATAGCTAACCAAGCTCAATTGCAGGCTGACTATGTGAAATTGGCAGCCGAAGTGAAAAACAATCAGTTAGCTACCAAGGCTCTTGAGTATCAATTGGGGAAATTTGCTAGTGCCTAAAATTCAAGGCCTAGAGGAGGACTGCCAAGCGACACGGATCCGAATCCCAAGCAGGTAAATGCAGTGACCACAAGGAGTGGTTTGCAACTGAAAGAGGTGGAACCAGAAAGACCACCTCAACACTCGGGAGAAGCAGAAGTTGAGGGGGAGCAAAGTTCAGAAAGGGGGAAGACCAAAGAAGCTGAATCAGAAAGACCTCCACCCCCATTCCCTCAACGACTCAAGAAACACAAAGAGGAGGTGTGTTTCAAGAAATTCATGGAGGTGCTTAAACAGGTACATGTTAATTTACCTCTTGTTGATGTCTTGCAGGGAGTGCCTAAATATGCCAAGTACATAAAGGACATCGTGGCCAACAAAAGTCAGTTGACTGAGTATGCTACGGTGGCTTTAACGGAGGAGTGCACTTCCCGAATCCAAAACAGACTGCCCACAAAGCTAAAAGACCCTGGAAGTTTTACTATCCAGCTTACTATTGGGCAGAGCATCCGAGCTCGTGGATTGTGTGACCTGGGGGCAAGCATAAATGTGATGCCATCTTTGCTATTCAGAAAGTTGGGTCTAGGGAGTCCTAGACCCACAACGGTAATCTTGCAGTTGGCGGATCGATCCTTAGCTAGGCCGGATGGCATTGTTGAGGACGTTATGGTGCAAGTTGGCTCCCTAATTTTCCCGGTAGATTTTGTCGTGCTGGATTTTGAACCAGACGCGGAAGTCCCATTTATTTTGGGATGTCCCTTCTTGGAAACCGGGAAAGCATTAATTGACGTAGCTGTGGGGCAACTTACAATGAGAGCACATGACAAGGTAGAGGTGTTCGATGTGTACAAAGCACCCAAGCTCCCGATGGTGCATGAAGAACTCTCGGTGATTAATGTGATTGATCATGGTAATGAAACGCAGATGAAGGATTCCCGAGAGTTAATGGAAAGACCACCGGATGGGTGTAAGCACTACTGGGGGTAGGACGGTGATCGAGAGAAATCGTCCATCACCCTAGCGGACAATCGAGCTTAAACGATGTCGAGCCGCGACGGTAAACCAGGCGCTTCACGGGAGGCAACCCGTGAAAAAAAAATTTTTCTTTCATTTTGTAAAGTGTAAATAGATTTTTTTTCTTTTTCTTAATTTCCTACAAAATTTTTCGTTTTAGTTATTGTTTTTAATTTTAGTTAGGTGAAACCTATAATTCTAACCTATTTTGTTTAGTGAGATGATTTTCAGGTCAAACGGAGGAAAAGGTGCACGGAATCGTGAAGGAAAAGTCGAGGTAAGAAAAATTAATAAAAAGTAGAAAAAAGTGAGCTGGGGCGATAGCTCCATGTCACGGAGGAGGACCTCCGCGTTACCCTCCGTGACACGTTGAGGTACAACCCGGAAATTTTAAAAATTTACAGAATGCTATCGCAATGGCTCCGTGTCATGGAGGCAGTGCACCATGATGCACTCCTCGCGACGGGTCACACTGGGTTGCCGGGTGACCCGCGTATTTTTCTACCCTTTTAACCCCGAAACCTCCCCTTTTCCCCTAATTTTCTAATTCCTCCGCGACCAAACATCCCAAAACCCCTCCCCCATCAACGTGCCATGGCTTAAGGCAACAAATTACCGAGTTTTCTTCTATTCTTCAACTTCAAGGTATGTTTTCCGATTCGCTCTCAAGTTTTTGTCGATTTTCTTCGGAATTAAGCATGGGAGGTGTGCTAAATTTCCCTAAGTCAAAATTAAGAATGAATTCGAGTTATTTGTTGATTGATAAATGTTCGGAATTTCGTTATGATTGTTTGAACTAGTCGATTGCATAAATTATTTGAATTTGATTGATAGAAGCAATTCTAGGGCTTGTTTTTGAATTGAAGTTGGAAATGTGTTGAAATCGTGAATTTTATGCCGGGGTGTACGTGTTGAATGAGATGAGTCGATGTACAAATTGTCAGGATGTTAATAGTCGATGGATTCTCGTCTTTGGGGGAAATGTTGAAATTTGTTCGAATTTGGTTGGTTGGATAGGTTCATGTATATAAATTTTTGTTGTTATTTTTGTTTCTTTGTTTTTCTTGGCTAAGGGAGATATTTAAAATGTTAGCGAGGGTAATTATTGTGATTAGCTGTACGAAGTCTGAGTTGTACACAGAAGTTATACCGTCGAATTTTCTTTTGAACGCACTAAGCATGATTGTATAGTTGGTTGTTTTGTGTAAATAAAGATATTCTTGCCGTACTGTTGTAACTGTAGCTAAGGACTAAGTGTGGGGTAACCTAGCGTAACCCGACCTTAGCCGAAGTTAATATTTATTTAGCTTAACGTTGAGCTTGTTTACTTGGGTTGACAGGTAAAATGGCAAGCCGGCAAGAGAAAGGGAAAGGTGCATCAACTTCAGGCACCGGATGGAAGAGACTCAGACTGGGCACAGCAGTCCCAGCTGCACCAGCAGTTCCGCATGGCCAGCGCCACCAATATGGAACAAGATGGGTGACGGACGAGGGGAAAAAGTGGTACGCAAAGCACAAAGAGAAAAAATATTTCCCCGAGCAGCATATAGCATGGGAGCCATTGGCATAGGAGTTCCCCAGGATGGTTCACCGGATTGAGGCAGCTGGGCTAAAGTTCATCTTTGAAGAGCCCAAGGAATGCAATCTGCACTTGGTTCGGGAGTTCTATGCCAATTGGAACCCGTCAATCAGAAGCCACACCATCAAAATCAGAGGGCAGATAGTCACTCTAGAGCCCCACCAACTCAATGCCATCATAGGAGCGCGGGACACAAACGCCCACGTCCTCCGATAGCTAAACATTACCCCACCGTATGCTGACATCAGACGCACATTGTGTGGGGCCCGATCTACAGCTAGATAGAGCAGGCACAAAGAATGGGGCTACCAGCAGACTCTGCCCTATTCACAGATGAACAGGGAAGCCCGAATCTGGCTGAAGATCATTTGCTCATGCCTCATCCCGGGGGTACATATGACTGATGTAACTCGGGACCGTGTTTGCCTGGTGTACGCCCTGATGAAAGGGCTAGAGATCAATGTCAGGTTGATTATTATATCCGCCATGAAGAGAGCCCGGTTGCACCAGGGGCACAGGTATGGTTTTGGTGGACTATTCACCACCTTTCTCAGGGGCCTCGATGTTGAGGAGGAGGCCCTCGATTGTATCCCGCAGTTGGAGTGGCGGGCCTTAGATGTTACCCAAACTAAGGCTCCCGACACCACCCACGGGCCAGTGCTGACACTTGGCGAGCAACACGCTCGTGATGACCAGTACATGGCACGGATGTATGGGATGCAGATGCTCCAGCTAAGGATAGGTGGGAGGCCAGCGACGGAGGAGGAGCTGTGGAAGCTCGAGCTAGACTACCCGTTTGGCGAAAATGCCAGGGCTCTATGCCAAGTAGGGCCAGCCTTTGTAGAGCCCACAGATGATGACGTCCCCACGGATGAGGAGACGCGTCGGGAGGACTCCGATGTGGAGTCCGATGATGACGACGGAGGCGACTCGGACATGGGAGATGAGGCAGCAGCACCCGACAAAGAAGTGGAATACTTTGATTGATCAGGGAGTCCCACCACCCGATTTTGAGCTATTTAATTTTTGTGAACACTTGGGACAGTGTTCGGACTAAGTGTGGGGTGGGAGTAGTTAGGTGCTGGGCTGGGCTGTTTTGCTTGTATGTTCTCCTCTATTATTGTGTATGTTGTTTGTCCCTATGATTTGTGAAGTGTTTAAGAATTGTCCTGTATTTGTAAATATTTTTGAAATTGCTGTGTGTTGTTGAATGTTGCCAGCTGATTCTGTAAATATTTTTTTTATCGAAATGATTGACATTTTAAAAAAAAAATAAAAAATTTTCTAAAATATTGTGTACATAAATTATTTTTTTTCTTTTTTTATCAAAATGATCGATATTTTCATATTTTTCATTTTGGGTTACTCGACGTTTGTTTTCGGTTCTTTTACCAAGAATGGTCCCAGTGAACCGAAGTCATAGTAGTGACCGTACCCTATGATGGATGGATGACGACCGTATTAAGGTAAATGTAGTCGTTAGGAGTAGTTTTTTTCGAGTAATTTTCAGTTTTTTTCTCTTTGGTGGATTTCATCCCGGAACCTGTAGTTACTATATGGTTGCGAAATTTTGGTTGCGTGGTGTACATGATATTCAAAATGCAAAGGTGATTCAAATGAAAGCATGCAAATTTGTAAATATGTTGAGATACCTAGGCTATAGAGTTCGATTCAGTGTGATTGAGGCTTAATGTTTGAATTCCTGTAATTAGCTGATTGAAGAGTCTGTGAATACATCTTGAATTGAGCATGTGCATAAAGTGTGAAGTGAGGTGTTGATATTCCATGCTATTGTGAAGTTTCTAGAACTTGCCTGGTCTGTGTACAAAACGAAATGAAGGAGGTGTATTGTTGGAAAGGATGTAGGCATTTCTTTGTTTTAACCGAGAGTTTCTATTTTTTTCCTTGTCATACCCCCCTATTTTTCTGTGATTGTATACCCTAGTCAGCCCTTTGAGCCTTTAGCCGATTATTTCTTTCTTTTGTCCAAAAAGTGTAGACCGAGCTTAATTCCTTCTTTTCATCAGTAGTAAAGTCTATACAAAACTCTTAAGCGCTTAAGAAGAGAAAATCATTTTCCCAAAGTGTCAAAGAGTGAGAAAGGTGAAAAGAAAAAGAAAAGCAGAGTGAGGGAAGAAAAGAATAGGTTGAAGGTGCACTTGTTATAAATAAACGATAATGAAGGTGCATGAATAATCTTTGTTGTTGTGTCAAGTGTGCTTAATGAAATAGGCCATACTAAAGAAAATAATCAAGAATGGGATGATGAAAAGAAAAAAGAGAAACAATGTCCATGAGTGATGGGATGTGTTGAAAAGGCGCTTAAGGATGCTAGTGGCTATTATTGGCTAATCCAATATTTACTAGTTCCATAGCTTCCATTACAACCCATTAAAGTCCTACGTGATCTTGCATTTCATTTCTTTATATTAGTGGAGTAGTACACTAAGGGCAAGCTTATGGGTCACGACATGATGCATGTGAATTCTTTTGGGAGAGAGAGTGAAATTGTGTGTACATGCCCCTGCTTGAATGTTTATGAGTCATATGAGCAAAAAGGGGAAGATTCTCTTGAGTTGTGAGGGCACATGCTTGATGAAAGATTAATTTTCGTGTCGGATATCTTGATCAGCTGATTTGAATGAGTTTGCCGATATCGAGAGTCGATTCTTAAAGTCTAGGAGGTCTTAAGGTATTGAAGGTCATTGCATAGTTAAGACCATGCATGTTTTCTTGATGATCTGCAGTATTGAATAATCGGTATGACCGTAGCTTAAATTGTCGAACCATAGTAGCGAGGTTGGGATGTAAATTGCATGAATTGTATGTTTGTTGTTCGAGGACGAACAAGGATTTAAGTGTGGGGTAAGTGATCTTGGGCAGATACTCAAAAGTACCATTTTCACCTTGTTTATCTATCAATGTGTATACATTTTCATGTAATAGGTAATAAAATGTGAATTTATACTAACCAACATGATTAGCATTGATTTGCAGTTGAAATGTGATTTCGGGAAGCTAAAATGCATGTTGGATGATATCGGAGTTGGACTTGGATGCGAGCAAGGGAAAAGGCATTGGACAGCATGAATTAAAGGGGCTCCGCGATGGAGCCGTGTCACGCTGCCATCGCGGAGGCATTCTGCCTGGATGGGGAAAATTCACCTAATTTCCAGTGGAGGTCCGCGTTTGCTCTGTGGCACGGAGCCAGTGCAACGCGATACACGTCGTGCCACATTGAGCTTGAATTCCCGGACCCCCAGTTCCAGTGAGGGTCCGCGTTCATGGCTTATCACGGAGGCAATGCTCCGCGATGCACTCCGTGACACGTTGCTTGTTATTTCGGGAAAAATTCCCACCAGTATAAATAGAACACTTAGGTTCATTTTTAATATTCTGACTTGGTGGAGCAAGGACGTGGGTTACAGGCAGTTGAGGGACAAAAAGTTCAGGGTTTTTTGTCTCTTTCTTTCTTCTTTAACTCAATTGCTTGTATGATTAACACTCGTTTTATGATGATTAATCCACAAATGAGTGGCTAATTCCTTTCCTTGCTGAGGTTATGAACAATTGTGATGAAATGTGATCATTGATTCTTTGGTTTTTCATATTTTCTTCCATGGTTGTTCTATTAATTCTTGTTCTTACTGCATTAATGTGTGGCCTACGTTAATGTATATCTAAAAAGTCCGGTTTCACTCGAGAGAGCAAGAAATTGGAAAGTTGTGAATTAGTAGGATATGATCTTTACTTGATTTGGGAAAATTGGGAGTTGATTTACTTTCAGGATAGAAATATACCTAAAAGTCGTATTAGTCAATTTAGGAACCGGGTTTGTATGGCTAGAACATGAATTGCATTTAATCACAGAAATGTAGAAGGATGGTTCCTGATTCTTAAGTGAGATTAAGTACGAGAGTTTTAATCTCTTGGCAAATGTTCTTGGCTAGTAATAGGAAGAAAAGATTAACCAATTTATGATGATAATCAGTTTCATTACATGTTCGGTTAACCTTAGCATGCTCTTATCCATAGTTCAGATTCAAAGTAGATAATTGTTCTTAGTTTTAGTATAAAATTTATCAAACAAACTATCAACTTTTTGGTTACGTTGTTGTCAGCATATTTAGAGGTAAAATATAGTATACCTGAGCAAATTGCACTTAACCCAAGTCTCTATTGGATCGATACTTGGCTTACTAAAGCCACTTACTACTTGTTCGACCACGTGCACTTGCGTGTTGTTTTATATACCCCACAAATCACACCGAACAACAAACTAGATTATGAAAGAAGGGAGGCATTTCCAAATGCTTCATCGTCTCCTCATTATAGATATGGCACGCTTCACACTGATAAGAAAGACACTTCTAGACACACCTCTATAGACTCCCTAGGACTCTTGAAAACCTAGAGCTTTGATATCAAGTTTGTCATGCCCCAATTCTAGGGCCTCAGCATCTACTGGCACTTAGACCACATTTTCATCCAAGAGAACACGTGGCCTGGTTTACGATCAATTGAGATCTCAATAAGCAATAGTTAATAAATAATGGGCAATGCAGAAACTAGAACCTAGTGAGCTTAGTATAATAAAAGAAAATTGATTTTATAACTTAAATAAATGTTAGAAAGTAACATTATTGACTTAACATCTAACTCTATCTATGGAGCCTCTATAAATGTATAAGAGGTACCAAGACTTGGTTCCCAAGGTTACATCAATCTCTATAAATAAAAAGACTCAATCAAAAACATGCCACTCTAAATGTAGGAGGCCTCACCAAAAGCTCCATCTAGATAAAGTCTTAGCAAAGAATCATTTGTTGATCCTGTCTACCCGATAATAAGATGCAGCACAAAAGGGATCTAATACATGGAATGTACGGAATGTAAAATAGCTGAATGAAATAATTTTATTAATAATATCTAAAGTGAAGGACATAAGTGGAACAATAAACTTGAGATGAAACAATTAACTGAAACTATACTCAGAATGATACATGAAATACCATATGATAACATAAGCAATATGTAAATCAGTTTATGTAATAAAATTTATGCATCAAAATCATCTTTGTAAATACATGTATAAGTAATATATATCATAATAAATCTATTTGGTTGGGAGTTTGTCATAACCGACACTATCATGAATGAGCACATGATGCCAAACAATAATGGTCAAGTTGGTAGAGTCGTCCAATACCTAGTGAGAAAACTTACAATATGGGCTCCCTATCAATAAAAGTCATTACTAGGGACTATCTTTAAAGAGTCACCCCAACCAGCGACATAAGTCTATCCTATGGCTACTTAGTTATGGGGCTTATGGGTTGTCTGAACTCTTTCACCCAACTCGGTGCTGAAAATTCCTTCCAAAAAAATCTTGAACATGTCCTCATGCCTTTATTAGGTAAACTACAAAACATCATTATAATGAACTTTAGCGATACATATAATGAATTTTTAAAATCATCTCTAGAGCCTTTCGCTTAAAATCTCTTTAAAATTTGCTTATGAGCCTCTAGCACCAAATATTACTTAAAACATATTTATAATACCAATGAATAGCCTCTCACTCAAAACAATCTTCAAACATCAATAAGGAGCCTTGGCTCAAAACATCTCTTTAAAACTTGGGAGTTTCTAGGCTCCAAACAACTCATGAGTTTCAAAAATAAGGCTTTACTTAAGCTTTTGAAATTCATGTAAGAATCATCTTTATTTGTTCAAAATCTCATCATGCATACTCTCTTGAAAATATGCTTAATCTTTATGAAAATAATGCATTTTCATCAAAAGACATGCTTTCAAAATCATGCTTTCGTACAATTGGTCCCATGGGATAAGAGACATGAACCAACCCATCAATCAATCAATAAACAATCAATAATCAAGAAAGGATAATCAACAATTAAATTGAGAGGATGACTATCAATAGACATCAATAATTAACTCAATATGAAGAATTAAATAAGGAAATTCAATACATAGAAATTAGGGTAGAAGAAAATTACTAATTGAATAATAAACCATAGCTCTAAACCCAAATATTTCAACAATGAATTTAAGACATAAGGACGGTTTGAATTCCTCACTTAGTTTATCCTTACATACCTAGAATGAAGAACTTAGAATCAAGCTTGATAAATCCTAGGCCGAAGAAGATGAATTCCCTAGCTTTTCCTTTGAGAGCTTGAGAACTTGAGAGCTTTGATCCTTCACTCTACTTTGAATGGGGAGAAATGAGTATTTAGGCTTTAGGAACCCTCAAATAATACTCTTAGGAAACACAGTACGCTAAGGTTTTGGTGTAAATATCATAGGAAGTTATGAAAATGCCCTTAGAAAAACCTGTAGAAAATCTACAAATTCAAAGTGACGGCTAGAGTGAGGAGCCATCAGTCACTTAATGTTCAGTGACTAAAAGCATCACTATTAAGTAGAAAGTGTGAAATATTGTGCACAAGTGAGGTGCTCACTTGACGGTCAGTTACTTCTAGCGTCACCTTTAATAAAAAATGTACAAAATCATAGGGTCAAATAATGGCAAATGTAACGAGCCATCACTGACTTGATGGTCAGTTCCTTCTAGCATCAATCTTAATAAGAAGTGTCCAAAATCATTGGCACATTGACGTCCAAGGTGATGGGCCATCACCCACTCAGTACAATGATGTAACCATCACACTTGGAAACTTTTATCCTTTGCTAACAAAAAACTATCTGTGAAATCTAGGGCATTACAACAACGTGAGTTCACAAATCTTTAAGCTCTCTAGCTCTTATGGCAGGTTAGAGTTCATCTTCTCCAACATAGGGTTTCTTCAATATTAAGTCTAAGTTCTTTTTCCATGTATGTAAGGCTAACTAAAGTGAGAATTTCTAATTGTCCTATGCCCTAGATCTATGCAAGAGTCATTGATATTAAAGATAGGGTTTTTTACAAGATTCTGAAATTGTCTTCTTCATATATATATATATATATATATATATATATATATATATATATATATATATATATATTGAATTGCCATTGTTAAATTATTCAAATTTAGTTGATTATTTATGTCCTTGATTACTGATTGTAATCCTACTCTATTGAATTATTGATTATCTTCTCCTGATTATTGGTTGTTGATTGATGGTTGGTTATGTCTCTTACCCTATGAACCCAATTTCAAGAAGCCATGATTTTGAAACCAAAGTGTTTTGAAGTAAATGCATTGTTTACATAAAGTTGAGAATATTCTAAAGAGTTGTATAAAGAGATTTTGAGAAAGAACTTATGATTTGACCATGGTTTTCAAAGATAAAGTTCTTTATAAAAGATGTTTTTAAAGATTCCTCGATAGGCATAAGTATATGAGCATATATTTTGGGAGGATTATTTAGCACAGAGTTAGGTGAAGAGTTAAGAAAACTCTAAAGCCCAAGAACTACATAGCCAGCATAGGATAAAATCATATCGTTACTTTGGGTGAATCCTACAATATAAGTCCCTGGTAAGGACTCGATGTTATGGATCCAAGATGTGATTATTCTCTGCCTTTGCAATGCTTTGAGCGCCTCTGCCCACTTGAGAGAGATAGTTGGGAATCATATGCTCTTTCATGATGGAGATGGTTATGAGAAACTCCCTATGTTTATATTTTGCATCTATTTATCAAACTTTTTAAAGATTGTTTTGATGCACAGATTTATTGCATAACTGTTTTACTCGTTGATCATATTGAGTTTATTGCATCATTTAGAGTTTTAGTTTTAGTTATGTTATTTCATTCGGTTATTCTTTTAGTTTATATACTCTTTCTTAATTGTTGTTTCATTCATCCTTATTACATACCATATATTCCATATTATCGATACCATTTCGCTCTGCTTCTTATTATGATGCAGACTCAAGTAGAAAGAATCAGCAACAGACGCAACGCTTGGATTTCATTATCATTTAGTTGTTGGTGAAGCCTCCTACTTTTAGAGAGTCCTAGTCCTTGAGTCTTATATTTTGTTTTATAGAGCTTAAAGTAGTTGTGGAAGCTATGTCCTGACACCTGTCTTATGTTATAGAGCCTTCATAGACAGAGTTAGAGTTAAGTCAATAATGTTACTTTTTAACATTGGTCTTGGTTATAGATAATAAATCTTAGTTTATTTTATTGATCCAATACAATTATTACATCCGCTATGTTTATTTAGATCTAAAATGATAGTAAGCCAAACCATGGGTTTGCTTGGATCACGAAGGTGGTCTGAGTATCGATCGACGTCCAGCAGATAGATTCGAGGTGTGAAAAACTTGGTATTAGAGCTAGGTTTTAAAACAGTTCTTTGGGTATCTATGAAGCCTTGTCCAGAAATGTTCTTCTTATAGGTGTGGAGCACACCACATCTATCATAATGATACTATCAGAAGGAAATACTTTCCTTCTTTCATACTCTAGATCGTGTGATAGAGTTAACTCTATAAAGACTTACTCCTAACTAGTGTATTCACACGTTTCTGATCATGCCTCCTAAATGCATTGACAATGATAGGAACACAGCGAACATGCCTCCACAGAGTAGGATGCAGACCCAAAATGGGCCACACACCATAGTTCAAGGGTCTAGTGTTAGAGTCCAAGATCGTGTCACGACCTAAATATAGGCCCGGATCAAGACACGGGACTAAGAACCCCGAGAGCATCCAAGTTGACTAATGTCATGAACATAATATCTAACTCAAACTTGTATAAGCAGAAGATCAACATAAATAACTTAACGGAAGTCTGAACATAACAAAACATCTGAGTACATAAATAAGTCTAAAGCTGAATACAACTATGTCTTAAAAGTCACTAATACTGACGAGTTGATGGGACAAGATCCCAACTAACTCACTATTATGAAAACTGAAAATACTAAACATATCTTAATAGAAAGGCCAGCGAAAGATGAGGACTCCCCAACTCGGATCGAAAAGTACTAAAGCTAGGAATCTGGCTAGCGGCAGGACTGAGTCAAGATATCAGAGCCTGTATCATTAAACAATACAACATAAAGTATGCAGTATGTACATGGAATGTATCGAGTATGCAAGGTAAGCAAAACTGCTAAGTAAGTAAAAACCATAAATCATGCATATCATAAAACATAATCAAGATAAAATTCTGAGAGTAGGGCTTGCATGCTATTTTTTGAAATCATGATCTGAACATAACAGAACATCATAACAGAACAAATGACCCAAAGTTAAAAAATGATGATCATAAGTAAAACTGCACATTGGGACAAACCTGCTGAAAACATAATATCATGACTAATGCACATGCATAACTGAAATCTTGAGGAATAATGGGAGACTCATCATATAAACATCATTACCACGATAGAGCTTACATGGTCTCGACTATCACACTCATGTAGGCAGAGCCGTCCAAAGCTTTTCCCTGGATAAGGACGCTACCATGATATCAATATCAAGTTGCAGCCCCGTTGGGGGTAAGGGAAGCTCACAAGGGAGGTCTAAAATAATCTGAATGTACCTATGTTGGCGTATAGTTCTGGGGCATAGGGTTGACGGCGTGTAGTTATGAGGCCTACACTGTGCTAGACACTACTCCCAAAAATATGCATATACTCACCATCATTTTTCAATAGAGGCCATCGTCTAGTTACAAAGCTGACTCATACATACATACATATATCTGAAATCATAACATGAGGAGCCTTGTCTCAAACCATACAACAAGATGAGCATAATTGGGAGTTTAGACTCCAGAACCATGTGGTAAGATAATTCATGAAATCATAATAAACATACTTGATCATATGGGCTTGCCCAATACTTAACATGCTTGATATAGACATGGGTAGCTAGAAAACATGCTTTTCTCATAAATGTCTCATCATATTTTAACATACATTTCATAATCTCAACTTTCCATGAACTTCCATGAATGGGCAATATAAATTGTAAAACTTGATAATATAAATTTGTAATTTAAAACATTGTAAAACTTGCCTATGAATCATAATTCAACATTTGGAACATGCTTAGTGATCACGGGCAAAAATATATGCCCGAGATACTCTTTATTACTTAAATTAGTCTTGTTTATCTAAGTTATTGTATACATTTTCATGTAATTTTATATAATGTGGAGATATGTGCTAACCAACATGATTAGCCCTTGTTTTGTAGGTTTTGATGATGTTTGAGTAACTAATCCATGAGTTGGTGAAGTAGAAGCTTGGAAACGGAATTAACACGCGAACGTCGGCAAGGAAGAGGCACAAAACAGCTCACCGGTGCGTCGACAAGGTGCCACGGCAGGCAGGCTGCTCAAAACAGCCCACCT
Organism: Datura wrightii; assembly: GCA_035772735.1. Taxonomy (NCBI): domain Eukaryota; kingdom Viridiplantae; phylum Streptophyta; class Magnoliopsida; order Solanales; family Solanaceae; genus Datura; species Datura wrightii. The sequence goes on from JASDFA010000018.1 coordinate 154,331,753, forward strand.
GCGCATTGGCAACGTGCCACGGCAGGTGGCCTCCGCGACCAAGGGGCTGCAACGCGCTGCCCAGGCAGCGTGACACGCTGCCAACGCGGCAGGGTGCTGCCTGGGCCAATTTCGGGTGATTTTCCAGAGAGCCTCCGCGTGCGTAGCGTGTCACGGAGGCCGTGCTCCATGATGCACTCCGTGACACGTTGCTTGTTATTCCGGGAAAGATTCCTACTAATATAAATAGCACACTTAGGTTTATTTTTCAGAGGGGAGACTTGGTGGAGCTAGGACGTGGGTTAGCAGCAGTTGAGGGACGAAAAAGCTAAGAGATTTCTTCTCTTCCTTTCTTCTTTCTATCAATTGTACGTATGATTTACACTCGTTTTATAGATCATCAATCCACAAATGAGTGGCTAATTCTCTTCCTTGCTAAGGTTTTGAACACTTGTAATGAATTTTGATTGTAATTGATATGGTTTTCTTCTTCTTCTTCCATGTTGTTCTATTAATTCTTGTTCTTACTGCATTAGTGTGTGGCCGACATTAATGTACATCTAAAAAGTCCAATTTCACTCGAAAGAGCAAGAAATTGGAAAGTTGTGAATTAATAGGGTATTGTTCTTAACTTGATTTGGGAAAATTGGGTTTTGATGTGCTTTCCTGATAGAAATATACTTGAAAGCCGTATTAGTCAATTTAGGAACCGGAATTGTATTGCTAGGTCATAAATTGCATTTGATCACAGAAATGTAGACGAATGGTTTATGATTCTTAAGTGAAATTAAATACGAGAGTTTTAATTTCTAGTCTAATGTTCTTGGCTAGCAACATGAAGAAGAGATTAACCGAATTATTATTACAATCGAATTCATTACTTGTTCTTAACCTTGGCATGCTCAAATCCATAGTCTAAATTCACCGTAACTAATTGTTAATAGTTTTGGTATATATATATTTTATAAACAAAACTCCTTTAACTGTTGGTTACGTTGTTGTTATCATAATTAGAAGTAAGATAAAAATATAGTATACTTAGGCAATTTTTACATATCCTGAGCCTCCTTGGATCGATACTTGGCTTACTTAGCCACTTTATTACTTGTTTGACCACGTGCACTTGCGTGTCGGTTTATAATAGATAATACCAATCGAAATAGCACCGAACAAGTTTTTGGCGCCGTTGCCGGGGAGGCTAGGCGATTTGTGAAATTGTGTTAAGTGTAAATTTACTGTATTTTTGTTTTAGTTTCTTAAGTGTTGACAACTTGGTCTTAGTATTTGTTTTAATTCTTTGTTCATTTTAATTTTTCTCTCTTTCGGATACCCTCATTGACATGACATCTTGGAATATAAATGGTGGATACGCATATTTCGGCGAATCTTGCATGAATTGCGGAGGACCCCACTTGTGGAAAAACTGTAACACGTGCAATATATGTGGGTGTGAATATGGCCATTGGGGTGATTGTCCAAAGGCATATTCCCCTCCCCCAAGCCCCTACTATGATCCTTTTGTTATTTTTGTAGAATATAGGCATGTTGAAAATGAGGACTTGGGACGCCAAGTTCAAATAGAGGACATGATGAAACAACTCCTGGAGCAATCAGAAGCAATGAAGGAGTCGGTGGCAGAATTGATAATTCAGCAAAAGGAGAATGCAGAGGCTGTAAGCAGGATGAGCGTCAAACTCACAAAGATGTGTGCTGAGGCTGAAGCTTGTGATAATTTGCAGGTGACAGTTTTAGCCGATATTCAAGAGGAACTACAAGAGGAATACAAGGGTGAATTTTTGGATGAAGCCCAACAATTAGAATCTCTTGAGTGTCTCCGTGATTGGCTCATACCTATAGAAATTCCATTCATGGAAGAAGAAAAAGAATATCTCCCATTTGACCTTAATGGAGAAATAGATGTCGATGTTGAAAAGGTGTACACAAGTAAGGAAGTCAAGCACAAAACAATTTCAGAGTTGAGGTGTATTGGACCACACTCTACGCATTTTTCGACATTAAGTTTGGTTGACAAAATAGAAATAGAGTCTTCCAAGTTTATAGAGAAATGTCTAGAGGAGGACCAAGCCCCATATATTCTGAAATTTGCTAACTCAGAGAGACAAAATGACTTCGCTTACATAAGGGCCAATAGGTTCAAAAGAAAACATCTACTGCTTGGTCCTTACAATTTTTCACCACCACCCCTGGAGCATAAGAGGAAATTAGAGAAGAAATTAGGGGTGCGGTTCATATCCTCAAGGTGGAGGAAAAAGTGGTGAAACTTGTTACGTCGTGCCGCGACGTAAAATTAGGCACTGCTTGGGAGGCAACCCAAGGGTACCACAGGTACCATTTTAATTTCTTGAAATTGAGTTGATTTTTGTTTATTTTCATCTTGTGTTGTTTTGGTGGAAAGTTAAGCGCAGCTGGAGGGGAAGTCTGAGTACCCGTGGAGGAGTAAGCTAACAAGCATGGAAGAGAAAAAGTGTGGGGTTGAACACCCACTTGTGCAAAGTCGAAGAAACGCATGCTGTTAGCTAAGCCTAAAAGGCCTCAGGGAGTATTTCTCACCCTTTGTAAATTTTAATTTGATGCTATGAGGACATAGCATGATTTAAGTGTGGGGTGAGGGAAATTTCAAGGGAAATTTCAGAATTTGTTGTGCTTAACGATTTTGGTGAATGTAATGCTTGTGCAAAAGTTGGTGAGAAAATTTGAAAAATTTGAAAAATTTTTGTGAATTAAGCATGACTTCATCACCCGTTGGTTTTTCTTTTCGGTTCTTTTCCGGCGGGGGGTCTTTGAACCGAAGAATAATTTTTTTTCTTTTTCTTTCCTTGGTCTGTATATAGTGTGTTTAGTCATAGTTAGAGACTGGTTCCAACGATGGATGGATGACGACCGTCTTGAGGAAAATTAGTCGATAGGTTTTGGGTTTTTGAACCCATAACTAATTGGGGCTTGATGTTCTTTTTATGTGCTATACATGGTTGTAAGATGCAAGTATGTTCAGTATGAAGCATGCAAGTGTATAACTTTGTTTGAGACACTTAGGCTCTTGAATTTGACTCAATATGATTGAAGCTTAATTCTGAATTCTTGTGATTAGCTGAGTAAGAGTCTACTGATTGTGTCTTGATTTGAGCATGTGCCATGAGTGTAAGGTTTTTGAGTATTCTATGCTATTGTGGAATGTCTAGAACTTGCCTGGTGTGTATATAAAACGAAATGAAGGATGTGAATTGTAGGAGATGATTTAGGCATTTCTTTGAATGAACCAATTTTTATCCCTCATTATACCTACCTTGAAAAATTAATCCTAGTTAACCCCATTGAGCCTTGAGCCTATTCTTTGACAGCTGCAACATAAGCTTAATCCTTTTTCTTTCATTAGCCTTGAATTTGATCCAAAAATCCTAAGCGCTTAAAGGAAAAATCCGAAAGAGTAAAGGAGTGATAAGAATGAAAAGAAAGGGAAAGTAGCAATTGTAAGAGTTCAGAAAGGTCGAGGGTGCACTTTTTTTTTTGAATATGAGTGAGTATTAGTAGGGAGTAAGAAAACAAATAAATGAAAAGTTACTTATAGAACTCCTTACTAATAAGCTAAAAGTGTCTAAAGAAATGGGGGAACAAAAGAGGAAAAAGAAAGATGAAAAGTGAAAAAGGTGAAGTGAGGGAAGGGAAGTTCGTAATGAAGGCGTGATGTATTAAAAGCGCTTAGGAAAGATAGTCACTATTACTGATCATAATAGTACCTACCCGCACCTGAGTTACAACAACCTAAAAAGTCCTACTTGATCTTACATTCATACATCCTTAAATTAGTGGAATAAAACACTAAGGGCAAGCTTATGGGTCATTACATAATGCATGTGAATTCTTTGTGAGAGTGAGCGTAATTCTATTCATGTACCCACACATGTTGTGATGTAAAAAATTGTTTTTGCATGTGATTGGGTAACTCTCTTTCCGTGAGGGGCACATGTTTAATGAAGGATAAAATTCATGTGGAATTTCTTAATCAGTTAATTTACATGAGTTTGCTAAAATTGAGAGTCCACTCTTGAGGTTAAGAAGTCTTAACATAGTTGTACTTCATTTCAATGATCAAATCAGGCATGCTCTATTTTTAGCTTGGATCTTACGTAATCATTATAGCCATAACCTGAATTATCTTGCTAAATTAGTTATGTGGGAGTCTCCATATGCATTATATGTAAAAGGTTGTTCGAGGACGAACAAGGCTTTAAGTGTGGGGTTGTGATCACGGGCAAAAATATATGCCGGAGATACTCTTTATTACTTAAATTAGTCTTGTTTATCTAAGTTATTGTATACATTTTCATGTAATTTTATATAATGTGGAGATATGTGCTAACCAACATGATTAGCCTTTGTTTTGTAGGTTTTGATGATGTTTGAGTAACTAATCCATGAGTTGGTGAAGTAGAAGCTTGGAAACGGAATTAACACGCGAACGTCGGCAAGGAAGAGGCACAAAACAGCCCACCGGTGCGTCGACAAGGTGCCACGGCAGGCAGGCTGCTCAAAACAGCCCACCTGCGCGTTGGCAACGTGCCACGGCAGGTGGCCTCGGCGACCAAGGGGCTGCAACGCGCTGCCCAGGCAGCGTGACACGCTGCCAACGCGGCAGGGTGCTGCCTGGGCCAATTTCGGGTGATTTTCCAGAGAGCCTCCACGTCCGTAGCGTGTCACGGAGGCCGTGCTCCGCGATGCACTCCGTGACACGTTGCTTGTTATTCCGGGAAAGATTCCTACTAATATAAATAGCACACTTAGGTATATTTTTCAGGGGGGAGACTTGGTGGAGCTAGGACGTGGGTTAGCAGCAGTTGAGGGACGAAAAAGCTAAGAGATTTCTTCTCTTCCTTTCTTCTTTCTATCAATTGTACGTATGATTTACACTCGTTTTAGGATGATCAATCCACAAATGAGTGGCTAATTCTCTTCCTTGCTAAGGTTTTGAACACTTGTAATGAATTTTGATTGTAATTGATATGGTTTTCTTCTTCTTCTTCCATGTTGTTCTATTAATTCTTGTTCTTACTGCATTAGTGTGTGGCCGACATTAATGTACATCTAAAAAGTCCAATTTCACTCGAAAGAGCAAGAAATTGGAAAGTTGTGAATTAATAGGGTATTGTTCTTAACTTGATTTGGGAAAATTGGGTTTTGATGTGCTTTCCTGATAGAAATATACTTGAAAGCCGTATTAGTCAATTTAGGAACCGGAATTGTATTGCTAGGTCGTAAATTGCATTTGATCACAGAAATGTAGACGAATGGTTTATGATTCTTAAGTGAAATTAAATACGAGAGTTTTAATTTCTAGGCTAATGTTCTTGGCTAGCAACATGAAGAAGAGATTAACCGAATTATTATTACAATCGAATTCATTACTTGTTCTTAACCTTGGCATGCTCAAATCCATAGTCTAAATTCACCGTAACTAATTGTTAATAGTTTTAGTATATATATATTTTATAAACAAAACTCATTTAACTGTTGGTTACGTTGTTGTTATCATAATTAGAAGTAAGATAAAAATATAGTATACTTAGGCAATTTTTACATATCCTGAGCCTCCTTGGATAGATACTTGGCTTACTTAGCCACTTTATTACTTGTTTGACCACGTACACTTGCGTGTCGGTTTATAATAGATAATACCAATCGAAATAGCACCGAACACTTAGATCATACTCATGATAGAACTTAGAGAATTTACATATTTGGGTTAAAACCCCATAGATTCATTGATAACGGTCAAACCAAACCTCCTTAGGAAGTATGAAGCAGACATTGTTAATAAAGAACCTAACTAGAGGTTGGGGTCGATCCCCCAAGGAATATGGAAGGATATACAAGAATGCTTGTATTTAAGCTTTTATGTCAATTATCTCCTAAGAGGAGGGAACTTGTAAAAGTAATAAATAACAATGTTGAGAAATTATTTGTTGTTTCTAAATTAATGCAACTAACTATGGTAAGTGTTCCCCGTGACTTCATAACCACAAGGCGTTTTATACTAGTGATCTATTCCGGTGCTTAACATGAAATATCTGTAAGTTAATTTCACCTAGATGGTTGGTCCCCTATTTAGCTGATTATCACCACGCAACTTGGTCCGTCTACGAGTGTATTCTTTACTAACCCTTACCCTTGATATCAAATTATCTATTTCCGGACAAGGTCAAGCTATTAGATGAGGGTTGATAGCCTCAAATCTCCATTCTTAATCCCTTTTCCCATTCACTACCTCCTTGGTCCGGTATGTAAGAATAAGGCAAGTTCTATTGTTTCCAACCATTAAAAATCAATTAAAACGAAGGAAGAAACAATACATATATAAACCCCGTTCAAGAATCACTAAGTATTTTACCTATGTGTGTTAATTCATCATGGTTCCCACAATCCTAGTTGTGGTGGTTTTAGCCTATTATGTTTATAAGTAAATTAATAGAATTAATAAATCAACAAAAAAATTAATACTTACAATGTTGATAGGAAGAATTCACTTGATTAATGCAAAATTCGGAAGAACAACATTACTATCATATCTCAAATATGACTTCTACCACGTCTTAAAATTTACTCTAGAAACTTGTTGTGAAACTTCAACTCTTGAAGACCTTGAAGACATTGAAGACATTTAAACTTAAAACTTGATTCTTAAAACTTGATAGCTATTACATGACAATAAAGGGGTATTTATAGTAGTAGATTTATGCTTTTTTTTGTTCCTTGATGAATTTGACTTGGGATTTAAATTTCCTTTTCCTAGTTGAAGTAGGAAAGCCAATTTTTTCCATTTTGGGAGCCTTGCGCGTTTCCCATGCCAAATACCATGCCGCGTCACACGCCTTGTCGCGCGGGGAGTGAGCTGTTGCATGCCTGCCAACGCGGTGGAGGAGGGACTACAGCGCGTGCCTCATCGCGCTAAGACAAGGGTGCCTCGTGCATGCCATAGCGCCACAAGTACAGGCGCCTCACACATGGCCTATCACTGGGAGGCCAGCGCCTCGTGCCAGGCAGTGAGCCTTCCTTGCTGTCGTTGGTCGCTTCAAGCTTTGATCTTTGCATCGTTCATTCCTACTTCTTCACATGTATTCCAAAGGCCTCAAATACATTCAAATTCATCATTTTAAGCCTCAAAAACATTTCATCATGTGTGTTAGCTAATTTCAAAAATATATAACATAATCACAAGCAAACACACATAATTTATTCTCAAAATATAGTAAAGTACGGGAAAATATATATCTATGAAGTGCGTTAGTACTCCCTTCATCAACACCCCACAAATAAACTATTGTTCGTCCTTGAACAATCTACTACTTCCCTTCTAACAATTAAGCACAAAATTCATCCTACGAACAGGTCTACTTACACTTAGGGTCATGAGACAAATCAACGAAGCTCAAACAATTCACTCTCATGCATATAGGATCAACATTAAAATGTCAATGTTCGAAATCACTTAGCATTTGAAAACTATCTCATCAAGACATATTTGGGCCAACATGAATCACATGTAATTTAGCAATCAAGATAAACCTAAGTCTTGCCATTATTCCCCTTACAACATGGAGAGATGCCCTTTCACACACAAGATATAAATCAATATAAACTGGGGCATAAATAACAATTTTCACTCACTCTCCCAAAGAACTCAACATGTACGCAAAAGACGACCCATAGGCTTTCCCTTAGTGTAATACTCCACTAATATAGAATTTTGAATCAAGGATAAATTAGGACTTTGATCTGGTTGTAATATTGGCTAAGGGATGGGTAGGAACTATTTGGCAAAGATAGTGACTAATCTCCCTAATAACTTTAATACTTCAGAACACTTTAATTTTTTTTACCACTTTCTTCAGTTTCCAAAAATTTTCTCCTTATACCACCTTTTGTTTTTAAATTTTTCAACTTAGGTGACTAGTGCGGATTTTTATTTTCATCATTGAGCTCATTCACACACATTTTTTTCTTCTTCCATCCCCATCCTTTACTCACCCTTACTCTAGCCACCCTCAACTTAAGCATTTTTTCTTATGTTGAGGTTCACGATATCCAAGGAAAGACCAGGGCCAAAATAGGTTCATTGTAAACAAATGGGTATAGTTAATCGGTAAATCATGATTGTTTTCATCTTCAATTTTTCAAAGCTCTTTGTTCTTTTTGTTTACCCACTAAAAATCACCCTCATTGTTTAGCAAAATTTCACCTTTTTATTTTCTTCCAATTCACCACACTTTTCAGCTTTTCCCTTCACTTCTCCAATTGTGCTCCTTTCATAAATAAAAAAAATCAACGAAGTGCTATAGGAGTCATTTGGATCAAATACAAATCAATAGAACAAAAGGCATTAAGCTTCTAATATGGCTATCAAAAGAATAGGCTAATGCTCAAACATAGCTAACTAGGATAATTACAATCAAGGTAGGTAAAATTGGATAAAAATAGGGCTATCAAAGAAATGCCTATATCACTTCCTAAATCCATCATTCTTATTTCGTTTTGTAGACACACCAGTCAAGTTCTAGACATCAATTTACAAGCATGGAGTATATCAAAAATAATTCCTCACACATTGGCACAAGATGGTTTAACAATGGAAATCAAGATCATATAAACACATATATCCATATTGCATGCATAATATATTTAAGCCCGTTTAAGTATAAGAGTCAATTTCCAAAAGACTAGGTGTTTCTTCCTTTTTCAAGCATTTTTGAGTGAATTAAAGAAAGTCACAATGATACCTAGAGTGGAGAACCTAGAATTCATAGGATCCAAGTTCTTATTATTCCGAATGACTAATTTACCCTTAAGATGGTCGTCATCCATCCATCATCGGGCAAAGTAATGACTCAATGAGCAAAATAAAAAATAAAAAATCTAGACTCTCTAGTAGGTTTTAAGGGTCTATCCATCGAAAAAGTACCAAAAACAAAAACTGGAGGAACCCAAAACAAAATAAAACAAAAAAAAATACTACAAACCAACAAGCATGCATGACAAATAATAAATCTAAAAAAAAAACTAGGCCTACCATGTGCAAATTTAGAAATTAAGGCTTGCATGGTAATATGAAGTTCACATCTCCCACCCCACACTTAATTGGTTACACTATCCCTAGTGCCAAAACAAATAAGCATAAAGTAATAGAGTGCAAGAACTCCCTGGGTCTCTACTCCTTATCTTCAATATTTAAGCTCAATCTTTATTGAAAATTATGACCTATCACCTACAAACCTTGAACAAACACGTAAAAAGGAACCAAAAAATTATCTTTGGTTGCCTCCCAAGTAGCACCTAATTTGACGTCGCGGCACAACACAGGCACCTTGATTACTCAAACTTCATGAAGATACCTGTTGAGACCATGGTCACATATTGGCCACTTGTTTTGCCACACTAACATGTGACATGTCAGAAGATAAAAGTAAAAACAAAAAAATAGGAAATAAAGAGTAAAACTTAAATTCACGCAATTAATCTAATCCTAAGTTATATTCCCTGACAATGGCGCCACTTTTTGATAACGCTCAAACCATACCTCCTTACGAAGTATGAATCGGACATTGTCAATAAAGAACTCAACTAGAGGTTGGGGTGGATCCCACAGTGAATGTGTAAGAATATAGAAGAATGCTAGTATTTAAGCTTTTAAGTTGATTATCTACTAAGAGGGGGGAATTTGTCAAATTAATAAACAACAATGTTGAGAAATTGTTTGTTTATAAATTAATGCAACTAACTAGGGTAAGTGTTCCCCATGACTTCATAACCACACGGCGTTTTATACTAGTGATCTATTCCGGTGCTTAACATGAAATATCGGATTTCACCTAGCTGGTTGGTCCCCTATTTAGCTTATTATTACCACACAACTTGGTCAGTCTACGGGTGTATGCTTTTCTAACCCTTACCCTTGATATCGGATTAGCTATTCCCGGACAAGGTCAAGCTATTAGATGAGGGTTGATAGCCTCAAATCTCCGTTGTTAGCCCCTTTTCCCATTCACTACCTCCTTGGTCCGGTAAGTAAGAATAAGGCAAGTTCTAACATTTTCAACCGTTAAGAATCAATTAAAATGAAGGAAGAAACAATACAAACATAAACTCCATTCAAGAATCACTAAGTATTTTACCTATGTGTGTTAATTCATCATGGGTCCCACAACCCTAGTTGTGGTGCTTTTAGCGTATCATGTTTATAAGTAATTTAATATAATTCATAAATAAAAGAAAAAATTAATACCTACAATAATGATAGGAAGAATTCACTTGATTAATGCAAAATTAGAAAGAACAACATTACCATCATATCTCAAATATGTCTTCTAACACGTCTTAAAATTTACTCTAGAAACTTGTTGTAAAACATCAACTTTCAAAGACCTTGAAGACATTGAGGACATTCAAAATTAAAACTTGATTCTCAAAACTTGATAGCTATTACAAGAAAATAAAGGAGTATTTAAAGTAGTAAATTTATGCTTTGCTTGTTCCTTGATGAATTTTACTTGGGATTTAAATTTCCTTTTCCTATTTAAAGTAGGAAAGCCAATTTTTTCCATTTTGGGAGCCTTGTGCGTCACCCATGCCAATGTCGTCTCTCCATGCCGCATCGCACGGCTTGTCATGCAGGGAGTGAGCTGTTGTTCGCCTGCTAACGCGCTGGAGGAGGGACTGTTGAATGTTCCTCATCGCACCAGGACAAGGCTACCTCGCGCATTCCATAGCGCCACAAGTACAGGCACTTTGCGCATGGCCTAACGCTGGAAGGATGGTGCCTCACGCCAGGTAGTAAGCCTACCTTGCTGCTGTTGGTCCTTTTAAGCTTTAATCTTTGCATTGTTCATTCCTACATCTTCACATGTATTCCAAAGGCCTCAAATACATTCAAATTCATCATTTTAAGCCCTAAAAACATCTCATCATGTGTGTTAGCTAATTTCACAAATATTTGACAAAATCACATGCAAACACACATAATTTATTCTCAAAACATAGTAAAGTACGCAAAAAAATATATCTATGAAGTGCATGAAAACGCCCTTCATCATTCATCAATAAGGATTTCATGAAATAGAGAGGGAATGGGCATGGGTGTGGACTATTGCACCCATTCATACCCTTACATACCTGAAGAATTTTGATTTCACCACTTCCTTGATTGCCCAAAGAGAATTGAGTAAGAACTTTGAAGAACTAGACTTGATCACCTCTCAACCCTTCTAAGCTTGCATGCATGAATTACGATAGGCTTAGAATGACTTAACCATTCTTAAAACACTCTATTCTTAGCTTAAAATAATGTAGTTTAGGCCTTAGGAACATAGGAATTACGGACAAGCCCTAATTAAATTCGCAGGGAAAAACATATTGCTAGTCCCAACGAGGGACTGGATGGATCGCAATCTGGGGGATGACTCATCGTCTTCCACTTGTCGCCTGCACTGCCAAAAACCATCTAAGGGTCACCACAGGGGACACCACGACTTGTGGTGTACCCGACGAACCGTGGTGATGACCGGTTAGGTACATTGTCGAATTTCTTCTTCCTTCATATAACCCTTACCACGACTGACCTTACGAATAGTGGGACTGACCGCGACTCGTGCTATCACTCATGGTCACCCGAAACCTGAACTTTCCAAACATGGTAAAAACCCTCCCCAAGAGTCAGTTAACGACTCGTCGTGTTCCTGATGGGTCACTGGACGACTCGTCTTGTGACCTAGTGTAGAAAATTCTATTTTCTCCGTTTCAACTCCGGGTCTAATCTTAGGGTTTTTGGGGCATTAAAAAATATTTCCCTTGCGAACATTCATCCTTGAAAGTGAATAACATACTAAAAAGTAGAGAAACGCAATCATTATACTCAAATACTGAACATTCATGCTAAAAACTAATGGAATGACTGACTCAAAATTGAACGACATGACTAAACTAAATTCCCAAATCACACATACATCCATTTACATGAAAGAAACTAGGGTACATGAGCTGAACATCAAACTGAATTGAGTGTTAAGGAGGAAATTGATACCTCAAGCTGAAGCTGAGTTGGAAGGGAATAGATATGGGTATTTAGCCATCACATCTACTTCTGCTTCCCACATAGCTCCCTCAACTTGTTGATTCCTCCATAAAACCTTGAATTAGGCTACTTCTTTGATTCTTAGCTTTCAAACATGATAATCCAGTATTTCCATTAGAACCTCCTCATACTAAGGTTGTCCTTCACACCTGCACTCTCTACGGGAACAACTAGAGTCGGGTCACCCAAGAAATTCTTCTTTAAGAGCGATATGTGCAAAATTGGATGGACTAAAACTAGTTCTTAGGGAAACTCCAATTCATAAGCTACCTTGTCGACCTGTTTCATAATCCAGTACGCGCCAAAATAACGGGGACTGAGTTTCCCTTTCTTTTCGAACCTCATCCCTCCCTTCATAGGAGATACCTTTATAAACAACCAAACATCGACTTCAAACTCAAGTTCTGTCCTCCTCACATCTGCATAGGACTTTTCGCGACTCTGAGTTTTTTCAACCTGTCCCTTATGAGCTGAAATTTCTCCACGACCTCATGGACTGAATCTGGTCCTATCAATGTAGCATCACCGACCTCAAACCAACCAATAGGTGATCTACACCTCTACCCATAGAAAGCCTCAAACGGAGCCATCTGAATACTGGAATGGTAGCTTTGTTGTACGCAAACTCAATGAGAGGCAAATGATCATACCAAATGTCATTATTGAAATCAATCACACATTCTCTCAACATGTCCTATAGAGTCTGAATAGTCCACTCCTCCTGACCATCTATTTGCAGATGAAACCCTTTGCTAAGCTTAACCTGAGTGCCAAGTTCCTGTTGAAATGATCTTAAAAACTGGGAGGTAAACTGAGTATCTCTGTCTGATATGATTGAAAAGGGAACCATGCAACCACACTAACTCCTGAATGTACAACTTAGCATAATCCTCTGCTAAATCAGTAGTTTGACCGATAGGAAATGAGCTTCTTTGGTTAACCTGTCTACAACAACCCAAATAGAGTCATACTATCGACGAGTACGAGGAAACCCTGTGATGAAGTCCATATTGCTCATCTCACACTTCCAACTAGGAATACTGATGTCTTGAAGTACACCTCCTGGTCTCTGGTGCTCAACCTTTACTTGCTAGCAATTCGGACACTTAGCCACAAACTACTCTATGTCCTTCATACCATTGCACCAATAGACTTCCGGTAGGTCATGGTACATCTTGGTGGCACCTAGATGTATAGAGTATCTAGAATCATGAGCCTTATGCAACATCCAATCTCTCAAATAATCAACATTCAGAACATAAAAATGACATTGATATCAAAGCACACCATCTCCCCTTTTGGAGAAGACCACCACCTTCTCATTCTGAATAGCTTCCTTCAACTTTACCAAAATAGGATACTCGTCTTGCCTAGCCTTAACATCGATCACCAAGGATGGTTCTGATCTATTCTGCACAATAACACCACCATCGGCCGAGTCAATCAAATGAACCCCCAATCGTGCAAGCCGATGCACAACCTTAACCAGCTCCTTCCTCCCCTCATCTACATGGGACATACTCTCCATAGAAAGCCTACTAAGAGCATCTGCTACCACATTAGCCTTTCTCATATGGTAAAGGACACCCATATCATAATCCTTGAGTAGCTCCAACCACCTTCTTTGACGTAGATTTAGATCTTTCTAGGTAAACACATATTGTAGTCTTTTTTGGCTCGTAAACACATCTACATGGACTCCTTAAAAATAGTGTCTCCAAATCTTCAAGGAAAACAATACCACTGCCAATTCAAAAAAATCAGTTGGATAATTCTTTACATGGACCTTCAGTTGCCTGGAAGCATAGGCTATAACCTGACCGTGTTGTATGAGTACACAACTAAGGTCGATCCTAGCATCACAATATACCACAAACCCATTGATACCCTCAATTTGGGTCAACACAAGTGATAATGTGAGTCGAGTCTTCAACTCTTGGAAGCTCTTCTCATTGGCCTCTGACCATTGAAACTTCACTTTGTTCTAGGTCATTTGGTCAACGATGCTGCAATTGATGAAAACCCCTCAACAAACCTCCGATAGTAACCAACTAAACCAAAAAAACTCCTGATATCCGTAGGATTCACCGGTCAAGGCCAATTCTTCACCACTTCTACCTTTTGATAGTTTACCTGTACATCCTCACTTAACACCATGCTATACCCTGGGAACCCAAGAATCAAAACCGGGAGTCAAATGGGAAAATCTGAAAAATGTTGCAGCAGTGTAGGATGAGTCGTTAGAAGACTTGTGAAGAGACCCCACGAGTCGTCAGGTGGCTCGTGGGAATGCTGGAATGGGTTAAGGAGTTGAAGTCCCCACGGGCGTGTGAATGACTCGTGGTCATCTACCACAAGTCGTCAGGTTTACCGTGGGTTGAGGGTGTGCATTAAGTAGGAGGTCTGACAGTGCACCTAACGGATGGAACCCCATGAGTCGTGGTCAGTCCCAACGACTCGTGAGGTGGGTGATGAGAAAACCTATGGTATTTTAATTGAGGATGAGGAAGTGTACTTGAAGGGCCACATGAATAGTCGTAGCCCGTCTAGACGAGTTGTCAGGTCACCCGTTAGTGTTACCTGGCAGTTATTTTCTACGAATTTGTAAGGGCCTTCTCATAATTTTCTAAACTCTTAAGGCCTAAACTATGTCGTTTTAGGGTAAAAATAGGGTATTTTAAAGGGAATTAGTCCATGTTAAGCCTCATTTATGCATGCAAGAGTTAGAGAGGGGAGTAGAAGGTGATTCAAGTGTTCTTCCTCAAAATTCTCCAAATTCCATCTTGGGCTTTCATGGGGAAACTAAGAACCAAGTGTTCCCAGGTATATACGGTTTAGAATGGGTGAATCCTTTCATATCCATGCCCATATTTCGATTAAATTTTGAATTCTCCTATTCAAGTTCCATGGGGTTTTTCCCAAATTCATGAAAATGTGATTTCTCTCTTTATGGGTATGATTAAATTGAGTTTTAATTATTGAATTATGAATTATGGGAAGGTTTTATATTATTTTCTTTAAAATCATGTTTCAAGCTTTTTAAATCTAAAATTCCCATCGATGAAGGATCATAAAAGTTTTGATTTCTGATGAATATTCAATATTTTAAGATTTATTTATGATGGAAAAGCATGAAATCAAGTCACACATGTTTATGAGCATATTTTGAATGAATTGAGTATGATGAAGTATTGGGAAATGCCCACATGTTGAAGAATGATTTATGATTTATTAAACGAATTTCATGATTTATCAATTTAAGATGTTGGCCGATAAAAAAGGGCCTTTTGATTCTTGGAAAAGCATGTTTTAAAGGGGATGAATGATGATAAATGCTATTTTTTAGCACATGAATCTTAATGCATGAAGTTATTGATGTACGTATGAACCAATATGTATATTTTTGGGAGTCGTGTCTAGCTTCGAGCAGCCCGGCATTCAAAGGACTACGCCAGTGTCTCATAACCACGTGCCATCGTGGGTTTATAATGATATATTGTATTGATAATGATCCCCTCAAATGTAATATCAAGCCTAATGCATGACCCTCGCTTGGCAAGCCAGGGCCGGCTCAGCCACTTGAGTGAGATAGTTGAGGCATTACAAAGGTTCTACCATGATGGTGTCGGTTATGATGAGTCCTCCCATTATTCCGCATGTTTTATGCATTATTATATTTATGTTATTGGCTCAAGTTGTGTTTTGATAAAGTTTGCATACGATTATATAATGACTGATTTATGAAAGATTTGAAAGTCTTGAACCTTATGTTTTCTTACGAAGTTTATGATACAAGAATGATGTCCTTCTCCTATGTTTATTTATGAGCTTATTTTACTTTTAACGTCCGTTTTCTTAGCTGACATACTCGGTACATTCCATGTACTGACCACATACTTTCTATGCTATATCATTTCATGATATAGGGTATGCATCTCAGGCTCATCCTCATTCTTAGTCCATCTTGGCTTACGCTCTTAGATTATTAGTGAGTCCTCATGTTCCGAGGACTGTTTGATGGGCTTTTAGGTTATCTTGTTTTTTAGTATTGTTTGGGTTAGTTGGGGATGTTGTCCCGTCAATCCATCGTATGTAGTAGAGGCTTTCAAATAATATGTAGTACTCAGCTTATGTGTATGCCTAGTATTTTCTGGTGTTATGCTATGATTACGTATCCGCTATGTTTTATGCTAAGTATTCTGCTTTATTGAATGAGATTAGATGTATGCATGTGCCATGAGTTGACTTGGGGTCTCTTGGGGTCCGTTGCCCCGTGTCTACAATCCGGGTGTACATCCAGGTCGTGACACACCACATGACCCAAAAATGCCACTGAGTTCAATCGAAACTCACATTTACTGAATTTAGCATATAATTGGGGATCCTTAAGAGTCTATAGCACCACCCTCAAATGAGCGGCAAGCTTCTATTTGCTCTGAGGTTATATCAGGATGTCATCTACAAACACAATAACGAACATATCTAAGTATTTCTTGAACACCTGTACATCAAATACATAAAAGCTGCAGAAGCCTATGTTAGTCCAAAAGACATAACAAAAAACTCATTGTGACCATATCGAGTCCTGAAGGCTATCCTTGGGATGTCGCTCTCCTGAACCTTGAGCTGATTGTATCTCGATCTGAGATCTATCTTTGAAAAGCAATTAGAACCCTGAAGCTAGTCAAACAAATAATCAATCCTGGGGAGCGGATACCTGTTCTTAATTGTGATCTTGTCCAATTATTGATAATCAATGACAAAAAAATTAGTGCACCCCATGGGGATTTGCTAGGTCTAATGAAACCCTTGTATAAAAGGTCTTTTAACTGCTCCTTTAACTCCTTTAGCTCAGCTAGAGCCATTATGTAAGGAGGAATAGATATAGGTTATGTATTGCGAAGAAGGTTAATACCAAAATCAATCTCCTGCTTAGTAGGAATTCCCGGTAGATCATCTGTGAACACTTCTGGATATTCACACACTACTGAACTGGTTGGATAGTCGAGGTCTCGGATGTAGTACCCTTAACTATAACAAGATGGTGCATGCAACCCTTAGAAATCATCTTTCTGGCGGTAAGGTAGGAAATGAAATGGCCTACAGGCACAGTTGAACTACCCTTCCACTCTAGGACTGGTTCACCTGAAAATGTGAACTTTACTGCATTGGTTCAATATTTTACTGAGGCATAACATGATTTTAATCAATCTATGCTGAGGATAACATCAAAATCGGTCATGGCTAACTCTACTAAATCAACTAAGGTGACTTTTCTAAAGGACTGTGAACTGGAAATTTCTATACACTCATCTAGCTATAATTGAATCACCAACTGGAGTAGAGACTGAGAAGGGTTCTGATAAGATTTCGATACTGACTTTGAAACTACTAGCAACATAGGGCATCACAGAAGAAAAAGTAGCCCTTGGATCTAACAATTCATGTACATCACGGTGGAATACTCATAACATACTAATGACTACATCTAGGGAAACCTCCTGCTCCTGACGGGACACAAGGGCATAAAATCTATTTTGACGCTGACCACCACCTGCATTACTGGATGCCCCCTATTGAGCTGGGCATGCTTGTGGAGCTACTGAACTGGAAGTTGGGCCTCGAAGCCTATCATGACCCAACCTTGCTGATGGAAAATTCATAAGCATATGTTCGGGCTTCCCACACCCAAAACAAGCACCCATACCTACCAAACACTGACTTGTGTGTGTTAGGACACATCTACTACACTTAGGAGGGCTAGTCTCTACGAGTCTGCTACTCTGGCCTCTAGAGCCTGATGCTCGTCCCCTCTGATCATGCCTGGAACTAGATAGCAAGCTCATAGATAAAGGTAACGGGGCTGAAGATCTCTGACGAGACCACTGAAGGTGCCCACTAGGTCTCTGTTGGGAGAATCTGAAGCTATCAGTCCTAGCCCTCTTAGCCTTCCTCTCTTGCTTGCTCATCTGACTGCCTCCATCTGCTGGGTGTACAGGACTATCCGAGCAAAGTCAATGTCCTAAAGAAGCATCGGTGTTCGGCAATCCCTACCCAAATATTCTTCTATTCTATGCACAAACCTGCTCACTCGGGCTCTCTGATCCGCCACTATCTCAGGTGCATACATGGACAAACGAGTGAACTCCAAGGCATACTCCTGAACTGTCATCTTCCCTTTCTTTAGATTTACAAACTTTGAAACTTTGATCTCCCTCATCTCCCGAGGGAAGAACCGATACAGAAAAGCGGCATGAAACTCATCCCAACTGATAGGGCCTGCTCCAACTGAAAACCTTGAGAGTTCCCCGCAAGGATCGAGTAGTGGGAGTTGCTCTCAACCCCATCAGAAGTCTCTAGCTCAAGTTCAGGATACAAGCTCAGGGTGAGGGTGATTACCTATCCAGTTTGCGGGGGCTGAAAGAAGAACCACCTAGGAAAGTGCTTGGTGGGTTTAGATGTTTTCTTCTATCGTGGCCCACTCGTCATATACACACATATTTCCCTTCAGCCAAGCGAGACGACCGAAGAGGTCGTGCCCCATCCACCCCTCCAATAGTCCTATCTAGCCAGTTGGCATGCTTTAAATATGGTAGATCACACGCGGGCCAGTGTTTGGTAGGTTAAGACGTTTATTACAGATGCGTGGAGGCTGGGCACATGTGCAGGAATTGCCCATCAGCCAAGTAGGGCAAGGGTAGAGCCGATCCGCCAATCATAGGGTCAGTAGCTCTAGAAAATAGCCTATCACAGTAGGACAGGTTACCAAGAGAAGGTGGCAGTCAGCCTCACCTGTAGTCCCAGGTATTTATAAGCCTTCCTATGGAACCTACCATGATTTCTTGTTCCGAGAACCATTGTACAAGGTGCAAGATCCCTTTGTGCATTTTAATATGAGACTTGTTTTGTGGAAGGTAGGGAATTGGTAAGTGAAGGTCCAAGTTTGGTATTGAGTCTTCTAGTAAGGAAGTTCTATGAATAGTATTTGGGGGTAGACAATCCACCCTAATTTAGATGTTCCCCTTATGTTTTGCTCGATGCTATGCTCAACTCATGTTTATGTTTTTAACCCTAAGATGATAGGTAACCCCGTCTGTCAGCAATCCCAATGTTACCCATTCAGCCTCATGTCATGACCCTGATTATGTATGTGAACTCATGTCTCTTATCAGCTCTATGAGCTCAGTCCCTAAGATTTTCCCTATCGGCTCACAAGATCGTGCTATATCAGGTATATGCCCAGCTTAGATTTCTTAAATGATTCATGCTCATGATTCCCTTACTCTAAACCCTATAGATGTTCCCCCTGATAGAGATGATGGTTAAAATGGGTACATTAAAGGTAACTCCCTATCCATGCCTTAGGTGTCAGGTATGTAGAACTTTAGGAAGCATAGTTACTAGCCAAGCCTGGGAATGTAATAAACCACGTGGTCATTTTGTGGTTTTAGATCTATTTTCCTAGATCGAACCTTTCCATATCTTTATTCTGTTAATCATTACTTACGGAGGATGAAACCATTTTCGAGATGATCTATTGAAGATCGAGTGAGATTTTCAATTTTGAAGGTTTTGAGGTTTGAGGGGTTTGATCAAAGTCAACATTTCAAGTTAACGAACTCGAATTTGTATTGTGAAAGCTCTGTTGGTTTCGGATGGTGATTTATGATTTAGTTCTGTAGTTTGCATGGATTTCATGTCGATTCGGTAGTAATTGAAACTTTTTTTTACATTTATGAGCTTTGGGGAAGCTAAGTTTAACCACGGTCAACATTAAATCCAAATGACCTTATATCGGTGATTCGACGATCAGAACAGGTCTGAAATGTGGTTCATGATTAAATTGCATATTTGGGTTGGGATCGGGGGATTCTACATGAGTTTCGAGTTGATTTAAATGTTTTGCGTATTTGGCATGATCTTAAGAGTAAAATTGGAAAACTCGGAGGTTCGGGACTTCAAAATTCTTAGCATAAATTGTAGGAGTATGTCTTGTTAATTCCTTGGATGGTGGTGTAGTTATTCAGAATAGATCAGAATCGTCCTCGGTGAGTAATGTAGAAGCTATACAAGACGAGGATCCTAGCTTAGTGAAGTTGAAGGGAGTCATTCAGGAGCATAAGGTAGAGGTCATCTCGAAAGGGGGAGATGGTTCTCTTCGATATCAGGGTAGTTGGTGTGTTTTGGGTGTTGATGATTCGAGAGCTAGTTCGGTTGCATGGGGTGCCCTTGTCCATCATATCAGACAGAGGTACTCAGTTTACTTCCCTGTTCTAGAGGTCATTTCAAAGGGGACTTGGTACTCAGGTCAAGCTTAGTACAAGATTTCATCCGCAAATGCACGGTCAAGAGGAGCGGACAATTCAGACTCTCGAGGACATGTTGAGAGCATGTGTGATTGACTTCAAAGGTAGTTGGGCTGATCTTTTGCCTCTTATTGAGTTTGCGTACAGTAACAACTACCATTCTAGCATTTAGATGGCTCGATTCAAGGCTCTCTATGGGCAGATATGTAGATCGCCTATTAACTGGTTTGAAGTTGGTGAAGCTGCAATGATAGGACCAGATTCAGTCCATAAGGAGATGAAGATGGTTCAGCTCATACAGGATAGGTTGAGAATAACTTAAAGTCGCCAAAAGCCCTATGCCGATGTGAGGAGGAGATAATTAGAATTTGAGGTGGATGATTGGGTGTTTCTGAAGGTATCTCCCATGAAAGGATGATGTAGTTTGGGAAGAAAGGAAAACTCAGCCCTTGTTATTTTAGCCCCTACCGACTTGTAAAACGGGTTGGGAAGGTGGCATATGAATTGGAGTTGCCCTCAGAATTTGCTTCGATACATCCTGTATTCCATGTATCACTCATAAAGAAATGCTTGGGTGATCCCACTCTAGTTGTTCCGGTTGATAGTGTTTGTGTGAAAGAAAGCCTTAGTTATGAAGAGGTTCCAGTGGAAATGACAAATCGTTAGGTTCGAAGGATAAAAAACAAGAAAGTAGCTTCAGTGAAAGTTTTTTGGAGGAATCAGCATGTTGAGGGAGCTATGCGGGATGCCGAAGTGGATATGATGGCTAGATACCCATATTTATTCTCTACCAGCTCAGCTCCAACTTAAGGTATCAGTTTTTCCCTAAAACTCTAATTAGTTTTGAAGTTCAGTTCATGTGCCCCAGTTTCTTTCATGTATGTGGATGTGTATACGATTCCTGAATCCAACACTTCCATGTAGTTTGAGTCGGAGATAGTCATTGCGTCAGTTTTCGGCTGAAATGATCGATATTTTAGTATGATGATTGCACTTCGCTATTTTTTGTATAATTTTCAAGATTCAAGGACGATTGTTCCCAAGAGAGAGATATTGTTATACACTAGAAGCCCAAAGATTAGACCCGGGAGTTTAAACATAGAAAATTGAAAATTTTGCATCAAGTCACAGAACGAGTCATTCTGTGACACGTGCCGGGAAGAAAATGAGTCTTGAGGTGACTCGTGGTGAGGTACTAGGCTTGAGTTAAAAGAATTTTCGAGGGGGTCATCACGGATACGACCACAAGTCCTGGTCAGGCACCACGATTCGTTGGGTGGATCGTGGTCATCAGGTAAAATAACGAATTTGGGGTTGAGGCAGTGGGGATAACAAGTGGTGACCACAACGGTAATGACTTGCGGGATGGTCCATTACGAGTTCCAGGTGAAATTTGGCAGTGTACCCAACGGCCAATGCGAAGACTCATGCAAGGTGGCAATGACTCGTTAGGTCCCTCGTGGGGACTGATGAGCAGTTATTAAGAGCATTTTTGTCATTCCTAAGTTCTAGGGTCCAAATTATGTCGTTTAAACCTCGAAATGCAGTGTTTTATAAGGGTAAAATCTTTCCTAGGGTCATTCATATCAATGCATGCATATTAAAGGGGTTTAAGAGGTGATCAAGTTACAGTTCGTCAAACTTTCCTTTAATTTTTCATTTGGGCTTTCAAGGAGCGTTGAAATTTGATCTTCCCCAGGTATGTAAGCTTATGACTTGGTGCTTCCATTCACACCCATGCCCAATCTCTCCTAATTCATGAAGTTTTGTTTTAAAGTCTTATGAGGTTTTATCATAAATTTTATGAAATTTCTAATGATCTATCTATGGGTTATTACCTCTCATATTTTATGTCATATTTTACGAATCATAGCAAGATTTTATAACTAATTTGATAATAAATAATTTGATTTAAATTTTTATTAAATTATGCCTAATTATGCATGTTCTATGATAAATTGAGTTATGATTTTACCTTGATTTTTGATGTTCTTTAACCCATCATGATTTATGATATACGATAAGGATTTACGCAAATGCCCATCATGAGTTTATCATTTCTAAGAATATACATGTTTATACAAGTATGCATGAGCTTCATGATTTACGATTTATGAATATGGACGACTCACGGGCCTTACCTTCCTGGCCAGTTCACATACGTACAAGCTTGCTTATGATTATCATGATCTAACTAGCCTATGAATCTCATGTATATTATCATATGATCACTATATATATTTTAGGAGTCGTATTTAACACCGAGTAGGTTCTGGGCTCAGGCTTTGCCTCAAATCTCAGAATTGTGGTCATGATGGGACCTCCCTTGAGATTTTCCCCCTTTTTCCTCAAATGGGCCTTTTATGTGTGATATCACACCCTTCATGGTTCTACACTTGGCAAGATACGAACGCCCTCCCGATTAGGGATTTACAGGTTGGGCTCCATGTATACTCATATGGGGTATGTTAGTTATAAGAATCTCTCACTGTTCCTCATGATTTATGTATTGTTATGATTATATAGTTTGGCTCAAGTGATGTTTAATAAAGCTTTTCTCTTAAGAGTATGATTATGAATTATTTATGAATGTTTTGAAACCTTGAGCCTTATGTTACATTATAATATTTATTTTATGATCATGCTGTCCTACTATTATGTACTTTTATGTAATTTAAACATCCATTTTACTTACCTTGTATACTCGGTCCATTCCACGTACTGGCCGCATACTCTATGCTAAATCGTTTCATGATACAGGCTCTGATCTTCAGACACAACACCATCATTAGCTTATTCCCGGAGTTAGCATCCAGGTCATTGGTGAGTCCTCCTCTCCCGAGGACCAGTTGATACAATTATCCTTTATATTCAGTTTTCTAGACATGTCGGGTTAGTTGGGGATGTTGTCCCATCAACCTATCAAATATGTAAATGGCTTTAAGACTATGTGTAGTATTCAGCAGTCATGTATGAAGTGCGTTTTGCTTTCTATATTATGACATGATTATGCCTCCGCTATGCTATTATGTTAATTATTCTACCTATATTGGTTGAGTTAGATGTATGTTCAAGCCATGGGCCAACTTGGAGTCTCTGGGGATCCTTGTCCGGTGTCTCGATCCGGGCCTATGTTCGGGTCGTGACACTCGTCGACCTTCGATCCAAGAAAATCTGGAGGGTTGATCATTAGAAAATCACAACTTTTGCTGTCGTCGCATTCCCGTTCTAAGGACATACACTACCGCCTGCTGATTGCCCTGGGCAGTCAAGGTCTGAGCTGACATCTGTATGGCTGCCCTAAACTTAACGTCAGCAACCGGCTTGGGTACATGCTCCTCATGTGCTACTGGGGCCTGCTGATGCCCATCTCTATTACCATTCTCATAGACATTTCCATTTCCGTTTCTCCTTCCATTAACTCTGTAGGGAGGTATGATTCAGCAAACGCATATAGCATGAGTTAGAAGTATAGAGAGACACTTCACCGCGCGACATAGATCATGAAAGAAGAGAATATTTACTAAACGTTCCATAGCCTCTTCGTCATAAGTGTGGAGCGCTTCACACGCATGAAAAAGAATCTACCTAATGCAGCTTTCGAAAACCCTAGGACACTTCAAAACCTAATGCTCTGATACAAAATTTGTCATGACCCGAACATAGGCCCGGATCGAGATACGGGAGAAAGAACCCCGAGAGGCTCCATGTCGACCCATGGCATGAACATAACATCTAACTCAAACTTGGATAAGTGGAAGATCAACATACATAACTTAGTGGAAGTCTGAACATAACATAACATCTTAGTACATACATAAGTCTAAAGGTGAATACAATTATGTCCAAAAAGCTCCTAATACTAACGAGTTGATGGAACAAGACCCCAACTAACTCACTATAGTCTGAAAACTGAAAATACTAAACATATATGAATAGAAAGGCCCTCGAAAGATGAGGACTCACCAACTCCGACCAAAAAGTACTAAAGTTGGGAATCTGGCTAGCGGCAGGACTGAGTCTGGATATCGAAGCCTAGTATCGTAAAATAATATAGCATAGAGTATGAAGGTAGTACGTGCAATGTACCGAGTATGCAAGATAAGAAAAACAACTAAGTAAGTAAAAATCATAAATCATGCATATCATAAAATATAATCAAGATAAGATTCTAAGTGTAGGGCTTGCATGCTATTTTCTGAAATCAAGATCTAAACATCATTGAACATCACAACTGAATCTAATGACCTAAAGCTGAAAACTGATAATCATAAGTAAGAATGAACATTGGGTCAAACCTGCTGAAAACATAATATTATGACTGATGTAAATGCATAACTGAAATCATGAGGAACAATGGGAGACTTGTCATATAACTAACATTATCACGATAGAGCTTACACGGTACCGACTATCACACTCAAGTAGGCAGAGCTGCCCAAAGCTTTGACAGGCTTAAGGATGCCACCATGATATCGGTATCAAGCTGAAGGCCCCTTGGGGTCAGGGGAAGGTCACAAGGAAGGTCCCAAATAATCTGAACATACCTACTATCACGACCAGGACAGAGACCCGGATCGTGACATGGGACAAATAGCCCCCAAAGGCCTCAAGTCTATCCATGACATAAGCACACATCTAACTCAATCAATAATTGAATAATCGACAACACAATCATAGCGGAAGTCTAGCTTGAATATAACATAAGAATAAAAAAATCCAAAGATGAATATATGCATATGTCAAAATAGCCTTTAAACTTGACGAGCTGACGGGAAAAGACCCCAACTAACTCAACAAGCTGAAAGCTAAAATACATAAAGAAAAGATCGATAGTCTGGTCCTCAAAAGATGACGACTCACCAATAAGTTGATGCTAACTCTGATAAGCTATCTAAGAGCGGGGCTGAACCTGAGAGCCGGTTCCTGTATTATGAAATGATACATAATAGAAAGTATGCGGTCAGTACGTGGAATGTACTAAGTATGCAAGTTAAGTAAAACCGCTAAAGTAAGTAAAATACTTTTAAACACAGTGTGTTAATTAAACATAAACATTAGTAAACTAAGAGTAGGCTTGCATGCATTCTTTCTGAAATCATGATCTTTTCATAACATGACAATACATAGCTTTATAACATCAAACTGACTCGAATGACGCAAAGTTGAAATATGATATTTATATAAAAGATGAACATTGAGTCAAACCATACCTTTATAGCCTACATGTGTATATAATAAAAATTAGTAATGAATATGCATATCTGAATTATATAGAAAAATGGGGGACTCGTCATTTAACCGACATACCATGATAGAGCAAACGTGGTCCCGACCACTACACTCAAGTTGGCAGAGCCATCCAAAACCTCGTTAGGGCTAAGCATGCTACCATGATATTGATATCAAGCTCATGGGAAATTAGGGCCAGGGATAGCTTACAAGGGAGCTCCTAATAATATAATAGTATCATCCTACGTTGGCGCATAGTTCAGGGGCATAGGGCAATCGACCCTTAGCCCGCTCGGTGTTAGACTCTTCTCTCAAAAACATTCAAATGCTCTAGATCATATATAACAAAGATGAAAATCGTATATTGACAAAGCTCAATGCTAAAATACATCTAAAATATGAAATCATGCATATCAGAAGCTTTAGTTCAAAACATACCACAAGTTGAAAACATACTTGGGAGGTTTTGCTCTAAAACAATGTGGTAGGTTATGCGTAGGAAGATTTAACTCAAAATGTAACATAAGATAAAATATAAAAGTTGGGAGTCTTCGCTCCAAAACAATGTGGTAAGCTTAGGTCAGGAAAATCCTCATTTAAACTTAACATGTGGGCATTTCCCAAAGCTATATCATACTTAGAAGTACTCAATTCTCATTGGAAACATAATTATAAATATAGGTAGCTTCAAATCATGCTTTTCATCATAATATCTCATCATTTTTACATTTACCTCACAAATTTCACTTTTCATGATCATATCATCAATGGGCTTCAACATTCATAAGGCTAGAAAAATAATTTTAATTGAAATTGTTATAAAATTAGCCCATGCTTCTCAATTTGATAATAAAACCATAATCAATTCATACCCATGTGAAGAAATTGAAGATTGATGAATTTGGGTAAAAACCCCATAACCTTATCATATGATATTATCATCCATAGATAGGAATTGAGCATGGGTGTGGGAGGAAACACCCACTCATAACCCTACATACCTGAAAGGGATTGATTCTACCACTTCTCTGATTGCCCAAGAAGGATTCAGATGAAAACCTTGAAGACTTTCTCTAGATCACCTCCTCAACCTTTCAAGTTTGCATGAATGGAAGGAAAAAACATAGAATAGGTTTTCCCCTCCTAAAATCCACTAAAACGAGCCTTAAACGACGTACTTTAGGCTTTAGGAACTTAGGAATTTTTAAAAGGCCCTTACTGAATTCACAGGAAATTACTTCCAAGTGGTCCTAACGGACGACCTGACGACCCATACTCAAGGGCAATGACTCTTCACCCCTCTTGTCAGGTACACTGCCTTGTCTATTCACCTGGGCTAATAATAGGTCACTTCATGATTCGTCAGGGGTGATTACGACTCGTGGTCACTAGTTGTTGAGTACACTACCTACCCAATTTCCTTCACTCATTTCCCTTGACCTTGGCTGACTCCACGAGTCGTAAGGACTGACCATGACTTGTGGTCATGCCCATGGTGACTTAAATATCGATCTTCCAAATTTCGTCCCAGCCCCTTACAACGAGTCACCCAACGACTCGTGGTCCATCCTCACGGGTCACAGAATGACTCATTGTGTGACTTGGCTCAAAAATTTCAGTTTTCCCCATTTGAACTCCCGGTCTGATACTTGGGCTTCTGGGGTATAACAATATCTCCACCTTAGGAATATTCATCCTCGAATATCGAAAACAAGCATGAAACAGCAACATGCAATTATCATATTTAAATACTGATCATTTAAACCAAGAACTAACAAAATGACTACCTCTAATTCATATCACATAGCTGAACTGATCTCATGCTTGACATACACATCCATAAACATTAAAGAAACATGAACACATGAACTGAACATGAAACCTAAATGGAGTTTTAGGTCAAAACTGATACCTCAAGCTGACATTGAGCCAGTAGAGAATAAGTGTGGGTATTTAGCCATCATATCCGCTTTGGCTTCCCACGTAGCTTCTTGAACATGCTGATTTCTCCATAATACTTTAACTTAAGCTACTTCTTTGTTCCTTAGCCTCCGAACCTGACAATCCAATATTTCCACCAGGACCCACTCAAAGATCAGACTATCTTTCACACCAACACTTTCCACCGGGACTACTAGAGCTGGATCTCCCAAACATTTCTTCAAAAGCAATACATGAAATACAGGATGCACGAAAGATAACTCTGATAGCAAATCCAACTTATACGCTACCTTGCCAACTCTTCTCAAAATCTGGTAGGGTCCAACATAATAGGGACTAAGCTTTCCTTTCTTCCCAAACCGCATGACTCCCTTCATCGGATATACCTTCAGAAATACCCAATCGCCCACCTCGAACTCCATCTCTCTCCTCCTCACATCAGTGTACAACTTTTGACGACTCTGAGCGGTTGTTAGCTTGTCCCTTATCAATTGAACCTTCACTATAGCCTCATCAACGAATCAGGCCCTATCATAGCTGCCTCACCAACCTCAAACCATCCGATGGGCGATCTACATCTCCGTCCATAAAGAGCCTCGAGCGACGCCATCTGCATGCTAGAGTCATAGCTGTTATTATAAGAAAACTTTATCAGGGGCAAGTGATCATCCCAACTACCATTAATGTCCATCACACATGCTCTCAATATGTGCTCGACAGTCTGGATTGTTCGTTCTTCTTGGCCATCCTTTTGTAGATGAAAGATTGTACTGAGCTTAACCAGAGTCCCAAGCCCCTTTTGAAAAGGCTGCCAGAACTGGGAGGTAAATGAAGTACCTCGGTCTGAAATAATAGACAAGGGCCTCCATGTTGTTGAACCAACACCCGGATGTATAGTTTGGCATAATCACCCGTTGAATCTATGGTCTTAATTGGTAGGAAATATGCAGCCTTGGTTAACCTGTCTACCACCACCCAAATAGAATCATACTGTTGGCGAGTACAAGGTCGGCTTGTAATGAAATACATGTTAATCTCTTTCCACTTCCAGGTAGGAATGCTAATATCCTAAAGTACTCCCCCCAGCTTTGATTTTCAACCTTTACTTACTGAAAATTTGGGCATCTAGTTACGAACTTAGCAATATCCTTCTTCATGCCATCCCACCAGTAGATTTCTCGTAAATCACGATACATCTTCGTGGATCCCAGATGTATAGAGTACCTAGTTTCGTGTGCCTCATGCAATATCCGGCTACTTAAATCATCCACATCTGGAACACACAAAAGACCTTGGTACCGCAACACACCATCTTCCCCTTGGGAGAAGACCTCCACCTTCTGACTTCGGATGGCTTCTTTCAGCTTTACCAACATCGGATCCTCATCTTTCCTCGCTTTCACGCCAGTCACCAAGGTCAATTCTAATCCATTTTGCACAACAACATCGCCATTGGTTGAGTCGACCAACCTAACTCCCAACCTTGCAAGTTGATGGACATCTTTCACTAGCTCCTTCTTTCCCTCTCCCACATGGGACACACTCTCCATAGAGATCCTACTAAGTGCGTCCACTACCATATTAGCCTTACCCGGATGGTAAAGAACACTCATATCATAGTCTTTGAGTAGCTCCAACCATCTCATTTTGTCGTAGATTGAGGTCTTTCTGTGTGAACACATATTTTAAACTCTTGTGGTCCGTAAACACATCCACACGTACCCCATATAAGTAAGGTCGCTATATATTTAATGCGAACACCACTGAAGCCACCTCTAGATCATAGGTTGGGCAATTCTTCTCATGGACTTTCAACTGTCTAGAAGCAAATGCTATCACTCTCCCTCGTTGCATCAATACACACCCGAATCTGGTCCTTGAAGCATCACAATACACAACAAAACCATTGGTACCCTCATGTAGGGTCAACACTGGTGCTGAAGTAAGTTGAGTCTTTAATTCTTGAAAGCTCTTCTCACAAGACTCTGACCATTGAAACTTCACTTTTTTTTAGTCAACTTTGTCAAGGGTGCTGCAATTGATGAAAAACCCTAAACAAATCTCCGGTAGTAGCTTGCTAGGCCCAAGAAACTCTGAATATCTGAAGGACTCACCGGTCTAGGCCAGTTTTTCACCGCCTCAATTTTCTGTGAATCTACCTTTATGCCCTCACTTGATGCCACATGGCCCGAAAATGCTACGGAGTCCAACCAAAACACGCACTTTCTGAACTTGGAATACAAGTGGTGATCCTTGAGAGTCTGAAGCACTACTGTCAAATGAGTGGCATGCTCCTCCTCGCTTTGAGAGTATATAAGGTTGTCATCAATGAACACGATAACAAACATGTCCAGATATTGCTTAAAGACCTTGTTCATCAAGTCCATGAAAGTTGCAGGAGCATTGATTAGTCCAAAAGACATAACTACAAACTCATAATGACCATACCGCATCCTGAAAGCTATCTTCGGGATATCACTCTCCTGAACTCTGAGCTGATGATACCCGGACTTGAGATCAATCTTGGAGAAATACTTGGCACCCTAAATCCAAGGTAAAGGATACCTATTCTTGATGGTTACTATGTTTAATTATCGATAGTCAATACATAAGCGAAAAGAACTATCCTTCTTTCGGACAAAGAGGATATGTGCACCTCATGGAGACTTGCTCGGCCCGATGAAACCTTTATCTAACAAGTCTTTCAATTACGCTTTCAACTCCTTTAGCTCTACTAGAGCCATTCTGTAGGGATTAATAGATATAGGCTACATGTCGGGAAGAAGGTCAATATTGAAATCAATTTCCCGCTCGAGAGGAACACTTGGCAAATCATCAGGAAAGACCTCGGGGTAGTCACGTACTACTGGAACTAACTTGATAGTTGGGGTTTCGGACTCGACATCCTTAACCCAAACTAGATGGTACATGCAACCCTTAGAAATCAGCTTCCTAGTGTTAAGGTAAGAAACAAATCGACCTACAGGCACAACTGAACTACCCTTATATTCTAAGACTGGATCACCCAAAA
This sequence comes from Datura wrightii, assembly GCA_035772735.1. Taxonomy (NCBI): domain Eukaryota; kingdom Viridiplantae; phylum Streptophyta; class Magnoliopsida; order Solanales; family Solanaceae; genus Datura; species Datura wrightii. Next base: position 154,362,378 of record JASDFA010000018.1, read on the forward strand.
CACTGAACTCTATTGCCCAGGTTCTACAATTAACTAAAGCATAACATGCAAATAACTAATCCATGCCGAGAATAACATCAAAATCTATCATGGATAACTCTATCAAATCTGTTGAGGTGACCTTATAAAGGACTGAGACTGGGAATCCTCTATACCCCATCTAGCTATAACTAAATCACCTACAGGGGTAGAAACTGAGAAGTTCTGACAAGACTTCCGGACTGACTCCAAAGCTACTGGATAGATAAGGTGTCAAAAAAGATAAGGTAGCCCCCGGATCTACCAAAGCATAAACATCAATATGAAAAACTTTCAAAATATCAGTGACCACATCCAGGGAGACCTCCTGCTCCTGACGAGATGCTATAGCATAGAATCTGTTTTGGCGCTGACCGCCAGCTGTGCTAGTGGATGCCCCCTAATGTGCTGAGCCTACGGGAGGGGCTGTTGAGCTAGAAGTTAGGCCTTGACCCCAACCTGATCCTGTGTCAAAACTGGAAAATCTCTAAGCATGTGTCTGAGCTGCCGCACCCAAAACAAGCACCTAAACCTTCCAAACACTGGCCTGTGTGCCCCCGACCATATCTGCAACAAGTTGGGATGCTAGAATCTGCGGGTCTGCTGCTCTGATCCATCGAGCCTAATGCTTGCTCCCTTTGATCATGTCTAGGTCAGGATGGAACACTCAATGATGAATAAGTTGGGGCAGATGATCTCTGGTGAGTTTGTTGTCGATACTGACAACTGGACCTCTGCTGAGAGAATCTGTGGTCCTTGGTCATGTCCCTCTTGGCCTCCCTCTCTTTCGAATGCACCGCCTCCATCTGCTGGGCGTATAACACTACGCGAGAAAAGTCCATGTCCTGGTGAAGCATGGTAGTCTTGCAATCTTTGTCCAAATAACCTACGACTCCATGGATGAATCTAGTCACGCGCATCCTCTAATCAGCTACCAACTCTGGGCATGACTTGATAGGTGAGTGAAATCAGGGGCATACTATTGTACAGTTATTCTCCCTTGCTTCAAAATCACGAACATAGCTATTTTCAACTTCCTCATCTCCCGAGGAAAGAACCGGTCTAGAAATGCAACATGGAACTCTTCCCAAGTGACCGTATCTGCTCCTGCTACCCTGCTATCCTTCCATTGACTAAACCAGATATGCGCAACCCCTTTTAGCTGATAAGAGGCCAACCCGACGCACTCAACACTATTCACCCCCATGACTCTGGTGATTTTTACACTCTCATCTACAAACTCATATAGGTCCTTATCTACATTGGACTTAAGGAACTCCGATATGTTCTTCCTCAAGAAGTCTCTAACTCGAGCCGCCACTGCGTTACCATTTTGCGGAACATGTGCAATGGCCTGCTGATTAACCTGAGTGGTCAAGGCCTGTGGAAGCATTTGAATAGCAGCCTAAAATTCAGTATGGGCAGCTAACTCCGGTGTTTGGGGCTCCTGAACTGGTGGCGCTGGCTGATTCCCACGACCATTGCCATCCTCATAGCCTTCACCATCTCCATTCCTCCTTTCGTTTATTCTTTAGGGAGTCATGATTCTGCAATCGCAAATAGGACGAATTAGATGGATAAAAAGACTTTTCATCGCACGATATAGATCATGAAAGAATGGAACATTTCCTAAATATCTCGTAGCTACTTCTTCATAGGTGTGGCGCGCTTCAAACCCATGAAAGAGACTCTACATAATGCGGCTTTCAAACACCCTATGACACTTCAAACCTATTGCTCTAACACCAAGTTTGATACGACCCGAACGGATGCCCAAATCATGACACGGGACAAGGAGCCTCGAGAGCCCCCAAGTCGACCCATGGAATAAGCACACATCTAACTCAATCAAGAACTGAATAATTTATAATACAATCATAATGAAAGTCTAGCTTGAATATAACATTGGAATTAAAAAAATCCGAAGCTGAATACATACATGTTTCTAAATAGCCTCTAAACATGATGAGTTGATGGGACAAGACCCCAACTAACTCAACAAGCTAAAAACTGAAATACATAAAGAAAAGATAGATACTCTGGTCCTCGAAAGATGACGACTCACCAATAAGCTGACGCTACCTCTAATATGCTGTCCAAGAGCAGGGCTGAACCTAAGATTCGGGTCCTATATCATGAAATGATAAAGCATAGAAAGTATGCGGTCAGTACGTGGAATGTATCAATTATGCAAGGTAAGTAAAATCACTAAATTAAGTAAAACTCCTTTTAAACATAATGTGTTAATTAAACATAAACATTAATAAACTAAGAGTAGGGCTTGCATGCATTCTTTCTGAAATCATGATCTTTTCATAGTATGACAATACATAGCTTTATAACATCAAACTAACTCGAATGACTCTAAGTTGAAATATGATATTTATTGAAAAGCTGAACATTGAGTCAAACCTTACCTTTAGAACCTGCATGTGTATATAATAACCATGAGTAATGAATATGCGTATCTAAATTATATAGAACAATGGGATACTCATCACTTAACCGACATACAACGATAGAGCTTAGGTGGTCCCGACTATTACACTTAAGTGGGCAGAGCCATCCCAAACCTTGCTAGGGCTAGGGATGCTACTATGGTATCAATATCGAAGTCATGGGCTATTAGGGCCGGGGATAGCTCACGAGGGAGGTTCCAATAATACAATAGTATCATCCTATGTTGGCACGTAGTTCTGGGGCATAGGGCGATCGACCGTTAGCCCGCTGTCTTTTTCCAAAAACATGCTAATTCTCTAAATCATATATAAGAAAGATCAACATCGTCTATTGATGAAGATCAATGCTCAAATTGTTATACCCCATAGAATTCCCGGCATTTAGATGACCTGTTCGCACGTTGGTTAAGCGTATTTGAAAGCCATACGTGCTAGGGAAAGGCCCAGGAAAAGATCGGATGAGAAACCTGTCGAACCATCGCGGGAGGAGCCGAGGTAGAGCCCCTCCGCGATGGCGGCGTGTCACGGAGGTGAGTCCTCCGCGATGGCTCCGTGACACGTTGCCCGTGTCCAGGCCCAAGTATATAAAGCCTCCACTTCAGTCCAAATCAGATTACACTTGAAAAATTTCCAGAACACGCAGCAAACAGAGAGAATCGAAGGAGAATTAAATATTTTCATCCAATTACGCTGCCAAACGCTGTCCAAACCCAAATTAATCCTAGATACCAAGGTATTTAGCAGCAGAGAGCATTTCTACGGAGTTAGTTTTGCGAAATACGGCCGAAGAATCGGCGAGCCGCCAAACTAAAGTAAGTAGAATTGCTCTAAATTAATGTCTATGTGTTCCTAGCTGAGAAGTGAATACTTCTCCCTTCTGGACCGCTGGAAAATAGCGAGTTTTCGACCGTCTTTCGATAAGCCTAAGTTTAGGCTATACACTATATCGAAAGTAACGTTGCTCTTTACAATAAAGCTGTATTTAGTATTAATTAGCATGTTTATGAATGCAGTTGGGAGAAAATAGCTGAAGTACCGGCTGAGCTTCGTCCGACGGACGAATAGTTCAAGGACAAGGTATGTAAAGTTAGTTCCTTCGGCAAGTTAAGTAATATCAGTACAGTGTAATAAATTACAGACCAGTAGAATGTTCAGAAATCGATTATTGTGTTATTTTGAATATTGGTGCAAGATGAGAAGTTTTGGGCTGTAACGTGTACGATACCCATCCGTACGATGTAGATTCAGATGTAAGTGATTAAGATTGCCCAGTATACTCAGTATATGATGTAATATGCCATGTTAAGATATTGTTGTGTTTAGCGGAAGCCTCGTGAAGTAGTATAGTATCCGTAAGTACTTCAGAAACAGAATAGCAGGCTAAAATAAAGTTCAGGAAACATGTCAGGAGTAGTAAATCATGTTACTATAGAAAGCCAGTATCCCGTGTAGTTCAGCAGAAAGATTATATTCGTACATATATCTATAGTATTTCCAGCCTCAGCATGTATGGAGTATGTACTTATTTCTATCACGGGTCTAGCATATAGTATATACAGAAACTTAGTAAACAGCAGAGCTTTCAGTAGAAACATTATTTATATAGTATTTGCCCAGTATAGCCGGCAGGAGACTATATTCATATTTATATATCTTTACCTGCCTCAGCACGTATTAAATACGTACAGATTACTATCATTAGCCCAGCATGTAATATATATGATACTTTACCCCTAGTAGCCTCAGCATGTGAGATACACAGATGGTACTACCAGATGAGACCGTTGTATTGTTTGGGGTTGGATCACCTAGCATCCATGACCGCCCAGGGTTAATAGCTGTATCGACTCGTCCGCCAGAGGACGAGGATACGTCACTTTACGGAGTGGCATGCCGTCCCGCTAGGGGACGAAGATGGGATGCCAGTTTTCCCCATACTTGTGCCTTGATCGGCCCTTACACACCCCAGTCGAGCGGATACGCCCGGGTGCAGATTCAGGAGTCCTCCGGACTCAGATGCAGTTATAGTCAGGGGCTCAGCGAGCCCAAGTGCATACCCAGGGGACCGGCAGGATGCTTACAGCCAGTATAGGAGATGGGATGACCGGGGTAGGGGTATAGATTCTGTGTTGATTGTACCTCCCGGCTTTTGGGGGCCGGGTAAGGTTGTGTATGCCATGTTATGTTATGTATGTTATGCTATATTACAGTAGATACGAGCAGATTAGTAGTAGAATGATACGTCTCCAGGTATGATTCCTACTCCCTTCAGTATGATTAAGAACAGGTACGATCTACACCATCAGACAGTTATCTACTCCTTCTTATTTCAGTTTTGACAGTTATGTTATTGATTTCAGATATCCCTTCAGTTCTTACAGATTCAGTTATCTCATACTATTTAGAATTTTTAGTTATATTACTTATATTCAGCTGTATTCAGTTTGCTTTACATACTCAGTACCAGCGGTACTGACGCCCAGTGGGGCGCTGCATTACTTGCCTGCAGGTACCCATAGACGCGCAGGCGATACCACGTGATCCCCATCAGCGGTCGAATATTCAGCTCCTGTCATCCGGAGACTGAATTTCTAGAGGTGTAGTTCAGTTCCTTTTGTTGTACAGTACGGGTAGGTCGGGGTCCTGTCCCGATCACTTCTATTATCCTTCTTAGAGGCTTGCAGTCTGTATATATTCCCTGTGGTCAGATGAGCCGGTCGTGTGGGGCCGTGCAGTTGTATAGTTGCCTTTACTACTTCGTTCTTTTGTAGTGGCCGTGTGGGGCCATAGTTTACCAGTAGTGGTGACCTTGCCGGTCACGTAGCTTTTCAGTATGTTATGGTTGAGTTGCAGATAACTGGACAGCATGGTGGCCTTGTCGGCCCGCATAGGTTCCCCTGAATTACCTTGTTTCTGGTCAGCTGTAATACAGGTACAGAAGGCTATAGGCCAATGGGCCGGGGGCTGTATTTACAGCCGCTATATAGCCCTTTGTTTCCAGAAATTTGAGTTAGAGCCAGCCAGGCGCCAGAGGCGTCCAGGCTTAACAATTCAGCAGGTCAGGGCTTAGTAGGGCACCAGGTGCCAGTCATACCCCCCAAGGTGGGGTGTGACACAAATACATCTCAAATACAAAATCATGCATGTGGTAAGCTTTAGTTCAAAATATACCACAAGCTAAAATATAAAATTTGTGAGTCTTTTCTCCAAAACAATGTGGTAAGCTTAGCTCGGGAAATCTTCATTTAAACTTAACATGTGGGTGTTGCCCAAAGCCTTATCATACATATAAATACTCAATTCTCATTGGAAACATAATTATAAACACGGGTAGCTTCAAATCATGCTTTTCATCGTTATTTCTCATCATTATTACATTTACCTTACAAATCTCACTTTTCATGATCATATCATCGATGGGCTTCAACATTCGTAAGGCTAGAAACATAACTTTAATTGAAATCGCTATAAAATTAGCCCATACTTCACGATTTCATAATCAAACTATAATCAATTCATACCCATGTGAAGAAATTGAGGATTCATGCATTTGGGTTAAAACCCCATAACTTGATCATAGGAAATTCTCATACTTAGAAAGAAATTGGGCATGGGTGTGGGAGGAAACACCCACTCATAACCCTACATACCTGGAAGGGATTGATTCTACCATTTCTCTAATTGTCCAAGAAGGATTAGAAAGAAAACCTTGAAGACTTGCTCTAGATCACCTCTTCAATCTCTCAAGTTTTCATGCATGGAAAGAAAAAACTTAGAATAGGTTTTACCTTCTTTAAAACCACTAAATGAGACTTAAACGACATAGTTTAGGCTTTAGAAACTTAGGAATTATGAAAAGGCCCTTACCAAATTCGCAGGAAATTACTTCCAGGTGTTCCTAACGGACGACCTGATGACCCGTGGTCCAGGGTAATGACTCGTCATCCTGCTCGTCAAGTACACTACCTTGTCTATTCTCCTGGGCTCACAACGGGTCACTTCATGACTTGTCAGGGGTAACCACAACTCGTGGTCACCAGCCATTGAGTACACTACCTACCAAATTTCCTTTACTCATTTCAATGACCACTGCAGACTACAAGAGTCGTGAGGACTGACCACGACTAGTGGTCATGCTCATGGTGACCAAAATTTCCATCTTCCAAACTTCGCCCCAGTCCCTCACCACGAGTCACCCAATGAGTTGCGGTCCATCCTCATGGGTCACGGAATGACTCTTTCTGTGTCCTGGTGCCAAAATTTCAGTTTTGGCCATTTGAACTCCGGGGTCTAATCCTTGGGCTCCCGGGGTATATCACCTATGTTGGCGCATAATTTTGAGGCATTGGGTTGACTGACCCTTAGCCCACTCAGTACTAGACACTACTCACAAAAACATGCATATCGTCATGTCCCACCTTGGGAGGCATGACTGGCACCTGGTGCCCTACTAGGATCTGAACTGACTGGGTTGACTGAGCCTAAGAACTTCTGGTGCAAGGCTGAAACTAACCCTTAAATCAAGAAAACAATAGGCTATAACTCACTTGTAAATACAACCTCCGCCGACAAGGCCTTATATCCACCTTTGAAACAAAACAGCAAACCAGAAACAAGCAATAATAGGGAATCCTATGCGGCCCGATAAGGCCAACATGATGTCTAGTTTTGACTATAAAGTAAAACCAATGCTAAGCTAAACTATGGGCGATAAGGCCGCTAAACTGTCAGCTAAACAAGGCCCCACACGGCCAACATGTAAGCTTAAACACATATATGGGCCCCACACAGCCAACACATTTATTAAAGTACATATATGCCCCGTACGACCAATAATAGCTAAACATAAGGAAATAGAAACAATTTGCAAGCCTATAGGAGTAATATGATGGTCGTGATAGGGCACCGACCTACCCAAAATATGTATAATCAAAAAGGAATAAACCTTCTATCTATAAGCTCCGGAAGAAAGGAGCCAACTTTTCTGCTAATCATGGCTAAAGGCTAAGAGGGACCTGTGCCTCGTCTATCTGCACCAACAGGTAAGTAATGTAGTGCCCTAGAAAGGGCGTCAGTACAATGAATACTCAATATGTAAGGCGATAACTGTAAATGATTGAAATAAAGAAGTAGAACTAAAAGTAACTTAAATGAAGCAATAAGGATAGTACCTGAGTAATAGAACGTCTTCCTATCTAATTATCAATAAGTAAAGCAAACATATACCTTACCTGGCCCCCATAAGCCGGAAGGTACAACCAGCACCGAATAACTCACCTAGGGTACCCATAAGCCCTAGTGAGTACACCTCAGTCTATATACCCCTATACAAGATCACACTGGGTGAACTAAAGGCTATAGTCATCCTACAAATCCCCTGGGTCACCAACTGAGCCTGTTCGACCCCTGACGGTAACTAAGTCTCAGTCCGGTGGGCTCCTGATATCTGCACCCTGGGCACCAGGATCGACAGGGGTGTATATAAGGCCAACCACGTCATATGAGGATCTATAACCCCATCTTCATCCCTGGCAAATGGCATACCACTCCATAGAGCGACGTCATCTCACCCCTGGAAGGCGTCGACATAGCTAATAACCCTAGGGTCGGTAATGAAAGCTATGCAGGCATAATCCATCCCAAATTAATATGGAATACTGGTCTCAGCTCATGACAACAACTAATCATGATAGACATGCTTCTGGCAATCTTATTGGGACTCAAACTATGCTATGATGCTAAGGAAACTAACTTGCCGAAGGAAACTGCCTTAACATAACTTGTTCACCGATTACTGCTTAACTGGCTAGTTTCAGCTCGTATTCAACTGCTCCTCTCAAATGCAATCTTATTTTTGGAAGAATGAGTCTAGTTTTAATACTAAATTCAAAGAACATGATCACTTTATATATAAATATTAACTATATTTCAACTTTACGGATCATGTTCAAGAGCTCATAATTTCTCGAGAATCTAGAAATGAGAAATGCTTACTTTAAGTTGTGATCATATTAACACTAGTTTGGAGAAATTCCAATAACTCTAGCTCGGTGGGATTACAATTTGCTGGGTGAATTTCGTGAAACTAACTAGGCAGCAATGCTCCCTGCAGCCTTAAACTTCAATACCTGAAGTTAATTTGAATTCCAGCAGCGTTTCATAGCGTAAATGAAATATTTATACTTGGTTTTTTCGTACTCCCTCGGGTCTGGCCGTTATATATTGAAAATGAACTAAAATTCCATGGAGGGAACATATATATACTCGAGGAGGTGGACAGGAGTCCGTGGCATGGACCCTAATGCACCATTTTATGGGAATGCCACAAAGTCCAACGTGGAGCAGCAAGGTCTGTGCCACGTTGCCCCTTTGGGTAGCTGGCCTGGCCTCCTCCTGTGTGGTCCTGACTTCGCGCTCGTCCGACCTTTCTCTGAGCCACTTTCTCATACATATTGTCTTCTAAAACTCTTAACCAACATGTGAATAGGCCATCTAAACATTAGAAACTTACGGGAAGTAACATCCTCCCCTCCCCCCTTAGGAACATTCGTCCTCAAATGTTAACTCCCGCTTACAAGAACCTTAACTATTGCAACTACTTATTCTGGAAAAGTTTCAGCAGAGTCTCCCCTTTATTATGGACTATCCAAATATTCCGAAACGCAGAAAAGTCCAGTATAGGCACTTTATTTAACACTATAACAACTATTGCATAATAATACTGAAGTCAATTGAGCTATAGATAACATAAATCATGCAACAACGACTGGTTTAATGAGTTAACTTAACTGCATAATCTGGAATGAGTCTGGAAGAGGTGCGGATATCTAGATTTCATGTTCTCCTCAGCCTCCTAAGTCGTTTCCTCTCTATTCTTGTTTCTCCACAATATCTTAACAGAAGCGACATCCTTAGTCCTCAATCTACAAGTCTGTCGATCTAATATAGCTACTAGAATCTCTTCATAGGCCAATTCCTCGATAACCTTGACATCCTCAATTGGAACAACTCGGGACGGATCCTTTATACACTTCCGTAGCATCGACACGTGAAAGACTGGATGAACGAATTCCAATTTTGAAGGCAAATCTAGCTCGTATGCCACCTGACCTATTATCCGGAGTATTCGATACAGCCCAATAAACCTCGGCTGAGCTTACCCTTTTTCCAAAACCTTATTATGCCTTTTATCGGCGAGACTTTCAGAAATACCCAGTCACCTACACTGTACTCAAGATTTCTACGCCGTACATCCGCATATGAGTTCTAGCGACTCTGAGCTATCAGCAGATGTTCTCTGATAAGTTCTACTTTCTCTTCTGACTGATGAATTATATCTGGCCCAATTAACCCTGACTCTCAAACCTTGAACCAACCGACTGGGGACCTACTTTCTGCCCATATAAGGCCTCGCAAGGTGCCATCTGGATTGCCGAGTGATAACTGTTATTCTAGGAAAACTCAAGAAGCGGTAAGTGTTCATCCCAGCTACCTCAAAAATCCAGCACACACGCTTGTAACATATCTTCGAGCGTTTGAATTGTACTTTCTATTTGACCATCTGTCTGAGGGTAGAATGTTGTACTCAGATTAACATGGGTTACCAAACCGCTCTAGAAAGACTACTAGAATCTAGATGTGAGTTGTGCACCCTATCAGAAATGATAGATATTGGGACACCGAGTAATCTGATTACCTCCCTAATATAAAGCTCGGCATAATCCTCAGCTGAGAAAGTGGTCCTGACTGACAGAAAGTGAGCTGATTTCGTCAACCTATCAAAAAATCACCCAAATAGCATAAAATTTTCTTCTAGTATGGGGTAATTCTGTCAGAAAATCCATATTAATGGCCTCCCATTTCCACATAGGAACTGTTATCTCTTGTGTCAGTCCGCCGGGTTTCTGATGTTCGGCTTTCACTTGCTAGCAATTAGGACATTGAGCTACTAATTCTGCTATATCCTTTTTCATTCCCAACAACTAGTAAACCTATTTTATATCACGATACATCTTTATTGAACCCGGGTGAAGAGAGTAATGAGAATAATGCACCTCGCCTATGATTTGCTGGCGAAGTCCTACCGCGTCTGGAACACAGAGGCGATCCCTATATCTCAAAACTCCGTCTCCAGTTATCTCAAAACCCGTTACTTCCCCTCGCCGAACCTTATCTCTAATCTGAACCAGATTAGGGTCATCGTACTACTGTTTTTTCACTTCCACAACTAATGATGATACTATTGTATTCTTAATTACTGCTCCACAGTTTCGTAAATCTACTATACGGATGGCTAAACTGGCTAACTGATGCAATTCTCGGGTTAGTTCCCATCGTTCGGGCTTCAAATATGTCAGAATCCCCATGGATTTACGACTGAGGGCATCTGCTACAACATTGGCTTTCCCTGGGTGGTACAAAATATTCACATCGTAGTCTTTCAATAGCTCTAACCAGCGACGCTGCCATAAATTGAAATCTCTCTGTGTGAAAATGTATTGGAGGCTCTTATGATTTGTGAAAATATCTATATGAACTCCTTACAGATAGTGCCTCCATATTTTAAAGGCATGAATCACCGCGGCTAATTCCAGGTCATGGGTGGGGTAGTTCTTGTCATGCTTCTTCAGCTGCCTAGAAGCATAAGCAATTACTTTACCATGCTACATCAGAACGCATCCTAACCCGACTCCTGAAGCATCACAGTATACTGCATAACCCTCTAATCCTTCTGACAAGGCTAATACTAGTGCTGAGGTCAGTCTATTTTTCAACTCCTGAAAGCTTTGTTCACATGCTTCAGTCCAGTGAAATTTAGCTGCTTTCTGAGTTAACTTGGTCAAAGATGCTGCTAAGGCAAAAAATCCTTCCACGAACCTTCTGTAATACGCAACTAACCCCAGCAAACTGCGTACCTCAATCAAAATGGTAGGTCTAGGCTATGTTTTCACTGCTTCAATTTTCTGTGAGTCTACCTAAATGCCAACATCTGACACCATGTGGCTTAAAAAGGCTACTGAATTCAGCCAAAATTCACATTTAGAAAACTTTGCATACAACTGGCGATTCCTGAGAGTTTGGAGCACTATTCGTAGGTGATCCCGATGATCTGCCTCTGAGAGGGAATATACCAGAATGTCATAAATAAATACTATCACAAACAGGTCCAGATACGACCTAAAGATGTTGTTCATCAAGTCCATGAACACAACTGGAGAATTCGTTAGCCCGAAGGACATGACTAGGAATTCCAAATGGCCATACCTAGTTTTGAAAGCAGTTTTCAGAATATCCCTCTCACGAACCCAAACCTGATGGTACCCTGACCTTAAGTCAATTTTTGAGAAATACCTTGCCCCCTGCAACTGGTCAAATAAGTCGTCTATTCTGGGAAGCGGGTACTTATTCTTGATAGTGACTTTATTCAACTGCCGCTGATCTATACACATATAGAGGGAGCCATCCTTCTTTCTCACAAATAGCACTAGCGTGCCCAACAGTGAAGTACTCGACCTGATGAAGCCCTTATGTAACAAATCTTTCAACTGTTCCTTCAACTCTCTAAGATCAGCAAGAGCCATTTTGTATGGAGGAATAGATATGGACTGAGTACCTGGTAATATATCAATTGCAACATCGATTTCCTATTCTGAGGGAATACCAGGTAGCTCATCTGGAAAATCATTGACTACTGGAATAGACTGAAGAGTTTGATGATCTTGGGCAGATTTATATGCCCAAGTGATACTCAAAAGTATCATTTTCGCCTTGTTTATCTAGCAATGTGTATACGTTTTCATGTAATTGGTAATAAAATGTGAATTTATACTAACAAACATGATTAGCATTGTTTTGTAGGTAAAATGTGATTTCGGGAAGCTAAAATGCATGTTGGATGATATCGGAGTTGGACTTGGATGCGAGCAAGGAACAAGGCATTGGACTGCACAAATTAAAGGAGCTCCGCGATGGAGTCGTGTCATGCTACCATCGCGGAGGCATTCTGCCTGGAGGGTGAAAATTCACCAATTTCCAGTGGAGGTTCGCGTCTGCTCCGTGGCACGGTGGCTAGCCTCCGCGTTGCACGCCGTGCCACGTTGGTGTTTGTTTTCCTGGACCCCCAATTCCAGTGAGGGTCCGCGTTCACGGCGTGTCACGGAGGCAGTGCTCCGCGATGCACTCCGTGATACGTTGCTCATTATTCCGGGAAACGTTGCTCATTATTCCGGGAAAAATTCCCACTAGTATAAATAGAACACTTAAGTTTATTTTTCATAATTCAGACTTGGTGGAGCAAGGACGTGGGTTACAGACAGTTGAGGGACGAAAAGTTTAGGGTTTTTTCTCTCTTTCTTTCTTCTCTAATTCAATTGTTTGTATGATTAACACTTGTTTTAGGATGATTAATCCACAAATGAGTGGCTAATTCCCTTCCTTGCTGAGGTTTGAACACTTGTGATGAATTTTGATTATTAATTATATGGTTTTTCATCTTTTTCTTCCATGTTGTTCTATTAATTCTTGTTCTTACTGCATTGGTGTGTGGCCTACATTAATGTACATCTAAAAAGTCCGATTTCACTCGAGAGAGCACGAAATTGGAAAGTTGTGAATTAATAGGATATTGTTCTTTACTTGATTTGGGAAAATTAAGTTTTGATGTGCTTTCCTGATAGAAATATACTTGAAAGTCGTATTAGTCAATTTAGAAACCGGAATTGTATGGCTAGAACATGAATTGCATTTGATCATAGAAATGTAGACGGATGGTTCATGATTCTTAAGTGAGATTAAATACGAGAGTTTTAATCTCTTGGCAATTGTTCTTGGCTAGCAACAGGAAGAAAATATTAACCAATCTATGATGATAATCAGTTTCATTACATGTTCTTTAACCTCGGCATGCTTTTATCCATAGTCCAAATTCAAAGTAGATACTTGTTTGTAGTTTAGTATAAAATTTATAAAACAAATTATTCAATTTTTGGTTATTTAGTTGTCAACATATTTAGAAGTAAAAATATAGTATACTTGATTAAATTGCACTTATCCCAAGTCTCTGTGGGATCGATACTTGGCTTACTAAAGCCACTTACTACTTGTTCGACCACGTGCACTTGCGTGTCGGTTTTATAACCCCAACAAACGCACCGAACAAGTTTTTGGCGCCGTTGCCGGGGACTTGGCAATTGGTGAATTTGTTTTAAGTGTTAATTTTACTGTATTTTTATTTTTTTCCTTAAGTGTTGACAACTTGGTCTTAGCCTGTATTTTGCAGACTTAATTGTTGTGAACACTGGCAAGAGACAAAGAGCTGGTGGAATCTTATATAGAGCCTGAACGTATATTTCACAGTAAATGGAGAGAAGCTCTACAAAGAAAGCTGCAGTTGCTCAGACAGACCATTATGGAGCAACAAAATCCACCGGTAGTAAGGGCAGTGTTAGTGCCTGAAGAAACAGCAGCAAGGCCGGTTCGCGAGGTGGCAATCCCACATGCCAACAATGTTACATCCAGTATCCACAAACCAGAGCCTGGAGGGAGATTTGAACTCAAGCAAAATATGGTGCACTTGTTGCACACAAGCGGGTAATTTACCGGTCTCCCTCATGAAGACCCACAACAGCATCTTCAAAACTTTTTGGAGATAAGTCACACTTATATACCTGCTGGAGTGTCACCTGATTATGTTAGGCTTACATTATTTCCATTCTCATTACTCGGAGAAGCCAAGAGGTGGTTGAAAGCTGAGCCACCAAATTCTATTTCAACGTGGGATGATCTTGCACGGAAGTTCTTGATAAGGTTTTTTCCCTCTGGTAAAACAGCAAGACTTAGAAGTCAAATTCTAAGTTTCAAACAGAGGGAGGGAGAAAATTTATATCAAGCCTGAGAGAGATTTAAATCCATGTTGCGGGACTATCCTCATCATCATCAGTCTAATGACGTGTTGGTGCACACATTTATTGAGGGTTTGGAACCCCATACAAAAATTTTGCTAGATTCAGCAGCTGGAGGGCAAGCACTGGAAAAGACTTATGAGGAGCTGTACACCTTGCTAAACCGGATTTTACAAGGCAATCCAGAATGGAATGCTGATTCATCACGAGGTGGAACAAGGAAAGCAGCAGGAGTGCTTGAAGTGGATGGATTTACGGCTATCGCTGCACAGATAGCTGCCTTGCAAATTCAATTGAACAACCACTTCAGCAACATGGCATTGAACCAGCCTTCAGCTCCAGTTAATGCAGTCCAGCAATTGTGGTGTGAAGTGTGTGGAAGCAGTGAGCCCTCAGCTGAGTGCTGTGGAGCAAATCCTGACTCAGTAAACTTTGTGGGTAATGCACAAAGAAATCACCAGTAGTATGGTAGTAGCTACAATTCAAATTGGAGGAATCATCCTAATTTCTCATGGGGTAGCAACAACCATCAAGGCTAAAGTTCGGGTCAGGGTGTGCAGAGGAATCAAGGAGGGAAACAGAACTACCAATCTCAATTCAGAAATAACAATGCACCTCCTCCACCACCATCACCCATCATTGAGGAGATGTTCAAGACCATGATCGCTAACCAAGCACAATTGCAGGCTGACTATGTTAAATTGGCAGCCGAAGTGAAAAATAACCAGTTAGCGACCAAGGCTCTTGAGTATCAATTTGGGCAATTTGCTAGTGCCCAAAATACAAGGCCTAGAGGAGGACTGCCAAGCGACACGGATCCGAATCCCAAGAAGGTAAATGTAGTGACCACAAGGAGTGGTTTGCAGCTGAAGGAGGTGGAACCAGAAAGACCACCTCAAAATTTGGGAGCAGCAGAAGTTGAGGGGGAGCAAAGTTCGGAAAGGGGGAAGACCAAAGAAGCTGAATCAGAAAGACCTCCACCCCCATTCCCTCAACGACTCAAGAAACACAAAGAGGAGGCATGTTTCAAGAAATTCATGGAGGTGCTTAAACAAGTACATGTTAACTTACCTCTTGTTGATGTCTTGCAGGGAGTGCCTAAATATGCCAAATACATAAAGGAAATCGTGGCAAACAAAAGTCGTTTGACTGAGTATGCTATGGTGGATTTAACTGAGGAGTGCACTTCCCGGATCCAAAATAGACTGCCCACAAAGCTAAAAGACCCTGGAAGTTTTACTATCCAGCTTACTATTGGCCAGAGCATCCGAGCTCGTGGATTGTGTGACCTGGGAGCGAGCATAAATCTGATGCCATCTTCAGTATTCAGAAAGTTGGGTCTAGGGAGTCCTAGACCTACAACCGTAATCTTGCAGTTGGCGGATCGATCCTTAGCTAGGCCGGATGGAATTGTTGCGGATGTTCTAATGCAAGTTGGCTCCCTAATTTTCCTGGTAGATTTTATTCTTTTGGATTTTGAACCAGACGCGGAAGTCCCATTTATTTTGGGACGACCCTTCTTGGCAACCAGGAAAGCATTAATCGATGTAGCTGCGGGGCAACTGACAATGCGAGCACACGACAAGGTAGAAGTGTTCGATGTGTATAAAGCACCCAAGCTCCCGATGGTGAATGAAGAACTCTCGGTGATCAATGTGATTGATCATGGTAATGCTAAGCAGCTGAAGCATTCCCGAGAGTTAACGGGAAGACCACCGGATAGGTGTAAGCACTACTGGGGGGAGGACAATGATCGTGAGAAATCATCCATCACCCTAGCGGACAATTGAGCTTAAATGACGTCGAGCCGAGATGGTAAACCAGGCGCTGCACGGGAGGCAACCCGTGAAAATTTTTTTCTTTCATTTTGCAAAGTGTAAATAGATTTTTCTTTTTCTTTTTCTTGATTTATTACAAAATTTTTCATTTTAGTTAGTATTTTTTATTGTTAGTTAGGTGAAACCTATTATGCTAACCAATTTTATTTAGTGAGATGATTTTCAGGTCAAACGGAGAAAAATGTGCACGGAATCGTGAAGGAAAAGGCGAGGTATGAAAAATTAATAAAATGTAGAAGACAGTGATCTGGGGCGATAGCTCCGTGTCACGGAGGAGGACCTCCGCGTTACCCTCCGTGACACGTTGAGGTATAACCCGGAAATTTTAAAATTTCCAGAAAGCTATCGTTATGGCTCCGTGTCACGGAGGCAGTGCACCGCGATGCACTCCGTGACACGTTGCCGTGTAAATTGTGACGGGTCACACCGGGTTGCCGGGTGACCCGCGTGTTTTTCTACTTTTTAAACCCCGAATTCTCCCCTTTTCCCCTCATTTTCATTTTCCTCCGCGACCAAACGTCCCAAAATCCCTCTCCCATCAACGTGCCACGACTTAAGGCAACAAATTACCAAGTTTTCTTCGCTTATTCAACTACAAGGTATGTTTTTCGATTCTCTCTCAAGTTTTTGTCGATTTTATTCGAAATTAAGCATGGGAGGTGAGATAAATCGCCCTAAGTCAAAATTAAGCATGAATTCGAGTTATTTGTTGATTGATAAATGTTCGAATTATCATTTTGATTGTTTGAACTTGTTGAGTGCATAAATTATTCGAATTTGATGGAAGAAATCAATTCTAGGGCTCGTTGTTGAATGTGAAGTGGGTAATGTGTTGAAATCATGAATTGTATGCCGGGTTGTACGTGTTGAATGGGTTGAATCGTTGTACAAATTGTTTGAATGTTAATAGACGACGAATTCTCAGGTTTGGGGAAAATGTTGAAATTCGTTCAAATTTGGTTGGTTGGATAGGTTCATGTGTATAGCATTTTTGTTGTTATTTTTGTTTCTTTGTTTTGTCTTTGCTAAGTGCGAGAGTTAAAATGTTTGCGATGGTAGTCATTGTGATTAGCTGTACGAAGTCTGAGTAGTACGCAGAAGTTATACCGTTGAATTTTCTTTTTAAACGCACTAAGCATGATTGTATAGCTGGTTGTTTTGTGTAAATAAAGTTATTCTTGCCATAGGTTATCACTGTAGCTGAGGACTAAGTGTGGGGTAATTTAGCGTAACCCGACCTTAGCCGAAGTTAATATTTATTTAGCTTAACATTGCGATTGTTGACTTGTGTTGACAGGCAAAATGGCAAGCAGGCAAGATAAAGGTAAGGGTGCATCAACTTCAGGCACCGGAAGAAAGCGACTAAGACTGGGCACAGCAGTCCCAGCTGCACCAGCAGTTCTACACGGCTAGCGCCGCCAATACGGAACGAGATGGTTGACCGATGAGGGGAAAAAGTGGTATGCCAAGCACAAAGAGAACAAATATTTCCCCGAGGAGCATATAGCACGGGAGCCATTGGCACAGGAGTTCCCCAGAATAGTTCAACGGATCGAGGCTGCTGGGCTCGGTTTCATATTTCAGGAGCCCAAAGAATGCAACCTGCACCTGGTCCGGGAGTTCTATGCAAATTGGAACCCGTCAATAAGAAGTCACACCATCAAAATCAGAGGGCAGATAGTCACTTTGGAGCCCCACCAGCTAAATGCCATCATAGGAGCGCGGGACACAGACGCCCACGTTCTCCGCCAGCTGAACATTACCCCACCGTATGCCGACATCAAACGCACACTGTGTGGGGCCCGATCTACAGCTAGATGGAGCAGGCACAAGGAAAGGGGCTACCACCAGACTCTGCCATATTCTCAGATGAACAGGGAAGCCCAAATCTGGCTGAAGATAGTCTGCTCGTGCCTAATCCCAGGGGTACACATGACTGATGTGACCCGGGACCGTGTTTGCCTGGTGTACGCCCTGATGAAAGGGCTGGAGATTAATGTCGGGGTGGTCATCATATCCGCCATGAAGAGAGCCCGATTGCACCAGGGCCACAGGTATGGTTTCGGTGGACTACTCACCACCTTTCTCCGGGACCTCGATGTTGAGGAGGAGGCCCTCGATTATATCCTGCAGTAGGAGCGGCGGGCCTTGGATGTGACCAAAACTAAGGCTCCCGACACCACCCACGGGCCAGTGCTGACACTTGTCGAGCGACATGCTCGTGATGACCAGTATATGGCGCGGATGTATCGGATGCAGATGCTCCAGCTAAGGATCGGTGGGAGACCAGCCACGGAGGAGGAACTATGGAAGCTCAAGCTATATTACCCGTTTGGCGAAAATTCCAGGGCTCTATGCCGAGTGGGGCCAGCCTTTGTAGAGCCCACTAATGATGGCGTCCCGACGGACGAGGAGACACGTCGGGAGGACTCCGATGTGGAGTCCGATGACGACGATGGAGGCGACTCGGATATGGGAGACGAGGCAGCAGCACCTGATGAAAAAGTGGAATACTTTGAATGATCAGGGAGTTCCACCACCCGCTTTTGTGCTATTTAATTTTTGTGAACACTGGGGACAGTGTTCGGTTTAAGTGTGGGGTGGGAGTAGTTAGGTGCTAGGCTGGGCTGGTTTGTTTGTATGTTCTCCTTTGCCATTTTGTATGTTATGTTTCCCTGTGTTTGTGAATGTTCAATCTGTTCTGTATTTGTAAATATTTGTGGAATTGATGTGTGTTGTGGAATGTTGCCAGCTGATTCTGTAAAAATTTTTGTAAATATTTTTGCTTATCGAAATGATCGATATTTGTTAAAAAATTTTTGAAAATATTTTTTTCATATTTAAAATATTTTATAAATAATTTTTCTATTGAAATGATCGATGTTTTTCAAAATTCTTCAACTTTTTAATTTTGGGTTTCTCGGCGTTTGTTTTCGGTTGTTTTACCGAGAAGGGTCCCATTGAACCGACGTCGTAGTTAGTGACCGTTCTCTATGATGGAAGGATGACGACCGTCTTAAGGGAAATGTAGTCGGTAGGAGTAGTTTATTTTAATTTATTTTCAGTTTTTTTTGGTGGATTGCATCCCAGAACCTGTAGTTACTATATGGTTGTGAAATGTTGGTTACGTGTTGTACCTGATATTCAAAATGCAAAGGTGATTCGTATGAAAGCTTGCAATCTTGTATATATGTTGAGATACCTGGGCTGTAGAGTTCGATTCGGTGTGATTGAGGCTTTATGTTTGAATTCATGTAATTAGCTGATTGAAGAGTCTGTGAATACATCTTGAATCGAGCATGTGCATAAACTGTGAAGTGAGGTGTTGTTATTCCATGCTATTGTGAAGTGTCTAGAACTTGCCTGGTGTGTGTACAAAACGAAATGAAGGAGGTGTATTGTAGGAAAGGATGTAGGCATTTCTTTGTTTTAACCGAGAGTTTCTATGTTTTCTTGTTATACTCCCCCTGTCTGTGATTGTATACCCTAGTCAGCCCGTTGAGCCTTTAGCCGACTATTTCTATCTTTTGTCCAAAAAGTATAAACCGAGCTTAATTCTTTCTTTTCATTAGCCGTAAAGTCTATACAAAACTCTTAAGCGCTTAAGAAGAGAGAATAATTTATCCAAAGTGTCAAAGAGTGAGAATGGTGAAAAGAAAAAGAAAAGCAAAGAGAGGGAAGAAAAGAAAAGGTTGAAGGTGCACTGGTTATAAATAGACGATAATGAAGGTGCATGAATAATCTTTGTTATTGTGTCAAGTGTGCTTAATGAAATGGGCCATACTAAAGTAAATCATCAAGAATGGGATGATGAAAAAAGAAAAAAGAGAAACAATGTCCATGAGTTGATGGGAATGTGTTGAAAAGGCGCTTAAGGATGCTAGTGGTTATTATTGGCTAATTCAATATATACTAGTTCCATAGCTTCCATTACAACCCATTAAAGTCCTACGTGATCTTACATTGCATTTCTTTATATTAGTGGAGTAATACACTAAGGGCAAGCTTATGGGTCATGACATGATGCATGTGAATTCTTTTGGGAGAGAGAGTGAAATTGTTTTTAGATGCCCCTACTTGAATGTTTGTGTGTCACATGAGCAAAAAGTCGAAGATTCTCTTGAGTTGTGAGGGCACATGCTTGATGAAAGATTGATTTTCGTTTCAGATATCTTGATTAGCTGATTTGCATGAGTTTGCCAATATCGAGAGTCGATTCTTAAAGTCTAGGAAGTCTTAATGTATGGAAGGTCATTGCATTGGTAAGACCATGCATGTTTTCTTGATGATTTGCAATATTGAATGATCGGTATGACCGTAGCTTAAATTGTCGCACTATAGTAGTGAAGGTTGGGATGTAAATTGCATGAATTGTATGTTTGTTATTCGAGGACGAACAAGGATTTAAGTGTGGGGTAAGTGATCTTGGGCAGATTTATATGCCCAAGTGATACTCAAAAGTATCATTTTCGCCTTGATTATCTAGCAATGTGTATACGTTTTCATTTAATCGGTAATAAAATGTGAATTTATACTAACCAACATGATTAGCATTGTTTTGTAGGTAAAATGTGATTTCGGGAAGCTAAAATGCATGTTGGATGATATCGGAGTTGGACTTGGATGCGAGCAAGGAACAAGGCATTGGACTGCACAAATTAAAGGGGCTCCGCAATGGAGCCGTGTCACGCTACCATCGCGGAGGCATTCTGCCTGGAGGGTGAAAATTCACCAATTTCCTGTGGAGGTTTGCATCTGCTCCGTGGCACGGTGGCTAGCCTCCGCATTGCATGCCATGCCACGTTGGTGTTTGGTTTCCCGGACCCCCAATTCTAGTGAGGGTCCGCGTACACGGCGTGTCACGGAGGCAGTGCTCCGCGATGCACTCCGTGACACGTTGCTCATTATTCCGGGAAGAATTCCCACTAGTATAAATAGAACACTTAAGTGTGTTTTTCATAATTCAGACTTGGTGGAGCAAGGACATGGGTTACAGGCAGTTGAGGGACGAAAAGTTCAGGGTTTTTTCTCTCTTTCTTTCTTCTCTAATTCAATTGTTTGTATGATTAACACTTGTTTTAGGATGATTAATCCACAAATGAGTGGCTAATTCCCTTCCTTGCTGAGGTTATGAACACTTGTGATGAATTTTGATTATTAATTATATGGTTTTTCATCTTTTTCTTCCATGTTGTTCTATTAATTCTTGTTCTTACTGCATTGGTGTGTGGCCTACATTAATGTACATCTAAAAAGTCCTATTTCACTCGAGAGAGCACGAAATTGGAAAGTGGTGAATTAATAGGATATTGTTCTTTACTTGATTTGGGAAAATTGAGTTTTGATGTGCTTTCCTGATAGAAATATACTTGAAAGCCATATTAGTCAATTTAGGAACCGGAATTGTGTGGCTAGAACATGATTTGCATTTGATCACAGAAATGTAGATGGATGGTTCATGATTCTTAAGTGAGATTAAATACGAGAGTTTTAATCTCTTGGTAGTTGTTCTTGGCTAGCAACAGGAAGAAAATATTAACCAATCTATGATGATAATCAGTTTCATTACATGTTCTTTAACCTCGGCATGCTTTTATCCATAGTCCAAATTCAAAGTAGATAATTGTTTGTAGTTTAGTATAAAATTTATAAAACAAATTATTCAATTTTTGGTTATTTAGTTGTCAGCATATTTAGAAGTAAAAATATAGTATACTTGAGCAAATTGCACTTATCCCAAGTCTCTGTGGGATTTATACTTGGCTTACTAAAGCCACTTACTACTTGTTCGACCACGTGCACTTGCGTGTCAGTTTTATAACCCCAACAAACGCACCGAACATTTGATATTTTGCTTGAACATCCTAAACTCTTACAATATGATAAATACATCCTTTCTCTATCAATTTTCTTGCCAGAAGATAGGAAATAAACCTACCTTTTAGTGTGTCTGCACTACCTTTCAATTCCCGTAAAACCTCCCCCGGAAAGTGGAACCGGACAGTCTTGGTCCAACATTCAACATTGGTGTAGCATGGCGCTAGACAATCCATACCTATAATAGCATCAAAATCAGTCATTTTTAATTCTATCAAATCTGCTAAAGTCCGATGACCAGCAACCTCTACTGTGCACCCTCGGTAGACCCTCTTAGTTATGATGCAATCACCGACGGCTGTAGACACTGAACAAAGTCGCTGAAGCAATTGTTGTGTAATACCGAACTTTCAAGCCACTAATGGGGTAACATAAGAAAAGATGGATCCTAGATCTCTCAATACATAAACAGAATTAGAGTAAATGTCTAGCATACCTATGACCACATCCAACGACGACTCTAACTCCTGTCGTCCCGGTAAGGCATAAGTGCGATCTGGACCGGTACTTGAGCTAGATGCCCCTAATCTGCCTCATCCTTTGCTGACTAGAGCTGACAGCCTATGCCCTGTTGGAGATGCTGGGGTACGTGACCCTACTGAAGGTCTATCTTGCCAATCCCGATCACACCGGCCCCTGGCTGGACAATCCCTCATCTGAACCCTCCTATCCACAGGTATAACATGTTGTGGAACCATACCTACATGCCCCGGAGTGACGTCGGCTGCAAATAGGACAAAGCGGCACAGTGAATCTACTCTACTCTACTCCCCTCTACTGTTGTGGACCTGTTGATCGTGAGTTCTCGACGATTCCTGTCTGTCCCCAACAACCAGATCCACTCCCCTACTGCTATTGTGGGGGTGGGGGTCTGGAGATCTTCCTAAAAATCATGTCCTAGGTCCACCCTGGAACTCTATCTGCATGTCACTACGTTTAGCCCTGTGGCGCTGCTCCTGATCTGCCCTCCTTATCTCTCGTTGCCACTGTCTGATCCCTTCAATGTTCTAAGAAAAATCCTGGATAGGGGAAATATCCATATCCTCTCGTAAAGTGGCCATAATATAGGTCTCCACATATTCTAGATTAAGCCCCATAATAAACCGATTCACCCTAGCCAGATGGTATCCACAAAAGCTTGTGCATATCGGGCGAAGGAGTCAAATATCATAGGGTACTCCTAGACACTCATCGGCCCCTGCTCTAGATGTAGAAACTGATCAACCTAGGCTTGCCTAATTTCTCATGGTAGGTAGTGATCCACAAAAGCCTCTGAGAAGTTGGGCCAAGTCAGAGGGGAAACATCTCTCCCTCAGGACCTCTCCCAACTCTCGTACGATAGTACTGCGATGTACCGTAGCCGGAATACCGCTAACTCAACTGACTCTGCAGGTGTAACATACATTACCCTAAAGATCCACTACATCTGATCCAAGAAATCCTGAGGATCCTCCTCCTGGTCCATCCTGGTAAACTACAGGGGACTCAATGCAATGAATTCCTAGACCCTCGAACTACCAAGCCCTTCTGAAGGCTCCGCGACTATGGGTGCCATTGGCTGACAATGTACAACCATCATCTGAGCTAGAATCACAACAACACTCCTAACCTCCTAATCTGATGGTACTGGTATAGAAACTGCTGGAGGCGGTGCTGTCACATTTGCTGCTCCGAGCGGCTCCTGACGTGGTGGAGAGTGTTGCGGAGGACAAGATAAAGTCTCCTTGTCGCCCTCAGACCGGGCAAACTCTGACAGAGACACCCTGCTAGTGCCTTCCCCTACTGCAACATCCAATCTTCTACCAATTGTTGTATGTCGTGGGTCTGTCATTTCTCTATAGATAAAAGAATATGCTAAGCTTAGGGACTCAACCCTATACTGTGCATCTCTATAACACCACTGGTTAAGAAGAAAGAGTAACTATACTATCATGCCTCACAGCCTCCTACCTAATGAATGTGGTGCACAACACATAGATAAGACTCTACTTAGCATGACTTGCAGACTCCCTGGGATATGACCTCCTTTGATACCAAGTTTGTCATGCCCCACCTTGGGAGGCATGACTGGCACCTGGTGCCCTACTAGTATCTGAACTGACTGAGCAGACTGAGCCTAAGCACTTCTATTGTAGGGATGACACTAACCATTAAATCAAGAAAAGAACGGGCTATATCTCAGCTGTAAATACAGCCTCCTGCCGAAAAGGCCTTATAGCCATCTGAGAAAGAAAACAGCTAATAAGAAACAAGCAATAATAGGGATTCCTTGCGGGCTGACAAGGCCACCATGAGGTCTAGTTATGACTGTAAAGTAAACCCGATGCTAAGCTAAACTATGGCCGACAAGGCCACTAACCTGTCAGCTAAACTAGGCCTCACACGGCTAGCATGTAAGCTTAAAAACATATATGGGTCCCACAAGACCAACACATTCTCTAAAGCACATATAGGCCCCACATGACCAGTAACAGCTAACTACAGGGGAATAGAAATGATCTACAAGACCCTAGGAGTAATATGATGGTCGGGATAGGGTCCCGACCTACCCAAAATATGTATAATCAAAAAGGAATAAACCTTCCGGCTATAAGATCTGGAAGAAAGCAGACAACTTTTCTACTAATCCTTCCTGGAGGCCAAGAGGGACCTGTGCCTCATCTATCTGCACCTGCAAGCACGTAATGCAGTGCCCCAGAAAGGTCGTCAGTACAATGCATGCTGAATATGTAAGGTGATAACTGTAAATGATTGAAATAAAGAAGTAGAACTAATATTAATTGAAATGAAGGAATAATGATCGTACTTTAGTAATAGGACGTCTTGCTATCTAATTATTAACAAATAAAGCAAACATAACCCTTACCTGGCCCCAATAAGCCGGAAGGCACAACAAGCATAGGATAACCCACTTGGGGCCCTCACAATCCCTAGTGAGTACACTTCAGTCTATACACCCCTATCCGAGATCACACTGGCTCAACTACAGGATATAGTCGTCCTACCAATCCCTTGGGTCTACAACTGAGCTCGTTCGGCCCCTGACTATAAATGTATCTAAGTCTGGTAGACTCCTAATATCTGCACCGCGGGCACCAGGCTCGACGACAGTGTATATAAGGCCAACCACAACATATAAGGACATGGAATCCCATTTTCATCCCTGGCGGAGGGCATTCCGCTCCGTAGAGCAACGTTATCTCGCCCCTGGCGGGCGTTGACATAGCTAATAACATTGGGGTCGGTCGTGAAGGCTATACAGGTATAATCCATCCCAAACTAATATGGAATACTGGCCTCACCTCATGAAAAAAACTAATCTTATTGGACATTCTTCTGGCAATCTTACTAGGACTCAAACTGAGCTATCATGCTAAGGAAACCAACTTGCTGAAGGAAACTGTCTTAACATACCTCATTTGCGGATTACTACTTAACTGACGAGATTCATCTCGTATTCAATAGCTCTTCTCAACTACAATCATATTATTGGAAGAATGACGCTAGCTACAATACTAAATTGGAAGAAAATGATAACTTTATATATAAATATTAACTATATTTCAACCTGACGCATCATGGTTGAAAGCTCATAATTTCTCGAGAATATAGAAGGGAGAAATGCTTAATTTAAGCCTTTGATCATAGTAATACTACTTTGGAGAAATTCCAATAACTCTAGCTCGGCGGGGTTATGATTCACCGGGCAAATTTCGTGAAACTAACTCTATAGCAATGCTCTCTACAACCTTAAATTTAAATACCCAAAGTTAATGTGAATTCGGGCAGCTTTTCGTAGCGTAAAAGGAAGATTTATACCTGGTTTCTTCGTACTCCCTCGTGTCTGGCCGTGTATATATTAAATATTAACTAAAATTCAAAGGAGGGAACATATATATACTTGATGTGGTGGACAGGGGTCAATGGCACAGACCCCAA
This sequence comes from Datura wrightii, assembly GCA_035772735.1. NCBI lineage: Eukaryota > Viridiplantae > Streptophyta > Magnoliopsida > Solanales > Solanaceae > Datura > Datura wrightii. Next base: position 154,388,409 of record JASDFA010000018.1, read on the forward strand.
TACGCCATTTTACGGGCGTTCCATGGAGCCCAACACGGAGGAGAAAGGTCCGTGCCACGTTGCCCCTTTGGGCAGTTGGCCCGACCTCCTCTTGCGCGGTCTCGACTCCATGCTCATCCGACTTTTCCCTGGGCCCCTTTCTCGTACGTATTATCTTCTAAAACTCTTAACCAATGTACAAATAGGCCATCTAAACATTATCAACTTATGGGGTGTAACGCATATTCTGTCCATCATTTCTCAACGAAGCTGAAGCATCGTCTAATGACGAAGCTGACTGATACATACCTACATAAATCTCAAATCATAACATGAGGAGCCTTGGCTCAAATCATACCACAAGCCGAACATAATTGGGAGTCTAGGCTCCAAAAACATGTGGCAAGGTAATTCATGAAATCATAAAAAACATACTTGATCATATGGGCCCTCCCAATACTTAACATGCTTGAAATCAACTTGATTTTCTTGAAAACATGAACATAGACATGGGTAACTTGAAAAATGCTTTTCTCATAAACATCTCATCATATTTGAACATACATATCATAATCTAAACTTGCCATGAAGTTCCATGAATGGGCAATTTAAATTGTAAAACTTGAAAATATAAATTTGTAATTTAAAACATTGTAAAACTTTCCCATGAATCATAATTCAACCATTGATAGAACTTGGAGAATTTACATATTTGGGTTAAAACCCCATAGATTCATCAATAAGGATTTCGTGAAATAGAGAGGGATTGGGCATGGGTGTGGACTATTGCAACCATTCATAGCCTTACATACCTTAACAATTCTAATTTCACCACTTCCTTGATTTCCCAATGACTTCCTTGATTGCCCATTGAGAATTAAGGAAGAACTTTAAGAAACTAGACTTGATCACCTCTCGACCCTTCTTATCTTGCATGCATGGATTAGGATAGACTTAGAATGACTTAACCCTTCTTAAAACACTCTATTAAAAGCTTAAAATGATGTAGTTTAGGCCTTTGGAAATTAGGAATTACTGAATAGCCCTTATAAAATTCGCAGGGAAAAACATATTGCCAGTCCCAATGAGGGATTGAACAGATTGTGGTGTGGGCGACGAGTCGTCGTCTGCCACTCATTGTCTACACTATCAAAAACCTTTTGATGGTCACCACAAGGGAGACCACGACTCATGGCATACCCAACAAACCGTGGTGATGACCCTTTAGGTACACTATCGAATTTATTCTTCCTTCATATCACCCTTAACGGGGGTGACCTAAAGAATCATGGGGTTTACCATGACTCATGGTACCAAACGTGATCAGCCTAAACCTGAATTTTCCAAGAGAGGTCTTCACACAAGTCACTTAATGACCGTGGTGTTCCTGACGACTCATCATGTGACCTGGTGTAGAAAATCCTATTTTCTTTATTTCAACTCTCAGGTCTGATCATAGAGTTTTTGGGGTATTACATATATACCAACCACTAGATGCATAATTCTAAAAACCCTAGTTCCACAGCCCCCTAGCATGGGTACTCCAGGCAGAGTTCAGAGGGGCTATTCAAATACTCACTCAGCAAGTGGCTGCTCAGTCTGGCCATTAGAACTCAGCACCAGCTAGCTTTAGTTCCTATGACTCAGGAGAATTAATGAATAGGTAGTTCTTGAGGATGAATCCTCCTGTATTCACAGGATTTAAGGTTGATGTAGACCCTCAAAACATTATTAATGAAATCCAGATAATTCTAAAGGTAATGCACAACACAAAGATGGAGGGAGGTGAGTTTGCATTTTATCAGCTCAAGGATGTTGCTAATGTGTGGTATGACTAGCGGGAGCAAGGGAGAGTGACAATGAATCCCCAACAACTTGGGATAGTTGTGAAAAAGCATTTCGGAACCACTTATTCCCTTGGAAGATGAGAGAGGCAAAGGCAGAGGAGTTTGTTAACTTGAGCAAGGCACAATAAGTGTAAAGGAGTACAACTTTAAGTTTATCAATCTATCTAGATATGCCCCAAAGATGGTACCTTATATGAGTGCTGGAATGAGGAAATTTGTGTTTGGGTTGGGCAAGCATGTGAAGACGGAGTGTAAGGGCTCTCTATAGATTAGTTACATGGATATTTCTATACTCATGGTCTATGCTCAGCAATTAGAAGAAAATAAGCAGAAGGACCGGAAAGAGCACGAGTAAGAGAGCCAGGATAATGGGTAATGTGACCACCAAGTAGAAGAATGGAAATGGAAACAAGTCCTTCTTCAAATAGGGGTCCTCTGAACCTACACAACTAGCTTCTAATGTTCCAGCACCAGTTAAAAAAATGATTATAGTTCTCAAGAATAGAAAGCCCCGCAATATCCACCTTGTGGAAAGTGTGGCAATGTCCACTTAGGTATGTTTCATGTGGGTAGATATGGATGTTATGGGTGCGGCCAGCAGGGCTATTTCTTAAGAGATTTTCCATCCTGATAAGGTAATAGGGGTAACAGATCTCAGTCTATTCCCTTAGTAGGCAGAGTTTCCTAGAAGGGCACTACTTCAGGAGCAGAAAGAGGTTAGAACCATTTGTATGTGATGTTTAGTCGCAAGGATCAAGAGAACTCCCCAAACATTGTCACTGGTATGGTAAAAGTCTTCTCCATCAATGTATATTCTTTACATGATCCATGTGCTACTCTATATTTTTTGACTTCTTCTATCGCAGTTAAGTATGGAACCTCCCCGAAACAACTCTTAGAGCCTTTGAGTATTTTTACTCTTATTAGTGAATCTGTTCTGGCTAAGAAAATCTATAAAAATTGTACAATTGCAGTCCATCATAAAGAAACCACAGCTAATCTAGTAGAGTTAGACATTAAGGGATTTGATGTTATTCAAGGCATGGATTGGTCTTCTTCTAGTTATGCCATAGTTAACAATAGGACTCTGGTAGTAGATTTTTGATTTACGAAAGAGCCAGTCTTAGTTTGGGAGAGTAGTCCCATTATGCCTAAAGGTCATTTCATTTCATACCTTAAGTATAGGTGGTTAATCTCTAAGGGGTGCATCTATCATTTAGTGAGGGTGAAAAAGTTTAATGCTGAGGCACCATCACTTAAGTCAGTTTCAGTTGTGAATAAGTTTGCAAAGGTCTTCTTAATTGATCTTCTCGGAGTCCATCTAGATAGGTAAATAGTTTTTAGGATAGATGTTCTCCTTGATACTCAGCCTATCTCAATTTCGCCATATAGAATGGATCCAGTTGAGTTAAAGGAGTTAAAAGACTAGTTGAAAGATCTTCTAGACAAAGGTTTCATTTGCCCAAGTGTTTCACCTTTAGGTTCTCCAATCCTCTTTGTGCATAAGAAGGATAGCACTATTAGAATATGTATTGATTACCGGTAGTTGAAAAAGGTCAACGTCAATCATAGATATATCCTTCCTACAACTGATGACTTATTTGACCATCATCAGGGTGCCAAGTGTTTCTTGATTATACATCTCAAGTCGGGGTATCATAAGTTGAAAGTGAGGGAGTTTGATATTCCAAAGAGAACTTTCAGGACCAGGTATTGTAATTTTAAGGTTGTGGTTGTTATGTCCTTTGGTTTGATTAACGCTACTATAGCATTGAGGGACCTCATAAACAGAGTATTTAAGACATAACTGGACATGTTTTTTATTGTGTTTATTGATGGCATCTTGTTTTACTCCAAGAGTAAGGAGGAGCATGCTAGTAACCTCAAAATACTCATGAAAAAACTTAAGGACAATGAGTTATTTGCAGATTTCTCTACGTGTGAAATTCTGTTGAATTCAATGGATTTTTTAGGCCATACAGTCTCTAGCAAGGGTATTAAGGTCGACTCTTAAGAGATTGAGGCTGTAAAGAGTTGGCCCAAGCCTACAAACCCAACTAATATTAGGAGTTTCTTGGGTTAGCTAGTTACTACAGGAGATTTGTAGAAGGATTTTCAACAATTTCTACTCTGTTAACTATGTTGACCTAGAAGAGATTCAAATTTCAATGGTCTGAAGCTTGTGAGAAAAGCTTTTAGGAATTGAAGACTTATTTGACTACTGCTCTAATGTTGACCCTACCATAGGGTATAAATTGCTTCATTGTATAGTGTGATGCTCCATAGTAGGTGTTGACTATGTACTGATGCAAAATGGTAAGGTTATAGATATCCCTCTAGAAACCTTAAGATCAATGAGAAGAACTATTGGACTCATGATCTAGAGTTGGAAGCTGTAGTATTTGTATTGAAGATTTGACACCACTATCTCTATGGTGTGCATGTTGATGTGTTTACAAACCACAAGAGCCTTGCAATATGTGTTCAGCCAAAAGGAATTGAATTTGATACAGAGAAGTTGATTGAGTTAATAAAGGACTATGAGATGAGTATTTCTACCATCCAAGTAAGGCTAATGTATTTGTTGATGCTCTTACCAAGCTATCTATAGGAAGCATCGTTCATATAGATGAGGAAAAGAGAGTTAGCAAAGGTGGTGCACATACTTCCACACTTAGGAGTCCATCATTAGACTTTGAAGAAGGTATTGTGCTTGTTAAAAATGGGGCTGAATCATCCCGAGTAGCAGAAGTTAAGGAAAAGTAGGAGAAGGATCCCCACTTGCTTCAGTTAAAGGAAGATGTTCACAAGCAGAAGGTATTGTTTTTCACACAAGGGGAAGATTGTGTAGTATCAAGGTAGGTTATGTGTTTTGAATATAGATGGTCTCGAGGAGAGGGTCATGGCAGAAGAACAAAGCTCTAGGTATTCTATCCATCTAGGTTCCACTGAGATATATCAAGATTTGAGAGAAATTCATTGGTGGAATGGTATGATGAATGACATTGCAGACTTTGTGGCTAGATGCCTAAATTGTTAGCAAGTCAAGGTTGAGCATCAAAGGCCATGTCGTGTGTCTTAGAATACAACAATTCTTGAATGGAAGTGGGAGATGATCTATATGGACTTTATCTCTTGTCTACTGAAGTCACATAGGCAACATGAATCTATTTGGGTGATTAGGACTACAGATTCAGCTGAGGACTATGCTAAATTGTATATTCGTGAGGTAGTCAAAATTAATAGAGTTTCGTTATCTATCATATTAGATAGGGGCACACAGTTCATAGCCTATTTTTTGAAGTCATTACAGAGAGCTTTATGTAGGAAGGTGAACCTTAGCACCACTTTTCATCTATAGATAGATGATCAAGCAAAGAAGACTATTCAGACATTAGAGGATATTTCAAGAGCATGTGATATTGACTTTAAGGGAAATTGGGATGACCATTTACCTCTTATAGAGTTTTCATATAATAATAATTATCATTCCAGCATTTAAATGGCTCCCAATGAGGATCTTTGTGGATGAAGGTGTAGATCTCTGATCTGTTGGTTTAAAGTTGGTAAAGAAAAATTTATAGGACTAGATCTAGTGCAACAAGCTATGGAGAAGGTTAAGATCATACTAGGAAGGTCGATGATTGCATAGAGTCATCAAAAGTCTTATATAGATGTTAGGTGATGAGATTTAGAGATGGAGGTAGATGAATGGGTTTACTTGAATGTTTCACCTATGAAGGGTGTTATGATATTTTGGAAGAAAGGGAATCTTAGTCCCTATTATATTGGTCAATATAGGATATATGAAGAGTCGGTAAGGTAGCTTATACGTTAGAGTTGGTAGTTGAATTAGCTTTAGTCCATCTAGTTTTCTGCATAATTATGCTCAAGAAGGGTGTGGGAGATCCCTTCACTCTTTGTCCATTTGGAGAGCGTAGGAGCTAAAGACAACTTGTCATATGAGAAAGTATAAGTTGAGATTCTAGATCATCAAGTTCATAAACTAAGCAACAAAGATGTTGCTTCTGTGAAGGTTCTGTGGAGGAATCAGCCAGTTGAGAAAGCTACATTGGAGCTAAATTAGATATGGTTGCCAAGTATCCTCATCTATTCCCTCTTATTTCGGAATCATCTTGAGGTAACAGTTCCATTTCATAGTATTCTTATCAGTTTCATGTCCCATTAACTATTGTTGAAGTCCTTAGTGTGATTTCACCCTACGTAAATTCATTTAAGTTCAGTTAAGATACTCTAAGTTAGATCATCTGTTAGTACAACTTAGTCTTCAATCGAGGATGAATGATCCCAAGGGGGAGATATTGTAATAACCTCAAAAGTCCCTATGAATACACCTTAGACTTGAAGTTGAACCAGTAGAAAGATCGATATTTTTACATTAGGACAGAACATACCACTAGTCATGGTATGAAGGTACGATCCGTGGTATGTGGCTCAGGGTAAGGAGTTGATAGAGTATGGAACATGTTGACAGCAACCACAATCCATGGTACGACCCATGGTAGGAAGTTTCCGTTCATGGTAATCATCCATGGGATGAAGGTCAAAGAGTAACCAAAAATATTCCTGTAACCATGAGAGGAAGGTACCTACAGTATTATTGAGGTACGGGTCGTGGGAAGGGGTGATGAGAAGAAGATACTTAAAATGATCAACCAGACTCCAGTGACCATGAGGGTCACCTTGAGTCATGGTTTATCAGCATGAGTCGTGGTATGACTCATTGTATTGGGGGGGGGGACTGAAATAATAGGTGAGTTCCTAGGGGTAATTTAGTAACTTGTTATATTTTTATCATCTTATCAAGAATGTTTTCGGATTCCTAAGGAATATATAGAACGATTTTAATAGTCTAAACTCTCATTCCTTCCCATTACGATGTGATTTCAGGGATCATTAAGCTCTATAGCTCTAAAGGAAGGTTAGAGTTCATCTTCTCCAACATTGGGTTTCTTCAAGCTTAAGTCTAGTTCTCCTTCTAGGTATTAAAGTGAAGATTTCAAGTCATCCTTATTCCCTAGACCAATGCAAGAATTCACTAAAATGAAATTTTAGGTTTTTGACTAGATTCTTGAATTGTCTTTTTCGCTATCTACATGTGGAGTTGTCATTGTTGAATTCTTCATATTGAGTTGATTATTGATATCCTTGATTATTGATTGTAATCGTATTCTATTCAATTGTTGATCATCATCTCTTTATTAATGATTGTTGATTGATGGCTGGTTCACGTGGCTTACCCCATGAACTCAATTTCATAAAGTCACAAGAATGATTTTTTTCCTTTTTGGATTATATTTCTTAAAATTCTTGAGATTTTTCCATAATATGGAATTCCCATGTTGTTGGGTTGAGTTGAGTTCTCTATTAGCTGTTTAGTAACTCAGTCTAGTTAGAACGTAGAATTTCTTCAGAACTATACAAAAAATTGTGAACTGATTAGTTTTACTTCAGTCTTTTCTTGAGGTGTCAGTGGTACCTCCTAGTTATCATAATCAGACTCAGAATCTAGTTTATTAGTCCGTTAGGCAGTTACGACATTATATATATATATATATATATATATGTATGTATGTATATGCTAGGACCCCAGTTCAGTTACAGTTTTTTCTTATATGGTTACGACGTTTGTAGATAAGCAGCTCTGACCTGTCTAGAACCCAGTTTTAGAATTCGGTCCGATAAGACTCTCAGGGTACTTTCAGTTATATGTCCCTATCTAGTCTTGGACCTCAGTGTCAAGCTATCAGCTAGTAGTTCAGTATAGGTTTTCAGTGGGAGTATGACTTAGCACTGAGTGTACCTGGGTTCCAGCACACCCAGGTTCCCAAAACTATGTTTCCAGCATAGGTTACAGTATTACTTGGCCTGATTGGCCCCAGACATTTGTGATCACCCAGTTCATGCCTTTATACCTTGAAAAGGTATATAGGGTCCTGCTAGTGGGGTGTATACATCGGACTCCGTGTCCAAGTCACGTGGTTACATGTCGGTACACTCTCCCGCTAGTCAGTCCAGTCTAGTCTAGAATAAAAAGCTCAGTTCAGTTCCAATTCTATCAGTTTAGTTCAGTTCAGCCCAGTATCTCATAATTAGAATTGTAAGACTCAGGGCATGTCTTTGACCATCAGACAGGGTCGCCTTGACCATTGCAGTTTATAGTAGTAGTTTAGTTTAGTTGACTTGTTGGCCATCGCATGTCATTTCACTTCATATTTTGTATTTCAGTTATGCTTTCCCCCACTTACTCAGTACATTCAAAGTATTGACACATACTTTTATGCTGTATCATTTCATGATACAGCTGTTGGTTCCCTGACTCAACAGTGTTAGTTGCCACGATTCAGATACTCCTCAGTTGCAGTTGAAGTGTGAGTCCTCATCATTCGAGGGCCCTATGTTGTTTTCTTACATTTAGATTACAGATTTAATTTAGGCTTAGAGTTAGCTTGGGGCTTGTCCCAGTAACTCATCAGTTAGAAGGCTTTCAGACTACAGATGTTTAGATTTCATGTCTTAAGTTTTATCATAAATTTCATAAAAATGTTTTCATGTTATTACTTCACATTTATAATATGCATGTTTTCTTCAGAATACCAGTGTATTATAGACCAGGGGTTGACTTGGGGTCACTTGTGACTTCAAGTAGCGTCCTATGTCCAGGGTGTAGGCTCGGGGCGTAACACTCCAAGTCGATGCATGTTATAAACATAACAATTAGAGAGAAAACATCAAAGTGGAATTTCATTACTAAAACATGAATAAGCGGAACTCTAAACAACATAACAATCATAAACAAAGTCAAGACTCGATAAAGCGGAAAATCTACATAATGTCTGATAAGTCTCTAACATGTTTGATGAGTTGATGGGACAATATCCCAACTAACTCATGAAAGTCTGAAACTGAATATAAAATAATAATATGCTAAACTGAATATTCTTATAAAATAAGGACTCGAAAACAATTGGGACCGAACTAAATTGCCGGGGGCTGGGCTAATGGCGGAATTGAGTCTGATCATCCGAACCTGCATCATGAAATGATACAACATAGAGTATGCTGTAAGTACTTGGAATCTACTGTGATTGAAGTTAAGAAAAACATGGTGACTAATTGTTTATTGAAATCATGCATATGAACATATATCATAAGATCTTGAGAGTAAGGACTGCATGCTGAAATCTAATTCTGAAACATGTGTAATTATAAGTTGAATATAATATCTAAATAGAATGACCCAAAGCTTAAAATAGAAATCGTATGATTTTTCATAGCTGAAATCATATATAAAAGTTCATAAACTGATCATTGGGTCAATGTAACACCCCAAAAGTTTCTAAGATCAGACCCCAAACATAAAGAAAGAATTTGAAAGGAAAGTGGAAATTTCACAACAAAATGTGTCATGGTACGACACGTTAGGTGACTCCATGAGGTATGGTGAGATTCTTGGAAAGAAGTCAATGAGGTCCTATTCAGAGCTCCGAGGTAACGACCAACGTCATGACTCGTGGGGTGAGGAGGCGAGTTGTAGGGCCCTTGTTATTAGCAGCATCCTAAAATGTCAAGACTCCACGAAATGAGGGACATGATGGTCTGTTAAGTCCAGTAACGATTAGTCTTTAGAATTGTCGAGGGGAAGTTCAGCTGTAAAGAATTCAGTGATAATGGAAGGAAGCACGAGTCGCTAAGTTAACTAATGACTCGTGACGTCAGTCATTTTTAAATTGAGGGAATTTTTGAGAAAAGTTCCAGTGCACTCCATGACTTGGCACCATGAGTAATTGTCAACCCCACGACTCGTGGAGTGCCTCATAGGGACTGGCAGATGTATTTTTCCTATGAATTTCAAATGGTGTTTTTGTAAAATCCTATGCTTCTAACTTCTAAAAAACAACGTTTTGAGTTTTAGATGGGACGTTTTGAGGGTGTCTTCTAGCCTAATCTCTCATTCTCTCAATATACCCTCTCAAACTCTTCTTCCTCCTCTCTCTCAAGACTCAACAATTTAACTATAATTTTTTCAAGGGCTTCAAGGTTGAAGTTCAAGACGGAGGTTCCTTAAAGACAAGTGTGTGGGATTTCTACAAGTATTTCCTTCCATCCTTGTGCCCCAAACTCTAATGATAAAAACCTAAATCCTTTTATTCTAGAAAAACATGTTCTAGTTTATGAATTTATGCCTGAATTCTCCTACGTTTTCCCTAAATTCTAAGAACCATCATGTTTAATAGTAGTGTATACTTATGAAGTTACTTGCACCTCCTTGAAATATGTGTATGATATGTGAATAGCATGAATGTGGGATTTTCACCATAAGTTAGTCTAGAATTTCAAATGGAATTTCATCAATTGTTCACGTGCTCTTATCATTAAATTGTATCCATGTTTAAAGTATATGTAGATCATGTGAGTCCCCACAACTATAGAATTTATGTTGTATTAGATGTGTTGGAACAAAATTACAGCTTATGGGCTTTGATCAATGTGAAGTATGTACATGTTTCACTATGATTTTGATGTAAATGTTTTGGGTATGAGCTGAACTTATGGAGCTTTCAGGAATCTAGAGTATATGTTATAGAATGTGAATTCGAGATTTAAATGTTGTGGACTTGTTTAAAGGTGTGATCTGAGCTTATCAATGCTTAATGAAAGTAGAATGTATGAGTGAAATGATGATTCGGGACTATGATGATATGAATTATGATGATAAAGCATGAGAATAATCCTTCAGACTTTAGGGATTTTTGATTAGTAGAGAGTAGCCTTAATCAACACTAAATGAAATCAGTATGATGTAAATAGTTGGATGCTCATGTCTCTGTTTATCTGAAGTGACTTAGACTAGACGAATGATGTCAGTCCGGTGACCTCCATTCTAGTATAATAGGGACTCTCTATAGCAGAGCATGTTTCCCTTAGTCAGTCAGGGATTCTCCATAGTAGAGAATGTTTCCCTTAGTCAGTCAGGGATTCTCCATAGTAGAGAATATTTCCCTTAGTGAGTCAGGGATTCTCAATAGCAAAAAATGTTTCCCTTATTCAGTCAGGGATTCTCTATAGTAGAGAATTTTTCCCTTAGCCAGTCAAGGATTCTCAGTAGCAGAGAATGTCTCCCTTAGTCTACTATATCAGTTTAGCTCAGCTCCGTATCATTTCAGATTTCAGTTAAAACCAATTAATATGAAACAAACATAATTATCAGTAGATAGTCAGTACAATATATGATATCATTTACAAATTTAGTTCATAGTATAAGTACAACACATGTCCCTTTTACTTAAGTTTTATTATACTTAAGTTTTATTATACTTCAGTAAATGTTTTCAAATAACTATTTCATTTCAATATATATGCATCTTAGACAGGGTTCTTGCATTTCAATTCAGTCATATGTTTAGTGATGTACTCAGTTACTCCCTTCTTGTATACTTGCTTGTTTTAGTTTACTTATGCTTCCGCGTACTCAGTACATTCCAAGTACAGACCACATACTTTTTGTGCTATATCATTTCATGATATAGATTCAGGTTTTCAGACTCAACCACATGGTTAGATACACTCCATTCCCATCTCAACTACCTACGGTGAGTCCTCATCTCTCAAGGATGTGATTTATGTTTTCTATTCTTTTATGTTTCAGCTTTCAGACTTTAAAAGTTAGTTGGGGGCTTGTCCCAGCAACTCATCAGTTTAGTAGAGGCTTTTAGACTTGTATAGATAGAGTCATCTTTGTATTAGAATATTTTTTAAGATTATCACTTATGTATCAGTTAGCTTTCGCTCAGTTCTGATTCTACTAGTATTGTCATGTTATGTTATTCTATGATTATTACATGGGTCGAATTGAGGCCTCTTGGGATTCCTTGTCATGTGTCTTGATCCGGGCCTATGTTCAGGTAATGAAAAACATGGTATCAGAGCAATAGGTTTAGAGTGTCCTAGGGTGTCTGAAAGCCGCTTTAAGTAGAATCTTTTTCGTGGGTGTGAAGCACTCCACACTTATGACAAAGAGGCTATGAAACGTTTTACGAAATTTCCCTTCTTCCTAACTCTACCTCGTGCTATGGGTTCAACTCTCTCCATTCCTCTAACTCATGCTATACGCGTGTGTAGAAACATGTCTCCTCAAAGAACAGATAGGAGTCAGCCAGCCCCACTAACTCCAAAAGATCCCATGTTCGGGAAAGTAATGGATGTAAAGCTCGGGGCTGCTTTCCGTGTGTTGATACGAGCCATGACCACCTAGCTTTACCGGTGGACTATTGTATCAGCGAACCCCATGAGGGAGGCGGCAGCTACTAGAATTCAAGACTTCACAAAGAGGATCTCGTCTATGTTTTGTGGCTCAAATATGGATGAATTGTTTAACGGGGGAGAAAGGAGGAACAAATGGCCTAGGACTGGAGAATTGGAGAGTTCCCAGCAAGGGTCAAGTAGTGGGAGTCACTCTCAACCCCAGTGGAATCTCTAACTCCGGTTCGGGGAAACAAGCTCAAGATGAGGGAGATTACTTATATAGTGTGTAGGAGCTATGGAAAAAACCACCTAGGAAGGTTCTTGGTAGGTTTAGATCTTTGCTTTTATTATGACCGGCCCGGTCATAAACTTAGAGATTGCCCTTTAGCCAAGCAGGATGGCCGAAGAGGCCGTGCCCTAGCCACCTCTCCAATAGCCCTATGTAGTCGGCCAGTATTCTTGAGATGCGGTAGAAAACACTTAGGAAAGTGTTTGGTTGGTTCAAGTGTTTGTGATGGGTGTGGAGAGCCTGGCACATGCGCAAGAATTGCCCATTGGCCAAGTAGGGAAAGGGAAGAGTAGGCGGCAACCAACCTCAGATGTAGTCACAGGTACGTCATAAGTCTTCATATCGAATCATGAATGGTTGCTATGTCTATGAACTACTGTATAAGGTAAAATATTCCTTTTGCATGTTAGTATGAGATTTATTTCGTGGAGGGTATAAAATTGTAAAGGATGTGAGCCTTCAGTGATAGCCTTAGAGGTGAACCAAGAGCCGTGAGTTAGTAGTTTAGCCTGATCTTTAGAAAGGTCAAAGAACCTTAGGACGATGGTTTTAAACAAAGGGGGAGATTATAAGTCGATGATCCAAGTTAGATTTTACGTGTCCTAACAAGAAGAGTGCCTGCCCTAACAGTTACGGTATGATAATCCCTTTAGGTTCAGATAATCCCACTTGTATTTCAGTGGAAGCTATGCTCTACCCATTCTTATGTTTAGACTTCCATAGTCTCTAGATAACCAGTCCAGACAGTGATGCCAGTCTTACTCTATGAATCCTTAAGGCTAATTATCATGATATAAACTAGCTGTGTCTTTTAAATCATGTCTTCCACTATGTTCAGCTCGAACTCAGTCTTTAGAAGTTGCTTTAGTAGCTCAGTATATAAGGTTATCTTATGTATGTTCTTAGTTTTATATGTCGTGAATGATTCATTCTTATAAGCCCCTTACTTTCGGTTAGACCAGATATCATGAATTTTAAATTAGTATCAGAAAGTGATCTAAGAATGATGACCCAGTCCGTATCAGCTTAATACCAGTTAGAGGAAAAGAATCCTTCTCAGTGTTCTATTTAGTTCCATGTTTGTTTGTTTTCAGTCCTTCTTACGCCTTAACATGCATGTGCGATTTGGATATTCAGTTCGGAGATGTAAGATCAGGCTGGAGTTGGATACCCCTTTAGTTTCGATCATAAATGTGAAGTATGTGGGATATAAGTTCTTTCTTCAATTGGCAGCATGTTTATGCTACATGCAGTGACGAAGGTTCCCAAATGGGAGATGTTGTAACACCCCGAAAGTTTCTAAGATCAGACCCCAAACATAAAGAGAGAATTCGGAAGGAAAGTGGAAATTTCACCACAAAACGAGTCATGGTACGACTCATTAGGAGACTCCACGAGTAGTTGTGAGATTCGTGGCATGCAATCAATGAGGTCTTGTTCAGAGCTCCGAGGTAACGACCCATATCACGACTCGTGGGGTGAGGATGGTCATTGTCACGAGCAGCAACTTGAAATTTCAAGACTCTAGGGAACAAGGGGCATGGCAACTTGTTAAATTAAGTAACGAGTCTTCCAAAGAGTTGTCGAGGGGAAGTTCAGCCGTAAAGATTTCAGTGATAACAGAAGGAGTCACAAGTCAACTAACAACTTACAAATTTAGAAGTCGTCGGATTCAACGAATTTTATAGAAAACATCCAGTGCACTCCACGACTTTGCACCACGAGTTGTTTTCAATTCCACGACTCGTGGAGTGCCTCGTGGGGATAGGAAGATGGATTTTTCCTGCGAATTTTCAAGGGTGTTTTCATAAAATTCAATGTTTCTAACTTCTAAACTACGTCATTTTTGAGTATTATATGGGACGTTTTAAGGGTTTCATCTAGCCTAATCTCTCATTCTCTCAAGATACCCTCTCAAGCTCTTCTTCCTCTTCTCTCTCAATTCAACGCTAGGGCTAAAACCATTCTTAGAAGAATGAGTATTAACATGCTAACTAGTTAGAGAAAATATGACAATAATCAACATATACAGTATTCCACATGCTATAAACGAAGTCGGACATATCATTTATTCATATTTGAAAGTTTATGGCTAGAACTAATACAGAAGATAGAGGAGATTTTTGGGGACATAGGGGAAGAACTACTCCCTTGTTGAATTCCCACATACTTGGTGATGTAATCCTTAGAGAATCCCTTCAAAAATCTGAGTAGAATTGGACTGCCCTAGCCTCAGCTCTGAGTCTTTCTGAGAGAATTCCATGTCCTAACTTTTGAGGGGATGTGAGAAACAAAATAAACCGTGAGAAACAAAATAAACCGTCAGCTACCCCCTCTAAAACCCCTAATTAAAACCCAAAACGACGTAGTTTTGAGTCTAGGAGTTTAAGAAATTATGTAAAACTCTCTAGGAAATTCGCAGGAAAAAGGACGCTACCAGTCCCCATGACGCACACGACGAGTCGTGAGGTCAGGGATGACTCGTGGTGCCCAATCGTGATGTGCACCAAAAATTTTCTATAGATTCTCTAGCCTGCCAACAACTGACTTCACGAGTCTTCAGCAGGCCTAACAACTCATGATGTATCCTATTGCCACTGAACAAAGATTCCTCTTCAGGGGTCACCACGGGCTACTCAATGATCCGTTACTCATAACGACGACTCGTGTTCACCTCCCATTGTCCTCACTACCGAAAACCACCTGGGGGTCACCACGGGCGACACCATGACTCGTGGTGTCCCAAATGAGTCGTGGTGAGGACCTGTTAAGTGCACTGCCCATATTTTCTAACTTTCAGTCAACCCTTGATCACGACTCACATGACGACTCGTTGTCACACCCATGGTCAATAAATTTCCCAAATTTTCAACCAAGTCTAGACCCTTACCCACGAGTCACTCCACGACTCGTGGCCTACCCCACGGGTCACAGGACGATTAGTTCTGTTAACTAGTGCAAAAAAGTCTAATTTCTTTATTTCAACTCACAGGTATGATCTTAGTGTCTTCGGGGTATTACAATATCTCCCCCTTAGGAACATTCTGTCTTGAATATTGGAAAATGCACAAAAAAAGTAGAGAATTGCAATCATTCTACTCAAATACTGATCATGAAAGTTGAAAACTAATGGAATGACTACCTCCGATCTGACTACATCACTGAACTTAATTCACGAAACATACACACATTCATTAACATGAAGAAATTGGGACACATGGATTGAACATGAAACTAAATACAATTTTAGGGAAAAATTGATACCTTAAACTGAAATTGAGTTGGAAGGGAATAAATGTGGGTATCTAACCATCATATCTACTTCGGCTTCCCACTTAGCTCCTTTAACATGCTGATTTCTCCACAAGGCTTTGATTGAAGCTACTTCTTAGTTCCTTCAGCTTACGAACCTGACAATCAAGGATTTGAACTGGGAACTCTTTGTAAGAGAGACTATCTTTCACTCCTATGATGTCTAGTGCACTAAAGTTGGATCACAGATGCACTTCTTCAATAGTGACACATGGAACACTGGGTGCACAGATGATAACTCTGAAGGTAATTCCATCTCATAGGCTACATTGCCAATTCAACAAATTTTTCCTTTCTTCGCAAATCTCATCACCCCTTTCATGGTTGATATTTTTCAGATAAACCCAATCATCCACTGCAAACTCTAAATCTTTTCTCCTCACGTCAGCAAAAGATTTTTGACGGCTCTGAGATACTTTCAATCTTTTTCGGATGGGTTAAACTTTCAACATAGCTTCATGAATGGAATTTGTCCCTATAAAGGTAGATTCACCAACCTCAAACCACCCTATAGGAGATATACACCTCCTACCATATAATACCTCAAACGGGGCCATCTGGATACTGGAGTGGTAGTTGTTGTTGTACGCAAACTCGATGAGAGGCAAGTGATCATCCCAACTGCCCTTGAAATGGATCACACAAGATCTCCACATATCTTTCAAGGTTTGAATAGTCCACTTAGCCTGTCCATCTATCCGCGGGTGAAAAGCCGTGCTGAGCTTGACCTTGGTACCAAGTCCCTTCTGAAATGAATTCCAAAAATGAGAGGTGAACTGGGTACCTCTATCTGCGATAATGGATAAGGGCACCCTATGAAGTCTGACCAACCCCTGGATATAAAGCCTGCATAGTCCTCTACTGAGTCTGTAGTTTTAACAAGGAGGAAATGTGCTGACTTAGTCATCTAGTCTACTATCACCCATATTAGTCATGCTGTCGATGAGTCCGGGGTAGACTTGTAATAAAATCCATATTTACTTCTTCCCACTTCTATGTGGGTATGCTAATATCCTAAGTCATACCTCTCGGTCTCTAGTGTTCTACTTTGACCTGCTGGCAGTTCGGGCACTTAGCTACAAATTTTGCGATGTCTCTCTTCATGTCGTTCCACCAGTAAATATCCCGTAAATTAAGATACATCCTAGTAGCACCGGGGTGGATGGAATATCTCTTACTATGTGCTTCAGCCAATATCTTCTATCTCAAATCACCCGCATCCGATATGCATAACCTACCCTGGTAACGGAGTACACCATCTCCTCCTTGTGAGAAAGCCTCCACTTCTTTTCTGAGAACCACCTCCTTCAAATTAAGCAGTATGAGATCTTCATCTTGCCTTGGCTTAACTTCAACTACCAATGAGGAATCTGATCCCCTCTATACAACTACTCTGCCCCAGTTGTATTAACCAATTGTACACCCAACCGAGCTAACTTGTGGATATCCTTTGCCAGTTACTTTTTACCCTCTTCAACGTGAGCCATGCTCCCCATGGACACTCTGCATAGGGCATCAACCACCACATTGGCTTTGCCCCGGTGATACAGTATGCTCATGTCATAGTCCTTCAGTAGCTCAAACCACCTTCTGTGATGAAGATTTAGATCTTTCTGACTAAAAAAATACTGAAGGCTCTTTTGATTGGTGAAAACATCCACGTGAGACCCATATAGGTAGTTCCTCCATATTTTCAACGCAAACACCACTGCTGTCAACTCTATGTCATGAGTCGGATAGTTCTTTTCATGAACCTTGAGCTGTCTGGAGGCATAGGCTATCTCCTTACCCCGCTGCATCAAAATGCAACCGAGACCAAATCTAGAAGCATCGAAATACACTACAAAAGCATCTGTTCCTTTTGGTAAGGTCAAAACTGGAGCGGTAGTGAGTTGAGTTTTCAACTCCTGGAAACTCTTCTCATACGCATCAGACCACTGAAATTTTACTTTTTTCTAAGTCAACATAGTTAGAGGGGATGCAATAGAGGAAAAGCCTTCCACAAATTGCTTCTAGTTGACCTATGGCATGAACATAACAACTAAAGAGAAAACAACAAAGCAAAATCTGATAACTGAAACATGAATAAGTGGAAGTATGAATAATATAACAATCATAAATAGTGTCAACACTCGACAATGCTGTAAATCTACATAATGTTTGATAAGCCTCTAACATGACTGATTAGATGATTGGAAAACATCCCTAACTAACTCGCTAAAGTCTAAAACTAAATATAACATAATCAAATGCTAAACTGGATGTCCTTGGATGATGAGGACTCACCAAAAATAGGGACTGAACTAAACTGAAGGGGCAAGGCTAACAGTGGAACTAAGTCTGATTCTCCAGACCTATATCATGAAATGATACAACATAGAATATGCGGTTAGTACTTGGAAGGTACTAAGTATGCAAGGTAAGTAAACTATGTTGAGTAATTTTCTTATTAAAATCATGCATATGAACATAAATCATAGGATCATGAGAGTAAGGAGTACATGCTCAAATCTGATTCTAAAACATGTAAAGTCATAAGTTGAATATCATATCTTAATCGAATGACCTAAAGATTAAAATAGAAATCATATGACTTTTTGTAATCTAATCTTTGGGTCAAACTTGTTGTAAAACGTAATCTCAATAGTCATGAACATAAATAACTAAAATTATGAGGAACCATGGGAAACTCTTCACAACCGACACCATCATGATCGAGCTTACGTGATTTCCCAATTATCACACTCAAGTGGGCATAGCCTTCCACAACCTTGCCAGGGCTAAGGTTGCTACTACAATATTGATATCAAGATGACGGCCCCTTGAGGTTGGGGAAAACTCTTTTGAAAGGTCCAAATAAATATATATAAACCTACATTGGCGCGTAATTCTGAGACCAAGGAACCTTGGAACTCTAAGCCTACTTGGTGCTAGACACTACTGCCAAAATCATGCATAGTGCTCCCATCTTGTTGCAACAAAGCTGAAATCATAATCAAATGCATAGTCTAAAATCTAAACATGAGGAGTCTTGACACCAAAACATATCATAAGCTGTAGTGGGAGTATTGACTCCAAAACATAAAATAAGCTGATAGTATTATCCTAGGCTAAATCTTGAAAATATAACTTGTGTGGTATTGCCTAAATCTTAAAATTCATGCATACTTAAAATAGACTTCATAAGTCAAAAATATGAATTCATACATGGGTAATTTATAGGAATTCAACCATGCCAGATAATTAATCATACTTGAAATCATGATTCATAAACTTGACTTTTCATAAAACTTGTATAATAAGGAATAATTTCTAAAACTTGAAATCATGAATTACTAATCGATTTGTATATAAAACTACCCATAAATCTTAAAACACGATTTGGAACATGAGGGGAATTGACCCATAGACATATCACAGAGAATTTTACAAAGTTGGGTTAAAACCTTATAAGATCATAAACTTGAATTAAGAGTTGAATCCATGAACTTGAGGGGATGTTTGGCA
Organism: Datura wrightii; assembly: GCA_035772735.1. Taxonomy (NCBI): domain Eukaryota; kingdom Viridiplantae; phylum Streptophyta; class Magnoliopsida; order Solanales; family Solanaceae; genus Datura; species Datura wrightii. Next base: position 154,407,609 of record JASDFA010000018.1, read on the forward strand.
TGAGAGTTAAAGGAAACTCTCACTCATGGCCCTACATACCTAGGTAAGCTAATTGTCAACCTGTCTTTGAAAGCCCAAGAGATTTGGGGATGAATTGATAGAACATCCATGTTGATCTTCCAAGAGGATTCAAAACTTTCCATGCATGGGGAAGCCTAATGACTTGACATAGGCTATACTCTCTTAAAATACTCCTTTCTAGGCTTAAAACGACGTAGTTTAGGACTTAGGAGCTTAGGATTTACAAAAATACCCTTAAAAAATTTGCAGGAAAAACTTCACTGCAGCTACTATGAACCGTACCTAGAGTCATACAATCTTCCTATGACTCGGGGTTAGCTCCCGTAATTAGCCATTCCAATTTTCTCCAACTCTCTGAAGATTACCACGATGGCCTATCATGATCCATAACTCCATACTTCGATTAGTACAACCACTCATATAATGAGCACCTGAAAAATCCAACGACCTGCTACGTCTTCTTACCACAAGTTGTACCCACACACCATGACTCATAGTGGGGACTCGTTGTTGGGAGGGTAAACTTCTAGCTTTCTACCAGGGGTCATCCTACGACCCATACAATCACCCTACAGCTCGTACAATGAGTTGTATTAGGAAAAAGTTCCTATTTTTCTCCTGACACATTACTTCAAATCCCTAACCTAGTCTGAGGAACTTTTGGGATATTACAAGCCCATGCAAAAACAAGTATATTTTCATGATGATAATTATGAGCCAAGTGCATTTTTTTGGTATGGTTTCTAGCACCAAATAGGCTAGGGGTTCAACTACACCCCAAATCTCATACTACATGCCACTATAGGTATATATATATTCATGTATGGGGCCTCGCTAGAGAATGTTTCTCCTAGCCCCACGGGGATCACTAGTGATATAACACCCTATCGTTCTTTGCTCTAGCAAGGGTTAAGAAGGATCTTCCTACTTAAGAAAGAGAGTTGCGGCATCATGTTAGCACTATCGTGATGATATCGGTTATGAAAAATCCTCCCATTTTGTCTCATGTTTTAAGTTAATCATGTTCATATCTTATGATATTATGTTTTAGAGCATATTTTATTCATTGATCAGTTTATGAGTTTTCACTTATGATTTCAAGTATTGTACGTTATATGACTTTTATTTCTAAATTTTGGGTGGTCATGTTCAGTTTATGATGAATATCTCATGAATATTTCTATTTTAGAAATATGGATTTAAGCATGATTTCCCTACTCTCATGCTCTAGCTTTTTTATATTCATGATTTTTTACTATCAATTTTTACTAGAATGTTTTACATTCTCTACATACTTAGTTTATTCAAAGTACTGAGTGCATACTCTATGCTATATTGTCTCATTATATAGGTTCAGGGGACCAATCTCAGTCTCGACATTAGCTCCTTCCTGTTGCAGTCCAGTTCAACTCTCGATTGAGTGAGTCCTCAGATGTTATGTTCCTGATTTAGTTTCAGAATTAGTGAGCTAGTTGGGAGTGTTGTTCCATCATTTCATCTTATAATTAAAGGCTTTTCAAATATATATTTATAGATGGTTCAGTGTTGTCACTTGTCACTCTTGTTGATGCGTTGTGTCAATTAGATTTCTACTTATCCATATTTATGATTCATTTCTACTTTAGTTATGCTCTTATTCATATTATGTATGTGTCACGTGTTAGCTTAGAGCCACTTGCGATTCTAGGCCAGGTGTCGTTGTCCGGGGCTATGCTCGGGTCGTTACACTTACTTAACGAATCATCACTTCTACTATCAAATCATGGACTAACTCATTGGAACTATGATGAAAGTATCAAATATCAGAACTTTTCCACTTGACAACTTGACTTCACGACTCGTCATGCCTCTTAACGACTCACTTAATGAGAGATTCTATGATCTGGTGTAGCTTCTGTTATTTTATGCTTCATGTATTAAATCTAATCTTACGGACTTTTGAGGGTTTTTATAAGTCCTCATCTACGTTAGACCTAGTAAATATTATAGGATTTATCCTCAGGAACTCTTTAATCCTTGAAGCTTCTGAATCATTGAAACTGAAAGAAACTGGTGCTAAGTTCTAGTGGCCTGACTGAGCAACCACCAATTGAGTGATCATCTGAATAGCCCCTATAAACTCTCCCTTTGAAGTACCAATGATCGAAGGCTGGGAAACTGGTGTCCCAGGGATTTTGCCACTAGTAGTTCGTCCATCCATGGACTCTAATGCTAGATCCCTAAAATGGAATGTGTGGACCATTCCAAGTCTGCATCTTAGTATATGGAGGAATGTTAGCTGCATTCTTCTAGTTGGAAGTATGTTTTGAAGGCATGATCTTGTAATACTCCAAAGGATCCTACGACTAGATGAGAGGATTGGAAATGAGTTTAGCAGAAAATCTACATTTTTGCCTCTGTATTACTCAACCTACCAGTCGTATGTTGGTAGTACAAGTCGTAAAAGACCGATGGATCAGGTTAGATATTTTTGTTTCCCAGACCAAGAGTCGCCACTAGGAGTCGTAGTGTGTGGGTACAACCCATGATTAGGAGTCGAAGCAAATCTTCGGAGTTATCCAGTGATTGATGGTACAGGTGATGGTATGACTCATAAGATTGTGTTACAAATCATAGTATGATTCATGTGAGTATTCAGAAGGTTAGATGTTTTGGACTTGGTCAGTACGGGAGGATACCATGACTCTTAAGGGGATTGTACCACTAGTGGTACGATTCGTGGCAACTGGAAGACCAATTTTTCTGTGAATTTATTAAGGGTATTTCTGTAAATACTAAGCTCCAAAGACCTAAATTATGTCGTTTTAAGTCCTAAAAGGAGTGTATTAGGGATGTTTAACCTATTCTAATTCATTCAATTCCCATGCATGGAAGTTTAGAGGGTTCTATTGAAGATCAAGCTTAGCAATCCTCAAATTCTCCTCCAAACCTCTTGGGCTTTCCTAGTTAAGATAAGAATCAGTTTACCTAGGTATGTAGGGCTATGAATGAGTTTCCTTTCACTCTCATGCCCAAATTTATCCTCAAGTTGATGTATTCAAGTGTCGATACAAATATCATCCTATTGGGGTTTTCTCCCAACATTCATGAAATGCTTTATGATTTATTTATGGGTCAATTCTCTTAGTGGTTAAAATTTTTTTTAAGATATACGAATAGATTTTATACATATTTTGATTATTAATTCACGATTTCAAATTTTAGAAAAATTATGTCCAATTATGCAAGCTTCATGAAAAGTCAAGTTTATGATTCTATTATGATGTAGATTCTCATAAGCCCTAATTTATGATTTGTGATTATGACATCATTTCCTACAAGTACTCTACATGAATTTATGAATCTCAAGTATGGTGATCTCGTCAATCATGTATGTTCTTCATGATTGATGAGTTCATGATTTTGGCCAACTCATGGACCCTTATTTCATGACTAATCATGTATTTCAAGTATGAAAAACTATGTTATGTTTTAAATATCCATGAACTTCATGTATGATTTCACAATTATTATATAAGCCTTCATATGCATGTTTTTTGAAGCCATGTCTAGCATCGAGTAGGCCCGACATTTAGGTAAACTATGTGGTCTCAGAACTACGTTTCAACATAGGTTTATATTCATGGACTCTAGGTGGGTCCCTATTAGTGATATCACGCCACGGTGCTATCGTGGTCACCAATCGTGAAGTACATTTTTCTTCTTCCTTCTCTTTTCCTTCTCCCCACTACACTGCTGACCTAACGACTCGTGGTGTCTAAGCATGAGTCATTCCCATGCCCGTGGGGATCCTTTTCCAATGACTTCCCAACCTCTCTATGGTCTCCCCCACGAGTCACCTGACAACTCGTGGGCTATCCTCACGAGTCGTCCCACAACTTGTTCTGTGCCTACAACATCAGTTTTACATTTTCTCTTTTTTAACTCCCGGGTCCAATCTTAAAGCTCCGGGGGTATAACACTGGGCGTTGACCACTTAGGTCAATCAGCAGGTAGTTGCTCATGTTCCCTAGAATGGGAACACAATAGCGGATCGAGTTAGGGATTTCCTTAGGATGAATCCCCCTGAGTTTCTTAGGTCAAGAGTGGATGAGGACCCATATGAGTTTTCGGGAGAGATTCAGAAGATAACCCAGATTATAGGGTTGACGGGAGAAGAGAGCGCAGACTTAACCTCCTACCAGTTGAAGAGAGTTTCTTATATTTGGTACCATTAGTGGAGGGAAGGTAGTGCAATGGGAATATTTCCCATGAGCTGGGAGGATTTCATGATAACCTTCTTAGATAGATTCTTTCCATGGGAGTTGAGAGTGGAAAAGGTGGCAAAGTTCATCAATTTGAGGCAAAATGGTAAAACTATCCAATAGTATGCCTTGGAGTTCACCTGATTGTCCAGATATGCATTAGACATGATGACAAATTAGAGAGATCACATGAACAAGTTTGTGTATGGGGTATCAGATTCAGTGGTCAGGGAATGTAGGACAATAATGTTAAATAATAATCTTGATTTCTATGGATTGGTGATAAATGCCCAACAGATTGAGGCGAATCAGATAATGGAAAAGGAGAGCGAGGCCAAGAGGCAAAGGATAAGCAGCTTTGGACTATCCTAAAAGAGGTCCAGTGGTGGACATTGACACCATTCTCACTAGAGGTTATCGGCCCTGGCACCATCATCAATCAGTGTCCTATCCAAGTCGCTGGGTGATCGGAGGAGTAGGGCTTCAGGTTCGAGGGGACAGAGGGACACACCAGTAGAGCACACCATTCTAATCTGTGGAAAATATGGTAAGAACCACATGGAGGAGTGATTAGTCGGATAAGATGTTTCCTTTGGGTGTGGGAAACCGGGGCATATGCGCAGAGAGTGTCCTTTAGTTAGGCAAAGATAGCAGAGGTGGTGCCCAGACTACTAGTCCAACAGCAGCTCCAATAGCACGTCCTTCTCAACATGGTGCATCCACTAGTGCAGGTTGTGGATAGCGTTCAAACATATTTTATGCGCTTTCAACATGTCAAGAGCAAGAGCTCTCTCAAGATATGGTCACTAGTATGTTGCGAGTATTTTATCTTGATCTGTATGCATTTTTTGATCCAGGGGCTACTTTGTTTTTTGTTGCTACTTATGTTTCTATTAGTTTCGAAGTTAGTCCCGACATCCTACCAGAGATCTTCTCATTCTCTACTCCAGTCAGTCACTTAGTTATAGATGGACGGGTGTAGAGAAATTTCCCTATCACAATCCTTTAGAAAGTCACCTCAACCGATCTAGTAGAGTTCGACATGATTGATTTTTATGTTTTCTTTGGTATGGATTGGTTACATGAATGTTATGCCACAGTGAATTGTAGAACTCGTATGGTGGAGTTTTAGTTCTTGAGTGATCTAGTCCTACAATGGTAGGGTAGGTAGGTCGTGCCTTTAGGTCGCTTCATTTCGTACCTTAAGTCTAGGAAGATGATTTCCAAGGGGTGTGGTTACAACCTAGTTCGGGTTAACGATGCTACTCCAAGAGCCTGACTTATCAATATGTCCATGTTGTATGTGAGTATCTGAAGGTGTTCCCAGATTATCTTCCAGGAGTCCTTCCCAAATGGGAGATTGACGTTGGTATTGACCTTCTTCTTGATACTCAGCCTATATTTATTGCTCCATACAGAATGGCTCCAGCCGTGCTGAAAGAGTTGAAGGAGCAGTTGAAGGATCTTTTGGATAAAGGATTCATCAGACCTAGCAAGTCATTGTGGGGTGCACTAGTTCTCTTTGTTCGAAAGAAGGATGGTTCTCTTCTAATGTGCACTGACTATCAAAATGTAAAGAAAAAAGTATATGTAAGTAAAAATTGATAAATAAAAAGAAAAAATGAAAGGAGCAATAGCACAGTTGGACAAGGTCACCATTAAGAACAAGTATCCTCTCCCAGAATTGATGGCTTGTTTGACAAATTTCAGTGTGCTAAGTGCTTCTCAAAGATAGATCTCAGGTCCAGCTATCACCATCTCAGAGTTAGGGAGAGTGACATTTCGAAGACAACTTTCAGGTCTCAGTATGGTCACTTTGAGTTTGTAGTTATGTATTTCGGACTAACAAATACTCCCACACCTTTTATTGATATGATGAATAGGGTGTTCAAGCCATATTCAGGCATCTTCATGATTGTCTTCATAGATGACATCCTCATACACTATCGGAGCGAGAAGGAGCATTCCATTCATTTGAGTATTGTGCTACAAACCCTCAAGGATCACCAACGATTTGCTAAATTAAGCAAATGTGTGTTCTGGTTGGACTCAGTAGCATTTTTGGGCCACATGGTGTCAAGTGAGGGTGTGCAAGTGGACTCTCAAAAGATAGAAGTTGTAAAGAATTGGCCTAGATCAATTAGTCCTTCAAATATCAGGAGTTTCATGGGTTTAGCTGGCTACTACTGGAGGTTGGTTGAAGTATGTTCATCCATTGCAGTACCGTTGACTAAGTTGACCTAGAACAAACTTAAGTTTCAATGGTCAGATGCTTGTAGGAAGAGTTTTCAGGATTAGAGACTTGACTCACTCACTTCAGCGCCAGTATTGACCCTACCTGAGGATACAGATGGATTCATTTGGTATTGTAATGCCTCTAGGGTTGGTTTTGGGTGTGTGTTGATGCAGCACGATAAGGGCATTATGTATGCTTCTAGACAACTTAAGACTCATAAGAAGGACTACCTGATGCATGACCTGGAATTGGCAACGGTGGTAATGGCATTAAAGATTTGGAGGCACTACTTAATGGGGACCATATGGATGTGCTTACAGACCACATGAGCCTACAATATGTGTTCACCAAGAATGATTTGAATTTATGACAAATGAGAGGCTTAGAACTGCTCAAGGACTACGACATGATTGTCCTTTATCATCCAAGAAAGGCCAATGTAGTGGCGGATGCCCTTAGTAGGCTGTCCATGGAGAGTATTTCTCATGTAGAAGACAGAAAGAAAGAGTTGGTGAAGGATGTTCATCGACTTGCATGACTAGGAGTTTGCCTTATTGATTCGATGGATGGTGGTTTCATTGTTCAGAATGGTTTAGAATCTTCTTTGGTGACTGAGTTTAAGGCCAGGAAACATGAGGATCCTATTTTGGTAAAGTTGAAGGAAGCGGTTCAGAATCAGAAGGTAGAGGTCTTCTCCAATGGTGTGCTTCGATATCAGGGTCATTTATGTGTTCCGAGTGTCGATGACTTGAGAGAGTGGATGTTGCATGAGGCTCAAGGTTCACGTAATTCTACCCACCCTGGTGCCACCAAAATGTACCATGACCTTTGGGAAGACTATTGGTGGAGTGTCATGAAGGACATAACAGAGTTTTTGGCTAAGTGTTCGAGTTGTCAGCAAGTGATTGTGGAGCATCAAAGACTAAGAGATGCGCTATAAAACATCAATATCCCCACTTTGAAGTGGGAAGAGATCAAGATAGATTTCATCACAGAGTTACCTCGATCACGTTTACAATATGACTTTATTTTGTTGGTTGTAGACAGGTTAACTAAAGCAACCTATTTTCTACTGGTTAAAACTACTGACTTCGTAAAGGATTATGCTAAATTGTACATTCCGGAGTTAGTTTGGTTGCATGGGGTCCCCTTATCCATCATTTCAGACGAAGGTACTCATTTCACCTCGCAGCTTTGGAGATCATTTCGGAAGGGACTCGGTACTCAGGTCAAGCTTAGCATTACTTTTCACCCACAAATGGATGGTCAGGCTGAGCATACCGTTCAGGCTATTGAGGATATGATGAGAGCATGTGTGATAAACTTCAAAGGTAGTTGGATGATCATTTACCTCTTAGTTAGTTTGCCTACAACAACAACTACCACTCCAACATTTAGATGGCTCTGTTTGAAGCTCTTTATGGGTGGAGATGTAGATCACCTATTGGTTGGTTTGAGATGGGTGAGGCTATATTAATAGGGCCAGATTCAGTTCATGAGGCTATGGAGAATGTTCAGCTTATAAGGGGAAGGCTGAAAATAGCTCAGAGTCATCAAAAGTCTTATACTGATATGAATATGAGAGAATTGGAGTTTGAGCTGATGATTGTGTGTTTCTTAAGTTGTCCCCCATGAAGGGAGTGATGACGTTCAGAAAGAAAGGAAAGCTAAATCCCCAATATGTTGGTCCCTACAAGATTGTGAGATATGTTAGCAAGGTGGCCTATGAGTTAGAGCTATCATTAGAGTTGGCATTGATTCATCCAGTTTTCCATGTATCATTGTTAAAGAAGTGCGTTGGTGACCCGACCTCGGTTGTCCTAGTGGGGAGCGTAGTGTGAAGGATAACCTTAGATATAAGGAGGTAACAGTTGAGATCCTTTATCATTAGGTTCGAAAGTTGAGGAACAAAGAAGTAACTTCAATGAATGCCTTGTGGAGGAAGTAGCTTGTTGAAGGAGCTAGATGGGAAGCCGAAGAGGATATAACAGCTAGATACCCGCATTTGTTCCCTTCCAACCCGGTTCCAGCATGAGGCACTAGTTTCCTCCTTAGTACTTTATTCAGTTTCATGTTTAACTCATGTCTCTCAATCCCTTTCATGTCAGTATATGTCTATGTGATTCATGAATTTTGTTGCATCATGTATATCAGTCTGGAGTCAGTCACTCCATCAGTTTTCAGCTTCAGATGTTCAGTATTTGAGAATTTAGTTTCCTTCCTCAGATTTTTAGTATGTCGAGTCCACATTCAAGGATGAATGTTCCTAGGGGGATATTGTAATACCCCGAAGGTTCTTAAGACTAGATGAGATGATTGGAAATAAGTTCAGCTAAAAAACATCATTTTTGACTCAGTACGTCTCAACCTACAAGTGGTAGGTTGGTAGTATGGGTAATAGGAAGACCCGTGGACCAGGTTAGAGAGTTTTGTTTTCTAGACCACGAGACCCCACTCTTAGTCATATAAAGTGGGTATGACCCATGATCAGGAGTCATAGCAAGTCTTCAAAGTTATCCAGTGATCGATGGTATGGGTGATGGTACGATTTGTAAGATAGTGTTACAAATCGTAGTAAGATTTGTTTCCTTATTCATAGGATTGTGGGTTTTGGACTTGGTTAGTACTGGAGGATACAACGAGTCTTAAGAGAATTGCATGACTCGTGGTCAGATTCGTGACAGCTGGCAGATAAGTTTTTCTTGCAAATTCATTAAATGTATTTTCGTAAATCCTAAGCTCCTAAGCCCTAAACTACATTATTTTAAGCCTTGAAAGGAGTGTATTAGGGAAATTTAACCTATTCTAAATCACTCAACTCCCATGCATGCAAGATTAGAGGGTTCCATTGAAGATCAAGCTTAGAAATCCACTAATTCTTCTCAAAATCTCTTGGGCATTCCTAATCAAGATAAGAATCAGTTTACCCAAGAATTTAGGGTTATGACGGAGAGTTTTCTTTCACTCTCATGCCCAAATTTCTCCTCAAGTTCATGAATTAAATTGTAGATTCAAGTGTGATCCTATTGGGGTTTTATCCCGACTTTCATGAAATTCTCTATGATTTATTTATGGGTCAATTCCCTTCATATTTCAATGTTTATTTTAATATCTGTGGACAGATTTTATACCTATTTTTATTATTAATTCAATATTTCAAATTTTAGAAAAATTATTTCCAATTATGCAAACTTCATGAAAAGTCAAGTTTATGATTCTAGTATGACGTTGATTACTATAAACCCTAAGTTATTATTTATGATTATATTATGATTTTGTAAAAGTAGTCTACATGAATTTATCAATCCAGAGTATGATGATCTCCTCAAGCATGTATGTTCTTCATGATTTATGAGTTTATGATTTTGCCGACTCACGGGCCCTTATTTCATGACTAATCATGTATTCCAAGTATGAACAACTATTTTATGTTTTTAATAGTCATGAACTTCATGTATGATTTCACAATTATTATATGAGCCTTCATGTGCATGTTTTTGGGAGCTATGTCCAGCACTGAGTAGACTTCGTGTTTAGGTAAACTCCATGGTCTCAGAACTACATGCCAACGTAGGTTTATATTCAAGGACTCTAAGTGGGTCCCTATTATGGACTCTAGGTGGGTCCCTATTAGTGATCACGCCAGTTACGTTCATTGCCTGGCAAGCCTGGGACGGCTCTGCCCACTTGAGCTAGAAAGTTGGGCCATCATGTCAGCTCTATCATGATGGTGTTGGTTAAGATGAGTCCTCCCATTGTTCCTTATTTTTTATGCATGATCATGATTATGATACTTTGGCTCAAGTTATGTTTTTACAAGGTTTCTCTTATGATTATGATTATGACTAGTTTATGAATGATTTTGAAAACCTTGAGCCCTCTTGGTTAGGTTATGATTATTACTTCATGTTTTAAATGCCTTACTCTTATTGAATTTTATGAATTTTATTACCTTGCTTACTCAATAAATTCAAAGTGTTGATCGCATACTCTATGATATATCATTTCATGATACAGGTTTGAGAGATCAGATTCAGCTGTGCTATTAATCTTTCTTGCTTATCAGTTTTGCTAAAAAATGTTGGTGAGTCATCATCTTCTGAGGACACTCAGTTTAGTTTGTTATTTTCTTATTTCAGTTACAGAATTTTATATAGCTAGTTGGGGATATAGTCCCATCAGTTCATCTATTATGTCAGTGGCTTTTCAGACAATGTGTAGAAACTCAGCTTGTTAGTGTTGACTTGGTTTATGATTATTACGTGTGTAGACTTCCTCTTATTCATGTTCAATTTATCAACTTTTGCTAATTTATATTCTTTAGCCGCTATATTCATGCCATGGATCGATTTGGAGCCATTCGTGGTTCTAGATCCTATGTCTCGATTTGGGATTTTAACTTGGGTTGTGACAAATCTAAAATATGTGAAGGTGCAAGTTAGGAGAAGTTTTTACAGAGTCAAAATCTATTGCACAATCTAGAATATGAAAGAAGGAAAGTATTTCCTATCGCCTTGTAGTCTTCCTATTATAATTGTGGCGTACTTCACACCTATAAGAAGAATACTTTCAGATGTGGCTTCAGAGACACCCTAGGACTCTTTGACCCTAAAGCTCTGATACCAAGTTTGCCACGCCCCCAGTCAAGAGCCTAGACGTGGCCGATAGTTAGACCACCTAGTAATTGAAGTGAACCCTCGGCCTAGCTTACTACTCGTTGAGAATACAATAAAGTGCAATAGAAGTAATAATTATATGGGCTCAAATAATAAAATAAAATATGAATTATTAGCTGTGACTGAAAAGAATGTTATAAAGTAATATTATTGACTAAACTGTAACTCTATCTATGAAGCCTCTCTAACTGAAGAATAGGTGTCAAGACATAGCTCCCACGGCTACCTCAAGCTCTATAAAGTAAACAAACTCAACAATACTGGGACTCTCTAAATGTAGGAGGCCTCACCAATAGCTGAATGAATGTGAGGTCCTAACAAAGCATCTACTACTAGTCCTATCTACCTAAATCTGTGTCATAATAAGATGCAGCTCCAAAGGGTTTTAGTACGTGGAATGTAGGATATGTAATAAGTCTAACTGAAATAACAGTTAAGAAAGGATATCTGAACTAAAAGAATAATGAAAGAGCAATAAACTGACTGAATAAAAATTATAGGATCTAAAACTCTGAATGATACATAAAACACAATATGATCAATGTGCAAAACTGTTATGGAATAAAACTAAAAAGCAAAATAATCTCAAAAATACATATAAAAATGCATAACTTTAACTTGGAGAGATTTTCTCGTAATTGACACCATCGTGAATGAGCACATGATGCTCAACTATCTCACTCAAGTTGGTAGATCCATCCCAATCCTTGCCAGGGTAGATCATAATATGTGGATCCATAACTCACGTCCTCGAGGAGTCGCTCAACCCAACGGTACGATACTAACATACATTGGCTACGTAGCTCTGGGTCTTATGAGTTGCTTGATCCCTTCACCCAATTCAGTGCTAAATAATCCTCCCCAAAAAATATGCTCATGTACTTATACATATCTAAGACAATTGAAAACATATCTTATATAGCACTTTAGCTATAAATATAATAGATATTTTAAAACTCTTCTTGAGACTTTTGCTCAAAATATCTTTAAAAGCTTCGGAGCGTTTATTCTCTAAATCTCTTATAAAACTTGTGAGCTTCTACGGTCAAAACTTTTTATTTTCAAATACGGACTTTACTTTAGCTTTTGAAAATCATGCTAGAAATCATACTTTCTATTACAAAATCACTTCATGAAAAATCTCTTAAAAATATACTAAATATTTTTTTGAAAATAATGCATTTATCTTAAATAACAATACTTTCAAAAATCATAACTTTATGCAATATGGTTCATAGGATAAGAGACATGAACCAACCATCAATCAATCAAGAATATAGAGGTATCAACTATAATATTAAGAGTCTAATGATCAGTAACAACTGGATAAAATGAATACAATTCAATATGGAGAATTCAATGTTGAGCAATTCAATCAATAGGGGAGAAGAAAATTAAAGAATTTAGCCAAAAGCTCTAGATTTAATCTCAATGAACTCTTGCATAGATGTAGTGCATGAGGATGAATAGAATTCCTCTCTTAGATTAGCCTTACATACCTAGAATGAAGAACTTAGACTCATGCTTGAAGAAACCCTAAGTTGAGGAAGATGGCTTCCTAGCTTGCTTGATGAACTTGAGAGCTAATGATCTTGATTCTTACATTGTTATGAGAAGGAATAAGAGTTTAAATAATAAAACCCTTAAATATACTCCTTAGGAATTTCAAAACTTTCTGGATTAGGTACTTAAATTATGGAATGTTACTAAAATAACCTTAGAATTTCATCTGCGAAATTGACCAGCAAGTGATGATGTGTCATTTGACGACTCGCTATCATACTTGATGACATGTTGGGTCCTTTAGTTACTAATGAAACCAACTTGGACATTCTTTGATTCTCACCTAAACATTCATTAGAAAGACTAACTTAATGAGTCGTCACATTTACTAATGAATCATGGCATATATCATTGTGACTGGGAAGAAAATATCAAGTTTTGAAACTTATCTCGAGGACGACTCTACTAGGTTAAGTGACTTAATGACACATTTAACTTGTTATTCTGTGATACTGGTCTAGTTTTTGCTGGTTTTTTGCTTCATGTATAGGATATGTTCTTAGGGATTTTTGGGGGTCATTACATAGACCCAAGAATTTTTTGATTGTCAAATGTGTTGTGATAGCACTAAGAATTGAGTTATATTTATTGTCCAACATCCAAGGATGAATGTTTCTAGGGGAGAAGGGTACACCCCGTATGATTTAATCAATAAACCCATACTTTTTAGGTAAGACTAAGAGTGCTTAATATATTATGAAGGATGTGTTCTGAGGTATTCTAATTGAATTCTAAGAGTACTCCTGATATATGAGTCAAGTTTCTAAAACATTAAGCCATTTGCTAAGACATACTCAAAATAGGGAGAGATTTGCATTTTTATTACATTGCACAAGCAGGCATGCCAAAATGGGCCATGTTAGTGGACAGCTATGTCGCGCCCCATTTTCCTCGCGGAAAGCGGGATACAACTTGCGACAACTCTTAAGGGTTATTTAATGAGAAGAGTCGCCACCTAACGATTTGGAGTGCGTTAGGACACCGTACTAACCTAAGGGTCTGTTATACTAGCCTAGGTCACCAGAGTCAGGTGAGGGTTCAAGTTACCTCGAAAGGAAGGTGTTAGGCACCTTTCGAGGTCCACAAATGTGGGTCCCTTTCGAATTCAGTATTATGTGGTGAATTTACTAAGTGATCAAATAAAATTAAATTTTTATCTTAATTAGTAGAAACAACTTAAATAAACTAAGTGATAAAAAAGAAGAAGATCGTGACAATAAATTTATCAATTTATGCATATAAGGATTGACAAATAAGGCAAACAATAATAAATAAAATTATAAATTAAGAAGAAAAAATAACAAAACCAATAAATAAAAATTTAAAGGATTGGACGGAACATCAAAGAGGCACCTACGTATCCCAAAAGGAAATCAGGTCAAACGTAGTTTTGCCTTTTAAAGGAGGGGTTATTTTAACCTAAAGGGATCACCCCATGCGACTAAAATAATATTTTGCAACCTGTTTAGGTTTCTCATATTATTTAGCGGGCACAGACTATCATTTCCCACTATCCGCCTAATTAATTTAATTATTGTTAAGCCTACGCGATCTAAGTGGAGAAGACTAACGCCCTAACGGGTGCCTACCCGTCCCTATCCTGATGTTCAAGAGGTGATTGGACTACTCTATTGGAGTTTGGGTTCTAGAATTCTTAGGTTGTTATTAAAGGTGATTAAACGTCAAACAAGTAGATAATAATTAAAACAAATACCGTATATGTTTTTCAAATATGCCTCAATTAATGTAAATAGGTAATTAAACATGTTTCCGAATTAAACCCTATAGTCATGATTTCTATGTATGCGTTAATCCTATAGGCATGTTTTCTAGAAAAATAATTGTACTTGTTTTGTTCTTGCAGGCAAAGTTACTAAAATTAAAACATAAAACATTCTTTAAATTAAATTATTTAAAACCAATATGCATGATTTCTATTTGTTTGTTCATCCTATAGACATGGTTTCTAGATGAAGTCGACAGTTAAGAAAACAGTGAGATCCTCACCCCCCATAAACCCGCTTTTCCACTATTATGAATGTCGATTACAATTATTACAAACTAAAATAAAGGTAAAATAAATAACTACGACACATGAAAAGTAAATAATGTTAAAATAACTTTGACAGCCTCCTTTTGTCCCGGCGACTCTCCGATGAATTTTGGAATAAGATGATATTTGAATACAGGTTAGTACAACAGTAGACACAAAATAATATTCTGATATTCTTAATCATGAATTTGACTAAACTGGAAAAAATCATATTAAGAGCATATTAAACATATAGTCGCGAGAAGAAAGCAATCAAAGAGATTAACATGGTAAATGACAATCTGGTAAAGGTAAATAAACTAACCGACGAATGCCAAAGTTTAAAGGAAAATCACGAATTAATAATGCAACAAAACGCCTTGATTAGTACCTATCCTCAACGCATCAAGATCACAAGAATCTCAAGAATTCCGAGCAGTGCTTGCATTGAGGAGGTATAAAGGAACCATAGAATTAAATAGAGGAATAGAGAGCCAAGAAAATGCTTAGGAACAAATAAAATTTCAGGTACTTATGTTGATAAAGGAATAGCAATATTTTAATGTTAAAATAAAATTTCCTTTTTTCAGAAGAAGTGGTCTCTCCCCTTTAATAAGAAAAGAAGAGCATTATTATATTAGAGAGAAAAATCAATTAGAGAGTAAAATGGAAGGAAGTCCTCAATCGCGGAGATCGTTTCCTTTAAACAAAATTAATTACTATAATTAGCATAATTAAGATCAATTATTTATAGACATGTCTAAATCAAAAAAAATAAAAAATATTTAAGCTGCCACATAATTATTTTAAGGCGATAATTGAAGGAGGGCATAAATCATAACAGATTTCCTATGAATAAGAAAAATATGCCATATATAAATAAATGATTAAGTTGTTCGTAATTACCTTATGAAGCATGTTATTACCAGATTATACTCACAATAATAAAAGGTAATAAATCACTCAAACAGATTAAAAGGAGAATAAAATATCATAAGAAGTTAATTAGGGAGTTGATAAATAAGTCAATTAGATATAGAGCATATTCAAGTTTACCATAAATAAACATATACTTCAAATTATCCAAATAATTAAAGAGGGTAAGTAAGAATTGATCATGAACAAATTTATTATTTAGTAAAGAATCAGCCGGTCATAATTTACCGAATTATCAACTGCTGTTAAAAATAGCCTAAAGGTGGGAAAGGGAACAAATCACTTCAGTTCTATTAAACCATCAAAATGAAACAGTGCAAAATTATTGCAAGGCAATACTCAATTAAAAATTTAATGTTAACATGATTGAATGAGTATTAAAATGCTCATGATTCAAATAACACAAGGAAGGGGAGTAACTATAACTAATCGTTGGTCAAGTTGTTACTAAATAATCCAAGCTAATGCCCATATTTGACACAATAAACCCATACCAAATTGTTAACATGAGATAGAAAAATGAGGGAGGGAGAGCAGGAATCAAATCATTAAGAAATTACTTGTATAGCTACTTCAAAGTTGCCATATATTATATGCAATATAAGAACTTCAAATTACCACAATATGCCGAAATAGACAAGTATCAAAGTTGTAATATGATTTGAATTTATCCTCATGGAATAAGAATCTTTCAATTACCAACTAATACATAAAAGGCCATAAACAATCTATATCAATGATGACAGAATAAAGCTAATTCCGGTTCAAATTAAAGTCCTAAAAATTAGATTGAATAATGAATGAAATAAAACAGGTTTGGAAAGAAAGTAATTTTAACGCAGGGTAGCAAATCATGAATGCAACACCAGTAGCCATAATCGGACATACCGAAGATTAAAGGGCACATAACAGGTCAATTTCAATATTTTACTATATCGAATGCACAATCAAATGAAATCATTATTAAACATAATCAAATATGAGACGATGACGATTTAGTGATGAGAGTGAGGGATATGGGAGAGGTCTGTTGTTTGGCTATTCGGTGGAACAATGGAGATGAGCGCGACGGGCTAGGGTGTATGACTTGTTCTTGGTCGGACGGTGAGAGGTTGGAAATGACAGATCTGCGTGGTTGGTGGCGAGAAAGGCGACGGATACTGTTGTTGTGCCGGCTGGGAGAGGAGACGACGGTGGTGGCCGGAGACGATATTTGGTCAGAGTTAATGGAGGTTGCCGAAGTGAGGAGATAACTGGTGAGATTTGGTGGTGTCGACGGGCAGTGGAGAGAGAGGGAGAATAGAAGAGATGGTTGGCCGTTGTCTAACGGCGCCGGTGAGAGGGAAGAAGAGGGGAGGGAGGTGCTTCACTTGAAATGGAAGACCAACGGACGAGGGAGATCTGGTGATCTCATCGGTCGGCGGCGACCGGAGATAGAGGGGAGAGAAGGGAGGAAGGAGGGTGGCAACTAGATTTTCTCGGAATGGGAGAGGGAGATGGGCACGGCGGCTGTTTTTTCGGCGTTGTTGTTTGGTCGGCGTTAATGGAGGTTTGGTGTTCTTCGGCTAGGGGTAGTGGTGTGCGACGGCGATGTCCGATGGTGGTTTCAGCCAAAAAAGATGGAGGAGAGCATGGAGGGAAAGAGAGGCACGACTGCGATAGGTGAGGGTGAGGGAGATGAATGGGAAAGAGAGGAAGAGGGGCGGCGGCTCCTTAGAGGGAGAAGGAAAAAATGAAAATGTTCATTTGGGTTTGGGGGAAGGGGGAATATTAATGGATGTTAGGGTAGAGTTTATTTGAACTGTTAGATTATATTAGATGGACGGCTAGGATTGAACTTTCGGTTGCCGGGTCGGGTTGCGGGTCACGGATGCGGGTCGTGGATAATTAAATGGGTAGATTTAATTGAAAGCTGAATTGGATTTAAAAAATGACCAGATTTGGTAAAATAGGCCGAAATTGACATAAATTGGCTAAACTTGGTATAAATTGAATAGAAAGTGGCTAAATTTTAAATAAATTGGATGAATTTGGATTTTAGCTGCTATTAAATTAATAAATATACTACACTTTAAATAATTTAATAAATACATAATAAAGTAATTTAAATTATGAAAAAATCACATAAACATTATTAATAATATAAATAAATTCTAAATTTGAGTAAAATTTTGTAAATATCACATAATTAGATTATTATATTAAAAAAATGACTAGAAAAAATAAAATTAAGTCATCAAATATTATAAAAATATATTATTAACACAAATAATTTATAAATTCGAGTATCATTATTAGGCAAATAAATTAGTAAAATTTAGTAAAAATAGGTAAATAGTTTATTAAGTAAAGAATGTATTTCAAAATAAGGGCACATATTAATATGAAATACATTATATACGACATAATTATTTAATATAAAAAATTAAAATTAATATGAATCATATACATGTAACTTGAAATGATTTTCGCAATATTACGATAATTAATTATTTTACAAATATAAATGCAAGTCAAATATTTACATAAAAAGGTAAATAATATATATATATATATATATATATATATATATATATATATATATATATATGTAAGCAGCATATAAGGGCGTAGGGAGGTCAAAATTGGGTTTCAACAAGCTATATAAAGCCCCTTATTCAATTCTAGCACTCAAAATTCATTTCCAGAAGTGTGAGGGCAGTGAAAACCCTCCTGAAGGTGATTTAAAATCCGAATCAATTTTCAAGCTTAGATCATCGAGTACGTCATTTGGTTAGTGTTGTAGCGGCATTTTCATGACTTAGATCATCGAGTACGTCATAAAAATTGGTAAGCATCTATTTTCTCTTTTCTTAGTTATATGGTGTAGTAGTGTATCCATGGAGCTTGGTAGATCATTATTTCAAAATTTCTATAGCTAAATCCATAGAAATCTCATTGTTTAAGCCATGTTTGAGTTGTCTACTTGTTGGGTTATGTAGCTGCATCTTTTTGGGATTGAGAACTTCTTCTTGGTGGTATTTCATGGTGTTCATGTCTTGAGTTTTGTCTAAGATTTGGTTCGCATCGTAGAGGTATGTTAAGGCTTTCGTTTTCCCTCCTTCTAGCATGATTTTTGTAGTATGAGAACTCTTGTGTTATTGGGAAAAGCAACTATTTTGGTGGCTGAGAAATATGGTTGAAAATATTATGGTAGGACTGCTAATTGTTATCTTTCCATCATCAATCGAGCTTGTGTGTTCGAGCATTAAATTGATCGATTGTTGTGAGCCAATGGGATGATAAAATGCATAAAATTTAATATGTTTTATGATATTGGTTATGACCTTATTTGTTTGAACTTGGTGTTGTTTTGGAATGGTTATGGGCTCCTGTTATGGCTGGTATATGGATAGAGATATAGTAGGGTGATATACAATTGATGATATAATGTAGATCAGCTCGATTGTTATGACGATCGTATTTTTAAGCTTGAGTCAATAATAATATGGTTTTCATTAATTGAATTAGGTTTCTTTGGTGGTGTTACAAGCTATTTTGGATATATAATTTTGTTATTGTGTTTGTGATTGTTTGAATAAATATCCTTGAGGCTCATCGATATCTATTACTATTGAGTTACACTATTATACAGGCCCAAGCCTGGGAAATAGCCGACCAGAGAGGCTGTGGAAGCCGACTCTGAAATACTTGGGCTTGTTATTGGCTGATGCACTGATGCTAGCCTATTTTGGGATTGTACATGCGAGTGTATGGTTGTTGATGTTTATTTTGGCGCACATGGGTCTTCTACAAATTGTCCGAGGATAGTGCATGGCTATGGAGTTACTCCGATACACAAGTGACCATAAAACAAGTGTATGACAGTCAATATTTACTCCAACAAATTCTGCTGGAATGTGCCATCAAACCTATAAGACTGTGAGGTATTTACCCCAGAAAGGTGGATTATAAATTATGATGTAGTTGTTGGTTGTGTTGTTACTAATTGTTTTATGATTTTTGTTGATTGAATTGATATTATTCTGTATAGTTTGGGATTGTATATGTGAATTGGTTGTGGCCCTGTTCGTTAAAGAGTGATGTTCTATGAGTTTACAACACTGACGACACTTCAAAGTTGGAAAATAGAATGGACATAGGAGCGTTTATATGGATACGAGATGCTTTTACTTTGTTTTCAGGAAAAATAGGTGTTGGAGTGAAAGTGTGCAAAAGATGCAGAAAAGTGTAGAAACCAAGTACTGATATCAATGTGAGTAGTACCAAGATTGTATGAGCCATACTAAGGCTCATGGAAAATCCTAAAACACTGGTACAAGGCAAAGGCAAAGTACGACTCTCAGTACGAGCCGTACCATCCTGGTACGAGTTGTAACTTGAGTTGTAGAATAATTCACAGAAATTTGCACAGTTGAAATCTCCTGATACGGGTAGCAATTACAGATCATAACATCTACCTATGACCGACACTAGGAACCATGGAGAACTTCAATGATTTTTTAGACTTGGCAGATCTCAAGTTATGTCAAGTTGTTACGAGTCGTAGGAGCAAGGTATGAGACGCACCAAGACATTCGGAGAAATCTTCAGAAGATGCAAGAGTTGATAGAGTCAAACCACAACTTGATTGTATGACTCATAGGATCTTGTTACGAGTCATACCAGAGGTTAATACGAAAAACAAGGGATGTACGAGACAAAGCACGACCCGTACAAACCTAATACGGGTTGTATGAGAAGTCGTATGATGTGTCGATGCTAGATTTGGATATTGCTCTGTTAAACTAGGGAAAAATTTTTATTATCTGTATAAATTCGTTTTAGGTTTATTTTATTAAAAAGAATTTATAAGAGGATTATTATCTAGTTGTAATTAGTTTATGACAATATTAGAGAGAAATTCTTGAGATCATAACTTTGATTTTCTCAATTGTTCTTGAATTTGTTCATCATCTTTTCTTGCAATATTCAAAGCAGGTTTTCTTTCAGTCATTTTTGTAAGTATTTAATTATATGTTTGTCTATGAATACAAATCATAATGTTATAATCATGAGAGACTAAAACCTCCACACCTAGGGTTGTGGGAACCGTGGTTGATTAAGGAACTAGGGTTACACAAAGTGATTTGAAACCAATTCTAAACACTCGTATTGTATTCTCTTCATCTTTAATGTTTCTTAACAAAGCGCAATGTTAGGACTGGCAAGAATTCTATACTTGCTTGAACCTCAAGAAGTAGAGAATAGGAAAATAAAATTGCAACAAAGCCTTGATTTTTATGATCATTGAATAACTTGAGTTGGAGTCGCAGGATAGATAATTTGGAATAAATTGATAACGGTTAAATTGAAATCGCTCATGAGACCTAACCCGGCGATTGATTTTAGTCACCCAATAGGGCTGAACCAGTTATTAGGATGGACCCTAGTTATTTGTGCTACAAGTAAGCATCAGATAGATCATGAGTGTAAACCTGATGTAGTTATGAACCCATGGGGAAAACTTACCTTAGTTAATTGAAAATCTTGATAAATAACAACTTATTTTCACTCTTGTTTTACCAATATTTTTATTATAAACCCCCAATCTAGAGATAATATACATTAAAGCTCAAATACATTCATTAGTCTAGTTCTTACCATATTCCCAGTGGGTTCAACCCCAACCTTTGTTGGGTTCTTTATGGAAAATGTTTGCTTCATATTTCGTTAGGAGTATGAGTTTGAGCATTTTCAAAAAGTGGCGCCATTGTCGTGGAGTAGGGCTAAGTTTAGATTAATTTCTTGTGTTTAACATTTGGTTGTTATTCTCTCATTTACATTTTCTTTTTGTTTTTGACACCTAAAGGTTGTCTCTTGGTGAATTCCAACTACTCAACAGAGCGGAAACCCTTTTATTCATTTGGATATTGAAACAGAAAGAACACTGGGGAGAAAGGAGAACCACGAGCAGAGATATTCCCGTTTAGCTGAAGAAGCAAGGCAAACTGAGCTAGCTTGGAAGGATACACTTTGGCAACCCGATGATACTCAAGATTAAGTTGTAAACATTGGTCTCCATGGAAGGGGAAACAGAGGCCAGAGATATGACCCTCAATTCTATGATGAGGATTACCTGGATATTTAAGAACTTGGGCCAACTGGAGCTATCATACCACCACCTTTGCCTGCTGGAGCAAAGTTTGACATCACTAGAACCATGATACAATTTATGAGTATGAAAGGGGTGTTTAGTGGTCATGCAGCTGATGATGCCAACCTCACTTCATGAACTTCATCAGAATATGCAAGGCGTAGAAGTTGTCCGGTGTCAGTCAGGATGCAATAAGGCTGAGACTCTTCCCTCTCTCTCTGTCTGGGGAGGCCACTTTATGGTTATCAGAGTTACCTAATGGCTCCATTACCAACAGGAGGGAGCTCAAAAAGGCTTTCTTTGAAAGGTTCTTCCGCTCTCCATTAAGCTACAACTTAAGGATGAGATCTATAATTTCCAACAACTGAAATTGCAGGTACTTCATGAAACCTAGTTGAGATTTTAAAAAAAAGTTGACCAAGTGCCAAAACCGTAAATTATTGATGACAGTTTGTTGGAGATTTTTTATAGGTTATTGAACAACAGAACAAATGAAGTTTCTCAAGAGCTTAAGAAAGAGGTTGAGTTGATTGAGGCTTGAGTTGGTGAAATGGATCCTGAAGCTAAGAAAGATAAGGATCAAGAGGCCACACATATCAATAAGGATATCCCACGACCACCGCTACTTTTCCCTCAAAGGATGAAGAAGAAGGCAGAAGTTTGTAAGCTTCAGAAATTTCATTCCATTCTTAAACAATTATCTGTAAACATACCGGTTGAGGTATTGGAGTAGATGTCTGGATACGAAAAATATATGAAGGACCTTGTTACCAAGAAAAAGTCCATGAGCTATGAGCCAGTGGGGAACTTATATCATTGTAGTGCCATAGCCTCACGAGTCTTTGCTAAAAATAGAAGGATCCAAATGCCTTCATCATTCTATGTACTATTGGTGACATTGAGTACACGGAGGCACTCTGCGACTTGGGAGAAAGTATCAATTTGATGTCATTAGTTGTGTTCAAGCAACTGGGCTTGGGAGCCCCCGCACCAACTACAATGTGGCTATTGATGGCCGATCGTACTATGAAGAAGCCCGTGGGAATCCTATTTGATGTGTTTGTTAAGGTTGATAAATTCATATTCCCAACAGACTTCGTGATCCTAGATTGCGAGGTTGACTTTCAACTCCCCATCATTTTGGCGTGACTATTCCTTGGTACTGGGGGCTTTAGTAGATATCGAGGTTGGCCAACAAAAATTTAGGCTTAATAAAGAGGAGGTCACCTACAATGTTTGATGGTCAATGAAGCAGCCCAATGAGTTTAGGGTGGTCCCAACAATCAAGGATGATCCTGAGTTTCTGGATGAAGTCTGAGTAGTCAAGACACTTGCGTTGTGTCGTGACATTTAGAATGAGGCGGTGTACCTTCATGACGCATGAAGAATCATGCAAATTACATCGTGTCTCGAAGTTAAATTAGGCACCTCTTGGGAGGCAACCCTAGAAAGGCGAAGTCTGAGTGGCCACAAGTATGTCTCTTTCCCTAGTATTTTTATATTCTATGCTTCAGGGATGAAGCATTGTCACGACCTGAACATAAGCTCGGATCGAGACACGGGAATGGGAGCTCCGAGAGACTCCAAATCGACCCATTGCATTAACATCATCTAACTCAATCAAATAAAGTGGATGAATTAACATAATGAACATGACAAAAGTCTAATCATAACATAACCTCAAACTATAATTCACATAATGCATAACAAGATGATTACTATATACAGTCTAAAAGCCTCTAACATATTTGATGGGTTGATGGGACAACACCCCCAACTAACCCGACAAGTCTGAAAACTGAAAGTACAAAGATATTTGGTAATAAATAGTCCTCGAGAGATGAGGACTCACCAATAGAGACTGGATGCTAACTCCAAAACTGGATACTAATAGGGCTGAGTCTGAAGAACAGAGTCTGTATCATAAAACGATATAGCATAGAGTATGCATTCAATACGTTGAATATACCAAGTATGCAAGGTAAGTAAAACCAATTTAACAAGTAAAATCATTTAAAACATGAATAACATAAAACACAATTATGATAAGAATTGAGAGTAGGGCTTGCATGCTATTTTATGAAATTATGATATGAACATAACTAAACATCACAACTGAATCAAATGACCCAAGGCTGTAATATGATAATCATAAGTATAACTGAACATTGGGTCAAATCTACTTTAGAACATATATAGATATCATGAATGATAAACATGCAAAACTTAAATCACGAGGATCAATGGAAGACTCATTAAATAACTGACATTACCACGATAGAGCTTGCATAGTCCCAATTATCATTCAAGTGGGTAGAGCCGTCCAAATTCTTTCTAGGGCTAAGGACAATACCATGATAATGATATCAAGCTCAAGCCCCTCTTGGCGCAGGGAAAACCTCACATAGGAGGTCCCAAAATAATCTTATCATACCTACGTTGGCGCGTGGTTCTGAGGCATAGGGTTTATTGACCCTTAGCCTACTTGGTGCTAGACACTACTCCCAAAAATATGTATATTCTCTCCATCATTTTTCAATGAATCTAACCATCATGTATTGACGAAGCTGAATAATCATACACATATAAAATATAGAATTATACATGAGGAGTGTTGGCTCAAACCATACCACAAGCTGAACATAATTGGGAGTGTTGACTCTAAAATCATGTGGTAAGTTAATTCATGAAATCATAAATCATGCTTGAATATTTGGGCTTGCCCAGTACTTACACATGCCTGAAAATACTTAATTCAGTTGAAAACATGATCATAGACATGGGTAACTTAAAAATATGCTTTTCATTAATAATATCTCATCATACTTGAACATCCATTATAAATTTCAAATTTCATGAACTACTCATGGATGGAGATTATAATTTATGAAACTTGAAAACATTATTATAATTGAAAAGAATGTAAAACTTGCCCATAAATCATAATTCAATAATAGGAACATGCTTTGATCATTCTTATGGTAGAAACTTAGGGAATTCAAGCATTGGGTTAAAACCCTATAAGATCGACATATAAATTTTCATGAATTAGGGAGAGATTGGGCATGGTGAGAATAAATTCACCCATTCATAACCCTACGTACCTGAAAGGATCTTATTACACCAATTCCTTAACAACTCTAAGAGAATTGAGGAAGAAGTTGTAGAAAACTTAAACATGGTCACCTTCTAAGCCCTCAACTTGCATGCATGAATGTGAATGAGCCTAGGATGAACTTAGCCCTCTTAAAATTCACTATTTCAAGCCTAAAACAACATAGTTTAGGAAGTTAGAGGTTAGAAATGAGGAAAATACCCTTAATGAATTTCCTAGAAAAGATGATATACAATTGACAACTGATGTCAGTAACAGTCTGTTGCTAGCTCCCACGGTGCATTACTACCCCTCGTTGCTACACCCTAAATTCAGGTCTTAGATCCCCCACCACGACCGGACAGGATAAGTAGTTCCAACCACCAATGACTCGTCCTTACCAGCCGTCGTCACCACTGCTACTATAATGGAAATCCTCCCAACGGGCACATACAATGACTCATTGCAACAACAAACGGGTAGTTCCGAGACCCGTTATTTCAAGCCCAAATCTGCAACCTTTCACCAGGGGCACTTCTAACGGCCCGTTCTTTCTCCTAACGACTCGTACCATGGATCCACTAAGGGGAAAATTCTAGATTTTTATGCTGATTTCCTTTCCACCTCCTGTTTCTAGTCTTAGGAACTTTTGGGGTATTACGAGCATGCTTTTAAAAAGCGGAGGAAGTGTACTTGTATTTTTTGAGATTTTTGATTCGTTCGAGGATTTTTCTTCTTGTGTTTCTTTCCCCTCAAGCATGCTATCTAGTAGAACTGGCATGTTTAGGATATTTTTGTTTAATTAGAAAGTAGCTTAGAATTACTCAGCCAATAAAATGTACTAGTTTCAAATTTTGAAAAATGGTCCTGTTTAAAATTTTTGGATGTTAGTTGTACTAGTTGATTGCAGAGCATGATTTCTGTGAATCTTTTTGTGTCATTTAGTGGATTATTATGATTTGGTATAGTTATCCATGTATGAACCAGATAGGTAGAATGAATGCAAAACATCTACCATGAGTGAGTGAGGTCATATACCTAGTTCAATACTACATTTAGGATATAGAACTTTCCCGGTTGGTCTTTGCATAGGCTTTAGGATAGTTGGTTAGGAGATGATTATAGGCTTTTATTGATTGAAAAAGACCCTACCAAATGATGATGAATCCCTTGATCTCAATTTTTAACCTTAAATTAGCCATTTTACATCGATTTACCGATTCACTTCGCCCATTTTTATAATGAACCTGTTTTGGCGCTTGTCCCTCAATGGATATTATAAACCTTAACCCAAGTAAAATACCTAATTTGAGGGTGGCTATAGTAGGGTTCTTAGATTGCGGGGAGGTGAAAAAAAGGGAAATAAAGGAAAAAGGGTTAAATATGAGGTGTGCTGAGACAAAAAATGAAAATAAAAAGAAGAGCTAAAAAAGAAAAATTAAAAAGAATATGCAAAAGAAAAAAATAAAAAAGTTGAAAACACAACACACTCACACATGCTAGAGAATTGAAAAAAGGAAGAAAAGTGACAAAGTAAATAAGTGAGGCCATAAGTATGTAATGCCAAGGAGGTTTTAGTCACTAAATTCTATATTTACCTTACCCTGCCCAAAGCCTACATAACAAGCTGAACAAAATCCTATAGTGATCCTACCCTGACTGTACAAAAAGCAAAGTATAGGAAATAGGGGCAAGCCTATGGTATCCGATGTGCAGTATCTTGAACTTCCTTGTAAGAGTGATAGTCTTACTTGTTTAGTCCCATTTTCATATTTTCATATATCTGTTAGTTGGGGATTTCATTTGTTGTGAGGGTACATGATTTGCGTTTTATTCTGCCAGTTGTTTGTGTGAAAAACATTGGTAACAAATTGATTCTCTAGTAATAACTAGATGACATATCTTGAACCTTGTTTATCATCGTTTGTGGTTACTTGATATGCATAGCTGATTTTGTTTACATGGAGAAGGGTTAAAAGCTGTTTTTTTTTCATAATACAAGTTTTTATTGGTGTTGACGGTAGTATCCTAGGTTTATTTTCTAGTAAAGCGTCAGTTTAAGTTTTTTTTTATTTGCCCGAGGACATGCAAGAGTCTTAAGTAGAAAGTGTTGATGTGCTGCAAGATTATAGCACTTTCGTCACATAAAACTAGAAAAATAGCATGCACTTAGTTGTGTTTATATGGATATGAGGTGCTTTTACTTTATTTTCAGGGAAAATAGGTGTTGCAATGAAAATGTGCAAAAGTTGCAGAATAGTGCAGAAAAGAGGCCATACTGATCTCAGTAGGAACCATACAAAAATTGTATGAGCCATACTGAGACTCATTGAAAAGCCCAGAAGACTGGTACAAGGCAAAGGCAAAGTACGAGGCATACCATCCTGGTACGAGCCAAAACTTGAGTCCTAGAATACTTTAGAAAATTGACACAATTGAAGTTTCCTAATATAGGTAGAAATTATGGATTGTAGCATCTACCTACGAGCTATACCAGGAGCTATGGAGAACTTCAATAATTTTTGCAACTTGGTAAATCTCATGTTACCACAAGATGTTAGGAGTCATAGGAGCAAGGTACAAGGCATACCACGACATTCGTAGAATTTTCAGAATATGCCTCAATTCTCAGAGCCAAACCACGACTTGATTGTATAAATCATAGGATCTTGTTATGAGTCATACCAGAGGACAACACTTAACAAATTATGCAAAAGCCAAGGGATGTTGTTATACCCCGGGAACCCAAGGATCAGACTCGGGAGTCAAAACAAAGAAAAACTAGAAATTCACACCAGGTCATAGGACGGTTCATGAGGTGACTCGTTAGGAAGGACCAAGAGTCGTGCAGTGACTCATGGTCAGGCTAGGCTTGGCAGAGTATTGGGAGGCCATGGGGGTGACTAGAATTCGTTGTCAGTCCTCACAAGTCGTGAGGTCACCCGTGGCAAGGATGGAGTGCATGGCTAGGGAATTGAGGCAGTAAGGACCACGGTTGGTGACCACCAGTCGTGGTCATCCACTACGATTCGTGGGGTCCCCTGAGCTTGTTTGGGAAGTAGACATCAAGGATCCCATCCACGAGCCATGCCCCCTGGCAACGACTCATGAGGTCCCTCATGGGGAGTTGCAACTAGGAATTTCTGCACTTTTAGTAAGGGTGTGTTTGTAAATCCAAAATTCCAAAGGCCTAAATTATGTTGTTTTAAGGTCTGAATAGGGTCTTTTAAGGGGGATTAGTCCATGTTAATCTTCATTCATGCATGCAAGAGTATAGAGAGGAGTTTAAAAGGTGATTCAAGGGAGATTAAGAATCAAGTGTTTCCAGGTATGTAAGGTCATCAATGGGTGAATTCTTCCGCAGCCATGCTCCTACTCTATGATTTTACTTAATATTTATCAAAAACTCATATGGTTTTATATTTGATTATCTAAATTCTAAAGATTTAATTATGGGTTTTTTATTTTGAAACATTATCATAATCTATGGATCTTGATAATCTTTTGAGATTTAAATTTATTATAATATTGTTGACTTTGATTTTCTAAGCAATCAAGTATAATTATGCATGCCCCATGATGAATTGATTTATGACCTATTATCCCATCTATGTTCTTACGAGCCCAACATGAATTATGTTCTAAATTATGAATTCATTATGTTACCCAATATGATTTTTCTCAAATTCAAGCTATGTACATGGTCTACAAGTATGTAAGAATCTTATTATTCATGAATTATGTTTTTGGCCGACACACGGGCCTCATGTCATGGCTAGATCGCTTATGTTCAAGCGTGTTTATGATTATCAAGATTTAATTAGCCCATGAACTCATGTATGAATTATTATAAGAAATATATATGTTTTGGGAGTATTATAGAACACCGAGTACGTTCGGGGCTAAGGTTAAGCCTCAGATCTGATGAACTACGTGCCATCGTACGTATGTTGGGACCCCTTTCATGTTAGTCCCTAACCTAAATGTCCCTTTTCATGGTGATATCATAATTTCATGGTTCTACCTTTGTAAGGTATGACCACTCTACCGATTAGGGTTACATGTCGGGCTTCATGTGTGCTCATATAGGGTATGTCGGTTAAGAGAATCTCCCACCGTTCCTTATGATTTATTAATGTTATGGTTATGTATTTTGGATCAAGTCATGTTAAGTAAATTTCTTCCATTTTGATTATGATTATTTTATGTTATGAATTTTTGAAAACCATGATCATATGATATGTTATTATGATTTACGATACGAGCATGACGTCCAACTCTTGTGATCATTTATGAATTTCATATATGTTTTAAATGTTAGTTTTACTTACATTGTATACTCAGTACATTCCACGTACTGACCGCCTACCTTCTATGTTGTATCATTTCATGATACAGGACCTGGTTCTCAGGTTTAGCTTCGCTCCTAGCTTGCTCTCGGTATTACCTTTCAGTTCTTGTGGGTGAGTCCTTATGTTTCGAGGGCCTTAAGTTCAGTATTTATCATTCTTTCAATTTCAGTATGTTTGAGTCTTTGTTCGGTGTTGTGGTGACTGCACGCAAGTGCATGTGGTCGAACAAGTAGTAAAGTAGCTTAATTAAAGCCAAGTATCCATCCCACAGAGACTGAACCACGGTACTAATTAACTTAAGCGTCAGTGAACTATGTCTTTAGGAATGCAGACAACCAAATAAACAATATTTTGAGAGTTAAGTTTACTAAGTAATCAAAATCTAAGTTCAAATTATAATTTGAGTCTGAACAATATTAATGAGCAAGCTGAGGTTAAAACAAACATGCAGGTAAGTAATTTATCGATTCAATTCAGCTAATCTTTTCTTTGGTTGTTAGTCAAGAATTGTTGCCTATGGATTGGATCTTTCGACTCCTATCCAATTTAAGAATCATGAACCTTAATCTACATTTCTATGATAAAAGAATTTCATGCTCTAGCCATACATAACCGTTTCCTTAATTGACTAATAAGACTTTCAGATATATTTCTATTCTGAATGTAAATCAATTCCCAATTTTCTAAACTAAGAAAAGATCATATCCTACCAGTTCACATCTTTCCAATTTCTTTCCTTTTCAAAAAAAAAATTGGATTTCTAGACATACATTAACATTGGCCAAACAATAATGCAGTTAAAACAAGAATTGATAGAACAACCATTGAAGGAAAGATGAAAACTGAAATGATCAACAATTACATTCCACTACAATTGTTCTTAACCTCAGTAAGAAGTGAATTAGCCACTCATTTGTGGATTAAACATCATCAAATAAGTAGAATTCATATAAACAATTGAGATTAAAGAGAAAGAGAAAGAGAAGAACCCTAGAATTTTCGTCCTCTCAACTGCCTGTAACCCACGGTGTTGCTCAACCTAGTCAGAATGTTTAAAATAAAACCTAAGTGTGCTATTTATACTATTGAGAATTTTTTTCCCAGAATAACAAGCAACGTGGAACGGAGTGTATCGCGGAGCACTCCCTCCGTGCCACGGGGGTATCGCGGACCCTCACTGGAATTCGGCTCCCCAGCAAATGTACCTCAATGTGGCACGGCTTGCATCGCGGAGCCTCGCCTCCGTGCCACGGTGCTATCACGCGCCTTCACTTGAACTTGAGTTTCCAGATGATTGTACTCAATGTGACACGGAGTGTATCACAGAGCACTGCCTCTGTGTCACGGAGGTAACTCGAGCCTCAACTGGAAATTAAAAAAATGAATTCCTCCAGGCAGAACTCCTCCGTAATGGCAGCGTGACATGGCTCCATCGCGGAGCCCCTATTTTTGCTGCTCTCTCTTGTCATTTTCCACTCCTTGATTCCAAGTTCATTTCCGATCTTCACCAACATGTATATTAGCTTCCACAATTTCCTTTTACCTGCAAAACAACATGAATCATGTTGGTTAGTATAAATTTACAATTAACAAAAATCACATGAGAATGTACACATAATGATAGATAAACAAGTCGAAATGAAACATTTGAGTATCACTTGGGCATGCAATTCTGCCCAAGATCACTTACTCCACACTTAAAATCTTGTTCGTCCTCAAACAATACTCTCACATCTCATGCAATTGACACCCACGCTTAGCTACTTTGGCTCGACAATTCAAGCTACGGGTATACCGATTATTTAATATAGCAAATCATCAAGAAAACATGCATGGTCTCATCAATACAATGAAGTACTTCACATTAAGATCTCCTAAGCTCAAGAATCGATTCTCAATCTTGGCAAACTCGTGCAAATCAACTAATCAAGACATCCGACACAAAATTTAATCTCTCGTCAAGCATGTGCCCTCACAACACAAGAGAATTACCCCATTTGCCATCATATGATTTCCAAAGCACAACATGTAGGTGTATATGAATACGATTTCGCTCTCTCTTCCAAAGAATTCACATGCATCATGTCATGAACCATAGGCTTGCCTCTAGTGTATTACTCCACTAATATAAGGACGCGTGATGTAAGATCACGTAGGACTTAGCGGGTCGTAATGTAAGCTAAGGAACTAGTAAATAGTGGGCTAGTCAATAATAGCAACTAGCTTCCTTAAGTGCTTTTCAATACATCCCACCATCATTATGGGCGTTGTTTCTTCCTTCATCCTCTCATTCTTGAAATTTTTTTCTTTGTTTTTGTTCCCATTTCTTTAAGCACACTCGAGTTACTAGCAAAGACTAGTTATACATCCTTATTTTATTTAATTTCAGCAAGTGCACCTTTGACCTTTCTTTAACTTTCAAAACATCTGCTTCTCCTTCCGTTTCACAATTCTCACTCCTTTACACTGTGGGAAAATTTTTTTTCTTGAGCGCTTAAGAGTTTTGGATCAAATTCATGGCTAATGAAAAGAAGGGATTATGCTCGGTTTGTACCTCTTCAAAGAAAAAAAAATAGGCTAAAGGATCAATGGGGCTAACTAGGATGCACATTCAAGATAGGTATGATAATGGAGAAACTTTCGGTTCATTCAAACAAATGCCTACATCCTTCCCTACAATACACATCCTTCATTTCGTTTAGTACACACACCAGGCAAGTTCTAAACACTTCACAATAGCATGGAATAATCGAAACCTCACCTCGCACTCATTGCACATGCTCAACAAAAGACATATTCACAGACTTTTCAATAAACTAATTACAAGAATTCACTATTAAGCCTCGATCACACCGAATCGAACTCTATGGCCTAGGTATCTCAACATGTTTACACATTTGCATGCTTTCATACGAATCACCTTTGCATCTTAATATCATGTACAACACCTAGCAGGAACTCCGAACCATGAAGTAGCGACACATTTGGGAAACACACAAAAGAAAGAAAAGAGAGAAAAAAACTACTCCTATCGACTACATTTCCCTTAAGACGGTCGTCATCCATCCATCATAGGGAACGGTCGCTACCTACGACTTCGGTTCAATGGGACTATTCTTGGTAAAAGCACCGAAAATAAAGGCCGAGAAACCCAACATAAAAAGATTTTGAAAAAATTCGATTGAAAAAGATAAAAATATAATTTGTAAAATATTTACACAACACATCCAACAGTAGCTCAACACAATACACAGTAACTCAACATTCATTACAACACCAAATTAATTACAGAACACACAACATAGAGTCACAAGGTCACATTTTGCACAGGCACAACAACAACAAAAAAATAAAACATAAACAAAGCAGCTGGCACCTAACTACTCCCACCCCACACTTAACCCGAACACTGTCCCCAGTGTTCACATAATTTCACATATCACAAAGGTTGGGTGGTGAAACTCCCTGATCAATCGAAGTATTCAACTTCTTCATCAGGTGTCATTGCTTTGTCTCCCATATTCGAATCGCCCCCGCTGCCCTCCTCTAACTCAACATCTAAGTCCTCCCGGCGTGTCTCCACATCAGTAGGGACATCATCATCTATGGGCTCCACAAATGCGGGCCCCACTCTACATAGAGCCCGAGCATTCTTGTTGAATGGGGAATCCAACTCGAGCTGCCATAGCTCATCCTTCGTTGCGGGCCTCCCACCGATGCGTAGCTGCAACATCTGCATCCCGTACATGCGGGCTATATACTGGTCATCCCGAGCATGTTGCTCGGCTAGTGTGAGAACCGACCCAAAAGTAGTGTCAGGTGCCTTGGTTTTGGTGACATCCATGGCACGCCTGTCAATCTATGGGATGTAATACAAGGCCTCCTCCTCAATATCGTGGCCCCTTAGGAATGTGGTAAGCAAACCACCGAACCCGTATCTATGCTCCTGATGTAGTCGGGCTCTCTTCATGGCGGAGATGATTAGTGCCCCAACATTGATTTCCAGCACCTTCATCAGGGCATACACCAAGCACACTCTATCTCAGGTGACATCTGTCATGTGCACCCCCGGGATCAGGCAGGAACACATAATTTTCAGCCAAATCCGGGCCTCCCGGTTCATCTCAGAGTAGGGCAATGTTTGATGGTAGCCCCTATCCTTGTGCCAACTCCACCTTGCTGTCGATCGGGCTCCACATAGGGTGCGTCTGATATTTGCATAGGGTGGAGTGATGTTCAGCTACCTAAGGACATGAGCGTCTGTGTCCCGCGCCCCCAGGATTGCATTCAAATGATGGGGCTCAAAAGTGACAATCTGCCCCCTGATTTTGATGGTGTGACTGCGAAGGGTCGGGTTCCAGTTGGAATAGAACTCCCGTATAAGATGGAGATTGCACTCCCTGGGCTCTTCAAAGATGAAGTTAAGCCCAGTGGTGTCAGTCCTGTGTACAATCCGCGGAATTCCTGTGCCAGCGGCTCCCGTGCTATCTGCTCTTCCGGGAAGTATTTGGTTTCTTTTTGTTTAGCACACCACTTCTTCCCATCATCAGTCACCCATCGGGTTCCGTATTGTCGGCGTTGGCCTCGCGGAACCGCTGGTGATACTGGAACTGTTGTTCCCAATCTCACCCATTTTCTGCTGGCGCCCGATGTGGATGTGCCCTCTCCCTTGCCTTGTCGGCCTGACGTTGTTCCTATACATTCAAACAGACAGTCCCAATGTTATGTAGCTACAACTAAGGTTGGGTTTAGACTGGATCACCCCACACTTAGTCTTAAGCCACAATCCAAACAATTCTACAAGACATTCATGATTTTGATATTCTTAGCATTCAACCGGCTTAGTGCATTCATATAAATCAATGGAACAATTACTATGTACTACTCAGACTTTGTTCAATGAATACAAATTTATCCATTGATTCAATTACAACATCATAGCACTTAGCAATTTTTCAATAACCTATGTAATTCTCCAATTGCATTTTCCCGAAAATACCTCTTCTACTTAGCATATTCAACATCAATCACAATATATTTCACTTCACCCAACATGCACAACCCAATTTTTTTTCAACATTTAAAAGAATTTAGTCGTCTTCCTATTCCATCTTCAACCCTAGCTACCAATTTTGCAAGAATTCAATAAAACATGCAATCATTGAGTTCATATATTCAAAACAATACTATGAACATCAATCCATCATAACTCAAGTGAATTCAAGCTTAATTATCACTTAGGGCAAGGTTTAATCACCACACATGTTCAAGAATCGAAAACTTGAGCAAAAACAAGGAAGAATTCAAGAACATACCTTTGATTTGATGAAATCGAAGAAAACTTGAAGAAAATTGATGCCTAGGTCTATGTCACGTTGGGGGAGAAGGGAATTTTTGGTGTGGGTCGCGAAGGGAAAGAAGAAATAGGAAGAAAATGAGGGAATTTGGATTTTAAAAGTGTTTTTTTGTGCGGGTTACCCGGTGACCCGGTGTGACCCGACGCCAAATTACACTCAACGTGTCACGGAGTGCAATGCGGAGCACTACCTCCGTGACACGGAGCCATCGCGCCAGTATTC
The DNA here is from genome assembly GCA_035772735.1 of Datura wrightii. Classification (NCBI taxonomy): domain Eukaryota; kingdom Viridiplantae; phylum Streptophyta; class Magnoliopsida; order Solanales; family Solanaceae; genus Datura; species Datura wrightii. The sequence goes on from JASDFA010000018.1 coordinate 154,442,478, forward strand.
TGGATTTTTAAAAAATCCAGAATAAGCTTCAACGTTTCACGGAGGGCAATGCGAAGCACCTCCTCCTTGACACGGAGCCATCGCGCAGGCTCACTGTAATGTGCCAATTTTAATTTTCTCACCTCGATATTTTTCCTTTGCGTTTCTTTGCATTTTTGCCCTCCATTCCACCTGAAAATCATTTCATCACAAGAACTTGGTTAGAATTCATAGGTTTCAACGCAAAAAATTTTATTTTTCTTTTTCTTTGTTTTTCTCTTTTATATATATATTTTTTCTTTTTTTCTTCAAATAGTTCTACTCGTCTATTACAACACATTCACGGGTTACCTCCCGTGCAGCGCCTGATTTACCATTGCGGCTCGACGTCATTCATGCTCAATCATCCTCTAGAGTGATGGACGTCTTCTCTCGAATAATGTCCTCACCCCAATAATACTTACATCGTTGCCCATTCACCAAAAATATGGCACTTCTATCTTCATGCCAAAACTCTACTGCCCCGTGTGGGGTCATTCTCACCACTTCAAACGACCCTAACCATTTGGACCGCAATTTGCCTTGAAAAAGCTTTAGTCTTGAATTAAATAGAAACACCTTCTGCCCTGGCTCAAAGATCCGATGCACCATATGCCTATCGTGTCACTTCTTCGTTTTCTCCTTGTAGCATTTTGCACTTTCATAAGCATGCCGTTGAAACTCATCAAGTTCGCTGAGTTTCATCAGTCTCTTCTTCCCTGCTAGCTCCGGGTCCATGTTCAACTTTCTCACGGCCCAAAAAGCTCGATGTTCTAGCTCCACAGGTAGATGACATGCCTTTCCATAGACCAATCTGTACAGAGAAGTCCTAATGGGTGTCTTGTACGCAGTTCTATAATCCCACAACGCATCATCGAGTTTGCTTGACCAATCAATTCGTTGTGCATTCACTGTCTTCTGTAGAATCTGCTTTATCTCTCTGTTCGACACCTCCACTTTCCCACTAGTTTGGGGATGATACACTGTTGCTACCTTGTGGCGCACCCCATACTTAGCTAGCAAATTCTTGAAACTTGCATTTACAAAATGAGCCCCTCCATCACTGATAATGGCTTGGGGTATCCCAAACCTGGTGAAAATATGTTTTTTCACAAATTTTGTTACCACCTTGTTTTCATTCCTAGGGAAAGCTGTTGCTTCGACCCACTTGGATACATAATCAACAGCTACCAAGATGTAACGATTACCAAATGACGGTGGGAATGGGCCTATGAAATCTATTCCCCATATATCAAAGATCTCCACTTCTAATATCTGTTGCAGTGGCATCTCCTGCCTTCTACCAATTGTGCCTGTTTTTTGACATCTATCACACATTTTTACATATTCCATAGAGTCTCTAAATAGTGTAGGCCAAAATAAACCTGACTGTAGCACCTTGTGCGCTGTCCACTCGCCTTCGTGGTGCCCTCCATACAATGATGAGTGATAACTCCTCAACACCTTTGCAATCTGGCTCTCTGGAGTGCATCTTCTCATGACCTGATTCGGTCCCTGCTTAAACAAGTAGGGCTCATCCCAAATGTAATACCTACAATCATGTCTCAACTTCTTTCTTTGCTGAGCTGTAGCCTCCGGTAGATAGACTACACTTACTAGCAAATTCACAATGTCTGCATTCCAAGGGATTTCAGCTTCCCTTATTTCCAAGAGTTGCTCATCTGAGAACTCTTCCTTGATGCTGTCACCTTCCTTCACATGCAACCGGCTTTCTAGTCGTGATAGGTGATCTGCCACTTGATTCTCGCTCCCCTTTCTGTCCCGAATCTCTAGTTCAAACTGTTGTAACAACAAGATCCATTTAATCAGCCTGGGCTTTGCATCCTTCTTGTCAAACAGATACCGAATCGCTGCATGATCGGTATACACCACTACTTTAGAACCCACCAAGTAGGACCTGAATTTATCAAACGCGAACACCAATGCTAGCATCTCATTTTCAGTGACTGTATAATTGACTTGGGCTGCATCCAGTGTTTTGCTTGCATAATGAATGGAATGAAAAATTCTATTCCTCCACTGCCTCAATGCAGCTCCTACAGCCATATCGCTTGCATCACACATTAATTCAAATGGTTGCTCCTAATCTGGAGAAATGAGAATAGGTGCTTCTATCAACTTCTGTTTCAACTCCTCGAATGCTTTAACACAATCCTCATCAAACTCGAACTTCACCTCTTTTTCTAGCAACCTGCATATTGGTCTAGAAATTTTAGAGAAGTTCTTGATGAACCGTCTATAGAACCCTGCGTGTCCGAGAAAACTGCAAATACCCTTCACTGACACAGGTGGTGGTAGCTTTTCAATCACTTCGATCTTTGCACGATCGACTTCCAACACTTTGCAAGACAACTTATGGCCAAGGACAATACCCTCCTTGGCTGAAAAATGACATTTCTCCCAGTTGAGTACAAGGTTGGAGTCTTCACATCGAGATAGCACCCTGTAAAGATTCTACAAACATGTAGCAAATGAATTACTGAAAATAGAAAAATCATCCATAAATACCTTGATGAAATCTTCCACCATATCGTGAAAGATCGCTATCATTCATCTCTCGAATGTGGCGGGTGCATTGCATAGACCAAATGGCATCCGCCTGAAAGCATATGTCCCATAAGGACATGTAAAAGTGGTGTTCTCCTGGTCCTCCGGTGCTATGGCTATTTGGTTATAGCCAGAATATCCATCAAGGAAACAATAATATTCTTGACCTGCCAACCTGTCCAATATTTGATCAATAAATAGGATAGGATAATGATCTTTCCTCGTGATTGAGCTTTCTGTAGTCCCTGCAAATTTGTCAGCCTATGACTGTGCGTGTAGGGATCATCTCATTCTTTTCGTTGGTGATCACGGTCATCCCTCCTTTCTTTGGGACACACTGAATGGGATTGACCCATTCACTGTCTGAAATGGGATAGACCACACCTGCATTAAGCCACTTGATCACTTCCTTCCTAACCACATCCTTCATCACCGGATTCAACCTCTGCTGATGTTTTACAGTTGGCTTTTCTCCTTCCTCCATAAAAATTCTATGTGTGCAAAAGGCTAGGTTCATTCCCCTAATGTCTGACATTTGCCAGCCCATTACTTTCTTTCGCCTCTTGAGAACCACCAATGCATCCTTTACCTGTGCCTCTGTCAGTTTTACGGACATGATGACTGGCAAGATGTCATCTTCCCCCAAAAGTACATATTTAAAATGTGAAGGAAATGTCTTCAACTCCAGTTTTGGTGCTTCCTCAATAGATGGTTTTGGCAATGGTTCCAAGGACCTCATTAATGGCTGAAAGTCTTGCTTCCTTAGAAACCATTTTGGTTCGTTCAACATTTGCGCCATCTCATAAGTATTTATGTCTTCGAAATGATCAGAGCTCATCAAAGCTCTCTCCAATGGATCTTGAGAATCAACAATCTGAAGAATTGCTTCTTGGTTTAGCACATTGATTGGTGATAGCTCCTCATAAATGGCCGGAAGCTTCATGGCCTTATACACATCAAACACCTCCATTTTATCATGCGCTCTCATGGATAGCTGCCCCGCAACTACATCAATCAAAGTCGCCTGGTTGCCAAGAAAGGACGTCCCAAAATAAATGAGACTTCCTAATCCGGCTCAAAATCCAATATAATAAAATCTACAGGGAAAATGAGGGAGCCCACTGGCACTAGCACATCCTCCACAATACAATCTGGTCTAGCCAAAGAATGGTCTACTAGATGCAAGATCATAGTAGTTGGTCTAGGACTGCCTAGCCCCAACTTCTTGAACATCGATGTCGGCATTAAGTTTATGCTTGCTCCCAAATCACATAGTCCGCGAGCTCGGATACTTTGCCCGATTGTGATCTTAATGGTAAAGCTCCCAGGGTCCTTGAGCTTTGTTGGCAACCTGTTCTGTATCGAGGAAGTGCACTCCTCAGTAAGCGCCACCGTACCATACTCCGTCAATCTGCTTTTGTTTGCTATGATGTCCTTGATATACTTTGCATATTTCGGCACTCCCTGCAAAACATCAACCAAAGGTAAATTAATGTGTACCTATTTCAACACCTCCATGAACTTCTTAAAGCAAGCTTCCTCTTTGTGCTTCTATAATCTTTGAGGGAACGGGGGTGGTGGTCTTTCTGCCTCGGCTGCCTTCTCCTTCCTCCTCTCATCATCATGTTCCCCATCTTTTTCCACTGCTCCTGATTTCTAAGGTGGTCTTTCTCGTTCCACCTCCTTGAGTTGTATTCCACTCCTTGTGGTCACTGCATTCACCTGCTTGGGATTTGGGTCGGTGTCACTCGGTAGTCCTCCTCAAGGCCGGTGTTTTGAGCTCCAGCTATTTGTCCAAATAGGTACTCCAACGCCTTTGTAGCTAACTGCTGATTTTTCATGTCTTCCGCTAATTTCACATAATCATCCTGCATTTGTGCTTGGTTAGCTATCATTGTTTTAAGAATATACTCAATGTTGTTGGTTGGTGGAGGAGGTGCATTGTTTCCTCTGTATTGCGCCTAAAAATTCTGATGCCTCCCGTGATTTATCTACACACCCTGATTCGAACTTTGCCCTTGATGGCTGTCACTACCCCAAGAGAAATTCGGATGATTCCTCCAATTTGAGTTGCCATACTGTTTGTTATTATTTCTCTGGACGTTCCCAACAAATTTTATTGAATCTGGATTTGCACAACAACACTCAGCTGAGTGTTCATTACTCCCACATACTTCACACCATACCTGCTGCGCTAAATTGACGGAGGCTTGTGCTTGATTTAAGCTCATATTGCTGAAGTAGGTGTTGAGTTGATTTTGCAATGCAGCTATCTATGCAGCAATAGCTTTCCTAGTTCCTCCTCGTGATGAGTCCGCATTCCACTCTGGATTTCCCTGTGAAATACGATTTGTGGGGTCCCCTGAGCTTGTTTGGGAAGTAGACATCAAGGATCCCGTCCACGAGTCATGCCCCCTGGCAACGACTCAAGAGGTCCCTCGTGGGGACTTGCAACCAGGAATTTCTACACTTTTAGTAAGGGTGTGTTTGTAATTCCTAAATTCCAAAGGCCTAAATTATGTCGTTTCAAGGTCTGAATAGGGTCTTTTAAGGGGAATTAGTCCATGTTAATCCTCATTCATGCATGCAAGAGTATAGAGAGGAGTTTAGAAGGTGATTCAAGGGAGATTAAGAATCAAGTGTTTCCAGGTATGTAAGGTCATCAATGGGTGAATTCTTCCGCACCCACGCTCCTACTCTACGATTTTACTTAATATTTATCAAAAACTCATGTGGTTTTATATTTGATTATATAAATTCTAAAGATTTAATTATGGGTTTTTTATTTTGAAACATTATTATAATCTATGGATTTTGATAATCTTTTTAGATTTAAATTTATTATAATATTGTTGATTTTGATTTTCTAAGCAATCAAGTATAATTATGCATTCCCCATGATGAATTGATTTTTGACCTATTATCCCATCTATGTTCTTACGAGCCCAACATGAATTATGTTCTAAATTATGAATTCATTATGTTACCCAATATGATTTTTATCAAATTCAAGCTATGCACATGGTCTACAAGTATGTAAGAATCTTATTATTCATGAATTATGTTTTTGGCCGACACACAGGCCTCATGTCATGGCTAGATCGCTTATGTTCAAGCGTGTTTATGATTATCATGATTTAATTAGCCCATGAACTCATGTATTAATTATTATAAGCACTATATATGTTTTGGGAGTATTATCGAATGCCGAGTACGTTCGGGGCTCAGGTTAAGCCTCGGATCTTATGAACTACGTGCCACCGTAGGTATGTTGGGACCATTTTCATGTTAGTCCCTATCCCAAATGTCCCTTTTCATGGTGATATCATAATTTCATGGTTCTACCTTTGTAAGGTATGACCACTCTACCGATTAGGATTACATGTCGGGCTTCATGTGTGCTCATATAGGGTATGTCGGTTAAGAGAATCTCCCACCGTTCGTTATGATTTATGAATGTTATGATTATGTATTTTCGATCAAGTCATGTTAAGTAAATCTATTCTATTATGATTATGATTATGTTATGTTATGAATGTTTTGAAAACCTTGATCCATATGATATGTTGTTATGATTTACGATACGAGCATGACGTCCAATTGTTGTGATCATTTATGAATTTCATATATGTTTTAAATGTTAGTTTTACTTACATTGTATACTCACTACATTCCACGTACTGACCGCATACCTTCTATGTTGTATCGTTTCATGATACATGACCTGATTCTCAGGTTCAGCCTAGCTCCTAGCTTGTTCTCGGTATTACCTTTCAGTTCTCGTTGGTGAGTCCTTATGTTTCGAGGGCCTTATGTTCAGTATTTATCATTCTTTCAATTTTAGTATGTTTGAGTCTTTGTTCGGTGTTGTGGTGACTGCACGCAAGTGCATGTGGTCGAACAAGTAGTAAAGTGGCTTAATTAAAGCCAAGTATCCATCCCACAGAGACTGAACTACGGTACTAATTAACTTAAGCGTCAGTGAACTATGTCTTTATGAATGCAGACAACCAAATAAATAATATTTTGAGAGTTAAGTTTACTAAGTAATCAAAATCTAAGTTCACATTATAATTTGAGTCTGAACAATAGTAATGAGCAAGCTGAGGTTAAAACAAACAGGCAGGTAAGTAATTTATCGATTCAATTCAGCTAATCTTTTCTTCGGTTGTTAGTCAAGAATTATTGCCTATGGATTGGATATTTCGACTGCTATCCAATTTAAGAATCATGAACCTTAATCTACATTTCTGTGATAAAAGAATTTCATGCTCTAGCCATACATAACCGATTCCTCAATTGACTAATAAGACTTTCAGATATATTTCTCTTCTGAATGTAAATCAAATCAAAATTTTCTAAAATAAGAAAAGATCATATCCTACCAATTCACATCTTTCCAATTTCTTTCCTTTTCAAAATAAAAATTGGATTTCTAGATATACATTAACATTGGCCAAACATTAATTTAGTAAAAACAAGAATTGATAGAACATCCATCGAAGAAAAGATGAAAACTGAAATGATCAACAATTACATTCCACTACAATTGTTCTTAACCTCAGCAAGAAGTGAATTAGCCACTCATTTGTCGATTAAACATCATTAAATAAGTAGAATTCATACAAACAATTGAGATTCTCGAGAAAGAGAAAGAGAAGAACCCTAGAAGTTTTGTCCTCTCAACTGCCTGTAACCCACGGTCTTGCTCAACCCAGTCAGAATGTTTAAAATAAAACCTATGTGTGCTACTTATACTATTGAGAATTTTTTTCCTGGAATAACAAGAAACGTGGCACGGAGTGTATCGCGGAGCACTCTCTCCGTGCCACGGGGGTATCGCGGGCCCTCACTGGAAGTCCGCTCCCCAACAAATGTACCTCAACGTGGCACGACTTGCATCGTGAAGCCTCGCCTCCGTGCCACGATGCTATCGCGCACCTTCACTGGAACTTGAGGTTCCAGATAATTGTACTCAACGTAACACGGAGTGTATCGCGGAGCACTGCCTCCGTGTCACGGAGGTAACGCGAGCCTCGTCTGGTAATTGACAAAATTAATTCCTCCAGGAAGAATGTCTCCGTGATGGCAACGTGACATGGCTCCATCGCCGAGCCCCTATTTTTGCTGCTCTCCCTTTTCATTTTCCACTCCTTGTTTCCAAGTTCATTCCCGATCTTCACCAACATGTATATTAGCTTCCACAATTTCCTTTTACCTGCAAAACAACACTAATCATGTTGGTTAGTATAAATTCATATTTAACTAAAAATCACATGACAATGTACACATAACGATAGATATACAAAGTCGAAATGAAACATTTGAGTATCACTTGGGCATGCAATTCTGCCCAAGATCAGTCTTGTCCCTTCAACCCATCTATTATGACTAGAGGCTTTTTAAACTTCATGTAGTATTCAGCTATTATATTTGGATCATGTATCGTCGTCTTTTATATTCCATGTCATGATTTCCATTTATTCCATGCTATTATGTTAAGTATTCCACTTATGTGATTGGATTAGATGTATGCTCATGCCATGGGTTAACATGGGGTCTCTCGGGGCTCCTTGTCCCGTGTCTACGATCCGGGTATACATTTGGGTCATCACAAATTTGGTATCAGAGACATAGGTTTTAAAGTGTCCTAGGGAGTCTGAAAGCCGCGTTAAGTAAAGTCTTTTTCATGGGTGTGAAGTGCGTCATACTTATGAAAAAGAGGCTACTGGATATTTAGGTAATGTTTCCTTCTTTCATGGTCTATGTCGTGAAATTAATGTCCTTTACTCTTATAATTCGTGCTATTCGCATTTCCAGAACCATGCCTCCACATCGAGTAAATGCCAGGAGAAACGGTAATGGTAATGATCATGAGGGTGCCTATGATGGTGAGCATCAGCTAGCCCCACCCGTTCACGAGGAGCACGTACCAAAGCCAGCTGCCCACGCCAAGTTTAGGGCAGCGATTCACATGCTGGAACAAGCCATGACTGCCTAGGTCTAGAATCAGATAGTGGTGCATTTCCCTCTAAAGGGGAATGTAGCGGTAGCTAGGGTGAGGCATTTCTTGAGGCTGAGCCTTCTGAAGTTCACGGGGTCAAAGGTGGACGAGGATCCACACGACTTTATAGAGGAGATTCTGAAAATCACCGAAGTTATGGCGGTGAACAATGGGGAATGCATTGACTTGAACTCCTACCATCTAAAGGGGGTAGCACCTATATGGTTTAAGCAATGGAGGGATGCCAGGGCGGAGGGTGCAGGCACGATAGGTTTGGATAAGTTTCACACTGCATTCATGGATCGATTCTTACCTCGGGAGATGAGGGAGCTCAAGGCGGTCGAGTTTGTGAATCTAAAGCAGGGTAACATGTCTATCCAGGAGTATGCATTGGAATTCACCCAGTTATCAAAATATGCTTCGGAGTTGGTGGTGGATCAGTGGGCTCGGGTAAGCCATTTTGTGCATGGAGTAGAAGATTACTTGGACAAGGATTTTTGTATCACCATGCTTCATCGGGACATTGATTTTCCCCATATTGTATTGCATGCGCAGCATATGGAGTTGGTTTAAAAGAGGCAGAGAGAGGCCAAGAGGGGTAGGACCAACAACTATGGGGTTTCTCAAGCCAGGTCAGGGGGTGCACCACGTTAGCAGACCGAGCACAAGTCCATTTCTCCAGCTCCATCATCGGCCAGCACGCCATGCAGGTTTAGGGGAGACCATCGGAGCGGGGCTACAGGCTCGAGGGATCATGGTAGCATGCAGGTGGAGCGCACCTTTCCTGTCTGTGCAAAGTGCAACCAGAATCATCTCGAGAGGTGCCTGGTTGGCATGTATGCTTGTTTCGGGTGTGGCAAACTCGGACATAGGATCAGAGATTGCCCTGTAGCCAGTTCTACCGCTCCAGCAGTACGACCCCCTCAGCAGGGTGCTTCCACTAGTTTAGTAGGTGGTCAGCGCCAAAATAGGTTTTATGCCCTAGCGCCTCTCCAGCAGCAGGAGGCTTCACCAGATGTGGTCACGGGTATGTTGCGAGTCTTTCATATTGATGCTTATGCTTTGTTAGATCCAAGAGCTACATTGTCTTTTGTGATGCCTTACATTGCTAGTAGCTTTGGAGTTAGTCCTGAAATTTCGTCAAAACCATTCTCTGTGTCTACTCCAGTCGATGATTCAGATGTAGCTCGGCGGGTATACAGAGGTTTCTCCATTACAGTATTGTATAAGATCACCTCCGCAGACTTAGTAGAATTAGCAATGACTGATTCTGATATTATTTTGTGCATGGATTGGTTGTTTCCATGTTATGCTTCAGTTAACTGTAGAACCCGAGTTATGGAGTTCCATCTTCTGGGTGGACTAGCTTTAGAATGGAGGGGTAGTTCAGCGGTACCTACAGGTCGTTTTATCTCTTACCTCAAGGCCAGGAAAATGATCTCTAAGGGTTGCATGTACCACCTATTTAGGGTTAGAGTCCGAGACCCCGACTATTAAGTCAGTTCCAGTGATGTGTGAGTATCCGGAGGTTTTCCCCAATGATTTGCCAGGTGTTCCTCTAGAGAGGGAAATTGATTTCGGTATTGATCTATTGCCCGATACGTAGCCTATCTCCATTCCTCCTTACAGGAAGGCTCTATCTGAGCTAAAGGAGTTAAAAGAACAGTTGAAGGACTTGTTGGACAAGGGTTTCATTAGACTAAGCAAGTCTCCATGAGGTGCACCGGTTCTCTTTGTTCGAAAGAAGGATGGATCCCTTCGATTGCATATTTATTATCGGCAGCTGAATAAGGTCACTATAAAGAACGGGTACCCTTTTCCAAGGATCGATGATTTATTTGACTAGATCCAGGGTGCCAAGTGTTTCTTGAAGATAGATCTAAGGTCTGGATATCACCACCTCAGAGTTCGGGAGAGTGACATCCCGAAAACTGCTTTCAAGACTCGGTATGGTCACTATGAATTTTTTGTTATGTCTTTTTGATTAACCAATGCTCCTGAATATTTTATGGACCTAATGAACATGGTGTTCAAGCAATATTTGGACATGTTAATGATTGTGTTCATTGATGACATCCTTATATACTCTCGGAACGAGGAGGATCAACCGCTCATTTGCGAATAATGCTTCAGACCCTCAAGGATCGTCTGTTGTATGCAAAGTCCAGCAAATGTGAATTTTTGTTGGACTTGGTGGCATTTCTAGGCCATGTGGTATCAGGTGAGGGCATAAAAGTAGATTCTCAGAAAATCGAGGTAGTGAAGAATTAGGCTTGACCGGTGAGTCCTTCAGAAATTCATAGTTTCTTAGGCCTTGCAAGTTACAACCGGATATTTTTTGAGGGTTTCTCATCTATTGCGGCACCTTTGGCCAAGTTGACTCAGAAGAAGGTGAAGTTCCAATGGTCGGAGGCTTCTAAGGAAAGATTCTCTGAATTGAAGACTCGAGTCACTTCAGCACCAGTACTGACTTTATCCGAGTGTACGGATGGCTTCATTGTATATTGTTATTCTTTGGGAGTCGAACTGGGATATGTGTTGATGCAACATGGGAAAGTAATAGCATATGCCTCTCGATAGCTGAAAGTTCATGAAAAGAATTACCCGAGCCATGATCTAGAGTTGGCCGCGGTGGTGTTCACATTGAAGATATGGTGGCATTTCTTTTATGGGCTCCACGTGGATGTATTCAGGGATAACAAGAGCTTGCAATATGTGTTCACGCAGAAAGATTTCAATCTTTAGCAAAAAAGGTGGTTAGAGTTATAAAAGGACTATGACATGAGTGTCCGTTACCACCTGGGCAAGGCTAATGTGGTGGCGGATGCACTTAGTAGGCGCTCTATGGAGAGTGTGTCCCACGTGGATGAGGGAAAGAAGGAGTTGGTGAATGAGGTCCACCTTTTGGCAAGATTGAGAGTTAGATTGATCGACTCGATCGATGGTGGCGTAATTGTGCAGAATGGGTCAGAATCTTCCTAATGGTCGATGTCAAATCTAAGGAAGACGAGGATCCAATTTTGAAGATGCTGAAGGAAGCAGTGCTGAGTCAAAAGGTAGAGGTTTTCTCCTAGGGGGAGATGGTGTGCTATGATACCAGGGTTGACTATATGTTTTGGACGTCGATAATTTGAGAGTTTGGATATTACCTGAGGCACATGGTACCAGATATTCTATCCATCTGGGATCCACGAAGATTTATCGAGACTTGCGAGAAATAAGTTGGTGGGATGGTCTGAAGAAGGATATTGGAGAGTTCGTAGCCAAATGTCCAAACTGTCAGCAAGTGAAATTCGAGCATCAAAGGCCAGGATGCGTACTTCAGGATATCAACATTTCCACATGGAAGTGGGAAGAGATTAACATGGACTTTAAAACAGGTTTGACCCATACTCGGAGACATCATGACTTCATTTGGGTTGTTTTGGACAGGTTAACCAAGGTTGCACACTTTCTACCGGTCAAGACCAAGGATTCAGCGGATGATTAGGCCAAGTTGTATAATCAGGAGTTGGTTCGACTTCATGGAGTGCCTTTTTCTATTATTTCAGATCGACGTACTCAGTTTACCTCTTAGTTTTGGCCGTCTTTCCAAAAGGGCATGTGTTATGGATTTTAAAGGTATTTTGAATGATCATTTTCCCTTAATTGAGTTAGCTGATAATAACAGTTATTACTCCAGTATCCAAATGGCATCGTTTGAGGCTCTCTAAGGGTAGAGGTGTAGATATCCCATCGGATGGTTCGAAGTTGGTGAGGCAGCTATGATAGGACCAAATTCGATTCGCGAGGCGATGGTGAAGGTTTAGTTGATAAGGGACAGGTTGAAAACTGCTCAGAGTAATCAGAAATCATATACTGATGTGAGGAGAAGGGATCTCGAGTTTGATATGGACGATTGGGTATTTCTAAAGGTATCTCCCATGAAGGGAGTCATGTGGTTTGGAAAGAAAGGGAAACTCAGTCCCCGCAATGTTGGTCCCTACCGAGTTGTGTGGAGAGTTGGTAAGGTGGCGTATGAGTTGGACTTTCCCTTGGAGTTATCTTTAGTTCATCTTGTGTTTCATGTGTCACTTTTGAAAAATTGTTTGGGTGGTCCAACTTTAGTAGTCCTGGTGGACAAAGTTGGTGTAAAAGACAATCTCAGTTATGAAGAAGTACCCATGGAAATATTAGATCACCAAATTTGTAAGCTAAGGAACAAAGAAGTAGCTTCAGTTAAAGTATTATGGAGAAATCAGCATGTTGAAGGAGCTACGTGGGAAGCCAAAGAGGATATGATGGCTAGATTCCCACACTTATTTTCTACCGGCTTAGTTTCATCTTGAGGTATCAGTTTTTTCTTTAAACCTCTAATCAGTTTTCATGTTCAGTTCATGCAACGAGTTTGTTTTATGATATGGTAAATATATGTGATGTCTGAATTCAGTTCAGTTATGTAGTTCTTTTCGGAGGTAGTCAATCCGTCAGTTTTTATCATAAATGATCAATTATTGCATATGATGGTTTCTTGTTTTTGAGTTTTCTGCATGTTTCTAACATTCGAGGATGAATGTTCCCAAGGGGGAGATAGTGTTATACCCTAGGAACCCAAGGATCAGACCCAGGAGTCAAAATGGAGAAACACTGGAAATTCGCACCAGGTCACAAGACGGTTCGTGAGGTGACTCATTAGTAGGGACCACGAGTCTTGAAGTGCCTTATGGTCAGGCTGGGCTTGGAAGAGTATTGGGAGGCCACGGGGGTGACCACCAGTCATGGTCAGACCTCACGACTCGTTAAGTCACCCGTGGCGAGGATAGACTGCATGGCTAGGGAATTGAAGCAATAGGGACCACAGGTGGTGACTATGAGTCGTGGTCAGCCACCACGATTCATGGGGTCCCCTGAGCTTGTTTGGGAAGTAGACATCATGAATCCCAGCCCCGAATCGTGCCCCCTGGCAACGACCCGTGAGGTCCCTTGTGAGAACGAAAACCAAGAATTTTTGCGTTTCTAATAAGGGTGTTTTCGTAATTCCTAATTTTTAAGTCCTAAACTATGTCATTTTAAGGTCTGAATAGGGTCTTTTAAGGGGGATTAGTCCATGTTAAGCCTCACTCATGCATGAAAGAGTGTAGAGAGGAGTCTAGAAGGTGATTCAAGGTGTTCTTCCCCAATTTCTCTAAATTCCATCATGGGCTTTCAAGGGAGATTAAGAATCAAGTGTCTCCAACTATGTAAGGTTATCAATGGGTGAATAATTCCACACCCATGCTCCTACTCTATTATTTTAGTTAAAATTTATCAAAAACTCTTGGGGTTTTGTATTTGATTATATAAATTCTAGTGATTTAATTATGGGTTTTGTTATTTTGAAACATTATCATAATCTATGGATTTTGATAATCTTTTGAGAATTAAATTGATTATGACATTGTTGATTTTGATTTGCTAAGCAATTAAGCTTAGTTATGCATGCCCCATGATGAATCGATTTATGACCTATTATCCCATCGATGTTCTTACAATCCCATCATGAATTATGTTCTAAATTATGAATTTTTTATGTTATCCATTGTGATTTTTATGAAATTCAAGTTGTGTACATGGTCTACAAGTATATATGAATCTTATTATTCATGAAATATGTTTTTGGCCGACTCACGGGCCTCATGTCATGGATAGATCACATATGTTCAAGCATGTGTATGATTATCATGATTTAACTAGCCCATGAACTCATGTATGTATTATTATGAGCACTATATATGTTTTGAGAGTATTATCGAACACCGAGTAGGTTCAGGGCTCCGGTTAAGCCTCGGATCTTATGAACTACGTGCAACCGTAGGTATGTTGGGACCCCTTTAATGTTAGTCACTATCCCAAATGTCCCTCTTCATGGTGATATCATAATTTCATGGTTCTACCTTGGTAAGGTATGACCACTCTACCGATTAGGGTTAGATGTCGGGCTTCATGTGTGCTCATATGGGGTATGTCGGTTAAGAGAATCTCCCACCGTTCCTTATGATTTATGAATTTTATGAATATTTATTTTGGATCAGGTCATGTTACGTAAATCTTTTGTATTATGATTATGATTATGTTATATTACAAATGTTTTAAAAACCTTGATCCATATGATATGTTATTATGATTTACGATACGAGCATGACGTCCTACTGTTGTGATCATTTATGAATTTCATATATGTTTTAAATGTCCGTTTCACTTACCTTGCATACTTAGTACATTCCACGTACTGACAACATACCTTCTATGTTGTATCATTTCATAATACAGGACTCGATTCTCAGGTTCAGCCTCGCTCCTAGCATGCTCCCGGTATTACTTCTCAGTTCTCAATGGTGAGTCCTCATGTTTCGAGGGCCTTATCTTCAGACTTTATCATTCTTTCAATTTCAGTATGTTAGGGTTAGTTGGGGTCTTGTCCCTTCAATCCATCTATTATTACTAGAGGCTTTTCAGACTTCATGTAGTATTCAGCTATTATGTTTGGACCATGTATCGTCGTCTTTTATAGTTCATGTCATGGTTTCCATTTATTCCATGCTATAATGTTAAGTCTTCCTCTCATGTGGTTGGATTAGATGTATGCTCATTCCATGGGTCGACATGGGGTCTCGGGGCTTCTTGTCCCATTTCTACGATCCGAGGGTATGTTTGGGTCATGAAAGATGTACGAGACAGAGCACGACCCGTACAATCCTGTTACGGGTCATATGAGGATTCATATGATGTGTCGGTGCTAGATTTGGATATTTCCCTGTTAACTTAGGAAAAGGATTTTATTTTATGTACAAATACTTTTTAGGTTTCTTTATTAGAAAGACATTAGAAGTGATAAGAAAAGGATTATTATCAAGTTGTAATTAGTTTTTGACAATATTGGAGAGCAATTCATGAGATAATAACTTTTACTTTCTCAATTTTTCTTGAATTTGTTCATCATTTTTTATTGCAATATTAATAGTAAGTTTTCTTTCAATCATCATTGTATGTATTTAATTATGTGTTTTTCTATGAATGCTAGTCATAATTTTACAATCATGAGAGGCTAAAACTTCCACAAGTAGGGTTGTGGAAACCATGGTGGATTAACGAACTAGGGTTACACAAAGTGATTCTATACCAATGTTAAACACTTGTATTGTATTATCCTCATCTTTAACGTTTCTTAATGAAGCGCAACATTAGGACTTCCCCAAATTCTTTACTTAATTGAATTTAGAGAATTAAGAATTAGGAAAAGAGAATTACAACAAAGCCTTGACTTTTATGATCATTGTATAACTTGAGCTGCAGTCGCAGGATGGGTAATTTGGAACAAATTGATAATGATTAAATTGAAATCACTCATGAGACCTAATAAAATGATTAAGTATAGCCATCCAATAAGGACGAACCAGTCATTTGGATGACCCCTAGCTATAAGTTCTATAAGTAAGCATTGGGATATATCACGATTGTAAACCCGAAGTAGTTATGAACCCATGGTAAACACTTACCCTAGTTAATTGCAAATCTTTATAAATAACAACTGATTTTCACTCTTATTTTACTAATATTTTTTTATAACCCCCCCCCCCACCCGAATCTAGAGATAACATACCTAAAAGCTTAAATACTTGCATTATTCTAGTTCTTACCGTATTCCCTGTGAGTTCGACCCTAACCTTTGTTGGGTTATTTATTTACAGTGTCCGCTTCATACTTGTTAGGAGTGCGAGTTTGAGCGTTATCAAAGAGCCAATGGTTGGGCTAGGTAAGACACTCGAATAGATCCTATTATGGTGTAGATGGTGACTAGTGCATTATGTCGGTTAGGTGTTGTTTGTTTATTGTTGCTGTTTTAGACTTTCCAGGCTTATAGGGCCAGGTATGTTCTATTTTCCTTTCTTGAATCCTAATTTTCTTGCTGCTAATTTCCTTTATATTTCTTGTTATTATCTTTCATAGTTACGGATCTGAAATTTGCAACATATTGTCCTTTTTTCACCTTACATACTTGATACATTTTTGTGCAAAAACCCTAGACGAGGAGTCATATTCATGCCTGCAGGTGTTGATCAGCAGATCGATCGAGTTCATGTGCACTTAGTAGAGTTCCAACTTAGTCGGCAAGCTTCTAATCCATCGAAGTTACCAAAATTTTGGTTATGGATAGTTAGGGGCCTTATCCTAATAATTTTATTATGGTTTTATTCTTAGTCGCTCATTCACGTTGTTGTGGTTTTAGTATTGTTATCGTAGGCCAAGAAGGGCTTATTGTACAGCTTGTATTCCATTCTATGGCCTTGTTAGTCGGGTGTATATATTTCTGTTGGTTGGTATGTCAGCTAGCTTCTGTATTGACTTATGTACTTTAAGTCAGATTGTTTCATGATGCCAAACCTCATTGGTTCTATCCCGTTGAAATTATAGTGTTGTAGGGTTCGCTCAGTTAAGTACGACAGTGGGTGCCTGTCACGCGTCCCCATATTTTGGATGTCAAAAATTTTGTATTAGAGTAGGCTGTGTCCTATAGGGTCCATTAACTGTGCCTAGTAGAGACTTGTTTATGTGTGCATTACACATCATATTTATAGTTAGGAGGCCATAGGATATTTAGGATTGTTACCCTTCTTTCTTGATCAAACTCGTTCAAAAAATCTGGTGTGGTAGGAGTCGGGTCTAGACTCACATTTGCTGACTTGTGTAGGGAATGCTGGTAATACAATGGATTATGGACATCTAGTGGCTACATGTGGCGGCAGGTAAGATTTTTATACTGATTTTATTTCTAGTTGTGTTTTGCACCTTGGTAGGGTGCATGTTCTTCTTGTTTTGAGTTGTTTGTGTTAGACCTAAGAATTTTGTGATTGTGTGAGCTCAGTCTTTTTGGTATATCACTTAGAATTGAATCCTGTAGATCATCCAATATTTGAGGACTAATATTTCTAAGCAGGAAGAATGTAACACCCCATATAATTCATGCAATAATTGACCTGTACTTTTGAGGAAGGACCAAACTTACTTAATACTCTACAAAGGATGTGTTATCAGGTATTTGAATCACTTAATGGTCATATGTTAATATTTGACGTCAATAAAGTTGTAAAATAAAAGTCGGCTAAAGTTATCACAAAATTATTTCTTAAATTCTCTGAAGTTTTGGTTAGATATCTTGAAGTTTTTATCCAACTCTACTATGATTGAGGGGCCCGACGAATTGTCAAGTTAAAGTTCTGTGAGTTTAATTTCTGACACATTAAATCATTCGTTAATACGACCTTGAAATAGAGAGAAATATGCATTTTTGCGAGACTGTACAAACATATATGCCAAAGCAGGCCAAGTTAGTGGAGGGGCTATATAAAGCCCCTTATTTGATTCTAACACTGATGATTCATTTCCAAAAGTGTGAGGGTAGTGGAAACCCTCTCTACCTTTTTCCTCTTAGCTTCTATGGTGTTTTGAAGGTGATATGAAGATCTGAATCCATTTTCGAGCTTAGATTGTCGAGTAAGTGTGTGGTACATGTTCTAGCGGCATTCTCGTGAAGTTTTGGTAGTTTTCTCATGCAAAACAGATTGGTAAGATTCTACTCTTCTTTTTTCTTAGTTATATAGTGCAGTAGTGGATCCATGGAGCATGGAAGATCATTTTTTTGAATTTCAGTAGCTAAATTCGTAGAAATCTCATTATTTAAGTTGTGCTTGTATTATCTTCTTATTAGGTTATTGTAGCTGCATTTTTTGTGGTACTGAGGGCTTCTTCTAGGAAGTATATTATGTTGTTGATAGCGTGGGTTTTGGTTGAGTTTAGGTAAGCATAATTGAGGTATGTTAAGGTTTCCTTTTTCCCTCTTTCTAGCATGAATTTCGTTGAATTTGAATCTTGTGTTGTTGTCCGAAGCAACTATTTTTGTGGCTCGAAAATATGATAGAAAATCTTGTCGGGGGTCTGCTGAGTTGTGATCTTTCCCTTATCAATTGATTCCATGTATTCAAATGTTAAATTGATCGGTTATCGTGAGCTAGTGGGATGATATAATGCATAAAATTATGTGATTAATGACATTGGTTATGGCCATATTTCTTTGAACTTGGGGCTATTTTGGAATGGTTATGGGTTGGCATTAAGGCTCGTTCTTTGGATTGAAATATAGGGTGATCTACAATTGATGGTATAGTGTGGATAGGCTCGATGGTAGTGATGGTCGTATTTTTAGGAATGATCCGATGATAATGTCGGTTTCATTGATTGAATTCATTTGTTTGGTTGTATTTTGGGGTATTTTTGATATACAATCTTACTGTTGTGCTTACGATTGTGATTGTGTGAATTGACTTTCCTGGAGGCTCATAGGTACCCACAGTTGTCAAGTTACTCTAGTATATGGGACATGCCCGGGACGTAGCAGACCAGAGTGGCTATAAAAGTTGGCTTCAAAATGGCTATTGATGTTTACTCCGGTGCACTAAGGTATTGCCCAACTTGTCCCTAGACTTGTATATGATTGTGGAGTTTCTCTAGTGCACTAGTAACTTACGACGAGTGTATGACTGTCACAACCTGAGCTAGACCTCGCACCACGACATAGGACCTCGAACCAAGAATGGATCCAATCTAACCCATGACACATACATAGCATGAATAAGAGCATTACTAAAGTAGAAATAAAGCATGATCACTATATAAGAGAAAGTCTGCATAACTTAAAGACATAAGTGTAAACTCGTGTCAACAATACTCAACTATCTATACATGATTATCAAAAAAGCCTCAACTACTACAATGATATGATAGGACTACACCCCCAACTAGCTCAGTAAGTCTGAAACTGCATAGACATGCTAAGAACATAAAACTAATAACGTCCTCAGAGAATGTAACGCCCCCACGTTTCCCAAGATTTAGAATCTGTATTCAAATTTTGTTCAGCTAAAAACCTGTAGTTTTCTCTAAGTATGGCTCATTATACGCGTCACAAAATGACACGGGAAAAATTCAGAGAATAATCCATTAGACCACGAGTCCACATCACGGGTCGTAAAGTGTAGATACAAATCGTGGTCAAGAGTCGTAGCTTTCCTATGGGTTTCCAAGTGTTGGTTGTACGAGTCATGGTATGGCTCATAGCAGGGAATGTTGGATCATGGTATGTGTCTATGGAAATATTCAGAGAGTAAGGGAAAATGGACTAACTAGTCATGGGAGGAAACCACAAGTCATAATATGATTGTACAAATCGTCATTTCAGTCGTGAGTTGGTATATCATAATGCCTCAGAATTTCAAGAAAAGTTTGGAACCCTTCTAGGTATGTGGATAGGCTCGAACTCGATGAATCTTATGGATTCTATGTGTTAGACCAATTCATAAGTTTGAGAAGTATGTTGGATATATATTAAGGTCATATGGAACATCAAGCAAAAAGTTGAGTTTAGATACTTCTTAACAATTGGGTTTTCATATCAGTTCTTACAAGCGTGAAATTACAGTGACCATAGATACCTTTTTATAAAGTGTTTTTGGGTTATTCAACATATCAAATAGAATCCCTTTGAGACTTCTTTCTAACGCATCTGACCTTGCATCAATCAATGATTGGAGTAAGAAAAAGTGATTTATTGAAGCAGCACTAGCCATTGTACGAACCTCAGTACGAGTTGTACGATCAAATCATGACCCATATTGTTGGTCGTAGTAACTGCCAGTTGAAGGATTTAATTCGATTGTGTACCACTTTTTAGTAAACTCCTATGCTTTTAAATCCTTAATGATATAGTTTTGGGCTTTCTTAAGGTCAGATTAAAGGGATTAACATAGCTTAAATCCTCACCCTCTCTAAAAAGATCGATAGTGGGATTTTCTCTCAAGAAAGGAGCTAAGGTTCTTCTTCAATCCTCTTCAAATCTTTTTGGGCTATTAATGATATGTCAAGGAATCATCAACCCAGGTATGTATGTTAATATATGGGTTATATTCTTCCACCCTCATGCCCTTGGTCAAGTCAAAATTCATGATTTCTACTTCTCAAGTTCTAAATTGTAAAATTCTATTGTTTAACCCAATTCAATGGAATATTCCACGCTATCTTTATGGGTTCAATTCTCTCATGTTTCAGTTGATGATTATCAATTTACTTAGTAATTCATGATTTCAAGTTTATGAATATTATGCCTTATTATGCATGTTTTATGAATTTCAAGCTTATGAGCCTAAGATTCCAAGAATGATGAGTTATTAGGTATGCATAAGTGTTTATGAATTCTTAAATTAATGAATCCATGGTTTTGTATTATGAAGCTTATTCTATGTATGAATGATTTCATGATTTGGGCAAGCTCATGTAAAGTTAAGTATATTTTATCATGATTTGGCAAAAGTTTACAAGATCGATTTGAAAGAGATATTTGGAGTAAAGATTACCCACTATTAAGATTTAAGCGATATTTTGAGATGTTTCAAAGTCAAGACTCCCAAGATATCTTCATGAGCTATGTATATATATTTTTGGGTGTAATGTCTAGCACTGAGTAAGCATGGGGTTCAAAGGTTTCCTAGTCACATAAACTACGCGCCAACGTAGGTATATATTTTGGGACCACTTAAGAGAGCATTTTCCAGCCCAAGGGCACACTCGTGATATCACAACTTCATCTTTCTTTTCCCTGGAAAGGCTTAGGATGGCTCTACCTACTTAAGCAAGTTAGTGTGGCATCACATAAGCTCTATTGGGATAGTGTCGGTTACGATGTCTCCCATTGTCCTCATGTTTTAAGTTACTTATGTTTGTGACTTATAATATTATATTTTGCAGCATATTTGACCCAATGATCAATTTATGAGCTTTTATTTGCGTTTTTATCTATGACAAGTCAAATGATTTCTATTTTTAAATCTTGGGTCATTATATTCAGTTATGATAACCAACTTATGGTTATGTATATCTCATTTACAACTTTTAGCATGCATTCCTTACTCTCATAATCTTTTGATTTTAAATGCATTCTTTCAACTAATGATCTACTAAGCATGTTTTACTTGCCTTACATTCTAAGTACATTCAAATTAATGACCGCACACTCTATGCTGTATCATTTCATGATAGAGGTCCGAGCGCTCAGATTCAGTTCCACCGTCAGCCCAATTCCCGTAGCTTAGTCTAGTTCTTGTTGGTGAGTCCTAATCCTTCGAGGACCTTTAGATTTTTTAGTTGTGTTACTTTCAGTTTCAGACTATTAGTGAGCTAGTTGGGGATGTCAACCCATAAACTCTTCAGTATTGTTAGAGGCTTTTTTAGACAATATGTAGAATCTCAGCTTTGTCAGTGTTGACTCTGCATGTTTGTTATGTATGTCAAACTTTCACTTATTCATATCTCAATTGTCAGATTCCGCTTAATATATGTTTTTTAGTTGTTATGTTCATACCATGGATCGACTTGGACCCATTCATAGTTTTAAGTTTCGTGTCTTGGTCAAGACCTATGTTCGGGTCGTGACATAGAATAAGGACTCACCCAAGTTGGTTCAGAGATGGGCTGAAGCGGGAGTAAGCTAACAAAGAGATTGTGATGGTGCACCCAAACCTATGTCATGAGACATTATAGCATAGAGAATGCGGTCAATACTTTTAATGTACTGAGTATGTAGAGAATGTAAATTATGTTAGTAAAAAAATAGTATGAAATTATGAATGTAGAGCAGGATAGAACATGAGTGTAAAGACAACATACTAAAATCCATATTCCTGAAATAAGCATAATCATGAGTTATTCATCATAAGATAAACATTATGACCAAAGGTTTAGAAATAGAAATCATATAGCGTTTAATACATTAAATCATAAGTGAAAACTCATAGACTTATCAATGGATAAAATATGCTTTAAAACATGATATCTTAAGACATGAATATAAGTATCTGAAAACATGAGGGACGGTGGGAAACTTCATCATAACTGACACCATCATGATAGAGCTTACATGATGCCCCAACTATCTCGCTCAGGTGCACAGAGCAATCCCAAGCTTGCCAAGGCAAGGAATGATTAAGGCGTATTATTACTTGTGAATCCTCGTAGGGTTTGCACAAGAATATATACCTACAGTGACATATAATTTTGGAGACTCGGGGTTTTCTTGAACCACTAGTCTACCTGGTGCTAGACACTACTCCAAAAAACATACAAATGGCTCATAATCATTATTGTGAAAATATACTTGTACTTGCATGGGCTAATCAAAACATGAAATCATAATCATAATCGTAATCATATTTGACATGTGTGAAATATTCATGAAAGGATGTCATAGAGTTGGCCATGGTACTTGAACTTGAATTTCATGAAAATAATAGATGCTTTGATAAAGCTTTATAACTTCAAAATCATAGAATCATATGTTTAGGATTTCATAAATATTCATGCATACTTGATTGTTCATCATACTTGAAATCGTGGCCTCATAAGCTTCAAATTCGTAAATCATGCATAATAGGGAATAATGTTCCAAAACTTGAAATCATTAATTAGTAAGTAAATTGAGAGTCAAATCTGCCCTAATAGCCATAAATCATCAATTGAGACATTAGAGAATTGAACCCTTAAAGATAGCATGGATGATTTCATTGAATTGGGTAAAACCCTAGAATCTCAACATGACATACTTAAAGACTTGAAATCATAAAATTGGGATAAAATTGGGCAAGAGGATGGAAGGATTTCACCCATTCATAATCCTGCATACCTGGGTAAATGATTGTTAAGCTTGTCTTGAAGACCCAAAGAGGAATTGAGAAGAGAAGGATGAAGATCCCTTGACTTGTTCTTAAGAGAGTTGAGCTTTCAATAGAAGTGTTAGGAGTAGAATGAGGATTTAGGATAGTTAAAACCCTTTAGAAAACACCCTTTATGAGGTTTAAAATGACTTAGTTTAAGAGTTAGAAGTTTAAAATTATACCAAAACACCCTTGGGTAATAGATTTAAAAACATGCCCATTAGCTGCAACGACCCATCCAATGAGTTGTTGTCAGACCTAATGACTCATTGGATCCACCAATTGTTTCTAGAGTACTTCTTTTACTCCTTTTCTTTCCCAACCAACAACTAGACAAGATGATTCGTTACATGCTACAATGACTTGTCACTCCTCTCGTTGTCACCACTATCACACTTGCACCGACTCTAAAAGCCTTCCAACGGATCAATACCGCGGGTCGTTGCATGCTACAACATGTCATGGTATCCTTTTGTTGACTTCGAATTGAAATCAACCCCTTTTTGAAATCCACATAGCGACCCCTTAGAAGACCCGTTACCTGAACTAATGAGTCATCACTTGACTCGTTGTTACTGGGAAGTTTTGACTGAGGGCTTACAATGAGGCACACAACAAGTCGTCGTTCCTCACAACAACTCGTTCCGTGAGTCGTTTCTGTGACTCTGGTGCCATTTCCAACTAAATGTCTTGGATTTGATACAAGAGAACTTTTAGGATATTATAATATCTCTCCCTTGGGAATGTTTGTCCTCGATTATTGAGGAAGAAGATGGAAAGGAATAGGGAAGGAACTTCAAATTCCAAAACTGAATAACAATATGGGAAACTTATAGAGTGACTGACCCCGAAGATGAAACACATGATAGAACTGAATTCATGAAATATACATACATGCTATGACATGAAAGAAACTTAGAGATAGGAACTCAACATGAAGCTGAATGGCGTACTAAGGAGGAAACTAGCACTTTATGCTGTAACTGAGTCAAAAGGGAAAAGACGCGGGTATCTATCCATCAAATCTCCTTCAGCTTCCATCTTTCTCCCTTGACAAACTGATTCCTCCATAAAACTATCATTGAAGATACTTAATTGTTACTTAACTTTCAAACCTAATCAAGGATTTCAATCGGAACCTCCTAATAGGTAAGGTTATCCTTCACCCTGAGGCTCTCCACAGGACAACTAAAGTCGGGTCACCAATGCACTTTTTCAACAAGGACACATGGAAAAGGGGATGTACCAAAGCTATCATTGTTGGTAACTCTAATTCATGTTCCACCTTACCAACTCATCTCAAAATCTTATAAGGACCAACATATCAGGTACTAAGCTTCCACTTTTTACAGAAACTCATAACTTCCTTTATGGGAGACACCTTAAGAAATACCCAATAATCGATTTCAAGCTTAAGCTCTTTCCTCCTAGTATCCGTATAGGACTTTTGTTGACTCTAAGTTATTTTTACCCCTTCTCTAATAAGGTAAAATTTCTCCATAGCCTCATGCACTAAATTTGGCCCTATCAACATAGCCTCAGATACCTCGAACCATCCAAGAGGTGATCTAGACTTCCACCTATAAAGAGCCTCAATTGGAGCCATCTGAATACTGGAGTGATAACTATTACTGTAGGCAAACTCAATGAGGACAAGTGATCATATCAACTACCTTTGAAACTGATCACATGCATTCTCAACATTTCCTGCAGTGTCTAAATGGTCTACTCGGCCTGACCATCTATTTGTGGATGAAAAGTTGTACTAAGTTTCACCTTTCTACCAAGACCCTTTTAAAACGACCTCCAAAAATGACAGGTGAACCTCATACCCCTATTTGAGATGATGGACAAAGGAAGTCCATACAATCGAACTAACTCCCAAATGTACAATCTAGAATAATCCTCGACTAAATGTATAGTTTTGACCAATAAGAAATACGTTGATTTTGCCAAACTGTCCACAATCATCCATATAGAGTCACACAGTTGACATGTATGAGGAAACCCTGTAATGAAGTCCATATTGATCTCTTTCCCCTTCCAAGAAGGAAGGCTGATGTCCTGAAGCATACCTCTAGGCCTCTGATGCTTAACCTTCACCTATTGGCTATTCCGACACTTAACCACAAATTTTGCTATGTCCTTCTTCATGCCATTCCACCAATATATTTTGCATAGATCATAATATATCTTGGTGGCACCCGAATGGATAGAGTACTGAGAGCTATGAGCCTCGCTCAACATCCACTCTCTCAAGTCATCTACTACTGGAACACATAATTAGCCTTGATATTAGAGTGCACCATCTCCTCCTTGGGAGAAAACCTCCACTTTCTGATTCGGGACGACTTCCTTAAACCTAACAAAGATAGGATCCTCATCTTTCCTTGTTTTAAACTTCATCACCACTAATGATTCTGACCCATTTTGAATAATAACACCACCATGAATCTTTAAAGCGAACTCCTAAACGAGCAGGCCTATGGACATCCTTCACCAACTCCTTTCTCCCATCCTTGACATGGGACACACTCTCCATGCACAACATACTAAGAGCATTCGCCACTACATTGGCCTTGCTTGGATGATAAAGGACACTTATGTCATAGTCCATAAGAAGCTTTAGCCATCTTCTTTGCTGCAAATTCAGGTCCTTCTGAGTAAACATGTACTGAAGGCTCTTGTGATCCGTGAACATATCCACATACACCTTATATATATAATGATTCCAAATCTTCAAAGAAAATAACAGAACTGCTAATTCTAGGCCATGCGTCGGATAATTCTTCTAATGAGTCTTAAGTTGTCTAGAGGCATACACAATTACCTTACCAAGATGCATCAACACACAACCAAGACTAATCGTAGAAGCATTCCTACACAACAAATCCCTCTATGCCCTCTGGTAGGGTAAATACTGGGGAAGAGCTGAGTCGAGCCTTTAACACTTGAAAACTCTTCTCACAAGCATCAGACCACTAAAATTTGACCTTCTTCTTGGTCAACTTTGTGAATGGTGCTAAAATGGAAATAAATCCTTCTATGAACCTCCTATAGTAACCAGCTAAACTCAAAAAGCACTTAATATCTATAGGACCGATAGGTCTAGGACAATTCTTCACCACCTCTATGTTTTGAGAGTACACCTGAACACCTTCACTAGACACCACATGACCCAAGAATGCTACTGAGTTTAGCAAAAACTCACACTTGCGAAATTTAGAAAACAATTGCTAATCATTGAGATTCCCTAAAACAATCATCAAATGAGTGGCATGTTCCTCCTTGCTCCGATAGTATGTGAGAATATCATCTATGAAGACAATAATGAACAAGTCCTATTACTGCTTGAACACCTTGTTCATCAAGTGTATAAAAGCTGCAGGAGCATTCTTTAGTTTTAAGGACATAACTACAAACTCATAGTGACCATACCAAGTCCTAAAAGCTGTCTTCGGAATGTCACTCTCCCTAACTCTGAGCTAGTGATAGCCGGATCCGAGGTCTATCTGTGAAAAGCACTTAGCACCTACAAAATAGATCATGAATCCTAGGAAGGGGGTACTTATTCTTTATTGTGACATTTTTCAAAAGCGGATAATTAATGCACATTCTAAGAGAGTGATCCTTCTTTCAAACAAAGAGAACTGGAGCACCCCATGGGGGTAATCTAGGGATGAAACCCTTATCTAATAGATCCTTCAGCTACCCTTTCAATTCTTTAGCTCTGCTGGAGCATCCTATAAGGAGGAATGGATATGGGCTTCATATCAGGGAGAAGGTCAATACCAAAATGTATCTCCCACTAGGAAGGGACTCCAGGTAGATCATCTAGGAAAACATCCGAGTACTCACATAGAATAAAAATCGACTGAAGAGTCAGGGTTTCGTACATAGCATACTTAACCCACACTAGTTTTTATATGCAACCCTAAGAGATCATCTTTCTATCCTTAAGATAGGAAGCAAAGCGACCTACAGGCATAGCTGGATTGCCGTTCTACTCTAGGACTGGTTCACCCAAAAATCAAAACTCTACCCCATGGGTTCTACTATTGGCCAAGGAATAACAAGCATGTAACAAATTCATTCCGGAGATAGCATCAAAATCGGTCATATCTAACTCCACTAAGTTGGTTGAGTTGATTTTCTAAAGAATCTTGATAGGGCAATTTCCATATACCAATCAAGCTAAGACTGACTCACCAACGGGAGTAGAGATCAAAAAGGGTTCTGATAGGACATATACATTAAAACTAATACTAACCACAACAAAAGGAGTCAAAAAAGATAATATAGCCCCTGGATCTAACAACGCATAAGCATCAAGATTGAATACTCGCAATATACTAGTAACCACATTGGGTGCACTCCTACTCTTGACGAGATAAGAGTGCGTACAACCTTCTCTAGTGTTGTCCACCATTGGCACTAAAAGAAGCCCCTATTGTGATAGGTGAGATGCTGGAGCCTGTAAAGTGATGGTGTAACACCTCGAGATTCAAAATGACTCCTCAAAGGAAAAAGAACTAAAGTTGCAAGTCTGGTTCAAAGGGTTGACTGCTGAACTGACCTAGCAATAGCCCGTTATCCTAGTGATAGCCCATAACTTGCGGTGTCACAGCTCGACGGTGAGCCTAACAACCTGTCAAACCTTTGACGGACCATCATATGTACTGTCCCAAGTGGGTCTCTGTGTCCCTATGCGATAGAGGAGCCGAAAGACACTTTTGGCTGTGATGGCCTATCGGGAGTACCATTACTAAGGGTCAGTTGGGACCCTCCTCAGGTCAGAATGTGATGGTAATGGCGATAGACCTTCGGGCGAGTGACAGTCCATCACGGTCACCATCAGGACCCCTAGTTGTCTAATTTTAGTTCAATTTCCAGGGGTAATTTTGTAAGCTCCCATGCTTCTAATGCCTAAGTGACATTGTTTTAGGGATCTTTAAGGGTGTGAAATTACGATACTTTTACCTCGATATTTTAGAGTTTGTTGAGTTTCACACTCCATCCCTATTATAGAACGATATGGTTAATTCCCGCCTCCCAGCCTTTCTCAGTACAACAAAGAGCATGGGTGTTGACGTCATGTTGGCAAGAGTAAATAGAAAAGGAGGGATAAACCCATTTCTTCCTAGGGTGTTAGAAAAAGTTGTTAAGACCCCTAGTACTTAAATAAGTCACCTAGACCTTCATTACAACAAAGATCAATATAGCAGGTAAGATTGCTAGGAGCATCCATGTATGTATAAGAGTCGATAAGCATTAAACTCCCAGCAATAGTAAAGCTTAGTTCAGAAATAGGATAATACCACTACAGTGTGTTGATAACGGTAGGGAATTACTTGGAGAATAAAGCCTATGACCTCTAGCCTATTGTATTGAGCAGAAGAGAGATTATATGATGGGAATCGACCCGAGTCTGAGTTAGGACAATAAAGGTTAACAGATTTGGTCTTTAGTATCCTTGCTAGTACATTACATATGGCACAAACCCCAAATTCATCTTATAGATGTAGGGGCGAGACATGAACATCTAGCCCTGGAAAATAACTAAACCACCTCTAGGCTATAGCAAGCTAATAGATCTTGGAATTGCTGCTGAATGTCAAAAAAAAGTATCAGGATAATAGTTAGAGGGTAGTGAGATTATTACCCAGAATAACGCAATATCACCTCTAATTGTGGAGGTGAAGGAATGATGGTACGGAAACCCTAGACTAGTACAGCCTAGAGACAAGGCCCAATAGAAGGAATCATCGGCCTTTGAGATAGTAGGGGATAGAATCTTTCAACCTAGGTCTCAACTCTACATTCAAAATCTGGTAGGGCTTCGTTAGTAGATTGTAGCAAAGGGACACCATGTCTGTTATTTCCCATCCCAGATTTAATGAAAATGCATCAGATTATAAAAGAGATCTATTGATAGAAGGGGAAGAAGAAAGATATGGTTGAGTTATAGCATAGAGCTCCAATTTCCATCAAGTATAGGATGGACATCAGCACCATAACGGGCTAACTCAGGAGATAGTTATTCCTGCGTGAGAGCTAGAAGTAGCCATTATGAATTTAATTACAAATTTACCTAATACCAGTCATAAATTTGACCCTACTTCAGTCAGTGTTGGAGGGATAATGGGATCAACTCATTTCTTTCCAGTCAAAATTACGTTTCAGCTAAAGATTATGCTAAGTTGTACACCAAAGAGATAGCCTAGCAGCATATTGTCCTAGTGTCGATTATCTCTGACAAAGGGGCATAGTTTACAGTTGGACTTTTGAAGTCATTCTAGAGAGACGCTCGAAGATAGGTATGGGCATGTATACTATACTTCAAGGAAATTTAGATAACGATCTACCTCTTATGGAGTTGTATACAATAACAGTCACCATTTTAGTATTAAGATGATGCCTTATGAGGCTATATACGGATAGAAGTGCATATCCCACACAGGATGGTGTGAGATGCTCCGATGTAAGGTAATCAGGGTTAATGGGACAAGGCAAGATGCACCAATGAGAAGGCAAGATTGAGATCCTAAGAGAGCAGTTACTAATAGCCTAGGGTCTCAAAATCCCTATTCCTATATATGGTGTAGGAAGTTTGAGATTGAGGCAATGACTGGGTATTCTTTAAAATTTTTCCAAAGAAGGGTGTTATGAGATTTGACAAAGAAGGGTAAGCCTAGCCCTAGATTCACTAAGCTATACTGGATCCTTCAGAAGATCAGCCAAGTGACCTATGAGTTAGAGTTGTCTTTGGAGCTAGAATATGTTCAGCCAGTCTTTCATGTTTCAATTTTACGCAAGTGAGTAGGAGACCCTGCTCGAGTTATCCTAGTCGAGGATGGTCAGGTCACAGAGGAATTGTTCTATGAGAAGACTTCAATAGCTATACTAGATGGATAGGTCCATAGAATGAGGGCTAATGATGTAGCCTCTTTTAAAGTGTTCTGAGGAAGAAAAAGGTAGAAAAGATGGCATGTTTTGCTGAGAATCACATGAGGTCTAGATGCCCTCACTTCTTTTAGACTCTATGATGATAGTACACAGACTCAAATAGCTGCAGTTGAGATGAGATAGTTCTTAGGTTTCCAAATAGTCCATGTTATAGAGGAGACTCTGCAAAAATTCTTCTGGCAAAGATTATAGAAGTTGAGTATTTTGAGTTTAAGATTACATTCGAGGATGAATGTTCTCAAGGGGGAGATTATGTTACACCCCGTAAGTTCCTATTATTTAACCGATGCGTGCGTACATATGTTGAGGCATTTGGAGTACGACGCATGTGAAAAAGGGCCTGGGGATAAGTATATGAGCACGATATCGAACGAGAAGGAGGCTGAAGTAGAGGCAGGGCACAAGGAGTGTTGCGTCGTGCCCCTGCCCTGGTGCCTTGAGGGGCATGTCGCGCCACGCCTCCCCCTACCACTACCTTAAAATAATATATATACCCCCTTCACATTTTAATAATTCATTTCAATATTTCCACAAATTAGAGAAGCGAGGTGGAGTGGCATTTTCAATTGATTTTCACTAAGTTACGTGGTTAAACTCCATTCAAATGCCAATTTGTCTTGGATAATGAGTTCCAGGCCTATGAGAAACGTCCCTGTAGAGATATTTCTTGGAAATTAACTCGGAGTACCAAAACCCCACCAAATTAAAGTCGTACAAATCACTTCTAATTGAGTCCTAAGCAGCTACAAGTGATAGGTAAGCATTTCTACCTTCTAGACTCTCGGGAATTTGTGAGTTTTTTTCCTAATTAAATGAAGTTGAATTATAGTCAATGTTCTTAGCGATATATCATTATTATCCATTCCTATTATTGAAAATAGCCTCATTCTTTCAGCATAAGGACTGCAATTTGGTGGAATAATCGGCTACAGGTTGGAACTGTTTGGATAAACAAGAATCAGCATTCGGGGTATGTTAAGACTTATCTCTCCAGTAAGTTATTCTCATCGTATAGTGATATGACCTATGCCTCGAAAGTAGATAATGATCTTATATGTTGTGATTAGTTGCATCAAGTAGATAATGATTATGTATGTTGTGGTAAGCTGCTATAAGGCATATTGAGATTATACAATAGTATCCATCGTTGGGAAAGGGTATGTTAAGTGTGTCTAATGTTGGGTGTACCATAGGGAGTTCCCCATTCACTTGTTTACCATTTAGAGGTATTTTTATGTTTTTCTATCATGCCAAGGCCTTAGAAGTTTATGGTTAGTTGTTGGGCCTGACTTAGTAAGTTGGATAGCATAGGGCGTAGCTGGGCGATATAACTTTCAGTTTGATGCCTTACTGTCAATAAAGCTCGCCCAGAGGCCATTAGCATACCTAGACACATCTTAGGGAAAGAATCTGGATAAGATGATTGTCTCGTCGTGTTGGTGGCAGTAGGGTTTCCTAATGAACTAAGCGACAACTTTCCATATGATTGGCTACTGTCAGTGACCGTTAGTTTCAGCCAACCTAGTGTTTGTCGTATAGGGCTCCTAGGAAAGCCACCCCAGTTCTTACAAGTCTAATAGACTAGTCGATGCCCTAAGGAGGGAACCTTATTAGTAGTTAAATGTGAGGCCAATGCCCCAGGATACTCTTATAAATTCTTATATACATGTTGCAGCATAGGGCTAGGTGCAGATATACCTATCTACGAGGCTAGGTATCTCCTAGAGGAGGCATATGAAATATGGACATACTAAGTTAAGGTATAAAGGAAAAGAACCAGAGTACCACAATTACTTTTAGGCTAAGAGCTATAGAAAGATGCCTGTGGAGAGTTAGGGATGATTGCTTAAGACCATGTCCGATCAATAACAGCCCCACAGTTGTTTTAAGCAGAGGAACTAAATAGTTGGTCGTCTACGACCTTACTGTTCTGTTATGAGCTATCATTGTCCTAGCTGACCTTCAAAGTATCCTTAGTCCACTCCAGACCTTACCCTATTTTGTCTAGGCCGTTAGAGATTATAATCACTGCCAGGACCCTCTGGTCAGGTGTAGGCATGCGGGGTATGCCAGTTGGTAGCTATACAAACTATTCTAGGGGATAGTAGTGGTCGCGAGAGGCCTAAGGGGCCAGATACGCCTTTTGAGTGGATAGATTGAGACTAAAATGTAGTACATTGGTTGGGATTGACCTCACCTAGGATATCCTTCTGTTGACCAACTTCCACGTTGCTAATTGTGTCGTCGCCTATGGGGCCATATCTCGCTTACAAGAGTTATGTGATGTCGCTCAAAAGAGCTATATGATGTCTGAAAGGAATATATTCGGGCATATAAGGCTATATTTAAGTCCATCTACATATGGACCTCTTCTTATGCCATATTGACATTAATTGACCCTCCATCGAGCCTTGTGTGCCCAGGGTGTGGTTACAAGAGCCCAACGGGCTTAGACACCTTTACGGAAACCCAATAGGCTCAGTGATAGACCAAGAGGCCAGATAGGTTGGCTATAGTTACAAGTAGAATCATAAGGGCCTTCTCAGGGGTATATAGAATTAATTGTACTTGCCAGGGCTTATGGAGGCCAAGTTAGGTTGTTTATTGTATACTTACTTGTTATATATAGTTTATTGATGTATAGCCGTGCAACTTCAGTTCTAATTTGTGTAGTGGTTTACTAGATGCATAATATGGATAAGAAAGCTTACAGGTTAACTTTGTCGTTGTCTCTGATTACTTTCAGTTCTTTACCAGCTTCTATTTAGCTTTTATTACTGCCTTACATATTCAGTACATATTCTGCTGATGCCCATGTGTGGGCGCTGCATACTTTCCTGCAGGTTTAGACAGACAGGGTTCAAGACCTCCTTAGCAGCTATTCAGAGTCAGCAGATTGGTCAGCTTCTTTCTTTCGGAGTTTGCAGATAGTAGAGGTTTTCTTGTCTTCATTGTATAGAGTTTCGGTAGGGCGGGGCCCTGTCCCAACTAATATTCTCACTCTCAGAGG
The DNA here is from genome assembly GCA_035772735.1 of Datura wrightii. Taxonomy (NCBI): domain Eukaryota; kingdom Viridiplantae; phylum Streptophyta; class Magnoliopsida; order Solanales; family Solanaceae; genus Datura; species Datura wrightii. Next base: position 154,475,818 of record JASDFA010000018.1, read on the forward strand.
CTTGCAGAAAACTTTTTTCAATTAGTTCATTGTTGTTGGCCGTGTGGGTCCTATGTATGTATATTTTGTGTGTTGGATGTATGGGGCCTGGTTTAGCTAGTTAATTAGCAACCTTGTCGACAATAGCATGAACATGACCGGTTGTTTTCATTCTGTTATAAGTTAGCATGGTGGTGGTGTTCGCCTACATAGGATCCCTTTATTGTTATGTTGATTGGGTTAGCTGTTTTCTTTTATAGGTGTTGCATGGCCTTGTTGGCCAGAGGCTATGTCTACAGCTGAGATATAACAGTTTTTTTTCTTGGTTTTAAGTTGCTGACAGGCACCAGTGGTGCATATGGCTAGCCAGTTCAGCCCAGGTCCCTGTGTGGCATTAGGTGCCAATCATGCCTCCCAAGGCGGGGCATCACATGTTACCATCAATGTAATATTTTCCATTAACTGAACTTCCTCCCCTCATGAACCACTTGATGAGTCGTTAGATGCACTATGACTCATCCCTCCATCCATTGCCAGCACTTCCGATTCATCCTATCCATATCCCACATACTTGACAAGGGATGCCACGACTCATGAGGAGTCTCAACAACTTTTAAAACAATTCATCATGACCTCTTGGTGATGACTCTTTTCCAATTTGACACCACTTCATGGGTCACGAGTTGATCCGTCAAGTGGCCGACCGGGTTACCCAACGAGTCATCTTGTGACTTGGTGTGAACAGTTTTCTTATTTTTCTCCACTTCAACCCACGGGTCTGATCTTTGGGAACTTCAAAGTATTACACCATTCCCCCCTTATGAACATTCTTTCTCGAATGTGGGTTAAGCATACTAAAAGGCTGGGGAAGGAAATGAAATTCTGAATACTGATCAATTGAAACTAAAAACTGAAAGAATGGTTGACTCCGGACTGGGATACAAAACTAAATTAAATCCATAAATTGTACATAGATGCTAGAATATGAAAGGAACAAAGAGACATTAACTTGACATAAAACTGAATAGAGTACTCGAGAGGAAACTGATACCTCATGCTGGAATAGGACTGGAAGGAAATAGATACGGGTATCTAGCCATCATATCTGCTTTGGCGTCCCACATAGCTCCCTCAACAAGTAGATTCCTCCACAAACCTTTAACTAAAGCTACTTCTTCGCTCCTTAACTTCTGAACCTAATTATCAAGGATCTCAATTGGTACCTCCTCATAGGTAAGGCTCTCCTTCATGCCTATGCACTCCACCGGAACAACCAAATCCGGGTCACCAAGACATTTCTTCAATAGCGATATATGGAAAACTGAATGCACTAAAGCTAACTCCACTGGTAGCTCCAACTCATAGGACACCTTGCCAATATGTCTCAAAATCTTGTATGGGACTACATATTAGGTCTAAGATTCCATTTCTTTCCGAACCTCATCACATCCTTTATGGGAGACACCTTCAAGAACACAGAATCATCAACATCAAACTTGAGTTCTATTCGCCTAACATCCTCATATGATATTTTACGACTCTGAGCTATTTTCATCCTTTCCTTTATAAGCTAAACTTTCTCCATAGCCTCATGAACCGAATCTAGCCTTACTAACATAGCTTCGCCTACTTCAAACAAACCAATAGGATATCTATACCTCCACCCATAAAGAACCTCAAACGTAGCCATTTGAATGATATAATGGTAACTGTTGTTATAAGAAAACTAGAAAAGGAGTAAATGATCATCCCAACTACCTTTAAAGTCAATCACACACACTCTCAATATATCCTCTAGGGTATGAAAGGTCCACTCAGCCTGACCATCTATTTGTGGTTGAAAAATTGTGTTGAGCTTGACTTGAGTACCAAGTCATTTCTTAAATGATTTCCCAAACTGTAGGGTAAACTAAGTACCTCTGTCTGGAATGACGGACAATGAAACTCCATCCAACTTAACTAACTCTCGAATATATAATCTAGCATAGTCCTCAACTGAATCAGTAGTTATGATCGGTAGAAAATGAGCTGCCTTGGTCAACCTGTCTACCACCACCCATATAAAGTCAAACTATCGGCGAGTATAAGGCAACCCTGTGATGAAGTCCATATTGATCTCTTCCCATGTGTTGTAGCATATCTCCAGGTCTCTAATGCTTCACTTTCACTTGCTAATAGTTTGGACGCATAGCCAGAAATTATGCTATGTCCTTCATAGCACACCACCAATAGACTTCCCGTAGGTCACAATACATCTTGGTGGCACCTGGAGGTATAGAGTATTGGGAACCATGAGCCTCATGCAACATTCGTTCTCTCAAACCATCGATATTTAGAACACACAAATTACCCTAATATTGAAGAACACCATCTCCCCCTTAGGAGATGACCTCCGCCTGCTGATTCTGAATTGCTTCTTTCAACTTTACCAAAATGGGATCCTCATCTTTCATAGCCTTGACCTCAGTCACGAAAGAGAATTTTTAACCATTCTGAACAAGGACACCACCATCAGTCGTATCCACAAGGCGAAGCCCTAATCATGCAACCCGATGCACATCCTTCACCAAATCCTTCCTCCCATCTACATCATGAGGAACACTCTCCAAGTTCAGTCTTCTAAGCGCATCCTCCACTAAATTGGAGTTTTCTAGATGATTAAAGACACTCATGTCATAGTCCTTGAGCAGTTCCAATCCTTTTCGTTGTCACAAATTCAAATTCTTCCGGGTGAACACATACTGTAGGCTCTTGTGGTCCGTAAACATATCCATATGGACCCCATACAAATTGTTTCTCCAAATCTTCAATGTGAACAGCACCACTGCCAATTCCAGGTCATGCGTCAGGTAGTTCTTCTCATAAGTCTTAAACTATGTTGAGGCATACACAATGACCATACCATGATGCATCAGCACACACCCAACAACCCTAGAGGCATCACAATGCACAACAAATCCACCCGTGCCCTAAGGTAAGGTCAATACTCGAGTAGAAGTGAGCTGAGTCGTTAACTCCTAAAATCTCTTCTCACGAGCATCCGACCACTAAAAATTTGACTTTTTTCTGAGTCAACTTAGTCAACGGGGCTATAATCGATGAAAATTATCAACTAACCTCCTGTAATAGCAAGCTAAACCCACGATACTACTAATATTCGAAGGATTAACTAGTCTAGGACAATTCTTTACATCTTCTATCTTTTGAGAGTCAACCTACACACCCTCACTTGACACCACATGGCCTAAAAATGCTACTAAAACTGATCAAAACTCTCATTTTCTGAATTTAGCAAACAACTGGCGATCCTTGAGATTCTGTAGCACAATCCTCAAATGAGCATTGTGCTCCTCCTCACTCTGAGAGTATAGGAGAATGTCATCTATGAAGACAATCACGAACATGTCTAAATATTGTTTGAATACCCTGTTCATTAGATCCATGAAAGCAGTAAGAGTGTTCGTTAGTCCAAATGAAATAACTACAAACAGATAGTGACCATATCGAGTCCGGAAGGCTATCTTTTACTCTCCTTAACTCTTATATAGTAATATTCAGATCTAAGGTCTATCTTTGGGAAGCAATTAGCACCCTGAAGTTGGTCATACAAGTCATCAGTCATGGGGAGGGGATACTTGTTCTTGATTGTAACCTTGTTCAACTACTGGTAGTCCATGCACATACGAAGAGACCTATCTTTCCTTCGAACAAAGGGAACTAGTGCACCCCACGGGGATTTTCTAGGTATGACGAAGCCCTTCTCCGAAAGATCCTTCAACTGTTCTTCCAACTCCTTTAGCTCAGCTGGAGCCATTCTTTAAGGAGGAATGGATATAGGCTGCATATCAGGGAATAGGTCAATACATAATTCAATCTCCCACTCGAGAGGGACTCCTAGTAGATCATTTGGAAAAACCTCTGTATACTCACATACTATAGGGACAAACTAAAGATTTTGGGTGTCGGACGTACTATCCTTAACCCGAACTAAATATTACATGAAACCCTTGAAAATCATATTTCTAGCTTTAAGATAGGAAACAAAGCAACCTGCGGGTACAACTGAACTACCCTTCCATTTTATGACTAGCACATGCAAAAATCGGAAATCTACCATATGAGTTCTACAATTCCTAAGGCATAACATGCATGCAACCAATCCATACCAAAGATAACATCAAAATTAGTCATGTCTAAATCTACTAAATTTGTTGAGATGACTTTTTGAAGGACTGTCGTAAGGCAATTTCTGTATATGCATGAGCTATAATTAAGTCACGCACAAGAGTAAGGACTGAGAAAGGTTCTAATAGAATTTCGAGATTTACTTCGAAACTAATGGAAACATAAGGCATCACAAAAGATAAAGTATCCCTCGATCTAACAATGTATATATATCAAGATGAAATACTCGCAACATATTAGTGACCACACCTGGAGAGACATCCTGCACCTAATGAGATGAGAGGGCATAAAATCTTTTATGATGCTGACCACCACCTACACTAGTGGATGCAACTTGTTCAGTTGAACATGTTGGTGGAGCTGCCAAACTGGAGGTTGCATCATAACCTCTACTATGGCCCTGTTTGGTTGTAGAGTAGTCTCAGAGCAGATGTCCAATCTTACCACACTTGAAACATGGAACTAACGCTGCTAGTCACTCTTTGGAGTGCTTCCTGCCACAAACTAGCATGCTGAATACCCCTGACTTGCTTCAACTGTCCTCTGGAGCCTGATGTATTTCCTCTTTGATAATACCTAGATTTGGATGGCACACTAGCTGAGGACGATGCTGGTGCTGATGATAGCTAGTGGGACTACTGATGATGTCCACCACCAGACCTCTGCTTGGGAAAATTCAAAGCTGCCTGTCCTAGCCCGCTTGGCCTCTCTCTCTTTCTTGTATCTAATCCACCTTTATCTGCTGGGAATATATAACCAATCGAGAGAACTCTTGATCACAGTTTAGCACTGCGGTCTTACACTCCTTGACCAGCAAATCTGACACTCCATACGTAAATTTGTTCATACAAGCTCTCTCATCCACAACCATCTCCATGGAATACTTGGAAAGTTGAGTGAACTCCAAAGCGTACTTTTGCACGGTCATATTGTTCTGCCTCATGTTGACGATGTCTGCCACCTTTTCTTCCCTCAACTCTCTAGGGAAGAATGTGTATAAGAAGGAAGTCATGAACTCATCCCAACTCATAGAAATTGTGCCCACTACTCTACCTTCCCTCCACTAATAGTACCAAATATAAGCAACCCCTTTTAGTTGATACGAGCTTAAGTATGTGCTCTCTTCTCCCATCACCCCCATAATCTGGTGTTCTTCTGTACCTCATCAAGAAACTCATGCAAGTCCTCATCACTCTTTACCCAAGAAACTTTGGTGGATTCATCTTAAGAAAGTCTCAAACTCGAGCTGTCGAACGCCGCTGCGTTCCTATTTTGAGGGACTTAAGCCACTGCCTATTGGTTGAACTGAGTAGTCAAAGCCTGGGCCAACATCTAAAAAGCCTCCCTAAACTCCGCATGAGAGACCTTCTTGGGCAAAGGACCTATTGGTGCTGGCGGGGCTTGCTGGCCCATCTCCATTGCCATCTTCATGGCCATTTCCATTTCTATTGCTTCTTCCATTTACTCAGCGTGAAGGCACTATTCTACAAATGCATATAGCACGAGTTAGAAGGATAGAGAGGTACTTCATTGCACGACATAGATCCTGAATAAAGGAAAATTTCCTAAAACGTCATATAGCCTCTCCCTCATAAGTGTGGTGCACTTCACACCTATAGAAAAAGCTCTACTCATTGTGGATTTCAGAAACCCTAGGACACTCTAAACCATTACAATAATAAAATGTTTATCATGACCCTAATATAGGTCCGGACCGAGACATGAAACCTAAAACCATGAATGGCTCCATGATGACCCATAACATGAACATAATAGCTAAGAGCACACATTAAACGGAGACTGACAAACTAAACATGAATAAGCAGAAGTCTTCATACATTCATCCATACAGAGTTAATACTGACAATGTGAGATTCTACATATTGTCTGAAAAAGCCTCTAACATCACTGAAGAGCTGTTAGGAAAACATCGCCAACTAGCTCACTAAAGTTCTGAAATTGAAAGTAACACAACTCAACAATCTAAAGGTCCTCGAAGGATGAGGAGTCACCAACAAGATAATTGGACTAAGCTACGGAGACTGGCTAATGAGGGGACTGAGTCTAAGCATCTGAACCTAAAGCATGAAATGATACAATATACAGGATGCGGCTAGTATTTGGTATGTACTAAGTATGCAAGGTAAGTAAAATAGGTTGAGTAAGTATAACTGAAATCATGCACAAAACATAAATCACAAGATCATAAGAATAAGGACTACATGCTGATATTTGAAAACATGTATAGTCATAGACTGAATTTCATATCTGAATAGAATGACCCAAAGCTGAAAATAGAAACAAATGGATTGCCATAACTGAAATCATATGGAAAAGCTTATAAACTAATCATTCGGTCAAACCTACTAAAAACATAACAACATATGTCATAGACATTCATAACTAAAATCAAGAGAAATAATGGGAGACTCGTCATAATCGACAACTACCATGTATGACCGCATGATGATCCCACATCTTTCACATGTGGAGGAGGTCCATCCTCAGCTAAACGCTAAGTTAGGTGTGAGATCACGATGTGCCCTTGGGCCGGGGAAAACACTCTTTTGAGAGGCCCCAAAATATGCCTATGTTGGCGGGTAGTTTATGAGACAATGGAGCCTTGGAACCCCTACATTTTTCGGTGCTAGATACTACTCCCAAAACATGTATACTACTCATATAATCATATTGTAAAACATAACTTGAATCTATATATTTGAGATGTCTTGAATTCAAAACAGATATCTATCATTTGATATTGTTAGACTTGGCTAGATCATAAAATATTCTTGTCTTGTGTGGGCTTGCCCAAATCTAAAAATCATGCGTACTTGAAATCGACTTCATTGATCAAAATTATAGATTCATACATGCAAGATTTGTAAGCATTCATACATACTAGATATCTTATCATACTTAAAATCATAAATCATAAACTTGACCTTTCATGAATTTGCATAACTAGACATAATTGTCTAAAACTTGAAAGCATGAATTTATATTCAAAATAGATGTAAAATATGCCCATGAATCCTAAAAAATACTTTGAAACATGAAGGGTATTAACCCATTTATAAATCGTAGAGAATTTCAAAAAAATAGGGTAAAACCCCATAGGATCATGAACTTGATCTAGAACATGAATTGATAGAATTGAGGAGAACTATGAGCATGAGAAGAAAGGAACCCTAATTCATGGCCTTACATACCTTGGTAAACTAAACCTACAGTTGTCTTTGAATGCCAAAGAATTTTAGAGAAGAAATTTAAGAATCAAGGTTTGATCTTCAATGGAGAAGTCTTAGTCTTGCATGCATGGGAAGGGAATGGTTTAGAATAGGTTTAACACCCTTAATACACCTCTTTTAGAGCTTGAAATGACATATTTTGAGACTTAGGAGATTAGAAATTACAAAAATAACCTTACTAGTTTTACAAAAAAAAAGTCACTGTAGTCCCAACGAGGGACCTAACGAGTTGTTGGGGCCACTAGGACTCGTGGTCCTCACCCATTACCATCATTAGAAAATTTTCCATTCATTGAACTTCCTCTCCTCGCGAACCTCTTCAGGAGTGATTACATGCATGATGACTCATCCCTCCATCTATTGCTAGCATTGCCAATTCATCCTTTCCGTACCCTACACCCTTAACAAGGGACACCATGACTCGTGGGGAGTCACAACGACTTGTTACACTCTTCATTGAGATCTCTTGATGAAGACTATTTTCCAGATGGGCACCACTTCATGGTCACTTGACAATCTAACAAGTGACCTAACGAGTCACCTGATGAGTCGTCCTGTCACACCTGATGTGTCATCCTATGACCTGGTGCAAATATTTTTCTTTGTTTCTCCAATTCAACCTACGGGTCTAATCTTTAGGACCTTCGGGTATTACAACATGAGTTTGATGTTGATGATTGTGTGTTTCTGAAGGTGTCTCTTATGAAGGGAATAATGAGGTTTAGAAAGAAAGGGAAGCTTAGTCCTCGATGTGTTGGTCCTTACAGGATTATGAGGCAAGTAGGCAAGGTGGTGTATGGGTTGGAGCTACCAGCAGAGTTAACTTCGGTGCACTTAGTTTTCCATGTATCTCTATTGAAGAAGTGCATTGGTGACCCGACCTTAGTTGTTCCAGTAAAAAACATTGGTATGTAGGATAGCCTCACTTATAAGGAGATTCCAATTAAGATCCTTGATCGTCAAGTTCAGAAGTTGAGGAACAAGTAAATTTGCTTCAGTAAAAGTTTTGCGGAGGAATCAGCTAGTGGAGGAAGCTATGTGGGAAGCTAAACTAGATATGATGGCTAGATACTGCAACTTTTACCTTTTGGATCAATTCCAGCATGAGGTACAAGTTTCCTCTTTAGTTCTCTATTCAGTTTCAAGTCAAGTTCATGTCTTTAAGTTTCATTCATTTCATAGTATGCTTGCACGTTTCATAAATTCAGTTCAGTCATGTATTCAATCCAAAGTCAGTCACTCTGTCAGTTTTCAACTATGTTTGTTCAGTTTTGGGGATTATAGTTCCTTCCCTAGCCCTCCAGAATTCTTAAGTCAACATTTGAGGATGAATGTTCCCAAGGGGAAGATATTGTATCAATTGGGGATTAAAAATTACTCCTTAAAGGAAAAAAGAACTAAAGTTGTAGGTCTGGTGCGGAGGGTTGAACGCAGAACTAACAGCCCGTCAGCCTAGCGACGGCCCAGCTCTTGTGGCGTTGCATCTTGATGGTGAGCTCAATCGCCCATCAGCCCATCGACAGTCTATCACATGTACTATTGTAGGTGGACTTCTGTGTCCCTACGCTATGGAGGATTTGATAGACTGTCGTGGGTGTTATGGCCCATCACGAGTACTATTTCTAAGGGCTATTTAGCACCCTGCTCGGGTTGGCATGTGACAGAAAGGGTGATGGCCATTAGGCGAGTGATGACCCGTCATGACCACGTCAGGACGCCTAGTTGTACAATTTCAGCTTGATTTCCAAGGTCAATTTTGAAGTCTCCTAAGTTTCTAATCCCTAAGTGATGTCATTTTGGGGATTCTTAAGGATGTAATTAAGGGTTTTACTTAGTTTAGTCCTCACTCTTGTCATACACCCAAGTAGGGAAATATTAAGACTTTAAGGATTTTTCATCAAGTTTCTTTCAAATCCTCTTTGGGTCTTCAAATTTTTTTGCAAGTTCATCAAACTCGGGTATGTAGGGCCATGAGTGGGGGATTTCTTCCACAATCATGCCGAATTTCTTCCCTAATTCATGAGTTTAAGTCTTCAATTAAGTGTATTGAAATTTCTAGGGTTTTAACCCAATTCCATGCAAATATCCATGGTATGTATATAGGACAAATTCTATCATGTTTCAATTATTGATTTACAACCAATAAGGAAGATTTTATTCTGAATTTAATTATGTATTTATGATTTCAAGTTTTACAAAATCTATGGCCTATTATGTATGATTTATGAAATTAAGCTTATGAATCGATGATTTAAATTGTGATGAAGTAAATTATGTTTTATAATTAAAATGCATGATTTCCATAAGAGCCCTTCATAAATTTATGGATTTTAGAGTACGATGATTTGCTCAAGTGTGCATGGCTTTCATGAATATCATGTTTTGATTATGGTCGATCATAGGCCTATTTTATGGTTAGTTCACGTATCTCAAGAAATTTATGAATCTGATGATATCAACTAGGCCATGTACTTCTATAATGCCCCGAAAACCCTAACATTAGACCCGAGAATTGAAACAGGGAAAATAAAATTTTCTGCACCAGGTCATAGAATGAGTAGTCTTGTGACCCGTCAGCTTGACCACGAGTCATTAAGTGACTCATGTTGAGGAATTTGACTTAAGTTGGAAATTCAAGTTTTTGGGTAACCATGGACATGAACATGAGTCGTGGTCAGCACCATGACTCATTTAGTCAGTCATGGTCAAGGGTGAGACAAAGGAAAGAGAAAATAGGCAGTGCTGGCAATGGGTCATCACCATGAATCGTTAGGTGTGCCACAAGTCATGGTGTCCCTTATGGTGTCCAGAGTTGAGATTTTCTAGTGCAGGTGATGGATGGCAGGCCACAACTCGTGGCCAGGGACAACGACTCGTCTAGTCCCTCATTGGGACTGGTAGTCTGTTTTTCCAGCGAGTTTAATAATGGCTTTTCCATAATTCCTATGATCCTAAGGCATAAACAATGTCATTTTAAGCTCTGAGTAGTGACTTTTAAGAAGGGTAAGTTCATTCTAAGTCATTTCTAATTCATGCATGCATGCTAAGAGGTTTTGGGAGGGTGATCAAGTCTAGTCCTTCCATGTTCTTCCTCAATTCTTCTTTGTGAAATCAAGGAGATTGTAGAATCAGTTCTATTAGGTATGTAGTCTTATGAATGGGTGAAATTGTTCACACCCATGTCCAATGCCTCCCTAATTCATAAAAATCTACATGCTGATTCTATGAGGTTTTAACTCAACACATGAACTCCCTAAGTTTCTACCATAGGTATGATCTAAGCATTTTTCTATTGTTGAATTATTATTCATGGGCAACGTTTACAATGTTTTCAATTATAAATCATGTTTTTAAGTTTATAAATTATGACGCCCAGCCATGAAAGTTCATGGAAGTTGAGATCAATGATGTATGTTAAAGTATGTTGAGATATTTATGAGAAAAGCATGTTTCCAGGTTACCAATGTCTATGATCATGCTTTCAAGTGAATCTAGTATTTTAAAGCATTTTTAAGTATTGGGAAAGCCCATATGTTGAAGTATGATTTATGATTTTATGAATTAGTTTACCACATGGTTTTGGAGTCTAGACTCCCAATTTTGTTCAGCTTGTGGTTCTGTTTAAGCCAGTCTCCTCATATTATAATTTCAGATATTGCATGTATGTTATTATTCAGCTTCGTCACTAGATGATGGTCAGCTTCGTTGAAAAATGATGTAGAGCATATGCATGTTTTTGGGAGTAGTGTTTAGCACCGAGTAACCTAAGGGTCAGTCAACCCTCTGCCTTAGAACTATGAGCCAATGTAGGTGTGTTTAGAATAGTTGGGACCTCCTTTGTGAGTTTTCCCCTTCCCCAAGGGGCCTTCATCTTGGTATCAATATCATGGTAGCGGGTAAGGCACTAGCAAGGCTTTACATGGCTCTGTCCAGTTGAGTGTAATAGTCAGGACCACGTAGGCTCTATCATGGTAATGTCAGTTATATGATGAGTCTCATGTTTTCCCTCGTGATTTTAGTTATGCATGTTTATTATTCATTATATATATATACATACATACATACATATATATATTATGCAGGTTTGACCCAATTTTCGATTTTAGTTATGATTATCAGTTTTCAGCTTTGAGTCATTCGAATGAGTTATGGTATGTAGTTATGTTCAGATCATGATTTCAAAAAATAACATGCAAGCCTACTCTCAGAACCTTATCTTGATTATGTTTTATGAAATGCAATATTACTGATTTTACTTATCTAATTTGCTTTACTTCCCCTGTATACTCGGTACATTTTGATGTAGTGACCTCATACTCTATGTTATATCAATTTATAATACAGGCTCCGATTTCCAGACTCAGCCCCGTCACTGGCCAATATTTCGGAGTTAGCATCCAGTCTCAGCTACTAAGTCCTCATCTCCCGAGGACCATTCCTTATTAGTTATCTTTATATTTTTATATTCAGACATAGAGAATTAGTTGTGGTCTTGTCCCATCAACTCATCAGAAATAAAGGTTTCACAGACATAGATTGTATTTAGCTTCAGACTCATGTTGTATTTTTCAGATTTCACGTTATGTTCAGACTTCTGCTATGCTTATTACGTTGATCTTCCGCTTTTATGTTCAGACTTCCGCTATACTTCTTACTTTGATCTTCCGCTATGCTTATTACGTTGGAAATGTTCCCTTCTTTCATGATCTAAGTCGTGTGATGAAATGTCTCTCAATCCTTCTAACTAGTGCTTAAGCATTTGTAGAATTGATCTTGGGAAAATTTATATGCCCAAGTGATACTCAAATGTGTCATTTTACCTTGTTTTTCTATCGATGTTTGTACATTCTCATGTGAATTGTAATAAAATGTGAATTTATACTAACCAGCATGATTAGCGTTGGTTTGCAGGAAAAATATAAAGTTATTGAGCTAAGATGCATGTTGGGAGAGATCGGGATTGGACTCGGAAGCTAACAAGGGAAAAAGCACAAGGAAAGCACGAATTAAAGGGGCTCCGTGATGGAGCCGTGTCACGCTGCCATCGCGGATGCCTTCTGCCTGGATGCTTAAAATATGCCAAATTCCAATGAAGGTGCGCGTTGGGGCCTTAATAGCTGGACGACCGGACTCCAGTGAGGGTCCGCGTTGGTGGCATGTCACGGAGGAATTGCTCTGTGATACACTCTGTGACACGTTACTTGTTATTCCGGGAAAAATTCCCAGTAGTATAAATAGAACACTTAGGTTCATTTTTTATGAGGCTGACTTGGTGGAGCAAGAACGTGGGTGACAGGCAGTTGAGGGGACAAAAATCTCAGGGTTTTTCTCTATCTCCTTCTTCTTTATTTCAATTGCTTGTATGATTTACACTCATTTAAAGATGTTTAATCCACAAATGAGTGGCTAAATCCCCTTCTTGCTGAGGTTAAGAACATTTGTATTGAAATGTGATTATTGATAAATTGGTTTTTCATCTTTTCTTCCATGGTTGTTCTATTGATTCTTGTTCTTACAGCATTAATGTGTGGCCAACATTAATGTACATCTAAAAAGTCCGATTCACTCGAGAGAGCAAGAAATTGGAAAGTTGTGAATTGATAGGATATGGTCTTTTATTAGTTTGGGAAAATTGAGAATTGATTTAACTTCAGAATATAGATATACCTGAAAGTCGTATTAGTCAATTAAGGAATCGATTTTGTATGGCTAGAACACGAATTTCTTTTTGTCACGGAGATGTAGGTGGAAGGTTCATGATTCTTAAGTTGGGTTAAATACGAGAATTTTAATCCATAGGCAATAATTCTTGACTAGCAACCGGAGGAAAGATTAACCAAATTGTATCGATAATTTATTTCTCTATATGTTCATTTTAACCGAAGCATGGTCATACTTATGGTTCAGACTCAAATTGTATATTCGTTTTAGACTTAGTACAAAATTAGGAAACAAAATATCAAACTCTTCTTCACACTGTTGTCTGAAATTTAGAATTAAAGTTTATTGACACTTGAGTAGATTGTTACCTTAGTCCAGTCCCTGTGGGATCGATACTTGGCTTTCTTGAGCCACATTACTACTTGTTCGACCATGTGCACTTGCGTGTAGTTATACCAAACAAGCCGAACAAGTTTTTGGCGTCGTTGCCGGGGACTGGCAATTGGCAAGTTTTTCTTAAGTGTTAGTTTACTATTTCTTCTTAGTGTTGACAAGTTGGTCTTAGCCTGTATTTTGCAGATACTAATTTCTGTTGAACATTGGTAAGAGACAAGGAGCTGGTGGACTCATATTTAGAGCCGGAAAGATAATTTCATCGTCAAAGGAGAGAGGCTCTAGAGAAAAAGCTGCAGTTGCTCAGACAAACAATCCTGGAGCAACAACAAAATCCACCAGTTGTAAGGGCAATGTTAGTGCCCGAGGACATGGCAGCTAGGTCGGTTCGCGAGGTGGCAATCCCACATGCTAACAATGTCACATCTAGCATCCGCATACCTGAGCGAGGATGGAGGTTCGAGCTTAAACAAAACATGGTGCAATTGTTGCACACCAGCGGGCAATTCACAGGTCTCCCTCATGAGGATCCCCAACAACATCTTCAAAATTTTTTGGAGATATGTGACACTTACATCCCCGCTGGAGTATCATCAGATTATTTCAGGCTTACATTGTTCCTATTCTCACTTTTGGGAGAAGCTAAGAGGTGGTTGAAAGCTCAGCCACCTAATTCCATCACCACGTGGGATGATCTTGCAAAGAAATTCTTGATACGGTTCTTCCCATCTGGTAAAACAGCAAGACTTAGAAGTCAAATTCTAAGTTTTAAACAGAGAGAGGGAGAGAATCTGTATCAATCCTGGGAGAGATTCAAATCTATGTTGCGGGATTGTCCTCATCATCACCTATCCAATGTTGTGTTGGTGCATACTTTCATAGAGGGTTTGGAACCCCACACATAAATCTTGCTAGACTCAGCAGCTGGGGGACAAGCATTGGAGAAAACTTATGAGGAGCTGTATACCTTGTTAAATCGTATTTCGCAGGGAAATCCATAGTGGAATGCGGATTCATCAAGAGGAGGACCAAGGAAAGCAGCAGGAGTCCTAGAAGTGGATGGTTTTACAACTATTACTGCACAGATAGCTGCATTATAGAATCAACTCAACACCCAATTCAATAACATGAGCATGAACCAGTATCAAGCCCCAGTGAATGTAGTGCAGCAGATTTGGTGTGAAGTGTGCGGGTGTAGTGAACACTCAGTTGAGTGTTGTGGAGCAAATCCTAATTCGGTGAACTTTGTTGGTAATGTACAGAGAAGCAACCACCAATAGTATGACAAAAGCTACAATTCCAACTGGAAGAATCACTCGAATTTCTCTTGGTGTAGCAATAACCATCAAGGGCAAAGTTCGAGTCAGGGGGCATAGAGAAATCAAGGAGGGTAGCAGAACTATCAGTCACAATACAGAAGAAACAATGCACCTCCTCCACTACCATCACCCAGCATCGAGGAAATGTTCAAGACAATGATAGCTAACCAAGCTCAATTGCAGGCTTACTACGTGAAATTGGCAGCCGAGGTAAAGAACAATCAGCTAGCTACAAAGGCGCTGGAGTACCAAATTAGGCAATTTGCTGGAGCCCAAAACACCAGGCCGAGAGGAGGACTTCCAAGTGACACGGATTCCAACCCCAAGGAGGTTAATTCAGTGACCAGAAGGAGTGGTTTATAGCTTAAAGAGGTGGAACCAGAAAGACCACCTCAAAAGTCGGGAGCAGCAAAAACTGAGAGGGAGCAAAGTGATGAGAGGGGGAAGAAAAAGGAGGCTAAACCAGAAAGACCACCAGCCCCGTTCCCTCAAAGATTAAAGAAACACAAGGAGGAGGCGTGTTTCAAAAAGTTCATGGAGGTGCTTAATCAGGTACACATTAACTTACCTCTTGTTGATGTTTTGCAGGGAGTGCCGAAGTACACAAAGTATATTAAGGATATCGTGGCGAAAAAAAGCAGGTTGACTGAGTACGCTATGGTGGCTATTACGGAGGCGTGCACTTCCCAGATACAAAATAGGTTGCCCACAAAGCTTAAGGACCTTGGGAGCTTTACAATACAAATTACAATTGGGCAGAGTATCCGAGCTCACGGATTATGTGATTTGGGAGCGAGAATTAACTTGATGCCGTCATCGATATTCAAGAAGTTGGGTCTAGGGAGTCCTAGACCAACAACAGTGATCTTGCAACAAGCAGATCATTCCATGGCAAGACCTAATGGCATTGTGGAGGACGTGTTGGTGCAAGTGGGCTCCCTCATCTTCCCGGTAGACTTCGTTGTGCTGGACTTCGAGCCAAACGCGGAAGTCTCATTTATTTTGGGACGTCCTTTCTTGGCTACCGGGAAAGCACATATTGATGTAGTTGCAGGGCAGCTAACTATGCAGGCACACGACAAGGTGGAGGTTTTTGATGTATACAGGGCCACCAAGCTCCCGGCTGTGTACAAGGAACTCTCGGTGATCAATGTGATTAATCGAGCTGATGTTGCCCAGAGAGTTGAGTCACAGGAGTTATTGGGGAAACCACCAGAGAGGTGTAAGCTTGATAGGGGTGGGGACGGTGGTCGAGAGAAACTGTTCGTAACCCTAGAAGATGTTTGAGCTTAATGATGTCGAGCCGCGAAGGTAAACCAGGCGCTGCACAGGAGGCAACCTATGAAGATTTTTGTAATATTTTATTAGATTTCGTAGAGAAAAAAGAAAAGAGAAAAAAATGAGAAAAAAAAAATAAAGATAAAATTTGTATTTTATGTGAAACGTATAAATTCTAACCAATTTCTTGTTGTGAGATGAATTTCAGGTTGAACTGAGGATAAATATGTGAAGGATCTCAAAGAAAAAATCGAGGTAAGAAAAATAATAAAAAGTGGCAAAACAGTGAGCCCACGCGATGGCTCCGTGTCACGGAGGAGGGCCTCCGCATTACCCTCCGTGACACGTTGAAGGTAATTCTGGAATTTTTACAAATTCCAGAACACCTATGCGATGGCTCCATGTCATGGAGGGCATGCTCCGTGTTACCCTCCGTGACACGTTGAGGGTAATTTCGCGTCAGGTCACACCGGGTCGCCGGGTGACCCGCACGATAAACCTTCTTTTTAACCCCTTTGTTCCCTCATTTTTCCCATTTTTCCACTCCCCTCCGCGACAAACAACCCAAAACCCTCCTTCCCCAACGTGACACCGACTAGGAGCTAAAATTTGTCAACTTTTCTTCGATATCATCGAATTGAAGGTATGTTTGTTAACTTCATCTCATTTCTTGACTTATTTTTCCGATTTTAGCATAGAAAGTGAGGAAAATTTTCCCAAAGTGTAAATTGAGCATGAATTCATGTAAATGACTGTTGATTGATGTTTATAATATCGTTGTGATGGTATGAACTCGATAAATACATGTTTGATTGAAATTCTTGCGAAATTGTGGCAAGGGTTAGAATTCAAATATGAAGAAGTTAAAATTGAGTTGAAATGTGAAATTCTTCTTGGTTTGTGCATGTTGGGTAAGGAACATTGTTCGGTGGGTTTGTTATAGGTAAAAACCGACACGCAAGTGCACGTGGTCAAACAAGTAATAAAGAGGCCAAGTAAGCCAAGTATCGAACCAAGGAGACTCTGGATAAGTAAAATTGCTTAACTATACTATATTCTAGCTTTACTTCTAATTATGCTGACAACAACGTAACCAAAAGTTAAATAATTTTGTTTATGACTTATATACTAAAACTATTAACAAATATTTACTTTGAATTGAAACTATGGATATGAGCATGCCAAGGTTAAGAACAAGTAATGAATTTGATTATAATCATACTTTGGTTATTCTTCTCTTCATGTTGCTAGCCAAGAACATTAGCCTAGAGATTAAAACTCTCGTATTTAATCTCACTTTAGAATCATAAACCATTCGTCTACATTTCTGTGATCAAATGCAATTTATGACCTAGCAATACAATTCCGGTTCCTAAATTGACTAATACGGCTTTCAAGTATATTTCTATCAGGAAAGCACATCAAAACCCAATTTTCCCAAATCAAGTTAAGAACAATACCCTATTAATTCACAACTTTCCAATTTCTTGCTCTCTCGAGTGAAATTGGACTTTTTAGATGTACATTAATGTCGGCCACACACTAATGCAGTAGAAACGAGAATTAATAGAACAACATGGAAGAAGAAGATGAAAAACCATACAATTCAATAATCAAAATTCATCACCATTGTTCATAACCTCAGCAAGGAAGAGAATTAGCCACTCATTTGTGGATTAATCATCCTAAAACAAGTGTAAATTATACAAACAATTGATTGAAAGAAGAAAGAAGGAGAGAAAAACCCTTAGCTTTTTCGTCCCTCAACTGCCTCTAACCCACGTCCTTGCTCCACCAAGTCTCAATTAATTAAAAATAAGCTAAGTGTTCTATTTGTACTAGTGGGAATTTTTCCCGGAATAACAAGCAACGTGTCACGGAGGCCAACGCGGAGCACTGCCTCCATGACACGGCGTGGACGCGGACCCTCACTGGAAATCCAGGGTCCGGGAATATAGCCTCAACGTGGCACGGAGGCCAACGTGGAGGCCTATATCCGTGCCACGGAACTGTCACGAGGCTTCACTGGAATTTGCCAATAAAATCCTCCTCCAGGCAGTGTGCCTCCGCGATGGTAGCGTGGCACGGCTCCATCGCGGAGCCCCTTTACATTACGCCTTCCAATGCCTTTTCCATGCTCGCTTCCAAGTCCAATTCCGATATTGCTCCAACATGCATTTTAGCTCCTAAAAATCATGTTTTACCTACAAACAAATGCTAATCATGTTGGTTAGTATAAATTCACATTTTATTACCAATTACATGAAAATGTATACACATTGCATAACAAACAAGGCGAAAATGATACGTTTGAGTATCACTTGGGCATATAAATCTGCCCAAGATCACTTACCCCACACTTAAATCCTTGTTCGTCCTCGAACAACACATACACAACTCATGCAAATTACATCCCAACCTTCGCCACTACGGTGCGACAATTTATGCTACGGTCATACCGATTATTCAATTTTTGCAAATCATCAAGAAAACATGCATGGTCTTAACAATGCAATGACCTTTAATACATCAAGACTTCCTAGACTTCAAGAATCGACTCTCGATATCGGCAAACTCATGCAAATCAGCTAATCAAGATATCCGACACGAAAATCAATCTTTCATCAAGCATGTGCCCTCACAACTCAAGAGAATCTTCCCCTTTTTGTTCATGCAACACACCAACATTCAAGTAGGGGCATGTAGAAATTAGTTTCACTCTCTCTCCCAAAAGAATTGACATGCATCATGTCATGACCCATAGGCTTGCCCTTAGTGTATTACTCCACTAATATAAGGAAATGCAATTTAAGATCAAGTAGGACTTTAATGGGTTGTAATGGAGGCTATGGAACTAGTATATATTGGATTAGCCAATGATAGTCACTAGCATCCTTAAGCGCCTTTTCAACACATTTCCATCAACTCATGACATTGTTTCTCTCTTTTCTTTTTTTTTCATCTCACACCATTCATGCTGGTTTACTTTCGTACTGCCCATTTCATCAAACACATTTGACACAACAACAAAGGGTTTTTATGTACCCTCAATATCATTTAATTATGATGAGTGCACCCTCCACCTTTTTCTTTTCTTTCCTCACTCTGCTTTTCTTTTTCTTTTCACCCTTCTCACTCTTTGACACTTTGGGAAAAATTTTCTTTTCTTCTGAAGCGCTTAAGAGTTTTGTACAGACTTTACGGCTAATGAAAAGAAAGAATAAAGCTTAGTTTATACATTTTTGGACAAAAGAAAGAAATAATCGGCTAAAGGCTCAACAGGCTAACTAGGGTATACAGTCACATAAAAATGAGAGTATGACAAGAAAAAAAAAATATAGAAACTCTCGGTTAAAAACAAAGAAATGCCTACATCCTTTCCAACACTACACCTCCTTCATTTCGTTTTGTACACACACCAGGCAAGTTCTAGACACTTCACAATAGCATGGAATAACAATACCTCACTTCACACTTTATGCACATGCTCGATTCAAGATGCATTCACAGACTCTTCAATTAGCCAATTACATGAATTCAAAATTAAGCCTCAATCACACCGAATCGAATTCTACAGCCTAGGTAGCTCAACATATTTACAAAATTGCATGCTTTCATACGAATCACTTTTACATTTTGAACATCAGTTACAACACGCAACCAAAATTTCACAACCAGATAGTAACTACTGGTTCAGTGATGCAATCCACCAAAGAAAAAAACTTAAAATAAATTAAAATCACTACTCCTACCGACTACATTTCCTTTAAGACGGTCGTCATCCATCCATCATAGGGAACAATCACTAACTATAACATCGGTTCAATGGGACTATTCTCGGTAAAAGAACCGAAAACAAACTCCGAGAAACCCAAAATAAAAATCGAAAAATTTTGCAACACATCGATCATTTCGATGGAAAAGTATTTACAAAATATTTTAATATGTACAAAATATTTTCGCAAAATTTTGAAAATTGTCGATCATTTCGATAAAGAAAAGAAAAAAAAATTTACAAAATTTTCACTGGCAACCACAACCTTTCAAAACACACATCATCTACCACAAAAATACATACAGATACAACACAAATCAGTTCACAACCACAGGGAAACATAAAAACATACATGCAAAACAAAGGAAGAACATACAGCAGATTAGCCCAGGTTCCAGCACCTAACTACTCCCCACCCCACACTTAAATCGAACACTGTCCCCAGTGTTCACAAAAATTAAAAATCACAAAAATTTCGGGTGGTGGAACTCCCTGATCAGTCGAAATATTTGACTTCTTCATCTGGTGCTGCTGCCTCATCGCCCATGTCCGAGTCACCTCCATCGTCGTCATCGGACTCCACATTGGAGTCCTCCCGATGTGTCTCCTCGTCCGTGGGGACATCATCGTCAGTGGGCTCAATGAAGGCTGGTCCCACTCGGCACAATGCTCTGGCGTTCTCGCCAAATGGGTAATCCAGCTCCAACTGCCATAACTCATCCTCCGTGGCTGGTCTCCCACCAATCCGGAGTTGAAGCATCTGCATACCAAACATCCGAGCCATGTACTGATCGTCACGAGCATGTCGCTCGCCCAGTGTTAGCACTGGCCCGTGTGTGGTGTCGGGGGCTTTAGTTTTTGTCACATCGAGGGCCCTCCGCTCCAACTGCGGGATGTAGTCCAAAGCCTCTTCCTCGACATCGAGACCCCGGAGAAAGGTGGTGATGAGTCCGCCGAACCCATATCTGTGGCCCTGGTGTAGTCGGGCTCTCTTCATGGCGGATATGATAACCGCCCCAACATTAATCTCCAGCCCTTTCATAAGGGCATACACCAGGCAGACACGGTCCCGGGTCACATCCGTCATGTGAACCCCCGGGATCAAGCACGAACACACTATTTTCATCCATATTCTGGCCTCCCTGTTCATCTGCGAATAAGGCAGAGTGTGGTGGTAACCCCTCTCCTTATGTCTACTCCATCGGGCTATGGATCGAGACCCACACAAGGTGCGTCTGATGTCGGTGTATGGTAGGGTGATGTTCAGCTGGCGGAGAACGTGGGCGTCTGTGTCCCGCGCTCCAATGATGGCATTTAATTGCTGGGGTTCCAGAGTGACAATCTGCCCTCTGATTTTTATTGTGTGGCTTCTGATGGCCGGGTTCCAATTTGCATGGAACTCCCGGACTAAATGTAGGTTGCACTCCTTGGGCTCCTGAAATATAAAGCTGAGCCCAGCTGCCTCAATCCTTTGCACAATACGGGGGAACTCCTGTGCTAGTGGTTCCCGTGCAATATGCTCCTCAGGGAAGTACTTATTTTCCTTATGTTTAGCGTACCACTTCTTCCCTTCATCGGTCACCCACCTCGTTCCGTATTGGCGGCGCTGGCATCGCGGAACAGCTGGTGCAGCTGGGACTGCAGTGCCCAATCTCATTCGTTTTCTCCCGGTGCCTGAAGTAGAAGCACCTTTACCCTTATCCTGCCTACTCCCCATTGTACCTGTCAACAAAACAAGCACAAAGTCAAGCTAAATGCATATTAGCTTCGGCTAAGGTTGGGTTAAACTAAGTTTACCCCACACTTAGTCCTTAGCTACGTTTACGATACGGCAAGGATTACTTTATTTACAATAAAACAAATGACTCTACAATTTATTGCTTAGTGCGTTCATAAAAATTTCAACAGCATAACTTTTAGCGTACTACTCAGACTTCATACAGCTAATCCCAATCCTACTATCGCTAGCAATTCAACCATCGCACTTAGCAACGAAAACAACAAACACAAACAACGACAAAAATTCTATATACATACAAATCCAAATAATCAAACCAATTTGAACAATCTTTACATCTTCCCAAAACAAAGAATTCATCGTCTATTACACTCTAACAATATTTACAACGACTTATCTCAATTCACAAACACACCCCGGCATATAATTCACCAATTTAGCAAGTTACCCAATTCGATTTCAACAACCCAAGCCCTAGAATTCAATTTTACAATCACATTCGAATCAATCATGCAATCGACAAGTTCAAATGCTAATTACAACATTCCGAACATCTATCAATCAAAGAATAATTCAATATCATGCTAAATTGCTACTTAGGGTGATTTATCTCACCTCCCATGCTCAAATTCGACTAAAATCGATAAAAACTTGAGAGAAACGAGGAAAATATACCTTTACGTTGAATAACCGAAGAAACTTGACAAATTGGTTGCTTAGTAACGTGGCACGTTGGTTGGGAGAGGGAATCTAGGTGTTTGGTCGCGGAGAAGAGAGAAAATGAAGGAAAAGAGGGCAAAAATCGGGGTTAAAAAGAAGAAAAACACGCGGGTCACCCGGCAACCCGGTGTGACCCGGCACTAAATATAGGGCAACGTGTCACGGAGGGTAACGCGGAGCCCCTCCTCCGTGACACGGAGCTAACGCGATGGCTCACTGGAATTTTTTTAAAATTCCAGATTAAACCGTCAACGTGTCACGGAGGGTAACGCAGAGCCCCTCCTCCGTGACACGGAGCCAATGACCTAGTGCACTGTCTCTTCATTTTATTTAATTTTTCATACCTTGCTTTTTCCTTTCCGATTCTATGCATATTTTTCTCTGTTTGACCTGAAAATCACCTCACTAAACAAAATTGGTTAGATTAATAGATTTCCCTAACTAAAATGAAAAATACTAACTAAAACGAAAAATTTTATACTAAATCAAGAGAAAGAAAATTAAAATAAAAACTATTTACACCTTACTAAACAAAAGAAAAAATATTTTTCATGGGTTCCCTCCCGTGCAGTGCCGGGTTTACCGTCGCGGCTCGACGTCCTTTATGCTCAATTATCTACTAGGGTGATTGACGATTTTTCATGATCATTGTCCTCCCCCCAGTAGTGCTCAACCTTATCAGGTGGTCTTCCTATCAACTCTCGGGATTCACTCATTTGATTAGCCTTCCCATGATCAATCACATTGATCACTGAGAGTTCCTCATTTACAATCGGGAGCTTTGGTTCTTTGTACACATCGAACACTTCTACCATGTCATGTGCTCGCATTGTAAGTTGACCCGCAGCCACGTCGATTAATGCTTTTCCGGTTGCCAAAAAGGGTCGTCCCAAAATAAATGGGACTTCAGCGTCTGGTTCGAAATCCAGAACAATAAAATCAACCGGAAAAATGAGGGACCCCACTTGCACAAACACATCCTCAACAATGCCATCCGGCCTAGCTAAGGATCTGTCTGCTACCTGCAAGATTACGGTTGTAGGTCTAGGACTCCCCAGACCTAACTTTTTGAATACCGAAGATGGCATCAGATTTATGCTCGCCCCCAAGTCATATAATCCACAAGCTCGGATACTCTGCCCAATAGTCAGCTGGATAGTAAAACTTCCAGGATCTTTCAGCTTCGTGGGCAGTCTATTTTGAATTCGGGAAGTGCATTCCTCCGTCAAAGCTACCGTGGCATACTCAGTCAGACGACTTTTGTTGGCCACGATGTCTTTCATATATTTGGCATATTTTGGCACTCCCTGCAAGACATTAACAAGAGGTAAATTAACATGTACCTGTTTAAGCACCTCCATAAATTTCTTGAAACACGCCTCCTCCTTGTGTTTCTTAAGTCGTTGAGGGAACGGGGGTGGAGGTCTTTCTGCTTCTGCTTCTTTGGTCTTCCCCCTATCAGAACTTTGTTCCTCCTCAACTTCTGCTGCTCCTAACTTTTGAGGCGGTCTTTCCGGTTCCACCTCCTTCAACTGCAAACCACTCCTCGTGGTCACTGCATTTACCTGCTTCGGATTAGGATCCGTGTCGCTAGGCAGTCCTCCTCTGGGTCTTGTGTTTTGGGCACTAGCAAATTGCCCAAATTGATACTCAAGAGCCTTGGTCGCTAATTGATTATTCTTCACTTCGGCTGCCAATTTAACATAGTCAGCCTGCAATTGCGCCTGATTAGCGATCATGGTCTTGAACATCTCTTCAATGGTAGGTGATGGTGGTGGAGGAGGGGCATTGTGATTTCTGAATTGAGATTGGTAGTTCTGTTGCCCTCCTTGATTTCTGTGCATACCCTGACCCGAACTTTGGCTTTGTTGGTTGTTGCTACCCTACAAATAATTTGGATGGTTCCTCCAATTTGAGTTGTAGCCACTACCGAACTGCTGCTAATTTCTTTGTGCATTGCCCACAAAGTTAACCGAATCTGGGTTTGCTCCACAGCACTCAGCTGAGTGCTCACTACTACCACAAACTTCACACCATATTTGCTGGACCGCATTGACTGAAGCTGCAGGCTGGTTCAAGTTCATATTGCTAAAGTGGTTGTTTAACTGATTCTGCAAGGCAGCTATCTGTGCAGCGATAGCTGTAAATCCATCCACTTCAAGCACTCCCGCTGCTTTCCTTGCTCCACCTCGAGATGAATCTGCATTCCATTCTGGATTGCCCTGTGAAATCCGGTTGAGCAAAGTGTACAGCTCCTCATAAGTCTTTTCCAGCGCTTGCCCTCCAGCTGCTGAGTCTAACAAAATTTTAGTATGGGGTTCCAAACCCTCAATAAATGTGTGTACCAACACCTCATTGGACTGATGATGATGAGGACAGTCCCGTAACATGGATTTAAATCTTTCCCAGGCTTGATACAAATTTTCTCCCTCCCTCTATTTGAAACTTAGAATTTGACTTCTAAGTCTAGCTGTTTTACCAGAAGGAACAAATATGATTAAGAACTTCTGTGCTAGATCATCCCACGTTGATATAGAATTTGGTGGTTCAGCTTTTAACCACCTCTTGGCTTCACCAAGTAGGGAAAACGGAAATAAGGTGAGCCGAACATAATCAGGTGACACTCCAGCGGGTATATAAGTGTCACTTATCTCCAAAAAATTCTGGAGATGTTGTTGTGGGTCTTCATGAGGGAGACCGGTAAATTGCCCGCTTGTGTGCAAAAGTTGCACCATATTCTGCTACAATTCAAACCTCCCTCCAGGCTCTGGTTTGCGGATACTAGAATGTACATTGTTGGCATGTGGGATTGCCACCTCGCGAACCGGCCTTGCTGCTGCTTCATCGGGCACTAACACTGCCCTAACAACCGGTGGATTTTGTTGCTCCATAATAGACTGTCTAAGCAACTGCAGCTTCTTTTGTAGAGCTTCTCTGTGTTTACTATGAAATTCACGTTCAGGCTCTGTATGATTCCACCAACTCCTTGTCCTTTGCCAGTGTTCACAGAAATCAAGTCTGCAAAATACAGGATAAGACCAAGTTGTCAACACTTAAGAAAATAAAACAAAAATACAGTAAATTTACACTTAACACAATTTCGCCAATTGCCTTGTCTCCCCGGCAACGGCGCCAAAAACTTGTTCGGTGGGTTTGTTATAGGTAAAAATCGACACGCAAGTGCACGTGGTCAAACAAGTAATAAAGTGGCTAAGTAAGCCAAGTATCGAACCAAGGAGACTCTGGATAAGTAAAATTGCTTAACTATACTATATTCTAGCTTTACTTCTAATTATGCTGACAACAACGTAACCAAAAGTTAAATAATTTTGTTTGTAACTTATATACTAAAACTATTAAAAAATATTTACTTTGAATTGAAACTATGGATATGAGCATGCCAAGGTTAAGAACAAGTAATGAATTTGATTATAATCATACTTTGGTTATTCTTCTCTTCATGTTGCTAGCCAAGAACATTAGCCTAGAGATTAAAACTCTCGTATTTAATCTCACTTTAGAATCATAAACCATTCGTCTACATTTCTGTGATCAAATGCAATTTATGACCTAGCAATACAATTCCGGTTCCTAAATTGACTAATACGGCTTTCAAGTATATTTCTATCAGGAAAGCACATCAAAACCCAATTTTCCCAAATCAAGTTAAGAACAATACCCTATTAATTCACAACTTTCTAATTTCTTGCTCTCTCGAGTGAAATTGGACTTTTTAGATGTACATTAATGTCGGCCACACACTAATGCAGTAGAAACAAGAATTAATAGAACAACATGGAAGAAGAAGATGAAAAACCATACAATTCAATAATCAAAATTCATCACCATTGTTCATAACCTCAGCAAGGAAGAGAATTAGCCACTCATTTGTGGATTAATCATCCTAAAACAAGTGTAAATTATACAAACAATTGATTGAAAGAAGAAAGAAGGAGAGAAAAACCCTTAGCTTTTTCGTCCCTCAACTGCCTCTAACCCACGTCCTTGCTCCACCAAGTCTCAATTAATTAAAAATAAGCTAAGTGTTCTATTTATACTAGTGGGAATTTTTCCCGGAATAACAAGCAACGTGTCACGGAGGCCAACGTGGAGCACTGCCTCCGTGACACGGCGTGGACGCGGACCCTCACTGGAAATCCAGGGTCGGGGAATATAGCCTCAACGTGGCACGGAGGCCAACGCGGAGGCCTATCTCCGTGCCACGGAGTTGTCGCGAGGCTTCACTGGAATTTGCCAATAAAATCCTCCTCCAGGCAGTGTGCCTCCGCGATGGTAGCGTGGAACGGCTCCATCGCGGAGCCCCTTTACATTGCGCCTTCCAATGCCTTTTCCATGCTCGCTTCCAAGTCCAATTCTGATATTACTCCAACATGCATTTTAGCTCCTAAAAATCATGTTTTACCTGCAAACAAATGCTAATCATGTTGGTTAGTATAAATTCACATTTTATTACCAATTACATGAAAATGTATACACATTGCATAACAAACAAGGCAAAAATGATACGTTTGAGTATCACTTGGGCATATAAATCTGCCCAAGATCAAACATTATGTCGTCCTTAACGTAGGACGATTAAGGCGCGACGGATTGTCAGGTTAATGAAATTATTGATATTGCATAGAAATTGGGGAAATTGTATTGGTTTTGTTGATAGAAATGTTTGCTAAGTGCTATGTGATGAAACGTGATCGTTGGTAATGTTGTGGTTAGCTGTACGAAGTTTGAGTAGTACAAAAGAATTTATACCGTCGAATTCTCTGAATGCACGAGGCATATTTGTTATGTTTTTGTTTTTTTTTGTAAAGTGGAAATAAGTATAATCTTGCCATAATGTTGTGATTGTGGATAAAGACTATGTGTGGGGTAGCCTAGCTTAACCCAACCTTAGTCGAAGCTAATTTTAATTGAATAACATTGGACCTGTCTGTTTGGTTTGACAGAAACAATGGCAAGCAGGCAAGATAAAGGGAAGGGCGCATCTATATCGGGCGCCGGAAGGAAAAGAATTAGACTGGGAACAGCATTCCCAGCAGCACCAGCGGTTCTGCACGGCCAACGCCGTCAATTTGGAACCCGGTGGGTGACAGAGGAGGGGAAGAAATGGTACGCAAAGCATAAGGAAAGCAAATACTTCCCCGAAGAACACATTACTAGGGAACCGTTGGCACAGGAGTTTCCCAGGATTGTCCATAGGTTTGAGGCAGCCGGGCTGAACTTCATCTTTGAAGAGCCCAAGGAGTGCAACCTGCACTTGATTCGGGAATTCTACGCCAACTGGAACCCGACACTCAGAAGTCACACCATAAAGTTAAGGGGGCAGATAGTCACTTTTGAGCCCCATCACCTTAATTCCATCTTGGGGGCGGGGGACACAGACGCCCATGTGCTTCGGTAGCTGAATATCACTCCACCATACGTGGACATCAGACGCACTTTGTGTGGAGCTCGGTCTACAGCACGGTGGAGCAGGCATAAGAAGAGAGGCTACCATCAGACATTGCTCTACTCACATATGAACAGGGAAGCCAGGATACGGCTTAAAATTGTTTGTTCCTGCCTGATCACAGGGGTGCATATGACAGATGTCACCTGGGATTGTGTGTGCTTGGTATACGCCCTGATGAAAGGGATGGAGATCAATGTTGGGGCGGTGATTATCTCCGCCATGAGAGAGCCCGTTTGCATCAAGGGCACAAGTAGGGTTTAGTGGCTTACTGACCACATTCCTGAGGGGCCTGGATATTGAAGAGGAGGCCCTTGGCTACATCCCACAGATGGAGAGACGGGCCTTAGATGTCACCAAAACTAAGGCACCCGACACCACTCACGGGCCAGTTCTCACACTAGCCGAGCGACATGCTCGAGATGATCAGTACATGGCTCGCATGTTCTGGATGCAGATGCTCCAGCTGCGCATAGGCGGGAGGACAGCAACAGAAGATGAGCTGTGCAGCTCGAGCTAGACTACCCTTTTTGCGAAAACGCCAGGGATCTATGTCGAGTGGGGCCAGCTTTTGTGGAGCCCACTGATGATGATGTCCCCACAGATGAGGAGACACGTCGTGATGACTCCGATGTGGATTCAGATGATGACAACGGGGGCGATTCAGACATGGGAGATGAGGCAGCGGCACCTGATGAAGAAGTGGAATACTTTGATTGATCAGGGAGCTTCACCACCTACTTTCGTACTATGTTGAATTTTGTGAACACTGGGGACAGTGTTCGATTTAAGTGTGGGGTGGGAGTAGTTAGGTGTTGGCTGCTGTTGTTATTAATGTATGTCTCTGTTCTGTTGTTGTGCTGGGAAAAACTTGTGACCCTGTGATTTTTGTGTGTATGTCTGTATTGTAATTAAGGTGAAGCTGTTGTGTGTTGTTGAATGTTGTTAGCTGGTTTTGAACATATCTTTGTTTTATCGAAATGATTGATATTTTTAAAATTTTTCATGAATTTTTTAAATTTTTGGGTTTCTCATCGTTTGTTTTCGGTTCTTTTACCGAGAATAGTCCCATTGAACTGAAGTCGTAATTAGTGACCGTTCCCTATGATGGATGGATGACGACAGTCTTAAGGGAAATGTAGTCGTTAGGAGTAGATTTCTTTTGTTCATATTTTTTAGTTTTTTTTCTTTTATTGGTTTGCATCCCAAAACTTGTCGTTACTTTATGGTTGCGAAATTATGGTTGCATGTTGTACATGATATTTGAAATGCAAAGGTGATTCGTATGAAAGCATGCAACTTTGTAAATATGTTGAGATACCTAGGCCATAGAGTTCGATTCGGCGTGATTGAGGCTTAATGCTTGAATACTTGTAATTAGCTGATTGAAGAGTCTGTGAATATGTCTTGAGTTGAGCATGTGAAATGAGTGTATGGTGAGGTTTCGTTTCATCCATGCTATTGTGAAATGTCTAGAACTTGCTTGGTGTGTGTACAAAACGAAATGAAGGATGTTTATTGTAGGAAAGGATGTAGGCATTTCTTTGCTTTAACCGAAAGTTTTTTTTCATTATCGTACCTACCTTGAATGTACACCCTAGTTAGCCCATTGAGCCTTTAGCCTATTTCTTTCTTTTGTCAAAAAGGTGTAAACCGAGCTTAACCCCTTCTTTTCATTATCCGTGAATTTGATCCAAAACTGTTAAGCGCTCAAGAGAAAAATAATTTTCCCACAGTGCCAGGGAGTGAGAATTTTGAAAAGAAAAGAAAAAGTAGAGTGATGAAAGGAACGAAAAGGTCGAAGGTGCACTTTGTATAAATTAAATATAATGAAGATGTATAAATAATCTTTGTTATTAAGTCAAGTGTGCTTAAAGATATGGGGTCGAAAAGAAAGACAAACTTCAAGAATGGGATGATAAAGGAAGAAACAATGTCCATAAGGTTGGTGGAATGTATTGAAAAAGCGCTTAAGGAGGCTAGTTGTTATTGTTGGTTAGCCCAGTATTTGCTAGTTCCGTAGCTTACATTACTACTTGTTAAGTCCTACGTGATCTTACATCATGTGTCCTTATATTAGTGGAGTAATACACTAAAGGCAAGCCTATGGTTCATGACATGATGCATGTGAATACTTTTGGGAGAGAGAGCGAAATCTTGTTTATATGCCCCTGCATGTAATGTTTTGAATTCATGTGATTAAAAAGGGGAAAATTCTCTTGTGTGGTGAGGGAACATGCTCGACGAGAGATTAAATTTCGTGTCGGATATCTTGATCAGTTGATTTGCATGAGTTTGTCGATATCGAGAGTCGATTCTCGAGTCTAGGAGGTCTTAATGTGTTGGAGGTCATCGTATTGATAAGACTATGCATGTTTCTTGATGATTTGCTGTATTAAATAAACGGTATAACCGTAGCTTGAATTGTCGAGCCAAAGTAGCCAGGATGGGGTGTCAATTACATGAGGTTTAAGATTATTGTTTGGGGACGAACAAGGATTTAAGTGTGGGGTAAGTGATCTTGGGCAAATTTATATGCCCAAGTGATACTCAAATGTGTCATTTTACCTTGTTTTTCTATCGATGTTTGTACATTCTCATGTGAATTGTAATCAAATGTGAATTTATACTAACCAACATGATTAGCATTGTTTTGCAGGAAAAATATAAAGTTCTGGAGCTAAGATGCTGTCACACCCCACCTTGGGGGGTATGACGGGCACCTGGTGCCTACTAGACTCTGGACTGCTAAATGGTCCAGCCTGAGCACATCTAGTGCTTTGGCTAGCTCTGGCTCTACTCCAAGAAATAAACCGGCTATATAACGGCTGTAAACACAGCCTCCGGCCAACTGGCCTATAGCCACCTGTACCTGTAGTAACAGCTAACCAGAACACACTCATAACAAGGAACCTATGCGGGCCGACAAGGCCACCATGCTGTCTAGTTCTCTGTAACTCAACAATAGCATGCTAAATAATTACGTGACCGGCAAGGTCATCACTACTGACTGGTTATGGCCACACATGGCCAACAGGAACTGAAATACTAACTAACTATAACAAACTGCACGGCCTCACACGACCGACTCAACTAACCACAGGAAAATATATACAGACTTCAAGCCTCTAGGAATAACAATAGAAATGATCGGGACAGGGCCCAGACCTACCCATACTGTACAACAAAAGAAAATGAAATACACCTCTGGAAATCAGACTCCGGATGACAGGAGCTGAATACTCAATAGCTGGCTAGATTCACGAGAGATCGCCTCCTCGTCTATGAGTACCTGCAGGCAAGTAATGCAGCGCCCCACTGGGCGTCAGCACCACAAGTATTGAGCATGTAAAGCAACTGAAATACACAACTGAAATGAATAACAACAGTAACATGACACAAAAGCAGGAAGTAGCTGAGTCTATCTAGTTGAGAATAACTGGGTAGAGTTTAATTATTTTATATCTAAACTGAGCGTACATGATGTTGTGCCATCCTACTATCTATCAGTATCTAATAGCACATATAGATATACATATAAATACACACAATACCTGACCGACCCCCATAAGCCGGAAGGTGCCAACCAACACACATTCTATTTACCCCTACCCGGGTCTAAACCAACCAAAAATAAGTCACTCCACTCATCTGATAACTGTGAGCTCCTCCTACCAGTCCCCTTGGGTACGTAGCTCAGGCCTTGGCCTCTGATAATAAACTGTGTCTGAGTCCAAAGACTCCTGCCTCTGGGCGCAAGTGCTCACGGGGTAATCTATTGTTGTATCTGTGACTGAAATTGCCCCTAGGTGCAAGCACGCAACAGGGTACCTTTATAAAAATTTGTATGTGAAACTGCCCCCGGCCACAAGCGCACACTGAGTAATCTGCCCCTGTAAACAGGGTAATCTGGCTCTGCACAAAGTAAACTGAACTGCCCCTGCAAGCAGGGTAATCTGGACCGTATTATCATGGTGGTCGGCCATCATCGTCCTCTAGGCGGACGGCATCTCCCAGCTGGTGGCGGTATCTGAATCTGGTATCGACACAGCTATAACCCAGGGTCGGTGGGGATGCAACGGGACACCCACATGCCATAGCAAGTCTCAACAAACAAATAGCACATATAAATAGCAAGCATGTATAACCGAAAAGACTATCTGAAATCTACTTCTTATTTTGATCTGTTTCTACACTGAGCTAATTCTTACTAATTATACTGATTCTGTAACCTCTGTTTAACTGTACAGCTAATCTGTAGCCAAGACACTATCTGTCTGAATGGCTAATCTGTATCCATAACTTTCTGTCTATCTGATCTTTCTTTATTGACTTTTATTATGAAAATCTGTTTCTTTTATTCTACTACATGCTTGCTAATCACGTAATAGGCTATACTGAATTTGAAATACTAACTTGCCCTCGGGCGCATACTTTTCTAACTTTCAGACTGAATACGATATAACAACGTAAACTAGGTTTACTGAACTTTGCACAATACTTAACATTCAACTTCAGGAACTCTACTATGGAGTTTATTGTACTATACAAGGCTAAAGCTACTAACTTGTCGAAGGAACTAGCTTTACATACCTTAACCTCGAGTTATCCGTCTGTCCGACGAGGCTCGGTCAATACTCCAGCTATTTCTCCCAACTGCATTCATGTATACGCTAATTAATACTAAATATAGCTTTATTCTAAAGAACGACGTCACTTTCGATATAATTGTAGACTAAACTTAGGCTTATCGAAAGACGGTCGAAAACTTAGGTTTATTTTTTATATTTCTGACTTGGTGGAGCAAGAACGTGGATTACAGAAAGTTGAGGGGACGAAAATCTCAGCTTTTTTCTCTATCTCCTTCTTCTTTATTTCAATTGCTTGTATGATTAACACTCATCTAACGATGTTTAATCCACAAATGAGTGGCTAAATCCCCTTCTTATTGAGTTAAGAACATTTGTATTGAAATGTGATTATTGATAAATTGGTTTTTCATCTTTTCTTCCGTGGTTGTTCTATTGATTCTTGTTCTTACTGCATTAATGTGTGGCCAACATTAATGTACATCTAAAAAGTCCGATTTCACTCGAGAGAGCAAGAAATTGGAAAGTTGTGAGTTGATAGGATATGATCTTTTCTTTATTTGGGAAAATTGAGAATTGATTTACCTTCAGGATAGAGATATACCTGAAAGTCGTATTAGTCAATTAAGGAATCGGTTTTGTATGGCTAGCACATGAATTTCTTTTTATCACAGAGATGTAGGTGGAAGGTTTATGATTCTTAAGTTGGGTTAAATACGAGAGTTTTAATCCATAGGCAATAATTCTTGACTAGCAACCGAAGGAAAGATTAACCAAATTGTATCGATAATTTATTTCTCTACATGTTCATTTTAACCTCAGCATGCTCATACTTATAGTTCAGACTCAAATTGTATATTCGTTTTAGACTTAGTACAAAATTAGGAAACAAAATATCAAACTCTTCTTCACACTGTTGTCTGCAATTTAGAGTTAAAGTTTATTGACACTTGAGTAGATTGTTACCTTAGTCCAGTCCCTGTGGGATCGATACTTGGCTTACTTGAGCCACTTTACTACTCGTTCGACCACGTGCACTTGCGTGTAGTTATACCAAACAAGCCGAACAAGAATCATGCCTCCCCTTAGAGTTAATGGAAGGAGATATGGAAACAGAAATGACCACGAGGATGGCAATGGAGACAGACACCTATAGATCCTACCAGCCCATGAAGACCATGCACCGGAGATGGTTTCCCATACTAAATTCAGGGTAGCCATTTAGAAGCTAGCACATTCCTTGAATGCCCAGGTCACTCAGCAAGCAGTGGCGCATATCCCTTCGAACAGGAATGCGGCGGCAACACGATTCAGAGATTTTCTAAAGATGAACCGACCAGATTTTCCTGGGTCAAAGGTGGACGAGGATCCACATGAGTTTATTGATGAGATTCTAAAGATCACCCAAGTCATAGGGGTGAGTGGAGAGGAGTGCACCGATTTAGCCTCATATACATTAAAGGGGATTACGCCATTTGGTTTAAACAGTGGAAGGATAGTAGGGTAGTGGGAGCGGGCCCTATTAGTTGGGATGAGTTTCATGCCACAATTCTGGAGCGGTTCTTCCCTCATGAGATGGGGGAGATTAAAGCAACTGAATTTAAGAATCTGAGGCAAGGGAAGATGACAGTGCAGGTGTAAGCCTTAGAGTTCACTCATCTGTCCAAGTACCCACCAGAGTTAGTGGTTGATCAAAGAGCTAGAGTGAGCAGGTGCGCTCATGGAGTGGTGGACTACCGAGACAATGATTGCTAGACTACGATGTTTCATCAGGATATAAATTTTGCTCGTATTATCTTGTACGCCCAACAAATGGAGATGGTACATGTCATAGAGTGAGAGGCCAAGAGGGCTAGGACGGATAATTATGGGTTCTCTTAGTAGAGACCAGGTGGTGGGCACAGTCAACAGTCCCACTAGAGATCATCAGCCCGACATTGTTAGCTCTGAATGTTCCATCCAGATCTAGGCACAACCATAGAGTATGAGCATCAATCTCTAGGGGTCAAAGTAGTAGACCCGAAGATTCCAGTATCTCAATTTGCGACAGGTGTGGCCGGAGGCTCGGGTCAGTGTTTGGTGGGTACAGGTGCTTGCTTTGGGTGTGGGAAGCCAGACATATGATTAGAAATTGCCCAGCAGCTAGACAAGGCCATGATAGGGACCGACGCCCAACTTCCCGTTCAACAACTCCACCAGCACGCCAAGCTCATTTGGGCGCATCTACTAGTACAGGTGGCGGACAACGCTAGAATGAATTTTACGCCCTAGCATCCTGCTAGGAGCAAGAGGTATCCCCGAATGTTGTCACCGGTATGATACGAGTATTCCATCTTGATGTATATGCATTGTTAGATCCAGGGGCTACTTTGTATATCGTGACGCCCTATGTTGCTAGCAGTTTCGGAGTCAGTCCCGAAATCTTATCAGAACCCTTCTCAGTGTATGATCCAGTTGGTGATTCAGTTGTAGCTAGACGGTGTATAGAAATTTCCCTATCCACCGTCATTCAGAATGTCACCTCCACAGATTTAGTAGAGTTAGCCATGACCGATTTTGATGTTATCCTTGGCATAGATTGGCTATATGCATGTTATGCCTCAGTTAATTTTAGGACCCATGCGGTAGAGTTTTGATTTTCAATTGAGCAATCCTTAGAATGGAAGGGTAGTTCAGTTGTGCCCATTGGTCATTTCATTTCCTACCTTAAGGCCAGAAAGATGATTTTTAAGGGTTGTGTGTACGATCTAGTTTGGGTTATGGATGCTACGTCCGAGACCCGGACTATCCAGTCAATTCCAGTAGTATGTGAGTATCCAAAAGTCTTCCCAAATGATCAACTGGGAAACCCTCCCGAGCGGGAGATTGACTTTGGTGTTGACCTTCTTCCTGATACGCAAACTATATCTATTCCTCCCTACAGATGGCTCCAGCTGAGCTAAAGGAGTTGAAGGAGCAGTTGAAGGACCTTCTAGAAAAGGGTTTCATCAGAGCTAGTAAATCCCCGTGGGGTGTACCAGTTCTCTTTGTCCGCAAGAAAAATGATTCTCTTCATATTTTTTAGTGATTATCAACAATTAAATAAGGTCATCATCAAGAACATTTATTCTCTTCCTACGATTGATGATTTGTTTGACTATCATCGGGGTGCTAAGGAAGATAGACCTCAGATTTGGATACCATCAGCTCAAGGTTTAGGAGAGTGACATCCTGAAGTCAGCCTTCTGGATACGGTATGGTCATTATGAGTTTGTAGTTATGTCTTTTGGACTAATGAAAGCTCCTGCAGCTTTTATGGATTTGATGAAAATGGTGTTTAAGCCATACTTAGATATGTTCATTATCATGTTCATAGATGATATCCTGATATACTCTCAGAGCGAGGTGGAGCATGCCGCTAATTTGAGGGTGGTGCTACAGACCCTCAAGGATTGCCAGTTGTAAGCTAAATTTATTAAATGTGAGTTCTAGTTGAACTCGGTGGCATTGTTGGGCCATGTGGTTTAAAGTTAGGTCGTACAAGTGGACTCTTAAAAGATATAAACGGGGAAGAATTGGCCTAGACTAGTGAATCCTTCGGATATCAGGAGCTTCTTAGGTTTAAGTGGGAATTATATGAGATTTTTTGAGGGTGTTTTATCTATTACGGCACCCTTGACCAATTGACCCAAAAGAAAGTGAAGTTCCAATGGTCGGAGGCTTGTGAGGGGAGCTTCCAAGAGTTTAAGACTAGGCTCACCTCAGCACCTGTGTTAACCCTACTCGAGGGTACCGATGGGTTTGTGGTATATTGGGATGCTTCTAGGATCGACCTTGGTATTGTATTGATGCAACATGGTAAAGTTATAACATTTGCTTCTAGGTAGCTTAAGGTTCACCAAAATAATGACCCGACTCATGATCTCGAATTGACCACGGTGGTATTTTCCTTGAATATTTGGAGACACTATTTGTATGGAGTCCATGTAGATGTGTTTATGGACCACAAGAACCTACAATATGTGTTTACCAAGAAGGATCTAAATCTACGCCCAAGGAAGTGGTTGGAGCAACTCAAGGATTATTATATGAGTGTCCTTTACCATCCGAGCAAGGCTAATGTAGTAGTAGATGCTTTTAGTAGGCTCTCTTTGGAAAGTGTGTCCCATGTAGATGAGGGGAGGAAGGAGCTCATGAAGGACGTGTAATGGCATGCACGGTTGGGAGTTCATTTGATTGACTCAACCGATGGTGGTGTTATTGTTCAAAATGGGTCATATCATCCTTGATGACTGATGTGAAAGCTAGACAAGACGAGGATCCCATTTTAGTAAAGTTGAAGGAAGTTGTTCAGAATCATAAGGTAGAGGTCTTCCCCAAAGGAGGAGATGATGTGCTTCAATATCAGGGATGCTTGTGTGTTCCGAATGTTGATGATATGATAGATCGGATATTGCACGATTCTCACGGTTCCAGGTATTCCATACATCTAGGTTCCACAAAGATGTACCATGACCTACGGGAAGTGTTATACCCCGAGAGCTCAAAGATCAGACTCGAGAGTTCAAATGGGACAAATGAAAAGTTGATGTTGCAGGAACAAGATGAGTCGTGAGACAACTCATGAGGACATCCCATGAGTCGTCAGGTGACTCTTGGGGAGGCCAGTGAGAAGGTTGGGAAGGTTGAAGAAAAGGGGTCCCCACGAGTATGGCAATGACTCGTGGTCAACACTAAAGATTTATTAGGTCAGCCGTGGGGTGATGGAGAAGGCAAAGAGAAGGAAGAAAGCAGTGTACTTCACGAGTGGTGACCACGAGTCGTGGCTAGCCACCACGATTTTTGGGGTCCCCTGTTGCCAGCTGGATGATAAATTCCAGAGAATGAGGCAGTGTACTTAATGACTAGTGACTACGAGTTGTGGTCACCCCTAACGAGTCGTCATGTTAATTGATACGAGCCCCGGAGATGAGGCAAGGCAGTGCACTTGACGAGCAAGGTTACGTGTAGTCGCCTTGGAACACGAGTCGTCACGTCGTCAGTTAGGACCACCTAGCATTAATTCCCTATGAATTTTGTAAGATCCTTTTCTTAATTCCTATGTTCCTAAAGCCTATATTACATCATTTAAGGATTGTTTTGTGGGTTTTAAGAGGGGAAAACCTATCCTATGTTATTCCTTCCATGCATGCAAGCTTGAGAGGTTGAAGAGGTGATTTAGAGAAATTCTTCAAGGTTTTCATTCAAAACATTCTTGGGCAATTAGAGAAGTGGTAGAATCAATGCATAAATCTTGTTATGGGGTTTTTACCCAAATGCATGAACCTTTGATTTCTTTACATGGGTATGAATTGATTATGTTTTTATTATCGAATTGTGAATCATGGGCTGATTTTATAATAACATCAACAAAAACTATATTTCTAGTCTTCTGAATGTGGAATTCCATTTATGATATGATCATGAAAAGTGAGATTTGTGAAATAAATGTGATAATGATGAGGTAGTATGATGAAAAGAATGATTTGCAGCCATCCATGTCTATAATTATGTTTTTGATGCGAATTGAGTATTTCTAGTATTATAAAGCGTTGGGCAATGCCCATATGTTAAGTTTAAATGATGATTTTCCTGAACTAAGCTTACTACATAATTTTGGAGCAAAGACTCCCAAATTTGATAGTCTAGCTTGTGGTATGTTTTCAGTTAATTCTTCCTATGCATAGCTTACCACATGGATTTGGAGCAAAGGCTCACAAGTATGTATTCATCTTGTTGTATGTTTTAAACTAAATCTTATCATATGCATGATTTCATATTTGAGATGTCTTGATCATTGATCTTTATCAATAGATGGTGTTGAGCTTCGTTATATACGATGTAGAGCATTGCATGTTTTGCGAGAAGAGTCTAGCGCCGAACGAGCTATGGGTCGATCACCCTATGCCCCATAACTACGCGCCAACTTAGGTTCATACTATTATATTATTGGGACCTCCCTTGTGAGCTATCCCTGTCCCTAATGGCCCATGAGCTTGATATCGATATCATGGTAGTGTCCTTAGCACTAGCATGGTTTTGGATGGGTCTTCCCACTTGAGTGTGATAGTTGGGACCACATAATATCGTGGTATGACGGTTAAGTGACGAAACTCGCATTGTCTATATGATTCAGATTTGCATATTCATTACTCATGGTTAATACTTTATACATGCATGTTCTAAAAGCAAGGTTTGACTCAATGTTCAACTTTTCTATAAATGTCATATTTTATGTTTGAGTCATTCGAGTTAGTTTGATGTTATAAAGTTATGTATTGTCATGTTATGAAAAGATGATGATTTAAGAAAGTATGCATGCTAGCCCTCCTCTCAGTTTACTGATGTTTATGTTGAATTATTGCATTGTGTCTTAAAAGATTTTGCTTACTTTAGCGGTTTTACATAACTTGCATACTCGGTACATTCCATGTACTGAATGCACATTTTCTATGTTGTATCGTCTCATGATACTGGACCCGGCTCTCAGGTTCAGCGTAGCTCATAGATGGTTCATTGGAGTTAGCGCCTTTCTTATTGTTGAGTCCTCATCTTCCAAGGACCAGACATCTATCTCTCTTTATGTATTTCAATTTTCGGATTGTTGAGTTAGTTGGGGTCTTGTCCCATCAAGTTGTCATGTTTAGAGGTTTTTCAGACATATGTATATATTCAACTCCGGATTTTACATTCGTATGTTATATTTAATTTGTACTTCCTCTATGAACGTATAGATGGTTGTTCAGTTCTTGATTGAGTTAGATGTATACTTATGCCATGGGTCGAATTGGGGTCTCTCGGGGCTCGTTGTCCCGTCTTACGATTCGAGCCTCCATTCGGGTCGGGGAAAACTTGGTATCAGAGCCAAAGGTTTGAAGTGTCCTCGGGTGTCTGAAAGCCGCATTAAGTAGAGTATTTTTCATAGGTGTGAAGTGCGCCACACTTATGGAGAAGAGGCTATGGGACATTTAGGAAATGTTCCCTTCTTTCACGATGTATGTCGTGCGATCAAAAGTCTTTCTATACTTCTAATTCATGCTATTCCCTATTGTAGAATCATGACTCCTTGAAGAATAAATGGAAGGAGGAATAGAGGTGGTGAAGGCCATGAGGAGTGCGATGGTTATGGGCATCAGCCAGCCCCACCAGTGCAAAAGCCTCAAGCACCGGAGCCAGCCCATGTTGAGTTTCGGGCCGCTATTCAGATGCTTGCTTAGGCCTTGACCGCTAAGGTCAATAAGTAGGTTGTTGGGCTTGTTCCACAAAATGGCAATGCAGCGACGGCTTGAGTCAGAGACTTCTTGAGGATGAACCTGTCGGAGTGTCTTGGGTCCAAGGTGGATGAGGACCCACATGAGTTTGTTGATGAGTTTGTCAAAATACCCCAGGTTATGGAGGTGAATGGGGTTCAGTGCACCGAGTTTACCTCTTATCAGCTAAAAGGGGTCGCGCATATCTGGTTTCGAAAATGGAAGGATGGTACGGTCGCAAAAGCAGGTCCAGTAACTTGGGAAGAGTTCAAGGTTGCATTTCTAGACCGGTTCTTCCCTCAGGAGATTAGGGTGTTGAAAACAGCTGAGTTCATGAATTTGGAGCAAGGGAGAATGACTATAGAATAACATGCCCTTGCGTTCACTCGCCTATCAAAATATGTCCCAGAATTGGTAGCCGATCAGAGGATGCGAGTGAGTAGATTCATCCATGGGATAGCAGGTTATTTGGACAAAGATTGTAAGACTGCCATGCTTCACTAGGATATGGACTTTCCTCGCATGGTGT
Organism: Datura wrightii; assembly: GCA_035772735.1. Classification (NCBI taxonomy): domain Eukaryota; kingdom Viridiplantae; phylum Streptophyta; class Magnoliopsida; order Solanales; family Solanaceae; genus Datura; species Datura wrightii. The sequence goes on from JASDFA010000018.1 coordinate 154,515,970, forward strand.
TGTATGCCCAGCAGATGGAGGCGGCACATTCGAGAGAGAGGGAGGACAAGAGGGCCAGGACTGAGGACCACAGATTCTCTCAGTAGAGGTCCGGTGGTGGGCATCGACAGAAGACTCAAAAGAGGTCATCTACCCTAGCTTCATCAACCTTGAGTGTACCATCTGGTCCTATACATGATTAGAGAGGGCGAGCATTAGGCTAGAGGGGTTAGAGCAACATACTCACAAATTCTAGCATCCTAGCTTGTCATAGATGTGGTCGAGGGCACACAAGCAAGTGTTTAGCAGGTTTAGGTTCTTGTTTCTAGTGTGTATTGGTGTAGCATGGGAAAGTGATAGCATATGGTTCAAGACATTTGAAAATACATGAGAAGACTTACCCGACCTATGATCTTTAATTGGCCGCGGTGGTGTTCGCATTGAAGATATGGAGACATTATTTGTATAGGGTCCATGTGGACCACAAGATCTTGCAATATTTGTTCAAGCAGAAGGACCTCAATCTTGCCATATGTGTTCAAGTAGAAGGACCTCAATCTACGGCAAAGGAGGTGGTTATAACTACTCAAGGACTATTATATGAGTGTTCTTTACCATCCGGGGAAGGCTAATGTGGTAGCGGATGCACTTAGTAGGCTCCCTATGGAGAGTGTGTCCCATGTGGATGAGCGAAGGGAGGAGCTGGTGAAAGCTGTCCAACGACTTGAAAGGTTGGGAGTTGGGCTAGTCGACTCGACCGATGGCGGTGTTGTTGTGCAAAATGAATCAGAATCATCCTTGGTAACTGATGTGAAAGCTAGGCAAGATGAGGATCTGATTTTGATAAATTTGAAGGAAGTCGTTCAAAGTCAGAAGGTGGAAGTCTTCTCCCAAAGGGGAGATGATGTGCTGTGGTACCAGGGTCGCTTATGTATTTCGAATGTCGATGATTGAGGAGTCTAATGTATCATGAGGCTCAAGGATCCAGATTTTTTGTCCATCCAGGTGCAACAAAGATGTATCATAACTTACGAGAAATATATTGGTTGAACGGAATGAAGAGGGATATTGCAGAATTCATAGGCAAGTGCCCAAATTGTCAACAAGTAAAGGTTGAACATCAAAGGCAGGGAGGAGTACTTCAGGATATTAGCATTCCTACATGAAAGTTGAAAGAGATTAATATGGATTTCATTACAGGCCTACCTCGTACTCATCGACACTATGATTCTATTTGGGTGGTGGTAGATAGATTGACCAAGGTTGCACATGTCCTATAGGTAAAAACGGCAGACTCATCGGTTGATTATGTTGGTATATCCAAGAGTTGGTTCGGCTACATGGAGTGCCATTTTCCATTATATTAGACTGAGGTACTCAGTTTACCTCTCACTTTTTGTGGTCTTTTCAGAAGGGGCTTAAAACTCAGGGGAAGCTTAGCACAGCCTTTCATATGCAAATGGATGGCCAAGAAGAATGAAAAATTCAAACTCTACAAGACATTTTGAGAGCTTGTGTGATAGACTTAAAGGTAGTTGGGATGATCACTTACCCTTGATTGAGTTTGCTTACAATAACAGCCATCACTGTAGTGTCCAAATGGCACCGTTCGAGGCTTTCTATGGGTGGAGATGTAGATCGCCCATCAGATGGTTTGAGGTTGGTGAGGCAGCTATGATAGGGCCAAATTCGATTCATGATGCTATGGTGAAGGTTCAGTTGATAAGGGTGATCTTGGGCAGATTTATATGCCCAAGTGATACTCAAATGTGTCATTTTGCCTTGTTTATCTATCCATGTTTGTACATTCTCATGTGAAATGTAATAAAATGTGAATTTATACTAACCAACATGATTAGCATGGTTTGGCAGGAAAAATAAAATATTATGAAGCTAAGATGAAGGTTTAGAGATATCGGGATTGGACTCGAAAGCTAGCAAGGAAAAAAGCACAAGGAAAGCACAAAGTAAAGGGGCTCCGCGATGGAGCCGTGTCACGCTGCCATCGCGGATGCATTCCGCCTGGATGCTGAAATTATGCCAAAATTCTAGTGAAGGTGCGCGTTGGGGCCGTGGCACGTTGGCCTAGTCCCGCGTTGCACGCCGTGCCACGTTGGGTTTTAATACTTGGACGACCGGATTCCAGTGAGGGTCCGCGTTGGTGGCGTATCACGGAGGCAGTGCTCCGCGATGCACTCCATGACACATTGCTTGTTATTCCGGGAAAAATGCCCACTTGTATAAATAGAACACTTAGGTTCATTTTTTATATTTCTGAATCGGTGGAGCAAGAACGTGGGTTACAGGTAGTTGAGGGGACGAAAATCTCAGGGTTTTTCTCTATCTCCTTCTTCTTTATTTCGATTGCTTGTATGATTAACACTCATTTAACGATGTTTAATCCACAAATGAGTGGCTAAATTCCCTTCTTGCTGAGGTTAAGAACATTTGTATTGAAATATGATTATTGATAAATTCGTTTTTCATCTTTTCTTCCATGGTTGTTCTATTGATTCTTGTTCTTACTGCGTTAATGTGTGGCCAACGTTAGTGTATGTCTAAAAAGTCCGGTTTCACTCAAGAGAGAAAGAAATTGGAAAGTTGTGAATTGATAGGATATGATCTTTTCTTAGTTTGGGAAAATTGAGAATTGATTTACCTTCAGGATAGAGATATACCTGAAGGTCGCATTAGTGAATTAAGGAATCAGTTTTGTATGGCTAGAACGTGAATTTCTTTTTATCATAGTGATGTAGGTGGAAGGTTCATGATTCTTAAGTTGGGTTAAATACGTTAGTTTTAATCCATAGGCGATAATTCTTGACTAGCAATCCGGAGGAAAGATTAATCAAATTGTATCGATAATTTATTTCTCTACATGTTCATTTTAAACTCAGCATGCTCATACTTATAGTTCAGACTGAATTTATATATTGGTTTTTAGTATAAAATTAGGAAACAAAATATCGAAATCTTCTTCACACTGTTGTCTGCAGTTTAGAGTTAAAGTTATTGACGCTTTATTAGATTGATACCTTAGTCCAGTCCCTGTGGGATCGATGCTTGGCTTACTTGAGCCACTTTACTACTTGTTCCACATGCACTTGTGTGTAGGTATTCCAAACAGCCGAACAAAGGGATAGGTTGAAAACTGCTCAGAGTCATCAAAAGTCATATGTTGATGTGAGGAGGAGAGAGTTGGAGTTTTAGGTGGACGATTGGGTCTTTCTGAAAGTATCTCCCATGAAGGGAGACTTGCGGTTTGGGAGAAAAGGAAACTTCAGTCCCTGCTACGTTGGTCCCTACCGGATTATGAGAAGAGTTGTTAAGGTAGCGTATGAGTTGGACTTGCTCTCAGAGTTATCTTCCGTGCATCCTGTGTTTCATGTATTGCTTTTGAAGAAATGTTAGGGCGATCCAGCTTTAGTAGTTCCGTTGGATAGTGTTGGTGTAAAGGATAGCCTTAGCTATGAGGAAGTTCGGCTGGAATTACTAGATCGATAGGTTCGAAGGTTAAGAAACAAAAAAGTAGCTTCAGTTAAAGTATTATGGAGGAATCAACATGTTAAAGGAGCTACGTGGGAAGTTCAAGCGTATATGATGGCTAAATACCCACACTTATTCGCTATCGGCACAATTCTTACTTGAGGTATAAGTTTTGACCTAAAACTTTATTTAGTTTCATGTTCAGTCATGCACGTAAGTTTCTTTTATGTATATGGGTGTGTTTGTGATTTGCGAATTTGGTTCAGCTGTATATTTTGAATCGGAGGTAGTCATTCCGGTCAGTGATCAATTTAAATAATCAATACTTGCGTATGATAATTGCATATTTCTATTTTCTGCTTGTGTCCAACATTCGAGGTTGAATGTTCCCAAGGGGGAGATATTGTTATACCCCGGGAGCTCAAAGATCGGACTCGGGAGTTGAAACAGGGAAAATGTAAAGTTGATGTTGCAGGCACAAGATAAGCAGTGAGATGACTCATGAGGATAGCCCACGAGTCGTCAGGTGACTCATCGGGAGGCCAGTGAGAAGGTTGGATGTTTGAAGAAAAGGGGTACCCACGGGTGTGGCAACAACTCGTGTTCATCCACCACGAGTTGTTAGGTAAATTGTGGGGTGAAGGAGAAGGAAAAGAGAAGGAAGAAAGCAGTGTACTTCACGGGTGGTGACCACGAGTCATGGTCAACCCTAACAAGTCGTCATGTTAACCATTACGAGCCAAGGAGACAAGTCAAGGCAGTGCACTTGACTAGCAAAGTGACGAGTCGTCGCCCTAGACCACGATTCGTTAGGTCGTCTGTTAGCACCACCTGGCATTAATTCCCTGCAAATTTAGTAAGGGCCTTTTCGTAATTCCTAAGTTCCTAAACCCTATACTACGTCTTTTAAGGCTAGTTTTAGTGGGTTTTAAGAGGGGAAAACCCTTTCTATGTTATTCCTTCCATGCATCCAATCTTGAGAGGTTGAAGAGGTGATCAATAGAAATGCTTCAAGGTTTTCATTCAACTCTTTATTGGACAATCAGAGAAGTGGTAGAATCAGTCCCTTCCAGGTATGTAGGGTTATGAGTGGGTGTCTTCTTCCATACCCATGCCCAATTTCCATCCAAATATGAGAATATCCTATGATCTAGTTATGAGGTTTTTACCCGAATGCATGAATCTTCGATTTCTTTACATGGGTATTAATTGATTATGTTTTAATTATCGAATTCTGAAGCATGGGCTGATTTTATAATAATTTCAACAAAAATTATACTTCTACTCTTATGAATGTGGAAGCCCATTGATGATATGATCATAAAAAGTGAGATTTGTAAATTAAATGTGATAATGATGAGATAGTATGATGAAAATCATGATTTAAAGCTACCCATGTCTGTAATTATGCTTTTTTTATGAGAATTGAGTATTTCTAGTATGATAAAGCTTTGGGCAATTCCCATATGTTAAGTTTAAATGATGATTTTCCAGAACAAAGTTTACCACATTGTTTTGGAGCGAAGACTCCCAAATTTGATATTCTAGCTTTTAGTATGTTTTGAGTTAATTCTTTCTATGCATAGCTTACCACACAGATTTGGAGCAAAGGCTCCAAAGATGTATACAGCTTATGGTATGTTTTGAACTAAATCTTCTCATATGCATTATTTCATATTTGAGATATATTGATCATTGAGCTTCGCCAATAGACAATCTTGAGCTTCGTTATATATGATGTAGAGCATTGCATGTTTTGGGAGAAGAGTCTAGCACTGAGTGGGCTAAGGGTCGATCACCCTATGCCCCATAACTGCACGCCAATGTAGGTTGATACTATTATATTATTGGGACCTCCCTTGTGAGCTATCCCCGGTCGTAATGGCCCATGAGCTTGATATTGATATCATGGTAGCGCCCTTAGTCCTGGCAACATTTTGGACGGCTCTGCCCACTTAAGTGTGATAGCTAGGACCACATAAGCTCTATTGTGGTATGTCGTTTAAGTGACAAGTGTCCCATTGTCTATATGATTCAAATGTGCACATTCATTACTCATGGTTAATATTTTATACATGCATGTTGTAAAAGCAAGGTTTGACTCTATGTTAAGCTTTTTTATAAATGTCATATTTCAGCTTTGAGTCATTCGAGTCATTTTGATGTTATAAAGTTATGTATTGTCAAGTTATGAGAATATCATGATTTCGAAAAGAATGCATGCAAGACCTATTCTCTATTTACTGATGTTTATGTTTAATTAATGCATTGTGTCTTAAAAGATTTTACTTACTTTAGCAGGTTTACTTAACTTGCATACTCGGTACATTTCATGTACTAACCATATACTTTCTATGTTGTATTGTCTCATGATACAGGACACGACTCTCAGGTTTAGCCTCGCTCTTAGATAGTACATCGGAGTTAGCATCCTGCTTATTAGTGAGTCCTCATCTTCTAAGGACCAGACTATCTATCTCTCTTTATGTATTTTAGGTTTTAGCTTTTTTGAGTTAGTTGGGGTCTTGTACCATCAATTCGTCTTGTTTAGAGGCTATTCAGACATATGTATGTATTCAACTCTAGATTTTATATTTGTATGTTATATTTAAGTCAGACTTCCTCTATCAATGTATTGATAGTTGTTCAGTTCCTGATTGAGTTAGATGTATGCTTATGCCATGGGTCGCCTTGGGGTCTCTCGGGGCTCCTTGTCCCATGTTATGGTCAGGGCCTCCATTCGGTTTGTGACAGGAAGTCTATTAGTTGAATGACATGAAGAAAGCCATCATAAAATTTGTGGCTAAGTGTCCGAACTGTCAACAGGTGAAAATGGAGCATCAAAGATTGGGAGGTGTGCTTTAAGATATCATTATTCCTACTTTGAAGTGGGAGGAGATAAATATGGATTTCATTACAGGTTTTCCTTGCACTCGTGGACAATATGACTCTATTTGGGTGATCGTGGATAAGTTGACCAAAGCAGCTCACTTCCTACCGGTCAAAACTACTGATTCAGCGGAGGATTAAGCTAAATTGTACATCCAAGAGTTATTTCGGTTGCATGGAGTGCTATTGTCCATCATATTGCATAGAGTTACTCAGTTTACCTCCTAGTTTTGTAGATCATTTCAAAAGGAACTTGGTACTCAAATCAAGCTTAACACAATGTTTCATCCGTAAACCGATGGTAAGGCGGAGCAGACTATTTATACTCTTAAGGACATGTTGAGAGCATGTGTGATTCAATTCAAGGGTAGTTTGGATGATCATTTGCCTCTCATTGAGTTTGCATATAATAACAACTACCATTCCAGGTTTCAGATAGCTTCGTTTGTGGCTCTGTATGGACGGAGATGTAGATCGCCTATTGGATGGTTCGAAGCCAGTGTAGCCGCGATGATGGGACCACTCCATGAGGCTTTGGAGAAAGTTCAGCTTATAAGGGAAAGGTTGAAAATTGCTCAATGTCGTCAAAAGTCATATGTGTATGTGAGAAGGAGGGAACTTGAGTTTGAAATTGATGATTGGGTGTTTCAAAGGTGTCTCCCATGAAGGGAGTGATGAGGTTCGGAAAGAAACGGAAACACAATCCCTGTTATGTTTGCCCATATCATATTGTGAGACGTGTTGAAAAGGTAGCCTATGAGTTGGAGTTACCCTCAGAATTAGCTTCAATCCATCCAATTTTCCATGTATCGCTCTTAAAGAAGTGTTTGGGTGATCCAACTCTAGTTGTTTCGGTGGACAGTGTTGATGTGAAAGATAGCCTTAGTTATGAAAAGGTTCCGATGGAAATATTGGATCGTCGCGGTTTGAAGTCTAAGAAACAAGGAAGTAGCTGCAGTCAAGGTTTTGTAGAGGAATCAGATTGTTGAGGGAGAAACGTGGGAAGCCGAGGTAGACATGATGGCTAGATACCCACATGTATTCCCTTCTAGATTAGTTGTATCTTGAGGTATTAGTTTTTGCCCTAAAACTCTGTTCAGTTTCATGTTCGGTTCATGTGTCCCTGTTTCTTTCATTTCAAAGTATGTATGTGTGATTCATGAATTCAGTTCAACTATGTAGTTCAGTTCGGATGCAGTCATCCTGTCAGTTTTTAGCTTATATGATTAGTATTTGAATATGATGATTGCATTTCTCTGCTTTTCTGTATGTTTTCCAACATTCGGGGATGAATGTTCCCAAGGGGAGATATTGTAATGTCCCCGAAACCCTAAAATCAGACACGAGAGTTGAAACGGGGAAAACAAAATTTTCTGATTTCAGTTATGCATGCTTATCTTTCATGATATATATATACATATATATATATATATATACATATATATATATATATATACATATATATATATATATATATATATGTTAAGCAAGTTTGACGCGACGTTCAGTTTACTTATGATTATCAGTTTTCAGCTCTGGGTCATTCGAAAAAGTTATAATATGCAGTTATGTTCAGATCATGATTTCAAAAAATAGCATGCAAGCCTTACTCTCAGAACCTTATCTTGATTATGTTTTATGAAAATCATTTTTATCGGTTTTACTTAATTAAGCAATTTTACTTATCATGCATACTCAGTATTTTCCACGTACTGACCACATATTTTATGCAGTATCATTTTATGATACAGGCCCCGATATCTAGACTCAACCCCGTCACTAGCTAGTTTTTCGGGGTTAGCATCCAGTCTTAGTTGGTGAGTCCTCATCTCCCGAGGATCATTCCTTATCAGTTATCTTTATATTTTCAGTTTCAGACATAGAGAGTTAGTTGGGGTCTTGTCCCATCAACTTATTAGAAAATAGAGGCTTTTCAGACATAGATTGTATTCAGCTTCAGACTTGTGTTGTATGTTCATATTTCAAGTTATTTTTAGACTTCTGTTGTGCTTATTATATTGATCTTCTTCTTTTATTGATTGAGTTAGATGTATGTTCATGCTATGGGTTGACTTGGAGTCTCTCAGGGATCCTTGTCCTGTGTCTCAATCCAGACCCATGTTCGGGTCATGACAACTTAAAGTATGTTTCATGATTATGACATGAGCTCTGCATACATTTTGGGAGTATTATTCAACACCGAGTAGGCCAGGGTTCCAGTGCACCCAAGACTCGGGTGATGGGGTCCTCCACAAGATTGTCTCCCGTCGCCGTATAGGCCACTCATGAGTGATATCATGCCTTTTTCATAGTTCTACCGTTAACAAGGTATGAACACCCTCTCGACCAGGGATTTATAGGTTTGTTCCATGTATTCTCATGTGGGGTATGTCGGTTATAAGAATCTCCCGTTGTTCCTCTTGTTTTCAGTTACTCATGTTCACAATTTATGATACTATATTTTATAGCATATTTGACCCATTGATCAGTTTATAAGATTTCACTTATGATTTTGAGCAACACAAGTTATATGATATCTATATCCTATACCTTGGGTCATCAAGTTCAACATACAATAAGTACCTTATGAATATGTATATTTCATATATATGATTTTTAGCACGCTATCCTTGCTCTCATGATCTTTATCGATCTATACTCATGCTTTTAGATTAATGTTTTACTAGCATGTTTTACTTACCTTACAAACTAAGGATATTCCAATTACTGACCGCATACTCTATGCTATATCGTCTAATAATATAGGTAGGTAGTACTTTGAATGTACTGAGTACGTTGAGAAAATAAAACATGCTAGTGAAACAATAGTTTGAAATCGTGAATACAACGTAGGATAGAACATGAGAGTAAGGAGAACATGCTAAAAGCCATATTCCTGGAATAAGCATAATCTTGGGCTATTCATCAGAAGCTAAACATAATGACCCAAGGTTTAGAAATTAAAATCATATAGCGTGCTATACTTGAAATTATAAGTGAAAACTCATACATTAATCAATGGGTCAAATATGCTATTAAACATTTTATCATAAGACATGAACACAAGTAACTGAAAACATGAGTAACAACAGGAGACTTCGTCCTAACCGACACCATTATGATAGAGCTTACATGATTCCCTAATAATCTCACTCAAGTAGGCCCTGTCGTCCCAAGCTTGTGAAAACAAGGAATGATTATGATGTGATATCAGTTGTGAGCCCCCTTAGGGGTTTAACATCAACATTACCTACGGTGGAATGTTGTTCAGAGACTGGGGGTTTTCCTGAACCCCTACCCTATTTGATGCTACACACGACACCCAAAAATATGCACATGGCTCATAATCATATAGTGAAAATACACTTGAACTTTCATGGGCTAGCCGAAACATGAAATCATAATCATAATCATAATCATATTTGACATGTATGAAATATTCATGAAAGGATGTCATAGAGTTGGACATGATACTTGAACTTGAATTTAATGAAATAATACATTCTTAGATAGAGCTTCATAACTTCAAAAACATTGAATCATAAGTTATGGATTTCATAAATATTCATGCATACTTGATAGTTCATCATACTTTAAATCATGGGCTCATAAGCTTGAAATCGATAAGTCTTGCATAATACGGCATAATCTTCCTAAACATGAAATCATGAATTACAAACTAAATTAAGAGTCCAATCTGCCCTAATAGGCATAAATAATTAATCAAAACTTAAGAGAATTGAACCCATAAAGATAGCATGGACGATTTCATTTAATTAGGTAAAGCCCTAGAATCTCAACATGACATACTTAGAGATTTTAAATGGTAGAATTAGGATGAAATTTGGCATTAGGGTGGAAGGATTTCCCTCATTTATAACCATACATACCTTGTCTTGAAGGTCCAAAGAGGAATTGGGAAGGGAACAATGAAGAACCCTACCCTTGTTCTTGAGAGAGTTTATCTTTCAATTAGAGTGTTAGGAGTATAATAACGGATTAGGATAGTTAAAACCCTTAAAACACCCTTTTAGGAGGCTTAAAACAACTTAATTTAGGAGTTAGAAGCTTAGGATTTCATCTAAACACCCCTGGGTAATTGAATAAAAACCTGACCGTCAGCTGCAATGACCTATCCAATGAGTCATTGTTAGACCTGATGACTCGTTGGATCCTCTTGATGTTTCTAGAATACTTTTGTTACTTTTCTATTTCCCCAACTAATGGCTAGAGAGGACGAGTCGTTACATGCTACAATGACTCATCATTTCTCTCATTGTCACCACTGTCACACCTGTACTGATTTTTCTAGTGTACTATCTTTCGGGGTATTACAATGGTTGTTGATGATTTTTCTAGTGTACTATCTTGTACATGCCATTAGACCTATAAGACGTGAGGTGTTTACCCTAGCAAGGTGGATATAAGTTATGGTATTGTTATTGTTGGTGTTGTTATTGATTATTGTGTGAATTGTGTTAGTTAAACTAAATTATACTATATAGTTGTGCATTGCATACGTGAATAGGTGGTGGTCGTATTTGTTTAAAGGGCCTAGAGTTGGGCTAGGTAAGATAGTCGAGTGGATACTATTATGGTGCAGGTGGTGATTGTTGAGTTATATCATTTAGGTGTTGTTTCTTTGGACTTGCCAGGCTTAGGGGGCCCAAGTAGGTCCTATTTTCCTTACTTGATTTGTAATTTCAATATTGTTAATATCCATTGAATTTTTTGTTATTGCCTTGCATACTTGTGGATCTGAAATCTGTATCATATTGTCCATTTCGCCTTACATACTTGGTACATTTTCATACTGACGCCCTAGTTAGGGTGCTGCTTTTATTCCTACAGATGTTGATCAGTAGGTAGATCGAGTTCGTGTTCATAGTGTGGAGTTCTACTTAAGTTGGTAAGCTCCAAGTCTTCCATAGTTGCCAGATGTATGGTAATGGGTTATTCGGGGTCCTGTCTTGATTATTTGATTACGGTTTTATTCATAGAGGCTCGTAGACATTGTTGTGGTTGTACTGTTGTTATTGTAGGCCTAGATGTCCCTATTGTACATGTTGTACTCCATTTTTTATCCTTGTCAGTCAAGTGCATATCTATCTATTGGTTGGTAGGTGAGCCAGCTTCTATTATAGACTATTGTACCTTGATCAGATTGTTGTCGTGATGCCAAACCTCATCAGTTATATCCCGTTGAAATTAGATTGTTGTAGGGTTCACTCGGTCAAGTGAGACAATGGATATCTATCACGTCTCTCCAAGTGTGAGGTTTGATAGTTTCTTGGGATGACATATATCTTAGTGGGAATGGATTACGTATCCAACTGGGTTGAAGTTGTAGCACTATCTAATAACGAAGCTAAGAGTGTGACTGTTTTTCTAAAACAAACATTTTCTCCGGGTTTGGCACTCTATGATGCATAATTAGTGATGGGTTGTCACGTTTGTAACAAGGTATTTGAAGGATTGCTCTTGAAATATGGGTAAAAAACAAAGTAGAAAAACACCCTACCTTCTACATACAAGAGGCAAAGTTGAGGTCTCTAACAAAGAAATAAATAGCGTACTAGCTAAAACAATGAAAGCAAACCACACTAACTGGTCCAAAAAGCTATATAATGCACTGTAGGCATATAGGACTGCTTACAAAACCCCTCTTAGATCCTCTCCATACCATTTAGTTTATTGCAAGGCATGCCACCTTGTAGTAGAACATGAGCATAAGGCTATATGGGCCATGAAGAAGCTAAACATGGATTGGAGTCAAGCTGCAAACTTGAGTCTTAATTAATTGAATGAGATGGATAAATTCAATTTCCAGGACTATGAAAGCACAAATGTGTACAAGGACATGATAAAGCAGATGGAGAAAAAGATGATACAGCGATGAGGGTTCTATCCATTTGATCAGGTATTACTCTTTAACTCGAGACTTAAATTTCTTCCTTGAAAGCTGAAGACCTAATGGTTGGGACCATTCCAACTAGTGAGTGTTTCCCCATATGGTGTTGTGGAACTAGATTCTGAAGATGGAACGTGTACATTCAAGGTAAATGGCTAAAGGGTGAAACGTCATATCAATAACTATGGGGAAGACAAGCTGGTGGAATAGTTTCGTCTTAAGGACCACCCTACCACTGGTTAATTAGAGTAACAATGTATTTTTATTTTGTCGTTATGTCAAATCAAGCGCTTCTAATAAGTAAACCCATGAGATCTGCATTATGTGTAGTATCTGCAGCGTGCCATGATGTTAAATCAAGCGTTTCATGGGAGGAAATCCAAGTAGTAAAATAATGGGTGTGTGATATCCTGAATTGAACAAAGAATTAGGGTTAGAAAAAGTACATGTAAGTCCAGGGATAGGGAGAAAAACTTACTTCTGAACCATACATGGAAGTGATCAAGTGCAGAAAATGGAAAAAACAACAACCTTCAACTTTTGAGCCCACATACGGGCTGCAGACATTTGCGCTCGTAAGTGGAAGTGTAAACCAACGGTATTGTACGAAATTCTCTAAATACCACTTACGGTCCCAACAGACAAACTGCAATTCCATTATGTGGATTGTAAGCATGGACGTAAGTGGAGAGAAATTTGCAAGCTTCATTATTACCAATTATGACTCATATACGGAACATATTATCAGCATATGAGGTGTATAAGAGTTCATAACTGATTTTGATAAGGATGAATAAGTTTGAAAGTAAGTCACATGCGACTTGTAATTGATTTTATAAACTCCTCTATGGATTGTAACTGACATTTTTTGTGAAGTCTTATTAATCCATGGGCATTCCATATGTTTGATTGCAAAATCCATTTATCTTACACTCCGTAAAAATGTTAACGTTTAATAAGCACGCATATATTTGGTGGTGAATAAGAAGAGCTTCTCGTGCACGGGAAAAGCCTCGAAAGTAAGCGTGGATAGGACTGGAACGCACAGGGCCAGCACGATGCACCAACCAGTAGCGCACTGGCCGGCGCGCCAGGCCTACTGGTGCCTTGTGAGGCGCGGCACGCCAGTAGCATTGGCAGCTTAAGGGGCACGGTGCAGCAGGGAGGCCAGCGATATGGCAGCGTGGGGTGCCGCCTGCCAACCGACCTCACCTATACAAAGCCCCTCCTTTTGATTCCAAGTTCATTTCAATATTTCCTCCTTCATCCAAAGAGAGTAGATTTCGTGGTTTTCAATGGTTTTTTGTCCGATTACACTACCAAACACCGTGCATATTCAAATTAACTTTTACTATCCAAGTTTAAGCCCGCAGGGAGCATTACTACAATGTTATTTTCACGAAATTTGCTGGGAAAATAGTAGCCCCGCCGAGAAAAAGTTGTCAGAATTACTCCAAACTAATTTCTACACAATCACACGCTTCAAGTAAGTATTTCTCCCTTCTGAACTTTCGAGAAATTATACGTTTTCGATTGTGTTCTGCTATGTTGAAGTATAGTTATTATTTATATAGAAAGTTGTCATTTTTGATGAATTTAGTACTGAAATTAGCCTAATTCTTCCAGTAATACAATTACTGTTAGATAAAGCTATTGAATATGGATTGAAACTCACCAGCTAATCCGAATCAGCGATCCAAGTATGTTAAGGTAAATGTCTTTGGCAAGTTAGTTCCTTTAGTATTATAACTCAGTCTTAATCCTAGTATGAAGATCAAAAGCATATTAATTTTGGATAGTTGTTATTATCTATGATCAGTATTCCATGTCTAGCTTAGGGATTTATTACGCCTTCATAGCCTTCCCTGACCAACCCCAGGGTTACTAGCTGTGTCGACGCTCTCCAGGGGCGAGATGACATCGCTCAACGGAGCAGTATGCTATCTGCAAGGGACGAAAATGGGGTCCAATGTCCTCATATAGTCCATTCCACAGTTGGACTATTATTATGCCGATCGGCTCTATGTTCCACCCCTTGTCGAGCCTGGTGCCCGGGGTGCAGATATCAAATATCAGAAGTCCACCAGACTCAGACACATCTATACATTAGGGGCCGAGCGGGCTCAGTTGCAGACCCAGGTGATGGTAGGTAAAATATAGTTTCTAGATGACATAGTATGACCTCGTTAGTGTTATATAGATTGAAGTGTACTCACCAAGGCTTATGGGGGCCCTGGATGATGTTATTTTGTGCTTGTTGTACCTTCCGACTTATGGGGGCTAGTTAAGGTTCTTGTTTGTATTAGTTACTAATAGATTAGACAGTAAGAAGTTCAGCTATACAGGTGGTATTTCTATCCTTTTCTTTCAATTATTTTCAGTTTCATTTCAGTTCATTCAGTTATTTTAAGTTACTACCTTACATATTTAGTATATATTATACTGATGCCCTTCTGGGGCACTGCATTACTTTCCTATAGGTGCAGCTAGACTCGGATAAGGGCCTTTCTAGTTTCATCTAGATTAGCAGTGCAGTCCGCTCCTTTCCTCCGGAGCTCAGTTAGAAGGTGGACTCTTTTTTGTGTGTACAATTTATGTGTAGGTCGGGGCCTTGTCTTGACCAATATATCACTGCTAGAGGCTTGCAGACTGTTTCTAATTTCCTGTGGTTAGTTGTTGATGGCCGTCTGGGGCCCATATGTGTTTTATCTTACGTGTTGGCTCTGTGGGGCCTTGTTTAGCTATTAGTTAGCGGCCTTGTCAGCCACAGCTTAGTTTACGTTGGATTTACTTTACAATTATAACAAGATATCATGGTGGTCTTGTTGGCCTGCATAAGATTCCTTATTATTATCTGTTTCTTGGTAGTTATTTTTTCTACAGGTGTCTATAAGACATTGTCGGTCGGGGATGTGTTTACAGCCAAGATAGAGCCTGTTGTTTTCTTGATTTGAGATTTAGTGTTAGTTATGCACTGGAGGTGCTTCAGCTCAGTCAGGCCAGTTCAGACACTAGCAGGGCACCAGGTGCCAGTCATGCCTCTTAAGGTGGGGTGTGACAAACTTGGTATCAAAGCAGGTCGTATCCTAGGGATTCTGCAAGCCGTGCTAGGTAGAATCTTTCCTAGGGATAGGTTTTGCACCACATACAATAGACAGGAGGTTGCGAGGCATGTTAGGATGGTTACTCTTCCTTCTCTTCCAATCGTGCTATAGAGTTGTGTTGTATAGGGATGAGTCCCTATGCTTACCGTAATTTGCTTTTTCTACAGATAAATGATGGACGCGTGACAGATCACGACTGGTAAGAAATTAGATGTTGCAGCAGGAAAAGGCACCAGCAAGGTGCCTTAGTCGGAGTTGGCCCAATCTGAGGGCGATAGGGAGACTACATCTCGGTCTCCCCAGCACTCTCCGCCATGCCAGGAGACATCCAGAGCTGCAGATGTTTCGGCACCACCTCCAGCAGATAAGGAGGTTTGGAGTGTTGTTTTAATGATAGCTCAGATGAAGGCCGCACAGCGACAGCCAGTGACGTCGGTAGTTGCGGAGTCTTCGGGAGGAGTAGGTAGTTCGAGGGTTCAAGAGTTCCTTGCTTTGAGTCTCCCATAGGTTTACAGGGATAGACCGGGATGAGAACCCTCAGGACTTTTTAGACCAGCTATAGCAGATCTTTAGAGTAATGCATGATGCACCTATAGAATCAGTTGAGTTAGCGGTATTTCACCTATGGGATATAACAATATTATGGTACGAGAGTTGTGAAAGGTCCCAATGTAGAGATGTTCCCCCTCTGATTGGGTCCAGCTTTTCAGAGGCTTTCTTGGATCATTATTTGCCATGGTTGATCTGACAGGCCCGGGTAGATAAGTTTTTGCATCTGGAACAGGGCTCGATAAGTGTTCAGGTGTATGCTATGAATTTTTATTCCCTGGCCCGATATTCACCGGCTTTTGTAGATACCATGCCAGCCAGGGTGCACCGGTTTATCATATGGCTGAACCCAGTATATGTAGAGACTTGTATCGCACCTACTATACGAGAGGATATGGATATTTCCTGTGTTCAGGAATTTGCTCAAATCATTGAGGGAATCAGACAGTGACAACAAGAGATAGAAAGAATGAATCAGGAGCAGTGCCGACCGAGTGATGTGCAGGCAGAATTTCAGGGTGGACCCAGGCCACGGCTAATCAGGTAGACCAGCCAAACCCTCACCTTCACAACAGTAGTAGGGTAGTAGATCAGGCCGTCGAGGGCAGTTAGGACCCGGCAAGAGTTCGCGACCATCAGGCTCGCAACAATAGAGGGGGTCAGAGCAGAGTAGATATACCATGCCTCTTTTCCCTATTTGTAGTCGCCGTCATCTTAGGGAATGTACATATGGTTCTTATTCATGTTACATCTACGGGCAAGAGGGTTACCTGATGACAGACTGTCTAGTCAGGAGTTAGAGTGATTGGGACCGACAGGACAGATCTTCAGTAGGGTCACATGCCCCAGCATCACCAGCATGGTGTAGGCTCTTAGCTTTATCCTACAGAGGCCGAGGCAGATCAAGGGCATCTAGCTCAGGCACACGTCCAGATCGCACCTATGCTTTACCGAGGCGAAAGAAGTTAGAGTCCTCACCGGATATGGTACCAGGTATGCTAGACATTTGCTCTCATTCAGCGTATGTCTTGATAGACCCAGGTTCCTCTTTGTCTTATGTTACACCATTAGTGTCCCGGAAGTTCGGTATTATGCCGGAACTACTTCAGCGACCTTTTTCAGTGTCTACCCCCATTGGTGACTCCATCATAGAAAAGAGGGTCTCCTGGGGGTGCACAGTAAAGGTTATTGGGCGCCAGACATTAGCAGACTTGGTAGAATTAGAAATGATTTACTTCGATGCAGTTATTGGTATGGATTGGCTAGCACCATGTTATGACAATGTAGAATGTTGGACTAAAACAGTCCTATTCCACTTTCTAGGGGAGGTAATATAGGAGTGGAAAGGTAATGCAGCCATGCCAATAGGTAGGTTTATTTCCTATCTTTGGGCGAGGAAGTTAATAGTAAAGGGTTGCATCTATCATATTGTTGGGGTTCAAGATGTTCAAGCCAAGTCCCCAACTCTCCAGCCCATTCCAGAAGTCAATGAATTTCATGATGTATTCCTAGATGAACTTCCTGATATTCCCCCAGAACAAGAAATCGATTTTGCACTTGATTTATAGCCAGGTACTCAGCCTATATCTATCCCTCCATACCGAATGGCTCCTGCCGAGCTCAGAGAATTGAAGGAATAGTTGAAAGACCTGTTAGATAAGGGATTCATCAGGTTGAGTACTTTAACTTGGGGTGCGCCAGTTCTGCTTGTAAGAAAGAAGGATGGTTTCCTCTGCATGTGTATAGACTACCGGCAGCTAAATAAAGTCACCATCAAGAACAAATACCTACTTCCCAAAATAGATGACTTGTTTGATCAGTTACAAGGGGTGAAGTATTTCTCCAAAATTGATTTAAGGTCTGGTTAGCATCAGGTTCGTGTTAGAGAGAGGGATATTCCAAAAACCTCTTTCAGGACCAGGTATGGCCATTTTGAATTCCTAGTCATGTCCTTCGGACTGACGAATGCCCCTGTAACGTTCATGGATTTGATGAATAGTATCTTCAAGATGTATCTGGACTTGTTTTTGATAATATTTATTGATGATATTTTGGTATATTACTGCTCAGAACCAGAACATCGAGATCATCTGCGGACAGTGCTCCAAATTCTCAGAGATCGCCAATTTTATGCGAAATTTTATAAATGTGAGTTTTGGCTGAATTCAATGGCCTTTTTGGGCTATATTGTGTAAAAGGTTGGTATTCAGGTAGATTCATAGAAGATCGAGGCAGTAAATACATGGCCTAGACTTACAACTCCGGCTGAGGGGTTAGCCGGATATTACAGAAGGTTTGTAGAGGGGTTTTTCTACCCTATCAGTGCCTTTGACCACGTTAACTCAGAAAATAGCTAAATTTCACTGGACTGAAGCATGTGAACAGAGTTTTTAGGAGTTGAAAAATAGGTTGACAACAACATCAATATTAGCTTTGCCAAAAGGATCACAGGTTTATGCAGTGTACTGTGATGCTTCGGGCGTTGGGTTAGGATGTGTTCTGATGCAACATGGTAAGGTAATTTCTTATGCTTCAAGAAAGTTGAGGAAGCCTTAAAGGAACTACCCCACCCATGACTTGGAATTAGCTGCAGTAATTCATGCCTTGAAAATATAGAGGCACTATCTGTGTGGTGTCCACGTAGATATTTTTGTTGATCATAAGAGCTTTCAGTATATTTTTACATAAAACGAATTGAATATGTGGTTGCGTCGCTGGTTAGAATTGTTGAAGGATTACGATGTGAACATTTTATATCACCCAAGGAAGGCCAACGTTGTAGCAGATGTCCTCAGCCGCAAATCTATTGGAAGTTTGGCATACTTGAAGCCCGAACAACAGGAATTGGCTCGCGAATTGCATCAGTTAGCCAGTTCAGCCGTCCGAATAGTAGACTTGGGAAATAGTTGAGGAGTGATCCAAAATACTATGATGATCTGCGGTATCATCTTTGGTTATAGAGATGAAGGAACGGCAATATGAAGACCCTAACTTGGTCCAGCTTAGAGATAAAGCTCAACAAGGGGAAGTATTAACTTTTTAAGTAACCGCAGACGGGGTCTTGAGATATAGGGGTCGCCTCTGTGTTCCAGATATAATCCACCAGTCAGAAGAGAAAGTAAAGCTTATTAGAGAACGCCTGCTGACAGCTCAGAGCAGCCAGAAATCCTACGCTAACGTACGACATAGAAACCTAGAGTTCAATATAGGTGACTGGGTATTTCTAAAAGTTTCACCAATGAAGGGTGTGATGAGATTTGGTAAAAATGGAAAACTTAGCCTGAGATTTATAGGACTATGTCGAATCCTCCAGAGAATAGGCTAGGTGGTGTATGAGCTAGATTTTTCTTCGGAGTTAGAATGTGTTCACCCGGTTTTTCATGTGACTATGTTATGGAAGTGCATAGGAGATCCATCCCGAGTTATGCCAGTTGAGGATGTCTAGATTATTGAGAAATTAGACTATGAAGAGGTTCCAACAACCATATTAGATCGGCGGGTTCACAGGTTGAGAACCAAAGATGTCGCCTTTCTTAAGGTATTATGGAGAAATAAGAATAAGGAAGAGATGACCTGGGAAACGGAGGACGATATGAGATCCAAATATCCTCATTTGCTCCAGGCTTAGTCCAGACTATGCAGTTGAGGTAAATTATTGATTCAGTTGTTGATTTATGATTTGTGTTTCATATATTGCACAGTTGAGTACAATCTTATTGTAAAATAGTTTCTATGGTGTTATGTGAAGTACTTGTGTTGGACTTTTCTGCGTTTCAAGATTTTTGGATAGTCCATGTTACAGGGGAGACTCTGCCGAAATTTTTCCAAAATTAAGGTTGAAAGAGTTAGACTCCTGTTAATCGTAGTTGACATTTGAGGATGAATGTTCCCAAGGGGGGAGGATGTTACACCTTGTAAAAATGTAAAGTTTAATAGGTACGTGTGTATTTTTTGGTGAATAAGAAGAGCTTGTTGTGCGCAGGAAAAGACTCAAAAGTAAGCATGAATGGGACTGGAGCACACAGGGCAAGCACGACGCGCCAGCCAGCAACGCACTAGCCAGCGCGGTGCACCAGGCCTGCTGGCACCTTTAGAGGCACAGTGCGCCGGTAGCTTTGGTACCTTGAGGGGTGCGGTGCGGTAGTATGGCCGGCGCTATGAGCAGTGCTGGGAACCCCTACCAACCGACCTCACCTATATAAAGATGCTCCTTTTATTTCCAAGTTCATTTCAATATTTTCCCTTTCAGCCAAAGAGAGTCGATATCGTGGTTTTCGACGGTTTTTCGTCCGATTATGCTACCAAACGTTATCCAAATTCAAATTAACTTCAGGTATCAAAGTTTAAGCCCATAGGGAGCATTACTATAGAGTTAATTTCATGAAATTCGCCCGGCAAATCGTAGCCTTGCCGAGCAAAAGTTGTCGGAATTTCTCCAAACTAATTTCTTTACGATCACGGGCTTCAAGTAAGCATTTCTCCCTTCTGAACTTTTTAAAAATTATATATTTTCAACCATGTTCTGCTATGTTGAAATATAGTTAATATTTATATATAAAGTTATCATTTTGCAGAATTTAGTACTGAAACTAGCCTCATTCTTCTAGTAATACGATTACAGTTAGAAAAAGTTATTAAATATGGATTGAAACTCACCAGCTAATTCGAAATCAGCAATCCAGGTATGTTAAGGCAAATGTGTTCGGCAAGTTAGTTCCTTTAGTATTACATCTCAGTCTGAATCCCAATAAGAAGATCAAAAGCATATTTATTATGGTTAGATGTTGTTATTAGCTGAGATCAGTATTCCATGTCTAGTTTGGGGATTAATTATGCCTGTATAGCCTTCCCTGACCAACCCCAGGGTTACTAGCTGTGTCAACGCCCTCTAGGGGCGAGATAATGTTACTCCATGGAGTAGTATGTCATCCGCAAGAGACGAAGATGGGGTCCAAGGTCTTCATACAAGCCATTCCATGGCTGGACTACTGTTATGCTGATCGGCTCTACGGTACACCCCTTGACAAGCCTGGTGCCTGGGGTGCAGATATCAGATATTAGGTAGTCCACCGGACTAAGACACAACTATAGTTCAGGGGCCGAATGGGCTCAGTTGCAAACCCAGGGGACTGGTAGGTTGGCTATAGTTTCTAGATGACTCAATATGACCTTGTTAGGGGTATATAGATTGAAGTGTACTCACTAGGGCTTATAGGGGCCCCAGATGGGTTATTTCATGTTGGATGTACCTTCCAACTTATAGGGGTCATGTAGGGTTCTTGTTTGCATTAGTTACTAATACATTAGAAAGTAAGAAGTTTTGTTATGCACGTGGTATTTCTATCCTTTTCTTTTAGTTACTTTCAGTTCATTTTAGTTCATTTGTTATTTTTAATTACTGCCTTACATATTCAGTACATATTGTACTAACGCCCTTTTGGGGCGCTGCATTACTTGCCTGCAGGTGCGGATAGATGTGAATCAGGGCCTTCCTAGTTTCATCCAGAATAGTAGTATAGTCGACTCCTTTCCTTCGGAGCTCATAGTTAAAAGGTTGACATTGTTTTGTGTGTACAGTTTTTTGGTAGGACGGGGCCTTGTCTCGACCAATATATCACTCCTAGAGGCTTGCAGACTGTTTCTAATTTCTTGTGGTTAGTTGTTGATGGCCTTATGGGGCCCATATGTGTTTTGTCTTGTGTGTTGGCCGTGTGCGGCCTTATTTAGCTGCTAGTTAGTAGCCTTGTTGGCCATGACTTATTTTATGCTGGATTTACTTTACAGTCATAACTAGAAATCATGGTGGTCTTCTCTACCCGCATAGGATTCCTTATTATTATCTTTTTCTGGGTAGCTGTTTTCTTTTATAGGTGTCTATAAGGCCTTGTCAGTCGGAGACTGTGTTTACAGACGAGTTATAGCCCGTTTTTTTCTTGATTTGAGATTTACTGTTAGTCATACACCAGAGGTGGGTAAGCTGAGGCAGGCCAGTTCAGAACCTAGTAGGGCACTAGGTCCAGTCATGCCTTGCAAGGTGGGGCATGGCAATTTATGACTAAAGATGGGAGAATTGACCCGATACCCACCATAAAATCCACTAAAAATTTTAAAATCAATATAATTGTTTCCCGTTTGTTCCCTCTTCTTCCTCAGAAACTACCTTCTGTTAACATTGACCGATCGTAAACAAAAATACCCAAGTCTCTCAGATCTCTAATAACCATACATGCCACGATTACTTGCTACTCAAGCACTAGGACTACACTTAGCTTAATGATTAAGGCTTCACAATCATGCGTGCACCACTATTACACACATAGAGTACAACTTAAACCCTAGGTGAGAATTTATCAACTTTGTATGATGTTTAATCAATGGGTAGAGTAAAATCGAGCATGAACAGACATTGGGGTAGGTTCGTAGGTTTTGACATGGATTTTTGGAGATTGGACATAATGTATATGGGATACAAATTGTATATTACATTAATCAGGTAATACCAAAAAATCTGAACCAAAGATAAAATTTTGAAAAATTGACTACGAAGTAGAAAGCCCCTTCGTAAATGAAAATATTATCGTATAATGCATATAGAGAGCGTTTGTGTGACCTTAAGTCGAGTCCAAAATGTTTGGAACTCTATTTAATATTCATGATCTAACATGCGCTCGTGTATGGAATATACAAGCCATATATGGGAGTCAACACCACCATATCTCTATTCCAGATTAACTTAATGATCGCAAAATCAAAGTATGATCCCTATATGGTGACTATAAGATTAACCTCTAATGCGATTGCAATCGATATCCACCACCTGTCCACTACTGGGAATACTCAGAGTCCCTTACCCTAGCTCTCTCGCTCTCCTCTTCCAGTTCCTTTATCTTTTTCAACCCAATCTATTTTGCATGCATCATGAGTCTAGACATATCCATGTCTCTAATAAGCATAGCTTTCCTGCACTCCTTCACCATTAAGTCTCAAACTCCATTTATAATTTGTTCATGCGAGCCCTCGATTCAGCAATCATCTGCGGAGCATATTTTGATAGCTGAGTGAACATCAAGGCATACTCCTACACTGGTCATATTATTCTGTTTCATGTTGATGAATTTTGCAACCTTTACTTTCCTAAACTCTCAAGGAAAGAACCTACCTAGAAAGGCTTCTACGAACTCATTCCAACTCACCGAAAATGTGCCCGCCCTATGGCCTTCCTTCCACTATCTAAACCATATGTAGACTACCCCTTCAATTGATAAAAGGCCACATCTACACTCTCCTCCCCAGAGATCCCCATAATCTGGGTTATTTTTTGAATCTCATCTATTAACTCTTATGGATCCTTATCTACCTTCAACTGGTTCATTCGAATAAAATCTCGCACCCTTGTCGCAATTGATTTCCCATTAGGATTTATGGATGCAACTACCTAGTGGTTGACCTGTGCCATGACGGTTAAGAGTTCGTAATTTACCAACTCATTCGTCTTTTAAGCATGAGCTTTTGCTTGGTTTTCAATTCATTTGGGAAAGTTTTATGCCCTTTCTCTTTGGTATATGCAGGTATTGAACTTAAATAGGTAAAGTAGAAGAATTGCATTAAAAGTGTGGAGCTAAGAGAAGAGGACCTTTGCTTCGTAGGAGCAAACCTGTGAAATGCACGTCAAATGCAGAAGTGCACTAGGCTATGGCTGAAAGAGTACCTGAGAAACACAGGTCAGCACCTGGGAAACACAGGTTGCAAACGCAAGAGCCTATCAGGAGTCTGGTCCAGACCTATAAGACATTTGTGCCCCGCAGATAGGCACATGCAAAATGCAGGTGTCTCGCAAGTAAGGCCATGCTGAAGAGGGTAAAATGGTCCAGATATGAAAAAAAAGACATTTTGGATTCTACTGAGGGAAAAATGGAAAGAAAATGCACAGGAAAATAGGAGCAGACTTTCCCTAATTGACATACCTTTTGGAGCAGAACAATAGAGTCTTAGAGAATACATTCAATATTGTATTGCTTTGAATTTCTTTGAGAGAAAAAGATAGAGAGCTTTTCTTCCTCTTCTTCTTCCTCCTTATGGTAAAAATCCCTCCATTGAGGAACAACCTTGAGTTTGATATTCACTCTTGATGATGAATGATATGGTTTTATTTATTAATATAATCTCTTGTTCTTCATCTATGAGTAGCTAAACATCATTCTAGGGGTGTGCATAGTAGGGGATTATATTGGGTGTTGCTAGTTTAATCTTAGAATAACTTATTTAGCATAAATCTATTTTTTCTGTAAATTATAATTGAAATATTCATAGTGGAAAATATGGGTTGTGCTTACTTACTCTATTGTTGCTTGAACAAGAAGAATAATAGAATATGGGTGAGAAAACAATAGTGGGTAATTGGATGTTGATTGTGTGCTGTTGGACTAGAGATAGAAAATATCCATTTTCACATACCCATTAAAGGATAGAGGCTAGAAATAGTTCGATTCTTACCCAAGTTGTAGTGTTTGATGTGTGTGGGACCTCGGAGTTTGAGAAAATCCGACATAAAAGATACTCAAGTGGTTGAGAAACATATAGTATCACCTTTTCCAGGACAATTTATGTTTGTAAGTAATGCTTTTACCTACTAATTAGCCCCAATCCTATTGATGCCCTGTCAATAGCACACCCCTAGTCATTACTCATATTGTTACTTCAACGTTCGTTTCCTTGTTGATTGGTTGTTAAGTAAAATTCCAATTGTGATCATACTTTCCCCCGATATGTAGTTCTCTATTTTTAAGGCAATGATACAATTTAATTCAATTTTATAGACAACTTTTGTGCCATCAATCACTAATCCCTATGGATTTGACCTTGACTCATGAGTTGGGTAATTATTTTGCAACAACCATTTACACTTTCTCCTAGTGAGGAGTGGATTTGGAAGTCATCAGTTTTGGCGTCGTTGTCGGGGAATATGATTAGATTGCCCCTAGTTGTTGTTGATTGGAATTACTTGATCATCTTGTGTTTTTCCTACTAATTTTTTTGGGCATTGTTGACCATCTAAGAGTGTGAAGATGAACCCTTTTGAAAGGCTAATTCGAAATCCCAAAGGGTCATCTTATGTTGAATATCTTAAGTTAATGGATGAAATATTGAGACGAGAGGAGGGAAAAAACGTTGTGTTGACGGTAATAAAGAAGCAAATTGAGCTGTTAGAAAATTATATGATGGGTTTTCATATAAGGTACCAACATGCCAACCAGGGTTATTGGTATCCTTGCAATGAAAATCAAGGTCGAAACTCTAATTGTACATCTAAATCTAGTAGGCAGGGGAGTGAAGAGTCATCCTCCTCCTTAATTGAAAGAATGATTGAAGTTGTTCTTAAACGAGTTGTTTCAACTGATTCAGGTATTTAGGAGCTACAAAGTGATCTCTTATACCTCACTCAAAAGGTGAAAGACCATGAAGTGTCCATTAGGAAGCTAGAAGACAGAATGAACTTTTTAGAATCTCAAATGACATCAAGGGCAAGAGTGATAACCCAAGAGCCGATGAAGGAAGAAAACTCCCACCACTCCACAACAAAGTTTATGATGAAGATATAGAATAGTGGTAAAAGAGGCATTTTTCGAAGAATTGTTTGAAAGCATTATCTTGAATAATGAATGGATGAAAAAGGTGTGTCATGTTATCAAAGGGTTGGGATCCTACTCCTTCCAACCTAAGAAACTTCATCTTGACCTCAAGAATCGGACGACTCCATAATGGCAACAATCCATCATTGTACCACCAGCCTTAGAGCATAAACCTTTACCTCCCCATTTGAAGTATGCGTACCTGGGGACAAATGAGATATTGTTGGTGATCATCTCAGCTAAGCTAATGAACATAAAGTGGAAGTACTATTGGCAGTCCTTAAAAAGAATATCCTAGTGATAAGGTGGACTATAGCAGACATAATTAGCATACCTCCAGGCATTTGCACTCAAAAAATCAGTCTTTAGGATTATATTAAGCCTACTGTGGAGCATCAGAGGCATTTGAATCCACCGATGCAAGAGGTGGTAAAAAAGAGATTATTAAATGATTGGATGTAGGAGTTGCACACCCAATAGCCGATTGTAGTTGGGTAAGTCCTATTTTACAATCACTATAATACAAAATGAGAAAAACAAGTTGCTAAAAACATGCCCAATCACGGGATGGAGGGCATGTACCAACTACTGCAAGCTAAACTCGTGGACAAAAAAAGAATCATTTTACGGTTCCATTCATTGATCAAATGCTAGATAGATTGGTCGGGAATGAGTATTATTGTTTCTTGAATGGATATTCAGGTTACACCAGATTTTAATTGCCTCACAGGATCAAGAGAAAACCACCTTTTACATAACCCTATGGGACTTTTGCATTTAAAAGGATGCCCTTCGGGCTCTGCAATTCTCCAGCTACATTCCAAAGATTCATGATGTTAATCTTTTCATATATGGTTGAAGATACCATGGAAGTCTACATGGATGACTTTTCTGTTGTGTGGAACTCATTTGGATGAGGTTTTGAGGAGATGCGAAGAAACGAACTTGGTTCTTAAATGTGAGAAGTGCCATTTCATGGTAAAAGAAGGTATTGTGCATGGACACAAAATTTTTGAGAAAGGGATAGAGGTATACTAAGAGAGGATGGAGGAAATAGTCCATCTACCTCCTCCAACAAATGTGAAGGGAATTCGTAGTTTTTTGGGACATGCGGGCTTTTACCGCTGATTTATCAAGGACATCACCAAGGTAGCTCATCCTCTATTTTTGTTGCTGGAGAAAGTTGAAAAATTCAATTTTGACAATACTTCTATGAGGGCTTCCATTTAGTTGAAAGAGAAGCTTATATCAGCCCCAATTATCACAACCCCAAATTAGACAAAGCTCTTTGAATTGATGTATGATACAAGTGGTGTGGCATTAGGTGCAATCCATGGAAAAATGAAAGAAAGGATTTTCCATCCCATATACTACGCCAGCGAAGCCCTAAGTGATGCCCAAGCAAATTACATGGTGACAGAACAAGAGTTGCTCACGGTAGTTTTCGCATTTGAAAAATTCCAAATATATTTGTTGGGAACTAATGTAGTAATACACACTGACCATGCTGCACTCAAATACCTGATGATAAAAAAGGATGCTAAGCCAACTCTCATTAGGTGGGTAATTTTTCTCCAAGAATTCAATTTTGAAGTAAAGGACATGAGAGGATGCGAGAATCAAGTAGTCGACCATCTCTCTCGTCTAGAGATAGATGGTAGGTTGGGTGGAAATGAGGACATTAATGATGTTTTCTCTGACGAAAATGTCTTAGCCGCTTCGCAAGACCTTATGCCTTGGTTTGTGGACTTTGCTAATTTTTTGGCAAGCAACATTATTCCTGCGTGGTTAAACTTCCATCAAAAGAAGAAGTTATGCATGATGTCCAGAAATTCTCTTGGGATGACCTATATCTTTTTTTTATTTTTTCTAATGGTTTTGTTCTTTGATATGTCTCGAAAGTTAAGATGATACCAATCCTCAATGAATGTTATTCCTCACCGGTTGGAGGCTATTATGGAAGTGTGAGGACAGCTACAATGTTGCAATGTGGGTTCTACTAGCCCACTCTTCATCATAATGCTCATGAGTTTGTCAAGCATTGTGACCAATGCCAGCATTTAGAAGGTAACCGATGGTGACATGAACTTCCTTTGACTCAAATTCTTGAGGTGGAGATGTTTGAATTGTGGGAGATCAACTTCATAGGGCCCTTTGCGAGTTTTTATGGGAATATTTCATTTTGGGGATAGTAGACTATGTATCTATGTGGGAAGAATTAGTGCCATTTCCCAACAATATGGGATGAAGTGTGACCTCTTTCTTAAAGAAGCATATTTTCTCAAGATTTGGCACTCCTAGTGCTATTATTAGTGATGGAGGTTCCCATTTTTTGGGTCCATTTTAAATTGCCAAATATTTTGACCCAAGTCTTAATAATTGCCTTTTGTTCATAGTAGTTAGAAAATAAACTCTAAGGGTTTTCTTTATACTACGGTTCATTTCCAAGGAGCGATTTTCTTTTCTTTTCTTTTATTGTCGAACTGGGTGGCATTTCCCAATGATAGATTGAGAGATGACTTTCTTTAGGAAAAATGTCGAGTTTAGAGTCTTTTGTGTTGATTTTTGCACTTTCTTTGAGAGGCACCACCAAAAATTTTGTAATGGTTTGAAAATGGATTTTGAGGAAAGAAGGGGCACTTGAATTTAAAAATTGAGCACTCTTTTGTCATAAGTTGCACATTCCTTATTTGGCTTATGATTCACATGTTATCTTGTCTAAAATAATATTCTTGATGTGGTTGTAAGAATTGCATGAACTCCTTTGAATGTGATGCCTTATGTGGTGAGGCTTTTAGTTAGTTTTCATGCATGAGTAGTTGTTTAGAACTTTCCCTAAGTGTGGCTCAAGGAAAAATCCTAAATCTAGCTGCACTTAGAACATGATGTTAGGCTTTCTTCTGATAGTCACTTCACCCATATGACCTTCTTGAATATTCATACTTTCTAGTCAATGTTAAGCTTTTAAACCTTTTTCTTTGAGAACTTCATTACAATCCAATTACCCTTTTGAAACCCCATTTTTGGTTCCCATCCTCCCTAGTGCTAAGTGTGAATAGAAGTTAAAAATTGGGACTTAATGCCCAAAATTTGGGGGGAATGATAAGGGAGAAATGAGGCAAAAGCCTAAGTTTGGGGGGTTTGCCAAAGGAAATGGGAAAAGTATGGGAGCTCCAATGTGAAGTAGCGCCAAAGTGTAAATAAATGAAAGAATTAAAAGAGAAAGAATGGTTGAAAGGTGTCATCTCTTTCTCATATGAGGCTAAAAGTGGAAATCAAGAAGATAAAAAGGTAGATCTTGAAAAAAATGTTGAAAAGGTTGATCAAGGAGATATAAGGTGGGGGTAATATCATTAGAAAAATAGAGTGTGCAAAAGTGTTCACCAAGGGCATTAGGGAGGTTCTAGTCACTAGAACTAAAACATTATCCTACCTTTATCCCAAACCTTCATTATGACCCCCCTCAAGTCCTAATTGATCTGGAGTGTAGCAACTCAACATTAGCTGTGAGTTACATGAAGGGTAAGCCTATGGGTTAAGTTGCATGCATGAGAATTTCTTTGTGAGAGTAAGCGTGTTTGCCTTATTCTACAATCCCTCTTGTGTATAAATTACTTGAAAATTAGATGGGATTCTCTCTTGATGTAAGTGACATCACTTCCTTGGGGAACATGCTTGAATGTGTTCAAAGTAAAAGTTGTGATTGAGACAAAAGTGCAGTGAGCTTTGAGGAAAGCTTTCAATGTGAATTTGCAATTACTTAGGATGTTATGTGAGCTTGTTTTGATAAACAATGCTCCATGTTTTGAATGAAGAAACACTTGTCAATCGTACCAATAGTTTGTATTTATATTTGGAGCATGTGAAAACTTGTTGAGTCTTTTCTTTTGCACGAGTCTGTGTGTGATTTTAGGGTTGTCTTAGTCCTACTAGTCCCTTGTGAAAAACATCATGTGGTGCTAAATGCTTACTTCAATTGTTCAGCTCTAAAGAAATGTGTTGCTTGAGGAAAAGTAATGGTTCAAGTTTGGGGGTTTAATGAGTTGGTAAATTACCAACTCATTAGGCTTTTAAGAATGAACTTTTTCTTAGTTTTCAATTCATTTAGGAAGGTTTTATGCCCTTTCCCTTTGTTTTGTGCTGCTATTGAACTTGAATAGGTAAAGCGGAATAATAGGACAAAAAGCATGAAGTGAGAGAAAAGGACCTGCGCTTTGCAGGAGGACACCTATGAAACATAGGTCAATTGTAGAAGTGCAATGGTTTAAGGATGAAAGAGGACCTAAGAAATGGAGGTCAGCACCTGCAAAATGTAGGTTGAAAATGCAGGAGCCTGTCAGGGGTTTGTTCCAAACCAAAGAGACACATGCGCCCCACGAATGCGCACATGCAAAACGCAGGTGCCTCGCAAGTAAGGCCATGCTGAGGAGGGTAAAATAGTCCAGATTTGACACAAATACAATTTTGAAAGTTGCTGAGGGAAAAATGGGAAGAAAATGCTCAAGAAAAGAGGAGCAGACTTTCCCTATTTGACACACCTTTTGGAGTAGAACATAAGAGTCTTAGAGAGTACATTCCATATTATATTGTTTTGAATTTCTATGGAGCAAAAAAGATAGTGAGCTTTTCTTCATCTTCTTCTTCCTCCTTAAGGTAAAAAACCCTCTATTGAGGAACAACCTTGAGCTTGAAATTCACTCTTGATGATGAATGATATGTCTTTATTTATTAATATAATCTCTTGTCATTCCTCTATGAGTAGTTAAGCATCTTGCTAGGGGTGTGTGCATGGTAGGGGCTAAATTGGATTGGGTCTTTCTAGTTTAATCTTAGAATTACTTATTTAGCATAAATCTGTTGATTTCTCTAAATTATAATTGAAATTTCCATAGTTGAAATTATGGGTTGTGCTTACTTATTCTATTGTTGCTTCAAGAAGAGGAATAGAATATGGGTGAGAAAACAATGGTGGGTAATTGAGTTTTGATTGTGTGGAGTTGGGCTAGAGAAAGCCAAAAACCATTTTCAAATACTCATTAAAGGATTGATGCTAGAAATAGTTCGATTCTTACCAAGTTGTAGTGGTTGATATGTGTGAGACCTTGGGGTTTGAGAAAATCTGAGGCAAAAGACACTCAAATGGTTGAGAAACATAGCGTATCACCTTGTCCACGACTATTTATGTTTGTAAGTAATGCATTGACTAGCTAGTTAGCCCTAGTCCTATTAATGGCCTGTCAATAGCACACCCCTAGTCATTATTCATATTATTACTTCAACGTTGGTAGCCTTTTGATTGGTTTTTGAGTTAAATTCCAATTGTGGTCCTACTTTCCCCCAACATTTACTTTTCTATTTTAAGGAAATAATGCACTTTAATTCAATTCAATAGACAACTTTTATGCCATCAATTGCTAATCCTTGTGGATTAAATCCCCACTCACGACTTGGGTAATTATAGTGTGACGACTTGTTAAACTTTTTCCTAGAGAGGAGTGGATTTGGATGTCATCAGACAGTCTGTGCCAAGACGTAAAATGCAGCGCAAAACTCTACATACGTAACCTGCTTATTCATCAGATCTACTTGAGCTTGTGGGCCTAGATGATTCCTATTGTCGTTTCTCCATCATTTGTTCATTTGGGAAGCATTATTTGTGAATGCGTGGAACATAAGATAGAAGGGAAACTTTAGAGTTTACATTCTTTTGCACGATAAGAATCATGTAAGAAGGGAATTTCCTAAACGTCATGTGCCCTCTTCCTAATAAGTGTGTTGTGCTTCACTCCCATGAAAAAGAATCTACTTGATGCAACTTTCAGACACCCTAGGACACTCCAAACCTAATGCTCTGATACCAAGTTGTCACAACCCGAGTCTATACCCTTGACGCGACACTATACTTAGAGCCATAAGTGACCCCAAGCTAACCCATGGCATGGTATAACACCACTGATATGAATTTCTAAATAAAATGTGTGGAAGCTAACTGATATTATGGAACAACTATTTCAAAGTAATGAAATAATCTGAGTTAAGTAAATAAATATGGAATCTGACATTAAAAAATAAAGCTAACATACTAACTGATTATCTATATGAAAGCCTCTATTAACTGATGAGTTGCTGGGATAAGTCCACAACTAATTCTAAATGTCTGAAACTCAAAATAAGACTAAGGACATATAACAAAAACATAACCCCAACCCTCGAATGATGAGTACTCATCACTGTTTGCTAATCAGGAACTAGAACGTGTCTAATCACGAGGCTTAGTCTGAATACCTGGACCTATATCATAAAACTATATAGCATATAATGTATACGGTCGGTATTTTGAAAGTACTGAGTATGTGATAAATGCAAAAAAAGCTGAAAACATGCTAGTAATCTTAGAAAAAAACTACTAAATACATAGTTGAATACATAAACTGAGGTGAAGTACAATGACCCTATTTGAGATGCATGAATGCTAGCATGATATGCTAGTCTGAAAATAGTTAATGATATACAAGTAAAATTAATTTGAGGGTCAGGTACATGTATTGAGAACTATAGCAGTATTTGTAAATAAAATTGTACTGTGGGAAAGTCTATTAATCGACAATATCTAATGTGAGCCTCATGGAGCCCGACCTGTAACCCTAGTTGGGAGGGTGTTCACACCTTGCCAAGGGTAAGAACCATTACTAGCGTGATATCACTCATAAGCTTATGGAGACAATCTCAACTAACGATGACCCCTACATGTGCCAATTGAGGCGAGGGAGACACACTTACTTACGAGGATCCCTTATTCCTCATGCTAAGGTAAACATTCTCTACTATCAAGAATACCTTATCCTGTGATGAAACATAGTTCGGAAACCTAGGTGCACTTGAACCCCAGCCTACACGGTGCTAAGTACTTCTCCTGACTGAACATAAAAATACATATAAGCTGCTAATGTGAAGTTGATGCCCTAAGGCAGTTGGAACCACTTTATATAGAAAGAGTCCCGAGAGCCTAAAGGAGCATGACTTACTGATATTGAGGGCTCATATCTGATGTTCTAACACTAGTTAGAGCTACTTTCTACTAGCAAGAGGAATGAGAGTCTAAAGAACCATAATTATGATGATCATACTGAATTCATGAAATAATAGACTCAAATCATAGTTTAAATCATATGTACTAAAATTATGTAAAGTCATCTATATTTCTATAGGGCCATATTTTCAAAAATGGTGCTAAATCATGACTGAGTCTTAGAAATTATGCTAAAATCATATCATGGACATAAATCATGGATTGGAGAGGGGGGATCATGAATTTACATAGCTATTGATCACAAGAGCATTGAAATCATGAACATTAAGTGTTATTTATCATGAAAACCTTAAAAATGGAACACATGACAGAATTGACACGTAGAATTGAAACCTTCAGACATTTTTTTCTAGGGAGTTGAAAAGTCTAGGGTTCATCAAATAATTGGGACACAAGGGTGAAAGGAAACCCTTGTTGAAGTCCCACTTACATTATCTTTAACCTTACAACTATTAACACAAAGCCATAATACTTTTATAATATCAACCTACAGCAATTATATGGATAGGAACTACAATCAATTGAAAACAACACTCATGTAAGTTTTTAGGAGAGTTACTTACCTTGGAGGAAGGAGGGGTGCTCAAGATTTCAAGTCTTGGGACTCAAAGATTGTTCTTGAGCTTGAGAGATGGAACGTTCTCAATGGTTCCTATGGGTTTTCATCATGAATCACCTTAGAACCCATATCGTAGGGTTAGGAAATCATTATTTTAACCCTAGCAATGAAGGAGAAGACATACCTTGGAGGAACTTGTGATTGGAGATGTTTGGAGAGCTCAATTCCTCTTCAAAATCATGAAAATTAGGGAAAATATAAGGTTTGGACGTTTTTATATCATATGGTAGTGTGAGGAATGATTTACAACTTATAATATATGATATATATAGAAATGGGGCCAGGACACTGCACCAGTTATAGCACCAGCCTAAATCTTCTGAAATTCGGCCTCTAGTGTACTGTGCCTACCATAGCACCACTTTAATAATATTTTCTCATCTGAAGTTT
Source organism: Datura wrightii (assembly GCA_035772735.1). Lineage (NCBI taxonomy): Eukaryota > Viridiplantae > Streptophyta > Magnoliopsida > Solanales > Solanaceae > Datura > Datura wrightii. The sequence continues at coordinate 154,549,616 of JASDFA010000018.1, forward strand.
GGTCTCAGGCGTGGGGCACCTCCCAATGCACCAGACCTGAAAAAAAGTTTCTCTAAAGTTTAGGGTAAGCCACGATGCGCCTCTGAATGCGCCTACCTTAACAGTACCGTAATAAAAGCCCATAACTTTTTGCTCTGACCTCTAATTAATGAACAGTTGTATGCGTTGGAAAGAAGACTCAAAGGGATTTAATCTGAAGGGTTAAGTAACTCAAAAATACTTCATAAATTGGGAGTTATGGTTGTTTAAAATTAACCCTTGTAAGAACTTACATGAATACTCAATCGGTAGGAATGCTCTCAACTGAACTCTATCCTAGAGGTTCCTTATGATCTTAATTTGCATCAGATGTACTTCTCAAACTTAAGAATTGATCTTAAAACCTGGCCTCCATATAAGTTTTGTCAGGTTCGAGTCTATCTACATACATAGACGGCTTTGAACTTAGCCCGAAAGACAGAGGCATTACAAATATGGACTAGCTAAAAACTTGAAATGTAAAAACATCTAGCCTACATGTCTCAAAAAATGAAACAAATAGCTAAGCAGCATAGATCCACAACAATAATGTGAGCAGAATACAACAACAATAATAAAGAGAAATAATATAAATCCTGATTAAGTATCTCACCTCAAATGTATTACTCTGAACTGATATGCCATCACCCTGGGGTTTGAAACAAATGAGGGTATCTAGATCTCATGTCTTCCGCAACTTCCGAAGTCACTTCTTTGTCACTCCTATTTCTCCATACGACTTCAACGGAAGCCATATCTTTGGTTCTTAATCTACCAACCTACCAATCTAATATGGCAACTAATGTTTCCTTGTAATACAACTCCTCTGTGATCTGAACATCCTCAATTTGGACAACCCGAGAAAGGGTATCCTATGATCTTTCATAATATCAATCCATTGAAAATTAGATATATAGTTTCCAGCCCTGTAGGCAACTCTAGCTCATAAGAAACTCTACCTACCATCTAGAGGATTCAATACGGCTAATAAATCTTAAGCTAAGCTTTCCCTTCCAACCAAATCTCATTACTCCCTTCATAGGTGAAACATTTAGGAATACCCAATCATCAATGCAAATCTAAAAAACTCTATGCCATACATCAGAGCAAGATTTATGATGATTCTGAGTTGTCAATAGTAATTCTCTAATGAGCTTAACTTTCTCCTCAAACTTATGTATCAAGTCAAGTCTAATAAGCCTTGATTCACCTATCTCAAACCATCTAATGGGGATTTATATTTGGCCCACAAATGCCTCATAAGGCACCATCTGAATGCTAGAATAGTAACTATTATTATATGCAAACTTAATAAAAGGTAGGTGATCATCCGAACTTCCTCTAAAGTATAGCACACATACCGGTAACATATCCTCCACTGTTTCAATCATGCACTTAGCCTGGCCATTTGTTTAGGGATGAAAAGTTGTACTCAAATTAACCTATGTCCCCAAACCCTTTTGCAATGACTTCCAAAAATTGGTTGTAAATTGTGCTCCTCTATTAGAAATAATAGACACTAGGACTCCATGAAGTTTGACTATCCCTTTGATGTATAACTCAACATAATCTTTAGCTGTGAATGTAGTATTAACTGAAAAGAAGTGACCCAAATAGAGTCAAACTTATGCCTTGTACGAGGTAAGCCAATAACAAAATCCATGTTGATTGCTTTCCCTAACAAAATAGGCACGACTATATCCTAAGTTAGCTCACCGGGCATCTGTTGTTTAGCTTTTACCTGCTGTCAATTGGGATATTATGCTGCAAACTCAATAATAGGTTTCTTTATCCCATGCCACCAAAGGATTTTTTTCATATCATGGTACATCTTTGTCGATCCCGGGTGAAGAATAACGGTAATAATGTACCTCTTCTATGATCTGTCAGTGAAGCCCTGCAACATTTAGAACATAGAGTTGACCTCTAAATATTAAGACTCTGTCTTCTACTATCCCAAAGGCCAACGACCCTTCCTACTAAGCTTAGCCTCTGATTTTTACCAGGTTAGATCTTCGTATTGCCGCTCTTTAACCTCTACAACTAGAGATGAAACTGAAGTATCCTTAATTACGACCACACTATCATTTATGTTCATCAATTAGACTCCTAAACTGGCTAGCTGGTGTAGCTCCTGCGCTAATTCTCTTTTTCATGGCATCCAATATGAGAAGATGCCTATAGATCTATGACTAAGGGAATCAGTTACAACATTATTCTTCCCTAGGTGATACAATATATCTATGTCGTCGTCTTTTAGCAACTCAAGCCAATGACGTTGTTGCAGGTTCAACTCTTTTTGTTAAAAGATATATTGGAGACTCTTGTCATCTGTAAATATATCAAAATGAACACCATATAAATAATTTCTCCAGATCTTCAATGCATGCACAACTGTAGCCAACTCTAAATTATGAGTTTGGAAATTCTTCTTAGGCTTCCTCAATTGCCTCGAGGAATAGGCAACCACCTTTTCGTGCTGCATCAGAACACACCCTGACCCAACACCTGAACCGTCACAATATACAACATAGCCCTCTAAGCCTTCTAGAAAGGCTAATATTGGTGGAGATGTTAGTTTGTGATTCCGTTCCTAAAAACTCTACTCATAAGCCTCGGTCCACTAAAACTTAGCTTCCTTCTGAGTTAAACTCATCAATGGTGTCGATAGGGTAGAGAATCCTTCCACAAACTTTTGTAATTCCCAGCTACCCTAGTATGTTGTGATCTTTGGCTAGAGTTGTGGATCTAGACCAAGTCTTCATAACCTTTATTCTTTTAGGGTCAATTTGATGCCTATGTCTAACACAATGTGGCCCAAGAAAGCTATGAAATTCAACTAGAACTCACATTTAGAGGACTTCATGTATAACTTATGATCTCTGAGTACCTAGAGTACTGTTTGCGGATAATATCTATGCTCAGCCTCTGAACGTGAATATACAAAGATATCATCAATAAATATTATCACAAATAGATCTAAGAATGGCTTGAATATACTGTTTATTAGCTCCATAAACACTACTACGGCATTCATCATTCCTAAAGACATCACCAATAACTCAAAGTGGTCATATCTGATTCTAAAACCAGTCTTCAAAATATCTTTATCCCAGACTATTACTTGATGGTACCCTGATCTCAAATTAATCTTCGAGAAATATCTGGCACTTTTTAGCGGATCAAACAAATCATCTATCCTTGAAAGGGGATATTTGTTCTTAATAGTAATTTTATTCAGCTACCGATAATCTACACACATTTATAGGGAGCCATCTTTATTTCTCACAAACAAGGCTGGCACGCCCCAAGGCCAAGCACTAGGCCTAATAAAGACTTTATCCAGTAAGTCTTTCAATAGATCCTTCAACTCCTTTAGCTCAACAAGGTCTATTTTTAAAGGAGGAATAGATATGAGTTCTATATCTAGTAGCACATCAATGGCAAAATCAATTTCCCTTTCTGGTGGAATACCAGGGAGCTCATTTTGAAATACATTCCGTAATTCACTAACAACTTGAATAGACTAAAGCTTCAGGGATTCTTTCTACACATCTCGAACTCTAATGATATGATAGATATAACCCTTTGCAACTACTTTCCTTTCCCGAAAATAAGATATGAACCTACCTTTAGGCGCAGCTATAGTGCCCTTCCATTCTTTAACCGCTTCTCTAAGGAAATGGAATCTATCAATCATTGTTCATCACTCAGCATTGGCATAACACAGTAAGATCCAATCTATGCCCATAACTATATCAAAATCATTTATCTCTAGCTCTATCAAGTCTACAAAAGTCTGGCGGTCAACAATTTCCACTATACAACCACGATACACTCTCCTAGCAATTATGGATTCAACAGTAGGTGTACAAATAGAAAATGGCTGCCAGAGCAATTTTGTTACTACATAAAATTTCCTTGCTACAACAGTGTAACATAGGACAAAGTGGAGCTTAGATCTACCAAAGCATATACCAAGTAGGAACAAACATTTAGTGTACCTGTCACAAAATCTAGCAATAACTCAGAGTGCTGTAATCCTACTATTGTATACATGCAGTTCTGAACATTGCAAGAACTAGATGTTCCTATTCTGCCTCTACCTCTACCTGCTAATATTTGGGGCCCACTTATTGTAGAAGGTGCGGACGAATATGACCCTACTGATAATTCGGTCTGCTGACCCCTATCACCCTGATTTCTAGTAGAGAAATCCCTCATCATGTGACCCTCCTATCTAAAAAAGTAGAAATTTGTGGAACCATATCTGCATCTCCAAAAATGCCTCCTGCCACAAGTAGTACACCGCGGTGGGGCTAGTGTTATTTGATCTGAGCCTCTCTGCTGCTGCGAACCTGATGCTTGTGAACTCTCTCATAGACCTAACTGTCCGCGATGATCCGACCTGCTACCTTGTTGTTGTTGGGGTGAATTCCTAGATGGCCTACCTGAGAATTGGTGTCACCTTAGGACTCTACAAGTAAATGAGCTAATCTAGCCCTTTTGTTCGAGCCTCTATCTACCCTCTCGGCTACATGTTGTCGGTGCCTGACCTCTTTTATATTATAGGCAAAGGCCTCAATCCATGATATATCCATGCCCTCTCAGAATGTATCTGTAGTACAATACTCAACATACTCTAGATCAAGACTTGCTATGAACTGGTATACCCTAGCTGGCATTGTAGCGAAAAAGGTTGGTGCATTTATAGCTAAGGAATCAAATCTCAGTACATACTCTCAAACACTCATCCATCCCTGCTCCAGACATAAAAATTGATCTGCCTTGGCCTCTCGAATCTCTCATAGTAAATAGTGATCTATAAAAGCCTTAGAGAAATTAGATCAGGTAGGTGGAGGTACATCACTCTCTCTAGATCTCTCCCAGCTTTCATACTACAGAAAAACTAAATCTCGTAGTTGCAACACAACTAAACCAATTGATTCTATAACTGAAGCATGCATAACTCTGAAAAATCTATGAAGCTAGTCAAGAATATGTTAAGGGTCCTCTCTGCGATCTGTCAATATAAATTATGGAGGATTCAAAATAATAAACTCATGAACCATCAAACTTCTGGGTCCCTTAGAAAGCTCGGCAACCTCTAGTGCCACTGGCTATCGCTGGGCTAACATAATCTGTGCCAACATATAAAATGCACTCCTGACATCCTTATATGAAGGAATAGGAGGAGTTGGACATTATGCTGGCTAGTTTGTAGCATTCAGAGGCTCATGAGGTAGTGGAGAATGCTGAGGGGATCGAGAAAATATCTCCCCTTTAGCCTCAGCTGTGCCATCTCTACTCATGGTACTCTATTAGTACTCTTTCCTGCTGAAGTGCCTAACTCTCAGCCAACTATAGTCTATCATGTATCAAGCATCTCTGTAGACAGAGAATAAGAGTAAGCTTAGGGACTCAACCCCACAAGACTCGGCTTTACAGAATGAGGGGGGCAAAAGAAGAGTAACCATCCTATTATTCCTGTAGCACTCTACATATAAAATTTGGTGCACAACACATTAACAAACAACACTCTACTATACACGGCTTGTAGACTCCCTAAGATACGGTGTTGCTCCGATACCAATTTTGTTACACCCCACCTCGAGAGATGTAACTGGCAACTAATGAAAAATTTAGCCTAGAGCTAACTTAGGCTCATCTGCATACTAGCAACACATAATTAAGAACACAATCAAGTACATCTTGGCTTAAAGAAGACCTTGGCCGACAAAGCTGCAATATAAACACTTGTGCAGATGCTCAGTGGACCCATTAGTTCACGATAATCAAACATCCTATGCAGGCTAATAAGACCACCATATTTTCTAAATATGATAAAGCATAAACATATATACAAGGGCCAAGGCAGCCAAAACTGCCTAGACAAAATAAGAAAGCCAACATAGCCAGTTGTGTACTCCTATACAATCCCATTGACTGCAAACCTCTAAAGAGTAAATACTTGGATAGGATAGGGCCCCGTTCTACCCAAAAAGAACTATACAACAAAAGATAGGAAAATATCCAAAGCATGGCAACTCCGAAAGAGAGAAGCTGACCAATGTCTTAAGCCTAAACTACTACTGAGGAGGTCATTGAATATGTCTATTAGAACCTGTAGGCAAAAGTGTAGTGCCCCCAAGCTCAATTTTCAATAAAATAATGCACCAGATATGTGAGGCAATAATAATAAGCTAGAATTGAACTGAAAGTAAGAACAAAATATAAATAACTGTAAGGATGAGATAATAACTTGAAAGATCTTATCAAGTTATATAGAAAACTAAACAGGCAATAATCAAACAAGTACCTAACCTGACCCCTGTAATCCTAATAGGTACAAACAAAAAACAATAACCTACTTGAGCACCATAAGCATTGGCTGGTACACCTCAATCTATAAATCCCTATTCATAAAATTGTAGCCCTGTTGGAAAGCATTAACTGTATCTTCAGCACACTTGGCTCCTGTATCTACGTTTTGAGCCTTCTAGACTCCTATAATTGCACCTCGAGCACACAGGGTTCTTCTTAGGGGCTTTATTGCCAACATAGGCATAATTGAAGTCCATGAGTAAGTAGACTTCAATGTGGCTCTACAGGCTTCAATATGGTCCTTCTAGACATTTTATAGCTTTTACAAGAAAAGTATAGCCCCATAAGCAAGGTAGACTTTCTAATAACGCTTCTAGATAGCCTGTATGTATAACATAGAGAGATAGGCTCCAACAATAACAACTGAGAAGATAGCTTAAACGATGAAGGAAACTTACTGAATAAAGTTTTGCTATAACTTACCTTAAACTGTAGAAAACGTAAACCAGCTGAGACATTACATCCAAGGGCATCAAGAGACAAACTTAAATCACACCTGCCAGAAAAAACACTACTAGAAATCCAACAATGAAACAACACAAAAATGAATTTTTACCGGCTAGTTCTTTAGGAATCCGATGGTATAAATCTAAAATAACCAACTAATAACCTCCAAAACCTTTTACATAGTATAAGAAACTAATAATACATGAATAAAGAAGCTTACTAAAGATTTCTTTGTATGGAAATTGCTAAAACTCACAAAAATACTAGCAAAACGAAAACAATATATGCTATTGATTGTTTGGGCACTAAAATTACCTAGGGGGGAAGGTTTCTAACATTATAGTAACTTAGAACATGTAAGGGAACCTTCCGAGAGAGTTTAGGATGAGAATCCTTCTAGAAATTTAAATATTGAACCAAGCAACCGACCAAAGGGACTTATATAGTCCTCCACTCCTTGGCCCATTTTGACGTGCCTGCTTGCGCGGTCTCACAAAAATGGGAATATCTCTCTTGTTTGAAGTTGTATTGGTGAACCATTTTGTGTGTTAGAAACTAGGCTCATAGACCTTTAATTTTATAAGTAGTAGGATCCCTAACTCCTTATAGATTGGGAGAAAATCTCCAACACATATGACCCAAATTTTTACGAATTTCTGAAAGAAACCTCCAATAACTCATGTTGATTTTTATTTTACAACTTGCTCGACCTCATATATTAACATATGATCATTGAGTGATTTGAACACCTCATAACATATACTTCATATGTTATTAAAAACTCTTCGCTCTATATCGAAAGTAAGAGTTTTCCACTTAAATTATATAGTGTTACAATCTCACTCCTTCGTAAGAGCATAAATCCAGATCGCAAAGTTAAGTACAAATCATAGTTTAAACTTATGATTCATAATTGTCTGAAATTTGTGAAAAATCACTAGCCTTTGAAACATGTTTTCTTATGTCTTACACCACTCAGTTGACTAATTTGGCTAATAATTTTTAAGGAATAGCTCCTAAATAAGTAGTGAAGAAGGGTCATAAGGTAAGTCCACGAAAAAGGTCTAGCCTTCAAGATCAACAAATAAATTCTAAAGAGGAATGAGAAGCACCAGTTACAAGAGAAAAGAGACAAAAGACAACCCCAAGTCAGTCACCTTTGTCATCCTCACATTCAGACTAAGTGGAGTCTACTGCCAAACAACAAATAATTCAGAGAATAACAGACCAATAAATGGCAACCCTCTGCCTCTCAGTCACAATAGAGAACAACTACACACAACAGGGGCAAGCCTAGTCTGTCCTCCCCAGCCAAGTCTTCCATAAAAGGATACCAAATATGAATAATCCAATGAAAGTGAGGACAACACACATAACATGAATAGTTTTCAAGAGTTAAGAGAGGTGAAGCATGGATAAAAATAAGTAAGATGTCCCGATTAGATTGTTAGTAGTTGGTGCCGAAAAACATATCTTGAGGGGTAGTAGAACGTAAATAGGAAACCTCAGAGTAGCATAATCGAGGAGAAAAAGATTAGCACAAATGGGTTGAACAACTACACAAAGATCATGGACCACCTTAAATTTTAGAAATGGGAATTTCTAGCTTGGTCTCCAAGAAAGTACTGTCCCATGTTGGTCCAACATTTGTTTGCAGCATATGGGGATATAGATGCATTTAGAAACAGTCACAACCCAAATCTGCATCCTAGATGCTACACAGTACTTAGGATCACAAGTCACCCCAAGCAAACCCATGGCATAGCATAAATCTATAATGCCTGAACTACTGTAAAAGACAATTAAGCGGAAGATGACTAAAGTAATAACCACATACTGAATAATAGAGAGCATCTGATAAATTACAGATATTATCTCAAATATTGAGTCTCAAACTGAATCTAACATATACTGTCTATAAGCCTTCTAAATGAACTGATGAGTTTCTGGGACAAACCCCAACTAACTCTAATGTATGAAAGTAGAATTGAAATAACAAATTTGAAAATGAAAACTCTGGCCCTCCGTAGATAAGGACTCAGTACTGTCAAAATGTTGGAAATCACTGTGAGAAAGTAGATGCAATACTGAGGTTGGGTACCTGAGCCTATATCATAAAACGATATATCACATGGAAATATGTTGTCAGTACATGGAATGTACTTAGTATGTGAGAAGTAAATACAACATACATCTACTAAAGACATGTGAATTGAATAGAAATAACATGAAAAGATCCTATTGAAAAATATAATTATAGCACATAGTCTGGCATATATGGGAATACTATGTTACACCCGATAATATACTATCATTTAACCAACGCGTGTAGGCATATGTTGAGAGTTTTGAAGTGCGACATATGCAAGAAAGGACTTGAGGAATAAACATACGAGCATGTTGTCGAGTGAGCAGGAGGTCGGGGCTGGAGGCAGGGCGCACCGAGCACCGCATCACGCGGCCATGCCTGTGCAAGGGTCGGTGCATCACGCCCGTATCTTGACACGATGGACAGCACGCCGCACCCCCTACCAACCACCTCATACATATATATATATTTTTCACGTTTAAATGAATCACTTCAAATAGTTCCAAAAGATTAGAAGAGCGACGTGAGCAACTATTTCATGTGATTTTTGCCGAATTATGCCATTAAACTCCATTCAAATGCAATTTTTTCGTGGATAACAAGTTTCACACCTACAGGGATCATTCCTAAAAAGTTATTTCTTGAAATTTCACTCGGATTGCCGGAGTGCGGCCAAGTAAAAGTTGTAGGAATCATTTCCAATTGAATCCTTAGTAGCTACAAGTGATAGGTAACTGTTTCTACCTTCTATACTCTCGAGAATTTATAAGCTTTCACCCGAATTAGATGAAGTTTTAGTTGTAGTTAATGTACTTGAAAGATACTTTTATTAATCATTTCCTAAAATAGCCTTATTCTCTTAATGTAAGGGCTAGAATTTTGTAGAATTACAAGCTTTAGGTTGGAACTGTTTGGACGAACAAAAACCGTCAATTGAGGTATGTTATGGCTAACCTCTTCGGCAAGTTATTCTAGTAATATAGTAATACGACCTACACCATTGTATGTAAGTTGCGAGCATGTATATTGTTATTAGCTGGTATAGATAGATTTGAGACTAAAGTGTAGTATTTCAGTTGGGATTGACCCCACCTAATATAGCCTTCCATTGGCCCACCTCAGGGTTTCTAGTTGTTTCATTGCTTACAAGGCTATAGATTGTTCAGAGGATCTATGTGATTATAGTCCATCCATGAATGTACTTCTTTTATTCCATAACGGCACTAGCGATCCTCCATCGAGCCTTGTGAGCTGAGGGTGCACTGACAGGAGCCCAGAGGGCGCAACCCCAGCTATAGGAGCCTAGCAGGATCAGTTACAAACTCAGAGGCCAGGTATGTTGGCTATAGTTTACCTATCGAATCATGCTGATCATGTTAGGTGTATATAGATTGATGTTTAGTTTCCAGGGCTTATGGGGGCACAATTAGGTTATTCTGTGTTTATTGTACCTTCTAGGTTTATGGGGACCAAGTAAGGCTCTTGTTTGTATACTTACTTGTTAGCTATACTTTAGATTGTGAGGCTATTAAGGTTGAAACTCTTATCATTCTATTTGATTACTGTCAGTTCTTTTATCAGTTCTATTCAGCTATTTTTATTACTTTCTTTTTTATTCGGTACATGTTGTACTGAAACCCATCTATAGGGCGATGCATATTTGCCTGCAGGTGCGGATAGATGTGTTTCAAGACCTACTTAGGAATCATCAAAGGTTAGCAGATCAGTCAACTTCTTTTCTTCAGAAAAAGGTTTGCTTATTTTGTTGTACAACTTTTGGGTAGGTTGGGGCCCTTTCCTAACAACTATTCCACTCTTATAGGCTTATGTGCTACAATTTTTAGTGGTTGGTAGTTGATGTCGATGTGGAGCCTAAGCATGTGATGTTTTTGTGTTGGCTGTGTGGGGCCTAGTTTAGCTATCAGTAAGTAGCCTTGTCGGCTAGAGTTTATATGACTGCCTATTTTCCTTTTGTTATGACTTAGACAACATGGTGGTGTTGTCATCCCATATGGGATCCCTTTATTATTATGATTGTTGTGTCAGCTATTTCTTTACTAGATTGTTGTGTGGCCTTGTCGACCTGAGGCTGTGTTTATAGCTGAGGTATGGCTATTCGTTTTCTTGATTCTGTGTTACAGGTAGGAGCTAGAGGTGCGTATGCCCAGCTAGGTCAGCTTTGGTCCCCATGTGGCATTAGGTGCCAGTTACACCTCCCAAGGTGGGGTGTGACAAACATGGTATCAGAGAAATGTCATATCATAGGGAGTCTACCAGCCGATACTAGTAAAGTCTTGTATATGGATATGTTATGCACCACATTTTATAGGTAAGAGGCTGTGGGGCATGATAGCATGGTTACCCTTCTTCCTTTTCCAATGGTTACCCTTCTTCCTTTTCCAATCGTGCTATAAAGCTATGTTGTACAGGGTTGAGTTCCTAATCTTACGTTATTTTCTTAGATATAAAGAAAATGTCTGAAACACGACATACTATGGTTGGTTGGGAGTTGGATACCACTGCAGGAGAGGGAACTAGCAGAGTGCCACCATTAGAGCTGACCCGACCTGAGGGCGAGAGGGCAGCCCTCCAAGAGCCCCTACGGAAGCCATTATGTTAGCACCACCCCAAGTTATCCCTATATCATTGGATTAGGAGTTTAGGAGCATGGTTTATATGCTAGCTCATATGATGGTTGGTCAATGCCAGCCAGTGGCACCAGTTGATGCTGAATCTGCTGGAGGACCCAAAAGTTCGAGGGTCCGAGAGTTTCTTGCCCGGAGTCCTCTGTAGTTTATAGGGACAGATGCGGAAAATATCATCAGTAATTCCTAGATTAGTTACAGAGGATATTTAATTTTATGCATGCTAAGCCTGCAGGGTTAGTCGAGTTGGCAGTATTTCAGCTACGAAACATAGCGGTGTTATGGTATTAGAGTTGGGAGAGGTCCCGAGGTAGAGACATACCTTCTCTGACTTGGTCCAGTTTTTCAAAGGCCTTCATAGAACAATATTTTCCTCGAGAGGTCCAACAGGCCTAGGTGGATCATTTCCTGCACCTGGAGAAAGGCAAGATAAGCGTTCGAGAGTATGCGATGAGGTTTGACTCTTTGGAAAGATATGAGTTAGCATTTCTGGATACCAGGTAGCCAGGGTACACAGGTTCATTATGGAGCTTGTTCCAGAGTATGTACAAACTTTTGTTACAGCTACCTTATGGGAGGATATAGACATTTCACACATTCGGGCTTTTGCTCAAAATATCGAAGGGATTAGGCAGCTTTATCATGAGGCAAAAAGAGTAAATCATGAGTAGTGCTGGAGGACCAGGGCCATTGATATGCAGGTAGAATTTTAGGGTGGACGTAGGCTGCAAATATCAAATAGGCCACATAGACCTTTACCTTAGTAGTAGAAGGGAAGTACATCAGATCATCGTGGACTGTCAGGTCCTAGCGAGAGTTCACGAGCGTTGGGTTCCCAGCAGTAGAGGGAATCAGATCAGAGTAGGCCTGTTGCACCGTGTTGTAGCATATGTAGTCATCGACATTTTGGAAGGTTTAGATAGGGCTTTACTACTTGGTATACTTATAGGTAAGAGGGTCATATGATGAGGGATTGTCCAACCTGAAATCAGGGTGATCGGGACCAGCAAAGCAGGTCCTCAGCAGGATCACATGCTCCAACACTTTTGACAGAGCACAGACCCTCAGGTCCAGCCAACAGAGGCAAAGGTAGATCAGGGGCATCCAGTACTAGCAATGGTCTAGATTTCTTATATGATCTACTAGGACGACAGGAGTCATAGTCTTCACTGGATGTTGTGATAGTTATGCTGGATGTTTCCTTTTACCCAGTTTATATTTTTATAGATCCAGGTTCTACCTTGTCTTACGTTACACCGCTAGTGGCACAAAAACTTGGTATAATACCAGAATTTCTTCAACGTCCATTTTCTGTATCCACAACCGTGGATGACTCTATTTTTGCTAAGAGGATTTATTGAGGTCGTACAATAGAGGTTGTTGGTCTTTAAACTTTAGCAATTTTTGTGGAGATAGAAATGATTGGTTTTGATTTAATTATGGGCATATATTGACTAGAACCATGTTAAGCCAATGTCGAGTGCTCGACCAGGATTTTTCAGTTTCACTTTCCCAGAGAGGTAGTGCGAGAATGGAAAGGCAATACAGCTACGCTAAAAGGTAAGTATATATCCTATCTTTGGGTGAGGAAGCTAATAGCAAAGGCCTGCATTTACCATATTGTTAGGTTTTGGGATATGTAAGAAGAATCCTTGACTCTTCAGTCCATTCCTATGGTCAGTGAATTTCCAGACGTATTCTTGGATGAGCTTCCTAGTATTGCCCCAGAGCGTAAGATCAATTTCTCTATCGACCTGCCTCCAGATACGCAATCTATACCCTCTATACTAAATGGATCCTACCGAGCTGAAGAAGATGAAAGAACAGTTGAAAGACTTGATAGATAAGGGATTTTTTGGGCCCAGTGCTTCATCGTGGAGTGTGTCGATTTTATTTGTAAGATAGAAGGATGGATCCCTACAAATGTGTATATATTATCGCTAGTTGAATAAAGTTACTATTAAGAATAAATATCCCCATCCAAGGATAGATGATTTATGATTAGCTTATAGGGGCAAAATATTTCTCCAAAATTAACATAAGGTCTAGGTATCATCAAGTGGGAGTCCGAGAGTATATTCTGAAGACAACCCTCAAGACCACGTATGGTCATTTTGAATTCTTTTTCATGTCCTTCAGATTAACAAACACCCGAGAAGTGTCTATGGATTTGATGAAGAGTATCTTCAGGACATATATAGATATGTTTGCGATAGTGTTTATTGATGATATTCTGGTATATTTATGCTTAGAAGCTAAACGTATAGATCATTTGTGAGTAGTACTCCAGGTCCTCAGAGATCACCAGTTATATGTGAAGTTCTCGAAATGTGAGTTCTGATCTTGGGCAAATTTATATGCCCAAGTGATACTCAAAAGTACCATTTTCGCCTTGTTTATCTATCAATGTGTATACATTCTCATGTAATTGGTAATAAAATGTGAATTTATACTAACCAACATGATTAGCATTGTTTTGCAGGTAAAATGTAATTTCGGGAAGCTAAAATGCATGTTGGAGGATATCGGGGATGGACTTGGATGCAAGCAAGGGACAAGACATTGGACAGCATGAAATAAAGGGGCTCCGCGATGGAGCCGTGTCACGCTGCCATCACGGAGGCCTTCTGCCTGGATCGGAATTTCGCCCAAATTCCAGAGAGGGTACGCGATAGGTCCGTGGCATGGTGGCTTGGCTCCGCGTTGCACGCTGTGCCACGTTGGGCTTTAATTCCTGGACACCCAGTTCCAGTGAAGGTCTGCGTCCGTAGTGTGTCACGGAGGCAGTGCTCCGCGATGCACTCCGTGACACGTTGCTCATTTTTCCAGGAAAAATTCCCAGCAGTATAAATAGAACACTTAGGTTCATTTTTCAATATTCTGACTGGGTGGAGCAAGAACGTGTGTCACAGGCAGTTGAGGGGACGAAAATATCAGGGTTTTTCTCTCTTTCCTTCTTCTTTAATTCAATTGCTTGTATGTTTAACACTCATTTAACGATGTTTAATCCACAAATGAGTGGCTAAATCCTCTTCTTGCTGAGGTTATGAACAATTGTAGTGAAATGGATTGTTGATCATAGTGGTTTTTCATCTTTTCTTCCATGTTGTTGTATTAATTCTTGTTCTTACTGCATTAATGTGTGGCCTACGTTAATGTACATCTAAAAAGTCTGGTTTCACTCGAGAGAGCAAGAAATTAGAAAGTTGTGAATTAATAGGATATGATCTTTACTTGATTTGGGAAAATTGGGAATTGATTTACGTTCAGGATAGAAATATACCTGAAAGTCGTATTAGTCAATTTAGGAACCGGGTTTGTATGGCTAGAAGATGAATTGCATTTGATCACAGAAATGTAGGTGGATGGTTCATGATTCTCAAGTGAGGTTAAATACAAGAGTTTTAATCTCTTGGCAAATGTTCTTGGCTAGCAACTGGAGGAAAAGATTAATCAAATTATGATGATAATTAATTTCATTACATGTTCGTTTAAGCTCAGCATGCTCTCATTGATAGTTCAGACTCACATTAGATAGTTATTTTACATTTAGCATAAAAATTATAAAACAAAATATCAAACTTTTGGTTACACTGTTGTCTGCACTTTTAGAATCGAAATATAGTACACTTGAGAAGATTGCACTTCATCCAAGTCCCTGTGGGATCGATACTTGGCTTACTAAAGCCACTTACTACTTGTTCGACCACGTGCACTTGCGTGTCATTTTATATACCCCAAAAATCACGCAAACAAATTTTTGGCGCCGTTGCCGGGGACTTGGCAATTGGTGAATTTGTTTTAAGTGTTAATTTACTGTATTTTTGTTTTCTTAGTGTTGACAACTTGGTCTTAGCCTGTATTTTGTAGACTTAATTTCTGTTGAACACTGGCAAGAGACAAGGAGCTGGTGGACTCGTATATAGAGCCAGAAAGAATATTTCACAGTAAACGGAGAGAAGCTCTACAAAGAAAGCTGCAGTTGCTCAGACAGACGATCATGGAGCAACAACATAATCCACCGGTAGTCTGGGCAGTGTTTGTGCCTGAAGAAGTAGCAGCTCGGCCGGTTCGCGAGGTGGCAATCCCACATGCTAATAATGTCACATCTAGCATCCGCAAAACTGAGCCAGGAGGGAGGTTTGAACTTAAGCAGAATATGGTGCAATTGCTGCACACTAGCGGGCAGTTTACCGGTCTCCCTCATGAAGATCCACAGCAGCATCTCCAAAATTTTTTGGAGATAAGTGACACTTACATCCCCGCTGGAGTGTCATCAGATTATGTGCGGCTTACATTGTTCCCATTTTCTCTATTGGGAGAAGCCAAGAGGTGGTTGAAAGCTGAGCCACCGAATTCTATTTCTACGTGGGATGATCTTGCAAGGAAATTTTTAATACGATTTTTTCCCTCCGGTAAAACAGTAAGACTTAGAAGTCAAATTCTAAGTTTCAAACAAAGAGAGGGAGACAATTTATATCAGGCCTGGGAGAGATTCAAATCCATGTTGCGGGATTGTCCTCATCATCATCAGTCCAATGATGTGCTGGTGCACACTTTTATAGAGGGTTTGGAACCCCACACCAAAATATTGCTAGACTCAGCAGCTGGAGGACAAGCATTGGAGAAAACTTATGAGGAGCTATATACCTTGTTGAACCGTATTTCACAGGGCAATCCAGAATGGAATGCTGATTCATCAAGAGGCGGGACAAGGAAAGCAGCAGGAGTGCTAGAAGTGGATGGGTTTACAGCTATTGCTGCACAGATAGCTGCATTGCAAAATCAACTTAACAGCCACTTCAGCAACATGACAATGAACCAGCCTCAAGCCACAGTGAATGTTGTGCAGCAGATATGGTGTGAAGTGTGTGGAAGCAGTAAGCACTCAGCTGAGTGTTGTGGAGCCAATCCTGACTCGGTAAACTTTGTGGGAAATGCGCAAACGAACCACCAACAGTATGGTAATAGCTACAATTCCAATTGGAGGAATCACCCTAATTTCTCATGGGGTAGCAACAACCATCAGGGGCAAAGTTCGGGTCAGGGTGTGCAAAGGAACCGAGGAGGGCAGCAGAATTATCAAGCACAATTCAGAAACAACAATGCACCTCCTCCACCACCATCACCCAGCATTGAGGAGATGTTCAAGACCATGATATCTAACCAAGCTCAATTGCAGGCTGACTATGTGAAATTGGCAGCCGAAGTGAAAAACAACCAGTTAGCTACCAAGGCACTTGAATATCAATTTGGGCAATTTGCTGGGGCCCAAAACACAAGGCCTAGAGGAGGACTTCCGAGCGACATAGATCCCAATCCCAAGCAGGTGAATGTAGCGACCACAAGAAGTGGTTTGTAGTAGAAAGAGGTGGAACCAGAAAGACCACCTCAACAATCGGGAGCAGCAGAAGTTGAGAGGGAGCAAAGTACTGAGAGGGGGAAGACTAAGGAAGCTGAATCAGAAAGACCTCCACCCCCGTTCCCTCGACGATTAAAGAAACACAAGGAGGAGGCGTGTTTCAAGAAATTCATGGAGGTGCTGAAACAGGTACATATTAAGTTACCTCTTGTTGATGTTTTGCAGGGAGTGCCAAATTATGCTAAGTATATAAAGGACATCGTGGCAAACAAAAGTCGGTGGACTGAGTATGCTACGGTGGATCTAACGGAGGAGTGCACTTCCCGGATTCAAAATAGACTGCCCACAAAGCTCAAAGACCCTGGGAGCTTTACTATCCAGATTACTATTGGGCAGAGCATCCGAGCTCGTGGATTGTGTGATTTGGGAGCGAGCATAAATTTGATGCCTTCATCGGTATTCAGGAAGTTGGGTCTAGGGAGTCCTAGACCCACAACAGTAATCTTGCAATTGGCGGATCGATCCTTAGCCAGAACTGATGGCATTGTGGAGGGTGTTCTGGTGCAAGTTGGCTCCCTAATTTTCCCGATAGATTTTGTCATGCTGGACTTTGAACCAGATGCGGAAGTCCCATTTATTTTGGGACGTCCTTTCTTGGCGACCGGGAAAGCACTAATTGACGTAGCTGCGGGGCAGCTAACAATGCGAGCACACGATAAGGTGGAGGTGTTCGATGTGTACAAGGCACCCAAGCTCCCGATGGTGCACGAAGAACTCTCGGTGATCAATGTGATTGATCAAGGCAATGATGAGCAGATTAAGGATTCACGGGAGTTAATGGGAAAACCACCGGATCGGTGTAAGCACTACTGGGGGGAGGACGGTGATCGAGAGAAATCGTCCATCACCCTAGAGGACAACTGAGCTTAACGACGTCGAGCTGCAACGGTACATCAGGCGCTGCATGGGAGGCAACGCGTGAAAAAAATTTTCTTTCTTTTTGTAAATTGTAAATAGATTTTTCTTTTTCTTTTTTCTTGATTTACTACAAAATTTTTTGTTTTAGTTTTTGTTTTATTTGTATTTAGAGTGAAACCTATAATTCTAACCAATTTTGTATAGTGAGATGAATTTCAGGTCAAACAGAGGAAAATACGCACGAAATCACAAAGGAAAAGTCGAGGTATGAAAATTAACAAAAGGTGGCAAAACAGTGAGCTGGGGCGATAGCTCCGTGTCACGGAGGTGGACCTACGGGTTACCTCCGTGACACGTTGAGGTATAATCTGGATTTTTTAAAAATTTCCAGAACAGGATCGCGATTGCTCCGTGTCACGGAGGCAGTGCACCGCGATGCACTCCGTGACACATTGCCGTGTATATCGCGACGGGTCACACCGGGTCGCCGGGTGACCCGCGCGATTTCCCTACTTTTTAACCCTGAAAAACCCCTTCCTTTCCTTATTTTTCAATCACTCCGCGACCAAAACCCCCCAAAAACCCATCCCCCTTCATCGTGACATGGAGGAGGCATACAAAATCATCAAATTTGCATAATTTCTTCAACTTCAAGGTATGTTCTTCGATTCCACCTCAATTCTTGTCGATTTTCTTTGATATTGAGCATGTGAGGTGAGCTAAGGTTGCCCTAAGTAGAAATTAATCATGAATTAAATTTAATTGTTGTTGATGAATGTTCGGAACGTCGTTATGATTGCTTGAACTTGTCAATTGCATAAATTAATCGAATTTGCTTGATAATATCATTTCTAGGGCTTGTTTTTGTATTTGCAGTTGAAAATGTAGTGAACTTGTGAGTTTCATGCCGGGATGTACATGTTGAATGAGATGAGTCGATGTACTAATTGTTAGGATGTTAATAAAACAACGGATTCTCGAGTTAGAGGAATATTGAAAGTTGTAAGAATTTGGTTGGTTGTATAGGTTCGTGTAGATAAATTTTTGTTGTTGTTTTCGTTTCTTTGTTTTTCCTTGCTAAGTGCGATGGGTAAAATGTTAGCAATCGTAGTGATTGTGATTAGCTGTACGAAGTCTGAGTAGTACGCAGAAGATATATCGTCGAATTCTTCCAATGCACTAAGCATGATTGTATAGTGGGTTATTGTGTGTAAATAAGTATGATCTTGCCGTATTGTTGTAACTGTAGCTAAGGACTAAGTGTGGGGTAACCTAGCTTAACCCGACCTTAGCCGAAGTTAATATCCGTTAGCTTAACACTGATCTTGTCTACTTGGGTTGATAGGTAAAATGGCAAGCAGGCAAGAGAAAGGGAAAGGCGCATCAACTTCGGGCGCCAGAAGGAAGCGAATCAGACTGGGCACAGCAGTCCCAGCAACACCAGCAGTTCCACGCGGCCAACGCCGCCAATACGGAACAAGATGGGTGACGGATGAGGGGAAAAAGTGGTATGCAAAGCACAAAGAAAACAAATATTTCCCCGAGGAGCATATAGCACGGGAACCATTGGCACAGGAGTTCCCTAGGATGGTCCACCGGATCGAGGCAGCTGAGCTCAACTTCATCTTTGAAGAGCCCAAGGAATGTAACTTGCACTTTGTTCGGGAATTCTATGCCAACTGGAACCCGACTATCAGAAGTCACACCATCAAAATCAGAGGGTAAATAGTCACCTTGGAGCCCCACCACCTCAATGCCATCGTACGAGCGCGGGACACAGACGCCCATGTACTCCGACAGCTGAACATTAACCCACCATATGCGGACATCAGACCCACATTGTGTGGGACTCGATCGACAGCTAGATGGAGCAGACACAAAGAGAGGGGCTACCACCAGACTTTGCCCTATTCATAGATGAACAAGGAAGCCAGAATATGGCTGAAGATTGTATGTTCTTGCCTAATCCCGGGGGTACATACGACAGATGTAAGCCGGGATCATGTATGCCTAGTGTACGCCTTGATGAAAGGGCTGGAGATCAACGTGGCGGCGGTGATTATCTTTGCCATGAAGAGAGCCCGGTTGCATCAGGGGCACAGGTATGGCTTTGGTGGACTACTGACCACCTTCCTCAGGGGCCTAGATGTCGAGGAGGAGGCCCTTGACTATATCCCGCAGATGGAGCGGCGGGCCTTAGATGTTACTAAAACTAAGGCTCCTGGCACCACCCACGAGCCAGTGCTTACACTTGGCGAGCGACATGCTCGTGATGATCAGTATATGGCTCGAATGTATGGGATGCAGATGCTCCAGCTGAGGATAGGCGGGAGGCCGGTGACAGAGGAGGATCTATGGCAGCTCGAGCTAGACTACCCCTTCGGCGAAAACGCCAGGGCTCTATGCCGAGTGGGGCCAGCATTTGTAGAGCCCACGGATGATGACGTCCCAACAGACGAGGAGACATGTCGGGAGGACTCTGATGTGGAGTCCGATGAAGACGATGGGGGTGATTCAGACATGGGAGATGAAGCAGCAGCACCCGATGAAGAAGTGGAATACTTTGACTGATCAGGGAGTTCCACCACCCGATTTTGTGCTTTTTTAATTTTTATGAACACTGGGGACAGTGTTCGAGCTAAGTGTGGGGTGGGAGTAGTTAGGTGCTGGGCTGTGCTGTTTTGTATGTATGCTCTAATCTGTTGTCTTGCATGTGAAATTTTGTTGTTCCCTGTGATTTGTGAATTGTTAAAGTGTTGTTATGTATTGTAAATTTATGTGAAATTGATGTGTGTTGCTGAATGTTGCTAGCTGATTTTGTACATATTTTTGTTATCAAAATGATCGATATTTTTAAAATTTAAACATACTTTTTCTATCGAAATGATCGATATTTTCGACATTTTTTACTTCTTGGGTTTCTCGGCGTTTGTTTTCGGTTCTTTTACCGAGAATGGTCCTATTGAACCGAAGTCATAGTAGTGACCATTCCCTATGATGGATGGATGACGACCATCTTAAGGGAAATGTAGTCGTTAGGAGTAGTTTTTTCATTTATTTTTTCAATTTTTTTCTTTGGTGTGTTGCATCCCAAAACCTGTAGTTATTGTATGGTTGCGAAATTCTGGTTGCGTGTTGTACATGATATTTAAAATGCAAAGATGATTCGTATGAAAGCATGCAACTTTGTAAATATTTTGAGATACCTAGGCCATAGAGTTCGATTCAGTGTGATTGAGGCTTAATGTTTGAATTCCCATAATTAGCTGATTGAAGAGTCTGTGAATACATCTTGAATTGAGCATGTGCAAAAAGTGTGAAGTGAGGTGTTGTTATTCCATGCTATTGTGAAGTGTCTAGAACTTGCCTGGTGTGTGTACAAAACGAAATGAAGGAGGTGTATTGCAGGAAAGGATGTAGGCATTTCTTTGTTTTAACCAAGAATTTCTATTTTTCATTGTCGTACCCACCTTGATTGTATACCCTAGTCAGCCCGTTGAGCCTTTAGCCTATTAATTTTTCTTTATGTCAAAAAGTGTAAACCGAGCTTAATCCCTTCTTTTCATTAGCCGTAAATTCTATACAAAACTCTTAAGCGCTTAAGAAGAGAAAGTCATTTTCCCGAAATGTCAAAGAGTGAGAATGGTGAAAAGAAAAAGAAAAGCAGAGTGATAGAAGAAAAGAAAAGGTTGAAGGTGCACTTGCTATAAATAAACTATAATGAAGTTGCACGAATAATCTTTGTTGTTGTGTCAAGTGTGCTTAATACGATGGGCCAAACTAAAGAAAAACATCAAGAATGGGATGATGAAAAAAAGAAACAATGTCCATGAGTTGATGGGATGTGTTGAAAAGGCGCTTAAGGATGCTAGTGGCTATTATTGGCTAACCCAATATTTACTAGTTCCGTAGCTTCCATTACAACCAGTTAAAGTCCTATGTGATCTTACATCACACTTCTTTATATTAGTGGAGTAATACACTAAGGGCAAGCTTATGGGTCATGACATGATGCATGTGAATTCTGTTGGGAGAGAGAGCGAAATTGTGTTTACATGCCCCTGCTTAAATTTTTGTGAGTCATATGAGCAAAAAGGGGAAGATTCTCTTGTGTTGTGAGGGCACATGCTTGATGAGAGATTAATTTTCGTGTCGGATATCTTGATCAGCTGATTTGCATGAGTTTGCCAAAATCGAGAGTCGATTCTTAAAGTCTAGGAGGTCTTGATGTATTGAAGGTCATTGCAATGATAGGACCAGGCATGTTTTCTTGATGATTTGCTGTATTGAATAATCGGTATGACCGTAGCCTAAATTGTCGAACCAAAGTAGCGAGGTTGGGATGTAAATTGCATGAAGTGTAGGATTGTTGTTCGAGGACGAACAAGGATTTAAGTGTGGGGTAAGTGATCTTGGGCAAATTTATATGCCCAAGTGATACTCAAAAATACCATTTTCGCGTTGTTTATCTATCAATGTGTATACATTCTCAAGTAATTGGTAATAAAATGTGAATTTATACTAACCAACATGATTAGCATTGTTTTGCAGGTAAAATGTAATTTCGGGAAGCTAAAATGCATGTTGGAGGATATCGGGGATGGACTTGGATGCGAGCAAGGGACAAGACATTGGACAGCATGAAATAAAGGGACTCCGCGATGGAGCCGTGTCACGCTGCCATCGCGGAGGCCTTCTACCTGGATGGGAATTTCGCCCAAATTCCAGAGAGGGTACGCAATAGGTCCGTGGCACGGTGGCTTGGCTCCGCGTTGCACGTCGTGCCACGTTGGGCTTTAATTCCTGGACCCCTAGTTCCAGTGAAGGTCCGCGTCCATAGCGTGTCATAGAGGCAGTGCTCCGTGATGCACTCCGTGACACGTTGCTCGTTATTCCTGGAAAATTTCCCAACAGTATAAATAGAACACTTAGGTTCATTTTTCAATATTCTGACTGGGTGGAGCAAGAACATTAAGAACATTACAGGCAGTTGAGGGGACGAAAATATCAGGGTTTTTCTCTCTTTCCTTCTTCTTTAATTCAATTGCTTGTATGTTTAACACTCATTTAACAATGTTTAATCCACAAATGAGTGGCTAAATCCTCTTCTTGTTGAGGTTATGAACAATTGTAGTGAAATGGATTGTTGATCATAGTGGTTTTTCATCTTTTCTTCCATGTTGTTGTATTAATTCTTGTTCTTACTGCATTAATGTGTGGCCTACCTTAATGTACATCTAAAAAGTCCAGTTTCACTCGAGAGAGCAAGAAATTGGAAAGTTGTGAATTAATAGGATATGATCTTTACTTGATTTGGGAAAATTGGGAATTGATTTACTTTCAGGATAGAAATATACCTGAAAGTCGTATTAGTCAATTTAGGAACCGGGTTTGTATGGCTAGAACATGAATTGCATTTAATCACAGAAATGTAGGTGGATGGTTCATGATTCTCAAGTGAGGTTAAATACGAGAGTTTTAATCTCTTGGAAAATGTTATTTGTTAGCAACCGGAGGAAAAGATTAACCAAATTATGATGATAATAAATTTCATTACATGTTCGTTTAACCTCAGCATGCTCTCATTCATAGGTAAGACTCACATTAGATAGTTATTTTAGATTTAGCATAAAAATTATAAAACAAAATATCAAACTTTTGGTTACAATGTTGTCTGCACTTTTAGAATCGAAATATAGTACATTTGAGCAGATTGCACTTCATCCAAGTCCCTATGGGATCGATACTTGGCTTACTAAAGCCACTTACTACTTGTTCGACCACGTGCACTTGCGTGTCGTTTTATATACCCCACAAATCACGCGAACAAGTTCTAGTTAAATTTTGTAGCTTTCTTAGGCCATATTATGTCAGATGTGAGTATCCTGGTTGGCTCGTAGAAAATTGAGGTAGTAAAGACTTGGCCAGCACCCACAACTCCAACAGAGGTTCGTAGCTTCCTAGGGATAACCGTGTATTATAGAAGGGTTGTGGAAGGATTCTATGCCTTATCAGTGCGGTTGACAAGGTTTACTCAGAAAGATGCTACATTACACTAGATCGAGGTTTGTGAGCCGAGTTTCCAGGAACTGAAAAATAGATTTACATCCACACCAGTATTAGCCTTACTTGAAAGCTCAGAGGGCTACATTGTGTACTGTGCTGCTTCAGACATTGGATTGGAGTGTTCTGATGCAGCATGGCAAGGTGATTGCCTATGCTTCGAGGCAGCTTAGGAAGCATTAAAAGAATAATCCTACCCATGATTTAGATTTGGCTGTAGTTGTTCATTCCTTGAAAATATTGAGGCATTATTCATATGGTGTTCATGTGGATATCTTTACGGATCAAAAAAGCATCCAGTATATCTTCACGCAGAAAGTGTTGAATTTGGAGTGGTGTCATTGGCTAGAGTTGTTGAAAGACTATGATGTGAGTTTCTTATGTCACCCATGGAAGGCTAATATTGTAGCCGATGCCCTTAGCTTCAGATCCATGGGTGGCCTAGCATATTTGAGGCAGAATAGCGGGAAATGGATCGAGAACTACACCAGTTAGCCAACCTAATGATCTTAGTAGTAGATTTAGAGGATAATGAGGTTGCGATCCAGAATATGGTTGTGTCATCTCTAGTTGTGGAGGTTAAGGAACGACAGTATGAAGACTCTAGCCTAGTGTAGCTCAGAGACAAGTATCAGTAGGGTGAACTATCGACCTTTGAGTTAATGGGAGATGGTGTCTTGAGATATAGAGGCCGACTCTATGTTCCAAATGTAGAAGGGCTTCGCCAGTAGATTATAGCTGAGGTATATTATTCTCATTACTCTCTTCACCCAGGTTTGACAAAGATGTACCATGATATAAAGGAGATATATTGGTGGCATGGAATGAAGAAAGGTGTAGCTAAGTTTGTAGCACAATGCCCTAATTGCTAGCAGGTGAAAGTTGAATATCAGAAACCTAGTGGACTGACTTAGGAGATAGTCGTACCTATGTGGAAATGGGAAGCAATTAATACGGATTTTATTACTAGGTCACCTCGCATCAAGCGTAAATTTGACTCCATTTGGATCATTATCGATAGATTGACTAAATCAACCTATTTCTAGCCAGCGAGGACTATATTTTTGGCCGAAGATTATACTAAGTTATACATTAAGGAAGTAGTCCGACAACATGGCATCGCAACATCTATTATTTCTAATAGAGGGGCACAATTCACAGCTAGAATCTTGAGTCAATTCAGAAAGGTTTAGGGATCCAAGTTAATTTGAGTACAACATTCCATCCTTAGAAAGATTGCCAGGCTGAGCATAGGATTCAGTCACTCGAGGACATGTTACGGGCATGCATGCTAGACTTTGGAGGGAGTTGAGATAAGCATCTACCCCTTATTGAGTTTGTGTACAATAACAGTTATCATTTCACTATTCAGATGGCACCTTATAAAGCTTTATATGGGCAGAGATGTAAGTCCCCCACAGGATAGTTTGAGGTAGGAGAATTAGGGTTGATCGGAGCTAATATGATACATCAATCAGAAGAAATGGAGAAACTTATTAGAGAGCATTGACTAATAGCCCAGATTCGTCAGAAGTACTATTTCAATATTTGACGTAGAGACTTAGAGTTTGATGTTGATAATTGGGTATTTCTTAAGGTTTCCTCTATGAAGGGCATAATGAGATTTGGCAGTTAGGGAAAGCTTAACCCTAGGTTCATTGGCCCATATCGGATCCTTCGAAGGATAGGTTCGGTAGCATATGAGTTAGAACTACCTTCAGGGTTAGAATTTGTTCATCCAGTTTTCCACGTCTCAATACTACGAAAGTGCATAGAAGACCCCTCTCGGATTGTCATGATAGAGGATATTCATGTTACTAAACATTTTTCCTAGAAAGAGACTCCAGTTGTTATACTAGATCGGCTGGTTCGTAGATTAACGACTAAAGATGTAGCCTCTTTTTATGTCCTATGGAGGAACAGAATTGTAGAGGAGATGACTTGGGAAGATCAGGACGACATGAGGTCTGGATATCCTCACTTATTCTCGGCTTGACCATGACCGTACAGCTGAGATGAGACTGTTATTCAGGTATTGTTTTGCTGCTTATATTATCAGTATTGACTAGTTGTTCATTTTCATGTTGTGGAGTATTTTTTATGTTATCTTGTGAGACGTCTATGTTGGACTTTTCCGAGTTTCAGATTTCCGGATAGTCCATATTACAGAGGAGACTCTGCTGAAATTTTCACACAATGGTTAAATAATTAAGTCTCTTAAGTCTATGATTACATTCAAGGATGACTGTTACTAAATGGGGGATGATGTTACACCCCGTAAGTTTTTATAGTTTAATCAGTGCGTTCGAATGTATGTTGAGAGTTTAAGAGTAAGACTCATATGAGGAAGGGCTCGGGGAAAGAACATATGAGCATATTATTGAGCAAACAGGAGGCCAGGGCCAGAGGTAGGGCACACTGGGCACCGCACCATGTAGTGACGCCTGCGCAAGGGTTAGCGCGTTGCGCTCGTATCTTGGCGTGATGGGTGGCGAGCCATGATCCCCTTCCTACTACCTCATATATATATATATATATATATATATCATTAATATTTAAATGAATCACTTCTAATATTTTCAAAAGATTAGAAGAGCGACAAGAGCGATTACTTTGTATGATTTTCGCCGAATTACACCTTAAGCTCCGTTAAAATGCAAGTTCGTCTTGGATAAGAAGTTTTGGGTCGATGGGGAATGCTCCTATGGAGTTATTTCTTGAAATTTCTATTGGATTGTCGTAGCCTTGCCGAGTAAAATTTATAGGAATCACTTCTAATTAAGTCTTAAGCGGCTATAAGTGATAGGTAAGTATTTATACCTTCTACACTCTCGGGAATTTGTAAGCTTTCGGCTTAATTGGACGATGTTTTAGTTGTAGTTAGTGTTTTTGAAAGATATTGTTATTAGTCGTTTCCTATTTTTGAAAATGGTCTTACTTTCTCAGCGTAAGGGTGCAATTTGGTGGAATAACCGGCATTAGATTTGAACTGTTTAGGTGAACGAAAATCATTAATTGAGGTATGCTTAGGCTAACCGCTTCGGCATTTTATTTCTGTCGTATAGTAATACGACCCATTCCATTGTAATTAAGTTCCGAGCATGTATATTGTGATTAGATCCTATAGAAATATTTGAGATTAAGGTGTAGTATTTTGGTTAGGATTGACCCCACCTGATATAGCCTTCCATCGACCAACCTCAGGGTTGCTAGCTGTGTCATCGCCTACGGGGCTAGAGATCTCTCAGATGACCTCTGTGATGTCAAAAAAGACTATATTCAAGCTTACAAGGTTTTATTAGAGTACATCCACGAATGGACTTCTTTTATGCCATAACGGTATTACTTACCCTCCGTCGAGCCTTGTGAGCCCAAGATGCAGCCACAGGAGCCTAGAGGGCTCAAACATAATTATAGGAGCCTAGAGGGCTAAGTTATAGACCCAGAGGCTAAGTAGGTTTGTTATAGTCACCTGTCGAATCATACTAACCATGTTAGGGATATATAGATTGAACTGTACTTGCCAGGGCTTATGGGACCTAGGTAGGTTATTTTTTTTTATTGTACCTTCCAAGCTTAGGGGGCCAAGGTAGGTTATTCTATACTTATTGTACCTTCTAGGCTTATGGAGGCCAGGTGAGGTTCTTGTTTGTATACTTACATGTTCGCTATACTTCAGATTGTTAGGCTATTCAAGTTGAAACTCTTATCCTTCTTATTACTTATTGTCAGTTCTTTTATCAGTTCTTTTCAGTTATTTTATTACTGCCTTACATGTTCAGTACATATTGTGCTGACACCTATCTATGGGGCGCTGCATACTTGCCTGCAGGTGCGGATAGTCGTGTTTCAAGACATCCTTAGCAATCATCCAGGGTTAGTAGATCAATCAACTCCTTTTCTTCGGAGTTGTTAGATATAAAGGTTTGCTCATTTTGTTGTACAGCTTTTGGGTAGGTCGAGCTCCTGTCCCGACCACTGTTAAACTTTTAGAGGCTTGTGTACTACAATTCTTAGTTGTTTGTTGTTGCTGGCTGTGTAGGGCCTATGTATGTTATGTCGTATGTATTGGCCATGTGGGGCCTAGTTTAGCTATTAGTAAGCGTCTTTGCCGACTATAGTTTATATATGACTGCCTGTTTTCCTTTTCTTATGACTTAAACAACATGGTGGTCTTGTCGGCTAGCATGGATCCTTTTATTATTGTGACTTCTGGGTTAGCTGTTTCTTTACAGGTTTGTTGTTTGGCCTTGTTGACACAAGGCTATGTTTAAAGCCGAATTATAGTTGTTTTTTTTTCTTTATTCTGTGTTACCGGCAGGCACTAGAGGTGCATATGCCCAGTTACGTCAACCCAGGTCCTAGGGTGGATTTAGGTGCCAGTTACACCTTCAAAGGTGGGTCTTGACATACTATAAAAATGGATAAAATGAATTAGAGTCACGAGCATATCCTGACTGGACTGGACTGGACTGAGAACTCTAATTGTACTAGATTGTAGGAGAGCCTATAACTGATATATAACAATATGAGATAGACATGAGGATTGATGTATACACCCTATCCAAGATTGCCTACTGTACCTTGCCAGGGTATAGTGGTTGATCTGTGTGATAACTATCTGGGGGTCTATTCGGGCTAATAACCTATGGTGGCTTGTAGTTCCGGGAATCTGGGTGTGTTGAACCCTGGTACGCTCGGTGCTAATGACTACTCCCACTGAAAACCTAATTATATGTTGTGGTGCTGAAAGCTTGAAACTAATGTCCTAAGACTAAGTAAGAAGTACTTATCTGGAAGTGTTCTGAGAGTCTAAGGACCTGAAAGAAACTGTATTCTAAGACTTATTAGAGTTTCTTTATCTGAAAGTGTCGTGACAGTCTAAAGAACAATGAACATGCCGATAAACTGATACAACTGAATATACTGAGTACTGACAATGCTACAGAGACTGAACACACTAAAAGCATTGACTTTCCATGAAAGCATATGTGCTAACATCCATAATTCAAGTGAAACTATCATGATAATACAACATTTCTATTTGAATTCTAAATTATGCAAGTTTTATTAAAAAAATCATGTTAAAGATCAATTCTAGGAAAGGACATTGTGTGAATGACATCAAGACATGAATTCCAGCTAGTAATAGCCATGAAAGAATAGCATCATCAAGATTAAGGATTTCTTAAGCTGAATGAAAACCCTAGCTTCTAATTTTATACAGGGCTAGAAATTATAAAGTTTTTTTGAAAATAATTTGGGACAGAAGGGGAAAGGGAACCCTTGTAGAAGTCACATACCAGAACAAGAATCTCGGAGAATTATCTTGGAAATTCTAAGAAGAGATGGATGCCCTAATTCTTAGCTTGAGAGGAAAAACTCCGAACTCTACGTATTGTTCATGCACATCTAGGATAGAACGAGAGAAAATTATCGACTTAATACCCTCTAAACAGACCTCAATATGATGCAGTAAATAAGCTACGAGTGTAGGATTTCACGAAAATGCCCCCAAGTAGCTATTTCAAAATCTTAATATTCAGATCCAATGGGCCTCACAAATAAGTCATTGGTTGTGACTATGGCTCATTGGAACCTGTCTTTGGTTCTGCGCCTACGAAGTTATTTTCTAGACTACAACCAATGGACGTATTGGAAGACTCATTGGACGAAACAATATATCATTGTATCCTATCATAGTCACGCGAAGGATTTCGAGCAACATCTATACTTCTCCCAACGGATGGACAGAATGACAGGATATCTAAAACAATAGGTTGTTATTTCCATCTATTCTCATTGGAGAAATTCTAGAATTTTCTGAGTTTCCTCTAACGGCTTGTAACATCCCGAAAATCCTTGAGGTTAGACCCTGGAGTTGGATGAAGCTCAGTAGAAAAATCAGCAGAACTTGCCTCAGAACGAGTCAAAGAACGACTCGTTAGGAGACCTAACGGATCATGGGCTGACCCGTGAGGAACTATAAGAAGGGATGGCAAGCCTAGTGGTAACGCATGACCTGACGAGTCGTCTTGCCTGACAATAACTCATTAGGTCGTCATTGGGTGAAGAATAGGATCCTTGGGTTAAGTCTTAGCAGTGTGGTTGATGGAAGGAGTCGACGAGTCGTTAGGTGTGATAACAACTCGTCAAGTCAGTCATTAGAGTGGAGAAACTATGGCTTTAAAGAAACTCCAGTATACCTAATAGGCCTGACAACGAGTCATTTGAGGTGACAATGACTCGTCACGTGAGTCATGGCTCGAGTTCGGGTAGTTTCTCTAGTTTTCTCCAGGGGCGTTTTCATAAACTCCTATGCTTTCCACTTCTAAACTACGCCGTTTTTGGTACTATCTTGCATGTTTTTAAGGTTTTTCCTAAGCCTAATCTCTTATTCTCTCAAAATACTCTCTAAACCTCTTTCAAGTTCAAGGGTTTTAACAAGGTGTTCATCAAAGCTTCATGGAGAAATTTAGTGTGGGACTTCTTCTACCAGTCGTTGGAAGAAATGACGACCCATTGTATGGAACGTCATTTGCACTGCTGAGGCTGGCCTCCGGAACATAACCACAGATGGACAGGATGACTCGTCCTTTGAATCAATGGGTTGTTACATTAACTGTTGTCTTCCCCTTCACAAAATCTGTACCTTCTGACAACGAGCCTCACCTCGCCTCGTGGTTGCTTCCAATGATTCGTGGTCTTGATCCCTTACATGAACTAGAAATCTTGACAACCAAACAACGACCACTAACCACGTGTCTTCACTTCTCACCACGAGTCATTAGATGACCCGTTGTATCCCATCTGCTGAACACAGCCTCCTCCTATGCCTGTTAACAACGACTCGTTGCTTCGAAGAAAGAGTCACTGTGTCATTTGTTGCCTCCACTGCCACCCATACACCGTCACCATGACTGCATACAACGACCTTTGGTTTGATACAACGAGTCGTTACATGGCCCGTTATGGGTCTATTCTTAAGTACTTTTGGGGTATTATAATATCTCCCCTTGGGAACATTCGTTCTCGAATGTAGGAAAAAAGCAGAAAACATAAACATGCAATTATCATATGCAAATACTGACTATTTAGCCCGAAAGCTAATGGAATAACTACCTCCGATTCAAAATATACAGCTGGACTGAATTCGCAAATCACATACACACCCATATACATAAAGGAAACTTGTGTGCACGAACTAAACATGAAACTAAATAGAGTCATAGAGAAAAACTGATACCTCAGGTAAAAACTGAGCCGATAGAGAATGGTTGAGGGTATTTAGCCATCATATCCGCTTTGGCTTCCCACTTAGCTCCCGTAGCATGCTGATTTCTCCATAACACCTTTACTAAAGCTATTTCTTTGTTCCTCAGACTCCGAACCTTACAATCCAAGATTGCAACTGGAATTTCCTTATTATTAAGGCTATCTCTAACACCAACACTTATCACTGGGATAACTAAAGCAAGATCACCATAGCACTTTTTCAAGGCGATACATGAAAGGCGGAATGAACTGAAGATAACTCTGATGGAAAGTCCAACTCATACGCTACCTTACCAACTCTTCTCATAACCCGGTAGGGACCAACATAGAAGGGGCTGAGTTTTCCTTTCCTTGTGAACTGCATGACTCCCTTCATGGGGGACACCTTCAAAAATATCCAATCATCCACCTCGAACTCCAACTTTCTACTCCTCACATAAGCATATGACTTTTGACAACTCTAAGCGGTTTTCAGCCTATCCCTTATTAACTGAACCTTCATCATAGCCTCATGAATCGAATCTAGCCCTATCATAGCTGTCTCACCAACCTCAAACCATACGATGGGCGATCTACATCTCCGCCCATAGAGAGCCTCGAACGGTGCCATTTTTATACTTGAGTGATAGCTGTTACTGTAAGCGAACTCGATCAGGGGCAAGTGATGATCCCAAGTTCCTTTAAATTCCTTCACAAAGCCCTCAACATGTCCTTGAGAGTCTGGATTGTTCGCTATGCCTGACCATCTGTTTGCGGATGAAATGTTGTGCTGAGTTTGACCTGAGTCCCAAGCCCCTTTTGAAATGAACGCCAAAACTGAGAGGTAAACTGAGTACCTCGGTCTGAGTTAATAGACAAGGGCACTCCATGTAACCGCACCAACTCCCGTAAATACATTTTGGTATAATCATCTGCTGAATCTATGGTTTTGACCGGTAGAAAGTGTGCAGCCTTGGTGAACCTGTCAACCACCACCCAAATGGAATCGCAGAGTCGACGGGTAAGAGGTAGGCCTGTAATGAAATTCATATTAATCTCTTCCCACTTCCAAGTGGGAATGCTAATATCCTAAAGTGTGCCTTCCAACCTATGATTCTCGACTTTTACTTGCTTATAATTCGGGCACCTAGCTATGAATTCGATAATATCCTTTTTCATGTCGTTCCACCAATATATTTCCCGCAAATCATGATACATCTTGTTGGATCCAGGGTTGATAGAATACTTGGATCCATGTGCCTCATGCAATATCCGGCCCTTTAAATCATCAATGTCTAGAACACACAGACGACCTTGGTACTACAACACACCATTTCCCCTTTGGGAGAAGACCTCCACCTTTTGACTCCGAATGGCTTCTTTCAGCCTTACCAAAATCGAATCCTCATCTTGTCTATCTTTCACATCAGTCAACAATGATGATTCGGATGCATTTTTCACAACAACACCGCCATCTGTCGAGTCGACCAATCTAACTCCAAACCTTGCAAGTCGATGGACATCTTTCACCAACTCCTTCTTTCCCTCATCCACATGGGGCATACTCTCCACAGAGAGCCTACTAAGTGTGTTCGCTACCTTATTAGCCTTACTTGGTTGGTAAAAGATACTCATATCGTAGTCCTTAAGTAGCTCCAACCACCTATTTTGCCAAAGATTGAGATCTTTCTGCGTGAACACATATTGCAAGCTCTTGTGGTCCGTAAATACATCTACGTGGACCCCATACAAATAATGCCTCCATATCTTTAATGCGAACACCATCGCGGCCAACTCAATATCATGGGTCCGGTAATTCTTCTCATGGACTTTCAACTGTCTTGAGACATATGCTATCACTTTCCCATGATGCATCAACACACACCCAAGTCCGATTCTCGAAGCATCACAATACACCACAAAACCATCGGTACCCTCGGGTAGGGTCAACACTAGTGCTGAAGTGAGTCGAGTCTTCAATGCTTGGAAGATTTTCTCACAAGCCTCCAACCATTGGAACTTTACCTTCTTCTAAGTCAACTTGGTCAAAGGTGCCGAAATTGATGAAAAACCCTCTATGAATATTCGATAGTAGCCTGCTAGGACGAAGAAACCCTAAATTTCTTAAGGATTCACCGGTCTGGGCCAATTCCTCATCGCTTTAATTTTCTATGAATCTACCTTTATGCCCTTACTCGATACCACATGGACTAAAAATGCCACGAAGTCCAACCAAAATTCAAACTTGCTGAACTTTGCTTACAACTGATGATCCTTGAGGGCACTACTCTCAAGTGAGCGGCATGCTCCTCCTAGTCTCGAGAGTATATAAGGATATCATCGATGAACACAATCACAAGCATGTCTAGATATTGCTTGAATACCCTGCTCATCAAGTACATGAAAGCTACAGGTGCATTGGTTAGTCCAAAGTACATAAAAATAAATTTGTAGCGACTATACCGAGTCCTGAAAGCGGTTTTTGGGATGTCACTCTCCCGAACCCTTAGCTGGTGATACCCGAACTTGAGATCAATATTGGAGAAACACTTGGCACCCTGAAGCTAGTCAAACAAATCATCGATCCTAGGTAAAGGATACCTGTTCTTAATGGCGACCTTGGTCAACTGCCAATAGTCAATGCACATCCGAAGAGAACCATCCTTCTTCCGGACAAATAACACTGGTGCACCCTATGTAGACTTGCTCAGTCTGATAAAGCCATTATCTAATAGGTCCTTCAACTCCTTTAGCTCAGCTAGAGCCATTCTATTGGAGGAATAGAGATAGGCTACGTATTGGGTAAGAAGTCAATGCCGAAATTAATTTCCCTCTTAGGACGAACAACTAGCGAATCATCGGGAAACACCTCTGAATACTCACACAACACCGGTAATAACTGGATAGTCGGGATCTCGGACTCAACATCCTTAACCCTAACTAGGTCATACATGCAGCCCTTAGAAATCATTTTCCTAGCCTTAATATATGAAATAAACTAACTGGCTGGTACAACAGAATTACCCTTCCACTCCAAAATTGACTCACTCGAAAATCATAATTCCACTGCATGGGTCTTAAAATTAATCGAAGAATAGCATGCAGGCAACCGATCCATGCCCAAAATGATGTCAAATTCAGTCATAGTTAACTCTACTAAGTCTACGGAGGTGACCTTATGCAATACTGTAATGGGGCAACCTCTATACACTCGCCTAGCTACAACTTAATCACCGACTGGAGTAGAGATTGAGAATGATTCTGACAGGATTTCAGGGCTAACTCCAAAAACCACTAGCAATATAAGGGGTCACAAAAGAAAAAGTATCTCCTATATCTAACAAGGAATAAGCATCACTATGGAGGACTTGCAATATACCAGTGACCACATCTAGTGAAGCCTCTTACTCCTGGCGGGATACCAAAGCATAAAACCTATTTTGGCGCTGATCGCCTGCTACACAAGTTGAGGCACCATGCTGAGGAGGATGAGCTGCTAGAGCGACAAAACTTGCTGCTATCACACGGGCTCCACTGACCCATGATCTAGCTGAGGGGCAATCCTTATGTCTGTGTCCAGGGTTGCCACACCCGAAGTAAGCATCCGACCCAACTAAGCACCTCCCAAGGTGATTCTTATCGCACTCTGCACAAACTGGGAAATAGCAATCCATCCGCATGCTTCCTTGGCCCCTCGACTCTGAAGCTCTGCTCCTTAAATCTCCTCTGAATCTAGATGGCGTGCTGACCGATGATGGAGCTGGAGCGATAGACATGTATTGGGACTACTGATGTTGTCCACCCTCTGTCTTGACTTGAGAAGCCCCGCAGCTGTCGGTCCTAGCATTCTTGGACTCCCTATGCCTCCAATAGACCAACTACATCTGCTGAGCATGTAATATAATACGCGGAAAGTCAATATCCTGATTTGGCATGTCAATCCTGCAATCCATGTCCAAATAATCTACCACCCCAAGCACAAAACGACTCACCCCACCTCTTTGGTTTGCCACCAACTCTAAAGCATACTTGGATAATCGGTTGAACTCCATTGCGTTCTCCTGAACAAACTAGGTCGCCTTGAGCTCCCTTATCTCCCAAGGGAAAAACTGATCAAAAAATGTCGCGTGGAACTCTTCCCAACCTATCAGGCCTGCACCCACTGCCCTAGAATCTCTCCACTACTTGAACCATGTGTGAGCCACCCCTTTAAGATGATAGGAGGTCAAGTTAACACAGTCCCCATTGTTCACCCCCATAACCTGGGTGATCTTCAAAATCTCATTAATGAAATCATGTGGATCCTAGCTCACCTTCGAACCCGTGAACTCAGGAGGGCTCATCCTCAAGATATCCCTCACAACAAGCTGCCTCCACATTCCCGTTCTAAGGGTAATGCGCCACCATCTGATTATGAACTTGGGTAGCCAAAGCCTATGCCAGCATCTGAATCGCTGCCCTAAACTTAGCGTGGGAAGCTGGATCTGGTGCGTGCTCCTCATGAATGGGTGGGGTTGGCTGATACTCATCACCATTGGCACCCTCATGATCATTTCTATTACCATTTATTTTGGTGTTCACTTTGCATGGAGGCATGATTCTGCAAACGTGAATATCTCAAATTAGAAGGGTAAAGGACTTTCATCGCACGACATAGATCATAAAAGAAGGGAACATTTCCTATACGTCTCGTAGCCTCTTCTTCATAAGTGTGGTGCACTTCACACCCATGAAAAAGACTCTACTTAATGTGGCTTTTAGACACCCTAGGACATTTCAAACCTATGACTCTGATACCAAGTTTTTCACGACCCGAATGTAGTCCCAGATTGTAACACGGGACGAGGAGCCCCGAGAGACCCCAAGTCGACCCATGGCATGAGCATACATCTAATTTATTAACATAAGTGGAAGACTAAACATAAGGCATATCGGGAACATATCGAATCATGATATCAAACCAACAAAATAACTTAGACATACATGAGCTTAATTTTATACTTTGTCTAAAAGCCTCTATTACAATGATGGGTTGATTGGAAAACACCCCCAACTAGCCTGAACATGTACTGAAACATAAAGTAGAAAAATGTCTATCAAATAGCCCTCAGAACATGAGGATTCACCAATACGTTGAAAGAAAACTCTGAGATGATCTAAGGATGCGGATGATCCTGAGAGTTGGGTCTTGTATCATGTAACGATATAGCATAGAAAGTATGCATTCAGTACGTTGAATGTACCAAGTATGCTAGGTAAGTAAAACAGACATTTAAAATATTTAAAACTCATAAAAGATCATAAGAGTAGGGAATCTTGTTCATATCTTAAACATCATAACTTTACATAGGGCTTAAGGTTTTCAAAACATTCATAGTACAAACATTATCACAATCATAAGAGAAAAGCCTTACTTAACATAACTTGAGAAAAAATAAAAAATCATAAGCATTCATAAATCATGAGGAACCATGGAAGACTCTCTTAACCGACATACCCCATTTAAGCACACTTGAAGTCCGGCTTGTAAACCTAGTCGGGAGGCCGTTCATACCTTGCCAAGGGTAGAACCATTAAGGGTGTGATATAACCATGAAAAGGGCCAATTGGGCCAGGGATAGTCACGAAGGATGTCCTAACAAACCTACAGTGGCACGCAGTTTATGAGATCCAGGGCATAACCTGAGCCCCAAACTTACTCGATGTTCGATACTATTCCCAAAACATATATAGTGCTCATAGTATAACATACATGAATTAATGGGATAGTTAAATCATGATAATCATAAACATACTTGTACATACGTGAACTAGCCATGACATAAGGCCCGTGAGTCGGCCAACACATAATTCATGAATCATAAAGTTCATACATACATGTAGATCATTCATATAACTTGAAATTCATAAAAACCATGATGGTTAATTGATAAAATCTATGTCTTAAATCGTAATTGATGTTGGGCTTGTAAATATCATTAATGGAAAGTAGATCATAAATCGATTATCATGAGTCATGCATAATAAGGCTAAATTCAAAAGAAATTAAAATCGATAACATTATAAATAATTTAAACCATAAAAGTTTATCAAAAACCCTTAAGAGTATGATAAGATTAAAAAATCACAAAGCCCATTAACAATCATAAGCTTTTATATAAATCTACTTCAAAACAATATAAATTTTTTATAGAATTTTCATGAAATTTTAGAGAAAGGAAACACATATTGATAGCCTTACATACCTGAAAAACAACCGATTCTTAATCTCCCTTGAATGCCCAAGAAGGAAATGGAAGAATTTGAAGAGAAAAGCTTGAATCACCATATGATCACCTCTCTATACTCTTGCATGCATGAATGGGGACATAAAATAAATTATACCCCTAAAAAACCACCTTCCCTAAGCTAAAACGACGTAGTTTAGGGTCTCATAGAGTGGAAAAATTGAAAATGTCTTTAATGAATCTACCTTAAAAACTGTCTAGATTGGTCCAACAGGTGGCACTAACGGGTTGTTGGAAGGAACAACGACCTATTGTATGGCTAGTCATTTGCACTACTGAGACTGGCCTCCAGAACATAACCACAGATGGATAGGAAGACTCGTCCTTTGAATCAATGGGTCATTACATCGACCATTGTCTTCCCTTTCACAAAATCTGAACCTCCTGACCACGAGCCTCACCACGACTCATGGTTGCTTCTGACGAGTCATGGTCATGATCCATTACATGCACTGGAAATCTTGACAACCAAACAACGATAAATAACCACGGGTCTTCGCTTCTGACCACTAGTCATTGGACGACACGTTGTATCCCATCTGTTGAACCCAGCATCCTCCTTCGCCTGCTAACAACGGCTCGTTTCTTGAAACAACGATTCATTGTGTCGTCCATATCTGCAATGCCACCCAGACTTCCCTCACCACGACTGCATACAACGACCGTGGTTAGATACCATGAGTCGTTACATTGCCCATTATGTGCTATTTTTCCCAATTTCAGTAGTTTCCAACTTTTAACTTCTGGGTCTATTCTTAAGCACATTCGAGGTATTACAGAAAACTACAGAGTTGATAATTACTCAAACAATGTGTATTTGTTATTGACAACAACTCATTCGTTGAGTTGTTTTTAGACAAAATTTTCTGGTTTTTCATTCCAAGTCTGGGTTTGGTCTAACGAACTTTTTTGGTGTTACAATATATCCCCTTTGGGAAAATTCATCCTCGAAGGAAGGCTAAGTAATCTAAAATATTAGGAAAGAGTTGCAATCCCTGACTAAAGATTGTAAATTAATTACCGAAGGGGTCACTGACTACGAACTGAGATAGAGAAACTAACATAATTTTTGCAACTAGGTGCATATTAAAACATGAATAGAGCTGAAGTGTATGGAAATGAATGGAGTACTGAGGAGAAATTTAGTTCCTGATGCTGAAGTTGAGCAGGAAGGGAATAAGTGAGGGTATTTACCCATTATATCTACTTCTTCTTCCCATGTAGCTCCCTCAAAGAGCTGGTTCCTCTATAAAATCTTTAGTAACGTGACCTTCTTGTTCCTCGATTTACTAACCTGATGTTCTAGAATCTGAACCGGAACCTCTTCATAGGAGAAGCTATCCTTTACAGCAACACTCTCTAGAGACACTACTGAGGTCAACTCACTGATGCATTTCTTCAACAAGCATGGAAGACTGGGTGCACCGATTCTAACTCCACTGGAAAATCCAGCTTGTAGGCTACATTACCAATGTGTTCCAGGATTCTGTAAGGACCAACATATCTAGAATTGAGCTATCCTTTCTTTCTGAACCTTATCGAACCTTTCATAGGTAAAATTTTTAGATATACCCAATCATCCACATCAAACTCCAACTTTTTTCTACTAACATCTGCATATGATTTCCATTGGCTTTGAGCTATTTTCAGTCATTCCCTGATAAGTAAAACAATTTGCATGGCCTCATGTACTGAATCAGGTCCTATTAAGGTAGCTTTACCAACCTGAAACCACCCTATAGGAGATCTACATCCCCTACCATATAATGCCTCAAACAGGGACATCTGAATAGTGGAATGGTAGTTGTTGTAGTATGCAAACTCGATGAGAGGTAGGTGATCATCCCAACTACCCTTGAAATTGATCAAACACGCCTTCGATATATCCTCCAAAGTCTAAATTGTAATACCCCAAAAAAGCCTAAGAATAGATTCGGGAGTTAAATTTGAAAAGTTTAGAAAACTGGCAAAAATATCACAAGACGGGCGACCCAACGACTTATGGTTGGATACCACGAGTCGTCGTAAGCTGTCGTGGTTT
Organism: Datura wrightii; assembly: GCA_035772735.1. NCBI lineage: Eukaryota > Viridiplantae > Streptophyta > Magnoliopsida > Solanales > Solanaceae > Datura > Datura wrightii. The sequence continues at coordinate 154,589,124 of JASDFA010000018.1, forward strand.
AGGGGTTCAGGGATGCAGTGGTGACAATGGATGAAGTAATGACTCGTTGCTAGGAACAACGAGTTGTGGTTTGTACCCGTGGGAGGCTGTGACCTGAGCAGGTTGGGAAAGTAATAGGTCATCCAACGACTCGTCATGACTAACAATGACCCATTTTCACGAGTCTTGGTGATAAGACATGAGGGTTCCACTAGACTTAACGAATGGATAACATGACCTGTTAGAGGAAGCAATGAGTCATGGTAAGTCTCGTTGTTAGGGAGTTCTAATTTTTCAAAGGGGGAAACCAATGATCTGTTCGAGGTAAAGATGACCCGTCCTATCCAGTCGTGGTTTGATCCAGGAATAGGACCTGGGAAGTGCATGAGACGGGTCGTACCATGAGTCATGGTAGCTACCAACGACTCGTTGGTACATCCGTTGGTCCGTCCAGACTAGTTTTATGGGGAAATTTTCTTAACGGCATATTCGACTTTTCCATGTTTTGAGACCTTAAATTACATCGTTTTGTGTATTTTCTGAGTGTGTTATATGGGTTAAGTCCCTAACGCATGCCCATTCCCATGCAAGAGCTTTAGAGAGGTTATAGGGAGATTCATTGGCCTTTTTCTCCAAGTTTCCATCAATTTCTTTGTGGGTATTCAAGGAACTTCGAAATCAATCCATTTCCAGGTCTGTAGGGTTTAGAATGGGTGAATCCCTTCATGCCCATGCCCAAATTTCGAATAGAATATGAATTCTCCTATTCAAGATCTATGGGGTTTTATCCAAATGCATGAAAATGTGCTCTCTCTTTTTATGGGTATGATTTAATTGAGTTTTAATTATTGAATTATGAATGATGGGCAGGTTTTATATTATTTTCTTTAAAATCATGTTTCAAGCTTTTAAATCTAAAATGCCCATTGATGAAGGTTAATGAATGTTATGATATATGATGAATATGAAATACTTTGAGATTTTTTATGATGGAAAAGCATGCTTTCAAGTCACCCATGTTTTTTAGCATATTTTGAACGAATTGAGTATGATAAAGTTGAAGTTTTGGGAAATGAACACATGTTCAAGAATGATTTATGAATTATGAAATGAATTTCATGAATTATCGATTTATGATGTTGGTCGATAAAAAGGGCCTTGATTCTTGGCTAAGAATGTTTTAAAGTGGATTAATGAGGATAAATGCTATTTTTAGCCAATAAATTTTAATGCATGATGTTATTTATTTATGTATGAGCCTATATACATATTTTTGGGAGCCGTGTCTAGCATCGAGCAGCCCGGCGTTCAAAGGATTACGCCAGTGTCACATAACCATGTGCCACCATGGGTTTCTAATGATATATTGTATTGATAATGATCCCCTCAAATGTGATATCATGCCCTAATGCACAACCCTCACCTGGTAAGCCAGGGTCGGCTCTGCCCACTTGAGTGAGATAGTTAGGGCATCATGAAAGGCTCTACCATGATGGTGTCGGTTATGACGAGTTCTCCCATTTTTCCGCATGTCTTATGCATTGTTATATTTATGTTATTGGCTCAAGTTATGTTTTGATAAAGTTTGTTTACGATTATGATAATGAATGATTTATGAATGATTTGAAAGTCTTGAGCCTTATGTTTTCTCATGATGTTTATTATACAAGCATGATTTCCTTGTCCTACGTTTAAATCATAGTTTTACTTTACATTTAAAATGTCCGCTCTACTTACCTTGTATACTCGGTATATTCCACGTACTGTCCACATACTTTCTATGTTGTATTGTTTCATGATACAGGGTTCGGATATCAGGCTTATCCTCATCCTTAGTCAATCTCAGCTCCCCTCTCAAATTATTGGTGAGTCCTCATGTTTTGAGGACCGTTTGATAGAATGTTATGTTATCTTTTGTTTTAATATTGTTCGGGTTAGTTGGGGATGATGTCCTAGCAACTCATCATATGTAGTAGAGGCTTTCAGACAGTATGTAGTACTCAGTGTATGTGTACGTCTAGTATTTTATAATTTTATTCTATAGTTACATTTCTGCTATGTTTTATGTTGATATTCCGCTTATTTAAATGAGATTAGCTGTATGCATGTTCCATGGGTCGACTTAGGGTCTCTTGGGGTCCCTTGTCCCTTGTCTATGATCCGGGTGTACGTTCAGGTCATGAAATACTTTTAACCAAAGCCATAGGTTTGAGGTGTCCTAGGGTGTTTAAAAGCCACATTAAGTGGAGTATTTTTCATGAGTATGAAGCACGCCACACTTATGACGAAGATGCTACTAGACGTTTATTAAAATGTTTCCTTCTTTCATGTTCTATGTTGTGCGACGAAAAGTCTCACCATCCTTCTAACTCGTGCGATTTGCTACAGCAGAATTATGGCTCCAAGAAGAATGAACAGAAGGAGGAATGGAAACGATGAAGGCCATAGGGGTGGCAATGACCATGGGCATCAGCAAGCCCCACTAGTTCAGGAGCCCCAATCACTAGAGCCAGCTGCCTACCTTGAGTTTCAAGTGACTATTCAGATGTTGGCGTAGGCCTTGACCTCTCAGGTCAACCAGCAGGCTGTTGCGCAGGTCCCATTAATGGCAACACAATGGCAGCTCGGATTAGAGACATCTTGAGGATGAACCCTTCTAAGTTCACGAGATCAAAGGTGGACGAGGATCCACACGAGTTCATTGAAGGGATCATGAAGGTCACTCAGGTTGTGGTGGTGAAAAATGGGGAATGTGTTGACTTGGCCTCTTATCAGCTAAAAGAGGTCGCTCATATATGGTATAAGCAATGGAAGGACAGTAAGGAAGCGGGAGTGGGCCCTCTCAGCTGGGATGAGTTCCACATGGCTTTTCTCGACAGGTTCTTCCCTTGAGAGATGAGGGAGTTGAAAGTAGTGGAGTTCGTGAACCTGAAGCAGGGAAAGATAAAGGTGCTGGAGTATTCTCTTAAGTTCACTCATTTGTCAAAGTACGCCCCCGAGTTAGTGATGGATCAGAGAGTGAGGGTGAGCCAATTTGTTCATGGTGTGGTTGGTTACCTAGACAAGGATTGCAGGACCGTCATGCTTCACCAGGATATGGACTTTCCTCACATAGTATTGTACACCTAGAAGATAGAGGTGGCTCATGCGAGGGAGAGGGAGGCAAAGAGGGATCGGACGGAAAGCCGTGGGTTTTTGCATCAGAGGTCCGGCGATGGTTACCCTCCACAGTTTCAGCAGAAATCACTAGCCCCAGCACAATCATTAGCTAGTGTTCCATCCAGACTCAGGGGTGATCAGAGGAGTAGGGCTTCAGGGTCGAGGGATCAGAGGGGCAACCAGTTATAGTATACTCTCCAGCCTGCGGGAAGTGTGGCAAGAGTCACACTGGGGAGTGCCTACTCGGTTCAGATGTCTATTATAGGTGTGGTAGATCTGAGCGCATCTGCTGTAATACCTCGAAAGTGCGTAGGAGTAGACCCGAAAGTGAAAAAAATTGAAAACTACAGAAAATTAGGAAAAATGTCTCAGGATGGGTCAAGGTACAACTCGTGGTGAGATACCACGACTCATTGTAATGAGTCATGGTTGGGGAAAGGCTGGGTGATAGTGCAAACCATGGGAGATATGACGACTCATTGTGGGAAAAAATGAGTCGTAGTTAACCATCGCAGGAAGGAGTTGGGTGCATCAGGTGACATACAACGGGAGACCTAATGACGCATTAGGTGAAGCCATGGGTCATTGGTTGTGGTCTTGGTTTGAGGATTAAGTTTTCCAATAGGCTTGATGGGGGGAAACAACGATCCGTTGTTTGTGGTGAAGGGTCGTAGTGTGAACAGTTAGACGGTGCGATGCCAAGGTTCAGGGGACTAACCACGGATGATGTAAAGAGTCATGGGTTGGAGGCACAGGTCATCCTATCGGACCATTGGTTGGTTCTGAGAATGGGTCATCACCAGTTCATTCCATCAGAGACATGACGGGCTGTTGGTGGCTCGCACGATCTGTTGGTACCACCCATGGGTTCCATCCGACCAATTTTTTGGGAAGATTTATTAAGGGTATTTTTGACTTTTTGATGATATAAAGACCTAAGCTACGTCTTTTTGGAATAGGAAAGTTGGGTTTTTAAGAAAATAATCCTTCCTAAAGCCTCATTCATGCATGCAAGAGTATAGAGAGAAGATTAGGAGGTGATTCAAGGTGTTCCTTCTCAACTCATCCAAATTCATTCTTCGGCCTTAAAGAAGGGTTAAAATTTGATAATACCGATATGTAAGGACTTCAATGGGTGGATTCTTCCACACCCATGCTCCTACTCTACTATTTTACTTAAAATTCTTTAAAGCTCATGGAGTTTTGTATTTGATTTGTATAAAATTCAACGATTTAATTATGGGCCTTGTGATTTTTAAACCTTATCATTATCTACTGATTTTTATCTTCTTTTGAGTTTTAAATTGAAATTAATATTGCTGATTTTGAATTTCTGAACAATCAATCTTGATTACACATGCCCCATGATGAATCGATTCATGATCCATTGATCCGTTGATGATTTGATAATACCATCATGATTTATGATTTAAATTATGAATTTTATTGTATTATCTATTATGATCTTATGATGTTTAAACTATGTCCATGAATTACAAGTATGTATGTATTTTATTAAGCATGAATCATGTTTTGGCCGACTCACAGGCCTTACCTCATGGCTAATTGACTTATCTACACGCATTCTTCTAATTACCATGATTTAACTAACCATGAACTCTTGAATGATACACTATGAGCATTATATATATGTTTTGGGAGTTGTATCGAATATCGAGTAGGTTAAGGGCTCATATTTAAGCCCTGAATCTCATGATCTACGTGCCACCATAGGTATGTTTGGACCCCTTTCATATTTTTCGCTGGCCCAAATGGACCTTTCTCATGTGTGATCACGCCCTTCATGGTTCCTACCCTTGGCAAGGTATGAACACCCTCCTGACTAGGGTCATAACTCAGGCTTCATGTATGCTCATGTGAGGTATTTCAGTTAAGAGAATCTCCTATTGTTCCTCATGATTGTGCATTTTATGATTATGTATATTTACTCAAGTTATGTTAATTAAAGCTCTTTTATTACGACTATGACTGTGTTATGCTACGAACATTTTTAAAACCTTAAGTCGTATAATAGGTTATGATGATTTACAACAAGAGCATGTTGTCCTACTCTTATGATTACTTAAGGATTTTTATACATGTTTTAAATGTCCATTTTTCTTACCTTACACACTCGGTTCATTCAACGTACTAACCTCATACTTTCTATGTTGTATCATTTCATGATACAAGTCCCGGTTCTTAGGCTCCTCCGTACCAGTAGCTAGTTTCAGCCTTGCTCTAAGCATACCTGGTGAGTCCTCGTGTTCCGAGGGATACATGTTCACACTCTATGTCATTTATTTCAATTTTTGGATTTTATAATAGTTAGGGAGTTGTTCCATCAATCCATCGATTATTTTTAGAGGCTTATCAGACTAAACGTTGTAATCTGCTGTATTGTATAAGTATCGTACTGTTCTTCCCGTACATTATGTTATAATTACGTTCTTTATGTCAAGTCTTCCACTCATGTGATTAAATTAGACTTATGCTCATGCCATGGGTTTGCTTGGGGTCTCTTGGGGCTCCTCGTCCCGTGTCTACGATCTGGGTGTACGTTTGGATCGTCAAAAACTTGGTATCAGAGCCATTGGTTTTATGTGTCCTAGGAGTCTAAAAGCCACATCAAGTGGAGTCTTTTTCATGGGTGTGAAGAGCACCACACATATGACGAAGAGGCTATTAGACGTTTAGGAAATGTTCCCTTCTTTCATGATCCTTGTCGTGTGATGAACGTTCTTTGCCCGTCTAACTGATGCCATGTGTGTGTTCAAAAACATGTCTTCTCAAAACAACGATGGGAGCCAGCCCGCGCCACCAGCTTCAATCGATTCTATGCCTGTTACTGACGTAGAGCTCGGAGCCACTCTCAAGGTGTTAATGCTGGCTATGATCACCCAGCCTAAATAGCAGGCTATCGCACCAACGAGCTTTACCGGGGAGGCAGCAACTATTGGAACACAGGGATTCAGGAAGAAGAGTGCTCCGGAGGTTGGTGACTCGAGTGTGGTCGGAATGTGTAGGGGGAGCAGGAAGAGAAGCAAGAGGCTCAGAGTCAGAAACTTTGGAAATTTTGACCAAGGATCGAGTAGTGGAGGTCACTCTAGAGTCCGTCGGAAATGTCTAACTCAAATTCAAAATGAAAAGCGCCGGGTGAGAGAGACTACTTACCCAAATTGCGGGCACTGCGGAAAGTATCACCGAGGGGAGTGCTTAGCAGGTTCAAATGTTTGCTTTTATTGTGGTTAGTTGGGTCTTAAGCACAGGGATTGCACTTCAGCAAAGCGTTATGGCCAAAAGGTTCGCTCGCCAACCACCCCTCCAGCAGTCTTATTTAGCCAGTTGATGTGCTCGAAGTGTGGTAGATCACATGCAGGTCAATGTTTGGTGGGTTCAAGCATTTGCTACAGGTGTAGGGAGATCGAGCACGTGTGCAGGGAATGCCCATTGGTCAGGCAGGGCAAGTGGAAGGCAGCTCCAGATGTAGTTCCAGGTATGTTATAAATTCTCCTACCAAACATATCATGATGGCTAGTCCGAGAATCTCTGCACAAGATGCAAGATCTTTCGTGTACTTTGAGATGAGATTTATACCATGAAAGGCAAGGAAGTGGTAAGTGAGGGCCCAGTCATGTCTTGAGTTTCTGGTAAGGAAGTCCTAATGGATAGAACTCAGGGGTAGTCTCTCCTTTCTTCTTTTGGTGTTCCCTTACGTATCGCTCGGTGCTATGATCAACTTATGCTTACATTCACAACCCTAAGATGACAGGCAACCCCGTCTGTCTGCAATCTCAACATTACCATTTAATTTCAGGTCATAAATCTTGTTATGTATGTGAATCCACGTTTCTTAGCACACTAAGCCCTATGAATTCAGTTCCCAAAGTTTGTTCTATCGGCTTATAAGATGGTGCTATATCGGGTAAATGCCAAGATTAGACTTCCTATACGATTTGTGCTCATGATTCTCTTACTTTAATCCCTAAGGATATTCCCCATGACGAAAATACTTTTTAAGACGTGTATGTTCATGATAACTCCCTCTCCCCACTATAGATGTCGGACCTAGTACAGGAAGCCCAGTTATTAACTATGCTTGGAAGTGTAGCAAGCCACATGGCCACATGGTCATGTTGTGATTGTTGATCCGTTTTCCTAGGATTAACCTTTACGTATCATTACTCTATTGTTCATGACTTGCGGAAGTGGAGGACTTCGTTCTGAGATGATTTAATGAAGATTGGATGAGACTTTCGATTTTTGAAGGGTTTGAAGTTGAGGGTTGACCAAAGTCAAGAATCTATGTTGTCTAGCTCGAAACTGGATTGTAAGTGTTTGGATGGTTCTTGGTGGTGAGTTATGATTTGGTTGGGTGGTTTGCAGGGATTATGAGGTGATTTCAACCTCGGGTTGAATTTATAAGTTTTGAGGAAGCTTGATGTGACTATGGTAAAGTTGGGGTCAAGCAACTTTACGTGGGTAACTTGGTGGTTCCAACTGGTCCAAAGTAGGTTTCAGGATTGGAATGTGTATTTGGGCTGTGGCCAAAGAATTTCGAATGAATGTCAGATGAATTAGAGCGCACTGCATATTTTTCATGATCATAGGCATAAGAGATGGAGACTCAAGAGTTGGGCACCTCAGGATGCTTGACAGGAATTGTAGGAGTTTGTTTGGTCGATTCAAATGATAGAGATTTGGTAGTTCTAGACGAATCAGAATCATCCTTTGTGATTGTTGTATGGGTGAGGCAAGATGAGGAACTACTTTTGGTAAAGCTGAAGGAGGTTGTTAAAAATATGAAAGTAGAGGTCTTCTCCAAAGGGGGAGATGGTGTGTTACCCTACCAGGGTCGCCTATGTGTCCCATATGTTGATGAATTGACAGTTCGAATATTGCATAAGACACATGGTACCAGATATTCTATCCATCCTGAATCCATGAAGATGTATCAAGACTTGAGAGAAATCTATTGGTAGGATGGTATGAAGAAGGATATTACTGAGTCCGTAGCCAAATGTCCAAACTATCAGCAAGTGAAGGTCGAGCACCAAAGGCCCGGACATGTACTTTAGGATATTAGCCTTCCCACTTGGAAGTGGGAAGAGATTAATATGGATTTTATTATAGGCCTACCTCGTATTCTCCGACACTATGATTCCATTTCGGTGGTGGTAGATAGGTTAACCAAGGTTGCATACATTCTACCAATCAAAACGGATTCAGCGGATGATTGCACCAAATTATATATTCAGGAGTTGGTTCGACTTCATGGATTGCCCTTGTCTGTTATTTCAGACTAAAGTACTGAATTTACCTGCCAGTTCTTGTGGTCTTTTCAAAAAGGACTTGGGACTCAAGTCAAGATCAGCACAGCCTTTCATCTGCAGGAAGATGGCCACGCCAAACGAACGACCAGACTCTTGAAGACATGTTGAGGGCATGGTTATGAATTTTAAAGGTAGTTCAGATGATCATTTACCCTTGATCAAGTTTTCATATAATAACAGCTATCACTCCAGTATACAGATGACACCATTCGAGGCTTTGTATAGGTGAAGGCATAGATCGCCCATTGGGTGGTTTGAGGTTGGTGAGGCAGCCATGATAGGACCTGATTCGGTTCGTGAGGGCATGGTAAAGGTCCAATTGATAAGGGACCAGTTGAAAACCGCTCAGACTTTTCAGAAATCATATGCAGATGTGAGGAGGAGAGATTTGGAGTTTGATGTGGACGACTGGGTATTTCTCAATGTATCTCCCATGAAGGGTTTTACTTTACATTTAAAATGTCCGCTCTACTTACCTTGTATACTCGGTATATTTCACGTACTGTTCGCATACTTTCTATGTTGTATTGTTTCCTGATACAGGGTTCGGATATCAGGCTTATCCTCATCCTTAGTCCATCTCAGCTCCCCTCTCAAATTATTGGTGAGTCCTCATGTTTTGAGGACCGTTTGATAGAATGTTATGTTATCTTTTGTTTTAGTATTGTTCGGGTTAGTTGGGGATGATGTCCTAGCAACCCATCATATGTAGTAGAGGCTTTTAGACAGTATGTTGTACTCAGTGTATGTGTACGTCTAGTATTTTATAATTTTATTCTATGGTTATATTTCTGCTATGTTTTATGTTGATATTCCGCTTATTTAAATGAGATTAGCTGTATGCATGTTCCATGGGTCAACTTAGGGTCTCTTGGGGTCCCTTGTCCCTTGTCTATGATCCGGGTGTACGTTCAGGTCATGAAAAACTTTTTATCCAACCCATAGGTTTGAGGTGTCCTACGGTGTTTAAAAGCCACATTAAGTGGAGTATTTTTCATGAGTATGAAGCACGCAACACTTATGACGAAGATGCTACTAGACGTTTATGAAATGTTTCCTTCTTTCATGTTCTATGTTGTGCGACGAAGAGTCTCACCATCCTTCTAACTCGTGTGATTCGCTACAGCAGAATTATGGCTCCAAGAAGAATGAACAGAAGGAGGAATGGAAACGATGAAGGCCATAGGGGTGGCAATGACCATGGGCATCAGCAAGCCCCACCAGTTCAGGAGCCCCAATCACTAGAGCCAGCTGCCTACCTTGAGTTTCAAGTGACTATTCAGATGTTGGCGTAGGCCTTGACCTCTCAGGTCAACCAGCAGGCTGTTGCGCAGGTCCTATTAATGGCAACACAACGGCGGCTCGGATTAGAGACATCTTGAGGATGAACCCTTCTAAGTTCACGGGATCAAAGGTGGACGAGGATCCACACGAGTTCATTGAAGGGATCATGAAGGTCACTCAGGTTGTGGTGGTGACAAATGGGGAATGTGTTGACTTGGCCTCTTATCAGCTAAAAGAGGTCGCTCATATTTGGTATAAGCAATGGAAGGACAGCAAGGAAGCGGGAGTAGGCCCTCTCAGCTGGGATGAGTTCCACATGGCTTTTCTCGACAGGTTATTCCCTAGAGAGATCAGGGAGTTGAAAGTAGTGGAGTTCGTGAACCTGAAGCAAGGAAAGATAAAGGTGCTGGAGTATTCTCTTAAGTTCACTCATTTGTCAAAGTACGCCCCCGAGTTAGTGATGGATCAGAGAGTGAGGGTGAGCCAATTTGTTCATGGTGTGGTTGGTTACCTAGACAAGGATTGCAGGACCGTCATGCTTCACCAGGATATGGACTTTCCTCACATAGTATTGTACGCCTAGAAGATGGAGGTGGCTCATGTGAGGGAGAGGGAGGCAAAGAGGGCTCGGACGGAAAGCCGTGGGTTTTCGCATCAGAGGTCCGGCGATGGTTACCCTCCACAGTTTCAGCAGAAATCACTAGCCCCAGCACAATCATTAGCTAGTGTTCCATCCAGACTCAGGGGTGATTAGAGGAGTAGGGCTTCAGGGTTGAGGGATCAGAGGGGCAACCAGTTATAGTATACTCTCCAGCCTGCGGGAAGTGTCGCAAGAGTCACACTGGGGAGTGCCTACTCGGTTCAGATGTCTATTATAGGTGTGGTAGATCTGAGCGCATCTACTGTAATACCTCGAAAGTGCGTAGGAGTATACCCGAAAGTGAAAAAAATTGAAAACTACAGAAAATTAGGAAAAATGTCTCAGGATGGGTCAAGGTACAACTCGTGGTGAGATACCACGACTCATTATAATGAGTCATGGTTGGGGAAAGGCTGGGTGATAGTGCAAACCATGGGAGATATGACGACTCATTGTGGGAAACAATGAGTCGTAGTTAACCATCGCAGGAAGGAGTTGGGTGCATCAGGTGACATACAACGGGAGACCTAATGACGCGTTAGGTGAAGCCATGGGTCGTTGGTTGTGGTCGTGGTTTGAGGATTAAGTTTTCCAATAGGCTTAATGGGGGGAAACAACGATCCGTTGTTTGTGGTGAAGGGTCGTAGTGTGAACCGTTAGACGGTGCGATGCCAAGGTTCAGGGGACTAACCACAGATGATGTAAAGAGTCATGGGTTGGAGGCACAGGTCATCCTATCGGACCATTGGTTGGTTCTAAGAATGGGTCATCACCAGTTCATTCCATCAGAGACATGACGGGCTGTTGGTGGCTCGCACGATCTGTTGGTACCACCCATGGGTTCCATCCGACCAATTTTTTGGGAAGATTTATTAAGGGTATTTTTGACTTTTTGATGATATAAAGACCTAAGCTACGTCTTTTTGGAATAGGAAAGTTGGGTTTTTAAGAAAATAATCCTTCCTAAAGCCTCATTCATGCATGCAAGAGTATAGAGAGAAGATTAGGAGGTGATTCAAGGTGCTCCTTCTCAACTCGTCCAAATTCATTCTTCGGCCTTAAAGAAGGGTTAAAATTTGATAATACCGATATGTAAGGACTTCAATGGGTTGATTCTTCCACACCCATGCTCCTACTCTACTATTTTACTTAAAATTCTTTAAAGCTCATGGAGTTTTGTATTGGATTTGTATAAAATTCAATGATTTAATTATGGGTCTTGTGATTTTGAAACCTTATCATTATCTACTGATTTTTATCTTCTTTTGAGTTTTAAATTGAAATTAATATTGCTGATTTTGAATTTCTGAACAATCAATCTTGATTACACATGCCCCATGATGAATCGATTCATGATCCATTAATCCGTTGATTATTTGATAATACCATCATGATTTATGATTTAAATTATGAATTTTATTGTATTATCTATTATGATCTTATGATGTTTAAACTATGTCCATGAATTACAAGTATGTATGTATTTTATTAAGCATGAATCATGTTTTGGCTGACTCACAGGCCTTACCTCATGGCTAATTGACTTATCTACACGCATTCTTCTAATTACCATGATTTAACTAACCATGAACTCTCGAATGATATACTATGAGCATTATATATATGTTTTGGGAGTTGTATCGAATATCGAGTAGGTTAAGGGCTCATATTTAAGCCCCGAATCTCATGATCTACGTGCCACCATAGGTATGTTTGGACCCCTTTCATATTTTTCGCTGGCCCAAATGGACCTTTCTCATGTGTGATCACGCCCTTCATGGTTCCTACCCTTGGCAAGGTATGAACACCCTCCCGACTAGGGTCATAACTCAGGCTTCATGTATGCTCATGTGAGGTATTTCAGTTAAGAGAATCTCCTATTGTTCCTCATGATTGTGCATTTTATGATTATGTATATTTACTCAAGTTATGTTAATTAAAGCTCTTTTATTACGACTATGACTGTGTTATGCTACGAACATTTTTAAAACCTTAAGTCGTATAATAGGTTATGATGATTTACAACAAGAGCATGTTGTCCTACTCTTATGATTACTTAAGGATTTTTATACATGTTTTAAATGTCCATTTTTCTTACCTTACACACTCGGTTCATTCCACGTACTAACCTCATACTTTCTATGTTGTATCATTTCATGATACAAGTCCCGGTTCTTAGGCTCCTCCCTACCAGTAGCTAGTTTCAGCCTTGCTCTAAGCATACCTGGTGAGTCCTCGTGTTCCGAGGGATACATGTTCACACTCTATGTCATTTATTTCAATTTTTGGATTTTTTATTAGTTAGGGAGTTGTTCCATCAATCCATCGATTATTTTTAGAGGCTTATCAGACTAAACGTTGTAATCTGCCGTATTGTATAAGTATCGTACTGTTCTTCCCGTACATTATGTTATAATTACATTCTTTATGTCAAGTCTTCCACTCATGTGATTAAATTAGACGTATGCTCATGCCATGGGTTTGCTTGGGGTCTCTTGGGGCTCCTCGTCCCGTGTCTACGATCTAGGTGTACGTTTGGGTCGTGAAAAACATGGTATCAGAGCCATTGGTTTTATGTGTCCTAGGAGTCTAAAAGCCACATCAAGTGGAGTCTTTTTCATGGGTGTGAAGAGCACCACACATATGACGAAGAGGCTATTAGACGTTTAGGAAATGTTCTCTTCTTTCATGATCCTTGTCGTGTGATGAACGTTCTTTGCCCTTCTAACTCATGCCATGCGTGTGTTCAAAAACATGTCTTCTCGAAACAACGATGGGAGCCAGCCCGCGCCACCAGCTTCAATCGGTTCCATGCCAGTTACTGACGTAGAGCTCGGAGCCACTCTCAAGGTGTTAATGCTGGCTTTGATCACCCAACCTAATTAGCAGGCTATCGCACCAACGAGCTTTACCGGGGAGGCAGCAACTATTGGAAGTCAGGGATTCAGGAAGAAGAGTGCTCCGGAGGTTGGTGACTCGAGTATGGTCGGAATGTGTAGGGGGAGCAGGAAGAGAAGTAAGAGGCTCAGAGTCGGAAACTTTGGAAATTTTGACCAAGGATCGAGTAGTGGAGGTCACTCTAGAGTCCGTCGGAAATGTCTAACTCAAGTTTAAAATGAAAAGCCCCGAGTGAGAGAGACTACTTACCCAAATTGCGGGCGCTGCAGAAAGTATCACCGAGGGGAGTGCTTAGCAGGTTCAAATGTTTGCTTTTATTGTGGTTAGTTGGGTCTTAACCACAGGGATTGCACTTCAGCAAAGCGCTATGGCCAAAAGGTTCGCTCGCCAACCACCCCTCCAGCAGTCTTATTTAGCCAGTTGATATGCTCGAAGTGTGGTAGATCACATGCAGGTCAATGTTTGGTGGGTTCAAGTATTTGTTACAGGTGTAGGGAGACCGAGCACGTGTGCAGGGAATGCCCATTGGTCAGGCAGGGCAAGTGGAAGGCAGCTCCAGATGTAGTTCCAGGTATGTTATAAATTCTCCTACCAAACATATCATGATGGCTAGTCCGAGAATCTCTGCACAAGATGCAAGATCTTTCGTGTACTTTGAGATGAGATTTATACCATGAAAGGCAAGGAAGTGGTAAGTGAGGGCCCAGTCATGTCTTGAGTTTCTGGTAAGGAAGTCCTATGGATAGAACTCAGGGGTAGTCTCTCCTTTCTTCTTTTGGTGTTCCCTTACGTATCGCTCGGTGCTATGATCAACTTATGCTTACATTCACAACCCTAAGATGACAGGCAACCCCGTCTGTCTGCAATCTCAACATTACCATTTAATTTCAGGTCATAAATCTTGTTATGTATGTGAATCCACGTTTCTTAGCACACTAAGCCCTATGAATTTAGTTCCCAAAGTTTGTTCTATCGGCTTATAAGATGGTGCTATATCGGGTAAATGCCAAGATTAGACTTCCTATACGATTTGTGCTCATGATTATCTTACTTTAATCCCTAAGGATATTCCCCATGATGAAAATACTTTTTAAGACATGTATGTTCATGATAACTCCCTATCCCCACTATAGATGTCAGACCAAGTACAGGAAGCCCAGTTATTAACTATGCTTGGAAGTGTAGCAAGCCACATGGCCACATGGTCATGTTGTGATTGTTGATCCGTTTTCCTAGGATTAACCTTTACGTATCATTACTCTATTGTTCATGACTTGCGGAAGTGGAGGACTTCGTTCTGAGATGATTTAATGAAGATTGGATGAGACTTTTGATTTTTGAAGGGTTTGAAGTTGAGGGTTGACCAAAGTCAAGAATCTATGTTGTCTAGCTCGAAACTGGATTGTAAGTGTTTGGATGGTTCTTGGTGGTGAGTTATGATTTGGTTGGGTGGTTTGCAGGGATTATGAGGTGATTTCAACCTCGGGTTGAATTTATAAGTTTTGAGGAAGCTTGATGTGACCATGGTAAAGTTGGGGTCAAGCAACTTTATGTGTGTAACTTGGTGGTTCCAACTGGTCCAAAGTAGGTTTCAGGATTGGAATGTGTATTTGGGCTGTGGCCAAAGAATTTCGAATGAATGTCAGATGAATTAGAGCGCACTGCATATTTTTCATGATCATAGGCATAAGAGATGGAGACTCAAGAGTTGGGCACCTCAGGATGCTTGACAGGAATTGTAGGAGTTCGTTTGGTCGATTCAAATGATAGAGATTTGGTAGTTCTAGACGAATCAGAATCATCCTTTGTGATTGTTGTAAGGGTGAGGCAAGATGAGGAACTACTTTTGGTAAAGCTGAAGGAGGTTGTTAAAAATATGAAAGTAGAGGTCTTCTCCAAAGGGGGAGATGGTGTGTTACCCTACCAGGGTCGCCTATGTGTCCCATATGTTGATGAATTGACAGTTCTTATATTGCATAAGACACATGGTACCAGATATTCTATCCATCTTGAATCCATGAAGATGTATTAGGACTTGAGAGAAATCTATTGGTAGGATGGTATAAAGAAGGATATTGCTGAGTCCGTAGCCAAATGTCCAAACTATCAGCAAGTGAAGGTCGAGCACCAAAGGCCCGGAGATGTACTTTAGGATATTAGCCTTCCCACTTGGAAGTGGGAAGAGATTAATATGGATTTTATTATAGGCCTACCTCGTATTCGCCGACACTATGATTCCATTTCGGTGGTGGTAGACAGGTTAACCAAGGTTGCATACATTCTACCAATCAAAACGGATTCAGCGGATGATTGCGCCAAATTATATATTCAGGAGTTGGTTCGACTTCATGGATTGCCCTTGTCTGTTATTTCAGACTAAAGTACTGAATTTACCTGCCAGTTCTTGTGGTCTTTTCAAAGAGGACTTGGGACTCAAGTCAAGATCAGCACAGCCTTTCATCTGCAGGAAGATGGCCACGCCAAACGAACGACCAGACTCTTGAAGACATGTTGAGGGCATGGTTATGAATTTTAAAGGTAGTTCAGATGATCATTTACCCTTGATCAAGTTTTCATATAATAACAGCTATCACTCCAGTATACAGATGACACCATTCGAGGCTTTGTATAGGTGAAGGCATAGATCGCCCATTGGGTGGTTTGAGGTTGGTGAGGCAGCCATGATAGGACCTGATTCGGTTCGTGAGGGCATGGTAAAGGTCCAATTGATAAGGGACCAGTTGAAAACCGCTCAGACTTTTCAGAAATCATATGCAGATGTGAGGAGGAGAGATTTGGAGTTTGATGTGGACGACTGGGTATTTCTCAATGTATCTCCCATGAAGGGAGTCACGCGGTTCGGAAGTAAAGGGAAACTCAGTTCCCGATATGTTGGCCCCTACCAAGTGGTGAGAAGAGTTGGTAAGGTGGCATTTGAGTTAGATTTTCCCAGAGTTATCTTCAGTACATTCGGTGTTTCATGTGTCACTTTTGAAGAAGTGTTTGGGAGAACATGCTTTAGTGGTTCCGGTTGACAGTATTGGTGTAAGAGACAGCCTTTGTTATGAAGAAGTTCCGGTGAAAATCTTAGATTGTCAAGTTCATAAGCTAGGGACTAAGGAAGTAGCCTCAGTTAAGGTTTTATGGAGAAGCCATCACGTTGAGAGAGCTACATGGGAAGCTGAAGCAGATATGATGACTAAATACCCACAGTTACTCTCTACCAGCTCGGTTCCGATTTGAGTTATTAGTTTAATTTTATGAGTCTATGTAGTTTTCATGTTCAGTTCATGTGTGTAAGTTTCTTTTATATGTATGAATGTGTATGTGAAGTATGAGATTAGTTTAGCTATGTGGTTTTACTCGGAGGTAGTCATTCTGTGAAAATTTTGGTTAAAACAGTCAGAATTTGAGTATGATAATTGTATGTCTCTGATTGCTGATTGTTTCTAACATTCGAGGACGAATGTTCCCAAGGGGGAGATATTTTAATATCCCGGAAGTGCGTAGGAGTAGACCCTGAAATGAAAAAAATTGGAAATTGCAGAAAATAGGGAAAAATGTAATAGGACGTGTCAAGGTACGACTTGTGCTGACATACCACAGGTGGTTGTAACGAGTCATGTTTGGGGAAAGTCTTGGTGATAGTGCAAACCATGGGAAATATGACAACTCATTGTGGGAAACAACGAGTCGTCATTAACAGTCATGGGAAGGAGTTGGGTGCATCAGGTGACATACAATGGGAGACCCAAAAACCCATTAGGAGAAGCAACGGGTCGCTGGTTGTGGTCTTGGTTTTAGGATTAAGTTTTCCAGTAGGCTTGACAGGGGGAAACAACGATCTGTTGTTTGTGGTGACGGGTCGTGGTGTGATTCGTTAGAAGATGATATTCCAAGGATCATGGGACTAACCACAGATGATGTAATGAGTCGTGGGTTGGAGGCACGGGTCATCCTGTCGAGCCGTTGTTTGCTTCCGATAATGGGTCATCAGCAGTACATTCCACGAGAGACATGACGGGCCACTGGTGGGTCCCAAATCCATTGGTACCACTTGTGGGTTCCATCCGGCCAGTTTTCAAGACAAGTTCATTAAGGGTATTTTTGACTTTTTCATGATATAAGGCCCTAAACTACATCGTTTTGGCTTAGGAAAGCTGGGTTTTGAAGAAAATAAACCTTCCTCAACCCTTATTCATGCATGCAAGAGTATATAGAGATTATTAGGATGTGATTCAAGTTGTTCCTTCTCAATTCTTCCAAATTCATTCTTGGGATTTAAAGAAGGGTTAAAATTAAATAATCCCACATATGTAAGGTCTTCAATGGGTGGATTCTTCCACACCCATCCTCCTACTCTACTATTTTACTTAATTTATTTAAATCTCATGGGATTTTGTATTTGATTTGTATAAAATTCAATGATTTAATTATGGGTTTTGTGATTTCGGAAACTTATTATTATCTACTGATTTTGATCATCTTTTAAGTTTTAAATTTATATTAATATTGCTGATTTTGAATTTCTAAACAATCAAGCTTGATTATGCATGCCCCATGATGAATCGATTCATGATCTATTGATCCGTTGATGTTTTGATAAGCCCCGCTTGATTTATGATTTAAATTATGAATGTTATTATTTTATCTATTATGATCTTATGATGTTTAAACTATGTGCATGAATTACAAGTATGTATGTATTTTATTAAGCATGAATCATGTTTTGGTTGACTCACGGGCCTTACCTCATGGCTAATTGACTTATCTACGTGCATGCTTCTAATTATCATGATTTAACTAACCATGAACTCATGCATTATATACTATGAGCACTATATATATGTATTGGGAGAAGTATCGAACACCGAGTAGGTTGGGGGCTGCCACGACTCCCTCACACCTGTATCTCAAGAAAAATGATCGATTGAGAAAAATTATGGTTGATTAACACCAATCAAATTGTTTTAAAACCCTAGTTACTGAAATGCACATGAAGTGAGAAAGATTTTGCAATATTCAAGTAAGTGATTATGCTTTGTGTCAGGTAAAAAGACCTTCGTGTTTGTGTGAAGTTGTTTAACAACTGGGAGTCCTCAAAAAGCATGAAAATAGATGAGGATAATGATTGTTAACATGGAATATGACTATGTTTATTGGGTAGGAACTCAAATATTCTTAGAATTGAACTTGAACTATAAAGAACTGAGTTACGGGTTGTGAATCAAAAAGGGAGAATTGGGTAGTTGTAAAAATGTGAAAAATGAATGCCTAGAATTGGTGAATTCTAAGTACCCAATAACAAATTGAATTTACCTGCAAAGTGACATGAACAAAGGCAAGGGTAGGCTTTACAAGCCTACCTACGACTCATGGTTTCATACTACGACTCGTGGTTTCATACTATGACTCGTACGATAGCTCCTTGGGATTATTTTAAGCCATGTGTATAACAATTAGTTTGTACAGAACCTTGTATGGCCCACAGTATCTTACTATGAGTCTTACCTGGCAATCGTACCGAGAATCTGAAAAGGGTCAAGTCAAAAGGAAACTGTACGACCCTTACTATGACTCGTGAAGTCAACATATAGGTCGTACCATGAGTCATGGAAAAATATAGAACAATGATTATTAAAGAGTATCCTCATACGACTCGTGGTATGGATAGTACCTTCTAGGTGTGAATCATACTGTAGACCTGTGAAAGACGGTAGAGAATATTTTCTTATTTTCTTTGTCTTAGATATGATATTCTAACCCTTTTTTTTCCACAGGTACAATGTCATTAAAGAAGAAAGCAACCAAATCCCCCAAAGACAAAGCCGCCAGTACAAAGATAGCTAGGTGGAGGGCATTGACAGATGAGCCCTCCGATTTTGAACATGCAGACTCATTTCCTAGTGGTTCCATGGAAGAGTATAGGGTCGATACATATGACATCGATGGAACCTCAACTACAAGGGAAAAATCTAAAGCACCGACCACTTCCACATCTTCTAATGCTCCCAAATCTGAGGAGGGAGCTGAGAAATGAGTCCAAGAGTTAAGTAGCAGCTCTAATGATGATAAGGGTTCGAGGAGGTTCAATCCGGCGATGGAGATAGTGAATTTGGATCTGATGATGTGGTAGCCAATGTTGAGGAAGAGCAGACTCTGCCTAGGGAGAACTGCAATATTCGGTAGAGAGTGATCTTGGGAAGAATTATATGCCCAAGTGATGCTCAAATGCTCTATTTCGTCTTGTTTATCTATCGTTATGTGTGCATTCTCATGTGATTTGTAGTTAAAATGCGAATTTATACTAACCAACATGATTAGTATTGTTTTGCAGGAAAAATGTAATTTTAGGAAGCTAAGATGCATGTTGGTAAAAATCGGGAATGGACTCGAAAGAGAGCAGTGGAAAAGGTCAAGGAAGAGCAGCAAAAATAAGGGCTCCGCGATGGAGCCGTGTCACGCTGCCATCGCGGAGGCACTCTGCTTCGGGTGATCCATTTTTGCAAATTCCAGTGAAGGTCCGCATTGTCTCCGTGACACGGAGGCAATGCCACGCGATACAAGCCGTGGCACGTTGCCTATATTTACCTGGAACGTAAATTTCTAGTGAGGGTCCGCATTTGCACCATGGCACGGATGTAGTGCTCTGTGATACACTCCGTGCCACGTTGCTTGTTATTCCGGGAAAAATTCCCACTAATATAAGTAGCACACTTAGGTTTATTTTTAATTATTCTGACTTGATGGAGCAAGAACGTGGGTTACAGGCAGTTCACGGGACGAAAATTCTAGGGTTCTTCTCTGTCTCTTTCTCTTTTATCTCAATTGTTTGTATGATATATACTCATTTAATGATGTTTAATCCACAAATGAGTGGCTAAATTCACTTCTTGCTGAGGTTAAGAACAATTATAGTGGAATGTAATTGTTGATCAATTTAGTTTTCATCTTTTCTTCAATGGTTGTTCTATCAATTCTTGTTCTTACTACATTAATGTTTGGCCAATGTTAATGTATATCTAAAAAATCCAGTTTTATCTTGAAAAGGAAAGAAATTGAAAAGTTGTGAATTGGTAGGATATGATCTCTTCTTAGCTTGGGAAAATTGAGAATTGATTTACATTCAGAATTGAAATATATCTGAAAGTCGTATTAGTCAATTAAGGAATCGGTTTTGTTTGGCTAGAACATGAAATTCTTTTATCACAGAAATGTAGGTTGAAGGTTCATGATTCTTAAGTTGGGTAGAATACAAAAGTTCCAATCCATTGGCAATAATTCTTGACTAGCAACTGAAGAAAAGATTAACCGAATTGTATCGATAAATTACCTCCTTGCATGTTCGTTTTAGCCTCATCTTGCTCATTACTATAGTTCAGACTCACTTTATAATTTTGTCTTATATTAGTATAAATTAGGAAACAAACTCTCAAAAATACTATTTAAATTGTTGTCTGCATTTTTAAAGTTAGAGTTCATTAACACTTAAGTTGATTATTACCTTAGTTTAGCCCCTGTGGGATTGATACTTGGCTTACTTAAGCCATTTTACTACTTTTTCGACCACGTGCACTTGCGTGTAGTTGCCTCACCACAGAACCCGAACAGAGAGTACCTAGGGAGTAAGAGATCTTTGAGTAGGGTATCTCTCTCACCACCAAGAACCACCCTAGGCGGAGTATGCAAGAAGAGTCGTGGATCCACACAAATGCAATGAATGAGGTTGAGGAGATGAAGAGGATATTCAGCTAGTACAAATTTGAGTAGATGGCTAGAACCCCGGATCTATACACTTCAGAGATCATCCGGGAGTTCTATGCGAATTATTTGGCTACCATGGAGTAGAAAACAAAGGATGGAAAAATATTGAAAGATCGACCCAAGTTGGAGAGTGTAATGGTGTGAGGCCACACTATTGACATATCTAAGCGTACTATTGCTCAGGTATTATATGGGCCGCAGTTCATACCACTATACACTACACAGGATTTTGGCTACCGGGTGGACACCATAAAGAAGATCAAGCAGTTAGGCATTAAGGAGAGGAAGAGTTAGATTATGTGGCTATCTGGGGTCATTGCTGAAGACAAGGAGGAGGCAGAATGGGTGATTAGTGGAAAGCAGGTTACCAAGAATTCACTAAATTTCATAGCAAAGGCCTGTTGGATTCAAGTTTGCCATAGGTTGGCACCGACATTAATGATAATACCCTCAGTGCATATAGAGCAGCATTGGTGGCGGGTATCATGTCACGATACGCCATTAACATTTCTAGTGTCATTGCGAAGGAGATCCATCATTAGGTGATGGGATTGAGAGGTACTATCCCATTCCTGAGTCTCGAATTCAAATTGTGTATGGAGGTAGGTCTCAAGGTGCGTCATAGTGCAGAGCAGTTGATTGGAGTAGAGCGGACAATGGACATTGGGTTGATCCTTGATGAAGTAAACCCGGTGAGCAGAGCAGGACTTTCTATCATAGTACCAATACCATGAGCAATTTGGGGTGAGTAGGTTAATGCCCCTACCTCATAAGAGTAGAACGAGACACTGGCTACAGACGCCAGTCATTCAGAGTCAGCTCGTAGCACCTTTGATGCATTATTATAGGCCTTCTAACAAAACACAAGCAAGATACATGCTCGTGCCTCAGGAATTTCTACAAAAGTTGGCAAAGAGACTGACAATGATGGAGAGAAAGGTGCAATATATGATGGAGAATGTAAGCCATGTGAGAAGGTGAAAATTGAGGTGGCTACACGGGTCTTACATGCAAGACATGACGGCTTTTAAAGCTCCTTCAACAAGCGCATGGCAGATGGTAGCCTCCGTGAGGAGTTGGGGGGCTCTTCGGAGCCAAGTGACCGAGCTTTCGTCTCGACAACTGGTAATTCTAGCAACACCCACTCTTCCTGACCTTGATATCGGTACAGATGATGTGCTTAATTTGGAGGCATATTAGGAGCTGATAGGAGCAGAAGGAGTAAAAGGGAAGAAGAGGGTCTCGGAGGATGTTGGAGATGAGTCCCTAAAGAAGAAGAGAAAGGAGGAAAACAAACAATGCAAGCGGGCAAGATTGGAGAGCCAACAAATTCACGATGAGCATAGGTCGGAGATGCCTGAGAGAGCTAGAGGAGCAGGTAGATCGACCACTGCCCATGTCGAGATTTCCAGTGGCAAAGACCCTTTGGACGAGCCACATTTAGCCCCAGTTATCATTGAGGTCACAAAGGAGACCACTACTGTTGAGGGGGTTACCATTCCCCCCGTGGATGTGCCATTGAGTGTGCCGGCCACCACTAGCACCACGGATGCAGCGGAGGTACCACCTCTGTAAGATGACAAGAGTTCTTAGTGTGCCACATGTATGACTCTTTCCTTTGTGATATCATATTCTATGCTTTAGGGACGAAGCATTCTTTACAAAATGGGAGGGGGTGTACTTATATGTTTTGGGGATTTTTGATTCCTTCTAGGGTTTCTCATACCATATTTATTTTCCCTTGGGCATGCTATCTAGTAGAACCGATATGTTTAGAATGTTTTTGTTTAATTAGAAAGTAGCTTAGGATTATTCAGCCAATAAAATGCACTAGTTTTGATGTTTTAAAAAATGACCCTATTTAAATTTTTTATGTTTAGTCGTGTACTTGTTGATTGGAAAACATGATTTTTGTGGATCTTTTTACATCTTTCGTGTATTAGAATTAGTAGTTATAGTTGGTTATGTATGAACTTGATAGGTAGAATTAATGCAAAACACGTACCATGAGTGAGTGAGGATCAATACCTCTTTAAATACAGCATAAAGGATCTAGAAATTGCTCGGTTGATCTTTACATAGGTTTTAGGATGGTCGGTTAGGAAAGGGTCATAGACCCTTTTTATTTTTCCCATTTTAGTTTAAATTGCCATATCAAAATGATATGATTCCCTTAATCCTGATTTTGAGCCTTAAATGGACAATTTTTCTTTGATTAACCGATTAACCTTTACTCATTTTCTATTATGAACATGTTTTGTCCCTAGTCCTTCCTTAGACATTGTGAACCTCAACCTAGGGAAAATGCCTATGTTGAGGGTGGCTAGAGTAGGGGTACATAGACTGTTGGGAGGTGAAAAAGGAAAAGAAAGGAAAAAAGGGTCAGAAATAAAGTGTGGTGTGGCAAGAAAAGAATAAGAAGAGCTGAAAAAGAAAAAAAATTGAATATAAAATACAAAAGAACAAATGAACTAAAAATTTGAAAACACACTACATCCATACATTGCATAAAAATGGAGAAAAAGGAGGAAAAAGTTGAAAAAGCGAAGAGGGTGAAATAGGTGAAAAGTGGAGCCACGAGAATATAGTGCCGAGGGTTTAGTCACTCAAATCCCATATTTACCGTACCCAGTGCAAAGCCTACATTACATGTCGAATAAATTCCAATAGTGATCTTAGCCTTATTGTTCGAAGAGGCAAAGTAGAGAAAATAAGGGCCAGCCTATGGTATCCGATGTGCAGTTTTTGGAACTTCTCAATAAAAGTGAGAGTCTTACTTGTTTACTCCCAAAATTCACATTTTCATATAACAGTAAATCGAGGACTTCATTTGTTGTGAGGGTACATGGTTTCTGTTTTGTTCTGCTAGATGTCTGTGTGAAAAGAATTGGTAATAACATGACTCTCTACTAATAAATAGATGACATGTCTTGATCCTTGTTTATCATAGTTTGTGGTCACTTGATGTGCATAGATGATTTGGTTTACATGGAGAAGGGTCAAAGTTGTTTGTGATCATAGTGCAAATTTTTATTGGTATTGGTTGTAGTATCCTAGGTTTATTTTCTAGTTAAGAGTCGTCTAAAATTTTTGTTTTCTTTGCCTGAGGACATGAAAATGTCTTAAGTTGAGGGTGTTGATGTGCTGTGAGTTTTCAGCACTTTCAACTCTTAAAACTGGTAATTAGCATGGACTTAGGTATATTTATACGTATATGAGGTGTTTTAAGGAAAAATAGGTGTTGGAGCAAAAATGTAAAAAAGTTGCTGGAAAGTACAAAAAAGAAGCCAAGTACTGATCTAAATACGAGTTGTACCAAGATTGTACGAGTCGTACTGGAAAATTTCAAAAGACTAGAACAATGCAAATTCAAAGTATGACTCATAGTAAAAGGCGTACTATCTGGTACAATCTGTGACTTTAGTTGTTGAACACTTCATAGGTATTTGGACAGTGGAAGTCTCCTAATACAGGTAGCACCTATGAAAATGTCTTAAGTTGAGGACATGAAAATGTCTTAAGTTGAGGGTGTTGATGTGCTGTGAGTTTTCAGCACTTTCAACTCTTAAAACTGGTAATTAGCATGGACTTAGGTATATTTATACGTATATGAGGTGTTTTAAGGAAAAATAGGTGTTGGAGCAAAAATGTAAAAAAGTTGCTGGAAAGTACAAAAAAGAAGCCAAGTACTGATCTAAATACGAGTTGTACCAAGATTGTACGAGTCGTACTGAGACTCGTGGAAAATTTCAAAAGACTAGAACAATGCAAATTCAAAGTATGACTCATAGTAAAAGGCGTACTATCTGGTACAATCTGTGACTTTAGTTGTTGAACACTTCATAGGTATTTGGACAGTGGAAGTCTCCTAATACAGGTAGCACCTATGGATGATAGCATCTACCTACGACCCATACAAGGAGCTGCGAAGAGGTTTAGTGATTTTTGGGACTTTGTAGTTCTCATGATACGACAAGCTATTACGAGTCATAGGAGTAAGCAACGAGGCATACCGATACACTCATAGAATCTTCAGAAGATGCCAAAGTTCTCAGAGCCAAAGCATGACTGGATGGTACGACTCATGGGATCATGTTTCGCATCGTACCAAATACCAACACTTAGCCAATTCTACAAAGGCCAAGGGATATACGAGACAATGCACGACCCATACAATCCTATTACAAGTCGAATAATGAGTCGTAGGATGTGTTGGTGCCAAATTTGGTTATTTCCCTGTTAACTTAGGAAAAAAGATTTTATTATTTGTATAAATAATTTTTAGGTTGTTTTTGGGTAAGAGATGGTTAGAATTAGTTAGAGTAGATTGTTATCTAGTGTGTAATTTGTTTTTAACAACATTAGAGAGCAATTTTTGAGAATCATAAGTTGGATTCCACAATTGTTCTTGAATTTGTTCATCATATTTTCTTGCAATATTAAAAGAAGGTTTTCTTTCTATCATCTTTTTAAGTATTTAATTATGTGTTTGTCTGTGAATACTAATCATTATCTTACAATCATGAGAGGCTAAAACCTCCACAACTAGGGTTGTGGGAACCATGGTGGATTAACATACTAGGGTTATCCAAAGTTATTTGAAACCAATGCTAAATGTTTGTGTTGTATTCTCTTCATCTTTAATGTTTTTTAACGATTCCCAACGTTAAGACTTGCTTGAATTCTTTACTTGCTTGAACATAGAGAAGTAGAGATTAGGAAAAGAGGATTACAGCAAAGCCTTAATTTTTATGATCATTGTATAACTTGAGCTGCAGTCGAAAGATAGTTAATTTGGAACAAATTGATAACGGTTCAATTGAAATTGCTCATGAGACCTAACCTGGTGATTGAGTAGAGTCATCCAATAGGGACGAGCAAGCCCTTTCGAGGAACCCTAGTTATCAGTTCTACAAGTAAGCATTAGGATGGATCACTAGTGTAACCCAAGGTAGTTATGAAACTATGGAGAACACTTACCCTAGTTAATTGCAAATCATGATTAAAAGAAACTGATCTTCATGCTTGTTTTACAATTATTTTTTCTATAAACCCCCCAATTTAGAGTAAACACACCAAAAAGCTTAAATATAGTCGTTAATCTAGTTCTTACCATATTCCATGTGGGTTCGACCCCAACCTCTTAGTTGGGTTTCTTATTGATAATGTATACTTCATACTTTGTTAAGAGTGAGTTTGAGCATTACCAAAAACTGGTGCCGTTGTTAGGGAATACTGCTAAGACTAGATTAATTGTTGTGTTTAATTTTTTGTTGTTATTTCGTCATTTATGTTTTCTTATTGTTTTTTACACCCACAGGATGTGTCATGGTTAATACTAAGTTCTCGATGGGGTGGAAACCCCTTGATTCGTTTTTATCTTGAAATAGAAAGAACACAGCGAAGAAGGAGAACCAAGAGCAAACAGATGTCCGTTTTGCTGAAGACACTAGGCAAGTTGACCTAGCTCGGCAAGCTGCAATTTAGGAAGATGATGATGCTCGGAATGAAGTTGTGAACACTAGTCACCATGGAAGGGGCAATAGAGGCGATAGATATGCCCCTCAGGTCTTTCATGAGGATTACCAGGATATGGATGAACTCGGGCCAACTGGAGCTATTGTACCACCACCTTTTCCTGCTGGGGCAAAATTTGACATCACTAGCACCATAATACAGTTGCTGAATATGAAAGGGGTGTTTTGTGTCATGTAACTGATGATGCCAACCTGCACTTAATAAATTTTGTTGGAATATACAAGGTGTATAGGTTTCCAGGTGTTAGTCAGGAAACAATAAGGCTTAGAGTCTTCCCATTCTCTATGTCTGGGGAGGCCACTTCATGGTTATTGGAGTTGCCCGAAAACTCTATCACCAACTGGATGGAGCTCAAACAAGATTTTCTTGTGAGATTCTTCCCGCCCTCCAAGATCCTACAGTTTAAGGATGAGATCTACAATTTCCAACAACTCAAAATGGAGGCATTTCATAAAACCTGACTGAGATTTAAGAAGAAGTTGACCAAGTACCCAAACCATAAAATTCCTGATGACAGTTTGTTGGATATTCTCTATAGGTTATTGAACAATAGTACTAAAGTTGTGGTAGGTAGTGTGGTGGGAGGAGCACTAATGAGCCAAACCTAGGAACAAGCGACCACTATTCTTGATAGAGTGACCAAAACTAACAGTGCATGGCACACCTGGAAA
Source organism: Datura wrightii (assembly GCA_035772735.1). Lineage (NCBI taxonomy): Eukaryota > Viridiplantae > Streptophyta > Magnoliopsida > Solanales > Solanaceae > Datura > Datura wrightii. Next base: position 154,616,390 of record JASDFA010000018.1, read on the forward strand.
GCAGAAGCAACTGCTTTTACATATATTGTTGGTATGACTGCAGACCAATGAAAGGAGGAGGAACTTGATCAAGAATTAGCCCATATGCGTACATTGCTAGAACTACCTATAAAGCATGTAACGGGCATTGGGGCCAGGAAATTTATTGTAGTGGGAACAGAGATATAAGAACCAGGGCCAGAGCATTCAAATTCTTAGGAGGAGGAAAACTTCTTGGACAACCAAGTGGCGCATTTTTGGGCCAATGCCCAAGGGTCTGGATAGGACATTTGGCGCCAAGGTTCCAAAAATCGAGGTCGAAACCAATACTAAGACAATTATAACTGAAATAGATACTGAGACAGAAGTTGAGGTCGTGAGTGAGAGGGAGAACGGAGAAGGAATGATTGTTACCGCTATGATCGTGAAGGATTGTATGTGATTCTAATGCATGTTCTCTGACCCTGAGGTGATGGTATTCTTATCTGAGATCTACCTTGGAAAAACAACTAGCTCCCTGAAGTTGATCAAACAAGTCATCAATCCTGAGTGTACCTTCTTTCTTTCGCATGAATAGGATTGGGGCACCCCATTGAGAAATACTGGGTCTGATAAAGCCCTTATCTAGAAGGTCTTCCAGTTTTTCCTTTAACTCCTTTAGCTCAGCTGGAGCCCTTTCTTAAGGAGGAAGAGAGATAGGCTACGAATCTGGGAGAAGGTATATGCTGAAGTGTATTTCTCTCTTGGGAGGGACCCAGAGAAGATCTTCAAACACATCAGCAAACTCATTTAAAGCTGGAACTGACTGAAGTGTTGGGGCCATGGAACTAGAATCTTTGACCCTAACCAAGTAATAGATGTATTCCTTAGATATCATTTTCCTAGCCTTAAGGTATGTAGTGAATCGACCCTTAGGCGCTAAAGTACACCCTTCCATTCTAGTACTGGTTCGTTAGGAAACTGGAATTTAACGACCCTAAGTTATACAGTAAATTGAGGCATCACAAAAATGTAACTAGTCCATTCTAAGAATAATGTTGAAGTCAACCATATATAACTCTACTAAATCAACTGTGGTGACTTTATGTAACACTATGACTGGACAATCCCTGTACACCAAGCTAGCTCTAACTAACTCACCAACCAGAGTATAGACTAAACATGGCTCTAAGGGAATTTTAGGGCTAATGTCAAACTGGACAACAATGTATGGAGTATGAAAGAATGTGTGGCTCCTGTATCTTGTAAAGAATAAACATTTGTTCGAAAGAGATATAACATACCAGTTACCACGTTAGGCAAGTTCTCCTGGTCTTGACGGGAGGATAAAGTATAGAAGCAGTTCTGCTGTTGACCACCACCTGTACCTGAGATAGTACCTTGCTGAGTTGAACAACCCGGTGGAGCTGCTGATGTAGTGGATTGGGCCTTCCCTTATCCTGTTGACCGGAAATCTCTCAGTTTGTAACCCAGCTGGTCACAACCAAAACATCCTTCCTTGCCCAGAGGCACTCACCCGCATGATTCTTACCACACTTAGAACATACTGGAAAAGTGGTGTTGCTGGAGACATGGCTCTGAGACTAGGAGCCTGATGCTCCACCCTTTTGATATTTGTGGGGCCTAGAAGAAGGAGCATTGTCTACTGAGTGTGATGGAGGTCTCTATTGCTGCTAGGGCGACTACCACCACCCGACCCCTGCTGGGAGTACTCAAACTGAGTTGTCCTGGGCCCCTAACTCTCCCTCTCTGTCTCTTTCAATTTCTCTCCCTCGATCTATTGTGCATCAATAACGAGCCTAGAGATGTCCATTTTGTTGATAAGTAATGCAGTCCTGCACTCCTTTACTGCTAGGTCTGAAACTACAATTACGAACTTGAGCATGTCAGCCCTCTACTCCGCAACCACTTCTAGAGAATACTTCGATAGTTGAGTGAACTTTAATGCATACTCCTGCACCGTCTTTCATTTTGCTTCAAGTTCACAAGCTTTGTGTCCTTAGCTTCCCTTAATTCCCGAGGATAGAATCTTGTAACACCCCAAAAGTTTCATAGACCAAATCCAGAGTTGAAATCAAAAACCAGAAAAGGAACCAAAAATTTTGTCACAGAACGACTCAACTAACGAGCCATTATTAGTACCAATGAACCATTGTTTGAGTTGTTATCAGCCTCTGCAGATTCCTTCCCCAGATTCAACGAGCAACACAATGATCCATTTCTTCAAGTACCGAGTCATTATTTTATCCATTGGTAGCAGTCCATAAACTTGTCAAATATGTCTTACAAACAACGAGCCATATGATGAGTCATTGTTTGATGTGAAGACTCACCGTATGGAGCCGTTGGAAGAAGACCTAAAATGGTCAAGAATTTCTCTAGAGACAACACTTGGATACAATGACATGTTATTTCATATAACGGGTCATTCTATTTTTCTATTGGGGGATATCCAAAAATCGTTCAAAAACTCTTCCAGTAACAATGAGTGGAACAAATGATTCATTGTCACATCTAATGAGTCGTTGTTCTCGTCTGTTGGTCTTGTCCAAAAAATGTTCAGAATATCTAGTGGTGATGACAAGTAGTGACAATGACCCATTGTTCAAACCAACAAGTTTTTGTGTCGTCTATTGTGAGAATTTACATTTAGGCCAGAAGCAACGAATGTTACCAATGGGTCGTGGTCTCAACCAATGACTTATTGTGAGGACCGTTGGATTTGGACAGTCAAATTTTTAAATGGTTACCCAGGGGCATTTTTGTCAAATCCTGAGCTCCTAATACCTAAACTACATCATTTTTGAGTTGAGTTTAAAGGGGAATTCAAGGTGATTGATGGACTCTTTCCTCTCATTCTCTTCCAAGCTAACAAATTCAGAATATACAAACTCAGACTGTTACTTATATACAAGAGGCGGGGCTTCATCTCTTCCTCAGAGTTCAGGTGCTTTTCTAAAAGAAATTCTTCTTCAGGTATGTGGGACTACAACAGGGGTACCCTTTTCCCCTTGTGTCCAAAATTACTTTTGGAGAACTTTAAAATTTTCAGCCTTGCAGAAGATTAGAAGCTTGGGTTTTAGTTAGCTAATGAAATTCTCAAAATCTTGCCAACTCTCTAAATTTACATGACTATTACTGGCTAAACTTCATGTTTTGGTTTTGTTTATGCAATTTTCTTTCCTAGCCCCGATCCTTAGCATGATTTTTTGATAAAAGTTGCATGATTTAGAACTCAGATATAAATATTATATTATCATGATATTTTCATTTGAATTAAGATTTCTAGAACATTTACTTGAATGGAAAGTCAATACTTTTAGTATGTTCAGCCTCATAAAAATTGTCTGTACTCAGTATATCCGGTATTATCAGTTCATCAGTAAGTTCTTCATTCTTTAGACTTTCACGACCATTTCAGACAGAGCAGCTCTGACAAGTCTTAGAATACAGTTTCCTTTAGGTCCTTACACTCTTAAAACACTTCCAAATAAGTAGTTCTGACTTAGTCCTAGGACGTTAGGTTCGAGCTATCAACATAGTTAGATTTTCCAGCGGGAGTAGTACTTAACACTGAGCGGGCTTAGATTCATTCCACCCAAGTTTCCAGAACTACGTGCCACCGAAGGTTATTAGCCCAAATAAGCCCCTAGAAAGTTATCACACAACTCAACCACTATACCCTAGAAAGTTACAGTGGACTCTCTTTGATGGGATGTATAAAACGAACTCCACATCTAACTCACGTGGTTATATATCGATTATAGTCTCCCCCATAGTACAGTTCAATCCAGTACTGTCATAGTCCCCGATCCAGTTCATTCTTCCAAATTTTCAGGATTTTCTTATGACCTCAGTCAGTTATTGGTTCTTACATTATTGTCAGATTTTTAAATTTCTATTTATTATTTATGTTATCAGATATGATCATAGCATGTCATTTAGAACAATTTATGTATTATTAGTTTTCTTATGTTTAGTTGTATCTCACATACTCAATACATTCAAATTACTTGTCTCATATTTCTATATGCTATATCGTTCTATGATATAGGCTCAGGTACCTATCCTTAGCATCGTAGCTAGTTTCTCTCGATGATTCTCCAGTAGCTCCAGTAGTGAATCATCATTTGTTGGGGGTTTGTCCCAATAAATCATTATTTCTTTTTGGAGGATTTCAGATAGTATTTGTAGATTAATCATGGGTTCTTGTAATGTCCCACAAACCCTAAGATTAGACTCGGGACTTGAAACAGATAAGAAAAAAGTTCTACACTAGGTAGAATGAGTCATTCTGTGACCCGTGGGATAGATCACGAGTCGTGAAGTGACTCATGCTGAGGTGCTAAACTTGAGTTTGGAAATTTGTTATTTGGGATCACCACGAACATGACCACAAGCCGAGGTCAGACCCCAGGACTCATTGAGTCAGCCGTGGTTAAGATTGGCTAAGAGTTTATGGTTTTGGGGCAGTGAAGACTACGAGTAGTGATCACGAGTCGTGGTCACCAGTAATGACTCATGCAGTTTCCCGTGATGAGACATGGGGAAATTTTTTCAATGTACTCGACGATTGGTGGCCACGAGTTTTAGCTTTGGATGACGACTCGTCCAGTCACTCGTGGGAACTAGCAGTCAATTGTTTTCTGCAAATTTTGTAAGGGATTATCCGTAATTCCTATGATCCTAAGTCCTAAACTATGTCATTTTAAGCTATGAACAGTGAGTAATAATATGGATAAGTTTATTCTAGACTATTCCTACTCATGCATGCAAACTTAGAGAGCAAAGGAGGTGATCAAGCTTAATTCCTTCAAGTTTTTCCTTAATTCTTCATTGAGAAATCAAGGGAGTGGTGAAATCAGATCCCTTCAAGTATGTAGGGTTATGAATGGGTGAATTTGTTCACACCCATGCCCAATAAATCCCTAATTCATGAAATTCTATTGATAATTCTATGGGATTTTGTCCAAATTCCTATGGAATCCTTATGATCTATCTATGGGTTAGTTCCTCTCATGTATAAATTCACGTTTTATGAATCATGGGAAGATTTTATAACAATGCCCAATTATGCATGTTTTATGGAAGTTCAAGTTATGATTCTATTTTGATGTTGATGTTCATTAATCCATTATGATTTATGACATATGTTATGAGTTCTCTCAAATGCTCATCATGATTTTATGAATATCAAGTATATACATGTTTTTTAAGTATGCATGAACCTCATGATTTCTAATTTATGACCGTGGCCGACTCATGGGCCTTATATCATGCGTAGTTCACGTATATTCAAACATGCTTATGATTATAATGATATAACTAGTCCATGAATTTCATGTATATTATCATATGAGTAGTATATATGTTTAGGGAGTAGTATTTAACATTAAGTATCTTTGGGGCCCAGGTTTTGCCTGAGTCTCAGAACTACGTGCCACCATAGGTCACGATGGGACCTCTCGTGAGACTATCCCCTTGCCCAAATGGGCCTTTTGATATCACACCCTTTTCATGGTTCTACCCATGGCAAGGTACTAACACCCTCCTGACTAGGGGTTTATAGGTCGGACTCTATGTGTGCTCACATGGGGAATGTCGGTTATAAGAATCTACCACTTTTCGTCATGATTTATAATTGTTTATAATTATGCAATTTGTCTCGTATAATGTGGAATAAAGCTTTTGTCTTTTGATTATGATTATGGTTGTTTATGAATATTTTGAAAACCTTAAGCCTTATGTTTACATTATGGTATTTAAATTATAATCATGTTGTCTTACTCTTATGAACTGTTATTTATTTTAAATTGCCCGTTTTACTTAACTTACATACTCGGTATATTCCATGTACTGAACGCATAATCTATGTTGTATCATTTCATGATACAGGCTCCTGCAATTTAACTCAACCTCGGACCTTGCTAGCTTTTCCGGAGTTAGCAACTTGTCTCTTTTGCTGAGTCCTCATCTTCCACGGACCATCTCTTATCAGCTATCTTATATTTTTTGTTTCATCTTTAAGGAGTTAGTTGGGGTCTTCTCCTATCAACTCATTAGTGTTAAAGGCTTTCTCAGACATAGTTTATATTCAGCTTTAAACTCATGTGATGTATCTTAGATTTAATATTATTTTTATACTTTATCTATGTTATTCATGTTGATCTTCCTTTTTGTTGATTGAGTTAGATGTATGTTCATGCCATGGGTCAACTTGAAGTCCCTCGGGATTCCATGTCCCATGTCTCGATTCGGGCTTGTGCTCGGGTGGTAACAAACTTTGTATCAGAGAAATAGGTTTGAAGTGTCCCAGGGTGTCTGGAAGCTGCGTAGAGTCTTTTTTTTCATGGTTGTGAAGCGCGCCATACTTATGGCGAAAAGGCTACGAAAGTTTAGGAAATGTTCCCTTTTTCATTATCTCATGTCGTGCGATGAAATGTTTGTCTATCCTTCTAACTTGTGCATTATATATTTGCAGAATCATGTCTCCACGTCGAGTGGATGGAAGGAGAAATGGAAATATCCACGAGAATGGCAATGGAGAGGCGCACCATCATGCCCCACCAGCCCTTGAGGACCATGCCCAGAGCCGACTACCCATGCTGAATTCAGGGCAGTCATACAAACGCTAGCACAGGCGTTGTCCGCCCAGGTCAATCAATAGGCGGTGGCGCATCTCCCTCAAAACGGGAATGCAGCGGTGGCTCAGGTTAGGGATTTTCTAAGGATGAACCCACCAGAGTTCCTTGGGTCAAAAGTGGATGTGGACCCATATGAGTTCATTAACGAGATTCTGAAGATCACCTAATTCATGGGAGTGACAAATGGGTAGTGTGTTGACTTGGCTTTTTATCAGCTAAAAGTGGTGTCATATATCTGGTTCAAATATTGGAAAGATAGTAGGGAAGTGGGAGCAGGCCCTATCAGTTGGGATGAGTTTCATGCCGCCTTTTTAGATCGATTCTTCCCTCATGAGATGAGGGAGCTGAAAGTGGATGAGTTTGCGAATCTAAAGCAGGGTAACATGACTGTTCAGGAATACGGTTTGGAGTTCACCCATTTATCCTAGTATGTGCCAGAGTTAGTGGCAGATCAGAGCGCTCGGGTGTGTAGATGGAGTGGCAGACTACCTGGATAAGGATTGTAGGATAGCCATGCTAGATAAAGACATGGACTTTCCGTGCATAGTTTTATCCACCCAGCAGATGAAGGCAGTGTATCAGAGGGCGAGAGAGGCCAAGAGGGCTAAGACAGACAGTTATGGGACTTTTCATCCTAGATTAGGGGGCGTACATAGCTATTAGTCCCATCACAATTCTTTTGCTCCAACACCATCATCATATAGTACACCATTTATACCACGAGGTGATCAGAGGAGCAGGGCCTCAGATTCGAGGGGCCAGGGTAGCTTGCAGATAGAGCACACCATCCTAGTCTATGCGAAGTGTGGCAATAATTACCCAAGGAGGTGTTTAGTTGGCTCAGACGCTTCTTTTAGGTATGGAAAACCTAGACACAAACTCAGGGATTGCCCTTCAGCCAGAACAGTGAGTGGTGGAGCCTGTATGCAATCTGCTAGTATAGCAGCTCCAGTGGCACGTCCCTCCCAGCAAGGTGCTTCGACTATTTCATCTAGCGGTCAGCATCAAAACAGGGTTTATTCCATTACATCTTGACAGGAGTAGGAGACTTCCCCAGACGTGGCTACTGGTATGTTATGAGTTTTCCACCTTCATATTTATGCTTTGTTAGATCTAGGTGCTACGTTCTCTTTCTTGATGCCTTATGTTGCTCATAATTTCGGAGTCAGTCCCAAAATAATATCACAACCTTTCTTTGTCTCTACCCCAATTAGTGATTCGGTTATAGCTCGATGGGTATTTAGAAATTTCCTAGTCTCAATTCTTCAAAAAATCACCTCAGCAGACCTAGTAGAGTTAGCCATGACAGATTTTGATATTATCATTGGCATGGATTGGCTACATACATGTCATGCCTCAGCTAATTGTAGAACTCGTGCTGTAGAGTTCATATTTCCAGGTGAGCCAGTCCTAGAGTTGAAGGGTAGCTCAACTATGCTTGTAGGTCCTTTCATTTTCTACCTTAAAGCCAGAAAGATGATTTCCAAATGTTTGTATACCATTTAGTTAGGGTTAAGGATGCTACATTCGAAACCCTAACTATTTAGTCAGTTCCTGTTGTACGTGAATATCCAAAAGTATTCCCTGATGATCTACCGGGTATTCCTCCCGAGAGGGAAATCAATTTTTGTATTGACCTTCTTCCTGGCATGCAACCTATATCCATACCTCCTTATAGAATGTCTCCAGCTTAACCAAGGCAGTTGAAGGAGCAGTTGAAGGACCTATTAGACAAGGGTTTCATCAGACCAGCAGGTCTCCATGGGGTGCACTAGTTCTATTTGTCTGATACGATCAGACCTTCCAAAGATTGATGATTTTTTTGACCAGCTTCAGGGTGCTAAGTGCTTTATGAAGATAGATCTTAGATCCAGATACAATTAGCTCAGGGTTTGAGAGAGTGATATCCCAAGACAGCATTCAAGATGCAGTATGGTCATTATGAGTTCGAAATTATGTATTTTAGACTGACAAATGCACCTCAAGATTTTATGGACTTGATGAACAGGGTGTTCAAGCCATACTTGGATATGTTCGTGATTGTGTTATTAATGACATCCTGATATACTCTTTAAGTGAGGAGGAACATGCCACTCATTTGAGGGTGGTATTATAGACTCTCAAGGATAGCCAATTATATGCAAAATTGAGTAAATACAAGTTTTTTGTTGAACTCGGTGTAATTTTTGGGCCATGTGGTGTCGAGGGTGTTCAGGTGGACTCTCAAAAGATAGAAGCGGTGATGAATTGTCCTAGACCAGTCAATCCCTCAGATATCAGGATTTTCATGGGTTTAGATGGATACTATTGGAGATTTGTTGAGTGTTTTTCATCTATTGCATCGCCATTGACCAATTTGACCCAAAAGAAAGTGAAATTCCAATGGTTGGATGCTTGTGAAAGGAGTTTTCAAGAGTTAAAAACTCGACTTACCTCAGTATCAGTGTTAACCCTACCCAAGTGTACCAATGGGTTTGTGGTGTATTGCGATGCTTCTAGGATTGGCCTTGATTGTGTATTGATGAAACATGGTAAAGTAATAACATATGGTTAGGCAACTGAAGGTTCATGAAAAGAATTACCCGACCCATGATCTTGAATTGGCAGCAGTAGTATTTGCCTTGAAGATACGGAGACACTATTTTTATGAGGTCTATGTAGATGTGTTTATGGATCACAAAAGCCTACAATATGTGTTTACTCAAAAGGATTTGAATCTTCATCAAAGGAGGTAGCTGGAATTACTCAAGGATTATGATATGAGCGTCCTTTACCATTTGGGAAAGGCCAATGTAGTACCAGACGCACTTAGTAGACTCTCTATGGAGAGTGTGTCCCACGTAGATCAGGGAAAGAAGGAGCTGGTGAAGGATGTGCATTGACTTGCGTGGATGGGAGTTCATTTGGTTGACTCGGCCAATGGTGGTGTTATGGTTTAGAACGGGTCAGAATCATCCTTGGTGAATGATGTGAAAGCTAGACAAGATGAAGACCCTATTTTGGTAAAGTTAAAGAAAGGCATTCAGAATCACAAAGTAGAGGTCTTCTCTAAAGGGGGAGATGGTGTGCTTCGATATCAGGGTAGTTTGTGAGTCCCAAGTGTTGGTGATTTGAGAGATCGGATGTTGCATGAGGCTCATGATTTTAGGTATTCTATCCATCCCGGTGCTACAAGAATGTACCGTGACGTACGGGAAGTTTATAGGTGGAAAGGCATGAAGAAGGACATAGTAGAATTTGTGGCTAAGTGTCCAAACTGTCAAAAGGTAAAGGTTGAGCATCAAAGACTCAGGGGTGTGCTTCAAGATATTATCATTCTTACTTGGAAGTGGGAAGAGATCAATATGGACTTCATTATAGGTTTGCCTCGCACTCATAGACAGTATGACTCCATTTGGGTTGTGGTAGACAGGTTGACTAAAGCGGCTCATTTCCTACCGGTCAAAATGACCGACTCAGCTGAGGATTATGCTAAGCTATATATTAAGGAGTTGGTTCGGTTGCATGGAGTGCCCTTGTCTATCATATCAGATAGAGGTACATAGTTTACCTCTCAATTTTGGAGATCGTTTCATAAAAGTCAAGCTCAGTACAACATTTCATCAGCAAATCGATGGTCAGGCGGAGCGGACTCTTCGTACTATTGAGGAAATTTTGAGAGCGTGTGTGATTAACTTCAAGGGTAGTTGGAATGACCATTTGCCTCTTATTAACTTTGCGTATAATAACCTCTACCATTTCAGTATTCAGATGGCTCTGTTTGAGGCTCTCTATGGGCAGAGATATAGATCGCCTATTGGTTGGTTTGACGTCGGTGAAGCTGCAATGATAGGAAAGGATTTGGTCTATGATGCCATAGAGAAAGTTCAACCCGTACAGGAAAGGTTGAAAATAGCTTAAAGTCGCCAAAAGTCCTATGCTGATGTGGGAAGGAGGGAACTTGTGTTCGAAGCTGATGATTCGGTGATTCTAAAGGTGTCTTCCATGAAGGGAGTGGTGAGGTTTGGAAAGAAACAAAAACTCAGTTCCTGATATGTAGGCCCGTATCGGATTGTGAGACGCGTAGGCAAGGTGGCCTATGAGTTAGATTTACCCTTATAGTTAGCTTCAGCTCATCCCATTTTCCATGTATTGCTCTTAAAGAAGTGCTTGAGTGATCCAATATTAGTTGTTCCGATGGAGAGTGTAGGAGTGAAAGACAGCCTTAGTTATGAAGAGATTCCGGTGGAGATATTGGATCATCAGGATGAGAAGCTAAGGAATAAGGAAGTAGCTTCAATCATGGTTTTATGTAGGAATCAACTTGTTCAGGGAGCTATGTGGTAAGATGAAGCAGATATGATGGCTAGATACCCACATTTATTCCTACCGGTTTAGTTCCAGCTTGAGTTATCAGTTTTCACCCCAAAACTCTATTCAGTTTCATGTTCAGTTCATGTGACCTAGTTTCCTTAATGTGTATGTATGTATGTATGATTCGTGAATTCAATTCAACCATGTAATTTGAATCGGAGTTAGTCATTTCGTCATATTTCAACTAATATTATCAGTATTTGAATGGTGATTGCATTTCTATGCTTTTCTGTATGTATTCCAACATTCGAGGATGAATGTTCCCAAGGGAGAGATATTGTAATGCCCCAAAAACTCTAAGATCAGACCCGTGAGTTGAAATGAAGAAAACTAGAAATTCTGCACCAGGTTACAGAATGAGTCATTCTGTGAGCCGTGGGGTAGACCACGAGTCGTGAAGTGACTTGTGCTGAGGTGTTGTACTTGAGTTTTTAAATTTTTTTATTTGGGATCACCATGAGCATGACTACAAGTCATAGTCAGACCCCACGACTGACTGAGTCAACCATGGTCAAGATTGGCTAAGAGTTGATGGATTTTGGGCAGTGAGGACCACGAGTCGTGGTAACCTGTAATGACTCATGCAGTTTCACGTGATGAGCCCTGGGGAAATGTTGGTACTATCTCGGCAATTGGTGTCCACGAGTCATGGCCTTGGACGACGACTTGTCCAGTCCCTCGAGACTGGTAGTCAGTTATTTTATGCGAATATGGTAAGAACTTATCCATAATTCCTATGATCCTAACGCCTAAACTACATTATTTTAAGCTATGAACAGTGAGTATTAAGAGGGTCAAGTTCATTCTAGACTATTCCTACTCATGCATGCAAATTTAGAGATCTAAAGAGGTGATGAAGCTTAATTCCTTCAAATTTTTCCTCAATTCTTCATCAGGCAATCCAGGGAGTGGTGAAATATGATCCCTTTAGGTATGTAAGGTTATGAAATTGTGAATTTGTTAACACCCATGCCTAATCTCTCCCGAATTCATGAAATTTTATTGATAATTCTATGAGGTTTTATCCCAATTCTTATGAAATCCTTATGATATACCTATGGGTTAATTCCTCTCATGTATAAATTCATGTTTCACGAATCATCGACAGATTCTACAACTATTTCAATTATAAACTTATGGATTTAAATCTCCAAAACCATGTCGAATTATACATGTTTTATGGAAGTTCAAGTTATGATTCTTCTTTGATATTGATGTTCATTAACCCATTATTATTTATGACTTATGATATGATTTCTCTAAAATTCTCATTATGATTTGAATATCAAGTATACACATATTTTGCAAGTACGCATGAACCTCATGATTTATGATTTATGAATCTGGCCAATTCACGGGCCTTATTTCATGCCTAGATAACGTATATTCAAGCATGCTTATGATTATCATGATATAACTAGTCCATGAATTTCATGTATATTATCCTATGAACATTTTATATGTTTTGGGAGTAGTATTTAACACTAAGTAGGTTCAGGGCCCAGGTTTTGCCCCAAGTCTCAGAACTGCGCGCCACTGTAGTTCACGATAAGACCTCTCTTGAGACTGTTCCCTTTGCCTAAATGGGTATTTCATGAGTGATATCACACTTTTTTCATGGTTCTACCCTTGGCAAGGTACACACAGCCTCTCTACTAGGGGTTTACAGGTCGGGCTCTATGTGTGATCATATGGGGTATGTCGGTTATAAGAATCTCCCACAGTTCCTCATGATTTATGCATGTTTATGATTATGCACTTTGGCTCAAGTCATGTTCAATAAAAATTTTCTCTTATGATTATTATTATGGTTAATTTACAAATGTTTTCAAAACCTTAACCCTTATGTTTACATTATGGTATCTACATTATGATCATGTTGCTCTACTCTTATGAACTTTTACTTGTTTTAAATTGACCATTTGACTTACCTTACATACACGGTACATTCCACGTACTAACCGCATACTCTATGTTGTATGTTTTTTTATAATATAGGCTCTGGTACTCAGACTCAACCTCAAACCTAGCTAGCTTTTCCGGAGTTAGCAGCCTTTCTCAATTGGTGAGTCCTCATCTCCCGAGGACTATCTCTTATCAGCTATGTTGTATTTTCAATTTTAGCTTTAGGGAGTTAGTTGGGGTCTTGTCCCATCAACTCATCAATGTTAGAGGCTTTCTCGGACATAGTTTATATTCAACTTTAAACTGATGTGATCCATCCCAGATTTAATATTATTTTTAGACTTCCGCTATGTTATTCATGTTGATCTTCCATTTTGTTGATTGAGTTAGATGTATATTAATGCCATGGGTCAACTTGGCGTACCTCAGGGTTCCTTGTCCCGTGTCTCGATCCGGGCTAATGCTTGGTTATTTCTTTAGTCAGCTTCTGCTTAATATTACCTTTCAGTAGATTAGTCTTATCAGAATTATGCTTTGTCATGGGTTTTCTTGGGTTACTTCTGATCCTAAGTACCGTGTCACGTCCAGGGTGTAAACTAGGGTAAATCTGTCCAGGAATGCAATCACAAAATCGTGCCACTCAACCGAACCTGCACCATCTCGCCTTCCCTTTTTCCACTTCTTATACCAAATCTGAGCCACTCTTTTAATTCATAAGCATCCAGAATTGCACTTTCTACAGAAGTAACACCAATGATTTGGGTGATCTTCCGTACCTCATCAATGAACTCCAACGAGTCCCCATGTACCTTAGACCCATGAAAAGCTGAGGGATTCATCCAATTAAAGTCCCGAACTCAGGCAGTAGTTGTAGACCTTTTAGTACTGACTGGTACACGACTTGCTGGTTGACCTGATTGGTCATTACCTGAGCCAGCATTTGAATGGCAGCCCGGAACTCTGCATGTGACACCTAGATGTCTTGAGAGCCTACTGGAGCTGGTGGGGCTGGCTGGTTAGCATTGTTATTCCTCCTTTTGTTTCCTGTTTTGGGAGGCATTAGTAATTTAAAAGGGTAGACGGCGATTTTGGAGGACATTTTAGAGATCGAAACTCCACACATGATAAGAATCAAGAAGGATAGGGAATTTTCCTAGAAACACCTCATAGCCATCCCCTGATAAGTGTGGAGCACTTCACACCCATGAAAAGAACTCTACTTGATGCGGTTTTCAGACATACTAGGACACTCTAAACCTATTACTCTGATACTAAGTTGGTCACGAACCGAGTATGCATGTTGTACGCTACACGGTACTTAGGATCACGAGTGACCCCAAGCAAACCGATGGCATAGCATAATTCTATAATGACTAAAATACTATAAAATACCATAAGTGGAAGCTGACTAAAGTAATAACCAAATATTGAATAATAAAGAGCATCTAATAAATTATAGATATTAGCTCAAATATTGAGCCTTAACTAAATCTAACATATACTGTCTAAAAGATAAATACCAACTAACTCTAATGTATGAAACTAAAATTGAAAACAAAGCTGAAAATGAAAACTCCGGCCTCGCCATATGAGGACTCAGCACTGTCAGACTATCGAAAATCACTAGGAGAAACTAACCATTATGTTGAGGCTTGGTACCAGAGCCTATATCATAAAATTATATAGCATATGGAAATATGCGATAAATACTTGGAGTGTATTGAGTATGTGAGATGTAAGTAGATCATACATGTACAAAAGAATTTTAAACTCAAAAGAAATAACATGAAACGACCTTATAAAAAAACATAAATACAGCAAATAGTCTGGCATATATGGGAATACTGTAAGAACTAACAAACTGAACTATAGTCATAAGAATATCTTGAAATTTGATGAACTGGATTAGATTGAGAATTCTTATTGTACTGGATTATGGGAGAGCCTATAACCAATATATAACCACGTGAGCTAGACGTGGAGTTCGACGTATATACCCCACCTAAGAGAGCCCATTGTACCTTGCCAGGGTATAGTGGCTGAGTAACCTATGGTCTGAGAACCTGGGTGAGCTAAACCAAGCTCGGTCGGTGCTATGTACTACTCCCCCTGAAAACCTAATTATATCTAACTGTCCTAATAGCTCAAAAGTAATGTCCTAATACTAAGTCAGAACTACTTATCTTGAAGTGTTTTGAGAGTCTAATATCATACACCAAAAGTTCCTAAGACTAACTAAGAGATATGGAAATAAGTTCAACATAAAAGGCTATGTTTTTGCCTCAGAAGGACATGTGGTACGAGTCGTGGTGACAAGTAACAGATCGTGGGAGTAGTCGTAGTGAGATGTTGAAGTTGGATGCTCAGACCATGAGTCACACAACAAGTTGTGGTGCATGGGTATGATTCATGGTGAGGAGTCATGGTCAGGCACAGGGAATGCCAAGGTATGAAAGGATGGATCGTGGTAAGACTCATTCTGGGAAACAACGAGTCATGATAAGGGTCATGGTTCGGAGGTTCTGTGAATAGATGGGTTGTCACGAGTGATGTTATGACCCGTGGTAGGTAACCACGAGCCGTGGTTTGTAACCCACAGATAAATCCAAGGAAGGTAAGAATTGAGGCTCAGTGACAATGACATGTGTTACAACCCGTGGTGACAGGTAACGACTCATAGTAGGCGTTCATGATGTGATCTTGAGGAATTAGTCTTACGACCAGTGGTGACCATAGAGACTAGCACTGCCTATTTCCAAATTTTTCATGAAGTGTATTTTCATAAAATCTAAGCTCCTATGTCCTAAACTATGTCGTTTTAAGCCTTGAAAGAAGTGTACTATGGGAGTTTAACCTATTCTAATTCATTCAACTCCTATGCATGCAAGTCTAGAGGGTTCCATTGAAGATCAAGACTAGAATTCCTCAAGTCTCCTCCAAATCTCTTGGGCTTACAAAGTCAAGCTGAGAATCAGTTTACCCAGGTTTGTAGAGCAATGAATGCGAGCTTCCTTTTGTTCTCATGCCCAAATTTATCGTCAAGTTCATTAATTCAAGTGTTAATTCAATTGTATGACCTATGGGTTTATCCCAATTTCATGAATTTCTCTAAGATTTATTTATAGGTTGATTCCCATTATATTTCAAATAATATTTTAATATTGATGGGAAGATTTTATACCTATCTTGATTATAATTCGTGATTTTAATTTTAGAAAATTATGTGAAATTATGCAAGTTTCATGAAAAATCTTGTTTATAATTCTATTATGATTGTGATTCTCCTAAGCCCTAATTTATGATTTATGATTTATCATATGATTTCCTACAAGTACTCTTCATGAATTTATGAATATCAAGTATGGTGAGTTTCTCAAGCATATATGTTCTTCATGATTTATGACTTAATGATTTTGGCCAACTCACGGGCCCTATTTCATGGCTAATCATATATTTCAAGTAAGATCAAGTATGTTATGATTTATCTATCCATGAACCTCATGTATGATTTCACAATTATTATATGAGACCTCATGTGCATATTTTTGGGAGCAGTATCTAGCACGAAGTAGGCTCGACATTCAAGTAAACTCTATGGTCTCAGAACTACACAGCAACGTAGGTATATATTCATGGACTCTAGGTGGGTCCCTATAAGTGATATCACGTTATTTATGTCCCTTTCCTGGCAAGCCTGGGACGGTTTTGCCCACTTGAGTGAGATAGTTGGGGCATCGTGTAAGGTCTATTATGATGGTGTTGGTTAAGAAGAGGCGTTCTATTATTCCTCATGATTTATGCATTGCCATGTCTATGATACTTTGGCTCACGTTATGTTGTACAAGGTTTCTCTCTCGATTATAATTATGACTAGATTATAAATAGTTTTGAAAACCTTGAGCCCTTATGTTTATGTTATGATTATCACCTCGTGTTTGAAATATCCTAATCTTATGAACTCTTATGTATTTTATTAATCCAATTTTACTTATCTTGCATACTCAGTATATTCAAAGTATTAACAACATACTCTATGCTGTATTATTTCATGATTCAAGTTTGAGAGATCAGACTAAGTCGCACTATTAGTACTGCTTCTGTATCAATTCAGTATAGCTAGTGTTGGTTAGTCATCATCCTCCGTGGACATTTGGTTTAGTTTGTTGTTTTGTTATTTCAGTTACAGACTTTTGTCGAGCTAGTTGGGGATGCTGTCCCTAGCTCATTAGTTATGTTAAAGCCTTTTCAGACAGTATGTACTATCTCAGCTTGTTAGTGTTGACTCGATTTATGATTATTATGCATATAGACTTCCACTTATTCGTGTTTAGTTTATCAACTTCTGTTAATTTATGCTTTTTAGATACTATGTTCATGTAATGGGTCGACTTAGAGCCATTTGTAGTTCTAGGTTCTGTGTCTCAATCCGAGGTCTCAGCTCGAGTCATGAAAATATTTGTATCAGAGCAATGGTCCAGTGTGTCCTAGGGTTTCTAAAAGCCACGTTAAGTAGAGTCTTTTCCATTGGTGTGAAGCGCACCACACTTATGGGGTAAAGGCTACAAGGCATTTTAGGAAATTTCCCTTTGTTCATGATCTATGTCGGGCGATGATGTATTTATCTATCCTTCTAACTTGTGCTACACACATTTGCAGAATCATGCCTCCAAGCCATATGAATGGAAGAAGGAATGGGAATGGAAATGGCTATGAGGATGGCAAAGGGGATGAGCATCAGTAAGCTTCGCCAGCACCAGTAGGCCCTTTGCTTGAGTAGGTCTCTCATGCTGAGTTTAGGGAAGCTTTTCAATTGTTGGCTTAGGCTTTGACTGCTCAGGCCAACCAGTAGGCGGTAGCCCATATCCCTCAGCATGGGAATGCAGTGGCGGCTCGAGTTATGGATTTCCTCAGGATGAATCCACAAAAGTTTCTTGGGTCAGGAACGGATGAGCACCCACATGAGTTTCTAGAAGAGATACAGAAGATCACAGAGATTTTGGGGGGAAAAGAGAAGAGAGCGCAGATTTAGCCTCCTACCAGCGGAAGGGGGTTTCTTATATTTGTTACCTTCAGTTGAGGGACGGTAGAAAAGTGGGGGCAGTTTCACTATACTGGGAGAAGTTCATGATAGCCTTCTTAGATAGAATCTTCCCGGGAGTTGAGGAAGGCAAAGGCAACAGAGTTCTTCAACTTGAGGAAAAATATGATTGTCCAATAGTACACCTTGGAGTTCCCCCAGCTGTCCAAGTATGTTGCAGAGATGATCACAGGTCAAAGACACCTTATGGACAAGTTTGTATATGGGGTGTCAGAATCATTGGTCAAGAAGTGTAGGTCCATGATATTGAATAGTGATCTTCATTTCTCCTGATTGGTGATATACAGCCTGCAGAATGAGGCGGATCAAATGAGGGAGAGGGAGAGAGGACAAGAGGGCTAGGATAGATAGCTTTGGATTTTCCCAGCAGAGGCCCAATGGCGGACATCTTCAGCAATCCCACCAGAGGTCATCGTCCCCGGCGCTGTCATCAGCCAGTGTCCTATCCTGACATTAGGATAATCAGTGGAGCAGGGCATCAGGTTCGATGGGACAGAGGGACACGCTAGTAGAGCGCACCTTTCTAGTTTACAAAAAAAGGTGGTAAGAACCGCATAGGAGAGTGCCTAGTCAGATCAGATATTTGCTTCAAGTGTTGGAAACTCGGGCACATGTCCAGGGACTGTATCCAATAGTGCAGGTTGTGGATAGTGTCATAATATGTTTTATGCCCTCTCGCACATCAGGAGCAAGAGGTCTCTCCAGATATAGTCACTGGTATGTTTCGAGTAATTCATATTGATGTTTATGCATTATTAGATCCAGGGGCTACGTTCTCTTTTATGAATCCTTATGTTTCTATTAGTTTCGGAGTTAGTCCCGATATCCTATCAAAACCCTTCTGAATCTCTACTCCAGTCAGTGACTCAGTTATAACTTTACGAGTACAAAGAAATTTCCCTATCACAGTCCTTTAAAATGTCACCTCAGAAGATCTAGTAGAGTTAGACATGACTCATTTTGATGTTATCTTTGGTATGGATTGGTTGCATGCATATTATGCCTCAGTGAATTGTAGAATCCATACGATATAGTTCTGGTTTTCAGGTAAGCTAGTCCTAAAATGGAAGGATAGTTTAGTTGTTCCTGTAGGTCGCTTTGTTTCCTACCTTAAGGCCAGAAAGATTATTTTAAAGGGTTTCATTTACTATCTAGTTTGGTTAAGGATCCAACGTCCGACACCCCAACTCTCCAGTCAGTTCCTATAGTGTGTGAGTATCTGGAGGTCTTCCCAGAAAATCTACCAGGAGTTCCTCCTGAGAGGGAGATTGACTTTTTTATTGACCTTTTTCCCAATATGTAGCCTATATCGATTCCTCCGTACTGCATGGCTCCAACCGAGCTGAAGTAATTGAAGGAGTTGTTGAAGAATCTTTTAGATAAAGGATTCATCAGACTTAGCAAGTCTCCATGGGTGCACCAATTCTCTTTGTTCAAAAGAAGGGTGGTTCTCTTCGTATTTGCATTGACTATCGGCAGTTGAACAAAGTTACAACCAAGAACAAGTATCCCCTTCCCAGAATTGATGACTTGTTTTACCAACTTCACGGTGCTAAGTTATTCTAAAAGATAGACCGCAGATCTGGGTATCATCAGCTCAGAGTTAGGGAAGGTGATATTCCAAAGACAGCTTTCAGGAATCAGTATGGTTACTTGGAGTTTATGGTTATGTCTTTTGGACAATGAATCCTCCTGCAACTTTTATTGATTTAATGAATAGGGTGTTCAAGTCATATTTGGACATGTTCATGATTATATTCTTAGACGACATTCTCATATACTCTTGGAGCGAGGAAGAGCATGCTGGTCATTTGAGGATTGTGTTGTGAAGCCTCAAGGATCGGCAGCTGTTTGCTAAATTTAGCAACTGCGAGTTTTGGTTTAACTCAGTAGCATTTTTAGGTCATGTGGTCTCAAGTGAGGGTGTGTAGGTGGACTCTCGAAAGATAGAAGCTATGAAGAATTGTCCTAGACCAGTTAGTCCGTCGGATATTAAGAGTTTCTTGGGTTTACCTGGCTATTGCAGGAGGTTTGCTGAGGGATTTTCATCTTGCTGCACCATTGACTAAGCTGACTAAGAAAAAAGTCAAATTTCTATGGTCTGATTCCTTTGAGAAGATCTTTTAGGAGTTAAAGACTCGACTCACTTCAGCACTAGTATTGACCCTACCTGAGGTACAAATGGATTTGTTGTGTATTGTGATGCCTCTAGGGTTGGCCTTGGGTGTGTTTTGATGCATCATGGTTAGGTCATTGCATATGCCTCTAGACAACTTAAGATGCATGAGAAGAATTACCTGACGCATGACTTGGAATTGGCAGCGGTGGTGTTCACATTGATAATTTGGAGGCACTATGTGTATGGGGTCTATGTCGATGTGTTTACGAACAACAAGAGCCTACAGTATGTGTTCACCCAGAAGGATTTGAGTTTGTGACAAAGTAGATAGTTAGAGCTTCTTAAGGACTATGACATGAGTGTCCTTTTTCATCCAGGAAAGGCAAATTAGTGGTGGATGCCTTTTGTAGGTTCTCAATGGAGAGTGTTTCTCATGTGGAAGATTGAAAGAAAGAGTTGATGAAGGATCTGCATCAGCTTGCGTGACTACGAATTCCCCTTGTTGATTCAATGGATGGTGGTGTCATTGTTCAGGATGGTTCAAAATCTTCTTTGGTGACGGAAGTCAAGGATAGACAAGATAAGGATCCTATTTTATTAAGGTTGAAGGAAGCAGTTCAGAATAAGAAGGTTGAGGTCTTCGCCCAAAGGGGAGATGGTGTAATTTGATATCAGGGTCGTTTATGTGTTCTAGATGTCGATGATGTAAGAGAGAGGATGTTGCATAAGGCTCATGGTTCATGGTATTATATCAATTTAGGTGCCACTAAGATGTACCGTGATCTACGGGAAGTCTGTTGGTGGAATGGCATGAAGAAGGATATAGCGGAGTTTGTGGTGAAGTGTCTGATTTTTCAACAAGTGAAAGTGGAGGACCAAATCCTGGAAGAAGTGTTGCAGGACATCAATATCCCCAATTGTAAGTGGGAAGAGATGAATATGGATTTCATCACAGGGTTAGCTCGCACAGGTCAACAGTTTGACTCTATTTGGGTGGTTGTAAAAAGGTTCACTAGAGAAGCCCATTTTCTGCCGGTCAAGACTACTGAATCATGGGAGGATTATGCTAAATTAAAAATTCGGGAGTTAGTTTGGTTCAATAGGGTTCCCTTGTCCATCATTATTGACAGAGGTACTCAGTTCACCACGCAATTTTGGAGATTATTTCAGAAGGGACTTGGTATTCAAGTCAAGCTTAGCATAACTTTTCACCTACAAATGGATAGTCAAGATGAGCGAACCATTCAGACTCTCAAGGAAATGTTGAGAGTATGTGTGATTGACTTCAAAGGTAGTTGGGATGATCATTTACCTCTTATCGAGTTTTCTTACAATAACAACTACCACTCCTGCATCCATATGGCTCCGTTTGAGATTATTTATGGGTAGAGGTGTAGATGCCCATTCGTTGGTTTGAGGTAGGTGAGGCTAGATTGATAGGGACAGATTCGGTTTATGAGGCTATGGATAAAGTTCAGCTTATAAGAAAAAGCCTTAAAACAGCTCAAAGTCATCAAAAGTCCTAGCTGATGTGAGGAGGAGAGAACTAGAGTTTGAAGTTGTTGATTGGGTGTTTTTGAAGGTGTCTCCCATGAATGGAGTAGTGAGATTTAGAAAGAAAGGAAAGCTTAGTCCCTAATATTTTTGTCCCTACAAGATTGTGAGACGTGTTGGTAAGGTGGCCTATGAGTTGGAGCTACCAGCGGAGTTGGCTTCGGTACATCCAGTTTTCTATGTATCATTGTTAAAGAAGTGCATTGGTGATCCAACTTTGGTTGTCCTGATAGAGAGCATAGGTGTAAAGGATAACCTTAGCTATGAGGATGTACAAGTGGAGGTCCTTGATCATCATTTCGAATGTTGAGGAACAAAGAAGTAACTTCAGTGAAGGTCTTCTGGAGGAATGAACTTGTTGAAGGAGCTACGTGGGAGGCCGAAATAGATATGATGGCTAGATACCCACATTTATTCCCTCCAAACTCAGTTCCAGCATGTGGTATCAGTTTCCTCCTTAGTATACTATTCAGTTTCATGTCTAGTTCATGCTCTCAGTTTGCTTTATGTCAGCGAATGTATGTGTGATTCATGAATTTAGTTCGGTCATGTATGCAAGTTCAGAATCAATCACTCTGTCAGTTTTCAACTCTAGATGTTCATTATTTGAGATTTTAGTTCCCTTCCTAGCTTTTCAGTATGTTTAGTCTACACTCGAGGATGAATGTTCCCATGGAGGAGATATTGTATTACACCGAAAGTTCCTAAGACTAGATGAGAGAAATGGAAATAAGTTCAGTAGAAATATGTGTGTTTTTGCCTTAGAATGACTCATGGTATGAGTTGTGGTGAGAAATAACAGATCATGGGAGGAATCGTAGTGAGATGCTGAAGTTGGATGCTTAGACCATGAGTCACACCACAAGCTGTGGTGCGTGGGTACTACTCGTGGTCAGGAGTCGTGGTGAGGCATAAGGAATGCCAAGGTAGGAAATGAGGGATCCTGGTACAACTCATTGTGGTAAACGAGTTATGATAAGGGTTGTGGTTTGGAGGTTTTTTGTATGGATGGTTTGTCACGAGTCATGGTTTGTAAACCGTGGAAAAATCCAAAAAAGGTGAAAATAGAGGCTCAGTGACAACGACAGGTGTTATGAACCGTGATGATAGGTAACGACTTGTACTAAGCATCCGTGATGTGATATTCAGGAATCAGTCTTATGAACAGTGGTTACCATGGGAGGTGATCACGAGTCATCACTTCATGGAATGAGTCATGGTGAGAGTCTTGGTTACTAGAAGTGCCTGTTTTTCAGAATTTTCATTAAGGGTATTTTCATTAATCATAAGCTCTTGAGTCCTAAACTACGTTGTTTTAAGAAGGGAAATAAGTGCATTAAGGGAGCTTAACCTATTCTAATTCATTCAATTTCCATGCATGCAAGGTTCAATTGAAGATCAAGCCTTGAATTCCACTAATTCTCCTCCGAATCTCTTGGGCTTTCAAAGTCAAGTTAAGAATCAATTTACGCAGGTATGTAGGGCCATGAATGAGAGTTTCCTTTCACTATCATGCCCAAATTTCTCCTCATGTTCATGAATTAAAGTTTTAATTCAAGTGTGTGGTCCTATAGGGTTTTATCACAATTTCATGAAAGCTTCAATGATTTATTTATGGGTAAATTCCACTATCATTTCAAAGAAATTTTTTAAGATTGATGGGCATATTTTATACTATTGTGATTATTAATTCATGATTTCAATTTTAGAAAATTATGCCCAATTAAGCAAGTTTAATGAAAAGTCAATTTACGATTCTATTATGATTGTGATTCTCCTAAGCCCTAATTTATGATTTATGATTTATGATATGATTTTCCACAAGTACTCTTCACGATTAAAGTATGGTGAGTTTCTCAAGCATGTATATTCTTCATGATGTATGAGTTTATGATTTTGGTAAACTCTTGGGCTCTATTTCATGGCTAATCATTTATTTCAAGTATGATCAAGTATGTTGTGATTTATCTAGCCATGAACTTCATGTGTGATTTCACGATTATTATATGAGCCCTCATGTTCATGTTTATGGAGCAATGTCGAGTACCGAGTAGGCCCGCCATTCAAGTAAACTCCATGGTCTCAGAACTACGCACTAATGTAGATATATTTTCATAGACTCTATGTGGATCCCTAATAGTGATATCCACTATTTACATCCCTTTCCTGGAAAACTTGAGACGACTCTGCCCACTTGAGCGAGATAGGTGGGGCATCATGTAAGCTCTATCGTGATGTGTCGATTAAGACGAGTCCTCCCATTATTCCTCATGATTTATGCATTGTCACGTCTATGATACTTTGGCTCAAGTTATGTTTTACAAGGTTTCTCTTATGATTATGATTATGACTAGTTTATGAATAGTTCTGAAAGCCTTGAGCCCTCATGTTTACGTTATGATTATCACTTCATGTTTGAAATGTCCTACGATTATTATCTCTTATATATTTTAATAGTCCTCTTTTACTTACCTTGCATAATCAGTACATTCAAAGTGCTGATCATATCCTATATGTTGTACCATTTCATGAAATATGTCCGAGAGATCAGACTCAATCGTGCTATTAGTCTTGCTTCTATATCAATTCAGTTTAACCAGTGTTGGTAAGTCTTCATCCTTTGAGGACATTCAGTTTAGTTTGTTCTTTTGTTATTTCTATTGCAGACTTTTGTCGAGCTAGTTGGGGATGTTGTCCCATCATCTCATCAATTATGTTAGAGGATGTTCAAACAGTATGTAGAATCTCAGCTTGTCAATGTTGACTCAGTTATGATTATTATGTGAGTAGACTTCCGGTTATTCATGTTTAATTTAATTTCTTTTATTAATTTATGCTCTTTAGCTACTATGTTCATGCTATGGATCGACTTGGAGCCATTCTTGGTTCTAGGTTCCGTGTCTCAATCTAGGATATCAGCCTGAGTCGTGACATCTAAGGACTTCAAAGAAACTATGTTAAAAGACTTTACAAAACTACTTTATCTGAAAGTGTCATGACAGTCTAAAGAATAACGAACATGCTGATAAACTAATTTTACACAATATACTGAGTACTGACAGTATTGCTAGGATTGAACATATTAAAAGCATTGACTTTCCATCAAAGCATCGATGAATTATAAATCATGCAAGTTTTATTCAAAAATCATACTAAAGATTAGGGCTAGGAAAGCACACTGTGTGAATGACATCAATTTGTGAGTTTCAGCTAGAAATGGTCATGAATGGTTAAAGCATTATCAAGACTAAGGAATTCTTTACCTGATTGAAAAACCCTAGCTTCTAATCTTCTATAGAGATGGAAATTATAAATTTTTTTTTGAAAATAATTTGGAACACAAGGGGGAAAGGGAGCCCTTGTTGAAGTCCCACATACCTGAAGAAGAATACGAGAGAATTAGCTTGGAAATTTTGAGAAGAGATGGATGCCTTAGGTTTGGCTTGAGAGGAAAAGTCCAAACTCTACATACTATTCCTGTAAGTATGGGAGAGAATGAGAGAATAATATCAACTTATTATTCTCTAAACAGACCCCAATACGACGCAATTAACGAGTTAGGAGCTTAGGATTTTACGAAAATACCTCAGGGTAGCAGTTTCCAAATCTGAGGGTTCAAATCCAATGAGCCTCATTATGAGTCGTTTGTTGTGACCACAGCTCATTGGAACCAATTGTTGGTTCTGGGCCTTGGAAGTCAGTTTCTGGACTCTGACCAATGGACGGACAGGATAACTAGTTGGACGTAACAATGGATCCTTGTATCCTGTCGCAGTCATGGGAAGAATTTAAAAGAACTTTTGAACTTCTCCCAATGGACGGACAAAACGACCACTTAGCTAAAAAAAAGGGGTCATTGTTTCCATGCATTGTCACTAGAGAAAGTCTAGCATTTTTTGGGTTACCTCTAACGGCTACCTAGGATGAGTCGTCATATCAAACAATGACTCGTCATCTGGCTCGCTGTTTGAAAGACAGATTTGTCAAGTTTCTGGTATTAAAATGAGTGGACTCAACAATGACCTGTTACTTCTAACAATGGGATTGTATCACCCGTTAGTCTAAGGAATGAAAACTGTAGGGATGACAATGACTCAGACAATGTGTCATTGTTACTGACAATGACTCGTTGGTTTGAGTCATTCTAAGGTAAAATTTTATTATTTCTTTTCTGGTCTTTCATTCCAAGTCTGGGATTGGTGTAAGGAACTTTTGGAGTGTTACAGAAAGGGGCTAAAGATGCAACAAGACTTTCTAGACCTCATCATAGTTAAAGGAGTTTTAATTAAAATTAGTGTCGATGCCATCAATTAATACTACATGGGAGATGTATATCCTTTTTCTGATTCTTCCGCCTATGATAGGAAGCATTATTGCAAAGAAACTCAGAGACCTTGCCTAGAACTCATAATTTCCCGATCAACCCCTATCTGGCTGACAATGAAATCAATTTCGATCTTTAAGAGGGATCTCACACACCAGGCCAAATTTTGGTGGAGTGTTCTCATATGTCACATCTGCCCCACCAAGAGCAAGAACACCCTCACCATATACTGATTAGTAGTAATGGACGTAGTCATATCATAGATGCATGTCGAGATAGGCCATCTATTGGTAATTTACATCAAGGATGGAGCCTTCTAGACTGCTACCTCCCTCTTATGTCCATGTTTGATCACTGCCCTATGTAATCAGGTAGAGGTACCTGCACTTTTGTGGGAGGATCACTATGTCCAAGTAAAGTAAATGGTGGAAATCACCAAGATGGAAGATGAAATGAGTCTGATTATGCAATTCCACCTTGAGTTCATAATGATTATTGGTGCATAGCTAGTACCAGAGGATATTCACACTAAGGTTCCCTTCAGGATAGCCAAACTAGACACCACAGGTGCAGATATACCCCCAAAGTAAAATGTCCCCAATGTCACTCTAGCTAAGTCAGATCCTTAAGAAGCTGGTCCATCACTGTAGCACCATGCCCAACATTGACTTAGCCTCATCGGGCCATAGCAAGATCAGGAGCACCGATTGGGATGTTCTTCCTCTCACGGGAGAATTTTTCAAATGTAATCGGAAAGGCTGAATGGAAAGATAAGAAAGTGAATAGCTTGTTGAATGGGTTGCCAGTTCTTGTCAACCAAACATTGAAAAGGATATGAAGCCTTTTAGAGATACAATGGTTAGGTCACAGCATCATGCTAATGCCAGACTGGATCGGCTGAAGGCTAGAATGGCTTAACTAGAGCATAGTGATGAGTTGGTAATTTACCAACTCATTAGGTTGTTAAAAAAGAGTTATTTTTAAATATTCAAATTATGTAGGTGGATTTTATGCTCTTTCTCCTTAATCTTTGTAGGTATTTAACTTGAGAAGAGAAAGCATGAAAATAGAGATTAGGACCGGCAGCCCGGCGCTCCACTGAAGAACATCGGTGAAACACTGTCTAATTTCAAATACCTACTGTGATAAAGAAAAATGGCTACCAAAAGACCATGGATAAGCATCGGCGAACCACCAGTGCCAACGCTGAATTGATGCAGAACTCACTAGCTACCAGATGCGACAGACTAGCGGACCACAGATTAGCACAAGTGAATTGTCAGTGACTAGCAAGTGAGGTCTATCAAAAAAGGGGAAAAATGTCTGGTTTAGAAAAAGAGGAGCATTTTGTACCTTACTATTGTACATTTTTAAAAGGAGAACTGAACCTTCTATTCTACATCATTATTCCATTATATTGAATATTGAATAGAAAGTAGAGAGAAGTTGGAGAATTGAATTGTAGAGAGAGAAATCTTCATCTTTTTCTTTGAAAAGATAGAAAAAGTCCATTGGAGACCAGAACCTTCCTCTTGAATCTTTCTTACTCATTTTGTTGAATGGATATAGAATTATTACTTAATGCATTTTCTTCTTCCACTTATGTGAGTAGCTAAATTTCTTGCACGGGGTGTGTAAATGATTGAGGTTGATTTTCATTAGGTATTGTTTAATTGATCTTAGATTTACTCAATTGGTATAATTCTAGTGTTTCATCTGAGTTTTAATTTGAATACTCATAGTTACAAATGTGGGTTGTATTTACTTACTGTAGTTTTGTTGAAAAAGGGGATTTATAGTATGGATGTTGAAACATTAGTGGTAATTTGGTGTTTATCATATGGGGTTGGGCTAGAGATAGCCAAAACCCATTGTCGCACACCCATTGAGAATAAAAGCTAGATTTAGTTGATTCTTACCCAAGTTGATGTGGTTGTTGTGAAAAGGACTCTGGGGTTTGAGAAAACCCAAGGTATAAGGCACCTAATTGGTTGAAAAATGTAAGATGGATACTTTGTCTACAACTAATTATACTATTGAGTAATGCTAGGAGTTTTTAGTAATCCAATTTGATAATGCCCTGATAATATCACACCGCAAGTTTTCTCTCCTTTGGTATTTTCTACGCTTTGTCCCTATTTTTGTGTGCGAATTTGTAGTTCAATTAACAAGTTGTGATTTCCCCTATTTTTACTTTATTGTTTTTGAGACATTGATGCAAGTTACTTCAGTTTGATAAACAACTCTTGCATGATCAACTACTATTCTATATGGGGTTTGACCCAGACACTCGCCGGGTATATTTGTTTTTCCAATGACCATTTAAACTCCTTCGTTAAGAGTAATGAATTTAGACATTACCAAAAATGGCGTCATTGCCGAGGAATATAGTTTGGTAGCCTTTAGTTGTTTGTTATTTTGAATTGAATTGTTTCATCTTGATTGGTTTAACATTACTCTTGTAATTTGTGACCTCTAGGTTGATCTTGATATGAGTCAACACTCACAAGAAGGAGAAGGTTCAGTGGACGGGAATATGGATCATGATGATGATGATCCCGTGATGCCCAATGTAGCGGGTGGCATTCACCTACCTCTTATGGTATAGAATGCAATATTTCATGTGATGTGTATAATGTTTGACTTACTCCAAATGAAGGGGCTCTTCGGAGGAATGCCGAGTGAGGACGCATATAGGAATCTTCGAAATTTTCTTGAGATTTTCCAACCCTTCAACATTGCAAATATAAGACAAGAGTCGATCAGATTGAGGCTCTTCCCATTTTCACTAACAGGGGAAGACCGTTTTGTTGGAGGAGTTGCCTCCAAGGTTTATTACATCTCAGAATCATTATTGGGAAGGTTTTTCCCTCCCTTGAGGATGCTACAGTTGAGGGATGACATTACCAACATCTGACAACTTGATGGACAATAACTCTATGAAGCATGGTTAAGGTTTAAGAAAATAATTATCATTTGCCCAAACCATGGTCTGCTCGATGGTATTCTACTTCATAGCTTCTATAATTCATTAGATTCTATAAATAAGTGTGGGAAATAATTTGGCTGGGGGATCTATCATGGATATACTAAATAAAGGGAGATATCTTCTAGTGGTGTTGCTCCCAACATTATGAATGATGACAAGAGAAAAAGGGATAAGGCTAGAGATGAAACTCTTGCTAAAATGATGACCCAGCTAGAGTTGATGATAAAACATGTGATGAGAGCTACTGCAAAGAGTGTGAATGTTGTAGGTTCCCAAAGCCATTGTTACACCCCGTATGTTTTTGACATTTAGATGACCTATTCGCATGTTGGTTAAAAGTTTTAGGGTGCCATACATGCTAGAAAAAAGCCCGGAGAAAGATCGGACAAACGCCACGTTGAAGCGTCGCAAGAGGAGGCCGGGCAGACCCCCTCCACGATGGAAACGTGCCACGGAGGCTGTCCCTCCGCAGTGGCCAACGTGCCACGGAGGGGCTGTCCAGGCCCAAGTATATAAAGCCCCCACTTCGTTTTAATTTTATTATTTTCATTTCTTTTCAGCACTAAGTGACCAGAACAGAAAAGGGACGAGGGTTTGAGGTAGAAATTCATCTGATTACGCCATCAAACGCGGTCCAAACTCAAATTAACTTCAGATACCGATGTATAAAGCTGCAGAGAACATTCCTGCGGAGTTAGTTTCGCGAGAATCATTCGGCGAAGCGGCGACCCGCCTAGTCAAAGTAATTGGAACTACTCCAAACTGGTGTTAATACACTCCCAACACTAAAATAAGTATTTCTCTCTTCTAGACCTCCGAGAAATAGCGAGTTTTCGATCGTTCTTCGATAAGTTGAAGAATAGGCAGTAGGTATACACCAAGTATGGTTTTCTTTCTATATGTTGACAGAATTAATTTTATTCCTTCTTGAATATGAATACAGTTGGGAGAAATAGTTAAATATTGGCCAAGCTACGCCAGTTGGTCAGAAAGTCGACAATTAAGGTATGTGAAGCTAGTTTCTTTCGGCAAGTTAGTAATTCCACTAGAGAAAACAGTATAAATTCTAATAGAAAGTTTCAGAAACAGTACAACATGCCCATTATGTAATCTAGTAAAGTACGTCAGGATATTATCGTGTTCAGCCGAAACATAGTAAAGCAATATAAGTTCTCGTAAAGTATTTCAGAAATAGAATAGTAGCTTAATATGAATTTTAGAAAGCATGTTAGAAATAGTAAATCATATTTACTGATCTTGGGCAAATTTATATGCCCAAGGGATACTCAAATGTGTCATTTTAGCCTTGTTTATCTATCAATGTTTATACATTCTCATGTGATTGATAATAAAATGTGAAGTTATACTAACCAATATGATTAGCATTGTTTTGCAGGTGAAATATAATTTTGGGAAGCTAAAATGCGTGTTGGGAGAGATCGGGGTTGGACTCGGATGTTTGCAAGGGAAAAAGCATTGGAAGGCACAATTTAAAAGGGCTCCGCGATGGAGCCGTGTCACGCTGCCATCGCGGATGCCTTCTGCCTGGAGAGGGAATTTTCGCCAAATTCCAGTGAAGGTGCGCGTCGGGGCCATGGCACGTTGGCCTAGCCCCACGTTGCACGTCGTGCCACGTTGGGCCTTATTACCTGGACAATCAATTTCCAGTAAGGCTCCACGTCAGTGGCGTGTCACGGAGGCAGTGCTCAGCGATGCACTCCGTGACATGTTGCTTGTTATTCCGGGAAAAATTCCCACTAGTATAAATAGAACACTTAGGTTCAATTTTAATTA
The DNA here is from genome assembly GCA_035772735.1 of Datura wrightii. NCBI lineage: Eukaryota > Viridiplantae > Streptophyta > Magnoliopsida > Solanales > Solanaceae > Datura > Datura wrightii. Next base: position 154,647,149 of record JASDFA010000018.1, read on the forward strand.
TTCTGACTTGGTGGAGCAAGAAAGTGGGTTACAGGCAGTTGAGGGGACGAAAATCTCAGGGTTTTTCTCTATCTCCTTCTTCTTTAATTCAATTGCTTGTATGTTTAACACTCATTTAACGATGTTTAATCCACAAATGAGTGGCTAATTCCTCTTCTTGCTGAGGTTAAGAACAATTGTATTGAAATGTAGTTATTGATCAATTGGGTTTTCCATCTTTTCTTTCGTGGTTGTTCTATTGATTCTTGTTCTTACTGCATTAATGTGTGGCCAACGTTAATGTTCATCTAAAAAGTCCGGTTTCACTCGAGAGAGCAAGAAATTGGAAAGTTGTGAATCAATAGGATATGATCTCTTCTTATTTTGGGAAAATGGGGAATTGATTTACCTTCAGGATAGAAATATACCTAAAAGTTGTATTAGTCAATTAAGGAATCGATTTTGTATGGCTAGAACATGAATTTCGTTTAATCACAAAAATGTAGGTGGACGGTTCATGATTCTTAAGTTGGGTTAAATATGAGAGTTTTAATCCAGTGGCAATAATTCTTGACTAGCAACCGGAGGAAAGATTAACCAACCATTTTATCGATACTTAGTTTCTATACATGTTCATTTATCCTCAGCGTGCTCATATTCATAGTTCAGACTCAAATTGTATATTCGTTTATAATTAGCATAAAATTAGAAACCAAAATTACAAACTCTTTTTCACACTGTTGTCTGCATTTTTAGAGTTAAAGTATAGTGACACTTAAGTAGATTGTACCCTATCCCAGTCCCTGTGGGATCGATACTTGGCTTACTTAAGCCACTTTACTACTTGTTCGATCACGTGACTTGCGTGTAGCTATATACCCAAAAGCGCCGAACAAGTTTTTGGCGTCGTTGCCGGGGATTGGCAATTGTGGAAATTTTCTTAAGTGTAAATTTACTAAATTTTTTTTTCTTTAGTGTTGACAACTTGGTCTTAGCCTGTATTTCGCAGATATAATCTCTGTTGAACACTGTCCAGAGACAAGGAGCTGGTGGACTCATATTTAGAGCCTGAAAGACAATTTCATCGTCAGCGGAGAGAAGCTCTAGAGAAAAAGCTGCAGTTGCTCAGACAAATATTCATGGAGCAACAACAGAATCCACCAGTGGTAAGGGCAATGTTAGTGCCCGAGGAGATGGCAGCTAGGCTGGTTCGCGAGGTGGCAATCCCACATGCTAACAATGTAACATCTAGCATCTGCAAACCTGAGCCAGGAGGGAGGTTCAAGCTCAAACAAAACATGGTGCAATTGCTGCACACCAACGGGCAATTCACAGGTCTCCCTCATGAGGATCCACAACAGCATCTCCAAAATTTTTTGGAGATAAGTGACACTTACATCCCCGCTGGAGTGTCATCAGATTATGTCAGGCTTACATTGTTCCCATTTTCACTATTGGGAGAAGCCAAGAGGTGGTTGAAAGTTGAGCCACCAAATTCTATTACTACGTGGGATGATCGTGCAACGAAATTCTTGATACGATTTTTTCCATCCGGTAAAATAGCAACACTTAGAAGTCAAATTCTAAGTTTCAAACAGAGAGATGGGGAGAATCTATATCAGGCTTAGGAAAGATTCAAGTCCATGTTGCGGGATTGTCCACATCATTATCAATCCAATGAGGTGCTGGTGCACACTTTTATAGAGGGCTAGAAACCCCACACAAAAATCTTGCTAGACTCAGCAGCTGGGGGACAGGCACTGGAGAAAACTTATGAGGAGCTGTATACCTTGTTAAATCATATTTCGCAGGGAAATCCGGAGTGGAATGCTTATTCGTCAAAAGGAGGAACAAGGAAAGCAGCAGGAGTTCTAGAAGTGGATGATTTTATAGCTATTGTTGCAAAGATAGCTGCTTTACAAAATCAACTCAACACCCACTTCAGTAACATGACAATGAACTAGACTCAAGCCCCAGTGAATGTAGTGCAGCAGGTTTGGTGTGAAGTGTGCGGGAGTAGTGAGCACTCAGCTGAGTGTTGTGGAGCAAATCCTGACTCGGTGAACTTTGTGGGAAATGTACAGAGGAACAACCACCAACAGTATGGTAACAACTATAATTCCAGCTGGAGGAATAACCCGAATTTCTCTTAGGGTAGCAACAACCATCAAGGGCAAAGTTCGAGTCAGGGGGCGCAGAGGAATCAAGGAGGGCTGCAGAACTACCAAGCACAATATAGAAACAACAATGCCCCTCCTCCCCCACCATCACCCAGCATTGAGGAGATGTTCAAGACAATGATAGCTAACCAAGCTCAATTGCAGGCTGACTATGTGAAATTGGCAGCCGAAGTGAAGAACAACCAGTTAGCTACTAAGGCACTTGAATATCAATTTGGGCAATTTGCTGGAGCCCAAAACACCTGGCCTAGAGGAGGACTTCCGACCAACATGGATCCCAACCCCAAGCAGGTGAATGTGGTGACCACAAGGAGTGGTTTGCAGCTAAAAGAGGTTAAACCATAAAGACCACCTGAACAATTGGGAGCAGCAGAAATTGTGAGGGAGCAAAGTGATGAGAGGGGGAAGAAGAAGGAAGCTGAATCAGAAAGACCACCACCCCCGTTCCCTCAAAGATTAAAGAAACACAAGGAGGAGGCGTGTTTCAAGACATTCATGGAGGTGCTAAAGCAGGTACATATTAACTTACCTCTTGTTGATGTTTTGCAAGGAGTGCCGAAATATGCAAAGTACATTAAGGACATCGTGGCGAACAAAAGTCGGTTGACTGAGTATGCTACAGTAGCTCTCACGGAGGAGTGCACTTCCCGAATACAAAACTGACTGCCCACAAATCTCAAAGATCCTAGGAGCTTTACGATACAAATTACAATTGGGCAGAGTATCCGAGCTCGCGGATTATGTAATTTCGGAGCAAGCATTAATTTGATGCCGTCATCGGTATTCAAGAAGTTGGGTCTAGGGAGTCCTAGACCAACAATAGTGATCTTGCAACTAGCAGATCGGTCCTTAGCCAGACCTGATGGCATTGTGGAGGATGTGCTGGTGCAAGCGGGCTCCCTTATCTTCCCGGTAGATTTCGTCGTGCTGGATTTTGAGCCAGACGCGAAAGTCCCATTTATTTTGGGACGTCCCTTCTTGGCGACCGGGAAATCGCTGATCGATGTCGCTGCAGGATAGCTAACAATGCAAGCACACGACAAGCTGGAAGTGTTTGATGTATACAAGGCCACCAAGCTCCCGACTGTGTACGAGGAACTCTGGGTGATCAATGTGATTGATCGAGCTGATGATGCGCAGATAGTTGAATCACGAGAGTTATTGGGAAAACCACCGGAGTGATGTAAGCACTACTGGGTTGAGGACGGTGGTCGAGAGAAAATGTCCATCACCCTAGAAGATTATTGAGCTGAATGACGTCGAGCCGCGATGGTAAATCAGGTGCTGCACGGGAGGCAACCCGTGAAATGTTTTCCTTTGTAAAATGTGAATAGATTTCTTTTTCTTTTTCTTTCTTTTGATTAACAACAAAATTGTTAGTTTTTATTTTTATTCTTATTTTTTTATTTTTTTTGAGTGAATCCTATAATTCTAACCAATCTCTTCTAGTAAGATGAATTTCAGGTTGAACAGAGGATAAATGCGCAAGGGATCACGAAGGAAAATCCGAGGTATGAAAATCAATAAAAAGTGGCAAAACAGTGAGCTAGGGCGATGGCTCCGTGTCACAGAGGAGGGCCTCCGCGTTACCCTCCGTGACACGTTGAGGTGTAAATCTGGAATTTTTAAATTTCCAGAACACCCACGCGATAGCTCCGTGTCATGGAGGGCATGCTCCGCGTTACCATCCGTGACACATTGAGGTGTATATCGCAACGGGTCACACCGGGTCATCGGGTGACCCGCGCGAATTTCCCACTTTTTAACCCCGATTCCCCCTCTATTTTCCTCATTTCTCATACTCTCCGCGACCAACGTCCCAAAACCCTCTTCCCCCTCAACGTGACACAGACTTAGGCTCGAAATTTCATCAAGTTTTTGTCACTTCTTCGAATTCAAGGTATGTTCTTCAACTCTATCTCAATTCTTGTCGAAATTTTTCGATTTTGAACATATGAGATGAGCAACACTTGCCCTAAGTCTAGGAGGTCTTGATGTGTTGAAGGTCATTATGGTGTTCAGCCGAAACTTAGTAAAGCAATATAAGTTCCCGTAAAGTATTTCAGAAATAGAATAGTAGCTTAATATGAATTTTAGAAAGCATGTTAGAAATAGTAAATCATGTTTACTGATCTTGGGCAAATTTATATGCCCAAGGGATACTCAAATGTGTCATTTTAGCCTTGTTTATCTATCAATATTTATACATTCTCATGTGATTGATAATAAAATGTGAATTTATACTAACATACATGATTAGCATTGTTTTGCAGGTGAAATATAATTTTGGGAAGCTAAAATGCGTGTTAGGAGAGATCGGGGTTGGACTCGGATGTTAGAAAGGAAAAAAGCATTGGAAGGCACAATTTAAAGGGGCTCCGTGATGGAGCCGCGTCACGCTGCCATCGCGGATACCTTCTACCTGGACAGGGAATTTTCACCAAATTCCAGTGAAGGTGCGCGTTGGGGCCGTGGCACGTTGGCCTAGCCCCGCGTTGCACGTCCTGCCACGTTGGGCCTTATTACCTGGACAATCAATTTCCAGTAAGGCTCCGCGTCAGTGGTGTGTCACGGAGGCAGTGCTCCGCAATGCACTCTGTGACATGTTGCTTGTTATTCCGGGAAAAATTCCCACTAGTATAAATAGAACGCTTAGGTTCAATTTTAATTATTATGACTTGGTGGAGCAAGAACGTGGGTTACAGGCAGTTGAGGGGACGAAAATCTCAGGGTTTTTCTCTATCTCCTTCTTCTTTAATTCAATTGCTTGTATGTTTAACACTCATTTAACGATGTTTAATCCACAAATGAGTGGCTAATTCCTCTTCTTGCTGAGGTTAAGAAAAATTGTATTGAAATGTAGCTATTGATCAATTGGGTTTTTCATCTTTTCTTCCATGGTTGTTCTATTGATTCTTGTTCTTACTGCATTAATGTGTGGCCAACGTTAATGTACATCTAAAAAGTCCGGTTTCACTCGAGAGAGCAAGAAATTGGAAAATTGTGAATCAATAGGATATGATCTCTTCTTAGTTTGGGAAAATTGGGAATTGATTTACCTTAAGGATAGAATATACTTGAAAGTCGTATTAGTCAATTAAGGAATCGGTTTTGTATGGCTAGAACATGAATTTCGTTTAATCACAGAAATGTAGGTGGACGGTTCATGATTCTTAAGTTGGGTTAAATACGACAGTTTTAATCCATTGGCAATAATTTTTGACTAGCAACCAGAGGAAAGATTAACCAACCATTGTATCGATAATTAGTTTCTATACATGTTCATTTAACCTCAGCATGCTCATATTCATAGTTCAGACTCAAATTGTATATTCATTTATAATTTGCATAAAATTAGAAACCAAAATTACAAACTCTTTTTCACACTGTTGTCTGCATTTTTAGAGTTAAAGTATAGTGACACTTGAGTAGATCGTACCCTAGCACAGTCCCTATGGGATCGATACTTGCCTTACTTAAGCCACTTTACTACTTGTTCGACCACGTGCACTTGCGTGTAGATATATACCCAAAAGCACCGAACATTTACCATGAAACTTAGTTATACCGCATGATTCTCAGCAGAAATATTATATCTTGTTTCAGTATCAGATTCAGCACAGTACGACAGAAATTATATATATACCATTATCAGTTTCAACATGTATTATATATATACACATTACTATCATTAGTTCTAACATGTGTCGCGTGCAGTTATTATTATCAGTTGAGACTTAACTGTATTGTTTTGGGCTGGATTACCTAGCATCCTTGAATGCCCCAAGGTTAATAGCTGTATCGACTCGTCCGCTCGAGGGCGAGGACATGTCGCTCTACGGAGTGACATGCTGTCCCCTAGGGGACGAAGATGGGATGCCAGTTTCCCCATATTTTGCCTTGGTTGGCTTTTACACACCCCCGTCGAGCGGGTACGCCCGGGGTATTGATTCCAGGAGTCTTCCGGACTCAGGTACAGTTATAGTCAGGTGCCCAGCGGGCCCAAGTGCATACCCAGGGGACCGACAGGTGTTCGGCTCGCGTTATATGGGTATATAACTACACGCAAGTGCACATGGTCGAACAAGTAGTAAAGTGGCTTAAGTAATCCAAGTATTAATCCCACAGGGACTGGGATGAAGTGCAATCTGCTCAAGTGTACTATATTTTAATTCTAAAAATGCAGACAACAGCGTAACCAAAAGTTTGATATTTTGATTTATAATTTTTATGCTAAATCTAAAACAACTATCTAATGTGAGTCTGAACTATGAATGAGAGCATGTAGAGATTAAACGAACATGTAATGAAATTAATTATCGACATAATTTGGTTAGTCTTTTCCTCCGGTTGATAGCCAAGAACTATTGCCAAGAGATTAAAACTCTCGTATTTAACCCCACTTAAGAATCATGAACCATCCACCTACATTTCTGTGATTAAATGCAATTCATGTTCTAGCTATACAAACCCGGTTCCTAAATTGACTAATACGACTTTCAGGTATATTTCTATCCTGAAAGTAAATCAATTCTCAATTTTCCCAAACTAAGAAAAGATCATATCCTATTAATTCAAACCTTTCCAATTTCTTGCTCTCTCGAGTGAAACCGGACTTTTTGGATGTACATTAACGTAGGCCACACATTAATGTAGTAAGAACAAGAATTAATAGAACAACCATGGAAGAAAAGATCAAAAACCAATATGATCAACAATCACATTTCACTACAATTGTTCATAACATCAGCAAGAAGATGAATTAGCCACTCATTTGTGGATTAAACATCGTTAAATGAGTGTTAAACATACAAGCAATTGAATACAAGAAGAAGGAAAGAGAGAAAAACCCTGATAATTTCGTCCCCTCAACTGCCTGTAACCCACGTTCTTGCTCCACCAAGTCAGAATATTGAAAAATGAACCTAAGTGTTCTATTTATACTAGTGGGAATTTTTCCCGGAATAACAAGCATCATGTCACGGAGTGCATCGCGGAGCACTGCCTCCGTGACACGCCACTGACGCGGAGCCTTACTGGAAATTGATTGTCCAGGTAATAAGGCCCAACGTGGCACGGCGTGCAACGCGAGGCTACTCCAACGTGCCACGGCCCCAACGCACACCTTCATTGGAATTTGGCGAAAATTCCCTCTCCAAGCAGAAGGCATCCGCGATGGCAGCGTGACGCGGCTCCATCACGGAGCCCCTTTATTTTATGCTTTCCAATTCCTTGTCCCTTGCTCGCATCCGAGTCCAACCCCGATATCTTCCAACATGCATTTATGCATCCCAAAATTACATTTTACCTACAAAACAACGCTAATCATGTTGGTTAGTATAAATTCACATTTTATTACCAATTACATGAGAATGTATACACATTGATAGATAAACAAGGCTAAAATTCCACATTTGAGTATCACTTGGGCATATAAATTTTCCCAAGATCACTTACCCCACACTTAAATCCTTATTCGTCCTCGAACAACAATCCTACCCCTCATGCAATTTACATCCCAACCTCGCTACTTTGGTTCGACATTTTAGGCTACGGTCATACCGATTATTCAATACAGCAAATTATCAAGAAAACATGCATGGTCCTATCAATGCAATGACCTTCAATACATCAAGACCTCCTAGACTTGAGAATCGACTCTCGATATTGGCAAACTCATGCAAATTAGCTGATCAAGATATCCAACACGAAAATTAATCTCTCATCAAGCATGTGCCCTCACAACACAAGCGAGTCTTCCCCTTTTTGCTCATATGAACTCACAAAATTTCAAGCAGGGGCATGTAAACACAATTTCTCTCTCTCTCCAAAAAGAATTCACATGCATCATGTCATGACCCATAAGCTTGCCCTTAGTGTATTACTCCACTAATATAAAGAATTGCGATGTAAGATCACATAGGACTTTAACTGGTTATAATGGAAGCTACAGAAGTATTAAATATTGGGTTAGCCAATAATAGCCACTAGCATCCTTAAGCGCCTTTTCAACACATCCCATCAACTCATGGACATTTTTTTTTCAATTCTCCCATTCTTGACGTTTTTCTTTAGTTTGGCCCATCTTATTAAGCACACTTGACACAACAACAAAGATTATTCATGCACCTTCATTATAGTCTATTTATAACAAGTGCACCTTCAACCTTTTCTTTTCTTCCATCACTCGGCTTTTCTTTTCTTTTCACCATTCTCCCTCTTTTGACACTTTGGGAAAATGATTTTCTCTTCTTAAGCGCTTAAGAGTTTTGTATAGACTTTACGGCTAATGAAAAAAAAGGATTAAGCCCGGTTTACACTTTTCGACAAAAGAAAAAAAAATAAGCTAAAGGCTCAACGGGCTGACTAGGGTATACAATCAAGGTGGGAACGACAATGAAAAATACAAACTTTCGGTTAAAACAAAGAAATGCCTACATCCTCTCCTACAATACACCTCCTTCATTTCGTTTTGTACACACACCAGGCAAGTTCTAGACACTTCATAATAGCATGGAATAACAAAACCTCACTTCACACTTATTGCACATTCTCAATTCAAGATTTATTCACAGACTCTTCAATCAGCTTATTACAGGAATTCAAACATTAAGCTTCAATCACACTGAATCGAACTCTATGGCCTAGGTATCTCAACATATTTACAAAGTTGCATGCTTTCATACGAATTACCTTTGCATTTTAAATATCATATACAACACGCAACGAGAATTTCGCAACCATAAAGTAACTACAGGTTTTGGGATGCAACCCACAAAAGAAAAACAACTAAAAAATAGTTGAAAAACCTACTACTAACGACTACATTTCCCTTAAGACATTCATCATCCATCCATCATAGGGAACGGTCACTAACTATGCCGTCGGTTCAGTAGGACCATCCTCGGTAAAAGAACCGAAAACAAACGCCGAGAAACCTAAGAAGAAAAAAAAAGAAATTTGAGAATAAATTTTTAAAATATCGATCATTTCGATAAACAAAAATATGTACAAAATCAGCTAGCAACATTCAGCAACGCACATCAATTTCACATATATTTATAATACAGAACAACAACTTAACAATTCACAAATCACAGGGAACAACAAAATTTCACAGGCACGACAACAGATTAGAATATATACAATACAACACAGCTAGCACGTAACTACTCCCACCCCACACTTATCTCGAACACTGTCCCCAGTGTTCACAAAAATTAAAATAGCATAAATATCGGGTGGTGGAACTCCCTGATCAATCAAACTACTCCACTTCTTCATCAGGTGCTTCTGCTTCATCTCCCATGTCTGAATCACCCCCGTCATCATCATCGGACTCCACATCGGAGTCCTCCCGACGTGTCTCCTCGTCTGTGGGGACATCATCATCCGTGGGCTCTACAAATGCTGGCCCCACTCGGCATAGAGCCCTGGCGTTCTCACCGAAAGGGTAGTCTAGCTCGAGCTGCCATAGCTCCTCCTCTGTCGTCGGCCTCCCGGCTATCCTCAGCTGGAGCATTTGCATCCCATACATGCGAGCCATATACTGTTCATCACGAGCATGTCGCTCGCCAAGTGTAAGCACTGGCCCGTGGGTGTCGGGTGCCTTAGTTTTAGTGACATCTAAGGCCCGCCGCTCCATCTGCAGGATATAGTCAAGGGCCTCTTCCTCAACATCTAGGCCCCTCAGGAAGGTGGTGAGGAGCCCACCAAATCCGTATCTGAGCCCCTGATGCAACCGGGCTCTCTTCATGGCGGAGATAATCACCGCCCCCATGTTGATCTCCATCCCTTTCATCAGGGCATACACCAGGCATACACGATCCCGGGTTACATCTGTCATATGTACCCCCGGGATTAGGCAGGAACAGACAATCTTTAGCCATATTCTGGCTTCCCTATTCATCTGTGAATAAGGCAAAGTCTGATGGTAGCCCCTCTCCTTGTGTCTGCTCCATCTAGCTGTCGATCGGGTCCCACACAATGTGCATCTGATGTCCGCTTACGGTGGAGTGATGTTCAACTGTCGAAGCACGTGAACATCTGTGTCCCGCGCCCCTATGATAACATTGAGGTGGTGGGTCTCAAATGTGACTATTTGACCTCTGATTTTTATGGTGGGACTTCTTAGGGTCGGGTTCCAATTAGCATAGAATTCCCGAATCAGGTGCAAGTTGCATTCCTTGGGCTCTTCAAAGATGAAGTTGAGCCCAGCTGCCTCGATCTGGTGGACAATCCTAGGGAACTCCTGTGCCAATGGTTCCCGTGCGATGTGTTCCTCGGGGAAGTACTTGTTTTCTTTGAGCTTTGTGTACCACTTCTTCCCTTCATCTGTCACCCATCTGGTTCCGTATTGGCGGCGTTGGCCGCGTGGAACCGCTGGTGCTGCTGGGACTGCTCTGCCCAATCTAATTCGCTTTCTTCCGGCGCCAGATGTTGATGCGCCTTTCCCTTTTTCTTGCCTGCTTGCCATTTTACCTGTCAACCCAAGTAGATAAGATCAATGTTAAGACAATGAATATTAACTTCGACTAAGGTCGGGTTAAACTAGGCTACCCCACACTTAGTCCTTAGCTACAGTTACAACATACCGGCAAGATCATGCTTATTTGCACAAACAAACAACAACCTATACAAACATGCTTAGTGCATACGAAGAATTCAATGGTATATATACTATGTACTACTCAGACTTTGTACAGCTAACTACAATCATTACCATCGACAACCTTTTAATCCATCGCACTTAGCAAGGAAAAAAACAAAGAAATGAAAACAACAAGAATTTATCTACACGAACCTATACAACCAACCCAATTCTTGCAAATTTCAATATTCCCCTAACCCGAGAATCCTTCGGTCTTTTAACATGATAACAACTAGCACATCGACTCATCTCACTCAACATGTACATCCCGGCATGAATTTCACAAGTTCACTACATTTTTCCAATTCAAATTCAAAAACAAGCCCTAGAAATGATGATATCAAGAAAATTTGATTAAATTATGTAATTAACGAGTTCAATCAATCATAATGATATTCCGAACATTTGTCAACAACAATTCAATTGAATTCATGATTAATTTCTACTTAGGGCAAACTTAGCTCACCTCACATGCTCAATATCGAAGAAAATCGACAAGAAATGAGATGGAATCGAAGAACATACCTTGAAGTTGAAGAATTGAAGAAAACTCAATGATTTTCTTGGCCTATTCTGTGTCACGTTGAAGGGGGATGGGTTTTAGGATGTTTGGTCGCGGAGTGAGTGAAAAATAAGGAAAAGTGAGGGGGTTTCGGGGTTTAAAAGAAGGAAAATCACGCGGGTCACCCCGGCGACCCGGTGTGATCCGTCGCGATATACACGGCAACATGTCACGGAGTGCATCGCGGTGCACTGCCTCTGTGACACGGAGCTGTCGCGAGGGTACTCTGGAATTTTTTTTACAATTTCGGATTTATACCTCAACGTGTCATGGAGGGTAACGCGGAGGTCCTCCTCCGTGACACGGAGCTATCGCCCTAGCTCACTGTTTTGCCACTTTTTATTGATTTTCATACCTCGAATTTTCCTTTGCGATTCCGGGCATATTTTCCTCCATTTGACCTGAAATTCATCTCACTACACGAAATTGGTTAGAATTATAGGTTTCACACGAAATTGGTTAGGATTATAGGTTTCACTAGGGAGTCCTAGACCCACCTTTTTGTATACCGATGATGACATCAAATTTATGCTCGCTCCCAAATCACACAATCCACGATCTCGGATACTCTGCCTAATAGTAATCTGTATAGTAAATCTCCCAGGGTCTTTGAGCTTTGTGGGCAGTTGGTTTTGAATCCTGGAAGTGTACTCCTCCGTTAGAGCCACCGTAGCATACTCAGACCACCGACTTTTGTTTGCCACATTTTCCTTTATATACTTGGCATATTTCAGCACTCCCTGCAAAACATCAACAAGAGGTAAGTTAATATGCACCTGTTTCAGCACCTCCATGAATTGCTTGAAACACGCCTCCTCCTTGTGTTTCGTTAATCGTTGTGGGAACGGGGGTGGTGTTCTTTCTGATTCAGCTTCCTTAGTCTTCCCCCTCTCAGTACTTTGCTCCCTCTCGACTTCTGATGCTCCCGATTGTTGAGGTGGTCTTTCTGGTTCCACCTCTTTCAGCTGCAAACCACTCCTTGTGGTCACTGCATTCACCAACTTGGGGTTGGGATCTGTGTCGCTCGGAAGTCCTCCTCTAGGTCTGGTGTTTTGGGCTCCAGCAAATTGCCCAAATTGATATTCAAGTGCCTTGGTAGCTAACTGGTTGTTTTTCACTTCGACTGCCAATTTCACATAGTCAGCCTGCAATTGAGCTTGGTTAGCTATCATGGTCTTGAACATCTCCTCAATGCTGGGTGATGGTGGTGGAGGAGGTGCATTGTTGTTTCTGAATTGTGCTTGAAAATTCTGGTGCCCTCCTTGGTTCCTTTGCACACCCTGACCCGAACTTTGCCCCTGATGGTTGTTGCTACCCCAGGAGAAATTCGAGTGATTCCTCATATTGGAAATGTAGCTATTACCATACTGTTGGTGGTTGTTCCTTTGCACATTTCCCACAAAGTTTACCGAGTCAGGATTTGCTCCACAACACTCAGCTGAGTGCTCACTGCTTCCGCACACTTAACACCACATCTGCTGCACTGCATTCATTGGGGCTTGGGGCTGGTTCATTGCCATGTTGCTGAAGTGGGTGTTAAGTTGATTTTGTAATGCAGCTATCTGTGCAGCAATAGCTGTAAACCCATCCACTTCTAGAACTCCTGCTGCTTTTCTTGTTCCGCCTCTTGACGAATCAGCATTCCATTCCGGATTGCCCTGCGAAATACGGTTCAACAAGGTATATAGCTCCTCATAAGTTTTCTCCAGTGCTTGTCCCCCAGCTGCTGAGTCTAGCAATATTTTTGTATGGGGTTCCAAACCCTCTATAAAAGTGTGCACCAACACATCATTGGACTGATGATGAGGAGGACAATCCCGCAACATGGACTTGAATCTCTCCCAAGCCTGATATAAATTCTCTCCCTCTCTCTGTTTGAAACTTAGAATTTGACTTCTAAGTCTTGCTGTTTTACTGGAGGGAAAAAACCGTATCAAGAATTTCCTCGCAAGATCATCCCAAGTACATATAGAATCGGTGGCTCAGCTTTCAACCACCTCTTGGCTTCTCCCAATAGTGAAAATGGGAACAATGTAAGCCGGACATAATCTGATGACACTCCAGCGGGGATGTAAGTGTCACTTATCTCCAAAAACGTTTTGGAGATGCTGCTGTGGATCATCATGACGGAGACCTGTAAACTAGCCGCTAGTGTGCAACAATTGCACCATATTCTGCTTAAGTTCGAACCTCCCTCCTGGCTCAGGTTTGCGGATGCTAGATGTGACATTATTAGCATGTGGGATTGCCACCTCACGAACCGGCCGAGCTGCTACTTCTTCGGGCACTAACATTGCCCGTACTACCGGTGGATTCTATTGTTTCTCCATGATCGTCTGTCTGAGCAACTGCAGCTTTCTTTCTAGAGCTTCTCTCCGCTGTCGATGAAATAATCTTTCTGGCTCCAAATTCGAGTCCACCAGCTCGTTGTCTCTTGCCAGTGTTTAACAGAGATTAAATCTGCAAAATACAGGCTAAGACCAAGTTGTCAACACTAAGAGAATAAAAATACAGTAAATTAACACTTAAAACAAATTCACCCATTGCCAGTCCCCGGCAACGGCGCCAAAAACTTGTTAGGCTCGCGTTATATGGGTATATAACTACACGCAAGTGCACGTGGTCGAACAACTAGTAAAGTGGCTTAAGTAAGCCAAGTATCGATCCCACAGGGACTAGGATGAAGTGCAATCTGCTCAAGTGTACTATATTTTAATTCTAAAAATACAGACAACAGCGTAACCAAAAGTTTGATATTTTGAATTATAATTTTTATGCTAAATCTAAAACAACTATCTAATGTGAGTCTGAACTATGAATGAGAGCATGCTGAGATTAAACGAACATGTAATGAAATTAATTATCGACATAATTTGGTTAGTCTTATCCTCCGGTTGCTAGTCAAGAACTATTGCCAAGAGATTAAAACTCTCGTATTTAACCCCACTTAAGAATCATGAACCATCCACCTACATTTCTGTGATTAAATGCAATTCATGTTCTAGCCATACAAACCCGGTTCCTAAATTGACTAATACTTTAAGGTATATTTCTATCCTGAAAGTAAATCAATTCTCAATTTTCCCAAACTAAGAAAAGATCACATCCTATTAATTCACAACTTTCCAATTTCTTGCTCTCTCGAGTGTAACCAGACTTTTTGGATGTACATTAACGTAGGCCACACATTAATGCAGTAAGAACAAGAATTAATAGAACAACAATGGAAGAAAAGATGAAAAACCAATATGATCAACAATCACATTTCACTACAATTGTTCATAACCTCAGCAAGAAGATGAATTAGCCACTCATTTGTGGATTAAACATCGTTAAATGAGTGTTAAACATACAAGCAATTGAATACAAGAAGAAGGAAAGAGAGAAAAACCCTGATAATTTCGTCCCCTCAACTGCCTGTAACCCACGTTCTTGCTCCACCAAGTCAGAATATTGAAAAATGAACCTAAGTGTTCTATTTATACTAGTGGGAATTTTTCCCGGAATAACAAGCAACATGTCATGGAGTGCATCGCGGAGCACTGCCTCCGTGACACGCCACTGACGCGGAGCCTTACTGGAAATGGATTGTCCAGGTAATAAGGCCCAACGTGGCACGGTGTGCAACACGGGGCTAGGCCAACGTGCCACGGCCCCAACGCGCACCTTCATTGGAATTTGGTGAAAATTCCCTCTCCAGGCAGAAGGCATCCGCGATGGCAGCGTGACGCGGCTCCATCGCAGAGCCCCTTTATTTTATGCTTTCCAATGCCTTGTCCCTTGCTCGCATCCGAGTCCAACCCCGATATCTTCCAACATGCATTTAAGCTTCCCAAAATTACATTTTACCTACAAAACAATGCTAATCATGTTGGTTAGTATAATTTCACATTTTATTACCAATTACATGAGAATGTATACACATTGATAGATAAACAAGACTAAAATTCTACATTTGAGTATCACTTGGGCATATAAATTTGCCCAAGATCAGCAGGATGCTTATAGTTACTAGGGGAGATGGGATGACCGGGGTAGTGGCATAGATTGCGTGTTGGTTGCACCTTCCAGCTTATGGGGCCAGGTAAGGTTTATGTGTGCTATGTTGGGCTATGTTATGCTATATTATGCCATGTAATGTCAGTTATAAATAGATAGATAGTAGAATGCCACGTTACCAGGTACGACTCCTACTCCTTTTCAACATAGTTGAGGACAGTCTTGAACTCATATTGTCAGTCAGTTATAGTCTATTTCTTTCTACTTCAGTTCTATCAATTATACTACTTGTTGTGAGTTATTTTCCAATTTTTTCTTTGCTACTCAGTACTAGCGGTACTAACGCCCATTTGGAGTGCTGCATTACTTGCCTGCAGGTACACCTAGGATAGAAGCAGACCCCTCATAACTCCAATCAGCGATACAGAGCCTTCAGCTCCTTTCATCCGAAGCCTGAAAGACAGAGGTGAACTTAATTTTGATATTCAGTATGGGTAGGCCGGGGCCCTGTCCCGACCATCTTTTTATTCCAGAGGCTTGAAGATTATATATATTCCCTGTGGTTAGCTATATCGACCATGTGGGGCCTTATTCAGTTGGTAGTGGTGACCTTGTCGGTCACATAGTTGTTTATTACTTGTTTTCATGTCTCAGTTATAACTAGACAGCTTGGTGGCCTTGTTAGCCCGCATAGGTTCCTTTATGTTCAGTTGTTCTGGTTAGCTGTTATATTTCTACAGGTGGCTCGGAGTCTGTATTTATAGCTATTATATAGCCCGTCATTTTTATGAATTCATAGTTAGAGCCAACCTAGCACCAGAAGTGTTCAGGCTCAGCCAGTCCAGCAGTCGAGATCCTAGTAGGGCACCAAGTGCCAGTCGTGCCTCTCCAGGTTGGGTATGACAAACTTGGTATTAGAGCAGGTCGTATCCCAGGGAGTCTGCAAGTCGTGCTAAGTAGAGTCTTGTCTATGGATGTGTTGTGCACCACATACTATAGACAGGAGGCTACAAGGCATGATAGGATGGTTACTCTTTCTTCTTATTCAGTCGTATAGAGCGGTACAGTATAGGGTTGAGTCCCTAAAACTTATCATACTCTTTAATGATAGATACAAAGTCAGATTAGCGACACCCTATCACAGGCAGAAGGTTGGATATAGCAGTAGAAGAGGGCACCAACCAGTTGCAGGGTAACTACAGTAGCAGGAGGAGGTATGAGGGACCTCTCAATATGATACCTTTATCGGTACCATCCCCAGTATATTTCTATAACTTCAGAGTAGGAATTCAGAAGCATAGCGTATATACGAGTTGATTTATTTGTTAGATATATAAGATCTGACTAAGATGATGGATACTAGATTATCGGAGAGATGTGAGAAAGAGAGGGAAATGCAGGATTCCCACCTCCATCCTTTCAGATGTGGTACAGTTCCATGTCTTCATTTTGTTGCAGTAAGAAAAGAATATTCCCACCTCTTAGTTTTGATTCCAGTATAGACAATGGCATAAGGATTGAGGCGATGTTGCCCAAAGTAAGCAGTAAGTGAAGATGAATTGGTTGATTCCAGAAAGTGTTAGAAAGAGTAAGGAGCCCTTATGATTATGTAAGTTGTGCAGACCCTCACGGTAATAAGTCAAAAGAGCAAGTAAGACTACTAGCTTACTCGTTCTGGGCGTAGGAGATCCATCAGTAATGGACTTCCAGTAATAGTCAAGTTTAAGTCAGAAAAAAGCTGAATCCGCCATAGCATGCTAACGACGGCAGGGTATGTCTGCAAGATAATAGTTATAATGTTAGTTGTGATATCAAAAGACAAGGAGATTATATGAATAAGATGGGTTCGACTGCAGGTCAGAAGAAGTATAGGTTGAAACATGACTGGTAACCTTATTGACAATGTAAGGCAGGTACCTAGAACCCCACAGCTCAATTTAAGGAAGATGAGGGTGAAGAGCATGAATACCAGATTTTGAGGGGAAATTAGAATCACCTCCAGATTAATAGAACATCAGGTATTAAGAACTAAACCTCAGACTGATAGCTAAGAGACAGTAAGATTGTAGTTTACAATGTTGCGGTATGTCCGCGTAAGGAGAAGGTAAGAGAGTGCCGACCTTAGCCTTGGCAAGTCTTTGGACAGCTATACCCACTTGAGTCTGATAGTTGGGACCACGTAAGCTCTAACATGGTAATGTCGGTTATATGATGAGTCTCCAATTATTTCTTATGATTTTAGTATGCATGTACATCAGTCATGACATTATATTTTCAAAAAGTTTTACCCAATGTTCAATTTTACTTATGATTATTGGTTTTCAGCTTTGGGTCATTCAATTCAATTATGATGTTTAGTTATGTTCCGATCATGATTTAAGAAAATAACATGCAAGCCCTACTCTCATAATCTTATCTTGACTATGTTTTATACTATTCATGTTTAATGATTTTACATACTTAGTGGTTTTTACTTACTTTGCATACTTGGTGCATTCCACATACTGACGCATACTCTGTGTTGTATCATTTCATGATACATGCTTCGATATCCAGACTTAGTTCCACCGCCAGCTAGATTCCCAGAGTTAGCATTCCTCAGTCTCAGTTGGTGAGTCCTCATCTTTCGAGGGATCTTCTTAATAGTTGTATTTCATCCCTTCAGTTTTTAGACTATAATGAGTTAGTTGGGGTCTTGTCCCATCAATTCATCAGTCTTAGAGGCTTTTTCGAACAGTTTGTATTCATCTTTATATTGACCTATGTAATCAGATGTTATATTTTGTTCAAACTTTCGCTATTTTGTTTATGATGATATTTTTCTTATATATGATTGAGTTTGATTTTATGTTCATGCCATGGGAAGACTTGGAGCCTCTCGAGGTTCCTTGTCCCATGTCTCGATCCGGGCCTATATTCAGGTTGTAACAAACTTGGTATAAGAGCATTAGGTTTTGAAGTGTTGTAGGGTGTTCGAAAGTCGCGTTAAATAGAGTCTTTTTCATGGGTGTGAAGTGTGCCATACTTATGACGTAGAGTCTATGAATTTAGAAAATGTTCCCTTCTTTCATGATCTCAGTCGTGCGATGATATTTCTCTCTATCCTTCTAAATTGTGCTATGCACGTTTACAGACTCATGCGTCCTTGCAGAGTTAATGGAAGGTGAAAAGAAAATAGGAATGGCCATGAAAATGGCAATGGAGGCAGGCACCAACAGGCTCAACCAGCCCACAAGGAGCATATACCTGAGCTAGTTGCCCACGAAGAGTTTAGGCCAGCCATTCATATGTTAGCCCAGGCTTTGACTACCTAGGTCAATCAATAGGCGGTAGCGTATGGCCCTCAGAACGGGAATGCGACGGTGGCAAGAGTTAGGTAATTTCTGAGGATGAAACCTCCCGAGTTCCTTGGATCGAAGGTAGACGAGGATCCACACGAGTTCATTGAGGAGGTTTTGAAGATCACCCAGATTAAGGGGATGACGTGGAAGGAGTGCTCCAATTTAACCTTGTACTAGTTGAAGGGGGTCACACACATTAGGTTCAAGCAATTGAAGGATAGTAGGGTAATTGGAGCAGGCCCTATCAATTGAGATAAGTTCCATGCCGCTCTTTTGGATCGGTTCTTCCTTCAGGAGGTGAGGGAGATCAAAGTGGCTGATTTTGTGAATCTAAAGAAAGGAAAGATGATAGTTCAGGAGTAAGCCTTGGAGTTCACTCATCTATCAAAGTATGCACCTGAGATGGTGGCGGATTAGAGAGCCCGTGTTAGTAGGTTCATATACAATATAGCAGACTACTTGGTCAGGGATTGCTGGACCACGATGCTTCTTCAGGATATTGAATTTGCTCGGATAGTCCTGTACGGCTAGCAGATGGAGGTTGTACAGATGAGTGAGCGGGAGAGGGAGGCCAAGAGGGCCAGGACCAATAGCTTTGAATTCTCCCAGCATTGACCTAGTGGGCACCGTCAATAGTCCCACCAATGATCTTTAGCCCTAGCACCTTAAGCTACGAGTGTGCCATCTAGGTCCAGGAGTGATCAGAGGGGAGGAGCATTAGGCTCAAGAGGTCAGAGTAGCAAACCCGCAGAGACTAGTCCTGCAGAGTGTAGAAGATGTGGCCGGAGACACACGAGTCAGTGTTTGGCGGGAAAAGGTTCTTATTTTGGGTGTGGGAAGTCCGCAATGCTTAAAGATTTCCCAGCAGCTAGGCAAGGCCATGATACGAGTCGAGGCTTATCTTTTAGTTCAGAAGCTCCACCAGCACACCCAGCTCAGCAGGGGGGATCTACTAGTACAGGTGGGGACAGTGCCAAAACAGATTTTATGCCCTAACATCCCGCTAGGAGAAGGAGGTCTCACTAGACGTACTCACTGGTATGTTACTAGTATTCCACCTTGATGTATATGCTTTGTTAGATCCAGGGGATACTTTATCTTTTATTACACCCTATGTTTCTAGTAGTTTCGGAGTCAGTCCCAAAATATTATCAGAACCCCTCTCAGACTCTACTCCAGTTGGTGATTCAGTTATAGCTAGATGGGTGTATAGAAATTTCTCGATCACAGTTCTTCTAAAAATCACCTAAGCAGAAGTAGAGTTATCCATGACCAACTTTGATGTTATCCTCAGCATGGATTGGCTTTTTTCATGCTATGCCTCAGTGAATTGTAGAACTTGTGTAGTAGAGTTCATATTTCCGGGTGAGCCAGTCTTACAGTGGAGGGTAGTTTAGTTGCACCTGTAGGTCATTTCATTCCTTACCTTAAGGCCAGAAAGATGATCTCCAAGGTTTGCGTGTACTATATAGTTAGGTTTTGAGGATGTTATATATGAGACCCCGACTGTCCATTTAGTTCCAGAAGTATGTGAGTTTCCAGAAGTCTTTGTAGATGATCTACCGAAAATCCCTCCCGAGCGGGAAATTGATTTGAGTATTGACCTCCTTCCCGATATGCAACCTGTATCTATTCCTCCTTATAGAATCACCCCAACCGACTTAAAGGAGTTCAAGGAATAGTTGAAAGACCTTTTAGAAAATGGATTTATCAGACCTAGCAAATCCCCATGGTGTTCACCTATTCTCTTTGTTCGCAAGAAGGATAGTTCTATTCGCATGTGCTATCAGCAATTGAGCAAGGTCACCATCAAGAACAGGTATACTTTCCCCAAGATTAATGATTTGTTTAACCAGCTTCAGGGTGCTAAGTGCTTTACGAAGATAGATCTCAGTTGCGGATACCATAAGCTCAAGGTTTAGGAGAGGGACATCCTGAAGACAACCTTCAGGACTCGGTATGGTCATTATGAGTTTGTTGTTATATCTATTGGACTAATGAATGCTCGTGCTGCTTTTATGAATTTGATGAACACAAGAAAGTACATATAATTTAGGGAGCTTTCGTTGTACACCAACTACTGATTGAACAATTCATTGATCAAGAATTCATCTTCTTCATAGAATTTTTGGTAGAATCCTTTCACCATAGAATTGTAGAGTTAGATAGGACTTTTCTTCTTCTTTTTTATTTAACCCATTTTTGGGGAATTCCACTATTGTTCTAAGAACTTGTGAAGCAAAGTTGTGAAGCTAATGTGATGAATGTGAGGAGAATCCTCTTGGTATCTTCTCTCTATCTTTAAATATGCTTGACTAATTTGTTATCTAGAGGTATATTCATGGTTGGTTTATTAATTTTATTGGGTTTTGATAAATTGTTCTTGGATTCTTATATAAATTATAGGTCTATTATCTTCTCCCAAGTTAAAATTGCCAAAATTGATGGTTTGAAAACATGAATTGTGCTTTACTTTTTTTGCTTTTGCTTGAAAGAGAAAGGTGAGAATTGGGTAATAAGATATTATTGAGGAATTGGAGTGTTAGTGTGTGGGATTATTCTAGCGATAGTTAAAACCCCCATTTTCACTCCATTAAAGGTCATGGATAGAAATAGCTAGTCCTTCCTCGAGCTTGTGTGATTGATAACTCGAATTGGCTTTGGGATTTGAAAGAACCCAAGTCATAAACATTCTTATGGTTGAAAGACAAGAGAATGTGAATTATCCACTGCTATCTATGATAATTTTGAGACTAAGGCATTAAGGAAATTCCCAATTTAGTTGTCATCTCACCTATAGAATGCCCCTAGTCATATCACTTGTGATTGCTTCAATTGAAATTCTCCCTAATTAGTCTTAGTTTAGAATTAGATAGTTATTTCCCTTTAATTTCCCCCAATTATACTTTTCAAATGTTGAACAATTATGCGTTCTAGATTGAATTAGTATATAACTCATTAATTATCAACTCAATTCTATGTGGGATTCGACCCCAACATTCATCGGGATATTTGTTTTGATACAACGACCGTTTATGCTATTTCGTAAAAAAGGAGTGAAGTTTGGAAGTTATTAAAAATAGCACCGTTGCCGAGGAATTGAGTTGTGATAAGCCATTAGTTATTTATTCATTCGAAGTAGTTTTGTATTTTTGTTTTACATTTTGTTTTTCTCTTACTTTTGTTTCTATTTTTGTTTTTTTGTAGTTGAATGATGGCATCGTGGAATGAATGGAGGATTGTTGGTGGCTACTCTTATTATGATGACCCATGTCCCTATTGTGGAGGACCACACTATTGGCAAGATTGCAAATATTCCCCTAGAAGGTAGAAGAGTGCACCTTCTCCTTCCTATGATGGGTATAGATGCACATTATGTTGTAGTCATAGGACACATTGGGATGGATGACCAAATGGAGTCATTTCACATTATAGTGGCTATGATAGAAGTTTTGCTCCTTAGCTTGATAGGAATGAATCCATGCAAATTGAGGGAAGGAGAAATACATGTGGGCGCATGGAATCCATGATCCAAGACTTTTTGGAGCAGGAGTCTAATGTGGAAAAGAAGGTCAACCCCTCCATGCCCATGGAATCATCAACTCCTCAAGGTGAAAGACGTAAAACTCTAAAAGAAGAAGTAGAGGAGACATTCAGGAGAATAACAAGAAGAAGTAAACAATGGGGCATAGCTAAACTTGACTCATTGGAGGAAGCTCAAAGTGATGATGAAGAAGGAACCGAAATGAACTTTCAAGAATCATAGACATATTCCAACCAACCAACATTACAAAAATGTAAGATGCCGAAGTTGAAGAAGTGACACTAGAGCCCCCAAGTGGCATCCAAAAAATCATGCTCAAGGACTCTAGTGCACTTGAAGAGGAGGATGTCAAAAAAGAAGCATACTTGAAATGGGAGTGACTCACACTGCCCTCTTATCATTTTTCAACATTGACCTTGGTTGAAAAACTGAGGAGACCAAGTCAATGAAGGGAATTGAGGAGGAAGATCAAGGTGGCTTCATCTTAGAGTATTCCATGCCAACAATGCCAAAGTGCATCCCTCTTTTAAGGGCCAAGGACATAAGATGCAACATCCATTGTTTGGTCCCTTGATGCTTAAACCCCCACCCCTCAAGTGGAACAAAATAATGGCCAAGAAACTAGGGGTTCGATTCAAAAGCTCAAAGTGGAGAGTACAGTGGTTAAGTTGAAGTCGATGATCCGCGACGTTAACCAAGACGCCTCATGGGAGGCAACTCGAGTGCTTTTTATTTTTGTTTGTACGTTTTCTTTTATTTTGTTCTACTTTATGTTTGTGTTGTCTTTGATTGTGTTGGGGAAACAGGTGCTGAAGGTGATAAAAGTGGAAGGAGCTAAATTGGGCAACCGGTGCTAGATCTGGGAAATGGCGGTCCAGAGGCGCGACAAGCAGGTCAAACACCGGTCATAAGCAGAAGGCCCAAGGAGTTCTTTTACCTATTCTGTCCTTACTTTGTTTAACCATATGAATCAAGGACAATGCTTTATTTGTGTTAGGGGTGAAATATGACTAACCCACTTGTTAAGTGATATTTGATACAGCCCTATGATTTATTGGATTAAGTCATTCTTAAGGGCAAATCGTCATTACTTGCGAGTTTGTATCGCCTTTTTAGATAGTAGTCTTTGAATAAACTCCAAGGGTTTACTTTATTCTACAGTTCTTTCCCAAGGAGTGATTTCTTTTCCTTTTGTTTTGTTGTCAAACTGGGTTGACATTTTTCAATGATACATTGAGAGGCAACTTTCTTAAGGAAAAATGTCAAGTCTAGAGTCTTGTTGAGTTGTTTGTGCACTTGCTTGATAAGGTACCACCAATATTTCTTGCTTGGCATTATACATGAGCTTTTGAAAAGAAAAGGATGGCATTTAAATGTGAGAATGAGCACTCTCTTGTCATGAATTATACATTCGTTGCTTGGCTTTTTGATCCGTAACTAGCTTGTCAAAAGACATTCTCTTAATGTGATGAAGTGTGTGAATTTCTTGGATTGTGATGCCTTGTTTGGTGAGGATTTTTAGCCTAATTCTTGTGCATGCACGATTGTCTAGTACTTGGGCTAAATGTTCTTCAAGGCGAAATATTAGATGGAGCTGTACTAAAAACATGAGCTTCAGCTCTCTTTTGAATGTCACCGACCTCCTTGAACTCTTCCGTCGTTAGCCAATGTTGAGCCCCTTGAACCTTGTTCTTGGAAACCACATTACAAGCCTAATGACCCTTTTTAATCCTTCTCTTTGGCACCTATCCTCCATAATTCCTAGTGATGAATGAATAAAATAATTGGGCTTCAAGCCCAAGAAATGGGGAGAGATAAGGAAATCAGTCTGAAATGAGGCAAAAGCCAAAGTTTGGGGGTTTGCAAGAAAAGGGGAGACGTGAGAGCTTCAATTTGAGGTAGCATCACATTGTAATCAAAATGCATAAAATTATAGGTTGAGAAATCTTGGTTCTTCAAAAGAGAAAAAGAATTGTGAATTGGTGTTACCTCTTGCTCAGATGAGGCTAATTGTGATATCCAGTGAAGTTATAAGGAGAGCCTTTGAGAAATGAAAGTAAAAGATGATGAAATAGGAGAAATAAGGTGCAGTGATTCAAAAGAGTTGATGGGAGGTTAAAAATGTTCACAAAAGGCATTAGGGAGGCTCTAGTCACTAGATCTAAATTTTTGTCCTAGCCTTCATTATGACCCACAAGTCCTAATTGAGTTTGAGTGTAGCAACACTACATTAGTGGCGATATGCATGAAGGGAAAGCCTATGGTTCTATTTGTATGCACTTGAATTTCTTTATGAGAGTGAGCGTATTTGTCTTATCTTATAATCTGTATGCGTGAAATGCTAAAAATGCTTGGGATTCTCTCTTCTTGTGAGTGGCATCACTTCCTTGGGAAACATGCTTAGAATTATTTTCAAAAGAGATGTATGAATTAGGCAAGCGTGTAGCGAATTTTAAGGCAAACTTTTGTATGTAAATTTTCAATAAATTGAGATGCTCTTTGAATTTGTTTTGATGAACTATGCCGCTTGTTTGAATTGAAGGAATGAATGCAAGATATGTTTAACGATTTTGGTCACCTATTGAAGCTTGTGCAACATGGTTTTATTCATTCTCTTTTCATGAGTTGGTGTATAATGTTTGGGTTGTCTTGAGGCTTAATGATTTTGTGTGTAGCTACCGTAGTGCTCTAAGCTTTAGCAATGCACTTTTGTGCAAGAATATCTTGATCGGTCCTTGATGCAAAAGAACTCATATATATCATGTTGTTCATTTGCTCAATGGTAAAGAATTGCATACTTGAGGACCGACAATGGTGCAAGTTTGAGGTTTGATGAGTTGGAAATTTACCAATTCATTAGGCTCCTAAGCATGAGTTTTTGCCTAGTTTTAGAGTCTTTTATGTATCTTTTATGCCCTTTCTCTTGGATTCTTTATAGGTACTTCACGTGAGTGGAGAAAGCGTGAAATTGAGCAAAATGCATGAAGTTTGAGATGGAATTTGATGAGTTAGCATATAAAGGAGAGGAGACAAATATAATGGAATATATGAGATCAAGAAGTGGTGCAAAGACACGCTTTAAATCGGCTAAATGCGTATTTGGAAGGGTGAAACACGGGCAAAACACTGAAGATATTGTCCAGACCGGCTAAGACACCATCCCTTCATGGAATGGCATCGACTAAACTCGCATTGAACCACCGGTTCCCCCTACCTGGACACTATTTTTAACTGGGTGAAGATTGGTGCTCCGCGGATAGCCACCGGCAAAACGTCGGTTCCTCACCGGAGAGGCAAAAGGGTAAAAGGGTTCAAAAAGTCTGCAAAGCATCTACAATCATTAATGGCATTTGGATAAAGTTGTACACAAGAAAGTATAGATATTTTAGTGAGCTTTCATTGTACACTAACTGTTGATTGAACAATTCATTGATCTAGACTTCATTTTCTTCATAGAAATTATGGTAGAATCCTTTCACCATAGAATTTTAGAGCTAGATAGGAATTCTTTTCTTCTTTTTCATTTAACCCATTTTGGGGGAATTCCACCATTGTTCTAAGAGCTTGTGAATCAAATTTGTGAAGCTAATGTGATGAATGTAAGGAGAATCCTCTTGTTATCTTCTTTCTATCTTTAAATATGCTTGATTAATTTGCTAACTAGAGGTATATTCATGGTAGGTTTATAAATTTGATTTTGTTTTGATAAATTGTTCTTGTATTCTTATTGAAATTTTAGATCTATTATCTTCTCCCAAGTTAAAATTGCCAAAAATGATGGTTTGCAAACATGAATTGGTCTTTAGTTTTCTTACTTTTCTTGAAAGAGAAAGGTGAGAATTAGGTGAGAATATATTAGTGAGGAATTGGAGTGTTAGTGTGTGGGATTAAGCTAGAGATAGTTAAAACCCACATTTTCACTCCATTAAAGGTCAAGGCTAGAAATAGCTAGTCCTTCCTCAAGCTTGTCTGGTTGATAACTCGAATTGGCTTTGGGATTTGAAGACCCCAAGGCATAAAAATTCTTATGGTTGAAAAATAGGAGAATGTGAATTATCCACTACTATCTATGATAATTTTGAGTCTAAGGCATTAAGGAAATTCCCAATATTTTTGATCTTCCCTATAGAATGCCCCTAGCCATATCACTTGTAATTGCTTCAATTAGAATTTCCCCAAATTAGTCTTAGTTTAGAGTTAGATAGTTATTTCCCTTTAATTTCCCCCAATTTTACTTTTCAAATGTTGAACAATTATGCGTTTCTGGTTTGAAGTAGTTTATAACTCTTGAATTATCAACTCAATTCTCTGTGGGATTCAACCCCGACATTTGTTGGGATATTTTCTTTGATACAACAAACTTTTATGCTCTTTTTTATAAGAGCAGTGTATTTTGGATGTTGTAACTACAGACTTTGAAGGATTGTCAGCTATATGCTAAATTCTGTTAATGTGAGATTGGTTGAACTTAGTGGTATTTTTAGGTCATGTGGTGTGAAGTGTGGGTGTACAAGTAGGCTCTCAAAAGATAGAAGTGGTGAATAATTGTCCTAGACCGGTGAATCCTTTGGATATAAAGAATTTCTTTAGTTTAGCTGGGTATTATAAGAGATTTGTTAAGGGATTTTCATTCATTGCAACCCGTTGACCAAATTGACCCAAAAGACAATAAAGCTTCATTTGTCAGAGGCTTGTGAGAAGAGCTTTTAGGAGTTGAAGACTTGACTCACATCAGCACCTATGTTAACCCTACTCGAGGGTATCGATGGGTTTGTGGTATGTAGTGATGCTTCGAGGATCGTCCTTGGTTGTGTATTGATGCAGCATGGTAAGGTTATAGCATATGCGTTCAGGCAGCTGAAGGTTCATGAAAAGAAATACTCACCTCATGATCTCGAATTGGCAGCAATAGTATTTGTGTTGATGATTTGGAGACACTATTTGCATGGGGTCCATGTAGATCTTTTTATGGATTGAAAAAACCTACAATAAGTGTTTACCTAGAAGGATCTAAATTCACACCAAAGGTGGTGGTTGGAGTTACTCAAGGATTATGATATGAGTGTCTTTTACCATCCGGGCAAGGCTAATGTGGTAGCAGATGCTCTTAGTAGGTTTTGTATGGAGAGTGTGTCCTATGTAGATGAGGGGAGGAAGGAGCTGGTGAAGGATGTGCATCGGCTTGCATGGTTGGAAGTTCGTTTGGTCAATTCGATTGATGGTGGTGTTATTGTTCAGATCGGATCAGAATCATCCTTGGTGACTGATATGAAAGATAGAAAAGATGAGGACCCTATTTTCGTAAAGTTAAAGGAAGTTGTTCAGAATCAGAAGGTAGAGGTCTTCTCCAAAGAAGGAGATGGTGTGCTTCAATATTAGGGTCGTTTGTGTGTTCCGAATGTTGATGATTTGAGAGATCGAATGTTGCACGAGGCTCTTGGTTCCAGGTATTCCTCATATCCAGGTGCCACAAGATGTACCATGACCTACAGTAAGTGTATTGGTGGAGGCATGAAAAGGGACATAGCGTAGTTTGTGGCTACGTGTTCGAATTGTCAGCAAGTGACGGTTAAGCATCAAAAACGGGAAGGTGTGCTTCAAGGAATCAATATCCCTACTTGGAAGTGGGAGGATATCAATTTTGTCTTCATCACTGGGCTGCCTTGAACTCATCAATAGTATGACTCCATTTGGATGGTCATGGACAAGATGACCAAAGCAACTCATTTTCTACTGGCCAAGACTACCGATTCAGCGGAGGATTATGCTAAATTGTACATGCGGCAGCTAGTTCGGTTGCATGTAGTGCCCTTGTCCATCATATATGATAGAGGTACCCAGTTTACCTCCCAGTCTTGGAGATCCTTTCGAAAGGGACTTGGTACATAGGTCAAGATTTGCACAACATTTCACCCGCAAAATGATGTTCAGGTAAAATGTACCGTTAAGACTCTCGAGGACATGTTGAGAATGTGTATGCTTGACCTCAAGGGTAGTTGGGATGATCAGTTTCCTCTCATTGAGTTTGCGTATAACAACACCAATCATTCCATCATTCGGACAGCTCCGTTTAAGGCTCTCTATGGGCGGAGATGTAGGTCGCCTATTGGTTGGTTTAAAGTGGGTGATGCTGCGATGATAGGAACAGAATCATTCCATGATGCTATGGAGAAAGTTTATCTTATAAGGGACAGGTTAAAAATATCTTAGAGTCGTCAAAAGTCCAATGCGGATGTGAGGAGGAGGGAGCTTGAGTTTAAAGTCGACGATTGTGTATTTTTGAAGGTATCTCCAATGAAGGGAATGATGAGATTTGTGAAGAAAAGGAAACTCAACCCCTGTTATGTTGGGCCATATTGGATTGTGAACTGGGTGGGCAAGGTAGCATATGAGCTGGAGTTTCCCTCAGAATAAGCTTCAGTTGATCCATTTTTTTCATGTATCGCACTTAAAAGAAGTGTTTGGGTGATCCAGCTCTAGTTGTTCCGATGGACAGTGTCATGTAAAGGAAAACCTTAGTCATGAAGAGGTTCTAGTGGAGATACTGGATCGTCAGATTCGTAAGCTAAGAAACAAAGAAGTAACTTCAGTCAAGGTTTTTGTTGAGGAATCAACATATTGAGGGAGCTACGTGGGAAACCAAAAGAAGATATGATGGCTAAATACCCACATCTATTCCCTTCCGGCTTAGTTTCAGCTTGAGGTATCAATTTCCTCCTTAGTACTCTATTTAGTTTCATTTTCAGCTCATGTATCCCAGTTTCTTTCATGTAAATGGATGTATGTGTGGTTCAATAATTCAGTTCAGTCATGTAGTTCAATTCGGAGGCAGTCATTCCCGCAGTTTTTAGCTTATATGATCAGTATTTGAATGTGATGATTTCATTTCTCTTCTTTTCAATATGATTTTCAACATTCGAGGATGAATATTCCCAAGGGGGAGATATTGTAAAACGTTCAGTTATATTGAACGTAATTTCAGTTTCATCATTTCTGAGCTAGTTGGGGTGTTGTCCCATCAACTCGTCCAGATTAGAGGCTTATAAAACTTAGAGATGTTTTCAACTTCGAATGTTCATTCTGTTGTTATGTTAAGTTAGACTTCCATTAAGTTTATAATTATGCTTCCTTCCTATTTATTGAATGAGTTAGTGAATGCTTATTCCATGGGTTGACTTGGGGTCTCTCGGGGTCCCTTGTCTCGTGTCTACGATCCGGGTCTCCTCTTGGGTCGTGAAAAACTTGGTATCAGAGCCATAGGTTTCAAGTGTCCAATGGATTCTTAAAGCCATGTTAAGTAGAGTCTTTTTCCTGAGCGTGAAGCGCGCTACAGTTATGATGAAGAGGCTAAAAAACGTTCTAGGAAATGTTCCTATCTTTTATGATCTATGTCGTGCGATGGAGAGTCTTTCTATCCCTCTAATTAATGCTATTCGCAATTGCAGAATCATGGCTCCTCGAAGGATGAACGAAAGGAGGAATAGAGACGGTGAAGGCCATGAGAATTGCATGGGTCATGGGCATCAGCAGGTCCCATCGGTTCAGGAGCTTCAGGCACCGGAGCTAGCCGCCCACGCCGAGTTCCGGGCCTCTATCCAAATGCTTGCGCTGGCCTTGACCGCTTAGGTCAATCAGCAGGATGTTACGCATGTTCCACAGAATGGCAGTGCAGCGGCGGCTCGAGTCAGGGTCTTCTTGAGGATGAACCCCCAGGAGTTTCTTAGGTCAAAGGTAGATGAGGACCCACATGAGTTCGTGGATGAGGTTATCAAGATCACCCAGGTTATGGGGGTGAGTAGTGTAGAGTGCGTAGATTTGGTCTCCTATCAGTTGAAGGGGGTTGCACATATCTAGTTTCGTCAATGGAAGGATAGTAGGGTCGCCGGAGCAAGTCTTGTCACTTGGGAAGAGTTCCATGTTGCATTCCTCGATTAGTTCTTCCCCCGGGAGATGAGGGAGCTGAAGGTAGCTGAGTTCGTAA
Organism: Datura wrightii; assembly: GCA_035772735.1. NCBI lineage: Eukaryota > Viridiplantae > Streptophyta > Magnoliopsida > Solanales > Solanaceae > Datura > Datura wrightii. The sequence continues at coordinate 154,677,385 of JASDFA010000018.1, forward strand.
ATCTGAAGCAAGGAAGGATAACAGTACTAGAGTATTCCCTCGAGTTTATCCGCATATTGAAGTAAGCTACTGAGTGAGTGGCTAATCAGAGAGCCGAGTGAGCAGGTTTGTGCATGGGATAGCAAGTTACTTGGATAAGGAATGCAGGATTTCTATGCTCCATCAGGATGTGGACTTCCCTCGGATTGTGTTGTACGCCTAGAAGGATGTGGACTTCCCTCGGATTGTGTTGTATGCCTAGAAGATGGAGGTGGCACATTTGAGAGAGAGAGAGAGGCCAAGAGGGCCAGGACTGAGGACCACAGATTCTCTTAGCAAAGGTCCGGCGGTGGGTACTTTTAGCACACACACCAGAGATCATCCGCCCCAGCTTCATCAGCTTTGAGTGTGCCATCTCGGCCTAGGCATGATCAGAGAGGACGAGCATCAGGCTCGATGGTTAGAGCAGTAGGCCCGCAGATTCAGGAGTTCAAGCCTGTCGTAGATGTGGCCGAGGGCATACAGACCAGTGCTTGGCAGGTTCAGGTGCGTGTTTCGAGTGCGGGCAACCTGGACACATGCTTAGAGATTTCTAGCAGTGAGACAGGATCAGGTTGGGGGCCGTGGCCTAGCTTCTTACTCAGCAGCCCCACCCCCTCACTTAGCACATCAGGGGGCATCTACCAGTGCAGCCGGCGGTCAGTGCCATAACGGATTCTATTCCCTAGCATCCCGTTAGGAAAAGGACGTCTCCCCGGATGTGGATACTGGTATGTTACGAGTCTTCCCTATTGATGTGTATGCATTGTTAGATCCAGGGGCTACCTTTTCCTTTATGACACCTTATGTATCTAGTAGCATTGGAGTCAGTCCCGATGACTTGTCAGAATCCTTCTTGATTTCTAATCTAGTAGGTGAATTAGTATAGCTAGACGGGTACATAGAAATTACCCAGTCTTGGTTCTCCATAAGGCCACCTTAGCAGATCTGGTAGAGTTAGCCATGATCAATTTTGATATTATTCTCAGCGTGGATTAGTTGTATGCTTGTTATACTTCCATTAATTGCAGGACTCAGTCAGTAGAGTTCAGATTCCCAGGTGAGCCAGTCTTAGAAAGGGTAGTTTAGCTGTACCTGTAGGTCACCTCGTTTCCTATCTCAAGGCCAAGAAGATGATTTCCAATGGTTGCATGTATCATTTGGTTAGGGTAAAGGATGTTGAGTCTGAAACCTCGACTATCCAGTTAGTTATGGTAGTACGTGAATATCTAGAGGTCTTTCCTGATGATTTGCCAGGTATTCCTCCCGAGCGGGAGATTGATTTCAGTATTGACCTTCTTCCTGACAAGTAGCCTATATCTATTCCTCCCTATAGGATGGCTCCAGCTGAGCTAAAGGAGTTGAAGGATCAGTTAAAGGATTTTCTAGATAAGGGTTTCATTAGACCGAACCAGTCTCCATGAGGCGCACTAGTACTATTTGTTCAAAAGAAAGATGGTTCCCTTCGTATGTGCATTGGTTATTGACAATCGAACAAAGTCACTGTCAAGAATAGGTATCCATTTCCTAGGATCGATGATTTGTTCGATCAGCTTCAGCGTGCTAGGTGTTTCTCGAAGATAGATCTCAGATCTGGGTATCATCAGCTCAGAGTTCCGGAGAGTGATACCGCAAAGACGACATTCAGGACACAGTATGGTCATTACGAGTTTGTAGTTATGTCTTTTGGACTAACGAATTCTCCTGCATCTTTTATGGACCTAATGAATAGAGTGTTCAAGCTATATTTGGACATGTTCATGATCGTGTTCATTGTTGACATCTTGGTATACTCTCGTAGCAAGGAGGAGCATGCCGCTCACTTGAGAGAAGTTCTCCATACCCTCAAGGACCGCCAATTGTATGCAAAGTTAAGCAAGTGTGAGTTTTTGTTGGACTTTGTGGCATTCTTGAGCCATGTGGTGTCTAGCGAAGGCATAAAAGTAGACTCGCAGAAAATTGAGGTAGTGAAAAATTGGCCCAGACCAGTGAATCGTTCGGATATTCGAAGTTTCTTGGGCTTAGCTGGCTACTATTGGAGGTTTGTGGAGGGTTTTTCATCCATTGCAGCAACTTTAACTGAGTTGACTCAGAAGAAGGTGAAGTTTCAATTGTCGGAGGCTTGTGAGAAAAGCTTCCAAGAGTTGAAGGCTCGACTTACTTCGGCACCAGTATTGACCCTACCCAAGGGTAACGATGGTTTCGCTGTGTATTTTGATTCTTCCAGAGTTGGACTTGGGTGTGTGTTGATGCAGCATGTGAGGGTGATAGCTTATGCCTCTCGACAACTGAAGGTGCATGAAAAGAATTACTCGACCCACGATCTTGCATTTGCCTAGGTGGTGTTCGCATTGAAGATATGGCGGCATTACTTGTATGGGGACCACGTGGATGTATTTACTGACCACAAGATCTTGGAATATGTGTTCAACTCAGGAAGATCTAAATCTACGACAAAGGAGGTGGTTGGAGTTTCTTAAAGATAATGACATGAGTGTCCTTTACCACCCCGCCAAGGCTAATGTGGTTGCGTATGCGCTTAGTAGGCTCTCAATGGAGAGTGTGTCCCATGTGGATGAAGGGAAGAAGGAGTTGGTGAAAGATGTCCATCGGCTTGCAAGGCTGGGAGTTAGATTGATCGATTCGACCGATGGCAGTGTTGTTGTGCATAACGGGTTGGAATCGTCCTTGGAAGTTGATGTTAAAACTATGCAAGATGAGGATCCAATAAAATTTATAAGGGACTGGTTGAAAACCGCTCAAAGTCATCAGAAATCGTATGCTGATGTGAGAAGAAGAGAATTGGAATTTGATGTAGACGACTAGGTGTTTCTAAAGGTACCTCCCATGAAGGGAGTCGTGCAGTTTGGAAAGAAAGGTAAACTAAGTCCCCGTTATGTTGGTCCCTATCGGGTTGTGAAAAGAGTTGAGAAGGTGGCGTATGAGTTGGATTTGCCTTCAGAATTTTCTTTAGTTCATCCCGTGTTCCATGTATTGCTTTTGAAGAAGTGCTTGGGTGATCTAGCCTTGGTAGTTCCGGTAGAAAATGTTGGTGTGCAAGACAGTCTCAGCTATGAATAAATTCTGGTTGAAATTTTGGATCGACAATTTTGAAGGCTGAGGAACAAAAAGGTAGCTTCAGTTAAGGTTTTATGGAGGAATCATCATGTTGAAGGAGCTACATGGGAGGCCGAAGCAGACATGATGGCTAAATACCCACATTTGTTCTCTACCAGCTCAGTTCCAACTTGAGGTATCAGTTTATGCCCTAATTGTCTAATCAGTTTCCATGTTCAGTTCATGTGCGCAAGTTTGAATTATGTTATGGTAAATGTATGTGATGCCTAAATTTAGTTCAGCTATGTGGTTCTTTTCGGAGGTAGTCATTTTGTGAAATTTTTGTTAAAATAATCAGTATTGGAGTATGATAATTGCTTGTTTCTGTTTCCTAGTAGTTTCTAACATTCGAGGACAAATGTTCCCATGGGGGAGATATTGTTATACCTCGAGAATTCAAGAATCAGACCCGGATGTGAATCAGGAGAATAACTGGAAAATGTTGTAGTAGTTGCAGAATGAGTCACTGACGACTCGTAAGGAAGCCTAACGAGTCATCAAGTGACTCGTGGAGAAGGCCTAAGATGATGATGGACTCGAGGCCCCCATGGGTGATGTAACGACTCGTGGTCAGCCACCACCAGTCGTCATGACAGTGGTGGGGTGGTTCTAGAGAAAATGGTGGAGCTTATCCAGTGTATTTGACGGATGGTATCTAACGAGTCATCGCCAGTCCTAACGACTCGTTAGGAGTGGTCGTTATTGAGCAAAATAAATTTTCATGAATGATGGGAAAATGTACTTTACGGGCGAATCAACGGATCATATTCCTAGGTGACGAGTCGTCAGGTCATCCTTTAGGACCCCCTGACAGTTATTTTCAGTGATTTCTGTAAGGGCTTTTTCGTAATTTCTAAGTTCTAAGGGCCTAAACTACATCGTTTTAAGCTCATAATTGAGGGTTTTTAGCAGAGAAAAACCCATCTTAGGCCATTACTTTCATGCATGCAAGGTTTGGGGTTTGAGGAGAAGAATCAAGGTGAATTCCCAGGGTTTTCAATTGGAATCTCAGTTGGGCAAATAGGAAGAGTTAGGATTCTTCAATCCCAGGTATGTAAGGCTATGAGTGGGTGCTCCCTTCCACACCCATGCCCATTCCCTATCAATTTTTTATTGGGTTTGTGATGATCTAGTATGAGTTTTCATTCAATTGCAGGATTCTCATATTTCTGCTCATGGGTATGATTAAATTGAGTTGATATTGGTGATTTACTGCGCTTCGATGGGTTCTAACTTAATTTCTTTTTACAAAATTATTTTTCTAAAATTAAATCTACAACGCCCATGTGTGGATAGTTCATAAAAGAATGTGGTGAATATGGAGTAGATGATGAAAGGCATGTTTCCAACCTTACCCATTATTATGATGATGTTTCCAAAGAAGATTAAATAGACCCAAGTTTGGTAGATCTTTAGGTTAGGCCCAAATGATGATCTCGAATTGTGATTTTTTTCCCCGACGGGACCTTACCACATGGTTGAGATGAATTTTTCCTTTAACCCTAATTATGAATTCTAGCTTGTGGTATGTTTCAAAGTAAAGCCTTCTCTATGCATAAATGCTTAAGTGTTATGCATGTTATTGTCGAGCTTTGTCAAGGACAATGTTAAGCTTCATTTCACATGATGATTGAGTCTGCGCATGATTTCATTCTAATATTTGTCAAAATGACATTGTTGAGCTTCATATTTATATGATGTCTAGTGTATGCATGATTTCCTAATCAGCTTTGTCAATAGACAATGTGAGGTTCATTTCATACGATGTCGATTTTATGAATGATTTCATGTTGAGCTTCGTCACTAGACGATCTTGAGATTCGTATTTATACAATGTAGAGCATTGCATGTGTTGGGATAAGAGTCTAGCATCGATCGGGCTAAGGGTCGATAACCCTACACCCTAGAACTACGTGCCAACGTAGGTTGATTTTATTATATTATTAGGACCTCCCTTGTGAGCTATCCCTGGCCCGAATGGCCCCTTTCAGCTTAATATCAATATCATGGTGGCATCCCTATCCTTGGCAAGGTTTTGGATGGCTCTACCCAGTTGAGTGTAATAGTCGGGACCACGTAAGTTCTATCGTTGTATGTCGGTTAAGTGATGAGTCTCCCACTATCTATATCATTCGAATTTGCATATCCATTACTCATGATAACTATCTTATGCATGCATGTTCAAGAAGCAAGGTTGGACTCATTATTCAGCTTTTGTTGGACTCATTCTTCAACTTTTGATTTAAATGTTATGTTTTTAGTTTTGAGTCATTCGAGTCAGTTATGAGGTTCTAAAGCCATGCATGAACACATTATGATAAGAGTTCGATTTCAAAATGAATGCATGTAGTCTTCTTCTTAATCTTAAAGCTCATTATATGTATGAATTGTTTTAAATGATTTATGTTATCAAAGAGGTTTTACTTACCTTTCATACTTGGTACATGCCACGTACTAACCACATACTTTGTATGTTGTATCGTTTCATGATGTAGGATCCGGTTCCCAGTTTTAGCCCCGTTTGTAGTAGGTTATCAGAGTTAGCACCTACTTGTTTGGTGAGTCCTCATTTTCCGAGGACTATACTTTCAGTTATCTTGACCGTAATTTCAGTTTCAGTATTTCTAAGCTAGTTGCGGGTGTTGTCCCATCAGCTCGTCCAGACTAGAGGCTTATCGGACCTAGACATGTTTTCAGCTGCGGATGTTCATTCTGTTGTTATGTTAAGTTAGACTTCCGTTGAGTTTATAATTATTTTTCCTTCCTGTTTATTGAATGAGTTAGTGAATGCATATGCCATGGGTTGACTTGGGGTCCCTTGTCAGTTTATGATCCGGGTCTCCTCTCGGATCATCACATGTGGACTCACCAACAGGTGTAAGATGCTAACTATAATGACTGGCTATGAATAAGGCTGAGTCTGAGTGTCATGTCCTGTATCATGAAGCAATAAAACATAGAGTATGCGGTCAATACGTGGAATATACCGAGTATGCAAGGTAAGTAAAATGGATACTTAAAAAATATGTAAAAGCTACCAAGGGATCATAAGAGTGGGACAACATGCTCTTAACATAAATATCATAAGGTAACATATGGCTCAAGGTTTTCAAATCATTCACAATCCTTTAATTACCATAGCCATAAGAGAAACTTTATAATTCATCACTTGAGACAAATTAACATGTACATAATATTGCAGAAAACATGCGAAAAAATGAGAAATTCTTATAACCAACATACCCCATATGAGCAAACATGGAGCCTAACCTGTAAATCCCTAGCCGGGAGGGTGTTCGTACCTTGCCAAGGGTAGAACCATGAAGGGCGTGACTTGCACACATAAAAGGCCCATGCGGGCAAAAGGGGACAGTCTCAAGGGAGGTCGTATCATGTCCTACGGTGGCACGTAGTTCTGAGATTCTGGGAAAAAGATGGGCCCCGAACCTAGTCAGTGTGAAATACTACTCCAAAAACATATACAATTCTCATAGTATAATAATCATGAGAGTCATGGGCTAGTTAAATGATGATAATCATAGGCATTCTTGTAAATACGTGAACTAGCCATTAAGGTAAAGCCCGTGAGTCGGCCAAAATCATAAATCGTAAATCATGATGTTCATGCATACCTGTAAATCATGTATATACTTTTTAAATCATAAATACATAATGGGCATTTGAATAAATCCAAACCATGACTCCTAAATCATGATGGGTTTATGAACATCAACAATAAAGCTAAAGATCATAACTCGATTTACCATAGAACATGCATAAACTTAATTTAATAGAAATTGAAATAAATAAATTTATAATTTAATTAGTGGTAAAATCTAATCATGATTCGTAAAATATGATGTAAAGCATGGGAAGTAATAACCCATGTATAGAACATTAGAATTTCACAAGATTAAGATAAAACCCCATAAGATTTTTAAATGGAACTTCATGAATTAGGAGAGATTGGGCGTGGGTGTGAATGAAAACACCAATTCATAACCCTACATACGTATTTATAGTTGATTCTTACACTTCCTTGAATGCCCAAGAAGAAATGGAAGAGAACCTTGAAGGATTTGCCTTCATCACCCCCTCTAACCTTCTATCTTTGCATGGATGAATTAAAATGGCCTAAAATGAACTTAACCCTCTTAAAATTCATCATTCATAACTCAAAAATACGTAGTTTAGGCCTTAGGATCTTCGAAATTATGGAAAATCCCTTTCTAAATTCGCAGAAAGTAACTGCCAGTTAGTCCCCACGAGGGACATGACGACTCGTCACCTCTAGCCATGACTCATGGCGTCGTTCGTCAAGTACTCTACTTAGCAAGTAATCTGGGCTCATCACGGTTGACTTCACCATTTGTTACTGGTGACCATGTCTCGTGGTCACCACTCTCACGGGTTACCTCACGACCCGTTCTGTGTCCTGATGCCAGTTTTAAATTTTTCTGTGTTTCAACTCTCTGGTCTGATATTTGGGCTTCCGGGGTATAGCAATATCTCCCCCTTAGGAACATTCGTCCTTGAATGTGGGAAAACATATAGAAAAGTATAGAAATGCAATCATCATATTCAAATACTAATCATTTAAGTTGAAAACTAACGAAATGACTATCTCCGATTCGAACTACATAACTGAACTGAATTCACGAATCATACATACATCCATTTACATAAAAGAAACTTGGGAACATGAACTTAACATGAAAACTAAATAGAAGTTGAGAGTAAAACTGATACCTCAAGCTGGAACTAAGTCAGTAGAGAATAAATATGGGTATCTAGCCATTATATCCACTTTGGCTTCCCTACGGAGCTCGTTCAACGTGCTGATTCCTCCATAAAACATTGACTGAAGCTACTTTCTTATTCCTTAGCCTTTGAATCCGATGATCCAGTATTTCTATCGGAACCTCCTCGTAACTAAGACTGTGTTTCATACCAACACTATCCACTGGGACAACTAGAGTTGCATCACCCAAACACTTCTTTAAGAGCGATACATGGAATACAGGATGCATAGTAACTAATTTTGAGGGGAACTCCAATGCATAAGCCACGTTTCTAACACGTCTCACAATTCGGTACAGGCCAACATTGCGTGGACTAAGTTTCCCCTTCTTTCTGAACTTCATCACTCCCTTCATGGGAGACACCTTCAGAAATACCCAATCATCAACTTCAAACTCAAGTTCTCTCCTCCGCACATCGGCATAGGACTTTTGGCGACTATGAGTTGCTTTCAACCTATCCTTTATCAAATCAACCTTCTGCATAGACTCATGAACCGAATCTAGTCCTATGATTGCCGCTTCACCAACCTCTAACCAACCAATGGACGATCCCATATCTCTGCCCATAGAGAGCCTCAAACGGAGCCATTTGAATACTGGAATGATAGCTATTATTGCATGCATACTCGATAACAGGCAAATGATCATCCCAACTACCTTTGAAGTCAATCATGCATGCTCTCAACTTGTCCTCAAGATTCTGAATGTCCGCGCCGCTTGTCCATCTATTTTCGGGTGAAATGTTGTGCTAAGCATAACCTGAGTACCAAGTCCTTCTTTAAACAACTTCCAAAACTGAGAGGTAAATTTAGTACCTCTATCTGATATGATGGACAAGGGCACTCCATGCAATCGAACTAGCTCAAGGATATATAGTTTGGCATAGTCCTCTGTTCGTTCGTTTGTTATATGGGTATATACCTACACACAAGTGCACGTGGTCGAACAAGTAGTAAAGTGGCTTAAGTAAGCCAAGTATCGATCCCACAGGGACTGGGATGAAGTGCAACCTGCTCAAGTGTACTATATTTCAATTCTAAAAATGCAGACAACAGTGTAACCAAGAGTTTGATATTTTGATTTCTAATAATTATGCTATGTCTACAACAATTATCTAATGTGAGTCTGAACTATGAATGTGAGCATGCCGAGGTTAAACGAACATGTAATGAAATTAATTATCGATATAATTTGGTTAGCCTTTTTCCTCCGGTTGCTAGTCAAGAATTATTGCCAAGTGATTAAAACTCTCATACTTAACCCCACTTAAGAATCATAAACCATCCACCTAGATTTCTGTGATTAAATGCAATTCATGTTCTAGCCATACAAAACCGATTCCTAAATTGACTAATACAAATTTCAGGTATATTTCTATCCTGAAGGTAAATCAATTCTCAACTTTTCCAAACTAAGAAAGGATCATATCCTATTAATTCACAACTTTCCAATTTCTTGCTCTTTCGAGTGAAACCGGACTTTTTAGATGTACAATAACGTAGGCCACACATTAATGCAGTAAGAACAAGAATAAATAGAACAACCATGGAAGAAAAGATGAAAAAACCAAAGAATCAATAATCACATTTCATTACAATTGTTCTTAACCTCAGCAAGAAGATCAATTAGCCACTCATTTATGGATTAAACATCATTAAATGAGTGTTAAACATACAAGCAATTGAATACAAGAAGAAGGAAAGAGAGAAAAACCCTGATAATTTCGTCCCCTCAACTGCCTGTAACCCACGTTCTTGCTCAACCAAGTCAGAATATTGAAAAATGAATCTAAGTGTTCTATTTATACTAGTGGGAATTTTTCCTGGAATAACAAGCAACGTGTCACGGAGAGCATCGCGGAGCACTGCCTCCATGACACGCTACCGACGCGGACCCTCACTGGAAACTGGGGGTCTAGGGAATAAGGTCGAACGTGGCACGACGTGCAACGCGGAGCCAGGCCACTGGGCCACGGACCCATCGCGAACCCTCACTGAAAATAGGCTGAAAATTCCCTCTCCAGGCAGAAGGCCTCCGCGATGGCAGCGTGACACGGCTCCATCGCGGAGCCCCTTTATTTTGTGCATTCCAATGCCTTGTCCCTTGCTCACATCCGAGTCCAACCCCGATATCTTCCAACATGCATTTTAGCTTCCTGAAATTACATTTTTCCTACTAAACAATGCTAATCATGTTGCTTAGTATAAATTCACATTTTATTACCAATTACAGGACAATGCATAAACATTGATAGATAAACAAGGCTAAAATGACACATTTGAGTATCACTTGGGCTTATAAATTTGCCCAAGATCACTTACCCCACACTTAAATCCTTATTCGTCCTCGAACAACAATCTTACACCTCATGCAATTTACACCCAAACCTCGCTACTTTGGTTCGACAATTTAGGTTACGGTCATACCGATTATTCAATACAGCAAATCATCAAGAAAACATGCATGGTCCTATCAATGCAATGACCTTCAATACATCAAGACCTCCTAGACTTAAGAATGTACTCTGGATATTTGCAAACTCATGCAAAACAGCTGATCAAGACATCCAACACGAAAATTAATCTCTCATCAAGCATGTGCCCTCACAATACAAGAGAATTTTCCCCTTTTTGATCATATGAACTCACAAAATTTCAAGCAGGGGCATATAAACACAATTTCGCTCTCTCTCCCAAAAGAATTCACATGCATCATATCATGACCCATAAGCTTTCCTTTAGTGTACTACTCCACTAAAATAAAGAAGTGTGCTGTAAGATCACGTAGGACTTCAACGAGTTGTAATGGAAGCTACAGAACTAGTAAATATTGGGCTCGCCCATAATAGCCACTAGCATCCTTAAGCGCCTTTTCAACACATCCCATCAAACTCATGGACATTGTTTCTTTCTTCATCCTCCCATTCTTGAAGTTTTTCTTTAGTTTGGCCCATCTTATTAAGCACATTTGACACCACCACAGAGATTATTCATACACTTTCGTTATAGTTTATTTATAACAAGTGCACCTTCACCCTTTTCTTTTCTTCCATCACTCTGCTTTCCTTTTCTTTTCACCATTCTCACTCTTTCGACACTTTGGGAAAATTATTTTCTCTTCTTAAGCGCTTAAGAGTTTTGGATCGACTTTACGGCTAATGAAAAGAAGGCATTAAGCTTGATTTACACTTTTTGACAAAAGAAAAAAAAATAATAGGCTAAAGGCTCAACGGGCTGACTAGGGTACATAATCAAGGTGTGTATGATAATGAAAAATAGAAACTTTTGGTTAAAAACAAAGAAATACCTACATCCTTTCCAACAATACACCTCCTTCATTTCATTTTGTACACACACCAGGCAAGTTCTATACACTTCACAATAGCATGGAATAACAAAACCTCACTTCACACTTATTGCACATGCTCAATTCAAGATGTATTCACAGACTCTTCAATTAGCTAATTACAGGAATTCAAACATTAAGCCTCAATCACACTGAATCGAACTCTATGGCCTAGGTATCTCAACACATTTACAAAGTTGCATGCTTTCATACGAATCACCTTTGCATTTCAAATATCACGTATGACATGCAACCACAATTCCGCAACCATAAAGTAACTACAGGTTTTGGAATGCAACCCACAAAAGAAAAACAACTGAAAAATAATTGAAAAATCTATTCCTAAGGACTGCATTTCCCTTAAGACAGTCGTCATCCATCCATCATAGGGAACGGTCACTAACTAGGACTTCGGTTCAATGGGCCATTCTCGATAAAAGAACCGAAAACAAACTCCAAGAAACCCAAGAAGTGCAAAAATTTTAAAACAATATCAATCATTTCGATAACAAAAATATGTACAAAATCATCTAGCAACATTCAGCAACACACCACAGTTTCACATATATTTACAATACAGAACAACAACTTACAATCACAAATCACAGGGTCAGAAAATTTTGTTGACAGACACAACAACAGATTAGGACATACATAACAGCACAACTAGCACCTAACTACTCCCACCCCACACTTATCCCGAACACTGTCCCCAGTGTTCACAAAAATATAAAATAGAACAAAAATTGGGTGGTGGAACTCCCTGATCAATCAAAGTACTCCACTTCTTCATCAGGTGCTGCTGCTTCATCTCCCATGTCTGAATCACCCCCATCGTCATCATCGGACTCCACATCGGAGTCCTCCTGACGTGTCTCCTCATTCGTGGGGACATCATCATCCGTGGGATCCACAAATGCTGGCCCCACTCGGCATAGAGCCCTGGCGTTTTCGCCAAAAGGGTAGTCCATCTCGAGCTGCCATAGCTCCTCCTCTGTTGCCGGCCTCCCCCTATCCTCAGCTGGAGCATCTGCATCCCATACATGCGAGCCATGTACTGATCATCATGAGCATGTCGCTCGCCTAGTGTAAGCACTAGCCCGTGGGTGGTGTCGGGTGCCTTAGTTTTAGTGACATCTAAGGCCCACCGCTCCATCTGTGGGATATAATCAAGGGCCTCTTCCTCAACATCTAGGCCCCTCAGGAATGTGGTGAGTAGCCCACCAAATCTGTATCTGTGCCCCTGATGCAGCCAGGCTCTCTTCATAGCGTAGATAATCACCGCCCCCACGTTGATCTCCAGCCCTTTCATCAGGGCGTACACTAGGCATACACGATCCCGGGTTACATCTGTCATATGTACCCCAGGGATTAGGTAGGAACAGACGATCTTTAGCCATATTCTGGCTTCCCTGTTCATCTGTGAATAGGGCAAAGTCTGATGGTAGCCCCTCTCTTTGTGTCTACTCCATCTAGTTGTCGATCGGGTCCCACACAAGGTGCGTTTGGTGTCCGCATACGGTGGAGTGATGTTCAACTGTCGAAGCACGTGGGCGTCTGTGTTCCGCGCCCTTATGATAGCATTGAGGTGGTGGGGCTCCAAGGTGACTATTTGCCCTTTGATTTTGATGGTGTGACTTCTGATAGTCGGGTTCCAGTCCTAGGGAACTCTTGTGCCAACGGTTCCTGTGCTATGTGTTCCTCGGGGAAGTACTTGCTCTCCGTCTGCTTGGCATACCACTTCTTCCCTTCTTCCGTCACCCATCTGGTTCCGTATTGGCGGTGTTGGCCGCGTGGAACCGCTGGTGCTGCTGGGACTGCTGTGCCCAGTCTGATTCACTTTCTTCCAGTGCCAGATGTTGATGCGCCTTTACCTTTTTCTTGTCTGCTTGCCATTTTACCTGTCAACCCAAGTAGACAAGATCAATGTTAAGCCAATGAATATTAACTTCGACTAAGGTCGGGTTAAGCTAGGCTACCCCACACTTAGTCTTTAGCTAAAATTACAACATCATGGCAAGATCATACCTATTTACACAAACAAACAACCAAATATACAATCATGCTTAGTGCATTCGAAGAATTCGACAGTATGTATTCTATGTACTACTCAGACTTCGTACAGCTAACCACAATCATTACCATCGATAACATTTTATCTTATCAAACTTAGCAAGGAAAAAAAAAGAAATAAAAACGACAAGAATTCATCTACACGAACCTATACAACTCACCCAATTATTGCAAATTTCAATATTCCCCTAACCCGAGAATCCATCGGTCTTTTACATCATAAGAATTAGCACATCGACTCATCTCACTCAACATGTACAACCCGGCATGAATTTCACAAGTTCACTACATTTTTCCACTTCAAATTCAAAAACAAGCCCTATATATGATTGTATCAACAAAATTTGATTAAATTACGCACTTAATGAGTTCAAGCAATCACAATGATACTCAGAACATCCATCAACACTAATTCAATTGAATTCACGCTTAATTTCTACTTAGGGCAAAGTTAGCTCACATCACATGCTCAATATCGAAGAAAATCGATAAGAAATGAGATGGAATCGAAGAACATACCTTGAAAATGAAGAATTGAAGAAAACTCAATGAATCTCTTGGCCTATTCCGTGTCACGTTTAAAGGGGAGGGGTTTTAGGGAGTTTGGTCGCGGAGTATGTGAGAAATAAAGAAAATTTGAGGGGGATTCGGGGTTTAAAAGTGGAAAAATCGCGCGGGTCACCCGGCGACCCGGTATGACCCGTCGCGATATACACAGCAACGTGTCACGGAGTGCATCGCGGAGCACTGCCTCCGTGACATGGAGCTATTGCGAGGGTGTTCTGGAATTTTTAAAATTTCGGATTTATACCTCAATGTGTCACAGAGGGTAACGCGGAGGCCCTCCTCCGTGACACGGAGCTATTGCCCTAGCTCACTATTTTGCCACTTTTTCTTAATTTTTATACCTCGAATTTTCCTGTCACGGAGCTATCGCGAGGGTGTTCTAGAATTTTTAAAATTTCGGATTTATTCCTCAATGTGTCACGGAGGGTAATGCGGAGGCCCTCCTCCATGACACGGAGCTATCGCCCTAGCTCACTGTTTTGCCACTTTTTCTTAATTTTCATACCTCGAATTTTCCTTTGTGATTCCTTGTATATTTTCCTCCGTTCGACCTGAAATTCGTTCTACTACAAGCAATTGGTTAGAATTATAGGTTTCACTTAAAATAAAAATACAAACTAAAAATTTTGTTGTTAATCAAGAAAAAAGAAAAAGAAAAATCTGTTCACAATTTACAAATAAAATTTTTCTACGGGTTGCCTCCCGTGCAGCGCCTGGTTTACCGTCGCGGCTCGACATCATTCAGCTCAGTTGTCCTCTAGGGTGATGGATGTTTTTTCTCGAGAACTGTCCTCCCCCCGGTAGTGCTTACACCGTTTCGGTGGTTTTCCCAATAACTCTCGTGAATCCTTAATCTGCTCATCAACGACTTGATCAATCACATTGATCACCGAGAGTTCTTCATACAAAGTCGGGAGCTTGGGTGCCTTGTACACATCTAACACTTCCACCTTGTCATGTGCTCGCATTGTTAGCTGCCCCGCAGCTACATCAATTAGCGCTTTCCCGGTTGCCAAGAAAGGATGTCCCAAAATAAATGGGACTTCCGCATCTGGTTCAAAATCCAGGACGACGAAATCTACCGGGAAGATCAGGGAGCCAACTTGCACCAGAACGTCCACCACAATGCCATCAGGTCTGGCTAAGGACCGATCTGCCAATTGCAAGATCACTGTTGTGGGTCTAGGACTCCCTAGACCCAGCTTTTTGAATACCGATGACGGCATCAAATTAATGCTCGCTCCCAAATCACACAATCCACGAGCTCGGATACTCTGCCCAATAGTAATCTAAATAGTAAAGCTCCCAGGGTCTTTGAGCTTTGTGGGCAGTCGGTTTTGTATTCGGGAAGTGCACTCCTCCGTGAGAGCCACCGTAGCATACTCAGTCAACCGACTTTTGTTTTCCACGATGTCTTATATATACTTGGCATATTTCGGCACTCCCTGCAAAACATCAACAAGAGGTAAGTTAATATGTACCTGTTTCATCACCTCCATGAATTTCTTGAAACACGCCTCCTCCTTGTGTTTCTTTAATCATTAAGGGAACGGGGGTGGTGGTCTTTCTAATTCAGCTTCCTTAGTCTTCCCCCTCTCATCACTTTGCTCCCTCTCGACTTCTGCTGCTCCCGATTGTTGAGGTGGTCTTTCTGGTTCCACCTCTTTCAGCTGCAAACCACTCCTTGTGGTCACCGCATTTACCTACTTGGGGTTGGGATCTATGTCGCTCGGGAGTCCTCCTCTAGGTCTGGTGTTTTGGGCTCCAGCAAATTGCCCAAATTGATATTCAAGTTCCTTAGTAGCTAAGTGGTTGTTTTTCACCTCGGCTGCCAATTTCACATAGTCAGCCTGCAATTGAGCTTTATTAGCTATCATAGTCTTAAACATCTCCTCAATGCTGGGTGATGGTGGTGGAGGAGGTGCATTGTTGTTTCTGAATTGTGCTTGATAATTCTGCTGCCCTCCTTGGTTCCTTTGCACACCCTGACTCGAACTCTGCCCCTGATGGTTGTTGCTACCCTAGGAGAAATTCGGGTGATTCCTCCAATTGGAATTGTAGTTGTTGCCATACTGTTGGTGGTTGTTCCTTTGTATATTTCCCACAAAGTTCACCGAGTCAGGATTTGCTCCACAACACTCAGCTGAGTGCTCACTGCTTCAGCACACTTCACACCAAATCTGCTGCACTGCATTAACTGGGGCTTGAGGCTGGTTCATTGTCATGTTACTGAAGTGGGTGTTGAGTTGATTCTGTAAAGCAGCTATCTGTGCAGCAATAGTTGTAAACCCATCCACTTCTAGAACTCCTGCTGCTTTCCTTGTCCCTCCTCTTGACGAATCAGCGTTCCATTCCGGATTGCCCTACGAAATACGGTTCAACAAGGTATACAGCTACTCATAAGTTTTCTCCAGCGGTCCCCAGTTGCTGAGTCTAGCAATATTTTTGTATGGGGTTCCAAACCCGCTATAATAGTGTGCACCAACACACCATTGGATTGATGATGATGAGGACAATCCCGCAACATGGACTTGAATCTCTCCCAAGCCTGATATAAATTCTCTCCCTCTCTCTGTTTGAAACTTAGAATTTGACTTCTAAGTCTTGCACTTTTACCAGAGCGAAAAAATCGTATCAAGAACTTCCTTGCAAGATCATCCCACGTAGAAATAGAATTAGGTGGCTCAGTTTTCAACCACCTCTTGGCTTCTCCCAATAGTGTAAATGGGAACAATGTAAGCCGGACGTAATCTGATGACACTCCAGTGGGGATATAAGTGTCACTTATCTCCAAAAAATTTTGGAGATGCTGATATGGATCTTCATGAAGGAGACCTGTAAACTGCCCGCTAGTGTGCAGCAATTGCACCATGTTCTACTTAAGTTCGAACCTCCCTCCTGGCTCAGGCTTGCCGATGCTAGATATGACATTATTAGCATGTGGGATTGCCACCTCACGAACCGGCCGAGCTGCTACTTCTTCGGACACTAACATTGCTCGTATTACCGGTGGATTCTGTTGTTGCTCCATGATTGTCAGTCTGAGCAACTGCAGCTTTCTTTCTAGAGCATCTCTCCACTGACGATGAGATAATCTTTTTGGCTCCAAATACGAGTCCACCAGCTCCTTGTCTCTTGCCAGTGTTCAACAGAGATTAAATCTGCAAAATACAGGCTAAGACCAAGTTGTCAACACTAAGAAAATAAAAATATAGTAAATTATCACTTAAGACAAATTCACCAATTGCCAATCCCCGGCAACGGCGCCAAAAACTTGTTCGTTTGTTTGTTATATGGGTATATAACTACACGCAAGTGCATGTGGTCGAACAAGTAGTAAAGTGGCTTAAGTAAGCCAAGTATCGATCCCACAGGGACTGGGATGAAGTGCAACCTGCTCAAGTGTACTATATTTCAATTCTAAAAATGCAGACAACAGTGTAACCAAGAGTTTGATATTTTGATTTCTAATAATTATGCTAAGTCTACAACAATTATCTAATGTGAGTCTGAACTATGAATGTGAGCATGCTGAGGTTAAACAAACATGTAATGAAATTAATTGTCGATATAATTTGGTTAGCCTATTCCTCCGGTTGCTAGTCAAGAATTATTTCCAAGGGATTAAAGCTCTCGTATTTAACCCCACTTAAGAATCATGAACCATACACCTACATTTCTGTGATTAAATGCAATTCATGTTCTATCCATACAAAACCAATTCCTAAATTGACTAATACGAATTTCAGGTATATTTCTATCCTGAAGGTAAATCAATTCTCAATTTTCCCAAACTAAGAAAGGATCATATCCTATTAATTCACAACTTTCCAATTTCTTGCCCTCTCAAGTGAACCCGAACTTTTTAGATGTAGATTAACGTAGGCCACAC
This sequence comes from Datura wrightii, assembly GCA_035772735.1. Classification (NCBI taxonomy): domain Eukaryota; kingdom Viridiplantae; phylum Streptophyta; class Magnoliopsida; order Solanales; family Solanaceae; genus Datura; species Datura wrightii. The sequence continues at coordinate 154,695,199 of JASDFA010000018.1, forward strand.
ATTAATGTAGTAAGAACAAGAATCAATAAAACAACCATGGAAGAAAAGATGAAAAAACCAAAGAATCAATAATCACATTTCATTACAATTGTTCTTAACCTCAGCAAGAAGATGAATTAGCCACTCATTTGTGGATTAAACATCGTTAAATGAGTGTTAAACATACAAGCAATTGAATACAAGAAGAAGGAAAGAGAGAAAAACGCTGATAATTTCGTCCCCTCAATGCCTGTAACCTACGTTCTTGCTCCACCTAGTCAGAATATTGAAAAATGAACCTAAGTGTTCTATTTATACTAGTGGGACTTTTTCCCGGGATAACAAGCAACGTGTCACAGAGTGCATCGCGGAGCACTACCTCTGTGACACGCTATCGACGCGGACCCTCACTAGAAACTGGGGGTCCACGGAATAAGGCCCAACGTGGCACGGCGTGCAATGCGGAGCCAGGCCACCGTGCCACGGACCCATTGCGAACCCCCACTAGAAATAGGCTGAAAATTCCCTCTCTAGGCAGAAGGCCTCCGCGATGGCAGCGTGACATGGCTCCATCGCGGAGCCCCTTTATTTTGTGCTTTCCAATGCCTTGTCCCTTGCTCACATCCGAGTCCAACCTCGATATCTTCCAACATGCATTTTAGCTTTCCGAAATTACATTTTTCCTTCAAAACAATGCTAATCATGTTGGTTCGTATAAATTCACATTTTATTACCAATTACATGAGAATGTATAAACATTGATAGATAAACAAGGGTAAAATGACACCTTTAAGTATCACTTGGGTATATAAATTTGCCCAAGATCATCCTCCACCGAATCTGTGGTTTTGGCCGGTAGAAAATGAGCGGACTTGGTCAACCTGTCTACCACAACCCAAATGAAGTCATATTGTTGACGAGTATGAGGTAAAACTGTGATGAAGTCCATATTAATTTATTCTCACTTCCAAGTAGGAAAACTTATATCCTGAAGCATGCCTCCCGGTCTCTAGTGCTCGACCTTCACTTGCTGACAGTTTGGGCACTTAGCTACAAATTCTGCGACGTCCTTCTTCAGGCCATTCCACCAATAGACTTCCAACAAGTCACGCTACATCTTGGTGGCACCTGGATGGAGAGAATACCTAGATCCATGAGCCTCATACAACATCAGGTTCCTCAAATCATTAACATCTGAAACACATAAGTGACCCTGGTACCGAAGCACACCATCTCTCTCTTTGGAGAAGACTTCTAGCTTCTGATTGTAAATGGCTTCCTTTAACTTTACCAAAATTGGGTCCTCATCTTTCCTAGATTTTACATCAGTCACCAATGACGATTCTGATCCATTCTGAACAACAACACTGTTATCGGTCGAGTCAACTAACCTGACTCCCAACCTTGTGAGTCGATGCACATCCTTCACCAGCTCCTTCTTCCCCTCACTCAAATGAGATGTACTCTCCATACAGAGTCTACTAAGTGCATCTGCTAGTACATTGGCCTTATCCAGATGGTAAAGTACACTCATATCATAGTCCTTGAGTAGCTCCAACCACCTCCTTTGTTGAAGATTAAGATCCTTCTGTGTAAACACATATTGTAAACTCTTATGGTCTGTAAAAACATCCACATGAACCCCGTACAAATAATGTCGCCATATCTTCAATGTGAAAACCACCGCAGCCAATTCAAGATCATGAGTCAAGTAATTCTTCTCATAAACCTTTAGTTGTCTGGAGGCATATACTATAACTTTTCCCTGCTACATCAATACACACCCAAGTCCGATCCTTGAAGCATCACAATACACCATGAACCCATCGATGCCCTCAGGTAGGTTTAACACCGCTTCTGAAGTAAGTCGAGTCTTCAACTCTTGGAAGATCTTCTCGCAAGCTTCTAACAATTGGAATTTCACCTTGATCTAGGTCTATTTTTTCAAAGATACTGCAATCGATGAGAGACCTTCCACGAATATTTGATAGTAGCCAGCTAAACCCAAGAAGCTCCAAATATCTGAAGGATTCACCAGTCTAGGCCAATTCTTCGCTGCTTCTATTTTTTGAGAGTCCACCTTTATACCCTCACTTGATACCACATGGCCCAAAAATTCCACTGAGTTTAACCAAAATTCACACTTGCTGAATTTGGCATATAATTGGCGATCCTTGAAAGTCAACAGCACTACTCCCAAATGAGCGGCGTGCTCCTCCTCACTCCGAGAGTATATCAGATATCATCAATAAACACAATCACGAACATATCCAAGTATGGCTAGAACACCATATACATCAAGTTCATAAAAGCTACAGGAGCATTCATTAGTCCAAAAGACATAACTAGAAACTCATAATGACCTTACCGCGTCTTGAAGGCTGTCTTCGGTATGTCGCTCTCCCGAACTCTGAGTTGATGGTACCCGGATCTGAGATCTATCTTTGAAAATCACTTGGCACCCTAAAGCTGGTCAAATAGATCATCAATCTTGGATTGAGGATACTTGGTCTTGACAGTGACTTTGTTCAATTTCCGATAATCAATGCACATACGAAGAGAACCATCTTTCTTTCGGACAAAGAGAAATGGTGCACCCCACGGAGACTTGTTTTGTCTGATGAAACCCTTATCCAGGAGATCCTTCAACTTCTCTTTCAACTCATTTAGCCCAGGTGGAGCCATACTGTAAGGAGGAATAGATATAGGCTATGTGTCGGGAAGAAGGTTAATGCCAAAATCAATCTCCTGTTCGGGAGGAATTCCCTATAGAGCATCAGGAAAGACCTCTGATACTCACATACTACTAGAACTGACTGGATAGTCGAGGTCTCGGACATTGCATCCTTAACCCTAACTAGATGGTACACACAACCCTTAGAAAATCATCTTTCTGGCCTTATGATAAGAGATAAAAGGACCTACAGGAACGACCGAACTACCCTTCAACTTGATGACTGACTCACCCGGAAAGCGGAACTCCACCTCACGAGTTTTACAATTAACAGAAGGATAACATGCATACAACTAATCCATACTGAGAATAATATCAAACTGAATCATGGGTAATTCTATAAGGTGTACGGAGGTGACTTTATGCAATACTGTGATTGTTCGGTGCTGATTCGCTTAGTATTAAATATTATCAACCGACACGCAAGTGCACGTGGTCAAACAAGTAATAAAGTGGCTAAGTAGCCAAGTATCGATCCAAGGAGGCTGCTCTAGATATGTAAAACTGCCTAGTTTACTATATCTCTATTCTATTCCTAACTATGTTAACAACAATCCAACCAAGAGTTGAGTGAGTTCTTGTTTCTAAATTATTTATATACTACAATTAATAACAACTATTTACTTTTGAATTTAGACAATGGATATGCACATGCCAAGGTTAAGAACGAGTAATGAACTTGATAATCGTGATAATTTGGTCATCCTCTTCTTCATGTTGCTAGCCAAGAACGTTTGCCTAGAAATTAAAACTTTCGTATTTAATTTCACTTTAGAATCATAAACCATCCGTCTACATTTCTGTGATCAAATGCAATTTATGACCTAGCACTACAATTCCGGTTCCTAAATTGACTAATACGGCTTTCAAGTATATTTCTATCAAGAAAGCACATCAAAACCCAATTTTCCCAAATCAAGTTAAGAACAATACCCTATTAATTCACAACTTTCCAATTTCGTGCTCTCTCGAGTGAAATTGGACTTTTTAGATATACATTAATGGTGGCCAATCAATAATGTAGTAAGCACAAGAATTAATAGAACAACATGCAAGAAGAAGAAGAAACCATATCAATTATCACCAAAATTCATTACACAAGTTCAAAACCTCAGCAAAGAAGGGAATTAGCCACTCATTCTTGGATTAATCATCCTAAAATGAGTGTAAATCATGCATACAATTGAAGGAAAGAAGAAAGGAAGAGAAGAAAACTCTTAGCTTTTCTATTCTTCAACTGCCACAAACCCACGTTCCTGCTCTCCACTTCTGAACTCAGTCTAAAAACTAAAAACTGATTAAAAATAAACCTAAGTGTGCTATTTATACTAGTGGGAAATTTTTCCCGGAATAACAAGCAACGTGTCACGGAGGCCAACGCGGAGCACTGCCTCCGTGACACGGCGTGGACGCGGACCCTCTTTGGAAATTGCAGGGTCCGGATAATTGGCCTCAACGTGGCACGGAGGCCATCGCGGAGGCCTATCTCCGTGCCACGGAACTGACGCGCAGGCACACTGGAAATTGCCTAATTAATTCTTGCCCAGGCAGTGTGCTACCGCGATGGCAGCGTGGCACGGCTCCATCGCGGAGCCAGTGTAAAATGTGCCATCCAAGGTCTTTTCCACGCTCGCATCCAAGTCCAACTCCGACATAGTTCCAACACGCATTTTAGCTCCTAAAAATCACATTATCCTGCAAAACAAATGCTAATCATGTTGGTTAGTATAAATTCGCATTTTATTACCAAATACATGATATTATATACACATTGCACAACAAACAAGGTAAAAATGATACGTTTGAGTATCACTTGGGCATATAAATCTGCCCAAGATCAGTGATCCGGCAAGTTGTATACACCCGCTTACCTACAATAGAATCACCAACGGGAGTAGAGACTGAGAATGGTTCTGATAAAATTTCGGGAATGACTACAACACTACTAGAAAAATAATGTGTCACAAAAGACAAGGTATCCCCTAGATCTAACAAAGCATAAGCATCAAGGTGGAACACATGTAACATACCAATAACCACATCCGGTGAAGTCTCCTGCTCCTGACGGGTCGCAAGGGCATAAAACTTGTTGTGGCGCTGACTGCCAGCTGAACGAGTTGAAGTGCCCTGCTGGGAGGGATGTGCTTCCGGAGTGGCTGATATATGGGCTCTGCCGCCGCCTGATCTTGTCGAACGGCAATCCCTGAGTCTGTGTCCAGGTTTGCCACACCCGAAACAAGCATCTGAGCCAACTAGGCACCTCCCTAGGTGATTCTTGTCGCATCCTGCAAAGGCTGGGAAGGTGCTCTCTATCTGCATGCTACCCTAACCCCTCGAATCTGAAGCCATACTCCTCCGATCCCCTCGCAATCTAGATGGTGCACTAGCTGATGATGGTGCTAGAGCAAAAGACCTATGATGACACTATTGGAGCTATCCACCCCCAGATCTAGTTTGAGAAATCACATAATTGTCTGTCTTGGCCCTCTTGGCCTCCCTCTGCCTCTGATACACCATCTCCATCTACTATCGATGTAACACTATGCGGGGTAAATCTATGTCTTGATGCAGCATGGGTGATCCTACAGTCCTTATCTAGGTAGTCCGCCACTCCTTGCACAAATCAGCTCACCCGAGTCATCTGGTCTTCCATTAACTCTAGCGCATACTTATATAAATGGGTGAATTCTAGAGCATACTCCTAAACTAACATGTCACCCTGCTTCATATTCACAAACTTGGCTACCTTTAGTTCCCTCATCTCATGAGGGAAGAACTGATCCAAAAAGGCCGAATGAAACTCTTCCCAACTGATAGGGCCTGCTCCCACTACGCTACTGTCTTTCCACTCTTTAAACCAAATATGCACAACCCCTTTCAGCTGATAAGAGGCCAAATCAACGCACTCCCCATTTGTCATCCCCATGACCTGGGTGATCTTTAGAATCTCGTCCATGAATTAATATGGGTCCTCATCTACTTTTGACCCGAGGAACTCTGGCGGGTTCATTCTCGAAAAATCCCATACTTCGAGCCGCTGCTGCAATGCCATTTTTCAAAACATGCGCAACTGCCTGTTGATTGACCTGAGCGGTCAAGGCCTACGCGAGCATCTGAATAGCTGCCCTAAATTCATCATGGGCAACCGGCTCTGCTGCATGGTGCTCCTAGACTAGTGGGGCCTGTTGGTGCCCATTTCTGTTGCCATCCTTGTGGCCGTCTCCATTCCCATTCCTCCTACCATTTACTCTACGAGTATCCATGATTCTGCAATCATGAATAACACAAATTAGAAAGATAGGGAGACATTTCATCGCACGACATATATCAAGAAAGAAGGATACATTTCCTAAATGTCTTGTAGCCTCTTCATCATAAGTGTGGAATGCTTCACACCCATGAAAAAGACTCTACTTAACACAACTTTCAAAAAACGTAGGACATTTCAAACCTATTGCTCTGATACTAAGTTTGTCATGACCTGAACGGAGGCCCAAATCGAGACACAGGACCAGGAACCCCGAGAGACTCCAAGTCTACCCATGGAATGACCATACATCTAACACAACAACTAAAACTGTAGATTCAACATAATAATCTTAGCGAAGTATGAAATGAACGTAATATCAAAATACACAATCTAAAGTTGAATACATCCTTTGGTCTGAAAAGCCTCTAAACATGACGAGTTGATGGGACAAGACCCCAACTAACTCGAATAAGCTGAAAATTGTAATTACATAAAAAAATCTAAATAATCATGGTCCTCAAGAGATGAGGACTCACCAACAGGTGTAAGATGCTAACTCTGAACACCGGCTATGAACGAGGCTGAGTCTGAGTGCCTGGTCCTATATCATAAACCGATACAACATAGAGTATGCAATCAATATGTTGAATGTACCGAGTATGCAAGGTAAGTAAAATAGACATTTCAAAAATATATAAAAGCTCACAAGGGAACATAAGAGGGGGACAACATTGTTATACCCCTTAAGATTTCCGACACCTAGATGGCCTATCCGCACGTTGGTTAAGCATATTTGAAAGCCATACGTGCTGGAGAAAGGCCCGGGAAAGGATCGGGCGGGTAACCTGTCAAACCATCGCGGAAGGAGCCGAGGCAGAGCCCCTCTGAGATGGAAACTTGTCACGGAGGTGGAGCCTCCGCATTGGCTCCGTGACACATTGACCCTGTCCAGGCCCAAGTATATAAAGCCCCCACTTCGGTTTGTGAGGTCATATCTCTTATTTAAATTTCCAGAAAATGCAGAGGAACAGAGGAGAACGAAGAGGGTAAATATATTTTCGTCCGATTACGCTGCCAAACGTAGTCCAAATCTAAGTTAACTCCAGATACCGAAGTACTTAGCAGCAGGGAGCATTCCTACAGATTTAGTTTCGCGAAATACGGCCGACGAATCGTCGAGCTACCGGACTAAGGTAAGTGAAATTGCTCCAAACTAGTGTCTATGTGTTCCTAGATATGAAGTGAAATACTTCTCCCTTCTGGACTTCTGGAAAATAGCGAGTTTTCGACCGTCTTTCGATAAGCCTAAGTTTAGGCTATAATTATATCGAAAGTGATGTCGTCCTTCAGAATAAAGTTGTATTTAGTACTAATTGATATATATATATATGAATGCAGTTGGGAGTAATAGCTGAAATACTGACCAAGCTACGCCGGTTAGTCGGGAAATCAGAAGTGAAGGTATGTAAAACTAGTTTCCTCGTCAAGTTAGTAGTCTCGGTATAGTAAAATGGTTCAAAGGCTTGTAAAATGTTTCAGAAGTTGTGTGTTATTTTTAGCATGAACGTTAGTACGATATTGGAAGCATCATGTTATGTATAGAGTGAAACTTGCTAGCATGATATAAATTCTAATACAAAGTGTTAGGAACTGTACAACATGCCCAGTATGTGATTTAGTAAAGTATGTTAGGAGATTATTGTGTTCAGTTGAAACTTAGTAAAGCAATATAAGTCTCTGTAAGTTATTTCAGGACTAGAATGGTAGACTAAAACGAAGTTTAGAAAGCATGTTAGAATAGTAAATCATGTTACTATGAAACTCAGTTATCCAGCATGATTTCTAGAAGAAAAACTATACCTTGTTCAACATTAGACTCAGCACAGTATGACAGCATGATTATATATATACCATTATCAGTCTCAGCATGTATTAGATACATACGTATTACTATCACTAGTTCAGCATACAGTATGTATAGATACATTATCATCATTAGCTTCAGTATGTGATATATGCAGATAGTATTACTAGTTGAGACCACTGTATTGTCTTGGGGTTGGATTACCTAGCATTCATGACCGCCCCAGGGTTAATAACTGTATCGACTCATCCGCCAGAGGGCGAGGATACGTCATTCTATGGAGTGGCCTGCCGTCCCACAGGGGACAAAGATGGGATGCAGATTTTCCCATATTGTGCCTTGGTCGGCCCTTATACACCCCCGTCGAGCGGGTACGCCCGGGATGTTGATTCAGGAGTCCTCTGGACTCAGGTACAGTTATAGTTAGGGGCTCAGCGAGCCCAAGTGCATACCCAAGCGATCGGCAGGATGCTTATAGTTATTATAGGAGATGGGACGACTGGGGTAGGGGTATAGATTGCGTGTTGATTGTACCTCCCGGATTATGGGGGCCGGGTAAGGTTTGTGTGTGCTATGCTATGTTATGTTGTGTTATGCCATGTTACACTAGATACGAGTAGATCGACAGTAAAGCGATACATCTCCAGGTATGACTCCTACTCCTTCCAGCTTGGCTAAGAGTAGGCTTAGCTTTACATTTTCAATCAGTTTAGTCTATTTCTTTTCTATTTCAATTCCATCAGTTGTATTGTTACTTTCAGATATTCTTTAGTTGTTGTTTTACATACTCAGCACCAGTGGTACTGACGCCCAGTGGTACGCTGCATTACATGCCAACAGGTACTCATAGACGAGGAGGGGATCCCTCGTGATCCTAGCTAGCACAGAGTCATCAGCTCCTGTCATCCGGAGCTTGACATTTCAGAGGTTTACATCATTTCCTTTTGTTGTACAGTACGGGTAGGTCGGGGCCCTGTCCCAACATTCTTATCAGTATTCCTAGAGGCTTGCAGTCTGTATATATTTCCCTGTGGTCAGTTGAGCCGGTCGTGTGAGGCCGTGCAGTTTGTTATAGCTGTTTAGCATTTCTGTTTATGTTGGCCGTGTGAGGACTCTGTTGACACTAGTGGTGACCTCGTCGGTCACGTAGCTTTCCATTATTTCATTGTTGAGTTACAGCTGACTAGACAGCATGGTGGCCTTGTCGGCCCGAATAGGCTCCCCTATATTGATGTGTTTATGGTTAGCTATTAGTATAGGTACAGGTGGCTATAGGCCCAGCTGGCTGGAGGCTGTGTTTACAGCCGTTATATAGCCCTTTATTTCCAGGAATCTGAGTTAGAGCCAGCCAGGCACCAGACGTGCTTAGGCTCAGCAGTCTAGTGGTTCAGGTCCTAGTAGGGCACCAGGTGCCAGTCATACCCCCAAGGCGGGGCGTGACAAACTTGGTATCAGAGCAGGTCGTATCCCAGGGAGTCTGCAAGCCGTGCTAAGTAGAGTCATGCCTATGGATGTGTTGTGCACCACATACTATGGGTAGGGGGCTGCAAGGCATGATAGAATGGTTGTCTTTTATTCTTAATCAGTTGTGTTGTAGAGCGGTACAGTATAGGGTTGAGTCCCTAGAGCTTACTGTATTCTTTGGTTACAAATAATTTCAGATTAGTGACATCCTATCACAGGCCAGAGCTTAGATATTGCAACAGGGGAAGGATCCAGCAGGATGCCTCACCCTCGTTTAGAAACAGCCCGATCAGAGGGCACTACAGAGGAATCGTCCCGGCCTTCTCAGTAGTCTCCACCACATCATGAGCCACTTGGGGCGGCACTATCTCCAGTAGTCCCTATACCGATACCATCCGACTAGGAGTTTAGGAGTGCGGTAGTCATGTTAGCACAGATGATGGCTGCTCAGCGTCAGCCTATGTCGTCCATAGTTGCGGAGTCGTCAGGAGGGCCCGGTACTTCAGGGGTCCGAGAGTTCTTGGCTTTGAATCCCCCACAGTTTACAAGTACGGACCGGATAGAGGACCCTCAGGATTTTTTGGATCAAATGCAGAGAATTTTCAGGGTTATGCATGCCACGCCTACAGAATCGGTTGAGTTGGCAGCATTCCGATTACGGGACATCGCCGTATTGTGGTATGAAAGCTGGGAAAGGTCCCAAGGGAGAGATGTTTCCCCTCCGACCTGGTCCAGCTTCTCGGGAGCTTTTTTGGATCACTATTTGCCATGGGAGATTCGATAGGCCCGGGTGGATCAGTTTCTACATCTAGAGCAGGGAGCCATGGGTGTTCGGGAATACGCCTTGCGGTTTGATTCTTTGGCACGTTATGCATCGACCTTTGTTGATACCATGGCATCTAGAGTACACCGCTTTATCATGGGGTTGAAATCAGAATATGTTGAGACTTGTATTACGGCCACACTGCGAGAGGACATGGATATTGCTCGAGTTCAGGCATTTGCCCAGAATATTGAGGGCATCAGGCAGCGGCATCGGGAGATCAGGAGGACCAATCAGGAACAGCACCGCAGGGACAGACCAGTTGAGTTACAAAGGGAGGCTCGGGGAGGACCTAGGACACGATTGTTAGACAGGCCGCCCAGGCCCCCGCCTCCACCACAGCCGCAGAGGGGTAGATTTAGCCACAGGGGGCAGTCAGAGACCGGCAGAGGTTCGCAGATTGCAGATTCACCATTACAGAGGAGGCGGAGCAGAGTAGGTATACCCTACCACTTTGCCCTATATGCAACCGATACCATCCTGGAGCATGTAGGTATGGCTCCACCGGATGTTATATTTGTGGCCAAGAGGGCCATCTGATGAGAGATTGCCAAACTAGAGGTCAGGAGGATCGGGATAGACAGGACAGGGCATCCGCAGGGTCACGAGCTACAGCATCCTCGGTAGGGAACAGGCCCTCAATTTCAGCAGCCAGGGGTCGGGGCAGATCAGGGGCCTCTAATGTAGGTGCGGGCCCAAGCCGCACAAACGCGTTACCTGGGAGGCAGGATTCAGAAGCGTCACCTGATGTTGTGACAGGTATGCTAACTATCTGCTCACACCCTGCTTATGTATTGATTGATCCAGGATCTACTTTGTCCTACCTTACTCCATTTGTGGCACAAAAGTTCAGTATTGCACCAGAATTATTGCAGCAGCCCTTTTCTGTATCCACGCCCGTCGGTGACTCTATTGTAGCTAGTAGAATTTACCGAGGGTGTACATTAGAGGTTGCTGACCATCAGACCACAGTAGGTCTGGTAGAGTTAGAAATGATAGACTTCGATGCCATAATGGGTATGAATTGGTTAGTGTCGTGCTTTGCCAATGTTGAATGTTAGACCAAGATGGTCCGATTCCACTTCCCAAGAGAAGCAGTGCGGGAGTGGGAGGGCAGCACTGCTACACCAAAAGGTAGGTTTATTTCCTACCTTTGGGCGAGGAAATTGATATCTAAGGGATGCATTTACCATCTTGTCAGAGTTCAGGATGTCCGAGCAGAATCTCCGACGCTCCAGTCTGTTCCGGTGGTGAACGAGTTCCCTGATGTGTTTCTCGATGAGTTACCTGGTATTCCCCTAGAAAGGGAAATAGATTTTGCTATTGACTTGTTACCAGGCACTCAGCCGATATCAATTCCTCCCTATCGTATGGCTCCTACAGAACTCAGAGAGTTAAAGGAGCAGTTGAAAGATTTGCCAGATAAAGGTTTCATCAGGCCGAGTACTTCGCCATGGGGTGCGCCGGTTCTATTTGTGTGGAAGAAAGATGGCTCGCTCCGTATGTGCATAGATTATCGGCAATTGAACAATGTTACAGTAAAGAACAAGTACCCGCTCCCCATAATAGATGATTTATTTGATCAATTACAGGGAGCCAGATACTTTTCTAAGATTGACTTGCGTTCCGGATATCACCAAGTTCGAGTACGTGAATGAGATATTCCTAAGACAGCGTTCAGGACCCGATATGGACATTTTGAATTTCTAGTCATGTCCTTTGGGTTAACGAATGCCCCGGCAATCTTCATGGACCTGATGAATAGTATTTTCAGACCTTTCTTGGACCTATTCGTAATAGTATTCATTGATGACATTCTGGTCTATTCTCGCTCTGAAGCAGATCACTGGACTCATTTGCGGACAGTGCTCCAGACCCTCAGGGACCGCCAGTTCGATGCTAAATTTTTTAAGGGTTAATTCCGGCTTAATTCAGTAGCCTTTTTAGGGCATATTGTGTCGGATGCTGGTATACAGGTTCACACGCAGAAGATAGAAGCAGTCAAATCATGGCCTAGGCCTACCACTCCGACCGAGGTCCGTAGTTTTCTGGGATTAGCAGGTTATTATAAGAGGTTTGTTGAGGGATTCTCTACTATAGCAGCACCTCTGACTAAACTGACACAGAAAGCAGCAAAGTTTCAATGGACAGAGGCATGTGAGCAGAGCTTTCAGGAGTTAAAAGACAGATTAACCTCCGCCCCAATGCTAGCATTGCCAGAAGGCAAAGAGGGTTATTCAGTGTATTGCAACACATCAGGTGTTGGGTTAGGTTGTGTGTTGATGCAGCATGGTAAAGTCATTGCGTATGCTTCCAGACAGCTGAGGAAACATGAAAAGAATTACCCTACCCATGACCTGGAATTAGCCGCAGTGATCCACGCCTTGAAAATGTGGAGGCATTACCTGTATGGCATCCATGTTGATATTTTTACAGACCACAAGAGCCTACAGTACATCTTCACTCAAAGGGAGTTGAATCTGCGGCAACGTTGCTGGTTGGAGCTGTTAAAGGATTATGATGTGAACATTCTATACCACCCAGGAAAAGCAAATGTTGTAGCAGATGCTCTCAGTCATAAGTCCATGGGGAGTTTGGCATATTTGCAACCCGAGCAGAGGGAATTGGTCAAGGAGATACATCAGTTAGCTAGCCTAGCCGTTCGTGTAGCAGAAGTAGAGGACAGTAGAGTGGTAATTCAGAACACCGCCGTGTCATCATTAGTTGTGGAAGTGAAAGAACGGCAATATGAGGATCCTGACCTGATCCAGCTTAAAGACAAAATCCAGCAGGGTAAAGCGCCAGATTTTCAGGTAACTAAGGAAGAAGTGTTGTTATGTAAAGGTCGCCTATGTGTTCCAGATGTTTCAGGGCTCCACCAGCAGATTATGAACGAGGTACATTATGCCCGTTATTCTCTTCATCCCAGTGCGACAAAAATGTACCATGATATTAAGGAGAATTATTGGTGGCCAGGAATGAAAAGAGAAATTGCTGAATTTGTAGCCCAGTGTCCTAACTGCCAACAGGTAAAGGCGAAACACCAGAAACCAGGCGGGTTAACTCAGGATATAGCTGTGCCTCTTTGGAAATGGGAGGCAGTAAATATGGATTTTGTGGCAGGATTACCTCGTACCAGACACAGACATGACTCTATATGGGTGATAGTTGATAGATTGACAAAATCAGCTCATTTCCTACCAGTAAGAGCTACTTTCTTGGCCGAAGATTATGCTAAGTTGTATATCCGAGAGATAGTCAGATTGCACGGAGTGCCAGTATCCATTATTTCAGACAAAGGAGCACAGTTTACGGCTAGATTTTGGCAGTTGTTTCAGAGAGGTCTAGGAATGCAGATTAATTTGAGCACAGTATTCCACCCTCGGACAGATGGACAGGTTGAATGCACAATTCAGACGCTCGAAGAAATGTTGCGAGCATGTGTGCTAGATTTCGGTGGTAGCTGGAATGAGCATTTGTTGTTAATTGAATTTGCCTACAATAACAGCTATCACTCAGCCATCCAGATGGCGCCTTTTGAGGCTTTATACGGGCAAAAGTGCAGATCGCCGGTTGGATGGTTTGAAATAGGAGAATCGGTGTTAGTTGGGCCAGATATTGTTCAGCAGTCAGAGGAAAAGTTAAAGCTCATCCGAGAATGTTTACTGACTGCACAGAGCAGCCAGAAATCATATGCAAATGTACGGCGCAGAGACTTGGAGTTTGATGTGAATGATTCGGTATTTTTAAAAGTGTCTCCGATGAAAGGGGTGATGAGATTCGGCAAGAAAGGTAAGCTCAGCCCGAGGTTTGTTGGGCCTTATCAGATTCGTCGAAGGATTGGCCGAGTAGCATATGAGTTGAACTTGCCTCCAGAATTAGAATCCGTTCATCCAGTCTTTCATGTGCCTATGCTGAGGAAATCCATAGGAGACCCATCCAGAGCAGTCCCAGTCCAGGATATCTAGGTTACGGAAGAGCTAGCCTATGAAGAGGTTTCAGTAGCCATCCTAGACAGACAGATTCGTAGATTGAGAACTAAAGATATTGCGTCTGTCAAGGTATTGTCGCGTAACAGGAACCGAGAGGAGATGACGTAGGAAGCTGAGGAGGATATGAAAGCTCGATATCCTCACTTATTCCAGGCCCAGTCAGGCGATAGGTATGTCCGTATTATTATTTATGTAGTACTTTGTAGTTGTGTATATGTAAATGAGAAAGATTGATACTTAGCTATCTGGTGAATCTTAGAGTATTGTGTGCAGCACCTGTATTGGACTTTTCTGTGTTTCAGGTTTTTGGTATAGTCCATATTACAGGGGAAACTCTGCCGAAATATTTCCAAATAAGTAAGTTAAGAAGTCCTCTAGATAGCAGTTTCCATTCGAGGACAAATGTTCTTAAGGGGGGGGGGAGAATGTTATACCCCGTAAGATTTCCGACACCTAGATGGCCTATCCGCACGTTGGTTAAGCATATTTGAAAGCCATACGTGCTGGAGAAAGGCCCGGGAAAGGATCGGACGGGTAACCTGTCAAACCATCGCGGAAGGAGCCGAGGCAGAGCCCCTCCGCGATGGCAACGTGTCACGGAGGTGGAGCCTCCACGTTGGCTCCGTGACACGTTGGCCCTGTCCAGGACCAAGTATATAAAGCCCCCACTTCGGTTTGTGAGGTCATATCTCTTATTTAAATTTCCAGAAAACGCAGAGGAACAGAGGAGAACGAAAAGGGTAAATATATTTTCGTCCGAATTACGCTGCCAAACGTAGTCCAAATCGAAATTAACTCCAGATACCGAAGTATTTAGCAGCAGGGAGCATTCCTACGGATTTAGTTTCGCGAAATACGGCCGACGAATCGTCGACCTACCGGACTAAAGTAAGTGGAATTGCTCCAAGCTAGTGTCTATGTGTTCCTAGCTATGAAGTGAAATACTTCTCCCTTCTGGACTTCTGGAAAATAGCGAGTTTTCGACCGTCTTTCGATAAGCCTAAGTTTAGGCTATAATTATATCAAAAGTGATGTCGTCCTTCAGAATAAAGTTGTATTTAGTACTGATTGATATATATATATATATGAATACAGTTGGGAGGAATAGCTAAAATACTGACCAAGCTACGCCTGTTAGTCGGGAAATCAGAAGTGAAGGTATGTAAAACTAGTTTCCTCGGCAAGTTAGTAGTCTCGGTATAGTAAAATGGTTCAAAGGCCAGTAAAATGTTGCATGTTTAGCATGAATGTTAGTATGATATTGGAAGCATCATGTTATGTATAGAGTGAAACTTGCTAGCATGATATAAATTCTAATACAAAGTGTTAGGAACTGTACAGCATGCCCAGTATGTGATTTAGTAAAGTATGTTAGGAGATTATTGTGTTCAGTTGAAACTTAGTAAAGTAATATAAGTCTCTGTAAGGTATTTCAGGAATAGAATGGTAGACTAAAATGAAGTTTAGAAAGCATGTTAGAATAGTAAATCATGTTACTATGAAACTCAGTTATCCAGCATGATTTCCAGTAGAAAAACTATACCTTGTTCAACATTAGACTCAACATAGTATGACAGCATGATTATATATATACCATTATTAGTCTCAGCATGTATTAGATACATACGTATCACTATCACTAGTTCAGCATACAGTATGTACAGATACATTATCATCATTAGCTTCAGTATGTGGTATATGCAGATAGTATTACTAGTTGAGACCATTGTATTGTCTTGGGGTTGGATTACCTAGCATTCATGACCGCCCCAGGGTTAATAGCTGTATCGACTCGTCCGCCATAGGGCGAGGATACGTCGCTCTACGGAGTGGCATGCCGTCCCACAGGGAACGAAGATGGGATGCCAATTTTCCCCTATTGTGCCTTGGGCGCCCCTATACACCCCCGTCGAGCGGGTACGCCCGTGGTGTTGATTCAGGAGTCCTCTGGACTCAGGTACAGTTATAGTCAGGGGCTCAGCGAGCCCAAGTGCATACCCAGGGGATCGGCAGGATGCTTATAGTTATTATAGGAGATGGGACGACTGGGGTAGAGGTATAGATTGCGTGTTGATTGTACCTCCCGGCTTATGGGGGCCAGGTAAGGTTTGTGTGTGCTATGCTATGTTATGTTGTGTTATGCCATGTTACACTAGATACGAGTAGATCGATAGTAAAGCGATACATCTCCGGGTATGACTCCTATTCCTTCCAGCATGGTTAAGAGTAGGCTTAGCTTTACATTTTCAATCAGTTTAGTCTAGTCCTTTCTATTTCAATTCCATCAGTTGTATTGTTACTTTCAGATATTCTTCAGCTGTTGTTTTACATACTCAGTACCAGTGGTACTGACGCCCAGTGGGGCGCTGCATTACTTGCCTGCAGGGACTCATGGACAAGGAGGCGATACCTCGTGATCCTAGCCAGCGCAGAGTCATCAGCTCCTGTCATCCGAAGCTTGACATTTCAAAGGTTTAAATCATTTCCTTTTGTTGTGCAATACGGGTAGGCTGGGGCCCTGTCCCGACCATCTTATCAGTATTCCTAGAGGATTGCAGTCTGTATATATTTCCCTGTGGTTAGTTGAGCCGGTCGTGTGAGGCCGTGCAGTTTGTTACAGCTGTTTAGCATTTGTGTTTATGTTGGCCGTGTGAGGCCTCTGTTGACAGTAGTGGTGACCTCGCCGGTCACGTAGCTTTCCAATATTTCATTGTTGAGTTACAGCTGACTAGACAGCATGGTGGCCTTGTCGGCCCGCATAGGCTCCCCTATATTGATGTGTTTCTGGTTAGCTGTTAGTACAGGTATAGGTGGCTATAGGCCCAGCTGGCCGGAGGCTGTGTTTACAGCCGTTATATAGCCCTTTCTTTCCAGGAATCTGAGTTAGAGCCAGCCAGGCACCAGATGTGCTTAGGCTCAGCAGTCTAGTGGTTCAGTTCCTAGTAGGGCACCAGGTGCCAGTCATAGCCCCCAAGGCGGGGCGTGACAAACAGGCTCTTAACATAAATATCATAAGATAACATAAGACTAAAGGTTTTCAAATCATTCACCATCCATTCATTACCATAGCCATAAGAGAAACTTTATCATTCATTACTTGAGCCAAAATAACATGAACATAATAATTCATAAAACATGCAGAACAGTGGGAGATTCTTATAACCGACATATCCTATATGAGCACACATGGAGTCTGACCGATAAATCCCAAGCTGGGAGGGTGTTCATACCTTTCCAAGGATATAACCATGAAGGGCGTGATGTTACACATGAAAGGACCATTCAGGAAAAAGGGGATAGTCTCCAAGGAGCTCTCATCATGTCCTACGGTGGCACATAGTTTTGAGATTCGGGCTAAAACCTAGGCCCAGAACCTACTCGATGTTAAATACTACTCCCAAAACATATATAGTTCTGATAGTATAATATTCATGAGAGTCATGGGCTAGTTAAATCATGATAATCATAGGCACGCTTGTAAATACATGAACCAGTTATGAAGGTAAGGCCCGTGAGTCAGCCAAAATCATAAATCATAAATCATGATGTTCATGCATACTTGTAAATCATGTATATGCTTTTTAAATCATAAATGCATACTGGGAATTTCAATAAATCCATACCATGACTCATTAATCATGATGGGTTTATGAACATCAATAGTAGAGGTAAATATCATAACTCGATTCATCATAGAACATGCATAATTAGGCATAATTTAATAGAAATTGAAATAAATAAATTTATAATTGAATTAGTGGTAAAATCTAATCATAATTCATAAAATATGATGTAAAGTATGGGAAGTAATAACCCATGTAGATCATTAAAATTTCACAAGATTTAAGACAAAACCCTATAAGATTTTCAAATGAAACTTCATGAATTAGGAGAGATTGGGAATGGGTGTGAATGAAAACACCCACTTTTAACTCTACGTACCAGTTTATAACTTATTCTTACACTTCCTTGAATGCCCAAGAAGAAATTGAATAGAACCTTGAAGGATTTGCCTTGATCACCCCCTTTAACCTTCTATCTTTGCATGCATGAATGAAAATGGCCTAAAATGAACTTAACCCTCTCAAAAGTCGTCATTCATAACTCAAAACAACGTAGGTAAGGCCTTAGGATCTTAGGAATTATAAAAGAATCCCTTTCTAAATTTGAAAAAATTGAATGCCAGTCAGTCCCCACGAGGGACATGACGACTCGTCACCTTTGGCCACGACTCGTGGCTTCATCCATAAAGTACACTGCTTATCAAGTCATCTGGGCTCATCATGGTTGACTTCACGATTCATTACTAGTTACCACGACTCATGGTCATCACTCTTCATGTGCATTGCCTTAATCTCAATCAAACCTTTTCTTGCTAGCCAAGACTTATCCCACGAATCGTGGGGCCTGACCACGACTCTTGGTCACGTCCGTGGGGATCTAAATTTCAAAATTTCAACTCACCTTTTTAGCCTCACCATGAGTCACATCACAACTCGTGGGCTTCTCTCAGGATCACCTCAGGAATTGTTTTGTGTCCTGATGTCTGTTTTAAATTTTTCTCTATTTCAACTCCCGGGCTTGATATTTGGGCTTCTGGGTATAACATGGATGGAAGTTGGAAAATTTGGTCAGTGTACCCAACGGATTGGTCACCACGAGTCATGGTGTCCCTCATTGTGAATCTCAAAAGAATTTTGGTTGTGCTAGTAATGAATGCAGACCATGAATTGTGGCCAGGGACGACGACTCGTCCAATCCCTCGTTGGGACTAATAGTTTGTTTTTCACCGCGAGTTTATTAAGGGCTTTTCTGTAATCCTTATGTTCCTAAGGTCTAAACTGCGTTATTTTAAGCTCAAAATAGAGTGTTTTAAGAAGGGTTAAGTCATTCTAACCCTATCCAAAATCATGCATGCAAGTTTAGAAGTTTGAGAGGTGCCCAATTCTCTTTGGGCAATCAAGGAAGTGGTAAAAATTAGATCTCTTTAGGTAGTAAGGCTATGAATGGTTGCAATTGTCCACACCGATGCCCAATTCTCTCTCAATTCATGATGTTACAATTGATGATTCCATGGGGTTTTCACCCAATGCATGAATTCCTAAGTTTCTATCAAGGGTATGATTTAAGCATGTTTTAAATGATGAATTATGATTATTGGGTAGATTTTTATAATCTTTTAAATTATAAATTATGCTTTCAAGTTTTCTAAGCTATGATGCCCATCCATGAATGTTCATGAAAGTGTAGATCTATGAGATAAGTGTTCAAGTATGATGAGATGTTTATGAAGGAAGTATGATTCGAAATACCTATGCTTATGTTCACGTTTTCTTAGTGAATAAAGTTGATTTCAAACATGAAAAGTAATGGGCAATCCCATAGGATTAAGTATGTCTTATGATTTCATGAACTAGCTTACCGCTTGGTTTTGGAGTCAAGACTCCCATTTTTCATCTTGTGGTATGGTTTGATCCAAGGCTCGTCATGTGATGATTTCAAATATTTGCATGTATTTTATTTTTCAGCTTCGTCACTAGACGATGGTCAGCTTTGTTGAAAAACAATTGAGAGAATATGCATTTTTTGGGAGTAGTGTCTAGCACCGAGTAGGCTTTGGGTCAGTCAACCCTATGCCTTAGCACTACGGGCCAACATAGGTATGATCAGTTTATTTGGGACCTCCTTTTGAGCTTCCCCTTCCCTAACGGGCCTTGAGATTGCTATCGATATCATGGTAGCCCCTTAGCCATATCAAGGCTTTTGACGACTCTGCCCACTTGAGTGTTATAGTCAGGACCATGTAAGCTCTATCGAGGTAATGTTGATAATATGACGAGTCTCCCATTGTTCCTCATGATTTCAGTTATGCATGTACATCAGTTATGAAACTATGTTTTCAACAGGTTTGACCCAATGTTCAGTTTTACTTATGATTATCAGTTTTCATCTTTGGGTCATTCGATTCAGTTTTGATGTTCAATTATGTTTGGATCATGATTTTGGAAAATAGCATGCAAGTCCTACTCTCAAAATCTTATCTTGATTATGTTTTATACCACGCATGTTTAATGATTTTACTTAGCAATTTTACATACCTTGCATACTCGGCACATTCCACGTATTAACCACATACTCTATGTTGTATCATTTGATCATACAGTCTCCAATATCCAGACGCAGTCTCGCTACTAGCCAGGTTCCCGGAGTTAGCATTCCTCAGTCTCAGTTGGTGAGTCCTCATCTTGCGAGGGCCCTTCTTAATAGTTGTATTTCGTCTCATCAGTTTTCAGACTATAGTGAGTTAGTTGGGGTCTTGTAGCATCAACTAATTAGCATTAGAGGCTTTTTCGAACATAGTTTGTATTCACCTGTAGAATTACATATGTAATAAGATGTTATATTTTGTTCATACTTCCTCTATGATGTGCATAATGATCTTTCGCTTATTTATGACTGAGTTAGATTTTATGTTCATTCCATGGGTTGAATTTGAACGAAGGTGGATGAGCATCCACATGAATTCATTGAGGAAGTTTTGAAGATTACCCAGATTATGGAGATTACTGGGGAGGAGTGCGCCGATTTAGCCTCGTACCAGTTGAAGGGGGTCAGGCATATTTGGTTCAATCAATGGAGGGATAGTAGGGCACATGAAGTAGGCCGTATCAGTTAGGATGAGTTCCATTCCACTTTTCTAGATCGATTCTTCCCTCGAGAGATGAGGGAGATCAAAGAGGCACATTTGATTCCCTATCAGTTGGAGTAAAAAGAAGGAAATCAGGTGAAAATCAACGCTTCACAAGAGAAGACCGACGAAACACCGGCCAAACGCAGATGATCACTGCCATGGGGAACTAAAGCAAATGGCAGTGGTGGACATCAATTGGCAACTCGCCTACCGACACTTGAACTTCTTGGATCAAAGAAAAAGAAATCGGCCGAGCAAGGTTGGAGGCCAGCGAATCACCGAAGGATACTGGAAATCACTAAAGGAACAATCAATGATAGCCGACAGTTCACAAAATGTAACCGGCGAACCATCGGTACACTTGTAAGTGTCAGGATGCCTGAGCATGGGCAAATGTGTCCAACACTGCAAAAGAGTGAATTGGGTGCCCTACTTTTAGATTTATTATAGAAAGAAGTACTTTGTATCTATCAAATCTTAACTTTTAGCTTTTTGGAACATTCTCTTTGTAGAGGAAGAAAGTAGAATTCTATTGGTGGAAACTGTTAAAGATTGTTTTTCTTTTCTTCTTCATCCTATGTAGCAAAGTACAACCATTGTTGAAGAAATATTGTTGAATATTATTTTGCTACTCTTATTATTGAAATCAATGAGTTTATTTTTAAATATGCTCTTAAGTTTCTTAATCATGAGTAGCTAAATCATTAACTAGAGGTGTGTGGAAATTAGTGGTTAATTAGATTGGGTATTTCTACATTCATCTCAATATTGTTTAATCACTATAAATCTGTTAAGTTCTCTCTAATTTATAATTCAAGATCTATAGTTGCAGATGCGGGTATACTTTTCATACTTGATTGCTACTTGAAAGAGAAGAATTGAGTATTGGGAGAGAATTTGATGGTGCAAATGGATGTGATGTCGTGGAGTTGGGCTAGACATAGCCGTACCCACATTCTCATTCCTAATTAATAGCTAATAGCTAGAGATTAGTACATCTATTAATCCAAACTTGATTTGGTTGATTTAATTATGTCTAGTGGTTCGAAACAACTCTAGTAAGAGGCATTTATGAGGTTGAAAAACATAGAATGCACACCTGCCCAAGGTTATTTACACAATTTGAACTGATGAGATGATCTAGCATAGCCTTATTTATTTAGCACATCATCTACACCATACCTCTAGTCCTTCTCATTATTGTCAACAACTTTGGTTATTTTTCCATTCTAATTAGACGAATTAGAATCTATACCATATTGTTAACATCAAGTCTCCCACCGATTTGCACGTTAGCATTGTTGCGGGCCTCCACTAGAGTTTCCTTTGGCTTTGCCCCGCTCAGGCATAGTTCACCATCTTTCAGGTCCCGACAGGTATGCTAACACTCGAACCCTTCTCAGAAGATCAAGGTCGGTCGGTGGTGCACCCCTCAGGGGTATCCCACCAATCAGCTTCCTTACGCCTTATGGGTTTACTCTCCCGTTGACTCACACACATGTCAGACTCCTTGTGCACCTGCCCAAGGTTATTTACACAATTTTAATTGATGAGAGAACATCATATACACCACACCTCTAGTCCTTCTCATTATTATCAATAACTTTGGTTATTTTTCCATTCTAATTAGCTGAATTAGAATCTATACCATATTGTTCACATCAAGTCTCTCCCCAAAATGTTTATTTCTTTGTTAATTTGAGTGGTGCGAACTAATTTCAATTTTCCAAACACCGCATGCGCGTATCATTTGTTAGTCTTTGTGGGATTTGACCCCGACATCCGTTAGGATATTTGTTTTGATACAATGATCGTTTACGCTCTCTCGTATTGAAGAGTGTATTTTGGACATTATCAGAAATGGTGCCGTTGTTGGGGACTAGCCCTTGATATTCTTGTGTTGATTGTTAATTTGAATTAGTCTTGCATCTTAAGTGTTGGCATTAATCTTGTTGTGCTTGTTAGGGTAAAGTCATATGAGTCATAATTCACAAGTAGGATAGCTCAGTTGAGGGTGATATGGAGCATGAAGAAGATAATCCGGTGATAACCGAAATTGCAGGAGCCATTGTCCTACCGCCTAAAGTAGGGAATGTCGTGTTCCATGTCGCAAGTACAATGCTAAATTTTCTACAGATGAAATGGCTCTTTAGGGGCAAATCGAGTGAGGATGCACATTTCCACTTGAGGAATTTCTTAGAGATCGGCCAGCCATTCAACACAACTAATATAAGTCAAGAGTCTATCAGGTGAAGGCTCTTTGCATTCTCCCTAATGGGAGAGGTGACTATGTGGTTGGAGGAACTCCCTCCTGGTTGCATTACATCATGGAAAGAATTGACTAAAGCATTTTTGAATCATTTTTTCCCTCTATAAAAAATGTTGCAGCTTTGGGATGATATCACAAAGTTTAGACAAGATCTAGGAGAACTGTTGCATGAAGCATGGCTAAGGTTCAAGCAGAAGGTTTTCGTTTGCTCCAACCATGGTCTCCCTAATGGAGTACTCCTTCAAAAATTTTAACGAGCCTTAGACTTTATTAACAAATCCATTGCCAATAATTTAGCTAGAGGATCAATTATGGACCAAACATATGGATTACCTAAGGCCCTTTTGGAGAAAATGACAAAGACAAATCAGGCATGGCATACGAGAGAGAGCAATGTATCAACGCATGATATTGGTTCTAGTGTGTTGGCAGCTGAGTTGCGAAAAAGATATGAATAAAAAGATGAAAATCTTGCTAAAATGATAACACAGATGGAACTAATAACCAAACATGTGATGGGGGCTGGGCCTAAAGTTGTAAATGTTGTAGGTATGCAAGGTCCATTGCATTTTGAGGGAGAATTGTCACCACCGAGATATGATGAGGAGTGCCAATACAAGGAAAATCAGATGGGGGGTTCTCAATTCGGGTTTTAAGGGAGTAATCAAGGACCTTGGAGTCCATCATAAGAGAATCAAGGTTGGAGAAACCACAGAGCACAAGGATGTCCTAATTGAAATGAAAGATGGGGCACTAGAGAGGAAAATCGAGAGGGAGACCGTTATCATCAAAGTGCAAACCCATATGTTCCCCCTCCTAAAGCTGAAAAACGCCCAAAATCAGCTAGGTGTGAGCGATATGGGTAACTCAAAATATTGAAGATATGTTAGCGAGAGTCCTCAAGAAAGTGGAATCAACCGACAGTAAGGTCAAAGAATTGAAAGGGGAGGTGTCTAACCTTGCCTAAACTGTGAGTTCCCATTCAGCAACAATTAAGCATTTGGAAGCTCAAATAAATAACTTATCCTCTCAAATGAACCCCCGAATGAAAGGAACACTTCCAAGTGATATAATGCCAATCCCGAAGAAAGACAGTCAATGCATGACTATCATCACAAGAAGTGGTAAGATGGTTGAAGATGAAGGTGTGAAGCCTAAGGGGGTTGTTGCTCCTAAAACAATGGATGAAAATGAATATAAAGCGGTGAAAACAGCACCAAGCAATGTTGAAAATATGGAAGAAGACGGCGAGAGGGAGGCTGATGAAGTTCCCTCAAATGATAAGGAGCAAGAATTAAGAGTTCCACCCCCTTATCCACAACGGTTAGCCAAGAAAAATAAGGATGATCAATTAAGTAAATTTATTTGACATGTTCAGTATATTGTCCATTAATATACCATTGGTGGATGCCATACTGCCAATGCCCGTATATGCCAAGTTTATGAAAGAGCTGTTGAAAAATAAGAAGGTAGTAGACGTGGGTTCCGGAGAGACAACACATCACTGTAGTGCGATGATGATGAGTAATCTTTCCCCAAAGCGAGAAGATCCAGGAGCCTTCATGATTCCTTGCCCTATCGAGTTATGTGTGTTTAAGAAAGCCCTTTGCGATCTTGGCGCAAGTATAACTCTTATTCCCCTTATCATTTTTCAAGAAATTAGGACTCGGGAACACCAAACCCACATCAATGAGGCTGTTAATGCTTGACCGCTCCATAAAGAAACCCATGGGTGTGCCAGAGGATGTATTTGTTAGGGTGGATAAATTTATTCTACAAGTTGATTTCGTTGTTCTTGATTGTGAAATGGACTTAGAAGTTCCAATTATTCTGGGGAGACCATTGCTCGCCACAAGTCAGCTTTGGTAGATGTGGATTTAGGTGAGCTCATGTTCCGAATTGGAAGTGAAGAGGTCAACTTTAAGGTGTGTCAATCCACTGAACCTCCAAATGAATGCAAAATGATTGGAGTATGGTATGAACAAAGCGAGTATAGCGGGGTTTAGATGAAGGAGACTGAGTCGGAGGATGAGCCTTCAAAGAATGAATGCTAATTGAGTAATACATCGTTCCGTGACGTTAAATAAGGCGCTTCTTGAGAGGCAACCCAAGTGTCTTGTGTTGATTATTTTCATGTCATTGTTGTTTTGATTTTGTAGGTCTAGTGAGGTGAGAAGCAAGGAGAGCAAGCACAAAAACAAGGAAGGAAACGCACTGGACTGGTGAATGTGTGAACCGCCGCTCCCTGAAGCATGCAAGCAGAAACCTAGGAACATAACTATTAGACCGGCGGATGAGCCGATAGACCGCCGATTCAAAAGCGCATACCGCCAGTGTAACCCAAAATACCTGAGCAATGGGTGCCCAAATGGTGATCCACTGAAAGAATGCCGAAACTAGTTCGCAAACCGTTGGTCAATGGCTGGTTGCAAAACAGTGAACTAGGCATGAATTCAAGCATGAAAAGGTAAGGCGGCGAACCGCCGAATGGCGATCGCTGGTGTAGCACCAGTAAAGGTATAGGTTGTATTTTAAAAATCTTAACCAAATGTGGACCCACCTGACCAAAATATTCTTGAGCCACCCTAATCTGAAAATACTACCGCTTAGACTTCCATTTTTTTTTACTTTTTACCACTTTTGCACACACCTTTTTATTCTCCCAACCCCCTACCTTTCTATATTTCCACAATTCCCTCTCTTCCACTTCCCATACAATTAACTCACCATTGACACTCCACCTTCTCCTTAGTCAACCACATTCTCACTTTCTCACCTATAAAATCCCTCACTCTTTCCACAAATTTCCACTACACTCCCAACCTTCTTCTATACAAACATGCCATTGTTGAGCAGCACCAAGACCTCACAACTCCAACTCGTCTCTGTTAAATATTCACTCAAAGTGTGGTAATGTACGTCTAACTTTCTAATTTTTCATCTTATATGGAACTTTAGTTGCATATGCATTTGTTATGACATACATTCCCCTCCTTGTCACTGCCATTCCCCCCAATATTTTCATGATTGCTACTCTATTTGTGGTTATATAAAATTTGTGGGATTATAGAAGCTTGTTGTTGAAATAGGTGTAGCGGATGTTGCCAATTTTGTATTGAGTTTAACGGTGTGAAGTCTTAGTAACCCCAAATGAATTAAAAAGACATGTTTTGCCTTATGATAGATGAGGCGACGCCATTCTTAAGGGTAAATCATCATTTTGGTCATTTTAATGGGTAAAGGTAGTGCTTTTATATGATAAGAGAGCGCATATGTGAAATGATGGCATTGAAATTCAGTGGAATGAATTGGGGATGAAGACTATCGGCTATTCACCGGTCGGGTTCGGTGAAATGTTGATACATCATCAATTCTAGATAAAGTTGGCCTCTGGCCACTTCTTTTATCCCGCGTTACATCGGTATTTCATGGATCGGGACTGGCAACTCACTACTCTATCACTGGTGGAGTATTTACTACCTCAATTTACTGTTTCTAACCGATGGTTCGCGGATACAATCCGGTGACTCACCGATGCTTCCAGTTCTTGAAAGGATAAGTTTTCATCTTTGATTCTCATTTAAATTTTATAGTAGTGTTAGTTATTTCATTTCACTATATTGCAGCAGCTAATAATGTCATGTTTGTAGATAATGTCTTCATCCAGGAACACCAGTAAGGGCAAGGCCCCATCCTTATCAACCACTAAAGGCAAGGGTAAAGCCAAGGCCTACGCAACACCCGCAAACTCTAGGGAGGCCATTATTTTTTGTGTGCCCGATATGAAGGGGCACTATGCCATATGCAAGGGCCGATCTATCACGATCGAAAAATAGGTTTGACTTTGTGGGATTGCGCGGTGACCTTCCCAATATCACCGTTCAATTCACGGACAGTCAATGGCACAATTTTGCCAACCCTCCCCCAGACTACTATCCTAGCTTGGTGCGGGAGTTCTACGCTTTCTACAAGGAAAGGAAGGACAGCATGAACCATAGAGGAAAAGTCGATAAGTGCCCCTGCCTACCGTCAGTCATGGTACGAGGGATGGAGTTGGACATAACTCCGACAGCTATGAACTATCTATTCTGGGAAGATGAAATCAATACTGGCTTAGAGTACATGGACAGGATTTCTGACTTGAAGAACCAGCTCACTGGTATAGCCCCTATCATTGTGGTTGACACTCCTCTATGGGCTTCCATAGGTGGCAAAATTTCTCGCCATGATCTGAAGTTTGAGGCCAAGTTATGGCTGGATTTCATTTGTGGCCGCGTCATTCCCTCAAAAAATGAGCAATGGGTCAGCTTAAAGGCTGCTATTCTCATAGAATGCATCATGTTCGGAGACCCCATTAACATTGGGAAGATTATGGCTTAGTAAATGAAGAGAAAGGAAAGACATGCCAGCACCTCCATGCCATATGTAGTCCTTATTTCTAAGCTATGTTTGCAAGTAAGAGTGTAATTCTTCATTGATGAGATCCTTGTCCCTGCCTCATAAGTGATTAGCTTAGAAAGGAAAAGAGGTACTGCAGCACCCACGGTTAAAAGAAAGTGGATGCAAGCTTTTGGGTTGGCAGATGGTTCACTATACCATGGATCGGAGCAGTCGCCACAAGCCCCGAATTTGAACATATCACACCAAGAATCTTCAAGCCAAACAACTGGTGACATACCTCTTCGGGGAGCATCAACCCCTCTAACATCCTCCTAATCGAGTGGTCTTCACAAACTTATCGACATGACCAACTCTCATGAGAGCCAACTCCAAAGGTTGGCTAGGAACCTCCCTACACTCATCGCTCAAACAGCAAAAAGAGAGCTAAAATCTATGTATGAGAGCCTCACAACTTTGTGCAAACGGGTGGATGCAGTGGAGGGGGTTGTCACCTCTCTCCAAACTCAGGTGAGTGTGTGGAAAAGTCAGAATTCTATAGAGGTGCCTGACATGCATGCTCTTGATGCACCAATGGCTACCCCCTCCACAGTTGAAGGCCCTATTGATGATTTATTTGAGGGCTTAGGGGATGACACCGATGATCTAGGAGAGGCAGACTTTGGTGGTGCAATAGGAGCCGGTGAAGCTGCTAATGATAATGATGAGGAGTGACCCACTCAAGGATTCTCTAGCCCCTTTATTTTGTATGCATACATCGGGGGAAATGTACTCTTTAAGTTTGGGGATGGGATGAGTGTTTTCTTGGGGGGGGTCCTTTGTGTTTCCTTTTGTGATGGTGTGGTGTAGCCTTTATTGGACTTCTTTTTTAGTTTTGATGATGAATTGTAAGCCTTTGTAGGGCTCATTTTTAGTATTGTTGATGATCGCCCTTGCCAGGCAAATTGTGTGGATAGAATTCGAATGAATGAAATGGATGAGTTATTAGACATTAGTGTTCTAGTGATGAAAATTGGATCCTTGTTTTGAATTGTTTAATAATATTTTATGACCCATGTCTTTTGTTCACCTGTCTAAATAGTAGAATAGTAGTCAACCTCTAACGGTTTTCTTCATACCACAGTTCTTTCCCAAGGGGCATTTATCTTTTTCTTTTCTCTTTGTTGTCGAACCAGGTTGGCACTTTCCAATGATTGATTGTGAGGTTACTCTCTTAAGGGAAAATGTCATGTTGTTTTGAGTCTTTTGCGGAGCTGTTTTGAGAGATACCACCAGAAAAAAATTTTGAAATGGAATTTTAAAATGTGGCATCAAAATAAGAAAGGATGAATAGGCGTTTGAAATGAGAATGTAGAACTCTTTGTCATAGCTTGTAGATTTCTCGTTTGACTTATGAATTTGCATGTTTCAATGTCTTAAATCAAGATCTCGTGTGGAGAATTACTTTAGTGGACTCTTTATGTGTCATGACTTGTGTGGTAAGGATTGTTGTAAATCTCATTCATAGCTTCTTGCCTAGAACTTTCCCTAAGCGTGACTCAAGGAGAAATTCTAGATGTAGCAGCACTTAAAACATGACTTGGGCTCGCTTTTGTTAAGTCACTTCACCCAAAATGACAACCTTGAACAATAACCCAATGTTTGAGCCTTCAACCCTTTCTTTGAAAATACATTACAAGCCTAAAGACCATTTTTAATCCTTCTCTTTGGCACCCATCATCCCAAATCTCTAGTGATGAACTAATGAAAAAAAAGGGGCTTGAAGCCCAGGAAATGAGGATCAAGAAGGGAATGAATGTGAAATGAGGCAAAAACCTAAGTTTGGGTGTTAGCAAGAGTAGAGGGGAAAATGAGACTCCTGCAATCGAGGTAGCACCAAAATTTTGAAGGATGAGTGACTCAATGGGGGTGAAAAACCTCAAATCATTAAAAAGGAAGAATAGTTAATAGGTTCTATCTCTTGCATAGCAGGTCAAATGTGAAAGTCATAGATGTTATACGGGTGGCTCGTGTTACATGAAAGATGAAGATGATGAACAAGGAGAAATAAGGTGGAGTGATCTAAACAAGATGTGGGGAGATTACAGGCATTTATAAAGGCATTAGTCACTAAAGCTAAATATGTATCCCACCCTTATCCCTAGCCTTCATTATTAACCACAAGTCCTAATTGGTTTTGAGTGCAGTTGCTCTACATTAGTTGCAAATTACATGAAGGGAAAGCCTATGGGTCGAGTTGTGTGCATGAAGATTTCTTTTAGAAGAGTGAGTAGGATCTTCTCTTCCTACAATCCCTTATGTGTATGCATTGATTTCATGATAAAGAATAGGGATTTTCTCTTCTATGAGTGACATCATCCCTTTAGAGGACACAATTACATTAAGGGTAAATACGTGTATAGGACAAGAGAAGTGCAAACTCTAACACAAGCTTTGAATGTGCAATGATTACGAATTGAGATGCTATGTATACTTCATGGATAAGCTATTCCTTTGTTTTGAAAAATCAAAGCTCTTGTGAATCATGTTTTTGAATGGTGGTGGCCTCTTGAAAGTTTTCCATTTTCTTTTTTTTTTCGGGGGGGGGGGGGGGATGAATTTGCTTCTCTTTTTCAGTAAGTTGGTGAGCATTGCTGACTTGACATGAGTCAAGTGGTCATTGATGTATAAACTCGTGTGGAGTGGCAAGTCTTTCAACTGATATAATATGCATTACTTCAGGATGGTTCAACTTTTGGGGTTTGACGAGTTGGTAATTTAAAAACTCATTAGGCTCTTAAGCATGAGCTTTAGTTTAGTTTTCAATTCATTTAGATGAATTTTATGCCCTTTTTGCCTTTTTGTGTGCAGATAGATGATTTGATGAAAAGAGCTTGAAGTGGACTAAAAATAAGGGAATTAGGTGAAAATCGACGCTTCACTGGAGAAGCCCGGGGAAACGCCAACCAAAGGCATAAGATCATTGCCTAGGGGAACTAAAGCAACTGCCAGTAGCGTATATCAATTGGTGTCTCACTGGTTAACTCACCTACTGACACCTGAACTTGCTGGATCAAAGAGAAATAAATCGGTGGAGTATGGATGGAGGCCAGCGAATCACCGAAGGACACTAGAAATCACTGAAGGATCAATCAATGATAGGTAGCGGTTCGTAGAATGTAACATGTGAACTTCTAGTACTTTCGCAAGTTCCATAACGCCTAAGAAGGGGAAAATGTGTCCAACACATAAAAAGAGGTGATTGGGTGCCCTACTTTTAGATATATTCTAGAAAGAAGTACTATGTATGTTATACCCCGAGAGCTCAAAGATCGGACTCGGGAGTTGAAACGGGAAAAAAATGAAAATTTATTATTGCAACCTCAGGACGAGTCGTCTCATGACTCGTGATGATAGCCCACGAGTTGTCAGGTGACTCATGGGGAAGGCCTTGGCTTGAGAAGAAGTCCTAGAAGAGTTGAGACCCCACGGGCGAGAACACGTCTCGTGGTTAGGACCCACGAGTCGTTGGGTTAGTCGTGGGAGGGAAAATAAGTGGAGAAAGTAAAGCTCGGTAGTGTACTTAACGAGTGGTGACCGCAAGTCGTGGTCACCCATAATGAGCCGTGAAGTCACCTGTTATGAGTCTAGGATAATAAATAAGGCAGTGTACTTGACGAGCGAAGTTACGAGTCATGCCTTCCAGCAATGAGTCATCAGGCCATCGCAGGACCACCTGGCAGTTATTCTTATGTGAATTAGCAAGAGCCTTTTCGTAATTCGTAAGTTCCTAAAGCCTAAATTACATTATTTTAACCTATGAAAGGTGGGTTTTAGAGGGGTAAACTATCCTAAAGTCTTCATTCATGGATGCAAGAGAGCAGATGAGTGATAGAGAGGTGATCAAAAAGGAGATTCAAGGTTGCTTGTTCAACTTCTTTCAATTCCTTTGTGGGCATTCAAGGGAGAGTAAGTTTCATTCTCCATCAGGTATGTAATGTTATGAATAGGTGGTTTCTTCCACACCCATGCCCAATCCCTCTCTAGAAACTATGAAATTCTATGATTGATCTAAGGGGTTTTCCAAATGCATGAATTATCTATTACTACACATAGGTATGATTTGATTATTATTTTATTATCAAATTGTGAAGCATGGTCTAATTTTATATCGATTTTAATTAAAATTGAGTTTCTAGCCTTATGAATGTTGAAGCCCATTAATGAGATGATCATGAAAAGTGAGATTTGTGAAGTATATGTGATAATGATGAGATATTATGATGAAAAGCATGATTTGAAGCTACCCATGTTTATAATTATGTTTTCAATTATAATTTCGTATTTTTTATGTATGATAAAGCCATGGGAAATGCCCACATGTTAAGTTTAAATGATAATTTTCCCAAACTAAGCTTACCACATTGTTTTGGAGCAAAGACTCCCAAATTTATATTCTAGCTTGTGGTATGTTTTGAGTTAAGTCTTCGTATGCATGGACTACCACATGGTTTTGGAGCAAAGGCTCCCATGTATGTTTTTAGCTTGTGGTATATTTTGAACTAAAGCTTCTCATATGCATGATTTCACATTTGAGATGTATTTGATCATTGAGCTTCGTCAATAGATGATGTTGAGTTTATTTATACACGATGTAGAGCATATGCATGTTTTGGGGTGTATTATCTAGCACCTGAGTAGGCTGTGGGTCATTCACCCAATGCCTAAGAACTACGCGCCAACGTAGGTTTATACTATTATATGACTTGAGACCTCCCTTGTGAGCTTAACCATGCCCGAATGGGCCTTCAACTTAATATCGATATCATGGTAGCGTCCTTAGCGCTGGCAAGGTTTTGGATGGCTCTGCCCACTTGAGTGTAATAGTCGGAAAAATGTAAGCTCTATCGTGGTATGTCAGTTAAAAGATGAGTCTTCCATTGTTCCTCATGATTTCAGATATGCATATTCATTACTTATGAGATCTATATATATGCATGTTCTAAAGAAGGTTTGACTCAATGTTCAGCTTTTAAATATAAATGTCAGAATTCATCTTTGAGTCAATCGATTCAGTTATGATGTTAT
The DNA here is from genome assembly GCA_035772735.1 of Datura wrightii. NCBI lineage: Eukaryota > Viridiplantae > Streptophyta > Magnoliopsida > Solanales > Solanaceae > Datura > Datura wrightii. The sequence goes on from JASDFA010000018.1 coordinate 154,727,730, forward strand.
GAAGCATGTTATATCATGTAATGAAGAAGTCATGATTTCAGAAAGAATGCATGTAATAACTACTCTCAGTTTTCTGATGTTATGTTTTAACTAATGCATTGTCTTTAAATGATTTTACTTACATTAGTAGTTTTACTTACCTTGCATAGTCGGTACGTTCCATGTACTGACTGCATACTTCTATACTATATCATGAAATGATACAGAACCCAGCTCTCAGCTTTAGCCCCGCTCTTAGTTAGCTTATCGGAGTTAGCATTTCTTTATTGGTGAGTTCTTATCTTCCAAGGACTAGACTATCCATCTTTTGTTTATGTATTTCAGTTTCAGCTTGTTGAGTTAGTTGGGATCTTGTCCCATCAACTCATCATGATTAAAGGCTATTCAGACATATGTACGTATTCAACTTCGGATTTTATATTCTGATGTTATATTCAAGTTAGACTTCTGTTATGATTGTATTGTCAGTTATTCAGTTCTTGATTGAGTTAGATGTATGCTTATGTCATGGGTCGACTTGGGGTGTCTTAGGGCTCCTTGTCCTGTGTCGCGATCTAGGGCTACGTTCGGGTCGTGACACTATACCTATCAGATCATAACTTTTAGCTTTTAGGAACACTCTATTTGTAGAGGAATAAAGTAGAATTCTATTGGTGGAAATTGTTAAAGATTGTTTTTCTTTTCTTCTTCATCCTATGTAGCAAAGTACAACCATTGTTGAAGAAATATTGTTGAATATTATTTTGCTACTCTTATTATTGAAATCAATGAGTTTATTTTTAAATATGCTCTTAAGTTTCTTAATCATGAGTAGCTAAATCATTAACTAGAGGTGTGTGGAAATTAGTGGTTAATTAGATTGGGTATTTCTACATTCATCTCAATATTGTTTAATCACTATAAATCTGTTAAGTTCTCTCTAATTTATAATTCAAGATCTATAGTTGCAGATGCGGGTCTACTTTTCATACTTGACTCCAGCTTGAAAGAGAAGAATTGAGTATTTGGAGAGAATTTGATGGTGCAAATGGATGTGATGTTGTGGAGTTGGGATAGACATAGACAAAACAACATTACCCTTCCTAATTAATAGCTAATAGCTAGAGATTAGTGCAGTTATTAATCAAAACATGATTGGGTTGATTTAATTGTATATGGTGGTTCGAAAGAACTCTAGCAAGAGGCACTTATGAGGTTGAAAAACATAAAATGCCCACTTTCCCAAGGTTATTTATACAATTTTAACTAATGAGATGATCTAGCATAGCCTTGTTTAATTAGAACATCATCTACACCACACATCTAGTCCTTCTCATTATTGTCGACAACTTTGGTTATTTTGTCATTCTTATTAGCCAAATTAAGATCTATACCATATTTTTAACATCAAGTCTCCCCCCAAAATATTTACTGATTTGTTACTTTTGAGTGGTGGAAACTAATTTCAATTTTCCAAACAACATTTGTGTGTATCATTTGTTAGCCTCTGTGTGATTCAATTCCGACATCCGTCGGGATATTTTTTTTGATACAATAACTATTTATTCTCTCTCGTAACGAAGTGTGAATTTTAGATGTTATCATTAACTAAGTACCTCTATCTTAAATGAGGGACTAGGAAACTCCATGCAACCGCACGAACTCCCGAATATACAATTTAGCATAATCATCTGTTGAATCGATAGTTTTGACCTGTAGGAAATGAGCTGTTTTAGTCAACCTGTGCACAACCACCCAAATTGAGTCATACTATATATGAGTACAAGGCAAACCCGTAATGAAGTCCATATTGATTTCCTCCCAATTTCAAGTATGGATACTAATATCTTGAAGCAAGCCTTGGGGTCTTTTATGCTCAACCTTCACCTGTTGACAATTCGGACACTTAGCCACAAACTCAGCTATGTCCTTCTTCATGCCATTCCACCAATAAACTTCTTGTAGGTCATGGTACATTTTGTTGGCACCAGGATGTATAGAATATCTGGAACCATGAGCCTCATGCAACATCCTCTCCCTCAAGTCATCAACACTCGGTACACACAAATGACCCTGATATCGCAGTACATCATCTCCCCCTTCGGAGAAAACCTCCACCTTGTAATCCTGAATGGCTTCCATCAACTTTACTAACATAGGATCATCATCTTGTCTAGCTTTGACCTCGGTCACTAATGAAGATTCTGATCCATTCTGAACAACGGCACCACCATCCGTCGAGTCAACAAGACCAATTCCTAGTCGTGCAAGATGATGCACATCATTCACTAGCTCTTTGCTCTCCTCATCTACATGGGACACACTCTCCATAGAAAGCCAACTAAGAGCATCTGCCACCACATTAGCCTTGCCTCGATTATAAAGGACATTTATATCATAATCTTTAAAAAGCTCAAACCACCTTCTCTAACATAGATTTAGATCCTTTTGGGTAAACACGTACTGTAGGATTTTATGGTCCGCAAACACATGGACCCCGTACAGATAGTGTCTCTAAATCATCAAACAAAATACTACTATTGCCCATTCGAGATCATGAATTAGATAGTTCTTTTCATGGACCTTTAGCTGCCTAAAAGCATAGGCCATAACCTTACTGTGCTGCATTAATACACAACCAAGGCCGATCCTTGGGGCGTCACAATATACCACAAACCCATCAGTACCCTCAGGTAGGGTCAACACTGGTGCTGAGGTGAGTCGAGTCTACAAATCTTGGAAGCACTTCTCACAAGCCTCCGACCATCGGATCATCTCTTCGTTCTTTGTCAATTTAGTCAACAGTGAGGCAATGGATGAAAATCCTTCAACAAACTTCCTGTTGTTAACCAGCTAAGCCCAAGAAACTCCTGATATCTAAAGGGCTGACTGGTATAGACCAGTTCTTCACTGCTTCTATCTTCTGAGAGTTCACCTTTACACCCTCACTTGCCACCACAAGACCCAAAAATGCTATCATGTTTAACCAAAACTCACATTTGTTGAACTTAGCATACAACTGGCGATACTCAAGAGTCTGTAGCACCACCCTCAAATGAGCGACATGCTCCTCCTTGCTCCGAGAGTATATGAGTATGTCATCTATGAACACAATCACGAACATATCCAAATATTGCTTGAACACCCTGTTCATCAAATCCATAAAAGTTGCAGGAGCATTCGTTAGTCCAAAACACATAACTAAAAACTCGTAGTGACCATAACAAGTCCTGAAGGTTGTCTTCGGGATATCACTCTCCCTAACCCTAAGTTGATGATATCCGAATCTGAGATCTATCTTTGAGAAATACTTGGCACCTTGAAGCTGGTCAAACAAGTCATCACTTATAGGGAAGGAATACCTGTTCTTGACTATTATCATGTTCAATTACCAATAATCAATGCACATTCGAAGGCACCCATCCTTCTTCTAGACAAAGAGAATAGGTGCACTCCACGGGGATTTGCTACATCTAATGAAACCCTTCTCTAAGAGATTCTTCAACTGCTCCTTCAACTTCTTTAGCTCGGCTGGAGCCATTCTGTGAGGAGGAATATATATAGGTTGTGTATCGGAAGAAGGTCCATACCTAAATTGATCTCCCTCTCTAGAGAAATTCTCGGTATATCATCTGGAAACATTTCTAGATATTCACACAATACAAGAACTGACTAGATAGTTGGGGTTTCAGATGTAGAATCCTTGACCCTAAGTTGATGGTACACGCAACCTTTAGAGATCATTTTTCTGGCCTTAAGGTAGGAAATGAAGTGAGCTACAGGTATAGTTGCACTACCCTTCCACTGTAGGACTGGCTCACCCGAAAACCGAAACTCTACTGCATGGGTTCTACAATGTACTGAGGCATAACATGCATGTACCTAATCTATGCCAAAGATAACATCAAAATCTGTCATGCCTAGCTCTACTAAATCTGTTGAAGTGATTTCTAAAGGACTATATCAGGGCAATTTCTATATACCTGTCGAGCTATAACTGAATTGCCAACTGGAGTATAGACTGAGAAGGGTTCTGATAGGATTTCGGGACTGACTTCGAAACTAATAGCGACATGAGGCATCATAAAAGATAAGGTAGCCCCTGGATCTAGCAAAGCATATACCTCAAGGTAGAATACTTGTAACATACCAGTGACTACGCCTAGAGAGGCTTCATGCTCTTGATGAGATGCGAGGGCATAAAACCTGTTCAAACACTAACCACCACCTGCATTAATGGAGGCTCCCTGCTGAATTGAGCATGTTGCTGGGGATGTTTAACAAATGGTTGGGTCTCGACCTCTACCATGGCCTTGTTTAGCAACTTGACAATCTCTGAGCTTATGTTTGAGCTTCCCACACCCGAAGCAAGCACTTGTACCTACTAAGCAATAACCAGAGTGTCTCCAGCCGCACCTGTCACAAGCTGGAAAACTAGGCTCCACAGATCTACTCCCCTGACCTCGAGAGCCTAATGCTCATCCCCTCTAGTCGTGCCAGGGTCTGGATGGCACACTCGCTGCAGATGACGCTGGGGCTGATGATCTCTGGTGGGACTACTGACAGGCCCACTACCTGGTCTCTTCTGGGAGAATCCAAAGCTATTAGTCCTAGCCCTCTTGGTCTCTCTCTCCCGCTCACTCACCTTTACCGCCTTTATTTGTTGGGCATATAGAACTATTTGTGAGAAATCAATGTTTTGATAAAGCATCGTGGTTCGGAAATCTTTGACAAAATAGTTTGCTATCCCATGCATGAATCGACTCACTTGAGCCCTTTGATCTGCCACCATCTCAAGTGCATATTTGGATAGGCGGGTGAACTCTACAGCATACTCTTTGACCGTCATGTTGTTTGGTCTTAAGTTCACAAATTCATCCCCTTTGATCTCCCTCATCTCTTGGGGAAAGAACCGATCCAAGAATGTGGTATGGAACTCATCCTAGGCAATGGCGCCCACTCCAACTTGCTTACATTCCTTCCACTGTTTGAACCAAATATGTGCAACCCCTTTTAGCTGATAAGGCTAACTCTGCGCACTCCTCCCCCGTCACCCCCATGATTTGGGTGATTTTCTATACCTCATCAATACACTTGTGGATGCCTTGTCCACCTTCGACCCAAGGAACTCCGGAGGGTTCATGCCAAGAAAGTCCCTGACTCTTGTTGCTGCCGCATTCCCATTTTGGGGGACATGCGCTACCTCATGTTGGTTTACTTGCACGGTCAAAGCCTGATCTAACATCTGATTGGCAACCTTAAACTCTGCATGGGCCACCTGCTCGGGCACATGATCTTCGAGGCCTGTGGGGCCTACTAGTGCCCATCTTCGTTGCATTCTTATTACCATTTCCATTTCTGTTCCTTCTTCGGTTAACTCGTCAAGAAGGTATGATTTTTCAATTGCGGATAGCACTAGTTTGAAGGATAGGTAAATATTTCATCGTATGACATAGATCATGAAAGAAGGGAACATTTCCTAAAATGTTTCATAGCCTCTTCGTCATAAGTGTGGCATGCTTCATACCCATGAAAAAGACTCTACTTAATGCAACTTTCAGAAACCCTAGGACACTTCAAAACCTAATACTCTAATACCAACTTTGTCATGACCCGAACATAGACTCGGATTAATGACACGGGACAAAGAACCCTGAAAGGCTCCAAGTCGACTAATAGCATGAACCTGACATCTAAAGCTCAACACAATAATACGGAAGTCTAACATATATAATAGCGGAAGTCTGAAAATCTGATAACATCGAATATCTAAATATATAACATTGATCTAAAGTCAAATATATGCTATGTCTGATAAGCCTCTACATACTGACGAGTCGATGGAACGAGACCCCAACTAACTCACTAAAACTGAAACTGAAAATACTGAATACAACTAACAAAAGGGTCCTCGAAGGATGAGGATTCACCAACTCTGGCTGAGAGATGCTAACGCTGAGGATCTGGCTAACGGTAGGATTGAACCTGAATAGCTAAGCCTGTATCCTGAAACAATATAGCATAGATTATATGGTCAGTATGTGGAATGTACCGAGTATGCAAGGTATGTAAAATCTCTATGTATGTAAAAATCAGAAATCATGCATATCATAAAACATTACGTCATAAGATTCTGAGAGTAGGGCTTGTATACAATTATCTGAAAACATGATTTAAACTTAACTAAATCAAAGACCCAAAGATGAAACTGATTATTCATAAGTAAAACTGAACATTGGGTCAAACCTGCTAAAAGAATAATATCATAACTAATGAACATGCATAACTGAAATCATGAGGAATAATGGGAGACTTGTCACATAACCGAATTACTCTATGACTATCACACTCAAAATGGGAAGAGCCGTCCAAAGCCTTGCCATGGCTAAAGACGGTACCCTGATATTGGTATCAACTAGAAGGCCCCTTGGGGGCAGGAGATGCTCACAAGGGAGGTTCCAAATAATCTAACATACCTATGTTGGCACGTAGTTCTGAGGCATAGGGTCGAATGAACCCTTAGCCTACTCAGTGCTAGACACTACTCGCAAAAACATGCATATGCTCTCCACTATTTTTCAATGAAACTGAACCATCATCTTGCGATGAAGCTGAATCATAATAATACATGAATAATCTGTACTCATAACATGATGAGCCTTCACTCAAACCATACCACAAGATGAAAAGTGGGAGTCTAGACTCCAAAATCCATGTGATAAGCTAATAACATGAAATTGAGATAAATCATGAAACATACTTGAAATGGACTTTCATAGTCAAAAACATGAATATAGACATGGGTAATTCAAAATCATACTTTCATCATAAACATCTCATCATACTTGGAAACATAGATCGTAATTTCATATTTTCATGAACTTTCATAATTGGGCATTATAATTGTAAGACTTTGAAAAGATGAATTTTAATTGGAAACATTATAAAATATTCCCATGAATCATAATTCAACATTAGAAGCATGAATAGATTATATCCATGATAGATACTTAGAAAATTCACAAGTTGGGTTAAAACCCCATAGATTCATCAACTTAAGATTTCCATGAATTTTAGAAGGAATTGGCTATGGGAGTGAATGAATAAACCCATTCATAACCCTACATACCTGGGTACTTCTGATTTCTCAACCTTCTTGAATTCCCAAGGGATATTGAAGGAGAATTGATGAATTTCTAGGCTTAATCACCCTTAGGAGCTTCTAGGCTTGCATGCATGGAGAGGGATAGGTGGAGAGGGATAGCTTTAGAATGAGATAAACCCTCTTAAAACACACTTATCTGAGCTTAAAAAGACATAGTAGATCTTAGGGATTACAAAAAAGCCCTTAATAAATTGGTAGGAAAAAGCATACTGCCAGTCCCAACAAGGGACTGGACGACTTTTTGCCTGAGGGAATGAATCGTGGCCTGTACCCATCATCAGCACTGGAAGCCTTCACTCCACCGGTCACCACGAGGGACATAATGACTCGTGGTGTAAATGACCACTCGTGATGACTAGTTGTTGGGAACACTGCCAAACCTTTCAACGTCTATGTCAAACTCTTGACCACGACCAACCTAATAAATCATGTCCCTGACCACGAATCGTGTCTTTCCCGTAGTCAAACCCCTGACCACCATTCGTTATCCACCCTTTCCTCCACTCCATGAGTCACTTAATGACTCGTGGGGTACCTCACGGGTCACTAGACGACTCCTTGTGACCTGGTGCAGAAATTCCTATTTCCTCCATTTCAACCTCGGGTCTGATCTTAGGGATTTTGAGGTATTACAAAGTGGCTTTTATAATTTAATCCTGATGTTATAATGTTATGTTACAGGAATTGAATGAAAATGAAGAAAATTACCCAGAACCACCAAATTCAACGCTAATTCGAAACATTTTAACCAGAAATGGATTTTTTAGTTCATTTGTTAAATGGAGGATTAACTTTGGAGAGTTTTAAAATGAAGGAAAAGTTCGATCAACTATAGAAAATGAATAGTGCTAGTTAGATGTTGTAACTTCAACATACGAACCATCGAGTAGCATAGAAAGTCAGATCCTTGAACAAGAAACTTGGAATTCAACAAATGGAACACAAATATGGTGTAACAATCCTCAAAATTTCCTTAGATTAGATCCTAAATATAAAATAGAAAAATTGTCGGAACTACACCAGATCATAGAACGACTCGTGAAGTGAGCCCTTAAGACATTTCATGATTTATTTAGTGGATTTGTCCCCAAGTTATGTTCTGAAATTTGAGATTTTCTTCCTAGTTCCAAAAGGCTAGGCCACGTGTCACGACCTGAATCTACACCCTGGACATGACATGGTACTTACTGCGACAAGTGACCCCAAGCTAACCCGTGGCTTAAATCACACTAGCATACTAAACCAAATAAAAGCAGAAGTTGTATAACATAACTTAATAACACTTCCCAAAAGACAAGAATACATGTCTGATAAAAATACTGAAGAAAGTTGTGTCCAAAAGCCATCTAAGAGCTGATGAGTTGCTGGAACAAGCCCCCAATAAATCTAAAAATCATAAATCAAAGAACAATTAAACTGAACCAAGCTCTCATCCTCGAAAGATGAGGACTCACCAATAGATAATGCTGCTGAAATTGTTTGAGGGAACTACTGATGATGATGTGATTGAGAACCTGCACCTATATCATAATACAGTATGGAAAATATGCATCAGTACTTTGAAAGTGATGAGTATGCATATTGTAGGTAAAACTAGTATAATACACCTCTAAGATGCTAATATGACATGAAATGACCACTATGAACTAGTAAGTACTGGGATATAATTGTAATAATGTAAACATAGACACTGACTGATGGTCATAAACCTATCCTGAAAATTGAATAAACTGAACTAAGATCTGTGACTAATTTGAACTAAGTTGTACTGATAAGTGGGAGAGTTTATAACGGACATATAACCGCGTGATCTAGACGTGGAGTTAGATGTATAGCCCCCCCATCGGAGAAGGCCCATTATACCTTTCCAGGGTATAGTAGCTGAGTTGGGTGATCACTATGTGATGCCTATTCGGGATAATAACCTATGGTGGCAATGTAGTTCTAGGATCCTGGGTGCGCTGAACTCTGGGCCACTCTGTGCTAAGTCCTACTCCCACTAGAAATTCTAATGGTGACTACTATGTTGATAGCTCAAACCTGATGTCCCAAGACTTAACTCAGGATTACTTATCAGAAAGTAACCTAAGAGTCTGAAGGACCTGATAACTAAAACTAATGGTTCTAAGACTGGCTAGAGCTGCTTTGGTTAAAAGAGTCATAATCATCTAAAGAACAACCTAACAACTAATAATTGAGACTACGGAGTTTTACTGAACTCCCCAAGAGACTGAGCATAATCAAGCTAATGAACTAACATTTTCGTACGATATTGGAAAGGCTAAGTACTAACTGGAACTGAAGAATCAATAATTCAACTTTTTGGATAATCTAACTATACTATTTTGTTGATTACAAGATTATCATAATCAAGCAAGGCTTGTATCTATAAAATTATGCAAGACTCTTCAAATCACATTTATAGACTAGGGCTAAACCCATATTTCACGGAAAGAGATATCAACATAAAGTATAACTAACTACAACCTTCAAGAATGATTAAAATCTTAAAAAGAAGAAAATTCATATTCAAACTAAAAGACAACCCTAACATTGATACAAAAGGGCTAGAACTGATAAAGATATTAGAAAGGTTTTGGGGCACAAGGAAGGGCAATTCCCTTGTTGAAATCCCACATATCTAGAGTAGAGATTGTTTGAGAAATCTAAGGAGAATTGAAACCCTTGACCTTGCTACGTACTTATATACTGAGTATTCTACCGTAATGAACTTGACAGAATGAGAGAAATGAGAGAAAATGTCACTCCCCAAAACTAGGGTAGGGCGCAACAGGCACTCGATTTATAATTGATCAAGAAGCCGACTATATGACATTTGTAACTGTAACACTTAGGCTATCTAGGCCACCCGTCACAATCAATTGAGTATAAACAGGACCTATGAGGTCTCAACCATACAGTATGCTAAACCCAGCAACAATAAGCCAATAAGGCCACAAACTGAATAACACTGTACACACTAAGTCTAAGAAGCCTCTAAAGAGTAAACTGACTGATGGTCGGAACAGGTCTCCGACCTACCCATAACTTCATCTCAAAACTCAAGAATATATAACTAAGCCCTAGTTCCATGAAGAAAGGAGCATACCAACACATCCTTTGATCTCACGAACTGCTAATGCAACTGGAAATCCCAACATCTACCTGCACCTGTGGGACAAATACAGGTCCCCAAGTGAAGGGACGTCAGTACGAATGAAATGTTCTGGTATGTAAGGCTGAAACTATAAACATGAGATAACAAACCTATAATAACTGACTCAACACATAAATATGTAAAGGATAGATATAACCTGGAACTTTGAAACCTGTAATTGATAATAACTCAGTATAGCATAAGTGAACTCAAGATAACTGAACCAGGTTAAGGAAGAGTAACAACCTAGAATCCTGGAAACTGAAACCTGATAATAACTCTATAATTAGATGAAAATGCAATTAAGAAATGCATAAGAAAGAATCTATCACTGTAATGATAGCGACCAGCCAACCACCAATCCATATATAATATTCATCCAGCCGGTGTACCTCATCGGGATAAAATAAAAATATCTCCAGTCGGTGTACCACACCAGGATAAAATAAAAATATCTCTAGCCGTTGTACCACACCGAGGTAAAATAAAAATATCTCCAGCCAGTGTACCACTCTGGGGTAAAATAAAAATATCTCTAGGCAGGGTATCATAATGGGGTTAAATAAAAATAAATCTCAATCACAATCATAAATGCAGCTGATAAGGCTCATACAGACTATCAGTATACTGACAACCATGAAATATGCTAAATCAGTAACCATAACATGTGTAGGATCTTACCACAACCCCAAATACTACACTTATGCCATACACATATAGGTCTTTCATTTAGTATTTAAATACATACATATTCTGTGAATGAATTCTAGGGAAGTTCCTAGGACTGGAGTATAATAAAGACTGTGTAGACACACATTCATGATTTTAAACATCTCCTAGCAATACTAACATATGGAGCAGAGAGGAATAACTTAACTTAACATTTTCTATTAACAATCTTAACATTCATTTCGTGCTTATACTCGTTTGACTTTTATACATTCATATTAACAATTGTGAGCATGCCTCATTCGTCGCACATCATATCACATCTCAACGTAACTTATGAACAGGAAGACATAACTTATGTATCTCAAACTTGGAGCTCTTTACATAAAAACGCTAGGCAACTGTCTAAGGGTTGCGTTAAGATAAATAAAGGCTTATAGTCGTGCTTTAGACAACATAGGAAAGGCTCATGTGAGGCCTTGCAATATATGAGGAGCATAGAAAAGCTTAGCGGCATTATAAATAGTTCAGAAACTTCCAAGAAAAAAAATCCTTTAAAACATGAAAAAGTTAATCCAAATCTTAGAACAACTAATCAAAGATAATTATTTAAAAAGTACGATAAAGGACTTCACTTTAAATTGAGTCACTAACTCAAACTATTCGATTCTAATCATTTTTTAAGAAGTTAACACATTATTGGCCTTTCATTAGCTTAACACAACTGAACATAAACAACTTTATTTAGAACTCTTTTGCTAAACGACTTTAGAACAGGCTAAATCTTGCTATCCATTTTCGTAGCTTATTAACAATTGTAACATTTATCATCTACGATAACAACCTGTAGCGTTACTTTTCATATTCATCTTAAATTCTTTTCTAAACAGGATCTGTCATTCCCTACTTAATTATTTACTCTCGTGTTCACTATTCCAGCAATTCTTATATGGACTTACCTTTTTACCTAATTGCCAACCTTATCTCTTAAGCTTCGTCTTGCTCATATTTTAACATCACTCAAAGATTCTATAAATCAACTATTGACAGAGGGCATATAACTCACATATTACCTTAAAAGGTCTTATATTTACTCTTATCTCTCCTTTGCTACTTGCGCCTCAACTTTTACACTTAGGTTAATTTCCTTACACATCTACAACTTTAAAAGAACATGCAACGTATTTACTTAAAGCCTTAAGCAATTCTCAGGAGGTCTAGATAACTCAAGAGCTCTAATAAACATATAGCGACTTTCTAAAAGCAATTCTTGCCGCTTCAGCGCGTAACTTGAACGTAAGCATAAATGCATATATATTATGATTTTCATATAACCTGTTAACATCAAGATATTGTGTATAACCTTCCCATAAAGATGGTCCCATAGAAATATCAATAGTTTATCCATTCAGGTTCTAATTTCTAAGTTTAACGTATCAGTTAATTAAGAAACACATTAATTAGACACTTAGCTTAAGGGAGAGGGATTGGGGAACCTTTTCATGGCCCCAGGTACCTTAAAACATGAATATAATAGGGTAGGTAACTATTTTAAAGAAATTTCATTTAGTTACCCTCGTTAGCACTTATTGAGTTAAAACCGATTTCAAATATTAGGTTCTTCCATGCGTTGTCGTCTTGCCATGTTTACCAATTTACTTAGCAACCATAATATGAAAAATCTTTGACACCAAATATACACAACATAATGTAAAGGACCAGCTCATAGTGCCAATGCCGAGGGGACTTCAGACTCAATTTACACCTATGACCATAATCGAAGGCAATTGCCCTCTTCACCTTAAATTCATGTGTTCCAACTCTCTAGAGAAATAAACAACTTAATACCAAGTAATTCTAACAATTTGGAAGAACCACAATATGATACAGAAGAAGCTCAAGTAAAGGAGAATGCCGGATTCATCCTCGGCATGAATTCATGCTTGAAAATCAAGAGACAAAGAGCGCCTTACATACCTTTTTTTTCGGCGACTTTCTTATGTTGTTTCATTCTTTCACGAACCAGAACTTATCACCTTAAATTAATTGAGTTTATCACCAACTGACATGTCTGATTCAGGAAAATTTATCAAGCCAAAACATTATATCAATGGGCAGTCACAACAACAACAAATAAGGCAACACTTAGCATTTCTTATTTAAACTTGTTTCTACAACTTTGTGGGAAAATATAGATAATAAATTACCTAAATTTTGTCATGAAAAACACCCACAAATATAGAGTATATTCTAAGAAAAACATAGCTGTTCCAACCTTCAAAATCGAGCAGAACTTCAATAACAACACACCAACAACGGCAGCCCAACATAACCTCCAATTTCTAGCTTTAGCTAAGATTTTTAGGCAAGTTTACAAATTGGAAAAACTTACCCTTTGCATGAGAATATCCTTAGATATAATACGAGTATTTTCCTCTAAAGCACTTCCCAATAACACAGCAATCTCACTGCCCAAAATGCTTCAACATAACAGCACAACAACTACAACAAGTCAACATACGAACCATAACATTCTTCTAGTTTTCCTTCAAAAATTTTATAGACTTATGAGAGATTTCAGAAGAGAGAAGTTACTTACTCTTTCTAATGAACAATTCCCTAGTGAGATGGAGTATAACTTTTGCTCAAAATAGTCCCAAAGACGCAGCAACAAAATTGCCAAAATGAAGCTACAAGGCAGCAACAACTTTACCACAACATTTCCTTCACTTCGATCAACTTTTTCTTGAGATTTGATGGTGTTTTCTTGAGGGATTTACTCTTGGTTTCTTAGGCATTGCTAATGGAAAAGAGAGTGGATTTCATAGGGTAAGAGAGCACCTCAAATCTTGAAAATTTGAAAAATGATCTCACAATACAAAACTTAAAATATAAAGATGTTTGGGTTGTGGCTGTTTTTAAGGGCGGTGGCCATGTCATTTCCCGGTAGTGCCACCGTAAAATGCCTATTACTTTTTATTCCGAACTTCGATTGTTGAGCCACTTGATGTTCTGAAAACAATATGCAAATTCCTTCAATTTGATGGGTTGTGGGGCTTCTAGTTCATTATATATTGGGAGATATGGTTTTTTAAAATTGACCCTAACTTATAAACTTCACATACTCTTTGCTTTTCCATTCGTACACATTTTGCTTGTCATCTACAAACAATATACAACCCGTACTTCCCTTAACATTGCATAAAAACATCAAATAATCATCAAAAATTTTCCAGGGTGTAATATCCTCCCTCTCCTAAGAAACATTCGTCCTCGAATGTCATGACACCTTTAACTCATCCATGTTTTCTGTCATAAACATACATTACATATATTCGTAAACATATCCTTTCCAGTCGTTGCTTCATATCAAACTATGCTTATTCAGCTCAATCTATTTAACATAAGACACACGTGCCTTAACACCACATAATCGATGAACTTTTCTAACATAAGAAAATTTATACACTGCCACGGCATATGATTAACTCCAATACCACATTCCATTCCCTACTTAAGATAAAAGATAAATGTTAAGTCTGAAGTTGCGCTTTTGCCCTTTCTTTTACCACGGCCTGTTATTGATGGTCATGATAACAGAAACTAAAGCTTGATTTAGGGACAAAAAAGGAACTAAATCTCCAGGAGAAATTGAATGTCGGGCCACCCAGGGCCTTGAAACACTACATGGGGCCTTAAATAACCCTGTTGACCTGGTCTCCCCACTTTATTCTACTTCTCTGTTGGTACTTGGAGACGGTGAATCAGATTCCTCTATGTTTTGAGCAAATGCTTGTATCCGAGCAGTAGTCATACCTGTTTGGGTAGGCATTCCCAAACACTCTCAAACCAGATGGGGCCCCAAACCTAATACAATTGATATACTCTATCCCTTGCATTCTGCACCCTATTTGTAGCATATAGGGCCAAAGAATTAATCTTGAGACTATATTTGCGAATACTTGTTCGCGCTCTAGCGCGCGCGCAAACGTACGTGGTCGTACAAGTAATACAATGGCCCTTTATAGAGCCAAATGTTGAACCCACAGGGACTGGATCAATTCAGCGAATATTCAAGTTCAAGTGTTAATTTAATCTTCTCAAGTGTTGATTATAGAAAGTTTGTAAAATTCTAATTAAATCCAGGGATGATCACAAAATAATCGAGAAACAATACAAGAAGAAACTACAGTTAAGGCCTAATAATCATACAATGTTGTACAATTCACAATGGTTCGAGTATGAAAACTTCAGTTGTTGTCTCACATAATTAAAATGCTATGTTCATAGTCTTTCAAGCCTCTAAACACGACAAAATAGTCACACACCTACATCTTTGAGCAGGGATGTGGCAACCTAATTCGTGAGTAATTTAACTATGTGGATCTAGTTTAAGGAGTTTCTGCCTTGGTTATGGACTTTCGTACCTCTAATCATTTAACCTAACTTAGCTTCACAACTACTTCTATGAGCGGTGATATGAGAATTCTAAGTCGGTGTCTTGCTCATCCCGTTTTACTAACCAAACAAGGCAAATTAGGTATAATTTCTATCCTAACCGCTAATCCTATCTTAAAGATAAGAACATTCTCCCGACATTCTTGTGTTCTAGACTGGGGTTACTCTTTCGAGCTTTTCCCTAAGCTTAACGGATGTGTTTTCATTGTGATCAAGCATAAAAACATCAATAACTAAGGATGCAAGACAAAACAACAACTAAAACTCAAACCAAAGATGAAAATTAAGCAACCGCATTTATATCATGTGGCCTCAATCTTAGAGGAAGGGTTTTAGCCACTCATGTTCATACAAATACTCAAAAACATAACTAGAGTATGATACTTACAAGAGTAGTTAAAAGAGAATAAAATCTAATGAACCCTAGGTAGAGTTCTTCACTTCTCCCTTCGCTCCTTTACGGTTTCCCAAAAATATTTCAAGATAAATGAATTTAGGAGCTAAGTTTTTCATTTATACTAAATGGGAAAATTGCAATTTTTGGCAATGGATGGACTGCGTCCGTTCCATGGACCCTAACGCCCTGACTTTTCTCCATGTCACGAAGCAAACGCGCATACCCACTGGAAAGTGTCTTCTCGGCAAGTCTTGTGTGAAGCACCTACGCGTCACCTAGAGTGGCACGCTACTGGTCGCGCCATGCGCCTGTTGTGGCACATTGCCTATCGCGCAGGGCATCGCCTATGACATCTCTTCACATGTGCAGCCTTGGTGTGGCACGGCGCTAGGCGCGACAAACGCACAGCGTGGCACACTGCCTAGTGTAGCTAGCCTTCCCTTTGTCATGCCATGTTGCCTTCAAGTGCTATCATTTCCATGCTTCTCCCTTGTGCCTTGAACATGAATTTTAGCCCCATCCTTAGCATGTTACACCTATAAAATAAAGGCTAATCACATTGGTTAATTTATGCACATAAATATTAAAAATCACATGAGAATATAATTAATCAAATTGACAACTTGACTAAAGTAAGTTATAAAATAGCACATGGGCACGTAATTATGCCCAAGATCACTACGCCACAGTTAAATCTTTTTTTGTCCTCGAACAACTCTATTACATCTCATGCACATGAAGAACTTACACATAACTAATCGAAGAAAGACAATTCAAGTTAAGGTTACAACGATTGTTTTAGATGGCAAGTTAAAAATAGAGCATGCAAGATTTAACCATTAAAATCAAATATAACTGTGTAAAGACTTCCTAGCCTTAGGAATCGACTCTCAGTCTCAACAAACTCATGCAAATTAACCAATAAAGAAATCTGACATGAATTTTGTCCTTCATCAAACATGTTCCCTCACACAAGAGAGTTAGCCATTTCTCGCTCACGATTTATCAAATTTATAACATGTATGGGTCTATGCATAAGAGATAAGCTCACTCCCACAAAGAATTCACATTCCACGTGTATTGACCCAAAAGCTTTCCTTTAGTTTTTTACTCCACTAATTTAAGAATATTCGAAAGTAAGATCGAGTAGGACTTAATGGGTTGTAATGTAAACTAAGGGCGAGTAGGTACTATAATTGCTAGTAATAGTGACTATCATCCGTAAGCACTTTGAATACATCACACTTCCCTTAGGAATTTCCATCCTCTTATGTAATGCCCAGAAACTCAAAATCCAATTTCGGGACTTAAATTAGAAAATTTGAAAAAGCTGCAGAATGACCCACCTAACGAGTCGTTAAGTAACCTCATGACTCGTTAGGTGAGCCGTGAGAAGGAGGCTTGATAATGTATAGAGGGGAGGAAGTGTACCCAACGAGGGACTTTATGAGTAGTGGTCACTAACCACGACCCGTTAAGTCACTCGCGGTCAGGCCTGAGTTAGGAATATATTTAGTTGACTAGTGTACTTGACGAGTAGGTGCAACGAGTCATCATCTGTGCCAACAACTCATTAGGTCCCTTTTGGTGACCTACTGAGGATCCCAGGCAGTGTACCTGACTAGAGTGACCACGAGTTGCGGTCAGTCACCATGACCTGTTAGGTCACCCATTAGGGGCAGTTGGTTATTTTTTCCAGCGAAGTTCTAAGGGATATTTAGTAATGTTCTACTCTCCCAAGCTTTAAACTACGCCTTTTTTATCTTAATTTTAGACTTTTTAGAGGGGAAAAGCAGTTCATTCCTCATTCCCCACTTTCAATTCTCAAAAAAGAAGGATTGTTCTCCACTCAAGAACCCTCCAAGCAAGACAAGGGCTTCTTATCTATAGCAGCAGTTCAAGCTTCTTCTTTGGGAGATTTTAGTTAGGTATGTGGGAATTCAACAAGGGAATTGTCCTTCCCTTGTGTCCCCCAAAATCCTCCCATAATTCTCCTAACAATTTAGCCCTGGGATTTTCGATTGTGAAAAAGATTTTCATGTTGGTTTTCGTTAGCTTTAATTAAGTTATTTTCCATACTTATCATTCATATGATTTTCATCAGTTCTTAAATAAATTGTTGATGTGTGATCGTGGGCAAAAATAGCATGCCCGTGTGATGCTTTATACCTTAATGTAGTCTGGTTTATCTTATTTATTTTATACATTTTCATGTAATTTTATATAAAAGTGAATATATGTGCTAACCAACATGATTAGTCCTTGTTTTGTAGGTTTCAATGATTTGGAGGAACTAATTTATAAGTTGGTGAAAGAAAGGAATGTAGTCGGAAGCAATCGGCGAAAGCGGCAAGGCCTAGGCATGGCAAGCGAGCAGTTGCGGCAGCAAGCAGTGTTCCAGCGCGCTAGCAACGTGCCACGGCAGGCCATCCCCGCGCCAAAGGAGTGTCAACGTGCTTCCCAAGCAGCGTGACATGCTGCCAACGCAGCAGGAGGCTGCCTAGGGTCGATTTTGGGTGATTTCCAAAAAGCCTTCGCGATACCTCCGCGTCACGGAGGCAATGCTCCGCGATACACTCCGTGACACAGAGCCATTCCACGAAAGGCTAAATTATGCATGTTTCTCATTTATTATAAATAGGTCCCTTAGCTCCTCATTCCATTTGGTCACGATTTTATTCTGGAAAACTACCTAGGAGTGAAGGGAGAAGTGGGAGAACTCATCTAGGGTTTGGCAAATTCCCTTCCCATCTACCAAATTCATGTAAGTATGTTAGTTTAGTAGTAGTTAGTGTAGTTTTACGAACATGAATGGCAAGAACCCTTCCTCTAGGGTTGAAGCCATGAATTATGATTGTGATTTTATGAAATTGTTTTGGAATTAAGTTATTGATTCTCGTTTTCGTCTTGCATTCTGGATTGTTGGTTGTTTTTATGATTGATCACCATGAAAGCATATTTGTTAGCTTGAGTAATAGCTTGAGAAAGCATTACCTAGGTCGGGACATGAGAATGTGAGGAGCATGTTTGTATCTCGGGAGAGATTTTTGTGTCAGGATTGAAATATACCTAACACCATGCTTGATTGAGACACGGGGGTTATGAAAGACCAACATCGGATGTCACATCACCACAGAAGAAGTAGTTGTGAGGCTAAGTTGAGTTAAATGGTTAGACGCACGAAAGTCCCTACTCGTTTCCCCGTAAACCACAACATAATTGATTGCTCGCGACTAGAAATTAATCTCCTCGCTCACAATGATGCAGTGAGGCTAGATTGCCGTGTTTAGAGGCTCAAAAGACCATAAACATGCAATTCTAATTATGTGAAATAACAATTGATAGATCCATGCTTAACCCATTGCAAATCGTAGTATCGCATGATTTGTTGGTTTTAACTCTATGTTGCTCCTACAGTAATTTCAAAATACTTCGTTGACCCAAACTTAGACTTAATTAATCTCATTTGAAAATGTCTATAACCAACACTTGAGGTATTTAAGATCCCACTGAAAATGGATAGTTAGAGGAATGGGTCCAGTCCCTGTGGGTTCGACAATCCGGTTCTCAAAAAGAGCCACTATATTACTTGCACGACCCGTACAGTTGCGAATGCGCGAATCGGGCACGTCATGTTTTTGGTGCCGTTGCGGGGGACTCGGCAAAGTTTTGATAATTTATCTATTTTTGTGTGATTTTTGCAATTTCTTTAAGTGTTGAAAAACTTGGTCTTAGTCTTTTTATTTGCAGGTGACAGGTTGTCCTGCCGAGTTGGCTAGAAATAGAGAGCTTGTGGAACTGTTGCTTGAACCTGAACGTCAAATCCATTTACAAAGGAGAGTAGCTCTAGAGCAAAAGCTGAAGAGACTTCAATAAAAGGTACAACAACAACCACCCGCGGGACAAGCACAATTGTCATCGAAAGCAATGGCAGCAAGACCAGTTCACGAAGTGGCAATCCCACTAGCGATGAATGTGACCTCTAGCATCCGTAAATCGGAGCCTGGAGGGCACTTTGAGCTTAAATAGAACATGGTGCAGCTGTTACATTCTAGTGGTCAATTCACTGGGATGGCACATGAGGACCCGCAGCAGCACCTACAGAGCTTTTTAGAGATTAGTGACACGTTTGTCCCCACCGGCGTGTCCACAGATTATGTCCGACTGACCCTCTTCCCATTTTCACTGTTGGGAGAGGCGAAAAAGTGGCTGAAGGCTGAGCCACCGAACTCCATAACTTCATGGAATGACTTGGCTAAAAAGTTCCTTATCAGATTCTTTCCTTCAGGCAAGACTGCATAGTTGAGAAGTGAAATACTCAGTTTCAAGTAGAGGCCTGAAGAGAACTTATATATGGCTTGGGAAAGATTCAAGTCATTGTTGAGAGACTGCCCCCATCACCAGCAATCAAATGAAGTGCTGGCTCATACCTTTGTAGAAAGTCTAGACCCACACACAAAAATATTACTAGACTCTGCATCAGGTGGGCAAGCCTTGGATAAGACATATGATGAGTTGTACACTTTGTTGAACAGAATTGTTCAAGGAAATCCAGAGTGGCACAGCGAGTCAGCTAGAGGGGCAGGAAAGAGACCAGGGTTGATAGAAGTAGATGGTTTGAATGCCTTGGCAGCACAGTTAGCTTCGTTCCAGCATCAGATGATGACTCAGTTTAATAAATTGAGTATGAACCAACAACAGGGTCAGGTTAATGCTGTTCAGCAAGCTCCGAGTTGGTGTGACATTTGTGGTAATAATGGGCACAATGCAGAATCTTGTGGAGCCAATCCGGAATCAGTCAATTTTGTTGGTAATATGCATAGGAATCCGAATTTTGGGAACAACTCCAACAAACATTGGCAGGGCCACCCGAATTCTTCTTGGGGTGGAAACCAGAAGCAGAATTATATGCAACCTCAACAACAGCAGTATCAGCAGAATAGACAGAATGATGGGCAAGTGAGTAGCAACATTGAGGAACACTGCAGAAAATTATGGAGACCCAAAATTAGTTAGCGGAAAATCAGGCGAGGATGGCGACAGACTTAATGAATCAACAAGTAGCCACCCGCAATCTTGAAAAACAAGTGGCTCAGATAGTAGCTGCTCAAAACATGAGGTTGCCGGGGGGATTACCCAGTGATGCAGATCCTAACCCCCGGCAAATCAATGCCATCAGTCTTAGAAGCGGAAAGCAATTAGCTGATGCAATGCCTAAAGAGTTGAGAAAGGAGGTGCAACCAGAGTTGGTTAGACTAGGACCATCCACCGACACGGGAGAGAATCAGAGTGCGGGGCAACAAAATGCAAAATCTTACTTGCAGCCGGCACAAAGAGCACCACCACCATTCCCTCAGAAATTCAGAAAGAGCAAGGAGGAGGAATGCTTCAAAAAGTTCTTTGAGAGCTTCAAAGAACTTCACATAAATTTGCCTCTTATTGATGTCTTGCAGGGAATGCCCAAGTATGCTAAATACTTGAAGGATGTGATGGCGAACAAAGTTAGATTGGTGGATGTCCAGACTGTAGCACTAACTGAGGAGTGCAGTCACAGGGTACTGAGCAAAATGCCAAAGAAGCTCAAAGACCTAGGGAGTTTTACCCTCCCCATACAAATTGGTAAAGCTGAGGTGCTACGAGTTTTGTGTGACTTAGGGGCAGCAGTTGATCTAATGCCCCTATCCTTATTCAACACCCTGGGGTTGGGAGAAATGAGGCCGACAAGGTTCATGCTGTAGCTGGCTGACAAGTCGCGAGTGACACCTGATGGAATAATAGAGGACCTCCTCATCAAAGTAGGTAAATTTATTATACCTGCTGATTTTATTGTTCTAGATTTTCAGGTTGATGACCAGGTACCCTTAATCTTGGGACGGCCATTCTTGGCCACCGGTGGAGCGGTGATTGATCTAAAAGCAGGGACCCTGAAAATGAGGGTCGAAGAGGAAGAAGAACTCTTCCGCGTTTACCAAGAAATGAACCCATACGCACACTACACTAACCTTTGTCGGGTTAGTGTGTTGGCAGAGGATGAGTGTGGGGTGGAGGATTCCACAGGTGCACGGCCAAAGGCAAGGTCAAGTGTTCAGCCCGAGTCTGATAGAGGACTTCAAATTGAGAAGAAGTTGGAGAAAGAGAGGAACAGAGTGGAGGCTGTTTCCTCTAAACAACAAAAGAAAAGGAGATGGTTCTCGAAAGAGAACCCAGGTATGAGGATGTCCTGAAAAGGACAGCCCATGTCGGGCCACGACGTAAAATAAGGCGCTGCTTGGGAGGCAACCCAAGGGTATCTCAGGTACAATTTGCAATTTTGATTTTGTTTTGATTTTGTTATGTTTATTTTGTTTGTGTTTTTGGTGGAAAGTTAGGCACAGATGGAGGGAAGTCTGAGTACCGAGAAGGTGGAAGCTAAAGAGCATGGAAGAGAAGAAGTGTGGGGTCGAACACCCACCTCTGAAAACTTGAAAGGAAAGCATGCTTTTAGCTTGGCATAGAGGCTCAAGGAGTATTTCTCATCCTTTAAATGTTAATTTGATGCTATGAGGACATAGCATGATTTAAGTGTGGGGTGAGGGAAATTTATTGAAAATTTCAATTTCAAAATTTTTGTTCTTAATGAGTTTTGGTGAATGTAATGCTTGTATGAAATTTGTGAGAAAATTGAAAATTGTTGGGAGTCAAGCATGAATTCATCACCCGTTGGTTTTTCTTTTCGGTTCTTTTCCGACGGGGGCTCTTTGAACCGAAGAATAAATTTTTTCCTCTTTCTTTTCATTGTCTGTATATAATATCTTTAGTCATAGTTAGGGACTGTTTCCGACGATGGATGGATGACGACCGTCTTGAGGAAAAATTAGTCGATAGGTTTTGGGTTTTTGAAACCATAACTAATTGGTGCTTGATGTTCTTGTTATGTGCTATACGTTATTGTAAGATGCAAGTATGTTCAATGTGAAGCATGCAGGTGTATAACTTTGTGTGAGACACTTAGGCTCTTGAATTTGACTCAATATGATTAAAGCTTAATTCTGAATTCTTGTGATTAGCTGAGTAAGAGTCTGATGAATGTGTCTTGATTGGACCATGTGCCATGAGTGTAAGATTTTTGAGTATTCTGTGCTATTGTGGATTGTCTAGAACTTCCCTGGTGTGTTTATAAAACAAAATGAAGGATGTGAATTTTAGGAGATGATTTAGGCATTTCTTTGAATGAATCAAATTTTTATCCCTCATTTTACCTACCTTGAAAAATGGATCCTAGTTAGCCCCATTGAGCCTTGAGCCTATTCTTTGACAGCTGCAACATAAGCTTAGTCCGTTTTCTTTCATTAGCCTTGAACTTGATCCAAAACTCCTAAGCGCTTAAGGGAAAAATATGAAAGAGTAAAGGAGTGAAAACAAAGGAAAAGTAGCAAGTTGTAGAAGTGGAGAAAAGGACAAAGGTGCACTTGTGTAAAAATGGTTGATTATTAGTAGGGAGTAAGAAAATAAATGAATGAAAGAAAAATTTTTGCTTAAGTACTCCTTACTATTAAGCTGAGTGTGCTTAAAGGAATGGAAACAAGAAGAAAAAATTCAAGATTGAAAAGAATGAGGAGGAAGTAAGAAAATAGATGTCCTTAATGAATGTTTGATGTATTAAAAGCGCTTGGGGGAGATAGTCACTATTACTGGCCAGAATAGTACCTACCTGTCCCTTAGCTTACATTACAACCCATTAAGTCCTACTTGATCTTACATTCACACATCCTTAAATTAGTGGAATAAAACACTAAGGGCAAGCTTATGGGTCATTACATGATGCATGTGAATTCTTTGTGAGAGTGAGAGAAATTCTATTCATGTACCCACACACGTTGTGATTTAAAAATGGTTTTTCCGTGTGAAAATGGGTAACTCTCTTTCCGTGAGGGCACATGTTGAATGAAGGATATAATTCATGTCGGATTTCTTAATCACTTGAATTACATGAGTTTGCTAAGATTGAGAGTCGCTTCTTGAGGTTAAGAAGTCTTAACATAGTTGTACTTCATTTCAATGATCAAACCGTGCATGCTCTACTTGTAGCTTGTTATCTTACGTAATCATTATAGTCGTAACTTGAATTATCTTGCTAAATTAGTTATGTGGGAGTCTCCATATGCATGAGATTTAATAGGTTGTTCTAGGACAAACAAGACTTTAAGTGTTGGGTAGGTGATCGTGGGTAAAAATAGCATGCCCATGTGATGCTTTATACCTTAATGTAGTCTTGTTTATCTTATTTATTTTATACATTTTCATGTAATTTTATATAAATGTGAATATATGTGCTAACATACATGGTTAGTCCTTGTTTTGTAGGTTTCAATGATTTGGAGGAACTAATTTATAAGTTGGTGAAAGAAAGGAATGTAGTCGGAAAAAATCGGCGAAAGTCGGCAAGGCCTAGGCATGGAAAGCGAGCAGTTGCGGCAGCAGGCTGTGTTCTAGCGCGCCAGAAACATGCCACGGCAGGCCATCCCCACGCCAAAGGAGTGTCAACACACTGCCCAAGCAGCGTGACACGCTGCCAACGCAGCAGGAGGCTGCCTAGGGTCGATTTTGGGTGATTTCCAAAAAGCCTTCGCGATACCTCCGTGTCACGGAGGCAGTGCTCCGCGATACACTCCGTGACACAGAGCCATTCCACGACAGGCTAAATTATGCACGTTTCTCATTTATTATAAATAGGTCCCTTAGCTCCTAATTCCATTTGGTCACGATTTTATTCTGGAAAACTACCTAGGAGTGAAGGGAGAAGTGGGAGAACTCATCTAGGGTTTGGCAAATTCCCTTCTCATCTACCAAATTCATGTAAGTATGTTAGTTTAGTAGTAGTTAGTGTTGTTTTACGAACATGAATGGCAAGAACCCTTCCTCTAGGGTTGAAGCCATGAATTATGATTGTGATTGTATGAAATTGTTTTGGAATTAAGTTATTGATTGTTGTTTTCGTCTTGCATTCTAGATTGTTGGTTGTTTTTATGATTGATCACCATGAAAGCATATTTGTTAGCTTGAGTAATATCTTGAGAAAGCATTACCTAGGTCAGGACATGAGAATATGAGGAGCATGCTTGTATCTCGGGAGAGATTTTTGTGTCAAGATAGAAATATACCTAACACCATGCTTGGTTGAGACACGGGGGTTATGGAAGACCAACATGGGATGTCACGTCACCACAGAAGAAGTAGTTGTGAGGCTAAGTTAAGTTAAATGGTTAGACGCACGAAAGTCCCTAATGGTTTCCCCGTAAACCACAACATAATTGATTGCTCGCGACTAGAAATTAAACTCCTCGCTCACGATGATGCAATGAGGCTAGATTGCCGTGTTTAGAGGCTCGAAAGACAATAAACATGCAATTCTAATTATGTGAGATAACAATTGATAGTTCCATGCTTAACCCATTGCAAATCGTAGTATCGCATGATTAGTTGGTTTTAACTCTATGTTGCTCCTAGAGTAATTTCAAAATACGTCGTTGACCCAAACTTAGACTTAATTAATCTCAATTGAAAATGTCTATAACCAACACTTGAGGTATTTAAGATCACACTAAAAATGGATAGTTAGAGGAATGGGTCCAGTCCCTGTGGGTTCGACAATCCGATTCTCAAAAAGAGCCACTTTATTACTTGCACAACCCATACACTTGCGGACGTGCGAATCGGGCACGTCATTCTTTCCTAGTTATTTAACAACCCTAAATTTTCAAGTAGTGATCGGTTGTGTATTCAATTTTGTTTAGTTTTTGAAGTATGTTTGTTGAATTTCTTAGGTGATTCTTATTAGATGTATATATGTTGTGCAATCATTCCATTGTTGATAACGATTTTAGCCCTGTTGGATGAGATTACTTTATTTCTTAAAACTTAACTATATTATGATAATTCCCGTGTTATTTGAATGAGTGAGTTCTCTATTAGCTGCTTAGTAGTCTAGTTTAGTTAGCACACAGAACCTTCTTAGAACTATCCAGAAAGTGTCATCTAATCAGTTTGACTTCTGTCTTTTTTTCCCGAGGTGTCAGTGGTGCCTCCCAATTATTAGAATCAGACTCAAAATCTAGTATATTGGTCTATTAGGTGGTCATGAAATTTTAGTTATATAGGTCTGACCAGACCCAGGACCCCCATTCAATTTACATATTGTTCTTAGACGGTTACGACGCTTTCAAATAAGTAGCTCTGACCAGTCTAGAACCCAGTTTCATAATTTGGTCTTATAAGACTCTCAGGGTACTTTTAGTTATATTTCCCTGAGTAATCTTGGATCCCAGTTTTGAGTTATCAGCTTAGTAGTTCAGTATAGGATTCCAGTGGGAGTAGAACTTAACATTGAGCGGGCTGGGGTTCCAGTGCACCCAGGTTCCCAAAACTACGTTGCCAGCATCGGTCACAGTATTACTTGTCTTGATTGGCCCTATACTTTTGTGATCACCCAGTAAGGTATGTTACGTCCTATCTGTGGGGTGTATACATCAGACTCCATGTCTAGCTCACGTTGTTATATGTCGGTTAGAGACTCTCCCACTAGTCAGTTCAGTTCATTCTCAGTTTTGACAATTCATTTCAGTTCGGATAAGTCCAATGTGGTCTCTCAAACTCAGTTTGTCAGACTTATGGCATGTTAGTTACCATCAGCCAAGGTCCTTATTGACCGTATTAGCTATATTCCAGTTGTATCAGCTTTTCAGTATTTTAAGTTGGTCACTTTATGTCATTTCAGTTCAGTTACCTGTTCTTTCATACTATTTATATCTCTCACTTGCTCAGTACATTCAAAGTACTGATGCATATCTTTATGTTGTATCGTTTCATGATATAACCGCAGGTTCTCAAACCCAGCGTCGTTAGCCGATCTCGTTTGGATCTCTCTATCAGCAGCAACAATTTGAGTCCTCATATTCTGAGGGAATTATTTCATTGATTTCATGTTTTCATTATTATTTTTAGTTAGACTTATAGTTATCTGGGGTCTTGTCCAAGCAACTCCTCAAGTAGATGGCTTACAAATTAGACTTGATTTCACACTTTTAGATATTTTTTAAAAAAATCTCTATGTTCAGTCTTTCATTTTTCATTGATACTATTATGTATTATTAAAATCTCTGTTGTGCATGTTTACTCAGAATACTAGTGTATGATAGACCAAGGGTTGACTTGGGGTCACTTGTGACTTCAAGTACCGTGTTACGTCCAAGGTGTAGGCTCGGGTCGTGACATGGTATCAGAGCACTAGGTTTAGCGTATCCTCGGAAAGTTTGAAAGCCACATCGAGTAAAGTCCTTTTCATTGGTATGAAGAATGCCACACTTATGATGAGGAGGCTACGAGATGTTGTTAGGAAAACTCTATTTTTTTCATACTCTTTATCGTGTGTTAAAGTTCAATTCAAGAAATATCCTTCTAATTCGTGCTCTATTTCGTCTCAGTGAACCAAGCCTCCCCGACGCGGTAACGGAAGGGGGCCGCTAATGTCAACAAACCTGCCCCACCAACACTAACAGCTCCTCAAGATGATTTGGTGTCTACTGCCGAATTCAGGGAGGCCATTCAACTGCTAGCCCAAACAGTCACTAACCATGTGAACCAGCAAGTGGTGCTAATGAATAACAATGGGTCTGCAGTAGCTGCGAGGGTGCGTGACTTCACCCGAATGAACCCTCCAGATTTTCATGGAACAAAGGTGGGAGAGGACCCACAAGGGTTTGTAGACGAGATTAACAATATCACCCAAATTATGGGTTTCAGTCCCTCAAAGAGTGCCGACTTGGCTGCCTACTAGCTAAAAGGGGTAGCCCAAGTCTGGCATGACCAGTGGAAAGAAGGACAGTCAGCAGGAGCATGACCAGTGGCATGATGAAGTTTGTAAATGGAGTGTAAAATCTGGTCGTCGAG
Source organism: Datura wrightii (assembly GCA_035772735.1). Taxonomy (NCBI): domain Eukaryota; kingdom Viridiplantae; phylum Streptophyta; class Magnoliopsida; order Solanales; family Solanaceae; genus Datura; species Datura wrightii. The sequence continues at coordinate 154,755,480 of JASDFA010000018.1, forward strand.
GAGTGTAGGACTATGATGCTGATTAAGGACATGGACCTTTCTAGCTTGATTGTCTATACCCAGCAGATTGAGGCTGAAAAACAAATGATATGGAGCGTAAGAACAAAGAGGAAAGGACTGGCCATTCATATTTTGGCCATCAAATGTCTAGTTTGTAGCCGCCAACAGCAGCAACAACAACAACAACAGAGAACCCCAACACCCAGTTCAGCCAGTGCCCCAACCTTTCGGTCCCACCAGGATCGGAGGGGTGGATCATCTGGCTCTCAGTCTCAAACTCATAGTACCGAGAATAGGTATCCAGCTTTCCCCAAGTGTGGTAGGAACCACCCGGGAGAATTCCTTTAGGGATGAGAGGGTTGTTTTGGTTGTGGACTGCTCGGACACTGACTTAAAGAGTGCCCGTCAGAAGGGCGAGGGAGATCACAATCTACTAAATCATCAGTTCCAGCAGGCTGACCAGCTTAGAAGGCCAACACTCCAAGTATAGAAGGCGATTAGCGCCAAAATCATTTCTATGCTCCGTCTTCCCGTCAAGATAAGGAAAGCTCACCTTACGTAGTTACGTAAATGTTATGTCTCTTTCACCTATACGTGTATGCCCTCCTTGATCCAGGAGCCACTCTCTCATTCATGGCCCCCGTATATAGGAATCCAGTTCAAAATCAGTCCTGAGGTCCTCTCAAAACCATTCTTAGTCTCCACCCTAGTTGGCAAGTCAGTTAGAGCAAGCCGAGTATATAGTAATTGCCGAGTCTCAGTCTTTAGTAAAGTTATTCCAGCTGATCTTGTAGAGTTACACATGGTAGACTTTAACCTTATTCTCGGCATGGACTGGTTACACTCCTACTATGCCTCAGTCGATTGCAGAACTAGAGTTGTCAAGTTTCAGTTTCCCAATGAACTAGTGTTGGAATGGATGGGCAGCAGTTCAACGCCTAAGGGTAGGTTTATTTCCTACCTTAAGGCACAGAAACTCATCTCCAAAGGATGTACATATCATCTGGCTCGGGTCAAGGATTCCAACTCTAAGACCCCAACCATCCAATCTGTTCCAGTTGTCAGTGAGTTCTCAGATGTTTTCCCTGAGGATCTTCTCAGAGTCCCCCCTTAACGGGAAATAGAGTTCGGAATAGATCTCCTCCCAGATACTCAGCATATCTCTATCCCTCCTTACAAAATGATTCCAGTCAAGCTAAAGGAGTTGAAGGAGCAGCTAAAAGATCTTCTTGACAAGGGTTTTATTAGATCTAGCATCTCTCCCTGGGGTGCCCCAATGCATTTGTGCATAAGAAGTACGATACCCTCAGAATGTGCATAGATTACCGTCAGCTGAACAAAGTCACAATCAAGAATAAGTATCCCCTACCTAGAATTGATGACCTATTTGACCAACTTCAGGGAGCCAGCTGTTTCTCAAAAATCAATCTCAAGTCAGGGTATCATCAACTAAGGGTCAGAGAGTGCGACAAATCAAAAACTTCAATTAGAACTTGATATGGTCACTATGAGATAGTGGCGATGTCCTTCGGGCTAACAAACACCTCATCTGCCTTCATGGATTTGATGAATAGGGTTTTCAAGCAGTACCTGGATATGCTCGTCATTGTATTTATCGATGACATTCTGGTGTACTCCAGAAATGAGGAAGAGCATGCCTATCACCTAAGGTTAGCATTGCAGACACTAAGGGATCGCCAGTTGTTCGCTAAGTTCTGCAAGTGTGAATTCTAGTTAATGTCCATGACCTTCTTAGGTCATGTGGTCTCGGGTGAAGGAATAAAAGTACATCCTCAGAAGATAGCAACCGTAAAAGATTGGCCTAGACCTACCTCTCCTACTGAAATCAGGAGTTTCCTGGGTTTGGCGGGTTATTACTGAAGGTTTGTGGAAGGCTTATCCTCTATAGCATCTCCGCTAACTAAGCTAACTTAGAAAAAAGTGAAATTTCAGTGGTCGAATGAGTGTGAGAAGAGTTTTCAGGAGTTGAAGACTCGACTCACTATTACTCTGGCGTTAACCTTACCAGAAGGATCAGATTGGTTGGTTGTTTATTGTGACGCTTCTAGAGTTGGACTCAGTTGCGTACTGATGTAGTGGGGGCACAGTGATAGCCTATGCTTCCAGAAAGCTCAAAGTTCATGAGAAGAATTATCCAACTCACGACTTGGAGTTGGCAGCGGCGGTATACACGTTGAAAATATGGATACATTACCTTTATGGGGCTCATGTGGATATGTTTACAGATCACAAGAGCCTTTAGTATGTGTTCAATTAAAAGTACCTAAACCAACGTCAGAGAAGATGGTTGGAGTTGCCAAAAGACTATGACATGAGTGTACTGTATCACTCGGGCAAAGCCAATGTGGTGGCTGACGCCCTAAGCAGACGGTCTATGGGGAGTGTGACTCATATTAAAGAATACGAAACGGAGTTGGCAAGGGATGTTCATAAACTAGCCCGGTTAGGTGTGCAGTTGGTGGATTCAGCTGAAGGTAGTGTGGTAATGCAAAGTGGGTCAGATTCATCCTTAATAGTTGAAGTTAAGTCCAGGCAAGATGAATATCCAGTCCTACTTAAACTTAAAGAAGCAGTTCTCAGAAAGGAGGTTGAGGCTTTCTCCAAAGGAGGTGATGGGGTGCTTCGTTACCAAGGAAGGTTGTGTGTGCTGGATGTTGGTGAGTTGAGATAGAAGATATTGGCTGAGGCACACAGCTCGAGATACTCCATTAAACTTGGTGCTACTAAAATTTACCAAGACTTGAGGGATATTTACTGGTGGAACAGCATGAAAAAAGACATTTCTAAATTCATAGCCAAGTGCCCAAACTGCCAGCAAGACAAGGTAGAGCATCAAAGGCCAGGAGGCATGACCCAAGATATCAATATACCCATATGGAAGTGGTAAGAAGTGAATATGGATTTCATTACGGGTCTACCTCGGACTCGCCGATAGCATGACTCAATCTGGGTGGTAGTAGATCGGATGACTAAGTCAGCTCATTTCCTCCCTGTTCAAACCACGGACTCAGCTGAGGACTATGCCAAACTTTACATCCGAGAGTTATGCAAACTTCATGGGGTGCCTTTGGCTATCATTTCAGATAGGGGAACACAGTTCACCTCATACTTCTGGAAGTCCTTTCAGAAGGGACTAGGCAGTCAGGCCAAGCTCAGCACCGCTTTTCACCCGCAGACCGTTGGACAAGCGGAGCGGACCATTCAGACCCTAGAAGATATGCTAAGAGTGTGCGCGATCGATTTTAAGGGTAATTGGGATGACCACTTGCCTCTTATCGAGTTTTTGTATAACAACAGCTACCATTCTATTATCCTGAAGGCCCCATTTGAAGCATTGGATGGTAGAAGGTGTAGATCTCCTATAGGGTAGTTTGAAGTTGGTGAAGCTACCTTGATAGGGCCAGACTTGGTTCACGAGGCAATGCATAGAGTTCATCATCCAAGAAAGGTTGACAACAGCTCAGAGCCGCTAGAAATCTTATGCCGATGTGCGGAGAAGAGACTTGGAGTTTGTAGTTGATGACTGGTATGCCTAAAAAATTTTCCCATGAAAGGGGTGATAAGGTTTGGAAAGGAGAGCTTAGTCCAAGGTATGTGGGACCTTATAGAATTTTGAGGCGTATCGGCAATGTAGCGTATGAGCTAGAGTTACCTTCAGAACTAGCAACTGTACATCCAGTTTTTCATGTGTCACTTCTGAAGAAGTGCATTGGAGATCCAACCTCAGTATATTGGTTATAAGAATCTTCCATTATTCCTCATGATTTATGTATGGTTATGTTTATGTTACTATGACTCAAGTCATGCTTAATGAAGCTTTTCCCCTAATATTATGATTATGACTGACTTATGAATGTTTTGAAAACCTTGAGCTCTTATGTTACATTATGATCATGTTGTCCTACTCATATGAACTCTTATGTATTTTAACTGTCTGTTTTTACTTACCTTGCATACTTGATACATTCCATGTACTGACCGCATACTCTATGCTCTATCATTTCATGATAAAGGTCTGAGGGATCAGTCTCAGCCATATCATTAGTCCTGTTTCCCTGTCAGACTATCCAGGTAGCATTGATGAGTCCTCGTCCTTCGAGGACATTTAGTTATCTATAGTTGTTTCTTCTAGTTACAAGATGTTGTCGAGTTAGTTGGGGTTGTTGTCCCATCATCTCATCAATATGTTAGAGGCTTTCAGACATTATGTAGAAATCATCTGTCATTTATGATTATGTTCTAGCTTTATATAATTATATATATACAGACTTCCTCTATGTTGAATATGTTGATCTTCCATTTTATTATATTGAGTTTAGACGTTATGTTCATTCCATGGGTTAACTCAGAGCCTCTTGGGGTTTCTTGTCCCGTGTCTCGATCCGAATCCTAGCTCGGGCTGTGACAAACTTGGTATTAGAGCATTAGGTTTTGAAGTGTCCTAGGGTTTCTGAAAGCCGTGTTAAGTAGAGTCTTTTTCATGGGTATGAAGCACGCCACACTTATGATGTAGAGGCTACGAGACCTTTAAAAATTGTTCCCTTCTTTCATGATCTATGTCATGGGATGAAGTGTCTCTCTATCCTTCTAACTCGTGCTATAAAAATTTGTAAAATCATTCCTGCTTGATGACTTAATGGAAGAAGAAACGGGAACAAGAATGGCCACTAGAATGGCAATGGAGATGGGCACTAGCAAGCCCCACCAGCCCATGAGGAGCATCTATCCGAGCAGGTTTCCCACGCCGAGTTCAGGGCAGCCATTCAGGTTCTAGCTCAGGCCTTGAACACCCAGGTCAATACGCAAGCAGTAGCGCATTGCCCTCAGAACGGGAATGCGGCGGTGGCAAGAGTCAGCGATTTTTTGAGGATGAACCCTTCGGAGTTTCTGCGGTCAATGGTGGATGAGGATCTGCATGAGTTCATTGATAAGGTTCTGAAGATCACCTAGATCATGGGGGTGACCGGAGAGGAGTGCACCGATCTAGCCTCATATTAGTTGAAAGGGGTTGTTCACATCTAGTTAAAGTAATGAAAGGATAGCAGGGCAACTAGAGCAGGCCCTATTGGTTGGGAGGCGTTTAATGCCGCATTTCTAGATCGGTTCTTTCTTCATGAGATAAGGGAGACAAAAGCAGCAAAGTTTGTGAACCTAAAGAAGGGTAACATGAAAGTTCAAGAGTATGCTTTGGAGTTCACTCGTTTGTCCAATTACGCACCAGAGCTAGTGACTGATCAGAGAGCCCGGGTGAGCAGGTATGCACATGGAGTGGCGGACTACCTGGATAAGGATTTTAGGATATCCATGCTTCATCAAGATATTGATTTTCCCCGAATTGTTTTGTATGCCCAACAGATAGAGGCAGTGCATCTAAGAGAGAGAGAGAGAGAGAGAGAGAGAGAGAGGCCAAGCAGGCCAGGATAGAAAGTGTTGGGTTCACTCAGTAGAGATCTAGTAGCGGTCACTGCCCTCAGTTACAGCAAACACTACTGGAAATTGGGCTTATGGCAACATAATAAAAATCATTGTTGTAGACAAGAAAACCGTTGGCATAGATCTATAGCAATGGTTGATCGTGCATCTCATCTGCTCACGTGGCCATTGATCTATAACAATGGTTAGGAAAAATCATTGCCATAGAGATATCTATGGCAATTGTTATTCTTGTTTCTATGGGACGAAAATATTTTCAAATTGGAACGGTCCCAAACCGTCCCCATAGAACATTTTTTGCAAGGTTGTGTGTATCTATTGCAATGGTTCGTTAAGGCTATTACAAAAGTTTTTTCTTTTACTGCAACCGGTTGTATCTAATGCAACGGTTATTTTGGATTAGAAACTATTGGCGAACCCCCATTGAAACGGTTTATGTGACCTACTGCAACGGTTTGTGTGACCCACTGTAATAGTTCCGATGACTTATTGTGATGGTTCCAAATATTTACTGGACCTATTGTAATGGTTTAGATGAAATTGTAGCCCTTGTTACATATATCTATATCTATATAATAAAATATATACACCACAATTATATAAATGACAAAACAAACTTTTTTACAAACATTCATTATCCAAAATATAGAATATATTCAAACTCAAGTGATCAATAGTTAAGTTTTACTGATCTCAATAGTTAGGAGATATATTCAAAATATTCCGCAACTTAAAGAATATAACATCTATAAGTCATCCAAAGATCTTAAGCAAGGTCAAGGTCTTCATTTCTTTCTTCTTCACTTTCTTCATTTTCAATGCCCACAAAAGAAAATAAATAACTTCATTACCCTTCAGGCGCATGTACACAATACAAAGTAGTAGTATATAATATGAAACTTAGATAGACAAGAAGAGTTGATCTTTTGAATTACAAATATTAGAATCCCACATGCATACAAGTATTTAATAGGGAAAACACACTCGAACTTAGGGGACTAATAATACAAAAATGAGAAATCCAAAGGAATAAAAACTGCACATATTTTATTCATTTCTACCTCAAAAGGAAACATAAGCTGGCCACAAATCCAAAGAACCAGCAAGCACACAAATAGAGCAAACTCTAAATAGAAAGTCTTAAACAAGCCCTTCCCCCTTACCTAAAACTGATTTAATCAAATACCACAACAATAAAGGTCATATCTTTCTAAACCAGTATAGCAAAATCACACCAGAAATCTGAAACAAGAATTCTCCATGCCTAATACTGATTTTACCAACAAAAAGCTAATATCTTTCTAATCAATGTAGCAAACTCACAGCAGAGTTTATTCTAATCAAGCTCTCTCAGAAACAGATATAAACAAAAACCCAACAACAAGAAACTAAGATCAATCAACCAATCAAACGAAAATTTGTTCAAATCTGGCTCATTTCATTCTTCTAATAATATATAATTTCTGTTTTACTACAAATTACATATAAGCCATGGCATTTCTTTTACTCTTCTCGTGTCTCCTCCAACTCTATCATTCGCAACAAGAACACCATCAAGGCTGAAGATATAGAGAGGCCTCTTATTTCAAATGATTTGCATCTGGTTGAAAGCCATAGTAGATGAATATTCTAGAGGTTATGCTCATGATGCAGGCAGTCACCAGAATCAATTTGGTATAGAAAGTTGAGAATTAAATCCTTAAGATAATACCATATATATATTCATGCTCATTTTATATAAGTTGAATTGTAATTTTAAGTCGATATCATTTAATTTGTGTAAAATAGTCACTAGCCAATGTGTCCATATATATTTGCTAATATGAAGTCAACTACAAAACTCTGATATGCTTTTTCTTCTCTTTCTCTATAAGCACAACAAATGTAGGAATAATTTAAGATAAGATAAGATAAATTAAATAGGCATTTAGTATGCTTTCATGAAAATAACTTGCTAGGAAAGTAACTTTGACTATTTCAGATGTTTTTTTGACCCAATTATAGTGTGCTTCAACAACCAATGAGCCGTAACTTTTGCCAACAAAAGCCAAAACCAATCAACATAAAGAAGATTAATATTTTCCTAATGTTATGCTTTCTTTAGAAATATTATTGAACATTTATACCTCTTATTAGAAGCTATATATATATATATATATGCCTTTATTCATTAAAATCTACATGCTTAATTAATTAGCATGTAACTTTTTTACTATCACATCTGAGAAGGTAGCATGCACGAATAAAGATCATGTAGTTGCTTGAGATAGAGAATAAGAATAACAAAAAAATCTTCAACACAGAGAGTATAAAATAGTGGTCGAGGAATAAGTAGAAGGAAAAAGGATGAGAAGCAGTAAAATGAGGAGAAAGAAGAAGTAGTACTGACCTTGGTTGTTACTACCGGTGGATGGACAATTAGTTAGTTGGATAGCAGCCCCTTCTCTAGGAAAACGAACACTAAGTGATCTTAGCATGTTAGGATCAAACGTTAATCCTGGATTTAGATATTGAAATTGTGCAATGATGTTCATTGTAATATCTTGTTCCATGTAGTCCCTCTACGCATTGAATTTTTGCTGCATTCTTTGTTGCATCCTCTCTTCCATTTCCTCAATTTTTTTCTACATCATTTCATCTATCTCATTTGAAGAGGGTCTAGAATCTCCCATTTTCTATTTTAAGAGAGTCTTGGTAACTCCACGTTTGTACAATCTTACTCGAACTGGATGATCAGGTCCCATAACTGCTGCAAATGCATCAATTGATGATTGACTACCATGTTCACTTGCTTGAGTTTCTATTCTCTCCGTTTCAGCCTACAAGATAGAGAGTTAAAGTAAATTACACTGATCTAATATTTAAGAAAAAACAAATGATCATAATAAACTTTGAATTAGAAAATTTCATACTATTTTTCTAGTCGTATCTTCATATGAGTCCTTATTCTCGGCCAGCTTTCCTTCTTCTAGTGGCTACAAAGAACTCCTTATTTGACAAAGCATCAAGACTTTCCTTCTTTTTTCTCTATTTACATACAATTAGGCATTACCATATTCCTAAATCAACAAGTTCATAATAAATTAATAATACGAGAAGATACTAAACCTCGCGGATGATAGCAAAAGTTATTTTGCCAACAATGTGGGAGTACTTCGACTTTTTTTTTTGATTCTCTATATTAGTTTTAGAAATATGCTACAAATAAATGAGTTAGTTTCCTTAGAAATATAAAGACATTGAACTTTAAATCCTTCTTCTTTCTATCAGATGTGAAGGCACTATTTTTTTAAAAAAAGAAAGTTGTCCGTAATTTATATTTTACCTAAGCTTCATCAGATTTCTAATATTCAAGAAGATCCTTAAATGCATTTTCTAGAATATTTTGAGGCCTTTTTGTCATTTGAATTTCGTCATTAGCATATGCATAGAAGTGATGTTTCTTCAACCAATTTTTATACCTTCTCCAAGCTCCTTGAATTGTTCTCAAAGCAATATCTTTTTCCAACTTCAGGAATGTTTTATTTCTCCCACAATTTTGTGCAATTAGATTAGTACAAAAGATGTGAAATATTTTCAACTAAAACTTAAAATATTGTGAACTTTAAACCTTGATATAGTGCCACATATCATCGTGTGTCTTCAACTTCCTCCAATCAAATACATTAATAGGACAAAATGTCCCATTCCTTGCCAATGTGCCAAGAAAGCTGCTCAACTCGTTAATAATTTATTCGGTAGGACTAATGGGTTTTTTCAACTGATTTAGAACAATTAGTTTATGATCACTCCATCCATGTAGACTTTGTATTTGTGTTCCACCTCTTTTCCTTTTGTTAGTGGAAGGGCCTATAATAATACAAACCAAAGAGTTTACACTTAAGAAGATAATAAATCAGGCAATCTTCTAATTGAGAAATTCTAGAAATGTGCATGATTTCTCATGTATTGTTTTTGTCAAGTTAAAAACTAATTATAAAACTAGTTGAAAATGACATATTCTTGCCTTGTTTCTCTGATTGGTTATTTGCTTCAACATTGAAAGAATCCTGTGGATAACGTTGCATTTATTTCGACTCTTGTTGCACTTGTTGATGTTCTACTTGTGATGTAGGAGTGGTACAATTCAGCAGTACTTGTTGCACTTATTCATGTGCTACTTGTGATGTGGGAGTAGTAGAATTCTGCAATACTTGTTGCACTTGTTGTGTGTTGTTTGTGTTGCTGGAAAGGTAGAATCCAAAGACACATGCTTCCCTTGTTCCAATTGAGATGTATCTATTAGGTAGATTGTGTTTTTCTTGGGCTTGTCGTAATTCCCCAGAAACTCAAAGATTAGACCCGGGACATAAAAATAGAAAATTTGCAGAAAACTGGAAAATATGGAACCAGTCATAGAACGGGTCATTAAGTGACATGTCAGAGGTGACCACAAGTCGTGATATGACTCGTTGGGAGGCTAGGATATGAAGTTTGAAAATTGGGAGAAAGCTACCCCACGGACGAGACTACGAGTCGTGGTCAGTCCACACGACTCGTTAGGTCAGCCATGGGGTGGTGAGTAAGAAAGGAAAATAAGATGGAGGCAGTGCAATAGATGGGAGACCCCACAAGTCATTTTCAGCCCTCATGACTCATGGGGAGAGTTGTGGTTAACTAGTGAGGAAATGATCGGCTTTGAGGCAGTGTACCTAACAGGTGTTTACCACAAGTCGTGGTCACCACTAACAAGTCGTTGGGTTTCCCATGACGAACCCAGGTGACCAGATGACTAGTGTACTTCATGGATCAAACCCTGAGTCGTGGCCTTGGGCAACGAGTCGTTAGGTCCCTCGTTGGGACTACCTGGCAGTTATTCCCTGCGATTTTTCTAAGGGTGTTTCTGTAAATTCCTAGCCTCCTAAATCCTAAACTAAGTCATTTTGGGTATTTTAAAGGGAATTTAGAGGGGTTTAACGGCCTTACCCTCATTCTCACTATGATTATCAGAAATCCTATGCAAGTTTTAACTCAGAAGATCTCAAGCAAGGTCTAGGGTTCTTCATCCATTACAACAGTTCAAACTCACTTTTCTAGGGAATTTCTCTGTACATCCTAGCCCTGAATTTTTGAATGTGAAGAGAATCCATGTAAATTTACTTGAATCCACATAAAATGATGTATTTAATTATTTTAGTTATAGTTACATCAGTTCACGATTTATTGATGATTATTCCCACAAAGGTGAATTCTAGCCCTATAGACTTTTCAAATGTTATGAAATTTTTAGATATACCTCATTTACTTCATTTGGAATATTTTTCTATGTTAATTATAGTTATTTTTCCCCAGTTTGTGATTTGTCTAATGATAAATATTGTGAGATGAGAATCTAGCCCTATTCATTGTATTAGAAAATCTGGGACTCTACTCTAGTGCTTGAATATCAAGTTTTAGCTTGAATTTACAATGGTTGGGAAACCCATGTTGCTGGTAGTATTGAATCGAAATTATATTACTGTCAGTTCAGCTTTAGCAAGAATGTTAGAATACTTAGTGTCAGTTAGAAATGTCCGTTGATCTGTTTGACGACAGAACTTCCTGAGTTGCTGGTATCACCTCCCAGCTATCATAATTCGATTCAGAATCCATTTTACCGGTCCATTAGGCGGTCATGACACTTTATACTTATAGCTCTGACCAACCTTAGGACCCCAGTTCAGATTATAGTTTGTTCGTAGATGGTTACGACACTTCTAGATGAGCAGCTCTAACCGTTCTAGAACCAATTTCTGAATCTGGTCTGATAAGACTCTCAGAGTACTTTCAGTTATATATCCCTGACTAGTCTTGGGCCCCAATTTCGAGCTATCAGTTAGAATTCAGTTTAGGTTATCCATTGGGAGTAGGACTTAGCACCGAGCAGACCGGGATTCCAGCGCACCCACATTCCCAGAACTACATTTCCAACATAAGTTTCAGTATTTATTGGCCTGATTGGCCCATACGTTTGTGATCACCCAGCTCATTCCTTTATACCCTAGTAAGGTCTATTGGGTCCTACTTGTGGGGTGCATACATCGGACTCCACATCTAGCTCATGTGGTTACATGTCAGTTATAGACTCTCCCACTAGTCAATTCAATTCATCCTCTGTCCAGTTCAGTTTAGATCTATATTCCATAATTAGAACATTCTTTGACCATAAGATAGGGTCTTCTAGACCACCTCAGCATTTTAGTTATTTAGTTCAGTAGCAACAGTTGTTCATTGCATGTCTTTCAGTTCAGGATTTCTTTATTGTTTATTTCATTGTGTTATGTTCATCTCATTTACTCAATACATTCAAAGTACTAATGCATACTTTTATATTGTATTGTTTTATGATACAGTTGCAAGATAACAGTCTTAGCTTCGTTAGCTTGTTACTCCTCAAGGAAGTCAACTTTACAAGTCGGTGAGTCCTCATCTCCCGAGGACGAAGATTTCTTGCTCGAGCTGATGGGTGTTTGTCCCATCAGCTCATCAGACTTGGTGATTTCAGACTTAGATTCAGTTATAAGACTTAGTGGTTTTCTTACGGTCTTGTAGTTTTTTCTAATATCCTCTGTATTATTGAACAACTTTATTTCTTTCAAATATTTATATTTTTGCCTTAAATTTCTAGTGTATAAATTTCATGTTACTTAGAATGTAGTGTATGATAGATCAGGGGTTGACTCGGGGCCACTTGTGGCTCCATGTACCGTGTCTCGTCTAGGGTGTAGACACGGGGCATGACAAACTTAGTATCAGAGCACTAGGTTCAGAGTATCTTTGGATGTCTAAAAGCCGCATCGAGTGAAGTCCTCTTCATGGGTGTGAAGTGCGCCACACTTATGACGGGGAAGCTATGAGATGTCATTAGGAAACATCCCTTTATTTCATACTCCTTATCGTGCATTGAAATTCAGTTCAAGAAATTATTTTCCTAACTCGTGCTCTACTTCGTTTTAGTGAACTATGCCTCCACAACACGGCAATGGAAGAAGGGCCAGAAATGCCCAACGGACTACTCCACCAAGACCAGCGGCCCCACAGGATGATTCGGTATCAACCGTAGAATTTAGGGCGGCAATTCAGCTGCTCGCCCAGACTATGACTAATTAGGTGAACCAGCAGGTGGTTCCAATTAATAACAACGGGTCTGCAGTAGCTACTAGGGTGTGGGACTTTACCCGAATGAATCCTCCATCATTTCAGGGATCCAAGGTGGGGGAGGACACCCAAGAGTTCATAGATGAGATCAGGAAGATTACCCGTATAATGGGTGTCAACTCCTTCAAGAGAGCTGACCCGGCTGCCTACCAGCTAAAAAGGGTAGCCCAGGTCTGGTATGAGCAGCGGAAGGAGGGGTGACCAGCGGGAGTAGGACCAGTGGAGTGGGAGGAGTTCAGAATCGCTTTTCTGGATAGATTTTTCTTGAGGGAGCTAAGGGAAGCCTAGGTAGCGGAGTCTATGAACCTGAGGCAGGGGAATAGAACAGTGGAGAAGTATACTCTGGAGTTTACCAGGTTATCCAAATACGCTCCAGAGATAGTGGCCGAGCTGAGGGCTCGCATGGTGATATTTGTGAATGGGGTGTTAAACCTGGTCCTCAAGGTGTGCAGGACCGCAACGCTGATCAAAGATATTGACCTTTCTAGTTTGATGGTCTATGCCTAACAAATCGAGACTAAAAACTAAAGGACATGGAATGAAAGAATATGCGGGCTAGGACTGGCCAGTCAGATCATGGCCACCAGAGGTCAGGTGGTAGCAAACGCCCACAGCAGCAGTAGCAATAACAATAATAGTAGCAGAGGGCTCCAACGCCCAGCTCAGCCAGCGCCCCTACCTTTCGATCCCGCTAGGACCAGAGGGGTAGAGCATCTGGCTCTCAGTCTCAGAGCTACAGTGTCAGGAACAGATATCCACCTCGCCCCAAGTGCAGCAAGAACCACCCGGGAGAGTGTCATCAGGGTCGAGAGGGCTGTTTTGGCTGTAGATAGTTTGGGCATTAGCTTAGGGAGTGCCCGTCAACAAGGCGAGGGAGATCACAATCCACCACCTCAGCAGCTCCAGCAGGCCAACCAGCTTAATAGGCTAACACATTAGTTATGGAGGGTGGTTAATGCCAAAGCCGTTTTATGCATTATCAATTCTTCAGGACCAGGAGAACTCACCAGATGTGGTCACGGGTATGTTACATCTTTTCCACCTATATATATATGCTCTACTTGACCCGGGGGCCACACTATCAATCGTGACTCCCTACGTCACGGTTCAATTTGATATCAGCCCAGAAGTATTATCAGAACCCTTCTCAGTCTCCACCCCAGTTGGCGAGTCAGTTAGAGCCAGTCGGGTGTATAGAAACTGTCCAATCTCAGTCTACAATAAAGTCATTATGGCTGATCTTGTAGAGTTATACATGGTCGACTTAGGCCTCATTCTTGGCATGGATTGGTTACATTCTAGTTAGGCCTTAGTTGACTGCAGGACTAGGGTTGTCAAGTTTCAGTTCCTTGACGAACCAGTTCTAGAATGGTCGGGCAGTAGTTCAGCACCGAAGGGTAGGTTTATTTCCTATCCTAAGGCCAAGAAGCTTATTTTAAAGGGATGTATTTACAATCTAGTTCGGGTCAAGGATTCTAACTTTGAAACCCCAACAATCTAGTCAGTCCCTATTGTGAGAGAGTTTCTAGATGTGTTCCCCGAAGATCTTCTCGGAGTCCCTCCTGAACCGAAAATTAACTTCAGCACAGACCTTATTCTAGATACTCAGCCCATCTCCATCCCTCCTTGTAGAATGGCTCCGGCTGAACTTAAGGAGTTAAAGGAGCGGTTAAAAGATCTTATTGATAAGGGTTTTATCAGACCCAACATCTCTCTTAGGGGTGCTCCAATGCTATTCGTGTGAAAGAATGACGGTTCTCTCAAAATGTGTATCGAATATCGTCAGTTGAACAAGGTCATAGTCAATAACTATAATACCCTGGGAAGGCCAAAGAATAGACCTGGGAGTTTAATTTGAAAGTGCAGAAAACTGGCAACATATCACAACACGGACCATAGAATGACTCGTGGTATCAAACCATATGTCGTTGTATGCTGTCATTGGTTGGGGAAATCTTGGTGGTAGTGGAGACAACAAGAGGTATGATGACCTGTTGTGGGAAACAACGGGCTGTCCTTTGCAATCGTGGTTAGGATCAGCCTGGGCGAAAATGTAAACAATGGGAGACCCAACGATCTGTTAGGAGAAGCCAGGGGTCGTTGGTTGTGGTCGTGTTTTGAGGATTAAGTTTTCCAATAGAATTGATGGGGGGAAACAACGATCCATTATTTGTGGTGATGTGTCGTGGTGTGACTCGTTAGAAAATGAGATGCCAAGGTTCAGGGGACTAACCACGGATGATGTAATGAGTCATGGGTTGGAGGTATGAGTCATCCTATCGACCCTTTGTTTGGATCCGAGACTAGGTCATCAGCAATTCATTCCACGAGAGACACGACGGGTTGTGGTGGGCTCCAATGACCCATTGGTGTTGTCCGTTGGTTCCATCTAGCCAATTTTCAAGACAGGTTCATTAAGCATATTTTTGACATTTTCATGATATAAGGCCCTAAACTATGTCATTTTGGCTTGGGAAAGCTTGATTTTTAATATAATAAACTTTTCTAAACTCCCATTCATGCATGCAAGGATTTTGACAAATGATCTAAGGGGAGATTTCAAGCTTTTCACCTCAATTCCTTAAATTTCATTCTTGGGCTTTTGAGGAGGGTTAGAAGTTGATAATCCAAGGTATTTAAGGTCTTCAATGGGTGGATTCTTCCACACCCATGCTTCTTCTCTATTAATTACTAAAAATTTACTTAAAAACTCATGGGATTTAATATTCTGTTTGCATAAAATTTAATGATTTAATTATGGGTCTTGTGATATTGAAACCTTATCATTATCTACTAATTTTGATCAACTTTTTGAGCTCTAAATTTTATATTAATATGGCTGATATTGAATTTAAGCTCAATTATGCATGCCCATGATAAACGGATTTATGATCCATTGACTCATTGATGTTTTTGATAAGCCCAACATGTATTATGAATTAAATCACAAAAATATTATGTTATCTATTATGATATTATGGAAATTTAAACTATATGCATGATATACAAGTATATATGTGTTTTACTGAGCATAAATTGGGTTTTGGATGCCTCACGGGCCTCAAACCATGGCTAGTTCACGTATGTTCAAGAATGTTTACGATTATCATGATTTGACTAGCCCATGAACTCATGTATGTACTATTATGAGCATTATATATGTTTTGGGAGTAGTATCGAACACAAAGTAGGTTCGGGCCGTAGGTTAAGTCCTGGATCTCATGAACAAGTGTCACCATAGGCATGATGGAACCCATTCATGTTTGTCCTTGGCCCAAATGGCCCTTTTAATGTGTGATCACGCCCTTCATGGTTCCTACCCTTGGCAAGGTATGAACACCCTCCTGAATAGGGTTACAAGTTGGGCTTCATGTGTGCTCATATGGGGTATGTAGGTTAAGAGAATATTCCACTATTCCTCATGATTTATGCATGTTATGATTATTTATGTTGGCTCAAGTTATGTTAAGCAATGTTCTTCTCTTATGATTATGACTATGTTTATCTTATGAATGTTTTGGAAACCTTGAGCCGTATACTATGTTATAATGATTTATGATACGAGCATGTTGTCCTACTCTTATGACCATTTATGAGTTTCATACATGTTTTAAATGTCCGCTTTACTT
This sequence comes from Datura wrightii, assembly GCA_035772735.1. Lineage (NCBI taxonomy): Eukaryota > Viridiplantae > Streptophyta > Magnoliopsida > Solanales > Solanaceae > Datura > Datura wrightii. The sequence goes on from JASDFA010000018.1 coordinate 154,771,739, forward strand.
ACCTTGCATTGTTAGTACATTCCACATACTGATCGCATACTTTCTATGTTGTATTGACTCATGATGCAGGTCCCAGTTCTCAAGCTCATCCTTACCCATAGATTGATTCGGACTTGCTCACTGCGTACTTGGTGAGTCCTTATGTTCCAAGGGCTACATGTTCACACTCTATGTTATTCCTTTAGTTTTTTGATATTGGATTAGTTGGGGAGTTTTCCCATCAATCCGCCTTTCATGTTTATAGGCTTATCAGACTAAAAAGTTATATTCCACTGTATTGTATAAGTATTGTACTATTTTCCCTTATGTTATATGATTACGTTCTCTATGCTATGTCTTCTTCTCAAGTGATTGAATTAGATGTATGCTCATGTCATGGGTCGACTTGGGGTCTCTCAAGGCTCCTTGTCCCATGTCTACAATCAGGGTGTACGTTTGGGTCGTGACAAACTTGGTATCAGAGCTATAGGTTTATATGTCCTAGGGAGTCTGAATGCCGTGCTAAGTAGAATCCTTTTCATGTGTACGAAGCACTCCACACTTATGACCAAGAGGGTACTAGACGTTTAGGAATGTTCCCTTCTTTCATGATCTATGTCATGCGATGAACCTCCTTTACTCCTCTAATTCATGTTATTCACGTTTGCCGAATCATGTCTCCACACCAAGTAAATTATAGGAGGAACAGTAATGGTGATGATCAGACGGTTCCAATGATGGAGAGCATCAGCCAGCTCAACCCGTTCATGAGGAGCACATACCAGAGCTAGCCGCCCACATTGAGTTAAGGGCGGGGATTCAGATGTTGGCACAGGGCATGAAAGCTCAGGTCCAGAATTAGACTATGGCACATTATCTACAAAAAGGGAACGCGACAGCTGCTAGGGTGAGGGACTTTTTGAGGATAAGCCCTCCTGTGTTCACGGGGTCAAAGGTAGACAAGGACCCACATGACTTTTGATCTTGGGCAGATTTATATGCCCAAGTGATACTCAAACGTATCATTTTCGCCTTGTTTGTTGTGCAATGTGTATACATTTTCATGTAATTGGTAATAAAATGTGAATTTATACTAACCAACATGATTAGCATTGTTTTGTAGGTAAAACATGATTTTGAGGTGCTAAAATGCATGTTGGAACAATATCGGAGTTGGACTTGGATGCGAGCACGGAAAAGACATTGGAATGCGCAATGTAAAGGGGCTCCGTGATGGAGCCATGCCACGCTACCATCGCGGAGGTACACTGCCTGTAGGGTGATTTAATTGGCAATTTCCAGTGAAGCCTCGCGACAGCTCCGTGGCACGGAGATAAGCCTCCACGTTGGCCTCCGTGCCACGTTGAGGCTATATTCCCGGACCCTGGATTTCCAGTAAGGGTCCGCGTCCACGCCGTGTCACGGAGGTAGTGCTCCACGTTGGCCTCCGTGACACGTTGCTTGTTATTCCGGGAAAAATTCCCAATAGTATAAATAGAACACTTAGGCTTATTTTTAGAAAATGTAGACTTGGTGGAGCAAGGACGTGGGTTAGAGGCAGTTGAGGAACGAAAAAGCTAAGGGTTTTTCTCTCTTTCTTTCTTCTTTCAATCAATTGTTTGTATGATTAACACTTGTTTTAGGATGATTAATCCACAAATGAGTGGTTGATTCTCTTCCTTGCTGAGGTTGTGAACAATGGTGATGAAGTTTGATTGTTAATTGTATGGTTTTTCATCTTCTTCTTCCATGTTGTTCTATTAATTATTGTTTCTACTGCATTAGTGTGTGGCCGACATTAATGTACATCTAAAAAGTCCAATTTCACTCGAGAGAGCAAGAAATTGGAAAGTTGTGAATTAATAGGGTATTGTTCTTAACTTGATTTGGGAAAATTGGGTTTTGATGTGCTTTCCTGATAGAAATATACTTGAAAGCCGTATTAGTCAATTTAGAAATCGGAATTGTATTGCTAGGTTATAAATTGCATTTGATAACAGAAATGTAGACGAATGGTTTATGATTCTAAAGTGAGATTAAATACGAGAGTTTTAATCTCTAGGCTAACGTTCTTGGCTAGCAACATGAAGAGAAGAATAACCAAATTATGATTATAATCAAATTCATTACTTGTTCTTAACCTTGGCATGCTCATATCCATAGTTTCAATTCAAAGTAAATATTTGTTAATAGTTTTAGTATATAAGTTATAAACAAAATTATTTAACTTTTGGTTACGTTGTTGTCAGCATAATTAGAAGTAAAGCTAGAATATAGTATAGTTAAGCAATTTCACTTATCCAGAGTCTCCTTGGTTCGATACTTGGCTTAGTTAGTCACTTTATTACTTGTTTGACCACGTGCACTTGCGTGTCGGTTTTTACCTATAACCAAACCAGCCGAACAAGTTTTTGGCGCCGTTGCCGTGGAGACTAGGAAATTGGTGAAATTGTGTTAAGTGTAAATTTACTGTATTTTTGTTTTATTTTCTTAAGTGTTGACAACTTGGTCTTAGCCTGTATTTTGCAAACTTGATTTCTATGAACACTGGCAAAGGACAAGGAGCTGGTGGAATCTTATATAGAGCCTGAACGTGAATTTCATAGTAAACGCAGAGAAGCTCTACAAAAGAAGCTGCAGTTGCCCAGACAGTCTATTGTGGAGCAACAAAATCCACCAGTTGTGAGGGCAGTGTTAGTGCCCGACGAAGCAGCAGCAAGGCCGGTTCGCGAGGTGGCAATCCCACATGCCAACAATGTACATTCTAGTATCCGCAAACCAGAGCCTGGAGGGAGGTTTGAATTAAAGCAGAACATGGTGCAACTTTTGCACACAAGCGGGCAATTTACCGGTCTCCCTCATGAAGACCCACAACAACATCTCCAGAATTTTTTGGAGATAAGTGACACTTATATACCCGCTGGAGTGTCACCTGATTATATTCGGCTCACCCTATTTCCGTTTTCCTTACTTGGTGAAGCCAAGAGGTGGTTAAAAGCTGAACCACCAAATTCAATATCAACGTGGGATGATCTTGCACGGAAGTTTTTGATAAGATTTTTTCCCTCTGGTAAAACAGCCAGACTTAGAAGTCAAATTCTAAGTTTCAAAAAGAGGGAGCGAGAAAATTTATATCAAGCCTGGGAAAGATTTAAATCCATGTTGCGAGACTGTCCTCATCATCATCAGTCCAATGAGGTGTTGGTACACACATTTATTGAGGGTTTGGAACCCCATACTAAAATTTTGTTAGACTCAGCAGCTGGAGGGCAAGCGCTGGAAAAGACATATGAGGAGCTGTACACTTTGCTCAACTGAATTTCACAGGGCAATCCAGAATGGAATGCAGATTCATCTCGAGGTGGAGCAAGGAAAGCAGCAGGAGTGCTTGAAGTGGATGGATTTACAGCTATCGCTGCACAGATAGCTGCCTTGCAGAATCAGTTAAACAACCACTTCAGCAATATGAACTTGAACCAGCCTTCAGCTTCAGTCAATGCGGTCCAGCAAATGTGGTGTGAAGTGTGTGGTAGCAGTGAGCACTCAGCTGAGTGCTGTGGAGCAAACCCAGATTCGGTTAACTTTGTGGGCAATGCACAAAGAAATCAGCAGCAGTTTGGTAGTGGCTACAACTCAAATTGGAGGAACCATCCAAATTTTTCGTGGGGTAGCAACAACCAACAAGGCCAAAGTTTGGGTCAGGGTATGCACAGGAATCAAGGAGGGCAACAGAACTACCAATCTCAATTCAGAAATCACAATGCCCCTCCTCCACCACCATCACCTACCATTGAAGAAATGTTCAAGACCATGATCGCTAATCAGGCGCAATTGCAGGCTGACTATGTTAAATTGGCAGCCGAAGTGAAAAACAATCAATTAGTGACCAAGGCTCTTGAGTATCAATTTGGGCAATTTGCTAGTGCCCAAAACACAAGGCCCAGAGGAGGACTGCCTAGCGACATTGATCCTAATCCGAAGCAGGTAAATGCGGTGACCACGAGGAGTGGTTTGCAGTTGAAGGAGGTGGAGCCGGAAAGACCGCCTCAAAAGTCAGGAGCAGCAGATGTTGAGGAGGAACAAAGTTCTGATAGGGGGAAGACCAAAGAAGCAGAAGCAGAAAGACCTCCACCCCCGTTCCCTCAACGACTCAAGAAACACAAAGAGGAGGCGTGTTTCAAGAAATTTATGGAGGTGCTTAAACAGGTACATGTTAATTTACCTCTTGTTGATGTCTTGCAGGGAGTGCCAAAATATGCCAAATATATTAAAGACATCGTGGCCAACAAAAGTCGTCTGACTGAGTATGCCACGGTAGCTTTGACAGAGGAATGCACTTCCCGAATTCAAAATAGACTGCCCACGAAGCTGAAAGATCTTGGAAGTTTTACTATACAGCTGACTATTGGGCAGAGTATCCGAGCTCGTGGATTATGTGACTTGGGGGCGAACAAAAATCTGATGCCATCTTCGGTATTCAGAAAGTTAGGTCTGGGGAGTCCTAGACCTACAACCGTAATCTTGCAGCTAGCAGACAGATCCTTAGCTAGGCCGGATGGCATTGGGGAGGATGTGCTTGTGCAAGTGGGATCCCTCATTTTTCCGATCGATTTTATTGTTCTGGATTTTGAATCAGATGCTGAAGTCCCATTTATTTTGGGACGACCCTTTTTGCCAACCGGAAAAGCATTAATCGACGTGGCTGCGGGTCAACTTACAATGCGAGCACATGACAAGGTAGAAGTGTTCGATGTGTACCAAGCACCAAAACTCCCGATTGTAAATGAGGAACTCTCGCTAATCAATGTGATTGATCATGGGAAGGCTAATCAAATGAGTGAATCCCGAGAGTTGATAGGAAGACCACCTGATAAGGTTGAGCACTACTGGGGGGAGGACAATGATCGTGAAAAATCGTCCATCACCCTAGTAGATAAGTGAGCATAAAGGACGTCGAGCCGCTACGGTAAACCAGGCGCTGCACGGGAGGCAACCCGTGAAAAATATTTTTTTTCTTCTTTTGTTTAGTAAAGTGTAAATAGTTTTATTTTAATTTTCTCTTTCTTGATTTAGTATAAAAATTTTTGTTTTAGTTAGTATTCTTCATTTTAGTTAGGGAAATCTATTAATCTAACAAATTTTGTTAGTGAGGTGATTTTCAGGTCAACTGGGGAAAAATATGCATGGAATCTGGAAGGGGAAGGCAAGGTATGAAAAAATGAATAAAATGATGAGACAGTGCACTAGAGCGTTGGCTCCGTGTCACGTAGGAGGGGCTCCGCGTTACCCTCCGTGACACGTTGACGGTTTAATCTGGAATTTAAAAAAAAATTCCAGTGAGCCATCACGTTAGCTCCGTGTCACGGAGGAGGGGCTCCGCGTTACCCTCCGTGACACATTGCCCTATATTTAGTGCCGGGTCACACCAGTTTGCCGGGTGACCCGCGTGTTTTTCTTCTTTTTAACCCCGATTTTTGCCCTTTTTTCCTTCATTTTCTCTCTTCTCCACGACCAAACACCTAGATTCCCTCTCCCAACCAACGTGCCACGTTACTAAGAAACCAATTTGTCAAGTTTCTTCGGTTATTCAACGTAAAGGTATGTTTCCCTCGTTTCTCTCAAGTTTTTATCGATTTTAGTCAAAATTGAGCATGGGAGGTGAGATAAATCACCATAAGTAGCAATTTAGCATGATATTGAATTATTCTTTGATTGATAGATGTTCAGAATGTTGTAATTAGCATTTGAACATGTCGATTGCGTGAATGATTCGAATGTGATTGTAAAATAGAATTCTAGGGCTTGGGTTATTGAAATCGAATTGGGTAACTTGCTAAATTGGTGAATTATCTGCCGGGGTGTGTTTGTGAATTGAGATAGTCGTTGTAAATATTGTTAGAGTGTAAAAGACGACGAATTCTCGGGTTTTGGGAAAAGGTAAAAATTGTTCAAATTGGTTTGATTATTTGGATTCGTATGTATATAGAATTTTTGTCGTTGTTTTTTTTTGTTGTTTTCGTTGCTAAGTGCGATGGTTGAATTGCTAGCGATAGTAGGATTGGGATTAGCTATATGAAGTCTGAGTAGTACGCTAAAAGTTATGTTGTCAAAATTTTTTGTGAACGCACTAAGCAATGAATTGTATAGTTGTTTGTTTTGGTGTAAATAAAGTAATCCTTGCCGTAGTATCGTAAAGCTAGCTAAGGACTAAGTGTGGGGTAAACTAAGTTTAACCCGACCTTAGCCGAAGTTAACATGTATTTAGCTTGACATTGTGCTTGTTTATTTTGTTGACAGGTACAATGGCGAGTAGGCAGGATAAGGGTAAAGGTGCTTCTACTTCAGGCACCGGGAGAAAACGCATGAGATTGGGCACAGCAGTCCCAGCTGTTCCGCGCGGCCAGCGCCGCCAATACGGAACGAGGTGGGTGACCGATGAAGGGAAGAAGTGGTACGCTAAACATAAAGAAAATAAGTACTTCCCTGAGGAGCATATTGCACGGGAACCACTAGCACAGGAGTTCCCCCGTATTGTGCAAAGGATCGAGGCAGCTGGGCTCAGCTTTATATTTCAGGAGCCCAAGGAGTGCAACCTACATTTAGTCCGAGAGTTCTATGCAAATTGGAACCCGACCATCAGAAGCCACACAATAAAAATCAGAGGGCAGATTGTCACTCTGGAACCCCAGCAATTAAATGCCATCATTGGAGCGCGGGACACAGACGCCCACATTCTCCGCCAGCTGAACGTCACCCCACCATACGCCGACATCAGACGCACCTTGTGTGGGGCTCGATCCACAGCCCGATGGAGCAGACATAAGGAGAGGGGTTACCACCAGACTCTGCCTTATTCGCAGATGAACAGGGAGGCCAGAATATGGCTGAAAATAGTGTGTTCGTGCTTAATCCTGGGGGTTCACATGACGGATGTGACCCGGGACCGTGTCTGCCTGGTGTATGCCCTTATGAAAGGGCTGGAGATTAATGTTGGGGCGGTCATCATATCCGCCATGAAGAGAGCCCGACTACACCAGGGCCACAGATATGGGTTCGGCGGACTCATCACCACCTTTCTCCGGGGCCTCGACGTCGAGGAAGAGGCATTGGATTACATCCCGCAGTTGGAGCGGAGGGCCCTTGATGTGACAAAAACTAAGGCCCCCGACACCACACACGGGCCAGTGCTGACACTGGGCGAGCGACATGCTCGTGACGATCAGTACATGGCTCGAATGTTTGGTATGCAAATGCTTCAGCTCCGGATTGGTGGGAGACCAGCCACGGAGGATGAGTTATGGCAGTTGGAGCTGGATTACCCATTTGGCGAGAACGCCAGAGCTTTGTGCCGAGTGGGACCAGCCTTCGTTGAGCCCACTGACGATGATGTCCCCATGGACGAGGAGACACGTCGGGAGGACTCCGATGTGGAGTCCGATGACGACGAGGGAGGAGACTCGGACATGGGCAACGAGGCAGCAGCACCAGATGAAGAAGTCGAATATTTCGACTGATCAGGGAGTTCCACCACCCGAAATTTTTGTGATTTTTAATTTTTGTGAACATTGGGGACAGTGTTCGATTTAAGTGTGGGGTGGGCAGTAGTTAGATGCTGGGACCTAGGCTAATCTGCTGTATGTTCTTCCTTTGTTTTGCATGTATGTTTTTTTATGTTTCCCTGTGGTTGTGAACTGATTTGTGTTGTATCTGTATATATTTTTGTGGTAAATGATGTGTGTTTCGAAAGGTTGTGGTTGCCAGTGTAAATTTTGTAAATTTTGTAAATATTTTGTTTTCTTTATCGAAATGATCGATAATTTTAAAAATTGTGTGAAAATATTTTGTACATATTAAAATATTTTGTAAATACTTTTCCATCGAAATGATCGATGTGTTGCAAAATTTTTCGATTTTTATTTTTGGGTTTCTCGAAGTTTGTTTTCGGTTCTTTTACCGAGAATAGTCCCATTGAACCGATGTCATAGTTAGTGACCGTTCCCTATGATGGATGGATGAAGACCATCTTAAGGGAAATGTAGTCGGTAGGAGTAGTGATTTTAATTTATTTTAAGTTTTTTTCTTTGGTGGATTGCATCACTGAACCTGTAGTTACTATCTGGTTGTGAAATTTTGGTTGCGTGTTGTAACTGATATTCAAAATGTAAAAGTGATTCGTTTGAAAGCATGCAATTTTGTAAATATGTTGAGCTACCTAGGCTGTAGAATTTGATTCGGTGTGATTGAGGCTTAAATTTTGAATTCATGTAATTGGTTAATTAAAGAGTCTGTGAATGCATCTTGAATCGAGCATGTGCATGAAGTGTGAAGTGAGGTATTGTTATTCCATGCTATTGTGAAGCGTCTAGAACTCGCCTGGTGTGTGTACAAAATGAAATGAAGGAGATGTAGTGTTAGAAAGGATGTAGGCATTTCTTTGTTTTTAACCGAGAGTTTCTATTTTTTTCTTGTCATACTCTCATTTTTTTGTGACTGTATACCCTAGTCAGCCCATTGAGCCTTTAGCCAATTCTTTCTTTCTTTTGTCCAAAAATGTATAAACTAAGCTTTATTCTTTCTTTTCATTAGCCGTAAAGTCTATACAAAACTCTTAAGCGCTTAAGAAGAAAAGAAAAACTTTTTTTCCCAAAGTGTCAAAGAGTGAGAAGGGTGAAAAGAAAAAGAAAAGCAGAGTGAGGAAAGAAAAGAAAAAGGTGGAGGGTGCACTCATCATAATTAAATGATATTGAGGGTACATGAAAACCCTTTGTGTTGTGTCAAATGTGTTTGATGAACTGGGCAGTACGAAAGTAAACAAGCATGAATTGGATGATGAAAAAAAGAAAAGAGAGAAACAATGTCATGAGTTGATGGGAATGTGTTGAAAAGGCGCTTAAGGATGCTAGTGACTATTATTGGCTAATCCAATATATACTAGTTCCATAGCTTCCATTACAACCCATTAAAGTCCTACTTGATCTTACATCGCATTTCCTTATATTAGTGGAGTAATACACTATGGGCAAGCCTATGGGTCATGACATGATGCATGTGAATTCTTTTGGGAGAGAGAGTGAAATTAATTTCTACATGCCCCTACTTGAATGTTTGTGTGCTGCATGAACATAAAGGGGAAGATTCTCTTGAGTTGTGAGGGCACATGCTTGATGAAAGATTGATTTTGGTGTCGGATATCTTGATTAGCTGATTCGCATGAGTTTGCCGATATCGAGGGTCGATTCTTAAAGTCTAGGATGTCTTGATGTATTAAAGGTCATTGCATTGTTAAGACCATGCATGTTTTCTTGATGATTTGCAAAAATTGAATAATCGGTATGACCGTAGCGTAAATTGTCGCACCATAGTGGCGAAGGTTGGGATGTAATTTGCATGAGTTGTGTATGTGTTGTTCGAGGACGAACAAGGATTTAAGTGTGGGGTAAGTGATCTTGGGCAGATTTATATGCCCAAGTGATACTCAAACGTATCATTTTTGCCTTGTTTGTTGTGCAATGTGTATACATTTTCATGTAATTGGTAATAAAATGTGAATTTATACTAACCAACATGATTAACATTGTTTTGTAGGTAAAACATGATTTTGAGGTGCTAAAATGCATGTTGGAACAATATCGGAGTTGGACTTGGATGCGAGCACGGAAAAGACATTGGAATGCGCAATGTAAAGGGGCTCCGCGATGGAGCCGTGCCACGCTACCATCGCGGAGGTACACTGCCTGGAGGGTGATTTAATTGGCAATTTCCAGTGAAGCCTCGCGACAGCTCCGTGGCACGGAGATAAGCCTCCGCGTTGGCCTCCGTGCCATGTTGAGGCTATATTCCCGGACCCTGGATTTCCAGTAAGGGTCCGCGTCCACGCCGTGTCACGGAGGTAGTGCTCCGCGTTGGCCTTCGTGACACGTTGCTTGTTATTCCGGGAAAAATTCCCAATAGTATAAATAGAACACTTAGGCTTATTTTTAGAAAATGCAGAATTGGTGGAGCAAGGACGTGGGTTAGAGGCAGTTGAGGAACGAAAAAGCTAAGGGTTTTTCTCTCTTTCTTTCTTCTTTCAATCAATTGTTTGTATGATTAACACTTGTTTTAGGATGATTAATCCACAAATGAGTGGTTGATTCTCTTCCTTGCTGAGGTTGTGAACAATGGTGATGAAGTTTGATTGTTAATTGTATGGTTTTTCATCTTCTTCTTCCATGTTTTTCTATTAATTATTGTTTCTACTGCATTAGTGTGTGGCCGACATTAATGTACATCTAAAAAGTCCAATTTCACTCGAGAGAGCAAGAAATTGGAAAGTTGTGAATTAATAGGGTATTGTTCTTAACTTGATTTGGGAAATTTGGGTTTTGATGTGCTTTCCTGATAGAAATATACTTGAAAGTCGTATTAGTCAATTTAGGAACCGGAATTGTATTGCTAGGTCATAAATTGCATTTGATCACAGAAATGTAGACGAATGGTTTATGATTCTAAAGTGAGATTAAATACGAGAGTTTTAATCTCTAGGCTAATGTTCTTGGCTAGCAACATGAAGAGAAGAATAACCAAATTATGATTATAATCAAATTCATTACTTGTTCTTAACCTTGGCATGCTCATATCCATAGTTTTAATTCAAAGTAAATATGTGTTAATAGTTTTAGTATATAAGTTATAAACAAAATTATTTAACTTTTGGTTACGTTGTTGTCAGCATAATTAGAAGTAAAGCTAGAATATAGTATAGTTAAGCAATTTCACTTATCCAGAGTCTCCTTGGTTCGATACTTGGCTTACTTAGCCACTTTATTACTTGTTTGACCACGTGCACTTGCTTGTCGGTTTTTACCTATAACCAAACCTGCCGAACAACTTTATTGAGAAAATTCTGAAGATCACCTAGGTTATGGGGTGAATAATAGGGAATGGTGTTGATTTGGACTCCTATCAGCTCAAGGGGGTAGCACATATATAGTTCAAGTAATGGGAAGGTGCTAGGATAGCGGGTGCAGGCCCGATAGGTTGGGATGAGTTCCACACCATGTTCATGGATCAATTCTTCCCTCAAGAGATGAAGGAGTTCAAGGCATCTGAGTTTGTGAATTTGAAGCAGGGCAACATATCAGGCCAGGAGTATGCCTTGAAGTTCACTTGGCTATCTAAATATGCTTCGGAGTTGGTGGCGGATCAACGGGCTTGGGTAAGCCACTTTGTGCATGGAGTAGTAGATTACTTAGATAAGGATTACCGGATTGCCATGCTACACAAGGACATCGACTTTCCCCGCATTGTATTACATGCCCAGAGATGGAGTAGGTCTATAGGAGGCAGAGAGAGGCCAAGAGCACTAGGACCGACAGCTACGCGATTTCTCAGGCCAAGTCAGGAGGTGATTCACGTCAGCAGTCCCAGCACAGGTCCACTGCTCCAGCTCCATCATCAGCTAGCACGCCGTCGAAGTTTAGAGGGGACCAGAGGAGCTGGGCTACAAGCTCGAGGGATCATGGTAGCATGCATATGGAGCAAACTTTCCCAGCTTGTGCGAGATGTGGAAATAATAATCCCGGGAGGTACCTGGTTGGTATGGATGCTTGTTTCGGATGTGGAAAACCCAGGCACAGGATCAGAGATTGCCTTATAGCCAGCTCTACCGCTCCAATAACACGACCCCCTCAGAAGGGTGCCTCAACTAGTTCGGCAGGTGGTCAGCACCGAAACGGGTTTTATGCCCTAGTGCCTCACCAGGAGAAGGAGGCTTCGCCAAATGTGGTCATGGGTATGTTGCATGTCTTCCATATTGATGCTTTTGCTTTGTTAGATCTAGGAGCTACCTTGTCTTTTGTGACCCCTTACATTTCTAGTTGTTTTAGAGTTAGTCCTGAAATTCTATCATAACCATTCTCAGTATCTACTCCAGTCGGTGAATCAGTTGCAGTTAGGCGAGTATATAGAGGTTGCCCCATTACAGTGTTGCATAAGGTTACCTCCGCGGATTTAGTAGAATTGGCCATGACTTATTTTGACATCATTTTGGGTATGGATTGTTTGTTTTCATGTTATTCTTTGATTAATTGTAGGACCCCTGCAGTGGAATTTCGATTTTCAAGTGAGTCAATTTTGGAATGGAAGGGTAATTCAGTTGTATCAGCTGGTCAGTTTATTTCATATCTGAAGGCCAGAAGATGATCTCTAAGGGTTGCATGTACCACCTTTTCAGGGTTAAGGATGTAGAGTCTATGACCCCGACTATTCAGTTAGTTCCAATGGTGTGTGAGTATCCGGAGGTTTTTCTCGATGATTTACCAGGTGTTCCGTTGGAAAGGTAAATTGATTTCAGAATTTATCTACTGCCTGATACGCAACCTATCTCTATTCCTCCTTATAGGATGGCCCCAGTTGAGTTAAAAGAGTTAAAGGAACAGTTGAAGGACTTGTTGGATAAGGGTTTCATTAGACAGGGAAAGTCTCCATGTGGCGCACCGGTTCTATTTGTTCAGAAGAAGGATGGATCCCTTCGAATCTGTATTGATTATTGGAAACTTAATAAGGTTACCGTCAAGAACAGGTACACCTTTCCCAGGATTGATGATTTATTTGACAAGCTCCTGGGTGTCTGGTGTTTCTCGAAGATAGATCTCAGGTCTGGGTTTCACTAGCTTAGAGACCGGGAGAGTGATATCCTAAAGACAGCCTTCAGGACCCGATATGGCCATTATGAGTTTATAGTTATGTCATTTGGACTAACCAATGCTTCTACAACTTTTACGGATCTAATTAATAGGGTATTCAAGGAATATTTGGACATGTTCGTGATAGTGTTCATTGATGACATCCTTATATACTCCTGGAGCGAGGAGGAGCATGCCGCTCATTTGAGAATAGTACTTCAAACCCTCAAGGATCGTTAGTTATATGCAAAGTTTAGCAAGTGTGAATTTTTCCTGGACTCGATGGCATTTCCGAGCCATGTAGTGTCGAGTGAGGGCATAAGGGTGGATTCTAAGAAAATCAAAGTGGTGATGAATTGGCCTAGACCGGTGAAACCTTCAGAAATTCAAAGTTTCTTGGGCCTAGCAGGCTACTACCGAAGGTTTGTTGAGGGTTTATCATATATTGTGGCACCTTTGACCAAGTTGACTCAGAAAAATATAAAGTTCTAATGGTTAGAGGATTGTGAGAAAAACTTCCAGGAAATGAAGACCTGACTCAGTTCAGCACCAGTGTTGACTTTACCCGAGAATACTGATGGATTTGTTGTGCATTGTGATGCTTCCATAGTCGGACTGGTATGTGTGTTGATGCAATGAGGGAAGGTGATAGCATACGCTTCTCGACAGTTAAAGGTTCATAAAAAGAATTACCCGACCCATGATCTTGAGTTGGCCGCGGTGGTGTTTGCACTGAAGATATGGAAACACTACTTGTATGGGGTTCACATGGACATGTTCACTGATTACAAGTGCTTGCAATATGTGTTCACATAGAAAGATCTCAATCTTCGGCAAAGGAGTGGTTGGAGTTGCTAAAGGACTACGATATGAGTGTCCTTTACCACCCGGGCAAGGCTAATGTGGTTACGGATGCACTTAGTAGGCTCTCTATCGAGTGTGTGTCCCACGTGGATGAGGGAAGGAAGGAGTTGGTGAGAGATGTCCACCGACTTGCAAGGTTAGGGATTAGATTGATCGACTCAACCGATGGCGGCATTGTTGTGCAGAATGGGTTAGAATCATCCTTGGTGGTCGATGTCAAATCTATGCAAGACGAGGATCCGATTTTGAGAAGGCTAAAGGAAGCGGTGCGGAGTCAAAAGATGGAGGTTTTCTCCCAAGGGGGAGATGGTGTCCTTCGATACCAGGGTCAACTATGTGTTCCGGACGTTGATAATTTGAGAGTCCGGATATTGCATGAGTCACATGGTAACAGATATTCCATCCATCTGGGATCCACGAAGATGTATTGGGACTTGAGGGAAATCTATTGGTAGGATGGTATGAAGAAAGATATCACAGAGTTCGTAGCCAAGTGTCCAAACTGTCAGCAAGTGAAGGTCGAGCACCGCAGGCCAGGAGGTGTACTTCAGGATATTAGCATTCCCACTTGGAAGTGGAAAGAGATTAATATGGATTTTATTATAGGCCTACCTCGTACTGGCCGACACTATGATTCCATTTGGGTGGTGGTAGACAGGTTAACAAAGGCTACATGCTTCCTACCGGTCAAGACCATGGATTCAATGGATGATTATGCCAAGTTGTATATTTTGGAGTTGGTTTGACTTCATGGAGTTCCATTGTCTATTAATTCAGACCGAGGTACTTAGTTTACCTACTTGTTCTGGCGGTCTTTTCAGAAGGGACTTGGGACTTAAATTAAGCTCAACACAACATTCCATCCGCAAATGGATGACCACGAGGAACGAACAATCCAGACTCTTAAGGATATGTTGAGGGCATGTGTTATGGATTTTAAAGGTAGTTCGGATGATCATTTTCCCTTGATTGAGTTTTCTTATAGTAACAACTATCACTCTAGTATCCAAATGACATCATTTGAGGCCCTCTATAGGTGGAGGCATTGATCTCCCATCGGATGGTTTGAGGTTTGTGAGGAAGCTATGATAGGGCCAGATGCGGTTCACGAGGCGATGGTGATGGTCCAATTGATGAGGGACCGGTTGAAAATCGCTCAGAGTCATCAAAAATCGTATGCTGATATGAGGAGAAGAGATTTGGAGTTTGATGTGGACGATTGAGTATTTCTAAAGGTATCTCCCATGAAGGGAGTCATGCAGTTTGGAAAGAAAGGGAAACTTAGTCCCTGCTATGTTGGTCCCTACCGGGTTGTGAGGGGAGTTGGTAAGGTGGCATATGAGTTGGACTTGCCATCGGAGTTATCTTCAGTTCATCCCATCTTTCATGTGCCACTTTTGAAAAAGTGTTTGGGTGATCCAGCGGTAGAAAACATTTGAGTAAAAGACAGCCTCAGTTATGAAAAAATCCCCGTTGAAATCTTGGATAGTCAGCTTCGGAAGTTGAGGAACAAAGAAGTAGCTTAAGTTAAGGCTTTATAGAGAAATCATCATGTTGAGGGAGCTACGTGAGAAGCCGAAGCAGATCTAACCACATTTGTTCTCTACCAACTTAGTTTCGACTTGAGGTATCAGTTCTACTCTACGATCCTATTTAGTTTTCATGTTTAGTTCATGTGTTCAAGTTTCTTTTATGTGTATGATTGTGTATGTGAAACATGAGATCAGTTCAACTATGTGGTTTGGTTTGGAGGTAGTCATTCGGTGAAAATTTCTATTAAAATGATCAGTATATGGCTATGATAAATTGTATGTTTCTGTTTGCTGCTTGTTTCCCACATTCGAGGATGAATATTTCCAAGAGGGAGATATTGTAATACGACATGAAGGCCTAAGAATAGAACCAGGAGTTTAATTTGAAAAGTGCAAAAAACAGGAAAAATATCACAACATGAACCACAGAATGACTTGTCTTATCAAACAACGAGTCGTTGTATGCTGACGTTGGTTGGGGAAATGTTGGTGGAAGTGGAGACAACGAGAGGTATGATGACTCGTTGTGGGATACAACGGGCCATCCATTGCAATCGCGGTTAGGATCAGGCTGGGGGACAGTGTAAACAATGGAGACCCAACGAACCGTTAAGAGAAGCCACGGGTCGTTGGTTGTGGTCGTGGTTGGAGGATTAAGTTTTCCAGTAGACTTGATTGGAGGAAACAACGATCCGTTTTTTGTGGTGATGGGTCGTGGCATGACCCGTTAGAAGATGAGATGCCAGGGTTCACGGGACTAACCACAGACGATGTAACGAGTCATGGGTTGGAGGTACGGGTCGTCCTGTCAACCCGTTGTTTGGATCCAAGACTAGGTCATCAGCAATTCATTCCACGAGAGACACAACAGGTCGTGGTGGGTTCAAACGACCCGTTGGTGCTATCCGTTGGTTCCATCCGGCCAGTTTCCAAGGCAGGTTCGTTAAGGGTATTTTTGACATTTTCACGATATAAGGCCCTAAACTATGTCGTTGTGGATTGGGAAAGCTGGGTTTTTAAGAAAATAAACTATCCTAAACTCCCATTCATGCATGCAAGGATTTTTACAAGTTATCTAAGGGGAGATTTCAAGCTTTTCACCTCAATTCCTTAAATTTCATTCTTGGGATTTTAAGAAGGGTAAGGAGTTGATAATCCCAGGTATGTAAGTCTTCAATGGGTGGATTCTTCCACATCCATGATTCTGCTCTATTAATTACTCAAAATTTATTTAAAAACTCATGGGGTTTTATATTCGATTTGTATAAAATTTAATGATTTAATTATGGTTCTTGTGATTATGAAACCCTATCATTAACTACTGATTTGGATCATCTTTTTGAGCTATAAATTTGATATTAATATGGCTAATTTCGAATTTCTAATCATTTAAGCTCAATTATGCATGCCCATGATAAATCGATTTATGATCCATTGATCCATTGATGTTTTTTATAAGACCAGCATGTATTATGAGTTAAATCATGAATATATTATGTTATCTATTATGATCTTATGGAAATTTAAACTATATGCATGATCCACAAGTATGTATGTATTTTACTAAGCATAAATTGTGTTTTGGCCGACTAACGGCCTCAAGTCATGGCTAGTGCACGTATATTTGAGCATGTTTACGATTATCACGATTTTACTAGCTCATGAACTCTCGTATGTATTATTATGAGCACTATATATGTTTTGGGAGTATTATCGAACACTGAGTAGGTTCGGGACTCAGGATAAGTCCCGAATCCCATGAACTACATGCCACCGTAGGTATGTTGGGACCCATTCATGTTCATCCCTGGCCCAAATGGCCCTTTTCATGTGTGATCACTCCATTCATTGTTCCTACCCTCGAAATGGTACGAACACCCTCCCGACTAGGGTTATAAGTCAGGCTTCATGTGTGCTCATATGGGGTATGTCGGTTAAGAGAATATTCCACTATTCCTCATGATTTACGCATGTTATGATTATGTATATTGGCTCAAGTTATGTCAAGCGAAGTTATTCTCTTATAATTATGACTATGTTTATGTTATGAATGTTTTGGAAACCTCGAGTCGTATACTATGTTATAATGATTTATGATATGAGCATGTTGTCCTACTCTTATGACCATTTATGAGTTTCATACATGTTTTAAGTGTCTGCTTTACTTACCTTGCATACACAGTACATTCCACATACTGATCTCATACTTTTTTGTTGTATCGTCTCATGATACAGGTCCCAGTTCTAAGGCTCATCCTTACCCCTAGATAGATTCGGACTTGCTCACTGCGTACTTAGTGAGTCCTCATGTTCTGAGGGCTACATGTTCACACCCTATGTTATTCCTTCAGTTTCTGGATATTGGATTAGTTGGGGAGTTGTCCCATTAATCCGCCTTTCATGTTTAGAGGCTTATCAAACTAAAAAGTTGTATTCTGCCATATTGTATAAGTATTGTACTGTTTTCCCTTATGTTATGTTATGATTACGTTCTCTACGCTAAGTCTCCTCTAATGTGATTGAATTAGATGTATGCTCATGCCATGGGTCGACTTGGGGTCTCTCGGGGCTCCTTGTCCCATGTCTACGATCAGGGTGTACGTCTGGGTCGTGACATGAACAGATATTCCCTGCCCATAATTGATGACCTTTAAGACCAACTTCAGGGATAATATTTCTTCTCAAAGATAGATCTCAGGTCGGGGTATCATCAGTTAACAGTCAGAGAGTGTGACATATCAAAAATATCTTTTAGGACTCGGTATGATCACTTTGAGTTCGTGGTTATGTCCTTCGGACTAACAAATGCCCCTGCAACCTTTATTGATCAGATCAACAGATTCTTCAAGCAGTATCTAGATATGTTCATCATCGTATTCATTGACGACATTCTGGTATACTCCATAAATGAGGAAGAGCATGCTAATCACCCGAGAATAGTGATTCAGACACTCAGAGACCGCTAGTTGTTTGCCAAGTTCAGCAAGTGCGAATTTGAGTTGAAGTCCGTGACTTTCCTGGGTCATGTAGTTTCAGGTGAGGGAATACAGGTTGATCGTCAAAAGATAGCAGCAGTGAAGGACTGGCCTAGACCTACCTCTCCAACCGAAATTAGAAGTTTCTTGGGTTTGGTCGGTTACTATCGACGCTTTGTAGAGGGGTTTTCTTCTATAGCAGCTCCACTGACCAAGCTGTCTCAGAAAAAGGTGAAGTTTCAGTGGTCAGATGCGTGTGAGAAGAGTTTTCAGGAAATAAAAACTTGACTCACTACTGCTCCAGTATTGACTCTACCTGAAGTATCAGATGGATTAGTAGTTTATTGCGACGCTTCTAGAGTTGGACTCGGTTGCGTTCTAATACAGCGGGGAAAAGTGATAGCCTACGGCTCTAGATAGCTCAAGGTTCATGAGAATAATTATCCAACACATGACTTGGAGTTGGCAACGGTAGTGTTTGCGTTGAAAATATGGAGGCATTATCTATACGGTACTCACGTTGATGTTTTCACCGATCATAAGAGCCTCCAGTACATATTCAGTCAAAAAGACCAAAATCTTCACCAGAGGAGGCAGTTGGAACTCTGGAAAGATTATGACATGAGTGTGCTATATCACCCGGGAAAAGCCAATGTGGTGGTTGATGCCCTAAGTAGAGTTTCCATGGGTAGTGTGACTCATATTGAATAAGGCAAAAAGGAGTTGGCGAAGGATATTTACAGGCTAGCTCAGTTAGGGGTGCAGTTGGTTGACTCAGCTTAGGATGGAGTGGTGATGCAAAGTAGGTCAAACTCTTCCTTGGTTGTGGAAGTTAAGTCCAAACAGGATGAAGATCCCATCCTTCTTAAACTCAATGAAGCGGTTCTTAGAAAGGAGGTTGAGGCTTTCTCCAAAGGGGAAGATGGTGTGCTCCGTTATCAGGGAAAATTATGCGTACTGGACATCGGTGGCCTGAGACAGTACATATTGGCTGAAGCACACAACTCAACATACTCTATCCACCCTGGTGCTACTAAAATGTACTGCGATCTGCGGGATATTTGTCCGGCTGGTTCGGTATAGGTTAAAAATCGACACGCAAGTGCACGTGGTCAAACAAGTAATAAAGTGGCTAAGTAAGCCAAGTATCGAACCAAGGAGACTCTGGATAGGTAAAATTGCTTTAGTATAATATATTCTAGCTTACTTCTAATTATGCTGACAACAACGTAACCAAAAGCTAAATAATTTTTGTTTATAAATTATATACTAAAACTATTAACAAATATTTACTTTGAATTGAAACTATGGATATGAGCATGCCAAGGTTAAGAACAAGTAATGAACTTGATTATAATCATAATTTGGTTATTCTTCTCTTCATGTTGCTAGCCAAGAACATTAGCCTAGAGATTAAAACTCTCGTATTTAATCTCACTTTAGAATCATAAAACATTCGTCTACATTTCTGTGATCAAATGCAATTTATGCCCTAGCAATACAATTCCGGTTCCTAAATTGACTAATACGGCTTTCAAGTATAATTCTATCAGGATAGCACATCAAAACCCAATTTTCCCAAATCAAGTTAAGAACAATACCCTAGTAATTCACAACTTTCCAATTTCTTGCTCTCTCGAGTGAAATTGGACTTTTTAGATGTACATTAATGTCGGCCACACACTAATGCAGTAGAAACAAGAATTAATAGAACAACATGGAAGAATAAGATGAAAAACCATACAATTAACAATCGAAATTCATCTCCATTGTTCACAACCTCCGCAAGGAAGAGAATTAGCCACTCATTTGTGGATTAATCATCCTAAAACAAGTGTTAATCATACAAACAATTGATTGAAAGACGAAAGAAAGAGAGAAAAACTCTTAGCTTTTTCGTTCCTCAACTGCCTCTAACCCACGTCCTTGCTCCACCAAGTCTGAATTACTTAAAAATAAGCCTAAGTGTTCTATTTATACTATTGGGAATTTTTCCCGAAATAACAAGCAACATGTCACGGAGGCCAACGCAGAGCACTGCCTCCGTGACACGGCGTGGACGCGGACCCTCACTGGAAATCCAGGGTCCGGGAATATAGCCTCAACGTGTCACGGAGGCCAACGTGGAGGCTTATCTCCGTGCCACGGAGCTGTCGCGAGGCTTCACTGGAAATTGCCAATTAATTCGCCCTCCAGGCAGTGTGCCTCCGCGATGGTAGCGTGGCACGGCTCCATCACGGAGCCCCTTTACATTGCGCATTCCAATGTCTTTTCCATGCTCGCATCCAAGTCCAACTCCGATATTGTCCCAACATGCATTTTAGCTCCAAAAAATCATATTTTACCTGCAAACAAATGCTAATCATGTTGGTTAGTATAAATTCACATTTTATTACCAATTACATGAAAATGTATACACATTGCATAACAAACAAGGCGAAAATGATACGTTTGAGTATCACTTGGGCATATAAATCTGCCCAAGATCACTTACCCCACACTTAAATCCTTGTTCGTCCTCGAACAACACATACACAACTCATGCAAATTACATCCCAACCCTTGCCACTATGGTGTGACAATTTATGCTACAGTCATACCGATCATTCAATATTGTAAATCATCAAGAAAACATGCATGGTCTTAACAGTGCAATGACCTTTAATACATCAAGACTTCCTAGACTTTAAGAATCGACTATCGATATCGGCAAACTCATGCAAATCAGCTAATCAAGATATCCGACACGAAAATCAATCTTTCATCAAGCATGTGCCCTCACAACTCAAGAGAATCTTCCCCTTTATGTTCATGCAACACACAAACATTCAAGTAGGGGCATGTAAAAATTAATTTCACTCTCTCTCCCAAAAGAATTCACATGCTTCATGTCATGACCCATAGGCTTGCCCTTAGTGTATTACTCCACTAATATAAAGAAATGCAATGCAAGATCACGTAGGACTTTAATGGGTTGTAATGGAAGCTATGGAACTAGTATATATTGGATTAGCCAATAACAGTCACTAGCATCCTTAAGCGCCTTTTCAACACATTCCCATCAACTCATGAACATTGTTTCTCTCTTTTCTTTTTCCTCTCATCCCATTCATGCTTGTTTACTTTCGTATGGCCCATTTCATCAAACACACTTGACACAACAACAAAGGGTTTTCATGCACCTTCATTATCATTTCATTATACCAAGTGCCTCTTCAACCTCTTCTTTTCTTTCTTCACTCTGCTTTTCTTTTTCTTTCCACTCTTCTCACTCTTTGACACTTCAGGAAAATTTTTCTTTTCTTAAGCGCTTAAGAGTTTTGTATAGACTTTACGGCTAATGAAAAGAAGGAATAAAGCTTAGTTTATACAATTTTGGACAAAAAAAAGAAATAATCGGCTAAAGGCTCAACGGGCTGACTAGGGTATACAGTCACATAAAAATGAGAGTATGACAAGAAAAAAAATAGAAACTCTCGGTTAAAAACAAAGAAATGCCTACATCCTTTCCAACACTACACTTCCTTCATTTCGTTTTGTACTCACACCAGGCAAGTTCTAGAAATTTCACAATAGCATGGAATAACAATACCTCACTTCACACTTTATGCACATGCTCGATTCAAGATGCATTCACAGACTCTTTAATTAACCAATTACATGAATTCAAAATTAAGCCTCAATCACACCGAATCGAATTCTACAGCCTAGGTAACTCAACATATTTACAAAATTGCATGCTTTCAAACGAATCACTTTTACATTTTGAATATCAGTTACAACACGCAACCAAAATTTCACAACCAGATAGTAACTACAGGTTCAGTGATGCAATCCACCAAAGAAAAAAAAACTGAAAACAAATTAAAATCCTACTCCTACCGACTACATTTCCCTTAAGACAGTCGTCATCCATCCATCATAGGGAACGGTCACTAACTATGACATCGGTTCAATGGGACTATTCTCGGTAAAAGAACCGAAAACAAACTCCGAGAAACCCAAAAATAAAAATCGAAAATTTTTTGCAAAACATCGATCATTTCGATGGAAAAATATTTACAAAATATTTTAATATGCACAAACTATTTTCGCAAAATTTTTAAAAATATCGATCATTTCGATAAAGAGAAAAAATATTTACATAATTTACAAAATTTGTACTAGTTGGCAACCACAACATTTCACAACACACATCAATTACCACAAAAATATATACAGATACAACACAAATCAGTTCACAACCACAGGGAAACATAAAAACATACATGCAAAGCAAAGGAAGAACATACAGCAGATTAGCCCAGCCCCAGCACCTAAATACTTCCCACCCCACACTTAAATCGAACACTGTCCCAGTGTTCAAAAAAATTACAAATCACAAAATTTCGGGTGGTGGAACTCCCTGTTCAGTCGAAATATTCGACTTCTTCATCCGGTGTTGCTGCCTCATCGCCCATGTCCGAGTCACCTCCATCGTCATCATCGGACTCCACATCGGAGTCCTCCCGACGTGTCTCCTCGTCCGTGGGGACATCATCGTCAGTGGGCTCAACGAAGGCTGGCCCCACTCGGCACAAAGCTCTGGCTTTCTCGCCAAATGGGTAATCCAGCTCCAGCTGCCATAACTCATCCTCCGTGGCTGGTCTCCCACCAATCCGGAGCTGAAGCATCTGCATAACAAACATTCGTGCCATGTACTGATCGTCACGAGAATGTCGCTCGCCCAGTGTCAGCACTGGCCCGTGTGTGGTGTCGGGGGTCTTAGTTTTTGTCACATCAAGGGCCCTTCGCTCCAACTGCGGGATGTAGTCCAAAGCCTCTTCCTCAACGTCGAGGCCCCGGAGAAAGGTGGTGATGAGTTCGCCGAACCCATATCTGTGGCCCTGGTGTAGTCGGGCTCTCTTCATGGCGGATATGATGACCGCCCCAACATTAATCTCCAGCCCTTTCATAAGGGCATACACCAGGCAGACACGGTCCCGGGTCACATCAGTCATGTGAACCCCCGCGATCAAGCACGAACACACTATTTTCAGCCATATTCTGGCCTCCCTGTTCATCTGCGAATAAGGTAGAGTCTGGTGGTAACCCCTCTCCTTATGTCTGCTCCATCGGGCTGTGGATCGAGCCCCACACAAGGTGCGTCTGATGTCGGCGTATGGTGGGGTGATATTCAGCTAGCGGAGAACGTGGGCGTCTGTGTCCCGCGCTCCAATGATGGCATTAAATTGCTGGGGTTCCAGAGTGACAATCTGCCCTCTGATTTTTATTGTGTGGCTTCTGATGGCCGGGTTCAAATTTGCATAGAATTCCCGGACTACGTGTAGGTTGCACTCCTTGGGCTCCTGAAATATAAAGTTGAGCCCAGTTGCCTCGATCCTTTGCACAATACGGGGGAACTCCTGTGCTAGTGGTTCCCGTGCAATATGCTCCTCAGGGAAGTACTTATTCTCCTTATGTTTAGCGTACCACTTCTTCCCTTCATCGGTCACCCACCTCGTTCCGTATTGGCAGCGCTGGCCGCGCGGAACAGCTGGTATAGCTGGGACTGCGGTGCCCAATCTCATTCGTTTTCTCCCAGTGCCTGAAGTAGAAGCACCTTTACCCTTATCCTGCCTACTCGCCATTGTACCTGTCAACATAAATAAACAAGCACCATGTCAAGCTAAATACATGTTAACTTCAGCTAAGGTCGGGTTAAACTAAGCTTACCCCACACTTAGTCCTTAGCTACTTTTACGATACTACGACAAGGATCACTTTATTTACACTAAAACAAACAACTATACAATTTATTGCTTAGTGCGTTCACAAAAAATTTTCGACAGTATAACTTTTAGCGTACTACTCAGACTTCATACAGCTAATTCCAATCCTACTATCGCTAGCAATTCAACCATCGCACTTAGCAACGAAAACAACAAACAAAAACAACGACAAAAATTATATATACATACGAATCCAAATAATCAAACCAATTTGAACAATTTTCACCTTTTCCCAAAAATTCGAGAATTCATCGTCTATTACACTCAAACAATATTTACAACGACTTATCTCAATTCACAAACACACCCCGACATATAATTCACCAATTTATCGAGTTACCCAATTCGATTTCAACAACCCAAGCCCTACAATTCAATTTTACAATCACATTCGAATCATTCACGCAATCGACAAGTTCAAACGCTAATTACAACATTCCGAACATCTATCAATCAAAGAATAATTCAATATCATGCTAAATTGCTACTTAGGATGATATATCTCACCTCACATGCTCAAATTCGACTAAAATCGCCAAAAACTTGAGAGAAACGAGGAAAACATACCTTTACGTTGAATAACCGAAGAAACTTGACAAATTGTTTGCTTAGTAGCGTGGCACGTTGGTTGGGAGAGGGAATTTAGGTGTTTGGTCGCGGAGAAGAGAGAAAATGAAGGAAAAAAGGGCAAAAATCGGGGTTAAAAAGAAGAAAAACACGCGGGTCACCCGGCAACCCGGTGTGACCCGGCACTAAATATAGGGCAACGTGTCACGGAGGGTAACGCGGAGCCCCTCCTCTGTGACACGGAGCTAACGCGATGGCTCACTGGAATTTTTTTAAAATTCCAGATTAAGCCTCAACGTGTCACGGAGGGTAACGCGGAGCCACTCCTCCGTGACACGGAGCAAATGCCCCAGTGCACTGTCTCTTCATTTTATTTATTTTTTCATACGTTGCCTTTTCCTTTCCGATTCCATGCATATTTTTCTCCGTTTGACCTGAAAATCACCTTACTAAACAAAATTGGTTAGATTAATAGATTTCCCTAACTAAAATGAAAAATACTAACTAAAACGAAAAATTTGTACTAAATCAAGAAAAAGAAAAAATTAAAATAAAAACTATTTACACTTTACTAAACAAAAGAAAAAAAATATTTTTCACGGGTTGCCTCCCGTGCAGCGCCTAGTTTACCGTCGCGGCTCGACGTCCTTTATGCTCAATTATCCACTAGCGTGATGGACGATTTTTCACGATCATTGTCCTCCCCCCAGTAGTGCTCAACCTTATCAGGTGGCCTTCCTATCAACTCCCGGGAATCATTCATTTGTTTAGTATGCCCATGATCAATCACATTGATCACCGAGAGTTCCTCATTTACAATCGGGAGCTTGGGTACTTTGTACACATCGAACACTTCTACCTTGTCATGTGCTCGCATTGTAAGTTGACCCACAGCCACGTCGATTAATGCTTTTCCGGTTGCCAAAAAGGGTCGTCCCAAAATAAATGGGACTTCAGCGTCTGGTTCAAAATCTAGAACAATGAAATCGATCGGAAAAATGAGGGAGCCCACTTGCACAAGCACATCCTGAACAATGCCATCCGGCCTAGCTAAGGATCTGTCTGCTAGCTGCAAGATTACGGTTGTAGGTCTAGGACTCCCCAGACCTAACTTTCTGAATACCGAAGATGGCATCAGATTTATGCTCGCCCCCAAGTCACATAATCCACGAGCTCGGATACTCTGCCCAATAGTAAGCTGGATAGTAAAACTTCCAGGATCTTTCAGCTTCGTGGGCAGTCTATTTTGAATTCGGGAAGTGCATTCCTCCATCAAAGCTACCGTGGCATACTCAGTCAAACGACTTTTGTTGGCCACGATGTATTTAATATATTTGGCATATTTTGGCACTCCCTGCAAGACATCAACAAGAGGTAAATTAACATGTACCTGTTTAAGCACCTCCATAAATTTCTTGAAACACGTCTCCTCCTTGTGTTTCTTGGGTCGTTGAGGGAACGGGGGTGGAGGTCTTTCTGATTCCGCTTCTTTGGTCTTCCCCCCATCAGAACTTTGTTCCTCCTCAACTTCTGCTGCTCCTGACTTTTGAGGCGGTCTTTCCGGTTCCACCTCCTTCAACTGCAAACCACTCCTCGTGGTCACTGCATTTACCTGCTTCGGATTAGGATCCATGTCGCTAGGCAGTCCTCCTCTGGGCCTTGTATTTTGGGCACTAGCAAAATGCCCAAATTGATACTCAAGAGCCTTGGTCGCTAATTGATTATTCTTCACTTCAGCTGCTAATTTAACATAGTCAGCCTGCAATTGCGTCTGATTAGCGATCATGGTCTTGAACATTTCTTCAATGGTAGGTGATGGTGGTGGAGGAGGGGCATTGTGATTTCTGAATTGAGATTGATAGTTCTGTTGCCCTCCTTGATTCCTGTGCATACCCTGACCCAAACTTTGGCCTTGTTGGTTGTTATGACCGCACGAAAAATTTGGATGGTTCCTCCAATTTGAGTTGTAGCCACTACCAAACTGATGCTGATTTCTTTATGCATTTCCCACAAAGTTAACCGAATCTGGGTTTGCTCCACAGCACTCAGCTGAGTGCTCACTGCTACCACACACTTCACATTTGCTGGACCGCATTGACTGAAGTTGACGGCTGGTTCAAGATCATATTGCTGAAGTGGTTGTTCAACTGATTCTGCAAGGCAGCTATCTGTGCAGCGATAGCTGTAAATCCATCCACTTCCAGCACTCCTGCTGCTTTCCTTGCTCCACCTCGAGATGAATCAGCATTCCATTCGGGATTACCCTGTGAAATTCGGTTGAGCAAAGTGTACAGCTCCTCATAAGTCTTTTCCAGCGCTTGCCCTCCAGCTGCTAAGTCTAACAAAATTTTAGTATGGGGTTCCAAACCCTCAATAAATGTGTGTACCAACACCTCATTGGACTGATGATGATGAGGACAGTCCCGCAACAGGGATTTAAATCTTTCCCAGGCTTGATATAAATTTTCTCCCTCTCTCTGTTTGAAACTTAGAATTTGACTTCTAAGTCTGGCTGTTTTACCAGAAGGAAAAAATCTAATCAAGAACTTCCATGCAAGATCATCCCACGTTGATATAGAATTTGGTGGTTCAGCTTTTAACCACCTCTTGGCTTCACCAAGTAAGGAAAATGGAAATAAGGTGAGCCAAACATAATCAGGTGACACTCCAGCGGGTATATAAGTGTCACTTATCTCCACAAAATTCTGGAGATGTTGTTGTGGGTCTTCATGAGGGAGACCGGTAAATTGCCCGCTTGTGTGCAATAGTTGCACCATGTTCTGCTTTAATTCAAACCTCCCTCCAGGCTCTGGTTTGCGGATACTAGAATGTACATTGTTGGCATGTGGGATTGCCACCTCGCGAACTGGCCTTGCTGCTGCTTCGTCGGGCACTAACACTGCCCTCACAACTGGTGGATTTTGTTGCTCCATAATAGACTGTCTGAGCAACTGCAGCATCTTTTGTAGAGCTTCTCTGCGTTTACTATGAAATTCACATTCAGGCTCTGTATAAGATTCCACCAGCTCCTTGTCCTTTGCCAGAGTTCACAGAAATCAAGTCTGCAAAATACAGGCTAAGACCAAGTTGTCAACACTTAAGAGAATAAAACAAAAATACAGTAAATTTACACTTAACACAATTTCACCAATTGCCTAGTCTCCCCGGCAACGGCGCCAAAAACTTGTCCGGCTGGTTCGGTATAGGTTAAAAACCGACACGCAAGTGCATGTGGTCAAACAAGTAATAAAGTGGATAAGTAAGCCAAGTATCGAACCAAGGAGACTCTGAATAGGTAAAATTGCTTCAGTATACTATATTCTAGCTTACTTCTAATTATGCTGACAACAACGTAACCAAAAGCTAAATAATTTTTGTTTATAAATTATATACTAAAACTATTAACAAATATTTACTTTGAATTGAAACTATGGATATGAGCATGCCAAGGTTAAGAACAAGTAATGAACTTGATTATAATCATAATTTGGTTATTCTTCTCTTCATGTTGCTAGCCAAGAACATTAGCCTAGAGATTAAAACTCTCGTATTTAATCTCACTTTAGAATCATAAACCATTCGTCTACATTTCTGTGATCAAATGCAATTTATGCCCTAGCAATACAATTCCGGTTCCTAAATTGACTAATACGGCTTTCAAGTATATTTCTATCAGGAAAGCACATCAAAACCCAATTTTCCCAAATCAAGTTAAGAACAATACCCTATTAATTCACAACTTTCCAATTTCTTGCTCTCTCGAGTGAAATTGGACTTTTTAGATGTACATTAATGTCGGCCACACACTAATGCAGTAGAAACAAGAATTAATAGAACAACATGGAAGAAGAAGATGAAAAACCATACAATTAACAATCAACATTCATCACCATTGTTCACAACCTCAGCAAGGAAGAGAATTAGCCACTCATTTGTGGATTAATCATCCTAAAACAAGTGTTAATCATACAAACAATTGATTGAAAGAAGAAAGAAAGAGAGAAAAACCCTTAGCTTTTTCGTTCCTCAACTGCCTCTAACCCACGTCCTTGCTCCACCAAGTCTGAATTACTTAAAAATAAGCCTAAGTGTTCTATTTATACTATTGGGAATTTTTCCCGGAATAACAAGCAACGTGTCACGGAGGCCAACGCGGAGCACTGCCTCCGTGACACGGCGTGGACGCGGACCCTCACTGGAAATCCAGGGTCCGGGAATATAGCCTCAACGTGGCACGGAGGCCAACGCGGAGGCTTATCTCCGTGCCACGGAGCTGTCGCGAGGCTTCACTGGAAATTGCCTATTAATTCGCCCTCCAGGCAGTGTGCCTCCGCGATGGTAGCGTGGCACGGCTCCATCGCGGAGCCCCTTTACATTGCGCATTCCAATGTCTTTTCCATGCTCGCATCCAAGTCCAACTCCGATATTGTCCCAACATGCATTTTAGCTCCTAAAAATCATATTTTACCTGCAAACAAATGCTAATCATGTTGGTTAGTATAAATTCACATTTTATTACCAATTACATGAAAATGTATACACATTGCATAACAAACAAGGCGAAAATGATACGTTTGAGTATCACTTGGGCATATAAATCTACCCAAGATCAATATTTACTGGTGGAACGGCATCAAGAGAGATATTGCTGAATTTGTAGCCAAGTGCCCAAACTGTCGGAAAGTCAAGGTAGAGCATCAAAGGCCAGGAGGTATGACCCATGATATCAACATACCCGCATGGAAGTGGGAAGAAATAAATAGGGTCTTTATTACGGGTCTACCTCAAACTAGCTGGCAATATGATTCCATATAAGCAATAGTAGATCGGATGACTAAGTCAACACATTTCTCCCTGTTAAAACGACAGATTCAGTTGAGGACTATGCTAGACATTATATCCGAGATCTGGTCAGGCTGCATGGGGTGCCATTATCCATCATTTCAAACAGAGGTACTCAGTTCACCTTACATTTCTGGAAGTCTTTCCAGAAGGGACTAGACACCCCGGTCAAGCTCAGCACAGCTTTTCACCCTCAGAAAGATGGGCAAGCTGAGCAGACTATTTAGACCATAGAAGATATGTTGAGAGCGGGCGTGATTGATTTTAAGGGCAGTTGGGATGACCATTTTCCTCTTATCGAGTTTGCGTACAACAACAGCTACCACTCCAGTATCTAGATGGCCCGGTTTGAGGCATTGTATGGTAGAAGGTGCAGATCTCCTATTGGGTGATTCGAAGTGGGTGAAGCTGCTATAATCGGGCCAGACTTAGTTCATGAAGCTATGCACAAGGTACAACTCATCAGAGAAAGATTGAAAACAGCTTACAGTCGTCAGAAATCTTACGTTGGTATGAGGAGAAGACAATTAGAGTTTGTTGTGGATGACTAGGTCTATCTAAAAATTTCTCCCATAAAAGGGGTGATGAGGTTTGGGAAGAAGGGAAAGCTTATTCTGAGGTATGTGGGACCTTACAGAATATGGAGGCGATTTGGAAAGGTAGCTTATGAGTTGGAGTTACCTTCAGAGTTGATATATGTGCACCCTGTATTCCATGTGTCACTTCTAAAGAAGTGCATTGGAGATCCAACTTCAGTTGTGCCATTTGACAGTGTAGAAATAAAGGATAGTCTCTCATATAAGGAGGTCCTAGTCCAGATCCTTGACCGTTAGGTTCTTAAGCTATGGAACAAGGAGGTAGCTTCAGTTAAGGTCTTATGGAGAAATCAGCAAGTTGAGTGAGCTAGGAGGCTGAAGCAGATATGATGGCTAGATACCCACACTTATTCTCTACCAGCTCTGTTATAGCTTTGAGATATCAGTCTTGCCTTAGAAACCAATTTTGTTGTTATGTTCAGTTCATGTGATTAAGTATCCTTAATGTTTTTGGATGTATGTATGAAAAATGAATTCAGTTCAGCTACGTATTTTTACACGGAGATAGTCATTCTGTCAATTTTGATTTAAATGAGCGGTATTTGAATATTATGATTGTTATTCTCTACTTTCATGTGTGTTTCCAACATTCGAGGACGATGTTCCCAAGGGGGACATATAGTAATTCCTCGAAAACTTAAAGATTACACCCGGGACTTAAAAATAGAAAATTTGCAGAAAACTAGAAAATCTAGCACCAGTCATAGAACGGGTCATTAAGTGACTCGTTGGAGGTGCCCACGAGTCGTGATGTGTCTTGTGGGGATGATAGGAGATGAAGTTTGAAAGTTGAGAGAAAGGTACCCCACGGAGGAGACCACGAGTCGTGGTCAGTCCACACGACTCATTAGGTCAGTCGTGGGGTGGTGAGTACGAAAGGAAAATAAAAGGGAGGCAGTGTACTAGTCGGAGACCCCATGAGTCATGGTCATCCCTCATGACTCATGGGGAGAGTTGTGATCAACTAGTGACAAAATTATCGGCTTTGAGGCAGTGAACCTAACGGGTGGTGACCACGAGTCGTGGTCACCACTAGCGAGTCGTTGGGTTACCCGTGATGAACCCAGTTGGCCAGATGACCAGTGTACTTCACGGGTCATACCATGAGTCATGGCCTGGGCAACAAGTCGTTAGGTCCCTCATTGGGACCACCTGGAAGTTATTCCCTGCAATTTTCCTAAGGGTGCTTCGATAAAGTTTTAACCTCCTAGATCCTAAACTAAGTCGTTTTGGGTATTTTAAAGGGTATTTAGTGGGGTTAAACGGCCCTCCCCTCATTCCCACTATGATTCTCAGAAAAACTACTCAAGTTCTCACTTAGAAGCTCTCAAGCAATGTTTACAGTTCCTCATCCATTGCAGCAGTTATAACTCACTTTTGTAGTGAATTTTTGTCAGGTATGTGGGAATTCAACAAGGGAATAATTCTTCCCTTGTGTCCCCAAAAATTCTTCCCTAATTTTCTCTGTACGTCCTAGCCCTGAATTTTCGAACATGAAGAGAATCCATGTAGGTTTCCTTGAATCCACCTAGAATGATGTATTTAATTATTTTAGTTATAGTTTCCATTAGTTCACGATTTGTTGATGATTATTCCCACAAAGGTGAATTCTAGCACTGCAGACTTTTCAAATGTTAAGAAATTTCTTGATAGACCTTGTTAAATTCATGTGAAATATTGTTCTATGTTATTATAGTTATTTTTCCCTAGTTTTCGATTTCAATAATGATAAGTATTGTGAGATGAGAATCTATCCCGATTCATCAAATTAGAAAATCTGGGACTCTACTCTAATGCTTGAATATCAGGTTTTCGCTTGAATTTACAATGGTTGGGAACCCCATGTTTCTAGTAGTATTGAAATGCAATTAGATTATTGTCAGTTCATCTTTAGAAAGAATGTTAGAATACCCAGTGTCAGTCAAAAATGTTAGTTGATTAGTTTGACGATAGAACTTCCTGAGGTGCTAGGTATCACCTCCTAGTTATCAAAGTCGGATTTAGAATCCAGTTTACTGGTCCATTAGGTAGTCATAACACTTTAGACTTATAACTCTGACCAGCCTTAGGACCCCACTTCAGAATACAGTTTGTTCTTAGACGGTTACAACACTTCTACATGAGCAGCTCTGACCAGTCTAGAACCCAATTTTAGAATCTGGCCCGATAAGACTTTTAGGGTACTTTCAGTTATATATCCCTGACTAGTCTTAGGCCCCAGTTTTGATCTATTAGCTTAGTATTCAGTTTAAGTTATCCAGTGGGAGTAGGACATAGCACTAGGGGGACTGGGGTTCCAGCGAACCCAGGTTCCCAAAACTGCATTGCCAACTTAGGTTTTAGTATTTATTGGCCTAATTGGCCCCAGACTTTTGTGTTCACCTAGCTCATGCCTTTATACCCTGGCAAGGTATATTGAGTCCTACCGGTGGGTGTATACATCAGACTCTATGTCTAGCTCACATGGTTACATGTCGGTTATAGACTCTTCCACTAGTTAGTTCAGTCCAGCCTCAGTCTAGTTCAGTTCAGATTAGTATTCCAGAATTTGAACATGCTTTGACCATCAGATAGGGTCTTCTAGAAGACCTCACCATTTCAATTATTTAGTTCAGTAGCTACAGTTAGTCATTGCAAGTCTTTCAGTTCAGGATTTCTTTATTGTTTATTTCATTGTGTTATGTTCCTCTTGCTTACTCAGTACATTCAAAGTACAGATGCATACTTTTATGTTGTATCATTTTATGATACAGCTGCAAGATCACAGTCTCAGCTTCATTAGCCGCTTACTCCTCGAAGACCTAAACTTTACAGGTCAGTGAGTCCTCATCTCCCGAGGATTAAGATTTCTTGCATGAGATATGATTTCATTTCTTTTATTTGATCTAGAGCTAGTTGGGGGATTTTCCCAGCAGCTCATCAGACTTAGATTCAGTTATTAGACTCAGTGATTTTCTTACGGTCTTGTTGTTTGTTCTAATATCTTTAGTATTATGGACCAATTTCATTTCTTCCAAATATTTATACTTTTGCTTTAAGTTTCCGCTCTATAAATTTTATGTTACTCAGAATGCAGTGTATGATAGACCAGGGGTTGACTCGGGGCCACTTGTAGCTCCAAGTACCATGTCCCGTCCAGGGTATAGACTTTGGACATGACACTTGTAATGCTTTCTAATTGACTTTATAGATTGATTAACTAGAATGATATCTGAGTTCTGCTTGGCCTTGAGATTCGAAACCTTTTGCTTTACCAAAGATGCAAGTGATCCAGCTGACACATAATTTAAGTTCTTAACTTTTTTTTCCTTGAACACCCTTCTAGATTCATGACTATTTATCTGCAAGTTGAGGAAATGAAAATAAAATAGGTTAGCAGAAATGATGGATAAGTAGTACTTAAATGGATGCAGTACTTATTTATTTTTCTTATCAAAGATCATATTTTTTGTTGTTTGAACATCAAGAAGAATAATACTTAAAACTTTCATCTCTACTTTATTCTTCTTCCCCATTTGCAAAAGGTAAATACATTTATAGCATATCAAAAGGTATTGTGTCTTTCTAAAGAGTTATAAAGAAATAGTGGAGAAGGAAAGTTGCAATTATAAACATCTCTATTTGTTGATGGTGAATAAAGTTTATTGAATGTACATGCGTTACTGTAGCCACAACTTGTGTTTCTAGGTCATGCATTGCAGTTAACATATACAGCTAAACACCCCCGCTTACAACTGACAGTAGTTGATATTGGATGAGACTTAATAAGCTGAAATTTTTCATGACAGATTGGTACACAAAGAGTAAATTTACACTCACTGCCAATGGAAAGTATTCAGTGACTTCTGGCTATTTGGGAATGTTCCAATTGATGCATAAAATGGATATTGCTAGTCTAACATGGAGTTGTTTTGTTGCCAAAACACAGATTTATCACCTGGTTGGCTGTTCAAGGGAAGTTACTAAGGAAAGGATGGTTAAAATTTGCATCGCGTGTGAAAGTATTACCTGTTGCTTATGTGATAAGGATGTTTCAGAGAGCTCACAACATCTATTTGCAAAATGCTCATGGACTACAGGCCATATGACAAACTGATTTGGCCAATTTGCAGTTGTAAGAACCACATACAATCTTTAGACTGATCGACAATAAGCATTGGAGGAAGATGATGGAGCTTATGGCTGGTGTTGTAGGAGCTATCATATATCATACATGGAAAGCAAGGAATATAAAGATTTTCGATAGCAAAGTGTAAATACTAAGATAGTTCTGAAGCAAATACAGATAGAAATCAAAGAAAGGATGGGTTTATTTCAAATATCAAAGAAATATAGGAATACCAATACATGGATACAAAGGATATTGTAATTAGTCTTATGATTTAAGGCCTTATCCTCTCCTAGCATCTTTCCTATAAGGTGGCCAGGGAGGTAGGGTGGTCATTATATTGTAATGTATGTTTGGTGGTATTGTAATTACTCACGCTTGTTACACCAAATAAATGGAATTTTAGAAAAGTGGTTTTTGGTACCTTAACTTTGTCCACCTAAACAAGAATAGAGCTTCTGCAAAACTTTTTTAAAGAAAAGATTCTATCATGTCAAAACTCTCACCCTCCCATGGTTAATAATTACTTGCATTACAACATGTAGTCATTTGCATAATTAACAAAACATAATTTTTAGAAGCTTCTATAGATTAGAGCAAGAGTCACTTGACTTTCTAGAATAATCAACTGATTGAAGGCACCATATTATACCGATATTTCATACCTGAAAACTAGTGAGTATAATATAAAGCATCCCCTCCCACTTTACATCCAAACTTAAAAAAACATGGTCAAGTGACTCCGTGACTTGTGTGACTTTCTAAATCATTCAAGTCGAGGATTCCACAAAGGAAAAATGCAGATAGTATTACTAGCCACTTCCTTTATCTCACTCTTTCTTTGTTATGTGTTCTTGAGGTGTTTACAAGTTTTTGAAGAGTTTTTTGCAATGTCTTTCATGGAATATGGTTCGCACATGCCCCACTAGAGCAGATCCACACAAGCACAGGACACAAGAACCTTTCTCGGGGGCTTGGCTTATACCTTCTTAATTACTAGGATATCAAGCTAGTATTTTCTTAAAGAACATGCCTAAAACTGCAAAAAGTTCTACTACATCCAATGCAACATTTCAGGATTCACAAGGATAATCTTATAACACAAAAAAATCACAGAGACAAAATGGGGAAAAAATGTAAGACTCTAAAATTACCAAATAAGACTCTTGGGGTGATGCGAAGAGCTTTGATTGTGGCACCGATCAGACTACTTCCGGTTATGTAAATCCCCTTTCCATAACAAAGTCATAACATCATTAAAAAAAGGCATAAACTTGTAATCAGATGTGAGTACCCTTTAAGAAAAAGAAAGTCATAACTTCATAAAAAAAAGGCATAAACTTGTAATCAGATGTGAGTACCCTTTAAGAAAAAGAAAATCAAAACTTAATCTTTTTGCGTTAATACGAGTACCAATCAGACTATTTCCAGTTCTAGCTGACCACAACTTGTCTTGTCTTTATGTCACTGAAATCTACAGAAGTAGTGAGGACAAAAAAAGAAAAATTGGAAGGAAGAACAGCAGGTCTTTTGAAGATGAGATTCTAGCTAAATTTTGCTTATACTCCAGATGTTTTTACGTATTTTAAGAAAGGTACTAGTGTTACTAAATATAACAGCTTCGCTTACTATTTTGAATTGCCAATGAGCAGCTTAGTATTTTTCATTGCTCTAAAGCTCCATTCAAGATAGGCTCAACTCTCAAGTTAAGATTAAGTATGAAAACTATTTTGCAAGAATACCTACTAAGTCAATGTAAAAACTAAGTAATACAAGTTGCAAGAAATGATGGATCACTACTTTTTCAAAAAATTATTTCACATGGTACGGAGATATTAAGAATAAAAACTACCTCTGCGCAAGAAAAAGAACTCAATTAGTCCTTTTGGTTATAGATATGTAACCTAAAACCTGCAAGTTATTAGTACCTAATAGGGTGGATCCAAGAAGTGCACCGAAGGATTAAGGAAGATGGAGACTGACATGGTTCAACACAAACAATTGGCAGCAAAGCCTTACAATATTGGAGGAGTTTCGAGGAACGCAATCATCAAGCATGTGCAAATTCTCCATCATCATCATGACAAACAGTGTTGCGGGCAAAAGAGGTCGCTTCAGAAATAGAGCAACTACAATATTGTTGCATTTACCTAAACAATGCAAAAAACAACAATAGAGGGTTGAATCAAGTAAAAGTAAATTGTGGATTTTGACACATGAGAATTTTTCTTCATTTTTTTCTTACAAATTGTGGTTAGTATCATGTCATTCAATTTACAATTTTTTTAGTTACTCCACTCTTGGGCATATGCCCCTATTCTGTATGTGCAATACTAGTAGTTAC
The DNA here is from genome assembly GCA_035772735.1 of Datura wrightii. Taxonomy (NCBI): domain Eukaryota; kingdom Viridiplantae; phylum Streptophyta; class Magnoliopsida; order Solanales; family Solanaceae; genus Datura; species Datura wrightii. The sequence continues at coordinate 154,807,982 of JASDFA010000018.1, forward strand.
TTCATAAGATAATAGAGCCTTACTGATTGACTATTCAGAATTTGCTTATTGTATCTGATTTATCATCTTAGCTTAGAGTGTTCTTGTTTTCCCTTAGGCTACTACGCATTCAATCTGGATTGGATCGGAGTATTTTGCCTAATCATTTGCGTGCTAACCTACCTAATATACCGATCTTTAATAGACAAAAAGTTGCACTATTTATTATATAGAGTTATAAAATATTGCAGTATTTGCAAAGTTTGTAATGGACAAGTTTCTATGATGGAGATATAGACTACATTTTTAGTTTCTATGATGGAGATATAGACTAGATTTTTTGCATAATTGCCAAGTTTGACAATATCTGGGAGTAGAGCAGAATATTTGGTAGTTCAAGTAAACTAAATTAATTAGAAACTCAGCTTTCTGTTGGTACTTGGTCTAAAACAGAAATGCATAACTAGTGAAGGGCCTTCAAATGAGATGGTTATTTTACTTTGGATATGCAAATAGTAAGGAGTTCGACTGTGTTTTATACCTTAATCTTCAAGTAGAGCTATCCTTTGAAATAGAGAACTTGATGTATAAAAGCGGAACACTTATATACTGGAAAGGCCGATTACGCTGAGATGCCTACGTTATTGCGCGAGCTATTTAGTTGAAAATGGTTTAAAATATCAAATTACATTATATATATCTCCAGACACTATCAGCTACACAATATACTAGAAATTTTGAGCTCATACCAAGACAATAGAACTGTAGGATTAGACCAGTCTGACTTGTATTCCCATAGACAAGAGGTGAATCTAGAATTTCTAGGACATCGGGGCACCACTGAAAAAAGAAAAAGGAAAAATGTACTAGCTGGGAATTGATCCTAGTCCTCAACATAAATAACTCAACATTCAACCAAATATATTATTTAATCTTCTCATAGCATAGATGCCAACATATAACATCATACAAATTTTAATATATGTGTGTGTGTAAAGAATATCTAATTTTACAGAGAGACCACAAGTTTACATGCCCTGTATTTCTCTGTTTTGGTTGTTCTGTTGCTTCTGATTGAGAACAAATCTGTCGATGACTTTTTCCAAGAAACTAAAATATACTCGTCTCCAAGGCCTTGGAACGAACAAGATACATTAAGAAACAAGAATATTCAGAAGCTTTAATCCAATGAAATAGAATGGGCAGGACATTAATTGCAATTACATCAGTAATAGCTTTGTACAAAATAAATAAAAACCACCTGCAGTAACATGAAACATCTAGAAACGAGATACTACACTTGCAAACTGATGAAATTAAGGATTGCACTCAGACAATATACTTTGTCATCAAACTGATTTGTCAAGAGAAAATAATAAAAGGAGATGAAGAAAACCACCGAATTACTCAGAAAAGAAGCTAAAAAAGCATAAGAAACTGAAGAAAGACTAAAAAATGCACTAAAAGAGGCGGAAGAGGCAAAAGCAGCAGAGAAACACGTAGACGAGAAGATACACAACAATCCATCGAGATCATCAACTTCCATATTATTTGGTCTAGCTGATATTGAACTTCCACTTGCAAATATTGCAACAAGCCTTTCATTGGATTTCAAGCAGAAGAATTAAATATTGTGTTAGAAATTCAGTTTAGGAAAAGAACAAAATAATGCGTGAAGAAGTTTTAAATGTTTCTACAAGTACTGCCACACTGACATACATAAAATTGGAAGGGAAAAGAACTAAGAAGGAAGCTGGGTGACAAGTAACAATAATAACTTACCTATGTAATCTCTTAGATCTTAAACCAATTACAATAAAGGTAAATGGCTAGTACAATATCTCCTCCACTCAAGGAAATATCTCTGCCTTTAAGAGAACTTGGATAATACATATTTTATGTGTATTATCTATTTTCTGTTCATTATAGATATTCTATATTCTATGTTCATTATAGCATTGATTTTAAATTTCATTATAGATATTCTATGTTCCTTCAGTATCACCATTAGTTAAAGATGAAGCAAAACCAAATGAGAAACTTAATTAACTGGTATTTTTGCTAGTCAAGTCAAGGAAAGGATAAAAAATCAATTCTGCAATTCTCCCTCCTTCCTGGTAAGAATCTCTCCGTACATATTTTGTCATTTCAGAAAATAAAAGTTGCAGTTAAGAGGAGTACATAACCAAGATGTTCATGGGACATGTGAGATACAAGAATGCACAGTATCTAACTGGTAAGTACACACAAAATATAGACATGATTGTTCATGATCTCAATATGATTTACAAAGCCTTTATTCAAGAATATAATAAGCCCCCACTTTCTCATAGAAATTAATGCTCTGTTCATTCCAATCAGCCACAAGCCAATCAACCATCCTCTTTGCCATTTTCACCGCCTACAATGCACCAACAGAAAATAACAATTTCCCAATCCCCAGCCCTATAATACTTTCTCACAAACATTTGGTCTAAAAATAAACTAGGCTTCTCAAAAAAACCATTGTAACTATGAAAAATATTAACATGAACTACTATATATATGTTACAATTATTATTCTCGTGACTAATAAATTTGGACCTACAAGTCTCGAGTTCCTGAGAAATGATTACCTTATTATATTTTTGTTCCTACTTTGCAAAGAGATAAAAGGGCACTACGTAACAAATCTTGATCCACTCCAATAAAATTCTGCAAGGTTGTTGAATATTAGGATAAAATTCCAAATGGAATAACAAATCAAAATGATTAAAAGATATAAATATGTGTGAATATAAATATAGGTATGCAAAAGGGCATTTATCACTCACAAAATGAATACAGCTACGCACAAATATTTGAAATAAAATTAGAACTTTCTTATCTAATCTTCTGAATGCATCTAATCTCAATCTTTATCATCAAACCCATCCCCCTCTTCTGATATTTCTATAATTGTATCTTCTGAGTGTTCTGCATTAGATGGATTATCAACAACATACACAGACACATCTTCTCTTGACCATCTAAAGTCACCACCATCTAATCTAGATGAGGGACCAATGCCATCATTAGGCTCCCTCCAAAATGTGTCTCCTATATTAGGACAATTCCCTTCCTATAGATCATAGAAATCAATGGGGACTTTATTCCTTGCATAATAAACATCGTTCTCAACCAAATATGCCACATAAAAAAACTTGATAAACTTGTGATGCCAACACAAAAGGATCATCTTTATTGCATAACTTGTTGAAGTACACCTAACTTAACCCATATTCATGTACTTCATTCTGGATATAATCACATCTAAGAAACATAACACTAAACAACTGTAATAATCCATCTCAATGATATTTTGAATAACTCCATAATAAATAACCTCTCCATCTATAGGATTCTGGTCCATAGCTCTAGCAAAACTATCTGTTGTTGTTGATAAACTCACTCTATTATTTTGAGTCTTATGTGAAGTGTTCCAATTTTTCATATGAAATTGGTACCCATTAATGAAATATGCAGTATATTTTTTGGCCACCACGTTAGGCCCTCTAGCTAGCCATGTTAAATGACGAGGTACTTCAAGATTTTTAACTTTCTCTTCAAACTAATTGCTGAATTCACGACTATGATTCCTTGCTCTTTCCCATGCATTTGATCTAGCATGATTACTCATTAAGTTCTTATGTTACCTGCAATCATGAATATTTTAAATTTAATTAGTAGGCCTATATAAATGGATCTCCAGGTACCTTATAGTAAGAATATTATAGTTATTATATAATTCATCTTACTCGATAAACTTTACCACTTGTTCATCTCCAGTGTTGAATAGGGAATACTGATGTGCTTCATAACGTAACTTTGAATCCATCAAAAAAGTGCAGTTCTTTTTCTTCTCACTTCCAATTGGATGACCTATCTTAGGGAATATTGGTGATAAAATTTTGAATGCATTCCTCCTCCTTAGTTTGGTACATACTGAATCTTGTCGTCACTCCATCATGTAGATATCTCGAATAAAAAGTCAAGCACCCTTCATCCACAAAATTGTCTTCTATTGATGCTTCTGAACAAGATCGATTAAAAACAAATGCCTTCAATTTACATAGGTCGCTCTCAATGGAATACATCCAATGAAGATGAGCCGAACCCCCAAGCTTAATTTCATTCACTAAATGAATAGGTAAATGTGACATTATATCAAATAATGTTGGATGAAAAATCATTTCAAGGTCACATATTATTTCACCAATTTTAAACTCCAATTTTTGAAGATCTCTTTGCCTTATTACCTTACTATATAAGGCTCTAACAAAGTTGCCCAACCTAATTAGTGTCAATGAAACCTTCTTAGGCAACACTTTTCTAATGGCAATGTGGAGCAGGTAATGCATTATAAAATAAGCATCATGACTCTTGTAACCTGATATTTTTATCTCATTCACATGCACACGATGTGATATATTTAAAGCACACCCTTTAGGTAATATGGCATTTTTCAAGACGGTGCAAAACAACCTTTTATGTTCTGGTTTCATGAAGAAGCAAGATTGAGCCAAACTTACATTTCAATTATTATCTTCTATTGGCTATAGCTCCTTCCGTATTCCCATTTCTTGTAAGTCATAGTGAGAATTTACATGATCCTTTGACTTTCTATCCATCTCCAATAAAGTCCAGAGAAAACTGTCACATATATTCTTTTCTATGTGCATAACATCAAGATGGTGCCTCAATTTATTATGTGACCAATATGGCAATTCGAAAAAGAATAGATTTTTTTTTCACGAACCCTTATTATCCCGAGACCTCTTTTTTTTTCAATTCTAAAGACATTGTTGAATTCCTGTAGTTCCTCAAGCACTTGTATACCTATAAAATTAGCAGGTGCAGGTCTATGCTCCTCCTTACCATTAAATGACACCTTATCTTTTCGCAATGGTGATCAGGAGTTAAAAATCTTCGATTTCTCAAGTAACACATCTTATGATTATGTTTGAGATATTAAGAGCATGTGTCATAATTACATGTGGGGCATGCCAATTTTCCTTTAGTGCTCCATCCTGAATGCATTGCTAGTGCTGGAAAATCACTAACTATCCATAATTAGGTTGCACGCATTTGAAATATTTGGTTGTTTTCAACATCATATGTTTCTATCGGGCATTCAAAATGTTTGGTTGTTTTCCGCATCATATGTTTCTATCCCAGTTCCCATAGTTCCTTCAATTCTGCAATTAGTGTTTATAGCTACACATCTATACATTTCCTAGAGATAATGGACTTGGGATGATCATTGACAACATTATATACTTCGAATTCATGCAAATCCATTGTGATAATTATAGTTCATCAACATAATAGGCCACGTGCTATGAGAAATACTCATGCTTCAAAATGGGTTAAATCCATCACTTGAGAGACCCAACCTAACATTACGAGGATATCTAGAGATGTCTGGGTGCAAGATCAAAATCCTTCCATGCTACCCCATCAGTGGGATGCCTTAAATTTCCATTATTGGGTCATTCATTAGCATGCCATCTCATTGCAACAGCTTTTCCAGGACACATGAATATCGTTTGAAGCCTAGGCTTTAAGGGGAAGTACCTTAAAATCTTTGCAGGAATTTTAGAGCTTGCATTAGTTGAAGCACGACCAACACTCTTCCATCTAGAAGACACGCAGACAGAGCACTTATCGTCTTTCTCATTGTCCTTCTATAATAACATGCAATCATTAGGGCATGCATGTATTTTTTCATAATGAAGACCCAAATCTTTTATCACCTTTCTATCTTTATTGAAAGACTTAGGTATTTGGGTAAAGGGAAATGCCTCTTTTATCAACTCTACCAAGTATGAAAATGCTACATCATTCAACCCATGCAAGGATTTAAACAAGTACAACCGGATGGTTAAACTCAATTTAGTAAAATTTTCACACCCGTGATATAACTGTTGTTTTCCTTCCTCCAATATTTTAAAAAATATCTTTACATCTTAAGATAATCCCTCTACCACTTCTTCTCCATGCCCTGGCTCAACCTCTATATTTCTAAATGTATCATGAAGTAGTCCATCAATATCATCACACAAATTATAACATTCATTATCATTGTTGATTGAATGGGGTATATTTCTTGAGGAAAACCCTTCTCTATGAAAAACCCATTCGGTGTAACCTATAATACCCCGAAACGGCCTAAGATTAGACCAGGGATCAAAACTGGAAGTTGACTAAAAATTGAAAAAAATGTTGCAGGACGGATGACCCAATAGATTGTTGGTCCAACCAATGACCCGTTGGATCTAGTCATAGGAAGTAAAAGTTTGGTGGCAGTGTAAATAATGGGTGATGTAACAACTCATTTCTGGGATCAACGAGTCGTTGTTTGTAACTGTGTTGGGTACTGCACTTTGGCATTAGGGGATGTGACAGGTCATCCCACGACCCGTCATGAGATATAACGAGTCATAGTCAAGAGTCGTTACAAGGGATGTCAAAATTTCCAGTGGACCTAACAGAAGGAAACCACGACCTGTTGGACGAAACAATGAGTCATGGTGAGGAGAAATTCAGGATCTTCAGGTGGAAAATTACGATCGAACCAACAACTAGTTAGATGAAAGGACGACTTATCCTGTGGAGTCTTGGGTTGAATCCGAGATCAGGTTCATGGTAGTACAGGTGACAGATCCTACTACGAGTCATGGTATCCTCCAACGACTCGTTGGTACGTCCGTTGGAGCATCTAATGCAGATTTTTCAGGGTATTTTATTAAGGGTATTTTTATCATTCCTATGCACTAAGGCCCTAAACTACATCATTTTATGTTATTTTTTGAGTATGTTAAGATAGGTTAAGCCCTCTTAACCTATTCATTCTCATGCATGCAAAGTTAGGAAGATTTAAGAGTGATCAAGCTAGTTTTCAAGCTCTTCTTCATGAGTTTTCCCTTGGACTTTCAAAGAGTTATGAAATTTGATCTTACCTAGGTATGTAGGGTTATGAATGTGTGTTTTCGTTCACACCCATGACCAATTTCTCCTAATTCATGAAATTTATTTAAAAATCATATGGGGTTTTAACTAGAATTTTTGTGGAATTGTAATGATTTACTAGTGGGTTAATTATGTTTTGATATATACATCATGTTTTATGAATTTTGATCAGATTCTACAACTATTTTGATTACAAAATTATTGAATTTGATTTATACTAAATTTAGCCTAATTATGTATGATCTATGATGAATCAAGTTATGATCATTATTACAATTGTTGATATTTTCAAACCCATCATGATTTATGATTTAAAATATGAATTTATTCAAATACCCATTACGATTTGATTATTTGCAAATATATATGTATGATCTACAAGTATGCATGAACCTCATGATTTATGATTTATGACTATGGCCGGCTCATAAGCCTTATTTCATAGCTAGTTCAAGTATTAACAGGTATGTTTATGATTATTATGATTTAACTAACACATGAATCTCATGCATATTATACTATGGGCACTATATATGTTTTGGGAGTAGTATTTAACAGCAAATAGGTTCGAGGCCTAGGTTCTGCCTCAGATCTCATAACTACGTGCCACCGTTTGATATGTTTGGACCTCCCTTATGACTATCCCCTAGCCTAAATAGACCTTCTCATGTGTGATCACGCCTTTCATTGTTCTACCCTTGAAAAGGTACAAACACCCTCCCGACCAGGGTTACAAGTCGGGCTCCATATGTGCTCATACGGGGTATGTGAGTTAAGAGAATCTCCCACTGTTCCTCACGATTTATGAATGTGTATGATTACGTATATTGGCTCAAGTCATGTTAAATAAAGTTTTTCTCGAATTATTACGATTACGATTGTATTACGAATGTTTTGAAAACGTTGAGCCTTCTGTTATGTTACAATATTTATGTTATGATCATGTTGTCCTACTCTTATGATCATTTATGAGTTTTATATATTTTAAATGTTTGCTTTACTTACCTTGCATATTCAATACATTCCACGTACTTACCATATACTTTCTATGTTGTATCATTTCATGATACATGACCCAACGCTCAGGCTCATCTACATCATTAGTCCATCTCAGAGTTAGCTACCAGCCTTCTGGTGAGTCCTCATGTTTTGAGGGCCATAGGTCCAAACATTGATGTTTTCTTTTGTTTCAATTTTGCCGAGTTAGTTGGGGATGTTGTCCCATCAACCCATCTGATATGATAAAGACTTTTAAATAGTTTGTAGTAGTCAACTAATATGTATTTCTAGTACTTTTACTCTTATCATTCCATGCTATATTATGTTTATGTTTCCACTATATCATATGTCTAGTTTTCCACTTAAAGTGAAATGAGGTTAGACGAATATTCATGCCATGGGTTGACTTGGAGTCTCTCGGGGCTCCTTTTTCCGTGTTATGATCTAGGTCTACGTTTGGGTCGTGACAAACTTGATATCAGAGCAACAGGTTTGAAGTGTCCTAGGGTGTTTGAAAGCCGCGTTAAGTAGAGCCTTTTTCATGGGTGTGAAGTTCACCACAATTATGATGAAGAGGCTATGAGACATTTAGGAAATGTTCCCTTCTTTCATGATCTATTTTGTGTGATGAAAAGTCCTCTTATCCTTCTAATTCATGCTATTCGCAATTGCAGAATCATGGCTCCTCGAAGAAACAATGGTAGGAGAAATGGAAATGGTGAAGGCCACGAGGATGGCAATGGACATGGGCATCAGCAAGCCCCACCAGTTCAAGAGCCCCAGGCACCAGAGCCAGTTGCCCATGCAAATTTTTGGGCAGCTATCAGATGCTTGCACAGGCCTTGACCATTCAAGCCAACCAGCAGGCTGTTGTGCATATTCCACAAAATAGTAATGCGGCAGCGGCTCGAGTCAGGGATTTCTTGAGGATGAACCCACTGGAGTTCCTTAGGTCCATGGTAGGTAAGGACCCACACAAATTCATCAAAGAGATTCTAAAGATCACCCAGGTCATTGAGGTGACAAATGGAGAGTGTGTTGATTTGTCCTCTTATCAGCTGAAAGGAGTGGCGCATATATGGTTCAGGCAATGGAGAGATGCTAGGGCAGTGGCTGCAGGCCCTATAAGTTGGGAAGAGTTTCACACGACATTTCTAGATCGGTTCTTCCCTCGTGAGATGAGAGAACTGAAGGTGACCGAGTTTGTAAACCTAAAGTAGGGTGACATGTCAGTTCAGGAGTACGCTTTGGATTTCACCCATTTATCCAAATATGCACCAGAGTTGGTGGCTAACTAGAGGGCTCAAGTGAGCCAATTTGTGCATGGAGTGGTGGACTACTTGGATAAGGATTGTAGGATCGCCATGTTGCATCTGGATATAGAATTTCCCCATATAGTGTTGCAAGCTCAGCAGATGGAGGGTCAGTGTATCGGAGGCAAAGAGAGGCCAAGAGGGAAAAAACAGACAATTATGGGATGTCTCAGGCCAGATCAGAGGGTGGACAACACTAGCAGTCTCAGCATAGGTCTATTGCTTTAGCACCATCATCAGCCAGTACATCTAGGTTCTGAGGGGATCGGAGGAGCAGTGCTCTAGATTTGAGATGCCAGGGTAGCATGTAGGTAGAGCGCACCTTCCCAGCTTGTGTGAGGTGCGGAGAGAATCACTCAGGGAAGTGCCTAGTCGGCTCGGATGCTGGTTTCAAGAGTGGCAAACACAAACACAGACTCAAGGATTACCCTTCGGCCAGATCAGGGGGCGGCAGAGCCCGTATGCCAGCTGCTAATTCAGTCGCTCCAGTAACGTGGCCCCCTCAGCAGGGTGCCTTGGCTAGTTTAGCCGGTGGCCAGTGCTAGAACAGGTTCTATGGTTTAGCATCGTGCCAGGAGCAGGTCTCTTTTAATGTGGTCACTGGTATGTTGCGTTTTTTCCATTTTGATATTTATGCTTTGTTAGATCCGGCGGCTACCTTGTATTTTGTGACACCTTACATTTCTAGTAGCTTTGAAGTTAGTCCCGAGACTCTGTCAGAACCATTTCCAGTTTCTACTCCCGGTATTGATTTGGTTATAGCTAAGAGGGTGTATAGAAGATGCCCGATCACTATATTGCATAAAGTTACCTCCGCGGACCTTGTAGAGCTAGCCATGACTGACTTCGTATTATTCTTGGAATGGATTGGTTGTATGCGTGTTATGCTTCTGTTAATTTTAGAACCTATATATTGGAGTTTCACTTTTCGGGGGAGTTAATTTTGGATTGGAAGGGTAGTTCGGTCGTGCCTGTAGGTCATTTTATTTCCTATCTCAAGGCTAGAAAAATGATTTCTAAGGGTTGCATGTATCATCTAGTTAGGGTTAGGGATGTTGAGTCTGAGATCCCGACTATCCAGTCAGTTTCAGTAGTGCGTGAGTACCCCAAAGTGTTTCCTAATGATTTATCAAGTGTTCCTCCCGAGAGAGAAATTAATTTTGGTATTCACCATCTTCCCCACATGCAGCCTATATCTATCCCTCCTTACAAGATGGCCCCATCTGAGCTAAAGGAGTTGAAGGACCTACTAGATAAAGGTTTCATTAGACCGAGAAGGTCTCCATGGGACGCACCAGTCCTACTTGTCCGAAAGAAGGATGGTTCCCTTCGGATGTGCATTGACTATCGGCAATTGAACAAAGTCACCGTCAAGAACAGGTATCCTCTACCTAGGATTAATGATTTATTTGACCAGCTTCAGGGTGCCAAGTGTTTCTCAAAGATAGATCTCAGTTCTGGGTATCATAAGCTCAGAGTTTGGGAATGTGATATCCCGAAGACAGCCTTCAGACGCGATATGGTCATTATGAGTTTGTAGTTATATATTTTGGACTAACGAATGTTACGACAACTTTTATGGACTTGATGAAAAGGGTGTTCAAGCCATACCTGGACATGTTCGTGAACGTGCTTATTAATGACATCCTTATATACTCTCGGAGCGATGAGGAGCATGGCGCTCATTTGGGAATAGTTCTTCAGACTCTCAAGGATCGCCAATTATATATCAAATTCAGCAAGTGTGAGTTTTGATTGAACACCATAGCATTTCTGGCCATGTGGTGATGAGTGAGGGTATAAAGGTGGATTCTCAGAAAATAGAAGCGGTGAAGAATTAGCCTAGACTGGTGAGTCCTTCGGATATTCAGAGTTTCTTGGATTTAGCTGGCTATTACGAAGGTTTGTTGAAGTTTTCTCATCATTTGCATCACCCTTGACCAAATTGACCCAGAAAAAGGTGAACGGAAGCTTGTGAGAAGAGCTTCCAAGAGTTGAAGACTCAACTTTTGACAGCACCGTTGTTGACCCTACCTGAGGGTACTAATGGTTTTATTGTGTATTGTGATGTTTTGAGGATCGGACTTGGGTGCGTATTGATGTAGCAAGGAAAATTGATAGCCTATGCCTCTAGACAGTTGAAAGTTCATGAGAAGAATTACCCGACCCCTGAACTTGAATTGGCTGTGGTGGTGTTCGCATTGAAGATATGGAGACATTACTTATATGGGGTCCATGTGGATGTGTTTATAGACTATAAGAGTTTGCAATATGTGTTTACACAGAAAGATCTCAATCTTCAGAAAAGGAGGTGGTTGGAACTACTCAACGACTACTATATGAGTGTTCTTTACCATCTAGGTAAGACTAATGTTGTAGCGGACGCACTTAGTAGAATGTCTTTGGAGAGTGTGTCCTACGTGGATGATGGGAAGAAGCAGCTGGTGAAAGATGTATATCGACTCACATGGTTGGGAGTTAGGTTGGTCGACTCGACCGATGGCGGTGTGGTTGTCCCAAATGGATCAGAATCATCCTTGGTGACTGATGTAAATGCTAGACAAAATGAGGACCTAATTTTGGTTAATTTGAAGGAAGTCTCTCAAATTTAGAAGGTGGATGTCTTCTCCTAAGGGGGAGATGGTGTGCTTCGATACCAAGGTTGCCTATGTGTTCCAAATGTTGATGATTTGAGGAGCCGGATATTGCATGAGGCTCATGGATCAAGGTATTTTATCCATACGGGTGCCACCAAGATGTATCGTGATTTATGGAAAGTCTATTTGTTGTAAGGCATGAATAAGGATATTGCAGAATTTGTAGCCAAGTGCCTGAACTATCAACAAGTAAAGGTTGAGCATAAAAGGTCGGGAGGCATACTTTAGGATATCAACATTCCTACTTGTAAGTGGGAAGAAATTAATATTGATTTCATCATAGGCTTACCTCGTACTCATCGACAATATGACTCTATTTGGGTGGTAATGGACAGGTTGACTAAGCCTGCTCATTTTCTACCGGTCAAAACCATGGACTCAGCAGAGGATTATGCCAAACTATATATCCGGGAGTTAGTTCAATTGCACGGAGTGCCCTTACCTATCATATCAGACAGAGGTGCTCAATTTACCTCTCAGTTTTGGAGGTCATTTCAAAAAAGGCTTGGGACCCAAGTTAAACTCAGCACAACATTTCACCCGCAAATGGATGGCCAAGGGGAATGTACAAGCCAGACTCTTGAAGACATATTAAGAGCATGCATGATGGACTTCAAAGGTAGTTGGGATGATCAGTTGCCCCTGATCGAGTTTTCTTACAATAGCAGCTGTTACTCCAGCATTTAGGGGGCACCTTTCGATGCTCTTTATGGGCAGAGCTGTATATTGCCATTGGTTGGTTTGAGGTTGCTAAGGCAGCTATGATAGGTCCATACTCAGTTCATGAGGCTATGCAGAAGGTTCAATTTATAAGGGATAGACTAAAAACTTCCCAGAGTCGCCAAAACTCTTATGCGAACGTGATAAGAAGAGAATTAAAATTTGAAGTTGATGACTGGGTGTTGCTGAGAGTGTCTCCCATGAAGGGAGTAATGCAGTTTGAAAAGAAAGGGAAACACAGTCCCCTCTATGTTGGCCCCAACCGGATTGTGAGAAGAGTTGGCAAGGTGGCATATGAATTGGAGTTGCCCTCAGAGTTATCTTCCGTGCATCCTGTGTTTCATGTATCACTTCTGAAGAAGTGTTTGGGTGATCCAGCTCTAGTTTTCCAGGTGGACAGTGTTGGTGTGAGAGACAGCCTTAGCTATGAGGAGGTTTCAGTGGAAATATTGGATTGTCAGGTTCGAAGGCTAAGGAACAAGGAAGTAGCATCAGTTAAAGTGTTATGGAGGAATTAACATGTTGAAGGAGCTACGCGGGAGGCCAAAACGGATATGATGGCTAGATACCTATGTTTATTCTCTACCGGCTCAGTTCCAACATAAGGTATCAGTTTTTCCCTAAAACTCTATTTAGTTTCGTGTTAAGTACATGTGTTCAAGTTTCTTTTATGTATATGGATGTGTATGTGAATCATGAAATTAGTTCAACTATATGGTTTAATCAGGGATAGTCATTCAATTAGTTTTCAGTTTAAATGATCACTAATTGGTTGTAATGATTGCATGTCTCTGTTTTCTGTATGTTTCCAACATTCGAGGATGAATGTTCTCAATGGAGAGATATTGTAATACCCCGAAAGTGCCTAACATTAGATTTGGGACGAAAAATGAAAGTTGGCTGAAAACTGGGAAAAATGTTGCAGGAACGACCCAACGGATCGTTGGTCCAACCAACGACCCGTTGGATCCAGTCATAGGAAGTGAATATTTTGTGGCAGTGTAAATAACGGGTGATGTAATGACTCGTTGTTGGGATCAACGAGTCGTTGTTTGTAACTGTGGTGGGTACTGCACTTTGGCATTAGGGGATGTGATGGGTCATTCCACAACCTCATGAGATATAACTAGTCGTGGTCACGAGTCGTTGCAAAGGTTGTCAAAATTTCCAAGGGACCTAACGGAAGGAAACCACGACCCATTGGAGGAAACAATGAGTCGTGGTGAGGCTCGTTGTGAGGAGAAGTTTAGCATCTTCAGGAGGCAAATGACAATAAAACTAACGACCCGTTAGATGAAAGGAAGACTCGTCCTACAGAGTCGTGGGTTGAATCTGAGATTAGGGTCTTGGCAATACAAGTGACGGATCGTACCACGAGTTGTGGTATCCTCCAACGACTCGTTGGTACGTTTGTTGAAGCGTCCATTGTAGATTTTTCATGGTATTTCATTAATGGTATTTTCGTCATCCTACACTTTAAGGCCCTAAACTACGTCATTTTAGGTTATTTTCTGAGTATGTTAAGATAGGTTAAGCCCTCCTAACCTATTCATTCTCATGCATGCAAAGTTAGAAAAATTTAAGAGTGATCAAGCTAGTTCTCAAGCTCATCTTCATCAGTTTTCCATTGGGCTTTCAAAGAGTGTTGAAATTTGATCTTACCCAGGTATATAGAGTTATGAATGGGTGTTGTCGTTCACACCCATGCCTAATTTCTCCAAATTCATGAAATTTCATCAAAAATCTTATGGGGTTTTTACTTGAAGTGTTGTAGAATTCTAATGATTTACTAATGAGTTATTATATTTCGAGATTTACAACATGTTTTATGAATTTTGATCAGATTCTAAAACTATTTTGATTAAAAAATTATTGATTTCCATTTCTACTAAATTTAGCCTAATTATGTATGATCCATGATGAATCGAGTTATGATCTTTACTAGGATTATTGATATTTACAAAGCCATCATGATTTATGATTTTAAATATAGATTTATACAAATACCCATTACGATTTGGTGTTTTTCAAAGTATATGTATGATCTACAAGTATGCATGAACCTCATGATATATAATTTATGATTATGGCCGACTCATGGGCCTTATTTCATAGCTAGTTCACGTATTTACAAGTTTGTTTACGATTATCATGATTTACCTAGGCCATGAATCTCATGCATATTATACTATGAGCACTATATATGTTTTGGGAGTAGTATTTAACACCAGTAGGTTTGGAGCCTAGATTCTTCCCCAGATCTCATAACTACGTGCCATTGTAGGATATGTTTGGGCCTCCCTTGTGACTTTCCCCTGGACCAAATGGCCCTTTTCGTGTGGGATCACACCTTTCATGGTTCTACCCTTGGCAAGGTACAGACACCCTTCCGACTAGGGTTACAAATCGGGCTCCATGTGTTCTCATATGGGATATGTTGGTTAAGAGAATCTCCCGCTGTTCCTCATGATTTATGCATATTTATGATTATGTATATTTGCTCAAATCATGTTAAATAAAGTTTTTCTATTATGATTACGATTGCGATCGTATTATAAATGTTTTGAAAACCTTGAGCCTTATGTTACATTACAATATTTATGTTATGAGTATGTTGTCCTAGTCTTATGATCATTTATGAGTTTTATATATTTTAAATGTCCGCTTTACTTACCTTGCATACTCGGTACATTTCACGTACTGACCGCATACTTTCTATGCTATATCTTTTTAGATATAGGACTCGGCTCTCAGGCTCATCTACATCATTAGAACATCTCAGAGTTAGCTATCAGCCTTTTGGTGAGTCCTCATGTTCCGAGGGCCATGTGCCCATATATTGATGTTTTATTATATTTCAGTTTTGCCGGGTTAGTTGGGGATGTTGTCCCATCAACCCATCTGATATGATAGAGGCTTTCAGATAGTTTGTAGTACTCAGCTGATATGTATTTCTAGCACTTTTTCGCTTATCATGCCATGCTATGTTACGTTTATGCTTCCTCTATATGGTATGTCCAGTTTTCCGCTTAAGGTGAAATGAAGTTAGATGAATGTTCATGCTATGGGTCGACTTGGAGTCTCTCTGGACTCCTTTTCTCGGTGTTACGATCCAGGTCTACATTCGGATTAC
This sequence comes from Datura wrightii, assembly GCA_035772735.1. Lineage (NCBI taxonomy): Eukaryota > Viridiplantae > Streptophyta > Magnoliopsida > Solanales > Solanaceae > Datura > Datura wrightii. The sequence continues at coordinate 154,823,773 of JASDFA010000018.1, forward strand.
GACATAACCATCAACAAAACCATCAACAACCAAGTGACCCTCTACCACATTTCTATAATGTCAATATTTATTAATGCACTTTTTGCAAGGACATAATATCTCATTTCCTTGAGAAGCTCGTTCAAATGTCTTATCAAGAAAAGTGTTCACTCCTCGAATACAATCATCTGTCCATATCAGACAACTCATCAAACTTTTATCTTCATTATCCATTAAAATCCTATATAACAAAATAAAATCACTAAAATTAAGGTTCATGCTAAGCTATGAAACTAAAGTCAAGATTTAGATTCCTTTTGCAACGAGTGATCCAAAATAATGAAAAAGTTCTAGACATGTTTAACTGAAGATAAGATTTAGATCCCTTTAGCAACAAACGAGCCAAAAATAAAGAAAATGTTCTATATATATTTAAGTGAAGTCAAGATTTTGATCACTCTAGAAACATGTTCTACGAATGTTTAATCTATCATACTAAAATTTTAACAATACTTCAATACTTTCATCCACTACCACTAATATCATAGACATTTCAATTAACATCTTAAACTCCAATTCCGGTCAAATATTGTCATATAACTTTAAATGGATGGATTACTACTAATATTCCTAGTAGTCATAAGACCTTCATCTCATATTTCCCTTTCCTCTACCCTAGAAATTTATTCCCAAATCAAGGTCCAAAAATAAGAATAGAATTGTTGTTCTCTAGCGCACTCGCAAGCGTACGCGGTTGTATAAGTAATACGATGGCCATTTTAAGAGCCGGATGTCGAACCTACAGGGACTGGACTATTTTAGTAAATATTCAAGTTCAAGTGTTAATTTAATCTTCACAAGTGTTGATTATAGAAATTTCATAAAATTCTAATTAAGTCTAGAGATGATCACAAAATACTCAAGAAACAATATAAGAAGCTGCTAGATTAAAGGTCTAATAATCATGCAATGCTACAATTCGCAATGGTTCGATGTTGAAAAATTCAGCAGTTGTCTCATATAATTAAAATGCTATGTTCATGGTCTTTCGAGCCTCTAAACACGACAAACTAGTCTTACACCTACATCATTGATCGGGGATGTGATGTCCTAATTCGTGAGCAAATTTATTACATTGATGTGGTTTATGGAGTTTGCACCCTTGATTATGGACTTTCATATCTCTAATCATTTAATCGCACTTAGCTTCACAACTACATCTACGAGTGGTGATGTGATTATTATAAGTTGGTGTCTAGCTCATCCCTATCTAGTAACTAAGCAAGGAAAATTAGGTATAATTTCTATCATAACCGCAAATCCTACCGTAAAGGTAAGAACTTGCTCCCTACATTCTCATGTTCTAGAGTAGGGTTACTCTTTCAATCTTTTGCCCAAGCTAAACACATTTGTTTTCATGGTGATTCAATAAAAACAACATAAATAATAAATAATAGAACACAAAAATACAACTAAAACTCAAACCAAAGATGAAAATTAAGAAATCGCATTCATATCATTTGGCCTCAACCCTAGAGGAAGGGTTTTAGCCACTCATGTTCATACAAATATTCAAAAACATAATTAGAGTGCGATACTTACAAGAGTAGTTAAAAGCGAATGGAAACTAATGCACCATAGGTAGAGTTCTTAATTTCTCCCTTCGCTCCTTTACGGTTTCCCATAAATATTTCATGATAAATGATTCTAGGAGCTAAGTATCCTATTTCTACTAAGTGGGAAAATACAATTTTTGGATGTGTAGGAAACTACTCCGTGGCACGTTGCCCATCGCAGTAGTTTTACTCCGTGACACAGAGCAGTCACGCAGGTGCACATGACGGGTGACCTTGGCAAGGCATGGGCGAGAGCATAGGGTGGGGCGCGGAGGTCATCGCGTCGCTCGCATGTCGTGGCACGGACTGGACGTGCTGCACCACTAGAATCTTTGTAGTTGACATCCCCACGTGCGCGCATGACATGGGGCGTGACACACCTGTTGGCGCGGAGCTCGCACGCCGTGGCACGACTCCTACATGTGTGACACGACGCCTGTCGCAGTAGTCTCTTGCCATGGCACGCTGCAGGGTATGATCTAGGCACTTATACATTTTCTTCATGCTATCTTCCGTGCACTAAATCTCAAAATTCCTTCATCTTCGTGCGTCGTCATATTAAGCTCATCCTTTGCATTTTTCACCTATAAAGAAAAGAGATAATCACATTGGTTAGTTTATGCACGAATGTATACAAAATCACATGAGAATATACTACTTAAATTGACAAACTTGAATAAATAAAGTTATAAAATAACACTTGGGCATATAATTATGCGCAAGATCACTACCCCACACTTAAAGCCTTTTTCATCCTCGAACAACTCTTTTACATCTCATGCACATTAAGATTCAAACTTAGCTAATTGAAGCAAGATAATTCAAGCTAAGGCTACAACGATTATTTTAGATAGCAAGTTGAAAATAGAGCATGCAAGATTTAACCCTTAAAATCAAATATAACTATATTAAGACTTCCTCGCCTCAATAATGGACTCTCAATCTCAACAAACTCATTCAAATTAACTAATCAAGACATCCGACATGAATTTTATCATTCATTAAACATGTGCCCTCACAAAAAGAGAGTTACCCATTTCTCACTCACGATTCTTCAAATTTAGAACATGTATGAGTCTATGCATAAGATATAAGCTCACTCTCACAAAGAACTCACATGCCACGTGTATTGACCCATAAGATTGCCTTTAGTGTTTTACTCCACTAATTTAAGAATATTCGAAAGTAAGATCAAGTAGGACTTAATGGGTTGTAATGTAAGCTAAGGGTGGTTAGGTAATGCATCCTTCATTTCGCTTTATATACACACCAGGAATGTTCTAAACACTACCCAATAGCATGGAATATTCAAAAACCTTACACACAGAGCACATGCTCAATTCAAGACAAATTCAGTAGACTCTTAACTTAGCTAATCACAAGAATGCAGAATTCAGCTTTAAACACATTAAGTCACATCCAAGAGCTTAGATGTCTGAAACAGAGTTATACAGCTACTCACCTGCACACTTGCATCTCACAACCATACATAGCACATAACAAGAATAACAAGCCATCAATCAACTACTGGTTCCAAAATGAAAACCTATTGACTGATTTTCCCTCAAGACGGTCGTCATCCATCCATTGTCAAGAACAGTCCCTAACTATGACTACAACAACTATGTATAGACATAAATTTTTTTTATTCATATGTTCAAAGTACCTCCCATCGGAAAAGAATCGAAAAGAAAACCCAATAAGTGGGTGAATCATGCTCAACTCCACTTTTTCATCCAATAATACCTTACAAAGCACTACTTCCACCCCAAATCCTTAAGCACAAAATTTTGAAAATTTTCCCTCACCGCACACTTAAAATATGCTATATCCCCAAAGAATCAAATTAAAATTCAAAAAGGGTGAAAAATACTCCCTGAGGCCTCTAGGTGTAGCTAACAACATGTTTTTCTTCATTTTTGTACAAGTGGGTTATCAACCCCACACTTTTCCTCCATCACACTCCATAGCTTCCTCATCCACGGGTACTCAGACTTCCCCTCATCTGTGCTTAATTCACAACTAAAAACAACAGCAAGATGGAAATAAACAAAAGCAACACAAAGGAAAAATAAAATTGTACCTGTGGTACCCTTGGGTTGCCTCCCAAGAAGCGCCTAATTTCACATCGTGGCACAACATGGACTATCCTTCTCAGGACATCCTCAAACCAGTGTTCCCTTTCGGGAACCATCTTCTCCTCTTTTTATTTTTTGAGGGAACAACCTCTACATTGTCCCTCTCTTCTTCCAACTCCTTCTCTAACTGAAGCCCTCCATCAGATTCGGGATGAAAAGTGATCATCTCTTGTGGCTCTAGACCTTTGGAATCTTCCACTCCACACTTAATCTTTGACAACACACTGACCTTACAAAGGTCTCTGTAGTGTGTGGGTGGGTTTATCTCTTGGTAAACCCAAAAGAATTCTTCTTCCTCATCAACCCTCATTTTCAGGGTCCCTGCTCTTACATTAATGATTGCTCTTCCAGTGGCCAAGAATGGCCGTCCCAAGATTAGGGGTACCTTGTAAAAATTTTAAATCAAGTATGATTAAATCAGCGGGTATAATGAACTTACCCACTTTGATGAGAAGGTCCTCGATTATTCCATCTGGTGCCACTTTAGACTTGTCTGCAATCTGCAACATCATTTTTCTTGGTCTCGGTTGACCCAACCCCAAGGTGTTAAACAAAGATAGGGACATTAAATTAACTGCTTCCCCTAAATCACATAGATCTATTATCACCTCAGCTTTACCAATTTGTATGGGGAGGGTAAAACTCCCTGGGTCTTGAGCTTTTTCTGTATCTTGGTCATTACCCTGTGGTTGCACTCCTTAGTTAGTGCCACTATCTGAACATCCACCAATCTGACTTTGTTGGCCACCACATCTTTCAAGTACTTAGCATACTTGGGCATTCCCTGCAAAACATCAAGAAAAGGCAAATTTATGTGAAGTTCTTTGAAATTATCAAAGATCTTATTAAAGCATTCCTCCTCCTTGCTCTTTTTGAGTCTTTGCGGGAATGGAGGTGGTGGTCTCTGTGCTGGCTGCAATGATGATTGTGCATTTTGTTGCACAACACTCTGATTATCACCCTTGTCAGTTGGTGGTCCTCTTTTAACCAGCTCCGATTCCACCTCATTTCTCCTCTTTAGGTGGTGCATCAGCCCACTACATGGCACTTTTCAGACTGATGGCATTGACCTATCAGTGGTTTGTATTTGTGTCACTGGATAACCCTCCCTGAGGTCTGGTGTGCTGAGCAACTGCTATATATGACCCATCTACTTCTCTAGATTGCGGGTGGCTAACCGCTGATTTTTCAAATCTGATGTAATCCCTTGCCTGATTCTCTACTAACTGGGTCTGTGTTGCCATAATCTTTTGAAAAATCTCCTCGATGTTGCTGCTCAACTGCCCACCATTCTGCCTGTTCTGCTGCTGATATCACTACTGTTGAGGTTGCTGGTAGCTTTGTCTTTCAATTCCACCCCAAGAAAATTTTGGTTGGCTTTGCCAACTCTTGTTGTAATTGTTCACAAAATTCTGATTATTTCTCTGAACATTCCCAATGAAATTGACCGATTCAGGATTATCAATAAGATTCTACATCGTGCCCATTATTACCGCAGATTCCACACCAACTAGGAGCTTGCTGAACTACATTCACCTGTCCCTACTGTTGGTTCATACTCATTTTATTGAATTAAGTCATCATCTGATGCTGAAATGATGCTAGCTGTGCCGCCATGGCGTTGACACCATCCATCTCTATCAGCCTTACTATTCTAGTTCCTACCCCTCTCGATTACTCACTGTGCCACTCTAGATTTCCCTGAGCAATCCTATTCAGCAAAGTGTACAGCTCATCATAGGTCTCCTCCAATGCTTGTCCACCCGATGCAGAGTATAGTAAAATTTTTGGGCGTGGGTCTAGACTCTCCACAAAGGTATGGGTTGACACTTTATTTTATTTCAGGTGATGGGGGCAGTCTCTCAATAGTGACTTGAATCTCTCCCAAGCCAAATACAAGTTCTCCTACGGCCTCTACTTGAATCTTAATATTTCACTCCTGAGTTTGGCAGTCTTTCCTGAAGGGAAGAATTTGATGAGGAACTTCTATGCTAAGTCATCCCAAGAAGTAATGGAATTCGGTGGCTCAGCCTTCAACCACCTCTTTGCCTCTCCCAACAATGAAATTGGGAAGAGTGTGAGTTGGACATAATCAGTTGACACTCTGGTGGGGACAAAGGTGTCACCGATCTCCAAGAATTTCTGTAAATGTTGTTGTGGGTCCTCAAGAGACATCCCAATGAACTGGCCACTAGAATGTAATAGCTGCACCATATTCAGTTTCAGTTCAAAGTTCCCTCCAAGCTCCGGTTTGCGGATACTGAAGGTCACATTTGTCGCTAGTGGGATTTCCACTTCGCAAACTTGTTGGGCAGCCATTTGATCAGGTAACAACTCTTCTCGCCCAACTGGTGGATGTTGTTGCAATTTCTCTTGTAATCTTTTCAACTTTTTCTCTAAAGCTTCTCTCCTGAGCAAATGCAATTGACGTTCAGGTTCCAACAATGGTTCCACCAGCTCTCTATTCCTTACCAGCTTTGCAAGGACAACCTGTCACCTACTATATAGAAGATTAAGACCAAGTTTCTCAATAATTAAGGAAATTAAAAATCACTCAAAAATAGAAAATTTCAATAAACTTCACTAGCTCCCAGCAACAACACCAAAAACTTGTTGCGCACCAGCACACTCGCAAGCTTACGCGATCGTACAAGTAATACAGTGGCCCTTTTAAGAACCGGATGTCGAACCCACAGGGACTCGACTATTTCAGCGAATATTCAAGTTCAAATGTTAATTTAATCTTCACAAGTGTTGATTATATAAATTTCATAAAATTCTAATTATGTCTAGAGGTGATCACAAAATACTCAAGAAACGATATGAAAGCAACTAGATTTAAGGTCTAATAATCATGCAATACTACAATTCACAATGGTTCGATGTTGAAAACTTCAGCTGTTGTCTCACATAATTAAAATGCTACGTTCATGGTCTTTTGAGCCTCTAAACACGACAAACTAGTCTCACACCTACATCGTTGAGCGTGAGTGTGACGTCCTAATTCGTGAGAAAATTAATTACATGGATGTGGTTTACGGAGTTTGCACCCTTGAATATGGACTTTCGTACCTCTAATCATTTAACCGCACATAGCTTCACAACTACTTCTACGAGTGATGATGTTATTATTTTATGTTGGTTTCTAGATCATCCCTTTTTAGTAACCAAGAAAGTCAAATTAGGTATAATTTCTATCCTAACCGCTAATCCTACCGTAAAGGTAAGAACTTGCTCCCTACATTCTCATGTTCTAGCCTAGGGTTACTCTTTCAAGCTTTTCTCCAAGCTTAACGCAATTGTTTTCATGGTGATCAAGCATAAAAACATAAATAATAAAGAATGTAAGACAAAACAATAACTAAAACTTAAACCAAAGATGAAAATCAAGCAATCACATTCATATAATGTGGCCTCAACCCTAGAGGAAGGGTTTTAGCCTCTCATATTCAGACAAATACCCAAAAACATAATTAGAATATGATACTTACAATAGTAGTTAAAAGAGAATGAAAACTAATGATCCCTAGGTGGAGTTCTTCACTTCTTCCTTCACTGCTTTTACCGTTTCCCAGAAATATTTCGTGGTAAATGATTCTAGGAGCTAAGTATCCTATTTATACTAAGTGGAAAAAACAATTTATATCCGTGCATGAAACTGCTCCATGGCACGCTGCCCATCAGGGAAGTTTTGCTCCGTGACGCAGAGCAGTCGCACAGGTGCACTGGATGGGTGACCTTGGCAAGGCATGCGCAAGAGCATAGAGTGTGGCACAGAGGCCATTACACCCCTCGCACGCCGTGGCATGGACCGGACGCGCTGCACCAATGAAATCTCGACAGTTGACATCCCCTTGCGCGTGCATGGCATGGGGCTTAACACGCCTGTTGGCACGGAGCTATCACGCCATGGCACAGCACTGTCGCGCAGGCACTCTGCCTGTCAGTCCTCGCACGCACTCCTACCTACGTGACACGGTGCCCATCGCGACAGTCTCTTGCCGTGGCACTCTGTAGGGTTTCATCTAGGCACTTATATACATATTCTTCATGCTATATTCCGTGCACTTTATCCCAAAATTCCTTTAGCTTCGTGCATCGTCATATTAAGCTCATCCTTAGCATTTTTCACCTACAAAGCAAAGAGCTAATCACATTGGTTAGTTTATGCACGAATGTATACAAAATGACATGAGAATATACTACTTAAATTGACAAACTTGACTAAATGAAGTTATAAAATAGCACTTGGGTATGTAATTATGCCCAAGATCAACAATGAATCCATCATGTTAGCCACCACATCTACAAGTTATAAAGTAGAAATAAAAAAAATAGTTTGTTCAAGAAACTAAGTTCTAGTTGTTGAGACGTGGTTCTTTTCTTTGTAAAATATTAATAAGTTGCAAAATTGTAGGAATAGCAAACCCTATGACATCGGCAAGACAAAATCTCAAAATAACTTGATGTTCATATTATTTGGTACTTTTATAATTCATTGGGCATCCAGTAAGCGAATAATGTTCAAATTATATTTGTGCAATATATATAGATGTTCAAAAATATTTGATACACTTTGAACCAATAGAAGTGACAATATATACCACTCAACTTTAAAAGATTTAACTTTAGAAGTCAATGCAGACTTTTATAATTATGTGATTCCTTGTACAACCAATTGCATAACCAATTACTACCAGAAGTTAGTACTACATAAGTTAACAGAACTCGTAAATCTCCATTGTTAAACAAATTGTATGGAATGTTTATGTAGAATAAGGAGTTGTTCCAAACAATTACAACCAAAATCATTTAAATTATTCAAAGAATAGGTATAAGAATGAACTACACACCCATCTAAATATATCAACTTTAACATGACAAAGATCACAACAAGTACAAAACCTCTTATATGTTTGTTCGGTTGAACACACATTTTCCTATTAATTTTGTGGCATCTTAATTTATTTTTCCTATATGTACCCACTAGGCATATACATAAGCTATTATATAGTCTTAATCTATATAACTAGAAAGATCACCCTTCCAGCACAACATATACATCTACGGGTTTACAACCAATCTAACAACTTATAGCTCCCGGGTGTCCTTTAAGATGATATTAATGCTTAAAAAAGAACTAACACACAAAGAAGAGATTAAATATCACAGTGAGAAATTAAATGCTTAAGGGAAACCAAAGAAACCAGAAAATCCAACATACTACCAGAGAAATTAAATGCTTAAGAAAAAGTACTGCTCAAATTCTTCAAATGTACTAACCTCCAGCTAAAATTAAAGAAGGAGAAACCCCACATTCTTGTAATTTCGCAGGTATTGAGAAACCCAGAGAAAGCCCAAGTACTTTGATTCAAAATCAGTACTTCACAGGTCCATATTCTGAAAACCCCAACTATATTTGTTCCTATATAGTATCCAAGTCCTTCGTAGACTATCGATTCAGAAGTTTGAAAGAAGTGATTGAGGAACAACAAAATAAAGTAATCATAGTCAATCAATTACTATTGCTGATAAAGTTACGAGAATGGGGACTTGTGGGTTCTTGTGGGTTCTTCGTAGTCTTCCTATTCCATTGATGAGAATGGAGACTTATGGGTTCTTGTAGGTTCTTCATAGTCTTTCTGAGAAATCTAAGAAAAGAATTTCTATTGATGATATGTTTAGAAATGGCGGGTATGTGCAATCTGAGTAATATATTAACGCTTCTGAGAAAATAGAAGTGACAGGTATATGAAAATAAGAGGGCTAATTATGAAGGGATATAATACTCGTTCTAATAGATAATTTATTATAAAAAGTTGTTTCCTTAGATAACTCTATGATAACAGTTTAGAAACCATTTCCATAGATACTCTAACGCAACGGTTACATCACAGTAGCAACATTTGAACAGCTAAAATAGTGTCATAGCATCCAAAATTATAGCAATGGTTGTAGTTGTTGCAATAGATGGTTTATTGCAACAGTTTTTGAATTGTTGCAAAAATTTCGGCTGCCATAGGCGCAATTTCTACTAGTGAAAGGTTGTCAGCCCTGGCACCATCATTAGCTAGTGTCCCGTCAAGACTCAGACGTGATTAGAGAGGTAGAGCTTCATGTTCGAGGGGCCAGGAGAACACTGTGGGAGATCACATTTTCCCAGCATGTACAAAGTGTGGCAAGAATCACCCAAGGAGTTGTTTTGTTGGCTCAGACGCTTGCTTCAGGTGTTGCAAACCCGGACACAGACTTAGGGATTGCCTTTCAGCCATGCCAGGTGATGGTGGAGCCTGTATCCCATCCTTTAGTACAATAGCTCCACCAGCACGCCTCTTCCGGTAGGATGTTTCCACTAGCTCAGCTAGTGATCAGCGCTACAACAGGTTCTATGCACTCTTGTCACGACACGAGTAGGAAATTTTTCCCGATGTGGTGATTGGTATGTTATGAGTATGTCGCCTTGATGTGTATGCATTGTTAGATCAAGGGGCTACTTTATCTTTTGTGACACCCTATGTTGCTAGTAGTTTCGAAGTCATTCCAAAATCTTATCAGAAACCCTCTCAGTCTCTACTCCAATCTTTGATTCAGTTATAGCAAGACAGGTATATGGAAAATTCCCTATCACAATTCTTTAGAAAATCACCTCAGCAGATTTAGTAGAGTTAGCCATGACCGATTTTGATGTTATCCTCGACATGGATTGGTTATATGCATGTTATGCCTCAGTCAATTGTAGAACCCGTGTAGTAGAGTTTAGATTTCCAGGTGAGCCAGTCCTAGAGTGGAAGGGTATTTTAGCTGTGCCTGTAGGTCGCTTCACCTTAAGGCCAGAAAGATGATTTCTAAAGGTTGTGTTTACCATCTAGTTAGGGTTAAGGATGCTACATCTGAAACCCTAACTATCCATTTAGTTCCTATAGTGTATGAGTACCATGAAGTGTTTCCTGATGATTTACCGAGAATTCCTCCCGAGTGGGAGATTAATTTTTGTATTAACCTTCTTCCTGATACGTAGCCTATACCTATTCCTCCTTACAGAATGGCTCTACCTGATCTAAAGGAGTTGAAGAAGCAGTTGAAGGACCTTTTAGACAAGGGTTTCATCAGATCAAGCAAATCCCTTTGGGGTACACCGATTCACTTTGTCTGCAAGAAGGATGGTTCTCTTCAGATGTGCATTGATTATCGGCAATTGAACAAAGTTACTATCAAGAGTAGGTATCCTCTTCCTTGGATTGATGATTGGTTTTACTAGCTTCAGGGTTCTAAGTTATTTTTGATGATAGACCTCAGGTTTGGATACCATCAGCTCAGAGTCCGAGAGAGTGATATCCCGAAGACGGCCTTCAAGACTCGGTATGGAAACTATGAGTTTGTAGTTATGTTTTATGGACTAATGAATTCTCCTGCATCTTTAATGGATTTGATGAATAGGGTGTTCAAGCCATACTTGGATATGTTCGTGATTGTGTTTATAAATGACATCCTTATATCTTCTCGGAGTGAGGTGGAGCATGTTGCTCATCTGAGGATGGTGCTACAGACTGATCTTGGGCAGATTTATATGCCCAAGTGATACTCAAACGTATCATTTTCATCTTGTTTATTGTGCAATGTGTATATATTTTCATGTAATTGGTAATAAAATGTGAATTTACACTAACCAACATGATTAGCAATGTTTTGTAGGTAAAACATGATTTTGAGGAACTAAAATGCATGTTGGAACAATATCGGAGTTGGACTTGGATGCGAGCACGAAAAAGATATTGGACTGCACAATGTAAAGGGGCTCCGCGATGGAGCCGTGCCACGCTATCATCGCGGAGGCACACTGCCTGGAGGGTGATTTAATTGTCAATTTCCAGTGGAGCCTCGCGACAGCTCCGTGGCACGGAGGCAAGCCTCCGCGTTGCATGCCGTGGCACGTTGAGGCTTTATTCCCGGACCCCAGATTTCCAGTGAGGGTCCACGTCCACGCCGTGTCACGGAGGCAGTGCTCCGCGTTGGCCTCCGTGACACGTTTCTTGTTATTCTGGGAAAAATTCCCAATAGTATAAATAGAACACTTAGGCTTATTTTTAAAAAATTCAGACTTGGTGGAGCAAGGACGTGGGTTACAGGCAGTTGAGGGATGAAAAAGCTAAGGGTTTTTCTCTCTTTCTTTCTTCTTTCAATCAATTGTTTGTATGATTAACACTTGTTTTAGGATGATTAATCCACAAATGAGTGGCTAATTCTCTTCCTTGCTGAGGTTATGAACAATGGTGATGAATTTTGATTGTTGAATTATATGGTTTTTCATCTTCTTCTTCCATGTTGTTCTATTAATTCTTGTTTCTACTGCATTGGTGTGTGGCCGACATTAATGTACATCTAAAAAGTCCAATTTCACTCGAGAGAGCACGAAATTGGAAAGTTGTGAATTAATAGGGTATTGTTCTTAACTTGATTTGGGAAAATTGGGTTTTGATGTGCTTTCCTGATAGAAATATACTTGGAAGCCGTATTAGTCAATTTAGGAACCGGAATTGTATTGCTAGGTCACAAATTGCATTTGATCACAGAAATGTAGACAGATGGTTTATGATTCTAAAGTGAGATTAAATACGAGAGTTTTAATCTCTAGGCTAATGTTCTTGGCTAGCAACAGGAAGAGAAGATTAACCAAATTATGATTATAATCAAGTTCATTACTTGTTCTTAACCTTGGCATGCTCATATCCATAGTTTAAATTCAAAGTAGATATTTGTTAATGTTTTAGTATATAATTTATAAACAAAAATTATTTAACTTTTGGTTACGTTGTTGTCAGCATATATAGAAGTAAGATAGAATATAGTATACTTGAGCAATTTTTACTTATCCAGAGTCTCCTTGGTTCGATACTTGGCTTTCTTAGCCACTTTATTACTTGTTTGACCACGTGCACTTGCGTGTCGGTTTTTAACCCATATAGCAAACCAGCCGAACAAGTTTTTGGCGCTGTTGCCGGGGAGACTAGGCAATTGGTGAAATTGTGTTAAGTGTAAATTTACTGTATTTTTGTTTTATTTTCTTAAGTGTTGACAACTTGGTCTTAGCCTGTATTTTGCAGATATGATTTCTGTGAACACTGGCAAGAGACAAAGAGCTGGTGGAATCGTATATAGAGCCTGAACGTGAATTTCATAGTAAACGCAAATAAGCTCTACAAAAGAAGCTGCAGTTGCTCAGACAGACTATTATGGAGCAACAAAATCCACCAGTTGTGAGGGCAGTTTTAGTGCCCGATGAAGCAGCAGCAAGGCCGGTTCGCGAGGTGGCAATCCCACATGCCAACAATGTACAATCAAGTATCCGCAAACCAGAGCCTGGAGGGAGATTTGAACTTAAACAGAACATGGTGCAACTATTGCACACAAGCAGGCAATTTACCGGTCTCCCTCATGAAGACCCACAACAACATCTCCAAAACTTTTTGGAGATAAGTGACACTTATATACCCGCTGGAGTGTCACCTGATTATGTTCGGCTCACACTATTTCCGTTTTCCTTACTTGGTGAAGCCAAGAGGTGGTTAAAAGTTGAACCACCAAATTCTATATCAACGTGGGATGATCTTGCATGGAAGTTCTTGATAAGATTTTTTCCCTCTGGTAAAACAGCCAGACTTAGAAGTCAAATTCTAAGTTTCAAACAGAGGGAGGGAGAAAATTTATATCAAGCCTGGGAAAGATTTAAATCCATGTTGCGGGACTGTCCTCATCATCATCAGTCCAATGAGGTGTTGGTACACACATTTATTGAGGGTTTGGAACCCCATACTAAAATTTTGCTAGATTCAGCAGATGGAGGGCAAGCGCTGGAAAAGACTTATGAGGAGCTGTACACTTTGCTCAACCAGATTTCACAGGGCAATCCAGAATGGAATGCTGATTCATCACGAGGTGGAGCAAGGAAAGTAGCAGGAGTGCTTGAAGTGGATGGATTTACAGTTATTGCTGCACAGATAGCTGCCTTGCAGAATCAGTTGAACAACCACTTCAGCAACATGAATTTGAACCAGCCTTCAGCTTCAGTAAATGCGGTCCAGCAAATGTGGTGTGAAGTGTGTGGAAGCAATGAGCACTCAGCTGAGTGCTGTGGAGCAAACCCAGATTCGGTTAACATTGTGGGCAATGCACAAAGAAATCAGCAGCAGTTTGGTAGTGGCTACAACTCAAATTGGAGGAACCATCCAAATTTTTCGTGGGGTAGCAACAACCAACAAGGCCAAAGTTCGGGTCAGGGTATGCAGAGAAATCATGGAGGGCAACAGAACTACCAATCTCAATTCAGAAATCACAATGCCCCTCCTCCACCACCATCACCGAGCATTGAAGAGATGTTCAAGACCATGATTGCTAATCAGGCACAATTGCAGGCTGGCTATGTTAAATTGGCAGCCGAAGTGAAGAATAATCAGTTAGCGACCAAGGCTCTTGAGTATCAATTTGGGCAATTTGCTAGTGCTCAAAACACAAGGCCAAGAGGAGGACTGCCTAGCGACACGGATCCTAATCCAAAGCAGGTAAATGCAGTGACCACAAGGAGTGGTTTGCAGCTGAAGGAGGTGGAACCGGAGAGACCGCCTCAAAAGTCAGGAGCAGCAGATGTTGAGGAAGAACAAAGTTCGGATAGAGGGAAGACCAAAGAAGCTGAATCAGAAAGACCTCCACCCCCGTTCCCTCAACGACTCAAGAAACACAAGGAGGAGGCATGTTTCAAGAAATTTATGGAGGTGCTTAAACAGGTACATCTTAATTTACCTCTTGTTGATGTCTTGCAGGGAGTGCCAAAATATGCAAAATATATTAAAGACATCGTGGCCAACAAAAGTCGTTTGACTGAGTATGCCATGGTAGCTTTGACGGAGGAATGCACTTCCCGAATCCAAAATAGACTACCTACGAAGCTAAAAGACCCTGGAAGTTTTACTATCCAGCTTACTATTGGGCAGAGTATCCGAGCTCGTGGATTGTGTGACTTGGGGGCGAGCATAAATCTGATGCCATCTTCGGTATTCAGAAAGATAGGTCTAGGGAGTCCTAGACCTACAACCGTAATCTTGCAGTTAGCAGACAAATCCTTAGCGAGGCCGAATGGAATTGTTGAGGATGTGCTTGTGCAAGTGGGATCCCTTATTTTTCCGGTTGATTTTATTGTTCTGGATTTTGAACCAGACGCTGAAGTCCCATTTATTTTGGGACGACCCTTCTTGGCAACTGGGAAAGCATTAATCGACGTGGCTGCGGGTCAACTTACAATGCGAGCACATGACAAGGTAGAGGTGTTCTATGTGTACAAAGCACCCAAGCTCCCGATGGTGAATGAAGAACTCTCGGTGATCAATGTAATTGATCATGGGAATGCTAAACACATGAATGATTCCCAAGAGTTGATAGGAAGACCACCAGATAAGGGTGAGCACTACTGGGGGGAGGACAATGATCGTGAAAAATCGTCCATCACCCTAGTGAATAATTGAGCATGAAGGACGTCGAGCCGCGACGGTAAACCAGGTGCTGCACGGGAGGCAACCCGTGAAAAATATATTTTTTTTCTTTCATTTTGTAAAGTGTAAATAGATTTTGTTTTATTTTTCTTTTTCTTGATTTAGTACAAATTTTTCGTTTTAGTTAGTATTTTTCCTTTTAATTAGGGAAATTTATTAATCTAACCAATTTTGTTTAGTGAGGTGATTTTCAGGTCAAACGGAGAAAAATATGCACGGAATCGGGAAGGAAAAGGCAAGGTATGAAAAAATGAATAAAATAAAGAGACAGTGAGCTGGGGCGATGGCTCCGTGTCACGGAGGAGGACCTCCGCGTTACCCTCTGTGACACGTTGAGGTTTAATCTGGAATTTTTAAAAAATTCCAGAGGACCATCGCGATGGCTCCGTGTCATGGAGGAGGGGCTCCGCGTTACCCTCCGTGACACGTTGCCCTATATTTTTTGACGGGTCACACCGGGTTGCCGGGTGACCCGCATATTTCCTTCATTTTAAACCCCGATTTTAGGCCCTTTTCCCTCATTTTCTCTCTTCTCCGCGACCAAACACCCAAGTTTCCCACCCCAACCAACGTGTCACGGTATTAAGCAAAGAAATTACCGAGTTTCTTCGATTATTCCACTTAAAGGTATGTTTTTCTCTTCTCTCTCAATTTTCTGGTGATTTTAGTCGAATTTGAGCATGGGAGGTGAGATATATCACCCTAAGTAGAAATTTAGCATGAAATTGAGTTATTCCTCGATTGATAAATGTTCGGAATGTTGTAATGAGCGTTTGAACTTGTCGATTGCATGAATGATTCAAATTTGATTGTGAAATTCAATTCTAGGGCTTGGGTTGTTGAAATCAAAATGGGTAACTTGGTAAATTGGTGAATTATATGCCGGGGTGTGCTTTTGAATTGAGATAAGTCATTGTAAATATTGTTTGAATGTAATAGATGACGAATTCTCGGGTTTTTGGGAAAAATGTGAAAATTGTTCGAATTGGTTTGGTTATTTAGATTCATAGGTACATAGAATTTTTTGTTGTTGTTTTTGTTTGTTGTTTTAGTTGCTAAGTGCGATGGTTGAATTGCTAGCGATGGTAGGATTGGAATTAGCTGTATGAAGTCTGAGTAGTACGCTAAAGTTATACTGTCAAAATTTTCTTTGCGAACGCACTAAGCATAAATTGTATAGTGTTTGTTTTTGGTGTAAATAAAGTGATCCTTGCCGTAGTATCATAACCGTAGCCAAGGACTAAGTGTGGGGTAAACTTAGCTTAACCCGACCTTAGCCGAAGCGAATATGCATTTAGCTTGACATTGCGCTTGTTTATTTGTGTTGACAGGTACAATGGCAAGTAGGCAGGATAAGGGTAAAGGTGCATCTACTTCAGGCACCGGGAGAAAACGACTAAGACTGGGCACTGCAGTCCCAGCAGCACCAGCAGTTCCACATGGCCAACGCCGCCAATACGGAATGAGGTGGGTAACCGATGAAGGGAAGAAGTGGTACGCTAAACACAAGGAAAATAAATACTTCCCTGAGGAGCATATTGCACGGGAACCACTAGCAGAGGAGTTCCCCCGTATTGTGCAGAGGATCGAGCAGCTGGGCTCAGCTTCATATTTCAGGAGCCCAAGGACTGCAACCTTCATCTAGTCCGGGAGTTCTATGCAAATTGGAACCCGGCCATCAGAAGCCACACAATAAAGATCAGAGGGCCGATTGTCACTCAGGAACCCCAGCAATTAAATGCCATCATTGGAGTGCAGGACACAGACACCCACGTTCTTCGCCAGCTGAATATCACCCCACCATACGCCGATATTAAACGCACTTTGTGTGGGGCTCGATCCACAGCCCGATGGAGCAGACGTAAGGAGAGGGGTTACCACCAGACTCTGCCGTATTCTCAAATGAACAGGGAGGCAAGAATTTGGCTGAAAATAGTTTGTTCGTGCCTGATCCCATGGGTACACATGACGGATGTGACCCGGGACCGTGTGTGCTTGGTGTATGCCCTGATGAAAGGGCTAGAGATTAATGTTGGGGCGGTTATCATATCCGCCATGAAGAGAGCTCGACTACACCAGGGCTACAGGTATGGGTTCGGCGGACTTCTCACCACCTTCCTCCGGGGCCTCGATGTCGAGGAAGAGGCTTTGGACTACATCCCGCAGTTGGAGCGGAGGGCCCTTGATGTGACCAAAACTAAGGCCCCCGACACCACACACGGGCCAATGCTGACACTTGGCGAGCGACATGCTTGCGATGACCAGTACATGGCACGGATGTTTGGGATGCAAATGCTTCAGTTTCGGATAGGTGGGAGACCAGCCACAGAGGAGGAGTTATGGCAGCTGGAGCTGGATTACCCATTTGGCGAAAACGCCAGAGCTTTGTGCCGAGTGGGGCCAGCCTTCATTAAGCCCACTGACGATGATGTCCCCACGGACGAGGAGACACGTCGGGAGGACTCCAATGTTGAGTCCGATGACGACGATGGAGGTGACTCGGACATGGGCGATGAGGCAGCAGCACCGGATGAAGAAGTCGAATATTTCGACTGATCAGGGAGTGCCACCACCCAATCTTGTGATTTTTAATTTTTGTGAACACTGGGGACAGTGTTCGATTTAAGTGTGGGGTGGGAAGTAGTTAGGTGCTGGGGGCTGGGCTGATTTGCTGTATGTTCTTCCTTTGTTTTGTTCTGTATGTTTATGTTTCCCTGTGGTTGTGAGTACAAACTGGTTTGTATCTGTATATGTACATATTTGTGGTAATTGATGTGTGTTATGAAATGTTGTGGTTGCCAGTTGGTACAAATTTTGTAAATTTTTGTAAATTTTTTTTTTCTCTCTATCGAAATGATCTATATTTTTAAAATTTTGCGAAAATATGTTGTACATATTAAAATATTTTGTAAATATTTTTCCATTGAAATGATCGATGTTTTGCAAAAATTTATCGATTTTAATTTTTGGGTTTCTCGGAGTTTGTTTTCGGTTCTTTTACCGAGAATAGTCCCATTGAACCGATGTAATAGTTAGTGACCGTTCCTTATGATGGATGGATGACGACCGTCTTAAGGGAAATGTAGTCGGTAGGAGTAGTGATTTTAATTTATTTTCAGTTTTTTTTCCTTGGTGGATTGCATCACGGAACCTGTAGTTACTATATGGTTGTGAAATTTTGGTTGCGTGTTGTAACTGATATTCAAAATGTAAAAGTGATTCGTATGAAAGCATGCAATTTTGTATATATGTTGAGTACCTTGGCTGTAGAATTCGATTCGGTGTGATTGAGGCTTAATTTTTGAATTCATGTAATTGGTTAATTAAAGAGTCTGTGAATGCATCTTGAATTGAGCATGTGCACAAAGTGTGAAGTGAGGTATTGTTATTCCATGCTATTGTGAAGTGTCTAGAACTTTCCTGGTGTGTGTACAAAATGAAATGAAGGAGGTGTAGTGTTGGAAAGGATGTAGGCATTTCTTTGTCTTAACCGAGAGTTTCTATTTTTTTCTTGTCATACTCTACCTTTTTATGTGATTGTATACCCTAGTCATCCCGTTGAGCCTTTAGCCGATTAGTTCTTTCTTTTGTCCAAAATTGTATAAACTGAGCTTAATTCTTTCTTTTCATTAGCCGTAAAGTCTATACAAAACTCTTAAGCGCTTAAGAAAAGAAAAATTTTCCCAAAGTGTCAAAGAGTGAGAATGGTGAAAAGAAAAAGAAAAGCAGAGTGAGGAAAGAAAAGAAGAGGTTGAAGAGGCACTTGTTATAATGAAATGATAATGAAGGTGCATGAAAACCCTTTGTTGTTGTGTCAAGTGTGTTTGATGAAATGGGCCATACGAAAGTAAACCAACATGAATGGGATGATGAAAAAAGAAAAGAGAGAAAAAATGTCATGAGTTGAGGGGAATGTGTTGAAAAGGCGCTTAAGGATGCTAGTGACTATTATTGGCTAATCCAATATATATACTAGTTCCATAGCTTCCATTACAACCCATTAAAGTCCTACTTGATCTTACATTGCATTTTCTTATATTAGTGGAGTAATACACTAAGGGCAAGCCTATGGGTCATGACATGATGCGTGTGAATTCTTTTGGGAGAGAGAGTGAAATTAATTTTTACATGCCCTTGCTTGAATGTTTGTGTGTCGCATGAACATTAAGGGGAAGATTCTCTTGAGTTGTGAGGGCACATGCTTGATGAAAGATTGATGTTCGTGTCGGATATCTTGATTAGCTGATTTGCATGAGTTTGCCGATATCAAGGGTCGATTCTTAAAGTCTAGGAAGTCTTAATGTATTAAAGGTCATTGCATTGTAAGACCATGCATGTTTTCTTGATTATTTATAATATTTAATGATCGGTATGACCGTAGCTCAAATTGTCGCACCATAGTGGCGAAGGTTGGGATGTAATTTGCATGAATTGTGTATGTGTTGTTCGTGGACGAACAAGGATTTAAGTGTGGGGTAAGTGATCTTGGGCAGATTTATATGCCCAAGTGATACTCAAACGTATCATTTTCGTCTTGTTTATTGTGCAATGTGTATACATTTTCATGTAATTGGTAATAAAATGTGAATTTATACTAACCAACATGATTAGCATTGTTTTGTAGGTAAAACATGATTTTGAGGAGCTAAAATGCATGTTGGAACAATATCGGAGTTGGACTTGGATGCGAGCACGAAAAAGACATTGGACTGCACAATGTAAAGGGGCTCTGCGTTGGAGCCGTGCCACGCTACCATCGCGGAGGCACACTGCCTGGAGGGTGATTTAATTGTCAATTTCCAGTGGAGCCTCGCGACAGCTCCGTGGCACGGAGGCAAGCCTCCGCTTTGCATGTCGTGCCACGTTGAGGCTTTATTCCCGGACCCCAAATTTTCAGTGAGGGTCCGCGTCCACGCCGTGTCACGGAGGCAGTGCTCCGCGTTGGCCTCCGTGACACACTGCTTGTTATTCTGGGAAAAATTCCCAATAGTATAAATAGAACACTTAGGCTTATTTTTAAAAAATTCAGACTTGGTGAAGGACGTGGGTTACAGGCAGTTGAGGGACGAAAAAGCTAAGGGTTTTTCTCTCTTTCTTTCTTCTTTCAATCAATTGTTTGTATGATTAACACTTGTTTTAGGATGATTAATCCATAAATGAGTGGCTAATTCTCCTCCTTTCTGAGGTTATGAACAATGTTGATGAATTTTGATTGTTGAATTATATGGTTTTTCATCTTCTTCATCCATGTTGTTCTATTAATTCTTGTTTCTACTGCATTAGTGTGTGGCCGACATTAATGTACATCAAAAAAGTCCGATTTCACTCGAGAGAGCATGAAATTGGAAAGTTGTGAATTAATAGGGTATTGTTCTTATCTTGATTTGGGAAAATCGGGTTTTGATGTGCTTTCCTGATAGAAATATACTTGAAAGCCGTATTAGTCAATTTAGGAACCGGAATTGTATTGCTAGGTCATAAATTGCATTTGATCACAGAAATGTAGACGGATGGTTTATGATTCTAAAGTGAGATTAAATACGAGAGTTTTAATCTCTAGGCTAATGTTCTTGGCTAGCAACAGGAAGAGAAGATTAACCAAATTATGATTATAATCAAGTTCATTACTTGTTCTTAACCTTGGCATGCTCATATCCATAGTTTAAATTCAAAGTAGATATTTGTTAATAGTTTTAGTATATAATTTATAAACTAAAATTATTTAACTTTTGGTTACGTTGTTGTCAGCATATATAGAAGTAAGATAGAATATAGTATACTTGAGCAATTTTTACATCCAGAGTTTCCTTGGTTCGATACTTGGCTTACTTAGCCACTTTATTACTTGTTTGACCACGTGCACTTGCGTGTCGGTTTTTAACCCATATAGCAAACCAGCCGAACACAGACCCGGAAAGATCATCGCTTGTACGCTAAATTCAGTAAATGTGAGTTTTGGTTAAACTAAGTGACATTTTTGAGCCATGTGATCTCAAGTGAGGGTGTGCAGGTTGACTCTTAAAAGATAGAAGAGGTTTAGAATTGGCCTAGACCAGTGAGTCCTTTGGATATCAGGAGTTTCTTGGGTTTAGCTGGTTACTATCGGAGATTTGTTGAAGGGTTTTCATCTATTGCAGTGCTGTTGACCAAACTGCCCCAAAAGAAATTGAAGTTCCAATGGTCGGAGGCTTGTGAGACGAATTTCCAAGAGTTGATGCCTCGACTCACCTCAACACTGGTGTTGACCCTACCTGAGGGTATCTATAGATTTTTGGTATATTGTGACGCTTCAAGTATCATCCTTGGTTGTGTACTCATGCAGCACGGTAAAGTTATAGCGTATGCTTCCAGGCAACTGAAGGTCCATGAGAAGAATTATCGGACTCACGATATCGAGTTGGCAGCGGCGGTATTTTCCTTGATGCTTGGAGACACTATTTGTATGGGGTCCATGTAAATGTGTTTACAGACCACAAAAAACTATAGTACATGTTTACCCAAAAGGAGTTGAATCTATGTTAGAGGAGGTGATTGGAGATTTTGAACAATTATGATATGAGTATCCTCTAGCATCTGGGAAAGACTAATTTAGTGGAAGATGCTCTTAGCACACTTTCCATGGAGAGTGTGTCCCATATAGATGAGGAAAGGAAGGAGTTAGTTAAGGATGTACATCAGCTTGCATGGCAAGGAGTCCATCTTGTTGATTTGATGAATGGTGGAGTCATTGCTCAAAATAAATCAGAATCATCTTTGGTGACCCCTGTTAAGGCTAGACAAGATGAGGATCCTAATTTTGGTGAAGTTGAAAGAAGAAGCTCAGAATCAAACTGTCGAGGTTTTCTCTCGAAGGGGAGATGGTGTGCTATGATATTATGGTTGTTTGTGTGTACCAGATGTTGGTGACTTGAGGGAGCAGTTGTTGCATGAAGCTCATAGTTCCAGACACTCTATACATCTAGGTGCCACCAAGATGTACCATGACCTACGGGAAATCTATTGGTGGAATGGCATGAACAAGGACATGACAGAGTTTGTAGCTAAGTGTCCGAAGTGTCAACAGGTGAAAATGCAACATCAAAGACCTGGAGGTGTGCTTCAAGATATTAGTATCCCTACTTTAATGTGGGAGGAGATCAATATGGACTTTATCACAGGGTTTCCTCACACTCGTTGATCGTATGAATCTATTTGGGTGGTTGTGGACAGGTTCACTAAAGAAGCTCATTTCCTACTGGTCAAAACTATCGATTCAGCGAAGGATTATGCTAAATTATACATTCGGCAGTTAATTCAGTTGCATGGAGTGCCATTATCCATCATATCGTAGAGAGATACTCAGTTTACCTCCCAGTTTTGGAGATCATTTCAAAAGGAACTTGGTGCTCAGGTCAAGTTTATCACAACCTTTCACCCATAGACAGATTGTCAGGCCGAGGGGACTATTCATACTCTTGAGGATATGTTGAGAGCGTGTGTGATTGATTTCAAGGGTAGTTGGGATGATCATTTGCCTCTCATTGAATTTGCATACAACAATAGCTACCATTCTAGCATTTAGATGGTTCCGTTTGAGGCTCTCTATTGGCAGAGGTGTAGATCACCTATTGGTTGGTTTGAGGTCGGGGAAGATACTTTAATAGGTCCAGATTTAGTCCACGAGGCTATGGAGAAAGTTCAACTTATATAGGACAAGTTGAAAACAACTTAGAGTCGTCAGAAGTCCTATGCAGATGTGAGGAAGAGGGAACTTGAATTTGAAGTTGATGATTGGGTGTTTCTAAAGGTATCCCCCATTATGGGAGTGATGAGGTTCGTAAAGAAAGGGAAAGTCAGTTCTCATTATGTTGGTCCGTACCAGATTGTGAAACGGATTGGCAAGGTAGCATACGAGTTGGAGTTGCTCTCAAGATTAGCTTCAATCCATCCAGTTTTCCATGTATCGCTCTTAAAGAAGTGTTTGGGTGATCCAGCCCTGGTTGTTCCGGTGGATAGTGTCAATGTGAAAGATAACCTTAGTTATGAGGAAGTTCCGATAAAAATACTTGATCGTCAGGATCGCAAGCTAAGAAACAAGGAAGTAGGCTCAATTAAGGTTTTGTAGAGGAATCAACATGTTGAGGGGGCTATGTGGGAAGCTGAAGCAGATATGATGGCTAAATACCCACATCGTTTCCCTTTCGGCTCAGTTTCAGCTTGAGGTATCAATTTCCTTCTTGGTATCCTATTTAGTTCTTAGTCAGTTCATGTTTCCCTGTTTTTATTCATGACAATGTATACATGTGTGTTTTACGAATTCAGTTCAGGCATGTATTCTAGTATGGAGTCAGTTACTCTGTCAGTTTCAGTTTAAACATTCAATATTTGACATGGTGGTTGCATTTTTCCCAGCTTTTTAGTATGTTTACCCACATTCCAGGATGAATGTTGCCGAGGGGGAGATATTGTAATACCTAGAAAGTGCCTAAGAACTAGACTCGGTATTTGAAATAAAAAGTAGTAGAAAAATCTGAAAATTTTCTCAGAACAAGTCCTGGTATGGGTCATTGGTGGGACTAACGACCAGTTGGAAGTGCCTGTGGTGAGAATCTGCAGGGGAAGTATGGGGACTAACGGGTCTCAAAATGACCCATTGGTTGTTGTAACGAGTTGTTGGATAGTAGCGTTGTGAGGTTGGTCCTGATCACGGGGGAAGTAACGAGTCATAGGACGACTCATTGTTGGGAGCAATGAGTCATTGTAAGCGTTCGTTGGGAGGAATCTCAGGATAGGGGTAGTGGTGACGACGACTGGCAGCGACAAGTTGTTGGAGCTTGTAACGACTCGTCCTGTTCGGCCGTGGTAGGAGGCCTGAGGCAAATATCAGGGATGAGACAATGAGAGGAATGACGACTCGTGGGATCTTGTAATGATCCGTTTGATCGGTCGTGGTCACTAGCAATACAAATTTTTTCAGGTTTTTCATTAAGGGTATTTTCATCATTCATAAGCCCCAGGTTCATAAACTTCGTCATTTTATGCTCTGAATAGTGTGTTTTAAGATGGTGGGGGGGGGGGGGAAGTTCATTCTAAGTATCCCACTCCATGCATGCGACCTAAAGCATTCCTTGAAGATCAAGTTTGAGAGATTACATCAAATTCTCTCCAATTCCCTTTGGGTTTTCAAGAAGTTGTGAGAATTTAATTTGCCCAGATATGTGTGGCTATGAATGAGAGTTCCTTTCACTCTCATGCTCAAAACTCTTCTCAATATACATGAAATTTGATTCTAGATTCAAGTTTCATGATCTATGGGGTTTATTTCAATTTTTGTGAAATTCTCTATGATCGTTCTATGGGTCAATTCCTTTCATGTATTAAATCATGTTTTTATGCTCTATGGGCATATTTTATGACTATTTTGAATATAAATTTATAGATTTTATTTTAAGTCCAATTACGCCCAATTATGTATGTTTTTATGAAAGTCAAGTTTTGATTTCATTACGATCTTGATATAAATTAGCCCAACTATGATTTATGCTTTAGATATGATTTCTCTCAAGTACTTATCATGGATATTTGAAATATGAATTATATACATGTTTTACAAATATGCATGAATTTCATGATTTATGGACTTATGATTATTGCCGACTCACTAGCCTTATTACACGGTTAGTTCACGTATTTCAAGCATGCTTATGATTATTATGAATTAAACTAGCCCATGAACCTTGTGTATGTTTTCCCCACTATAATATGAGCTCTATATATGTTTAAGGAGTAGTATTTAACACCGAGTAGATTTGGGGTCCAAGCATACCTCGAGTCTCAGAACTACGTGCCAATGTAGCCACGATGGGACCTCCCTTGAGATTTTCCCCCTTTGCTTGAATGGGCCATTCATTGTGATATCACACCTCTTTTCATGGTTTTCCTTATCAAGGTACGAACACCCTCCCGACTAGGGGTTTACAGGTCAGGCTCCATGTGTGCTCATGTGGGGTATGTTGGTTATAAGAATCTCCCATTATTCCTCATGGTTTATGCATTGTTATGCTTGTGTTACTATGGCTCAACTCATGTTTAATGATGCTTATCTCCTAATATTATGATTATGACTGACTTATGAATGTTTTGAGAACCTTGAAACCTTATGTTACATTATCATATTTACATTATCATCATGTTTTCCTACTCTTATGAACTCTTACGTATTTTAACTGTCCATTTTTACTTACTTTGCATACTCGATACATCCCAAGTACTAATCGCATACTCTATGTTTTATCGTTTCATGATATAGGTCCAAGGGATTAGTCTCAGTCATATCATTAGTCCAGCTTCCCTCTCAGACCTGTCTAGCTAGCATTGGTGAGTCCTCATCCTTCGAGGAAATTCAGTTATCTATAGTTGTTTCTTCCAGTCACAGATTTTTTTTGAGTTAGTTAGGGATGTTGTCCCATCGACTCATCAGTATGTTAAAAGCTTTCGGACATTATGTAGAAATCAACTTGTTACTTATGATTCCGTTCTAGATTGATATAAATATATGTATACGGACTTTCGCTATTTTGAGTATGTTGATCTTCTGTTTTATTATGTTGCATTTAAATATTATGTTCATGCCATGGGTCGACTCGGAGCCTCTCGAGGTTTCTTGTCTTGTGTCTCGATCTGGTTCCTAGCTCGGGCCGTGACAAAATCCACTTGAAAATAACTCCAAACTGATGTAGTGTAGCACTAATATCATGGGATGTTACAAAAATGCCCCCAGAATTTGGAATATTAAATCCTTATTACTAGTAACAACGAGTGACCTAATGAGTCGTTAGGTCACTGAACGACTCGTGGTCCTCACTCATCGTCACCACAGGAAATTCCCACTTTCAATTTAGCACTCTGACCACAGCTCACTTCACAAGTCGTAAGGTAACACCACGACTCGTGACTCCATCTGTGGTCCCCCCTGACCACGGCTCGACACTAGCCTTCCACTCACTTCATAAGACTTTTCACGACACATGAAGTACTCCATGGGTCAGTGCATGAGTCATCCTATGACCTGGGCAACATTTTCCTACTTTCTCCATTTAATCTTAGGAACTTTTAGAGTGCTACAATATCTTCCCCTCTGGAACATTAATCCTCGAATGAAGGTTAAATAAGTTTAAAGACTGGGAAATAAGCTGCAACCCCCAAACTGAAAACTATACACTGATTTTTGAAGGACTGACTGACTCCGTACTGATATAAATATGCTAACTGAGTTGACACAACTAGAGTGAACATTGAAACATGAATAGAGCTGATGAGTACGAAACTAAATAGAGTATTGAAGAGGGATTTAATACTTGATGCCGAAGCTGAACTAGAAGGGAACAAATGAGGGTATTTAGCCATCATGTCTGCTTCTGTTTCCTACGTAGCTCCCTCAACTAGCCGGTTCCTCTATAGGACCTTTACTGAAGCGACCACCTTGTTTCTTACCTTACGAACCTAACAGTCTAGGATTTCAATTTGAACTTCTTCGTAAGAGAGGCTATCCTTTACACCAACACTCTCTAGAGGCATTATTGAGGTCGGATCACTGATGCGCTTCTTCAGCAATGACACATGAAAGACTGGGTGTACCAATGCTAACACTACAGGTAATTCTAACTCATAAGCCACCTTGCCAATCCGTCTCAAGATTCTGTAGGGCCCATATATCTCAGATTAAGTTATCCTTTCTTCACAAACCTCATCACCCCTTTCAATGGTGAAATCTTCAAATAAACCC
This sequence comes from Datura wrightii, assembly GCA_035772735.1. Taxonomy (NCBI): domain Eukaryota; kingdom Viridiplantae; phylum Streptophyta; class Magnoliopsida; order Solanales; family Solanaceae; genus Datura; species Datura wrightii. The sequence continues at coordinate 154,850,810 of JASDFA010000018.1, forward strand.
AATCATCTACATCGAACTCTGGCTCTCTTCTCATCACATCGGCACACGACTTCTATTAGCTCTGGGCTATTTTCAACCTTCCTATGATAAGATGAACCTTTTGCATAGCCTCATGAAACGAGTCTGGTCCTGTCATGGTAGCTTCAACAACTTTAAACCATCCGATAGGAGATCTAGACCTCATACCATACAATGCCTAAAACGAGGCCATTTGGATGCTGGAGTAGTAGTTGTGTAGTCTGACTAACTCCTAGATGTACAATCTTGCATAATCCTCAACTGAGTCAGTAGTCTTAATCGGTAGGAAATGTGCTGACTTAGTCATCCGTTCTATAGTCACCCATATAGAATCATGTTGTCGTCAAGTATAAGGTACACCTTTGGTGAATTCCATATTCACTTCCTCCCACTTCCAAGTAGGAATACTGATATACTGAGTAATACCCCCAAGACTCTGATGTTCAACCTTAACCCGTTGGCAATTCGAACACTTAGCTACAAATTTTGCAACGCCATTCTTCATGTCATTCCTTTAATAGATTTCCTGTAGGTCATGATACATCTTAGTGGCACCAGATGAATAGAATACTTGGATCTGTGTGCTCTGACAATATTCGTTGTTTCAAGTCACCTACATTTGGAACACACAATTTGCTCCGGTAATGGAGTACACCATATCCCTCTTTAGAGAAAACCTCCACCTATTTTCTTAGGACTGCTTCTTTCAACTTAAGTAATATGTGGTCTTCATTCTGCTTTGACTTAACCTTTACCACCAGTGAGGATTCTAACCTACACTAGATTACAACCCTTCACTCAGCTGAATCGACTAATTTCACTCCCAGTCTAACTAACCTGTGGATGTCTTTTGCCAGTTCTTTTCTTCCCTCTTCAACATGAGCAACGCTTCCCATGGACTTCCTGCTTAGGGGATCATCCACCACATTGGCCTTGCCCGAGTGGTATAGCACACACATGTTATAATCTTTCAATAATTCCAGCCACCTTCTCTGACGATGGTTCAAATCCTTTTGATTGAACACATATTGAAGGCTCTTGTGGTTAGTGAAAACATCGACGTGAACTCCATAGAGGTAATGCCTCCATAACTTCAATGAAAATACCACCACCGCCAATTCAAGATCTCGAGTCGGGTAGTTATGAACCTTGATTTGTTTGGAGGCATAACCTATCACATTACCCCGTTGCATCAGGACACAACCGAGGCCAATTCGAGAAGCATCACAATAAACTACGAACCCATATGTTAGTTCCGAAAAGGTCAAAATTAGAGTTGTAGTGAGTTGAGTCTTCAACTCTCGGAAACTCTTCTCACAAGTGTCTGAACACTAAAACTTCACATTTTTATGAGTCAATTTGGTTAAAGGGGATAAAATGGAATAAAACCGTACAAACCGTCAGTAATAACCGGCTAAACCCAAGAAACTCCTAATATCTTATGGGAAAATGTGTCTTGGCAAATATTTTAACGTTGCTATCTTTTGAGGATCTACCTGAATACCCTCACTTGAGACCACATAACCGAGGAAAACCACTAACTTAAACCAAAATTCACACTCATTAAATTTAGCGAACAATTGACGGACTCTGAGAGTCTGCAACACTATCCTCAGGTGGTTAGCATGATCCTCCTCATCCTTGGAGTATACAAATATATCATCGATGAATACAATGACGAACGTGTCCAAGTACGACTTAAATACCCTGCTCATCAAATCCATAAATGTTGCAGGAGCATTGGTTAGTCCAAAAGACATAACCACAGATTCGTAGTGACCAAACCTATTTCTAAAGGCTATATTTGGAATGTCACATTCTTTGACCCTGAGCTAGTGGTATCCTTATCTGAGGTCTATCTTGGAGAAACAGCTAGCACCCTGAGGCTGATCGAGCTAGTCATCAATCCTTGGTAGAGGATACTTATTTTAAACGGTAACTTGTTCAGTAGACAGTATTCGATGAACATTCTGAGCGTTCCATCTTTCTTTCGCACGAACAACAAAGCACCCCATGGAGAGATATTAGGTCTGATAAAGCCCTTATCTAGAAGGTCTTTCAGTTGTTCCTTCAACTCCTTAAGCTCAGCTGGATCCATTCTATAAGGAGGAATAGAGATGGGCTGGTTGTCTGGAAGAAGCTCTATATTTTATACCCAGGGAAACCAAGGATTAGACTCGGGAGTCAAACGGGGAAAAATAAGGAAAATGTTGCAGCAGTGCAAGACGAGTCGTTAGACGACTCGTGAGGAGACCCCATGAGTCGTCAGGTGGCTCATGGTAAAGTTGGACTAACTTGAGGAGATAAGGTCCCCACGGACATGGGAATGACTCGTGGTCAGCTACCACGAGTCGTCAGGTCCATCGTGGGGAAAGGATGAGGATTTAATTAAGGATGAGGCATTGTACTTGACAGAAGCTGGTAACGAGTTGTTGCCTCCGGGGGTGAGTCGTCATATCCTCTATTAAGAGCCAAGGTGAAAAAATTCCAGTGGACTTGATGAAACGACCCAACGACTCGTTGTCCCTGGTAATGAGTCTTCAGGTAGCACATTAGGGTCACCTGGCAGTTATTTTCTGCGAATTACTAATGGCGTTCTCATAATTTCCTACACTCCTAAGAACTAAACTACGTGGTTTTTGGGTAGGTACAGGATCTTTTAAGGGGAAATCATTCATGATAAACCTCATTTGATGCATGTAAGATTAGAGGAGTAAGAGGAAAGGGATTCAAGTGTTCTTCAATTCCTCAAGATTCCATCTAGGGCTTTTCTAGGGAGTTAAGAATCAAGTAATTCCAGGTATGTGGGATCTTTAATGGGTGGTTTAGTCCCTACCCATATCCAATTTCTCCCTCATTGTTTATTTAAAGTTACCAAGACGTGATGCGTCTTAACCCAAATTCATGTTTCCCCCAAAAATCGATATGAGCATGTTGTAGTATGTCTAAAATCATGGGTGTCAAATTGTTGGGAAGTTTTCACTTCTCTTATTCAATATTTGATGATCTAAATCCTCAAAAGCACATGCGCCCAAATCTTGGAGTTTTTAGTGAAATTCATGGTTATGGTGACTTCTCAAGCATGATATGAACTTTTGAGTTTCAAGCATGTTTTCAATTACTCATGTTATTATGATCATGTTCCCTATAAATTTAAGCATTTCAAGTATGATTGAAATTTTGGGCAATTCCCACATGTCGCGTATGATTTATGAACTATGATTTTGGTCGATTCACAGGCCCAATTCCATGGCTAGTGTTACGAATTCTCAAGAACGTTATGATTATCATGATTTAACTAGCCATGAATGTCATGTATGAATTTCTATGAGCATGTTTCATGTTTTAGGAGTAGTACTTTACACCGAGTAGTGATCTTGGGCAGATTTATATGCCCAAGTGATACTCAAACGTATCATTTTTACCTTGTTTGTTGTGCAATGTGTATATAATATCATATAATTGGTAATAAAATGCGAATTTATACTAACCAACATGATTAGCATTTGTTTTGCAGGTAAATGTGATTTTTAGGAGCTAAAATGCGTGTTGGAACTATGTCGGAGTTGGACTTGGATGCGACCATGGAAGAGACCTTGGAATGCATATTTTAGAGGGGCTCCGCGATGGAGCCGTGCCACGCTACCATCGCGGTAGCACACTACCTGGACACAAATTAAAATGGCAATTTCCAGTGTGCCTGCGCGTCAGCTCCGTGGCACGGAGATAGGCCTCCGCGATGGCCTCCGTGCCACGTTGAGGTTGATTTACCGGACCCTGGAAATTCCAGTGAAGGTCCGCGTCCATGCCGTGTAACAGAGGCAGTGCTCCGCGTTGGCCTCCGTGACACGTTGCTTGTTATTCCGGGAAAAATTTCCCACTAGTATAAATAGCACACTTAGGTTTATTTTAATTAGTTTTTTAGTTTTTAGTTTTGAGACTGAGTTCAGAGGTGGAGAGCAGGAACGTGGGTTAGTAGCAGTTGAAGATTGAAAAAGCTAAGGGATTTCTTCTCTTCTTTTCTTCTTTCTATCAATTGTACGTATGATTTACACTCATTTTAGGATGATCAATCCAAGAATGAGTGGCTAATTCTCTTTCTTGCTGAGGTTTTGAACATGTGTAATGAATTCTGATTTTCATTGATATGGTTTATTCTTCTTCTTTAATGTTGTTCTATTAATTCTTGTTCTTTACTGCATTAGTGAATGGCCAACATTAATGTATATCTGAAAAGTCCAATTTCACTCGAAAGAGAAAGAAATTGGAAAGTTGTGAATTAATAGGGTATTGTTCTTAACTTGATTTGGGAAAATTGGGTTTTGATGTGCTTTCCTGATAGAAATATACTTGAAAGCCGTATTAGTCAATTTAGGAACCGGAATTGTAGTGCTAGGTCATAAATTGCATTTGATCACAGAAATGTAGACGGATGGTTTATGATTCTAAAATGAAATTAAATACGAGAGTTTTAATTTCTAGGCAAATGTTCTTGGCTAGCAACATGAAGAAGAGAATTAACAAAAATTATCATGATTATCAAGTTCATTACTTGTTCTTAACCTTGGCATGTTCATATCCATTGTCTGAATTCAAAAGTAAATAGTTGTAGTAATTGTAGTATATATAGTTTAGAAACAAAAACTCAAGTAACTCTTGGTTACATTGTTGTTGGCATAATTAGAAGTTGAATAGAAATATAGTAAATTAGGCAATTTTACATATCTTGAGCCTCCTTGGATCGATACTTGGCTATTTAGCCACTTTATTACTTGTTTGACCACATGCACTTGCGTGTCGGTTTTGACCTGTAGCCCAAAGCACCGAGCAAGTTTTTGGCGCTGTTGCCGGGGAGGCTAGGCGATTTGTAAAATTGTGTTTAGTGTAAATTTACTGTATTTGTATTTTTATTTTCTTAAGTGTTAACAACTTGGTCTTAGCCTGTATTTTGCAGATTTTGTTTCTGTGAACACTGGCAAGGGACAAAGATCTGGTGGAATCTTACTTAGAGCCTGAGCGTGAGTTTCATAGTCAACGTAGAGAAGCTCTTCGGAAGAAGCTGCAGTTTCTTAAACAGTCTATGATGGAGCAACCAAATCCACCAGTTGTGCGGGCAGTTTTAGTGCCCGATGAAGCAGCAGCAAGGCCGGTTTGCGAGGTGGCAATCCCACACGCTAATAATGTACATTCTAGCATCCGCAAACCAGAGCCAGGAGGGAGGTTTGAATTAAAGCAGAATATGGTGCAACTTTTGCACACAAGCGGGCAATTTACCGGTCTCCCTCACGAAGATCCACAACAACATCTCCAGAATTTTTTGGAGATAAGTGACACTTATATACCCACTGGAGTGTCACCTGATTATGTTAGGCTCACCTTATTTCCATTTTCCTTACTTGGTGAAGCTAAGAGGTGGTTAAAATCTGAACCACCCAACTCTATATCAACGTGGGATGATCTTGCACGGAAGTTTCTTATCAGATTTTTCCCTTCTGGTAAAACAGCCAGACTTAGGAGTCAAATCCTAAGTTTTAAACAAAGAGAAGGGGAAAATCTATATCAAGCCTGGGAAAGATTCAAATCCATGTTGCGGGACTGTCCTCACCATCATCAGTCCAATGAGGTGTTGGTACACACTTTTATTGAGGGTTTGGAACCCCACACTAAAATTCTGTTAGATTCAGCAGCTGGAGGGCAAGCGCTGGAGAAGACCTATGAGGAGCTGTACACTTTGCTCAACCGAATTTCACAAGGCAATCCAGAATGGAATGCAGATTCTTCAAGGGGTGGAGCAAGGAAAGCAGCGGGAGAGCTTGAAGTGGATGGATTCACAGCTATCGCTGGACAGATAGCTGCTTTGCAAAATCAGTTAAACACTCACTTCAGCACTATAAATTTGAACCAGCCTTCAGCTTCAGTCAATGCAGTTCAACAGATGTGGTGTGAAGTGTGTGGTAGTAGTGAGCATTCAGCTGAATGCTGTGGTGCAAATCCTGATTCTGTAAACTTTGTGGGCAATGCACAGAGAAATCAACAGTAGTTTGGTAGTGGCTACAACTCAAATTGGAGGAACCATCCGAATTTTTCGTAGGGTAGCAACAATCAACAAGGCCAAGGTTCAGGGCAGGGTATGCACAGAAACCAAGGAGGGCAACAAAATTATCAAGCTCAATTCAGAAATCATAATGCCCCTCCTCCACCACCATCACCGACTATTGAGGATATGTTCAAAACCATGATCGCTAATCAGGCACAATTGCAGGCTGACTATGTCAAATTGGCAGCTGAAGTGAAGAACAATCAATTGGCGACCAAGGCTCTTGAATATCAGTTTGGGCAGTTTGCGAGTGCCCAAAATACTAGACCCAGAGGAGGACTACCTAGCGACACGGATCCAAATTCGAAGTAGGTAAATGCAGTGACCACGAGGAGTGGTTTACAGTTGAAGGAGGTGGAACCGGAAAGACCGCCTCAAAAGTCAGGAGCAGCAGATATTGAGGGAGAGCAAATTTCAGATAAGGGGAAGACTAAAGAAGCTGAACCAGAAAGGCCTCCACCCCCGTTCCCTCAACGACTTAAGAAACACAAGGAGGAGGCGTGTTTCCAGAAATTCATGGAGGTACTTAAACAGGTACATGTTAACTTACCTCTTGTTGATGTCTTGCAGGGAGTGCCAAAATATGCGAAATATATTAAAGACATTGTGGCTAACAAAAGTCGTTTGACTGAGTATGCCACGGTAGCTTTAACGGAGGAATGCACTTCCCGTATTTAGAATAGGTTGCCCACAAAATTGAAAGACCCTGGAAGTTTTACTATCCAGCTGACTATTGGGCAAAGTATCCGAGCGCGTGGATTATGCGACTTGGGGGCAAGCATAAATCTGATGCCATCTTCGGTATTCAGAAAGTTAGGTCTAGGGAGTCCTAGGCCTACAACGGTAATCTTGCAGCTAGCAGACAGGTCTTTAGCTAAGCCGGATGGCATTGTTGAGGATGTGTTAGTGCAAGTAGGCTCCCTCATTTTTCCGGTCGATTTTATTGTTCTGGACTTTGAAACAGATGTTGAAGTCCCATTTATTTTGGGACGACCCTTTTTGGCAACCGGAAAGGCATTAATTGATGTAGCTGCGGGTCAACTCACGATGCGAGCACATGACAAGGTCGAAGTGTTCGACGTGTACAAGGTACCTAAGCTCCCGACTGTTTATAAGGAACTCTCGGTGATCAACATAATTGATCATGGGAATGCTAATGGAATGAGTGATTCCCGAGAGTTACTAGGTAGGCCACCGGATAAGGTTGAGAACTACTGGGGGGATGATCATCATCGGGACAAATCGTCCATCTCCCTAGTAGACAAATGAGCTTAAAGGACGTCGAGCCGCGATGGTAAACCAGGCGCTGTACGGGAGGCAACCCGTGAAAAATATTTTCTTTCTTTCTTTTTAGTGTAAATAATTTTTATTTTTCTTTTTCTTTTCTTGATTAGTTTTAGATTTGCATTTTAGTTAGTATTTTTTTATTTTAGTTAGGGAAATCTATTAATTTAACCAATTTGTGTTTAGTGAGGTGATTTTCAGGTATAACGGAGGAAATATACATGGAATCGAGAAAATGAGGCGAGGTATGAAAAATTAAATTTATTGGTGAAACAGAGCACTGGCGCGTTGGCGCCGTGTCACGGAGGCAATGCTCCGCGTTGGCCTCCGTGACACGTTGAAGGCAAAATCTGGATTTTTCAAAAATCCAGTAAGCCAACGCGTTGGCTCCGTGTTACGGAGGAGGGGCTCTGCGTTACCCTCCGTGACACGTTGCCCCTTATCCAGTGCCGGGTCACACCGGGTTTTCGGGTGACCCGCGTATTTTCTTAATTTAAAACCCCCGATTCGCCCCTATTTTTCCCATTCCCTCTTCCCTCCGCGACCAAACACCCATTTCCCCCTCCCCAAGCAACGTGCCATGTTGGCAAGGAAAAACGTCAAGTTTCTTCGGTTCTTCAATTCTAAGGTATGTTTTCATCGTCTAACTCAATTTTTTGGCGATTTTTGTCAAATTTGGGAATGTAAGGTGAGATATATCACCCTAGGTTGAAATTAACCATGATATTAAATTATTTTGTGATTGATTATGTTCGGATTGTTGTAGTTAGCGTTTGAACTTGTCGATTATGTGAATAATTCGAAATTGATTGTCGAATTGCATTCTAGGGCTTGGGTTGTTAAATTTGACTTGGGCAACTTGATTGTTTGGCGAATTCGATGTCGGGGTGTGTTTATTATTTGAGATGTGGTAAATATTGTGTAAATGTTCAAAGACGACTAATTCTCGAATTTTTGTGGGAAAATGCATAAAATGTGTGAATTGGTTAGATTGTTTAGATTATCTTGTATATAAAATGTTTTTCTAGTTGTTTTTATTTTTTATGTTGTTTTGTTGCGAAGTGCGATGGTTGAATTGTTAGCGATAGTAGGATTGGGAATTAGCTGTATGAAGTCGGAGTAGTACACTAACCGTTATGCTGTCGAATTTTTGTTGTGAACGCACTAAGCAATATGTGTATAGTTGTTTGTGTTTGGGGTTGTAAATAGAGCTATCCTTGCTGAAATTTTGTAAATATTGTTAAGGACTAAGTGTGGGGTAAATTTTGTGTAACCCGACCTTAGCCGAAGCTAACAAGTATTTAGCTTAACGTTGTGCTTGTTTGTGTAAATTGACAGGTACAATGGCTAGCAGACAAGATAAAGGCAAGGGTGCTTCTACCTCAGGCACCGGCAGGAAAAGGATGAGACTGGGCACTGCAGTCCCAGCTGCACCTGCTGTTCCGCGCGGCCAACACCGCCGATACGGAACACGATGGGTCACCGATGAAGGGAAGAAATGGTACGCGAAGCACAAAGAAAACAAGTACTTCCCGGAGGAACATATTGCAAGGGAACCACTCACACAGGAGTTCCCTCGCATTGTACAGAGGATCGAAGCAGCTGGGCTCAGCTTTATTTTTCAGGAGCCCAAGGAGTGTAACCTTCACTTGGTCCGGGAATTTTATGCCAACTGGAATCCGGCCATCAGAAGCCACACTATTAAAATCAGAGGGCAGATTGTCACTCTGGAACCCCAGCAGCTGAATGCCATCGTTGGAGCGCAGGACACAGACGCCCACGTTCTCCGCCAGCTAAACATCACCCCACCGTACGCCGACATCAGACGTATGTTGTGTGGGGCTCGATCCACAGCCCGATGGAGTAGACACAAAGAGAGGGGTTACCACCAGACTCTGCCTTATTCGCAGATGAACAGAGAGGCCAGAATCTGGCTGAAGATTGTATGTTCGTGCTTAATCCCGGGAGTCCATATGACATATGTGACCCAGGACCGTGTCTGCTTGGTGTATGCCCTTATGAAAGGGCTCGAGATTAATGTTGGGGCGGTCATAATATCCGCCATGAACAGAGCCAGACTGCACCAGGGCCACAGATACGGGTTTGGCGGACTCATCACCACCTTCCTCCGAGGCCTCGACATCGAGGAAGAAGCCTTGGATTATATTCCGCAGCTGGAGCGGAGGGCCCTCGATGTGACAAAGACTAAGGCCCCCGACACTACACACGGACCTGTGCTGACTTTGGGCGAGCGACATGCTCGTGACGATCAGTACATGGCCCGTATGTTCGGCATGCAGATGTTGCAGCTACGGACTGGTGAGAGACCAGCCACCGAGGAGGAGTTATGGCAGTTGGAGCTGGACTACCCCTTTGGCGAGAACGCCAGAGCCTTATGTAAGGTGGGGCCAACCTTCGTGGAGCCGACTGATGACGATGTCCCTACTGATGAGGAGACACGTCGTGAGGACTCCGATGTGGAGTCCGATGACGACGATGGAGCTGATTCAGACATGGGCGACGAGGCCGCAGCACCGGATGAGGAAGTCGAATATTTCGACTAAGCAGGGAGTTTCACCACCCAAATTTTGTGCTTTGTATTTTTGTGAACACTGGGGACAGTGTTCGATTTAAGTGTGGGGTGGTGAGTAGTTAGGTGCTGGGACATAGGCTCTAAACTGCTGTATATTTTTCCTTGATATTATGTATCTTGGTGCTTTCCCTGTTGTGAACTGTTTGCGATGTATGTGTATATATTTGTGGTGTGGTTAATGATGTGTGTTTTTTTTTTAAGTATGGTTGCCATTGTAAATATTTTGTAAATTTTGTAAATTTTTTTTTCTCTATCGACATGATCGATATTTTTCAAAATTTTTGCGAAAATATTTTGCACTTGTAAATATTTTCTTTCTATCGAAATGATCGATGTGTTGCAAAATTTTTTCCGATTTTTATTTTTTTGGGTTTCTCGGAGTTTGTTTTTGGTTCTTTTACCGAGAATAGTCCCATTGAACCGATGTCATAGTTAGTGACCGTTCCCTATGATGGATGGATGACGACCGTCTTAAGGGAAATGTAGTCGGTAGGAGTAGGATTTTTAATTGTTTTTAGTTTTTCTTTGGTGGATTGCATCAATAAACTGTAGTTGCTTATGGTTGCTAAAATTTCGTTGCGTGTTGTAATTGATATTCAAAATGTGAAAATGATTCGTTTGAAAGCATGCAATTTTGTAAATACGTTGAGTTACCTAGGCTATAGAATTTGGTTCAGTATGATTGAGGCTTAATCTTGAATTCATGTAATTGACTAATTAAAGAGTCTGTGAATGCATCTTGATTCGAGCATGTACATGAAGTGTGAAGTGAGGTTTTGCTATTCCATGTCATTGTGAATTGTCTAGAACTTGCCTGGTGTGTATACAAAACAAAATGAAGGAGGTGTAGTGTTGGAAAGGATGTAGGCATTTCTTTGTTTTAACCGATAGTTTCCATTTTTTTTTCTTGTCAAATTCTACCTTCTTTATATGTTGTATACCCTAGTTAGCCCGTTGAGCCTTTAGCCGATTTCTTTCTTTTGTCCAAAATTGTATGAACTAAGCTTTATTCCTTCTTTTCATTAGCCGTAAAGTCTATAAGAAGCTCTTAAGCGCTTACAAAGAAAAGAAAAGGTTTCCCAAAGTGTTAAAGAGTGAAAAGAGTGAAAAGAAAAAGAAAAGCAAAGTGAAGAAAGAAAGGATGATGTTGAAGAGGCACTTGTTGTAATTAAATGTTATTGAGGGTACTTGAAAACCCTTAGGTTTGTGTCAAGTGTGGTTGATGAAATAGGCTGTATGAAAGTAAACCAGCATGAATGGGAGAAAAAGAGAAAAGAGAGGAACAATGTCCATGAGTCGATGGGAATGCGTTGAAAAGGCGCTTAAGGATGCTAGCGACTATTATTGGCTAATCCAATATATACATACTAGATCCATAGCCCCGTTACAACCCATTAAAGTCCTACGTGATCCTGTATTGCATTTCTTTATATTAGTGGAGTAATACACTAAGGGCAAGCCTATGGGTCATGACATGATGCATGTGAATTCTTTTGGGAGAGAGAGTGAAATTAATTTTTATATGCCCCTACTTGCATGTTTGTGTGTTGCATGAACATAAAGGGGGAATTTCTCTCGAGTGTGCGGGCACATGCTTGATGAAAGATTGATTTTCGTGTCGGATTTCTTGATTAGTTGATTTGCATGAGTTTGCCGATATCAAGAATCAATTCTTAAAAAGTCTAGGAAGCCTTGATGTATTAAGGGTCATGGTACTGTACGACCAAACATGTTTTCTTGATGATTTGCAAGATTTGAATAATCGGTATGACCGTAGCGTAAATTGGGGCACCATAGTGACGAAGGTTGGGATGTAATTTGCATGATTTGTGTATGTGTTGTTCGAGGACGAACAAGGATTTAAGTGTGGGGTAAGTGATCTTGGGCAGATTTATATGCCCAAGTGATACTCAAACGTATCATTTTTACCTTGTTTGTTGTGCAATGTGTATATAATATCATGTAATTGGTAATAAAATGCGAATTTATACTAACCAACATGATTAGCATTTGTTTTGCAGGTAAATGAGATTTTTAGGAGCTAAAATGCGTGTTGGAACTATGTCGGAGTTGGACTTGGATGCGAGCGTGGAAAAGACCTTGGAATGCATATTTTAGAGGGGCTCCGCGATGGAGCCGTGCCACGCTACCATCGCGGTAGCACACTGCCTGGACACAAATTAAAATGGCAATTTCTAGTGTGCCTGCGCGTCAGCTCCGTGGCACGGAGATAGGCCTCCGCGATGGCCTCCGTGCCACGTTGAGGTTGATTTACCGGACCCTGGAAATTCCAGTGAAGGTCCGCGTCCACGCCGTGTCACGGAGGCAGTGCTCCGCGTTGGCCTCCGTTACACGTTGCTTGTTATTCCGGGAAAAATTTCCCACTAGTATAAATAGCACACTTAGGTTTATTTTAATTAGTTTTTTAGTTTTTAGTTTTGAGACTGAGTTCAGAGGTGGAGAGCAGGAACGTGGGTTAGTAGCAGTTGAAGATTGAAAAAGCTAAGGGATTTCTTCTCTTCTTTTCTTCTTTCTATCAATTATATGTATGATTTACACTCATTTTAGGATGATCAATCCAAGAATGAGTGGCTAATTCTCTTTCTTGCTGAGGTTTTGAACATGTGTAATGAATTCTGATTTTCATTGATATGGTTTATTCTTCTTCTTTAATGTTGTTCTATTAATTCTTGTTCTTTACTGCATTAGTGAATGGCCAACACTAATGTATATCTGAAAAGTCCAATTTCACTCGAAAGAGCAAGAAATTGGAAAGTTGTGAATTAATAGGGTATTGTTCTTAACTTGATTTGGGAAAATTGGGTTTTGATGTGCTTTCCTGATAGAAATATACTTGAAAGCCGTATTAGTCAATTTAGGAACCGGAATTGAGTGCTAGGTCATAAATTGCATTTGATCACAGAAATGTAGACGGATGGTTTATGATTCTAAAATGAAATTAAATACGAGAGTTTTAATTTCTAGGCAAATGTTCTTGGCTAGCAACATGAAGAAGAGAATTAACCAAAATTATCATGATTATCAAGTTCATTACTTGTTCTTAACCTTGGCATGTTCATATCCATTGTCTGAATTCAAAAGTAAATAGTTGTAGTAATTGTAGTATATATAGTTTAGAAACAAAAACTCAAGTAACTCTTGGTTACATTGTTGTTGGCATAATTAGAAGTTGAATAGAAATATGGTAAATTAGGCAATTTTACATATCTTGAGCCTCCTTGGATCGATACTTGGCTACTTAGCCACTTTATTACTTGTTTGAACACGTGCACTTGCGTGTCGATTTTTACCCGTAGCCCAAAGCACCGAGCAAGTAGGTTCGTGGCCTAGGTTATGCCCCAAATCTCAGAACTACGTGCCACTGTAGGTTATGTTTGCGACCTCTTTGGGGACTGTTCCTTTTGTCCTACGGGGCCTTCATGAGTGATATCACACCTTTCATGGTTCATACCGTTGGCAAGGTATGGATGACTTCCCGACTAGGTTTACAGATCGGGCTCTATGCGTGCTCATATGGGGTATGTCGGCTGTAGGAATCTCCCATTGTTCCTCCAATTATAGGAATCTCCCATCGTTCCTCATGGCTTTTAATGCATGTATTATTATGTTCTTTTGGCTCAAGTTATGTTTTATGAAATGTTTTTCCCATATGATACGACTATGACAGGTTTACGAATATATTGAAAATTTTGAGCCTTACGATACATTTACGATTTTAGTCTTATGATCATGATGCCCCCACTTGTATAACTTTTATGATTTAAGTATTATTTTGCATACCTTACATACTCAGTACCTTTTATGTACTTACCCACATACTTTCAGGATCAGGTTCGCAGGTTCAGCATGGTTCCTAGCTTGCTCTCAGTTTCGCTCTCAGTTTCCAGTGGTGAGTCCTCATGATTTGCAGGCTTCATGTTCAGACCCTGTTTATCTTTTGTTTTTAGAATGTTGGGGCTAGTTAGGGTCTTGTCCCTTCATAGGGGCAAAGGTCGACAAGGATCCACATGAGTTCATTGAAGGGATCTTAAAGGTCAGTCAGGTCACGGGGGTGAAAATGAGGAGTGTGCTGACTTGGCCTCTTATCAGCTGAAGGAGTCGCTTATATTTGGTTCAAGAAATGGAAGGACAATAGGACAGCGGGAGCGGGCCTTATCAGCTGGGATGAGTGCCACATGACCTATCTTGATAGGTTCTTCCGTCGAGAGATGAGGGAAAATAAAGCAGTCGAGTTTGTTAACCTCAAACAGGGAAAGATGATGATTCCAGAATATTCACTTATCACTCACCTGTCAAAGTATGCCCTAGAGTTAGTGATGGACCACAGGGCGCAGGTAAGTAGATTCGTGTAGGGAGTAGACGAGTATCTTGATAAGGACTGCAGAACAACCATGCTTCATCAAGATATGGACTACCCACGGATAGTCCTCTATGCCTAGCAGATGGAGGAAGCTCATATGAGATAGAGAGAGTCAAAGAGGGCCAGAACTTATAGCCATAGGTTCTCCCAGCCGAGGCCAGGGTGTGGGTCTCACCAGTAGTCCTAGCACAGGTCCATTACATTAGCACTATATTCAGCCAGTACCCCATCTAGGACTCGAGATGATCAGAGGAGCAGGGCCTCAGGTTCGAGGGGTCAGAATAGCATGCGCATAGAGCGCACTTTTCCATCTTGTGCTAACTATGGCAAGAATCACCCAGGGAAATGTTTCGTGGGCCTAGATGCTTGTTTTGGGTGTATCAAACCCAGACACAGACTCAGGGATTGCCTCGCAGCTAGGTCAGGGGATGGTGGAGCCTACACTGCAGCAGCTAGTTCAGTAGTTCCACTGGCACGTCAGACTCAGTAGGGTGGTTCGACTAGTTCAGCTGGCGGCCAGCGCCAGAATCGATTTTATGCACTTGGCTCTTAACAGCAGTAAGAGATTTCTGCCGATATGGTTACGGGTATGTTGCGAGTCTTTCATATTGATGCTTAAGCTTTGCTATATCCGGGAGCTACACTGTCTTTTGTGACAACTTACATTGCTAGTAACTTTGGGGTCAGTCCTAAAATTTTGTCAGAATCGTTTTTGGTGTGTACTCTGGTTGGGGATTTAGTCGTAGGGAAGCTGGTATATAGAGGTTTCCTCATTACAATAATGCATAAGGTTATCTTCGCAGACTTAGTAGAATTGGCTATGACTTATTTTGACATTATTTTGGGCATGGATTGGCTGTTTGCATGTTATGATTCTATTAACTGTAGAACCTGAGCAGTGGAGTTCTGATTTCCAGGTGAACCAGTTTTAGAATGGAAGGGTCATTAGGTGGTTCGGTACGCCGCTTTATCTCCTATCTCAAAGCTCGAAAAATGATTGTTAGGGGTTGTAATGGTAGGGTTAGGGATGCCACGTTTGAGACCCCGACCATTCAGTCAGTCTCCGTGGTATGTGAGTATCCCAAAGTATTCTTGGATGACCTACCAGGTGTTCCTCTTGAGATGGAGATTGATTTTGAGATTGATCTTTTACTCGACACACAGCCCCTATCGCTTCCTCCTTATGAAATAGCCCTAGCTGAGCTAAAAGAGTTAAAGGAGTAGTTGAAGGATTTGCTAGATAAGGGTTTCATTAGACCAAGTAAGCCTCCATGGGGTGCCCCAGTGTTGTTCGTCCAGAAGAAAGATGGTTCTCTTCGGATGTGTATTGACTACAGGCAGTTGAACAAGGTCACCATCAAGAATAAATACCCTTTACCCAGGATTGACGACCTATTCGATCAACTTTAGGGTGAAAATATTTCTCCAAGATAGACCTCAGGTTCGGATATCACCAGCTCAGGGTTCGGGAGAACGACATCCCGAAGACTGATTTCAAGACCCAGTATGGCCATTATGAACTTGTTGTTATGTCTTTTGGACAAACCAATGCCCCTGCAGCTTTTATGGGTCTAGTGAATAGGGTATTCAAGGGATATCTGGACATGTTCGTGATAGTGATCATTGACAACATATTGATATACTCCAGGAGCGAGAAGGAGCATGCCGCACAACCTGAGGGTAGCACTCCAGACCCTCAAGGATAACCAGCTACATGCCAAGTTCAGCAAATATGAGTTCTAGTTGAATTCAGTGGCATTCTTGGGACATGTATTGTCAAGCAAAGGAATAAGGGTGGACTCCCATAAAATAGAGGCGGTAAAGAACTGGCCCAGACCTATAAACCCTTTGGAGATCAGGAGCTTTTTAGGCTTAGCAGGTTATTATCAGAGGCTTGTGGAAGGTTTCTCATCCATTGCAGCCCTATTGACTAGATTGACTCAGAAAAAGGTGAAATTCCAATAGTCGGAGGGTTGTGAGAAGAGCTTCCAGGTATTGAAGGCCCGACTCACTTCAACACTATTGTTGACTTTACCAGAGGGAACCTATGGTTTTGTTGTATAAATTTGATGCTTCTAGTGTCAGACTGGGATTTGTATCACTGCAGCAACAGAAAGTCATAGCATATGCTTCAAGACAGCTAAAGACTCACGAGAAAATTACCCAACCCATGATCTTGAGTTGGCTGCAGTGGTATTTTCTTCGAAGATATGGCGACACTACTTGTATGGGGTTTATGTAGATGTATTCACTGACCACAAGAGCTTACAACATGTGTTCACGCAGAAGGATCTCAATCTCCAGAAGCGGAGGTGGTTGGAGCTAATGAAGGACTACTACATGAGTGTCCTTTACCACCCGGGTAAGGCCAACGTTGTAGCAGATGCCCTTAGTAGAATTTCTACAGAAAGTGTATCACATGTGAGTGAATACAAGAAGGGGCTGGTAAAGGAGGTACATTGACTTGCATGGTTGGGTGTTAGATTAGTTGGTTCAACCGATGGTGGGGTAGTAGTTCAGAACGGATCAGAGACGTCCTTGATAATGGAGGTGAAGGCTAAAAAAGATGAAGATCCAATATTGGTAAAGTTGAAAGAAGTTAAAAGTCAGAAGGTAGAAGTCTTCTCCAAAGGGGGAGATGGTGTGCTTTGCTACCTGGTTCGCTTGTGTGTTCAAAACATGGATGATCTGAGGAGCCGGATGTTGCATGAGGCTCACATATCTAAGTATTCTATCCATCCATGTGCCACCAAGATGTATCATGCCTTGCTGGAAATCTACTGGTGGAATGGCATGAAGAGGGATATTGCAGAATTTGTAGCCAAGTGCCCGAATTGCCAACAAGTGAAAGTCGAGCATCAGAGATCGGGGGGTGTACTCTAAAATATCAGCATCCCTACTTGTAAATGGGAAGAAATCAACATGGACTTCATAACAGGTTTACCCCCCACTCGTAAAAAGTATGACTCCATTTGGGTTGTGGTGGACAGGTTGACCAAGGCTGCTCATTTTCTACTAGTCAAAACCACTGCTTCAGCAAAAGATTATGCCAAATTATATATCCGAGAGTTGGTTAGATTACACGGAGTGCCCTTTTCCATCATATCGGAGAGAGGTACTCAGTTCACCTCTCAGTTCTAGAGATCTTTTCAAAAGGAGCTTGGTACCCAGGTCAATCTTAGCACAATATTTCATCCGAAAAAGGTTGGCCAGGCGGAGCAGACTACCCAAACTTTTGAGGACATGTTGAGGGCTTGCGTTATTGATTTCAAGGTTAGCTGGGATGAGCATTTACCTCTTATTGAGTTTGCCTACAACAATAACTATCACTCTAGCATACAAATGGCACCGCTCGAGGCTCTTTACGGGCGAAGGTGTAGGTCGCCCATTGGTTGGTTTGAGGTTGGTGAGGCTTCATTAGTGGGTCCAGATTCAGTTCACGAGGCTATGGAGAAAGTTCAGTTGATAACAAAAAGGCTGAAAACGGCTCAAAGTCGCCAAAAGTCTTATGTGGATGTAAGGAGAAGAGATCTTGAGTTCAAGATTGATGATTGGGTGTTTTTGCAGGTATCTCCCATGAAGGGAGTAATGATATTCAGAATGAAAGGAAAATTCATCCCCCACTATATTGGTCCATATCGAATTGTGAGACGAGTGGGTAAAGCAGCCTACGAGTTAGAGTTACCTTCAGAGTTAGCTTAAATTCATCCCGTATTTCACGTATCGCTCTTTAAAAAGTGCTTGGGTGATCTAGTCTTAGTGGATCCGATGGAAAGTGTTGGTGTGAAGGATAGACTCCGTTATGAGGAAATTGCCGTTGCAATCATGGATCATCAGATTCGGAGGCTGAGGAACAAGGAAGTAGCTTCAGTAAAGGTGCTATGGAGAAATCAGCATGTTGAGGGAGCTACATTGGAAGCTGAAGCAGATATGATGGCTAAATACCCCCATTTGTTCCTTACCGACCCAATTTCAGTTTGAGTTATCAGTTTTTGCCCTAAACTTCTATATAGTTTTTCATGTTCTGTTCATGTGTGCAAGTTTTTTTTAAGATATGATATATGTATATGATTTCTGAATTCAGTCCAGCTATGTAGTTCTTTTCGGGGGTAGTCGTTCCGTTAGTTTTTGGTTTAAATAATCAGTATTTGTATATGGTGTTTGTATGTTCTTGAGGTTTTTGCATGTTTCTAACATTCGATGATGAATGTTCCCAAGGGAGAGATATTGTTATACCCCGGGAACCCAAGGATAAGACCCGAGAGTCAAATGGGGAAAAATTTGGAAAATGTTGCAGCAGTGTAAGATGAGTTGTCTAATGACTCGTGAGGAGATCCTACGGGTCGTCAGGTGGCACATTGGAAGGTTGGACTAAGCTGAGGAGATGAGGTCCTCACGGACGTGGGAACAACTCGTGGTCAGCTACCACGAGTCGTCAGGTCCACCATGGTGAAAGGTTGAGGATTTAATTAAGGATGAGGTAGTGTACTTAACAAAAACTGGTAACGAGTCGTTGCCTCGTGGGGCGAGTCGTCATGTTCTCTATTAAGAGCCCAGGTGAAAAATTCTAGTGGACTTGAAAAATTGACCCAATGACTCGTTTTCCCTGGTAATGAGTCGTCACGTGGACCGTTAGGGTCACCTGGCAGTTATTTCCTGCGAATTACTAAGGGCCTTTTGTAATTTTTTACACTCCTAAGACCTAAACTACATCGTTTTAGGGTCCGAAAAGGGTCTTTTAAGGGGAAATCATTCATGATAAACCTCATTTGATGCATGTAAGAGTAGAGGAGTAAGAGGAAAGGGATTCAAGTGTTCTTCAATTACTTAAGATTCCATCTAGGGCTTTTCAAGGGAGTTAAGAATCAAGTAATTCTAGGTATGTGGGGTATTTAATGGGTGGTTTAGTCCCTACCCATGCCCAATTTCCCCCTCATTCTATGTTTAAAGTTACCAAAACGTGATGGGTCTTAACCCGAAAACATGTTTCCCCTAAACATCGATATGAGCATGTTGTACTATGTCTAAAATCATGGGTGTCAAATTGTTGGGCTGTTTTGACTTATCTTATTCAATGTTTGATGATCTAAATCCTCAAAAGCACATGTGCTCAAATCATGGGTTATTTAGTGAAATTCATGGTTATGGTGACTTCTTAAGCAAGATATGAGCTTTTGAATTTCATGCATGTTTTCAATTACTCATGTTATTATGATCATGTTTCCTATAAATTTAAGCATTTCAAGTATGATTGAAATTTTCAGCAATCCCACATGTCGCTTATAATTTATGAACTATGATTTTGGCCGATCCACGGGCCCAATTTCATGGCTAGTGTTACGAATCTCAAGCACGTTATGATTATCACGGTTTAACTATCCATGCATGTCATGTATGAATTTCTATGAGCATGTTGCATGTTTTTGGAGTAGTACATAACACCGAGTAGGTTCAGGGCCTACGTTACGTCCCAAATCTTAGAATTACGTGCCATTGTAGATTATGTTTGGGACCTCCTCAGGGACTGTCCCTTTTTTCCCTATGGGGGCTTCATGTGTGATGTCACGCATTTCATGATTCATACCCTTTGCAAGGTATGGACGACCTCCTAACTAGGTTTACAGGTTTGGCTCCATTTGTTATCATATGGGGTATGTCAGTTGTAAAAATCTCTCATTGTTCCTCGTGGTTTTTAATTCATGTATGATTATGTTCTTTTAGCTCAAGTTATGTTTTAAGAAATGTTTTTCCCACATGATACGACTATGATAGGATTATGAATATTTTGAAAATCTTGAGACTTATGATATATTTATGATTTCAGTCTTATGATTATGATGTCCCCACTCCTATAACTTTATGCTTTAAGTATTGTTTTGCATACCTTACATACGCAGTACCTTCCAAGTACTGACCCACATACTTTCAGGATCTGGTTCGCAAGTTTAGCATCATTCCTAGCTTTCTCTTAGTTCCGCTCTCTGCTTCCAGTGGTGAGTCCTCCTGATTCGAGGGCTTCATGTTCGGACCCTGTGTATCTTTTGTTTTTAGAATGTTAGGGTTAGTTGGGGTCTTGACCCTTCAACCCGTCTGCTATGATTAGAGGCTTTCAGACTTATTTGTAGTATTCATCCATTTATGTTTGGATCATGTAATGTTGTTTCTTATATCTTATGTTATGATTTTCAATTAGTTCATGATTGTTAAGCTAGGCTTTCCGCCTTATGTGAATGAATTAGATATATGCTCACGCCATGGATTGACTTGGAGTCTTTCGGGGCTCTCTGTCCCATGTCTACAATCCGGGTGTATTCTCTTGTCGTGACACTATGTCGTAGTCTATCTCCCGCTTAGGAGGGACTCCGAGAAGATCTTTGGGAAAGACGTCAGGAAATTCTCTAACAACTGCAACTAACTGAGTCTCGAAACTGGAATACCTAATCCTAACCAAGTGATAAATACAACCCTTCGAAATCATTTTTGAAGCCTTAATGTAGGAAATAAACCAACTCTTAGGCATTGAAACACTACCCTTCCATTCTAAGACTAGCTTGTTAGGAAACTAAAACCTGAAGACTCTAGTCGCAATTGACTGAGGCATATCAGGAATTTAACCAGTCCATGAAAAGAATTAGGTCAAAATCAACCATGTCTAGCTCTACTAGATCAACTGAAATAAATATAGTCAACACTATGACTAGGGAACTTCTACATGCTCAGCTGGCTCTAACTAACTCACCAACCGGAGTAGAAACTGAAAAGGGTTCTAAGAGAACTTCGAGACTAATATAAAATTGAATAAAAATATATTGAGTCACAAAGTAATTTGTGGATCGTGGACCTAACAAGGCATATACATCAATGTGGAAGAGGCAAAACATACCCGTAACCACATCAGGTGAGTTCTCCTGATCATTACGAGAACACAAAGCACAAAAATGGTTTTGGCACTGCTAGCCACTCGTACCTAAAGTAGTACCCTATTGAGCTTGATGACCTTCTATGTGGAAGAGGCGCAACATACCCGTAACCATATCAGGTGAGTTCTCCTGATCATGACGGGAACACAACGCATAAAAATGGTTTTGGCGCTGCCTGCCACTCGTACATAAAGTAGTACCCTGTTGAGCTTGATGACCTTCTGGGGATGCTGAGGTAGTAGAGTGGGTCTTCCCTTGTCCTACTGACGGACAATCTCTGAATCTGTGACACAGTTGGCCACAACTGTAACAACCCTCCTTGCCTAAGCGACACTTCGTAGGAAAATTCTTGCCGCACTTAGGGGAGGCTGGAAATGAGTGGTTGCAGGAGACATGACTCTGGGAATGGGATCCTAATGCTCCACTTTTTTTGTCCTTGAGGTATTGAAAAGAAGGAGCAATGGCTGATGATAGTACTGGAGGTTTCTGCTGCTGCTGCTGCTGTTGTGGTCGACTACCCCTACTTGATCTCTGCTGGAAATACTTAACCTGGCCTTTTCTCACCCGTTTGTTCTCCCTCTCAATCTCCTTTAGCTTTTCTACCTCTATCTATTAAGCATGAATGATAAGGCTAGAGAGGTCGATGTCCTTGATAGGCATCATAGTTCTGCATTCCTTAAGCACCAAATCCAAAGCTCCATTAATGAATTTGAACATGCAATCCCTCAGCTTAGCTACCATTTTTGGAGCATACCTCAAGAGCTGAGTAAAATTCAATGCATACTCCTCTACTATCATATTTTTCTGCCTCAAGTTGATGAATTCTCCAACCTTAACTTCCCTAAACTCCCACATAAAGAATCTATCAAGGATCACCATAAAAAACTCATCCCACCCTATCAGACTTGCTACATTCGGCCTTCCTTCCTTCCACTACTTGTACCAAATCTGAACCACCCTTTTCAACTGGTAAGCAGCCAATTCAGCACTCTCCGTAGAAGTGAAACCCATGATTTGGGTGATTTTCTGGATATCATCCATGAACTCTTGCAGGTCTTCCTCTACCTTAGATCGGTGAAAAGATATGGTATTCACTTGGTTTGTCAAAAATGTCCTCCTATTCCATGCTTTACTCTTTTCAGATAATAATGCTTCAAAAGCGAGGAAATGAAAGAAGGATCTGGAATGCTAACCGACCAGCCCCACCAGCTCCAGCAGCCCCTCAGGACGATCAAGTGTACTCCACTGAATTCAAGGCGGCAATTCAAATGCTGTCTTAGGCCGTGACAAACCAAGTAAACTAGCAAGTGGTGTCCATCAAGACCTGCAATAATTCACTTGGTTGGTCACGGTCTGAGAAAGCATCTGAATCACCTCCTTGAATTAAACGGAGTACACTTGATCGTCCTGAGGGGCTTCTGGAGCTGGTGGGGCTAGCCAATTAGTGTTCCGGGTCCTTCTTCCATTTCCTCTCTTTGGAAGCATTGTTATCTGAAAAGAGTAGAGCATGGAATAGGAGAACATTTTTGAGATTAGCTCAACGCATGATAAAGAACATGAACAAAAGCAAAATTTCCTAATAACGCCTTGCAGCCTCCCCTTCATAAGTATGGCACGCTTCACACCCATAAAAAGGACTCTACTTGACACGGTTTTCAGATGTCCTATGATACTCTAAATCTGATGCTCTAATAATAAGTTTTTCATGACTCGAGTCTACACCCTATACATGACACTGTATTCGGCTCCAAAAGTAAACCCAAGATAACCCATGACTTAACATCACACTAGTATACTAAGTTAAATAAAAGTGGAAGCTGTATAAACATAACTGAATAACACTTTTAAAAAGAAAATAATACATGTTTGATAAAAATACTAAACAAAGTTGTGTCTTAAAACCATTTAAGAACTGACAAGTTGTTGGAACAAGCCCTAGCTAATTCTAAAATCTGTAATCAAATAACAATTAAACCAAACTAAGCTCTCATCCTCAAAAGATGAGGACTCACGAATAGATAATGCTGGTGAAATCATCTGAAGGGAATATTGACGAAGATGTGACTGAGAACTTGCACCTGTGTCATAATGAAATACGGCATGAAAAATATTCATTAGTACTTTGAATGTACTGAGTATGCAAGTTGTAGGTAAAAACAGTATAATACACAATTGAGCTGATATGACATGAAATGACCACTGTGAACTAGTAAGTACTGGGATATAATTGTAATAATGTAAACACAGATACTGACTGATGTTCATAAACCTACTCTGAAAACTAAAAATAAACTTAACTAAGATCAGTGACTGAACTGAACTGAGTTGTACTGATAAGTGGAAGAGTCTATAACTAACATATAACCACGTGAGCTAGACTTGGAGTCTAATGTTGTAATACCCCAAAAGTCCTAAGATTTGACCCAGGAGTTGAAATGGAGAAAATTGGATTTCTACACCAGGTCACAGGACGAGTCATCTAGTGACCCATAGGGTGAACCATGAGTCATTGGGTGACTTGTGAGGAGGAGCTTGGACTGGGTAGGAAATTTGAGTTTTGGGGTGACCACGACTAGTACCACGAGTCATGATTAGCACCACGATTCGTGGAGTGGTTCGTGGCAAGGAGTTGGTTGAGGTAGATGATTTCGACAGTGTCCCAAACGGGTTGTCACCATGAGTCGTGAGGAGCACCATGAGTCGTGGTGTCCCTCGTGGTGTCCAGTAAAGATGGAATTCTAGTGCAGGCAATGAGAGGTGATCCCGAGTCGTGGTCAGGGATGATGGGTCATCCAGTCCCTCATGGGGACTGACAGTGTGTTTTTTCCTGCAAATTTATTAAGGGCTTTTCCGTAATTCCTAAGTTCGCAAGGCCTAAACTACGTCATTTTAAGCTTAGAATAGAGTATTTAAGAGGGTTAAGTTCATCCTAGACTTATTCACTTCCATGCATACAATTTTAGAAGCTCTTAAAGGTGATCAAGCCTAAATTCCTCAAGTTCTTCCCCACATTCTCATTGGCCAATCAAGCGAGTTGAGAAATCAGATTTCTACAAGTATGTAGGGTTATGAATGGGTGTAATTGTCCACACCCATGCCCAATCCCCTAAGAATTCATGAAAATTCTAGTTGATAAATTTATGGGGTTTTAACCAACATGTGAATTCCTTAAAATATCAATTATGGGTATGATCTAAGCATATTTCAAATGTTGAATTATGATTAATAGGCACATTTTACAATGTTTTCAATTATAAATTATGTTTTCAAGTTTTATAAATTGTGATTCCCATCAATGAAAGTTCATGAAAGTTGAGATTTATGAAATATGTATTCAAGCATGATGAGATATATATGAATAAAATATGATTTCGAATTACCCATGTCTATGTTCATATTTTCGAATGATCAAGTCTATGTCAAGCATGTTTAAGTATTGGGAAAGCCCATATGGTCAAGTATGTATCATGATTTATCTAAACTTCATGAATTATCTTACCACATGGATTTTGGAGTCTAGACTCCCGCTATTTTCAGCTTGTGGTATGGTTCGACCCAAGGCTCTTCATGTTATGATTTCAGTTTTATGTATGTATGTTATGAGTCAGATTCGTCACTAGAAGATGGTTCATTTTCATTAAAAAATTATGGAGAGCATATGCATATTTTTGGGAGTAGTATCTAGCACCGGTAGGCTAAGGGCCAGTCAACCCTATGCCTCAAAACTACGCGTCAACGTAGGTATGTTTAGATTATTTGGGACCTCCCTTGTGAGCTTCCCCTGCCCCAAGGGGCCTTCAACTTGATATTGATATCATGGTAGCGTCCTTAGCCATGACAAAGCTTTGGACGACTTTGTCCACTTGAGTGTGATAGTCGGAACCATGTAAGCTCTATCATGGTAATGTCGGTTATATGACGAGTCTCCCATTGATCCTCATGATTTCAGTTAGGCATGTTCATCAGTCATTATATTATGTTTATAGCAGGTTTGACCCAATGTTCAGTTTTACTTATAATTATCAGTTTTCAGCTTTGGTTCATTAAGTTCAGTTATGACATTCAGTTATGTTAAGATCATGATTTCAGAAAATAGCATGCAATCTCTACTCTCAGGATCTTATCTTGATTATGTTGTTTTTATAATATGCATGATTTATGATTTTACTTACTTAGCTATTTTATTTACCTTATTGTCACGACCCGAACGTAGTCCTGGATCATAAACCTCAAGAGACTCCAAGTCGACCCATGGCATGAACATACATCTAACTCAATATCAATAAAGTGTAACACTTATCATAACGACATGGCAGAAGTGTAAACATAGCATGAAATGGAAAGCATAATGTACTACATACATAACAGCTGAATCTACACATAATCTGAAAGCCTCTAACATATCTGATGAGTTGATGGGATAACAACCCCAACTAACCCAGCAAGTCTAGAAAAAAAACTGAAAATGAAAAGATAACTAATATCCAATCGGTTCTCGAATAATGAGGACTCACCAAATAGCTGGGTGCAAATATCTATGACAAACTAATGACGGTGCTGGGTCTGAAGATCAGAGCCTGTATCGTAAAATGATACAGCATAGAGTATGCGGTCAGTACGTGGAATGTACCGAGTATTTAAGGTAAGTAAAATAGACATTTAAAGTACATAAAAGCTCATAAAAGATCGTAAGAGTGGAACAACGTGTTCAGAACATAAATATTATAACGTAACATACGGCTCATGTTTTTCAAATCATTTGTAATCCGTTCATAATCATGGTCATAAAAGAAACTTTATTAAATTATCACTTGAGCCAAAATAACATAAATATAATAATGCATAAAACATGCGGAACAATGAGAGGACTCATCATTACCAACACCATCATGGTAGAGCCTTACATGATGCCCCAACTATCTCGCTCAAGTGGGCAGAGCCATCCCTGGCTTGCCAGGCAAAGGACGTGCATTATATGATATCACAAAAGAGGGGATCGTTAATATTGTAATGTATAGATATAAACCTACGGTGACACACAGATATAAGATACCGGCGTAGTCTTTTGAACGTCGGGCTGCTCGGTGCTGGACACTGCTCCCAAAAACATGCACATTAGGCTCGTATATAAATCAATAATATCATTCACTGAGATTGATGGCCAAATAAATGTTAACATCGTTTATCCCCATTGAAATACATGATTAGCCATGAATCAGAGGCCCTTTAGTCGGCCAACATCATAAATCGATCAATCATGAAATCCATATCATAATTTGTAAATCATTCTTGAACATGTGGGCATTTCCCAATACTTCAACATGGTTGAAAATACTCAATTTACTTGCAAACATGATTATAAACATGGGTAACTTGAAAATATGTTTTTCATCATTAATAACTCATCATATATGGGCGATCATCATAAATCTTAACCTTCATGAACTTTTCATAAATGGGCATTTTAATTTTAAAACCTTGGGACATGATTTTAATGGAAAACAATGTAAAACTTGTCCATAATTCATAATTCAATAATAGTAACTCAATTAAATTAGGCCCATGTAGAAAATTCAAAATTTCATGCATTGGGTTAAAACCCCATAGAAATTACATAGGAAATTTCATGATTTGAGAGAGATTGGGCATGGGTGTGAAAAGATGTCACGACCCGAACGGAGGCTCAGATCGTAGACACGGGACGAGGGACCCCGAGAGACCCCAAGTCAACCCATGGCATAAGCATTCACTTAAATCATTCAAAAATAGGAAGAAAACATAATCATAAACTCATCGGAAGTCGAACTTAATAAAACCAGAATGAATATCTGAAGCTGAATACACGTCTAATTCTGATAAGCCTCTAATCTGGACAAGCTGATAAGGGGTTTTCGACCCTTAACCCGCTTGGTGCTAGACTCTTCTCCCAAAAACATGCAATTCTCTACATTGTACATAACGAAGCTCAATATCATCTATTGACGAAGCTCAAGATGAAATCATGCATAACTCAACATCGTTTAGAATGAAGCTCAATATTGTCTATTGACAAAGCTCATAATGAAATCATGCATAGACTAGACATCATGTGAATATGAAGCTCAACATTGTCCCCTAACAAAGCTCAACATTAACATACATATCAATTATGAATTCATGCACATAGAAGACTTTATTTCGAAAGACACCACAAGCTCAGTCATAGGTGGGAGGATCTACTCCAATCATGTGGTAATATTTACTCAACATACCACAAGCTAGAATTTAAAATAAAAGTTAAGGAAAATTCACTTCAAACGATGTGGTAAGCTTATGTCGGGAAAAATCATCACTTTAAATAAATATATGGGTGTTATACCCCGTAGAATTCCCAGCACCTAGATGACCTAATCGCACATTGGTTAAGCATATTTGAAGGCCATACGTCCTGGAGAAAGGCCCGGGAAAAGATCGGACGAGAAACCTGTCGAACCATCGCGGAAGGAGCCGAGGCAGAGCCCCTCCGCGATGGCAGCGTGTCACGGAGGAGAGGCCTCCGCGTTGGCTCCGTGACACATTGGCCTTGTCCAGGACCAAGTATATAAAGCCCCACTTCGGGTTAATTCATTAAAACACTTAAGAAATTTCCAGGAAACAGAGAGAGAAATCAGAGAAAGGAGAGGAAACGAAGGAGATAATATAATTTTCGTCCGATTACGCTGCCAAACATTGTCCAAACGCAAATTAACTTCAGATACTGAGGTATTTAGCAGCAGAGAGCATTCCTACAGATTCAGTTTCGTGAAATACGGCCGACGAATCGTCGAGCCACCGAGCTAAGGTAAGTGGAATTGCTCTAAATTAGTGTCTATGTGTTCCTAGCTGTGGAGTGAATATTTCTCCCTTCTGGACCTCTGAAAGATAGCGAGTTTCTGGTCGTCTTTCGATAAGCCTAAGTTTAGGCTATAAACTATATCGAAAGTGACGTTGCCTTTTAAAATAAAGTTGTATTTAGTATTAATTGACATATTTATGAATGCAGTTGGGGGAAAATAGTTGAAGTACCGGCCGAGTCTCGTCCGACGGACAAATAGTTCAAGGATAAGGTATGTAAAGTTAGTTTCCTCGGCAAGTTAGTAATCTTGGTACAGTATAGTAATCTAAAGGCCAGTAGAATGTTTAGAAATCATGTGTTACGCTTATTACGAATGTTGGTACGATATTAGAAGAATCGAGTTGTAACTTGCGTGGAACTTACTAGTACGACATAGATTTTAATACAAGTGTTAGAAACTGCACAGCATGCTCAGTATGTGATGTAATACGAAATGTTAAGATATTATTGTATTCAGTTGAAACCCCGCAAAGCGATGCAATATCTGTAAGACATTTCAGAAATAGAATAGCAGGCTAAAATGAAGTTTAGAAAGCATGTTAGGAATAGGAAATCACGTTAATACAGAAACTCAGTATACAACATAATTTTCAGTAGAAACACTATATCTTGTATAGCATTTGCCCCAGTACAGTTTGCAGAAGACTATATTCATACATATACATATTTACCAGCCTCAGCATGTATTAAATACGTACATATTACTATTACTAGTTCGGCATGTAATATATACAATATTTTACCACTATTAGCCTCAGCATGTGAGATATGCAGACAATATTACTAGTTGAGACCGTTGTATTGTTTGGGGTTGGACTACTTAGCATCCATGACCGCCCCAGGGTTAATAGTTGAGACCGTTGTATTGTTTGGGGTCGCTCTACGGAGTGGCATGCCATCCCACAGGGGACGAAGATGGGATGCCAACTTTCCCCATATTATGCCTTGGTCGGCTTTTACACACCCCTGTCGAGCGGATACGCCCGGGTGTTGATTCAGGAGTCCTTCGGACTCAGGTACAGTTATAGTCAGGGGCTCAGCGAGCCCAAGTGCATACCCAGGGGACCGGCGGGATGCTTATAGCTATTATAGGAGATGGGATGATCGGGGTAGGGGTGTAGATTCTGTGCTGGTTGTACCTCCCGGCTTATGGGGGCCGGGTAAGGTTTATGTGTGTGCTATGTTATGTTATGTTATGTTATGCCACGTTACGTTAGATACGAGTAGATCAGCAGTAGAGTGATACGTCTCCAGGTACGACTCCTATTCCTTCCAGTATAAATGAGAGAAGGTATGACTTACATTTTTAGAAAGTTAATCTAATCCTCCCTACTTTAGTTTTATCAGTTACATTGTTGTTTTTCAGGTTTTGTTTTCAGTTATTGCTTTACATACTCAGGACCAGTGGTACTGACGCCCGGTGGGGCGCTGCATTACTTGCCTGCAGGTACTCATAGACGAGCAGGCGATACCACGTGATTCCTGTCAGCGATTGAGTATTCAGCTCCCGTTATCCGGAGACTGAATTCTAGAGGTGTATTTCATTTCCTTTTGTTGTATAGTACGGGTAGGTCGGGGCCCTGTACCAATCATTTCTATTGCTATTCCTAGAGGCTTGCAGTCTGTATATATTTCCCTGTGGTCAGATGAGCCGGTCGTGTGAGGCCGTGCAGTTGTTTAGTTGTTAGTACTCCTGTTTCTTTCATGTTGGCCGTGTGGGGCCATAGCTTGACAGTAGTGGTAACCTTGCCGGTCACATAGCTTCCAAATATTCTATGATTAAGTTACAGATAACTAGACAGCATGGTGGCCTTGTCAGCCCGCATAGGTTTCCCTGAATTGATATATTTCTGGTCAGCTGTTAGTACAGGTACAAAAGGCTATAGGCCAATGGGCCGGGGGCTGTGTTTACAGCCGTTATATAGCCCTTTGTTTCCAGAAATGTGAGTTAGAGCCAGCCAGGTACCAGATGTGCCCAGGCTTAGCAGCCCAGCAGTTCAGGTCCTAGTAGGGCACCAGGTGCCAGTCATACCCCCCAAGGCGGGGTGTGACAAACTTGGTATCAGAGCAGGTCGTGTCCCAGGGAGTCTGCAAGCCGTGCTACGTAGAGTCCTGCCCATGGATGTGTTGTGCACCACATACTATGGGTAGGAGGCTACAAGGCATGATAGGATGGTTGTCTTTTATTCTTATTCAGTCGTGCTGTAGAGCGGTACAATATAGGGTTGTGTCCCTAAAAGCTTACTATATTCTTTGGTTACAGATAATGTCAGACCAGCGCCATCCTATCACAGGTCGGAGCTTAGATGTTGCAGCAGGGGAAAGCACCAGCAGGATGCCTCTCCCTCATTTAGAAACAGCCCGATTAGAGGGCAATACAGAGGCATCATCCCAGCCTCCTCAGCAGTCTCCACCACGTCAGGAGCCACTTGGGGCGACATTACCTTCAGCAGTCCCTGTACCGACACCTTCCGACCAGGAGGTTAGGAGTGCTGTAGTCATGTTAGCACAGATGATGGATGCTCAGCGTCAGCCAATGCCGTCTACAGTTGCGAAGTTATCAGGAGGGCCCGGTAGTTCGAGGGTCCTAGAGTTCTTAGCCTTGAATCCCCCACAGTTTACAGGTACGGATCGGACAGAGGACCCTCAGGATTTTCTGGATCAAATGCAGAGAATCTTCAGGGTTATGCATGCCACACCTACCGAATCAGTTGAGTTGGCAGCATTCTGGTTACGGGATATCGCTGTGTTATGGTATGAAAGCTGGGAAAGGTCCTGAGCGAGAGATGTTTCCCCTCCCACCTGGTCCAGCTTTTCAGGAGCCTTTCTGGATCACTATTTGCTGCGGGAGATTCGACAGGCTCGGGTAGACCAGTTCCTACATCTGGAGTAGGGGGCCATGAGTGTCCGGGAATATTCCTTGCGGTTTGATTCTTTGGCCCGGTATGCACCGGCCTTTGTTGATACCATGGCATCCAGAGTACATCGCTTCATCATGGGGTTGAATCCAGAATATGTTGAGACTTGTATTGCAGCCACACTGTGAGAGGACATGGACATTGCTCGAGTTCAGGCATTTGGCCAGAATATTGAGGGCATCAGACAGCGACAACGGGAGATCAGAAGGGTCAATCAAGAACAGCGTCGCTGGGACAGGCCAGTTGAGTTACAAAGGGAGGCCCGGGGAGGACCCAGGCCACGATTGTCAGATAGGCCGCCCAGGCCCCTACCTCCGCACAGTCGCAGGGGGCCGTCAGAGACTGGTAGAGGCTCGTAGATGGCAGCTTCACCATTACAGAGAAGGGCGGAGCAGAGTAGGTATACCCTACCACTTTGCCCTATATGCAGTCGACGCCATCCTGGAGCATGCAGGTATGGTTCCACCGCATGTCATATTTGTGGCCAAGAAGGCCATTTGATGAAAGATTGCCCAGCCAGAGGCCGAGAGGACCGAGATAGACAGGATAGGGCATTTGCAGGGTCACGAGCCACAGCATCTTCGACTGGGCGCAAGCCCTCAGTTTCAGCAGGCAGGGGTCGGGGCAGATCAGGGGCCTCCAGTACAGGTGCGGGTCCAAGCCGCACATATGCCTTACCAGGGAGGCAAGATTCAGAAGCGTCGCCTGATGTTGTGACATGTATGTTAACTATCTGCTCACACCCTGCTTATGTGTTGATTGATCCAGGGTCTCCTTTGTCCTATATTACTCCATTTGTGGCACGAAAGTTTAGTATTGCACCAGAATCATTGCAGCAGCCCTTCTTAGTATCCACGCCTGTCGGTGACTCTATCACAGCTAGCCGAATCTACCGCGGGTGTACAGTAGAGGTTGCTGACCGTCAGACCACAATAGATTTGGTCGAGTTAGAAATTATAGACTTCGATGCCATAATGGGTATGGACTGGTTAGTACCGTGTTTTGCCAACGTTGAATGTTGGACCAAAACGGTCCGATTCCACTTCCCAGGAGAAGTAGTGCGGGAGTGGAAGGGCAGCACCGCTACGCCAAAAGGTAGGTTTATTTCCTACCTTCAGGCGAGGAAGTTGATATCTAAGGGATGTATTTACCATCTGGTCAGAGTTCAGGATGTCCAAGCAAAATCTCCGACAATCGAATCTGTTCCAGTGGTGAATTAATTCCCTGATGTGTTTCCTGATGAGTTACCTGGTATTCCCCCAGAAAGGGAAATAGACTTTGCTATTGACTTGTTACCAGGCACTCAGTCGATATCAATTCCTCCCTATCATATGGCTCCTGCAGAACTCAGAGAACTAAAGGAGCAGTTGAAAGACTTGTTGGATAAAGGTTTCATCAGGCCGAGTACTTCACCATGGGGTGCGCCAGTTTTATTTGTAAGAAAGAAAGATGGCTCGCTCCGAATGTGCATAGATTACCGGCAACTAAACAAAGTTACAGTAAAGAACAAGTACCCGCTCCCCAGAATTGACGACTTATTTGATCAGTTACAGGGAGCCAGATACTTTTCTAAGATTGACTTGTGGTCCGGATATCACCAGGTCCGAGTACGTGAGAGAGATATTCCTAAGACAGCGTTTAGGACTCGATATGGATATTTTGAATTCCTAGTTATGTCCTTCGGGTTAACGAATGCCCCAGCAATCTTCATGGACCTGATGAATAGTATTTTCAGACCTTTCCTGGACTTGTTCGTGATAGTATTCATTGATGAAATTCTGGTGTATTCTTGCTCTGAAGAAGATCACCGGACTCACTTGCGGACAGTTCTCCAGATTCTCAGGGACCGTCAGGTGTATGCTAAATTTTCTAAGTGTGAATTTTGGCTTAACTCAATGGCCTTTTGGGGGCATATCGTCTCAGATGCTGGTATACAGGTAGACAAGCAGAAAATAGAAGCAGTTAAGTCATGGCCTAGGCCTACCACTCCGACTGAAGTTCGTAGCTTTCTGGGATTGGCAGGATATTATAGGAGGTTCGTTGAAGAGTTATCGACCATTGCAGCACCTCTGACCAAATTGACACAAAAAGCAGCAAAGTTTCAATGGACAGAGGCATGTGAGCAGAGCTTCCAGGAACTGAAAGACAGATTAACCTCCACCCCAGTATTAGCATTGCCGGAAGGCACAGAAGGTTGTTTAGTCTATTCCAACGCGTCAGGCGTCGGGTTAGGTTGTGTGTTGATGCAGCATGGTAGAGTAATTGCATATGCTTCCAGACAGCTGAGGAAACACGAAAAGAATTACCCTACCCACGACCTGGAATTGGCCGCAGTAATCCACGCCTTAAAGATGTGGAGGCATTACCTGTACGGCGTCCATGTTGATATTTACACAGATCATAAGAGCCTGCAGTACATCTTCACTCAAAGGCAGTTGAATCTACGGCAACGCCGCTGGTTGGAGCTGTTAAAAGATTATGATGTGAACATTCTGTATCACCCGGAAAAAGCTAATGTGGTAGCAGATGCCCTGAGCCGTAAGTCAATGGGGAGTTTGGCGTATTTGCGACCTGAGAAGCGGAAGTTAGCCAAAGAAATTCATCAGTTAGCTGGTTTAGCCGTTCGAGTAATGGAAACAGAAAATAATAAAGCAGTAATTCAGAATTCTGCTGTGTCATCATTAGTTACAGAAGTAAAAGAACGACAGTATGAGGACCCTGATTTAGTCCATCTCAGAGATAGAATTCATAAAGGTAAGGAGTCAGATTTTCAAATGACGGAGGATAATGTGCTACGCTGCAAGGGCCGCCTCTGTGTCCCGAATGTTTCAGGGCTTCGTGGGCGGATCATGCATGAGGTACATTACGCTCGCTATTCCATCCATCCAGGAGCGACGAAAATGTACCACGACATCAGAGACATTTACTGGTGGCCAGGTATGAAAGCTGAGATAACCAAATTTGTATCTAGATGTTCTAATTGTCAGCAGGTGAAAGCAGAGCATCAGAAACCCGGCGGTTTGACGCAAGATATAACGGTGCCTATGTGGAAATTGGAAGCGATAAACATGGATTTTGTAACAGGGTTACCCCGTACTAGACGCTGAAATGATTCCATTTGGGTAATAGTTTACAAGCTGACAAAATCAGCTCATTCCCTGTCAGTGAGGGCTACCTTCTCAGCTGAGGATTATGCCGAATTATATATCAGAGAAATAGTTAGATTGCATGGAGTGCCGGTATCCATCATTTCAGATAGGGGAGCATAATTCACAGCTAGATTTTGGCAGTCGTTTCAGAAAGGTTTGGGAACGCAGATTAACTTGAGCACAACATTCCATCCTCAGACAAATGGGCAGGCTAAACGTACAATTCAGACGCTCGAAGATATGCTACGAGCGTGTGTGCTAGATTTTGGGGGTAGCTGGGATGAGCATCTTTCGTTAATTGAATTTGCTTATAATAACAACTACCATTCAGCTATTCAGATGGCGCCCTTTGAAGCATTATATGGGCGGAAATGCAGGTCGCTGATTGGTTGGTTTGAAATAGGAGAATTAGCATTGGTTGGCCCAAAAATTGTTCGGCAGTCAGAGGAAAAGATAAAGCTTATCCGAGAACGTCTACTGACTGCTCAGAGCCGCCAGAAGTCTTATGCAGACACGCGACACAGAAATCTAAAATTTGCGGTAAATGACTGGGTATATCTGAAGGTGTCCCCGATGAAAGGGGTAATGAGATTTGGCAAGAAAGGCAAGCTTAGCCCGAGATTCATTGGGCCATATCAGGTTCGGCGAAGAATAGGCCGAGTTGCATATGAATTGAACTTCCCTCCAGAGTTAGCATCTGTTCACCCAGTTTTCCATGTCTCTATGTTAAGGAAGTTCGTAGGGGACCCTTCTACAGTAGTTCCAGTTCAGGATGTCCAGGTCACAGAAGAGTTAGCATATGAAGAGGTTCCCGTAGCTATCTTAGACAGACAGATTCGCAGGTTAAGGACTAAAGAGGTTGCATCTGTCAAAGTATTGTGAACAGGAACCGTGAGGAAATGACGTGGGAAGCTGAAGAAGATATGAAAGCCAGATACCCTCACCTATTTCAGGCCTAGTCAGGTGACAGATATTTCCGTATTATTACTTATGCAGTACCTTATAGTTGTATGTGTGTGAATGAGAAAGATTGATACTTAGTTATCCAGTGGATCCTAAAATATTACTTGCAGTGCATGTGTTGGACTTTTCTGCATTTCAGGTTTTTGCTATAGTCCATATTACAGGGGAAACTCTGCCGAAATTTTTCTAGAAAGTAAGTAAGTAATCCTCTAGATAACAGTGTACATTCGAGGACGAAAGTTCTTAAGGGGGGGAGAATGTTATACCCCGTAGAATTCCCGGCACCTAGACGACCTATTCGCACGTTGGTTAAGCATATTTGAAGGCCATACGTGCTGGAGAAAGGCCCGGGAAAAGATCGGATGAGAAACCTGTCGAACCATCGCGGAAGGAGCCGAGGCAGAGCCCCTCCGCGATGGCAGCGTGTCACGGAGGAGAGGCCTCCGCGTTGGCTCCGTGACACGTTGGCCTTGTCCAGGCCCAAGTATATAAAGCCCCACTTCGGGTTAATTCATTAAAACACTTAAGAAATTTCCAGGAAACAGAGAGAGAAATCAGAGAAAGGAGAGGAAACAAAGGAGATAATATAATTTTCGTCCGATTACGCTGCCAAACATTGTCCAAACGCAAATTAACTTCAGATACTAAGGTATTTAGCAGCAGAGAGCATTCCTACGGATTCAGTTTCGTGAAATACGACCGATGAATCGTCGAGCCACCGAGCTAAGGTAAGTGGAATTGCTCTAAATTAGTGTCTATGTGTTCCTAGCTGTGGAGTGAATATTTCTCCCTTCTGGACCTCTGAAAGATAGCGAGTTTCTGGCCGTCTTTCGATAAGTCTAAGTTTAGGCTATAAACTATATCGAAAATGACGTTGCCTTTTAAAATAAAGTTATATTTAGTATTAATTAACATATTTATGGATGCTGTTGGGGGAAAATAGTTGAAGTACCGGCCGAGTCTCGTCCGACGGACGAATAGTTCAAGGATAAGGTATGTAAAGTTAGTTTCCTCGGCAAGTTAGTAATCTTGGTACAGTACAGTAATCTAAAGGCCAGTAGAATGTTCAGAAATCATGTGTTACGCTTATTACGAATGTTGGTACGATATTAGAAGCATCGAGTTGTAACTTGCGTGGAACTTACTAGTACGACATAGATTTTAATACAAGTGTTAGAAATTGCACAGCATGCTCAGTATGTGATGTAATACGAAATGTTAAGATATTATTGTATTCAGTTGAAACCCCACAAAGCGATGCAATATCCGTAAGACATTTCAGAAATAGAATAGCAGGCTAAAATGAAGTTTAGAAAGCATGTTAGGAATAGGAAATCACGTTAATACAGAAACTCAGTATACAACATAGTTTTCAGCAGAAACACTATATCTTGTATAGCATTTGCCCCAATACAGTTTGGCAGAAGACTATATTCATACATATACATATTTACCAGCCTCAGCATGTATTAAATACGTACATATTACTATTACTAGTTCAGCATGTAATATATACAATATTTTACCACTATTAGCCTCAGCATGTGAGATATGCAGACAATATTACTAGTTGAGACCGTTGTATTGTTTGGGGTTGGACTACTTAGCATCCATTACCGCCCCAGGGTTAATAGCTGCATCGACTCGTCCGCCAGAGGATGAGGATATGTCGCTCTATGGAGTGGCATGCCGTCCCACAGGGGACGAAGATGGGATGCCAGTTTTCCCCATATTATGCCTTGGTCGGCTTTTACACACCCCTGTCGAGCAGATACGCCCGGGTGTTGATTCAGGAGTCCTTCGGACTCAGGTACAGTTATAGTCAGGGGCTCAGCGAGCCCAAGTGCATACCCAGGGGACCGGCGGGATGCTTATATCTATTATACGAGATGGGATGACCGGGGTAGGGGTGTAGATTCTGTGCTGGTTGTACCTCCCGACTTATGGGGGCCGGGTAAGGTTTGTGTGTGTGCTATGTTATGTTATGTTATGTTATGCCACGTTACGCTAGATACCAGTAGATCAGCAGTAGAGTGATACGTATCCAGGTACGACTCATACTCCTTCCAGTATAAATGAGAGAAGGTATGACATACATTATTAGACAGTTAATCTAATCCTCCCTACTTCAGTTTTATCAGTTACATTGTTGTTTTTCAGGTTTTGTTTTCAGTTATTGCTTTACATACTCAATACCAGCGGTACTGATGCCCGGTGGGGCGCTGCATTACTTGCCTGCAGGTACTCATAGACGAGCAGACGATACCACGTGATTCCTGTCAGTGATCGAGTATTCAGCTCCCGTTATCCGGAGACTGAATTCCAGAGGTGTATTTCATTTCCTTTTGTTGTATAGTAAGGGTAGGTCGGGGCCCTGTCCCGATCATTTCTATTGCTATTCCTAGAGGCTTGCAGTCTGTATATATTTCCCTGTGGTCAGATGAGTCGGTCGTGTGAGGCCGTGCAGTTGTTTAGTTGTTAGTACTCCTGTTTCTTTCATGTTGGCCGTGTGGGGCCATAGCTTGACAGTAGTGGTAACCTTGCCTGTCACATAGCTTCCTAATATTCTATGATTAAGTTACAGATAACTAGACAGCATGGTGGCCTTGTCAGCCCGCATAGGTTTCCCTGAATTGATATGTTTCTGGTCAGCTGTTAGTACAGGTACAGAAAGCTATAGGCCAATGGGTCGGGGGCTGTGTTTACAGCCGTTATATAGCCCTTTGTTTCCAGAAATGTGAGTTAGAGTCAGCCAGGTACCAGATGTGCCCAGGCATAGCAGCCCAGCAGTTCAGGTCCTAGTAGGGCACCAGGTGCCAGTCATACCCCCCAAGGCGGGGTGTGACAATGGGCATCACCCAAGGCTTTATCATACTTGGATCTAAACAATTCATTTAGAAAACATCAACATAGTCATGGGTAGTTTTAGAAATATGTTTTTCATCATCACAAATTTGTCATAAATCTCTTCTTTTAAGAAATCTTCACCCATGGGCATTTTCGAGTCAAATTTTGGAAAACAATTTTTATAAGGAAAACAAGTTAGAATCTGCCCAAGCTTCGTAAATCATCATTATAAACTCAATGTAATCGTACCAATGAATGGATTGAATAATCATGCAATTGAGTAAACACCCAATACCTTATCATAGACAATTTAATCGCATTTTGATAGGGATTGGGCATGGGTGTGGAAGAAAGCACCTACTCATGGCCCTACACACCTGGAAATGGTGAATTCTAACTCCCCCTAATTGCCCAGCTGAGATTCAAATTGGAAACCTTGAGATTTCACCTTGATCCTCCTCTTCAACCCTTCAAACTTTCATGCATGAGAATAATGGCTTAGGATAGGTTTTCCCCTGCTAAAAACCCACTAAAACAAGCTTAAAACGACGTAGTACAGGCCCTTCGAACATAGGAATTTCGGGAAACCCCATATTAAATTCGCTGAAAATAACTGTCAGTTGGTCCCAACGGACAACCTGATGACTCGTCACCTAGGCTAACAACTTGTTGGTTTACTCGTCAAGTGCACTGGGTAACTGGTTTGCCAGGGCTCCTGATGGGTGACTTAACGACTCGTCCCCCATGATCATGACTCGTGGTCATCTCCCATCAAGCACACTGCCTTAATTCCTAATAATAACAACATGATTGCTCACGACTCATCTCATGAGTCGTTGGGGTTGGCCTCGACTCATGGGTTCCCATCCTCAGATCAACATACAATTTCTGACGACTCTGAGTGGTTTTTAACCGATCCCTTATCAACTGGACCTTTATCATGGCCTCATGAACCGAATTAGGTCCTATCATGGCCGCCTCACCAACTTCGAACCATCCGATGGGCGATCTACACCTTCGCCTATAAAGAACCTTGAACGGTTCCAACTGGATACTAGAGTAATAACTGTTATTATAGGCAAACTCGATCAAGGAAAAATGATCATCCCAACTACCTTTGATATCCACAACACATGCCCTTAACATATCCACGAGGGTCAGAATTGTTCATTCTGCCTGGCTGTCTGTTCGCAGGTGGAAGGCTGTACTGAGTTTAACTCGAGTCCCAAGTCCTTTTTGAAAAGAACGCCAAAATTGGAAGTTAAACTTGGTACCTCAATTTGAAAAATAGACAAGGGCACTCCGTGAAGTCAAACCAACAGCCAAATATATAATTTAACATAATCATCTGCTGAATCTGTGGTTTTTACCGGTAGAAAGTGTGCAGCCTTGGTCAACCTATCGACTACCACCCAAATGGAATCGTAGTGTCAGCAAGTACAAGGTAGGCCTGTAATGAAATCCTAATCTCTTCCCATTTCCAAGTGAGGATGCTGATACCTCGGAGTACGCCTCCTGGCATTTGAAGCTCAACTTTCACTTGTTGACAGTTCGGGCACTTGGCCACAAATTCTGCAATATCCATCTTAATGTCGTTCCACCAATATATTTCCCACAAATCATGGCACATCTTGGTAGCACCCAGATGTATGGAATACCTGGACCCATGAGCCTCATGCAATATCCAGTCCCTCAAGTTATCAACATCTATAACACATAGATGACCCTGGTACAGCAGCACCTCATCTCCCCCTTGGGAGAAAACCTCCACGACTTCCAACGGCTTCCTTCAGC
Source organism: Datura wrightii (assembly GCA_035772735.1). Taxonomy (NCBI): domain Eukaryota; kingdom Viridiplantae; phylum Streptophyta; class Magnoliopsida; order Solanales; family Solanaceae; genus Datura; species Datura wrightii. The sequence continues at coordinate 154,890,648 of JASDFA010000018.1, forward strand.
TTTACTAGAAGTGGGTCCTCACCTTGCCTGGCCTTTACATCCATCACCAAGGATGATTGTGATCTATTTTGCACAACAATGCCGCCATCAGTCAAGTAGGCCAATCTAACTTCCAACCTCACAAGATGATGGACAACCTTCACCAACTCTTTATTTCCCTTATCCATGTGGTACACAATCTCCATAGAGAGTCTACTAAGTGCGTCTTCCACCATATTAGCCTTACCCGGGTGGTAAAGAACACTCATATCGTAGTCCTTAAGTAGCTCCAACCACCTCTATTGCCGCAGATTGAGGTCTTTCTGCGTAAACACATATTGTAAGCTCTTGTGATCCATGAATACATCCACGTGGACCCCATACAAGTAATGCCGCCATGTCTTCAATGCGAAAACCATCACGACCAACTTGAGATCATGGGTCGGGTGATTCTTTTTGTGAAATTTCAGCTGTCTCGAGACATATGCTATTACCTTCCCATGTTGCATCAACACACATCCCAGTCCAACTCACAAAGCATCACAATACACAACAAAGCCATCCATACCCTTGGGTAGAGTCAACACTGGTGCTGAAGTGAGTTGGGTCTTCAACTCTTGAAAGCTTTTCTCACAAGCCTCCGACCATTTAAACTTCACCTTCTTTTGAGTCAACTTGGTCAATGGTGCAGCAATAGATGAAAAACCCTCCACAAATCTCCGATAGTAACCGGCTAAGACCAAAAAGCTCTTGATGTCTGATGGGCTCATCTATCTGGGCCAGTTCTTTACTACCTCAATCTTCTGAGAGTCTACTTTTATGCCCTCACCTTATACCACATGGCCTAGAAATGCCACAGAGTCCAACCAAAATTAACATTTGCTGGACTTTGCATACAACTGGCAATCCTTGAGGGTCTGAAGCACTATTCTCAAATGAGCGACATGCTCCTCCTCGCTCCGAGTGTATATGAGGATTTCATCAATGAACATATTCATGAGCATGTCCAAATATGCCTTGAACACCCTGTTCATTAGATCCATAAAAGCTGCACGGGCATTGGTTAGTCCAAAAGACATAACAACATATTCGTAGTGACCACACCGAGTCTTGAAAGCAGTTTTTGGGATGTCACACTCCCAAACCATGAGCTGGTGATACCCGGACTTGAGGTCAATCTTGGAGAAACACTTGGCACCCTGAAGCTGGTCAAACAAATCATCGATCCTGGATAAAGGACACATGTTCTTAACGGTAACCTTGTTCAACTGCCGATAGTCGATGCACATCCACAGCGAACCATGCTTTTTTCGAAAAAATAACACTGGTGCTCCCCATTGAGACTTACCCGGCATAAGAAAGCCTTTATCTAACAGGTACTTGAACTAATCCTTCATCTCTTTTAGCTCGGCTGGAGCCATTCTGTAAGGTGGAATAGATATAGGTTGCGTGTCAGGAAGAAAATCTATACCGAAATAAATCTCCCGCTCAGGAGGGACACCTTGCAAATCATTAGGGAAGACCTATGGATACTCACGTACTACTGGTATGGACTGAACACTCACGTCCTTAATCCTAACTAGATGGCAACCCTTAGAAATCATCTTCCTAGCCCTAAGGTAGGTAATAAATCAACCTATAGGCACAACTGAACTGCCCTCCCATTCTAGGACAGGCTCACCCAGAAATTTGAACTCTACTGACCGGCTCCTACAATTACCTGAAGCATAGCATGCAAGTACCCAAGCCATGCCGAGGATAACTTCAAAATTTTTCATGGCTAACTTTATCAAGTTTGCTGAGGTGACCTTATGAAGAACTGAGACCGGGCAATCTCTATACACCCGTCTAGCTATAATTGAGTCACCTACTGGAGTAGAAACTAAGAAGGGCTCTGATAAGAAATTGGGACTGACTCTGAAGCTACTGGCTATATATGGTGTCACAAAAGAGAGGGTAGTCCCTGGATCTACCATTGCATATACATCAAAATGAAAGACTCTCACCATACCTGTGACTACATCTGGTGAGGCCTCCTGCTCCTGGCGAGTGGCTAAAGCATAGAATCTATTCTGGGGCTGCCCACCAGTTGTGCTAGTAGATGCCCCCTGATGTGTTGTGCGTGGGGGAGGGGTTGCTGAACTAGGAGTTGGGCCTCAGCCCCCAACCCAATCTTGTCCCGTAGCAGTACAATCTCTGAGCATATGTCCCGACTGCCCACATCCCAAACAAGCTCCTAACCCCGTAAAGCACTGGCCTGTGTGTCCTCTGCCACACCTGCGACAAGATGGAATGCTAGAGTCTGCGAGCCTACTGCAATGACCCCTCGAGCCTGACGCTCGCCCTTTCTGATCATCTCTAGGCCTAGATGGCACACTCAACGCTGAAGATGCTGGGGCTAATGATCTCTGGTGGGTTTGTTGTCGATGCCCACCATCGGACTTCTGCTGAGCGAACCTATGGTCCTCGGTCCTTGCCCTTTTGGCCTCCCTCTCCCTCGAATGTGCCACCTTCATCTGCTGAGCATACAACACAATGCGAGGAAAGTCCATGTCCTGATGGAGCATAGCTATCCTGCAGTCTTTGTCCAAATATCCTTCTATACCATGCACCCGCTGGTTAGCCACTAACTCCGGGGCATACTTAGATAGGCGGGTTGCTCAGTGCTTTGGTAGGGGTTAAAAACCGACACGCAAGTGCACGTGGTCAAACAAGTAATAAAGTGGCTAAGTAAGCCAAATATCGATCCAAGGAGACTCTGGATAAGTAAAATTGCTTAAGTATACTATATTCTAGTTTACTTCTAATTATGTTGACAACAATGTAACCAAAAGTTAAATAATTTTTGTTTCTAAACTATATACTACAATTAATACAAACTATTTACTTTTGAATTCAGACAATGGATATGAACATGCCAAGGTTAAGAACAACTAATGAACTGGATAATCATGATAATTTTGGTTAATTCTCTTCTTCATGTTGCTAGCCAAGAACATTAGCCTAGAGATTAAAACTCTCGTATTTAATCTCACTTTAGAATCATAAACCATTCGTCTACATTTCTGTGATCAAATACAATTTATGACCTAGCAATACAATTCCGGTTCCTAAATTGACTAATACGGCTTTCAAGTATATTTCTATGAGGAAACCACATCAAAACCCAATTTTCCCAAATCAAGTTAAGAACAATACCCTATTAATTCACAACTTTCCAATTTCTTGCTCTCTCGAGTGAAATTGGACTTTTTAGATGTACATTAATGTTGGTCACACACTAATGCAGTAAGAACAAGAATTAATAGAACAACATGAAAGAACAAGATGAAAAACCATATAATTCACAATCAAAATTCAATACACATGTTCAAAACCTTAGCAAGGAAGAGAATTAGCCACTCATTTGTGGATTGATCATCCTCAATTGAGTGTAAATCATACGTACAATTGATTGAAAGAAGAAAGAAAGAGAGAAAAACCCTTAGCTTTTTTCGTACCTCAACTGCTGCTAACCCACGTCCTAGCTCCACCAAGTCTTCATTCTGAAAAATAAACCTAAGTGTGCTATTTATATTAGTAGGAATCTTTCCCGGATTAACAAGCAACGTGTCACGGAGTGCATCGCGGAGCACGGCCTCCGTGACACGCTACGAACGCGGAGGCTCTCTGGAAAATCACCCGAAATCGGCCCAGGCAGCACCTTGCCGCGTTGGCAACGTGTCACGCTGCCTGGGCAGCGCGTTGTAGCCCCATGGTCGCGGAGTCCACCTGCCGTGGCACGTTGCCAACGCGCAGGTGGGCTGTTTTGAGCGGCCTGCCTGCCGTGGCACCTTGTCGACGCACCGGTGGGCTGTTTTGTGCCTCTTCCTTGCCGACGTTCGCGTGTTAATTCCGTTTCCAAGCTTCTACTTCACCAACTCATGGATTAGTTACTCAAACATCATCAAAACCTACAAAACAAAGTCTAATCATGTTGGTAAGCACATATCTCCACATTATATAAAACTACATGAAAATGTATACAATAACTTAGATAAACAAAACTAATTGAAGTAATAAAGAGTATCTCGGGCATATATTTTTGCCCGTTATCACAACCCCACACTTAAAGCCTTGTTCGTCCTCGAACAACCTTTTACATATCATGCAAATGGAGACTCCTACATAACTAATTTAGCAGGATAATTCAGGTTACGGATATAATGATTACGTAAGATACAAGCTAAAAATAGAGCATGCCTGATTTGATCATTGAAATAAAGTACAACCATGTTAAGACTTCTTAACCTCAAGAATCGACTCTCAATTTTAGCAAACTCATGCAAATCATCTGATTAAGAAATCCCACATGAAATATATCCTTCTTTCAACATGTGCCCCTCACGGAAAGAGAGTTACCCAATCACACGCAAAAACAATTTTTTACATCACAACATGTGTGGGTACATGAATAGAATTACGCTCACTCTCACAAAGAATTCACATGCATTATGTAATGACCCATAAGCTTGCCCTTAGTGTTTTATTCCACTAATATAAGGATGTGTGAATGTAAGATCAAGTAGGACGTTTTAGGTTGTAATGTAACTCAGGTGCGGGTAGGTACTATTATGATCAGTAATAGTGACTATCTTTCCTAAGCGCTTTTAATACATCACGCCTTCATTACAAACTTCCCTTCCCTCACTTCACCTTTTTTCTCCTTTTAGTTTTCTTTTTCCTCTTTTGTTGCCCCATTTCTTTCGACACTTTTAGCTTATTAGTAAGGAGTACTTAAGCAATATGTTTCATTCATTCCTTTTCTTACTCCCTACTAATAACCAACCATTTTCACACAAATGCACCTTTTTCCTTTTCTCAACTATTTACAACTTGCTATTTTTCCTTCTTTTCCATTCTTCTCACTCCTTTACCCTTTCGAATTTTTCCTTTAAGCGCTTCGGAGTTTTGGTTCAATTTCAAGGCTAATGAAAGAAAAAGGATTAAGCTTATGTTGCAGCTGTCAAAGAATAGGCTCAAGGCTCAATGGGGTTAACTAGGATTAATTTTTCAAGGTAGGTATAATGAGGGATAAAAAGTTGGTTCATTCAAAGAAATGCCTATATCATTTCCTCCAATTCACATCCTTCATTTCGTTTTATAAACACACCAGGCAAGTTCTAGACAATCCACAATAGCACGGAATACTCAAAAACCTTACACTCATGGCACATGCTCAAATCAAGACACAATCAGTAGACTCTTACTCAGCTAATCACAAGAATTCAGAATTAAGCTTCCATTATATTGAGTCAAATTCAAGAGCCTAAGTGTCTCAAACAAAGTTATACACTTGCATGCTTCACACTGAACATACTTGCATCTTACAAACATTTATAGCACATAACAAGAACATCCAGCACCAATTAGTTATGGTTTTAAAACCCAAAACCGATCGACTAATTTTCCTCAAGACGGTCGTCATCCATCCATCGTCGGAAACAGTCCCTAGCTATGACTAAAAAACTTTATATACAGACCAAGGAAAGAAAGAAAAAAGAAAAGAAAAAAAAATTTATTCTTCGGTTCAAATACACCCCGTCGGAAAAGAACCGAAAAGAAAAACCAACGGGTGATGAAGTCATGCTTAATTCACAAAAATTTTTCAAATTTTTCAAATTTTCAAATTTCTCACCAACTTTTGTACAAGCATTACATTCACCAAAAATCATTAAGCACAGAAATTTTGAAATTTCCTAGAAATTTCCCTCACCCCACACTTAAATCATGCTATGTCCGCATAACATCAAACTAAAGGTTACAAAGGGTGAGAAATACTCCCTGAGGCCTTTAGGCCTAGCTGACAGCATGGTTTTCTTCAACTATGGACAAGTGGGTGTTCGACCCCACACTTTTTCTTTTCCATGCTTGTTAGCTTCCTCCTCCACGGGTACTCAGACTTCCCCTCCATCTGTGCTTAACTTTCCACCAAAACAACACAAGATGAAAAATAAACATAAATGCAAGAAATTAAAATGGTACCCATGGTACCCTTGGGTTGCCTCCCAAGCAGCGCCTAATTTTACATCGCGGCACGACGTACCAAGTTTCACCACTTTTTCCTCCACCTTGAGGATATGAATCTCACCCCTAATTTCTTCTCTAATTTCCTCTTATGCTCCAGGGGTGGTGGTGAAAAATTGTTAGGACCAAACAGTAGATGTTGCCTTTTGCATTTATTGGTCCTTAAGTAAGCGAAGTCATTTTGTCTTTCTGAGTTAGCAAATTTCAAAATATATGGTGCTTGGTCCTCCTCTAGACATTTCTTTACAAACTTGGAAGACTCTATTTCTATGTTGTCAACCAAATTTAATGTTGAAAAATGCGTAGAGTGTGGTCCAATACACCTCAACTCTGAAACTGCATTTTGCTTGACCTCCTTAATTGTATATACCTTCTTGACATCGACATCTATCTCACCATTAAAGTCGACTGGTGGATACGCTAACTCTTCTTCCAAGAATGGATTTTCCATAAGTGTGAGCCCATCACGGGGACACTCAAGAGATTCAAATTGTTGGGCTTCATCCAAAAATTCACCCTTGTCGTCCTCTTGTAGTTCCTCTTGAATATCGGCTAAAACTGTTGTCTGTGATTTATCACACGCTTCAGCTTCAGCGATCATCCCCGTGAATTTGATGGTCATCCTTTCTAGAGCCTCTGCATTCTCTTCTTGCTGATTTCTCAATACTGCCATCGCCTCCTTCATTGCTTCTGATTGCTCCAAGAGTTGTTTCAACATGTCTTCTATTCGAGCTTGGTGTCCCAAGTCCTCATTTTCAGCATGCCTATATTTAGAAAAAACAACAGAAGGATCATAGTAGGGGCTTGGGGGAGGGGAATATGCCTTTGGACAATCACCCCAATGGCCATATTGACACCCACATATATTGCACGTATTACAGTTTTGCCACAAGTGGGGTCCTCCACAGTTCAGACAAGATTCACTAAAAAATGAGTATCCACCATTGAAACCATTTATATTCCACGATGTCATGTCAATAAGGGTATACAAACAAGCAGAAAAATAAAATAAAATAAAGAAGAATTAAAACAAACACTAGACCAAGTTGTCAACACTTAAGAAAATAAAACAAAAATACAGTAAATTTATACTTAAAACAATTTCACCGATTGCCAAGTCTCCCCGGCAACGGCGCCAAAAACTTGCTCGGTGCTTTGGTAGGGGTTAAAAACCGACACGCAAGTGCACGTGGTCAAACAAGTAATAAAGTGGCTAAGTAAGCCAAATATCGATCCAAGGAGACTCTGGATAAGTAAAATTGCTTAAGTATACTATATTCTAGTTTACTTCTAATTATGTTGACAACAATGTAACCAAAAGTTAAATAATTTTTGTTTCTAAACTATATACTACAATTAATACAAACTATTTACTTTTGAATTCAGACAATGGATATGAACATGCCAAGGTTAAGAACAACTAATGAACTGGATAATCATGATAATTTTGGTTAATTCTCTTCTTCATGTTGCTAGCCAAGAACATTAGCCTAGAGATTAAAACTCTCGTATTTGATCTCACTTTAGAATCATAAACCATTCGTCTACATTTCTGTGATCAAATACAATTTATGACCTAGCAATACAATTCCGGTTCCTAAATTGACTAATACGGCTTTCAAGTATATTTCTATGAGGAAACCACATCAAAACCCAATTTTCCCAAATCAAGTTAAGAACAATACCCTATTAATTCACAACTTTCCAATTTCTTGCTCTCTCGAGTGAAATTGGACTTTTTAGATGTACATTAATGTTGGCCACACACTAATGCAGTAAGAACAAGAATTAATAGAACAACATGAAAGAAGAAGATGAAAAACCATATAATTCACAATCAAAATTCAATACACATGTTCAAAACCTTAGCAAGGAAGAGAATTAGCCACTCATTTGTGGATTGATCATCCTTAAATGAGTGTAAATCATACGTACAATTGATTGAAAGAAGAAAGAAAGAGAGAAAAACCCTTAGCTTTTTCGTCCCTCAACTGCTGCTAACCCACGTCCTAGCTCCACCAAGTCTTCATTCTGAAAAATAAACCTAAGTGTGCTATTTATATTAGTAGGAATCTTTCCCGAATTAACAAGCAACGTGTCACGGAGTGCATCGCGGAGCACGGCCTCCGTGACACGCTACGAACGCGGAGGCTCTCTGGAAAATCACCCGAAATCGGCCCAGGCAGCACCTTGCCGCGTTGGCAACGTGTCACACTGCCTGGGCAGCGCGTTGTAGCCCCATGGTCGCGGAGTCCACCTGCCGTGGCACGTTGCCAACGTGCAGGTGGCTGTTTTGAGCGGCCTGCCTACCGTGGCACCTTGCCGACGCACCGGTGGGCTGTTTTGTGCCTCTTCCTTGCCGACGTTCGCGTGTTAATTCCGTTTCCAAGCTTCTACTTCACCAACTCATGGATTAGTTACTCAAACATCATCAAAACCTACAAAACAAAGGCTAATCATGTTGGTAAGCACATATCTCCACATTATATAAAATTACATGAAAATGTATACTATAACTTAGATAAACAAGACTAATTGAAGTAATAAAGAGTATCTCGGGCATATATTTTTGCCCGTTATCACGGGTCACCTCAAGGGAGTATTATTGAATAATCATCCTTCCTTGCTTCAAATTCACGAATTCAATTGCTTTCAACTCCCTCATCTCTCAAGGGAAGAATCGATCGAGGAATGCAACCTGAAACTCCTCCCATGTGACCGGACCTGCTCCAGCACCCTACTGTCCTTCCACTGGCGGAACCAATTATGTGCAACCCCTTTCAGCTAGTAGGAGGCCAACTCTATGCACTCAACACTACTCACCCCCATAACTCGGGTGATCTTGAGAATCTCATTAATGAAATTATGCGGGTCCTCATCTACCTTGGACCCAAAAACTCCTGCAGGTTCATCTTCAAGAAGTCTCCAACTTTAGTCGCCGCTGCATAACCGTTTTGAGGGACATGCACAACGGCCTTTTAATTGACTTGAGCAGTCAAGGCTTGCACAAGGATTTGAATGGAAGCTTTGAACTCAACACTAACGGCTGGCTCCGATGCCTTAGGCTCCTGAATTGGTAGGGCTGGCTGATGCTCATGACCATTTCCATCCTCGTGGCCCTCACCACCTCCATTCCTCCTTCCATTCATCCTTCGAGGAGCCATGATTTTGCAATCGCGAATGGCACGAAGTAGAAGGATAGAAATGCTTTTCATCGCATGACATAGATCATGAAATAAGGGAACATTTCCTAAAACGTCTAGTAGCCGCTTTTTCATAAGTGTGGCACGCTTCACACCCATGAAACAGACTGTACCTAACGCGGCTTTCAAACTCCTTAGGACACAACCAACCTATGGCACTGATACCAAGATTTTCACGATCCAAACAGAGGCCCGGATTGTAGACACGGGACGAGGGCCCCGAGAGATCCCAAGTCAACCAATGGCATAAGTATTCAATTAGATCATTCAAAAATAGGAAAAAAATCATAATTATAAATTCAGCGGAAGTCAAACTTAATAAAACTACGGAATGAATATCTGAAGATGAATACACGTCTAAGTCTGATAATCCTTTAATCTGGACAAGCCGATGGGACAACATCTCCAACTAGCTCAATAATACTGAAACTAAAAATACATCCAAGATAACTAAAAAATCTAGTCCTTGAAAGATGAGGACTCACCAAACAAGTAGGTGCTAGCTCTTATAACCGACTACACATAGGGTTGAACCTGAGAATCGGATCCTACATCATGAAACGATGCAACATAGAAGGTATGTGGTCAGTACATGTACTGTACCAAGTATGCAAGGTAAGTAAAACCGCTAAAGTAATATAAGTCATTTAGAGTAAAGCATACATATCAAAACTGTGAAGTATAAGAAGGAGACCACATGCATTTATTCTGAAATCATACTCATATCATAACATGATCACGCATGGCTTTAGAACATCAGGACTGGCTCGGATGACTCAAAGATGAAACATAACATTTATCTCAAAAGCTAGACAATGAGTCAAATCTTACTTTTTGAACATGCATGCATAAGTAGTCAGCATGAGGAATGATTTTGTAAATATGAATGACATAGACAGTGGGAGACTCGTCACTTAACCGACATACCACGATAGAGCTTACGTGGTCCTCACTATTACACTCAAGTGGGCAGAGACGTCCAAAACCTTGTCAGGGCTAAGGATGCTACCATGATATTGATATCAAGCTGAAGGGCCAATTGGGCTAGGGATAGCTCACAAGGAAGGTCCCAACAATATATAAATATTAACCTATGTTGGTGCGTAGTTCTAGGGCATAGGGTGGTCGACCCTTAACCTGCTCGGTGCTAGACTCTTCTCCCAAAAACATGCAATGCTCTACATCGTATATAACAAAGCTCAACATCGTCTATTGATGAAGCTCAAGATGAAATCATGCATAACTCAACATCGTGTAAAATGAAGCTCAACATTGTCTATTGACAAAGCTCATAATGAAATCATGCATAGATTAGATATCAAGTGAATATGAAGCTCAACATTGTCCCTTGACAAAGCTCAACAATAACATACATATCAATTATAAATTCATGCAAATAGAAGACTTTATTTAGAATCATACCACAAGCTCAATAATAGGTGGGAGCATCTACTCCAATCATGTTGTAAGCTACATGTAGAATATTATTCAACATACCACAAGCTAAAATTTATAATAAAAGTTATGGAAAATTCACTTCAAATCATGTGGTAAGCTTATGTCAGGAAAATCATCACTTTAAATCAATATGTGGGCATCACCCAAGGCTTTATCATACTTGGATCTAAGAAATTCATTTTGAAAACATTAACATAGTCATCGGTAGTTTTAGAAACATGTTTTTCATCATAAACTTCATCATCATCACACATTTATCATAAATATCTTCTTTTATGAACTCTTCACCATGGCCGTTTTAGATTAAAATTTTGGAAAATAATTTTTATAAGGAAAACAAGTTAGAATCTGCCCAAGCTTCATAAATCATCAATATAAACTCAATCTAATCATATCCATGTATACAGATTGAAGAATCATGCAATTAGGTAAAAACCCCATACTAGATCATAGACAATTTAATCACATTTTGAAAGGGATTTGGCATGGGTGTGGAATAAAGAATCCACTAATGGCCTTACATACCTAGAAATTGTGAATTCTAACTCCCGCTAATTGCCCAGCTGAGATTTCAGCAGGAAACCTTGAGATTTCACCTTGATCCTCCTTTTCAACCCTTCAAACTTGCATGCATGAGAATAATGGCTAGGATAGGTTTTCCCCTACTAAAAACCCACTAAAACGAGCTTAAAACGACATAGTACAAGCCCTTAGAACATAGGAATTACGGAAAAGCTCTTATTAAATTTGCTAAAAATAACTGTCAGGGGGTCCCAACGGAAAACCTGACGACTCATCACCTAGGACAACGACTCGTTGAGTTACTCGTCAAGTGCACTGGATAGATGGTGTATCAGGACTCCTAACGGATGACTTAACGACTCATCCCCTGTGACCACGACTCGTGGTCATGTCCCATCAAGCACACTAATTCCCAATAATAACCAACATGCTTGCTCACGACTCACTTCACGAGTCATTGGGATTTTCCGCGACTCATGGGGTCCCATCCGTTAAGTACACTTGACAAATCCTCCATTAAACATTCCAACTCCACCCCACAATTGACATGACGACTCGGGGTGACTGACCACAAGTCGTTACATCACTCGTGGGGTTCCTTGATCACTCCAGGCCTTCCCATGAGTCATTTGACTACTCATGGTGTCTCCTCACAAGTTGTCCAAAGACTCTTTCTGCAACTATAGAACCATATTTCAATTTTTCATCGATTCTACTTTTGGGTCCGATATTTGAATTCTCGGGGTATAACAAAAGATGCACCCGCTCATAATCCTACATACCTGATTATAGCTGATTCTTACACTTTCGTTTTTTCCTAAGAAGGATTTGAGAAGAATTGGAACGGCTAAGGCTTGATCTCCTCTCTAACTTGCCTACATAGGTTTTGAATCGGTTTGAATGACTTAACCCATCTTAATACACTCTGAATATAAATTGAAACGATGTATTAAAGGACCTTAGAGCATAGGAATGATGAGAATACCCTTATTAATTTCACAGGAAATAACTGCTTGTCAGTCCCCATGAGTGACCAAACGACTCATTAAAGGCCACGACTCGTGGCATCATCCGTCACATACACTGCCCTAAATTTAAAATAATTTCCCTTTTTTGACCACGACCCATCCCACGAATCATGGTGACTGACCACGGTTCATGGGGTCCTTCTGTGGTGTACACACCCTTCTCCTTCTCAGTCACCACGTCCCATGACCGACTCGATGAGTCATGGGGTCTGACCATGATTCATGGTCATGTTCTTGTGGACCTAAGTCCCCAAATTTCAACTCACCTCCTGAGCCTCACCACGAGTCATCTCACGACTCGTGGTCTATCCTAATGGGTCACAGCATGACCCGTTCTATGACCTGATGCTAGATTTCAAATTTTCTCCATTTCAACTCACGGGTCTGATCTTTGGGCCTCTGGGTATAACAATATCTCCCCCTTGGGAATATTCGTCCTTGAATGTTGAAAATCATACAGAAAAGCAAAAAATGCAATCATCATACTTAAATAATGATCATTTAATCCAAAAACTAACGGAGTGACTATCACCGATTCAAGCTACATAGCTGAACTGAATTCACGAACCATACGTACATCCATATTCATAAAAGAAACTTGGGAACATGAACTGAATATGAAAACTAATTAGAGTACTAAGGAAAAACTAGTATCTCAAGCTAAAACTGAGCCGATAGAGAATAAATGTGGGTATCTAGGAATCATGTCTGCTTTGGCTTCCCACATAGCTCCTTCAACATGCTGATTTCTCCATAACACTTTGACTGAAGCTACTTCATTTTTCCTTAGTCTTCGAACCTGACGATCCAGTATATCCATCGGAACCTTCTCATAACTAAGGATGTCTTTCACCCTGACACTGTCCACCGGGACAACTAAAGCTGGATCACCCAAACACTTCATTAGGAGTGTTACATGGAATACAGGATTCACAAAAGCTAATTCTAAGTCCAATTCATATGCCACCTTGCCAACCCATTTCATAATCTGGTACGGGCCGGCATAGCGGGGACAAAGTTTCCCCTTCTTTCTGAACCTCATCATTCCCTTCATGGGAGACACCTTCAGGAATACCCAGTCAACTTCAAACTCAAGTTCTCTTCTTCTCACATCCGCATAGGACCTTTGATGGCTTTGAGTTGTTTTCAACCTTTCGCTTATCAACTAAACTTTCTCCATAGCCTCATAGATTGATTCCGGACCTATCAAGGTAGCCTCAGCAACTTCAAACCAATAAATAGGCGATCTGCATCTCTGCCCATAGAGAGCCTCAAATGGAGCCATTTGAATGATAGAATGGTAGCTGTTGTTGTATGCAAGAGGCAAATGATCATCCAAACTACCCTTGAAATCGATAACACAGGCTCTCAACATATCCTCAAGAGTCTGAATAGTCCTCTCCACCTGACCATCTATTTGCGGGCGAAATATTGTGCTAAGCTTGACCTGAGTTCCAAGTCCCTTTTGAAAAGATCCCTAAAACTGAGATGTAAACTGAGTACCTCTATCTGACAAGATGGACAAGGGAACTCCATGCAATCGAACCAACTATCAAATGTATAATTAGCGTAATCCTCACCTAAATCAGTAGTTTTGACCGATAGAAAATGAGCCACCTTGGTCAACCTATCTACAATAACCCAAAAGGAGTTCATACTGTCTGCGAGTGCGAGGAAAACCTATTATAAAGTCCATATTGATCTCTTCCCACTTCCAAGTAGGGAAGCATATGTCTTGGAGCACACCTCCGGGTCTTTGGTGCTCAACCTTCACCTATTGACAGTTCAGACACTTAGCGAAAAATTCAGTGATGTCCTTCTTCATGCCATTCCACCAATAGACTTCCCGTAAGTCACAGTACATCTTGGTGGCACCCGGACGAATAGAATACCTGGATCCATGAGCCTCGTGCAACATCCGGCTCCTCAAATCATTAACAACTGGAACGCATAAGCAACCCTGGTACTGAAGCACACCATCTCCCCCTTTGGAGAAGACCTTTACCTTCTAATTTTGAACAGCGTCCTTCAACTTAATCCAAAATAGGGTCTTCATTTTGTCTAGCTTTTACATCCATCACCAAGGATGATTCTGATCCGTTCTAAACAATAACACCGCCATCGGTTGAGTCAAATAACCTAACCAACCTTCTCAGTCGATGCACATCCTTCACCAACTCCTTCCCCTCATCCACATGAGACACTCTTCATAGAGAGTCTACCAAGTGCATCCGCGACTACATTGGCCTTACCCGGATGGTAAAGGACACTCATGTCATAGTCTTTGAGTAGCTCTAACCACCTTCTTTGCCAAAGATTGAGATCCTTCTGGGTAAACACGTATTGTAAACTATTATAATTCGTAAACACATCTACATGGATCCCGTACAAATAATGTCTCCAAATCTTCAAGGCGAATACCACCGCAAGCCAATTCAAGATCATAGGTCCGGTAATTCTTCTCATAAGCTTTCAATTGTCTGGAGGCATAGGCTATAACCTTCCTGTGCTACATCAATACACACCCAAGTCCGATCCTTGAAGCATCACAATACACCACGAACCCATAGATACCCTCGGGTAGGGTCAACACTGGTGTTGAGGTATGTCGAGCCTTCAACTCCTGAAAGCTCCTTTCACAGGCCTCCGGCCATTGGAATTTCACCTTATTCTGGGACAATTTGGTCATGGGTGCTGCAATCAATGAGAAACTTTCAACAAACCTCCAATAGTAGCCAACTAAACCCAAGAAGCTTTGAATATCTGAAGGATTCACCGGTCTAGGCCAATTCTTCACCGCTTCTGTTTTTTGAGAGTCCATGTTTATGCCTTCACTTGATACCACATGGCCCAAAATGACACTGAGTTCAACCAAAACTCACCCTTGCTGAATTTAGAATATAGATGGCGATCCTTGAGAGTCTGTAGCACGACTCTCAAATAAGCGGCATGCTCCTCCTCGTTCCAAGAGTATATCAAGATGTCATCAATAAACACAATCACGAACTTGTCCAGGTATGGCTTGAACACCCTGTTCATCAAGTCCGTAAAAGCTGTAGAAGAATTCATTAGTCCAAAAGACATAACCACAAACTCATAATGACTATACCGCATCCTAAAGGCTGTCTTCAGGATGTCGCTCTCCCGAACTCTGAGCAGATGGTACCCGGATCTGAGATCTATCTTTGAGAAACACTTGGAACCCTGAAGATGATAAAATAAATCATCAATCATGGGTATAGGATACCTGTTCTTGATGGTGACTTTGTTCAATTGCCGATAATCAATGCATATCCAAAGGGAACCATCCTTCTTTTCGACAAATAAGATTGGTGCACCCCATGGAGACTTGCTTTGTCTGATGAAACCCTTGTACAAAAGATCCTTCAACTTCTCCTTCAACTCTTTTAGTTCGGCTGGAGCCATTATATAAGGAGGAATAGATATAGGATGTGTTTCGAGAAAAAGGTTAATACAAAAATCAATTTCCCTCTTGGGAGGAATACCTGGTAAATCATCAGGGAATACCTTGGGGTACTCACACACTACCGGAACAGACTGGATAGTTGGGGCCTCGCCTTAACATCCTTAACCCTAACTAGACAGTACATGCAAACTTTGGAAATCATCTTCTCGGCCTTAAGATAGGAAACAAAACAACCTATAGGCACGACCGAGATACCCTTCCACTCCAAGACTGACTAACTCAGAAATTTGAACTCTACTGCTCGGGTCCTACAATTAACGAAGGCATAACAAGCAAATAGTCAGTCCATGCTGAGGATAACATCGAATTCAGTCATGGCTAACTTTACAAGGTCGGCGGAGGTGACTTTATGCAATACTGTGATGGGGAAACTTCTATACACCCGCCTAGCTACAACTGAATCACCAATGGGAGTAGAGACTGAAAATGGTTCTGACATAATTTCGGGACTGACTCCAAAGCTACTAGCAATATAGGGCATCACAAAAGACAAGGTAGCCCCTGGATCTAAAAAAGCATAGGAATCAAGGTGAAACACTTGTAACATACTAGTAACCATATACAGTGAAGTCTCCTACTCCTGGCATGAGTTAAGGGCATAGAATCTGTTTTGGCACTATCCGCCACCCCCACTATTGGATGACCCTGCGGGGCTGAACATGCTAGAGCTGCTGCTGACCTGGTAGTTTGTGCATGGCCTCTATCATCATCAGTCTATCAAATGGACATGCTTGGCGCATGTGGCCGGATCTACTGCACCCATAACAAATATCTAAGTCGAGCAAACACTCCCCTGCATAACTCTTGTTGCACTTCCCGCAGGCTGTAAAGTTGTGTTCTACCTGCATGCCTCTCTGATCCCGCGAACCTGAAGCCGTACTCCTATGATCACCCTTGGGTCTGGATGGAATGCTAGCTGATGATGATGCTCGAGCTAGTGACCTCTACTAAAACTGAGGGCGGTGACCACCACCGGATCTCTGATATTGCTATCTATCTAGGCCCTTTTGGCCTCTCTCTCCCTTATATGAGTCGCCTTTATCTGCTGGGTGTACAAGACTATCCGAGGTAAATCCATATCCTGGTGGAGCATAGCGGTCCTGCAATCTTAGTCCAAATAGCCTGCCACACCATGAACAAATCTGCTCACATGTGCCCTATAGTCCACCACTAACTTTGGGTGTACTTTAATAGGCGAGTGAACTCAAGGGGATACTCCTGCACCGTTATTCCACCTTGCTTAAGATTCACGAACTCATCTGCCTTCAATTCTATCATCTCATGTGGGAAGAACCGATATAAGAACGCAACATGGAACTCCTCCCAAGTGACAGGGCCTACTCCGACGGCCCTACTATCTTTCCATTGACGGAACCAGATGTGTGCGACCCCTTTCAACTGGTATGAGGCCAACTCCACACACTCAACTCCATTCACCCCCATGACTTGGGTGATCTTCACAATCTCATCAATGAACTCATGCGGGTCCTCAGCTACTTTTGACCTGAGGGACTCTGACGGGTTCATTCTCAAGAAATCCCTAACTCGAGCCGCCACTGTATTGTGATTTTTCGGGACATATGCAACTGCCTGCTGATTGACCTGAGTAGTCAAGGCCTGCGCGAGCATGTGAATAGCTATCCGAAACCCAACATGGGCAACCAGCTCCGGTGCATGGTGCTCCTGTACTGGTGGGGCTTGCTTGTGCACGTTTCCATTTCCATCCTCATAGCCTTCTCCAGTCCCATTCCTCCTACCATTTACTCTGTAGGGAGACATGATTCTTCAATCACGATAGCACGAATTATAAGGATAGGAAGACATTTAATCTCACGACATAGATCATGAAAGAAGGGAACATTTTCTTAACGTCTCGTAGCCTCTTCATAATAAGTGTGGCACGCTTCACACCCATGAAAAAGACGCCACTCAGATGCGGCTTTCAGACACCTAGGACACTTCAAACCTATTTCTCTCATACCAAGTTTGTCACGACCTGAACGTAGTCCTAGATTGTAACATAGGACAAGAAACCCCGAGAGCAAGTCGACCCATGATAGGAACATACATCTAACTCAATATCAACAAAGCGGAATACTTAGCATAACGACATGGCGGAAGAGTAAACATAACATGACATGGAAAGCAGAACGTACTACATACATAATAGCTGAATTCTACACATAGTCTGAAAGCCTCTAACATATCTGATGGGTTGATTGGACAACACCCCCAACTAACCCGGCAAGTCTAGGAAAAAACTAAACATGAAAAATATAATTGATATCCAACTGGTCCTCGGAGAATTAGGACTCACCAAAGAACTATGTGCAAATCTCCAAGAGAAACTAATGACAGTGTTGGGTTTGAAGATCGGAGCCTGTATCACAAAATGATATAGCATAGAGTATGCGGTCAGTACGTGGAATGTACCAAGTATGTAAGGTAAGTAAAACAGACATTTAAAAATACATAAAAGCTCATTAGAGATCATAAGAGTGGAACAACATGCTCATAACATAAATATTATAACATAACATAAGCCTCAAGGTTTTCAAATCATTCGTAATCCGTTCATAATCATGGACATAAAAGAAACTTTATTAAGACATCACTTGAGCAAAAATAACATAAACATAATAATACATAAACATGCGGAATAATGGGAGGACTTGTCATAACCGACACTATCATGGTAGAGCCATACATGATGCCCCAACTAGCTCGCTCAAGTGGGCAGAGTCGTCCTTGGCTTGCCAGGCAAGGGACGTGCATTATGTGATATCACGAAAGAAGGGATCATTAACATTGTAATGTATCAATATAAACCTATGGAGGCACATAGTTATGAGACACCGGTGTAGTCCTTTAACTCCAGGATACTCGGTGCTAGACGCTACTTACAAAAACATGCACATTAGGCTCATGTATAAATCAATAACATCATTCATTGAAATTCATGGCCAAATAAACATTAACATCGTTGATCCCCATTTAAATACATGATTATCCATGAATCAAAGGCCATTTAGTTGGCCAATACCATAAATCGATCAATCATGAAATCCATATCATAAATTCTAAATCTTTCTTGAACATGTGGGTATTGACCAATACTTCAACATGCTTGAAAATACTCAATTTACTTGAAAATATGATTATAAACATGGGTAACTTGAAAACATATTTTTCATCATCAATAATTTATCCTACATGAGCATTCATCATAAATCTTAACTTTTATGAACTTTTCATAAATGGAAATTTTAATTTTAAAATCTTGAGACATGATTTTAATGGAAAACAATGTAAAACTTACCCATAATTCATAATTCAATAATAGTAACTCAATTAAATCTGGCCCATGTAGAAAATTCAAAAGTTCATGCATTGGGGTAAAAACCCCGTAGAAATTACATAAAAAATTTAATTATTTGATAGAGATTGGGCATGGGTGTGAAAAGATTCACCCTCTCATAACCCTACAAACTTGATTATACCTGATCCTTAGACTTTCCTGTTTGCCTATGAAGGATTTGAGAAGAATTGGAAGGGCTAAGGCTTGATCTCCTCTCTAACTCTCTCTAACTTGCATGCATGAGTTTTAAATAGGTTAGAATGACTTAACCCCATCTTAATACACTCTAAATATAACTTAAAATGACGTAGTATAGGATATTAGAGCATATTAATGACAAGAATACCCTTAATAATTTTGTTGGAAATAACTCATCGTCAGTCCCCACGAGAGACCTAACGACTCGTTACCCAAGGCCATGGCTCATGGCATCATCCGTCACATACACTGCCCCAAATTTTAAATAATTTCCTTCTATTGACCATGTCCCATCCCACGAATCATTGTGACTGAACACGGTTCGTGGGGTCCTTCCAGTGGTGTACACTCCAATCTCCCTTCCTCTTCCCGATCACCTCGTCCCACTACTGACTCAACGAGCCATGGGGTATAACCACGACTCGTGGTCATGTCCGTGGGGACCTAAAATCTCAAATTTCAACTCACCTCCTAAGCATCACCATGAGTCATCTCACGACTCGTGGTCTATCCTCGCGGGTCACATCATGACCCATTTTATGACCTGATCCCAGATTTCAAATATTCTCCATTTCAACTCCCTGGTCTGATCTTTGGGCTTCCGAGGTATAAAACTTGCATACTCAATATATTCCACGTACTGACTGTATTCTCTATTCTATATCATTTCATGATACAACCTCGGATATTCAGGATCAGTTTCGTCATTAGCCAAACCTGCGGCTTTAGCACTTATCAGCCAAAGTTGGTGAGTCCTCATCTTTTAAGGGCCTTTCTTTTTCAATTGTATCCAGTACTTTCAGTTTCAATCTTTAGGGAGTTAGTTGGGGTCTTATCCTATCAACTTGTCAGTAGTAGAGACTTTTCAAACATAGAGCATAATCAGCTTCAGTCTTAAGTATGTATCCCGATGTATGAGATTAACAGACTTTCGTTGTATTAATTATGTTGATCTTCCACTTTATTATGATTGAATTAGATGTTATGTTCATTCCATCGGTCGAATTAGAGCCTCTCGGGGTTCCTTGTCCCGTATCTCGATCCGGGCCTATGTTTGGGTCGTGACAATCTTGGTACCAGAGCATGAGGTTTTGAAATATTCTAGGGTGTCTGAAAGCCACGTTATGTAGAGTCTTTTTCAAGGGTGTGAAGCACGCCATACTTATGATGAAAAGGCTACAAGACATTTAGAAAATGTTCCCTTCTTTCAAGATCTATGTCATGCGATGAAATATCTCTCTATCCTTCTAACTCATGCTATATGCATTTTTTCACGATCCGAGAGTACACCCGGATTGTAGACACGGGATAAGGGACCCCGAGAGACTCCAAGTCAACCCATGGCATAAGCATTCACTATCTCATTCAATAAACATGAAGGAAACAAAATATAACTCGGCGAAAGTATAACTTAGCATAACAACGGAATACACATTTGAAGTTGAATACATGCCTAAGTTTGATAAGCCTCTAATCTGGATGAGCTGATGGGACAACACCCCCAACTAGCTCAAAAACACTTGAACTGAAACTAAGCTCAAAATAACAGATAGTCTAGTCTTCGAAGGATGAAAACTCACCAAGAAAGAAAATGTTAACTCTGATAGGCGGCTAGGAATGGGGATGAACTTGAGAACCGAATCCTTTATCATGAAATGATGTAGCATAGAAGGTATGCAGCCAGTACGTGGAATGTACTGAGTATGTAAGGTAAGTAAAACTTCTTGAGAAATAATAGCCTTTATTAAAAACAAGTCGTGCATATATGATAGCCTTTAAGGATAGGACACGATCACAAGCATTCATTATGAAATAATTCTTATTTAATACATGGTCATGCATGGTTTTAAAACATCATGACTAAATTGAATGACTCAAAGCTAAATCATAACATTTATAACAAAAGCTGAACAATGAGTCAAATCTTTCATTTCAAACACGCATGCATAAGATAATCATCATGAGCAATGGGTATGCAAACTCGAATGGTATAGACAATGGGAGACTCGTCACTTAACCGACATACCACGATAGAGCTTACATGGTCCCAACTATTAAACTCAAGTGGGCAGAACCGTCCATAACCTTGCCAGGGCTGGGGATGATACCATGATATCGATATCAAGCTCAAAGGGCCAATCGGGCTGAGTATAGTGATCTTGGGCATAATTACATGCCAGAGTGATACTTTATAACTTAGTTTTGTCTTGTTTATGTATATAATTATGTACATTTTAATGCCTTTTTAGATAAATGAAAATAAATATTAACCAACATGATTAGTCTTTGTTTTTGAAGGAAATAATGCATTGGAGGACCCAATTTATGATTCGGTGAAGTGGAGGAATGATATCGGGAGCGAAACACCAAAGTTGGAATAAATTGGGCGATTTCCATAGGGCTTTCGCGATACCTTCGTGTCATGGAGGCAGTGCTCCGCGATACACACTGTTTCACGGAGGCAATGCTCCACGATACACTCCGTGTCATGGAGGCAGTGCTCCACGATACACCCCGTGACACATTGCTTGTTATTCCGGGAAAAATTTCCACTAGTATAAATAGCACACTTAGGTTTTATTTTAAACATTCTGACTTGGTTGAGTAAGAACGTGGGTTACAGGCAGTTGAGGGGACGAAAATTCTAGGGTTCTTCTCTCTCTCTTTCTCTTTTATCTCAATTGTTTGTATGATTTATACTCATTTGATGATGTTTAATTCACAAATGAGTGGCTAAATTCACTTCTTGCTGAGGTTAAGAGCAATTGTAGTGGAATGTAATTGTTGATCAATTTAGTTTTCATCTTTTCTTCAATGGTTGTTCTATCAATTCTTGTTCTTACTGTATTAATGTTTGGCCAATGTTAATGTATCCAATTTTGATTTTTAAAAGGAAAGAAATTGGAAAGATGTGAATTGGTAGGATATGATCTCTTCTTAGTGTGGGAAAATTGAGAATTGATTTACTTTCAGAATAGAAATATATCTGAAAGTCTTATTAGTCAATTAAGGAATCAGTTTTGTATGGCTAGAACATAAAATTCTTTTATCACAGAAATGTAGGTTGAAGGTTCATGATTTGTTAAGTTGGGTAGGATACGAAAGTTTCAATCCATAGGCAATAGTTCTTGACTAGCAACCGAAGGAAAGATTAACTGAATTGTATCAATAAATTACTTCCCTACATGTTCGTTTTAACCTCAGCATGCTCATTACTATTTTTCAGACTCACTTTAGAATTCTGTCTTAGATTTGTAGAAATTAAGAAACTCAAACTCTCCAAATATTGTTTAATTGGTTGTCTGCATTCTTAAAGTTATAGTTCGTTAACACTTAAGTTAATTATTACCTTAGTTCAGTCCCTATGGGATCGATACTTGGCTTACTTAAGCCATTTTACTACTTGTTCGACCATGTGCACTTGCGTGTAGTCACCAAATGCCCGAACAAGTTTTTGGCGCCATTGTCGGGCACTAGCAATTGGTAAATTTACTTTCTTAGTGTTAGTTTACAAATTCTATATAAGTGCTGACAACTTGGTCTTAGCCTTTCTCTTGCAGGTATAGAATTCTTGTGTTAGTCTTATTTTTGAAATAAAAATAAAAATAAAAATAAAAATTGTAGATATTTGTTTTAATTCTTTTTGATTTTTTTCGGATACCCTTCTTGATATGACATCATGGAATACAAATGGTTTAAATGGTGGATACTCATATTTTGGCAACTCTTCTCTGAATTGCGGAGGACCTCACTTGTGGCAATACTGTAACACGTACAACATATGTGGTGGTCAAGATGGCCATTGGGATGGCTGTCCGAATGCATACTCCCCTCCCCAAGCCCCTACTATGATCCTTCTGTTGTTTTTGCTGAATATAGGCATGATCAAAATGAGGACTTGGGACGCCAAGCTAGAATAGAAGACATGCTGAAACAGCTCCTTGAGCAAACAGAAGCAATGAAGGAGGCGATGGAAGCATTGAGAATTTAGCAAGAAGAGAATGGAGAGGCTCTAGAAAGGATGAGCATCAAAGTCAGAGAGATGATGGCTGAGGCTGAAGCTTGTGGTAAATTGCAGGTAACGGTTTTAGGCGATACTCAAAAGGAACTACAAGAAGAAGACAAGGGTGAATTTTTGGATGAATCCCAACAATTAGAATCTCTTGAGTGTCCCCGTGATGGGCTCACACTTATGGAAAAGCCATTCATGGAAGAAGAGATAGAGTATCCCCCAGTTTACATTAATGGAGAGATAGATGTTGATGCTGAGAAGGTGTATACAAGTAAGGAGGTCAAGCACAATGCAGTTTCAGAGTTGAGGTGTATTGGACCACACTCGAAGCATTTTTGGACATTACGTTTGGTTGAAAACCGAGAAATAGAGTTTTCCAAGCTTATAGAGAAATGTCTAGAGGAGGACCAAGCCCTGTATATTGTGAAATTCGCTGACTCGGAGGGACAAAATGACTTCGCTTACTTAAGGGCCAATAAGTTCAAAAGGCAACATCTACTTCTTGGTCCTTACAATTTTTCACCACCACCCCTGGAGCATAAGAGGAAATTAGAGAAGAAATTAGGGGTGAGATTCATATCCTCAAGGTGGAGGAAAAAGTGGTGAAACTTGATACATCGTGCCGCGACGTAAAATTAGGCGCTGCTTGGGAGGCAACCCAAGGGTACCATGGGTACCATTTTAATTTCTTGCATTTAAGTTGATTTTATTTATTTTTCATCTTGTGTTGTTTTGGTGGAAAGTTAAGCACAGATGGAGGGGAAGTCTGAGTTCCCATGGAGGAGGAAGCTAACAAGCATGGAAGAGAAAAAGTGTGGGGTTGAACACCCACTTGTGCAATGTTGAAGAAAAGCATGTTGTTAGCTAGGCCTAAAGGCCTCAGGGAGTATTTCTCACCCTCTTTAAATGTTAAGTTGATGCTATGGGGACATAGCATGATTCAAGTGTGGGGTGAGAAAAATTTTAAAAATTTTGTGCTTAACGGTTTTTGGTGAATGTAATGCTTGTGAGTAATATTTGAATTTTTTTTTAGTCAAGCATGACTTCATCACCCGTTGGTTTTTCTTTTCGGTTCTTTTCCTATGGGGGTCTTTGAACTGAAGAATAAAAAAAAATTATTTGTATGTATATAATGTTTGTAGTCATAGTTAGAGACTATTTCCGACGATGGATGGATGACGACCTTCTTGAGGAAAAATTAGTCAGTAGGTTGGTTTTTGAACCCGTAGCTAATTGATGGCTTGATGTTCTTGTTATGTGCTATGAATGATTGTAAGATACAAGTGTGGTTAGTGTTGAAGAATGTAAGAAGTATATAACTTTGTGTGAGACACTTAGGCTCTTGAATTTGACTCAATGTGATTGATGCTTAATTTTGAATTCTTGTGATTAGCTGAGTAAAAGTCTGCGGAATGTGTCTTGAATTGAGCATATGCTGTGAGTGTAAGTTTTTTAAATATTCCGTTCTATTGTGGAATGTGTAGAAGTTTCCTGGTGTGTATATAAAATGAAATGAAGGATGTGAATTGTAGGAGATGATTTAGGCATTTCTTTGAATGAACCTAAATGTTATCCCTTACTTTACTTACCTTGAATATTTCATCCTAGTTAGCCCCATTGAGCCTTGAGCCAATTATTTGATAGCTACAACATAAGATTAATCCTTTTTCTTTCATTAGGCTTGAATTTGATACAAAACTCTAAAGCGATTAATTGAAAATTTTGAAAGAGTGAAGGAGTGAGAATTGAGAAAAAGAAGGAAAAGTAGCAAGTTGTAAAAGTTGAGAAAAGGACAAAGGTGCACTTGTGTGAAAATGGTTGATTATTTGTAGGGAGTAAGAAAATAAATGAATGAAAAAAAATTGCTTAAGTACTCCTTACTACTAAGTTGAGTGTGCTTAAAGAAAGTGGAACAAGAAGGAAAAAAATTCAGGATTGAAAAGAAGGAGGGTGAAGTAAGAGAAGAGATATCCTTAATGAAGTTTGAAGTTATTAAAAGCTCTTGGGGAAGATAGTCACTATTACTGGCCAGAATAGTACTTACCCGTCCCTTAGCTTACATTACAACCCATTAAGTCCTACTTGATCTTACGTTCATACATCCTTAAATGAGTGGAGTAAAACACTAAGGGCAAGCTTATGGGTCACTACATGATGCATGTGAATTCTTTGTGAGAGCGAGTGTAATTTTTATTCATATACCCATACTTGGTGTGATTTGAATATTTGTGAGTAAAAAGGGGTAACTCGCTTGTTGTGAGGGCACGTGTTTAATTAGAGATAACATCAACGTCAGATTTCTTGATCAGTTGATTTGCATGAGTTTGCCAAGATTGAGAGTCGATTCTTGAGGTTAGGAAGTCTTAATGGAGTTGTATATCATTTCATTGATTAAATCGTGCATGCTCAATTTTTAACTTGTTATCTTAATTAATCATTATAGCCATAGCTTGAATTATCTTGCTAAATTAGCTATGTGTGAGTCTTCATGTGCATGAGGTGTAAAAGGTTTGTTCGAGGACGAACAAGATTTTAAGTGTGCGGTTGTGATCTTGGGCATAATTACATGCCAAAGTGATACTTTATAACTTAGTTTTGTCTTGTTTATGTATTTAATTATGTACATTTTCTTGCCTTTTTATATAAATGAGAAGAAATATTAACCAACATGATTAGTCTTTGTTTTTGAAGGAAATAATCCATTGGAGGACCCAATCTATGATTTGGTGAAGTGGAGGAATGATATCGGGAGCGAAAGACCAAAGTTGGAATAAATTGGGCGATTTCCAGAGGGCTTCCGCGATACCTCCGTTCACGGAGGCAGTGTTCCGCGATACACACCGTGTCATGGAGGAAGTGCTCCGCGATACACACCGTGTCATGGAGGCAACGCTCCGCGATACACTCTGTGTCACGGAGGCAGTGCTCCGCGATACACTCCGTGACACGTTGCTTGTTATTCCGGGAAAAATTCCCACTAGTATAAATAGCACACTTAGGCTTTATTTTAAACATTCTGACTTGGTTGAGCAAGAACATGGGTTACAGGCAGTTGAGGGGACGAAAATTCTAGGGTTCTTCTCTATCTCTTTCTCTTTTATCTCAATTGTTTGTATGATTTATACTCATTTGATGATGTTTAATTCACAAATGAGTGGCTAAATTCACTTCTTGCTGAGGTTAAGAACAATTGTAGTGGAATGTAATTGTTGATCAATTTAGTTTTCATCTTTTCTTCAGTGGTTGTTCTATCAATTCTTGTTCTTACTGCATTAATGTTTGGCCAATGTTAATGTATATCTAAAAAATCCAATTTTGATTTTGAAAAGGAAAGAAATTGGAAAGATGTGAATTGGTAGGATATGATCTCTTCTTAGTTTGGGAAAATTGAGAATTGATTTACATTCAGAATAGAAATATATCTTAAAGTCTTATTAGTCAATTAAGGAATCGGTTTTGTATGGCTAGAACATGAAATTCTTTTATCATAGAAATGTAGGTTGAAGGTTCATGATTCTTAAGTTGGGTAGGATACGAAAGTTTCAATCCATGGGCAATAATTCTTGACTAGCAACCGAAGGAAAGATTAACTGAATTGTATCGATAAATTACTTCCCTACATGTTCGTTTTAACCTCAGCATGCTCATTACTATTGTTCAGACTCACTTTAGAATTCTGTCTTAGATTCGTAGAAATTAGGAAACTCAAACTGTTCAAATATTGTTTAATTGGTTGTTTGCATTCTTAAAGTTATAGTTCACTAACACTTAATTATTACCTTAGTTCATTCCCTGTGGGATCGATACTTGGCTTACTTAAGCCATTTTACTACTTGTTCGACCATGTGCACTTGCGTGTAGTCACAAAATGCCCCAACATATAGGTCACAAGGGAGGTCCCAATAATATAATAGAATCAACTTACATTGGCGCGTAGTTCTGGGGCATAGGGTAGTCGACCCTTAGACCGCTCGGTACTAGACTCTTCTCCCAAAAACATGCAATGCTCTACATCGTATAAATACGAAGTTCAACATCGTCTAGAGACGAAGATCAACATGAAATCATGCATAAACTCAATATCATATGAAATGAAGCTCAACATTGTCTATTGACAAAGCTCATTATGAAATCATGCATATACTAAACATCATATAAATATGAAACTCAACAATGTCGTCTCGACAAAGCTTAGAATGAAATCATGCTTAGACTCAACATCATGTGAAATGAAGCTTAATGCCAACATACATCTTAATTATGAATTTCATGCGTATGAGAGGCTTTACTACGATACATACAACAAGCTCAAAGAATAATGGGAGACTTTACTCCAAAAATCATGTGGTAAGCCTACTTAGAATTATCATTTCTTAATCATCAATATAAGGGCCTTTCCCAAAACCTTATCATGCTTAAACTCATACAACTCATTTGGAAATATTGTAAGAGATTTCACTCCAAAACGAAGTAATAAAGTCAATCCACGAAAATCATCATTCATACTCAATATTGGGCACCACCCAAAGCTTCATCATACATGGGTCTATTTAATCTTCTTGCAAAACATCATCAAAATCATGGGTAAGATTGGAAACATGTTTTTCATCATCTACTCCATCATCATCACCTTCTATTATGAACTACCCACACATGGACATTTTAGATTCAATTTTAGAAACACATTTTTTGTAAAAGAAATTAAGATAGAATCCGTCCAAGCTCAATAAATCACCAATATCAACTCAATTTAATCATACCCATGAGTAGAAATGTAAGAATCATGAAATTAATTAAAGACCCATACTTGATCATCACAAACCAATAAAAAATTGATAGGGAAGGGGCATGGGTGTGGAAGAAAGAACCCACTCATAGCCTTACATACCTGGGATTGAAAAATCCTAACTCTACCTAATTTCCCAGCCGGGATTTCCCTTGAAAACCTTGAATTTCTCCTCACTTTCTTCCCTTCAAGCTCTCACCCTTGCATGCATGAAGAAAATGGCCTAGATGGGTCTTTCTCATCTTAAAACCTCCATTACATGCTTAAAACGACGTAGTATAGGCCCTTAGAACTTAGGAATTATGGAAAATCCCTTATTGAAATCGCTGAAAATAAGCCCTTAGAACTTAGGCCTCCTCACAAGTCGTTAAGTGACCCGTTCTGCAACTGCTGCAACATTTTTAAGTTTTTCTCCTAATTCACTTTCAGGTCCAATTCTTGAATTCCTGAGGTATAAGAATATCTCCCCCTTTGAAATATTCATCCTCGAAGATTATAAACGAGTAGAAAACCTAGAAACAACAATCACTATATATATATATATATATAGATTCTAATCATTGACATTCAAACCAAAAACTGACGAAACAACTACTCCCGAAGAGAACCACATATCTGGTCAGAGTTCAAACATCAAATACACATCATATCATAAAACAAACTTATTCGCATGAATAGAACATGAAAAATTGAATAGAGGTTTAGGGCAATAATTTGATACCTCAAACTGTAGCTGAGCCGGTAGGGAACAAATGTGGGTATCTAACCATCATGTCCGCTTCGGCCTCACACGTAGCTCCTTCAACATGTTGATTGCTCCATAAAACCTTAACTGAAGCTACCTCTTTGTTCCTCATCCTTCGAACTTGTCGATCCAAAATTTCAACAGGAATTTCTTCACAATTGAGGCTGTCTTTCACACGATGATGTCTATCAGAACCACCAAGGCTGGATCACCCAAACACTTTTTCAACAGCGATACATGGAACACGGGATGAACTAGAGCCCATTCTGAAGGCAAGTCCAACTCATATGTCACCTTACCAATTCTTCTCACAACCCGGTAGGACCAGCATAGCGGTGACTGAGTTTACCTTTCTTTCCAAACTGCATGACTCCCTTCATGGGAGATACCTTTAGAAACACCTAGTTGTCAATATCAAACTCTAATTCTCTTCTTCTCACATCATCATACGATTTATGATGACTTTGAGTGGTGTTCAACCAGTCCCTTATCAACTGAACCTTCACAATTTCCTCATGAACCGAATCTGGTCCTACCACAACTGTCTCACCAACCTCGAACCATCCGATGGGTGATCTGCACCTTTTCCCGTAGAGAGCCTTGAATGGTGCCATCTAGATGCTAGAGTGGTAACTATTATTATAAGAAAACTCGATCAAGGGCAAATGATCATCCCAACTATCTTTAAAATCCATGACACATGCCCTCAACATATCCTCAAGATTCTGAATGGTTCATTCCACTTGGCCGTCCATCTGAGGGTGAAAAGTTGTACGTAGTTAACGTGAGTCCCGAGGCCTTTTTGAAACGAACGCCAGAATTGAGAACTAAATTGAGTGCCTCGATCCGAAATAATAGACAAGGGAATTCCATGAAGACGAACCAACTCCCTAATATACAACATAGCATAATCTTCTGCTGAATCTGTGGTCTTGACCGGTAGGAAGTGTGCAGTCTTGGTCAACCTGTCCACCACAACCCAAATGGAGTCGTATTGCCAGTGAGTATGAGGTAGACCTGTAATGAAGTCCATATTGATTTCTTCCCACTTCCAAGTGGGAATGGCAATATCTTGAAGTACACCTCCAGGTCTTTGATGCTCGGCTTTGACTTGCTGACAGTTTGGACATTTTGCTACAAACTCTGCATTATCCCTTTTCATACCATCCCACCAATAGATTTCTCGCAAATCCCAATATATTTTTATGGATCCTGGATGAATAGAATATCTGGTACCATGTTCCTTGTGCAATATCCAAACTCTCAAATTATCAATGTCTAGAACACATAGTCGACCCCAGTAGCGTAGCACACCATCTCCCCCTAGGGAGAAAACCTCTACCTTCTGACTCCGCACTACCTCCTTCAGTTTCCTCAATATTTGATCCTCATCTTGTCTGGATTTAACATCAACTACAAAGGATGATTTTGACTCGTTACCCACAACAACACCGCCATCAGTCGAATCGAGCATTCTAACTCCCAGCCTCGCAAGTTGGTGAACATATTTCACCAATTCCTTCTTCCCCCCATCCACATGGGAGACACTCTCCATTGAGAGTCTACTAAGCACATCCGCAACCACATTATCTTTGCCCGGGTGGTAAAGGAAACTTATGTCATAAGCCTTAAGTAACTCCAACCACCTCCTTTGCTGAAGATTTAAATCTTTCTGTGTGAACACATATTGAAAACTCTTGTGGTTCGTAAATACATCCACGTGGACCCTATACAAGTAATGCTGCCATATCTTCAATGCAAACACCATCGCGACCAATTCAAGATCATGGGTCAAATTGTTTATTTTCATGCACTTTCAGTTGTCGAGAGGCATAAGTTATCACCCTCCCACGTTGCATTAACACACACCCAAGTCAAACTATGGAAGCATCACAATACACCATGAAACCATCATTACCCTCGGGTAAGGTCAACACTGGTGCCGAGGTAAGTTGAGCCTTAAACTCATGGAAGCTTTTCTCACAAGCCTCCGGCCACTGAAACTTCACCTTCTTTTGAGTCAACTTAGTCAAAGGCACTGCAATGGTTGAGAAACCCTCCACAAACCTTTGATAGTAGCAAGCTAAGCCCAAGAAGCTCCGAATATCTGATGGATTCACCAGTTTGGGCCAATTCTTCACCGCCTCAATTTTCTGCGAGTCTACTGTTATGCCCTCACTAGACACCACATGGCCCAAGAATGCCGTGGAGTCCAACCAAAACTCACACTTGCTGAACTTTGCATACAATTGGCAGTTCTTGAGAGTCTAGAGCACTACTCTCAAGTGAGTGGCATGCTCCTCCTCGTTCCAAGAGTATACCAAGATTTCCTCAATGAACACGATCATGAACATATCCAAATATGGCTTGAACACCCTGTTCATCAAGTCAATAAAAGCTACAGCAGCATTTTTTAGTCCAAAAGACAACTACAAACTCATAATGACCATATCGTGTTCTGAATGTTGTCTTCGGGATATCACTCTCCCAAACTTTGAGCTGATGATACCCAGATCTGAGAAATATCTTTTAGAAACACTTCGCACCCTAAAGCTGATCAAACAAATCATCGATCCTAGGTAAGGGATACCTGTTCTTGATAGTGACTATGTTCAATTATCGATAATCAATGCACATACGAAGGGAACCACCTTTCTTTTGAAAAAATAATACCGGTGCACCCCATGGGGACTGGCTCGGTCTAATGAAACCCTTGTCTAGCAAATCCTTTAACTGATACTTCAACTCTTTTAGCTCGGCTAGAGCCATCCTGTAGAGAGGAATAGATATAGGTTGTGTATCGGGAAGGAGATCAATACCGAAATCAATCTCCTGCTCAAGAGGGATACCTGGAAAAACATCAGGAAAGGCCTCTGGATACTCACGTACTACTGGAACTGACTAGACAGTCGGGGTTTCGGATGCCACATCTGTAACCCTAACTAGGTGATACATGAAAACCTTAGAAATCATCTTCCTGGCCTTGAGGTAGGAAACGAAGTGACCTACAGGCACAGGCTAAACTACCCTTCCATTGTAAGACTAGCTCACCCAGGAATCTAAACTCTACTGACTGGGTCCTATACTTAATGGAAGCATAAAAAGCATACAACCAATCCATGCCGAGAACAACATCAAAATCTGTCATGGCAGACTCTGTCAGATCTGCTGAGCTGACCTTATGGAGAATCAAGACCGAGTAATCTCTATACACCCGTCTAGCCATAATTGAGTCACCTACTGGAGTAGAAACCGAGAAGGATTCTGACAAGACATCAGGACTGATACCGAAGCTATTGGCTACATAAGGTGTCACAAAGGACAAGGTGGCCCTTGGATCTAACAATGCATAAACATCAACATGGAAGACTCGTAACATATCGGTTACCACGTCCTGCGAGACCTCCTGCTCCCAACGGGATGCTAGGGCAAAGAATTTATTTTGGCGCTGACCGCCAACTGCACTGGTAGATGTCCAATGATGTGCTGAGCGAGGGGGTGGGGCTGCTGAACTAGAAGCTGGGCCACAGCCCGAACTTGATCTTGTCTCGCCGCTGGACAATCTCTAAGCATGTATCTGAGTTTCCCATACCAAAAACATGCACCTAAACCTGCAAAGCACTATCCTATATGCCCTCGGCCACACCTGCGACAAGCTGGAACACCTGAATCTGCGGGCCTATTGCTCTGACCCCTCGAGCCTGACGCTCGCCCTCTCTGATCATGCCTAGGCCGAGATAGCACACTCAAGGATAATGAAACTGGGGCGGATGATCTCTGGTGAGTCTACAGACGGTGCCCACCGCCGGACCTCTGCTGGGAGAATCTGTGGTCCTCAGTCCTGGCCCTCTTGGCCTCTCTCTCTCTCTCAAATGTGCCGCCTCTATCTGTTGGGCGTACAACACCATCCGAGGGAAGTCCATATTCTTATGGAGAATAGTAATCCTGCATTCCTTATCCAAGTAACCTGCTATCCCATGCATGAACCTGCTCACTCGTGCCCTCTAGTAAGCCACTAACTCAGGAGCATACTTCGATAGGCGAGTGAACTCAAGGGAATACTCTAGTACCGTCACCCTCCCTTGCTTCAGAATTATGAACTTAGCTGCCTTTAACTCCCTCATCTCCCGAGGGATGAACCAATCAAGGAATGCGACATGGAACTCTTCCCAAGTGACCAGACCTGCTCAAGCAACTCTTTGTCCTTCCATTGACGAAACCAGATATACGCAACCCCCCTTCTACTGGTAGGAGGCCAACTCTACGCACTCAACACTGCTCACCCCCATAACATGGGTGATCTTGACGATCTCATCAATGAAGTCATGTGGGTCCTCACCTACCTTGGACCCCAAGTACTCCGGCGGGTTCATCCTCAAGAAGTCCCTAACTTGAGCCGCCGCTACATTGCCATTCTGCGGAACATGCGCAACAGCCTGCTAATTGACCTGAGTGGTCAAGGCCTACACAAGCATCTGGATAGCATCTGGAACTCAGCGTGGGAGGATAGCTCTGGTGCCTGAGGCTCCTGAATTGGTGGGGTCTGCTGATGCCCATGACCCATGCCATCCTTGTGGCCTTTACCGTCACCATTTCTCCTTCCTTTAATCCTTCGAGGAGCCATGATTCTGCAATCGCCAATAGCACAAATTAGAGGGGTAGAAAGACTTTTCAACGCACGACATAAATCATGAAAGAAGGGAACATTTCCTAGAATGTTTAGTAGCCTCTTCGTCATAAGTGTGGTGCGCTTCACACCCATGAGGAAGACTCTACTTAACGCCACTTTCAGACTCCCTAGGAAACTTCAAACTTAAGGCTCTGATACCATGTTTTTTATGACCCTAGAGTACACCCGGATCGTAAACACGAGAAAAGGGACCCCGAGAGACCCCAACCCATGGCATAAGCATTCCCTATCAAATTCAATAAACATGAAGGAAACATAAACATAACTCCACGGAAGTATAACTTAGCATAACAACGGAATAAACATCTGAAGCTGAAAATATGTCTAAGTCTAATAAGCTTCTAATCTGGACGAGCTAATGCTACAACACCCCCAACTAGCTCAGAAATACTGGAACTGAAAATTCTATCAAAATAACTGATAGTCTAGTCTTCGGAGGATGAGGACTCACCAAGCAAACGAATGCTAATTCTGATAGGTGGCTACGAACGGGGCTGAACCTGAGAACCGAATCCTACATCATTAAATGATGCAACATAGAAGGTATGCGGTCAGTACGTGGAATGTACCGAGCATGTAAGGTAAGTTTAACCTCTTGAGCAATATTAGCCTTTTTAAAAAAAAAGTCGTACATATATGATAGCCTTTAAGAATAGGAAATGATCACAAGCATTCTTTATGAAATCATTCTTATTTAATACATGTTCATGCATGGTTTTAGAACATCATGACTAAATCAAATTACTCAAAGCCAAATCATATCTTTTATATCAAAAGCTAAAACATAGTCAAACCTTACTTTTCAAACATGCATGCATAAGATAATCATCATGAGTAATGGGTATGCAAACTCGAATGATATAGACAGTGGGAAACTCGTCACTTAACTGACATAGCACGATAGAGCTTACATGGTCCCTACTATTACACTCAAGTGGGCAGAGTCATCCATAACCTTTCCAGGGCTACAGATGATACCATGATATCGATATCAAGCTCAAAGGGCCAACCGGGCCAGGGATAGCTCACAAGGGAGGTCCCAATAATATAATAGAATCAGCCTACATTGGCATGTAGTTCTAGGGCATAGGGTAGTTGACCCTTATCCCACTCAGTGCTAGAGTCTTCTCCCAAAAACATGCAATGCTCTACATCGTATAAATACGAAGTTCAACATTGTCTTGTGACAAAGCTCAACATGAAATCATGCATAAACTCAACATCGTATGAAATGAAGCTCAACATTGTCTATTGACAAAGCTCATTATGGAATCATGCATACACTAAAAATCATATAAATATGAAGCTAAAAAATTTCATCTTGACAAAGCTTAGAATGAAATCATGCTTAGACTCAACATCATGTGAAATGAAACTCAATGCCAACATACATCTTAATTATGAATTTCATGTATATGAGAAGCTTTACTATGATACATACCACAAGCTCAAAGAATAATGGGAGACTTTACTCCAAAAATCATGTGGTAAGCCTACTTAGAATTATCACTTCTTCATCACCAATATAAGGGCCTTGCCCAAAACCTTATCATGCTTGAACTCATACAATTCATTTGGAAACATTGTAATTTGGGAGATTTCACTCCAAAACAAAGTAACAAAGTCAATCCACGAAAATCATTATTCATACTCAACATTGGGCACCACCCAAAGCTTCATCATAAATGGGTCTATTTGATCTTCTTTCAAAACATCATTAAAATCATGGGTAAGATTGGAAACATGCTTTTCATCATCTACTCCATCATCATCACCTTCTATTATGAACTACCCACACATGGACGTTTTAGATTCAATTTTACAAAAATAATTTTTGTAAAAGAAATTAAGAGAGAATCTGTCCAAGATCAGTAAATCACCAATATCAACTCAATTTAATCATGCCCATGAGTAGAAATGTAAGAATTATGCAATTAATTGAAGACCAATACTTGATCATCACAAAACAATCATAAATTGATAGGGAATGGGCATGGGTGTGGAAGAAAGCACCCACTCATGGCCCCACATACCTGGGATTGAAGAATCCTAACTCTTCCTGATTGCCTAGCTGAGATTTCCCTTGAAAACCTTGAATTTCTCCTCACTTTCTTTTCTTCAAGCTCTCACCCATGCATGCATGAAGAAAATGGCCTAGATGGGTCTTTCTCAGCTTATAACCCTCTATTATGAGCTTAAAATAACGTAGTATAGGCCCTTAGAACATAGCAATTACGGAAAAGCCCATACTGAAATCACTGAAAATAACTGTCAGGGGGTTATAACGGATGACCTGACGACTCGTTACTAAATCACATGATCCATTGGTTCACCCGTCAAGTACACTGCCTCATCATTCATGAAAATTCAACTGGCATGGTGAAGGCCCTTCTAACGAGTCATTAGGACTGATGACGACTCGTTAGGTACCACCCATCAGGTACACTGGATAAGATTCACTGTCTTTCTCTAAGACCACCCCATGACTGACATCACGACTCGTGCTGACTGACCACGAGTCATTACATCACCCCTGAGGACCTCGAGTCCTTCAACATCTCATGCCTTCCCCACGAGCCACCTGACAACTCATTAGGCCTCTTCACGAGTCGTTAAGTGACCTGTTCTACGACTGCTGCAACATTTTCTAGTTTTTCTCCTGATTCACTTCCGGGTCTGATTCTTGAGTTCTCAAGGTATAACACATTTGCAGAATCATGCCTCCTTACTAAGCTAACTGAAGAAGAAATTGGAATGAAGATGGCCACGAGAATGGAAATGTAGATAGGCAACAGTAGGCCCCACATCCCATACGGAGCGTATACCTGAGCTAGTTGTCCATGTTGAGTGTAGGGCAGCCATGCACATGCTAGCTCAAGCCTTGACCACTCAGGTCAATCAATAGGCGGTACCACATCAACCCTCAGGACTTTCTTGGATCGAAGATGGATGAGGATCCATATGAGTTTATTGATGAGTTTCTGAAGATTACCTAGATCATGGGGGTGATCGGAGAGGAGTACGCGGATCTAGCCTCGTATAAGTTGAAAGGAATTGCACATATCTAGTTCAAGCAATGGAAGTATAACAGGGAAGTTGGAGCAGGCCCTATTGGTTGGGATGAGTTTCATGCCACTTTTCTAGATAGGTTCGTCTCTCGTGAGATGAGAGAGATTATAGCAACTGAGTTTGTGAACCTAAAGAAAGGAAAAATGACAGTTCAGGAGTATGCCTTGGAGTTCACTCTCTTGTCCAAGTATGCACCAGATATAGTGGCAGATCAGAGAGCCCTAGTGAGTCGGTTCATGAATGGGGTAGCAAACTACTTAGTCAAGGATTGCCAAACCAAAATGGTTCATAATGATATTGATTTTTCTCGGATAGTCCTGTACGCCTAGCAAATGGAGGCGGTGCAGATGAGTGAGTAGGAGAGATCAACCCAAAGGGCCAGGACTGATAGTTTTGGATTCTCTTAGCAGAGACCTAGTAGGCACCGTCAGTAGTCTCATCATAGATCTTCAGCCCTAGCACCTTCAGTTATGAGTGTACCATCCAGCTCCAAGCGCGATCAGAGGGGACGAGCATCAGGCTCTAGAGCCTAGAGTAGCAGACCCACGGAGATCAGCCCTCCAAAGTGTAGTAGATATGATCAGAGACACGTGGGTCAGTTCTTAGCAGGTTTAGGTGCTTGTGTTGGGTGCAGGAAGCCCGAACATATGCTTAGGGATTGCCCAATAGCTAGGCATGGTCATGATAGGGGACGAGGCCCAGCCTCCAGTCCAGCAGCTCCACTGGTATGCTCAGCCCAACAGGGGCATCTACTAGTGCGAGTGGTGGTCAGCATCAAAATAGATTCTATGCCCCAGCATCCCATTAGGAGCAGAGGGTCTCTCCATATGTAGTCATTGGTATGTTATGAGTATTCCAACTTGATGTATATGCATTGTTTGATCTAGAGGCTACTTTGTCTTTTGTGATGCCCTATGTCGCTAGTAGATTTGGAGTCATTTCCGAAATATTATCAGAACACTTCTTAGTCTCTACTCCAGTGGGTGATTTAGTTATAGTTCGACAAGTATGTAGAAATTACCCTATCACAGTCCTTCAGAATGTCACCTCAGCAAATTTAATAGAGTTATCCATGAACAATTTTGATGTTATCTTTGGCATGGATTGGTTACATGCATGTTATGCCTCAGTGAATTGTAGAACCTGTGCAATAGAGTTTAGATTTCTGGGTGAACCAGTCTTAGAGTGGAAGGGTAGTTTAGATGTGCCTATATGTTGCTTCATTTCCTACCTTAAGGCTAGAAAGATGATTCTCTAAAGATTGCGTGTACCCTCTAGTTAGGGTTAAGGATGTTACGTTCGAAACCCCGGCTATCTAGTTAGTTCTAGTAGTGTGTGAATACCCAGAGGTGTTTCCATATGATTACTGGGAATCCCTGCCAAGCGGGAGATCAATTTTTGTATTGACCTTCTTCCTGATATGAATCCTATATCTATTCCTCCTTACAGAACGGCTCCGGATATTCTAAAGGAGTTGAAGGATCCGTTGAAAGACCTCTTAGAAAAGGGTTTCATCAGGCCTAGAAAATCCCCATGGGGTGTATCGATTCTCTTTGTCCACAAAGAAGGATGCTTCTCTTCGGATGTGCATTGATTATCGACAATTGAATAAAGTTACCATGAAGAACAGGTATCATCTTCCCAGTAATGATGATTTATTTGACCAGCTTCATGGTGCAAACTGCTTTTCTACGATAGACCTCAGATCCGAATACCATCAGCTAAGAGTTTTGGAGAGTGACATCACGAAGACAGCCTTCAAGACCCGACATGGTCTTTTAGTTATGTATTTTGGACTAACGAATGCACCTACAACTTTTATGGATTTGATGAATAGGATGTTCAAGACAATTTGGATATGTTCACGATTATGTTCATAGATGATATTTTCATATACTCTAGGAGCGAGGAGGAGCATGCCGCTTATCTGAGGGTGGTGCTATAGACTCTTAGGGATCACCAGTTGTATACTAAATTCAGTTAGTGTGAGTTTTGGTTGAACTCAGTAGCATTTTTGGGTCATGTATTTTCAAGTGAGGGAATGGAAGTGGACTATCATAAAATAGAAGCAATGAAGAAATGGCCTAGATTAGTGAATACTTCGGATATCAGGAATTTGTAGGGTTTATCTGGTTACTATCAGAGGTTTGGTAATGGGTTTTCATCCATTGCAGCACCGTTGACTAAGTTAACCCAGAAGAAAGTGAAGTTTCAATGGTCGGAGGCTTGTGAGAAGATCTTCCAAGAGTTGAAGTCTTGACTGACCTCAGCACCAGTGTTGACCCTACCTGAGGGTACAGAGGGGTTTGTGGTATATTGTGACACCTCAAGGATTGGCCTTGGTTGTGTACATGCAGAACAGTAAAGTTATAGCTTATGCTTCCTAGAAGCTAAAAGTTCATGAAAAGAATTATCCAACTCATGATATTGAATTGGTGGCGGTAGTATTTGCCTTGAAGATTTGGAGACACTATTTGTACGGGATCCAAGTTAATATGTTTACGGACAACAAGAGCCTATAGTATGTGTTTACCCAAAAGGATTTGAATGTACATCATAGAAGGTGGTCGGAGCTTTTGAAGGATTAAGATATTAGTATCCACTACCATCTGAGCAAGGCTAATGTGGTGGAAGATTCTCTTAGCAGGCTTTCCATGGAGAATATGTCCCATATAGATGAGGAAACGAAGGAGTTAGTGAAGGATGTACATCGGCTTGCATGGCTAGGAGTCCGTCTTGTTGACTCGACCGATGGTGGTTTCATTATTCAGAATGGGTCTGAATCATCCACAGTGACCGAACATAAGGCTAGGAAAGATGAGGACTCTATTTTGGTGAAGTCGAAGGAAGCCGTTCAGAATCAAAAAGTAGAAGTCTTCTCCAAAGGGGGAGATGGGGTGCTTCGATATCATGGTCACTTGTGTGTTTCAGGTGTTGATAATTTGTGAGATTGAATGTTTCACGAGGCTGATGGTTCCAGATACTCTATACATCCAGGTGCCACAAAGATGTACCGTGACCTACAAAAAGTCTATTAGTGGAGTGGCATGAAAAAGGACATAGCTTTATTTGTGGCTAAGTGTCAGAATTGTCAATAGGTGAAGGTGGAACATCAAAGACCTGGACGTGAGCTTCAAGACATTAGTATTCCGACTTGGAAGTGGGAGGAAATCAACATGGAATTTATCATAGGGTTGCCCCGCACTCGTCGACAGTATGACTCTATTTAGGTGGTTGTGGATAGGTTAACTATGCCAGCTCATTTTCTATTGATCAAAACTACTGATTCAACGGAGGATTATGCTAAGTTGTACATTCTGGAGTTAGTTCGATTGCATTAAGTGCCATTGTCCATCATATCAGATAGAGCTACTTGGTGTACCTCCAAGTTTTAAAGATCATTTCAAAATGGACTTGGTATTCAGGTTAAGCTTAGCATAGAGCGAAACATTAAGACTCTCGAGGATATGTTGTGAGAGTGTGTGATTGATTTTAAGGGCATTTAGGATGATCATTTGCCACTCATTGAGTTTGCATATAACAAAAACTACCATTGCAGCATTCAGATGGCTCTATTTGAGGCTCTTTATGGGCGAAGGTGTAGATCACCTATTGGTTGGTTTGAGGTCAGTGAAGCTACATTGATAGGCCCAAATTCAGTCCACAAGGCTATGGAGAAAGTTCGACCTATAAGGGACAGGTTGAAAACAGCTCAGAGTCACCAAAAGTTCTATGTAGATTTAAGAAGGAGAGAACTTGAGTTTGAAGTTGATGATTGGGTGTTTGTACAGGTACTCCCATGAAGGGAGTGGTGAGGTTCAGAAAGAAAGGGAAACTCATTCCTCGTTATGTTGGCTCGTACCGAATTATGAAGCGGGTTGGTAAGGTAGCATATGAGTTGGAGTTGCCCTCAGAATTAGCTTTAGTCCATCTAGTTTTCCATGTATCGCTCTTAAAGAAGTGTTTGGGTGATCTAGCTCTAGTTATTCTGGTGGATAGTGTCGGTGTGGAAGATAGCCTTAGTTTTGAGGAGGTTCCGATAGAAATACTTGATCATCAGGTTTGGAAGATAGGAAACAAAGAAGTAGCCTCAGTCAAGGTTTTGTGGAGGAATCATCATGTTAAAAGGAGCTACGTGGGAAGGTGAAGCAGATATGATGGCTAAATACCCACATCTATTCCCTTCCGGCTCAGTTTTAGCTTGAGGTATTAGTTTCCTCTTTAGTACCCTATTCAGTTTCATGTTCAGTACATGTGCCTCAATTTCTTTCATGTCAATGAATGTATGTGTGCTTTAGGAATTCAGTTCAGTCATGTAGTTCAATTCAGAGTCAATCACTCCGTCAGTTTTTAGCATGTATGTTCAGTATTTGAGTATGATGATTGCATTTCTCTGCTTTTTCAGTATGTTTTTCCATATTTGAGGACGAATGTTCCCAAGGAGAGATATTGTAATACCCCAAAAATCCTAAGATCAGACCCGGGAGTTGAAACGGAGAAAATAGGATTTTCTGCACCAGGTTACAAGATGAGTCGTCCAATGACTCGTGGGGTGCACCACAAGTCGTTGAGTGACTCATGGGGAGGATCTTGGACTGGGTAGAAAATTTCATTTTTGGGGTGACCACGGGTGTGATCATGAGTCGTAGTCAGCAGCACGATTCGTTGAGTGGTCCGTGGGGAGGAGTTGGTTTAGGATGGATGATTTCGGCAATCCCTAACGGGTTGTCACCATGAGTCATTGGGAGCACCACGAGTCATGGTGTTCCTCGTGGTATCCAGTGAAGATGGAATTCTAGTGCAGGCAATGAGAGGTGACCATGAGTTGTGGTCAGGGATGCCAGGTCATCCAATCCCTTGTGGGGACTGGCAGTGTATTTTTCATTGCGAATTTATTTAGGGCTTTTCCATAATTCCTAAGTTGCTAAGGCCTAAACTACACCGTTTTAAGCTCAGAATGAAGTGTTCAA
Source organism: Datura wrightii (assembly GCA_035772735.1). Lineage (NCBI taxonomy): Eukaryota > Viridiplantae > Streptophyta > Magnoliopsida > Solanales > Solanaceae > Datura > Datura wrightii. The sequence continues at coordinate 154,932,219 of JASDFA010000018.1, forward strand.
GAGGGGTAAGTTCATTCTGGGATTATTCACTTCCACGCATGCAAGTTTAGACGCTTCTAAGGGTGATCAAGCCTAAATTCCTAAAGCTCTTCCCCAAATTCTCTTTGGGCAATCAAGGGAGTTGAGAAATCAGATTTCTAAAGGTATGTAGGGTTATGAATAGGTGTAATTGTCCACATCCATGCCCAATCCCCTCTAAATTCATGAATATTCTAGTTGATGAATTTATAGGATCTTTACCCAACATGTGAATTCTCTAAATATCAATCATGGGTATGATCTAAGCATGTTTCAAATGTTGAATTATGATTAATGTGCATATTTTACAATATTTTCACTTATAAATTATGTTTTGAAGTTTTTTATATTATGATGTATATCCATGAAAGTTCATGAAAGTTGAGATCTATGAAATATGTATTCAAGCATGATGAGATGCATATGAACAAAGTATGATTTCGAATTACTCATGTCTATATTCATATTTTTGAATGATCAAGTCTATGTCAAGCATGTTTAAGTATTGGGCAAGGTCATATGATCAAGTGTGTATCATGATTTATCTAAACATCATGTATTAGCTTACCACATGGATTTTGGAGTCTAGACTCTCACTATTTACAGCTTGTGGTATGGCTCAAGCCAAGGCTCTTCATGTTATGATTTTAGTTTTATGTATGTATATATGAGTCAGTTTCGTCACTAGACGATGGTTCAGCTTCGTTGAAAAATGTTGGAGAGCATATGCATGTTTTTGGTAGTAGTGTCTAGCACCGACTAGGCTAAGGGTTAGTCAACACTATGCCTCAGAACTACGCGCCGACGTTGGTATGTTCAAATTATTTAGGACCTCCATTGTGAGCTTCCCTGCCCCTAGGGGCCTTCAGCTTGATATTGATATCATGTTAGCATTCTTAGCCCTGGCAAAGATTTGTATAGCTCTGCCTACTTGAGTGTGATAGTCGGGACCACGTAAGCTCTATCGTGGTAATGTAGGTTATATGACGAGTCTCCCTTGAATCCTTATGATTTCAGTTATGCATGTTCATCAATCATGATATTATATAGACAGCAGGTTTGACCCAATGTTCCATTTTACTTATGATTATTAGTTTTCAGCTTTGGGTCATTTGATTCAGTTATGACATTCAGTGATGTTCTGATCATAATTTTAGGAAATAGCATGCAAGCCCTACTCATAGAATCTTATCTTGATTATATTTTTATAATATGTATGATTTATTATTTTACTTACTTAGCGGTTTTACATACCTTGCATACTTGGTACATGCCATGTACTTACCACATATTCTATGATGTATAATTTCATGATATAGGCTCGGATATTTGATCTTGGGCAGATTTATATGCCCAAGTGATATTCAAAAGTACCATTTTCGCCTTGTTTATCTATCAATGTGTATACATTTTCATGTAATAGGTAATAAAATGTGAATTTATACTAACCAACATGATTAGCATTGTTTTGCAATTAAAATGTGATTTCGGGAAGCTAAAATGCATGTTGGATGATATCGGAGTTGGACTTGGATGCGAGCAAGGGAAAAGGCATTGGACAGCATGAATTAAAGGGGCTCCGCGATGAAGCCGTGTCACGCTGCCATCGCGGAGGCATTCTGCCTGGATGGGGAAAATTCACCTAATTTCCAGTGGAGGTCCGCGTTTGCTCCGTGGCACGGAGCCAGTGCTCCTCGATGCACGCTGTGCCACGTTGAGCTTGAATTCCCGGACCCCCAATTCCAGTGAGGGTCCGCGTTCATGGCGTGTCACGGAGGCAGTGCTCCGCGATGCACTCCGTGACACGTTGCTCATTATTCCAGGAAAAGTTCCCAGCAGTATAAATAGAACACTTAAGTTCATTTTTCATAATTCAGACTGGGTGGAGCAAGGACGTGGGTTACAGGCAGTTGTGGGACGAAAATTTCAGGGTTTTTTCTCTCTTTCTTTCTTCTTTAACTCAATTTCTTGTTTGATTAACACTCGTTTTATGATGATTAATCCACAAATAAGTGGCTAATTCCTTTCCTTGCTGAGGTTATGAACAATTGTGATGAAATTTGATTATTAATTATCTGGTTTTTCATCTTTTCTTCCATGTTGTTCTATTAATTCTTGTTCTTACTGCATTGGTGTGTGGCCTACATTAATGTACATCTAAAAAGTCCGATTTCACTCGAGAGAGCACGAAATTGGAAAGTTTTGAATTAATAGGATATTGTTCTTTACTTGGTTTGGGAAAGTTGAGTTTTGATGTGCTTTCAGGATAGAAATATACCTGAAAGTCGTATTAGTCAATTTAGGAACCAGAATTGTATGGCTAGAACATGAATTGCATTTGATCACAGAAATGTAGACAGATGGTTCATGATTCTTAAGTGAGATTAAATACGAGAGTTTTAATCTCTTGGCAAATGTTCTTGGCTAGCAACAGGAAGAAAAGATTAACAAATTTTTGATGATAATCAGTTTCATTACATGTTCGGTTAACCTTAGCATGCTCTTATCCATAATTCAGATTCAAAGTAGATAATTGTTCTTAGTTTTAGTATAAAATTTATCAAACAAACTCTCAACTTTTTGGTTACGTTGTTGTCAGCATATTTAGAGGTAAAATATAGTATACTTGAGCAAATTGCACTTAACTCAAGTCTCTGTGGGATCGATACTTGGCTTACTAAAGCCACTTACTACTTGTTCGACCACGTGCACTTGCGTGTTGTTTTATATACCCATATAACACAGCGAACAAGTTTTTGGCGCCGTTGCCGGGGACTTGGCAATTGGTGAATTTGTTTTAAGTGTTAATTTACTATATTTTTATTTTTTTTTCTTAAGTGTTGACAACTTGGTCTTAGCCTGTATTTTGCAGACTTAATTGTTGTGAACACTGGCAAGAGACAAAGAGCTAGTGGAATCTTATATAGAGCCTGAAAGAATATTTCACAGTAAGAGAAGAGAAGCTCTACAAAGAAAGCTGCAGTTGCTCAGACAGATGATCATGGAGCAACAACAGAATCCACCGGTTGTAAGGGCAGTGTTAGTTCCCGAAGAAGCAGCAGCACGGCCGGTTAGCGAGGTGGCAATCCCACATGCCAATAATGTTACTTCAAGTATTCGCAAACCAGAGCCTGGAGGGAGATTTGAACTGAAACAAAATATGGTGCAGTTGTTGCACACAAGCGGGCAATTTACTAGTCTCCCTCATGAAGAACCACAACATCATCTCCAAAATTTTTTGGAGATAAGTGACACTTACATACCCGTTGGAGTGTCACCAGACTATGTTCGGCTTACATTATTTCCGTTCTCATTACTTGGAGAAGCCAAGAGGTGGTTGAAAGCTGAGCCACCAAATTCTATCTCAACGTGGGATGATATTGCATGAAAGTTCTTGATAAGGTTTTTTCCCTCTGGTAAAACAACAAGACTTAGAAGTCAAATTCTAAGTTTCAAATAGAGAGAGGGAGAAAATTTATATCAAGCCAGGGAGAGATTTAAATCCATGTTGCGGGACTGTCCTCATCATCATCAGTCCAATGAGGTGTTGGTGCACACATTTATTGAGGGTTTGGAACCCCACACCAAAATATTGCTAGACTCAGCAGCTGGAGGGCAAGCGCTGTAAAAGACTTATGAGGAGTTGTATACCTTGTTGAACCAGATTTCAAAGGGCAATCAAGAATGGAATGCTGATTCATCATGAGGTGGGATAAGGAAAGCAGCAGGAGTGCTTGAAGTGGATGGGTTTACAGCTATTGCTGCACAGATAGCTGCATTGAAAAATCAATTGAACAACCATTTCAGCAACATGACTTTGAACCAGCCTCAATCTCCAGTTAATGCAGTTCAGCAATTGTGGTGTGAAGTGTGTGGAAGCAGTGAGCACTCAGCTGAGTGCTGTGGAGCCAATCCTGACTCGGTAAACTTTGTGGGTAATGCACAAAGGAACCACCAGCAGTATGGTAGTAGCTACAATTCAAATTGGAGGAATCATCCTAATTTCTCATGGGGTAGCAACAACCATCAAGGCCAAAGTTCGGGTCAGGGTGTGCAAAGGAATCAAGGAGGGCAACAGAACTACCAAGCTCAATTCAGAAACAACAATGCACCTCCTCCACCACCATCACCCAGCATTGAGGAGATGTTCAAGACCATGATAACTAACCAAGCTCAATTGCAGGCTGACTATGTGAAATTGGCAGCCGAAGTGAAAAACAATCAGTTAGCTACCAAGGCTATTGAGTATCAATTTGGGCAATTTGCTAGTGCCCAAAATACAAGGCCTAGAGGAGGACTGCCAAGCGACACAGATCCGAATCCCAAGCAAGTAAATGCAGTGACCACAAGGAGTGGTTTGCAGCTGAAGGAGGTGGAACCAGAAAGACCACCTCAACACTCAGGAGCAGCGGAAGTTGAGGGGGATAAAAGTTCGGAAAGGGGGAAGACCAAAAAAGCTGAATCAGAAAGACCTCCACCCCCGTTCCCTCAACGACTCAAGAAACACAAAGAGGAGGCGTGTTTCAAGAAATTCGTGGAGGTTCTTAAACAGGTACATGTTAATTTACCTCTTGTTGATGTCTTGCAGGGAGTGCCTAAATATGCCAAGTACATAAAGGACATTGTGGCCAACAAAAGTCGGTTGACTGAGTATGCTACGGTGGATTTAACGGAGGAGTGCACTTCCCGGATCCAAAACAGACTGCCCACAAAGGTAAAAGACCCTGGAAGTTTTACTATCCAGCTTACTATTGGGCAGAGCATCCGAGCTCGTGGATTGTGTGACCTGGGGGCGAGCATAAATTTGATGCCATCTTCGGTATTCAGAAAGTTGGGTCTAGGGAGTCCTAGACCCACAACGGTAATCTTGCAGTTGGCGGATTGATCCTTAGCTAGGTCGGATGCCATTGTTGAGGACGTTCTAGAGCAAGTTGGCTCCCTAATTTTCCCGGTAGATTTTGTCGTGCTGGATTTTGAACCAGACGCGGAAGTCCCATTTATTTTGGGACGTCCCTTCTCGGCAACCGGGAAAGCATTAATTGACGTAGCTGCGAGGCAACTTACAATGCGAGCACATGACAAGGTAGAGGTGTTCGATGTGTACAAAACACCCAAGCTCCCGATGGTGCAAGAAGAACTCTCGGTGATCAATGTGATTGATCATGGTAATGAAATGTAGATGAAGGATTCCCGAGAGTTAATGGGAAGACCACCGGATAGGTGTAAGCACTACTGGGGGGAGGACGGTGATCGAGAGAAATCGTCCATCACCCTAGCGGACAATTGAGCTTAAACGACGTCGAGCCGCGACGGTAAACCAGGCGCTGCACGGGACGCAACCCGTGAAAATTTTTTTTCTTTCATTTTGTAAAGTGTAAATAGAATTTTCTTTTTCTTTTTCTTAATTTCCTACAAAAATTTTTGTTTTACTTATTGTTTTTAATTTTAGTTAGGTGAAACCTATAATTCTAACCAATTTTGTTTAGTGAGATGATTTTCAGGTCAAACAGAGGAAAATGTGCATGGAATCGTGAAGGAAAAGTCGAGGTAAGAAAAATTAATAAAAAGTAGAAAATAGTAAGCTGGGGCGATAGCTCCATGTCACGGAGGAGGACCTCTGCGTTACCCTCCGTGACACGTTGAGGTATAACCCAGAAATTTTAAAAATTTCCAGAATGCTATCGCGATGGCTCCATGTCACGGAGGCAGTGCACCGCGATGCACTCCGTGACACGTTGCCGTGTATATCGCGATGGGTCACACTGGGTTGCCGGGTGACTCGCGTATTTTTCTACCCTTTTAACTCCGAAACCTCCCCTTTTCCCCTCATTTTCTAATTCCTCCGCGACCAAACATCCCAAAACCCCTCCCCCATCAACGTGCCACGGCTTACGGCAACAAATTACCGAGTTTTCTTTGATTCTTCAACTTCAAGGTATGTTTTCCGATTCCCTCTCAAGTTTTTGTCGATTTTCTTCGGAATTAAGCATGGGAGGTGTGCTAAATTGCCCTAAGTCGAAATTAAGCATGAATTCGAGTTATTTGTTGATTGATAAATGATCGGAATGTCGTTATGATTGTTTGAACTTGTCGATTGCATAAATTATTCAAATTTGATTGATAGAAGCAATTCTAGGGCTTGTTGTTGAATTTGAAGTTGGAAATGTGTTGAAATCGTGAATTTTATGCCGGGGTGTACGTGTTGAATGAGATGAGTCGATATACACATTGTTAGGATGTTAATAGATGACGAATTCTCGGGTTTGGGGGAAATGTTGAAATTTGTTCGAATTTGGTTGGTTGGATAGGTTCATGTATATAAATTTTTGTTGTTATTTTTGTTTCTTTGTTTTTCTTGGCTTAGTGCGATATTTAAAATGTTAGCAAGGGTAATGATTGTGATTAGCTGTACGAAGTCTGAGTAGTACGCAGAAGTTATATCGTCGAATTTTCTTTTGAACGCACTAAGCATGATTGTACAGTTGGTTGTTTTGAGTAAATAAAGTTATTCTTGCTGTATTGTTGTAACTGTAGCTAAGGACTAAGTGTGGGGTAACCTGGTGTAACTCGACCTTAGCCGAAGTTAATATTTATTTAGCTTAACATTGAGCTTGTTTACTTGGGTTGACAGGTAAAATGGCAAGCTGGCAATAGAAAGGGAAAGGTGCATCAACTTCAGGCACCGGAAGGAAGCGACTCAGACTGGGCACAGCAGTCCCAGCTGCACCAGCAGTTCCACACGGCCAGCGCTGCCAATATGGAACAAGATGGGTGACGGACGAGGGGAAAAAGTGGTACGCAAAGCACGAAGAGAACAAATATTTCCTCGAGGAGCATATAGCACGGGAGCCATTGGCACAGGAGTTCCCCAGGATGGTTCACCGGATTGAGGCAGCTGGGCTAAAGTTCATCTTTGAAGAGCCCAAGGAATGCAATCTGCACTTGGTTTGGGAGTTCTATGCCAATTGGAACCCGTCAATCAGAAGCCACACCATCAAAATCAGAGGGCAAATAGTCACTCTGGAGCCCCACCAACTCAATGCCATCATAGGAGCGCGGGACACAGACGCCCACGTCCTCCGACAGCTGAACATTACCCCACCGTATGCTGACATCAGACGCACATTGTGTGGAGCCCGATCTACAGCTAGATGGAGCAGGCACAAAGAAAGGGGCTACCACCAGACTCTGCCCTATTCACAGATGAACAGGGAAGCCCGAATCTGGCTGAAGATCATCTGCTCATGCCTCATCCCGGGGGTACATATGACTGATGTAATTCAGGACCGTGTTTTCCTGGTGTACGCCCTGATCAAAGGGCTGGAGATCAATGTCGGGGCGGTTATTATATCCGCCATGAAGAGAGCCCGGTTGCACCAGGGGCACAGGTATGGTTTCGGTGGACTACTCACCACCTTTCTCTGGGGCCTTGATGTTGAGGAGGAGGCCCTCGATTATATCCCGCATTTGGAGCGGCGGGCCTTAGATGTTACCAAAACTAAGGCTCCCGACACCACCCACGGGCCAGTGCTGACACTTGGCGAGCGACACGCTCGTGATGACCAGTACATGGTGCGAATGTATGGGATGCAGATGCTCTAGCTAAGAATAGGTGGGAGGCCAGCGACGGAGGAGAAGCTATGGCAGCTCGAGCTAGACTACCCGTTTGGCAAAAACGCCAGGGCTCTATGCCGAGTAGGGCCAGCCTTTGTAGAGCCCACAGATGATGACGTCCCCACGGACGAGGAGACGCGTCGGGAGGACTCCGATGTGGAGTTCGATGATGAAGACGGAGGGGACTCGGACATGGGAGATGAGGCAGCAGCACCCGACGAAGAAGTGGAATACTTTGATTGATCAGGGAGTTCCACCACTCGATTTTGTGCCATTTAATTTTTGTGAACACTGGGGACAGAGTTCGGACTAAGTGTGGGGTGGGAGTAGTTAGGTGCTGGGCTGGGCTGTTTTGCTTGTATGATCTCCTCTGTTATTGTGTATGTTGTTTGTCCCTGTGATTTGTGAAGTGTTTAAGAATTGTCCTGTATTTGTAAATATTTGTGAAATTGCTGTGTGTTGTTGAATGTTGCCAGCTGATTCTATAAATATTTTAGTTTATCGAAATGATCGGTAATTTTTTTTAAAAAAAATAAAAATTTCTAAAATATTGTGTACATAAATTATTATTTTTTCTTTTTTTATCGAAATGATCGATATTTTCGTATTTTTTTATTTTGGGTTTCTCAGCGTTTGTTTTCAGTTCTTTTACCGATAATGGTCCCATTGAACCGAATTCATAGTAGTGACCGTTCCCTGTGATGGATGGATGACAACCGTCTTAAGGGAAATGTAGTCGTTAGGAGTAGTTTTTTTTCGAGTAATTTTCAGTTTTTTTTCTCTTTGGTGGATTTCATCCCGGAACCTGTAGTTACTATATGGTTGCAAAATTTTGGTTGCGTGGTGTACATGATATTCAAAATGCAAAGGTGATTCGTATGAAAGCATGCAATTTTGTAAATATGTTGAGATACCTAGGCTGTAGAGTTCGATTCAGTGTGATTGAGGCTTAATGTTTGATTTCCTGTAATTAGCTAATTGAAGAGTCTGTGAATACATCTTGAATCGAGCATGTGCATAAAGTGTGAAGTGAGGTGTTGATATTCCATGCTATTGTGAAGTGTCTAGAACTTGCCTGGTGTGTGTACAAAACGAAATGAAGGAGGTGTATTGTAGGAAAGGATGTAGGAATTTCTTTGTTTTAACCGAGAGTTTCTATTTTTTTTCCTTGTCATACCCCCCTTTTTTCTGTGATTGTATATCCTAGTCAGCCCTTTGAGCCTTTAGCCGATTGTTTTCTTTCTTTTGTCCAAAAAGTGTAAACCGAGCTTAATTCCTTCTTTTCATTAGCCGTAAAGTCTATACAAAACTCTTAAGCGCTTAAGAAGAGAAAATCATTTTCCCAAAGTGTCAAAGAGTGAGAAAGGTGAAAAGAAAAAGAAAAGCAAAGTGAGGGAAGAAAAGAAAAGGTTGAAGGTGCACTTGTTATAAATAAACGATAATGAAGGTGCATGAATAATCTTTGTTGTTGTGTCAAGTGTGCTTAATGAAATGGGCCATACTAAAGAAAATCATCAAGAATGGGATGATGAAAAAAAAAAAGAGAAACAATGTCCATGAGTGATGGGATATGTTGAAAAGGCGCTTAAGGATGCTAGTGGCTATTATTGGCTAATCCAATATTTACTAGTTCCATAACTTCCATTACAACCCATTAAAATCCTACATGATCTTGCATTGCATTTCTTTATATTAGTGGAGTAGTACACTAAGGGCAAGCTTATGGGTCACGACATGATGCATGTGAATTCATTTGGGAGAGAGAGTGAATTTGTGTGTACATGCCCCTGCTTGAATGTTTATGAGTCATATGAGCAAAAAGGGGAAGATTCTCTTGAGTTGTGAGGGCACATGCTTGATGAAAGATTAATTTTCGTGTCGGATATCTTGATCAGCTGATTTGCATGAGTTTGCCGATATCGAGAGTCGATTCTTAAAGTTTAGGAGGTCTTAAGGTATTGAAGGTCATTGCATTGTTAAGACCATGCATGGTTTCTTAAGAATTTGCTGTATTGAATAATCGGTATGACCGTAGCTTAAATTGTCGAACAATAGTAGCGAGGTTGGGATGTAAATTGCATGAATTGTATGTTTGTTGTTTGAGGACGAACAAGGATTTAAGTGTGGGGTAAGTGATCTTGGGCAGATTTATATGCCCAAGTGATACTCAAAAGTACCATTTTTGCCTTGTTTATCTATCAATGTGTATACATTTTCATGTAATAGGTAATAAAATGTGAATTTATACTAACCAACATGATTAGCATTGTTTTGTAGTTAAAATGTGATTTCGGAAAGCTAAAATGCATGTTTGATGATATCGGAGTTGGACTTGGATGCGAGCAAGGGAAAATGCATTGGACAGCATGAATTAAAGGGGCTCCGCGATGGAGCCGTGGCACGCTGCCATCGCGGAGGCATTCTGCCTGGATGGGGAAAATTCACCTAATTTCCAGTGGAGGTCCGCGTTTGCTCCGTGGCATGGAGCCAGTGCTCCGCGATGCACGCCGTGCCACGTTGAGCTTGAATTCCCGGACCCCCAGTTCCAGTGAGGGTCCGCGTTCATGGCGTGTCACGGAGGCAGTGCTCCGCGATGCACTCTGTGACACGTTGCTCATTATTCCGGGAAAAGTTCCCAGCAGTATAAATAGAACACTTAAGTTCATTTTTCATAATTCAGACTGGGTGGAGCAAGGACGTGGGTTACAGGCAGTTGAGGGACGAAAAGTTCAGGGTTTTTTCTCTCTCTCTTTCTTCTTTAACTCAATTGCTTGTATGATTAACACTCGTTTTATGATGATTAATCCACAAATGAGTGGCTAATTCCTTTCCTTGCTGAGGTTATGAACAATTGTGATGAAATTTGATTATTAATTATCTGGTTTTTCATCTTTTCTTCCATGTTGTTCTATTAATTCTTGTTCTTACTGCATTGGTGTGTGGCCTACATTAATGTACATCTAAAAAGTCCGATTTCACTCGAGAGAGCACGAAATTGGGAAGTTGTGAATTAATAGGATATTTTTCTTTACTTGGTTTGGGAAAATTGAGTTTTGATGTGCTTTCAGGATAGAAATATACCTGAAAGTCGTATTAGTCAATTTAGGAACCGGAATTGTATGGCTAGAACATGAATTGCATTTGATCACAGAAATGTAGACGGATGGTTCATGATTCTTAAGTGAGATTAAATACGAGAGTTTTAATCTCTTGGCAAATATTCTTGGCTAGCAACAGGAAGAAAAGATTAACAAATTTATGATGATAATCAGTTTCATTACATGTTCGGTTAACCTTAGCATGCTCTTATCCATAGTTCAGATTCAAAGTAGATAATTGTTCTTAGTTTTAGTATAAAATTTATCAAACAAACTATCAACTTTTTGGTTACGTTGTTGTCAGCATATTTAGAGGTAAAATATAGTATACTTGAGCAAATTGCACTTAACCCAAGTCTCTGTGGGATCGATACTTGGCTTACTAAAGCCACTTACTATTTGTTCGACCACGTGCACTTGCGTGTTGTTTTATATACCCATATAACACAGCGAACAATATTCTGGCTCAACTTTGTCATTAGCCAGACCTACAGCTTTAGCACTTATCAGCAAGAGTTGGTGACTCATCATCTTTCGAGGGGCCTTCTTTTCAGTTGTATCCAAAACTTTCAGTTTCAGAATTTAGTTAATTAGCTGATGTCTAGTCTCATCAACTCGTCAATAGTAGAGGCTTTTCAAACATAGAATATAATTAGCTTCGGTCTTGAGTATGTATCCCGATGTATGAGATTATCAGACTTCCGCGATATTAATTATGTTGATCTTCCACTTTATTATGAATGAGTTAGATCTTATGTTCATTTCATGGGTTGGCTTGGAGCCTTTCGAGGTTTCTTGTCCCGTGTCTCGATCTGAGCCTATATTCGGGTCGTAACAGATGTATACCCCCTATTGGAGAAGGCCCACTATACCTTGCCAGGGTATAGTAGCTGAACTGGGTGATCATTGTCTGATTTCCATTCTGGCTAATAACCTATGGTGGCAACGTAGTTCTAGGAACCTGGGTGCACTAAACCCCGAACTACTTGGTGTGCTGTGATTTTACGGCACTTTCGACGCTTAAAACCAAGAAATAATGCACATTCCAGGTACGTCTATATGGGTATAAGGTATTTTGCGCTTAATGAGCAGGAAAACAGGTTTGGAAGTGATTTTGATCGAATTAATGAAGAAAACAACTGAAAGGTGACTGCTAGACCCGTAATGAGTCATTGGTAGGAGGCATGACCCGTCACTTGAGGCGTGGGCAAAGAGATGAAGTTTTTAAGAAGTAAAATAGTGTACTTGACAAGTTGGAGGAACGACTCATTACACTTGGTAACGAGTCGTGAGGTCAAACGTTAGGCTTTGAAGAGAAAAGTTGAACCAAGTGTCCAGTGGAGTTGATGACCGACACACAAGTCATCACTTGAAGGAACGACTCATTGGCAAGCTACTAGAACCATCCATGAAGTGCACTGGATTTTCTGAGAAAGTAGACCACGAGGACCTAATGACTCGTGCTAAGGCACGACGAGTCGTTAGGTGACCCGTTTCCAAGCTTGGGTATGATGCTGAGAACGACTGTTTTCAAAGCAAGGAACGACCCACCAGAAGGCTTAACGACCCGTCGCCTAGCCCGTTGTCACTGCCGACCTAGTTTCCAAATTTATTTAGGAAAAGGATTTCTTGGCATTATAAATACCCAGTTATAGGTTTATTTTAGGAGATGGATTTTAGGATTGAGAGACGATTTTTCGGAGGATTTTAGACGATTTTGAGAGAGAATCTTGAACGCTATTGTGAGGATATTCTTGATAGAATTTTCATACACTTATTCTTCATTCAAGACCCGAAAGAAACATTGGAATTTTATTCAATCTACTTAGGTAAAAATATTTAGTGATTCTTGAACGGGGTTTTATGCATGTATTGTCTTTCCCTTCGTTTTGATTGATTCTTGATTGTTGCAAACGTTAGGACTTGTTTTATTCTTACTTACTCGATCAAGGGGTAAAGAATGGGAAAAAGATTAACAACGGAGATTTGAGGCTACCAACCCTCATCTAATTTCTTGAACATGGCCAGGGATAGCTAATCCAATATTAAGGGTAAGGGTCAACTAAAGTACACTCGTATACAGACCAAGTAGCATGGTAAAAATCACCTAGACAGGGGACCAACCATTTAGGTGAACCTAACTTACCAATATTGCATGTTAAACACCGGAATAGATCACTAGTGTATAAGACTTGTATGAAATCTTGGGGAACACAATCCTAGTCTAATCGTAAATTGAATACAAACCAAACTTGATACAAGCATTCATTAATTTTACTTTTGTCATTATTCTATATTTTTCCCCCTTTGGAAATAAGTAAATCAATAGTAATAGTTATTCGTATTAACCTAAGTTCTACCATATTCCTTGTGGGATCGATCTCAACCTTTGTTGGGTTCTATATTTGACAATCGACCACTTATATCTCAATTGCAAGGTGTAATTTGGGTGACATCACTACTCGGTGCTAAGTCCTACTCCCACTGGAAATTATAATGGTGACTCTTACGCTGATAGCTCGAACCTGATGTCCTAAAACTTAAGTCAGGAATACTTTTTAGAAAGTAACCTGAGAGTCTGAAGGACCTGATAACTGAAACTAAGGGTTCTAAGACTGGCCAGAGCTGCTTTGGCTGAAAGCATCATAACCGTTTAAAGAACAACCTGACAACTGATAACTGACTATAGAGTTTTACTGAACTCCGCAAGAGACTGAGCATAGTCAAACTGATCAACTGACATTTCTGTAAGATACTTGAAAGGCTAAGTACTAGATGGGACTGAGCAATCAATAATTTAATTTTTTTGATAATCTAACTATACTATTCTATTGATTACAAGACTATCAGAATCAAGAAAGGATTATATCTGGACAATTATGCAAGACTATTCAAATCACATATACAGACTAGGGCTAAACACATATTTCATGGAAAGAGATATCAATATGAAGTATAACTATATACAACCTTCAAAAATCATAACAAGAAGGAAATACGTATTCTAACTGAAAGACAACCCTAGCATTGACAAAAATGGGCTAGAACTAATAAAGATTTTAGGAAGGTTTTGGGGCACATGGAAGGGAAATTCCTTTGTTGAAATCCCACATACACTGGCCTGCCACTCACTTCATGAGTCACTTCATGACTCATGGAGTATTTCACGAGTCACTAGATGAGTTGTCCTATGACCTGGGCATCATTTTCCTGCTTTCTCCATTTAGTCTAATCTTAGAAACTTTTAGGGTGTTACACCATGATTTGTTAGTACAAGTGAGGATTTGTTAAGTAGGTTGTTATGACGGACTTAGGGGTGAGAAGCAGAGAATGTTCAACTTTGTTCCAGTACTGACGAAAGGACCAAATGAGTTATTAGGTAGTATAACAACTTGTCAAGCTAGTCATTGCCACTGACATGTCAATTTCGCAGACGGGTACTTAAGGGTAGTTTAGTAAATTCCTATATTTTTATCTCCTAAACTAGAATATTCTAGGATTTCTAAAGAGTATATTTAAGGGTTTAACTAGTATAAACTCCTATTACTTCCATTACAACAGGAACTCAAGATCATTAGCTCTCAAGTTCATCAAGCAAACTAGGAAGTCTTCTTCTCCAAATTAGGGTTCGTCAAGCTTGAGTCTAAGCTTAATTTTCGACGTATGTAAGGCTAACTAAAGTGAAGATTTCTAATAATCCTTATGCTCTAAATCTATGCACGAGTTCATTTAGATTAAAGCTAGGTTTTTTCGCTAGATTCTTGAATTATCTTTTCCCCTATCTATATACGTTGAATTGTCATTATTGAATTCTTCATATTGAGTTGATTATTAGTGTTCTTGATTATTGATTATAATCCTATTCTACTGAGTTGTTGATCATCCTCTCTTGGTTATTGATTGTTGATTGGTGGTTGGTTCATGTCTCTTATCCCATGAACCCTAATGTTTAAAGTCATGAGTCGAAATCATTGTCAATTGAGTTAACTGCATTGTTTCACAAAGTTGAGCGTATTTTAAATAGAGTATGCATGAAGAGATTTTGAGAAAGAAAGTGTGATTTTGAGCATGATTTTCAAAGCTAAAGTGAAGTCTTATTTTTGAAACTTATGATATGACTTTGAGCATAGAGCTCACATGTTTTCAAAGAGATGTTTGGACCATTCTCCCAAGTTTTTAAGAATGTTTTGAGTGAAAGGTTCCAAAGAGATTTTAAACATCTATTATATCTATAGCTAAAGTTCTTTATAAAAGATATTTTAAGTTTCCTCATATAGATAAAGTATATGCGCATATATTTTGGGAGGTTTATTTAGCACTAAGTTGGGTGAAGTGTTCAGATAACTTTAAAGCCCTGGAACTACATAGCCATCATAGGAAAGGATCATGTCGATCCTCAGATAAGTCCCTGGTAAAGACTTCAGTCATAGATCCAAAGTATAATTTCGTCCTCTACCCTGACAAGGCTTTGGATGGCTCTCCTCAATGTGGAAAAGATGTTGGATCATCATGCGCTCCTACATGACGATTGTTAGTTATGAGAAACTCCCAATGTACAATGCTATATAGTAATTGTACATGTATTTACAAAGATGATTTATGATGCATGAGTTTATTGTATGACCATTTTATACATTGATCAAATTGAGTTATTTCATCATTCAGAGGTTCAACTTCAGTTTCAATTATATTATCTCAGGTAGTTTACTCTTTTAATTCATACACTCTTGCTTAATTATTTTTTGACTCAGCCTTATTACATACAGAGCATTCCATATACTGACGCCATTTGGCACTACATCTTATTATGGTGCAAACTCAAGTAGACAGGATCAATAGCACATGCAGCACAGGACATTTTATCATTCAACTGTTGATGAGACTTCCTACTATTCGGGAGTCCCAGTTTGAGTCATTTTATTTTATAGAGGTTGAGGTAGCCATGGGAGTTATGTCCCGATAGCTGTTTTCAATTATAGAGGCTTCATAGATAGAGTTAGAGTTGAGTCAATAATATGATTTTATAACATTGATTTTGTTTCCGTTAATAAATCCTAGTTTATTTCATTGAGCCCATACAGTTATTACTTCTGCTATATTTTATTGAGATCTAAACTGATAGTAAGTCAAGCCAAGGATTTGCTTGGATCACGAAGGTGGTCTGAGTGTTGGTCAATGTTCAGGGTGTAGAATTTGGGTGTGACATATGGACCGCAGGTCAAAAGTACAATGCCACAAATCAAAGGATAGTGGAGGCCACCTGAGCCTAGAGTAAATCTACAGAGAAATTCTACGGACCATATATGAATTTTATAGTCCATATGTCATCTATAGCCGATAACAATTAAAAGAAAAGGAAGAAATATGATCCCATCAGGCATAACCTATGGATCATAACTGGTCCCTATGCAATTCCGAGTAGAATTACGATTTGAATTTCTATACCAGTGTTAGTAGTTTTCTAAGTCTTTTTCGGTATGTTGTTGTATGATACAATAGATGAGCATATTTTGGAGTATTATACACATATTTTTATAAACATTTTAATATTTTGAGGATAATGCATGGAGTAAATATTTCCAACGCAAAAAAAAAGCATTCATTAAAATAATATTTTTATTATAACATTAGTGCAAACAACATGAAAATCATCTCCTACAAGTACTACCACCATGTGATGTATTTCCACCGTTGCGATCACGCAAGGGACAATTTCGTTTATCACGACCTCTTTATTTGCACATAGAGCACTTGCGAGAGAGTATACTTATTAAAACGTCCATTTGGGAATTATCATAACTTAATTTCATATTCTTGCTTTAACAACTATTAAGATTCTTGTAAGTACGTTATGATTTATACAAGCTTTTATTATTTTCATTTAATAACGAACAACTAATTCTTCTGCTAATGTTGTGAAACCAAAATATCTCATCTTGAGTACTGATATTAAGTTTTAATATATTTAATTAATCCTCATTTTTCACTAATGGTTGGTCTTTGCAAATATCAATTTATGAAAATTAATTCTAATCATACTTCAAAAAGTTAATTAGAATTTGAAAGGATTACTTAACAAGAACTCAAAGTGTTAACCCTCATTTAATAAATTAACTTATGAATAAGTTGAATTTACTTTGCAGAAACTTATTTTTATTTAACTCTAGCTTATTCAGAAGAATTAACTGAGAGAAGTATTACTTAAATATGAAAACATTAAGTGATTACTTAGAGATTATCTGCATTTGAATACAAAGTCACCATCAATATCTTGATTGAGAAAAATAGGTGGAGCAGCCCGTAACGGGAATACAACCTTAGTACTTTAATAGTCTATTACAAATAATTTAATTCTAGCGCATTATTTAGTTTAGAAATTCAAATTATTTCAAATTTAATGGAATAGAATCTTAAGACAATAAATTAAATATTTATTCATATCAATAAACTTTTCACGCCTATTCTTTATGGTATTTGACCCCAACCTAGTTAGGTTACTATATCGCACACGATCATTTTATATCATATTTTTTGTGTACATTTCTCATGACCCGAGTCTACACTCTAGACACATCATGGTACTTAGAGTCTTAAGTGACCGTAGGCTAACCTAGGCATAGCATAATACTGACATACTGTCACAACCCAAGTCTATATCCTGGACGAGACATGATACTTGGAGTCACAAGTAACTCCAAGCCAACCCATGGTCTATCATAACATTGTTAATCTGAGTAATCATAGAGGAAGCTTAAATAATTAAACCATTTAATAAAAGAAATTTTGATAAAAGTTCATACATCTGAAAGTAAAATTGAATGTCTGAGTCTATGTCTAAAAGCCATCTACAAATGATGAGTTGCTAGGACAAGTTCCCATCTAACTTTAAAATCTAACTGAAAGAAATAACTGAATAATAAATATTGTCCTCAAAAAATGAGGACTCAGCAACTGGAGCTGCTGATATCACCGAAAGGAAATCCCTTAATGAAGCTGGGGCTGAGAACGTGTGCCTCTATCATGATACGATACAACATAGAAGGTATGCATCAATACTTTGAATGTACTGAGTAAGTGAGAGATAATATAAACATGTAGAAATGAATAATTTAACTGAAATGACATGAAATGATCAACTGAAATACTGAAAACTGAACAACTGAAACATAACTGAGATCGTCAACAATGACCCAGACTGATGGTCATAGACATGCCCTGAATCTGCGATATTGATCTGAGTTAAATGTACTAAACTGAGTAAATTCGAAACTGTACTGAGCTGAGCTAAATGTACTGACTAGTGGGAGAGTCTATAACCATCATATAACCACATGAGCTAAACATGGAATCCGATGTATACACCCCATTGGTAGGACCCAATATACCTTGCCAGGGTATAAAGGCATGAGCTGGGTGATCACAAGTCTGGGGCCATAGGGTCAATAAAATAACCTACGGAGGAAATGTAGTTCTAGGAACCTGGGTGCACTGGAAACCAATCCGCTTACTGCCAAGTCCTACTCCCACTGGATATTCCTAGGTTGACTACTAAGCAGATAGCTTGAAACTGGGGTCCAAGACTAAGTTAGGGATACCTATTTGGAAGTATCTTGAGTGTCTTATCAAACCAGATTCTATAACTGGTGTTCTAAGACTGGCTAGAGCTTCTTATCTAGAAGCTTTGTAACCGTATAAAGAACAAACTGAAACTAAAGCTGGTGGTTTTAAGACTTGTCAGAGTTGCTTATCTGGAAGCATCATAACCATCTAACAAACCAACTAAAATCTGATAACTGATATCCGAGTCTAAGAGCTGATAACTGGGAGGCACCACTGACACCTCAAGAAAACACTGTAATCAAACTAACCAGTTGACAATTCTAAAAAAATACCGAGTAGGCTTGTATTCTCACTGAAACTTGTCTAGCATAAATTGACTAAGATAATCAATAGATATTAATAATATGGGTATCCCAACACTGATAGGATCTAGCAATATGAATAACTAGTCAACTTTGCAAGACTCTAATTTACTGCATTCAAAAGCTAGGGCTAGAATCCATTTTACAAGAACACACATCAACATAGTCACAAAATAGTGGAAATATAACTATAATTAGCATGAATAATATTCCACACGATATACATGAAATCTAGCTAAAAATTCATTCACATTCGAAAACTCAGGGACTAGAACTAACAAGAAATTTAGATGGGAAGGGAAGAAAAACTCCCTTGTTAAATTTCCACATACCTAGTGAAGAAGTCTAAGAGAAAAATCCCTTGAGAATCTTAGAAGAATATCGATTGCCCTAGCTTCTGCTCTGAGTTTTTCTTAGGGAGTTTTACAATCTGACTTTTGAGGGAATTGGAGGAGTGAAGTATATCATTGATTACCTCTCTAAATTCCCTGATAATAACCCAAAATGATGTTGTTTAGGGATTAATAATATGGGAAATTACTAAAATATCCCTAGGAAAAAATTTGGAAAAATTGTCGACAGGGACCAACAGGTCACTCAACAAGTTATTGGTTGAGACCATGACTCGTCGGGACCAGTCGTTCATCCTGGGCCTGGGTTCTTGGCTCACTGGAATTGCCAATGAGAGGGACCACAACTCGTTGGATGAACCAATCGGTCGTTGGTAACTCCTATGACCACTGTAGAGAAATCAAACAAAAACATTGGACCCACTCCTCACGGGGGACACAATGACGCGTTGGTTGGGACAATGAGTCATTGTCACCTTTCATTCTGTTCACTAGAAATGCTGAAGGATTCTTGAGCGTGACACCACAGGTGGTGACAACAACTCGTTGTGTGATAAACGGGTCATTATTTGCACTCATTGCACTGAAGGGAATAACTGGGAAACCTACTAACGATTCACACCACGAGTCATTGTATCACATGATGACTCATTGGTTAGGTCGTGGGTTCCTGGAAAAGGGACTTCTAAGCTAGGGATGCAACGAGTGACAAGACGACTCATTGTTTCTCACAATAGGTCGTTTCATGTCCCATTGGTCCCCGAAGGACCAAGGCAGGGCTGACCACGACTCATACAACAGGTCGTTGGAGCTAACCACGACTCATTGTCTCAATCGTTCTAAGGCAACAAATTTTGGTCTCTTCTGGATTTTTCTTGCAAGGTATGATTTTGGTCTAGGAAATTTTTGAGGTATTACAATATCTCCCCTTTGGGATCATTCATCCTCGAATGAAGGCTAAAACTACTGGAAAATCAGGAAAAGAGATGCAATTCCTAGACTGAGGCTATGAACTAATTTCTAAAGGAATGAATGACTCTGAACTTATTTGACCATACTGACAGAGTTGATGAACCTAGAATGCACATTGAAAATCTAAGTAGAGCTGATAAGTATGGAACTGAATAGAATATTAAGGAGAAATTTAGTACCTGATGCTGGAACTGAACTGGAAGCGAATAAATGAGGGTATTTGGCCATAATGTCTACTTATGCCTCCCATGTGGCTCTCTCATCTAGTTGGTTCCTCCACAAGACTTTCACCAAAGAGAATTCCTTATTTCTCAACTTACGAACCTGACAGTCTAGGATCTGAATTGAGACCTCTTCATAAGAGAGACTATCCTTAACTCCCACACTATCTAGTTGCAAAACGAAAGTTTGATCACCAACGCACTTCTTTAATAGTGAAAAATGGAAGACTAGCTACATAGATGCTAACTCTAGAGGTAATTCTAACTTATATGCCACAATGCCAATTCGCCTCAGAATTCTGTAGGGTCCCACATATCTCAGACTGAGTTTTCCTTTCTTCCCAAACTTCATCAACCCCTTTATGGGTGAAGTTTTCAGGTAAACCCCATCATCTATCGTAATCTAACTCTCGCCTCCTCACATTAGCATAAGATTTATGTCGGCTTTACGCTGTTTTGAACCTCTCCCAGATAAGTTGCACCTTCTGCATAGCTTTATGAACTGAGTTTGGCCCTATCAAGGTAGATTTACCAACCTCAAACCACCCTATAGGATACCTGCATCGCCTACCATATAATGCCTCAAATGAACACTGGAGTGGTAGCTATTGTTGTACGCAAACTCGATGAGAGGCAAGTGATCATCCCAACTACCCTTGAAATCGATCACACAAGCTCTCAACATATCTTCTAAGGTTTGAATAATCCGCTCAACGTTTCCATCTGTTTGAGGGTGAAAAGCTATGTTGAGCTTGACCTGGGTACTTAGTCCTTTCTAAAATGACTTCCAGAAATGCGAGGTGAACTAGGTACCTCTATCTGAAATAATGGAAAAAGGCACCCCATGCAGTCTTACTAGCTCCCGGATATATAGCCTAGCATAATCCTCAGCTGAGTCTATAGTTTTAACTGGAAGGAAATGTGCTGACTTAGTCATCTGATCTACTATCACCAAATTGAGTCATGTGCTGGCAAGTATGAGGTAGAGCAGTAATAAAGTCCATACTCACTTCTTCCTACTTCCAGGTGGGTATGTTGATATCCTGAGTCATACCCCCAGGTCTCTGATCTTCCACCTTAAGCTACTGGCAATTCGGGCACTTAGCCACAAATTCTGCAATATCTCTTTTCATGTCATTCCATCAGTAAATATCCCATAAATCATGGTACATCTTAGTGGAACCTGGGTGGATAGAATATCTGGAACTGTGTGCTTTTACCAGTATGTGTTGTCTCAAGTCACCTACATTCAATACACACAGTCTGCCCTGGTAATGGAGCACACCATCTTCCCCTTTGGAGAAAGCCTCCACTTCATTTCTGAGAACTGCTTCTTTTGGCTTAAGTAGTATGGGATCTTCATCCTACCTTGACTTAACTTCAAAAACTAATGAGGAATCCGACCTACTTTGCATTACTACTCCGCCCTTAGCTAAATCAACCAACTAAACTCCCAACCGAGCTAACCTGTTAAAATCCTTTGCCAGTTCCTTTCTACTCTCTTCAACATGAGCCACGCTCTCCATGGACATCCTGCTTAGGGCATCAGCCACCACATTGGCCTTGCCCAGTGGTATAGCACACTCATATCATAATCCTTCAACCAACAACCTTCTCTGACAAATATTCAAGTCTTTCTAACTGAACACATATTGAAGGCTCTTGTGATCGGTGAAAACATCCACGTGAGCCCCATGAAGGTAATGCCTCCATATTTTCAATGCAAACACCACTGCTTCCAAGTCAAGGTAATGAGTCAGATAGTTCTTTTCATGAACCTTGAGCTTTTTGGAGGCGTGTCACCTTACCCCGCTACATCAGAACATAATCGAGTCCCACTTTGGAAGCTTCACAATATACAACGAACCCATCTGTTCCTTCTGGTAAGGTTAACACTAGAGCAGTAGTGAGTCGAGTCTTCAACTCCTGGAAACTGTTCTCACACGCATCTGACCACTGAAACTTCACCTTTTTCTATGTCAACCTAGTTAGAGGAGATGCAATAAAGGAAATTCCTTCCAAAAAGCATTGGTAATAATCGGATAGACCCAAGAAACTTCTTATTTTGATTGGGGAAGTAGGTCTTGGCCAGTCTTTCACCACTGCTATCTTTTGATGATCTACCTGAATACCATCACTCGAGACCATGTGACCAAGGAATGTCACAAAATTCAACTAGAATTCACATTTTCTGAATTTAGCTAAAACGTAGTGGTCTCTGAGTGTCTGTAGCACTATCCTCAAATAGTTAGCATGTTCTTCCTCATTTCTGGAGTATACCAAAATGTCATTAACGAATACAATGACGAACATCTCTAGATACTGCTTGAAAACCCTATTCATCAAGTCCATCAAAGCTATAGGGGAATTAGTTAGTCCAAAGGACATAACCGAGAATTCATAGTGACCATATCGAGTTTTGAAGGCTATTTTCGGTATGTCAGATTCTCTGACTCTAAGCTGATAATACACTGACCTAAGATGTACCTTGGAGAAATAACTGGCTCCTTGAAGCTGATCGAACAAGTCGTTAATCTTGGGTATGGGATACCTATTCTTAACTGTGACTTTGTTCAATTGATGATAATCGATACAAATTCTGAGAGTACAATCTTTCATTTGTATGAAAAATACTGGACCACCCCATGAAAAGATGCTAGGCCTGATGAAACCCTTATCAAGAAGGTCTTTAGCTGCTCCTTCAACTCCTTAAGCTCAGCTGGAGCCATTTTGTAAGGAGGGATGGAGATGGGTTGCATGCCTGGAAGAAGGTCTACGCCTAAGTCTGTTTTCCTCTCGGAAGGGACTCCAGAATGATCTTCAGGAAACATGTCAGGGAACTCACTGGCAACTGGAACTGACTAGATAGTTGGGGTCTTAGAGCTAGAATCTTTGACCCAAACTAGATGATAAATGCACCCTTTAGTAATGAGCTTCCTTGCCTTAAGGTAGGAAATAAACCGATCATTATATGCGGAACTAGTGCCCATCCACTCTAAAATTGCTCATTAGGAAACTAAAATCTGACAACTCTAGTTCTGCAGTCGAATGATGCATAATCAGAGTGTAACCAATCCATTCCAAGAATGAGATCGAAACTATCCATGTATAATTCTACTAGATTAGCTGGAATGACCTTATTCAATATTGTGACTGGGTTGTTTTTATACACCTGGCTGGCTCTAACTGACTCACCAACTGGGATAGAGACTGAGAATGGTTCTGAGAGGACTTCTGGACTAATTTCAAACTGGACAACTACATATGGAGTCATGACGTATTGTGGCTCTTGGATCTAGTAGGGCATACACATCTAGGTGGAAGAGACATAACATACCTATGACTAAGCATAAAAAGGATTTTGGCGTTGACCGCTTTCCGTACCAGAAGTGTTGACCTACTGAGCTGGTTAGCCTGTATGAGCTGTTAATGTGGTAGACTATGATCTCCCCCGTCCTACTAAAGGACATTCTCTGAGCCGGTGACCAAGTTGTCCACACCCAAAGCAACCCTTTTTTCCTGAAGGCATTCTCTTGAATGGTTCTTGCCACACTTAGGCCAAGCTATATAATGGTTTCTGATGCTATGACTCTAAGACTTATAGCTAGATGCTCTACCCTACCGATCCTTGTGGGATCAAAAAGTAGGGGCGCTGGCTGAAGTGGGCGTTGAAGCCCGTTGTTGCTGCTACAGCTACTGTGTGCAACTACTGCCGCAGAACCCTGGTGTCCATAATTTGATTGGCCAGTCAAGCCCGCTTATTCTCCCCCTCCATGTCTTTCAAATTTTCTACCTCAATTTTCTTGGCATGAACGATGAGGCTGGAAAGGTCAAATATCATTTATGAGCATCACAGTCCTGCACTCATTAAGGACAAGGTTTGATACTCTGCTGAAGAACTTAAGCATGCGAGCCCTTGGCTCGGCTACCATCTCCGATGTATATCTTGACAACCGTGTGAACTCCAGTGCATATTCCTCCACTATCCTATTGCCCTACTTCAAATTCATGAACTCTGCAACCTTAACCTCTCTCAACTCCTAGGGAAAGATGATGTGTCGTGATTTTACGGCACTTTCGATGCTTAAAACTAAGAAAATACACAAATTCTGGTATTTTTATGTAGATGTAATGTGTTTTTGCTGAGTGTTGTAGGAAAACAGGTTCACAATGTGACATGGGCAAAGTAAGGAAGAAAATTTGACAAAGTGCGGACTGCTAGTCAGGTAACGAGTCGTTGTGTCAATGGATGACTCGTTCATTTAGTCATGGGAAAAGATTAGATTTTAAGTGCATGAAACCAGTGTAGATAACAAATTAAAGGCACGACTCATTACATCTGGTAGCGAGTCGTTATGAAAGTTATGAGGACTGGGAGAGAAAATTGATAAAGAAATGATCAGGAATGCAACGAAGGACTTAACGAGTCATCGAGAGACTTGAAGACTCATCATGAGATGATGTGCACACCCATCAAGTGCACTGGAAGTTTTTGTGATCAATAGCCACGAGGGACCTAACAACTCGTGCCCTGACCTGAAGAATCGTTAAGTGACCCATCACATTGAAGGAGCAGTTTGCTGAGGACGACTTGATAAGGCATGCCACGACTCGTTAGGAGACCTAACGATTCGTTACCTGGCCCATTTCCATGGACGACTTGGATTCTGTTTTTAGTTAGGAACGGTTTTGTTTAAAACTCTAAATAGTTTATTTAGGTTTACTTTTAGTGTTTAGTTTATTCTACGACTTTGAACGTGATTTTTGGTGTTTTTGACTACCATCATGGTTTAAGAAATGAAGTTTGTATTTTGTTTCTTGAATTTGGAGGACTAAAATAACATTGGATTTTTGTTCTTTGATTTTGTTGATTTATTCAATATGAGTGGTTTCTCCTACGAATCATTGTAAGTTACAATTATGATTTCTTCTCTATTTTGTAATTATGATTCTTCAAGCATGAGTAGCTAAACCTATAACTAGGGTTGTGGGAACCATGATGAATAAATATACATAGGTAAAAATACTTAGTGAATCTTGAACGGAGTGTATGCATGTATTGTTTTTCCCTTCATTTTATATGTTTCTTAACAGTTGCAAACGTTAGAATTCGCCTTCTTCCTACTTACCGGATCAAGGGAGTAGTGAATGGGAAAAGCGATTAACAACGGAGATTTGAGGCTATAAATCCTCATCTAATAGCTTGACGTTTTTTGGGAATAGCTAATCTGATATTAAGGGTAAGGGTTAATTAAGTACACACCCACATACAGATCAAGTTGCGTGGTGATAATCATGTATATTAGGGACAAAACATTTAGGTGAATTTAACTTACCGATATTGCATGTTAAACACCAAAATAGATCACTAGTATAAAAAGCCTTGTGGTTATGAAAACATGGGGAACACAATCCTAGCCAACTCACTTATTGAATAAAATCGAAATTAAATCAAGAGTCTACTTATTAGTTCTACCACTTTTCATTATTTTGTGTTTCAAACCTTCCCCCCAGGAAATAAGCAAGCTGATAATATTAGCTAAACGCATTAACTAAAGTTCTCGTCATATTCCTCGTGGGATTCACCCCCAACCCTTGTTGGATTCTATATTTGACATCGACCACTTTGTATCTTATTTACGAGGTGTAATTTGGGAGACATCAAATTTTGGTGCTATTGCTAAGGAATACGACTTAGGCTTTTAGTAATTGTATTTGCTTTATTGTTGGTCCTTATTTCCTTTTTATTTTTTTCTTTATTTCTTTTGTTCTTTATAGATCTCAAGTTCGTGCATGCCCAGTACTAGGAGCTGAGGAAAATCTCTGTTTCCAATTAATCACTAACTTGAACAAACACTGCAGAGTCTAAAGAAGATGGCCAACGTACATGGACAAGAGACAGTGGAAGAAGCAACAACCATAATGTCGGCTGAGGAACAAGCTCAAGTAGGAGATAGAGAGGCAGCGAGGCTCGTTGAAGAGCAACGCCAAGCTGCCGAAGCTAAGCGAGCTAGAAGGAACAAAGGTCCTGACCAGAAGAGGCACCAGTACTTTGAAGATGATGATGATGATGATGATACTGATGAGGCCGGTGCTAGTAAAGCTATTGTCCCTGCCTCTTTGCCTACTGGGGCAAAGTTTGATATTACCAGTGCAATGATCTAACTACTTAACATGAAAGGGATATTTGTGGGTTATGCGACTGATGATGCACATACTCACTTGACAAATTTCATGTGTATCTGCAAAGCATACAAACAATCGGGAGTGAGTCAGGATGCAATCAGGCTGAGGTTATTTCCCTTTTCACTAGGGAGTGAGGCAACGCTGTGGTTGGTGAATTGCCAAATGATTCTATCACTACTTGGGGGGAGCTCAAAAGAGCCTTTCTTGAAAAATTCTTCCCACCTTCCAGAGCATTGTAGTTGAAAGATGAAATCTACAACTTTAGGTAGTTGAATTCTGAAGAACTTCATGAGACGTGGCTGCAGTTCAACAAGAAGCTCAAAAAGGTTCCCAACCACAGAATCCTAGGTGATACATTATTGGAGATATTTCTTAGGTTTCTAAATGATAACACTAAGGCGGTGGCTAATATTGTCTCAGGAAGAACATGCATGAGCCATACTTATGTTTAAGTTGTTGAGGTCCTTGACAGGATAACCAAAACTAACCACGCATGGCACACAAGAGAGTCGGAAGCTCCGGCTGTACTTATGCGGTAGGTATGTCTACGGAGCAGAGAAGAAAGGATGAAGAGCGAGACCAGAATATTGCTGAGATCAAAATCACAATGGGGCAAGCTGGGGCTGAAAAGGTGAGTGTTGTGGGTTCTCAGGGCAAGGCCCCGAGAAATGATGGAGGCGAATCAGAATCTGTGGGAGAAAATTATCTGAATGATCAAGTGGTGGGTTTCTAGACGAACACACAAGGGTATAACCAAGACTCTTACCATCAAAGTAAAGGGAACCAAGGTCAAAACTACTGCAGAGATAAAAATTACAACCGAGTCCAATACAGATATAGGAGCAGAGGTAGAGACAATGGTAACTGCAAAAAGCGTGACGAGTACAAGAATGACAGAAGCGGTCTATATATTCCTCCAAGGAACTATGAGCTAGAGTCTAGTGGTTCAAGAGTAGAAGACATGTTGTCTAAGGTACTCAAGTAGATGGAGGTGACAGATAGCTATTTCAAGGAACTTCACTCTAATATTTCTAGTATGAACAAAAAGGTGGAATTACATGTCGTTAGCATTAAGTAGATTGTGCAGCAGCTTGGTCAGATGTCTATTGCTATGAATCAGAGGTAGAAGGGCATGCTTCCTAGCAGTACAAGTCAATATAGTAAAAATGACAGTCATTGCATGGCGGTCACTACTAGGAGTAGGAAGGCGACAGTTGATCCTCCGAGGCCAGTTGTGAGTGATGAGATAGTTGAGTCAATGGTGATTGATGATGATAAGGTGGAGGACTCTGAGGAGAAGATTGTGATGAAGATACCATGGATATTTCATCTCCTAGTACTGCAGAGGATCATGGGTCTAGTAAAGGGAAGGAGAAGGAGGTAACTCATAAGATCACATCTATTAATAGACTTCCTCCCCCTTTCCTGTAGAGGCTGAAGAACAAGGTCGGAGATGGGAAGTATCACAAATTTATTTTGATGGTGAAACAATTATCCGTAAAAATCTCACTAGTCGAGGCACTTGAGAATATGCTGGCTATGCTAAATTCATAAACGACCTTGTCACTAGAAAAAGAACTGTGAGCTTCAAACCTGCTGATAATTTGCACCATTATAGTGCAATAACATCTTGGTCTCTTGTTCAGAAAAATGAAGATCCTGGAGGTTTCACCATATCGTGCACTATTGGAGACTTTAATTTTGTTAAGGCGCTATGTGATCTGGGTGCTAGTATAAACTTGATTGCATTAGCATTATTCAGACAGTTGGGCTTGGGAGCTCCTAAACCCAATATAATGTGGCTATTGATGGCAGATCGCACGGTGAAAATCCGGTGGAAATTCTCATGATGTGCTAGTTAAGGTAGAGTCCTTTATATTTCCAGCTGACTTTGTCATTCTGGACTGTGAGGTTGATTTCGAGGTCCCCTTTATCTTGGAGTGACCATTCCTTGCCACCGAACGTGCTCTTGTAGACATGGAGATTGGATAGCTGAAATTCCGATTGAACAATGAGGTAGTGACATTTAATATATGCTGGCCCAACAGCCAAATGACATGCTGGTGGTCTCAGTGATTGATGTTGTGGAACATGAGCTTCCAATCATGCCCATTTATGAGTTAGTGACTATTAAGGATCGAGCAATAGTTTTGATGAATGTTGATGCTGAGGAGATCTATGGGGGTGAGGAAATTGTTAATGCACTTGCTGGGATGGGGTCATACACTTATGCTCCGAAGAAGATTAATCTTGATCTGAAGAATCGGGTGACACCACCGGCCAAGCCATCTATTGAGGAGCCTCTAGTATTGGAGCTCAAAGCACTCCCATCTCACTTACAGTATGTATTTCTAGGGACCGAAAACACTTTACCAGTCACAGTTGTAGCTGACATGGAGGAATGGAAAGTGGAGGCTTTGGTCTCTATTCTAAAGAGATATAAAAAGGCCATTGGGTGGACCATTACAAACATTATAGGGATCACATCTGGTATATACACACATAAGATCCAACTTGAGCTAGATTATGTTCGAGTATTGTAGGCAGAGGATGGTATTACTTTCTTGATGTTTATTTAGGGTACAATCAGATCTCTATAGCCCCAGAAGATCAAAGAGAAAACCACTTTCACCTGTCCATATGGTACATTTTCTTTTAAGAGGACGTCATTCGAGTTATGTAATACGCCCACCACTTTTTAGCGCTGCATGACGTACATATTTTCTGACATGGTGGAGGATACCATTGAAGTCTTTATAGATGGCTTTTCAATGATAGGTGATTCATTCAATGATTGTTTGGCTCATTTGGGGCATTGATTTCATGGGCCCATTTGTGAGCTCAAAAGGGATAAAGTACATACTTGTAGCTATGAAGTATATTTTTAAATGGGTGGAGGCAATTGCGCTTCCAAACAATAAAGGGAAGAGTGTCATTGCATTCTTGAAGCAGAATATTTTTTCCAGATTTGGGACTCCCAGAGCCATCATTAGTGATGGGGGTTCGCACCTCTCCAACCGGTTGTTTTGGACTCTGCGGGAAAAATATTCGGTCAAACATACAGTGGCAACACCTTATCGTCCACAATCTAGTGGGCGAGTTGAAGTCTCCAACCAGGAGATAAAGACCATCCTAGCAAAGACTATGAATCCTAACCGGACAGATTGGGCAAGAAAGCTAGATGATGTATTATGGGCTTATCAAACTGCATTCAATACCCCTATAGGTTTTCTCCATTCAGCTTGTTTATGGGAAAGCATGTCATCTTCTGATCGAACTTGAGCACAAGGCCATGAGGGCACTTAAGAAGCTGAATTGGAATTACAATGATGTTGCGAACTCGAGGCTTGATCAATTGAATGAGATAGATGAGTTTTGATTGAAAGCCTATGAAAGTTCAGAAATTTACAAACTGAGGATGAAAATTCATCATGACCGGAAGATTGAGCAGAGAGAATTCAGCCCAGGTGATATGGTGTTACTATTCTATTCTAGGCTTCGTTTCTTTCCTAGCAAGTTGAAGTCCAAATGGTTGGGACCATTTCGAGTGGTCCAGGTATTCTCCTATGGGGTAATTGAATTGGAAAACCATGAAGGCAAGTGATGCAAAGTGAATGGTCAACGGGTGAAAGCATATTTGGGAAAGAGCGAAGAAATTAAGCTGGTGGACCTTTGGGCTCTGGGTGAAGTCTAAGTAACCCGGAGACTTGCGTCGTGCCATGATGTTAAATCAGGCGCTTCATGGGAGGCAAACCATGGAGGTAGTTGGGTGAAGTTTGAGTAATCAAGATACCCGTGTTGTGTCGCGACGTTAAATCAGGCGTTTATTGGGAGGCAACCCAAGTTGTAATTGTAGTATATCTATAGTGTTTACGTTTGTTGATGTGTGCATGTAATTAAGATTGGAAATTTGAAGATGGAAGCAAAAATCTGAACTTGAGTTGCTGGTTCCAAAATGCACAGGACGAGTTGTTACCTAATTGAATAACTCTTCCAGACTATTTATGGTCCCTGATACAGAAGCGGTGTAGACAATGGTTGACCAAACGAGTCGTTGCCAGTGACAAGGAATCATTAGGTCTTCCATTATGTCTACTGGTTGAAAGAGACAGACGAACCATAAAGCTAACAACAAGTGACTTAACAAATGTGGGTTAACCCAATGAGTCATGAAGTCGCTCGTCATGACAACACTGAGGATCCATCAGAGTACGGGGCCAACGACTCATGACACGACTCGTTGGGTATCACCACGAGTCGTTACATGAGCCGTTAGGTCCCAGGTAAGTTTTCTATACTTGAACACTAAAATAAGATATTGAAACGAGTCGTGCTTCACTTAAAGACTCGTCACGTGGGTCGTGGTGCATTAAATAATTGTTCATCACCCGACCCAACCCACATTTAAATAGAGTATAATTTGTTTTCAAAACATATAAAACACTCAAAATTGCCCTCTGATTTTCTCACAAATTCAAAATTCAAACTCTCACGCTCAAATTTCCCAATTCCTATTCTCCCAAATAACTTCCCACTCTCAAATAATACACACACACTCTTCCATTCTCAACTCACACCCACATGCACAACAACTTTCAAAGAACTCAGCCCGCAAATCTTCTCAAGTAAAAATTCAATCGCGACCTCAAGTTGAAATCACCCACTACTAAAGACTCCATCTTCACTCACGTTGTGAGTATACATATGTTTTCTATATAAAATTTAAATGACCCATATGTGTATAATGTGATTTCCCTTAAGAATTTAGGACCTAATGTGAAACCCTAGGCTGCCATGAATTCAAAAGTGAACTTGTTAACTGAAATGGCATAAATTAAATGGTACGTGTGTGCCTGAGGGGTTGAGAACTTGTTGAGATGGGGTATGGGTTTTGTGTTTACTGAAATCCAGTGACGACGCCTCATGTAAAGAGTGGTGGGCATGCCTAAAGAGTCATTACATGACCCATCAGCACACCTGTTAAGGGACTCTTGAGCATAAGCCATATGAAGAGTCGTGGTATCACCTCATGACTCGTGATGTAACTCGTCCTGAGCAAGGATTTATATATGTCATATGCTCATGGCATGATTGATCTAACGATTCATTGCCTCAATAAATGACTCGTCATGACTTGTCGTTAAGTACACTAGACCAACAGACCACATTCGACCTACAAATAATAAGTGACCTCATGAGTCATTGCCAGTGGCAACGAGTCATTGAGTCTCTCATCACGTCTACAGGTAAGCACTAAAATTTTTTATTTCTTAAAATCCCATCTCGCATACTAATCATTATTCCACAGGTATAATGGCATCGAAGGGAACACCAAAGAACGGCCGGACCAAGAAATAGGGGTTGGAAAAGAACCAACCCTCGACGTGCAGACTGAGGGATAAGCCCACATCTTCAGAAGAGTCGAGTGGCTCTATGGAGGAATACTAGATATCAGAAGAGCATCTCAAGCGGAGATCGACCAGGAATAAGACTAAACTCCCTATAAATCCGACAGCCTTGGTCGCATCTCTGACTCCACTCGCTAGGGATGCAACCAGCTGAGAGGAAGGTAATGCTGGGGTATTAGCTCCAATTTCCCCCGAGGGCGCTGTAGATGCGACAAATATGGAGGGTGATGATGAATAACATGCCTAACAGGGGAGCACGGAATATGAGATGAATGAGACTTCACACACATCCACTGAGCAACCACGAATGGTGAGGAGATGGTGTGTGCTAGGAATGCGGGCCATTTACAATAGAGACATAGATCCTACTAACAAAGGCCACCCAAAGAGGAGTATTTATGAGGAGACCCGACTGGTCACCACAGGGCTCAAGGACCTCCTTGAGATTTAGATACTTTTTGATAGATACCGGTTTGGGTGGTTGAGTGAGCCAACTAGAGGTTGCAGTCCTTCCTTATTCAGAGAGTTCTATGTCTCATATGCAGCCACGTTATAACATTATGCCATGGAAGGCCAGAATTGGAGGAAAATCCCGCACTAACGCTAGTGATAGTGAGGGAGACACCCGTGGACATCTCTGAGTGGACCATCTCTCGATACTATATGTTCCAAATTATGAGCCCCCAATGAACACTGCTGAGTTTGACCATAGGATGAGTGAGCTCCAGAAAGTAAAGACCAAAGAGTTGAGCATTGAGTAAAGAATCAAACAATACACTTGGATGGCGCGCATCATTGCCACACGAGGTCCATAAGTGGAATGGCTACATAGCTCGGAATCACAAATCAAAAAGGCCACACTAAAATTTCAGGCAATGGTGGTCACTGGTTTGACACAGGCTGGTTCCTACCAGCAATGATAATGTGGTTACCACGGATAGAGCCGCAATAGTAACAAGTATTATGGAGGTACATTATAAACTTCCGTAGATACATCACTGAGGAGATCCAGGAGTGAGATATCATAGACAACACGACCATTCCCTTCTAATGCCTCATTGATCGGCTCTATCAGGAGTCCCGGGTGCCAGAATTGCCATCTGTAGATCAGAGAGTGGTGGTCCACAAAATAACTGATATCAGGTTGATAAGAGATGAGACAAACCCAGAGTCGAGAATGAGGAGTCAGTCAGGCATATCCGCTGGAGCTACATTGTTAGCAGAGGCATTGAGTGGAGGTATTCAGACTGAGGCTACAAAATTTACTATGTTTGAGACAGAACCGACAGAGGCCAGAGAGACCGGTAGCCAGCCTGAGGCTACCAATGTTTTTAATACTCCTTCACATGCTGAGGCCCCAGAGTCTTCATCCACTGCAGCATCTCGCCAACTCGTTGAAACCTCCGGTGCTTCACCAACCAGCCTAGTCATGATTTCTCAAAAGTTTCTAACCGACATGGCTAGGCGGCTGGCAAAAGTCAAAAAGCCGCAGGCGCACACGACCCTTCAAGTCAAGTTACTAATGGAGTAGGTAAATCCGTGGGTCATAAAATAGTTGGAGGGACTTTCCAGATCACTGCAAGGTATATTGGATGCCTTTCAGAGGTAGATGGATAAGATCCTTGCCTAGTTACAGGTGCCAGATTTGGCACTGGTATACGGAGGTGACAACACTTAGAGTTAAGGTGTGGGAGCTGTCTGCACAGAAAATTTCTGCTATCACACCACCTGTACTTCTAGTTGTAGATGATGAGAGTGAGGAGGAGCTACCACCGGTAGTATAATTTATCAATAAGGAGCCAGTCACGCGTGAATAATGGAAGAGACCATGGGAGGAGGTGAGTGAAGATGAAGATGGTGATTTTCTATGTTAACAGAAGAGAGAGACGAGAGATGAAGGCAGCACTGCAGTTGTCCAGAGAGGAGGATCAAGAGAGGGATGAAATTGATGCAGTGAGAGATAATGGAGAGGGTACGAGCTCTGTGGGGTCTGAGAATGCACCGTTCAGCCTGGTGGCGCAGGAGAGTAGAGTGGCGGTGTATCTGCACCCTCTACCGACCAGGCCATAGATTTCTAGGTCACACAGGTATGTTCCCCATTCCCATGTTTTATTTTTCTTATATGCGTCAAGGAAACCGCATGATTTTATTGATGGGGGTGGGAGGGATACCTGCATTTTTGCTGAACATAACTCGAGGGTTTTTCTTGCTGGATGTCTTTTCCCTCAAGTGTTCCTTATCTAGTAGAACCAATACGTTTAGGTTTTTGTATTTTGTATTGTTTCAGTCAAAATAAAGTTAGGTAAACATAAGGCACTCAATAGCATGAATTTATTTTTGTTGATAATGTGATACCCCTCCTAAAATTTTATTTATGTGTGTGTGTTAAGCAGACAAGCATGACCTTTGTGAACTTTTGCATGACATTAATACTGTGAACGTGTTTACCATAGTGTGAATGTACCTGAACTAGCAGTTGGTAGAAGTGATGATGTTGTCCCGTGCATTGGGTGAGTAATGTTGAATTGCTAGTTCTATTGTGCGTCTCAATGTAGAACTTGCTTGGTCAATCATATCAATCTATAGGACGGGAAATTAGGAAAGGATCATAGGCCATTTTTGATGAATAGTCCACATTAGCCTTAAAAGATATACCAAATGGAAATAAATATCCCTTGATCCAAATTTTGAGCCTAAATAGACCCTTCTTTTTGTCAAAACAAATTCACCTTCCTGGTTTGATTATAATGAACCTGTCTTGGCCCTGTGTAATACCTTGAAACTTTCCTAGAACAAATTCAGACGTTGCATGAAAAACCACAAGAAACAAAATATTTTTTTGTCTAAGGTGACCCCCACAACAGACCATTGGTGGAACCAACGGACCATTGCAATGGGTTGTGGAATTGCAGAAAAACTTTTTCAAGGGAAACAATGAGTCATAGGACGACCCATTGATCCTAACAATGGGCCGTCCTGTCGTCCGTTGAATACCAAATTCTGAGATCTACCGGACCCTTCCCTGAGACAACGGGAGGGAACAATGGCCCATGGTAGCCTCCAACGAGCCATTGTGACCACCCATCGTCGGCTTCCAGGACCCATCAATGTGAACCACGAGGGGATACAATGTCCCGTTGGTTCTATCAATGAGTCATTGTTATCACGCGTTGTCCCCATGCCTTGTTTTCTTACCAATTCCAATGGGAGGTATCAACCGCCTATTTTTACTTCCAACGGACCATTGTACCTAACTGTGGCTTACCCTTGTGAACCTAGTTTCTGAACCCATAAACCACGGCCAGATTCAACGGGCCATCATTTCTACAACTGACCGGTTCTGAGGCCCGTTGGTTCCTGTCTGCCGGATTTCAGATTTAAATCCCAGGGTTATTTTTGTAAAATTCCACATACCTAGTACCTAAAGTATGTCATTTGGGGTTCATTCAGAGGTTTTAAAAGGGGTAAACAATAGTTTCTCCCTATATTCCTTCTCTCATTCTCAAGAACGGAGCATAGAATTCCTCTGGAAGCACGAAACAGGAGCTAGGGAAAACAAAAAATCCTCCTAGTTTTTCTCAGTGAATTTCACCAGAGTTTCTTCTACAGGTATGTGGGAATTCAACAGGGAGATTGTTCTCCTCTTATGTTCCCTAAAACTCTTTCTCTGTTCACTATTAGTTCTAGCCCTGAGTTTATTGAAACTGATGATATTGTTGTCATACCTTAAATAATTCATGTGGAACTCTAATTTATGTTTGTTGTAGCTAATTTCCACCAGCTTGTAATCAAAATGATGCTTGTTCCATCAATTTAGAAATTCATCCCTAACTTTTGAAAAATTCAAAAATTTGTATCCTACATAAGCTTTGAATTCTTGAGAATTGCTTACATCTTTAAAAGTTTGGGGCTTCTATAATGCTTGTAGGTGTTAAAAACTCAGTTACTGGTATGATATTCAAATTTACTCAGAAAGCCTACATACTTTGTATTTTCTCATAATTGTTAGTTCAGCTTCAGTCAAAGTACTACAATATTCAGTGTTAGTCAGAAGCGTCAGTCTAGTCTTAGTCAGATTTTAGAAACCTCCGGGTTGACTAGAATAATGTCAGCTGATTAGTTTGACTACCGAATTTCTCGAGGTGCCAGTAGTACCTCCTATATATTAGAATCAGAATTCAGTTATTGGTCCACTAGGTAGTCATGACTTGCCCTAGGACCCCAGTTTAGATTTCATTTTGTTCTTAGATGGTTACGATGCTTCTAGATAAGCAGCTCTGACCAGTCTAGAACCCAGTTTCAGAATCTGGTCTGGTAAGACTTTTAGGGTACTTATAGTTATATGTCCCTGACTAGTGTTGGATCACAGTTTCAAGCTATCAGCCTAGGAGTTCAGTGTAGGTTTTTCAATGGGAGTAGAACTTAGCACCGAGAGGACTGGGGTTCCAACGCACCTAGGTTCCCAAAACTACGTTGCCAGTGTAGATTATAGTTACAGATTATTAGCTTGATTGGCCCCAGACTTTTGTGATCACCCAGTTCATGCCTTTATACCCTTGCAAGGTATATTAGGTCCTATCGATGGGGTGTATACATCGGACAACACATCTAGCTCATGTGGTTATATGTCAGTTAGAGACTCTCCAACTAGTCGGAACATTTTACTCTCAGGTTCTTCAGTCCAGATCAGTTCAGTGTAGTATTTTAGACTTAGTATCTCAGACTTAGGACATGTTTATGACCATCAGCTAGGGTCATTTTTTACTATATTAGTTTTACACCAGTTGTATCAGTTTTTCATTTCATTTCATATCACTTCAGTTACTTGTCCTATCATATTATTAATGTTTCTCTCACTTACTCAGTACATTTGAAGTACTGACGCATACTTTTATGTTGTATCGTTTCATGATAAAGCTGCAGGTTCTAAAACTCGGCACCGCTATCCCCCGCAATTAGATTCTCATCCTCAACAGTTGAAGTGTGACTCCTCATCATCTGAGGACATTATTTCTTTCTTTCAGTCATTTATTAGTTTTAGTTAGACTTAGAGTTAGCTGGGGCTTGTCCAAACAACTCCTTAGTTAGATGGCTTTCAGACAAACATGATTTTCTTTCGACTTATCATTACTATTCAAATGTTTTAAACTTTATGTTTTCAGACTTGTCTTTGTTAAATGTTTTATGATATTATTTCAATGTTCCGCTATGCATATTTACTACCAGGGGTTAACTTGGGGTCACTTGTGGCTTCAAGTATCGTGTTACGTCCAGGGTGTAAACTTTGGGTGTGACAAACTTGGTATCAGAGCGCTAGGATTAGAGTATCCTTGGAATGTCTGAAAGTTGTATCGAATAGAGTCCTTTTCATGGGTGTGAAGTGCGCCACACATATGATGAGGAGGCTAAGAGATGTTATTAGGAAAATCCCCTATTGTTCATATTCCTTATCATGCGTTAAAGTTTAATTCCAGAAATGCCCTTCTAATTCATGCTCTATTTCATATCAGTGAACCATACCTCCTAGATGTGGTAAAGGAAGAAGGGCCAGTAATGCCAACAGACCTGCTCTACCAGCCCCGAAAGGTCCTCAAGATGATTCAGTTTCTACTGCAGAGTTTAGAGCGGCCATTCAATTACTGCCTCAAACCGTGACCAACCAGGTGAATCAACTGGTTGTGTCGGTGAAAACAAATGGGTCTACAACAGCTGCAAGG
The DNA here is from genome assembly GCA_035772735.1 of Datura wrightii. Classification (NCBI taxonomy): domain Eukaryota; kingdom Viridiplantae; phylum Streptophyta; class Magnoliopsida; order Solanales; family Solanaceae; genus Datura; species Datura wrightii. Next base: position 154,969,725 of record JASDFA010000018.1, read on the forward strand.
GTACGGGACTTCACCCGTATGAACCCTCCATCGTTTCATGGATCTACAGTGGGGAGGACCCCCAAGAGTTTATAGATGAGGTCAGGAAGATTACTCGTATTATGGGTGTCAGCTCTTCCGAGAGTGCTGACCTGACTGCCTACCATCTTAAAGGGGTAGCCCTTGTTTGGTATGAGTAGTGGAAGGAGGGGCGGCCAGTGGAAGCAGGATCAGTGGGGTGCGAGGAGTTCCACATAGCATTCCTGGACAGGTTTTCCCTCAGGAGTTGAGGGAGGCTAAGATGGCAGAGTTTATGAACTTGTGACAAGGCAACAGGACAGTGGAGGAGTATGCTCTGGAGTTTACCAAGCTATCAAATTATTCTCCAAAGATAGTATCTGAGCCAAGGGCTTGCATGCTGAAGTTCGTTAATGGGGTATCTAGTATGGTCCTCAAGGAGTGTAGGACTGCGATGCTGATCAAGGACATGGACATTTCTAGCCTAATTGCTTACGCCCAGCAGATTAAGGCTGAGAAGCTGAAAGATATGGAATGTAGGAACAAGAGGGAAAGAATTGGCCATTCATATTTTGGCCATCAAAGATCTAGTGGTGGTAGTCTCCCATAGCAGCAATAGAAGAGAGCCTCCGCACCTATTTCAGCCAGCGCCCCGGCCTTTCGGTTCCACCAGGATCAGAGGGGTGGGTCATATGGCATTCAGTCTCAGGCTCACAGTGCAGGGAATAGGTATCTAGTTTGCCTCAGGTGTGGAAAGAATCATCCTGGAGAGTGTCTACAGGGAAGGGAGGGTTGTTTCGATTGTGGACAGCTTGGGCATCGAATTAAAGAATGTCTGTCAGATAGACGGGGAAGATCACAATCCACTACCTTAACAGCTCCAGCAGGCTGACAAGCTTAGTAGGCCAACTCATCAGGTACAAATGGCGGTCAGCGCCTGAATCCTTTCTACGCTCTATCTTCTCCTTAGGATCTAGAAAGCTCACCTGACATAGTTACTGGTATGTTACGTCTCTTCCACCTAGACGTGTATGCTCTCATATATCCAGGAGCCACTCTTTCGTTTGTGACTCCATATATAGAAGTCCAGTTCAACATCAGTCTAGAGATCTTATCAAAACCCTTCTCAGTCTCCCACTTAGCGAGTCAGTTAGAGCCAGCTGGGTGTATAGAAACTGCCCAGTCTTTGTCCTGAATAAAGTCATTCCAGCTAATCTCGTAGAGCTAGACATGGTCAACTTGGACCTTATTATCGGTATGGATTGGTTACACTCCTGCTATGCCTTAGTTGATTGCAGAACTAGAGTTGTCAAGTTTAAGTTTTCGAATGAACCAGTGTTAGAATGGTTGGGCAACAGTTCAATGCCAAAGGGTAGGTGTATTTCCTACATTAAGGCCCAGAAACTCATTTCAAAAGGATGTCTATATCATCTGGTTTGGGTCAACGATTCCAACTCTCAGACCCCAGCCAATTAGTCAATTCCAATTGTCAGCGAGTTCCCAGATGTATTTCCTGAAGATCTCCCCAGAGTTCCCCCTGAATGGGACATAGGCTTCAGAATAGATCTCCTACCACACACTCAGCCCATCTCCATCCCTCCTTATAGAATGGATCCACTTGAGCTTAAGGAGATGAAGGAGCAGTTAAAGGATCTTCTTGATAAGGGTTTTATCAGACCCAGCATCTCTCCTTAGGGTGCTCCAGTGCTATTCATGTGTAAGAAAGACGGTACCCTCATAATGTGCATAGATTACCATAAGTTGAACAAGGTCACAGTTAAGAACAAGTACCCTCTACCTAAAATTGACAATCTATTTGTCCAACATCAGGGAGCCAGCTGTTTCTCCAAGATTGATCTTAGGTCAGGGTACCATCAGCTAAGGGTGAGGGAGTGTGACATACCAAAAATAACATTCAAAACTTGGTATGGTAACTACAAGTTTGTGGCGATGTCTTTTGGGTTAATGAATCCCCCAGCAGCCTTCGTGGATTTGATGAATAGGGTATTCAAGTGGTACCTGGATATGTTCGTCATTGTATTTATCGGTGACATTTTGGTGTACTCCAGAAATGAGGAAGAGCTTGCCAATCACCTAAGGTTAGCATTACAGACCCTCAGAGATCCCAGTTATTTGCCAAGTTTAGCAAGTGTGAGTTCTGGATGAATTCTATGGCTTCCTCGGGAAATGTGGTCTTAGGTGAGGGGATACAAGTAGATCCTCATAAGATAGAAGCAGTGAAGGATTGGCCTATACCTACCTCTCCTACTGAAATTAGGAGTTTTCTAAGCTTAGCAGGTTATTACCGACGGTTTTTCAAAGGTTTCTCCTCCATAGCATCTCCTCTAACAAAGTTAACCCAGAAGAAGGTGAAATTTCAGTGGTCGGACGAGTGTGAGAAGATTTTCTAGGAGTTGAAGACTCGACTCACTACTGCTTTTGTGTTAACCTTACCAGAAGGATCAAATGGGTTGGTTGTTTATTATGACGCCTCCAGAGTTGAACCCAGTTGCGTTCTGATGGAGCGGGGCAAAGTGATAGCCTACGCCTTTAGACAACTCAAAATTCATGAGAAGAATTATCCAACTCATGACTTGGAGTTGGCAGCAGTGGTATTCACATTAAAAATATGGAGACATTACTTGTATGGGGCTCACATGGATGTGTTTACAAATCACAAGAGCCTTAAGTATGTGTTCAGCTAGAAGGACCCAAACCTGCATCAGAGATGGTTGTTCGAGCTGCTAAAGAACTATTAAATGAGTGTGTTGTATCACCCAGGTAAAGCCAATGTTGTGGCTGATGCCCGAAGAAGACGGTCTATGGGAAGTGTGGCTCACGTTGAGGAAGACAAGAAGGAGCTAGCGAAAGAAATTCATAGGCTAGCCTGGTTAGGGGTGCAGTTGGTGGATTCAGCTGAAGGTGGTGTGGTAATGCAAAGAGGGTCAGATTCATCCTTAGTAGATGAAGTCAAATCCAGACAGAATGAGGATCCCATTTTACTTATAAGGAAGCAGTCCTCAAAAAAGATATAGAAGCCTTCTCCCAAGGGGGAGATGAGGTGCTCTGTTACCAGGGCAGATTGTGTGTGCCAGATGTTGGTAAGTTGAGATAGTAGATACTGGCCAACGCACATAGCTCAAGATACTCTATTCACTCTGGTGCTACCAAAATGTACTGCAACTTGCGGGATATTTACTGGTGGAAGTCAAGGTAGAACACTAGAGACCCGGAGGCATGACGCAAGATATAAGTATACCCACATGGAAGTGGGAAGAAGAAAATATGGACTTCATTACAGGTCTATCCCAGACTCAGTGGCAGCATGACTCAATCTGGGTTGGTAGTAGATGGATGACTAAGTCAGCTCACTCCTCCCAGTTAAAACCATAAACTCAGCTGAGGACTATGCTAGACTTTATATTCGGGAGCTAGTCAGGCTTCATGGGGTGCCCTCATCCATTATCTCAGATAGAGGTACCCAATTCACCTCTCACTTCTAGAAGTCTTTTCAGAAAGGACTAGGTACACAGGTCAAGCTCAACACAACCTTTCACCCGCAGATCGATGGACAAGCTGAGCGGACCATTCAGACCATAGAAGATATGCTAAGAGCGTGCGCGATTGATTTAAGGGTAATTGGGATGACCATTTGCCTCTTATCGAGTTTGCGTACAACAACATCTACTATTCCAGCATCCAAATGGCCCCATTTGGAGCATTGCATGGTAGAAGTTGTAGATCTCCTATAGGGTGGTTTGAAGTTGGTGAAGCTACCCTAAAAGGCAGACTCAGTACATGAGGCAATGTTGAAAGTTTAGCTTATCCAAAAGAGGTTGAAAATAGCTCAGAGCCATCAGAAATCTTATGCTGATGTGCGGAGAAGAGAATTGGAGTTTGCAATTGATGACTGGGTATACTTGAAAATTTCACCCATGAAAGGGGTGATAAGATTTGGAAAAAAGGGAAAGCTCAGTCCAAGATATGTGGCACCCTACAGGAGTTTGGGGCAGATTGGTAAGGTAGCTTACAAGTTGGAGTTACCTTCAGAGTTAGCAGTTGTGCACCCATCCTTCCACGTGTCACTACTGAAAAACTGCATTGGTGGTCCAACTTCAGTAGTGCCGTTGAACAGTGTGGGGATAAAGGATTGTCTCACATATGAGGAGGTACTAGTCCAGATCCTTGTCTGTCAGGTTCATAAGTTGAGGAATAAGGAGATAGCATCAGTCAAGGTCCTATGGAGAAACCAACAAGTTGAGGAAGCCACATGGGAAGCAAAAGCAGACATGATGACCATATACTCTCACTTGTTCTCTTCTAGTTCAGTTTTAGAATTAGGTACTAAATACCGTCTCATTACTCTAATAAGTTCCATACTCATCAGCCTTATTGAGATTTTCTGCGTGCATTCTACTTGCATCAGCTGAGATAGTATGGTTAAGTTAGTTCAGAGACAGTTACTCCTTCAGAAACCAGTCATAGCCTCAATTTTAGAAATGTCATCTCTTTTTCGAGTTTTGGTCTTCAGTCGAGGCGAATGATCCCAAGGGGGATATATTATAGCACCCTGAAACTTTTCTAGACCAAATTCAGATGTTGAAAAACCATAGGAAAATAGAAATTTTTCTGTCTCAAACGACCCCCACTATGGAAAGTTGCAACGGGTCGTGGGATTGCAGTAGAATTTTTCCAGGGGAAATAATGAGTCATAGGATGACCCATTGATCCTAACAATGGGCTTTCCTATCATCTGTTGAATCCCAAATTTTGAGATCTACCGGACCCTTCCATGAGACAACAGAACGAAATAATGGCCCACGGTAGCCTCTAACGAGCCATTGTGACCACCCGTCGTCTGCTTCCAAGACCCAATAGTGTGAACCATGAGGGGATACAATGGCCTGTTGGTTCTACCAACGAGTCTTTGTTATCACCCGTTGCCCCCATGCCTTGTTTTCTTACCAGTTCCAAAGGGAGGTATCAATCGCCCGTTGTTACTTCTAATAGACCGTTGTACCTAACTGTGGGTCACCATTATGAAACTAGTTTCTGAACCCAGAAACCATGGCCAGATTCAACAGGCTGTCATTTCTACCAATGACCCGTTTTGAGGCCCGTTGATTCCTGTCGGCCAGATTTCAGATTCAAATCTCAGGGTTATTTTTGTAAAATTCCACCTACCTAGTCCCTAAATTATATTGTTTGGGTTTCATTCAGAAGTTTTAGAAGGGGTAACCAATGGTTTCTCCACATATTCCTTCTTTCATTCTCAAGAATAGAGCATAGAATTCCTCAGGAAGCACAGAACAGAAGCTTGGACAAACGATAATCCTCTATGTTTTTCTCAAAGATTTTCAACGGAGTATCTTATATAGGTATGTGGGAATTCAACAAGGAGATTGTTCTCCCCATGTATCCCTTAAAACTCTTTCTCTGTTCACAATTAGTTCTATCCTTGAGTTTATCGAAGGTGAAGATATTATTGTCATACCTTGAATAATTCATGTGGAACTCTAATTTATTTTCGTTGTAGCTAATTTCCACCAGCTTGTAATCAAAATGATGCTTGTTCTATCAATTTAGAAATTCAACCCTAACTTTTGAAAAAGTCATAAATTTGAATCCTGCTTAAGCTTTGAATTCTTGAGAATTGCTTGCATATTTAAGGTTAGGGGCTTCTATAATGCTTATAGGTGTTAAAAACTCAGTTACTGGTATGATATTCAGATTCAGTCGGAAAGCCTATATACTTTGTATTTTCTCATAATTGTTAGTTTAGCTTTAATCGAAGTACTAGAATATTCAGTGTTAGTCAGAAATGTCAGTCTAGTCTCAGTCAGATTTTAGCAACCTTTGGGTTGACCAGAATAATGTCAGCTGATCAGTTTGACTATAGAAATTCTCAAGGTGCCATTAGTACCTCCTAGATATCAGAATCAAAAGTCAATTGTTGGTCCACTAGGCAGTCATGACATTTCAGATATGTAGCTCTGACTTAGGCCAGGACCCCATTTCATATATAAGTTTGTTCTTAGACGGTTACAATGTTTCTAGATAAGCAGCTCTGACCAATCTAGAACCCAATTTCAGAATTTGGTCCGATCAGACTTTCAGGGTATTTATATTTATATGTCCCTGACTAGTCTTGGACCCCAGATTCGAGCTATCAGCCTAGTAGTTCAGTATAGGTTTTCCAATGGGAGTAGAACTTACCACCGAGCGGACCGGGGTGCCGATGCACCCAGGTTCCCAGAACTACATTTCCCGCATAGGTTACAGTTACAGATTATTTGCCTAAATGGCACCAGACTTTTGTGATCACCCAATTCATGCCATTATACCTTGGCAAGGTATATTGGGTCCTACCAGTGGGGTGTATAGATCAGACTCCACGTATAGCTCACGTGGTTATATCTCGGTTAGAGACTCTCCCACTAGTCAGAACAGTTTCCTCTTAGGTCTTCTGTCCAAATCAGTTCAGTGCAGTATTTTAGACTCGGTATCTCAGACTTAGGACATGTTTACGACCATCAACCAAGGTCATTTTTTACCATATTAGTTTTACACCAGTTGTATCAGTTTTCGACATATCAGTTGGTAATTTCATATAGTATCAGTTCAGTTACTATTCCTATGATATTATTCATGTTTCTCTCACTTACTCAGTACATTCGAAGTACTGATGCATACTTTTATGTTGTATCATTTCATGATACAACTGCAGGTTCTCAGACTTAGCACCGCTACCCTCCGCAGTCAGATTCTCCACCTCAATAGTCGAAGTGTGAGTCCTCATCATCCGAGGGCATTATTTCTTTCTTTCAGTCATTTATTAGTTTTAGTTAGACTTAGAGTTAGCTAGGGGCTTATCCCAGCAACTCCTCAGTTAGATGGATTGCAGACAAACATGATTTTCTTTTGGATTTATCAGTACTATTCAAATGTTTTGAACTTTATGTTTTCAGACTTTTCTTTCATAAATTTTTTGTGATATTATTTCAAAGTTCCGTTGTGCATGTTTACTCAGAATTCTAGTGAATGATAGACTAGGGGTTGACTTAGGGTCACTTGTGGCTTTAAGTACCGTGTTACATGTAGGGTGTAGATTAGGGGCGTGACATCCTGGTCCCTCCTTGGACACTGTGAACCTCAACTCAGGCAAATCACCTAAGTATAGGGTGGTTATTAGGGTTGAATAAGAACAGTAGGGTTGAATGTAATTGAGTAATGAGAATAAAAGGGTGGGTGCAGTGTGCATTGTGAAAAAATAATAATAATAAAGAGAAAAAGAGTGAAAAGAAAAATGAAAGTGAGAAAGAAGAAAATAAATTACTTGAAAGAAGGAAAATCACACCCGTAGATGCAAAACAAAGTAAAAGAAGGAGAAAGAAAGAAAAAAAGGGAAAGATGTTGAAAGAAGATTAAAAGGACCCAAAGTGAGTGTAGTGCCAAGGAGGGTTAAGTTACTATTCCCATATTTAACATACCCAACTCCAATCCTACGTTACAAGATGAAAAAGTCCTATAGTGATCCTAGTTAACCCATCTGAAAATCAAGGTATTGAAAGTAAAGGCAAGTTTATAGTATTGAATGTGCACAGTTAGAATTTCTTTATGAGAGTGAGTGTGCTTTTACCCAGTCCCAAGAGAAATACATCGTCATGATCATATACATATGTGTGAGTGTGGGACTTTTTTGTTGTGAGAGCATTTGGTCAACAAAATTGTCTGTAAACTATCTGGGTCAGTGTCATAGGACTATATGCATGGTTGCAAGTGATAATATATTGCCATGTTTCGATTCCTTTGTGTCATGGTTGAAAATTTTACATATGCATTGTGGTTTGGATTTTTATGATAGAGGAGGGGTTAGAAAATTTTATTTGATTAAGAGTTGTGACTGCTGTAGGTTTCCCAAATTTCTTTTAGTTGAAGCATCGAGTTAGTTTTTTTAAATTTATTTTTACATAAGGACATGCAAAAGTTCTAAGTTGAGGGTGTTGAGGTGCCGATATTTTATGTCACTTTCGACGCTTAAAAATAAGAAAATATGCAAATTATAGGTATGTTTATGTAGATATAATGAGTTTTTGCTGAGTGTTGCGGGAAAACAGGTTCGAAATGTGACAGAGGCAAAGTAAGGCAGAAAATTGGACAAAGTGCTGACTGCTAGTCAGGTAACGAGTCAGTGTCTCAATGGATGACTCGTTCATGGAGTAGGGAAAAGATCAGATTTTAAGTGCATGAAACCAGTGTAGATAACAAGGTGAAGGCATGACACATTACATCTGGTAATGAGTCGTTATGATAGTCGTGAGGACTGGGATGGAAAATTGATAAAAAAATGATCAGCTATATAATGAAGGACTTAACGAGTCATCGGGATACTTCACGACTCGTCGTGAGATACTGTGCACACCCGTAAAGTACACTGAAGGTTTTGTGATCCATAGCCACGAGGACCTAACGACTCTTGCCCTGACCTAACGAGTCGTTCGGTGACCCATCACTTTGAAGTAGAAATTTTATGGGGATGACTTGATAAGGCATGCCAGGACTTGTTAAGTGGCCTGCTTCCACTGCCGACTTGGATTCCGTTTTTAGTTAGGAAAGGTTTTGTTTAAAACTATAAATACTTTATTTAGGTTTATTTTTTGAGTACAGTTTATTCTACGAATTTGAACGTGATTTTTGGTGTTGTTGACTACATCAAGGTTTAAGAAATGAAGTTTGTAATTTTGTTCTTGAATTTGGAGGATTAAAACAACATTGGATTTTTTTTCTTTAATTTTGCTGATTTATTCAATACGAGTGGTGTCTCCTACGAATTATTGTAAGTTGCAATTATGATTTCTTCTCTATTTTGTAATTTTGATTCTTCAAGAATGAGTAGCTAAACCTATAACTAGGATTATGGAAACCATGATGAATTAACACACATAGGTAAAAATACTTATTGAATCTTGAATGGGTTTAATGCATGTATTGTTTTTCCCTTCATTTCAATTGTTTCTTAACGGTTGCAAAGGTTTGAATTTGCCTTGTTCCTACTCGCCGGATCAAGGGAGTAGTGAATGGGAAAAGGTATAACAATGGAGATTTGAGGCTATCAACTCTCATCTAATAGCTTGACCTTCTCTTGGAATAGCTAATCCGATATTAAGGGTAAGGGTTAATTATGCACACACCCACATACAGGTCAAGTTGCGTGGTGATAATAATCTAGATTGGGGACCAAGCATTTAGGTGAATTTAACTTATCAAAATTGCATGCTAAACATCGGAATAGATCACTAGTATAAAAAGCCTTGTGATTATGAAGTCATGGGGAACACAGTCCTAGCCAACTCACTTATTGAATACAATCGAAATTAAATCAATAGTCTACGCATTAGTTCTACCACTTTTCATTATTTTGTGTTTCAAACCATCCCCCTAGGAAATAAGTAAGCCGATAGTATTAGCTAAACACATTAACTAAAGTTCTCGTCATATTCCTTGTGGGATTCCACCCCAACCTTAGTTGGGTACTATATTTGACATCAACCGCTTTATATCTCATTTATGAGTATAATTTGGGCGACATCAGAAGAATCTATCTAAGAATGTTGTGGTGTACTCTTCCCACTCCACCTGTCTCGCTCCTGATGCTCTCCTTTCTTTCCACTTATCATACCAAATTGGGCTACCCCTTTCAACTAGTAGGCAGCTAGATCAGTACTCTCTACGAAACCAACACCCATAATCCGGGTGATCTTCTGTACTTCATCCATGAAACATGTGGGTCCTCTCCCTCCTTGGATCCATGAAAGGCTGGAGGGTTCATACAAGTGAAGTCCCGAACTCTGAAAGATACTGCAGACCCATTTGAGTTAATCGGAACCACCTGCTTTAAATTCCGCTGAGGACACTTGGCCGTCCTGAGGGGCTGTTGGAGCTGGTGGGGCAGGTCGATTAGTGTTGCCAGCCCTTCTTCCATTTTCGCATCTTGAAGGCATAACTTCACTGAAACGAAATAGAGCACGAGTTAGGAGAACATTTCTTGAATTGAATTTCAACAAACGAAAAGGAGCATGAACAAAAAGGGGTTTTCCTAATAACTTCCGGTAGCCTCCCTGTCATAAGTGTGGCTCGCTTCAAACCCACAAAAAAGACTCTACTTGAGGCGGCTTTCAGACATCCTAGGATACTCTAAACCTAGTGCTCTGCTACATAGTTTGTCATGACTCGAGTCTATACTTTGGACGAGACACAGTACTTGGAGTCACAAGTAACTCCAAGCCACCATTGTCTGTCATAACACTAATAATCTGAGTAATCATACCAGAAGCTTAAATAATAAAACTATTTAATAAAACTAATTTGATAAAATTTCATACATCTAAAAGCAAAACTAAACATTTAAGTCTATATTTGAAAGCCATCTACAAAAGATGAGTTGTTGGGACAAGCCCCCAGCTAACTTTAATATCTAACTGAAAGAAATAACTGAATAATAAATATTGTCCTCGGAAGACGAGGACTCACCAATTGGAGCTACTGATATCACCGAAAGCAAATCACTTAACGAAGCTAAGACTGAGAATGTCCTGAGTAAGTGAGAGATAATATAAACATGTAGAAATGAATAACTGAACTGAAATGACATGAAATGACCAACTGAAATACTGAAAACTGAACAACTGAAACATAACTGAGATGGTCAATAATGACCTTGACTGATGGTCATAGACATGCCCTGAATCTAAGATATTGATCTAAGTTAATTATACTGAACTGAGTAAATCTGAAACTGAACTGAGCTGAGCTAAACTAAAACTGTACTGACTAACGGGAGAGTCTATAACCGACATATAACCATGTGAGCTAAATGTGGAGTTCTATGTATATACCCCATAGGTAGGACCCAATATACCTTGATAGTGTATAAAGGCATGAGCTGGGTGATCACAATTCTAGGGCCATAGGGCCAATAAAATAACCTATGGTGGCAATGTAATTTTGGGAACCTGGGCATGCTAGAACCCTAGTTCCCTCGGTGCTAAGTCATACTCCCACTAGATAGTCCTAGGCTGACTACTAAGCTGATAGCTCGAAATTCGGGTCCAAGACTAAGTTAGGGATATCTATGTGGAAGCACCCTGAGAGTCTTATTGTATTGAATTCTATAACTGGTGTTCTAAAACCGGCTAAAGCTGCTTATCTGAAAACATTGTAACCGTCTAAAGAACAAATTGAAATTGAAGTTGGTGATTCTAAGACTAGTCAGAGATGCTTATCTGGATGCGTCATAATCGTCTAAAGAACCAACTAAAATCTGATAACTTATATCTGAGTCTAATAACTGATAACTGTGAAGCACCACTGACACCTCAAGAAAAGACTCTAGTCAAACTAATCAGCTGATAATTTTTAAAAAAAATACTTAGTACGCTAGTATTCTGACTGCAACTGGACAAGCATGGACTGAATGAGATAATCAATAGATATTAAAAATATGGGAATCCCAACACTAATAGAATTTAGAAATATGAATAACTAGTCAACTTTGCAAGACTCTAATTTACTCATTCAAAAGTTAGGGCTAGAATCCATTTTACAGGAACACACATCAACATAGTCATAAAATAGTGAAAATATAACTACAATTAGCATGAATAATATTCTACATTATATAGATGAAATCTAGCTAAAAATTCATTCACATTCGAAAACTCAGGGACTAGAACTAATAAGAAATTTCAGATGGATTTTTGGGGCACAAGGAAAGGACAATTCCATTGTTATATTCCCACCTACCTGGTGAAGAAATACTATAGAAAAGTCACTTGAGAATCTGAGAAGAAAATCAATTGCCGTAGCTTTTGCTCTTAGTTTCTCTGAGGGAGTTTTACGATCTGACTTCTGAGGGAATGAGAGGAGTGAAGTATATTGTCGATTACCCCTATAAATTCCCTGAAAATAACCTAAAATGATGTTGTTTAGGGATTAAAAAAGTGGGAAATTACTAAAATATCCTTGGCAAAAAATCTAGAAAAATTGTCGACAAGGACAAACGGGTCACTCAGTGAGTTGTTGATTGAGACCATGACTCGTTGGGATCAGTCGTTGGCCCCGAGCCTGGGTTCTTGGCTCACTAGAACCGGAAACAATGGGGAACACGACTCGTTGGATAAACCAACGGGTCGTCGGTACCTCCTGTGACCACTGCAAGAAATCGAACAAAAACACTTGACCCTCTCTCCACTGGTGACACAATGACTCGTTGGTTGGGACAATGAGTTGTTGTCACCTTTCATTCTGTTCACTGGAAATACTTAAGGATTCCTAAGCTTTACACTACGAGTGGTGACAATGACTCGTTGTGTGATAAAATGGGTTGTTGTTTCCACTCATTATCACTGAAGGGGATAACTGGGAGCCCCATTAATGACTCACAGCACGAGTTGTTGTATCACATGATGACTCTTTGGTTAAGTCGTGGGTTTCTGGAAAAGGGAGTTCTGAGTTGGGGATGCAATGAGTGATAGGGCGACTCGTTTTTTCTCACAACGGGTCATTCAATGTCTCGTTGGTTCTCGAAGGACCAAGGCAGGGCTCACCATGACCCAGAAAATGGGTCATTGGAGTTAACCATGACTTGTTGTCTCGATCATTCTGAGGAAAAAATTTCTGGTCTCTTCTGGATTTTTCTTGCAAGATTTGAGTTTGGTCTAGGAAAGTTTTGGGGTGTTACACATACTAGCATTGAAATAGAAAACTGAGCAGAAGCTACTAAAATGTAAAAACAATCTTTTATGAGAAAACATAAAATCTGGTAAGTGTTGGAGTTTTAAACAACACTAATAATAATAAGCTAAAACTGATACTATGTTGTCTAAAAGATGAAGAGTTGGTAATTTACCAACTTATTATACTTTTAAACATGAGCTTTTGCTTAATTTTCAAGTCAATTAGGAATGTTTTATGCCCTTTCTCTTTGGTTTTTTCAGGTATTCAATTTAAACAGATAAAGCGAAGATTGAGCAAAAAGCATGGTGTCAAAAGGAGAGGACGTGCATTTCGCAGGTTGACACCTGTGAAACGCTGGCCAAACATGGGGAAACACTACTGTGAAGTTGAAGGAACACCTGCGGAATACAGGTCATCACCTAGAAAAATGCAAGTGTAAATGCCTAATGAACACAGGATTCACTGGCCCAAAGTTGCGATCAACATGCGCCTCGTAGATGGCAAGTGAGGCCGTTTTGAAAGGGGTAAAACATCCATCACAAGAAAAGAGGAGCAACTTTACCCTATTTTTGTACAACTTTTATAAAGAATAGAATATTCCATTCCATAGAAGAGTTAGTTTTTGTATTGAATTTTAGAGAGAGAAAAAGATAGAGAGAAGTGAGAGCTTTCCTTAATCTTCTTCATCTTACTAAGGTAAAACTTCCATTGAAGAACAAATTGATCTTGAAGTTTCTTATTAAAGATGAATGATAGTGATTCCTTTATTGGTTTTATCTGTTGTTCTTTATCTATGAGCAGCTAAACACCTTGCTAGGGGTGTGTGCATGATAGGTGCTAAAATGGATTGGGTGTTGCTAGTTTAATCTTATAATTACTTATTTAGCGTAAATCTATTAGTTTCTCTTACTTATAATTAAAATATATATAATTTCAAGTATGGATTGTGTTTACTTATTATATTTTCGCTTGTAAAAAGAGGAATAGAATATGAGAAAGAAAATAATGGGGGGTAATTGGGTTTTGATTGTGTGGGATTGGGCTAGAGATAGCCAGTACCCACTTTCATAAACCCACTAAAGAATTAAGGCTAGAGATAGTTTAATTCTTACCCAAGTTGTAGTGGTTGAAGTGTAGGGGACCTTGGGGTTTGAGAAAACCCGAGGCAAAAGACACCTAAGTGGTTGAGAAACATTGGGTGCCACCTTGTCCATGACTATTTATGTTAATAAGTAATGCTTTAATTTTCTAGTTGGCCCCAACCCTATGAAGGCCCCATCAATAGCAAAACCCTAGTATTTTCTCATATTGTTACTTCGAAGATGGTTGCCTTGTTTTCTTGATTGAATTCAAATTCATAGTGTGACCTTACAACCCTATTTACTTTTCTAGTTTTGATACAATGATGCTATTTGATTCAATTTGATAGATGACTTTCGTTGCTATCAATCTTCATTCCCTGTGGATTTGACCCTGACTCACGAGTTGGGTAAATTATATTGCGAGGACAATGTATAGTTTCTCCTAGCAAGGAGTGGATTTAGATGTCATCAATTTTGGCGCTGTTGTCGGGGAATGAGATTTGATAACCGTTAGTTTTTTGTTGACTTGAATTATTTAAGCGTCTTGTGCAATTTTTCATTTGTTGTTATTTTTCAATGCATGTTTAGGATGAGATCCAATGAGCCATAATTCACAAGTGGGCACTGTGGATGGACACATGGATTAAGACAAGGATGAGCCCATGTTGCCTGATGTAAGGGGTGCCATTCGTCTACCATGTACAATAGGGAATGCAGTGTTTCATGTGACTCGTACGATGTTGGACTTGCTACAAATGAAAGGACTCTTTGGAGGACATCCAAGAGAAAATTCTAGTAAACACCTTCAAAACATTCTTGAAGTATTCCATCTCTTCAATATCACCAATATTAGCCAAATGTCGATTCAACAAAGACTTTTTTCCATTCTCATTGACGGGAGAAGCCACTGTTTGGCTAGAGAGGTTGTCCTTGGGATGTATTACATCTTGGAAAGAGTTTACATAGGCTTTCTTGGATAGGTTCTTCCATCCTTGGAGGATGTTGCAGTTGAGGGATGACATCACCAACTTTAGACAACTCTGGGGTGAACCCTTGCACAAGGCTTGGCTCCGATTCAAAAAGAAAGTTGCAGTATGTCCAATACATGGGTTGCCTAATGGAGTTCTAGTACAAAGCTTCTATCACTCACTTGACTCAATCAATAAGTTCATGGCCAATAATCTCATTGGTGGGTCCTTGCTGGACCAAACGTATGGGTTGACTAAAGCTCGTTTAGACAAGATGACCAAGTCAAACTGAGCATGGCACACTAGGGACACCGAGGTGTCCTCAAATGGTGCTAGTTCTACCCTTGTGACTACGGAGATGAGAAAACAAGATGAAGAAAGGGATGAGACCTTGGCCAAAATGATGAACCATCTTGAGTTAATGAAAAAGCATGTAATAGGAGCTGGTGCCAAGAGTGTAAATGCATTTGCAACCCAAGGCCACATACAATATGAAGTGGACACTTCACCTCCAAGATACGATGAAGAGTGTCAATATATGGATGCTCAAGTGGGGGTTCTCGTCCGGGATATCAAGGTACCAACCAAGGTCTTTGGCATCCTCGTGATGAGAATCAAGGTTTGAGAAATTGGGATAGTCAAGGGTGGAATGATAGGAACAAAAAAGATGTGGAAACCATGAACTAAATCATGAAGGGGAACGTTACCATAGAAGTTCAAACCCATATGTTCTCCCTCTTGAGGTTGAGGCCACCCAAATGCAACCTAGAGTGAGCAATGCTGGCAACTCCAAGATAGAGAAAATGGTGGCTAGAGTCCTAAAGAAGGTTGACTCTACGGACAGCGGGGTAAGGGAGCTAAAAGATGAGGTGTCTTACCTTACCCAAATGGTGAGTTCTCACTCGACTTCTATTAAACATTAGAAAGCTCAAATGAACCACCTATTATCCCAAATGAATCCCCGAATGAATGATACACTTCCTAGTGACACCGTACCAAATCCAAAGAAGGATGGCCACTGCATGGCGATTGTTACTAGGAGTGGGAAAATTTTGGCTGATATAGGTACGAAGGCTAAACAAGATGGTAATCCAATCACATTTGAATGAGTGAAAGATATGGTTCAAAAAGCACCAAGTGTTGTTGATAATGAAGAAGTACTTAAAGAGGAAGGAGTAGTTGTTGCTCCCAAGGATGTTAATGTTGAGCAAAAGGTTGAGGAGGCCTCAAATGCACAAGCCCAAGAGCCTAAAACCGCACCTCATTACACTCAGAGGTTAGAAAAGAAGAAAAAGGACAAGCAATTCAAGAAATTGATTGAGATGTTTAGCAAGTTGTCCATAAACATACCATTGGTAGATGCATTACTTCAAATGCCGAGCTATGCAAAATTCATGAAGAAATTGTTAAAAAAGAAGAACTTTATGAATGCAGGCACTGGGGAGGTGACGCACCACTGTAGTGCAGTGATGGAGAGAAATCTTTCTCCCAAGAGTGAGGACCTCAAAGCTTTTACTATCCCTTGCACCATTGAAATGTGCATTTTCAAAAAGTCTTTATGTGACCTCGGTGCAAGCATCAATTTGATACCTCTTGTTATTTTCAAGATTTTAGGTTTGGAGAATCCTAAGCCTACTACAATAAAGCTACTAATGGCGGAACGGTCTATCAAAAAACCCCTGGGAGCACTAGAAGTTGTCTTGGTCGGAGTAGACAAATTTATTCTTCCAACCGACTTTGTCATATTGGATTGAGACATGGATGTCGAGGTGCCCATCATTTTGGGGAAACCATTGCTAGCCATGGTTAGAGAATTGGTGGATGTGAAGCTAGGAGAGCTAAAGTTTAGAGTGGGTGGCGAAGAAAATGTATGTCAACCCACAAAACCCCTGATGAATGTAAGGTGATAGAAGTATTTTCGATGAAGAGGAGGAGCAAGAAAAAATTTGTGGGGTTGAAGTTGATTCAGAGGAAGACCCTTCAGAGAATTGATGATTGAGAAGGTATATGTCATGCCATGTCGATAAATAAGGCACTTCTTCTGAGGCAACCCAAGTGTTTTTATTTTTGGTGCTTTGAAATTTTTTGTTTTAAAGGTTGATTGGATAAGGAAACAAGGGAATGAAGAATAGGGAAAGAACTAAGTGATATCTATGAAGAATTGGTGCTCAAGCACGAGACACAACCCAAGCACAAGAAGGGTTCAGAAAGCAGGAAGAAAAAGAAGGCTTCTATGCCTCACCTGTGAAACGCAGGTGCCAACCCGTGAAATGCAGGTCAATCACAACTTTGAGCCAGAACACCTGGAAGAAATTTGGAAAATTGAAGGTAAGTTGTAAGCTATCCTCGAAGCGCAGGCCAAGCATAATTCACAAGTAGAAAGATGGACAAGAATGGGGTCACCTTCGCTTGGAACTGCAAAATGCATGTACCATCTACTATCGTAGGTTCAACGCACACGCAGGTAAATATAGTATTTACATTGGCAGACCCATTGACTAAACCCGGCCTGTGGCCAACTTATCCAATTGAAAATCTTTCCCACTTCCCAAAACCCACCTTTTGTTCACCTTCTCACCTTCCCCATGATCCTAACTACCACCTATTTCACCCTTCCATCTTCCCCCTTAACTCCCATTTAATCCACCTATTTCACCAACCAATCGCTTTCACTCACTTCCTTCTATAAAACCCCAATTCATTCCCCCATTTTCGTTATCACTTTTCAAACTCTTCCCTCTCTAAGACAAAATAAAATCAAGCTTTTTGGGTTGTCCTTGGTTGAGCAACACATCTTCTAAGTATGAAATTCTCTCAATTTCTCTTCTCACTTTGTATGTATCCCTATCACTATTGTTTTTTTGATATTAGGAGGTGTTAGTAAACAAATAATTCTTAGATAATACTTTTCTTGAAACATGTTTCCCCCATTACCTATCTTATGTTTCTCATCTTTTTGAATGGTTTTATTTGTTGTGGGTATGGCGGGAAAGTGAAAATTGGGATTTGTGGGTTTTGTTGTTCATTTTAATAGAGTTTCTATATGAGTTATATTCTTGAAATCTTAGTTGGGGCTGAAGTATGAGTAACCCCGTGTACTTGAAATGTACAATTTTCCTAATGATACATAGGTTGACGTCTTTCTTAAGGGAAAATCATCATTTTTGTTCTTTTGTGCTGTTTCATTGGGTAAAATTTGATGTGTGGGTGAGTTGAGTGAAGCATGGAATTGAAGTTTTATTGTTTGTTGGTTTGAGGCACTTAATAGGGTAAAATTTGATGTGTGGGTGAGTTGAGTAAAGCATGGAATTGAAGTTTTATTGTTTTTTGGTTTGAGGCACTTAATACTAACATTTCCACTCACCTGCGAGTCGTGGATTAGGTTCTGCAAAACGTAGGCTGAGCCGCAAGTATGGGTTTGAGGCTTCAGGCCACTGTGTTTCACCTGCGAGTCGCGGATCAAGATCAAAAAAATGCAGGTTAAACATAGAAGAAGGACTACTTGGCCCAGTTATCTGCCCCACTCCTGTGACTCAGCAGTGAATCGCTGGTGTCCACCTGCGTTTCGCAGGTGCTACCACATATTGATATTGATGTTTCAACTTGTTTTCCATCCAATCTTTAGAACTTTGTTCCTTAGCTTAGGATAGTTATCGCTTTTAATTTTCATTTACTAAAAATACAAAGAAGTTTGTTTTATTGTGGCACTAACTGTATTTTTCAGAATCATGACTTTATCTAGGCGAGCCGAAAAAGGAAAGGTACCTTCTAGTTCCTAGAGTAAAGGCAAAAGAAAAGACAAAGCAACTCTAGCCCCCACCAATATTTGGGATTCCATTATTTATTGTGTGCCTAATGTGAAGGCACACTATGTCATATGTGCATGAAGGCCAATCACCACCAAGAAAGACTTTGATTTGGCAGGGCTGGGGAATGACTTTCTAAACATTATTGCACAATTCAATGACAGAAAATGGCACATGTTCATGAGCTTCTCCCAAATTGCTACAACAACCTTGGTGCCGGAATTTTATGCATCATACCAAGAATGAAAAGAGGCAATGAAACACAAGGGTAAGGTTGATGAGTTCCCATGCCTCCCTTCAGTCAAGGTTCTGGGTGAGGAAGTCGACATCACTCTGGATGTCATAAATTCCATATTTTGGAAGGATGAAATCGACTCTGGAATACAGTATGTAGCATGAGTGGCAAGAAAGGAAGATCAATTATGTTGGGTGACTAACATTATTGCCACTAATCAGCCCTTGTGGGCCTTCATGGGCGGTGAAATCACAAGGAAGGACTTAAAATTTGAAGCCAAATTGTGGCTTGAGTTTGTATGCACTTTGATAATGCTCAAGTCACACTCCTGAAAAAGTATGACGTAGATGTTGTAAATAAAGAACCCAACTAGGTTGGGTTCGATCCCACAAGAAATATGGTCAAGATATAAAATAATGATATTATTTAAGCTTTTGAGTATATTATTTCCTAAAGGGGGGATTTGTAAAGAAATAAACACATAACAGCGTTGACACTTGGATTGTTATCAAGATTATGCAATTAACTAGGGAAGTATTCCCCATGGATTCATAACTACTTCAAGTTTTACACTAGTGATCTATCCCAATACTTATCTTGTGGAACTGATAACATAGATTCATCCAAACAAGTGGTTCATCCCTATTGGATGACTATACTCAATTACCGGGTTAGGTATCTCGAGATTTCACCTTAACCATTATTAATTTGTTCCAAGTTAACTATCATGTGACCGCAGCTTAAGTCATACAATGAACGAAAAAGTTCAAAGCTTTTTTGTTATTCTATTTTCCTAATCTCTACCGCTCTAAATTCAAGCAAGTAGATAATTCAGGAAAGTCCTAACATTGCGCTATGTTAAGAAACTTTTAAGATGAAGAGAATACGATACAACCATTAGCATTGGTGTAGAATCACTTTGTGCAAGCCCTAGTTTGTTAATTCACCATGGTTCCTACAACTCTAGTTGTGGAGGTTTTAGCCTCTCGTGATTGTAAGCAAACAGTTAGCATTCATTGACAAAAACATAATTTAAAACTTACAATAATGATATAAAAGTAAACCCACTTGATTATTGCAAAAGATCAATGAAGAACAATTTAAGAACAATGGAAGAAACTCTCCAAAAGTTGTTCTCAATATTCCCAAAATTTAACTACTAGTCAAAAGAATCGAACTCCTAATTAAAATAACCTAGAAAAGTATTTATTCAAATACTTAAAAACTCTGTATAAATTAATGGAGAATCTGCTAAACTATCGCCGCCTTTACCTATGACTCGTAGCATGATTGTATGAGTCGTGCCGTTGCTCGTACATTGTTTGGAAACTTTGGAGATTGATACAACTCGTACATTGATCCTACAAGTCATACATTGTAGTCATAGTCTAAACTTGAGACTTCTGGCATACTCTGAATATTTCCATGAGTGTCTTGGTAGGACTCGTATCTTGCTCCTACTACTCGGGACTACTTTTCGTACCTTGAGACCTGCCAGTGTAGCTTCTTCTGGAATTTTCTATGACTGTCTTGGTACGACTAGTACCATGAGTCATAACTTGGCCTTTGTATTAAGCTCATCTTTTGGAATTTTTCATGACTCTCAATATGTGTAACATCCCAAAACTTTCCTAGACCAAACTCAGACCTTGCAAGAAAAACCATAAAATTTTATTGCAGAATGACCCAGACAATGGATCGTGGTCAGCTCCAATGCGCCGTTGTCTGAGTCGTTGTCAGCTCAGAAAATTTCCTTTGGTGGAACCAATGAGGCATAGGATGACTTGTTGGAAGAAGAAATGAGTCATCTTGTCGTTCGTTGAATCCCAGTTCAGAATCCTACTAGACTTTTCCCAGAAGCAACGATTCATTTCTACCACCCCTAACCTAGTCCTAGGCCCTAACAGTGTTGACAACGAGTCAATGCGACGACCCATTGGTCCTACCAATGATTCGTTGTGTTGCCCATTGTCTTAGGGTCCAGATTTCCCTACCAGTGACAACGAGAGGTACCAATGACTCGTTAGTTATCCCAACAAGTCGTTGTATCCTCCCGTGGTCCCATTCAAGTGAGCATGATTTTTGGACCCAGGACCAACAGTTTGTTCCAACAGGTCGCGATTTCAACCAATGACCTATTGTAAGGCTTGTTGGATCCTGTCAGGAAAATTTTCAGATCTTATTCCAGGGTTATTTTTGTAACTTCCTAGCCTCTTTATCTTAAAACCCCATCATTTTTTACTCCTTTAGGAGGGAGTTGAAGGACTATAACGACATTCCCCCTTCATTCCACTCATCCTCTCAAAGTATAAAGCATAGAAAATAGTTAGGAAGCAGCAAGAACAGAGCTAGGGCATTCGATTTCTTCTTCGATTCTCAAGGGAGTTTCTCCAAAAATTCTTATTCAGGGAATAGTTCTTCCCTTGTGTCCCCAAAATCTTCTCTATTTTCTCTATCAGTTACAGCCCTGTGGATTCAAAATGTAGAAAATTGTCAGACCAATTTCTTTAAGATTTTAAGTGGAATATCTCTCATCATTTTAACTACTTTATTATTTTCTATTTCTATAAATTTGTGAAAATTGTATTGTTACACCCAGGAAAATTTTTGGGGATTATTCTATGTTTGTTTTCTATGTTAAGGGAAGTACGGGTTGTATAATGTTCGTAGATGACAACAGAAATGTGTAACGAATGGAAAATCAAAGACTATGTGAAGTTTATAAGATTGGATCAACTTTAAACAACCATATATCCCAATATATAATGAACTAGAAGCCCTACGACCTATCAAATTAAAGGTTTTTAAGTCTAGTTCTCAGAACATCAAACAGCTCATCAATTGGAGTTTAGAGTAAAATATCATAAGCGTTTTATAGTGGCACTACCGGGCAGTGACATGGCCACTGCCCTAAAAACGGCCACTGCCCAAACATCTTTATATCTTAAGTTTTGTGTTGTGAGATCATTTTCAACTTTTCCAGATTTAAGGTGCTTGCTTACCCTAAGAACTCCTCTCTCTTTTCTAGTTTCAAATCCTAAGAAACCAAGCGGAAATTCCTCATGAAAACACCATCAAATCTCAAGAAAAAGTTTATGGAAGTGAAGGCAATGTTATGGTGAAGTTGTTGCTACCTTGTAGCTTCGTTTTGTCAGTGTTGCTGCTGTGTTTTTGGGTCTATTTTTAGCTAAAGTTATAATCCATCTTACAATTAATTGTTCATAAGAAAAAGTAAGTAACTTCCCTCTTTTGAATCTCTAATAAGTCTATGGAATTTTTGAAGGAAAACTAGAAGAAAGTTATGGTTTGTATGTTGACTTGTTGTAGTTGTTGTGCTGTTATGTTGCTACGTTTTGGGAAGCAAGATTGATGCGTTATTGGGAAATGATTTGGAGGAAAATACTCCTATTATATCCAAGGATATTCTCATGCAAAATGTAAGTGTTTCTAATTGCTAAACATGCCTAAAAATCCTAGCTAAAGCTAGAAGTTTGAGGTTATGTTGGGCTGCCATTGTTGGTATGTTGTTGTTGAAGTTCTGCTCGTTTTTGAAGGTTGGAACAGCAGTGTTTTGAAAATAATAAACTCTATGTTTGTGGGAGTTTTACATGAGAAAAGTGAGGTAATTTCCTACCTCTATTTTCCCTCAAAGTTGTAGAAACAAATTGAAAAAAGAAATGCTAAGTTTTGCCTTATTTGTTTGTGTTGTGACTGCCTATTGATGAAACATTTTGGATGGATAAATTGGCTTAAAACAGCCTTGTCACTTGGTGATAAACTCAAGTAATTTAAGGGGATAGGTTCTGATTGTTGAATGAAAGAAATGACATAAGTAAGCTCTCCAAAAAAAAGGTATGTAAGGCGCTCTTTGTCTCTCGATTTTGAAGCAGGAATTCATGCCAAGGATGAATCCGGCATTCCCCTGTACTTGAGCTTTTGTAGTAGCATATTATGGTTCTTCCAAGTATTTAGAATTACTTGGTATTAAGTCGTGTATTTGGTAGAGAGTTGGAACACACGAATGCAAAATGAACAGGGCACTTGCCTTTGATTATGGTCATAGTTGTAAATTGATTCTGAAGTCCCCTCGGCGTGGGAACTGTGAGCTGATCCTTTACATTATGTTATGTATTTTTGGTTTAAAAGTTGTTTCACATTATGGTTTCTAAGGAAATTGGTAAACATGGAAAGATGACGGCGTGTGAACGAACCTAATATTTTAAATCGGTTGACTCAATAAGGGATAATGAGGGTAATGCTATGGAACCATCTTTATGGGAAGGTAATGCACAATATCTTGATGTTAACAGGTTATATGAAAATCATAATATGTGTGTGTGTGTGTGTGTGTTTGTGCTTACATTCAAGTTACGCACTAAAGCGGCGAGGATTGCCTTTAGAAAGTCGCTATATGATTATTAGAGCTCTTGAGTTATCTAGACCTCCTGAGAATTTCTTAAGGCTTTAAGTAGATACGTCGCATGTTATTTGAAAGTTGTAGATGTGTAAGGAAATTAACCTAAGTGTAAAAGTTGAGGCGCTAGTAGCAAAGGAGAGATAAGAGTAAATGTTAGACCTTTTAAGGTAATATGTGAGTTATATGCCCTCTGTCCGTAGTTGATTTCAAGAATCTTTGAGCGAAGTTAAAATATGAGAAAGACAAAGTTTAAGAGATACGGTTGGCAATTATGTAAAAAGGTATGTGCATATTGATCTCGGGCAAAATAGCATGCCCGAGTGACGCTTCAGAACTTAATTTAGTCTTGTTTAGCTAAGTAATTGTATACATTTTCATGGGATTTTATATAAATGTGAATATATGTGCTAACCAACATGATTAGTCATTGTTTTGTGGGTTTCAATGATTTTGAGGAACTAATTTATAAGTTGGTGAAGTAGCGGAATGGAGTCGGGAGTAGATGCGGCAGGCAGGCAGCACCAGCGCGCCAGCAACGTGCCACGCCGTGCCAGCTGCGCGACAGGGGTGTGCCAATGCGGTGACACTCAGCAGTTTCGCTTCCGGAGGCAATTTCTAGAGAGCTTTCACGTTACCTCCGTGTCACGGAGGCAGTGCCCCGTGATACACTCCGTGACACGGAGTTGTTCCATGACAGGCTAAGTTATGCATGTTTTCCATTTACTATAAATAGGTCCCTTAGCTCCTAAAACCATTTTGTCACGATTTTATTCTGGAAAACTACTTAGGAGTGAAGGGAGAAGTGGGAAAACTCATCTAGGGTTTGGAAAATTCCCTTCTCATCTACCAAATTCATGTAAGTATGTTAGTTTAGTAGTAGTTAGTTGTAGTTTTAGGAACATGAATGGCAAGAACCCTTCCTCTTGGGTTGAAGCCATGAATTATGATTGTGAATTTATGAAATTTTTTTTGAATTAAGTTGTTGATTGTTGTTTTCATCTTGCATTCTGTATTGTTTGTTGTTTTTATGATTGATCACCATGAAAACATATACGTTAGCTTGGGCAATTGCTGGAGAAAGAATTACCTAGGTCAGGACATGAGAATGTAAGGAGCATGTTTGTATCTCACGATATAATTTCGTGTTAGGATAGAAATATACCTAACACCTTGCTTGGTTGATAAAACGGGGGTTATTAAGAGACCAACTTAGGATTATCACATCACCACTCGAAGAAGTAGTTGTGAGGGTATGTTGAGTTAAATTGTTAGATGCACGAAAGTCCCTAATCGTTTCCCCGTAAACCACAACATAATTGATTGCCCACGAACTAGAAGTAGCATCCTCGCTCACAATGATGCAGTGAGGCTAGTTTGTCGTGTTTAGAGGTTCGAAAGATCATGAACATGCAATTCTAATTATGTGAAACAACAATCGATAATTTCATGCTTAACCCATTGCAAATCGTAGTATCGCATGATTATCTGGTTTTAACTCTATGTTGCTCTTAGAGTAAATTCAGGATATTTCGTTGACCAAACTAGACTTAATTAAATCTCCCGCGAAAACTTCTATAACCAACACTTGAGAAAGTTAAGATCACACTTGAAATGGATAGTTAGAGGAATGGGTCCAGTCCTTGTGGGTTCGACATTCCGGTTCTCTAAAAGAACCACTATATTACTTGCACGACCCATACACTTGCAGGAATTGTCGTCATGTATAAGAATTGCTAGAATAGTGAACACGATAGTAAATAATTACGTACGGAATGACGAATCCTGTTTGGAAAAGATTTTAAGATGAATATGAAAAGTAGAGTTAAAGGTTGTTAACTTAAATGATAAGTGTTACAATTGTTAGTGGATTAGGCAAATGGCTAACAAGATTTACTCTGTTCTAAAGTCGTTTAGCAAATGAGTTATAAATAAAGTTGTTTATGTTCAGTTGTGTTAAGCTAATGAAAGGCCAGTAAAGTGTTAACTTCTTAAGAAATTATTAGAATAGAATATTTTGAGATAGTGGCTCAAGTTAAAGAGAAGTTCTTCATCGTACTTTTTAAACAATTCTCTTTGATTATTTGTTTTAAGAGTTGGATTAAATTTTGCAAGTTTGAAAGGATTTTTTATCTTGGATGTTTCAAAACTGTTTATAATGATGCTAAGCTTTTCTAAGATCCTCATATATTGCAATGTTTCACGCGAGCATTTCCTATATTTTCTAAAGCATGACTATAAGTCTTTATTTATCTTAAGGCAGCCCCTAGACAGTTGCCTAGCGTTTTTATGTAAAGAGCTCCAAGTTTGAGATATGCGAGTTATGTCTTCCTATTCATAAGTTACGTCGAGATATGATATAATGTGCAACGAATGAGGTATGCTCACAATTCTTGATATTAAAGTATGAAAGTCAAACGAGTATAAGCATGAAATAAATGTTAAGATTGTTAATAGAAACTATTAAGTTAAGCTATTCCTCTCTACTCCTCGTGTTAGTATTGCTAAGAGATGTTTAAAATCATGAATATATGTCTACACAGTCTTTATGATATTCCAGTCCTAGGAACTTCCCTCAAATTCATTCACAACATATGTATATATTTAAATTCTAAATGAAAGGCATATATGTGTATGGCATAAGTGTAGTATTTGGTGTCGTGGTAAGATCCTACACATGTTATAGTTATTGAGTCAACATATTTCATTGTTTTCAGTGTACGGATAGTCTATATGAGCTCTATGAGCTCCATTTTTGTGATTGCGATTGAGATTTATTTTTATTTTACCCCGCTGTAGTACATCAGCTAGAGATATATTTATTTTTACCCTTGTGTGATACACCGGCTGGAGATATTTTTATTTTTACCCCGGTGTGGTACACTGGCTGGAGATATTTTTATTTACCCTGGTGTGGTACATCGGTTGGAGATATTTTATTTTACTCTATGTGGTACATCGGATGGAGATATTTTTATTTTACCACGGTGTGATACACCGGCTGGACGAATTTTATATATGGATTTGTGGTTGGTTGGTCACTAGCATTACAGTTATAGTTCTTTCTTGTGCATTTCTTAGATGCATTTTGATCTCATTATAGAGTTATTATAAGGTTTCATTTTCCAAGATTCCAAGTTGTTACTATTCCTTATTCCTGGTTCAGTTATCTTGTGTTCAGTTATATTATAGTGAGTTTTTATCAATTACAGGTTGTAAAGTTCCAGATTATATCTATCCTTTATATTTTTATGTGTTGAGTCAGTTATTATAGGATTGTTTTCTTATGTTTACAGTTTTAGCCTTACATACCAGTACATTTCATACTGACGTCCCTTCGCTTGGGGACCTGTGTTCATGCTGCGGGTGCAGGTAGAGGTCGAGATTGCCAGTTGCAGTAGCAGTTCGTAAGATCTATGGATGTGTTGGTATGCTCCTTTCTTCCTAGAGCTACGACTTAGTTATATATGCTTGAGTTTTGAGATGCAGTTATGGGCAGGTCGGAGCCCTATTCCGACCATCAGATAGTTTACTCTTTAGAGGCTTTTTGGACTTAGTGTGTATAGTGTTATTCAGTTTTTGGCCTCATCGGCTTATTGTTCCTTAGTTTAGCATACTCATTGCCTTGGTTGTATTTCAGTTGTTTACCCTGTATTGTTGAGACCTTATAAGTCCAGTTTATACTCCAGTTGATTGTGACAGGCGGCCTGTATGGCCTAAGTTTTATAGTTACAGATGTTATATAGCCGGCTTTCTCAATTAATCATGATTCAAGTACCAGTTGTGCCCTACCCCAGTTTTGGGGCGTGACAGAGTTGGTATCAGCTTAAAGTCGTGTCCTAGGAAGTCCACAAGTCGTGTCTAGTAGAATCTTACTTGTGGGTATGTTGTGCACCATACTTATAATCAGGAGGCTACAGGGCATTTAGGAATTGTTTCACTTTGTTCATTAATAGATAATGCTATAGAGAAAAGATGTAAGAGGTGTTTGAAATCTAAATCATGCTCATGTTTTAGAATTCACCTGGCGTAAGGTAGATGGCTATGAGATTTATCGGCACTGATGCTTGAAAGGGTCACAGTCGCCCTCCTGTCGATCCGGGAGAAATAGATTATATGCTCGAAGTGAGTTTTGTTTTACTCCTCGTGTTACAGTTCCTCTAGTTCCATTCAAAGCTACCTTGTGAAGGGATTCAGCCCCTCATGTTGTCCTAGTTTCACTAGAGCTAGGAGGAGGTAGAGTTATTGATCCTCCAACACCTTCCGGTATATCAAAGGGATGAGATTTTGAGAAAACATTTCAAATGTTAACCAAAGTAGTGAAGTTTCAAAATCAACAGTTGAAATTAATGGAAGGGTCCAGGTGAAAAACTTTTGAGAGCTCTAGTGCCTGGGAGTTTTGAGCCTAAAACCCCTAGACCTCACGAATCAGTACTTACCATGGGAACTTCGACGGGTTTGAGCTAATCAGTTTTTGTACCTAGAGCAGGGCAATATGAATATTCACGAATATAGTCTCAGGTTTAATTCTTTGACCGATATGCTTTAGATAGGGTGCGGAATATGAGGGATAGAGTATATCAATGGTTTGGGACCCTATCTACTTTGAGAGTTTAGGAATTTCTACCCTTACAGATTTGACTATTTCTCGGATACAAGCATTTACACAAAAGATAGAGGAATCTGATTCACCATCCCCGAGTACCGACAGAGAAGTATAATAAAGTGGGGAGACCAAGTCAACAGGGTTATTTAAGGCCCCGTGTAGTGTTTTAAGGCCCCGGGTGGCTAGACATTCAGTTTCTCCTGGAGATTTAGTTCATTCATTGTCCCTAGATCAGGCTTTAGTTTCTATTATCAAGACCATCAATAATGGGCCATGGTAAAATCAAGGGTAAAAGCACAACTTCAGATTTAACATTGATCTTGTATCTTAAGTGGTGAATGGAAAGTGGTGTTGGAGTTAATCATCTGCCGTGGTAGTGTATAAATTTTCTTATGGTTAGAAACGTTCATCGATTATGTGGTGTTAAGGCATGTCTATATTATGTGAATTAAATAGATTGAGTTGAATAAATATTGTTTGATATGAAGTAACGACTGGAAAGGATATGTTTACGGATATATGGGATGTATGTTTATGACAAAAGAAGAGGATGAGTTAAAGGTGTTATGACATTTGAGGACGAATGTTTCTAATTGGGGGGGGGGGGGATTGTTATACTCCAAAAATTGTTTAGTGATTATTCTATGTTTTTTTTCTATGTTAAGGGAAGTATGGATTATATATTGTTCGTAGATGACATGGGAAATGTGTACGAATGGAAAAGCAAAGTGTATGTGAAGTTTATAAGCTAGGGTCAATTTTAAACAACCATATCTCCCAATATATAATGAACTAGAAGCCCCAAATCCTAAAAAATTAAAGTTCTTTGATTCTAGTTTTCATAACATCAAATGGCACATCAATCGGAGTTCGGAGTAAGAAGTTATAGGTATTTTATGGTGGCACTACTGAGCAGTGACATGGCCACCGCCCTAAAAACGGCCACCGCTCAAACATCTTTATGTTTTATGTTTTGTGTCGTGAGATCTTTTTCAACTTTTCCAGATTTGAGGTGCTCGCTTACCCTCTTAAATCCTCTCTCTTTTCTAGTAGCAAAGCCTATGAAACCAAGAGGAAATTCCTCAAGAAAACACGATCAAATCTCAAGCAAACGTTTATGGAAGTGAAGACAACGTTGTAGTGAAGTTGTTGCTGCCTTGTAGCTTCATTTTGGCATGGTTGTTGCTGCGTGTTTGCTACTATTTCAAGCTAAAGTTATACTACATCTTACTAGGAATTGTTCATAAGAAATAGTAAGTAACTTCCCTCTTTTGAAATCTCTAATAAGTCTATGGAATTTTCGAAGGAAAACTAGAAGAAAGTTATGGTTTGTGTGTTGACTTGTTGTAGTTGTTGTTCTGCTATGTTGCTGCGTTTTGGGAAGAAAGATTGCTTTGTTATTGGGAAGTTATTTGGAGGAAAATACTCCTATTATATCCAAGGATATTCTCATGCAAAGGGAAAGTGTTTTTAATTTCTAAACTTGCCTAAAAATCCTAGCTAAAGCTAGAAGTTGGAGGTTATGTTGGGCTGCCGTTGTTGGTATATTGTTGTTGAAGTTGTGCTCGTTTTTTAAGGTTGGAACAGCTATGTTTAGCTAAGAATATAGTCTATATTTGTGGGAGTTTTTCATGAGAAAAGTGAGGTAATTTCCTACATCTATTTTCCCTCAATGTTGTAGAAACAAGTTGAAATAAGAAATGCTAAGTGTTGCCTTATCTGTTCGTGTTGTGACTACCTATTGATGTAACATTTTTTGATGGATAAATTTGCTTGAAACAGCCTTGTCACTTGGTGATAAACTCAAATAATTTAAGGGGATAGTTTCTGATTGCTGAAATAAAAAAAACGACATAAGAAAGCTCGCCGAAAAAAAGGTATGTAAGGCTCTCTTTATCTATTGATTTTGAAGCAAGAATTCATGCCGAGGATGAATCCGGCATTCCCCTATACCTGAGCTTCTGTAGTAGCATATTATGGTTCTTCCCAGTTTTTAGAATTACTTGGTATTAAGTTGTGTATTCGCTGGAGAGTTGGAACACATGAATATAAAGTGAAGAGGGCAATTGACTTCGATTATGGTCATAGTTGTAAATGGAGTCTGAAGTCCCCTCAGCGTGGGAACTGTGAGCTGGTCCTTCAGATTATGTTATGTATTTGTGGTGTCAAAGTTGTTTCACATTATTGTTGCTAATGAAATTGGTAAACATGGAAAGACGATGAGGCGTGGACGAACGTAATATTTGAAATCGGTTTTAACTCAATAAAGGCTGATGAGGGTAATGAAACGGAATTTCCTTACAATAGTTACCTACCCTCTTATATGCATTTTTAAGGTACCTGGGGCCATGAGAAGGTTCCCCGATCCCTCTCCCTTAAGATAAGTGACTAATTAACGTGTTTCTTAATTAACTGATACGTTAAACTTGGAAAATAAAACTCAAATGGGTAAACTATTGATATTTCAATGGAACCATCTATATGGACAGGTTATACACAATATCTTGATGTTTACAAGTTCTACGAAAATCATTATATATATGTATATATATATATATATGTTTATGCTTACGTTTAAGTTACGCGCTAAAGCGATAAGGATTTCCTTTAGAAATTCATTATATGTTTATTAGAGCTCTTGAGTTATCTAGACCTCCTGAGATTTGCTTAAGGCTTTAAGTAGACACGTCGCATGAGTTGTAGATGTTCAAGGAAATTAACTTAAGTGTAAAAGTTGAAGCGCTAGTAGCAAAGGAGAGTCAAAAGTAAAGGTTAGACCTTTAAGGTAATATGTGAGTTATATGCCCTCTGTCCGTAGTTGATTTCAAGAACCATTGAGGGACGTTAAAACATGAGCAAGACAAAGTTTAAGAGATAAGGTTGGCAATTAGGTAAAAAGGTATGTGCGTTTAATAATAGCTGGAAGAGTGAACATGAGAGTAAATAATTAAGTAGGGAATGAAAATTCCTATTCGGAAAAAAATTTAAGATGAATACGAAAAGTAGAGTTAAAGGTTGTTAACTTAGATGATAAGTGTTATGATTGTTAGTGGGTTAGGCAAATGGCTAGCAAGATTTACACTGTTCTAATGTCTTTTGGCAAAAGAGTTATAAATAAAGTTATTTATGTTCATTTGTGTTAAGCTAATGAAAGGCAAGTAAAGTGTTAACTTCTTATGAAATGATTAGAATTGAATATTTTGAGATAGTGACTCAAGTTAAAGAGAAGTTCTTCATCGTACTTTTTAAACAAATATTTTTTATTATTTGTTCTAAGAGTTTGATTAACTTTATCAAGTTTTAAAGGATTTTTTTTCTTGGATGTTTCTAACTGTTTACAATGCCGCTAAGCTTTTCTAGGCTCCTCATATATTGCAAGGTTTTACACGAGCCTTTCCTATGTTGTCTAAAGCATGACTATAAGTCTTTATTTAACTTGAGGAAGCCCCTAGACAGTTGCCTAGAATTTTTATGTAAAGAGCTCAAAGTTTAAGATATACGAGTTATGTCTTCCTATTCATAAGTTACGCTGAGATGTGATATGATGTGCAACGAATGAGGTATGCTCACAATTCTTGATATGAAAGTATGAAAGTTAAATGAGTACAAGCACGAAATGAGTGTTAAGATTGCTAATAGAAAATGTTAAGTTAAGTTATTCCTCTTTTGCTCCTCATGTTAGTATTGCTAAGAGATGTTTAAAATCATGAACGTGTGTCTACGCAGTCATTATGATATTCCAATCCTAGGAACTTCCCTAGAAATCACTCACAGCATATGTATGTATTTAAATGCTAAAAGAAAGACCTATATGTGTATGGCATAAGTGTAGTATTTGGGGTCGTGGTAAGATACTACACATGTTACAGCTACTAAGTCAGCATATTTCATGGTTGTTAGTATACAGATAGTTTATATGAGCTCTATCTGCCCATTTATGATTGTGATTGAGATTTATTTTTATTTTACCCCGATGTGGTACACCGACTGGAGATATTTTTATTTTAACCTTGGTGTGGTACACCGGCTGGAGATATTTTTATTTTTACCCTAAAGAGGTACACCGACTGGAGATATTTTTATTTTACCCCAGTGTGGTACACCGGTTGGAGATATTTTTATTTTATCCTGCTGTGGTACATCTGGTGGAGATATTTTTATTTTACCACGGTGTGGTACACTGGCTGGACGAATTTTATATATGGATTTTTGGTTAGCTGGTTGCTGGTATAATTGTTATAGTTTCTTTCTTGTGCATTTCTTAATTGCATTTTCATCTCATTATAGAGTTATTATCAGGTTTTGTTTTCCAGGATTCTAGGTTTTTACAATTCCTTATTCCTGGTTCAGTTATCTTGAGTTCACTTATGTTATAGTGATTTGTTATCAATTACAGGTTGCAATGTTCCAGGTTATAGCTATCCTTTATATGTTTATGTGCTTAGTCAGTTATTACAGGATTATTATCTCATGTTTATGGTTTCAGCCTTACGCACCAGTACATTTCATTCATACTGATGTCCCTTCGCTTGGGGACCTGCGTTCGTGTCGCAGGTGCAGTTAAAGGTCGGGATTGCTAGTTGCAGTAGCAGTTTGTGAGATCTATGGATGTGTTGGTATGCTCCTTTCTTCCTGGAGCTAGGGCTTAGTTATATATGCTTGTGTTTTGAGATGCAGTTATGGGTAGGTCAGAGCCTTATTCCGACCATCAGTTTGTTTACTCTTTAGAGGCTTTGAGGACTTAGTGTATATAGTGTTATTTAGTTTGTGGCCTCGTCGGCTTATTATTGCATGGTTTAGCATACTCATTGCCTTGATTGCATTTCAGTTGTTTACCCTGTATTGTTGAGACCTTATGGATCCAGTTTATACTCCAGTTTATTGTGACAGGCAGCCTGAATGGCCAAAGTGTTACAATTACAGATGTCATATAGCCGTCTTTCTCAATTATCATGAATCGAGTGCCAGTTGCAGCCTACCCCAATTTTGGGGTGTGACATGTATCTAGTGGAATGATTTAGCCCTAGTTCTCAGTTTAGTAAAATTTAGAATCTTGCGTGTTGGACTAGTTTCCCTGTAGCTTGATTCTATCAGTTTTGAGATCCCAATATTGTTAGGGTATGTGGAAAATTTAGTTAGATACATATTAGTCCAGTCACAGTCAGATTATTACACTCAGTGTTGTCCAAAAATGTCAGCTGATCTGTTTGACTATAGTCATTTCTTGAGGTGTCAGTGGTGCCTCCCAGTTATCAAATTAGACTCGGTTATTAGATTTTAGTGGTTCTTTATATGGCTATGACACTTCTTGATAAGCATCTTTGACCAATCTTAGAACCCCCATCTTTAAATTTCAGTTTTTTCTTTAAACAGTTATGATGCTTCCAGATAAGCAGCTATGACTATTCTTAGAATACCAGTTACAGAATACGGTCTGATAAGACTTTCAGGGTACTTCCATATAGGTATTCCTGACTTGGTCTTGGACCCCAGTTTTGAGCTATCAGCTTAGTAGTCATTCTAGGACTATCAGTGGGAGTAGGACTTAGCACCGAGTGGATCGGGGTTCCAGCGCACACAAATTCCTGGAACTACGTTGCCATTGTGGGTTATTTTATTTGCCTTATGGCCCCATAGTTGTGATCACCTAGTTCATGCCCTTATAATCTGGCAAGGTATATTGGGTCATCCTGATGAGTGTATACATCGGACTCCATGTCTAGCTCACGTGGTTACACGTCGGTTATAGACTCTCCCACTAGTCAGTTTAGTCTTAGTTAGCTCAGCTCAGAACAGTTTCAGATTACTCAGTTCAGATTAGTTCAGTACAGTAGTTCAGATTAGCATCTCAGATTCAGGGCATGTCTTTGACCATCAGACAGGGTCATTTTGACCATCTCAGTATATTTCAGTATATTCAGTTTCAACTTTTCAGCTTTTCATTGCATGTCATTACAGTGCAGTTATTTTATTCTCCATATTATGTTTTCTCCTACTTACTCAGTACATTCAAAGTATTGACGCATACCTTCTATGTTGTATCATTTTATGATACATCTGCAGGTTCTCAGTCTCAGCACCGTTAGCAGATCTTCTCCAAGAGTTATCAGTTGTGCCAGTAGTGAATCCTCATATTTCAAGGATGATTCAGTTATTTTTCTTTTAGTAGACTTTAGAGTTAGCTGGAGGCTTGTCCCAGCAACTCATTAGATAGATGGCTTTTAGACACAGACACAGCTTCAGATTTTTAGTTTTGTTTTCAGTTGTATAAAGCTTCATGATTTAATTCTTCTTCATAAATGGTTTTTATTATTTTTAAAGCTTCCACTATGATTTTACTCAGATTACCAGTGTTATGATAGACCATGGGTTGACTTGGGGTTACTTGTGACTCCAAGTATTCTGTCTCATCTGGGGTATATACTCGGGTCGTGAAAGTGCAACTCATACCATGATTGTACGACTCGTACTGAGGTCTGTACTTGGTTCTTTTCTGCATTATTTTCACTTCTCTTGCACATTCCAACTCCAATACCTGCTTTCCCTGAAAACAAAGAAAAAGTGCATCATATCTATATAAACACACCTAAGGCCATGCTTATTTTCTCAGTTTTAAGCGTTGAAAGTGTTGCAAACCCACAACACATCAACACCTCAACTTAAGACAACTCTTTTCTCATTTCCTCAAGCAAACTAAATTAAACTATCAAACGACGCTTAACTAGAAAGTAACCTACAAGACCTGCAGCCAACACAACAAAATTTGCACAACAGGCCATTATTAGACATTGACCTCTTTTTTATTCAGACCAACTCAGCCATGCATACATGCAATTACAGCTCATAACATCAGGAATTAAGATACGACATCTAATTATTTGCGTAAAATTGAGCTATCATTAATGTTATTTACACAAACAATTTTCATAACACAATGCATACCATGTACCCTCACAACAAATGAAGTCCCCATAACTCACAGATATATAGAAATATGAAACTCAAGCCTAATCTAGTAAGACTCTCACTCTTACAATGAAGTTTCAAATACTACATGGATACCATAGGCTTTCCCTTATTTGCTCTTCTGTGGTTTTTCAGATAGTTAGGCTAGGATCACTATAGGACTTCTCTCGGCTTATAATGTAGGCTTCAGGTTGGGTATGGTAGATATGGATATAAGTGACTAACCCTCCTTGGCACTACACACCTTGGCTTCACATTACACTTTTTTCCCCTTTCAGCTTTTTCCTCCCTTTTTTCCATTCAAATATAATGTGTGAGTATGGTGTATTATTCATCTCTCTTTTTTTCAACTCTTTTTCTTTTTCTTTTTCTTTTAACAATTAAGCTCATTTTTTCTCTTTTTTTTCTTTTTTATTCACTTTTTCTTTTTACACCACACCTCACTTTTCTTTGACTATTTTTCTTTTCTTTTTCACCTCCTCACAATCAACGGACCTGATTTCTGTGAGTTTACGACAATTTTAATGCTTAAATCTGAAAAAATAGTATGGACTTAGGTATGTTTATATGGATATGAGGTAATTTTATTTTATTTTTAGAAAAAATAGGTGTTGGAGCAAAAATGTGCAAAAGATGCATAAAACTATAGAAAATTAGTCAAGTACAAATCTTAGTACAAGCCGTACCTTAATTGTGCAAGTTGTATTGAGAATCGTGATAAAAATCAAAAGGTTGGAATGAAAGAAAGACAAAGCACGACTCTTAGTACGAGTCGTACGAAGATGGTACGAGCCGTAACCAGAGTCGTGGAAATATTTAGAGAAAATTACACAAGGTAGTCTCTTGGCACGGGTGGAACCCACGGATCATAGCAACCACTTACGACCTGCGACATGAGTTGTGGAGAGCTTCAGTGATTTTTAAAGACTTGTTAGAACTCTAGATGCAACAATCAAGTACGAGTCATAGGAGGAAGGTATGAGGCATACCACAACACTCATAGAAAACTTCAAAAGATGTTAAAGTTCTCAGGGCAAAGCCACAGATGGATTATACGACTCGTAGGACCATGGTACGACTCATACCAGCTGCCAACACTTAGTCAAATCAATAGCAG
The DNA here is from genome assembly GCA_035772735.1 of Datura wrightii. Classification (NCBI taxonomy): domain Eukaryota; kingdom Viridiplantae; phylum Streptophyta; class Magnoliopsida; order Solanales; family Solanaceae; genus Datura; species Datura wrightii. Next base: position 155,005,651 of record JASDFA010000018.1, read on the forward strand.
CCAAGGGATGTACGAGAGGCAGGTACGACCCATACAATCCTATTACAGGTCATAGGATCAGTCGTGAGTCAAGCCGACGCCAAATATGAAAAATTCCTTGTTAGCTTAGGAAAAGATTTCTAATATCTGTATAAATACCTTTTATATTTTATTTTAGTATAAAAACTAGAGAAAAGGTAGTAGAGACGTGTAAAAAGTATTAATTTTGAATTCTTATCAAGTTTTGAAGAGCAATTCTTAGGATCAACACTTGATTTTATTAATTGTTCTTAAGATAGTTCATTGATATTCAAAGTAGGTTTTCTTCCAATTATTGTTGTAAGTATTTAATTATGTGTTTGTCTATGAATGTAAAATATAATCTTAAAAATATGAGAGGCTAGAACGTCCATAACTAGGGTTGTGGAAACCATGATAGATTAATAAAATAGGGTTACACAAAAGTGATTGAAGACCAATGCTAAACACTTGTATAGTATTCCCTTCATCTTTAAAAATTTCTTAACGATGTACAACATTAGGACTTGCCCAAATTCTTTACTTTCTTGAACCTAGAGAAGTAGAGATTAGAAAAAGAGAATTACAACAAAGCCTTGATTTTTATAATCATTGTATGACTAGAGCTACAGTCGCAGGAAAGTTAATTTGGGATAAATTGATAACTGTTAGTTTGAAATCACTCATGAGACCTGACCCGGTGATTGAGTATAGTCATCCAATAGGGACGAACCAATTATTTAAATGAACCCTAGTTATCAGATCTATAAGTAAGCATTAGGATTGATCACATTGTGTATACCCAAAGTAGTTATGAACCCATGGGGAACACTTACCCAAGTTATTTTTAAACCTTGATAACAACCACCATTATAATCTTTTTTTTTAATGTTTTTTTCCTTTGAAACCCCTCAATTTGGAGATAACTTACCAACAAGTTTAAGTACCGACATTAGTCTATATCTTACCTTTGTAATACCCCAAAAGTGCCTAAGATTAGACCAGGGATTTAAAAATGGGAGTTGGCTGAAATTGGGAAAATATTCCCACAGAACGGACAACCCAACGCATCATTTGTCCAACCAACGACCTGTGGGAAGTAGTCGTTGGAAGGTTGGCCTGGTAACAGTGGGAAGTAACGAGCAAAGTAATGACTTGTTGTTCATTACAATGAGCTGTCATGTGAAGTCATGGTGGGAACTGGTTCTCAGCTTAAGGAGAAGTAATGGATCATCCCACGATCCGTCGTGAGGAGTAACGGGTTGTGGTCACCAATCGTGGGAAGGAATAACAACATTCTCCAATCAATGTAATGGAAGGCAACGACGACTCATTGGAAGAATTAACGAGTCGTGGTGAGACTCGTGGGAAGGATTGGTGCAGGTCAGGACAGGGGAAACAACGGATGAATTAACGGGTCGTCACTTGGAACAACAACCCATCCTATCGAGTCATGGGAAGGAATCTAAAAGAATGAAATGAGGCAGTGGATCCAACGGCTCGATACCACGAGTTGTGGTATCATGTAACGACTCGTGGGACTGTCCGTTGGTTCACCCAGTGCAGAATTTTCAAGGATTTTGTTAAGGGAATTTTCTTCATTCCTAAGTCCTAGCGCCTAGCACCGAACATCCCGGCGTTCAAAGGACTACACTTGTATCTCATAACTACGTGCTACCATAGGTTTATAATAATATATTACAATTTTAATGATCCCCTTCTTCGTGATATAACATAATGCATGTCCCACGCCTGGCAAGCCAGGGGAGACTCTGCCCACTTGAGTGAGATAGTTGGGGCATCATGTAAGGCTCTATGATGATGGTGTCGTTATGACGAGTCCTCCCATTGTTCTGCATGTTTTATGCATTTTTATGTTTATGCTATTTGGCTCAAGTGATGATTTAATGATTTTCTCTTATAACTATGATAATGAATGGTTTATGAACGATTTGAAACCTTGATCCTTATGTTATTTTATGATATTTATGATACAAGCATGTGTCCCACTCTTATGATCATTTATGAGTTTTTATGTATTTTTACATGTCCGTTATAATTACCTTGCATACACGATACATTCCACGTACTAACCGCATAATCTATGTTGTACCGTTTTGTAATATAGGCTCCGACCTTCAGATCTAGCACCGTTAGTAGTTCATATCAGATTTTAGCATCCAGCTTCTTGGTGAGTTCTCATTCTCTGAGGACCATATGTTTCAGATGTTGAGGTTTCTTTCAGTTTTTAGTTTTACCGCATTAGTTGGGGATTTTGTCCCATCAACCCATCTACGATAGAGGCTTTCAGTCTATATGTAGTACTCAGTTGTTATGTATTTAGTACGTTCCGCTTACCATGCTATGTTATGTTTATGCTTCTGCTATATCATTACATTAAGTATTCCACTTTAATGATATGGAGATAGATGAATGTTCATCCCGTGGCTCGACTTGGAGTCTCTCATGGCTCTTTGTCCCATATTACAATCTAGGTCTATGTTCGGGTCGTGAAAACCTTATTCCCTAAGTGTTCGACCCCAACCTCTTTGTTTGGTTCTTTATTGACAACGTCCGCTTCATACTTTTCCAAGAAGTGTGAGTTTGAGTGTTATCAACAAGTGGCGTCATTGCCGGGGATTACGGCTAAGATTAGATTAATTGCTTGTATTTAACTTTTGGTTGTTATTTCCTGAATTACGTTTTCTTTTTGTTTTTGGATATCAGTACTCATCAGAGTGGAAACCCCCTGATTCCTTTTGATCTGAAATGTGAAAGAACACTTTGAAGGATGGAGAACCAAGAGTAGAGAAATGCCCATATTAGTGAAGAAGCTAGGCAAGCCGAGCTAGCTCGAAAAGCTGCACTTTAGGATGCAGAGGATGCTCAAGATGAGGTTATCAATGCTGGTCTCCATGAAAAGGACAACAGATGCCAAAGATATTCCCCTGAATTCTTCAATGAGGATGACAAGCACATTGATGAAATCGGGTCAACTGGAGCTATTATACCACCACCATTGCGTGTCGGGGCAAAATTTGACATCACTAGCACCATCATCCAATTATTGAAAACGAAGGGGGTGTTTAGTGGTCACGCAGCTGATGATGCCAACCTACACTTAATGAACTTTATTAGAATATGCAAGGCGTATAGCTTGCCCGGAGTCGGTGTCACGACCCAAATGGAGGCTCGGATTGTAGACACGGGACAAGGGACCCCAAGAGACCCCAAGTCGACCCATGGCATAAGTATTCAACTAACACATTCAATAAACATGAAGAAACTATAAATATATAACACGGCGGAAGTCTCATACAACAGCACATCAGAATAATATTTGAAGCTACACATACATAAGTCTGAAAGCCTCTAATATGAATGAGTTGATGGGAAAACACCCCAACTAACTCAACAATACTGAATCTGAAATATGAAATGAAAACTAAGAGTCTAGTCCTGAAAAGATGAGGACTCACTGATCTTGGGCAGATTTATATGCCCAAGTGATACTCAAACGTATTATTTTCGCCTTGTTCGTGTGCAATATGTATATATTCTCATGTAATTGGTAATAAAATGTGAATTTATACTAACCAACATGATTAGCATTTGTTTTGCAGGAAAATATGATTTTTAGGAGCTAAAATGCAGGTTGGAACTATATCGGAGTTGGACTTGGATACGAGCATAGAGACGACATTGGAATGTGCAGAATATAAGGGCTCCGTGATGGCGCCGTGCCACGCTACCATCGCGGAGGCACACTGCCTGGAGAGGGAATTAATGGACAAATTCCAGTGAAGCCTCGCGACAGCTCCGTGGCACGGAGATAGGCCTACGCGTTGGCCTCCGTGCCACGTTGAGGCTAATTTACCGGGCCCTGGATTTCCAGTGAAGGTCTGCGTCCACGCCGTGTCACGGAGGCAAGGCTCCGCGTTGGCCTCCGTGACATGTTGCTTGTTATTCCGGGAAAAATTTCCCACTAGTATAAATAGCACACTTAGGTTTATTTTAATTAGTTGAGGGCAGTTCAGTTTTAGTTCAGACTTGGTGGAGCAAGGACGTGGGTTAGCAGCACTTGAGGGACGAAAAAGCTAAGAGATTTCTTCTCTTCTTTTCTTCTTTCTATCAATTGTACGTATGATTTACACTTGTTTTAGGATGATCAATCCACAAATGAGTGGCTAATTCTCTTCCTTGCTAAGGTTTTGAACATGTGTAGTGAATTTTGATTGTAAATGATATGGTTTTCTTCTTCTTCTTTCATGTTGTTCTATTAATTCTTGTTCTTACTGCATTAGTTCTTGGCCAACATTAATGTACATCTAAAAAGTCCAATTTCACTCGAGAGAGCAAGAAATTGGAAAGTTGTGAATTAATAGGGTATTGTTCTTAACTTGATTTGGGAAAATTGGGTTTTGATGTGCTTTCCTGATAGAAATATACTTGAAAGCCATATTAGTCAATTTAGGAACCGGAATTGTATTGCTAGGTCGTAAATTGCATTTGATCACAGAAATGTAGACGAATGGTTTATGATTCTTAAGTGAAATTAAATACGAGAGTTTTAATTTCTAGGCTACTGTTCTTGGCTAGCAACATGAGGAAGAGATTAACCGGATTATTATTACAATCGAATTCATTACTTGTTCTTAACCTTGGCATGCTCATATCCATAGTTTAAATTCACGGTAAATAATTGTTAATAGTTTTAGTATATAGTTCACAAACAAAAACTCAATTAACTATTGGTTACGTTGTTGTTAGCATAGTTAGAAGTAAAATAAGAATATAGTATACTTAGGCAATTCTTACATACCCTGAGCCTCCTTGGATCGATACTTGGCTTACTTAGCCACTTTATTACTTGTTTGACCACGTGCACTTGCGTGTCGGTTTATAATATATAATACCAATCGAAATAGCACCGAACAAGTTTTTGGCGCCGTTGTCGGGGAGGCTAGGCAAATTTGTGAAATTGTGTTTAGTGTAAATTTACTGTATTTTTATTTTTATTTTCTTAAGTGTTAACAACTTGGTCTTAGCCTGTATTTTGCAGATTTTGTTTATGTGAACACTGGCAAGGGACAAAGAGCTGGTGGAATCTTACTTACAGCCTGAACGTGAATTTCATAGTCAACGTAGAGAAGCTCTACAAAAGAAGCTGCAGTTGTTCCGACAATCTATTATGGAGCAACAAAATCCACCAGTTGTGAGGGCAGTGTTAGTGCCCGATGAAGCAGCAGCAAGGCCGGTTCGCGAGGTGGCAATCCCACATGCTAACAATGTACATTCTAGCATCCGCAAACCAGAGCCTGGAGGGAGGTTTGAATTAAAGCAGAATATGGTGCAACTCTTGCACACAAGCGGGCAATTTACCGGTCTCCCTCATGAAGATCCACAACAACATCTCCAAAACTTTTTGGAGATAAGTGACACTTATATACCCGCTGGAGTGTCACCTGATTATGTTCGGCTCACCTTATTTCCGTTTTCCTTACTTGGTGAAGCCAAGAGGTGGTTAAAAGCTGAACCACCCAATTCTATATCAATGTGGGATGATCTTGCACGGAAGTTTTTGATTAGATTTTTCCTTTCTGGTAAAACAGCCAGACTTAGAAGTCAAATTCTAAGTTTTAAACAGAGGGAGGGAGAAAATTTATATCAAGCCTGGGAAAGATTTAAATCCATGTTGCGAGACTGTCCTCATCATCATCAGTCCAATGAGGTGTTGGTACACACATTTATTGAGGGTTTGGAACCCCACACTAAAATTCTGTTAGATTCAGCAGCTGGAGGGCAAGCGCTGGAAAAGACCTATGAGGAGCTGTACACTTTGCTCAACCGAATTTCACATGGCAATCCAGAATGGAATGCAGATTCTTCAAGAGGTGGAGCAAGGAAAGCAGCGGGAGTGCTTGAAGTGGATAGGTTTACAGCTATCGCTGCACAGATAGCTGCCTTGCAAAATCAGTTAAACAATCACTTCAGCAATATGAACTTGAACCAGCCTTCAGCTTCAGTCAATGAAGTCCAACAGATGTGGTGTGAAGTGTGTGGTAGTAGTGAGCATTCAGCTGAATGCTGTGGTGCAAATCCTGATTCTGTTAACTTTGTGGGCAATGCACAGAGAAATCAGCAGTAGTTTGGTAGTGGCTACAACTCAAATTGGAGGAACCATCCAAATTTTTCGTGGGGTAGCAACAACCAACAAGGCCAAAGTTCTGGTCAGGGTATGCAGAGAAATCAAGGAGGGCAACAAAACTATCAAGCTCAATTCAGAAATCACAATGCCCCTCCTCCACCACCATCACCGACCATTGAGGTGATGTTCAAGACCATGATTGCTAATCAGGCATAATTGCAGGCTGACTATGTTAAATTGGCAGCCGAAGTGAAGAACAATCAGTTGGCGACCAAGGCTCTTGAATATCAGTTTGGGCAATTTGCTAGTGCCCAAAATACAAGACCTAGAGGAGGACTACCTAGCGACACGGATCCTAATCCAAAGCAGGTTAATGCAGTGACCACGAGGAGTGCCTTACAGTTGAAGGAGGTGGAACCGGAAAGACCGCCTCAAAAGTCAGGAGCAGCAGATGTTGAGGAGGAACAAAGTTCTGATAGGGGGAAGACTAAAGAAGCAGAATCAGAAAGGCCTCCACCCTCGTTCCCTCAACGGCTTAAGAAACACAAGGAGGAGGCGTGTTTCAAGAAATTTATGGAGGTGCTTAAACATGTACATGTTAACTTACCTCTTGTTGATGTCTTGCGGGGAGTGCCAAAGTATGCAAAATATATTAAAGACATCGTGGCTAAAAAAAGTCGTTTGACTGAGTATGCCACGGTGGCTTTAACGGAGGAATGCACTTCCCGAATTCAGAATAGACTGCCCACGAAACTGAAAGACCCTGGAAGTTTTACTATCCAGCTGACTATTGGGCAAAGTATCCGAGCTCGTGGATTATGCGACTTGGGGGCAAGTATAAATCTGATGCCATCTTCGGTGTTCGGAAAGTTAGGTCTAGGGAGTCCTAGACCTACCACAGTAATCTTGCAGCTAGCGGACAGGTCCTTAGCTAAACCGGATGGTATTGTTGAGGATGTGTTAGTGCAAGTGGGCTCCCTCATTTTTCCGGTCGATTTTATTGTTCTGGACTTTGAACCAGATGCTGAAGTCCCATTTATTTTGGGACGTCCCTTTTTGGCAACCGGAAAAGCATTAATTGATGTAGCTGCGGGTCAACTTACAATGCAGGCACATGACAAGATAGAAGTATTTGACCTGTACAAAGCACCCAAGCTCCCGATTGTAAATGAGGAACTCTCGGTGATCAATGTGATTGATCATGGGAATGCTGATATAATGAATGATTCCCGAGAGTTAACAGGAAGGCCACCAGATGAGGTTGAGAACTACTGGGGGGAGGACAAGGATCTTGAAAAATCATCCCTCACCCTAGTAGATAATTGAGCATAATGGACGTCGAGCCGCGACGGTAAACCAGGCGCTGCACGGGAGGCAACCCGTGAAAAGAAAAATATTCTATTTTTCTTCTTTTAGTATAGTGTACATAATTTGTTTTTTTTATTTTTCATTTTTCTTTTTTCTTGATTTCGTACAAATTTTTTTTCATTTTAGTTAGTATTTTTCATGGTAGTTAGGAAAATCTATTAATCTAACCAATTTCGTTTAGTGAGGTGATTTTCAGGTCTAACGGAGAAAAATATGCATGGAAGCGGGAAAAATAAGGCAAGGTATGAAAATAATTTTTATTGAAGAAACAGTGCACTGGGGCGTTGGCTCCGTGTCACGGAGGAGCGGCTCCGCGTTACCCTCCGTGACACGTTGAAGGCAAAATCAGATTTTTTAAAAATTTCCAGAGAGCCAACACGTTGGCTCCGTGTCACGGAGGAGGGGCTCCGCGTTACCCTCCGTGACACGTTGACCTTTATTCAGTGCCGTGTCACACCGGGTTGCCGGGTGACCCGCGTGTTTTTCTTTAATTTAACCCCGATTTTGCCCAATTTTTTCCCATTTCTCTCCTCCTCCGCGACCAAAACACCCAATTCCCCCTCTTCAACCAACATGCCACGCTAATAGGCAAGGAAAACATCAAATTTCTTCGGTTCTTCAACTAAAAGGTATGTTTTCATCGTTTCTCTCAAGTTTTTGGCGATTTTAGTCGAATTTGAGCATGTGAGGTGAAATATATCACCCCAAGTAGCAATTAAACATGATGTTGAATTATTTTGTGATTGAGTATGTTCGGATTGTTGTAATTAGCGTTTGAACTTGTCGATTATGTGAATAATTCAAATTTGATTGTAGAATTGTATTCTAGGGCTTGGGTTGTTGAATTTGACTTGGGAAACTTGATAATTTGATGAATTCAATGCCGGGGTGTGGTTGTAAATTGAGATAAGTCGAGGTAAATATTGTGTGAATGTTGTGGGAAGACGAATTCTCAAATTGTTGGGGAAAATGCGAAAATTGTGTAAATTGGTTTGATTAATTGGATTCGTTTGTATATAGAATATTTTTATCGTTGTTTTTAGTTTTTGTTTTTATTGCTTGTGCGATGGTTGAATTGTTAGCGATAGTAGGATTGGGATTAGCTGTATGAAGTCTGAGTAGTACGCTAAGCGTTATGCTGTCGAAATTTTCGTGATGCACTAAGCAATATGTTGTATAGTTGTTTGTGTTTGGGGTTGTAAATAGAGTAATCCTTGCCGATGTATTGTAAATATAGTTAAGGACTAAGTGTGGGGTAAACTTAGTTTAACCCGACCTTAGCCTAAGTTAACTTGTATTTAGCTTAACTTTGTGCTTGTTTATGTATATTGACAGGTACAATGGCAAGTCGACAGGACAAGGGCAAGGGTGCTTCTACCTCAGGCATCGGACGGAAAAGATTGAGGTTGGGCACTGCAGTCCCAGCTGCACCAGCTGTTCCGCGCGGCCAACGCTGCCAATACGGAACAAGATGGGTAACCGATGAAGGGAAGAAGTGGTACGCGAAACACAAAGAAAACAAGTACTTCCCCGAGGAACATATTGCACGGGAACCACTTGCACAGGAGTTCCCACGTATTGTGTAGAGAATTGAGGCCGCTGGGCTCAGCTTTATCTTTCAGGAGCCCAAGGAGTGCAACCTACATTTGGTCCGGGAATTCTATGCAAACTGGAACCTGGCCATCAGAAGCCACACAATAAAAATCAGAGGGCAGATTGTCACTCTGGAACCCCACCAATTTAATGCCATCGTTGGAGTGCGGGACACAGACGCCCACGTTCTCCGCCAGCTAAACATCACCCCACCGTACGCCGACATCAGACGTACGTTGTGTGGGGCTCGATCCACAGCCTGATGGAGTAGACATAAGGAGAGGGGTTACCACTAGACTCTGCCTTATTTGCAGATGAACAGGGAGGCCAGAATATGGCTGAAGATTGTATGTTCGTGCTTGATCCCGGGAGTTCATATGACGGATGTGACCCAGGACCGTGTCTGCTTGGTGTATGCCCTTATGAAAGGGCTTGAGATTAATATTGGGGCGGTCATTATATCCGCCATGAAGAGAGCCAGACTGCACCAGGGCCACAGATACGGGTTTGGCGGACTCATCACCACCTTCCTCCGAGGCCTCGACATTGAGGAAGAGGCTTTGGACTATATTCCGAAGTTGGAGCGGAGGGCCCTCGATGTGACAAAAACTAAGGCCCCCGACACCACACACGGGCCAGTGCTGACTTTGGGCGAGCGACATGCTCGTGACGATCAGTACATGGCACGTATGTTGGGCATGCAGATGCTGCAACTGCAGATTGGTGGGAGACCAGCCACCGAGGAAGAATTATGGCAGCTGGAGCTGGATTACCCATTTGGTGAGAATGCCAGAGCCTTATGCCGAGTGGGACCAGCCTTTGTGGAGCCGACTGATGACGATGTCCCTACTGATGAGGAGACACGTCGTGAGGACTCCGATGTGGAGTCCGATGACGATGATGGAGCTGACTCAGATATGGGCGACGAGGCAGCAGCACCGGATGAAGAAGTTGAATATTTCGACTGAGCAGGGAGTTCCACCACCCAAAATTTTGTGCTTTGTATTATTGTGAACACTGGGGACAGTGTTCGATTTAAGTGTGGGGTGGGGAGTATCTAGGTGCTGGGACTTGGGCTCTAATTTGCTGTATGTTTTTCCTTGGTTTGTATGTATGTTTGTGCTTTCCCTGTTATGAACTGATTTGTGTTGTAGCTGTATATATTTGTTTGTGTGGTTAATGATGTGTGTTATGAAAAGTTATGGTTGCCAGTGTAAATATTTTGTAAATATTTTTTTATTTGTTTTCTATCGAGATGATCGATATTTTTCAAAAATTTCGCGAGAATATTTTGCACTTGTAAATATTTCCTTTCTATCGAAATGATCGATGTGTTGCAAAATTTTTCGGTGTTTATTTTTTTTGGGTTTCTCGGAGTTTGTTTTCGGTTCTTTTACCGAGAATAGTCCCATTGAACCGATGTCATAGTTAGTGACCGTTCCCTATGATGGATGGATGACGACCGTCTTAAGGGAAATGTAGTCGGTAGGAGTAGGATTTTAATTTGTTTTTAATTTTTCTTTGGTGGATTGCATCAATGAACTGTAGTTGCTTTATGGTTGCAAAAATTTCGTTGCGTGTGTAACTGATGTTCAAAATGTGAAAATGATTCGTTTGAAAGCATGCAATTTGGTAAATATGTTGAGTTACCTAGGCTATAGAATTTGATTCAGTATGATTGAGGCTTAATTTTGAATTCATGTGATTGGCTAATTAGAGAGTCTGTGAATGCATCTTGATTCGAGCATGTGCATGAAGTGTGAAGTGAGGTTTTGGTATTCCATGCTATTGTGAATTGTCTAGAACTTGCCTGGTGTGTATACAAAACGAAATGAAGGAGGTGTAATGTTGGAAAGGATGTAGGCATTTCTTTGTTTTTAACCGATAGTTTCCATTTTTTTTCTTGTCAAATTCTACCTTTTTATATGTTGTATACCCTAGTCAGCCCGTTGAGCCTTTAGCCGATTTCTTTCTTTCTTTTGTCCAAAATTGTATAAACTAAGCTTTATTCCTTCTTTTCATTAGCCTTAAAGTCTATACGAAACTCTTAAGCGCTTACAAAGAAAAGAAAATGTTTCCCAAAGTGTTAAAGAGTGAAAAGAGTGAAAAGAAAAAGAAAAGCAGAGTGAGGAAAGAAAAGATGATGTTGAAGAGGCACTTATTGTAATTAAATGATATTGAGGGTACATGAAAACCCTTTATTTTGTGTCAAGTATGTTTGATGAAATGGGCAGTACGAAAGTAAACCAGCATGAAGGGGAGAAAAAGAGGAAAGAGAGGAACAATGTCCCTGAGTCGATGGGAATGTGTTGAAAAGGCGCTTAAGGATGCTAGCGACTATTATTGGCTAATCCAATATATATACTAGATCCATAGCCCCGTTACAACCCATTAAAGTCCTACGTGATCCTATATTGCATTTCTTTATATTAGTGGAGTAATACACTAAGGGCAAGCCTATGGGTCACGACATGATGCATGTGAATTCTTTTGGGAGAGAGAGTGAAATTAATTTTTATATGCCCCTACTTGAATGTTTGTGTGTTGCATGAACAAAAAGGGGAAGATTCTCTTGAGTTGTGAGGGCACATGTTTGATGAAAGATTGATTTTCGTGTCGGATTTCTTGATTAGCTGATTTGCATGAGTTTGCCGATATCAAGAATCAATCTTAAAGTCTAGGAAGTCTTGATGTATTAAAGGTCATTGTATTGTAAGACCAAGCATGTTTTCGTGATGATTTGCAAAAAATTGAATAATCGGTATGACCGTAGCGTAAATGGTCGCACCATAGTGATGAAGGTTGGGATGTAATTTGCATGAGTTGTGTATGTGTTGTTCGAGGACGAACAAGGATTTAAGTGTGGGGTAAGTGATCTTGGGCAGATTTATATGCCCAAGTGATACTCAAACGTATTATTTTCGCCTTTTTTGTGTGCAATATGTATATATTCTCATGTAATTGGTAATAAAATGTGAATTTATACTAACCAACATGATTAGCATTTGTTTTGCAGGAAAATATGATTTTTAGGAGCTAAAATGCATGTTGGAACTATATCGGAGTTGGACTTGGATGCGAGCATGGAGACGACATTGGAATGTGCAGAATATAAGGGCTCCGCGATGGCGCCGTGCCACGCTACCATCGCGGAGGCACACTGCCTGGAGAGGGAATAAATGGACAAATTCCAGTGAAGCCTCGCGACAGCTCCGTGGCACGGAGATAGGCCTCCGCGTTGGCCTCCGTGCCACGTTGAGGCTAATTTACCGGACCCTGGATTTCCAGTGAAGGTCCGCGTCCACGCCGTGTCACGGAGGCAAGGCTCCGCGTTGGCCTCCGTGACACGTTGCTTGTTATTCCGGGAAAAATTTCCCACTAGTATAAATAGCACACTTAGGTTTATTTTAATTAGTTGAGGGCAGTTCAGTTTTAGTTCAGACTTGGTGGAGCAAGGACGTGGGTTAGCAGCAGTTGAGGGACGAAAAAGCTAAGAGATTTCTTCTCTTCTTTTCTTCTTTCTATCAATTGTACGTATGATTTACACTTGTTTTAGGATGATCAATCCACAAATGAGTGGCTAATTCTCTTCCTTGCTAAGGTTTTGACCATGTGTAGTGATTTTTGATTGTAAATGATATGGTTTTCTTCTTCTTCTTTCATGTTGTTCTATTAATTCTTGTTTTTACTGCATTAGTGCTTGGTCAACATTAATGTACATCTAAAAAGTCCAATTTCACTCGAGATAGCAAGAAATTGGAAAGTTGTGAATTAATAGGGTATTGTTCTTAACTTGATTTGGGAAAATTGGGTTTTGATGTGCTTTCCTGATAGAAATATACTTGAAAGCCGTATTAGTCAATTTAGGAACCGGAATTGTATTGCTAGGTCGTAAATTGCATTTGATCACAGAAATGTAGACGAATGGTTTATGATTCTTAAGTGAAATTAAATACGAGAGTTTTAATTTCTAGGCTACTGTTCTTGGCTAGCAACATGAGGAAGAGATTAACCGGATTATTATTACAATCGAATTCATTACTTGTTCTTAACCTTGGCATGCTCATATCCATAGTTTAAATTCACGGTAAATAATTGTTAATAGTTTTAGTATATAGTTCACAAACAAAAACTCAATTAACGGTTGGTTACGTTGTTGTTAGCATAGTTAGAAGTAAAATAAGAATATAGTATACTTAGGCAATTCTTACATACCCTGAGCCCCCTTGGATCGATACATGGCTTACTTAGCCACTTTATTACTTGTTTGACCACGTGCACTTGCGTGTCAGTTTATAATATATAATACCAATCGAAATAGCACCGAACACTCACCAATCCTGAGCTGATAAGGACTCTGGAAAGCTGATTAAGATTGGGGTTGAAGCTGCGAGCCGGGTCCTCTATTATGAAATGATACAGCATAAAAAGTATGTGGTCAGTACGTCGAATGTACCGAGTATACAAGGTAAGTAAAACCTCTCTAGCAAAGTAAATCATTTAAAACATTTCATACCATATCATAAGCTTTCAAATATAAGTAGATGGGTTACAAGAATTCATTTTGAAATCACAACTTTATCATAACATGACCATGCATAGCTTTATAACGTCATCACTGATTCGAATGATGAAAATCTGAAACATAACATTTATATTGAAAAGCTGAACCATGAGTCAAACCTTACTCTTAGAACATGCATGCGTAAAGTAATCATCATGAGTGATGGATATGCAAATCTGAATGACATAGACAGTGGGAGAATCATCACTTAACCGACATACCACGATAGAGCTTACGTGGTCCAAGCTATCACACTCAAGTGGGTACAGCCGTCTATAACCTTGCTAGGGTGATGGACGATACCATGATTTCGATATCAAGGTAAAGGGCCAATTGGGCCGAGGATAGCTCACAAGGGAGGTCCCAATAACATAATAGTATCAACCTACGTTGGCACATAGTTCTGGGGCATAGGGTGATCGACCCTTAACCCGCTCAGTGCTAGACTCTTCTCCCAAAAACATGCAATGCTCTACATCATATATAACGAGGCTCAACATCATCTATTGGGGAAGCTCAACATCATCTATTGGCGAAGCTCAAGGTGAAATCATGCATAGCCCAATATCGTATGAAATGAAACTCAACATTGTCTATTGATAAAGTTCATAATGAAATCATGCATGGACTCGACATCATAGGAAAATGAAGCTCAACATTGTCTTTGGACAAAGCTCATAATGACATACATCTCAATTATGAATTCATGCACATGGAAGGCTTTATCTCGAAACATACCACAAGCTCAATCATAGATGGGAGCATCTACTTCAAATCATGTGGTAAGCTACATGTAGAAATATTCAACTCAACATACCACAAGCTAGAATTTATGAAAAATTGGGAAACTTCACTTCAAACGATGTGGTAAGCTTATGTCGGGAAAACCATCACTTTAAATCAACATGTGGGCATTTCCCAAAGCTTTATCATACTAGGATCTACTCATTTCATTTTAAAAACAACATCATAATCATGGGTAGCTTTAGAAACATGCTTTTCATAATCAAATTTCAACATCATTATGCATTCGTCATCATTCACTACTTTTATGAACTTTTCATCCATGGGCATTTTAGATTCAATATTTTTGGAAAACAATTTAGAATCTGCCCAAGCTTCATAATCCATCAGTATAAATACAATCTAATCATACCCATGTATAGATATTGAAGAGTCATGAAATTGGGTAAAACCCTATACTTGATCATAGGAGATTTCTCATAATATAATAGAAATTGGGCATGGGTGTGAAAGGAGACACCCACTCATAGCCTTACATACCTAGGATTAGTGGATTCTAACACTCTCCAATTGTCCAATGTAAGATTCCTATGGAAACCTTGAAATTTGGTCTTGAATCGCCTATTCAATACTTCAAACTTGCATGCATAGGAAGAATAACTTGGCGTAGGCTTTTCCCCTCTCAAAACCCCTTAAAACGAGGCTTAAACGAGATAGTATAGGGCCTTAGGAATAGAAAATGACGGAAATGCCCTTATTGAATTCGCTGAAAACTGGTTAGTGGACAAAACAATGGGTGAACCAACGGGCCATTGAAAGATACCACGACCCGTGGTATCTGCCCGTGCTAAGCACTACCCAAACCATATCTCGGATTCAAACCAAGGACGTACAACATGAGTCGTTCTACGGTCCAATGGGTTGTTGAACCAATTGTTGTTTCCTTCTTCCAAATTTATGAACTCCTTCACGACGAGTCTGACCACGACTCGTTGTATCCTACAATGGGTCGTGGTATCCACCCATAGATCCTACTGCCAGACTTCGCCCTTTTACCACTAGTCCTGACAATGGGTCATTGTGACGCCCATTGTTTACACTGTCACCAGGCCTATCCTCTTACCACGGTTGCTAACAACGGCTCATGGTTACATACCAAGAGTCGTTGTTCCTCTCGTCTTGCAACCTTTTTCCCAAATTGCTGCAGTTTTGCATTTTACCTTCCCGGATCTACTCCTAGACAGTTCCGAGGTATTATAATATCTCCTCCTTAGGAAAATTTGTCCTCAAATGTTGGAAACAAGCAGAAAAAGAAACACAAAATTTATCATATATAAAACTGATCATTTTAACCGAAACTGACGGAATGTTTACCTCCAATTCATAATATACAGTTGAACTGAATTCACCAATCATATAAATGAAACTTGTTCACATAATTTAAACATGAATACTAAATAGAGTCTAAGTGCAAAACGGATACCTCAAGATGAAACTAAGCCGGTAGAGAACAAATGTGGGTATCTAGCCATCATATCCATTTCAGCTTCTCACATAGCTCCTTCAACATGTTGATTTCTCCATAATACTTTAACTGAAGCTACACCTTTGTTCTTTAGCCTCCGAACCTGCCAGTCCAATATTTCCACTGGAACTTCCTCATAGGTAAGACTGTCTTTTACCCCAATGCTGTCCATCGGGACAATTATGGCTGGATCACCCAAACACTTCTTCAAAAGCAATACATGAAACACTGGATGTACGAAAGATAATTCTGAAGGCAACTCCAACTCATATGCCACCTTACTAACCTGTTTCACTATCCGGTAGGGACCAACATAGCGGGGACTGAGTTTCCCTTTCTTATCGAATGGCATGACTCCCTTCTTGGGAGATACCTTTAGAAATACCCAATTGTCCACCTCAAACTCCAGATCCCTTCTTCGCACATCAGCATATGATTTCTGAAGACTCTGAGTGGCCTTCAGCCTATCCCTTATCAACTGAACCCTTACCATGGCCTCATGAAATGAATCAGGCCCTATCATAGCGGCTTCCCCAACTTCAATCCATTCGACGGGTGATCTACACCTCCGCCCATAAAGAGCCTCGAACGGTGCCATCTGAATGCTACAGTGATAGTTGTTATTGTATTAAAACTCGATGAAGGGAAAATGATCACCCAACTACCCTTAAAGTCCATCACGCATGCCCTAAATATATCCTCGAGGGTCTTGATTATTCGTTATTCCTGGCCATCTGTTTGCGGATGAAAGGATGTATTGAGCTTAACTTGAGTCCCAATCCCTTTCTAAAAAGAACGCCAGAATTGGGAGGTAAACTGAGTACCTCGGTCTAAAATAATGGATAAGGGCACTCCATGAAGAAGAACCAACTCCCGAATATATAATTTGGCATAATCATCCGCTAAATTTGTGGTCTTGACCGGTAGGAAGTGTGCATCCTTGGTTAAACCTGTCAACCACCACCCAAATGGAGTCGTACTGTTGGCAAGTACGAGGTAGAATAGTAATGAAATCCATGTTAATATCTTCCCACTTCCAAGTGTGAATGCTAATATCCTGAAGTACGCCTCCCGGCCTTTGATGTTCGATCTTCACTTGCTGACAGTTTGGACATTTGGCTACGAACTCTACAGTATCCTTCTTCATACCATCCTACCAATAGATTTCTCGCAAGTCCCGGTACATCTTCGTGGATCCTGGATGGATAGAATATCTGGTACCATGTGCCTCATGCAATATCCGAACTCTCAAATCATCAACATCTGGGACACATAGACGACCCTGGCATCGTAGCACACCATATGCCCCTTGGGAGAAAACCTCCACCTTTTGACTCCGCACCGCTTTCTTCAGCTTTCTCAAAATCGAGTCCTTATCTTGCCTAGATTTAACATCAACCACAAAGGACGATTCTAACCCATTTTTCACAACAACGCCACCATCGGTCAAGTCGATCAATCTAACCACCAACCTTGCAAGTCTATGGACATCTCTCACCAACTCCTTCTTTCCCTCATCCACGTGGAACACACTTTTCATAGAGAGCCTACTAAGTGCATCAGCGACCACATTAGCCTTGTCCCGGTGGTAAAGGACACTCATGTTGTAGTCCTTTAGTAACTCCAACCACCTCCTTTGTCGAAGATTGAGATCTTTCTACATGAACACATATTGCAGTATCTTGTGATCCGTGAACACATCCACGTGGACCCCATACAAGTAATACTGCCATATCTTCAACGCAAACACCACTGCAGCCAACTCAAGAACATGGGTCGGGTAATTCTGTTCAGGAACTTTCAGCTATCTTGAGCCATATGCTATTGCTTTCCCATGCTGCATTAACACACCCCCGAGTCCAACTCACGAAGCATCACAACACACTACAAAGACATTCATACCCTCGGGTAGAGTCAACACTAGTGCTGAAGTGAGTTGGATCTTCAATTCCTAGAAGCTTTTCTCAAAAGCCTCCGACCATTGGAACTTTACCTTCTTCTGAGTCAATCTAGCCAATGGGGCTGCAATGGATGAAAAGCCCTCAACGAATCTCCGATAATATCCCACTAAGCCTAAAAAGCTCCTGATATCTAACGGATTCACTGGTTTGGGCTAATTCTTTATCGCATCAATGTTTTGAGAATCTACTCTTATACTCTCATTTGACACCACATGGCCTAGAAATGCCAGAGAGTCCAACCAAAACTGGCATTTGTTCAACATTTCATACAACTGTTCATCCTTGAGGTCTGAAGCACTACTCTCAAATGAGCGGCACGCTCCTCCTCGCTCAGAGAGTATATGAGGATATCATCGATAAATACAATCATGAACATGTCTAGATATGTCTTGAACACCCTGTTCATTAGATCCATAAAAGCTGCAGGGGCATTGGATAGTCAAAAAGACATAACAACAAATTCACAGTGACCATACTGAGTCCGAAAGAAGTTTTCGGAATGTCACCCTCCCAAATCCTAAGCTGGCGATATCGGATCTGAGGTCAATCTTGGAGAAACGCTTGGCACCCTGAAGCTGGTCAAAAAAATCATCAATCCTAGGTAAAGGATATCTGTTCTTGACGATAACCTTATCCAATTTTCAATAATCAATGCACATGCGAAGGGAACTGTCGTTCTTTCGAACAAATAACACTCGATGCACCCTAAGGAGATTTACTCGGCCTAATAAAGCCCTTATCTAACAAATCTTGCAACTGATCCTTCAACTCCTTTAACTCAGCTGGAGCCATTCCGTAGGGTGGAATAGATATAAGCTGCGTGCCGAGATGAAGATCTATACCGAAATCAATCTCCCGCTCAGGATGTACACTTGGAAAATCTCAGGAAAGACCTCTGGGTACTCACATTCTACTGGAACTGGCTAAATGGTCGAGATCTCGGAATCTACTTCCTTAACCCTAACTAGATGGTAGGAACAACCCTTAGAAATCATCTTTCTGGCCTTAAGGTAGGAAATGAATCGCCCTACAGGCATAGCTGAACTACCCTTCCATTCTAAGACTGGCTCACCCGGAAATCTGTACTCTATTGGTCGGGTCCTACAATTAACTGAAGCATAGCATGCAAATAGCCAATCTATGCCGAGAATAACATCGAAATCGGTCGTGGATAACTCTATCAAATGTACTGAGATGACCTTATGAAGAACTGAGACCGGGCAATCTCTATACACCCATCTAGCTATAACTAAGTCACCTACTGGAGAAGAAACTGAGAAGGGCTCTAATAAGAAATTGGAATGACTCCGAAGCTACTGGATATATATGGTGTCACAAAAGATAGGGTAGCCCCAGAATCTAAAAAAGAATACACATCAACATGAGTTTATTGGTGACCACATCTGGTGAGGCCTCCTGCACCTGACGAGTGGCTAAGACGTAGAATCTATTCTGGCATTGCCCGCCAGCTATGCTAGTGGATGCCCCCTGATGTGCTATGTGCGGGGGAGGGGCTGCTAAAGTAGAAGCTGGGCCTCGACCCCCAACCTGGTCCTGTCTCGCAGCTGGATAATCTTTGAGAATATGTCAAGGCTACCCACATCCAAAACAAGCTCCTGACCCTGCCAAGCACTGGCCTGTGTGTCCTCCTCCACACTTACGACAAGCTGGAATGCTAGAATCTATGGGTCTACTACTATGACCCCTCGAGCCTGACGCTCGCCCCCTCTGATCATGTCTGGGCCTCGATGGCACACTTGGAACTTAAGATGCTGGGGCTGATGATCTCTTATGGGTCTGCTGTCGATGCCCATAGCCGGAACTCTGCTAAGAGTATCTTTGATCCTCAATCCTGGCCCTTTTGGCCTCCCTCTCCCTCAAATGTGCCGCCTCCATCTACTGAGCGTGCAACACAATGCGAGGGAAGTCCATGTCCTAATGGAGCGTAGCTGTCCTGTAGTCCTTGTCCAAATATCCTACTATACCACGTACAAATCTGCTCACCCGCGCCTGCTGGTCGGCCACTATCTCCGGGGCATACTTAGATAGGCGGGTGAACTCAAGGGCAACTCCTGAACAGTCATCCTTCCTTGCTTTAGATTCACAAATTTAGCTGCCTTTAATTCCCTCATCTCTCGAGGGAAGAATCGATCTAGGAATGCAACCTGAAACTCCTTCCATGTGATCGGAACTGCTCCTGCGAGCCTGTTGTCCTTCCATTGGCAAAACCAGATATGCGCAAACCCCTTCAACTAGTAGGAGGCCAACTCTGCTCACTCAACACTACTCACCCTTATAACCTGGGTGATCTTGACAATATCATCAATGAAATCATGTGGGTCCTCATATACCTTGGACCCCAGAAACTCCTGCGGGTTCATCCTCAAGAAGTCCCTGACTCGAGCCATTGCCCCATTGCCATTTTCCAGAACATGCACAGCGGCCTGCTGGTTTACCTGAGAGGTCAAGGCCTGCAGAAGCATCTAAATGACAGCTCAAAACTCAGCATGAGCGACTGGCTCTAGTGTCTAAGGCTCCTGAACTGGTGGGACTGGTTGATGCTCTTAACCGTCACAATCCTCATGGTCTACACCACCTCTATTCCTCCTTCCATTCATCCTTCGAGGTGCCATGATTCTACAATCACAAATAGGACAAATTAGAAGGATAGAAAGGCTTTTCATCGCACGACATAGATCATGAAAGTAGGAAACATTTCCTAAACATCTAGTAGCCTCTTCATCATAGGTGTGCCATGTTTCACATGCATGAAAAAGACTCTACCTAACGTGGCTTTCATACTCCCTAGGACACATCAAGCTCTATGGCTCTGATACCAAGTTAGTCACCACCTGAACAAAGGACCGAATCATAGAAACGGGACAGGGACCCTGAGAGACCCCAAGTCGACCAATGGCATAAGCATTCAACTAACTCATTCAATAAACATGAAGAAACTATAAATATATAACTCAGTGGAAGTCTCATACAACAACACATCTGAATAATATCTGAAGCTACACATACATAAGTCTGAAAGCCTCTAATCTGAATGAGTTGATGGGACAAGACCCCAACTAACCTAGTGATACTGAATCTAATATATTAAAGGAAAACTGAGAGTCTAGTCTTGGAAAAATGAGGACTCACCAATCCTGAGCTGATAAGGACTCTAGAAAGCTAATTAAGATTGGGGTTGAAGTTGCGAGCTGGGTCTTGTATCATGAAACGATACAACATAGAAAGTATGTGGTCAATACATCGAATTTACTGACTATGTAAGTTAAGTAAAACTACTCTAGCAAAGTAAATCATTTAAAACATTTCATACCATATCATAAGCTTTCAAATATAAGTACATGGGTTACAAGCATTCATTTTGAAATCTCAATTTTATCATAACATGACCACGCATAGCTTTATAATATCATGACTGATTCGAATGACTCAAAGCTAAAATCAAACATTTATATTGAAAAGCTGAACAATTAGTAAAACCATACTCTAAGAACATGCATGCATAAAGTAATCATCATCAATGATGGATATGCAAATCTGAATGATATAGATAGTGGGAGACTCGTCACTTAACCGACATACCACAATAGAGCTTAAGTGATCCCAACTATTACAGTCAAGTGGGTAGAGCCATCCATACCCTTGCCAGGGTGATGGAAGATACCATGATATCGATATCAAGCTGAAGGGCCAACTTAGCTGGGGATAGCTCATAAGGGAGGTCCCAATAATATAATAGTATCATGCTATGTTGACTCGTAGTTCTGGGCATAGGGTGATCGACCCTTAACCCGCTCGGTGCTAGACTCTTCTCCCAAAAACATGAAATGCTCTACATCGTATATAAAGAAGCTCAACATCATCTATTGATGAAGCTCAACATTGTCTATTGACGAAGCTCAAGATGAAATCATGCATAGCCCAACATCATATGAAACGAAGCCTAACATTTTCTATTTACAAAGATCATAATGAAATCATGCATGGACTCGACATCATATTAAAATGAATCTCAACATTGTCTATCGACAAAGCTCATAATGACATACATCTCAATTATGAATTCGCGCACATGGAAGTCTTTATTTCAAAAAATACAACAAGCTCAATCATGAGTAGGAGCATCTACTCCGAATCATGTGGTAAGCTACATGTAGAAATATACAAATCAACATACACAAACTAGAATTTATGAAAATTTGGGAAACTTCACTTCAAACAATGTGGTAAGCTTTTGTCGAGAAAACCATCACTTTAAATCAGCATGTGGGCATTGCCCAAAGCTTTATCATACTAGGATCTACTCATTTCATTTTGAAAACAACATCACAATCATGGGTAGCTTTAGAAACATTCTTTTAATCATCAAATTTCAACATCATTATGCATTTATCATCATTCACTACTTTTATGAACTTCTCATCCATGGGCATTTTAGATTCAAGATTTTTGGAAAACAATTTTTGTATTGAAAATAATTTAAAATCTTCCCAAGCTTCATAATCCATCAATATAAATACAATCTAATCATACCCATGTATAGATATTGAAGAGTCAAGCAATTGGGTAAAACCACATACTTGATCGTAGGTGATTTCTCATAATTTAATATAAATTGGGAATGGGTGTGAAAGGAGACTCCCAATCATAGCCTTACATACCTGGGATTAGTGGATTCTAATACTCTCCAATTTCCCAAGGTAAGATCCCAATGGAAACCTTGAAATTTTGCCTTGAATCACCTCGTCAATCCTTCAAACTTTCATGCACGGGAAGAATAACTTAGAGTAGGATTTTCCCCTCTCAAAACCCCTCAAAACAAGCCTTAAACGATGTAGTATAGAGCCTTAAGATCAGAAAATGATGGAAATGCGCTTATTGAATTTGTTGAAAACTAGTCACTAGACCAAACAACGGATGAACCAACAGGTTGTTGGAAGATACCACGACCCGTGGTATCTACCCGTGTTAAGCACTACGCCGACCATATCACGGATTCAAACCACGGATGTATAGGACGAGTCATTCTAGGGTCCAACGGGTCATTGAACCAGTCATTATTTCCTTCTTCTGAATTTCTGAACTCCTTCACGACGAGTCTCACCACGACTTATTATATCCTGCAGCAGGTCGTGGTATCCATCCGTCAATCCTACTGCCAGACTTTTCCCTTTTACCATGACTCCTGACAACGGGTCGTTGTGATGTCCGTTGTCTACACTGTCACCAGACTAGCCTCTTACCACGGCTTCTTACAACAGCTCGTGGTTACATATCACGAGTCGTTATTCCTCTCGTCCTGGAACCTTTTTGCCAAATTTCTGCAGTTTTGCATTTTAGCTTCCTGGGTCTACTCCTAGACACTTTCGGGGTATTTAGTTAGCCAGGATGCTATAAGTCTAAGACTCTTCCCCTTTTCTCTATCTGGGGAGGCCACTTTTTGGTTATTGGAGTTGCCCAATGACTCCATTACCAACTAGAGGGAGCTCAAGCAAGCTTTTCTAGAGAGATTCTTTCCACCCTCCAGGATGCTGTAGCTTAAGGATGAAATCAATAATTTCTGGATGACTGATGACTGAGGCACTTCATGAAACCTAGTTGAGGTTCAAGAAGAAGTTTACCAAATGCCCGAACCATAAAATTCCTGATGACAGTTTGTTAGAGATTTTTTCCAGATCATTGAAAAATAGTACTAAAGTTGTAGCAGACACAGTGGTGGGAGAAGCACTGATGAGCCCACCTAGGTGCAACTTGCCACTATTCTAGACAGAGTGACCAAAACAAAAAGAGCATGGCACACCTAGAAAGTTGAAGCAGCGGCTGGTACATATGATAATTGTTTGACTGCAGACCAACAAAGGAAGAAGGAAGAACGTGAGGAGGAATTGGCTCATATGCGCACATCAGTAGACCTTCTCACGAAGCATATAATGAGCACTGGAGCCAAAGAAGTTAATGCAGTGGGAACACAGGGACAGGAGCCAGGGCCTAAGCACTAGATTTCAAGGAAGAGGCAAACTTCTTAGACAACCAGGTGGAAGGTTTCTGAGCCAACACCCCAGGGACTGGATAAGACACCTGGCGCTAATGTTCTGGAAACCAAGATCAGAACCAATACAGAGACAATTACAAAATGGGTATAGAGACAGAGTCTGAGGTCGTGAGCGCGAGGGAGAATAGAGAAGGAATGACGGTTACTGCAACGACGAAGTGATGTGCTGTGAGTGTACAGCACTTTCAACGCTTAAAATTGAGAAAATAGCATGGACTTAGGTATGATTATATGGATATTAGGCACTTTTACTTTTATTCCAGGTAAAATAAGTGTTGGAGCAAAGATGTGCAAAAGAATCCTTAAAATGCAGAAAATCAGCCAAAGTAAAAGTCTTAGTATGAGTCGCGCTTGTTTGTACGAGCCATACTGAGAACCATGATGAAAGTCAGAAGGCTGAAGTAAGAGGAAGGCAACATATGACTCTAAATATGAGTCTTACCAAGATGGTATGAGCCATACCAAGATGGTAAGAGTTGTAACTAGAGTCGTGCAATTATTCAGAGGAAATTGCACAAAGGCAGACTCTTGGTATGGAGATGGAGTCACATATCGTAACACCAACATAGTAACCATACCATGATCCATGGTGAACTTCAAAAGATTTTTCAATACTTAGAAGAACTTAAGACACAATAGGAAGTACGTGTTGTAGGAAGAAAGTATGAGTAATACCACAACAGTCGTGGAGAATTTTAAGAAGATTTCGGAGTTCTCAAGGCCAAATCACGGAAGCATTATATGACTCGTAGGATACAGGTACGAGCCGTACCATCCTGCCAACACTTAGACAAATCTGTAGAAGCCAAGGAGTTACAAGAAGTAGGTACGACCCGTACAATCCTGCTACAGGACGTAGCTCCAGTCGTGACACAGTCGGCACTAGATATGAAAAATCCCTGTTAGCTTAGGAAAATGTTTCTAATGTCTGTATAAATAGCTTTTATGTTTTATTTTAGTTATAGAAGGATAGAACCAAAGAAGTATACGTGTGAAGATTAATTTTTGTGAATTTTTATCAAGTTTTATGGAGCAATTCTTGGGATAAAATTCTTGAATTTCTACATTGTCCTCGAGATTGTTCTTTGATTTTCAAATCTGGTTTTCTTCCAATCGTTGTTGTAAGTATTTAATTATATGTTTATATATGAATACAAATCATAATCTTACAACCACGGGAGGCAAAAAACTCCACAACTAGGGGTTGTGAGAACCATGGTGGATTAACGAAATAGGGTTACACAAAAGTGATTCAAAATTAATTTTAAATGCTTGTATTGTAATCTATTCATCTTTAAATATTTTTTAATACTGTACAATGTTAGGACTTGCCCAAATTCTTTACTTGCTTGAACATAGAGAAGTATAGATAGGAAAAGAGAATTACAACAAAGCATTGGTCTTTACGATCATTGTATTAGCTTGAGTTGTGGTCGCAGGATAGTTAAATTTGGAACATATTGATAACGGTTAGTTTGTAATTGCTCATGAGACCTGACCCGGTGATTGAGTAAAGTCATCCAATAGGGATGAACCAGTTGTTTGGATGAATCTTAGTAATCTGTTCTACAAGTAAGCATTGGGATTGATCACATGTGTACACCCGAAGTAGTTATGAACCCATGGGGAACACTTACCCTAGTTGTTTGCAAATCTTGATTTAAATCACAATTACAATCTTTCTTAAAGATTATTTTTCTTTGAAACCCACAATTTGGAGGTAACTTACCCACAAGTTTAAGTACTGGCATTAGTCTAGATCTTACCTTATTATATGTTGGTTCGACCCCAACCTCTTAGTTGGGTTCTTTATTGACAAAGTCCACTTCATACTTTGTCAGGAAGTATGAGTTTGAGCACGCTTTCTTTTATATAATTTTTATTTGAAACCCCTAATTTTTAGATAACTTATCAACAAGTTTATGTACCGGCATTAGTCTAGATTTTACCTTATTCCTTGTGGGTTTGACCCCAACCACTTAGTTGGATTCTTTATTAACAATGACCGCATCATACTTTGTTAGGATGTGTGAATTTGAGCGCTTCATAAGCTCAAACTCACACTTCTTGACAAAGTACGAAGTGGTCATTGTCAATAACGAACCCAACTAAGAGGTTGGGGTCGACCCCACATGGAATAAGGTATGATCTGGACTAATGAAGGTACTTAAACTTGTTGGTAAGTTATCTCCAAATTGGGGGTTTCAAAGAAACACAATATTAATGCAAGATTATAATTGTAATTTAGATAAAGATTTACAAACAACTAGGGTAAGTGTTGCCATGGGTTTATAACTACTTCGAGTGTACACACATGATCAATCCCAATGCTTACTTGTAGAACTGATAACTAGAGTTCATCCAAACGACTTTTCCATTCCTATTGGATAACTTCACTCAATCACCGGGTCAGGTTTCGTGAGCGATTTCAAACTAACCGTTATCAATATGTTCCAAATTTAACTATCCTGCAACCACAGCTCAAGTTAATACAATGATCATAAAGACCAAGGCTTTGTTGTAATCTATTTTCCTAATCTCTACTTCTCTTGGTTCAAGCAAGTAAAGAATTTGGGAAAGTCCTAATATTGTACACTGTTAAGAAAAGCTTAAACATGAAAGAATACAATACAAGCATTTAGCATTGGATTTGAATCACTTTTGTGTAATCCTATTTTGTTAATCCACCATGGTTCCCACAACCCCTAGTTGTGGAGGTTTTAACCTCTCATGGTTGTAAGATTAGGATTTGCATTCATACACAAAAACATAACTAAATACTTACAGCAACAATTGGAAGAAAAGTAGATTCGAATATCAAAGAACAACCTCAAGAACAATGTAGATTCAAGAATTTTATCCCAAGAATTGCACCTCAAAAACTTGATAAAAATTCACAAAAATTATTCTTCACACGTCTACTTCTTCAGTTTTGTCCTTCTCTAACTAAAATAAAATGTAAAAGCTACTTATACAGATGTTAAAAACATTTTCCTAAGCTAATAGGGAATTTTTCATATATGGTGCCGACATGTCATGACTAGACCTACGACCCGTAGCAGGATTGTATGGGTCATACCTGCTTCTCATAAGTCCTCGACTGCTACAGATTTTGCTAAGTGTTGGCAGGCTAGTACGACTCATATCTCCATCCTACAAGTCGCACAATGCTTCCGTGTCTTGGCCTTGAGAACTCTGAGATCTTCTGAAATTCTCCATGAGTGTTGTGGTACGAGTCATACCTTCTTCCTACAACTCATACTATCTGTTATGTCTGAAGTTCTACCAAGTGTTGAAGAACCTTCTGAAGTTCACCATGGCTCATGGTATAGTTCCTATGTCAGTGTTACGATCCATGATTTCATTCATAGTAAGAGTCTTCCTTTGTGCAATTTCCTCTGAACAATTCTACGACTCCAGTTATGACTCGTAACATCTTGGTACAGCTCGTACGGAGAGTTATATGTTTCCTTCCTCTTACTTCAGTCTTTTGACTTTTATCACGATTCTCAGTACCGCTCATACAAACAAGGTACAACTCATACTGAGACTTGTACTTTGGTTGATTTTCTGCATTTTAAGGCTTCTGTTACACATATTTTCTTCAACTCTTATTTTCCCTGAAATCAAAGTAAAAGTGTCACATATCCATATAAACATACCTAAGTTTGTGCTATTTTCTCAGTTTTAAGCATTGAAAATGTTGTAAACTCACATCACATCAACACTCTTAACTTAAGATTTTTGCATGTCCTCAGGCAAAGAAAATAAAAACTAAACATGACGCTTAACTAGAAAATAGACCTAGGATACTATAGCCAACATCAAACAAAATTTGCACTATTAACTCAACAAAGCTTTTGGCCCTTTTTCCATGAACCAAATCAGTACATGCACTACAAGCAACCATAAAACATGATAAATAGGGATCAGCATATGTCATCTAGCTATTAACGGATAATCAAATCATCACCAATGCTTTTTACACAGTGTATTGGTAGAGTTAAACACAAACTATGTACCCTCACAGTAAATGAAGTCCCCCACTCATAGATATGGTAAAATATGAAACATGGGATTGATTAAGCAAGACTATCACTCTCATAAAGAAGTTTCAAGTACTGCATATCGGATACCATAGGCTTGACCTTATTCTCTGTACTTCGGTTGGTCAGATGTCAGGCTAGGATCACTATAGGACTTACTTTGGCTTGTAATGTAGGCTTTTGGGCTGGGTAGGATAGATATGGGATCTTTTTAAGTGACTAAACCCTTCCTTGGCACTACATACATGTGGCTCCATTTTTTCACTTTTTCTCCCTTTTTGATTCTTTCACTTTTTCACCCTTTTTATGCACTAGTATGAGTGTGGTGTGTTTCGTCAAGCTTTTCATGCATCATTCGCTTTTTGAATTTTCTTTTTCAATTTTTCTTTTATTTTTCTTTTTCTTTTGTCACACCACACCTCATTTTTCACTTTTTTTTCTTTTCTCTCGCTTTTTCACCTTTCCACTATTCATGCACCTCTGCTCTAGCCACCCTCAACTTAGGCATTTTTCCTATGTTGAGGTTCACAATATCCTAGGAGAGACCATGGAAAAAACAGGTTCATTATAAAAATGGGTATGGTTAATTGGTTAATCAAAGAAAAATAGTCTATTTAAGGCTCAAAAATTTTGATCAAGGGAATCATATCATTTTTTATAGGGCCATTTAAGCTAAAATGGGCTAAACAATAATTTCCTACGATCCTTTCCTAACCAACAATCCTAAAAACTATCCAAAGACCAACTAGGCAAGTTCTAGATCCTTTATGTAGTATTGAACTAGGTGTTAGACCTCACTCGCTCATGGTACATGTCTTTCATTCACTCTAGCAGTCCGATTGATTCATGGCTTAACAAAACCTACACATGTTAATGTACTAAATGACATAAAGAGACCCAGAGAAATCATGCATGCAATCACAAATACACAACTAATTATCAAAAATTTTAAACAGGGCCAATTTTTCTAAACTTCAAAACTAGTGCACTTTATTGGTTGAGTACTCCAAAGCTACTTTCTAATTAAACAAGAACAAAAAAACAAGATAAAATCCTAAACATGTTGTCTCTACTAGATAGCATGCCCGAGGAAAAAGAAACACGACAAGAAAAACTCTCAAATGAATATCCAAAAACAAGTACACCCCCCTCTTAAAAATATTCTTTGTCCCCAAAGCAATCAAGAATGTAAAAACTAGGAGAGGGAAATACCTGTGGCTACTCAAACTTCACCATCCATTCGTGGGTTTGCTCTCTTGCAGTACCTGATTTAACATCATGACACGATGCAGATCTCTTCATCACTCAGAATTCATCAAGAAACTTGGACTCATCCTCCACTGTGTTAAATGCTTGGCTTTGCCGAAAGGAGCCCTGGATGAGACAAAACAAAACAAACAAAAATGTAAAAGAGGAAATAATAACCAAAAGTTAAATACAACAATTAATCTAATCTTAGTCGTATTCCCTGGCAACGGTGCCACTTTTTGATAACGCTCAAACTAAAACTTTTTGACAAAGTATGAAGTGATCATTGTCACCGAGCAGGATTATACATGCCTACGAATGCACGTGAGGGGAAGGCTGGACAATCAAAGATGGAGAGCCTGATGGCTAGATGCTAAAGAAGGATAGATTCACAAATGATCAACTGAAAGACATCCGTAGTGATCTATCGAGCTTAGGTCAAAGAGTTGAGTCATATGTTAGGGCCATCAGGCAGATTGAACAACAGCTAGGGCAATTGTCATCATCCACGAACCCTATGCAAAAAGGTACACTACCTAGCAACACAATCTAAAATTAGAAGAATGATGGTTCACTTCATGGCTGTGATGACTAGTGATCTTGGACAAATTTATATGCCCAAGTGATACTTAAATATGTCATTTTAGCCTTGTTTGTCTAGAAATATTGATACATTCTCATGTGATTGTTAATAAAATGTGAATATACTAACCAACATGATTAGCATTGTTTTGCAGGTAAAATGTAATTTTGGGAAGCTAAAATGCGTGTTGGGAGAGATCGGGGTTGGACTCGGATGTTAGCAAAGGACAAGGCACTGGAAGGCACAAAATAAAGAGGCTCTGCGATGGAGCCGTGTCACGTTGCCATCGCGGAGGCCTTCTACCTGGCTAGGGAATTTTTGGCAATTTCCAGTGAGGGTGCGCGTTGGGTCCGTGGCACGGTGACCTAGCTCCGCGTTGCATGCCGTGCCACGTTGGGCCTTATTACCTGGACACCCAATTTCCAGTGAGGGTCCACGTCAGTGGCGTGTCACGGAGGCAGTGCTCCGCGATGCACTCTGTGACACATTGCTTGTTATTCCGGGAAAAATTCCCACTAGTATAAATAGAACACTTAGGTTCATTTTTAATTATTCTGACTTGGTAGAGCAAGAACGTGGGTTACAGGCAGTTGAGGGGACAAAATTATCAGGGTTTTTCTCTATCTCCTTCTTCTTTCATTCAATTGCTTGTGTGTTTAACACTCATTTAACGATGTTTAATCCACAAATGAGTGGCTAATTCCTCTTCTTGCTGAGGTTAAGAACAATTGTATTGAAATGTAATTGTTGATCAATTTGGTTTTTAATCTTTTCTTCCATGGTTGTTCTATTGATTCTTGTTCTTACTGCATTAATGTGTGGCCTATATTAATGTACATCTAAAAAGTCCGATTTCACTCGAGAGAGCAAGAAATTGGAAAGTTGTGAATCAATAGGATATGATCTTTTCTTAGTTTGGGAAAATTGAGAATTGATTTACCTTCAGGATAGAAATATACCTAAAAGTCGTATTAGTCAATTTAGGAACCGGGTTTGTATGGCTAGAACATGAGTTTCGTTTAATCATAGAAATGTAGGTGGACGGTTCATGATTCTTAAGTTGGGTTAAATACGAGAGTTTTAATCCATTGGCAATAGTTCTTGACTAGCAACCGGAGGAAAGGTTAACCAATTTATATCGATAATTAATTTCTTTACATGTTCAATTAACCTCAGTATGCTCACATTCATAGTTCGGACTCACATTAGATATTTGTTTTAGACTTAGCATAAAAATTAGAACCCAAAATATCTAACTCTTGGTTACACTGCTGTCTTCATTGTTAGAATTAAAATATAGTACACTTGAGAAGATTGTTACCTTGTCCCAGTCCCTGTGGGATCGATACTTGGCTTACTTGAGCCATTTTACTACTTGTTCGACCACGTGCACTTGCGTGTAGTTATATACCCATATAACAAACAGACCAAAAAAGTTTTTGGCGCCATCGCCGGGGACTGGCAATTGGTGAATTTTTCTTAAGTGTTAATTTACTATATTTTTATTTTCTTAGTGTTGAAACTTGGTCTTAGCCTGTATTTTGCAGATTTAATCTCTGTTGAACACTGGCAAGAGACAAGGAGCTGGTGGACTCGTATTTAGAGCCAGAAAGATTATTTCATCATCAACGAAGAGAAGCTCTAGAAAGGAAGCTGCAGTTGCTCAGACAAACAATCATGGAGCAACAACAGAATCCACCAGTAGTACGGGCAATGTTGGTGCCCGAGGAAGTAGCAGCTCGGCCAGTTCGCGAGGTGGCAATCCCACATGCTAACAATGTCACATCTAGCATTCGCAAACCTGAGCCATGAGGGAGGTTCGAGCTCAAGCAAAACATGGTGCAATTGCTGCACACCAGCGGGCAGTTTACAGGTCTCCCTCATGAAGATCCACAACAGCATCTCCAAAATTTTTTAGAGATAAGTGACACTTACATCTCTGCTGGAGTGTCATCAGATTATGTCAGGCTTACATTGTTCCCATTTTCACTATTGGGAGAAGCCAAGAGGTGGTTGAAAGCTGAGCCACCAACTTCTATTACTACTTGGGATGATCTTGCAAGGAAATTCTTGATACGATTTTTTCCATCCGGTAAAACAGCAAGACTTAGAAGTCAAATTCTAAGTTTCAAACAGAGAGAGGGAGAGAATTTATATCAGGCTTGGGAGAGATTCAAGTCCATGTTGCGGGATTGTCCTCATCATCATCAATCCAATGATGTGCTGGTGCACACTTTTATAGAGGGTTTGGAACCCCATACAAAAATATTACTAGACTCAACAGCTGGGGGACAAGCGCTGGAGAAAACTTATGAGGAGTTGTATACTTTGTTGAACCGTACTTCGCAGGGCAATCTGGAGTGGAATGCTGATTCATCAAGAGGAGGGACAAGGAAAGCAGCAGGAGTTCTAGAAATGGATGGTTTTACAGCTATTGCTGCACAGATAGCTGCCTTATAGAATCAACTCAACACCCACTTCAGTAACATGACAATGAACCAGTCTCAAGCCCTAGTGAATGCAGTGTAGCAGATTTGGTGTGAAGTGTGCGGGAGCAGCGAGCACTCAGCTGAGTATTGTGGAGCAAATCCTGACTCGGTGAACTTTGTGGGAAATGTACAGAGGAACAACCACCAACAGTATGGCAACAGCTACAATTCCAACTATAGGAATCACCCGAATTTCTCTTGGGGTAACAACAACCATCAGGGGCAAAGTTCAAGTCAGGGGGCGCAGAGGAATCAAGGAGGGCAGCAGAACTATCAAGCACAATATAGAAACAACAATGCACCTCCTCCACCACCATCACCCAGCATTGAGGAGATGTTCAAGGCAATGATAGCTAACCAAGCTCAATTGCAGGCTGACTATGTGAAATTGGCAGCCGAGGTGAAAAACAACCAGTTAGCCACTAAGGTACTTGAATATCAATTTGGGAAATTTGCTGGAGCCCAAAACACCAGACCTAGAGGAGGACTTTCGAGCGACACGGATCCCAACCCCAAGCAGGTGAATGCGGTGACCACAAGGAGTGGTTTGCAGCTGAAAGAGGTGGAACCAGAAAGACCACCTCAACAATCGGGAGCATCAGAAGTTGAGAGGGAGCAAAGTGATGAGAGGGGGAAGAAAAAGGAAGCTGTATCAGAAAGACCACCACCCCCGCTCCCTCAAAGATTAAAGAAACACAAGGAGGAGGCGTGTTTCAAGAAATTCATGGAGGTGCTGAAATAGGTACATATTAACTTACCTCTTCTTGATGTTTTGCAGGGAGTGCCGAAATATGCAAAGTACATAAAGGACATCGTGGCAAACGAAAGTCGATTGACTGAGTATGCTACGGTGGCTCTCACGGAGGAGTGCACTTCCCGGATACAAAACCGACTGCCCACAAAGCTCAAAGATCATGGGAGCTTTACTATACAAAATACTATTGGGCATAGTATCCGAGCTCGTGGATTATGTGATTTGGGAGTGAGCATTAATTTGATGTCGTCATCGGTATTCAAAAAGCTGGGTCTAGGGAGTCCTAAACCCACAACAGTGATCTTGCAATTAGCGGATCGGTCCTTAGCCAGACCTTATGGCATTGTGGAGGACGTTCTAGTGCAAGTTGGCTCCCTGATCTTCCCGGTAGATTTCTTCGTGCTGGATTTTGAGCCAGACGCGGAAGTCTCATTTATTTTGGGACTTCCTTTCTTGGCGACCGGGAAATCACTAATTGATGTAGCTGCAGGGCAGCTAACCATGCGAGCACACGACAAGGTGGAAGTGTTCGATGTATACAAGGCCACCAAGCTCCCAACTATGTACGAGGAACTCTCGGTGATGAATGTGATTAATTGAGTTGATGATGCACAGATAAAGGATTCACGAGAGTTATTGGGAAAACCACCGGAGCAATGTAAGCACTACTGGGGTGAGGACGGTGGTCGAGAAAAAACATCTGTCACCCTAGAGGACAACTGAGGTAAATGACGTCGAGCTGCGACGGTAAACCAGGCGCTGTACGGGAGGCAACCCGTGAAATTTCTCTTTGTAAATTGTGAATAGATTTCTTTTTCTTTTTCTTGATAACAACAAAATTTTTAGTTTATTTTTTTTTTTTATTTATTTTGAGTGAAACCTATAATTCTAACCAATTTCTTGCCATAAGATGAATTTCAGGTTGAACGGAGGATAAATGTGCAAGGAATCGCAAAGGAATATTCGAGGTATGAAAATCAATAAAAAGTGGCAAAACAGTGAGCTAGGGCGATAGCTCCATGTCACGGAGGAGGACCTCCGCGTTACCCTCCGTGACACGTTGAGGTGTAAATCTGGAATTTTAAAAAAATTCCAGAATGCCCTATCGATAGCTCCGTGTCAAGGAGGGCATGCTCCGCGTTACCCTCCGTGACACGTTGATGTTTATATCGCGACGGGTCACACCGGGTCGCCGGGGGACCTGTGCGATTTTCCCCCTTTTTAACCCTGATTCTACCTCTTTTTCCCTCATTGCTCACACACTCCGCGACCAACCTCCCAAAAACCCATCCCCCCTCGACGTGACACGGACTTAGGACAAGAATTTCATCGAGTTTTCACCAATTCTTTGAATTCAAGGTATGTTCTTCAACTCTATTTCAATTCTTGTCGAATTTCTTTTCGATATTGAACTTGTGATATGAACTATTCTTGCCCTAAGTATAAATTGAGCTTAAATTATATTGAATTATTGTTGATTGCTGTTCGGAGTATCATTGTGATTGCTTGAATTCAATAATGACATAGTTTAATCGAATTTGTGATAAAATCATAGCTAGGGCTTGCCTTTGAATTTGAAATGGAAAAATTTAGTTGAACTAGTGAAATTCATGTTGGGTTGTACATGTTGAGTGAGATGAGTCGATTGTGCTAGCTGTTACTATGCTCAAAAACCGACGGATTCTCGGGTTAGGGTAATATCGAAAATTGCAAGAATTGGTTGAATTGTATAGGATCACGTAGTTAATTTTTTTTTCATTTCTTTTGTTTTGTTTCTCCTTGCTAAGTGCTATGAGATAAAATGTTATCGATGGTAATGATTGTGGTTAGCTGTACGAAGTCTGAGTAGTACATAGAATATAAACCGTCGAATTCTTCGAATGCACTAAGCATGTTCATTATATTTGGTTGTTTGTTTTTGTAAATAAGTATGATCTTGCCGTAATGTTGTAATTTTAGCTAAGGACTAAGTGTGGGGTAGCCTAGCTTAACCCAACCTTAGTCGAAGCTAATATTCATTGGCTTAACATTGAACTTGTCTGTTTGGGTTGACAGGAACAATGGCAAGCAGGCAAACAAGGGAAAAGGCGCATCAACATCTGGCGCCGGTAGAAAAAGAATCAAATTGGCCATAGCGGTCCCAGCAGCACCAGCGGTTCCACGCGGCCAACGCCGCCAATACGGAACCAGGTGGGTGACAGAAGAGAGGAAGAAGTGGTTGCAAAGCACAAGGTGAGCAAGTACTTCCCCGAGGAACACATAGCACGGGAACCGTTGGCATAGGAGTTCCCTAGGATCGTCCACAGGATCGAGGCAGTTGGGCTCAACTTCATCTTTGAAGAGCCAAGGAATGCAACTTGCACTTGATTCAGGAATTCTATGCCAATTGGAACCCGACTCTCAGAAGTCACACCATCAAAATAAGAGGGCAAATAGTCACCTTTGAGCCCCACCACCTCAATGCTATCATAGGGGCGCGGGACACAGACCCCACGTGCTTCGACAGCTGAACATCACTCCACCATATGCAGACATCAGACGCACTTTGTGTGGAACCCGATCGACGGCTAGGTGGAGCAGACAAAAGGAGAGGGTCTACCATCAGACTTTTCCCTACTCACAGATGAATAGGGAAGCCAGGATATGGCTTAAGATCGGGTGTTCCTGCCTAATCTCAGGGGTACATATGACGGATGTAACCCGGGATCGTGTATGCTTGGTGTACGCGCTGATGAAAGGGTTGGAGATCAATGTGGGGGCGGTGATTATCTCCGCCATGAAGAGAGCCTGGTTGCATCAGGGGAACAGATACGGATTTGGTGGACTACTCACCACATTCCTGAGGGGCCTGGATGTCGAGGAAGAGGCCCTTGACTGTATCCCGCAGATGGAGCGACGGGCCTTAGATGTCACTAAAACTAAGGCACCCGACACCACCCACGGGCCTGTTCTTACACTTGCCGAGCGACATGCTCGAGATGATCAGTACATGGCTCCATGTACGGGATGCAGATGCTCCAGCTGAGGATAGGAGGGAGGCCAGCAATGGAGGAGGAGTTATGGCAGCTCGAGCTAGACTACCCTTTTGGCGAAAATGCCAAGGCTCTATGCCGAGTGGGGCCAGCTTTTGTAGAGCCCACGGATGATGATGTCCCCACAGATGAGGAGACACATCGGGAGGACTCCGATGTGGAGTCCGATGATGACGATGGGGGTGATTCAGACATGGGAGATGAAGCAGCAGCACCTGATGAAGAAGTGGAGTATTTTGATTGATCAGGGAGTTCCACCACCCAATTTTTGTGCTATTTTAATTTCTGTGAACACTGGGGACAGTGTTCGATATAAGTGTGGGGTGGGAGTAGTTAGGTGTTGGGTATGTTGTTTTGTTTTGTTGTTGTGCCTGTGAAAA
The DNA here is from genome assembly GCA_035772735.1 of Datura wrightii. Classification (NCBI taxonomy): domain Eukaryota; kingdom Viridiplantae; phylum Streptophyta; class Magnoliopsida; order Solanales; family Solanaceae; genus Datura; species Datura wrightii. The sequence goes on from JASDFA010000018.1 coordinate 155,042,153, forward strand.
AATTTTGTGACCCTGTAATTTGTGATGGTGAAGTTGTTGTTCTGTATTGTAATTATATGTGAATTGTGAAACTGTTGTGTGTTGCTGAATGTTGCTAGCTGATTTTGTACATATTTTTGTTTATCGAAATGAACGATATTTTTAAAATTTTTCTTTTTTTCTTCAATTCTTGGGTTTCTCGGCGTTTGTTTTCGATTCTTTTACCGAGAATGGTCCCATTGAACTGAAGTCTTAGTTAGTAACGGTTCCCTATGATGGATGGATGACGACCGTCTTAAGGGAAATCTAGTCGTTAGGAGTAGATCTTTTTCATTTATTTTTTTAGTTGTTTTTCTTTTGTGGGTTGCATCCCCAAACTTGTAGTTATTTTATGGTTGTGAAATTCTGGTTGCGTGTTGTACACGATATTTGAAATGCAAAGGTGATTCATATGAAAGCATGCAACTTTGTAAATATGTTGAGATACCTAGGCCATAGAGTCGATTCAGTGTGATTGAGGCTTAATGTTTGAATTCTTGTAATTAGCTGATTGAAGAGTCCGTGAATATGTCTTGAATTGAGCATGTGCAATAATTGTGAAGTGAGGTTTTGTTATTCCATGCTATTGTGAAGTGTCTAGAACTTGCCTGGTGTGTGTACAAAATGAAATGAAGGAGGTGTATTGTAGGAAAGGATGTAGGCATTTCTTTGTTTTTAACCGAAAGTTTTTCTTTTTCATTATAGTACCCATCTTGATTGTACACCCTACTCAGCCCGTTGAGCCTTTAGCCTATTATTTTTTTCTTTTGTCAAAAAGTTGTAAACCGAGCTTAATCACTTCTTTTCATTAGCCGTAAATTTGATCCAAAACTCTTAAGCACTGAAGAAGAGAAAATAATTTTCCCAAAGTGTCAAAGAGTGAGAATGGTGAAAATAAAAGAAAAGCAGAGTGATGGAAGGAAAGAAAAGGTTAAGGGTGCACTTGTTATAAATAAACTATCATGAAGGTGTATGGATAATCTTTGTTGTTGGGTCAAGTGTGCTTAATAAGATGGGCCAAACTAAAGACAAACTTCAAGAATGGGAGGACGAAGAAAGAAACAATGCCCACGAGTTGGATGGAAAGTATTGAAAAGGCGCTTAAGGATGCTAGTGACTATTATTGGCTAGCCCAATATTTACTAGTTCCGTAGCTTACATTACAACCCATTAAAGTCCTACGTGATCTTACATCACACTTCTTTATATTAGTGGAGTAATACACTAAAGGCAAGCTTATGGGTCGTGACATGATGCATGTGAATTCTTTTGGGAGAGAGAGCGAAATTGTGTTTATATGCCCCTGCATGTAATCGTTTGAGTTCGTATGATCAAAAAGGGGAAAATTCTCTTGTGTTGTGAGGGCACATGCTTGATGAGAGATTAATTTTCGTGTCGGATGTCTTGATCAGCTGATTTGCATGAGTTTGCCGATATCTAGAGTCAATTCTTAAGTCAAGGAGGTCTTGATGTATTGAAGGTCATTGCATTGATAGGACCATGCGTGTTTTCTTGATGATTTGCTGTATTGAATAATCGGTATGACCGTAGCTTGAATTGTCGAACCAAAGTAGCGAGGTTGGGTTGTAAATTGCATAAGGTGTAAGATTGTTGTTCGAGGACGAACAAGGATTTAAGTGTGGGGTAAGTGATCTTGGACAAATTTATATGCCCAAGTGATACTTAAATATGTCATTTTAGCCTTGTTTATCTAGCAATGTTGATACATTCTCATGTGATTGTTAATAAAATGTGAATTTATACTAACCAACATGATTAGCATTGTTTTGCAGGTAAAATGTAATTTTGGGAAGCTAAAATGCGTGTTGGGAGAGATCGGGGTTGGACTCGGATGTTAGCAAAGGACAAGGCATTGGAAGGCACAAAATAAAGAGGCTCCGCGATGGAGCCGTGTCACGTTGCCATCGCGGAGGCCTTCTGCCTGGCTAGGGAATTTTTGGCAATTTCCAGTGAGGGTGCGCGTTGGGTCCGTGGAACGGTGGCCTACCTCCGCGTTGCACGTCGTGCCACGTTGGGCCTTATTACCTGGACACCCAATTTCCAGTGATGGTCCGCGTCAGTGGCATGTCACGGAGGCAGTGCTCCGCGATGCACTCCGTGACACGTTGCTTGTTATTCCGGGAAAAATTCCCACTAGTATAAATAGAACACTTAGGTTCATTTTTAATTATTCTGACTTGGTGGAGCAAGAACGTGGGTTACAGGCAGTTGAGGGGACGAAATTATCAGGGTTTTTCTCTATCTCCTTCTTCTTTCATTCAATTGCTTGTATGTTTAAAACTCATTTAACGATGTTTAATCCACAAATGAGTGGCTGATTCCTCTTCTTGCTGAGGTTAAGAACAATTGTATTGAAATGTGATTGTTGATCAATTTGGTTTTTAATCTTTTCTTCCATGGTTATTCTATTGATTCTTGTTCTTACTGCATTAATGTGTGGCCTATATTAATGTACATCTAAAAAGTCCGGTTTCACTCGAGAGAGCAAGAAATTGGAAAGTTGTGAATCAATAGGATATGATATTTTCTTAGTTTGGGAAAATTGAGAATTGATTTACCTTCAGGATAGAAATATACCTAAAAGTCGTATTAGTCAATTTAGGAACCAGGTTTGTATGGCTAGAACATGAGTTTCGTTTAATCATAGAAATGTAGGTGGACGGTTCATGATTCTTAAGTTGGGTTAAATACGAGAGTTTTAATCCATTGGCAATAGTTCTTGACTAGCACTCGAAGGAAAGGTTAACCAATTTATATCGATAATTAATTTCTTTACATGTTCAATTAACCTCAGTGTGCTCACATTCATAGTTCAGACTCACATTAGATATTTGTTTTAGACTTAGCATAAAAATTAGAACCCAAAATATCTAACTCTTGGTTACACTATTGTCTTCATTGTGAGAATTAAAATATAGTACACTTGAGCAGATTGTTACCTTATCCCAGTCCCTATGTGATCGATACTTGGCTTACTTGAGCCATTTTACTACTTGTTCGACCACGTGCACTTGCGTGTAGTTCTATACCGATATAACAAACAGACCAAACAACTAGGAGTGGAAAGACCATAGTTGATCCCCCTCTGCTAGTTGTAGTTGAGCTTCAAAGGAAGAAAGAAAGCATAATCAATGATGAGGATAAGGTTGATGAGAATGAGCATAATGAGGATGCTGAGTTGACTGAGGCTCCAGTTGTTGAAAGGGGTCCTAAGGCTAAACAAGGAGAGAAGTAAGGAGGCACATAGATTTACAAGGCTATTCCACGACCACCATCACCATTCCCTCAAAGAATGAAGAAGAAGGTGGAGAATGGTAAGTTTTAGAACTTTCTATCAACGCTAAAATAATAATCTATAAACATACCATTGGTCGAGGCATTGGAATAGATGTCAAGATACGCCAAGTTTATGAAGGACCTTGTTACAAAGAAAAGGTTTGTGAGCTATGAACCTAGAGATAATGTGCATCATTGTAGTGCTATAGCCTCATGGGTCCTTGCACATAAGAAGGAGGATCCAGGTGCCTTCACCATTCCATGTACAATTGGTGATGTTTAGTTCACAAAGGCACTTTGTGACTTGGAAGCAAGCATCAATATGATGTCATTGGATTTGTTAAATCAGCTGCGCTTGGGAGCCCCCACACCGACTACTATGCGGCGGCTGATGGCCAATCAAACTGTGAAGAAGCCTGTGGATATCCTATTTTTGTACTTTTTAAAGTAGATAGATTCACATTCCTAGTCGAATTCGTGATCCTTGATTGCAAGGTTGATTTTGAGTTCCCCATCACTTTGGGGAAACCATGCCTTGCCACTTGGAGGGCTTTAGTAGATGTGGAGGTTGTCCAATTAAAATCAAGATTCAATAAAGAAGGGGTCACCTTCAATACCTTCCAGTCAATGAAGCAACCAAAGGAATACAGAGTGGTCTCAACAATCGAGGATCAGTCTGAGTTCCCTAACGAAGTCTGAGTAGTCAAGAGACTTGCATCATGCCGTGATGTTAAATCAAGCGGTTCTTTTGAGGCAACCTATGTGGTGGTTTGGGGAATTCTGAGTTACCGAACCACCTACATCATGCCACGATGTTAAATGAAGCGCTTCTTCGAAGGAAACCTAAGTTTATTGACTTATGTGTGTTCAGTGTGCAGGAGAAACAAAACAATAGGTGGCAAAAGAATTTTTTAATAGACTAGTGCTACGGTTCTAAGTACGACTCGTAAGAAGATTGTAAGGACTGTAGTACGAGTCGTGTTGAGAAGCAGAGATGTATCTCAGTGCATGAGTTTCGGGTATAGTTGGTCCGACGACTCATAACTTCATTGTACAGGTCGTAGTACTCACTGTGGTTATGAACTATGGAAGGCATGGATCTAAAAGTAAGAGAGACCTACGAGTCATAGTACGGGTCGTACCTACATAGTACGAGTCATAAGATGTATTCATAGGTCCATAGGTAAGTTTTCTCAGCCTCTCTATTATGAGTCCTAGGGACGAGTCGTAGGCTCTTCCTATGACTCGTCTACAAGTTGTCATGGGTCAAAAAAGCTTTAAATTACCTGACTCGGCCCAGATTTTTCAAATTTTCCATAAAAACTATTTAAACATCTAACAGACTGGACCCTTCTCGCACGCACTCAAAGCCTAATTCACTAAAGAACTCACGACTCCCTCACGCCCGTAACTCAGAATCACGATCAATTGAGAAAGGTTTTTGTTAGATAACACTGTGAAATGTGAACTCCAAACCTAGTTCCTGATTTCCACTCGACGTAAGCAGTGTTGCACATCATTCATGTAAGTGTTATGCTTTGAATTTGGTTAAAAAAAGGTCAATTGTGCTTCGGCAAACTTGCTTATTCCTTGAGAGTCCTGTAAATGCTTAAGAGACTAAATAGGACAATGACCAGCAATGTGAACAAGTTAATGTTTGATTGGGTAGGGATTTAACATGTTAAAAATGCACAATGAACTATTAAACTTGAGTTACGTATTGTGAATAAAAAGGGGAGGAATGGGTAATTGTTAAAAAATGATGAATGCATGCTTGGACATGGGGAATTCTGACTACCCAACACAAACTAAAATTCACCTACAAACTGAATTGAAAATAAGGTAGGGACAGGCTTCACAAGCCTTCCTATGACTCATGGTTTCATACTATGACTCATAGAATGGCTCGTTGGGACTATCCCAAGCCAAACTTGTAAAAGAATTAGGTATGAAACCTAGTACGGCTCATAGTATCCTGTTAGGAGTCGTACCTGGCAATCGTACTAAGAGTCTGAAAAGGGATAAGTCCAAAAGTGACACGATGATCCTTCCTACGACTCATGGAATTGACTTATGGGTCGTACCATGAGAGGTGAAAAAATATAGAACATTTGTTTTCAGTAGGCATCCTCATACAACTCGTGGTACGGATCATACCTTCAAGGTATGATTCATACCTCAGAGCCATAACATTGATCTAAGACATTACGAGTCTCAGTACAAATTGAACCTCTAAGGTACGATTCGTACTGTAGACCTATGATAAATTATAGAGGATTTTTTTTCTTGCTTTCTTTTTCTCAGATTTCTTTTTAACCCTTTTTTTCACAGGTACAATGACATAGAAAAGAAAAGCATCCAAGGCAACTGCTCGAAGGGCATTGATAGATAAAACCTTTGAATCCAAACAAGTGGGTAACACCCCTAGTGGTTCAATTGAGGATTATCGGGTCAACATATTTGATACTGATGGGACCAGAACCACTAAGGCAAAAGCTAAAGCCTAGGCCATGGCGGCAACTGCCACATCTGCTAGTCTCCCTAGTTTGCGGAGGGAGCCGAGGAAAGATCTCAAGTGTCTGGAAGCGGATATAACGAAGAAGAGGGGTTCAAGGAGGCCCAATCCATCGATGTAGACAGTGAGAACCAGATCTGAGGAGGAGGTACCCAATGTCGAGCAGGAGCAGACTCCTCCTAGGGAGAACCATACCATTTGGTGGAGAGTACCAGCAGCCCAGGAGATTTATGAACAGGGTATTGCTCTCACCGCCAAGAATAAGCCTAGGCAGAGCATTCAAGAAGAGTCGCGGATCCTCACCAATACACTGAACGAGGTGGAGGAGATGAAGAGGATATTAAGCTTCTATGGGTTTGACTGGATGGCTAGAGCCCCGGACTGATACACTTCAGAGATTATCCAGAAGTTCTACGTCGATTATTTGGCAACCATGGAGCAGAAAGAAAAAGAGGGGAAAATTGAAAGGTCAGTCCGAGATGGAGAGCGTCATGGTACGACGTTGCAATATGGATATATCCAAGCGCACTATTGCTAGGGTGTTATATGGGCCCCAATTCGTACCACCACATGCTACATCAGAGCACTTGATCAAAGGACAGCAGATCATAGATATTGGCTTAATTTGGGATGAGATGAACCCGCTAAGTCAGGCATGACTTTCTACCGCAATCCAAATATCACGGACAGTTGGGGGCGCACAGGTGAATGCTCCTACTTCACAGGAGTAGCTTGAGACACTTTCTATAGATGTCGGTCATTTAGAGGCACCTCCTCCGCGCCACTTATGGGCCTTCCGAACCAGACTCCAACTGGGTAAAAAATATATAATACCACGAAAGTTCCTAGGAATAGACCTGGGAGTTAAAAGTTGAAAACTACTGAAAGAAGGAAAAATGTTGCAGAATGGGTGACCCTATAGATAATTGGTCCAACAAACGACCCGTTGGGATGAGTTGCAGAAAGCATCTAGTCTGGGGATAGTTGAAGCAATGACAAATGTGACGTCCCATCGTGTGAAACAATGAGTCGTCTTTTGTGGTCGTGGTGGGAAATCGACCTTAGCATCTGGGAAGTAACGGGTCATCCCATGACCCGTCATGAGTTACCATGGACCATTGTCAGTAGCCGTTGTTTGGATGGTGAAATGTCCTGTGTATTCTATAGAAGTAGACCACAACTCGTTGGTGGGTCTAACGAGTCGTGGTGAGGCTCGTCATTTGAGGAGGTGTCAAAGTTGCAGGAGTAAACAACGCTCAACAGAACGATCCATTGCAAATAATGAAGACCCGTCGTTTCTAGTCGTGGTTAGAGCCGAGACAAATCCTGGACAGTGTTTAGCACGGATCATCACCACAGGTCATGGTATCCTCCAATGACCTATTGGAGCGTCCGTCGGTTCTTCCAGTGAAGAATTTTCTGAGAAATCAGTAATGGAACTTTTGTCATTTCCATGTCCTAAGAACCTATACTACTCCTTTTAAGGATCGTTTTAGTGGTTTTAAGGAGGGGAAAACCTATTCTATGTTATTTCATTCCATGCATCCGAGCTTGAGAGGTTGAGGAGGTGATCTAGAGCCATTCTTCAAGGTTTTCATTCAAATCGTTCTTTGGCAATCAGAAAAGTGGTAGAATCAATCCCTTCCAGTTATGTATAGTTATGAGTGGGTGTTTTCTTCCACACCCATTTCCAAGTTCTATCTAAATACGAGAAATTTCCTATGATCAAGTATAGGGTTTCTACCCAAATGCATGAATCTTCAATTTCTTTACATGAGTATGAATTGGTTATAATTTTATTATTGAATTGTGAAGCATGGGCTGATTTTATAATGATTTCAATTAAAATTATATTTCTAGTCTTATGAATGTTGAAGCCCATAGATGAGATGATCATGAAAAGTGATATCTACGAAGTATATGTGAACATGCTGAGATATTATGATGAAAAGCATGATTTGAAGCTACCCATGTCTATGATGATGTTTTCAATGAGAATTGAGTATTTCTAAGTATGATAAACCTTTGGGCAATGCCCACAAGTTATGTTTAAATGATGATTTTCCCGATCTAAGCTTACCACATTATTTTGGAGCGAAGAGTCCCAAATTTGACATTCTAGCTTGTGGTATGTTTTGATTTAAGTCTTACTATGCATAGGTTACCACATGAATTTGGAGAAAAGGCTTCCAAGTATGTTTTCAGCTTATGGTATGTTTTAAACTAAAGCTTCTCATATGCATAATTTCATATTTGAGATGTATTGATCATTGAGCTTCATCAATAAACGATGTTGATCGCCATTATATATGATGTAGAGCATCGCATGTTTTTGGGATAAGAGTCTAGCACTGAGTGGGCTAAGGGTCGAACACCCTATGCCCCAGAACTACACGCCAATGTAGGTTGATATTATTATATTATTAGGACCTCCATTGTGAGCTATCCTCGGCCCAAATGGCCCATGATATTGATATCGATATCATGGTAGCGTCCTTAGCCTTAGCAAGGTTTTGGATGACTCTGCCCACTTGAGTGTAATAGTCGGGACCACGTAAGCTCTATCGTGGTATATCGCTTAAGTGACGAATCTCCCTTTATCTATATGATTCGTAAGCTCTATCGTGGTATGATACGGTTTGACTCAATGTTCAGCTTTTATATAAATATCATATTTCAGCTTTGAGTCTTTCGAGTCAGTTTGATGTTATAAATCTATGTATCGTATGTTATGAAAAGATCATGATTTTAGAAAGAATGCATGAAAGCCCTACTATCATTAATGATGTTTATGTTTTACTATCGCATTTTTTTTAAAGATTTTACTTACTTTAGCGGTTTTACTTATCTTGCATACTCGGTACATTCCACGTACTGACCGCATACTTTCTATGTTGTATCGTTTCATGATATAGGACCCGGCTCTCATGTTCAGCCCTGCTCTTAGACAGTTTATTAGAGTTAACGTCTGCTTGTTGGTGAGTCCTCATCTTCCGAGGACCAGACTATCTATCTTTTCTTTGTGTAATTGATCTTTCATCTTATTGAGTTAGTTTGGGTCTCGTCCCATCAACTCGTCATGTTTAGAGGCTATTCTGACATATGAATATATTTAGCTTTGGATTTTATATTCGTATGTTATATTTAAGTTAGACTTCCACTATGATGGTATTGATAGTTATCAATTCCTGATTGAGTTAGATGTATGCTTATGCCATGGGTTGACTTAGGGTCTCTCGGGGCTCCTTGTCCAGTGTCGTGATCTGGGACTCCATTCGGGTTTTGAAAAACTTGGTATCAGAGCAATAGGTTTGAAGTGTCCTAGGGTGTCTAAAAGCCGCATTAAGTCGAGTCTTTTTAATGGGTGTGAAGCGCGTCACACTTATGACAAAGAGGCTACGAGATGTTTAGAAAATGTTCCCTTCTTTCATAATCTATGTCGTGCGATGAAATGTCTTTTTATCCTTCTAATTCATGCTATTTTTTATTGCAGAATCATGGCTCCTCGAAGAATAAATGGAAGGAGGAATGGAGGTGGTGAAGGCCACGAGGATGGCAATGGTTATGGGCATCAGCCATCCCCACCAGTTCAGGAGCCTCACGCACCGGATCTAGCCGCTCATGTTGTGTTTCGGGCCGCTATTCAAATTCTTGCACAGGCCTTGACTGCTCAAGTTAATCAGTAGGACGTTGCATATGTTCCGCAAAATGGCAACGCAGCGGCGGCTTGAGTCAGAGACTTCTTGGGGATGAACCCTCCGAAGTTCCTTGGGTCCAAGGTAGATGAGGACCCGCATGAGTTTGTTGATGAGATTTTCAAAATCACCTAGGTCATAGGGGTGAATGGGGTTGAGTGCACTAAGTTAGCCTCTTATCAGCTCAAAATGGTCGCACATATCTGGTTCCATCAATGGAAGGATAGCAGGGTCGCAGGTGCAGGTCCAGTCACTTGGGAAGAGTTCCAAGTTGCATTTCTAGACCAGTTCTTCCCTCAGGAGATGAGGGAGTTGAAAACAACTGAGTTCGTGAATTTGAAACAAGGGAGAATGACTGTACAAAATTGCCCTTGAGTTCACTCGCCTATTGAAATATGTCACAGAGTTGGTAGCTAATCAGAGGATACGAGTGAGAAGATTCGTCCATGGATAGCAGCTTATTTGGACAAGGATTGTAGGACTGCCATGCTTCACCAAGATATGGACTTTCCTCGCATAGTGTTGTACGCTTAGCAGATGGAGGCGGCACATTCGAGAAAGAGGGAGGCCAAGAGGGATAGGACAGAGGACTACAGATTCTCTCAGCAGAGGTCCAGTGGTGGTCATCGACAATAGACTCACCAGAGATCATTCACCCCAGCTTCATCAGCATTGAGTGTGCCATCCCAACCTAGACATGATCAGAGAGGGAGAGCATCAACCTCGAGGAGTCAGAGCAGTAGACACGCAGATTCTAGTATCCCAACTTGTCACAAATATGGCCGGGGGCACACAGGCTAGTACTTGGCAGGTTCAGGTGCTTGTTACGGGTGTAGGCAGCCCAGGCACATGCTTAGATATTGCGTAGCAGCGAGACAGGATCAGGTTGGGGGCTGAGGCCCAGCTTCTAGTTTAGCAGCCCCTCCCACATGCTTAGCACATCAGGGAGCATCTACTAGCACAGCTGGCGGTCAGCGCCAAAACAAATTCTATGCCTTAGTATCCCGTCAGGAGCAGGAGGTCTCCCTGGATGTGGTTACTAGTATGTTGCGAGTTTTCCATATTGATGTATATGCTTTACTAGATCTGGGGGCTACCTTATATTTTGTGATACCTTATGTGGCCAGTAGCTTCAGAGTAAGTCCCGATGTCTTGTCAGACCCTTCTTAGTTTCCACTCCAGTAGATGACTTAGTTATATCTAGACGGGTGTATAGAGGTTTCCCAGACTCAGTTCTTCATAAGGTCACCTCAACAGATCTGATATAGTTAGCCATGACTGATTTCGATGTTATTCTCGGCATGGATTGGCTATTTGCATGCTATGCTTCTGTTAATTGTAGAACCTAGGCAGTAGAGTTCAGATTTCCTGGTGAGCCAGTCTTAGAATGGAAGGGTAGTTCAGCTGTGCCCGTAGGTCGATTCATTTCCTACCTTAAGTCCAGGAAGATGATTTCTAAGGGTTGCATGTACCATCTAGTTAGGGTTAGGGATGTCGAGTCTTAAAAACCCTGACTATCCATTCAGTTCTAGTAGTACATGAGTATCCAGAGGTCTTTCCAGATGATTTTCCAGGTGTTCCTCCCGAGCGGGAGATTGATTTTAGTATTGATTTCTTCCCGACATGCACCCTATATCATTCTGCCCTACCAGATGGATCAAGCTGAGCTAAAAGAGTTGAAGGACCTGCTAGATAAGGGCTTTATTAGGCCCATTAAGTCTCTATGGGGTGCACCAGTGTTATTTGTTCGGAAAAAGGATGGCTCGCTTCGGATGTGCATTAACTATCGATAGTTAAACAAGGTCACCGTTATGAAGATGTATCCTTCACCCAAGATCGATGATATGTTTGACCAGCTTCAAGGTGCCAAGTGTTTCTCCATGATTGATCTCAGATCTGGGTATCAACAGCATAGGGTTCGAGAGTGTTACATCGCGAAAATTGCTTTCAGGACTCGATATGGTCACTACGAATTTGTTGTTATGTGTTTTGGACTAACCAATGCCCCTACAACTTTCATAGATCTAATGAACAGGGTGTTTAAGGCATATTTGGACATGTTCGTGATTGTGTTCATTGATGACATCCTTATATACTCTCAGAGCGAGGAGGAGCATGCTGCTCACTTAAGAGTAGTGCATCAGACCCTCAAGGATTGTCAGTAGTATGCAAAGTTCAGCAAGTGTGAGTTTTGGTTGGACTTCGTGGCATTTTTGGGCCATGTGGTATCTAGTGAGGGTATAAAGGTAGATTCTCATAAAATTGAGGTGGTGAAGAATTGGCCTAAACCGGTGAATCCTTTGGATATTCGAAGTTTTTTGGGTTTAGCTGCCTACTACCGGAGGTTTGTTAAGGGCTTCTCATCTATTGCAGCACCTTTGACCAAGTTGACTCTGAAGAATGTAAAGTTCCAAGGTTGGAGGCTTATGAGAAAAGCTTCCAAGAGTTGAAGACTTGACTCACTTCAGCACTAGTGTTGACCCTACCCGAGGGTGTCGATGGATTTGTGGTGTATTGTGATGAGTCGACAATCGGACTCGGGTGTGTATTGATGCAGCGAGGGAAGGTGATAGCATATGCCTCTAGACAATTGAAAATCCATGAGAAAAATTACCCGACCCATGATCTTGAGTTGGCCGTGGTGGTGTTCACATTGAAGATATGGCGGCATTACTTGTATGGGGTCCATGTGGATGAGTTTACAGATCACAAGAGCTTGAAAAACATGTTCATGTAGAAATATATCAATCTATGGCAAAGGAGGTGGTTGCAGCTACTCAAGGACTACGATATAAGTGTCCTTTTCCACCCGGGTAAGGCTAATGTGGTAGCGGACGCACTTAGTAGGCTCTCTATGGAGAGTGTGTCCCATGTGGATGAGGGAAAGAAGGAGCTGGTGAAAGATGTCCATCGATTTGCAAGGTTGGGAGTTAGATTGGTCGACTCGACCGATGGCGGCGGCGTTGTGCAAAATGGATCAGAATCATCCTTGCTGACTGATGTGAAAGCTAAACAAGATGAGGATCCAATTTTGGTAAAGCTGAAAGAATCCGTTCAAAGTTGATGATGAATGTTCCCAGAGTGGGAGATATTATAATACCTCGGAAGTTCCTAGGAGTAGACTCAGGAGTTAAAAGTTGAAAACTGCTGAAATTAGGAAAAATATTGTAGAACGGGTAACCCTACGGATCGTTGGTCCAACCAACAACCCGTTGGGACAAGTCGCAGAAAGCATCTATTTTGGGACAGTGGAAGCAACGATTGATGTGATGACTCCTTGTGGGAAACAATGAGTCATCGTTTGTCGTCGTGGTGGGAGATGGACCTTAGCATCTGGGAAGTGATGGGTCATCCCATGACCCGTCATGAATTACCACAGACCATTGTTAGTAGCCGTTTTTTGGATGGTGAAATGTCTAGTGTATTCAACGAAAGTAGACCACGACTCATTGGTGGGTGTAACGAGTCGTGGGGAGGCTTGTTGTTTGAGGAGGTGTCAAAGTTGCAGGAGTAAACAACGATCGACAAAATGATCCGTTGCAAGTAATGACGACCCATCGTTTCTAGTCGTGGCTTGAGCCGAGACAAAGCCTTGACAATATATAGCACGGATCGTCACCACAGGTCATGGTATCCTCCAACGACCCGTTGGAGCGTCCGTCAGTTCATCCAGTGAAGAATTTTCTGCGTAATCAGTAAGGGTATTTTTGTTATTTTCACATCCTAAGGCCCTATACTACGTCATTTAAGGATCGTTTTAGTGGGTTTAAGGAGGGGAAAACCTATTCTAAGTTATTTCATTCCATGCATGCAAGCTTGAGAGGTTGAAGAGGTGATCTAGAGACATTCTTCAAGGTTTTCATTCAAATCTTTCTTGGGCAATCAAAGAAATGGTACAATCAATCCCTTCCAGGTATGTATGGTTATGAGTGGATGTTTCCTTCCATACCCATGATCAAGTTCTATCTAAATATGAGAAATTCCTCTGATCAAGTATGGAGTTTCTACCCAAATGCATGAATCTTCAATTTCTTTACATGGGTATGAATTGATTATAATTTTATTAATTGTCAAGCATGGACTGATTTTCTAATGATTTCAATTAAAATTATGTTTCTAGTCTTATGAATGTTGAAGCCCATGGATGAGATGATCATGAAAAGTGAGACTTACGAAGTATATGTGAACATGATGAGATATTATGATAAAAAGCATGATTCGAAGCTACCTATGTCTATAATGATGTTTTCAATGAGAATTGAGTATTTCTAAGTATGAAAAAGCTTTGGGCAATGTCCACATGTTAAGTTCAAATAATGATTTTCCAGATCTAAGCTTACCACATTGCTTTGGAGAGAAGCCTCCCAAATTTTACATTCTAGCTTGTGGTATGTTTTGAGTTAAGTCTTACTATGCATAGCTTACCACATGAATTTTGAGCAAAGGCTTCCAAGTATGTTTTCAGCTTGTGGTATGTTTTAAACTAAAGCTTCTGATATGCATGATTTCGTATTTGAGATGTATTGATCATTAAGCTTCATCAATAAATGATGTTGAGCTTCGTTATATATGATGTAGAGCATTGCATGTTTTTGGGATAAGAGTCTAGCACCGAGCAGGCTAAGGGTCGAACACCCTATGCCCTAGAACTACACGCAAATGTAGGTTGATATTATTATATTATTGGGACCTCCCTAGTGAGCTATCCTCAGCCCAAATGGCCCATAAGCTTGATATCGATATCATGGTAGCGTCCTTAGCCCTGGCAAGGTTTTGGATGGCTCTACCCACTTGAGTATAATAGTCGGGACCACGTAAGCTCTATCGTGGTATGTCTCTTAAGTGACGAGTCTCCCATTGTCTATATGATTCAAATTTGCATATTCATTACTCATGGTCAATATTTTATACACGGATGTTCTAAAAGCACGGTTTGACTCAATGTTCAGCTTTTCTATAAATGTCATATTTCAGCTTTGAGTCATTCGAGTCAGTTTGATGTTATAAAGCTATGTATCGTATGTTATGAAAAGATCACGATTTCAAAAAGAATGCATGCAAGCCCTACTCTCAGTTAATGATGTATATGTTTTGACTATCGCATTGTGTTTAAAAGATTTTACATACTTTAGCAGTTTTACTTACCTTGCCTACTCGGTACACTCTACATACTGACCGCATACTTTCTATGTTGTATCATTTTATGATACAAGACCCGATTCTCAGGTCCAGCCTCACTCTTAGACAACTTATCGGAGTTAACATCTTCTTGTTGGTGAGTCCTCATCTTCCGAGGACCAGACTATCTATCGTTTCTTTATGTAATTTAGTTTTCAACTTGTTGAGTTAGTTGGGGTCTTGTCCCATTAACTCATAATGTTTAGAGGCTATTTAGACATATGAATGTATTCATCTTCAGATTTTATATTTGTATGTTATACATAAGTTAGACTTCCGCTATGAGGGTATTGATGGTTATTTAGTTCTTGATTGAGTTAGATGTATGCTTATGCCATGGGTCTACTTGGGATCTCTCGGGGCTTGTCCCGTGTCGTGATCGGGGCCTTCGTTCGGGTCGTGACATGCTAGTGCCTTAGGAATTTCTCCAGAAGCTGGCCAAGAGACTGACTGTAACTGAGAAAAAGGTTCGGTTTATGATGGAGAACGTCAAGCCTTAGATAAAGGCTGAGATTGAGACAGCTACATAGGTCCTACACGGCAGGCTAGATGGATTTAAGAGTAGATTTAATATTCATATGGCCGAGTAGACTGACACGGCCAGCCACCGTGATGAGTTGGGGGCTCTTCAGAGAAAAGTGGTCGAGCTGTCGTACAGCAGCTAGCAATTATATCAGCCCCAACTCTTCTTGATCTCGACATTGGCATTGACGAGGAGCCTTATTTGGTGGCTTATTGGGAGCCTACAGGAGCTGAGAAGGAAAAAGGGAAAAAGAGGGTCTCTGAGCATGTTGGAGATATACCCTAAAGAAGAAGAGAAAGATAGAAAAGAAAGAGCTCAAGCGGGCGAGATTGGAGAGCCAGCAGACTCATGACAAGCATAGGTCGAAGCTGCTTGAGAGAGCAAGAGAGCGGCTAGATCCATCACTGCCCAAGCAGAGCTTGTGGATGGAACGGACCCTTCGGGCGAGCCACATTCATCCCCGATGATTTCGGAGGTCGTTGAGGCGACCGCTACTACTGATGGAGTAGCGATTCCCCCTACTGATACCCCAGTGAGTGCACCGGCATGCGCGGAGGTACCACCTCCATAGGATGACAGGAGCTCTTAGTGTACTGCAGGTATGTTCCCTTCCTTCTACTTTATATTCTATGATTCGGGGATGAAGCATGCTTTTTAAAAGGGGAGGAGGTGTACTAGTATTTTTGAGATTTTGTTGGATTTGTCCGAGGATTTTTCATGCCGTGTTTCTTTTCCCTTGGGCATGCTATCTAGTAGAAATGACATGTTTAATATTTATTTTTGTGTTTTAGTTTAATTAGGAAGTATCTTAGGAGTACTCAGCCAATAAGTTGCACTAATTTTGAAGTTTTGAAATATTGACCCTATTTTAAAATTTTTTGATGGCTACCTATATACTTGTTGACTGCAAAGCATGATTTATGTGGATCTTTTTATGTCATTTAGTGAATTAGCATGAGTAGTTCTTGTTAGCTATGTATAAACTAGACAGGTAGAATGAATGCAAGGCATGTACCATGAGTTAGTGAGGTCTAATTCCTAGTACAATAGTGCGTAGAGGATCTAGGACTTGCCCCGTTGGTCTTTACATAGGTTTTAGGATGGTTGGTCAGGAAAGGATCATAGGCTATTTTTTTAGCCCATTTTTAGCTTAAATGACCCTACCAAAATAATATGATTCCCTTGATCCTAATTTTGAGCTTAAATGAACCATTTTTCTTTGATTAACCAATTAATTGTACGCATTTTTATAATGAACTTATTTTGTCCCTATTCTGTCCTTGGACATCGTGAACCTTAACATAGGCAAAAATTCCTAAGTTGAGGGTGGCTAGAATAGGGGTGCATGAATCTTTGGAAGGTGAAAAAGGAATAGAAAAGGAAAAAGGTTAAAAATGAGGGTGGTGTGAAAAAATAAAAAGAAAAAGAAACAAAAATTGAAAAATAAGATGCAAAAACAGAATGATGAATGAAAATCTGAAGAAACACACCCATACAAGTGCATTAAAATGGTGAAAAGGGAGGAAAATTTTGAAAAAGAAAAAAAGGTGAAAAAGTGAAAAAATGGAGTCACATGTATGTAGTGCCATGGAGGGGTTTAGTCACTAAAAAGATCTCATATCTACCATACCCAGTCTGAAAGCCTAGATTATAAACCAAATCAAGTCCGATGGTGATCTTAGCCTGACCATCTAACAAGCTGAAATAGAGAAAATAAGGGCAAGCCTGTGGTAGCCAACATGTAGTATTTTGAACTTTTTTGTAAGGGCGAGAGTTTTTACTTGTTTAGTCCCATGTTTCATAGTTTCCTATATTTGTGATTGGGGGACTTCATTTACTATGAGGGTACATGGTTTGTGTTTGATTCTGTAAATTATCTGTGTAAAAATCATTGGTGATGACTTGACTATTTATTAATAGCTAAATGACATATCTTGATCCCTATTTATCATGTTTTGTGGTTGCTTGATATACATATGTTGATTTGATTCACGGGAAAAAGGTTCAAAAGTTGTTTGAGTTCATGGTGCAAATTTTGATTGATTGTTGGTTGTAGTATCCTAGGTTTATTTTCTATTTAAGCATCATTTTTAGTTTTTTGTTATCTTTGCCTGAGGACATGCAAAAGACTTTAGTTGAGGGTGTTGATGTGTTATGAGTTTACAACACTTTTGATGCTTAAAACTGAGAAAATAGCATGTATATAGGTATGTTTATATAGATATGAGGTATTTTAACTTTGTTTTTAGGGAAAATAGGTGTTGGAGAAAAAATGTGCAAAAGATGCATAAAAGTGCAGAAAATCAACCAAGTACAAATCTCAGTACGAGTCGTACCTTGATTGTACGAGTTGTACTGAGAATCGTGATGAAAATTAGAAGGATGGAATAAGAGAAAGGCAAAGTACGACTCTTAGTACGAGTTGTACCAAGATGGTACGAGCCATAACTAGAGTCGTGGAAATCTTCGGAGAAAATTGCACAAGGCAATTTCTTGGTACGGGTTGAACCCATGGATCGTAACAACCACTTATGACCTGTACCATGAGCCGTGGGGAGCTTCAGTGATTCTTAAAGACTTGGCAGAACTCCAGATGCAACAAGCAAGTACGAGGCGTACCACAACACTCGTAGAAAACTTCAGAAGATGATAAAGTTTTCAGGGCCAAGTTACAGATGGATTGTACGACTCATAGGACCATGGTACGAGTCGTACCAGCTACCAACACTTAGTCAAATCTGCAGTATCCAAGGATGTACAAGAGGCAGGTACGACCCGTAAAATCCTGTTATGGGTCGTCGGATTAGTCGTGAGTCAAGACGGGGCTAGATACGAAAAATTCCCTCTTACCTTAGGAAAAAGTTTCTAATGTCTGTACGAATACCTTTTATGTTTTATTTTAACATAACAACTAGAGAGAAGGTAGTAGAGATCTGTGAAAAGTATTATTTGTGAATTCTTATCAAGTTTTGAAGAGCAATTCTTAGGATCAACACTTGATTTTATCAATTGTTCTTGAGATTATTCATTGATATTCAAAGGGGTTTTTTTTTCCAATTATTGTTGTAAGTATTTAATTATATGTTTGTCTATGAATGCAAAATATAATCTTACAATCATGAGAGGCTAAAACCTCCACAACTAGCATTGTAGGAACCATGGTGGATTAACAAAATAGGGTTACACAAAAGTGATTCAAAATCAATGCTAAATGCTTGTATTGTATTCTCTTCATCTTTAAACATTTCTTAACAGTGTACAACGTTAGGACTTGCCTGAATTCTTTACTTGCTTGAACCTAGAGAAGTAGAGATTAGGAAAAGAAAATTAGAACAAAGCCTTGATTTTTATAATCATTGTATGACTTGAGTTGCATTTGCAAGAAAGTTAATTTGGGACAAATCAATAATGGTTAGTTTGAAATCTCTCCTATGACCTAACCTGGTGATTGAGTATAGTCATCCAATAGGGACGAACCAGTCGTTTCGGTGAACCCTAGTTATCAGTTCTATAAGTAAGCATTGGGATTGATCACGAGTGTATACCAGAAGTAGTTATGAATCCATGGGGAATACTTACCCTAGTTATTTGCAAATCTTGATAACAACCACCATTATAATCTTGTTTTAATATTGTTTCTCTTGGAAACTCCCCAATTTGGAGATAACTTACGAACAATTTTAAGTACCGCATTACTCTAGATCTTACCTTATTCCCTATAGGTTCGACCTCAACCTCGTTGTTGGGTTTTTTATTGATAATGTCCGCTTCTTACTTTTCTGGGAAGTATGAGTTTGAGCATTATCAGCACCCCTACTGTAGCCAACCTCAACTTAGGCATTTTTTCTGAGTTGAGGTTCACAATGTCCAAGGAGGGACCAAGGCCAAACAGGTTCACTATAAACATGGGGAGGCAAATGGGTAATCAAAGAAAACTAGTCAACTTTTGGGCTCAAAATCGGAATCAAGGGATTCATTTTTATTTAGTTGGGTAATTTAAGCTAAATTAGGCTAAATCAAAAAGAGCCTATGATTATTTCCTAGCCAACTATCGTACCAGCTATGTAAAGACCAACGGGGCAAGTTCTAGATTTTCAATGCAGTACTGAACTAAGTAAGCATCCTCACTCACTCACGGTACAGGATTGCATTGATTCTACCTATCTGGTTCATGCACAGCTAAGCTATAATCACTAATGCTAATAAACTAAATGACATAAAAAGATCCACAGAAGTCATGATTTGCAATCAACATGCACAGCTAACACCAAAAATTCATTTTTTTTTAAATAGGGTCATTTTTTCAACAATAACAAAACATGTGCATTTATTGGCTGTAAAGTACTCCTAACTACTTCTAGCTAAACAAAACACAAAAAAATCCTAAACATGTCGGTTCTACTAGATAGCATGTCTAAGGGAAAATAAATACGACAACAAAAACCCTCGGATGTAAGTCAAAACCCAAAAATCACAAGTATACCCCCTTTTAAAGCATGTTGTTCCCGAAGAATAAAATGTAAGAACTGGAAAGGGACATACTTGCAGCATTCTAAGCGCTCTTTTCATCTTGTAGAGACGGGTATGCAAGCATACTTCCCTCCGCTACTGTCGTGGCGCTAGCACTGGCCGGCACACTCAATGGGACATTAATCTATGCAGTGGTCACCCCCTCAACTGAACCGGTCACCGCAACTACCTCATCATTTCACCCCCTCAACTGAACCGGTCACCGCAACTACCTCATCATTATCTTGGTCTGAATGTAGCTCCCCCGGAGGGTTCTTGCCACACATAAGCTCTCCTGGCACTGTAGCTAAGCTCCCTACTCCTCTGGCTCTCTCCTCCAGCTCAGATATGTGCTCTTCATGAGTCTGCAAGCTAGCTACTGCTACCCTCTTGCACTCTCTTCTATCTCTCTTCCTCCTCTTCCTTGAGGACTCCTCATCGACAATATCCAAGGCCCTCTTCTTACCCTTGTCTCCACCAGCTAATGTTGGGGCCCAGAATGCCCTGAGGTCAAGCTCCTCATCGAGCTCAGCATCTAACTCCGGAACGATGGGGGCTGCTAATACTGCTGGCTATCTAGATGATAACTCGGCTACTTGTGTCCACAAAGCTCCCTGCTCATCCCTCAAACTACTTGTATCCAGTTGTTCAGCTAAACTCTCATTGAAGCACAGCTCAAGGTTGTCCAGCTGACTGTGTAATCCTCTAGCAGCCTCCTCTATTTCATCCTTCACCCAAGGCTTAATATTTTCCATCATCATATTGACCTTCCACTCGGTCAGTATCAACCGCTTGGCAATCTTGTAGAGGAACTCTTGAGGAAGCAATATGTAGCCTACTGGGACCTGGCTCAGAATGCAAACTAGAGGTGCAGAGGAGGTACTCGAAGTTGTCTCTGCGTGATCGGCCTCTGTAGACGACATCTCACTCTAGTCTGCTGCTGAAGCTGGGGCATCTATATGCTCACTCTCTACTGACCATGGTGGTGGGACTACTATGGGTAATATAACATAGCAGATCATCTTTATGCTATCTCTGATCAGGCCAATATCAGCAGTCTTGTGGCCTCCAACCTCCACATCTACCTCTCTCAGCATCCTTACCCCAGTGTCTCTGTAAGATCTACGGGTGAGGCTTATAACTGGCATATTGATGCTCAAGCTCAGAGCACGATCCTGTATCTCATCAGCTATCACCCGTAGGATGTTAATGGTGTATCAAGACATGATACACCCCACCAATGCTGCTATGTATACATTGAGGGTATTTTCATTTATAATTGGCATCAACCTGTGGCGAACTTGTGTCAAGAAAGCGTTCTCTATAAAGTTCAGCAAGGCTTTTGTGACTTGCTGACTTCTAGTCACCCACTCTGCATCCTCCTTGTCCTCAGCTATAACCTTCACTAGCCACTTTACTTGACTTTGCCTCTCCTCATACCCCAGCTGCTTAACCCTTTTCAAGGAACCTACTCGGTAGTCAAACTCTACCGTGGGAAAAGGAGCTTTGAACTGAGGCCCATACAGCATCCGAGCAATTGTCCTTTCTGAGATGTCAATTGTCTGTGCCTAGACTACCATACTGTCAAGCTTGGGCTACTCTTTCAATCGCTTCCCTGCCTGTGCTTTTCTCTCCATTGTTGCCAAATAATTAGCGCAGAACTCCCTAACTAAATCCGGACTTTAGCGGTCGAACCCTAACAATCCAGTCAAATCCATAAAAGTTGAAGATCTACTTTATTTCCTCAACCTTATATAGTGCACTGGTGAGGATCTGCTATTCCTCCGAAATACTCAACCTAAGGTGTTGCTCGGAGGTGAGATCCATGCCCTTCTCATAGATTTCATGATCATTGGGCACATGCCACCTCATAGTACGACTCTCTCGAGGCGGAGTCTGCTTAGCTTCTTCCTCAGTAGCTTCTTCCTCAGACCAAGCCTCATCATTACCATTTTCGACCTACGCCTCCTCAGACCCTTCTCAGCTTTGGCTTCTCCGGAATAGGCCTCATTAGACCCCTTATCAGCATTGGAGCCCTTGTTGGACTCCTGAGACTGCCCCTCGGCTCCCTCCTTAGACTGGGGAGCTTCGACAGATGTGGTTGTAGTGGCTGTTGCCTTGGCCCTAGTGGTTTGTGGCTTACCAGTGCCATTTGTATCCATTTGATACTCCTCCATTAAACCGCTAAGGGATCCCTTCTCTTGCTCAGATTTGGAGGCCTCATCTCTCAGGCCCCTCCTAGCAGCAATCTCGGCTCTAGCCTTCTTATCCTGGGCATTTTTGGCTTCTCTTCACTTCATTGTCATTGTACCTGTGGAGAACAAAGTTAGTATGTGCGATCTCAGAAAAAGAAAGCAAGAAAATCATCCTCAGTAAATTTTCATGAGTCATTAGTACGAGTCGTACCTAGGTAGTACAATCTGTACTAAAACTCATAGCATGATAAGACACTTTGATGACTTCTTGGTACGACTCGTACTAGGTTTGTACATTCCATACTAAGGGTCAATGAGGAATTCTCTAAAACTATGGTTCTAGATATTTTTGTTCATATCATGTTACGAATCATAATTGGATTCCACGAGTTGTACTAAGGGTCGTATTGTTACTTTTGAACTTGACCCTCTTTGATTCATGGTACGATCATCAGGTACGACTCGAGTGAGATACCACGAGTCATACAAGGATTCTTACCATGAGTTTACAATTAAATGGCTTGGGACAGTACCAACAAGCCATCTTACAAGTCATAGTATGAAACCACGAGTCGTAGAAAGGCTCGTGAAGCCTGTCCTTACCTAGGCAGTGTCAGTTATTTAGGCAAACAATCATTTTGTTTAATCAAGCAAATTTTTAGGGGTGGTTAATCATACTTCACCACCCCATTGATTCATATTACACACGAAATTATCTACCCCATCTATTCTCACAGTTTCAATTTTCCACTTTAGTTCACTTACTTCATCACTAAGTTTATAGAGTTCCAACCCCAAACCCGACAATCAATATTATGTATCATCCACTTATCACTTTCCTCTATTTTCATACATTTATAAAGGTATCACAGTGGTGGTTCACATCAAAGTCAGCAAAATAGTAGAAGACAAGAGACTGCACTTTCAAATATTTTGATTCAGTGTTGGTTTTTTGAAGTTCTAGAGGAAACTAATCTTAGTGATTTTATAGCTTGAATGGTGCATGAATAGATTGAGAGTGAGTTACGGGTGAGTGAGGATTGTGGGAGATAATCATGGTATAGTGCTTCTGATTTCGTGTGATTTTTAGGTCCGAAAATTTTGATTTTAAATAGGTTTAGGGTGGATTTGAAGATCCGGGTAAAGTCAGACCAATTTCATTTAGTTATCCCATCATGTCTTGTACCAAGAGTCGTAGGTTATAGCTATGACTCGTCCCCTGGACTCATAGCAAGAGACTGAGAAAACTTACCTATGGACCTACAAGTGCATGGTACGAGTCATACTTTGTTGATACGAACCATACTATTGCTGTAAGTCATTATATTCTACACCTCCACACTTAGCATATTCTTATACCCCGGGAACCCAAGGATCAGACCCGAAAGTTAAAACGATGAAAAATTGAAATTTCGCACCAGGTCACAGGATGAACCGTGAGGAGACTCGTGAGGAGCTCACGACTCGTGGTCCAGCAGGGTTGAAATGACTTGTAGAGAAGACCACAGGCATGACCACGAGTGGTGGTCAGGCGTCATGACTCTTGGGGTCACTCGTGGCCTAGACTGGATATTTTGGCAAGATAGTTGGGTAGTGTGGACCACGGATGGTGACCACAAGTCGTGATCACCCACCACGATTCGCGGTGTCCTTTATGGCGTCCCAAGGTGAATTATGGCAGTGAACCTCACGACTTAAGGCAACGAATCATGGTCCCTAGTGACGAGTCGTCCAGTCCCACGTGGGGACTAGAAGTCAGCAAAATTCTGCGATTTGAGTAAGGGCTTTTCCATCATTCCTAAGTCCTACGGTCCTATACTACGTCGTTTTAACATCAAAAAGGGTGGTTTAAGAAGGAATAGACTAGACTAAGTCCTCATTCATGCATGCAAAGGTTTGGGAAGGAAATAGAAGGGTGATCTAGGTTATTTCAAGGTGTTCTTCCTCAATTTCCTCTTGGGAAATATAGGGAAGTTAAGAACCAGCTATTCCCAGGTATATAGGGTTCTCAATGGGTGATTTCTTCCACACCCATGCCCCTTCTCTATGATTTTTTTTTACAAAAGTTTCATTAAAAACTAATGGGGGTTTGTAATTGATTTATATAGAATCTAATGATTTGATTATGGGTTTTGTGATTATAAAATCTTATCATAATCTATGAATTTGTGATCAACTTTTGTGATTTAAATTGATTATAACATTGTCGATTTTTATTTCTATGTAATTAATCCTAATTATGCATGCCTCATGACGAACGATTTATAATCTACTTTTCCATTGATGAGATTTTTAAGCCCAGCATGAATTATGATTTATATCATGAGATTATTATATTATCCATTATGATATTCTGAATTTCAAGCTATATGTATGATTTACGGGTATGTATGAGCCTTATGAATCATGAATTATGTTTTGGCCAACTCACAGGCCTTATGTCGTGGCTAGTTCATATGTGTACAAGTATGTTTATGAATATCATGATTTAACTAGCCCATGAATTCATGCATGTTATACTATAAGCACTATATATGTTTTAGGAGTAGTATCGAGAATCAAGTAGGTTTGGGGTCTAGTTCTGCTCTGGATCTCTTAAACTACGTGTCATCGTAGGTATGTTGGGACTCCTATGGGACTTTCCCTGGCCCAAATGGCCCTTTTTCATGGTGACGTCACACCTTCATGATTCTACCCTTGGCAAGGTACGAACACCCTCCGACTAGGGTTACAAGTCGGGCTTCAAGTGTGCTCATATGGGGTATGTCTGTTAAGAGAATCTCCCACTGTTCCTCATGATTTATGCATGTGTATGATTATGTATATAGGCTCAAGTCATGTTAAATAAGGTTCTATCTTATGATTATGATTATGTTTGTATTATGAATGTTTTTGAAAACCTTGAGCCTTATGTTGTAGTACGATATTTATGATATGAGCGTGATGTCCCACTCTTATGATCATTTATGAGATTTCTATATTTTAAATGTCCATTGTACTTACCTTGCATACTCAGTACATTCCAAGTACTGACCGCATACTTCCTATGCTGTATCATTTCATGATACAAGACCCGGCTCTCAGGCTCACCCTCCTCAGTAGCTCCTCAGAGTTTTCTATCAGCTTATTTGGTGAGTCCTCATATTCCGAGGGCCATATGTTTAGACTTTATTTTTCTTTCAGTTTCAGAATTGTTGGGTTAGTTGGGGATTTTTCCCATCAACCCGTCTTTCATGATTAGAGGCTTCTCAGACTGCAAGTTGTATTCAGCCGTCATATATGGATTATGTATCATCCTTTATCCATATTTATGACATGTTTACGCTTTCTTATGTTAAGTATTCTGCTTATGTGATTGAATTAGATGTACGCTCATGTCATGGGTTGACTTGGGGTCTCTTGAGGCTCCTTTTCCCGTTTCTACGATGCGGGTGTACGTTCGGGTCATGAAAATAGTTCATCCTTATAGTGGGTACTATGACTCGTACAATGTATGATTAGTAATGACCAACCGTAGCATGAAGTCATGCATCAGACTAGTCTCTGCTTTTAACCACAGACCATACTACGAGTCATTCCATGGTCCTGCGACTCATACTAAGACTTGTAGTTCAGCCCAGTGCTGCAATTTTCACCCACCTATTTTGGTTTCACCTGCACACTAAGCACACATATGTTAAGATACTTGCATTGCCTCTTAAGAAGCGCTTGATTTAAAATTACGGCATAATGCAGGTGGTTTGATTACTTAGACTTCACCAAACCACCTCATGGGTTGCCTTCCAAGAAAAGTCTGATTTAATGTCGCGACAAGACGCAAGTCTCTTGACTACTCAGAATTCATCAAGAGACTCAGAATCATCCTCAATTGCTGACACAACCCTGAACTCATTGGGCTGCTTCATTAACCAGCAAACATTAAAGGTGACCTCCTCCTTATTCAGTTTGAATTTTAGCTGGCCAACCTCAACATCTACTAGAGCTCTCCCAGTGGGGAGAAATGGTCGCCCCATAATAATGGGGACTCAAAATCAACCTCGCAATCCAAGATCATGAACTCCGCTAAGAAAATGAACCGATCCATCTTAACTAGAATATCCATAAAGATCCCTACTAGCTTATTCAAAGACCTGTAAAAAAAATTTCAACAATCTATCATCGGGAATTTTATAGTTCGAGCACTTAGTCAACTTCTTAAATATTAACCAAGTCTCGTGCAGTGCCTCAGTCTTCTACTTCCAAAAATTATAGATCTCATCTTTTAGCTGCAGCATCCTGGAGGGTGGGAAAAACCTTTCTAAAAAGTCTTGTTTAAGCTCCCTCTAGTTGGTAATGAATGGAAACTCTGATAATCATAATGTGGCCTCTCCAGAGAGAGAGAATGGGAAGAGTCTCAATCTTATAGCATCCTGGCTTACATCGATAACCTGTACGCCCTGCATATCCCACCAAAATTCATCAAGTACAGGTTAGCATCATTAGTTGCCTGACCGCTAAACACCCCCTTTATGTTAAGCAACTGGATCATGGTTCTAGTGATATCAAACTTTGCCCCAGCATGCAAAGGTAGAGGTACAATGGCTTCAGTTGATCCGGCCTTATCATCATCTGGATCATCATCATCATCATAGAACTGAGGAGCATATCTTTGGCCTCTATTGTCCCTTCCGTTGAGGCCAGCATTCACTACCTCATCACGAGCATCCTTGGCTTCCTAAAGTGCAACTTGTCAAGCTAACTCAGCTTGGCGAGCTTCTTCCGCCGAACGGCCTCTCTCTACTTAGCATTTTCCATCCTACGAAGTGTTCACTCTAATACAAGATCCAATGGAATCATGGGGTTTCCACTTCGTCGAGTACTTGGTATCCACCAAGTGACAACCTGTGGGTGTCAAAAACCAGAATAAAATGTAAATGAGGAAAATAACAACTAAAAGTTAAACACAGCAGTTTACTCTAATCCTAAAGTATTCTCGGGCAACAGTGCCACTTTTGATAACTTTCAAATCACACTCCTGTAAAAGTATAATGCGGACGTTGTTAATAAATAACCCAACTAGGTTGGGGTCGATCCCATAGGGAATATGGTCAAGATATAGAATAATGCTAGTATTTAAGCTTTTAAGTCTGTTATTTCCTAAAGGGGGGGATTTGTAAAGAAGTAAACACGTAATGGTGTTGACAATTGGAATGTTATCAACATTATGCAATTAATTAGGTAAGTATTCCCTGTGGCTTCATAACAACTTCGAGTTTTATACTAGTGATCTATCCCAATACTTAGCTTGTAGAACTGATAACATAGATTCATCCAAACGACTGGTTCATCCCTATTTAATGACCAAACTCAATTATTGGGTTACTTCTCTTAATGTAACACCTCAGGAGTTCCCAAATCAGACCCTAGTATTAGATGAAGTTCAGTAGGAAAACCAGCAAAAAGGCCTCAGAATGACTCGTGTGACGCATCGTTTGTTGGTCTAATAGCTCGTTAGGTTGAGCCATTGTAAGGGTTTTAGAACGGGTGCTATGGAACTTTGGTAACCACGTGAGTAGTAACAAGTCATTTTGAGGAACAATGACCTGTTAGATGTAACCGTTGTAAGTCAGTAGTCCAGACCTTCCGAAAATAATGAGCCAAGAGACGACCCATTGTTTCCTCTGACAGGTCTTCCTGAAGGGTCATTAGTTGGAGTTTAGAAAGGGGTTCAATTAGTGGTTTAGTGGCAATGGATGGTTACGATGAGCCGTTAAGTGGAGTAACGACCCATCATGTCGGTCATTAGAAAAATTTCAGGAGTTGGACCAGTGGAGACAGTGGTGACGATGGGAGGAATTGAGGAGCCTTTGGTACAAGTAACGACTCATCCTGTCTAATCGTTGATCAAGGAATCAAAAGCTATAAATTTGCCCCATAAGTAACGAATCATCACCACGATCCATGGTAAGGACCAACGACTCATAGTGTGGGTCATGGTTGATGTGCTGTGAATTTATAGCACTTTCGATGCTTAAAATGAGAACATAGCATGGACTTAGGTAAGTTTGTATGGATATAAGGAATTTTTACTTTGATTTCAGGAAAAATAAGTGTTGGAGTAAAGATGTGATAAAGAAGCCTGAAAAAGCAAAAAATTAGCCAAAATACCAGTCTCAGTGTGAGTCGTACTGAGAACTGTGATAAAGTTCAGAAGGTTGAATACAGAAGAAGGCAACACACAACTCTCATTATGAGTTGTACCAGTTTAGTACGAGCCATAATTGGAGTCATGGAAAACTTCAGAGAATTTGCACAACTTCTTAGTACAGGTGGAACCCACGAGTCGTAGAACAGACATACAACCTGTACCATGAGCCGTGATGAGATCCAATGACTATTCAAGACTTGGTGGAATTTCAGACACTACAGACAATATGAGTCATGGCAAGAAGGCACGGGTCGTACCACAACACTCGTAAAGCATTTCAGAAGATGTCAAAGTTCTCAGGACCAAGCCACGATGCATTGTATGACTCGTAAGAAGAAGGTACAAGTCATACCAGCTCCCAACACTTAGAAAAAATTTATACAAGCCAAGGACATACAAGAGACAGTTAAGACCCGTACAATCCTTCTATGGGTCGTATGACCAGTCGTGGCACAAGCGGCGCTAGTTATGGAAAATCTCCCTATTACCTTAGGAAAATGTTTCTGATGTATGTATAAATACCTTTTATATTTTATTTTCATTACGAATCAATAGAGAATCAATAGAGAACATAGAATTGAGTAGTTTACATGTGATTAACACTTATCGGGAGAAATTCTTGATTATCTTATCAATTGTTCTTTAGATTATTCTTGCATATTCAAAGACGTTTTTCTCTCAACAATTGTTTTAAGTATTTAATTATGTGTTTGTCTATGATTGCATATCACAATCTTATAATCATGAGAGGCTAAAACCTCCACAACTAGGGGGTTATGGGAACGTGGTGGATTAACAAACTAGGGTTGCACAAAAATAATTCAAAACCAATGGAAAAAACTTGTATTGTATTTTCTTCATGCTTAAACATTTCTTAATGGTGTACAACGTTAGGACTAGCCCAAATTCTTTACTTTCTTGAATCTAGAGTGGTAAAGATTTGAAAAAAAGAATTATAACAAAGTCTTGATCTTGATGATCATTATATTAACTTGAGCTGCGTTTGAAGGATAGTTAAATTTGGAACATATTGATAACAGTTATCTTGAAATCGCTCATGAGACCTTGCCTGGTGATTGATTATAGTCATTCAATAGGGACGAACCAGTCGTTTGGATGAACCCTAGTTATCAATTCTACAAGTAAGCATTGGGATAGATCACATGGGTATACTTGAAGTAGTTATGAACTAATAGGGAACACATACCCTAGTTGTTTTCAAATCTTGATTTAATTCACAAATATAATCTTGTTTTACTATTGATTTCTTCAAAACCGCCCAATTTGGAGATAACTTCGCAACAAGTTCACTTATCGGCATTAGTCTAGATCTTCCATCTTCCCTGTGGTTTCGACCCCAACCTCTTAGTTGTATTCTTTATTGACAACGTCCGCTTCATACTTCAGAAGGAGGTGTGAGTTTGGGTGTTATCAATGGCCACTGGACGAGCAGTTTTTGGATCAAATCCAAGGTGTATTTTAGTAAAATCTTATGCTTTCAGTTCCTAAATGATGTCATTTTGGGTATTGTAAGGGTCGTATTAAAGGGTTTCCACTATCCTAAGACCCTCATTCTCCAAAATCATCTGTAAGGTATTTCTTCATTTTCTTGTCTCAAAGCTCAAGAGCACCTAGGGTTTCTCTTCAAGTAATGCAAGTTCCAAGATCATTAAGAGAGTTTTCTAACCAAGTATGTGGGACTTCAATAAGTATCTCTTTTCATCCTTGTGTCCCAACTTTTATGTGAAAACCTAACCCCTTGATTTCTAGAAAATCATGCCTTAGGGTTTCAATCTATGCATAAATTATCACATGTCTTCTATGGATTCCAAGGACCTCGTGATAAATAGCCGTATATGATTACGAAATTACTTTCAAAATCACGAATTTTGTAGATGATATGGGAATAGAAGTATTATAGAATTTCCTCCATGATTTAGCACAAATTTTGAAATAGGGCCTTATTAATTGTTCACATACTCTTACCATGAAATTGATATATATATATATATATATATATATATATATATATATATATATATATATTCCTAAAGCATGATTTGGATATACAAGTTTTCATAAATCTGGAACATATGATTCTGTATATATGATAAAGCATGATTAGAACCTATGATTTTCATGAATATGAAACGCATGAATTACTTTAAGTTTTGGCCCAATAATGTTATAAAATTTGATGACAAAGCATGATCATGATTCTCATATCTTCAGGCCTCTTGATAGTAGAAAGTAACCTTGACCAGACTCTAATGAATTCAGTATGTTATGATTAGTTGAACATTCAGGTCTCTGATTAGCTGAAGTAGCCTAAAACTAGACAAATGATATCAATTTCGTGGTTCCTCTTAGCTGAGTCAGGGATTCTCAATAGCATAGAATGTTTCCCTTAGTTTAATTAGTGATTCTCAATAGCAGAGAATGTTTCCCTTAGATCAGTCAAGGATTGTCAATAGCAGAGAATATTTCCCTTAGCTCAATCAAGGATTCTTAATAGAAGATAATGTTTCCCTTAGTTAAGCTGGGGACTCTCAATAGTAGAGAACGTTTTCCTTAATTTATGATTTTAGTTTTAGCTCAGCTTCGTATAGTCTCAGACTTCAGTTCAAACTAGTCTTAGCAGAATTCAGTCTAAGTTGTCAGCAGATAGTCAGTACAGCATATAATATCAGTTAAAGCCTTGGTTCTCAACATATGTGTATGATCCTTATGTATCAGTTTTGGTTATACTTCATTAAATGTTTTCAACTAAAAGCATCATGTTAATATTTATATATCTCAGATAGGGTCATTGTATTTTAATTTAGTTATTTGTTCAGTGATGTACTCAGTTTTTTTCCTCCTAGTACACTTACATGTTTTAGTTCCTTTACGTTTCCCGCATACTCGGTACATTCCAAGTACTGACTGCATACTTTATGTGCTATATAATTTTATGATATAGACCCAGGTTTTCAAACCTAGCCTCGCGGTTAGATAAATTCTATTCACATCTCAGCTAACTGTGGTGAGTCCTCATCTACCGAGGGAAAAATTTATAAATTTTTTTCATAATTTAGTTTTATTTCAGTTTCAGACTTTAGGAGTTAGCTGGTGACTTGTCCTAGCAGCTCATGTAGTAGAGGCTTTCATACATGTATAGACAGATTCATCTTATGTTCAGCATTGTTAATACACTATGTTCTTATGGTTTTTAATTAGACTCTTTCAGTTCACTCCGCTCAGTTATGATTATGTTAGTTGTTATTTGATAAATCTCCTGTTATGATTACACTATGGGTCGACTTGGAACCCTCTCGGGGTCCTTGTCTTGTGTCTCGATCCGGTCCTATGTTCGGGTCGTGATGAACTTGGTATCAGAGCCCTAGGTTTAGAGTGTCCTAGGGTGTCTGAAAGCTGCATTAAGTAGAGTCTTTTCATGGGTGTGAAGCGCGCCAAACTTATGATGAAGAGGCCATGAGACATTGTTAGGAATGTTCCTTTTTCTTCATGATTTTCATCATGCTTAGAGTTTTTGACTCTAATAGTTGCTGTCCTAACTTGTGCTTTACGCGCTCGTAGATAATGCCTCCCAGACGTGTAAACGAAAGGAGAAATGGTAATGGGCGTCAGCAAGCTCCACCAGCCCCAACAAACCTGATGAATGAACATGTTACTCATACTGAGTTTAGGGCATCCTTTGACCTGTTGGCACAGGCCATGACCGCTCAAATTAATCAGCAAGCGGCAGCTCATATTCCCCAGAATGGGAACGTAGCTGCGGCTAGAGTAAGCGACTTTCTTAGAATGAACTCACCTGAATTGTTGGGGTCAAAGGTGGACGAGGACCCATATGAGTTCTTAGAAGAGTTCCAAAATATCACCCAAATTATGGCGGTGATGGGGATGGAGAGCGCAGACGTAGCCACCTACCAGCTAAAAGGGATCAGTAACATATGGTTTTGTTATTGGAAGGATGGTCGGGGAGATGAAGCAGTCCCCGTAAGTTGGGATGAGTTTATAACTGCCTTTCCAGACAAATTTTACCCTAGAGAATTGAGGGAGGCAAAGGCGACAAAGTTCATTAACTTGAGGCAAAACAACATGACTGTTCAGGAGTATGCGTTAGAGTTTATCCAGTTTTTCAAATATGTATCGGAGATGGTAACCGACCAGAAGGCTCGTGTGAGAAGGTTCATGAATGGAGTGGCATACTCCCTGGTCAAGGAGTGCAGGACTGCCATGTTACACAAAGACGTAGACTTTGAACATTTGGTGATATATGCCCAATAAATAGAGGTGAAGTAGGTGAAAGAAAATGAAAGAGAGGCCAAGAGGGCTAGGATAGGAGATTCAGAGTTCTCCCATCAGAGAATGAGTGATGGACACCGCTCACACTCCTAGCGGAGATTATCACCCCTAGCACCTTCAACAGCCAGTGTTCCATACAGACCTAGGGTAAGGGAGATTACCTATCCAGATTGTAATAACTGTGGGAAGAACCATTTTCTTCTAGAGAATGTATAGCTAGCTCAGACGCTAGTTTCTAGTGTAGTAAGTTGAGTCATAAGCACAAAGATTGCGTGGCAGCCAAGCGAGGTGAGAGTAGGACCACAGCCACCTATTTAATAGCTCCGATAGCTCACCCATTTCACCATGGTGCATCATCTAGCGCAAGGGTCAGACAGTGTCAAAACCGCTCCTACGTCTTTTCAACACATCAGGATTGGGGAAAATGCCAAACGGGGCCATAGGTATGTTATGAACTATTCATGTTACTCCTTGCATGATTGATTAGACCCTAGTGTGGAACAGAGAGTCCGTTGAAGTATGTTGAAAGAGGTTGTTGATACATGGTGCGAATTATCTAGAAGTATAATACTTATAGTGAATCTTAGAGGCGGAGGAGAAGTCAAGAGTTAGTGGGTTAGTTCCAACCTTAAGAAGGATTCAGGAGCATTAGACTGATGGCTTTAACCTAAGAGGGAGATGGTAAACTTATGAGACAAGTCAAATCTCAAGTGTGCTAGTAGGGGAAACCCCCGCACCAGTAGCTATGGGATGCCAATCCCTTCAGGTTCAGATAATTTCTCTTATGTTTCAGTTGGAGCTATGCTTCATACATTCCCTTGTTCAGAGTTCCAGAATTTCTATATAACCATTTCAGATAGCAATGCCAGTCTTACTCTATGAATCCTTAAGGCTCATCTTCATGTCATAAACTAGCTATGTGCTTTAACTCATGTCTTCCAATATGCTCAGCCCTTGAACTCAGTCATTAGAAGTTTCTTTAGTAGCTTAGTAGATCAGGTTACCTCATATAAGTGTTCAGTTTTAAATGTCATGAAGGGTTCGTTCTTATGAGTCCCTTACTTTTAGTTAGACTAGATACCATGAATTCTAGTTCAGTACCAGAAAGCAATTCTAGAGTGATGACTCAATCCGTATCAGCTCAGTGCCAGGTCGAGGAAAAGAATCCTTCCCAGTACTCTATCTAGTTCCATGTTAGTTTCATATCTTTTAGTCCCTCTCACATCCTAGCATGCATGTACAATTCAGATGTTCAGTTTAGATATGTAGATCATCCCGGAGTCGGATACTCCATCAATTTTAGCTGTAATTGTTCAGTAATTGGGATACTAGTTCCTTTCCCAGCTTTTCAGTATGTTTAGCCTATATTTAAGGATGAATGTTCCCAAGGGGGAGATATTATAACACCCCAAGAGTTTCCCACATCATACCACATATTTAGACGAAATTCAGCAGCAAAACCAACAAAACTGCCTCAGAATGACTCGTGTGACGGGTTGTTGGATGCTCTAACGGCTCATTAGGTCGAGCCATTTTAAGGGTTTAAAAATGGGTGCTATGGGACTTTGGTAACCACGAGATTAGTAAAGAGTCATTTTGAGGAACAACGACCCATTAGATGCAGCCGTTGTAAGTCGGCAGTCCAGACTTTATGGAAATAGCGAGCTAAGAGACAACTCGTTGTTTCCTATGAAAGGTCTTCCTGAGGTGTCATTAGTTGGAGTTCAGAAAGGGGTTCAATTAGTGTTTTAGTGGAAACGGATGGTTACGATGAGCCGTTAAGTGGAATAACGACCCATCATGTCGTTCATTAGAGGAATCTCAAGAGTTGGACCAATAGTGATAGTGGTGACGACGGGAGGAATTGATGAGTCATGGTACAAGTAACGGCTCATCCTATCCAATCATTGGTCGAGGAATCAAAAGCTATAAATTTTCCCCAGAAGTAATGGATGGTCAACACGAGCCGTGGCAAGGATCAACGACTCATGGTGTGGGTCGTGGTCACTGGACGGGCAGTTTTTGGATCGAAATCCCAGGGATATTTTAGAAAAATCCTATGCTTCCAGTTCCTAAATTACATCGTTTTGGGTATTGAAAGGGTCTAATTAAAGAGTTTCCACTAGCCTAAGACCCTCAGTCTCAAAAATCATCCATAAGGTACTTCTTCCTCTTCTTCTCTCAAAGCTCAAGAGAACCTAGGGTTTCTATTAAAGGGCTGCAAGTTCCAAGATGATTAAGGGAGTTTTATCACAAGGTATGTGGGACTTCAATAAGGATATCCTTTCATCCTTGTGTCTCAATTTTAATGTTAAAACTCTAACCCCTTGATTTCTAGAAAAACATGCCTTAAGGTTTCAATATATGCGTGAATTCTCACATGTCTTCTATGGATTCCAAGACTCTCATGATAAATAGCCATGTATGATTACGAAATTATTTCAAATTAATGAATTTAGTAGATGATATGGGAATAGCATGATTATAGAACTTCATCCATGATTTAGCACAAACTTTGAAATAGGGCATTATTAATTGTTCACATGCTCTTACCATGATTCGATATATATATATATATATATATATATATGTCAAAAGCATGATTTGGATATATGAGTTTTCATAAATCTAGAACATATGATTGTGTATATATGTTAAAGCATGATTAGAACCTATGAGTTTTCATGAATATGAAATGCATGAATTACTTTACATTTTGGGCCTATAATGTTATGAAGTTCAATAACAAAGCATGATCATGATTCTTTAGATCTTCAAGGTTCTTAATAGTAGAAAATAACCTTGACTAGACTCTAATGAATTTAGTATGTCATGATTTGTTGAACACTCGGGTCTCTGATTAGCTGAAGTAGCCTAAAAATAGACAAATGATATCAGTTATGTGGTTCCTCTTAGCTGTGTCAGGGATTCTCAATAGCAGAGAATGTTTCCCTTAGTTCAGTCATGAATTCTCAATAGCAGAGAATGTTTCCCTCAGCTAAGTCAGGGATTCTCAATAGTGGAGAATGTTTCCCTTAGCTCAGTTAGGGATTATCAATAGCAGAGGATGTTTCCCTTAGTTCAGCCAAGGACTCTCAATATTATAGAACGTTTTCCTTAGTTTATGATTTTAGTTTTAGCTTAGCTCCTTATAGTCTCAGACTTCAGTTCAAACCAGTCTTAGCAAAATTCAGTCTCAGTTGTCAGCAGTTCGGCAATACAGCATATGAATCAGTTATAGCCTCGTTTCTCAGCATATGTACATGATCCTTATGTATGAGTTTTGATTATACTTCATTAGATGTTTTCAACTAAAAGAATCATGTTAATATTTATATATCTCAGATAGGGTCATTGTATTTCAGTTCAGTTATTTGTTCAGTAATGTACTCGGTTTACTTCCTCCCAATATACTTACATGTTTTAGTTCCTTTAGGTTTTTCTCATACTCAGTGCATTTCAAGTACTGACCACATAATTTATGTGCTATATCATTTTATGATATAGATCCAGGTTTCCAAACCCAGCCTCGCGGTTAGACATGCTCTATTCCCATCTAAGCTGACTGTGGTAAGTCCTATTCTACTGAGGGCAATATTTATGGTTTTTTTCCTATTTTAGTTTTATTTCAATTTCAGACTTTATGATATAGATGGGGACTTCTCCTAGTAGCTCATCAGTGTAGTAGAGGTTTTCAGACATGTATAGACAAATTCAGCTCTTGTTTAGAGTTGTTAATAGACTATGTTCTTATGGTTTATTATTAGTCTTTTAGTTAGCTTCCGCTCAGTTATGATTATGTTATTTGTATTTTTTAAATCTGCTACTATGATTACACCATGGGTCGACTTGAAACTCTCTCAGGGTCCTTGTCCCGTGTCCCGATCCGGGCCTATGTTCGGGTTGTGACACTTAAGTGGTTTCACTTTAATCATTATTAATTTGTTCCAAATATACTATCCTACGACCGCAACATAAATCATACAATGGATCAAAAAGTTTAAGGCTTTGTTGTTATTCTCTTTTCCTAATCTCTACCTCTCTAGATTCAAGTAAGTAGAGAATTTGGGCAAGTCCTAACATTGTGCTCAGTTAAGAAATATGTAAGATGAAGAGAATACAATACAAGCATTAGCATTGGTGTAGAATCACGTTGTGCAAACCGTAGTTTGTTAATTTATCATGGTTCCCACGACCCTAGTTGTGGAAGTTTTAGCCTCTCATAATTGTAAGCAAATAATTAGCATTCATAGAAAAAAAAATTGAGCTTACAATAATGATTGAAAAGTAAACCCACTTGATTATTGCAAAAGAACAATTGAAAACAATTCAAGAACAATGGAAGAAAATCTCCAAAAGTTGTTATCAATATTCCTAAAAGTTGAATACTAGTCAAAAGAATCAAAATCCTAATTAAAATAACCTAGAAAAGTATTTATACAAATAATTAGAAACTTTTCCTAAATTAACAGGGAATCTGCTAAACTGTCGCAGCCTTCACCAATTACTCGTAACAGGATTGTACGAGTCATACATTTACTCAAAAAATGTCTGGCAACTTCGGATTTTGGATAAGTGTTGGAGATTGGTATGACTCGTACATTGATCCAATGAGTCATACATTACTGTTGTAGTTTGAGCTAAGACTTCTAGCATCCTCTGAACATTTCCACAAGTGTCTTGGTATGGCTCTTACCTTGCTCCTACAACTCGTGAATGCTTTTCGTACCTTGAGACCTGCCAGTGCAGCTTCTTTTGGAATTTTCTTCGACTTCCTTGGTACGGCTTTTACTAGGATGATATAGCTCGTACTAGGAGTCGTAACTTGTACTTTCCTTAAGCTCATCTTATGAAATTTTCCACAACTCTCAGTACGGCTCGTAACATGATTATATGGCTCGTGCTGAGGTATGTACTTGGCCTTTTCTGCACTATTTTCACTTCTTTTGCAAATTCCAACTCCAATACCTGCTTTCCCTAAAAATAAAGAAAAAGTGCATCATATCTGTATAAACACACCTATGACCATTCTTATTTTCTCAGTTTTAAGCGTCGAAAGTGTTGTAAACCCACAGCACATCACGGCTGCATCATGCCTTCTAAAATTGATCAACGAGTGAATCTTGAGGCGGCCATACTTATTGCCTGCATCATGTCAGGGTGCTATTAATTTTGGGGAGATAGTGGCTACAAAAATGAAGCGTAAGGCTAGGCAGCAAGGAACTTCAATGTCATACATTGTGTTCATCACCCAATTGTGCCTCAAAGGCTAGTATTCCCTAATGAATCCCATAACTCTGCTACCGGTGTCATTGTTGTTGATAGGGAGAGGGATGCGGATGCACCCAAGAGCAAAAGAAAATGGATGCAAGCATGGGAGACTTCTGAAGACTCCACCTCTCATGGCATAGATGAGACTCTCATAGCTCCCGACCTCAATATGCCACACCCCGAGACATCGAGTCATGAATTCGAACAGGCACCATTCAGAGGCCTTCACCTCCTCCTACAAACTCCTGTCCAACTGGAATCCAGAAGTTGGATGAAATGACACACTCTCATGAGAACCAACACCAAAAGTTGGCTCAAAATAGCCCTACTCTTATCATCAAAATAGTGAAGAAGAAGATGAATGTGTTTGATAGATTAAGCAAGATATGCTCTCAAGTGGATGTAGTCAAGGGAGCAGTCACCTCTTTCAGCGGAAGTGAGGGAGTTGAGAAGTTGAGCACCAATGGAGGATCCGAAACATGATCTTACTGGATACATCCTTGGCTGCCCCATCTACAGCTCAGGGGCCTATTGATGATTTATTTAGGGCTTAGGTGGGGATGATGAGGAAAACTTGGGAGATGAAGGCCATGATGAGGAAAAAGAAAATGATGATACCAAAGAGTAGCCACATCAGGGAGTTCTTACCATCCTTTATTCTTAATATTCACATTGGACTGATGTAATTTCTTAGTTGGGGTGGAATGTCTCTCTCTTGTTTGTTATTTTGGTCTTTTGTCGCCCTTGTCGGGCTCCAATTCTTATGCTTTGAATATGTTGCATTTTTAGTTTTTTCTTAGTTGGATGAATGCCCTTGTTGGGCTTGTGATGAATTAAAATGTTTCTTTTGTATTGTTAGTGCCGTTGATGGGTCTATTTTAAATTTCCAAATGTTTAATGACCCATGTCTTAATAATCATCTTTGTTCATAGTAGTTAGCAAATAAACTCCAAGAGTTTTCTTTATATCATGGTTCTTTTTCAAGGAGCGATTTTCTTTTCTTTTTTTTTTGTTGCCGAACCAGGTGGCATTTACCAACGATAGATTGAGAGGCAACTTTTTTAAGGGAAAATAATGAGTTTAGAGTGTTTTTGAGTCGGTTGTTGCACTTGCTTTTGAGAGGTACCACCGAAAATTTTTAAATGGCATTGAAAATAAATTTTTATGGAAAAAGGGCAGTTGAATTTTTAAAAATAAAATTGAGCACTCTTTTCTCATGAGTTGCACATTCCTTGTTTGTCTTTTTTATTCACATGCTATTTTGTCTAAATTCATACTCTTGATGTGGTTGTAAGAAATGTATGAACTCCTTGGAGTGTGATGCCTTATGTGGTAAGGCTTTTAGCTTAATTTTCATACATGTATGGTTATCTAAAACTTTTCCTAAGTGTGACTCAATGAGAAATCCTAGATATAGCTACACTTAGAACATGATTTTAGACTGTCTTCTGATAGTCACTTCACCCATATGACCTCCTTGAATGTCTATCCTTGCTAGCGAATGTTGAGCCTTTAAACCTTTTCTTTGAGAACCGCATTATAAGCCTATTAACCTTTTGTAATCCCTCTTTTGGCACCCATCCTCCCTAGTGCTAGTTGTGAAAAGAAATCAAAAAATGGGGCTTGATGCCCAAAATCTTGGGAAAGAAAAGGAAGAAATGAGGTAACATCCTAAGTTTGGGGGTTTGCAAAAGAAAATGAGAAAAATATGTACTTCTATATGAGGCAGCACCAAATTGTGATGATATGAACGAATTGGTTGGATGAAAAACCTATAAACATTACAAGAAAAAGAACAATTGAAAGGTGTTACCTCTTGCATAGATGAGGCTAAAGGTGGAAACCAAAGAGGTATAAGGGTGTCTCTTGATACAAATTGAAGTTGTTGATCAAGGAGAGATAAGGTGGGGTGATCTTAATAGAAAAATGGAGTATACAAAAATGTTCATGAAAGGGCATAAGGGTGGTTCTAGTCACTACAACTAAAAAGTCATCCTATCTTACCCTAGCCTTTATTATGACCCAAAAGTCCTAGTTGATTTTGAATGTAGCTACTCTACATTAGTGGCGCGTTACACGAAGGGAAATCCTATGGGTCAAGTTGTATGCATGAGAATTTTTTTGTCAGAGTGAGCATATTTGCCTTATTTTATAATCCTTTTGTGTGTGAATTGCTTGAAAATTAAACGGGTTTCTCTCTTGATGTGAGTGGCATCACTTCCTTAGGGAACATGCTTGAATATGTTCAAAGTAAAAGTTGTGATTGAGACAAGAGTGCAATGAACTTCAAGGCAAGCTTTGAATGTTAATTTACAATGACTTAGGATGTTATATGGGCTTGTTTTGATCAATCATGCCCCTTGTTTTGAATGAAAGAAACACTTGTGAATCATGTCAATTGTTTGTGGTTACCTCTTAAAGCATTTGCATAAATTGCAGAGTCTTTTATTTTCATTGAGTCGGTATGCGATTTTGGGTTATCCTAGTCCCAGTGGTCCCTTGTGAGCAACTCACATGGTGTGACATGCTTAATTCAATTTTTCATCTATAAAGAGATTCCTTTCTTGAGGACAAGAAATGATTCAAGTTTGGGGGTTTGATGAGTTAATGATTTACCAACTCATTAGGCTTTTAAATATGAGCTTTTGCTTGATTTTCAAGTCATTTAGGAAGGTTTTATGCCCTTTCTCTCTGGTTTTTTATGTATTCAATTTAAACTGACAAAGCAAAGAAATTGAACAAAAAGCATGATGCTAGAAGAAAAGAACATGCACATCAACGTAACGCAGGCCAAACGCAGGGGAACACTACTGTGAAGTACAATCAATGTGCGTCTTGTAGATGGGCACCTGCGAAATGTAGGTCCAGTGCAAGTGAGGCCATTCTGAAAGGGGTAAAATCATTCAGCACAAGAAAAAAAGAGCAACTTTACCCTATTTTTGTTCAACTTTTTTAAAGAATATAATATTCCATTCCATATAGGAGTTAGTTTTTGCATTGAATTTTAGAGAGAGAAAAAGATAGAGAGAAGTGAGAGCTTTCCTTCATTTTTTTCATTTTCTAAAGTAAAACCTCCATTGAAGAACAAATTGAGTTTTAAGTTTCTTATTAAAGATGAATGATAGTGATTCCTTTATTGGTTTTATCTCTTGTTCTTCATCTATGAGTAGCTAAACACCTTTCTAGGAGTGTATACGCAATAGGGGCTAAAATGGATTTGGTGTTTCTAGTTTAATCTTAGAATTACTTATTTAGCATAAATATATTATTTTCTCTAAATTATAATTGAAATATCTATAACTGCAAATATGGATTGTGTTTACTTATTCTATTTTTTGCTTGAAAAAGAGGAATAGAATATGGGGTAGAAAACAATGGTGGATAATTGAGTTTTGATTGTGTGGGATTGGGCTGGAGATAGCCAATACCACTTTCATACACCCATTAAATAATTAAGGCTAGAGATAGTTTAATTATTACCCAAATTTTAGTGGTTAAAGTGAATGGGACCTTGGGGTTTGAGAAAACCCGAGGCAAAAGACACCCAAGTGGTTGACAAAATTAGGTGTTGCCTTGTCCATAACTATTTATGTTCGTAAGTAATGCTTTAATTTTCTAGTTAGACCCAACCCTATCAAGGCCCCATCAATAGCACACCCCTAGTATTCTCTCATATTGTTACTTCGAAGTTGGTTTCCTTGTTTTGTTGATTGAATTCGAATTGATAGTTTGATCTTAAAACCCCTAATATTTACTTTTCCAATTTTTATACAATAATGCTATTTGATT
The DNA here is from genome assembly GCA_035772735.1 of Datura wrightii. Lineage (NCBI taxonomy): Eukaryota > Viridiplantae > Streptophyta > Magnoliopsida > Solanales > Solanaceae > Datura > Datura wrightii. The sequence continues at coordinate 155,083,638 of JASDFA010000018.1, forward strand.
CAATTTGATAGAAGACTTTTGTTTCTATTAATCTTCATTCCCTATGGATTCAATCCCAACTCATGAGTTGGGTAAATTATATTGTGACAATCGTGTACACTTTCTCCCAATGAGGAGTCAATTTGGACGTCATCAAAAACCTCTACAAACTAATGAGTTGATGGGATAAGCCCCCGGCTAACTCTAAAGTCTATAAACTAGAAATGACGATAACTGAAAATAAAGACCCTGGTCCTCGAAAGATGAGGACTCACCATTATCAATTGTTGGATATCGCCGGTTAAGCTAACTGGAGTGCTGAGGTTAGGTACTTGAGCCTATATCATAAAATGATATAGCATAGAAAGTATGTTTCAGTACTTGCAATCTAATGAATATGTGAGGTTATGCATTTTAAAACATATTCATGTTGATAAGAAAGTAAAAGTAAAACCACTGAATTTAATATGGAATGACCCTGTCTAAAATCATAAATATTGTAAATAGTCTGAAATCTAAAATACTACAAAGCTAGTAAAAAAAATTAAGGTTCATAAACATATTCTAAGACCTGGGACTGGACTGTACTGTACTGTGGGAGTGCCTGTTAACCGGCATGCAATCACGTGATCTAGATGTGGAGTTCGATGTTTGCTCCCTATTGATAGGGCCCACCGTATCCTTCCAGGGTACAGTGATTGGACCGTGTGATCACTAACTGGAAAACCCATTTGGGTTAAACCTTTTGGTGGCACGTAGTTCTGGGAATTTGGGTATGCTAAGCCCAGCCCACTCGGTGTTAAGTATTGCTCCCAACGGATGACACATATACACATACATATATATATACACACACACACATAACTGAACTGTATTGATAGCTCGAAATGGTATATTAAGACTAAGTCAGAACTACTTATCTGGAACTATTCTAAGAGCCTAAAGAACCTAATAACTGAGGTATTGAATATATTGATAAACTCATAATACTAGTTTCTGATAATATTACTATTACTGAGTATATTGAAAATGATAGATATACTATAAAGCATAAATGCATAATTCCATGAGACAAATCATGTCAAATTCAATATTCCTGCGGAACATACTGTATAACGGAAATTACTAACAATATATATAATATTTCAAATAATGATAATCTAACATCCAAAAACAATAGATAATTTCAACAATTATAGGAATAAACCGTAGGACATGGTTTTTAGAATTTCAACGCTAGGGTTACTGAAATCTTAAGACACAACGGTGATGAAAACAATTATTGAAGTCCCACATACCTGAAGAAGAAAATCCCTAGAAAGAAGGAGCTCGAATTTTGTACTAGAGGAAGAACCCTAGTTTAGCTTGGAGAGAGACCTTGAGCTCTTACGTGTTCATCCTGAGAGGCTAAGTGAGAAAATGAGGGAGGAGGATTGGCTAACTCCCTTTAATTCCCTGATAAAACCCTCAAAATGACATAGTTTAGGAATTAGAATAGTGGGAAGTTATGAAAATTCCCCTGGAGAAATTCCTGAAAACTTTTTGTCTAGATCCAAGGAGTTACACAATGAGTCGTTGGTGGTAACCACGAATCCTTGGGACCATTCGTTGGTCCCGGGTCTAAATTTCTAGTTTTTGGTTCTCTCCTAATGGGCAGACAGGACGACCCATTAAAAGATACAAAGGGTCATGATTTCCACCCGTTGTCACGGGATGATTTTGCACTATTTCTGAATCTCATCTAATGGCTCAATAGTATGAGTCATTACATCAATCAACGACTCATCTCAGGACTCATTGGTTCTGGGAATTATTCTGATGGCTTTCTGACCCTCAACCAATGACTAGGTATGACGACTCGTTCCTAGAGCGCATGACTCGTCACTTTACTCGTGGTTACTATAGTCACTCCTGCATAGTTTCTAAAACTTCTCCAACGGCTCCTCCTAATAGCTCGTTATAAGGAATAATGATTCGTTCTATCACTCATTAGTTGTAGATGGAAAATTGCATAAGCTATCAATGACTCCTCTAACGGGTCGTTGGTTCTGACAATGACTCGTTTGAAGAGTCGTTCTGGGATAAAATTTTCTGGTTCCCTACTGGTTTTCATTCCAAGTCTTAGGTTTGGTCTCAGAAAATTTTGGAGTGTTACAATATCTCTCCCTTGGGAACATTCATCCTCGAATGGAGACTAAATAAGCTGAAAAGATAGGGAAAGAACTATAATCCCCAAGCTGAAAACTATAAACTCGATATCGGTGGAGTGACTGACTCTGAACTAAGATACATGGCTGAACTGAGCTCACGCCCCAAGGATGCATTCTAAGACATGGATAGAATTGATGAGCATGAAACTAACATAAAATTTAATAGAGTACTGAGGAGGAATTTAGTACCTGATGTTGAAAAAGAGCTGGAAGGAAAAAGGTGAGTGTATCTTTCCATCATATCTTCTTCGGCATTCTCCATAGAACTTTTATTGAAGCGACCTCCTTATTCCTCAACTTACGAACATGACGATCGAGTATTTAAACTGGAACCTCTTCATAAGAGAGACTATCCTTTACACTAACACTTTCTAAAGGAACAATTCAAGTCGGATCACTAACGCAATTCTTCAATAGAGACCCATGGAAGACTGGATGCACTGAGGCTAACTCCACAGGAAAATCCAACTTATAGGCCACATTGTCAATGCGTCTTAGGATTCTATAAGGACCAACATAGTGAGGACCGTATTTCCCTTTCTTCCCGAACCTTATCACCCCTTTCATAGGTGAAATTTTTAGATATACCCAATCATCCACAGCAAACTCCAGGCCTCTTCTCCTCACATTAACATACGATTTCTATTGACTTTGAGCTATTTTCATCCATTTTGTACTAAGTTGAAACTTCTGTATGGCCTCATGTACTAAATTAGGCCCTATTAAGGTAGCTTCACCAACCTCAAACCACCCTATAGGAGACCTACAACTCCTACCATGTAATGCCTCGAATGGGGCCATTTGCATACTGGAGTAGTAGCTATTATTGTATGCAAACTCGACGAGAGGTAAGTGATCAACCTAACTGCCCTTGAAATCAATCAAGCAATCCCTTAACATATCCTCCAGTGTCTGAATTGTTCATTCAGCCTGGCTTTTTTTCTGCAAATGAAAACTTGTGTTGACTTAACCTGTATACAAGGTCCCTTCTAAAAGGACTTTCAGAAGTGTGAGGTGAACTAAGTACCCTTGCCTGAAATGATGGACAAGGGAATTCCATGCAATCTAACTAACTCTCAAATGTATAGTCTAGCATAATATTCTGCTGAATTTGTGGTCTTAACAAGTAGGAAATATGTTGACTTAGTCATCCGATCTACAAACACCCAAATTGAGTTATGTTGTCGATGCGTACGAGGTAGACCTGTAATAGAATCCATGTTTTCTTCTTCCCACTTGATAATATACTGAGTCATACCCCCAAGTCTCTGATGTTCAACCTTGACCTATTGGTATTTTGGACACTTAGCCACAAATTTTGCAATGTCCTTCTTCATGCCATTTCACCAATAGACTTCCCGTAGATCATGGTACATCTTGGAGTCACTCAGGTGGATAGAGTACCTGGAGCTGTGAACTTCCATTCATATTCGCTGCCTTAATTCATCTATATCTGGAAAACATAATCTACTTTGGTAACGAAGCACAACATCTCCCCCTTTGGGGAATGCTTCACCTCCTTTTGAGGGTTGCTTGTAATGCGCTAGAAGCCCAAAGATCAGACCCGAGAGTTGAAATTGAGAAAACTTGAAATCTGGCACTAGGTCACAGAACGAGTCACTATGTGACACGTGGGGTAGACCACGAGTCATGAAGAGACTCTTGGTGAGGTACAGGACTTGAGTTGAAATTTTGGGTTTTGAAGTCCCCACGGACCTTACCACAAGTCGTGGTCAGTCTTCATGACTCGTTGAGTCAGTCGTGGGCAAGGTTAAGGGAAGTTGAATAAAATCTTGGCAGTGTACCCAACAGTTGGTCACCACGAGTCGTGGTCAGACACCACAATTCGTGCGATGAGTCGTGGTCGGCCGGTTATGGATGATTTGAGAATTTGGGCAGTGAGGGTGATGAGTGGTGACCATCAGTCGTGGTCACTACTAACGACTCATAGGGTCCCCCGTGATGAGCCCCAGGTGAATTAATGGATAGTGCACTCAACGACTGATGCCACAAGTTGTGGTCTTGGGTAACGATTCGCCTAATTCCTCATGGGGACGGGCAGTCAATTATTTTATGTGAATTTAGTAAGGGTTTTTCATAATTTCTATGATCCTAAGGCCTAAACTACATCATTTTAAGCTATGAATGATGAGTTTTAAGAGGGGTAAGTTCATTTTAGACCATTCTTACTCATGCATGCAAAGTTAGAGAGCTAGAGAGGTGATCAAGTTCATTTTCCTTCAAGTTTCTTCAATTCTTCATTGGTCAATCAAGGAGTGGAAAAATAAGTCCTTCCCAAGGTATGTAGGGTTATGAATGAGTGATTTTGGTCACACCCATTCCCAATCCCTCTCTAATTCATGAAAATTTATGAGTTGAGTCTATGAGGTTTTAATCCAATGCGTGAATTCTCTAAGTAAGTGTCATGGGTATGATCTAATTATGTTTTAATTGATAAATTACAGTTCATGGGCAAGGTTTATCATGTTTTCAATTACTAATCATGTTTACTAGGTTTTCAAATTATGATGTCCGTTCATGAAAGCTTATGAGAAGAGGAAATTTATGAAGTATGTTCATATATGATGGATTTTGATGAGAAAAGCATGTTTTCAACCTATCCAAGTTATGTTCATGTTTTCAAAGTGAATCAAGTTAATTTCAAGCATTTTAAAGTATTGGTAAAGCCCATATGTTCAAGTATGATTTATGATTCATGTTAACTTAACTTACCATATAGTTTTTGAGTCTAGAATCTCAATTTTACTCAGCTTGTGGTATGGTTTGAGCCAAATCTCCTCATGTATGATTCAGATTTATATGTATTCATGATTATTCAGCTTCTTCAATAGACGATGGTCAGCTTCATCAAAAAACGATGGAGAGCATATGCATGTTTTTGGGAGTAGTGGCTAGCACCGAGTAGGCTAAGGGTCAGTCAACCCAACGGCTCAGAACTATGCGCCAATGTAGGTATGATCAGATTATATTGGGACCTCCTATGTGAGTTATACCCTTCCCCAAGGGGCATTTATCTTGATATCTATATCATGGGATCATCCTTATCCATGGCAAGGCTTTGGACGGCTCTACCCACTTGAGTGTGATAGTTGGGACCATGTAAGCTCTATCGTGGTATGTCGGTTGTATGACGAGTCTCCCATTGTTCCTCAGGATTTCAGTTATGCATGTATATCACTCATGAAATATATATATATATATGTTCTAAAGTAGGTTTGTCCTAATGTTCAGTTGTGCCTATGATTATCAGATTTAAGCTTTAGGTCATTTGATTCAGTTACGACGTTCAGTTATGTTGAGATCATGATTTCAGAAAATGGCATGCCAGTCCTACTCTCATATTCTTGTTTTGATTATATTTTACATTATGCATGTTTTTAAATGATTTTACTTACTTAATCGGTTTTACTTACCTTGCATACTCAGTACATTCCACGTACTAACCGCATACTCTGTTATACCCCGTAACATTTCCGACACCTAGATGGCCTATTCGCATGGTGATTAAGCATATTTGTAAGCCATACGTGCTAGAGGAAGGCCCGAAAAAGGATCGGACGGATAGCCTGTCGAACCATCGCGGAAGGAGCCGAGGCAGAGCCCCTCCGCGATGGCTACGTGTCATAGAGCTGGAGCCTCCGCGTTGGCTCCGTGACACATTGGCCCTGTCCAGGCTCAAGTATATAAAGCCCCACTTCGGTTTGATTTCATTTAACTCATTAAAAATTTCCAGAGAACGTAGGACAATAGAGAGGGATGAAGGAGGTTAACATATAATCGTTCGATTACGCTGCCAAACATAGTCCAAACCCAAATTAACCTCAGATACCGAGGTATTTAGCAGCAGAGAGCATTCCTATGGATTTAGTTTCGCGAAATACGGCCGAAGAATCGTCGAGCTACTAGACTAAGGTAAGTGGAATTGCTCCAAACTAGTGTCTATGTGTTCCTAGCTGTAAAGTGAATATTTCTCCCTTCTGGACTTCTAGAAAATAGCGAGTTTTCGACCGTCTTTCGATAAGCCTAAGTTTAGGCCATAATTATATCGAAAGTAATGTCATCCTTCAGAATAAAGTTGTATTTAGTACTGATTGATATATATATGAATGTAGTTGGGAGGAATAGCTGAAATACTGACCAAGCTACGCCAGTTAGTTGGGAAATCAGAAGCGAAGGTATGTAAAGCTAGTTTCCTTGGCAAGTTAGTAGTTTCGGTACAGTAAAGTAGTTTAAAGGCTAGTAGAATGTTCAAAGGTCATGTGTTATGTTTATTACGAATGTTGGTACGATATTGGAAGCATCATGTTATGTATAGCATGAAACTTGCTAGCACGATATAAATTCTAATACGAGTGTTAGGAACTGTACAACATGCCCAGTATGTGATTTAGTAAAGAATGTTAGGATATTATCGTACTCAGTTGAAACCTAGTAATGCAATGTAAATACCGGTAAGGTATCTCAGAAGTAGAATGATAGGTTAAAATAGAGTTTAGAAAGCATGTTAGAAATAGTAAATCATGTTACTATAGAAACTCAGTTATACAGCATGGTTTCCAGCAGAAAGACTATATCTTGTTCAACATTAGACTCAGTACAGTATGGCAGAAGATTATATTTATATATATATATACTATTATCAGTCTCAGCATGTATTAAATACATACATATCACTATCACTAGTTCAGCATACAGTATGTACAAATACTTTATTATCATTAGCTTCAGCATGTGGTATATGCAGATAGTATTACTAGTTGAGACCATTGTATTGTCTTGGGGTTGGATTACCTAGCATCCATGACCGCCCTAGGGTTAATAGCTGTATCGACTTGTCCACCAGAGGACGAGGATACGTCGCTCTATGGAGTGGCATGCCGTCCCACAGGGGACGAAGATGGGATGCCAGTTTCCCCATATTGTGCCTTGGTCGGCCCTTATACACTCCGTCGAGCGGATACGCCCGGGGTGTTGATTCAGGAGTCCTCCGGACTCAGGTACAGTTATAGTCAGGGGCTCAGCGAGCCCAAGTGCATACCTAAGGGACTGGCAGGATGCTTATAGTTATTATAGGAGATGGGAAGACCGAGGTAGGGGTATAGATTGCGTGTTGGTTGTACCTCCCGGCTTATGGGGGCCGGGTAAGGTTTGTGTGTGCTATGTTATGCTATGTTATGTTATGCCATGTTACACTAGATACGAGTAGATCGACAGTAGAACGATACATCTCCAGGTATGACTCCTACTCCTTCCAGCATAGTTCAGAGTAGGCATAGCTTTACATTTTTAGTCAGTTTAGTCTATTCCTTTCTATTTCAGTTCCATCAGTTATATTGTTGTTTTCAGATATCTTTCAGTTGTTGTTTTACATACTCAGTACCAGTGGTACTGACGCCCCTCGGGGGCGCTGCATTACTTGCCTGCAGGTACTCATAGACGAGGGGCCGATACCTCGTGATTCCAGTCAGCCTACAGGGTCATCAGCTCCAGTCATCCGGAGCTAGATAGCTAGAGGTTTATCCCTTTTCTTTTGTTGTACAGCATGGGTAGGCCGGGGCCCTGTCCCGACCATCTTATCAGCATTCTTAGAGGCTTGCAGTCTGCATATAATTCCCTGTGGTCAGATGAGCCGATTGTGTGAGGCCGTGCAGTTGTATAGCTGTTAGTACTTCTGTTATTTTATGTTGGTCGTGTGGAGCCATAGCTTGACAGTAGTGGTGACCTTGCCGGTCACGTAGTTATTCAGTATTCCATTGTTGAGTTACAGATAACTAGACAGTATAGTGGCCTTGTCGGCCCGCATAGGTTCCTTATTACGAGTATGTTTCTAGTTAGCTGTCATTACAGGTATGGGTGGCTATAGGCCAGTTGGCCGGAGGCTGTGTTTACAGCCGTTATATAGCCCGTTGTTTCCCTAAATCTGAGTTAGAGCCAGCCAGGCACCAGATGTGCTTAGGCTCAGTAGTCTAGCAATTCAGGTCCTAGTAGGGCACCAGGTGCCAGTCATACCCCCCAAGGCGGGGTGTGACATACTCTATGCTGTATCATTTTATGATACAGGCTCCGACACTCAAACTCAGCTTCGTCCTGAACCAATTCCTGAGTTAACACCCGGCATAGTGGTGAGTCCTCATCTCCTGAGGACCATTTTCTTTTAGATATTGATGCTATTTCAGTTTTCAAACTTATCAGGTTAGTTAGGGGTGTTGTCCCATCAACCCATCAGTTATGTAGAAGCTTTCAGGAAGTATGTAGTAATCAGCTTTTCATGTATTATATGGATTTTACTTTTGATGTTATGTTATTCTAAACTTCCACTATGCTTATTATGTTAAGTCTTTCGCTTTATTTGATTCAGTTATATGTATGTTCATACCATGGGTCGACTTGGAGTCACTCAGGGTTCCTTGTCCCGTGTAACATTCCCGGCATAAAGTTACGGGTTGTGACAAACTTGATATCAAAGCAATAGGTTTGAAGTGTCCTAGGGTGTCTGAAAGCCGCGTTAAGTATTGTCTTTTTCATGGTGTGAAGAACGCCACACTTATGACGAAGAGGCTACGAGACGTTTTAGGAAATTTTCCCTTCCTTCATAATCTATGTCATGCGGTGAAATGTCTCCCTGTCCTTCTAGCTCATGTTATCCATGGATTGCAGAATCATGGCTCCCCGTAGAGTTAACAGTAGGAGAAACGTAAATGGAAATGGCCTGAGGAAGGCAATCGAGAAGGACACCAACAAGCCCCACCAGTCCAGGAGCACCATGCACCGAAGCCGGTTGCCCATGCTTAATTCTAGGCAGCCATTCAGATGCAAGCACAGACCTTGACCTCTCAAGTCATCCAGCAGGTAGTGGTGCATGTACCACAAAATGGAAATGCGGCGGCAGCTCGAGTCAGAGATATCCTAAGAATGAACCTACTACAGTTCCTTGGGTCAAAGGTGGATGAGGATCCACATGAGTTTATCAACGAGATTGTGAAGATCACTCGGGTCATGGGGGTGAATGGAGTAGCGTGTGCTGATTTGGCCTCATATCAGTTGAAGGGGCTCGGACACATTTGTTTTAGACAATGCAAAGATAGTAGGGCAGCCAGAGCAGGCCCTATCAGTTGGAAGGAGTTCCATGTTGCTTTCCTAGATCGGTTTTTCCCTCGCGAAATGAGGGAGTTAAAAGCAGCTGAGTTTTTGAATATTAAGCAAGGGAAAAGGAAAGTGCAAGAGTATGACCTTGAGTTCACTCGTTTGTCAAAGTATGCCCCAGAGTTAGTGGTTGATCAGATGGCGTGAGTGAGCAGGTATGTTCATAGGGTGGCAGACTATCTAGAAAAGGATTGCAGGACCGCTATTCTCCATCAGGATATGAGTTTCCCTCAAATATTCTTATACTCCCAGAAGATGGAGGTGGCGCATATAAGGGAGAGAGAGGCCAAGAGGGCCAGTACTGATAGTTATAGATTCTCTTAGCTGAGGCTAGATGGTGGCCACCGACAGCGGACCCACTAGAGATCTTCAGCCCCAACATCTTCATCTTTGAGTGTACCATCTAGACCTAGGCACGACCAGAGAAGACAAGCATCAGGCTCTAGAGGTCAAAGCAGTAGGCCCGCAAATTCTAGTATTCCAGTTTGTGACCAGTATGGTCGGAGGCATACGGTTTAGTGTTTGGCGGGTACAAGTGCTTGCTTCGGGTGCAGGAAGCCCGAACATATGCTCAAAGATTGCCCAACAGCTAGATAGGGAAATGATAGGGGCCGAGGCCTAGCTTCCAGTTCAGCAGCTCCACCCGCACGCCCAACACAGCAGGGGGAATTACTAGCACAGGTGGTAGTCAAAGCCAAAATAGATTCTATGCCTTAGCAGCCCGCCAGGAGCAGGAGGTCTCCTCAGATGTAGTCACTGGTATGTTGTGAGTTTTCCATCTTGATGTATTTGCTTTGTTAGATCTAGGGACCACCTTGTCTTTTGTGACACCTTATATAGCTAATAGTTTCAAAGTCAGTCCCGAAATCTTATCAGAACCCTTCTCAGTCTCTACTCCAGTGGGTGATTCAGTTGTATCTAGATGGATGCATAAAAGTTGCTCGGTCACAGTGCTTCAGAAAGCCACCTTAGTAGATCTAGTAGAGTTAGCCATAACTGATTTTGATATCATCCTCAGCATGGATTTGCTATTTGCATGTTATGCCTTTGTTAGTTGTAGAACCCACACGGTAGAGTTCAGAATTCAGGGAGAGCCAGTCTTAGAATGGAAGTGTATCTCAGTTGTGCCTGTAGGTCATTTCATTTCTTACCTTAAGGCTAGAAAGATGATCTCCAAAAGTTGTGTATACCATCTAGTTAGGGTTAAGGATGCGACATCTGAGACCTTGACTATTCGGTCAGTCCTAGTTGTATGCGAGTATCCACAAGTCTTCCCCAATGATTTACAGGGAATCCCTCCCGAGTGGGAGATTGATTTTGGTATTAACATCCTTCCCGATATGCATCCTATATCTATTCTTCCCTACACAATGGCTCAAGCCGAGCAAAAAGACTTGAAGGAACAGTTGAAGGACCTTTTAGATAAGGGTTTCATTAGACCGAGAAAGTCCCCATGGGGAGCACCAAATCTCTTTGTCCGGAAGAAAAATGGTTCTCATCGTATCTGTATTGATTATCGGCAATGTTATACCCCATAAGTTTCTAACATTAAGTCGGCCTATTTGTATGTTGGTTGAGAGTTTTAGAGTGCCATACGTACGAGGAAAGGGCCCGAGAAAAGGTCGAATGAGTGCAAAGTCGAGATTTCACGGGAGGAGGCCGAATCAAGTTGCAAGAGGGGCAAAGTGGCACGGAGCAGTCCCCTCCGTGATACCCAAAGTGGCACGGAGTAGAATCAGCGCGATGGGTAGAGTGCCACGTTGTCTTGTCTGCTGCCTCAAGTATATAAAGTCCTCACACTTAGATATTATTTCATTACTCATATAACTTTGACCAGCAGAGGTAAGAACTAAGGAAAACCTTTGGAAATCATCTGATTACACTGCTAAACGCCGTCCAAATCTAAATTAACTCCAGTATTGAAGTATGAAGCTATAGGGAGCATCGCTACGGAATTATTTTTCGTAAAATACGCCCGACAAATAGTCGTCCCACCGAGCTTAAGTTGATGGAATTGTTCCAAACTAGTGTCAGTATGATCACATGCCTAAAGTAAGTATTTCTCCCTTCTAGATTCCCGAGAAATTATGAGTTCTTGATCGTCTTTCGATAAGTTGAAGTATAGTCAGTATATATATATATATATATATATAAAAGTTATTTTCTTCTTCGATTATAGTAATAAAGTATCCCTATTCTTCCGTTAAAATGATTACATTTGAGAAGGGCAGTTGAACACAAGCCGTAACTCACTAGTTAATCGGTAAACAGTGAACGAGGTATGTTAAGGCATTTTATTTCTGCGAGTTAGTTTCTTCAGCATAGTAGTCCAGTATGAATCCCAGTAAAGCATGTCAGGAGTATGTTATCATGTCTAGTTGTTGTTTTCAGTTGAGACTCGTAAATTGTATTATTTTGGGATGGATTATACCTATATAGCTTCCATGACCACCCCAAGGTTAATAGTTGTGTCGCCGCCTGCCAGGGGCGAGGATATGTTGCTCTATGGAGCAGCATGTCATCTGCAAGGGACGAAGATGGGGATCCAGATCCTCATATGCCGTGGTTGGCCTTATACACACCCCCGTCGAGCACTAACGCCCGGTGTGTAGATATCAGGAATCCTCCGGACTCAGACACAACTATAGTCAGGGGTAGAGCAGGCCTAGTTATAGACCCAGGGGATCGGCAGGATGCTTATAGCTGGTAGTTGACTCAGTATGACCTGGATAGGGGTATATAGATTGAGGTGTACATACTAGGGCTAATAGGGGCCTAGGTGGGTTATTCTGTGTTGATCGTGCCATCCGGCTTATGGGAGCCAGGTAAGGTTTATGTTTGCTTTAGTTACTGATAGTTAGACAGTAAGACACCTCATTTCTCAGGTATGAACCCTACCCTCCTTATTATAGTTATGTTTAGCCTTGATTTCACTACTTTTGTCATCTTTAGTCTGTTTCCTTTACTTCAGCCATTGTCAGTTCTATTTCCTTACTTTCAGTTATTTAAAGTTACTGCCTTACATATTCAGTACCTATGGTACTGACGCCCTCTTCTGGGGGGCTGCATTACTTGCCTGCAGGTATAGATAGACGAGGAGCAGGTCCCTCGTAGTTCCAGTCAGCCGTACAGAACCATCATCTCCCTTCTTCCAGAGCTTGTGTGATAGAGGTTTATTCCTTTTGTTTGTACAGTATGGGTAGGTCGAGGCCCTGTCCTGACCATCTTATTACTCCTAGAGGATTGCAGATTGTGTTACTTCCCTGTGGTTAGATGATATCGGTCGTGTGGGGACCATATGTGTTTTAGATTATATGTGTTGGTCGTGTGGGGCCCTGTTTAGCTGTTGATTGGTGGCCTTGTCGGTCATAGTTTAGTTTAGCATCTGATTTTACTTTCCAGTTATAACTGGATTATTTGTCTTTTGTTAGCTATTTATTTTCACAGGTGGCTATAGGCCTTGTCGGCCAGGGGTTGTATTTACAACTGTTATATAGCCCCTTTTTTTCTTGATTCTATAGTTAGAGTTAGCCCTGCACCAGAGGTGCTTAGGCTCAGCCAGCTCAGCAGTTCAGGTCCTAGTAAGGCACCAGGTGCCAGTCATGCCGTCCAAGGTGAGGCATGACAAACTTGGTATTAGAGCAGGTCATATCCCAGGGAGTCTATAACCCGTGCTAAGTAGAGCCTTGTCTATGGATGTGTTATGCACAACATACTATAGGCAGGAGGATGCAAGGCATGATAGGATGTTTATATTTCTTCTTATTCAGTCGTTCTATAGAGTGGTACAGAATAATGTTGAGTCCCTAAGCTCATTATACTCTTTTACTTACAGAGAAATGTTGGACTAGCGACACCCTATGACAGGCAGGAGGCTAGATGTAGCAGCAAGAGAGGGCACCAGCAGGGTGCCTCAGCCTCCGTCAGAATCGGCCCGATCTGAGGATGATACGGAGGTATCATCTCGACCTCCCAAGCAGTCTCCACCACGTCAGGAGCCGCTTAGGACGGTCGGTGTGACGGCACCGCCTCTGGCAGTTTCTATATCCGTACCATCCGACCAGGAGGTCAGGAGCGCGATGGTTATGCTAGCCCAGATGATGGCTGCTCAGCGCCAGCCACTGCCACCTACAATTGCAGAATCCTTAGGAGGGCCAGGTAGCTCGAGGGTCCAAGAGTTCCTAGCACTAAGCCCCCCGCAATTCACAGGGACAAATCAAACCGAGGACCCTCAGAACTTCTTAGACCAGATGCAGAGGATTTTCAGGGTGATGCATGCTACACCTATAGAGTCAGTTGAGTTGACGGTATTCCGACTAAGGGACATCGTCGTGCTGTGGTATGAGAGTTGGGAAAGGTCTCGGGGGAGAGATGTTTCCCTCCGACCTGACCCAGCTTCTCAGAGGCTTTCTTGGATCATTACCTACCGCGGGAGATTCAAGAGGCTCGGGTTGATCAGTTCCTACACTTGGAGCAGGGGTCGATGAGTGTTCTAGAATATGTCATGCGGTTTGATTCCTTGGCTCATTATGCGCCAACTTTTGTGGAAACAATGCCAGCAAGGGTACATCACTTTATTATGGGGCTGAACTCGGAATATGTTGAGACTTGTATCACAGCCACACTGCGAGAGGATATGGATATCGCCCATGTGCAGGCTTTTTCTCAGAATATTGAGGGTATCAGACAGCGGCAGCGGGAGATTAGGAGGACAAGTCAGGAGCAGTGCCATAGGGACAGACCGGGTGAATTACAGGAGGAGTTCCAGGGAAGACCTAGGCCACGATTATCAGATAGGCCGCCTAGACCCGTGTCTCCACCACAGCGACAGAGGAGCATGTCTAGTCACCAAGGGCAGCCAGAGCCTAGTGAAAGTTTGCGAGTTGTAGGTCCACAGCAGTAGAGGGGAGTGGAGCAGAGTGGGTTTACAATACCACTTTGCCCTATTTGCAGTCGACGCCACTCTGGAGCATGCAGGTATGGTTCCACCGCATGCTACATTTGTGTACAAGAGGGTCACTAGATGAGGAATTATCCAGCTAGGGGTCAGGGTAACCGGAATCGACAGGATAGGTCCTCGGCAGGATCATGAGCTCCAGCATCCCCGAAGGGCGTAGGTCCTCAGTTTTAGCAGGCAGATGCCGAGGCAGATCAGGGGCCTCCAGTTCAGGTGCCATCCCGGACTGTACTTATGCACTACCGGGGCGACGGAGTCAGAGTCGTAACCAGATGTTGTGACAGGTATGCTGAATATTTGCTCTCATCCTGCTTATGTGTTGATAGATCCAGGATCCACCTTGTCCTATGTTACACCATTACTGGATTGAAAGTTTAGTATTATGCTGGAATTGCTTCTGCGACCTTTCTCAATGTTTACACCCGTTGGTGACTCTATCATAGCCAGAAGGGTCTATCGGGGGTGTACAGTAGAGGTTGCCAGTCGTCAGACTACGACAGACTTGATAGAACTATAAATGGTTGATTTTGATGCCATTATAGGTATGGATTGGCTAGCTCCATGCTATGACAATGTCGAATGTTGGACCAAGATTGTTCGATTCCACTTTCCAAGGGAGGCAGTACGGGAGTGGAAAGGTAGTACAACCACGCCAAAAGGTAGGATTATTTCCTATCTTTGGGCGAGAAAATTGATAGCAAAAGGGTGCATTTATCATCTTGTCAGAGTTCAGGATGTTCGGGAAGAGCCTCCGACCCTTCAGTCTATTCCAATGGTTAATGAATTTCCCAACGTATTTCTAGATGAGCTTCCTGGTATTCCCCCAGAAAGGGAAATTGATGTTACAATCGATCTATTACAAGGCATTCAGCCTATATCTATTCCTCCATATCGGATGGCTCCTGCTGAACTTAGAGAACTAAAGGAATAATTGAAGGATTTTCTAGACAAGGGCTTTATCCGGTCGAGTACCTCACCATGGGGTGCACCAGTTCTGTTCGTGAGGAAGAAGGACAACTCCCTCCGTATGTGTATAGATTATCGGCAACTAAATAAAGTCACTATCAAGAATAAGTAACCGCTTCCTAGAATAGACGACCTATTTGATCAGTTACAAGGAGCGAGGTATTTTCAAAGATTGACTTAAGGTCAGGATATCATCAGGTCCGTGTTCGTGAAAGAGATATTCCAAAGACTGCCTTCACGACCAGATATGGCCACTTTGAATTTCTAGTCATGTCCTTCGGACTGACAAATGCCCCAGAAGTGTTCATGGACCTAATGAACAACATTTTCAAACCATACCTAGACTTGTTCGTGATAGTATTTATCGATGATATTTTGGTGTATTCTCGCTCAGAGGCAGATCACCAAGATCATCTATGGATAGTGCTCCAGATTCTCAAAGATCGCCAGCTATATGCAAAATTTACTAAATGTGAATTTTGGCGAAATTCAGTAGCCTTCTTGGGCCATATTGTGTCAGATGCTGGTATACAGGTAGATACGCAGAAGATAGAGGAAGTGAAAACATGGCCTAGACCTACCACTCAGGCCGAGGTACGTAGTTTCCTAGGGTTAGCTGGGTATTACAAAAGGTTCGTGGAAGGATTTTCCACTTTAGCAGAACCTTTAACCAAACTGATGCAGAAGGTATCAAAATTCCATTGGACTGAGGTATGTGAGCAGAGCTTTCAGGAATTGAAAGCCAGATTGACATATTCACCGGTGCTAGCATTGCCAGAAGGAACAGAGGGTTATGCAGTCTATTGTGACGATTCGGGTGTTGGGTTAGGATGTGTTTTGATACAGCATGGTAAAGTGATTGTCTATGCTTCCAGGCAGCTAACGAAGCATGAGAAGAACTACCCTACCCATGACCTGGAGTTAGCCGCAGTGATCCATGCCTTGAAAATATGGAGACACTACCTGTATGGCGTCCACATAGATATTTTCACTGATCACAAAAGCCTGCAGTATATTTTCACCTAGAAAGAGTTGAATTTGCGGTAGCGTCACTGGTTGGAACTGTTAAAGGATTATGATGTGAGTATTTTATATCACCCAAGAAGGGCCAATGTTGTAGCAGATGCTCTTAGTCGCAAATCCATGGGAAGCCTGGCATATTTACAGCCCCAGTAACTTGAATTAGCCTGAGAATCGCATCAGCTAGCCAGTTTAGACATTTATATAGTAGAATCAGGAGATAATGGAGCGGTAATCCAAAATACCGTAGTGTCATCATTGGTTGTGGAAGTGAAAGAACGGCAGTATGAAGATCCTAGCCTGGTTTAGCTTAGAAATAGGGTCCATCTAGGGGAAGTGATAGATTTCCAGGTAACCGAGGATGGAGTTTTGAGATATAGGGATCGCCTCTGCATTCCAGACGTGGCAGGGCTTCGCCAGTAAATTATGGGTGAGGTACAATATGCCCGTTACTCTCTACGTCTAGGTTCGACAAAAATGTACCATGATGTAAAAGAGAGTTACTGGTGGCCGGGAATGAAAAAGGGGATAGCAGAATTCGTAGCTCAATGTCCCAATTGCAAATAGGTGAAAGCTGAACATCAGAAACCAGGCGGACTGACACAGGATATAGCCATGCCTTTATGGAAATGGGAGGCAGTTAATATGGATTTCATAGTAGGGTTACCTCGTACCAGGCGTAAATATGATTCTATTTGGGTAATTGTTGATAGGTTGACAAAATCACCTCACTTTCTGCCAGTAAGGGCTACCTTTTCAGCCGAAGATTATGCTGAGCTGTATGTTAGGGAAATAGTCCGATTGCATGGTGTTCCGTTGTCAATTATCTCTGACAGAGGGGCGCAGTTTACAGCTAAATTTTGGCAAAATTTCTAGAGGGGCCTGGGAACGCAGGTTAACCTGAGCACAGCCTTCCATCCTCAGACAGACAGGCAGGCAGAACGTACAATCCAGACGCTCGAGAATATGTTACGGGCGTGTGTGCTAGATCTTGGAGGCAGCTGGGATGAGCACCTACCACTTATTGAATTTGCCTATAATAACAGTTATCATTCCGCAATTTATATGGCGCCCTATGAAGCGTTATATGGGCGAAAGTGCGGGTCTCCAGCTGGTTGGCTTGAAGTAGGAGAATCGGCATTGATAGGGACAAATATTATTCATCAGTCAGAAGAGAAAGTAAAGCTTATCAGGGAACTTCTGTTGACAGCTTAGAGCCGCCAGAAATCTTATGCTGATATGCGGCAAAAAAACCTAGAGTTTAATGTGGGTGACTGGGTATTCCTGAAGGTTTCACCGATGAAGGGTGTGACGAGATTTGGTAAGAAAGGAAAGCTTAGCCTGAGGTTTATTGGGCCTTATCAGATTCGCCAAAGGATAGGCCAGGTGGCTTATGAATTGGATTTACCTCCAGAATTAGAATCCATTCAGCCAGTTTTTCATGTACCAATGTTGAGGAAGTGCATAGGAGATCCCTCTCAGATTGTCCTAGATAAAGATGTCCAAATCACTGAGGAGTTAGCTTATGAAGAAGCTCTAGTAGCCATACTAGATCGATAGATCCACAGACTAAGAACTAAAGATGTTGCTTCCTTTAAAGTGTTATGGTAGAATAAGAACTGAGAGAAGATGACCTGGGAGGCAGAAGACGATATGAAAACTAGATATCCTCAGTTATTTCAAACTTAGTCGATTGTGCAGCTAGAGGTATGTTGTTGTTGTTGTTTCATAAGTTGCATTATATACATGTATATGTGATATAATTGATTTAAGTCTATTGTGAAATAAATGCCATAGTATTGTGTGGAGTACCTGTATTGGACTTTTCTACGTTTCAGGTTTTTGGATAGTCCATATTACAGAGGAGACTCTGCCGAAATGTTTCCAGAATAAGTAATTGCAAGGTTAAGGTTCATGAAAGTAGAAGTTAACATTCGAGGACAAATGTTCTTAAGGGGGGGAGGATGTTATACCCCGTAAGTTTCTAATGTTTAGTCGACCTATTCGTCTGTTGGTTGAGAGTTTTAAATGCCATACGTACGAGGAAAGGGCCTAGGGAAAGGCCGAACAAGTGCAAAGTCGGGATTTCACGGGAGGAGGCCGAACCAAGTTTCCAGAGGGGAAAAGTGTTATGGAGCAGCCCCCTCCGTGTTACCCAAAGTTGCATAGAGCAGAATCAGCACGATCGGCAACTTGCCACGTTGCCTTGTCTGCTGCCTCAAGTATATAAAGGCCTCACACTTAGATATTATTTCATTACTCATATAACTTCGACCAACAGAGGTAAGAACGAAGGAAAACCTTTGGAAATCATCCGGTTACGCAGCTAAACGCCGTCCAAATCCAAATTAACTTTGGGTATTGAAGTATAAAGTTGTAGGGAGCATCGCTACGGAGTTATTTTCATAAAATATACTCGCCCAATCATCATCCCGCCGAGCATAAGTTGATGGAATTGTTCCAAACTAGTGTCAATATGATCACGTGCCTAAAGTAACTATTTCTCCCTTCTAGATTCCCGAGACATTAGGAGTTCTTGATTGTCTTTCGATAAGTTGAAGTATAGTCAGTATATATATATATATAAGTGATTGTTTTCTTTGACTATAGTAATAAAGTAGCCCTATTCTTCTAGTAAAATTTACAGTTGAGAAGGTAGTTAAACACGAGCCGAAACTCGTCAGTTAATCGGTAAACAGCGAACGAGGTATGTTAAGGCATTTTCTTTCTGCAAGTTAGTTTCTTCAGCATAGTAGTCCAGTATGAATCCCAGTAAAGCATGTTAGGAGTATGTTATCATGTCTAGTTATTGTTGCCAGTTGAGACTCGTAAATTGTGTTGTTTTCGGCTAGATTATACCTGTATAGCTTCCATGACCACCCCAGGGTTAATAGTTGTGTCGCCGCCTGCCAAGGGCGAGGATACGATGCTCTACGGAGTAGCATGTCGTCTGCAAGGGATGAAGATGGGGATCCAGATCCTCATATGGTGTGGTTAGCCTTATACACACCCCCGCCGAGTGCTTACGCCCGGTGTGTAGATATCAAGAGTCCTCTGAACTCAGACACAGCTATAGTCAGGGGTCGAGCGGGCCAAGTTGCAGACCTAGAGGATCGGCAGGATGCTTATAGCTGGTAGTTGACTCAGTATGACCTGGATAGGGGTATATAGATTAAGGTGTACTCACTAGGGCTAATGGGGGCCTAGGTGGGTTATTCTGTGCTGATTGTGCCTTTCGGATTATGGGAGCCAGGTAAAGTTTATGTTTGCTTTAGTTACTGATAGTTAGACAGTATGAAGCCTCATTTCTCAAGTATGAACCCTACCCTTCTTATTATAGTTATGTTTAGCCTTGATTTCACTACTTCAGTCATCTTTAGTCCGTTTCCTTTACTTCAGCCATTGTCAGTTCTATTTCCTTACTTTCAATTATTTAAAGTTACTGCCTTACATATTCAGTACCCGTGGTACTGACGCCCTCTTCTGGTGTGCTGCATTATTTGCCTGCAGGTACAGATAGACGATGAGCAGGTCCCTCATAGTTCCAGTCAGCCGTATAGAACCGTCAGCTCCCTTCTTTCGGAGCTTGTGTGATAGAGGTTCATTCCTTTTGTTTGTACAGTACGGGTAGGTCGGGGCCCTGTCCCGACCATCTTATTACTCCTAGAGGCTTGCAGATTGTGTTACTTTCCTGTGCTTAGATGATATCGATTGTGTGGGGCCTAAATGTGTTTTAGGTTATGTGTGTTGGACGTGTGGGGCCCTGTTTAGCTGTTGATTCGTGGCCTTGTCGATCATAGTTCAGTTTAGCATTTGATTTTACTTTTCAGTTATAACTAGATATCATGGTGGCCTTGTCGGCCTGCATAGGACTCCCTATGGTTGTTTGTCTCTAGTTAGCTATTTATTTTCATAGGTGGCTATAGGCCTGTCGGCCGGGGGTTGTATTTATAGCCGCTATATAGCCCATTGTTTTCTTAATTCTAGAGCTAGAGTTAGCCCTGCACCAGAGGTGCTTAGGCTCAGTCAGCTCAGCAGTTCAGGTGCTAGTAAGGCACCAGGTGCCAGTCATGCCTTCCAAGGTAGGGTGTGACAGGCAATTGAACAAGGTCACCACCAAGAACACGTATCCTCTACCTAGGATTGATGATCTATTTGACCAGTTTCAGGGTGCCAAGTTCTTTTCAAAGATAGATCTCAGGTCTGGAAACCATCAGCTCAGGGTCCAGGAGAGTGACATCCAAAAGATAGCCTTTAGAACTTGGTATGGTCACTATGAGTTTGTAGTTAAGTCTTTTGGACTAACGAATGCTCCTACATCTTTTATGGACCTGATTAACAGAGTGTTCAAGCCATATCTAGACATGTTCGTGATTTTGTTCATAGATGACATCCTCATATACTCTCGGAGCAAGGAGGAGCATGTCGCTCATTTGAGGGTGGTGTTGCAGACTTTGAAGGATCGTTAATTGTATGCTAAATTCAGCAAGTGCGAGTTTTGGTTGGACTCGGTGGCATTTTTAGGCCATGTGGTGTCAAGTGAGGGCATAAAGGTGGACTCTCAAAAAATAGAAGCGGTAAAGAACTGGCATAGACCGGTGAATCCTTCAGACATCAGGAGTTTCTTGGGTTTAGCCGGGTACTATCAGAGATTTTTTAAGGGCTTTTCATCCATTATGGCACCATTGACTAAATTGACCCAAAAGAAAGTCAAGTTCCAATGGTCAGAGGCTTGTGAGAAGAGCTTCCAAGAGTTAAAGGCCCGACTCACCTCAGCACCGGTGTTGACCCTATCCGAGGGTACCAATGGGTTTGTCGTGTATTGCGATGCTTCGAGAATCAGACTTGGTTTCGTGTTGATGCATCATGACAAGGTTATAGCATATGCCTCTAGAAAACTAAAGTTCATGAAAAGAACTACCCAACCCATGATCTTGAATTGGAGGCGGTGGTATTTGCCTTAAAGATATGGAGACACTATTTCTACGGGATCCACGTGGATGTATTTACGGACCATGAGAGTCTACAATATGTGTTTACCCAGAAGGATCTCAATCTTCGGAAAAATAGGTGGTTGGAACTAATTAAGAATTATGACATAAGTGGACTCTCTATGGAGAGTGTGTTCCATGTGGATGAGGGGAAAAAGGAGCTAGTAAAGGATGTGCATAGACTTGCAAGATTGGGAGTTCGGTTGGTTGACTCGACCAATGGCAGTGTTATTGTTCAGAGCGGATCAGAATCATCCTTGGTGACTGATGTAAAAGTTAGACAAGACGAGGACCCTATTTTGGTAAAGTTAAAGGAAGCCATTCAGAATCAGAAGATAGAGGTCTTCTCCAAAGAGGGAGATTGTGTGCTTTGGTACTAGGGTGCTTATGTGTTCCGAATATTGATGATTTGAGGAATTGGATATTGCATGAGGCTCATGGATCTAGGTATTCAATCCATCCAGGTGCCACCATGATGTACCGTGACTTACAGGAAATCTATTGGTGGAATGGCATGAAGAAAGACATCGCAATATTTGTAGCTAAGTGCCCAAAATGTTAGCAAGTGAAGGTTGAGAATTAGAGACCGGGAGGTATAATTCAGGATATCAGTATTCCTACTTGGAAGTAGGAAGAAATCAATATGGACTTTATCACAGGTTTGCCTCACACACGTCAGCAATATGACTCCATTTGGATTGTTTTAGACAGGTTACCAAAGCCGCTTGATTTTTATCGGTCAAAACCACGGATTCGGTGGAGGATTATGCCAAACTATACATATGGGAGCTAGTTCGGTTTCATGGAGTGCCCTTGTCCATCATATCAGACAGAGGTGCCCAATTTACCTCTCAGTTTTGGAGGTCGTTTCAAAAAGGACTGGGTACTCAGGTTAAGCTCAGCACAGCATTTCACCCACAAATAGATGGTCAAGCGGAGCAGATAATTCAGACTCTTGAGGACATGTTGAGAGCATGTGTGATAGATTTCAAGGGTAGTTGGGATAATCATTTGCCTCTTATCGAGTTTGCGTACAACAACAACTATCATTCCAGCATTCAAATGGCTTCGTTTGAGGCTCTATATGGGCGGAGATGTAGATCGCCTATTGGTTGGTTTGAAGTTGGTGAAGCTGCGGTGATAGGACCAGATTTAGTCCATGAGGCCATGGAGAAGGTTCAGCTCATACAAAAACAGGTTGAAAACAACTCAAAGTCGCCAAAAGTCCTATGCCGATGTGAGAAGGAGAGAACTAGAGTTCAAAGTGGATGACTGGGTGTTCCTAAATGTGTCTCCCATGAAGAGAGTGATGAGGTTTGGAAAGAAAGGAAAACTCAATCCCTGTTATGTTGGTCCCTACCAGATTGTGAGATGGGTTGTCAAGGTGTCATATGAATTGGAGTTACCCTCAGAATTAGTTTCCGTTCATCTTGTTTGCCATGTATCGCTCTTAAAGAAGTGTTTGGGTGATCTAGCTCTAGTTATCCCGGTGGATAGTGTCGGTGTGAAAGACAGCCTTAGTTATGAGGAGGTTCCGGTGGAAATACTAGATCGTCAGGTTCGAAGGCTAATAAACAAGGAAGTAGCTTCAGTTAAAGTTTTATGGAGGAATCAGCATGTTGAGGGAACTATGTGGGAAGCCGAAGAAGACATGATGGCTAGATACCCACATTTATTCTCTACCGCCTCAGTTCCAGCTTGAGGTATCAGTTTTGCCTAGTACTCTATTTAGTTTTCATGTTCAGTTCATGTGCCCAAGTTTCTTTTATGTCAATGTATGTGTGAATGATTCAGGAATTTAGTTCAAATATGTAGTTTAAATTGGAGTTAGTCATTCCATCGATTTTGGCTTATATAATCAATATCTGAATATGATGATTGCATTTCTCTGCTTTTCTGTGTGTTTTCCAACATTCGAGGATGAATGTTCCCAAGGGGGAGATATTGTAATTCCCCAGAAGCCCAAACATCAGACCCGAGAGTTGAAATAGAGAAAACTGAAAAATCTGGCACCAGGTCACAGAACAAGTCGTTCTGTGACCCATGGGGTCGACCACGATCGTGAAGAGACTCATGGTGAGGTACAGGACTTGAGTTGAAATTTTGGGTTATGAAGTCCCCACGGATCTGACCGCGAGTCATGGTCAGTCTCCACGACTCGTTGAGTCAGTCGTGGGCAAGCATTAAGGGAAATTGAAGAAAAGCTTGGCAGTGTGACCACGACTCGTGGGATGAGTCGTGGTCGGCTGGTTGCGGATGATTTGAGAATTTGGGAAGAGAGGGTGACGAGTGGTGACCACGAGTCGTGGTCGCCAGTAACGACTCATATGGCCTCCTGTGATGAGCCCTGGGTTAATTATTGGATAGTGCACTCGACAACTGATGCCACGAGTCGTGTTCTTGGGTAATGATTCGTCCAGTCCCTCGTGGGGACTGGCAGTCAGTTATTTTATGCGAATTTAGTAAGGGCTTTTCCATAATTTCAATGATCCTAAGGCCTAAACTACGTCGTTTTAAGCTATGAATGATGAGTTTTTGGAGGGGTAAGTTCATTTTAGGCCACTCTTACTCATGCATGCAAAGTTAGAGAGCTAGAGAGGTGATCAAGTTCATTTTCCTTCAAGTTTTCTTTAATTCTTCATTGGGCAACTAAGGAGTGGTAAAATCAGTCATTCCCCAAGTATATAAGGTTATGAATGTGTGATTTTGTTCACACCCATGTCCAATCCCTCTCTAATTCATGAAAATTTATGAGTTGAGTCTATGGGTTTTTAACCCACTGTGTGAATTCTCCAAGTAAGTGGCATGGGTATGATCAAAGTATGTTGTAATTGATGAATTACGGTTCATGGGAAAGTTTTATCATGTTTTCAATTACTAGTCATGTTTAATAGTTTTCCAAATTATGATGCCCATTCATGAAAACTTATGAGAAGAGGAAATTATGAAGTATGTTCATGTATGATGGATTTTGATGAGACAAGCATGTTTTTAATCTACACATGTTATGTTATGTTTTCAAAGTGAATCAAGTTAATTTCAAGCATGTTAAAGTATTGGGCAAGCCCATATGTTCATGTATAATTTATGATTCATGTTAACTTAGCTTACCACATGGTTTTTGAGTCTAGACCCCCAATTTTACTCAGCTTGTGGTATGGTTTGAGCCAAGGCTACTCATGTATGATTCATATTTATATGTATTCATGATTATTCTGCTTCGTCAATTGACAATGGTCAGCTTCATTGAAAAACGATGGAGAGCATATGCATATTTTTTAGAGTAGTGTCTAGCACCGAGTAGGCTAAGGGTCAGTCAACCCTACGCCTCAGAACTACGCCCCAATGTAGGTATGATCAGATTATATTGGGACCTCCTATGTGAGCTATACTCTGCCCCAAGGGGCCTTCAACTTGATATCGATATCATGATATCGTCCTTAGTCCTGGCAATGCTTTGGACCTCTCTACCCACTTGAGTGTGATAGTTGGGACCATGTAAGCTCTATCGTGGTATGTCGGTTATATGATGAGTCTTCCATTGTTCCTCATGATTTTAGTTATGCATGTATATCACTCATGACATAATATATATATATATATATATATATATATATATATATATATATATATATTCTAAAGCAGATTTGACCCAATGTTCAGTTGTGCCTATGATTATCATATTTAAGCTTTGGGTCATTCGATTTATTTATGATGTTCAGTTATGCTTAGATCATGATTTCAGAAAACGGCATGCAAGTCCACTCTCATATTCTTGTTTTGATTATGTTTTACATTATTCATGTTTCTAAATGATTTTACTTACTTAAGCGGTTTTACTTACCTTGCATACTTGGTATATTCCACGTACTGACCGCGTACTCTATGTTGTATCATTTTATGATACAGGCTCCAGCACTCAGACTCAGCCTCGTCCTTAGCCAATTCCTGAGTTAACACCCAGCGTAGTGTGAGTCCTCATCTCCCAAGGACCATTTGCTTTCAGATATTGATGGTCTTTCAGTTTTCAAACTTGTCAGGTTAGTTGGGGGTGTTGTCCCATCAACCCATCAGTTATGTGGAGGCTTTCAGACAGTATGTAATAATCAGCTCGTCATGTATTATGTGGATTTTTCTTTCGATGTTATGTTATGCTAAACTTCCACTATGCTTATTATGTTATGTCTTTTGCTTTGTTTGATTGAGTTAGATATATGTTCATGCCATGGGTCAACTTGAAGTCCCTCTGGGTTCCTTGTCCGTATCTCGATCCGGGCCTATGTTCGGGTTGTGACGCTGCTTCCTTCAACTTAATTATGTTAGGTCCTCATCTCCATCATAAAAGAGGACTCTGCTCCATTTTTTACTATGACTCCACTCTCTTCTAAATATATCATCGGACTCCTAACTGAGCTAGGCTATGAAAATCTTTTGCCAGGTCCTTCTTATCATCATCAATATGAACAACACTCCCTATAGACGTCTTGCTGAGGGCATCAGCCACTATATTGTCTTTGCCCAAGTGATACAACACGCTCATGTCATAATCATTCAACAATTCTAAACATCTCCTCTGATGAAGATTCAAATCTTTCTGATTGAATACATACTATAGGCTTTTATGGTCATTGAACACATCTACATGCATGCCATAAAGGTAGTGCCTAAATCTTTAAGGCAAATACTACCACTGCTAATTCATTATCATGAGTTAGATAGTTCTTTTCATGAATTTTGAGTTTCCTGGAGGCATATGCTATCACTTTTCCATGTCGCATCAGAACATATCCAAGGCCAATTCTAGAGGCTTCACAATAGATCACGAACCCATCTAAACCTTCTGGTAGAGTCAAAACTGGGGTTGTAGTGAGTCGAGTCTTCAACTCCTAAAAACTCTTCTCACATACATCAAATCACTGAAAATTCACCTTCTTTTAAGGTAGTCTATCCAAAGGAGAGGAAATGGTGGAGAATCCTTCTACGAACCTTTTGTAGTAATAGGCTAGGCCCAAAAAACTCCTGATGTCCGACGAAGAAGTGGGTCTTATCATGTCCTTCACTGCAACTATCTTTTGGGGATCCACCTGAATAACCTTAGTGGAGACAACATGACCAAGGAAAGCCACTGATTTTAGCTAGAATTCACACTTAATGAACTTAGCAAAAAACTGGTGGTCCTTGAGAGTTTACAACACTATTCTTAGGTGGTCTTCATATTTCTCCTCCTTTATAGAATAGACCAGAATATCCTCTATGAAGACAATAACGAACATTTCCAGGTAATATTTGAATACCCTATTCATCAAGTCCATAAAATCTGTGGGAGCATTTGTTAGTCCAAAAGACATCACTATGAATTCATAGTAACCATATCGAGTTCTGAAGGCTATCTTCAGAATGTCACATTCTCTGACTCTGAGTTGATGATAGCCTAATCTAAGGTCTATCATTGAAAAGCAACTAGCATCCTGAAGTTGATCGAATAGGTCATCAATCCTGGAAAGGGGATACCTGTTCTTGACTGTGACCTTATTCAACAAACGGTAGTCAATGCACATTCTGAGTGAACCATCTTTCTTACGCACGAATAGAACTAGGGCACCCCACAGAGAGATACTAGATCTGATGAAACCCTTGTCTAAAAGGTTGCTTAGTTGTTCTTTTAACTTTTTAAGCTCAGCTAGAGCCATGATGTAATGAGGAATTCAGATAGGCTAGGTATCTTATAAAAGGTCTATACAAAAGTCTATTTCCTGCTTGGGAGGGACTCGGGAAAGATCTTCAAGAAACACATCTGGGAACTCATTTACGACTGAAACTGACTAAAGAGTTGGGGTTTCAGAACTAGGATCCCTGACCCTAACTTGATGATAGATGTAACCCTTAGAAATTATTTTCCTAGACTTAACGTAAGAGATAAACCGACCCTTAGGCGCTGAAGTACTGCTTCTCCACTCTAGGACTAGTTCATTAGAAAATTGGAACTTAACCATTCTAGTTCTTCAATCAATTGAGGCATAACAATAATGTAACTTGTCCATGCCAAGAATGAGGTCAAAATTGACCATATCTAACTCTACTAGATCAGCTGTGATGACTTTCTATAACACTGTGATTGGATAATTTATGTATACCCAATTGGCTCTAACTGACTCACCAACTAGAGTAAAGACATAAAAAGGCTTTGAGAGAGTTTCTGTACAAATATCAAATTGGACTACAATATAAGGAGTCATGAAGGATAGTGTGGCTCCTACATCTAATAAAACATAAACATCTATCTGAAAGAGACAAAATATACTAGTGAAAATGTTAGGTGAGTTCTCCTGGTCCTGGTAGGAGGATAGGCTGTAGAAGCAATTTTGACGCCAACCACCTCCACCTGTGCCTGAGGTAGTGCCCTACTGAGCTGAACGACCTATTAGAGCTGCTGATTTTTGGATTAGGCCTTCCCTCATCCTGTTGATGTGTAATCCCTCAATCTTTGACCCAGCTGGTCACAACCAAAGCAACCCTCCTTTCCCAAACGGCACTCACCCGGATGGTTCTTACCACACTTAGAACATACTAGAAAAGTGCGGCTACTGGATACATGGCTCTGAGATTGGGAGCCTGATGCTCTGCTCTTTCGATCCTTACGAGTCTTGAAAGAAGGACCACTAGCTGAAGGGGTTGTTAGAGATCTCAGTTGCTGCTGCTGGGGGAAATTACCATCGCCTAACCTCTGTTGGGAGTACTTAAACTTACCTGTCCTCGGCCTTTTACTTTCCCTTTTAATCTCTTTCAATTTCTCCACCTCTATTTGTTGTGCATGGATTATAAGCCTGGAGATGTCTATGTCGCTGATGAGCATGGAAGTCTTTCACTCCTTAACTACTAAGTCAGATACTCCAGATACAAATTTGAGCATGCGAGCCCTTGGCTCGGCCACCATCTCCAAAACATACTTTGACAGTTGAGTAAACTTTATGGTGTACTCCTGCATCGTCATATCATTTTATTTCAAATTTATGAATTTTGTGGCCTTTGCTTCCCTTAATTCTCGATGAAAGAACCTATCTAGAAATATGGTCACGAACTTGTCCCAATTCATCAGACATACACCAACCTGTCTCCCCTCTTTACATTATCTGAACCATATTTGGGCCACTCCCTTCAGTTGATAGGCAGCCAACTCTACACTTTCGATGGAGGTAACACCAATGATTTGGGTGATTTTCTGAACCTCATTGATAAAGTCCTGTGAATCCTCATCTATCTTAGGCCCATGAAATTTTGGGGGATTCATTCGACTAAAGTCTCAGACTCTAACAGCAACTTTAGGCCTGTTGAGTCCGCAAGTGTATGGGTCGTACAAGTAATATAGTGGCCCTTTTTAAGAGCCGGATGTCGAACCCACAGGGACTGGACCAATTCAGCTAATTATCAAGTTCAAGTGTGATATTAAATGCCGCAAGCGATGATTATAGACTTTTTTGAGAAATTTAAGTAAGTCTAGATGTGGTCAATGACATACTCTGAATTCATTCAAGGAGCAACTAGAGTTAAAGCCGAATAATCATGCGCTACTACGATTTGCAATGGTTTAAGTATGAACTATCAATTGTCGTCTCACATAATTAAAATTACATTTTCATGGTCTTCCGAACCTCTAAACACGACAAACTAGCCTCACTACTACATTGTTGAGCGAGGATGTTATTTCTAGTTTGTGGGCAATTCACTACGTGGATGTGGTTCATGGGGTTTATGCCCTTGATTGGGTACTTCCGTACCTCAACCCATTTAACCAAACTTAGCTTCGCAACTACTACTACAAGTGGTGGAGTACAATTCTAAGTTGGTGTCTTTCTATCTTCCTATTTTATCAACCAAGCAAGGTAAATTAGGTATATTCCTATCCTAACCACAAATCTTATCAAAAGACAAGAACTTGCGTCCTACATTCTTATGTTCTTGCAAAGGTTTGCTTTCTCAAGCATTTACCTACGCGTAACGTGTGTGTTTTCATGGTGATCAATCATAAAAACAACCATAATTAAGAATGCAAGACAAAACAACAATCAATAACTTAATTCCAAAACAAATTCATAAAAACATAATAATAACTCATGGCTTCAACCCTAGAGAAAGGGTTCTAGCCACTCAAGTTCGTAAAATTACAAGAAAACATTGTTAAAGTAACATACTTACAAGAATTGGTAGAAGATAAGATGAAATTGATGAACCCTAGGTGAGTTCTCCCACTTCTCCCTTCACTCCTAGATGGTTTTTCAGAATAAAATCGTGACAAAATGATTTTATGAGCTAAGGGACCTATTTATAGTAAATGAGAGATGTATAAAATTATGCCCGGCATGGAATAGCTCTGTGTCATGGAGGTTATCGCGCCAATATGCCTCCGTGACACAGAGACATTGTGTAGGCACACTGGAAACCAAAACAGTCGCCAAGCAGAAGCTGGTCGCGAGTCACACTGCTTGTGCAGCACGTTTGATGGCGTGTCACGGCCTGGTCGCGCAGCCTGCCTGCCGTGGCATGTTGTCAACGCGCAGGTGGGCTGTTTCACACATCCTCTTTGCCGACGTTCGCGCTTTACTTCCGATTGCATGCCTCCACTTCACCAACTCATGGATTAGTTCTTCAAATTCATTTTAAACCTACAAAACAAGAATTAATCATATTGGTTAGTATATATATTCACATTTTCATAGAAATACATGAAAATACATATAATTAAGTCGATAAACAAGACAAAACTAAGTTATAAAGCATCACTCGAGCATGCTATTTTTTCCGAGATCACCGCCCACTCATATCGGCAGGTACAACGACCTCTTGGTTGACCAAGTTAGTCACCGCCAGAGCTAGCATCTAAATAGCAGCCCTAAACTTAGCAAGTGTCACCTAATCATCCTGAGGGGTTGGTGGGGCTTGTTGGTTGGCGTTATCGGTCCTCCTTCCGTCTACTCTTCTGGGAGGCATTGTCAACTAAAAATGGTAAAGCATGAGTTAGAAGGACATTTTAGAGTTTTACTCTCCACGCACGATAAGAATTATGAAGAAAAGGGGATTTTCCTAAAAACACCTTGTAGCCTCTCTCTCATAAGTGTGACGCGCTTCACACCCATGAAAAGGACTCTACTTGATGGGGTTTTCAGAACTCCTAGGACACTCTAAACCTAATGCTCTGATATCAAATTTTTCATGACCACAGTCTATACCCTGGACACGACATGATACTTAGAGTCTCAAGTGACCCCAAGATAACCCATGGCATAGCATAATATTGACATACTAGCATTAAAATAGAAAACTAAGCGTAAGCTACTAAAGTGTAAAAACAATCTTTTATGAGAAAAGATAAAATCTGGTAAATACTGGAGTTTTTAACAATATTGATAACTATAAGTTAAAACTGATACTATGTTATCTGAAAGTCTTTACTAACTGATAAGTTGTTGGGTCAAGCCCCCAGCTAATTGTAAAATCTGTAAACTAAAAATAATGATAATAGGAAATGAAGACCTCGGTCCTCGAAATATGAGGACTCACCACTATCAACTACTGGATATCAGCGGTGAAGCTAACTCTGATGCTTAGGCTGAGTATCTAAGCCTATATCATAAAATGATATAGCTTAGAAAGTATGTGTCACTACTTAGAATATAATGAGTATGTGAGGTTATGCATTTTAAAACATAATTATGCTGATAACAAAGTATAAGTAAAACCACTTAATTTAATATGGAATAACCCTGTCTGAAATCATAAATACTATAGATAGTCTGAAATCTGAAAATACTGCAAAGCTAGTAAAAACTAATTAAGCGTTATATACATATTCTGAAACCTGGTAGTAGACTGCATTATACTGTGAGAGTTTCTGTTAATCGACTTATAACCGCGTGAACTAGATGTGGAGTTCGATGTTTACTCCCTATCAAAAGGGTCCACCGTACCATGCCAGGGTACAGTGACCTGCTGAAAAACCTATTCGGGTTAAACCCTACTATGGCATGTAGTTCTAGGAACCTGGATACGCTGAACCCTAGCTCACACGATGCTAAGTACTATCCCAACTAATGACGCATAACACACACACACACATATATATGCTAAGTACTTCTCCCAACTGTTGACTCATAACATATGTGTGTGTGTGTGTGTGCGCGCGCGTGCGTGTGTGTGTGTGTGTGTGTGTGTGTGTGTGTGTATAAAATTGAACTGTACCAATAGCTCAAAATGGTGTCCTAAGGATAAGTCAATACTACTATCTGGAAGTTTTCTGAGAGCCTAAAGGACCTGATAACTGAGGGTACTGAATATACTGATAAACTGATAATAGTGTTTTTTGATAATATTACTGTTACTGAGTATACTGAAAATGATAGAACTACTATAAAGCATAAATGCACAATTCCAAGAGACAAATCAAGCCAAATTCAATATTCCTGCGGAACATACTGTATAATTTAAAATACTAACAATATATAATATTTCAAATCATGAAAATCTGACATCCAAAAAAATAGAGAATTTCAACTATTAGAGGAATAAATCCTAGGTCATGGTTTCTAGAATCTCAAGGCTAGGGCTACTAAAATCTTGGGACACAATCGTGAAAGGAAACCTTTATAGAAGTCCCACCTACTTGAAGAAGAAAATCCCTAAGAAGAAGAAGCTTGAATTTTGTACTGGAGTAAGAACCCTAGTTTAGCTTAGGGAGAGACCCCGAGCTCTTGTGTACTGATCCTGAGAGGCTAAATGAGAAAATAAGGAAGAGGATCAACTAATTCCCCTTAATTCCCTGATAATAACCTCCAAAATGATATATTTTAGGAATTAAAATAGTGAGAAGTTACAAAAATGCTCTTGGAGAAATGCCTAAAACCTATCTGTCCAAATCCAACGAGTCATTGATGGTGACCACGGCTCGTTGGGGCTAGTAGTTGGTCCTGGGTCTGAATTTCCAATTTCGGTTCTCTCCCAACTGGCAAACACGATGACCCGTTAGAACATCCAAGCGAGTCGTGGTTTTCACCCATTGTCATTGGGATGATTTTGTATTATTTTTGAATCTCATCGAATGACTCGATAGGACTTGTCGTTACATCAACCAATGACTCGTCCTAGGGCTCGTTGAGTCTGGGAATTATTCTAATAGCTTTCTGACCCTCAACTAACGACTAGCTATGATGACTCATTCCTAGAACACACGACTCGTCACTTCACTTGCGTTTACAACAATCACTCCTACACAGTTTCTAAAACTCCTCCTAACTACTCGTTACAAGGACTAACGAGTCGTTCTATCATCGTTAGTTCTGAGAGGGAAAACTGCAGAAGCTAACAATGACTCTTCTAACAGGTCTTTGGTTCTGACAACAACTCGTTTGACAAGTCGTTTTGAGGTAAGATTTTCTGGTTCCCTGCTAGTTTTCATTTCAAGTATAGGGTTTAGTCTTAAGAACTTTTGGGGTGTTACAAAATTTGAGAGTATCAAGAGAGGTGATAGAGGGAGAGAGAGGGTCGAGAGAGGAGAGGGTGGAGCGAGATTAGAGAGAGGCTAGAGAAAGTGAAATATAGCTAATTATAATTTTTTTAAAGTATAGCTATGAAAAGTAAATATATTATATATGTTTGCTCTATCATGTAAAATTTTCTAGAAATAATATGAGGAGAGTTATACAAATAACCAATCGAATTTACTGTTTATTTTTTCTAATTGGTTACTTAGTATTTTACTATTTTGCTATCATGTTTTACTATTTGTTCTATCGTATTTTACTATTTTTCATTTGTATCAGAAATTTCCTTTCTACTCCGCAAAATTAGAGGTAGGATCTGTATACATACCACCCTCTTCAGAATTCATTTGTGCGATTACATTGAGTATACTATTATTGCTACTAGTATGCATAGATTATACAAATTATAATTTCAAATCGCATCTTCAAACGTTGATTTAAAATCATGAGTTCAAGTTGCATGTCCAAATACAAGATGTGTGTGTGATTTGATGACCGGCTAATTCTTTAAATAAAGGCCATGTAGCGTAAGAAATAGTGACCTCGATTTAGTAAATGCTATAATTAGGCCAACAGCCCAAGCTGTTGATTAGGAAGCCCAGCCGCCAGTCTGGCTCTCAAGTCCTTTCGAAGTATTTTGCCTGATGGAGATTTAGGAATTACATCCACGAAAAATATCTTCCTTATTCTCTTATAGAATATCACCTGAAAATTATTTTTTAAAAAAATTGTCAGCATAAGAATGAATATCAAGTCTAGTCTAATGGTGAGAGACTCATCTACAATAAGTGAATTTAATTATGAC
The DNA here is from genome assembly GCA_035772735.1 of Datura wrightii. Classification (NCBI taxonomy): domain Eukaryota; kingdom Viridiplantae; phylum Streptophyta; class Magnoliopsida; order Solanales; family Solanaceae; genus Datura; species Datura wrightii. The sequence goes on from JASDFA010000018.1 coordinate 155,117,261, forward strand.
TGTCCCTTTTTCTCTCTCAATATATATAATTAGATTATTTTCTCTCTATTTTAATTTATGTTATTTTATTCATATTTTCTTTTTTTAGAAAAGGTCTTTAATCAAACTAAAAGATTATTAATTAATTGTGATGATAGTTTAAAGTGGAATCAAAAAATCAACTGTGTAGAGTTTTTATTATCTATTATCATAAATGAAGTTTCATAAGGAGATATTGAAATAGTAAAAAACCTTGGAGACAGCCTAATTATACAATTAAACTCTACAAAGGAATGCCAATATTTTGAGTCTAAAGAATTAACTCATCCATTTTATTTGTATGCATGGACAATTGACTTTCTAATACTTTCTAAATATAATGTACTTACATAAAAGTTTCATATAGAACTTATTCCCTATGTTTAAAAGAGAATGGTTGTTTGAAATACTATGAAAAAATATCTAGTCTTGCTAATTTTGAGACAAAACTTTATTGTATATTCTAAAATTACTAAGAAGTACTTAATAATATTTTTAAAAAAATATTTAAAATATAAAAAGGAGAAAATTTTTAAAATAACAATAGTTTGACATTTAATTATCAAATATAGCGATAATTTGCTTAATTGTGATTTATAGCTACTATTCTAGAGTTGTATATGTTATCTCTGCATCTGTTCTCTTGGGGATATATTAATTCTCTTTGTATCTATTTTATCTATTTGCTTTATACTTATTCACTCAAGCTAGTTATATTAATACAAATATACAACTGAAGCTTGTTGATACAGTCGCTAAGAAGTTTCAATTGTTTATCTTCAACCTTGAAATTTGTTTTTGAATAATTCATTAAATCCACCTCAAATCTACACTAAAATCCCTCAATTCGGTATATTTGTTAGTAGACTATAATATTGTATTATTAATTAATTGTTTAGATATTATTGTATTGTAGAATTAATTAGTGAGATATTTTGTGGCGTAATTGTAGACATAATTAGCTAGGGTTAAGTACCATTAAGTTATGTAAATGCATCGTTGGTTCCTGTAATGCCCTGAAAATCCTAAGATCAAACCCAAGAGTTGAAATGGAGAAAATAAAATTTTCTGCACCAGGTCACAGAACAAGTCTTCCTATGACCCGTGGGGATGACCACAAGTCGTGGAGTGACTCGTGGTGAGGTGCTAGACTTAAGTTGAAAAGTTTTGAGTTTGGGGGTGACCACATACATGACCACGAGTCAGGGTCAGCAGTACGACTCTTTGAGTTAGTCGTGAACAAGGATGAGGTGAAGGAAGAGAACTTTTTAGCAGTGAAGACCACGAGCCGTGGTCACCAGTAACGACTCCTGTAGTTCCCCATTATGAGCCCTAGGTGAAATGTTGGCAGTGTACACGACGATTGGTGGCCACGAGTCATGGCCTTGGACACCGACTCATCTAGTACCTCATTGGTATTGGGAGTCAGTTTTTCTCTTTGAAATTAGTAAGGGCTTATCCGTAATTTCTATGATCCTAAGACCTAAAGTACGTCGTTTTAAGCTATGAATAGTGAGTTTTAATAGGGGCAAGTTCGTGCTAGACTATTCCTATTCATGCATGCAAGTTTAGGGTCTTTGGAGAGGTGATCAAGTCTAGTCCTCCAAGTTCTTCATCAATTCTTCTTTGGGCAATCAAGGGATTTGTAGAATCAGTCCTTCTCAGGTATGTAGGGTTATGAATGGGTGAATTTATTCACACCCATGCTCAATCTCTCCCTAATTCATGAAATTCTATTGATAATTCTATGGGGTTTTATTTCAATTCTTATGAAATCCTTATGATCTATCTATGGGTTAATCTCTTTCATGCATCAATTCATATTATAAGAATCAAGGGCAGATTTTACAACTATTTCAATTATAAACTTATGGATTTAAATTTTCTACAAAATTTTGCCCAATTATGTATGTTTCATGATAAATCAAGTTATGATTCTACTTTGATTTTGATGTTCATTAACCCATTATGATTTATGACTTATGATATGATTTCTCTCAAATGCTCATCATTTATTTATGAATATCAAGTATATACATGTTTTACAAGCATGCATGAACTTCATGATTTATAATTTAGGATTATGGCTAACTCACGGGCCTTACTTTCATGGCTAGCTCACGTATTTCAAGCATGCTTATGATTATCATGATTTTAACTAGCTTATGAATCTCATGTATATTATCCTATGAGCACTATATATGTTTTGGGAGTACTATTTACTATCGAGTAGACCCGAGGTCCAAGCATGTCCCGAGTCTCAAAACTACGCGCCAACGTAGCCATGATAGGACCTCCATGTTACTGTCCCCTTTGCCCAAATGGGCCCTCTATTGTGATATACCACCTCTTTCATGGTTCTACCCATGGAAATGTACAAATGCCCTCCCGATTAGGGGTTTACAGGTTGGGCTCCCTGTGTGCTCATATGGGGTATGTCGGTTATAAGAATCTCCTATTGTTCCTCATGATTTATGTATGATTATGATTATATATTTTGGCTCGAGTTATGTTTAATAAAGCTTTTCTCCCGTGAGTATGATTATAACTGATTTACGAAGGCTTTGAAAACCTTGAGCCTTATGTTGCATTATGATGTTTACATTATGATCATGTTGTCCCACTCTTATGAACTTTTATGTATTTTAAATGTTTGTTTTTACTTACTTTGCATACTCGATATATTTCATGTACTGACCGCATACTCTATGTTGTATCGTCTCATGATACAGGTCTGAGGGATCCTTCTCAGCAGCATCCTTAGTCACTGCTTTCCCATTTAGACCTGTCCAGTTAGCATCAGTGAGTCCTCATCTTCCGAGGACATTTAGTATTCGTGGTTGTTATGTCTTTCTTCGGTGTCAGACTTGTCGGGTTAGATGGTGATGTTGTCCCATCAACCCATCGGATATGTTAGAGGCTTCCATACTATATGTAGTAATCATCTTGTCATGTATGAAGTATATTTTGGTTCGAATGTTATGTTATGATTATACTTCAGTTATGTTTATTATGTTAAGTCTTCCGCTTTATTTGATTGAGTTAGATGTGTGTTCATGATATGGATTGACTTGGAGTCTCTTGGGGCTCCTTGTCCCGTGTCTTGATCCGGGCCTATATTCGGGTCATGACAGTTCCTAATTGTAGATATTCAGTAAAATAAGGTCTCAACAATTCTCTCAAAAGTTCTATCATGGTATCAGAAGTCTAGTTGAGATGGGTCTGTTCTTATTTTCTTTTCGTTGACCCTGGTTCTATGAAAAAGTTCTATCATGGTATCAAAAGTCTAGTCGATATAGGTCTTTTCTTGTTTTCTTTTTGTTGACCCCGGTTCTATGCTTTATGCCTTCATGGTTATTTCAGTTTTGCTCCTATTTGCTTAGTCAATTGATTTTCGTTGTGATGGAAAGCAAATCTTCTTCTTGTCTAATTTGGTGATGATCAAACTCACCAGAAGGTACTTCACTAGTTGGGAGTGTCATTTTTAAGTCTTTTTTCAAGGTAAAGGTCTTCTTATGTTCCTTAACAATTTTTCCAAATTAACGACTGATGCAATTAAAAAAAGGCCTGGATTAAGTCTATCTCCATGGTTATTAGGTGGATGGTGAGTTTTATGTTGGATGACATTGCTTTAGGGTTTTGAAAGTATGAAATGGCGACAGAGATATGGTTACATGTTCATCATCTCCATTATCAACGCAACCTGGTGAGGACCTTTAAATAGGAACGAATCCTAGCAGCCTAGGAGTAGGGTGATCGTGAGGTTGGCAACTACTACGCTGGGTCCATGGCGTTATGGACAAAATAGGATCATGCCATGTCATCTACCCTCTCTGCCATGTCCTTGATGGAAATCTGTGATGACCGACAATAGTTTATGATTATTTGATTTCTTATGATGTTGAGATCGGAATTTTATCATGTTCAATCTAATATCTTGAATTGTGAGGCTCTGCCAGATGTAGAAGCAGTATTTGCCGCCATCTTGCAGGAATAAACCCATCTCTCCTTTTCTCTAGGGCTATATATTGCTACTCCAACTGTTTCCCTTGTCGCCAATCGCTTAATCTGCCTAATACATGCTCAGGTTCATCCAACAAGTCAATCCAATGCTAAAGATGTCAGGGATTCGACCATATTGCTACTCGACGCCCTAAGAAGAAATCTAGTTTTTAACGATTGTGCAATTATTGTCATGAATTGGGTTATATGTTGGTTGATTGCCCAATTTAGCCAAGTAGATGATTCCCTATTCGCCACAAAGCCATGGAGGTTGAGGATGTTCAACCAACGGTCACCGCCTCCCCTTCATTTCATATGGCCTACATGACGGAGCTCATGGAGAAAGTAGTAGCCCACATCCTTTATATGTTGGCACAAGGTAAATCTACTCTGTTGATACCTTCCATATCTTGGCATATAGATAGTGGTACTAGTAATCATATGACAGATGATACTTCACAATTATCAAATATATCTCCGTTACATTTTCCTACTGAGGTTGTTACTACTAATGGTCATATTTTGTTTGCATCGAGTTCGGGGCTCGGTTTATTTGCTTTTAAATGTTCTCTTTGTTCTAAACTTGATTGCCAATCTTGTTTTGATTGACCGATTAGTAGATCAAAACTATGTTGTGCTATTTTCACTTTCTGGTTGTATTGTTGAAAGTGTAATAATGGGATAGATCATCGCAAGGGGATGCAAAGTGAGGAGCTTATTTTTCCTCAGATCAGTTGATAATAAGATGTTTACATGTTTTCTTTTAGCATCGGCAAAAGAAGTCTCTCGTTCAAACAAATTGGTTGCTCTGTGGCGTAATCGGTTGGGTCATCCTCATTCTTACCATTTGACTGCAATGTCTTAAGTTTGGTCGTTCTTAGATACATAGGCTATTGGTGATGTTTCTAATTTGATGTGAGAGAGTTGTGCCTCCTCCAAAAGTGACAAATTATCTTTTCCTACTAGTAATATTGCATGTGTTGCTCCTTTTGATTTAATTCATAATGATATATGGGGACCTTCTCCTGTACAAAACTTTGTTTTAAGTATTTTATTTTGATTATGCATCATGCTTCATGTTTTACATGGGTTTTCTTTGTTCGAAACAATAGTGAAGTGCCTATGATTATTATGATATTATTTCATTTATTCTTATACAATTTGAGAAGATAATTAAGATTTTTCGATATGATCTCAAGGGGAAATTTGATTTCACAGTCTTGCTCAAATTCCTTAAAAATAAAGGTATTTTGGCTAAACGGTCTTGCGCGCGCACACTTGAATAAAATGGGGTAGTGGAACATAAGAACAAACATTTTCTGGAGACTATGTTGGACTTGTAGGATGCTTCTTCTGGTCCATCTCGATTTTGGGCTGAGGTGGTACAAATGACTATTTATTTGATTAATAGACAGCTTTCTTCTGTTATTGATAATGTATCTTGTGATCACAGGGTACATGGAACGGACCTAGATCTCACGTGGTTGAAGGTATTTGGTTGTGCTTGTTATATCCTGTTATTGCCTCGTTAAAATCATAAATTGTTTAATAAAGCCATTTGATATGTTGTTTCTTGGGTATAATGATGTCCAAAAAGGCTATCTATGTTATGATAAATCTCACTGTTTGCTCTGTGTGTCCCATCATGATGTATTTTTTGAAATTATTTTCCTATTCTGAAATTCACATTTGGATTTGAACAAAAGAGCTACTACCGAATTTATGAATCTATCAATGGTAGATGATGCAGCTAGTGTCCTACCTATTTCACCACCTAATGTCGTCACCGATATTAGTGACTCATCAATTGTTGTGGCTACCGATATAAGTCATTCACTGGAATCATGCTCAATTCCATACACTCCATATGTTTCTAATATGGTACGATCTCATGCTTCCCTAAATGCCATCACTAAGAGTCCTCCACCCCAATGATCTGCCCGGGTCTCTAGTGCTCCGATCCACTATGGATACTCTCCATAGCGATTAGTAAGTCATATACATATTCTTCTCTTAAGTCATCTTCGGTTTCGGCTCAACTTCCAACATACAATGCTCAGGTGGCCTTAGATCCTAACTAGCAGCAGGCCTTGACTATCAAAATTGAAGCATCGAAAGAGAAAATGACACTTGGAATTTGGTTGCTAAACCTCCTGGATACACAATTATAGGTAGTAGACAGGTTTACTCTATTAAGCTTATTGTTGATGGAAAAATTGATTGTTATAAAGAATGTCCGTCTCTCAAGGATACAACCAATAATACAATATTAATTATGAGGAGATGTTTGTCCCAGTGGCAAAGATTATAACTGCACAAATTTGGCTGGCCGATCTTGGGATCTTCATCAGATGGATATTAAGAATGCTTTTCTTCATGGTGATATGGATTAACTAGTGTATCTCAAACCACCCCTGGGGTATGCTATCCCTCATCCTGACATTGTATGTCATCTTTGAAAATCTCTTTATGGCTTCAAATATGCTCCTCGAGCCTAGTTCTATAAGTTTCGGTCTATGATATGCTTTGTTTGGGTTCTCCCGAAGTTTGTCCAATTATTCCTTTTTTCTTTGTCTCTCAAGTGAAAATATCACTATATTCATATTATATGTATATGATATCATTATCACTGATGATAATATTGTCAGTGTCACTCAATGTAACACTCAAATAAATTTGGGTTAGATTTAAACTCATTAAATTTATTAAGTTAGATTTGAACTATAATAAATTTCCTGTGTACTAATATAAAAGTTAATATTTAAGTGTGTAATAAGTGTACAAGAATCGAAATTGAAAATAATTAAAGAAAATCTAAGTTTGATTTGAAGTATGAACAGAAATTCGCGATATTAGCTTAACAACATTTATGATCTTATTTCAAACGAGTAGAATTCAATATTGGTAAGGAATCTGAGAAAACTTAAAACATGAAAGTTATATCTCTTTGAAATACCTTTCCAATCATTTAAGATATAGGTCAAACGAAATTTCGTACACCCAGTTATGGTCATTTTATTAAAGATGTATAAAAATAGAAATCTCAAATTGTGTAGGATTTGGTTTTAAAAATTAAGCTCTTATGATAATCTATAAATATACCCTAAAAATATCTTGTAAGACTTTTTTCAACTAGAGACTGCTCCAAAATTTTAAGTTAAGTTTTTACACCAATTCCTATGTCAATTATATAAAATTTACACTAGATTATCACAAGTCATTATTAAAAATTGCTACATGATGGAAAATCCATTCAATACCAATTGAGATGAAGCTTTGAAATGTCTTCAAAGAGGTAAGCCTTTACTTACTAGTGAATTATATGGAGTTGTTATTAAATTTTTAAATATTGAATGATCTTTAGAATCATGAAACAATATTGATTTAGATGTACTTCATTAAGCAAGATCTTAGTATTTTCTATAGATTTTTCCTTCGACCAGCCATATTGAATTGGCGTTTTCCACTAATTTAATTATTGGATCATATTTAAATTTTAACTGAATATCCATGTCATATAGGTCTGTAGCATCATGCTTTTATTTTTGAACAATAGCTAAAAATTTGGTGAATTCCTATAGATAATTGATTGTACAAATATCAATTCGAGAGAATCTTTTTTTGAGGAATCTTCAAGAGAGCTATTATTGAAAATTGAAAATCACGTTTAGGAGCAATTTTAGCGAATTTAAGATATGTCTGTTTTTTCAAGTATGTTTATTTTTCTTATAACTACTTTTCCATGTAAATCTGCTTTTCAAGTATGACTATTTTGAAAATCTTCTTTCAAAGTATGTCTACTTGCTATGTATATTTCTTTTATTAACATACTTTTGACTACAACGACATTTTGAATAGGACTTTATGAACGTTTGCGACAAGTTCACATCAAGTCTTCATATTTTGTTATATATATATATATATCTATGAAAATGTCTTTTTCCCTATAAATAGGATTTTTTGAATTGCATTTAAAGTAACGATTTTCGGCATGCTTTTTCTTTATGAATAAGCTACTGATTTGAAATATAATTTCTAAACTTGAATAACGATTTTTATATACCTCTATTACTGAGATGATGATTTTAAAAGATTTTTGGCTAATATGTCATGATTGCTTTTATTTGTGTTTGGGACTATATTGGCAAGCTGTGTTATTCCAGATAATGAATATCTATTATAGATCCTAACGAAAGAAATGTTATGTCAGTTAAGAGGACGAGTGACCTCTGAGGGACAATATCACAGTCTTGCTCAAATTCTTTAAAAATAAAGATATTAACTGTTTACTAGAATACCTTTCGACCTTTAAATTTTTCTTGAAATATTTTAATTGTTGTTGCTAGTTTAGCATGTCACTAATAGCTATGGGTGATTCGGCAATACAGTGCATGTCTAAAAAAGCAGTTGATCTGAAACGGATAGATTCGAGTTCAAAGAAAAGACAATTAAGAATAATAATTTAACTTGTATACACAGGCCAACCATTACACTTGCCATAAGGATGTCAAGTGTAATTGTGGATATAAAGTTAAATATAAACTCGAGTTCCCTTCTTTTGAGGATGAGATATTGAATAGTAAGCTACCGGAGTAGCTAATGATGTTTAGAGTATTGCGAGTAATAAGATCCTCTTGTTATTAGTGAATCCCCTTTATAAGTGATTAGATTTCTACGTAGAGCTCTATAATAACCTTAGTAAGTTTGAAATTTTATGGCTCTTGATACTCACAGTATGAAGTATTTGCCTTTACGAATTATGTGTGTTATCAATATGATATTGTTTTGGGTCTAGCCCATCATGAGCGAAGTGGGAGATGTTGGATTATGGATTGTGTGTTGCTGCATGTGGGCTAATCCAACCCGATTAGAAGAAGATAAGTTATATTGATTTAAAGGAGTTATATATCCCTAAATTTCTCTTAAAAACGGCATATAGAAAAAGTGGAATTGGGAGTCATGCTCACTACCCTATATAAAGAAGAGAAAAGAGCAGAATGGGATTACTTTTTTTTTTTTCTGACAAAATTACCAAAATATGCAAAAGAAAAAAAAACCAACGTTATTAGGGTATTTAGGTCGTGAAAAATTTGACTTTACTTCCTAGTGAAACAAAGTTCGGCTTCGAGCGACACTTCAATTCTTTTATAATAGTCGAAAAAAAATAAAAGAAAGAAATACCATTAAGTTTTTAAAAAACTGGTTAAATTGATTTAGTTTTGATTTAACCAAAAACCGATCTAAATCCAATCATAAACACCTTATTTTTAGTTTAAGACCACAAAATTTAAAAAACTTATTTATTTTCTTAAATTTCATATCAAGTCGAAATCCGATAATCAAATTAAAGGAAGGGAGTAATACTTATGAAATAGAGGGGGATCCCATTTACATTTATTTTGAGAGAAGGGAATAATTAGTACTCGGATCCATCTTTTCTGATCGATAAAACCAAGAATTTAATGAATAAAACTAACCTGCTTAGAGATAAAATCCTTGATTTCGTCCTCAGTAATGGTGGATCCAATATTGGTTCTAACAACACAAGCCACTGGAACTTCCCCCGCTTCCTCATCTTTCATCCTGCCGAATATATAAATAGTTCATAAATTATGACTGAATTTTGTGAAACCCGCTTGCTACACTTTAGCTCCGCCTTTATATATTTAGTTATGATGAACAAAGAATTTAGTGAGAGTACTTACGGTACAACAGCAGCGTCGGAAATGTCCGGAAAATTGAGGAGAAGTGCTTCCAGCTCAGCAGGTGCCACTTGAAATCCTTTGTATTTTATTAATTCCTTCAATCGATCCACAATAAAAAGCTCGTCATCATCGTCAATGTAGCCTATATCACCCGTATGTAGCCATCCTTCTTTGTCAATTGTTCGTGCCGTTGCCTCAGGATCATTTAGGTAACCTGCATATATACCACATTTTAATTTTTCATATCCTGATTTGTTTGGCACCCACCCTTTTTCTTTTGTCATTCGAAAAATATTGATTTCGTTGTATATTTAAAAAACTCTAGCTATATTGACATGATCTCAATTTATTTTTTTGTTAAATTGTGGACCAATTAAAAGGTTATTACCCCTTGATTTTAGTGTATATATGTATCAGAAGTTTTTTTTTTTCTTAAATTTTATATCTTATCAAATAGTAACAAATAAATAAATTAATCTAGTAAATATTTTGAAAGTGATAATAATTATTTTAACATAGGTTATAGAGCTGGGCACTTTAATTACAGAGATACCTGAATTTTTTCTAAGAGAAAAGGATAAGTTATTTTCACATGGAAAAGTGACACAATTAGGATTAAGAATATGAGGTTTGACCGTATATTTCAAAAGGACTAAAAAGTTTGTCCCCATAGATAAAAGTCAAAATTTTATTTTAAAAAACGGCCAAAATTTTCAGCTGGTTGTTTGTACAAGCAACCGGGCAAATAACCACAAATTCCTATAGAGAGTTGGTAGGTGAAGCTTTTAGCCCAAACGTAAAAGAATTCCATGATTGAAGTATCGTCACTGCATTATGTCTATCTGAAGACAATTATTTTGAACTGTGACTATTGACTCGACAAGTTTCCATGGACTGTTGTTATTACTTGACAGAGGGCAATAGGTGCGGAAGGTCATAGGACGAGCAAGATGGAAGAAAATATTGTGGCTCCCGTAAATATCTAGCTTAATTATGTTAATCACCTTCTATGACACCCTTCATCACTACATCATTAGGTGATAGACTTATCCCCGATGATTGTGCCTAGTTAACTCCAAACCCATATCTGTCACCACTTCAACAGAAAAACAATTATCAATATAAGTAATTTTCTGTTTTTAAAAGAACAAGTAATAAATGTTTGCTTTTGTGTTTATCATTGCAATAATCAAAGCTATGAAAAGAACTGTATATGTTAATGGTTTGTAACTTAATTGGAGTTGAGTTTAAATGTGTGGGACCGGAGAGGGAGTTGAATTTTCGCCGCCTGCCTATGAGTTTAAAATTTTAAATTTTATCATTGTTGTCAATGTCCACTAAAACACAATTGCAATCTCTCTTTGAAGATATCTATTGATATTTTAGCAATATCTTGACAATCAGAAGACACAATATCATTCAACAAAAGTTCAACTGATCTGTCCCTGATCAGCAAGTTTGAGCGTGTCCGAGAAAAAGTCAAAGAGAATATATTTCTTTGAAGGCTTAGATTTAAGAATTGCAATTTGAGAAAAAAGTAATTGTTTGAACTATAGTAAGCCAAGTGGTTAAAGTAATTAAAGTTGGGCCTTTAGATGATTTAGCGGACAATTTTCATTCATCTAAATCTGTAATGGAGGAATTGGAAGGGATCATTACTGGAGAGAAGCCTCGTCCGAAAATATGAAATAACAGGTGTGTTAACGACTAGTTAAGATTATGCTTATCATATAAATATTCTTTATATTGTTATATAATTTATATAATTTTAAATCATCTAATAGTTAATTATTTAACCGTATCACAGTATTACTGTATATGACTATTATTCAACGTGCAACAATTGTTGGATTATGTATAACTTTTCCATACAACACTTAGTTTTCTTGTGCAACTAGTTTGTATCTTTATTGTATCCTTTATTCAATGAGTTATAAAAGAGAATTGAGGATAAAAGTGTCATTAATTTGTACGAACCTTTCATAATCTGGTCACCTCTTATGTAAATTTCTCCAGGTTTGTTTGGAGGAAGAGAGATACCCGTGTCTGGATCAACGATTTTCATCTCCGCATTCCTTATAACTGTGCCACATGCCCCTGACTTTATCTTAAACGGTTCTTTTGCAAATGCCAAGCACATTGCCATTGGTGCACCGGCCTCAGTCATTCCGTAACCCTATTAAGTCAAGAGTGTAAGTGCTATAAACAATGATCCCAGTATATTAGGTAAGATATTAACATACTCACGTTAACTATGAATTCTATGGGCCGGATAACGCCTATCTTGCTTTCAAGGGTAGCAAAAGAAAAGGAGGATAACCATTTTCTTTGGGGAGGAAAAAAGAGAGAGAGATAACCCCTTTTCACCAACATTCAAGAATAGACGTTTACCTAACACCAGATTTTCTTTAAATAAAAAACAAGAGAAAAAAAAATATAAAGCAGCTTGGAACAGTAATCAGAAGGGCAGCAAGCATATGCATATTATAAGATGTACTGAGACCAAGTTAAACTGAAACCAACATATTTTTATATATCAATGAAGAAAAATAAAACAAAATTTGTTACATACATTTAAAAGAGAAGAAGAAGAAAACATGTTTATGTTACCACGTTTGAATATATCAATATAGTTACATAAACTGATAATGACAAAAACTTTTTGCACTTGTAACCGAGGATGAAACTTACTTGACCAAGTTTAGCATTATGAAATTTGGCTCGAACCGCGTCTTCAAGCTCCTTTCCTAACGGTGCTGCCCCAGACATGACTGTCCTTACTGATGAAAGGTCATAACTATCAACTACTGGACTCTTAACAATGGCCAAAACAATAGGTGGTACAAGGGGTCCAATAGTCACTTTGTACTTCTGTACCAACTCCAAGAATGGAACAATATCAAATTTCTTCATAATCAAGATAGCTGCTCCAACCCTTAATCCACAAAGCAGAACCGAGTCCAAGGAATAAATATGAAACAGGGGCGAGACACAAAGTATTACATCTTCACTATGAATATACAAAGTTGGATTTTCACCATCAACTTGTTGTGCCACACTAGTGACTAGCCCTTTGTGTGTCAGCATGACTCCTTTAGGTAGCCCCGTGGTCCCGGACGAGTACGGTAGTGCCACCACGTCGTCTGGCTGGATTTCCACCTCGGGCAGGTCGCATTCAGAATTTAAAATTAGGTCGGAGAAGTGTAAGCAGCCTTCCGATGACGAGTCGTCAATGCAAATGACCTTCACATCATTCTCAAATGCATAGTCCTTCACTTTGTCCAAATTGCTTTCTTGTGTGATAATGAGCTTGGCGTTTGAGGCCTTGGCTTGTTTCACCACCTCTGCTTGTGTAAACAAAGGGTTTGCCATTGTCGAAATAGCTCCAAGATATGATGCACCTGTGAAGGAAAAACATTTTTTCAGAATCTCATAAATCTTTGAATATACTCTGCCATTATCCACTTTACTCTGCTACATAAAGATATCTAGTAATTAATACCCCTATTTACAATAATACAAATTTACTTTGACTAAAAATTGAAAAATCCAAACCCCAATAACTTTGACAATACATTCTATTTAGACACAAATCATAAACAAATTAAGTTTTCACCGACGTTCTATTTAGGCACAAATCATAAACAAATTAAGTTTTCACCTAACCTAAGAAGGTGAATACAAATTCAGGGGAATTGGGCAAGAGGATCATTATGGTGTCCTGTTGTTGGATCCCTAGCTTGTTAAGGCCAGCTGCAACTTTCCTTGAAGAGAGCTCAACATCAGCGTATGTGTAAATTTGATCATCTGATCCATTGATCAAACAAGGACGAGAACTGAAGTCTGAAGTGTTTTGGAAGCAATAAGAATGTAAAGGAAGATGATTAGGGATGTAAATATCAGGGAGCTTTGATCGGAAAATTATTTCTCCGACTTGCTTTGGATCCATCATCTTGAGACTTGTAATATGAACAAGGAAAAAATAAATAGAATTTTTTTGAAATAGACTGTGTTAAAAAGGGTATAGAATTTTAGGTGCCCTGCAGATGAATTGTTCAGAGGTTGAGTATGTAAATATGAGCATGTGATGGTGAAGTCAAATGAATGTGGTTGATGGGATTTTATCGGAACATCTTTTCTGGAGGGGTTTAACTTTTATGGGAGTCTAATCACATAATAAATATCTTTTTAATTTAAGTACTACTTGTATGAAGAACTATCACTCTTTGTAACTGCCTATGTTGAACATAAAACATGCATGAATTCATGAAGACTCGAAATGATACTTACTAATCTATCCGTCCCGATTGACTGAAGGCGGAGTTTAAGTATCTTATGATTTAAAATAAGTTATAGATATTTATGTATTTATAAATCTATCTCATTCAGATTAGTATGAGGAATTTCAAATTATATTTATTAAATATAAAAAGGGTGCTTTTTTTGGCTAATTAAAAGCGAAAGATTGTCATATAAAGAGGAACAAAGGGAGTACTAATTAGTAACTAATTACATATTACTCTTCTTCCGTTTCATTTTATGTCTTAATTTGCCATGATCCAATTTAGGACCGTGAGCAACGCTAACAGGTAGAATCCCAAAAGCAAGCCTTAACAAAATATTTGCAAAAAGTGGGGCAAAGTTTTTTATGTTTTTGGACCTATCCATAATTTTTTTTTCTGTCTCAGATATCAATAACGGACAACCAATATCATCAAAGCAAGTCATAATCATCCTCAATCAACCATTTCCAACATCACAATTCTAAAACCATCCCTAAAATATGGGAAGAACGTGTAGTACTAGTCACAAGTCTGTAATAATGAAAGAATACTCATAGAATTAACAAAAGGACTATGGAGCAACACTAAGAGTTCAAAGGAAAAAGACCATAACAATTAAATAAACTTTTGCCCACGCGAACACATGCGAGGCTCGCCAGAAATTTATCAACTTAAACACTTCAGTCAATAAAATTGTCGCTGCGTCACCTGCAGTCTCTGTAAATAAAAATTAGTGAGAAGGGGTTACTAGCTCATTGAGTAATAACACTTAACCAAAATCGTTTTAATAGGGACAAGTCAAAAAATATCATGAAGCAAATAACTTTTTTAAAACTATTCCCATGATCAGGTTATTTGTTTTATGTAAGTAGAAATCAATTAATAATTCAGTAATAAACTCAGTAAACACTATTATATCAAATCTTATGTTTGGGAGGTTTTCAAGAATGAACCAAATACTCGATGTGGTTCCCTACCTTGAGAGATAGCCAATAACTATGAACCCTTTATAAAGGAGTCAAATATTATGGTAGGTCCCTGCGAGGGAAATCAGTAACTATACGCTAGTTTTGCCTTCCCACTAGCAAGAGCTATAATAGTAATATGTAAATACAAGGTGCACCAGGTCTAACGAACCCTTCGTTAGTTACGAGATCCTTCAAGTTCTACTCCAAACTATCTTATCTTTAACTAGCACTATAAAAAACTGCCCAAAAATTGAGGGACAATACCAATGGACAGGGTTAGTTTTTTGAGCAAAACCGACGCATTTAAAGTGATCGAAATTTGGCTCATCAAAATTGTGAAACTGACAGACAGGGTCAGTTAAAATCGAGGGACACCCAACTCAGTCCCTCGACTTTAAAAAATAAAAAATTAATAAAAAAAAATTTAAATACTGAGGGACAAGGTAGGTTTGTCCATCGATTTTTTAGAAATATATATAAAAGTCGTAATTACTTGAAATCGAACCCGGGTATTTACTATGGCATTAGACAATTCTACCACTCGATTATACATGCTATTTAATGAAATCTTTTCTTCGTTTTCATTTATACTTTTCAAGAGTAATTTGCACTTCAAAAATCAACCCAGTTCCTTAGTTTTTATTAAAAAATAAAAAAAATGAGGGACTCCCTCGGTTTTTTTAAAGCAAATTTTTTAAAAAAGAAAAAAACTTTCGCAGATTTTTATGCGAAAAGAATCAACGGACAACCTACCCTGTCCTTCGTTTTTTTTTAAAAATAATTAACAATATAAAAATAAAAATAAATACTGATGGACTGAATCGGTTTTCCCTCAATTTTTAAGACCGACTCTGTCCGTCGGTTTTTGGTCCCTCGGTTTTGATAATATTTTTAGTAGTGTAGTGTCTATTTGTAATAAATATTTTCAGAATGGTATATGGCATTTTGGTTCATATCAAATCATATCATATACCAAAATTTAACAGAACACTTGTCAAGATAATTAACTCTGAAGTAAGCGTAAAATCTCTCAAATAACAGAAAATATGTGCAATAGTAGTGAGAACATCTCAAATAGCAATTTTAGCATCATATAAAGTAAAAGACTTATCCCACATGAAATTTCAAAACATTTAGTAACATATTACTTTTAAAATCATGTCTAAATCATCAAGATTGTGAAAATACAAATTGTGGTAAGGTCACTACTCACCTCTCGATGTCAGCTAACTAAAGTTTGACTCTCTATTGATCCAAACTGTTCAAATTTGTGTATGAATCTATAAATCAAATATAAATTTTTCTGTTACCTTCCTCTAACTCTGTAATCCAACAAATTCAAGTGATAACTGATCATGATTCTAATTGCCTGTGTCTCGGATTCGCTTAAAGTATTATCAAAAAAAAAATTATCAAGCTATTGGTGTATCTGCTAAAATAAATTTTTTATATTAATCTTTTTATTCTCAATTCGTAGATTGTTTCTGCTAATTTATTTTAAACACTAATTTTTATCTCACTATCATAATGTAACTCAATTTATCAAACATCATGTAAAATAGTGTACGTTTAGACAGAAAAATAAAAATTACAATGCTTAATTTCTCTTGTAAAGCTTGTTGCCAATGATATTCCTCTTTTAAATTATTATAGGTATTTAATTTCTTATACCTAATATAATTTCAACGAATATGGAGATGAAATATATCCTACCAAGAAATTCAAAGTTAAATTCAAATAATACCTGAAATATCTCAATTTTATTTGAATGAATTCAAAGCTTGCAAGATTTTTTAATGTTTTTCTCCGTTATCTACCTCCTATCTTTTTATTTTGTTGTTTCCGATGGTGAATCACAACCCCTCCCTATCCTTTTATTTTGTATTCCTTTCTGTTACCTACGGTTTATCTCATTCTAAGCCCTTTTTCCTTATTTTTTAAGCTGCCAGATTACTTTTATTTTGGGCTTAAGCCCATTTCCTTTTGTTCTTTTTTATTTTTCAATGATTTAAGTATTCATTATTTTATATGGGGCATTACATTCTCTTCATCTTAAAAAATTTGATCCCTAAATTTAAAACAATTGCATACCTGTGGACTAAAACAAGTTAAAATACTTGACTTGCATATCATTTTTCGATTCCCAAGTGGCTTCTTCAACTGTATAGTTTCTTCATAATACTTTCACATATGCAATTTCTTTTGACCGCAACTTCCTTACTTTCCTGTCAACAATACTCATTGGCTCCTCCTCATACATCTGATAACATCCAAAACAACTCTCCCATTAGGTAGATGGCCACGGTCTTTAAAAAAAAGTAACCCAACAAAGAGTTGAGATCGAATCCACAAGGATTAGAGGTCAGATCACTAAACGTCGAAATTAATTCACACAAGCATGCATCATGTCTAAAGAATAAAACAAAAATTGAGGAAATAGGTTGAACAACTTCAAATGCAAAATTAAATCAAAGAAAGGTTAGAAATAATTGTTGCAAGCAACATGAGAGACTAGGGGGTGTGTATTTGATGGGGATATTGATTTTGGTAGGTATTGACGAGAAGACTTAGATTCAACTAGTGCATGGATAGCCTTGGATTTGGGCTACACTTTAAGTTTCTCAACCAAAAGAATGTGTTTACTTTGGGTTTGCTCAAACCTCAAATCCACAATCTACAACACAATCAAACAATGTTTGAGGAATGATTTAGTCTATTTCTAGCTCTAACCCTTTAATGGAGCTTGAATTTGGGACTAGACTATTTCTAGCTCCAAAAACTCTAATTCCTCATTATTGAAGTCTTGCCCAACTTCACTTTTCTTTTTCAAGCAAAAAGCAAAGTTAGAAAGCTCAATTAATATTTGCAACCATTAATTATTAAATTAAAACTTGAAGAAATCAATAGATTCATGCTTACTATTCAAATTAGATCAATTAATCAATATCCACTTGAATCTAAATACCCATCATCTACACACACCCCTAGAAGAGAATGTAGCTACTCATATTTAAGGAAAGAGAAATTGCACCAAGGAAAAATATCTTAATTCCATTCAATATCAACAAATAAAATCAATTCTCACCCTTTTGAGCTTTCAACAATGGTGTTTTTCCTAAGAGAATGAAGAAGAAGATCAGAAAAATGTACTATCTCTGCAATGTTCTCTCTATTATACTCTCTATTCAATTCAATGTCTATTCTATCATCATCTCTACAATTAGGGTAAAAAAATCAGTATATATTCTACACACAGCTATCCAAAAGTATCCTTGGAAGCTTAAGGCATGTGAATACCTATCTGGACGATGTTTTCCTGCAACAGTGGCATGAGTCACTTGCGCTGGCACCTACACTTCGCAGGTGCCATTGTGCGGCTCGCAAATGCCCTTTCAGCCTAAGCAGTGCTCCTTCTACACCATCTGTGGTAGCATATGCGGTTCGCAGATACCAATCGCGGCTCGCCTATCGGATTCTACCCAATCTCTAGATCTTCTTATGTGGCACCTGCTAAATACAAATATAATTGGGCGGCACGCATGTCCTTATTTGTCTTCCAGTAGATTGCTTTCAGTTCAATTCCTTCATCTTCTTAGTTTCAATCAAATGTTTGCACAAATAAAGAGAAAAGACATAAAACCTTTCTAAATCATGTTAAAATAAAGTAATGGCTCATGTTTAAGAGCTAAATGAGTTGGTAAATTACCAACTCATCAACATCAAATTCTCATCAAGATGTAAAGTGGGTGCTTTATGTTCGGCTGGTTGTTATATGAGTATATAACTACACGCAAGTGCACGTGGTCGAACAAGTAGTAAAGTGGCTTTAGTAAGCCAAGTATCGATCCCACAGGGACTTGGATGAAGTGCAATTTGCTCAAGGGTACTATATTTTAATTCTAAAAATGCAGACAACAGTGTAACCAAAAGTTGATATTTTGTTTTATGATTTTTATACTAAAGCTAAATAATTATCTACTTTGAGTCTAAACTATGAATGAGAGCATGCTGAGGTTAAACGAACATGTAATGAAATTACTTATCATCATAATTTGGTTAATCTTTTCCTCCAATTTCTAGCCAAGAACTATTGCCAAGAGATTAAAACTCTCGTATTTAACCTCACTTAAGAATCATGAACCATCCACCTACATTCATGTGATTAAATGCAATTCATGTTCTAGCCATACAAACCCGGTTCCTAAATTGACTAATACGACTTTCAGGTATATTTCTATCCTGAAAGCAAATCAATACTCAATTTTTCCAAACCAAGTAAAGAACATATCCTATTAATTCACAACTTTCCAATTTCTTGCTCTCTCGAGTGAAACCGGACTTTTTAGATGTACATTAACGTAGGCCATACATTAATGCAGTAAGAACAAGAATTAATAGAACAACATGGAAGAAAAGATGAAAAACCAAAGAATCAATGATCACATTTCATCACAATTGTTCATAACCTCAGTAAGAAGAGGAATTAGCCACTCATTTGTGGATTAAACATCTTAAAATGAGTGTTAATCATACAAGCAATTGAATTAAAGAAGAAAGAAAGAGAGAAAAAAACCCTGATATTTTCGTCCCTCAACTGCCTGTAACCCACGTTCTTGCTCCACCAAGTCAGAATATTAAAAATGAACCTAAGTGTTCTATTTATACTGGTGAGAATTTTTCCCGGAATAACAAGCAACGTGTCACGGAGTGCATCGTGGAGCACTGCCTCCGTGACACGTTGTGTATCGTGGAGCACTACCTCCGTGACACGTTGTGTATAGCGGAGCACTGCCTCCGTGACACAGTGTGTATCGCGGAGCACTGCCTCCGTGACACGTTCCTATTCCACCACAGGCCAAATTTTGTATTTTTTCCTTGTTGACATCCGAGTCCAACCCCAATTTCTCCCAACACGCATTTTAGCTTCCCAAAATTATATTTCACCCGCAAAACAACGCTAATCATGTTGGTTAGTATAAATTCACATTTTATTAGCAATCACATGAGAATGTATGAACATTGATAGATAAACAAGGCTAAAATGACACCTTTGAGTATCACTTGGGCATATAAATTTGCCCAAGATCACTTGCCCCACACTTAAAGTCTTGTTCGTCCTCGAACAAACCTTTTACATCTCATGCACATGAAGACTTACACATAGCTAATTTTAGCAAGACAATTCAAGCTACAGCTACAATGACTGTTTAAGATAGCAAGCTAAAAATAGAGCATGCACGATTTAATCATTGAAATGGAATACAATTATATTAAGACTTCCTAACCTCAAGAATTGACTCTCTATCTTAGCAAACTCATGCAAATCAACTGATCAAGAAATCCAACATGAATTATATCCTTCATTAAATATGTGCCCTCACAACAAGAGAGTTACCCATTTTCACACGCAAATTTTTAAATCACAACATGTATGGGTAAATGAATAGAATTACGCTCACTCTCACAAAGAATTCACATGCATCATGTAATGAGCCATAAGCTTGCCCTTAATGTTTTACTCCACTAATTTAAGGATGTTTGAACGTAAGATCAAGTAGGACTTAATGGGTTGTAATGTAAGCTAAGGGACGGGTAGGTACTATTCTGGCCAGTAATAGTGACTATCTTCCCCCAAGCGCTTTTAATAACTTCAACCTTCATTAAAGATATCTCTTCCCTTACTTCACCCTCATTCTTTTCAATCCTGAATTTTCTCTTCTTGTTCCCATTTCTTGAAGCACACTCAGCTTAGTAGTAAGGAGTAGTAAAGCAAAATTTTTTTTTCATTCATTTATTTTCTTACTCCCTACTAATAATCAACCATTTTTACATAAGTGCACCTTTATCCTTTTCTCAACTTTCACAACTTCTACTTTTCCTTCTTTTTCACGCTTCTCACTCCCTCATTCTTTGGAATTTTTTCACTTAAGCGCTTAGGAGTTTTGGATCAAATTCAAGGCTAATGAAAGAAAAAGGATTAAGCTTATGTTGTAGCTATCAAAGAATAGGCTCAAGGCTTAATGGGGCTAACTAGGATTAAATATTCAAGGTAGGTAAAGTGAGGGATAACATTTATATTCATTCAAAGAAATGCCTAAATCATCTCCTACAATTCACATCCTTCATTTCGTTTTATATACACACCAGGCAAGTTCTAGACATTCCACAATAGCACGGAATATTCGAAAAACTTACACTCACAGCACATGCTCAATTCAAGACACATTCTGCAGACTCTTAACTCAGCTAATCACAAGAATTCAAAATTAAGCTTCGATCATATCAAGTCAAATTCAAGAGCCTAGGTGTCTCAAACATAGGTATACCACTTGCATGCTTCAACACTAAACATACTTGCATCTTACAATCATTTATAGCACATAACAAGAATATCAAGCCATCAATTAGCTACGGGTTCAAAAACCAACCTACTGACTAATTTTCCTCAAGACGGTCCTCATCCATCCATCATTGGAAACAGTCTCTAACTATGACTAAAAACATTATATACATACAAAGAAAATTTTTTATTCTTCGGTTCAAAGACCCCCAGTCGAAAAAGAATCAAAAAGAAAAACCAACGGGTGATAAAGTCATGCTTGACTCACAAAAAAAAAATCTTTTTTTTTTTCAAATATTTCTCACAAGCATTACATTCACCAAAAATCGTTAAGCACAAAAATTTTAAAATTTTCCTCACCCCACACTTCAATCATGCTATGTCCCCATAGCATCAACTTAACATTTAAAGAGGGTGAGAAATACTCCCTGAGGCCTTTAGGCCTAGCTAACAGCATGCCTTTCTTCAACTTTGCGCAAGTGGGTGTTCGACCCCACACTTTTTCTCTTCCATGCTTGTTAGCTTCCTCCTCCACGGGTACTCAGACTTCCCCTCCATCTGTGCTTAACTTTCCACCAAAACAACACAAGATGAAAAATAAATAAAATAAACTTAAATGCAAGAAATTAAAATGGTACCCTTGGGTTGCCTCCCAAGCAGCGCCTAATTTTTCGTCGCGGCACGACATATCAAGTTTCACCGCTTTTTCCTCCACCTTGAGGATATGAATCTCACCCCTAATTTCTTCTCTAATTTCCTCTTATGCTCCAGGGGTGGTGGTGAAAAATTGTAGGGACCAAGCAGTAGATGTTGCCTTTTGCATTTATTGGTCCTTAAGTAAGCGAAGTCATTTTGTCTCTCCGAGTTAGCAAATTTCAAAATATACGGGGCTTGGTCCTCCTCTAGACATTTCTCTATAAGCTTGGAAGACTCTATTTCTCGGTTGTCAACCAAACTTAATGTCGAAAAATGCTTCGAGTGTGGTCCAATAAACCTTAACTCTGAAACTGCATTGTGCTTGACCTCCTTACTTGTATACACCTTCTTAGCATCAACATCTATCTGTCCATTAATGTCAACTGGGGGATACTCTATCTCTTCTTCCATGAATGGATTTTCCATAAGTGTGAGCCCATCACGGGGACACTCAAGAGATTCTAATTGTTGGGCTTCATCCAAAAATTCACCCTTGTCTTCCTTTTGTAGTTCCTCTTGAATATCGGCTAAAACTGTCACCTGCAATTTATCACAAGCTTCAGTCTCACCAATCATCTCCGTGAGTTTGACGCTCATCCTTTCTAGAGCCTCTGCATTCTCTTCTTGCTGAATTCTCAATACTGCCATCGCCTCCTTCATTGCTTCCGATTGCTCCAGGAGTTGTTTCATCATGTCTTCTATTTGAGCTTGGCGTCTCAAGTCCTCATTTTCAGCATGCCTATATTCAGCAAAAACAACAAAAGGATCATAGTAGGGGCTTGGGGGAGGGGAATATGTATTCGGATAGCCATCCCAATGGCCATCTTGACCACCACATATATTGCACGTGTTACAGTGTTGCCACGAGTGGTGTCCTCCGCAATTCAGACAAGATTCGCGAAAATATGAGTATCCGCCATTTAAACCATTTGTATTCCACGATGTCATGTCAATAAGGGTATCCGAAAAAGAAAAAATAAAATGAAAAAGAATTAAAACAAACACTAAGACCAAGTTGTCAGCACTAAGAAAAAAATATAGTAAATTTACACTTAAGAAAAATTCACCAATTGCCAGTCCCCGGCAACGGCGCCAAAAACTTGTTCAGCTGGTTGTTATATGGATATATAACTACACGCAAGTGCACGTGGTCGAAAAAGTAGTAAAGTGGCTTTAGTAAGCCAAGTATCGATCCCACAGGGACTTGGATGAAGTGCAACTTGCTCAAGTGTACTATATTTTAATTCTAAAAATGCAGACAACAGTGTAACCAAAAGTTGATATTTTGTTTTATGATTTTTATACTAAAGCTAAACAATTATCTACTTTGAGTCTAATCTATGAATGAGAGCATGCTGAGGTTAAACGAACATGTAATGAAATTACTTATCATCATAATTTGGTTAATCTTTTCCTCCAGTTGCTAGCCAAGAACTATTGCTAAGAGATTAAAACTCTCGTATTTAACCTCACTTAAGAATCATGAACCATCCACCTACATTTCTGTGATTAAATGCAATTCATGTTCTAGCCATACAAACCCGGTTCCTAAATTGACTAATACGACTTTCAGGTATATTTCTATCCTGAAAGCAAATCAATACTCAATTTTCCCAAACCAAGTAAAGAACATATCCTATTAATTCACAACTTTTCAATTTCTTGCTCTCTCGAGTGAAATCGGACTTTTTAGATGTACATTAATGTAGGCCACACATTAATGCAGTAAGAACAAGAATTAATAGAACAACATGGAATAAAAGATGGAAAACCAAAGAATCAATGATCACATTTCATCACAATTGTTCATAACCTCAGCAAGAAGAGGAATTAGCCACTCATTTGTGGATTAAACATCTTAAAATGAGTGTTAATCATACAAGCAATTGAATTAAAGAAGAAAGAAAGAGAGAAAAAACCCTGATATTTTCGTCCCTCAACTGCCTGTAACCCACGTTCTTGCTCCACCAAGTCAGAATATTAAAAATGAACCTAAGTGTTCTATTTATACTGGTGGGAATTTTTCCCGGAATAACAAGCAACGTGTCACGGAGTGCATCGCGGAGCACTGCCTCCGTGACACGTTGTGTATCGCGGAGCACTACCTCCGTGACACGTTGTGTATTGCAGAGCACTGCCTTCGTGACACGTTGCTGTTCCACCACAGGCCAAATTTTACATTTTTTCCTTGTTGACATCCGAGTCCAACCCCAATTTCTCCCAACACGCATTTTAGCTTCCCAAAATTATATTTCACCTGCAAAACAATGCTAATCATGTTGGTTAGTATAAATTCACATTTTATTATCAATCACATGAGAATGTATAAACATTAATAGATAAACAAGGCTAAAATGACACCTTTGAGTATCACTTGGGCATATAAATTTGCCCAAGATCACTTTACGCATACGAGAGGGAGTCAGATGTATATTTTCTTAGCATAGAGACTTGAAACACCAAATGGATGAAAGACATCATACGAGAAAGTACCAAACAATATGCTATTTCTCCTACCCAATCAAGTATTTCATATGGTCCTATAAATCTTGGACTCATTTTACTTCTTTTTCCTAATTGCATCATCCCTTTCATAGGGGAGTCTCATAGAAAAAACTTTCTCCCGAACTATAAACATTAAATCTCTCCTTCACTTATCCCAATAAGACTTTTGTCTACTTTGAGCTGTGCGCAGCCTTTGTCTAATTAACCGGACCTTGTCAATAGCTATTTGCACTAAGTCTGGTCTTGATATATTTGTCTCTCCAACTTCAAACTGTCCGGTAGGAGAATGAAATCGTCTACTGCTACACCTCCGACCATGCACAAGCGTACGCGGTCATACAAGTAATACAGTGACTCTTTTGTGAGCCGGATGTCAAACCCACAAGGACTATATTACAGTGAATTAACAAGTTCAAGTATCAATTCAAAAATTTAAAATTTCTAATTTTCCATGATTTAAAGTTTGTTTGTTTCTAAATCTAAAGACGATTAAAAATTTAAGTGAAAAACAGTAATGAGAAAAATCCAGGGTTAAGGCCAAACATTCATGTAATGCTATATCCATATTGGTTCAAATATGAACTTCATTTGTTGTCTCACAAGATAAATGCCATGTTCATGGTCTTTCGAGCCTCTAGATATAATCGAATTAGCCTCACAACTACATTGTTGAGCGGGGATATGACAACCTAATTCATATGTAATTATCTCTGTGGAGTGGTTTATGGGGTTAATGCCCTTGGTTATGGACTTTCGAACCTCTAACCATTTAACCTAACTTGGCTTCACAACCACATCAATGAGCGGTGATGTGGTAATTCCAAATTAGGTGTCTAGCTATCTTCCCATCTAATAACCAAGCGAGGAAAATTAGGTATATTTCTATCCTAACCGTGAATCAGCCTTATAGGCTTGAACTCACTTCTTGCATTCCTAATTCTATCTTAGGTTTTCCTCTTTCAAGTTTTTCAATGATTAATAATGGCATTTCAATGGTGATCAAGCATTAAAATAAATAACAACAAGAATGCAAGAAAACAACAATGAAAACTTGAACCAAATAGAAATTAAGAAAATACAATCATGTTATATGGACTCAACCCTTGAAGAAGGGTTTTAGATACTCATGCTAATACAAGAATTCATAGTGTACTTATAATTCATATAGAAATGAGAGTGAAAAATGAATGAAAAATGAACCCTAAATAGAGTTTCCTCTTTTTTTCCTTTTCTCCTATGTGTTTTCAAATAAATAATATGTGATGCTCTAATAAAATAACCAAGTGTTCCTTTTATACTAAGTGAAAATTGGTCGTCTGTATGCTTCCTCCGTGCCATGCTACCTATCGCGCAGCATACCCTCCGTGGCACGGAGTGGCTGCGGACGTGCACTGGACAGTGAGTTGTGGCATATTGTTGACATGTGCCATCGGGCGTGGCACGGCGACATCCTGTCGCCTTCCGTGGCACGAACATCAGTGTGTAGCATGGCCTGGTGTGGCACGGAGCCAGCACGCAGGGACACTGCCTGGAAGCATCGTGTGTGCACATGCACGAGCGTGACACACGCTAGTCTCGTGCTTGGCCCGATGTGGCATGCCGGGCTATGCGACTGCCTTCCTTTCATGCTCTCTTTATGCATATTCTTTGTACTTCAATTTGAGCTTCCTTCATACTCATTTAACTTCACAATTAGCTTACTCCGTAGCATTTTGCACCTACAAAATAAGCTAATCATGTTCGTTAGTCCATGCACACCATTATAAGCACAATTACATGAGATTATACTAAAAATAATGTAAAAACACGATTAAAGCTCAGGTATAACTATCACTTGGGCATGTAAAAATGCCTAAGATCATCTATCATATAAGACTTTGTATAGGACCATCTGAATGCTTGACTGAAAACTTTTGTTGTAGTCAAATTCATCTAAAGATAGGTGAGTATCACAGCTACCTCCAAAATCAAGAATGCAAGCTCTTAACATATCCTCCAAAATTTATATAGTACATTCAGACTGCCTGTCTGTCTGCAGATGAAATGTAGTACTAAGATTTAATCGTGTACCCAATACTTCTTGAAAGGATTTCCAAAAGCTTGAAGTGAATTATAATCCTCTATCAGAGATGATAGAAATGGGAACTTCATGGAGTCAAATAATTTTGTTCATAAATATTTTTGTATATCTCACTCCATCATATGTAGTCTTTACTAGCAGGAAATGTGCTGATTTTGTTAGTCGGTCTATAATTACCCATACAGAGTCATAAACCTTTAAGGGTTTGAAGTATCCCGGTCACAAAATCCATAGTAATTCCTTCAAATTTTCATTCTGCAATTTCAATTTGTTGTAGTAATCCTGCTGGTCGCTGATGCTCAATTTTAACCTGTCGACAAGTCAAATAATTAAAAGTAAAGTTAGCAACATCTTTCTTCATACCTTCCCACCAATACAACTTCTTGAGGTCACGATATATCTTAGTGTAATTAGGGTGTATAGTGTATCTGAAGTTGTGAACTTCCTCAAGAATAACTCATCTCAACCCATCTACATCTGGTACACATAACCGATTACCCAGTCGAAGAATATCATCACATTTAACAATCATTTTCTTATTTTTACCAGTTAGGACCTCATCTCTGTATTTGCACAATTTCCCATACTCATGTTGAGTGGCTTTTATGCGCTCTACTAATGAAGATTTTACTTGCACACAAGCCAACAATATCTTTGAATTTTTTACCTGAAATCTGACACTTACGCCTTCGAGTTTATGCATCTCCTTCACCAACAGTCTCTTTATAAGAGCTATATATGCTGAACTGCTAATTGATTTTCTGCTCAATGCATCCGCCATAGCATTAGCTTTTTCAGGATGATACAAAATAACAAAATCATAATCCTTGAGAAGTTCCATTCATCGGTGCTGCCAAATATTCAAATTATTCAATTGAAAAATATACATCAAGATATTATGGTCAGTATAAATCTCACAAGATACACCGTATAGGTAACACCTCCAAATTTTTAGAGCAAATACCACTACAATCATCTCTAAATCATGTGTAGAATAGTTTTGCTCGTGCTTCTTCAACTGCCTCAAAGCATAGGCTATGAAACGACCAAGTTGCATGAGGACACATCTTAATCCCACTCTCGAAGCATCACAGACTACTGTGAATCCTTCAGAATCTGATGGTAAGGCTAATACCAGTGCAATTGTCAAACATGTTTTGAGTTTTTGAAAACTTTGGTCACATTACTCTGTGTCCTGAAATTTCACATTTTTCCGTGTTAACTTGGTCAATGGAGCTGTTATTCTGGAGAAATCCTGCACAAAACGCCTGTAGTAACTTGCTAAGCCTAAAAAGTTGCGAATCTTTGTAGGTGAAGTAGGTCTAGGCCATTTTTGAACGACTTCTGTCTTTTCAGAATCCACTATTATTATATATTTGGATATGACATGCCCTAAAAGTGCTACAGAGTCTATCCAAAATTTGCACTTCGAAAACTTAACATAAAGATTATGTTCTAACAATGTCTGCAACACAGTCCTCAGATGATTCTCATGTTCTTCTTGGCTACGGGAATATATTAGGATTTCATCAATAAACACTATCACAAACTTATCTAGAAACGACTTGAACACTCTACTCATCAAGTCTATAAATGCAGCCAGAGCATTTGTCAATTCAAAAGGCATCACAAGAAACTCGTAGTGCCTATACGTAATTCTGAATGCTGTTTTGGAAATATCTTCCTCCATAATACTAAACTGATGATAACCAGACCGAAGATTAAACTTTGAAAAGCGGACAACTCCGTGGAACTGTTCAAACATATATCTATATGAGGTAAAGGATACTTATTACGTATTGTTACCTTGTTCAGCTGCTTGTAGTCGATGCAAATTCTTAGAGACCCGTCTTTCTTCTTTATGAACAATACTGGTGCACCCCATGGTAATACCTTTGGTTTGATATAGCCTTTATCTAGTATGCTACAACTGTTGTTTTAGCTTCCTCAGCTCTGCTAGTGCCATAAGGTATGGGGGCATAGATATTGGTAGTATCTTAGGTGCTATATCAATACCAAAGTCTATCTTTCATACTGGAGGTAATCCTGGCAAATCCTCAAGAAATACATTAGAAAATTCTTTCACCATTGGTACCTTATCAAGCTATGTGTTTCCTCTATGATGTGCCTTACCATAGCTAAGATACTCAGCAACCTTTCTTCAATAGTCTTTGGGCTTTCATAACTTTACCAACCTATGGAACTTGACCCCCTTTTAATATAATAGTAAACTTATTTGGTATATCAGATATGACTATTTTTGTTAGGCAATCAACTGTAGCATAGCAAGGAAATAACCAATCTATGCCCATCAATACATCAAAGTCAATCATATCAAGTACCATCAGGTCAGCTAGAGTATTTCTACCCTGTACTTGAATCTGGCATTCACGATATACATATTCAACTAACAGAGAATCTCTCACAGGAATTGCAACCAAAAAAAAGGGTAATTTAATGTCTCTGGCTATCTATCAAATCTCAAATCAAAGTATGATGACACATAGGAGTGCGTAGATCCCGGATCAATCAAAGCAAGTGCATCAAATGAACAAACTGAAAGAATACCTGTAGCCACTACATTTGAGGCCTGAATCTTGTCTAATAAGTGCAAAAACTCTCACCTGACCTGATTTTTTAAAACATGAATTTTTAAAAAATAAAGATAATTTTTTAATCTTATAATATTAATTAATTAAAAATTGAGATAATATTATTCAATATCCTTTGAATCTTGTGATCTTAAATCTGACTTATGAAGTATTATAATGATAATTATTATAACCAGTTATACTACACTATTAGACTATTTGTATACAACTATTTTGCATTGTGTGTTTACATATATTTGAAGATTCAGATTTTCCAGTATGAAATTTTCAAATTTCACCTACCAGTTTGACATGGCGGAATCGGGTCGACGTTGACGGCTGCCCACGGGTCAACTCTTTCGCCTACTTATTTGAACATATCAAAATTATAAGAATCATAAACCTAATAGGGTGCGGATCATGCTTTTTTACACAAATACGTACTTCTGAATTAACTTGAACAATTAACTTCATATTACATTTTATTGGATTATGGCACTTACAAACCACGGCAAATTTTGCAGAAGATCGATAGTAATTCATTTACCAATTACTATAAATTTGTTCATTAATAGGGGGTTTAGAAGGGGAAACCCATTATTAGTAGTAGTCACATGGTGACTCAACTTTTACTTTAATTACAGCATTAAAGTTTATAAATTATTTCTTGTAACAAAAACATATTAATAAATTTTACTTAACTATCATGAAAGTCACTATACTAGTTTTTATAACAAAAAAGTCATTACACTAGTTTTTATAACAAAAAAGTCACTACTTTGTTTAAATATCACATCGTTATTCGTTAGTCATTAAAAGAAAGCAAAAAAGATATTTTATATGATACATAAAATTGAATAAATCTTTGGTTGCAAATAGATTGTCTAGTGATTCTTCTGTGATTTTTATGTAAAGTTTAGTCATTTTTTTTGGTTACAAAAATAGCTTAGGAAAAATTGGTGTAATCAAATATAATTTGAGAGGAACCATCTGTAAAATTACCCTACTTTTTGAATGGTAATATCTTCTAAATTAGAGGTTTAATGCAGCAAATTATAAATGTTTTCACTTCAACTCTTTATTGGAAGTCTATGTCACCTCCTTCCACTAACATTTGAAGTAGTAATATTTATTTATTTTTTGCTGTTCATGATCACCGGCAAACACTATCTCCATGCTCCACCTCCAATATTCCACTACCATTATTAATATCTCGCCAACTTCATTTTCAATTCAGAGTTTTATTTAGGGATAATTTTGAAGACTATCATTTAAATTTGGTTCATAACGCTTATCTCTTGTGGTTTATAAAATTATGTTTTTTCTAAATTTTAAATTTTTTATAATAATTATTTTACGGGAAAAATGTCATATTTATCTTTGTACTTTCACAAAGAATTATCACTTTATTGTAATAATAGAAGTTGAATTTTAATCTGGATGAGATTTCAATGGTAAAGCTATTTCCAACATGGATAAACAATAAAATTCTTAGGTTTTAACTTTTTTCTGCAAATCGCAATAACAGAAGTTGAATTTTAATTTTTTTTTAAAAATAGGTTCCGATTAATCGGTTGAACTATAAATGGATTTGAGTTCAATTACATGTGAACCAATAAAAATAATGTAACATATATAGTTAATTAAAAAAAAATTATATTCCATATTAGCTTCTATTAAAAGGAGAGGTAATTTTAGATTTAAATTTAACTTAAGGGCATTTTTTATCCAAATATGTAGAAAAAAAGACAAATTTGATCCAATAAGTAGAAGAAGGACATTTTAAAAACATTTCTAATATGTTAAAGACATTTTTGACCCTACTTCATTTCCTAATTTCTAATCACCGAAAGAAAGAAAAGATGCCTATTCGTTGAAATCCTATGACTAATGCGGTATATGCAGGGTCATATCCAAGAGGGCAGGAGGAGGTCCACTCAAACTCCCTCGGCAAAAGAAATATACTGCATATATGAGGTATTATAAATTATATATATATATATATATATATATAGTGAGTGAGAGAGAGAGAGATTTTAAATCCCTCGAATATAAGACTAGAGGTTGGCTTAGTAGTTTAGGGGTTCAAAATTTACCTTGAGGTTCCAAGTTCAAATTTCAAGCACTAAATTTTTATTTTTGAAACCTCCTTACCGAAAATTCGAGATCCGCCACTGATGGTATGCCTCTTTCATCAACCAACATCGTTGAGGCTCCGATGATTTCTCAAGTGAGTCTCTCTCTCTCTCTCTCTTTTTGTCGTGTCTATTCTCTCTCTCTCTCTCTCTCTGGCTCTCTCTCTCTCTCTCTCTTTCTCTTTGTCTTTTTCCTTTGTTTTTCTCCTCAACACTATCCGAAATTCAATGACTTATTTGGCGAGAGGAAAGTTTTTTTTCGTGGGCTGGGGATCATGAAACGGTCTAAATAATTGAATATTTCAATAAATACACATCTCCAGTTTGAGTTATTTGTTGTGTTAACCGCGATTTTGTGATTATTGTCCGTAAATTTCTCTCTTTAATCCTCTCGATCTCTTTTATGATAGTTTGAATTTTGTTGTTCTGGATGACTGAATTTTAGATTGCGTAGATGCATGCTTTCAGTACATTGTTTAAGTCCATTTCATTATTCTTAATTTACATAGTCCATCAACTTAATTATATGTATTGCTCACTGTTTTCAGTTTGTAAATTTAGATAGAGATGTCAATGAAAGGTAATGCCAAATCTTGTGAATAGAATTCTTCAACTTCATTAAAATGAGCAAAAAGGAAAACTTTTATTGTCTAAAATTTTTTTGTCAGAGTTAAGCCTGATGTTTCTTGTGATGGAAAGTTAAAGTGCAATGTGGACTTTGTAAATAGAATTACATGATGGCCCCTACATCTGGAACATCAAATCTTTAGCATCATTTGGAGAATATGCATTAGTTGAATTAGGCTAAAGAGGGTCAAAGTGAACCATAGATCAAAAAACTTATCGAAAGAAAATGTCATCGGCCATATGTAGACATATTTAATCTTTTAGTTTTGTAGAACATAAAGACATCAGGGACATTCATCCGTATTTAAATCAAATAGTGAGACACATATCATGAAACACATCCAAATCGGATATTTTGAATATGTATGCAAGAAAAAAAAATTCTAAAAATTAAGCTTACACTGATTTCTAATGGAGTGTGTTTGAAATCACACATGTGCACTTCATTAATATCTAATGATTAAATGTGTGTAACAACTCATTAGGTGAAGTTAAACTGAATTCTTCAAAAGAAGTTTTTGATTTTTCATCATGTTCCTCCACATTTGAGTGTGATTTTAGGTCCATTATTGGTGTGATCAAATATAAGTTTGGTTACAAAAAGATTTTCTAGTGGCATTCTCTGATTTTTATGCAAAGTTTAGTGATATTCTTTGTTAAAAATAACTTCGGAAAAATTGGTGTGATCAAATATAAGTTGAGAGGAACCATCCGTAAAATTACCCTACTTTTTGAATGATATTATCTTCTAAATTAGAGGTTTAATGCAGCAAATTATAAATGTTTTCACTTCAACTCTCTTTATTGGAAGTCTATGTCACCTCCTTCCACTAACATTTGAAGTTAGTAATATTTATTTAATTTTTGCTGTTCATGACTATCGGCAAACACTATCTCCATACTCCACCTCCAGTATTCCACTACCATTATTAATACCTCGCCAACTTATTTTCAATTCAGAGGTTTTATTTAGGGATCATTTTAAAGACCATTAATTTGGCTTGTAACGTTTATCTCTTCTCTGGTTCAAATATTATGTTTATTTTTTTTAATTTTAAATTTCTTATAATAATTAATTTAAGGAATAAGAGTCAAATTTATTTTTGTACTTTCACAAAAAATTATTATTCTATCTAAAAATTGAATTTTAATCTGGATGAGATTTGAGTGATGGAATTATATTCAATATGGATAAACAATTAAGTTCTTGGGTTTTATTCTTTTATCTAGTGGATTGGGCAGATTAAAAGAGTTTAAACGAGTTAACAAATTTTATTGAAAAAAATATGTCACGTAGGTATCACACGAAAAAATCAGGTCAGACATGAAGATTTAATGCAGTGAGGGTAATTATGACCGTTTTTAGAATAGAAGGACAAATATGACCCTAAAGTTGGATGAAAAGGGCAAATATGTTGAAGACATAGTGATATAACGTCATAGGGGTAAATATGACTTTTTTTTTAGAGTACAAGGGAAAATATGACCCTTAAATTGGATGAAAATGGTAATATATTAAAAAAGTACAAAGTACAAAGGACAAATATAATTTATTTGTGAAAGTATAAAAGCAAATATAATTTTTTTCCCTTATTTAAATTTATTTGTCATAATTAAAATAATTACAATCGAATCAATTTACCCTTTCTTATATAGTGATTTCTATGGATTTGTTATATAATTTCTTTGCTAAATCTCTTGGGTATGAACTTGATCCATATTCAGGGGCGGATCTAGAGAGGCGCTAGGGTATTTACTCAAATATTCTTGGTAAAAAATTACATTGTGCATATAAAGTAATTTTTTTTTATGTATATATATAGATTTTGAATCCTCCTTTACAAGACTAGAAGTTGTTGGGTGTTTTCTTTTATTTTTTATATCATAGTTGAGTATTTCTGTTTCTAACAGAAAACATAAATTTTTTATATTTGGCTAATCTTTTTTTATTATAGAAAAAGATTTTGGACTCTATAAATTGAGACTCCTCCCTTCTAATTTGGTAGCATCCACTGGAGTGGGCATAAATACCAAAAAATTGAACCGAACCAAACGAATTCGATTTCTTTAGGCTTTTGATTTGGTTTTGATTTTATTCTTTCTAAAACTTCAATATTCGATATTACTGTTACAACTTATTAGGAATACAATGTCAGAGAAATCCATATGATTTATTGTTTTCATATGTGAAATATATATATATACTGAGATAGAAGTTGAATTAGGATTACAAGTCCTAACTATACAAGGATAGAAATACACTGAGATAGAAGTCAACAAGAACTAGATACTCTAATACTCTTTTTGTAAATTGAAGGTACCTCTTTCACCTTAAGTTTGTCGCATAAGAATTAGAACCTAGCTGAAGCTAAAGGTAGAGTGAGAACATCTGCCAATTGGTCTTTGGTGGAAATGAAACGAACATGAAGATCCTTCCCGGTAACCTTTTCCCGAACAAAGTGATAATCAATCTCTACATGCTTTGTCCAAGAGGGAAAATTGGGATTTAGGGATAGATAAGGTTCACCAATATTGTTACACCAGAGAGTCGGAGCATGATGAGAGTGAACTCCAAGTTCAGAAAGGAGAGATTGAGTCCATGTTAACTATGCCATCCTATCTGCCAAAGCCTTGTATTCCAACTCTGTCAACAAACAGGCTACAGTGTGCTGTTTCTTGGAGGTCCAAGAGATGATAATGTTTCCAAGCAAAATAGCAAAGCCACCTGTGGACTTGTGGTCATCAATATTGCCAGCCCAATTGATATTGCCTATAAGTCAAGAGACGGAGAGATAGAGATAATAAATGACCATGTCTTTGTATGTTGAAGGTAGCATAATAGTCATTTCATAGCTGACCAATGATTAATTGTAGGAAAATGCATGAATTAGCACACTTTGTTAACTGAAAAAATAATGTCTAGCCTCGTTAAAGTGAGATATTAAAGAGCGCCAACTATATGCCGATATTGTGCAGGATCATGGAATGCCGAACTATCCTTTTGATATAGCTTGGCATTGGTCCGCATTGGCGTTAGAAGCGGCTTGCAAGTACTCATTCCTGCTTTGTCCAGCAAGTTGCACTACATATTGAGCTTGAGAGAGTTCCAAATCTGAGTTGGATCGCTTCATTTGAATGCCAAGAAAGAAGGTGAAATTGCCAATATCTCGAATAGAGAAGGCCCTGCCCAATTTGTCTAAAGTGTCAGCGAGGAATTTGTAGGAATTCCCTGTCAAAATAATGTCATCAACATATACAAGAATATAAGCAATAATATCTGGAGTTTACAATGAAACATCCATCTTGGATGGATTAAAATCAAGGGACATAAAAAATTTGAGAAGCTTGGTGTACCAAGCCCACGAGCTTGCTTGAGGCCATATAAAGATTTGTAGTTTGCAAACATAATGAGGTAATTGCAGATGAGCAAACCCTTGAGGTTGACATATGAACAGATATTAAATGAGATCTCCTCGTAAAAAGGCATTTTAAACATCTAATTGACATAAAGGCCAATGTTGCGAGACTGCCAAGGAGAGAAATGATACGAATTGTCGCGGGTTTCACAACTAGACTGAATATTTCAGAGAAGTCGTATCCCTTAAATTGGTGAAAACCTTTTTCTACAAGGAGAGCTTTAAATCTTTGAATTTCCTGATAAAATTTTGTTTAATTCAAAACACCCATTTGCAGCCTAACACATTCATGGACGGTGATGGAGGAACAAAAGACAGTTTTTTTTTAAAATAAGGCTTTCATCTCAGCAGCCATAACATCTCTCCATTCCTTATGTTTGGTAGCTTTAGAGAAGCAGGATGGTTCTGTTATAGGAGGTGGTAGTTGGGAAAAAAATAGACACAAATGTAGAGTGGGATGAATGCGGCGTGCCAGAGTCGTATATGATGAGTGAGAGCAGGTAGAATTTGGGTTGATAGACAAAAAGTAGATGAAGTAATTGTTTTATTAGGAGGAACAACGACAGGTTGTGTGTCTAGGGATAACGTGCTTGTGATGTGAATATTGTAGCCACAAAATTCAATCACCAATGGAACTAATGGAGGATAATCTACTGGTTGTGTAGTCAATGGAGAATTTGAAGAGGATCCACCGGAATGGTGCCTGGAGGAGAGTTACAGGCTTCTGAAGTAGAAGAGGATACGAAAGAGGGCTGAATATTTTTGGGTGAACTAGATAGGGATGATGATGATGAGATGGCAGAAGGGGTTGTCCTAGTGGCAACACTATTTTGTGACACAATATATGGGGCAGAGGTATATGGAGAAGATGGCCAGCGCGAGGGGGGAGGGCTGAGGATGGACTAATTTGCAAACGGAAATATTGACTCGTCCAACTTGACGTGTCGGGCAATATAAATTCAGTCTGTGTTCCTTTCAAGACACCTATATGCATGATTGTTGAAAGCATAACCTAGAAAAACGCAGGGAGTGCTGCAATAATTAATTTTGTGCTTATTATAGGGCCTAAGATAGGGATAACAGAGACATCCAAAGACTTTGAGGAACAAATAATCCAGTGAGTGTTGAAAGAGCATCTCATAGGGTGATTTTCCACTGTTAATGGGAGTGGGAAGATGATTGATCAAGTAAACTAAGGATTCAAAGGAAAAGTGGAAATATCTTAAGGGTGTAGAGCTATGAGCCATGAGACTTAAGCCTATGTCAACAATGTGATGGTGCTTACATTCGACTTGACCTTGTTGTTCATATGTGTGTGGTGATGAAAGTCTAAAGGCTGGCATAAATAGTGGATACAGGTCGAAGCTCTCCACCGCCATCAGGTTGGATAGCCTTTAATTTAGTGGCAAATTAGCATTCCACAAGTGCTAATAATTGTGAAAAAATGGAGACAACATCCGATTTTAAAATAATGGGTAAGACCATGTATAACCTAAATAATCATCCAGAAAGACTAATAAATATTCATGACCATTTGAAGATAGAAAGGATGAAGGACCCCATACATCAGTAAACACCAATTGCATAATATGAGAACTTTTATTGAATCTATTTGATAAAGAAAGTTTGTGTGACTTGCCAAGTTGATAGATGCTACATAAAGAAGGTAGCTTAGAATGAGAAAAAAATAAGATATTTTTGTGGAGAACTTGATCGAATGCATTTTGATGAGGATGACCAAGATGAAGATGCCAACAAGATGACGAGGGCTTGACAACAACATAAGCCATTGGAGAGGAAGGTTTGCGGAGTCGGTGTGGCAAGTGATAAAGTCCATCACTACTCATCCCTAAAAGAAGAGGAGTCCTGGTTTTGTGATCCTTAACAAGAAATAGGATGGGCGAAATTCAAAAATAGGCATTATTATCGTGAGTGAATTTTTGAACAGATAAAAGGTTCTTAGTGATAGAAAGAACATAAAGGACGTTATATATATAAAGAGATTTATTTGAGGAATTATAATGAGATGCCTTACCAATGTGATGAATGGCAAACTTTGTCAATTACCTATATGAAGTTGTACAGGACCTTGATATTCTTCATATTGTGAGAGACTGGAAAGGTTCGGAGTAATATGATGTGTCGCTCCGATGTCAGGATACCAGTTTTGTGAAGATTGAATCGAGGCATGATTTGCAATTTGGCACAATATGATTCAAGACGTTAAAGATTTGGCAACACTGCCTTCTTTCATTATTGTTCTAGTTATTTCCAAACTGCCAGTGATTTCCAGAGTTACTTGGCTGGCGGGATATCATGACCCGAGCTAGGATCCCGGATCGAGACACGGGGCCTAGAACCACGGATGACTCTAGGCTAACCCATGGCATGTGCATAGCAACTCAAAAGCATAAATTAAAACTTAGAACATAAATATGAATATGTGAAAGTTTGAATATAATAAAATGCAAATAAAAATATTAATATCACAACACCAAGCCAAAAGTTGAACACACTAGTCTATGTCTGAAAAGCCTCCACTGTCTGATGAGATGCTGGGACAAGCCCCCAGCTAACTCCATGTCTGAAACTAAACTGACAAAATAACATGACTGATAGAAAGTCCTCGATAGATGAGGATTCATCAACACAGGGAAAAGCTGAACTGATAGGGAGCATGACTAACGATGCAGTTGAGTCGGATCGCCAGAACCTATGTCATGAAACAATATAGCATAGGAGTATGCGGTCAGTACTTTGAATGTACTGAGTATGCAAGGTAAGTAAAGCAAGCTAACAAAAATGCATAAAGAGTTTATGAGAGTAGGACATTTAAAAAATGATGTAATAGTCATAATTTAGGCATGAGGGCTCAAGATTTTCAAAACAGTTCATAAGCTAGTTTATATCCATAAGAGAAATCTTATATAGCATACTTGAGCCAAATTATCATAATCATGAACATTCATAAAATCACACGATACAGTGGGAGGATACATCATAACCGATACCATCATGATAGACCTTACATGATGCCCTAATTATTTCTCTCAAGTGGGCAGAGCCGCCCTAAGCTTGCTAGGCAAGAGATGATGACATGGCGTGATCACTAAAGAGACCCCATAGGGTAAACATGAGCATAGTCCTATGTTGGCATGTAGTTCTAAGGCCTAGGTTTTTGGAATCACCGACCTACTCGGTGCTAGATACTATTTTCAAAAATATGCACATGACTCATAGAATAATCACGAACATACTAGAAATACAGGGGCTAGTCAAAGTTATAAGATACATAAACATGCTTGAAATACGTGAACTATGATCTTGGGCAGATTTATATGCCCAAGTGATACTCAAACGTATCATTTTTACCTTGTTTGTTGTGCAATGCGTATATAATATCATGTAATCAGTAATAAAATGCGAATTTATACTAACCAACATGATTAGCATTTATTTTGCAGGTAAATGTGATTTTTAGGAGCTAAAATTCATGTTGGAACTATATCAGAGTTGGACTTGGATGCGAGCGTGGAAAAGACATTGAAATGCACAATTTATAGGGGCTCCGCGATGGAGCCGTGCCACGCTACCATCGCGGTAGCACACTGCCTGAACAGGAATTAACCGACACGCAAGTGCACGTGGTCAAACAAGTAATAAAGTGGCTAAGTAGCCAAGTATCGATCCAAGGAGGCTCAAGATATGTAAAGTTGCCTAGTTTACTATATTCCTATTTCACTTCTAATTATGCTAACAACAATGTAACCAATAGTTACTTGAGTTTTTGTTTCTAAACTATATATACTAAAATTAATAACAACTATTTACTGTGAATTTAGACAATGGATATGAACATGCCAAGGTTAAGAACAAGTAATGAACTTGATAATCATGATAATTTGGTTAATCTCTTCTTCATGTTGCTAGCCAAGAACATTCGCCTAGAAATTAAAACTCTCGTATTTAATTTCACTTTAGAATCATAAACCATCCGTCTACATTTCTGTGATCAAATGCAATTTATGACCTAGCAATACAATTCCGGTTCCTAAATTGACTAATACGGGCGTGTGGGGCTCCGCGATGGAGCCGTGCCACGCTACCATCGCGGTAGCACACTGCCTGAACAAACTAGCAATGAAAAAAGCTTGTAAGTGGGCCATAAACATAAAAATGATTCTTGTAAAAGCTATGCATACTTGAGAAAGTCATCATACTTGAAATTCATAAATTTATAAAGGGTTCTTGTAAAAATCATACATCATGATCATAATACATAACTTAAAACTTGAGAGTTGATACCATAAGAAAATTATGGGATTTCAATAGAAGGGAATTTAACCCTAAAAGTTCATAATCATGGTTGATAGTAATTTCATGAAAGACTTGATAGCATACAAATCCCTAATCATAGAATCATCAATTCTATCAAGATAGCTAAACCCTAGGAGAATCATAGAGGAATTCAACAATACCCAATAAAGCCCTAGAAATTCAAAATTAGGGCATGGAGAATTGGAGATTATGATTTCAATTGGAGAAGGGGTATAAGGGTGGAAGAATCCCTCATTGATAAACCCCACATACCTTGATTCACTAATTTCTTGGCTTAGCTTAAAACCCTAAGAGAATTTGAGAAGATGAGAGTGAAGAATCCTAGCATGTTCTTGAGCGCCTTGAGGGATTTTGATCTTCAAATTAGAGTGTTAGGAGTAGAATTAAAGTTCTAGGATGAATATCCCCATTAAAGCACTCTTTTCCAAGATTAAAATGACGTAGTTTAGGACTTAAGAGTTTAAAAATTACGAAATACCCTTAATGACTCGTCTAGGAAAAGGTAACTCTAGTTACTACGATCTATCCAATGAGTCGTTGTAGGTTACAACGACTCGTTAGATTCTTCTGTTGTTCCTAGAGTACTTCTTGTACTCTACTGAAGCTCTGACCAACAACTAATCAGGATGAGTCATTTAAGAGATAATGACTCGTCACTCCGCTCATTGTCACCACTGTCTCGCCTGCATACTTTCTAACTTCTTCAATGGGTATATACCACGGGTTGTTACAAGACACAACAAGCCGTAGCACCCATCTGTTGTCTCTGAACCTATCTTTGACCCCTTTCTGGCTCCACTCAACGACCACTTACGATGACACATTAGATTATCCTTCACACTTATGATCTCCACCGGGACAACTAAGGCTGGGTCACCAATGCACTTCTTCAATAGAGATACATGGAAAATTGGATGTACCGAGGCTAACTCCGCTGGTAGCTCCAACTCATGCCACCTTGCCAACTTACCTTAGAATCCTATAAGGACCTACATATCGGGGACTAAGCTTCCCGTTCTTTCCGAATTTCATCTCTCCCTTCATGGGAGACACCTTCAGAAATACCCAATCATCAATCTTAAACTCAAGATCTGTCTGTCTATCCTAACATCCACATAAGATTTTCGATGAATCTGAGCCGTTTTCAGCCTTTCCCTAATAAGCTGGACTTTCTCCATGGCCTCATGAACTGAATCTAACCTTATCAACGTAACTTCACCTACCTCGAACTAACTAATAGGCGATCTACACCTCCACCCATAGAAAGCCTCAAACAGATCCATCTGAATGCTGAAGTGGTAATTGTTATTATAAGTAAACTCGATGAGAGGCAAGTGGTCATCCAAACCACCTTTGAAATCAATCACACACACTCTCAAATATCCTCAAGAGTCTGAAAAGTCCACTTGACCTGAGCATCTGTCTGTGGGTGAAAAGCCGTCCTAAGCTTGACCTAAGTACCAAGTCCCTTCTGGAACGATCTCCAAAACTGTGAGGTAAACTGAGTACCTCTATTTGAGATGATGGACAAGGGAAATACATGCAACTGAACTAACTCCCAAATGTACAATCTAGCATAATCCTCAGCTGAATTAGTGGTTTTGACCAGTAGGAAATGTGCTGCTTTGGTCAACCTGTCTACAACCACCCAAATAGAGTCATACTGTCGACGTGTATGAGGAAACCCTGTGATGAAGTCCATGTTGATCTCTTCCCACTTTCAAGTAGGATACTAATGTCTTGTAGCATACCTTCAGGTCTCTGATGCTCAACCTTCGCCTGCTGGAAATTCAGATACTTCGCCACGAACTCCGCTATGTCTTTCTTCATACCATTCTAGCAATAAATTTCCCATAGGTAACGTTACATCTTAGTAGCACCTGGGTGGATAGAATAGTGAGAGCATGAGCCTCACCTAACATTCTCTCTCTCAAGTCATCAACACCCGAAGCACGTAAAAGACCCTGATAACGAAGTACAGTATCTCCCCCTTGGGAGAAGACCTCCACCTTTTGATTCTTGACAACTTCCTTTAGCTTTACCAATATAGGATCCTCATCTTGCCTAGCCTTGATTGCGGTCACCAATGAAGATCTAAACCATTCTGAACAATGAAACCATCGTCTGATGAGTCAACAAGGTGAACCCCTAAATAAGAAAGCCTATGGACATCCTTTGCTAACTCCTCTCTTCCATTCTCCACATGAGACACACTCTTCATGGACAACCTGTTAAGGGCATCCACCACTACATTGGCCTTGCCCGTATGATAAAGGACACTCATGTCATAGTCCTTAAGAAACTTTAGCCACCTCCTTTGTTGCAAATTAGGTCCTTTTGGGTGAACACATACTGAAGGCTTTTGTGGTCTGTGAACACATCCACATGCATACCATACAAGTAGTGTCTCTAAATCTTCAATGCAAACATCACCGCTGCCAACTTTAGGTCATGCATCGGGTAATTCTTCTCGTGAGTCTTAAACTGTCTAGGGGAATACGTAATGACTTTATCATGCTGCATCAACATACAACCAAGACCCACCTTAGAGGCATCACAATACACAACAAAACCATTCGCACTCTCCGATAGGGTCAATACTAGGGCTGAAGTTAGTAGAGTATTTAACTCCTAAAAACTCTTCTAACAAGCATCCGACCACTGAAATTTTACCTTCTTCTAGGTCAACTTAGTCAATGATGCTGCAATGGATGAAAATCCCTCAACAAACCTCCTGTAGTAGCCAGCTAAACCCAAGAAGCTCCTGATATCTGAAGGCCTAACTGGTCCAGGCCAATTCTTCACCGGCTCTATATTATGAGAGTCCACCTGCAACCCTTTGCTTGACACACATGACCCAAGAATGCTACTAGTTTCAACCAAAACTCACACTTGCTAAATTTTGCAAACAACTGGTGATCCTTGAAAGTCTGTAACACAATCCTCAAATGAGTGGCATGCTCCTCCTCGCTCCAAGAGTATATGAGAATATCGTTTATGAAGACAATCACGATCATATCCAAATATGACTTGAATACCCTATTCATCAATTCCATAAAAGCTGTAGGAGTATTCTTTAGTCCAAAAGACATAACTATGAACTCATAGTGCCCATACCGAGTCCTAAAGGCTAATTTTGGAATGTCACTCTCTCTAATTCTGAGCTGATGATAGTCGGATCTAAGGTCTATCTTTGAAAAACACTTAACACCCTAAAGTTGGTCAAACAAGTCATCAATCCTGGGGAGGGGATACTTGTTCTTGATTGTGATCTTGTTCAACAACCGATAATCAATGCACATCTAAGGGTACCATCCTTCTTCTTAACAAACAGAACTGGTGCACCCCACGGGGACTTACTAGGCTTGATGAAACCCTTATCTAAGAGTCTTTCAACTACTCTTTCAGTTTCTTTAGCTTAGTTGGAGCCACCCTGTAAGGAGGAATGGATA
Organism: Datura wrightii; assembly: GCA_035772735.1. NCBI lineage: Eukaryota > Viridiplantae > Streptophyta > Magnoliopsida > Solanales > Solanaceae > Datura > Datura wrightii. The sequence goes on from JASDFA010000018.1 coordinate 155,160,417, forward strand.
TAGGTTGCGTATCAGGGAGAAGGTTGATACCAAAGTCAATCTCTCGCTCAGGAGGGACTCCTAGTAGATCATCTGAAAACACCTCTGGGTACTCACACACTATAGGAACTGACTGAAGAGTCAGGGTCTTGGACATAGGTACACACAACCTTTAATAATCATCTTCCTAGACTTGAGATAGAAAACAAAGAGAACTACAGGCATAACTGAACTACCTTTTCATTCTAGGACTGGCTCACCTAGAAATTAGAACTCTATCGTATGGGTTCTATAATTTACTGAGGCATAACATGCATGCAAACAATCCATATCAAAGATAACATCAAAATTGGTCATTTCTAGTTCTACTAAGTCGGCTGAGGTGACTTTCTGAAGGACTGTGATAGGGTAATTTCTGTATACCCATTGAGTTATAACTAAGTCACCGACTGGAGTAGAGATTGAGAAGGGTTTTGATAGGATTTCGGGATTGACTCAAAAACTAATAGCAACATAATGAGTCACAAAAGATAAGGTAGCCCCTGGATTTAACAATGCATACACATCAAGATGGAATACTCATAACATACCAGTGACCACATCTGGAGAGACCTCCTATTCCTGACGAGATGAGAGGGCATAAAATTTGTTCTGATGCTGTCCACCACCTGCACTAGTGGATGCATCCTGCTGAGTTGAGCATACTGGTCGAGCTTTTGAACTAGTGGCTGGGTTACAGCGTCTACTATAGCCCTACCTGGCGGAAGGGCAATCTCTGAGTAGATTTCCGGGCTTCCCACACTTGAAACACACACCTGAACCTGCTAGGCACTCTCTGGTGTGCCTCCTACCACACCTTCTATAAACTAGAATGCTAGGCTCTCTTGACATGCTCCCCTGATCTCTAGAGCCTGAAGCTCTACCCCTCTGAACACACCTAGATCTGGATGGAACTCTGGCTGATGACCTCTGGTGCGACTATTGACAATGTCCTCCATCGGATGTCTGCTGAAATTGTCCATGACTCCCTGTCCTAGCCCTCTTGGCCTCTCTCTCCTTCTCATTGATCTGATCCACCTTCATCTATTAGGCGTATATGAGAATCATGAAAAGTCTAGATCACTGTTCAACATATTTTTCCTGCACTTCTTGACCAGCGAGTCTGGTACTCTGTTCACAAAACCTGCTCATACGAGCCCTCTGATCCACAACCATCTCCGGTGCATACTTGGATAGCCAGGTAAACTCCAAGGCATACTCTTAGACAGTCGTGTAGTGTTGCTTCAGGTTGATGAACTCCACTGCCTTTGCCTCCCTCAATCCTCTAGGGAAGAACCTATCCAAAAAGGCAGTCATGAACTTATCCTATCTCAAGGGAATTGCTCCCACTGCTCTACCATCCTTCCTCTGGTGGTAGCATATGTAAGCAACCTCCTACAACTAATAGGAGGCTAAATCCGAACTCTCCTCTCCATTCACCCCCATAATCTAGGTGATCTTCTGCACCTCCTCAATAAACTCATGCGGGTCCTCATCCACTTTTGACCCCAGAAACTCAGGTGGGTTCATCCTGAGAAAGTACCAAACTCATGCCGCTGCTGTGTTCCCATTCTGAGGAAATTAGCCACCGCCTACTGATTGACCTATGTGATCATAGACTATGCCAACATCTGAAATACCACTCTAAACTCGACATAAGTGACCTGCCCGGGCATAGGATCTGCTGGTGCTGGTGGGGCTTGCTGATGCCTGTCTCCATTGCCATTGTCATTGCAATTTCCATTGCCATTCCTTCTTCCATTAACTCAACAAAGAGGCCTATTTCTACAAATGTGTATAGTATGAGTTATAAGGATAGAGAGATACTTCATCACATGACGTAGATCACGAAAGAAGGGAAATTTCCTAAAAGATCTTGTAGGCTCTCCCCCATAAGTGTGGCGTGTTTCACCCATGGAAAAGACTCTACTCAATGTGGCTTTCAGACACCCTACAATTCTCTATACCTTTTCTCTGATACCAAGTTTGTCACGGCCCGTGCAGGAACCCTGGACTGAGACACGAGACCTAGAACCATAAATAGTTTCAAGTCGACCCATGTCATGAACATAACTACTAAAGAGCATATATTAAAGCGGAATCTGATAACTGAAACGTGATTAAGCAAAAGTCTAAATAACATAACGATCATAAAAAGAGTCAATACTCATAAAGCTAAATATCTACAAAATGTTTGGTAAGCCACTAAACTCTCTGATGAGCTGATGAGACAACACCCAGAGCTAGCTCACTAAAGTCTGAAACTGAAATAGAATAATCCAACACTAAACTGAATGTCCACGGAAGGTGGGGACTCACCAACGATGGAGACTGAGCTAAGAGGCGGAAAGCTGGACTAACGACGAAATTGAGTTTGATCGTTCGGACATGTATCAAGAAATGATACAACATAGAGTATGCGGTTAGTACTTGAAATATACTGAGTATGCAAGGTAAGTAAAACATGCTGAACAAATGTTAACTAAAATCATGCATATAACCATAAAATATTAGATCAAGAGAGTAGGGATTGCATGCTGAAATCTGAATCTAAAACATATATAGTCATAAGCTGAATATCATGTATGAATAAAATGACCAAAGCTAAAAATAGAAATCATATGACTTGTCATAGATGAAATCATAAGTAAAAGCTCATAAACAGAACATTGGGTCAAACCTTCTATAAAAGATAATATCATAAGTCATGAACATGAATAACTAAACTCAGGAGGAACAATCGGAGACTCTTCATATAACCAAAACCATAACGATAGAGCTTACTTGATGCCCCAACTATCACACTCAAGTGGGCAAAGCTATCTGAAACAATACCAGGGCTAAGAAAGATACCATAATATTGATATCAAGCTAAAGGCTCCTTGCCAGCGGGGAAAACTCTCAAGGGAGATCCCAATGTAAATATATAAACCTACGTTGGCATGTAGTTCTGACACTTACCACCACCTACACTAGTGGATGCACCCTACTCAGCTGAGTGTGCTGGTGGAGCTGCTGAATTGGTGGCTAGGTCACAACCTCTAGTATGACCCTGTTTGGATAAATGGAAGTCTCTAAACAGATGAATGGGCTTCCCAAACCCGAAATATGTGCCTAAACCTGCTATACACTCTCCGATATGCCTCCTACCATACTTACCGCAAACTGAAATGCTGGGCTCTCCTGACATGCTCCCTTGACCTCTAGAGCCTGATGCTTTACCCCTCTTATCACTCCTAGGTTTGGATAGAACACTGGCTAATAATGGCGCTGGGGATGATGACCTCTAGTGGGACTGCTGATGATTTCCTCTACCGAACCTCTGCTAGAACTGTCCATAGCTCCCTGTCCTATCCCTCTGGGCCTCTCTCTCCTTGTCCTTCATCTGATCGGCCTCTATCTTTTGGGTGTATATGACCAATCATGAGAAGTCTACATCATTGTTTAACATAGCGGTCCTGCACTCCTTGACCAACGAATTTGATACTCTATTCACAAACCTTCTCATACAAGCCCTCTATAAGCCATCTGATCCGCAACCATCTCTAGTGCATACTTAGATAGTCGGGTAAACTCCAAGGCATACTCTTGGACAGTCCAATGGTGTTGCTTCAAGTTGATGAATTCTATTGCCTTCGCCTCTGTCACGACCCGAGTCTACACCCTGGATGAGACACGGTACTTGGTGCCACAAGTGACCCCAAGCTAACCCATGGTCTAATATTTCACTGGTAAACTAAGTAAAAATAAGCGAAAGCGGTATAAAAATAATTATCCAAGAAATAATGATTTGAAAAGAGTAAACATATTTGAAAAGAATGCTGAACAACTATGTTTGAAAACCAACTACTAACTAATCAGTTGCTGGGACAAGCCCCCGACAAACTCTAAAATATGTCTAAATAAGAACTAACTGAAAAGCAATTATCGTCCTCGAAAGATGAGGACTCACCAAAATGATTACTGCTGCTGAAATTGTTGGAGGGTACTACTGACGATCCTAAGACTAAGAACCTGTGACTGTATCATAATATGATACAACATAGGAAGTATGCGTTAGTACTTTCAATATACTGAGTAAGTGAGATATACATACGCATGGAAAAATAAGCACTGAACTGAAATAATATGTAATGACCAACTGATACTGGATACTGCTAAAAGCTAAGCTATAACTGATATGGTCAATAATGACCCTGACTGACAGTCATAAATATGTCCTGAAACTGAGTGACTGAACTGAGATAAATTGAACTGAACTGAGCTAAAATTGTACTGATAAGTGGGAGAGTCTATAACCGACATATAACCACGTGAGCTAGACATGGAGTCCAATATATAGACACCATCAGAGAAAGCCCACTATACCTTGCCAAGGTATAGTTAAGCTGGGTGATCACAAGTCTGGGGACTATGGGCTAATAACCTACGGTGACAATGTAGTTCTGGGAACCTGGGTGCGCTGGAGCCTAGGTTCGCTCGGTGCTAAGTACTACTCCCATGGGATATTCCTAACTTGACTACTAAGCTGATAGCTCAAAGTTGGGGTCCTGGACTAAGTCAGGAATACTTATCTGGAAGTAACCTGAGAGTCTGTAGGACCGAATAACTGAAAACTGGTGTTCTAAGACTGGCCAGAGCTGCTTATCTGAAAGCATTGTAGCTATAATACTCTGAAAGTGCCTAATACTAGACCTGGAGATGGAAAGGAAAATCAACAAAAAATCTAGAATTTCCCCTCAGCCGACCCATGGTACGAGTTGTTAGAAGGAAGAATGGGCTGTTAGAAGTGCCCGTGTTGAGAGATTGCAGATTAGGACGGGGGAATAACGGGTCTCGAATAACCTATTGGTGGTTGTAACTGACGTGCCCGATTCGCGCGTCCGCAAGTGTACGGGTCGTGCAAGTAATATAGTGGCTCTTTTTAAGAACCGGATTGTCGAACCCACAGGGACTGGACCCATTCCTCTAACTATCCATTTCTAGTGTGATCTTAAATACCTCAAGTGTTGGTTATAGACATTTTCGATCGAGATTAATTAAGTCTAAGTTTGGGTCAACGAAGTATTCTGAAATTACTCTAGGAGCAACATAGAGTTAAAACCAATTAATCATGCGATACTACGATTTGCAATGGGTTAAGCATGGAACTATCAATTGTTATTTCACATAATTAGAATTGCATGTTTATAGTCTTTCGAGCCTCTAAACACAGCAATCTAGCCTCACTACATCATTGTGAGCGAGGAGTTTAATTTTCTAGTCGCGGGCAATCAATTATGTTGTGGTTTACGGGGAAACGATTAGGGACTTTCGTGCGTCTAACCATTTAACTCAACTTAGCCTCACAACTACTTCTTCGAGTGGTGATGTGACATCCCAAGTTGGTCTTTCATAACCCCCGTGTGTCAATCAAGCATGGTGTTAGGTATATTTCTATCCTGACACAAAAATCTCTCCCGAGATACAAACATGCTCCTTACATTCTCATGTCCTGACCTAGGTAATGCTTTCTCAAGCTATTACTCAAGCTAACAAATATGCTTTCATGGTGATCAATCATAAAAACAACCAACAATCCAGAATGCAAGACAAAAACAACAATCCATAACTTAATTCAAAACAATTTCATAAAATCACAATTATAATTCATGACTTCAACCCTAGAGGAAGGGTTCTTGCCATTCATGTTCGTAAAACTATAATTAACTAATACTAAACTAACATACTTACATGAAATTGGTAGATGAGAAGGGAATTTGATAAACCCTAGATGAGTTCTCCCACTTCTCCCTTCACTCCTAGGTAGTTTTCCAGAATAAAATCGTGACCAAATGATTTTAGGAGCTAAGGGTTCATTTTATACTATGCTGAAAAATTACAAAATTTGGCCTGTGGTGGAACAACAATGTGTCACGGAGCTGAACGCCCTACTTGACCTCCGTGACACGTTGGTAACGCGTACCCTCACTGGAATGTGCCAAAAAATGCAATTTTTGGCCAAGTGTTGCCGCGTTGGCAGCGTGCCACGACCCCTATCGCGCAGGGTGCCAGTTATTGCATGTTTTCTTGTTGACTTTCACGTTTTGCTCTTGATTCCATTCCTCCACTTCACCAAATCATGAATTAGTTCCTCAAATGCATTATTAACCTTCAAAAACACGGACTAATCAAGTTGATTAGTATATATTCACATTTACATAAAATCACATGAAAATGTATAAAATAACTTAGATAAACAAGACTAAATTAAGGTATAAAGCATCACTCGGGCATGCTATTGTTTCCCACGATCAGTAACGAGCCATTAGATGGGAGTCGTGGTGAGGCTGGTCTTGATCAGGGAGGAAGTGACGGGTCTTGGGATGACTCATTGTTGGTAATAACGGGTCATTGTATATGTCCGTTGGGAGGATTTCTAGGGAAGTGACAGTGGTGATGATGGCTGGCAACCACGAGTCTTTGGAGGTTGGAGCAACTCGTCCTGTCCGATCGTTGTAGAAGATCTGAGGCATGAATCAGGGGTGAGACAATGAGCGAAGTGACGAGTCATGGGAGCGAAGGATGACCCACTATGTTGGTCGTCCAATCAAGCAGTGGCTAAATTTCTGCAATTTCAGTAAGGGAAAAACCATAATCTCCAAGCTCCTAAGTCCCGTACTACGTCATTTTAATCCCAGAATGGGGTGTTTTAAGGGGGTTTAACTTATTCAAACCCAACCTCCTTCATGCATGCAAACATAAAGCTTTCCAAGAGTAATCAAGCTTAATTCTTCCAAGTTTTCCATCAATTCTTCTTTGGGTAATCAAGGGAGTTGTAGAATTAGTCCTTCTCAGGTATGTAGGGTCACGAATGGGTGAATTTGTTCACACGCATGCCCAATCCCTCTCTAATTCATGAAAATCTATATGTTAATCCTATGGGGTTTTAATCCAATGCATGAATTTCCTAAGTCTCCACCATGGGTATGATCTAAGCATGTTTCTATTATTGAATTATGATTTATGAGAAAGTTTTGCATTGTTTTCAATTATAATCATGTTTTCAAGCTTTATAAATTATAATGTCCATTCATGAGAAGTTCATGAATGTTTAAATTTATGATGTATGTTTAAGTATGATGAGATATTTATGATGAAAAGTATGCTTTCAAGTTACCCATGTCTATGACCATTTTTTCAAGTGAATCAATTATTTTCAAGTATGTTTAAGTATTGAGCAAGCCCATATTTTCAAGTATGATGTATGATTTCAAGTTAAGTAGCTTACCATATGGTTTTGGAGTCAAGACTCTCAATTATGTTCAGCTTGTGGTATGGTTTGAGCTAAGGCTCCTCATGTGTGATTTCAGATTTTATATGTTTATGATTACTCAGTTTCTTCACTAGACGATGGTCAGCTTCGTTGAAAAACGATGGAGAGCATATGCATGTTTTTGGGAGTAGTGTCCAGCACCGAGTAGACTAAGGGTAAGTTAGCCCTATGCCTCAGAACTATGCACCAATGTAGGTATGATTAGAATATTTTGGGACCTCCTATGTGAGCTTTACCCTTCCCCAAGGAGTCTTCAGCTTGAGATCGATATCATGATAGCATCTTTAGCCCTGGAAAGGCTTTAGACGGCTTTGCCCACTTGAGTGTGATAGCCGGGACCACGTAAGCTCTATCGTGGTAATGTCGGTTATATGATTAGTCTCCCATTGTTCCTCATGATTTCAGTTATCATATTTATCATTCATGATATATATATATATGTTCGAAAGCAGGTTTGACCCAATGTTCAGTTTTACTTATGATTATCAAATTTCATCTTTTGGTCATTTGATTCAGTTATGATATTCCGTTATGTTTGGATCATGATTTTAGGAAATAGCATGCAAGCCTTACTCTAAGATTCTTATCTTAATTGTGTTTTATATTATGCATGTTTTATATGATTTTACTTATTTAAGCGGTTTTACTTACCTTGCATACTTGATACATTCCACGTACTGACCGCATACTCTATGCTGTATCGTTTTATGATACGGGCTCCGATCTTCAGACTCAGCCTCATCACTAGCTAGCTTCTATAGTTTGCAGCCAGTATCTATTGGAGAGTCCTTATCTGTCGAGGGCCCCAATTCTATTCAGTTATGTTTACGTATTTTCAGTTTCAGACTCAGAGAGTTAGTTGTTGTCTTGTCCCTTCAACTCATTAGAACTAGAGGCTTTTCAGACAACAGATTGTATTCAGCTTTAGGCTCGTGTTGTATATTTGGATTGTATGTTATGCTTAGACTTACTCTATGTTTATTATGTTAAGTCTTCTGCTATATTTGATTGAGTTAGATGTATGTTCATGCCAAGGGTTGACATGGAGTCTCTCGGGGCTCCTTGTCCCGTGTCTCAATCTGGACCTATGTTTGGGTCATGATAAAACCTGGTATCATAGCACTAGGTTTTGAAGTGTCCTAGGGTGTCTGGAAGCCACGTTAAGTAGAGCTTTTTTCATGGGTGTGAAGCGCGCCACACTTATGATGAAGAGGCTATGAGACATTTAGGAAATTTTCCCTTCTTTCATGATCTATGTCGTGCGGTGAAATATCTCTCTATGCTTATAACTCGTGTTATTCGTGATTGTAGAATCATGATTCCCCACAGAATTAACGGCAGAAGAAATGGAAATGGAAATGGCCACGAGGATGGCAATGGGGATGGGAACCAACAAGCCCCACCAGTCCTGAGCACCATGCACTGGAGCTGGTTGCCCATGCTGTATTCAGGGAAGCCATTCAGATGTTCGCACAGGCTTGACCGCCCAGGTCAATCAACGAGTGGTAGTGCATGTCACTTAGAACGGGAATGCAGTGGTGGCACAAGTCAGAGATTTCTTAAGGATGAACCCACCAGAGTTTCTTGGGTCAAAGGTGGACAAGGATCCACCTAAGTTATTGACGAGATTCTGAAGATCACCCAGGTCATGGGGGTGACTGGAGAGGAAGAATTTGGCCTCATATCAGTTGTAGGGGGTCGGACACATTTGATTTAAACAGTGGAAGAATATTATGGAATTCGGAGCAGGCCCTATCAGTTGGGAGGAGTTCCATGTCGCTTTTCTAGATTGGTTCGTAAGATGAGGGAGTTGAAGGCGGACGAGTTCGTGAATCTAAAATAGGGAATAATGACAGTTCATGAATATGCCCTAGAGTTCTCTCATCTATCAAAGTACGCCCTAGAGTTAGTGGTTGATTAGAGGGCGTAAGTGAGAAGGTTTGTTCATGGGGTGGCAGACTATCTAGACAAGGATTTCAGAACTGCCATGCTTTATTAAGATATGGATTTTCCTCGGATAGTCTTGTACGCACAACAGATTGAGGTGGTGCATCTGGGGGAGAGAGAGGCCAAGAAGGCCAGGACAGACAGCTATAGGTTCTCTCAGCCGAGGCCAGTGGTGGGCACCGACAACAGTCCCACCAGAGATCTTCATCCCCAACATCTTCAGTGATGAGTGTGCTATCCAGACTCAGGCACGATCAGATAAGATGAGCATCAGGTTCCAGGGGTCAGAGTAGCAGGCCCGTAGATTCTAGTATCCCCATTTGTGACAGGTGTGGAAGGAGGCACACGAGTTAGTGTTTGGCGGGTGCAGGTGCTTGATTCGGGTGCATGAAGCCAGTACATATGCTCAAAGATTGTCCAGCAGCTAGACAGGGCCATGATAGGGGCCTAAGCACAGCTTCCAGTTCCATAGCTCCACCCACACGCCCAACCCAGAAGGGGGCATCTACTAGCACAGGTGGCGGTCAGCGCCAAAATAGATTCTATGCCCTAGTATCCCACCAAGAATAGGAGATCTCCCCGGATGTAGTCATTGGTATGTTGCAAGTTTTCCACCTTGATGTATATGATTTGTTAGATATAGGGGCTACCTTGTCTTTTGTGACACCTTATGTGGCTAGTAGTTTCGGAGTCAATCTCGAAATCTCTTTAGAACCCTTCTCTGTCTGTACTCTAGTGGGTGATATAGAAGTTGCCCCGTCACAGTCCTTTAATAAGTCACCTCAGCAGATCTACTAAAGCTAGCCATGACTGATTTTGATGATATCCTCAATATGGATTGGATATTTGCATGTTATGACTCAGTTAATTGTAGAACCCGGGTAGTCAAGTTAAGATTTCTAGGTGATCCAGTTCTGGAAAGGAAGGGTAGTTCAGCCGTGCCTGTAGGTCATTTCATTTCCTATCTTAAGTCAAGAAAGATGATTTCTAAAGGTTGTGTATATCATCTAGTTGGGGTTAAGGATGCTACATCTGAGACCTCGACTATCCTGTTAGTCCCAGTAGTATGGGAGTATCCAGAGGTCTTCCTAAATGATCTACCGAGAAGCCTGCTCGAGCGGGAGATTGATTTTGGTATTGACCTTCTTTCTGATACGCAACCTATATCTATTCCTCCCTATAGAATGGCTCTAGTAGAGTTAAAGGAGTTGAAGGAGCAGTTGAAGGACATATTAGACAAGGGTTTCATTAGACCGAGAAAATCCCATAGGGTGCTCCAGTTCTCTTTGTCCAAAAGAAAGATAGTTCTCTTTGTATGTGTATTGACTATCGATAATTGAACAAGGTCACCATCAAGGATAGGTATCCTCTCTCCAGGGTTGATGATTTTCTTACCAGCTTCAGGGTGCTAAATGCTTTTTGAAGATAGATCTCAGGTACGAATACCATCCGCTCAGGGTTCGGGAGAGTGACATCCCGAAAACGGCCTTCAGGATGTGGTATGGTCATTATGAGTTTGTAGTTATGTATATTGGACTAACAAATGCTCCTGCAGCTTTTATGGACTTGATGAACAGGGTTTTCAAGCCATACTTGGATACGCGTTCGTGATTGTGTTTATTGATGACATTCTGATATACTCTCGGAGCGAGGAGGAGCATGCCTCTCATTTGAGGATGGTACTACAGAGTCTCAAGGATCGCCAGCTATATGACAAATTCAGCAAGTGCTAGTTTTGGTTGAACCTAGTGGCATTTTTGGGCCATGTGGTGTTAACTCAGGGTATAAAGGTGGACTCTTAGCAGATAGAAGCAGTGAAGAATTGGCCTAGACCGGTGAATCCTTCAGATATTCAGAGCTTCTTGGGCTTAGTTGGCTACTGTCGGAGATTTGTTGTGGGAATTTCATCTATTGCAGCGCTACTGACCAAATTGACCCAAAAGAAAGTGAAGATCCAATGATCGGAGACTTGTGAGAGGAGCTTTCAGGATTTGAAGACTCGACTTACATCAACACCAGTGTTAACTCTACTGGAGGGTACCGATGGGTTTGTGGTGTATTGCGATGCTTCTAGGATCAGTCTTGTTTGTGTATCGATTCAACACGGTAAGGTGATAGCATATGCTTCCAGGCAGCTGAAGGTGCATGAAAGGAATTACCTGACCCATGATCTTGAATTGGCGGCGGTGGTATTTACATTAAAGATTTGGAGGCACTATTAGTATGGGGTCCATGTAGATGTGTTTATGGACCACAAAAGCCTACAATATGTGTTTATCCAGAAGGACCTAAATCTGCTTCAAAGAATGTGGTTGGAGCTACTCAAGGATTGTGACATGAGTGTCCTTTACCATCTGGGTAAGGACAATGTAGTAGCAGATGCACTTAGTAGAATCTCCATGGAGAGTGTGTCCCATGTGGATGAGGGGAGAAAGGAGCTGGTGAAGGATATGTATCAGCTTGCAAGGTTGGGAGTTCTTTTGGTTGACTCAATTGATGGTGATGTTATAGTTCAAAACGTGTCAAAATCATCTTTGGTGACTGATGTGAAAGCTATACAAGACGAGGACCCTATTTTGGTAAAGTTAAAGGAAGTCGTTCAAAATCAGAAAGTAGAAGTCTTCTCTAAAGGGGGAGATGGTGTGCTTCGATATCAGGGTCGCTTGTGCGTCCTGGATGTTGATGATTTAAGAGATCGGATGTTGCAAGAGTCTCACGGTTCTAGATATTCGATACATCCAAGTGCCCACCAAGATGTACCATGACCTACGGGAAGTCTATTGGTGGAATGGCATGAAGAAGGGCATCGCTGAATTTGTGGCTAAATGCCCGAATTGTCAACAAGTGAAGGTTGAGCACCAAAGACTGGGGGGTGTACTTAGGACATCAACTTCCTATGTTAAAGTTGGAGCAAATCAATACGGACTTCATCACAGGGTTGCCTCGCACTCGTCAATAGTATGACTCCATTTGGGTGGTCGTAGACCGGTTGACCAAAGCCGCTCATTTTTTTACAAGTCAAAAACCACTGATTCAGCCAAGGATTATGCCAAACTATACATCCGAGATATAGTCCGGTTGCATGGAGTGCCCTTGTCCATAATATCCGATAGAGGTACCCAATTTACCTCTTAGTTTTGGAGGTCGTTTCAAAAGGGACTTGGTTCTTAGGTCAAGCTCAGTACAACATTTCACCCGCAAATGGATGGTCAAGTGGAGCGGACAATTTAGACTCTCAAGGACATGTTGAGAGCATGTGTGATTGACTTCAAGGGTAGTTGGGACGACCATTTGAGTTTGCATGCAATAATAGCTATCATTCCAGCATTCAGATAGCTATGTTTGAGGTTCTCTATGGGCAGAGGTGTAGATCGCCTATTGGTTGGTTTTAAGTTGGTGAAGCTGTGAGGAAAGAACCAGATTCAGTCCATGATGCCATGGAGAAAGTTCAGCTTATACTGGACAGGTTGAAGACAACTCAAAGTCACCAAAAGTCCTATGCCGATGTGAGGAGGAGGGAACTTGAGTTCGAAGTTGATGATTGGGTGTTTCGAAAGGGTGTCTACGATGAAGGGAGTGATGAGGTTAGAAAAGAAAGGAAAACTCAACTCCCTGTTATGTTGGCCCATACCAGATTGTGAAACAGGTTAGCAAGGTAGCATATGAATTGGAGTTTCCCTCAGAATTAGCTTCAGTCCATCCAGTTTTCTATGTATCACTCTTAAGGAAGTTTTTGGGTGATCCAGCTCTAGTTGTCCCGGTAGAGAGTGTTGGTGTGAAAGACAACCTTAGCTACGAGGAGATTCCGGCGGAGATATTGGATCGTCAGGTTCGGAAGCTAACGAATAAGGAAGTAGCTTCAGTAAAGGTTTTATGGAGGAATACGCTTGTTGAGGAAGCTACATGAGAAGCCGAAGCAGATATGATGGCTAAATACCCACATCTATTCCCTTCCAGCTCAGTGTCAGCTTGAGGTATCAGTTTTAGCCTTAATACTCTATTCAGTTTCATGTTCAGTTTATGTGCTCTAGTTTCTTTCATGTCAAAGTTTTCATGTATGATTCATGAATTCTGTTTAGTCACGTAGTCCAATTCGGAGTCAGTAACTCTGTCAGTTTTTAGCATGTATGTTCAGTTTTTAAGTATTATTTTTGCATTTCTCTGCTTTCTGTATGTTTTCCCACATTCAAGGATGAATGTTCCCAAGGGAAAAATATTTTAATACCCCGGAAGTGCCTAAGACTAGACCCGGGAGGTGGAAAGGAAAATAAGAAAAAAAATATAGAATTTTCCCTCAGAGGACTTGTGGTATGAGTCTTTAGAAGGAACTACGGGCCGTTAGAAGTGCTCGTGGTGAGAGATTGCAGATTTGGACGGGGGAATGACGGGTCTCAAATGACCCGTTGGTGGTTGTAACTGTCACACCCCAAACCCGGGGAGGTGTGACTGGCACCTGGTGCCACCTGATATGAGCATACCCGACTCCCAAAATATAAAACAAAGGCCAGAATCGATGAGGTTCAACAACACTACAACTATAAAATCAGAGTAAGACGATAGACTATAGCGGAAGCTGGCTCACCTGACCAACCAAAAATAAATAAATACCATATACCGTCAAGACCACGGAAAGGAAAACAACTATACAACATTGCCCATCTGGCCTATAACAACATACTAAAACCACAGTAATGTCTATGAGCCTCTATGAGTATATTAGTAATCAAATGATCGGGACAGGGCCCTTAACTACCCTTAACTCAACATATGGCGACTCCGAAAGACCCGGAGCGCACCAACTCAACTGGAACTCCACTCAGCATCCAAGAACTCGATCTAACAGCCCACCATCACCTGCAGGCATGAATGCAACACCCCGACTAGGGCATCAGTACAATAGTGTACCGAGCATGAAAGGCAGAAACAATTAGAAGACATAGATTAGAGATCAGTAGATATACTAGATATCGCAGAAGGAAACTCAACATAAATAAACACATAAAATCTACCTGGCCCCCATAAGCCTGGAAAATACAAACAAACATACAAACAAAACCTACCTGGCTCCCAAAATCCTGACAAGTCTAAAAGTAAACAATAACACAACGACACCTAGCCAACATAGCTCACTTGTCATCACCTCTACACCTCTCTGCGGCCTCCAACTAATACCAGCCAACATATTGCATCCACTGCTATTGGATAACATATAACACGAGCAGCAATTACAATATAATGCCAAGCATATCAAAAGTAAACACCGGTCAGTGAACATCATCAATCAAGCACTACCGAACTCTCTCTCGACTGTGCATAGTTAGCGAAGCTCAATCCATCTGGGAGAATCAAATCGCAATCCTAGGAAAGTTCAGACATGTCGAACTACTCTCAAATCATGTCTCAAGTCGAAACTACGAAGGACATCATTCTCAACCCCGTAAGTCATTTCACTCCATGGGCTCAACCCCTCAGCTAGAAACACTCTCGTGCGTCGGGTACCCACAAGCCACAAGGTACCTCGGGCTCAACTCCTAGCCAGAATAACTCTCGTGCATTGGGTATCCACAAGCCACAAGGACTCCAACACAACATACACACAATCTACAATGATAATAATACATGATCAAAAAGCCCACAAGCCAATCTACTCACCACTAACATCAAGGGACACGTCCGAACCAGCCCAAGTGTCACCACGGTCGTCACGTGCCATCGACACGCCAACACGACTGCCGAATCATATATAACAATAGATCGTTGCAACCATCGACCTTAACCACTCTAAACCCTCATTCACTTGTCAAAATAATTACCTAATCTTATTCACTCAAACAACCCACAAATTGCTACAAGAATCACATGCCTCACATACGACCTCTCGACACGAGCCTGATAATATGCCATGTCTATGATTCTTCCCAGTCAAGCCCGAGCCACAAAAAAAACCAGCACCTTAAATACACCATTATAACCATATAAACATCAGAACAAGAGTTCAATAATACCAAAACACAAGCCATCACAAACAGACAACACACACGTCAACACGGACGACAACGACTATTGAATTCATGCTGACAAAGAGGGAAAAGCCTAACATACATTAGCTTCAATCCTAGACGAACTTGAACCTTCAACACCATGAACCTACTGCCTAAAGGCAGTCCAAAAATTATGCCAAAATGCAGCCAACACAACTCAACAACAAGACAAGACAAACGAAGCTTACCTGATAAGATTCATAAGAATTCGATGGTAGAAACTCCGAGACAATAACCTACCAACGTTAACACACCTATAAACAACCTTAAAAACTAAGGAGAACAAAATAAATAAGTCTTACCAACATCTTCACCACGAAACAGACACCAACAGCCCGAAAAAACATCAAACCATGGACTACACATGATCCCGACACCAAAATCATGTTGAGCCATGGATTCTAGCCTCAAAACCCAAAGAAAACCGTGGAGAGAAGTTGAGAGAGGTTTATTACAAATCAGGTTGCTGGAAAATGAATTTGGATGACCAAAAACTGACCAAAGGGGCTTAAATAGCCTTCCACCGCCTTAGACCCTTGTGACGTGCTTGCTTGTGCGGTCTCGCGAAAATGCGAATATCTCTCTACTCCGAAGTTGGATTGACAAACGATTTGATGAGTTGGAAACCAGACTTGTAGATATTTAATTTGATAGGTCTCACACTCCATAAATATTTATATATTAGGAGAAAATCGTCGATACATTTGACCTAAAATTCAAAGAATCTCATGAAGGAAATTTTGCGATGACTTTTTACGAATTTTGTTCTACAACTTGATCGACGTCCAATCTTAAATATGACCATAGAGTAATTCAAATAACTCATAATACTTCCTTCTTAGACTATTTATTACTCTTATTCCTACCTTGAAAGCACGATTCTATCGCTCAAATTATCTGGGGTGTTATAGTAACGAGTCATTGGATGGGGGTCGTGGTGAGGCTGGTCTTGATCAGGGAGGAAGTGACAGGTATTGGGAAGAATCATTGTTGGTAATAACAGGTCATTGTATGTGTCCGTTGGGAGTATTTCTAGGATAGTGACAGTGGTGACGACGACTGGTAACTATGAGCCGTTGGAGGTTGGAGCGACTCATCCTATCCTATCGTTGTAGAAGATATGAGGCATGAATTAGGGGCAAGACAAAGAGCAAAGTGATGGGTCGTGGGAATGAAGGACAACCAATTGAGTGGGTCATCGGATCAAGCTGTGGCTAAACTTCTGCGATTTCAGTAAGGGGAAAACCATAATATCCACGACCCTAAGTCCCCTACTACATCATTTTAAGCCCAGAATGGGGTGTTTTAAGAGGGTTTAACTTATTAAAACCCACCCTCCTTCATGCATGCAAACATATAGCTTTACAAGAGTAATCAAGCTTAATTCTTCCAAGTTTTCTATCAATTCTTCTTTGGAAAATCAAGGGAGTTGTAGAATCAGTCCTTCTCGAATATGTAGGGTTATGAATGGGTGAATTTGTTCACACCCATGCCCAATCCCTCTCTAATTCATAAAAATCTATATGTTGATCCTATAGGGCTTTAACCCAATTAATGAATTCCCTAAGTCTCCACCATGGGTATGATCTAAGCATGTTTCTATTATTGAATTATTATTTATGGGAAAGTTGTACATTATTTTCAATTGTAATCATGTTTCAAGCTTTATAAATTGTAATGACTGTCCATGAGAAGTTCATGAAAGTTGAGATTTATGATGTATGTTTAAGTATGATGAGATATTTATGATGAAAAGAATGTTTTCAAGTGAGTCAAGTATTTTCAAGCATGTTTAAGTATTGGGCAAGCCCATATTTTCAAGTATGATGTATGATTTCAAGTTAAGTAGCTTACCACATGGTTTTGGAGTCAAGACTCCCAATTATGTTCATCTTGTGGTATGGTTTGAGCCAAAGCTCCTCATGTGTGATTTCATATTTTATATGTATATGATTACTCAGCTTCATCAATAGATGATGGTCAGCTTCATTGAAAAACGATGGAGAGCGTATGCATGTTTTTGGGAGTAGTGTCTAGCACCAAGTAGGCTAAGGGTCAGTTAACCCTATGCCTCAAAACTACGCGCCAACGTATGTATGATCAGATTATTTTGGGACCTCCTATGTGAGCTTTCCCATGCCCCAAGGGGCCTTCAGCTTGATATCGATATCATGGTAGCGTCTTTAGCCCTGGAAAGGGCTTCCACGGCTCTGCCCACTTGAGTGTGATAGTTGGGACCACGTAAGCTCTATTGTGGTAATGTCGGTTATAGGACGAGTCTCCCATTATTCCTCATGATTTCAGTTATGCATGTGTTACACCCCGTAAGTTTCTAATATTTAGACGGCCTATTCGTACGTTGGTTAAGAGTTTTAGAATATAATACGTATGAGAAAGGGGCTCGGGTAAAGGTCGGATGAGCACGGAGTTGGTACCACGTGGGAGGAGGCCGGGCCAGTGTGGCATGAATCTTTTCCTTCGCGATGGGCGCCGTGGGACGCCCGACTATTGGAGCGAAAAGGTCCATGCCACGGACCCCTGTCCACCGCTTCAAGTATATATATGTTTCACCTTTTGATTTTTATTTCATTTCATCTTCTACATTCGAGCAGCAGAGGTTAAGTATGAAGGAAGTAAGTAAATTTCATTCGTTTACACAATGAAACGCTGCCCGAATTCAAATTAACTTCGACTATCGAAGTATAAGGCTGCAAGGAGTATTACTACGGAGTTAGTTTCATGAAATTCGCTCGGAAAATCGTAACCCTGCCAAGCTAGAGTTATTAGAATTTCTCCAAACTAGTGTCCATACGATCACAGGCTTAAAGTAAACATTTCTCCCTGCTAGATTCTCGAGAAATTACAAGTTTTCGATCGTATTCCATCAAGTTGAAATATAGTTAATAGTTATATATAAGTTATCATTTTATCGAATTTAGTATTGAAATTAGCCTCATTCTTCCAATAATACGATTGCAGTTGAGAAGAGCAGTTGAATACGAGATGAAACTCGCCAGTCAATTAGTAATCAGCGAACGAGGTATGTTAAGGAAGTTCCCTTCGGCAAGTTAGTATCTTTAGCATGATAGCCCAGTTTGAAATCCCAGTAAGAGTATCAGAAGCATGTCTACTATGATTAGTTGTTGTAATTAGTTGAGATTAGTATTCCATGTTAGTTTGGGATGGATTATGCCTGTGTATCCTTCATGACCAACCCCAGGGTTATTAGCTGTGTCGACGCATGCCAGGGGCGAGACGACGTCACTCTACGGAGCGGTATGTCGTCCGCCAGGGACGAAGATGGGGTTCCAAATCCTCATATACCGTGGTTGGCCTTATATACACCTCCGCTGATCCTGGTGCTCGGGGTGCAGATATCAGGAGTCCACCGGACTCAGACACAGTTACAGTCAGGGGCCGAGCAGGCTTAGTTGCAGACCCAGGGAATTGGTAAGATGACTATAGCTATTAGTTGACCTAGTGTGACCTTTGATAGGGGTATATAGACTGAGTTTTACTCACCAGAGCTTATGGGGGCCCTGGGTGGGTTATTCTGTGCTAGTTGTACCTTCCGGCTAATGGGGGCTAGGTAAGATTTATGTTTGCTTTAGTTATTTATAATTAGACAGTAAGACGTTCTATTACTCAAGTATGATCTGTATTCCTTACTTTTAGTTGTTTTCAGTTCTACCTCTTTATTTTAGTCACTTACAGTTATCACCTTACATATTCAGTACATAGTGTACTGACGCCCTTCCTGGGGCGCTGCATTACTTGCCTGCAGGTACGGATAGATGAGGAGTAGGTCCCTCGTAGTTAGCTCCTTTCTTCCGGAGCTTGTAGATAGAAGGTTTACTACTTTTTGATTGTATAGTTTATGGGTAGGTCGGGGCCCTGTCCCGACCATCATATTACTCCTAAAGGCTTGCAGATTGTTTCTTTTTTCCTGTGGTTAGCTATTATTGGCCACGTGGGACCTATATGTTTTTTAGTTTACATGTTGGCTGTGTGGGGCCTTGTTTATCTAATAGATTAACAGCCTTGTTGGCCATAGTTTAGCTTAGCACTTGATTTACTTTACAGTCATAACTAGACATCATAGTGGTCTTATCGGCCAGCATAGAACTCCTTGTTGTTGTTGTATCTAGCTAGCTGGTTTTCTTTTACAGGTGGCTATAAGGCCTTGTCGGCCGTGGGTTGTGTTTAAAGCCGAGATATAGCCCGTTGTTTTCTTGATTTGAGGAGTAAGCCTGCGCCAGAAGTGCTTAGGCTTTGTCAGTAAGTCAGTTCAGATCCTAGTAGGGCACCAGGTGCCGGTCATGCCTCCCAAGGTGGGGCGTGACAAACTTGGTATCAGAGCAGGTCGTATTCCAAGGAGTCTACAAGTCGTGCTAAGTACAGTCTTGTCTATGGATGTCTTGTGCACCATATTATATAGGTAGGAGGCTGCGAAGCATGATAGGATGGTCACTCTTTCTTCTTATCCAGTTGTGCTATAGAGATGTACAGTATAGGGTTGAGTCCCTATGCTTACTATATTCTTTTATCTACAGAGAAATGACCGACCCACGACACCCCACGACTGGTAAAAGGTTGGATGTTGCAGCAGGGGAAGAAACTAGCAGGATGCCTCAGTTAGAGTCAGCCCTATCTGAGGGAGATAGGGAGACTTTATCTCAGTCTCCCCAGCACTCTCCACCACGTTAGGAGCCACTCGGAGTAGAAAATGTGATGGAACAGCCTCTAGCAGTTTCTATACCAGTACCATCGGATCAGGAGGTTAGGAGTGTTGTTGTGATGCTAGCTCAGATGATGGCTTCACAACGTCAGCCAGTGGCACCCACAGTCGTGAGTCTTTAGGAGGGCTTGGTAGTTCGAGGGTCCGGGAGTTTCTTGCATTGAGTCCCCTGCAATTTACCGGGACGGACCGAGAGGAGGACCCTCAAGATTTCTTGGATCAGATGCAACGAATTTTCAGGGTGATACATGCTACACCCGTAGAGTCAGTTGAGTTAGCGGTATTCTAGCTATGGTACATCACAGTACTATGGTACGAGAGTTGGGAGATGTCTCGAGGGAGAGGTGCTTCCCCTCCGACTTGGTCCAGCTTCTCAAAGGCTTTTTTGGATCACTACCTGCCATGGGAAATTTGACAAGGCCGGGTTGATCAGTTTCTACATCTAGAGGAGGGGTTGATGAGTGTCTGGGAGTATGCTATGAGGTTCGATTTCTTTGCCCGATATGCACTATCTTTTGTGGATACCATGCCGGCTAGGGTGCATCGGTTTATTATGGGTCTAAATCTAGAATATGTGGAGACTTGTATCACGGCAACTCTGCAAGGGGACATGGATATTGCCCGCATTCAGGCTTTTTCTGAGAATATTGAAGGGATCAGACAACGGCAATGGGAGATGAGGAGGGCAGATCAGGAGCAGCACCGCAGCCTCAGACCTAGTGACATGCAGGCGGAGTCCCAGGGTGGACCCAGGCCATGATTTTCAGGCAGACCATCCAGACCCCCACCCCCACAGCAGCAGCAGGAGAGTGGAGTGGGTAGTCAGGGCCCGACGAGAGCTCACGATCAGCAGGTCCACAACAGCAGAGAGGGGCAAAGTTGAGTAGGTTTACTGTACTGCTTTGTCCTATTTGCAGCCGACATCACTCTGGGGCATGCATGTATGGTTCCACAACATGTTATATCTGTGGACAGGAGGGTCATCAGATGAGGGATTGTCCAGCTAGAGGTCAGAGTGATCGGGATGATGATCTTGGGCAGATTTATATGCCCAAGTGATACTCAAATGTATCATTTTCGCCTTGTTTGTTGTGCAATGTGTATACATTTTCATGTAATTGGTAATAAAATGTGAATTTATACTAACCAACATGATTAGCATTGTTTTGTAGGTAAAATATGATTTAGAGGAGCAAAAATGCATGTTGGAACAATATCGGAGTTGGACTTGGATGCGAGCACGGAAAAGACATTGGAATGCACAATGTAAAGGGGCTCCGCGATGGAGCCGTGCCACGCTACCATCGCGGAGGCACACTGCATGGAGGATGAATTAATTTGGCAATTTCCAGTGAAGCCTCGCGATAGCTCCGTGGCACGGAGGCAAGCCTCCGCGTTGCATGCTGTGCCACGTTGAGGCTATATTCCCGGACCCTGGATTTCCAGTGAGGGTCCGCGTCCACTCCGTGTCACGGAGGCAGTGCTCCGCGTTGGCCTCCGTGACACGTTGCTTGTTATTCCGGGAAAAATTCCCAATAGTATAAATAGAACACTTAGGCTTATTTTTAATGAATTCAGACTTGGTGGAGCAAGGACGTGGGTTACAGGCAGTTGAGGGACGAAAAAGCTAGGGGTTTTTCTCTCCTTCTTTCTTCTTTCAATCAATTGTTTGTATGATTAACACTTGTTTTAGGATGATTAATCCACAAATGAGTGGCTAATTCTCTTCCTTGCTGAGGTTGTGAACAATGGTGATGAATTTTGATTATTGAATTGTATGGTTTTTCATCTTCTTCTTCTATGTTGTTCTATTAATTCTTGTTTCTACTGCATTAGTGTGTGGCCGACATTAATGTACATCTAAAAAGTCCGATTTCACTCGAGAGAGCAAAAAATTGGAAAGTTGTGAATTAATAGCCGTATTAGTCAATTTAGGAACCGGAATTGTATTGCTAGGTCATAAATTGCATTTGATCACAGAAATGTAGACAGATGGTTTATGATTCTTAAGTGAGATTAAATACGAGAGTTTTAATCTCTAGGCTAATGTTCTTGGCTAGCAACAGGAGGAGAAGAATAACCAAATTATGATTATAATCAAGTTCATTACTTGTTCTTAACCTTGGCATGCTCATATCCATAGTTTCAATTCACAGTAAATATTTGTTAATAGTTTTAGTATATATTTTATAAACAAAAAATTATTTAACTTTTGGTTACGTTGTTGTCAGCATAATTAGAGGTAAGCTAGAATATAGTATACTTAAGCAATTTTACTTATCCAGAGTCTCCTTGGTTCGATACTTGGCTTACTTAGCCACTTTATTACTTGTTTGACCACGTGCACCTGTGTGTCGGTTTTAACCTATACCAAACCCACCGAACAAGTTTTTGGCGCCGTTGCCGGGGAGACTAGGCAATTGGTGAAATTGTGTTAAGTGTAAATTTACTGTATTTTTGTTTTATTTTCTTAAGTGTTGACAACTTGGTCTTAGCCTTTATTTTGCAAACTTGATTTCTGTGGACACTGGCAAAGGACAAGGAGCTGGTGGAATCTTATGTAGAGCCTGCGTGAATTTCATAGTAAACGCAGAGAAGCTCTACAAAAGAAGCTGCATTTGCTCAGATAGTCTATTATGGAGCAACAAAATCCACCGGTTGTGAGGGCAGTGTTAGTGCCCGACGAAGCAGCAGCAAGGCCGGTTCGCGAGGTGGCAATCCCACATGCCAACAATGTACATTCAAGTATCCGAAAACCAGAGCCTGGAGGGAGATTTGAATTAAAGCAGAACATGGTGCAACTATTGCACACAAGCGGGCAATTTACCGGTCTCCCTCATGAAGACCCACAACAACATCTCCAGAATTTTTTGGAGATAAGTGACACTTATATACCAGCTGGAGTGTCACCTGATTATGTTTGGCACACCCTATTTCCGTTTTCCTTACTTGGTGAAGCCAAGAGGTGGTTAAAAGCTGAACCACCAAATTCTATATCAACGTGGGATGATCTTGCACGGAAGTTTTTGATAAGATTTTTTCCCTCTGGTAAAACAGCCAGACTTAGAAGTCAAATTCTAAGTTTCAAACAGAGGGAGGGAGAAAATTTATATCAAGCCTGGGAAAGATTTAAATCCATGTTGCGGGACTGTCCTCATCATCATCAGTCCAATGAGGTGTTGGTACACACATTTATTGAGGGTTTGGAACCCCATACTAAAATTTTGTTAGACTCAGCAGCTGGAGGGAAAGCGCTGGAAAAGACTTATGAGGAGCTGTACACTTTGCTCAACCGGATTTCACAAGGCAATCCAGAATGGAATGCTGATTCATCTCGAGGTGGAGCAAGGAAAGTAGCAGGAGTGCTTGAAGTGGATGGATTTACAGCTATCGCTGCACAGATAGCTGCCTTGCAGAATCAGTTAAACAACCACTTCAGCAATATGAACTTGAACCAGCCTTTAGCTTCAGTCAATGCGGTCCAGCAAATGTGGTGTGAAGTGTGTGGTAGCAGTGAACATTCAGCTAAGTGCTGTGGAGCAAACCCAGATTCGGTTAACTTTGTGGGCAATGCACAAAGAAATCAGCAGCAGTTTGGTAGCGGCTACAACTCAAATTGGAGGAACCATCCAAATTTTTCATGGGGTAGCAACAACCAACAAGGCCAAAGTTCGGGTCAGGGTATGCAGAGAAATCAAGGAGGGCAACAGAACTACCAATCCCAATTCAGAAATCACAATGCCCCTCCTCCACCACCATCACCGAGCATTGAGGAGATGTTCAAGACCATGATCGCTAATCAGGCGCAATTGCAGGCTGACTATGTTAAATTGGCAGCCGAAGTGAAGAATAATCAGTTTGCGACCAAGGCTCTTGAGTATCAATTCGGGAAATTTTCTAGTGCCCAAAACACAAGGCCCAGAGGAGGACTGCCTAGCGATACGGATCCTAATCCGAAGCAGGTAAATGCAGTGACCACGAGGAGTGGTTTGCAGCTGAAGGAGGTGGAACCGGAAAGACCGCCTCGAAAGTTAGGAGCAGCAGATGTTGAGGGAGAGCAACTTGCGGATAAGGGGAAGACCAAAGAAGCTGAATCAGAAAGGCCTCCACCCCCGTTCCCTCAATGACTCAAGAAACACAAGGTGGAGGCGTGTTTCAAGAAATTTATGGAGGTGCTTAAACAGGTACATGTTAATTTACCTCTTGTTGATGTCTTGCAGGGAGTGCCAAAATATGCCAAATATATTAAAGACATCGTGGCCAACAAAAGTCGTTTGACTGAGTATGCCACGGTAGCTTTGACGGAGGAATGCACTTCCCGGATCCAAAATAGACTGCCCACGAAGCTGAAAGACCCTGGAAGTTTTACTATCCAGCTTACTATCGGGCAGAGTATCCGAGCTCGTGGATTATGTGATTTGGGGGCGAGCATAAATCTGATGCCATCTTCGGTATTCAGAAAGTTAGGTCTAGGGAGTCCTAGACCTACAACCGTAATCTTGTAGTTAGCAGACAAATCCTTAGCTAGGCCGGATGGCATTGTTGAGGATGTGCTTGTGCAAGTGTGATCCCTCATTTTTCCGGTCGATTTTATTGTTCTGGATTTTGAACCAGATGCTGAAGTCCCATTTATTTTGGGATGACCCTTTTTGGCAACCGGAAAAGCATTAATTGACGTAACTGCGGGACAACTTACAATGCGAGCACATGACAAGGTAGAGGTATTTGATGTGCTAAAAGCCATGAAGCTGCCAGCTATAAATGAGGACTTTCGGAAATTAGTGTGGTTGAACAAGGAGAAATTAGGCAGGTTGTTGAATCTCAAGACCCATTGGAAAGAGTGTTGACGCATTCTGATCATTTTGGGGATAGAGAAGCTTGTGGATTGGTCCAATTGTTGAATGGAGCACCTAATCATCCGAGGAGATAGGAATTTCAGTCATTGATGAGATCTCTAGAGCCTTTGCCGAAACCATCCATTGAGGAGGCACCGAAATTGGAGCTGAAAGAATTGCCTCCCCATCTAAAATATATCTTTTTGGGGGAGGGGGAGACGTTACCTGTTATCATCTCTGCAGACTTAACGGAGGCACAGGAAAAGGCAGGATTGGGTGTCCTCAGAAAGAGGAAGAAAGCAATGGGTTGGCAAATGTCTGACATTCAGGGTATCAATCCAGCTTTCTGCACACATAGGATATTCATGGAGACAGGAGCCAAACCAACCGTTCAGCCGCAACGGAGACTTAATCCAGCAATGAAGGATGTGGTAAGGAAAGAAATAATCAAGTGGCTTGATGCAGGTGTGGTCTACCCAATTTCAGACAGTGAGTGGGTCAGCCCCGTTCAATGTGTTCCTAAGAAAGGGGGTATGACTGTAGTCACCAATGAGAAAAATGAGTTGATCCCTACTCGAACCGTCACAGGCTGGCGGATTTGTATGGACTACAGAAAGCTAAATGAAGCCACGAGGAAAGATCATTACCCCATCCCATTTATTGATCAAATACTTGATAGGTTGGCAGGACAGGAGTATTATTGCTTCCTTGATGGGTACTCTGGCTATAACCAAATAGCCATAGCTCCTGAGGATCAAGAGAAGACTACTTTCACCTGTCCTTAAGGGACATATGCTTTCAGGCGGATGCCATTTGGGCTATGCAACGCACCCGCCACATTCCAGAGATGCATGATGGCTATTTTCCATGACATGGTTGAGGATTTTGTTGAGGTATTTATGGATGATTTTTCTGTTTTCGGTAATTCGTTTGCTACTTGTTTGCAGAATCTTGACAGGGTGCTGGCTCGATGTGAAGAATCCAACCTTGTGTTAAACTGGGAGAAATGCCACTTCTTAGTGAAGGAGGGGATTGTCTTGGGCCACAAAGTATCAAAAAAGGGGTTGGAAGTCGATCGTGCTAAGATTGAGGTTATTGAAAAATTGCCACCACCAGTGTCAGTGAAAGGTGTACGCAGTTTTCTGGGGCATGCAGGATTCTACAGACGGTTCATCAAAAACTTTTCCAACATTTCTAGACCACTATGCAGACTGCTAGAAAAGGAGGTAAAGTTTGAGTTGAACGATGAGTGTGTTACAGCATTTGAAAAGTTGAAGCAGAAATTGATAGAAGCACCTATACTTACTTCTCCTAATTGGGAACAACCATTTGAGCTGATGTGTGATGCCAGTGATGTGGCTGTGGGAGCCGTATTGGGACAAAGGAAAAATAGAGTTTTTCATTCTATTTATTATGCAAGCAAAACACTGAATACGGCTCAGAGCAATTACACAGTCACAGAAAAGGAAATCCTAGCTCTGGTGTTTGCATTTGACAAATTCAGGTCCTATTTGGTGGGTTCAAAAGTTGTGGTGTACACCGATCATGCAGCTATTCGGTACCTATTCAACAAGAAGGATGCTAAGCCCAGATTGATTAGATGGATCTTATTGTTGCAGGAGTTCGACCTTGAGATCAGAGACAGAAAGGGGAGCGAGAACCAAGTAGCAGATCACCTATCACGACTGGAAAGTCGGTCGCATGTGATGGAAAGTGATAACATAAATGAAGACTTCCCAGATGAGCAACTCTTGGCAGTGGGAGAAGCTGAAGTTCCCTGGTATGCAGACATAGTCAACTTGCTAGTGAGCGGAGTCTACCCACCTGAAACAACAGATCAGCAAAGAAGGAAATTGAGGCATGACAGTCGGCATTATGTATGGGATGAGCCATATTTGTTCAAACAGGGACCAGATCAGGTGATGAGAAGATGCATCCCAGAGAGTCAGATAGCAGAAGTGTTGAGGGGCTGCCATTCTTTGTTGTATGGAGGGCATCACGGAGGTGAGAGAACAGCGCACAAGGTTCTACAGTCAGGTTTCTTTTGGCCAACACTGTTCAGAGACTCTATGGCGTATGTCAAAATGTGTGATAGATGTCAGCGTACAGGATCAATTGGCAGAAGACAAGAGATGCCTTTGCAGAATATACTGGAAGTTGAGCCCTTTGATGTATGGGGCATTGACTTCATGGGTCCATTCCCACCGTCATTTGGTAATCGTTACATCTTGGTGGCAGTAGATTATGTATCAAAATGGGTGGAAGCAATGGCTTGCCCCAGAAATGACAACAAGGTAGTAACGAAGTTTGTGAAAAAACACATCCTCACAAGGTTTGGGACACCCCGAGCAATTATCAGTGACGGAGGGGCTCATTTTGTCAATGCAAGTTTCAAGAAATTACTAGCCAAGTATGGGGTGCGCCATAAAGTGGCAACAACATACCACCCCCAAACTAGTGGGCAAGTAGAGTTGTCAAATAGGGAAGTGAAGCAGATTCAACAGAAAACGGTGAATACACAATGGAATGATTGGTCAAGAAAACTTGATGATGCGTTGTGGGCCTACCGAACTGCTTATAAGACACCGGTTGGAACGTCACCATACCGATTGGTCTACGACAAAGCATGTCATCTCCCGGTGGAATTAGAGCACCGAGCCTTATGGGCTGTCAGAAAGCTAAATATGGACTCAGAGCTGGCGGGCAAAAAGAGACTAATGCAGCTCAGTGAACTTGATGAGTTCCGCTGGCATGCCTATGAGAGTGCTAAGTATTACAAGGAAAGAACCAAAAGATGGCATGATAAGCATGTAGTGCATCGCATTTTCGAGCCGGGACAGAAAGTTTTGCTCTTTAATTCGAGATTAAAGTTGTTTCCTGGTAAGCTAAGGTCTAAATGGTCGGGACCATTTGAAGTGGTAAGAATGACCCCTCACGGGGCCGTAGAACTGTGGCAAGAAGATCGGAGTGCTACGTTCTTGGTAAATGGGCAGAGATGTAAGCACTACTGGGGGGAGGACAATGATCGTGAAAAATAGTCCATCACCCTAGTGGATAATTGAGCATAAAGGACGTCGAGCCGCGACGGTAAACCAGGCACTGCACGGGAGGCAACCCGTGAAATTTTTTTTTTTAAAGTGTAAATAGTTTTTAGTCTATTTTTATTTTTCTTGATTTGGTATAAATTTTTCGTTTTAGTTAATATTTTTCATTTTAGTTAGGGAAATCTATTAATCTAACCAATTTTGTTTAGTGAGGTGATTTTCAGGTCAAACGGAGAAAAATATGCATGGAATCGGGAAGGAAAAGGCAAGGTACAATGGCAAGTAGGCAGGATAAGGGGAAAGGTGCTTCTACTTCAGGCACCGGGAGAAAACGAATGAGATTGGGCACAACAGTCCCAGCTGCACCAGCTGTTCCGCGCGGCCAACGCCGCCAATACGGAACGAGGTGGGTCACCTATGAAGGGAAGAAGTGGTACGCTAAACATAAGGAGAATAAGTACTTCCCTGAGGAGCATATTGCAAGGGAACCACTAGCACAGGAGTTCCCCCGTATTGTGCAGAGAATCGAGGCAGCTGGACTCAGCTTCATATTTCAGGAGCCCAAGGAGTGCAACCTACATTTAGTCCAGGAGTTCTATGCAAATTGGAACCCGACCATCAGAAGCCACACAATAAAAATCAGAGGGCAGATTGTCACTCTGGAACCCCAGCAATTAAATGCCATCATTGCAGCGCGGGACACAGACGCCCACGTTCTCCGCCAGCTGAACATCACCCCACCATACACCGATATCAGATGCACTTTGTGTGGGGCTCGATCCACAGCCCGATGGAGCAGACATAAGGAGAGGGGTTACCACCAGACTCTGCCGTATTCTCAAATGAACAGGGAGGCCAGAATATGGCTGAAAATAGTTTGTTCGTGCTTGATCCCGAGGGTGCACATGACGGATGTGACCCGGGACCGTGTCTGCCTGGTGTATGCCCTGATGAAAGGGCTAGAGATTAATGTTGGGGCGGTCATCATATCCGCCATGAAGAGAGCCTGACTACACCAGGGACACAGGTATGGGTTCGGCGGACTCATCACCACCTTTCTCCGAGGCCTCGACATCGAGGAAGAGGCTTTGGACTACATCCCGCAGTTGGAGTGGAGGGCCCTTGATGTGACCAATACCAAGGCCCCCAACACCACACACGGGCCAGTGCTGACACTGTGCGAGTGAAATGCTCGTGACGATCAGTACATGGCACGGATGTTTGGTATGCAAATGCTTCAGCTCCGGATTGGTGGGAGACCAGCCACAGAGGAAGAGTTATGGCAGCTGGAGCTGGATTACCCATTTGGCGAGAACACCAAAGCTTTGTGCCGAGTGGGGCCAGCCTTCGTTGAGCCCACTGACG
Source organism: Datura wrightii (assembly GCA_035772735.1). Lineage (NCBI taxonomy): Eukaryota > Viridiplantae > Streptophyta > Magnoliopsida > Solanales > Solanaceae > Datura > Datura wrightii. The sequence continues at coordinate 155,189,720 of JASDFA010000018.1, forward strand.
ATGATGTCCCCACGGACGAGGAGACACGTCGGGAGGACTCCGATGTGGAGTCCGATGACGACGATGTAGGTGACTTGGACATGGGCGATGAGGTAGCAGCATCGGATGAAGAAGTCGAATATTTCGACTGATCAGGGAGTTCCACCACCCGAAATTTTTGTGATTTTTAATTTTTGTGAACACTGGGGACAGAGTTCGATTTAAGTGTGGGGTGGGAAGTAGTTAGGTGCTGGGGGCTGGGCTGATTTGCTGTATGTTCTTCCTTTGTTTGGTATGTATGTTTATGTTTCCCTGTGGTTGTGAGTGCAAACTGATTTGTATTTGTATCTGTACATATTTTTGTGGTAATTGATGTGTGTTGTGAAAGGTTGTGGTTGCCAGTGTAAATATTTTGTAAATTTTGTAAATATTTTTTCTATCGAAATGATCGATATTTTTCAAAATTTTGCGAAAATATTTTGCACATATAAATTTTTTTTATTATTTGTAAATAGTCTTCCATCGAAATGATCGGTGTGTGCAAAGATTTTCAAGTAATTGTTTTTATTTATTGGGTTTCTCGGAGTTTGTTTTCGGTTCTTTTACCGAGAATAGTCCCATTGAACCGATGTCATAGTTAGTGACCGTTCCCTATGATGGATGGATGACGACCGTCTTAAGGGAAATGTAGTCGGTAGGAGTAGTGATTTTAATTAGTTTTCAGTTTTTTTCTTTGGTGGATTACATCACTGAACCTGTAGTTACTATATGGTTGTGAAATTTTGGTTGCGTGTTGTAACTGATGTTCAAAATGTAAAAGTGATTCGTATGAAAGCATGCAATTTTGTAAATATGTTGAGATACCTAGGCTGTAGAATTTGATTCGGTGTGATTGATGCTTAATTTTTGAATTCATGTAATTGGCTAATGAAAGAGTCTGTGAATGTATCTTGAATCGAGCATGTGCATGAAGTGTGAAGTGAGGTATTGTTATTCCATGCTATTGTGAAGTGTCTAGAACTTGCCTGGTGTGTGTACAAAATGAAATGAAGGAGGTGTAGTGTTAGAAAGGATGTAGGCATTTCTTTGTTTTAACCATGAGTTTCTATTTGTTTTTCTTGTCATACTCTCCTTTTTATGTGACTGTATACCCTAGTCAGCCCGTTGAGCCTTTAGCCGATTCTTTCTTTCTTTTGTCCAAAAATGTATAAACTAAGCTTTATTCCTTCTTTTCATTAGTCGTAAAGTCTATACAAAACTCTTAAGCGCTTAAGAAGAACAAAAATTTTTTTCCCAAAGTGTCAAAGAGTGAGATGGGTGAAAAGAAAGAGAAAAGCAGAGTGAGGAAAGAAAAGAAAAAGGTGGAGGGTGCACTCATCATAATTAAATGATATTGAGGGTACATGAAAACCCTTTGTATTGTGTTAAGTGTGTTGGATGAAATGGGCAGTACGAAAGTAAACCAGCATGAGTGGGATGATAAAAAAAGAAGAAGAGAAAAGAGAGAAACAATGTCCATGAGTCGATGGGAATGTGTTGAAAAGGCGCTTAAGGATGCTAGTGACTATTATTGGCTAATCCAATATATACTAGTTCCATAGCTTCCATTACAACCCATTAAGGTCCTACGTGATCTTACATTGCATTTCTTTATATTAGTGGAGTAATACACTAAGGGCAAGCCTATGGGTCATGATATGATGCATGTGAATTGTTTTGGGAGAGAGAGTGAAATTAATTTTGACATGCCCCTACTTGAATGTTTGTGTGTTGCATGAACATAAAGGGGAAGATTCTCTTGAGTTGCGAGGGCACATGCTTGATGAAAGATTGATTTTCGTGTCGGATATCTTGATTAGCTGATTTGCATGAGTTTGCCGATATCAAGAGTTGGTTCTTAAAGTCTAGGAAGTCTTGATATATTAAAGGTCATTGTAATGTTAAGACCATGCATGTTTTCTTGATGATTTGCAAAAATTGAATAATCGGTATGACCGTAGCATAAATTGTCGCACCATAGTGGCAAAGGTTGGGATGTAATTTGCATGAGTTGTGCATGTGTTGTTCGAGGACGAACAAGGATTTAAGTGTGGGGTAAGTGATCTTGGGAAGATTTATATGCCCAAGTGATACTCAAACGTATCATTTTCGCCTTGTTTGTTGTGCAATGTGTATACATTTTCATGTAATTGGTAATAAAATGTGAATTTATACTAACCAACATGATTAGCATTGTTTTGTAGGAAAAATATGATTTAGAGGAGCAAAAATGCATGTTGGAACAATATCGGAGTTGGACTTGGATGCGAGCACGGAAAAGACATTGGAATGCACAATGTAAAGGGGCTCCGCGAGGGAGCCGTGCCACGCTACCATCGCAGAGGCACACTGCATGGAGGATGAATTAATTTGGCAATTTCCAGTGAAGCCTCGCGACAGCTCCGTGGCACGGAGGCAAGCCTCCGCGTTACCCTCCGTGACACGTTGCCCTATATTTTGTGACGGGTCACACCGGGTTGCCGGGTGACCCGCGTGTTTCCCTTCATTTTTAACCTCGATTTTAGTCCCTTTTCCCCCATTTCCTCTCTTCTCCGCGACCAAACACCCGAATCCCCCTCCCCAACCAACGTGCCACGCTATTAAGCAACCAAATTGTCGAGTTTCTTCGATTATTCAACTTAAAGGTATGTTTTCCTCTACTCTCTCGAGTTTTTGTCGATTTTAGTCGAATTTGAGCATGGGAGGTGAGATAAATCACCCTAATTAGCAATTTAGCATGAAATTGAATTATTCTTTGATTGATAAATGTTCGGAATGTTGTAATTAGCGTTTGAACTTGTCGATTGCGTGAATGATTCAAATTTGAGTGTAAAATTGAATTCTAAGGCTTGGGTTGTTGAAATCGAATTGGGTAACTTGGTAAATTGGTGAATTATATGCCGGGGTATGTTTGTGAATTGAGATAAGTCGTTGTAAATATTGTTTGAAGGTAATAGACGACGAATTCTCTATTTTTGGGAAAATGTAAAAATGGTTCAAATTGGTTTGGTTATTTGGATTCGTATGTATATAGAATTTTTGTCGTTGTTTTTGTTTGTTGTTTTCGTTGCTAAGTGTGATGGTTGAATTGCTAGCGATGGTAGGATTGGGATTAGCTGTATGAAGTCTGAGTAGTACGCTAAAAGTTATACTGTCGAAAATTTTTTGTGAATGCACTAAGCATAAATTGTATAGTTGTTTGTGTTTGGGTTGTAAATAAAGTAATCCTTTCCGTAGTATCGTAAAAGTAGCTAAGGACTAAGTGTGGGGTAAACTTAGTTTAACCCGACCTTAGCCGAAGTTAACATGTATTTAGCTTGACATTGTGCTTGTTTATTTATGTTGACAGGTACAATGGCAAGTAGGCAGGATAAGGGGAAAGATGCTTCTACTTCAGGCACCGGGAGAAAACGAATGAGATTGGGCACAACAGTCCCAGCTGCACCAGCTGTTCCGCGCAGCCAACGCCGCCAATACGGAACGAGGTGGGTGACCAATGAAGGGAAAAAGTGGTACGCTAAACATAAGGAGAATAAGTACTTCCCTGAGGAGCATATTGCAAGGGAACCACTAGCACAGGAGTTCCCCCGTATTGTGCAGAGAATCGAGGCAGCTGGGCTCAGCTTCATATTTCAGGAGCCCAAGGAGTGCAACCTACATTTAGTCCGGGAGTTCTATGCAAATTAGAACCCGGCCATCAGAAGCCACACAATAAAAATCAGAGGGCAGATTGTCACTCTGGAACCCCAGCAATTAAATTCCATCATTGGAGCGCGGGACACAGACGCCCACGTTCTCCGCCAGCTGAACATCACCCCACCATACGCCGATATCAGACGCACTTTGTGTGGGGCTCGATCCACAGCCCGATGGAGCAGAAATAAGGAGAGGGGTTACCACCAGACTCTGCCGTATTCTCAAATGAACAGGGAGGCCAGAATATGGATGAAAATAGTTTGTTCATGCTTGATCCCGGGGGTGCACATGGCGGATGTGACCCGGGACCGTGTCTGCCTGGTGTATGCCCTGATGAAAGGGCTAGAGATTAATGTTGGGGCGGTCATCATATCCGCCATGAAGAGAGCCCGACTACACCAGGGACACAGGTATGGGTTCGGCGGACTCATCACCACCTTTCTCCGGGGCCTCGACATCGAGGAAGAGGCTTTGTACTACATCCCGCAGTTGGAGCGGAGGGCCCTTGATGTGACCAAAACCAAGGCCCCCGACACCACACACAGGCCAGTGCTGACACTGGGCGAGCGACATGCTCGTGACGATCAGTACATGGCACGGATGTTTGGTATGCAAATGTTTCAGCTCCGGATTGGTGGGAGACCAGCCACAGAGGAAGAGTTATGGCAGCTGGAGCTGGATTACTCATTTGGCGAGAATGCCAGAGCTTTGTGCCGAGTGGGGCCAGCCTTCGTTGAGCCCACTGACGATGATGTCCCCACGAACGAGGAGACACGTCGGGAGGACTCCGATGTGGAGTCCGATGACGACGATGGAGGTGACTCGGACATGGGCGATGAGGCAGCAGCACCGGATGAAGAAGTCGAATATTTCGACTGATCAGGGAGTTCCACCACCCGAAATTTTTGTGATTTTTAATTTTTGTGAACACTGGGGACAGTGTTCGATTTAAGTGTGGGGTGGGAAGTAGTTAGGTGCTGGGGGCTGGGCTGATTTGCTGTATGTTCTTCCTTTGTTTGGTATGTATGTTTATGTTTCCCTGTGGTTATGAGTGCAAACTGATTTGTATTTGTATCTGTACATATTTTTGTGGTAATTGATGTGTGTTGTGAAAGGTTGTGGTTGCCAGTGTAAATATTTTGTAAATTTTGTAAATATTTTTTTCTATCGAAATGATCGATATTTTTCAAAATTTTGCGAAAATATTTTGCACATATAATTTTTTTTTTATTATTTGTAAATAGTCTTCCATCAAAATGATCGGTGTGTGCAAAGTTTTTCAAGTAATTATTTTTTATTTGTTGGGTTTCTCGGAGTTTGTTTTCGGTTCTTATACCGAGAATAGTCCCATTGAACCGATGTCATAGTTAGTGACTGTTCCCTATGATGGATGGATGACGACCGTCTTAAGAGAAATGTAGTTGGTAGGAGTAGTGATTTTAATTAGTTTTCAGTTTTTTTCTTTGGTGGATTGCATCACTGAACCTGTAGTTACTATATGGTTGTGAAGTTTTGGTTGCGTGTTGTAACTGATGTTCAAAATGTAAAAGTGATTCGTATGAAAGCATGCAATTTTGTAAATATGTTGAGATACCTAGGCTGTAGAATTCGATTCGGTGTGATTGAGGCTTAATTTTTGAATTCATGTAATTGGCTAATGAAAGAGTCTGTGAATGTATCTTGAATCGAGCATGTGCATGAAGTGTGAAGTGAGGTATTGTTATTCCATGCTATTGTGAAGTGTTTAGAACTTGCCTGGTGTGTGTACAAAACGAAATGAAGGAGGTGTAGTGTTAGAAAGGATGTAGGCATTTCTTTGTTTTAACCGTGAGTTTCTATTTTTTTTTCTTGTCATACTCTCCTTTTTATGTGACTGTATACCCTAGTCAGCCCGTTGAGCCTTTAGCCGATTCTTTCTTTCTTTTGTCCAAAAATGTATAAACTAAGCTTTATTCCTTCTTTTCATTAGCCGTAAAGTCTGTACAAAAATCTTAAGCACTTAAGAAGAACAGAAAAGTTTTTCCCAAGTGTCAAAGAGTGAGAAGGGTGAAAAGAAAAAGAAAAGCAGAGTGAGGAAAGAAAAGAAAAAGGTGGAGGGTGCACTCATCATAATTAAATGATATTGAGGGTACATGAAAACCCTTTGTATTGTGTTAAGTGTGTTGGATGAAATGGGCAGTACGAAAGTAAACCAGCATGAGTGGGATGATAAAAAAAAAAGAAGAGAAAAGAGAGAAACAATGTCCATGAGTCGATGGGAATGTGTTGAAAAGGCGCTTAAGGATGCTAGTGACTATTATTGGCTAATCCAATATATACTAGTTCCATAGCTTCCATTACAACCCATTAAGGTCCTACGTGATCTTACATTGCATTTCTTTATATTAGTGGAGTAATACACTAAGGGCAAGCCTATAGGTCATGACATGATGCATGTGAATTGTTTTGGGAGAGAGAGTGAAATTAATTTTGACATGCCCCTACTGGAATGTTTGTGTGTTGCATGAACATAAAGTGGAAGATTCTCTTGAGTTGCGAGGGCACATGCTTGGTGAAAGATTGATTTTCGTGTCGGATATCTTGATTAGCTAATTTGCATGAGTTTGCCGATATCAAGAGTCGGTTCTTAAAGTCTAGGAAGTCTTGATATATTAAAGGTTTTGCAATGTTAAGACCATGCATGTTTTCTTGATGATTTGCAAAAATTGAATAATCGGTATGACCGTAGCATAAATTGTCGCACCATAGTGGCAAAGGTTGGGATGTAATTTGCATGAGTTGTGCATGTGTTGTTCGAGGACGAACAAGGATTTAAGTGTGGGGTAAGTGATCTTGGGCAGATTTATATGCCCAAGTGATACTCAAACGTATAATTTTTGCCTTGTTTGTTGTGCAATATGTATACATTTTCATGTAATTGGTAATAAATTGTGAATTTATACTAACCAACATGATTAGCATTGTTTTGTAGGAAAAATATGATTTAGAGGAGCAAAAATGCATGTTGGAACAATATCGGAGTTGGACTTGGATGCGAGCACGGAAAAGACATTGGAATGCACAATGTAAAGGGGCTCCGCGATGGAGCCGTGCCACGCTACCATCGCGGAGGCACACTGCATGGAGGATGAATTAATTTGGCAATTTCCAGTGAAGCCTCGCGACAGCTCCGTGGCACGGAGGCAAGCCTCCGCGTTGCATGCCGTGCCACGTTGAGGCTATATTCTCGGAACCTGGATTTCCAGTGAGGGTCCACGTCCACGCCGTGTCACGGAGGCAGTGCTCCGCGTTGGCCTCCGTGACACGTTGCTTGTTATTCCGGGAAAAATTCCCAGTAGTATAAATAAAACACTTAGGCTTATTTTTAATGAATTCAGACTTGGTGGAGCAAGGACGTGGGTTACAGGCAGTTGAGGGACGAAAAAGCTAAGGGTTTTTCTCTCTTTCTTTCTTCTTTCAATCAATTGTTTGTATGATTAACACTTGTTTTAGGATGATTAATCCACAAATGAGTGGCTAATTCTCTTCCTTTCTGAGGTTGTGAACAATGGTGATGAATTTTGATTATTGAATTGTATGGTTTTTCATCTTCTTCTTCTATGTTGTTCTATTAATTCTTGTTTCTACTGCATTAGTGTGTGGCCGACATTAATGTACATCTAAAAAGTCCGATTTCACTCGAGAGAGCAAGAAATTGGAAAGTTGTGAATTAATAGGGTATTGTTCTTAACTTGATTTGGGAAAATTGGGTTTTGATGTGCTTTCCTGATAGAAATATACTTGAAAGCTGTATTAGTCAATTTAGGAACCGGAATTGTATTGCTAGGTCATAAATTGCATTTGATCACAGAAATGTAGACAGATGGTTTATGAGTCTTAAGTGAGATTAAATACGAGAGTTTTAATCTCTAGGCTAATGTTCTTGGCTAGCAACAGGAGGAGAAGAATAACCAAATTAGGATTATAATCAAGTTCATTACTTGTTCTTAACCTTGGCATGCTCATATCTATAGTTTCAATTCACAGTAAATATTTGTTAATAGTTTTAGTATATAATTTATAAACAAAAAATTATTTAACTTTTGGTTACGTTGTTGTCAGCATAATTAGAGGTAAGCTAGAATATAGTATACTTAAGCAATTTTACTTATCCAGAGTCTCCTTGGTTCGATACTTGGCTTACTTAGCCACTTTATTACTTGTTTGACCACGTGCACTTGCATGTCGGTTTTAACCTATACCAAACCCACTGAACAGATGACAGGATAGATCTTCAGTAGGATCACGTTCCCCAGCATCTCCAGTAGGGCGTAGGCCCTCAGTTCCAGCCAACAGAGGCCGAGGCAGATCAGGGGTTTCTAGCTCAGGTACCAGTCTAGATCGCAGTTATGCTTTACCAAGACGACAGGAGTCAGAGTCGTCGTCGGATGTGGTGACAGGAATGCTGGACATTTGCTCTCATTCTGTTTATGTACTGATAGATCCAGGATCTACCTTGTCTTATGTTACCCCATTAGTGGCTCAGAGGTTCAGTATTCGCTGGAGTTACTTCGGCGACCATTTTCAGTGTCTACCCCCGTCGGTGACTCTATCATAGCCAAGAGGGTCTACCGGGGATGCGAAGTAGAGGTTGTTGGTCGCTAGACTTTAGTAGACTTGATAGAACTAGAAATGATTGATTTTGATGCAATTATGGGTATGGATTGGCTGGTGCCATGCTTTGCCAATGTTGAATATTTGACCAAGACTGTCCGATTCCACTTTCCAGGAGAGGTTGTACAGGAGTTGAAAGGTAGTGCAACCACGCCAAAAGGTAGGTTTATTTCCTATCTTCAGGCGAGAAGATTGATAGTGAATGGATGTATTTATCATATTGTTAGAGTTCAGGATGTTCGAGCGGGATCTCTAACTCTTCAGTCCATTCCAGTAGTCAATGAATTTCCAGATGTATTCCCAGATGAACTACCTGGCATTTCCCCCAGAATGGGAAATCGACTTTGCAATTGATTTACTACCAGGTACTCAGCCCATATCTATTCCTCCGTACCGAATGGATCCTGCTGAGCTCAGAGAGTTGAAGGAACAGTTGAAAGATCTATTAGATAAGGGCTTCATCAGGTCGAGTACTTCACCTTGGGGAGAGCCAGTCCTATTTGTAAGAAAGAAGGATGGCTCCCTCCACATATGTATAGATTGCTAGCCGTTGAATAAAGTCACTATCAAGAATAAGTACCCGCTTCCCAGAATATATGACTTGTTTGATCAATTACAGGGGGAAAAATATTTCTCCAAGATTGACTTAAGGTCAGGGTACCATCAGGTTCAGGTGCGTGAGATATTCCAAAGACTGCCTATAGGACTAGGTATGGCCATTTTGAATTCCTAGTCATGTCCTTCGGGATGACGAATGCTCCAGCTGTGTTTATGGACTTGATAAACAATATCTTCAGGCCATATCTAGACCTATTTGTGATAGTATTTATTGATGATATTCTGGTATATTCCCCTCAGATGCAGATCACCAGGATCACCTATGGACAGTGCTTCAGACTCTCAAGAATCGCCAGCGAAGTTTTCTAATTGTGAATTTTGGTTGAATTCAGTAGCCTTTTTGGGCCACATTGTGTCGGATGCTGGCATTCAGGTATACTCGTAGAAAGTTGAAGCAGTAAAGACATGGCCTAGACCTACCACTCTGACTGAGGTACGTAGTTTCCTGGGGTTAGCCGGGTATTACAGAAGGTTTGTGGAAGGATTTTCTACCTAAGCAGCGCCTTTGACCAAGTTAACTCAGAAAGCAGCTAAATTTCACTAGACTGAAGCATGTGAAAAGAGTTATGTAGTATACTGTGATGCTTCAAGCATTGGGTTAGGATGTGTATTAATGAAACATGGTAAGGTAATTGCTTACGCTTCCAGACCGCAGAGGAAGCATTAAAATAACTGCCCCACCCATGACCTGGAATTAGCTGCGGTAATTCATGCTTTGAAAATATGGAGACACTATTTGTATGGCGTTTATGTAGATATTTTCATTAATCACAAGAATCTCCAGTACATTTTCACTCAAAAAGAGTTGAATCTATGGCAGTGTCATTGGTTAGAGCTGTTAAAAGACTATGATGTGAATATTTTGTACCACCCAGGGAAAGCTAATGTTGTAGCAGATGCCCTCAGCCGTAAATCTATGGGGAGTTTAGTACACCTAAAGCTAGGACCGCGGGAACTGGACCGAGAATTGTATCAGTTAGTTTAGCTGTCTGTATAGTAGATTCAGGAGACAGTGGAGTAGTAATTCAGAATACAACAGTATCATCATTAGTTGTGGAAGCGAATGAATAGCAGTATGAAGATCCTAATCTGGTTCAGCTTAGTGATAAGGTTAAACGAGGGGTAATAACAGATTTCCAGGTAACTGAAGATGGAGTTTTGAGATACAGGGACCGCCTCTGTGTTCCAGACACGACAGAACTTCGCCAGCAAATTATGGGCGAGGTGCATTTTTCCCGTTCTCTTCATCCAGGTTCAACAAAGATGTATCATGATATAAAAGAGATTTACTGGTGGCCAGGAATGAAAAAGGAGATAGCTGAATTTGTAGCCCAATGTCCTAACTGTTAGCAGGTGAAAACCGAACATTAGAAACCCGACGGACTAACCCAGGAGATAGCAGTGCCTATGTAGAAATGGGAGACAATTAATATGGGTTTTGTGACATATTTACCTCGTACCAGGAGTAAATTTGATTCCATTTGGGTTATTGTTGACTGATTGACGAAATCAGCTCACTTTCTGCTAGTAAGGGCTACTTTTTCAGCTAAAGATTATGCTGAACTATATATCAGAGAGATAGTTCGATTGCATGGTGTTCTATTATCGATTATTTTCAATAGAGGAGCACAGTTTACAACTAAATTTTGACAGTCCTTTCAGCAGAGCCTCAGGACGCAGGTTAATCTGAGTACGGCCTTCCATCCTCAGACAAATGGGTAGGCAGAACGTATAATTCAAATGCTCGAGGATATTTTACGAGCATGTGTGCTGGATTTTGGAGGTAGCTGGGATGAACACTTATCACTTATTGAATTTGCTTACAATAACAATTATTACTCGACAATCAAAATGGCACCTTATGAGGCCTTATATAGGCAAAATGCAGGTCCCCAGTTGCTTGGTTTGAGGTTGGAGAATCAGGGTTAATTAGGCCAGATATAATTCATCAATTAGAAGAGAAAGTAAAGCTTATCAGAGAATGTCTACTGACAGCTCAGAGCCGCCAGAAATCTTACGCTGATGTACAACATAGGAATTTGGAGTTCAATGTAAATGACTGGGTGTTTATGAAAGTCTCACTGATGAAAGGCATAATGAGATTTGGAAAAAAGGGTAAGCTCAATCCGAGGTTTATTGGGCTATATCGAATACTCCGGAGGATAGGCCATGTGGAATATGAGCTAGATTTTCCTTCAGAATTGGAATCCGTTCATCCGGTCTTCCATGTGTCGATGCTACGAAATTGCATAGAGGATCCATCCCTAGTTGTGCCGGTTTAGGATGTCCAGGTTACCGAGGAATTAGCCTATGTAGAGATTCCAGTAGCTATACTAGATCGATAGGTTCGCAGGTTGAGGACTAAAGATGTTGCCTATGTTAAAGTACTGTGGAGAAACAAGAATAGAGAGGAAATGAATTGGGAAGCTGAGGATGACATGACATCCAGATATCCTTATTTGTTCCAGATGTAGCCCAAATTATGCAGTAACGGTAAGTTATTAATTCAGTCGTTGTTTCTCAATTTGTGTTGTATGTATGGCTTAGTTGATTCTAGCCCTAATGTGAAATAGTTAGGATAGTATTATATAAAATGCCTGTACTGTGATGCGCCGCAAGTGTACGCGATCGTACAAGTAATATAGTGGCCCTTTATAAGAGCCGGATGTCGAACCCACAGGGAGTGGACCTGTTTAGCTAATTATAAAATTCAAGTTTGATATTAACTTACGAAAGTGTTGATTAAAGAAGTTTTCGATAAAGTTTAATTAAATTTAGGGGTGGTCACAGAAATACTCTGAAATAATTCAAGAAGAAACTAGATCTAAGGCCGGATAATCATGCGATACTACGCTTTGTAATGGTTTAAGTATGGAATTAACAATTGTCGTCTCACATAATTGAAATTGCATGTTCATGGTCTTTCAAGCCTCTAAACACGGCAAACTAGACTCACAACTACATCGTTGAGCGGTGATGTGAAATTCTAGTTCGTGGGCAATTCAATTACGTGGATGTGGTTTACGGGATTTATACTTTTGATTAGGGACTTTCGTACCTCTAATCATTCAACTTATGCTTTTGATTAGGGACTTTCGTACCTCTAATCATTCAACTTATGATTTTGATTAGGGAATTTCGTACCTCTAATCATTCAACTCAACTTAGCTTCAAAACTACTTCTATGAGTGGTGGAGTGACATTTCTAAGTTGTTTCATGTTATCATCCCTTTTATCAACCAAACAAGACAAATTAGGTATAATTTCTTATCCTAACCGCGAATCATATCAAAAGATATGAACATGCTCCCTACATTCTCATGTTCTTGCCTAGGTTTTCTTTCTCAAGCTTTTGCCTAGGTTTAACGTGTGTGTTTTCATGGTGATCAATCATAAAAAAACCATAATTAAGAATGTAAGACAAAACAACAATTACTAACTTAAAACCAAAACAAAATCATGTATTCACAATCATACCATGTGGCCTCAACCCTAGAGGAAGGGTTCTAGCCACTGAAGTTCATACAATTACTAGAAAACATAATTAAATTAACGTACTTACAAGAATAGGTAGAAGAGAAGAGGAAATTGATTAACCCTAGGGGAGTTCTCCCACTTCTCCCTTCACTCCATGGCAGTTTTTCAAAAATAAATCGTGACTAAATGTTTTTAGGAGCTAAGGGACCTATTTATAGTAAATGAGAATTGTACAAAATTATTCCCGGCATGAAATAGCTCCATGGCACGGAGGTTTTCGTGCCAATATGGCTCCGTGACACGAAGGCATCGCGGATGCATACTAGAAAACTCATAAAACCGTCACCAGGTAGCCCCCTGCCGCATTGGCAGCGTGGTACGCTGCTTGTCCAGCGCGTTAGGGGTCGTGACATGCCCTTGGCCGCGTAGCCTGCCTGCCATGGCACGTTGCCAACACGCAGGTGGGCTGTTTCGCGGATCTTCCTTGCCGACGTTCGCGTTTTACTTCCGATTCCATGCCTCCACTTCACCAACTCATGGATTAGTTCCTCTAATTCATTTTAAACCTACAAAAACAAGAACTAATCATGTGGGTTAATATATATATTCACATTTACATAAAATTACATGAGAATGTATATAAATAAGTAGATAAACAAGACAAAACTAAGTTATAAAGCATCACTCAGGAATGCTATTCTGCCCGAGATCACCTACCCCACACTTAAAGCCTTGTTCGTCCTCGAACAACCCTTAAACATCTCATGTAAATGAAGATTTCCCACATAGTTAATTTAACAAGATAATTCAAGCTACGACTATAATGATTATTTAAGATAGCAAGTTAAAAATAGAGCATGCACGATTTAATCATTGAAATGAAATACAATTATGTTAAGACTTCCTAACCTCAAGAATCGACTCTCAATCCTGGCAAACTCATGCAAATCAACCGATCATGAAATCTGACATGAATGTTATCTCTCATTAAACATGTGCCCTCACAACACAAGAGAGTTACCCATTTTTACTCACAAAATTTTCAAATCACAACATGTATGGGTATATGAATAAAATTACGCTCACTCTCTCAAAGAATTCACATGCATCATGTAATGAACCATAATCTTGCCCTTAATGTTTTACTCCACTAATTTAAATGTGTGAACGTAAGATAAAGTAGGACCTAATGGGTTGTAATGTAAGCTAAGGGACGGGTAGGTACTATTCTGGCGAGTAATAGTGGCTACCTTCCCCAAGCGCTTTAATAATTTCAACCTTTATTAAGGACGTCTCTTTTCTTAATTCCTCCTCATTCTTTTCACTCTTGAATTTTCTCTTCTTGTTCACATTTCTTTAAGAACACACAACTTATTAGTATGGGGTACTTATGCAACTTTTTCATTCATTTATTTTCTTACTCCCTACTACTAATCAAGCGTTTTCAAACAAGTGCACCCTTGACCTTTCTCTACTTTTACAACTGCTACTTTTCCTTGTTTTTCATGCTTCTCACTCCTTCACTCTTTGGAATTTTTCACTTAAGCGCTTAGGGGTTTTGAATCAACTTCAAGTGTAATGAAAGAAAAAGGATTAAGCTTATGTTGTAGCTATCAAAGAATAGGCTTAAGGCTCAATGGAGCTCACTAGGATTCAACATTCAAGGTAGGTAAAGAGAGGGCTAAAAATTAAGTTCATTCAAAGAAATGCCTAAATCATCTCCTACAGCCCACATCCTTTATTTCGTTTTATATACACACCAGGCAAGTTCTAGACATTCCACAATAGCACAGAGTATTAGAAAAACTTACACTCACAGCACATGCTCAATTCAAGACACATTCAGCAGACTCTTACTCAGCTAATCACAAGAATTCAAAAATAAGCTTCAATCACATCGAGTCAAATTCAAGAGCTTAGGTGTCTTAAACAATGTTATACACTTCTTACATGCTTTAACACTAACCACACTTGTATCTTACAATCATGTACAACACATAACAAGACATCAAGCCATCAATTAGCTACGGGTTCAAAAACTAAAACCTATTGACTAATTTTCCTCAAGATGGTCGTACCCAATCCATCGTCGGAAACAGTCCCTAACTATGACTAAAAAAACTATATACAGACAAAGAAAATTTTTATTCTTCAGTTCAAAGACCACCCCGTCAGAAAAGAACCGAAAAGAAAAACCAACAGGTGATGAAGTCATGCTTAATTCAAAAATTTTCTTTCAATATTTCTTCCAAGCACTAATTCACCAAAAATCATTAAGCACAAAAAATTTTAAAATTTTCTCACTCCACACTTGAATCATGCTATGTCCCCATAACATCAAATTAAAATTAAACGGGATGAGAAATACTCCCTGAGGCCTCTAGGCCTAGCTAACAACATGCTCTTCTTCAAATTTGCACAAGTGGGTGTTTGACCCCACACTTTCTCTCTTCCATGCTTTTTTGCTTCCTCCTCCAAGGGTACTCAGACTTCCCCTCCATCTATGCTTAACTTTCCACCAAAATAACACAAGATGAAAAATAAATAAAATCAACACAAATGCAAGAAATTAAAATGGTACCCATGGTACCCTTGGGTTGCCTCCCAAGCAGCACCTAATTTTACGTCGCGACAAGACGTATCAAGTTTCACAACTTTTTCCTCCACCTTGAGGATATGAATCTCACCCCTAATTTTTTCTATAGTTTCCTCTTATGATCCAGGGGTGGTGGTGAAAAAATGAAAGGATCAAGCAGTAGATGTCTCCTTTTGCACTTGTTGGCCCTTAAGTAAGTGAAGTCATTGTGTCTCTCCGAGTCAGCAAATTTCAGAATATACGGGGCTTGGTCCTCCTCTAGAGATTTCTCTATAAGCTTGGAAGACTCTATTTCTCGGTTGTCAACCAAACTTAATGTCGAAAAATGCTTCGAGTGGGGTACAATACTCCTCAACTCTGAAACTGCATCGTTCTTGACCTCCTTACTTGTATACACCTTCTCTGCATCAACATCTATCTCTCCATTAATGTCAAATGGGGGATACTCTATCTCTTCTTCCATGAACGGATTTTCCATATGTGTGAGACTATCACGGGTTCTATCAAGAGCTTCTAATTGTTGAGCTTCTTCCAAGAACTCACCCTTTTCTTCTCCTTGTAATCCCTCTTGAGTATTGCATAAAATCGTTACTTGCAAATCAGCGCAAGCTTCAGCCTCAACCATCATCTCCGTGATCTTGGCACTTATCATTTTCCCTAATACTTCCATCTGCTCCCTCATTGCTTCTGTCTGCTCAAGGACCTATTTCAACATGTTTTCTATTTGAGCTTGGTGTTCCAAGTCCTTATTTTCATCATTCATGTACTCATCAAAAACAACAGAAGGATCATAGTAGGGGCTTGGGGGAGGGGAGTATGCATTCGGACTGCCATCCCAATGGCCATCTTGACCACCACATATATTACAAGTGTTACAGTTTTTCCACAAGTGGGGTCCTCCACAATTCAGACAGGACTCACCAAAATATGAGTATCCACCATTCAACCCATTTGGGTTCCATGATGTTGTCAAGAAGGGAATCAGACTAAAAACTAAAAATAAAATAAATCTAAAACTAATAAAGAAAATTTTTTCAACACTTAAGAAAATTTAAAAATCACACAGAAATAGACAAATTCACTAAACTTCGCCGAGTCCCCCGCAACGGCGCCAAAAACTTGATGCCCCGCAAGTGTACGCGGTTGTACAAGTAATATAGTGGCCCTTTTTAAGAGTCGGATGTCGAACCCATAGGGACTGGACCTATTTAGCTAATTATCAAATTCAAGTGTGATATTAACTTTCGCAAGGGTTGATTAAAGAAGTTTTGGATAAAGTCTAATTAAATTAGGGGTGGTCACAGAAATACTCTTAAATAACTCAAGAAGAAACTAGAGCTAAGACCGGATAATCATGCGATACTACGCTTTGTAATGGTTTAAGTATGGAATTAACAATTGTCGTCTCACATAATTGAAATTGCATGTTCATGGTCATTCGAGCCTCTAAACACGGCAAACTAGCCTCACAACTACATCGTTGAGCGGTGATGTGACATTCTAGTTCGTGGGCAATTCAATTACGTGGATGTGGTTTATGGGATTTATGCTTTTGATTAGGGACTTTCGTACCTCTAATCATTCAACTTAAGCTTTTGATTAGAGACTTTTGTACCTCTAATCATTCAACTCAACTTAGCTTCACAACTACTTCTACGAGTGGTGGAGTGACATTTCTAAGTTGTTTCATGTTATCATCCTGTTTTATCAACCAAACAAGGCAAATTAGGTATAATTTCTTATCCTAACCGCGAATCATATCAAAAGATATGAACTTGCTCCCTACATTCTCATGTTCTTGCCTAGGTTTTCTTTCTCAAGCTTTTGCCTAGGTGTAACGTGTGTGTTTTCATGGTGATCAATCATTAAAACAACCATATTAAGAATGTAAGACAAAACAACAATTACTAACTTAAAACAAAAACAAAATCATGTATTCACAATCATACCATGTGGCCTCAATCTTAGAGGAAGGGTTCTAGCCACTCAAGTTCATACAATTACTAGAAAACATAATTAAAGTAACGTACTTACAAGAACAGGTAGAAGAGAAGATGAAATTGATGAACCCTAGGTGAGTTCTCCCACTTCTCCCTTCACTCCTTGGCAGTTTTTCAGAAATAAATCGTGACTAAATGTTTTTAGGAGCTAAGGGACCTATTTATAGTAAATGAGAATTGTACAAAATTATGCCTGACATGAAATAGCTCCGTGGCACAGAGGTTATCATGCCAATATGCCTCCGTGACACGGAGGCATCGCGAATGCATACTGGAAAACTCATAAAACCGTCGCCATCATGGCACGCTGCTTGCGCAGCGTGTTAGGGACCGTGACACGCCCTTGGTCGCATAGCCTTCCTGCCTTGGCACGTTGCCAATGCGCAGGTGGGCTGTTTCGCGCATTGTCCTTGTCGACGTTCGCGTTTTACTTTCGATTCCTTGCCTCCACTTCACCAACTCATGGATTAGTTCCTCTAATTCATTTTAAACCTACAAAAACAAGAACTAATCATGTTGGTTAGTATATATATTCACATTTACATAAAATTACATGAGAATGTATATAAATAATTAGATAAACAAGACAAAACTAAGTTATAAAGCATCACTCGGGCATGCTATTCTGCCCGAGATCACCTACCCCACATTTAAAGCCTTGTTCGTCCTCGAACAACCCTTTTACATCTCATGTAAATGAAGACTCCCACATAGTTAATTTAATAAGATAATTCAAGCTACGGCTATAATGATTATTTAAGATAGCAAGTTAAAAATAGAGCATGCACGATTTAATCATTGAAATGAAATACAATTATGTTAAGACTTCCTAACCTCAAGAATCGACTCTCAATCTTGGCAAACTCATGCAAATCAACCGATCAAGAAATCCGACATGAATGTTATCTCTCATTAAACATGTGCCCTCACAACACAAAAGAGTTACCCATTTTTACTCAAAAAAATTTCAAATCACAACATGTATGGGTATATGAATAAAATTACGCTCACTCTCTCAAAGAATTCACATGCATCATGTAGTGAACTATAATCTTGCCCTTAGTGTTTTAGTCCACTAATTTAAGGATGTATGAATGTAAGATCAAGTAGGACATAATGGGTTGTAATTTAAGCTAAGGGACGGGTAGGTACTATTCTGGCCAGTAATAGTGGCTATCTTCCCCAAGCGCTTTAATAACTTCAACCTTCATTAAGGACATCTCTTTTTTTACTTCCTCCTCATTCTTTTCACTTTTGAATTTTCTCTTCTTGTTCCCATTTCTTTAAGCACACTCAGCTTATTAGTAAGGGGTACGTATGCAACTTTTTCATTTATTTATTTTCTTACTCCCTACTACTAATCAAGCGTTTTCAAACAAGTGCACCCTTGACCTTTCTCTACTTTTACAACTGCTACTATTCCTTCTTTTTCATGATCATCACTCCTTCACACTTATGAATTTTTCACTTAAGCGCTTAGGAGTTTTGGATCAACTTCAAGGCTAATGAAAGAAAAAGGATTAAGCTTATGTTGTAGCTATCAAAGAATAGGCTTAAGGCTCAATGGAGCTCACAAGGATTCAACATTCAAAGTAGGTAAAGTGAGGGATAAAAATTAGGTTCATTCAAAGAAATGCCTAAATCATCTCCTACAGTCCACATCCTTCATTTCGTTTTATATACACACCAGGCAAGTTCTAGACATTCCCCAATAGCACGGAGTATTCAAAAAACTTACACTCACAACACATGCTCAATTCAAGACACATTCAGTAGACTCTTACTCAGCTAATCACAAGAATTCAAAAATAAGCTTCAATCACATCGAGTCAAATTCAAGAGCTTAGGTGTCTCAAACAAAGTTATACACTTCTTACATGCTTCAACACTAACCATACTTGTATCTTACAATCATGTATAGCACATAACAAGACATCAAGCCATCAATTAGCTATGGGTTCAAAAAGCAAAACCTATTGACAAATTTTCCTCAAGACGGTCGTCATCCATCTATCATCAGAAACAGTCCCTAACTATGACTAAAAACACTATATACAGACAAAGAAAATTTTTATTCTTCGGTTCAAAGAACCCATCACCAGAAAAGAACAGAAAAGAAAAATCAACGGGTGATGAAGTCATGCTTAATTCAAAAATTTTCTTTTAATATTTCTTCCAAGCACTAATTCACCAAAAATCATTAAGCACAAAAAATTTCAAATTTTTCTCACCCCACACTTGAATCATGCTATGTCCCCATAGCATCAAATTAAAATTAAACAAGATGAGAAATACACCCTGAGGCCTCTAGGCCCAGCCAACAACATGCTCTTCTTCAAATTTGCACAAGTGGGTGTTTGACCCCATGCTTTATCTCTTCCAAGTGTTGATATTAACTTTCGCAAGTGTTGATTAAATAAGTTTCAATAAAGTCTAATTAAATTTAGGGGTGGCCACAGAAATACTCTAAAATAATTCAAGAAGCAACTAGAGCTGAGGCCGGATAATCATGTGATACTACGCTTTGTAATGGTTTAAGTATGGAATTAACGATTGTCATCTCACATAATTGAAATTGCATGTTCATGGTCTTTCGAGCCTCTAAACATGACAAACTAGCCTCACAACTACATCATTGTGCGGTGATGTGACATTCTAGTTCATGTGCAATTCAATTACGTGGATGTGGTTTACGAGATTTATCCTTTTGATTAGGGACTTTCGTACCTCTAATCATTCAACTTATGCTTTTGATTAGGGACTTTTGTACCTCTAATCATTCAACTCAACTTAGCTTCACAACTACTTCTACGAGTGGTAGAGTGACATTTCTAAGTTGTTTCATGTTGTCATCCCATTTTATCAACCAAACAAGGAAAATTAGGTATAATTTCTTATCCTAACTGCGAATCATATCAAAAGATACGAACATGCTCCCTACATTCTCATGTTCTTGCCTAGGTTTTCTTTCTCAAGATTTTGCCTAGGTGTAACGTGTGTGTTTTCATGGTGATCAATCATAAAAACAACCATAATTAAGAATGTTAGACAAAAGAACAATTACTATCTTAAAACCAAAACAAAATCATGTATTCACAATCATACCATGTGGCCTCAACCCTAGAGGAAGGGTTCTAGCCACTCAAGTTCATAGAATTATTAGAAAACATAATTAAAGTAACGTACTCACAAGAATAGGTAGAAGAGAAGATGAAATTGATTAACCCTAGGTAAGTTCTCCTAATTCTCCCTTCACTCCTTGGCAGTTTTTCAGAAATAAATCGTGACTAAATGTTTTTAGGAGCTAAGGGACCGATTTATAGTAAATGAGAATTGTACAAAATTATGCTCGACATGAAATAGCTCTGTGGAATGGAGGTTATGGCGCCAATATTCCTCTGTGACATGGAGGCATCGCAGATGCTTACTTGAAAACTCATAAAACCGTCGCCAGGCATCCCCCTACCGCGTTGGCAGCGTGGCACACTGCTTGTGCAGCACGTTAGGGGCCGTGATACACCCTTGGTCGCGCAGCCTGCCTTCCGTGGCACGTTGCCAACGTGCAAGTGGGCTGTTTCGCACATCCTCCTTGCCGACGTTCGCGTTTTACTTCCGATTCCATGCCTCCACTTCACCAATTCATGGATTAGTTCCTCTAATTCATTTTAAACCTACAAAAACAAGAACTAATCATGTTGGTTAGTTTATATATTCACATTTATATAAAATTACATGAGAATGTATATAAATAAGTAGATAAACAAGACAAAACTAAGTTATAAAGCATCAAGCGGGCATGCTATTCTGCCCGAGATCATACTGGACTTTTCTGCGTTTCAGGATTTTCAGATAGTCCATATTACATGGGAAACTCTGCCGAAATTTTACCAGAATAAGTAGTTGTAAGAGTTAAGGTTCCTGTAAGCTGAAGTTAACATTCGAGGACGAATGTTCTTAAGCTTAAAGATCAGACCCTGGAGTTGAAATGGCATAAAAGTGAAAATTTTGCAGCAGACTCAGAACGAGTCATGAGGAGACTCGTGAGACCAACCCACGAGTCATGATGTGACTCGTGGGGGAGGCCATAGAATGAATTTGAAGGCTTGAGAAGATAAGACCCTACGGGCATGACCATGACTCATGGGGCTTGGGTCAGCTTTGGGTAGGGGAAATAAAGAAGAAAAAGAAAAAAAGGCAGTTGACATCACGGAAGGTCTCTACGAATTGTGGTCAGCCCCACGATTTGTGGGGTGAGTCATGATCAGGCATGAAGTTAATTTTGTTAAGGCAAGATGTGTACATCACGAATGGTGACCACGAGTTGTGGTCACCAGTAATGTGTCGTTAGATGAACCCAGAAGATCAGATGAGGCCGTGCACTTAACGGGCGACTCCACGAGTCATGACCCTCAGCAACGAGTCGTTAGGTCCTCCGTTAGGACCACCTGGCAGTTATTTTTTGCTAAATTAGTAAGGGTTTTCCATAATTCCTAAGTTCCCTAAACTACAATGTTTTTGGGTTATGAATAGTGTCTTTTAAAGGGGTTGAGTTCATTTTAGGCCTCATTTATTCATGCATGCAAGATAGAAAACTTGAGAGGGTGATCAAGCTTAGCATTCATCAATTTCTTTTCAATTTTCTCTTGGGCATTCAAAGAAGTGTTAGTATCAGCTATCATTAGGTATGTAGGGTTATGAATGGGTGATTTCTTTCACATCTATGCCCAATGGCTCTCTAAAGTGTGAAATTCCTATGTCTAATCTATGGGGTTTTAACCCAAATGCATGAATCTTCTATATCTATACATGGGTATGATTTGATTATGATTCTATTATCGCATTATGAAGCATGGGAAATTTTTATAATTGTTTTTAGTTTAAAATCATGTTTCTAGCTTTATGAATTTAAAAGCCCATTGATGAAATATTCATAAAAGATGAGATTCATGATAAATGCATGATGAGGATGAGATATTATGATGAAAAGCATGTTCTAAAGCTACCCCTATTTATAATGATGTTTTTGATATGAATTGAGTATTATCAAGCATGATAAAGCTCAGGGAAATGCCCACATGTTAAGTATGAATGATGATTTTTCCAAATTAATCTTACCACATTGTTTTGGAGTGAAGACTCCCAATTATATTCTTATCTTGTGGTATGTTTTAAGTTAAGTCTTCCTATTCATAGCTTACCACATGGTTTTGGAGAGAATGCTCCTAATTATGTTTTCCGCTTGTGGTATGTTTTGAACTAAAGCTTCTCATATGCACAATTTCATATTTGAGATGTATTTGATTATTGAGCCTCATCAATAGACGATGTTGAGCTTCATTATATACGATGTATAGCATGTGAATGTTTTTAAAAGTAGTGTCTAACACCGAGTAGGCTAAAGGTCGATCACCCTATGCCTCAGAACTACGCGCCAACGTAGGTTGATACTATTATATATATTACTTCGGGACCTCCCTTGTGAGCTATCCCCAGCCCTAATGGCCCGTGAGCTTGATATCGATATCATGGTATCATCCCTAGCCCTGGCAAGGCTTTGGATGAATCTACCCACTTGAGTGTGATAGTTGGAACCACATAAGCTCTATCGTGGTATGTTGGTTAAAAGACGAGTCTCCCACTGTTCGTCATGATTTCAAATGTGCATATTCATTACTCATGAGATTTATATAAATGCATATTCTAAAGCAGGTTTGACTCAATGTTCAAATTTACTTATAAATGTCAGAATTCAACTCTTAATCGATTCAGTTATGATGTATGAAGTTATGTTATGTCATGTTATGAAGAGATCATGGTTTCAGAAAGAATGCATGCAAACCTTACTCTCAGATTCTTAATGTTTATGTTTACATTATGCATTGTCTTTAAATGATTTTAATTACTTTAACAGTTTTATTTACCTTGCATAATCGGTACATTCCACGTAATGACCACATACTTTCTATGTTGTATCATTTCATGATATAGAACCCCGCTCTCAAGTTCAACCCCACTCGTAGTCAACTTATCAGAGTTAGCATTCTTGTTGTGGGTGAGTCCTTATCTCCCGAGGACTAGACTATTCACCTTTTCTTTATGTATTTCAATTTCATCTTGTTGAGTTAGTTGGGGTCTTGTCCCATCAACTCGTCATGTTTAGAGGCTTTTCCGACATATGTATGTATTCATCTTCCAATTTCATATTCTAATGTTATATTAAAGTTAGACTTCTGCTATGAGTATATTGTTGATTATTCAGTTTCTTGATTGAGTTAGATGTGTGCTTATGCCATGGGTCTACTGGGCTCCTTGCCTCGTGTTACGATCCGGGCCTCCATTCGGGTCGTAACACTCATGGCTCTCGGTACTCTATCCATCCAGGTGCCACCAAGATGTACCATGATCTACGAGAAGTCTGTTGATGGAATGACATGAAGAAGGACATAGCGGAGTTTGTGGCTAAGTGTTTGAATTGCCAACAAGTGAAGGTTGAGTATTAGAGACCTGAGGGTATGCTTTAGGATTTTAGCATTCCAACTTGAAAGTGGGAAGTGATCAATATGGATTTCATTATAGGCTTGACTCATGCCCGCTGTTAGTATGACTCTATATGGGTGATTCTGGATAGGTTGACAAAATCAACTCATTTTTTACTGGTCAAAATTACCGATTCAGCCGAGGATTATACTAGATTGTGCATTCAGGAGTTAATTCGATTGCATGGAGTCCTTTTGTCCATCATATCAAATAGGGGTACTCAATTCACCTCTCAATTTTGGAGATCATTTCAAGAGGGACTTATGCTCGGATAAAGCTTAGCACAACTTTTCACACGCAGATAGATAGGACAAGCGGACCATTCAGACTCTTGAGGACATGTTGAAAATGTGTATGATTGATTTAAAACATTGTTGGGATGATTACTTGCCTCTCATCTAGTTTTCCTACAATAACAATTATCACTCCAGTATTCAAATGGCTCCATTTGAGGCTCTTTATGGGTGGAGGTGTAGATCACCTGTTGGATGGTTTGATGTAGGTGAGGCTATGTTGATAGGGCCAGATTCAGTTTAGGAAGTGATGGAGAAAGTTAATCTTATCAGAGAAAGGCTGAAAACAACTCAGAGTCATCAAAAATCATATGCGGATGTTAGACAGAGAGAGCTTGAGTTTGAGGTTGATGATTGGGGGTTTCTGAAGGTGTCTCCCATGAAGGAAGTGATGAGGTTCAGAAAGAAAGGGAATCTTAGTCCCCAATATTGTTACACCTCGTAAAAGCTAATGATTAGTAAGTGTACGCTTGGATTCATGATTTATAAAGAGAGTACGACGTGTGTAGAGAAGCCTCGGAAGCGGGGTCAGGCGAGGTGAGATCGCGAAAGGCCAGCGCGATGCGCTAGCCAGCAGGGCACTGGCCAGCGCGGCGCGCCAGCACGCTGGTGCTATGAGGGGTATGACGCGGGGCTGGTTTTGTGCCTTGGGCAGCACGTGGCACCCCCCTGCCACCGCCTTAGCTTATATATAAGGCCCTTCTTACCATTGTAGATCATTTTCCATAGAACACATTCGGCCAAAGTAGGAGGGAAATGAAGGTTTCGATTAATTTTCGTCCAATTATGCTATTAAACGCGGTCCGAATCAAAATTAACTTCAGGTATCGAGTTGTAAGCTCCCAGGGAGCATTACTACGGAGTTATTTTCCTGAAATTCGCTTGGAAAATCGTAACCCCAAAGTTGTTAGAATTGCTCCAAACTAATTTTTAAATGATCACAGGCATCAAGTAAGCATTTCTCCCTTCTGAACCCTCGGGAAATTATAGGTTTTCGGCTATATTTTACGTAGTTGAATTATAGTCGCTATTAATATCAAAAGTTATCATTTTAAGTTGAATTTGGTATTGAAATTAGTCTCTTTCTCCCAGTATTATGGTTATAGTTCAAAAGAGCTGACGAATACAAGTTGAAACTCAACAGATAATCGGGAACCAGTGAGCTATGTTAAGGCAAATTCCTTTGGCAATTTAGTTTCTATAGTATTATAATATGATGAATCCCAATAAGAAAGCCAGAAATCTTGTCGTTGTGAATAACTGTTGTTGTTAGCTGAGATCGGTACTTATGTTTAGTTTGGGATTGACTTTTCCCTGTATAGCCTCCCATAACCAACCCAGGGTTACTAGCTGTATCGTTGCCCTCTAGGGGCTAGATGACGTCGCTCCAAGGAGCAGTATACCATCCGCAAGGGAAGAAGATGAGGTCCGAGGACCTTATACATTCCATTCCATGGCTGGACTATTTATATATCATATTAGCACTGTACCACCATCGAGCCTGGTGCCCGGGGTACAGACAACAGGAGTCTACCGGATTCAGACACAACTAGAATTTAGGAGTCGAGCGGGCTTAGTTGCAAACCCAGGGGACTGGTAGGTTGGCTATATTTATTGGTTGAATCATTTAGACCTTGTTAGGGGTATAAAGATTGAAGTGTACTCTCCAGGCTTATGGGGGCCCCGAGTGGGTAATTCTGTGTTGGTTGTACCTTCCGGCTTATGGGGGCCAGGTAAGGTTCTTGTTTGCACTATTTATTGTTAGATTAGAAAGAAGGAAGTTAAGTTATTTAGGTTATACCTCTATCTCTTTCACTTAGTTACTTTCAGTTTCATCTTAAGTTTATTTCAGTATTTCCTGTTATTGCCTTACATATTCGGTACATGTTGTACTGACGCCCATCTTGGGGCATTGCATTACTTGCTTGCAGGTGCGGATAGACATGGATCAGGGCCTTCTTAGCTTTCAGCTAGGGTCTGCAATACAGTTAGCTCCCCTCTTCCGGAGCTGATTAGTTAGAAGGTTTGTCCTTTTGATTGTATAGTATGGGTAGGTCGAGGCCCTATCTTGACCAATGTTCTACTCCTAGAGACTTGCAGACTTACAGATTTCCTATGGTTAGTTTTTTGTTGGCCATGTGGGGCCTATATATGTTTTATTTCATGTGATGGCTGTCTAGGGCATTGTTTGTCTGTTAAATAGTGGCCTTGTCGGCTATAGTATAGTTATAGTTGCTTGATTTTCATTTCAGTTAAAACTAGACAGCATGATGGTCTTGTCGGCCAGATAGAACTCCCTTCTATTGCTTGTTATTGAGTAGCTGTTTTCATTTACAGGTGGCTATATGGCCTCTTCGGCCAGAGGCTGTATTTACAGCTGATATATAGCTCGTTGTTTTCTTGAATTAGGCTGCAAGCATGCACTAGACGTGCATAGGCCTATCCAGGTCAGTCAGATTTCAGTGTGGCACTAGGTGCCAGTCATGCCTCCCAAGGTGGGGCGTGACAAATATGTTGGCCCTTATAGGATTCTAAGGCAAGTTGGTAAGGTGGCATATGAGTTGGAGCTACCAGCGGAGTTAGCTTTGGTGCATCCAGTTTTCTATGTATCTCTATTGAAGAAGTGTGTTGGTGACCCATCCTTAGTTATTTCGGTGGAGTGCATAGGTGTGAAGGATAGCCTTACCTAGGAGGAGGTTCCGGTTGAGATCCTTGACCATTAGGTCTAAAAGTTGAGGAACAAGGAATTAGCTTCAGTAAAGGTTTTATGGAAGAATCAGCTTGTTGAAGGAGCTACATAAGAAGCCGAAGAAGATATGATAGCTAGATACCCGCATCTTTTCCCTTCGGATTCAGTTCAAGCATGAGGTACCCGTTTTGTCCATAGTACTCTATTCAGTTTGATGTCAAGATTATGTCTCTAAGTTTCTCTCATGTTATTGCATGCATGTATGTTTCATGAATTCAATTCAGTCATGTATCTTAGTCCGGAGTCAATTACTCCACTAATTTTTCAACTTTGATTGTTCAGTTTTGGGATTGCAGTTCTTTCCCTAGCATTTCAGTATGCCGAAATTTACATTTGAGGACGAATGTTCCCAAGGGGGAGATAATGTAACATCCAAAAAGTCCCTACGATCAAACCCTAAGATGTAGTAGGTTCAGTAGAAAATTTTACATTTTTTCCCTCGGAACAACTCTTGGTATGAGTTGTTGTTCCTTGGTACGGGTTGTAGGAGGCAGTCGTGGTGAGCCAGCAGTGGTCCTAAGCCAATGGTAACGACTCGTTGAACTAGTCATAGGTTGAAGTAATAGGTCGTTGTCAGGATTCATGGTAAGCTACTGATTGTCAGATTTTGGACCTACGAGTCAAGTTACGACAAGTCGTGTGATGTAATGGGTCATAGTATTTATTGAAGTGGCTGGCTTGGGGGAATTGATGGGTCATGGTATGACTCATTGTAGGGAACAACGAGTTGTATGCAATTGTGGGATGGAGACCCTAACCACGAGTCACGGTACGACTCGTTGTAGGAAACAATGAGTCGGTGTGGGGCCTGTCATTTGAGAAACAGTAAGCATGGAAAATATAATCAGCTAGCAATGAGAGGAAAACACATGCCATTTGATAATGCTCAAACCACACCTCTTACTGAAGTGAGAAGCGGACATTGTCAATAAAGAACCCAACTAGAGGTTGGGGTTGAACCCACAGTGAATTGGGAGACTGGATTATAGTCGGTAACTGAACTTATAAGATAGTTACTTCAAAATAGGGGGATTCTAAAGAAAATCAATGATAAAAGAAGATATCAAAATTCTGATGTTAAGTCAATATCAAAGGATAACTAGGGTTTGTGTTCCCCGTGGGTTCAAAACTGCTTCGGGTATACACTCGTGATTATCACCAATACTTATATAACTGATAACTTAGGTTCATTCAAACGACCGACTAGTCCCTATTGAATGACTATACTCAATTACTCGACCAAGTCTCATGAGCGGTTTCAAACTATCCATTATCACTAAGTTCCATATTTAACTATCCTACGACCACAACTTAAGTTAATACAATGATCATCAAGATCAAGGTGTTACACCCCGTAAGTTTCTAACATTTAATCGGTATATTCATATGTTAGTTGAGAGTTTTAGAGTGCCATACGTACGAGGAAAGGGCCCGGCGAAAGGCCGAACGAGTGCCAAGTCGGGATTTCGCGAGAGGAGGCTAAACCAAGCGTCCCAGAGGGGAAAAGTGGCACGGAGCTGCTCCTCCGCGTTAGCTAACGTGGCACGGAACAGAATCAGTGCGTTGGGCAGAGTGCCACGTTGCCTTGTCTTCTACCTCAAGTATACAAAGGCCTCACACTTAGAAGTTAGATTATTTTTCATTTATCCTCAGCCAACAGAGGTAAGAACAAAGGAGAACATTGGGAAATCATCCGATTCCACCGCTTAACGCCATCCAAATCTAAATTAACTCCGGGTAGTGAAGTATAAGGCTGTAGAGAGCATCACTGCGGAGTTATTTTCATAAAATACGCCCGACAAATTGTCGTCCTACCAAGCAAGAGTTGGTGGAATTGCTTCAAACTAGTGTCAATATGATCACAGGATTAAAGTAACTATTTCTCCCTTCTAGATTCCCAAGAAATTATGAGTTTTTGATCGTTTTTTGATAAGTTGAAGTGTAGTCAATATAAATATATATAAGTTATTGTTTTCTTCAAATTTAGTAACAAAGTTGGCCCTATTCTTCCATTAATATGATTAAAGTTGAGAAGGACAGTTGAACAAGAGCTGATACTCATCAGTTAGTCAGAAAACAACGAAAGAGGCATGTAAGGCTTAACTCTTGGCAAGTATCCTTGTCATACAGTGTTACGACTTATGTTCTCGAATAGAAATAATGATCTCAGATGTTGCAGATGGTTGCTACCATTAGATTGTAATTCGATATATTGTAATTAACGGTTATTGATATACACATATAAATATAAGATATGTTGTGAGTAGCTGCTAATAGGGATTATAGTTAAATAAATTCTAGTTAGCTGTTAGAAAACATATACAGATCGTACTGCAGGACCCCTGGCTAAAAGGAAGCAGGTTAAATGTGATTCACGTTATGAACGCTATAGAAACTCTTTTAGTTCGCAGTTTATTATAATGGTAGACTTATATGTTTGTTGCCAGGCCTAGACTTTAGAAGCTCGTAAGAGTTATTATCCTGAATCAGTTGGTTAAACAGTATGGGCGCAGTTAGGCTGTCTAACATCCAGTTGGCGCCTGTATTGGTAGGAAAGCATCCCTAGAGGTTATTGACGTTACCGCATGTAACAGAACCAGAAATAGAGACAAAATAGGTATATTCTAGAGTTAGGGACACTAGGGTTCTCTAGTGTATTGAGTGATCACCCGCCATCCCTTTAGCATTGTCAGTGATTGTCAGTCTTAGTTGACCTAACAGTTATCATGTAGGACGCCAGCAAGCCAGCCTAGTCGTCCAAGTCAAATAAATCATGGGTACCCCAAGAAGGGGTCCACATCAGTAGCCAGTGATGGGCCAGCACCCTAGCCAGTTCTTATAACGTATTCAGGTATAGAGTGTTAGGAGAGAGAGCCAGGCCTATAGTTGATGAATTAGAAGAATAAAGTAGTTAGCTATCCATAACCCCATAGTTACTCATGAGCTATAAATGTCCGAGCAGGACATTCAGAGTATTGGGAGGCCACTTCAGACCTCGCTTTATTCATCCCAGACTATTAGAGACCATGATCACTATCAGGATCCTCTGATCAAATATGGGCACATGGCGTGCCTGCTGAAAGCCATACAGATTATCCTAGAAGCGAGTAGCATTAGCATGAGGCCTAGAAGGGGAGATATGCTTTCTTTATACAGATAGATTGATGTGTCAGTATAGCACCTGGGTTAGGGTTGCTCTCTGTTAGAAGCCTTCCATGAGCGTCCCAAGGTTAATAACTATGTCGCTCGCCCGCCAGGGGCGAGGATACGTTGCTCTACGGAGCGCATGCCATCCTCAAGGGAAGAAGATGGGGATCCAGATCCTCATATTGTTGTGGTTGGCCTTATACACACCCCCGCCGAGCGTTTACGCCCGGGGTGTAGAGATCAGGAGTCCTCCGGACTCAGAAACAATATAGTTCTGGGGCCAAGCGGACCTAGTTATAGATCCAGGGGACTGGTAGGTTGACTACAGTACCAGTAGAGTTGTAGAAACTGAGTAGGGGTATATAGATTGGGATGTGCTAGCCAGGACTTATGGGCGGCCTGAACGAGTTATTCTATGCTGATTGTACCTCCTGCCTTATGGGGGCCAGGTGGGGTTCTTATATGAATTCTTGTCTGCTAGCTGTTGAGTATAAATGTATAAGTATGTAGTCTTAGCTTATGTACATGTGTGTCAGTTAGATGCAGATTATGAATCAACAGGTGTAAAGGTTAATCTTTCGGCTCTTCTTTTTATTTACTTCTAGTCCTATTCAGCTTATCTATTGCCTTATATACTCGGTACATATTGTACTGACTCCCTTCCCGAGGCGCTACATTACTTGCCTGCTGGTACAGATAGACGAGGAGCAGGTCACCCGTAGTTCCAGTAAGCCGTACAGAACCGTCAGCTCTCTTCTTCCGGGGCTGGTGTGATAGATGTTTATTCCTTTTGTTTGTACGGTATGGGTAGGTTAGGGCCCTATCCCGACCATCTTATTACTCCTAGAGGCTTGCAGATTGTGTTACTCCCCTGTGTTTTAGATTATGTGTGTTGGCCATGTGGGACCCTGTTTAGCTATTGATTGGCGGCCTTGTTGGCCCGTATAGAGCTCCCTATGATTATTTGTCTCTGGTTAGCTGTTTACTTTCATAGGGGCTATAGGCCTTGTCGGCCGGGGGTTGTATTTATAGCCGCTATATAGCCCGTTGTTTTCTTTATTCTAGAGATAGAGTCAGCCCTGCACCAGAGGTGCTTAGGCTTAGTCAGCTCAGCAGTTCAGATCCTAGTAGGGCACCAGATGCCAGTCATGCCTCCCAAGGTGGTGCGTGACAAACTTAGTATCAGAGCAGTTTGTATCCCAGGGAGTCTGCAAGCCGTGCTAAGTAGAGTCTTGTCTATGGGTGTGTTGTGCACCACATAATATAGGTAGGAGGCTACAAGACATGATAGGATGGTTACTCTTTCTTCTTCCAAGATCGTGCTATAGATCAAAGTTGTATAGGGTTAAGTCCCTAGGTTTTCCTTGTTATGTGTGTCTAGGGTAATGTTTAATATAAGACAGACACCAGCCAGTTGCAAGATAACTACAGCGGAGGAGGTATCATTAAGATGCCATAGTTCGGAGATAGTCAGCCTAAGGACGGGAGCAAACGTCCTTGATCTCCCCAATACTCTCCCGAGGTACCAGGAACCTCACACTGTGATACATCTACCAGCACCATCCCCAGTTCATTTTTATAACCTCAGAGTAGGAAGTCAGGAGTATAGCGCATATACGAATTAACTTATCTGTTCGATATACAAGATCTGGTCAAGACGACAGTTAATATTAGATTACTTGATAGATGTGAGAAAGAGAGGGAAAAGCAGGATTCTCACCTCTATCCTTTCGAATGTTGTACAGTTCCATATTTCTGTTTCTTTGCGGTAAGAAAAGGCTATTCCTACCTCATAGTTTTGTTTCCAGTATAGGAAAGGGCGTAAGAATTGAGGAGATGTTGCCTGGAGTAAATAGTAAGTGAAGGTTGGATTTGTTGACTCCAAGTGTTCGGAAAGAGTAGGGAGCCCCAATTTTTAGGTAAGATGTCCAGACCTTCACGGTAATAAGTCAGAAGAGCGGGTAAGACTACCAACTTACTCGAAGTGTGTGTAAGAAATCCATCGGTGATAAACTCCCAGTAATAGTCAAGTTCAAGTCAGAATAAGGCTGAATCCACCGTAGCATGCTAATGACGGCAGGATATGCCTGCAAGATAATGGTTATGATCTCAGTTTGTGATATCAAAAGACAGGGAGGTCATATGAATAAAATGGGTCCGACTGCAAGCCAAAATAAATATAGGCCGAGATCTAGCCGGTAACCTTATTGACAGTGTAAGGTAGGTACCATGAACTCCAGAGCTCAGTCTAAGGAAGGTAAAGGGAAAAGCACGAATACTAGACTTTGGGGGGAAATTAGAATCACCTCCAGGTTGATAGAACATCGTATATTGAGGACTAAGCCTCGGGCTAACAGTTAAGAGACAATAAGGTTGTAGCCTAAAACGTTGTGGTACGCCCGCCTAAGGGGAAGGTAGGAGAGTATCGACACGGAGACTCTAATAAAGTGCAGCTTGGAAATAAGGCCAGCGGTCAGTTACGGGCCTTCAATATAACAACAAGCAAGGTCACAAGGTCCAGATGTTGACCTCACACTCCAAGGGTGGTGGAACTTCAATAGAAGACCATAGCTAAGGTGCATACGTTCGTTGCTCCCATAATTTAATGAAAATGCAATGAGATGGTACGAGAGGACAAGAGATATCATTAAATCATAGAAGAAGAGCCCCAGTGACAGGCCAGAAAAGGTGAAATAGCAGGAATCGAGTTATCCAATATAAGAGATGGTCGTGTATGCAAGGGAGTGGAGAGTAATTAATATGAATACATTCACAGGGTTATCTCACACTAGGTGTAGCCTGACCTTATTTGAGTCAGTATAATAAGTCCAATGAGGTCAATTCGTTCCTCGCCAGATGAAATTATGTCACCACTAAGACTTATGCCACGTTAAATACCCCAGAAGTAGATGGAGTGTATGGAGCCCCAGTGTTTGATAAACTTCTACAGAGGGGCGAAATCTATGACTAAATTTTAGGAAAGGATGTTAGAACAGACGGTGACATATGTTAACTTAAGCACGGTTCCTCGTACCCCAATTGGTGGCTAAGTAGAATACACAACTCATACTCTCGAGGCCCACTATAAATGGAAGTGGGAGCCTTCTGGATGATAACTTCAAGAAGATAGAGCAAACCTGGACATGTTAAAATGGGCAGAAGGAAAAAGTAAAGCTTATCAGGGAACATCTGCTGACTGCTCAGAGCTGCCAGAAATTTTATGCTGATCTGCGGTGGAGAAACCTAGAATTTAATATGGGTGACTGGGTATTCCTGAAGGTTTCACCGATGAAGGGTGTGACGAGATTTGGTATAAAATAGCAAGCTCAACCTAAGGTATATTGGGCCTTATCAGATTATCCGAAGGATAGGCCAAGTGGCTTATGACTTGGATTTACCTCCAGAATTAGAATCTGTTCATCTAGTTTTTCACGTATCAATGTTAAGGGAGTGCATAGGAGATCCCTGCTGAGTTGTCCCAGTCAAAGACATCCAAATCACTGAGGAGTTAGCTTACGAAGAAGCTCCAGTAGCCATACTAGATTGGTAGATCCGCAGACTTAGAACTAAAGACATTGCTTCCATTAAAGTATTATGGTGGAATAAGAACCGAGAGGAGATGACCTAGGAGGAAGAAGACGATATGAAAACTAGATATCCTCAGTTATTTCAGACTTAGTCAGATTGTACAGCTAGAGGTATGTTGTTGTTATTGTTTCATTAGTTGCATTATATAGATGTATATGTGAGATAATTGATTTCAGTCTATTGTGGAATGAATGCCATAGTATTGTGTGGAGTACCTGTATGGGATTTTTATGCATTTCAGGGTTTTGGATAGTCCATATTACAGGGGATACTCTGCTGAAATTTTTTTCAGAATAAGTAATTGCAAGGTTAAGGCTCTTGCAAGTAGAAGTTAACATTCGAGGACGAATGTTCTTAGGGGGGGGGAGGATGTTACACCCCGTAAGTTTTCAACGTTTAGTCGGCCTATTCATATGTTGGTTGAGAGTGTTAGAATGCCATACGTATGAGGAAAGGGCCCGGGGAAAGGCCGAACGAGTGCTAAGTCGGGATTTCGGGAGAGGAGGCCAAACCAAGCTGCCCAGAGGGGAAAATTGGCACGGAGCTGCTCCTCCAAATTAGCCAACATGCCATGAAGCAGAATCAGCGCGTCGGGAAGCGTGCCACATTTCCTTGTCTGCTGCCTGAAGTATATAAAGGCCTCACACTTAGAAGTTAGATTATTTTTCATTTATCCTCGGCCAGCAGAGGTAAGAACGAAGGAGAACATTAGGACATCATCCGATTACGCCGCTTAACGCCGTCCAAATCTAAATTAACTCCGGGTATTGAAGTATAAGGCTGCAGAGAGCATCGCTACAGAGTTATTTTCATAAAATACGCCCGACAAATCAGCGTCTTGCCAAGCCAGAGTTGGTGGAATTGCTTCAAACTAGTGTCAATATGATCATAAGTGATCTTGGGCAAATTTATATGCCCAAGTGATACTCAAAGGTGTCATTTTAGCCTTGTTTATCTATCAATGTTTATACATTCTCATGTAATTGGTAATAAAATGTGAATTTATACTAACCAACATGATTAGCATTATTTTGCAGGAAAAATGTAATTTCGGGAAGCTAAAATGCATGTTGGAAGATATCGGGGTTGGACTCGGATGTGAGCAAGGGACAAGGCATTGGAAAGCACAAAATAAAGGAGCTCCGCGATGGAGCCGTGTCACGCTGCCATCGCGGAGGGCTTCTGCCTGGAGAGGGAATTTTCAGCCTATTTCTAGTGAGGGTTCGCGATGGGTCCGTGGCACGGTGGCCTGGCTCCGCGTTGCACGCCGTGCCACGTTGGGCCTTATTCCCTGGACCCCCAGTTTCTAGTGAGGGTCCGCGTCGGTGGCGTGTCACGGAGGCAGTGCTCTGCGATGCACTCCGTGACACGTTGCTTGTTATTCCGGGAAAAATTCCCACTAGTATAAATAGAAAACTTAGGTTCATTTTTCAATATTCTGACTTGGTGGAGCAAAAACGTGGGTTACAGGCAGTTAAGGGGACGAGATTATCAAGGTTTTTTCTCTATCTCCTTCTCCTTTAATTCAATTGCTTGTATGTTTAACACTCATTTAATGATGTTTAATCCACAAATGAGTGGCTAATTCCTCTTCTTGCTGAGGTTAAGGACAATTGTATTGAAATGTGATTGTTGATTAAGTTGGTTTTTCATCTTTTCTTCCATGGTTGTTCTATTGATTCTTGTTCTTACTGCATTAATGTGTGGCCTATGTTAATGTATATCTAAAAAGTCCGGTTTCACTCGAGAGAGCAACAAATTGGAAAGTTGTGAATCAATAGGATATGATCTTTTCTTAGTTTGGGAAAATTGAGAATTGATTTACCTTCAGGATAGAAATATACCTGAAAGTCGTATTAGTCAATTTAGGAACCGGGTTTATATGGTAGAGCATGAATTTCGTTTAATCACAAAAATATAGGTGGGCGGTTCATGATTCTTAAGTTGGATTAAATACGAGAGTTTTAAGCCATTGGCATTAGTTCTTGACTAGCAACCGGAGGAAAGGTTAACCAAATTATATCGATAATTAATTTCTTTACATGTTCAATTAACCTTAGTATGCTCACATTCATAGTTCAGACTCACATTAGATACTTGTTTTAGACTTAGCATAAAAATTAGAACCCAAAATATCTAACTCTTGGTTACACTGTTGTCTTCATTGTTAGAATTAAAATATAGTACACTTGAGCAGATTGTTACCTTATCCCAGTCCCTGTGGGATATATACTTGGCTTACTTGAGCCACTTTACTACTTGTTCGACTACGTGCACTTGCGTGTAGTTATATACCCATATAACAAACACCGAACAAGTTTTTGGCGCCGTTGCCAGGGACTGGCAATTGGTGAAATTTTCTATTTTGTTTTCTAAGTGCTGACAACTTGATCTGAGTGTTTGTTTTAATTATTTTTTTATTTTTTTTTATTTTATTTTTCTTCTTTTTCGGATACCTTTATTGACATGACATCGTGGAATACAAATGGTTTAAATGGTGGATACTCATATTTTGGCGAATCTTGTCTGAATTGCGGAGGACGCCACTCGTGGCAACACTGTAACACGTGCAATATATGTGGTGGTCAAGATGGCCATTGGGATGGCTGTCCGAATGCATATTCCCCTCCCCCAAGCCCCTACTATGATCCTTTTATTGTTTTTGCTGAATATAGGCATGCTGAAAATGCGGACTTGGGATGCCAAGCTCAAAAAGAAGACATGCTAAAACAACTCCTGGAGCAATCAGAAGCAATGAAGGAGGCGATGATAGTATTTAGAATTTAGAAAGAAGAGAATGTAGAGACTCTAGAAAGGATGAGCATCAAATTCATGGAGATGATTGCTGAGGCTGAAGCTTGTGATAAATTGCAGGTAACAGTTTTAGCCGATATTCAAAAGTAACTACAAAAGGAAGACAAGGGTGAATCTTTGGATGAAGCCCAACAATTAGAATCTCTTGAGTGTCCCCGTGATGGGCTCACACTTATGGAAAATATATTCGTGGAAGAAGAGATAGAGTATCCCCTAGTTGACATTAATAGAGAGATAGATGTCGATGCTGAGAAGGTGTATACAAGTAAGGAGGTCAAGCACAATGCAGTTTCAGAGTTGAGGTCTATTGGACCACACTCGACGCATTTTTCGAAATTAAGTCTGGTTGACAACATAGAAATAGAGTCTTCCAAGTTTGTAGAGAAATGTCTAGAGGAGGACCAAGCCCCGTATATTTGGAAATTTGCTAACTCGGAGAGACAAAATGACTTCGCTTACTTAAGGACCAATAAATGCAACAGGCAACATCTACTGCTTGGTCCTTACAATTTTTCACCACCAACCCTAGAGCATAAGAGGAAATTAGAGAAGAAATTAGGGGTGAGATTCATATCCTCAAGGTGGAGGAAAAAGCGGTGAAACTTGATACGTCGTGCCGCGACGAAAAATTAGGTGCTGCTTGGGAGGCAACCCAAGGGTACCATGGGTACCATTTTAATTTCTTGCATTTAAGTTGATTTTATTTATTTTTCATCTTGTGTTGTTTTGGTGGAAAGTTAAGCACAGATGGAGGGGAAGTCTGAGTACCCGTGGAGGAGGAAGCTAACAAGCATGGAAGAGAAAAAGTGTGGGGTCGAACACCCACTTGTGCAAAGTTGAAGAGAGGCATGCTGTTAGCTAAGCCTAAAGGCCTCAGGGAGTATTTCTCACCCTCTTAAATGTTAAGTTGATGCTATGGGGACATAGTATTATTCAAGTGTGGGGTGAGGAAAATTTTAAAATTTTTGTGCTTAACGATTTTTGGTGAATGTAATGTTTGTTAGAAATATTTGAAATTTTTTTTTTTGTGAGTCAAGCATGACTTCATCACCCGTTGGTTTTTCTTTTCGGTTCTTTTCCGATGGGGGGTCTTTGAACCGAAGAATAAAAATTTTTCTTTGTCTGTATATAATGTTTTTAGTCATAGTTAGAGACTGTTTCCAACGATGGATGGATGGCGACCGTCTTGAGGAAAATTAGTCAGTAGGTTTTGGTTTTTGAACCCGTAGCTAATTGATGGCTTGATATTCTTGTTATGTGCTATAAATGATTGTAAGATGCAAGTATGTTTAGTGTTGAAGCATGCAAGTGGTATACCTATGTTTGAGACACCTAGGCTCTTGAATTTGACTTGATATGATTGAAGCTTAATTTTGAATTCTTGTGATTAGCTGAGTTAAGAGTCTGTGTAATGTGTCTTGAATTGAGCATGTGCTGTGAGTGTAAGTTTTTCGAATATTCCGTGCTATTGTTGAATGTCTAGAACTTGCCTGGTGTGTATATGAAACAAAATGAAGGATGTGAATTGTAGGAGATGATTTAGGCATTTC
Source organism: Datura wrightii (assembly GCA_035772735.1). Lineage (NCBI taxonomy): Eukaryota > Viridiplantae > Streptophyta > Magnoliopsida > Solanales > Solanaceae > Datura > Datura wrightii. The sequence goes on from JASDFA010000018.1 coordinate 155,227,456, forward strand.
TTTGAATGAACATAAATGTTATCCCTCACTTTACCTACCTTGAATATTTAATCCTAGTTAGCCCCATTGAGCGTTGAGCCTATTCTTTGATAGCTACAACATAAGCTTAATCCTTTTTCTTTCATTAGCCTTGAATTTGATCCAAAACTCCTAAGCGCTTAAGTGAAAAAATTCAAAAGAATGAGGGAGTGAGAAGCGTGAAAAAGAAGGAAAAGTAGAAGTTGTGAAAGTTAAGAAAAGGACAAAGGTGCACTTGTGTAAAAATGGTTGATTATTAGTAGGGAGTAAGAAAATAAATGAATGAAAAATTTTTTTGCTTAAGTACTCCTTACTACTAAGCTGCGTGTGCTCAAAGAAATGGGAACAAGAAGAGAAAATTAAGGATTGAAAAGAATGAGGGTGAAGTAAGGGAAGAGATATCCTTAATGAAGGTTGAAGTTATTAAAAGCGCTTGGGGGAAGATGTCACTATTACTGGCCAGAATAGTACCTACCCGTCCCTTAGCTTACATTATAACCCATTAAGTCCTACTTGATCTTACGTTCAAACATCCTTAAATTAGTGGAGTAAAACACTAAGGGCAAGCTTATGGGTCATTACATGATGCATGTGAATTCTTTGTGAGAGTGAGCGTAATTCTATTCATTTACCCATACATGTTGTGATTTAAAAATTTGCGTGTGAAAATGGGTAACTCTCTTGTTGTGAGGGCACATGTTTAATGAAGGATATAATTCATGTTGGATTTCTTGATCAGTTGATTTGCATGAGTTTGCTAAGATAGAGAGTCAATTCTTGAGGTTAGGAAGTCTTAACATAATTGTATTCCATTTCAATGATTAAATCGTGCATGCTCTATTTTTAGCTTGCTATCGTAAACAGTCATTATAGCTGTAGCTTGAATTGTCTTGCTAAAATTAGGTATGTGTAAGTCTTCATGTGCATGAGATGTAAAAGGTTTGTTCGAGGACGAACAAGACTTTAATGTGGGGTAAGTGATCTTGGGCAAATTTATATGCCCAAGTGATACTCAAAGGTGTCATTTTAGCCTAGTTTATCTATCAATGTTTAAACATTCTCATGTAATTGGTAATAAAATGTGAATTTATACTAACCAACATGATTAGCATTGTTTTGCATGAAAAATGTAATTTCGGGAAGCTAAAATGCATGTTGGAAGATATCGGGGTTGGACTCGGATGTGAGCAAGGGACAAGGCATTGGAAAGCACAAAATAAAGGAGCTCCACGATGGAGCCGTGTCACGCTGCCATCGCGGAGGCCTTCTGCCTGGAGAGGGAATTTTCAGCCTATTTCCAGTGAGGGTTCGCGATGGGTCCGTGGCACGGTGGCCTGGCTCCGCGTTGCACACCGTGCCACGTTGGGCCTTATTCCCTGGACCCCTAGTTTCCAGTGAGGGTCCGCGTCGGTGGCGTATCACGGAGGTAGTGCTCCGCGATGCACTCTGTGACACGTTGCTTGTTATTCCGGGAAAAATTCCAACTAGTATAAATAGAACACTTAGGTTCATTTTTCAATATTCGTACTTGGTGGAGCAAGAACGTGGGTTACAGGTAGTTGAGGGGACAAAATTATCAGGGTTTTTTCTCTATCTCCTTCTCCTTTAATTCAATTGCTTGTATGTTTAACACTCATTTAATGATGTTTAATCCACAAATGAGTGGCTAATTCCTCTTCTTGCTGAGGTTAAGGATAATTGTATTGAAATGTGATTGTTGATTAAGTTGGTTTTTCATCTTTTCTTCCATGGTTGTTCTATTGATTCTTGTTCTTACTGCATTAATGTGTGGCCTATGTTAATGTATATCTAAAAAGTCCGATTTCACTCGAGAGAGCAAGAAATTGGAAAGTTGTGAATCAATAGGATATGATCTTTTCTTAGTTTGGGAAAATTGAGAATTGATTTACCTTCGGGATAGAAATATACCTAAAAGTCGTATTAGTCAATTTAGGAACCGGGTTTGTATAGCTAGAGCATGAATTTCGTTTAATCACAGAAATGTAGTTGGGCGGTTCATGATTCTTAAGTTGGGTTAAATATGAGAGTTTTAATCCATTGGCATTAGTTCTTGACTAGAAACCGGAGGAAAGGTTAACCAAATTATATCGATAATTAATTTCTTTACATGTTCAATTAACCTTAGTATGCTCACATTCATAGTTCAGACTCACATTAGATACTTGTTTTAGACTTAGCATAAAAATTAGAACCCAAAATATCAAACTCTTGGTTACACTGTTGTCTTCATTGTTAGAATTAAAATATAGTACACTTGAGCAGATTGTTACCTTATCCCAGTCCCTGTGGGATCGATACTTGGCTTACTTGAACCACTTTACTACTTGTTCGACCACGTGCACTTGCGTGTAGTTATATACCCATATAACAAACGCCGAACAATAGGCTTATAGTAAGTATTTCTCCCTTCTATATTCCCAAGAATTATGAGTTTTTGATCGTTTTTCGGTAAGTTGAAGTGTAGTCAATATATATATATATATATAAAAGTTATTGATTTCATCGAATTCAGTAATGAAGTTGGCCCTATTCTTCCATTAATATGATTACTGTTGAGAAGGACAGTTGAACACAAGTTGATACTCATCAATTAGTCATAAAACGACGAACAAGGTATGTAAGGCTTAACTCTCGGCAAGTATCCTTGTCGTACAGTGTTATGACTTATGTTCTCGAATAGAAATAACGATCTTAGATATTGCAGACGGTTGCTATCATTAGATTGTAATTCGATATGTTGTAATTAATGGTTATTAATATACATATATAAATATTAGATATGTTGCGAGTAGCTGCTAATAGGGATTATAGTTACATAAATTCTTGTTAGCTGTTAGAAAACATATACTGATCGTATTGCAGGAGCCCTCGCTAAAAGGAAGCAGGTTAAATGTGATTCGCGTTATGAACACTATAGAAACTCTTTTAGTTCGAAGTTTATTGTAATGGAAGACTTATATGTTTGTTGCCAGGCCTAGACTTCAGAAGCTCGTAAGAGTTATTATCCTGAATCAGTTGGTTAAACAGTATGGGCGCAGTTAGGTGGTCTATCAACCAGTTGGCCCCTGTATTGGCAGGAAAGCATCCCTAGAGGTCATTAACGTTATCGCATGTTCCAGAACCAAAAAAAGAGATAGAATAGGTATATTCTATAGCTAGCGACACCAGGGTTCTCTAGTGTATTGAGTGATCGCCTGCCATCTCTTTAACCTTGTCAGTGATTATCAGTCTTAGTCGACCTAACAGTTATCATGTTGGACGCCAGCAAGCCAGCCCAGTTGTCCGAGTTAGATAAACCTGTGGGTACCCCAAGGAGGGATCCACATTAGTAGCTAGTGACGGGCCTGCACCCTAGCCAGTTCTTGTAAGGTATTTAGGTATAGAGTGCCAGGAGAGGGCCAGGCCTATAGTTGATTAATTAGAAGAATAAAGTAGTTAGCTATCCGAAACCCCATAGTTACTCATGAGTTATAGATGTCCGAGTAGGACATTCAGAGTATTGTTAGGCCACTTCAGAACTCACTTTATTCATCCCAGACTATTAGAGATCATGATCACTATCAGGATCCTCTGATCAAATACGGGCACATGGCGTGCCTGAGACAACCATACAGATTATCCCAGAAGCGAGTAGCATTAGCATGAGGCCCAGAAGGCCAGATACGCTCTCTTTATACAGATATATTGATGTGTCAGTATAGTTCCTGGGTTGGGGTTGCCCTCAGTTAGAAGCCTTCCATGACCGCCCCAGGGTTAATAGCTGTGTCGCTCGCCCGCTAGGTGGCAAGGATACGTCTCTCAATGGAGCGGCATGCTATCCGCAAGGGACGAAGATGGGGATCTCGATCCTCATATTGCCGTGGTTGGCCTTATAGACACCCCCGCCAAGCGTTTACGCCTGGGGTGTAGAGATCAGGAGTCCTCCGGACTCAGACACAGCTACAGTTCAGGGGCCAAGGGGGCCCAGTTATAGACCCAGGGGACTGGTAGGTTGGCTACAGTACCAGTAGAGTTGTAGACACCTGAGTAGGGGTATATAGATCTGGATGTGCTCACCAGGACTTATGGGGGGCCTGAATGAGTTATTCTGTACTGATTGTACCTCCCGGCTTATGGGGGCCAGGTGGGGTTCTTATATGAATTCTTGTCTGCTAGCTGTAGAGTATAAATGTGTAAGTATGCAGTCTTAGCTTATGTATATGTAGTGTCAGTTAGATTCAGATTATGAATCAGCAGGCGTACAGGTTAAGCTTTCGTCTCTTCTTTTTATTTACTTCTAGTCCTATTCAGCTTATCTATTACCTTACATACTCGGTACATATTGTATTGACGCCCTTTTCGAGGCGCTGCATTACTTGCCTACAGGTATAGATAGACGAGGAGCAGGTCCCCCGTAGTTCCAGTCAGCCGTACAAAACCGTCAGCTCCCTTTTTCCAGGGCTGGTGTGATAGAGGTTTATACCTTTTGTTTGTACAGTATGGGTAGGTCGGGGCCCTGTCCCGACCATCTTATTATTCCTAGAGGCTTGTAGATTGTGTTACTCCCTGTGTTTTAGATGATGTGTGTTGGCCGTGTGGGGCCCTGTTTAGCTGTTGATTGGCAGCCTTGTTGGCCCACATAGAACTCCCTATGATTGTTCGTCTCTGGTTAGCTGTTTACTTTCATAGGGGCTATAGGCCTTGTCGGCCGGGGGTTGTATTTACAGCCGCTATATAGCCCTTTTTTTCTTGATTCTAGAGATAGAGTCAGCCCTGCACCAGAGGTGCTTAGGCTTAGTCAGCTCAGCAGTTCAGATCCTAGTAGGGCACCAGGTGCCAGTCACGCCTCCCAAGGTGGGGCGTGACACAAGGCTCCGCTGTAATTCTCTTTTCCTAATCTCTACCTCTTCGACCAAAGCAATTAAAGAATTCGAGTTAAGAAATGTTTAAGCATAAAGAGACTACAATATAGTGTTTGTATTGGTTTTAAGATCACTTTATGTAACCCTAGCTTGTTAATTCACCATGGTTCCCACAACCCTAGCTATGGAGGTTTATCCTCTCATAGTTGCAAGGTTGTGACTTCCATTCATGATTATGAATAAAAATCAATACTTACAATAATGATTGAGAAAAAACACATCCTTCAATTACTCCACAAAAATCTTGAAAAACAAGTAGAAAGAACAAGATGAATTCAAGAACAGGTTGATCACAAGTTAAGACCAACTCAATTCTCTTTCTCTCAATGTTTCTACTCTCTAAAACTATCAAACTGATGTCCTCTATAAAAATAAAACCTAGAACATATTTATACAGACACAAGAATCCTTTTCCTAAGACAACAGGGTGAATTTCCATATCTGTCGCCGCCAGTGCCACGACTCGACCTACGATCGATAGCATGCTCCTACGACCCGTAGTTTCCTCTCGTACAATCTCAGCTGGCTAAATTCTGGCTAAGTGTTGCATCTGGGTACGCCTCATACCATCAACTCATGACTCATACTAAGCTCCCGTACTTTGAATCAGAGATTTTGATGTTTTTTTGAAGTTCATTACGACCAGAATGGTATGACTCATACTTTTGTCTTACGAGTCTTACTTTCTTCTCGTAGCAGGAGTAAGACACAGATGCAATTCTACTAGATTTCATTATAACTTCCTCATCATGAATCATACAAGACTGCTACGAATCGTATTGGGACTCATGGGTCACATCCGCTCAGCCTTAACTTTCAGCAACTTCTCACGCCCACCAGTACGACCCATAGGTACTTCCTACGATCCATACTTTGGTCTTCACTTTTTGCCCATTTTGCACTTTTTAAGCTATCTTTTGCAATTTTCAGTTCCAACACCTGTTTATCCTGTAACAAAAGGAAAAGCACCTCATATCCACATAAATACACCTAAGTCCATGTTGTTTTCTTAGTTTTGAGCATCGAATGTGCTGTAAATCTACAGAACATCAACACCCTCAATTTAAGACTTTTGCATGTCCTCAGGCAAAGAAAAAAAAAATAGAACACGACGCTCAACTAGAAAATAGACTTAAGATACTACAACCAATTCTCAAACAAACCTGCACTTTCTATACAAACTCTATTGACCCTTTCTCATGGAACCACATCAGCTAATGCATTACAAGAGACCTCAAAACATCATAAACAGGGATCAAGATATGGCATCTAGCTATCAACAGGAAGTCAAGTCATCACCAATGTTTTTCACATAGAACAACAATAAAAGCAAACATAATCCATGTACCCTCACATAAATGAAGTCCCCGCTCAGATATAAATTGTAAAACATAGCATGTGACTAAACAAGTAAGGCACTGACTCTCACAAAGAAGTTACAAGTATTATGTGTCAGATACCATAGGCTTGCCCTTATTTTCTCTGCTTTGGTTTTTCAGATGGTCGAGTTAAGATCACTATAGGACTTGGTATGGCTTGTAATGTAGGCTCAGGGATGTACATGATAAAGATGAAAGATTTTATAAGTGACTATTCCTTTCGTGGCACTACATACATTGGCTACACCATTCACCTAATTCACCCTTTTATTCTTTCATTCCCTTTTTCTCTTTTTCTCCTTTTTATTCACATTTGCATTGGTGTGGTGAGTTTTCTTTTTTTTTTTCCAGCATTTTCAAAATTTCTTTAAGCTTTATTTTTCAACATTTACAACATTTTTCATCCTTATCTTTTCATCTCACCACACCTCATTTTCCACCATTTCTTTCTTTTCTTTTCTGTTCCTTTCTTCCCTTCCCACTTTTTGTGCACCCCTACTCTAGCCACCCTCAACTTAATCATTATTCATATGTTGAGGTTCACAATATCCAAGGAGGACCAGGGGCCAAAAAAGGTTCATTACAAAAAAATGGGTACGATTAATCGGTAAATCAATGAAACGTGGTCTATTAAAGCTGAAACTTGGGATCAAGGGATTCATGCAACTTTTGGTAGCTCAATATAGGCTAAAGGTGAGCTAAACAAACAATGGCCTATGATCATATCCTAACCAACCATCCTTAGCCTATGCAGAGACCAACCAGGAAAGTTCTAGATCTACAACACAATACCGAACTGACTAATATACCTCACTCACACATGGTACATGAACTATTTTCACCTTACTTTTTTGGTTTATACATGGATTAATAAAACTACTCATGCTGACAAAATAAATGACATCCAAAGATCCACAACAATCACGCATGTATACATAGCTAATGTATCAGAAAATTTTTAAGCAAGGTCTATTTTTTTTACAAAAACCAAAACTATTGGCTCTCCCGAAGGGTCATGGCCATGGGTAAGCTCGAGCTGGGGTGCGGTGGAGCTACCTACTCCTCTAGCTCTCTCATGCATCTCAGTCATATGTTTGTCATGAGTCTGCATGCTCACTGCTCTAGCTCGCTTGTGCTCTTTCCTCTACTTCTTTCTTCTTTTTCTCAAACTCTCCTCACTAGCCTCTTCAGCTGCTCTTTTCTTGCCTTTATCACCAGCTGCGGTCATCTCCCAGTATGCTTCCAAATCAATATTCTCATCAAGCTCAGCATCTAGGTCCGAAAGAGTGGGGCTGCTAACACTGTTGGTTGTCATGATGACAACTCAACTACTTGGCTCCGAAGAGCCCCCAACTCCGCACGGAGACTGCTAGTATTAGTCTGCTCCGCCATTCTCTCATTGAAATAGCTCTAAAGACTATTTAGGCAGGCATATAGAGCCTGAGCTGCTGCCTCTATCTCTGACTTGACCCATGGTTTGACATTATCCATCATAGCCTGAATCTTACATTCTGCCATGGTTAATCTCTTAGCTAGCTTTTGGAGGAAGTCCTGTGGTACCAAGATGTACCCTGCTGGTGTTTGAGCCTACATGCTAGGAAGTGGTGTAACTGAGGTGCTGGGAGCTGACTCTGAATGACCGACGTCTGTAGCCGGTGTCTCACTTTTCTCCTGCGTAATAGGACTATTCACCTGTACGTCCCCTACTGGCTGGGCTACTGGGATAGCTGTGGAAATCTTAGATCTGCTTATTGTGTTCATCTCATCCCCGATAAGGCCTATATCTGCAATCCCTTACCCTCCAATCAACCGCTTATCACCCCGTGGAACTTCTGCCTTCATACATAATCTGAATACAAGACTCGGGAATGGGATAGTAGTGCTTACTCCCACTACCAGGTCTTATTTCTGTTATGATCCTCGGAATATTGATGGGGTAACGAGACATGAGGCATGCAACCAAAGACGCTCTGTCAGCACTCAGTGTGTTTTCATTGACCGTAGGTGCTAACCGATGGCGCACTAGTGTCCAGCAGGTTTTTACAATGAAGTTCAATGAATTCTTGGTCACCTGCTTTCCACCTGTAACCCATTCAGCCTCATCCTTATTCTCAGCAATCACCTCTGCTAGCCATTACAACTGCCTCTGTCGCTCCTGCATGCTCAAGGATCTGATCTGCTTCATTGCCTCCACCCGGTAATCATACTTTGGCATCATCCTGGTAGGCAAGAACTATGGGCCATACAACAATTGAGCAATGGTCCGCTCAGATATATCAATTTCTCGACCTCGTACCATAAAACTCTCCAGATGAGGCTGGTCTTTTATTTTCTTCCCTTCCTTTGCCTTTACCTCTATGGTGGCCAAGTAGTTGGCGTAGAACTCCTGAACTATATTTTTTGTGTACTGTGTTGGAGTCTTGGCCATCCACTCAAAACCATAGAAGCTAAAAGTCCGCTTCATCTCCTCAACTTTATTCAATGCAGTTGTGAGGATCCACCGTTCTTCTTGAATTCTCCTCTGTGGCTTATTTTTGGCGGTGAGAGAGATGCCTTGTTTAGATTTCTTTGGCTCCCTGCATTCTCCACCAGATTGTACAGTTTTCCCTGGGTGGGGTCTGCTCTTGTGCAGCAGTAGATGCCTCCACCTGTGCTTCTTCACTGTCGCTCTCTTCTCCACTTGGGGTCTCTCCTGACCCTTCTTCAGCTTTTGGATTAGCTCCCTGACTTTTGACGTTCCTCTCTAAATCCCTCTTCATACTAGGGAGCTTGAGTGGATGTGGCAGTGGTTTCTTCAGCTTGGGCCTTTGATCTAGCCCTAGTGGTTCTGGTTCCATTGGTGTCCGAGGAGTCTACTTGATACTCCTCAATCAAACCACTAGGCGAGTCTTCGGCCTTATTAGACTCTAAGTCAGTCGTTTCATCAATCAATCTCCTTTGGGCTTTTGGTTTGTCTGCCCTATGTTTGTTTGTCATTGTACCTGTAGAGAAAGAAGTTACCATTCTATTTTTTGAAAAAGAGAAATTAGAAAAGAAAGTTGCAGCTTGTCATCACGGGTCAACAGTACGAGTCATACCACGAAGGTATGACTCGTAAGAGGTCCCAGATTCTGAGTCATCTAATCTACGACTCGTACCATGAAGGTACGGTCCGTAAATTGAGTCGTCTAATTAGCTCCAATTTAATTTTCTTCTAAATTTTTCTACGACTCAAGGTACGATCTGTAGGTCGATTCCACGAGTCATACTAAGAGATTTGCTATGTGATAGTGTTTAGTTTTGGGGTACAAGTGCTCAGTATGACTCGTAGTGTCTAACTACTATCCGTACTGTGCCTCGTACCCTTTCCAGCCTTTTTTGTATTTCTCAGTGTGCATTGGTTCTCTTTGTCACATTTTGGGTATTCAAAATCCCCCCAGGTTAAGGCATGTTTCGAACTCATTTTAACAGTGCTCAACCCTTCCCTTTTTCTTTTAGCCATAACCCGTAGCCTATAACCCCTAAAAAAATTGAAGTTTCAAACTCAACCCAACAATCCACATTCATTTAAGTTTTCATGAGTATTACAGTTTCAACCCAATAAAATTGTATTTCCTTTTGAACCCATTTTTCGAGTATCACAGTCGACTCAAAAGGGCTTGAATTTCGGCCCCTTCCACATTTATTCATAAGTGATTGAAGAAATTCAAAGTGGAACGCCTACTTGTTTGTTGTTTCATGGACTAGAAATCAACTTCTAGGGATTTGCAAAATTAGTTGGAGCAAGGATTTTTTCTCAATTCCTTGGTGATGAGAAGCTACAAGTGTGGGGGAGGTTACATCATTCGTGGGTTTGTGGTGATTGCGTGGGAGAAGGGTGCAATTTGAAGTTTAAATAGGTAGAGGCAAATTTAAAAAATTTGGGCCAAGTAAAATATTAATGTTGACTTCGACCCGTCATGACTCATACCACGAGTCGTAGGAAGGTGTTACGGCTTGTCCCTTGGAATCGTGGGCAACTTGTTAAAGAAAACTTACCTGATGACCTACGATTTCATCCTACAACTTGTACCATTGAGATACGATCTGTAGGATGACTCATAGGTTGGGGCATGGAATTTTTTTGTTCTGAACCTCAGCACGACTGCTGCTACAGCTCGTAGGATCTCATTATGGGTCGTACTGAGAACCATAGAAACTGATGTTTTAGCCTCCTGTTTTCAGTTTTCCCTGCACACTAAGCACACATTAGTTCAATAACTTGGGTTGCCTCCCAAGAATCACTTGATTTAACATCGCGGCACGACGTATGTAGGCTGGTTACTCAGACTTCACCAGTCCACCACTTAGGTGCCCCCCAAGAATCTCTGGATTTAACGTCGTGGCATGACACAAATCTCTTGATTACTCAGAATTCATCAAATGATTCGTACTTATTCTCCAATTCTGAGATCACACTAAATTCCTTGGGTTGCTTCATTGTCTTTCAGATGTTGAATGTGACCTCCTCTTAATTCAGCCTAAACTTCAATAGGCCAGCTTTTACATCTACTAGAGCTCTCCCGGTCTTAAGGATTGGTCACCCAAAATGGTGGGGACCTCATAATAAACCTCGCAATCCAAAATCACGAAGTCTGCTGGGAATATGAATTTATCTACCTTGACAAGCACATCGATCAGGATCCCCACCGGCTTCTTAACTATTTTGTCGTCCATCAGTAGCCGCATGTTCGTTGGTGTAGGAGTTCCTGATCCTAACTTCTTGAATACAACCAAGGGAATTAAATTAATGCTAGCTCCCAGATCATAGAGTGCCCTTGCGAACTCAACATTACCAATCATACATGGTATAGTGAAGGCACCTGGGTCCTCCTTTTCTGTGCTAACACCCTTGTAGCTATGGCACTGCAGTGATACACATTGTCAATAGGCTCATAGCTTATAGATCTTTTCTTTGTCACTAGGTCCTTCATAAACTTTACATATCCTGGCATCTGCTCTAACACTTTGACCAATGGTATGTTCACAGATAGCTGCTTAAGCATTGAAATGAATTTCTAGAACTTACCATTCTCCACCTTCTTCTTCATCCTTTGGGGGAATGGTGGTGGTGGTCGTGGGATAGCTTTTTGCTCTTCCGTTGCCCCTTGATCCTTGGCAGGTTCCTTCTTACCTCTCGAGGCTTCTTGCAACTCACCAGTCTCTTTCTCAGCACTTGTGTCATATCCTCCATTATGCTCTCTTTCTTCCATTCAACTTCAACTAGATATGGGGGGTCAACTATGGTTTAACCACTCCTAGTCATTACCGCCATACAATGTGAATCATTCTTCAGATTTTGGACAGTGTTGCTAGGTAGTGTACCCTTTTGTCCAGGGTTCATTGATGCTGGCAGTTGCCCAAGTTGGTGTTCAATTTGCTTGATGGCAGTAGCATGTGATTCCACCTTTTGACCCATACTTGACAATGGATCTCCTTCAGCTGATCATCGGTGAACCTCATCTTCTTCAACATCTCAGCCATCATGCTCTCCAACTTTTATTGCCCAGCCTCCCCTTCTCGTGCTTTGGGAGGCACATAGAATCCAGCCCGGTCATTGTGATAACCATCATTGTGCCTCCAATCACCTTCGCTCTCACGACTTCATCTCCTATCTCTGAACCCATTTCTGTTGTAGTTGTCTCTATACTAGTTTCGACCTCGATTTCCAGAACCTTGGCGCCATTTGTCTTGTTCATACACTTGGGCGTTGGTTCGGAAACCCACCACCTGGCTATCCAAAAAGTTTTCCTCCTCCTCAGAATTAGAGTGATCAGCTCCTTGCACCCTTCCTTGAGTACCCACTGCATTAACATGTTTGGCTCCAGCTCCCGTAATATGCTTTGTCAACAAGTCCAATGATGTGAGCACGTGAACCAACTCCTAGTTGCGATCTTCTTCTTTTCTTCATTGGTATGCAGTCAAACCAATAGCATATGTGCCTACCACTGGATCAACTTGCCTCGTATGCCAGGCCCTGTTTGTCTTAGTCACCCTGTCAAGAATGGTGGCAGCTTGCTCCTAGGTGTGACTCATCAATGCTCCTCCAGCTACTGTGTCTGCTATAGCCTTTGTGCTATTGTTCAGAGACCTGTAAAAAATTTCCAACAAACTATCATCCAGAATTTTGTGGTTGGGGCACTTAGTCAATTTCTTTTTGAATCTCAACGAAGTTTCATGAAGTGCCTCAGTCTTGATCTGTTGAAAATTATAGATCTCATCTTTTAGCTATAACATCCTGGACGAGGGAAAGAATCTCTCTGAAAAGGTCAGTTTAAGCTCCCTCCATTTGGTTATGGAGTTGTTTGGCAACTCCGATAACCACAAAGTATCATCCCCAAATAGAGAAAAAGGGAAGAGTTTGAGCCGTATTGCATCCTGTCTTACTCCGGGAAACCTGTACGCCTTGCTTATTCCTACGAAGTTCATTAGGTGAAGGTTGGAATCATCCGTTGCATGACCACTAAACACCCCTTTCATGTTTAGCAACTGAATCATGGTGCTTGTAATGTCGAATTTGGCCCCGGCGGGCAGTGGTGGTGGCACAATTGCTCCAGTTGACCCGACTTCATCAATATTTGGGTCATCATCATCGTCAAAGTACTGAGGGGAAAATCTATGAGCTCTGTTGCCCCTCCCTTGTCAACCAACATTTACCACTTCATCTCTTTCATCTTCTGCGTGCTGTAGTGTAACTTGCCGAGCTAGCTTGACTTGCCTAGCTTCTTCAGCTATGCATGCCTCTCTTTGCTCGTGGTTTTCCATGTTATGCAGTGCTCTTTCAATTTTTGGATTTAATGAACAAGGGGATCTCCTCTACTCCGAGTGCTTGGCATTCACCGAAGAATAGCCTATGTCTATCGAAAACACAAAAAATAAACATAATTAAAGAAATAACTACCAAAAAGTTAATCACAAGCTAATAACCTAGTTTCAGCCGTATTCCCCAGCAACGGTGCCACTTTTTGATAATGCTCAAACCACACGTCTTACTGAAGTGAGAAGCGGACATTGTTAATAAAGAACCCAATTAGAGGTTGGGGTCGAACCGATAGGGAATAGGGAGACTGGATTATAGCCGGTAACTGAACTTGTAATGTACTTAAAAATAGGGGGATTCTAAAGAAAATCAATAATAAAAGCAGATATAAAAATTCTGATGTAAAGTAATATCAAAGGATAACTAGGGTTTGTGTTCCCCATGTGTTCATAACTGCTTCGGGTATACACTCAGGATTATCACCAATATTTACTTATAGAACTGATAACTTAGGTTCATTCAAATGACCGACCAGTCCCTATTGAATGACTATACTCAATCACTCGACCAATTCACATGAGCGGTTTGAAACTATCCGTTATCACTAAGTTTCAGATATAACTATCCTGCTACCATAATTCAAGTTAATAAAATGATCATCAAGATCAAGGATCTGTTGTAATTCTCTTTTCCTAATCTCTACCTGTTCGACCAAAGCAAGTAAAGAATTTAGGCATGTCCTAATGTTGTGCACCATTAAGAAAGGTTTAAGCATGAAGAGACTACAATATAAGTGTTTGTATTGGTTTTAAGATCACTTTGTGTAATCCTAGCTTGTTAATTCAACATGGTTCCCACAACCCTAGCTATGGAGGTTTTAGCCTCTCATAGTTGCAAGGTTGTGATTTGCATTCACGATTAAGAATAAAAATCAATACTTACAATAATTATTGAGAAAAAACACTTCCTTCAATTACTCCATAAGAATCTTGAAAAAAAAATAGCAAGAACAAGATGAATTCAAGAACAGGATGATCACAAGTTAAGATCAACTCAATTCTCTTTCTCTCAAGGTTTCTACTCTCTAAAACTATCAAACTGATGTCGTCTATAAAAATAAAACCTAAAACATATTTATATGGACATAAGAATCCTTTTCCTAAGCCAACAGGGTGAATTTCCATATCTATCGCCGCTAGTGCCACGACTCGACCTACGATCCGTAGCATGCTCCTACGACCCGTAGTTTCCTCTAGTACAATCTCATCTGGCTAAATTCTAGCTAAGTGTTGGATCTGGGTACTACTCGTACCATCAACTCACAACTCGTACTGAGCTCCCGTACTTTGAATCAGAGATTTTAAAGTTTTTCTAAAGTTCATTACGACCTGAATGGTATAACTCGTACCTTTGTCTTACAGGTCGTACTTTCTTCTCATAGCAGGAGTCAGACCCAGATGCAATTCTTCTGGATTTCGTCATGACTTCCTTATCACGACTCGTACAGGCCTACTATGAATCGTACCGGGACTCGTGGGTCACATCTGCTCAGCCTTAACTTTCAGCAACTTCTCACGGCCACCAGTACGACTCGTAGGTCCTTCCTATGATCCGTACTATGGTTTGCACTTTTTTTGCATTTTGCACTTTTTAAGCTATCTTTTGCAATTTTTAGTTCCAACACCTGTTTATCCTGTAACAAAAGGAAAAGTACCTCTTATCCACATAAATACATCTAATTCCATGTTTTTTTTTCTTATTTTTGAGCATCAAATGTGCTGCAAATCTACAACACATGACTGTTGTTTGTGGTACGACCTATGGTGCATGGCAGACAGTTTTTAACTGTATGTTCCTGGAGGTATTTTTGTAAATTCATAAGCTCCTAATTTCCTAATTGTTTTGAGTCCTGTAAGGAGTGTTTTAAGAGGGTTTATACTAGCCTAAGTCATTAGGCTCCCATGCATGCATTGTATTAAATTTCTCTTTCAAGATCAAACTAAAATTTCTCCTCAATTTGTTAAACAATTCTCTTGGGCTATCAAGACCAGTTCGAAAATCAGTTTACCCAATTATGTAGGGTCATTAATGAGGGATTTCTGCCACCCTAATGCCCAAATTTCCCCTTATAATTCGTGAATATAAGTTCCTAATTAAGTGTATTAATTTCTAGGGTTTTAACCCAACTCTATGAAATTATCTATACTAGGTTTATGGATCCAATCTTTTCATGTTCTAATGTATGATTTAAGTCTAATGGGCATATTTTTCTCTCAATTTGATTATAAATTCATGATTTCAAGTTATTGGAAAATTATGCATTATTAAGTATGTTTTATGAAAATTCAAGTCTATTACCCATGATTTCAAGCATGATGAATTATCTAGTATGTATAAATATATATGAACTCTCAACTTATGATTTCATGATTTTTGACTTATGAAGTCTATTTCAAGTATGCATGATTTTTATGATTTGGGAAATCCCATGCAAGTTAAGTATGCTTATTATGATTTTAGTCTAGACTAACAAGATCAATTTATGATATGGGTTGGACTCAAGATTCCCAATGCAGTTTATGCTATGATTTAGAGTCAAAACTCCCAATATTCAGATTCAAGCTATGTTATGAGAATATGATTATATGAGCAATATGCATGTTTTTGGAGTAGTGTCTAGCACTAAGTAGGCTAGGGGTTTTGAGGTTCCCTGGTCCCATAAACTACACACTAACATAGGTATGTAAATGGGACCTGTAAAGAGAGTGCTTCCCCTATCTGAGGGCACTCTGTGATATCGCACCTTATTCGTCCTTTGCCCTGGCAAGGCTTAGGATGGCTCTCCTCCACAAGGTAAAGACATGGGATAATCGTGACCTCATGCATGGTGATTGTCGGTTATGACTAGTCTGATAACGCTCAAACTCACACTCCTGATAAAGTATGAAGTGGACATTGTCAATAAAGAACCCAAAAAAGGTTGGGGTCAAACCCATAGGGATTATGGTAAGAAATAGTCTAATTATCATGTATTTAAGCTTTCAGGTACATAATCTCCAAATTGGGGGGTTTATAGAAAATAGTTGTAAAACAAGATTTAAAATTAGTTATTATTTATCAAGATTTGCAATTAACTAGGGTACGTGTTCCCATGGGTGCATAACTCCTTCGCATTTACACCCGTGATCTATCCCAATGCTTACTTGTAGAACTGATAACTAGGGTTCATCCAAATGATTGGTTCGTCCCTATTGGATTACTATACTCAATCACCAGGTTAGGTGTCATGAGTGATTTCAATTTAACTGTTATCAATTTATTTCAAATTAACTATCCTGCGACCGCAGTTCAAGTCATACAATGATCATAAAAATCAAGGCTTCATTGTAATTCTATTTTCCTAATCCCTACTTCTCTAGGTTCAAACAAGTAAAGAATTTGGGCAAGTCCCAACATCGCGCACCATTAAGAAACGTTAAATATGAAGAGAATACAATACAAGCATTTAGCATTAATTTCAAATCACTTTGTGTAACCCTAGTTTGTTAATTAACCATGGTTCCTACTACCTTAGTTATGGAGGTTTTATCCTCTCATGATTGTAAGATTATGATTAATTTTCATAGATAAAAATATTATTGAATACTTACAATAATTATTGAAAAAAAACTTACTTTGAAGATTAAAAGAAAAAATGATGAACAAATTCAAGAACAATTGAGAAAATCCAAGTTAAAGTCTCAAGAATTGCTCTCCAATGTTGTCGAAAACTGATTACAAACTAAAAATGAACATCTCATGAATGACCTTCTAACCAAAAGAAATCTAAAAATAATTTATACAAATAATAAAATCCTTTTGCTAAGTTAACAGGTAAATATCCAAATCTGGCACCGACACTTCATATGACTCCTCAGACGACCCATAATAGAGTTGTACGGGTCTTTCCCTATCTCGTACATCCCTTGACTTCTGTAGAATTTGCTAAGTGTTGGCCTCTGGTACGATTCTTAGCAAGATCCCACGAGTTGTACAATCAAGTTGTGGTTTGATACTGAGAACTCTAGTATCTTCTAAAGATTGCTATGAATGTATTTGTACGCCCTGTACCTTGCTCTTACGACTCATAACAACTTGTCGTAAAATAATATCTGCTAAGTATTCCATAGCTCTTGATACAGGCCGTAGGTAGATGTTATGATCCGTAGTTGCTACCCGTATTAGGAGACTTTAACTGTGCAAATTTCTCTAAAGTTTTCTATGACTCAAGTTACGGGTCGTACCAAGATGGTACGGCTTGTACCAAGAGTCGTACTTTACCTTTGCCTTATACCAATGTTATGGACTTTATCATGAGTCTCAGTATGGTTCATACTGAGATTCGTGCTTGGCCCAAAATCTGCACTTTTCTACATCTTTTGCACATTTTCACTCCAACACCTATTTTCCCTGAAAACAAAGTAAAAACACCTCATATCCATATAAAAACACCTAAGTCCATACTATTTTTCCAGTTTTAAGCGTCGAAAGTGCTGTAATCTCACAACACATCAACACCCTTAACTTAAGACTTTTTCAT
The DNA here is from genome assembly GCA_035772735.1 of Datura wrightii. NCBI lineage: Eukaryota > Viridiplantae > Streptophyta > Magnoliopsida > Solanales > Solanaceae > Datura > Datura wrightii. The sequence goes on from JASDFA010000018.1 coordinate 155,245,132, forward strand.
GTCCTCAGGCAAAGAAAAAAAACTAAAAATGATGCTTAACTAGAAAATACACCTAGGATACTACAACCAACACTAATCAAAACTTGCACTATGAACACAAACAACTTTTGACCCTTCTCCATGTAAACCAAATCAGCTATGCACATCAAGTGACCACAAACCATGATAAACAAGGATCAAGATATGTCATCTAGTTATTAGTAGAGAATCAAGTTATTACCAATGCTTTTCACACAAAAAGCTGCCAGAATAAAATAGAAACCATGTACCCTCACATCAAATAAAGTACCCAACTCAAAGATATATGAAAATATGAAACTTGGGACTAAACAAGTAAGTCTCTTATTCTCAGAAGTTCCAAATACTGCAGATCGAATACCATTTGCTTACCCTTATTTTCTCTACTTTGGCTTTTTGGAGAATTAGACTAGGATATAGGACTTTGTTCAGCTTGTAATGTAGGCTTCGGGCTGGGTATGGTAAATATAAAATTTAGTGACTAAACCTTCCTTGGCACTACATACTTGTGGCCTCACTTTTCACTTTTTTTCCCTCCCTTTTCTAGCATGTGTGAGTGTGGTGTATTTTTCATGTTTTTTTACCTCTTTATTCTTTCTTTGCATATTGTATTTCTAGCTCAGTTTTTTATTCTTTTCTTTTTCACACCACATCTCACATTTCTTTGACTCTTTTCTTTCTTTCTTTCTTTTTCACCCCACACAGTTTACGCACCCCTACTATAGCCACCCTCAACTTAGGTATTTTGCCAGAGTTGAGATTTACATGTTCAAGGAGGGACCAGAGCCAAACAGGTTCATTATAAACATTAGTCAAGGTGAATAGGTGATCAAGAAAAGTGGGTCAACATGAAGGCTCCAAATCGGGATCAAGGGAATTATTTCATTTTGGTAGGGCAATTTAAGCTAAAATGAGCTAAACAAAAATGGCCTATGATCCTTTCCTAACCAACCATCCTAAAACCTATTTAAAGACCAATTGGGCAAGTTCTAAATCCTCTACAAAGTATTGAACTAAGTATTGATCCTCACTCACGGTACATAGTTTGCATTCATTCTACCTATCCGATTCATAAATGGCTAATAATAACTACTCATGCTAATACACTAAATGATACAAAAAGATCCACAAAAATCATTCTTTGAGATCAACAAGCACAATTAAAATCCAAAAACAACAAATTTTAAACAGGGTCATTTTTTCTCAAAACTTCAAAACCAGTGCATTTTATTGGCTGAGTAATCCGAAGCTAATTTCTAATTAAACAAAAACACGAAAACAACCTAAAAATGCCGGTTCTACTAGATAGCATGCTCGAGGAAAAAGAAACACAACTAGAAAAACTCTCGGATGAATCAAAACTCCTAAAAAAATACAAGTACACCCCCTCCCCTTTTGAAAAGCATGCTTCATCCCCGAAGCATAGAATATAAAAACACAAGGAAAAGAGAAATACCTATGGCGCACTAAGCGCTCTTGTCATCCCGTGGAGGTGGTACCTCCGCTGCATTCATGGCACTAGCGGTGGCTAGCTTACTTAATTGTACATCAGTTGGGGGATTAGTTACCCCAACATCATTGTTGGTCATATTTGCGACCTTAAGATCAACTATCTGGGCATTATTGGAGCTCCCCACTCCTCTTGCTCGCCCCTGCAAGTTCAAAATGTGTGCATCATGAACTTGCAGGCTCTCTACTCTCGCCTGCTTTCTTTCTTTCTTCTCTTTCTTTTTCTTCTTCTTTGGGGTCTCGTCTCCAACAACCTCTGATACCCTCTTCTTCCTTTTTACTACCTCTACTCCAGTCAACTCCAATATGCCACCAAGTCAAGTTCATCATCAATCTCAATATTGAAGTCAGGAAGAGTGGGGGCTGCTAGAATTGCTAACTGTCGTGATGACAGCTCAACCACTTGGCTTCAAATAGCCCCAACTCCACACGGAGACTTCGTGTGTCAGTCTTCTCTTCCATGAACTCATTGAAGTGATGCTCAAAGCTATCAAGTCGAGAGTGCAAGACCCGTGCGGTCGCCTCAATCTCATCCTTCATCCAAGGCTTCACATTCTCCATCATATACTGCACCTTTCTCTTGGTCACAGTCAGTCTCTTCGCCATCTTTTTCAGAAATTCATGAGGCACTAGCATATATCCTGCTAGGGTATGGCTGTAAGGCCCATAGGAGGTGTGGTAGATGTTCTAGGAGCCATGTCTGGTTGGCCGACTTCTGTAGCCGGTATCTCTCCCTGCTCTGTTAAGGTAGGGGCCTCAACCTACTCACCCCCAGATTCTTGAGGTAGTGGGACTGTTGTGTGAAGTCTAAGCCATCTTACCAAGTTCATCTCATCTTGAATGAGCCCAATATCTGCAATCCTCTGCCCTCCAATCAACCGCTCTGCCTCATCATGCACCTTAAGACCTGCTTCTATACATAATCTGAATACGAGCCTCGAGAATGGGATAGTAGTGCTCAATGCCATATCCCAATCTCGGATCGCCTCTACAATGACCCTTGGAATTTTGATGGCATATATTGAAATGATACACTCCACCAATGTTGCTTTGTCTGCACTGAGGGTGTTTTCGTTCACCGCCAGTGCCAATCGGTGGTGAACAAGCATCCAACAGGCCTTTTCTATGAAATTTAGAGAAGATTTGGTGACCTTCTTTCCTCTAGTCACCCATTTTGCCCTTCTTATCCTTAGCAATGACCCCAGACAACCACTTTATCCGATTCATCCTCTCCTTATAACCTATCTGCTTAATCTTCTCCATGGCGTCCACCCGATAGTCAAACTCATGTGTAGCCTGTGGTGGTATGAACCGAAGCCCATATAATAGCTGAGCAATAGTACACTTGGATATGTCAACAATGTGGCCTCGCACCATTACACTCTCAAACTTGGGCTGATCTTTCAGCTTCTACCCATCCTTTGCTTTCTTCTCCATAGTAGCTAAATAGTTGGCATAAAACTCCCGGACCATTTCTGAATTGTATCGATCCGGTTTCTAGCCATCCACTTGAATCCGTAGAAGCTGAATATCCGCTTCATATCCTCCACCTAATTCAAATCATTGGTGAAGATCCGTGGTTCTTCTTGAATACTCCGCCTAGGGTGGTTCTTGGCAGTGAGAGAGAGACCCTGCTCATAGATCTCTTGCGCACTCGGTACTCTCTACTGAATAGTGCGGTTCTCCCTAGGTGAAGTGTGCTCATCCTCATCGTCGGCTACCTTATCCTTAGTCATGGACTCACTATCTCCATCTATGGATTGGGCCTCCTCGGAACCCACATCATCATTAGAGCCACTTCTAGACTGTTGGACCTATTCCTCAGCTCCCTCCTCAGATTGGGGAGCGTTGGCAGATGTGGCTGTGGCCACCTCGGCCTGGGCTTTAGCTTGTGCCCTAGTGGTTCTGTCCTATCGATGTCAAATTTATCAACCCTATACTCTTCAGTGAACTACTAGGAGAGTTGCCTGCATGTTCGGAGTTGGAGGGCTTATCTCTCAATTCCCTCCGAGCAGCTATCTCTGCCATGATACTTTGTCGTTGGCAGTTTTGGTTGCTTTTGTCTTCAAAGTCATTGTACCTATGGAGAAAAAGGGTTAGAACTTCAGATCTAAGAAAATGAAAATAATAAAATACCCTTTAAATTTTTCCACGAGTCTTCAGTACGAGTTGTACCTAGAAGGTACAATCCGTACTAAGACTTGTAGTGTCTTGGATCACAGTTACGACTCTGAGGTACAAATCATACCACGATGGTACGATTCGTACCACGAGTCATCTGAGGATACCCCTTGAAAAGTATTCTTCTGTACTTTTCCATGACTCATGGTATGACTCGTAAGTCGATTCCACGAGTCATAGTAAGGATCGTACAGTTGCCTTTGGACTTGACCGTTTTAGAATTTTTGTATGATTTCTAGGTATGACTCGTAGTAGAGTACCACGGTTTATACTAGGTTCTGTACATATTAATTTACATATATTTGTCTTGGGATAGTCCCAACGAGCCATCTTACGAGTCGTAGTATGGACCCACGAGTCGTAGGAAGGCTTGTGAAGCCTGTCCTTGCCTTTGTTCAAGTCAGTTGTGCAGGTAAGTTTGATTTTGTGTTGGGTACTTAGAATTCCCCAATCTAGGCATGCATTTTTCATGCTTTTACAACTACCCAGTTCTCTTATTATGATTTGGAATTCGTAACTCAGTTCTTTACAATTAATGCTGAAGTTCTAAGCATGTTTAAATTCTACCTAGCCAACAAAATCACACACAAGTTACTACTCATTTTCCTCATGTATTTTCATGAATTTTGAGGAATCACAGTTGATAAACAAATTCATATAAGCACGAAGGTATTTTACTCAACTAAAAGCATAACTACTTATTTGATTTTTGCAAAATCTTGCTCAACTATGTGTGTGATTCAGTGACTAGGGTAGGAATTCGGATTGTGCAATTTTAATCATGCACAAATTCAAGCTTTATCGATGACTTTTCTTGAGTGATGAGCTTGAGGTATTTTTGGGAGGTAATCTTGAGTTCAAGGTGTGTTTGCGTGGGAGATGCGTCTGAAAAAATTGGAATTTATATATGCCAAGGCGAGTTTGAGAATTCGGGCCGAGTCGAGCCGATTTAAAGAATTTTGCCCGTCATGACTCGTACTATGAGTCGTAGGTTGGATCTACGACTCTGTTACAACCTGAACGGGGGCCCGGATCGTCACACAGGACAAGGAGCCTCGCTAGACCCCAAGTCGATCCATGGCATAAGCATACAACTAACTCGATCAATAAAACTGAAGAATCAATATGATAATCATAGAGGAAGTATATATTAAACATAACATCAGAATACACAATTTGAAGCTGAATACACCCATATGTCTGAAAAGCCTCTAAACATGACAAGTTGATGGGACAAGACCCCAACTAACTCAGTAAAGCTGAAACTGAAAATACATAGAGAAGATCTAAATAAGTCTAGTCCTCGGGAGATAAGGACTCACCAACAACGTACAACACTATCTTAGAAGACTCATTATAAACAGAGTGAGCTTGAGAGCTGGGTCCTGTATCATGAAACGATACAGCATAAAGTATGCGATCAATAGTGGAATAGACTGAGTATGTAAGATAAGTAAAACCTCTTAAGCAAGTACAATCATTTAAGAACATGCATAATGTAAAACATCAATAATAAGAATCTGGGAGCAGGGATTGCATGCATTCTTTCTGAAATCATGATCTCATCATAACATAACATACATCATTACTAAATTGATTGACTCAAAGCTGAAATATGATATTTATAAGTAAAATTGAACATTGACTCAAACCTACCTTAGAACACGTATCAATGTATATATCTCACGAATGATGAACATGCATAACTGAAATCATGAGGCGTAATAGGAGACTCGTTTTTTAACCAACATACCATGATAGAGCATACATAGTCCCAACTATCACACTCAAGTGGGTAGAGCTATCCAAAGCCTTGTCGGGGCTAGAGATGATACTATGATATCGATATCAAGCTCGATGCCCAATCGGGGCAAGGGATAGCTCACAAGGGAGGTCCCAAAGTAATATATAATAGTAAAAACCTATGTTGGCACATAGTTCTGAGGCATAGGGTGATTGACCCTTAGTCTACTCAGTGCTAGACACTACTCCCAAAAACATGCATATGCTCTACATCATTTTTCAACAAGCTCAACATCGTCTATTGATGAAGCTCAATAATCAAATACATCCCAAATATGAAATATTCGAGTGGATGAAGTTGAAGTAACTACTTTCGAAGTAACAGAAAGATCATGCGTATGAGAAGCTTTAACTCAAATCATACCACAAACTGAAAGATAATTGGGAGTATTCACTCAAAAACCATGTGATAAGCTTAATTCGGGAAATCATAATTCATACTTGAATTGAAGGCATTTCCCAATACTTTATCATTCTTTGAAAAATACTCAATTCACATCGAAAATATGATTATAAACATGGGTAGATTTAAAACATGCTTTTCACCATAATACCTCATCATCATCATACATTCATCACAAATCTCATCTTTCATGAACTTCTCATCAATGGGCATTTTAATTCATAAAACTAGAAACATGATTTTTTATTGAAAACAATATAAAACTTGTCCATGCTTCATAATTCAGTAGTAGAAACATAATTAAATCATACCCATGTATAGAATTAGAAAATTCATGCATTGGGTTAAAACCCCATAGATTTGACATAGAAATTCATGCTTTAGAGAGGGATTGGGCATGGGTGTGAAAGGAATCACCCATTCATAACCCTACATACTTGATGGTAGCTGATTCTTACACTTCTTTAAATGCCCAAAAGGAATTGAACAGAAATTGAAGAACACCAAGCTTGATCACTCTCTCTCACCTTCTACCTTGCATGCATGAATGAATGTGGCCTAAAATGAACTTAACCCCTTTAAAAGTCATCATTCATAACTCAAAACGGCATAGTTTTGGCCTTAGAAACTTAGAAATTACGAAAAAGCCCTTACTAAATTTGCAGAAAAACTGCTAGCTGGTCCCAAATGAAGGACCTAACGACTCAATATCATGGGCCACGACTCGTGGAGTCGTTCATCAGGTACATTCTCCTGCGCTCGTCGCGGGTGACTTAACGATCCATTACTGGTGACCACAACTCATGGTCACCACTCATCATATACACTGCCTCATCCTTGATTAAATTTTTACACTACTACTTATGACCCTCCCCACGAATCGTGGTGACTGACCACGACTCGTGGGGTCCTTCTATTAGGTACACTGTCTTCCTTTTCCTGTCCTCTCAAACACTACTCCCCACGACTAACCTAACGAGTCATAGGGCCTGACCATGACTCGTGGTCACGTCCGTAGGGATCCCATTTCCCAAATTACAAATTCAACTCTTGAGCCTCACCACGAGTCACATCACAACTCGTGGGCTACACCAACGGGTCACCTCACGACCCATTCCGTGACCTGATAGCTGAACCGAATTCACGAATCATACATACATACACATACATGAAAGAAACTTGGGCACATGAACTGAATTATGAAAACTAAACAGAGTTTGAGAGCAAAACTGATACCTCAAGCTGGAACTGAGCCAGTAGAGAATAAATGTGGATATCTAGCCATCATATCTACTTCGGCATCCCACATAGCTCCCTCAACATGCTGATTCCTCCATAACACCTTAACTGAAGCTACTTCTTTGTTCCTTAGCCTTCGAACCTAACGATCCAGTATTTCTACCGGAACCTCCTAATAACTAAGTCTATCTTTCACACCAAAACTTTCCACTGAGACAACTAGAGCTGGATCACCCAAACACTTCTTTAAGAGCGATACATGGAATATAGAATGCATAGAAGATAATTCTAAGGGCAACTTCAATTCATCTTCTACCTTGCTAACCCGATTCACAATCCGGTAGGGGCCAACGTAACGAGGGATCAGTTTTCCTTTCTTTCAACTCCGCATCGCTTCCTTTATGGGAGACGCCTTCAATAACACCCAGTCATCCACTTCGAACTCAAGTTCTCTCCTCCTTATATCGGCATAGGAATTTTGCTGACTTTGAGCTATTTTCAACCTATCCCGTATGAGCTGAACCTTCTCCATAGCCTCATGGATCTAATCTGTTCCTATTATCACAGTCTCACTAACTTCGAACCAACCAATGGGCGATCTACATTTCCGCCCATAAAGAGCCTCAAACGGAGCCATCTGAATGCCAGAATGGTAGTTGTTATTGTATGCAAACTTGATAAGAGGCAAATGATCATCCCAACAACCTTTAAAGTCAATCACGCATTCTCTCAATATGTCCTTGAGATTCTAAATTGTCTGCTCCGCTTGACTATCTGTTTGCTGGTGAAATGTTGTGCTGACCTTAATCTGAGTACCAAGTCCTTTTTGAAAAGACTTCCAAAATTTAGAGGTAAATTGAGTACCTCTATCTGAAACGATGGATAAGGGCACTCCATGCAATTGAACTAGCTCCCGGATATATAGTTCTACATAATTCTCTGCCGCATCCGTGGTCTTGACCAGTAGAAAATGAGAAGACTTGGTCAACCTGTCCACCACAACGCAAATTGAGTCAAATTGTCAATGAGTATGAGGTAGACCTGTGACGAAGTCCATATTAATTTCTTCCCACTCCCAAATAGGAATAATGATATCCTAAAGCACACCTCCCGGCCTCTGGTGCTCGACCTTTACTTGCTGATAGTTTGGATACTTTGCTACAAACTCTGCGATGTCCTTCTTCATGCCATTCCACCAATAGACTTCCCATATGTCACGGTACATCTTGGTGGCATCTGGATGGATAGAATACCTGGATCCATGAGCCTCGTGCAACATCCGACTCCTCAAATCACCAACATCCAGAACACATAGGCGACCTTGGTACCAAAGCACACCATCTCCCCCTTTGGAGAAGACCTCTACTTTATGATTCTGAAAGGCTTCCTTTAACTTTACCAAAATCGAGTCCTCATCTTGTGTAGCTTTTACATCAGTCACCAAGGACCATTCTGCTCCGTTCTGAACAATAACACTGCCATCAGTCGAGTCAACCAAATGAACTCCCAACCTTGTGAGTCGATGCACATCCTTCACCTGCTCCTTCTTTCCCTTATACACATGAGACACACTCTCTATACAGAGTCTACTAAGCGCATCTGCTACTACATTGGTCTTACCCGGATGGTAAAGGACACTCATATCATAGTCCTTGAGTAGCTCCAACCACCTCCTTTGTTGAAGATTGAGATCTTTATGGTAAACACATATTGCAAACTCTTATGGTTCATGAACAAATCCACGTGGACCCCGTACAAATAGTGTTGCGATATCATCAAGGAGAATACCACCGCGGCCAATTCAAGATCATGGGTCGGGTAATTCTTTTTATGAACCTTTAGCTGTTTGGAGGCATATGCTATAACTTTCCCATGCTGCGTAGACACACACCCAAGTATGATCCTTGAAGCATCACAATACACTACGAACCCATTGGTACCCTCTGGTAGAGTTAACACCGGTGCTGAAGTAAGTGGAGTCTTCAACTCTTGGAAGCTCTTCTCACAAACCTCTGACCATTGAAATTTCAAATTCTTCTGGGTTAATTTGGTCAAGGGTGCTTTAGTAGATGAGAATCCTTCAACAAATCTTCGATAATAGACGTCTAAACCCAAAAAGCTCTAGATATCTGAAGGATTCACCGGTCTAGGCCAATTCTTCACTGCCTCTATTTTTTTGATAATCCACCTTTATACCCTCACTTGATACCACATGTCCCAAAAACACCACGGAGTTCAACCAAAACTCCCACTTGCTGAATTTGGCATATAACTGGCGGTCCTTGAGAGCCTGTAGCATTACTCTCAAATGAGCGACATGCTCTTCCTCGCTCCGAGAGTATATCAAGATGTTTTTAATAAACATAATCAAGAACATATCCAGGTATGGCTTGAACACCCTGTTCATCAAGTCCATAAAAGCTGTAGGAGCATTCCTTAGTCCAAAAGACATAACTACAAACTCATAATGACCATACCGCATCCTGAAGGCTATCTTCGGGATGTCACTCTCCCGAACTCTGAGATGATGATACCCGAATCTGAGATCTATCTTCGAGAAATACTTGGCAACCTGAAGTTGGTCAAATAAATCATCAATCCTGGGTAAAGGATACCTGTTCTTGATGATGACTTTGTTTAATTACCGATAATCAATACATATACAAAGAGAACCATCTTTCTTTCGGACAATGAGAACTGGGGGACCACATGGGGACTTGCTTGGTCTAATGAAACCCTTATCTAACAGGTATTTCAACTGCTCTTTCAACTCCTTTAGCTTGACTGGAGCCATTCTATAGGGAGGAATAGATATAGGCTGCATGTCAGGAAGAAGGTCAATACCAAAATCTACCTCTCGCTTGGGAGGGATTCCCGATAAATCATCTGGGAAGACTTTCGAATACTCATACCACCAGAACTGACTAGATAGTCAGGGTCTCAGACTCAACATCCTTAGCCCTAACTAGATGGCACACACAACCTTTAGAAATCATCTTTCTGGCCTTAAGGTAGGAAATTGTCACGACCCAAACGTAGACCTTGATCGTAACACGGGACAAGGAACCTTGAGAGGCCCCAAGTCGACCCATGGCATAAGCATACATTTAACTTCATTCTATTTAAATGAAAAACTGAACATCAGGCATAGCGGAAACATAAACATATCATATCATAACATAACATAACATATGGAGTCACTAGACATACACGCAAGATGAGTACTACATATTATTTGAAAGCCTCTACTACACATGATGGGTTGATGTAACACCCCCAACTAACCCGGCCAAGTACTGAAACATAAATAACATAAACATTTGTCAAACAGCCCTCGGAACATAAGGACTCACCAATAAGCTGAAGGTGAACTCTAAGATGATCTATATATGAGGATGAACATGAGATCCGGGTCCTGTATCATGAAATGATATAGCATAGAAAGTATGTGGTCAGTAAGTGGAATGTACCCAGTATGCAAGGTAAGTAAAACAAACATTTAAAATACATGAGAACTCATAAAAACATCTAAGAGTGGGACACCATGCTTATATCATAAATATCATAAGATAACATAAGGCTCAAGGTTTTCAAATCATTTGTAAACCATTCATTTTCATAATCATAAGAGAAACTTCATCAAATCATCACTTGAGCCAATATCATGAACATAACAATGCATAAAGACATGAGAAACAATGGGAAGACTCATCATAACCGACACCATCATGGTAGAACCTTTCATGATGCCCCAACTATCTCACTCAAGTGGGCAGAGTCTCCCCTGGTTGCCAAGCGAGGGACATGCATTATGTGATATGATGAAAATAGGGGATCATTTTCAATGTAATGTATCATTGTAAACCCACACTGGCACGTGGTTATGAGACAACAACATACTCCTTTGAATGCCGAGCTGCTCGGCGCTACATACGGATCCCAAAAACATGCATATATGGTCATACGTAAATCAATAACATCATTCATTTAGATTGATGGCTAAAATAAACATTCATCATTCATTGGTCCCCATTAAAAGATTATTAGCCAAGAATCAAAGGCCCTTTAGTCAGCCAACATCATAAATAGATAAATCATGAGATCCATTTCATAAATCGTAAATCATTCATCATCATGTGGACATTTCCCAATACTTTACCATGCTTTACCATGCTCAATGCATTCGAAACAAACATGCTTATAACATGGGTTACTTGAAAACATACTTTTCATCATCAATAGTTCATAATCATAAGGCCCATGCATACTTGAAATCATGCTTACAACTTATAAATCATCAAATCATGTTGGGTTTTTGAATAAATCCATACTTTAAATCATAGATCATGCTGGATTTATAAATATCAACAATTGAAGTGTAGATCATAAATCAACTCATCATATATCATGCATAATTAGGCTTAATTTGATAGAAATTAAAATCAATAATTTTATAAGTAAAACAAATTGTAAATCTGATCAAAATCCATAGGACAGGATGCAAATCATGAATCATAAAAGCCCATTAGAAAATCATTAGATTTTCACAAAATTGAATTCAAAACCCCAAGAGAATTTTGGTATTTCATAAATTAATAGAGAATGGGCATGCGTGTGAACGGGAACACCTATTCGTAACCCCACATACCTGGGTGAGATCAGATTCTAAAGTTCTTGTATGCCCAAGGATGAATTAATAGGGAAAAGCATGAGAAATAGCTTGATCTCTCAAAATTTCCCTTAATATGCATCCATGGGAATGATCTATGCAATAGGGACTTAAGCTATCTTAAAATGCCTAGAAAAAATACATGAAACGATGTAGTTTGGGTCCTTATAGCATAGAAAGGTCGAAAATATACTTAATGAAAAGTCCCTGAAAAACTGCCCTGGACGAACCAATGACTGATCCCATGTGTCTTTGTGTGAAATCACGACTCGTGGTATCTAGTCGTTGGATGCACTGTCTTATCAATACCTTCAGATCATTCCCATGACTCGACAGGAAGAGTCGTCGGTCCAAACAACAGGTCATTGGGTCGGTCATTGTCAACTCCCTGCCAAACCTAAACATCCCTTACCACGAGCCTGACCACGACTACAATCAACGAATCATTGTTTCCCACAATGAGTCGTTACATTGGTCAATGCTTCCACTGCCACCCAGACTCCTGAAACCATAACTGGTAACAACAGCTCGTGGGTACCAACCATGAAAAAGACTCTACTTAACGTGACTTTCGGACACCCTTGGACACTTCAAACCTATTGCTCTGATACCAAGTTTTTCACGACCCAAACATAGAACTGGATCACAACACGGGAGAAGGAAGCCTGAGAGGACCCAAATCGACGCATGGCATAAGCATACATCTAACTTCATTCTCTTTAAGCGGAAAACTGAACATAAGGCATAGCGGAAACGTAAACATATCATAACATAACATAGGGAGTCACTAGACATACACGCAAGATGAGTACTACATACTGTTTGAAAGCATCTACTACACATGATGGGTTGATGTAACACCCCCAACTAACCCGGGCAAGTACTGAAACATAAATAACATAAATGTCTGTCAAACGACCCTTAGAACATGAGGACTCACCAATAAGCTGAAGGTGAACTCTGAGATGATCTATATATGGGGATGAACTTGAGTGTCGGGTCCTGTATCATGAAACGTTATTGAATAGAAAGTATGCGGTCGGTACGTGAAATGTATCGAGTATACAAGGTAAGTAAAACGGACATTTAAAATACATGAGAACGCATAAAAATATCATAAGAGTGGGACACCATGCTTATATCATAAACATCATAACATAACATAAGGCTCAAGGTTTTCAAATCATTCGTAAGCTATTCATTTTAATAATCATAAGAGAAACTTCATCAAATCATCATTTGAGCTAATATCATGAACATAACAATGCATAAAGACATGCGGGAAAATGGGAGGACTCGTCATCACTGACACCATCATGGTAGAGCCTTTCATGATGCCCCAACTATCTCACTCAAGTGGGCAGAGTCTCCCCTGACTTGCCAAGCAAGGGACGTGCATTATGTGGTATCATGAAAAGAAGGCATCATTATCATTGTAATGTATCATTGTAAACCCACACTGGCACGTGGTTATGAGACATCGGCATACTCCTTTGAATGTCGGGCTGCTCGATGCTAGATACGGATCCCAAAAACATGCATACTGGATCATACGTAAATCAATAACATCTTTCATTTTGATTCATGGATAAAATAAACATTCATTATTCATTGATCCCCATTAAAAGATTATTAGCCAAGAATCAAAGGCCCTTTAGTCGGCAACATCATAAATCGATAAATCATTAGATCCATTTCATAAATCATAAATTATTCATCACCATGTGGGCATTGCCCAATAATTTACCATGCTTAATTTATTCAAAAATATGCTTATAACATGGGTAACTTGAAAATATATTTTTCATCATCAATAGTTCATAAATCATAAGGTCCATGCATACTTGAAATCATGCTTATAAATCATCAAATCATGTTGCGTTTTTTAATAAATCCATATTTCAAATCATAGATCATGCTGGATTTGTAAATATCAACAATTGAAGTGTATATCACAAATCAACTCATCATAGATCATTCATAATTAGGCTTAGTTTGATAGAAATTGAAATAAATAATTTTATAAATAAAATAAATTGTAAAATCTGATTAACATCCATAGGATAGGATGTAAATCATGAATCATAAAATTCCATTAGCAAATCATTAGATTTTCACAAAATTAAATTCAAAACCATGAGATTTTTGGTAGATTTTCATAAACTAATAGAGAATGGACATGAGTGTGAATGGGAACACCCATTCGTAACCCGACATACCTAGGTCAGATCAAATTCTAAAGTTCTTGAATGCCCAAGGATGAATTGATTGGGAAAATCTTGCGGAATAGCTCGATTTCTCAAATTTTCTCTTAATATGCATGCATGGGAATGATCTATGCAATAGGGACTTCAGCTATCTTAAAGTTCCCAGAAAAAAATATATGAAAAGATGTAGTTTAGGCCTTATAGCATGGAAAGGTTGAAAATACCCTTAATGAAAAGTCCCTGAAAAACTGCCCTGCACGAACCAATGACTGATCCCACGAGTCCTTGTGTGAAACCACGACTCCTGGTATCCATTTGTTGGATCCACTGTCTTATTAATACTTTCAGATCCTTCTCTTGACTCGACAGGATGAGTCGTCAGTCCAAACAATGTGTCGTCGGGTCGGTCATTGTGAACTCTGTAGCAAACATGAACATCCCTTACCACGAGCCTCACCACGACTACAAACGATGACTCATTGTTTCCCACAATGAGTCATTACATCGGTCATTGCTTCCACTTCCACCCGAACTCCTAAAACCATAACAGGTAACAATGACTCATGGTTTTTAACCACGAGTCATTACACCTCTCGTCCTGTGATGTTTTTCCCAGTTTCAGCAGTTTTCAACTTTTAAATCCCGGGTCTACTATTAGGCACTTTGGGGGTATCACAATATCTCCTCCCTTGGGAACATTCTTCCTCGAATATAGGAAACAAACAAAAAACATAAACATGAAAATATCATATTCAAATACTGATCATGTAAACCAAAAACTAACGGAATGACTACCTACAATTCATATTAAATAGCGGAACTGATCTCATGCTTCACATACACATCCATGCAACATAAAAGAAACTTTAACACATGAACTAAACATGAAAACTAAATAGAGTCATAGAGAAAAACTGATACCTCAAGTCGGAACTGAGCCGATAGAGAATAAAGGTGGGTATCTAGCCATCATATGCACTTCGACTTCCCATGTAGCTCCTTCAATATGCTGATTCCTCTATAATACTTTAATTGAAGCTAGTTCCTTGTTCCTTAGCATCCAAACCTGACGATCCAATATTTCCATTGGCACCTCCTCATAGCTAAGGTTATCTTTCACACCAACGCTGTCCACCCAGACTACTAGAGCTGGATCTCCCAAGCATTTCTACAAAAGCGATACATGAAACACAGGATGCACGGAAGATAACTCTGAGGGAAACTCCAATTCATACGCCACCTTGCCAACTCTTCTCACAATTTGATAGGGACCAACATAGCAGGGACTGAGTTTTCCTTTCTTCCCAAATCGCATTACTCCCTTCATTGGAGATACCTTCAGAAATACCCAATCATCCACCTCAAACTCCAACTCTCTCCTCGTTACACCAGCATATGACTTTTGACGACTCTGAGTGGTTTTTAGCCTGTCCATTATCAATTGAACCTTCACCATAGCCTCATGAACCAAATATGCCCGTATCATAGCTGCCTCACCAACCTCAACCATCCGATGGGCGATCTACATCTCCTCCCATAGAGAGCCTCAAATAGTGCCATTAGGATACTGGAGTGATAGTTGTTATTGTAAGCAAACTCGATCAGGGGCAAGTGATCATCCCAACTACCTTTAAATTCCATCCCACAAGCTCTCAACATGTCTTCGAGAGTTTGAATTGTCTGGTCTGCTTGACCATCCATTTGCGGATGAAAAGCTGTGGTGAGTCTAACCTGAGTCCCAAGCCCTTTTTGAAAAGACTGTTGATAACGCTCAAACCACACTTCCAACTGAAGTATGAAGCGGGCGTTGTCAATAAAGAACCCAACATAGAGGTTGGAGTCGATCCACAGGGAATATGGAAGATCTAGATTAAAGCTGGTAGATGAACTTGTATGGTAATTACTTCACAATGGGGGGATTCTCATAAAAATCAATAATAGAAATAAACAGTAGTCAAGATTATATTTGCAAGTCAATAATTAAAGGATAACTAGGGTCTTTGTTCCCCATGGGTTCATAAAAGCTTTGGGTATACACTCGTGATCTTTACCAATACTTACTTACAAAACTGATAACTTAGGTTCATTCAAACGATTGACCAATCCCTATTGAATGACTACCCTCAATTACTCGATCAAGTCTCATGAGTTTTGCAAACTAACCGTTATCACTAAGTTCCAGATATAGCTATCATGCAACCACAACTCAAGTTAATACAATGATCATCAAGATCAAGGCTCTGTTGTAATTCTCTATCTCTACCTCTTTGACCAAAGCAAATAAAGAATTCAGGCACTTCCTAACATTGCACTCCGCTAAGAATCATTAAAGACGAAGAGATTACAATATAAGTAATTAGTATTGATTTTAGAATCACTTTGTCAACCCTAGCTTATTAATCCGCCATGGTTCCCACAACCCAAGCTATGTGTTATACCCCGTAGAATTCCCGACACCTAGATGACCTATTCGCACGTTGGTTAAGCATATTTGAAGGCCATACGTCCTGGAGAAAGGTCCGGGAAAAGATCGGACAAGAAACCTATCGAACCATCGCAGAAGGAGCCGAGGCAGAGCCCCTCCGCGATGGCAGCGTGTCACGGAGGAGAGGCCTCCGCGTTGGCTCCGTGACACGTTGGACTTGTCCATGTCCAAGTATATAAAGCCCACTTCGGGTTTAAATCATTTAAACACTAAGAAATTTCCAGGAAACAGAGAGAAAAATCAGAGAAAGAGGGAGAACGAAGGAGGGATTATAATTTTCGTCCGATTACGCTGCTAAACGTTGCCCAAACTCAAATTAACTCCAGATACTGAGGTATTTAGCAGCAGAGAGCATTCCTACGGATTCAGTTTCGTAAAATACGGCCGACGAATCGTCGAGCCACCGAGCTAAGATAAGTGGAATTGCTCTAAATTAGTGTCTATGTGTTCCTAGCTGTGAAGTGAATATTTCTCCCTTCTGGACCGCTGAAAAATAGTGAGTTTCTGACCGTCTTTCGATAAGCCTAAGTTTAGGCTATAAACTATATCGAAAGTGACGTTGCTCTTTAAAATAAAGCTGTATTTAGTATTAATTGACATGTTTATGAATGCAGTTGGGAGAAAATAGTTGAAGTACCGGCCGAGTTTTGTCCGACAGACGAATAGTTCAAGGATAAGGTATGTAAAGCTAGTTCCCTCGGCAAGTTAAGTAATATCGGTACAGTATAGTGATTTACAGGCCAGTAGAATGTTCAGAAGTCAAAAGTTACATTTATTGTGAATGTTGATACGATATGAGAAGCATCGGGTTGTAACTTGCGTGAAACTTACTAATATGACATAGATTCTAACACAAGTGTTAGAAACTGCCCAGCATGCTCAGTATGTGATGTAATATGAAATGTTAAGATATTATTGTATTCAGTTGAATCCCCGTAAAGCAATGCAATATCCATAAAGCACTTCGGAAATAGAATGGCAGGCTAAAATAAAGTTTAGAACGCATGTTAGGAATAGTAAATCATGTTAATACAGGAACTCAGTATACAGCATAGGTTGCAGCAGAAATACTATATTTTGTATAGCATTTGCCCCAGTACAGTTTGGCAGGAGACTATATTCATATATACATATTTACCAGTCTCAGCACGTATTAAATATGTACAGATTACTATCACTAGTTCAGCATGTAATATATATGATACTTTACCCCTATTAGCCTCAGCATGTGAGATACGCAGACAGTATTACTAGTTGAGACCGTTGTGTTGTTTGGGGTTGGATTACCTAGCATCCATGACCGCCCAGGGTTAATAGCTGTATCGACTCGTCCGCCAGAGGATGAGGATACGTCGCTCTACGGAGTGGCATGCCGTCCCACAGGGGACGAAGATGGGATGCCAGTTTTCCCCATATTGTACCTTGGTCGGCCCTTATACACCCCCGTCGAGCGGATACGCCCGGGGTGTTGATTCAGGAGTCCTCCAAACTCAGATACAGTTATAGTCAGGGGCTCAACGAGCCCAAGTGCATACCCAGGGGACCGACGGGATGCTTATAGCTATTACAGGAGATGGGATGACCGGGGTAGGGGTGTAGATTCCGTGCTGGTTGTACCTCCCGTCTTATGGGGGCCGGGTAAGGTTTGTGTGCGCTATGTTATGTTGTGCCATGTTATGTTAGATACGAGTAGATCAGCTTTAGCACGATACGTCTCCAGGTATGACTCCTATCCCTTCCAGTAAAGATTGAGAGAAGGTATGACTTACATTACCAGACAGTTAATCTAATTCTCCTTACTTTAGTTTCATCAGTTACATTGTTGTTTTCAGATTTTGCTTTCAGTTACTGCTTTACATACTCAGTACCAGCGGTACTGATGCCTGGTGGGGTGCTACATTACTTGCCTGCAGGTATTCGTAGACGAGCAGGCAATACCACGTGATTCCTGTCAGCGATCGAGTATTCAGGTCCTGTCATCCGGAGACTGAATTCTAGAGGTGTATTTCAGTTTCTTTTGGTGTATAGTACGGGTAGGTCGGGGGCCCTGTCCCGATCATTTCTATTGCTATTCCTAGAGGCTTGCAGTCTGTACATTTCCCTGTGGTCAGTTGGGCCGGTCGTGTGAGGCCGTGCAGTTGTTAGCTGTTAGTACTTTTGCTTCTTTTATGTTGGCCGTGTGGGGCCATAAGTTTGACAGTAGTGGTGACCTTGCCGGTCCCGTAGCCTTCTAGTATTTTATTGCTGAGTTGCAGATAACTAGACAGCATGATGGCCTTGTCGGCCCGCATAGGTTTTCCCTATAGTTGCATGTTCTGGTCAGCTGTTATCACAGGTACAGGAGGCTATAGGCCAATGGGCTGGGGGCTGTGTTTACAGCCATTATATAGCCCTTTGTTTCCAGAAATGTGAGTTAGAGCCAGCCAGGCACCAGATGTGCCTAGGCTTAGCAGTCCAGTAGTTCAGGTCCTAGTAGGGCACCAGGTGCCAGTCATACCGCCCAAGGCGGGGCGTGACAAACTTGGTATCAGAGCAGGTCGTGTCCCAGGGAGTCTGCAAGCCATGCTAAGTAGAGTCTTGTCTATGGATGTGTTGTGAACCACATACTATAGGCAGGAGGCTGCGAGGCATGATAGGATGGTTACCCTTCCTTCTCAGTCAGTCGTGCTTTAAAACGGTACAATATAGGGTTGAGTCCCTAAGAACTTACTGTATTCTTTGATTACAGATACAAAGGCAGATCAACATTACCCTATTACAGGCAGAAGGTCAGATATAACAACAGAAGAGGGCATCAGCCAGTTACGTGATAACTACAACAGTAGTAGGAGGTACCCGAGACCTCCCAGCATGATACCTTTGTCAGTACTATTCCCAGTATACGTTGATAACGTCAGAATAGGAAGTCAGAAGTATAATGTATATATGAGTTGATTTATTTATTAGCTATATGAGATCTGATTATGATTATATACAAGGTCAGACCACCAGGTAAGTATAAAAAAGAGAGGGAAATGCAGGAATCCCAAATACATCTTTTCGGATATGGTACAGTTAAATGCTTTTATTTGTTGCAATAAGAAAAGGGCTATTCCTACCTCTTGATTTCGATACCAGTATAGTAAGGGAGCATAAGATTGGAGATGGGGTTGCCAAATCATGCAGTAAGTAAAGATGGGCTGATTGATCCTAGTAAGTATTGGAAAGTATAAAGAGCCCCTATGATTCCGTAAGTTGTGCAGACCCTTATGATAATAAGCCAGTAAAGAAAGTAAGACTATTTATCTTACCCGAAGCAGGGGTAAAAGATCTGTTAGTAATGAATGCTTAGTAATAGTCAATTTCGAGTCAGAAAAAGGCTAAGTCCGCCACATATGCTAACAGGTAGCAAGACATACCTGTAAGATTGTGGTTGTGATCCAGTTGTGATATAAAAAAGGTGAGGGATCATGTGAATCAGATAGGTCTGACTGCAAGTCAGGGGAAGTATGAACTGATACAGGACCAACAATCTTGTTAACAATGAAGAGCAGGTACTTTGAACCCCCGAGTTCAGCTTAAGTAAGATGAAGGAAAGATGCAGGAATGTCAGATCCTGTGGGGAAATTAGAATTACCCCCAGATTGATAAAATATCTTCTTAAGGATTAAGCCTCGAGCTGACAGTAAGATTGCGGTTCAGAACACCGCAGTATGTCCGCTATGGAAAAGTTAAGAAGTTACCGATACAGAAATTCTAATCTAGTGTAGCCTAGAGATAAGGCCCAGCAGACAGTTATGGGATCTCAATATATGCCTAGTAAGGCTACAAGATTCGAACGTCGACCCCACATCGCAAGAGTGGCGGAATTTCAAACAGCAGACAATAACTAAAGTGTTTATGTTTGTTACTTTCAGAATGGGGTGACAATGCAATGAAATGATAAGTCAGGGTAGGAGGTCTTATTAGGTCGTAGAAGCGATGTATCATGTACGGTATGAGACTCCGCAGAGCATGTCAGAGACTATGTATTATCGCAGAACTCAGTACATATTGTACGTAGCAATTGATATATATATATATATATATATATATATATATATATATATATATATACAAATAATAGATATGCTGTGAGTGGCTGCCTATAAGGGCCACAATCATAGATGCTGATTAGTAATAGAAAGCATGTATAAATTGCATTGTAGGACACCCCCCTTGCCAAAAAAAAGAAAGAGGTAGAAGAAAGAAAGAAAAGGAGAAGGGAAAGGGTAGATTAAGTGTGAATTATGTATGAAGTCATAGAAACTATCTTGGTTCTCAGTTATTAAGTTAATAGACTTATGTGTTGTTGCCAGATCTAGGCTCTAGGAGCTTACCGGAGTTAATGGCCTAAAATAGACGGCTAGATCATAAGGGCGCAGTTAGACGGTCTACCGACCAGCTGGTGCCTGCATTAGCAGGGAGGCGTCTCTGAAGATCGGTAACAGTAGTGCATGTGCTAGAACCAGGATTAGAGGCTGAATAGGCAAATTTCAGAGATTAGCAATACCAGAATTGTTCTAGTATGTTAAGTGGTCGTACGTCATTTTCCTAGCCTTGTAGGTGAGAGTCGGCCTTAGTCAACCTAGCAGTTATTATGTGAAACACCCCATAAGTCAGTCGGCCGTCCCTGTCAGAATACCCGTGGGTACCCCAAGGAAGGGTTCACATCAGTAGTCAGCGACAGACTAGTACTTCAGCTGGTTCTCGTAAGATATTTAGATACAGAGCCCTAGCAGAAGGCCAGTATTTACAAAATAGCTCATAAGACCGAGAATTCCCCAAAATAGCAGTATAAATCCAAGTGGATACACATAAGGCGTAAGAAATTGATAGTACCCTGCTAGCATAGTGTTTATTAAGACCAGGGGATCAGTAGACTCCCCGTGAAGATCCAGAGATCGATCGCCTGGGAGTAAGTTTGATTAAGCCCAGCCTTACAGTGGTTTAAGCAAAATAACAGAGAAATTAGATGCCCACAAGTCTGCGGTTATGCACGAACTATAAGCACTCAAGTAGAATGGTTAGAGCATTGTTAGACTACTGCCACATTCGGGTCATTCAACCCGACCATTTAATTATTTAAGGTTATGCAGCCAGATCATTAGAGGTCATGGTCAATATCAGGACCCCCTGATCAGATACGGGCACATGGTGTGCAGATAGTCGTTCAAGGTTACCTTAGCAACAAGTAGCCTTAGCATGCGGCCAGAAGGCCAGGTAAGCTCTAGCTATACCGGTAGATTACTTGTCATATTTTCCGGTATAATAAACTAGTATGACCGTCAGTTATATGTCAATTTTTGTAAATGTGAATTTTGGTTGAGTTTAGTAGCCTTTTTGTTCACATTGTGTCGGAGGCTGGTGTACAGATAGATACACAGAAAATTGAAGTAGTGAAGACATAGCCTAGACCTACTACTCCGATCGAAGTACGCAATCCCTGCGGTTAGCCGGGTACTGCAGAGGGTTTGTGGAAGGATTTTCCACCTTAGCAGCACCTCTGACTAAATTGACACAGAAGACAGTAAAGTTCCAGTGGGCTGAGGTGTGTGAGAAGAACTTCCAAGAGTTAAAAGCCAGGTTAACATCAGCTCCAGTGTTAGTATCGCCAGGAGGTACAGAGGGTTGATGCAGCATGGTAAAGTAATAGTGTATGCTTTCAGGCAGTTGAAGAAACGTGAAAAGAATTATCTTACCCATGACCTGGAGTTAGCTGCAGTAGTTTATGCTTTAAAGAGTGAAAATTTTGTATCACCCGGGAAGGGCTAATATGGTAGTAGATGCCCTTAGCTGTAAATCTATGGGGAGTTGGCATACTTGCAACCTGAACAGCGAGAATAGACCCGAGAATTACACTAGTTAGCCGGTTTAGCCATTAACATAGCAGAAATAAAGGATAACAGAGCGATAATACAGAATGTCACAGTGTTGTCGTTAGTGGTGAAAGTAAAGGAACGGCAATATGGAGACCCTAGCCGGGTTCAACTTGAACACAAGGTTCAGTAAGGAGAGGTGACATATTTTCAGATAACCGGGGATGAAATGTTGTGATATAAAGGCCGCATTTGCGTTCCAGATATTTTGGGGCATCGCCAGCAGCTTATGAGCGAGGCGCATTACGCCCGCTATTCTCTCTACCCAGGCGCGACGAAAATGTGCCATGATATCAAAGAAAACTACTGGTGGCTAGGTATGAAAAGCGAAATTGCTGAATATGTAGCCCAGTGTCCTAACTGCCAACAGGTGAAAGCAGAACATCAGAAACCAGGCGGGTTAACTTAGGACATGGCTGTGCCTCTCTGGAAATGGGAAGCGATAAACATGGATTTTGTAACAGGGTTACCCCGTACTAGACGCAGAAATGATTCCATTTGGGTAATAGTTGACAGGCTGACAAAATCAGCTCATTTCCTACCAGTGAGGGCTACCTTCTCGGCTGAGAATTATGCCGAATTATATATCAGAGAAATAGTTAGATTGCGTGGAGTGCCGGTATCCATTATTTCAGATAGGGGAGCACAGTTTACAGTTAGATCCTGGCAGTCGTTCCAGAGGGGTCTGGAAACGCAGAATAATTTAAGCACAGCTTCCCACCCTCAGACAGACGGACAGGCTAAGCGCACTATTCAGACGCTCGAGGATATGTTGCGAGCATGTGTGCTAGACTATGGTGGTAGCTGGGATGAGCCTTTGCCGCTGATAGAATTTGCTTATAGTAATAGCTATCACTCGGCTATTCAAATAGCACCTTTTGAGGCTTTATACGGGCAAAAGTGCAGATCGCCGGTTGGCTGGTTTGAAGTAGGAGAATCAGCGATGATTAAGCCAGACCTTGTTCAGCAGTCAGGAAGGAAAGTAGAGCTTATCAGAGAACGCCTATTGACTGTACAGAGTCGTCACAAATTATATGCAGATGTGCGGTGCAAAAATCTAGAATTTGCAGTAAATGACTGGGTATATCTGAAAGTGTCACCGATGAAAGGGGTGATGAGATTTGGCAAGAAAGGCAAGCTTAGCCCGAGATTTATTGGGCCATATCAGATTCGGCGAAGAATAGGCCGAGTTGCATACGAATTGAACTTGCCTCTAGAGTTAGCATCTGTTCACCCAGTATTCCATGTCTCTATGTTAAGGAAGTTCGTAGGGGACCCTTCTACAGTAGTTCCAGTTTAGGATGTCCAGGTCACAGAGGAGTTAGCATATGAAGAGGTTCCCGTAGCTATCTTAGACAGACAGATTCGCAGGTTGAGGACTAAAGATGTTGCATCTGTCAAAGTATTGTGGCGTAACAGGAATCGTGAGGAAATGACGTGGGAAGCTGAAGAAGATATGAAAGCCAGATACCCTCACCTATTTCAGGCCTAGTCAGGCGACAGGTATGTCCGTATTATTACTTATGCAGTACCTTATAGTTGTATGTGTGTGAATGAGAAAGATTGATACTTAGTTATTCAGTGGATCCTAAAATATTACGTGCAGTGCCTGTGTTGGACTTTTCTGCATTTCAGGTTTTTGCTATAGTCCATATTACAGGGGAAACTCTGCCGAAATTTTTCTAGAAAGTAAGTAAGTAGTCCTCTAGATAACAGTGTACATTAGAGGATGAATGTTCTTAAGGGGGGGAGAATGTTATACCCCATAGAATTCCCGGCACCTAGATGACCTATTCGCACGTTGGTTAAGCATATTTGAAGGCCATACGTGCTGGAGAAAGGCCCGGGAAAAGATCGGACGAGAAACCTGTCGAACTATCGCGGAAGGAGCCGAGGCAGAGCCCCTCCGCGATGGCAGTGTGTCATGGAGGAGAGGCCTCCGCGTTGGCTCCGTGACACGTTGGCCTTGTCCAAGTCCAAGTATATAAAGCCCACTTCGGGTTTAAATCATTTAAACACTAAGAAATTTCCAGAAAACAGAGAGAAAAATCAGAGAAAAAGGGAGAACGAAGGAGGGATTATAATTTTCGTTCGATTTCGCTGCTAAACGTTGCCCAAACTCAAATTAACTCCAGATACTGAGGTATTTAGCAGCAGAGAGCATTCCTACGGATTCAATTTCATAAAATACAGCCGACGAATTGTCGAGCCACCGAGCTAAGGTAAGTGGAATTGCTCTAAATTAGTGTCTATGTGTTCCTAGCTGTGAAGTGAATATTTCTCCCTTCTGGACCGCTGAAAAATAGCGAGTTTCTGACCGTATTTCGATAAGCCTAAGTTTAGGCTATAAACTATATCGAAAGAGACGTTTCTCTTTAAAATAAAGCTGTATTTAGTATTAATTGACATGTTTATGAATGCAGTTGGGAGAAAATAGTTGAAGTACCGGCCGAGTCTCGTCCGACGGACGAATAGTTCAAGGATAAGGTATGAAAAGCTAGTTCCCTCGGCAAGTTAAGTAATATCGGTACAGTATAGTGATTTACAGGCCAGTAGAATGTTCAGAAGTCAAAAGTTACGTTTATTGTGAATGTTGATACGATATGAGAAGCATCGGGTTGTAACTTGCGTGAAACTTACTAATATGACATAGATTCTAACACAAGTGTTAGAAACTGCCCAGCATGCTCAGTATGTGATGTAATATGAAATGTTAAGATATTATTGTATTCAGTTGAATCCCCGTAAAGAGATGCAATATCCATAAAGCACTTTAGAAATAGAATGGCAGGCTAAAATAAAGTTTAGAACGCATGTTAGGAATAGTAAATCATGTTAATACAGGAACTCAGTATACAACATAGGTTGCAGCAGAAATACTATATTTTGTATAGCATTTGCCCCAGTACAGTCTGGCAGGAGACTATATTCATATATACATATTTACCAGTCTCAGCACGTATTAAATATGTACAGATTACTATCACTAGTTCAGCATGTAATATATATGATACTTTACCCCTATTAGCCTCAGCATGTGAGATACGCAGACAGTATTACTAGTTGAGACCGTTGTGTTGTTTGGGGTTGGATTACCTAGCATCCATGACCGCCCAGGGTTAATAGCTGTATCGACTCGTCCGCCAGAGGATGAGGATACGTCGCTCTACGGAGTGGCATGCCGTCCCACAGGGGACGAAGATGGGATGCCAGTTTTCCCCATATTGTACCTTGGTCGGCCCTTATACACCCCCGTCGAGCGGATACGCCCGGTGTGTTGATTCAGGAGTCCTACGGACTCAGATACAGTTATAGTCAGGGGCTCAGCGAGCCCAAGTGCATACCCAGGGGACCGGCGGGATGCTTATAGCTATTACAGGAGATGGGATGACCGGGGTAGGGGTGTAGATTCCGTGCTGGTTGTACCTCCCGGCTTATGGGGGCCGGGTAAGGTTTGTGTGCGCTATGTTATGTTGTGCCATGTTATGTTAGATACGAGTAGATCAGCTGTAGCACGATACGTCTCCAGGTATGACTCCTATCCCTTCCAGTAAAGATTGAGAGAAGGTATGACTTACATTACCAGACAGTTAATCTAATTCTCCTTACTTCAGTTTCATCAGTTACATTGTTGTTTTCAGATTTTGCTTTCAGTTACTGCTTTACATACTCAGTACCAGCAGTATTGACACCCGGTGGGGCGCTGCATTACTTACCTGCAGGTATTCATAGACGAGCAGGCGATACCACGTGATTCCTATCAGCGATCGAGTATTCAGCTCCTGTCATCCGGAGACTGAATTGCAGAGGTGTATTTCAGTTTCTTTTGTTGTAAAGTACGGGTAGGTCGGGGCCCTGTCCCGATCATTTCTATTGCTATTCCTAGAGGCTTGCAGTCTATACATTTCCCTGTGGTCAGTTGGGCCGATCGTGTGAGGCCGTGCAGTTGTTAGCTGTTAGTACTTTTGCTTCTTTTATGTTGGCCGTGTGGGGGTAATAAGTTTGACAGTAGTGGTGACCTTGCTGGTCGCGTAGCCTTCTAGTATTTTATTGCTGAGTTACAGATAACTAGACAGCATGGTGGCCTTGTCGGCCCGCATAGGTTTTCCCTATAGTTGCATGTTCTGGTCAGCTGTTATCACAGGTACAGGAGGCTATAGGCCAATGGGCCGGGGGCTGTGTTTACAGCCGTTATATAGCCCTTTGTTTCCAGAAATGTGAGTTAGATCCAGCCAGGCACCAGATGTGCCTAGGCTTAGCAGTCCAGTAGTTCGGGTCCTAGTAGGGCACCAGGTGCCATTCATACCCCCCAAGGCGGGGCGTGACACTATGGAGGTTTTAGCCTCTCATAGTTGCAAGGTTGTGAATTGTATTCATGATTGAAGGCATAAATCAATACTTACAAAGATGACTGAGAAAAAAACAATTCCTTCAATTAATCCACAAAATCTTGAATAACAAGTAGCAAGAACAATCTGAATTCAAGAAAAGGTTGATCACACGGTTGAACCAACTCAATTCTCTCTTTCAACGATTTAAAATTGCTTACTACAATGTTTTCCTACTAAAATTAAGTCTATTCGTTATCCTCCATGAAAAATAAAACATAAAAAGTATTTACAAAGACACAAGAATCCTTTTCCTAAACTAACAAGACTGCTTTCCATATCTATAGACGACCTCATCACAGGTCCACCTACGACTCGTAGGGGCTTCTGACGGACCGTGGGATCGACTCGTGGCTTGGAGTGTTGGCTGAATTTTGGCTAAGTATTGGGCCAAGGTACAATTTTTATCAACATCCTACGACTCTTACATTGCATCCGTGGCTTGATCCTGATACTTTGAACTTTTTCTGAACTTCACCACTATCGGTATGGTACGACTCGTACCTTCATCTCACGGGTCATAGAGTACTCTCGTACTGAGAATCAGCCTCTTGTGCAATTCTTCTGGATTTTATCACGATTGGCTACCACTACTCATACCATCATGGTATGATCCATGACAAATCTCATGGGATCAGTCTTCCAAGTTAAACTTTCAGGTTCTTATCAATACCCTCAGTACGACTCGTAGGTCCATCCTATGGATCGTACTGTGGACTGCACTTTTTTTCCTTTTTTGCACACTTTTAGCTTCCTTTTGCAATTTATTGTTCCAACACCCATTTATCCTAAAATCAAAGGAAAAGTGCCTCATATCCACATAAATACACCTATAGTCCATGCTATTTTCCTAGTTTTGTGCGTCAATAGTGTTGTACATCCACAACACATCAACACCCTCAACTTAAGACTTTTGCATGTCCTCGGGCAAAGAAAAAGAAAAACTAAACATGACACTCAACTAGAAAATAAACTTAAGATACTATAGCCAAAACTCAAACAAATATGTGCACTCTATACACAACTCTATTGACCCTTCCTCTTGAAACATCATCAGCTAATGTATTGCAAGCAACATCAAAACATCATATTTAGGGATCAAGACATGTCATCTAACTATCAATAAGCAATCAAGTCATCACCTATGTGTTTCACACAGACCAATGGTAAAAGCAAACATAATCCATGTATCCTCACAAAAATGAAGTCCCCACTCTAGTATGAAGTATTAGATGAAACATGGGACTAGGCAAATGAAGCACTCACTCTCTCAAAGAATTGCAAGTGTTATGCATCAGATACCATAGGCTTGCCCTTATTTTCTCTACTTTGCTTTGTTAGATGGTAAAATTAAGATCACTATAGGAATTGATATGGCTTGTAATGTAGGCTTAGGGCTGGACATGATAAAGATGAAATATTTTATGAGTGACTATCCTTCCTTGGCATTATATCCATTGGCTACACCATTTTCCTATTTCACCCTTCATTCTTTTTGCATTCTTTTCTTCCCTTTTTCTCATTTTAAGAATATTTTCTTGGGTGAGGTGATTTTTCATATTTTTCAACAATTTCAAGCTATTTTTCAACAATTTCAAGCTATTTTAATTTCTCTTTTTTCTCAATTTTCTCAAATTTTCAGCTTTTTACTTTTTCACCTCACCACACCTTATTTTTCACCATTTTTTTTCTTTCTTTTCTTTCCTTTTCTCCCGCTCCCACCATTTATGCACCCCTACTCTAGCCACCCTCAACTTAAGCATTTTTCTTATGTTGAGGTTTATAATATCCAAGGAAAGACCAGGGCCAAACAGGTTCATTACAAACAAATTGGTATAGTTAACAGGTAAATCAATGAAATATGGTCTATTAAGGCTCAAACTTGGGATCAAGGGATTCATGAAACTTTGGTAGTGCAATATAGACTAGAAGTGAGCTAAAACAAAAATGTTCTATGATAATCTCCCAACCAACCATCCTTAACCTATGTAGAGACCAACCAGGCAAGTTCTAGATCTTCAACAATATACCCCAATAAATACTAAAGCCTCACTCACACATGGTACATGAACTATTTTTACTTTACCTATCTGCTTCATACATGGGATAACAAGACTAGCACTATTAATCACTAAATGACATAAAATGATCCACAAAAATCATGCGTTGTTGTCACAAATACATAGCAAAATCTTTTTAAACATGGTCAATTTTTTCAAAAACAACAAAACTAGTGCATATCCATTGGCTGAATATTCCTATGCTACTTTCTAATCAAACAAAAATCACAACTAAAAACAAAAATCCTAACACATGCCGATTCTACTAGATCGCATGCTTGAGGGAAAATAAACACGGCAAGAAAAACCCTCAGACGGACAAAAATATCCCAGAAATACAAGTACACCCCCTCTTTTTAAAAAATGAGCTTCGTCCCCGAAGCACAAAATATAAGCATGTAGGGAGAAGGACATACCTATGGCTACTCAGACTTCACCTCTGTCATCTTGCGAAGGTGGTACCTCCGGGTAGTAGTGGCGCTAGTGTTCGGGTTCTGTGGTGAGTACACGCAAGTGCACGTGGTTGAACAAGTAGTAAAATGGCTTAAGTAAGCCAAGTATCGATCCCACAGGGACTGAACTAAGGTAATAATTAACTTAAGTGTTAATGAACTATAACTTTAAGAATGCAGAAAACCAATTAAACAATATTTGGAGAGTTTGAGTTTCCTAATTTCTACAAATCTAAGACAAAATTCTAAAGTGAGTCTGAACCATAGTAATGAGCATGCTGAGGTTAAAACGAACATGCAGGGAAGTAATTTATCGATACAATTCAGTTAATATTTCCATTGGTTGCTAGTCAAGAATTATTGCCTATGGATTTAAACTTTCGTATCCCACCCAACTTAAGAATCATGAACCTTCAACCTACATTTCTGTGATAAAAGAATTTCATGTTCTAGCCATACAAAACCGATTCCTTAATTGACTAATAAGACTTTCAGATATATTTCTATTCTGAATGTAAATGAATTTTCAATTTTCCCAAACTAAGAAGAGATCATATCTTACCAATTCACAACTTTCCAATTTCTTTCCTTTTCAAAATCAAAATTGGATTTTTTAGATGTACATTAACATTGGCCAAACATTAACGCAGTAAGAACAAGAATTGATAGAACAACCATTGAAGAAAACTAACTTGATCAACAATTACATTCCACTACAATTGTTCTTAAGCTCAGCAAGAAGTTAGCCACTCATCTGTGAATTAAGCATCATCAAATAAGGGTAATTTATACAAACAATTGAGATAAAAGAGAAAGAGATAGAGAAGAACCCTAGAATTTTCGTCCCCTCAACTGCCTGTAACCCACGTTCTCGCTCAACCAAGTCAGAATGTTTAAAAATAAACCTAAGTGTGCTATTTATACTAGTGATAATTTTTCCCTGAATAACAAGCAACGTGGCACGGAGTGTATCGCGGAGCACTCCCTCTGTGCCACGGGGCAAATGCGGACCCTCTCTGGAATCAGGTTCCTCAACAATTTCTCCTTGGCGTGCCACGGCCTGCAACGCGGAGCCAGGCCAACGTGTCACGGCGCAATCGCGAACCTTCACTGGAATTGGCCAAAATAAATCACCCGAGGTAGAATGCCTCCGCGATGGCAACGTGACACGGCTCCATCACGAAGCCCTTATTTTTGCTACTCTTCCTTGGCCTTTTCCACTCCTTGCTTCCAAGTCCATTCCCGATTTTTACCAACATGTATCTTAGCTTCCCAAACTTAAATTTTACCTGCAAAATAACACTAGTCATGTTGGTTAGTATAAATTCACATTTTAACTACAAATCACATGAGAATGCACACATAACGATAGATAAACAAGACGAAATAAAGCATTTGAGTATCACTTGGGCATATAATTCTGCCCAAGATCACTTACCCCACACTTAAAACCTTATTCTTCATCAAACAATACTCTCACATCTCATGCAATTGACACCCACGCATAGCCACTTTGGCTTGACAATTCAAGCTATGGCTATACCGATTATTTAATATATCAAATCATCAAGAAAACATGCATGGTCTCATCCATATAATGACATACACCACATTAAGACCTCCTAGACTCAAGAATCGACTCTCGATCTCGGCAAACTCATGCAAATCAACTGATCAAGACATCCGACACGAAATTCAATCTCTCGTCAAGCATGTGCCCTCACAACACAAGAGAAATTTCCCCCTTTTTAATGATATGATTTCCAAAACATTACATGTAGGGGTATATGAACACGATTTCGCTCTCTCTCCCAAAGAATTCACATGCATCATGTCATGAACCATAGGCTGGCCTCTAGTGTATTATTCCACTAATATAAGGACGCGTGATGTAAGATCACGTAGGACTTAACGAGTTGTAATATAAGCTAAGGAACTAGTAAATACTGGGCTAACCAATAATAGCAACTAGCTTCCTTAAGCGTTTTTCAATACATCCCACCATCATTATTGACATTGTTTCTTCCTTCATGTTCTCTTTCTTGAAATTTTTCTTTGGTTTTGTTCCCATTTCTTTAAGCATACTCGACTTAATAACCAAGATTAGTTATACATCTTTATTTTATTTAATTTCAGCAAGTGCACCTTTGACCTTTTCTTTAACTTTCACCACTTCCACTTCTTTTCCTTTCTTTTCACACTTCTCACTCCTTTACACTGTGGGAAAATTGTTTTTCTTGAGCGCTTAAGAGTTTTGGATCAAATTCAAGGATAATGAAAAGAAGGGATTAAGCTCGGTTTGTACCTCTTCAAAGAAAGAAAAAAAAGGCTAAAGGCTCAATGGGGCTAACTAGGATGTACATTCAAGGTAGGTATGATAATGGAAAAACTTTCGATTTAATCAAAGAAATGCCTACATCCTTTCCTACAATACACATCCTTCATTTCGTTTCGCACACACACCAGGCAAGTTCTAGACACTTTAAAATAGCACAGAATAATTGAAACCTCACCTCACACTCATTGCACATGCTCAACTCGAGACATATTCACAGACTCTTCAATCAGCTAATTATAAGAATTCAATATTAAGCCTCAATCACATCGAATAAAACTCTATGGCCTAGGTATCTCAACATGTTCACACATTTGCATGCTTTCATACGAATCATCTTTGCATCTTAATATCATGTACAACACGTAACAAGAATTCCGAACCATGAAGTAGCGACACGTTCGGGAAACAAACAAAAGAAAGAAAATAAAAGAAAGAAAAAATCACTCCTATCGACTACATTTCCCTTAAGACGGTCGTCATCCATCCATCATAGGAACGGTCACTATTTACGACTTCGGTTCAATGGGACTATTCTCGGTAAAAGCACCGAAAACAAAGGCCGAGAAACTCAAAGTAACAGAAATTTAATGAAAAATTTTAAAAATTTCAATAATTTCGCTAGAAAACAAAAACATTAGAAAACAAAAATATTTACACAACAACCATTCAACAATAGCTCCCGTAACCACAACAGCTTAACATTCATTACAACACCACTTAATTACAAAGCACATCACAAAGAGTCAAAGGGTCACATTTTTTTTCACAGGCACAACAACACAATACATAAACATAAACAAAAAAAACAATGAAACAGCCAGCACCTAACTACTCCCACCCCACACTTAAATCGAACACTGTCCCCAGTGTTCACAAAATTCAACATATCACAAAGGTGGGTGGTGAAACTCCCTGATCAATCGAAGTATTCCACTTCTTCATCAGGTGTCATTGCCTCGTCTCCCATATTCGAATCGTCCCCGCCGTCTTCATCTGACTCAACATCTGAGTCCTCACGGCATGTCTCCTCATCAGTGGGGACATCATCATCTACATGCTCCACAAAAGCTGGCCCCACTCGGCATAGAGCCCGGGCATTCTCGCCAAAGGGGTAATCTAGCTTGAGCTTCCATAGCTCATCCTCCTTTGCAGGCCTCCCGCCTATGCATAACTGTAGCATCTGCATCCCGCACATGCGGGCCATATATTGATCATCCCGAGCATGTCGCTCGGCTAGTGTGAGAACAGGCCCATGAGTAGTGTGGGGTGCCTTGGTTTTTGTGACATCCAGGGCGCGCCTTTCAATCTGTGGGATGTAATTTAGGACCTCTTCCTCGATGTCGTGGCCCCTCAGGAACGTGGTAAGTAAACCACCAAACCCATACCTATGCCCTTGATACAAGCGGGCTCTCTTTACGGCAGAAATGATTACCGCCCCAACATTTATCTCAAGCCCTTTCATTAGGGCGTAAACCAAGCATACTCGATCCCGGGTGACATCAGTCATGTGCACCGCCGAGATCAGGCAGGAACACACAATTTTTAGCCAAATCCTGGCTTCCCTGTTCATCTGAGAGTAAGGCAGTGTCTGATGGTAGCCCCTCTCCTTGTGCCTGCTCCACCGTGCTGTCGAACGGGCTCCACACAGAGTGCGTCTGATGTCCGCATAAGGTGGAGTTTTGTTCAGCTGCCGGAGTACATGGGCGTCTGTGTCCCGCGCCCCCAATATTGTGTTCGGGTGATGGAGCTCAAAGGTGATAACCTGCCCTCTTATCTTGACGGTGTGACTGTGGAGGGTGGGGTTCCAGTTGGCATAGAACTCCCGAATCAGATGGATATTGCACTCCTTGGGCTCTTCTAAGATGAAGTTCATCCTGGTATTGTCAATCCAGTGTACGATCCTCAGGAATTCCTGTGCCAGCGGCTCCCTTGCTATATGCTCTTCCGGGAAGTATTTGGTTTCTTTGTGTTTCGCATACCATTTCTTTCCTTCATCCGTTACCCATCGGGTTTTGTATTGTCGGCGTTAGCCTCTCGGAACTGCTGGTGCTGCTGGGACTGTTGATCCCAACCTTATCCTTTTTCTGCCAGCGCCCGATGTGGACGCTCCCTTTCCTTTATCTTGTCTGCCCGACATTGTTCCTGCACACATAACCATACAATCCCAATGTTATTCAGATCATAACTAGCTACGACTAAGGTTGGGTTAAATTGAATCACCCCACACTTAGTCTTTAGCCGCAATTAAAACAATTCGGCAAGACATTCAAGATTTCACAATTCTTATCAATCAACATGCTTAGTGCATTCCGATGAGTCGATGGAATAATTACTATGTACTACTCAGACTTCGTACAACGAATAACAATATCGCCATCGATTCCATTACATCACATAGCACTTAGCCAAATTTTTGTTCTCAACAACCTATGCAATTCACCAATTTCATTTTTCTGAAAATTCCCTTGTCTACTTAGCATATTCAACCTTAATCACGACATAATTCACATCACCCAACATGCACAACTCAAATTTTTTTTTCACATTTCAACCAAATTTAGTTTCTTCCTATTTAAATTCTAACCCTAGCTACCAATTTCACAAAAATTCAATAAAACATGCATTCATCGAGTTCATATACTCACAATGATATTCTGAACTTCAATCAATCATAACTTAAATGAATTCAAGATAAATTTTCACTTAGGGCAAGGTTTCAATCACTACCCATGCTCACAAATAGAAATTTCAAGCAAAAATGAGGTAAAGTTCAAGAACATACCTTTAATCCAATGAAATCGAAGAAAAGTTGTGCCTAGGTCCGTGTCACGTTGGGGGAAGAGGGATTGGGGTGTTGGTCGCCGAGGGAATGGAAAATGGGGAAAAAATAGAGGGGAATCGGGGTTTAAAGGGTGTTTTTCATGCGGGTTACCTGGCGACCCAGTGTGACCCGATGCGAATTACACCTTAACGTGTCACGGGGGTAACGCGGAGCACACCCTCCGTGACACGGAGCCATCACGTAGGTGTTCTGGAAATTTTTAAAAAAATCTAGAATACCTTCATCGTGTCATGGAGGGTAACGCGGAGGCCCTCCTCCATGACACGGAGCCAACGCGTAGGCTCACTGTCATGCCATCTTTTATTTCTCTCACCTCAAATTTTTCCTTTGCGCTTTTTTGCATTTTTGCCCTCCATTTCACCTGAAAATCATTTCAAAGTAAGAAATTGGTTAGAATTCATAGGTTTCAATGCAAACACAATTTTTTTTAATTTTCTTTTTCTTTTTTTTTCTTTTCTTTTTCAACTAATTATACTCATCTAGTACAACAATTTCATGGGTTGCCTCCCGTGCAGAGCCTGGTTTACCGTCGCGGCTCGACTTCATTAATGCTCAATCATCCTCTAGAGTGATGAGCATCTTCTCTCGAATCATGTCCTCACCCCAGTAATGCTTACAACGTTTCCCATTAACCAAGAACGTGGCACTTCAATCTTCTTGCCTCAACTTCAGTCTTAGTGCTTCCTCAATCGATGGTTTCGGCGATGGTTATAGGGACCTCATTAAAGGCTGAAAGTCATGCTTCCTGAGATACTGTTCGGGGAGTTTTGCAACTACATGCAAGTGCACGTGGTCGATCCCACAAGGACTGAACCAAGGTAATAATCGAATTAAGTGTTAATGAACTCTAACTCTAAAAATGCAGACAACAATTTAAAGAAGATTTTGAGAGTTGGTTTCCTAATTTATACTAATCTAAGACAAAATGATAAAGTGAGTTTGAACTATAGTAATGAGCATGCTGAGGCTAAAACGAACATGCAAGGAAGTAATTTATCGATACAATTTGGTTAATCTTTCCTTCGGTTGCTAGTCAAGAATTATTGCCTATGGAGAGAAACTTTCGTATTCTACCCAACTTAAGAATCGTGAACCTTCAACCTACATTTTTTTGATAAAAGAATTTCATATTCTAATCATATGAAACCGATTCCTTAATTGACTAATACGACTTTCAAATATATTTCTATTCTAAAGGTAAATCAATTCTCAATTTTTCCAAACTAAGAAGAGATCATATCCTACCAATTCACAACTTTCCAATTTCTTTCTTTTTCAAGATAAAACTGGAGTTTTTAGATACACATTAACATTGGCCAGACATTAATGTAGTAAGAACAAAAATTGATAGAACAACCATGGAAGAAAAGATGAAAAACCAAAATGATCAACAGTTACATTCCACTACAAATGTTCTTAACCTCAGCAAGAAGTGAATTTAGCCACTCATTTGTGGATTAAACATCATCAAATTAGTATAAATCATACAAACAATTGAAATAAAGGAGAAAGAGTTAGAGAAGAACCCTAAGAATTTCGTCCCCTCAACTGCCTGTAACCCACGTCCTTACTCAACTAAGTCAGAATCATTAAAACTAAACCTAAGTGTGCTATTTATACTTGTGGGAATTTTTCCCGGAATAACAAGCAACGTGTCACGGAGTGCATCGCAGAGCACTGCCTCCGTGACACGGTGCAAACGCGGACCCTCACTGGAAATTTATGTTCCAGGTAAATATAGGCAACGTTCCATGGCATGTTACGTGGGGCTTGGCCAATGTGCCACGGTGCCGTCGCGAACCTTCACTGGAAATTTTCCAACATAAATCATCCGAGGCAGACTACCTCTGCGATGGCAACGTGACACGGCTCCATCGCGGAGCCCCTACATTTCTGCTTTATGTTGACCTTTTCCACTGCTCGCTTCTTAGTCCATTCCTGATTTTCACCAACATGCAACTTAGCTTCCTAAAATTACATTTTTCCTGCAAAACAACACTAATCATATTGGTTAGTATAAATTCACATTTTAACTGCAAATCACATGAGAATGTACAATTAACGATAGATAAACAAGACAAAATAGAGCATTTGAGCATCACTTGGGCATATAATTCTGCCCAAGATCACTTACCCCACACTTAAAACCTTGTTCGTTCTCGAACAATACTCTCACATCTCATGCAATTGACACCCATGTATAGCTACTTTCGCTCGACAATTCAAGCTACGGTTATACCGATTATTTACTATAGCAAATCATCAAGAAAACATGCATAGTATCATCACTACAATGACATTCACCACATTAGGACCTCCTAGACTCAAGAATCGACTCTCAATCTCAGCAAACTCATGCAAATCAACTAATTAGGACATCCAAAATGAAATTCAATCTCTCATCAAGCATGTGTCCTCACAACACAAGAGAATTTCCCCTTTTTCAATCATATGATTTCCAAAGCATTACATGTAGGGGTATATGAACACAATTTCGCTCTCTCTCCCAAAGAATTCGCATGCATCATGTCATGAACCATAGGCTTGCCTCTAGTGTATTACTCCACAAATATAAGGAAGCATGATGTAAGATCACGTAGGACTTAAGGGGTTGTAATGTAAGCTAAGGAACTAGTAAATACCGGGCTAACCAATAATAGCAACTAGCTTCCTTAAGCGCTTTTCAATACTTCCCACCAACATTATGGGCATTGTTTCTTCCTTCATCCTCCCATTCTTGAAGTCTTTCTTTCTTTTTGTTCCCATCTCTTTAAGCACACTCGACTTAATAACAAAGATTAGTTATACATCTTTATTTTATTTAAATTCGGCAAGTGCACCTTTGATTTGGATCGCTTAAGAGTTTTGGATCAAATTCAAGGATGAAAAGAAGGGATTAAGCTCGGTTTGTACCTCTTCAAAGAAAGAAAAAAAAGGCTAAAGGCTCAATGGGGCTAACTAGGATGTACATTCAAGGTAGGTATGATAATGGAAAAACTTTCGATTTAATCAAAGAAATGCCTACATCCTTT
The DNA here is from genome assembly GCA_035772735.1 of Datura wrightii. Lineage (NCBI taxonomy): Eukaryota > Viridiplantae > Streptophyta > Magnoliopsida > Solanales > Solanaceae > Datura > Datura wrightii. The sequence continues at coordinate 155,282,655 of JASDFA010000018.1, forward strand.
CCTACAATACACATCCTTCATTTCGTATCGCACACACACCAGGCAAGTTCTAGACACTTCAAAATAGCATGTAATAATCGAAACCTCACCTCACACTCATTGCACATGCTCAACTCGAGACATATACACAGACTCTTCAATCAGCTAATTATAAGGATTCAATATTAAGCCTCAATCACATCGAATAAAACTCTATGGCCTAGGTATCTCAACATGTTTACACATTTGCATGCTTTCATACGAATCATCTTTGCATCTTAATATCATGTACAACATGTAACAAGAATTTCGAACCATGAAGTAGCGACACGTTCGGGGAAACAAAAAAAAGAAAGAAAATAAAAGAAAGAAAAAATCACTCCTATCGACTACATTTCCCTTAAGACGGTCTTCATCCATCCATCATAGGGAACGATCACTATTTACGACTTTGGTTCAATGGGACTATTCTCGATAAAAGCACCAAAAACAAAGGCCGAGAAACCCAATCATAAAAAATTCAACAATTTTTTTTTAAAAATATCGATAATTTCAATAGAAAACAAAAACATTTACACAACCAGCTAACGACAACTCAACACAGCACACAACAGCTTAACATTCATTACAACACCGAATTACAATACAAAACATACGCACAATATCACAGGGTCACATTTTTTCACAGGAACAGAAACACGACATGAACATAAACAACAACAAAACAACTGGCACGTAACTACTCCCACCCCACTCTTAAATTGAACACTGTCCCCAGTGTTCACAAAATTCAACATAGCAGAAAAGTAGGTGGTGACACTCCTTGATCAATCGAAGTATTCAACTCTTCGTCAGGTGCCGTTGCTTCGTCCCCCATATCTGAATCGCCCCCGCTGTCCTCATCTGACTCAACATCAGAGTCATCGCGGCGTGTCTCCTCATCAGTGGGGACATCATCATCAACAAACTCCACAAAAGCTGGCCCCACTCGGCATAGAGCCCGGGCATTTTTACCAAAGGGGTAATCTAGCTCGAGCTGCCATAGCTAATCTTCTGTTGCTGGCCTCCTGCCTATGCGCAACTGCAACATCTGCATCCCGTACATGCGGACCATATATTGATCATCCCGAGCATGGCGCTTGGCTAGTGTGAGAATTGGCCCGTGAGTGGTGTCGGGTGCCTTGGTTTTGGTGATGTCCAAGGCACGCCTATCCATTTGAGGGATGTAGTCTAGGGCCTCCTCCTCGATGTCAAGGCCCCTCAGAAACGTGGTCAGTAAACCACCAAACCCATACCTGTGCCCTTGATGCAAACGGGCTCTCTTCATGGCGGAGATGATCACCGCCCCAACATTTATCTCCAGCCCTTTCATCAGGGCATAGACCAAACACACACGATCCCAGGTGACATCTGTCATGTGCACCCCCGGGATCAGGCAGGAACACACAATTTTAAGCCAAATCCTGGCTTCCCTGTTCATTTAAGAGTAAGGAAGTTTCTGATGGTAAGCCCTCTCCTTGTGCCTACTCTACCATGCTGTCGAACGGGCTCCACACAGAGTGCGTCTGATATCCGCATAGGGTGGAGTAGCTGCCGGAGTACATAGGCGTCTGTGTCCCGCGCCCCCAATATGGCATTCAGGTGATGGGGCTCAAAGGTGAAAACCTGCCCTATTATCTTGACGGTGTGACTGCGGAGTGTCGGGTTCCAGTTTGCGTAGAACTCCCTGATCAGATGGAGATTGCACTCTTTGGGCTCTTCGAAGATAAAATTCAGCCCAGCAGTGTCAATCTGGTGTACTATTCTGGGGAATTCCTGTGCAAGTGGCTCCCCTGCAATGTTCTCCCTCAGGGAAGTATTTGGTCTCCTTGTGCTTTGCATACCATTTCTTCCCTTTGTCAGTCACCCATCAGGTTCCGTATTGACGGCGTTGGCCGCGTGGAACCGCTGATGCTGCTGGAACTGCTGTTCCCGGTCTAATCCTTTTTCTCCCGGTGCCTGATGTAGATGCGCCCTTTCCTTTGTCTTGCCTGCTTGACATCGTTCCTGTCAAATCAAACAGATAGCCCCAATGTTATTCAAGTCAAAAATTAACTTGTACTAAGGTTGGATTGAGTTAGGCCAACCCACACTTAGTCTTCAGCCACAATGAAAACAATTCGGCAAGACAATCATTCTTTTCCAATTTTTATCAATCAACATGCCTCGTGCATTCAGATAAGTCGATGGAATAATTACTATGTACTACTCAGACTTCATACAACTAATCACAATATCACCATCCATTCCATTACATCACATAGCACTTAGCCAAATGTTTTCTCAACAACAACAACCTATGCAATTCACCAATTTCATTTTCCCGCAAATTTCCTTGTTTATTTCCCACAACCCAATTATTTTCACATTTTCAACCAAATTTTGTTTCTTCCCATTCAAAATCTAACCCTAGCTACTAGTTTCGCAAAAATTCAATCAAACATGTATTTATCGAGTTCATATAATCACAACGATACTACGAACATTAATCAATAATAACTTAAATGAATTCAAGCTCAATTTACACTTAGGGAAAGCTTTACTCACCTTACATGCTCAAAAATTGAAAATTTAGGTACAAATTAAGGTTAAGTTCAAGAACATACCTTAAATTCGATGATATCGAAGAAAAGTTGAAGAACTTTCGATCCTAGGTCCGTGTCACGTTAGGGAAGGAGGGATTTTAGGGGTTTTGTTGTGGAGGGGAGTGAGAAATGGGAAAAAAGAGAGAATTTCGAGGTTAAAAAAAAGGTTTTTTCGCGCGGGTCACCCGGTGACCCAGGGTGACCCGACGTGGATAACGCCTCAACGTGTCACGGAGGGTAACGCGGAGCACCCCCTCCGTGACACGGAGCCATCGCTCCAGCCTTCTGGAATTTGTAAAAATTTCAGAATTGGCTTCAATGTGTCACGGAGGGTAATGCGGAGTCCCTCCTCTATGACGCGGAGCCAACGCATAGGCACACTGTAATGCCACTTTTTTATTTTTCTCACCTCGATTTTTTTCCTTTGCGATTCTTTGCATTTTTGCCCTCCGTTCTACCTGAAAATCATCTCACAACAAGAAATTGGTTAGAATTCATAGGTTTCAAACGCAACCACAATTTTTGTTTTTATTTTTATTTTTTTTCTTTTTTTTTCTTTTTCGTTTTTTTTACTAATTCTACTCATCTATGATAACAATTTCACGGGTTGCCTCCCGTGCAGCACCTGGTTTACTGTTGTGGCTCGACGTCATTAAATCTCAATCATCCTCTAGAGTGATGGACACCTTCTCTCGAATAACGTCCTCACCCCAGTAATGCTTACACCGCTGCCCATTGACTAAGAACATGGCACTTCGATCTTCTTGCCGCAACTCCACTGCCCCGTGAGGGGTCATTCTCACTACCTCAAATGGCCCTGACCATTTGGACCGCAATTTCCCTGGAAACAACTTCAATCTTGAATTGAAAAGCAACACTTTCTGCCCCGGCTCGAAAATATGATGCACCATATGCTTATCGTGCCACCTCTTTGTTTTCTCTTTGTAGCCCTTGGCACTTTCATAAGCATGCCAATGAAACTCATCAAGTTCGCTAAGTTGCATCAGCCTCTTCTTGCCATCTAGCTCTAGGTCCATATTCAATTTCCTCACGGCCCAGAAAGCTCAGTGTTCTAGCTCCACCGGCAGATGACACGCTTTTCCATAGACCAATCAGTATGGAGAAGTCCCAATTGGAGTCTTGTAAGCAGATCTATATGCCCACAACGCATCGTCGAGTTCACTTGACCAATCACTACGTTGTGCATTCACTGTTTTCCGGAGAATCTGCTTCACTTCTCTTTTTGACACCTCCACTTGCCCACTAGTTTGGGGATGATATGCTGTTGCCACCTTGTGGCGCACCCTATACTAAGCTAGCACCTTCTTGAAACTTGCATTGACAAAATGAGCCCTCCATCACTGATAATGGCTCGGGGTGTCCCGAACCTGGTGAAGATGTGTTTTTTTACAAATTTTGTTACCACCTTGTTGTCATTCCTGGGGCAAGCTAGTGCTTCAACCCACTTTGATACATAATCAACGGCCACCAAGATGTAACGATTACCAAATGACGGTGGGAACGGGCCTATGAAATCAATACCCCATGCATCAAAGATCTCCACATCTAGTATATGCTGCAGCGGCATCTCTTGCCTCCTACTAATTGTGCCTATCCTTTGACATCTATCACACATTTTGAATTATTCCATGGAGTCTCTGAACAGTGTAGGCCAAAAGAAACCTGACTGTAGCACTTTGTGTGCTATCCGCTCGCCTCCGTGGTGCCCTCCATATAATGAAGAGTGACAACTCCTCAAAACTTCTGCAATCTGGCTCTCCGGGATGCATCTTCTCATAACCGGATCCAGTCCCTGTTTAAACAAGTACGGCTCATCCCAAATAAAATACCTGCAATCATGCCTCAATTTTTTTCTCTACTGAGCCATAGCCTCCAGTGGATAGACTTCACTCACTAGAAAAATCACTATGTCTGCATACCACGGGATCTCAGCTTCTCCTATTGCCAAGAGCTACTCATCCGGGAACTCCTCTTTGATGTTGTCACCTTCCTTCACATGCGACCGACTTTCCAATCACGATAGATGATCTTCCACTTGATTATCGCTCCCCATTCTATCTTTAATTTCTAGGTCAAACTCTTGCTACAACAAGATCCATCTGATTAGCCTGGGCTTTGCATTCTTCTTGTTAAACAAATACCGAATCGTTGCATGATCGGTATACACCACTACTCTCGAACCCACCAAATAGGACCTGAATTTATCAAATGCAAACACCAATGCTAGCATCTCCTTTTTTGTGACTTCATAATTACTTTGGGCAGTGTTCAGTGTTTTGCTTGCATAATGAATAGAATGAAAGATTCTATTCCTCCGCTTCCCCAATACAGCTCCCACAGCCACATTGCTTGCATCACACATCAGTTCAAATAGTTGTTCCCAATTAGGAGAAATAAGGATAGGTGCTTCTATCAATTTCTACTTCAACTCCTCGAATACTTTGACACACTCATCATCAAACTCGAACTTCACCTCTTTTTCTAACAATTTGCATAATGGTCTAGAAATTTCAGAGAAGTTTTTGATGAACCGTCTGTAGAACCCTGCATGCCTGAGAAAACTGCGAACACCCTTCACCGACACAGGTGGTGGTAGCTTCTCAATAACTTCGATCTTAGCACGATCGACCTCCAACCCCTTGCAAGACACTTTATGGCCAAGGACGATACCCTCCTTGACTAAGAAATGACATTTCTCCCAGTTGAGTACAACGTTGGATTCTTCACAGTGAGCTAGCACCCTGTCAAGATTCTGCAAACAAGTAGTAAACGAATTACCGAAAACAGAAAAATCATCCATAAATACCTCGACAAAATCCTCCACCATGTAGTGAAAGATAGCTATCATGCATCTCTGGAATGTGGCGGGTGCATTGCATAACCCAAATGGCATCCACCTAAAAGCATATGTCCCATAAGGACATGTAAAGTAGTCTTCTCCTGATCCTCCGATGCTATGGCTATTTGGTTATAGCCAGAGTACCCATCAAGGAAACAATAATATTCTTGTCCCGCCAATCTATCCAATATCTGATCAATAAACGGGATAGGATAGTGATCTTTCCTTGTGGCTTCATTGAGCTTTCTGAAGTCCATGCAAATCCACCAGCCTGTGACAGTGCGAGTAGGGATCAGCTCATTCTTCTCATTTGTGACCACGGTCATCCCTCCTTTCTTTATGACACACTGAAAGGGGCTGACCCATTCGCTGTCCGAAATAGGATAGACCACACCTGCATCAAGCCACTTAATTACTTCTTTGCTAACCACGTCTTTCATCGCCAGATTCAAACTTCGCTGAGGCTGAACAGTTGGCTTTGCTCCTGTCTCCATGAAAATTCTGTGTGTGCAAAAAGCTGGGTTGATACCCTGAATATCTGACATTTGCCAGCCATTGCTTTCTTCCTTCTTCTGAGGACCACCAATGCTTCCTTTTCCTGTGCCTCCGTCAATTCTGCGGAGAGGATGATTGGCAAAGTATCCTCTTCCCTCAAAAAGTTATATTTTAAATAGGGAGGCAATGTTTTCAATTCCAGCTTTGGTGCTTCCTCAATAGATGGTTGCGGCAATGGTTCCAGGGACCTCATTAAAAGCTGAAAGTCCTACTTCCTTGGATACCTTTGTGGTTCATTCAGCATTTGCACCACCTCATAAGTATCTCTATCTCCGAAATGATCGGAGCTCAGTAATGCTCTTTCCAATGAATCTCGAGATTCAACAATCTAAAGAATTTCTGCCTGATCAAGCACATTGATTGCTGAAAGCTCCTCATATAAGGCCAGAAGCTTCGTGGCCTTGTACACATCAAATACCTCTACCTTGTCATGCGCTCGCATAGTTAGCTGCCCTGCAGCTACATCAATCAACGCTTTCCCGGTTGCCAAGAAAGGACGTCCCAAAATAAATGGGACTTCCGCATCCGGCTCAAAATCCAGCACAATAAAATTTTCTGAGAAGATAAGGGAGCCCACTTGCACTAGCACGTCCTCCACAATGCCATCTGGTCTGGCCAAAGAATGATCCACTAACTGCAAGATCATCGTAGTTGGTCTAGGACTGCCCAGCCCCAACTTTTTGAATACCGATATCGGCATCAAGTTAATGCTCGCTCCCAAATCGCATAGTCCACGATCTTGGATACTTTGCCCAATTTTGATTTAAATTGTAAAGCTCCTAGGGTCCTTGAGCTTTGTTGGCAACCTGTTCTGTATCCGGGAAGTGCACTCCTCCCTAAGCGCCACCATAGCGTACTCTGTCAGCCTGCTTTTGTTCGCCACGGTGTCCTTGATATACTTTGCATACTTCGGCACTCCCTACAAAACATCAACAAGAGGTAAGTTAATGTGTACCTGTTTAAGCACCTCCATGAACTTTTTGAAACAAGCTTCCTCCTTGTGTTTCTTTAATCTTTGAGGGAATGGGGGTGGTGGTCTTTCTAGTTCAGCTTCCTTCTTCTTCCCCCTCTAATCATCGTGTTCCCTCTCTTTCTCCACTGCTCCAGACTGCTGAGGTGGTCTTTCTGGTTCCACCTCCTTAAGTCGTAAACCACTCCTTGTGGTCACTGCATTTACTTGCTTGGGATTCGGGTCAGTGTCACTCGGTAGTCCTCCTCTTGGCCCGGTGTTTTGAGCTCCAGCTAGTTGCCCAAACTGGTACTCCAACGCCTTTGTAGCTAACTAATTGTTCTTTACATCTGCCACCAATTTTACATAGTCAGCCTACAATTGAGCTTGGTTAGCTATCATTGTTTTAAACATTTCCTCAATGATGGGTGGTGGTGGTGGAAGAGGGGCATTATTGCTTCTGTATTGAGTCTAGTAGTTCTGCTGCCCTCCTTGATTTCTCTGCGCACCCTGATTCAAACTCTGCCCTTGATGGCTGTTACTACCCCAAGAGAAATTTGGATGATTCCTCCAATTAGAGTTGTAGTTGTTGCCATACTGTTGGTTATTATTTCTCTGTACATTACCAACAAAGTTCACTGAATCTGGATTTGCACCACAACACTCAACTGAGTGTTCATTACTACCGCATACTTCACACCAAATCTGCTGCACTACATTAACTGGGGCTTGAGATTGATTCAAGCTCATATTGCTGAAGTGGGTGTTGAGTTGATTTTGTAACGCAGCTATCTGTGCAACGATAGCTGTAAAACCATCCACTTCCAAGACTCCTGCCGCTTTCCTTATTCCTCCTCTAGAAGAGTCCGCATTTCACTCTGGATATCCCTAAAAATATGGTTTAACAAAGTATACAACTCCTCATAAGTCTTTTCTAATGCTTGTCCCCCAGCTGCTGAGTCTAGCAAAATTTTTGTGTGGGGTTCCAAACCCTCTATGAAAATGTGCACCGGCACATCATTAGACTGGTGATGGTGAGGACAATCCCTTAACATAGATTTGAATCTTTCCCAAGCTTGATACAGATTCTCCCCCTCTCTTTGTTTAAAACTTAGAATCTAACTTCTAAGTCTTGCTGTGAAAGAACCGTATCAAAAATTTTCTTGCAAGATCATCCCAAGTGGTGATGGAAATAGGTGGCTCAGCTTTCAACCACCTCTTTGGTTCTCCCAATAGTGAAAATGGGAACAATGTAAGCCTTACGTAATCAGATGATACTCCAGCGGGGATGTAAGTGTCACTTATCTCCAAAAAGTTTTGGAGATGTTGTTGTGGATCTTCGTGAGGGAGACCTGTGAATTGCCCGCTGGTGTGCAGCAATTGCATCATATTCTGTTTCAGCTCAAACCTCCCTCCTGGATCAGGTTTGCGAATGCTTGATGTAACATTATTAGCATGTGGGATATCCACTTCGCAAACCGGCCTAGCTGCCATTTCCTCGGGCACTAACACTGCCCTTACAAGTGGTGGGTTCTGTTGTTGCTCCAAGATTGTTTGTCTGAGCAACTGCAGCTTCTTCTCTAGAGCTTCTCTTCTTTGACGATGAAATTGTCTTTCTGGCTCTAAGTATGAATCCACCAGCTCCTTGTCTCTAGCTAGTGTTCAACAGAATTCAGTATCTGCAAAAGACAGGCTAAGATGAACATGTCAGCACTAATAAAAAATCGTAGACTAACACTTACGAAAACAATTTTACCAATTGCCAGTCCCCGGCAACAACGCCAAAAACTTGTTTGGGGCGTTGCGCAACTACATGCAAGTGCACGTGGTCGAACAAGTATAAAAATGGCTTAAGTAAGCCAAGTATTGATCCCACAGGGACTGAACCAAGGTAATAATCGAATTAAGTGTTAATGAACTCTAACTCTAAAAATGCAGACAACAATTTAAAGAAGATTTTGAGAGTTGGTTTCCTAATTTATACTAATCTAAGACAAAATGATAAAGTGAGTTTGAACTATAGTAATGAGCATGCTGAGGCTAAAACGAACATGCAAGGAAGTAATTTATCGATACAATTCGGTTAATCTTTCCTTCGGTTGCTAGTCAAGAATTATTGCCTATGGAGAGAAACTTTCGTATTCTACCCAACTTAAGAATCGTGAACCTTCAACCTACATTTTTTTGATAAAAGAATTTCATATTCTAATCATATGAAACCGATTCCTTAATTGACTAATACGACTTTCAAATATATTTCTATTCTAAAGGTAAATCAATTCTCAATTTTCCCAAACTAAGAAGAGATCATATCCTACCAATTCACAACTTTCCAATTTCTTTCTTTTTCAAGATAAAACTGGATTTTTTAGATACACATTAACATTGGCCAGACATTAATGTAGTAAGAACAAAAATTGATAGAACAACCATGGAAGAAAAGATGAAAAACCAAAATGATCAACAATTACATTCCACTACAAATGTTCTTAACCTCAGCAAGAAGTGAATTTAGCCACTCATTTGTGGATTAAACATCATCAAATTAGTATAAATCATACAAACAATTGAAATAAAGGAGAAAGAGTTATAGAAGAACCCTAAGAATTTCGTCCCCTCAACTGCCTGTAACCCACGTCCTTGCTCAACTAAGTCAGAATCATTAAAAATAAACCTAAGTGCGCTATTTATACTAGTGGAAATTTTTTCCGGAATAACAAGCAATGTGTCACGGAGTTCATCGCAAAGCACTACCTCCGTGACATGGTGCAAACGCGGACCCTCACTGGAAATTTATGTTCCAAGTAAATATAGGCAATGTGCCACGGCATGTAACGTGGGGCTTGGCCAACATGCCACAGCGCCGTCTCGAACCTTCACTAGAAATTTGCCAACATAAATCATCCAAGGCAGACTACCTCCACGATGGCAGCGTGACACGACTCCATCGCGGAGCCCCTATATTTGCTGCTTTCCGTTGACCTTTTTAAACTGATCGCTTCCGAGTCCATTCCCAATTTTCACCAACATGCAACTTAGCTTCCTAAAATTATATTTTTCCTGCAAAACAACACTAATCATGTTGGTTAGTATAAATTCACATTTTAACTACAAATCACATGAGAATGTATAATTAACGATAGATAAACAAGATGAAATAGAGCATTTGAGCATCACTTGGGCATATAATTCTGCCCAAGATCAGATACCATTGTGGTTCATTCCACATTTGCACCATCTTATAAGTATCTCTATCTCCGAAATGATTGGAGCTCATCAATGCTCTTTCCAATGGATCTCGAGATTCAACAATCTGAAGAGTTTCTGCTTGATTTAGCACATGGATTGTTGAAAGCTCCTCATATATGGCCGGAAGCTTCGTGGCCTTATACATATCAAATACCTCCACTTTGTCATTCACCCGCATGGTTAGCTGCCCTGCAGCTACATCGATCAAAGCTCTCCCGTTTGCCAAGAAAGGACGTCCCAAAATTAATGGGACTTCCGCATCCGACTCAAAATCCAAAACAACAAAATCTACCGGGAAGATAAGGGAGCCCACTTGCACCAGCACATCCTCCACAATGCCATATGGTCTGGCCAAAGAATGGTCCACTAATTGCAAGATCACTGTAGCTAGTCTAGGACTGCCCAGCCCTAACTTCTTGAACACCGATGTCGGCATCAAGTTAATACTCGCTCCCAAGTCACATAATCCACGACCTCAGATACTTTGCCCAATTGTGATTTGAATTGTAAAGCTCCCATGGTCCTTGAGCTTTGTGGGCAACCTGTTCTATATCCGGGAAGTGCACTCCTCAGTAAGCGCCACCGTAGCATACTCCATTAATATGTTTTTGTTATCTACGATGTCGTTGATATACTTTGCATATTTAGGCACTCCCTGCAAAACATCAACCAAAGGTAAATTAATGTGTACCTATTTAAGCACCTCCATGAACTTTTTGAAACAAGCTTCCTCCTTGTCCTTCTTTAATCTTTGAGGGAACGGGGGTGGTGGTCTTTCTACTTCAACTGCCTTCTCCTTCCCCCTCGCATCCTCATGTTCCCTCTCTTTCTCCACTGCTCTTGACTGCTGAGGTGGTCTTTCTAGTTCCACCTCTTTGAGTTATAAACCACTCCTTGTGGTCACTGCATTGACCTGCTTGGGATTCAGGTCAGTGTCGCTCGGTAGTCCTCCTCTTAGCCTGGTGTTTTGAGCTCCAGCTAGTTGTCCGAACTGGTACTCCAATGCCTTTGTAGCTAACTGGTTGTTCTTTACATCTGCTGCCAATTTCACATAATCAGCCTACAATTGAGCTTGGTTAGCTAACATTGTATTAAACATTTTCTCAATGTTGGTGGGTGGTGGAGGAGGTGCATTGTTTCCTCTATATTGAGTCTGATAGTTCTGTTGCCCTCCTTGATTTCTCTGTGCACCATGATTCGAACTCTGCCCTTGGTAGCTGTTACTACCCCAAGAGAAATTTGGATGATTTCTCCAATTTGAGTTGTAGTTCTTGCCATAGTATTGGTGATTATTTCTCTGTACATTCCCCACAAAGTTCACTAAATCTGGATTTGCACCACAACACTCAGCTGAGTGTTCATTACTACCGCATACTTCACACCAAACCTGCTGCACTACATTAACTAGGGCTTGAGGTTGATTCAAGCTCATATTGCTGAAGTGGGTGTTGAGTTGATTTTGCAGTGCAGCTATCTGTGCAGCGATAGCTGTAAAACCATCCACTTCCAAGAGTCCTGCCGCTTTCCTTGTTCCTCCTCTAGAAGAGTTCGCATTCCACTCTGGATTTCCCTACGAAATACAATTTAACAAAGTATATAGCTCCTCATAAGTCTTTCTAATGCTTGTCCCCCAGCTGCTGAGTCTAGCAAAATTTTTGTGTGGGGATCCAAACCCTCTATGAAAGTATGCACCAGTACATCATTGGACTGGTGATGGTGAGGACAATCCCGTAACATAGATTTGAACCTTTCCCAAGCTTGATACAGATTCTCCCCCTCTCTTTGTTTAAAACTTAGAATCTGACTTCTAAGTCTTGCTATTTTCCTGGATGGAAAGAACCGTATCAAAAATTGTCTTGCAAGATCATCCCAAGTGGTGATAGAGTTAGGTTGCTCAGCTTTCAACCACCTCTTTGCTTCCCCCAATAATGAAAATGGGAATAATGTAAGCCTTACGTAATCGGATGATACTCCAGCAGGGATGTAAGTGTCACTTATCTCAAAAAAGTTTTGGAGATTTTGTTGTGGATCTTCGTGAGGGAGACCTGTGAATTGCCCGCTTGTGTGCATCAATTGCACCATATTCTATTTCAGCTCAAACCTCCCTTCGGGCTCAGGTTTGCAAATACTTGATATAACATTGTTAGCATGTGGGATTGCCTCTTCGCGAACCGGCCTAGCCGCCATTTCCGCGGGCACTAACACTACCCTTACAAGTGGTGGATTCTGTTGTTGCTCCAAGATTGTCTGTCTGAGCAACTGTATCTTTTTCTCTAGAGCTTCCCTTCTTTGATGATGAAATTGTCTTTCCAGCTCTATGTATGAATCCACCAACTCCTTGTCTCTTTCCAGTGTTCAACAGAATTCTGCAAAAGACAGGCTAAGATCAAGTTGTCAGCACTTATATAGAAATTGTAAACTAACACTAAGAAAAATTTTTTGCCAATTGCCAGTCCCCGGCAACAGTGCCAAAAACTCGTTCAGGTTTTGTGGTGACTACACGCAAGTGCACGTGGTCGAACAAGTAGTAAAATGGCTTAAGTAAGCCAAGTATCAATCCCACAGGGACTGAACTAAGGTAATAATTAACTTAAGTGTTAATGAACTATAACTTTAAGAATGCAGACAACCAATTAAACAATATTTGGAGAGTTTGAGTTTCCTAATTTGTACGAATATAAGACGAAATTCTAAAGTGAGTCTGAATCATAGTAATGAGCATGCTGAGGTTAAAACGAACATGCATGGAAGTAATTTATTGATACAATTCAGTTAATCTTTCCTTCGGTTGCTAATCAAGAATTATTGCCTATGGATTTAAACTTTCGTATCCCACCCAACTTAAGAATCATGAACCTTCAACCTACATTTCTGTGATAAAAGAATTTCATGTTCTAGCCATACAAAACCGATTCCTTAATTGACTAATAAGACTTTCAAATATATTTCTATTCTGAATGTAAATCAATTCTCAATTTTCCCAAACTAAGAAGAGATCATATCCTACCAATTCACAACTTTCCAATTTCTTTCCTTTTCAAAATCAAAATTGGATTTTTTTGATGTACATTAACATTGTCCAAACATTAATGCAGTAAGAATAAGAATTGATAGAACAACCATTGAAGAAAAGATGAAAACTAACTTGATCAACAATTACATTCCACTACAATTGTTCTTAATCTCAGCAAGAAGTGAATTTAGCCACTCATTTGTGAATTAAGCATCATCAAAGAAGGGTAATTCATACAAACAATTGAGATAAAAGAGAAAGAGATAGAGAAGAACCCTAGAATTTTCGTCCCCTCAACTGCCTGTAACCCACGTTCTTGCTCAACCAAGTCAGAATGTTTAACAATAAACCTAAGTGTGCTATTTATACTAGCGAGAATTTTTCCCGGAATAACAAGCAACATGGCACGGAGTGTATCACGGAGCACTCCCTCCGTGCCACGGGGCAAACGCGGACCCTCTCTGGAATCAGGTTCCTCAGTAATTTCTCCTTGGCGTGCCACGGCCTGCAACACGGAGCCAGGCCAACGTGTCACAGCCCAATCGCGAACCTTCACTGGAATTGGCCAAAATAAATCACCCGAGGCAGAATGCCTCCGAGATGGCAACGTGACACGGCTCCATCATGGAGCCCTTATTTTTGCTGCTCTTCCTTGACCTTTTCCACTCCTTGCTTCCAAGTCCATTCCCAATTTTTACTAACATGTATCTTAGCTTCCCAAACTTACATTTTACCTGTAAAACAACACTAATCATGTAGGTTAGTATAAATTCACATTTTAACTACAAATCACATAAGAATACACACATAACGATAGATAAACAAGATGAAATAAAGCATTTGAGTATCACTTGGGCATATAATTCTACTCAAGGTCAGCTAGCGGTGGCCGGTGCACTCAATAGTGTAACAATGGGGGTAGTGGTCCCCCCCCTCAGTGGATGTAACTGCTTGAACAGCCTCTGTAGTAACTGGGGTTGAATGTGGTTCTCCCGAAGGTTCATGGACACTAGCAAGCTCGGGCTGAGCTATGGTGGAGCTTCTTGCTCCTCTAACTCTCTCATGCAGCTTAGTCATATGCTCCTCATGAGCCCGCATACTCTCTACTCTAGACCGCTTGTTTTCTTTCTTCTCCTTCTTTCTCTTTTTTCTCAAACTTTCCTCACTAGCATCTTCAGCAACTCTCTTCTTGCCTTTATCACCAGCTGCAGTTGGCCCCCAGTATGCTACCAAATCAATATCCTCATCCAGCTCTGCATCTAGGTCCGGAAGGGTGGGGGATGCTATAACAGTTGGTTTTTGTAAACATATCTCAACCACTTGACTCCGAAGAGCCCCCAACTCTGCACGAAGACTGTAAGTGTCTGACTGCTCCGCCATCCTCGTGTTAAATCTTCTCTGAAAACTATCCAAGCAGGCATGAAGAGCCTGAGTTGCTGCATCTATCTCAAATTTGACCCATGGCTTTAATTTCTCTATCATTGCCTGAATTTTGCGCTCGGACATGGTCAATCTCTTTGCTAGCTTCTGGAGGAAATCCTGCGGTACCAAGATGTACCCTACTGGAGTCTAAGTCTGTACACTGTAAAGTGATGTAGTTGAGGTGCTGGGAGTTGACTCTGAATGACCGACATATATAGCCGGTGTCTCGCTCTGCTCCGGAGTACTAGGGATAGTTGTAGGCATCCTGGATCTGCTTACCGGGTTCATCTCATCCTGGATAAGGCCTATGTCTTCAATTCTTCGTCCTCCAATGAATCTCTCATCACCTTGTTGAACTCTCGCCTCCCTGCACAAGCTGTATACAAGGCTCGGGAATGGGATAGTAGTGCTTACTTCCAATTCCCTATCTCGTATCTCTGTAGATATGATCCTCGGGATGTTAAGAGGATAGCGACACATGAGGCATGCGACCAAAGTCGCTCTGTCAGCACTCAGCGTGTTTTCATTGACTGTGCGTGCTAATTGATGTCTCACCAGTGTCTAGTAGGCCTTTGATATGAAGTTCAGTGAATTCTTTGTCACCTGCTTGCCACCTGTAACCTAATCGGCCTCGTCTTTGTTCTCAGTGATCACCTCTACTAGGCATTGCAGCTGCCTCTATCGCTCACCCCTGCTCAGACTCCTAATCTACTTCATTGCCTCCACCCTATAATCATACTTTGGTGTTATCCTTGTTTGTCTAAACTGAGGTCCATACAACATCTGTGCAATAGTCTGATCGGATACATCTACTACTCGCCCTTGGACTAGAACACTCTCCAAACAAGGTTTATCCTTTATCTTTTGCCCCTCATTTGCTTTCTCCTCCATTGTGGACAGTAGTAGGTGTAGAACTCCCTAACGATCTCTTCTGTGTATTGTGTAGGGGTCTTGGCCATCCATTCTAACCGTAGAATCTAAAAATACTCTTCATCTCCTCAACTTCGTTCAAAGAATTAGTGAGGATCCCGCGGTTCTTCTTGGATTCTTCTTTTTGGTTTGTTCTTGGTGGTGAGAGCGATGCATTATTCATATATTTCTTTAGCACCCGACACTCTCCACTGCATTGTTCTGTTTTCTCTGGCAGGGGTCTCTTCCTCCACTTCTTCATCACTTCTTTCCGCATCATTCTGGGTCCCTTCTGACCTTTCCTCAGTGTTGGAGTCATTTTTTGACGTTTGTTGTTCCTCTCTAGCTCCCTCTTCAAACTGGGGAGCTTGAGCGGAAGTAGCAGTGGTTGCTTCGACTTGGGACTTTGCTCTTTCCCTATTGGTTCTGGTTCCATCGGTGTCTACTTGATAATCCTCAAGTGAACCACTAGGTTAATCTCAAGCCTGATCAGACTCTGAGTCCGTTGTTTCATCTATCAATGTCTTGCGGGCTTGTGTTTAGTCTGCCCTGCGTTGTATGTCATAGTACCTGGTGAGAAAGAGGTTAGCATTTCATTTTTAAAATAGAAAAATCAGATAGAAGAAGTTCAGTATCTCATCACGGGTCCTCACTACAAGTCGTACCTCGAAGGTATGACTCATGAGAAGCCCTGATGATGCCCCATGACTCGCAGGTACGACTCGTACCATGAAGGTACGGTTCATACCTTGCATTATTCGATGAAATCCCCTTTTAAATAAATTTTTGTTTTTCACCACGACTCATGGTACGACCCGTAGGTCGATTCCACGAGTCGTAGGGTGGTCTTCCCAGATCGATTTTTCAAGATAAGTGGTACGAGTACTTAGTACGATCCGTGGTGTCAACCTTCGACTCGTACTGTGCTACGTACCCTTTTTAAGACCATTTTTATGATTCTTTTCCTCAGTGTGTGAGTGTTTGTTTTGTACATTTTTGGGTACTCAAATTTCCCCAGGTCTAGCATATGGTAAGCTCCCTCTTTACACTACTCAATCCTCCCCTATCCGCAACTCCCTTTAGGTGTTCAAGGGCCAAAATTCAGTACATTGCAAGTGGGTTTCTAGGCGAGTATGTTTTCGAACATACCCATCGATTTTCAAGCATACCCAGTGATTCTTGTGGGTTTTTGATTCCCTTAAGTTCACTTTCAATCATTTAGAGCTTGCAATGTAAATAACTTACTTGATTGTCGAATCATTGAATGGAAATCAACTTCTAGGGCTTTGCACACTTAGTTGAAGAAAGAATTTTGTGCTTACTTTCTTGATGATAAGAAGTTACGGGTGTTAGGAAGAGGATGCTCGAGTCGTGGGTTGTGGGTTTGTAAGGTGTTCGCGTGGGAGAATGGTCAATTTTGAAGTTTAAGTAGGTAAGGGCAGATTTAAAAATCTGGGCCGAATCGGGTGATTTTGACCCATCACTACTCGTACCACGAGTCATAGGAGCAACCTACGACTCATCCCCTGACCTGTAGTGACTTATTAAAAGAGAACTTACCTGGTGACCTACAAGTGCATCCTACGACTCGTACCATTGAGGTACGAATCGTAGGATGAGTATTAAGTCGAACTTTGCTTTGAATTTTCTCTGCTTTTCACCACCACTGTTGCCATGACTCGTAGGACCTCACCATGAGTCGTACTGAGATCCTATAGTAGCAGATTATTCAGCCACCTGTTTTTGTTTCCTTGCACACTGAGCACACATTAGTTCACTAACTTGTGTTGCCTCCCAAGAAGCGCTTGATTTAACGTCGCGGCACGACGCAGGTGGTCTGGTTACTTAGATTTCACTAAACCACCACTTCGGTTTCCTCCCAAGAAGTGCCTGATTTAATGTCGTGGCACGACGCAAGTCTCTTGACTACTCAGAATTCGTCAAGTGAGTCATACTCATCCTCAAGTGCTGAGATCACACTAAATTCCTTTGGTTGCTTCATGGTCCGACATATGTTGAAAGTGACCTCTTCTTTGTTTAGCCTAAAGTTTAATAGGCTAGCTTCCATATCTACTAGAGCTCTCCCAGTAGCAAGGAATGGTCACCCCAGAATGATGGGGACCTCATAATCAACCTCTCAATCCAAGATCACAAAGTCCGCTGGGAATATGAACTTATCAACCTTGACGAGCACATCATCTAGGATGCCCACTGGTCTCTTTACTATTCTGTCGGCCATCAGTTGCCTCATGTTGGTTGGTGTGGGGGATCCCAATCATAGCTTCTTGAAGACCGCCAAGGGCATTAGATTAATGCTAGCTCCCAGATCACAGAGTGCCCTTGCGAACTCGACATTACCAATGGTGCAAGGTATCTTGAAGGCACCTGGGTCTTCCTTTTTCTAGGCTAAGACCCTTGTTGCTATGGCACTGTAGTGATGGACATTGTCAACCGACTCATAGCTTATAGATCTTTTATTCATCACCTGGTCCTTTATGAATTTTGCATATCCTGGAATCTGCTCTAGTTCTTTGACCAACGGTATATTCACAGAAAGTTGTTTGAGAATTGAAAGAAATTTTTGGAACTTACCGTTGTCCGCCTTTTTCTTCATCCTTTGTGGGAATGGTTGTGGTGGTCTTGGGATAGCCTTTTGCACTAGAGTTTCCCCTTGATCAATGTCGCATTCCTTCTCACCCCTAGGGGCCTCTTGCAACTCATCATGTTGGGTCTCATCACCAATCTCTTCTTCCTCAATCATGCTCTCTTTTATCCTTTCAGCTTCAACCGGGAATAGGGGGTAAACTGTGATTTTACCACTCCTAGTCATCACTGCCATGCAATGAGCATCATTCTATGGATTCTGGATAGTGTTTCTAGGTAGTGTACCCTTCTGCCTAGGGTTCCTTGATGCCGACAGTTGCCCAAGTTGGTGTTCTATCTGCTTGATGGCAGTGACATGAGATTCCACTTTCTGACCCATGCTAGATAAGTCACTTTGAATTTCTTTTAACTGATCATCCTAGACCTCACCTTTTTTAGCATTTCAGCCATCATAGTCTCCAACTTTGATTATTCGGCCTCCCCTTCTCGTGCATTGGGAGGCACATAGACTCCAGCCCAGTCATTGTGATATCCTTCATTTCTTCTCCATTCTTCCTCTCACTCACGACCATGGCTCCTATTTCTGAACCCGTTCCTATTGTAGTTGTCTCTGTATTGGTTCCGACCTTGATTTCCAGAACCTTAGCGCCAATTGTCTTGTCCAGATGCTTGGGCAATTGCTCGGAAACTTGCCACTTGTCTATCTAGGAAGTTTTCCTCTTCATCCGAATCAGAGTGATCTGCTCCCTGCTCCCTTCCTTGAGTTCCCACTGCATTTACCTTTTTGGCTCCTGCTCCCATGATATGCTTTGTCAGCAAATCCAATGATGTGCGCATGTGAGACAACTCCTGATCACGTTCTTCCTCCTTCCTTCATTGGTCTACAGTCAAACCAACAACATATGTACTTGCCACTGTATCAGTCTCCCTCGTATGCTAGGCCCTGTTTGTCTTAGTCACCCTGTCAAGGATAGTGGTTGCTTCCTTCCACGTGTGACTCATTAATGCACATCTAGCCATCGTGTCTGCTACAGCCTTGGTGCTATTATTAAGAGACCTGTAAAAAATTTCCAACAAACTGTCATTTGGGATTTTACGGTTCGGGCACATAGTCAACTTCTTTTTGAACCTCAATCAGGTTTCATGAAGTGTCTCAGTCTTAATTTGCCAAAAATTGTAAATCTCATCTCTTAATTGTAACATCCTTGATGGGGGAAAGAATCTCTCCAAGAAGGCTTGTTTAAGCTCCCTCCTATTGGTTATGTAGTCGTTGGGCAACTCCGATAACCACAAAATAGCTTCCCTTGATAAAGAGAAAGGAGAGTCAGAGTCGTAATGGCATCCTGGCTTACTCCGAGCAGCCTGTATGCCTTGCATGGTCCTACAAAGTTCATCAAGTGCAAGTTGGTGTCATCCACTATGTGGCCACTGAACACCCCCTTCATGTTTAGCAATTGAATCATGGTGCTCGTAATGTCAAATTTGGCCCCAACGGGCAGTGGTGGTGGTACAATTCCTCCAATTGACCCAACTTCATCAATGTCCGGGTAATCATCATCGAAGAATTGAGGGTCAAATCTCTGAGCTCGGTTGCCCCCCCCCCCATGTCAACCAATATTTACTACCTCATCTCTGTCATCACCAGCCTATTGAAGTGGAGCTAACCGAGCTAGCTCGGCTTGCCTAGCTTCTTCAGGTAAGCGGGCTTCTCTCTGCTCAGGGTTTTCCATTCTATGCAGTGTTCATTTGATTTCAGGATTTATTGGAATAAGGAGGACTCCTCTACTTTGAGTACTTGGCATTCAACGGAGGACAACCTATGGGTAATCAAAAACAGAAAAACAAACATAATTAAGGAAATAATTACCAAAAAGTCAACCACAAGCAAATAACCTAGTCTTAGCCGTAGTCCCCGGCAATGACGCCACTTTTTGATAATGCTCAAACTACACTTTCAACTGAAGTATGAAGCAGACGTTGTCAATAAAGAACCCAACTTAGAGGTTGGGGTCGATCCCACAGGAAATATGGAAAATCTAGATTACATCCGATGGATGAACTTTTATGGTAATTACTTCACAGTGGGGGATTCTAAAAAAATCAATAATAGAAACAAACAGTAGTCAAGATTATTTTTGCATGTCAATAATTAAAGGATAATTAGGGTTTGTGTTCCCCATGGATTCATAACAGATTTGGGTATACACTCGTGATCTTTACCAATACTTACTTATAGAACTGATAACTTAGGTTCATTCAAACGATCGACCAATCCCTATTGAATGACTATCCTCAATTACTCGACCAAGTCTCATGAGTTTTGAAAACTAACCATTATCACTAAGTTCTAGATATAACTACCCTGCGACCACAACTCAAGTTAATACAATGATCATCAAGACCAAGGCTCTGTTGTAATTCTCTTTTCCTAATCTCTACCTCTTTGACCAAAGAAAGTAAAGAATTCAGGCACTTCCTAACGTTGCACACGCTAAGAATCATTAAATATGAAGAGTCTACAATATAAGTAATTAGTATTCATTTTAGAATCACATTGTGCAACCCTAGCTTATTAATCCTCCATGGTTCCCACAACCCTAGCTATGGAGGTTTTAGCCTCTCATAGTTGCAAGGTTGTGAATTGTATTTATGATTGAAGACATAAATCAATACTTACAAAGATGATTGAGAAAAAAACAATTTCTTCAATTAATCCACGAAATCTTGAATAACAAGTAGCAAGAACAATACGAATTCAAGAAAAGGTTGATCACACGGTCGAACCGACTCAATTCTCTCTTTCAATGATGTAAAATTGCTTACTACAATGTTTTTCTACTAAAATTAAGTCTATTCATCATCCTCCATGAAAAATAAAACATAAAAAGTATTTATAAAGACACAAGAATCCTTTTTCTAAACTAACAGGACTGCTTTCCATATCTGTAGCGGACCCCATCACAAGTCCACCTACGACTTGTAGGGGCTTCTCACGGACCGTGGCATCGACTCATGACTTGGAGTGTTGGCTGAATTTTGGCTAAGTATTGGGACAAGGTACGATTATTACCAACATCCTACGACTCGTACATTTCACCCGTGGCTTGATCTTGATACTTTGAACTTTCTCTGAACTTCACCACGACCGGTATGGTACGACTCGTACCTTCATCTCACGGGTCGTAGAGTACTCTTGTACTAAGAATCAGCCTCTTGTGCAATTCTTTTGGATTTCATCTCAACTGGCTTATCATGACTCGTACCATCATGGTGCAATCCACGACAAATCTCATGGGATCAGTCTTCCAGGTTAAACTTTCAGCTTCTTATCACTATCCTCAGTACGACTCGTAGGTCCATCCTACGGACCATACTATGGACTGCACTTTTTGTCCTTTTTTGCACACCTTTAGCTTCTTTTTGCAATTTATTATTCCAACACCCATTTATCCTGAAATCAAAGAACAAGTGCCTCATATCCACATAAATACACCTAAGTCCATCCTATTTTCTTAGTTTTGAGCGTCAATAGTTCTGTAAATCCACAACACATCAACTTCCGAAATTGAGAGGTAAATTGAGTACCTCTGTCTGAAATAATAGACAAGGGCACTCCATGTAAGAGAACCAACTCCCGCATATACAGTTTGGCATAGTCCTCCACAAAATTTGTAGTTTTGACCAGTAGAAACTGTGCAGCTTTGGTCAACCTGTCAACCACAACCCAAAAAGAATCATAGTGTTGACGAGTACAAGGCATGCCTGTGATGAAATCCATGCTAATGGAAGTGGGAATGCTAATATCCTGAAGTACGCCTCCCAGCCTTTGATGCTCAACCTTTACTTGCTGATAGTTCGAGCACTTGGCTACGAATTCTGCAATATCCCTCTTCATGCCATTCCACCAATATATTTCCCGCAAATCATGATACATCTTGGTGGCACCTGGATGGATAGAATACCTGGATCCATGGGCCTCATTCAATATCCGGCCCCTCAAATCATCAACATCGGAACACATAGGATAGGATGTAAATCATGAATCTTAAAATCCCATTAGCAAATCATTAGATTTTCACAAAATTGAATTCAAAACCTCATGAGATTTTTGGTAGATTTTCATAAATTAATAGAGAATGGGCATGGGTGTGAACGGGAACACCCATGCATAACCCCACATACCTAGGTAAGATCAGATTCTAAAGTTCTTGAATGCCCAAGGATGAATTGATAGGGAAAAACTTGAGGAATTGCTTGATCTCTCAAAATTTCTCTTAATATGCATGCATAGGAATGATCTATACAATAGAGACTTAACCTATCATAAAATGGACAGAACAAATACATGAAACTATGTAGTTTAGGGCCTTATAGCATAGAACGGTCGAAAATACCCTTAATGAAAAGTCCCTGAAAAACTGCGCTGGACGAACCAACGATTGATCCCACGAGTCGTTGTGCGAAACCACGACTCGTGGTATCTAGTCGTTGGATCCACTGTATCATCAATACCTTTAGATCCTTCCCATGACTTGACAGGACGAGTCGTCAGTCCAAACAACGGGTCATTGGGTCAGTCGTTGTCAACTCCGTACCAAACCTAAACATCCCTTACCACGAGCCTCACCACGACTACAACAATGACTCATTATTTCCCACAATGAGCCATTACATCGATCCTTGCTTCCACTGCCACCCGGACTCCTGAAACCACAATTGGTAACAACGGCTCGTGGTTTACAACTACAAGTCGTTACACCTTTCGTCCTATGATGTTTTTCCTAGTTTCAGCAGTTTTCAACTTTTAACTCCCGGATCTACTCTTAGGCACTTTCGGGGGTGTTACAAAATAAAACAACCTACAGGCACAACTGAACTACCCTTCCATTCTAAGACTGTCTCACCTAAAAATCTAAACTTTATTGCTCGGGTTCTACAGTTAACTGAAGCATAACATGCAAGTAGCCAATTCTTTCCGAGGATAACATTAAAATCGGTCATAGCTAACTCTATCAAATCTGCTGAGGTGACCTTATGGAAGGACTAAGACCGGGCAAACTCTATACACCTGTCTAGCTACAACTGAGTCACCTACCGGAGTAGAAACTGAGAAGGGTTCTAACAAGACTTCGGGACTGACTCCAAAGCTACTGGTCACATAAGGTGTCACAAAAGACAAGGTAGACCCTTGATCTAACAAAGCATAAGAATCAATACGGAAAACTCATAACATACCAGTAACCACATCCGGGGAGACGTCCTGCTCCTAGCGGGATACTAAGGCGTAAAAATTTTTTTGGCGCTGACCGCCACCTGTACTGGTAGATGCCCCCCTGATGTGTTGAGCATCCGGGAGGGGCTGCTGAACTAGAAGCGGGGCCTCAGTCCCCATCCAGGTCATGTCTTGCTGCTGAGCAATCTCTAAGCATGTGTCTAGGCTTCCCACACCCGAAACAAGCAGCTGAAACTGCCAAGCACTAGCCCATGTTCCCCTGACCACTCCTATGACAAGTTGGGATGCTAGAATCTGCATGTCTGTTGCTCTGAACCCTAGAGCTTGATGCTCGCCCCCTCTGATCAAGCCTCGATCTAGATGGCACACTCAATGTTGAAGATGCTGGGGCTGATGATCTCTAGTGGATTTGTTGTCGGTGTCCACCACCTGACCTCGGCTATGAGAATCTATGACTATCAGTCCTGGCCCTCTTGGCCTCCCTCTCCCTCATATGTGCTGCCTCCATCTGCTGGGCATACAAAACCATCCGAGGATATTCCATCTCCTAGTGGAGCATAGCGGTCCTACAACCCTTGTCCAAATAGCCCGCTACTCCATGCACGAACCTGCTCACCTGTGCCCTCTGATCAGCCACTAACTCTGAGGCGTACTTCGATAGGCGAGTGAACTCACGGGCATACTCTTGCACTGTCATCCTCCCTTTCTTCAAATATACAAACTCAGCTTCCTTCAGCTCCCTCATCTCACGAGGGAAGAACCGAACTAAGAATGCGACATGGAACTCTTCCCAAGTGATAGGACCTGCTCCGACGGCCCAACTATCTTTCCATTGGCGAAACCAGATGTGCGCGACCCTTTTCAACTGATACAAGGCCAACTCCGTGCACTCAACTCCATTCACCACATGACTTGGGTGATCTTCACAATCTCATTTATGAACTCATGGGGGTCCTCATCTACTTTTGACCTAAGGAACTCTGGAGGGTTCATTCTCAAAAAGTCTCTGACTCGAGCAACCACTGCATTGCTATTTTGTGGAACATACGCAACTGCCTGCTGATTGACCTTAGCTGTCAAGGCCTACGCGAGCATATGAATAGCTGCCCGAAATTTAGAATAGGCAACTGGTTCTGGTGCCTGGCGCTCCTGAACTGGTGGGGCCTACTGGTGCCCATTATTGTTGCCATCCTCGTGGCCATCTCTATTTCCATTCCTCCTACCATTCATTCTTCAGGGAACCATTATTCTACAATTACGAATAGCATGAGTTAAACGGATAGGAATACTTTTCATCGTATGACATAGATCATAAAAGAAGGGAACATTTCCTGAATGACTCGTAGCCTCTTCATCATAAGTATAGAATGCTTCAAACCCATGAAAAATACTCTACTCAATGCGGTTTTCAGACACCCTAAGACATTTCAAACCTATTGCTCCGATACCATATTTTTCACGACCCGAACGGGGGCTCGAATTACTACACGGGGCAAGAAACGCCGCGAGACCCCCAATCGACCCATGGAATAAGCATACAACTATCTCGATCAATAAAACTGAAGAATTAATACGATAATCATAGTAGAAGTCTAGATTAAACTTAACATCAGAATACACAATCTGAAGCTGAATACATCCATATGTCTGAAAAGCCTCTAAACATGAAGAGTTGATCGGACAAAACCCCAACTAACTCAGTAAAGCTGAAACTGAAAATACATAGAGAAAATATGAATAACTCTAGTCCTCGAGAGATTAGGACTCTCCAACGACGTACAATGCTATCTCAGAAGACTGACAATGAACAGGGTTGAGCCTGAGAGCTGGGTCCTGTTGTTCGGTGCTTTGGTATATGGGTTAAAAACTGACACGCAAGTGCACGTGGTCAAACAAGTAATAAAGTGGCTAAGTAAGCCAAGTATCGAACCAAGGAGACTCTGGATAATTAAAATTGCTTAACTATACTATATTCTAGCTTTACTTCTAATTATGCCGACAACAACGTAACCAAAAGTTAAATAATTTTGTTTATACTTTATATGCTAAAACTATCAACACTATTTACTGTGAATTGAAACTATGGATATGAGCATGCCAAGGTTAAGAACAAGTAATGAACTTGATTATAATCATAATTCGGTTATTCTTCTCTTCATGTTGCTAGCCAAGAACATTAGCCTAGAGATTAAAACTCTCGTATTTAATCTCACTTTAGAATCATAAACCATTCGTCTACATTTCTGTGATCAAATGCAATTTATGATCTATCAATCCAATTCCGGTTCCTAAATTGACTAATACGGCTTTCAAGTATATTTCTATCAGGAAAGCACATCAAAACCCAATTTTCCCAAATCAAGCTAAGAACAATACCCTATTAATTCACAACTTTCCAATTTCGTGCTCTCTCGAGTGAAATTGGACTTTTTAGATGTACATTAATGTCGGCCACACACTAATGCAGTAGAAACAAGAATTAATAGAACAACATAGAAGAAGAAGATGAAAAACCATATCATTAACAATCAAAATTCATCACCATTGTTCATAACCTCAGCAAGGAAGAGAATTAGCCACTCATTTATGGATTAATCATCCTAAAACAAGTGTTAATCATACAAACAATTGATTGAAAGAAGAAAGAAAGAGAGAAAAACCCTTAGCTTTTTCGTCCCTCAACTGCCTCTAACCCACGTCCTTGCTCCACCAAGTCTAAATTAATTAAAAATAAGCCTAAGTGTTCTATTTATACTATTGAGAATTTTTTTCGGAATAACAAGCAACGTGTCACGAAGGGCAACGCGGAGCACTGCCTCCGTGACACGGCATGGACGCGGACCCTCACTGGAAATCCAGGGTCCGAGAATATAGCCTCAACGTGGCACGGAGGCCAACGCGGAGGCTTATCTCCGTGCCACGGAGCTGTCGCGAGGCTTCACAGGAAATCGCCAATTAAATCACCCTCCAGGCAGTGTGCCTCCGCGATGGTAGCGTGGCACGGCTCCATCGCGGAGCCCCTTTACATTGTGCATTCCAATGTCTTTTCCATGCTCGCATCCAAGTCCAACTCCGATATTGTCCCAACATGCATTTTAGCTCCTAAAAATCATATTTTACCTGCAAACAAATGCTAATCATGTTGGTTAGTATAAATTCACATTTTATTACCAATTACATGAAAATGTATACACATTGCATAACAAACAAGGCGAAAATGATACGTTTGAGTCTCACTTGGGCATATAAATCTGCCCAAGATCACTTACCCCACACTTAAATCCTTGTTCGTCCTCGAACAACACATACACAACTCATGCAAATTACATCCCAACCCTTGCCACTATGGTGCGACAATTTATGCTACGGTAATCCCGATTATTCAATTTTTTAAATCATCAAGAAAACATGCATGGTCTTAACAATGCAATGACCTTTAATACATCAAGACTTCCTAGACTTTAAGAATCGAATCTCGATATCGGCAAACTCATGCAAATCAGCTAATCAAGATATCCGACACGAAAATCAATCTTTCATCAAGCATGTGCCCTCACAACTCAAGAGAATCTTCCCCTTTTATGTTCATGCAACACACAAACATTCAAGTAGGGGCATGTAGAAATTAATTTCACTCTCTCTCCCAAAAGAATTCACATGCATCATGTCATGACCCATAGGCTTGCCCTTAGTGTATTACTCCACTAATATAAGGAAATGCGATGTAAGATCAAGTAGGACTTTAATGGGTTGTAATGGAAGCTATGGAACTAGTATATATTGGATTAGCCAATAATAGTCACTAGCATCCTTAAGCACCTTTTCAACACATTCCCATCGACTCATGGACATTGTTTCTCTCTTTTCTTTTTTTTCATCTCATCCCATTCATGCTTGTTTACTTTCGTATGGCCCATTTCATCAAACACACTTGACACAACAACAAAGGGTTTTCATGCACCTTCATTATCATTTCATTATACCAAGTGCCTCTTCAACCTCTTCTTTTCTTTCCTCACTCTGCTTTTCTTTTCTTTCCACTCTTCTCACTCTTTGACACTTCGGGAAAATTTTTCTTTTCTTAAGCGCTTAAGAGTTTTGTATAGACTTTACGGCTAATGAAAAGAAGGAATAAAGCTTAGTTTATACAATTTTGGACAAAAGAAAGAAATAATCGGCTAAAGGCTCAACGGGCTGACTAGGGTATACAGTCACATAAAAAGGTAGAGTATGACAAGAAAAAAATAAAAACTCTCGGTTAAAACAAAGAAATGCCTACATCCTTTCTAACACTACACTTCCTTCATTTCGTTTTGTACACACACCAGACAAGTTCTAGACACTTCACAATAGCATGGAATAACAATACCTCACTTCACACTTTATGCACATGCTCGATTCAAGATGCATTCACAGACTCTTTAATTAACCAATTACATGAATTCAAAAATTAAGCCTCAATCACACCGAATCGAATTCTACAGCCTAGGTAACTCAACATATTTACAAAATTGCATGCTTTCAAACGAATCACTTTTACATTTTGAATATCAGTTACAACACGCAACCAAAATTTCACAACCCGATAGTAACTACAGGTTCAGTGATGCAATCCACCAAAGAAAAAATCTGAAAACAAATTAAAAATCCTACTCCTATCGACTACATTTCCCTTAAGACGGTCGTCATCCATCCATCATAGGGAACGGTCACTAACTATGACGTCGGTTCAGTGGGACTATTCTCGGTAAAAGAACCGAAAACAAACTCCGAGAAACCCAACAAATAAAAAAAATAAAAAATTTACTTGAAAAACTTTGCACACACCGATCATTTCGATGGAAAAATATTTACAAAATATTTTAATATGCACAAACTATTTTCGCAAAATTTTTAAAAATATCGATCATTTCGATAAAGAGAAAAAAATATTTACACAATTTACAAAATTTTTACACTGGCAACCACAACATTTCACAACACACATCATTTACCACAAAAGTGTGTACCTATATAGATACAATACAAATCAGTTCACAACCACAGGGAAACATAAAATCATACATGCAAAACAGAGGAAGAACATACAGCAGATTAGCCCAGCCCCAGCACTTAACTACTTCCCACCCCACACTTAAATCGAACACTGTCCCCAGTGTTCACAAAAATTACAAATCACAAAATTTCGGGTGGTGGAACTCCCTGTTTAGTCGAAATATTCGACTTCTTCATCTGGTGCTGCTGCCTCGTCGCCCATGTCCGAGTCTCCTCCATCGTCGTCATCGGACTCCACATCGGAGTCCTCCCGACGTGTCTCCTGGTCCGTGGGGACATCATCGTCAGTGGGCTCAACGAAGGCTGGTCCCACTCGGCACAAAGCTCTGGCGTTCTCGCCAAATGGGTAATCCAGCTCCAGCTGCCATAACTCATCCTCCGTGGCTGGTCTCCCACCAATCCAAAGCTGAAGCATCTGCATACCAAACATTCGTGCCATGTACTGATCGTCACGAGCATGTCGCTCGCCCAGTGTCAGCACTGGCCCGTGTGTGGTGTCGGGGGCCTTAGTTTTTGTCACATCAAGGGCCCTCCGCTCCAACTGTGGGATGTAGTCCAAAGCCTCTTCCTCAACGTCAAGGCCCCGGAGAAAGGTGATGATGAGTCCGCCGAACCCATACCTGTGGCCCTGGTGTAGTCGGGCTCTCTTCATGACGGATATGATAACCGCCCCAACATTAATCTCCAGCCCTTTCATAAGGGCATACACCAGGCAGACACGGTCCCGGGTCACATCCGTCATGTGAACCCCCGGGTTCAAGCACGAACACACTATCTTCAACCATATTCTGGCCTCCCTGTTCATCTGCGAATAAGGCAGAGTCTGGTGGTAACCCCTCTCCTTATGTCTGCTCCATCGGGCTGTGGATCGAGCCCCACACAAGGTGCGTCTGATGTCGGCGTATGGTGGGGTGATGTTAAGCTGGCGGAGAACGTGGGCGTCTGTGTCCCGCGCTCCAATGATGGCATTTAATTGCTGGGGTTCCAGAGTGACAATCTGCCCTCTGATTTTTATTGTGTGGCTTCTGATGGCCGGGTTCCAATTTGCATAGAACTCCCGGACTAAGTGTAGGTTGCACTCCTTGGGCTCCTGAAATATAAAGCTGAGCCCAGCTGCCTCGATCCTTTGCACAATACGGGGGAACTCCTGTGCTAGTGGTTCCCGTGCAATATGCTCCTCAGGGAAGTACTTATTCTCCTTATGTTTAGCGTACCACTTCTTCCCTTCATCGGTCACCCACCTCGTTCCGTATTGGCGGCACTGGCCGCGCGGAACAGCTGGTGCAGCTGGGACTGCAGTGCCCAGTCTCAGTCGTTTTCTCCCGGTGCCTAAAGTAGAAGCACCTTTACCCTTATCCTGCCTACTCGCCATTGTACCTATCAACATCAATAAACAAGCACAATGTCAAGCTAAATGCATATTAGCTTCGGCTAAGGTCGGGTTAAACTACGTTTACCCCACACTTAGTCCTTAGCTACTTTTACGATACTACGGCAAGGATCACTTTATTTACACTAAAACAAACAACTATACAATTTATTGCTTAGTGCGTTCACAAAAAAATTTTCGATATTATAACTTTTAGCGTACTACTCAGACTTCATACAGCTAATCCCAATCCTACTATCGCTAGCAATTCAACCATCGCACTTAGCAACGAAAACAACAAACCAAAACAACGACAAAAATTATATATACATACGAATCCAAATAATCAAACCAATTTGAACAATTTTTACATTTTCCCAAAAATTCGAGAATTCGTCGTCTATTACACTCAAACGATATTTACAATGACTTATCTCAATTCACAAACACACCCCGGCATATAATTCACCAATTTAGCAAGTTACCCAATTCGATTTCAACAACCCAAGCCCTAGAATTCAATTTTACAATCACATTCGAATCATTCACGCAATCGACAAGTTCAAACGCTACTTACAACACTCCGAACATCTATCAATCAAAGAATAATTCAATATCATGCTAAACTGCTACTTAGGATGATATATCTCACCTCACATGCTCAAATTCGACTAAAATCGCCAAAAACTTGAGAGAAACGTGGAAAACATACCTTTACGTTGAATAACCGAAGAAACTTGACAAATTGTTTGCTTAGTAGCGTGGCACGTTGGTTGGGAGAGGGAATTTAGGTGCTTGGTCGCGGAGAAGAGAGGAAATGGGGAAAAAAGGGCAAAAATCGGGGTTAAAAATAAGAAAAACACGCGGTCACCCGGCAACCCGGTGTGACCCGGCACTAAATATAGGGCAACGTGTTACGGAGGGTAACGCGGAGCCCCTCCTCCGTGACACGGAGCTAACGCTATGGCTCACTGGATTTTTTTTAAAAAATTCAGATTTAACCTCAAAGTGTCACGGAGGGTAACGCGGAGCCCCTCCTCCGTGACACGGAGCCATCGCCCCAGTGCACTGTCTCTTCATTTTATTCATTTTTTCATACCTTGCCTTTTCCTTCCCGATTCCATGCATATTTTTCTCCGTTTGACCTGAAAATCACCTCACTAAACAAAATTGGTTAGATTAATAGATTTCCCTAACTAAAATGAAAAATACTAACTAAAACGAAAAATTTGTACTAAATCAAGAAAAAGAAAAATAAACTAAAACCTATTTACACTTTATTAAACAAAAGAAAAAAAATATTTTTCACGGGTTGCCTCCCGTGCAGCGCCTGGTTTACCATCGCGGCTCGACGTCCTTTATGCTCAATTATCCACTAGGGTGATGGACGATTTTTCACGATCCTTGTCCTCCCCCCAGTAGTGCTTACATCTCTGCCCATTTACCAAGAACGTAGCACTCTTATCTTCTTGCCACAGTTCTACCGCCCGGTGAGGGGTCATTCTTACCACTTCAAATGGTCCCGACCATTTAGACCTCAGCTTACCAGGAAACAATTTCAATCTTGAATTAAAAAGCAAAACTTTCTGTCCTGGCTCGAAAATGCGATGCACCACATGCTTATCATGCATCTTTTGGTTCTTTCCTTGTAGTACTTCGCACTCTCATAGGCATGCCAGCGAAACTCATCAAGTTCCTGCATCAGTCTCTTTTTGCCCGCCAGCTCTGAGTCCATATTTAGCTTTCTGACAGCCCAGAAAGCTCGGTGCTCAAGTTCCACCAGGAGATGACATGCTTTGCCGTAGACCAATCGGTATGGTGACGTTCCAATCGGTGTCTTATAAGCAGTTCGGTAGGCCCACAACGCATCATCGAGTTTGCTTGACCAATCATTCTGTTGTGTATTCACCGTTTTCTAAAGAATCTGCTTCACCTCCCTATTTGACACCTCTACTTGCCCACTAGTTTGGGGGTGGTATGTTGTTGCCACTTTATGGCGCATCCCATACTTGGCTAGTAATTTTTTGAAACTTGCATTGACAAAATGAGCCCCTCCGTCACTGATAATTGCTCAGGGTGTCCCAAACCTTGTGAGGATGTGTTTTTTTACAAACTTAGTTACTACCTTGTTGTCATTTCTGGGGCAAGCTATTGCTTCCACCCATTTTGATACATAATCTACAGCCACCAAGATGTAACGATTACCAAATGACGGTGGGAATGGACCCATGAAGTCAATGCCCCATACATCAAAGGGCTCAACTTCCAGTATGTTCTGCAGAGGCATTTCTTGTCTTCTGCCAATTGATCCTGTACGCTGACATCTATCACACATTTTGACATACGCCATAGAGTCTCTGAACAGTGTTGGCCAAAAGAAACCTGACTGTAGAACCTTGTGCGCTGTTCTCTCACCTCCGTGATGCCCTCCATACAGCGAAGAATGGCAGCCCCTTAACACTTTTGCTATCTGACTCTCTGGGATGCATCTTCTCATTACCTGGTCTGGTCCCTGCTTGAACAAATATGGCTCATCCCACACATAATGTCGGTTGTCATGCCTCAATTTCCTTCTTTTCTGGTCTGTTGTTTCAGGTGGGTAAACTCCGCTCACTAGCAAGTTGACTATGTCTGCATACCAGGGAACTTCAGCTTCTCCCACTGCCAAGAGTTGCTCATCTGGGAAGTCTTCATTTATGTCATCACTTTCCATCACATGAGACCGACTTTCCAGTCGTGATAGGTGATCTGCTACTTGGTTCTCACTCCCCTTTTTGTCTCTAATCTCAAGGTCGAACTCCTGTAACAAAAATATCCATCTAATCAATCTGGGCTTAGCATCCTTCTTGTTGAATAGGTATCGAATAGCTGCATGATCGGTGTACACCACAACTTTCGAACCCACCAAATAGGACCTGAATTTATCAAATGCAAATACCAGAGCTAGCATTTCCTTTTCTGTGACTGTGTAATTGCTCTGAGCCGTATTCAGTGTTTTGCTTGCTTAATAAATAGAATGAAAAACTCTATTTTTCCTTTGTCCCAATACGGCTCCCACAGCCACATCACTGGCATCACACATCAACTCAAATGGTTGTTCCCAATCAGGAGAAGTAAGTATAGGTGCTTCTATCAATTTCTGCTTCAACTTTTCAAATGCTGTAACACACTCATCGTTCAACTCAAACTTTACCTCCTTTTCTAGCAGTCTTCATAGTGGTCTAGTAATGTTGGAAAAGTTTTTGATGAACCGTCTGTAGAATCCTGCATGCCCCAGAAAACTGCTACACCTTTCACTGACACTGGTGGTGGCAATTTTTCAATAACCTCGATCTTAGCACGATCGACTTCCAACCCCTTTTTAGATACTTTATGGCCCAGGACAATCCCCTCCTTCACTAAGAAGTGGCATTTCTCCCAGTTTAACACAAGGTTGGATTCTTCACATCGAGCCAGCACCCTGTCAAGATTCTGCAAACAAGTAGCAAACGAATTACCGAAAACAGAAAAATCATCCATAAATACCTCAACAAAATCCTCAACCATGTCATGGAAAATAGCCATCATGCATATTTGGAATGTGGCGGGTGCGTTGCATAGCCCAAATGGCATCTGCCTGAAAGCATATGTCCCGTAAGGACAGGTGAAAGTAGTCTTCTCTTGATCCTCAGGAGCTATGGCTATTTGGTTATAGCCAGAGTACCCATCAAGGAAGCAATAATACTCCTGTCCTGCCAACCTATCAAGTATTTGATCAATAAAAGGGATGGGGTAATGATCTTTCCTCGTGGCTTCATTTAGCTTTCTGTAGTCCATACAAATCCGCCAGCCTGTGACGGTTCGAGTAGGGATCAACTCATTTTTCTCATTGGTGACTACAGTCATACCCCCTTTCTTAGGAACACATTGAACGGGGCTGACCCACTCACTGTCTGAAATTGGGTAGACCACACTTGCATCAAGCCACTTGATTATTTCTTTCCTTACCACATCCTTCATTGCTGGATTAAGTCTCCGTTGCGGCTGAACGGTTGGTTTGGCTCCTGTCTCCATGAATATCCTATGTGTGCAGAAAGCTGGATTGATACCCTGAATGTCAGACATTTGCCAACCCATTGCTTTCTTCCTCTTTCTGAGGACACCCAATGCTGCCTTTTCCTATGCCTCCGTTAAGTCTGCAGAGATGATAACAGGTAATGTCTCCCCCTCCCCCAAAAAGATATATTTTAGATGGGGAGGCAATTCTTTCAGCTCCAATTTCGGTGCCTCCTCAACGGATGGTTTCGGCAAAGGCTCTAGAGATCTCATCAATGACTGAAATTCCTGTCTCCTCGGATGATTAGGTGCTCCATTCAACAATTGGACAAATCCACAAGCTTCTCTATCCCCAAAATGATCAGAATGCGTCAACGCTCTTTCCAATGGGTCTTGAGATTCAACAACCTGTCTAATTTCTCCATGTTCAACCACACTAATTTCCGTAAGCTCCTCATTTATAGCTGGCAGCTTCATGACTTTTAGCACATCAAATACCTCTACCTTGTCATGTGCTCGCATTGTAAGTTGACCCGCAGCTACGTCAATTAATGCTTTTCCGGTTGCCAAAAAGGGTCATCCCAAAATAAATGGGACTTCAGCGTCTGGTTCAAAATCCAGAACAATAAAATCGACCGGAAAAATGAGGGAGCCCACTTGCACAAGCACATCCTCAATAATGCCATCCGGCCTAGCTAAGGATCTGTCTGCTAGCTGCAAGATTACGGTTGTAGGTCTAGGACTCCCCAGACCTAACTTTCTGAATACCAAAGATGGCATCAGATTTATGCTCGCCCCCAAGTCACATAATCCACGAGCTCGGATACTCTGCCCAATAGTAAGCTGGATAGTAAAACTTCCAGGATCTTTCAGCTTCGTGGGCAGTCTATTTTGAATTCGGGAAGTGCATTCCTCCGTCAAGGCTACCGTGGCATACTCAGTCAAACGACTTTTGTTGGCCACGATGTCTTTAATATATTTGGCATATTTTGGCACTCCTTGCAAGACATCAACAAGAGGTAAGTTAACATGTACCTGTTTAAGCACCTCCATAAATTTCTTGAAACACGCCTCCTCCTTGTGTTTCTTGAGTCGTTAAGGGAACGCGGGTGGAGGCCTTTCTGATTCAGCTTCTTTGGTCTTCCCCCTATCAGAACTTTGTTCCTCCTCAACTTCTGCTGCTCCTGACTTTTGAGGCGGTCTTTCCGGTTCCACCTCCTTCAACTACAAACCACTTCTCGTGGTCACTGCATTTACCTACTTTGGATTAGGATCCGTGTCGCTAGGCAGTCCTCCTCTGGGCCTTGTATTTTGGGCACTAGCAAATTGCCCAAATTGATACTCAAGAGCCTTGGTCGCTAATTGATTATTCTTCACTTCAGCTGCCAATTTAACATAGTCAGCCTGCAATTGCGCCTGATTAGCGATCATGGTCTTGAACATCTCCTCAATGCTCGGTGATGGTGGTGGAGGAGGGGCATTGTGATTTCTGAATTGGGATTGATAGTTCTGTTGCCCTCCTTGATTTCTCTGCATACCCTGACCCGAACTTTAGCCTTGTTGGTTGTTGCTACCCCACGAAAAATTTTGATGATTCCTCCAATTTGAGTTGTATCCACTACCAAACTGCTGCTGATTTCTTTGTGCATTGCCCACAAAGTTAACTGAATCTGGGTTTGCCCCACAGCACTCAGCTGAGTGCTCACTGCTACCACACACTTCACACCACATTTGTTGGACCGCAATGACTGAAGCTGAAGGCTGGTTCAAGTTCATATTGCTGAAGTGGTTGTTCAACTGATTCTGCAAGGTAGCTATCTGTGCAGCGATAGCTGTAAATCCATCCACTTCAAGCACTCCTGCTGCTTTCCTTGCTCCACCTCGTGATGAATCAGCATTCCATTCTGGATTTCCCTGTGAAATTCGGTTGAGCAAAGTGTACAGCTCCTCATAAGTCTTTTCCAGCGCTTGCCCTCCAGCTGCTGAGTCTAACAAAATTTTAGTATGGGGTTCCAAACCCTCAATAAATGTGTGCACCAACACCTCATTGGACTGATGATGATGAGGACAGTCCCGCAACATGGATTTAAATCTTTCCTAGGCTTGATACAAATTTTCTCCCTCTCTCTGTTTGAAACTTAGAATTTGACTTCTAAGTCTGGCTTTTTTACCAGAGGGAAAAAATCTATCAAAAACTTCCGTGCTAGATCATCCCACGTTGATATAGAATTTGGTGGTTCAGCTTTTAACCACCTCTTGGCTTCACCAAGTAAGGAAAACGGAAATAGGGTGAGCCGAGCATAATCAGGTGACACTCCAGCGGGTATATAAGTGTCACTTATCTCCAAAAAATTCTGGAGATGTTGTTGTGGGTCTTCATGAGGGAGACCGGTAAATTGCCCGCTTGTGTGCAATAGTTGCACCATGTTCTGCTTTAATTCAAACCTCCCTCCAGGCTCTGGTTTGCGGATACTTGAATGTACATTGTTGGCATGTGGGATTGGCACCTCGCGAACCGGCCTTGCTGCTGCTTCATCGGGCACTAACACTGCCCTAACAACCGGTGGATTTTGTTGCTCCATAATAGACTGTCTGAGCAACTGCAGCTTCTTTTGTAGAGCTTCTTTGCGTTTACTATGAAATTCACATTCAGGCTCTGTATAAGATTCCACCAGCTCCTTTTCCTTTCCCAGTGTTCACAGAAATCAAGTCTGCAAAATACAGGCTAAGACCAAGTTGTCAACACTTAAGAAAATAAAACAAAAATACAATAAATTTACACTTAACACTATTTCACCAATTGCCTAGTCTCCCCGGCAACGGCGCCAAAAACTTGTTCGGTGCTTTGGTATATGGGTTAAAAACCGACACGCAAGTGCACGTGGTCAAACAAGTAATAAAGTGGCTAAGTAAGCCAAGTATCGAACCAAGGAGACTCTGGATAAGTAAAATTTCTTAACTATACTATATTCTAGCTTTACTTCTAATTATGCTGACAACAATGTAACCAAAAGTTAAATAATTTTGTTTATACTTTATATGCTAAAACTATCAACACTATTTACTGTGAATTGAAACTATGGATATGAGCATGCCAAGGTTAAGAACAAGTAATGAACTTGATTATAATCATAATTCGGTTATTCTTCTCTTCATGTTGCTAGCCAAGAACATTAGCCTAGAGATTAAAACTCTCGTATTTAATCTCACTTTAGAATCATAAACCATTCGTCTACATTTCTGTGATCAAATGCAATTTATGATCTATCAATCTAATTCCGGTTCCTAAATTGACTAATACAACTTTCAAGTATATTCTATCAGGAAAGCACATCAAAACCCAATTTTCCCAAATCAAGCTAAGAACAATACCCTATTAATTCACAACTTTCCAATTTCATGCTCTGTCGAGTGAAATTGGACTTTTTAGATGTACATTAATGTCGGCCACACACTAATGCAGTAGAAACAAGAATTAATAGAACAACATAGAAGAAGAAGATAAAAAACCATATCATTAACAATCAAAATTCATCACCATTGTTCATAACCTCAGCAAGGAAGAGAATTAGCCACTCATTTGTGGATTAATCATCCTAAAACAAGTGTTAATCATACAAACAATTGATTGAAAGAAGAAAGAAAGAGAGAAAAACCCTTAGCTTTTTCGTCCCTCAACTACCTCTAACCCACGTCCTTGCTCCACCAAGTCTGAATTAATTAAAAATAAGCCTAAGTGTTCTATTTATACTATTGAGAATTTTTCCCGTAATAACAAGCAACGTGTCACGGAGGGCAACGCAGAGCACTGCCTCCGGGACACGGCGTGGACGCGGACCCTCACTGGAAATCCAGGGTCCGGGAATAGAGCCTCAACGTGGCACGGAGGCCAACGCGGAGGCTTATCTCCGTGCCACGGAGCTATCGCGAGGCTTCACTGGAAATTGCCAATTAAATCACCCTCCAGGCAGTGTGCCTCCGCGATGGTAGTGTGGCACGGCTCCATCGCGGAGCCCCTTTACATTGCGCATTCCAATGTCTTTTCCATGCTCGCATCCAAGTCCAACTCCGATATTGTCCCAACATGCATTTTAGCTCCTAAAAATCATATTTTACCTGCAAACAAATGCTAATCATGTTGGTTAGTATAAACTCACATTTTATTACCAATTACATGAAAATGTATACACATTGCATAACAAACAAGGCGAAAATGATACGTTTGAGTCTCACTTGGGCATATAAATCTGCCCAAGATCACCTGTATCACGAAACTATACAACATAGAGTATGCGGTCAGTAGGTGGAATGTACTGAGTATGTAAGGTAAGTAAAACCACTTAAGTAAGTACAATCATTTAAGAACATGCATAAAGTAAAACATCAACAATAAGAATCTGGGACTAGCGCTTGCATGCATTCTTTCTTAAATCATGATCTCATCATGCGTATGAGAAGCTTTAACTCAAATCATACCACAAACAGAAAGATAATTGTGAGTCTTTGCTCCAGAACCATGTGGTAAGCTTAATTCGGAAAATCATAATTCATACTTGACATTAGGGCCAATACTTTATCATTCTTGGAAAAATACTCTATTCACATAAAAAACATGATTATAAATATGGGTAGCTTTAAAACATTCTTTACATCATAATATCTCATCATACTCATACATTCATCACAAATCCCATTTTTCATGAATTCTCATTAATGGAATTTTTAATTCATAACACTAGAAACATGATTTTTGATTGAAAACAATATAAAACTTGTTCGTGCTTCATAATTAAGTAGTAGAAACATAATTAAATCATACCCATGTAGAGAATTAGAAAATTTATGCATTGGGTTAAAACCCCATAGATTTGAAATAGGAAATTCATGATTTAGAGAGGCATTGGGCATGGGTGTGAAAGGAATCACCCATTCATAACCCTACATAACTGATGGTAGATGATTCTTACACTTCATTAAATGCCCAATAGGAATTTAAGAGAAATTGAAGAACACTAAGCGTGATCACCCTCTCTCACCTTTTACCTTGCATGCATGAATAAATGTGGCCTAAAATGAACTTAACCCCTTTAAAAGTCATCATTCATAACTCAAAACGACTGGTCCCAACAAGGAACCTAGCGACTCGTCATCATGGGCCACGACTCGTGGAGTCTTTCATCAGGTACAGTACTTTTCAAGTCTCCTGAGCTCATTACGGGTCACTTAACAATCCTTTACTGGTGACCACGACTCGTGGTCACCACTCGTCATATACACTGCCTCATCCTTGATTAAATTTTTACCCTACTGCTCGTGACCCTCCCCATGAATTGTGGTGACTATCCACGACTCTTGGGGTCCTTCCATTAGGTACACTGTCTTCCTGTTCCTCTTTTCTCAAACACCACTCCCCATGACTGAACTAACGAGTCGTGGGGCTTGACCATGTCTCATGGTCACGTCCGTGGGGATCCCATTTCCCAAAATAACAAATTCAACTCCTGAGCCTCACCACGAGTCACATCACGACTCGTGGGCTGCACCAACGGATCACCCACGACCCATTTGTGACCTGATGCCAAACCTTTCTAGTTATTTCGTTCTCTATTTCTAGTTAATAGGATCCTGAGGAAAAGGATTATTTTAATTTTCCTCCGTTTCAACTCTGGGGTCTAATCTTTGGGCTTTCGGGGTATAACAGAGTCATAGTATAGATTTAAGAAAACTTACCTATGGACTTATGAGCACATCATATGACTCGTAAAATGTAGGTACGAACCATACCACGACTCGTATGTCCTCTTGAACTATAGTTCCATACTTTGCTTTGTTCATACCTACAATGAGTACCACGACCCCTACAATGGAATTACGAGTCACAGGACCAACCCTACCATGAACTCATGCACCAGGCCATATCTCTGCTTCTTACCATGACTCATACTATGGCCCGTATAATGCTCTTACAAGTCGTACTGAGGCTCATAGTACAAGTCTGTACTGAAATTTTTCTGCAACCTTTTTTTTCACCTGCACACTAAGAATACATGAGTCTACATCATGACATGATGCAAGTGGTTCAGTTACTCAGAATTAACCAAACCACCTCATGGGTAGTCTCCCAAGAAGCATCTGATTTAACATCGCTGCACGACGCAAGTCTTGTAACTACTCAAATTTCGTCAAGGAACTCAGATTCATCCTCCACTATCTTGAATGCTTCAGTTTGCCAAGAGGTGACCTGAAGGTGAAAAAATAAAAATGTAAAAGAGGAAATAATAACAAAAAGTTAAACAGAACAATTACTCTAATCTTAAGCCGTATTCCCTGACAATGGCGCTACTTTTTGATAAAGTTCAAACTCACACTCCTGATAAAGTATGAAGTGGATGTTGTCAAGAAAGAACCCAACAAAGGTTGGGGTCAAATCCACTGGGAATAGGGTAAGAACTAATGTAGATATTTAAGCTTTTAGGTATGTTATCTCCAAATTGGGGGGTTTATAGAAAACTGTTGTAAAATAAGATTTAAAATCAATTTTTGTTTATCAAGATTTGCAATTAACTAGGGTAAGTGTTTCCCATGGGTTCATAATTACTTCGACTTTGCACCATGATCTATAACAATACTTACTTGTAGAACTGATAACTAGAGTTCATCCAAATGACTGGTTCATCCCTATTGGATTAGTATACTCAATCACCGAGTTAGGTATCATGAGTGATTTTAGTTTAACCTTTATCAATTTGTTCCAAATTAACTATCCTGCGACTGCAGCTCAAGTCATACACTGATCATGAAAATCTAAGGTTTGTTGTAATTATCTTTTCTAATCTCTACTTCTCTAGGTTAAAGTAAGTAAAGAATTTGGGCAAGTCCTAACGTTGCGCACCATTAAGAAACGTTAAAGATGAAGAGAATACAATATAAGAGTTTAGCATTGGTTCCGAATCACTTTGTGTAAACCTAGTTTGTTATTCCACCATGGTTACCACAATCCTAGTTGTGGAGGTTTTAGCCTCTCGTGATTGTAAGATTATGATTAGTATTCATAGACAAACACATAATTGCATACTTACAACGATGACTGAAAGAAAACCTTCTTTGAATATTGCAAGAAAAAATGATGAACAAATTCAAGAACAATTGTGAAAATCCAAGTTCAGGTCTCAAGAATTGCTCTCCAATGTTGTCTAAAACTAGTTACAAACTG
Source organism: Datura wrightii (assembly GCA_035772735.1). Lineage (NCBI taxonomy): Eukaryota > Viridiplantae > Streptophyta > Magnoliopsida > Solanales > Solanaceae > Datura > Datura wrightii. Next base: position 155,323,724 of record JASDFA010000018.1, read on the forward strand.
ATAATGAACATCTTATGAATGACCTTATAATTAAAAGAAACCTAAAAAGCTTTTATACAAATAATAAAAAAAATTTCCTAAGTTAATAGGGAAATATCTAAATATGACACCGAAACTTCATGAAAACTCCTCATACGATCCATAACAGGATTGTATGAGTCATTCTTGTCTCATACATCCCTTGGATTCTGTAGAATTTGCTAAGTGTTAGCCTATGGTACGACTCGTAACAAGATCCCATGAGTCGTACAATCAAGTCGTGGTTTGATACTAAGAACTCTGCCATCTTCTGAAGATTGCTAAGAGTGTCTTGGTATGCCTCGTGCATTGCTCCTACAACTCGTAACAACTTGCCGTAACATGAGATCTGCCAAGTCTCAAAAATCACTGAAATTTTCCATGGCTCTTGATACGGGTCGTAGGTAGATTTTACAATCTGTAGTTGCTACTCATATCAGGAGACTTCAACTGTGCAAATATCTCTGAAGTTTTCTACGACTCAAGTTACGGCTCATACCACGATCGTACTTTTCCTTTTCCTTTTACCAATCTTCTATAATTTTCCATGAGTCTCAGTATGACTCGTACAATCTTGGTACGAATCCTACTAAGATCTGTACTTGGCCCAAAAATTTGTACTTTTCTGCATCTTTTGCACATTTTCACTCCAACACCTATTTTCCCTTAAAACAAAGTAAAACTACCTCATATCCATATAAAAATACCTAAGTCCATACTATTTTTCCGGTTTTAAGTGTTGAAAGTGCTATGATCTCACAGCACATCATAGTCTCCCATTGTTTCTTACGATTTCAATTACTCGTGTTCATGACTTATGATATTATGTTTTATAGTATGTTTGATCCAATGATCCGTTTATGAGCTTTTACTTACGATTTAAAGCATGACAAGTCATATGAATTTTATTTTTAAATCTTTAGAGTCGTTATGTTCAGCTATGACATCCTATGATTGTGTATATCTTAAATATGGCCTTTAGTATGCAGTACTTACTCTCAATATCTATTTGATTTATATCCATGATTTCATCTAACGTTTTACTAAGTATGTTTTATTTACCTTACATATTAAGTACATTTCAAGTATTGACTGAATACTGTATGCTATATCATCTCATGATATAGATTCAGGTGATCTCTCCCAGTCTCGTCACTAGATCGCACCCGCTAGGTTCAGCTCTATCCTACTTTGGTTGACTCCTCATCATCCGAGGACATCTATCAGTTTAGACTTGCTATATTTTGTTTAGTTTTAGACTTGGAGTTAACTAGGGGCTTGTCCCAGCATCTCATCAGATAGTAAAGGCTTTTCATACATAGAGTTAGTAAGTTCAACTTTGTATTTAGTGCTGGGATATTATTTCTTTGTTTACGCTTTATGAGATGCATTCTTTCGCTTATTCATGCGTATGATGTTTTTTGCTAGATTATGCTTTTAAGTCATGCTATGGATGTACCATGGATTAGCTTGAAGCCATTCATAGTTCTAGATCCTGTGTCTCGATCTGGGGTCCTACCTTAGGTCATAACAAGGATAGAACAGGCAAACAATGGTGTATGACTCAAAAAACTCTGGATTAGTTCAATAGTCCAAAGCTCCACCAAAAGAACACCTTCTTTCAACATAAAATTACTCTCTTTTGTATACTAAATCAGTTGGAGAATTAGATTATTTTTCTTTGTCTAAATTGTCTCTTTCATTACTACCTCAAAATACACTACAACATTTTCGACACTTCTCATCTTTTTCTTCTATTTTTCATGCATCAACACAAGGAAGAAGACATTCTTTTTATATGTATATGATTTATTCCACAAGTAAATGTCAAGAATATGGATAGTCATTTGAGGTTCAATGGAGTAATTATTTATATATTATGACATTAGTAGTTATATAAGTTACTCCACAAATTATGACCACTTTCTCCACTTTATGGCAACTAATATGCCATACACTTAATAAAATATAATATAATATTAAAACGCTCTAATATTCTCCCACTCATTTTAATATTAAAAGTAAAAGAGTTCACCAATTAAGTTGAAGGGAGACTATTCTGCATAATAAAGGTGTGCTCTGCATTGAACCTTCACTTAGTAAAACAACAACCTTTACTCCAGAGTCAGTAGTGGTTTCATACTTGAACTATGACTGGTTAGGGAAAATAAAGTATCACTACTTACACATTATAATCAAGATGCCGACATAAGCTTTATTAGCCAACACATTACAGCCTTGTGTTATCCCAATTTTTATGAGTGTTGTTGAGGACAAGCCTTATTCTCATAAAAAGTAACTTACTTTCACACTCACATAGGTGAAATCTTTCAAGGGTGCTCCTGTAATTTTAACACCCCACTCATACAAGATACACACTTTCATTAAGAGGTTTTTTATTAAAACTCAACCTCCACAAATTATTACAAAAAAAATTCACTCACATCATAGTGAGGGAATAAAAAATAATAGTGCATTTCTCAGTAAATCATCATATAATTCGGTTTTCCCCTTGACCTTGGTTATAAGATCTCTAGTCCTCAAGTTGGATTTTCTCATATACGACTAAGAAATTTTAAGGCTTCCATCCATCCTCCTCGATGTGCTTCAAACCATATTTCCAAAGCCTTGGTTAGTTCATCTGCAAGATTATTACAAGATTAGACATAATCAATATTTATGGTACCATTTGTCAAATATGACCTCAAAATAAAATATTTTCTCCCCAGGGTCTGAATTTATCATTGTAATAGTGATTCCATACTCTACCAATAATATTGATTTTATCACAATAAATTAAAATAGAAGAAATTAATTTTTCAAATAAAATATTTGAAATAATAAATTTATCAACCAGTTCTCTTCCTCACTAGTTGAAGTTGGAGCAACAAACTCAACCTGTGGTAAAGTTAGAAATAGTTTTTATTTCCAACAAATAATACCAAGTGTTCTCATCTACATCAAAAAAGAGTTTGAGTACGACATGATATTATTTTATTAATCAAGCCATAAATTTTGTACCAATTAAATATACCTAATTTACTTATACCTGCTGAGTACTTCTTACCCAATATCAGGCTAAGTGCAATAAGTCGCATATCTCATATTTCTGATTAGGCTAGCATACTCAATTTTCTTTATTACACATTTGAATCAAAAAAAGTTGCAATATATGTACAATCAACAAAGTTGTACTTCACAAATTTTTTAATAAAATGTGACTTGTCAAGGAAAATCTCTATCACATATTTTTTTTAATATATTTCATTCTAAGAATGAAATATCTCTCACAATAATATTTCATGTCATAATAGCTACTCAACATGTTTTTATAGTTTCTTTGATAACACCCATGCTAGAGCCAAATATCATATGCAACCAATATATAACATGTGAATTATTTCAACATGCACTTGTAACATTTTTTTTAAAGCATTCTCAAAGATGCAAAAATCACATTTTTCATGATGAATATTTTTCTCATTTCATAAACCCCCACTATTTTGAGAATTTAATAAAAAATAAAAGTTCATAAAAAGTAGTATCACTTTATTCATAAAAATATTAGGTATTTTTTTACCTTTCTTCTGCTTGAATTGAACAAGCAGAAAATACTTTACCTATTTGTCTCTTCCTTCCCATTTCTTGAAGAGATCTAGTGACATTGAAGCGGGTTGATGTTGAGATCTCCTATCTTGATATTCACAATTTTTGAACTGTAACAAGAATTCGATCTCCTTAAAATTATTGGTGAATATACCACAAATTAGAGTTGAAAAAACTAAAAAATACACAAAAAAGTAAATAAATTAGTATCAAGGCTGAGGCGCAAATATCTCGCTTTCTTTAAGGAGATTCAAGCCCACTGTGGTGTAATTTTCATTGATACAGTAGTAATACTCTTGAATTGTCTCCTCTAGGATACAACAGCCCAACAATGTTGTATGACTCAAATAACTCCGGATCAGTTGAGGAGTCCAAAGCTCCACCAAAAAAACACCTTTCTTCAACATAAAGTTACTCTCTTTTGTTTAGTGAATTAGTTGAAGACTTAAAATATTTTTCTTTGTCTCAACTCTCTCTTTCACTACTACTTTAAAATACACTACTACATTTTCCACACTTCTCATCTATCTCTTCTATAAAAATGGATCAACACAAGAAAGAAGACATCCTTTGTTAGGTGTGGGATTTATTCCATAAGTAAATGTCAAAAATGTAGATAGTCATTTGAGGTGTAATGGGGTAATTATTTATAGATTATGATATTAGTGGTTACTTAAGTTACACCACAAATAATGACCATTTTCTCCACTTTATGGCCACTAATATATGTCATACACTTTAATAAAATAAAATAAAATATTAAAATGCTCCAACACTACATCTTATACTATTATATTTATTTCCTACTTTTTAATCTCCGAAAGAAAGAAAAGAGGCCTATTCACTAAAATCGTATGATGATGCGGTATGTGCTATACCCCGGAAGTCCGAAGATCAGACCCAGAAGTTGAAATAGAGAAAAACTCAAAACTGGCACTGGGTATCAGGACGGGTCGTGAGGTGACCTGTGAGAGCAGTCCGCGATTTTCATGATGTTACTTGTGGGGAGGCCAAGTGAGGAGTTTGGAAATATGAGAAATAGGATCCCCACGGGTGTTACCACCACTCGTGGTCAGGCCCCACGAGTCGTTAAGTCAGTTGTGGGGTGGGTGACTAAGAAAAGAAAAGGAAAAGGGACAGTGGACTTGATGGAAGGACCCCACGAGTCGTGGTCGGTCCCCACGATTCATGGGGAGGGTCGTGGTCAGTTAGTGTAAGAATTAATTGGCATGGAGGTAGTGTACATAACGGGTGGTGACCACGAGTCGTGGTCACTAGTAATGGATCATGATGTTTCCTGTGATGAGCCCAGATGATCAGATCAGTAGTGTACTTGACGGACGACTTCACGAGTCGTTAGGTCCCTCGTCGGGACCACCTAGCAGTTATTCTCTGCGATTATAGTAAGGGCTATTCCGTAATTTCTAAGTTCATAAGTCCTAAACTACGTCGTTTTGGGTTATGAATGATTCATTTTAGACCATATTTATTCATGCATGCAAGGTAGAAAGGTGAGAGAGGGTAATCAAGCAAGTGTTCTTCAATTTCCCTTCAAATTCCTATTGGCCATCTAAAGAAGTTTAAGAATCAGCTACCAACAGGTTTATAGGGTTATGAATGGGTGATTCCCTTCACACCCATGCCCAATCCCTCTCTAAATCATAAGATTTCTATGTCTAGTCTATGGGGTTTTAACCCAAATGCATGAATCTCCTATTTCTATACATGGCTATGATTTAATTATGTTTCTACTACTAAAGTATGAAGCATGGGTAAGTTTTATATTGATTTCAATCAAAAATCATGTTTCTAATTTTATGAATTGAAAGCCCATTGATGAGTTCATGAAAGATGAGATTTGTGATGAATGTATGATGATGATGAGATATTATGATAGAAAGCATGTTTTAAAGCTACCTATGTCAATAATAATGTTTTGGATGTGAATTGAATATTTTCAAGTATGATAAAGCTTTGGGCAAAGCCCACATGTCTATGTATGAATTATGGTTTCTTCAAATTAAGCTTACCACATGGTTTTGGAGCGAAGACCCAATTATCTTTCATCTTGTGGTATGTTTGAGTTAAAGCTTCTCATATGCATGATTTCATATTTGAGATGTATTTGATTATTGAGCTTCTTCAATAGACAATGTTGAGATAAAATGATGTAGAGAATATGCATGTTTTTGGGAATAGTGTCCAGCATCGAGTAAGCTAAGGGTCGATCACTCTATGCTTCTAAACTACGGGCCAACGTAGGTTTATACTACTATATATTACTTTGGTACATCCCTTATGAGCTATCCCCGACCCTATTGGCCCACAAACTTGATATCGATATCATGGTATCGTCCCTAGCCCTGGCAAAGCTTTGGATGACTCTACCCACTAGAGTGTGATTGTTGAGACCATGTAAGCTCTATCATAGTATGTCGGTTAAAAGACGAGTCTCCCATTGTTCCTCATGATCTCATATATGCATATTCATTACTCATGAGATTTATATATATGCATGTTCTAAAGCAGGTTTCACTCAATGTTAAACTTTACTTATAAATGTTAAAATCCAGCTTTGAGCCAATCAATTCAGTTATGATGTTATGAAGTTATGTTATGTCATGTTATGAAGAGATCATGATTTTAGAAAGAATGCATGCAAGCCCTACTCTCAGATTCTTAATGTTTATGTTTTACTTAATGCATTTTCTTTAAATGATTTGTTTACTTAAGTGGTTTTACTTACCTTACATACTCGTTATATTCCACGTACTGACTGCATACTCTATGCTGTATCATTTCATTATATAGGACTAGGCTCTCAGGTTCATCCATGCTCATAGTCCGTCTTTTGAGATAGCATTGTATGTTGTTGGTGAGCCCTCATCTCCCGAGGACTAGACTGTTCAGATTTTCTTCATGTATTTTCAGTTTTAGTGTTGTTGAGTTAGTTGGGGTCTTATCCCATCAACTTGTTATGTTTAGAGGATTTTCAGATATATGTATGAATTTAGTTGCGGATTGAGCATTCTGATGTTATGTTTAAGTTAGACTTCCGCTATGACTATATTGTTGATTATTCAGTTTCATTGATTGAGTTAGATGTATTCTTATGCAATGGGTCGACTTAGGGTCTCTAGGGACTCCTTGTCCCGTGTTGCGATCTAGGCCTCTGTTCGGGTCGTGACAGTATGCCTCTTACATCAACCAACATCGTCGAGGCTCTAACGACTTCTTAAGTGAGTCTCTGTTTCTCTGTCTTCCCATCATGTCTATTTTCTCTCTCCCTTTCTCTCTTTTTTCCTTTGTTTTTCTCCTCAATACTGACCTAAATTTTATGACTTATCCCCCGAGAGAAAAGTTCTTTTTTGTAAGGGGTGGGGTTGTGAGAATTCTCTGAATAATTGAATAGTTCAGTAAACACACATCTTCAATTTGAGTTATTTGCTGTGTTAAATATGATTTTTGTGATTATTGTGTATAAATTTCTCTAGTTAATCCTCTCGGTCTCTTTTTCGGTAGTTTGAACTTTGTTGTTCTGGATGACTGAATTTCGGATTGCATAGATGCATGGTTTCATTAAACTATTTAAGTCCATTTCATTATTCTTAGCTTATATAGTCCATCAACTTAACTATATGTATTTTTCACTATTTCTAGTTTGTAAATTTAGGTAGAGATGTCAATGAAAGGTAATGCAGAATCTTGTGAACAGAGTCCTTCAACTTTGTTAAAATGAGGAAAAAGGAAAACTTTTGTTGTTTGAAATTTTTTTGTTAGGATGAAGCTTGATATTTTTAGTGACGAAACATTTAAAGTGCAATTCACACTTTGTAAATAAGACTACATAATGGCTCCTACATTTGGAACAGTAAATATTAAGCGTTATTTGGAGAATAAGCATTCGTTGAATAAGGCTAAAGAGGGTCAAAATGACTAACATATCAAAAATCTATTCGAGTGAAAATATCATTGGTCATATGTAGACATAATTGTGCTTTTATTTTTATAGAACATTGTCACACCCCACCTTAGGGGGCATGACTGGCGCCTAGTGCCACACTGGGATCTGACTGACCTAGCTGGGCTTATGCATGTATGGTGCATGCCTGCGACTCAATTCAAGAAAACAACGAGCTATATCTCGGCTGTAAACACAACCTCCGGCCGACAAGGCCGCATAACCACTTATAGATAAAAACAGTTAACCAATAACAGGTAATAAAATGGATCCTATGTGGGCCGACAAGCCACCATGCTATCTAGTTGTAACAGAATTGCGAACAAGCTACTATACTAGGCCCCACACGGCCAACACACAGAATATAACTAATTTAGACCCCACACGGCCAACACACAGAATATAACTAATTTAGACCCCACACGACCAACAACACTTAGCTAACTGAAAACTATAGCCTGCAAGCATCTAAGAATACAAATAGTGGTCGGGATAGGCCCCTGACCTACCCAAAATGCTATACAACTGAAGCACTGACATCCCTATAATCTAGCAACTCCGAATGAAGGGAGTTGACCCAACTGTGGATTCTGAATAGCTACTACTGAAGATCCTAAACTCTGTTTGTCTAAACCTAAAGGTAAGTAATGTTGTGCCCCATAGTTGGGCATCAGTACAACATGTACTGAATATGTAAGGCAGTAAATAAGCTGAATGAAAGTTGTTAAAGACTGAAAGTAAGTAGAAAGGAAGAGTACAAGACTTAACCTGTAAGCTGACTTATTTGTAACCTGCATCTAACAAAACACTACATGTACATGAGCTCCGATTGCACACTCATATATTCATAAGCTATAGTTAGAAGACAAAAATACAAACAAGAACCTAGCCTGACCCCCATAAGCTCGGAAGGTACAATCAACACAGAATAACCCGCTCGGTCCCCCATAAGCCCTAGCGAGCATACTTCAATATATATACCCCTAACCAGGTTTCTATGACTCTATTGGTACTATAGAGAACCTACCAGTCCCCTGGGTTTGGAACTGAGCCCACTCGGCTCTTGATCTGTAGCTGTGTTTGAGTCAGGTAGACTCTTGATAACTACACCCTGGGCACCAGGCTCGATGGGGGTGTACTTGCCGATATGGTGTAAAAATAGTATAGCCATGGAATGGACTGTATAAGGTCCTCGGAACTCATCTTCGTCCCTCTCGGACGGTATATCGCTCCCTTTGAGTGACGTCATCTAGCCCTCGACGACACAACTAGTAGCCCTGGGGTGGTCATAGAAGGCTCCTAAGTAAGGGAAACCCCACTTGAGGTGCTATACTGAATTCTTGATCTAGCCACTCAAAAGGTGTATCTGGCCTTCTAGGCCTAATGCGACTACTGCTTTCCCCTAAAATAAAATGTATGGCTTCTAGAAAGCACACCCGATGCACCTGTACCTGATAAGAGGATCCTGGTAGTGAACATAATCTCTAACGGTCTGGACCGGATAGGGAGAGATCGAGTAGCCTAACAATACTCTGTATGTCCTGCCTGGGCATCTATAACTCATAAGTACCTATAGGGTCGCAGATGACTAATCACTTAGTTCTTATGCTTGGAACAACTGTAAGGCTGCTATTGGTTAGATATACTCCTAAGCAGTCAGCCCCCAATCTTCCCCAGACAGTTTACGACAATTCTTGGCCTGGAGGAAAGACTGTACTTAACATGGTTCTAGTCCCTTAGGCTTTAACTTGGTCTATTCAGATCTTATATGACTCTTCTGGATGACTCCTAACCTTGTAGATACGTTTATATAAACTTAGCCACTCACGACAATCTGTACTTGAATATCTTATAAGAACAAGTTGGGGCATTTGCCTTACCTCTAACTACTAATAAGGTCCCCTTTCTTAGGGTACCCACAGATCTATTTAACTTGAATGACTGGGCTAGCTTTTCCGACCTGTATGATGAATACTAAGTCAACTAGAACTAACAATCACTGGTAGTGGCTAACTAGATGGCAGGCTATCACTCAATTCATTAGACAACCCTAGTGCCATTGACTCTAAAATATGGCCATCCTATCTAAATTTCTGGCCCTGGGCCATAAGGGTATACCAATGGCCTCTAGGCGTTCTTTCCTGGCGACATAGGCGCCAAACTAGTAGTTATATCACCTAGTTGAACCTATGTTGGTCAACATACTAACTCAGGCCCAATAACTATCCACGAGCTTCTAAGGTCTAGGCTTGACAACAAAACATACAATTATACTAATACAATGAACTAGAGGATAGAAGAGTTTCTGTGACGCCTTTAGCGCGTACCACACCTAACATGTTCTTTCCTGGCAAGGGATACTACGATATAAGCTATATACGTTTCTAGCTGCTAAAATCACAACATATATATTCATAGTCTACAAACTACATCTGTTCACAACATCTCTAACCGCAATCTACTGATAGCAATTACTTGCAACATATGGAACCATCATTTCCATTCAATAACATAAGTCGTATCACTATACGATGAGAATAACTTGCCGAGAGATAAGCCTTAGCATACCTTAGCTATTGATTCTCGATTATCTGATGAGTTCCAATGGTATCCAACAACCCTTTCCGACTGTAACCATAATACAGGGAGAAAGAGTCTAATTTCAATACCAAATTCAACTTAAAATAATAACTTTACTACTAATAGCAACTATAACTGGACTACGTAAAATGCAACCATAAACCCATAACTTCTTGAGAGTTTCAAAAGGGGAAATACTTATCTAAAGCTTGTGGCCGTATAGAAATAAGTTTGGAGCAATTCTAATAACTTCTACTCAGTGGAGTTATGATTTTTCAGGCGTATTTCGGGAAAATAACTCCGTAACAATGCTCCCTTGTCACGATCCAAACGGAGGCCTAGATCGCGACATGGGACAACGAGCCCCGAGAGACCCCAAGTCGACCCATGGCATAAGCATGCATCTAACTCAACCAAGAACTAAATAACCATCAATACCATCATAGAGGAAGTCTTACTTAAATATAGCATACTGATATAAAATCCGAAGCTGAATACATACATATGTTCGAATAGCCTCTAAACATGATGAGTTGATAGGACAAGATACCAACTAACTAAACAAGCTGAAAATAGAAATACATAAAGAAAAGATAGATAGTCTGGTCCTCAGAAGATGAAAACTCACCAACAAGCCAATGTTAACTCCGATAAGATGACTAAGAGCGGGGCTGAACCTAAGAGCTAGGTCCTGTATCATAAACCGATACATCATAGAAAGTATGCGATCAGTATGTGGAATATACCGAGTATGCACGGTAAGTAAAACCGCTAAAGTAAGTAAAATCACTTTAAGACAATGTAGTAGTTAAAACATAAACATCATTAAATGAGAGTAGGGCTTTCATGCATTCTTTCTGAAATCATAATCTTTTCATAACATGCCAATACATACTTTATAACATCAAACTGACTCAAATAACTCAAAGCTGAAATATGACATTTATAGAAAAATAGAACATTGAGTCAAACATTGCTTTTAGAACATGCATGTATAAAATAATAACCATGAGTAATGAATATGCAAATTTGAATCATATAGACAATGTGATACTCGTCACTTAACCGACATACCACGATAGAGCTTACATTGTCTTGGCTATAACACTTAAGTGGGAAAAGCCGTCCAAAACCTTTCTAGGGCTAAGGACACTACCATGATATCGCATCAAGCTCATGGGCCATTAATGCCGGGGATAGCTCCCAAGGGAGGTCCCAATAATATAATAGTATCAACCTAGGTTGGCGCGTAGTTTTGGGGCATAGAGTGATCAACCCTTGGCCCGCTCCATGCTAGACTCTTCTCCCAAAAACATGCAATGCTTTACATCATATATAATGAAGCTCAACATCGTCTATTGAGGAAGCTCAACGATCAATACATCTCAAACACAAAATCTTTAATATGAGAAGCTTTAGGTCAAAACATACCACAAGCTGAAAAAATACTTGGGAGTTGTTGCTCCAAGAAATGAAAGATTTGAGCTCAAGAAGAGGTGCGAAGACATGCTTTAAATCGGCTAAATGCGGATCTGAAAAGGCAAAACGCGAGCGAAACACCAAAGCTACTGCCTAGACCGGCTATTGGGGGAATGGCATCGGCTAAACGCCTATTGAACCTCCGGTTTCCCCTGCCAGGACACTGTTTTCAACCGACTACAGTTTGGTGTTCCGCAGATGGACACCGGCTAAACGCCGGTTCTTCACATGAGAGGCCATATAATGGAGGGTAAAAAGGTCCAGAAAGGTCTCCAAAGCATCTAAAATCCTTAAGGGCATTTGGGGAAAGTTGTACAGAAGAAAGTACAGATATTTACATAGCTTTCATTGTACACCAACCAGGGATTCAACAAATTCACCAACCATTCATTCATCTCACACACATCTTTTTACCATAGATTTGTAGAGTTAGCTAGAACTTCTCTTCTTTTTTTTTCTTTAACCCATTTTGGGGGAATTCCACCATTGTTGTAAGAGCTTGTGAAGCACATTTGTGAAGCTAATGTGCGAATGTGAGGGGAATCCTCTTGGTATCTTCTCTCTATCTTTAATATGCTTGACTAATTTGCTCGCTAGAGGAATATTCATGGTGGGTTTATTAATTTTATTGGGTTTTGATAAATTCTTCTTGGATTATTTTTAAAATGTAGAATTATTATCTTCTCCCAAGTTATAATTGCCAAACTTGATGGTTTACAAATATGAATCATGCTTCACTTTTCTTACTTTTGCATACTAGATAAAGGTGAGAATTTGATGTGAAGAAATTAGTGAGGAATTGGAGTGTTGGTGTGTGGGATTAAGCTAGAGATAGTTAAAACCCACATTTTCACTCCATTAAAGGTCAAGGCTAGAAATAGCTAGTGCTTCCTCAAGCATGACTTGGATTGGCTTTGGGGTTGGAAAGAGCCCAACGCATAAACATTCTTATGCTTCAAAAATAAGAGAATGTGAATTATCCACTGCTATCCATGATAATTTTGAGTCTAAGGCATTAAAGAAGTTCCTGATTTAGTTGTGATCTCACCTATAGAAAGCCCCTAGCTATATCACTTCTGATTGCTTCAATTGGAATTCCCCACAATTAGTCTTAGTTTAGAATTAGATAGTTATTTCCCTTTAACTCTCCTCCCCCCCCCCCAATTTTACTTTTCAAATATTGAACAATATGCGTTCTAGTTTGAATTAGTTTATAGCTCTTGAATTATCGACTCAATTCTCTGTGGGATTTGACCCCGACATCCGTCGGGATATTTGTTTTGATATAATGACCATTTACGCTCTTTCGCAAAAGAGGAGTGTAGTTTGGACATTATCAGGTACGACCCATGGTATGGCTCGTGGCATCTGGCGGTGCCCTTTCTCTTGCGATATCATTAAGGGTATTTTCATAAATCCTAAGCTCATAAGTCCTAAACTACATCATTTTAAGCCATGAAAGTAGTGTTTGAAGAGGCTTTAGCCTATATCAAATCATTACTCTCTTCCATGCCAATTTTCTTGGAAGATCAATCTAGAAATTCTCTCAATTCTTCCCCAATTCTTTTAGGCTTTCAAAGGCAAGTTGAAAATCAATTTACTGTCTCGACTAGAACATAGGCTCGGATCGAGACACGAGATAAATAACCCCCGAGACGCTTCAAGTCGACCGATGTCATGAACATACATCTAACTCAACATAGTATAAAAAATCTTAACATCTGAATACATACATGAATCCAATGTTGAATACACACTATGTCTAAAAAGCCTCTAAACTGATGAGTTGATGGGAAAAAACCCCCAACTAACTCTCTATAATCTGAGAACTAAAAAGACGAAATACAACTGATAAGAAGGGACCTCGCAAGATGAGGACTCACAACTTGAGGCTGAGGAAAGCTAACTCCTGGAATCTGACAAGTGGCGGGACTGATCCTAGATATCGGAGCATGTATCATGAAACGATACAGCATAGAGTATGTGGTCAGTACATGGAATGTATCGAGTATGCGAGATAAGTAAAACTGCTAAGTAAGTAAAATCGTTGAACATGCATAACATAAAATATAATCAAGATAAGATTTTGAGAGTAGGGCTTGCATGCTATATTTTGAAATCATGTCTGAACATAACTGAACATCATAAATGAATCGAATGACCCGACGCTGAAATCTAATAATCATAAGTAAAACTGAATATTGGGTCAAACCTGCTGAAAACATCATATTATGATTGATGTACATGCATAATTGAAATCATGAGGATTAATGGGAGACTTTCCATATAGCCGATATTACCATGATTAAGCTTACGTGGTCCCGACTATCACACTCAAGTAGACAGATCCGTCCAGAGCCTTGACAGGGCTAAGGAAGCCACCATGATAATGATATCAAGCTTAAGGCCCTTTGGGGGCAGGGAAAAGCTCCAAAGGAAGTCCCAAATAATTTGATCATACATACATTGGCGCGTAGTACTGAGGCATAGGGTTGACTGACCCCTAGCCTACTCGGTGCTAGACACTACTCACACAAATATACATATGCTCTCCATCGCTTTTCAACGAAGCTGAATATCATCTAGTGACGAAGCTAAATAATAACATATATGCATAACCTAAAATCATAACATGAGGAGCCTTGGCTCAAACCATACCATAATCTGAAAATAATGGGAGTCTTGACTCCAAAACTACGTGGTAAGCTAATTCATGAAATCATAATATACTTGATCATATTGGCTTTCCCAATTCATTAACATGCTTGAAATAAACTTGATTCACTTTGAAAACATGAACATAAACATGGGTATTTTGAAATCATACTTTCTTCATAAACATCACATCATACTTGAACATATATCTCATGGATCTCAACTTTCATGAACATTCATGGATGGGCATCATAGTTTAGAAAACTTGAAAACATAATTTATAATTTAAAACGTTGTAAAATCTACCTATTAAACATAATTCATCATTTAAAACATGCTTAGATCATACCCATGATTAAAACTTAGGAATTCATGTATTGGGTAAAAATCCCATGGAATCATCAATTAGAACATCATGAATTGAGAGGGAATTGGGCATGGGGTGTGGACAATTGCACCCATTCATAGCCTTAGATACCTGAAGGGATCTGATTATCTCACTTCCTTGATTGCCCAATGAGAATTGAGGAAGAACTTTGAAGAACTAGCCTTGATCACCCCTTAAACTTCTAAACTTGCATGCATGAATTAGAATATGCTTAGAATGACTTAACCCTTCTTAAAACACTCCCTTCCAACGTTAAAATGATGTAGTTTATGCCTTAGGATCATAGGAATTATGGAAAAGCCCTTAATAAACTCGCAGGGAAAAACAGACTGCCAGTCCCAGGCCACGACTCATGGTCTGCATTCATCATAAACACTACCCATCTTCCTCTGAGAATCACTAGGAGGAACTTAATGGATCGTTTATAGTGACCATGACTCGTGGTCACCTCCTGCCCTCCTCACCACTAAGCATCACTGGGGGGCCACCACGGGGGACACCATGACTGGTGGTGCACCCGATGAGTCGTGGTGACCAATCCGCTAGGTCCACTACCTAGATTTTTCCATCTTTCATCCAACTCTTGACCACGCTTACATGAAGACCCGTGGTGTTGACCATGACTCGTGGTTAGACCGTGATCACCTCAACTTCCAATTTCAACCAAGTCCTAGCCTCTCTCCATGAGTCACTTAACGACTCATGGGGTTCCTGACGGGTCACTAGATGACTCGTCCTGTGACCTAGTGTAGAAATTCCTGTTTTCTCTGTTTCAACTCTCGGGTATGATCTTAGGGCTTTCGGGTTATAAAATTTACCCAGGTATTTGGGTCTATGAGCGAGAGTTTCCTTTCACTCTCATACCCGAATTTCTCCTCAAGTTCATGAATTCAAGTTCTAATTTAAGTACGTGATCTTAAATGGTTTTAACCCAATTTAATGAAATTCTCTATGATGTCTATGGGTCAATTTCCCCCATGTTCTAAAGTATGTTTTAAGATTTATGGGTAGATTTTGTACACAAATTGATTATAAATTTGTGATTTCAAGTTATTATAAATTATGACCTATTATGCAAGTTTTATGAAATGTCAAGTTTATGATTCATGATTTCAAGTATGATGAGATATCTAGCATGAATGAATGTTTATAAATTACCCACGTATGAATCTATGATTTTGGTTTATGAAGTCTATTTTAAGTATGCATGATTTTAAGATTTGGGCAATCCCACACAAGTTAAGTATGTTCTTCATGATTTAGCCAAGGCTAATAAGATCAGCTTATCATATGTTTTGAAGTCAAGACTCCCACTACAGCTTATGATATGTTTTGGAGTCAAGACTCCCCAAGTTCATATTTTAGACTATGTATGTAATTATGATTTCTGCTTCGTTGAAAAATGATGGGAGCGCTATGTATGTTTTTGGCAATAATTTTTACCACCGAGTAGGCTAGGGGTTCAGGTAAACCCCGAGTCTCAAAACTATGCACCAACATAACTGTACTTATACAGTGGGACCTATCTTGAGAGTTTTCCCCGCTCACAAGGGGTCCTCAGCTTGATATTGATATCATGGTATCGTCCTTAGCTGTGTCAAGGTTTTGGACGGCTCTACCCACTTGAGTGTGATAGTTGGGGCATCACGTAAGCTCTATCGTGGTGGTATCGATTATGAAGAGTCTCCCATTATTCCTCATGATTTCTGTTATACATGTTCATGACTTATGATATTATGCTTTACAGTAGATTTGGCCCAGTGATCAGTTTATAAGATTTTACTTATGATTTTAGCTATGAAGAGTCATATGATTTCTATTTTTAGCTTTGGGTCATTCTGTTTAGATATGCTACTCAGCTTATGAATATATATGTTTTAGATTCAAATTTCAGCATGCAGTCCTTACTCTCATCATATAATGATTTATATTTATATGCATGATTTCAATTAATATTTACTCAGCATGTTTTACTTACCTTGCATACTCAGTACATTCCATGTACTGACTGCATATTCTATGTTGTATCATTTAATGATATAGGTCTGAGCGATCAAACTCAGTGTCATC
Organism: Datura wrightii; assembly: GCA_035772735.1. Taxonomy (NCBI): domain Eukaryota; kingdom Viridiplantae; phylum Streptophyta; class Magnoliopsida; order Solanales; family Solanaceae; genus Datura; species Datura wrightii. The sequence goes on from JASDFA010000018.1 coordinate 155,340,481, forward strand.
GTTAGTCCAGCTATCCCCCGTAGTTCAGATCAGTTCCCATTGGTTGTGAGTCCTTACCTTTGGAGGATATTCATTTTAGTGTTTTGATATTGCTATATTATTTTCAGACTTTAGCGAGATAGTTTGGAGGTGTTGTCCCATCAGCTCATCAGATAGTTTAGAGGCTTATTAGACATTATGTAGACTTTCAGCTTTATCCAGTGATGTCTCCATTTATTATTGTTATGTTATTTCAGAATTCTGCTTATTCATGTTTAAGATATGAGTTTGCATCTTGATGTATGCTCTTTAGTTGTTATATTCATGCCATGAGTCGACTTGGGGCCATTTGTGGTTCTAGGTCCAGTGTCTCGATCCGGCATTCCAACTTGGTTTGTGAACAACATGGTATCAGAGCCAAGGTTTAGAGTGTCCTAGGGTATTTGAAAGCCGAGTTGAGTATAGTCTTTTCCATGTGTGTGAAGCGCGCCACAGTTATGGGGAAGAGGCTAGAAGGTGTTTTAGGAATTTTTCTTCTTTCATGATCTATGTCGCGCAATGAAGTATCTCTGTATTCATTCTAACTCATGCTATACACGTTTGCAAAAATATGCCTCCACGCGGAGTGAATGGAAGAAGGAATGGCAACAAATATGGCCATAACAATGGCAATGGAGACGGGCATCAGCAAGCCCTGCTAGCACTAGAAGATCCTTTGCTCGAGCAGGTCACTCATGCCAAGTTTAGAGCGGTATTCTAGATGTTGGCACAGCTGATGACCGCTTATGTCAATCATCAGGCGATCGCCCATGTTCCTTAGAATACTAATGCAGCTAGAGTTTGAGACTTTTTCAGGATGAATCCACCTGAATTACTGGGGTTGAAAGTGGATGGGACTCGCATGAGTTTATTGAGGAGGTGTAGAAGATCACCTAAATTATGGGGGTGACTGGAGAGGAGAGTGCGAATTTAGCCTCCTATCAACTGAAGGGGTTTCTTACATATGGTAATGCAAGTGGAAGGATGGTGAGCAATGGGAGCAGTTCCTGTGAGTTGGGATGAGTTCATCACTATCTTCTTGGATAGATTCTTCGCTGGAGAGTTGAGGGAGGCGAAGGCAGTGGAATTCATCAACTTGAAGCAGCACCACAGGACTGTCCATGAGTATGCCTTGGAGTTTTCCTGGCAGTCTAAGTATGCACCGGAGATGGTTGCAGATTAGAGGGCTCATATAAGCAGGTTTGTGAATAGAGTATCAGACTCGCTGGTCAAGGAGTGCAGGACTGCTATGATAAATAGTGATCTAAACTTCTCATGATTGTTCATATACACCCAAAAGAATATGTAGATCAGATGAAGGAGAAGGAGAGAGAGGCCAAGAGGGACAGGATAGGGAGCTATGGAAAGTTCTAGCAGAGGTCCGGTAGAGGACATCATCAATAGTCCCACCAGAGGCCATCAGCACCAGCGCCATTATCAGCCAGTGTTCCAGCAAGACCTAGGCGTGATCATAGGGGTAGAGCATCAGGCTCCAGTGGTTAGGGGAGCATGTCAGGAGAGCCCAGCATTCCAATTTGCGGCACGTGTGGTAGGAGGCATATCGGAGAGTGCCTAGTAGGTTCAGGCATGTGTTTCAAGTGTGGGAAGCCTGATCATCTTCTTAGTGACTACCATTTAGCTAGATAGGGCCATACTAGAGGGTGTGACCCAGCCACCAGTTCAGTAACTCCACCAGCAGGCTCAGCTAAGCAAGATGCATTCACTAGTATAGGTGGTGGTCAGCATCAAAAAAGATTTTATGCCCTCTCATCTTGTTAGGAGCAGGTGGTTTCTCCAGATGTGGTCGCTGGTATGTTTTGAGTATTCCATATTGATGTGTAGGTATTGTTAGATCTGGGGGCTACCTTATCTTTTATGACTCCTTATGTTGCTATTAGTTTTGGAGTAGGTCCCGAAATGTTTTGACTTGGTCATCCGGTCTACTATCACCCACATTGAATCATGTTACCGATGAGTATGAGGTAGACCTGTAATAAAATCCATATTCACTTCTTCCCACTTCCATGTGGGTATGTTGATCTCCTAAGTCATACATCCCAGTCTCTAATGTTCCACCTTAAACCTGCTGGTAGTTTAAGCACCTAGACACAAATTCTACTATGTCTCTTTTCATGTCGTTCAACCCGTAAATATTTTGTAGATCATGGTATATCTTAATAGCTTCTGGGTGGATAACATGTATCGAACTATCAGCCAGTACCTGTTGTCTCAAGTCACCCACATTCGGTACACATAATCTACCCTGGTAACGGAGCATGCCATCTACCCATTTGGAGAAAACCTCCACTTCTTTTCTGAGAACTTCCTCCTTTAGCTTAAGTAGTATGGGATCTTCATCCTGCCTTGACTTAATCAACTACTAACGAGGAATCTGATCCACTCTGCACCACTACTCCGCCCTCAGCTATATCAACCAACTACACTCCCAACCGAGCTAACCTCCGAATATCCTTTGCCGGTTCTTTTCTTCCTTATTCAACATGATCCATGCTTTCCATAGACATTCTGCTTAGGGCATCAGCTACTACACTTGGCATTGTCCGGGTGGTGCATCATACGCATGTCGTAGTCCTTCAATAGCTCCAACCACCTTCTCTGACAGAGATTTAAATCTTTCTAACTGAACACATATTGAAGGCTCTTGTGATCAGTGAAAACATCCACGTGAGCCCCATAAAGGTAGTGCCTCCATATTTTCAACGCAAACACCACTCCCACTAACTCAAGGTCATGAGTGGAATAGTTCTTTGCATGAACCATGAGCTATCTGGAGGCATAAGCTAGTACCTTGCCCCGCTGCATCAGAGCGCAACCAAGTCTAACTCTGGAAGCATCGCAATACACTACGAACCTATCTGTTCCTTCTGGCAAGGTTAACACTGGAGTGGTAGTGAGTTGAGTCTTCAACTCCTGGAAAATCTTCCCACATGTATTTGACCTAAAATTTCACCTTTTTCTAAGTCAACCTAGTCAGAGGATATGCAATAGAAGAAAAACCTTCCACAAAATGTCGATAATAGCTAGACAAGCCTAAGAAACTTCTGATTTCAGTTGGGGAAGTAGGTCTTGGCCAGTATTTCACCGCTGCTATCTTTTGAGGATCTACCTGAATACCCTCGCCTGAGACCACATGACTGAGGAAAGTCACATACTTCAACAAAAATTCACATTTGTTGAACTTAGCCAATGACTGGCGGTCTTTGAGCATTTGTAGCAATATACTCAAATTGTTAGCATGTTCTTCCTCGCTTCTAGAGTATAATAGAATATCATTAATGAACACAATGACGAACATGTTTAGATATGGCTTGAAAACTCTGTTCATCAGGTCCATGAAAGTTGCAGGGGCATTAGTTAGTCTGAAGGACATAACCACGAATTTGTAGTGACCACAACGAGTTTTGAAAGTTGATTTCAGTATGTCACATTCTCTGAATCTTAGCTGATGATACCCCAAACTGAGATCTACATTGGAGAAACAACTGGCTCCCTGAAGCTGATTGAACAAGTCATCGATCCTGGGTAGGGATACGTGTTCTTAACTGTGACCTTATTCAACTGATGGTAGTCGATACACATTCTGAGGATACCATCTTTCTTTTGCATGAATAATACTGGAGCACTCCTGTCACGACCCGAACGTAGACCTTGATCATAACACGGGACTAGGAGCCCGGAGAGACCCCAAGTCGACCCATGGCATGAGCATACATCTAATACATTCACATAAGTGGAAGACTTAACATAATGCATATTGGGAACATATCGAATCATGACATAACAAACCGGCAGAATCACTTAGACATACATAAGTTGAATTCTATACTTTGTCTGAAAGCCTCTACTACAATGATGGGTTGATGGGACAACACCCCCAACTAACCCGAACACATATTGAAACATAAAGTAGCGACATGTCTATCAAATATCCCTCGGAACATGAGGATTCACCAATACGCTGAAAGCAAACTCTAAGACGATCTAGGGATATGGGTGAGCCTGAGAGCTGGTTCCTGTATCATGAAACGATACAACATAGAAAGTATGCGGTCAGTATGTTAAATGTACCGAGTATGCAAGGTAAGTAAAATGTACATTTAAAATATATATAACTTATAAATGATCATAAGAGTAGGACATCATGCTCGTATCGTAAACATCATAACTTAACATAAGGCTCAAGGTATTTTAAACATTCATAGTATAAACATAATCATAATCATAAGAGAAAAGCCTTGATTAGCATGACTTGAGCCAAGATACATAATCATAAGAATTTATAAATCGTGAGGAATAGTGGAAGATGCTCTTAACCAACATACCCTATATGAGCGCACGTGAAGTCTGACTTTTAAACCTAGTCAGGAGGCCGTTCGTACCTTGGCAAGGGTATAACCATGAAGGGCATGAAATCACCATGAAAAGGGCCATTTGGGTCGGGGACAGTCACAAAGGAGGTCCCAACATACCTAGGGTGACACGTAGTTTATGAGATTCGGGGCTAAACCTGAGCCCCCAGCCTACTTGGTGTTCGATACTACTCCCAAAACATATATAGTGCTCATAGTATAACATACATGAATTCATGGGATAGTTAAATTATGATAATCATAAACATACTTGTACATACATGAACTGGCCATGAAACAAGGCCCATGAGTCTGCCAAAATATAATCATGAATCATAAAGTTCATACATACTTGTAGATCATGCATATAGTTTGAAATTCATGAAATCATGTTTGGTAATAAATTAAATCCATAATTTAAATCATAATTCATGATGGGCTTGTAAATATCATTAATGGAAAAGTAGATCATAAATCGATTCATCATGGGTCATGCATAATTAGGCTAAGTTCAAAGAATTCGAAATCGATAATATTATAAATAAGTTAAATCACTAAAAGTTGATCAAAAACCTTTAGAATTTGATAAGATTCAACAATCACAAAGCCCATTTAACAATCATTAGATTTTTATATAAATCTACTTCAAAACCCCATAAATTTTTGATAGAATTTTCATGAAATCATATAGAATGGGCATAGGTGTGAAAGGAAACACCCGTTGATAGCCTTACATACCTGAAAAAAACTGATTCTTAATCTCCCTTGAATGCCTAAGAAGGAATTTGAAGAATTGGAAGAGAAAAGCCTTGAATCACCCTATGATCACCTCTCTATACTCTTGCATGCATGAATGGGGACTTAGAATAAATTATCCCCCTAAAAACCCACCTTCCATAAGATAAAAAAACATAGTTTAGGGTGTTATAGCGTGAAAAAGTTGAAAATTCCCTTAATGCATCTTCCCTGAAAACTGTCCAGATCGGTCTAAAGAGTGGAACCAATAGGTCGTTACACCGACCGTTGTCTGCCCCTTCACAAATCTGAACCTCCTGACCACGAGCCTTACCACGACTCGTGGTTGGTTCCAACGAGTCATGGTCTTGATTTTTTACATGCATTGGAAATCTTGGCAACCAGACAACAACCGGTAACCACGTGTCATCACTTCTCACCATAAGTTATTGGATGAACCGTGGTATCCTCACCTGCTAATCCCAGCCTCTCCTATGACTGCCAGTAACAACTCATTGTTCCAAGCAACAAGTCGTTGCATCTCCCGTTATCTCCATTGCCACCAAAACTTCCCCACACCATTACTACATACAACGACCAGTGATTTGATACCACGAGTCGTTAGGTCACCCATTTTGTGATATTTTCCCTATTTCAGTAGTTTTCAACTTTTAACTCCCGAGTCTACTCCTAGGCACTTTCAGGGTATTACAACCCCATGGAGAGACTCTGGGCATGATGAAACCTTTATCAAGGAGGTTTTTTAGTTTCTCCTTCAACTCCTTAAGCTCAGCTGGAGCCATTTTGTAAGAAGGGATGGAGATGGGCTAAGTGTCTTAAAGAAGGTCTATGTCGAAGTCTATATCCCGCTCGGGAGGGACTCCAAAAAGATCTTCAGGAAACACATCAGGAAAATCGGTGACAACTGGAACTGACTGAATAGTCGGGGTCTCGGAGCTGGAATCTTTGACCCAAACTAGATGATAAATACACCCTTTAGAAATAAGCTTTCTAGCCTTAAGGTAGGAAATAAACCGACCCTTAGGCGTTGAACTATTGCCTATCCACTCTAAAACTAGCTTATTAAGGAACTAAAAATCTGAAGACTCTAGTGTTGCAGTCGATTGAGGCATAACTAGGGTGTAACCAATCCATGCCAAGAATGAGGCTGAAATCGACCATGTCTAACTCTATGAGATTAGCTGGAATGACCTTATTCAAGATTGAGACTTGGCAGTTTATATACACTCGGCTGACTCTAATTGTCTCACCAACTGGGATAGAGACTGAGAATGGTTTTGAGAGGACTTCTGGATTGATATCAAACTAGATAGCTACATAGGGAGTCACAAATGATAGTGTGGTTCTTGTCTCTAGTAGGTCATACACATCTAGATGTAAAAGATGTAACATACTCGTGACCACATTAGGTGAGCTCTCCTGATCTTGATAAGAGGACAAAGCATAAAAACAATTTTGGCACTGACCGCCATCAGTACCTGAAGTGTTGGCCTACTGAACTGGTCGGCTTGTTGGAGCTGCTGAACCGGTGAATTGTGATCTCCTCCGTCCTACCTACGGGAATTCTCTGAGTTGATGACCTAGTTGTCCACACCCAAAGCAACCCTCTCAGCCTTGAAGGAATTCCCCGGGATGGTTCTTGCCACACTTAGGGCATGTTGGGTAGCAGTTGCTGGCGTTGTGACTCTGGGACTGTAAGCTAAACACTCCACCCCTCCGATCCTTGTGGGACTGGAAAGTAGGGGCACTGGCTGAAGTGGGTGTTGGAGCCCTCTGCTGCTACTGCTACTGCTGTGTGCGGCTACTACTGCTATACCTCTGGTGGCCATAATCTGATTGGTTAGTCCTCACTCGCTTAATCTCCCGCTCCAAGTCTTTTAACTTTTCTGCCTCAATCTATTGAGCCTGAATGATGAGGCCGTAGAGGTCGATATTCTTAATGAGAATTGCAGTCCTGCATTCCTTAAGGTCCAAGTTTGATACTTTATTGACGAACTTCCACATGCTAGCCCTTGGCTTGGATACCATCTCCGAAGCATATTTTGACAACTGCGTGAACTCCAGTGTATACTCTTCCACCATCCTGTTGCCCTATTTCAAATTCATAAATTCTTCCACCTTAGCCTTCTTGAGCTCCCAGGGGAAGAATCTATCTATGAAGGCTGTTGTGAACTCCTCCCACACCACCGGTTCCACTCCTGCTGGTCTCCGTTCTTTCCACTGGTCGTACCACATCTGGGCTACCCCTTTCAGTTGGTAGGAAGCCAAGTTAGCACTATCCGTGGAGCTAACACCCATAATGTGGGTGATCTTCCGAATCTCATCCACGAACTCATATGGGTCCTCTCCCACCTTAGATCCATGGAAGGCTGGAGGGTTCATCCAGGTGAAGTCCCAAACTCGGGCAGTTGTTGTGGACACATTCGTGTTGACCGGAACCACCTGCTAATTCACCTGGTTCGTGACTGTCTGCGCCAGCAGCTGGATTGCCGCTCTGAACTCTACTGACGACACTAGGTCATCCTAAGGGGCTCCTGGAGCTGGTGGGGCAAGTCAGTTAGTTTGTCGGCCCTTCTTCCGTTACCGTGTCTTCGAGGCATGATTTCACTTAAATAAAATAGAGCACGAGTTAGGAGAATGTTTTTGGAGTTGAACTTCAATGCACGATAAAGAGTATGATCAAAAGGGAGTTTTCCTAATAACGTCTCAGCCGCCCTGTCATAAGTGTGGCATGCTTCACACCCATAAAAAGGACTCTACTTGACGCGACTTTCAGACATCCTAGGATACTCTAAACCTAGGGCTCTAATACCAAGTTTTTCACAACCCGAGTCTATACCTTGTATGAGACACAGTACTTGGAGTCACAAGTAACCCAAGTCAACCCATTGTCTATCATAACAATGGTAATCCGAGAAAAACATAGCGGAACCTTAAATAAATAACCTATTTATTAAAACTAAATACTAAAAGCTTTTACATCTGAAGCAAAACTAAAAGTCTGAATCTATATTTGAAAGCCATATACAACTGATGAGTTGCTGGGACAAGCCCCCAGCTAAATCTAAAGTCTACTGAATGGAAATTACTGAAGGAAGTAAACAACGTCCTCGAAAGATGAGGACTCACCACTGGTGCAGCTAATACCCTGGAGAAGATCTGCTAACGATGCTGATACTGAGAACCTGCGGCTGTATCATAATATGATACAACATAGAAGGTATGCTTCAGTACTTTGAATGTACAGAGTAAGCCTAAACTGTTCTGAGCTAAGCTAATCTAAGACTAAACTAACTAGTGGGAGAGTCTATAACCGACATATAACAACATGAGCTAGACGTGGAGTCTGATGTATGCACCCCATCGGTAGGACCCAACATACCTTCTAAGGAATAAAGGCATGAACTAGGTGATCATGATTCTAGGTCCATAAGGCCAATAACATAACTAACAGTGGAGACATAGTTTTGGGAACCTGGGTGCACTGCAATCCCGGTCCGCGCAGTGCTAAGTCCTACTCCCAATGGATAGTCATAGACTAACTACTAACCTGATAGCTCGAAATTGAGGCCCAAGACTAAGTCAGGGATACCTATCTAGAAGTACCCCGAGAGTCTTATTAGACTGGATTCTTTAACTGGTGTTCTAAGAATGGCCAGAGCTGCTTATCTGAAAGCGTCGTAATCCTGTAAAGAACAAACTATAGTTTGAAGCTGGGGGTGCTAAGACTGGTTAGAGCTACTTAACTAGAAGTGTCATAATTGTCAAAGAACAACTAAAATTTGATATCTGAATCTAATAACTGATAACTGGGAGGCACCACTGACACCTCAAGATAAGACTACAGTCAAAATGATCAGCTGACATTTCTGGATAATACTAAGTATGCTAATAATTTGAATGAGACTGGACTAACATGCATCTAACTAAGATTTCAACAAGTACTAACAATATGGGAATCCAAAATCTGATAGAATCAAGCCACAGGTAAAACTAGTCCAACATGCAAGTTTCTAATTTACTGTACTGAGAAACTAGGGATAAACCATTCTAATAGATACTAGTTCCAGAAAATACCTAGAAATTTGGAATGATAAAGCAGCTAATATCATGAATAATATTTCACTTGAAATTTAAAGAATATTGTCCGAAAACTTTCTACATTTCAAATCCACATGGCTGTAATTGATAGGAGAATTAGAGAAGGGTTTTGGGGACAAAAGTGAAGAACAATTTCCTTGTTGAATTCCCACATACCTGGTGAAGAATTCCTGAGGAAATCCTTGAGAAAATTTTAAGAAGAATTAGCCAAAGGCCCTAGCTCTACTCTGTGCTTCCTAACTATTTCTACACTTTAGACTTGAGGGAATAAGTAAAAGTGAAGGGGGAAAGTCATTCTACCCCTTTAAATCCCTCCTAAATGAGCCCAAAATGATAGGGTTTTAAGATGAAAAGGCCAAAAAATTACAAAAATAACCTAGGAATAAAAATTTGGAAAACTGACTGACAGGGGACCAACGGGTCACTCAACGAGTCATTGGTCGAGACCAGGACTTGTTGGGACCAGTCATTGGTCCTACTGCCTAGGTTCTGGGCTCACTGGAATTGACAATGGTAGATACCACGACTCATTGGATGAACCAACGGATCGTTGGTTCCTCCCATGGTCACTGGACGAGAAAACTTGGAGGCTTGACGACGGACAACACAATGACTCGTTGGTGGACCCAATGGGTCATTGTGTCCAGTCGTTACCTTCACTGTAAAAATTTATAAAAACCCCTAGCTTGATACGACGGGCCGTTAGAATGACTCATTGTGTGATACAACGGTCGTTGCTACTACTCATTATCACTGAAGAGGCTTTCTGGGACTCTCAACCAACGACTCACACCATGAGTCATTGTACCAAATGATGACTCGTTAGTTAAGTTGTGGGGTCCTATAAAAGGAGTTCTAAGCTGGCGAACCAAAGAGTGACAGGACAACTAGTTGTTTCTCAAAATGGGTCGTTCCATGTCCCATGGTTCCCGAAGGCCCAAGCAGGGCTGACCACAACTGACACAATTGTTATACCCCGAAGCCCAAAGATTAGATGCGGGAGTTGAAATGGAGAAAAGTTTAAAGACTGGCACCAGGCAAAGAACGGGTCTTGAGGTGACACGTTGGTGCAGCCCACGAGTCGTGATGAGACTCATAGGGAGGCCATGTGAGGAGTTTGGAAATTGAAGGAAAACGGTCCCCACGGGCGTGACAATGAATCGTGGTCATGCCCCATGAGTCTCTAGGTCATTCGTGGGGTGGGTGAGTAAGAAAAGAAAAAGAAGGGGGTCAGTGGACTTGACGGAAGGACCCCGCGAGTCGTGGTCAGTCCCCATGACTCGTGGGGAGCGTCGTAGTCAACTAACTGAGGAATTAACTGGCATGGAGGCAGTGTACATAATGAGTGGTGACCATGAGTCGTGGTCACCAATAACGAGTCATGAGGTTGCTCGTGACAAGCCCAAGTGATCAGAAGAGTAGTGTACTTCACGGACCATGCCACGAGTCGTGGCCCCGGGTAATGAGTTGTTAGGTCCCTCATTGGGACCACTTGGCAGTTATTTTCTGTGATTTTACTAAGGGATTTTCCATAATTCCTAAGTTCCTAAGGCCTAACCTGCATCGTTTTGAGTTATGAATAGTGATTTTTAAAGGGGTTAAGTTCATTTTAGGCCTCATTCATTCATGCATGCAAGATAGAAGACTAGAGAGGGTGATCAAGCCTAGAATTCATCAATTTACATTCAATTTTCTATTGGGCATTTAAAGAGGTGTAAGAATCAGCTACTAATAGGTACGTAGGGTTATGAATGAGTGTTTTCATTCACACTCATACCCAATCTCTTTCAAATTCATGAAATTCCTATCAAAAAGATATGGCGTATTTACCCAATGCATGAAAATTCAATTTCTCTACATGGGTTTGATCTAATTGAGTTACTATTATTTAATTATGAATTGTGGGAAAGTTTTATGTTGTTGTTCATTAAAAATCATGCTTCAAGTTTTATAAATCAAATTGCCCATTTATGAAAAGTTCGTGAAAATCAAAGTTTATGATGAATGTTCAAGTATTATGAATTATTGAAGATGAAAAGAATATTTTCAAGTTACCCATGTTGATAAGCATGTTTTCGAAAGAATTGTTATTGTAAATCATGTTAAAGTATTGGAAATTGCCCACATGTTGAAGAATGATTTACAATTTATGAAATAGATCTCATGATTTATCGAGTAATGATGTTGGTCGACAAAAGGACCTTTGATTCTTGGCTAATCATGTTTTAATGGGGATCAATGAAGGATAACTATTTATTTGGCCAAGAATCTTAATGAATGATGATATTTATTTACATATGAGCCTAATGTTCATGTTTTTGGGAGTCGTGGCTAGCACCGAGCAGCCCGACGTTCAAAAGAACTACACTAATTTCTCATAACCACATGCCACAGTGGGTTTATAATGATACATTACAATGTTAATGATCCCCTCTTCATGATATCAGATAATGCATGTCCCTCGCCTGGTAACCCGGGGCGACTCTGCCACTTGAGTAAGATAGTTGGGGCATCATGTAAGGCTCTACTATGATGGTGTCGGTTATGACAAGTCCTCCCATTGTTCTGCATGTTTTATGCATTGTTATGCTTATCTTATTGGCTCAAGTGATGATTTGATAAAGTTTCTCTTATAATTATGATAATAAGTGATTTACGAATGATTTGCCCCAGGCAAAGAACGGGTCATGAGATGACTCATTAGTGCAGCCCACGAGTCGTGATGTGAATCGTGGGGAGGCTAGGTGAGGAGTTTGTAAATTGGAGGAAAAGTTTCCCCATGGGTGTGACAATGACTAGTGGTCAGGCCCTACGAGTCATTAGGTCAGTCATGGGGTGGGTGAATATGAAAAGAAAAAGAAATGGCTCAGTGGACTTTCCAGAAGGACCCCATGAGTCGTTGTCAGCTAAATCAGGAATTAATTAGCATGGAGGCGGTGTACATAATGGGTGGTGAACACGAGTCGTGGTCACCAGTAACGAGTCGTGAGGTTAACCATGACAAGCCCAGGTTATCAACTAAGTAGTGTACTTCACATACCATGCCACGAGTCGGGGCCCAGGGTAACAAGTCGTTAGGTCCCTCATTGGGACCACCTGGCAGTTATTTTCTGTGATTTTAGTAAGGGTTTTTCCGTAATTCCAAAGTTCCTAAGGCCTAAACTACATCATTTTGAGTTATGAATAGTGACTTTTGAAGGGGTTAAATTCATTTTAGGCCTCATTCATTCGTATATGCTAGGTAGAAGACTAGAGAGGGTGATCAAGCCTAGCATTCATCAATTTCCCTTCAATTTTCTATTGGACATTTAAAGAGGTGTAAGAATAAGCTACCAACAGGTATATAGGGTTATGAATTGGTGTTTTTGTTCACACCCATACCCAATCTCTTTCAAATTCACGAAATTCCTATAAAAAAATCTATGGGGTTTTTATCCAATGCATGAAAATTCAATTTCTCTACATGGGCTTGATCTAATTGAGTTACTATTATTGAATTACAATTTATTGGAAAGTTTTATGTTGTTTTTCATTAAAAATCGTGTTTCAAGTTTTATAAATCAAATTTCCCATTTTTGAAAAGTTCGTGAAAATCAAAATTTATGATGAATGTTCAAGTATTATGAATTATTGAAGATGAATATCATGTTTTCAAGTTACCCATGTTTATAAGCATGTTCTCGATTGAATTGAGTATTGTAAAGCATGTTAAAGTATTAGGCAACGCCGACATGTTGAAGCATGATTTTTGATTTATGAAATGGATCTCATAATTTATCGATTAATGATGTTTGCCGACAAAAAGGCCTTTGATTCTTGGCTAATAATGTTTTAAAGGGGATCAATGAATGGTAAATGTTTATTCGGCCATGAATCCTAATGAATGATGATATTTAAGTACATATGAGCCTAATGTGCATGTTTTTTGGGAGCCGTGTCTAGCACCGAGCAACCCGACATTCAAAGTACTACGATGGTGTCTCATAACCACGTGCCACTGTGGGTTTATAATGATACATTACAATGTTAATGATCCCCTCTTCTTGATTTTACATAATGCACGTCCCTCTCCTGGAAAGCCAGGGGCAACTCTACCCACTTGAGTGAGATAGTTGGGGCATCATGTAAGGATCTACCATGATGGTGTCGGTTATGATGAGTCCTCCCATTGTTCCTCATGTTTTATGCATTGTTTTGTTTATATTATTGGCTCAAGTGATGACTTGATAAAGTTTCTCTTATGATTATGATAATGAGTGATTTACGAATGATTTGCAAACCTTGAGCCTTATTTTATCATATGATATTTATGATACGAGCATCTTGTCCATCTCTTATGATCATTTATGAGTTTTTATGTATTTTAAATGTCTGTTTTACTTACCTTGCATACTTGGTACATTCCACGTACTGACCGCATATTCTATGTTTTATCGTTTTATCATACAGGCTCAGATCTTCAGATCATCATCATTAGCTTGTTACAGAGTTTCACATCCATCTTTTTGGTGAGTCCTCATTCTCCGAGGACCATTTGATTCAGACATTGAGGTTTTCTTTTAGCTTCAATTGCCAGGTTAGTTAGGGATATTGTCCCATCAACCCATCTGTTACGTTAGAGGCTTCAAGACTATATGTAGTACTCTGTTGTTATGTATTTAGTCCATATCATTTATCATATTATGTTATGTTATGTCCACGCTTCCGATATGATGATATGTTAAATATTCCATTTTAATGATACGAAGCTAGGTGAATGCTTATGCCATGGGATGACTTGGAGTCTCTCGGGGCTCTTTGTCCCGTGTTAAGATCCGGGTCTATGTTCGGGTAGTGACGATCTTGGTATCAGAGCAATAGGTTTGAAGTGTCCTAGGGTGTCCGAAAGCCGCGTTAAGTAGAGTCTTTTTCAAGGGTGTGAAGCGTGCCACACTTATGATGAAGAGGCTACGAGACATTTAGGAAATATTCCCTTCTTTCATAATCTATGTCGTGCGATAAAAAGTCTTTTTATCCTTCTAACTCGTGTGTTCGCGATTGCAGAATCATGGCTCATCGAAAAATGAATGGTAGGAGAAATGGGAATGATGAAGACAATGAGGATGGCAATGGTAATGGGCACCAACAACCCCCAACAATTCAAGAGCCCAAGCGCCGGAGCCAGTTGTCCATGTTGAGTTTCGGGGAGCTATCACGATGCTTGCGCAGGCCTTGACCACTCAGGTCAATCAGCAGGCCATTGCGCATGTTCCGCAAAATGGCAATGCAGCAGTGGCTCGAGTCAGGGACTTTTTAAGAATGAACCCGCCAGAGTTCCTTGGGTCAAAAATGGATGAGGACCTGCGCGAGTTTATTGACGAGATCGTAAAGATCACCCAAGTCATGGGGGTGAATAGGGTTGAATGTGCAGATTTGGCCTTGTATCAGCTGAAAGGGGTCACACATATCTAGTTCAGGCAATGGAGAGACAATACAGCAGCCGGAGCAGGCCCAGTCACTTGGGAGGAGTTCCATGCGGCGCTTGTAGATTGGTTGTTCCCTCAAGAGATGAAGGAGTTGAAGGCAGCAGAATTCATGAAGCTTAATCAAGGGAGGATGAGGTTGTAATACCCTCAAAGTGCCTAAGATTAGACCCAGGATCAAAATTTGAAGTTGATTGAAAAACTGGAAAAAGGTCACAGGACGGACGATGTAACGACTCGTGGTTGCGAACCACGGGTCGTTGTTAGCAGTCATGGTGAGGGGAGTATTGGTGGCAGTGTATATAATGGATGAAGTAACGACTCGTTTTTTGGAACAACGAGTCATCGTTTGTGATCGTGGGAGAGACTGGGCCTTGGTAGTTGGGGGAGTAATGGTTCATTCAACGACTCGTGGTAAGATGTGACGATCCGTTGTCACCAGTCATGGTTTGGATTACTGAAATTTCCAGTGGACTTGATGGATACATACCACGACTTGTTGGAAACAACCATGAGTCATGGTGAGGCTCGTTGTAAGGGAAGTTCAGGATTTTCAAGGAGCTGACAACGATCGACCTAATGACCCGTTAGAAGGAACCACAACTCGTCCTATTGAGTCGTGGCTAGTATCCGAAGTTAAGCTCTGGGTTGTGCAAACAACGGACCGTACCACGAGTCGTGGTAGCATCCAACGACTGGTTGGTACGCCTGTGGGATCAGCCAGTGCAGGTTTTCAAAGTGATTTCATTAAGGGTATTTTCGACCTTTTTATGCTCTACGGCCCTAAACTACGTCGTTTTATGTATTTTTTTGGGGCACGATAAGATAGTTTAAGTCCCTCTAGTTATACTCATTCCCATGCATGCAAGTTAGGAAGATATTAGAGAGATCAAGCCTATTCTCAAGCTTTCTCCATCAATTCATCCTTGGGCATTCAAGGAACTTTGCAATCTGACCTTACCCAGGTATGTAGGGTTACGAATGGGTGTTTTCATTCATACCCATTCCTAATCTCTATTGATTTATGAAAAATCTACCAAAAATCTCATGGGGTTTAACTCAAATCAAGTGGAACTTTATTGATTTACCAATGGGTTGTTCTAAATTGTGATTTACATCATATTTTATGAATTTTGATCAAATTTTACAATTATTTTTCTTATAAAATTATTGATTTTGATTTCTACTAAATTAAGACAAATTATGCATGATCTATGATGAATCGATTTATGATCTTCACTTCAATTAATGATACTTACAAGCCCGGCATGATTTATGATTTGAAATATGGATTTATTTAAATAGCTATTATGAGTTGATGATTTACAAGATATATGTATGATCTACAAGTATGCATGAACCCTATGATTTGTGAATTATGTTTTGGCCGACTCACGGGCCTTATGTCATGGCTAGCTCACGTATGTACAAGTATTTTTATGATTATCATGATTCAACTAGCCATGAATTCATGCATATTATACCATGAGTACTATACATGTTTTGGGAGTAGTATTTAACACCGAGTAGATTCGGGGCTTAGGTTTTGCCTCGGATCTTATAAACTACATCCCACCGTAAGTATGTTGGGACCACCCTTGTGACTGTCCCCAGCCCAAATGGCCCTCTTCATGGTGATATCACGCCCTACATGGTTCTACCCTTGGCAGGGTACAAACGGCCTCCCAACTAGGTTTATAAGACGGACTCCATGTGCGCTCATGTGGAGTATGTCGGTTATAAGAATCTCCCACTGTTCCTCATGATTTATGAACGGTTATGATTATGTATATTGGCTCAAGTTATGTTCAAAGAAGCTTTTCTCTCATGATTATGATTACGAATGTATTATGAATATTTCGAAAACCTTGAGCCTTATGTTGCGATATTTATGATACGAGCATGATGTCCTACTCTTATGATGTTTTATGAGTTTTTTATATATTTCAAATGTCCGCTTTACTTACCTTGCATACTTAGTACATTCCACGTACTGACCGCATACTTTCTATATTGTATCATTTCATGATATAGGACCTGACTCTCAGGATCATCTCCATCGTTAGTCCAATCCAGAGTTAGCTATCAGCTTATTGGTGAGTCCTCATGTTTTGAGGGCCGTATGAATAGACATTATGTTGTTCTTTTATTTTAGTTTGGCCGAGTTAGTTGGGGATATTGTCACATCAACCCATCTTACATGATAGAGGCTTTCAGACGGTATGTAGTACTCAGCTTATGTGTATGTTTAGTATTTTCGAAGGTTATGATATGTTATGTTACGTTTATGTTTTGTCTATGTGTTACGTTTAATCTTCCGCTTAAAGTGGATGAAGTTAGATGTATGCTTATGTCATTGGTCGACTCGGGGCCTCTCAGGGTTCCTTGTCCCCTGTTACGATCTGGATCTACGTTAGGGTCATGATAGAGGTATACGAGCATGTACTCGAGTTCACTCACTTGTCAAAGTATGCCCCAGAGTTAGTGGTTGACCAGAGGGCGCAGGTGAGCCGATTAGTCATGGCGTAGCGAGTTATTTGGATAAAGATTTCAAGACCGCCATGCTCCACCAGGACATGGATTTTCCCTCGGATAGTGTTGTATACCCAGAAGATGGAGATGACTCATACGAGGGAGAGGGAGGCAAAAAGGGCTCTAACAGATAGCTATGGGTTTACTCATCAGAGATCTAGCGGTGGTTACCGCCCTCAGTATCAGCAGAGGTCACTAGCTCTAACACCATCATCATCTAGTATTTTATCCAAACCAAAGGGTGATTAGAGTAGCAGGGCTTCCGGATCGAGGGACCAGAGGGGCACGCAGGTAGAGCGCCCCTGCGGAAAGTGCGATAAGAGTCATGATAGGGAGTGTTTGCTCGACTCAGATATTTGCCATGGGTGTGGTAGGTCTAGCCACATGCACTGAGCGTGTCCATTTGCTAGGCGGGATGATGATAGAGGTCGTGCGTGAACTACCAAGTTAGCAGCAGCTCCAGCACGTTCAGCTCCGTAGGGAGCATCTACTAGTGAGGGTGGCAGACAGCGCCAAAATAGATTCTATGCCCTTGCCTCGCGTCAAGAGCAGAAGACTTCACCAGATGTGATTACTGGTATGTTATGAGTGTTTCACCTTGACGCTTATGCTTTGTTAGATCCAGGGGCTACCTTTTCTTTTGTGACACCTTATATTGCTAGTAGCTTTCAAGTTAGTCCCGAGACTATGTCAGAACCATTTTCAGTTTCTACCCCTGTTGGTGATTGGTTGTAGCTAGGCGAGTGTATAGAGGGTTTCTGGTCACTATATTGCATAAAGTCACCTCCGCAGACCTTGTTAGAGTTAGCGATGACTAACTTTGATATCATTCTTGGCATAAATTGGTTGTATGCTTGTTATGCTTCTATTAATTGTAGAACCTGTGCGGTGGAGTTCTACTTTTCAGATGAGTCAGTCTTGGAGTGGAAGAGCAGTTTGGCCGTTCCTGTAGGTCGTTTCATTTCCTACCTTAAGGCTAGAAAGATGATATCTAAGGGTTGTATGTATCATCTAGTTAGGGTTAAGGATGTCGAGTCAGAGACCCTAACAATCCAGTCAGTTTCAATAGTGCGTGAGCACCTAGAAGTATTTTCATATGATTTACCAGGTTTTCCTCCCGAGAGGGAAATTGATTTTGGTATTGACCTTCTTCCCGACACTCATCCTATATCTATTCCTCCCTGCAGAATGGCTCCAGCTGAGCTAAAGGAGTTTAAAGAATAGTTGAAAGACTTGTTAGATAAGGGTTTCATTAGACCGAGCAAGTCCCCATGGGGTGCACGAGTTCTCTTTGTACGAAAGAAAGATGGTTCTCTTCGCATGTGTATTGATTATCGGCAATTGAACAAAGTCACCATCAAGAACAGGTATCCTTTACCCAGGATTGATGATTTCTTTGACTAGCTTCAGGGTGCCAAGTGTTTCTCAAAGATAGATCTCAGGTCAGGGTATTACCAGCTCAAGATTCGGGAGAGTGACATCCCGAAGACAGCCTTCAGGACGCGGTATGGTCATTACGAGTTTGTAGTTATGTATTGCGGAAAGTGCGGCAAGAGTCATGACAGGGAGTGTTTGCTCGACTCAGATATTTGCCATGGGTGTGGTAGGTCTAGCCACATGCACCGAGCGTGTCCATTTGCTAGGAGGGATGATGATAGAGGTCATGCGTGAACTACCAAGTTAGCAGCAGCTCCAGCACGTTCAGCTCCACAGGGAGCATCTACTTGTGGGGGTGGCAGACAGCGCCAAAATAGATTCTATGCCCTTGCCTTGCGTCAAGAGCAGGAGACTTCACCGGATGTGATTACTTCTATGTTATGAGTGTTTCACCTTGACGCTTATGCTTTGTTAGATCCAGGGGATACCTTTTCTTTTGTGACACCTTATATTGCTAGTAGCTTTGAAGTTAGTCCCGAGACTATGTCAGAACCATTTTCAGATTCTACCCCTGTTGGTGATTGGTTGTAGCTAGGCGGGTGTATAGAGGGTGTCTGGTCACTATATTGCATAATGTCACCTCCGCAGACCTTGTTAGAGTTAGCCATGACTAACTTTGATATCATTCTTGGCATAAATTGGTTGTATGCTTGTTATGCTTCTGTTAATTGTAGAACATGTGCGGTGGAGTTCTACTTTTCAGATGAGTCAGTCTTGGAGTGGAAGAGCAGTTTGGTCGTGCCTGTAGGTCGTTTCATTTCCTACCTTAAGGCTAGAAAGATGATATCTAAGGGTTATATGTATCATCTATTTAGGGTTAAGGATGTCGAGTCCAAGACCCTAACAATCCAGTCAATTTCAATAGTGCGTGAGTACCCAGAAGTATTTTCATATGATTTACTAGGTGTTCCTCCCGAGAGGGAAATTGATTTTGGTATTGACCTTCTTCCCAACACTCATCCTATATCTATTCCTCCCTGCAGAATGGCTCCAGCTGAGCTAAAGGAGTTGAAAGACTTGTTAGATAAGGGTTTCAGTAGACCGAGCAAGTCCCCATGGGGTGCACCAGTTCTCTTTGTCCTAAAGAAAGATGGTTCTCTTCGCATATGTATTGATTATCGGCAATTGAACAAAGTCACCATCAAGAACAGGTATCCTTTACCCAGGATTGATGATTTCTTGGACTAGCTTCAGGGTGCCAAGTGTTTCTCAAAGATAGATCTCAGGTCAGGGTATCACCAGCTCAAGGTTCGGGAGAGTGACATCCCGAAGACAGCCTTCAGGATGCGGTATGGTCATTACGAGTTTGTAGTTATGTATTTTGGACTAACAAATGCTCCTGTAGCTTTTATGGACCTGATGAACAGGGTGTTCAAGCCATATCTGGATATGTTCGTGATTGTGTTTATTGATGACATCTTAATATACTCTTGGAGCGAGGAGGAGCATGCTGCTCATTTGAGAGTAGTGCTTCAGACTCTAAAGGATCATCAATTATATGCCAAATTCAGCAAGTGCGAGTTTTGGTTGAACTACGGATTATATTTTGGGTCATGTGGTATCAACTGAGGGTATAAAGGTGGATTCTCAGAAAATCGATGCGATGAAGAATTGGCCTAGACCGGTGAATCCTTTAGATATTCAGAGTTTCTTTGGTCTAGCCGGCTATTATCGGAGATTTGTTGAGGGTTTCTCATCTATTGGAGCACCTTTGACAAAATTGACTCAGAAGAAGGTGAAATTCTAATGGTTGAAGGCTTGTGAGAAGAGCTTCCAAGAGTTGAAGGCTCGACTTACTTCATCCTGGTGTTAACTCTAACGAAGGGTACCGATGGGTCCGTGGTGTATTGTGATGCTTCAAGGATCGGACTTGGGTGTGTGTTGATGCAGCATAGGAAAGGTATAGCATACACCTCTAGATAGTTGAAAGTCCATGAGAAGAATTACCCGACCCATGATCTTGAATTGGCCGCGGTGGTATTCTCCTTGAATATATGGTAACATTATTTGTATGGGGTTCACGTGGATGTGTTTACAAACCACAAGAGCTTACAATATGTGTTCACACAGAAAGATCTCAATCTTCGGCAAAGGAGGTGGTTGGAGCTACTCAAGGACTACGATATTAGTGTCTTTTACCATCCGGGTAAGGCTAATGTGGTAGCAGACGCACTTAGTAGACTCTATATGGAGAGTGTGTCCCATGTGGATGAGGGAAAGAAGGAGCTGGTGAAAGATGTACATCGACTAGCAAGGTTGGGAGTTAGGTTGGTTGACTGGACAGATGGTGGTGTTGTTGTGCAGAATGGATTAAAATCGTCCTTGGTGACTGATATGAAATATAGACAAGATGAGGACCCTATTTTGGTAAAGTTGAAGGAAGCCAGTCAAAGTCAGGAGGTGGAGGTCTTCTCCTAAGGGGGAGAAGGTGTGCTTTGGTACCAGGGTCGCCTATGTGTTCCGGATGTTGATGATTTGAGGAGTCGGATATTGGACGAGGCTCATGGATCCAGGTATTCTATCCATACGGGTGCCACCAAGATGTATCGTGACGTACGGGAAATCTATTGGTGGAATGAAATAAAGAAGGATATTGCAGAATTCATAGCCAAGTGTCTGAACTGCCAGCAGGTAAAGGTTGAGCATCAGAGACCGGGAGGTGTACTTCAGGATATCAGTATTCCTACTTGGAAGTGGGAAGAAATTAATATGGATTTTATCACAGGTTTACCTCATACTCGTTGACAATATGACTCCGTTTGGGTTGTGGTAGATAGGTTGACCAAGGATGCACATTTTCTATCGGTTAAAACCATGGATTTGGCGGAGGATTATTCCAAACTATATATCCGGGAGATAGTACGATTGCATGGAATTCCCTTATCCATCATTTTAGATAGAGGTACCCAATTTACCTCTCAGTTTTGGAGGTCATTTCAGAAAGGACTTGGTACACGGGTTAAACTAAGCACATCATTCCACCTGCAAATGGATGGTTAAGCAGAGCGGACAATTCATACCCTCGAGGACATGTTGAGTGCATGCATGATTGACTTCAAAGGTGGTTGGGATGGTCACTTACCCCTGATCGAGTTTGCCTACAATAACAACTATCACTCTAGTATTCAGATGGCACAGCTCAAGGGTCTTTAGGGGCGGAGATGTAGGTCTCCTATTGGTTGGTTTGAGGTTGGTGAGGTGGCAATGATAGGGCCAGATTCGGTTCATGACGCAATGGAGAAGGTTCGGTTAATAAGGGACAGATTTAAAATTGCTCAGAGTCGCCAAAAGTCCTACGCTGATGTGACAAGGAGAGAACTTGAGTTCGAGGTGGATGACTAGGTGTTTCTGAAGGTATCTCCCATGAAGGTAGTGATGCGGTTTAGATAGAAAGGAAAACTCAGCCCTCGTTATGTTGGCCCCTACCGGATTGTTAGACGGGTTGGTAAGGTTGTATAGGAGTTGGAGTTTCCCATAGAGTTAGCTTTTGTGCATCCTGTATTTCATATATCTCTCTTGAAGAAGTGTTTGGGTGATCCAGCTTTAGTTGTCCCAGTGGACAGTGTTGGTATGAAAGACAGCCTCAGTTATAAGGAGGTTTCAGTGGAAATATTGGATTGTTAGGTTCGAAGGCTAAGGAACAAGGAAGTAGCTTCAGTTAAAGTGTTCTGGAGGAATCAGCATGTTGAAGGAGCTACGTGGGAAGTCGAAGCGAATATGATGGCTAGATACCAATATTTATTCTCTGTTGGCTCAGTTCCAGCTTGAGTTATCAGTTTTGCTCTCAGACTCTATTTAGTTTTCATGTTCAGTTCATGTGCACAAGTTTCTTTTATGTATATGGATTTGTGTATGATTCATGAATTCAGTTCAGCTATGTAGTATGAATCAGAGGTAATCATTCTGTCACGTTTTGGGTTAAATGATCAGTGTTTGAATATGATAATTGCATCACTCTATTTTTCTTTGTGTTTTCAACATTCGAGGATGAATGTTCCCAAGGGGAGATATTTTTATACCTCGAAAACCCAAAGAACAGACCCGAGAGTTGAAATAAAGAAAATTTTAAAAACAAGCACAAGGCACAAAACAGGTCATGAGGTGACCTGTAGGTGTAGCCCACGAGTCGTGATGTGACTCGTGGGGAGGCTAGGTGAGGATTTGGGAATTAGAGAAAAATGGTCCCCACGGGCATGACAACGACTCGTGGTCAAGCCTCAAGAGTCGTTAGGTCAGTTGTGGGGTGGGTAAATATGAAAAGAAAAAGAAGGGGCTCAGTGGACTTGACGAAAGGACCGCACGAGTTGTGGTCAACTAACTGAGGAATAAATTAGCATGGGGCAGTGTTACATAATGGGTGGTGACCACAAGTCGTGAGGTTACCCGTGACGAGCCCAAATGATCAGATGAGCAGTGTACTTCACAGACCATATGGCCCAGGGTAACAAGTCGTTAGGTCCTCATTGGGACCACCTGGTAGTTATTTTCTGCGATTTTAGTAAGGGCTTTTCCATAATTTCAAAGTACCTAAGGCCTAAACTACACCGTTTTGAGTTGACTTTTAAAGGGGTTAGGTTCATTTTAGGCCTCATTCATTCATACATGCAAGGTAGAAGACTAGAGAGGGTAATCAAGCCTAGCATTCATCAATTTCCCTTCAATTTTCTATTGGGCATTTAAAGAGGTGTAAGAATCAGCTACCAACAGGTATGTAGAGTTATGAATGGGTGTTTTTGTTCACACCCATACCTAATCTCTTTCAAATCATGAAATTCCTATCAAAAAATCTATGGGGCTTTTACCCAATGCATGAAAATTTGATTTCTCTACATGGGTTTAATCTAATTGAGTTGTTGTTAGTGAATTATGAATTATGGACAAGTTTTATGTTGTTGTTCATTAAAAATCATGTTTCAAGTTTTATAAATCAAATTGCCCATTTACGAAAAAGTTTGTAAAAATCAAAGTTTATGATGAATGTTCAAGTATTATGAATTATTGAAGATGGGCATCATGTTTTCAAGTTACCCATGTTTATAAGATTTTTTTTGAATGAATTGAGTATTATAAAGCATGTTAAAGTATTAGGCGATGCCCACATGTTGAAGAATAATTTACTATTTATGAAATGGATCTTATGATTTATCGATTAATGATGTTTACCGACAAAAGGGCCTTTGATTCTTGGCTAATCATGTTTTAATGGGGATCAATGAATGATAAATGTTTATTTGGCCATGAATCTTAATGAATGATGATATCTATTTACATATGAGCCTAATGTGCATGTTTCTGGAAGTCGTGTCTAGCACCGAGCAACCCGACATTCAAAGTACTACGATGGTGTGTCATAACCATATGCCACCGTGGGTTTATAATGATACATTACAATGTTAATGATCCCCTCTTCATGATATTACATAATGCACGTTCCTCTCCTAGCAAGCCAGGGGCAACTCTACCCACTTGAGTGAGATAGTTGGGGCATTATGTAAGGCTCTACCATGATGGTGTCTGCTATGCTAAGTCCTCCCATTGTTCCTCATATTTTATGCATTGCTTTGTTTATGTTATTGGCTCAAGTGATTACTTGATAAAGTTTCTCATATGATTATGATAATGAGTGATCTACGAATGATTTGCAAACCTTGAGCTTTGTGTTATCTTATGATATTTATCTTACGAGCATGTTGTCCATATCTTATGATCATTTATGAGTTTTTATGTATTTTAAATGTCCGTTTTACTTACCTAGCATACTCAGTACATTCCACGTACTGACCGCATATTCTATGTTGTATCGTTTTATGATATAGGCTCTGATCTTCAGATCTAGAATCGTCATTAGCTTGTTGTGGAGTTTCCCATCCAGCTTGTTGGTGAGTCCTCATTCTCTGAGGACCATTTGATTCAGACATTGAGGTTTTCTTTTAGTTTCAATTGTCAGGTTAGTTGGGGATGTTGTCCCATCAACCCATCTATTACGTTAGAGGCTTCCAGACTATATGTAGTACTCTGTTGTTATGTATTTAGTCTGTAGCGTTTATCATGTTATGTTATGTTATGTTCATGCTTCCGATACGACGATATGTTAAGTATTCCATTTTAATGATACGTAGCTAGGTGAATGTTCATGCCATGGGTTGACTTGGAGTCTCTTGAGGCTCTTTGTCCCGTGTTATGATCCGGGTCTATGTTCGAGTGATGACAACAATGAGTCGTTGGAGCTGACCACGACTCATTGTCTTAGTCGTTTCGAGGCATTTTTTCAAGTTTCTTCTTGATTTTTCATGCAAGGTCTGAGTTTGGTCTAGAAAAGTTTTGGGGTGTTACAGCTGACCCAGAAGAAGGTTAAATTTTAGTGGTCGGATGCTTGTGAGAAGAGTTTTCAGGAGTTAAAGACTCGACTCACTTCATCCTACTATTAACTCTCCCAGAGGGAACGGATGGATTTGTTGTGTATTGTGATGCCTCTATGGTTGGTCTTGGTTGTGTGTTGTTGCAGCATGGTAAGATCATTGTGTATGCCTCTAGACAACTTAAGACTCACGAGAAGAATTACCCGACGCATGACCTGGTGTAGGCAATGGTGGTGTTTGCATTGAAGACTTGGAGGCACTAATTTTATGGGGTGCATGTGGATGTGTTCATAGACCACATGAGCCTTCATAATGTATTCACTCAAAAGGACCTGAATTTGCGACAAAGGAGGTGGTTAGAGGTTCTCAACTACTATGACATGAGTGTTCTTTACCATCCGAGTAAGGTCAATATAGTGGCAGACACTCTTAGCAGGCTATCTATGAAGAGTATATCTCATGTTGAGGATGGGAGGAAGGGGTTAGCAAAAGATGTCCACATGCTTGCTTGTTTAGGGGTTCGCCTCGTTCACTCGGTAGACGGTGGTGTCATTGTTCAAAATGATTTAGAATCTTCTTTGGTAACCGAGGTAAAGGCTAGGAAAGATGATGATCCTATCTTGGTAAAGCTAAGGAGGCGGTCCAGAATCAGAAAGTAGAGGTCTTCTCCCAAGGGGGAGATTATGTACTTTGTTATCAAGGTCATTTATATGTTCCGGGTGTTGATGACTTAAGAGAGCAGATGTTGGGCGAGGCTCATGGCTCCGATATTTTATCCACCTAGGTTCCACTAAGATGTACTATGACCTAAGAGAGGTCTATCGGTGGAATGACATAAAAAAGGACATAGCGGAGTTTGTGGCTAAGTGTCCAAATTATCAACAAGTGAAAGTTGAGCATCAGAGACCTAAAGGTAGGCTACAAGAAAGTTTCCATGTATCTCTATTGAAGAAGTGCATCGGTGACCTAGCCTTGGTTGTTCCGGTGGAGAGCATAGGTGTGACGGATAGCCTTACCTATGAGGAGGTTTCAATTGAGATCCTTGATCGTTAGGTTCATAAGTTGAGATACAAGGAAGTAGCTTCAATGAAGGTTTTGTGGAGGAATCACTTGTTGAGGGAGCTAAGGGGAAGCCGAAGAAGATGTGATGGCTAGATACCCACATCTTTTCCCTTCTAGCTCAGTTTCATCATGAGGTATCAGTTTCATCCATAGTACTCTATTCAGTTTCATGTCAAGTTCATGGCTCTCAATTCCTCGCATGTTTTTGCATGTATGTATGATCCATGAATTCAGTTTAGTCATTTGTATCAGTCCGGAGTTAGTCAGTCCGTCAGTTTTTAGCTTTAGATATTTAGTATTTGGGATTGCAGCTTTTTCCCCAGCTTTTTAGCATACTTAACCCACATTCAAAGATGAATTTTCCTAAGGGGGAGATAATGTAACACCTTAAAAGTTTCTAAGACTTGATTCGGGATAAGATATATAATCAACAGAAAAAGTTTGAAAAATGTCTCAAAACAACTCATTGAACGAGTCGTGGTAAGTAGTAACAAGACGTAGGTCAGAGTCGTGGTAAGTTTCTGCTTGGCAGGTTCTGGACCAATGGGTCAAGGTATGATCTGTTGGCCAATATAACGGGTCATGGTCTAGAGTCATTATTTGTTTCCGGGATGTTAACGTTGGAAGGTACAAGTTATGGTAAGACTCGTTGTAGGAAACAATGGGTCGTGGGTTGTACTCGTGCGAAGGAGCAGGGGATTTGGAAGTACTACCAATGGATGGGTCCAACGGCCCATCGTCACAAGGTATGACTCGTTGTTTAGGTCCGTTGGAAGGATTCAGACATTATGCATGAAGCCAGTGGTGAAAACGAGAGGAAGTGATGAGTCCTTGTGTCGAGTAATGCCCCATCCTGTCTAGCCATCATTTGAAGATCAGAAGATGGGGATTAGGGCAGGTCTGGCAATGAGAGGAAACCACGGGCTGTTATTTCTAGGTATGACCTATGGTAGGCTCGTGGCATCTGACAGTGCCCTTTTTCCTGCGAAATCATTAAGGGTATTTTCATAAATATTAAGCTCCTAAGTCCTAAATACGTCGCTTTAAGCCTTGAAAGGAGTGTTTTATGAGGGTTTAGCCTATATCAAGTCATTAGACATTCCCAAGCATGAAAAGCTTTGAATTCTCTTGGAAGATCAATTTAGAATTCTCTTAATTCTTCCCCAATTCTCTTGGGCTTTCAAAGACAAGTTAAGAATCAGTTTATCCAATTATGTAGGGCTATGAATGAGAGTTTCCTTTCACTCTCATTCCCAAATTTCTCATCAAAGTTCATGAAATCAAGTTCTAATTCAAGTATATGATCTTATAGGGTTTGAACCCAATTTTATGAAATTCTTTATGATATTTCTATGTGTCAATTTCCCTCATGTTCCAAAGCATGTTTTAAGATTTATGGGAAGATTTTACATACAACTGATTATAAATTCATGATTTCAAGTTATTAGAAACTATGCCCTAGGATGCAACTTTTATGATAAGCCAGGTTTATGATTCATGATTTCAAGTATGATGAGATATCTAGCATGAATGAATGGTTAGAAATTATCCATGTATGAATACATGATTTTGGCTTATGAAGTCTACTTAAAGTATGCATGATTTTATGATTTGGGCAAGCCGACACAAGTAAAATATATTTTCATGATTCTGCTTAGTTTTATAAGATTGGCTTACCTATATGGCTTGGAGTCAATAATCCTAATTTAGCTTATGATATGTTTGGATCCAGGACTCCCCATGTTCTGATTTCAGACTATGCATGTAATTATGATTTCAACTCATTGAAATATGATGGGAGCACTATGCATGTTTTTGGGAGTAGTGCCTAGCAACCAGTAAGCCATGGGTTTAGGTAAACCCTGGGTCTCAGAACTATGTGCAAATATAGGTATACTTATATAGTGGGACCTCACTTGAGAGTTTTCCCCGCCCGTAAGGGGCCCTCAACTTGATATAGATACCATGGTATTATCCTTAGCCCTGGGAAGGATTGGACAGCTCTGCTCACTTGAGTGTGATATGTGGGGAATTACGTAAGCTCTATCATGATGGTGCCAGTTATGACAAGTCTCCCATTGTTCCTCATGATTTCAGTTATTCATGTTCATGACTTATGATATTATGTTTTATAGCAGGTTTGACCCAATGATCATTTTATGAACTTTTACTTATGGTTTCAGCTATGACAAGTCATATGATTTCTATTTTTTTCTTTGGATCATTTTGTTCAGATATGCTACTCAGCTTATGACTATATATATTTTAGATTTAGATTTCAGCATGCGTTCCTTACTCTCTTTATATACTGATTTATATTTATATGCATGATTTCAATTAATATTTACTCAGCATGTTTTACTTACCTTGCATACTTAGTACATTTCAAGTACTGACCGCATACTCTATATTGTATCATTTCATTATACAGGTCCGAACGATTAGACTCAATTCCGTCGTTAGTACAACTATCCCTTGCAGTTTAGATCAGTTCCTATTGTTGGTGAATCCTCATCTTCCAAGGATATTCAGTTTAGTTTTTTGATCTTGCTATATCATTTTCATACTTTAGCAAGCTAGTTAGGGGGTGTTGTCCCATCAGCTCATCATACAGTTTAGAGGCTTATCAGACATTATGTAGACTTTCAGCTTTATCAAGTGTTGTCTCCATTTATGATTGTTATGTTATTTCATACTTCTGCTTATTCATGTTTAAGATATTAGTTTCCGCCTCGATGTTTGCTCTTTAGTTGTTATCTTCATTCCATGGATCGAGTTGGATTCACTCGTGGTTCTAGGTCCCGTGTCTCGGTCTGATATTCCAGCTTGGATCATGACAATTAGGTTAAATGCAGTCCCTTTGTCCATTATTTCTAATCGGGGTACTCAATTCACCTCACAATTTTGGAAGTCGTTTCAAAAGGGTCTTGGTACGCAAGTTAAGTTAAGCACAATTTTTCACCAACAGACAGATGGTCAGGCTGAGCAGACCATTCAAACTTTAAAGGACATGTTGATAGCTTTCATGATTTATCTCAAGGGTAATTAGGATTATCATTTGCCTCTCGTTGAGTTTTTCTACAATAATAGTTACCACTCCAGCATTCAGATGGTTCCGATTGAAGCTTTTTACAGGCGAAGATGCAGATCACCTATTGGATGGTTTGAGGTAGGCGAGGCTACATTGATAGGGCCGGACTCAGATCCTGAGACTATGGAGAAGGTTCAGCTTATTGGAGAAAGGCTAAAAATAGCTCAGAGTCATCAGAAATCCTATGCGGATGTAACGAGAAGAGATCTTGAGTTCTCAATTGATGATTGGATGTTTTTGAAGGTGTCACCTATGATAGGGCTGGTGAGATTTGGAAAGAAGGGGAAGATCAGTCCTCTGTATGCTGGTCCTTACAGGATTCTGAAGCATGTTGGCAATATGGCTTATGAGTTGGAGTTGCCCACAAAGTTAGAATCAGTGCATTTAGTTTTTCATGTGTCCTTGTTGTGTACCTATAAAGAGTATTAGGGTGAATGATAGTCTTACTTATGAGGAAGTTCTGGCTTAGAGTCTTGATCTTTAGGTTCATAAATTAAGAAACAAGGACATAGCTTCAATGAAAGTCCTTTGGAGGAATTAGCTTGTACAGGGAGCTACTTGGGAAGCTGAAGCAAATGTGATGGCTAAGTACCCTCACCTTTTCCCTTCCTGCTCGGCTTCAGCATGAGGTACTAGTTTCTCCCTTAGTACTCTACAAAGTTTCATGTCAATTTTATGTCCCTCAATTCCTATCATGTCTTAGCATGCATGTATGTTTCATGAATTCTATTCAGTATATGTATCTTAGTCGGAGTGAGTCACTCCATCGGTGTCTAGTCTAAGCATTCAATATTGGAATTATAGCTCTTTCCCTATGTTTTCACCTCTGTTAGTCTCCATTCAAGGATGAATGTTCAAAGGGAAAGATAATGTAACACCTCAAAAATCCCTAAGATCATACACTAGACATAGAGTAGAAACTAGCAGGGAAATTGGAATTATCCCTCAGTAAGAACTTCAGTATGACCCATGGTATGTAGTAATGGGTCATGGTACCATTCGTGAGAAAAAGTTCAGAGGAGCAACTAAAAATAGTTCCGGTAACCATGAGAAGAACCTATGGTACATACTATGTAGGTACAAATGGCATGGTTTGGTCGTGAGAAGAGGTACAGAGACTAACCAACATGACTCCAGTGAACACGAGGGGTCACACGAGCCTTTGTTAGTCACCATGATCCATGGTACAACCCATGGCCTTGGATGGATTTTAATATCGGGTTTTTAGGGGTATTTTTGTAACTTTTATGCTTTTAACTCATAAATCAAGTAGTTTCGAGTTTCCTAAGGGGGATATTTAGGGTAATACTTACCCTAATCTCTCATTCTTCTAAAAATTCCGTATATTGAAGATCAAACTCTCAAGGATTCTCAAGGACTCTAGGGTTCATATTCTCAAATTTTCTTAGGTCTCAAGTCAAGTCAAGAATTCATCAAGCCCAGATATGTGAGATCATGGATGGGGAATTTCTTCCACCCTTATGCCCAATTACAAGTCTAATTTCATGAATTCAATTCTTCCATGTCTCCAATTATGATTTTCATGAATTTCTAAGGTTAGACCCTTTTTATGCAAAAACTCTATGATCTCTTATGAATTTGATTCTCCCATGATTCTACTTATGTTTTATGATTATGATTATGATTACATAATTTCTATGAAAAAATCTCATGATTCTCCATTTTTAAATTAGCATGAATTTTCTCAAGTATGTATGAATCTCATGAACATCAAGCTTATGTATCATCCCTGCATTTTCAGAATTATTTTTATGGCTAGTTCACGTATGTCAAAGAATTTTAAATTCATCATGTTTATAAAATATTCCATGCAAAACCCCATGTTTCAAGTATGATTATGAACATTATGTATTTTTTGGGAGTAGTACTTGACACCAAGTAAGCCAGGGTTTAGCGCAGAGAACTACGTGTAACCGTAGGATAAGGGGTCCTCACCAGTAGAGAGTGTCTCCCTTACCCCTAGCTAAGGGGTCTTCACCAATTAAGAGTGTCTCGCTTATGCTACTGATCTCATGAGTGCTATCATGCCTTCATGGTTCTTACCCTCGGCAAGGTATGGAAACCCTCCTAACCATTGGTACAAGTCGGGCTCCATGATGCTCACTTGAAATATGTCAGTTATGAGAATCTCCTACTGTTCCATATGTTTCATGTTTCTTCATGTTCTTTCTTTATGATACCATGATTATAGTACTTTTGGCTCATTGATCAGTTTATGAGTTTTACATATGATTTCAAATATGTTAAACTTTATGATTTTATTTTTGAAACCTTGGGTAACTATACTTTAGATTATGATGAAATGCATATGTTCTATGACTATCTCACGATCATGATTTTTAGCAAGTTTTCCTTACTCCCTTGTTTTACTTATCCTCCATACTCAGTATATTTACAGTATTGATCACATGCTTTTTGTTCTATATCATCTCATGATATAGGTTCGGGGTTCAGTCTCAGCTCCGCTACTAGATTCACTCTTGTCCCAGATTTGGCTCATATTTGGTGAGTCCTCATCATTCGAGAATGGTAGTTTTGACTTATACCTTCTTTTTTAATTTCAGTTATAGACATAGTAGAGCTAGTTGGGGACTTATCCCTTCAGCTCATCTTATGTTAGAGGCTTTTTATTTTATGATGTATAGATGTTCGACATTTTGATTTGTTGTCCCAGTTTATATGTTTTATGATATCTTAGACTTCCGTTTATGTTATCTCTTATGATTGCTTCTTATTAGTTGTATGTTTATTCTTATGTTATGCATGAACCATGGGTTATCTTGGAGCCATTCATGATTTTAGGTCCCATGTAGCATCCAGGGACTATGCTCGAGTCATGACACATACTGATGTCCCAAGCCTGGAGGCATTGCATACATGCCTGCAGGTATTGATTGGCAGGTTCCTGTGATACTCATTGTTAAGTGGTATCCAATTTGGTGGTAAGCTCCACACCGTCTAAAGTTACCTATTCTTTTTGTTTTCATATACATATATTGTTGTTAGTTAGGTCGGGACCTTTTTCAGATTGTTTAGTTATTGTTGCACTCTTAGAGGCTTATAGGCTTGTGAAATGGTTAGTAATGTTTGGTTTATGCCTTGTCGGCCCTGTTATATAGTTGTAACTTCCAGACTTTGGGGATTGTTGGCCTATTGCATATAATTTTGAATTTTGGAATAGCTTTCTTATTGGTAGTTGTGATATAGACTTTGTTGATTTGGTTAATTTCTCTTTCTTATATTATGAGTTGGGTTCTTTTGCCGAATCTTATCAGCTAAGGCTTGTTTTATATTGGTTGTGTCATCAGGTATAATAGCGTTCTCTTAATCAAGTGAGGCACCAAGTGCCGATTGCACCTCCCGGGTTTTGGTGTAGGATAGTCATGCTATCAACTGATCGTTATTTCAAAATCATTTACTATGTTAACGAGCACATATGAGAACATCCTTTAGAAGCATTTTACCTAACGAGGATATATGAGCACATAACTTAATTCTTTGTTGATCCCGTCTTGGTTCTTCTTTTCAAGCTTAAAAATTTCATTTTCCTCTTTTGCAATTCCAAAATTGTGACTTTTTTCTTCTTCAATTGTTTGGATTTTTGGGAAATCCTCCTTCGCATTTGTTTTATTACTTGTTGCTATTTATGTCCTCATAGATGGAGCCTTATAGAAGAAAAGTTAAAAGGAAGGTCCGGTAAGAAAGAAAAAAATCTCATCTTTTTAAAAATTCTTGTCCCTTTTACATTCTGATGCATATTTTCTTGTGTGGATGTGAAGGAAAAAGCTGTAGATTAACATAGTTTAACTAGTTGGATCTAAGAATCAACAGAAGGACATTCATTGAAGAGGAAGAGAAAAGATTAATGGTTGCTCATAGATTGTACGGTAACAAGTGGACAATAATAGCAAGGTTATTTCTAGAAAGAAAAGATAATGCAGTGAAGAATTATTGGCATGTAATAATGGCTAGGAAATATGGAGAACAATCAGGTGCTTACATTTGTAGTTGTATTTATGTTTCTTGAGCTCCAAAGTATTGAGAATTTACTCTTGTTTCTTTTTACTTAGTAATGGTCTAATTTTCTGTATTATCCCTTTTACTTCTTAGTAAACAGTTCTTAACTTTACATTTCTTCCATTGATTAATTGATTTCTTATTGATGTCGATTTCTTGATTTCATGGGACTTTGTCATCAAAAATTCATTCAACCTTCACAAAACCTTTCTGAAAATCCTATAATTCCCATCGATTCCATTACTAATGAGCAAGAATTGAATTTTCACACTAGCAAAACACCAAAATTTTCCTTTTACAGCTCAAGTCCTCAACCTAGTCCATTCAAGAACTCTCTTGCCTATTCTATTGTGACTTCAACACCTTTGAATTTATTATAAGAGTTCTTTTATTTTCTTTTTAATTTTCTAAGAAAGTCACCCCCTTGTTAAATCTGAATCAATCATGAGCGTTCGGCAAGCTTGTGATTCTCAATGAATTAGCAAGATTGCAAGTAGCATAAAGTGAAAAAGTATGAAGCTAACTATCATCTAAAAAACTAAACACGGGTACAAGCTAAAGATGATGACAGTTGACAAGGTTGGGTGCAATCGCGTATACTAATTCACAAATAAATTAGGATAATAGATTTCTTCTCTATTAGTCATTGGGGAGGTGAGTATTTCCTGATCTAAATTAATATATACTTGGACCTAGATACTTAAGATGAGGGATCCTGATTCCTACATTAGAATCACAAAATGGAAACCATTTCAAAGTAACTAAAGCTCATTATTTTTAATCAAAAGAAGTAGAAAAAAATCATTTTTTCAATATCACAGAACCCCTCAATCCCAGCTCATTTACAGTTGAACATTGTTTTGATTACAACACTAGGCTTAAATTAAACCCACTTTCTGCTACAAAAATAAAATATGACCAAAATAAGATATGCATGCTAAGACACTCTAGTGTCGAGTCAAAGTCTAAAGCTTACCTGGATCGGTGAATCATCAACTAACACAATCTTCTCTCTAATTATCTAATTGTCTTCTGAGGAAAAATATAAAAAAGTAATTCTTATGATAAAGTGATATGGAATCAAACAACCTTGTGATAACAAAAAAAAAATAAAGGTAGAATAAAGGTGAGGGAACTCTTGCTTCTAAGTTTCTCAAGATAAGATTAAAGGTCAATAGCAATCTCATCTTCATCAGACTCAAATTCTAATCCATAAAGATCTTAAATAATTTAAAAAGGAAAAAGATAAGGTATTGCAATTTATTAGTTACTATAAAATGTAACAAATAAAAATGAAGAATATTAATTTACCTTTGTCCACTAATTCAATCCCTAGTACACAATTTGCCTCAACATTCATAGAAAGAATAGAACTTCAAAACTCTCCAATGACATTGCCTCTAGTGTTAAGTATTGATTAAGAGGCTACTATGGTGATAGGATGTCACAACCCGAGTTCACACCCTAAACGCGATATGGTACTTAGGATCACAAGTGACCCCAAGCAAACTCATTGTAAAGCATACTTCTACTAAGACTGGTTTGCTAAAAATAATAATAAGCAGAAGCTGACTAAAATAACAAGCAAATACTAATTTATAAAAAAAATCTTAACAAACACTGAAAAGTATAAACCAAGCTGAATCTATAAATATTGTCTGAAGCTTCTAAAATAACTAATGAGTTGTTGGTACAAACCTACATCTAACTCAAATATCTAGAAACCACACTGAAAAACCATAAACTGAAAAGCAAACTCCGGCCCTCGTGAATGAGGACTCATCAATGGAAGCTGCTAGAGAATCGCCGAGAGAACTAGTTGTGGTGCTAAGGCTGGGTACCTGAGCCTGTATCATAAAAAGATAAATCACATAGAAATATGTGATTAGTACTTTGAATTTACTAGGTATATGAGTTTAACTAAAACATGCATATACTGAGTACTGGTAAGTTGAACTGTAGTACTGCAAAAATAGACTAAAATCTAAAAGTAAGGACTGGATTGAGAACTATAACTATACTGAACTGTGGGACAGTCTATAACAGATATATAACCATGTGAGCTAGACACAGAGTTTGATATATACACCCTACCGAAAAGTGTCAACCATACTTTGCCAGGGTATAGTGGTTGAGCTGTGTGATCAATGTCTGCGACCTATTTGGGCTAATAACCTATGGTGGCACATATTTTTGGGAACCTGAGTGCGCTGAATCCCCGCTCGCTCAGTACTAAGTACTACTCTCACTTGAAACCTAATTATGTCTAACTGTGCTGATAGCTCAAAACAGATGTCCTAAGACTAAGTCAAAATTAGTTATCTAGAAGTTCTCTGAGAGTCTAAGGACATAAGAGAAACTGGATTCTATTGCTTGTCAGAGCTATTTTGTCATAAAGTGTCTTAACAGTATAAAGAACAACAATTATGCTAATAAACTGATAACACTAAATACATTGAGTACTAATTATAATACTGAGACTGAACATACTAAAGCATTAACTTTTCGTTCATGTATATGTACTAACATTCATAATTTGAGTGAAAATGTCATAACAATACAACATTCATATCTAAGTTCTAAATCATGCAAGTTTTGTTCAAATATCATACGAAGGATAAGGGTTAAGAAAGCAATTTGTATGAATAAAACTATGACATGACTTTTAGCTAGGAATGATCATGTAAATTCAGAGAAATAACAAGGTTCTAAGAATTTCTTAACTAGCTGAAAACTGTAGCTTTAAATGTTCTATAGGGCTAGAAATTAGAAAGTTTTCTGAAAATAGTTTGGGACACAAGGGGGAAAGGAAACCCTTGTTGGAGTCCCAAATACCTGAAGGAGAATCCCTGAGAATTACCTTGGAAGATCTGAGATAATATGGATGCCCTAGCTCTTGCTTGGAACTAGCTGTTTCAGGTTTTCACGTGTTGATTCTATAAGTTTTAGGAGAGAATGAGAGGAGGAAGTTGATCAAATCCCTAAATTCTCCTCTAATCGCACCCCAAACGACATAGTTTAGGATTTAAAATAGAGGTAAGTTATAAAAATTCCCTTGGAAGAATGTCTGAAGAACTGCCCCTCAGGATCCAACGAGTCATACAACGAGTCATTGGTGTTGATTACGACTCATTGGGACCATTCATTGGTCTTGGGCCTTGAAAATTTAGTTTCTGGACTCGATCAATGGACAGATAGGATGACTTGTTGAATGCAACAATAGGTCATTGTATCCAGTTGTAGTCATGGGAAGGATTTTCAAACAAATTTTGAATTTCTCCAAATGGACGACACAACAACCCGTTGGTTGACACAACGAGTCGTTGTCACTGTTCGTCGTCACTAATGGTAATTTGAATGATTACTAGACTTGACCAATAGATGGGAACAATAACTCATTAGATGGGACAATGGGCCATTGTTTGCACTCATTATTACTGGAGAGATTTCTAACCTTTTCTGGATCTTCTCTAACAGCTCCCTATGATGGGTCGTTATATCTAACAATGACTCGTCCTCTAACTCATTATTTGGGAGAAGGTTTTGATCACATTCTAGGATCGATAGGACAGGAAACAAAATGACTCATTGTAGTCAACAATGGGTTATTTTACCACCCCTTGTATCTGAGGATTGAAAGTTGTAGGGCTGGCAACGACTCAAACAACGGGTCATTGTTACTAACAACGAATCATTAGTTGGGTTGTTCTGAGACAAAACTTTTTTTGTATTTCATTCCAAGTCTAGGTTTGGTCTAAGGAACTTTTGGGTTGTTATAATATCTCTTCCTTGAAAACATTTATCCTCGAGTGAAGGCTGAGTAAGCTGAAAGACTAGGGAAAAAAGCTGCAAACCCAAATTGAAGGCTATAAGATGATTACTAAAGGAGTGACTGACTTCGTACTAAGGTAAACCTACTAACATAACTTATGCAATTAGAGTGCACCTTAAAACATAAATCGAGCTGAAGGGTAAGGAGCTGTATAGAGTATTGAGGAGGAATTTAGTACCTGATGTTGAAGCTAAGCTGAAAGGGAATAGCTGAGGGTATTTAGACTTCATCTCTATTTCCGCTTCCCATGTGGCTCCCTCAACTAGCTTGGTCATCCATAAGACCTTTACTAAAGCGATCTCTTTATTCCTCAGCTTATGAAATTGATGGTCTAGGTTCTGAACTGGAACTTGTTTGTAACAGAGGCTATCCTTTGTCCCAACACTCTCTAGAGGAACTATTGAGGTGAGGTCACTGATGCATTTTATCAGCAAGGAGACATGGAAGACCGGGTGCATCGATGCTAACTCTATAGGAAACTCCAGCTCATAAGCCACATTGCCAATGCATCCAGGATTTTGTAAGGGACAAAATATCTAGGACTGAGCTTTCCTTTCTTCTTGAAGTAATCACCCCTTTCATAGGTGAAATTTTCAGATATACGAAATCATCCACAGCAAAGTCCAACTCCCTTCTCCTTACATCTTCATAGCATTTCTATCAGCTTTGAGTTGTTCTCAGCCGCTCCATGATAAGTTGAACCTTCTGCATGGCCTCATGTACTGAATCAGGTCCTATCAAGGTAGCTTCACCAACCTCAAACCACCCTACAGGAGATCCACACCTCCTACCATATAATGCCACGAACGAGGCCATCTGAATACTGGAATGGTAGCTATCACTGTATGTAAATTTGATGAGAGGTAAGTGATCATCCCAGCTACCTTTGAAATTGATCATGCAAGCCCTCAGCATATTTTTCGAAGTATAGTCCGCTCTGCCTGGCCATCTATCTGTCTGTGAAAAGCTATATTGAGCTTGACTTGAGTACCAAGTCCTTTCTGAAGTGACTTCCAGAAGTGAGAGGTGAACTGAGTACCCTTATCTAAAATGATGGACAAGGGAACCCCGTATAGTCTGACTAACTCCTGGATGTGCAGTCTAGCTTAATCCTCTGGTGAGTCTGAGGTCTTAGTTGGTAGGAAATGTGCTGACTTAGTCATCAAGTCTACAACCACCCA
The DNA here is from genome assembly GCA_035772735.1 of Datura wrightii. Classification (NCBI taxonomy): domain Eukaryota; kingdom Viridiplantae; phylum Streptophyta; class Magnoliopsida; order Solanales; family Solanaceae; genus Datura; species Datura wrightii. The sequence continues at coordinate 155,378,720 of JASDFA010000018.1, forward strand.
AATTGAGTTATGTTGTCGGCGAGTACGAGATAAGCCTATTATGAAGTCCATGTTTACTTTTTCCCGCTTCCATGTAGGAATGCTAATATCCTGAGTCATACCCCCAGATCTCCAATGTTCTACTTTCACCTATTGGCAATTGGAAAATTATCTACAAATTCTGTAATATCCTTCTTCATGTCATTACACTAGTAGACCTCCTGTAGATCACAATATATCTTGGTGGCACCTAGGTGGATGGAGTACCTAGTGTTGTGAGCTTCCATTAATATCCACTTCCTCAAGTCATCTACATTTGGAACACATAACTTACCCTGGTAACAGAGCACACCATCTCCCCTTTTGGAGAATCCTTCCACCTATTTCCTTAAGACTGCTTCCTTCAGCTTAAGTAAAATTGGGTCTTTATCTTGTTTTGACTGAACCTCCACCAGGGAGGATTCTAACCCATTCCGGACTACAAATCCACCTTCTGCTGAGTCAACCAATTGGACCTCTAATCGAACTAGCTATGAACATCTGTAACTAGCTCTTTCTTATCATCCTCAACATGAAGAACACTCCCCATAGATAATTTGCTGAGATCACCAGCCACTATGTTGGCCTAACTCAAGTGGTATAAGACGCTCATGACGTAGTTTTTCACCACTCTAACTACCTTCTTTGATGCAGATTCAGGTCCTTCTGGTTGAACACATACGGTAGGCTTTTTTTATCAATAAAAATATACATGTGAACCCCATAAAGGTAGTGCATCGAAATCTTCATTGCAAATACTACCATTGCCAGCTTGAGATCATCAGTCAGATAGTTCTTCTTATGAACCTTGAGTTGTCTAGAGGCATAAGTTATTACCTTATGGTGCTACATCAGAAAAACCAAGGCCAACTATGGAGGCATCACAATAGACCACAAACCCATCTAAACCTTCTGACAGAGTCAGAACTGGGGCTGTAGTGAGTCGAGTCTTCAACTCCTGAAAACTTATCTCACATGCATCAGACCACCGAAACTTCACCTTCTTTTGAGTTAATCTGGTCAAAGAATAGGCAATAGAGGAAAACCCTTCTACAAACCATCTGTAATAACCAGCTAGACCCAAGAAACTCTTAATGTCTAATAGAGAAGTGGGTCTTGGCCAATCATTGACTGCTGCAATCTTTTGAAGATCTGCCTGAATGCCCTCACTGGAGACCACATGACCGAGAAATGCAACTGACTTCAGCTAGAACTCACACTAGCTAAATTTAACGAACAACTGGTGGTCCCTGAGAGTATGTAAAACTATTCTCGGATGGTTTACATGCTCTTCCTCTATTGTGGAGGAAACTAGAATATCATTTATAAATACAATAACAAACAAGTCTAGTTACGCCTTGAATACCCTATTCATCAGGTCCATAAAAGCTACAAGAGCATTGGTTAGTCCAAAATACATAACTACTAATTCATAGTGACCATACCGAGTTTTAAAGGCTGTCTTCGGAATGTCACATTCTCTGACCCTAAGCTGGTGGTATCCCGATCTAAGATCTACCTTGAAAAGATAACTAGCTCCCTGAAGTTGGTCAAATTAGTCATCAATACTAGGTAGAGGATATTTGTTCTTGACTGTAACCTTGTTTAGTTGATGATAGCCGATGAACATTCGGAGTGTACCATCTTTCTTTCGCACGAATAGGACTGTGGCCCATATGGAGAGATGTTGGGCCTAACGAAGTTCTTATCTAGAAGGTCTTTCAGCTGTTGCTTCAACTCCTTAAGCTCAGCTAGAGCCATTCTTAAAGAGGAATAGAGATGGGTTGGGTATCTGGAAGAAGGTCTATGTCGAAGTCTATTTCCAATTCGTGAGGGACTTTGGGAAATACTGCTAACGTTCTAACCATACTCTCTTTTTTCAAAGAATATGCACGGTCAAAGTACCAAAACAAGTAACCTGGACGAGTGTCCGGGTTGAATCCCACGAGGATTGGGGGATGATAGTGATTACTGTTGATTATAAAGTTGACTTTAGATTGCACCACTCAAAACAAACACAAATGAGAACCAATTGGGGGAAGTATCAATATGAAAGCGATTATCAAATCTAAAGTGGTTTAGTTCAAATAGCGAGGTTTACTAAAGTTATCAACAATGATGTGAAAATACTAGAGGTGGGGTGTAGGTGAGGGATTAATTAGATAAAGTCTTGCTAGATCATCTCACAAGTTCAACTAATGTGAATAACCTTAAGAAAATAGAGGTATTCCATGCTTTTCGGCTAATTTCATACCTCTAGCTAAAATTCTTTCGAATCTCTAGGCTCAATCAACTCAGCCCAATGTGATTTGGATTAATAGCTACACTATTTCTAGCTATTAGCCATCAAATTAAGAGTGAGAGCATGAATTTGACTGTTTCTAGCCAAAATTCACAATCTCCCAACCATACCCACTATTAGATTCTCTCCCAATATTTAATTCTTATTTTTCAAGCAACAATCAAGTAAGGAAACATAGACCCATATGAAAATCAATGGATCTTCAATTAATGATTGGAGAGAATCTAATAGATTCACAATTAGCTGAACATTGTTAAGATAATTTTAGCAATTCATACTCTAATTAAGAATCATCACCATCACCCACCTCTAGCTAATGATTTAGCTACTAATGATTAAGAATTTCACAAGCATATTTAATAATAGACTCATCAAATTCAATAATAAAAGTAGAAAAATCAATTTCACAATAATGGTCTTCAACAATGGTAGTCACTTACTATGGAGAAGAAGAAGAAGAAGTAAAGGAATAAATCTCAAGCCACCAATTACAATCTTCTACTCTTCTCTGCAAAAGGAATCTTTTAAAAAAGTGAAAATTACAATGAAAGCTGACTGATACTTTGTACTTCTCTTAGACTATATGTAGAAAGTAGGGTCTCTCTTTCCTCTTTTTTCATGCTGACTATTTTACCCTTGAGCATTGTCTCTTCATCGGCGGGGCACCGGCGATTCGCCAGTTCACACTCATGAACCTCCGTTGCTTTTTGTTGTGTCATTACTAAATTCTAGTCAGCTTCGGTGGCACGTCCGGTGTTTCACCCATCTCATTCCACGAACCAACGAGATTTTATCCCTCATTCCAGAAACTTGGCTAATGATTGGGTGATTGATCCGGCGACTCACCGTTGGCGATTCGTGTTTTACCGATGGTAGTTTTTCCTTTGAAATAGTGTTGATCGGCCTCTATCCGTGTTTCACCGATTTTCATCGGTGATATGCTGCTTTGCTCTCATTTCCATCTTTTTGCTCTAATTTTGCTCATTTTTATACATTTGGGCATCTGCATACAACAAAGACAAAAAGAGCATAAAATCCATATAATTCACTCAAGAACTAAGCAAAAACACAAGTTTTAGTGTCTAATGAGTTGGTAAATTACCAACTCATCAAACCCCCAAACTTAAATCAATGTTTGTCCTCAAGTAATGCAATTCTCGATCATTGAAAAAAGATTCCATTTCTGCACAACATTGAACATCACCAATTACCTACACTATGACACTCAAAGATGCTCACTAAATTAACTAAAAAGAGAGAAAAATACCCCAAATTACTAAGATAATGAAGATATTTCAATCAGCTACCACCTTCCATCAACAAGGCTCAAGTGAGGGAAACCCTTTAGTAAAATAAAGGCATTACTCATTCATGAAACACACATCGCATCTCTCATCATAATCAGTGCACCTTTAAAGCTTTCCTTAGAGTTTATACTGCCAATGCCCTATTCTCAAGTTAGTGTTCAAGTGCACTTGTGTCCTCAAAAAGGGATGATGCCACTCATCGAAATAATAATTCCTATTATTTTTGCCATGAAATCATTACACACTCACAAGGGATTGAATTGGGGAGATCATCACACTGACTCTACCAAAAGAAGTCTTCATGCATACTCTTGACCCATAGGCTTGCCCTTCTTGTAATTCGCCACTAATGTAGAGCAGTTGCAATCAAGATCATTTAGGATTTATGGGTTCTGATGTAGGCTCGAGTTAAGGATAGGATAAGAATTTGGTTGTAGTGACTATATCCTCCCTAATGCTTTTGGTGGACATACCTTCCATCAAATCTTTCCATCTGCTTCACCTTGTTTCACTTTTTCATTACTTCTGACTTTTGTTTCTCAATAACCTTCCTTATAATCCCTTTTATTTCACAACTAGCCTTACCACTTCAAAAGCAAGAACCAACTCATACAATTTTGAGTTTCTCATTTCGATTTATCTTTTATGAATTTTTACATTAATACGGTGCTACTTCAAACTGAAAGTCTTATTTTCCCCAGCACACCCCCAAACTTAGGATTTTGCCTCATTTTTCATTTCTTTCCTCACTCCCTTTTTCTTAGGCTTTCAACCTCATTTCATCATTATCTTATCACCAGCATTTAGGGAGAACGGATGCCAAAGAGGGATATCAAGAATGGTCTTAAGTCTTGTAATGTAGTTGCCAAAGAAAGGGTCTAAAACTCAACATTGGTTGACAAACGTTAATGCTCAAGGAGGGTGTATGGATGAAGTGGCTAAACAAAGGAAAGCCTAAGATCATATCCTTAATACAACTACGTCTAAGATTTCTCCTTGAATCACAATTGGCGCAAGTTCTAGACAAGAAGTCATACATGAGACTCATCAACAATTCCTCACCGCACAAGGCATCACCCTTAAAGGGTTCACAAGAGTCATTCTCACCACAATACTTTTAATTTCAGGACATCAAAGCAGGCAAACATCATAAGTCAAACAAATAATTTACAACATATAACAAAGAATACTATGCTACGGTGTCATCCTTGCTTATTATTTTTCATTTTCATGCCTTCATTTAAAGATCCCATAAAAAAAATTCCTATGCTGCCTCTCAAACCATCTTCACACAAGACTCAAAACAACATGGAATTTTCCCTTAAGAATGTCGCCACTCAATCCATAATCGAGAAAAGTCAACCCGGTTCGACAAATAATTAAAATAAAAGAATGCTCCTTGGGAAAGAACCACGGTCAAAAGAAAACCCTTAGAGTTTTAATTTCTATACTACTATATACAATGGCGCAAAAAAAGAACAAGACTTTGGGGTCATATCATTAAAAATTTTCAAGATATCATGCTCAAAACCAAAGACCCCATTTGGTCACTAAGTACCAATCACAAAAAGAAACAAAACCAATTAATTCATTCATTCAACCACAATAGCCCAACAAGGGCAATCATCAACCACAACAGCCCGACAAAGGCTGTACCTACTAAAACTCATATGATAAAATTAGAATTTCACAAGAAACAATCCTCCCCCATCAATAAAGCTCATCCCTCCCCCACTTTAGATCATACATTTTCCCTAATGTAAATATGAAAAAGGGAGAAGGGATAAGGAACTTCCTGAGTGGGTTACTCCTCTTCATCGGCAGCCTCTACCTCACCACCATCACCGCCATTGGCATTATCTAGACTAGAAAAATCATCTTCCAGCCCTTCAAACAAGTCATCAATTGGCCCCCAAACTGAGAATAGAGCAGTCAATGCAGCATCAAAAGCACTCATGTCGGGCACTTCGACTGAAGTCCGACTTTTCCACTCCTGCACCTCGGTTCGGAGGGACGTGACTACCCCTTCTGTTGTATCCACCCTCTTACATAAAGTGGTGACATTCTCATACAGTGATTTGAGCTCCTTCTTTATTGTTTTGGCAATGAGTTCCAGGAGGCTCTTAGCCAAACATTGAAGTTGGCTTTCATGCGAGTTTGTTATCTCCACAAGGTAATGGAGACCACTTGGCTGAGAAGATTGGGGAGGTGGAGAATCTCTTTGCTAAGGCATGTCACCCGATTCTTGGCCTAACGTGTCAGGATAGGGTACAATTTATTCTGGGGTGATTGGTGATTGGGCTGACCCGTGGGATAGGGCTTCTTCTTGAACACCGAAGGCTTGCAGGCACTTCCTTTTTACTGTCGGTGCCTCTGCATCTCTCTTCTGCTCAATGTCAATTACACCCGAAGCCACTGAAGGAGTTTCATCCAGGAATAGAGGCACCGTAGCTGCTGAGCAAAGCTAGAAAATTAAGACAGTATAAGGCATTGAGGTACTAGACGGCCTGGCCTTCCTCTCCATCTGTTGAGCAACAATTTCCTCGAAGTTAATGGGGACTCCCGTCATTATGCAGTAAATAAGAATGGCGGTTTCAAGACTGACCCTCTGCTCATTCTTTGAGGGGATGATCCGAGCACAAATAAAGTCGAGCCATAGCTTGGCCTCGAACTTCAAGTCATGGCAAGAGATTTCGCCACCCATATACGCCCACAAAGGATTGCCAACTACTATAATGTGGCCTACCCACATGAAGTGGTCCTTCATATCCGCCACCCTTTCCATGTACTCCGTAGCGGAGTCAATTTCATCTTCCCAGAACAACTCATTAATGACCGCCAGGGTTATGTCCACCTCCATTCCCCAGATCATCATGGATGGCAAGCAGGGGAAATCATCTACTTTGCCTCTATGTTGCGCACTCTCTTGGCGGGCTTGATAAGAGGCATAGAACTCGGTGACCAAGATGGGGTAGTATGTCTGCAAAGGGCTGGCAAATTCATGCCATTGGTTGTGGGTGAACTGCTCGGTGATGTTGGGGAAATCACCCCTCAATCCAGTCAAGTCAAACCACTTCTCCACGGTTATTGAGCGATCTTGGCAAATGACGTAGTTCTCTTTCATGTTTGGCACACAAAGGATTAGTGCTTCTTTGGTGTTGTTCCTTGGTTGAGTGGCCTTGGCTTTGCCCTTTCCCTTGCTAATTAAAGAAGCAGGGGCCTTTCCTTTTCCTTTGTTTCTTGTGGAAGACATGTTTTGTTTTTCTACAAGAGGTATGTTAGTGACAAGACACTGAAATAGAAATTAAAAGAAAAGAAACTAGTCTAAAGAAGAACTGAGAATCAAAGGAAAATCAATTAATCATTTAAATATCTAGTGGTACCGGTGGGAGACCGGCGGTTCGCAGAAGACAATTAGCGGACCGCCGACGCTTAACAGAACATTGGGGAAATTATGCAATTTTCAGTAATTCAAGCGGCGTCTCACTGATCTAGGTTCGCGAACCGTCGATGTAGCGCAAAATCCACTCAGTGACCAGGGCCAATTTCAGAGTGAACCGTTGCTCCATCTGCGTTTCGTCGAATCTGACCGGTGAATTGCCAGCCCTTGTCATCCCCAAATTTTCAACTCATTATTCATAGGTACCCATTAACACACAATCACCACAAACATATTACCAGCAACTCTACTCCATTCAAACACATATTCATGACGTTTATCCCTTAAGATTGGCGTCACCCAATCTATCCTCAGGCAAAACATTATGCTTTATGTAAATGGGTTAATCAGACATCACCCTTTTCATAATTTTAGCACAAAAGCACATATCCACTCCATTTAACAAGCAACAACAAAATTCAAGATTTCAACAAGGAATAGAAATGGAATATTACTCCTACAGAATCAGGTACTAATAATAAAATTAAAATAGGGGAAAGAGAAATGTTATCAAATTGGAAGGACACTTGCACACTCTGTTAACTTCAAAAAAAGAAAATAGCTCAGAATTGCAATGGCACCTTCAGATGAGTATAGAGTAGATGGTACGAGTGAAGTGATTGTGATAGTAAGATATGGATGGGTATTTATTGGTGTAGAGTGGGAATATGATAGCTCGAGGGGGAAAGTGGGTGTGTTGGTGGGAAGTTGGAAGGGGGAAAATAGAGAGGTTGAAAATGGAAGAATGTAGGGAATTGGGAATGTTGGGTAATCGAGAGACAAAAATGGAAAGAAAAATGTTGGAAAAAGGGAAGCTATGGGAATATTTGCAGAATAGGGTAGTTGGGTAGGTATTTGGGATTTTGTGGCCAATCTTTTTAGATTCCCCCTTCTTTTTTTCTTTTACTCAGTACGCGCCCTGACCGGCACTACACCAGTGGTTCGTTGATTCCATTCAACGGTTCATCATTATGCTGTATTTCACCTTGTATTGTGCCCAATGATCTGGTTCCAGCCTACGGTGCACTGACGGTTCGTGAATTGCATCTGTGTTCCGCCGATTATCCACTGAATCTGTGGCCTCGCTTCAAGTTCTCTACATCCAGTCAGGAACACACTGGTGGTCCATAACTAAGGTTCGGCGGTTCATCGGTGTCCCGCCGGTTCTCCAATTCAAACCTCAACTTTCTTCTTTGTGCTCTTTTTCTTCGGCGGTCCACGTTTCTGGAGCGGCGGCTTGCCGGTCTCTCCTCGTTTCTTCCTTCATGATTTGTTTCTCTCTTTACTCCTCATTTCTCAGAACCTACAAAGACACAAACAACAAAAACATGAATTAATTCATTAAAAACTTGGGTTGCCTCCAAGAAGCGCCTTAGTTAACGTCGTGGCATGACGTAGTCCTTTTCCAATTCTTCATTTCCAATGGGTCATCATCCAACTCCGTCTCCCTCAACTCCAATCCCTTATCCTCATCATCATTTTGTAATACTCCAACCACCTTGCATTCGGGTGGAGTTTCAGCTGATGGACACACTCTGAAGGTGTCCTCATTGCCAACCCAAAATTTTAACTCTCCAAGCTCCACATCTACCACGACTCTCCTGGTAGCCAACAAAGGTCTTCCCAAGATAATTGGAACTTCTACATCCATTTCACAATCCTAAATAACAAAATCAGCCGGTAGAATAAACTTGTCCACTCTCACCAGCACATCTTCTAGCACTCTCGCCAGTCTTTTAATGGACCTGTCTGCCATTAGCAGCCGGATCGATGTCAATTTCGTGCTTTTGAGGCCTAATTTCTTAAAAATGAGCAGGGGCATCAAATTCTATGCTGGCGCCGAGATCCAATAGAGCCTTCTTGAACACATAAATCCCAATTGTGCATGGAATGGTAAAAGCTCTGGGATCTTCCCTTTTGGGGCAAGGTTACTCATCATTACCGCACTACAATGGTATGTCTTCTCTTCCTTTCCAGCATCAACCACCTTCTTTTTTTTTAACAAATCTTTCATAAACTTAGCATAACTGGGAATTTGGATCAAAGCGTCCACTAATGGTATATTTATGGATCACTTGCTAAACATGTCAACAAACTTCTTAAATTGATCCTTCTTTTTCTTGGTAAGTCGTTGTGGATACGGTGGTGGGGTTCTTGATTCAACTCTATCATCACTTGGGGCCTTCATGCTCGCCTCTTCATCGTTAACTTGAATGAGGATCTCATCATCCTTATCCCCTGTTTCTTCCACAACAACTTATTCATTGTCCAGAGTCATTGGCATTTTATCAACCTTATCTTCATCAACTACTTTCAGGTCCTCCGCCTTTCTAGGCTTCCCCATGGTATCTCTAATCACCTTGCCACTTCTAGTGACAATAGCCATACATTGACCATCTTTCTTCGGATTAGGCATTGTGTCACTAGGTAGTGTTCCCTTCATCCTCGGGTTCATTTGAGCCGATAGGTAACTCATTTGGGCTTCTAAATGCTTGATGGATGTCGAGTGTGAACTCACAGTTTGAGCAAGGTTAGACACCTTCCCTATTAATTCCTTCACCATACTTTCGATCGACTCCACTTTCTTCAAAATTCTTGATAGCATTTCTTTGAGTTTTGAGCTACCTGCATCACTTACCCCTGGCTAATTTTAAGGATTACCAACCTTAGGAGGTGGAATATATGGATTTGAACTTCAATGATAATGATTACCTTCTTGTTTTGGTTCTCTATTGCTCCATCTCTCATTTCTTTTAGGCCATCCTTGCTGCTCACAATTCCTCCATCCTTGGTTATCATCCCTTGGGCGTCACAGGCCTTGGTTTGCTCCTTGGAAGCCAGGTCCAGGGCCTCCCATTCGGTTACCCATATATTGGCATTCTTCGTCATATCTTGGTGGTGAAGACTCCCTTTCATATTGTAGGGGACCTTGCATTCCCATGGCGTTTACTATCTTTCGACCTGCTCCCATCACATGTTTGGTCATCTATTCTAATCGTGTCACCATCTTGGAAAAAGTCTCATCTTGCTCATCATCCCTTTTTCGCAACTCCGCCGCCAATGCACTTGAGTTGATCTCATGAGTGGACACATTTGTCTCCCTTGTGTTCCAAGCCCTGTTGGTTTTTGTCATTCCGTCAAGGAGAGCTTTGGCCAACCCATATGTTTGGTCCATGATAGAACCACCAGCTAAGTTATTGGAAACAGATTTTTTTAATTGAATTAAGCGCCCTATAGAAGCTTTGTAGAAGTACCCCATCCGGCAATCCATGGTTCGGGCAAAGAGCAACTTTCTTCTTAAACCTCAACCATGCCTCGTGTAAAGGCTCTCCAGGTTCTTGTCTGAAATTTGTAATATCATCCCTCAGCTGAAGCATCTTTGATGGAGGGAAAAAACGGTCCAAAAAGGCTTCCGTTAACTCTTTCCATGAAGTAATACATCCCGGAGGGAGTTCTTCTAGCCAAATCGTCGCCTCCCCTGTCAATGAAAAGGTAAAGAGTCTCAACCTGATGGACTCTTGACTGATGTTGGTGATATTGAATGGTTGGAAAATTTCCAAGAAGTTCCTCAGATGTTGATTCGCATATTCACTTGGCTTTTCGCCAAAGAGCCCCTTCATTTGTAATAAGTGCAACATAGTGCTTGTGACATGAAAAACTACATTTCCTACCATAGGTGGTAGGTGAATAGCTCTTGCCACTTCTAGCATTACTGGATTTCTCAAGTTCCATACCGTCGATCGAGCTATCCCTTCTGGCGAGTGATGGCTCATGTGGTTATGAAATCCTAACAACACAGTAAACACACTTTAAGTAGCTTTGATGCAAAACTATTTAAATTGAACAATCAATCACAAGATTATCATACACCAGTGCCTGGCAAAGACGCCGTTTTTGATAACATCCAAATACATTCTTCTTTTACGAAGGGGCATAAACGGTTGCTGCTCAAAACAAATATTCCTGATGGATGTCGAGGTCGAATCCCACAGAGAATTAGTCGATAATTCAAAAGTTGTAAACTAATTCAAACTAGAACGCATAATTGTTCAACATTTGAAAAGTAAAATTTGGGGAAATAAAAAGGAAAAACTTAACTAACTAATTCTAAACTAAAACTAATTGGGGGGAATTCCAATTGAAGTAATCACAAGTGAGAGGCTAGGGACATTCTATGGGTGAGATCACAATTAAAACGGGAATTTCTTCAATGCCTTAGACTCAAGTGTAAATAATCTCGAGAAGTAGGTAGTCTCAGCTTCTCAGCCTATTGACTACCCCTTAATAGAGTTTTCTCAAAATCTAGCTACAATTTAGCTTAACCGGAATTGATCTGGATTAGCAACTACACTATTCTTAGCTATTAGTTTCCAATTAGGACTGAGGATGTAATTTCAACTATTTCTAGCTTAATTTTACAATCTCTTATCCATGCCCACTACTAGATTCGTTTCTAATACTTAATTATTATCTCCCGAGCAACAATCAAGAAAGGATAGATAGACACATATCATCATCAATGAATCTCCATTAAGAGATTGAAGAAAATCTATTAGATTTATGTTCAGTGCTGTAGTGACTACACGCAAGTGCACGTGGTCGAACAAGTAGTAAAGTGGCTTATGTAAAGCCAAGTATCGATCCCACAGGGACTGAACTACGGTATTAATTAGCTTAAACGTCAGTGAACTATGTCATTATGAATGCAGACAACCAATTAAACAATATTTTGAGAGTTAAGTTTGCTAAGTAATAAAAATCTAAGTTAAGATTATAATTTGAGTCTGAACAATAGTAATGAGCGAGCTGAGGTTAAAACAAACATGCAGGGAAGTAATTTATCAATTCAATTCAGCTAATCTTTTCTTCGGTTGCTAGTCAAGAATTATTGCCTATGGATTGGATCTTTCGACTCCTATCCAATTAAGAATCATGAAACCTTAATCTACATTTCTGTGATAAAAGAATTTCACGCTCTAGCCATACAATAACAATTCCTTAATTGACTAATAAGACTTTCAGATATATTTCTATTCTGAATGTGAATCAATTCTCAATTCTTTAAACTAAGAAGAGATCATATCCTACCAATTCACATCTTTCCAATTTCTTTCCTTTTGAAAATCAAAATTGGATTTCTAGATATACATTAACATTGGCCAAACATTAATGCAGTAAAAACAAGAATTGATCGAACAACCATTGAAGAAAAGATGAAAATTGAATTGAACAACAATTACATTCCACTACAATTGTTCTTAACCTTAGCAAGAAGTGAATTAGCCACTCATTTGTGGATTAAACATCATCAAATAAGTAGAATTTATACAAACAATTGAGATAAAAGAGAAAGAGATAGAGAAGAACCCTAGAATTTTCGTCCTCTCAACTACCTGTAACCCACGTTCTTGCTCAACCAAGTCAGAATGTTTAAAATAAAACCTAAGTGTGCTATTTATACTCTTGAGAATTTTTCCCGAAATAACAAGCAACGTGGAACGGAGTGTATCGCGGAGCACTCCCTCCGTGCCACGGGTGTATCACGGACCCTCACTGGAAGTCGGCTCCTCAGCAATTTCACCTCAGCGTGGCACGACTTGCATCGCGGAGCTTTGCCTCCGTGCCATGGTGCTATCGCGCACCTTCACTGGAAATTGATGTTCCAGGTAATTATACTCAACGTGACACGGAGTGCATCACGGAGCACTGCCTCCGTGTCACGGAGGTAACGCGAACCTCCATTGGAAATTGCCAAAATTATTTCATCCGAGGCAGAATGCCTCTGCAATGGCAGCGTGACACGGCTCCATCGCGGAGCCCTTATTTTGCTGCTCTCCCTTGTCATTTTCCACTCCTTGTTTCCAAGTTCATTCCCAATCTTCACCAACATGTATATTAGCTTCCAAAATTTCCTTTTACCTGAAAAACAACACTAATCATGTTGGTTAGTATACATTCACATTTAACTAAAAATCACATGAGAATGTACACATAACGATAGATAAACAAGTCAAAATGAAGCATTTGAGTATCACTTGGGCGTGCAATTCTTCCCAAGATCACTTACCCCATACTTAAAACCTTGTTCGTCCTAAAACAATACTCTTACATCTCATGCAATTGACACCCACGCATAACTACTTTTGCTCGACAATTCATGCTATGGCTATACCGATTATTTAATATAGCAAATCATCAAGAAAACATGCATGGTCTCATCAATACAATGAAGTACACAACATTAAGATCTCCTATGCTCAAGAATCAATTCTCAATCTTGGAAAACTCTTGCAAATCAACTGATCAAGACATCCGACATGAAATTTAATCTCTCGTCAAGCATGTGCCCTCACAACACAAGAGAATTACCCCATTTGCCATCACATGCTTTCTAGAGCACTACATGTAGGGGTATATGAATACGATTTCTCTCTCTCTCCCAAATAATTCACATGCATCATGTCATGAACCATAGGCTTGCCTCTAGTGTATTACTCCACTCATGTAAGGACACGTGATGTAAGATCACGTAGGACTTGACGGGTTGTAATGTAAGCTAAGGAACTAGTAAATACTGGGCTAACCAATAATAGCAACTAGCTTCCTTAAGCGTTTTTCAATACATCCTACCATTATTATGGGCATTGTTTCTTCCTTCATCCTCTCATTCTTGAAATTTTTTCTTTGCTTTTGTTCCCATTTCTTTAAGCACACTCGACTTACTAGCAAAGATTAGTTATACATTTTTATTTTATTTAATTTCAGCAAGTGCACCTTTGACCTTTCTTTAACTTTCACAACTTCCTCTTTTCCTTCCGTTTCACAATTCTCACTCCTTTACACCATGGGAAAATTGTTTTTCTTGAGCGCTTAAGAGTTTTGGATCAAATTCGCGGCTAATGAAAAGAAGGGATTAAGCTCGGTTTGTACCTTTTCAAAGAAAAGAAAAGAAAAATAGGCTAAAGGCTCAATGGGGATAACTGGGATGCACATTCAAGGTAGGTATGATAATGTAGAAACTTTCGGTTTAATCAAAGAAATGCCTACATCCTTTCCTACAATACACATCCTTCATTTCGTTTAGTACACACACCAGGAAAGTTCTAGACACTTCACAATAGCATGGAATAATTGAAACCTCACCTCACACTCATTGCACATGCTCAACTCAAGACATATTCACAGACTCTTCAATCAGCTAATTACAAGAATTCACTATTAAGCCTCGATCACACCGAAACGAATTCTATGGCCTAGGTATCTCAACATGTTTACACATTTGCATGCTTTCATACGAATCACCTTTGCATCTTAATATCATGTACAACACGTAACAAGAACTCCGAACCATACAGTAGCGACACATTTGGGAAACAAACAAAAGAAAGAAAAAAAACTACTTCTATCAACTACGTTTCCCTTAAGACGGTCGTCATCCATCCATCATAGGGAACAGTCACTATCTACGACTTCGGTTCAATGGGACTATTCTCGGTAAAAGCACCGAAAACAAAGGCCGAGAAACCCAACATAAAAAATTTCAAAAAATTCAATAGAAAAGATAAAACTTTTAATTTGAACAATATTTACACTACACAACACAACAGTAGCTCGACACAACACACAGCAACTCAACATTCGTTTCAACACCAACTTAATTATAGAACACACAACACAGAGTCACAAGGTCACATTTTGCACAAGCACAACAACAAAAAAAACATAAACAAAAACAAAGCAGCTAGCACCTAACTACTCCCACCCCACACTTAAATCGAACACTGTCCCCAGTGTTCACATAATTTCACATATCACAAAGGTTGTGTGGTGAAACTCCCTAATCAATCGAAGTATTCAACTTCTTCATCAAGTGTCGTTGCTTCGTCTCCCATATCTGAATCGCCCCCGCCGTCCTCGTCTGACTCAACATCTGAGTCCTCCCGGTGTGTCTCCTCATTGATGGGGACATCGTCATCTACGGGCTCCACAAATGCGGGCCCTACTCTGCATAGAGCCCAGGCATTCTCGCTGAATGGGTAATCCAATTCGAGCTTCCAAAGCTCATCCTCTGTTTCTGGCCTCCCGCCTATGCGCAGCTGTAACATCTGCATCCTGTACATGCGGGCCATATACTGGTCGTCCCAAGCATGTCGCTCGGCTAGTGTGAGCACCGGCCCATAAGTAGTGTTAGGTGCCTTGGTTTTGGTGACATCCAAGGCACGCCTGTCAATCTATGGGATGTAATCCAGGGCCTCCTCCTCAATATCATGGCCCCTTAGGAATGTGGTAAGCAAACCACTGAACCCCGTATCTATGCCCCTGATGCAGTTGGGCTTTCTTCATGGAGGAGATAATTACCGCCCCAACATTGATCTCCAGCACTTTCATCAGGGCATACACCAAGCACACTCTATCCCAGGTGACATCTGTCATGTGCACCCCCGGGATCAAGCAGGAACACACAATTTTCAGCCAAATTCGTGCTTCCAGTTCATCTGAAAGTAGGGCAATGTCTAATGGTAGCCCCTCTCCTTGTGCCTACTCCACCTTGCTATCGATCAAGCTCCACATAGGGTGCGTCTGATGTCCGCATAGGGTGGAGTGATGTTCAGCTGCCTAAGGACATGAGCGTCTATGTCCTGCGCCCCCAGGATTGCATTCACATGATGGGGCTCAAAAGTGACAACCTGCCCCCTGATTTTGAAAGTGTGACTGAGTAGGGTCGGGTTCCAATTGGCATAGAACTCCAGGATAACATGGAGATTGCACTCCCTAGGCTCTTCGAAGATGAAGTTCAGCCCAGCGGTGTCAATCCGGTGTAAAATCCGCGGGAATTCCTTTGCCAGCGGCTCCCGTGCTATCTTCTCCTCTGGGGAGTATTTGGTTTCTTTGTGTTTCGCATACCACTTCTTCCCTTCATAAGTCACCCATCAGGTTTCGTATTGTCGGTGTTGGCCTCGCGGAACCGCTGGTGCTGCTGGAACTGCTGTTCCCAATCTCACCCTTTTTCTATTGGCGCCCGATGTGGATGCGCCCTTGCCCTTGTCTTGTCGGCCTGACATTATTTCTGTACATTCAAACAGACAGTCCCAATGTTATTCAAGTCATATTTAGCTTCAACTAAGGTTGGGTTTAATTGGGTCCGCAGCTCGACGTCATTCATTGCTCAATCATCCTCTAGAGTGTTGGACGTCTTCTCTCCAATAACGTCCTCACCCCAATAATTCTTACATCTTTGCCCATTCACCAAAAATGTGGCACTTCTATCTTCTTGCCACAACTCCAGTACCCCGTGCGGGGTCATTCTCACCACTTCAAATGGCCCTGACCATTTGGACCGCAACTTGCCTGGAAAAAGCTTTAGTCTCAAATTAAATAGCAACACCTTTTGCCCTGTCTCAAAGATCCGATGCACCATATGCCTATCGTGCCACTTCTTCATTTTCTCCTTGTAGCATTTAGCACTTTCATAAGCATGCCAACGAAACTCATCAAGTTCGCTGAGTTGCATCATCCTCTTCTTCTCTGCTAGCTCCGAATCCATGTTCAATTTCCTTACGGACCAAAAAGCTCGATGTTCTAGCTCCACAGGCAGATGACACGCCTTTCCATAGACCAATCTGTACGGAGAAGTCCCAATGGGTGTCTTGTACGCAGTTCTATAAGCCCACAACGCATCGTCGAGTTTTCTTGACCAATCAATTTGTTGTGCATTCACTGTTTTCTGTAGAATCTGCTTGATTTCTCTGTTCTACACCTCCACTTGTCCACTAGTTTGGGGATGATATGTTTTTGCTACCTTGTGGCGCACCCCATACTTAGCTAGAAAATTCTTGAAACTTGCATTTACAAAATGAGCCCCTCCATCACTGATAATGGCTCAGGGTGTCCCGAACCTGGTGAAGATATGCTTTTTCACAAATTTTGTTACCGCCTTGTTGTCATTCCTGGGGCAAGCTGTTTCTTCAACCCACTTTGATACATAATCAATGGCTACCAAGATGTAACGATTACCAAATGACGGTGGGAACGGGCCCATGAAATCTATTCCCCATACATCAGAGATCTCCACTTCTAATATCTGCTGCAGTGACATCGCCTGCTTTCTACCAATTGTGCCTCTTCTTTGACATCTATCACACATTTTTACATATGCCATAGTCTCTAAGTGTAGGCCAAAAGAAACCTGACTGTAGCACCTTGTGCGCTGTCCGCTGGCCTCCGTGGTGCCCTCCATACAATGATGAGTGACAACTCCTCAATACTTCTATAATCTGGCTCTCTGGAATGCATCTTCTCATCACCTGATCCGGTCCCTGCTTAAACAAGTACGGCTCATCCCAAATGTAATACCTGCAATCATGTCTCAACTTCTTCCTCTACTAAGCCGTAGCATCCAGTGGATAGACTCCACTTACCAGCAAATTCACAATGTCTGCATACCAAGGGATTTCAACTTCCCTTATTGCCAAGAGCTGCTCATCTGGGAACTCCTCTTTGATGTTGTCACCTTCCTTCACATGCAACCGGCTTTCCAATCGCGATAGGTGATCTGCCACTTGATTCTCGCTCCCCTTTCTGTCCTGAATCTCTAGGTCAAACTCTTGTAACAACAAGATCCATCTAATCAGCCTGGACTTTGCATCCTTCTTGTTAAACAGATACCGAATAGCTGCATGATCGGTATACACCACTACTTTAGAACCCACCAAGTAGGACCTGAATATATCAAACGCGAACACCAATGCTAGCATCTCTTTTTCAGTGACTGTATAATTGGCTTAGGCTGCGTCAAGTGTTTTGCTTGCATAATGAATGGAATGAAAAATTCTATTCCTCCGCTGCCCCAATACAGCTCCTACAGCCACATCGCTTGCATCACACATTAATTCAAACGGTTGCTCCCAATCCGGAGAAATGAGAAAGGTGCTTCTATCAACTTCTGTTTCAACTCCTCGAATGCTTTAACACCATCCTCATCAAACTCAAACTTCACCTCTTTTTCTAGCAACCTGCATATTGGTCTAGAAATTTTAGAGAAGTTCTTGATGAACCATTTGTAGAACCCTGTATGTATGAGAAAACTGCGAACACCCTTCACTGACACAGGTGGTGGTAGCTTTTCAATCACTTCGATCTTTGCACGATCTACTTCCAACCCCTTGAAAGACATCTTATGGCTAAGGACGATACCCTCCTTGACTAAAAATGACATTTCTCCCAGTTGAGTACAAGGTTGGAGTCTTCACAACGAGCTAGCACCCTGTCAAGATTCTGCAAACATGCAACAAACGAATTACCGAAAATAGAAAAATCATCCATAAATACCTCGACGAAATCTTCCACCATATCATGAAAGATCGCTATCATGCATCTCTGGAATGTGGTGGGTGCATTGCATAAACCAAATGGCATCCGCCTGAAAGCATATGTCCCATAAGGACATGTGAAAGTGGTCTTCTCCTGGTCCTCCGGTGCTATGGCTATTTGGTTATAGCCAGAATATCCATCAAGGAAATAATAGTATTCTTGACCTACCAACCTGTCCAATATCTGATCAATAAATGGGATAGGATAATGATCTTTCCTCGTGGCCTGATTGAGCTTTCTGTAGTCCATGAAAATTCGCCAGCCTGTGATTGTGCGTGTAGGGATCAGCTCATTCTTCTCGTTGGTGACCACGATCATCCCTCCTTTCTTTGGGACACACTGAACGGGACTGACCCATTCACTATCTGAAATGGGATAGACCACACCTGCATCAAGCCACTTGATCACTTAATTCCTAACCACATCCTTCATCACCGGATTCAACCTCCGCTGATGTTGTACAGTTGGCTTTGCTCCTTCCTCCATAAAAATTCTGTGCATGCAAAAGGCTGGGTTGATCCCCCTAATGTCTGGCATTTGCCAGCCCATGCTTTCTTTCGCCTCTTGAGAACCACCAATGCATCCTTTACCTGTGCCTCTGTTAGTTCTGCGGAGATGATGACTTGCAAGGTGTCATCTTCCCCCAAAAATACATATTTCAAATGTGGAGGCAATGTCTTCAACTCCAGTTTTGGTGCTTCCTCAATAGATGATTTTGGCAATGGTTCCAAGGACCTCATCAATGGCTGAAAGTCTTGCTTCCTGAGATACCATTTTGGTTCATTCAACATTTTCACCATCTCATAAGTATTCCCATCTCCGAAATGATCGGAGCCCATCAAAGCTCTCTCCAATGGATCTTGAGAATCAACAATCTAAAGAATTTCTTCCTTGTTTAGCACATTGATTGCTGATAGCTCCTCATAAATGGCCGGAAGCTTCATGGCCTTATACACATCAAACACCTCCACTTTATCATGTGCTCGCATGGTTAGCTGCACCGCAGTTACATCAATCAACGCTCTCCCAGTTTCCAAGAAAGGACGACCCAAAATAAATGGGACTTCCAATCTGGCTCAAAATCCAATATAATAAAATCTACCGGGAAAATGAGGGAGCCCACTTGACTAGCACGTCCTCCACAATACCATCTGGTCGGGCCAAAGAATGGTCTGCTAACTGCAAGATCACTGTAGTTGGTCTAGGACTGCCCAGCCCCAACTTCTTGAACACTGATGTCAGCATCAAGTTTATGCTCGCCCCCAAATCACATAGTCCGCGAGCTCGGATACTTTGCCCGATTGTCATCTGAATGGTAAAGCTCCCAGGGTCCTTGAGCTTTGTTGGCAACCTATTTTGTATCCGGGAAGTGCACTCCTCAGTAAACGCAACCGTAGCATACTCCGCCAATCTGCTTTTGTTTGCTACGATGTCCTTGATATACTTTGCATATTTCGGCACTCCCTACAAAACATCAACCAAAGGTAAATTAATGTGTACCTGTTTCAGCACCTCCATGAAATTTTTAAAGCAAGCTTCCTCCTTGTGCTTCTTTAATCTTTGAGGGAATGGGGGTGGTGGTCTTTTTGCTTCGGCTGCCTTCTCCTTCCCCTTCTCATCATCATGTTCCCTATCTTTTTCCACTACTCCTGATTGTTGAGGTGGTCTTTCTAGCTCCACCTCCTTGAGTTGTAATCCACTCCTTGGGGTCACTGCATTGACCTTCTTGGGATTTGGGTTAGTGTCACTTGGTATTCCTCCTCTGGGCCTGGTGTTTTGAGCTCCAGGTAGTTGTCCCAACTGGTACTCCAACGCCTTTGTAGCTAACTGCTAATTTTTCATGTCTGCCGCTAATTTCACATAATCAGCCTGCATTTGCGCTTGGTTAGCTATCATTGTTTTGAACATTTCCTCAATGGTGTTGGGTGGTGGAGGAGGTGCATTGTTTCCTCTGTATTGAGACTGATAATTCTGATGCCCCCCTTGATTTTTCTGCACACCCTGATTCGAACATTGCCCTTGATGGCTATTACTACCCCAAGAGAAATTCGGATGATTCCTCCAATTTGAGTTTTTATTGTTGCCATACTGTTGGTTATTATTTCTCTGGACGTTACCAACAAAGTTTACTGAATCTGGATTTGCACCACAACACTCAGCTGAGTGTTCATTACTCCCACATACTTCACACCATACCTGCTGCACTGCATTTACTGGGGCTTGTGCTTGATTCAAGCTCATACTGTTGAAGTGGGTGTTGAGTTGATTTTGCAACGCAGCTATCTATGCAGCGATAGTTGTAAAACCATCCACCTAAAAGACTCCTTTCGCTTTCCTTGTTCCTCCTCTTGAAGAGTCCGCATTCCATTCTGGATTTCCCTGTGAAATACGATTTAAAAAAGTATAAAGCTCCTCATAAGTCTTTTCTAATGCCTGTCCCCCAGCTGCTAAGTCTAGCAAAATTTTTGTATGTGTCTCCAAACCCTCTATGAAAGTATGCACCAGCACATCGTTGGACTGGTGATGGTGAGGAAAATCCCTTAACATCAATTTAAACCTTTCCCAAGCTTGATACAGATTCTCACCCTCTCTTTGTTTAAAACTTAGAATCTGACTTCTAAGTCTTGCTGTTTTCCCAGATGGAAAGAATCCTATCAAAAACTTTCTCGCAAGATCATCCCAAGTGGTGATAGAGTTAGGTGGTTCAGCTTTCAACCACCTCTTCGCTTCCCCCAATAATGAAAATGGGAATAATGTAAGCCTCACGTAGTCGGATGATACTCCAGCGGCAATGTAAGTGTCACTTATCTCCAAAAAGTTTTGGAGATGTTGTTGTGGATCTTCATGAGGGAGACCTGTGAATTGCCCGCTGGTGTGCAACAACTGCACCATGTTCTGTTTAAGCTCAAACCTCCCTCCTGGCTCTGGTCTGTGAATACTAGATGTAACATTGTTAGCATGTGGGATTTCCACTTCGCGAACCGGCCTTGCTGCCATTTCCTCGGGCACAAAAACTGCCCTCACAAGTGGTGGATTCTGTTGTTGCTCCAGAATTGCTTGTCTTAGCAACTGTAGCTTCTTCTCTAGAGCTTCTCTTCTTTGATGATGAAATTGTCTTTCCGGCTCTATATATGAATCCATCAACTCCTTATCTCTTGCCAGCGTTCAGAAGAATTCAATATCTGCAAGAGAAAGGCTAAGATCAAGTTGTCAGCACTTATATAGAATTTGTAAACTAACACTAAGAAAATAATTTTACCAATGGCCAGTCCCCGGCAACGGCGCCAAAAACTTGTTCGGTGCTGTAGTGACTACACGCAAGTGCACATGGTCGAACAAGTAGTAAAGTGGCTTATGTAAAGCCAAGTATCGATCCCACAAGGACTGAACTACGGTACTAATTAGCTTAAACGTCAGTGAACTATGTCTTTATGAATGCAGATAACCAATTAAACAATATTTTGAGAGTTAAGTTTGCTAAGTAATAAAAATCTAAGTTAAGATTATAATTTGAGTCTGAACAATAGTAATGAGCGAGCTGAGGTTAAAACAAGCATGCGGGGAAGTAATTTATCAATTCAATTCAGCTAATCTTTTCTTCGGTTGCTAGTCAAGATTTATTACCTATGGGTTGGATCTTTCGACTCCTATCCAATTAAGAATCATGAAACCTTAATCTACATTTCTGTGATAAAAGAATTTCATGCTCTAGCCATACAATACCGATTCCTTAATTGACTAATAAGACTTTCAGATATACTTCTATTCTGAATGTAAATCAATTCTCAATTCTCTAAACTAAGAAGAGATCATATCCTACCAATTCACATCTTTCCAATTTCTTTCCTTTTGAAAATCAAAATTGGATTTCTAGATATACATTAACATTGGCCAAACATTAATGCAGTAAAAACAAGAATTGATAGAACAACCATTGAAGAAACGATGAAAACTGAATTGAACAACAATTACACTCCACTACAATTGTTCTTAACCTCAGCAAGAAGTAAATTAGCCACTCATTTATGGATTAAACATCATCAAATAAGTAGAATTCATACAAACAATTGAGATAAAAGAGAAAGAGATAGAGAAGAACCCTAGAATTTTCATCCTCTCCACTGCCTGTAACCCACGTTCTTGCTCAACCAAGTCAAAATATTTAAAATAAAACCTAAGTGTGTTATTTATACTCTTGAGAATTTTTCCCGGAATAACAAAACATGTGGCACGGAGTGTATCGCGGAGCACTCCCTCCATGCCACGGGGTAATCGCGGACCCTCACTGGAAGTCGGCTCCTTAGCAATTTCACCTCAGTGTGGCATGGATTGCATCGCGGAGCTTTGCCTCCGTGCCACGGTGCTATCGTGCACCTTCACTGGAACTTGATGTTCCAGGTAATTTTACTCAATGTGACACGGAGTGCATCACGGAGCACTGCCTCCGTGTCACGGAGGTAACGCAAATCTCCACTAGAAATTGCTAAAATTATTTCATCCATGGCAGAATGCCTCCGCGATGGCAACGTGACACGGCTCCATCGCGGAGCCCTTATTTTGCTGCTCTCCCTTGTCATTTTCCACTCCTTGTTTCCAAGTTCATTCCCGATCTTCACCAACATGTATATTAGTTTCCAAAATTTCCTTTTACCTGCAAAACAACACTAATCATGTTGGTTAGTATAAATTCACATTTAACTAAAAATCACATGAGAATGTACACATAACGATAGATAAACAAGTCAAAACGAAGAATTTGAGTATCACTTGGGCATGCTATTCTGCCCAAGATCAATTTACACTTAATTGAATAATATGAAGATGCATCTAGCAATACCCATCTATAATTCAATTAGAATCCAAGAGCAATTTATCAATATCCCAATCAAATTAACAAACCTGCCATGAATATACTTCTAAATAGCAAATTATAAAGCATACTTAAAGGTAGAGAGAAGATACATGTAATGCCTCAGAAACTCAAAATCAATATCCGGGACTTAAATCAGAAAATCTTGAAACTGCAGAAATGTTGCAGTTGACAAAATCACTCATGGTCAGACCTGAGTTGAGAAAATATTGTATTGTCCAACATACTTCAACAAGGGGGAAATGAGTCGTGGTCCCCAGTAATGACTCATTACATTCCCTGTTACCAGCCCCAGTTAATTTTTAGCCAGTGTACCTGACGGGCGTGACCATGAGTCGTGGTCAGTCACCATGACCCGTTAGGGCCACCTAGCAGTTTTCCCTAGCGATTTTCTAAGGGTTATTTAGTAATTACCTACCCTTCCAAGCTTTAAACTACATTGTTTTAACATTAATTTCAGACGTTTTAGTGAGGGTAATGGGTTCTCTTCCTCATTCCTACTCAAACCCTCTAGAAATAGAACGTTGACTTCTCTCTCAGAGTATTTCAAAGCAAGAGCTAGGGAGGATCTTTCCTCTTTGATTCTTAGAGATTTCTCCAAGTTTCTTCATCAGGTATGTGGGAATTCAATAAGGGAATTGTCCTTCCCTTGTATCCACCAATTTCCTCCCATATTTCCCCTATCAGTTTAGCCCTAAGATTTTTGAATAACCAGAGAATTTCATATTGGTTTTCATTAATTTCAATTGGGTTATTATCCATGTTTATTATTCATATAATCTCCATCAATTTGTAGATATATTGTTGTTGTTCTGTCCAAGATAATTTACAGCCCTAAATTTTTTAGTATAGATTATTGCGTATTAAATTTTGTCTATTTTTAAGAAGTATATTGTGGGATGATTTTCCTAGAAATTTCTGTTGTAAATATTTGTTGAGTAATTACTCCACTACTGAGAATGATTTAGCCCTACTAGATGAGATTCCTGTAATTGTTGGAACTTCACTATATTATGAAATTGTTTGTGTTGTCGGAATGAATGAGCTCTCTATTAGCTGCTTAGTAGTCTAGTGAATTAAAACATAGAACTTTCTCTTTTAGAACTATTCAAAAAGTGTCAACTGATCAGTTTGACTTCAGTCTTCTTTCGAGGTGTCAGTGGTGCCTCTCAGTTATTAGAATCAAACTTAGATTATAGTTATTTGGTCCATTAGGTGGTCATGACATTCTAATTATGTAGCTATGACCAGCCTCGGAACTCTAGTTTAGTTACAGAATGTTCTTAGACGGTTACGACTCTTCTAGATAAGTAGCTCTTACCATTCTAGAACCCAGTTTCAATATCTGGTTTGATAAGACTCTCAGGATACTTTCAGTTATATGTCCCTAACTAGTCTTGGACCCCAGTTTCAAGCTATCAGCCTAGTAGTTCAGTTTAGGTGTTCCAGTGGGAGAAGGACTTCGCACCAAGCGGACCGGGGTTCCAGCACACCCAGGTTCCCATAACTACATTGTCAGCGTAGGATTACAGATACAGATTATTGAACTGATTTGGCCCCATACTCTTATGATCACCCAGTTCATGCCTTTATACCCTGGCAAGGTATATTGGGTCCTACTGGTGGAGTGGATACATCAGACTCCACGTCTAGCTCACGTGGTTATATGTCGATTAAAGACTCTCCCACTAGTCAATCCAGTCTAGTTTCAGATCTATCAGTTCAATTCAGTTCAGTGCAGTATTTCAGATGCAGTACTACAGATTCAGGGCATGTCTTTGACCACTAGATAGGGTCATTTTGACCATCTCAAATACTTTAGATTATTTCAGTTCAGATAATTAGTGGGTCACTGAATGTCTTCCCAGTTCAATCATTTACATCTATCAGTATATTCCTCTCACATACTTAGTACATTCAAAGTACTGACGCATATTTTTATGTTGTATCATTTCATGATACAGCTGCAGGTTCCCAGACTCAGCATCGTTAGCCGTTGTGATCCAGATCCTCTTCCGCTGAAACCGAAGTGTGAGTCCTCATCATTCGAGGACCTTGTTTTATTTTCTTTCAGTTGAGTTATTGTTTTAGTTAGACTTAGAGTTAGCTGGGGGCTTCTCCCAGCAACTCCTCAATAGATGGCTTTCAGACCAAACTTGATTTTCAGAGTTATTATTTTCTTACTTTAAATTCTTTAGTTTCAGTCTTTACATTTTTTTAAAATGCTTTTATTTGATTATTTTAAATTTCCGTTGTGCATGATTACTCAGGATACTAGTGGATGATAGAACAGGGGTTGACTTGAGGTCACTTGTGGCTTCAAGTACCGTGTTTCATCCAGGGTGTGGGCTCGGGCGTGACAAACTTGGTATCAGATCCCTAGGTTTAGAGTATCCTTGAAAAGTATGAACGCCGCATCGAGTAGAGTCCTTTTCGTGAGTGTGAAGCATGCCACACTTAGAAGAGGAGGCTACGAGATGTTATTAGGAAAATTCCCTTCTGATCATATTCTTTATCGTGCATTAAAGTTCAATTCCAAAAGTGTCCCTCTAATTCATACTCTATTTTATTTCGGTGAACCATGCCTCTCAGACGCAGTGATGGAAGGAGGGCAGAAATGCCAACAGACCTACCCCACAAGCCTTGCCAGCTCCTCAAGATGATTCAGTTTCTACCACAGAGTTTAGAGCGGCCAATCAGTTATTAGCTCAAATCGTGACCAATCAGGTGAATCAACAGGTGGTACCGATGAAAATGAATGGGTATTCAGCAGCGGCAAGGGTGCGATACTTCACCAGTATGAACCCTCAATCTTTCCAGGGATCTAAAGTCGGGGAGTACCCCCAAGATTTTATAGATGAAGTCAGGAAGATTACCCGTATTACGGGTTTCAGCTCCTCCGAGAGCACTGACCTGGCTGCCTATCAGCTTAAAGGGGTAGCCCAGGTTTGATATGAGCAGTGGAAGGAGGGGTAGCCAGCAAAAGCAGGACCAGTGGAGTGGGAAGAATTCCACACAGTTTTCCTGGATAGGTTTTTCCCCCGGGAGCTGAGGGAGGCTAAGATGGCAGATTTTATCAACCTATGACAAGGCAACCATACAGTGGAGGAGTATGCTTTGGAGTTTACCAGGTTATCAAGGTATGCTCCAGAGATGGTAGTCGAGCCAAGGGGTCGCATGCTGAAGTTCATTAATGGAGTATCTAATCTGGTCCACAAGGAGTGTAGGACCGTGATGCTGATCAAGGACATGGACCTCTCTAGCATAATTGTTTATGCCTAGTAGATTGAGGCTGAGAAGTTGAAAGATATGGAGCGTAAGAACAAGCGGGAATGAATTGTTCATTTAGATTTTGGACACCAGAGATCTGGCAGTGGTAGCCGCCCACAGAAGCAGCAACAACAACGGAGGGCCCCAACACCTAGCTCAGTCAGTGCCCCAATCTTTCAGTCCCGCCAGGATCGGAGGGGTGGATCATCTAGAACTCAGTCTCAGGCCAACAGTATAGGGAACAGGTACCCAGTTTTCCCCAAGTGCGGCAATAATCATCCTAGAGAGTGTCTACAGGGCAGAGAAGGCTTTTTCAGTTATGGACAGCTCAGGCATCAAATTAAAGAATGTCCGATAGCAGGACGGGGAAGATCACAATGCACTACATCAGCAGCTCCAGCAGGCCGACCAGCTCAGCAGGCTAACTCATCAGGTACAGATGGGGCCAGCGTTAGAATCGTTTCTATGCTCTATCTTCTCGTCAGGATCAGGAAAGCTCACCTGACGTAGTTACTGGTAAGTTACGTCTCTTTCATCTGGATGTGTATGCCCTCCTAGATCTGGGAGCCACTTTTTAGTTGGTGACTCCCTATATAGCAGTCCAGTTCAACATCAGTCCAAAAGTCCTATCAGAACCCTTATCAGTCTCTACCCCAATGGGTGAGTCAGTTAGAGCCAGCCGAGTGTATAGAAACTGCCCAGTCTCAGTCCTGAATAAGGTCATTCCAGCTGATCTTGTAGAATTAGACATGGTCAACTTCGACCTTATTCTCATCATGGATTGGTTACACTCCTGCTATGCCTTAGTTGACTACAGAACTAGAGTTGTCAAGTTCCAGTTTCCTAATGAACCAGTGTTAGAATGGTCGGGCAGTAGTTCAGCGCCTAAGGGGGGTAGGTTTATTTCCTTCATTAAGGCCCAGAAACTCATTTTCAAAGGATGTCTATATCATCTAGTTCGGGTCAAGGATTCCAACTCTGAGACCCCACCCATACAGTCAGTTCCAGTTGTCAGCGAGTTCCTAGATGTATTTCCTAAAGATCTTCCCGGAGTTCCCCATGAATGGGAGATAGACTTCGGAATAGATCTCCTCCCAGACACTCATCCCATCTCCATCCCTCCTTACAGAATGGCTCCAGCTAAGCTTAAAGATATGAAGGAGCAGTTAAAGGATCTTTTTGATAAGGGTTTGATCGGACCCAATATCTCTCCATGGCGTGCTCCAGTGCTATTCGTGCATAAGAAAGACGGTACTCTCAGAATGTGCATAGATTACCGTCTGTTGAACAAGGTCACAGTTAAGAACAAGTACCCTATACCCAAAATTGACTATCTGTTCGACCAACTTCATGGAGACAGTTGTTTCTCCATGATTGATCTCAGGTCAGGATACCATCAGTTAAGGGCCCGAGAGTGTGACATACCGAAAACAGCATTCAGAACTTGGTATGGTCACTACAAGTTTGTGGTGATGTCCTTTAGGTTAACGAATGCCCCAACAGCCTTTATGGATTTGATGAATAGGGTTTTCAAGAAGTACCTGGATATGTTAGTCATTGTACTTATAGACGACATTCTGGTGTACTCCAGAAATGAAGAAGAGCATGCCTATAACCTAAGGTTAGCATTATAGACCCTCAAAAATCGCCAGTTATTCGCCAAGTTTAGCAAGTGTGAATTCTAGTTGAAGTATGTGACCTTCTTGGGTTATGTGGTCTCAGGTGAGGGGATACAAGTAGATCCTCATAAAATAGTAGGGGTGAAGGATTGGCCCAGACCTACCTCTCCTACCGAAATCAGGAGTTTCCTGGGCTTAGCAAGCTATTACCGATGGTTTGTGGAAGGTTTCTCCTCCATAGCATACCCTCTGACCAAGTTAACCCAGAATAAGGTGAAATTTCAGTGGTTGAATGAGTGTGAGAAGAGTTTTCAGGAGTTAAAGACTTGACTCACTATCGCTCCAATTTTGACCCTGCCAGAAGGAACAGATGGGTTTGTTGTATATTGTGATGCCTCCAGAGTTGGACATGGTTGTGTTCTGATGCAGCGGGGCAAAGTGATAGCCTATGCCTCCAGACAGCTCAAATTCCATGAGAAAAACTATCCAACTCATGAGATGGAGTTGGCAGTGATGGTATTCGCGTTAAAAATATGGAGACACTACTTGTACGGGGCTCACGTGGATGTGTTCACAGATCACAAGAGCCTTCAGTATGTGTTCAGCCAGAAGGACATAAACCTACATCAGAGATGGTGGTTGGAACTGCTAAAGGATTATGACATGAGTGTGTTGTATCACCCAGG
The DNA here is from genome assembly GCA_035772735.1 of Datura wrightii. Lineage (NCBI taxonomy): Eukaryota > Viridiplantae > Streptophyta > Magnoliopsida > Solanales > Solanaceae > Datura > Datura wrightii. The sequence continues at coordinate 155,407,601 of JASDFA010000018.1, forward strand.
TAAGGATAATGTGGTGGATGACACCCTAAGCAGACGGTCTATGGGAAGTGTGGCCCACATTGAGGAAGGCAAGAGGGAGCTAGCGAAAGAAGTTCACAGGCTAGCCCGGTTAGGGGTGCGGTTGGTGGATTCAACTAAAGGTGGCGTGGTAATGCAAAGCGGGTCAGATTTATCCTTGGTAGTTGAAGTCAAAACAAGATAGGATGAGTATCCCATTTTACTTAAGCTTAAGGAAGTAGTCCTCAGAAAAGAGATAGAAGCTTTCTCCCAAGAGGGAGATGGGGTGCTCCGTTACCAGGGCAGGTTCTATGTACCGCATGTTGGTAAGTTGAGAAAATAGATACTGGCTGAGGCACATAGCTCGACATACTATATTCATCTCGGTGCTATTAAAATGTACCGTGACTTGCGGGATATCTACTGGTGGAACAGCATGAAAAGTGATATTACGATATTTGTAGCACAGTGCCCGAACTGCCAACAAGTCAAGGTATAACACCAGAGACTCGGAGGCATGACTCAAGATATTAGTATACCCACTTGGAAATGGGAATAAGTAAATATGGACTTCATTATTGGTCTACCCCAGACTCGGCGGCAACATGACTCTATCTGGGTGGTAGTAGATCAGATGATTAAGTCAGCTCACTTCCTCCCAGTCAAGACCACAGACTCAGCTGAGGACTACGCCAAACTTTACATTCGAGACTTAGTCAGACTCCATGGGGTGCCCTTGGCAATCATTTTAGATAGGGGAACACAGTTCACCTCACACTTTTGGAAATCCTTTCAGAAGGGACTAGGCACTCAGGTTAAACTCATCACTGCTTTTCATCCTCAGACCGATGGGCAAGCTGAGTGGACTATTCAGACCCTGGAAGATATGCTAAGAGCATGCGCGATCCATTTTAAGGGTAATTGGGATGACCATTTGCCTCTTATCGAGTTTTCGTACAACAACTGCTATGATTCCAGCATCTAGATGGCCCCATTTGAAGCATTGTATGGTAGAAGGTGTAGATCTCCTATAGGGTGGTTTGAAGTTGTTGATGCTACCTTGATAGGTCCAGACTCAGTTCACGAGGCGATGTAGAAAGTTCAGCTCATTCAAGAAAGATTGAAAACAGCTCAAAGCCATCAAAAATCTTATGTCGATGTGCGGAGAAGAGAGTTTGAGTTTGCCGTGATGACTAGCCATACCTAAAAATTTCGGCCATGAAAGGGGTGATGAGGTTTGGAAAGAAGGGGAAGCTCAGTTCAAGGTATGTGGGACCATAGAATTTTGAGGCATATCGGCAATGTTGCCTATGACCTAGAGTTACCTTTAGAACTAGCAGTTGTACATCCAGTTTTCCATGTGTCACTTCTGAAGAAGTGCATCAGAGACCCAACATCGGTCGTTCCATTAGACAGCATGGGAATAAAGGATAGACTCTCATATGAGGAGGTACCAATCCTGCCATTAGACAGTGTCAGGTTCGTAAGCTAAGAAACAAGGAGATAGCTTCAGTCAAGGTTTTATGGAGAAATCAGCAGGTTGAAGGAGCTACATGGGAGGCCGAAGCAAATATAATGGCCAATTACCCGCATTTGTTCTCTACTGGCTCTAGCACAATTTGAGATGTTAGTTTTGACCCTAGAACTCAATTTTTCTTTCAAGACTCAGTTCAGGTGTTCAAGTCTCTTTTATGTTTTTGAATGTATGTATGAAAAGAGAATTTAGTTCAGTTATGTATTTTGAAACAGAGGTAGTTGTTCCATCAGTTTTGGAGTTAAATGAATAGTATCTGGAAATTTGATTGTTATTCTATGCTTTCATGTGCTCTTTCTAACATTTGAGGATGAATGTTTCCAAGGGGGAGGTATTGTAATGCCTTGAAAACTAAAAATCAATATCCGGGACTTAAATCAGAAAATTTGGAAACTGCAGAAATGTTGCAGGACGGCCCACCTGACGAGTCGTTAGGTAACCTCATGACTCGTTAGGTAAGTTATGAGGAGGGGGATGGATAATGTAAAGGATGGAGGCAGTGTACCCAACGAGGGACTTCACAAGTCGTGGCCACTGACCACGACCCCTTAGGTCACTCGTGGTCAGACCTGAGTTGTGTTGTCCAGTGTACTTGATGAATGGGGGCAACAAGTCGTGGTCCCCAGTAATGACTCGTTATATCCCCGGTTACCAGCCCCAGTTAAGTTTTAGCCAGTGTACCTGACGGGCGTGACCACGAGTCATGGTCAGTCACCACGACCCGTTAGGGTCACCTGGCAGTTTTTCCCAGCGATTTCCTAAGGGCTATTTAGTAATTTCCTACCCTCTCAAGCTTTAAACTACATCGTTATAGCATTAATTTCAGACGTTTTAGTGGGGGTAACGGGTTCTCTTCCTCATTCCCCACTCAAACCCTCTAGAAACAGAACGTAGAGTTCTCTCGCAGAGTATTTCAGAGCAAGAGCTAAGTCAGATCTTTCCTCTTCGATTCTCAAGAGATTTCTCCGTGTTTCTTTATTAGGTATGTGGGAATTTAATAAGATAATTGTCCTTCCCTTGTATCCCTCAATTTCCTCCCATATTTTCTCTATCAGTTTAGCCCTGAGATTTTCGAATAACTAGAGAATTTCATATTGGTTTTCGTTAATTTCAATTGGGTAATTATCCATGTTTATGATTCATATGATTTCCATCAATTTTTAGATAAATTGTTGTTGCTCTGGTCAAGATGATTTACATCCCTAAATTTTTGAATATGGATTATTTCGTATTAAATTTCATCTATTTTTGCGAAGTATATTGTCGACTAATTTTCCTAGAAATTTCTGTTGTATATATTTGTTGAGTAATTACTCCACTAATGAGAATGATTTAGCCCTTCTAGATGAGATTCTGTAATTCTTGAAACTTTGATATATTATGAAATTGTCCGTCTTGTCGGAATGAATGAGCTCTCTATTAGCTACTGAGTAGTCTAGTGAGTTAGAACACAGAGCTTTCTCTTTTAGAACTATTCAGAAAGTGTCAACTGATCAGTTTGACTTCAGTCTTCTTCCGAGGTGTTAGTGGTGTCTCTCAGTAATCAGAATCAGACTTAGATTATAGTTATTTGATCCATTAGGCGGTCATGACATTCTAATTATGTAGCTCTGACCAGCCCCAGGACTCCAGTTCAGTTACATATTGTTCTTAGACAGTTACGACGCTTCCAGATAAGTAGCTCTAACCAGTCTAGAACCCAGTTTTAGTATCTGGTTTGATAAGACTCTCAGAATACTTCCAGTTATATGCCCCTGACTAGTCTTGGACCCCAGTTTCGAGCTATCAGCCTAGTAGTTTAGTTTAGATGTTCCAGTGGGAGTAGGACTTAGCACCGAGCGGACCGGGATTCCAGCACACCCAAGTTCCCAGAACTACATTGCCAACATAAGATTACAAATACAAATTATTGGCCTGATTTGGCCCCAGACTTTTGTGATCACCCAGTTCAAGCCTTTATACCCTAGCAAGGTATATTGGGTCCTAACGGTGGGGTGTATACATCGGACTCCACGTCTAGCTCACATGGTTATATGTCGATTACAGACTCTCCCACTAGTCAGTCTAGTCCAGTTTCAGATCTACCAGTTCAATTCAGTTTAGTGCAGTATTTCAGATTCAGTATTACAAATTTAGGACATGTCTTTGACCGCTAGACAGGGTCATTTTGACCATCTCAAATACTTCAGATTATTTCAGTTCAGATAATTAGTGGGTCATTGAATGTCTTTCCAGTTCAGTCATTTACATCTATCAGTATATTCCTCTCACATACTCAGTACATTCAAAGTACTGGTGTATATTTTTATGTTGTATCATTTCATGATACAGCTGCAGATTTCCAGACTCGGCATCGGTAGCCGTTGCGACCCAGATCCTCTTCCGCTGCAGCCGAAGTGTGAGTCCTCATCATTCGAGGACCTTGTTTTATTTTCTTTCAGTTGAGTTATTGTTTTAGTTAGACTTAGAGTTAGCTGGGGGCTTGTCCCAGCAACTCCTCAATAGATGGCTTTCAGACTAGACTTTATTTTCAGTGTTTTATTTTTTTCTTATTTTAAATTCTTTTTTTTCAGTCTTTACATTTTCTTAAAATTCTTTGATGTGATTATTTTAAATTCCCACTGTACATGATTACTCAGAATACTAGTGGATGATAGACCAGGGGATGACTTTAGGTCACTTGTGGCTTCAAGTACCGTGTTTCGTCCAGGGTGTAGGCTTGGGGTGTGACAATACCAGGAGCATTCCCATCACATTCATTGCATTAGCTTCACCAATTTACTTCACAAGCTCTTAAACAACGGTGAAATTCCCCCAAAATGGGTTAAAGAAAAAGAAGAAGAAAAATACTATCTAACTCTAAAAATCTATGGAGAAACGTTTCTACTAAAAATTCTATGAAGAAGATGAATTTTTGATGAATAAATTGTTGATTGAATGGTATACTTTAGTTGGCGTACAATGGATTATATATATCTGTACTTTCTTGTGTACAACTTTCCCCAAATGTCCTTGGAGCTTCTAGATGCTTTTGAGACCTTTTTGGACCCTTTTTACCCTTCATTGGATGGCCTTTCCAGTGATGAACCAGCGTTTCGCCGGTTGCAATCCATGAAGCACCAAACATTATCCAGTTGAAAACAGTGGCCTGGAAAATTCATTAGTTTTATTGTCAAAAGCTGGTCTTTCTGCATGCAAACTGAAATAACGTCTAAAATTAGCCTCAGATGTGGGAGAGCTATTGGATAACCCATTTCGAGAATTCATGATCACTTATATATATATATATATATATATATATATATATATATATATATATATATATATATATATATGACATAGCAACATTCCCTTTTTGCTTTTCCCTTATCCTGTTCTCAGAGAGAGAGCTAACAAAGTCTTTAAACGGACTTCCAAACCAGAACGAGAGCCAATCGGGTCGATCAGAATGTCCTTATTTCACAGTTCTATAACATTTTCAAGTTAGAGTCTGACTATCTCTATTCTAAGGAAGGGTCAGTTGTTTAGCTGGTCTGCGTAGTAGCTTTAGTGTTTCACCTATGTTTCGCCCTTTTAGATCCGCATTTAGTCTATTCAAAGCATGTCTTTGCACCTCTATTTAAGCTCAAATCTTCCCTTATATTTAACTCCTCTACGTCATATGCTAACTCATCAAATTTCTTCTCAAATTTCATGTGTTTTGCTCGATTTCATGCTTTCTTTACTCACATGAGGTACCTCAAAAGAATTCAAGAGAAAGGGCATAAAATCCACATAAAAGACTCAAAAACTAGGCAAAAAATTCATGATTAGGAGTCTAATGGGATGGTAAATTTCCAACTCATCAAGCTGGAATCTTTGACCCGAACTAGATGATAAATACACCCTTTGGAAAGAAGCTTTCTATCCTTAAGGTAGGAAATAAACTGACACTTAGGCGTTGAACTACTGCCCATCCATCTAAAGCTGGCTCATTAGGGAACTGAAAGATGACGACCCTAGTTCTCTAGTGACTGAGGCTTAACCGGAGTGTAACCAATCCATACCAAGAATGAGGTCAAAGTCGACCATGTCTAACTCTACAAGATCAGCTTGAATGACCTTATTGAAGATTGAGACTGGGCAGTTCCTATACACCCGATTGGCTCTAACTGACTCGTCAACTGGGATGGAGAATGAAAATGGTTCTGAGAGGACCTCTGGATTGATATCGAACTGGACTGCTACATAAGGAGTCACGAACGACAGAGTGGCTCCTGGATCTAGTAAGGCATACATGTCTAGATGAAAAAGGTGTAACATACCCATGGCCATATCAGGTGAGCTCTCCTGATATTGACGAGAATACAATGCATAAAAATGGTTTTGGCGTTGGCCGCTATCCATACCTGAAGTGTTGGCCTGCTGAGCTGGTCGGCCTACTGGAGCTACTGATGCGGTGGATTGTGATCTCCCCCTTCCTGCTGAAAGGCATTATTAGAGCCAATGACCAAGCTGTCCACACCTAAAACAACCCTCTCGGTCCTGAAATCACTCTCCTAGATGGTTCTTGCCACTCTTAGGGCAAGCTAGGTAGCTGTGGCGGTTGCTGACGCCATGACCCTGGGATTGTGAGCCAGATGGTCCACCTCTCCGATCCTTACAGCACCGGAAAGTAGGGGCACTGGCTGAAGCGGGAACTGGAGCCCTCTGCTGCTGCTGTTGTGGGCAGATACCACCGCCAGATCTCTAATGGCCAAAATCTGACTGGCTAGTTCTTGCCCGTTTGTTCTCCCACTCTAAGTCCTTTAATTTTTTCTGCCTCAATTTGCTAAGCATGAACTATGAGGCTGGAGAGATCGATATCCTTAATAAGCATTGCAGTCTTGCACTCCTTCAGGACCAAGTTTGACACCCCATTAACAAATTTCAGCATACTAGCCCTTGGCTCAACTACCATCACTAGAGAATATTTAGAAAACCTTGTGAACTCCATTGCATACTCTTCCACCATCTGATTTCCCTTTTTTAGATCATGAATTCTGCCACTTCTGACTCCCTAAGCTCCTGAGAAAAGAATATGTCTAGGAATGTTGCAGTGAACTGTAATACCCCGGAAGTGCCTAAGAGTAGACCCAGGAGTTAAAAGTTGAAAACTGTTGAAACTGGGTAAAATATTGTAGAACGGGTGACCCTGTGGATCGTTGGTCCAACCAACAACCCATTAGGGTGAGTCGTGGAAAGTATCTGGTCTGGGGACAGTTAAAGCAACGACCGATGTAACAAATATTATGGGAAACAACGAGTCGTCGTTTGTAGCCATAGTGGGAGATGTACTTTATCATCTGAGAAGTAACAAGTCATCCCATGACCCATCATGAGTTACCACGGATCGTGGTTAGCAATCATCGTTTGAATGGGAGATTTCCAATGGGTTCGACGGAAGGAAACCACAACTCGTTGGTGGATGTAATGAGTCGTGGTGAGGCTCGTTGTATGATGAGGTGCCAAGTTTGCAGGAGCAAACAAAGGTCAATAGAACGACCCATTGTATGGTAGCAAGACCCATCATTTTGGGTCGTGGGTTAGACCGAGACCTAAGCCTGGACAGTGTATAGCACGGATCGTCACCACGGGACGTGATATCCTTCAACGACCCATTGGAGCGCCTGTTGGGTGGTCCAGTAAAGAAATTTCTGCATAAATATTAAGGGCATTTTAATCATTGCTACATCCTAAGGCCCTACACTACATCGTTTAAGGCTAGTAATGGTGGGTTTTTGTAATACCCCGGAAGTGCGTAGGACTAGACCCGGAAGTGAAAAGTTGAAAACTGTAGAAAAATTGGGAAAAAATATCTTAGGACAGGTCAAGGTACAACTCGTGGTGACATACCACGGGTCGTTGTAATGAGTCATGGTTGGGGAAAGGTTGGGTGACGTGAAAACCACGAGAGAAACAATGAGTCATCGTTAGTAGTCATGAGAAGGAGTTGGGTGCATCAAGTGACATACAACGGGAGACCTAATGACCCGTTAGGAGAAGTTGTAGGTCATTGGTTGTGGTCGTGGTTTGAGGATTAAGTTTTCCAGTAGGCTTGACTGGGGGAAACAACGATCCGTTGTTTGTGGTGACGGGTCATGGTATGACCCGTTAGAAGATGAGATACCAAAGTTCAGGGGACGAACCCGGACAATGGAACAAGTTGAGGGTTGGAGGGACAGATCATCTGGTCTACCCATTTTTTTGTTCTGAGAATAGGTCATCAGCAGTTCATTCCACGAGAGACATAACGGTCTGTTGGTGGTTCCCACGATCCGTTGGTACCACCCGTGGGTTCCATCCGGCCAGTTGTCAGGACAGATTCATTAAGGATATTTTCCACTTTTTCATGATATAAGGCCCTAAACTATGTCATTTTAGCTTGGGAAAGCTGGGTTTTTCAGAAAATAAACCTTCCTAAACTTTCATTCATGCATGCAAGGATTTTGACAAGTGATCTAAGGGGATATTTCAAGCTTTTCACCTCAATTCCTTCATTTTTCATTCTTGGGCTTTTAAGGGGGTTAGAAGTTGATAATCCCAGGTATGTAAGGTCTTCAATGGGTGGATTCTTCCAAACCCATATTCCTACTCAATTATTTCACTCAAAATTTATTTAAAAACTCACGGGGTTTTATATTAGATTTGTATAAAATTTGATGATTTAATTATGGGTTTCGTGATTTTGAAATATTATTATAAACTACTAATTTTGATCATCTTTTGAGTTTTAAATTGATATTAACATTGGTGATTTTGAATTTCCAAACAATTAAGTATGATTAAGCATGCCCCATGATGAATTGATTTATGATCTATTATCCCATCAATGTTCTTTACAAGCTCATCATGAATTATATTTTAAATTATGAATTCATTATGTTACCTATTATGATTTTATTAAATTCAAATTATATACATGATCTACGAGTATGTATGAATCTTATTAATCATGAATTATTTTTTTTGGCTGACTCACGGGCCTCATGTCATGGCTAGTTCACATACGTTCAATCATGTTTACTATTATCAAGATTTAACTAGCCCATGAATTCATGTATGTATTATTGTGAGCACTATATATGTTTTGGGAGTAGTATCGAACACCGAGTAGGTTCGGGGCTCCAGTCAACCCCCGGATCTGATGAACTACGTGCCACCGTAGGTATGTCAGGACCCTTTCATGTTAGTCCTTGGCCCAAATGGCCCTTCTCATGGTGATATCAAACTTTCATGGTTCTACCCTTGAAAAGGTACAAACACCCTCCCGACTAGAGTTACAAGTCGAGCTTCATGTGTGCTCATATGGGGTATATCGGTTAAGAGAATCTCCCACTGTTCCTCATGATTTATGCATGTTATGACTATGTAGGTTGGCTCAAGTTATTCCAAGAAAGGTTCTTTTATTATGATTATGACTATGTTTATGTTATGAATGTTTTGAAACCTTGAGTCGTAATACGTTATAACAATTTATGGTACGAGCATGCTGTTCTACTCTTATGATCTTTTATGGACTTTATTTATGTTTTAAATGTGTGTTTTACTTACCTTGCATACTCAATACATACCACGTACTGACCGCATACTTTCTATGTTGTATCATTTCATGATACAGGTACCAGTTCTCAGGATCATCCTCATCCATAGATAGTTCGGCCTTGATCTCAGTGCACTTGGTGATTCCTCATGTTCCGAGGGCTACATCATTCAGTTTTCGGATGATGGATTAGTTTGGGAGTTGTCCCATCAATCCATCCGCCCTTCATGTTTAGAGGTTTGTTAGACTATCAGTTGTATTCCGCCGCATTGTATAAGTCTAGTATTGTTTTTCCTTTATGCTATGTTATAATTACATTCTTTAAGTTAAGTCATCCACTCATGTGATTGATTTAGGTGTATGATTATGCCATGGGTTGACTTGGGGTCTCTAGGAGCTCCTTATCCCGTGTCTACAATCCAGGTGTACGTTTGGGTCATGACAAACTTGGTATTAGAGCAATGGGTTTGAAGTGTCCTAGGGTGTCTGAAAGTCGCGTTAAGTAGAGTCTTTTTCATGGGTGTGAAGCGCGCCATACTTATGACGAAGAGGCTACTAAATGCTTAGGAAATGTTCCCTTCTTTCATGATCTATGTCGTGCGATGAACGTCTTTTCCTCTTCTAATTCGTGTTATTCGTGTTTGCAGAATCATGCCCCCACGTCGAGTGAATGTTAGGAGGAATGGAAATGGTAACGATCTTGAGGGTGTCCATGATGGTGAGCATCAGCCCGCTTCAGCCGTTCATGAGGAGTATGCACCAGAGTCAGCCGCCCATGCTGAGTTTAATGCTGGCACAGGCTATGATAGCTCAAGTCCAGAATCAGACCGTGGCACATTATCCGCAAAATGGGAATGCGGCGGCTCCTAGGATGAGAGACTTCTTGAGGATGAGCCCTTTGGAGTTCACAAGGTCGAAGGTAGACGAGGACCCATATGACTTTATTGAGGAAATTCTGAAGATCACCCAAGTTAAGGGGGTGAATAATGGGGAATGTGTTGATTTGACCTCCTATCAGCTCAAGGGGGTAGCACATATATTGTTCAAGCAATGGAGAGGTGCTAAGACAGCAGGTGCAGGCTCGATAGGTTGGGATAAGTTCCATACCATGTTCATGGATCGGTTCTTCCCTCAGGAGATGAGGGAGATTAAGGAAGACGAGGTTGTTAATTTGAAACAGGGCAACATGTCGGTCCAGGAGTATTCCTTGGAGTTCACTCGGCTATCTAAATATGCTTCAGTTTTGGTGGCGAATCAGCAGGCTCGGGTGAGCCGCTTTGTGCATGGAGTAGCAGATTACTTGGACAAGGATTGCCGGATTGCCATGCTACACCGGGACATCGACTTTCCCCATATTGTATTTCATGCCCAGCAGATGGAGTTGGTCTATAGGAGGTAGAGAGAGGCCACGACCGACAACTATGAGGTTTCTCAGACCAGGTCAGGAAGTGGATCACGTCAGCAGTCCCAGCACAGGTCCATTGCTCCAGCTCCATCATCGGCTAGCGCGCCATCCAGGTTCATAGGTGATTAGAGAAGCAGGGCTACAGGTTTGAGGGATCATGGTAGCATGAAGGTGGAGCGCACCTTCCCAGTTTGTGCAAAGTGCGGCACGAACCACCCCGGAAGGTGCTAGGTCGGTGCGGATGCCTGTTTCAAGTGTGGAAAACCCGGACACTAGATCAGAGATTGTCCTACAGCCAGTTCTACCACTCCAACAGTATGACCCCCTCAATAGGGTACCTCCACTAGTTCAGCAGGTGGTCGGCGCCAAAATCGATTTTATGCTCTAGTACCCCTCCAGGAGCAGGAGGCGTCATTGATGTGGTCACGGGTATGTTGCAAGTCTTTCATGTTGGTGCATATGCCTTGTTAGATCCAGGAGCTACTTTATCTATTGCCGCCCCTTATATAGCTAGTAGTTTTGGAGTTAGTCCTGAAATTTTGTCACAACCTTTCTCCGTATCCACTCTGGTAGGTGAATCAGTGGTAGCTAGGCGAGTATATAGAGGTTGCCCCATCACTGTGTTGTATAAGGTTACCTTCGCAGACTTAGTGGAGTTAGCCATGACTGACTTTGATATCATCTTGGGTATGGATTGGTTGCTTGCATGTTCTGCTTCGGTTAATTGTAGGACCCGTGCGGTGGAATTTTGATTTCTGGGTGAGTCAGTTTTGGAATGGAAGGGTAACTCAGATGTACCAGTCGGTCGGTTTATTTCATATCTGAAGGACAGGAAGATGATCTCTAAGGGTTGCATGTACCACCTAGTTAGGGTTAAGGGTGTGGAGTCTGAGACCCCGACTATTCAGTCAGTTCCGATGGTGTGTGAATATCCGAAGGTGTTTCCAGATGATTTTCTAGGTGTACCTTCGGAGAGGGAAATTAATTTCGGCATTGATCTATTACCTGATACGCAGCCTATCTCCATTCCTCCTTACAGGATGGCTCCATCCGAGCTAAAAGAGTTGAAGGAACAGTTGAAGGATTTGTTATATAAGGATTTCATTAGACCTAGCAAGTCTCCATGGGGTGCACCGATTCTCTTTGTTCAAAAGAAAGATGGATCTCTTTGGATGTGCATTGGTTATCGACAGCTTAATAAGTCACCATCAAGAATAGGAACCCCTTACCTAGGACTGATGATTTATTTGACCAGCTCCATGGTACCAGATGTTTCTCGAATAAAGATCTCAGGTCCGGATATCACTAGCTCAGTGTCCGAGAGTGTGATATTCCAAAGACAGCCTTCAGAACCTGGTATGGCCACTATGAGTTTGTAGTTATGTCTTTTTAACTAACCAATGCTCTTGCAGCTTTTATAGACCTGATGAATAGGGTGTTCAAGTAATATCTGGATATGTTCATGATCGTGTTCATCAATGACATTCTTATATACTCCTAGAGCGAGGAGGAGCATGCCACTCATTTGAGAATAGTGTTGCAAACCCTCAAGGATCATCAGTTGTATGCAAAGTTTAGGAAGTGTGAATTTTGGCTAAAATCGGTGTCATTTTTGGGTCATGTGGTATCAAGTGAAGGCATAAGGGTAGATTCCCAAAAGATTGAGGCGGTGAAGAATTGGCCTAGACCAGTGAATCCTTCAGAAATTTGGAGTTTCTTGGGCTTAGCAGGCTACTACCGAAGATATGTTGAGGGCTTTTCATCAATTGTAGCCCCATTGACCAGGTTGACTTAGAAAAAGATAAAGTTCCAATGGTTAGAGGATTGTGAGAAAATCTTCCAGGAATTAAAGACCCGACTCACTTCAGCACCAGTGTTGACTTTACCCAAGGGTACTGATGGCTTTGTTGTATATTGTGATGCTTCGAGAGTCGTATTGGGATGTGGTCTGATGCAGCGAGGGAAGGTGATAGCATATGCCTCTCGATAGTTAAAGGTTCATGAAAATAATTACCCGACCCATTATCTTGAGTTAGCGGAGGTGGTGTGTGCACTAAAGATATGGCAGAATTACTTGTATGGGGTTCACGTGGACGTGTTCACAGATCACAAGATCTTGCAATATGTGTTCACACAGAAAGATCTCAATCTTTGACAAAGGAGGTGGTTGGAGTTTCTAAATGACTATGATATGAGTGTTCTTTACCACCAGGGTAAGGCTAATTTGGTTGCGGATGCACTCAGTAGGCTCTCTAAGGAGAGTGTGTCCCATGTGGATGAGGGGAGGAAGGAGTTGGTGAAAGATGTCCACTGACTTGCAAGGTTGGGAGTTAGATTGATCGAGTTGATCGATGGCGGCGTTGTTGTGCAGAATGGGTCAGAATCGTCCCTGGTGGTTGATGTCAAATCCAGGCAAGATGAGGATCCAATTTTGAGGAAGCTGAAGGAAGCGTTGCGGAGTCAAAAGATAGAGGTTTTCTCCGAAGAGGGATGGTGTTCTAAGATATCAGGGTCGACTATGTGTCCCGAAAATTGATAATTTAAGGGTTCAGATATTGCATGAGGCACATGGCACCAGATATTCCATCGATCTGGGATCCACAAAGATGTATCGGGTCTTGCGAGAAATCTATTGGTGGGATGGTATGAAGAAGGATATTGTGGAGTTCGTAGCCAGATGTCCAAATTGTCAGCAAGTGAAGGTCGAGCACCAAAGGTCGATAGGTGTACTTCAGGATATTAGCATTCCCACTTGGAAGTGGGAAAAGATTAATATGGATTTTATTACAGGCCTACCTCGTACTCGTTGACACTATGATTCCATTTGGGTGGTAGTAGACAGGTTAACCAAGGTTGCACACTTTCTACCAGTCAAGACCACGGATTCAGTGAGTGATTATGCCAAATTATAGATTTGGGAGTGGGTTCGACTTCATGGAGTGACCTTGGCTATTATTTCAGAACGAGGTACTCAGTTTACCTCCCATTTATGGCGGTCTTTTCAAAGGTGACTTGGGACTCAAGTCTAACTCAGCACAGCCTTTCATCCGCAGATGGATGGCCAAGCCGAACGAACGATCCAGACTGTTGAAGACATGTTGAGGACATGTGTTATGGATTTTAAAGGTAGTTGAGATGATCATTCGCCCCTTATTGAGTTTTCTTATAATAACAACTATCACTCCAGTATCCAAATGGCACCGTTCGAGGCTCTGTACAGGTGAAGGTGTAGGTCGCCCATCGGATGGTTTGAGGTTGGTGAGGCAGCCATGATATGACCTGATTCAATTCATGAGGCAATGGTAAAGGTCCAATTGATAAGGGACCGGTTGAAAACCGCTCAGAGTCGTCATAAATCATATGCGTATGTGAGGAGGAGAGATTTGGAGTTTGATGTGGACGACTAGGTATTTCTTAAAGTATATCCCATGAAGGGAGTCATGCGGCTCGGAAGGAAAGGGAAACTCAGTCCTCGATATGTTGGCCCCTACCGAATGGTGAGAAGAGTTGGTAAGGTGGCGTATGAGTTAGATTTGCCCTCAGAGTTATCTTCAGTACATCCGGTGTTTCATATGTCACCTTTGAAGAAGTGTTTGGGAGATCCAGCTTTAGTGATTCCGGTTGACAGTATTGGTGTAAGAGACAACCTCAGTTACGAAGAAGTTTTGATGGAAATATTAGATCGTCAAGTCCGTAAGCTAACGAACAAGGAAGTATCCTCGATTAAGGTTTTATGGAGAAACAAGCATGTTAAGGGAGCTAGATGGGAAGCCAAAGCGGATATGATGGCTAAATACCCATATTTATTCTCTACCGACTCAGTTTTGACTTGAGGTACTAATTTTACCCTACGATTCTACCTACTTTTCATGTTCATTTCATGTTTGCAAGTTTCTTTTATGTGTATGAATGTGTATGTGAAGTATGATATCAGTTCAGCTATGTGGTTTTATTCGGAGGTAGTTATTCCATGAAAATTTCGATTCAAATAATCAGAATTTGAGTATGATAATTGTATGTCTCTGATTACTTCTTTTTTCTAACATTCGAGGATGAATGTTCCCAAGGGGGAGATATTGTAATACCCCGAAAGTGCGTAGGAGTAGACCCGGAAGTGAAAAATTGAAAACTCTAGAAAATTTGAAAAAAATGTCTCAAGATGGGTCAAGGTACGACTCATGGTGACATACCATGGGTCATTGTAACGAGTCGTGGTTGGGGAAAGGCTGGGTGACAGTGCAAACCACGGGAGATATGACGACTCGTTGTGGGAAACAACAAGTCATCATTAGCAGTCATGGGAAGGAGTTGGGTGCATAAGGTGACATACAACGGGAGACCCAATGACCTGTTAGGAGAAGCCACAAGTCGTTGGTTGTGGTCGTGGTTTGAGGATTAAGATTTCCAGTAGGCTTGATGGGGGGAACAATGATCCATTGTTTATGGCGACGGGTTATGGTGTGACTCGTTAGAAGATGAGATACCAAGGTTCAGGGGACTAACCACAAACGATGTAACGAGTCGTGGGTTGGAGGCAGGGGTCGTCCTACCGACCGGTTGTTTGGTTCTGAGAATGGGTCATCAGAAGTTCATTCCACGAGAGACATGACGGTCTGTTGGTGGTTCCCATGATCCGTTGGTACCACCCATGGGTTCCATCCAGCCAGTTTTCAAGGTAGGTTCGTTAAGGGTAATTTTGATTTTTTCATGATATAATACTTGCATTCTGAGTACAACATAGCGGAAGTTTTGAAATAATAAAATAAAACATTTTATGAAAAAGAACTAGATCATAAGTTTAATACAACTGGAAGTAAAACTAAAAGTCTGAAAACTCAGTCTATTTCTGAAAGCCATCTATCTGATGAGTTGCTGGGAAAAGTCCCCAACTAACTCTAAATCTAATTGGAGAAAATCTAACTGAAAAGTAATAAGTCTCGTCCTCTAAAGATGAGGACTCACCGATGATGCAGCTGAAAACTTCTAAAAGCGATCTGCGAACGGGGCTGAGACTGAGATCCTGCGGTTATATCATAAAATGATATAGCATAAAAGGTATGCATCAGTACTTTGAATATACTGAGTAAGTGAGAGAAACCATACACAAGGAATAAAATAACTGAACTGGAAAGACATGTAACGACCAACTGAAAATACTGAAACTGAATAACTATGATATACTGAGGTGGTCAAAGTGACCCTGTTTGATGATCAAATACATGCTTTAAATTTGAGATACTAATCTGAAATACTTAGTGAACTTATCTCAACTGACTAAGCTGAGACTGAACTGAGCTGACTAGTGGGAGAGTCTATAACCGATATATAACCACGTGACTAGACGTGGAGTCCGATGTATACACCCTATTGGTAGGACCTAATGTACCTTTCCAGGGTATAAAGGAATGAACTGAGTGATCACAGTTCTGGGTCATGGGGCCAATAAAATATATCCTATGGTGGCAACGTAGTTTTGGGAATCTAGGTGCGCTAGAACCCGGGTCCGCTCGATGCTAAGTCCTACTCCTACTGGGTAGTCCTAGACTGACTACTAAGCTGATAGCTCAAAACTGGGGCCTAAGACTAATTCAAGAATACCTATCTAGAAGTACCCTGAGAGTCTTATCAGAATTGATTTTGTAACTGGTGTTCTAAGACCAGTCAGAGCTGCTTATCTGGAAGCGTCGTAACCATCTAAAGAACAAACTGTAATTGGAAGTTGGGGAAAGAAGCTTCTTATCTGAAAGTGTCATGACCACCTAAGGAACCACTAAAATATGATACTAAGTCTAATACTGATAACTGGGAGGCATCACGGACACCTCAAGGATTAACTATAGTCAAACTGATCAGCTGACATTTTTCTGGACAACACTGAGGTTGCTAAAAATCTGACTGAGACTAGACTAACATGATTTTGACGGAGATTTAAACATAAAACAAATACATGTGCATCCCAAAACCATTAGAACCACACTATAGGGAAAACAAGTTCAACCCATTAGTTTCTAATTTCTACTGAGCTGTGACTAAGGCTAAATTATGCTACTAGCTATACTCTTTCACAATTTCTAGAAATAGGGAATAAATAAGAAATCTAAAACCATGAGAAATATTCCCTTTGAATCCATAAAGAAATTTGTCTGAAAACTTTTCACATTTCGAAGCTATAGGGCTATAACTGATAGAGAAGAAATTATGCAAGGTTTTTAGCGACACAAGGGAAGAACTATTCCCTTGTTGAATTCCCACATACCTGATAAGGAAGTCCGAAGAAATCCCTTGAGAATCTGAGGAGAAGTAGGCTACCCTAGTTCTTGCTCTTATAGTTCCTGAGAGAATTTTATGATTGTTTATCTAAAGGTCTGAGTGGGGAATGAGGGGGAAAACCATTCAATCCCCCTATTATCTCTGAAATAATGCTTAAAACGACGTAGTTAGGGACTAAGTAGGAGGGAAATTACAAATAATCCTGGAAATAAATTCTGAAAACTGGCCGACAGGGTTCCAATGGGTCACTCAACGAGCCGTTAGTTGAGACCACGACTTGTTAGGACCTCTCATTGGTCCCACTGCTTGGGACTAGAACACACAGGATCTGGCAATGGGGGCCAGCACGACTTGTTGGATGAACCAACGGGTCATTGGTTCCTCCCATGGCCACTGTAAGAGGAAACTTGGAGGATCTGACGTTGTGTCGAGTCGTTAGGTTCACTGGAAGGATTTCTGAAAATTTCTAAGTTGGCATGTCAGGTGATGAAAATGACTCATTACGCGAAACAATGGGTCGTTGTTTCAACTCGTCGTCACTGGAAGGGGGTTTCAGGGTTTTCACCCAACGACCCTCACAACGGGTCGTTGTTTCTGACAATTACTCGTTGGTTGAGTCGTGGGGTCCTGGAAAGGGTTTCTGTGTTGGTGAAACCACGTAAGACAGGATGACTCATTGTTTCTCACAACGGGTTATTCCTTGTGTCGTGGGTTTCGGAGAGACCAAGCCCTGCTGACCACAACTGACCCAACGAGTCGTTGGAGCTGACCACGACTGATTGTCTCAGTCGTTCTGAGGTATTTTGTTTTTGTTTTCTTTTGGATTTTCTTGCAATGTCTGAGTCTGGTCTCGGAAAGTTTCGAGGTGTTACAAATTCCTTCATGGTCAGGTCATGTCAAGTAATAGTTAAATAAGAAAATCATAAGACCTTTTTTATCAAAGTTAATTACAGCATGCATTGATACTTTGCATAAACACAGAATGTAGAGTTCGTAATTTACTTCTGTTCATTTTATCCAATAGTATAATAGTGATACCAAAAGCTTTTTATCTGTTTCGTTTGATGAGGAACGGATGCGTGGAGAAGAAAGCAGATGCATAGCCAAATTTACAGGGTTCCATAACCCTTTCAGAATGAGGTATGCAAAACTTTCTGCAATCATAGAGATGAATGATAATCAGCAGGATGTCTTTTTAACTTTTTCTATTTTAAACAATAATTGTGTTGCAACATCCAGAAACATAATTAATTTATAAGTTATAACATGTCATATTGTTATAATTCGAAGTCTAGTGCATGTCATATATTGGAACAAAATAAAAACAGAAACTCCAGAATTGCCAACAGTGGACAACCTGACTACATCATCTAAGTTTTCTCTCAAGTAAGTGTTAACTTTTTTTTGAACAAACTTCAACTCTTATCCGTACAATTTGCTAACTATTCTTAACGTAGCATGTAGTTGTGGTAATTGGAAACTCACCGAGGGGCCGTTTGGTTACAGATCAGAGTTATACAGGTATTAGTAATATATGAATTAGTTATGAGGGAATCTATGTATTATTTTATGTAAGGATTAGTTATGCATGTTTTAGTTATTCATGTATTAGGTATTAGTTATGCAAGTACTAGTTATGTAGGTATTATTTATGTAGGGTTAAGTTGTATAGAAATTACAATACATGAATTATTGATTATTGAATTTTTAATTTGTTGTAAATTAATATGTACTATTTACAAATAAATAAGTAAATAAATAGTATAAAATTATATTATACAGCGTTCACTGGTTGAATATATATATACACATACATACATACATACTTGAATATATTTAATATTTATTTATATATATATATATATATATGTATATATAGCCACCGATTTTTTTAAAAAAAATTTAGCACAACTTGATGGTAGAATATATATTTTTTTCATAATTGAATAGATATATTTTAATTACATATAAAATATTTCAATTACAAAAAACAAAAAATAAGTACACCTAAAAGAAAAACTGAATAACTAATTTTTGGATAGAAGTTATAAGTTTAAATAAAGTACCAAATTAAGAAAGATTTTAAAAGTAAATTGATAGGGGTAAATATGTAATTTTATTATTTTAATTTATGTATAACTAATACCCACATAACTTGTTTCATCTTCTACCCGCATAAAATTATACATAGATTTCTTCTTAAGTTATGTGAGTATTAATTATGTAGAATTACTAAAATACAACCAAACACCATATAAAGTTAATACATGAATAACTTTTATACAATATTTGAAACTTACCAACCAAACATTGTATAAAATATATATATGAATAGCTTTTTTCCTATTTAAAAATCAAACATGATACAAATTAATACATGAATAATATCCTAACCACTTACGGGTCGTTTGGTTACTGAGATAAGGCTCAAACTAATACATGAATTATTCATATATTAGTTTGAGCCTTATCCAGCTTACCAAACGACCCGTAAGTGTTTAGGATATAGGAATGGAGCTTGTAGATGTGGCAAACTATTATGTAGATTAGATGGATTACAACTTTCCTAGGGCAGCCAAGATCTTATGGCTCAATTCTCCTATAATGCTTTTAAAAAAATTGAACGAAAATAAAAAATTACTAAATTGTGATATTTATGTTGAAACTTCAAACAACACAAAGAAGAGAGAATACTGAACCTGAACAATTGATTTTGCATATTTGTCATAACTAGTCTAAATGTATGCGCTTTGCGTGTGTTTATCATATTAATAAGAATAAATTTATAAAAATAGCATAAATAATATTTAAAAGATGTGTTTGTGTAATAATATAAGAATTTAGAAAGAAAATTATGAATTTCAAATTGATAAATAATTATGTTTAAGAATTTGATCCAATCTAGTAGTTCTTTCTTCGGTTTGTTCTAATACTTATTTTAATAACAAAAATGTCTTAGAAATAACGTTTGATTGAAAGGTAAAATAAATATTCGCTTTTAAATGAGCACTTAAATACATGCATTATATGTATATATAAATATTAATATTTTTTATATATTTTAAATAATGAAGAATTTAATACATAAGATTTAGTTAATTTTAAAATTCTAAATATTAGAAAAATAAGTAAATAACTATATTGTCAAGTGTGAACTCTATTTTTAAAACGGTAAAAAGGTGAATGATTTTGCTACAGGGCTTCGTATTTCAAATATTTAATAAAATAATAATTTTAAATTTTTCACTTTACCTTTTGTGAGATGATTTCAGCTCAATTAGTATTCGATTAATTGAAACAACTTAAAGTATGTTATGTTTCTATAAAGGAGGAGGAGGATGAGGAATTCACGTATTAATACATAATAAAATTATACTCTTTAATTATTTTTTCGTATTGAAATATTGTGATAGATAATTAGTTAGTTTAATAAATAATGGATTGATATATCAGTTAACAGAATTGTAATTGAAACTCTTAAATGTTAGGACTTTTAATATAGTTCAAATAAGGAAAGATTTAAGAAGCAAAATTTTAGTCAATTTTAAAATACTAAATATTAGGAGATTTACTTTTTACAAATTAGTAAAAATATATAAAAATTAAATAACAACTAATTGAGAAAAATAGTAAAAGACAATTTTATCTATTATAAAATATTTGAAGATTGCATTACATCTTCAAAAAATAAAATTGTTTGAAAAAGTAACAATAGATAAGTAACTGTTGCATTCCTGAACTATAGTGTTGTCACTGAACACAACATCAATCTCCTTGTTTACTGTTGCAAAATTAGCATTAACACTATCAATGTGTCTATTCATGATGTAACATATCTTGTCTTACTGTAAATATTTTTTTTTCACTTTTCAATATATGATTATTGAAAAGTATAGCATGAACTTTTGTGCCCTGCAAAAAATTAAATTTTAATGGTCAATATATATATATATAATATAAAATATATAAAATACAATAAAAATAGATAATAACTCAAACATACATATGTAAAAGTATAAAATATAAATATATATTATAATACGAAAAATAATTATTACCTCTTCGTCAACTAATGTTATAGTCATTTGTGTGTCTTCCTTTGTTCCCTTTTTATACTCTTTTACTAATACAACTCCAATTACTAAGATTTTTATTATACAATGAGAATCATATCGCTTTTATTAATTGGCACAATTTTGTTTAAGAAATTCTTTTCAGATTCTATTGCAATATTATCTAAAGTAAATTGAGCATAACAGTTATAATTGTAATAATTTATAATTTTATATAAAAAAAATTATTTCATGAGATGAAAAGATTACTTTACCTGAATAGATAAAACTTGTGAATGTATGAGTAGATGAAGAATGTCAGTTAACATAGTATCAATATTAGACTCAACTAAAGGAGACAATCTATGTTAAATTATTTTTTAATACAAACAACTTGAGCTGCATAACAATTACTATTGTGTTTTTCAAAGCCACAACATTAAAAAAAATTCATAACATCAAAAAAGAAGAAAATAGATTAACACGAAAACATACAAAGCTGGAGATTGAATCTGAGGTGTTCATGTAGAAAGTTGATGAATTAAATTACACAATTATAAATTTTTTTTATAGAAGTGGAAAGATTTATAGTCAAAAAAATTTGAAAGTATAAGAATATTAGGACATTACTATTAAGATTCTTCAAAGAAAAAAAATTGTGACTATGAAAAAAAAAGAAATTTTAAAATGTCCTAGCATCAAAAAGGAAAAATAAAATAAAATTCCAAATAAAAAGGAAAAAAAAACTTTCGTGCAAGTGTGTTTGTGTTTTGTTTGGTTTTGTTTTTATTTATTTATTTATTTATTTTATGATTTACACTATAAATAGAGTTATGTCATGAGTAAAAAATTTAATATAGTAAAATAAGGTAAGAAAACTCGTGACTATAAAAAAAAAAATTGATGAAAATTTTTTATGTGCTTTTAAATTTATACCACAAATAGAGAAATGTCATAAATACAAAACCTAATATGATGATCAAAATAATTAAAAATAATAATTTTAAATAATTATTCTATAAAAATAATAAATGATGATTTTGTCTATTGCGATGTCTTTTAATAAAGGGCAAAAAATTCAATCAATATTTATAAGGGTCTTCACACTTTTAATATAATATAAATAAGCTAGTGTGCCAACATAATGAGCTGCAACATTTTTTTGCACTATAAGGACCACAGTTAATAGTTCAAAACTACTTCACATGTAGTCACATGGCATGTAAAATGTTACGTTTTTATTGTGTATATACTTTTGGGTTCATAAAATGCAAATACGCTACCAACCAAAAGCAATTCTGCACAGTGATCAACACACCAAGAACAGAAAATGATTGTAATTTTGGGCAACTATAAACAAGTTTAGCTTCACGAAACAACCAATTAGAATCACAATAAAACCTCAAAGTTGCAACAAACACATAATTGTTTGTGCCATGAGCATTCTGTATCTCCTGCCCCTAACGTTGTTATTCAATGACAGCAATTAGAAACCTATTCATAAATAACTAGAGAACACTCTTAATAAGCAACTGGATGCTAAAAAATGCATATATATAAACAGGATCATCGTGTGAAGAGCAGCTCAAACAGGGCAAGTTTACAAGTTATAACCATACACAAAAACATTGTCTGCTCTATTTGTAGCCAAACATTTTGCTAACTTGTGGTCTCTCCAGCAGAAAAAAAATAAATTCCCACAACATAGAAATGTAACTTCCTTTAATCTCTATAATGACCATGGTCTGTTATTTCTGAAAAGGATATCTTAGATCTGCTATCCCTTAGAGAAGATAACCTTATATCAAGTACATTGCTGATTTATAAGTACACTATTGAATAATACTTTAAAAGGGATAAAAGAGATCCAATTAATTTTTGTCTCAAGTCTCACATAATGGAACTATGACACTTCGGATTCAACTAACTACTTCTCTTAGATATTTTAGATGATTTGAAGACTTTAATCAGACCCAAACACTAAACTAACACACGTCAAAGTAAGGATTTAAACAAAACTTAAAACAAAAATTTGACATTTATTAGGCAAAACCAAGTACAAAAGGCCAAACCAAATAGAGTTTAAAAAGACATCCAAACAAATAAGCAGAAATTAAATGTGTGAGCATAAATTAAACTATTACAGTGGATATTAACACTCAAACAACAACTAACACAAAAGAAAGAGATTAAATATCGTAATAAGAAATTAAATGTTTAAGCAGATAGAAAACCAGAGAAATCAGGAAATCCAACACACTACCATATCTAATAACTCATGCAACAGGAATACAAAATCTAACGAAAAAATCACAATAATTGAAAGGAAAAATCAAATATACTAACCTTAAAATTTAGAACTTGTTCTTTCTTCAGCTAAAATCTCATGGATTGAATAAGAAACTCCAACAACTGAAGGAGAAACCCCAGATTCTTCAAATTTCTCAGATATTGAATAAGAAACTCCAACAACTGAAGGAGAAACCCCAGATTCCTCAAATTTCTCAGATACTGAGAAATCCCAAATATATGAGAGAAAGCCAAGTCCTTCGATTCACAAGTACCTCGCAAGTTCAGATTATGAGAAACCCCAAATATATTTCTTCCATTCTGTTGGACAAGTCCATCGATTCAAGTTACAGGTTCAGATTTACAAAATTCCACAGCCTACTGTGAGAGACAAACAAGAAATTGTTGGTAAAGTTCAAGAAGAGATGGATGTGAAAGTTTCGCAACCATGGTTTCTCTCTGTGAGAGAGTGAAAATAAAAGTGGGTTCTATTCTATCTGTGAGAGAGTAGTATAACGTATTTTAGTTGTTGAGAGAAAAAGTATCAATGAAAAATAAAGTGGGTTTTTAGCTTTGGCGTGTTTATGAAAATAAGGAGGGAAATTGCGGAGGGATTTAATACCCGTTGTAACAGATAATTTGTTGCTATAAGGTGTTTCCGTAGATACCTTTATGGTAACGGTTCATAAACTGTTGCAATAGATGCTTTATTGCAACGGTTTTATCACAATAGCAATGGTTGTACTGCGAAATAGTATCATAGAGCCAAATCTTTTTAGCAACGGTTCTAATCATTTTTATAGAAGGTATATTGAAATGGTTTCTGAACCATTGCAAAAAGATCTGGAGCCATAGGCACAACTTCTAGTAGTGGGACGAGAATCCACATGCGTTTATTGATGAAATCCAGAGATCACCTAGATTATGGGGTTGATGGAGGAGTGTTGTACAGATCTAGCCTCTTATCAGTTGAAAGGGATTACTCATATCTGGTTCAGACAGTAGAAGGATAGAGGGGAGTTGCAGCGGGTCCCATTGGATGGGATGAGTTTCTCACTGCATTCTTGGACCGATTCTTTTCATGAGAGATGAGAGAAATCAACGCATCAGAGTTTGTGAATCTGAGAAAGAACAACATGACAGTCCAAGAGCATGCTCTGGAGTTCACTCGGTTGTCAAAATATGCACTGGCAATGGTGGCCGATCAGAGGGCCCGGGTGAGAAGAATTGTGAATGGGGTAACAAACTAATTGGTCAAGGATTGTAGGACCGTTATGCTCCATCAGGATATTGACTTCTCCCGATTAGTCTTGTATGCCCACCAGGTAGAGGCGGTGCAGATAAGGGAGAGGGGGAGAGAGGCCAAGAGGGACGGGATTAATAGTTTCAAGTTCTCCCAGTAGAGGCCTGGTGGTGGGCATCATCAGTAGATCCACCAGAGATCATCATCCATAGCGTCGTCAGTAGCATGTATGTCAATCTAGATCCAGGCGCGATTAGAGGGGACAAGCATCAGGCTCTAAAGGTCAGGGGAGCAGGTCAGTAGAGCTCCAGGTTGTGACAGGTGTGGTAGGAGGCACACTGGTTAGTGCTTAGCAGGTACAGGTGCATGTTGTAGGTGTGGGAAGCCTGGACATATGCTCAGAGATTGTCCAATAGCCAAACAGGGCCATGGTAGAGGCCGAGATCCATCCACTAGTTCAGCAGCTTCACCAGCACGCTCAGCTCAGTAGGGTGCATCCAGTAGTGCAGGTGCGGACAATATTAGAACAGGTTCTATGCCCTTTCATCTCGGTAGGAGCATGAGCTCTCCCTAGATGTGGTTACTAATATGTTATGAGTATTCGATCTTGATGTATATGCATTGTTAGATCCAGGAGCTATTTTATCTTTTGTGATGCTCTATGTTGCTACTAGTTTCGGAGTCAGTCCAGAAATCCTATCAGAACCATTCTCAGTCTCTACTCCAGTCGGTGATTCAGTTATAGCTCGACGGGTCTATAGAAATTGCCCTGTCAAAGTCCTTCAGAAAGTCACCTCGACAGATTTAGTAAAGTTAGCCATGATAGATTTTGATGTTATCTTTGGCATGGACTGGCTACATGCATGTTATGTATTAGTGAATTGTAGAAACCGTGCGGTAGAGTTTTGATTTTCGGGTGAGCCAGTCCTAGAGTTGAAGGGTAGTTTAGCAGTGCCTGTAGGTTGCTTCGTTTCCTACCTTAAGGCTAGGAATATGATCTTTAAGGTTTGTCTGTACCATCCAGTTTGGGTTAAGGATACTACGTCCGAAACCCCGACTAACCAGTCAATTCCTATAGTGTGTGAGTATCCCGAGGGATTTTTAAATGATCTATCGATAGTCCCTTCAGAGCAGGAGATCGACTTTGTGTCACGATCGGAACATAGACTCGGATTGTAACACGGGACACGGAGCCCCGAGAGACTCCAAGTCGACCCATGGCATGAACATTCACTTAGCCTCATAACATCAACAGAATACTTAACATATCAATATTTCAGAAGCATGAACATAACATCGAAAGGCGTGAAAATTGGTACAGGATAAATACATAACAACGGAGTACTACATATAGTATAAAAACCTCTAACATAACAGATGGGTTGATGGGACAACATCCCCAACTAACTCGGCAACTGAAACTAAAATAAAACATCAATGTCTGAATAAAATGGTCCTAAGAGAATGAGGACTCACCAACACGCTAGATGTGAAAATCCGTAACAAGCTAAGGAAGATGTTGGATCTGAAGATCGGAGCCTGTATCATAAAACGATACAACATAGAGTATGCGGTTAGTACGTGGAATGTACCGAGTATGTAAGGTAACTAAAATAGACATTTAAAAAATACATAAAAACTCATAAATTATTATAAGAGAAGGACATCATGTTCGTGTCATAAACATCATAAGATAACATAAGGCTCAAGGTTTTCAAATCATTCGTAAACCATTCATTATCATAATCATAAAAGAAACTTTATCAAATCATCACTTGATCCAATAACATAAACATTACAATGCATAAAACATGCGGAACAATGGGAGGACTCATCATAACCGACACCATCATGATATAGCCTTTCATGATGCCCCAACTATCTCACTCAAGTAGGTAGAGTCGCCCCTGGCTTGCCAGACGAGGGACGTGCATTGTGATATCACGAAAGAGGGGATCATTATCATTGTAATGTATCATTATAAATCCACGGTGGAACTTAGTTATGAGACACCGGCGTAGTCCTTTAACGCCGGGCTGCTCGGTGCTAGACACGACTCCCAAAAACATGCACATTACGCTCATATGTAAATCAATAACATCATTCATTAAGATTCATGGATAAATAAATATTTATCATTCATTTATCCCTATTAAAACATTATTAGCAATGAAATCAAAGCCCTTTAGTCAGCCAACATCATAAATTGATAAATCATGAGATCCATTTTATAAATCGTAAGTCATTCATCAACATGTGGGCATTATCCAATACTTTAACATGCTTTACAATACTCAATTCATTTGAAAATAGGCTTAAAAACATGGGTAACTTGGAAACATGCTTTTCATCATCATCAATTCATAATACTTGAACATTCCTCATAAACTTTGACTTTCAGGAATTTTTCATAAATGGGCAATTTGAATTATAAAATTTGAAACATGATTTTTAATGAAAAACAACATAAAACTTGCCCATAACTCGTAATTCAACAATATTTACTCAATTAGATCAAGCCCGTGTAGAGAAATCGGATTTTCATGCATTGGGTAAAACTCCCATAAATTTTAGATCGGAATTTCATGAAATTGAAAGATATTGGGCATGAGTGTGAAAGGATTCACCCATTCATAGCCCTATATACTTGGGTAAGATCGAATTTCAACACTCTCTAAAAGCCCAAGGGAGAATTGATGAAGAAGAGCTTGAGAACTAGCTTGATCACTCCTAATTCTTCCTAACTTTGCATGTATGAGAATGATTAGGTTAGGGGGACTTAACTATCTTAACATACCCTGAAAATATCATAAATGACATAGTTTAGGGCCCTAGAGCATAGGAATGATGAAAATACCCTTAATAAAATACCCTAAAAACTCTGCACCGGTCGATCCCATGGACGTACCAACGAGTCGTTAGGGGATACCAGGACTCGTGGTATGATCCTTCATAAGCAATGACGGAAACCTGATCTCAGATTCAACCCACAACTCAACAGGACGAGTCGCCGTTACCTCCAATGGGTCGTTAGATCGATCGTTGTTTGCCTCCTGTAAACCTGATCTTCCCATCACAATGAGCCTCACCACGACTTATTGTTTCCTCCAACGAGTCATGGTCTCCTTCCGTTAGGTCCACTGGATATTTATATTCCCCTACCATGACTCAAGACAATGGATTGTTATACCTCACCACGGGTCATTGGATGACCCGTCATGTCCCCAAATGCCAACGTCCAGTACCACCCACGACGACTCGTTGTCTAACACAATGAATCGTTGCTTCACCCGTTAATTCCACTGACACCAGTCCTTCACTTCCCACAACTGGATCCAATGGGTCATTGGTTAGACCAACGATCTGTTGGGTCGTCCATCCTACAACCTTTTTCCCAGTTTTCATCCAACTTCCATATTTGATTCTGTGTCTAATCTTAGGCACTTTCGGTGTATTACAATATCTCCCCTTTAGGAACATTCATCCTCAAGTGTTGGAAATAAGCAGAAAAATAGAGACATGCAATCATTATACCCAAACACTGATCATTTAAGCCGAAAACTAACAGAATGACTATCTCCGATTCAAACCACATAGCTGACCTAATTTCATGATTCTCATACACATCCATATACATAAAAGAAACTTGAACACATGAACTAAACATGAAAACTAAATAGAGTTATAGGGAAAAACTGATACCTCAAGTTGGAACTGAGCCGGTAGAGAATAAATGTGGGTATATAGCCATCATATCCGCTTCAGCTTCCCACGTAGCTCCTTCAACATGCTGATTCCTCCATTATACTTTAATTGAAGCTACTTCTTTGTTCCTTAGCCCCCAAACCTGATGATCTAATATTTCCACCAGAACCTCCTCATAACTAAGGCTATCTCTAATACCAATATTGTCCACCGGGACAACTGGGTCTGGATCCCCCAAACACTTCTTCAAGAGTGATACATGAAATACAGGATGCACAAAAGATAACTTTGAGGGAAACTCCAATTCATACGCCACCTTGCCAACTTTTCTTACAATTCTATAGGGGCCAACATAGCGAGGACTAAGTTTTCCTTTCTTTCCAATCCGCATCACTCCCTTCATGGGAGGTACCTTCAACAACACCCAAATGGAGTCATATTGTCGATGAGTACGAGGTAATCCTGCTATGAAATCCATGTTAATTTCTTTCCATTTCCAAGTAGGGATGCTGACATCCTAAAGTATGCCTCCCGACCTTTGATGCTCAACCTTTACTTGCTGACAGTTCGGACACTTGGCTACGAATTCCGCATTACCCTTCTTCATTCTATTCCACCAATAGATTTCCCATAAATCACGATACATCTTGGTGGAACCCTAATAGATAGAATACCTGGACCCATGAGCCTCATGCAGCATCCGGCTCCTCAAATCGTCCACGTCTGGAACACATAAGCGACCCTAGTATCGAAGCACACCATCTCCCCCTTTGGAGATGACCTCTACCTTATTCTCCTAAATGACCTTCCCCAACTTCTCCAAGCTAGGATCCTCGTCTGGTCTTCTCCAAGCTAAGATCCTCGTCTGCTCTAGATTTTACGTCAATCAAAAAGGATGATTCTGATTCATTCCGAATTACCACACTGCTTATCAGTTGAGTCGACCAAACGAACTCCTACAATTTCTATCAAGAATTCTGAAGTGCCAACCCCTAAGTTTCCATCCTTTATGCTTAAGATCCTACCAAATACGCAATATGCTCGAATCCACCCGAAATCCATCTGAAATCTCCGATCACAACCCAAATATGCATTCCAATACTAAACCCACCCCGGATCGGTCGGAACCATCAAGTTACCCTCGTAAGGTTGTTTGACTCCGCATTGACCATGGTTATACCTAGCTCCCTCAAAGCTCACAAATTTAACCCAAAGTTCGAATCACTCTTGAATCACCTCATAACTCCTGAAACCTACCCAACTAAATCATAACTCACCATTCGGAACCAACTAAGCTTTCAGAATCCAAATTCGAGCTTGACAACCTAGATTGTTGACTTTGGTCACCCCTCAACTTCAAACCCTTCAAGAATCGAAAGTCTCACCCAATCATCATTAAGTCATCTCGGAACGATGTCATCCAACTTCGCAAGTCATGAATAACTGAGTAATGATATGGAAAGGTTCAACCTAGAAAATGGATCGACAATCACAAACTAACCATATGGCTTGCTACACTTCCAGGATTGGTTAATAATTGGGCTTCCTGTACTAGGTCTGGTATCTATGGAGGGGATAGGGAGTTATACTGAATGTACACATCTTAACCATCATTTCCATCATAGGGAACATCCATAGGGTTTAGAGTAAGATAATCATGAGCACGAATCATGTAAGAAGTCTAATCTTGGCATATGCCCTATATATCACAATCTTATGAGCCGATAGAACAAATTTTGGAGACTGAATTCGTTGGGCTGAGCATGCTGGGAAACATGGGTTCACATACATAATGAGGGTCATAAAATGAAATGAAACAGGTAATGTTGGGATTGCGGATGGACGGGGTTGCCTAACATCATAGGGTTCTGAACATAAGAGCGAGTCAAGTGTAGCATCGAGCGATACGTAAGGGAACATCTAAAGAAGAAAGGAGGGACTACCCCCAAATTCTATCCACAGGACTTCCTTACTAGAAAATTCAAGACATGACTGGGGCCTTCACTTACCATTCCCCTACCTTTCATGAAATAAATCTCATTCTAAAAATGCTCAAAGGAATTTATACCTCTTTCAGTAGTTCTCGAAACTAAGAATCATGATAGGTGTGAGGGAATAACTTATAACATGCCTGAGACTACATCTAAGGTTGACCGCCACTTGCTCTTAATAACCTATGCCACTGAGATGCGCGATTTACTGGAGCTGATGGAGGAGGACTCGGAGCACGGCCGTTCTGACCATC
This sequence comes from Datura wrightii, assembly GCA_035772735.1. Taxonomy (NCBI): domain Eukaryota; kingdom Viridiplantae; phylum Streptophyta; class Magnoliopsida; order Solanales; family Solanaceae; genus Datura; species Datura wrightii. Next base: position 155,437,902 of record JASDFA010000018.1, read on the forward strand.
TCGCTTGGCTGAAGTGCAATCCCTGTGTTTATGACCGAGTTGGCCACAATAAAAACAAGCATATGAACTTTCCAAGCACTTTCCTCAGTAGTGCTTCCCACAACGCCTGCATTTTGGGTAAGTAATCTCCCTCACTCGGGGCTTGTATCCTCGAGCTTGGACTAGAGACTTCTGATGGGTTTGAGAGTGACTCCCATTACTCGACCCTTGTTGGAACCTATTAAGGTTTCCAGCCCGGGGCCTCTTGTTCCCTCTACACTCCCCAACCACATTCGAGTCACCACTCTCCAGCGGGCTCTCTTTCATGAGTCCTTGAATTCTAGTAGCTGCTACCTCCCCGGTAGGGTTCACTGGGGCGATAGCCTGCTGGTTAGGCTGGGTGATCATACCTTGCATCAACACTCTGAGAGCAGCTCCGAGCTCCGCATCAGTAACTTACATGGAATCCATTGGAGTTGGTGGTGACGTGCCCTTATTCGCGCGTCCACAAGTGTACGGATCGTGCAAGTAATATAGTGGCTCTTTTTAAGAACCGGAATGTCGAACCCACAGGGACTGGATCCATTCCTCTAACTATCCATTTCAAGTGTGATCTTAACTTTCGCAAGTGTTGGTTATAGAAGTTTTCGAGGGAGATTTAATTAAGTCTAGTTTTGGTCAACGGAATATCCTGAATTTACTCTAGGAGCAACATAGAGTTAAAACCAGATAATCAAGTGATACTACGATTTGCAATGGGTTAAGCATGAAACTATCGATTGTTATTTCACATAATTAGAATTGCATGTTCATGGTCTTTCGAGCCTCTAAACACGACAAACTAGCCTCACTTCATCATTGTGAGCGAGGATGCTAATTTTTAGTTCGTGGGCAATTAATTATGTTGTAGTTTACGTGGAAATGATTAGGGACTTTTGTGCATCTAACCATTTAACTCAACTTAGCCTCAAAACTACTTCTTCGAGTGGTGATGCGATAACCCTAAGTTGGTCTTTAATAACCCCCGTTTTATCAAGCAAGCAAGGTGTTAGGTATATTTCTATCCTAATACGAAATTATATCGTGAGATAAAAACATGCTCCTCACATTCTCATGTCCTGACCTAGGTAATGCTTTCTCAAGCCAATGCCCAAGCTAACATATATGCTTTCATGGTGATCAATCATAAAAACAACCAACAATCCAGAATGCAAGATGAAAACAACAACCAATAACTTAATTCCAAAACAATTTCATAAAATCACAATCATAATTCATGGCTTCAACCCTAAAGGAAGGGTTCTAGCCATTCATGTTCGTAAAACTACAAGAAACTACAACTAAACTAATATACTTACAAGAATTTGATAGATGAGAAGGGAATTTGACAAACCCTAGATGAGTTCTCCCACTTCTCCCTTCACTCCTAGGTAGTTTTCCAGAATAAAATCGTGACCCCATGGAATTAGGAGCTAAGGGACCTATTTATAGTAAATGAAAAACGTGCATAATTTAGCCTATCGTGGAACGGCTCCGTGTCACGGAGTGTATCACGGAGCACTACCTCCGTGACATGGAGGTAACGCGAAAGCTCTCTAGAAATTACCTCCGAAAGTCGAAACTGCCGAGTGTCACCGCGTTGGCAGCGTGTCACGCTGCTTGGGTAGCGTGTTGGCACACCCCTGTCGCGCAGCTGGCACGGCGTGACACGTTGCTGGCGCGCTGGTGCCGCCTGCCTGCCGCATCTGCTCCCGACTCCATTCTGCTACTTCACAACTTATCAATTAGTTCCTCAAAATCATTGAAACCTACAAAATGAGGACTAATCATGTTGGTTAGCACATATATTCACATTTATATAAAATCACATGAAAATGTATACAATTACCTAGCTAAACAAGACTAAAGCGTCACTCGGGCATGGTATTTTTCCCGAGATCACAACCCCACACTTAAAGTCTTGTTCGTCCTCGAACAACCTTTTTCATCTCATGCATATGGAGACTCACCCATAACTCATTTAGCAGGACTATTCAAGCTACAACTATAATGATTACGTAAGATAACAAGCTAAAAATAGAGCATGCACGATTTGATCATCGAAATGAAGTACAACTATGTTAAGACTTCTTAACCTCAAGAATTGACTCTCAATCTTAGCAAACTCATGCAAATCAATTGATTAATAAATCCCACATGAATTATATCCTTCATTCAACATGTGCCCTCACGGAAAGAGAGTTACCCAATTTCACACGCAAAAACAATTTTTACATCACAACATGTGTGGGTACCTGAATAGAATTACGCTCACTCTCACAAAGAATTCACATGCATCATGTAATGACCCATAAGCTTGCCCTTAATGTTTTATTCCACTAATTTAAGCATGTATGAATGTAAGATCAAGTAGGACTTTTTAGGTTGTAATGTAACTCAGGTGCGGGTAGGTACTATTATGGCCAGTAATAGTGACTATCTTTCCTAAGAGCTTTTAATACATCACGCCTTCATTACGAACTTCCCTTCCCTTACTTCACCTTTTTCTCCCTTCAGCTTTCTTTTTCCTCTTTTGTTCCCACATTTCTTTAGGCACTTTTAGCTTATTAGTAAGGAGTTCTATAAGTAACTTTTCATTTATTTATTTTCTTACTCCCTACTAATACTCAATTGTATTCAAACAAGTGCACCCTCGACCTTTCTCAACTTCTACAATTGCCACTTTTCCTTCTTTTTCATTCTTCTCACTCCTTTACTCTTTCGGATTTTTCCTTTAAGCTCTTAGGAGTTTTGGTTCAAATTCAAGGCTAATGAAAGAAAAAGGATTAAGCTTATGTTGTAGCTGTCAAAGAACAGGCTCAAGGCTCAACGGGGCTAACTAGGATTAATTATTCAAGGTAGGTAAAATGAGGGATAACATTTAGGTTCCTTCAAAGAAATGCCTAAATCATCTTCTACAATTCACATCCTTCATTTCGTTTTATAAACACACCAGGCAAGTTCTAGGCATTCCACAAAAGCACAGAATACTCAAAAACCTTACACTCATGGCACATGCTCAACTCAAGACACATTCAGCAGACTCTTACTCAGCTAATCACAAGAATTCAGAATTAAGCTTCTATCATATTGAGTCAAATTCAAGAACCTAAGTGTCTCACACAAAGTTATACACTTGCATGATTCAACCCTAAACATACTTGCATCTTACAATCATTTATAGCCCATAACAAGAACATCAAGCATCGATTAGCTACGGGTTCACAAACCCACAACCTATCGACTAATTTTTTCTCAAGACGATCGTCATCCATCCATCATCGAAAACAGTCCCTAGCTATGAATAAAAATATTATATATAGACAAAGAAAAGAAAAAGAAAATTTTTATTCTTCGGTTCAAAGACCCTCCGTCGGAAAAGAACCGAAAAGAAAAACCAATGGGTGCTGAATTCATGCTTGACTCATAAAAAATTTTCAAATTTCTCACAAATTCCTCACAAGAATTACATTCACCAAAAAAAAATTTTGTTAAGCACAAAAATTTTGAAATTTTTCTCACCGCACACTTAAATCATGTTATGTCCTCATAGCATCAAATTAAAATTTAAAAGACGAGAACTACTCTCTGAGCCTCTATCCCAAGATAAAAGCATGCTTTTCTTCAAGTTCTCCTAGGTGGGTGTTTGACCCCACACTTCTTCTATTTCCTGCTTCTTAGCTTCCTCCTTCTTCGGTACTCAGACTTCCCTTCCATCTGTGCTTAACTTTCCACCAAAAACACAAACATAATTAAAACAACAAAATCAACACAAAATCAAAATTAAACAATTTGTACCTGAGGTACCCTTGGGTTGCCTCCCAAGAAGCGCCTAATTTTCCTTCATGGCACGACGTGGACTGTCCTTTTCAGGACATCCTCATACCTGGGTTCCCGTTTGAGAACCATCTCCTTTTCTTTTGATTTTTAGAGGTAACAGCCTCCACTCTGTTCCTCTCTTCCTCCAACTTCTTCTCAATTTGAAGCCCTTTATCATACTCAGGCTGAAGACTTGTCATTGCCTTTGGCCCTGCACCTGTGGAATCCTCCACCCCACACTCATCCTCAGACAACACACTAACCTGACAAAGGTTTCTGCAGTGTGCGGATGGGTTCATTTCTTGGTAAACGCGGAAGAGTTCTTCTTCATCTTCGACGCTCATTTTCAGGGTCCCTGCTTTCAAGTCAATCATTGCTCCTCCGGTGGCCAAGAATGGTCGTCCCAAGATCAGGGGTACCTGGTCATCAACCTGAAAATCTAAGACAATAAAATCAGCAGGTATAATAAACTTACCTACTTTGATGAGAAGGTCCTCTATTATTCCATCAGGTGTCACTCGCAACTTGTCAGCCTCGGTTTTCCCAACCCCAGGGTGTTGAATAAGGATAAGGGAATTAGATTAACTTCTGCCCCTAGTTCACACAAAGCTCGTAGCACCTCAACTTTACCAATTTGTATGGGGAGGGTAAAACTCCCTGGGTCTTCGAGCTTCTTCGACATTTTGCTCAATACCCTGTGACTGCACTCCTCAGTCAGTGCTACAGTCTGGACATCCACCAATCTAACTTTGTTCGCCATCACGTCCTTCAAGTATTTAGCATACTTGGGCATTCCCTGCAAGACATCAATAAGAGGCAAATTTATGTGAAGTTCTTTGAAACTTTCAAAGAACTTTTTGAAGCATTCCTCCTCCTTTCTCTTTCTGACTTTCTGAGGGAATGGTGGTGGTGGTCTTTGTGCTGGCTGCAATGCAGGTTGTGCATTTTGTTTCCCAGCACTCTGATTTGCTCCAGTGTCGGTGGATGGTCCTGGTCTAACCAACTCTAGCTGCACCTCCTTTCTCAACTCTTTAGGCACTGCATCAGCTAATTACTTTCCGCTTCTAAGACTGATGGCATTGATTTTCCGGGGGTTAGGATCTGCATCGCTTGGTAATCCCCCCTGCGACCTCATGTTCTGAGCAGCTGCTATCTGACCCACTTGTTTTTCAAGATTTCAGGTGGCTACTTGCTGATTCATTAAGTCTGTTGCCATCCTCGCCTGATTTTCCGCTAACTGTTTCTGGGCCGCCATAATTTTCTGCAGTGTTTCCTCAATGCTGCTACTCAATTGCCCATCATTCTGCCTATTCTGCTGATACTGTTGTTGTTGAGGTTGCATATAATTCTGCTTTTGGTTTCCACCCCAAGAAATATTCGGGTGGCCCTGCCAATTTCTGTTGGAGTTGTTCCCAAAATTCTGATTCTTATGCACATTACCAACAAAATTGACTGATTCTGGATTGTCTCCACAAGATTTTGCATTGTGCCCCTTATTACCACAAATTTCACACCAGCTCGGAGCTTGCTGAACTGCATTAACTTGACCCTGGTGTTGGTTCCTACTCAGTTTATTGAACTGAGTCATCATTTGATGTTGGAACGAAGCTAACTATGCTGCCAAGGCATTCAAACCATCTACTTCTATCAACCCCGATCTCTTTCCTGCCCTCCTCGATGACTCGTTGTGCCACTCTGGATTTCCTTGTGCAATTCTGTTCAACAAAGTGTACAACTCATCATATGTCTTCTCCAAGGCTTGCCCACCCGATGCAGAGTCTAGTAATATTTTTGTGTGTGGGTCTAGACTTTATACAAAGGTATGAGCCAACACTTCATTTGATTGCTGGTGATGGGAGCAGTCTCTCAACAATGACTTGAATCTTTCCCAAGCCATATATAAGTTCTCATCAGGCCTCTGCTTGAAACTGAATATTTCACTTCTCAACTTTGCAGTTTTGCCTGAAGGGAAGAATCTGATAAGGAACTTCTTAGCCAAGTCATTCCAAGAAGTTATGGAGTTCGGTGGCTCATCCTTCAGCCACTTTTTCGCCTCTCCCAATAGTGAAAATGGGAAGAGGGTCAGTTGGACATAATCTGTGGACACGCCGGTGGGACAAACGTGTCACTAATCTCTAAAAAGCTCTGTAGGTGCTGTTGTGGATCCTCATGTGCCATCTTAGTGAATTGACCACTAGAATGTAACAGCTGCACCATGTTCTGTTTAAGCTCAAAGTGCCCTCCAGGCTCCGGTTTACGGATGCTAGAGGTCACATTCGTCGCTAGTGGGATTGCCACTTCGCGAACTGGTCTTGCTGCCATTGCTTCTGATGACAATTGTGCTTGTCCCACGGGTGGTTGTTGTTTTACCTTTTCTTGAAGTCTCTTCAACTTTTGCTCTAGAGCTACTCTTCTTCGCAAATGGATTTGACGTTCAGGTTCCACCAACGGTTCCACAAGCTCTCTACTTGTAGCCAGCTCAGCAGGACAACCTGTCACCTGCAAATAAACAGACTAAGACCAAGTTTCTCAACACTTAAGGAAATTTCAAAAAATCACACCAAAACAGATAAATTATCAAAACTTCGCCGAGTCCCCGGCAACGGCGCCAAAAACTTGACGTGCCCTTATTCGCGCGTCCGCAAGTGTACGGGTCGTGCTAGTAATATAATGGCTCTTTTTAAGAACCGGAATGTCGAACCCACAGGGACTGGATCCATTCCTCTAACTATCCATTTCAAGTGTGATCTTAACTTTTGCAAGTGTTGGTTATAGAAGTTTTCGAGGGAGATTTAATTAAGTCTAGTTTTGGTCAACGAAATATCCTGAATTTACTCTAGGAGCAACATAGAGTTAAAACCAAATAATCATGCGATACTACGATTTGCAATGGGTTAAGCATGAAACTATCGATTGTTGTTTCACATAATTAGAATTGCATGTTCATGGTCTTTCGAGCCTCTAAACACGACAAACTAGCCTCACTTCATCATTGTGAGCGAGGATGCTAATTTTTAGTTCGTGGGCAATTAATTATGTTGTGGTTTACGTGGAAATGATTAGGGACTTTCGTGCGTCTAACCATTTAACTCAACTTAGCCTCACAACTACTTCTTCGAGTGGTGATGCGATAACCCTAAGTTGGTCTTAAATAACCCTCATTTTATCAACCAAGCAAGGTGTTAAGTATATTTCTATCCTAATACGGAATTATATCGTGAGATACAAACATGCTCCTCACATTCTCATATCCTGACCTAGGTAATGCTTTCTCAAGCCAATGCCCAAGCTAACATATATGCTTTCATGGTGATCAATCATAAAAACAACCAACAATCCAGAATGTAAGATGAAAACAACAACCAATAACTTAATTCCAAAACAATTTCATAAAATCACAATCATAATTCATGGCTTCAACCCTAGAGGAAGGGTTCTAGCCATTCATGTTCATAAAACTACAAGAAACTACAACTAAACTAATATACTTACAAGAATTTGGTAGATGAGAAGGGAATTTGACAAACCCTAGATGAGTTCTCCCACTTCTCCCTTCACTCCTAGGTAGTTTTCCAGAATAAAATTGTGACCCCGTGGATTTAGGAGCTAAGGGACCTATTTATAGTAAATGGAAAACGTGCATAATTTAGCCTATCGTGGACCAGCTCCGTGTCACGGAGTGTATCGCGGAGCACTGCCTCCGTGACATGGAGGTAACACGAAAGCTCTCTGGAAATTGCCTCCGAAAGCTGAAACTGCCGAGTGTCACCGCGTTCGCAGCGTTTCACGCTGCTTGGGCAGTGTGTTGGCACACCCCTGTCGTGCAGCTGGCACGACGTGACACGTTGCTGGCGCGCTGGTGCCGCCTGCCTGCCGCATCTCCTCCCGACTCCATTCCGCTACTTCACCAACTTATCAACTAGTTCCTCAAAATCATTGAAACCTATAAAACAAGGACTAATCATGTTGGTTAGCACATATATTCATATTTATATAAAATCACATGAAAATGTATACAATTACTTAGCTAAACAAGACTAAATTAAATTATCAAGCGTCACTCGGGCATGCTATTTTGTCCGAGATTAGGTGGCACTAGCTGACTACCATTGTTGTTCTTAGAAGACATGTTTTTGCACATACGTATAGCACGAGTTTTAAGAATAGGGAGACTTTTCATCGCACGACATAGATCATGAAAGAGGGGAATATTTCCTAAACGTCTCGTAGCCTCTCGTCATAAGTGTGGCGCGCTTCACACCCATGAAAAAAACTCTACTCAACGTGACTTTAAAGACACCCTAGAACACTTCAAACCTATTTCTCTGATACTAAGTTTGTCACGACCCAAATGTAGACCCGGATCGTAACACCGGACAAGGAGCTCCAAGAGACTCCAAGTCGACCCATGGCATGAACATTCACCTAACCTCATAACATCAACAGAATACTTAACATATCAATATTTTGGGAGCGAACATAACATAGCATAGAGTGATAATCCGTACAGGATGAATACATAACAACGGAGTACTAGATATAGTCTGAAAGCCTCTAACATAATAGATGGGTTGATGAGACAACATCCCCAAGTAACCCGGCAACTGAAACAAAAATAAAATATCAATGTCTAAATCAAATGGTCCTCGGATAATGAGGACTCACCAAAATGCTAGAAGCGAAACTCTGTAACAAGCTAAAGAGGATGTTGGATCTGAAGATTAGAGCTTGTATCATAAAACGATACAACATAGAGTATGCGGTCCGTACGTGGAATATATCGAGTATGCAAGGTAAGTAAAACGGACATTTAAAGATACATAAAATCTCATAAATGATTATAAGAGAAGCACATCATGCTCGTGTCATAAACATCATAAGATAACATAAGGCTCAAGGTTTTCAAATCATTCGTAAACCATTCATCATCATAATTATAAGAGAAACTTTATCAAATCATCACTTGAGCTAATAACATAAACATTACAATGCATAAAACATGCGGAACAATGGGAGGATCCGTCATAACCGACACCATCATGGTAGAGACTTTGATAATGCCCCAACTATCTCATTCAAGTGGGCAGAGTCTCCCCTGGCTTGCCAGACGAGGGACGTGCATTATGTGATATCATGAAAGTAAGGATCATTATCATTGTAATATATCATTAAAAACTCACGGTGACGTTATGAGACAGCAGCATAGTCCTTTGAACGTCGGGCTTCTCGGTGCTAGACATGGCTCCCAAAAATATGTACATTAGGCTCATATGTAAATAAATAACATCATCCATTAAGATTCATGGCTAAATAAGCATTTATCTTTCATTGATCCCCATTAAAACATGATTATCCAAGAAATCAAAGCCCTTTAGTCAACCAACATCATAAATCAATAAATCATGAGATCCATTTCATAAATCATAAATCATTCTTCAATATGTGGGTATTGCCCAATACTTTAACATGCTTTACAATACTCAATTAATTCGAAAATAGGCTTATAAACATAGGTAACTTGAAAACATGCTTTTCATCATCATCAATTCATAATACTTAAACATTCATTATAAACTTTAACTTTCATGAATTTTTCATAAATGAGCAATTTGAATTATAAAACTTGAAATATGATTTTTAATGAAAAATTACATAAAACTTGCCCATAACTCGTAATTCAACAATAGTAACTCAATTAGATCAAGCCCGTGTAGAGAAATCAGATTTTCATGCATTCGGTAAAACCCCCATAGGATTTAGACTGGAATTTCATGAAATTGAAAGATATTGGGCATGGGTATGAAAGGATTCACCCATTCATAGCCCTACATATTTGGGTAAGATCGAATTTCAACACTCTTTGAAAGCCCAATGGAGAGTTGATGAAGAAGTGCTTTAGAGCTAGCTTGATCACTCCTAATTCTTCCTAACTTTGCATGCATGAGAATAAATAGGTTAGTGGGACTTAAACTATCTTGACATATCCATAGAATATCATAAAATGATGTAGTTTAGGGCCCTAGAGCATAGGAATGATGAAAATACCCTTAATGAAATATCTGAAAAAATCTGCGTGGTTGATCCCGCAGACGTACCAACTAGTCGTTGGAGGATATCATGACTCGTCGTATGATCCGTCAAAATAACTTCCCAAAACTTGATCTTGAATTCAACCCACGACTCAATAGGACGAGTCATCGTTACCTCCAATGGGTCGTTAGATCAACTGTTGTTTGCCTCCTGGAGTACCTAATCTTTCCCTCACAACGACTTGTTGTTTCCTCCAACGAGTCGTGGTATCCTTCCATTAGGTCCACTGGAAATTTATATTCCCCTACCACGACTTGAGACAACGGATCGTTATACCTCACCACAGGTCGTTGGATGAACCGTTATGTCCCCAAATGCCAACATCCAGTACCACCCACGACTCCAAATGACGACTTGTTTTCTTACAAAATGGGTCATTTCTTCACCCATTAATTCCACTGACATCAATCCTTCACTTCCCACGACTGGATCCAACGGGTCGTTGGTTGGACCAGCGATCCATTGGGTCGTCTGCCCTGTAACCTTTTCCCCAATTCTTAGCCAACTTCCATTTTTGATCCTGGGTCTAATCTTAGGAATTTTTGAGGTATTACACTTTGGTATTGACCTTCTTCTCAATATGCAACCTATATCTATCCCTCCTTACATAATTGTTCCAGTTGAGCTAAAAGAGTTGAAGGAGCAGTTGAAGGACCTCTTAGATAAGGGTTTCATCAGACCTAGTAAATCCCCTCGGGGTGCACTAGTTCTCTTTATCCGGAAGAAGGATGATTCTCTTTGTATGTAGATTGATTATCAGCAGTTGATGATGTGTTTGACCAATTTTAGAGTGCCAAGTGTTTCTCAAAGATAGACCTCAGATCCAGATCTTATCAACTCAGAGTTCGAGAAGAGTGACATCCCAAAGACATCTTTCAAGAGTCAATATGATCACTATTAGTTTGTAGTTCTGTATTTTGAGCTAATGCTCCTGCAACTTTTATGGATTTGATGAACAGGGTGTTAAAGCCATATTTTGATATGTTCGTTATCGTGTTTATAGTTGACATCCTCATATACTCCATGAGCGAGGAGGAGCATGCCGCTCATTTAATGATTGTGCTAAAAACTTTCAGATATTGCCAACTATTTGCTAAATTTGTGAGTTTTGGTTGAACTCAATAGCATTTTTGGGTCATCTGGTATCAAGTGAGGGTGTTTAGGTGGACACTCAAAAGATAGAAGTGGTGAAGAATTTTCCTAGACCAGTTAGCCCTTCGGACATCAGGAGTTTCTTGGGTTTAGTTGGTTACTACTGAAGGTTTGTTGAGAGATTTTTATCCATTGCAGCACCGTTGACTAAGTTGACCCAAAGGAAATTCAAATTTAAGTGGTTGGATACATGTCAGATGAGTTTTCAAGAGTTAAAGACGCGACTCACTTCAAATCCAGTATTGACCCTATCTGAGGGCACAGATGGATTTGTGGTGTATTGTGGTGCATCTAGAATTGGACTTGGTTGTGTGTTGATGCAACATGGAAAAGTTATTGTTTGTGCCTCTAGACAGCTAAAGACTCACGAGAAGAATTATCCAATACATGACCCAGAATTGGCAGGAGTGGTGTTCGCATTGTGGATATAGAGACACTACTTGTATAGGGTGCATGTAGATGTTTCATGGACCATAAGAGTCTTCAGTACATGTTTACATAGAAGGATATGAATTTGCAACAAAGGAGGTGGTTAGAGCTTCTCAAGGACTATGACATGAGTGTCCTTTATCATCCGAGCAAGGCCAATGTGGTGGCAGATGCTCTTAGCAGACTTCCTATGGAGAGTGTCTCATGTGGAAGAGGACGGAAAGAATTGGTGAAGGATGTGCATCGGCTTGCACGATTAGGAGTACACCTTGTTGATTCGACAGATGGTGGTGTCATTGTTCAGAACGGTTCAGAATCCTCTTTGGTGACTGAAGTCAAGGCTAGGCAAGACGAAGATCCTATTTTGGTAAAGTTGAAGGAAGAGGTCCAGAAGTAGAAGGTTGAGGTATTCTCCCAAGGGGGAGATGGTATACTTCGATATTAGGGTTATTTATGTGTTTCGAGTGTTGATGACTTGAGAGATCGGATGTTTCATGAGACTCATGGTTCCCGATACTCTATACATCTTGGTGCCACCAAGATGTACCGTGACCTATGGGAAGTCCATTAGTGGAGTGGTATGAAGAAGGACATAGTGGAGTTGTGGCTAAGTGTCCAAATTGTCAACAAGTGAAATTTGAGCATCAAAGACCTGGAGGTGTGCTATAAGACATCAGTATCCCTACTTGGAAGTGGGAGGAAATCAATATGGACTTCATTATAGGGTTGCCTCGCACTCGTTGGCAGTATGACTCTATTTGGGTGGTTGTGGATAGATTGACCAAAGCAGCCCATTTTCTACCAGTCAAAACTACTGATTCAGCGGAGGATTATGCCAAATTGTATATCTCGGCAGTTAGTTTAGTTGCATATAGTGCCCTTATCCATCATATTAGATAGAGATATTCAATTTACCTCCCAGTTTTGGAGGTCATTTCAGAAAGGACTCGGTACTCAGGTCAAGCTTAGCACAAACTTTCACCCACAGACATATAGTCAGGTGGAGCGGACCATTCAGACTCTTGATGATATGTTGAGAGCATGTGTGATTGGCTTCAAAGGTAGTTGATATGATCATTTACCTCTCATCGAGTTTGCATATAATAACAGTTACCACTCCAGCATTCAGATGGCTCCGTTTGAGGCTCTTTATGGGCGGAGATGTAGGTCGCCTATTGGTTTTTCCAATGTAGGTGAGCTTACGTTGATAAGGCTGAATTCAGTTCATGAGTCTATGGAGAAAGTTTAAATTATTAGAGCTAAGTTGAAAACTGCTCAAAGTCGTCAGAAATCTTATGCAGATGTGAGGCGAAGATATCTTGAGTTTGCGATTGATGATTGGGAATTTCTAAAGGTGTCTCCTATGACGGCAGTAATGAGGTTCGGAATAAAGGGTAAGTTTAGTCCCCATTATATTGGGCCACACTGGATTGTGAAGCAGGTTGGAAATATGGCTTTTGAGTTGGAGTTATTAGCGGAGTTAGCTTCGGCGCATCTGGTGTGTCATGTGTCTTTGTTGAAGAAATGTATTGGAGACCCATCTCTAGTTGTTCTGATAGAGAGCATTGGGGTGAGGGACAACCTTACTTATGAGGAGGTACCAATTGAGATCCTTGATCATCAGCTTCGTAAGTTGAGGAACAAAGAAGTAGTCTCGGTGAAGGTTTTGTGGAGTAACCCACTAGTTAAGGGAGCTACATGAGAAGCCGAAGAAGATATAATGGCTAGATACCCGTATCTATTTCCTTCTAGTTCTGATCCATCTTGAGGTATAAATTTCATCCTTAGAATTCTATCCTGTTTCATGCCAAGTTCATGCAAGTTAGTTCCTTCCATATTTTAGCTTGTATGTATATTTAATAAATTCAGTTCAGTCTTGTATTTCATGTTCGAAGTCAAATACCCGATCAGTTTCAGCTATATGTGTTCAGTTTTGGGATTCCAGTTCTTTCCCTATCATTTCAGTATGTTTAGCCTACATTTAAGAATGAATGTTCCCAAGGGAGAGATATTGAAATACCCCTAAAGTGCCTAAGACTAGACTCAGGATTTGAAATATGATCAGCAGAAAAATATGAAATTTGACTCAGGATGACTCGTGGTACAGGTCGTATAAAGGACCAACAGATTGTAGGATCACTCATGGTCAGCAGTCTCTATGGATAAGTTGGTAACAAGAGTCCAGTAACAACTTGTGGAATGTTGGTATGAGTCGTGGGTCAGAGTCGTCGTTTGGATCTGGACTGTCATGATGGAAAGTAGGATGATCTTGGGCAAATTTATATGCCCAAGTGATACTCAAAGGTGTCATTTTAGCCTTGTTTATCTATCAATGTTTATACATTCTCATGTAATTGGTAATAAAATGTTAATTTATACTAACCAACATGATTAGCATTGTTTTGCAGGAAAAATGTAATTTCAGGAAGCTAAAATGCATGTTGGAAGATATCGGGTTTGGACTCGGATGTGAGCAAGGGACAAGGCATTGGAAAGCACAAAATAAAGGGGCTCCGCGATGGAGCCGTGCCACGCTGCCATCGTGGAGGCCTTCTGCTTGGAGAGGGAATTTTCAGCCTATTTTAAGTGAGGGTTCGCGATGGGTCCGTGGCACGGTGTCCTGGCTCCGCGTTGCACGTCGTGCCACGTTGGGCCTTATTCCCTGGACCACCAGTTTCCAGTGAGGGTCCGCATGGGTGGCGTGTCATGGAGGTAGTGCTCCGCGATGCACTCCGTGACACGTTGCTTGTTATTCCGGGAAAAATTCCGACTAGTATAAATAGAACACTTAGGTTCATTTTTCAATATTCTGACTTGGTGGAGCAAGAACGTGGGTTACAGGCAGTTGAGGGGACGAAATTATCAGGGTTTTTCTCTCTTTCCTTCTCCTTGAATTCAATTGCTTGTATGTTTAACACTCATTTAACGATGTTTAGTGGCTAATTCATCTTGTTGCTGAGGTTAAGAACACTTGTAATGAAATGTGATTATTGATTCTTTGGTTTTTCATCTTTTCTTCCATGGTTGTTCTATTGATTCTTGTTCTTACTGCATTAATGTGTGGCCTACGTTAATGTATATCTAAAAAGTCCGGTTTCACTCGAGAGAGCAAGAAATTGGAAAGTTGTGAATTAATAGGATATGATCCTTTCTTAGTTTGGGAAAATTGAGAATTGATTTACCTTCAGGATAGAAATATACCTGAAAGTCGTATTAGTCAATTTAGGAATCGGTTTTGTATGGCTAGAACATGAATTGCATGTAATCACAGAAATGTAGGTGGATGGTTCATGGTTCTTAAGTGGGGTTAAATACGAGAGTTTTAATCCCTTGGCAATAATTCTTGACTAGAAACTGGAGGAAAAGGCTAACCAGATTATATCGACAATTAATTTCATTACATGTTCGTTTAACCTCAGCATGCTCACATTCATAGTTCAGACTCACATTAGATAATTGTTTTAGACTTAGCATAATTATTAGAAATCAAAATATCAAACTCTTGGTTACACTGTTGTCTGCATTTTTAGAATTGAAATATAGTACATTTGAGCAGATTGCACTTCATCCCAGTCTCTGTGGGATCGATACTTGGCTTACTTAAGCCACTTTACTACTTGTTCGACCACGTGCACTTGCGTGTAGTTTTATACCCAAACAAACAACCGAATAAGTTTTTGGCGCCGTTGCCGGGGACTGACAATTGGTGAATTTTTCTTAAATGTAAATTTACTATATTTTTTTTCTTAGTGCTGACAACTTGGTCTGAGTGTTTGTTTTAATTCTTTTTCATTTTATTTTTTTCTTTTTCGGATACCCTTATTGACATGACATCGTGGAATACAAATGGTATAAATGGTGGATACTCATATTTTAGCGAATCTTGTCTGAATTGCGGAGGACACCACTCGTGGAAACACTGTAACACGTGCAATATATGTGGTGGTCAAGATGGCCATTGGGATGGCTGTCCGAATGCATATTCCCCTCCCCCAAGCCCCTACTATGATCCTTCTATTGTTTTTGCTGAATATAGGCATGCTGAAAATGAGGACTTGGGATGCCAAGCTCAAATAGAAGACATGCTGAAACAACTCCTGGAGAAATCAGAAGCAATGAAGGAAGCGATGGCAGTATTGAGAATTCAGCAAGAAGAGAATGCAGAGGCTCTAGAAAGGATGAGCGTCAAACTCACGGAGATGATTGCTGAGGCTGAAGCTTGTGATAAATTGCAGGTGACAGTTTTAGCCGATATTCAAGAGGAACTATAAGAGGAAGACAAGGGTGAATTTTTGGATGAAGCCCAGCAATTAGAATCTCTTGAGTGTCCCTATGATGGGGTCACACTTATGGAAAATCCATTCATGGAAGAAGAGATAGAGTATCCCCCAGTTGACATTAATGGAGAGATAGATGTCGATGCTGAGAAGGTGTATACAAGTAAGGAGGTCAAGCACAATGCAGTTTCAGAGTTGAGGTTTAGTGGACCACACTCGAAGCATTTTTCGACATTAAGTTTGGTTGACATCATAGAAATAGAGTCTTCCAAGCTTATAGAGAAATGTCTAGAGGAGGACCAAGCCCCATATATTTTGAAATTTTCTAACTCGGAGAGACAAAATGACTTCGCTTACTTGAGGGCCAATAAGTTCAAAAGGCAACATCTACTGCTTGGTCCTTACAATTTTTCACCACCATCCCTGGAGCATAAGAGGAAATTAGAGAAGAAATTAGGGGTGAGATTCATATCCTCAAGGTGGACGAAAAAAGCGGTGAAACTTGATACGTCGAGCCGTGACGGTAAACCAGGCGCTGCACGGGAGGCAACCCGTGAAAAAGTTTTCTTTGTAAATTGTGAATAGATTTTTCTTTTTCTTTTTTCTTGATTAACAACAAAATTTTTACTTTTTATTTTTATTTTTATTTTTATTTTGAGTGAAACCTATAATTCTAATCAATTTCTTGTAGTAGAATGAATTTCAGGTCGAACGGAGGAAAATATACAAGGAATCGCAAAGGAAAATTCAAGGTATGAAAATTAAGAAAAAGTGGCAAAACAGTGAGCTAGGGCGATAGCTCCGTGTCACGGAGGAGGGCCTCCGTGTTACCCTCCGTGACACGTTGAGGTATAAATCCAAAATTTTAAAAATTCCAGAACACCCTCGCGACAGCTCCGTGTCACGGAGGCAGTGCTCCGCGATGCACTCCGTGACACGTCGCTGTGTATATCGCAACGGGTCACACCGGGTCGCCGGGTGACCCGCACGATTTTTCCTTTTTTAAACCCCGAATCCCCCTCAAATTTTCTTTATTTCTTACACACTCCGCGACCAAACTCCCTAAAACCCCTCCACCTTCAACGTGACACGGAATCGGCCAAGAAATTCATCGAGTTTCTTCAATTTTTCAATTTCAAGGTATGTTCGTCGATTCCATCTCATTTCTTATCAATTTTCTTTGATATTGAGCATGTGATGTGAGCTAGGTTTGCCCTAAGTAGAAATTAAGCGTGAATTCAATTGAGTTAGTGTTGATGGATGTTCGGAGTATCATTGTGATTGCTTGAACTCATTAATTGCATAATTTAATCGAATTTTGTTGATACAATCATATCTAGGGCTTGTTTTTGAATTTGAAGTGGAAAAATGCAGTGAACTTGTGAAATTCATGTCGGGTTGTACATGTTGAGTGAGATGAGTCGATGTGCTAATTGTTATGATGTTACAAGACCGACCGATTCTCGGGTTAGGGGAATATTGAAATTTGCAAGAATTAGGTGAGTTGTATAGGTTCGTGTAGATAAATTCTTGTTTTTTTCGTTTCTTTGTTTTTCCTTGCTAAGTACGATGGGATAAAATGTTATCGATGGTAATGATTGTGGTTAGCTGTACGAAGTCTGAGTAGTACATTGAATATATACCGTCGAATTCTTCGAATGCACTGAGCATATTTATATATTTGGCTGTTTGTGTGTGTAAATAGGTATGATCTTGCCATGATGTTGTAATTTTAGCTAAAGACTAAGTGTGGGGTAGCCTAGCTTAACCCGACCTTAGTCGAAGTTAATATTCATTGGCTTAACATTGATCTTGTCTATTTGGGTTGACAGGAAAAAATGGCAAGCAGGCAAGAAAAAGGGAAAGGCGCATCAACATCTGGCGCTGGAAGAAAGCGAATCAGACTGGGCACAGCAGTCCCAGCAGCACCAGCAGTTCCACGTGGCCAACGCCGCCAATACGAAACCAGGTGGGTGACGGAAGAGGGGAAGAAGTGGTACGCAAAGCACAAAGAAAACAAGTACTCCCCCGAGGAACACATAGCATGGGAACCGTTGGCACAAGAGTTCCCTAGGATTGTACACCGGATCGAGGCAGTCGAGCTCAATTTCATCTTTGAAGAGCCCAAGGAATGCAACCTGCACCTAATTCAGGAATTCTATGCCAACTGGAACCCGACGCTCAGAAGTCACACCATAAAAATCAGAGGGCAAATAGTCACCTTTAAGCGCCACCACCTCAATGCTATCATAGGGGCGCGGGACACAGACACCCACGTGCTTCGACAGCTGAACATTACTCCATCGTATGCGGACATCAGACGCACCTTGTGTGGGACCCAATCGACAGCTGGATGGAGCAGACACAAGGAGAGGGGCTACCATCAGACTTTGCCTTATTCACAGATGAACAGGGAAGCCAGAATATAGCTAAGGATCGTCTGTTCCTACCTAATCCCGGGGGTACATATGACGGATGTAACCCGGGATCGTGTATGCCTAGTGTACGCCCTGATGAAAGGGTTGGAGATCAACGTGGGGACGGTGATTATCTCCGCCCTGAAGAGAGCCCGGTTGCATCAGGGGCACATATACAAATTTGGTGGGCTACTCACCACCTTCCTGAGGGGCCTAGATGTTGAGGAAGAGGCCCTTGACTACATCCCGCAGATGGAGCGGCAAGCCTTAGATGTCACTAAAACTAAGGCACCCGACACCACCCACGGGCCAGTGCTTACACTAGGTGAGAGACATGCTCGTGATGATCAGTACATGGCTCGCATGTATGGGATGAAGATGCTCCAGCTGAGGATAGGCGGGAGGCCGGCAACAGAGGAGGAGCTATGGCAGCTCGAGCTAGACTACCCTTTCAGCGAAAATGCCAGGGCTCTATGCCGAGTGGGGACAGCATTTGTAGAGCCCACGGATGATGATGTCCCCACAGACGAGGAGACACATCGTGAGGACTCCGATGTGGAGTCCTATGATGACGACGGGGGTGATTCAGACACGGGAGATGAAGCAGCAGCATCTGATGAAGAAGTGGAGTACTTTGATTGATCAGGGAGTTCCACCACCCAATTTTTGTGCTATTTTAATTTTTTGTGAACACTGGGGACTGTGTTCGAGATAAGTGTGGGGTGGGAGTGGTTAGGTGCTGGTTGTGCTGTTATGTATGTCCTAATCTGTTGTTGTGCCTGTGAACAAAATTTTCTGACCCTGTGATTTGTGATTGTAAGTTGTTGTTCTTATTGTAAATATATGTGAAACTGTTGTGTGTTGCTGAATGTTGCTAGCTGAGTTTGTACATATGTTTGTTTATAGAATTGATCGATATTTTTAAAATCGAAATGATCGATATTTTTAAGATATTTTTAAATTTTTTTCAATTCTGGGTTTTCTCGGCGTTTGTTTTCGGTTCTTTTACTGAGAATGGTCCCATTGAACCGAAGTCCTAGTTAGTGACCATTCCCTATGATGGATAGATGACGACCGTCTTAAGGGAAATGTAGTCGTTAGGAGTAGATTTTTCAATTATTTTTCATTTGTTTTTCTTTTGTGGGTTGCATCCCAAAACCTGTAGTTACTTTATGGTTGCGGAATTATGGTTGCGTGTTGTACGTGATATTTGAAATGCAAAGGTGATTCATATGAAAGCATGCAACTTTGTAAATATGTTGAGATACCTAGGCCATAGAGTTCGATTTAGTGTGATTGAGGCTTAATGTTTGAATTCCTGTAATTAGCTGATTGAAGAGTCTGTGAATACATCTTGAATTGAGCATGTGCAATAAGTGTGAAGTGAGGTTTTGTTATTCCATGCTATTGTGAAGTGTCTAGAACTTGCCTGGTGTGTGTACAAAACGAAATGAAGGAGGTGTATTGTAGGAAAGGATGTATGCATTTCTTTGTTTTTAACCGAAAGTTTCTATTTTTCATTATCATACCCACCTTGATTGTGTACCCTAGTCAACCCGTTGAGCCTTTAGCCTATTATTTTTTTCTTTTGTCAAAAAGTGTAAACCGAGCTTAATCCCTTCTTTTCGTTAGTCGTAAAGTCGATCCAAAACTCTTAAGCGCTTAAGAAGAGAAAATCATTTTCCCAAAGTGTCAAAGAGTGAAAATGGTGAAAAGAAAAGAAAAGCAGAGTGATGGAAGAAAAGAAAAGGTTGAAGGTGCACTTGTTATAAATAAACTATAATGAAGGTGTATGAATAATCTTTGTGGTTGTGTCAAGTGTGCTTAATAAGATGGGCCAAACTAAAGAAAAACGTCAAGAATGGGAGGATGAAGAAAGAAACAATGTCCATGAGTTTGATGGGATGTGTTGAAAAGGCGCTTAAGGATGCTAGTGGCGATTATGGGCGAGCCCAATATTTGCTAGTTCCGTAGCTTCCATTACAACCCATTAAAGTCCTACGTGATCTTACATCACACTTCTTTATATTAGTGGAGTAGTACACTAAAGGCAAGCTTATGGGTCATGACATGATGCATGTGAATTCTTTTGGGAGAGAGAGCGAAATTGTGTGTATATGCCCCTGCTTGAAATTTTGTGAGTTCATATGATCAAAAAGGGGAAAATTCTCTTGTATTGTGAGGGCACATGCTTGATGAGAGATTAATTTTCGTGTCGGATTTCTTGATCAGCTGATTTGCATGAGTTTGCCAATATCGAGAGTCGATTCTTAAGTCTAGGAGGTCTTGATGTATTGAAGGTCATTGCATTGATAGGACCATGCAGGTTTTCTTGATGATTTGCTGTATTGAATAATCGGTATGACCGTAACCTAAATTGTCGAACCAAAGTAGCAAGGGTGGGATGTAAATTACATGAGGTGTAAGATTGTTGTTCGAGGACGAACAAGGATTCAAGTGTGGGGTAAGTGATCTTGGGCAAATTTATATGCCCAAGTGATACTCAAAGGTGTCATTTTAGCCTTGTTTATCTATCAATGTTTATACATTCTCATGTAATTGGTAATAAAATGTGAATTTATACTAACCAACATGATTAGCATTGTTTTGCAGGAAAAATGTAATTTCAGGAAGCTAAAATGCATGTTGGAAGATATCGGGGTTGGACTCGGATGTGAGCAAGGGACAAGGCATTGGAAAGCACAAAATAAAGGGGCTCCGCGATGGAGCCGTGCCACGCTGCCATCGTGGAGGCCTTCTGCTTGGAGAGGGAATTTTCAGCCTATTTTAAGTGAGGGTTCGCGATGGGTCCGTGGCACGGTGTCCTGGCTCCGCGTTGCACGTCGTGCCATGTTGGGCCTTATTCCCTGGACCCCCAGTTTCTAGTGAGGGTCCGCGTCGGTGGCGTGTCACGGAGGCAGTGCTCCGCGATGCACTCCGTGACACGTTGCTTGTTATTCCGGAAAAAATTCCCACTAGTATAAATAGAACACTTAGGTTCATTTTTCAATATTCTGACTTGGTGGAGCAAGAACGTGGGTTACAGGCAGTTGAGGGGACGAAATTATCAGGGTTTTTCTCTCTTTCCTTCTCCTTGAATTCAATTGCTTGTATGTTTAACACTCATTTAACGATGTTTAATCCATAAATGAGTGGCTAATTCATCTTCTTGCTGAGGTTAAGAACACTTGTAATAAAATGTGATTATTGATTCTTTGGTTTTTCATCTTTTCTTCCATGGTTGTTCTATTGATTCTTGTTCTTACTGCATTAATGTGTGGCCTACGTTAATGTATATCTAAAAAGTTTGGTTTCACTCGAGAGAGCAAGAAATTGGAAAGTTGTGAATTAATAGGATATGATCCTTTCTTAGTTTGGGAAAATTGAGAATTGATTTACCTTCAGGATAGAAATATTCCTAAGAGTCATATTAGTCAATTTAGGAATCGGTTTTGTATGGCTAGAACATGAATTGCATTTAATCACAGAAATGTAGGTGGATGGTTCATGATTCTTAAGTGGGGTTAAATACGAGAGTTTTAATCCCTTGGCAATAATTCTTGACTAGCAACCGGACGAAAAGACTAACCAAATTATATCGACAATTAATTTCATTACATGTTCGTTTAACCTCATCATGCTCATATTCATAGTTCAGACTCATATTAGATAATTGTTTTAGACTTAGCATAATTATTAGAAATCAAAATATCAAACTCTTGGTTACACTGTTGTCTGCATTTTTAGAATTGAAATATAGTACACTTGAGCAGATTGCACTTAATCCCAGTCCCTGTGGGGTCGATACTTGGCTTACTTAAGCCACTTTACTACTTGTTCGACCACCTGCACTTGCGTGTAGTTTTATACCCAAACAAACAACCGAACATAGGACCTGTGGTAAGGACCCACAGATTATGCTGGACTCATTGGTGGGGGTCTAGGGTAGCAGAGCTGGATGGTACAGGTCAAGGTACGACTCACTATAAGGAACAACAAGTCGTTACTTCCACCTGTATGAAGGAGTGAGAATTTCTCCTAGGTGTGGAAACAGATGGATCATGTGACTTGTGGATGATGGTATGAGTTGTTGTGTGACTCATGAAAACTTCAGAACTCTAAGATGAGCAGTGGCTACGACACGAGGAAATGATGACCCGTAGGATCGAGATATGATCTATAGGATAAGTCATGGTACCTGGCAGTGTGTAATTTCTTGCGAAGTTACTGAGGGCAATTTCATAATTTCTAAGCTTCTAAGTCCTAAACTACGTCATTTTAAGCTCAGTTAGGAGGGTTTTAAGAGTGTTTAATCTATTCTAAACTATTCCCTCCCCATGCATGTAAGACTAGAGAATTCCTAAGGAGATCAAGACTAGAACTCTTTAAATTCTTCTCCAATTCCTTTGAGCTTTCAAGGAAGAGTGTAAAACCAGATTACCAGATATGTAGGATTATGAATGGAAGTTTCTCTTCACTCTCATGCCTAATTTCCCTTCATGACCATGAATTCAAGTATTAGAGTCAAGTTTATGATCTTATGGGGTTTTAACCCAAATTCATGAAATTCTCTTAGAGTTTCTTATGGGTTAATTCCTTTCATGTTTTAAATGATGTTTTGAGATTATGGGAAAGTTTTAAACCTATCTTGATTATAATTTAATATTTCAAGTTTTAAGAGTATGATGCCCAATCATGCGAGTTTCATGAAAAGTTGAATTAATGATTTATGCTTCCAAGTATGATAAGATTTCTAGTATTTAAGAATGTTTATGAATTACTCATGTATATATCAATGACTTTGACTATAAATTATATTTCAAGCATGATAAAGTTTGGGCAAGCCCAAATAATCTAGGTATGACTTCATGATTTGACTAAATCTTATGATATTAGTTTACCACATGGTTTTTAGAGTCTAGACTCCTACTTTTTAGCTTTTGGTATATTTTGAGCCAAGGCTCCTCATGTTCAGTTTGCAAACTATATATATATTGTTATGATCAGCTTCGTCAAAAGAATATGGTCCAGCTTCGTTGAAAAATGATGGAGAGCATATGCATGTTTTTGGGAGTTGTGTCTAGCACTGAGTAGGCTAGGAGTTCAAACAACCACGAGCCTTAGAACTACATACCAATATAGGTTTATTCAAATTATTTGGCACCTCCCTTGTGAGCTTCCCCAGCCCCCAAGCGGCCTTCAGCTTGATATCGATATCATGGTAGCACCCTTAGCCCTGGAAAGGCTTTGGACGGCTCTATCCACTTGAGTGTAATAGTCGGGACCACGTAAGCTCTGTCATGGTAATGTTAATTATATGACGAGTCTTCCATTGTTCCTCATGATATCAGTTATGCATGTTCATCAATTATGATATAATATTTTTAGCAGGTTTGACCCAAATGTTCATTTTTACTTATTATTATTAGTTTCGACTTTAGGTCATTCGATTCAGTTATGAGACTCAGTTATGTTTAATCATGTTTTTAGTTAATAGCATGCAAGCCTTACTCTCAGAAACTTATGGTGTAATGAATTATAATATACATGTTTTCAATTTTACTTACTCAGTTGTTTTACTTACCTTGCATACTCGATACATTCCAAGTACTGACTACATACTCTACGCTGTATCATTTTATAATATAGGCTTAGACGTCAGGCTCAATCCCGCTGTTAGCTAGTTGTCAGAGTTTAGAATATCTAGTCTTGGTGGTGAGTCCTCATCCATTAAGGACCTTCAGTTAGCCTTGTTGTTATTGTCTTTCAGTTTCAGCCTTTTAGTGAGCTTGGGGCCTTATCCCATCATCTCGTCAGTATGTAGAGGCTTATCAGACATAGTTGTGTATTCAGCTTCGGATTCAGTGTTTGATATTCCGTTGTTCAGATGTTTTAAATGTTCATAGTTTCACTATTTCAGAATTTAGTTTTCTACATTATTTATGTTGCGCTTTAGTTATCATGTTCATTCATGGGTCGACTTGGAGCCACTAATGGTTCTAGGTTCCGTGTCTACATCTGGGCCTATGCTCGGGTCATGGCATCAATTAGCCATGATATCTCTATGGGTTCAATTTTCTCATGTTCCATGTGATTAAATATAGTATTAGGATAGATTTAACTCTCAAATTTCTCATGAATTGATGATTTTAAGCTTAGGATGATTTTTGCGCTATTATGCATGGTTTACGAATTTCAAGCTTATAAGCCCATGATTTCTAGTATGATGAGTTATCAAATTATGCATGAATGTTTATGAATTATTAAATTTATGATTCCATGATTTCGAATTATCAAACCTTATTCAAGTATATATGATTTCATCATTTGGGCAAGCCTATGTAGAGATAAGTATGTTTCACCATGATTTTTAGCCAAGGCTTACAAGATAAGTTTTAAAGAGAGAATTTGGAGTCAACACTCCCAAGAAAAAGCTTTAAGCTATATTTTGAGAATATGATTATGAGCAATATGTATGTTTTGGGAGTAGTGTCTAGCATCGAGTAGGCCAGAGATTCCAAGGACCTAAGTCTCATAACTATGCACCACCATAGGTATATATTTGTATTTGGGACCTGTCAAGGGAGTGTTTTCCCCACTCATGGGCACACCAGTGATATCGCACTTTAATCTTTCTTTGCCCTAGTAGGCTTAGGATGATTCTGTCCACTTGAGAGAGATAGTTGGGCATCATATAAACTCTATCATGATGGTGTTAGTTATGAAGAAGCCTTCCGTTATTCGTCATGTTTAAAGTTACTCATGTTCATGTCTTATGATATTATATTTTTATAGCATATTTAACCCATTGATCAGTTTATAAGTTTTCACTTAATTTCAAGTATGGTATGCTATATGACTTTTATTTCTAAACCATGCGTCTTAATGTTCAGCTTATGATGAATATCTCATGATTATGTATATTTTAGAAATATGGATTTTAGCATGTTTTGTCCTTACTCTCATGTTCTCTCTTGTTTTGTAGTCCTGATTTTAGACAATCATCTTACTAGCATGATTTTACTTTCTCTACATATTCAGTACATTCAAAGTACTGACCGCATATTCTATGCTATATTTTCTCAAGATATAGGTCTAGGTGACCAGTCTCAGTCCCAACATTAGCTCACTCCCGCTTCAGTCCACTACGATCCCAGTTTGGTGAGTCCTCATGATCCGAGGACGACAGTTTTGGTTCATGACTCTTTTATTTATGTATTTTAGTTTCAGACGTAGCAAGCTAGTTGGGGGTGTTGTTTCATCAGCTCATCATATGTTTAGAAGCTTTTCAGAAAGTTACATAGTAGATGATCAATGTTGTTGAGTTTTGTTCTTTCTCATGTTTTTTTATGTTATATATCCCAAACTTCTTCTTCTGTTATGTGCATGTTTGTTTTTCACTTAGTGATGCTCTTAATAATGCTATGTATGTGCCATGAGTTTGTTTACAACCATTTGTGGTTCTAAGTCCCGTGTCGCGGTCTAGGGTCCATGCTTGGGTCATGACAAAAACCCTATGTGAGAAATCCTATGGACATCTATAACGAACTCCTTTTGCACATCCTCCACATCAGCCACACTCCCTATGGACAACCAGCTAAGAGCATCATCCACTACATTGGCCTTACCCAAATTATAAAGAACACTCATATCATAGTCCTTGAGAAGCTTAAGCCATCTCTTTTGCTGCAAATTCAGGTCTTTCAGATTAAACACATACTGAAGGTTCTTATGGTCCGTGAACACATCAACATGCACCCATATATATAGTGCCTCCAAATCTTTAAGGAAAATACCACCGCTGCTAACTCAAGGTCATGTGTCGGTAATTCTTCTCATAAGTCTTAAGATTTATCGAATGATAAGAGATGACCTTACCATACTGCATCAACCCACACCCGAGGCCAGCTCTAGAGGCATCACAATACACTACAAAACCATTTGTATCCTTTAGTGGGTTAAAATTGGAGCAAAAATAAGTCGAGCCTTTAACTCCTAAAAGCTCTTCTCACAAGCATCGGACCACTGAAACTTGACCTTTTTCTAAGTCAAATGAGTCAAAGGTGAGGAAAGGATGAAAATCCCTCTACGAACCTCCTATAGTAGCTAGCTAAACTTAAAAAGCTTCAAATGTCGGTGGGGTTGACAGGTTTAGGCCAATTCTTCACCGCCTCAATCTTTTGAGAGTCCACCTGAACACCCACACTAGACACCACATGCCCAAGAAATGCAACTGACTTCAGCCAAAACTCATAGTTGTTGAACTTAGCAACCACCTGATAGTCCTTAAGAATCTACAACAGAATCCTCAAATGAGTAGCACGCTCCTCCTCACTCCGTGAGTATACTAGTATATCGTCTATGAAGACAGTGATGAACATATCCAAATACTTCTTGAACATCCTGTTCATCAAATCAATAAAAGTTGCAGGAGCATTTGTTAGTCCAAAAGACATAACTACAAATTCATAGTGACCATACCGAGACCTAAAGGTTGTCTTTGGAATGTCACACTATCTAACTCTGAGTTGGTGATAGCCGGATCTGAGGTCTATCTTTGAGAAGCAAGTAGTGCCCTAAAGATGATTGAAAAAGTCATCAATTCTAAGAATGGGATACTTATTCTTGATTGTGACTTTGTTCACTTGGCGGTAGTCGATGCACATCCTAAGAGAACCATCTTTCTTTTGCACGAAAAGGATTGGAGCACCCTATAGGGATTTCCTAGGCCTGATAAAACTATTATCTAAGAGATCCTTCAACTGTCTCTTCAACTCCTTAAGCTCAGCTAGAGTAATTCTGTAAGGAGAAATGGATATGGGTTTCATATCAGGAAGGAGATCAATCCCAAAGTCAATCTCCCGCTTGGGAGGGACTCCTGGTAGATCATCTGGGAACACCTCTGGATACACAAAAACCATTAGGACTGACTAAAGAATCAGGTTTTTGGATGTAGAATGCTTAACTCGAACTAATTGATATAAAAAAAACCCTTGAAATTCATCTTCCTGGCCTTAAGGTAGGAGACAAAATGACCTACAGGCACTGTAGAACTACCTTTCCACTCTAGGACTGGTTCACTCAGGAATTGAAATTCTACTATTTGGGTTCTACATTAGACTAAAGCATAACAAGAATACAATCAATGCATGCCAAAGATAACATCAAATTTAGTCATGTATAACTTTACTAGATAAGTTGAGGTGACTTTTCGGAGAATTGTAATGGGGCAGTTTCTGTATACCCTCTGTGCTAAGACTGACTCATTGATAGGAGTAGAGACTGAGAAGGGTTCTAAGAGGATTTTTGGATAGACACCGAAACCAATAGCAATATAGGAGTCACAAAAGATAATATGGCCCCTGGATCTAACAATGCATAAACTTCAAGGTAGAAAACTCTTAACACACTCGTGACCACATATGGTGAGCTCTCTTACTCTTGGCATGATGAAAGTGCATAGAAACAGTTCTGGCACTATCCTCCACCTGCATTAGATGATATACCCTATTGAGATGGGTGAGCTACTGGAGCTGCTGAAGGGGTGGCTAGGGGATGACCTTTACTGTCACCCTGGCTGGCTGAAGGACAATCCCTGAGTCTATGATTGAGCTTACCACACCCAAAACAAGCATATGATCCAACCAAGCACTCTCTTGGGTGGTTCCTACCACACTTCTTGTAAGTTGGGAACGTGCGTCCTCCGGTCATGCTCCCCTGAGTCTTAGAGCCTAGTGCTCTACCCCTCTTATGACCTCTAGTGCTGGATGGAACACTAGCTGATGATAAAGCTGGGGTTAATGACCTATGATGGGACTGTGACCGATGCCCATCACCTGTCCTATATTGAGAGTACACAAAAGTTCCCATTCTTAGCCCTCTTGGTTTCCAACTCAATCATCTTCAACTTCTCCTCCTCAATCTGCTAGGCATGAATCATGACTCGAGAGATATCCATGTCCATGATAAGCATAGCAGTCCTACACTTTTGACCACTAAACCTGAGACTCCCGATGCAAACTTTCTCATGTGATCCCTTGGCTCAACAACAATCTCTGGGGCATACTTGGACAGTGGAGTGAACTTCAAGGGATACACCTGAACCGTCATATTATGCTATTTCAGGTTGATGAATTCTGCAACCTTTGCTTCCTTTATCTCCCTATGAAAGAATCTATCTAAGAAATCTAACACGAACTCATCCAAATTCACTAGAGTTGTATTTTCCCTATGGCCGTCCTTTCACTACATGTACCATATATGAGCTACCCCTTCAGTTGATAGGAGGCCAATCAGCACTCTTCTCTCCACTAATCCCTATAATCTGAGTGATCTTCCATATCTCATCAATGAATTCTTGTAGATCCTCGTATACCTTCGAACCATGAAACTCCGACGGGTTCATCCCGGTGAATTCTCGCACCCTAACTGCTGTAACACTCTGATTTGGGTCCATAGGTGCAACCACCTACTGATTGACCTAGGCCGTCATGGCCTGTGCCAACATTTGAAACGCAACCATAAACTCTGCATTAGTCACTTGCTAAACCAAAGGGCCTGCTGGAAATTGTGGGGTCGGCTGATTCCCATTACTATTGCCATTTCTTCTTCCCTTAGGTATTTGGGGTGGCATTTTCTGCGAATGCGTATATCACAAGTTAGAAGAATAGAGAGAGTTGGACTTTATGGCATGGTACAGAACATGAAAGAAGGGAAGTTTCCTAAAACTTTCATAGCCTCTTCCTTATAAGTCTGGTGCACTTCACACCCATAAAAAGACTGTACTTAACACGGCTTTCAGAAATCCTAGGACAAACCTAAACCTGATGCGTTGATACCAAGTTTGTCATGACCCGAGCATAGACCTCAGATGCAACATGGGACCTAGAACCACGAATGGCTCCAAAATAGCCCATGGTACATGCATAACATAAGCATAAGCATACAACTAATCGGAAGCAAATCATAAGAGATAGCATAAGCGGAAAGTCTAAGATATCATAAAGCGTATAAACTGGGACAACAAGTCAAACCACTGAACATATATACATCATAGTTTGAAAATCCTCTAACATAAGACGAGTTAAAGGGACAGGTCCCCAACTAGCTCTACTAAGTCTGCAATTGAAATAATAAATAAAGACAGAACCCAAAACTGTCATCCTCAAATGATGAGGACTTACCAAAACTGAGTTGAATTTGAGATAAAAGAGAATCTAGCAGCGGGATTGAGATGATATAACATAAAAAGTATGCAATCATTACATTGAACATACTAAGTATACAAAAGAAGTAAAATATGAGAGTAATGACAACATGCTAAAAATCATGATCATGAGATGGTCATAAAAGTTGGCTTTTCATCATAATCTGAAGTTTAGTGACCCAAGGTTTCGAAAACAAAATCATAAATCTTAACATATTTGAAATCATAATTAAATTTCATAAATTGATCAATGAGTCAAAAATAGTATAAGTCATGGTATCCATAAAGCATGAACATGAAGAAACATGAAACATGTGGAACGGGGGGAGATTCTCATAATCGACATACTCCAAGTGAGCATCATGGAACCCCACCGGTACCCTTGATCGGGAGGATGTCCATACCTTAACAAGAGTAAGAACCATAAAGCTATGATATCACTCATGATCTCAGTAGCATAAGACAGGGACTCTCAATTGGCGAGGACCCCTTAGCTAGGGGCAAGGGAGATAGTCTCTACTATCAAAGACCCCTTATTCTATGGTTACACGTAGTTCTGAGATCTGGATGTGCTAAATAATTTCGCCCAAGTGCATGCAAGCGCACGTGGTTGTCAAGTAATATAGGACAGTGAAGTCTCGGTTATCGATCTCTTAGAGACTTGTCAGATTAATCTCTTAAGGTTAACACTTTATTTTCACTATCAAGAAAAACACAGATAAAATTGGGGAGTGGTTTGGAGATTAAACTAATAAAACTTGAAACATAAATTAACTAATGAACTAATATGTTGCAAACGTGTTTGTACTTCAAATGATGATGAAAATCTAGGTAAATGACACTTTTACTTTAGGTTGAGTTTTTAAGACTTCATTAACTAGATTGATTCTTCCTAAGGTTGCTTGTTGCAAGTTACTATCCCATATCTTACCACTCTCCTGAGATTCCAACAACTATCCCATGAACCCTAACATCTATATCCCTATGGTAGTAGGAGAAGCATGAGATCATGGTTGTGGCTACTTGTATATAAACTAAATAAGATTGAAGGGTATATTCTTATCCTCATCAATAACTTCTATCTTTTAACCAATGGGTCAAAGGGTTTTTGAATTCCTATTTTGTATTTACTATTAGCCCTTTTAGTTCTCTCTCTCGAGTTCGAAAAGTGATCAATCTGACGAATAAGCAATTAACATATGTAAATATAAACAACTTTAGAGAAGATTAATCCATCAACTATGGCCAAAACTCTAGAAAGGAATTTAGCCACTCATGTTCAAGCGGAAAAAATAAAGACATAATCATCATCCGAAGTAAAATGATAAAGAAAAGAAGAAAAACCTAATTACTTGTCTCTCCTCACAAAAGCTGCTTACAATGATCAATATGATCTCAAAATATGATGTATGATAGCTAACAAATGACCTAGATATTATATTTATAAGTAAGGTCTCAAATAACGCTTTTTCCCTCAAGTATTTAGCTTCAAAATTAAGAAAATCCATCCCGGAATAGGTCTGGAGCGCCATGCCACCCATTCTGCCAGGTCTGGCTCAATTTTTCTCTAAACTTTTTCTCCGGACGCCCTATGGTAGCTAATGCACCAAGGTGTTAGTCAAATTTCTGAGCATCTAGACCCCTCTGGCTCGCCACACTACCCAAAGCACCTGAATGTTAGAAAAATTTCCTAAATCTGGGATGCTTCTGGCGCGCCAAGGTGTTGGTCAAATTTTCCACTGATGTTTGAGACTTGGTGTGGCACGCACCAAATTTTGTGAAGATTTCTCTGAAGTTTAGGGGTTGGTGCACCACGCCAGCCATCTCAGTAGGCCAACTTTCACGAACTCTTCTTTTTTCACACCTTGGGTAATTTTTGAGTCCTTTTCCTTGGTTTCCTTCTCAAAACATCTAAAAACATTTGTTAGCTCAAAAAACACATATAAACATGAATTTATGCATTTAAGTATTATGAATTCAAAAAAAGGTAAAAGATGGAAAAAACATGACAAATTAAGAATATTCCTAACATCACTAAATCACAGCCTATTTGGTGTTAAGTACTACTCCCAAAACATACATTGTGCTCATAATCATACTTGAGACACGAGGTTTTGCATGGAATATTTTAAAAACATGATGAATTCATAAATTCTTTTACATACATGAACTATCCATGAAAACAATGTTGAAAATACAGTTATGATACATAAGCTTGATATTCATGAGATTCATTCATACTTGAGCAAAATTATTCTAACTTGAAAATAGACAATAATGAGAGTTTTCATAGAAATCATTTAATCATAATCATAAAACATAAGTAGAATCATAAGAGAATCATATTCATAAGAGATCATAGAGTTTTTTCATAAAAAGGGTGTAACCATAGAAATTCATGAAAATTATAATTGGAGACATACAGGTATTGAATTTATAAAATTAGACTTGAGATTGAGAATGAGGGTGAAATAAATCCCCCATTCATGATCCCATATACCTGGGCTTGATTAATTCTTGACTTGACTTGAGACCCAAGAGAATTTAAGAAGATGAACCCAAGCTTATTTGAGAATCCTTGAGGTTTCATCTTTAATCTATGGCATTTTCAGAGGAATGAGAGTTTGGGCTAAGTAATACCCCTAAATATACCCCTTATAAAACCCAAAGCGACTTGATTTAGAAGTTAAAAGAATATAAAATTATGAAAATACCCCTGGAAACCCAATATTAAAATCTACCTGTCCAGGGCCACGTGTCGTACCACAGCTTGTGGTGGCCAACCACAGCTTGTGATGACCCCTCGTGGTCACTGGAGTCATGTTAGTTAGTCTTTCTACATGTTCTCATGACCACATAGTACCATTCGTACCTACATAGAACGATATGTAGGATCCTCTCATGGTTACCGGGAATACTTTTAGGTGCTCCTTTAAACTTCATCTCATGAATGGAACCACGACTTGTACCTCAACAACACGGGTTGTACTGAGGCTCTTACTGAAGAAAAATTCAGCTTTTCTGCTGGTTTCTACTCCAAGTCTAGATCTGATCTTACGGACTTTTGGGGTGTTATAGTATGGAGAAAGTACTGAGTATATAAGGCAACAAAATAAATTGAGGATAATAATAGAAACGTAACCAGAAGAATACCAACATACTAGCCACTACCTACATAACAACAACATCGGTTCAAAACCACATTACCTTCCCTTGCTCTGGACCTCATAATAACCACAACCTCGGTCACTCATCATTTCAGAAGTCCAATATACAACTAACAAAAATATGCAAATGATATGAATGCAATATAATGTAATGGAATACACAAATTCGACCCTATAAGAATATATTTCACATCCTTCTGGGTTAACAATATACGTAAGATCAACCGTGCCAGAGAAAACATCAGGACCCTATAGGTTAGTGAAACATACAAGATTGATCATGTCGAAATGGACTCACGAACTTACAGATTAGTGAAGTACACAAGATTGATCATGCCAGAGAAAACATCACAGACTTGTATTTCATCTTAGCCACGAACTCGATTCATCGTGGGACATACTCACGACCGGTTGGGTTCTCGTAAATCCCCGAAAGAAACCATAGTAAATATGCAGTAAACAAATGTACATGTATGCATGATAGACAACTCACCACCAATACGTATATGATTATCCATATTCAATCCCAATTTCACAACCTACCATAAAACCAAAACATATAAAAATCACAACACGATAACATGTCAAATTCACCCTCGACTTCACAACCAACTGACACGAATTCATCAATAAGACAATTACCATGAGTTCACTAACACATCACTAACACATATATCAACACCCATTCCTAACTTCACAACATATTAATAACCCTTGACACAACTTA
Source organism: Datura wrightii (assembly GCA_035772735.1). Lineage (NCBI taxonomy): Eukaryota > Viridiplantae > Streptophyta > Magnoliopsida > Solanales > Solanaceae > Datura > Datura wrightii. The sequence continues at coordinate 155,471,204 of JASDFA010000018.1, forward strand.
CCAATACAACCAACACAAGGATGAATGTAGGATAATACGAACAACCACAATATTATGATAAGAACGATAGTTCAAAATTGATGAAAAACATGCCTAAAAAGAAATTGATAGGCTTTAACATACCTGACCCTCAACCACAGGGTTCTAAGAAAAATCCTACTATCCTAACCATAAGGATACTACAAAGAAGCAGGTCAAAACCCTGCACAACCAAACCAATAACTAACGATAAAGAAAAAAACACACAATTATGATATTGGTTAATTCTATGTAATAACTTTCAAAACTCAAAAAAGAAATTGAACAAGGGTCTAAGAACACTACCTTACCATAAATAGATGATAAAAAGGGAGGAGAGCTACCCACGAAATAATCCCTCGGAAACAACCATAATCGAAAGTGAAACACAAGAAAAACACATACTAGTAGAAAGATTTAATGATCTAGGCTCGGATGGATCAATTCTTATGAATTCTATCAAGAAAATATAAACTACAGAGAGAAAATGAGGGTTTTCCACCTCTAGAGATTTTTGTAAATATCTAAAATTGACTAGACATACTTATATAAAAAGACCCTGCCAACACCATTACCACTACGCGGGCCGCCTAGCACGAGGCATCACAGCAAGAAAAGAAAAGCTTCTAGGCTTTTTTCAGCGCTCGATGTTCTACATGCAACTCCAACCCTCGATCTTTCCTCAATGTACAACATGTAGTACTAAAAATAGACTTGTATATTTGAAATCTAATGTTAAATCGATCTAAATGTATCGAGTGTTAAAATTAAATTTCTATAGTATCTAAGTAGATAAGTATATAGTATCTCAGTAATTCAAAGTAATTACCCTCTTTTTGGACACAATAATTATATTCACGTAGCAATTCTATATTTTAGCCTGCACTTAAAGCTTAAAAGTTTTTATATTTACCTTGTTTTTATATAATATGGACTTGAGATGAGCTTACTATAGCAACATGCTTAGTGAAGATTCATATAGACAATCCCACCTTGAGTTTCATATTGGGGTGTAGTTGTTGTTGTATTATGATATTCAATGTTTGGCAAAGGTGGGAGCAATGTTATGAACGGCTTACATAGCTAGAATCCCAGTCATGTTAGTAGAATGTACAAGTCTTACACTTACTTAAAGAAGCTGAATACTAAGTCCATTGTGAAACCACTCAAATGAGAGCATACAATCTAGTCTCCACCTTTAGTTTTGTTTTGATATGTTTGTTTAAGAAGTGTGAACACTTTGTATCTTTACTGTTGTTTGTTCATAGACTCTCACATCTCTATTATTTAGATAATAATTTGAAAGGGAGCATTTGTGATTTGGAGTGAAATGAAATAAAAAGTGGACAGTAGCCCTATTTTTCATGTGATTTATTTGTGTGAATTCGACAGTAATCTAACTTCTGTGTGATTGTTACTTTCACGATCCAAATGGATGTGATTGACATCCACACTAGCCCCGCATTGGGCGAATCATCATTTATCAACTAGTCAATCCATTTATGCATTCATCTTAGCAAAATGAAACAATTCATAATAAAATAACTAAACCAAAATTCAAAAGTCAAAAACTATGTGGAAGCTATCTATTACCATCCCCAGAATCTAAAAGTCATTATGCAGGACTCTAATTAGAAATGTCTAAGAATAACTAAAAGGAAAATCATAGTCAGTGTCTAAATGAATAGACATCATCTAGAAGATCTGCAACAGCCTAGAGAAAGTCAACTCACCCTCAGATCAGTTGTCTAACGGTGCTAGAGGTGTAGTTGATCTTGGGCAGAATTATATGCCCATGTGATACTCAAATGCTTCATTTCGTCTTTGTTATCTATCGTTATTTGTGCATTCTCATGTGATTTGTAGTTAAAATGTGAATTTATACTAACCAACATGATTAGTGTTATTTTCCAGGTAGAATGGAATTTTGGGAAGCTAAGATACATGTTGGTAAAAATCGGGAATGGACTTGGAAGCAAGGAGTGGAAATGGTCAAGGAAGAGCTGCAAAAATAAGGGCTCCAAGATGGAGCCGTGTCACGCTGCCATCGCGGAGGCATTCTGCCTCGGGTGATTTAATTTTGGCCATTTCTAGTGAAGCCTCGCGTTACCTCCGTGAAACGAAGGCAATGCCACGCGATGCAAGCCGTGGCACGTTGAGTACAATTACTTGGGACATCAATTTCTAGTGTAGGTGCGTGATAGCACCGTGGCATGTTGGCCAGGCACCGCGATGTAGGCTGTGGCACGCCAAGGTGAAAATTCTGAGGAGTCTAATTCTAGAGAGGGTCCGCAATACCACCGTGGCACGGAGGGTGCTCCGTGATACACTCCGTGCCATGTTGCTTGTTATTTCGGGAAAAATTCTCAATAGTATAAATAGCACACTTAGGTTTATTTTTAGAAAATTCTGACTTGGTTGAGCAAGAACGTGGGTTATAGGCAGTTGAGGGGACGAAAATTCTAGGGTTCTTCTCTATCTCTTTCTCTTTTATCTCAATTGTTTGTATGATTTATACTCATTTAATGATGTTTAATCCACAAATGAGTGGCTAAATTCACTTCTTGATGAGGTTAAGAACAATTATAGTGGAATGTAATTGTTTATCATTTTAGTTTTCATCTTTTCTTCAATGGTTGTTCTATCAATTCTTGTTCTTACTGCATTAATGTTTGGCCAAATATCTAAAATATCCAATTTTGATTTTAAGAAGGAAAGAAATTAGAAAGTTGTGAATTGGTAGGATATGATCTCTTCTTCGTTTGGGAAAATTGAGAATTAATTTACATTCAGAATGGAAATATATCTGAAAGTCTTATTAGTTAGTTAAGGAATCAGTTTTGTATGGCTAGAACATGAAATTCTTTTATCACATAAATGTAGATTGAAGGTTCATGATTCTTAAGTTGGATAGGAGACGAAAGTTCCAATCCATAGGCAATAATTCTTGACTAGCAACCGAAGGAAAGATTAATTGAATTGTATCGATAAGTTACTTCCCTGCATGTTCGTTTTAACCTCAGCATGCTCATTACTATAGTTCAGACTCACTTTATAATTTTGCCTTAGATTCTTATTAATTAGTAACTCAAACTCTCAAAATATTATTTAATTGGTTGTCTGCATTCTTAAAGATATAGCTCATTAACACTTAAGTTAATTATTACCGTAGTTCAGTCCCTGTGGGATCGATACTTGGCTTACTTAAGCCATTTTACTACTTGTTCGACCACGTGCACTTGCTTGTAATCACTAGAAACACCGAACAAGTTTTTGGCTCCGTTGCCGGGGACTGGCAATTGGTAAAATTGTTTTCTTAGTGTTAGTTTACAATTTCTATATAAGTGCTGACAACTTGATCTTAGCCTGTCTTTTGCAGATATTGAATTCTGTTGAACACTGGCAAGAGACAAGGAGTTGATGGATTCATACATAGAGCCGGAAAGACAATTTCATCGTCAAAGAAGGGAAGCTCTAGAGAAAAAGCTACAGTTGCTCAGACAGGCAATTCTGGAGCAACAACAGAATCCACCATTTGTAAGGGCAGTGTTAGTGCCCGAGGAAATGGCGGCTAGGCCGGTTCGCGAAGTGGCAATCCCACATGCTAATAATGTTACATCAAATATTCGCAGACCTGAGCCAGGAGGGAGGTTTGAGCTTAAACAGAACATGGTGCAATTGCTGCACACCAGCGGCCAATTCACAGGTCTCCCTCACGAAGATCCACAACAACATCTCCAAAACTTTTTGGAGATAAGTGACACTTACATCCCCGTTGGAGTATCATCCGATTACGTAAGGCTTACATTGTTCCCATTTTCATTATTGGGGGAAGCAAAGAGGTGGTTGAAAGCTAAACCACCTAACTCTATCACCATGTGGGATGATCTTGCAAGAATGTTTTTGATAAGATTCTTTCCATCCGGAAAAACAGCAAGACTTAGAAGTCAAATTCTAAGTTTCAAACAAAGAGAGGGTGATAATCTGTATCAAGCTTTGGAAAGATTCAAATCATTGCTAAGGGATTGTCCTCACCATCACCAGTCCAATGATGTGCTGGTGCATACTTTCATAGAGGGTTTGGAACCCCACACAAAAATTTTGCTAGACTCAGCAGCTGGGGGACAAGCATTAGAAAAGACTTATGAGGAGCTGTATACTTTGTTAAATCATATTTCGCCGGGAAATCCAAAGTGGAATGCAGACTCTTCTAGAGGACGAACAAGGAAAGCGGCAGGAGTCTTTGAAGTGGATGGTTTTACAGCGATCGCTGCACAGATAGCTGCATTGCAAAATCAACTCAACACCCACTTCAGCAATATGAGCTTGAATCAACCTCAAGCCCCAGTTAATGTAGTGCAGCAGATTTGGTGTGAAGTATGCGATAGTAATGAACACTCAGTTGAGTGTTGTGGTGCAAATCCAGATTCAGTGAACTTTGTTCGGAATATACAGAGAAATAATCACCAGTAGTATGGCAACAACTGCAACTCGAATTGGAGGAATCATTCGAATTTCTCTTGGGGTAGTAACAGCCATCAAGGGCAGAGTTCGAATCAGGGTGCGCAGAGAAATCAAGGAGGGCAGCAGAATTATCAATCTCAATACAGAGGAAATAATGCACCTCCTCCACCACCCACAAGCATTGAGGAAATATTTAAAACAATGTTAGCTAACCAAGCTCAAATGCAGGCTGATTATGTGAAATTGGCAGCAGACATAAAAAACAACCAGTTAGCTACAAAGGCGTTGGAGTACCAGTTTGGACAACTAGCTGGAGCTCAAAACACCAGGCCAAGAGGAGGACTACCGAGTGACACTGACCCGAATCCCAAGCAGGTTAATGTAGTGACCACAAGGAGTGGTTTACAACTCAAGGAGGTGGAACCAGAAAGACCACCTCAGCAGTCAGGAGTAGTGGAGAAAGATAGGGAACATGATGATGAGAGGGGAAAGGAGAAGGCAGCTGAAGCAAAAAGACCACCACCCCCGTTCCCTCAAAGATTAAAGAAACACAAGGAGGAAGCTTGTTTCAAAAAGTTCATGGAGGTGCTTAAACAGGTACACATTAATTTACCTTTGGTTGATGTTTTGTAGGGAGTGCCGAAATATGCGAAGTATATCAAGGACATCGTAGCTAACAAAAGAAGATTGACGGAGTATGCTACGGTGGCACTTATTGAGGAGTGCATTTCCCGGATACAGAACAGGTTGCCGACAAAGCTTAAGGACCCTGGGAGCTTTACAATTCAGATAACAATTAGGCAAAGTATCTGAGCTCGCAGATTGTGTGACTTGGGAGCGAGTATTAACTTGATGCCGACATCGGTGTTCAAGTAGTTGGGGCTGGGCAGTCCTAGACCACCTACAGTATTCTTACAGTTAGCGGACCGCTCATTGGCCAGACCAGATGGCATTGTGGAGGACGTGTTGGTGCAAGTGGGCTCCCTTATCTTCCCGGTAGATTTCATTGTCTTAGATTTTGAGTTGGATGCGGAAGTCCCATTTATTTTGGGACGTCCTTTCTTGGCAACCGGGAGAACTTTGATTGATGTAGCTGCAGGGCAGCTAACCATGCGAGTGCATGACAAAGTGGAGGTATTTGATGTATATAAGTCCATGAAGCTTCCGGCCATATATGAGGAGCTTTCAGCAATCAATGTGTTAGACCAAGTAGAAATTCTTCAGACTGTTGATTCTCGAGATCCATTGGAAAGAGCGTTGATGAGCTCCGATCATTTCGGAGATAGAGATACTTATGAAATGGTGCAAATGTTGAATGAACCGAAATGGTATCTCAGGAAGCATGACTTTCAGCCTTTAATGAGGTCCCTGGAACCATTGCCGAAACCATTTATTGAGGAAGCACCAAAACTGGAGTTGAAAACATTGCCTCCCCATTTAAAATATATCCTTTTGGGGGAAGATGACACTTTGCCAGTCATCATCTCCGCAGAATTGACAGAGGCGCAGGTAAAGGAAGCACCGGTGGTTCTCAAAAGAAAGAAGAAAGCGATGGGCTGGCAAATGTCAGATATTCAGGGTATCAATCTAGCTTTTTGCACACATAGAATTTTCATGGAGGAAGGAGAAAAGCCAACTATACAACCTCAGCGGAGGTTGAATCCAATGATGAAGGATGTGGTTAGGAAAGAAGTAATTAAGTGGCTTGATGCAGGTGTGGTCTATCCTATTTCGGACAACGAATGGGTCAGCCCCGTTCAGTGTGTCCCTAAGAAGGGAGGGATGACCGTGGTCACCAATGAGAAAAATGAGCTGATCCCTACACTCACCGTCACAGGCTGGCAGATTTGCATGGACTACAAAAAGCTCAATGAAGCCACAAGGAAAGATCACTATCCTATCCCGTTCACTGATCAGTCATTGGACAGATTGGCTGGACAAGAATATTATTGTTTCCTTGATGGGTACTCTGGCTATAAACAAATAACCATAGCACTGGAGGACCAGGAGAAGACTACTTTCACATGTCCTTATGGGACATATGCTTTTAGGCGGATGCCATTTGGTTTATGCAATGCACCCACCACATTCCAGAGATGCATGATAGTGATCTTTCATGACAAGGTGGAAGATTTCGTCAAGGTATTTATGGATGATTTTTCTGTTTTCGGTAATTTGTTTGCTACTTGTTTGCAGAATCTTGACAGGGTGCTAGCTCGCTGTGAAGAATCCAACCTTGTACTCAACTGGGAGAAATGTCATTTCTTAGTCAAGGAGGGTATCGTCCTTGGCCATAAAGTGTCTTGCAAGGGGTTGGAGGTCGATCGTGCTAAGAATCGAGGCACTGTCAATTCTGCGGAGAAAAAAATTGAGGCATGATTGCTGGTATTTTATTTGGGATGAGCCATACTTGTTTAAGCAGGGACTGGATCAGGTTATGAGAAGATGCATCCGAGAGAGCTAGATTGTAGAAGATTTGAGGAGTTGTCACTCTTCATTGTATGGAGGGCACCACGGAGGCGAGCGGATAGTGCACAAGGTGCTACAGTCAGGTTTTTTTTGGCCTACACCGTTTAGAGACTCTATGGCATACGTAAAAATGTGTGATAGATGTCAAAGGACAGGCACAACTGGTAGGAGGCAAGAGATGCCGTTGCAACGTATATTAGAAGTGGAGATCTTTGATGTATGGGGTATTGATTTCATGGGCCCGTTCCCACCGTCATTTGTTAATCGTTACATCTTGGTGGCCGTTGATTATGTATCAAAGTGGGTTGAAGCAACAACTTGCCCCAGGAATGACAACAAGGTGGTAACGAAATTTGTGAAAAAGCACATTTCACCAGGTTCGGGACACCCCGAGCCATTATCAGTGATGGAGGGGCTCATTTTGTAAATGCAAGTTTCAAGAACTTGCTAGCTAAGTATGGGGTGCGCCACAAGGTGGCAACAACATATCATCCCCAAACTAGTGGGCAAGTGGAGGCGTCGAATAGAGAAGTGAAGCAGATTCTCCAGAAAACAGTGAATGCACAACGTAGTGATTGGTCAAGCAAACTCGACAATGCGTTGTGGGCTTATAGAACTACTTACAAGATACCAATTGGGACTTCTCCGTACAGATTGGTCTATGCAAAGGCGTGTCATCTGCCGGTGGAGCTAGAACACCGAGCTTTCTGGGCTGTGAGAAAATAGAACATGGATTTAGAGCTAGCAGGTAAGAAGAGGTTGATGCAACTCAGCGAACTTGATGAGTTTCGTTGGCATGCTTATGAAAGTGCCAAGTGCTACAAAGAGAAAACAAAGAGGTGGCACGATAAGCATATGGTGCATCGTATATTCGAGTCGGAGCAGAAAGTGTTTCTTTTCAATTCAAGATTGAAGCTGTTTCCAGGAAAATTGCAGTCCAAATGGTCAGGGCCATTTGAGGTAGTGAGAATGACCCCGCACGGGGCAGTGGAGTTGTGGCAAGAAGATCGAAGTGCCACGTTCTTGGTTAATGGGCAGCGTTGTAAGCATTACTAGGGTGAGGATGTTATTCGAGAGAAGACGTCCATCACTCTAGAGGATGATTGAGCGTAAATGACATCGAGCCACGATGTTAAACCAGGCGCTGCACGGTAGGCAACCCATGAAATTGTTGTAATAGATGAGGAGAATTAGTTGAGAAAAAAATAGAAAAAAAAAGATAAAAAGAAAAAAAATAAATAGAAAAAAAATAAATAGAAAAAAATTATTGTTGCGTTGAAACCTATGAATCCTAACCAATTTCTTGTTGTGAAATGATTTTCAGGTGGAACGGAGGGCAAAAATGCAAAGAAGCGCAAAGGAAAAAAAATCGAGGTGAGAAAAATAAAAAGTGGCATGACAGTGAGCCTACGCGTTGGCTCCGTGTCACGGAGGAGGTGCTCCGCGTTACCCTCCGTGACACGTTGAAGCCTATTCTTGAATTTTTAGAAATTCCAGAACAGGGGCGTCATGGCTCCGTGTCATGGAGGGGGTACTCCGCGTTACCCTCCGTGACACGTTGAGGGCCTTTTGGCATCAGGTCACACCGGGTCGCCGGGTAACCCGCGCGAAAAACACTTTTAAAACCCCAAATCCCCTCAATTTGTTTCCTCATTTTTCATTCCCTCCGCGACCAAAACCCCAAATTCCCTCCTCCCCAACGTGACACGGATCTAGGCACAAGTTTTCTTCAAGTTTTCTTTAATTTCGTCAGATTAAAGGTATGTTCTTGAACTTTAACTCATTTTTGCTTGAAATTTCAATTTTTGAGCATGGGTAGTGATTGAAACTTGTTGTAAGTGAAAATTAATCTTGAATTCATTTAAGTTATGATTGATTGATGTTAATAGTATCGTTGTGAGTATATGAACTCGATGAATGCATGTTTTAATGAATTTTTGCGAAATTGGTAGCTAGGGTTGGAATTTGAATAGGAAGAAAACTAAATTTGTTTGAAATGTGAAAAAAATTGGGTTGTGCATGTTGGGTGATGTGAATTATGTTGTGATTAATGTTGAATATGCTAAGTAGACGAGGGAATTTCGGAAAAATGAAATTGGTGAATTGTATAGGTTGTTGAGAACAAAAATTTCTCTAAGTGCTATGATGATATAATGGAATCGATGTAGATATTGTTATTCGTTGTACAAAGTCTGAGTAGTACATAGTAATTATTCCATCGAATTATATGAAGGCACTAAGAATGTTGAATGTAAAGATTGTGAAATCATGAATGTCTTGCCGAATTATTTTAATTGCGGCTAAAGACTAAGTGTGGGGTGATTCAATTAAACCCAACCTTTAGTCATAGCTAGTTATGATTTGAATAACATTGGGATTGTATGGTTATATGTGCAGGAACAATGTCGGGCAGATAAGACAAGGGAAAGGGCGCATCCACATCGGGCGCCGGCAGAAAAAGAATAAGGTTGGGAACAGCAGTTCCAGCAGCACCAGGGGTTCCGCGAGCCCAACGCCAACAATACGGAACCCGATGGGTGACTGATGAAGGGAAGAAATGGTATGCAAAACACAAAGAAACCAAATACTTCCCGGAAGAGCATATATCAAGGGAGCCGCTAGCATAGGAATTCCCGAGGATCATACACCAGATTGACACCGCCGGGCTGAACTTCATCTTCGAAGAGCCCAAGGAGTGCAATCTCCATCTGATTCGGGAGTTCTATGCCAACTAGAACCCGGCCCTCCGCATTCACACCGTCAAGATAAGAGGGCAGGTTTTCACGTTTGAGCCCCATCACTTGAATGTTATATTGGGGGCGCGGGACACAGATGCCCATGTACTCCGGCAGCTGAACATAACTCCACCTTATGCGGACATCAGACGCACTCTATGTGGAGCCCGTTCGACAGCACGGTGGAGCAGGCACAAAGAGAGGGGCTACCATTATACACTACCCTACTCTCAGATGAACAGGGAAGCCAGGAGCTGGCTAAAAATTGTGTGTTCCTGCCTGATCTCGGGGGTGCACATGACAGATGTCACCAGGGATCGAGTGTGTTTGGTGTATGCCCTAATGAAAGGGCTTTAGATAAATGTTGGGGTGGTAATCATTTCCGCCATGAAGAGAGCCCGCTTACATCAAGGGCACAGGTACGGGTTTGGTGGTTTGCTTACCACGTTCCTGAGGGGCCATGATATCAAGGAGGAGGCCCTGGATTACATCCTTGAAATTGACAGGCGTGCCTTGGATGTCACAAAAACCAAGGCAACCGACACTACTCACGGGCCTGTTCTCACACTAGTCAAGTGACATGCTCGGGATGATCAGTATATGGCCCACATGTACGGGATGTAGATGCTGCAGTTGCGCATAGGCGGGAGGCCAGCAACAAAAGATGAGCTTTGGCAGCTTGACTTGGATTACCCCTTCGGCGAAAATGCTCGGGCTCTATGCAGAGTGGGGCCAGCATTTGTCGAGCCGATAGATGATGATGTCCCCACTGATGAGGAGACACGCCGTTAGGACTCAGATGTTGAGTCAGATGAAGACGGCGGGGGTGATTATGATATGAGATATGAGGCAACGACACCTGATGAAGAAGTTGAATACTTCGATTGATCAGGGAGTTTCACCACCCACTTTTGTGATATGTTGAATTTTCTGAACACTGGGGACAGTGTTCGGTTTAAGTGTGGGGTGGGAGTAGTTAGGTGCCAGCTGTTTCGTTGTTGTTTTTTTTATGTGTATGTGTTGTGTTGTTGTGCCTGTGAAAAATGTGACCCTGTGACTTTGTGTTATGTGTTCTGTAATTAAGTGGTGTTGTAATGAATGTTAAGCTGTTGTGTGTTGTTTGTTGTGTGAGCTGTTGTTGAATGGTTGTTGTGTAAATATTTTCGTTTTCTATCAAAATTATCAAAATTTTTAAAATTTTTTGTTAAATTTCTTTTATTTTGGGTTTCTCGGCCTTTGTTTTCGGTGCTTTTACCGAGAATAGTACCATTGAACTGAAGTCGTAATTAGTGACTGTTCCCTATGATGGATGGATGACGACCGTCTTAAGGGAAATATAGTTGATAGGAGTAGTTTCTCTTTATTCTTTCTTTTGTTTGTTTCCCAAACGTGTCGCTACTTCATGGTTCGGAATTCTCATTACGTGTTGTACATGATATTATGTTTCAAAGGTGATTCGTATGAAAGCATGCAAATGCATAAACATGTTGAGATACCTCGGCCATAAAGTTCGATTCGATGTGATCGAGGCTTAATATTGAATTCTTGTAATTAGCTGATTGAAAAGTCTGTGAATATGTCTTGAGTTGAGCATGTGCAATGAGTGTGAGGTGAGTTTTCGATTATTCCATGCTATTGTGAAGTGTCTAGAACTTGTCGGTGTGTGTACGAAATGAAATGAAGGATGTGTATTGTAGGAAAGGATGTAGGCATTTCTTTGATTAAACCGAAAGTTTTTCCATTATCATACCTACCTTGAATGAACATCCTAGTTAGCCCCATTGATCCTTTAGCCTATTTTTTTCTTTCTTTAAAGAGGTACAAACCGAGCTTAATCCCTTATTTTCATTAGCCTTGAATTTGATCGAAAACTCTTAAGCGCTCAAGAAAAATAATTTTCCCACAGTGTAAAGGAGTGAGAATTGTGAAAAGGAAGGAAAAACGGAAGTGGTGAAAGTTAAAGAAAAGGTCAAAGGTGCACTTGCTGAAATTAAATAGAATAAAGATGAATAACTAATCTTGGTTATTAAGTCGAATGTACTTAAAGAAATGGGAACAAAAACAAAGAAAAATTTCAAGAATGAGAGGATGAAGGAAGAAACAATGCCCATAATGATGGTGGGATGTATTGAAAAGCGCTTAAGGAAGCTAGTTGCTATTATTGGTTAGCCCAGTATTTACTAGTTCCCTGGCTAACAGTACAACCCGTTAAGTTACGTGATCTTACATCACACGTCCTTATATTAGTGGAGGCAAGCCTATAGTTCATGACATGATGCATGTGAATTCTTTGGGAGAGAGAGCGAAATTGTGATCATATACCCCTACATGTAATGCTTTGGAAATCGTATGATTGCAAATGGGGAGATTCTCTTGTGTTGTGAGGGCACATGCTTGACGAGAGATTAAATTTTGTGTCGGATGTCTTGATCAGTTGATTTGCATGAGTTTATCGAGATCAAGATTCGATTCTTGAGTCGAGGAGGTCTTAATGTGGGGTATGTCATTGTATTGATGAGACCATGCATGTTTTCTTGATGATTTGCTAGATTAAATAATCGGTATAGCCGTAGCTTGAATTGTCGAGCCAAAGTAGCTATGCGTGGGTGACAATTGCATGAGATGTGAGAGTATTGTTCGAGGACGAACAAGGTTTTAAGTGTGGGGTAAGTGATCTTGGGCAGAATTATATGCCCAAGTGATACTCAAATGCTTCATTTCGTCTTTGTTATCTATCGTTATTTGTGCATTCTCATGTGATTTGTAGTTAAAATGTGAGTTTATACTAACCAACATGATTAGTGTTGTTTTCAAGGTAGAATGGAATTTTGGAAAGCTAAGATACATGTTGGTAAAAATTGGGAATGGACTTGGAAGCAAGGAGTGGAAAAGGTCAACGAAGAGCAGCAAAAATAAGGGCTCCGCGATGGAGCCGTGTCACGCTGCCATCGCGGAGGCATTTTGCCTCGGGTGATTTAATTTTGGCCATATCCAGTGAAGCCTCGCGTTACCTCCGTGACACAGAGGAAATGCCACGTGATGCAAGCCGTGGCACGTTGAGTACAATTACCTGGGACATCAATTTTCAGTGTAGGTGCACGATAGCACCTTGGCACGTTGGCCAAACTCCGTGATGCAGGCTGTGGCACGCCAAGGTGAAAATTCTGAGGAGCCTAATTCCAGAGAGGGTCCGCGATACCCCCGTGGCATACACTCCATGCCACGTTGCTTGTTATTCCGAGAAAAATTCTCAATAGTATAAATAGCACACTTAGGTTTATTTTTAGAAAATTCTGACTTGGTTGAGCAAGAACGTAGGTAACAGGCAGATAAGGGGACGAAAATTCTAGGGTTCTTCTCTATCTCTTTCTCTTTTATCTCAATTGTTTGTATGATTTATACTCATTTGATGACGTTTAATCCACAAATGAGTGGCTAAATTCACTTCTTGCTGAGGTTAAGAACAATTGTAGTGGAATGTAATTGTTGATCATTTTAGTTTTCATCTTTTTCTTCAATGGTTGTTCTATCAATTCTTGTTCTTACTGCATTAATGTTTGGCCAATGTTAATGTATATCTAAAAAATCCAATTGTGATTTTGAGAAGGAAAGAAATTGGAAAGTTGTGAATTGGTAGGATATGATCTCTTCTTCGTTTGGGAAAATTGAGAATTAATTTACATTCAGAATGGAAATATATCTGAAAGTCTTATTAGTCAATTAAGGAATCGGTTTTGTATGACTAGAACATGAAATTATTTTATCACAGAAATGTAGATTGAAGGTTCATGATTCTTAAGTTGGATAGGAGACGAAAGTTCCAATCCATAGGCAATAATTCTTGACTAGCAACCGAAGGAAAGATTAACTGAATTGTATCGATAAATTACTTCCCTGCATGTTCGTTTTAACCTCAGCATGCTCATTACTATAGTTCAGACTCACTTTATAATTTTGCCTTAGATTCTTATTAATTAGTAACTCAAACTCTCAAAATATTATTTAATTGGTTGTCTGCATTCTTAAAGATATAGTTCATTAACACTTAAGTTAATTATTACCGTAGTTCAGTCCCTGTGGGATCGATACTTCGCTTACTTAAGCCATTTTACTACTTGTTCGACCACGTGCACTTGCGTGTAGTCACCCGAAACACCGAATAGTAGTCTCAAAGAAATCCCTGGATCACAATCTGCACTCAATAAAAGAAGTGCAGGGTAGCATCGGTACAAGCACTATGTACTGATAGGCATCGTAGAACGACTTTGAATAATAACGTGTATAGATTATAAATCAATAAGAAACAAATAACATAACCAATCTTTCATGAAAATCATCCATTCATAATTCTAGGTCGTCACTTATACCAAGTGGTCATATTCACATCATCAAGCCTAACATTGCCAATCAATAGGAATATGTATATAATCTTCACAATTAGACAACAAGACATCCCAAGTTTATAATATAAACAAATCACAAATAATGCAATGAATTCATGCCCACGTTGTACACATGACTATATAGCCCTGTATCTCATCAGTTCCACATCTATACCAACCTGGTCTCATCTCAATCACTCATTAGTCTCCTATCTATATAGAAATTACAGAGGGTCTTATCTCTACCTTTTTAGTCATGACTTGGAGGGGACTCTAAAATTCATGTACCATACCAACGTGGTATTCGCTCCCACTCATCTGCTCATCCGGATGCTCCTCTTGGACGTGAGCCACTCATAATGTAACCGCTTATCGGAATGCTCCCTTTGGACTCGAGCCACTCATCTCAGAATAAGGATACATTACCCAATCAACTCACAACTGCTCATCTAGATACTTCCTCAATACACGAGCTTCTCATACCAGGATAATAGTGTATTACCCACTATACACAATATATTTCCATATGCTCTCAATAAGTCATCAAACAAGACAAATCATAAGTATACATTGATTATCACAATTGCACTTTAAAATCATGAACAATATTCATAGACTTAGACAAATGAATAACTCATTCTAATAACATAGCTAAATCACAATAGTCTCTATCACAATCAATATCCGAAGACCAATCAAGCATGCTCATCAAGTCATAATATATACAAGACATTAAAAAGGTCTAACTATACATAAAACATAACCTACCTCAATTGAATAACTTGAATATACAAGCTACTCATAGGAGCTTTGTCTTTTCTCAATGCCTCAAAACGTTCAAAGTGTAGAAACAACAAGGTAAGAGTAGTTAATCTTCTACTCTTCAATAACAAGTTTGAGAGTTCAACCCCACCCTGTTATACCTATTATCATAGTTCAATTCATTCCCCATGGTTTAAATTATGATAATTTAGTCACATAATGGTCATATTACTCTGATTCATGGAGTTTCTATTCCTTCAACCCATTTAAAGCAACCTTTATTGATAAATGTCCCAACTTTATCGAACTCTAGGTCTCAAACCATCTCATTGATGAATTAGAACATTCACATTCACCTTAGGAAGTATTAATTACTTATGTTTATGCCTAAAAATACATATAACATCAAGATCCATCCAGTTACCAAAACTTTCATAGTTCTAGGGTTTTTCAACTTGAAATTCACCATTTAATAGAACCCATTGATTCAGGATATTAGAAGATCAAAGATGAAAAGTTTAAGAAGAAAATCTTACCTTGGAAGAAAAAACTACTCTTACCTTTGAAAAATCGCACCTGACCTCTCAAACTTCGTGCCTTAGAATTATAAGTTGTAAAACCTCAAAATTCTGACTTAGACATGCATTCTGCCTCGCATCGTCCACTGCAATAGTCCTTTTCTCACTATAGTGGATCCACTATAGCGAACAGGGCCTTGCTATAGCAAACCTCAATGACCTTTCCATAATCACTACAGCGGTGTCGCTGTAGCGGGAATTCCACCATTGCTACGATGCCCTGCTTATAATTAGCTCAACAATTCTGAAACTTTTCCATTCTCAAAACACAAGTCTCTTATCCAAACATCATAGCACCTCTGAAATGTGCACCTAAATGTATAGTGATTCTATGAATTGATTCATAGTCTTAGAATTTTCTACGGAGGTGTAATTCACTTGGTCATTACCTAACGGAACACAACACATGAAATTGCACTCAAGTCTAATCGACTATTCCATTTTTGAGTCTTTACTAACTCACTTCTACTATGGGGACTCTAAAGGGTGCTAAGGCCTTAACCATCCCATAACAATGTAAGGGGTTATTCATCAAATACCAATTAAATCATAGTTCATCCCCAATCAATTTCAACTTAATGAAAAGCTGGGGATATTTGCTACATAAATCTGATTCATTCTCCCAAGTGGTCTCCTTCATGGGGCAATTCTTCTATTGGACCTTTGCAGACGTGATCTCTTTTGATCTTAGCTTGCATGCTTCCATATCCAAAATAGTCATTGGCTCTCCTTCATATGATAGATTCTCATCAGGCAACATTGAATCCCAATGGATAATACATGTGCCAACCCCATGATACTTCTTCAACATAGAAATATGGAAGACTAGATGAACTCCGGACAAACCTGGAGGCAAGGCCAATTCATAGGCCACTTCCTTCATATATCAGAGAACCTCAAATGGACTATGTACCTCAGGCTAATCTTGCCTTACTTCCCTAACTGCATCACACCCTTCATAAGTGAAACCTAGAGCAAGACTTGCTCTTCCACCATAAACTCAATGTTTTTAACCTTTGGATTAACGTATTACTTATATCCGCTCTAGGCTGCCAAGAGCTTCTCCTGAATTACCTTCACCTTTTCCAAGGACTCCTTTAAAAGGTCAGTACCCCATGGCATCACCTCAAATGCGTCAAACTAGCCTATAAGAGACCTGCATCTCCTTCTATATAAAGACTAAAACGGTGCCATACAAATGATCGAGTGATAACATTATTGTAGGAAAACCTGGCCAACGGAAAGAACTTGTCCCAGTGATCCGCATAGTCTATCACACAAGCCTGGAGCATATCCTTCAATACCTGAATCATCCGCTCAGACTGCCCATGGGTCTGAGGGTGAAATGTTGTGCTCAAATCTAGCCTAGTGCCCAGTTCAGCCTGCAAAGTTCTCTAAAAATTAGAAGTAAACTGCATACCACTATCTGAGATGATTGAAACTACAACCCCATGCAACTGAACCATTTCGCGAATGTATAGATGGCTAACTTTTTCGTGGCTTGGTGGCCTCTAAACAGGCCAAGCTACCTATACTTAAAGGCTTTCTGCTTAATGTAATAGCTACCACATTGACTTTACCCGAATGATATAGGATTGTGACATCATAATTATTGAGCAGCTCCAGCCGTCTTCACTGCCTCAAGTTAAGATCCTTATGGGTTAACACATATTGCAAGCAGCAATGGTATGTGAACATCTCACAATGGGCCCTATAGAGATAGTGTCTCCAAATTTTCAAGGAAAACACCACCGCTACAAATTTTAAGTCATATGTAAGGTAGTTATTCTCATGCACCTTCAGCTTCTTTGAAGAAAATAACCTATTTATCCTGCATTAAAATAGCACCCAAACCAAATTGAGAGGCATCATAATAAACCATAAAATCCCTACCCTCCACCGGTAATGCTAGGATAGGGGCTATAGTCAACAGGGTCTTTAGCTTTTAGAAGCTCTCTTCACATTCATTAGACAACTGAAAAGGTACACCCTTCTGAGTTAACCTGGGCAATTGAGATGCAAGAGCAGCAAGCACTTCATAAACCGGCAATAGTAACTCGCCAACCCTCTGAAGGGATGAATTTTTGTCACTAATGTGGGCCTAACCCAATTCCTAAAAGCCTCCATCTTTTGGAAATCAACCATAATTCCATCTTTTGAGATCACATACCCCCAAAAGGATATAGACACCAGCAAAAACTCATGCTTAGAAAATTTTGCATACAATTTCTTTTCTTTTAACAACCTTAAAATAATCCTCAGATGATTCTCATGCTCCTCTTTGCTCTTTGAATACACGAGTATGTCATTAATAAAAACAATTATAAATGAATCCAAGTATGGCTTAAATATTGCATTCATCAAACTCATAAAAGTAACTGGAGCATTAGTAATCTTAAATGACATAATAATTCATAGAGCTTATACCTGGCCCGGAAAGCCATTTTTGAAATGTTCTCAGCATGAATCTTTAGCTGGTGGTAACCCAACCTCAAATCAATTTTAGAAAACACAGAAGCACCCTAAAGCTGATCAAATAGGTCATCTATCTGGGGAAGGGGATACTTATTTCGAATAATAACCTTGTTCAACTAACGGTAGTCAATGCATATTTATATACTCCCGTCCTTTTTATAACAAACAACATAGGAGTACCCACGAGAAGATATACGGATGGATAAACCCGTTACTAAGAAAGTCCAGAAACTGTACTTTAAGATTTCTCAACTTAGCTGGTGCTATCCAATATGATAGAATAGAAACAAGATGGGTTCCTGGCTCTAAATTAATGTAGAAGTCAATGTTGTGGTTTAGCAGCATGCTAGAAAAATCCATAGGAAATACCTCTAAGAAGATATGAACAATCAAAACTAACTCTATAAGTGGCACATCTGCACTAGTATCCCGAATGTGGGCTAGATATACTAAACACCCCTCTCTACTATCTTTTGAGCATGAATGAATAATATGATTTTCTTAGGAGTAGGACTATAATCACCCTTTCACTCAAGCCTAGGAAGCCCCAACATCTCTTTAGTGACTGTCTTATCATGACCATCCAGAATTGCATGGTAGGGAGACAACTAACTCATACCCATGATGATATCGAAATCCACCATATTTAACATAACCAAATCCACCTAGGTTTTATACCCTATAAATGTGACCATGCATGAATGGTATACTCTATCAACAATCACATAATCACCAACAGGTATAGAAACATGTACC
Organism: Datura wrightii; assembly: GCA_035772735.1. Lineage (NCBI taxonomy): Eukaryota > Viridiplantae > Streptophyta > Magnoliopsida > Solanales > Solanaceae > Datura > Datura wrightii. The sequence goes on from JASDFA010000018.1 coordinate 155,489,843, forward strand.
AAAATATCATGTACATCACATACAAGGCTCAAGCCCACAACAAAGTAAATAGACACGTAAGAGAAGGTGGATCCTGGATCAAACAAAGTTGTAGCCATCCAGTCACAAACAAGAACTGTACCTATAATGACTATATCTGATGTCTCTACCTTACATCTGCATGGGAAGAAATAGAAGTATTCCCATTAGTGTTTTTGTGACCCGGCCCTGCCAGACTATATATTGCCTCTACCGAATTAACTACCCCCAAGGTTGGGTTTGGGCTCACCTCTACCTGCTGGGTGCCTACCCCAGCCCAGGCTAAGGACAATCCCTAATAAATGCATTACCTCCCCTAACTGCTGGAGCTGGAGATTAAGGAGCTTGATGGGGAACAATCTAACCACTCTACATCAACTAGGGACACCACCTCCGAATATGACCATACTTGCACAATCTAACCACTCTACATCAACCAGGGACACCACCCCTAGCTAAGACATGTATTACTAACTAAATGGGGAGTCTAGGGTACACCTGAGAAATTAGGCACTTTTAGAAAAAGCCATTGTAGCTTCCCCGCTTGCGGGCTTTTTCCTTTGCGTTCTTTGTGTAGCTATCCTGTTTCATTCCTTCCATATTCTGGACGTATTTTACTACCTCATGAAAGGTCTTACCTAAAGAAACCATCTGCAAAGGCTAAAAAATGGATCCCTAAATTCAAAGCCTTCACAAACTGTCTGATTATCTCCTCCTCCGTAGGTAATAACAGCAAGTCATACCTGGATAAGGAGTGGAAGCAAGCGTTGTAAGATGCAAATAATGAGTTTCCCTACTATACTAGTGAACTTATCTCGCCTCTTGTCCTGAAATGTATGAGGGATATATTTCTCTAGGAAAGTTGAGTGGAGTGGAGTCTGAATCAATGAAGGCAACCCCATCTATCTACACTCTACAAACGCCCTCCACCATAACTTGGCATCCCCCATCAACTTGAAAGTGACAAACTCCACTCCATATTTCTCCACTGCACCCATCTTATGAAGCCTCTCATGGAAGTCGTTAATTAACTCATAAGCATCCTTGGCTTTGGTGCCATAAAAGGTGGGAGGCTTCATTTTTGTGAACCTCCAGAATAGATCATCCTCTTCCCCAGTCATTATCGACCCAGTCACCAATCTTGCAAACAGTCCCATGTCAAAAATCTCATCCATCCAAGGAGCTACAACGGCAGAATGCTGCATCCCGGAATACTGACTCACTGGAGTTGCAGTGTTGCTTCACTACCCACCAATTTGCTTAGCAAGTTCAATACCTAAGCCAATACATCTACGGATGTCGGAGTAGGACCAACACCCTCCCAAACTGGTACCGCTGCCTCCACTGCTACCTTCTTTGCTATTCTTTCCTGAACCTTTAGAAGTATGGAAGACACAGACCTCTCTTAAGCTGGACCAACAACCTGGACCCTGCTTTTAGATGCCATAACTTTTTGTCCATAGCCTCATCCTCTTCCATAGCCCATCCTCTACCTCGAGCTATGGCCCAGAAGCTGGTGCAGGTGCCTCTTCCATGACTCCTTCTGATCATGTCCTCAGCATATGTGAGAGAAAAGAATGAATGAGGTTAGATACCATTTTAGATCACCAAATACAAATTGGTATCAAGTAATAGCACAAAACAAAGAAAGAAAGAATGGAGTTTTCTTAAAGTACTGTAGCCTCTCGAAAAAGCAGTGTAGACGTCTCTATATCATTCCGCAAGACTCTACTAGAAACATCCTTGTAGTATGAGATGGAAAAACCTAATGTTATGATACCAAATTTGTCACGACCCAAATGGCCGTAATTGGCACCCTTACTAACCCCCTCGTGGGAAAACCATTATTTCCCAACTAACCCATCCATTTATGTATTTATCTTACTCAAATGAAACAACAACAATAATTACAACAACCCAATATAATCCCATAGAGTCGTGTCTGGAGAGGGTAGAATGTATGCATACCATACCTCTACCTCAGAGGTAAAAAGTCTATTTCTTATATACCCTCGGCTCTTAGAAGAATAATCTAAAAAGAATAACAGTAGTATAAGAGACTACATATAATAATAATAAAACAACAACTAGTACCCCACAAAACCACGTAACAACAACATACTAAATGAGAGACAAGTAAGAACAACTAATAACAGACATTGAAGGGCAAGTAGAATAATTCTAGGCCTACCACTAAGAAAAGAAAAGTTGTGCCACACAATGCTACCTACTACCCTGCTACCCTAATTCGTGTACTCCACACCTTTCTATCTAACATTAAGTCGCCAGTAAGCTTTAGCTGTGTCATATCCTTTCTAATAACCTCTCCCCATTTATTATTTGGCCTACTTCTACCTCTCCTAAAATTATCTATAGACAATATCCCACACCTTCGCACCGCGGCAGTCGAACACCTCCTCTTCACATGCCTGAACCACCTCAGTCTTGCCTCATGCATCTTGTCCTCTACCCCAGCCACTCCCATCATGGCCCAGATGTCATCATTTCTAATTCTATCTCTCTTAATATGCCTACACATCTACCGTAACATCCTTATTTTTGTAACCTTTATCTTCTGAACATGGGAGTTCTTGACTGGCCAGTACTCTGCACCACACAAACATAGTCGGTCTAACCACCACTCTATAGAACATGCCTTAATATTTTTCGGCACCGTCTTATCACACAAGACTCCAATACAAGCCTCCATTTCATCCATCCTACACCAATACAGTGAGCAACATGCTAGTTGATCTCTCAGTTTCCTATGATAAGACCCAAGATACTTGAAACTTTCTCTTTTTTGGATGACTTGTGAAATCACTCATGAGACCTAATCCGGTGATTGCGTATAGTCATCCAATAGGGACAAACAAGTCATTTGGATGAATCCTAGTTATCAGTTCTATAAGTAAGCATTGGGATAGATAACAAGTGTAAAACCCAAAATAGTTATGAATCTATGGGGAACAATTACCCTAGTTATTAGCATAAACTTGATAAACAACAAACAATTCTCAGCTTTGTTACATATTTTCTTTTACAAAACCCCCTCTAGGTGATAACAACCTTAAAAGCTTAAATACTAGCATTATTTTATATCTTGACCATATTCCCTATGGGATTGACCCCAACCTTTGTTAGGTTATATATTGACAATGTACACATCATACTTTTATAGGAGTGTGATTTGAGCATTTTCAAAAGTGGTGTTGTTTCGGGGAATACGGCTTAGGATTAGAGTAATTGATGTGTTTAACTTTTAGTTTATTTCCTCATTTGCGTTTTTCTTTTGGTTTGTGATTCATTTAGGCTACAACAAGGAAGCCTTCATCTATTGAAACACCTGTGTGAACAACTAGATGGAATATAAGAGGTTGCTAGTGTCCTTGGAATAGATGATGGGTATTGATACACTAGCAGCCGTCTTAATGAATTATGAGGGAAATGAAGTACTGGGGTACATGGAGTTGGTAAATGCCCTAGAGGGAATGGGGTCATATAACTTCAGGCCAAAGAAGTTAGACCTTGACTTAAAGAACCATGCAACACCTCTAACAAAACCATCAGTTTAGGTACCACCAGTCCTGGAACATAAGGCATTACCTCCACATCTAATATATGCATTCTTGGGAGAGAACAACACCTTGCCAGTAATTATTGCCGCAGACATGGCAGACTGGCAAGTGGAGGCCTGATTGCAGTATTAAAAAAGTATAAAAAGGCAATCGGTTGGACCATTGCGGACATCATCGGGATCCTACAGGAATATGCACCCGCAAAATCCAGCTTGAGACAAATTGTGTACCAAGTATAGAGCATCAACAACAATTGGACCCACCTATGCAAGAGGTGGTGAAGAAAGAGATTATCAAGTGGCTAGATGCTGGTGCACTTACCTTATTGAGAATAGCAAGTGGGTGAGTCCAGTATAGTGTAAACAAAAGAAAGGTGGGTTCACAGTGGTACCAAATGTGAAAAATGAGCTGATACCGACGAGACTGGTCACGGGTTGGCGTGTGTGCATGGATTACTGAAAACTCGACCTCTGGACCCAGAAGTACCATTTTTCAATATCGTTCATGGACCAGATGCTTGAGAGCCCGGCAGGTAGTGGCTGGCACTACTTTTTTAATGGTTATTCGGGATACAATCAGATCTCTATAGCACCAGAAGACAAAGAGAAGACCACCTTCACTTTCCTGTATGGAACATTTGCTTTTAGAAGAATGCCTTTTGGGTTGTGTAATGCACTAGCCACATTCCAGCACTGCATGATGTTGATATTTTCAGATATGGTGGAGGACACCATCGAAGTATTTATGGATGATTTCTCAGTTATGGGTGAGTCATTTGAATCCAGCCTCAAGCATTTGAGCAAAGTGTTGAACAGATGTGAAGAAACTAAGTTGGTCCTAAATTGAGAGAAATGTCACTTCATGGTCAAAGAAGGGATAATGTGTCACGACCCAAACGGAGGCCCAGATCGTAACACGGGACAAGGAGCCCCAAGAGACCCCAAGTAGACCCATGGAATAAGCATAATTCGAACACAAAAATAACCAACAATACAATCATAGCGGAAGTCTAACTTAAATATAACATCTGAATGTATCCGAAGATGAATACGTACATATGTCTGAATAGCCTCTAAACGCGACGAGTTGATGGGACAAGACCCCAAGTAACTGAACAAGATGAAAAACCAAAATACATAAAGAAAAGATAGATAGTCTGGTCCTCGAAAGATGAGGACTCACCAACAAGCAGATGCTAACTCCGATAAGCTGTCTAAGAGCGGGGCTGAACCTGAGAGCTGGATCCTGTATCATGAAATGATACAACATAGAAAGTATGCGGTCAGTACATGGAATGTACCGAGTATGCAAGGTATGTAAAACCGCTAAAGTAAGTAAAATCATTTAAAGACAATGCATTAATTAAAACATAACATTAGAAAACTGAGAGCAGGACTTTGCATGCATTCTTTTTGAAATCATGATCTTTTCATAACATGACAGTACATAGCTTTATACATCAAACTAACTCGAATGACTCAAAGTTGGAATATGACATTTATAGAAAAGCTGAACATTGAGTCAAACCTTGCTTTTAGAGCATGCATGTGTATATAATAACCATGAGTAATGAATATGCATAACTGAATCATATGGAAAATTGGGAGACTCGTCACTTAATCGACATACCACGATAGAGCTTATGTGGTCCCGACTATTACACTGAAGTAGGCAGAGCCGTCCAAAACCTTGCCAAGGCTAAAGATGCTACCATGATATCAATATCAAGCTCATGAGCCATTAGGGCTAGGGATAGCTCACGAGGGAGGTCCCAATAAGATAATAGTATCAACCTACATTGGCACGTAGTTCTGGGGCATAGGGTGGTCGACCCTTAGCCCGCTCGATGCTAGACTCTTCTCCTAAAAACATGCATGTGCTCTATATCGTATATCACGAAGCTCAACATCTTCTATTAACGAATCTCAATAATCAAATACATCTCTAATATGAAATCATGCATATGAGAAGCTTTAGTACAAAACATACCACAAGCTGAAAACATACTTGGGAGCCTTTTCTCGAAAACCATGTGGAAAGCTATGCATAGGAAGACTTAACTCAAATCATACTACAAGCTAGAATATAAAATTTGGGAGTCTTCACTCCAAAACAATGTGGTAAGCTTATTTCGGGAAAAATCATCATTTAAACTTAACATATGGGCATTGCCCAAAGCTTTATCATACTTAGAAATACTCAATTCTCATCGAAAACATAATTATAATCATGGGTAGCTTCAAATCATGATTTTCATCATAATATCTCATCATAATCACATATACTTCATAAATATCACTTTTCATGATCATCTCATCAATGGGCTTCAACATTCATAAGGCTAGAAACATAATTTTGATTGAAATCATTATAAAATTAGCCCATGCTTCACAATTCGATAATAAAATCATAATCAATTCATTTCCATGTGTAGAAATAGATAATTCATGCATTTGGGTAAAAACCCCATAGATTAGTTATAGAATTTCATACTTGTAGAGAGGGATTGGGCATGGGTGTGGAAGAAACCACCCATTCATAACCCTACATACCTGATGGAGACTGAATCTTACTCTCCCTTGAATGAAAAAAAAGGAATTGAAAGAAATTGAAGAAGAAGACCTTGAATCACGCTTTAATCACCTCTCTGTCCCTCTTCTATTATATTGCATGCATGAATGAAGACTTTAGGAGAGTTTCCCCTTCTAAAACCCACCTTTCATAAGCTAAACGACTAGGATTTAGGAACTTAGGAATGACGAAAAGAACCTTACTAATTTCGTAGGAAAAGACTGTCATTTGGTCCTAACGGACGACCTGACAACTCGTCCTCATAAGCCACGACTCGTTATGTCGATCATCAAGTGCACTACCTTACCTTGTCTCCTGGGCTCGTAACGGTTAACATCACGACTCGTTAGGGGTGACCACGACTCGTGGTCACCACCCATGAAGTACACTGCTCTTTTTACATCTCTTTTCCTTCTCCCCTACCCCACGGTTGACCTAACGACTCGTGGGGTCTGACCACGAGTTGTTCCATGCTTGTGGGGACCTTTTTCTTCAAACTTCCCAAACTCCTCACTAGCCTCCCCATGAGTCACCTGATGACTCGTGAGTTGTCCTCACGAGTTGTCTCACGATTCATCCTGAGTCTGCAACATCAACTTTACATTTTCCCTGTTTCAACTCCCAGGTCCGATCTTTGGGCTACAGGGGTATAACAATATCTCACCCCCCTGGGAACATTCATCCTCGAACATTGAAAAAAAGTAGAAAGTAGAAATATGCAATTATCATATTCAAATACTAATCATTTAAACCAAAAACTGATGGAATGACTACCTCCGATTCAAAATATACAGCTGAACTGAATTCGCAAATCACATACACACCCATATTCATAAAAGAAACTTGCGTGCATAAACTGAACATGAAACTAAATAGAGTTTTAGGTCAAAACTGATACCTCAAGTTGACATTTTGCCGGTAGAGAATAAGTGTGGGTATTTAGCAATCATATCCACTTCGGCTTCCCATGTAGCTCCTTCAACATGCTGATTCCTCCATAATACTTTAACTGAAGCTACTTCTTTGTTCCTTAGCCTCCAAACCTGATGATCCAACATTTCCACTGGAACCTCCTCAATGCTAAGTCTATCTTTTACACCAACACTGTCCACCAGGACTACTAGAGATAGATCTCCCAAACATTTCTACAAAGCGATACATGAAACACAGGATGCATGAAAGATAACTCTAAGGGCAAGTCCAACTCATACGCTACCTTACCAACTCTTCTCATAATCCAGTAGGGACCAACATAACGAGGACTGAGTTTTCCTTTCTTCCCAAACTACATGACTCCCTTCATGGGAGATACCTTCAAAAATACCCAATCGTCCACCTCGAACTCCAATTCTCTCCTCCTCACATCAGCATATGACTTTTGACGATTCTAAGCATTTTTTAGCCTGTCCCTTATCAACTAAACCTTCACCATAGCCTCATGAACTGAATTTGGCCCTATCATAGCTGCCTCACCAACCTCAAACCATCTGATGGGCTATTTACACCTACGCCCATGAAGAGCCTCGAACAATGCCATTTGGATACTAGAGTGATAGCTGTTATTGTAAGGAAACTCTATCAGGGGCAGGTAATCATCTCAACTAACTTTAAAGTCCATCACGCAAGCTCTCAACATGTCTTCGATAGTTTGAATCGTCTGCTCCACTTGACTATCCGTTTGCAGATGAAATGATGTGCTGAGTTTAACCTGAGTCCCAAACACTTTTTGAAAAGACTGCTAAAACTGAGAGGTAAATTGAGTAGCTCGGTCTGAAATAATGGACAAGGGAACTCCATGTAATGAAACCAACTCCTGCATATATTGTTTGACATAATCATTCGCTGAATCTGTGGTTTTGATAGGTAGAAAGTGTGCAACCTTGGTCAAACTGTCCACCACCACCCAAATAGAATCATAGTGTCAATGAGTACGAGATAGGCCTGTAACGAAATCCATATTAATCCCTTCCCACATCAAAGTGGGAATGATAATATTCTAAAGTACACCTCCCAGCCTTTGATGCTCGACCTTCACTTGCTGACAGTTCGGGCATTTGGCTAAGAATTCTGCAATATCCCTCTTCATGCCATTCCACCAGTATATTTCCCGCAAATCATGATACATTTTGGCGGCACCTGGATGAATAGAGTATCGAGATCCATGAGCCTCATGCAATATCTGACTCCTCAAATCATCGACATCCGAAACACATAGGCGACCCTAGTACCGCAGCACACCATCTCCCCCTTGGGAGAAGACCTCCACCTTCTAACTTCAAATGACTTCTTTCAGCTTTACCAACATCGGATCCTCATCTTGTCTAGCTTTCACATCAGTCACCAAGGATGATTTTGATCCATTTTGCACAACAACTCTGCCATCGGTTGAGTCTACCAATCTAACTCCCAACCTTGCAAGTCGATGAACATCTTTCACCAGCTCCTTCTTTCCCTCATCCACATGGGACACACTCTCCATAGAGAGCCTACTAAGTGCGTCTGCTACCATATTAGCCTTCCCTGGATGGTAAAGATCACTCATGTATAGTCTTTGAGTAGCTCTAACCACCTCATTTGCCGTAGATTGAGGCCTTTCGTGTGAACACATATTGTAAGCTCTTGTGATCGTTGAATACATCCACATGGACTCCATACAAATAATGTCGCCATATCTTCAATGCGAATACCACCGTGGCCAATTCAAGATCATGGGTCGGGTAATTCTTCTGATGGATTTTCAACTGTCTTGAAGCATATGCTATCACTTTCCCATGTTGCATCAATACACACCCGAGTCCAATTCTTGAAGCATCACAATATACAACAAAACCATCGGTACCCTCAGGTAGGGTCAACACTAGTGCTGAAATGAGTCGAGTCTTCAACTCTTGGAAGCTTTTCTCGCAAGCCTCCGACCATTGGAACTTTACCTTCTTTTGAGTCAACTTGGTCAAAGGTGCTGCAACAGATGAGAAACCCTTAATAAACCTCCGGTAGTAGCCAACTAAACCCAAGAAACTCTGAATATCTGAAGGATTCACTGGTCTGGGCCAATTGTTCACCATTTCTATTTTCTGAGAGTCTACCTTTATGCCCTCACTCGATACCCCATGGCCCAGAAATGCCACGGAGTCTAACCAAAACTCACAGTTGCTGAACTTGGCATACAATTGGCGATCCTTGAGAGTATGAAGTACTGCTCTCAAGTGAGCGGCATGCTCCTCTTCACTCTGAGAGTATATAAGGATGTCATCAATGAACATGATCACGAACATGTCTAGATATTTCTTGAACACCTTGTTCATCAAGTCCATGAAAGCTGAAGGAGCATTTGTTAGTCCAAAAGACATAACTACAAACTAATAATGGCCATACCTAGTCCTAAAGACTGTCTTCGGGATATCACTCTCCCGAACTCTGAGCTGATGATACCTGGACCTGAGATCAATCTTGGAGAAACACTTGGCACCTTGAAGCTGATCAAACAAATCATCGATCCTAGGTAAAGGATACCTGTTCTTAACGATGACCTTGTTTAACTGCTGATAGTCAATGCACATCCGAAGCGAACCATCCTTCTTCTAGAAAAATAACACTGGTGCACCCCATAGAGACTTGTTCGGCCTAATGAAGCCCTTATCTAACAATTCTTTTAACTGCTCCTTCAACTCTTTTAGCTCGCTGGATCCATCCTACAGGGAGGAATAGATATAGGCTGCATGTTGGGAAGAAGGTCAATGCCGAAATCAATCTCCCACTTGGGAGGAACACCTGGAAAATCATCAGGGAAGACCTCTGGATACTCATGTACTACTAGAACTGACTGGACGTTGGGGTTTCTGACTCGACATCCTTAACCCTAACTAGATGGTATATGAAACTCATAGAAATCATCTTCCTGGCCTTAAAGTAAAAAATAAATCGACCTACAGGCACAGCTAAACTACCCTTCCATACTAATACTAGCTCACCCAGAAATCTAAACTCTATTGTCCGGGTTCTACAATTAAGTGAAGCTTAGCATGCAAATAGTCAATCCATGCCGAGAATAACATCAAAGTCAGTCATGGCTAACTATATCAAATTTGTTGAGGTGACCTTATGAAAGACTGAGACTGGGCAACCTCTATACACTCGTCTAGCTACAACGAAGTCACCTACTGGAATAGAAACTGAGAAGGGTTCTGACAAGACTTCGGGACTGACTCCGAAGCTACTAGCCATATAAGGTGTCATAAAAGACAAGGTAGCCCCCGGATCCATAAAAACATAAACATCAATATGGAAAACTAGAAACATACCAGTGACCACATCTGGGGAGACCTCCTACTCCTGACGGGATGCTAAAGCATAGAATCTGTTCTGGTGCAGACCCCCAGCTATGCTAGTAGATTCCCCCTGATGTGTTGAGCGTGCGAGAGGGGCTGCTGAACTCAAAGCTGGGCCTCGGCCCCCAACCTGATCCTATCTCATAGCCGGACAATCTCTAAGAATGTGTTTGGGCTGCCCACACCCGAAACAAGAACCTGAACCTGCCTAACACTGGTCTGTGTGCCCCCGACCACATCTGCAACAAGCTGGAATGCTAGAATTTGCAGGTTTGCTGCTCAGACCCCTCGAGCCTGATGCTCTCCCTCTCTGATCATGTCTAGGATTGGATGGCACACTCAATGCTGAAGATGTTGGAACTAATGATCTCTGGTGGGTCTGCTGTCGGTGCCCACCACCGGACCTCTGCTGAGAGAATCTATGGTCCTCGGTCCTAGCCCTTTTGGCCTTCATCCCTCTCGAATGTGCCGCCTCCATCTGCTGGGCGTACAACGCTATTCGTGGGAAATCCATATCCTGATGGAGCATAGAGGTCCTACAATCCTTATCCAAGTAGCCTACTACTCCATGGACGAATCTACTCACTCGCATCCTTTGATCGGTTACCAACTCCGGGGCATATTTTGATAGGCGAGTGAACTCAAGGACATACTCTTGTACAGTCGTTCTCCCTTGCTTCAAATTCACGAACTCATCTATTTTCAACTCCTTCATCTCTTGAGGGAAGAACCAGTGTAGAAATGCAACATGGAATTCTTCCCAAGTGACCAGACCTGCTCCTGCGACCCTACTGTCCTTCCATTGGCGAACCAGATATGCACAACCCCTTTTAGCTGATAAGAGGCCAAGTCGGCGTACTCAACCCCATTCACCCCCATGACTTGGGTGATCTTGACAATCTCGTCTATGAACTCAATGGGTCCTTATCTACCTTGGACCCAAGGAACTCAGGCGGGTTCATCCTAAAGAACTCTCTGACTCGAGCCGACGTTGCGTTATTATTTTGCGAAACATGTGCAATGGCCTGCTGATTGACCTGAGTGGTCAAGTCCTATGCAAGCATCTGAATAGCAGCCCGAAACTCAGCATGGGCTACTGGCTTCGGTGCCTGAGGCTCCTGAACTGGTGGGGCTGGCTGATGCCCATGACTATTACCATCCTCGTGGCCTTCACCATCTCCATTCCTCCTTTCGTTCATTCTTCGAGGAGCCGTGATTTTGCAATCGTGAATAGCACAAATTAGAAGGATAGAGAGACTCTTTATCACACGGCATAGATCATGAAAGAAGGGAACATTTCCTAAATGTCTCGTAGCCTATTCATCATACGTGTGGCGCGCTTCACACCTATGAAAAAGACTCTATCTAATATGACTTTAAGACATCCTATTACACTTCAAACCTATTACTCTGATACCAAGTTTTCCATGAGCCGAATAGAGGCCCGGATTGTAACACGGGACAAGGAGCCCCGAGAGACCCCAAGTCGACCCATGACATAAGCATACATCTAACTCAAAAATAACCAACAATACAATCATAGTGGAAGTCTAACATAAATATAACATCCAAATATAAAATCCGAAGTTGAATACATACATATGTCTAAATAGCCTATAAACATGACGAGTTGATGGTACAAGACCTCAACTAACTCAACAAGCTGAAAACTGAAATACATAAAGAAAAAATAGATAGTCTGGTCCTCGAAAGATAAGGACTCACCAATAAGCGGACACTAACTCCGATAAGCTATCTAAGAGGGGGGCTGAACCAGAGAGTGGGATCTTGTATCATAAAATGATACAACATAAAAAGTATACAGTCAGTACATGGAATGTACCAAGTATGCGAAGTAAGTAAAACCACTAAAATAAGTAAAATCATTTATAGAAAATGCATTACTTAAAACATAACTTTAGAAAACTGAGAGTAGGACTTGCATGCATTCTTTCTGAAATCATGATCTTTTCATAACATGACAATACATAGCTTTATACATCAAACTAACTCAAATGACTCAAAGCTATAATACGACATTTATAAAAAAGTAGAACATTGAGTCAAACCTTGCTCTTAGAACATGCATGTGTATATAATAACCATGAGTAAGGAATATGCATAACTGAATCATATGGGACACTGGGAGACTCGTCACTTAACCCATATACCACGATAAACCTTACGTGATCTGACTATTATACTCAAGTGGGTAGAGCTGTCCAAAACCTTGCTAGGGCTAAAGACGCTACCATGATATCGATATCAAGCTCATGGGCCATTAGGGCCGGGGATAGCTCACGAGGGAGGTCCCAATAAGATAATAGTATCAACCTACATTGGCGCATAGTTCTGGAGCATAGGGTGATCGACCCTTAACCCGCTCGGTTCTAGACTCTTCTCCCAAAAATATGCATATGCTATACATCATATATCATGAAGCTCAACATCATCTATTGACAAAGCTCAATAATCAAATACATCTCAAATATGAAATCATGCATATGAGAAGTTTTATTTCAAAACATACCACAAGCTGAAAACATACTTGGGAGCCTTTGCTCCAAAACCATGTGGTAAGCTATGCATAGGAAGGCTTAACTCAAAACATACCACAAGCTAGAATATAAAATTTGGGAGTCTTCGCTCCAAAACAATGTGGTAAGCTTAGTTCGTGAAAAATCATCATTTAAACTTAACATATGGGCATTGCCCAAAGCATTATCATACTTAGGAATACTCAATTCTAATCGAAAACATAATTATAAACATGGGTAGCTTCAAATCATGCTTTTCATCATAAGATCTCATCATTATCACATATACTTCATAAATCTCACTTTTCATGATCATCTAATCAATGGGCTTCAAAATTCATAAGTCTAGAAATATAATTTTGAAAGAAATCATTATACAATTAGCCCATACTTTGCAATTCGATAATAAAATCATAATCAATTCATACCCATGAGTATAAATAGATAATTCATGCATTTGGGTAAAAACCCCATAGATCAATTATAGAATTTCATACTTGTTGAGAGGGATTGGGAAAGAGTGTGGAAGAAATCACCCATTCATAACCCTACATACTTGATGGAGACTGAATCTTACTCTTCCTTGAATGCCCAAAAAGGAATTGAAAGAAATTAAAGAAGAAGACCTTTATTCATGCTTTAATCACCTATCTATCCCTCTTCTATTCTCTTGCATGCATGAATGAAGACATTAGGAGATTTTCCCCCTCTAAAACCCGCCTTTCATAAGCTAAAATGACATAGTTTAGGCTTTAGAAACTTAGGAATGACGAAAAGAATCTTACTAATTTCGCAGGAAAAGACTGTCAGGGGTTCCTAACGGATGACCTGATGACTCATCCTCACAGGACACGACTCGTTAAAGGTGTCCATGACTCATTAGACGTGACCACGACTCGTGGTCACCACCCATTAAGTACACCGCCTCAATCTCAGGGATTTCTCATCTGGCTGGTAACGAGGGACCCCACGAATCATGGTGGCTAACCACGACTCTTGGTCACCACCCATGAAGTACACTGCTCTTCTTCCATCTCTTTTCCTTCTCCCCCACTCCATGGCTGACCTAACGACTTGTGGACAACGAGTCGTTGCCATGCTTGTGGGGACCCTTTTCTTCAAACTTTCCGAACTCCTCACTAGCCTCCCCACGAGTCACCTGAAGACTCGTGGGTTGTCCTCACGAGTCATCTCATGACTCGTCCTAAGTCTGTAACATCAACTTTACATTTTTTCCGTTTCAACTCACGGGTCCGATTTTTGGGCTTTCGTGGTATAACATAATACTAGCCATAGGATCTCAGGAAAAGGGATAGAGGTGGACAAGGCAAAAATTGAAGCAATAGCAGGATTCCACCACCTATTTCTTTTAAAGAGATCAGAAGCTTTTTGGGGCATGCAGGATTCTATAGGAGGTTCATCAAGGATTTCTCAAAGATTGCACAACCATTGTGCAAACTACTTGATAAGGAGGTGAAGTTCATGTTTGATGAGGCATGCCTGAAGGCTTTTGAATGTCTTAAAGAGAGACTCACCACAACTCCCATTATTATAGCCCCAGATTGATCTCTCCCGTTCAAGATAATGTGTGATACTAGTGGGGTGGCCCTTGATGTTGTCTTGGGCCAACGGAGAATGAAGATTTTTCTCCCTATCTATTGTACCAGTAAGACACTCAATGCAGCTCAACATAATGACATGGTAACTGAATAGGAGCTACTAGTAGTGGTCTTTGCATTTGAAAAGTTTTAGCCATACTTGCTTGGAACTAAGGTAATTGTCCATACAGACCATGTTGCACTAAGGTACTTAATGTCAAAAAAGGATGCTAAACCCAAGATGATCAGATAGGTATTGTTGCTCCAAGAATACGAATTCAAGGTAAAGGACCGAATGGGAACAGAAAATCAAGCGGCCCATCACTTGTACAGACTGGATGTTGAGGCAAGAGTGAAGGATGAGATTGATATCAATGATGCCTTTCCCTATGAATAGGTATTGGCTGCATCTGAAGATTTGATCCCTTGGTCCGCTAACTATGATAATTATTTGGTAAGCAACATAATTCTGGCAGATATGACTTCTCAGCAAAAAAAGAAGTTCCTATTTGATGCTCGGAGGTACTATTTGGATGAACTATATCTATTTTGCATTTGTGCAGATGGGCTGATTCAAAGATGTGTGCCAGAAGTAGAGATGTTGAGTATATTGGAGGCTTGCCACTCATCCCCAGTTGGGGGTTATCATAGTGGTATCTGAATTGCACACAAATTTTGTAGTGCGGGTATTATTGGCCCTCAATCTACCAAGATGCTTACGATTTTGCCAAGTCCTGGCATTACTCATAAGCATGAGTTACCATTAACACCTATTCTTGATGTAGAATTATTCAATATATGGGGTATTGAATTCATGTGCCCATTCGTGAGCTCATATGGGATGAGTTACATTTTAGTGGTTGTAGACTATGTATCAAAATGGGTGGAAGCTATTGCACTCCCCAACAATGAAGGGAAAAGTGTCACAACATTTCTACGAAAGCATATATTTGCTAGATTTGGTACTCCCAGAGCCATCATCAGTTACAGTGGGTCACACTTTAATAATCGCCTTTTCAGAACTCTACTTGAGAAATATAGTGTGAAACATAAGGTGGAAACACCTTACCATCCTCAATCATGTGGGCAAGTGGAAGTGTCCAACAGGGAGATCAAGACTATTATGGCCAAAATAGTGAACACCAACCGAACAAACTGGTCTAGAAGGCTTGATGATGCACTTTGGGCATATCGAACAACTTATAAGACCCTTATTGGATCATCTCCATATTAGCTTATCTATGGCATGTTATTTCATCTGCTGGTAGAGTTAGGCATAAGGTACTATGGGCACTGAAAAAGTTGAACATGGATTGGAATGAAGCAGCCAAGTTAAGGCTAGATCAGCTAAATAATTACATGAGTTCCAGCTTCGAGCTTATGAGAGTGCAGCCATTTATAAAGAAAGGATTAAAATCTACCATGATCAGAAGATTGCAAAAAAGGAGTTCAATAGGGGTGATTTGGTCCTACTATTTAATTTGAGGCTCCACTTGAATCCAGATAAATTGAAATCTAAATGGATGGGACCATATCGAGTGGTGAACGTGTCCCCATATGGTGCGGTGGAACTTGAGAATAAAGATGATAAGAGGTTCAAGGTGAATGGGCAAAGGATAAAGCTATATATAGGGGACACAGAAGAGGTAAGAGGAATTGAGTCAGTGTACCTTGATGAGCTTGAATGGTCAAGAAAGTTGTATCATGTTGCGATGTTAAATCAGGCGCCGCATCGGAGGTAACCCATGAATTTTGAAGTCTAAGTAGTCACAAGTATGTCCCTCTCCCTTGTTCTTACATTTTATGCTTCGGCACGAAGCATGCTTTGTAAAAGGGGGTGTACTTGTTGTTTTTGGGGTGTTTTGTTCGTCCCAGGATTTTTCTTGCAGTGTTTCTTTTTCCTAGGACATGTTATCTAGTAGAACCGACATGTTTAGGTTGTTTTTGTTATTTATATAATTAGAAGTAGCATAGGATTACTTTATAGCCAATAAATGCACTAGTTTTGATGTTTTTGAAAAATGACCCTATCTGAAAATTTTGATGTTAGTTGTGTATGTTGACTGTGAAGTATGACTTCTGTGGATCTTTGTGTGGAATTTATATTATTAGCATGTGTATTGTAGTTTAGCCGTGCATGAACCGAATAAGTAGAATTAATCCAAACCTGTAACATGCGTGAGTGGGGATTCATACTCAGTTCAATATTGCATTAAGGATCTAGAACTTGCTTGATTGGTCTTTACATAGGTTTAAGGGCAGTTGTTTGGAAAGGATCATAGGCCGTTTTTGTCATAGCCCACTTTTGCTTAAATTGTCGTACCAAATGAAATGATTTCCTTTATCCCGTATTTGAGCCTTAAAGTTGACCTATTTTCTTTGATTACCCATTCACCCTGACCAAGTTTATAATGAACCTATTTGGCCCTAGTCCCTCCTTGGACATTGTGAACCTCAACTTAGGCAAAATGTTTAAGTTGAGGGTAGCTATAGTAGGGGTGCATATATTTTGTGAGGAATGGAGAAGAAAGAGAAAAAAGTCAAAGAAGAGTAAGGTGTGGTATGAAAAGAAAAGAAAATTAAAGAAAAGATAAAGAGATGAAAATGATGAGAAAACATATCACACCCACACATTGCATTTAAACAGAGAGAAAGGGAGGACAAAGTTGAAAAATGAAAAAGGGGGTAAAAAGTGAAAAGTTGAGAAATGTTGTATAGTGCCAAGGAGGGTAGTTACTAAAATCCATATTTATCATACCAGCCCGAAGCCTATGTTACAAGCTGGGAGAAGTCCTATACTGATCCTAGTTTAACTGTCTACAAAGACAACAAAGAGAAAATAAGGGCAAGCCTATGGTATCTGATGTGTAGTGATATTGGGCAAATTTATATGCCCAAGTGATACTCAAATGTGGAATTTTAGCCTTGTTTATCTATCAATGTGTATACATTCTCATGTAATTGGTAATAAAATGTGAACTTATACTAACCAACATGATTAGCATTGTTTTGCAGGTAAAATGTAATTTTGGGAAGCTTAAATGCATGTTGGAAGATATCGGGGTTGGACTCGGATGCGAGCAAGGGACAAGGCATTGGAAAGCATAAAATAAAGGGGCTCCGCGATGGAGCCGTGTCACGCTGCCATCGCGGAGGCCTTCTGCCTGGATAGGGAATTTTCACCCAATTTCCAGAGAGGGTACGCGATAGGTCCGTGGCACGGTAGCATGGCTCCGCGTTGCATGTCGTGCCACGTTGGGCCTTATTCCCTGGACCCCCAGTTTCCAGTGAAGGTCCGCGTCGGTAGCGTGTCACGGAGGCAGTGCTCCGCGATGCACTCCGTGACACATTGCTTGTTATTCCGGGAAAAATTCCCACTAGTATAAATAGAACACTTAGGTTCATTTTTCAATATTCTGACTTGGCGGAGCAAGAACGTGGGTTACAAGCAGTTGAGGGGACGAAATTATCAGGGTTTTTCTCTCTTTCCTTCTCCTTGTATTCAATTGCCTAATTGTTTAACACTCATTTAGTGATTTTTAATCCACAAATGAGTGGCTAATTCATCTTCTTGCTGAGGTTATGAACAATTGTAGTGAAATGTGATTGTTGATCATATTGGTTTTTCATCTTTTCTTCCATGGTTGTTCTATTAATTCTTGTTCTTACTGCATTAATGTGTGGCCTACGTTAATGTATATCTAAAAAGTCCGGTTTCACTCGAGAGAGATGGAAATTGGAAAGTTGTGAATTAATAGGATATGATCTTTTCTTAGTTTGGGAAAATTGAGAATTGATTTACTTTCAGGATAGAAATATACCTGAAAGTCGTATTAGTCAATTTAGGAACCGAGTTTGTATGGCTAGAACATGAATTGCATTTAATCACAGAAATGTAGGTGGATGGTTCATGATTCTTAAGTGGGGTTAAATACGAGAGTTTTAATCTCTTGGCAATAGTTCTTGACTAGCAACCGGAGGAAAAGACTAACCAAATTATGTCGATAATTAATTTCATTACATGTTCGTTTAACCTCAGCATGCTCTCATTCATAGTTCAGACTCACATTAGATAGTTGTTTTAGATTTAGCATAAAAATTATAAATCAAAATATCAAACTTTTGGTTACGCTGTCGTCTGTATTTTTAGAATTAAAATATAGTACACTTGAGCAGATTGCACTTCATCCTAGTCCCTGTGGGATCGATACTGGGCTTACTTAAGCCACTTTACTACTTGTTCGACCACATGCACTTGCGTGTAGTTATATACCCATATAACGCGAACCGAACAAGTTTTTGGCGCCGTTGCCGGGGACTGGCAATTGGTGAATTTGTTTTAAGTGTTAATTTACTATATTTTTATTTTCTTAGTGTTGACAACTTGGTCTTAGCCTGTATTTTGTAGATTTAATCTCTGTTGAACACTGGCAAGAGACAAGGAGCTGGTGGACTCGTATATAGAGCCAGAAAGAATATTTCATAGTAAGCGGAGAGAAGCTCTAGAAAAAAGCTGCAGTTGCTCAGACAGACAATCATGGAGCAACAACAAAATCCACCGGTAGTACGGGTAGTGTTAGTGCCCGAAAAAGTAGCAGCTCGGCCGGTTCGCGAGGTGGCAATCCCACATGCTAATAATGTCACATCTAGCATCCGCAAACCTGAGCCAGGAGGGAGGTTCGAACTTAAGCAGAATATGGTGCAATTGTTGCACACTAGCGGGCAGTTTATAGGTCTCCCTCATGAAGATCCACAGCAGCATCTCCAAAATTTTTTGGAGATAAGTGATACTTACATCCCCGCTGGAGTGTCATCAGATTATGTCCGGCTTACATTGTTCCCATTTTCACTATTGGGAGAAGCCAAGAGGTGGTTGAAAGCTGAGCCACCGAATTCTATTTGTACATGGGATGATCTTGCAAGGAAATTCTTGATATGATTTTTTCCCTCCGGTAAAATAGCACAACTTAGAAGTCAAATTCTAAGTTTCAAACAGAGAGAGGGAGAGAATTTATATCAGGCTTGGGAGAGATTCAAGTCCATGTTGCGGGATTGTCCTCATCATCATCAGTCCAATGATGTGCTGGTGCACACTTTTATAGAGGGTTTGGAACCCCACACAAAAATATTGCTAGACTCAGCAACTGGGGGACAAGCGCTGGAGAAAACTTATGAGGAGCTGTATACCTTGTTGAACCGTATTTCGCAGGGCAATCCGGAATGGAATGCTGATTCGTTAAGAGGCGGAACAAGGAAAGCAGCAGGAGTGCTAGAAGTGGATGGGTTTACAGCTATTGCTGCACAGATAGCTGCAATACAAAATCAACTAAACACCCACTTCAGCAACATGACAATGAACCAGCCTCAAACCCCAGTTAATGCAGTGCAGCAGATTTGGTGTGAAGTGTGGGGAAGCAGTGAGCACTCAGTTGAGTGTTGTGGAGCAAATCCTGACTCGGTAAACTTTGTGGGAAATGTGCAAAGGAACAACCACCAACAGTATGGCAACAGCTACAATTCCAATTGGAGGAATCACCCGAATTTCTCCTGGGGTAGCAACAACCATCAGGGGCAAGGTTCGGGTCAGGGTGTGCAAACGAACCAAGGAGGGCAGCAGAATTATCAAGCATAATTTAGGAACAACAATGCACCTCCTCCACCACCATCACCCAGCATTGAGGAGATGTTCAAGACCATGATAGCTAACCAAGCTCAATTGCAGGCTGACTATGTGAAATTGGTAGCCGAAGTGAAAAACAACCAGTTAGCTACCAAGGCACTTGAATATCAATTTGGGCAATTTGCTGGAGCACAAAACAACAGGCCTAGAGGAGGACTTCCGAGCGACACAGATCCCAATCCCAAGCAGGTGAATACAGTGACCACAAGGAGTGGTTTGCAGCTGAAAGAGGTGGAACCAGAAAGACCACCTCAACAATCGGGAGCAGCAGAAGTCGAGAGGGAGAAAAGTACTGAGAGGGGGAAGACTAAGGAAGCTGAATTAGAAAGACCCCCACCCCCGTTCCCTCAACGATTAAAGAAACACAAGGAGGAGGCGTGTTTCAAGAAATTCATGGAGGTGCTGAAACAGGTACATATTAACTTACCTCTTGTTGATGTTTTGCAGGGAGTGCCGAAATATGCCAAGTATATAAAGGACATCGTGGCAAACAAAAGTCGGTTGACTGAGTATGCTACGGTGGCTCTAATGGAGGAGTGCACTTCCCGGATTCAAAACCGACTGCCCACAAAGCTCAAAGACCCTAGGAGCTTTACTATACAGATTACTATTGGGAAGAGTATCCGAGCTTGTGGATTGTGTGAGTTGGGAGCGAGCATAAATTTGATGCCGTCATCGGTATTCAAAAAGCTGGGTCTAGGGAGTCCTAGACCCACAACAGTGATCTTGCAATTGGCGGATCGGTCCTTAGCCATACCTGATGGCATTGTGGAGGATGTTTTGGTGCAAGTTGGCTCCCTGATTTTCCCGGTAGATTTTGTCGTGCTGGATTTTGAACCAGACGCGGAAGTCCCATTTATTTTGGGACGTCCCTTCTTGGCAACCGGGAAAGCACTAATTGATGTAGCTGCGGGGCAGCTAACAATGCGAGCACACGACAAGGTGGAGGTGTTCGATGTGTACAAGGCACCCAAGCTCCCGATGGTGCACGAAGAACTCTCGGTGATCAATGTGATTGATCAAGGCGATGATGAGCAGAGGAAGGATTCACGAGAGTTATTGGGAAAACCACCGGAACGGTGTAAGCACTACTGGGGGGAGGACGGTGATTGAGAGAAATCGTCCATCACCCTAGAGGACAACTGAGCTAAACGACGTCGAGCAGCGACGGTAAACCAGGCGCCGCACGGGAGGCAACCCGTGAAAAAAAATTTCTCTTTGTAAAGTGTGAATAGATTTTTCTTTTTCGTTTTCTTGATTAACAACAAAATTTTTAGTTTTTGTTTTTGTTTTTATTTTTATTTAGAGTGAAACCTATAATTCTAACTAATTTCGTGTAGTGAGATGAATTTCAGGTCAAACGGAGGAAAATATGCATGGAATCGCAAAGGAAAATTTGAGGTATGAAAATTAATAAAAAGTGGCAAAATAGTGAGCTAGGGCGATAGCTCCATGTCACGGAGGAGGACCTCCGTGTTGCACTCCGTTACACGTTGAGGTATAAATCCAGAATTGTAAAAAATTCCAGAGTACCCTCGCGACAGCTCCGTGTCATGGAGGCAGTGCACCGCGATGCACTCCGTGACACATTGCCGTGTATATCCCGACGGGTCACACTGGGTCGCCGGGTGACCCGCGCTATTTTCCCACTTTTAAACCCCGAAACCCCCTCACTTTTCCTTATTTTTCACTCACTCCGCGACCAAACTCCCTAAAACCCATCCCCCTTCAACGTGACACGGAATAGGCCAAGAAAATCATTGAGTTTTTTTCAATTCTTCAACTTCAAGGTATGTTCTTCGATTCCATCTCATTTCTTGTCGATTTTCTTCGATATTGAGCATGTGAGGTGAGCTAAGTTTGCCCTAAGTAGAAATTAATCATGAATTCAATTGAATTGTTGTTGATGAATGTTCGGAATATCATTATGATTGCTTGAACTCGTTAATTACATAATTTAATCGAATTTTCTTGATATCATCATTTCTAGGGCTTGTTTTTGAATTTGAAGTGGAAAAATGTAGTGAACTTGTGAAATTCATGCCGGGATGTACATGTTGAGTGAGATGAGTCGATGTGCTAGTTGTTATCATGTAAAAGACCGACGGATTCTCGGGTTAGGGGTATATTGAAATTTGCAAGAATTGGGTTGGTTGTATAGGTTCGTGTAGATAAATTCTTGTTGTTTTCGTTTCTTTGTTTTTTTTCCTTACTAAGTGCGATAGATTAAAAGGTTGTCGATGGTAATGATTGTGGTTAGCTGTACGAAGTCTGAGTAGTACATAGTATATATACCATCGAATTCTTCGTATGCACTAAGCATGTTTGTATAGTTGGTTGTTTGTTTGTGCAAATAAGCATGATCTTGCCGGTATGTTGTAACTGTAGCTAAGGACTAAGTGGGGGGTAGCCTAGCTAAACCCGACCTTAGTCAAAGTTAATATTCATTGGCTTAACATTGATCTTGTCTACTTGGGTTGACAGGTAAAATGGCAAGCAGGCAAGAAAAAGGGAAAGGCGCATCAACATCTGGCGCCGGAAGAAAGCGAATCAGACTGGGCATAGCAGTTCCAGTAGCACCAGCGGTTCCATGCGGACAACGCCGCCAATACGGAACCATATGGGTGACAGATGAGGGGAAGAAGTGGTACGCAAAGCACAAAGAAAACAAGTACTTCCCCGAGGAACATATCGCACGGGAACCATTGGCACAGGAGTTCCCTAGGATTGTCCACCGGATCGAGGCAGATGGGCTCAACTTCATCTTTGAAGAGCCCAAGGAATGCAACTTGCACCTGATTCGGGAATTCTATGCCAATTGGAACCCGACCCTAAGAAGTCACACCATAAAAATCAGAGGGCAAATAGTCACATTTGAGCCCCACCACCTCAATGCTATCATAAGGGCGCGGGACACAGACGCCCACGTGCTTCGACAGTTGAACATCACTCCACCGTATGCGGACATCAGACGCACATTGTGTGGGACCCGATCGATAACTAGATAGAGCAGACACAAAGAGAGGGGCTACCATCAGACTTTTCCCTATTCACAGATGAACAGGGAAGCCAGAATATGGCTAAAGATCGTCTGTTCCTGCCTAATCCTGGGGGTACATATGACATATGTAACCCGGGATCGTGTATGCCTGGTGTACGCCCTGATGAAAGGGCTGGAGATCAACGTGGGGGCGGTGATTATCTCCTCCATGAAGAGAGCCCGGTTGCATCAGGGGCACAGATACGGATTTGGTGGGCTACTCACCACCTTCCTGAGGGGCCTAGATGTTGAGGAAGAGGCCCTTGACTATATCCTGCAGATGGAGCGGCGGGCCTTAGATGTCACTACAACTAAGGCACCCGACACCACCCACGGGCTAGTGCTTACACTTGGCGAGCGACATGCTCGTGATGATCAGTATATGGCTCGCATGTATGGGATGCAAATGCTCCAGCTGAGGATAGGCGGGAGGCCGGCGACAGAGGAGGAGCTATGGCAGCTCGAGCTAGACTACACTTTCGGCGAGAACGCCAGGGCTCTATGCCGAGTGGGGCCAGCATTTGTAGAGCCCACGGATGATGATGTCCCCACTGACGAGGAGACACGTCGGGAGGACTCCGATGTGGAGTCCGATGATGACGATGGGGGTGATTCAGATATGGGAGATGAAGCAGAAGCACCTGATGAAAAAGTGGAGTACTTTGATTGATCAGGGAGTTCCACCACCCGATTTTTGTGCTATTTTAATTTTTGTGAATACTGGGGACAGTGTTCGAGCTAAGTGTAGGGTGGGAGTAGTTAGGTGCTGGTTGTGCTGTTATGTATGTAAGTCCTAATCTGTTGTTGTGCCTGTGAACAAATTTTTCTGACCCTGTGATTTGTGATTGTAAATTGTTGTTCTATATTGCAAATATATATGAACCTGTTGTGTTATATGTGAACCTGTATGTGAACCTGTTGTGTGTTGCTGAATGTTGCTAGCTGATTTTGTACATATTTTTGTTAATCGAAATGATCGATATTTTTAAAAAAAAATTCTTCTTGGGTTTCTCGGCGTTGGTTTTCGATTCTTTTACCGAGAATGGTCCCATTGAACCGAAGTCATAGTTAGTGACCGTTCCCTATGATGGATGGATGACGACCGTCTTAAGGTAAATGTAGTCGTTAGGAGTAGGTTTTTCAATTATTTTTCAGTTGTTTTTCTTTTGTGGTTGCATCCCAAAACCTGTAGTTACTTTATGTTTGCGGAATTCTGGTTGCATGTTGTACATGATATTTAAAATGCAAAGGTGATACGTATGAAAGCATGCAACTTTGTAAATATGTTGAGATACCTAGGACATAGAGTTCGATTCAGTGTGATTGAGGCTTAATGTTTGAATTCCTATAATTAGTTGATTGAAGAGTCTGTGAATACATCTTAAATTGAGCATGTGCAATAAGTGTGAAGTGAGGTTTTGTTATTCCATGCTATTGTGAAGTGTCTAGAACTTGCCTGGTGTGTGTACAAAACGAAATGAAGGAGGTGTATTATAGGAGAGGATGTAGGCATTTCTTTGTTTTAACCGAAAGTTTCTATTTTTCATTGTCGTACCCACCTTGATTGTATACCCTAGTCAGCCCGTTGAGCCTTTAGCCTATTATTTTTTTCTTTTGTCAAAAAGTGTAAACTGAGTTTAATCCCTTCTTTCCATTAGCCGTAAGTTTGATCCAAAACTCTTAAGCGCTTAAGAAGAGAAAATCATTTTCCCAAAGTGTCAAAAGAGTGAGAATGGTGAAAAGAAAAGAAAAGCCGAGTAATGGAAGAAAAGAAAAGGTTGAAGGTGCACTTGTTATAAATAGACTATAATGAAGGTGCATGAATAATCTTTGTTTTTGTGTCAAGTGTGCTTAATAAGATGGGCCAAACTAAAGAAAAACGTCAAGAATGGGAGGATGAAAAAGAAAAAAAAAAGAAACAATGTCCATGAGTTGATGGGAAGTGTTGAAAAGGCGCTTAAGGATGCTAGTGGCTATTATTGGCCAACCCAATATTTACTAGTTCTGTAGCTTCCATTACAACCAGTTAAAGTCCTACGTGATCTTACATTGCACTTCTTTATATTAGTGGAGTAATACACTAAGGGAAAGCTTATGGGTCATGACATGATGCATGTGAAGTCTTTTGGGAGAGAGAGCGAAATTGTGTTTACATGCCCCTGCTTGAAATTTTGTGAGTGTGAGGGCACATGCTTGATGAGAGATTAATTTTCGTGTCGGATATCTTGATCAGCTGATTTGCATGAGTTTGCCAATATTGAGAGTCGATTCTTAAGTCTAGGAGGTCTTGATGTATTGAAGGTCATTGTATTGATAGGACCATGCATGTTTTCTTGATGATTTGCTGTATTGAATAATCGAGTATGACCGTAGCCTAAATTTTCGAACCAAAGTAGCGAGGTTGGGATGTAAATTGCATGAGGTGTAAGATTATGGTTCTAGGACGAACAAGGATTTAAGTGTGGGGTAAGTGATCTTGGGCAAATTTATATGCCCAAGTGATACTCAAATGTGGAATTTTAGCCTTGTTTATCCATCAATGTGTATACATTCTCATGTAATTGGTAATAAAATGTGAATTTATACTAACCAACATGATTAGCATTATTTTGCAGGTAAAATGTAATTTTGGGAAGCTTAAATGCATGTTGGAAGATATCGGGGTTGGACTCGGATGCGAGCAAGGGACAAGGCATTGGAAAGCATAAAATAAAGGGGCTCCGCGATGGAGCCGTATCACGCTGCCATCGCGGAGGCCTTCTGCCTGGATAGGGAATTTTTGCCCAATTTCTAGAGAGGGTACGCGATAGGTCCGTGGCACGGTAGCATGGCTCCGCGTTGCACGCCGTGCCACGTTGGGCCTTATTCCCTGGACCCCCAGTTTCCAGTGAAGGTCCGCGTCGGTAGCGTGTCACGGAGGCAGTACTCCGCGATGCACTCCGTGACACGTTGCTTGTTATTCCGGGAAAAATTCCCACTAGTATAAATAGAACACTTAGGTTCATTTTTCAATATTCTGACTTGGTGGAGCAAGAACGTGGGTTACAGGCAGTTGAGGGGACGAAATTATCAGGGTTTTTCTCTCTTTCCTTCTCCTTGTATTCAATTGCTTGTATGTTTAACACTCATTTAACGATGTTTAATCCACAAATAAGTGGCTAATTCATCTTCTTGCTGAGGTTATGAACAATTGTAGTGAAGTGTGATTGTTGATCATATTGGTTTTTTATCTTTTCTTCCATGGTTGTTCTATTAATTCTTGTTCTTACTGCATTAATGTGTGGCCTACGTTAATGTATATCTAAAAAGTCCGGTTTCACTCGAGAGAGCAAGAAATTGGAAAGTTGTGAATTAATAGGATATGATCTTTTCTTAGTTTGGGAAAATTTAGAATTGATTTACTTTCAGGATAGAAATATACCTGAAAGTCGTATTAGTCAATTTAGGAACCGGGTTTGTATGGCTAGAACATGAATTGCATTTAATCATAGAAATGTAGGTGGATGGTTCATGATTCTTAAGTGGGGTTAAATACGAGAGTTTTAATCTCTTGGTAATAGTTCTTGACTAGCAACCGAAGGAAAAGACTAACCAAATTATGTCGATAATTAATTTCAATACATGTTCGTTTAACCTCAGCATGCTCTCATTCATAGTTCAGGCTCACATTAGATAGTTGTTTTAGATTTAGCATAAAAATTATAAATCAAAATATCAAACTTTTGGTTACGCTGTCGTCTGTATTTTTAGAATTAAAATATAGTACACTGGAGCAGATTGCACTTCATCCCAGTCCCTGTGGGATCGATACTTGGCTTACTTAAGCCACTTTACTACTTGTTCGACCACGTGCACTTGCGTGTAGTTATATACCTATATAACGCGAACCGAACATGTAGTATTTGGAACTTCTTTTTGAGGGTGAGAGTCTTGCTTGTTTAGTCAGTCATTTCATATTTCTAAATATCTGTGAATGTTGGGGGCTTCATTTGCAGTGAGGGTACATGGTTTGTGTTGCATTCTGCCAATTGCCTGTGTGAATAGCATTTGTGATAGCTCGATTCACTGCTAATAGTTGCGATTCCATATCTCAATCCCTGTATGTCATAGGTTTTAGTTACATTTGTGTGTAATTGACTTGGTTTGAATGAGAAGGGGGTGAATAGTTGTTAATGGTTCATAGTGCATAATTTTTTTGTGTTGGATGTTGGTATTCTAAGTTTACTTTCTAGTTAAGCATCATTTTCAGTTTTCTTTTCTTTACATGAGGACATGCAAAAGTCTTAAGTTGAGGGTGTTTATATGTTGTGGGTTTACAACACTTTCAACGCTTAACTAAGGAAATAAGCATGGAATTAGCTATGTTTATATGGATATGATGCACTTTTTACTTTGTTTTTCAGGGAAGATAGATGTTGGAGTTGAAATATGCAAAAGAAGGACAAACTGCAGAAAAAGTACTAAGTACTGACCTCAGTACGAGCCGTACCATCATGGTATGAGAGGTACTGAGAGTCGTGGAAAATTCCAGCTTTGTTTGAGGCAAAGGAAAAGTACGACTTATGGTATGAGCCATACCATCCTGGTATGAGCCGTAACACAATAGTTGTAGAAATGTTCAAAAGATGATGCATAGGATCAAATCACGACAAGACAGTACGACTCGTAAGTTCATAGTACGAGTCTTACCAGCTTCCAACACTTAGCCAAAATCAGAAATTTCCAAGCATTGTACGAGTAATGGTACGACTCGTACAATCCAGTTATGGGTCGTATGTGAAATCAGCGACAATTCAACAGTTTTTCCCTTTTTACTTAGGAAAGGGTTCTAAATATTTGTATAAATACTTTTTAGGTTATTTTTAGGTAAGAAGAAGTTAAAGAGAGTCAGATTGGGAGAAAAATAATTGTTGTTGATTTTCTATTCCAGTTTTGGGAAGACATTCTTGAGTTGATTTTCTCATTGTTCTTGAAGTGTTCTTCTTTAATTCTTGCAATAACCAAGTAGTTTTCTTTCAATCATATTTGTAAGTTATAAATTATGTGTTTGTGTATGAATGCTTATAATTCTATTACAACCATGAGAGGATAAAACCTCCATAACTAGGGTTGTGGTAACCTTGGCGAATTAATGAATTTGGGTTGCAGAAAGTGATTCTAAATAAATGCTACATGCTTGTATTGTAGTCTCTTCATCTTTAATGTTTCTTAATGGAGCACAATGTTAGGACTTGCCCGAATTCTTTACTTGAATCTAGAGAAGTAGAGATTCGGAAAAGAGAATTACAACAAAGCCTTGATCTTATGGTATATTGTATGACTTGAGCTGCGGTTGCAGAATAGTTAATTTGCAACGAATTGATAATGATTGAAGTGGATCACTTCCAAATTGATAACGGTTGAAGTGAAATCACTCATGAGACCTAATCTAGTGATTGAGTATAGTCATCCAATAGGCACGAACCAATCGTTTAGACGAACCCCAGTTATCAGTTCTATAAGTAAGAATTGGGATATATCACAAGTGTAAAACCTAAATAGATAAGAATCAATGGGGAACAATTACCCTACTTATTCTCATAAACTTGAATAACAACAATCAATTCTCAGCTTTGTTACATATTTTCTTTTACAAAACCCCCTCAAGGAGAAAACAAGCTTAAAAGCTTAAATTCTAGCGTTATTCTATATCTTGACCATATTTCATGTGGGATTGACCCCCACCTTTGTTGGGTTATATATTGACAATGTTCATGTCATACTTTTACAGGAGTGTGATTTGAAATCTACTCACATGAATAGCATATCAATATGTGATATACCTCGTACCACTTCATCCAATGTCTCCCAAATTATCTCCTTTTCCCCCTTGTCCAAGCCTGCTTGTGATGTGTATACACTAATAAAGTTCAAGCTAGACCCCCCAACGACTAACTTAAACCACATCAATTTATCATTAACCCTCCTGACCTCTATCACGTGCTCCCTAAGTTCACTGTCTACTAAGATTCCTACTCCATTCCTATTCTCCGAACCTCCTAAGTACCACAAAACATACCCATCCATGTCCCTAGCCTTGGTATCCCCCATCTGGTCTCCTAAACACAAGCTACATTGATCCTCCTCTTCTTGAAAATCTTTACGAACTCTTTCGACTTTCCCGTCAAAGTTTCTATGTTCCAAGTTCCAACTCTCAAAATGAAACAATTAGTAATAAAATACATAAATTGAAATTCAAATGTCAAAAACAATTTGAAAGCTATATGTTACAACCCTAAAATTCATCATTATACAGGACTCTAGCTAAATATGTCTAAGAATAAATAAAAGAAAAATCATTGTCAGTGTCTGAGTGTATAGAAATCATCAAGAAGATCTGCATCAACCTGGAGAAAGTCAGCTCACCCACAGTTCAGTCGTCCAATGGTGTACTCGTGTGGTCTCGAAGAGCTTCCTACATCGCAGTATACACTCAATAGAAGAAGTGAAGGAGCAGAATAATTACAAATACTATGTATTGGAAGGCATCATAGGCCGACCTTGAATAGTAACAAGTATATATTATAAATCAACAAGGAAAAAACAACACCAACAATCTAACACGAAAATCATCCAACTCATAAATCCAGAGAGTCACTAATACTACGCGGTCATATTCACATCATCAGGCCTAAAATTGCCAATCGATAAGAATATGTATATAAGCCACGGATGGTGACAAGAGTAGTGGTCACCCACCACGAGTCGTGGTGTCCACCGTGAGGTCCCCTAGTTGTTTATGAGTAGTGAACGAGACAACTCATGGACATGAGTCATGTCTTGTGAGCATGAGTCGTCCAGTCCCTCGTGGGGACTGGCAGTCAGCCAAATTCTGCGATTTTAGTAAGGGCTTTTCCGTAATTTCTAAGTCCTAGGGGCCTATATTACATCGTTTAAGGATTGTTTTAGTGGGTTTTAAGAGGGGAAACATATTCTAAGTTATTCCTATCATGCATGCAAGCTTGGGAGGTTGAAGAGGTGATTCAAGGCTAGTACTCAAGGTTTCCATCCAATTTTCCCTTGGATAATCAAAGATTTGGTGGAATCAATTCCTTCCATGTATGTAGGGTTATGAATGGGTGTTTCCTTCCACACCCATGCCCACTCTCTATCTAAGTATGAGAAATTTATATGATCAAGTTATGGGGTTTTTACCCAATTTCATAATTCTTCAATTTCTGTACATGGGTATGATTTGACTATGTTTCTATCGATGAATTGTGAAGCTTGGGTGGATTTTAAATTGTTTTCAATCAAAATTGTGTTTTCTAATTTTTATGAAATTAAATGCCCATGGATGAGAGGTTTATGAAATAAGAGAATAATGATGAATGTATGATGATGATGATACCTGATGATGAAAAGCATGTTTCTAAAGCTACCCATAATCATGATATTGTGTTTAAAAATGAAATGAGTAGATCCAAGCATGATAAAGTTTTGGGCGAATCCCTTATATCGAGTATGATGATGTAGTACCTCTAAAGTAAGCTTACCACATGGTTATGGAGTAAAGGCTCCCACTTATCTTTGAACTTGTGATATGTTTCGAAATAAAGCTTCTCATATACATGAATTCACAATTGAGATGTATGTTATTGTTGAGCTTCGTCTTCATACGATGTTGAGTTATGCATGATGTCATTGTTGAGCTTCGTGAATAGATGATGTTGAGCTTCATTACAAATGATGTAGAGCATTGCATGTTTTGGGAGAAGAGTCTATCACCGAGAGGGCTAAGGGTCAATCACCCTATGCCCAAGAACTACGCGCCAACGTAGGTTGATACTATTATGTTATTGGGACCTCCCTTTTGAGTTATCCCTGGCCCAAATGGCCCATGAGTTTGATATCAATATCATGGTAGTGTCCTTAGCCCTAGCAAGGTTTTGTATAGCTCTGCCCACTTGAGTGTGATAGTCAGGACCACGTAAGCTCTATCGTGGTATGTAAGTTAAGTGACGAGTCTCCCATTCTTTATATGATTCAAATTTACATATTCACTACTCATGGTTATTATTTTATACATGCATGTTGGAAAGGCAAGGTTTGACTCATTGTTCAGCTTTTCTTATAAATGTCATATTTCTGCTTTGAGTCATTCGAGTCAGTTATGATGTCATGAAGCTATGTATTGTCATGTTAAGAAAAGATTACGATGTCTGAAAGAATGCATGCAAGCCCTCCTCTCAGATTTGAAAGCTTATGATATGTTATGAAATGTTTTAAATGATTTAATTTACTTAAGCAGTTTTACTTACCTTGCATACTCGGTACATTCCACGTGCTAATCGCATACTTTCTATGTTGTATCGTTTCATGATACAGGACCCATCTCCCAAACTCAGCCCTGCTCGTAGTCAGTTGTCAGAGTTAGCACCTGCTTGGTTGGTGAATCCTCATCCTTCGAGGGCTAGACTTTCAGTTTTCCGCATGTGCTTTCAGTTTTAGTATTTTTGAGTTAGTAGGGGGCTTGTCCCATCAACTCGTCCAGATTAGAGGCTTTTTAGACTTATGTATGTATTCAGCTTCGGATGCTATTTCTGATGTTATGTCGAGTTAGACTTCTGCTGAGTTATATTGTTGATTTCCTCAGTTTCTTGATTGGGTTAGATGTATGCTTATGCCATGGGTCGACTTTGAGGTCTCTTGGGACTCCTTGTTCCATGTCTACGATCCGGGCCTCTGTTCGGGTTGTGACAGAGGCGTACCACAACACTCGTGAAAAATTTCAGAAGATGTCAAAGTTTTCAAAGCCAAGCCACGGATGTATTATATGATTCATAGGACTGTGGTACGAGTCATACGAACCTGCCAACACTTAGACAAATCTGCAGTAGCCAAGGACGTACGAGAATAGGTACGACCCGTATAATCCTAATACGGGTCATAGTTTCAATCGTGACACAATCGATTCCACATATGGAAAATTCCCTATTAGCTTAGGAAAAGATTTCTAATATCTGTATAAATAGCTTTTATGTTTTATTTTAGTCTAAGAACATAGAAACAAAGTTTAGAGGTGTAAAGAATATTATTTATGAATTTTTATCAAGTTTTGGAGAGCAATTCTTAGGATCAAACTCTTGATTTCCTACATTGCTCTTGAG
The DNA here is from genome assembly GCA_035772735.1 of Datura wrightii. Lineage (NCBI taxonomy): Eukaryota > Viridiplantae > Streptophyta > Magnoliopsida > Solanales > Solanaceae > Datura > Datura wrightii. The sequence continues at coordinate 155,522,342 of JASDFA010000018.1, forward strand.
ATTGTTCTTGGATATTCAAATATGATTTTCTTTCAATTGTTGCTGTAAGTAACTAAATATATGTTTGTCTATAAATGCAAATTGTAATTTTACAACCATGCAAGGCTAAAACCTCCACAACTGGGTTGTGGAAACCATGATGAATTAATAAAATAGGGTTACACAATAGTGATTCAAAACCAATGCTAAACGTTTGTATTGTAGAGATTAGGAAAAGAGAATTACAACAAAGCCTTGGTCTTTATGATCATTGTATTAACTTGAGTTATGGTTGCAGGATAGTTAAATTTGGAACATATTGATAACGGTTAGCTTGAAATCGCTCATGAGACCTGACCCGGTGATTGAGTATAGTCATCCAATAGGGACGAACCAGTCATTTGGATGAACCCTAGTTATCAGTTCTACAAGTAAGCATTGAGATTGATCACGTGTGTATACCCAAAGTAGTTATGAACCTATGCGGAACACTTACCCTAGTTGTTTGCAAATCTTGATTTAAATCACAATTCTAATCTTATTTTAACATTATTTTCTTTAAAACCCCCCAATTCGGAGATAATCCGCCAACAAGTTCAATTACTAGCATTAGTCTAGATCTTACCCATTCCCTGTGGATTTGACCCCAACCTCTTAGTTGGTTTTTTTATTAATAATGTCTTCTTCATACTTTGTTAGAAAGTGTGAGTTTGAGCATCCATCCGTTGCAGTGGACAAGAGTTAACAAGACTTCATTCCACTAATTTAGGGCTCCAAAAAATTCATCTGATGCTGTAAAGACCCATAACTGTATGAGAAACAAATATAACATTGATTTTACCGGTCCAAAACAAAGGCTATTGTCCTTCGAGTGCCATTCACGAACACCCATACACCAAAACATAAGAAAGAAATTAATAAGTCAAAACAAATCATCTAAAACATTAAAGAAAGGAAATTATCTATCAAGCCCTACAAAGGTAGAAAATAAAGAAGCTGAAAAACAAGGGGAACAAAAGGGGAGGAGATGCACTGTGCCGGTGCCAAGCTGGTCACCCCATCGTTGTCGGTATCTAAGCTACCAAACTCCTCATTTTCAAACCCATTCAGGAACGAGAACTTCTAGGCATTCTCTCTAGTCACCTTTGGGAGCCTTAAATGTGGAGCTAAGGTCCTTCGGAGACTCTTCATCCCCTTTTACATCAAGAGCATCAATTTGTCCCATGAGCTCCTCTTTTTCTTCTGTGCCTCTAAGTCCACCTAGAGCTCCACATAGGCTTGGGCCAGGGCCTTAAAGGTACCCTATAAAGATTCGTTCTACCTAAATAAGCACTCAAATATGCGCCCTTGGAGGAGGTCTAAAAAACCACTCAGCAGTTCCATTATAGTGGTCATCTCCATCTCCATACGCTTGAAGGGACCCGAAGACCGGGAAGGGCTACCCCTAGCTCCACTATCTCCCCGTTCATCATTTCCCTCTTCAATTAAGTCTACTTTTCTCTTCTCCTTTCTTGGCCTCTATGCACACTTCACCCTTAGACGCTCAAAGGACACATCACAATCTAGCATGCGGTCCCTTGGCTCCTTGGAAACCCCCTCACTCACATAAAGCAATAATGAGAGGGAAATGGTAGACTCGTCCTACTTTTAGCAGCAAAGTACCTTCACTCCTCTACCAGCCGTGTCTCCGTATTAACAAGCACCCGATCTATAATATAAGCCACCACCAAGTCCCTGTGGTAGGTCACATCGCTAACATTGTAAGAAGGGAAAATCCTTTAGACACCAAATTCAGCCACTTTCCGGCCTCCACAATGAAGTGGGTACTCTTGATCCTCGTACATCTATTGATGTAGGTGATCCTGCTTTTTTTTTCCTCGTGCACCAGGGTGTTGACTAGCCACTGTCCATTTTCATCTACAACCTTGGCCTTGAGCTCGGCTTCTAAGGGGTTAGGAAACCCCAGCACTTTATTGATTGTAGTTGTCCCAATACTAAAAATCTAACCCTAGATGTAGATTATTGGGTCTGAGCTAGCAGTTCACCGTGGGGAGCATGGCATATAGGTCTCTCACCCACAATTCATTACATGCGCAAGGCTCCTCCACAAGTGGGCTCCACCCCATCTCCTACAATAGGTTAAAGAACTCTGGCGCCCGTTCCTCTACGCCATCCATGATAAAGCCTCGCTCATGTATAATCCCCTTGACCTTCTGCGCCATGAATCTCTACTTTCATTGATCATTAACAAAGCTTATGTAGGAAGGGGTGTCACCAACTTGAGCCATGGTATTAGTAATTCCTATAAAAGTGTTATGTTAGATGATATCCACAAAGATAGGATGATAAAAGTGTTACGAGTAAATGATAGGGAGCCATAGAAATTCAGTACGAATTGACCCCCCCCCCCCTCTACAAAAAAAAAATAAACTCAATTCTGCCTAAGGACTATTCTCCTGCTACAACGAGGCCACCACTGTGGTAATTGTTTTGTTCTGACCATGCCCTTTTGAATCTATTTTTCTACTCTATTTTCCTTAAAATTATCTATAAAAATGGTTAGTAACATATAGGAGATTCGTTAATTAACTTATGTGTTGTGTTGCATTATTTCGTAAAATCTAGTTTATACGTCTTATTGGAAACCTCTCTTTATTGCTCTTCCTTAGGGGATTCAATAATTAACTTATGTGTTGTGTTGTATTATTTCCTAAAATTTAGTTTATACCTCTTATTGGAAACCACTCTTTATTGTTCTTTCTTATAGAGTAAAGATTCTCTTGAATATGTTTTCTTTTGAATGTACCTCAGCGATTAAGCTAAAAAGGAGACTTCCAATCTTTTATAGGGTTGAATTTGATTTGTATTAGTTTAAAACTAGACATCCTTGTAGGTTTACTCTTTTTCCTGAGTTTTTCCATTAATATTGCATTTTTTAAAATTTACTTAAGACTTGAAAATTGTGCTTATATAGAAAGATAAGTATAAATGTGTTAGTTGTACATATCTCTTTCCTAGTTAAGTTCATTTCTTGGGTCATTCCTGCTTCGTGTAACTTGTTGAATATTTGATGTTTTGCAAGTCCATCAATATTCCATTTAGAGATTTCATTTCTAGAATCTGAAGTATGAGATAAAACATTTAGTATCAACACACGAATATTGGATAGATAGAACATTTTTATACTTAATGTAAATCAATCCTTTTTAGGTTTTTTTGTTAAGATCATTTGTACTTCAAGCTATCTGACATGATTTTTCTTTGTGTTATTCAAATTTTTTCTTTTAGTAGTGTACATTCAACACTTACATATCAATTTCAGTGAATGAAAAAATTATCACTTACTAAACAAGAGACATAAATATTATTTATTCCATTTCACAATAAACATTCTAAAATATAAGATTAAATTGATAGATAAGAATAACTTAACGGGATCCAAATGGCCCAACATTGAAACTAGATGAAGGATTTTCCCTACCCTCCGAATGAGCCAAAGCAGATCCAATAATGGTATAGGGGAATATAACACCATGCTCCTTTAGTTGGAGCGCCAATTTTTTAGCTCTCTCCAAATTCATTTCCAAGTTCTCGCGCAGTTAACTGAAGCTAAAGATCGCTAAGTTCTTAAAGTTCATCTTTCATCCATATTCCTAGAAGCTTTTTTTCATTGTTAGGAATATTAGTATAGGGTGGAGGATTCACACCAGCCATTTCTAAATCTTTAGTTTGAGAAAATAATAAAATGCTGTGTTTGGTCTCAACATCAAAGATGTATTTATAGCAAGAAAATCGTCACACTATATGATGAAAATAAACTCAAATAACAAGAAATGTAAAAAAAATTATGTTACTTCCTTTTTCAAAGGATTTGAAAAGAAGTCATAAAATTAATTATATTCTCTTTTTTTCTTTGTACATTGCCAATTTGTAAATATGAAAATTACACGTACAATATTTTATTAAGGCGGAAATGCTTGGAATCCCCCCCCCCCTAAAGTTGTAACTTTTTATTTAGCAAATACCTAAACTCTGTGTCAGATTTGTAATGATCCACCTGGCTGTTATAGCATTCTGACCCCATAAAAATTGAGCGAATTTGAAATTTAAGAAAACTTGCGATAAATCCCTGAGAAATGAAGAGCGAACCAAGGTAAATTCGAATGGGCTTAGTTTCGGTCGGGTGGACCAAAGTGCATGTCCGCCACGGTGGAACATTTTCCTCCATAGCGGAGCCGCTGCAGCAGGAAGTATGACCTTTACAGCGGAAGGCGCTGACTAGAAATCAGGAATCTCATTTTGAACTAGATATTAAAACTTAGTTCTTGAGGAAAACTTATTAAAAACGTCCAAAAACATAAAATAGACTTTGGAGGAAAAATAAGGGGATCTAAGGGTGGAATTTGACATCCATTGCTCTAAACTCCCGTGAGGAAATAAAGAATAAGATAGCTACAGGCGAAAATGATTGGGACGATAGTTTGGCACCCAGGTAGGCTATGATTTACTCGCTTTTGCATTAGACTTTGGTTAGCTAAGCATATATGTGCATATGAAATCATATGCTCTCTATGAATAGGATTGTACTTTTAATTGGGTAATGGACTATCAACCGGAATCAGCAAAAATTTAAGAATATGTGCATTAGACAAAAGGTGATGAAAATTCATGATGAGGTAAAACCCTAGGGGGGTATTTCGACCATTAATTGGGTAGATGTCCCAGGATATGCCTTGAGTCAAACATTGTTGCAGAGTTTAACTTTCGAGTGTCGTTGACGGGATATTCCCGGTATAAACATGGACTTCTTCCTTCTTGAATTGAGACCTTGGATGGGTAAATTATGTAGACGTTGGGTAGAAGATACAATCAAAATGAACAGATTAGCAAGTTATAACTATGTTGAGTGTGAGATGAAGAGAGTGGTGTAGGATAGCAATCCCTTGTATAATGATTTGAACGTGTTGTGTTCGGTATTGTATTTTCAAAATTTATGATTTTGTCAGTATTAATGGTGACACTGTGGTAAGATTAGTTGATGATGTAAGCACGTTATAGCATTGTTTGTTATGGTGGGTATAAATAAAACCAAATGTGGGAGAAGCTAGAACAAGGACTGGCAACAGTACCGCTGCTGCGGGGCCCAAACCAATGAGTGGGCTAAGTTGAAAATCTTATAACTTGATTTGATTAAATGTTATTATTCCGGTTCAAACACGAGGTTGATTTAATTTCATGTTATTATACTTGTTGTGTGATTGAGTAATTTTGGCTCGTGATGATCTTTCATGTGTTGTGTTGCATTATACGTCCCACGATTGAGGGGCAAATTGGAGGTTATCGATAATATAGTAAATGAGGGCCTTTGGCTGAAGTAAAGGAACTCCAACGAACATGTTACTATAGTTAGGTTTTGAATAAGGATTGTATATATGAGTGGCTTGTGCCCGAGGTGAGCATCCGGGCAAGCGATATGAGAGAGTACATAGACGGGTATAGCTAAAGGACCATGTGGCTGGGTGTATAGGTGAGTATACAGACAGGTATGATGAATGCTCATATGGATGGATGTACAGTACATGGATTTCTAGAGTCCTCTGTAGGTCATGACTGGAAGGGCAAGAATAAGACCCTATGGCATGTGTGTATAGTGATATGACAGAGGCGTGTGCCCGGCATATCACCAATGGTATGGTTAAGAGATAGAGATTTTGAGGGTATAGTTTATGTACATACGGATGTAGATATAGAAAGGTAATTCATATATTAGTGTGATACTGAATATACCGATATCAATCAAGTTCTAAGGTAAGGAACAGGTGTGGAGTACCGTATATGTCTATTCAGTTCAGGTATGGTATCTTATAACGTTTTGTGATATGAGGTTAGGTATGTGCATGTACTATACTGTTTGGGAAATTGACTCCCTCTTATTGATTTGATGATCTTTGTGTGCACTTGAGATAGTAAATTCGTGATTGCTTTTCATTGTTTTGTTAAAAAATTAATTTGGTAAGTTAAGGATGATAGCATGACGGGATTGAAAAGAAGATAGCACAGTGCCGTGAGAAAGCAAGTAGACGTTATTATTTGTTGTACATCTAAGAAGAACAGGAAAATCCTGTAGATAATTAAATAGGTTAATAAATGGTAGACAGAGATTTGGTCATTCATGGTAAAAAGATAAGAGGGGTAGTAGTGCTACAATGACATATGTCGAAATAAAACAGAGCTAGATTAGGTAAAACCGATTATTGGCTGGACGGGATAGCACTGCAGTGGAAACATCATCACGACAGCGGGACCGCTGTAGCGGCCTGAGCCTTCACTGCAGCGGGAATTAAGAAAGGCAGACTAATAGGCTAATTCATGACTAAAAGTATAGAATAACTGTGTGAACTTGAATGAGTCATAAAAACTATATTATAGTAAATAAACTTGGTGGGATATTGCCTGAACGAATTAATTGCTAAATTTAGTAGTGTTGATTGTATGTTGATTTCTTTTTATGCTGTTGTGTTAACTAAACCTAGTCGGTCAATGATGCCTACCAATATGTGTGGTGTATTGATACTACTTTGCTGCACCTTTTTCTTTTGGGCGTAGGATGTGGCAGGTTGAAGTTTCTTGATTGGCAGGAGTACTAAGCACTAGCTTCAATGTTCCTCTTCCAAACCAAGCTGGGTCATTTTATTTTCAAGTATTCAAATAGAGCTCTTGTACCTGTCTAGACTAGATCTTAGGAGAGTCATGTTAGAGGAATTCTGAAATGTTATTTTGTTGAGGATTTTTAGTAGATAATGAGAGGTAATGTGAATGTTAGAGGTTATTTTCTTGTCTTATTAATTGAAATGTTGCAAGGGTTTTCCTATCAAGCAGATTCGATGTAGGTTCCCGCATGGCCTGTCTAGTTGGGTCGTGTTAAGTTGTTATCAGAGCGTCTAGGTTACGAGTCTACAAGTACAAGAGAAATGTCGGGTACACTCCCGCGGATTGGTGTGTAGACGTCCACACCTAATCTTCAGGTAGCTATAAGACATTTAAGAAGTCAAACTTATTTCTTTCTCATTGTATTGTCCAGTTGTGATGATCATCCAAGTTGAGTCCAATTAGTATCTGGAAGAATCCACTTGGTATCTCGACAGGCCTAGTCGGTATTTGCCTAGGTGTAATTAGTGAAAATCTGTGATAAGACTAATGGGTTGGGTTTAACATGAGTTAACCGGAGAGAAGACTTGTTATAATTACCCTTCTTAGCAAGTCTCACTGTAGCGAACGCTGTTACACTGCAGCGGACTCGCTATAGCGAAAGCGTTCGCGGATCTGCTATCGCGATAGGACGACCGCTGCAGCGGACGTGGTCAGGCAGAATGTCGGGTTCCAAAATTTCTTTACTTCCCTATTATGAACATCTGATAACAAATGGTATCTAGCAAAAATAGGGGAGCAATGTGAGTATAGGTAAAAGCAATGATGATATTAAAAGGGGCCAAAAACATGGCCAATGTTTAAGGATACCAAATGGGCATCCATAAACCAAGAAGGAACAGTACCAACATCTAAGAACGAAAAAAAGAAACAGGAAATAAAATTGTCTTACAAGCCCCAAATAGGGGCTACCTAAAAAACAGTAACAAGAACATCATATATAGGGGACAGGGGGAGGGAAACATTGCTACCCATCTAGATAGAGGCCTCGTTACTGCCATTGCCAGTCTCATCATCCACTCCCTCCTCAAACTCACTGAGGAAGGAGAACTCAGGAAGATCATGTCAGGTCGCTGTTCGGTGTATTCACAACTACACGCAAGTGCACGTGGTCAAACAAGTAGTAAAATGGCTTAAGTAAGCCAATTATCGATCCCAAAGGGACTGAACCAAGGTAATAATCGAATTAAGTGTTAATGAACTCTAACTCTAAAAATGCAGACAACAGTTTAAAGAAGATTTTGAAGAGTTTGTTTCCTAATTTATACTAATCTACAACAAAATTATAAAGTGAGTCTGAACTATAGTAATGAGCAAGCTGAGGCTTAAACTAACATGCAGGGAAGTAATTTATCGATAGAATTTGGTTAATCTTTCCTTCGGTTGCTAGTCAAGAATTATTGCCTATGGGGAGAAACTTTCGTATTCTACCCAACTTAAGAATCATGAACCTTCAACCTACATTTCTGTGATAAAAGAATTTCATGTTCTAGCCATACGAAACCGATTCCTTAATTGACTAATACGACTTTCAGATATATTTCTATTCTGAAGGTAAATCAATTCTCAATTTTCCCAAACTAAGAAGAGATCATATCCTACCAATTCACAACTTTCCAATTTCTTTCTCTTTCAAGATGAAATTGGATTTTTTAGATATACATTAACATTGGCCAGACATTAATGCAGTAAGAACAAGAATTGATAGAACAACCATGGAAGAAAAGATGAAAAACCAAAATGATCAACAATTACATTCCACTACAAATGTTCTTAACCTCAGCAAGAAGTGAATTTAGCCACTCATTCGTGGATTAAACATCATCAAATGAATATAAATCATACAAACAATTGAAATAAAGGAGAAAGAGTTAGAGAAGAACCCTAAGATTTTCGTCCCCTCAACAGCCTATAACCCACGTTCTTGCTCAACTAAGTCAGAATAATTAAAAATAAACCTAAGTGTGCTATTTATACTAGTGAGAATTTTTTCCGGAATAACAAGCAACGTGTCACGGAGTGCATCGCGGAGCACTGCCTCCGTGACACGGTGCAAACGCGGACCCTCACTGGAATTTTATGTTCCAGGTAAACACGGGCAACGTGCCACTGCATGTAACGCGGGGCTTGGCCAACGTGCCACGGCCCCAACGCGGACCTTCACTGAAATTTGTCCAAGTAACCCACCCGAGGCAGACTGCCTCCGCGATGGCAGCGTGACGCGGCTCCATCGCGGAGCCCCTTTGTTTGCTGCTTGTCCTTGACCTTTTCCACTGCTCGCTTCCGAGTCCATTCCCGATTTTCACCAACATGCAACTTAGCCTCCTAAAATTATATTTTTCCTACAAAACAACACTAATCATGTTGGTTAATATAAATTCACATTTTAACTACAAATCACATGAGAATGTACAAATAACGATACATAAACAAGAAAAAATAGAGCATTTGATCATCACTTGGGCATATAATTCTGCCCAAGATCAGTCGCCTGAGGTGTCCGGACACTGGGAGCGAGAGTCTTTAGAATTTTCTTGATTCCCTCTCACATGCGCACAATCAGCTTGTCCCGGGAATGCCTCTTCCTCCCCTCCCTCTCCAGATGTGCCCAGAGCTCAACATGAGCCTTGGACAGGGCAGCAATCACCCCCTGCATCTCTCCCAAATCAGCGGTAGCTGCACCTGAGGGTCGGCTGGTGGAGGGTCGGCTGGCAGAGGGCCTGCTGGGGGAGGGATGTCTGGGAAACTCTCTGAGGAGCTCACGCACGTCCACCATCTAGGCTTCTAATCTCTCAAATGGCCCCGAGGGTCTAGAAGTGTCATCCCCACCCTCGCCCTCAGCTGATGCAAAATTTCTCTTCCTCCTACCCCCTCCCCCCCCCCCCCGGGAGCCCCCTTCATCCTCAAGGGACCAAAGGGCCTGTCGCAGTCCAACAATAATATCTCGGGACTCCAGATGGACGTCGGACCTCTCGCATAGCCTGGTAATAAGAGAAGGAAATGGCAGGCCATTAATAAGAGCACCCCCTTCGTGATACAGAGCCATCGCGCAGGGGTTCTGGAATTTGTAAAAATTCCAAAACACCTTCAACGTGTCACGGAGGGTAACGCGGAGGCCCTCCTCCGTGACACGGAGCCATCGCGCAGGCTCACTGTTTTGCCACTTTTAATTTTTACTCACCTTGATTTTTTTCCTTTGTGATCCTTTGCATTTTTGCCCTCCGTTACACCTAAAAATCATCTCAGAACAAGAAATTGGTTAGAATTTATCGATTTCAAACACGAATGAAAAAAATATTTTTTTTGTTTTTATTTTTATTTTTATTTTTATTTTTTTTTCTTTTTTTTCTAAACTAATTCTACTCATCTATTACAAAAATTTCATGGGTTGCCTCCCGTGCAGCACCTGGTTTACCATCGCGGCTCGACGTCATTAAAGCTCAATCATCCACAAGAGTGACGGACGTTTTCTCTCGAATAACGTCCTCACCCCAATAATGCTTACACCGCTGCCCATTAACCAAGAACGTGGCACTTCCGTCTTCTTGCCACAACTCCACTGCCCCGTGCGGGGTGTCCTCAATCGGTGGTTTTCCCACTGGATCTTGAGAATCAACAATCTGAACAATATCTGCTTAATCAAGCACGTTGATTGCTGAAAGCTCCTCATATATGGCCGGAAGCTTCGTGGCCTTGTACACGTCAAATACCTCCACCTTGTCATGCGCCCGCATGGTTAGCTGCCCTACAGCTACATCAATCAAAGCTTTCCTGGTTTCCAAGAAAGGACGTCCCAAAATAAATGGGACTTCCGCATCTGGCTCAAAATCCAGCACAACAAAATCTACCGGGAAGATAAGGGAGCCCACTTGCACCAGCACGTCCTCCACAATGCCCTCTAATCTGGCCAAAGAACGATACGCTAACTGCAAGATCACTGTAGTTGGTCTAGAACTGCCCAGCCCCAACTTCTTGAATACCGATGTCGGCATCAAGTTATTGCTCGCTCCCAAATCGCATAGTCCACGAGCTCGGATACTTTGCCCAATTGTGATTTGGATTGTAAAGCTCCCAGGGTTCTTGAGCTTTGTTGGCAACCTGTTCTATATTCGGGAAGTGCACTCCTCCGTAAGCGCTACCGTAGCATACTCCGTCAATCTGCTTTAGTTTGCCACGATGTCCTTGATATATTTCGCATACTTCGGCACTCCCTGCAAAACGTCAACAAGAGGTAAATTAATGTGTACCTGTTTAAGCACCTCCATGAACTTTTTGAAACACGCTTCCTCCTTGTGTTTCTTTAATCCTTGAGGGAACGAGGGTGGTGGTCTTTCTGGTTTAGCTTCCTTTTTCTTCCCCCTCTCATCATCGTGTTCCTTTCTTTCTCAACTGCTCTCGACTGCTGAGGTGGTCTTTCTGGTTCCACCTCCTTGAGTTGTAAACCACTCCTTATGGTCACTGCATTTACTTGCTTGAGATTTGGGTCAGTGTCACTCGATAGTCCTCCTCTTGGCCTGGTGTTTTGAGCTCCAGCTAGTTGCCCAAACTGGTACTCCAACGCCTTTGTAGCTAACTGATTGTTATTTACATCTGCCGCCAACTTCACATAGTCAGCCTGCAATTGAGCTTGGTAAGCTATCATTGTTTTAAACATTTCCTCAATGCTGGGTGGTGGTGGTGGAGGAGGTGCATTGTTGCTTCTGTATTGAGTCTGATAGTTCTGCTGCCCTCCTTGATTTCTCTGTGCACCCTGATTCGAACTCTGCCCTTGATGGCTGTTACTACCCCAGGAGAAATTCGGATGATTCCTCCAATTAGACTTGTAGTTTTTGCCATACTGTTGGTGATTATTTCTCTATACATTACCAACAAAGTTCACTGAATCTGGATTTGCACCACAACACTCAGCTGAGTGTTCATTACTACCGCATACTTCACACCAAATCTGCTGCACCACATTAACTGGGGCTTGAGATTGATTTAAGCATATGTTGCTGAAGTGGGTGTTGAGTTGATTTTGCAACGCGGCTATCTGTGCAGCGATAGCTGTAAAACCATCCACTTCCAAGACTCCCGCCGCTTTCCTTGTTCCTCCTCTAGAAGAGTCCGCATTCCATTCTGGATTTCCCTGCGAAATACGATTTAACAAAGGATACAGCTCCTCATAAGTCTTTTCTAATGCTTGTTCCCCAGCTGCTGAGTCTAGCAAAATTTTTGTGTGGGGTTCCAAACCCTTTATGAACGTATGCACCAGCACATCATTGGACTGGTGATGGTGAGGACAATCCCGTAACATGGATTTGAATCTTTCCCAAGCTTGATATAGATTCTCCCCCTCTCTTTGTTTAAAACTTAGAATCTGACTTCTAAGTCTTGCTATTTTCCCGGATGGAAAGAACCGTATCAAGAATTTTCTTGCAAGATCATCCCAAGTGGTGATGGAATTAGGTGGCTCAGCTTTCAACCACCTCTTTGCTTCTCCCAATAGTGAAAATGGGAACAATGTAAGCCTTACGTAATCAGATGATACTCCAGCGGAAATGTAAGTGTCACTTATCTCCAAAAAGTTTTGGAGATGTTGTTGTGAATCCTCGTGAGGGAGACCTGTGAATTGCCCACTGGTGTGCAGCAATTGCACCATATTCTATTTCATCTCAAACCTCCCTCCTGGCTCGGGTTTGCGAATGCTTGATGTAACATTGTTAGCATGTGGGATTGCCACTTCGCGAGCCGGCCTGAATCCCATTTCGTCGGGCACTAACACTGCCCTTACAAGTGGTGGATTCTGTTGTTGCTCCAGGATTGTTTGTCTGAGCAACTGCAGCTTCTTTTCTAGAGCTTCTCTCCTTTGACGATGAAAGTGTCTTTCCGGCTCTAAGTATGAGTCCACCAGCTCCTTGTCTCTTGCCAGTGTTCAACAGAATTCAATATCTGCAAAAGACAGGCTAAGATCAAGTTGTCAGCACAATATAGAAATCGTAAACTAACACTTAAGAAAACTATTTTACCAATTGCCAGTCCCCAGCAAACACAACTGCACATGGTCAAACAAGTAGTAAAATGGCTTAAGTAAGCCAAGTATCGATCCCACAGGGACTGAACCAAGGTAATAATCGAATTAAGTGTTAATGAACTCTAACTCTAAAAATGCAGACAACAGTTTAAAGAAGATTTTGAAGAGTTTGTTTCCTAATTTATACTAATCTACAACAAAATTATAAAGTGAGTCTGAACTATAGTAATGAGCAAGCTGAGGCTTAAACTAACATGCAGGGAAGTAATTTATCGATAGAATTTGGTTAATCTTTTCTTCGGTTGCTAGTCAAGAATTATTGCCTATGGGGAGAAACTTTCGTATTCTACCCAACTTAAGAATCATGAACCTTCAACCTACATTTCTGTGATAAAAGAATTTCATGTTCTAGCCATACGAAATCGATTCCTTAATTGACTAATACGACTTTCAGATATATTTCTATTCTGAAGGTAAATCAATTCTCAATTTTCCCAAACTAAGAAGAGATCATATCCTACCAATTCACAACTTTCCAATTTCTTTCTCTTTCAAGATGAAATTGGATTTTTTAGATATACATTAACATTGGCCAGACATTAATGCAGTAAGAACAAGAATTGATAGAACAACCATGGAAGAAAAGATGAAAAACCAAAATGATCAACAATTACATTCCACTACAAATGTTCTTAACCTCAGCAAGAAGTGAATTTAGCCACTCATTCGTGGATTAAACATCATCAAATGAGTATAAATCATACAAACAATTGAAATAAAGGAGAAAGAGTTAGAGAAGAAACCCTAAGATTTTCGTCCCCTCAACTGCCTGTAACCCACGTTCTTGCTCAACTAAGTCAGAATAATTAAAAACAAACCTAAGTGTGCTATTTATACTAGTGGAAATTTTTCCCGGAATAACAAGCAACGTGTCATGGAGTGCATCGCGGAGCACTTCCTCCGTGACTCAGTGCAAACGCGGACCCTCACTGGAATTTTATGTTCCAGGTAAACACGGGCAACGTGCCACGGTATGTAATGCGGGGCTTGGACAACGTGCCACGGCCCAGACGCGGACCTTCACTGGAATTTGTCCAAGTAACACACCCGAGGCAGACTGCCTCCGCGATGGCAGCGTGACACGGCTCCATCGCGGAGCCCCTTTGTTTGCTTCTTGTCCTTGACCTTTCCACTGCTCGCTTCCGAGTCCATTCCTGATTTTCACCAACATGCAACTTAGCCTCCTAAAATTACATTTTTCCTTCAAAACAACACTAATCATGTTGGTTAGTATAAATTCGCATTTTAACTACAAATCACATGAGAATGTATAAATAACGATACATAAACAAGACAAAATAGAGCATTTGAGCATCACTTGGGCATATAATTCTGCCCAAGATCAGTCGCCTGAGGTGTCCGTACACTGGGAGCGAGAGTCTTTTGAATTTTCTTGATTCCCTTTCACATGCGCACAATCAGCTTGTCCCGGGAACGCCTCTTCCTCCCCTCCCTCTCCAGATGTGCCCAGAGCTCAACATGAGCCTTGGACAGGGCAGCAATCACCCCCTGCATCTCTCCCAAATCATAGGTAGCTGCACCTGAGGGTCGGCTGGTGGAGGGTCGGCTGGCAGAGGGCCTGCTGGGGGAGGGATGTCTGGGAAACTCTCTGAGGAGCTCACGCACGTCCACCATCTAGGCCTCTAATCTCTCGAATGGCCCCGAGGGTCTAGAAGTGTCAGCCCCGCCCTCGCCCTCAGCTGATGCAAAATTTCTCTTCTTTCTACCCCCTCCCCCCCCGGGAGCCCCCTTCATCCTCAAGGGACCAAAGGGCTTGTCGCAGTCCAACAATAATATCTTGGGACTCCAGATGGACGTCGGACCTCTCGCATAGCCTGGTAATAAGAGAAGGAAATGGCAGGCCATTAATAGTTTTCGTGTGGAAATACTTCCAATCCTTGATGATTTGGGACCCTACATTGACCCTCACCCCACTCAGAATAGCGGCCACCACCAAAGCCTAAGGGTAAGTCACGTCTGTGACGTTAGAGTACGGGCGGACCTCTAAGACACTAGATTAATCCACCTTTTAGCATCCACTATAAAGTGAGTACTTTAAATGCCCATCCTGGTAATTCCCTGGTTGGTAGTAGCCCTCCGATCTTCCACCACCAACGTGTTCACTAGCCACTGCCTATTCCCGAGCAGGTCACAGTACTTCAGCTCGGCCTCGGGCGAGTTTGGCAGACACAAGGCATCATTGGTAGCAGCTGGGGTTAGGATAATTTACATTCCTCTAACATAGGCCATTGGCTCATCATGACTCCAAGCGACAGTGGAAAGGTTAGCACAAAATTCTGCCTCATTGTCCTTGCCTGGGTCCTCCACCAAGGGGACCCTCATAATCTCCTGGAGGAGAGTATAGAACTCTGGGGCCTTTTCCTCCACGTCCTGTATGACGAAGTAGATCCTTCGTGGCCTGTTCGCTATACCGGAACTGGCATTGATTGTTGATGAAATATATGTAATCCTCAGTGTGAATGTTGTTGCTAAAAGAGGCTATGATAGCAAATTTGAAGCAAAAGAAAAAGGTTTGAAGTGAACAAAGTGGGATAAGGAGAAAGGAAAAACAGAGACTATTTTGAAACCTAGACACTATCCCGCGGACCATTGCAGCAATCTCGGGTCCGTTGTAGCGGGTCCACTTCAGCGGGGATATGATTGTTATGACGATACCGTTGCAGCGAACATCGTCTTCCTTAGACCTTCAGACCCTATCAATGGAGGTTGAGAATTCAACCTCCGTGTTTTTTCAAATTAACAACAGATCGGGCAAGGAGGATACTTACCCAAGTCCTAGCAACTATTACCCGCCCAAATAGGACATAATTTCAAGCTCGAAAGGCTCAAAAAGGTCAAAACCACCACCCCATCTAAACTGCCTCAATTTCAGCCTTACAAATCCATAAAAATGACCAGAATCATGCAGAGAATAGTAGGAAACACATGATGATGTAAATACAACTACCATGCTACGGAAATCTAGCCAGAAAATCAAAAATAAGGACGGCCTATATATTATCCCTTAAACTACCCGAACGACAAGAGCAACAAGTCAGTAATACCCCTTATTCACTAGCAAATAAAGTAGAGAAGTCAGGAGAGTGAAAATTACCTGAGAAATCGAGAAAATTGCTAAGGGAGTAGAGAGGATTGTGCAAAAAACCGAATGGGAAAATGTGAGAAATGAACTTGAAAACCCTTTTTTATTCCCTTAACTGATCCCGTCGTCTGCTGCAATAGATAATATTTCCATTACGGCGGTACCGCTGTAGTGGAGAAGTCACTCTCTACAAAGGACAGTCACAAACAGTGACCGTTGGAATTCTACAGTCGGACCCCGAGATTTCAAAAATGAATTGGCTAATGTCGTTCGACAAGTTAGTGATACCTAGAACATGCGAATAGATAGGAGAATATTCATACCACCAAAAGAGGGGTAATAACGTGGATTTACATTTGGGTCTGGGTTAAAACCTGGACAAATAATTATGATCTTGACAGAATTATTGGTCATGCGAGGAAATAATAAAATAGTTCCGAAACTAATCGGTCCGAAGTCCGGGACATTGGAGTTAAACGAGTCCTGACACTAACTAGAAGTGAGAGAAAATTTGTGGTAGTTATTCGACCCCACCTCGAAATCCTTGCGCCATTCGGAGACAAACAGATTTTTAATTGGTATCTGATGTAACGAATCACCCGGTCGTTATAGCATTCCGAACCCATAAAAATTGGGAAGCTTTAAAATTTTAGAAAATTCGCGATAAATCTCTAAGAAACAAAGAGCGCATAGAGAGTAAATTTAAATGGGCTTATTCACAGTCGGGTGGACCCAAGTGGGTGTCCGCCAAGGAGGAACATTTTTCTCCACAGTGGAGCCACTGCAATGAGAAGTATGAATGCTGCAGCGGAAGACGCGGACCAAAAATCAGGAATCCCATTCTGAACTTGATATTAAAACCTAGTTCTTGAGAAAAACTTATTAAAACCATCCAAAAACATAAAATAGACTTTAGAGGAAAAATAAGGAGATCCAAGGGTGGAATTTGACATCCATGGCTATGAACTCCCGTGAGGAAATCAAGAATGAGATAGCTACAGACGGAAATGAACGGGATAATAACTTGGCGCCCAAGTAGGCTATAGTTTAATTTCTTTTGCGTTAGACTTTGGTTAGCTAAGCATATACGTGCATATGAAATTATATGCTGTCGATGAATATGATTGTACTTTTAACTGTGTAATGGAATATCAACCAGAATCAAAAAAAATTTAAGAATAAGTGTATTAGACGAAGGGTGACGAAAATTCATAATGAGGTAAAACCCTGGGGGGAGGTATTTTGACTATTAATTAGGTAGATGTCCCAGGATATGCCTTGAGTCAAACATTGTTGTAGAGGTTAAACTTTGAGGCCTATTGACGGGATATTCCCGGTATAAACATGGACTTTTTTCTTCTTGAATTGAGACCTTAGATGGGTAAATTACGTGGACGCTGGGTAGGAGATGCGATCAAAATGAACGGATTAACAATTTATAACTATGTTGAGTGTGAGATGAAGAGAGTGGTGTAGGATAGTAATCTCTTACATAATAATTTGAATATGCTATGTTCGGTATTGTATTTTTCGGAATTTATGATTTTATTAGTACTAATGGTGACACTGCTGTAAGATTAGTTGATGATGTAAGCACGTTATAACGTTGTTTGTTATGGTGGGTATAAAGAAAACCAAACATGGGAGAAGCTGGAACAAAGATGGTTGTAGTACTGCCAACAATACCGCTGCAGCGGGTAGGATACCGTTGTAGTGAGACCGCTGCAACCGCAATGATGCCGCTGCAACAGAGCCAAAACCAGTTAGCAGGTCAAGTCGGAAATTTTATAACTTGATTTGATTAAATGTTATTATTACGATGCAAGACATGAGGTTGATTTAATTTCATGTTATTATACTTGTTGTGTGACTAAGTAATTCTTGCTTGTGGTGATCTGTTATGTGTTGTGTTGCATTATGCGTCCCATGATTAAGGGGTGAATTGGCATTAAATGAATGTGTGGTGGAGATGATGGATAATATGGAAGGAAAGTTATTGATACGATGGTAAATGAGGGCCTATGGCTGAAGTTAAGGAACTCCGATGAATAGGTTACTACAGTCAAATTTTGAAAAAGAATTAAATACACGAGCGGCTCGTGCCCGAGATGAGCATCCGGGCGAGTGGTATAAGAGAGTACAAAGACAGGTATGACTAAAGGACCATGCGGCTGTGTGTACGAGTGAGTCCATAGACAGGTATGCTGAATGCTCATATGGTTGGGTGTACAGTATATGAATTTCTAAAGTCCCCTGCAGGTCATGATTAGAAGGAAAAGAATAAGAACCTCTGACATGTGTGTACAGTAATATGACGAAGGTGTGTTTTCGGTATATCACCGATGGTATGGTTGAGAGATAGAGATTTTGCGGGTATGGTTGATGTACATACGACTGTGGATATAGAAAGGTAATTGATATACCAGTGTGATTCAGGTAATATCGACATGAATCGATTTCTGAGGTAAGGAACAGGTGTGGAGTACTGTACATGGCTATTCAGTTCAGGTATGGTATCTTATGATGTTTTGTGGTATGAGGTCAAGTATGTGCATGTACTATAGTGTTGGAGAAATTGACTCCCTCTTATTGAATTGATAATCTTTATGTGCACTTGAGATAGTAAACTCGTGATTGCATTTGATTGTTTTGTTAAAAATTAATTTGGTGAGTTAAGGATGATAGCATGACAGGATTCATAGGAAGATAGCGCAATGCCGTGAGAAAGCAAGTAGACATTATTATTTGTTGTACGTCTAAGAAGAACAGGAAAATCCTATAGATAACTAAATAGGTTCTTAAATGATATACAAGGACTTGGTTATTCATGGTAAAAAGGTAAGAGGGGTAGCAGTGCTATAATGACATATGACCGAATAAAATAGAGCTGGATTAGATAAAATCGATTACTGGCTGGACAGGATAGCGTTGCAGTGGAAATATCATTGCGGCAGCAGGATCTCTGTAACGGCCTAAGCCTTCGCTACAACGGAAATTAATAAAGGCAGACTAATAGGTTAATTCATGACTAGAAGTATAGAATAACTGCGTGAACCTGAATGAGTCATAAAAACTATATTATAGTAAATAAACTTGGTGGGATGTTGCCTGAGTGAACTAATTGCTAAATTTAGTAGTGTTGATTGTATGTTGATTTCTTTTTATGTTGTTGTATTAACTAACCCTAGTCGGTCGATGATGCCTATCAATACGTGTGGTGTACTGACACTATTTTGCTACACCTTTTTCTTTTAGGTGTAGGATGTGGCAGGTTGAAGTTTCTTGATTAGCGTAGAGTACTCAGCACTAGCTTCAGTGTTCCTCTTCTGAACAAAACTGGGTCATTTTATTGTCAGGTATTCAAATAGAGCTCTTGTACCTATCTAGACTAGATCTTGGGAGAGTCATGTTAGAGGAATTTTGAAATGTTATTTTGTCGAGGATTTTTAGTAGATAATGAGAGGTAATGTGAATGTTAGAAGTTATTTTCTTGCCTAATTGATAGAAATATTGTAAGGGTTCTCCTATCGAGCAGAGTCATGTAAGTGCCCGCATGGCCTGTCTAGTTGAGTCATGTCAAGATTAAATACCCTCTTAAAGTTATTTTTTCCATTCTCGCAAATACCTTCAATGTCCACGTGGCTTAGAAATTGACCACAAGCTCAGTTAGGCGTGTGAGGGAGTAAAATTGTCACATTAGATTACTCCAACGGTAAAAAACTTAAAAATACTCATTCCTCCTAATTTTCCCCTTCTTTTCACGTCTCTTCTCTTCTATTCCTATTTATTAACCCTAAATCTTCTCCTCCATCAATTTGAAATTTCAGAAATTGCAATCGTTGAAATTTCTCTCTCGGCCATCAATTTCTTCCCTTGAATAATCTTATCATATATCATTGAATTCAATAATTATAATAAGAGGTTTACTTGTGCAAGTGGGTGTCAACCAATTATCAGAATTTCATGATTACATAATACCCTCAGGTTGTAGTTTCCTCGACTGTAGGCACTATGGGGTACGCAATATTCATAACTTTTATTTTCAATTGTATTTGGTCATTTTTAACTTTGATTTTGTTATTTTTATGAAATCCAGTCTCTATTTCAAATTTCTGTATGTTTTTTTAATTACTATGATAAGTCTGGCAAATAATGTAATTTTGGATTTTTTGAAGAAGACCAAAAAGCAACACAAGCAGTTGAATTGGAGAAGGACATTAAGACTATTTTGTGCTTTCGTTTGATATGTAATGTGATTGTACTCTTTCACCTACTTTGCATTGATTTGTAGTTAAGTTTAGTGTAGTTGCAGTTAGATGAAGGCTGCCTTAGATGAAAGGGGATATATTTTGATTGACTTGGGAAAACTTTTTTGGTGTTTCGTTTTTATAGTTAGCTAATAGCTAATACAAGTGTATGTTTCTCCATTTAAATCAATATATATGTGTAGTTATATTTCCCATATAACATATATTCAATGACTTTTGTTTTGGATAAATACATCTAGATGCAAGAGGTAACAGTACATAAACAAATGCAAAACACAAAGAGGTAATAACACATAAATATACATATTTCTCGTAGAGGTAAGAGTACATAAATAGTTGCATTTCAGACGTCTTAATCATGAGTATATCAACACCAAAGTGCTTCATTGTTTCAATAAGTACTTACAACACCAACAACCAAAATACATCAAAAAATAATTGGTTTAAGTTGGGTCGAACAATGACAAGTATTTAAACTACTAACAGTCAAAAGTACATTAACAACTACCAGCCCCACACGAACTAAGAAGTTTACTTTGAGGGAGATTTTTCCTTAACTTGTGTCTTTGTCTTTGAGGGAGTGTGTCACGCCCCGAGCCTATACCTTGAGTATGATCGGCACTTAAATCACTAACGGTTCAAGCAAACTCTTGGTGTGACTTACAACTAATTGAGGTAACAATGCGGAAGTTATATCAGAAGTGGGTCAACAAGCTCACTTATAAAATTTAAAAAAAAAAGTAAATTCAATAACTAAAACTGAATAAAAATGTTAATATATAACATCAATAGCATCAACTCTCTGTCTAGTCTACGAAGCCTCTAAATCTAAAGAATGGGTGTCGGGACAAGATTCCTACGGACACCTTAAAGATATACCAAATAAGTAAGAGCAAATTGGAGTCCTTTGGAAAGTAGGAGGTCTCACCAAAGTGGAGGGAGAAGATTCTATTGATGTGTCTTCTACCGACCCTGTATACCTGAATTTGCATCATAATAAGATAAAGCACCAAATGGCGTCAGTATGTTTGAATTTACAGTACGTAATAAAGCTGAATGAAACAACAGGATAACTGAGATACAGAACTGAGAAAAGTAAACTAACTGAAACGGAATGCTCTGAATAATGCAATAAAACACAAGTATAAATATTGTGTAAGATAGTTATGCAACTGAAAACTGCCACACCCTAAACCCAGAGGGGCATGATTTGGACCCTATGCGACGCTTAATCGAGCACATCCTGCCACAATACTAACTACACAGGCTAGAATTGATGAGGTTCGGCACCATAATTATAAAAAAATCATAAAAGACGACAGCAAAAGACATAAATTGATTTACAGACCAACTAAAAGATAACAATAGGCCATCAAGACTATAAAATAGGAAAAATCTATACAATCAGGCCCACCTGGCCCACAAGAACAATGCCACACCCACAACAGCCGTCTACGAGCCTTTATGAGTACAGTAGAAATCAACTGTCCCGAACAGGGCCCCGAACTACCCATGATACAAACATCTGAAAACTTCGAAAGACTTGGAGCTTCGTTGACTCAGCTGAAACTCCACTCAGTGACAAGAACTCAATCTACCTGTAGATCAGTACCTGCAAACATGAAAGTAGCACCCCCAGCTAGGGCATCAGTACAGAAATGTACTGAGTACGTAAGGCAGAAATGATAACATAATTCAAAGTACAAATCAACAGATATACCTGAAAATAATAGGAAAGAAATCATAAATCAAGAAAGCAAATAGAACCTACCTGACCCCTATAAACCTGACAAGTCCAACAAAGCTAAAATAAGTAAATAAAGAGATAACTAGTTGACACCTAGCCAATACGACTTACCTGTCACCATTTGTGCCACACAGGATCTATCTATCATCTTACCTAGTTCAACTGTAGGCCCGTCAACGACCTCAGCTATCACCGAGCCACGTCTAGCATCCATAGCTATCAAACAACAGACAATACAAAGCAACAACCATAATATAACACAACACAATATATGCAGACATATCAATTCATAATCCAACCTTGCCGGAACACGCCTCGCGATCTTACAAGTCTAATGGCACGTACTAATCAAGGTACACCGGCAATACTCAACGACCCCACACTCGTAATATGGTCTCTAGTGCACCTTTTCTCCCAACAGAGGGTAAATCTTAGCCTTATAAATATTAATGCCTGCACCATGTCATGATGGCATCTCTCCCATATTGCTTGTCAAGCATTGTCCATAAATATTAACCTTCCATCGATAGACATTTCATGTGCCAAGAACTGTTGGCATGTTCAAAGCCAAGGTAATTGTGACTCCTCTCTGAAATAACAAAAATAAATTTAATCAGTCGATGATGAATCCAGTGCAATCAAAGTAATAAGCAATGTTATGTCCATTATGTCTGTGAATCATAGTGTCATCCCTAAATATTTTAAAACATCAGTATCTTTAATTAATGAGCAATCCAATCAAGATGCGTGTTTGGGTTGATTGTATCTTCCTTATGCACTTCCATAGGATTTTACAATGGAAGTATATGAATCCCATTTTCGATTACAAACAGTCAAGTGTCAGCGCAAAAGCAAGAACGCTTAAACATTGTAAATAATAAAAGAAATAGACATGAAAAGGTACAATCTAAAAAATATCTTTTTGATATAATTTTAAATATATTTTTTCTCATTCACATGTAATAAATTCCAACAACTTTACCCACAATTACAAAATAAACGTTCGTAAACCAAATTTGCCTGCGGAGGAGATTCCCTAAACTTTTTCATTAAAATTTCTATAAAAAGTTAACTTTTGGACTATGTCAAAAGCAAAAGCAGGCAAGAAAAAGAGAGCATATTTCATGAGAGCTATCTTCTCATTCCCAATGCCAAAAGGAAAAAACAGAACCGAAAAAAAAGTACATGGACAACTTCTTTGACTGATGATTAATTTTATTCACCATGAGGCATTGGAAAAAGCGAAATCCCTTTTAGATGTTCGGATCTAATACTACTGCTACTTTACTTTCAAAACGGGTTTTAATTCTCTACAGGCTTCCACCACTGCAATTGCTGGAGCTAGTCAGCGAAAATGACACGTGTCTGGACAACATCATCGCACTTAATGAACCGGCAGTAGCCAAACCTATTCACTGTTCACCTTCTTCTGTTTAAAGCTTGTTTTTTCCGAACCGGCAGTAGCCAAACCTATTCACTGTTCACCTTCTTCTGTTTAAAGCTTGTCTTTTCCGAAAATGACCAATTAAAATCTCTCAGTTGGGAACATTGACTGTTTGTTTGTACAAGGAGTTGAAAGAGAGGTAATTATTTGAATTTTCCATTTTATTTCGATTCTGAAGCTTTTTTTTTTTTGGAACTTCGTTAGTGTTTGCTGTGTCAAGGTTGTTAATATCAATGAAATGTCTTTTTATTTTCAAGAATGTTTGATTCTTTGGCAGTGATTCAGATTTTTGCTGAAGAAAAGTTGATGTATGTTTGCTTCTATTTTACTAATATTTAAGGAGAGGCAAATACTCGCATAAAGTTGCAATCTTTGGTCGCTATGGTTTATTTTTCAATCTGTCTGTTTTTTTCTTGTTGTTGCCAGCACATGGTCCAAGCTGGTCTAATTTTCTAGTTCACTTGTATGTTTTGTATTGTAAAAGAACTTACTCCGTACCACTTTCTGCTCTTACTTTTGGTAGATTCGATTTGATTTTTATTTCCAAGTATACTGCTGGATTTGGGACTTCTGTTTGATGT
The DNA here is from genome assembly GCA_035772735.1 of Datura wrightii. Lineage (NCBI taxonomy): Eukaryota > Viridiplantae > Streptophyta > Magnoliopsida > Solanales > Solanaceae > Datura > Datura wrightii. The sequence goes on from JASDFA010000018.1 coordinate 155,546,245, forward strand.
TTCTTGCATCTGTCTTTTGATAAAAATGAGATCCATAAATCTGCTTAATCTTAAAGCTCCATTTTGTTTCTTCATTTGTTCAAATCCTAGTTATCTGCAATCTTTTACCTGTGTTCTACCTGTGCAGATCTTTAGAGGTCAATCCCAGATCCTAAAACAGGGGATGTACCACTAGATATATATACATACCTTTGAATTTTTTTTTGAAGTTCTCTCTATATAATTATTGTCCAAGTCTGAGGTTGTGTCTGGATCTGCCTCTGCTACTATTCGGAATGAAAACTTAGTGCAACCTTTACTAGAATAGAAGTGGTTTAAGTTTTTCCTGGCCCAGAAAAATTACATACGCAAAAATGGCTAGTGCTTTCACGATTGGTTTTTGAGCTTGTACTCATATTTGTTCATGAAAAGTTATGTTCTTGATATGACCTCCTTCATGGTCTTGTATCATTATCCACTTGTACAGTATAGCAAAATGGATATGGATGTTTCATTTAGCTAAGTTTAACTCATTTGATATTGATGTGTATTTGATATATAAATGTTGACTTATTCAATGGAGTAGGATGAATAGAAATCATTCATATTGTACTCCAACTAATTTGGGATTCAGGTTACTTGATTGACATCTGGCAACTTATTCATTAGGGGAAATGTATTAGATGTATTTGTGCGAATAACTCATGTTATTCCTTAAGAATGTGGCTTCAAGCTTGCTGGCATCTCGTATTTCTAACTTGTTTCCTGTTATTTTTCCTTAACCAACTATTTTCTGCATAATTTAAGAGTCCTGTTATAGGTGTTATTATTTTTCGCTCTCGTGTCTGTACATTTATTAGAGGATAAATATGTGTTGTTTGTACTGGAGATGAATTATCCAAAATGGAAATGGCACTCTGTGGCTGTCCTTGTGGATACTAGTTTTCAAATCCATCCATCCATCCATCCATCTGTAGTTGAACCCTTAATGGAATCATTGTCGGTGATGGACCTGGTGAAAGCAAGTCTAGCAAAAGAAAAGTATTTTGTGCCAACAATCAAGCCTTATGATTCTTGCACCATTCAGGGAGTTGTAAACTGACTGTGTTCTTTCATCCCTGAAAATGAGTGGTGGTACTTTTCTGTTGTTTTATTTGTAATCAGTATAAGCTTTTGCATGCCAGTCAGGATAGAGTCCACCTCATCAATAAAATGACATTCAACAAAAAGTTTGGGTTATTGTCTTATAGATCATGTCTTGTTTAAAGAGTTTGCGTACTGACATATTGGAACAACTAAAGGAGAAAACTTGTCATATCTTAGATTATCAACCTTGATTTTCTATGAAGTATGTCCTCAAATTTGTGCCATGTTTGGTATCATTGTGTGCAAGTTAGTTTCCTCAGGTAGTTTCTTTAGCTAGTTTGAGCACAAGATTGGGAGAGGGGAATAAGAGTAAGGAAGTGAATATGCTTGATGAATGTCACAATTGTGTTTCCAAGAAATGATGTTATTCGTTGGTCATTCATGTTGTTCCTAGTGGTTGGACTAATATTTGAACAGCAGGCATGGCAGAAGCTGCCTATTAATGTGCATGGAGAGACTGCAGGTAACATTGTTCTGTCCAAGTAACAACTGGGTTTCATAGGTAATCCTAACTAAATGCTTCTGTTAACTTTTGTTACTCTTCAGATAATGGAACACCATCCAACCAAAAAAGAAAGAGAGAGAAAAAAGAACCCCTTTCTTTCTCTTGGCTATACCACACCAAACCCAGCTAAGAGACCGTGAAAGTCTTGACCACTCACACCATATGATAGCCCCCCAGTGATATCCTAGAGTTAAAAACACAACTAAGTCTCTGTATGAGAGAGCTTGTATGTTCTCTTTTTTTGATCTTTATATTGTTATTCTTTCTTTTTTGACATCTTTTTAGTCTTGAATTCATTATGATTATTGCGGTGAAAGTTAATTCATATTATATCATATAATGTTGTAATCCAAACAACAAAATTGGAGTTGGATCAATTTTACTTGAATTCCTTGATTTCGCAAGTACTAGTAACTTCAGAAATTTCTCATTCTTTAACTCAGGTTGAACTTTGTTCTTTTCCAAGAAGTTGATATGAGCTGTAATTTGGTTTCAATTTCACAGGAAAGACTGTGTGGGTCGGAGACTTTGCTTGCGAGAAATTTGCGCTTCTCTTTTTCCTGAAGTGCTTCACTTCCTCTGAAGATGCTTAAGGTCCCTAAGCATCAAGTCGCAGGACACGAAGCGGGCATCGGGAAGCTGGGTCCCCTCATGGATGAATCAGGGCGCTTCTACAAGCCTCTGCAAGGTGATGAACGAGGGTCCAATGAGGTTGCATTCTATAGTTCATTATCTACTAACAGTGGGATCCCAGAACACATTCAAAGATTTTTCCCCACCTTTTATGGCACTCAGCTTGTAGAAGCATCTGATGGATCTGGCTTGCTGCCTCACTTGGTCTTGGAAGATCTTGCACTAGGTCGTGTCAGTCCATCAATTATGGACATTAAGATTGGTTCAAGAACCTGGGCACCCGAAGCATCCGAGAAATACATTGAGAAGTGCTTAAAAAAGGACCGAGAATCGTCAAGTCTTCCATTAGGATTCAGGATATCAGGGTTGCAAATCTATAGAAGTAAAGAACTAGGGTTCTGGAAACCTGGAAAGAAAGCTGCTCAGAAACTCTCTACAGAAGAAGTCAAGTTAGTCCTGAGAAGGTTTGTTTCTTCGAACACATTGAATGATTTGGATTTGAAACCAGACTGTGCTTTCGCATCAACTGTTTATGGCGGCTCTACTGGCATTTTATCGCAGTTACTGGAACTGAAAGCATGGTTTGAGGATCAAACTATATTCCATTTGTATTCTTGCTCCATTCTGGTGATCTTTGAAAAGGAGCTGGCATTGGAAGGAAAGAATCCAGGTGCACAAATCAAACTGATTGACTTTGCTCATGTTTACAAAGGACGAGGTGTCATTGATCATAACTTCTTGGGTGGTCTCTGCTCACTGATAAAGTTCATTACTGAAATTCTTACCGCCCCTAGTGAGTGCAAAATAGAAGTTTCTGCAAAAGCTGATCAGAAGAAACTTATTGTCTCTGATAATGGTGTTGTAGCTGATCAGAAGAACCTTACCGACTCTGATAATGGCATTGTAGCTGATCAGAAGAACCTTACTGACTCTGATAATGGCGTTGTAGCTGATCAGAAGAACCTTACTGACTCTGATAATGGCATTGTAGCTGATCAGAAGAAGCTTACCGACTCTGATAATAGCGTTGTAGCTGATCAGAAGAGCTTTACTGACTCTGATAATGACGTTGTAGCTGATCAAAGGAACCTTACTGATTCTGATAATGGCGTTGTAGCTGATCAAAAGAACCTTTCTGACTCTGATAATGGCGTTGTAGCTGATCAGAAGAAGTTTATTGACTTTGATAATGGCGTCGTAGCTGATCAGAAGAATCTTACCGACTCTGATAATGGGCTGTAGCTGATCAAAAGAACCTTACCGACTCTGTTAATGTTGTTAGCTGATACAACTGGAAACTCTTGTTGGAACCATTTTTCAGCCTGGATTCCAATGGCGCCACGATTTTCTACCGTGCTAAGGATAGTTTGCCTGAATTGTTCTATTCGGAGCCCTATGCAGGGATTTGATGGTAGCTGTAGAGCAGATCCCAATGCTTACATGCGTTTTTAATGATTTTTCTGAAGTGCCAAGACAAGCAGAACTTATGATTTGGTTGATGATTGATGAAGTGATTCTTTGTATGATCAGTTTTGCAGATCTGAAAAATTTCAAGTATTCTAAATGATTTACGTTATATAATCATGGGGAAGATCACAAGGATGTTACGTAAAAGGTGGTTTTGATTACGTTATCTGTGTTCATTCTGATTCAGCTCTATCTCATGTTTGTATAACATCAGCATATTGATCCATCTCAAACCAACGTGCATACTGAATAACCCCAGTTGTTTACTCCTGAAAGTACGAGAAATGGCAAAGGAAAGTAGACCATAAGCAGCAGAATTCTCTTTAGCAAGAGGGTTAATTAACCGTTGAATATACAATTATATTTTGTGGAAAGCACAATTAAGATTAACATCTACAAGTAAACACATCTGCCGATGCAGCCACACATGCATTTAGGAAATTACGAATGAATAAAAAGGATTTCAAATGCCAAAAGAAGAAATGAAAAAGAATAGTTACCATTCAAATTGAAAATGAAAATCAAAGAATATTAACAATATTTGCAATCACTATTTAATAATATCATGCTGAGCAATTGTTGTGACCCTATTAATATGATGGATTGATTCCAAAGATTAGGAATTACCAATTGCCATAGAGACAAACTACCACATGTTCTTTCAAGATTGATTAGTAGGGACTAAAGCAACTATATTTATAAGTATATAATTTTCCAAATGAATTCATTTTTCCTTGTGGTAGCTCAATGGTAGAATTTATTCCTTGCATTTTCAAAGGTGCAAGTTTTGATTCTCACAAGGCCCTTCCCTTTCCATTTTCCTTAGCCTGGGCATTGCCCGTCCCTCAAAACAAAAGTTCCATTTTCTTGTGATAAGACCAATGAACTTGTTAATAAAATTATTTACCTTGTATAAAAAACTGTGAACTTGAAAAGAACCAACAGTCAAGAGAAAAGACAAAACACGCGAGTCATATTTTAGCAAATAGTTGCACCTGCTCCATGTCTGAAGGACCATTAGTTTCCTCTTCAGGTTCACTTTCCTCCTGCTCCTTAACTTCATCATCGCCATCCGTTACCATCTTATCTTCCTGTTTAGCAGGAACATCATAGTCACCAATACTGAGATCTGCAGGAAGCTGGCCTGACTTCAAAGCCAGCACAAGTTTATAATCATCAGAACGTTTAATTGACATTAGACAATATGAGGCGAAGGTAAAATTAATAAAGGTGTTCACAAGAAAATGATAAAACAAATAAAACTGAATTAAAAAGTTATCTATCTATTACCTGTTCAAGCCTAGCCTCCTCGAGAGTTTGGGAATTCACATGCACAAAGAAACATTAAATAAACAAGAACAACCAGAGGACCGCCCTATTCATCACTTCTCGTGGTGGACAACTTGCTTAGGAGAGGACCTACTAAAGAACCAGGGCTAATTATTTAAGCTATTATCTAGTCATGAGGGAGATTATAAGATACTGATGACTTCTTCTACAAGATTCGAACCCACATAAGGCAGTGATCCAGTCTAGAGCTCTGTTTCTAGTTTTCCAGCTTTATTAGGAGCCAAAACCTATTATAATGAAGAATGCTTGTGTAAACTCACTATTGGGTTCTATGCAGTTTTGATGAATGACAAATGACAATGAAACAGGTAAGTCAACTTTTTCAAAGGTGCACTGGCTCAAGTAGTTGAGTTTGCAACACGCTAAATAATAAAAAAAGATAAGTGTGCAAAAATCAAGAAACGAATGATAAAGCTACATCACACAAACTCAACGAAATAAACCTGTGCTGAATTGAAGTATTGGAGTTCGACTACAACACAAAAGAGCAAGGAGTTTGTCTTGAAAAATGAGTCTAACTTGAAGTAGAACTCCAAGTCAAGAAAAGTTTGAGTTGATGTGTAGTTTGAGGCAAAGAAGAACTTTTTGAAGAACTCCTAATTGTTGCATAAATTCAGTTGTGTGAAGCAAGGATTTTGTGTCCATCTCAAACACTATCACATCAAGGAGTCATTAACCTAAAAGTGTTTGTATTTTACCAACTTGCTTTCACTTGTTATTATAAATATGCAGGCCTTTTATTGAAGAGATTCACACACATATACTGAGAGAAATAACATAAATCAAAGCATAAAACGAAGATTATTCTACGTTTCTATGCGGAGGTTGATACAAAGGACCAGATTGAAGAACCTATTTTATGGATATGTTTCACAGTGTCTTCAATTCTAGATTTTTGTATTAGAATTATCATTGAGTTGTACCTATTTTTAGCTTTCTTAGAAGCATTATTTAGGTATTTTTTTGAGAAAAAATTAGCTTCATGTAAGGGGTAACTTGGAGGCGTCGCAACTTTTTTCTTGATTGTTGTAAGAGGGATTAGAGTTAGTTCCTAGGTTGCAATTATTTTGCAATCTGAATGTAGCCACAATCTAGTGATTGTAGGGGCAGAGGATTAGAGTTAGTCTCTTAGGTTGCAAATGTTTGTAAATCTGAATTTTATTGAGGCTCACGGTGTTAGTGAAGTTTGGGGCAAATCCTGCAGAGGTGTAGGTCATGATTTTTCACCTTTGTGAGCCGGGTGCTTTCTAAGTAAAAATATTGTGTTGTTACTATTCTGCTTTCTTTATTTCACAAATTACTCATAAGAAACAGATAAATTAACTTGGTCAATCACGTAGGCAAAATATGGTATAACCCGATTTAGCCCCCTTTCCTGTTATTAGGTCGTGAAGATTTCCAACACTCGCATCTTTTTTCCATGACTAAGAAATTTGTATGGCCAACCCTTAGGACTAACCGCAGCCTTCGAAACTTTGGGGATAATGGGCTCACTCTCTATCCTTCTCTACTTAGATACTAGGCTTAGTTCGCATGTCGCAAGGCTAAAACCTGTGACCTAACTCACAAATCCCTGAAGCTTGTATAACCTCATATCTTTATCATATTATATTAGGTTCTGTGGCGATGTGTAAGATCAGTAGGGTTAGAAACTCCCTTTTGTGGAGAGAAAATATACGAAAAGAGTATGGAGTAACTTGCATTTGAAGCAAATACCGAGTAACTTTCCTTTCACATAGATGACGAAGAAATATAAACTATAGAAACAACCTCATTGATAAGTATACCCTAACATGTATACCACCCTTCTAATCTAAAATGCATTTAGCCTTGAGGGAGAAGGAAAAGTTGTAAAAGGAGAAAAGCCTATGAATGAAAATATTTTACCTTAATAGCTAATTTGCTCTGATATAGGAGTAATTGGTTTTCCTTTAGCACCTTGGGAGGTGTTGGAAAACAGGTACAAAAGTCTTTCCAGATTCCTTTTTAGCTAGTTCTTTAGCTTCTTGCGATGCAAATAAATTACTTGCTTCCGTTCGCTAGCTCCAATCAAGAAAATGAGATCTTTTTAGCTCAAGTCACACCTACTTAAAATAACCATCTAAGTTCTTCCCTCTCCCTCCCACAACTGCAAAAAAAATATGGATATCATGACCCGAGTTTACACCCTAGCCATAACACGGGACCTAGAACCACGAATGACCCCAAGTCGACCCATGGCATAATCATAGCATCATACTAATAGAATAACAACTAACAGAATCATAACTGAGCAGAAACTAACTGAAAGAGTCTAATTAACACTATAAGTACATAGTCTATGAAAACACTAAATCATAAGCTGAATCTGTCTATACATGTCTGAAAATCTCTACTAAATTGATGAGCTACTGGGACAAGTCCTCAGCTAACTCCTAAAGTTTGAAACTGAAATAAACTGAAATAGGGAAAAAATCACTAATCTTGTCCTCAGTAGATGAGGACTCACCACTAACAGCTGATGTGGAAATAGAGCGTGTCTAACCGCGAGACTAAGTCTGAAAACCTAGATCTATATCATAAAATGATATAGCGAAAAAATATGTGTTCAGTACTTGAAATGTACTGAGTATATGGAAAATGTAAATGAACTAAAACATGCAAATATATTGAGAGAAAGTAAGCTGACTATGTAACCAAATATATAACTGAGCTGAAGTACAATGACCCTATCTGAAATGTATAGATACTGAAGAGATGCGCTTATTTGAAAACATTTTAAATAAAATACAAGTAAAGTTGATGCATAAGGGTCATGTACATGCACTGAGAAGCGAACTATAACTGATATTATATATTGTACTGACTAATTGTTGAAACTGAAACTGAATTCTATTGTGACTGAGCTGGACTGAAGTCTAAGACTATACTGAACTGAAGTCTATAACTGAAATCATAAATTAAGGAAACACTCTCTACTATTGAGGATCCCTGACTAGACTGAGGGAAACACTCTCTTCTATGGAAAATCCCTGACTGAGCTGAGGGAAACACTCTCTACTATGGAGGATCCTTGACTGAACTGAGGGAAACACTCTCTACATTGGAGGATCCCCGGCTGAGCTGAGGGAAACACTCTCTACTATGGAGGATCCTTGATTGAGTTGAGGGAAACACTCTCTACTATGGAGGATCCCAATTATACTAACATGGAAGACACAAAACTGACATTATTCATCTAATCTAGGCTACTACAGCTAATCAGAGACCTGAGAGTTCAACTAATCATAGCATACTGAATTCATGAGAGTCTAATCAGAGCTACTTTCTACTATCAAGAGGCCTGAAAGTCTGAAGAATTATGATCATGCTTTATTATCGTATTCATAACATTATAAGCCCAAAACGTAGTATAATTCATGTGTTTTATATTCATGAAAACTTATAGATTCTAATCATACTTTAACATATATACCAAAAATCATGGTGAAATCATGTAGGTATTTCATGAAGGCCATATCTAAAAAATAATGCTAATTCATGGTGGAATTCTAGAAATCATGCTATTATCACATCAAATACATAATTCATGAATTTAAAAGTAATTTCATAAACATACATGGCTACTTATCATGAGGGTCTTGAAATATGTAGAAGACATGTTAGAAATCATGCATAGATTGAAACCATAAGACATGCTTTTCTAGAATTCAAGAAATTGGAGTTGTAATATAAATTCGGGACACAAGGATGAAAGGAGATCCTTGTTGAAGTCCCACATACCTGGGTTGGTGATCCCTTGATTTTCTTGAAGATTCCAAAAAGATTTGAAGAGGTTTAAAGAAGAACCCTAGCTCCTTTCTTGAGAGAAAATCCAACATCGATCTTTTTGGAGAGGGTGAGGATCTAGGCTAGGTTAATCCCTTTAATCTGACCTTAAGGAAGCCCAAAACGATGTTATTTAGGAGTTAGAAGCATAGGAGTTTACTAAAACTCCCCCAAAAAATAGAATTATAACCTGCAACTGGCAGTTACTACGACCAACAGTACAGGTCGTTTGATTATACGACTTGTACTGAGGTTCGTACAATGTCTGGTGCTGCTTCACTAAATTGTTCATAACTTTTTACTCCAAACTCCGATTGATGCAAGGTTAGATGCATTAGAAAGAAGACTCAAAGGAATTCTATTTGAAATGTTGATTCACCCAAAAAAACTTTGTAAAAAGAGAGTTATGGTCATTTGAATTTAACCCTTGCAAGAACAGATACGAAAACCCAATCGGTAAGAAGAATCTCAACTCAACTTTGTGCTAGAGGTTCCGTATGGCCTTAATTTGCATCTAATGAACTTCTAACACTTAATAGTTTGTATTAACACCTTATTTCCATAAATTCATTTGGTTTAAATCTATCCACATACCTAGAAAGGTTCCAAACTTAGCCTCAAAGTTTGAGGTATTACAATATCTCCACTCACGACTGAAACAACGATTTATACCACCATATTACGACTCGCACCACAAGTCGTACCACCAAACTATGACTCATGGTTTCCTCCCATGAATAATGAGCCCTTTTTCCCTAACTCTCTGAATATTTTCACGACTCGTACCACGACCCGTAACTCCATCCTACGAGTCATACCATTACCCATATAATCATTCACCTAATAACTCTAAAGACTTGCTACGACTCCTGGCCATGGGTCATACCAACATAATACGACTCATAGTGGGGAATCGTGATTGGGAAACAACTGCTCTGATCTGGCCCATGGGTCTTTCTACGACCCGTACTACCAACCTACGACTCGTAGGTTGAGTCGTACTAAGGCAATGTTGCAGATTTTTCTGCTGAGCACATTCCAAATCCTGATTTTAATCTTGGGAACTTTTGGGGTGTTATAATGGAAAACCACCACCATACATGACATAGTTTGGACTTAATTTAAATGACAAAATTAGTCCTAACATGCCAAAATGTAAAAAGAAAAACATAGCCACCAACCTTTTAGATGGACTTATTAGTTGGATGATATAACTAAAAAGGAAGGATGCATTGGTTCCTTATTGCTATTAAGTGATGTTGGAGTTAAGTGTTAGGTTTGAATTAGGAAATGGAGGGAAAACAAATTGTAGGGAAGATTTTAAAAATTCCTTTAAGTTCATTTGTAAAAGGAATTTTGTCCCACATTGGTAGGGAAAAGGGAAAAGTTGATGCTTATATCGAGAAGCATATCTTCTAGCTAGTAAAGGTTGAGAAGAAAGTCTCTCTCGCATCGTCTTCATCGCTCAGCTCAGCTAAGCTTCGGATTGATATATTTTTAGACCGAATTTATTTAAAATCCAAGTTTTCCTTTTGCATAATTTGGCAGTGGACCTGCATGTTGCAAGTTCTCACCTGCGAAACCTAGGTGAAGGGGCAGAATCCACTGAAAGTTATTGCCTTGGACTTGCATCTCACCTGCGGCCATCGATCCTCACCTACGGAACGTAGGTTCCAGCGCAGAAGCAAGGAAAAGATACTGCTTGGACCTGCGACACATCCTCACCTGCGGAACGTAGGTGCAGTGCAAGTGAAGCCGTATTTCCTTCTCAACGGTTGTCATTTTGAGTAAATACCATCTGAACATGTGTTTTCACAATATTTTACTTCAGTTCTTTGGCTATAAATAAATGTCTTTTGCCTTCATTTCTGATATAGAATTTTCAAACTTTCCGCATATTTTCAAACAAATAAAATCGAGTCTGTTGTGTTATTACTGTTCTTAGAGTTCGATAAAGTTTTTGGTATTTGAGGTACTGCTCCACCATTAACAGGTATATCCGTTTTATCATGGGAGGAAGTAATCCAAAACTTCGAGTATAGTGAGAGGATTAAATTTTTTAAGGACACACAGTGAATTCTGTAGACTCGAATATTAATTATTATTTTTTATTTTGCTGATTTGAACGTAGGTGAACAACAAGCTTAATGAATTTAATTTATTTAAAACATTCTATGTTCATCTATTTTTTGGTTTTGGAGACTAAAACATTTATGGTTTTCTACTCCACTATTGGAGATTAAAATCTTCAAATTTTCTACTCCGGTTGATAATTCGATTTGAAAATATAAAAACTTCATCAATTATTCAGTTTATTTCTGTCTAAGTTTTTCGATTCGAAGAAATAGAATCTTCATTGACTACTAACTTGTTGTTATCCATTAACAGATATGACAGGAACAACTGACTCTATGTTTGCCTCTACAAGCAATATAGTCTCCTCCACCCGTACTGTGCCTGCACTGGCTCCAGCCAAAAAGGCTAGAAAATTTGCTGGCATCGACTTCAAACACTGACCGCAAAAGATGTTCTTCTACCTGACCACATTGATTCTGCAGAAGTTCATTAAGGAGGATATTTCAGTTCTGCGGAAATCAACTCCAAAAATGAATGGTTCTTAATTATTAAGGCTTAGAAGCACTCAAATTTTTTGTGCGATAACTATGTCCTAAAAGGACTGGAGGATGATCTGTATAATGTATACAGTAATGTGTAGACTTCTAAAGAATCTTGGGATGTACTAGAGAAGAAGTACAAAACGGAGGATGCCGGATTAAAGAAATATGTTGCAGCCAAATTTCTGGAATACAAGATGATAGACAACAAGCATGTTATCACACAAGTCCAAGAGTTGTATGTGATAATTCACGATCTCCTTGATGAAAGTATATTCAAATTAATTCTTTCATCAAAAGTATTAATTATGGTGCTAATTATGAGTTTTTCATTGAAGGTTTGGTCATCAATGAAGCTTTTTAAGTTGAAACCACGATTGAAAAGCTACCTTCTTCATGGAGGAACTTTATAATTATTTAAAGCACAAGCACAAGGAGACGAAGATTGAAGATCTAATCATTAGATTGAGAATCGACGAACATAATAAAGCTGCTAAAAGGAAGATACGGGGAAACACAATAATTATGGGAGAAAATATTGTTGAGACTGCTCCAACTAATATGAAAAAAAGGAAGAAGCATTCCGGATAAATTATCCTAGTAAGTAGAAATTCAAAGAAAATTACCACAATTGTGAAAAGTTTGGGCACAATGGCTACTGAATGTCGTGCTCCAATGAAAGAGAAGAAAAAAGGTCAAGCTTACATGGTTGAAAGAACTATGGAGATTGATGAGTTGAGTGATGGTGACAGAATGCAACCTAGTGGGAAGCCCAATTGAGTGGTGGCTTGACTCTGGAGTCACCCGATATGTCTGTGCTATTAGAGAAGCATTTTCTTCTTATGTCCCTGATGGACCCAACAAGTCCATGTTTATGGGAAACTCTACGATAGCCAAGATTGAAGGCTATGAAAAAATACTTCTAAAAATGACATCCGGCAAGGTGATGACACTAAATAGTGTATGTCATGTTCCAGAAATGAGGAAGAGCTTAGTTTCTGCTGGACTTTTCATCAAGAATGGGTTTAAGTGCGTTCTTGTTTCAAATAAAGTTGTAATAAGTAAGAATAATGTGTATGTAGGAAAAGGTTACCTAACTGAGGACCTTTTTCAAAGTGAATGTAATTGTTGTTGAGAGCAATAAAATTTCAGCTTCTTCGTACTTTCTTGAGTCAAATAACTTATGTCATTCACGTTAGGGACATGTCAATTATAAAACCTTGCGTAAAATGATCAATTTGAAATTATTGCCAAAATTTAAATGCAATCAATCAAAATGTCAAACCTGTGTTGAATCTAAGTATGTTAAACATCCTTATATGTTAAATTAAAGGAATTCAAGTCCCTTAGACTTAATTCACACATATATTTGTGACATGAAGTCAATGCCATCTCGTGGTGAAAATAAGTATTTCATAATCTTCGTTGATGATAGTACGTGGTACTGTTATGTTTACTTACTCAAAAGTAAATAAGAAGCAATTGAAGCATTCAAGCAATATAAAAGTGAAGTTGAAACACAACTTAACAAAAAGATCAAAATGATAAGGAGTGATAGGGGCGGCGAATATGAATCTCCTTTTGAAGAAATGTGCTTGAAATATGACATTATTCATCAAACAACTACACTTTACTCGCCACATTCTAACGGGATTGTAGAAAGGAAAAATAGGACATTAGAAGAGATGATGAATGTTTTGTTGATAAGTTCTGGTTTACCTCAGAACTTGTGGAGGGAAGCTATCCTTACGGCTAATAGAATACTCAATCGAGTGCCCCATAGAAAAACATAATCCATTCCATACGAAAAATGAAAAGGAAGAAGCCTAACCTTGAATAGTTAAAAGTGTGAGGGTGTTTGGCTAAGATACAAGTTCCTAAACCCAAAATGGTTAAGATAGGACCTAAACCATTGATTGTGTTTTCATAGAATATGCTACAAATAATAAAACATATCGATTTGTAGTTCATAAATCACAAAATCCTGACATTTATGTTAATACGGTAATGGAATTAGATAATGCTAAATTTTTTAAATATATATATATATCCGTATAAATAGAAATGTGAGTCTTCTAGTGAAGGATCTAAAAGACCTCGGGAAGATCCCCAAAAAATTATTCCTAATAAGGAGAATCCAAGACGTGGCAAACATCAAAGGACTTATACTTCCTTTGGACCAAATTTTCTAATATTTTTGTTGGAAAATGAGGCTCAAACTTTTAAGTTATGAATTCTTCAAAAGCTCAATGTTAGAAAGAGGTACTCAATAGTGAAATTGAATCCATAATGAATAACTATACATAGGAATTGGTTGACCTTCCTTCAGGAAACAAACCTTTAGGTTGCAAATAGATTTTCAAAAGAAAAGTTAAAGATGATGGCACTATTGATAAGTACAAATAAAGACTTCTAGTCAAAGGGTTTAGACAAAAAGAAGGTCTTGATTACTTTGATACATACTCATCAGTAACCAGAATTACACCATTCGGGTGTTGCATTCGCCGCCGTATATGGTCTTGAAATCCATCAAATGGATGTGAAAACAACCTTCTTAAATGGAGATTTGGATGAAGAAATTTACATGAAACAATCTGAAGGTTTGTAGTTTTCATGACCCAAACATAAGCCCGGATCGAAACACGGGACAAGAAACTCCGAGAGGCTCCAAGTCGACCCATGACATGAACATACATCTAACTCAATCATAATTAAGAGGAAGATTATCATAAATAACACAACGGAAGTCTAAGAAAAACATAACATCTTAATACGTACATCAATCTAAAGTTGAATACAACTATGTCTGGAAAGCCTCTAACTGACGAGTTGATGGGACAAGACCCCGACTAACTCTCTATAGTATGAAAATTAAAAATACGACATACAACTGATGAGAAGGGCCCTCGCAAGATGAGGAATCACCAACCGAGGCTGAGTAAAGCTAACTCCTGGAATCTGACTAGTGGCGGGACTGAACCTGAATATCTGATCCTGTATCATGAAACGATACAACATAAAGTATGTGGTCAGTACATGGAATGTACCAAGTATGCAAGGTAAGTAAAACCGCTAAGTAAGTAAAATCATTGAACATGCATAATATAAAACATAATCAAGATTAGAATCTGAGAGTAGCGCTTGCATGCTATTTTATGAAATCATGATCTGAACATAACTGAACATCATAACTGAATCGAATGACCCAAAGCTGAAAACTGATAATCAGAAGTACAGCTAAACATTAGGTCAAACTTGCTGAAAACATAATATCATGACTAATGTTCATGCATAACTGAAATCATGAGGAACAATGGGAGACTCGTCATATAACCAACATTACCACGATAGAGCTCACATGGTACCGACTATCACACTCAAGTAGGCAGAGCCGTCCAAAGCCTTTCCAGGTCTAAGGGCGCTACCATGATATCGATATCAAGCTCAAGGCCCCTTGGGGGTGGGGGAAAGCTCCAAAGGAGGTCCCAAATAATCTGATCATACCTATGTTGGCGCGTAGTCCTGAGGCATAGGGTTCACTGACCCTTAGCCTACTCGGTGTTTAACACTACTCCCAAAAATATCATATGCTCCCTATCATTTTTTTAGCATAACTGACCGTCGTCTAGTGATGAAGCTGAATAATAACATACATGCAATATTTGAAATCATAACATGAGGAGTCCTTGCTCAAATCATACCACAAGCTGAAAATAATGGGAGTCTTGACTCCAAAACCATATGGTAAGCTAATTCGTGAAATAATAAGACATCCTTGTTCATATGGGCTTGCCCAATACTTTAATATTCTTGAATCAACTTGATTCACTATCAAAACATGAGCTTAAACATGGGTATTTCAAAATCATATTTTCTTCATAAATATCACATCATACTTGAACATATATCTCATAGATCTCAACTTTCATGAACATCCATGGATGTGTATCATAGTTTAGAAAACTTGAAAATATAATTTATAATTTAAAACATTGTAAAATCTGCCCAATAATCATAATTCATCATTTAAAACATGCTTAGATCATACCCATGATTAAAACTTAGGAATTCATGCATTGGGTAAAACCCCCCAAAGAATCATCAATTAGCACATCATCAATTGAGAGGGAATTGGGCATGGGTGTGGATAATTGCACCCATTCATAGCCTTACATACCTAAAGAGATCTGATTTCTACCACTTCCTTGATTGTCCAAAGAGAATTGAGGAAGAACCTTGAAGAACTAGACTTGATCACCTCTCAAAACCCCTAAGCTTGCATCCATGAATTAGGATAGGTTTAGAATGACTTAACCCCTCTTAAAACATTATTTCGAGCTTAAAACGATATAGTTTAGGACCCTAGGGCTTAGGAATGATGAAAATACCCTTAATGAATTTCCTGGAAAAACTGCTCTACAAGTGGCAACGGTCAACATAATGGACCATTGCTAGCTCCCACGGTCCGTTACTACCCCTCGTCGTCTTATCATGGTCAATTCTCAGATCCCCTACCAATCGGACAGGACGAGTTGTTGCCTGAGTTGTTGCAAGCCCCAACGACTCATTGCCGCCAGTCGTCGTCACCACTGCCCTAACTTGGAATTCCTTTCAACGAGTGCTGACAATGGCCCGTTGCTGCCAACAACATGTCGTACCATGACTTGTTACTTCCTCCTTGATCACTAACCAACCTCACAACGACTCCAATCAATGACTCGTTATAGCATCCAACGGGTTGTCCTGAGGCCCGTCACTCCCAACCCTGATTCTGTAGCTTCTCACCACATCACCGTCCACGATCGTTGGTCCTACCAACAATCCGTACAATGAGTCATTCTGAGTAGATTTTTTGATTTTCTACCAGTTTTCATTTCAACTTCCGAGTCTAGTCTTAAACACTTTCGGGGCATTACAATATTTTCCCCTTGGGAACATTCGTCCTTGAATGTGGGAAAACATATAAAAAATAGAGAAATTCAATCATCATATTCAAATACTGAACATATATGCTGAAAACTAATAAAGTGACTGACTCCGATTTGAACTACATGACTGAATTGAATTCCCCAACCACACATACATCCATTTACATGAAAGAAACTGAGGTACATGAGCTGAACATGAAACTGAATAGAATATTAAGGAGGAAACTAATACCTCAAGGTAAAATTGAGCCGAAAGGAAATAAATGCGGGTATTTAGCCATCATATCTGCTTCAGCTTCCCATGTAGCTCCCTCAATATGTTGATTCCTCCATAAAATCTTGGCTGAAGCTACTTCTTTATTTCTTAGCCTTCGAACCTAATGATCCAATATTTCCACTGGAATCTCTTCATAACTAAGGTTGTCTTTCACATCGATACCATCCATCGGAACAACTAGAGCTGGATCACCCAAACACTTCTTTAAGAGCGATACATAGAAAACTAGATTGACTGAAGCTAATTCTGACGACAACTCCAACTCATATGCTACCTTGCCAACCCATTTCACAATTTGGTATAGGCCAATATAACGGGGACTGAGTTTCCCTTTCTTTCCAAACCTCACCACTCCCTTCATGGGAGATACCTTCAAAAACACCCAATCATCGACTTCAAACTCAGGTTCTCTCCTTCTTATATCCGCATAGGACTTTTGGCGACTCTGAGCTGTTTTTAACCTATTCCTTATAAGCTGAACCTTCTCCATAGCCTCATGGACTGAATCTGGATCTATCATTGCAGCTTCACCGACTTCAAACCAACTAATGGAAATCTACATCTCCGCCCATAGAGAGCCTCAAACGGAGCCATCTGAATGCTAGAATGGTAGCTATTATTATATGCAAACTCAATGAGAGGCATATGATCATCCCAACTACCCTTGAAGTCAATCACACATGCTCTCAACATGTCCACGAGAGTCCGAATAGTCCGCTCTGCCTGACCATCCATTTTGTGGGTGAAATGTTGTACTGAGCTTGTCCTGTGTACCAAATTCCTTTTGAAACGATCTCCAAAACTATGAGGTAAATTGAGTACCTCTATCTGATATGATGGACAATGACACTCCATGCAATCGAACTAGCTCCTGAAGGTATAATTAAGAATAATCCTCCACTGAATCGGTAGTTTTGACCGGTAGGAAATGAGCTGCCTTGGTCAACCTGTCCACAACCACCCAAATGGAGTCATACTGTCGACGAGTGCGAGGAAACCCTATGACGAAGTCCATATTGATCTCCTCCCACTTCCAGGTAGAATTATTGATGTCTTGAAGAACACCTCCCGGTCTTTGATGCCCACTTTCACCTATTGACAATTTGGACACTTAGCCACAAATTCTGCAATGTCCTTCTTCATGCCACTCCACCAATGGACTTCCCGTTGGTCACAGTACATCTTGGTGGCACCTAGATGTATAGAGTACCTGGAACCATGAGCCTTGTGCAACATCCGATCCCTCAAATCATCAACGTCCGGTACACTCTCCCCCTTTGGAGAAGACCTCCACCTTTTGATTCTGAACAACTTCCTTCAACTTTACCAAAATAGGGTCCTCTTCTTGTCTAGCCTTTACATCAGTTACCAAGGATGATTCTAATCCGTTTTGAACAATAATACCACCATCGGTCGAGTCAACCAAATGAACTCCCAACCGTGCAAGCCGATGCACATCCTTCACCAGCTTCTTTCTCCCCTCATCCACATGAGACACTCTCCATAGAGAGCCTACTAAGAGCGTCCTCCACCATATTAGCCTTTCTCGAATAGTAAAGGACACTAATATCATAATCCTTGAGTATCTCCAACAACCTCCTTTGATGTAGATTTAGGTCCTTCTGGGTAAACACGTATTGCAGGCTTTTGTGGTCTGTAACACATCCACATGGACCTCGTACAAATAGTGTCTCCAAATCTTCAAGGCAAATACTACTGCCACCAATTCGAGATCATGAGTCGGATAATTCTTTTAGTGAACCTTCAGCTGCCTGGAAGCATATGCTATAACCTTACTATGCTGCATCAATACACAAACAAGACCGATCCTCGAAGCATCACAATATACCACAAATCCATCGGTACCCTCAGGTAGGGTTAACACCGATGCTAAGGTGAGTCGAGTCATCAACTCTTGGAAGCTCTTATCACAAGCCTTCGACCATTGGAACTTCACCTTCTTCTAGGTCAATTTAGTCAACGGGGCTACAATGGATGAAAACCCCTCAGCAAATCCCTGATAATAACCAGCTAAACCCAAGAAACTCCTGATATTCGAAGGATTCACTGGTCTAGGCCAATTCTTCACCGCCTCTATCTTTTGAGAGTCTACCTGTACACTCTCACTTGACACCACATGACCCAACAATGCCATTGAGTTTAACCAAAACTCACATTTACTAAATTTAGCATATAGCTGATGATCCTTCAAGGTCTGTAGAACCACCCTCAAATGAGCGGCATGCTCCTCCTCTCTCCGGGAGTATATAAGGATATCATCTATGAACACAATCACGAACATATCCAGATATGGCTTGAATACCCTGCTCATCAAATCCATAAAAGATACAGGAGCATTCGTTAATCCAAAAGACATAACTACGAACTCGTAATGACCATACAGAGTCTTGAAGGTTGTCTTCGAAATATCATTCTCCCGAACCCTAAGCTGATGGTATCCGGATTGAGGTCTATCTTTGAAAAGAACTTAGCACCCTGAAGTTGGTCAAACAAATCATCAATCCTGGGAAAAGGATACCTGTTCTTGATGGTAACTTTGTTCAACTGTCGATAATCAATGCATATACGAAGAGAACCATCTTTCTTTCAGAAAAAGAGAACTGGTGCACCCATAGGGATTTGCTAGGTCTGATGAAACCCTTGTCTAGAAGGTCCTTCAATTGCTCCTTCAACACCTTTAGCTCAGTTGGGGCCATTTTGTAAGGAGGAATAGATATAGGCTGCGTATCGGAAAGAAGGTAAATACCAAAATCAATCTCCCACTCAGGAGGAATTCCTGGTAGATCATCTGGGAGCACTTCTGGATACTCACATACTACTAGAACTGATTGGATAGTCGGGGTCTCGAACATAGCATCCTTAGCCATAACTAGATGGTACATGCAGCCCTTAGAAATCATCTTTCTGGCCTTAAGGTAGGAACTAAAATGACCTACAGGCATAGCTGAACTACCCTTCCACTCTAGGATTGGCTCACCTATAAATCTGAACTCTACTGCATGGGTTCTACAATTGGCCGAGGCTAGCATGCAAATAGCCAATCCATGTCGAGGATAACATCAAAATCGGTCATGGCTAACTCTACTAAATCTGCTGAAGTGACTTTCTGAAGGACTGTGACAGGGCAATTTCTATACACCCATCTAGCTATAACTAAATTACTAACTGGAGTGGAGACTGAGAAGGGTTCTGATAATATTTCGGGAATGAATCCGAAACTACTAGCAACATAGGGCGTCACAAAAGACAAAATAGCCCATGGATCTAACAATGCGTATACATCAAGATGGAATACTCTCAACATATCAGTGACTACATCCAGGGAGACCTCCTGCTCCTAGCGGGATGCGAGGGCATAGAATATGTCCTGGCGCTGTCCGCCACTTGTACTAGTAGAAACGCCCTGCTGAGCTGGGCATGTTGATGGAGTTGCTAAACTGAAGGTCAGGCCTCGGCCCCTATCATGTGTCCGGGCTTCTCGCACCTGAAGCAAGCACCTGTACTTGCCAAACACTGGGCTGTGTATCTCCAACCACATCTGCTACACTCAGGAGGGCTGGTCTCTGCGGATCTGCTACTCTAGCCTCTTGAGCCTGATACTCGTCCCCTCTGGTCATGCCTTGACATAGATGGCACACTCATAGCCGAAGGCGCTGGGGCTGAAGATCTCTGGTGGGACTGATGACGGTGCCCACTAGGTCTCTGTTGGGAGAATCCAATGCTATCAGTATTGGCCCTCTTAGCCTCTCTCTCCTGCTCACTCACCTGCACTGCCTCCATTTTTTGGGCGTACAGGACTACCCAAGCAAAGTAATTATCCTGAAGAAGCATCATAGTCCGACAATCTCTAACCAAGCAGTCTGCTATTCCATGTACAAATTTGCTCACACGGGCTCTCTGATCCGCCACCATCTCAGGTGCATACTTGGACAGACAAGTGAACTCCAAGCAAACTCCTAAACTGTCATCTTTCCTTGCTTTAGATTCACAAACTTGACCACTTTAATCTCCCTCATCTCTCGAGGGAAGAACCGATCTATAAAAGCGGCATAGGACTCATCCCAACTGATAGGGCCTACTCTAAATGCACTATTATTCTTCCACTATTTGAACCAAATGTGCGCTACCCCCTTCAACTAGTACGTCAGTGCACTCCTCTCTAGTCACCCCGATAATCTGGGTAATCTTCAAAACCTCCTCAATGAACTGATGTGGATCCTCGTCCACCTTCGACCCAAGGAACTCGGGAGGGTTCATCTTTAGAAAATCCCTAACTCTTGCAGTCGTTACATTCCCGTTCTGAGGGATATACGCTACTGCCTGTTGATTGACCTGGATGGCCAATAATAATGCTCAAACAACACCTCTTACTGAAGTGACAAAAGGACGTTGTCAATAAAGAACCCAACTAGATGTTGGGGTCGATCCCAGGGAATAGGGAAACTGGATTATAGCCAGTAACTGAACTTGTAAGGTAATTACTTCTAAATAGGGGGATTCTAAGGAAACCAATAATAAAAACAAGTATCAGAATTCTGATGTTGAGTCAATATTAAAGGATAACTAGGGTTTGTGTTCCCAATGGGTTCATTACTGCTTTGGGTATACACTAGTGATTATCACCAATACTTACTTATAGAACTGATAACTTAGGTTCATTCAAACGACCGACCAGTCCCTATTGAACGACTATACTCAATCAGTCGACCATGTCTCATGAGCGGTTTCAAAACTATCTGTTATCACTAAGTTCAAGATTTAACTATCCTGCAACCACAGCTCAAGTTAATACAATGATAATCAAGATCAAGGCTCCATTATAATTCTCTTTTCCTAATCTCTACCTCTTCGACCAAAGCAAGTAATGAATTCGGGCACTTCCTAACGTTGCGCATCGTTAAAAATCATTAAAGATGAAGATAATACAATATAAGTGTTAGTATTGATTTTAGAATCACTTTGTGCAACCCTAGCTTGTTAATCCACAATGTTTCCCACAACCCTAGCATGAAGGTTTTAGCCTCTCATAGTTGCAAGGTTGTGAATTGCATTCATGATTAAAGACATAAAAATATACTTATAAGTATGGATGAGAAAAATACTTTCTTCGATTAATCCGCAAAATCTTGAATAACAAGTAGAATTCAACAGGTTGATCACAAGTTAAGACCAACTCAATCCTCTCTTTCTCAAGGTTTCTACTCCCTAAAACTATCAAAACTGACATCCTCTATAAAAATAAAACCTAAAACATATTTATACAGACACAAGAATCCTTTTCCTAAGCCAATAGGGTGAATTTCCATATCTGTTGCTGCCAGTGCCACGACTCGACCTACGATCCGTAGCATGCTCCTATGATCCATAGCTTCCTCTCGTACAATCTCAGTTGGCTAAATTTTGGCTACGTGTTGGATCTGGGCATGACTCGTACGGAGCTCCCATACTTTGAATCAGAGATTTTAAAGTTTTTCTGATGTTCATCACGACCAGAATGGTATGACTCATACCTTCGTCTCACGGGTCGTACTTGCTTCTCGTAGCAGGAGTCAGACTCAGATACAATTCTTCTGGATTTCATTACGACTTTCTTATCACGACTCGCACAAGCATGATACTAATCGTACTGGGACTCGTGGATCACATCTGCTCAACCTTAACTTTCAGCAATTTCTCACGGCCACCAGTTACGTGCCCGATTCGCGCGTCTGCAAGTGTACGGGTCGTGCAAGTAATATAGTGGCTCTTTTTAAGAACCGGAATGTCGAACCCACAGGGACTGGACCCATTCCTCTAACTATCCATTTCCAGTGTGGTCTTAACTTTCTCAAGTGTTGGTTATAGAAGTTTTCGAGGGAGATTTAATTAAGTCTAGTTTTGGTCAACCAAATATCCTGAATTTACTCTAGGAGCAACATAGAGTTAAAACCAGATAATCATGCGATACTACGATTTGCAATGGGTTAAGCATGAAACTATTGATAGTTGTTTCACATAATTAGAATTTCATGTTCATGGTCTTTCGAGCCTCTAAACATGGCAAACTAGCCTCACTGCATCATTGTGAGCGAGGATGCTAACTTCTAGTTCGCGGGCAATTAATTACATTGTGGTTTACAGGGAACGATTAGGGACTTTGATACGTCTAACCATTTAACTCAACTTAGCCTCACAACTACTTCTTCGAGTGGTGATGTGAAAATCCTAAGTTGGTCTCTTAATAACCCCCGTCTATCAACCAAGCAAGGTGTTAGGTATATTTCTATCCTAACACGAAATTATATCGTGAGATACAAACATGCTCCTTACATTCTCATGTCCTGACCTAGGTAATTCTTTCTCAAGCAATTGCCCAAGCTAACGTATATGTTTTCATGGTGATCAATCATAAAAACAACCAACAATCCAGAATGCAAGACGAAAACAACAATCAATAACTTAATTCCAAAACAATTTCATAAAATCACAATCATAATTCATGGCTTCAACCCTAGAGGAAGGGTTCTTGCCATTCATGTTCATAAAACTACAACTAACTACTACTAAACTAACATACTTACATGAATTTGGTAGATGAGAAGGGAATTTGACAAACCCTAGATGAGTTCTCCCACTTTTCCCTTTACTCCTAGGTAGTTTTCCAGAATAAAATCATGACCAAGTGGAATTAGGAGCTAAGGGACCTATTTATAATAAATGAGAAACATGCATAATTTAGCCTGTCGTGGAATGGATCCGTGTCACGGAGTGTATCGCGGAGCACTGCCTCCATGACACAGAGGTAATGCGGAGGCACACTGGAAATCAACAAATATCGACTCTAGGCAGCCCCTTGCCGCGATGCCTGGCGTGGCACGCTGCTCATGCGGCGCGATGGCATGCTGCTGGCGCGCAGCTGGCCTGGTGTGGCACGTGGCTGGCGCGCAGCTCGCCTGCCTGCATGCTGCCTTCTCTCGTGCGCCTGGCATAGGCGTGGCACCACACTGGGCGTGGCACACACACAGCGTGGCACGCTGCCTGGCGTGGCCAGCCTTGCCAAGGCATGCTTCTTTGCCGACTTTCGCAATTTGCTCCCGACTCCATTCCTCTACTTCACCAACTTATGCATTAGTTCCTCAAAATCATTGAAACCTACAAAACAAGGACTAATCATGTTGGTTAGCACATATATTCACATCTATATAAAATTACATGAAAATGTATAAAATAAATTAGATAAACAAGACTACATTAAGGTATAAAGCATCACTCCGGCATGCTATTTTAGCCTAAGATCAACCAGTACGACTCATAGGTCCTTCCTACGGTCCGTACTATGGTCTGCACTTTTTGCCCATTTTGCACTTTTTTATGCTATCTTTTGCAATCTTCAGTTCCAACACCTGTTTATCCTGTAACAAATGGAAAAGTACCTGATATCCATATAAATACACCTAATTCCATGTTATTTCCTTAGTTTTGAGTGTCGAATGTGTTGTAAACCCACAACACATCAACATCCTCAACTTAAAACTTTTGCATGCCCTCAGGCAAAGAAAAAAACTAAAACACGACGCTCAACTAGAAAATAGACTTAAGATACTACAACCAATACTCGAACAAACCGGTACTTTCTATACAAACTCTATTGACCTTTTCTCATGGAACCACATCAGCTAATGTATTATAAGCAACCTCAAAACATCATAAACAGGGATCAAAACATGTCATCTATCTATCAACAGGCAGTCAAGTCATCACCAATGTTTTCCACATAGACCAACAGTAAAAGTAAACATAATCCATGTACCCTTACACAAATGAAGTCCCCACTCAGATGTGACATGCCAAACATGATATCGGACTAAGCAAGTAAGGCGCTCACTCTCTCAAAGAAGTTACAAGTATTATGTGTCAGATACCATAGGCATGCTCTTATTTTCTCTGCGTTAGTTTTTCAAATGGTCGAGTTAAGATCACTATAGGACTTGGTATGGCTGTAATGTAGGCTTAGGGCTGGACATGATAAAGATGGAAGATTTTATAAGTGACTATTCATTCCTTGGCACTACATACATTGGCTACACCATTCACGTAATTCACCCTTTTATTCTTTCATTCCCCTTTTTTCTCCTTTTTATTCACATTTGCATGGGTGTGGTGAGTTCTCTTTTCTTTGAACATTTTCAAAATTTCTTTAAGCTTTAGTTGTCAACATTTACATCATTTTTCATCCTTTTCTTTTCATCTCACCACACCTCATATTCCACCATTTCTTTCTTTTCTTTTCTTTTCCTTTCTTCCATTCCCACCTTTTATGCACCCCTACTCTAGCCACCCTCAACTTAAGCATTTTGCTTATGTTGAGGTTCACAATATCCAAGGAAGGACAAGGGCCAAAATAGATTCATTACAAAAAATAGGTACAGTTAATCGGTAAATCAAAGAAACATGGTCTATTAAGGCTCAAACTTGGAATCAAGGGATTCATGCAACTTTTGGTAGGGAAATATAGGCTAAAAGTGAGATAAAAAAATAATGTCCTATGATCATATCCTAACCAACTATCCTTACCATATGTAGAGACCAACCAGGCAAGTTTTGGATCTACAACACAATACCGAACTGACTAATATACCTCACTCACACATGGTACATGAACTATTTTCACCTCCCCTGTCTAGTTTATACATGGCTTAACAAAACTACTCATGTTGACAAAATAAATGACATCCAAAGATCCACAACAATCATGCATGTTGTCACAAATACATAGCTACTGTATCAGATAATTTTTAAACAGGGTCAATTTTTTTTACAAAAAAATAAAACTAGTGCAATTTTCTTGGCTGAGTAGTCCTAAGCTACTTTTTAACTAAACAAAAATCACAAACTAAAAATAAAAATCCTACACATGTCGGTTCTACTAGATAGCATGTCCGAGGAAAAAGAAACATCGCAAGAAAAATCCTCAGATGAAACAAAAATCCCAAAAATCACAAGGTACACCCCCTCCCCTTTTTTTGAAAAGTTAGCTTCATCCCCGAAGCATCATCTAGAATAATCAAAGGTAAGAGAACATACTTGTGGCGCACTAAGCGCTCCTGTCATCTCGCGGAGGTTGTACCTCCAATACAATAGTGGCGCTAGCAGTAGCCGGCGTGCTCAATTGTGTGTCAATAGGGGGAGTGGTCCCCCCCAGCAGTCGTGGCCACTTGGATGGCCTTTGAAAATGTCTGGGCTGAATGTGGCTCTCTCGAAGGGTCATGGCCACCGGCAAGCTCGGGCTGGGGTACGATGGAGTTGCCTGCTCCTCTAGCTCTCTCATGCAGCTCAATCATATGTGTGTCATGAGTATGCATGCTCGCTGCTCTAGCCCAGTTGCGCTCTTTCCTCTTCTTCTTTCTTATTTTTCTCAAACTCTCCTCACTAGCATCTTTAGCAGCTCTCTTCTTCCTCTATCACCAGCTGCAATCAGCTCCCAGTATGATGCCAAGTCAATATCCTCTTCAAGCTTGACATTTAGGTCTGAAAGAGTGGGGGCTACTAAAACTGTTTGTTGTCGTGATGACTACTCAAATACTTAGCTCCGAAGAGCCCCCAACTCCACACAGAACTGCTGGTATTGGTCTGTTTCGCCATTCTCTCATTGAAACGACTCTCAAAACTATCTAGGCGGGCATGTAGAGCTTGAGCTGCTGCCTCTATCTCTAACTTGACCCATGGTTTGACATTATCCATCATGGCCTGAATCTTATGCTCTGCCATGGTTAATCTCTTAGCTAGCTTTTGGATGAAGTCCTATGGTACCAAGATGTACCCTGCTAGTGTCTGATCCTGCATGCTGAACAGCAGTAGCTGAGTGTTGGGAGCTGACTCTGAATGACTGGCATCTTGAGCCGGTGTCTCGCTTTGCTCCTGGGTCATGGGGACATTTACCTGTACGTCCGTTGCTGGCTGGGCTGCTGGGATAGCTGTAGGAATCCTGGATCTTCTTACCGGGTTCATCTCATCCTAGATAAGGCCTATTTCTGCAATCCTTTAGCCTTCAATCAACTGGTCATCACCCCGTGGAACTTTTGCCTCCATGCATAATCTGAATACTAGACTCAGGAATGGGATAGTAGTGCTTACTCCCACTGCCCGGTCTCATATCTCATCGGCTATGATCCTCAAAATATTAATGGGGTAACGAGACATGAGGCATGCAACCAATGCTTTTCTATCAGCACTCAGTGTGTTTTCGTTGATCGTAGGTCCTAACCGATGGCGCACTAGCATCCAATAGGCTTTTGTAATGAAGTTTAGTGAATTATTGGTCACCTTCTTTCCTCCTGTAACCCATTCAGCCTCATCCTTGTTCTCAGCAATCACCTCAACTAGCCATTGCAGCTACCTCTATCGCTCCAGCACACTCAAGGATCTGATCTGCTTCATCGCCTTCACCCTGTAATCATACTCTGGCATCATCCTGGTAGGCAAAAACTGTGAGTTGTACAACAATCAAGCAATGGTCTGCTCGGATATATCAACTTCTCGACCTCGGACCATAACACTCTCCAGACGAGGTTGGTCTTTTATTTTCTGCCCTTCCTTTGCCTTTACCTCCATTGTGGCCAAGTAGTTGGAATAGAACTCCCAAACTATGTTTTCTGTGCACTGTGTTGGAGTCTTGGCCATCCACTCAAAACCATAAAAGCTAAAAATCCGCTTCATCTCCTCAACTTCATTCAATGCGGTTGTGAGGATCTGCGGTTCTTCTTGAATACTCCTCCATGGCTTATTTTTGGCAGTGAGAGAGATGCCTTGTTCATAGATTTATTTGGCTCCCGACACTCTCCACCGAATTATGCGATTTTTCCTGGGTGGGGTATGCTCTTGTGCAACAACAGGAGCCTCTTCCTCTAACTCATCACTGCCACTTTCCTCTTTACTCTGGGTCTCTCCTAACCCTTCCTCAGCATTGGAGTCGCTCCCTGACTTTTGACGTTCCTCTCTAACTCCCTCTTCAAACTGGGGAGCTTGAGCGGATGTGGCAGTGGTTGCTTCATTTGGGCCTTTGCTCGGTGTCTGAGGTGTCTATTTGATATTCCTCAACCGAACCACTAGGTGAGTCTCCGACCTTGTCAAACTCCGAGTCAGTTGGTTCATCAATCAATCTCCATTGGGCTGCTGATTTATCTGCCCTATGTTTGTATGTCATTGTACCTGTAGAGAAAGAAGTTAGCATTCCATTTTTTAAAAAGAGAAGTTAGAAAAGAAAGTTGCAGTTTTTCACCATGAGTCAATAGTACGAGTCGTACCACGAAGGTACAACTCGTAGGAGATCCCAAATTCTGAGTTATCTAAGCTATGACTCGTACCATGAAGGTACGGTCCGTACATTGAGTCGTTTGATGTAGCTCCAATTTAATGTTCTTCTGAATTTTTATACGACTCATGGTATGACCTGTAGGTCAATTCCATGAGTTGTACTGAGAGATTTTCCATGTGACATTGTTTAGTTTTGGGGTACGAGTGCTCAGTACGACTCGTAGTGTCTAACTACTATCCGTACTGTGCCTCGTACCCATTCCAACCTTTGTTGTATTTTGTTTTCTCAGTGTGCATTGGTCCTTTTTGGCATATTTTGGGTACTCAGAATTCCCCCCAAGTTTAGGCATGTTTGGAACTTATTTCACAATGCTCAACCCTCCCCTTATTCTTTTAGCCATAACCCGTAGCCCAGAACCCCTAAGAAAAAAAATTTCTTGAAGTTTAAACTCAACTCAACAATCCATATTCATTCAAGTTTTCCTGAGTATCACAGTTTCAACCCGATAAAATTGTATTTCCTTTTGAACCCATTTTTCGAGTATCACAGTTGACTTCACAAAAGCTTGAGTTTTGGCCCCTTCCACTTTTATTCATGAGTGATTAAAGAAATTCAAAATAGAATACTTACTTGTTTTCTATTTCATGGACCAAAAATTAACTTCTAGGTATTTGCAATCTTAGTGGGAGTACGGATTTTTCTCGATTCCTTGGTGATGAGAAGCTATTGGTGTGGGGGAGGTTACTTCGTTCGTAGGTTTGTGGTGTTTGCGTGGGAGAGGGGTGTGATTTGAATTTTAAATAGGTAGGGACAAATTAAAAATATTTGGGCCGAATCGGGTTATTTTAACATATCAGGACTCATACCACGAGTCGTAAGTAGAACCCACGACTCGTCCCCTGGACTCGTGGACAAATTTTTAAAGAAAACTTACCTGACGACCTACGAATACATCATACGACCCATACCACTGAGGTACGATTCGTAGGATGGCTTGTAGGTCGGGGCTTGGAATCTTTTTGTTTTGAACCTCACCACGAATGCTGCTACGGCTCGTAGGATCTTATTACGGGTCATACTGAGAGCCATAGCAGCTGATGTTTCAGCCTCCTATTTTCAATTCTCCCTGCACACTAAGCACACATTAGTTCATTAACTTGTGTTGCCTCCCAATAAGTGCTTGATTTAGCGTCGCAGCACGATGTAGGTAGCCTAGTTACTCAGACTTCACCAGTTCACCACTTCGGTTGCCTCCCAATAAATGCCTAATTTAACATCGCGGCACGACGCAAATCTCTTGACTACTCAGAATTCATCAAGTGATTCATACTCATCCTCTAGTGCTGAGATCACACTAAATTACTTAGTTTGCTTCATTGTTTTGTAGATGTTGAATGTGACCTCCTCTTGATTTATCCTAAACTTCAGCAGGCCAGCTTCTACATCTACTAGAGCTCTCCCAGTCGCAAGGAATGGTCACCCCAAAATGATGGGGACCCCATAATCAACCTTGCAATCGAAAATCAAGAAGTCTGCTGGGAATATAAATTTATCTACCTTGACAAGCACATCGATCAGAATTACCACCGACTTCTTAACTGTTTTGTCGGCCATCAGTAACCGCATGTTGGTCGGTGTAGGAGTTCCCAATCCTCACTTCTTGAATACAACCAAGGGCATCAAATTAATGCTAGCTCCCAGATCACAAAGTGCTCTTGCGAACTCAACATTACCAATCATGCATGGTATAGTGAAGGCACCTGGGTCCTCCTTTTTCTATGCTAAGACCCTTGTAGCTATGGCACTGCAGTGATGCACATTGTCAATAGGCTCATAGCTCACAAATCTTTTCTTTGTCACCGGTTCCTTCATAAACTTTGCATATCCTGGCATCTTCTCTAAAGCTTCGACCAATGGTATGTTCACACTGCTTAAGCATCGAAAGGAATTTCTGGAACTTACCATTCTCCACCTTCTTCTTCATCCTTTGGGGGAATGGTGGTGGTGGTCGTAGGATAGCTTTTTGCACTTGCATTGTCCCTTGATCCTTGGCAGGTTCCTTCTCACCTCTCGGGGCCTCTTGCAACTCACCAATCTCTTTCTCAGAACTTGTGTCATCATCCTCAATTATGCTCTCTTTGTTCCATTCAACTGGAAACGGGGGGGGGGGGGTCAACTGTGGTTTTACCACCCCTAGTCATTACCGCCATACAATGTGCATTGTTCTTCAGATTTTGGATAGTGTTGCTAGGCAGTGTACCCTTTTGTCTAGGGTTCATTGATGCTGACAGTTGCCCAAGTTGGTGTTCAATTTTCTTGATGGCAGTAGCATGTGATTCTACCTTTTGACCCATACTTGACAAATCTCCTTGGATCTCCTTCAGTTGATCATCGATGGACCTCACCTTTTTTAACATCTTAGTCATCATGATCTCTAACTTTGATTGATCAGCCTCCCCTTCTCGTGCATTAGGAGGCACATAGAATCCATCCCGGCCATTGCGATAGCCATCATTGCACCTCTAATCACCTTCACGGTCATGACCTCAGCTCCTATGTCTGAACCCATTTCTATTGTAGTTGTCTCTATACTGGTTCTGACCTTGATTTCAAGATTCTTGGCGCCAATTGTCTTGTCCAGACACTTGGGCGTTGGTTCGGATACCTGCCACCTGGCTTTCCAAAAAATTTGCCTCTTCCTCAGAATCAGAGTGATCAGCTCCTTGCTCCCTTCCTTAAGTACCCACTGCATTAACTTGCTTGGCTCCATCTCCCATAATATGCTTTGTCAGTAAGTCCAATGGTGTGTGCATGTGAGACAACTCCTGGTCGCGCTCTTCTTCTTTTCTTCGTTGGTCTGCAGTCAAACTAACAACATATGTGCCTGCCACTGCATCAGCCTCCCTCATATGCCAGGTCCTGTTTGTCTTAGTCACCCTGTCAAGAATGGTGGCAGCTTGCTCCCAGGTGTGACTCATCAATGCTCCTCCAGCTACCGTGTCTGCTCCAGCCTTGGTTCTATTGTTCAGAAACTTGTAAAAAATTTCCAACAAACTATCATCTGGAATTTTGTGGTTGGGACACTTAGTCAACTTATTTTTGAATCTCAACCAAGTTTCATGAAGTGCCTCAGTCTTCATCTGTCAAAAATTATAGATCTCATCTTTTAGCTGAACATCCTGGACGGGGGAAAGAATCTCTCCAAAAAGGCCTGTTTAAGCTCCCTCCAGTTGGTTTTGGAGTTGTTGGGCAACTCCGATAACCACAAAGTAGCTTCCCCAGATAGAGAAAAAGGGAAGAGTCTGAGCCGTATTGCATCTTGGCTTACTCTGGGCAACCTGTACGCCTTGCATATGCCTAAAAAGTTCATTAGGTGCAGGTTGGCATCAGCCTAACACTAAACACCCCTTTCGTATTTAGTATCTGAATCATGGTGCTTGTAATGTCGAATTTGTCCCCAAAAGGCAGTGCTGGTGGCACAATTGCTCTAGTTGACCCGACTTCTTCAATATCTGGGTCATCATCATCGTCAGCATACTGAGGGGCGAATCTATGAGCTCTGTTGCCCCTCCCTTGTCGACCAGAATTTACCACTTCCTCTCTCTCATCTTCCACATGCTGTAGTGCAACTTGCCTAGCTTCTTCAGCTATGTGGGCCTCTCTTTGCTCATGGTTTTCCATGTTACGCAATGCTCTTTCGATTTCTAGATTTAATGGAACAAGAGGATCTCCTCTACTCCGAGTGCTTGGCATTCACCGAAGAATAGCCTGTGGGTATCAAAAACACAAAAATAAACATAATTAAAGAATAACTACCAAAAAGTTAATTACAATCTAATAACCTAGTTTCAACCGTATTCCTTGGAAACGGCGCCACTTTTTGATAACGCTCAAACCACACCTCTTACTGAAGTGAGAAATGGACGTTGTTAATAAAGAACCCAACTAGAGCTTGGGGTCGATCCCAAAGGGAATAGGGAAACTGGATTATAATCGGTAACTGAACTTGTAAGATAGTTACTTCAAAATAGGGGGATTCTAAAGAAATCAATAATAAAAACAAGTATCAAAATTTTGATGTTGAGTCAATATCAAAGGATAACTAGGGTTTGTGTTCCCCATGGGTTCATAACTGCTTTGGGTATACACTAGTGATTATCACCAATACTTACTTATAGAACTGATAACTTAGGTTCATTCAAATGACCAACCAATCCCTATTGAACGACTATACTCAATCACTCGATCAAGTCTCATGAGCGGTTTCAAAACTCTCTGTTATCACTAAGTTCTAGATTAACTATCCTGCAACCACAACTCAAGTTAATACAATGATCATCAAGATTAAGGCTCCGTTGTAATTCTCTTTTCCTAATCTCTACCCCTTCGACCAAAGCAAGTAAAGAATTTGGGCACTTCCTAATATTGAGCACCGTTAAGAATCGTTAAAGATGAAGAGAATACAATATAAGTGTTTGTATTGGTTTTAGAATCACTTTGTGCAACCCTAGCTTGTTAATCCATCATGGTTCCCACAACCCTAGCTATGGAGGTTTTAGCCTCTCATAGTTGCAAGGTTGTTAATTGCATTCATGATTAAAGACATAAAACAATACTTACAAGTATGGATGAGAAAAACACTTCCTTCAATTAATCCGCAAAATATTGAATAACAAGTAGCAAGAACAAGAAGAATTCAAGAACAGGTTGATCACAAGTTAAGACCAACTCAATCCTCTCTTTCTCAAGGTTTCTACTGTCTAAAACTATCAAAACTAACATCCTCTATAAAAATAAAACCTAAACATATTTATACAGACACAAGAATCTTTTTTCTAAGCCAACAGGGTAAATTTCCATATCTGCCGCCGCCAGTGCCACGACTTGACCTACGATCCGTAGCATGCTCCTATGATCCATAGCTTCCTCTCGTACAATCTTAGTTGGCTAAATTCTGGCTAAGTGTTGGATCTAGGTACAACTCGTACCATCAACTCACGACTCGTACTGAGCTCCCATACTTTGAATTAAAGATTTTGAAGTTTTTCTGAAGTTCATCACGACCAGAATGGTACAACTCGTACCTTCGTCTCACGGATCGTACTTGCTTCTCATAGAAGGAGTCAGACTCAAATGCAATTCTTCTAGATTTCAACATGACTTCCTCATCACGACTTGTGCAAGCCTGATACTAATCGTACTAGGACACGTGGGTCACATCTGCTCAACCTTAACTTTCAGCAATTTCTCATGGCCACTAGTATGACTTGTAAGTCCTTTCGACGATCTGTACTGTGGTCTGCACTTTTTGCCCATTTTGCTCTTTTTTAAGCTATCTTTTGCAATCTTCAGTTCCAACACATGTTTCTCCTATAACAAAAGGAAAAGTACCTCATATCCACATAAATACACCTAATTTCATGCTATTTTCTTAGTTTTGAGCATCGAATGTGCTATAAACCCACAGCACATCAGTCAAGGCCTGGGCTAACATTTGAATGGGCACCTTGAACTCCACGTGGCAACCGGCTTGGGTACGTGCTTCGCATGGGCTAGTGAGGCTTGCTGATACCCGTCTCCATTGCCATCTTCATGGCCATTTCTGTTTCCATTTCTCCTTCCATTAACTCTATGGGGAGGAATGATTCTGCAAATGCATATAGCACGAGTTAGAAGGATAGAGAGACATTTCACCGCACGACATAGATCATGAAAGAAGGGAACATTTCCTAAACGTCTCATAGCCTCTTCATCATAGGTGTGGCGCACTTCACACCCATGAATAAGACTCTACTTAATGCATCTTTTGAACACCCTAGGACACTTCAAAATCTAAGGCTCTGATACAAAGTTTGTCACGACCCGAACATAGGCCCAGATGAAAACATGGGACAAGAAACCCTGAGAGGCTTCAAGTCAACCCATGGCATGAACATACATCTAACACAATCATAATTAAGAGGAGGATCATCATAAATAACATAGCAGAAGTCTAATAAAAACATAGCATCTTAATACATACATCAATCTAATGCTGAATAAAACTATGTCCGAAAAGCCTCTAACTGACGAGTTGATGGGACAAGACCCCAACTAACTCACTATATTCTGAAACTGAAAATATGACATACAACTGATGAGAAGGTCCCTCGCAAGATGAGGACTCACCAACTGAGGCTGAGTAAAGCTAACTCCTAGAATCTGACTAGCAGCGGGACTGAACCTGAATATTGGATCCTATATCATGAAATGATACAACATAGAGTATGCGGTCAGTAAGTAGAATGTACCGAGTATGCAAGGTACGTAAAACCGCTAAGTAAGTAAAGTCATTGGACATGCATAATATAAAAGATAATCAAGATAAGAATCTGAGAGTAGGGCTTGCATGCTATTTTCTAAAATCATGATCTGAACATCATAACTGAATTGAATAAACCAAAGCTGAAAACTGATAATCATAAGTAAAACTGAACATTGGGTCAAACCTGCAGAAAACTTAATATCATGACTGATGTTCATGCATAACTGAAATCATGAGGAACAATGGGAGACTTGTCATATAACCGACATTATCATGATTGAGCTTACATGGTCCTGACTATCACATCCAAGTGGACAGAGCTGTCCAAAGCCTTGCGAGGGCTAAGGGCGCTACCATGATATCGATATCAAGCTCAAGGCCCCTTGGGGGTAGTGGAAAGCTCCAAAGAAGGTCACAAATAATCTGATCATACCTATGTTGGCGTGTAGTTCTGAGGCATGAGGTTGACTAACCCTTAGCCTACTCGGTGGTAGATACTACTCCCAAAAATATGCATATGCTCTCCATCGTTTTTTTAACGAAGCTAACCATCATCTAGTGACAAATCTAAATAATAACATACATGCAATATCTGAAATCATAACATGAGGAGCCTTGGCTCAAACCATACCACAAGCTAAAAATAATGGGAGTCTTGACTCCAAAACCATGTGGTAAGCTAATTCATGAAATCATAAGACATCTTTGTTAATATGGGCTTGCCCAATACTTTAACATGCTTGAAATCAACTTGATTCACTTTGAAAACATGAGCTTAAATATGGGTATTTCGAAATCATACTTTTTTTTATAAATATCACATCATACTTGAATATATATCTCAAAGATCTCAACGTTCATGAACATCCATGGATGGGCATCATAGTTTAGAAAACTTGAAAACATAATTTATAATTTAGAATATTATAAAATCTGCCCATTAATCATAATTCATTATTTAAAATATGCTTAGATCATACCCATGATTAAAACTTAGGAATTCTTACATTGGGTAAAAACCCCATGAGATCATCAATTAGAACATCATGAATTGAGAGGGAATTGGGAATGGGTGTGAAAAATTGCACCCATTCATAGTCCTAGATACTTGAAGAGATCTGATTTCTACCACTTCCTTGATTGCCCAAAGAGAATTGAGGAAGAACCTTGAAGAACTAGAATTGATCACCTCTCAAAACCCCTAAGCTTGCATGCATGAATTAGGATAGGCTTAAAATGACTTAACCCCTCTTAAAACACTCAATTTCAAGCTTAAAATGATGTAGTTTAGGACCCTAGGGCTTAGGAATGTCGAAAATACCCTTAATGAATTTCCTCGAAAAACTGCTCTGTCAGTGGAAACGGTCGACACAACAGACCGTTGCTAGCTCCCACGGTCCGTTAATACCCCTCATCTCTCATCCCCGATCAAGTCTTAGATCCCCTACCACGATCGGACAAGACAAGTCGTTACAAGACCTAACGACTCGTTGCTGCCAGTTGTCGTCACCACTGCCCTAACTTGAAATTCCTTTCAATAAGTGCTGAAAAAGGCCCGTTGCTTCCAAAAATGGGTCGTACCACGACTTGTTACTTCCTCCTTGATCACGTACCAACCTTACAATGACTCCAAGCAACTGATCGTTATAGCATCCAACTGGTCGTCCTGAGGCCCGTCACTCCCAACCTTGATTCTGCAGCTTCTCACCATGGCGCCTTCCACGGGTCGTTGGTCCCACCAATGAGTCATTTTGAGTGTATTTTTATATTTTTCTGCCAGTTTTTATTTCAATTCCCGAGTCTAGTCTTAGACACTTTCGGGGCATTACAGTTGTTCCTGAAAATGAAAAGAAGGTGTGCCGACTTGTAAAATCTTTGTATGGACTAAAACAAGTGCCTAAATAATGGCATGCAAAATTTGACCAGACTGTTGTCAAATGATTTTAAGATTAACGAGTGTGAAAAATGCATTTACATTAAGAACACTCAAAATCAAGTCATCATTGTTTTCTTATATGTGGTGACATGTTGATAATGAGTAACGATATTGCTAACATAAATACTACTAAGCGTATGCTTGCTAGTAAATTTGAGATGAAAGATTTAGGAGTTGCTGATTTGATATTAGGTATTAAGATCCATAATACTCCGCAAGGTCTAGCATTGTCTCAGTCTCATTATATCCAAAAAATACTTGAAAAATTAAGTATTTGAATTACAAAATCACAAAGACGTCAATTGATGCGAGCCTTGTTCTTGCTAAGAACAAAGGTGAAAGTAAGTCTCAATTGGATTATGCAAGAGTATTGGGAAGTCTGATGTATATATGAACTGTACCCGATCAGATATAGCTTGTACAATAAGTAAACTTAGTTGATACATAAGTAATCCCAATCAGAATCATAGGATGGCTATGAAATGAGTTTTGGGGTATTTAACATACTCAAAACCTTGCTTTACGTTACAACAAGAATCCAATAGTTGTTAAAGGATATTGTGATGCAAATTGGATCACCGGGTCAATTGAAACTAAATCCACAAGCAGATATGGTTTTACTATTAGTAGAGGAGAAATGTCATAGAAGTCATCCAAAAAAACATATATTGCTCGCTCTACAGTGAAGTCTGAACTCATAGCTTTAGACAAGGCTAGTGAAGAAGCTGAATGGCTTAGGAATTTCCTAGAAGACGTTCTATTCTGGCCAAACCATTGGCTCCAATATGTATACAGTGCAATATCCAAGCAGCAATCAAAAGGGATGGGAGTGTAATATATAACTAAAAGTCTTGTCACATACGATGAAGACATAACATCGTTAGACAAATACACTCTAGTGAAATTATCATAATTGACTATGTAAAGTTAAGAGACAATGTGCCGGATCTACTTACAAAAGGCCTAACTAGAGAGGCAGCTGAAAGATCATTGAAGGGAATAGGACTATAGTCGAGGACAAGTCATCGTGGCGGTAACTCTATCTAAAAGACTGGAGATCCCAAGATCTAGGTTCAAGGAGATCAAACAAAGTCATTGATGATGGTTCGACATTGTCAAAATTACTTTTGGTCTATTCTCGTGATGAGACAATATTCTATAACAAGGATAAAGAATTAAAAGCTTTTCAATAATTTCTAAGTTTGAAATGGGGTATGTCAAATGGTACTCTATCTTCGGGATAACACATTTAGGAATTACCTATATGAGTGTGAAGTGTAAACCGCTTCAAGGAGAATTTTGTAAGGCCAATTCTCTACGCACTTATGAAACCAGGCTGTGTTCATGGTTGAAACAAATAAAACAATGAGAAACTAAGACGGTTAAAAGATTAATTGTGTGACTTATGTTGTCTAGATATACATCAAAGCTCGACGGTTCAAATATATCAAATCTATCGATTGACTGAGTATATCCGATATATGTTTACTACGGAAAATTCAAAGAAAAACCTACTTATCCAAATGTAATTAATTCTTACTTACGAATTACACAATATTTTTTCATGCTTTAAATTTTTTTATATAGTCGTTCCCTATTTATGTGGGGGATTGTTGAAGTTAAGTGTTGGGGGTGAATTGGAAAATGAAGAAAAAATAAATTGGAGGGATGATTGAAAAAAATCCTTTATGTTCCTTTGTAAAAGGAACTTTATTCCACATTGGTAGAGAAAAGGAAAAAGTTGATGCTTATATTGAGAAACATATCTTCTAGCTAATAAAGAGTTGAGAAGAAAGTCTCCCCTCGCGCCGTCGTTGCTTCGGCTTCAGATTTGGATTTGGATATGGTCAAATGATTTGATTGAATGATATATTTTTTAGACCAAATTTATTTAAAATTCAAGTTTTTCTTTCGCGCAATCTAGCAGTGGATTTGCGTGTCGCAGTTCTTACCTGCGAAACATAGGTGCCAACACAGAATGCACTGAAAGTTACTACATTGGACTTGCGTCACACCTGCGTGCCGCGGGTCCTCACCTACGGAAAGAAGGTGCCAGTGTAGAAGCAAGGAAAAGATACTGCTTGGACCTGCGTAGCACCTGTGTGCTGCGGGTTCTCACCTGTGAAACGCAAGTGCAGTGCAAGTCAAGCCAAAATATTTTCTTCCCAGCAGTTGTCATTCCAAACAGACACCATCTAAACAGGTGTTTTCATAGCATTTCACTTCAGTTATTTGGCTATAAATAAAGGTCTTTTGCCTTCATTTCTGATACAGAATTTTCGAACATTCTGCATATTTTCAAACAAATAAAATCGAGTTTGTTGTGTGATTTGTTACTTTCCTTAGAGTTCGACAAAGTTTTTGGTGTTTGAGGTTCTGCTACACCAGTAACAAGTATATCCGTTTTATCCTAGGAGGAAGTAATCCAAACCTCAAGTACAATGAGAAAATTAAATTTCATAAGGAAATACAGTAAAGTCTGTGGATTCGAATATTAATTATTATTTTTTATTTTACTTATTTGAACACATAAGAACAACAAGTGACTCATCTGTAGTACAACCATTACGTGTTGTTATGTAACCACACTGATTCGGAAGTTAGAGCATTGGAACACCTCCACTTCTTGCTTCTGATTAATTCCACAGATTTTGAAATGAAAGTAAGTTTTTTTAAAAAAAGTTATAAGAAGACACATTCTGCAATATTTCCTAGTAAATTTAGTAAACTTACGTCTTTCATATTAAAGTTGTAGCTTACGTGACTTACCTAGCACCACAATCAGAAATATCTACATCATTTGAAGTGTGAGTATATCATTTCAAACAACTAGATATAAGGAAGTAACAAACCAGTTGGCAGAAACTGTGACATCAATACGACAAAAACAAAAATAGTGAAGGTTTTCTTGACTAAAACTCAAATGAAAGCAAGAGATTGGGAGTCTTAATATAAAATGATTTAATTTATTCAGAAAAAAATAAAATTAAAGAGATAAAAAGTTGAAAATAGGATTTTTCTAATCATTTCTACCATAAATTTAAAAAGGAAGAGAGACAGACTTGGAAACAAATGCTTCTCATCTATTCAATGTTAAATTTTACTGTTTTTTCACTCAGAGTTAAACAACTGTCGATCAAAAGTCTTGTATAGTTAATTGAATTATGTTTAAAATTTTCTATTATTCCCTTAAACGAATAACGGCTTATTATATTTATTTGAGTCTCAATTTTGTAATGACGGATATAAAAGTATGATATATGATATCTCTTTTAAAGAGTAAGTATTGAATTATTGTTAAAAATAAAAATAAGAAAAGGATTTAATTTCCTTATTTAAAAATATATACTAAATATGGATCTAATTGGGTACGTATTATTGAATCGATCAACGTCAATATTTGAGTATATGTCCACTCCACCTATTATTTGTACACTCAAAATGCATAATATGAAAGGAGTTACCGTTCCGTCAAATGATTTAATTAAGAATTTATATAGAATAATCAATTATTTTTGAAGTATTAAATATTAAAAGTTTTTGTTTAGTACAAATAAGGAAAGAATTAACAAAAAAATTTTAAGTTGATTTTAAAAATTAGAAAAATAATTTAATTATAATTTTGAAAAAAGTTTCTTTTAATAAGTTGAAGTAATTAATCGCAATTTTACAATAACTTTAGCTCCATAAAATCGATCATAATTATCAAAACTGAGTGGGAAAAGGGTAAAAGAAATTGTATGACTACAGGTCATAAGTTAGCTTTTATATATTTTATTGTATAGAATTATACTTTACCTTATAGTTCAATCAAGTAAAATTTCTAAATATTAAGACTATTTATGTAATAGCCCAAAGTATTTTATAAAGGTCCAAAAATACATTTGAGCTATATCGTTTTTGTGAGTTTAGTACCTAAACTATGAGAAGTTTGCATTTAGTATCAGAACTTTCACCCTAAACTTACAGAAACACATCTAAACATGTATATTTCTTGCGTGTGACATACTTGCCAATTTACTTTTTAAAAAATTTCATGTGGCACTCCACGTGTATAATTATTTCTACCGTGGCAAAGCTTAAAAAATTGAAAAATAAATTTAAAAAGTATTTTATAATTACTCTTTCTTTTTTTTATATTAGAAACCGAAAGTCCTCTTTTCTCCCAATTCAAGAACCTAACATTACTGCAGAAACTCCATTACCAACTTACTCATCCACTTCTGAAAAACCCACCAAGATTTTTCACACCACTACACAAAAAATTATAAAATTGAGAAAAAAATGCCATAAATTTTAAAAGAAGCCACCAAAATTTTTCACACTACTACACAAAAACTATAAAATTGAGCGAAAAAAGTCACAAATTTCAAAAGAAACTGAGCAAAAAATCAAATAGAACAGACCCTTTAATGGGTCTAATGGTAATGGACAGAGGAGAGACAAATAAAATTAAATCTATCTAAGAAGAAGGGATGATTATTACAAAATGAAGAATAAATTGAAGAAAGATGAAGAAGAAGAAGAAGGAAGAAATCTGCAATTTTGCAGAAAAGATGAAGAAGAAAGAAGAATAATAAGAAGAAGAGTAATTAAAAGTGAAGGTGGTTCGTATCTTTCTATGACCCCCATAATAAGAAGTAGGAGGATAGGCAGAGTAAGAGCTCTTGAAGTAGCGATTTTTAATGTCTAAAACATCACTCACACGCGCGGAAGTGCTTGAAATCACGATTTTGGTCCAGTGAGCACTCAGGTATGTTTCTATAACCTGAGTGTGATAGTTCAGGTACCTACCACAAACTTCGTATAGTTTAGGTACTAAACTCACAAAAGCGATATAGTAGCACTCACTTTGAAAGATCTGAGGTAAGAAAAATTAAAATTTCTTTTTCGAAAGATGTATTACTTAAGCACAGGAGTGATATTCCTTTGGTGATATTGTTGCTCTGCCACTCTACTATCTCAAAATTTGAAGGTCAAGGTATTATTTTTCTCTTTCTTTTAATATGGCTAACCTTACGAAGCTTGATTTCATTGCCCTTCAAAGTTCGGGCAAGAACTACCTTTCATGGGTGTTGGATGCTGAAATCTATATGGATGCAATGGGTCTTGGAGACACCATTAAAAGTGAAAACAAAGCATCAAATCAAGATCGTGCTAAGGCTATGATATTCTTGCGTCATCATCTTGACGAAATTCTTAAACTTGAATAACTCACGATTAAGGATCCACTTTTTTGTGGAATAGCCTAAAAGAAAGGTATGACCACCTGAAGATGGTCATCCACCCAAATGTACGATATGATTGGATCCATCAAGACTATAAGTCTGTTCATGAGTATAGCTCATCAACATTCAGAATTGTTTCTAAGTTGAAACTATGTGGAGAAACTATTAATGATGTTGATATGATTGAATATGTGGTAGTACACAAAATTAATTGAGAGCTCCGGAAGAGCTAATGTATTACTACTTGAAGAAATGAAATTATTGTAGTAAGTCTCAAAAGAAAACTTATAAGTTTCAAGGACATTGAAAAAAAATTGAGACTATAAATTATGGGAAGATCTAATATCTTCATGCTACTACAATTGAAGCGGGTTATAAATATTTATGTAAAAGATTACCCGCCGTTTTTTTATTTGTAGTACATAAATATGGGTATGATGATGAAATCACATACGAAAGTAAACTAAAAGTTTACTGAAATAAGTTGGCATAACTGGTTGACCATGCCGGTTCAAATATGATGCAAAAATAATTGAGAATTCACATGGCTATATGTTGAAGAAATAAAAGATTCTTCAAGAATTCTCTTGTGTTGTTTGTTCTCGTGATAGAATGATCTT
Organism: Datura wrightii; assembly: GCA_035772735.1. NCBI lineage: Eukaryota > Viridiplantae > Streptophyta > Magnoliopsida > Solanales > Solanaceae > Datura > Datura wrightii. Next base: position 155,588,354 of record JASDFA010000018.1, read on the forward strand.
GATCAGCTAAGATTGAAATCATATTCCCTGAAATTTTGAAACTTATAAAAGGGTGAATATGGGCCTATTCACCTACCATGTGAACCGTTTGCTAATAGATGCATCTACTACTACCACCACCACCTCCCTGCTTATAATGTCAAACGCCGGATTTAATATTTTAAGGCCTTAAGCTTTACTCGGTTGAATATCTTCGAAATCATGTGTTAAGTCTGGTTCTGCATGTTCAGTGTGTGAAATTTTGCTACTCCCTTTATCTGTTAACATGTTTTCATAGAGCGGATTTTTTCATATCTAATATTAGTTAATAACATGTATAAATGCTACTGGTTCTGTCTTAACTTGGTTCAATCTTTCGGCTAATATTATCGTATATGAAAGTTTCAACTTTACTGAAGTTATTACCTTAAGCTGGTTGATTCTTTTATCGTTTCTATGTGTTTCAGCATATATCGTATTTTATCTTCTCATTTGTCTTCCCCATGAAATTCTGCTCCCGCCAGTTTAAGGATATGAATCATTTTTCTTTGAATTGAAATTATGGTTACTAATCTGCTGATATTTCTACTTGCTGCTGCAAAATAGGATTGATTTTTGATTAATAAGCCCCTCCCTTTTAAAGCTCTAATTATTTGGCAGTTCAAATTTGTGATTGATTCGAAACCCTTTGATTCAGGCATATAATCGCCTGACAGATTTTTTTTTAAAATACAGAATTAGTTGTTTTCTTCCCATATCAAATAGGCTAAATGTTGTAACTTAGAATTTATTTGCATATTAAGAGCAATTTCATATTTGGTCATGGAAAGTCTTCTCTATTTAACTTATTTCTTTTTTCGATTGGTCATTATGTGTAATATATGATGGCTATATTTCATATTTTGATCACCTTAATTAAAAGATTTCTTCTCATATTTTATTCTTGCAATATGCACCCATTATGATAACTTAACACTTATTTATTTGATTATTTTCTCTAATATAATTATTGATAGCTTTGTCTAAATAATTTTTATAAAAGTTTTCTTCCGTATTGACTTGCCATGATTAACTTTATTATTTTCAGTATATGTCAATTATGATAACTTAGTATTTATTTTTAAAATATTACATAACAACTTGTTCTCATTCCGTTTTAATTTGTCTTAATTTAAGGTTAATATTTCATTGACTGATTCTTCTTTTCTTTCGTTATTTTTGCAATTATGGTGAGATTAGTCTTTAAAGATGCTGATTTTTTAGTTAAGTAGAGGATCCCTTTTAGCTAATTTCGCCTTTCTTCTCTTTCCTTGTATGTCTTTAATTGATTTTGTGACTTAATTGACCTTTTCTCATTCAGCCCTTATTCTTTAACTATAAAAGCATCTCTCTTTCTCTTCTTTATTTATCCAAACACTGTCTAAAAATCTAAATTACTTTATTCTAAAAGACTTCTTGGTTCTTCACTTTATTTTTTCTATAACTCCTCTAACCTGCCTCAACACAAGCACTGTTCGGAATCTACGAGATTCTTATGATCTTGATGTGTTGAGGTGTCATGACCCGAACATAGGCTCAGATTGAGACACGGGACAAGGAACCCCGAGAGGCTCCAAGTCGACCCATGGAATGAACATGATATCTAAACTCAACATAATCAAGAAGAAGCCTATCATGTATATAATAAAGAGGAAGTATGAAAATATCATAATATCTGAATACATATAGCAAGGCTGAATACATACTATTTCTAAAAAGCCTCTACTACTGACGAGTTGATGGGACAAGATCCCAACTAACTCACTAAAGTCTGAAACTAAAAGCACTAAATACAACTGGAAAGAAGGGCCCTTGAAAGATGAGGACTCACCAACTCTGGTTGGAAAGTGCTAATACTCTAGCGACGGGACTAAGCCTGAATATCTGAGCCTGTATCATGAAATGATACAACATAGAGTATGCGGTCAGTACGTGGAATGTACCAATTATGTAAGGTAAGTAAAACCGCTGAATAAGTAAAATCATAAATCGTGCATGTTATAAAACATAATCAATATAAGATTCTGAGAGTAGGGGTTGCATGCTATTTTTTGAAATCATAATCTGAACATAACTGAATATCATAACCAAATTGAATGATCCAAAGCTGAAAGCTGATGGTCATAAGTAAAACTGAACATTGGATCAAACTTGTTGGAAACATAATATCATGACTGATGAACATGCATAGCTGAAATCATGAGGAACAATGGTAGACTCGTCATATAACCGACATTACCATGATAAAGCTTACGTGGTCCCGACTATCACATTCAAGTGGGCGGAGCCGTCCAAAGTCTTGCTAGGGCTAAGGACGCTACCATGATATCAATATCAAGTTGAAGGCCCCTTGGGGATAGGGGAAGCTCACAAGGGAGGTCCCGAATAATCTAAACATACCTACGTTGACGTGCAGTTCTGAGACATAGGGCTGATTGACCCTTAGCCTACTCGGTGCTAGACACTACTCCCAAAACATGTATATGCTCTCTATCATTTTTCAACAAAGTTGAACAATCATCTAGTGACGAAGCTGAATCATAACATACATGCATAAATCTGAAAATAATTACATGAGGAGCCTTGGGCTCAAACCATACCACAAGCTGAAAATAATGGGAGTCTAGACTCCAAAGTCCATGTGGTAAGCTAATAACATGAAATTTAGATAAATTATGAAACATACTTGATCATATGGACTTGCCCAATATTTAAACATGCTTGACATAGACTTGATCATTCGAAAACATGAACATAGACATGGGTAATTCAAAATCATACTTTCTTCAAATATATCTCATCATGCTTGAATACATATATAATAGATCTTAGATCTCAACTTTCATGAACTTTCATGGATGAACATCATAATCTATAAAATTTTAAAAAATAATTTATAATTAAAAATATTATAAAATATGCCCATTAATTATAATTCAACATTAGGAACATACTTTGATCATATCCATGATTGATACTTAGGAAATTCACATGTTGTGTTAAAACCCCATAGATTCATCAACTAGAATTTTATGAATTGAAGAGGGATTGGGCATGGGTGTGGATGAATACATCCATTCATAACTCTACATACCTGTAGAAATCTAATTTCACAACTCCCTTGATTGCGCAATAGAAATTTGGGGGAAGAACTTGAGGAATATAAGCTTGATCACCATTAGGAGCTTCTAGACTTGCACGCATGGAAGTGAATAGACTTAGGATGAACTTGCCCCTCTTAAAACACATTATTATAAACTTAAAATGACGTAGTATAGGCCTTAGAAACTTAAGAATTATGAAAAAGTCCTTAATAAATTCGCAGAAAATTGCACACTACCAGTCCCCACGAGGGACTGGACGACTCGTGGTCTTCTTATTGTTTCCTGCACTGGAAATTATCAACACTGGTCACCATGAGGGACACCACGACTCGTGGTGACTGGTCGTTAGATGCACTGCCCAAATTCTTCACCTACATTCAACCCTTGACCACGAACCACCTGACGACTCGTGGTCCCCCCCGTGGTCAGCCTCAAATCCCAAAACTCAACCAAGTCCAACCTTCTCCCCATGAGTCACTCAACGACTCATGGTGCACCCGATGGTTCACTGGACGACTCGTCCTATGACCTGGTACAGAAAATTTTGTTTTCTCTATTTCAACTTTCGAATCTGATCTTAGAATTTTCGGAGTATTACATGAGGTTCGGGCCTCATTTATTGGAGACGCCTCTTTTAAAACTACTGGTATTTGCTGCTTTTCTTGCTGGAAGTACAATATTATATTCATTACTTATTAACTGGTCAGTTTACTTCCCTGGCTACCTTCGATAATACTATGTGTGAATTCCTTTCGATGTCCTGATATGTTCTTTATGGATTCTTTGCATTAGCAATATATGCTTTAATTTTGTTATAACATACTTGTATATTTGAATAAGTACCTTTATAAAATATTTAATAAAATAAGTTGATATTCTAGAGTCTAGAATATGTGCTTGTACATGTATATTTTGCCGGTGTTATTTGTTTAATAGGTTTTCCTAAATTGGAGTGGAGAGTCGCTGGGACAAGAAATGGCTTGGGAATTTAATTAGTTTAGAATTTCATGTTTTTATTTGTAAGTTGTTTATTTACTTATTTATTTCTTATTAATTGTAATAATTATAATAAACTCTAATAATAGTGAAAAAGGGTTTATGAGGGCGGGGTTTGTATGTTCTTTACTGTTTTGTTTCATAACCGCTAATTAGACAATCTCATATAGAAAGCATGCCTATAGGACTTCTACATATATAATTATTAGAAATTATGCCTATAGGGACTATGACCATTTGGTTTGAAGCATGTTTCATGTTTAAATGTTAGTAAATCTGCCTATAAGGATTATTTTCGGTATATGTTGGTCTGTTCGACATTAATAAACTGGAATATTTAATGAACTGCTTTGTATGTATTTGGTATAAGGGTTTAGAATTTGATTAAGAATAACCTGTTTGAACTAAGTTTGATGGACATTAATTAATTAATTTGTCCATATCAATGAATCTGCCAAAATTCACTTGTCATGAAAGCATTTATCTGTTATGAATTAATATGCTTAATCCAACAAGGCTAAAGACTATATCTATGTGATTTAACTACTGCTTAATTTACTTAATCTAATGCTAGAATCTGGTTTCATGATCAACTGTTGTAATGTTTTTGTGAAAACATGTTTAACATGTGATTTTAGGGGTATCTTGCCTATATAATCTCCACCTTATCGAGCAGTCCATATACTGCCTTTAATACTCAATCAAAAGATCAGGGGAGATGTTTGACAAAGTAATATTTACTAGGATCATGCCCGTAATAATCTCATGTCTATATGTATTTTGTTAAGACAATTTGCATATATTTCGTGCTAATGCTCACACCTGAACTTGTCTAAATATTGAATTACTAGTTATTCGACCTACAAGAATTAACCATTTTCTGCATGCTTAATCAGGGGGATATTCAATAGTTCGAAATCATGCCAACGATTTAATGTAGAGGCTTATCTGAATCCTTTGATGTTCTAATTGTCTACTTATTTCTTATCTATCTGTTTGACGTGATCACTCTTAAAAGCCCTAAGAATTTTTTTAGACCCCAAAATCTAAAATAGTAGTCCAATTTTCTCTTAGACATTAGGTTTGGAATGGGTAGGCACATGTTAGGGCGTTAGTTTTTCTTTGTCTAGAATGCTTTAGGATTAACAATTAATTAATTAGGTGGGTAGATGGGACATGATAGTTTGTGCTTGCTGAATAATACGAGTAATGTTAATGATTGCGAAGTATTATTTTAGTTGCACAGGGTGTTCCCGTTAGGTTAAAATAACCCCCTCTTTTAAATGCAGAACTACGTCTGACCTAATTTCCTTCAGGGAGACATAGGCGTCTCTTCGAGACTCGGTCCAATTCCTTCAAATTCTATCTACTTGTTTGTTATACTGTTTCTTGTACTTTATTTTGACAACATCTTTTATTGTATGGATTACTGAAATTGTTATATTCCATATTTCCGTTCAACTATCCTTGACTTACCTTACTTGTTTCTCTATTTTCCTTAATTTATCAATGTGTGCAATTTCATATTAATTATTGTTATTTCTTTATCAATTATTTGTATATTGTAATAATCTTTAAAATAATAGAATCTCTTTAAATATATACTGTCTCAAATTTCTTTCTTTTCGCTCGTATGATTTTTGTTATTTTTAATTACATAGTCAAGGTTTAGAATATTTTGTTACTTGAAATCATCTAGTTTGTTGAATTTAATTTAAATAACATAAGTTAAAATCAACCATGTTTTGCAAACTAATTATTTTCCCACATATTAATGAATTCTAAAGGCATCCACATTTGTGGACATCGAAAGGAGTCTAACACTTTTCTTTTGAGGTAACTTGAATCCTTACCCGACTTTGGTAGCCTAAGCTAGTTAACAGACATTAGCATAGAATGGTTCCCTAACATACCTTAATTCGTTAGGTCACGACTCTCTTCTCTTATAATCCTAAAAGAGTTGTTGCATGTCGAGTTTCACTTTTCGTGAGAAAAACAGGGCTCCTCCTCCTCCTCCTCATCATCATCATCATCTAGAAGTATTTATTTATTTCTACTTACTTTATATTTATCCACTATTTTTTTGTATAAATACTAGAGAAAATATTTTAAAGTTATTATTCATTTTATCGTAAATATTGATGAATTATTTTTTATAATAAAATGCATTTGTTAATTTATAGTTTTATAATTTTCGATTTACTTAGTAATATAGTAGTTACTAGCTCTAAATATTTTTAGTAGAATATTATTTAGACCCCAATAACAACACTGAACACAAGTTTTAAATTTAAATTTAATCAATTTGTTTTATAGTTAGAAAAATCCTCCCATATCTTTTTGTTTTACATGAAACAATATAATTTTTATCTAAGATCTATTTTTTTCCTTTGAAAAAATATCACTCTTCAAAAATTACTTCCATCAAATCATTTCTTTCTTTTTAGATACTCAATCCCTCAACATTTTCTTTTCCTACTGATGCCTAGACCTGGGGGAAGAAGGGATGCTAATTTGTTTTGACAGACAGATCTTCTTCAAATTAAGGCACAAAAAGAGAGCTTTCCTTTTTTATCGATTAATATCACTAGATAACAACTACCCCAACAATATGAAAGACCCAGAACCTTGTCTAAACACCCCCTAGAACCCCGATAAATATAGCTTCAAAATCTAATTCCGTGGCATCTTGAAACCATCACTATAATAATTATGTTCGACCAGTCGAACACCAAGTTTCATTTTACAATCATGCCTTTTCAAATCAAGGAGTTTAGTTCGTTCAAGATTCACTTTCGGTATTGATTCAAAGTTTCAAGTTCAAAGAATTTGTTAAAGTGAAAATTTTGCTAGTTAGAGGTCCAATTTCAACTCTTTTCATTCATTAATTTCCAAGTTTATTCCTTGTTGATACTTGAATATTATCTATTTAGTTTCTTATTTACTCTTTACTCTTAAAACGAGCTTGTTATTGCTTGATTTAATGGTGATAGCTTGTTATATTATTAGTTTATTTACTTTTTTTTTACAACAAAGGTATCCTAATCTGTTGTTATACTTGTAGTAGAAGTTCAGAAAATATTAGACTTTGGGTCGTAGTTGGAATTTCTTTTTATGATTTCTGAAATTAAATTTTAGGATTCTATCAATGTGTATAAGCATTTAATTTTCTTTTGAGTCACATTTATTCCAATATTATCATACTGATGTAATTTATTCTCCTTTCTATTAATTTTGAATTGTCTGCTTTTGGAATTATGTGAATAAGAAAACACCTATTATGTGTAAATTAAGTCTTTGTTATTTGCGTTGGTTTGGTTATAATTATTTTATCCTTATTCTAAAAATTATTGTTCATAATTACTTGGCCCTCGATATTGTTCTCGAAATGTAGTTGAGTCTAGTTAAATGTTTAAGGCCCAATCAATTAATTAATTTCATGAGATGAATGGAATGGGTTGAGGTAAATTGAAAACTCATTATAAAAGTGTAAAAGAAAAGAATGAAAATTATATATATATATATATATATATATATATATATATATATATATATATATATATATATATACATTTTAAAAACTCTTCTTATGCGCTTACTTTGATCAAGAATCTTTATTACTTTATCTTTTTAATTTTTTTTTTATTAGTTAAGTGTTAAGAACAGACATACTCTCACGACTTTGAATATTATTTTCTTACATGTACAACAAAATACAATGACATCGTTTGGAGTTCAACCATGACGAGTGAAAGAGTCAACGCGCAAAGCAGAACTCAAACATAGCAGTCGCCCCCAAGTGGGGATCAGGTATGTTTCAGGAAATGATGAAACATACAGGCCATAACTGACTTCTTATATGAAGCGCACATATATAGCTTTATAATAATAAATAAAATTGTTACTCTCTTTTTTTCTAATTTTATGTCACCCTTTTAAAAATCGCAAGACTTACAACTTTTATTATTATGTTAAATTTGTAACACCTCGTACCGTCGTACTAAGATTTGAACAATTTTATGTATGTAGGTAAGACTGACCCAAAACTTTTTTGATGAATATTAATTTTTTGGAGGAGTCAATCATGAACTACAATGTGTTAAGGAAGTTTGGAGTTGGTTAGAAATTGAAAAGGGTCGATTGTTGTGACTTTCGCCAAGTGCGGGTAAGAGCACGGATCATATCAGAATTGTAAATGAGATGTAAGACTTCAAAACTACTATTCCTAGTTATGAATCCATATACATAGCATACATGAAAATTAGGGGTCAAATGTTGCCGTATAACATGTACAAAGAGAAGAGCGAAGAGTATGTGAAGTTTATGAATAAGGGTCAACTTTAAATGATCATAGATTTCAATTTAAGAAGTATTTCAGGGTGATTCAAACTCATAATTGAAGCTCTTTGAATCTTCTTTCCTACGCATCCAACCTTGCATCAATCGAAGTTTGGAGCAAAAAGTTATTGGCATTTTGCTGAAACACAGTCAAGCTATTGGCACTTTCCTGTATTAGTAGTCTTATTTATCTTTTCTCTCAATTTTTTGGCCATATTCCTTATTTTTTTAAAAAAAGAAGGGTCATCAAAAAAAAAAAAAACACAGTCGCGTCTTTAAAAAACCGAAAAGACACCTCTTTTTATTGCCCTCTCTCTCCTCTTCTTTCTCCCAACCAAATTAACATAGATGTTGTAACACTCCAAAAGTTCTTAAGATTAGACTCGAGAAATGAGAAAACAGCTGAAATTGCACTAGATCACTATTATTATCTACATTATTTTGCATCATTTATTATTATTATTATTATTATTATTATTATTATTATTATTATTATTATTATTATTATTGTTACATATTATTATTATTCACTCATAGAAGTATTTATTTATTTCTACTTACTTTACATTTATCCATTATTTTTTTAATATAAATACCGGAGAAAATATTTTAAAGTTATTACTCATTTTATCGCAAATATAAATGAATTATTATTTTTATGATAAAATTCAATTGTTAATTTTATAGTTTTATAATTTTCGGTTACTTAGTAATATAATAGTTACTAGTTTTAAATATTTTTAGTAAAATATTATTTAGACCCAAATAACAATATTGAGCACAAATTTTAAATTCAAATTTAATCAATATTTTTTATAGTTACAGAAATCCTCCCATATCTTTTCTTTACATGAAGCAATATAATTTTCATCTAAAATCTTTTTTTTTTCTTTGAAAAAATATCACTCTCCAAAAATTACTCCCATCAAATCATTTCTTTCCCTTTTAGATAATTCCACCTTCAACATTTTCTTTTCCTTCTGATGCCTAGACCTGGGCGAAGAAGGGAAACTAATTTGTTTTGAGGGACGGATCTTCTTCAATTCAAGGTACAAAAAGAGAGCTTCCCTTTTTTCTCTATTAACACCACCAAATAACCATTACCCCATCGACATGCAAGACCCATAACCTCGTCTAAACACCCACTGGAACCCCCATTAATATAGCTTCAACATCTACTTCCATGGCATCTTGAAACCATCACTTTAATCATTATGTTCGACCAGTCGAACACCAAGTTTCATTTTGCAATCACGCCTTTTCAAATCGAGGAGTTCTGTGAGTTCGTTCAAGATTCACTTTCGGCAATGGATCAATGTTTAAGTTCGAAGAATTTGTTAAAGTGGAAATTTTGCTCGTTAGAGGTCCAGTTTCAACTCTTTTAGTTCATTAATTTTCAAGTTTATTCCTTGTTGATGCTTGAATATTATCTGTTTGGTTTCTTTTTTACTCTTTACTCTTAAAATGAGTTTGTTCTTGCTTGATTTAATGGTGATATCTTGTTATATTATTAGTTTATTTACTTTTTTTACAACAAAGGTATCCTAATTTGTTGTTATACTTGTAGTAGAAGTTTTGAAAATATTAGACATTGGTTCGTAGCTGGAATTTCTTTTTATGATTTCTGAAATTAAAATTTAAGATTCTATCAATGTGTATTAGCATTTTTTTTCTTTTGGGTCACATTTATTCCAATATTGTCATATACTGATGTAATTTATTCTCCTTTCTATTGATTTTGAATTGTCTTCTTTTGGAATTGTGAATAAGAAAATACATATTATGTGTAAATTAAGTGTTTGTTGTTTGCGTTGTTTTGATTATAATTATTTTATCCTTATTCTATAAATTATTATTCATAATTATTTGGCCCTCGACATTGTTCTCTAAATGTATTTGAGTATAGTTAAATGTTTAGGTCCCGATCAATTAATTAATTTCGTGAGATGAATGAAATGGGTTGAGGTAAATTCAAAACTCATTATAAAAGTGCAAAAGAAAATAATGAAAATTATATATATATATATTAAAAACTCTTCTTATGCGCTTACTTTGATAAAGAATCTTTATTACTGTCACACCCTGCCTTGAGGGGTATGACTGGCACCTGGTGCCCTACTAGGACCTGAACTGCTGGACTGCTAAGCCTGGGCACATCTGGTGCCTGGCTGGCTCTAACTCACATTTCTAGAAACAAAGGACTATATAACGGCTGTAAACACAGCCCCCGGCCCATTGGCCTATAGCCTCCTGTACCTGTACTAACAGCTGACCAGAAACATATCAATATAGGGGAAACCTATGCGGGCCGACAAGGACACCATGCTGTCTAGTTATCTGCAACTCAACAATAAAATACTAGAAGGCTATGTGACCGGCAAGGTCACCACTACTGTCAAACTTATGGCCACACACGGCCAACATAAAAGAAACAAAAGTACTAACAGCTATACAATTGCACGGCCTCACGCGACCGGCTCATCTGACCACAGGGAAATATATACAGACTGCAAGCCTCTAGGAATAACCATAGAAATGATCGGGACAGGGCCCCGACCTACCCGTACTATACAACAAAGAAGACGAAATACACCTCTGGAATTCAGTCTCCGGATGACAGGAGCTGAATACTCGATCGCTGACAGGAATCACGTGGTATCGCCTGCTCGTCTATGAGTACCTGCAGGCAAGTAATGCAGCGCCCCACCGGGCGTCAGTACCACTGGTACTGAGTATGTAAAGAAATAACTGAAAGAAATATCTGAAAACAATAATATAACTGATGAAACTGAAGTAGGAAGGAGTAGATTAATTGTCTGATAGTGTAAGTCATACCTTCTCTCAATGATACTGGAAGGAGTAGGAGTCATACCTGGAGACGTATCATTCTACTGCTGATCTACTCGTATCTAACATAACATGGCATAACATAACATAGCACACACAAACTTTACCCGGCCCCCATAAGCCGGGAGGTACAACCAGCACAGAATCTATACCCCTACCCCGGTCATCTCATCTCCTATAAACCCTGTAAGCATCCTGTCGGTCCCCTGGGTATGCACTTGGGCTCGCTGAGCCCCTGACTATAACTGCATCTGAGTCCGGAGGACTCCTGAATCAACACCCAGGCGTATCCGCTCGACGGGGGTGCGTAAGGGCCGATCAAGGCACAAATATGGGGAAAACTGGCATCCCATCTTCGTCCCCTGTGGGACGGCATGCCACTCCGTAGAGTGACGTATCCTCATCCTCTGGCGGACGAGTCGATACAGCTATCAACCCTGGGGCGATCATGGATGCTAGGTAATCCAACCCCAAACAATACAACGGTCTCAACTAGTAATACTATCTGCAGGCCCCACATATTGAAGCTAATAGTGGTAAGGTATTTGTATATACTATATGCTGAGCTAGTGAGAGTAATATGTACATACTTAATACATATTGAGGCTGGTGATAGTATATATGTATAATTATAGTCTTCTGCCAGACTGTACTGGGGCTAATGCTAAACAGGATATAGTGTTTCTGCTGAAAACTATACTGTATACTGAGTTTCTGTATTAACATGATTTACTATTTCTAACATGCTTTCTAACTTCATTTTAACTTATCATTCTATTTCTGAGATGTCTTACAAATATTACATTGCTTTACTAGTTTCAACTGAGTACGATGATATCCTAACATTCTGTACTACATCACATACTGAGCATGCTGGGCAGTTTCTAACACTTGTATTAGAATCTATATCGTGCTAGCAAGTTTCACACAAGTTATAACTTGATGCTTCTAATAACGTACCAACATTCGTAATAAACATAACACATGCTTTCTGAACATTCTACTGACCTTTAAATTACTATACTGTACTGAGATTTCTAACTTGCCGAGGAAACTAGCCTTACATACCTTATCCTCGAACTATCTGTCTGTCGGACGAGGCTCGGCCGGTACTTCAACTATTTTCTCCCAACTGCATTCATAAATATGTCAATTAATACTAAATACAACTTTATTGTAATGAGCAACATCACTTTCGATATATTTTATAGCCTAAACTTAGGCTTATCGAAAGGCGGTCGAAAACTCGCTATTTTTCAGAGGTCCAGAAGGGAGAAATATTCACTTCACAGCTAGGAACACATAGACACTAGTTTAGAGCAATTCCATTTACCTTAGCTCGGTAGCTCGACGATTCGTCGGCCGTATTTCACGAAACTAAATCCGTAGGAATTCTCTCTGCTGCTAAATACCTCAGTATCTGAGGTTAATTTGAGTTTGGACAACGTTTAGCAGCGTAATCGGACGAAAATTATATTACTTCTTCGTTCCTTTCCCTTCTCCTGCGTTTTCCTCTCTGTTTTTGGAATTTTTATAAGTGCTTAATCATTTAAAACCGAAGTGGGGCTTTATATACTTGGGCCTGGACAAGGCCAACGTGTCACGGAGCCAACGCGGAGGCTCCACCTCCGTGACACGCTGCCATCGCGGAGGGGCTCTGCCTCGGCGCCTTCCGCGATGGTTCGACAGGTTTCTCGTACGGTCTTTTTCCCGGGCCTTTACCTAGCACATATGGCCTTCAAATATGCTTAACCAACGTGCGAATAGGTTATCTAGGTGCCGGAAATTCTACGGGGTATAACATTCTCCCCCCCTTAAGAACATTCGTCCTCGAATGTACACTGCTATCTAGAGGACTACTTAACTTACTTTCTAGAAACATTTTGGCAGAGTTTCCCCTGTAATATGGACTATAGCAAAAACCTGAAATGCAGAAGAGTCCAACACAGTTACTGCACGCAATATTTTAAGATTCACTAGATAACGAAGTATCAATCTTCCTCATTCACACACATACAACTATAAGGTACTGCATAAGTAATAATACGGACATACCTGTCGCCTGACTAGGCCTGAAATAAGTGAGGGTATCTGGCTTTCATATCTTTTTCAGCTTCCCACGTCATTTCCTCACGATTCCTGTTACGCCACAATACTTTGACAGACGCAACATCTTTAGTCCTCAACCTGCGAATCTGTCTGTCTAAGATAGCTACGGGAACCTCTTCATAAGCTAACTCTTTTGTGACCTGGACATCCTGAACTGGAACTACTGTAAAAGGGTCCCCTACGAACTTCCTCAACATAGAGACATGGAATACTGGGTGAACAGATGCTAACTCCGGAGGCAAGTTCAATTCGTATGCAACTGGGCCTATTCTTCGCCGAATCTGATATGGCCCAATAAATCTCGGGCTAAGCTTGCCTTTCTTGCCGAATCTCATCACCCCTTTCATCGGAGACACTTTCAGATATACCAAGTCATTTACCGCAAATTCTAGATTTCTGCGCCGCATATCTGCATAAGACTTCTGGCGGCTTTGAGCAATCAGTAAACGTTCTCGGATAAGCTTTATCTTTTCCTCTAACTGCCGAACAATGTCTGGGCCAACCAATGCTGATTCCCCCACTTCAAACCAGCCCACCGGCGATCTACATTTTCGCCCATATAATGCTTCAAAGGGCGCCATCTGGATAGCGGAATGATAACTGTTATTATAAGCAAATTCAATCAACGAAAGATGCTCATCCCAGCTACCCCCAAAATCTAATACACACGCTCGCAACATATCTTCGAGCATTTGGATAGTCCGCTCAGCCTGCCCATCTGTCTGAGGGTGGAATGCTGTGCTCAAATTGATCTGCGTTCCCAAACCCCTCTGGAACGGCTGCCAGAATCTAGTTGTAACTGTGCTCCCCTATCTGAAATGATGGATACCGATACTCCATGTAGTCTAACTATTTCTCTGATATATAATTCGGCATAATCCTCAATCGAGAAGGTAGCCTTCACTGGCAGGAAATGAGCTGATTTTGTTAGCCTGTCAATTATTACCCAAATGGAATCATTTCTGCGTCTGGTACGGGGTAACCCTGTTACAAAATCCATATTTATCGTTTCCCATTTCCACATAGGCACCGTTATATCTTGCGTCAAACCGCTCGGCTTTTGGTGCTCCGCTTTCACCTGCTGATAGTTAGAACATCTAGATACAAATTCAGCGATCTCAGCTTTCATACCTGGCCACCAGTAGATATCTCTAATGTCGTGGTACATCTTCGTCGCTCCTGGATGAAAGGAATAGCGAGCGTAATGTACCTCATGCATGATCCGCCCGCGAAGCCCTGAAACATTCGGGACACAAAGGCGGCCCTTACAGCGTAGCACATCATCCTCCGTCATTTGGAAATCTGACTCCTTACCTTTCTGAATTCTATCTCTGAGCTGGACTAAATCAGGGACCTCGTACTGTCGTTCTTTTACTTCTGTAACTAATGATGACACAACAGAATTCTGAATTACTGCTCTATTATTTTCTGTTTCCATTACTCGAATGGCTAAACCAGCTAACTGATGAATTTCTTTGGCTAACTTCCGCTTCTCAGGTTGTAAATACGCCAAACTCCCCATTGACTTACGGCTCAGGGCATCTGCTACAACATTAGCTTTTCCGGGTTGTATAGAATGCTCACATCATAATCTTTTAACAGCTCCAACCAACGGCGTTGCCGTAGATTCAACTCCCTCTGAGTGAAGATGTACTGTAGGCTCTTATGATCTGTGTAAATATCAACATGGACGCCGTACAGGTAATGCCTCCACATCTTTAAGGCATGGATTACTGCGGCCAATTTCAGGTCGTGGGTAAGGTAATTCTTTTCGTGTTTCCTCAGTTGTCTGGAAGCATATACTATCACTCTACCATGCTGCATCAACACACAACCTAACCCGACACCTGACGCGTCGCAATAAATTGAATAACCTTTTGTGCCTTCCGGCAATGCTAATACTGGGGCGGAGGTTAATCTGTCTTTCAGTTCCTGGAAGCTCTGCTCGCATGTCTCTGTCCATTGAAACTTTGCTGCTTTCTGTGTCAATTTGGTTAGAGGTGCCGCAATGGTCGAGAACCCTTCAACGAACCTTCTGTAATATCCTGCCAACCCCAGAAAGCTACGAACTTCAGTCGGAGTGGTAGGCCTAGGCCATGACTTAACTGCTTCTATTTTCTGCTTGTCTACCTGTATACCAGCATCCGACACGATATGCCCTAAAAAGGCCACTGAGTTAAGCCAGAATTCACACTTAGAAAATTTAGCATACAGCTGACGTTCCCTGAGAATCTGGAGCACTGTCCGCAAATGAGTCCGGTGATCTGCTTCAGAGCGAGAATACACCAGAATGTCATCAATGAATACTATCACGAACAAGTCCAGGAAAGATCTGAAAATACTGTTCATCAGGTCCATGAAGAATGCCGGGGCATTCGTTAACCCGAAGGACATGACTAGAAATTCAAAATGTCCATATTAGGTCCTGAACGCTGTCTTAGGAATATCTCTCTCACGTACTCGGACCTGGTGATATCCGGACCGCAAGTCAATCTTAGAAAAGTATTTGGCTCCCTGCAACTGATCAAATAAGTCATCAATTCTGGGGAGCGGGTACTTGTTCTTTACTGTAACTTTGTTTAACTGCCGATAATCTATGCACATTCGGAGCGAGCCATCTTTCTTCCTCACAAATAAAACTGGCGCACCCCACGGTGAAGTACTAGGCCTGATGAAACCTTTATCCAATAAATCTTTCAATTGCTCTTTTAATTCTCTGAGTTCTGCAGGAGCCATACGATAGGGAGGAATTGATATCGGCTGAGTGCCTGGTAACAAGTCAATAGCAAAGTCTATTTCCCTTTTTGGGGGAATACCAGGTAACTCATCTAGGAACACATCAGGGAATTTGTTCACCACTGGAACAGACTGGAGCGTCGGAGATTCTGCTTGAACATCCTGGACTCTGACCAGATGGTAAATACATCCCTTAGATATCAACTTTCTCGCCTGAAGGTAGGAAATAAACCTACCTTTTGGCATAGCAGTGCTGACCTTCCACTCCCGCACTACCTCTCCCGGGAAGTGGAATCGGACCGTCTTGGTCCAACATTCAACGTTGGCAAAACACGGTACTAGCCAATCCATACCCATTATGGCATCGAAGTATATCATCTCTAACTCGACCAGATCTACTGTGGTCTGACGGTCAGCAACCTCTACTGTACACCCTCGGTAAAGTTTGCTAGCCACAATAGAGTCACCGACGGGCGTGGATACTAAAAAGGGCTGCTGCAATAATTCTGGTGCAATACTAAACTTTCGTGCCACAAAAGGAGTAATGTAGGACAAAGTAGACCCTGGATCAATCAATACATAAGCAGGGTGTGAACAGATAGTTAGCATACCTGTCACAACATCCGGTGACGCTTCTGAATCTTGTCTCCCTGGTAAGGCATATGTGCGGCTTGGACCCGCACCTGTACTGGAGGCCTCTGATCTGCCCCGACCCCTGCCTGCTGAAACTGAGGGCCTGCGCCCTGCCGAGGATGCTGTGGCTCGTGACCCTGTAGATCCCTATCCTGTCTATCCCGGTCCTCTCGACCTTTGGCTGGGCAATCTTTCATCAAATGGCCTTCTTGGCCACAATTATAACATGCGGTGGAGCCATATCTGCATACTCCAGGATGGCGTCGACTGCATATAGGGCAAAGTGGTAGGGTATACCTACTCTGCTCCGCCCTCCTCTGTAATAGTGAATCTGCCATCTGCGAGCCTTTACCAATCTCTGACTGCCCCCTGCGGCTGAATCTACCCCCCTGCGACTATGGCAGAGGCGGGGGCCTAGGTGGCCTGTCTAACAATCGTGGCCTGGGTCCTCCCCGGGGCTCCCTCTGTAACTCAACTGGCCTGTCCCGGCGACGCTGTTCCTGATTAACCCTTCTAATCTCCCGATGCCGCTGTCTGATGCCCTCAATATTCTGGGCAAATGCCTGAACTCGAGCATTGTCCATGTCCTCTCGCAGTGTGGCCGTAATGCAAGTCTCAACATATTCTGGATTCAACCCCATGATGAAGCGGTGTACTCTAGATGCCATGGTATCAACAAAGGCTGGTGCATACCGGGCCAAAGAATCAAACCGCAAGGAATATTCCCGAACACTCATGGCCCCCTGCTCCAGATGTAGGAACTGGTCTACCCGGGCCTATCGAATCTCCCGCGGCAGATAATGATCCAGGAAAGCTCCTGAAAAGCTAGACCAGGTGGGAGGGGAAACATCTCTCCCTCGGGACCTTTCCCAGCTTTCATACCATAACACGGCGATATCCCGTAACCGAAATGCTGCCAACTCAACCGATTCTGTAGGCGTGGCATGCATAACCCTAAAGATTCTCTGCATTTGATCCAGAAAATCCTGAGGGTCCTCTGTCCGGTCCGTACCTGTAAACTGTGGGGGATTCAAAGCCAAGAACTCTCGGACCCTCGAACTACCGGGCCCTCCTGACAACTCCACAACTGTAGACGGCATCGGCTGACGCTGAGCAGCCATCATCTGTGCTAACATAACTACAGCACTCCTAACCTCCTCGTCGGAAGGTGTCGGTATAGGGACTGCTGAAGGTAGTATCGCCCCAAGCGGCTCCTGATGTGGTGGAGACTGCTAAGAAGGCTGGGACGATGCCTCTGTAGTGCCCTCTGATCGGGCTGTTTCTAGACGAGGGTGAGGCATCCTGCTGGTGCCTTCCCCTGCTGCAATATCTAAGCTCCGGCCTGTGATAGGATGTCGCTGGTCTGACATTATCTGTAACCAAAGAATATAGTATGCTTTTAGGGACTCAACCCTATATTGTACCACTCTACAGCACGACTGAATAAGAACGAAAGAACGACCATCCTATCATGCCTTGCAGCCTCCTACCCATAGTATGTGGTGCACAACACATCCATGGACAGGACTCTACTTAGCACGGCTTGCAGACTCCCTGGGATACGACCTGCTCTGATACCAAGTTTGTCACACCCCGCCTTGGGGGGTATGACTGGCACCTGGTGCCCTACTAGGACCTGAACTGCTGGACTGCTAAGCCTGGGCACATCTGGTGCCTGGCTGGCTCTAACTCACATTTCTGGAAACAAAGGGCTATATAACGGCTGTAAACACAGCCCCCGGCCCATTGGCCTATAACCTCCTGTACCTGTACTAATATCTGACCAGAAACATATCAATATAGGGGAAACCTATGCGGACCGACAACGCCACCATGCTGTCTAGTTATCTGCAACTCAACAATAAAATACTAGAAGGCTACGTGACCGGCAAGGTCACCACTACTGTCAAACTTATGGCCCCACACGGCCAACATAAAAGAAACAAAAGTACTAACAGCTATACAACTGCACGGCCTCACGCGACCGGCTCATCTGACCACAGGGAAATATATACAGACTGCAAGCCTCTAGGAATAATCATAGAAATGATCGGGACAGGGCCCCGACCTACCCGTACTATACAACAAAGAAGATGAAATACACCTCTGGAATTCAGTCTCCGGATGACAGGAGCTGAATACTCGATCGCTGATAGGAATCACGTGGTATCGCCTGCTCATCTATGAGTACCTGCAGGCAAGTAATGAAGTGCCCCACCGGGCGTCAGTACCGCTGGTACTGAGTATGTAAAGTAATAACTGAAAGAAATATCTGAAAACAATAATATAACTGATGAAACTGAAGTAGGAAGGAGTAGATTAACTGTCTGATAGTGTAAGTCATACCTTCTCTCAATGATACTGGAAGGAGTAGGAGTCATACCTGGAGACGTATCATTCTACTGCTGATCTACTCGTATCTAACATAACATGGCATAACATAACATAGCACACACAAACTTTACCCGGCCCCCATAAACCGGGAGGTACAACCAGCACAGAATCTATACCCCTACCCCGGTCATCTCATCTCCTATAAACCCTGTAAGCATCCTGTCGGTCCCCTGGGTATGCACTTGGGCTCGCTGAGCCCCTGACTATAACTGCATCTGAGTCCGGAGGACTCCTGAATCAACACCCAGGCGTATCCGCTCGACGGGGGTGCGTAAGGGCCGATCAAGGCACAAATATGGGGAAAAATGGCATCCCATCTTCGTCCCCTGTGGGACGGCATGCCACTCCGTAGAGTGACGTATCCTCATCCTCTGGCGGACGAGTCGATACAGCTATCAACCCTGGGGCGATCATGGATGCTAGGTAATCCAACCCCAAACAATACAACGGTCTCAACTAGTAATACTATCTGCAGGCCCCACATACTGAAGCTAATAGTGGTAAGGTATTTGTATATACTATATGCTGAGCTAGTGAGAGTAATATGTACGTACTTAATACATGCTGAGGCTGGTGATAGTATATATGTATAAATATAGTCTTCTGCCAGACTGTACTGGGGCTAATGCTAAACAGGATATAGTGTTTCTGCTGAAAACTATACTGTATACTGAGTTTCTGTATTAACATGATTTACTATAATCCTAACATGCTTTCTAACTTCATTTTAACTTATCATTCTATTTCTGAGATGTCTTACAAATATTACATTGCTTTACTAGTTTCAACTGAGTACGATGATATCCTAACATTCTGTACTACATCACATACTGAGCATGCTGGGCAGTTTCTAACACTTGTATTAGAATCTATATCGTGCTAGCAAGTTTCACACAAGTTATAACTTGATGCTTCTAATAACGTACCAACATTCGTAATAAACATAACACATGCTTTCTGAACATTCTACTGGCCTTTAAATTACTGTACTGTACCGAGATTTCTAACTTGCCGAGGAAACTAGCCTTACATACCTTATCCTCTAACTATCCGTCTGTCGGATGAGGCTCGGCCGGTACTTCAACTATTTTCTCCCAACTGCATTCATAAATATGTCAATTAATACTAAATACAGCTTTATTGTAAAGAGCAATGTCACTTTCGATATAGTTTATAGCCTAAACTTAGGCTTATCGAAAGGCGGTCGAAAACTCGCTATTTTTCAGAGGTCCATAAGGGAGAAATATTCACTTCACAGCTAGGAACACATAGACACTAGTTTAGAGCAATTCCACTTACCTTAGCTCGGTAGCTCGACGATTCATCGGCCGTATTTCACGAAACTAAATCTGTAGGAATGCTCTCTGCTGCTAAATACCTCGGTATCTGAGGTTAATTTGAGTTTGGACAACTTTTAGCAGCGTAATCGGACGAAAATTATATTACTTCTTCGTTCCTTTCCCTTCTCCTGCGTTTTCCTCTCTGTTTCTGGAATTTTTATAAGTGCTTAATCATTTAAAACTGAAGTGGGGCTTTATATACTTGGGCCTGGACAAGGCCAACGTGTCACGGAGCCAACGTGGAGGCTCCACCTCCGTGACACGCTGCCATCACGGAGGGGCTCTGCCTCGGCTCCTTCCGCGATGGTTCGACAGGTTTCTCGTCCTGTCTTTTTCCCGGGCCTTTCCCTAGCACGTATGACCTTCAAATATGCTTAACCAACGTGCGAATAGGTCATCTAGGTATAACAATTACTTTATCTTTTTAATTTTTTCTTCGATTAGCTAAGTGTTAAGAACAAACATACTCTCATTGAATATTATTTTCTTACATGTACATCACAATAGAATGACATCATTTGGAGTTCAACCACGGTGAGTGGAAGAGTCAACGCGCAAAGCGGAGCTCAAATGGAGTAGTTGCCCCCTATTGGAGATCAAGTATTTTTCGGAAAATGATGAAACAGGCAGGATATAACTGACTTCTCATATGAAACACACATATATAGCTTTATAATAATAAAGAAACTTGTTAATCTCTTCTTTCTAATTTTATATGTCACACTTTTAAAAATGGAAAGACTTGACAACTTTTATTATTATGCTAAAATTGTAGCACCTTGTACTATCATACTAAGATTTGAACCATTTTATGTATGTGGTTAAGACTGACCCAAAATTTTTTTGATGAATATTAAGTGTTTGGAGGAGTCGATCATGAGCTACAATGTGTTAAGGAAGTTTGGAGTTTGTTAGAAATTGAAAGGGGTCGATTGTTGTGACTTTCGCCAAGAGCGGATAAGAGCACGGACCATACTCGAACCATAAATAAGATGTAAGACTTCAAAACTATTATTATTTGTTATGAAGCCATATTCATAGCATACATGAGAATTAGGGGCCGAATGTTGACCGTATGTGAGAAGGGAAACATGTACAAATAGAAGAGTTAAGAGTATGTGAAGTTTATTAATAAGGGTGAACTTTAAATGACCGTAGATTCCAAATTAAGTAGTATTTCGGGGTGAT
Source organism: Datura wrightii (assembly GCA_035772735.1). Classification (NCBI taxonomy): domain Eukaryota; kingdom Viridiplantae; phylum Streptophyta; class Magnoliopsida; order Solanales; family Solanaceae; genus Datura; species Datura wrightii. The sequence continues at coordinate 155,610,057 of JASDFA010000018.1, forward strand.
TCAATTCATCAAATTGAAGCCCTTTGAATATTCATTACGATGCATCCAACCATGCATCAATTGGAGTTTGGAGTAAAAAGTTATGGGTATTTTACTAAAGCACTGTCAAGCTATTGGCACTCTCTTGTATCAGTAGTCTTATTTATCTTTTCTCTCAATTTTTTGGCCATATTCCTTACTTTTTTTTTAAAAAAAAAAGGGTCATAAAAAAAAACACAGTCTCTTCAATTTTAAAAAACTGAAAAGACACCTCTTCTTATTGCCCTCTCTCTTCCTCTTCTTTCTCCTAACCAAGTTAACATAAATGTTGTAACACTCCAAAAGTTTCTAAGATTAAACTCGAGGCATGACGGAGAAAACAACTGAAATTGCGCTAGATCACTGATATTATCTGTATTATTTTTTATCATTTATTATTATTATTATTATTATTATTATTATTCACTCGTAGAAGTATTTATTTATTTTTACTTACTTTAAATTTACCCATTATTATTTTTATATAAATACTAGAGAAAATATTTTAAAGTTATTATTCATTTTATCATAAATATAGATGAATTATTTTTTATGATAAAATGCAATTGTTAATTTTATAGTTTTATAATTTTCAGTTACTTAATAATATAGTAGTTACTAGTTTAAAATATTTTTAGTAGAATATTATTTAGACCCAAATAACAATATTGAGTACAAGTTTTAAATTTAAATTTAATCAATTTTTTTATAGTTAGAAAAAAATCCCCCATATCTTTTCTTTACATGGAACAATATAATTTTCATCTAAAATCTTTTTTTTCCTTTGAAAAAATATCACTCTCCAAAAATTATTTCCATCAAATCATTTCTTTCATTTTTAGATACTCCCACCCTCAACATTTGCTTTTCCTTTGATGCCTAGACCTGGGGGAAGAAGGGAAACTAATTTGTTTTGAGGGACGGATCTTCTTCAAATCAAGGCACAAAAAGAGAGCTCCCTTTTTTCTCTATTAACACCACCAGATAACACTACCCCATCAACATGAAAGACCGATAACCTCGTCTAAACACCCACTGGAACCCCCATTTATATAGCATCAAAATCTAGTTCCGTGGCATCTTGAAACCATCACTATAATAATTATGTTCAACCAGTCGAACGCCAAGTTTCATTTTACAATCATGCCTTTTCAAATCGAGGAGTTCTGTGAGTTCGCCCAAGATTCACTTTCGGCAATGGTTCAAAGTTTCAAGTTCAAAGAATTTGTTAAAGTGAAAATTTTGCTCGTTAGAGGTCTAATTTCAACTCTTTTCGTTCATTAATTTCCAAGTTTATTCCTCGTTGAGGCTTGAATATTATTTGTTTGGTTTCTCGTTTACTCTTTACTCTTAAAATGAGCTTGTTCTTACTTGGTTTAATGGTGATAGCTTGTTATATTGTTAGTTTATTTACTTTTTTTTACAACAAAGGTATCCTAATTTGTTGTTATACTTGTAATAGAAGTTTTGAAAATATTAGACTTTGGTTCGTAGTCGAAATTTCTTTTTATGATTTCTGAAATTAAATTTTAGAATTCTACCAACGTGTATTAGCATTTATTTTTCTTTTGGGTCACATTTATTCCAATATTATCATATACTGACGTAATTTATTCTCCTTTCTATTGATTTTGAATTGTCTGCTTTTGGTATTATGTGAATAAGAAAATACATATTATGTGTAAACTAAGTCTAAGTTGTTTGCATTGGTTTGATTATAATTGTTTTATCCTTATACTAGAAATTATTGTTCATAATAATTTGGCCTTCGACATTGTTCTCTAAATGTATTTGAGTCTAGTTAAATGTTTAAGGCCCAATCAATTAATTAATTTCCTGAGATGAATTAAATGGGTTGAGGTAAATTGAAAACTCATTATAAAAGTGTAAAAGAAAAGAATCAAAATTATATATATATTTTAAAAACTCTTCTTATGCACTTACTTTGATCAAGAATCTTTATTACTTTATCTTTTTAATTTTTTCTTTGATTAGCTAAGTGTTTAGAACAAACATACTCTCACCGCTTTGAATATTATTTTCTTACATGTACATAACAATAGAATGACATCGTTTGGAGTTCAACCACAGTGAGTGGAAGAGTCAACGCGCAAAGCAGAGCTCAAATGGAGTAGTCGCCCCCAAGTGGGGATCAAGTATGCTTCAAAAAATTATGAAACAGACAGAGTATAACTGACTTCTCATATGAAGAACACATATATCGCTTTACAATAATAAAGCAACTTGTTACTCTTTTTCTTTTAAATTTTATGTCACCTTTTTACAAATCGTAAGACTTGACAACTTTTATTATTATGCTAAATTTGTAATACCTCGAGCCGTCATACTAAGATTTGAATTATTCTATGTATGTGGGTAAGACTAACCCAAAAATTTTTGGATGAATATTAAGTGTTTGGAGGAGTCAATCATGAGCTAAAATGTGTTAAGGATGTTTGGAGTTGGTTAGAGATTGAAAGGGGTCGATTGTTGTGACTTTCGCCAAGAGCGGGTAAGAGCATGGACCATACCCGAACTGTAAATTAGATGTGAAACTTGAAAATTACTATTCCTAGCCATGAATCCATATACACAGCGTACATGGAAGTACGGGACAAATGTTGACCGTATGTGAGAAGGAAAACATATACAAAGGGAAGAGTGAAGAGTATGTGAAGTTTATGAATAAGGATCAACTTTAAATGATTATATATATCTATGTATGAAGTATCTAGGGGTGATTCAACTCATCAAATTGAAGACCTTTGAATTTTATTTCCAACACATCCAACCTTGCATCGATTGGAGTTCTGAGTAAAAAGTTATGGACATTTTACTGAAGCATTGTCAAGCTGTTGCATATCGCGAACCGAAACGCGTCCAACGCCTTGGGAAGTGCGGTCTGCGGATTGGCTGCAAAATGAAAAAGTGACCGATCACTAGAGGGTCCAGAAACATGGACCAAACTGCAGCCAGCATCTTGGAAAGTGCGGCCCACAGATTGTCCGCGAAACGTATATTTTTTTCCGTAAGACATGATTTCAGGCCCTATTTAAAACAAGATTTCGAATTCATTTCCTTATTTCTTCACCCCAACTTGAACCCAAAAGCCCCAGAAGCTCTCAAATACCCTTCTAAGCATGGAGAAACATCTCTCGTGATCTTACAACATAAAACCACGATTCTCTCAAGATATCCTCTCTCTCTTCTCTAGCAAGGTCAAGAACGACTTTTGAGTTCAAGACTTGGAATCTTTAGCAAGAACTTTTCTTTCAAGGTAAGTAAATTTTCAAAAATCTTGTATGAGTATTATTATTTTGTATTCTTTATGAAATTTCTAAGGTCAGAACTCATGGGTTGATGTTAGGAAGTCATGAATTCATATGATGACCCATAAGTTAGGGTTATGGGACAGTTTCGGTATTGATGATGAATGTGGTTATTTTGGTTGAACTTGAAATGGTTATTCATATTGTTAATGGGTGGTAGCAAGATGTGGGTGTTAGTACATCTCACCTATAGGATGCTCGAATATCCTATGCCCTCCGAGTGTTTGATAAAATGCCTCTATGACTTGAATTTCATTGTTAAGTTGTTGATTGTAATTCCTATCCATATAATTATTGTACATTGACATCATAAAGGGATTTTTGATTCGTGGTGATTATTGGAAGGCCAAGGATAAGGCATATAAGGCTATCTCTACGTGTGGAAACCTCATTGTTCTTTTCCGCGCTACGTTATTCATGCCTCTAAGTTTTTCCTTCGTGTATAAGTTAGAGTTATGATGAAAATATGATTCCTTGATCTTATTGATTCTTATAAAATTCAATACTTGCCTATGATGTTGCTCATCCTCTATGATACATTCTTTCCAAGAATTGTATGATTTTCTGCCTAAAATTACAAAAGCATGAAAGATACGAAATTCCTTCAAAGTTAGAGTTTGATGATTTCTCTTAAGAATTTTCTTACAAAGTTCTCCTTCTTGAGTTGTTATGGTTAAGGTCAAGAACGTTATGTCTATGATGAATGGTTTTAAAACTCTATGAGTTCCTACATATGTTTTGTGATCATTCTTGATTACTCCATAAGTCTCTATGTATGTCTATAATCCTTCTGATCCTTCTATGAGTTCCATAAATCCTCTTATGACAAGTGTCAATTTTACAAACTACAATTTTCAATTTTACAAACTACGATTTTTCTCTAAAACAGAAGTTTAAATTATTTTATGAATTATGATTTTTCCTCTAGAAAAGAAGTTTTGATGATTTTTATGAAGAATGATTACGACATGAAAATTTATACATTTAAAGGTCTTACGACAATGATGACCTGTAATTATGACACAATGATGAATTATCATGATAAGCTTGGCTGCTTAATTATGATTTCAAGTAAATCACTTTATGAAATTAAAAGGGGAGTAGTATTATTAACCGAGAAGTCTTCGTGCCTGAAACTATGTTGCCAACGTAGGTTATGGATCATTTTCATTGGTTCGGATGACTCCTTATATTCCCCTGGTACGGGCTTTTATAGATCCTTGCTAACAAACTATGTTATGATGTCTCATACCCCAACAAGGTATGCGATGCCATAACTAATCAGGTTGAGATCAGACTTCATGTTTACATGGTGGGTTATGTTGGTTAAGTTAAGAACCTCCCAAAGATGAAGTAATGAATAATGATGTAAAATTTAATTTTTTATTCAAAATTCAACATATTGATTTCATATTCTTGACTTCCTTCATATTATGTCTATACTATTGCTTTTCCTGTCTATTATCAGTTATGATATATTTCATTCAACCCTTTTACATACAATACGATCCTATGTACTCACGTCCCTTTTGCTGGGGGTGCTACATTATTTTATAATGCAGACTCAGATACTCATACTAACAATCGAGTTGCAAGCTAGAAGTCTCTCTATTCCACTAGTGAGCCCCACATGTTTTGGGATTAGTTACTTTCTTAGCTTTAGTAGTTTTTGACTATAAGGTATGCCGGGTGCATTGTCCCGGTAAAATCATTTATTCTAATTATGATAGAGGCTTCATAGGCTATCTCTCATGTTATGTAAATTTGGCAAGTCTCTCTATAAGTTGATTTCTGTTTTTTTTAAAAGCTTAAGTCTAGGGATTATTCCGCTTATGTTAGATGTATTCTCTTGATGAATGCCATGTTATGTGATTCGCTCGGGCCAGAAATGACATCGGGTGACGGTCAGGCCTATGCCCTAGGCCGAAGTGTGATAAACTTGGTATCAGAGCATTAGGTTCAAGTGTCCTAGGGAGTCTATGAAGCCGTGTCGGTAGAATCTATTTTATCATTGTGAGGGCTCCACATCTATAAATGAGGGATTATGAACATTTAAGAAAAGTTTTCTATTCTTTATTACTCTAGATCGTGCAATAGAGCTATATCATAGGAAACTATTCTAATTCTAGCGTTACTCTCCAGTTCCGCCGACTACTCCTCACCTTCGATATGATAGAAGTAATAAAGCTAAAGCTCTTGTCTATGTGATACTTTTGGATGGGGTCATCAAAGGTGGAAGAGATTGCACAAGTCTTGTGGTAATCCCATTAGTGCATTGAAATCTCTTATTTCAAGGGATATAATCTGATTTAGATAAATCGTATGTTTTAGTCTAAGGTAAGATGTGCCTTTAAAATCCTTATTGAAATATAAACGTGAATCTAAGGGAAAGTATGTATCTCAAGGCTTGGATAAAGTTGTCATTTGAGGGATGATATGAGTTGTTATAATCCATAAGTAGTAGAATATATGCCAGAGCCAAGATATGAAGTCATGAATGTAGTAGCCAAGAAGTAGAGATTGTGATTGATTGAAATATGCAACTAGAGTCGTATAAGTTTTAGGTAAATAGTGGGATGACTATGTTCTTAAGCACTGACAAAGAGGTAGCAAGATTGCCGCAGATTTATAACGTGCTTGGAGGCTACAATTTGATGGACCGAGTGATTAGGATAAACTATTTTATCATGAATTCTCAATGGGCTAGCATTTTGTTGATCTCACTTTCGTAGCTATATTTCTATGTTGTATAAAGAATTCAGGTTGCTACCCATTTTAGTAGTAAAACACTAGGCTAAAACTCTGAAGGATCACATGATAAAAGAATGAAAATATAAGGGTGATAATACTAGTTTTGAGATTGGATCTAGTAGGTTCCATATAGGTAATGCAAGATCTTACAATATTTGTGAAGGCTTAAGCATGATATATGTGATCTCTTGATGAATAAGTTAATGGAAGATAAGGCATTAGATAAAGATAAAACCCTAAGAATTATGAAGGGACATGATGTGACCTGATGAAGAGTACTGTTATATGAGATTCTAAGTGTCAAGTCCCTAATCTACACCCTAGACGCGACACGGTACTTAGGGCCACAAGTGACCCCAAGCTAACCCATGACATAGAATACTATTGAAAATGTTGATACTGTATGAAGTCTATAAGTGGAAGATTAAAAACATAATTGAACATAATACTATTAAGAAATACATTTCATCTGATAACACGCTGAGTTACTAACTCTGTCAGAAAGCCAACTAAGAAATTGTTGAGTTGCTGGGACAAGTCCCCAGCTAACTCTAAAGTCTGAATTCAAGAAAGTAAAACTGAAATGGAAGCTAATCTCTTCTACTCGGAAGATGAGGACTCACCACAGAATTCTATTGAATATCACAGGAGAAGGACTACTGATGGTGCTGAGACTGAGATCCCGCGCCCGTATCATAAGACAATATAACATAGAAAATATGCATCAGTACAATGTACTGAGTTTGAGGAATATGAAATAAACATACAAGTACTAAAAATATGTAAACTGAACTAAAAAAGAGAACATGCAAAGACCATAACAAGAATCATAAATACTGTAAACACCAAAGCTGTCAGAAGGTCAAAAGCATATCCTGAAATCTAGAGGACTGGACTGAGTGGGAGACTGAGACTATACTGGGCTATACTGTGCTATCCTGTGCTATACTATGTGAAAGACTATAACTGACATGTAACCATATGAGCTAGAAATGGAGTCCGATGTATATCCCTCATCGAAGTAGGCCCACTATACCTTGCTAGGGTATAGTAGTTGAGTTGGGTGATCACTGTCTAATGGCCATTTGGGCTAGTAACCTATGGTGGCAATGTAGTTCTAGGAACTTGTGTGCGCTGAGCCCCAGTCCAATTGTTGCGAAGAAAGGCATGAGAGAAAAACATATTGACTAGTGATTGTGAGGCCCCAATTCTTGACTGGAGGGGACACCAAGGGCATCCGCCCTTCCATCCCTTGGATAGACTAACTAGGCTGATAGCTTAAAACGGACGTCCTAAGACTTAAATCAGAACTACTTATCTGGAAGTGTTTTGAGAATCTAGAGGACCTGATAACTGAAACATAAGTGTTCTAAGACTTGTCAGAGATGCTTTATCTGAAAGCGTCGTAATCATCTAAAGAACAATCTGAGTACTGACAACTGAGACTACGAAGTTTTACTAAACTCCTCAAAAGACTGACTATAGTCAAACTGATAAGCTGATATTTCTATAGGATACTCAGAATGCTAAATATTGATTGAACAAGCCATATGCTAATTTCTGATCATATATCTATACTATCATGGTGATTTAAAAAGAAACTATTAGAATCAAGCAATATTCATATATGGAATTTCAATTATGCAAGATTCATTCCAACCACGTTTAAGGATTAGGGCTAAAACACATAATCATGGAAATGGATATCAATATGAATTAAAGCCGGTAGAAGTCTTCAAGAATCACAAGAATTATATCAAGAAGAAAATTTCCTAATCTAACTGAAGAACAACCTTGGTTTCTACATTTCACAGGGCTAGAACCAATAAAGTTTTTTGTAAGAAGTTTTAGGGCACAAGGGAAGAGCAATTCCCTTATTGAAATTCCACATATTTGGAGTAGAAATTCTCTAAGAAACTGTCTGGAAAGCTTGAGAAAAAGGGAAGCCCTAGTCCTACACTGGGAGAACTGTCTAAGTTCTTCGTACAATTTCTGAGAGCTTGAGGGAGAATGAGAAAACAATCAGTTAATCCTCCCTAAATTCCCTTCTAAATGAACCCCAAATGATGTATCTTAGGCATTAAAATAATGAGAAGTTACAAAAATTCCCCTGAAAACTGCTTTAAAATTTTTTCCCGACAGGAGGTGCGACTCAACCTATGGGCCGTACCATAATCCTATGATCCGTACTACCTCTCGTGGTTAGGGACTCTACTTTAACCCATTTCTCTAACGTTTTCCATGGACGCTTACTGTGGCCCTTACCAACATCCCATGAGTCTTGCTACGATCCGTAATTTACTTTTGAGACTTCCTCTGATCTCTCTCATGACTTATCCTAGGGGCCATACCACTGTACCATGAGTCATACCATGACTCGTGGTTGCTTGGGATTCTCCTTGACCATTTCACTAAATTTTTCCACGACTGGTCAGTACGATCCGTACCAGGATAATAAAATTCGTAACATGAAGTCGTAGTTTCTCCAATCTCATTTGCTGTACTTCTCCATCATCCTGTTATGAGTCTAGGTACGATCCGTACCTCAATTGTACGAGTCGAACTGTGACTCATACTAAGATATTTTTCTTAATTTTTTGCATGGATCAAGTTTTAGATCTAAAGGCTAGTATTAGGAAGTTCTGGGGGTTTTACAATATTCCCGTCTTGGGAAAATTCATCCTAGAATGGAGATTAAATAAGCTGGAAAGATAAGGAAAGAGCTGCAATCCCAATACTAGAAACAATAAACCAATCACTAAAGGAGTAGTTGACTCCAAACTGAAAGAGACACACTAACTGAGCATATGCAACTAGGGTACACACCCTAAACATGAAAGGAACTGAAGGGTACCGAACTGAGTGGAGTAATGAGGAAAATTTAGTACATGATACTGAAACTGAGCTGGAAGAAATATGAGAGTATTTAGCTATCATGTCTTCTTCTACTTCCCATGTAGCTCCCTCTACTAGCTAGTTCCTCCACAAAACCTTTACTGAAGCAACCTCCTCGTTTCTTAGCTTACGAACCTAACGGTCTAGGATCTGGACTAGAACTTCTTCGTAAGAGAGACTGTCTTTTACACCCACACTATCTAGAGGCACTATTGAGGTTGGTTCACCTATGCATTTCTTTAACATAGACATATGGAAGACTGGGTGCAATGATGCTAACTCCACAGGTAACTCCAGCTCATAAGCCACAGTGCCAATACGTCTCAGTATTTTGTAAGGGATGATATATCTGGGACTGAGCTTTCCTTTCTTCCCAAATCTCATTAACCCTTTCATAGGTGATATTTTGGGTATACCCAATCATCTATAACAAACTCCAACTCCCTTATCCTCACATCCGCATATGATTTCTATTGGCTTTGAGCTGTTCTCAACCATTCTCTGATAATTTGCACCTTATGCATGGCCTCATGGATTGAATCCAGACCTCTCAAGATAGCTTCACCAACCTCAAACCACCCTTAGGAGATCTGCACCTCCTACCATATAATGCCTCTAATGGGGCCATCTGAATACTGGAATGGTAGCTGTTGTTATATAAAATCTCGATAAGAGGTAGTTGATCATCCCGAATGCCCTTGAAATCAATTATGCACACCCTCAATATATTTTCTAGAGTCTGCATAGTCCACTCATCCTGGATATCTATTTGAGGGTGAAAAGTTGTGCTGAGCTTAACTTGAGTACCGAGCCCTTTCTGGAATGACTTCCAGAAGTGCAAGGTGAATTAAGTACCCCTATATGAGAAGATAGACAGGGGAACTCCATGTAGTCTGACTAACTCCTGGATGTATAGGCTAGCATAATCTTCTTCTGAATCTGTAGTCTTAACTGGCAGGAAATATGCGATAGTTATCCGGTCTATGACTACCCAAATAGAGTCGTGCTGTCGGCGAGTTCAAGGTAAACCTGTGATGAAGTCCATGTTCAATTATTCCCACTTACGAGTAGGAATACTGATATTCTAAGTCATACGCCCAGGTCTCTGATGTTCAACCTTGACCTGCTAGCAATTTGGACACTTAGCCACAAATTCTGCAACGTCCTTCTTCATGCCATTCCACTAGTAGATTTCCCGTAAGTTGTAGTACATCTTGGTGGAACCTGGGTGGATAGAGTATCTAGTACTTTGGCTTCCAGTATTATCTGTTTCCTCAAATCGTCTACCTCTAGAACACACAATCTTCCTTTGCAACGGAGCACACCGTCTCTCCCTTTTGAGAATGCTTCCACCTCTGTTCTTAGAACTACTTCTTTCAACTTGAGTAGGATAGGGTCTTCATCATGTTTTGAATTAACCTCTACCACCAGTGAGGATTCTGACCCACTCTGGATTACAACTCCACCATTCGCTGAATCAAATAACTATACTCCTAACTGATCCAAACTATGTATATCTCTTGCCAACTCCTTTTTACTTTCTTCGACATGAGCAAAACTTCCCATAGATATCCTGCTGAGGGCATCAGCCACTATATTGGCCTTTCCTAGGTGATATAACATAGTCATGTCATAATCCATCGATATTTCAAGCCATATCCTTTGACAAAGATTCAAATTCTTCTGACTAAATATGTACTGCAGACTTTTGTGATCTGTGAATACATACACATGAACCCCATAGAGATAATATCTCCCTATTTTTAAGGAAAACACTATCACTGCCAATTCAAGATTGTGAGTTGTGTGGTTCTTCTCATGGACCTTGAACTGTCTGGAAGCATAAGCTATGACTTTACCATGTTGCATTAGAATGCAACCCAGGCCAACTCTAGAGGCATCACAATAGATCACGAACCTGTCTGAACCTTCTGGTAGAGTCAGAACTAAGGATGTAGTGATTCAAGTCTTCAACTCATGAAAACTCTTCTCACATTCATCAGACCACTGAAACTTCACCTTTTTCTGAGTCAATTTTGTCAAAGGGGAGGCAATAGAGGAGAATCCTTCAACAAACAGTCTATAATAGCCTGCTAGACCCAAGAAACTCCTGATGTCTGTCAGAGAGGTGGGTCTTGGCCAGTCCTTAACTGCTGCTATCTTTTGAGGATCCACCCGAATACCCTCTCTAGAGACCACGTGTCTGAGGAAGGCAACTAATCTTAGCCAAAATTCGCATTTGTTGAATTTGGCAAATAATTAACGGTCCTTGACAGTCTGCAAAACTATTCTCAGATGGTCCGCATGCTCCTCCTTTGTTCTGGAGTAAACCAGAATGTTGTCTATAAAGACTATGATGAACATGTTCAAGTATGGCTTGAACACCCTATACATCAAGTCCATAAAGGCTGCAAGAGCATTGGTTAGTCCAAACAACATAACTAAAAATTCATAGTGACCATACCTAGTTTTGAAGACCATGTTTGGAATATCACATTCTCTGACCCTGAGCTGGTGGTATCTTGATCTAAGATCTATCTTGGATAAATAGCTCCTTGAAGATGATCAAATAAGTCATCAATCCTGGGTAGAGATATCTATTCTTGACTGTGACTTTGTTCAGCTGACGATAGTCGATGCACATTCTGAGGGTACTGTCTTTCTTTCGCATGAATAGAACTGGGCACCCCACGGAGAGATGCTGGGCCTGATGAAGCCCTTATCTAGAAGGTCTTTCAACTGTTCCTTCAAATCCTTAAGTTCAGCTGGAGCCATTCATTAAGGAGGAATAGAGATAGGCTAGGTATCTGAGAGAAGGTCTATGCCTAAGTCTATCTCCCGCTCTGGAGGGACTCTAGGATGATCTTTGAGAAAAATGTTGGGAAATTCATTGACAATTGGGACTGAATGGAGCATCAGGATTTCTAAACTAGAATCCTTGACCCTAACCAAGTGATAGATGTACTCCTTTGAGATCATTTTGTTGGCTCTAAGGTAGGAAATAAATCGACCCTTAGGTGTTGAAATACTAACCTTCCACTCTAGGACTGGTTAATTAGGAAATTGGAATTTAATGACCCTGCTTTTGTAGTCAATTGAGGAATAACAGGAATATAATTAATCCATGCCAAGAATCAGGTTGAAGTCGACCATGTCTAGCTCTACTAGATCAGGTGGGATAACTTTACCTAAAGCTGAGACTGAATAATTTCTGTATGCCTGACTAGCCCTAACTGACTCACCAATTGGGTAGAGGCTGAATTTCAGAGAGAGTTTCTGGACTAATATCTAGCTGAATTGCAATATAAGGAGTCACGAAGGAAAGTGTGGCTCATGGATCTAGTAAAGAATATACATTAATATGGAAAAGGCGTAACATACCCGTAACCACATCAGTGAGTTCTCCTAATCTTGCTTGGAAGATAGAGTGCAAAAACGATTTTGGCACTGACCGCCACCTATGCCTGAAGTGGTGCCCTGCTGAGCTGGGTTGCCTGCTGAGGTAGTAGACTGAGCCTTTCCTCATCCTTCTAACGGTCACTCTCTTAACTTGTGACTCTGATGACCACAACCAAAACAACCCTCTTTGCCCAAACGACACTCTCTAAGGTGATTCTTGACACACTTCGGATAGGTTGGAAATGTGTGGCTACTAGAGACATGGTTCTGGAACTGGGAGCCTAATGCTCCACTCCTTCGGACTTTGCGGGACCAGAAAGAAGGGGCACTGGATAATGAAGGTGCTAGAGGTCTCTGTTGCTGCTGTGGGCGACTAATACTGCCTGACCTCTGCTGGCCATACTCAAACTAGCCTGTCCTTGTTTTCTTGTTCTCTCTCTCAATATCCTTCAACTTCTATACCTCTATCTGCTGTGCATGAATGATAAGACTAGAGAGATCGATGTTTTTGATAAGCATCACGATCTTGCATTCTTTAAGCACCAAATTTGAAACTCCATTAACGAACTTGAGCATGCGAGCCCTCGGCTCAACAACAATTTTCAGAGCATATCTCGACAGCTGAGTGAAATTCAATGCATACTCCTCCACTGCCATATCATTCTACCTCAAGTTCATGAATTCGATAGCATTAGCTTCCCTCAATTACCAAGGAAAGAATTTGTCAAGGAACGCCATAACAAACTCATTACACTCAATCGGACCTGCTCTATTCAGTCTCCTTTTCTTCCACTATTTGTACCAAATTTGAGCCACCTTTTTCCACTGGTAGTGTTACACCCCATAAATATCCATAGTACGATCATCGTGTGTGCATGTAAATTGAGAATTTAAGAATATGAAACACTCGGGAGAGGGCCTGGGATGTGAGCACACGAGCGCGTTGTAAAATGGATGAAGGCCAAGGCTAGGAGGCCGGTGTGCTGGGTGTCGTGTTTTGCAGCCTGCCCTGGCGCAGCCAGTGGCGCATCACACCCCTAATGCAGCGCGATGGGGGGCACGCCGCACACCCTCTGCCACTTCCCAACTATAAATATATATGTTCCTTAGTTAAGTTAGATCATTTACATCAAGTATCCTTCGACCAAAACGGAGAACCCTGCGATTTTCATCAAATTTCTTCCAAATTACACTGTAAAACTTCGTCTAAATACAAATTTGCCTTAGGTAATGAGTCCTAGGCCTACAAGGAGCATCACTGTGGAGTTATTTCCTAAAAAATAGCTCGGTGAGCCGGAACCCCGCTGAGTAAAGGTTGTCAGAATTACTCCAAATTGAATTCTAAACGACCACAGGCAACAGTTAAGAATTTCTCGCTTTTGAACTCTCGAGAAATTGTGGGATTTTGGCCGAGTTAAATAGAGTTGAGTTATAGTTAACGTTGTTATTGAAAGATATCATTATTTGCTGAATTTAGTAATAAAACTAGCTCTATTCCCTCAATGTAAGGACTGTAGTTGAGTGGAACCGCTGGCTACGAGATGAAACTAATCAGTTAAACAAGAATTGACATTTGAGGTATGCTAAGGATTATTCCATCGGCAAGTTATTCTCGTCCTATAATGATATGACTTATGTTTTTAGCATTGACAACGATCCTATATGTTGTAATTAGCTACTTCTAGTATATAAGGTTCATGTATGTCGTGAATAGCTGTTATCAGTAGATTATGATTACATATGTTGTGGATAGCTGCTAAAAAGCATATTAAGAGTATATTGCATTAACCCTTGTCGAGAAAGAAGATGTTAAGGGTTACTCATGCTAGAAGCATCATAGAATCTCCTCTGCTCTTCTATTCAATATGTTAGTAGGAATGATGTTTTGTTGTCATGCCTAGGATTCAAAAGTTTGTGGATAGTAGTTGGGCCTGAGTTAGTAAGTTGAACAGCATAGGCGCAGTCGGGCGATATAACTATCAGTTGGGCGCTTGTATTGTCAGTAAAGGTCGTCCAGAGGCTGTTGGCATACCTTAATGCCTCCAGGGCCAGAATTATATTAGTATGGCCTTATCCTAGAGTAAGCGGCATCAGAGTTTCCTAGAGAGTTGAGGGTCAGTCTGCCACATAGTGGCTACCGCCAGTGACAGTTAGTTTCAGTCGATGCGGTGCTTATCATACAGGTCACTTAGTGCACCACCCCAGTTGTTACAGTCTGATAGTGAAGTAGATACCCTAAGGAGGAAGCTTTGTTAGTAGCTAGATACAGGGCCAATGCCCTAGCCTACTCTTATAAGGTACTCAGGTACAGGTTGCCGAGAATGGCTAAGTCTAGGTAAACATACCTACAATGTTAGGAATCTCCCAAAGAAGGCACATGAAATCTAATCATACCAAGTTAGTGTCTAAGATACTGGAACCACAGTACTTTAGTATTACCTACAGGCTAAGAGTTATAATAAGCTGCCTACGGAAGGTTAAGGTTGACTGCTCAGGAGCATATCCGATTAGTAGCAGCCCCACAGTTGTATTATGCAGAGGACAAGTATTCTAGAGTAAGCCAATTATGGTCAGCTTCTATGAATAGAATTAAGAAGATAGCGATGACATAGTAACCCTCGTCAGAGTTAACCCTAGTTGGTTGGTCTCTGCACACGACATTTGGGTTGAGGGTGTTGATGTGTTGTGGATTTACAACACTATTGACGCCCAAAACTAAGAAAATAGAACGGACTTAGGTGTATTTATGTGGATATGAGGCACTTTTCCTTTGATTTCAGGATAAATAGGTGTTGGAACAATAAATTGCAAAAGGAAGCTAAAAGTGTGCAAAAAAGGGCAAAAAGTGCAAAACACAGTACGATCCATAGGATGGAGTCGTACTGAGGGCCTTGATGAGAAGCTGAAAGTTTAACCTGGAAGACTGATCCAATGAGACTTGTCACGGATCGTACCATGGTGGTACGAGTTGTGGGAAGCCAGTCGTGATGAAACCCAAAAGAATTGCACAGGAGGCTAATTCTCAGTACGAGAGTACCCTACGATCCGTGAGATGAAGGTACGAGTCGTACCATACCGGTCGTAGTGAAGTTCAAAAAAATTTCAAAGTATTAGGATCAAGCCACGGGTGCAATGTACGAGTCGTAGGATGTTGGTACGAATCGTACCTTGGCCCAACACTTAGCAAAAATTCAGACAACACTTCAAGCCACGAGTTGATGCCATGGTCCATGAGAAGCCCCTACGAGTCGTAGGTGGACCCATGTCGAGGTTGGCTATAGATATGGAAAGCAGTCCTGTTAGTTTAAGAAAAGGATTCTTGTGTCTATATAAATACTTTTTAAGTTTTAATTTTCATAGAGAACAACGAATAGACTTAATTCTAGTAGGAAAACATTGTAGTAAGAAATTTGACATCGTTGGAAGAGAGAAGTGAGTTGGTTAAACCTTGTGATCAACCTTTTCTTGAATTCATCTTGTTCTTGCTACTTGTTATTCAAGATTTTGTGGTTTAATTGAAGGAATTGTTTTTCTCAATCATCTTTGTAAGTATTGTTTTATGTCTTCAATAATGAACACAAATCACAACCTTGCAACTATGAGAGGCTAAAACCTCCATAGCTAGGGTTGTGGAAACCATGGAGGATTAACAAGTTAGGGTTGCACAAAGTGAGTCTAAAACCAATCCTAATTACTTATATTGTATTCCTTCATCTTTAATGATTCTTAGCGGTGTACAACATTAGGAAGTTCCTGAATTCTTTACTTGCTTTGGTCGAAGAGGTAGAGATTAGGAAAACAGAATTACAACAAAGCCAGCTCCTTTCATGCGGAGTTGACAGGTTGTAGAGATTACCGTCTTTTATTGGAAGCATTTGGGTAGGCTGGGGCCCTGTCCCAATCACTTGTTTAGAGCTTCATACTTTACGCATGATAAGAATCATGAAGAAAGGGAAACATTCCTAAAACGTCTCATAGCCTCTTTGTCATAAGTGTGGCGCGCTTTACACCCATGAAGAAGACTCTACGTAACGTGGATTTTAGACACCCTAGGACACTCTAAACCTTTGCTATGATACCAATTTTGTCACAACCCAAGAGTAGACCCGAATTGTAGACACGGGACAAGGAACCCCAAAAAGCTCCAAGTTGACCCATGGCATAATCATAACATACACTTAACATAAAAGACGACTAACAACATGAATAAGTGGAAACTAATTACAAGAATCTAATATAACCCATAATAGAAATTTTACAACACTTAAATACAACGCTGAATTTGTTTAAACAAGTCTGAAAGCCTTCTACTAACTGATGAGTTGCTGGGATAAGCCCCAAGCTCACTCCCAAAGTCTGAAACTGAAATGTAATAAAATGAGAAACATAAGCCGCGTCCTAGGATGATTAGGACTTACCGCTAGCAGTTGGGAGAGAGAGAAGTATATCTAGTCACATGGCTGGACCTAGAGACCTGAATCTATATTATAAGACGATATAGAACAAGAGGTGTGCGGTCAGTACTTGGAATGTACTGAGTATGCAGGAACGTAAGTAAACTAACTCATAATATATATACAGGAAGGAAGTAGTGCAAAGACACATCAACGGTGATGCAACTGAATGAGATACAACAACCTTATATGAGATTAACATATTCACATCATTATAAATACATTACAAGGACATGCATTATTATAAGATCGACTAATGTGCATAAGTAATAATTGGAGAATAGTACAGAGGTGCGATGCTGTGACTGCTATCAAGAGGGTCCCTAACTATTAAAAGGAAACATTCTTACTAGCTAGAATCCCTCACTTCCAAAGGGAGAGAATGCCCTGATATAGAGAACCACTGACTAGCTAGAGATGTTAGTCCTGACTGAATAAGGAGAAACATACATGGTTAGTAGTTAGGGATGTGAGTCCCGACTGACTAGGGAAATTCTCTTGCTAACATGAATCCCGACTGACTAGGGAAACATTCTTGCTAACGAGAATCCCGACTGACTAAGGAAACATTCTTGCTAACAAGAATCCCGACTGACTAGGGAAACATTCTTGCTAACGAGAATCCCGACTGACTAGGGAAACATTCTTGCTAATGAGGATCCCGACTAAGTAACGCTAATCTAAATTGCAACAGCTAATCAGAGACAAGGTCATTTACTGATTTTCATGATACAATATTCTTATCAACAGGATGGGGGCTACTTTCTAATACCATCAAGCCCAAAAATTGCAGTATCATTCTCATGCGTTATCTCCATAATCCACCTCATCATGGAGCCAAATCAATAATTACCTCAAGAATCTTATGCTAACGAGCATTCTATAGATTCACATTATGCATATATTGTCATGACATTCCAAATTCATCTCATTCAACATGTAGCATAGAGTCATGCATGATTAATAGATTCAACACATACTTCATCAAAGATGCATGGCTTCATTTATTTAGATTTATTAACAACTTGAATATTTAACTCATACCTCCTTATCATCTCACATTTATCACAAATCACTTCTTTTATGAACTTTCCATCCATGGGCGTTTTAGATTCCAAGATTTTATACAACAATTTTATTAAGGAAAAACAATTTAGAATCCGCCTAAGCTTCATAATCCATCAATATAAAAACAATCCAATCATATACAATCAATTAAATAAAAAACGTGATGAAGATGCATAATTCACTTTCAAACTCTCAAGCCCACAAGCTCCAACTCATCCCAACATGGTTATTAATGTCATAATTAGGTCATTAGGGTTAATCATACCATATTTCCACAATTCCATCATGTTCACAAATTACTACGATAATCAAGTAAGACATATACAAAAACCATTCAATACTCAAGCGAATTTATGAAGAACATATTATATTCGCATTCCGAACATGTAATCCACATTCCAAAGCAACCCCTTAATAATAATCCAATTAAATTCATAATTGCAGTAGATATTAGCATTTAAGAGAAATAAAGGAGAGTCTACCCCTTTTACAAATCCTATATCATGCTTTTCTAGTTTTATCGAAATCGGGTATTTACTAAAAATATTTTTGGGACACAAGGATAGAAGAGAATCCTTGTTGAAAGACCCGCATACCTGGTAGAATAAATTCCAACTCAAAATCTTCCTTGAAGCCTTGATGAACACCTTGATGAAACCCTTGAATCTTTGAGAAGAGAGAAAAAGAAGGAGAGTTGAGAAAATGAGGGTTAGGCATGAAAAACCCGTTAAAAACATGCAAGGTAGAGCCCAAAATGACGTCACTTTAAATATGGAAACGTGAGATTTTACCAAATTGCCCCTGAGAAAAATCTAAAAATTGCCCGAACTAATGCCACAACTCACCCGACAAGTCGTTGTCCCACCCAACGACTCGTTAGGTCCACTCGTCAGGTATACAGGAAATTATTGATCCTTCAGGCCACGACCAACGTAACAACTCGTCACCACACCCAACAATTCGTCTTGCCCTTTCATTAAGTACAGTGGAAATTTCTTTAAAACCAAAGCTTCTCTCCCCCTAACAACTGATATGACGAGTCATCACCTCACCTAATGACTCGTCACATCCTTCCATCAACTACACTAACTTCTTAACTGATGTTACCACCCGACGACCATCATAACGAGTCATTGCCACACCTAACGACTCGTTATGTCCATCCGCTACTCACTCTGCCTAAGGCTCCCTAGCCTCTACCCAATGACCAACCTAACGAGTCGTTTACAGGCCAAACGACTCGTTAGGTCGTCCGTTGCCACTGGTCCAGATCACATCCCTTGACTGTTTCCCCACGGGACAGACCACGACTTGTTGGGTCACTTAACAAATCGTTCTCTGACTCGTTCTGTGGAAAATTTCTACTGGTTTTTTCTGCTGAGCTTCTTCTAACTCCGGGATCTAATCTCTAAGACTTTTGGGGTGTTATATTCTCCCTGACCATTTCGCTGAACTTTTCTACGACTGATCAGTATGATACGTACTAGGATAATATGATTCATGACATGATGTCGTGGTTTCTCCAATATCATTCACTGTACTTTTCCATCCTCCTATTACGAGTCTAGGTATGATCCGTATCTCAATTGTACAAGTCATATTGTGACTCGTACGGAGATATTTTTCTCAATTTTCTGCAGGATCAAGTTTTAGATCTAAAGACTAGTCTTAGGATGTTTTGGGGTGTAACACTAAGTTTCTAAACTCCATGTATGCCTAATGTAGTATCCTTAAGTTGTGAAAGACGGAGAAATACTGGACGTATCATCACAGGGATAGAGCTAAAGTGAGAAGATAATAGACAAACGATGTTAAGCCACTTATTGTAATTCTAAACTCATCTCAATTGGGTGGATAGAAATTTGATGACACGATGTGAGTAAAGATAGAAATTTGATGATGCAATATGAGTAAACTTCTATGACGAAATCATATTGTTAAGGTGATATAGGAAGTGGATAAGAAAAAGAATAAGAGTATGAGTTATATAGTAATAGCCTTAGAGGCGGGAGAAAACTAAGAGATATCTTGGACAAAAATCTTAACATGATTTGTAGAACCCATGAATGCATCCCATCAGAGAAGTGCGACAGGAACGAATATATTGATATCACTTCTAAGCAGGGTAATACAATCATAGACCAGTAAGGCAGATTGTCTTTTATCAAGTAAATATGTAAGAAGGTTCCTAGCTATGCTCATTGCAAGAGATGCATGAAGTAAAGGAAAAAAAATAAGAAAATGATCATTTGGGACTCTATTTAGAGAAGAGGTCCGCATACTTAAAACACCAACTTTGGACTAAGAGGGAGATGGTAAAGTACCCAAACATGTCACATATCCCAGGTAGTGAAGGACTCCAAAGAGAAATGTAATGATAATGAACTATTCTCATTCTAATGAAATCCCAGTACTTTGTCAAGATGACACTCTAATGATATTTTATATATTCATGTCTGTTTCACTCCAGCACAATCGCAAGAGTACATGGTCGTACAAGTAATACAGTGGCCCTTTTTAAGAGCCAGATGTCGAACTTATAGGGACTGGACCAATTCAGCAAATTACGAAGTTCAAGTTTAAGATTAACCTTCACAAGTGTTGATTATAAAAGTTTTTGGTAAATTATAATTAAGTTTTGGGGAGGTCAAAAAACAATCTGGAAACAATATAAGAATCAACTAGAGCTAAGGGCCGGATAATCATGCAATGCTACACTTTGTAATGGTTCATGTATGAAATTATCAATTGTTGTCTCACATAGTTTGAAAATGCGATGTTCATGGTCTCTCGAGCCTCTAAACACGACAAACTAGCTTTACAACTACATCGTTGGGCGGGGATGTGACATCCTAGTTCGTGGGCAATTCAACTACATGGATGTGGTTTATGGGGTTTGTGCTCTTGATTAGGGACTTTCGTACCTCTAATCATTTAACCTAACTTAGCTTCACAACTATTTCTATGCGTGGTGGAGTGAAAATTCTAAGCCAGTGTCTTGCTAACATCCCGTTTTATCAACCAAGCAAGACGAATTAGATATAATTTCTATCCTAATCACGAATCCTATCGTAAGATAAGAACTTCCTCCCTACATTCTCTTTCTCTAGCCTAGGGTTACTCTCTCAAGCTTTTACCTAGCTTAACATGTATGTTTTCATGGTGATCAAGCATAAAAACAACCATAATAAAGAATGTAAGACAAAACAACAATTAAGAACTCAAACCAAAAAAATTCATGCATTACAATCATATCACGTGGCCTCAACCCTCGAGGAAGGGTTTTAGCCACTCATGTTCATACAATAACTCAAAAACATCGTTAAAGTAGTGTACTTACAAGAATAGGTAAAAGAGAAAGTAAAATTAGTGAACCCTAGGTGAGTTTTTCACTTCTCCCTTCGCTCCTCTACGGTTTCCAGAAAATATTTCGTGACCAAAAATGATTTTAGGAACTAAGGGTTGAATTTATAGTAAATGAGATTTTGCAATTTTTTTTCCTGTCATAGAATGGCTCTGTAGCAAGGACGTGAACGCGCCAATTTTCCTCCATGCCACAGAGGTAACACGGAAGCCCACTGGAAATTGCATTTGAATGTTTCTTGATCGAGGTATGGCGCGACAGTCGGCGTGGCATGGCGCTGATCCTTCGCAATGGCAAGCGTGACACGGCCTGCGGCGCGCAGCAGTGCCTAGCGTGGCATGGACACTCGCGCACAAGCGCCTTGGAGGGATGATCTCGCGCGCATGGCCTTGGTGTGGCACGACGCTGGGCGCGGCACACGCACAGCGTGGCACGTTGCCTAGCGCGGCCAGCCTTGCTATGGCATGTTTTCTTGCCATCCATTGCCATTCACTCTCAACTTCATTCCTTCACTTCACCCATCATTATTTAGTCCTTCATATGCATTTTTCACCTTCAAAACAAGGACTAATCACGTTGGTTAGTGCATACCCAAATTTACACAAAATCGCATAAAAATGTAAGTGTATAATTAGACAAACATGACTAAATTAAGCTATAAAATAGCACTGGGCAAGTAATTATGCCCAAGATCACTACCCCACACTTAAAGCATTTTTCGTTCTCGAACAACTCTATTACATCTCATGCACATGAAGACTCAA
The DNA here is from genome assembly GCA_035772735.1 of Datura wrightii. Lineage (NCBI taxonomy): Eukaryota > Viridiplantae > Streptophyta > Magnoliopsida > Solanales > Solanaceae > Datura > Datura wrightii. The sequence goes on from JASDFA010000018.1 coordinate 155,632,099, forward strand.
ACATAGCTAATTGAAGCAAGACAATTCAAGCTACGACTAGAACGATTGTTTTTAGATAGCAAGGTAAAAATATAGCATGCACGGTGTAACCATCCAAAGCAAATATGACTATGTTAATACTTCCTAACCTCAAGAATCGACCCTGGATCTCAACAAACTCATGGGAATCAACCGATTAAGAAATCCGACATGAATTTTATCCTTCATTAAACATGTGCCCTCACAACAAGAGAGTTACCCATTTTTACTCACAAATTTTCAAATTATAACGTGTATGGGTGTATGGATAAGAATTAATCTCACTCTCATAAAGAATTCACATGCCACGTGTATTGACCCATAAGCTTGCCCTTAGTGTTTTACCCACTAATTTAAGAATGATAGAAAGTAAGATCAAGTAGGACTTATCGGGTTGTAATGTAAATTAAGGGCGGGTAGGTACTATTATGGCTAATAATAGTGACTATCTTCCCTAAGCGCTTTTAATACACCACACTCTCCTTAAGAACTTCACCCCTCTTACTTCACCTTTATACTTTTCTACTCCTATTTTATTCTTTTGTTTCCCCATTTCTTTATGCACACTTAACTTATTAGTAAGGAGTACGTAAGCAACTTTTCCCTTTGATTTTTCTTTTTCGCTATTTTCTTCTTTTACTCCTTACTAACTCTTATTCATTTTTAAACAAGTGCACTCTAGTCTTCTCTTCCACTCCCAAAACTACTATTTTCCTTCTTCTTTCACTTTTCACGCCTTAACTTCTTTTGAAAATTCACATAAGTGCTTAGGAGTTTTGGATCAAATTCAAGGCTAATGAAAAGAAAGGATTAAGCTCATTTTGTGGCTAGCAAAGAATAGGCTAAAGGCTCAATAAGGCTAAGTAAGATCAGACATTCAAGGTAGGTAAAGCGAGGGATAAAAATTAGGCTCATTCAAAGAAATGCCTAAACCATCTCTTACAATCTACATCCTTCATTTTGTTTTGTATACACACCAGGCACGTTCTAGACACTATACAACAGCATGGAATATTCAAATACCTTACACTCACAGCACATGCTCAATTTAAGACAAATTCAGCAGACTGTTATCTCAGCTAATCACAAGAATTCAAAATTAAGCTTTAAGCATATAGAGTCACATTCAAGAGCCTAGGTGTTCCAAACAGAGTTATACAACTTCTTACATGCTTCAACACAAACCACAATTGCATCTCACTAACCACAATTGCATCTCACAATCATGTATAACACATAACAAGAACATTAAGCCATCAATTAGCTAGGGGTTCAAAAACCAAAACCTATTGACTAATTTTCCCTCAAGACGGTCGTCATCCATCCATCATCAGGAATAGTCCCTAATTATGAGTAAAAACAACATGTACAAACAAAGAAATTTTTTATTCTTCGGTTCAAAGTGCCCCCCGTCGGAAAAGAACCAAAAAGAAAAATCAACGGGTGGGGAATCATGCTCAACTCAGAAATTTTCCCTCAACCAATACCTATCAAGAACTAAATTCACCCGAAATCATTAAGCAAAAAATTTTGAAATTTCCCTCCCCCACACTTGAATCATGCTATGTCCCCAAAGCATCTCATTAAAATTCAAAAAGGGTGAGAAATGCTCCTGGGGCGTCTACGCCTAGCTAACTACATGTTTTTCTTCATTTTTGAACAAGTGGGTATTTGACCCCACACTTTCCCTCTTTCATGCTTCTTAGCTTCCTCCTCCAGGGGTACTCAGACTTCCCCTCCATCTGTGCTTAATTCTCCACCCAAAACAACAACAAGATGAAAATAAACAAAATCAACACAAATGAAAAAAATTTAAATTGTACCTGTGGTACCCTTGGGTTGCCTCCCAAGCATCGCCTAATTTTACGTCGCGGCACGACATGGACTATCCTTCTTAGGACATCCTCATACCCGTGTTACCTTTCGAGAACCATCTTATTCTCTTATTTTTAGAGGGAACAATCGCCACTCTGTCCCTCTCTTCCTCCAACTCCTTCTCTAACGGAAGCCCTCTATCAGATTCGGGCTAAAAAGTAATCATCTGCTGTGGCCGTGGACCTATGGAATCTGCCACCCCACCCTTAGCCTCTGATAACACACTAACCTTACAAAGATCTCTATAATGTGTAGGTGGGTTAATCTCTTGGTAGACTCGAAAGAGTTCTTCTTCATCATTGACCCTCATTTTTAGGGTCCCTGCTCTTACATTAATAATTGCTCCTCCAGTGGCCAAGAATGGCCATCCCAAGATCAGGGGTACCTTGTCATCAACTTTAAAATCCAATATAATGAAATCAGCAGGTATAGTGAACTTATCCACTTTGATGAGAAGGTCCTGGATTATTCCATCTGGTGCCACTTGCAACTTGTCTGCCAGCTGCAGCATCTTTGTGTTGGTCTCGGTTGACCCAATCCCAAGGTGTTAAACAAAGATAGGGGCATTAGATTAACTGCTGCCCCTAAATCACACAGAGCTCTTATCACCTCACCTATACCAGTTTGTGTGGGAAGGGTAAAACTCCCTGGGTCTTTGAGCTTTTTAGGTATCTTGCTCATTACCCTGTTGCTGCACTCCTCAGTTAGTGCTACTGTCTGAACATCCACCAATCTGATTTTGTTGGCCACCACATCTTTCAAGTACATAGCATACTTGTGCATTCCCTGCAAAACATCAAGAAAAGGCAAATTTATGTGAAGTTCTTTGAAAATATCAAAGAACTTTCTAAAGCATTCCCCCTCCTTGTTCTTTTTGAGTCTTTGCAGAAATGGTGGTGAAGGTCTCTGTGCTGGCTGCAATGATGATTGTGCATTTTTTTGCACAACACTCTGATTCTCTCCCTTGTCAGTGGATGGTCCCTTCCTAGCCAACTCCGGTTGCACCTCATTTCTCCTCTCTTTCTATGGTGCATCAACCAATTGCTTGCCACTCCTCAAACTGATGGCGTTGACCTGTCGGGGGTTCGTGTCTGTGTCACTGGGTAATCCTTCTTGCGGTCTAGTGTAGTGAGCAGCGGCTATTTGACCTATCTGCTTCTCTAGATTATGGGTGGCCAACTGCTGATTTTTCAAATCTAATGCCATCCTCGCCTGATTCTCTACTAATTGGGTCTGTGTCTCCATAATGTTCTGCAATGTCTCCTCAATATTGCTACTCAACTGGCCACCATTCTGCCTGTTCTGCTGCTGATACTGCTGCTACTAAGGTTGCTGGTAGCTTTGACTTTGATTTCCACCCCAAGAAAAATTCGGGTGGCTCTGCCAATTCTTGTTGTAATTATTCCCCAAATTTTGATTATTTCTCTAAACATTCCCAACAAAATTGACCGATTCAAGATTGGCCCCGCAGGATTCTACATTGTGTCCATTATTTCCGTAGATTTCACACAAACTAGGAGCTTGCTTAACTGCATTTACCTGTCCCTGCTGTTGGTTCATACTCAGTTTATTGAACTGAGTCATCATCTGATGCTAAAATGATGCTAGCTGTGTAGCCAAGGCATTTAAACCATCCACCTCTATCAGCCCCACTGTTCTCTTTCCTGCCCCTCTCGATGACTCGCTGTGCCACTCTGGATTTCCCTGAGCAATCCTGTTTAACAAAGTGTACAGCTCATCATAAGTCTTCCCTAATTCTTGCCCACCCGATGCAGAGTCTAGTAAAATTTTTGTGTATGGGTCTTGAATTTCCAAAAATATATGGGCTAGCACTTCATTGGACTGCTGATGATGGGGGCAATCTCTCAATAATGCCTTGAATCTCTCCCAATCCAAATACAAGTTCTCCTCCGGCCTCTGCTTGAATCTTAATATTTCACTCCTAAGTTTGGCAGTCTTGCGTGAAGGGAAGAATCTGATGAGGAACTTCTTTGCCAAATCGTCCCAAGAAGTTATGGAATTTGGTGGCTCAATTTCAACCACCTCTTTTCTTCTCCCAACAATGAGAATGGGAAGAGGGTAAGTTGGACATAATCTGTGGACACTCCGGCGGGGACGAACGTGTCACTAATCTCAAGGAAGTTCTGTAAGTGCTGCTGTGGGTCCTCATGAGTCATCCCAGTGAACTGGCCACTAGAATGTAACAGCTGCACCATATTCTGTTTCAATTCAAAGTTCCCTCCAGGTTCTGATTTGCGGATACTAGAGGTCATATTTGTGGTAGTGGGATCGCCACTTTGCAAATTGGTCGGGCTACCATTCTTTCAAGTAACAACTTCGCTTGCCCTACTAGTAGGTGTTGTTGTCACCTTTCCTAAAGTCTCTTTAGCTTTTGCCATAGAGCTTCCCTCCTGTGTAAATGAAGTTGACGTTCAGGTTCAAGCAACGGTTCAACTAGCTCTCTATTCCTTGCTAGCTCTGCAAGGACAACCTGTCACCTGCAATATATCAGACTAAGACCAAGTTTCTCAACACTTATGGAAATTAAAAATCACACAAAAACAGAAAACTTTACTAAAATTCGCCAGTTCCTCGACAACGGCGCCAAAAACTTGTTGCGCTCCAGCGCACTCGCAAGCGTACGCGGTCGTACAAGTAATATAGTGGCCCTTTTTAAGAGCCGGATGTCAAACCCACAGGGACTGGACCAATTTAGCAAATTATGAAGTTCAAGTGTAATATTAACCTTCACAAGTGTTGATTATATAAGTTTTTGGTAAATTATAATTAAGTTTTAGGGTGGTCACAAAACAATCTAGAAACAGTACAAGAAGCAACTAGAGCTAAGGCCGGAAATCATGCAATGCTACACTTTGTAATGGTTCACGTATGAAATTATCAATTGTTGTCTCACGTAGTTGGAAAATGCGATGTTCATGGTCTCTCAAGCCTCTAAACATGACAAACTAGCTTCACAACTACATCGTTGAGAGGGGATATGACATCCTAGTTCGTGGGCAATTCAACTACATGGATGTGGTTTATGGGGTTTGTGCTCTTGATTAGGGACTTTTGTACCTCTAATCATTTAACCTAACTCAGCTTGACAACTACTTCTATGAGTGGTGGAGTGACAATTCTAAGCCAGTGTCTTTCTAACATCCCGTTTTATCAACCAAGCAAGGCGAATTAGGTATAATGTCTATCCTAATTACGAATCCTATCGTAAGATAAGAACTTGCTCCTTACATTCTCTTGTTATAGCCTAGGGTTACTCTCTCAAGCTTTTACCTAGCTTAACATGTATGTTTTCATGGTGATCAAGCATAAAAACAACCATAATAAAGAATGTAAGACAAAACAACAATTAAGAACTCAAACCAAAACAAATTCATGCATTACAATCATATCACGTGGCCTCAAAGCTAGTGGACCCTAGATGAGTTCTTCACTTCTCCCTTCGCTCCTCTACGATTTCCAAAAAATATTTTGTGACCAAAAATGATTTTAGGAACTAAGAGTTGAATTTATAGTAAATGGGATTTTGCAATTTTTTTTTCCTGTCATGGAATGGCTGCGTAGCACAGAGGTGAACGCGCCAATTTTCCTCCATGCCACGGAGGTAATGCGGAAGCCCACTGGAAATTGCATTTGAATGTTACTTGGTCGAGGCATGGCACGACAGCCGGCGTGGCACGACGCTGATCCTGCACAATGGCAAGCGTGACACGACCTGCGGTGCACAACAGTGCCTAGAGTGGCATGGACTCTCGCGCTCAGGCGCCTTGGAGGGATGATCTCGCGCGCATGGCCATGGCATGGCACGACGCTGGGCGCGACACACGCACAGCGCGGCACGCTGCCTAGCGCAACCAGCCTTGCCATGGCATGTTTTCTTGTCATCCATTGCCATTCACTCTCAACTTCATTCCTTCACTTCACCCATCATTATTTAGTCCTTCATATGCATTTTTCACCTACAAAACTAGAACTAATCACGTTGGTTTGTTCATACCCAAATTTACACAAAATCGTATAAGAATGTAAGTGTATAATTAGACAAACATGACTAAATTAAGATATAAAATAGCACTTGCGCACGTAATTATGCCCAAGATAAATGTCATGTATATTCCTACATACTTACAAATTATTTTCATGATCATGGTGCCCATGGAAACATCGGGATGTGAACCATAAGGAAATAGGAGTTCATACAGTGCTACAACCTCTTTTAGAAAGATTTACAAACCTATATTGGAATTAAGAACAAGGTTTTCAATTTCCCCTTTTTGTGAAACTATGTCCTACATATGCTCCAAATGATTCTCTATTCATACCTCGTACAATTGGTGTACAAAGTACTCATGCGTATGGTTCTTTCAATAATGAGTTCCAGTCAGGATGATGAGGTTATTATGAGATTCAGGGTGTTGGACAATATTCCACTTGTTCCTTATGAGTATGCCCTAAAAGGTGGCACTCTATTCATGCCCTATGTTTATGATCAAGACTTAGACCTCTAGTCGTATTTCATGAGGTTCATTCTTATGCTCTATTCCTCTGATGAATCTCACTTGTGATGCAATATATAATAGATTGGAGAGGGTGGACATTCCCTTTTGTTGGCAATAATAGATATGCTTGTTCTATAAAAAGTCAAAGCATGCGAGAAGTGAAGAAAGTTAGGCATTAATTATATGTAGTGATTGGATGGAAGTATTGCACATCTCCTCATATGGGTTGGTATGGTTGTTAACAGTAAGGAAATAGTAGAAGACGGGGAAGTTTTTGGGATGGTCTTAGCAATAAGGGATTAATGAAATATATGTAGCGATAGGCTTAAATATTGTAGATGAATATGTGAATTCTTGCATCTGCGACTACTTCATGAAGTTTGAGGTAGTTTGAATGTTGTGATGAGAATAAATAAAGTTTTGGGATGACCCTAGACGCAAAAATATCTTGTTGAACATTGGAAAAACCTAATAACCTAATCAATTATTGATGGACCCAAGAAGTAGTGTTCTTGAAAGTTCTATGGGAAAATCAAGGTGTTGAAGAGGCTACATAGCAAGCCAAGAAAGAAATGAGAGCGAATTATCGCCATTTGTTACTTGATCTAGAAGAAAGTTCTTAATGATGATGTTCCAATCTATCCTATGTCTAGTGCACACATGATCCATGATTATGTCATTCAGATGAAATGAAGCTTATGTACAATGCTATGTCGGTCAAGTCCTACAAATCCATGACCAATGGTCAATATGCTCTGGCTATGTTAATGTTTCAACTCGAACGCTTCTTATATTTATGCCTATAGTCCTTATTCCGTTAATGTCATATGTTACAAGTATGATTATAATGATGATAGTGGTGAGAGGTATTACTTTTATGATCCCACGAATTCATGTCCCATGTTATGCTACTCATAATCCACAAGCTCATGTCTTATGATATGCTCTCCATGTTTGAGAGAACCCTTACTTTGACATGTCCTTTCCAAGGTTAAATATCCCATGTGACTGGTGCCTACGACTCCTTTCTAAGAACGTTATGAAATTCCTTATGGTGATGATGCCGATGATAATGAATAAAAACAAAGTTAAGTTATAAGGAGGATTTCTTTAATCATTTAAGAGGCAAATGAGGGACTAGTATGATTTCTACATATCCCTTCATGTTAATGCAAGGTTTAATGCTCTGTGAGGCTATGATGATATTTCTGGTTAGCTCACACAAGTTTGAGAAATTTGGAATAGTACAATTTATAAAGGAAACTCTGCCAAAATATTTGAAATGTTCCAGAGTTAGAATCTATTAGTGCCTGTAACCATCATTTGAGGACGAATGATCCCAAAGGGGAGAAATTGTAACACCTCGTACCATCATACTAAGATTTAAACCATTTTATGTATGTGGGTAAGACTGACCCAGAAAATTTTTGATGAATATTAAGTGTTTGGAGGAGTCAATCATGAGCTATAATGTGTTAAGGAAGTTTTAAGTTGGTAAGACATTGAAAGGGGTCGATTGTTGTGACTTTTGCCAAGAGCGGGTAAGAGCACGGACCATACCTAAACCATAAATTAGATGTGAGACTTGGAAACTACTATTCCTAGCCATGAAGATATATAAATATCATACATTGGAAGTACGGGCTGAATGTTGACCGTATGTGAGAAGGGAAGCATGTACAAAGAGAAGAGTGAAGAGTATGTGAGGTTTATGAATAAAGGTCAACTTTAAACGACCATAAATCCCTATTTTAAAGTATTTTTTTGTGATTCAACTCATAAAATTGAAGAACTTTGAATATTCACTCCAATGCACCTAACCTTGCATCAATCGGAGTTTGGAGTAAAAGGTTATAGGCATTTTACTGAAGCACTGTCAAGCTATTGGTGTTGAGGTCAAAACTCATGGGATGGTGCTAGGAAGCCATGAGTTCATGTGATGATGACCCATGGGTTAGGTTTATGGGACAATTTTGGTGTTGAGGATGGATGTGTTATTTTGGTTGAACTTGAAATTGTTATGCATGTTTTTAAGGGGCAGTAGAAAGAGGCGGGTGTTAGTACACCCCACCCATAGGAGGATCAAATATCCTACGCCCTATGGGTGTTTGATAAGATGCTTCTATGACTTGAAATTCATCGTTAAGGTGTTGATTGTAGTTCATATCCATATAATTCCTGTAGATTGACATCACAAAGGGATTGTTGCTTCGGTGATTATTAGAAGGCCAAGGATAAGGTATGTAAGGCTATCTCTATGTGTGGGAACCTTATTGTTCTTCTTCGTGTTGCATTATTCATGCCTTTGAGCTTTTCCTTCGTGTATGAGTTAGAGTTATGATGAAAATATGATTCCTTGATCTTATTGATTCTTATGAAATCCTAGACCTGCCTATGATGTTTCTAAGCCTCTATGATACATCCTTTCCATGAATTTATGATTCTCTGCACAAAATTATGAAAGTATGAAAGATATGAAATTCCTTCAAAGTTAGAGTTTGATGATTTCCTTTACGGATTTATTTACGAAATTCTCCTTCTTCTTGAGTTGTTACAGTTAAGGTAAAAAATGTTATGTCTATGATGAATGGTTGCAATACTCTATGAGTTCCTATTTTATGACCATTATTAATAACTCCATAAGTCTCTATGTATGTCTATGATCCTTCTGATCCTTCTATGAGTTCCATAAGTCCTCTTATAAAAAACATCAATTTTACAAACTACGATTTTTTCTCTAAAAGAGATGTTTCAATGATTTTATGAATTATGATTTTTCTTCTACAAGAGCAATTTTAGTGACTTTATGAACTATGATTTTTCCTCTAAAAGAGAAGTTTTGATGATTTTTATGAAGAATGACTATGACATGAAGATTTATGAATTTAAAGGTCTTATGACATTGATAAACTATGATTATGATACGATTATAACTTATTATGATAAGCTTGACTGCTTAATTATGATTTCAAGTAAATCACTTTATGAAATAAAAAGGGGAGTAGTATTATTAACAGAGAAGACTTCTTGCCTAAAACTACATATGCCAACGTAGGTTATGGATCATTTTTATTGGTTTGGGTGACTCCTTATGTGCCCCTGGTACGGGCTTTTATGGGTCCTTGCTATCAAACTATGTTATGATGTCTCATACCCTGCCATAGTATGTGATGGCTTTGCTGATGGGGCTGAGATTAGACTCCATATTTGCATGGTCAGTTATGTCGGTTACGTTAAGAACCTCCAAAACATGAAGTAATGAACGATGATGTAAAATTTTAATATTTTTTTTCAAAATTCAACCTATTGATTCCATATTCTTGACTTCCTTCATATTATGTCTATATTGTTGGTTTTCCTGTCTATTATCAACTATGTTATGTTTCATTTAGCCATTTTACATACAGTACGATCGTATGTACTGACGTTCCTTCTGCAGGGGTCACTGCATTGTTTTATAATGCAGACTTAGGTTCTCAGACTTACAATCGAGCAGCAAGCTAGAAGTCTCTCTATTTCACTAATGGTGAGCCCAACTTATTTTGAGGTTAACTACTTCACTCAACTTTAGTAGCTTTTTGCTATAAGGTATGGGTGCCTTGTCCCTGAAACACCCTAGGAATGAGTGCCTGAAAATAAATTTATCAAACAAAATTTTTGTTTTTATATTACACATAAGTAAAACAACAAGGAAATAAAGTTTCCTGTGAAAATTTAGCCTCGAGTGTCAAGTCTGGTCAGCTGGATAGCCACGCGCCTAGACGCATGCCAGCAGGGAGCTGCACGACACGCAGGCAGCCCGGTGCATTGAGTTGCACAACGCGCAAGCAGGTAGGCGCAGTGAATGGCGTGCCACGCTAGTCCACAACTGACTTAGCAGTGTCCACTTCTATTTAAATAACTTTTGATCCCTAATTAATTTAAAACCCATTCTTTTAAAACCTCTAGATCTCTTCGAAGGCAATCCATGGAAGATCATATTTCTAGGCTTAAAGGTTAGTATCCAAGCTTCCAACACCAATTAAAGTTGTTATCTTGTAAGTAGTCGTTGTGAGGTTCATCAAACTTTTCTTAGCTTTAATAGTTGAGGCTTTGCTGGGATTTTTCCAAGGGAAATAAGTGTGTTTGCCATCCCTTTATGGTATTCCTTCATCTAGAGGAAGGTAAGAGACTTCTACACCCCTCTCTACTACTAAAATTGGAAGTTATGCGATATTTATCAAACGACTATCGATATTAAAACTTTTCTTTGTTTGTTGATTCGTGGACTATTTTAGATGTCTTATAAATGGTAAAACATTGGGGCTTTGGGAAGTGATTGTTGGTTGAAGGATTTATTGAGGAAGGTGGAGTTATCGAGTCGTTTCCAAGGTAGGTTAAGGCTGTACTTCCTTCGGAAAGTTTTCTCTCATCGTATAGTCAATACGACTTGTGCTTTTTGTAGTAGTACTCATGGTTATGTGCTTTATAGTTAGCTGCTGCGAATTGAATCTATGATTAGAGTACATATCCCTTGTCAGGATTGGCCATGCCTAGCTTTGCCATTTGTTAGAATCAACTTAGAGGCTACTCAGTTGTATCATTGTTGCCTAGATTGGCTAGTGATGTTTTGCTGCCTTACCAATGCCGTAGAGGCTTGTGGTTAGCCATTGAGCATGTCTTGCTAAATTGGGTAGCATAAGATGTAGCTTGACAACGTAATTTCCTGTTCACGACTCCTAGACTTGATAAAGCTTGCCTACGGGCCATTAGTATGCTTTGATGCCCACAGAGCTAGAATCTTAGTGTCAAAATTCTACCTTTGGGTTAGTAGTCGTTGAGGCTGCTTGTAAGGCTATTGCGGTTGGCCGCTTAGAGTCATATCTTGTTATTATGTAATGCCCCAAAACCCCTAAGATTAGACCCGGGAGTTGAATCGGAGAAAATAGAGTTTTACACCAAGTCACAGGACGAGTCATCCAGTGACTCGTGGGGTGCACCATGAGTCGTTGAGTCACTGTGAGGAGGAGTTTGGACTAGGTTGAAATTTTGAGCGGGTGGGACCATAAGTCGTGGTCACCACCATGAGTCGTGGTCACCACCACGACTCGTCAGGTAGTCCGTGGTCAGGGGTTGACTGAAGGTTGAAGAATTTGGGCAGTGCATCTAACGACCAGTCACCACGAATCATCGGGCATACCACGAGTCGTTGTGTTCCTTGTGGTGACCAGTGTTGACAAATTCTAGTGAAGGCAAGGAGAAGCAGGCCACGAGTCGTGGTCTAGGGCACGAATCATCCAGTCCCTCATGGGGACTGGCAGTGTGCAATTTCTTGCAAAATTATTAAGGGCTTTTCCATAATTCCTAAGTTCCTAAGGAATATACTACGTCATTTAAGCTCAGAATGGTGTGTTTTAAGAGGGGAAAGTTCATTCTAAGCCTATTCTCTTCCATGCATGCAAGTGTAGAAGCTCCTAAGGGTGATCAATCTTAGATTCCTCAAGTTCTTCCCCAATTTTCATTGGGCAATCAAGAGAGATGTGAAATCAGATTCTTCTAGGTATGTAAGATTATGAATGGGTGTATCCATCCACATCCATTCCTAATCCCACTTCAATTCATGAAATTCTAGTGGATGAATCTATGAGGTTTGAACCCAACATGTGAATTCTCTAAGTATCAATCATGGGTATGATCTAAGCATGTTTCTAATGTTGAATTGTGATTCATGGGAATATTTTACAATATTTTCAATTACAAATTATGTTTGCAAGTCTTACTAATCATGATGCCCATTCATGAAAGTTCATGAAAGTTGAGATCTATGATATATGTATTCCAGCATGATGAGATGTATATGAAAAAAATATGATTTTGAATTACCCATGTCTATGTTCATGTTTTCGAATGATCAAGCCTATGTCAAACATTTTTATATATTTGGCAAGCCCATATGATCAAGTATGTTTCATGATTTATCTAAATTTTATGTTATTAGCTTACCATATGTATTTTGGAGTCTAGACTCCCACTATTTTTGGATTGTGGTGTGGTTTTAGCCCAAGGCTCCTCATGTTATGATTTTAGATTTATGCATGTATGTTATAAGTCAGCTTCGTCACTAGACGATGGTTCAACTTCGTTGAAAAATGATGGAGAGCATATGCATGTTTTTGGGAGTAGTGTCTAGCACAAAGTAGGCTAAGGGTCAGTCAACCCCATGCCTCAGAACAATGCACCAATGTAGGAATGTTCAGATTATTTGGGACCTCTCTTGTGAGCTTCCCCTCCCCTCAAGGGGCCTTCAGCTTGATATCGATATCATGGTAGTGTTCTTAGCCCTAGCAAGGCTTTGGACGGCTCTGCTCACTTTAATGTGATAGTTGGGACCATGTATGCTCTATCGTGGTAATGTCGGTTATATGACGAGTCTCCCATTGCTCCTCATGATTTCAGTTATGCATGTTCATCAGTTATGTTATTATGTTTTCAGCAGATTTGACCCAATGTTCATTTTTATATATGATTATCAATTTTTAGCTTTAGGTCATTCAATTCAGTGATGATATTCAGTTATGTTCAGATCATGATTTTAGAAAATAGCATGCAAGCCTTGCTCTCAAAATCTTATCTTGATTATGTTTTCATGATATGCATGATTTATGATTTTACTTACTCAGCGGTTTTGGTTACCTTACATACTCGGTACATTCCACGTACTGACCGCATACTCTATGCTATATCATTTCATGATACAGGCTCGGATATTCAGGCACAGTCCCGTCATTAGCCAGATTTGCAGTATTAGCACTTTCTAGCCAGAGTTGGTGAGTCCTCATCTTTTTAGGGCCCTATTTTAAGTTGTATTTAGTATTCTCAGTTTCAAACTATAGTGAGTTATTTGGGGTCATGTCCATCAACTCGTTAGTAGTAGAGGCTTTTCAGACATAGTATGTATTTAGTATTCTACCTTGTGTTATGTATGTAGATGTTGTGATACTTCCAGAATTTTTCTTTATTATATATATAATAGACTTCTGCTTCATTTGGTTGATTTTAGATATCATGTTCATGCCATGGGTTGACTTGGAGCCTTTCGGGGTTCTTTGTCCCGTGTTTCGATCTGCGACTATGTTCGGGTCGTGCAAAACCTTGTATTAGAGCATTAGGTTTTGAAGTGTCCTGATCTTGGGCAGATTTATATGCCCAAGTGATACTCAAACGTATCATTTTTACCTTGTTTGTTGTGCAATGTGTATATAATATCATGTAATTGGTAATAAAATGCGAATTTATACTAACCAACATGATTAGCATTTGTTTTGCAGGTAAATGTGATTTTTAGGAGCTAAAATGCGTGTTGGAACTATGTCGGAGTTGGACTTGGATGCGAGCGTGGAAAAGACCTTGGAATGCATATTTTAGAGGGGCTCCGCGATGGAGCCGTGCCACGCTACCATCGCGGTAGCACACTGCCTGGACACAAATTAAAATGGCAATTTCCAGTGTGCCTGTGCGTCAGCTCCGTGGCACGGAGATAGGCCTCCGCGATGGCCTCCGTGCCACGTTGAGGTTGATTTACCGGACCTTGGAAATTCCAGTGAAGGTCCGCGTCCATGCCGTGTCATGGAGGCAGTGCTCCGCGTTGGCCTCCGTGACACGTTGCTTGTTATTTCGGGAAAAATTTCCCACTAGTATAAATAGCACACTTAGGTTTATTTTAATTAGTTTTTAGTTTTGAGACTGAGTTCAGAGGTGGAGAGCAGTAAAGTGGGTTAGTAGCAGTTGAAGATTGAAAAAGCTAAGGGATTTCTTCTCTTCTTTTCTTCTTTCTATCAATTGTACGTATGATTTACACTCATTTTAGGATGATCAATCCAAGAATGAGGGGCTAATTCTCTTTCTTGCTGAGGTTTTGAACATGTGTAATGAATTCTGATTTTCATTGATATGGTTTCTTCTTCTTCTTTAATGTTGTTCTATTAATTCTTGTTCTTTACTGCATTAGTGAATGGCCAACATTAATGTATATCTGAAAAGTCCAATTTCACTCGAAAGAGCAAGAAATTGGAAAGTTGTGAATTAATAGGGTATTGTTCTTAACTTGATTTGGGAAAATTGGGTTTTGATGTGCTTTCCTGATAGAAATATACTTGAAAGCCGTATTAGTCATTTTAGGAACCGGAATTGTAGTGCTAGGTCATAAATTGCATTTGATCACAGAAATGTAGACGGATGGTTTATGATTCTAAAATGAAATTAAATACGAGAGTTTTAATTTCTAGGCAAATGTTCTTGGCTAGCAACATGAAGAAGAGAATTAACCAAAATTATCATGATTATCAAGTTCATTACTTGTTCTTAACCTTGGCATGTTCATATCCATTGTCTGAATTCAAAAGTAAATAGTTGTAGTAATTGTAGTATATATAGTTTAGAAACAAAAACTCAAGTAACTCTTGGTTACATTGTTGTTGGCATAATTAGAAGTTGAATAGAAATATAGTAAATTAGGCAATTTTACATATCTTGAGCCTCCTTGGATCGATACTTGGCTACTTAGCCACTTTATTACTTGTTTGACCACGTGCACTTGCGTGTCGGTTTTTACCCGTAGCCCAAAGCACCGAGCAAGTTTTTGGTGCCGTTGCCGGGGAGGCTAGGCGATTTGTAAAATTGTGTTTAGTGTAAATTTATTGTATTTGTATTTTTATTTTCTTAAGAGTTAACAACTTGGTCTTAGCCTGTATTTTGCAGATTTTGTTTCTGTGAACACTGGCAAGGGACAAAGATCTGGTGGAATCTTACTTAGAGCCTGAGCGTGAGTTTCATAGTCAACGTAGAGAAGCTCTTCGGAAGAAGCTGCAGTTGCTTAAACAGTCTATGATGGAGCAACCAAATCCACCAGTTGTGCGGGCAGGTTTAGTGCCCGATGAAGCAGCAGCAAGGCCGGTTCGCGAGGTGGCAATCCCACACTCTAATAATGTACATTATAGCATCCGCAAACCAGAGCCAGGAGGGAGGTTTGAATTAAAGCAGAATATGGTGCAACTTTTGCACACAAGCGGGCAATTTACCAGTCTCCCTCACGAAGATCCACAACAACATCTCCAGAACTTTTTGGAGATAAGTGACACTTATATACCAGCTGGAGTGTCACCTGATTATGTTCGGCTCACCTTATTTCCATTTTCCTTACTTGGTGAAGCCAAGAGGTGGTTAAAAGCTGAACCACCCAACTCTATATCAACGTGGGATGATCTTGCACGGAAGTTTCTTATCAGATTTTTCCCTTCTGGTAAAACAGCCAGACTTACGAGTCAAATCCTAAGTTTTAAACAAAGGGAAGGGGAAAATCTATATCAAGCCTGGGAAAGATTCAAATCCATGTTGCGGGACTGTCCTCACCATCATCAGTCGAATGAGGTGTTTGTACACACTTTTATTGAGGGTTTGGAACCCCACACTAAAATTCTGTTAGATTCAGCAGCTGGAGGGCAAGCACTGGAGAAGACCTATGAGGAGCTGTACACTTTGCTCAACCGAATTTCACAAGGCAATCCAGAATGAAATGCAGATTCTTCAAGAGGTGGAGCAAGGAAAGCAGCGGGAGTGCTTGAAGTGGATGGATTCACAGCTATCGCTGCACAGATAGCTGCTTTGCAAAATCAGTTAAACAATCACTTCAGCAATATAAGTTTGAACCAGCCTTCAGCTTCAGTCAATGCAGTTCAACAGATGTGGTGTGAAGTGTGTGGTAGTAGTGAGCATTCAGCTGAATACTGTGGTGCAAATCCTGATTCTGTTAACTTTGTGGGCAATGCACAGAGAAATCAACAGCAGTTTGGTAGTGGCTACAACTCAAATTGGAGGAACCATCCGAATTTTTCGTGGGGTAGCAACAATCAACAAGGCCAAGGTTCAGGGCACGGTATGCACAGAAACCAAGGAGGGCAACAAAATTATCAAGCTCAATTCAGAAATCATAATGCCCCTCCTCCACCACCATCACCGACTATTGAGGAGATGTTCAAAACCATGATAGCTAATTAGGCACAATTGCAGGCTGACTATGTCAAATTGGCAGCCGAAGTGAAGAACAATCAATTGGCGACCAAGGCTCTTGAATATCAGTTTAGGCAGTTTGCGAGTGCCCAAAATACTAGACCCAGAGGAGGACTACCTAGCGACACGGATCCAAATCCGAAGCAGGTAAATGCAGTGACCACGAGGAGTGGTTTACAGTTGAAGGAGGTGGAACCAGAAAGACCGCCTCAAAAGTCAGGAGCAGCAGATGTTGAGGGAGAGCATATTTTAGATAAGGGGAAGACTAAAGAAGCTGAACCAGAAAGGCCTCCACCCCCGTTCCCTCAACGACTTAAGAAACACAAGGAGGAGGCGTGTTTCCAGAAATTCATGGAGGTACTTAAACAGGTACATGTTAACTTACCTCTTGTTGATGTCTTGCAGGGAGTGCCAAAATATGTGAAATATATTAAAGACATCGTGGCTAACAAAAGTCATTTGACTGAGTATGCCACGGTAGCTTTAACGGAGGAATGCACTTCCCGTATTCAAAATAGGTTGCCCACAAAACTGAAAGACCCTGGAAGTTTCACTATCCAGCTTACTATTGGGCAAAGTATCCGAGCACGTGGATTATGCGACTTGGGGGCAAGCATAAATCTGATGCCATCTTCGGTATTCAGAAAGTTAGGTCTAGGGAGTCCTAGACCTACAACGGTAATCTTGCAGCTAGCAGACAGGTCTTTAGCTAAGCCGGATGGCATTGTTGAGGATGTGTCAGTGCAAGTAGGCTCCCTCATTTTTCCGGTCGATTTTATTGTTCTGGACTTTGAACCAGATGCTGAAGTCCCATTTATTTTGGGACGACCCTTTTTGGCAACCGGAAAGGCATTAATTGATGTAGCTGCGGGTCAACTCACGATGCGAGCGCATGACAAGGTCGAAGTGTTCGACGTGTACAAGGTACCTAAGCTCCCGACTGTTTATAAGGAACTCTCGGTGATCAACATAATTGATCATGGGAATGCTAACGGATTGAGTGATTCCCGAGAGTTACTAGGTAGGCCACCGGATAAGGTTGAGAACTACTGGGGGGATGATCATGATCGGGACAAATCGTCCATCTCCCTAGTAGACAAATGAGCTTAAAGGACGTCGAGCCGCGACGGTAAACCAGGTGCTGCACGGGAGGCAACTCGTGAAAAAAAATATTTTCTTTCTTTCTTTTTAGTGTAAATAATTTTTATTTTTCTTTTCTTTTTCTTAACTAGGTTTAGATTTTCATTTTATTTAATATTTTTTATTTTTAGTTAGGGAAATCTATTAATTTAACCAATTTTTGTTTAGTGAGGTGATTTTTAGGTATAACGGAGGAAATATACATGGAATCGAGGAAATGAGGCGAGGTATGAAAAATTAAATTTATTGGTGAAACAGAGCACTGGCGCGTTGGCGCCGTGTCACGGAGGCAATGCTCCGCGTTGGCCTCCGTGACACGTTGAAGGCAAAATCTGGATTTTTCAAAAATCCAGTAAGCCAACGCGTTGGCTCCGTGTCACGGATGAGGGGCTCCGCGTTACCCTCCGTGACACGTTGCCCCTTATCCAGTGCCGGGTCACACCGGGTTTCCGGGTGATCCGCGTGTTTTCTTTAAATAAACCCCCGATTTCGCCCCTATTTTTCCCATTCCCTCTTCCCTCCGCGACCAAACACCCATTTCCCCCTCCCCAAGCAACGTGCCATGTTGATAGGCAAGGAAAAACGTCAAGTTTCTTCGGTTCTTCAATTCTAAGGTATGTTTTCATCGTCTAACTCAATTTTTTGGCGATTTTTGTCAAATTTGGGCATGTAAGGTGAGATATATCACCCTAGGTAGAAATTAACCATGATATTAAATTATTTTGTGATTGATTATGTTCGGATTGTTGTAGTTAGCGTTTGAACTTGTCGATTATGTGAATAATTCGAAATTGATTGTCGAATTGCATTCTAGGGCTTGGGTTGTTAAATTTGACTTGGGCAACTTGATTGTTTGGTGAATTCGATGCCGGGGTGTGTTTATTATTTGAGATAAGTCGTGGTAAATATTGTGTAAATGTTCAAAGACGACTAATTCTCGAATTTTTGTGGGAAAATGCATAAAATGTGTGAATTGGTTAGATTGTTTAGATTAGCTTGTATATAAAATGTTTTTCTAGTTGTTTTTATTTTTGTTGTTGTTTTGTTGCGAAGTGCGATGGTTGAATTGTTAGCGATAGTAGAATTGGGAATTAGCTGTATGAAGTCGGAGTAGTACACTAACCGTTATGCTGTCGAATTTTTGTTGTGAACGCACTAAGCAATATGTGTATAGTTGTTTGTGTTTGGGGTTGTAAATAGAGCTATCCTTGCTGAAATTTTGTAAATATTGTTAAGGACTAAGTGTGGGGTAAATTTTGTGTAACCCGACCTTAGCCGAAGCTAACAAGTATTTAGCTTAACGTTGTGCTTGTTTGTGTAAATTGACAGGTACAATGGCTAGCAGACAAGATAAAGGCAAGGGTGCTTCTACCTCAGGCACCGGCAGGAAAAGGATGAGACTGGGCACTGCAGTCCCAGTTGCACCTGTTGTTCCGCGCGACCAACACCGCCGATACGGAACACGATGGGTCACCGATGAAGGGATGAAATGGTACGCGAAGCACAAAGAAAACAAGTACTTCCCGGAGGAACATATTGCAAGGGAACCACTCGCACAGGAGTTCCCTCGCATTGTCCAGAGGATCGAAGCAGCTGGGCTCAGCTTTATTTTTCAGGAGCCCAAGGAGTGCAACCTTCACTTGGTCCGGGAATTTTATGCCAACTGGAACCCGGCCATCAGAAGCCACACTATTAAAATCAGAGGGCAGATTGTCACTCTGGAACCCCAGCAGCTGAATGCCATCGTTGGAGCGCGGGACACAGACGCCCACGTTCTCCGCCAGCTAAACATCACCCCACCGTACGCCGACATCAGAAGTACGTTTTGTGGGGCTCGATCCACAGCCCGATGGAGTAGACACAAAGAGAGGGGTTACCACCAGACTCTGCCTTATTCGCAGATGAACAGGGAGGCCAGAATCTGGCTGAAGATTGTATGTTCGTGCTTAATCCCGGGAGTCCATATGACAGATGTGACCCGGGACCGTGTCTGCTTGGTGTATGCCCTTATGAAAGGGCTCGAGATTAATGTTGGGGCGGTCATAATATCCGCCATGAAGAGAGCCAGACTGCACCAGGGCCACAGATACGGGTTTGGCAGACTCATCACCACCTTCCTCCGAGGCCTCGACATCGAGGAAGAAGCCTTGGATTATATTCCGCAGCTGGAGCGGAGGGCCCTCGATGTGACAAAGACTAAGGCCCCCGACACTACACACGGACCTGTGCTGACTTTGGGCGAGTGACATGCTCGTGACGATCAGTACATGGCCCGTATGTTCGGCATGCAGATGCTGCAGCTACGGATTGGTGGGAGACCAGCCACCGAGGAGGAGTTATGGTAGTTGGAGCTGGACTACCCCTTTGGCGAGAACGCCAGAGCCTTATGTAAGGTGGGGCCAGCCTTCGTGGAGCCGACCGATGATGATGTCCCTACTGATGAGGAGACACGTCGTGAGGACTCCGATGTGGAGTCCGATGACGACGATGGAGCTGATTTAGACATGGGCGACGAGGCCGCAACACCGGATGAGGAAGTCGAATATTTCGACTAAGCAGGGAGTTTCACCACCCAAATTTTGTGCTTTGTATTTTTGTGAACACTGGGGACAGTGTTCGATTTAAGTGTGGGGTGGGGAGTAGTTAGGTGCTGGGACATAGGCTCTAAACTGCTGTATATTTTTCCTTGATATTATGTATGTTGGTGCTTTCCCTGTTGTGAACTATTTGCGATGTATGTGTATATATTTGTGGTGTGGTTAATGATGTGTGTTTTTTTTTAAGTATGGTTGCCATTGTAAATATTTTATAAATTTTGTAAATATTTTTTTTCTCTATCGACATGATCGATATTTTTCAAAATTTTTGTGAAAATATTTTGCACTTGTAAATATTTTCTTTCTATCGAAATGATCGATGTGTTGCAAATTTTTTTCCGATTTTTATTTTTTTGGGTTTCTCGGAGTTTGTTTTCGGTTCTTTTACCGAGAATAGTCCCATTGAACCGATGTCATAGTTAGTGATCGTTCCCTATGATGGATGGATGACGACTGTCTTAATGGAAATGTAGTCGGTAGGAGTAGGATTTTTAATTGTTTTTAGTTTTTCTTTGGTGGATTGCATCAATAAACTGTAGTTGCTTATGGTTGCTAAAATTTCGTTGCGTGTTGTAATTGATGTTCAAAATGTGAAAATGATTCGTTTGAAAGCATGCAATTCTGTAAATACGTTGAGTTACCTAGGCTATAGAATTTGGTTCAGTATGATTGAGGCTTAATCTTGAATTCATGTAATTGACTAATTAAAGAGTCTGTGAATGCATCTTGATTCGAGCATGTGCATGAAGTGTGAAGTGAGGTTTTGCTATTCCATGTCATTGTGAATTGTCTAGAACTTGCCTGGTGTGTATACAAAACGAAATGAAGGAGGTGTAGTGTTGGAAAGGATGTAGGCATTTCTTTGTTTTAACCGATAGTTTCCATTTTTTTGTCTTGTCAAATTCTACCTTCTTTATATGTTGTATACCCTAGTCAGCCCGTTGAGCCTTTAGCCGATTTCTTTCTTTTGTCCAAAATTGTATGAACTAAGCTTTATTCCTTCTTTTCATTAGCCGTAAAGTCTATAAGAAGCTCTTAAGCGCTTACAAAGAAAAGAAAAGGTTTCCCAAAGTGTTAAAGAGTGAAAAGAGTGAAAAGAAAAAGAAAAGCAAAGTGAAGAAAGAAAGGATGATGTTGAAGAGGCACTTGTTGTAATTAAATGTTATTGAGGGTACTTGAAAACCCTTAGTTGGGTGTCAAGTGTGGTTGATGAAATGGGCTGTATGAAAGTAAACCAGCATGAATGGGAGAAAAAGAGAAAAGAGAGGAACAATGTCCATGAGTCGATGGGAATGTGTTGAAAAGGCGCTTAAGGATGCTAGCGACTATTATTGGCTAATCCAATATATACATACTAGATCCATAGCCCCGTTACAACCCATTAAAGTCCTACGTGATCCTATATTGCATTTCTTTATATTAGTGGAGTAATACACTAAGGGCAAGCCTATGGGTCATGACATGATGCATGTGAATTCTTTTGGGAGAGAGAGTGAAATTAATTTTTATATGCCCCTACTTGCATGTTTGTGTGTTGCATGAACATAAAGGGGGAATTTCTCTCGAGTGTGAGGGCACATGCTTGATGAAAGATTGATTTTCGTGTCGGATTTCTTGATTAGTTGATTTGCATGAGTTTGCCGATATCAAGAATCAATTCTTAAAAAGTCTAGGAAGCCTTGATGTATTAAGGGTCATGGTACTGTACGACCAAGCATGTTTTCTTGATGATTTGCAAGATTTGAATAATCGGTATGACCGTAGCGTAAATTGGGGCACCATAGTGACGAAGGTTGGGATGTAATTTGCATGATTTGTGTATGTGTTGTTCGAGGACGAACAAGGATTTAAGTGTGGGGTAAGTGATCTTGGGCAGATTTATATGCCCAAGTGATACTCAAACGTATCATTTTTACCTTGTTTGTTGTGCAATGTGTATATAATATCATGTAATTGGTAATAAAATGCGAATTTATACTAACCAACATGATTAGCATTTGTTTTGCAGGTAAATGTGATTTTTAGGAGCTAAAATGCGTGTTGGAACTATGTCGGAGTTGGACTTGGATGCGAGCGTGGAAAAGACCTTGGAATGCATATTTTAGAGGGGCTCCGCGATGGAGCCGTGCCACGCTACCATCGCGGTAGCACACTGCCTGGACACAAATTAAAATGGCAATTTCCAGTGTGCCTGCGCGTCAGCTCCGTGGCACGGAGATAGGCCTCCGCGATGGCCTCCGTGCCACGTTGAGGTTGATTTACCAGACCCTGGAAATTCCAGTGAAGGTCCGCATCCACGCCGTGTCACGGAGGCAGTGCTCCGCGTTGGCCTCCGTGACACGTTGCTTGTTATTCTGGGAAAAATTTCCCACTAGTATAAATAGCACACTTAGGTTTATTTTAATTAGTTTTTAGTTTTGAGACTGGGTTTAGAGGTGGAGAGCAGGAACGTGGGTTAGTAGCAGTTGAAGATTGAAAAAGCTAAGGGATTTCTTCTCTTCTTTTCTTCTTTCTATCAATTGTACGTATGATTTACACTCATTTTAGGATGATCAATCCAAGAATGAGTGGCTAATTCTCTTTCTTGTTGAGGTTTTGAACATGTGTAATGAATTCGGATTTTCATTGATATGGTTTATTCTTCTTCTTTAATGTTGTTCTATTAATTCTTGTTCTTTACTGCATTAGTGAATGGCCAACATTAATGTATATCTGAAAAGTCCAATTTCACTCAAAAGAGCAAGAAATTGGAAAGTTGTGAATTAATAGGGAATTGTTCTTAACTTGATTTGGGAAAATTGGGTTTTGATGTGCTTTCCTGATAGAAATATACTTGAAAGCCGTATTAGTCAATTTAGGAACCGGAATTGTAGTGCTAGGTCATAAATTGCATTTGATCACAGAAATGTAGACGGATGGTTTATGATTCTAAAATGAAATTAAATACGAGAGTTTTAATTTCTAGGCAAATGTTCTTGGCTAGCAACATGAAGAAGAGAATTAACCAAAATTATCATGATTATCAAGTTCATTACTTGTTCTTAACCTTGGCATGTTCATATCCATTGTCTGAATTCAAAAGTAAATAGTTGTAGTAATTGTAGTATATATAGTTTAGAAACAAAAACTCAAGTAACTCTTGGTTACATTGTTGTTGGCATAATTAGAAGTTGAATAGAAATATAGTAAATTAGGCAATTTTACATATCTTGAGCCTCCTTGGATCGATACTTGGCTACTTAGCCACTTTATTACTTGTTTGACCACGTGCACTTGCGTGTCGGTTTTTACCTGTAGCCCAAAGCACCGAGCAAGTCCTAGGGTGTCTGAAAGCCGTGTTAAGTGGAGTGTTTTTCATGGGTGTGAAGTGCACCACACTTATGATGAAGAGGCTACTATACATTTTAGAAAATGTTCCCTTTTTTCATGATCTAAGTCGTGCGATGAAATGTCTCTATCCTTCTAACTCGTGCTATACGCATTTGCAAAATCATGCCTCCTTGCCGAGTTAATGGAAGAAGAAATAGGAACGGAAATGGCAATGAGCATGGCAATGGGGATAGGTAGCAGCAGGCCCCAATAGTCCATGAGGAGCATGTACCCGAGCAGGTTTCCCATGCTAAGTTCAGGGCAGCCATTCAGATGCTAACTCAGGCCTTGACCGCCTAGGTCAATCAACAGGTGGTAGTGCATGTCCCTCAGAACAAGAATGCTGCGGCGGAAAGAGCCAAAGATTTTCTGAGGATGAACCCTCCGGAGTTTCTTGGATCAAAGGTGGACGAGGATCCACACGAGTTTATTGATGAGGTTATTAAGATCACCCAGGTCATGGGGGTGACAGGAGAGGATTGCGCCGATCTAGTCTCATATCAGTTGAAAGGGGTTGGGCACATTTGTTTCAAGAAATGGAGGGATAGTAGGGCAGTTGGACCAGGACCTATTGGTTGGGATGAATTTCATACCGTATTTCTGGATCATTTTTTCCCTTGTGAGATGAGGGAGATTAAAGCAGCTGAGTTTGTCAAACTGAAGCAAGGGAAGATGAAAGTTCAAGATTATGCCTTGGAGTTCACTCGCTTGTCCAAGTATGTACTTGAGATGGTGTTAGATCAGAGAGCCCGAGTGAGTCAGTTCATGAATGGTATAAAAAACTACTTGGTCAAAGATTGTAGGACCATGATGCTTCATCAGGAAATTGACTTTCCTCAGATAGTTCTGTATGCCCAGTAGATAGAGGCGGTACAAGTGAGTGAGTGTGAGAGAGCGGCCAAGAGGGACAGGACTGATAGCTTCAGATTCTCCCAGTAGAGACTTGGTGGGGACCGTCAACAGTCCCACTAGAGATCTTCAGCCCTAGTGTCGTCGGCTATGAATGTGCCATCCAAATCTAGGCGCGATCAGAGGGGACGAGCATCAAGCTCTAGAGGTCAGGGTAGCAGACCCGTAGAGTCCAGCATTCCAGAGTGTAGCAGATGTGGCCAGAGACATGTAGCTCACTGCTTAGCAGGTTCATATGTTTGTTTTAGGTGTGGGAAGCCTGGACATATGCTTAGGGATTGCCCAGCAACCAGACAAGGTCATGATAGGAGCCGAGGCCCAACCTCCAGTTCAGTAGCTCCACCAGCACGCCCATCTCAGCAGAGGGCATCTACTAGTGTTGGTGGTGGTCAGCGCCAAAAAAGATTCTATTCCCTAGCATCTTTTCAGGAGCAGGAGGTCTCCCCAGATGTAGTCACTCGTATGTTACAAGTATCCCACCTTGATGTATATGCATTGATTGATCCAGGGGCTACTTTATATTTTGTGATGCCCTATGTTTCTAGTAGTTTCGGAGTCAGTCTCGAAATCTTATCAGAACCCTTCTTAGTCTCTACTCCAAGTGGTGATTAAGTTATAGCTCGAGAGGTATATAGTAATTGCGCTATCATAGTTCTTCAGAAAGTCACCTCAGCAGACTTAGTAGAACTAGCCATGACCGATTTTGATGTTCTCTTCGACATGGATTGGCTACATGCATGTTATGCCTCAGTCAATTGCAGAACCCGTGCAGTGGAGTTCAGATTTCCGGGTGAACCAGTCTTAGACTGGATGGGTAGTTTACTTGTGCTTGTAGGTCGCTTCATTTCCTACCTTAAGGCCAGAAAGATGATTTCTAAGGGTTTCGTAAACCATCTAGTTTGGGTTAAGGATGCTACGTCTGAAACCCCGACTATCCAATCAATTTCTGTAGTGTTTGAATACCCAGAAGTGTTCCCAGATGATTTTTCGGGAATTCCTCCTGAGCGGGAGATCGAATTTGGTATTGTCCTTCTTCTTGACACATAGCCTATATATATTCCTCCTTAGAATTGCCCCAGCCGAGTTAAAGAAGGTGAAAGAGCAGTTGAAAGATATCTTAGACACGGGTTTCATCAGGCCTAGCAAATCCCCATGGGGTGCACCATTTTTCTTTGTCCGAAAGAAGGACGGTTCCCTTCGGATGTGCATTGATTATTGGTAATTGAACAATGTTACCATCAAGAACATGCATCCTCTCCCCAAGATTGATGATTTGTTTGACCAGCTTTAGGTGCCAAGTGCTTTTCAAAGATAGATCTTAGATCCGGATACATCAGCTAAGGGTTCGGGAGAGTGACATCCTGAAGATGACCTTCAGGACTCGGTATGGCCCCTATGAGTTTGTAATTATGTCTTTTGGACTAACGAATGCTCCTGCAGCTTTTATGGATTTGATGAACAGGGTGTTCAAGCCATATTTGAATATGTTCGTGATTTTATTCATAGATGATATCATTATATACTTTCGGAGCGAGGAGGAGCATGCCGCTTATTTGAGGGTGGTGCTACAGACTCTTAAGGATTGCCAGTTGTATTCTAAGTTCAGTAAATGTGAGTTTTGGTTGAACTCAGTGGCATTTTTGGGTCATGTGGTGTCAAGTGAGGGTGTACAGGTGAACTCTCAAAAGATAGAAGCGGTGAAGAATTGGCCTAGACCAGTAAGTCCTTCAAATATTAGGAGTTTCTTGGGTTTAGCTAGTTACTATCGAAGGTTTGTTGAAGGGTTTTGGTCCATTGCTGCACCGTTGACTAAATTGACCCAGAAGAAAGTGAAGTTTCAATGGCGGAGGCTTGTGAGAGGAACTTCTAAGAGTTGAAGACTCAACTCACCTCAGCATCATTGTTGACCCTACCTGAGGCTACCAAGGGGTTTGTGGTATATTGTGACGCCTCGAGGATTGGCCTTGTTTGTGTACTCATGCAGCCTGATAAAGTTATAGCCTATTCTTCCAGGTAGTTGAAAGTCCATGAAAAAGAACTATCCGACTCACGACCTTGAGTTGGCGGTAGTAGTATTTGCCTTGAAGATTTGGAGACACTAACTATACGGGGTCCATGTAGATGTGTTTATGGACCAAAAAAGCCTACAGTATGTGTTTACCCAAAATGATCTAGATTTACGCTAGAGGAGGTGGTTGGAGCTGTTAAAGGATTATGATATGAGTGTCCTCTATCATCTAGGCAAGGCTAATATGGTGGCAGATGCTCTTAGCAAGATTTATATGGAGAGTGTGTCCCATGTATATGAGGAAAGGAAAGAATTAGTGAAGGATGTGCATCAGCTTGCATGGCTAGGAGTCCGTCTTGTTGACTCAACAGATGGTGGTGTCATTGTTCAGAATGGGTAAGAATCATCCTTAGTGACCGAAGTTAAAGCTAGGCAAGACAAGGATCCTATTTTGGTATAATTGAAGGAGGTCGTTCAGAATCAGAAGGTAGAAGTCTTCTCCAAAGGGGGAGATGGTGTGCTTTGATATTAGGGTCACTTGTGTGTTTTAGGTTTTGATGATTTTAGAGATCAGGTATTGCACGAGGCTCATGGTTTGAGATACTCAATACATCCAGGTGCCACCAAGATGTACTATGATTTACGGGAAGTCTATTGGTGGAGTGGCATGAAGAAGGACATAGAACAGATTGTGGCTAAGTGTCCGAATTGTCAACAGGTGAAAGTGGAACATCAAAGATTTGGAGAAGTGCTCCAAGACATCAGTATCCCTACTTAGAAGTGGGAGGAGATCAATATGGACTTCATTACAAGGTTGCCTCGCACTCGTCGACAATATGACTCTATTTGGGTGGTTGTAGACAGGTTGACTAAGACAACTCATTTTCTACCGGTCAAAACTACCAATTCAGCAGAGGATTATGCTAAGTTATACATTCGGGAGTTAGTTCAGTTCATAGGGTGCCATTGTCCATCATATCAGATAGAGGTACTCAGTTTACCTCCTAGTTTTGGAGATCATTTCAAAAGGGACTTGGTACTCAAGTCAAGCTTAGCACAATCTTTCACCCACAGACAGATGGTCAGCCAGAGCGGACCATTCAGACTCTTGAGGATATGTTGAGAGCGTGTGTGATTGATTTCAAGGATAGTTGGGATGATCAATTGCCTCTTATTGAGTTTGCATATAACAATAGCTACCATTCTAGCATTCAGATGGCTCCGTTTGAGTCTCTTTATGGGCGAGGGTGTAGACCACCTATTGGTTGGTTTGAGGTTGGTGAAACTACATTGATAGGTCCAGATTCAGTCCATGAGGCTATGGAGAAAGTTCATCTTATAAGGGACAGGTTAAAAACAACTCAGAGTCATCAAAAGTCCTATGCGGATGTAAGGAGGAGAGAGCTTGAATTTGAAGTTGAGGATTGGGTATTTCTGAAGATATCTCCCATCAAGGGAGTGATAAGGTTTAAAAATAAAGGAAAACTGAGTCCCGATTATGTTGGTCCGTACGAAATTATGAAACAGGTTGGAAAGGTAGCATATGAGTTGGAGTTTCCCTCAAAATTAGCTTTAGTTCATCCAATTTTCCATGTATCGCTCCTAAAGAAGTGTTTGGTTGATCCAGCTCTAGTCGTTACGGTGGGAGTGTAGGTGTGAAGGATAGCCTTAGCTATGAGGAGGTTCCGGTGGAAATACTTGATCTCCAGGATCAAAATCTAAGAAACAAAGAAGTAGCTTCAGTCAAGATTTTATGGAGGAACTAGCACGTTGCGGGTGCTGCGTGGGAAGCTGAAGCAGATATGATAGCTAAATACTCACATCTATTCTCTTCCGGCTCAGTTTCAGCTATAGGTATCAGTTTCCTTCTTAGTACTCTATCCAGTTTCATGTTCAGCTCATGTACCCTAGTTTCTTTCATGTCAATGAATGCATGTGTTATTCAAGAACTCAGTTCAGTCATGTAGTTTAGTTCAAAGTCAGTCACTCCGTCAGTTTTCAGCTTATATGTTTAGTATTTGAGTATGATGATTGCATTGCTCTGCTTCCAGTATGTTTTCCCACATTCTATGATGAATATTCCCAAGGGGGAGATATTGTAATACACCAAAAACCTAAGATCAGGCTCGAGATTTGAAACAGAGAAAACAGAGATTTCTACACCAGGTCACAAGACGAGTAATCTAGTGACCAATGGGGTGCACTATGGGTCGTTGAGTGACTCGTGGGAAGGAGTTTGGACTGGGTTGAAAATTTGAGTTTTGAGGTGACCACAGGTGGGACCACGAGTCGTGGTCACCACCACGAGTCATCAGGTGGTCCGTGGTTAGGGGTTGACTAAAGGATGAAGAATTTGGGCAGTGTATCTAATGACTAGTCACCATAAGTCCTCGGGCACACCACAAGTCGTGGTGTTCCTCGTGGTGACTAGTGTTGAAAATTCGAGTGCAGGCAACAAGAAGCAGACCACGAGTCATGGTCTAGGGCATGAACCGTCCAGTCCCTAGTGTGCAATATCCTGTGAAATTATTAAGGGCTTTTCCATAATTCCTAAGTTTCTAAGGCATATACTACGTCGTTTTGAGCTTACAATAATGTGTTTTAAGAAGGGTAACTTCATTCTAAGCCTATTCTCTTTCATGCATGCAAGTCTAGAAGCCCTTAAGGGCAATCAAGCCTAGATTCCTCAAGTTCTTTCCCCAAAATATCCATTGGTCAATCAAGATAGTAGTGAAATCAGATTCTTCTAGGTATGTAAGGCTATGATTGGGTGTATCCATCCACACCCATGCCCAATCCCTCTTCAATTCCTGAAATTCTAGTTGATGAATCTCTGGGGATTTAACCCAACATGTGAATTCTCTTAATATCAATCATGGGTATGATCTAAGCATATTTCTAATGTTGAATTATGATTCATGGGCATATTTTACAATGTTTTCAATTACAAATTATGTTTTCAAGTTTTAGTAATCATGATGCACATCCATGAAAGTTCATAAAAGTTAAGATCTATGATATATGTATTCCAGCATGATGAGATGTATATGAAGAAAGTATGATTTCGAATTATGCATGTCTATGTTCATATTTTTGAATGATCAAGTCTATGTAAAGCATGTTTAAATATTAGGCAAGCCCATATGATCAAGTATGTTTTATAATTGATCTAAATTTCATGTTATTAGCTTACCAAATGGATTTTGGAGTCTAGTCTCCCACTATTTTCGGCTTGTGGTATGGTTTGAGCCCAAGGCTCCTCATGTTATGATTTCAAATTTATGCATGTATGTTATGAGTCAGCTTTGTCACTAGACAATGGTTTAGCTTCGTTGAAAAATGATGGAGAGCATATGCATGTTTTTGGGAGTAGTGTCTAGCACCAAGTAGGCTAAGGATCAGTCAGCTCCATGCTTTAGAACACATGCCAATTTAGTAATGTTCATATTATTTGGTAACTCTCTTTTGAGCTTCTCCTTCCCCCAAGGGGCCTTCAGCTTGATATCGATATCATGATAGCGTCCTTAGCCTTGGCAAGGATTTGGACAACTCTACCCACTTGAGTGTGATAGTAGGGACCACGTAAGCTCTATCGTGGTAATGTCGGTTATATGACGAGTCTCCCATTGTTCCTCATAATTTCAGTGATGCATGATTTATCAGTCATGTTATTATGTTTTCAGCAGGTTTGACCCAATGTTCAGTTTTACTTATGATTATCAGTTTTTAGCTTTGGGTCATTCGGTTCAGTTATGATATTTAGTTATGTTAAGATCATGATTTTAGGAAATAGCATGCAAGCCTTACTCTCAGAATCTTATCTTGATTATGTTTCATGATATGCATGATTTATGATTTTACTTACTTAGCGATTTTACTTACCTTACATACTCGATACATTCCATGTACTGACTGCATACTCTTTGTTTCATCGTTTCATGATACACAGTTTTACTTACCTTACATACTTGGTACATTTCACGTACTGACTGCATACTCTATGTTGCATGGTTTCATGATACAGGCTCGGATATTCAGGCTCAGTCCCTTCATTAGCCAGATTGCAGTATTAGCACTTTCCAGCTTGAGTTGGTGACTCCTCATCTTTCGAAGGCCCTTCTTTTAAGTTGTATTTAGTATTCTCAGTTTTAGACTATAGTGAGTTAGTTGGGGTCTTGTCCCATCAACTCATCAATAGTAGAGGCTTTTTAGACATAGTACGTATTCAGTATTCAGCCTTGCGTTATGTATTTAGATGTTGTGATACTTCCAAACTTTCACTTTATTATTTATGAGAGACTTCCTCTTGTTGATTTTAGATATCATGTTCATTCCATGGATCGACTTGGAGCCTCTCAGGGTTCTTTGTCCCATGTCTCGATCCCGGCCTATGTTCGGGTCGTGACCTATTAGCAACCCTGTAGTCATTTCAGGTGAAGGAACCATATAGTTTGGTTGCCTATGACTTAATTGTTCGCTTACCAGCCATTATTGTACCGCTATGCATCCAAAATGATTATGCTTAGCGGCCTAATAGATGAACTTCAAAGTACGATTTGTTGTGGCTGCCCCGAGGGGTGGATACATAGTTTAGATGCAGGGAGCTACACCTAATATTAGTGATCTTATAGCTTGTTATG
The DNA here is from genome assembly GCA_035772735.1 of Datura wrightii. Taxonomy (NCBI): domain Eukaryota; kingdom Viridiplantae; phylum Streptophyta; class Magnoliopsida; order Solanales; family Solanaceae; genus Datura; species Datura wrightii. Next base: position 155,663,216 of record JASDFA010000018.1, read on the forward strand.
ACAGTCAGATTATCATTCAGGTCACTCAGGACCTTACCCTTTTCTTTCTAGGCTAGCTGATTCTATAAACTGTCTTCAATATCTGGCTAGTTATGGACACATAGGATATGCCTATCAGATGTTATCCAGGTTTCTATTAGGCTAAGTAACAATTCTATTATGCCTAAAGGGCTACACTACACTCACCGAGCAGTGTGTGGAAGTATAAGTTATGCCTGTCAAATTCTATACAACCTACTCAAGGAGCAAAATATAATTATGATGTGCCTATGGGGCTATGTTATGGTCACAGAGCATTATGAATTCTAGAACGTCTATATTGAGGCTTGTAGAGCCATTTGAAGTCTGGTGACCTTACATACTTCTTTTATGTCTGAGTTGACATTACTAACCTACAGAGGAGCCTTGTGTGCTCGGGGTGCAGTTAGAAGAGCCAGAAGGTTCAAGATACAGATACAGGAACCTCATGTGCTCACCTATAGTTGCCTACGAGGCTACTTATGAAGAGACATTGATTGTCTTAGGGGCTACTTATAAGTATATGTTGATTGCCTATGAGGGGCTAGTTATAGTTGAGCTACAGAACAATACACATAGATGCATGCTGATTGCCTATGAAAGGCTAGTGTCAAATAAACTGCAAAACACCTTTAGGGCTATAGTGGTACTGATAGGGGTATGTAGATTGGATTGTACTTGCAGGGCCTATGGGGGCCCAGGTAGGTTATTGTTTGATTATTAGTACCTGCCAGGCTGATAACGCTCAAACTTACACCTCCTGCTGAAGTATGAAGTGGGCGTTGTCAATAAAGAACCCAACAAAGAGGTTGGGGTCGAACCCACAGGGAATATGGAAGATCTACACTAATTCCGGTAAGTGAACTTGTTGGTTGATACTCTAATTTGGGGGTTTAAAAAATAATTAAAACAATGATTTAAAATCAAGAGCTAAGAATAACTAGGGTTTGTGTTCCCCATGGGTTCATAACTACTTCGGGTATACACATGTGATCAATACCAATGCTTACTTGTAGAACTGATAACTATGGTTCATCCAAACGACTGATTCGTCCCTATTGGATGACTATACTCAATCACTGAGTCAGGTTTCATGAGTGATTTAAAACTATCCGTTATCATTATGTTCCAAATTTAACTATCCTGCGACCACAAGTCAAGTTAATATAATGATCATCAAGATCAAGGCTTTGTTGTAATTCTCTTTTCCTAATCTCTACCTCTCTAGGCTCAAGAAAGTAAATAAGTTGGGCAAGTCCTAACGTTGTACACCATTAAGAAATGTTTAAGCATGAAGAGAATACAATACAAGTGTGTTGCATTGGTTTTGAATCACTTTTGTGTATCCTTAGCTTGTTAATCCACCATGGTTTCCACAACCCTAGCTATGGAGGTTTTAGCCTCTCATAGTTGCATTGTGGTATGTATTCATAATTAAACACATAATTCAATACTTACGATGGTAGAAGAGATAAAAGCTTCTTTGATTATATCAGAAAACCTTAAGAACAATTGATAAAGATCAAGAAAGAATCCAAGAAAAGGTTGATCACAAGTCAATCAAGTCAATTCTATGTTTTTCCCTCGAACCTCTATTGATTTCACACCTCTCTCACTTCTCTATAATGTTCTCTATGATTCTCTCCTAAACATAAAACATAAAAGGTATTTATACAGACATAAAAATCCTTTTCCTAAGCTAACAGGGCGATTTTCCATAACTGGCGCCGCCTGAGCCACGACTGATCATACGACCCATAGCAGGATTGTATGAGTCATACCTGTTGTCCGTAATTCCTTGGCTTGCTGCAATTTTGGCTAAGTGTTGGGAATTGGTATGAATCATACATGCTTCCTACGAGTCGTACTTTGCTTCCGTGGTTTGTCTCTAAGATTTCTGACTTTTTATGAAATTATTTGTGAGTGTTATGGTACGACTCGTACCTCCCAGCCACGACTCATACTATCTGAAGTTTTCCTTAGCACTGAAAATCCTCTGAAGATCACCATTACTCCTGGTACGATTTTTACATGGTTTCCATGATTTGTAGATCCATCCATATCAAGAGTTGCCTTTGTGCAATTTCTTCTGAATATTTCCAAGACTCAAGTTACGGATCATACCATTATTGTACGGCTAGTACTGAGAGTCGTAGGTTGCATTCTTCCTAGTTCAACCATCTAAAAAATTTTCACGGTTTTCAGAACAACTCGTACCATCAACGTACGGCTCGTACTAAGACTGATACTTTAGCTCATTTTCTTCACTTTTAGGCTTCCTTTGCACATTCTTGCTCCAACACTTATTTTTCCTGAAATCAAAGAAAAAGTGCCTTATATCCATATAAACATACCTAAGTTCATGCTATTTTCTTAGTTTTGAGCATCGAAAGTGCTATAAACTCACAACGCATCAACACCCTCAACATAAGACTTTTGCATGTCCTCAGGCAAAGAAAAGAAAAAAACTAAACACGATGCTCAACTAGAAAATAAAACTAGGATACTACAACCAATACCAAACAAAATTTTCACTACAAATACAACAAATTTTGACCCTTCTTTCATGTACCAAATATCAGCTAATGTACTACAAGCAACCACAAAACATGATAAACAAGGATCAAGACATGTCATATAGCTATTAACAAGCAATCAAGTCATCACCGATGCTTTTCACACAGACCACTGGTAAAATTAAACATAAATCATGTACCCTCACAACAAATGAAGTCCCCACTCACAGATATAGTAACATATACAATATGGGACTGAACAAGCAAGACTCTCACTCTCACAAAGAAGTTTCAAGCATTGTGTATCAGATACCATAGGCTTGCCCTTATTTTCTTTACTTCGGTCTGTTAGATGGTCAGATTAGGATCACTATAGGACTTGATGTGGTTTGTAATGTAGGCTTTATGGCTGGACATGATAAATATAAGATCTTTTTAAGTGACTAACCCTTCCTTGGCACTACATACATTGGCTCCATTTTTCACCTATTGCACCCCTTTTTGCTTTTCCTTCTTTCTCCTCCCTTTTCACCCCTTTGTATACGTTTGTATGAGTGTGGTGTGTTTTAAAATTTTTCAAGCATTATTTTTCTTTTTGAATTTTCTTTGTCAATTTTTCTTCTCTTTTTTTTCATTTGTTACACCACACTCATTTTTCACCTTTTCTCTTTTCTCTCCTTTTTCTCGTTCCCACTATTTATGCACCCCTACTATAGCCACCCTCAACTTAGGCATTTTGCCTATGTTGAGGTTCAGAATGTCTAATGAGGGACCAGAGCCAAAATAGGTTCATTATGAAAAATGGGTACGGTTCATCGGTTAATCAAAGAAAAATGGTTTACTAAAGGCTCAAAATTGAGATCAAGGGAATCATATGATTTTGGTAGGGTCATTTAGGCTAAAAGTGGGCTCAACAAAAATTTCCTATGATCATATCCTAACCAACCATCCTTAACCTATGCAAAGACCAACTAGGCAAGTTCTAGATCTTCAACACATTACTGAACTAAGTATCAAACCTCACTCACTCATGGCATATGACTTATATTTGCTCTACTAGTATGGTTTATGCATGGCTTAACAAGACTACTCATGCTAATACACTAAGTGACATCAAAAGATCCAGAGAAATCATGCATGCAGTCACAAGTACACAACTAATTCTTCAAAAATTTTGAAACAGGGTCAATTTTTTTCAAAAATCCAAAACTAGTGCATTTTTATTGGCTGAGCACTCATAAGCTACTTTCTAATTAAACAAAAATCACAAAATAAGAAAATAAAATCCTAAACATGTCAGTTCTGCTAGATAGCATGCCCGAGGGAAAGGAAACACGGCAAGAAAAGACCTCGGATGAATCCAAAAACCCAAAAATACAAGTACACCCCTCCCCTTTTTGAAAATTATGCTTCATCCCTAAAGCATGAACTGCAAAAACAGAGGGAAGGGAACATACATGTGGCGCTCTAAGCGCACCTGTCATCCTATGGAGGAGGTACCTCAACTGCAATCATGGCGCTAGTGGTGGCCGGCACACTCAATGGTGTGTCAACAAGGGGAGTGGTTACACCCCTTAGTAGGCTTGGCTGTCTCTACGGCCTCTGTGATGATCTGGGCTGAACGCGGCTCACCCAAAGGGTCCCTACCACTAGAAATCTCGGGCTGAGCCATGGTAGAGCTGCTTGCTCCTCTAGCTCGCTCCTGAAGCTCTGACATGTGTGAGTCATGAGTGTACAAGCTATCCACTCGTGCCCGCTTGCGTTCTCTTCTTTCTATTTTCTTCTCTTCCTCAGGCTCTCTTCTCCAACATCCTCGGAGACCCTCTTCTTTCCTTTCTCTTTTTTAGTTGTCATGGGCTCCTAATAAGCCGCCAAGTCAATCTCCTCATCTAGCTCCTCATCCGAGTCTGGAAGAGTGGGAGCTACTATTACTGTCGATTGTCGTGATGCCAGCTCGGTCACTTGGCTCCGAAGAGCTCCCAACTCCTCCCGGAGGCTGCTTGTGTTTGTCTGCTACACCATGTGTCTATTAAATCTGCTCTCAAATCCATCGAGCCTGGCATGCAGGGCCTGTGCGGATGTATCTATCTTTTCTTTCACCCAGGGCTTCACATTTTCCATCATTGCCTGGATTTTTCTTTCGGCCATCGTCAATCTTTTGGCCAATTTCTGGAGAAAGTCCTGGGGCACTAGAACGTACCCTTCTGGTGTCTAGCTCAGATGGCTGGGCAGTGGTGTAGCAGAAGTGCTATGAGCTACTTCTGAATTACAAGCATCTATAGTCGATGTCTCACTCTGCTCTTGTGAGTTGGGGGCATTCACCTGTGCACCCCTTACTAGCTGGGTCGGTGGAACTGCTATGGGAAGTCGGGCCCAACTCACGGCATTTATTTCATCCCATATCGGCCAATTTATGCTATCCTCTGCCCTCCAATTAAGCTCTCCTTACCTCGTCGCGTCGGAACTCCTGCCTCTATACAAAATTTGAAGATGAGGCTCGGTATGGGATAGTAGTGCTCAATCCCACAGCCCAATCTCGCATCTCCGCTGTGGTGATCCTCAAGATGTTGATGGGGTATCTGGACATGATGCACGCCACCAAAGCTACTGTATCTGCACTTAGGGTGTTGTCATTGACTGTTGGTGCTAACCAGTGGCACACTAATGTCCAACAGGATTTTGCTATGAAGTTGAGCAAATTTTTGGTAACCTGCTTTCCAATTGTGACCCACTCCGCTTCCTCCTTATCCTCAGCTATAACACCCGCCAACCACTGTAGCTGCCTCTTTCTTTCCTCAAAGCCCAACTGCCTAATTTATTTTAGTGCCTCCCCCCAGTACTCATATTCTGGTGTGGCATGTGGAGCTATGAACTACGACCCATATAGGATCCAAGAGATGGTGCGCTCGGATATGTCGACCTCTCGACCCCTGACCTTGACACTCTCCAGTTTGGGCTAGTCTTTCACTTTCTTCCCCATTTTGGCCTTCGCCTCTATGGTCACCAAGTAATTGGCATAGAACTCACGGACTATCTCTGAAGTGTATTGGTCCGAAGTCCTAGTCATCCATTCGAATCCATAAAAACTGAATATCCTCTTCATCTCCTCTACTTCGTTCAATGAGTTCGTGAGGATCCACGGTTCTTCCTAAATACTCTACCTAGGTTTGTTTTGGGCGGTAAGAGCGATGCCTTGCTCATAGATCTCCTGTGCTCCTGGCAATCTCCACCAAATGGTACGATTCTCCTTAGGCGGGATCTACTGCTGCTCAACATTAGGAGACTCCTCCTTTGAATCAGCACTGCCACTTGCCTCTCCGGATTGGGTCTCCTCAGACCCTTCTTCATATGAGCCACTTCCCGACTCCTGATTTCCTTCCTTAGCTCCTTCCTCAAGCTGGGGAGCTTCGGTGGATGTGGCAATGGATGCAACGTCTTGGGCTTTGGCCTTTGCACTAGTGGTTTGGGTCCCATCGGTGTCTGATGTATCAACCCTGTACTCCTCAACTGAACCACTAGGGGGACTTCCTGCTTGATCAGTCTCAAAGGTTTCATCATGTAGTGTCCTTCGAGCAGTTGCTTTGGTTACTTTGCGTTTGACCATCATTGTATCTGTAGGAAAAGAGAGTTAGAATTCCATATCTGAGAAAGAAAATTAAGAAGTAAAGTCTTCTGTAAATAACCATAAGTCAATAGTACAAGTCATACCTTCGAGGTACAACTCGTATGGAGACCCATGATATCTCTGATGCACATTACGACTCCTAGGTATGACTTGTACTATGAAGGTAAGATCCGTACCTTGAGTCATATGAGGGTGCCCCTTTAACAATAATCTCTCTATATTTTTCCACGACTCGTGGTACGACCTGTTGGTCGATTCCATGAGTCGTACGAAGGATCATACTATCTCATATGGACTTGACACTTTCCAGGTCTTTGGTAAGAATGCCTAGTATGATTCGTAGTGGCAAACCATGAGCGGTACTGAGTTCATACCTTTGGTCTCTGCTAATATAGCTTAGGATAGTCCCAACGAGACATCCTATGAGTCGTAGTATCAAACCACGAGTCGTAGGAAGGCTTGTGAATCCTGTTGCTGCCTTGATTTTTATCCAGTTATAGGGGTTTCATTTTCAAGCTTGTGGGTACTCAGACTTCCCAGGTCTAGGCATGTGTTTTAACCCATTTTTAAAGCTACCCATACCCCTTTCTTACTCACTACCAGTAGCTCTTTTTTTCTTGCTAGTGCAATGTGCAAGCTTCGACGATTTCCATCTTCTTTCCCAGTCATTCATAATTTAATCACACCCCTAGTCATTGTCTCTTTTGAGTTTTTTTATTAAGCAACAACACAAACTTGCCGGGGGTTTTGCACTATTACATCACACAAGTTTAATCTGTTTCATAGCTATATACTTACTTGATGCTTGTTTACTTCGACTGTAAATCAGACTTAGGGCTGGATAAAGCTGATTTAAGCAAAAGTTTGATCGATTTCTTCTTAATTTTTGAGTTACGGTAGTGAGGGAGTCATGGGAGTCGTTCGTGATATGGGTTTTGAGTGCATGGGAGAAGGGTCCCTTTGGGTTTGAGTTTAAATAAATTAGAGGGAAGATTTTAAAAGTCTGGGCAGAGTCGGGTAATTTCAAGAAGTTGGCCCATCACGACTCGTACCACGAGTCATAGGAAAGCCCAAAGACTCTTCCCTTGGACTCGTAGTGTAGAGAGTTGAAAACTTACCTGTGGACCTATGGGTGCATCTTACGACTCGTACCATGTGGGTACGGTTCGTACTATGACTTGTAGGTCTTTCCCTTGTATAGCTTGCTCAGTTTATAGGCACAGTAAGTACTATGATACGTACACTTGAGTTACGAGTTGTAGGACCAACCATGCCCTAAACTCCTACACTGAAGCTTATCTATGATCCTCACTACGACTCGTGCTCCGATTCGTACAACTCTCTCACGGGTCATACTGAGAATCGTAGCACCTGCTCTTTTTCAGCATTTTTCTACCACCTGATTTTGTTTTCCCTGCACACTAAACACACATTAGTTAAATCACTTGGGTTGCCTCCCAAGAAGCACTTGATTTAACATCGCGGCACGACGTAGGTGGCCCAATTACTCAGAATTCACCAAGCCACCAGTTGGGCTGCCTCCCAAGAAATGCCTGATTTAATGTCGTGAAACGATGCAAGTCTCTTGACTACTTAGACTTCGTCAAGGAACTCAGATTCATCCTCTATCACTGAGACTACACTATATTCCTTCGGTTGCTGCATTGACTAACAGATATTGAAGGTGACCTCTTCTTTATTCAGTTAGAACTTCAATTAGCCAGCCTCAACATCTACTAAGGCCCTCCCAGTTGCAAGGAATGGTCGCCCGAAGATGATGGGTACCTCATAATCAACCTCGTAATCCAAGATCATGAAGTCTGTTAGAAATATAAACCTGTCTACTTTAACAAGCACATCAAATAGGATCCTCACTAGCTTCTTCACAATCCTGTCGGCTATCAGTAGCTACATGGTCGTCGGTGTGGGGGCCCCTAAGCTCAACTGCTTAAGCACAGCCAATGGAATCAGATTGATGCTTGCTCCCAGATCACAGAGTGCCCTTGCAAACTTAACATTGCCAATTGTGGAAGGGATAGTGAAAGCACCCGAATCTTCCTTTCTTCTAGGCCAGGACCCGTGTAGCTATGTAACTATAGTGATGTACATTATCTACAGGCTCATAACTTACAGACCTCTTCTTTGTCACAAGGTCCTTCATGAACTTAACATATCCAGGCATTTGTTCCAATGTCTCAACCAATGGTATGTTCATAGATAATTGTTTGAGCATTCACAGGAATTTCTGGAACTTAAAATTCTTTGCCTTCTTCTTCATTCTTTGGGGGAATGGTGGTGGTGGTCGTGGGATAGCCTTGTAAACTTGCATTGCGCCTTTTTCAACTTTAGACCCTTTTTCACTAATTGGGGCCTCAGGCAACTCGACATTCTCAGCACATTCCATCTTAGCACTATTTTCGTTATCTTCAATCACACTCTCTTTCTTCCTTTCAACTACAACTGGTAGAGGGGGGCCAACTGTGGTCTTACCACTCGTAGTCATCATAGCCATGCAGTGGGCATCATTCTTTGGGTTGTGGACTGTGTTGCTAGGAAGTGTACCCTTCTATCTAGGGTTCAGTGATGCTGATAGTAGCCCTAGCTGTTGTTCGAATTGCTTGATAGCTATTGTGTGGGACTCCACTCTCTAATCCATGCTCGATATATCACCACAGATTTCCTTCAATTGATCATCAGTGGACCTTACCTTTTTCAGCATCTCAGCCATCATGCTCTCTAACTTTGACTGTCCAGCCTCCCCCTCTTGTGCATTGGGGGCACATAAACTCCAGCTCGTCCATTGCGATAACCGTCATTCCTTTTCCAGTCTCCTTCCCGTTCACGACCTCAGCTTCTATCTCTGTACCGATTTCGGTTGTAGTTATCTCTGTATTGGTTCTGACCTTGGTTTCCATAACCTTGGTGCCAAGTGTCTTATCCAGATGCTTGGGAGTTTGCTCGAATACCCGCCACTTAGCTATCCAGGAAGTTTGCCTCCTCTTTAGAATTAGAGTGGTCTGCCCCTGGCTCTTGTCCTTGTGTCCCTACTACATTCACCTTTTTGGCTCCAGCTCCCACAATGTGCTTCGTAAGAAAATCCAACGATGTGTGCATATGAGCCAACTCCTGGTCTCATTCTTCTTCTTTCCTACGTTGGTCTGCAGTCAAACCAACAACATATGTACCGGCCACTACATCTTCCTCCCGGGTATACCATGCCCTATTTGTTTTTGTCACCCTGTCAAGAATAGTAGCTGCTTGCTCTGAGGTGTGACTCATCAATGCTCCTCCCACCACTATGTCTGCTACAACTTTGGTATAATTGTTCAAAGACTTGTAGAAAATTTCCAACCAGCTATCATCTAGAATTTATGGTTTGGGCACTTTGCCAACTTCTTCTTGAACCTCAGTTAGGTTTCTGTAATAACCCGAAACTTTCCTAGAGCAGACTCAGAAATTGCAAGAACATTTATAAGAAAAACCAGAATAAAATTCCTTAGAACAACTGAGACAACGAGTCGTGGTCAGCTCCAATGACTCATTGTGTCAGTCATGGTCAGCAGGGCTTGGTCTCTCGGGAACCAATGAGACAAGGAATGACCCATTGTAAGAAATAATGATTTGACTAATCCATCGTGGTTTCCCAACTCAGAAATCCTTTCCAAGACCCCACTACTCAACCAATGAGTGATTCTCAGAAACAACGACCCATAGTGAGAGTCGTTGGGTGAAAACCCTGAAATCCCCTTCCAATGATGACAAGTGGAAACAACGACCCATTGTTCCCGCAATGAGTCATTGTCATCACTCTTCATGTCAACTTAGACATTTTTTGGAAATCTTTCTAGTGAACCTAACGACTGGACACGTCGATCCGTTGGGTCCACCAATGAGTCATTGTGTCATCCGTCGTTAGCCCCTCCAGGTTTCCTCTTGCTGTGGCCATGGGAGGAACCAACAACCCGTTGGTTCATCCTACAAGTCGTGGTGACCCCTGTTGCCAGATCCAGTGTGTTCTAGTCCCAGACAATGGAACCAAAAAGAGGTCCCAATGAGTCATGGTCTCAATCAACGACTCGTTGAGTTACCCATTGGGACCCTATCGCCCAGTTTTTAGATTTTATTTCCAAGGTTATATTTGTAATTTTCACCTATTTAATCCCTAAATAACATCATTTTAATCATTATTTCAAAGATAATAGGAAGATAGAACAGTTTCCCCCCTCATTCCTGACTTGGACCTTTAGAAAGCATCATAAAATTCTCTCAGGAGCTCTTAGAGCAAGAACTAGGGAAGTTCACTTCTCCCCCAGATTCTCAAGGAATTTCCTCAGATTTCTTTATCAGGTATGTGGGAATTCAACAAGGAATAGTTTTTCCCTTGTGTCCCTAAATCCCTTGTCTAATTTCTTCTCTATCAGTTATAGCCCTGTAGTTTCAAAATGTGAAAAGTTTTCAGACAGATTTCTTTATGGATTCAAAGGAAATATTTGCATGATTTTACATTTTGTATTTATTCCCTATTTCTAGAAATTGTGAAAGATTATAGCTAGTAGCATAATTCAGCCCTAGTCTCAGCTTAGTGAATTAGAAACGTGTGGGTTGAACTAGTTTTCCCTATAGCGTGGTTCCATCAGTTTTGGGAAGCACATGGATTTAACTTATGTTAAAATCTTTGTCAGAATCATGTTAGTCTAGTCTAAGTCAGATTTTTAGCAACCTCAGTGTTTTCCAAAAAAATGCAGCTGATCAGTTTGACTATAGTTTATCCTTGAGGTGTCCGTGATACCTCCCAGTTATCAGTATTAGACTCGGTATTAGATTTTAGTGGTTCTTTTGGCGGTCATGAAACTTTCAGATAAGCAGCTCTGACCAGCCTTAGGACCCCAACTTTAGATTACAATTGGTTTTGTTGACGGGTACGATGCTTCCAAATAAGCAGCTCTGACCAGTTTGGGAACACCTGTTACAGAATCCGGTCTGATAAGATTCTCAGTGTACTTCCAGATATGGATTCCCTACTTAGTCTTGGGACCCAGTTTTGAGCTATCAGCTTAGTAGTCAGTCTAGGACTATCAGTGGGAGTAGGACTTAACACTAAGCAGACCGGGGTTCCAGTACACCCAGGTTCCCATAACTACGTTGCCACCATAGGATATATTTTATTGGCCTCATGACTCCAGACCTGTGATCACTCAGTTCATGCATTTATACCCTGGCAAAGTATATTGGGTCCAACCGATGGGGTGTATACATAGGACTCCACGTCTAGCTTACGTGGTTATATATCGGTTATAGACTCTCCAACTAGTCACCTCAGTTTAGTCTCAAATTAGTTAGTTCAGATCAGTTCAATACAATATTTTTGATTAGTATCTCAGATTTAGGGCATGTCTTTGACCATCAGACACGGTCATTTTTACCATCTCTGTATATCACAGTTATTCATTTTCAGTATTTTCAGTTGGTCATTGCATGTATTTCCAGTTTAGTGGTTTTATTATACATGTTATCTTTCTCCTACTTACTCTGTATATTCAAAGTACTGACACATACATTTATGTTGTATCATTTTATGATACAGCTATAGGTTCTCAATCACAGCATAGTTAGCCGACCTCACCCAGACTTTTCCAGTTGCATCATTGGTGAGTCCTCCTCTTTCGAGGACGAGGATTATTTCTTTTAGTTATATTTCTTTTATAGATTTGAAGTTAGTTAGGGGCTTGTTCCAGCAACTCATCAGTTGTAGTTGGCTTTTAGACATAAACATAGTTTTAGACCTTCAGCTTTGTTTTAGTTGTTTTTAAACTTTATGATTCAACTTTATTTTCATAAATGTTTTATATTATTACTTTAAAGCTTCTTTTAGGTTTTACTCAGAATGCCAGTGTTATGATAGACTATGGATTGACTTGGGGTTACTTGTGACTCCAAGTACCGTGTCCCGTCCAGGGTATAGACTCGAGACATGACAAACTTAGTATTAGAGAACTAGATTTAAAGTATCCTAGGATGTACGAAAGCCCCGTCGAGTAGAGTCCTCTTCATGGGTGTGAAGCTTACCAAACTTATGAGAGGGAGGCTACGGGACGTTATTAGGAAAACTCCCTTTTGTTCATACTCTTTATCGTGCATTGAAATTCAATTCCAGAAATGTTCTCCAAACTTGTGCTCTATTTCATTTCAGTGAAATCATGCCTCCGCAACGTGGTAATGGAAGAAGGGCCAGTAACGCTCACTAGCCTGCCCTACCAGCTTCAGCAGCCCCTCAGGACGACTCAATGTTCACTGCTGAGTTCGGGGTGGCTATCCAGTTTCTCGCATAGACAATTACCAATTAGGTGAACCAGAAAGTGGTTCTGATCAACAACATGAGTCTGCACCAGCTTCCCGAGTTCGAGACTTCACTCTGATGAACCCTCAGTTTTTCATGAAACTAAGGTGGGAGAGGACCCACAGGAGTTCGTGGATGAGATTAGAAAGATCACCCGAATTATGGGTGTCAGTTCCTCAGAGAGTACCGACTTGGCTGCCTACCAGCTGAAAGGGGTAGCCCAGATCTGGTATGAACAGTGGAAGGAGGGGAGACCAGCGGGAGCAGGATCTATGGAATGGGAGGAGTTCAATGCCTTCCTAGAAAGATTCTTCCCTCAGGAGCCCAAGGAGGTAAAAGTGGAAAAATTCATGAATATGAAACAAGGAAATCAGATGGTGGAAGAGTATTCACTGGAGTTCACCAGGTTGTCTAAATGGTAGCTGAGCCAAGGGGTCGTATGTTTAAATTTGTTAATGGATTGTCGAACTTGGTCCTCAAGGAGTGCAGGACTGTAATGCTTATGAAGGACATTGATCTTTCCAGCCTCATAGTCCATGCAGTAAATTGAGGCAGAAAAATTAAAAGACTTGGAGCGGGAGAATAAACAGGAAAGAACTGGCCAGTCAGATAATGGCCACCAGAGATCTGGTGGTAGTAGACGCCCATAGCAGCAACAGAAGAGGGCTCCAGCACCCACTTCAGCCAGTGCCCCTACTTTCTGATCCAGTAAGGATCGAAGGGGTGGAGCATCTGGCTCACAATCCCAGAGTCATAGCGCCAGCAACTGCTACAGCTACCCATCTTGCCCTAAGTGTGGCAAGAACCATCTAGGAGAATGCCTTCAAGGTCGAGAGGGTTATTTTGGTTGTGGACAGCTTGGTCATCGGCTTAAAGAATGCCCATCAGCAAGATGGGGGAGATCACAATCCACTGCTTCAGTAGCTCCAGCAGGCCAACCAGCTCAGCAAGCTAACACTTCAGATACGGATGGCGGCCAGTGCCAACACCATTTTTATGCATTGTCTTCTTGTCAGGATCAAGAGAACTCACCTGACGTGGTCACGGGTATTTTACGCCTTTTTCATCTAGACGTGTATGCATTACTAGATCCAAGAGCCACCCTCTCATTCGTGACTCTCTATGTAGAATTTTAGTTCAATGTTAGTCTAGAGGTCCTCTCGGAATCATTCTCAGTATCTACCCCAGTTGTCGAGTCATTTAGAGCCAGCCAGGCATATAGGAACTGCCTAGTCTCAATCTTCAAAAGGTCATTCCAAATGATCTTGTAGAGTTGAGCATGGTCGAGTTTGACCTCATTCTCGGCATGGATTGATTACACTCCATTTATGCCTCAGTAGACTGCAGAACTAGGGTCGTCAGGTTTCAGTTCCTTAATGAGCCAACTTTAGAGTGGTCAAGTAATAGTTCAGCGCCCAAGGGTCAATTTATTTCCTACCTTAAGGCTAGAAAGCTTATTTCTAAAGGGTTTATTTGTCATCTAGTTCAGGTCAAAGATTCCATCTCTGAGACCCCAACTATTCAATCAGTTCCAGTTGTCACTGAGTTCTCTGACGTGTTTCCCTGAAGATCTTCCCGATCTCCATCCCTCATAATAGAATGGCTCCAGCTAAGCTTAAGGAGTTGAAGGAACAACTAAAAGACCTTCTTGATAGAGGTTTTATCAGGCCCAACATCTCTCCCTGGGGTGCTCCAGTATTACTCATGCAAAATAAAGACGGTACCCTCAGAATGTGCATCGATTACCCTCAATTGAACAAGGTTATAGTCAAGAATAGGTATCCCCTACCCAAGATTGATGACTTGTTCGATCATCTTCAGGGAGCCAGTTGTTTTTCCAAGATAGATCATAGGTTGGGGTATTATTAGCTAAAAGCCAGAGAATGTGACATACCGAAAACAACTTTCAGAACTCGGTATGGTCACTACGAGTTTGTGGTTATGTCCTTTGGACTCACAAATGCCCCTGCAGCTTTCATGGACCTGATGAACAGAGTCTTCAAGTAGTATTTGGATATGTTCATCATTGTATTTATTGATTACATTTCGGTATACTCCATAAATGAGGAAGAACATGCTAATCACCTGAGGATAGTGCTTCAGGCGCTCAGAGACTGCCGGTTGTTCACAAAATTCAGCAAATGCGAATTCTTGTTGAAGTTCGTAACTTTTCTTGGTCACGTGGTCTCGAGTGAGGGTATCCATGAAAATTCTCAAAAGATAGCAGTAGTGAAAGACTGGCCCAGACCTACCTCCCCAACCGAAATCAGAAGTTTCTTGGGTCTAGCATTATTACCAATGTTTTGTGGAGGGTATTTCCTCTATAGCATCCCCTCTAACTAGGCTGACTTAGAAGAAGGTGAAATTTCAGTGGTCAGATGCGTGTGAGAAGAGTTTCCAGGAGTTAAAAACTCGACTCACTACCGCTCCAGTGTTGACCTTTCTAGAAGGAACATATGAGTTTGTAGTGTATTGCGATGCTTCCAGAGTTGGACCAGGTTGCGTTCTAATGCAACGGGGTAAGGAGATAGCCTATGCCTCTAGACAGCTCAATGTTCATGAGAAGAACTATCTGACTCATGACTTGGAGTTGGCAGCAGTGGTGTTCGCATTAAAAATATGGAGGAACTACCTTTGCGGGGCTCACGTGGATCTTTTCACCAATCACAAGAGGCTTCAGTATGTGTTCAGTCAGAAAGATCTGAATCTTCATCATAGAAGATGGTTGGAGCTATTGAAGGACTATGACATGAGCGTGCTGTATCATCCCGTCAAAGCTAATATGGTGGATGATCCCCTAAGCAGAGTGTCTATGGGGAGCATGGCTCATGTTGAGGAGGGCAGAAAGGAACTAGCAAAGGATATCCACAGGTTAGCTTGGTTGGGAGTATAGTTGGTTGATACAACTGAGGGTGGAGTAGTTGTACAGAGTAGATCAGATTCCTCATTGGTAGTTGAAGTTTTGTCAAGGCAGAATGAAGATCCCATACTGCTTAAACTGAAGGAGGCAGTTCTTAGAAAAGAAGTGAGGCTTTCTCCCAAGGAGGAGACGGTGTACTCCGTTACCAGGGTAGATTGTGCATACTGGATGTGGGTGAGTTGAGACAGCAGATACTAGCTTAAGCACACAGTTCAAGATATTCCATCCACCTAGGTGCTACTAAGATGTACCACGATTTACAGGATATTTACTGGTGTAATGTCATGAAGAGAGACATCACAGAATTTGTAACTAGTGCCCGAACCGCCAGCAAGTCAAAGTAGAACACCAGCGTCTGGGAGGTATGAATTAGGATATCAGCATACCCATATGGAAGTGGGAAGAAGTAAATATGGATTTTATTACGGGTCTACCTCGGACTCGTCGGCAGCATGATTCAATATGGGGGATAGTAGACCGGATGACTAAGTCAGCACACTTCCTCCCAATTAAAATTATAGACTCAGCTAAGGACTATGCTAGAATTTATATCCAGGATTTGGTTAGACTTCATGGGGTGCCCTTGTCCATTATCTCAGACAGAGGTACCCAATTTCCCTCTCACTTCCGGAAGTCCTTTTAGAAGGGACTTGGTACCCAGGTCAAGCTCATCACAGCTTTTCACCCTCAGACAGATGGACAAGCTAAGTGGACTATTCAAACTATGGAAGATATGCCGAGAGCTTGCGTGATCGATTTCAAGGGTAGTTGGGATGACCACTTGCCTCTCATCGAGTTTGCATATAACAATAGCTACCACTCAAGTATCCAGATGGCCCCGTTTGAGGCATTGTATGGTAGGAGGTGTATATTTCTTATCGGGTGGTTTGAGGTTGGTGAAGCTACTCTAATAGGGCCAGACTCAGTCCATGAAGCTGTGCAGAAGGTACAACTCATCCGATAAAGGTTGAAAACAACTCAAATCCATCAAAAATCTTATGCTGATGTAAGGAGAAGAGAATTGGAGTTTGCAGTGGATGAGTGGGTTTATCTAAAAATTTCACCCATGAAGGGGTGATGAGATTCGGAAAGAAAGGGAAACTCAGTTTGAGATATGTGGGACCCTACAGAATTCTAAAGCGAATTGGCAGTGTGGCATATGAGTTAGAACTATCCCCCGAGTTAGCATCGCTGCACCCAGTCTTCCATGTGTCACTATTGGAAAAGTACATCAGTGATCCATCTTTGGTTGTGCCACTAGACAACGTGGAAATAAAAGACAGTCTCTCTTACGAAGAGCTTCCAGTTCAGATCCTTGATAGTCAGGTTCGTAAGTTGAGAAACGATAAAGTCGCTTTGGTGAACATTTTGTGGAGGAACCAGCTAGTTGAGGGAGCCATATGGGAAGCATAAGTAGGCATGATGGCTAGATACCCTCACTTATTTCCTTCCAGCTCAATTCCAACATCAGGTACTAAATCCCTCCTCAGTATTCTGTTCATTTCCATACTCATCAACTCTATTTAGATTTTCTATGTGTATTTTAGTTACATCAGCTATATTAGTATGGTTAAGTCAGCTCAGAGTCAGTCAGTCCTTCAGAAATTAGCTCATAGTCTCAGTTTAGGAATTTTAAGTCTTTTTCTAGTTTTCCTGCAGCTTTAGTCTTCATCCGAGGACGAACGATCCCAAGGGGGAGATATTGTAACACCTTGAATCTTTTTCTAGACCAGACTCTGACATTGAAAGAAAATTTAGAAGTAAAACTAGAAAAAAATGCCTCAGAACGACTGAGATAATGAGTCGTGGTTAGATCCAATGACTCGTTGTGTCAGTCGTGGTCAGCATGTCTTGGTCTCTCGGGAAGCCACGAGACAAGGAACAAGCCGTTGTGAGAAACAATGGGTCGTCCTGTCCATCATGGTTTTCTCAACTCAGAAATCCTTTCCATGATCCCATGACTCAACCAATGAGCCGTTGTCAGAAACAATGACCAGTTATGAGAGTCGTTTGGTGAAAACCCCTAAGTCCCCTTCCAGTGACGATGAGTGGAAATAACAACCTATTCTTTCCCAAAATGATTCATTTTCATCACCCGTCGTGTCAACTTAGATATTTTTAAAAAATCTTTATAGTGAACCTAACGACTGGACACAATGACCTATTGGGTCCATTAACGAGTCGTTGTGTCACCCATCGTTAGCCCCTCCAGGTTTCCTCTAGCTGTGGCCACAGGAGGAACCAACGACCCGTTGTTTCATCCAATGAGTCGTGGTGACCCCCGTTGCCAGATTCAGTGTGTTCTAGTCCCAGCAGTGGGACCAATGAGAGGTCCCAACGAGTCATGGTCTCGACCAACGACTCGTTGAGTGACCCATTAGGACCCTATCGGTTAGTTTTCAAATTTAATTTCCAGGGTTATATTTGTAATTTCCCACCCATTTAGTCCCTAAACTATGCCGTTTTAAGCATTACTTCAGAGATAATAGGGTGATTGAATGGTTTCCCCCCTCATTCCCCACTCAGACCTTCAGAAAGCATCATAAAATTCTCTCAGGAGCTCTCAGAGCAAGAACTAGGGCAGTTCACTTCTCAGATTCTCAAGGAATTTCTTTGGATTTTTTTATCAAGTATGTGGGAATTCAACAAGGGAATAGTTCTTCCCTTGTGTCCCTAAAACCCTTGACTAATTTCTTCTCTATCAGTTATGGCTATGTAGTTTCAAAATGTGAAAAGTTTTCAGACAGATTTCTTTGTGGATTCAAAGGAAATATTTTCATGATTTTACATTTCGTATTTATTCCCTATTTCTAGAAATTGTGAAAGATCGCAGCTAGTAGCATAATTCAGCCCTAGTCTCAGCTCAGTACAAATTAGAAACTTGTGGGTTGAACTAGTTTTCCCTATAGCGTGGTTCCATCAGTTTTTGGAAGCATATGTATTTAATTTATGTTAAAATCTTAGTCAGAATCATGTCAGTCTAGTCTCAGTTAGATTTTTACCAACCTCAGTGTTGTCTAGAAAAATGTCAGGTGATTAGTTTTACTATAGTTAATCCTTGAGGTGTCCATGATACCTCCCAGTTATCAGTTTTAGATTCAGTATTAGATTTTAGTGCTTCTTTAGGTGGTTATGACACTTTCAGATAAGTAGCTCTAACCAGCCTTAGGACCCCAGCTTCAGGTTACAGTTTGTTCTTTAGACGGTTACGATACTTCCAGATAAGCAGCTCTGACCAGTCTTGGAACACCAGTTACAGAATCCGGTCTGATAAGATTCTCAGTATACTTTCAGATAGGTATTCCCTACTTAGTCTTGGGACCCAGTTTCAAGCTATCAACTTAGTAGTCAGTCTAGCACTATCCAGTGGGAGTAGGACTTAACACTAAGCGGACCGGGGTTCTAGCAGACCCAGGTTTCCATAACTACGTTGCCACCATAGGATATATTTTATTGGCCTCATGGTCCCAGACCTGTGATCACTCAGTTCATGCCTTTCTACCCTGGCAAAGTATATTAGGTCCAACTGATGGGGTGTACACATCGGACTCCACGTCTAGCTCACGTGGTTATATATCGGTTATAGACTCTCCCACTAGTCAGCTTAGTTCAGTCCTAGATTAGTTAGTTCAGATCAGTTCAATACAGTATTTTTGATTAGTATCTCATATTTAGGGCATGTCTTTTACCATCAGTTTTGACCATCTCAGTATATCATAGTTATTTAGTTTTAGTATTTTCAGTTGGTCATTGCATGTCTTTCCAGTACAGTTATTTTATTATACGTGTTATCGTTTCTCCTACTTACTCTGTATATTCAAAGTACTAATGCATACTTTTATGCTGTATCATTTTATGATACACTGCAGGTTCTCAGTCACAACACTGTTAGCCGACCTCGCTCAGACTTTTCTAGTTGCATCATTGGCAGGTCCTCATCTTTCTAGGACAAGGATTATTTCTTTCAGTTATATTTCTTTTATTTAGACTTGGAGTTAGCTGGGGGATTGTCCCAGCAACTCATCAGTTGTAGTTGGCTTTCAGACGCAGACATAGTTTCAAATCTTCAGCTTTGTTTCAGTTGTTTTTAATCTTTATGGTTCAACTTTATTTTCATAAATGTTTTATATTATTACTTTAAAGCTTCCACTAGGTTTTACTCAAAATGCCAGTATTATGATAGAACATGGGTTGACTTGGGGTTTCTTGTGACTCCAAGTATCATGTTCCATCCTGGGTATAGACTCGGGATATGACAGTTTCATGAAGTGGCTCAGTTTTAAGTTTTTGGAAATTGTAAATTTCATCCTTGAGTTGAAACATTCTGGAGGGGTGAAAGAATCTCTAAGAAGGCTTGCTTGAGTTCCCTCCAGTTGGTTATGGAGTGATTGGGCAACTCCAACAACCATAAAGTGGCTTCCCTTGATAGAGAAAAGGTGAAATGTCTGAGTCTGATATCATCTTGGCTAACTCCGGGAAACTTGTACACTTTGCATATTCCCACAAAGTTCATCAGGTGCAGGTTGGCGTCATCCGCTGCATGACCACTAAACACCCTTTTCATGTTTAACGATTGAATCATGGTGCTCGTGATGTCAAATTTGGCCCAAGTGGGTAGTGGTGGTGGTATAATTGCTCCATTTGACCCAACTTCATCAATTTCTAGGTCCTCATCATTGAAGAACTAAGGGGAAAATCTATGACCTATGTTGCCCCACCCATGTCGACCAGTGTTAACAACCGCGTCTCTGGCATCCTCCGCATCTTGAGGTGTAGCTTGCCGAGCTAGCTCGGCTTGCCTAGCTTCTTCAGCTATGCGGGTATCTCTCTGCTCCTAGTTTTCCATTCTGCGCAATGTCATTCTATTTTGGGGTTTAACAGAATCAGGGGATTTCCACTACTCTGAGTGCTTGGTATTCACCGAGAAATAACCTGTGCATGTCATAAACAAAAAGAAAACGTAATTCAAGAAATAACTACCAAAAAGTCAAATACAAGCAATTAATCTACTCTTAGTTGTATTCCCTGGTAATGGCGCCACTTTTTGATAACACTCAAACTAATACCTCCTTCTGAAGTATGAAGTGGACATTGTCAATAAAGAACCCAACAAAGAGGTTGGGGTCGAACTCACAGGGAATATGGAAGATCTAGACTAATGCTAGTAAGTGAACTTGTTGGTTAGTTACTCAAATTTGGGGGTTCTAAGAAAACAATAATTAAAACAATGATTCAAATTATGATTTAAAATCAAGAGTTAAGAATAACTAGGGTTTGTGTTCCCCATGGGTTCATAACTACTTCAGATATACACACGTGATCAATACCAACGCTTACTTGTAGAACTAATAACTAGGGTTCATCCAAATGACTAGTTCGTCTCTATTGGATGACTATACTCAATCATCGGGTCAGGTCTCATGAGTGGTTTCAAACTATCCGTTATCACTATGTTCCAAATTTAACTATCCTGCAACCACATCTCAAGTTAATACAATGATCATCAACATCAAGGCTTTGTTGTAATTGTCTTTTCCTTATCTCTACCTCTGTAGGCTCAAGCAAGTAAAATATTTAGGCAATTCCTAATGTTGTACACTGTTAAGAAACATTTAAGCATGAAGAGAATACAATACAAGTGTGTTTCGTTGGTTTTGAATCACTTTTGTGTATCCTTAGCTTGTTAATCCACCATGGTTCCCACAACCCTAGCTATGGAGGTTTTAGCCTCTCATAGTTGCAAGGTTGTGGTATGCACTCATAATTAAACACATAATTCAATACTTACATTGGTATATGAGAGAAAAACTTCTTTGATTATATCAGAAAACCTTAAGAACAATTGATAAAGATCAAGAAAGAATCCAAGAAAAGGTTGATCACAAGTCAATCAACTTAATTCTATGTTTTTCCCTCGAATCTCTATTGATTTCACGCCTCTCTCACTTGTCTCTGATGTTCTCTATAATTCTCTCCTGAAAATAAAACATAAAAGGTATTTATACAGACATAAGAATCCTTTTGCTAAGCTAACAGGGTGATTTTTCATAACGGGCGCTGCCTGAGCCACGACTGATCATACGACCTATAGAAGGATTGTATGGGTCGTACTTGCTGTTCGTAAGTCCTTGTCTTGCTGCAATTTTGGTTAAGTGTTGGGCCCTGGTAAGACTCGTGCACGCTTCCTACAAGTCGTGCTTTGCTTTCTCGGTTTGGCTCTAAGAACTCTGACTTTTTCTAAAATTATTCATGAGTGTTGTGGTACGACTAGTACCTCCAACCACGACTCATACTGTCTGAAGTTCTGCTTGGCACTAAATATCCTTTGAAGATCACCACTGCTCCTAGTATGATTCGTACATTGATTCCACGATTCGTAGATCCATCCGTATCAGGAGTCTTCCTTTATGCAATTTCTTCTGAATATTTCCATGACTCAAGTTACGGCTCGTACCATTATTGTACGGCTCGTATTGAGAGTCGTAGGTTGCATTCTTCCAGTTCATCCATCTGAAATTTTTCACGGTTCTCAGTACAGCTCGTACCATCAATTTACGGCACTACGGCTCATATTGAGACTGACACTTTAGCTCATTTTGTGCACTTTTAGGCTTCCTTTTCACATTCTTGCTCCAACACTTATTTTTCCTGAAATCAAAGAAAAAGTTCCTTATATCTATATAAACATACCCAAGTTCATGCTATTTTCTTAGTTTTGAGTGTCGAAAGTGCTGTAAACTCACAACACATCACAGGCTTATGGGGGCCAGGTTAGGTTCTTGTTTGTCTAATGTTTGTTAGTATACAATTGTACAGATGAGATTGTTCAGGTTATCTTATGAATCATTTAGCTGTTTATGGTCAATTCTTATTATCAGTTTCAATTCCAGCTTATTATTGCCTTATATACTTGGTACATGTCGTACTGACACTCCCGCATGGGGCATTGCATACTTGCCTACAAATTCTAACAGACAGCTTTAAGACCTCCTTAATAGCGTTCAGACTCAGTAGATTGGTCACCTTTCTTCTTCCAGAGTTTCCATATATTTAAGGTTGGCTTGTCTTTTGCTGTATAGTTTTTGGAGTAGGTCGGTCCCCTATCCCGGGAAATGAATTACTCTTTGGAGGCTTGCAGACTATGGGTTTTGTAGACATGTGTTGTTGGCCACGTTGGCCTAGTCGTTTTGTCAGTTGGAAGCCCTGATGGCTTGTACATACGTGTGTATGCTTGTCTTTCATCTTTATCTATTTTAGAAGACATGGTGGTCTTTTCAGCCCACATAGGATGTTATTCCTATCATGAACTGTTGGGTTAGTTGATTACCTGCATAGGTTTTTGGATTATGGCCTTGTCGGTCTAGGGCCATGTTTGGTCCAAGATGTACTTAATTGTCTTCTTGTTTATGTGTTGCTGGTATGCACCATAAGTGTAGAAGTCTAGCTAGGTCAGCTGAAGGTCCAGTGTGGTATCAGGTGCCACTTATGCCTCCCAAGGTGGGGCATGAAAAACTTAGTATCAGAGCAACGTCATATCCTAGGTAGTCTACAAGCCATGTCTAGTAGAGTCTTGTTTATAAATGTGTTATAGACCACATTTTATAAGCAGGGAGCTACGGGACATGATAGTATGGTTACCCTTCTTTTGCTCAAATCGTGTGTTAGAGCTGAGTCTTACAGGGTTATGTTCTCGTGCTTGTTATTGCTATCTGCATATAGAAATAATTTTTTTGAGGTAGACTGCCGCCAATTGGGTTCTATATACAGCAGCAGGAGCAGGCACAAGGAATTTGTCATGAGTGGAGACAACCAAGACTAACGCCAAAGGGGAGACATCTTGTTGATCTCCTCCATTTCCTCCACTACATCAGGAGCTTCTGGTGACTACAAAATCGTCGGTGCTACCTCCAGTCACTGGTACCCTTTTTATCTGATAAAGATCAAGGAGTACAGTACATATGTTGTCTTACTTAATAACTGCTTAGCAATAGACAAGGACACCAACTAATGTTAGCTTTCCTGAAAGATATGGAAGTTTGTGAATTTTTGAGATTCTTACTTTAGGCCCTCTGGAGTTTGTAGAGTCTTACACCATAGTCCACTACAGAATGATATGACCATTTCTCAACTCTTAGCCTATTCCCAATATAGAAGAGGGTGTGAATATTGACAAAACATTATCAAGAGTAAATAGCAAAAGAGGGCTAGATCTGTTTATTCCTCTGAGACGTTATAAAAGTGGTCAAGAAACTTATTACTTAAATAGGCCACCTAGGCCTTCACTATGGTAATTTCAGGATAACAGGTAAGATTTTCAGGGACAGTTAAGACAGATGAGAGTCCATAATTACTGGACTCTTAATAGTAAAGGAACTCAGATTAGAGTAGACCAATTCCACCGCATTGTATTGATTGCAGTAGGGAATACTTGGAGAATTATAGTTATGGTTCCCCAAATTGTTATATTGAAGAACAGGAAAGGTTATATGATGAGAACCTGGCTGAGTAGAGGTCAGGATAATATGGGTCAATAGACCTAACTATTAGTTTCCTTGCCAACATTGTATATGTGGCACAGATCTCAAACTTCAGCACACGGAGGTAAGGGCAAGACTGGAGCATTAAGTTCTAGAAAAGATCAGAACCGCACCGATGCATTAGCTGTTCATTAGTACTTGGAGTCATCGTCAAATGTCGAGATACGAGTATTCATCTTGACCCGCAGAAGATAGAGGCCATAATGACTTGGCCCAAACCCATATTACGAGATATGACGTAGAGACTTAGGGTTCTATGTCAATGAATGGGTATTCCTGAAGGTCTCACCTATGAAGGACGTTAGGAGATTTGGCAAGAAGGGAAAGCTTAGCCCTAGATTCATTGGGCCATATCGGATCCTCCAGAAGGTAGACCAAGTTGCTTATGAGCTAGAATTGCCTTTGGAGATAGAATTTGTTCATCCAGTCTTTTATGCATCAACACTACGAAAGTTCATAGGAGATGTTTCTCGGGTTGTCCCAGCTAAGGATGTTTAAGTCACAGAGGAGTTTTCCTACGAGAAGGCTCCAATTGCCATACTAGGTCAACAGGTCCGTAGATTGAGGACCAAGGATGTAGCTTCTGCTAAAGTCTTACAGAATAAGAAAAATGTAGAAGAAACAACTTGGGAAACTGAGGACGACATGAGGCATAGATACATTCACTTGTTCCAGACCCTAGGACAACAAAATGCCGACTTAGATTGTTATAGTTGAGGTGAGATACTTACTCAGATGTTACTTTGTTGCTTTTGTTATCATTGCTTGTTGCTCGCATTATTGTTATGGGGCTATACTGTATAGTTATTTGTCATCCTGTGAGATGCCTAGATTGGATTTTTCTGCATTTCAAGCTTCTGGATAGTCCTTATTACAAAGGAGACTCTGCTAAAAATTTTCTGGCAAATGCCTAGGAACTGAGTCTCTTGAGGTTGAATTACATTTGAGGACGAACATCCTTAAGGGGGGAAGGATGAAACACCCCATGAATGAGTGTCGATAGTATTAGTTATAAAATAAATTTCTCAAACTAAATTTTTGTTTTTATATTTCTCAGAAGTGAAATAATTAGAAAATAAAGTTGCCTGAGAAAAATCAGCCGCGCTCACAGACGCACGTCGGAGGGAGCCACATGTGCTAGTGCATAGGGTCATGTGATGCACAGGTAGGCAGGCACAGGGAGAGGCGCTCCACGCCCATCCACACCTGACTTAGCGATGGCCTCTTCTATTTAAATAACTTTTGATCCCTAATTCATTTTAAACCTATTTTTTTAAAACCTCTAGAGCTCTTCGAAGGCTATCTATTAAAAGTCATATTTCCAAACTTTAAGGTTAGTATCCAAGCTTCCAACACCAATTAAACTTGTGTCTTGTAAGTAGTCATTATGGGGTTCATCAAACTTTTCTTAGCTTCAATAGTTGAGGCTTTGTTAGGATTGTTCCAAGGGAAATTGGTGTATTTGCCATCCCTTTATGATGTTCCTTCATCTAGAGGAAGGTAAGAGACTTTTACACCTCTCTACTATTAAAATTGGAAGTGATGCAATATTTATCAAACGATTATTGATATTGAAACTTTTCTTCATTTGTTTGATCCGTGGATTGTTTTAGGTGGCTTATAAATGGTAAAATGTTGGGGCTTTATGAAGTGATTGTTGGTTGAAGGATTTGATTAAGGAAGGTGGAGTTATCGAGCCACCTACAAGGTATGCTAAGGCTATACTTCCTTCGGCAAGTTTCTCTTATTGTATAGTCGATACAACTTATGTTTTTTGTAGTAGTATTCATGGTTAGGTGCATTGTGGTTAGCTGCTACGAGTTGAATCTATGATTAGAGTATGTATCCATTGTTGGGATTGGCCATGCCTAGATTTTCCTCTCGTTAAAATAGGCTTAGAGGTTACTCAGTTGTATCGCTGTTAGCTAGATAGGCTAGTGATGTTTTGCTGCCTTACCAAAGCCATAGAGGCTTGTGCTTAGCCATTGAGCATGTCTTGCCAAATTGGATAGCATAAGACGTAGCTTGACAATGTCATTTCCTGATAAGACTCCTAGACTTGATAAAGCTTGCCTATGGACCGTTAGTGTGGTTTGACGCCCACAAAGCTAGAATCTTAGTGTCGTAATACTACCTTCAGATTAATAGTCGTTGAGGCTTCCTGTAAGGCTATTGTGGTTGGCCGCTCAGAATCATATCTTGCTATTAGCAGCCCTGTAGTCATTTTAGGTGATAGAACCATATAGTTTGGTCTCCTACGACTTTATTGTTCGCTTACAAGCCATTATTGTATCCCTATGCTTCTAAAATGATTATGCATAGCGTCCTAATAGATTAACTTCAAAGTAAGGTTTGTTGTGGCTACCTCGGGGGGTGGATACATAGTTTAGATGTAGGGAGATACATCTAATATTAGCGATCTTATAGCTTGTTATGACATTCAGATTATCGTTCAGGTCACTCAGGACCTTGCCCTTTTCTTTCTAGGCTAGCTGATTCTATAAATTGTCTTTATTATCTGGCTAGCTGTGGACACATAGGATATTCCTATTGGATGTTATACAGGTTGTTATATGGGCAAGTAACAGTTATATTATGCCTAAGGGGATATGCTACACTCACCGAGCGGTGTATGGAAATATAAGTTATGCCTGTTAGATGCTATACAGGCTACTCAAGGAGAAAAATATAATTATGATGTTCCTATAGGGCTATGTTATGCTCACATAGCATTATGAAGTCTAGAACGTCTATATTGAGGCCTGTAGAGAAACTTGAAGTCTGATGCCTTTACGGGCTTCCTTTATGCCTGAGTTGACATTACTGACCTTTAGAGGTGCCTTATGTGCTTGGGGTGCAGTTACAAGAGCCAGAAGGCTCAAGATACAGATACAGGAGCCTCATGTTCTCATCTATAGTTGCTTATGAGGCTACCTACGAAGAGAATTATAGGTACACATTAATTTCCTATGAGGGGTTAATAACAGTTGAGCTATAGGATAATACACACAAATGCACGTAGATTGCCTATGAAAGGCTACATTCAGATAAACTTTTAAGGAGAAATGTAATGATAATGAACTATTCTCATTCTAATGAAATCCTAGAACTTTGTCAAGATGACACTCTACCGATATTTTATGTATTCCTGTCATGTATATTCCTATGTACTTGTGAATTATTTTCAAGATCATGGTGCCCATGGAAACACTAGGATGTGAACCATAAGGAAAGAGGAGGTTGTGTAGTGCTACAACCTCTTTCAGAAAGATTTACAAACCTATATTGGAATTAAGAACAATGTTGTTAATTTCCCTTTTTCATGAAACTATACCTTATATATGCTCAAAGTGATTCCCTATTCATACCTAATATGATCAGTGTACAAAGTACTCGTGCCTATGGTTTTTTCAGTAATGAGTTTGAGTCGGGATGATGATGTTATGATGAGATTCTGGGGGTTGGACAATATTCCATTTGTTCCTTATGAGTGTTCGGCTTCTGTGATGACTACACGCAAGTGCACATGGTCGAACAAGTAGTAAAGTGGCTTAAGTAAAGCCAAGTATAGATCCAACAGGGACTGAGCTACGGTACTAATTAACTTAAATGTTAATGAACTATATCTTTAAGAATGCAGACAACCAAATAAATAATATTTTGAGAGTTTGAGTTTACTAATTAATACGAATCTAAGGAAAAATTATAAAGTGAGTCTGAACAATAGTAATGAGCAAGCTGAGGTTAAAATGAACATGCAGGGAATTAATTTATCAATACAATTCAGTTAATCTTTCCTTCGGTTGCTAGTCAAGAATTATTGCCTATGGATTGGAACTTCCGACTCCTATCCAACTTAAGAATCATGAGCCTTAATTTACATTTCTGTGATAAAAGAATTTCAAGTTCTAGCCATACATTCCCGATTCCTTAATTGATTAATAAGACTTTCAGATATATTTCTATTCTGAATGTAAATCAATTTTCAATTTTCCAAACTAAGAAGAGATCATATCCTACCAATTCACATCTTTCCAATCTTTCCTTTTCAAAATCAAAATTGGATTTTTTAGATATACATTAACATTGGCCAAACATTAATGCAGTAAGAACAAGAATTGATAAAACAACCATTGAAGAAAAGATGAAAACTGAAATGATTAACAATTACATTCCACTACAATTATTCTTAACCTCAGCAAGAAGTGAATTTAGCCACTCATTTGTGGATTTAACATCATCAAATAAGTAGAATTCATACAAACAATTGAGATAAAAGAGAAAGAGATAGAGAAGAACCCTAGAATTTTCGTCCCCTCAACTGCCTGTAACCC
Organism: Datura wrightii; assembly: GCA_035772735.1. Classification (NCBI taxonomy): domain Eukaryota; kingdom Viridiplantae; phylum Streptophyta; class Magnoliopsida; order Solanales; family Solanaceae; genus Datura; species Datura wrightii. Next base: position 155,691,503 of record JASDFA010000018.1, read on the forward strand.
ACGTTCTTGCTCAACCAAGTCAAAATGTTTAAAATAAAACCTAAGTGTGCTATTTATACTATTGCGAATTTTTCCCGGAATAACAAGCAACGTGGCATGGAGTGTATCGCTGAGCACTCCTTCCATGCCACAGAGGTATCGCGGTCCTTCACTGGATGTCGGCCCCCCAGGCAATTTAACCTCAACGTGCCATGGCCTGCATCGCGGAGCCTGGCCAATGTGACACGGTGCTATCGTGCACCTTCACTGGAAATTGCCAAAATTATTTCATTTGAGGCAGAGTGCCTCCGCGATGGCAACGTGACACGGCTCCATTGCGGAGCCCTTGTTTTTGCTGATCTTCCATGTCCTTTTCCACTCCATGTTTCCAAGTCCATTCCCGATTTTTACCAACATGTATCTTAGCTTCCCAAAATTCCATTTTACCTGCAAAACAATACTAATCATGTTGGTTAGTATAAATTCACATTTAACTACAAATTACATGAGAATATACACAATAATGATAGACAAACAATTCGAAATGAAGCATTTGAGTATCACTTGGGCATGTAATTCTGCTCAAGATCACTTACCCCACACTTAAACTCTTGTTCGTCCTCGAACAATATTCTCACATCTCATGCAATTGACACTCACACATAGCTACTTTGGCTCAACAATTAAGCTACGGCTATACCGATTATTTAATATAGTAAATCATCAAGAAAACATGCATATTCTCATCAATACAATGACGTACATCACTTAAGACCTCCTAAGCTCAAGAATCAATTCTCGATCTTAGAAAACTCGTGCAAATCAACTGATCAAGACATCTGACGTGAAATTAATCTCTCGTCAAGCATGTGCCCTCATAAAACAAGAAAACTACCCCCTTTGCTATCATATGATTTCCAAAGCATTACATGTCGGGGTATATGAATACAATTTCGCTCTCTCTCCCAAGGAATTCACATGCATCATGTCATGAACCATAGGCTTGCCTCTAGTGTATTACTCCACTAATATAAGGACGAGTGATGTAAGATCACGTAGGACTTAACGGGTTGTAATATAAGATAAGGAACTAGCAAATACTGGGCTAACCAATAATCGCAACTAGCTTCCTTAAGCGCTTCTCAATACATCCCACCATCATTACGGTCATTTTTTTTCTTCCTTCACCCTCCCATTCTTGAAGAATTTTTTCTTTATTCTTGTTCCCATTTCTTTAAGCACACTCGACTTACTAGCAAAGATTAGTTATACATCTTTAGTTTATTTAATTTCAGCAAGTGCACCTTTGACCTTTTCTTTAACTTTCACCACTTCCGCTTTTCTTTCCTTTTCACAATTCTCACTCCTTTACTCTGTGGGAAAATTATTTTTCTTGAGCGCTTAAGAGTTTTGGATCAAATTCACGGCTAATGGAAAGAAGGGATTAAGCTCGGTTTGTACCTATTCAAAGAAAGAAAAAATAGGCTAAAGGCTCAATGGGGATAACTAGGATGTACATTCAAGGTAGGTATGATAATGGAGAAACTTTCGGTTTAATCAAAGAAACGCCTATCCTTTCCTACAATACACATCGTTCATTTCGTTTCGTACACACACCAGGAAAGTTCTAGACACTTCACAATAGCATGGAATAATCAAACCATCACCTCACACTCAATGCACATGCTCAACTCAAGATATATTCACAGACTCTTCAATCAGCTAATTACAAGAATTCACTATTAAGCCTTGATCACACCGAATCGAACTCTATGGCCTAGGTATCTCAACATGTTTACACAATTGCATGCTTTCATATGAATCACCTTTGCAACTTAATATCATGTACAACACGTAACAAGAATTTCGAACCATGAAGTAGCGTCACGTTTAGGACACAAACAAAAGAAAGAACGAAAGAAAAAACTACTCCTATCGACTACATTTCCCTTAAGACGGTCGTCATCCATCCATCATAAGGAACGGTCACTATCTACGACTTCGGTTCAATGGGACTATTCTCGGTAAAAGCACCGAAAACAAAGGCGGAGAAACGTGATATAAAAGAAATTTAACAAAAAAATTTAAAAATTTTGATAATTTCGATAGAAAACAAAAATATTTACACAACAACCAACAGCTCAACATAGCACACAACAGCTTAACATTCTTTACAACACCACTTAATGACAGAACACATAACACAAAGTCACAGGGTCACATTTTTCACAGGAACAACAACAAAACATAAACATAAACAAAAACGAAGCAGCTGGCACCTAACTACTCCCACCCCACACTTAAACTGAACACTGTCCCCAGTGTTCACAAAATTCAACATATCACAAAGGTGGTTGGTGAAACATCCTGATAAATCAAAGTATTCAACTCTTCATCAGGTGCCGTTAGCTCGTCTCCCAAATCAGAATCGCCCCCGCTGTCCTCGTCTGACTCAACATTTGAGTCCTCTTGTCATGTCTCCTCATCGGTGGGGACGTCATCATCTATGGGCTCCACAAATATGGGCCCCACTCTGCATAGAGCTTGGGCATTCTCGCTGAATGGGTAATCCATCTCGAGCTGCCACAGCTCATCCTCCGTTGCCGGCCTCCCACTGATGCGCAATTACAGCATCTACATCCCGTAGATGCGAGCCATATGCTGATCATCCCGAGCATATCGCTCGGCTAGTGTGAGCACCGGCCCATGAGTAGTGTCAGGTTCCTTGGTTTTGGTGACATCCAAGGCACGCCTGTCAATCTGTGGGATGTAATCGAGGTCCTCCTTCTCGATATCGTGGCCCCTCAGGAACGTGGTAAGCAAACCACCAAAGCCGTATCTTTGCCCCTGATGCAGTCGGGCTCTCTTCGTGGCGGAGATGATCACCGCCCCAATATTTATTTCAAGCCCCTTCATCAGGGCATACACCAAGCAGACTTGGTCCCAGGTGACATCTGTCATGTGCACCCCTGGGATCAAGCATGAGCACACATTCTGGCTTCCCTATTCATTTGCGAGTAGGGCAGTGTCTGGTGGTAGCCCCTCTCCTTGTGCCTGCTCCACCTTGCTGTCGAACGGGTTCCACATAGAGTGCGTCTGATGTCCGCATAAGGTGGAGTGATATTCAGCTGCCGAAGGACATGGGCGTCTATGTCCTGCGCCCCCAAGATAGCATTAAGGTGATGGGGCTCAAAAGTGATAACCTGCCCCCTGATCTTGACAGTGTGACTGCGGAGGGTCGGGTTCCAGTTGGCATAGAACTCTCAAATGAGATGGAGATTGCACTCCCTGGGCTCTTCGAAGATGAAGTTCAGCCCAGCGGTGTCAATCCGGTGTACGATCCGCGGGAATTCCTGTGTCAGCGGCTCCCTGGATATATGCTCTTCCGGGAAGTATTTGGTTTCTTTGTGTTTTGCATACCATTTCTTCCCTTCGTCAGTCACCCATCAGGTTCCGTATTGTCGGCATTGGCCTCTCGGAACCGCTGGTGCTGCTGGAACTGCTGTTCCCAATCTTATTCTTTTTCTTCCGGGGCCCGATGTGGATGCGCCCTTCCCCTTGTCTTGCCTGCCTGACATTGTTCCTGTACAATCAAACATACAATCCCAATGTTATTTAAGTCACAATTAGCTTCAATTAAGGTTGGGTTTAATTAGGTCACCCCACACTTAGTCTTTAGCCACAATCAAAACAATTTCGACAAGACATTCATGATTTTTCTCATTCTTAACATTCAACCGGCTTAGTGCATTCATATAACTCGATGGAACAACTACTATGTACTACTCAGACTTCGTACAATGAATAAAATTATCGCCAATGATTTACTTCCACCATCATAGCACTTAGCCAAATTTTTGTTCTCAACACCCTATGCAATTCACCAATTTCATTCTCCCGAAAACCCCTTGTCTACGTAGCATATTCAACATTAATCACAACATAATTCAATTCACTCAACATGCACAACCCAATTTTGTTCAACATTTCAAACAATTTTAGTCTTCTTCATATTCAAATTCCAACCCTAGCTAACAATTTCACAAAAATTCAATAACACATGCATTCATCGAGTTCATATACTCACAACAATACTATGAACATCAATCAATCATAACTTAAATGAATTCAAGATTAATTTTCACTTAGGGCAAGTTTCAATCACTACACATGCTCAAGAATCGAAAATTCAAGCAAAAATGAGGTAAAGTTCAAGAACATACCTTTAATCCGATGAAATTGAAGAAAACTTGAAGAAAATTGATGCCTAGGTCCGTGTCACATTAGGGGAGAAGGGAATTTGGGGTGTTGGTCGCGGAGGAAAGGGAAAATAATAAAGAAATTGAGGGAAATCGGGGTTTTAAAGTGATATTTCACGTGGGTTACCCGGCGACCCAGTGTGACCCGACGTGAAATAACACTCAACGTGTCATGGAGGGTAACGCGGAGCACCCCCTCCGTGACACGGAGCCATCGCGCCAGTGTTCTGGACTTCTAAAAAAATTTGGAACACTCTTCAACGTGTCATGGAGGGTAACGAAGAGCACCCCCTCCGTGACACGGAGCCATCGCGTAGGCTCACTGTAATGTGTCAATTTTTATTTTTCTCACCTCGATTTTTTCCTTTGCATTTCTTTGCATTTTTGCCCTCCGTTCCGCCTGAAAATCACTTCACCACAAGAAATTGGTTAGAATTCGTAGGTTTCAACGCAAACAAAATTTTTATTATATTTATTTTTTTTCTTTTTCTCTTTTTTTTTTATTTTTTCTTTATTTCTACACATCTATTACAACAATTTCACGGGTTGCCTCCCGTGCAGCGCCTGATTTACCGTCGCGGCTCGACGTCATTCAATGCTCAATCATCCTCTAGAGTGATGGTCGTCTTCTCTCGAATAACGTCCTCACCCCAATAATGCTTACATCGCTGCCCATTTACTAAGAACGTGGCATTTCTATCTTCTTGCCACAACTCCACCACCCCGTGCGGGGTCATTCTTACCACCTCAAATGGCCCTGACCATTTGGACCGCAATTTTCCTAGAAAAAGCCTCAATCTTGAATTGAATAGCAATACTTTCTGCCCCGGCTCAAAGATCTGATGCACCATATGCTTATCGTGCCACCTCTTTGTTTTCTCTTTGTAGCACTTGGCACTTTCATAAGCATGCCAACGAAACTCATCATGTTCGCTGAGTTGCATTAGCCTCTTCTTACCAGCTAGCTCTAGATCCATGTTCAATTTCCTCACGGCCCTGAAAGCTCGGTGTCTAGCTCCACAGGCAGATGACACACCTTTCCATAGACCTATCTGTATGAAGAAGTCCCAATTGGTGTCTTGTACGCAGTTCTACAAGCCCACAACGCATCGTCGAGTTTGCTTGACCAATCACTATGGTGTGCATTCACTGTCTTCTGTAGAATCTGCTTTACTTCTCTGTTCGACACCTCCACTTGCTCACTAGTTTGGGGATGATATGCTGTTGCTACCTTGTGGCGCACCCCATACTTAGCTAGCAAATTCTTGAAACTTGCATTTACAAAATGAGCCCCTCCATCACTGATAATGGCTAGGGGTGTCCCGAACCTGGTGAAAATGTGCTTTTTCACAAATTTTGTTACCACCTTGTTGTCATTCCTGGGGAAAGCTGTTGCTTCAACCCACTTTGATACATAATCAACGGCCACCAAGATGTACCGATCACCAAATGACGGTGGGAACGGACCCATGAAATCTATACCCCATATATCAAAGATCTCCACTTCTAATATCTGCTGCAGCGGCATTTCTTGCCTTCTACCAATTGTGCCTGTTCTTTGACATCTATCACACATTTTTACGTATTCCATAGAGTCTCTAAAAAGTGTAGGCCAAAAGAAACCTGACTGTAGCACCTTGTGCGTTGTCCACTCGGCTAAGTGGCGCCCTCCATACAATGAAGAGTGACAACTCCTCAACACTTATGCAATCTGGCTCTCCGGAATGCATCTTCTCATCACCTAATCCAGTCCCTGCTTAATCAAGTATGGCTCATCCCAAATATAATACTTGCAATAATGTCTCAACTTCTTTCTCTGCTGAGTCATAGCCTCCGGTGGATAGACTCCACTCACTAGAAAATTCACAATGTCTGCATACCAAGGGACTTCAGCTTCCCTTATTGCCAAGAGCTGCTCATTTGGGAACTCTTTTTTGATGTTGTCACCTTCCATCACATGTGATCGGCTTTCCAATCGCGATAGGTGATCTGCCACTTGATTCTCGCTCCTTTTTCTGTCCTGAATCTCTAGGTCAAACTCTTATAACAACAAGATCCATCTGATCAACCTGGGCTTTGCATCCTTCTTGTTAAATAGATACCGAATGGTTGCATGATCGGTATACACTACTACTCTAGAACCCACCAAATAGGACCTGAATTTATCAAACGCGAACACCAATGCTAGCATCTCCTTTTCTGTGACTGTATAATTGACTTGGGCTGTGTCCAGTGTTTTGCTTGCATAATGAATAGAATGAAAAATTCTATTTCTCTGCTGCCCCAATACAGCTCCTACTGCCACATCGCTTACATCACACATTAATTCAAACGGTTGCTCCCAATCCGGAGAAATGAGGATAGGTGCTTCTATCATCTTCTGTTTCAACTCCTCGAATGCTTTGGCACAATCCTCATCAAACTCGAACTTCACCTCTTCTTCTAGCTATCTACATATTGTTCTAGAAATTTTAGAGAAGTTCTTGATGAACCGTCTGTAGAACCTTGCATGTGCGAGAAAACTGCAAACACCCTTCACTGACACAGGTGGTGGTAGCTTTTCAATAACCTCGATCTTTGCACGATCGACTTCCAACCCCTTGCAACACACTTTATGGCCAAGGACGATACCCTCCTTGACTAAGAAATGACATTTCTCCCAGTTGAGTACAAGGTTGGATTCTTCACAACGAGCTAGCACCCTATCAAGATTCTGCAAACAAGTAGCAAATGGATTGCCGAAAATAGAAAAATCATCCATAAATACCTCGACGAAATCTTCCACCATATCATGGAAGATCGCTATCATGCATCTCTGGAATGTGGCGGGTGCATTACATAAACTAAATGGCATCCGCCGAAAAGCATATGTCCCATAAGGACATGTGAAAGTAGTCTTCTCCTGGTCCTTCGGTGCTATGGCTATCTGGTTATAGCCAGAATAGCCATTAAGGAAACAATAATATTCTTGACCAGCCAATCTATCCAATATTTGATCAATAAACGGGATAGGATAGTGATCTTTCCTTGTGGCCTCATTGATCTTTCTGTAGTCCATGCAAATCTGCCAGCCTGTGACTGTGTGTGTAGGGATCAGCTCATTTTTCTCATTGGTGACCACGGTCATCCCTCCTTTCTTTGGAACACACTAAACGGGGCTGACCCATTCGCTATCTGAAATAGGATAGACCACACCTGCATCAAGCCATTTAATCACTTCCTTCCTAACCACATCCTTCATCATCAGATTCAACCTTCGCTGATGTTGTACAGTTGGCTTTGCTCCTTCCTCCATGAAAATTTTGTGTGTGCAAAAAGCTAGATTGATACCCCGAATGTCTGACATTTGCCAGCCCATTTCTTTCTCCCTCCTCTTGAGAACCACCAATGCATCCTTTACCTGTGCCTCCGTCAATTCTGCGGAGATGATGACCGGCAAGGTGTCATCTTCCCTCAAAAAGACGTATTTTAGATGTGATGGCAATGTCTTCAACTCCAGTTTTGGTGCTTCCTCAATAGATGGTTTTGGCAATTGTTCCAGGGACCTCATCAACGGCTGAAAGTCTTGCTTCTTGAGATACCATTTTGATTCATTCAACATTTGCACCATCTCATAAGTATCTCTATCTCCGAAATGATCAGAGCTCATCAACGCTCTCTCCAATGGATCTTGAGAATCTACAATCTGAAGAATTTCTTCTTGGTTTATCACATTGATTGATAAAATCTCCTCATAGATGGCTGGAAGCTTCATGGCCTTATACACATCAAATACCTCCACTTTGTCATGCGCTCACATGGTTAGCTGGCCTGCAGCTACATCAATCAAAGCTCTCCCGGTTGCCAAGAAAGGACGTCCCAAAATAAATGGGACTTCTACATCCGGCTCAAAATCTAAGTCAATAAAATCTACCGGAAAGATGAGGGAGCCCACTTGCACCAGCACGTCCTCCACAATGCCATCTGGTCTGGCCAAAGAACGATCCGCTAACTGCAAGATCATTGTAGTTGGTCTAGGATTGCCCAGCCCCAACTTCTTGAACACCGCTGTCGGCATCAAGTTTATGCTTGCTCCCAAATCACATAGTCTGCGAGCTCGGATACTTTGCCCGATTGTGATCGGAATTGTAAAGCTCCCAGGGTCCTTGAGCTTTTGTGGCAACCTGTTCTGAATCCGGAAGTGCACTCCTCAGTAAGCACCACCATAGCATACTCCGTCAATCTTCTTTTGTTAGCTACGATATCCTTGATATACTTTGCATATTTAGGCACTCCCTGCAAAACATCAACCAAAGGTAAATTAATGTGTACCTGTTTAAGCACCTCCATGACCTTTTTAAAACAAGCTTCCTCCTTGTGTTTCTTTAATCTTTGAGGGAAAGGGGGTGGTGGTCTTTCTGCTTCAGCTGCCTTCTCCTTCCCCCTCTCATCATCATGTTCCCTATCTTTTTCCACTGTTCCTGATTGCTGAGGTGATCTTTCTGGTTCCACCTCCTTGAGTTGTAAACCACTCCTTGTGGTCACTGCATTGACCTGCTTGGGATTCAGGTCAGTGTCACTCGGTAGTCCTCCTCTGGGCCTGGTGTTTTGAGCTCCAGCTAGTTGTCCAAACTAGTACTCCAACGCCTTTGTAGCTAACTGGTTGTTTTTTAAGTCTGCTGCTAATTTTACATAATCAGCCTGCATTTGAGCTTGGTTATCTATCATTGTTTTGAACATTTCCTCAATGTTGTTGGTTGGTGGAGGAGGTGCATTGTTTCCTCTGTACTGAGACTGATAATTCTGCTGCCCCCTTGATTTCTCTACATATCCTGATTCGAACTCTCCCCTTGATGGCTGTTACTACCCCAAGAGAAATTCGGATGATTCCTCCAATTTGAATTGTAATTATTGTCATACTGCTGCTGGTGATTATTTCTCTGGATGTTCCCAACAAAGTTCACTGAGTCTGGATTTTCACCACAACACTCAGCTGAGTGTTCATTACTACCGCATACTTCACACCAAACCTGCTGCACTACATTAATTGGGGCTTGTGGTTGATTCAAGCTCATACTGCTGAAGTGGGTGTTGAGTTGATTTTGCAATGTAGCTATCTGTGCAGCGATAGCTGTAAAACCATCCACCTCAAGGACTCCTGCTGCTTTCCTTGTTACTCCTCTTGAAGAGTCCGCATTCCACTCTGGATTTCCCTGTGAAATACGATTTAACAAAGTATACAGCTCCTCATAAGTCTTTTCTAATGCTTGTCCCCCAGCTGCTGAGTCTAGCAAAATTTTTGTGTGGGGTTCCAAACCCTCTATGAAAGTATGCACCAGCACATCATTAGACTAGTGATGGTGAGGACAATCCCTTAGCAATGATTTGAACCTTTCCCAAGCTTGATGCAGATTCTCCCCCTCTCTTTGTTTAACACTTAGAATCTGACTTCTAAGTCTTGCTGTTTTCCCGAATGGAAAGAATCTTATCAAAAACTTTCTTGCAAGATCATCCCAAGTGGTGATAGAGTTAGGTGGTTCAGCTTTCAACCACCTCTTTGCTTCCCCCAATAATGAAAATGGGAATAATGTAAACCTCACGTAGTCGGATGATACTCCAGCGGGAATGTAAGGGTCACTTATCTCTATGTTGTTGTGGATCTTCATGAGGGAGACCTATGAATTTCCCGCTGGTGTGCAACAATTGCATCATATTCTGTTTAAGCTCAAACCTCCCTCCTGGCTCTGGTCTGCGAATACTTGATGTAACATTGTTAGCATGTGGGATTGCCACTTCGCGAACCGACCAAGCTGCCATTTCCTCGGGCACTAACACTGCCCTTACAAGTGGTGGATTCTGTTGTTGCTCCAGAATTGCCTGTCTGAGCAACTGTAGCTTTTTCTCTAGAGCTTCCCTTCTTTGACGATGAAATTGTCTTTCCGGCTCTATGTATGAATCCACCAACTCCTTGTCTTTTGCTAGTGTTTAGAAGAATTCAATATATGCAAGAGAAAGGCTAATATCAAGTTGTCAGTACTTAAATAGAATTTGTAAACTAACACGAAGAAAATAATTTTACCAATTGCCAGTCCCCGGCAACGGCGCTAAGAACTTGTTCGACTTCTGTGATGACTACACGCAAGTGCACATGGTCGAACAAGTAGTAAAGTGGCTTAAGTAAAGCCAAGTATCGATACCACAGGGACTAAGCTACGGTACTAATTAACTTAAATATTAATGAACTATATCTTTAAGAATGCAGACAACCAAATAAATAATATTTTGAGAGTTTGAGTTTACTAATTAATACAAATCTAAGGAAAAATTATAAAGTGAGTCTGAACAATAGTAATGAGCAAGCTGAGGTTAAAATGAACATGCAGGGAATTAATTATCAATACAATTTAGTTAATCTTTCCTTCGGTTACTAGTCAAGAATTATTGCCTATGGATTGGAACTTCCGACTCCTATCCAACTTAAGAATCATGAGCCTTAATCTACATTTCTGTGATAAAAGAATTTCATGTTCTAGCCATACATTCCCGATTCCTTAATTGACTACTAAGACTTTCAGATATATTTCTATTCTGAATGTAAATCAATTCTCAATTTTCCAAACTAAGAAGAGATCATATCCTACCAATTCACAAATTTCCAATTTCTTTCCTTTTCAAAATCAAAATTGGATTTTTTAGATATACATTAATATTGGCCAAACATTAATGTAGTAAGAACAAGAATTGATAGAACAACTATTGAAGAAAAGATGAAACTGAAATGATTAATAATTACATTCCACTACAATTATTCTTAACCTCAGCAAGAAGTGAATTTAGCCACTCATTTGTGGATTTAACATCATCAAATAAGTAGAATTCATACAAACAATTGAGATAAAAGAGAAAGAGATAGAGAATAACCCTAGAATTTTCATCCCCTCAACTGCCTGTAACCCACGTTTTGCTCAACCAAGTCAAAATGTTTAAAATAAAACCTAAGTGATCTATTTATACTATTGAGAATTTTTCCCGGAATAACAAGCAACATGACACGGAGTGTATCGCGGAGCACTCCCTCCATGCCATAGAGGTATCGCAGACCTTCACTGGAAGTCGGGCCCCCAGGCAATTTAACCTCAACGTGCCACGGCCTGCATCGCGGAGCCTGGCCAATGTGACACGGTGCTATCGCTCACCTTCACTGGAAATTGCCAAAATTATTTCATTTGAGGCAAAGTGCCTCCGCGATGGCAACGTGACATGGCTCCATCCCAAAGCCCTTGTTTTTGCTGATCTTCTATGTCCTTTTCCACTCCTTGTTTCCAAGTCCATTCCCAATTTTTACCAACATGTATCTTAGCTTCCCAAAATTCCATTTTACCTGCAAAACAACACTAATCATGTTGGTTAGTATAAATTCACATTTAACTACAAATCACATGAGAATGTACACATTAATGATAGACAAACAAGTCGAAATGAAGCATTTGAGTATCACTTGGGCATGTAATTCTGCCCAAGATCAATGAGTATGCCCTAAAAGGTGGCACTCTATTCATACCCTATGTTTTTTATCAAGAATTAGACCTCTAGTCGTATTTCATGATGTTCATGCTTATGCTCTATTCCTCTGATGGCTCTCACTTGTGATGCAATATATAATAGACTATAGAGGGTGGACATCCCCTTTTGCTAGAAATAATAGGTATGCTTGTTCCATAAAAAGTTAAAGCATGCGGTAAATGAAGGAAGTTAGGCTTTAACTATGTGTATTGATTGTATGGAAGTATTGAACGTCTCCTCATATGGGTTGGTATGGTTGTTAATAGTAAGGAAATAGTAGAAGATAGGGAAATTTTTGAGATGTTCATAGCAATAAGGGAGTAATGAAATGTATGTAGTGATAGGCCTAAATGTTCTATTGATGAATGTGTGGATTCTTGCCTCTGTGACTACTTCATGAAGTTTGGGGTGGTTTGAATGTTGTGATAAGAAAAAGTAATGTTCTTGGGATGACCCTTGATGCAAAAGGAATCTTGTTGAACATTGAAAATACCAAATAACCTAATTAATTATTGATGGACCCAACAAGTAGTGTTCATGAAAGTTCTATGGGGAAATCAAGGTGTTGAAGAGGCTACTTGGAAAGACAAGAAAGAAATGAGAGTGAATTATCGCCATTCGTGAATTGGTCTAGAAGAAAATTCTTAATGACTGTGAAAATTGATCAAAAGCAAGAAGCAGATAACTATGTCAAAATATAACTTCTACTCTTTCTTTTTGACTCCTTGTATCCCTTTTTTGTTTGCTAAATTGATATTTTGTTGCAGGTTTCAAAAAAAAGGGACTCCTCCGATTTACAGATAAGTAACCGCTTGTGTATTTATTTTTCCTTTTTCAGAGCCTAATGGGATGAACCTCATTTGAGATTAATACCACCATCAAGACTCCGAATTAGAGTCAACAAAACACCCTACCTGTTTTCATAATGCTAGAGTGTTTGCAAATTAATAAACAGATATAAAATTCACCTCCTTGCATTCCTATGTCCTGATTTGGTATCCACGAACACCTCAAAACTCTCACCAGGTGCGTATACTCAAAATCATATGAAATTTCTTCAGACTATAGAAAATTGCAGGAAAATGTGTGATACTCTATCGTGTTTTAACTGCTGACTTCACTTCAATTAGATAAATTAGGGCTCGGCTGATTGTAGCTTTCTTCTTGTGTATGGTGTTCCTGCTTTGTCCAAATTTACTATCTTTCTTCCTTCACTAGGAATGTCTTGAAATCGGTTTATCTGAAAATCACCTGCAAAATTAAAACCATGTTAGCAAAAAAATCAGCAAGAGTATTTCCTTCCTTGAGGGAATGTTGTACTCTTACTGACAATAACCTTCTCATACTATTGATTGAGTTAACCTCCAAACTCACACTCCACGGGACCTCCCATTTCCCTTTCAGAATCTCCACAATAGCCATAGAGTCAGTTTCAATGACAACTTGTTCAAACCCATTCTCTTTGCAAAATATCAAACTTTCTCTAATTGCTCTGGCTTCCCCCACTAAATTAGTAGTATCTTGGATTATAACACCTTTCGTTGCCACCAGATTACCTTGGTAATCCCTGATACAAAAGCTGCAAAAATGGGCCTAAGATTACCCTTAGAGCAACCATCGGTATTATATTTGACCCAATTTAAAAGGGGTTTCTTCCATCTCACAACTGTAAAATCATATTCAACCTTATACCCTTCCAGAACACCAAGAATATGAGACCATTTGTTTACTGTTATACCCATCTTAAACCTACACGTTATCACCTTTAAAATGATGTCATTTATGCTCCAGATGGTCTTTTCATAGAGTAAACCCCAACATGCACTACGGTGTTTCTTCTTTTCCACAGAAACCAAAGAATTACCATGGGAACCACCTGACACACAAGTCTAACCCTTCTTTTGCCCTTTACCTTCCACCAACTTCTTATGGATTGCTTCAAGTTAAGAATGGGATCTTATTAATCCTGCTGCTCTAGCATAATGGCCCCAGATTTCAGTAGCAAAATCTCCTCTAAAGAATAAGTGCTCAACAGTCTCATTCTCTGGGTTAGAACAACAACTACAGAGAGGAGATATATTAGGATTTCAAGTGTTCAAAAGAGTGGCTACATGAACCATTCCTTTCAAGATCCTCAAAGTTAGGAAAGATCTTGAAAGGTAAACCTCTTACCTAAAAAAGCTTCATATCCTCATTGCATACTCCTCTCTACCTCAATAAGCCCCAATCACTTTTAACACTGATTTTTTCTGTACTGGTTATTATCCACTAAGGTCTGCCCCTCTGATTACATAATTGCACCTGACTCAGATTCTTTCTGATATGTTCCACCACATAGACTGAAACTGCATTCTGTAAAGCTTCAAAATCCCACCCTTCCCCTGTTAGCATGTCTGTTGGAATATATACTATTAACCATAGGTTATGTACTGTCAACCATGTGTTTAGATATAGTATTTATTATAGAACAATTGTTTATTCAATTTTAATAAAGGTTCAAATAGATCATATATTAGTCGACGTGTCCTTTACTTATATAGTAGATGATTTAGTATATAGAGTTTAGCTTATACACGAAAGATTAAATCGTCAATTCTAATAAGTATAAAGTTTATATATGTTCACAATCTAAGATGAAAATTGGACAGATTCATCGGTATGATTGTAGCACAAGATTAAATATAATTTATCTTGATTATGGGAATGGTATAATTCCAACTTCTTGTGCTAGTACATATTGTATGTATTGAATAGACCAAGTAGAGATAAGTATTTTATCTGACTTAATAAAATAAATTCTCTAGATCATTAAATATACTTTACTCTTAATTCTGATATAATTATTATGATCAAAGGGTGAAACTCGATCTTTCATGAGTTAAAATATTCCACAAATGACATTTGTGAGATAATAATTAGTTGATATAATCCATGTCTCGGCCTTGAGATTGATGATACCACTTTATGATTGCTTATAAATTTTCATGTGAAAACCCTGCAGGTGAATTTAGTATCCGTTACATGAAATAAGTTAAGCGTTTGAATAAAGGATTAAATTAATCAATAAATTAAATAGTTAGAAATTTAATTCGATTGGTTGGTATCTGTAATCTTAACATGGGGAGTTATTAAAGATTTAATGAACGATTTTGAAATTATACCGAGGAGTGCAATTACGGATTTTTAGCGGAATAATCTGTAATTTATTAAGGTAGGATAATTTATTCATTTTGCGAATTAATACCATAATTGGAAGCCTCACTAATTAAATTTGTGGTCCCTGCTATGCCTGATTAATTAATGAACTTGGAAAGGAAGAAATCAGTTTTCTAGGAGAAGTAAAATCCTACAAGATTTTGGTTAAAAATAAACTGTTCTTCTAGAAAGAAAGTTTGACTATTACTCGGAGAAAAAGATTCCTATACGTCTAGGGACTAGGGTTTTATACCCTAAAACGTCATTATAAATAGGATTCTCTTCCTCCATAAAATATGATGGAATAACTTTGACCTTTCTGAGATGCAGTACTTTCCCACACAAGTATTCCCTACTCGAAAATTTTTGAGGCTATAGCAGAAGATCGCAGACCTGAAGAATGCATTGGACAATTTGTACAAAGTTTCAAAAGGATTGATTCGTGGTCACGCTTCAAGAGATAAGTATCAATTTTATGTTTGATTAAAATCTGTTTTTATGTATTGTCTATATTACATACAAGTATGATCCTGAATTTGTTGCTTTCGCTGCGCATGTTCTAACAATGTCCCCTATTTCTCTCGTGGGGTGACAGGTTGGAACTTCTGCCTGGTGCAAATTTAAAGGTCCAAGTTGGGTCCAATTATGAAAACAGATTGTAGAAGTACCACCTCTTGGCTCCCACCACAAGTGTTATTCTATTTTGTCTCTGTTCTCTAACATATACTTCCAGACCTGTGATCCCCCTCTCCCTGGACAAGAGTTGGAATATGCTTTTTGCAATATTTAATTCATAAAAAATTGAACAATAAATTATTTTGTGTCCTAAACCTCCACCACAACTTTGCATACAAGGCCTGTGATACATAAAAAAGGACCTGAATCCAAGACCTCCTTCCTCGGAAATGCATACCTTTCTCCATTTTGACCGGTGCTTACTTCTGCCTAATTCTTTATTGCTCCAAAATATTTTTAGCAAAAATCCTATGCAGTTTGTTTATAACACACTTTGGTGGAACAATAGCTGATAAAACATATATAGGAGTGCTCTGTAGAACACTATTAAGAAGAACCTATAGGTTTCCTCTGACTCTGTCTATCAATTCAAACTAGTGTACTTTTCTCTTCCTAGAATAAGTAATAGGAAAACCTATATACTTCATAGGAAAAGAGCCTTTCACCATTCCAGACTTCTGTTCCACTTGCTGGGAGATTCTGCAGCCACCTTTTTATGTAGGTAGTACAAACTCTTTTCTTTGTTCACCTTCTAGCTAGATTGCTTCTCATATTCCTGTATAACATCCATGATCTTTCCCAAATAGTATTCATTAATTGAAGCAAAAATGATGGTTCATCTGAATATGCCAAATGATTTATTCTGGAACTCCACTTGGGCAATCCATATCCCACATAAAGAGGATCCTCAAATAAAGAGTTTAGCGCTCTTGGCAGGACTTCTACTGAAAGTATAAACAGAGTTGGGGAGAGAGGGTCACCCTGTTTAATTCCTCTTGTAGAGTGAAAAAATTCATATGATTGCCCATTGAGTAAAACAGAGTAATAGTTGTTAGTGGTCAACCTCCACATCATGTCAACAAAATTTGCATAAAAACCCATTTTTCTTAAAACTTTCATCAGGAAAAACCATGATACTCTATCATAGGCTTTTGACATGTCAAGTTTTAGGACTACATTTGGTGGTTTCCCCCTTTTAGCAATATCATTCACCAACTTCTGAGTGAGTAGCACATTTTCAATGATACTTCTCCCTTTCACAAATTCAGATTGGTTTGGAGAAATCAACTTGGGCAAAATATCCTCTAGTCTATCATGAATGATTCTAGACATGATCTTATTAAAAAAGTTACTCAAACTAATATGTCTCATATCAGAAAAGGTTTGAACATTTTTCTTCTTATCAAAAATTTAAAATTCCAAATAGATGCATATTGAGATTTATTAATTTCATATAGTAATTAAAATGACTTCATGTAAATGTAGATAAGTTGATAATAAATTTATTAGGACAATTTAATTTATGAAAAAAATAAGTATTTTCTTAAAATGTTTAAAAATTTAAAATTCCAGATTTAAGTATTTTCTTAAAATGCTTGAATATTTAAAATTCCAAATAGATATATCTTGGGACTTTTTAATACCATATAGTAGTAAAAGTGACTTCAAGTAAATCTAGGTAACTTGGTAATAAATTAATTAGGACAAATTTAATTTTTGAAAGATTTAAGATTTTCTTAAAATGTTTAAAAAATTGAAATTTTAGATTTAAGTATTTTCTTAAAATGCTTGAATATTTGAAATTTCAAATAGATGCATATTGATAATTTAGAATTTTTAAAATATGGGTGCACCATTAAAATAAGAACTAAAAAAAGTATTAAGCGGGTATTGACACTATTCCTCAAGGTAAATAACTTAACAATCAAGCAAGTGCACCGTTCAAACTTTTTAAAGTCTAGGCGCCAATAGGTAATAATATATCAATTCTAAAACATATGTATATAAAATATCTAATTTTTCTGGAGAAATCACAGGTTCAAATGCACCATGTTTTGCATCATCTTCTCCGCAGACTCTATTTACACAGAATCATATATCAAAGAGATAGAGCATGAGATACAAAAGATGATGAATTGTATTTCGAGACGTAATAGACTATTAAAAGTAACATAAAATAAATACTCACAAGATATTTATGTTATTCTGAGGATGAAAGATTTAAAAAGCTAGTTGATTACAAAACCTATCTTTCAGAGAAATTGGAGGAGCGAAAACAAAGTATCAAAAAAATTGAGCAAGAAAACGAGGAGAAGAAAATGAAAATAATATTCAACAAATTGCTCAAGACTGGGTATAATTTTTATGAACTTGATGCTAGGGAACTCAAAGGATTGTTAAAGTTATCTGCTCTTACACCAGCTAAATTGATGAAAGAAAGAGACAATTCAATCAACAATCTATGACTTTTCAGCCTCCATTACTTCTCTCTAATATCAGGCAACAAACAGAGGATGATGCAGGTCAAAGCAATGGTTTTCATCAAAGATATATGTATAATTTGGGGAATCTATTAAATCATATTCTATTTGTTTTTAAATTATAAAAACTTAATTTTTTCCGGTATAATAATACATTATTTAAAGTTTAAATCTAAAACAATAAAATTTATAGTGTAAACATTATGTTGTTTTAATTTATCACAAGAATTATCATTCTTGTATAATAGAAAATTATATCTATCTATATCTTATACTATTTTAAAAGTGAAAATTAAAAAAAGTTAAAAGTTGATTATCAAATATCCATTAAATATTTTCATGAACTATAAGAAGTTTTGTGTTTTCACATTTATAATTTGCTGACAAAGATATATCAAAATGGTTTCCTTTTTTTTTCTTTTCTAAATCCTATTCCTATAATATTTTTATACCAAAAAAATAAATTTATGTTACAATAAATAATAAATTTATACCACAATAAATTTGATAAATAAAAAAAGATAGTTCATTTTCTTACTCTAAACTAATGAATACAACGTTCTTCTAACTCTTGAATTGGGAATTAAACTCATTTATCAAAGTACTTTTAATAGCCGATAAAGTATCCAAATACAACTCATCAACTTTTTCTCTTCTTCATAATTGTTTATTTAATAGATATATTAATATCTATTTATGTGCTCTTTCAAGACATGAAAAAGATAAACTTTTCATTTTTCAAGTTCCACCTATATATATTTTTATCCTCTCGTATGACAAGAGAGCAAAGAATTTGTAAGTTTCATTGGATGAGATGTAATCATTTATAATCCTATCCAATCTTGTAATCATGCACTCATCTTAACATTTTCACTTTTATAATATCAAACTTGATTGTAGATGTGCTTAATTCTTCTCGGGTAATTTTTTGTGTTTTTTCTATTCTTTTTATTTCGAAAATTCTTTGGACAATTTTTGTGTAGTTATTTTATTTTGTAGCTTAATTTTACTAACTAAACTGATGTTGGTTCCTTATTATATCTACACGTAATTTTCAGTTCAAAGATATTTTTTGAATTTCCTGTGTAATTTTTCATGTTGACTTGACCATAAGAGTTTCTATTCTTAAACCATGCTAATTATTGTAAATGGTGTTCCCACTCTTTTATAACTATTGATTTTCTATTTGAGATTAAACAATTAAATTGTTGACTGAGAGAAATAAATAAAAATATATATATAAAAGTTTATCTCAATCACAATAAGTATATTGTAAATTTTATAGCCTAGAAATGAAGGCTACAATATTTTATTTTATTTTTGCATTTTTTTTATAAAAAATTTGCTCTATATTTGGAAGTTACTTTTTTTAGTAGTTTCAGTCAACCTAATTATATGTGTAAGTTTTTATTATTTGTTGGATAACATTTTCTGTCATTTTTTTTTCTATTCATATTATAAATTTTGTTTAATTTAGCACAATGAATACTCTATTTCAAGGCTTAAATCTAAGATAAATAAACTAGTTGTGTACACATTAAGTGGTTTGCAAATAAAAATACGTACACATCTCTTTAGATTTGAGATTGTCATTGATTAATAGCACTAATTTAGATACAGTGTATCTGGATATTAAGAGATTGATTGAAGTTTTGACATCGCTATAGGTGATGGAGTTGTGTCGATGTAGTTTCTGCTAACATATTCGACTTGGTGGTCCAATTAATCATTGATTGAGTTCAATGTTTACATGGGTGTTAGCCAGTCATACATCAGTTTACGGATTTATTTTGCCCCTCTATTGGAGCATCCACCTTTTTACTTTCTTAGTAATTCGAACTCACAATCTTAAAATTGAAGTTAAAGGGTGTTTTAGCACATAATTATAGATTTTTTTGTTCCATTTTTTTTACACATTAGTTTGGTGCTTTGCAAATTAAATGACCTTAGTTTGATTCCATTTCACATAAATATATAGTCCTCTTGCAATAAAGAGTGCTATATATTAAATAGAAGAATATATCTGTATTAATCCAAAATTTATTTTTCTTTATAAAATATTCTATAACAGTTGCAATAATCGCAATTGGTGAGACAGCAAGACTTCACTCTTGATAGTTGATACATTTAAAATATATGTGCAACATCATTCAATGATCATTAAGATTTTATAATTTTTCAAAACATGATCTGAAATACTAGTTGAAAATTTGAATTTTTCAGCATTTTAAGAAAAAAATTATTATCATATTCAGACTAAATTATCTAAATTTACTTGAAATCATTTTACTATATGATATTAACAAGTCTCATTATGCATCTCTCTATATATATGTATATATACACACACATTTCAATGCTCCTCTTCTACCTTCACGTGTTGGCATTCATTCGTATCTTTTACTTCCAAAGAAAGTGTTCTCTTCTTCTATGTGTGAGTGTTCTCTTGTTCTATGTGCGTATGAAACATGACTAGTAATTAGATGAAAGACAGAAGAATCACACGAAATAGAAGAATAACTAGTTTATTCAAATAAAAGCAATAGAATTATCTATAACATGTGGTGTATTTATTGCCCTAGTTATTTTTTGTCTTGAAAAAATCATTCCTGTAATGTGGCCAAACGAAATTGATGTTGAAGTTATATTCACAAGCTATTTAATAATTAATTATAAAAATTATACCCAGTCTTGAGTAATTTATTGAATATTATTTTTATTTTCTTCTCCTCATTTTCTTACTCAATATTTTTAATATTTAATTTTCGCTCCTTCAATTTATCTGAAAGGTAGGTTTTGTGATCAACTAACTGTTCTAACTTTTCATCCTCAGTATATATAACATAAATACCTTGTGAGTATAACCTTACCATTAATTGCGTTTAGCACACTACAAGAATGATTTTTCAGGACGAAAAATAGTTAGGGCAACAAGTACACCACATAGGATAGATAACTCTTTTGCTTGATTGAATAAACTAGCTATTCATTTATTTTTCTCAATTCTTCTATGATCTTCATCAAAATTACTAGTCATGTTTGGTAGACACAAAAAAATAAGAAAAAAAGAAGAAGAAACGAGCACTTTCTTTGGGAGTAAAAGAAATGAATGAATACCTGAATGTGAAGATAGAAGAAGAGTATTGAAATGTATATATAGATGCATAATGAGAAATGTTAATATTATATAGTAAAATGACTTCAAGTAAATATAGGTAATTTGATCTAAATTTGATAATAAATTTATTTGGATAATTTAGTTTTTGAAAGATTTAAGAATTTTATTGAAATACTTGAAATTTTAAAATCCCAACTAGAATTTTAGATCATATTTTGGGAGTTATAAAATTTTAATGATAAGTGAATGACGTTGCATATATCTCCAAAATTTTCATCTAGTATTTCGATCATATCAAGAGTAAAGTCTTACTAACTCACTAAATGTTAGTATTGCAACTGCTATATAATATTTTATGAAAAAATAAATTTTAATTACTAGATATATAATCAATTTAAATGTTCAAAAATTAAGGACAATGTAATTATGCGTACTATGTATGAATGGGATAACAAAAGTTATACTCAAACAATAATTAATTGGACCACCGAGTTGAGTTTCAACGTTAGTCAAAACTACATCGACACAACAGCATCACCGATAGTGATGTCAAAACACCCAATTAATCTCTTAATATCTAGATACACAATACTAAATCAGTGATATTGAGTAATGACAATCTCGAATCTAAAGAGATGTGTATTTTTATTTTCATAAATAACTTAATATGTACACAATCAGTTTTTTCTAGACTTAAACCTTGAGATCTAGTAGTCATTATGCTAAATTATACTAAATTTTGTAATATGAATAGAAAAAGAGTATGAAAGAAAATGTGATTCAACGGGCAAAAAAAATTACAGATCTAATTAGGTTGATTGAAACTACTAAAATAAAATAAATTTCAAATACTTAGAGGAATTCAAGGTATAAACTTAATAGGTTTAAAGTTTATGATACTATCATTGTTGCAACAAATTAAAATAAATATGAAAATTTTATAAAAATGCAATATGAAAAAAATGATAGGATAATAGAGTCTGTATTTGGTAATGAATTTATTCAGATAATTTGATTTTTGAAAGATTTAAGTATTTTCTTAAAATGCTTGAAAATTTTAAACTCAAAAAAGAATTTCAGACCACAAGTAGATGGCTGCTCCAAGGGCAACATGGGCAGAGCAGGAGGTGGTGGTATACTTAGAGATCACAAGGGGGACATGATCATGGCATATGAAGAATTTCATGGCTAAAATAACAACAACTATGCAGAAGCAGAAGCTATACTCTCAGGAATAAAATGGTGTTGCTGAAACAACTACAACCACGTCTTGGTTGAATCAGATTCCATAATGACAATCCAAATGATCAACAGAGAAATTCACACTTCCTAGCAAGTGAGGGACATCATCCAGCAGATATGAAATCACACTAACTCAAGAAACTTCCATTTTCAACACTGCCTCCGAGAAGGAAACATGGTGGTTGACAAACTAGTCAATTGGGGATAAATTAAGGGGAGAAATTTATTCTCAAATCAAGCTATCTCTTTGCCAACACAAGTTAAAGCTCCATTACAAATATGGACTCCCGAATTTTCATATTAGACATGATAAAGAGCATTACATTTTTAATTAAAGAATTATATATGTTTCGTGATAACTTTGACATATACTCCTCCTATGATACGTTCTCTAGTATAGGTAATTTTCTTCATAGCGATGAACTTTTCATTTTAAATGTAACTCAGGGAGGGCTGGCCAAAAAGCCGCCTTTTGTAATCTCTATAATTCCAGTGATATTGATAGGTCGAGGTCTATGCCTACCCCCCCACCCCCACCCCCACCACTACCACCACCACCACCACCACCACCATTAGGTGGCTTTTGGAAAAAAGAATTAAATTTAGTGGTTAATTAAGTGCATTACAAGAAATAAGAATTAATGACGCTTAACTTCAGCTACTAAATAATAACAAATTATTACTGATTCTATTTAACGAACTATTAGCAAAAAATCAGTAGCTCAACTTATTTATTGATTGATAAGCGCTCAATTTCAACACTAATTCCTTTATATTTTTTAATTTGAGGAGAGCCATGAATTATTAGTTCTAATCTCTAAGAAGAGAAAAAACGCAAATGATTTTCCTCATATTCCTAAACACTTTGGTGAACAAAGTTACCTAATACATAAGAGGTGGATGATAGTGGTTATTCAATTTAATAGTAAGGGGTACAAGCTTACCTACATCGGATATTTACATCTACTCAAATATAAGTCATAGTTAACTGATTTAAATAAAGGTAGAAGAAGATAATTTAGTATAAGTAAAGATACATAATGGGACTTGTTAATACCATATGATCAAATGATTTCACATTATTTTGATAACTTGTTTCAAATTTGGATTTTAATCTATATTATATTATAATTATTGAAACACAAGTATTCTATTAATGATATAAATTGCTATTATATAAAGATGAAAATTCTTGTGATAAAAACATTGAAAAATAGCACATCTAAGAAATAGAAGAAGGATAAGAAGAAGAGTTACATGTAAAGAATGTTTGACATGATATGAACTTAAAATTAAAATCAAGCTTGTACATTTCAGATAAAAAAATTCATAGATATTAAATTTAGATCGTAAAATTCGCAAGTGTAACTAGCAAATGTACCTTCTTCTTTGTACTATTGTTCAATATTAATTAAATAACAAAAAACTTAATATATACACAATAAGTTTCATTGATTTTGATTTAAACTTGAGATAAAGTACTCAATAACATATAAAATTAAATTTTATAATGTGATAAGAAGTATAATATGATTAAAATGTAATTCAATAGATCCCCAAACATTACACATATATCAAGATTGACCAAACAACATTAGTACATCTTTTTTTCTACTAATATAACATACTTTCACATACTATTCTATCAAAAAACATGAAGTAATAAATGATGGATGATAAAATAAAAGCAGAAAATACTATTTTTGAAATATAACATGAGAAAACAATAGACAAATAATAGTATGATAAGTCATCATAACGTTCTGTAGGTCCAAGACTAGCACTGCTTCCATCCACCAAACTTATTGATGCAGACCCAAATTGAAAACCGTCACATTGATCTACATTATTCTCAGTTATAGGCTCAAAAGTAGAGAAAAGTGATGAAAGCTGAGAGTCTAAGATTGTTGATAGAGTTATCTCTTTCTTTTAACAAATCTTTAATTTTTCTAGTATCAACTATCATTTTCATTTTCTTCTCCTCATCTCTTTGCTCAATTTTTATTAATCTTTCATTTTCTTCTCCTCATCTCTTTGCTCAATTTTTCTGTTTTTTGCTCGATCCTCCAATTTATCTAAAAAGGAAGGTCTCATACTAAACTAAGTTTTGTAATATTTCATCCTCGTTGTGACCAAAATACGAAAGGACGCAAGCCATAGCCTTAAATTCGTCTAGCCAAACTATAAGAACGGTTTCTTCAGAACTAAAAATAATTAACGAAACAACTATATCACATAAATTAGCTAATTTATGTGCTTTTTGGGACAACATAGCTATTCTTTCACTTAAATTCATGGTCATATTTGGTATACACAAAAGAAGAAGAAGAAAAAGAAGAGAGCACTTTCTTTGAGATCAAAATATATGAATGAATAAGAAATTGTGAAGATAGAAGAGGGGTATCAAAATATACATATAGATTCATAATGGGATCTGTTAATACTATAGAGTAAAATGACTTCAAGTAAATCTGGGTAATTTGGTCTGAATTTGGTAATAAATTTATTAGGACAATTTAATTTTTGAAAGATTTGAGTATTTTCTCAACATACTTGAAAATTTAAAATTCTCAAATTATGGTCTGAAATTCTTTTTGGAGTTTCAAATTTTCAAGCATTTTAAGAAAATACTTAAACCTTTTAAAAATTAAATTATCTGAATAAATTCATTATCAAATACAGACTCTATTATCCTATCATTTGTTTTCATATTGCCATTTTATAAAATTTCCATATTTACTTTAATTTGTTGCTACAATGGTAATATCATAAACATTAAACCTATTAAGTTTATATCCTAGATTCATTTGGATATTTGAAATTTATTTTATTTTAATAGTTTCAGTCAACCTAATTAGATGTGTAAATTTTGATTTGTCACGCCCCGCCTTGGGGGGTATGACTGGCACCTGGTGCCCTACTAGGACCTAGACTGCTAACCGGTGAGTCTAAGCACATCTGGTGTTTGGCTAGCTCTAACTCAGATTCAAGGAATCAACGGGCTATATAACGGCTGTAAACACAGCCTCCGGCCAACTGGGCCTATAGCCACCTGTACCTGTACTAACAGCTAACCAGAAACATATCAATATAAGGGAGCCTATGCGGGCCGACAAGGCCACCATGCTGTCTAGTTATCTGTAACTCAACAATGGGATACTGAATAACTACATGACCGGCAAGGTCACCACTACTGACTGGATAAGGCCTCACACAGCCAACATAACTAAAATACTAAACAACTATAACAAACTACACGGCCTCACACGACCGGCTCACTGGCCACAGGGGAAATATATACAGACTGCAAGCCTCTAAGAATACCGATAAGATGGTCGGGACAGGGCCCCGACCTACCCGTACTGTACAACAAAAGGAAGTGATATAAACCTCTGAAATATCAAGCTCCGGATGACAGGAGCTAATGACTCTGCGCTGGCTAGGATTACGAGAGATCGCCTCCTCGTCTATGAGTACCTGCAGGCAAGTAATGCAGCACCCCCAAGGGGTGTCAGTACCGCTGGCACTGAGTATGTAAAACAACAACTGAAAAATATCTGAAAACAAGAATACAACTGATGGAACTGAAATAGGAAGGAATAAACTAAACTGACTGAAAATGTAAAGCTAAGCCTACTCTTAACCATGCTGGGGGGAGTAGGAGTCATACCAGGAGATGTATCGCTCTACTGTCGATCTACTCGTATCTAGTGTAACATGACATAACACAATATAACATAGCATAGCACACACAAACCTTACCCGGCCCCCATAAGCCGGGAGGTACAATCAACACGCAATCTACACCCCTACCCCGGTCGTCCCATCTCCTATAATAACTATAAGCATCATGCCGATCCCCTGGGTATGCACTTGGGCTCGCTGAGCCCCTGACTATAACTGTACCTGAGTTTCGGAGGACTCCTGAATCAACACCCCGGGCGTACCCGCTCGATGGGGGTGTATAAGGGCCGACCAAGGCACAATATGGGGAAACCGGCATCCCATCTTCGTCCCCTGTGGGACGGCATGCCACTCCGTAGAGCAACGTATCCTCGCCCTCTGGCGGACGAGTCGATACAGCTATTAACCCTAGGGCGGTCATGAATGCTAGGTAATCCAACCCCAAGACAATACAGTGGTCTCAACTAGTAATACTATCTGCATATACCACATGCTGAAGCTAGTGATGATAATATATCTGTACATACTGTATGTTGAACTAGTTATAGTGATATGTATGTATTTAATACATGCTAAGACTGATAATGGTATATATATATATATATATATAATCTTCGGTCATGCTGTGCTGAGTCTAATGTTGAACAAGGTATAGTTTTTCTGCTGAAAATCATGCTGGATAACTGAGTTTTTATAGTAACATGATTTACTATTTGTAACATGCTTTCTAAACTTCATTTTAATCTACCATTCTACTTCTGAGATACCTTACAGATACTTATATTGCTTTAATAAATTTCAACTGAATACGATAATATCCTAACATACTTTACTAAATCACATATTGGGCATGCTGTACAGTTCCTAACACTTTGTATTAGAATTTATATCATGCTACCAAGTTTCACGCTATACATAACATGATGCTTCCAATATCTTACCAATATTCATAATAAACATAACACATGACTTCTGAACATTCTACTGGCCTTTCAACTATTGTACTATACCGAGACTACTAACTTGCCGAGGAAACTAGCTTTACATACCTTCGCTTCTGATTTCCCAACTAACCGGCGTAGCTCGGTCAGTATTCCAGCTATTTCTCCCAACTACATTCATATATATGTCAATCAGTACTAAATACAACTTTATTCTGAAGGACGACATCACTTAAAATATAATTATAGCCTAAACTTAGGCTTATCGAAAGATGGTCGAAAACTCGCTATTTTCCAGAAGTCCAGAAGCGAGAAGTATTCACTTCACAGCCAGGAACACATAGACACTAGTTTGGAGCAATTTCACTTACCTTAGCCCGGTAGCACGACGATTCGTCCGCCGTATTTCGCGAAACTAAATCCGTAGGAATGCTCCCTGCTGCTAATTACTTCAGTATCTGGAGTTAATTTAGATTTGGACTACGTTTGGAAGCGTAATCGGACGAAAATTATCAAGAAACCTTCGTTCCCTTTTCCTCTCTGGTTTTTCTCTCTGTTTTTGCTGGAAATTATGAGAATTATTTCATTTAAAACCGAAGTGGAGGGCTTATATAGTTGGGCCTGGACAAGGCCAACGTGTCACGGAGCCAACACGGAGTCTCCACCTCCGTGACACGTTGCCATCGCGGAGGGGCTCTGCCCGGGCTCCTTCCGCGATGGTTCGACAGGCTACTCGTTCGATTCTTTCCCGGGCCTTTCCCTAGAACGTATGGCTTTCAAATATGCTTAACCACCGTGAGAATAGGCCATCTAGGTGTCGGAAATCTTACGGGGTATAACATTATTATCCGTTGAATCACATTTTCTATCATATTCTTTTCTATTCATATTACAAAATTCAGTATAATTTAGCACAATGACTACTCTATTTCAAGGTTTGAATCTAATAAAAAACTAGTTGTGTACACATTAGGTTATTTGTGCAAATAAGAATACATATCTCTTTTGATTTGAGATTGTCATTACTCAATAGCACTAATTTAGTATTGTGTATCTGAATATTAAGAGATCGATTGGGAGTTTTGACATCGCTATAGGTGATGGGGTTGTGTTGATGTAATTTTGGCTAACGTGGAAACTCAACTTAATGGTCCAATTGATTATTGTTTGAGTATAACTTTTATTAGCCAATTCATACATAGTATGCATAATGACATTGTCCTTAATTTTTGAACATTTAAATTGATTATATCTCTAGTAATCAAAATTTATTTTTTCATAAAATATTATATCACTTTTATATATTGTTAAAATATCATGAACTAATAATGATGTGCGACAAGAAAAACAACGTAAGAAAAAAGTAGAAAAATACTAATATGATCAATCATCATGACCTTCTATTGGGCTACAACTAGCACCACTTCCCTCCACTAAACTTATTGATGTGCTTCCAATATGAAAACTTTCATTTTGATCTATATCATTCTCAGTTATCGACTTGAAATTAGAGAAAAGTGATGAAGGCTGAGAAGTCTGCAATTGTTGAAAGAGTTGTTTCTTTCTTTTGATAAGTTTAATTTAGTTTGTGTACGAGAAGACATCTTTAATAATTTTTTAATTTTTCTAGTATCAAGTTCATATAAATTAATCTTTCCTTCGAGTAATTGGTTGAACATGATTTTCATTTTCTTCTCCTCATTTTTTTGCTCGATTTTTCTAGTATTTTTTTGCTCGATCTTCCAATTTATTTGAAAGACATGTTTCATATTTAACTCACTTTCTTAACCTTTCATCCTCATGACGCTAGCCTTAATTTCGTTTGAAAATTTGAAATTCCAAATAGATGCATAGTAGGACTTGTTAATACAATATAGTAATCAAAATGACTTCAAGTAAATCTAGGTAATTTGGTAATAAATTTATTAGGACAATTTGAATTTTGGAAGATTTAAGTATTTTCTTAAAATGCTTGAATATTTGAAATTCCAAATAGATGCATATAGTAATTAAAATGACCTTCAAGTAAATCTAGGTAAGTTGGTAATCAATTTATTAGGACAATTTGATTTTTAAAAAATTTAAGTATTTTCTTAAAATGTTTAAAAATTTAAAATTTCAGATTTAAGCATTTTATTAAAATGCTTGACAATTTGAAATTCCAAATAGATGCATATTGAAACTTGTTGATACCATATAGTAATTAAAATGACTTCAAATAAATCTAAGTAATTTGGTAATAAATTTATTAGGACAATTTGATTTTTGAAAGATTTAAATATTTTCTTAAAATGCTTGAAAATTTTAAAAATTCCAAATAGATGCATATTGGGACTTGTTAATACTATAAGTAATTGAAAATACTTAAATCTTTCAAAAATCAAATTATCCGAATAAATTCATTACCAAATTCAGACTCTATTTTCCTATCATGTTTTTCATGTTGCCTTTTTATAAAATTTCTATATTTACTTTAATTTGTTGCTACAATGGTAATATCATAAACATTAAACCTATTAAGTTTATAGCATAGATTCATCTGAATATTTGAAATTTATTTTATTTTAGTAGTTTCAGTCAACCTAATTAGATGTGTAAATTTTTTTATCCATTGAATCACATTTTCTGTCATATTCTTTTTCTATTCATATTACAAAATTCAGTATTATTTAGCATAATGACTACTAGATCTCAAGGTTTAAGTCTAAAAAAAACTGATTGTGAGTTCGAGTTACTAAGAAAGTAAAAAGGTAGACGCTCCAAGAGAGGGGCAAAATAAATCCGTACACTGATGTATGACTGGCTAACACCCCATGTAAAAATTGAATTCAAACAATGATTAATTAGACCACCAAGTCGAATATGTTAGCAGAAACTACATCGACACAACTCCATCACTTATAGCTATGTCAAAACTCCAATCAATCTTTTAATATCCAGATACACAATATCTAAATTAGTTCTATTAATCAATGACAATCTCAAATCTAAAGAGATGTGTACGTATTTTTATTTGCAAACCACTTAATATGTACACAACTAGTTTATTTATCTTAGATTTAAGCCTTGAAATAGAGTATTCATTGTGCTAAATTAAACAAAATTTATAATATCAATAGAAAAAAAATGACATAAAATGTTATCCAACAAATAATAAAAATTTACACATATAATTAGGACTGAAACTTTAAAAAAAATAGCTTCCAAATATCCAAGAGAATCTAGGTCCGAAATGTCCTTCATGCTGCAAATATAGAGCAAATTTTTTATTTAAAAAATGCAAAAATAAAATAAAATATTGTAGCCTTCATTTCTAGGCTATAAAATTTACAATATACTTATTGTGATTGAGATAGATTTTTATGTGTTTTTTATTTATTTATTTCTCTCTGTCAACAATTTAACTGTTTAATCTCAGATAGAAAATCAATAGTTATAAAAGAGTAGGAACGCCTTTTACTATAATTAGCATGGTTTAAGAATAGAAACTCCTATAGTCAAGTCAACATGAAAAAATTACACAGAAAATTTAAAAAATATCTTTGAACTGAAAGTTACGTGTAGATATAATAAGGAAGCAATATCAGTTTAGTTAGTAAAATTAAGCTAAAAAATAAAATAACCACACGAAAATTGTCCAAAGAATTAGAAATAAAAAGAATAGAAAAAACACAAAAAATTACCCGAGAAGAATTAAGCACATCTACAATCAAGTTTGATATTATAAAAGTGAAAATGTTAAGATGAGTGCATGATTACAAGATTGGATAGGATTATAAATGATTACATCTCATCCAATGAAACTTACAAATTCTTTGCTCTCTTGTCATACGAGAGGATAAAAATATATATAGGTGGAACTTGAAAAATGAAAAGTTTATCTTTTTCATGTCTTGAAAGAGCACATAAATAGATATTAATATATCTATTAAATAAACAATTATGAAGAAGAGAAAAAGTTGATGAGTTGTATTTGGATACTTTATCGGCTATTAAAAGTACTTTGATAAATGAGTTTAACTCCCAATTCAAGAGTTAGAAGAACGTTGTATTCATTAGTTTAGAGTAAATAAATGAACTATCTTTTTTTATTTATCAGATTTATTGTGGTATCGAATAAAATTAAGTTTTTATAATGTGAAAATAAATAGAATATGATTTAATAGATTCCCCAAATTATACATATATCTTTGATAACTGAATAATACTAGTACATTTCTTTCCTACTAACATACCAAAACATTCACATATATACCATTAAAAAATAACATGAACTAATAGATGGTATGAGACAAAATAAAGTAGAGAATAATATTTAT
This sequence comes from Datura wrightii, assembly GCA_035772735.1. NCBI lineage: Eukaryota > Viridiplantae > Streptophyta > Magnoliopsida > Solanales > Solanaceae > Datura > Datura wrightii. Next base: position 155,722,778 of record JASDFA010000018.1, read on the forward strand.
GAAAAACAACATGAGAAAAAAAAAGTGTAGAACTATAATCTGTCATCATGACCTCTTGATGCATTTCCAACATGAAAACCACTGCTTTGACCTGGATCATCCTCTGTTTGTTGCCCGAGATTAGAGAGAAGTAATGGAGGCTGAGAAGTCATAGATTGTTGATTGAGTTGTCTCTTTCTTTCATCAATTTTAACCCGTGTAAGAGCAGATAACTTTAACAATCCTTTGAGCTCCCTAGCATCAAGTTCATAAAAATTATACCCAGTCTTGAGCAATTTGTTGAATATTATTTTCATTTTCTTCTCGTCGTTTTCTTGCTCAATTTTTTTGATACTTTGTTTTCGCTCCTCCAATTTCTCTGAAAGATAGGTTTTGTAATCAACTAACTTTTTTAACCTTTCATCCTCAGAATAACATAAATACCTCGTGAGTATAAACCTAACATCAGTTTCATTTGGCCACATTATAGGAGTGGTTCCTCCGGGAATAAAAATAATTATAGCAATAAGTACATCATATAAAATAGATAATTCTTTTGCTTGTTTGAATAAACTATCTATTCTTCTATTTTTTTCAATTTTTCTCTGACCTTCGTCTAAATTACTAGACATGTTTGTTAGACCCATAAAAAGAAGAAAAAGAAGAAGAAAAGGACACTTCACACTTTCTTTGGGAGTAAAAGAAATGAATGAATACCTAAATGTGAAGATAGAAGAACAGCATTGAAATGTATATATAGATGCATAATAAGACTTGTTAATACCATATAGTAAAATGACTTTAAAGTAAATCTAGAAATTTAGTAATAAATTTATTATGACAATTTGATTTGTGGAAGATTTAAATATTTTCTTAAAATGCTTGAAAATTTGAAATTTTAACTAGAATTTGAGACCATGTTTTGAGAGTTATAAAATCTAATGATGAGTGGATGACGTTGCACATATATCCAAAATTTCAACTAGTATTTTAGATCATATCAAGAGTGAAGTCTTGCTAATTCACTAATTGTTAGTAGAGGAAATTTCATAAATGGGCAACAATTTGGAAGAAAATAAGTTTAAATAAAAATTCAGTTACCATAAATCACTCAAGTGATAATTATTCCGTTCCATTAATAATATGATTCTAATAAAAGACAGAATTCTTATTACCATAATTATTTCAACTAATACTTATTGTGTTGTAATGTATGATTTCATTTTATTCCATAAATACAATTAAATACATTTATATGGTTTATGCCTCTTGTTAATCATTTGGGTGTTGTATTTTCCGCCATTGATGAAGCTTTGAATACTCAAAATACAAAACTCTAAAATTTAAGAACATACACGGTTACAAAATTAAATATCTAAATACATATAATACATAAATTATAAAATGTACAAATATGATTTTCAAAAAAAAAAACTTGAGATTTCAAAATATCATAAAGATTTGAATTCAAAAAATATATATATATTTTAGTGAATTAAAAAAGAAATATATATATATTTAAAATTAAAAAAAAATAGAAATCAAGAATGGAACTTAATTGATTTAATAAGATTATGCGGCGGATTTTGCGAGATTTGTGGGCAATTAAAGGAGGAAAATATGGGGTTGGAGATGAAGATAATGGAGAGAGAAGAGAAGAAATGGGTTGGGTAACGAGTTACTGCAGTAAATTAAGGAACATGATGAAAAGGTAAAAATACAAAGTAAAAGAATAAAAAATGACACATTAAATGAAATAAAACCATTATGTGTAATTTTTTAAAACTATGGCCATTATATGTAAATAGTTTCTTAAATATGCTATGATATGTAATTTTTCTTTGTTAGTATTGCAACTGCTTATAGGTGGCAAAATCAACCCATGAGATTATAATTTGCCCAACTTGCTCAAGTTTGGGTTGGTAATTGATCCGTTAATTTGCCCACTAATTTTAATCCATTAAAGTTTGGGCTAACATCTAGCCCAAATTGATTTATGAGAAATCTTGCCAAAATATTTTCAAAAAAATATTATATTTTATATACTATATTATATTTAGTCATAATAAAGAAAAATATTAATTTTATAAGTTATCAAAAGATTATAAAAAAATAAATAAAGCAATTAAAACTTAATTAGAGTTGGACGGGTTGAGTTATGACCCGCATTTTAGGTCATTTCAGCTCAAGTAACTCAACCCATTTTGACCCGCTGAAATTGAGTCCAATCTGCTCATTTACCACCTATACTACCGCTATATCTTATGAAAATATAAATTTGAATTATTACATATAATTAGATTGACTGAAACTATTAAAATAAAATAACTTACAGATATCTAGGTAGATTTAGAATTTAAACCTAATAAATTTAAACTTTATGATATTACTACCGAATTCATCCTCGTTGTGACCAAAATACGAAAGGACGCAAGCCATAGCCTTAAATTCGTCTAACCAAACTATAAGAACGGTTTCGTCAGAACTAAAAATAATTAACGAAACAACTATATCACATAGATTAGCTAATTCATGTGCTTTTTGGGACAACGTAGCTATTCTTTCACTTAAATTCATGGTCATATTTGGTATACACAAAAGAAGAAGAAGAAAAAGAAGAGAGCACTTTCTTTGAGATCAAAATATATGAATGAATAAGAAATTGTGAAGATAGAAGAGGGGTATCAAAATATACATATAGATTCATAATGGGATCTGTTAATACTATAGAGTAAAATGACTTCAAGTAAATCTGGGTAATTTGGTCTGAATTTGGTAATAAATTTATTAGGACAATTTGATTTTTGAAAGATTTGAGTATTTTCTCAACATACTTGAAAATTTAAAATTCTCAAATTATGGTCTGAAATTCTTTTTGGAGTTTCAAATTTTCAAGCATTTTAAGAAAATACTTAAACCTTTTAAAAATTAAATTATCTGAATAAATTCATTATCAAATACAGACTCTATTATCCTATCATTTTTTTTCATATTGCCTTTTTATAAAATTTCCATATTTACTTTAATTTGTTGCTACAATGGTAATATCATAAACATTAAACCTATTAAGTTTATATCCTAGATTCATTTGGATATTTGAAATTTATTTTATTTTAATAGTTTCAGTCAACCTAATTAGATGTGTAAATTTTTATTTGTCACGCCCCGCCTTGGGGGGTATGACTGGCACTTGGTGCCCTACTAGGACCTAGACTGCTAACCGGTGAGCCTAAGCACATCTGGTGCCTGGCTAGCTCTAACTCAGATTCAAGGAATCAACGGGCTATATAACGGCTGCAAACACAGCCTCCGGCCAACTGGGCCTATAGCCACCTGTACCTGTACTAACAGCTAACCAGAAACATATCAATATAAAGGAGCCTATGCGGGCCGACAAGGCCACCATGCTGTCTAGTTATCTGTAACTCAACAATGGGATACTGAATAACTACCTGACCGGCAAGGTCACCACTACTGACTGGATGAGGCCTCACACGGCCAACATAACTGAAATACTAAACAACTATAACAAACTGCACGGCCTCACACGACCGGCTCACTGGCCACAGGGAAAATATATACAGACTGCAAGCCTCTAAGAATATTGATAAGATGGTCGGGACAGGGCCCCGACCTACCCGTACTATACAACAAAAGGAAATGATATAAACCTCTGAAATATCAAGCTCCAGATGACAGGAGCTGAAGACTCTGCGCTGGCTAGGATTATGAGGGATCGCCTCCTCGTCTATGAGTACCTGCAGGCAAGTAATGCAGTGCCCCCAAGGGGCGTCAGTACCGCTGGTACTGAGTATGTAAAACAACAACTGAAAAATATCTGAAAACAAGAATACAACTGATGGAACTGAAATAGGAAGGAATAAACTAAACTGACTGAAAATGTAAAGCTAAGCCTACTCTTAACCATGCTGGGGGGAGTAGGAGTCATACCAGGAGATGTATCGCTCTACTGTCGATCTACTCGTATCTAGTGTAACATGACATAACACAACATAACATAGCATAGCACACACAAACCTTACCCGACCCCCATAAGCCGGGAGGTACAATCAACACGCAATCTACACCCCTACCCCGGTCTTCCCATCTCCTATAATAACTAATCATGTTTGGTGACCCACAAAAAGAAGAAAAAGAAGAAAGAAAGAATACTTCTCACTTTCTTTGGAAGTAAAAGAAATGAATGAATACCTAAATATGAAGATAGATGCATAATGAGACATGTTAATACCACATAGTAAAATGATTGAAAAATATAGTTGAAATTTTAAATTTTCAAGTATTTTAAGAAAATTCTTAAATCTTTCAAAAACTAAATTATCCTAATAAATTTATTATCAAATTTAGACCAAATTACCTATATTTATTTTAAGTCATTTTACTATGTGGTATTAACATGTCTCATTATGCATCTATATATACATTTCAATGCTCCTTTTCTATCTTCACAGTTAGATATTCATTCATTTCTCTTACTCTCAAAGGGAGTGTGCTTTTCTTCTTCTTTTTATTTTTATTTTTGTGCGTCTACCAAACATGGCTAGTAATTTTGATAAAGGTCAAAGAAGAATTGCGAAAAATAAAAGAATAGCTAGTGTATTCTATCAAGCAAAAGAGTATCTATCCTATGTGGTGTACCCTATGTCTAGCGCACTCATGATCCATGATTATGTCATTCAGGCAAAATGAAGTTTGTGTACAATGCTATGTCAGTCAAGTCCTACAAATCCATGATAAATGGTCAATATGCTCTGGCTATGTTAACGTTTTAGCTCGAACGTCTTTATAATTCATGCCTATAGTCCTCCTTCCATTAACGTCATATGTTACAAGTATGATTATGATGATGAAAGTGGTGATAGGTATTACTTTTATGATCCCACGAACTCATGTCCCACAGTTTGCTACTCATAATCCAGAAGCTCATGTATTATGATATTCTCTCCATGTTCGAGAGAACCCTTACTTTGACATGTCCTTTCTAAGCTTAAATATCCCATGTGACTTGTGCCTACAACTCCTTTCTAAGAACGTTATGAAATTTCTTACGGTGATGATGCCTATGATAATGAATAAAGACAAAGGTAAATTCTAGGGAGGATTTTATTATTTTTTATGATTTAAGAGGCCAATGAGGGCCTAATATGATTTCTACGTGTTCCTTCATGTTAATGCAAAGTTTGATGCCCTGTGAGGCTATGATGATATTTCTGGTTAGCTGGCCCAGGTTTGAGAAATTTGGGAATAGTATAACTTACAAAGGAATCTCTGCCAAAATTTTTGAAAAATTCCAGAGTTAGAATCTATTAGTGCTTGTAATCATCATTTGAGGATGAATGATCCCAAGGGGGAGATATTATAACACCTCGTACCGTCATACTAAGATTTGAACCATTTTATGTATGTGGGTAAGATTGAACTGAAATTTTCTTTTATGAATATTAAGTGTTTGAAGGAGTCAATCATGATCTATAATGTTTTAAGGAAGTTTGGAGTTGGTTATAAATTGAAAGGGGTCGATTATCGTGACTTTCACCATGAGCGGGTAAGAGCACGACCATACCCAAACATAAATGAGATGTGAGACTTGGAAAATACTATTCTTAGCCATTAATCCATACACATTGTATACATGGGAAGTACAAGTCAAATGTTGACCGTATGTGAGAAGGGAAACATGTACAAAGAGTAGAGTGAAGAGTATGTGAAGTTTATGAATAAGAGTCAATTTTGTATGACCATATATTCCAATTTAAGAAGTACTTTTGGGTGACTAAACTTATCAAATTGAAGCCATTTGAATCTTATTTCCAATGCATCATACCTTGTATCAATTGGAGTTTGGAGTAAAATGTTATGGGCATTTTACTGAAGCACTATTAAGCTGTTGCAAACCACAAAACGAAATGCGGCCAGCGCCATGCAAAGCGCAGCCCGCAGATTGCCTGCAAAATGCAATATTGAACAGACAGTATATGGTCCAGAAATATAGACCAAACTACGGCCAGCGCCTTAGAAAGCGCAGCCCGCGGATTGGCTGCGAAACGCATAATTTTTTCTATAAGACATGATTTCCGCCCCTATTTGAAAGGCGATTTCAGAATTACTTCCTTATTTCTCCACCCCAACTTGACCTCAATAGCCCTAAAAGCTCTCAAAAACTCTTCCAATAATTGAGAAACATCTCCCATTATCGTACAACATAAAACCATAATTCTCTCAAGGTTTTGACATCAAATCCCCTCTCTCTCCGCTCTAGCAAGGTCAAGAACGACTTTTGGGTTCAAGCACGAATTTTTCCTCCAAGGTAAGTAAATTTTCAAAAATCTTGTATGAGTATTATTTTCTACTCTTTAGGGATGTTCTAAGGTTAGAACTCATGGGACGGTACTAGGAAGCCATGAGTTTATGTGATGACCCATGGGTTAGGACTATGGGACAGTTTTGATATTGAGGATGATGTGGTTATTTTGGTTGAACTTGAAATGGTTATGCATGTTGTTAATGAGTGGTAGAAAGATTCGGGTGTTATTATACCCCACCCATAGGAGTCTTGAATATCCTATGCCCTCCCGGTGTTCGATAAAATGCCTCTATGACTTTAAATTCATCATTAAGGCATTGATTGTAGTTTTTATCCATATAATTGTTGTAGATTGACATCATAAAGGGATTGTTTCTTCGTGGTGATTATTGGGAGGCCAAGAATAAGGTATGTAAGGCTATCTCTATGTGTGAAAACCTCATTGTTCTTCTCCGCAAAACATTATTCATGCCTAGCATCTTTTCCTTCGTGTATGACTTAGAGTTGTGATGAAAATAAAATTCCTTGTTCTTAATGACTGTTATGAAATCCAAGACTTGCTTATGATGTTGCTCATCCTCTATGATACATTCTTTACAAGAATTTTATGATTTTTTACACAAAATTATGAAAGCATGAAAGATATGAAATTTCTTTAAAGTTAGAGTTTGATGATTTCTCTTAAGGATTTACTTATGAAATTCTCCTTCTTCATGAATTGTTACAGTTAAGGTGAAGAATGTTATGTCTATGATGAATAGTTTCAAAACTCTATGAGTTCCTATGTATGTTTTATGATCATTTTTGATTACTTCATAAGTCCCTATGTATGTCTATGATCCTTCTGATCCTTCTATGAGTTCCTTAAGTCCTCTTATGAAAAGTGTCAATTTTACAGACTACGATTTTTCCTCTAAAAGAGAAGTTTCAATTATTTTATGAATTATGATTTTTCCTCTACAAGAGCAATTTTAGTGGCTTTATGGACTATGATTTTTCCTCTAAAAGAGAATTTTTGATGATTTCTATGAAGAATGATTACGACATGAAGATTTATGAATTCAAAGGTCTTATGACAATGATGAACTATGATTATGATACGATGATGACTTATGATGATAAGCTTGGCTGCTTAATTATGATTTCAAGTAAATCACTTTATGAAGTAAAAAGGGGAGTAGTACTATTAACCGAGAAGGCTTCGTGCCAGAAACTACGTATGTCAATGTAGGTTATGGATTGTTTCCATTGGTTCGGGTGACTGCTTATGTTCCCCTAGTACGAGCTTTTATGGATCCTTGCTAGCAAACTATGTTATGATGTCTCATTCCCCAACAAGATATTAACTGATCGAGCTGAGATCAGACTCCATGGTAGGTTATGTTTCTTAAGTTATGAACGTTCCAAATATGAAATAATAATTGATGATGTAAATTTTCAATTTTTTTTCCAAAATTCAACCTATTAATTTCATATTCTTGACTTTCTTCATATTATATCTATACTATTGGTTTTCCTGTCTATTACTAGCTATGTTATATTTCATTTAGTCATTTTACATACAATACGATCCTATGTATTCACGTCCCTGTTGCCAAGGGCGCTGCATTATTTTATAATAAAGACTCAAGTACTTAGACTGACAATTAAGCCTCAAGCTAGAAATTTTTCTATTTTACTAATGGTGAGACCCACATATTTTGAGCTTAGTTACTTCACTCAGCTTTAGTAGTTTTTGACTATAAGGTATGCTGGGTGTCTTATCCCGGTAAAATCATTTAGTCCAATTATGATAGAGGCTTTATAGACTATTTCTCATATTATGTAAATGATCACGGGCAAAAATAGCATGCCCGAGATACGCTTTATGACCTAAATTAGTCTTGTTTATCTAAGTTATTGTATACATTTTCATGTAATTTTATATGAAGTGAAGATATGTGCTAACCAACATGATTAGCCTTTGTTTTGTAGGTTTTGATGACTTTTGAGTAACTAATCCATGAGTTGGTGAAGTAGAGGCTTGGAAACGGAATTAACACGCGAACGTCGGCAAAGAGGCAGGCTGATCACAAAAGCCCACCTGCGCGTTGGCAACGTTCCACGACAGGTTGGCTGCGAGACCAAGAGGTGCCAACGAGCTTCCCAAGCAGCGTGACACGCTGCCAACGCGACAGGGTGCTGCCGGGGCCAAATTTGGGTGATTTCCAGAGAGCTTCCGCGTCCGTAGCGTGTCACGGAGGCAGTGCTCCGCGATGCATCTGTGACACGTTGCTTGTTATTCCGGGAAAAAGTCCTACTACTATAAATAGCACACTTAGGTTTTATTTGAGATATTCTGACTTGGTGGAGAAAGGACGTGGGTTACAGGCAGTTGAGGGATGAAAAGTTCAGGGTTTTTTCTCTCTTTCTTTCTTCTTTAATTCAATTGCTTGTATGATTAACACTCATTTTATGATGTTTAATCCACAAATGAGTGGCTAATTCCTCTCTTTGCTGAGGTTATGAACAATTGTAATGAAATTTGATCATTGATTCTTTGGTTTTCCATCTTTTCTTCCATGTTGTTCTATTAATTCTTGTTCTTACTGCATTAGTGTGTGGCCTACATTAATGTACATCTAAAAAGTCCGGTTTCACTCGAGAGAGCAAGAAATTGGAAAGTTGTGAATTAATAGGATATGTTCTTTACTTGGTTTGGGAAAATTGAGTCTTGATTTGCTTTCAGGATAGAAATATACCTGAAAGTCATATTAGTCAATTTAGGAACCGGAATTGTATGGCTAGGACATGAATTGCATTTGATCACAGAAATGTAGACGGATGGTTCATGATTCTTAAGTGAGGTTAAATACGAGAGTTTTAATCTCTTGGCAAATGTTCTTGGCTAGCAACTGGAGGAAAAGATTAACCAAATTATGATAATAATTAATTTCATTACATGTTCGTTTAACCTCAAGATGCTTTCATTCATAGTTCAGATTCAAAGTAGATAATTGTTCTTAGTTTTAGTATAAAATTTATAAAACAAACTATCAACTTTTTGGTTACACTATTGTCTGCATTTTTAGAAGTAAAATATAGTACACTTGAGCAAATTGCACTTCATCCAAGTCTCTGAGGGATCGATACTTGGCTTACTAAAGCCACTTACTACTTGTTCGACCACGTGCACTTGCGTGTCGGTTTTATAACCCAAAACCACCCGAACAGTAAACTTGGCAAGTCTCTCTATAAGTTGATTTCTTTTAATTTTTTTAAAAGCTTAAGTCTAGTGATTATTCCGCTTATGTTAGATATATGCTCTTGATGAATGCCATGTTATGCAGTTCTCTCGGGCCAGAAATGGCATCGGGTGCCGGTCACACCTAGATCCTAGGTCGGGGCGTGACAAACTTGATATCCGAGCATTAGGTTCAAGTATCCTAGAGAGTCTATGAAGCCATGCTGGTAGAGTCTCGTTTATCACTGTGAGGGCCCCACATCTATAAACAAGGGACTATGGACATTTAAGAAAAGTGTCCTATTCTTTATTAATCTAGATAATGCAGCAAAGCTATATCATAAAAAACTGTTCTGATTCTGGCGTTACTCTCTAGTTCGACCAAGTATGTCTCACCTTTGAAGTGATAGAAGTAGTAAAGCTAAAGCTCTTGTCTATGTGATACTTTTGGATGGGGTCATCAAAGGTGGAAGAGATTGCACAAGGCTTGGGGTAAGCCCATTAGTGCATTGAAATCTCTTATATCAAGGGATATACTCTAGTTTAGATAGATCATACATTTTAGTCTAAGGTAATATGTGCATTCAAATCCTTATTGAAGTATCGAGGTGAATATTACCCTCTAAGGGAAAATATGTATCTCAAGGATTGGATAAAGTTGTCATTTAAGGGATGATATGAGTTGTTGTAATCCATAAGTAGTAGAATATATGCCAGAGCCAAGATTGAAGTCATGAATGTAGTAGCCATGAAGTGGAGATAGTGATTGAATGAAATATACAACAAGAGTCATATAAGTTTTAAGTAAATAGTGGGATGACTATGTTCTTAAGCACTGACAAAGAAGTAGTGAGATTGGCGCAAATTTAGAATGCGCTTGGAGGCTACAATTTGATGGACCGAGTGATTAGGATAAACTATTTTATCATGGATTCTCAATGGGCTAGCATTTCTTTGATCTCACTTTTGTATCTGTATTTCTATATTGTGTAAAGGATTCAGGTTGCTATGTATTTTAGTAGTAAAACACTAGGCTGAAACTCTGAAAATTCACATGATGAAAGAATGAAAATATAAGGCTGATAATACAAGTTTTGAGATTGGATTTAATAGGTTTTATATAGGTATTGCAAGAACTTATGACATCTGTGAAGGCTTAAGTATGATATATGTGAGCTCTAGATGAATAAGTTAATGGAGGCTAAGGCATTAGATAAGATAAAACCCTAATAATTATCAAGGCAGATAATGTGACCTGATGAGGAGTATTGTTATATGAGATTCTAAGCTTCTAAACTCCATGTGTGCCTAATGTAGTATCCTTAAGTCGTGAAAGATGGGGAAATACTGGATCTATCGTCACAGTGTTCCCATCCCAAGAGCTGAAGCAAGAAGATAATAGACAGACGATGTCAAGCCTCTTATTTTAATTCTAAACTCATCTCCATTGGGTGGATAGAAATTTGATGATGCGATGTGAGTAAACTTCTATGATGAAATCATATTGTTAAGGTGATAAAGGAAGTGGATAAGAAAGACAATAAGAGTATGAGTTATACAGTGATAGCCTTAGAGGTGGGAGAAAATTAAGAGACATCTTGGACGAAGATCCTACCATGACTTGCAGTACCCGTAAATGTATCCCATCAGAGAAGTGCGGTAGGAATGAATATATTGATATCATTACTATGCAGGGTAATACAACCATAGACAAGTAAGGGATATTTGTCTTTTATCAAGTAAACGTGTAAGAAGGTTCCCAGCTATGCTCAGTGCAAGAGCTGCATCAAGTAAAGGAAAAATAAGAAAAATGATCATCTGGGACTCTGCTTAGAGAAGGGGTCCACAATTTTAAAACACCAACTTTGGACTAAAAGGGAGATGGTACGATGAAATACCTAAACATGTCACATATCCCAGGTAGTGAAGGACTCCAAGGAGAAACGAAAAGATAATGAACTATCCTCATCCTAATGAAATCCCAGTACTTTGTCAAGATGACACTCTACCAATATTTTATGTAGTCATGTCATGTATATGCCTACGTACCTGCAAATTATTTTCAAGATCGTGGTGCAAATAGAAAAACCAGGATGTAAACCATAAGGAAAGAGAAGTTTGTGCAGTGCTACAACCTCTTTCAGAAAGATTTACGAACCTATATTGGAATTAAGAACAAGAGTGTTAATTTCCCTTTTTCATGAAACTATATCCAACATATGCTCAAAGTGATTCCCTATTCATACCTCATACGATCGATGTACAAAGTACTAATGCCTATGGTTCTTTCATTAACGAATTTCCAGTCAGGATGATGATATTATGATGAGATTCAGGGTGTTAGAAAATATTCCATTTGTTCCTTATGAGTATGCCCTAAAAGGTGGCACTCTATTCATGTCCTATTCTTATGATCAAGGCATAGACCTCTAGTCGTATTTCATGAGGTTCATGCTTATGATCTATTGCTTTGATGGATCTCGCTTGTGATGCTATATATAATAGACTAGATAGGGTGGACATTCCCTTTTGTTGGCAATAATATGTATGCTAGTTCCTTAAAAAGTTAAAGCATGTGGGAAGTGAAGGAAGTTAGGTTTTAACTATGTGTAGTCATTGGATGGATGTATTGCACGTATTCTCATATGGGTTGGTATGGTTGTTAACAGTAAGGAAATAGTAGAAGATGGGGAAGTTTTTGGGATGGTCTTAGCAACAAGGGAGTAATGAAATATATGTAGCGATAGGCTTAAATGTTGTATTGATAAGTGTGTGGATTCTTGCATCTGCGACTACTTCATGAAGTTTGAGGTCATTTGAATGTTGTGATAAGAATAAATAATGTTCTTGGGATGACCCTAGATGCAAAATAAATCTTATTGAATATTAGAAAAACCTAATAACCTAATCAATTATTGATAAACTCAAGAAGTATTGTTCGTGAAAATTATATGGGGAAATCAGGGTGTTGAAGAGGCTACTTGGCAAGACAAGAAAGAAACGAGAGCAAATTATCGCCATTTGTGAATTGATCTAGAAGAAAATTCTCAATGACGATGTTCCATTCTATCCTATGTCTAGCACACTCATGATCCATGATTATGCCATTCAGGCGAAATGAAAGTTATGTACAATGCTATGTCAATCAAGTCCTACAAATCCATGACAAATGGTCAATATGCTCTGGCTATGTTAATGTTTTAGCTCGAACGTCTTTATAATTCACGCCTATAGTTATTCTTCCATTAACATCATGTGTTACAAGTATGATTATGATGATGAAAGTGCTGATAGGTATTACTTTTATGATCCCACGAACTCATGTCCCACATTATGCTACTCATAATCCATAAGCTCATGTATTATGCTATTCTCCCCATGTTCGAGAGGACCCTTACTTTGACATGTCCTTTCTAAGCTTAAGTATCCCATGTGCCTTGTGCCTACGGCTCCTTTCTAACAACGTTATGAAATTCCTTACGGTGATGATTCCTATGATAATGAATAAAGACTAAGGTAAGTCCTAAGGAGGATATTCTTTTTTTTTCTTTTTTATGATTTAAGAGGCCAATGAGGGCTTACAAGTTCCTTCATGTTAATGCAAAGTTTGATGCCATGTGAGGCTATGATGATAGTTTTAGTTATCTGGCACAGATTTGAGAAATTTGAAATAGCACAATTTACAAAGGAAACTATGCCAAAAGTTTTGGAAAATTTCAGAGATAGAATCTATTAGCGTCTTTAACCATCATTCGAGGACGAATGATCCCAAGGTAGAGATATTGTAACACCTCATATCGTTGTACGAAGATTGAACCATTTTATGTATGTGGGTAAGACTGACCTAAAATTTTTTTGATGGATATTAAGTGTTTGGAGGAGTCAATCATGAGCCACAATGTGTTGAGGAAGTTTGGAGTTGGTTAGAAATTGAAAGGGTCGATTGTTGTGACTTTCGCTAAGAGCGGGTAAGAGCACGGACAATACCCGAACCGTAAATGAGATGTGGACTTGGAAACTAATATTCCTAGACATGAAGCTATATATATAGCATGCATGGGATGTACAGGCCGAATGTTGACCGTATGTGAGAACAGAAACATGTACAAAGAGAAGAATGAAGAGTATGTGAAGTTTATGAATAAGGATCAACTTTAAATGACCATAGGTCCAAATTTAAGAAGCATTTTTGGGTGATTCAACTCATCAAATTGAAGATATTTTAATCTTCTTTCCAACTCATCCAAACTTGCATCATCGGAGTTCGGAGTAAAAAGTTATGGGCGTTTTACTGAAATACTATCAAGCTATTGCGAACCGGGACAGAAACGCAGCTAGCGCCTTAGGAAGCGCAGCCCGCAGATTGGCCACGTAACACAACAGTGAATGGTCAGTAGATGGTCCAAAAAGTGGACAAACCGTGGCCAGTGCCTTGGAAATCGCGGTCCGCGGATTGGCCGCAAAACGTATATTTTTTTTTCCGTAAAACATGATTTCATCCCCTATTTAAAATGTGATTTTGGATTCACTTCCTCATTTCTTCATCTCAACTCGACCCCAACAACCTCAAAAGATCTTACAAACCCTTCAAAGCATGGGTAAACATCTCACATGATCTTACAACATAAAACTACTATTCTCTCAAGATTTTTACATCAAATTCTCTCTCTCCTCTAGCAAGGTCAGTAATGACTTTTGGGTTCAAGACTTTTAATCTATAGCATGAATTTTTCCTCCAAGGTAAGTAACATTTTAAAAATCTTTTATGAGTATTATTTTCTACTCTTTAGGAATGTTCTAAGGTCAGAACTCATGGGACGGTGCTAGGAAACTGATCTTGGGCAGATTTATATGCCCAAGTGATACTCAAACGTATCATTTTCGCCTTGTTTATCGTGCAATGTGTATACATTTTCATGTAATTGGTAATAAAATGTGAATTTATACTAACCAACATGATTAGCATTGTTTTTTAGGTAAAATGTGATTTTGAGGAGCTAAAATGCATGTTGGAACAATATCGGAGTTGGACTTGGATTCGAGCACAAAAAAGGCATTGGACTGCACCAATTAAAGGGGCTCCGCGATGGAGCCGTGTCACGCTACCATCGCGGAGGCACTCTGCCTGGAGGGTGAATAATTAGTCAAATTCCAGTGGAGCCTCACGACAGCTCTGTGGCACGGTGGCAAGCCTCCGCGTTGCATGCCGTGCCACGTTGAGGCTATATACCCGGACCTCAAATTTCCAGTGAGGGTCCGCGTCCACGCCGTGTCACGGAGGCAGTGCTCCGCGATGCACTATGTGACACGTTGCTTGTTATTCCGGGAAAAATTTCCACTAGTATAAATAGAACACTTAGGCTTATTTTTAATTAATTCAGACTTGGTGGAGCAAGGACGTGGGTTACAGGCAGTTGAGGGACGAAAAAGCTCAGGGTTTTTCTCTCTTTCTTTCTTCTTTCAATCAATTGTTTGTATGATTAACACTTGTTTTAGGATGATTAATCCACAAATGAGTAGCTAATTCCCTTCCTTGCTGAGGTTATGAACATTTGTGATGAATTTTGATTATTAATTCTATGGTTTTTCATCTTCTTCATCCATGTTGTTCTATTAATTCTTGTTTCTACTGCATTGGTGTGTGGCCGACATTAATGTATATCTAAAAAGTCCGATTTCACTCGAGAGAGCACGAAATTGGAAAGTTGTGAATTAATAGGGTATTGTTCTTAACTTGATTTGGGAAAATTGGGTTTTGATGTGCTTTCCTGATAGAAATATACTTGAAAGCCGTATTAGTCAATTTAGGAACTGGAATTGTATTGCTAGGTCATGAATTGCATTTGATCACAGAAATGTAGACGGATGGTTTATGATTCTTAAGTGAGATTAAATACGAGAGTTTTAATCTCTTGGCTAATGTTCTTGGCTAGCAACTGCAAGAGAAAGATTAACCAATTTATGATTATAATCAAGTTCATTACATGTTCTTAACCTTGGCATGCTCATAACCATAGTTTAAATTCAAAGTAGATAATTGTTAGTAGTTTTAATACATAATTTATAAAACAAACTTTGCAATTGTTGGTTACGTTGTTGTCAGCATATACAGAAGTGAGATAGAATATAGTATACTTAAGCAATTTTTACTTATCCAGAGTCTCCTTGGATTGATACTTGGCTTACTTAAGCCACTTACTACTTGTTTGACCACATGCACTTGCGTGTCAGTTTTTAACACCCAACAAACGTACCGAACAAGTTTTTGGCGCTGTTGCCGGGGAGACTAGGCAATTGGTGAAATTGTATTAAGTGTAAATTTACTGTATTTTTATTTTATTTTCTTAAGTGTTAACAACTTGGTCTTAGCCTGTATTTTGCAGACTTGATTTCTGTGAACACTGGCAAGAGACAAAGAGCTGGTGGAATCTTATATAGAGCCTGAACGTATATTTCATAGTAAACGCAGAGAAGCTCTACAAAAGAAGCTGCAGTTGCTCAGACAAACTATTATGGAGCAACAAAATCCACCGGTTGTTAGGGCAGTGTTAGTGCCCGAAGAAGCAGCAGCAAGGCCGGTTCGCGAGGTGGCAATCCCACATGCCAATAATGTAACATCAAGTATCCGCAAACCAGAGCCTGGAGGGAGATTTGAACTCAAGCAAAATATGGTGCAACTGTTGCACACAAGCGGGCAATTTACCGGTCTCCCTCATGAAGACCCACAACAACATCTCTAAAACTTTTTGGATATAAGTGACACTTATATACCCGCTGGAGTGTCACCTGATTATGTTCGGCTCAGATTATTTCCGTTCTCATTACTTGGTGAAGCCAAGAGGTGGTTAAAAGCTGAGCCACCAAATTCTATTTCAACGTGGGATGATCTTGCATGAAAGTTCTTGATAATATTTTTTCCCCCTGGTAAAACAGCCAGACTTAGAAGTCAAATTCTAAGTTTCAAACAGAGGGAGGGGGGAAATTTGTATCAAGCCTGGGAAAGATTTAAATCCATGTTGCGGGACTGTCGTCATCATCATCAGTCCAATGAGGTGTTGGTACACACATTTATTGAGGGTTTGGAACCCCATACTAAAATTTTGCTAGATTCAGCAGTTGGAGGGCAAGCGCTGGAAAAGACTTATGAGGAGTTGTACACTTTGCTAAACCGGATTTCACAGGGCAATCCAGAATGGAATACTGATTCATCATGAGGTGGAGCAAGGAAAGCAGCAGGAGTGCTTGAAGTGGATGGATTTACAGCTATCGCTGCACAGATAGCTGCCTTGCAGAATCAATTGAACAACCACTTCAGCAATATGAATTTAAACCAGCCTTCAGCTTCAGTCAATGCGGTCCGGCAAATGTGGTGTGAAGTGTGTGGAAGCAGTGAGCACTCAACTGAGTGCTGTGGAGCAAACCCAGATTCTGTTAACTTTGTGGGCAATGCACAAAGAAATCAGCAGCAGTTTGGTAGCGGCTACAACTCAAATTGGAGGAACCATCCAAATTTTTCATGGGGTAGCAACAACCAACAAGGCCAAAGTTCGGGTCAGGGTATGCAAAGAAATCAAGGAGGGCAACAGAACTACCAATCTCAATTCAGAAATCACAATGCCCCTCCTCCACCTCCATCACCTAGCATTGAGGAGATGTTCAAGACCATGATCGCTAATCAAGCGCAATTGCAGGCTGACTATGTTAAATTGGCAGCCGAAGTGAAAAATAATCAGTTAGTGACCAAGGCTCTTGAGTATCAATTTGGGCAATTTGCTAGTGCCCAAAATACAAGGCCCAGAGGAGGACTGCCTAGCGACACGGACCCGAATCCGAAGCAGGTAAATGCAGTGACCACAAGAAGTGGTTTGCAGCTGAAGGAGGTGGAACCAGAGAGACCACCTCAAAAGTCAGGAGCAGCAGAAGTTGAGGGGGAGCAAAGTGCGGAAAGGGGGAAGACCAAAGAAGCTGAATCAGAAAGACCTCCACCCCCGTTCCCTCAACGACTCAAGAAACACAAGGAGGAGGCGTGTTTCAAGAAATTCATGGAGGTGCTTAAACATGTACATGTTAACTTACCTCTTGTTGATGTCTTGTAGGGAGTGCCTAAATATGCCAAATACATTAAAGACATCGTAGCCAACAAAAGTCGTTTGACTGAGTATGCCACGATAGCTTTGACGGAGGAGTGCACTTCCCGGATCCAAAATAGACTGCCCACGAAGCTAAAAGACCGTGGAAGTTTTACTATCCAGCTTACTATTGGGCAGAGTATCCGAGCTCGTGGATTGTGTGACTTGGGGGCGAGCATAAATCTGATGCCATCTTCGGTATTCAGAAAGTTGGGTCTAGGGAGTCCTAGACCTACAACTGTAATCTTGCAGTTGGCAGACAGATCCTTAGCTAGGACGGATGGCATTGTTGAGGATGTGCTTGTGCAAGTGGGCTCCCTAATTTTCCCAGTAGATTTTATTGTTCTGGATTTTGAACCAGACACGGAAGTCCCATTTATTTTGGGACGACCCTTCTTGGCAACCGGGAAAGCATTAATCGACGTAGCTGCGGGTCAACTTACAATGCGAGCACATGACAAGGTAGAGGTGTTCGATGTGTACAAAGCACCCAAGCTCCCGGTGGTGAATGAAGAACTCTCGGTGATCAATGTAATTGATCATGGGAATGCTAAACAAATGGATGATTCCCGAGAGTTGATGGGAAGACCACCGGATAAGGGTGAGCACTACTGGGGGGAGGACAATGATCGTGAGAAATCGTCCATCACCCTAGCGGACAATTGAGCATAAAGGACGTCGAGCCGCGACGGTAAACCAGGCGCTGCACGGGAGGCAACCCGTGAAAAAGTTTTTCTTTTCATTTTGTAAAGTGTAAATAGATTTTATTTTATTTTTCTTTTTCTTGATTTCGTACAAATTTTTTTGTTCTAGTTAGTAGTTTTTTTTTTTAGTTAGTGAAATCTACTAATCTAACCAATTTTGTTTAGTGAGATGATTTTCAGGTGAAACGGAGAAAAATGTGCACAGAATCGTGAAGGAAAAGGCAAGGTATGAAAAAATTAATAAAATGCAGAGACAGTGAGCTGGGGCGATAGCTCCGTGTCACGGAGGAGGACCTCCGTGTTACCCTCCGTGACACGTTGAGGTTTAATCTGGAATTTTCAAAAATTCCAGTAAGCTATCGCGATGGCTCCGTGTCACGGAGGTAGTGCACCGCGATGCACTCCATGACACGTTGCCATATAAATTGTGACGGGTCACACGGGGTTGCCGGGTGACCCGCGTGTTTTCTTCATTTTAAACCCCCGATTTTACCCTTTTTCCCTCATTTTTACACTTCTCCGCGACCAAACACCCAAAATTCCCTTGCCCATCAACGTTCCACGGTATAAAGCAAAGAATTATCAAGTTTTCTTCGGTTCTTCAACTACGAGGTATGTTTTCCGATTATCTCTTAAGTTTTTGTGGATTTTATTCGAATTTAAGCATGGGAGGTGAACTAAATCACCCCAAGTCGAAATTTAGCATGAATTTGAGTTATTCCTTGATTGACAAATGTTCGGAATGTTGTAATGAGCGTTTGAACTTGTCGATTGCATGAATTATTCGAATTTGATTGCGAAATTCAATTCTAGGGCTTGGTTGTTGGAATCGAAGTTGGTAACTTGTTAAATTTCTGATTTATATGCCGGGTTATATGTATTGAATGAGATAAGTCGTTGTAGAATATTGTTTGAATGTAATAGACGACGAATTCTCGAGTTTTTGGGAAAATGTTGAAAATTGTTCAAATTGGGTTGATTATATAGGTTCGTGTGTATATAGAATTTTTGTTGTTATTTTTGTTTGTTGTTTGTCTTTGCTAAGTGCGATGGTTGAATTGCTAGCGATGGTAGTGATTGGGATTAGCTGTATGAAGTCTGAGTAGTACGCTAAAGTTATACCGTCGAATTTTTCTTTGTGAATGCACTAAGCATGAATTGTATAGTTGTTAGTTTTTGGTGTAAATAAAGTGATTCTTGCCGTAGTATCGTAACTGTAGCTAAGGACTAAGTATGGGGTAAACTTAGTTAACCCGACCCTAGCCGAAGTTAATATTCATTTAGCTTGACATTGCGCCTGTTTATTTATGTTGACAGGTGAAATGGCAAGTAGGCAGGATAAGGGTAAAGGTGCATCAACTTCAGGCACCGGGAGAAAAAGACTTAGACTGGGCACAGCAGTCCCAGCTGCACCAGCAGTTCCACGCGGCCAGTGCCGCCAATATGGAACGAGGTGGGTAACCGACGAGGGGAAGAAGTGGTATGCCAAACACAAGGAGAATAAATACTTCCCCGAGGAGCATATTGCACAGGAACCATTAGCACAGGAGTTCCCCCGCATAGTGCAAAGGATCAAGGCAGCTGGGCTCAGCTTCATATTTCAGGAGCCCAAGGAATGCAACCTACATCTAGTCCGGGAGTTCTATGCAAATTGGAACCCGGCAATCAGAAGCCACACAATCAAGATCAGAGGGCAGATAGTCACTCTGGAACCCCAGCAGCTAAATGCCATCATCGGAGCGCGGGACACAGACGCCCACGTTCTCCGCCAGCTGAACATCACCCCACCATATGTCGATATCAGACGCACATTGTGTGGGGCTAGATCCACAGCCAGATGGAGCAGACATAAGGAAAGGGGTTACCACCAGACTTTGCCGTATTCTCAAATGAACAGGGAGGCCAGAATATGGCTGAGATAGTCTGTTCGTGCCTAATCCCGGGGGTGCACATGACTGATGTGACCCAGGATCGTGTGTGCCTGGTGTATGCCCTGATGAAAGGGCTGGAGATTAATGTTGGGGCGGTCATCATATCCGCCATGAAGAGAGCCCGACTACACCAGGGCCATAGGTATGGGTTCGGGGGACTAATCACCACCTTTCTCCGGGGCCTTGACATCGAGGAAGAGGCTTTGGACTACATCCCGCAGTTGGAGCGGAGGGCCCTTGACGTGACCAAAACTAAGGCCCCCGACACCACACACGGGCCAGTGCTGACGCTTGGCGAGCGACATGCTCGTGACGACCAGTACATGGCACAGATGTTTGGAATGCAAATGCTCCAGCTACGGATCGGTGGGAGATCAGCCACGGAGGAGGAGCTATGGCAGCTCGAGCTGGATTACCCATTTGGTGAAAACGCCAGGGCTCTATGCCGAGTGGGGCCAGCCTTTGTAGAGCCGACTGGCGATGATGTCCCCACGGATGAGGAGACACGTCGGGAGGACTCCGATGTGGAGTCCGATGACGATGATGGAGGTGACTCGGACATGGGCGATGAGGCAGCAGCACCTGATGAAGAAGTTGAATATTTTGACTGATCAGGGAGTTCCACCACCCAAATTTTATGATTTTTAATTTTTGTGAACACTGGGGACAGTGTTCGATTTAAGTGTGGGGTGGGGAGTAGTTAGGTGCTGGGGCTGGGCTGGTTTTCTTGTATGCTTTCCTCTGTTTTGTATGTATGTTTCCCTTTGTTGTGAATTGCAAACTGCTCTGTATTTGTACATATTTGTGGTAATTGATGTGTGTTGTGAAATTTTGTGGTTGCCAACTAAGTCTGTAAAAATTTTTGTAAATATTTTCTTAATTTATTTTTTTCCTCTATCGAAATGATCGATATTTTTAAAATTTTGCGAAATTATTTTGTTCATATAAAAATATTTTGTAAATAATTTTTCCATCGAAATGATCGGTGTGGTGAAATTTTTTTTCAAGTTTTAATTTTTTGGGTTTCTTGGAGTTTGTTTTCGGTTCTTTTACCGAGAATAGTCCCATTGAACCGACGTCATAGTTAGTGACCGTTCCCTATGATGGATGGATGACGACCGTCTTAAGGGAAATGTAGTCGGTAGGAGTAGTGATTTTAATTTATTTTCAGTTTTTTCTTTGGTGGATTGCATCACGAAACCTGTAGTTACTATATGGTTGTGAAATGTTGGTTGCGTGTTGTACTTGATATTCAAAATGCAAAGGTGATTTGTATGAAAGCATGCAGTTTTGTAAATATGTTGAGATACCTAGGCTGTAGAGTTCGATTCGGTGTGATTGAGGCTTAATTTTTGAATTCATGTAATTAGCTAATTAAAGAGTATGTGAATGCATCTTGAGTCGAGCATGTTCATGAAGTGTGAAGTGAGGTATTGTTATTCCATGCTATTGTGAAGTGTCTAGAACTTGCCTGGTGTGTGTACAAAACGAAATGAAGGAGGTGTAGTGTTGGAAAGGATGTAGGCATTTCTTTGTTTAACCGAGAGTTTCTATATGTTTTTCTTGTCATACTCCCCTTTTTATGTGATTGTATACCCTAGTCAGCCCGTTGAGCCTTTAGCCTATTATTTCTTTCTTTTGTCCAAAAATGTATAAACTGAGCTTAATTCTTTCTTTTCATTAGCCGTAAAGTCTATACAAAACTCTTAAGCGCTTAAGAAGAACAAAAATTTTCCCAAAGTGTCAAAAAGTGAGAATGGTGAAAAGAAAAAGAAAAGCAGAGTGAGGAAAGAAAAGAAAAAGGTTGAAGGTGCACTTGCTATAAATAAATGATAATGAAGGTGCATGAAAAACCTTTGTGTCGTGTCAAGTGTGCTTGATGAAATGGGCCAGACGAAAGTAAACCATCATAAATGGGATGATGAAAAAAAAAAAAGAAAGGAGAGAAACAATGCCCATGAGTTGATGGGAATGTGTTGAAAAGGTGCTTAATGATGCTAGTGACTATTATTGGCTAATCCAATATGTACTAGTTCCATAGCTTCCATTACAACCCATTAAAGTCCTTCGTGATCTTACATTGTATTTCTTTATATTAGTGGAGTAATACACTAAGGGCAAGCTTATGGGTCATGACATGAGGCATGTGAATTCTTTTGGGAGAGAGAGTGAAATTAATTTCTACATGCCCCTACTTGAATGTTTGTGTGTCACATGAGCATAAAGGGGAAGATTCTCTTGAGTTGTGAGGGCACATGCTTGATGAAAGATTGATTTTCGTGTCAGATATCTTGATTAGCTGATTTGCATGAGTTTGCCGATATCGAGGGTCGATTCTTAAAGTCTAGGAAGTCTTGATGTATTAAAGGTCATTGCATTGTTAAGACCATGCATGTTTTCTTGATGATTTGCAATATTGAATGATCGGTATGACCGTAGCTCAAATTGCCGCACCATAGTGGCGAAGGTTGTGATGTAATTTGCATGAATGGTGTGTTTGTTGTTCGAGGATGAACAAGGATTTAAGTGTGGCGTAAGTGATCTTGGGCAGATTTATATGCCCAAGTGATACTCAAACGTATCATTTTCGCCTTGTTTATCGTGCAATGTGTATACATTTTCATGTAATTGGTAATAAAATGTGAATTTATACTAACCAACATGATTAGCATTGTTTTGTAGGTAAAATGTGATTTTGAGGAGCTAAAATGCATGTTGGAACAATATCGGAGTTGGACTTGGATTCGAGCACGAAAAAGGCATTGGACTGCACCAATTAAAGGGGCTCCGCGATGGAGCCGTGTCACGCTACCATCGCGGAGGCACTCTGCCTGGAGGGTGAATAATTAGTCAAATTCCAGTGGAGCCTCGCAACAGCTCCGTGGCACGGTGGCAAGCCTCCGCGTTGCATGCCGTGCCACGTTGAGGCTATATACCCGGACCCCAAATTTCCAGTGAGGGTCCGCGTCCACGCCATGTCACGGAGGCAGTGCTCCGTGATGCACTCCGTGACACGTTGCTTGTTATTCCGGGAAAAATTACCACTAGTATAAATAGAACACTTAGGCTTATTTTTAATTAATTCAGACTTGGTGGAGCAAGGACGTGGGTTACAGGCAGTTGAGGGATGAAAAAGCTCAGGGTTTTTCTCTCTTTCTTTATTCTTTCAATAAATTGTTTGTATGATTAACACTTGTTTTAGGATGATTAATCCACAAATGAGTGGCAAATTCCCTTCCTTGCTGAGGTTATGAACATTTGTGATGAATTTTGATTTTTAATTCTATGGTTTTTCATCTTCTTCTTCCATGTTGTTCTATTAATTCTTGTTTCTACTGCATTGGTGTGTGGCCGACATTAATGTATATCTAAAAAGTCCGATTTCACTCGAGAGAGCACGAAATTGGAAAGTTGTGAATTAATAGGGTATTGTTCTTAACTTGATTTGGGAAAATTGGGTTTTGATGTTCTTTCCTGATAGAAATATACTTGAAAGCCGTATTAGTCAATTTAGGAACCGGAATTGTATTGCTAGGCCATGAATTGCATTTGATCACAGAAATGTAGACGGATGGTTTATGATTCTTAAGTGAGATTAAATACGAGAGTTTAAATCTCTTGGCTAATGTTCTTGGCTAGCAACTGCAAGAGAAAGATTAACCAATTTATGATTATAATCAAGTTCATTACATGTTCTTAACCTTGGCATGCTCATAACCATAGTTTAAATTCAAAGTATATAATTGTTAGTAGTTTTAGTACATAATTTATAAAACAAACTTTGCAATTGTTGGTTACGTTGTTGTCAGCATATACAGAAGTGAGATAGAATATAGTATACTTAAGCAATTTTTACTTATCCAGAGTCTCCTTGGATCGATACTTGGCTTACTTAAGCCACTTACTACTTGTTTGACCACATGCACTTGCGTGTCGGTTTTTAACACCCAACAAACGTACCGAACAGAAACCATGAGTTCATGTGATGGCCCATGGGTTAGGGTTGTGGGACAGTTTTGGTTTTGAGGATGGATGTGGTTATTTTGATTGAACTTAAAATAGTTATGTATGTTTTTAATGGGAGGTAGAAAGAGGTGCATGTTAGTACACACCACCCATAGGAGGCTTGAATGTCCTATGACCTCCGGGTCTTCGATGAAATGCCTCTTTGGCTTTGAAATTTATTGTTAAGGTGTTGATTATAGTTTTTATCAATATAATTGTTGTAGATTGACGTCATAAATGGATTTTTTCTTTACGGTGATTATTGGGAGGCCAAGGATAAGTTATGTAAGACTATCTCTATATGTGGGAACCTCATTATTCTTCTCCGTGCTACGTCATTCATGCCTATGAGCTTTTCCTTCGCATATGAGTTAGAGTTATGATGAAAATAAAATTCCTTGATCTTATTGATTTTTATGAAATTCAAGACTTTCCTATGATGTTTCTCATCCTCTATGATACATCCTTTCCAAGAATTTTATAATGTTTTGCACAAAATTATGAAAGCATGAAAGATACGAACTTCCTTCAAAGTTAGAGTTTGATGATTTCTCTTAGGGATTTATTTACAAAATTCTCCTTCTTCTTAAGTTTTTACCATTAAGCTTAAGAACATTATGTCTATGATGAATGGTTTCAAAACTCTATGATTTCCTATGTATGTTTTATGATCATTCTTTATTACTCCATAAGTCTCTATGTATGTCTTTGATCCTTCTGATCCTTCTATGAGTTCCATAAGTCCTCTTATGAATAGTGTCAATTTTTCAAACTATGATTCTTCCTCTAAAAGGAAAGTTTCAATGATTTTATGAATTATAGTTTTTCCTCTACAAGAGAAATTTTAATGACTTTATGAACTATGATTTTTTTCTCTAAAAGAGAAGTTTTGATTGTTTTTATGAAAATGATTACAACATGAAGATTTATGAATTTAAAGGTCTTATGACAATGATGAACTATGATTATGATACGATGATAACTTATGATGATAAGCTTGACTACTTAATTATGATTTCAAGTAAATCACTTTATGAAATAAAAAGGGGAGTAGTATTATTAATTGAGAAGGCTTTATTCCTGAAACTACGTATGCCAACAGAGGTTATAGATCATTTCTGTTGGTTCGGGTGACTCTTTATGTGCCCCTGGTATGGGCTTTTATGGATCCTTGCTAGCAAACTATGTTATGATTTCTCATACCCCGACAAGGTATGAGATGGCTTAGCTGATCGAGCTGAGATCAGACTTTATATTTATATGGTGGGTTATTTTGGTCAAGTTATGAACCTCCCAAAGATGAAGTAATGAATGATGATGTAAAATTTGAATTTTTTTTTCAAAATTCAACCTATTGATTTCATATTCTTGAGTTCCTTCATATTATTTCTATACTGGGGGTTTTCCTGTCTATTATCAGCCATGTTATATTTCATTTATCCATTTTACATATAGTATGATTCTATGTATTTACGTCCCTTTACCGGTGGCACTGCATTATTTTATATTATAGACTCAGGTACTCAGACTGACAATTGAGCCGTAAGCTAGAAGTCTCTTTATTCCACTAATGGTGACCACTTATTTTGGACTTAGTTACTTTACTCAACTTTAGTAGTTTTTGGCTATAAGGTATGTCGGGTGCCTTCTCCCGGTAAAATCATTTATTCCAATTATGCTAGAGGGTTCATAGACTATTTCTCATGTTATGTAAACTTGGCAAGTCTCTCTATAAGTTGACTACCTTTTTTTTTTTTTAAAGAAAACTTAACTCTAGTGATTATTCTGCTTATGTTAGATGTATGCTCTTGATGTACGCCATGTTATATGGTTCGCTCGGACTAGAAATGGCATCGTGTGCCGATCATGCCTAGCCCCTAAGTTAGGGCATGACAAAATTATCTGCATAAATTCATATAATCTAAACTTCAAAATATTTTTAGTTTTACTCAATATTTAAATACATGAATATTTTTTATTATTCTTGGATTATTTTTAATAAATATTTTCATCTTGCTTTAAGGTGCTTAAGAGAGTTGATCATATCAAAAATTGAATATATGAGAATAACTTCGCATTGGGCCCTTTTTAGCCTTGTCACACCCTAATCTCACATTCTCTTTTATGCTTAATTTTTACTTTATCTATTGTTGATTTATTTATTCATTTTAATCCTTAAATTAATTTCGCCACCAAAACATAGGTGGCATGCATTTTTTTTATTTTACTAGATTTTATAATTCAGCGACCGATTAGAACACATTATGTGAAATATAGAATACTCTTACCATTGATTTCTCCTACTGTTGGTTAAGAGATTATCGGGTATTCAATATCAATTTCGTATTAATTAATAGGTTAACTTAATTTACAATTAGATTAGTTATTTTCTCTAAAAAATAAGTTTATGTTAACCACTTATCTATTTTGAGATTTAAGAATTCATCTATCTTTGTTGCTCGCTAATTTCTCCACATAATTAATAAATCCGGAAGGGACCCATATTTGTGAACCTTGAAAAGTGCCTAACACATTTCTTTTGAGGTAACTTGAATCCTTACCCGATTTCTGATGGCCTAGGCTAGCTAAACAAATTTGTTTGATTAGTTAATATGGAATGGTGCCTTAATGCGCCTTAATTTATTAGGTGACGACTCTTCACTCTAAATAATCCTACAAGAGTTGGCACATGTTGAGCTTCATTTTTTTCTTTACTTATTTGTTTATTTTCTTTCCGTGTTTGATGTTCAAAGTTGGGGAGCCTATATTCTTACCGTGTTTAAATTCTATCATTTTATTATTTATGTGTACCTTTAATGTCAAATTCTTTTTTTCTTTCCTTATTTGTTTATTTTCTTTTCATGTCTGATCTTTTTTCTTTTTTTCCTTCATTTACTTACTTAAATAATTGATTGCTTTTCCTTTATGTAATTGTGTTCTTTGTATTATTTCTTTTGATACTATCTGACTACTAAATTTTCTTGTTTACTGTTTTACCCCTTTATGTATTACCACATTCTATTTTTTTATTATATATTTCATTACATGTTAAGTGTTATTGTTTCTATAATCTTGATAACGATTGAGTGATTTCATGGCGGTTCACTATTAGAACATCTCTCAAGGAATGCCTCGTGATTTGATTAATCAATGTTGCGTCGATGGTCATGAGCTTCCTCACTCTCAAGTTGTCCACTTGAGGGAACCTTGTCCAAAACCAATCTTATCATGTCTATTTGTTTTGTTGCTTTATAAATTTTACTTTGGTTTCATGTACAGCTCCTTCACCTTACTCCCATTATTTGTTTATTTGACATATCTATAATATGTTATGTTTTCTCTAATTGTTTATTATTTATCGCTTTTTGTGTCATTTGTTATAGCTTTCTGGATTTGTCATTTCGTTCATACCTTCCTCCAATTGGAACCTTTCTTTCTTTTCTTTTGAAAATGTCACGTGGTTGCACGGACATTTATTTCTAAAATACCCATGTCTAAAAATGTCTTGTGGATTGGTCAATCAGCTGTCGTGGACGGCCATGAGCTTTTCCACTCTCAAGTTGTCTGCTTGATTGAACTGCGTCTATACCCACTCCATGTTCTTTAGATCTTAACTAAGCTTCCCTTTACTAAGGAATGCACATCTTGTTAAAACCTAAGACATCTCAATACCCATGGTGTGTCAAGATGAATAGTACCTTACCTTGAGTCTTAAGGAATTTTTAAATCCTGAAAAGGACATTCTCATAATATGTGTGTGTTTTTCTTTTATTTGTTTTCTAGAATAAGTTATTTTCTTCCATGTTTAACCTTTTTCCTTATTCCCTTTATTTGTTTTCTTATTTAAATTATTTCTATCTATGTTTAATTCTCTTTCTTATTTCTCTTATATATTTCTGTGTTCAAGTATTATTACACGTTTAATCTCATTCAACTATCCCTTTATTTGTTTATTTGACATAACTGATGACTTGTTTTTTTCCTTCTCTATTTTTGTATATACTTATATTGCTTTATTAAATATCTATTTTCTAATTGCTTATTATATTACCTCTTTTCATTATGTGCTAATTGTTACTATTTTCATAATTGTCATTTCGCTCATACTTCCCCCATTTGGAACCTCTCTCTATCATACACTATACACATGAGTTGTGCTTTGCACTTTTTCAAAAAAATTTCAAACACCGATTTAGAGAGTCAACATATACGTGGGGTGAATGGATAGTTTTACTACCATGTGACCACGTGCCTTTTCACATAAGAAAACCTTTCCGTCCATTCCACCAACCTCTTAGAAGTCTAGGTCATGTCATGCATGCATTATTCCTCGGAGGTCTGATACCCTTGGTGTATTAAGACCAATAGTTTGACCTTTCCCAATATCCCAAAGAGGTTTTACAATCCTGAAAAAGACACTATCATGCTTATTTGCATATTGTTTTGAGAGTTAAATATGCCTAACAATATAGACTATTTGCTCTTTAGGAGGGAAGGGTAAACTAATGTTTTCGTGATGCAGGTTATTGCAGACAAATTCAACATGAAATTTTATATTAGCTATGAAGAAGCCAAAAGAAGGAAGAACATCTCATTTAGACTATAATTTTTCTTTTCTTTTTTTTGTAATTTTTTTCATTCTTGTAATATTTCATTATGTAAAATAAAGCAATATAAAATTGTAACGACCCGCCCGACTGTTATAACACCCCAACCATCCTAGGGCGAGTGAATTTAAATTTCATAGAGATTGAACAGAGGTCCTGAAAAACAAAAGAGCACAAGATGAACAGATTCTAATAGGCTGGGTCACAAAACAGGTGGACCCAGGCAGATGCCTGCCGTGGAACCCTTCCTCGCCGTAGCAGAACTGTCGCAGTGGCGATGTGGACCATAACTCCCCAATCCCGTTCTGATTTGGATTTGTAAACCTAGTCACTCGAAAGGGTTTAATAAAGATGCTCAGAACTAGAAACAAGACTTTTGGAACAAAGAGAAGAGCTAGAAGGTAGAGATTCACCCTTCATAGCTATGAACTCCCCCAAGAGCTCAAGAAAGTGATGTAGCCCTGCAATTGAGAACGTCTGGACGATAGCTTGGTGCCCAGGTAGGCTATGGTTTAATTTCTCTTGCATTAGACTTTGGTTAGCTAAACATATATGTGTTTATGGTTTATATACTTTCGATAAGTAGAGTTGTACTTCTAACCATGTTATTGTCTGTTAATCGAAATCAGTAGAATCTAAGAACGAACAGAGTAGAAGAGGGGTGGTTATAAACAATGATGAGAAAAATCCGGGAGATATTTCAAATAATAAATGGGTTCATGTTTTAGGATATACATTGAATCAAACGTTGGTGAGTAGATTAACTTTTGGGTGTCGTCATTTGAATATTCCTGGTATAAATTATGGAATTCGCCTTTGAATCGAAATCTTGTATTAGTAATCATGTAGACTCTACATAGGAGATGCAAATAATAGGATGATTAATAAATTATAACTATGGCAGAGTGCTAATAGAAGTGAGCAACGTAGGATAGTAATCCCTTACGTAATGAATTGAATGTCTATTGTTGGTATCATATTGTCTAGATTGATGATTATTGTTCACATTAATGGTGACACTATGGCAAGTTAATTGTGAAGAAAGCTTGATTTGACGTTGCTTTCATTATGGTGGGTATAAGAAACAAAATGCAAAAGAAATAGGATTAAAGACTTGTCGCAGTACTGCAGAAGCACCGTTGAAGCGAGACCGCCATAACAGCAGTAATGGTGCTGCAGCAGAGCCCAAACCACTGAGCAAGCTAACTCGTAATTCTTATAATGTGCTCAAGTAGTTGTTACTACTACTGTTTGGATATGAGATTAGATTTAAAATCAGGCATGTGAATGTATTAATTGATGTGAATATGTTAATTCTTGTTGGGTGATGATTTATTACTTGT
The DNA here is from genome assembly GCA_035772735.1 of Datura wrightii. Taxonomy (NCBI): domain Eukaryota; kingdom Viridiplantae; phylum Streptophyta; class Magnoliopsida; order Solanales; family Solanaceae; genus Datura; species Datura wrightii. The sequence continues at coordinate 155,753,024 of JASDFA010000018.1, forward strand.
TGTGCTACGATGTGCATCCCGAGATTGATGGGCGAGTTAGTATCGAATGAATGTGTGACTGATATGTCGGGTGATACGAAAGGGAAGTCATTGATATGATGATAAATGAGAGGCCTAGGGATAGGAGTAAGGAACTCAGTTGAATAGGTTAATGCGGTCGGATTTCAAATAAGGATTGGATACACGAGTGGCTCATGCCCAAGGTAAGCATCCGAGCGAGCTTTATGAGTGAATACATAGATAAGTAGGCTAAAAGACCATGCGGCTGGGTGTACAAGTGAGTACAAATACAGGTATGATGAAATGTTTCATACGGTTGAGTGTACAGTACATGAATTTCTAGAGTCCCCTGCAGGTCATGACTGGAAGGGCAAGCATAAGACCTCTGGCAAGTGTATAAGTGATATGACAAGAGGCGTGTGCCCAATATATCACTGATGGTATGATTGTGAGATAGAGATTGTGTGGGTATAATTTTATATACATACGACTATAGACACTAAAAGGTACACGTATACAAGTGTGATAGAGAATATACCGACTTGATTCAGGTTTGAGGTGAGGAACATGTTGGGAGTACCGTATATGGATATATGGTCCAGGTAGGATACTTCATGTCAATTTGTGGCATGAAGACAGGTATGTGCATGTACTTTAAAATCAGAAAGGCTTATTCTCTTGGCAGATGTTAATGATTTTTTGTGTGTTCTGGAATCTGTTAATATGTCTTTGTGAATTGTATGTTGTTTTAAATAGTTGGTGGGTTACAAAATATAGTATGATAGGTTTAAATAAAGGTAGTGAATTATCATGGATATTGAGTAGATTTATTATCTTATATACCTCAGTAGGGAGAGTCGGAAATCCTATGTATAATTAAGTAAGTAGACTCCGGCGAATTGGTTTGAAGACGTCCATATCTAATTTTTGGGAAGCTATATGGCATTCGGGAAGTTACACTTATTTCATTCCCCTCATGCTATCCGGTTGTGTCGATCTCCCGAGTTGAGTTCAATTGGTATCTGAAAGATTCCAATTGGTATCTCGATAGTCTAGTTGGTATTTGCCTAAGGGTGATTGGTGAAAACCCGTAATAAGACTAGCAGGTGAGATTGACTTGAGTTGACCAGAGAGATGAAAGAAATCTTGTTATAACATTTGTTCTGCTTAGTGACTTTTGCTGCAGCGAAGGGTATCTCGCTACAGTGGACTCGCTATAGCGGAACCATTGTCGTGGTAGGGAGACCACTGCAGCGAAACGTTCAGGCAGAATGTCGGATTCCAAAAATTCCAAGTTCCCCTATTTAAAATAGCAATTACAAGCATCAAGCAACAAATCATTCAAGCAATGTTAATATAGGTAAACAACTACGATATTATCGGAAAGGGCCAAAAATATGGCCAATGTCTGAAGATGCCAAATGGGAATCCGTACATCATAGGGAGGGAGGTACCTACATTCCAAAAACAAGAAAGAAAGTAGAATTGTTTTACAAGCCCTAAATGGGGGCTACCAAAAAACTAGATATAAAAGCTAATAACAATGTGTGGGGGGGGGGGGGGACACTAGATATCATCTAGCTGGAGGCCTCGTTACTATCGCTGCCCGCCTCATCATCTATTCCCTCCTCAAACCAACTAAGGAGGGAGAACTCGAGAAGATCCTGCCAGGTCTCTTGGGGTGGCCTTTCTCTGGGAGATATGTTCTTTAGGATCTTCTTGATCCCTTTCCACATACGAAAAAATAGCTTATACCGAGAGTGCTATCTCCTCCTCTCCCGCACAAAGCCTTTCTGGAGCTCAACATGGGCCTATGCTAGGGCAGCAATCGCCCCCTACATCTCTCCTGGATCGGCAGCTGCTGCATCGAAGGGTCGGCTAGTGGAGGGTCGACTGGTTGAAGGCCTAGTAAGGGAAGGAGGTCTAGGCAACCCTCTGAGGAGTTCCCACATGGCTGCCATCTTAGCTTCTATTCTCTCAATTGGCCCCACAGGTCTGGAAATGTCATCCTTGCCATCACCCTCAGTTGAGGCAGACTTTCTCTTCTTCCTACCCCTCCCCTAGGACCTCTTCACCCTCAAGGGATCCAAGGGCCTATCACAATCCACCATGACATCTCGGGACTCCAGATGAACACCGGTCCAGTTGAGTAGTCTGGTAATAAAGGAAGCAAACGGCAGACCAGTAATGGTCTTCGTGTGGAAATACCTCCACTCCTTAATAATCTAGCCCTCCACATTAACCCTCACCCCACTCAGAATAGCAGCCACTACCAATGCTCGAGGGTAGGTCACATTCGTGATATTGGAGGACAGGCAGATCCTATGGGACACTAGATTGAGTTACCTCTTGGCCTCCACTGTAAAATGGGCACTCTGAATACCTGTCCTAGTAATGCCCCAATTGGTAGTAGCCCTCCATTCCTCCACCACCAATGTATCCACTAGCCACTGCCCATTTCCAACTACATCATGAGCCTTCAACTCAGCCTCAGTAGAGGAAGGGGGTTGGACAGACCTAGAGCATCATTTATAGCAGAAGGGTCAATGTAATTTGCATGCCCCTGGCATAGGCCATCGGCTTATCCTGGCTCAAGGCTATGATGGGGAGGTTGGCATAAAACTCCTACACCCAGGCCTCATTTGACTTACCTCGATCCTCCACCAATGGGCCCCACTCGAACTCAAGAAGGAGAGTATAAAACTCTGGGGCCTTCTCCTCCACGTCATGCATAATGAAAGCCCTTTCATGCAACAGATCTTTCGTGGCCTATTCACTATACTTGAATTGTCACTGGTCGCTAACTAAATAAATATAGTCCTTGGTGAGAATGCTACTATTAGAAGCAGCCAAGATGATTAACTTGCATTAAAAGAAGTATTAGGAGAGTAATCGAATGACTAGGAGAACTAGTGAGAGAGAAATGGGAAAATCAGAATTCGAGAAGGGGCTACTGCCAAGGTGAATCGCTGCAGCGGACGTATGTTTGCCGCAGCGAGTTCGTCACAGCAAAGGAGGGCTCACTGTTATGGTACTGCTGTAGCAAACAAGGTTCCACTATAGCGGACATCGTCTTCTCCAAAACTCTGAACCCCATCCATGGAGGTTGAAATTTCAACCTCCAGATTTCTCCAAATTAACAACAGATCGGGCAAAGGGAGGACTTGCCCAAGTTCTAGCAACTATTACCTACCCCAATAAGGCATGAATTCAAGCCCAAAAGGCTCAAAGAAGTTGAACCACCACCCTATCCAATCTCTCTCATTTTTGAGCTACGGCCATATGAAACCGATCAGAAACATGTGGATAATAGTAGAGACCAAGTGAGAATGTAAATATAAGTAGCATGCTTCGACAATCTATCCTATGAATGCGAAAAAGAAATATACCTTCCCCACTCCAAGGGCTAACCAAAAACAATGCATGTAGGCATAACACCACCAAATAGTAGAATAAGTAAAGCCAATAGTCATAAAGAAAGAGATTTATCTGAAAATTGAAAATTCTGGCCGAAGAGGTTGAGAGGATTTGGGAAATCTTGAAGATGGAAATGTGGAGAATGAAATCAAAATGTCCAATCTACCTTTTTACTGATGTCGTAGTCCGCTGCAGCGGACCTATTTCTACTGTGCCAAAACCACTACAGTGGAATACCCACTTGCCGTAGCAGAAATCTATCAGTAGTGATGGTTAAAAATTCCTCCTCAGGTCCCTACAATTTCAAAAACATCCGATTAGAGGGGCCCAATAAATCAGGAATACCTAAACACCTAAATAAGGGGTAATTGATGTAGTTGGGCACCTGAGTCTCGGTCAACCCCGTACAAAGACTTATAGCTCTGCTAGCAACTACCAGACGTACGTGGAAAATGTCATAGCAAGGATCAATTGAGGGGTCCTAATAGAGACCATTCCGGAGACTAAACATAGAATTGATAGAGCCTCGCCATCGGATAGAAGTGGGGAAATCACTGACTAAGGATAGGATCTATCGGGGGTGACTAAAAACCCTGTATCAATATTATAGTGTCGTTCGGGGATAAATGAATATTTAATTGGTATCTGATGTAACGACCCACCTGATCGTTACAACACTTTGAGCATCCTAGGGTGAGTGAATTTAAATTTTAGAGATTTTGAATGGAGGTCCCCAAAAACAAAAGAGTGCAAGATGAATAAGTTTGAATAGGCTGGGTCACAAAACAGGTGGACCCAGACGAATGCCCGCCGCGGTAGAACCCTCACCCGACGTAGCAAATAACTACAACGGTGAATGATTTTATTGCAGAGGCGACGCAAACCTCGAAAGGTTTTAGTAAAGATGCCCAGAAACAGGAACTATAATTTTTGAACATAGAGAAAAGCTAGGAGGTAGGGATTCACCCTCCATAGCTAGGAGCTCCCACAAGAGCTCAAGAAAGAGATGCATCTCCACAGTTGAGAACGTCTGGACGATAGCTTGGTGTCTAGGTAGGCTATGGTTTACTCCCTCTTGCGTTAGACTTTGGTTAGCTAAACATATACGTGTGTATGATTTATATGCTTTCAATCAGTAGAGTTGTACTTCTAACCATGATTATTTTCTGTTAATCGAAATCGATGAGAATCTAAGAATGAGCAGAGTAGAAGAGGGGTGGTGATATCCCATGATGAGAAAAATCCCTAGGGGATATATTTCAAATAATAAATGGGTTCATGTTTTAGGATATATGTTGAATCAAACATTGGTGAGTAGATTAACTTTCAGGTATCACCATCTAAATATTCATGGGTATAAATTATGGAATTCATCTTTGAATCAAGATGTTGGATGAGTAATCACGTAGACACTATATAGGAGATGCACATAACGAGTTGATTAATAAATTATAACTATGGCAGAGTGCTAGTTGAAGCGAGCAATGTAGGATAGTAATCTCTTATGTAATGACTTGAATGTCTGTGGTTGGTATCATATTGTTTAGATTGATGATTGTTTTTCACATTAATGGTGACACTGTGGCAAGTTAATTGTGAAGTAAGTTTCATTAGATGTTGCTTTAATTATGGTGGGTATAAATAAAGAAAATGCGAAAGAAATGGGAATAAAGAATGATCGCAGTATTGCCAGCACTACCGCTGCAGAGAGACCTTCGTAATGGCAGTAATGCCGTTGCAGTGGAGCCTAAACCGGTGAGCGGGCCAAGTTGTAATTCTTGTAATGTTCTCAAGTAACTGTTACTAATACTATTTGGATATGAGATTAGATTTAAAATCATGAATGTGATCGTATTTGTTGATGTGAATATGTTAGTTCTTGTTGTGTAATGATTTATTACTTGTTGTACTATGATGTATGTCCCGAGATTGAGGGGCGATTTGGTACCGAATGAATGTGTGATCGAGATGTCGGGTGATATGCACGGGAAGTCAGTGATATGATGGTAAATGAGAGTTCTAGGGCCAATAGTAAGGAACTCAGCTGAACAGGTTAATGCGGTCAGATTTTGAATAAGGATTGGATACACGAGTGGCTTGTGCTCGAGGTGAGCATCTGAGCAAGCAGTATAAGTGAGTGCAATGATAGGTATGGTTAAAAGACCATACAGTTGGATGTACAAGTGAGTACGCGGACATGTATGATGAAATGTTTCATACAGCTAGGTGTACGGTACATAGATTTGTAGAGTCCCCTGTAGGTCATGATTGGAAGAGTAATCATAAGACCCTCTGGCATGTGTGTGCAGTGATATGATGGAGGTGTGTTCCCGGCATATCACTGATGGTATGATTCTGAGAAGGAGATTGTGAAGGTATGGTTTGATATACATACGGTTGTAGACACAGAAAGGTACAAGTATACAAGTGTGATATAGAATATACCAACTTGTTTCGGGTTTGAGGTGAGGAACATGTTGGGAGTACCGTATATGTATGTATGGTCCAGGTAGGATACTTCATGGCATTTTGTGGTGTGAATTCATGTATGTGTATGTACTTTAAAATTTGAAAGGTTGATTCTCTTGGTAGATGTTAATGATTTCTTGTGTGTTTTGGAATATGTTAATCTGTATTTGTGAATTGTATATTGTTTTTAAATAGTTGGTGGGTTACAAAAGATGGTATGATAGGTTTAAATGAAGGCAGTAAGTTATCGGGGATATTGAATAGATTTATTATCTTATGTACCTCACTAGGAAGATTAGAAAATCCTGTGAATAATTAAGTAATAAAATATATTGGACAGACTTAGTTGACCATAGGAAAGTGGTAAAGGAGGTAAATGTGTTACAAAATTATATGGTCGAAACGAACAGAACTGGACTAGAAAAATTGACTGTTGACTGAACGGAATAGCATTGCAGCGGAGACATCATTGCGGTAGCGGGACCGCTGTAGCCGACGAAGCTTGTGCTACAATGGAAATAGAGGGAAACAGACTGAAGGACTTTATTAACGAATAGGTTTGTAAGATAATTTCATAAAGTTGATGAGTCTAAATGAATGAGAATGTAGTAGTTACACCTAGTTGTGTGTTTTGGGAGGGAAGTAATCATTAATTTGGTGACATTGAATGCATGTTGATTATTATGTTGTTGTGTTAACTAACCCTAGTCGGCTTATGATGCCTATCGGTACATGTGACATACTTATACTATCTTTCTACATCTTTTTGGTGTAGGTTGTGGAAGGTTTGAAGTTCCTTGAATGGCATAGAGTACTCAGCACCGCTTCTGTGTTCTTCTTCTCAGACGAAGCTGGGTCGCTTTGTCTTGTCAAGTATCCAAATAGAGCTCTTGTACCTATTTAGACTAGATCTTCAGAGAGTCATGTTGCGGAATCTTTTAATTTTATTTTGTTTGAGATTTTCATCAATTAATAAGAAGTAATGGAAATATTGTGACTAATTTCTTGTATACTAATAGTATTGGTTGTAAGGGTTGTCCTATCGAATAGAGTCGATGTAGGTGCCCGCACGACTTGTCCATTTGGGTCGTGACAAAAATTTGTTTATATTATTTATGTTTGCAATTTTAATGGAGAAAATAGGATGACACATTATGGAATATGTCTCTCAAAATTTTCTAGGCCTACCTCTGGCACAAAAGAGGTCACAACATGCTAGGACGCGTGATTTGTTTTCTACTTATTGATTTGAGATACACATATAGTTGTTTTATTTACTTGTGTATTTGTTCCTTTTTTGTGCTATTGTTTAGACAATTCTAGATTCATTTCGTGCCTACCCTTAATCGATTATATAATACATACCTTATGCTTTTAGGCTAAAATCATATAATTTTGGAGCCTAGTCCAAGTTATCCTTGTATTTATATGTGCCTTTTAAAGTATTCTCTTTATCCTGTGATTATCTTAATCATTTTTTCCTTAAGATGTTTTGAACACATCCTTTTCGCAGTTACTTATTAATCTTATATGTTCAAATTAATTCCAAACTCCGCTTTAGTTTACCTTCTAGCTATTAAGGTTTTGATATTTGAATAGGAATCTCATCATTTCATCTCATTCTAAACGAGCACAATACATTATTTTAGCATTATGCATTTCTTAGCAATACTTATTTCCTCATTGAATCAAGGTTCTGATATTCAACATAAGTTGATCTTTCTCATTCTATTGACTTGCTAATATCTTTGGCATTGTCACCATATACTTGTTTAAATCTTAGCTCTCTAGCATGTCTCTCATTTGAAATCACGACTTTCATCATTTTCATCCACGTCATGCCTCAATTTTGCATTATGTCGGAGTCTAAATTTACTTATCCTTCTTGAAACTCTTTAACAAATCATCATTTTGATGTTATATTTTATATGCTAATTGTTCTTTACATTTGATTCATTTATTTTTCTTAAAGATTGATCGGTATTTGAACATCAATTTACTTAAGAATCCATAATTTGAAAAATGTCCAATATTTAAAATAATTTTAGTCTTTTTACTAATACAAACTTTGGTCCTCCCCCTATACAAAGTATCCTATCGATGGTACCTCTCCATCCACCCATATTTCATCCACTCCCTCAACATATTCCTTCACTGTACACCCATCTTTACACTTTGCAAGACATGGTAACATCTGAAGGCGAGCGGACCAAGCTCATGGAACTACATAAAGAGTTCAATGAATTGGACACGATTGTGGATGAGAAACTACGTTCCAAAAATATTCTAGACCTAAGGTATAAAAAATTGTGTCTACACCCAAATGTTGAGCTATTGTTGGGGTATAAGATCCTAAAATTCAATATCTTCGATGGGCAAGAGACCCAATCGAGCATCTGAGGACTATTGTGGCAGATTAGTCAAAATTGGACACGATGAAACTTTTTTAATGAGATTATTTATGTAGAGTATGTAAGGAATAACATTCACTTGGTATCAAGTAAGATTGCAACAAATGGCATACATGGGAATATATGGCTCGAGATTTTGTGGAGAAATACAAGTTTAACATCAAGGTTGATCCAACATTTCTAGATTTTCTTGAAATAAGAAAAATGACTCACAAATGTTTTGAGGAATATGTGATACGATGGAGGGGGGAAGCTTCTAAGATACATCATTCACTATCTAAAGAGGAGTTAGTCCAATTTTTCATCAAGTCACTAGACGGTATATACCATAAAGTACTTGTATTTCATAATTATTCATAGCTTTTCAAGTCTTATTAGGACTGGGAAAGAATTGGAATATGACATTCGAACAGGGAGAATTATTATATCACCATTGCACAGACAAGTTCTCAAGCACCATAAACTTCTCCGAATAAAAGAAAAAAAGGTATTTAAACAACTATACCTCCAATAAAACATCATCAAGATATGCAAGTATGCGCTATCTTTGACTCTTGCAATAGGTAGAGCTCTCAACAGTAAGTTTATCAGATAACACCTGATTTTAACAAACATAATTCTCACTACCAAGCTCAATCGATACAATTCAGTTTTGGTCAACTAAAGAAAATGAGGTCTCGTACATTTACCTCTATAACTGAATCTTTGACAGGCATATTTGAAAGGTTGAAAACCCAAGGAGTTTTGAAACCAAGGGGAGGATAGATTCCCAAATACCCTTCCCCTAATCTTGACCTATCCAAGAGATGCGCATATCATTCAAATATTCAAGGTCATGATACTGAAGAATGTGCAACATTGAGGTACAAGATTCAAGATTTGATTGAGAAGAGAAAGATAATAGTACATCAAGGACCAATGAACTTCGACTACATCACTCCTGGAGCAATCATTGTCCAAGGTGATCCGACAAAAATAATTTTGAGATATTTGACAAGGAAACGTAAAAGGGACTGACAAAGACGAGACTGGCATAAGCAAAGTGCTACCATTCTCCATTTTTTCGCTCTATAGATTTCCTATTTTATCCATTTTATTTGCGCTCATAAACTATATTTGACCTGATTTCCTTTATGGATACATAGGCAATCCATTATTGGGTTTGGTCTCAATCAAATAAATATTTCTTTTTTTCAATAGACAAATCACATACCTTGTTCATTCCAAATATGAAATCTATTGTAATTTAGTTTTCTCCTTAAATGGAAAGATATGGATTTAAAATTGAATTTTGATCATTTATAAGACAATCGTTTCCTTTTGAATTGATGATCTTCTTTGAGTAAAGTAGAAATACAAAAATCAAACTGGGGTAGAATCTTTAAGGAAACCTTAAAAATTTCACAAGCAGGTAACAAGGAGATGTACAAAGCATTTTTGTATTCTAAAGTGGGGCAGAAGTTTTTGATGATTCCTCATAAATTTCACCAAGATAAATTGCAAAGTCCATAGAGGTCGAAATAACGACAAGGAATAAAGTACAAGAAAAGGTACGTATTAACCTTACCTTTTAAAACTTATAATTTTTCTTTAAGTGTAGGAGTAACAGGCACAAAAGGGTAGAGACATGCTTTCCGCTAGTTTCAAGCTATTATTATGCCTCCAGACTCAAGTCATTATATCACCATGTCAAGCAACTGTGTTTAAGTTATTGTTGTGCTACCTTCAAGCTATATTAGTATGCCTCCGAATTCAAACTATTATTCAAGTTATTATTATGCCATTATCCTGCTATGATTGTGTTATTCAACCATGCCCATATTATGCTACTATTCAAGTTGTTATTATGCTACTATTATTCAATCAGGTCCTATTATGCCACTATTTCAATCAGTCTACTATTATTCTACCTTCAGGACACTATTTTGCAACCTTTAGGCTACATATTTTGCTCCTATCAAGCTACTATTTATGCTGCTATTATTGTTATTGTGTTACTTTGAACTACCATTGTTCTACTTTCGAGCTACTAATATGCTATTAGTATTGTGCTTCTTCAAGATGTCATTGTACCATGTTCGAGCTACTATTATGCTACTACTATTATGTCACTTTCAAGTTACTATTGGTCTAATCTCAGGGCACTATCATGCTACTTCAAGCTACTATTATGTTTCTTTTCAAAGCTACTGTTGTGTTACTTTCAAGCTAATACAGTGCTACTTTCTTGCTAACTATCATGCTACTATTATGTTGCTTTCAAAGCTACTGTTGTGTTACTTTCAAGATACTATAGTGCTACTTTCTGGCGAATAATTTTGCTATTGCAAGCTACTGTTATGTTATTATCGAGCTACTATCCAGATTATTATCGTCCTACCTACCATGTTACTGTGAATCGAGCTACTATAATTTGAGCCACTGAAATTTTCTACTATTATTTTGGGCTCGTCCGCCCTAAAAATGGACATTTGGGCTCTTCCGCTCTAAAAATGGACATTTAGGCTCGTCCGTCCTAAAAATAGATATTTGGATTCATCTACCTTAAATAGGACAATTGGGCTAGTCCATCCTAAAAAATGGACATTTGGGCTCATCCGCCCTAAAAATGACAATTGGGCCCGTCATTTATAAAATAAAATAATTGGGTTTATCCTCCCTAAAATAGGATATTTCAAATCTAAATAATCTTATATATATCTGCATACTAACATACTTTTTTAGTTTAACAGATATTCTCCTTAGAAAGCTGAAACTGGGGCAGATTTTTTCAAGGTTCCTAAAAGATATATATCTTCCCTTTATTTTTATTTATTCTGACATTAGCTGTATATTAGTCTATGTTTTCTTATATTAACTATTTTATCTACTAGTGTTAAAGGCTGCAGTTACAATTGCAACAGTGGATCTTTCATCAAATGGAAGCAATTTTTGCTTTTACTACACCATTAATCCACTATCCTCTAAAAAGTTATCATCCTGATATCACCATAATATGGTACAAACGTAATAATTTGTATAACTCTATTAATCTCTCCTTTCTTATCACTTGTGTCATTCTGTCTTTATTCAAGCTCCGCATTATCATTTTCATTTAATGATCCTTTTTGTCTTTAAATCTAGAATTACACACTGCCTGATTCTCGCGAAACCTGAGACATGTAGGTGATTTGAAACTTAAGTCTCGACCACAACATCTTCATAATCCCCACCTTGTTTCACCGGTCTCATTGAGATCATTCCTTTGGTCAGATAAAATTGGCTCCTAAGTCAACATTTTTTGCTTTCCCATTCATCTTTCATTCCCGAGCAAAGAAGAGGTAGGTGTTGACACTAAATTTTGTCCCTCCTTTCTTTTAATGTACCTGTTCGAACTTTATTTTATTTGCAAGGCCAAAAAGGTTTATTATAGTTATTTTACCAAATTTTGTGCTAACTGATATTATCTGCATTATTTTGTATCATTTATTATTATTATTATTATTATTATTATTATTATTATTATTATTATTATTGACTCATAGAAGTATTTACTTTTTTCTACTTACTTTACATTTAACCACTATTTTTTAAATATAAATACTGGAGCAAATATTTTAAAGTTATTATTTATTTTATCATAAATAGTGATGAATTATTTTTTATGATAAAATGCAATTGTTAATTTTATAGGTTTATAATTTTCGGTTACTTAGTAATATAGTAGTTACTAGTTTTAAATATTTTAGTAGAATATTATTTAGATCCAAACAGTAATATTGAGCACAAATTTTAAATTTGATCAATTTTTTTTATCCTTAGAAAAATATTCCCATATCTTTTCTTTTCATGAAACAATATAACTTTCATCTAAAATCTATTTTTTTCCTTTGAAAAAATATCACTCTCCAAAAATTAATTCAATCAAATCATTTCTTTTATGTTCAAATACCCCCTCCGTTAATGTTTTCTTTTCCTTCTGATGCCTAGACCTGGGGGAAGAAGGGATACTAATTTTTTTGAGGGATGAATCTTCTTCAAATCAACGCACAAAAAGAGAGTTGCCCTTTTTTTGCATTAATACCACCCAATAACCACTGCCCCATCAACATGGAAGGCCCATAATCTCGTCTAAACACCCCCTACACCGCCCACTAATATAGCTTCAAAATCTAGTTATGTGGCATCTTGAAACCGTCACTATAATAATTACGTTCGACCAGTCGAACACCAAGTTTCATTTTACAATCATGCCTTTTCAAATCGAGGAGTTCTATGAGGTTATTCAAGATTCGCTTTTGGCAATAGTTCAAGGTTTCAGGTTTAAAGAATTTGTTAAAGTGAAAATTTTGCTCGTTAAAGGTCCAATTTCAACTCTCTTCGTTCATTAATTTTTGAGTTTATTCCTTCTTGATGCTTGAATATTATTTTTTTAGTTTCTTGTTTGCTCTTTACTCTTAAAATAAGCTTGTTTTTTCTTGGTTAAATGGTGATAAGTTGTTATATTATTAGTTTATTTACATTTTTTTTGGCAACAAAGGTGTCCTAATTTGTTGTTACACTTGTAGTAGAAATTCTGAAAATATTAGACTTTGGTTCATAGTTGGGATTTCTTTGTATGATTTCTGAAATTAAAGTTTAGGATTTTATCAATGTGCATTACCGTTTTTAGGATTTAATTTTCTTTTGGGTCACATTTATTCCATTATTGTCATATACTAATGTAATTTATTCTCCTTTCTATTGGTTTTCAATTGTCTGCTTTGAGAATTATGTGGATTAGAAAATACATAATATGTATAAAGTCTTTGTTATTTGCGTTGGTTTGGTTATAATTTTTTATCCTTATTCTAGAAATTATTGTTCATTATTATTTGTCCCTCGACATTGTTCTCTAAATGTATTTGAGTCTAGTTAAATGTTTAAGGCCCAATTGATTAATTAATTTCGTGAGATGAATGGAATGGGTTGGAATTAATTCAAAATCCATTATAAAAGAATAAAAGAAAAGAATGAAAAATATATATTTCTTAAAAAACTCTTCTTATGTGCTTACTTTGATCAAGAATCTTTATTACTTTATTTTATTTTTTCTTTGATTAGCTAAGTGTTAAGAACATACATACTCTCACCGCTTTGAATATTCTTTTTCTTACATGTACATCTGTAACACCCCAAAAGCTTCTAAGACTAAAGCCCAGACTTTAGAATGAAAACCAGCAGGGGACTAGAAAATTTTACCATACAACGACTCGTCCAACGAGTCATTGTCAAAACCAATGACCCATCAGAAGAATCATTGTTGGGTTCTAAAAATTTTCCCTCAAGAAGTAATACGACATAGAACAACTCGTTTCATGAAGTAACAAGTCGTCATGTCGTCCGTTGTGACCAAGTCAAAAAACTTGTCAAATCCTCCCCCTGAAACAATGAGGCAGATGATGAGTCATTGGGTGATGCAACGACTCGTCCTATGAAGCCGTTAAATGAGATCTAGGAAGTGTTAAAATCCCTCCAGTGACAATGGGTGGAAACAACGACCTGTTGTTCCATCTAACGGGTCATTCTGTTTGTCCATTTGGAGAAGTTCAAAGTTTGTTTAAAATCCTTCCAGTGACTACGACTGGATTCAACGATTCGTTGTCCTATCTAACAGGTCATCCTTTCCATCTGTTTGTCAAGTGGGCCGGGGTTTAGCGCACCTAGATTTCCAAAATTATGTGCCACCATAGGATTTAACCCGAATGAATTTAATAGTTAGTGATCACACAGCCTAGTCACTGTACCCTGGCAAGATACTGTGGGCCCTATTGATTGAAAGTAAACATTGAAATCCACGTCTACCTCCCATGGTTATATGTCAGTTAACAGACACTCCCACAATACCATACAATCATAGTTCACAATCCAGTCTTACAAATTTCAGATGTATTTATGAATTTAATTTCAGATTATCAATTCTTATAGTATTTTCTACGATCTTCAGAATCACTCAGTACTTATGATTTAGGCATGGATATTGTATGTCATATCAGTTCAGTTTTTGTATTATCAGCGTGTTTCTATTTTAGTTAATATGTCTCATACTCAGTACATTTCAAGTACTGACACATACTATCTATGCTATATTATTTTATGATACAGGCTAAGGTCCCCAGTCTCAGCATCGCCGTTAGCTTTACTGACGACATCTAGTAGTTGATAGCGGTGAATCCTTATCTTTCATGGACCGGAGTCTTTATTTCATTCATTTTCATTTCCAGTTTTCAGACTTAGAGTGAGTTGGGGGAGTTTTGTAACACCCCAAACAGAGAAAATAGAAAAAATCTTCACCAGGTAACAGAACGAGTAATTAAGTGACTTATTAAGTGAGCTAATGGGTCGTTGTATGACTCGTCAGGTGGTTCCAAGTTGGAGAAAATATTACCTATTGGATTTCATGATGGATGGTGTGACGAGTCTTTAAGACTCCTCATGGGTCGTGGTTTGACCTGTTAAGTGCGCAATAGTGGAGAAAGTGTTGATTTCTAATGTACTGTATGGATTGAGGAAGGAGTCATCGTGTCCCCAGATGATCCATTAAGTGACCCATTGAGTTGGAAAAGATCAGAGAATGAGTTGTGCTTGCTAGTGGTAACGTGTCAGGGGGCGACCCGTCAAGTCTTCCAACATGTCATCCAGTCCCTCATTGGGTTTGGCAGTGTGCAATTTACTACCAGATCATTAAGGGTTTTTTTGTAATTCTTAAGTTCCTAACTCCTAAACTATGTTGTTTTAAGCTTCTTAGAGAGTTTATTAAGGGTTTTATTTATCCAAGCTCTTATTCTACTCCTAACACTCTTATTAGTAGATTAAATACTCTTCTAAGATCAAGCTAGGGTTCCTCAACCCTTTCATCCCCAATCTTGTTGGGTGTTCAATGTAAGCTTAGGAATGAAGTTACCCAGGTATGTAGGGCCATGAATGGGGGGGATTTCTTCCACCCTCATGCCCAATTTCTCCTCTAATTCATGAATTCAAGTCTCAAATTAAGGATATTGAAATTCTAGGGTTTTAACCTAATTCTATGCAAATATCTATGTTATGTCTATGGGTCCAATCCTCACATGTTTCAATTAATAATTTAAGACTAGTGGGGCAGAGTTTATTCTTAATTTAATTATTTATTAGTGATTTCAAATTCTATGAAAATGATGCCCTATTATGCATGATTTATGAAATTAAGTTATATGAATTCATGATTTCAAGTATGATGAAGTAAATTATGTTTCATGATTACAATGTATAATTTCCACAAGAACCATTCATAAATTTATGTATTTTAGAGTATTATGATTTTCTCAAGTATGCATAGCTTTTATGAATATCAAGTTTATGATCATGGCGAACTCGTGGGCCTATTTTATGGATAGTTCACGTATCTCAAGCATGTTATGAATCTCATGATTTCAACTAGCCCATGTACTTCAAGTATATTTCATGATTATGATATGAGAACTATGAATGTTTTGGGAATAATATTTAACACCGAGTAGACCAGGTTCTAGCACACCTAGGTCTTTAAACTACGTGCCATCATAGCCATGATGGGATCCTCCATGAGAGTATCTCTCATGCCCAAATGAGCCACCCATGAGTGATATCACACATTTTCATGGTTCTACTCTTGGCAAGGTACAAATAGCCTCCCGACTAGAGATTTACAGGTTGAGCTCCATGTATGCTCATGTCGAGGTATGCCGATTATAAATGTTACACTCCGTAAATTTTAAATGAATAAATATCCTAATGGCATGTTGGTTAAGGGATTTAGAAGGCAAAAAAAAATTAAAATGAAATAAAAGGTCGGTTTTTCCATTTAAATCAATGAATTTCCAGAAAAAAACAGGGGAAAATAGGAAGAAGAAGGAAACCCATGATTTTTATACAAATTTCCTTCTGATTACGCTACAAAACGTGATCTAAACTCCGTTCCGGCTTAGATACCGAGGTATAACCTGCAGAGAGCAATCCTACGGAGTTGGTTTCGTGAAATTTGGCCGGCAAAACGTCGTGCTACCGAGGTAAAGTAAATAGAATTTCTTTAAATTAGTACCAATGTGTTCCTAGCCTTGCAGTGAGCACTTATCCCTTCTGGACTATCGATAAATAACGAGTTTTCGATCATTTTCCAAAAGGTTAAAGTTTGGGATAAATATATATCAAAAGTGATAATTTCTCCCGGATATTAATGTATTTAGTTCTAATTGACATGTATGTGAATGTAGTCGGGTACTCAGAAACCAGGTATGTAAAGTTATTCTTTCGGCAAGCCAGGAAATACATTCTAGAAAATAAAAAGAATAAAGGCTATTAATAGATACCCAGCGTACAAGAATGATTTTAGTATAATTTTCAACAAGCATGCTAGTATATCATTACGTATCATGCGATAATCAGAATAACGGATAGTCAGATGATTTCAGATAGTAATATGTTATCCGCTAATAGCTCAGCATGTTCTTACGTAATACCTACAATAAAAGTTGTAAAAGCAATATAACGAATTAGCATGATTACAGATAGTACGTATTACATTTGCTGAGCTGTATCCGGTAATAGACGACACATTTTATATTATTGAGCTATATCCAGTTATAGATGGCATGTTCTATATTATTGAGCTATATACAGATATAATCAGATCAGTAATCAAATATAGAAGTAGCTCCAGCTACCGATATAGCTCCAGAAATATATATGACTCTAGAAATTGATATAGCTTCAGATCACGGATAACAATAACTAGATAAACAGATAAAGGCCAGGTAGCAGTTAGCCCAGTAATCAGAAACAGCGGAAAACAGAATTTAGCATCAGTTGTTTAGTACGGACTGGCCTTGAAATAAAAGAAGAGAATATGATTAGTATTTTTCATTTGAGCATGCTTGTTGTGTATGTGTTTTGCATGTTGAGACTTGTTGTGGCATGTGGGCACCCTTTAGCATCCCCACCGCCCTTGGGTTATAGCTATGTTGATACCAGATTCAGATACCGCCACCAGCTGGGCGATGCTGTCAGCCTAGAGGACTATGATGGCGGACCATACGGTCCATATTACACTGCTTGCAGGGGCAGTTCAGTTTGCTCTGCACAGAGCCAGATTACCCTATTTACAGGGGCAGATTACTTTGCGTGCGCTTGTGGCCGGGGGCAGTTCAGTTTGCTATAGGCCTAATTGCCCGGGGGCTGTATTTACAGCCACTATATAGCCGGTTCATTTCTTGAAATAGAGCCAGAGTCTAGTAGGCACCAGGTGCTCGTCATACCCCCCAAGGTGGGGTGTGACAAACTTGGTATCAGAGCAGTTCGTGTCCCAGGGAGTCTGCAAGCCGTGCTAAGTAGAGTCTTGTCTATGGATGTGTTGTGCACCACATACTATAGGCAGGAGGCTGCGAGACATAATAGGATGGTTACCCTTCTTTCATACTCAGTCGTGCCATAGTACAGTACATTATAGGGTTGGTTCTTTTGAAACTTACCACCCTCTTTGTTTAAAGATACTATTGCAGATCAGTGGCACCCAACCACAGGTAGGAGATTGGATACAGCGGCGGGCGAAGGCACCAGTAGGATGCCTCACTTACAGTCAGATTCATCCCGGTCTGAGAGCAATACAGAGGTGTCATCTCGACCCTCCCAGCAGTCTCCACCTCGCCAGACACCATTTAAGGTAGCACCACCTCCCACAACTCCTGCAACCACTTCATCTGATCAGGAGGTACGTAATGCGGTGGTTATGTTGACCCAGATGCTAGCTACTCAGCGTCAGCCAGTACCACCTGTAGCAGCAGAATCTCTAGGTGGGCCAGGTAGTTCCAGGGTTAGAGAATTCTTGGCATTGGGACCCCCTCAGTTTACAGGGTCGGATTCAGTAGTGGACCCTCAGGACTTTCTGGACCAGATGTAGAGAATCTTTGGAGTCATGCGCGTAACCCCAACAGAATCAGTGGAATTAGCAGTGTTCCGGTTGAGGGATATTGTTATTTTATGGTACGAAAGTTGGGAGAGATCTCGGGGAAGAGATGCAGCCCCTCCTACTTGGTCCAGCTTCTCAGAGGCCTTCCTGGACCACTACTTACCCCGGGAGGTCAGACAGGCCCGGATGGACCAGTTCTTACACTTAGAGCAGGGGGCCAGGAGCGTCCGTGAGTATTCTTTACAGTTTGACTCCTTAGCCCGCTATGCTCCAGCATTTGTGGACACCATGTCATCCAAAGTCCACCGCTTTATTATGGGCCTGAATTCAGATTACATAGAGACGTGCATGATGGCTACTTTGAGAGAGGACATGGACATAGCCAGGGTACAGGCCTTCGCACAGACAATTAAGGGCCTGAGACAGTGGCAACGGGGTGACAGGCAGGCGACTTCAGAGCAGTGCCGTAGAAACAGACCCGCTGAGATTCAAGGGGAAGTCCCTAGGGGGCCGAGACCACGGTTTTCAGATAGGCCACCCAGATCTTTACCTCAGGTACAGTAGCAGAGAGGCAGATTTGTTCGCCGGAGTCAGTCAGAGTCCGGTAGCAATTTACGGACAGTTGCATCACCTCAGCAGCGGAGGGAAGAACAAAGTAGATTTGCACCTACCCCTTGTCCTATATGCCACCGACCTCATTCTGGAGCTTGCAGGCAAGGCTTCTCAGGGTGCTATCACTGCGGACAGGAAGGGCATTTAATGAGAGATAGTTCGGCCAGAGGACAGGGTAGCTGGGATAGTCTGGATAGAGCATCAGCGGGCCACGAGCTCCAGTAGCTTCAGCAGGGCGCAGACCCTCAAGTTTAGCAAATAGGGGCCGAGGTAGACCAGGAGCCTCTAGCTCAGGTGCAAGCCCCAGCCGTACCTATGCATTACCAGGGAGGCAGAATTCAGAGGCATCTCCCGACGTGGTCACAGGTATATTGATTATCTGCTAATACCATGTTTATGTATTGATTGATCCAGGGTCTACCTTGTCATATATTACACCATTTGTGGCCCGGAAGTTAGGTATCAAACTAGAATTGCTTCAGCAGCCCTTTTCAGTGCTTACACCGGTCGGTGACTCGATTACAACTAAAAGAGTTTACCGAGGGTGTATGGTAGAGGTTGCTGATCGCCAGACCACAGTAGACTTGATAGAACTTGAGATGGTCGACTTAGATGCCATTATGGGTATGGACTGGTTAGTGCCATGCTATGCCAACTTAGAATGCTGGACCAAGACGGTCCGATTTCACTTTCCGGGGGAAGCAGTACGAGAGTGGAAAGGGAGCACAGCTACGCCAAAAGGTAGGTTTATTTCCTACCTTCAGGCGAGAAAATTAATAGCAAAGGGATGTATTTACCACCTAGTTAGAGTCCAGGACGTTTGGGTGGAACCTCCGACTCATCAGTCTGTTCCAGTGGTCAATGAATTCCCTGACGTATTTCCAGATGAGTTGCCTGGTATCCCTCCCGAAAGGGAGATAGATTTCGCAATTGACTTGTTGCCAGGGACTCAACCTATATCCATTCCCCCGTATCGCATGGCACCAGCTGTGCTTAGAGAGTTGAAAGAGAAGTTAAAAGATTTGCTCGACAAAGGCTTTATCAGGCCTAGTACTTCCCCATGGGGTGCGCCAGTTCTATTTGTGAGAAAGAAAGATGGCTCACTCCGTATGTATATAGACTACCGTCTGCTGAATAAGGTAACGGTTAAAAACAAATACCCGCTCCCTAGAATAGATGATTTATTTGACCAGTTGCAGGGGGCCAGATGTTTCTTTAAGATAGATCTGAGGTCCAGATACCACCAGGTCCGGGTTCGTGAGAGAGACATTCCAAAGACTACTTTCAGGACCAGGTATGGTCACTTTGAATTTCTAGTTATGTCTTTTGGGCTGACGAATGCTCCTGAAGTGTTTATGGACCTGATGAACAACATATTTAGACCTTATTTGGATCTGTTCATGATAGTATTTATCAATGATATTCTGGTATATTCTCGTTCAGAGACAGATCACCAGAACCATTTATGAACAGTACTCCAGATCCTTAGAGACCGTCAGCTGTACGCCAAGTTTTCTAAGTGTGAGTTCTGGCTGAACTCAGTTGCCTTTTTGGGCATATCATGTCGGATGCTGGGATACAAGTGGACACACAGAAAATAGAGGCGGTCAAGACATGGCCCAGACCTACTACTCCGACCGAGGTCCGCAGTTTCCTGGGTTTAGCAGGGTATTACCGAAGGTTTGTAGAAGGATTCTCCACTATAGCAGCACCTCTGACAAAGCTGACACAGAAAGCAACGAAATTTTAGTGGATGGAGGCATGTGAGCAGAGTTTTCAAGAATTGAAAGATAAATTGACCTCCGCCCCAGTACTAGCATTGCCAGAGGGAACAGATGGGTATGCGGTGTATTGCGATGCTTCAGGCTTTGGACTGGGTTGTGTGCTGATGCAGCATGGATGGGTAATTGCTTATGCTTCTAGACAGCTGAGGAAGCACGAAAAGAACTATCCAACCCATGACCTGGAACTGGCCGCAGTGATCCACACTTTGAAAATCTGGAGGCATTATCTGTATGGCGTTCACGTAGACATTTTTACGGATCATAAAAGCCTGCAGTACATTTTCACACAGAGGGAGTTAAATCTGCGACAGCATCGTTGGTTAGAAATGCTCAAAGATTATGACGTAAATATTCTCTACCACCTAGGGAGAGCTAATGTAGTAGCCGATGCCCTCAGCCGTAAGTCAATGGGGAGTTTGGCGTATTTGCGACCCGAGAAGTGGGAGTTAGCCAAGGAAATTCATCAGCTAGCTGGTTTAGCCGTTCGAGTAGTAGAAATAGAATATAACAGAGCAGTGATTCAGAACTCCGCTGTGTCATCGTTAGTTACAGAGGTAAAAGAACGGTAGTACGAGGACCCTGACTTAGTCCAACTCAAAGATAGAGTTCAAAAAGGTAAGCAGCCAGATTTCCAAGTGAGTAAGGATGAAGTGCTGCGTTGTAAGGGCCGCCTATGTGTTCCGAATATTTCAAGGCTTCGCTAGCAGATCATGCATGAGGTACATTACGCTCGTTATTCCCTCCATCCAGGAGCAACGAAAATGTACCACGACATCAGAGACATCTACTGGTGGCCAGGTATGAAAGTTGAAATAGCTGAATTTGTATCTAGATGTCCTAATTGCCGCAGGTGAAAGTAGAACACCAAAAACCGAGCGGTCTAACACAGGATATAGCTGTGCCTTTATGCAAATGGGAAGTGATAAATATGGATTTCATAACAGGGTTACCCCGTACCAGACGCAGAAACGATTCCATTTGGGTAATAGTTGATAGGCTGACAAAATCAGCTCATTTCCTGCCAGTGAAAGCTACCTTCTTGGCCGAGGATTATGCCGAATTATATATCAGAGAAATAGTTAGATTACATGGAGTGCCGGTATCTATTATTTCAGACAGAGGAGCACAATTTACAGTGAGATTCTGGCAGTCGTTCCAGAGAGGCCTGGGGACACAGATTAACTTGAGTACAACCTTTCATCCTCAGACAGACGGGCAAGCAGAACGAACTATCCAAATGCTTGAAAATATGCTACGAGCGTGTGTACTAGATTTTGGGGGTAGATGGGATGAGCATCTGCCGTTGATTGAATTTGCCTATAATAACAGTTATCATTCAGCTATCCAGATGGCGCCCTTTGAAGCATTATATGGGTGAAAATGTAGATCGCCGGTTGGCTGGTTTGAAGTGGGAGAATCAGCGTTGATTGGGCCAGACATCATTCAACAGTCAGAGGAGAAGGTAAAGCTTATCAGAGAACGCCTATTGACTGCTCAGAGCCGCCAGAAGTCTTATGCAGATTTGCGGCGCAGAAATCTAGAATTTGCAGTAGATGACTGGGTATATCTGAAAGTATCTCCGATGAAAGGGGTGATGAGATTTGGCAAGAAAGGCAAGCTTAGCCCAAGGTTCATTGGGCCATATCAGATTCGGCGGAGAATAGGCCGAGTTGCATACGAATTGAACTTGCCTCCAGAGTTAGCGTCTGTTCATCCAGTATTCCATGTATCTATGTTGAGGAAATTCGTAGGAGACCCTTCCATAGTTGTTCCAGTTTAGGATGTCCAGGTCATGGAAGAGTTAGCATATGAAGAGGTTCCAGTAGCTATACTAGACAGACAGATCCGAAGACTGAGAACTAAAGATGTTGCGTCTGTCAAGGTATTGTGGCGTAACAGGAACTGAGAAGAGATGAATGGGAAGCCGAGGAGGACATGAAAGCTAGATATCCCCACTTATTCCAGGCATAGGCAAACGGGAGGTATGTTAGAACTGTTTTTCCTTATGAATGCTTATATTTCATATATGAAAGCAGGCGATTGATTATAGACAGTTATACATGAATGTTATTATATCGTGTAGAATACCTGTATTGGGCTTTTCTGCTTTTCAAGAATTTTGAGATAGTCCATAATACAGGGGAAACTCTGCCGAAATTTTTCTAGAAACAAGTTGAGTAAGTTGAGAAGTCCTCTAGAAAGAATGTCATTCGATGACGAATGTTCTTAAGGGGGGGAGGATGTTACACCCCGTAAATTTTAAATGAATAAATATCCTAATGGCATGTTGGTTAAGCGATTTAGAAGGCAAAAAAAAAATTTAAAATTAAATAAAAGGTCGGTTTTTCCATTTAAATCAATGAATTTCCAGAAAAAAACAGGGGAAAATAGGAAAAAGAAGGAAACCCATGATTTTTATACTAATTTACTTCCGATTACGCTACGAAACGCGGTCTAAACTCCGTTCCGGCTTTGATAATGAGGTATAAAGCTGCAGAGAGCAATCCTACGGAGTTGGTTTCATGAAATTTGGCCAGCGAAACGTCGTGCTACCGAGGTAAAGTAAATAGAATTGCTTTAAATTAGTACCAATGTGTTCCTAGCCTTGCAGTGAGAATATATCCCTTCTGGACTATCGAGAAATAACAAGTTTTCGATCGTTTTTGAAAGGTTAAAGTTTGGGATAAATATATATCAAAAGTGATAATTTCTCCCGGATATTAATGTATTTAGTTCTAATTGACATGTATGTGAATGTAGTTGGGAGAAACAGCAGAAGTACCGACGGAAATCACATCGGTCAGTCGGGTACTCAGAAACTAGGTATGTAAAGTTATTCTTTCGGCAAGCCAGGAAATACAGTCTAGAAAATAAATAGAATAAAGACTATTAATAGATACCCAGCGTACATGAATGATTTTAGTATAATTTTCAGCAAGCATGCTAGTATATCATTACGTATCATGTGATAATCAGAATAACGGATAGTCAGATGATTTCAGATAGTAATATGGTATCCGCTAATAGCTCAGCATGTTCTTACATAATACCCAGAATAAAAGTTGTAAAAGCAATATAACGAATTAGCATGATTACAGATAGTACGTATTACATTTGCTGAGCTGTATCTAGTAATAGATGGCACATTTTATATTATTGAGCTATATCCAGTTATAGATGGCATGTTTTATGTTATTGAGGTATATCTAGATATAATCAGATCAGTAATTAGATATAGAAGTAGCTCCAGATACCGATATAGCTCCAGAAACAGATATGGCTCTAGAAATTGATATAGCTTCAGATCACGAATAACAATAACTAGATAAACAGATAAAGGCCAGGTAGCAGTTAGCCCAGTAATCAGAAACAGTGTAAAACAGAATATAGCATCAGTTGTTTAGTACAGACTGGCCTTGAAATAAAAGAAGAGAATATGATTAGTATGTTTCATTTGAGCATGCTTGCTGTTCGGCTATTTCGGTTGGTATTATATATTATAAACCGACACGCAAGTGCACGTGGTAAAACAAGTAATAAAGTGGCTAAGTAAGCCAAGTATCGATCCAAGGAGGCTCAGGATATGTAAAATTTGCCTAAGTATACTATATTCTTATCTTACTTCTAATCATGCTAACAACAACGTAACCAACAGTTAAATGAGTTTTTGTTTATAAAATATATACTAAAACTATTAACAATTATTTACTGTGAATTTAAACTATGGATATGAGCATGCCAAGGTTAAGAACAAGTAATGAATTTGATTATAATAATAATTCGGTTAATCTCTTCTTCATGTTGCTAGCCAAGAACAGTAGACTAGAAATTAAAACTCTCGTATTTAATTTCACTTAAGAATCATAAACCATTCGTCTACATTTCTGTGATCAAATGCAATTTACGACCTAGCAATACAATTCCTGTTCCTAAATTGACTAATACGGCTTTCAAGTATATTTCTATCAGGAAAGCACATCAAAACCCAATTTTCCCAAATCAAGTTAAGAACAATACCCTATTAATTCACAACTTTCCAATTTCTTGCTCTCTCGAGTGAAATTGGACTTTTTAGATGTACATTAATGTCGGCCAAGCACTAATGCAGTAAGAACAAGAATTAATAGAACAACATGAAAGAAGAAGAAGAAAACCATATCATTAACAATCAAAATTCACTACACATGTTCAAAACCTTAGCAAGGAAGAGAATTAGCCACTCATTTGTGGATTGATCATCCTAAAACAAGTGTAAATCATACATACAATTGATTAAAAGAAGAAAGGAAGAGAAGAAATCCCTTAGCATTTTCGTCCCTCAACTGCTGCTAACCCACGTCCTTGCTCCACCAAGTCTGAACTAATTAAAATAAACCTAAGTGTGCTATTTATACTAGAGGGAAATTTTTCCCGGAATAACAAGCAACGTGTCACGGAGGTCAACGCGGAGCACTGCCTCCGTGACACGGCGTGGACGCGGACCTTCACTGGAAATCCAGGGTCTGGTAAAATAGCCTCAACGTGGCACGGAGGCCAACGCGGAGGCCTATCTCCGTGCCACGGAGCTGTCGCGTGGCCTCACTGGAATTTGCCATTCAATTTCCTCTCCAGGCAGTGTGCCTCCGCGATGGTAGCGTGGCACGGCTCCATCGCGGAGCCCCTATAATTTGTGCATTCCAATGTCTTTTCCACGCTCGTATCCAAGTCCAACTCCGATATAGTTCCAACATGCATTTTAGCTCCTAAAAATCATATTTTCCTGCAAAACAAATGCTAATCATGTTGGTTAGTATAAATTCACATTTTATTACCAATTACATGAGAATATATACATATTGCACACAAACAAGGCGAAAATAATACGTTTGAGTATCACTTGGGCATATAAATCTGCCCAAGATCACTTACCCCGCACTTAAATCCTTGTTCGTCCTCGAACAACACATACACAACTCATGTAAATTACATCCCAACCTTCATCACTATGGTGCGACCATTTACACTACGGTCATACCGATTATTCAATTTTTGCAAATTATCACGAAAACGTGCTTGGTCTTACAATACAATGACCTTTAATACATCAAGACTTCCTAGACTTTAAGAATTGACTCTCGAGATCGGCAAACTCATGCACATTAGCTAATCAAGAAATCCGACACGAAAATCAATCTTTCATCAAGCATGTGCCCTCACCACTCAAGAGAATCTTCCCCTTTATGTTCATGCAACACACAATCATTCAAGTAGGGGCATATAAAATTAATTTCACTCACTCTCCCAAAAGAATTCACATGCATCATGTCATGACCCATAGGCTTGCCCTTAGTGTATTACTCCACTAATATAAAGAAATGCAATGTAGGATCAAGTAGGACTTTAATGGGTTGTAACGGGGCTATGGATCTAGTATATATATTGGATTAGCCAATAATAGTCGCTAGCATCCTTAAGCGCCTTTTCAACACATTCCCATCGACTCATGGACATTGTTCCTCTCTTTTCTCTTTTTCTCCCATTCATGCTGGTTTACTTTCGTACTGCCCATTTCATCAAACACACTTGACACAAAACAAAGGGTTTTCATGTACCCTCAATATCATTTAATTATAACAAGTGCCTCTTCAACATCATCTTTTCTTTCCTCACTCTGCTCTTCTTTTTTTTTTCACTCTTCTCACTCCTTGACACCTTGGGAACATTTTCTTTTCTTTGTAAGCATTTAAGAGTTTTGTATAGACTTTTACAGCTAATGAAAAGAAGGAATAAAGCTTGGTTTATACAATTTTGGACAAAAGAAAGAAAGAAATCGGCTAAAGGCTCAACGGGCTGACTAGGGTATACAACATATAAAAAGGTAGAGTTTGACAAGAGAAAAAAAAATGGAAACTATCGGTTAAAACGAAGAAATGCCTACATCCTTTCCAACACTACACCTCCTTCATTTCGTTTTGTATACACACCAGGCAAGTTCTAGACAATTCACAATGGCATGGAATAACAATACCTCACTTCACACTTCATGCACATGCTCGAATCAAGATGCATTCACAGACTCTCTAATTAGCCAATCACATGAATTCAAAATTAAGCCTCAATCATACTGAATCAAATTCTATAGCCTAGGTAACTCAACATATTTACCAACTTGCATGCTTTCAAACGAATCACTTTCACATTTTGAACATCAGTTACACACGCAACGAAATTTTTGCAACCATAAAGCAACTACAGTTCATTGATGCAATCCACCAAAGAAAAATTAAAAACAAATTACAATCCTACTCCTACCGACTACATTTCCCTTAAGACGGTCGTCATCCATCCATCGTAGGGAACGGTCATTTACTATGACATCGATTCAATGGGACTATTCTCGGTAAAAGAACCGAAAACAAACTCCGAGAAACCCAAACAAAATAAAAACCGAAAATTTTGCAACACATCGATCATTTCGATAGAAAAATATTTACAAAAGATTTTGATAAGTGCAAAATATTTTAGCAAAAAAAAAATTTTGAAAAATATCGATCATTTCGATAGACAGAAAAAAATAATATTTACAAACTATTTACATCATTCACAAAATATTTACCTTGGCAACCACAACTTTTCACAACACACATCATTAACCACAAAAATATGTACAGATACAACACAAATCAGTTCACAACAGGGAAAGCACAAACATACATACAAACCAAGGAAAAGGCATACAGCAGATTAGAGCCCAAGTCCCAGCACCTAGCTACTCCCCACCCCACACTTAAATCGAACACTGTCCCCAGTGTTCACAAAAATACAAAGCAAAATTTCGGGTGGTGGAACTCCCTGATCAGTCGAAATATTCGATTTCTTCATCTGGTGCTGCTGCCTCGTCCCCCATGTCTGAGTCAGCACCATCATCATCATCGGACTCCACATCGAAGTCCTCCCGACGTGTCTCCTCATCAGTAGGGACATCATCATCAGTCGGCTCCACGAAGGTTGGTCCCACCCGGCATAAGGCTTTGGCATTCTCGCCAAATGGGTAATCCAGCTCCAACTGCCATAATTCTTCCTCGGTGGCTGGTCTCCCACCAATCTGTAGCTGAAGCATCTACATGCCGAACATACGTGCCATGTACTGATCGTCACGAGCATGTCGCTCACCCAAAGTCAGCACTGGCCCGTGTGTGGTGTCGGGGGCCTTAGTTTTTGTCACATCGAGGGCCCTCCGCTCCAACTGCGGAATGTAATCCAAGGCTTCTTCCTTGACATCGAGGCCTCGGAGGAAGGTGGTGATGAGTCCGCCAAACCCGTATCTGTGGCCCTGGTGTAGTCTGGCTCTCTTCATGGTAGATATAATTACCGCCCCAACATTAATCTCAAGCCCGTTCATAAGGGCATACACCAAGCAGACACAGTCCCGGGTCACATCCGTCATATGAACTCCCGGGATCAAGCACGAACATACAATTTTCAGCCATATTCTGGCCTCCCTGTTCATCTGCGAATAAGGCAGAGTCTGGTGGTAACCCCTCTCCTTATGTCTACTCCATCGGGCTATGGATCGAGCCCCACACGACGTACGTCTGATGTCGGCGTATGGTGGGGTGATGTTTAGCTGGCGGAGAACGTGGGCGTCTGTGTCCCGCGCTCCAACGATGGCATTAAATTGCTGGGGTTCCAGAGTGACAATCTGCCCTTTGATTTTTATTGTGTGGCTTCTGATGGCCGGGTTCCAATTTGCGTAGAACTCTCGGACCAAATGAAGGTTGCACTCCTTGGGCTCCTGAAAGATAAAGCTGAGCCCAGCTGCTTCAATCCTTTGCACAATACGAGGGAACTCCTGTGCTAGTGGTTCCCGTGCAATATGTTCTTCCCAGAAGTACTTTCTCTCCTTATGCTTAGCATACCATTTCTTTCCTTCCTCGGTTACCCACCTTGTTCCATATTGGCGGCATTGGCCGCGCGGAACAGCTGGTGCAGCTGGGACTGCGGTGCCCAGTCTCATTCTTTTTCTGCCGGTGCCTGAGGTAGAAGCAACCTTGCCCTTATCCTGTCTACTAGCCATTGTACCTGTCAATATAAATTAACAAGCACAAAGTTAATCTATAAAGATGTTAACTTAGGCTAAGGTCGGGTTACACAACGTTTACCCCACACTTAGGCCTTAGCTACTTTTACAAAACTACGGCAAGGATAACTCTATTTACACCAAAGACAACAAGTATACACTTTATGCTTAGTACGTTCACAAAAATTTTGACAGCATAACGGTTAGTGTACTACTCAGACTTCATACAGCTAATCCCAATCCTACTATCGCTAACAATTCAATCATCGCACTTAGCAACAAAAACAACAAATAAAAACAACAACAAAAACATTCTATATACAATTGAATCCAAATAATCAAACCAATTTACACAATTTTCGCATTTTCCCCAACAATTCGAGAATTCGTCTTCCTATAACATTCACACAATATTTACCTCGACTTATCTCAATTTACAACCACACCCCGGCATCGAATTCATCAAATTATCAAGTTGCCCAATTCAAATTCAATAACCCAAGCCCTAGAATGCAATTTTTCACTCAAATCCGAATTATTCACGTAATCGACAAGTTCAACCGCTAATTACAATTATCCGAACATATATCAATCACAAATAACTCAACATCATGTTAAATTGCTACTTGGGGTGATATATCTCACCTCACATGCCCAAATTCGAATAAAATCGCCAAAAATTTGAGAGAAACGAGGAAAACGTACCTTTGAGTTGAAGAACCGAAGAAACTTGACGTATTCCTTGCCTAATAGCGTGGCACGTTGGTTGGGGAGGGGGATTTGGGTGTTTTGGTCGCGGAGAGTAGAAGAAATGGGGAAAAATTGGGCAAAATCGGGTTAATTTAAAGAAAAACACGCGGGTCACCCGGCAACCCGGTGTGACCCAGCACCAAATGTAAGGCAACGTGTCACGGAGGGTAACACGGAGCCCCTCCTCCGTGACACGGAGCCAACGCGATGGCTCTCTGGAAATTTTAAAAATTCGAATTTTGCCTTCAATGTATCACGGAGGGTAACGCGGAGCCCTCCCTCCGTGACACGGAGCCAACGCCCCAGTGCACTGTTTCTTCAATAAAATTATTTTTTCATACCTTGCCTTATTTTTCCCGCTTCCATGCATATTTTTCTCCGTTTGACCTGAAAATCACTTCACTAAACGAAATTGGTTAGATTAATAGATTTCCCTAACTAAAATGAAAAATATTAACTAAAACAAGAATCTAAACCTAATCAAGAAAAGAAAAATAAAAATAAAAATTATTTACACTAAGAAAAGAAAGAAAGAAAATATTTTTCACGGGTTGCCTCCCGTGCAGCGCCTGGTTTACCTTCGCGGCTCGACGTCCATTATGCTCAATTATCTACTAGGGTGAGGGACGATTTTTCACGATCCTTGTCCTCCCCCCAGTAGTGCTCAACCTCATCTGGTGGCCTTCCTGTTAACTCTCGGGAATCATTCATTATATTAGCATTCCCATGATCAATCACATTGATCACCGAGAGTTCGTCATTTACAATCGGGAGCTTGGGTGCTTTGTACACGTCAAACACTTCTATCTTGTCATGTGCCCGCATTGTAAGTTGACCTGCAGCTACATCAATTAATGCTTTTCCGGTTGCCAAAAAGGGTCGTCCCAAAATAAATGGGACTTCAGCATCTGGTTCAAAGTCCAGAACAATAAAATCGACCGGAAAAATGAGGGAGCCCACTTGCACTAACACATCCTCAACAATGCCATCCGGCTTAGCTAAGGACCTGTCCGCTAGCTGCAAGATTACCGTTGTAGGTCTAGGACTCCCTAGACCTAACTTTCTGAATACCGAAGATGGCATCAGATTTATACTTGCCCCCAAGTCGCATAATCCATGAGCTCGGATACTTTGCCCAATAGTCAGCTGGATAGTAAAACTTCCAGGGTCTTTCAGTTTCGTGGGCAGTCTATTCTGAATTCGGGAAGTGCATTCCTCCGTTAAAGCCACCGTGGCATACTCAGTCAAACGACTTTTGTTAGCCATGGTGTCTTTAATATATTTTGCATACTTTTGCACTCCCTGCAAGACATCAACAAGAGGTAAGTTAACATGTACCTGTTTAAGCACCTCCATGAATTTCTTGAAACACGCCTCCTCCTTGTGTTTCTTAAGTCGTCGAGGGAACGGGGGTGGAGGCCTTTCTGATTCTGCTTCTTTAGTCTTCCCCCTATCAGAACTTTGTTCCTCCTCAACATCTACTGCTCCTGACTTTTGAGGCGGTCTTTCCGGTTCCACCTCCTTCAACTGTAAACCACTCCTCATGGTTACCGCATTAACCTGCTTCGGATTAGGAGTCGTGTCGCTAGGTAGTCCTCCTCTGGGTCTTGTATTTTGGGCACTAGCAAATTGCCCAAACTGATATTCAAGAGCCTTGGTCGCCAACTGATTATTCTTCACTTCGGCTGCCAATTTAACATAGTCAGCCTGCAATTGTGCTTGATTAGCGATCATGGTTTCGAACATCTCCTCAATGGTCGGTGATGGTGGTGGAGGAGGGGCATTGTGATTTCTGAATTGAGCTTGATAGCTTTGTTGCCCTCCTTGATTTCTCTACATACCCTGACCAGAACCTTGGCCTTGTTGGGTGTTGCTACCCCACGAAAAATTTGGATGGTTCCTCCAATTTGAGTTGTAGCCACTACCAAACTGCTGTTGATTTCTCTGTGCATTGCCCACAAAGTTAACAGAATCGGGATTTGCACCATAGCATTCAGCTGAATGCTCACTACTACCACACACTTCACACCACATCTGCTGGACTACATTGACTGAAGCTGAAGGCTGGTTCAAGTTCATATTGCTGAAGTGGTTATTTAACTGATTTTGCAAGGCAGCTATCTGTGCAGCGATAGCTGTAAATCCATCCACTTCAAGCACTCCCGCTGCTTTCCTTGCTCCACCTCGAGATGAATCTGCATTCCATTCTGGATTGCCTTGTGAAATTCGGTTGAGCAAAGTGTACAGCTCCTCATAGGTCTTTTCCAGCGCTTGCCCTCTAGCTGCTGAATCTAACAGAATATTAGTGTGGGGTTCCAAACCCTTAATAAATGTGTGTACCAACACCTCATTGGACTGATGATGATGAGGACAGTCCCGCAACATGGATTTAAATCTTTCCCAGGCTTGATATAGATTTTCTCCCTCCCTCTGTTTAAAACTTAGAATTTGACTTCTAAGTCTGGCTGTTTTACCAGAAGGGAAAAATCTAATCAAAAACTTCCGTGCAAGATCATCCCACGTTGATATAGAATTGGGTGGTTCAGCTTTTAACCACCTCTTGGCTTCACCAAGTAAGGAAAACGGAAATAAGGTGAGCCGAACATAATCAGGTGACACTCCAGCAGGTATATAAGTGTCACTTATCTCCAAAAAGTTTTGGAGATGTTGTTGTGGATCTTCATGAGGGAGACCGGTAAATTGCCCACTTGTGTGCAAGAGTTGCACCATATTCTGCTTTAATTCAAACCTCCCTCTAGGCTCTGGTTTGCGGATGCTAGAATGTACATTGTTAGCGTGTGGGATTGCCACCTCGCGAACCGGCCTTGCTGCTGCTTCATCGGGCACTAATACTGCCCTTACAACTGGTGGATGTTGCTGCTCCATAATAGATTGTCGGAACAACTGCAGCTTCTTTTGTAGAGCTTCTCTACGTTGACTATGAAATTCACGTTCAGGCTCTAAGTAAGATTCCACCAGCTCTTTGTCCCTTGCCAGTGTTCACAGAAATCAAGTCTACAAAATACAGGCTAAGACCAAGTTGTTAACACTTAAGAAAATAAAAATAACAATACAGTAAATTTACACTAAACACAAGGTAACGGTTAAAAACAAATACCCGCTCCCTAGAATAATGATTTGTTTGACCAGTTGCAGGGGGCCAGATGTTTCTCTAAGATAGATCTGAGGTCCAGATACCACCAGGTCCGGGTTCGTGAGAGAGACATTCCAAAGACTACTTTCAGGACCAGGTATGGTCACTTTGAATTTCTAGTTATGTCTTTTGGGCTGACGAATGCTCCTGAAGTGTTTATGGACCTGATGAACAACATATTTAGACTATATTTGGATCTGTTCATGATAGTATTTATTGATGATATTCTGGTATATTCTCGTTCAGAGACAGATCACCAGAACCATTTATGAACAGTACTCCAGATCCTTAGAGACCGTCAGCTGTACGCCAAGTTTTCTAAGTGTGAGTTCTGGCTGAACTCAGTTGCCTTTTTGGGGCATATCGTGTCGGATGCTGGGATACAAGTGGACACACAGAAAATAGAGGCGGTCAAGACATGGCCCAGACCTACTACTCCGACCGAGGTCCGCAGTTTCCCGGGTTTAGCAGGGTATTACCGAAGGTTTGTTGAAGGATTCTCCACTATAGCAGCACCTCTGACAAAGCTGACACAGAAAGCAACGAAATTTTAGTGGATGGAGGCATGTGAGCAGAGTTTTCAAGAATTGAAAGACAAATTGACCTCCGCCCCAGTACTAGCATTGCCAGAGGGAACAGATGGGTATGCGGTGTATTGCGACGCTTCAGGCTTTGGACTGGGTTGTGTGCTGATGCAGCATGGAAAGGTAATTGCTTATGCTTCTAGACAGCTGAGGAAGCACGAAAAGAACTATCCAACCCATGACCTGGAACTGGCCGCAGTGATCCACACTTTGAAAATCTGGAGGCATTATCTGTATGGCGTTCACGTAGATATTTTTACGGATCATAAAAGCCTGCAGTTCAATTTCACACAGAGGGAGTTAAATCTGCGACAGCGTCATTGGTTAGAAATGCTGAAAGATTATGATGTAAATATTCTCTACCACCTAGGGAGAGCTAATGTAGTAGCCGATGCCCTCAGCCGTAAGTCAATGGGGAGTTTGGCGTATTTGCGACCTGAGAAGTGGGAGTTAGCCAAGGAAATTCATCAGCTAGCTGGTTTAGCCGTTCGAGTAGTAGAAATAGAATATAACAGAGCAGTGATTCTGAACTCCGCTGTGTCATCGTTAGTTACAAAGGTAAAAGAACGGTAGTATGCGGACCCTGACTTAGTCCAGCTCAGAGATAGAGTTTAAAAAGGTAAGGAGCCAGATTTCCAAGTGACTAAGGATAAAGTGTTGCATTGTAAGGGCCGCCTATGTGTTCCGAATATTTCAAGGCTTCGCCAGCAGATCATGCATGAGGTACATTACGCTCGCTATTCCCTCCATCCAGGAGCAACGAAAATGTACCACGACATAAGAGACATCTACTGGTGGCCAGGTATGAAAGTTGAAATAGCTGAATTTGTATCTAGATGTCCTAATTGCCAGCAGGTGAAAGCAGAACACCAAAAACCGAGCGGTCTAACACAGGATATAGCTGTGCCTTTATGAAAATGGGAAGCGATAAATATGGATTTCATAACAGGGTTACCCCGTACCAGACGCAGAAACGATTCCATTTGGGTAATAGTTGATAGGCTGACAAAATCAGCTCATTTTCTGCCAGTGAAAGCTACCTTCTTGGCTGAGGATTATGCCGAATTATATATCAGAGAAATAGTTAGATTACATGGAGTGCCGGTATCTATTATTTCAGACAGAGGAGCACAATTTACAGTGAGATTCTGGCAGTCGTTCCAGAGAGGCCTGGGGACACAGATTAACTTGAGTACAACCTTTCATCCTCAGACAGACGGGCAAGCAGAACGAACTATCCAAATGCTCGAAAATATGCTACGAGCGTGTGTACTAGATTTTGGAGGTAGAAGGGATGAGCATCTACCGTTG
Organism: Datura wrightii; assembly: GCA_035772735.1. NCBI lineage: Eukaryota > Viridiplantae > Streptophyta > Magnoliopsida > Solanales > Solanaceae > Datura > Datura wrightii. The sequence continues at coordinate 155,787,512 of JASDFA010000018.1, forward strand.
ATTGAATTTGCCTATAATAACAGTTATCATTCAGCTATCCAGATGGCGCCCTTTGAAGCATTATATGGGTGAAAATGTAGATCGCCGGTTGGCTGGTTTGAAGTGGGAGAATCAGCGTTGATTGGGCCAGACATCATTCAACAGTCAGAGGAGAAGGTAAAGCTTATCATAGAATGCCTATTGACTGCTCAGAGCCGCCAGAAGTCTTATGCAGATATGCGGCGCAGAAATCTAGAATTTGCAGTAGATGACTGGGTATATCTGAAAGTGTCTCCGATGAAAGGGGTGATGAGATTTGTCAAGAAAGGCAAGCTTAGCCCAAGGTTCATTGGGCCATATCAGATTTGGCGGAGAATAGGCCGAGTTGCATACGAATTGAACTTGCCTCCAGAGTTAGCGTCTGTTCATCCAGTATTCCATGTATCTATGTTGAGGAAATTCGTAGGAGACCCTTCCATAGTTGTTCTAGTTTAGGATGTCCAGGTCACGGAAGAGTTAGCATATGAAGAGGTTCCAGTAGCTATACTAGACAGACAGATCCGAAGACTGAGAACTAAAGATGTTGCGTCTGTCAAGGTATTGTGGCGTAACAGGAACCGAGAAGAGATGACCTGGGAAGCGGAGGAGGACATGAAAGCTAGATATCCCCACTTATTCCAGGCATAGGCAAACGGGAGGTATGTTAGAACTGTTTTTCCTTATGAATGCTTATATTTCATATATGAAAGCAGGCGATTGATTATAGACAGTTATACATGAATGTTATTATATCGTGTAGAATACCTGTATTGGGCTTTTCTGCTTTTCAGGAATTTTGAGATAGTCCATAATACAGGGGAAACTCTGCCGAAATTTTTCTAGAAACAAGTTGAGTAAGTTGAGAAGTCCTCTAGAAAGAATGTCATTCGATGACGAATGTTCTTAAGGGGGGGAGGATGTTACACCCCGTAAATTTTAAATGAATAAATATCCTAATGGCATGTTGGTTAAGGGATTTAGAAGGCAAAAAAAAATTTAAAATTAAATAAAAGGTCGGTTTTTCCAATTAAATCAATGAATTTCCAGAAAAAAACAGGGGAAAATAGGAAAAAAAAGGAAACCCATGATTTTTATACTAATTTACTTCCGATTACGCTACGAAACGCGGTCTAAACTCTGTTCCGGCTTTGATACCAAGGTATAAAGCTGCAGAGAGCACTCCTACGGAGTTGGTTTCATGAAATTTGGCCAGCGAAACGTCGTGCTACAGAGGTAAAGTAAATAGAATTACTTTAAATTAGTACCAATGTGTTCCTAGCCTTGCAGTGAGAATTTATCCCTTCTGGACTATCGAGAAATAACAAGTTTTCGATCGTTTTTTGAAAGGTTAAAGTTTGGGATAAATATATATCAAAAGTGATAATTTCTCCCGGATATTAATGTATTTAGTTCTAATTGACATGTGTGTGAATGTAGTTGGGAGAAACAGTAGAAGTACCGACAGAAATCACATCGGTCAGTCGGGTACTCAGAAACCAGGTATGTAAAGTTATTCTTTCGGCAAGCCAGGGAATACAGTCTAGAAAATAAATAGAATAAAGACTATTAATAGATACCCTGCGTACAGGAACGATTTTAGTATAATTTTCAGCAAGCATGCTAGTATATCATTACGTATCATGCGATAATCAGAATAACGGATAGTCAGATGATTTCAGATAGTAATATGGTATCCGCTAATAGCTCAGCATGTTCTTACATAATACCCAGAATAAAAGTTGTAAAAGCAATATAACGAATTAGCATGATTACAGATAGTACGTATTACATTTGCTGAGCTGTATCCAGTAATAGATGGCACATTTTATATTATTGAGCTATATCCAGTTATAGATGGCATGTTTTATGTTATTGAGCTATATCTAGATATAATCAAATCAGTAATTAGATATAGAAGTAGCTCCAGATACCGATATAGCTCCAGAAACAGATATGGCTCTAGAAATTGATATAGCTTCAGATCACGAATAATAATAACTAGATAAACAGATAAAGGCCAGGTAGCAGTTAGCCCAGTAATCAGAAACAGTGTAAAACAGAATATAGCATCAGTTGTTTAGTACGGACTGGCCTTGAAATAAAAGAAGAGAATATGATTAGTATGTTTCATTTGAGCATGCTTGCTGTTCGGCTGTTTCGGTTGGTATTATATATTATAAACCGACACGCAAGTGCACGTGGTCAAACAAGTAATAAAGTGGCTAAGTAAGCCAAGTATCGGTCCAAGGAGGCTCAGGATATGTAAAATTTGCCTAAGTATACTATATTCTTATCTTACTTCTAATCATGCTAACAACAACGTAACCAACAGTTAAATGAGTTTTTGTTTATAAAATATATACTAAAACTATTAACAATTATTTACTGTGAATTTAAACTATGGATATGAGCATGCCAAGGTTAAGAACAAGTAATGAATTCGATTATAATAATAATTCGGTTAATCTCTTCTTCATGTTGCTAGCCAAGAACAGTAGCCTAGAAATTAAAACTCTCGTATTTAATTTCACTTAAGAATCATAAACCATTCGTCTACATTTCTGTGATCAAATGCAATTTACGACCTAGCAATATAATTCCAGTTCCTAAATTGACTAATACGGCTTTCAAGTATATTTCTATCAGGAAAGCAAATCAAAACCCAATTTTCCCAAATCAAGTTAAGAATAATACCCTATTAATTCACAACTTTCCAATTTCTTGCTCTCTCGAGTGAAATTGGACTTTTTAGATGTACATTAATGTCAGCCAAGCACTAATGCAGTAAGAACAAGAATTAATAGAACAACATGAAAGAAGAAGAAGAAAACCATATCATTTACAATCAAAATTCACTACACATGTTCAAAACCTTAGCAAGGAAGAGAATTAGCCACTCATTTGTGGATTGATCATCCTAAAACAAGTGTAAATCATACATACAATTGATTGAAAGAAGAAAGGAAGAGAAGAAATCCCTTAGCTTTTTCATCCCTCAACTGCTGCTAACCCACGTCCTTGCTCCACCAAGTCTGAACTAATTAAAATAAACCTAAGTGTGCTATTTATACTAGAGGGAAATTTTTCCCGGAATAACAAGCAACGTGTCACGGAGGTCAACACGGAGCACTGCCTCCGTGACACGGCATGGACGCGGACCTTCACTGGAAATCCAGGGTCCGGTAAAATAGCCTCAACGTGGCACGGAGGCCAACGCGGAGGCCTATCTCCGTGCCACGGAGCTGTCGCGTGGCCTCACTAGAATTTTCCATTTAATTTCCTCTCCAGGTAGTGTGCCTCCGCGATGGTAGCGTGGCACGACTCCATCGCGGAGCCCCTATAATTTGTGCATTCCAATGTCTTTTCCACGCTCGTATCCAAGTCCAACTCCGATATAGTTCCAACATGCATTTTAGCTCCTAAAAATCATATTTTCCTGCAAAACAAATGCTAATCATGTTGGTTAGTATAAATTCACATTTTATTACCAATTACATGAGAATATATACATATTGCACACAAACAAGGCGAAAATAATACGTTTGAGTATCACTTAGGCATATAAATCTGCCCAAGATCACTTGCTGTGTATGTGTTTTGCATGTTGAGACTTGTTGTGGCATGTGGGCACCCTTTAGCATCCCCACCGCCCCTGGGTTATAGCCGTGTCAATACCAGATTCAGATACCGCCACCAGCTGGGCGATGCCGTCCGCCTAGAGGACGATGATGGCCGACCACCATGATAATACGGTCCATATTACACTGCTTGCTGGGGCAGTTCAGTTTGCTCTGCACAGAGCCAGATTACCCTGTTTACAGGGGCAGATTACTCTGTGTGCGCTTGTGGCCGGGGGTAGTTTCAGATACAGATTTTTATAAAATTACCCTGTTACGTGCTTGCACCCAGGGGCAGTTTCAGTTACAGATACAATAGCACATTACCCCGTGTGCACTTGCGCCGAGAGGCAGGAGTCTTCGGACTCAGACATAGTTTATTGTCAGAGGCCAAGGCCTGAGCTACATACCCAAGAAGGCCGGTAGGAGGAGCTCACAGTTATCGGATGAGTGTAGTGACTTATTTTTGGTTGGTTTAGACCCGGGTAGGGGTATATAGATTGTTCTGTTGATTGGCACCTTCCGGCCTATGGGGGTCGGTTAGGTATTGTGTGTATATATATGTATATCGATATGTGCTATTAGATACTGATAAACAGTAGGACGACATGTCGTCAGTTAGTTACAGAATATGTAAACTCTCCCCAGTTATCCTCAGCCAGATAGATTCAGCTACTTCTTGCTTATATGTCATGTTATTGTTGCTATTCATTTCAGTTGTACATTTCAGTTTGCTTTACATGATCAGTACCTGTGGTACTGACGCCCGTGGGGCATTGCATTGCTTGTCTGCAAGTACTCATAGACGAGGAGCCGATCCCTCGTGATCCTAACCAGCGCAGAGTTATCAACTCCTGTCATCCGGAGCTTGATATTTAGAGGTGTATTTCATTTTCTTTTGTTGTATAGTACGGGTAGGTCGGGGCCCTGTCCCGACCATTCTATTATTACTTCCTAGAGGCTTGCAGTCTGATGTTTCCTATGGTGGTGGAGCCAGTCATGTGGGGCCGTGCATGTATATATGTGTTTAGTTGTTGATGTTGGTCGTGTGGGGCCTTCTTCTGGTTATAGTTAGTGACCTTGTCGGTCACAAAGGTGAATAGTACTTGTTTCAGATTATAGTGTCATTGTTCTGGTTAGCTATTGTGTATTGCAGGTGGCTATAGGCCTAATCGGTCGGGGGCTGTATTTACAGCCGCTATATAGCTGGTTCGTTTCTTGAAATAGAACCAGAGTCTAGTAGGCACCAGGTGCCTGTTATACCCCCCAAGGTGGGGTGTGACAATAAAAATCTCTCATTGTTCCTCATTATTTCAGTTACTCATGTTCATGACTTATGATATTACGTTTTATAGAATATTTGACCTATTGATCAGTTTATGAGATTTCACTTACAATTTTAAGTATGACAAGTTATACGATTTATATTTCTAAAACTTGGACCATTATGTTCAGATTATGATGAATAACATATGATTAAGTATACTTTGGATTTATTGCTTTTAGCATGTTGTCCTTAATCTCATGAACTTTATTGACTTACACTCATGATTTTAGACTATCATTTTACTAGCATATTTTACTTACCTTATGTTCGGCTGCACAACTATGGTTTTACTTATTTACACTAGCTTATTACCTATGAGTGAAACAGGTTGTCTAATGTATTTCAACTAAGCAGTTTATGCAGTAAGTAAAGAACATAGTATTTTTATGTGGAAAACACGCGGCTCACAAAAAGTGAAAAAACCATAGCCTGCACCTCAATATGATTTTCCCCAACTCCATAAAATCAATGAACCTCTCAACATCAGATTACAACACTTGTAACAAAAGGAATTATAAACTCTAGTTCCTACTTACTCATAAACCTTCCGAGGTATGTGATCCCAAAGCCTTCAAGTTAATCCAACTTGACGACTAAACAATCTTAATTCAGTTTATAACTCATTGAACTAAAATAACATTAACTAATACAACTCAATAAAGAACTCCTAATGCAAGAATGCTAAACTTTTATCCCAACTCTGTACTTACAACTAGGTTCTTCAACGTGTTCCTTCACTCTTTCGGTGTCACTCTCGAAATTAATCTGCCAATCGACTTTTCTCTCTGTAAGTACACACCATATTCTAAGTGACTATGCTTCTATTTAAGCACAACTCTTCAGAGAGTTGTTCTTCACTTCAAACTTCTCATCAACTCAAACTCTTCTTGACTTAGAGTTCTACTTCAAGTGAGACTCCTTTTTCAGGTCAAACATTTTGCTTTTAGTATTGGTGTCAAACTCCAACACTTCAATTTAGCATATCTACAACTCTTCAAAGAGTTGTTTTTCACTTAGAACTACCCATCAAATCAAACTATTCTTGACTTAGAGTTCTATTTCAAGTGAGACTCTTTCTTCAAGTCAAAGTCTTTGCTTCTTTACTGTTGTAGTAGAACTCCAACACTTTAATTCAGCACATGTTTATTTTCTTGAGTTTGTGTGACATAGCTTTATTATCCATTCCTTGATTCTTGCATACTTGTCTTTTATTTCATTTTTACCATATTTAAAACTCAGCTCCTTGATATAGTGTATTGTTGAAACAACTTGACTTGCCTGTTCCACCATTTTTTTGTTAATCATCAAAATTGCATAGAAATAAAAAAAATCTCCCTTTTTGATGATGAAAAACACTTTGATTGGAATAGGTCAGTCAATTGTTCAATGGGTTATAAATATTGCATAGCCTATATTTTATCCCCTTTTTGCATCATCGAAAAAACTGTTTCATTATTCATAAAAATCTGTTGAATGATAACAATGTAATATTCATGGCCACCGGGGCTATCACAAATACAATCATAAAAGTTATCAGTATTTCTCAAATAATCATATAATGATATTATCCATCTAAGAAAAACACATCAATGTAAAGAGAAACAAATTGTCATAAACAAATATGAAAAGCACCAAACTCTATGCAATTTTATTACAATCAAATCCATGACAACCGAAAAGATAACAAAGAGATAATTACAAAGGAATGCCTAAAATAGTTACAACCTAAGAAAAGTAGACACGTGGAGGGACCAAACGCATAAAACTCATGAGATGGAATTTTCTTTTTTTAGCATCTGACACAACTCCAAGATATGGAACATCCTCCTCTTCATCACATTACGATGAACCAGGTTGTAGAACCTGTTTCATGTCTTCACTAACACTTTTTCAACTAAAATCCTCCTTTTTAGATATTTATCATTTATCAAAAGATTGTACACAAAGAGTGAACTAGGTTCAGTCACGGGACTATCCAAACTTTCCCCCTCACTTGTTGCATATTCCTTTAACACTTTTATTTTCAAGAGAACACTTAAAACTCTTCCCAATAACACTTTTTTTTTTCATAAGAACTAAGTCTAGTCATTGGATGTTTCTTGAGCACTAATAGTTCTTTCCCTTATCACCATAAACTTTCAAGATTCATTTCATAAAATGAAACAAAGTTTTATAGGGAGCTACCTTTATGTCAAACACACTTTGGTGAAGTGAGATTCTGGATCACTGGAGTCCAACATATTCAAGCTTTGTGGCATTTCATGAAAGCTCACTGATCTTCAGTTTAATTTTTTGAGTGAATCCATCCTTAAATTTCAAGAAAATTTAGTCTAAGTTAAAAAACGAATTCTTGATGAAGTGGGATTATGGTGATTGATGTGCGGTTTTTAAGATCAAATATAACCTGCACTTTGAAGAATTTTGGTAGTTTAAAGAGCTTGTTCAATTAAGAGGATGGGATGACTTCCTTTTAAATTTATCTAATAAGAAACTGACTCATGATACATGTCACTAGATTTGGCACATGTCTTAGACGTAATTAAATTACAAGAGATGGAGCAGATACCTGGATTGTCTAATGAACCATGTTTATCATATGAAATTTCCTCAATACAAGATAGTTCAATTGAGACAATACGGGTAACACCATTAGACTAAGTGAGACAATGTAATTATCATGGTATAAGGACATATATGTAATTGCAGAAGACTGAGTAGAATATTTTCAACTAAGACATATTTCATGCTGAACGCATTAATTCTAGCCAATTATTGAGGAATACCCATACAAGATTAATCATCCCAAGTTATTTTATTGAGATTCCTGTGTTGGACTAGGTTCATCCATATGTTTCATCTATGGTTCCCCCTATCACAAGGCTGTCAATCCTTTCAAGGTCACATATCCTTCTTTTCAAACAATTTTCAAAGTCTATACTGCCTCTCATCATATCTGTGCGTGAAAAGAACTTTAGTTTATCCCCAGTCATATGCCTTGAGCAAGCATTATCCATGTACCCTTTTTGCTTGCTTCGTCTCACTCAATCCTGCAAAATAATCAGAGGTTAGTTTTAGGAATCCAGACAAGCTTGGATCCTTTCTTGTGATCAAAAGGATGAATAGAATTTCTTTTTGCCCATCTTGGAAACAAGTTGATGGACCTGTTTCCAAGGATAGGTTTAGAGCTATTTCCTTTTGCCAATAAATTACTTCTATTTCTACACTTGGCGGCTACTGGACATTCAATGGTGGGGTGGGCCATCTTTCCACAAAGATAACAAATATCTTCAGTGATATTAGTTTGTTTACGAAATCCTATTCCTGCCCTTTCATTATGAGCCCTTCCACTTAAGTTATTTATGATCCTAGATGACTTTGTCCATCTGTTTGCTCTCTCAAGATCCAGATTCAATTTGGATATTTCTAGTCTCATTTTTCTCACTTTTTCCTTTTCACTAAAGAGATCAGTCTTGCACTCCTTGACTTCAAACTCAACCATTTTCTAATTTTTTCTTGTCTCTTTCTTTTGAGACGAGGATTTTTTTAACAGATCAGGTTTTAGGTCCTGATTAGTTGACTCAAGTTTATTGACCTGTTCCTTTAGGGTACTTCTCTCTTCATCAATGACTTTCTTGCTCTTTTTAAGATCAATATAGTCAAACTTTAGACTAGAAAGAACACTAAATAGTTGATCCCTATTAAAGGTTACTTCTCCAAGATTATTAACCAGGGTATTCATCATAGAGAAAAGTTTTCTTTTGGAGAAAAGATGCAATTTTTCTTTTAAATCAAAAGTACTTACCTTAGTGTCTTCATCTAAGTCTGAGTCTCCTTTGGCCATGAAGGCGGTTTCATCAATCTCGTTATCTGATCCCCATGCAGCCATCATAGCAAAGTTTTCCATCTCCTTCTTCTTTGCTTTCTCTCTTAATTCCTTTTTGGCCTTTTCCTTTTCAGCCCTTTCTTTCTTCCATTCAATTTTTCAAAGAGGACAGTCCTTTATCATGTGTTTGAAGCACTTGTAACAACTTGCTGGGGACTTATCATTGGACCGTCTTTTGCTATCTGTTCCATTTTTGTCATATCCCTTTTCCTTTTTGAGAAATTTGTTGAACTGTTTTGCTAGAAATGCTACGTGTTCATCATAAAAATCAGATCCATCACTATCTGAAGAGGCCTTCAGAGGAATAGACTTTTATTTTGTTACTTCTTCTCCTTTTTGATCATCTATATTCATCTCATACATTTTTAGATTTCCTACCAATTCATCATGTTTCATGATAGAGATATCCTATGCTTCTCTTATAGCAGTAACTTTCACATCCCATTTAGCTTTTGAAAGAATCCTTAGAACTTTTTCAACCTACTCCTCAGTAGTGAGAACTTCCCAGTGATGATAATTCATTGACCAAAGATGTGATCTAGTGAAGATCTCTTGAAGTGACTCATTATACTTCATCTTGAAGGTTTCGTACTTAGTGAATAATATAGCCACCGTAAAATTTCTCACTTGACTTGTTTCTTCGTGAGCATTCACCAGAGCATCCCATATTTGCTTGGCAATGGTACAATTTGAAATTCTATTATACTCATCAGGGCCTAGACCACACACCAGAATATTTTTGGCCTTAACATTCTTTTTAAGTGCCATTAAATCTTGTGGAGTGGACGGTGATCTAGTTTTCATGACTTCAACTCCCTCCACCTTTTTCATAGGTATGATTGTTCCTATTGTGATTCGATCCCATACATCATAATCCTTAGCTTAAATAAAATTTTCCATACAAGATTTCCACCAATGGAAGTGCGAGCCATTAAAAAGAGGAGGTCTGGTTGTTGATTGTCCTTCATTGTGCCCGATTGATGGTGTAGAATTCATCATGATCTTATCTTAGGTGTTAGCCTTTAATAAGATAACCCGCTCTGTTACTTGGTGTTAGGCTGGACCACCACGATTTTACTTATTTACAATATATCTTAGAAATAGGTTATCTAACGTGTTTCAACTAAGCAGTAAAAGAAGTAAGTAAAGAACACAATATTTTTACGTGGAAAACACCCGACTCACAAAAGGTGAAAAATCATGACCTGTACCTCAACGGGATTTTCTCCTACTCCACTAAAATCAAGGAGCCTCTCAACAATAAATTACAACACTTGTAACTTAAGGAATTATGAACTCTAATCCTAATAACTCACAAACCTCCTAAGGTATATGATCAGAAAGCCTTTGAGTTAACCCAACTTGAAGACTAAACAATCTTAATTCAGTTTATAACTCACAGGACTAAGATAACATTGATAATACAACTCAATAAAAAACTCCTATTAAAAGAATGCTAAACTCTTAGCCTGACTCCATACTTACAACTAGGTTCTTCGACGTGTTCCTTCACTCTTTTGGTGTAACTCCCAAAGGTAATATGCCAATCAACTTTTCTCTCTGTAAGTGCACACCATATTCTAAGTGACTACACTTCTATTTAAGAACAACTTTTCAGAAAGTTATTCTTCACTTCAAATTGCTAATCAACTCAAACTCTTCTTAACTTAGAGTTCTACTTCAAGTGAGACTCCTTCTTCAAGTCAAACTTCTTGCTTTTAGTGTTGTAGTCGAACTCCAATACTTTAATTCAGCATATGTACAACTTTTCAAAGAGTTGTTTTTCCCTTTGAACTGCCCATCAAATCAAACTATTCTTGACTTAGAGTTCTACTTCAAGTGAGACTCCTTCAAGTCAAACTCTTTGCTTCTTTAATGTTGTAGTAGAACTAACACTTCAATTCAACACATGTTTATTTCCTTGAGTTTGTGTGATGTGGCCTTATTATCCATTCCTTTATTCTTGCATACTTATCTTTTTTCATTTTTATCATGTTGCAATAGCTTGAAACAACTTACCTGTTCCATAATTATTTTTTTAATCATCAAAACTACATAGAACCCAACATCTTACATACTCAGTGCATTCAAAATACTGACTGCATACTCTATGCTATATTTTCTCATTATATAGGTTTAGGTGATCCTTCTCAGTCTCATCGATAGCTCGCCCCGATCAGTCCAACCCTATTCCCACTTAGGTGAGTCCTTATTCTGCAGGGACATTATCATTTTATGTTTTTACCATTTCCTTTAGTTTTAGACCTAGTGAGCTAGTTGGGGGTGTTGTCCCATCAGCTCGTCATAGTAGTAGAGGATTTTCAGACTACCAGGTATAGACAATTTAGCATTGTTGAGTTGTGTTTATGCTTTTGACCTTATGATATTCAGCTTCCTCTTATATTATGTTCATCCTTTATTTCTTCTTAATGCGACTTTTATCATGCTATGCATGTACCATGGGTTAGCTTGGAGCCATTCATGGTTCTAGGTCCCCTGTCTCGATTTGGTGTATTAGCTTGGGTCGTGACAAACTTGTATAAGAGCCAAGGTTTAGGTGTGTGCTAGGGTGTTTGAAAGCTGCATTAATTAGAGTCTTTTCTATGGTTGTGAAGTGCGCCATACTTATGGGAAAGAGGCTACAAGACATTTAGGAAATTTCCCTCCTTTTATGATCTATGTTATGCGGTGAACTATCTCTCTATTCCTCTAACTCATGATATACGCATTTGAAGAAATATGCCTCCATGCTGAGTCAATGGTAGAAGAAATAGCAACGGAAATGGCCATGGAAATGGTAATGGAGATTGGCATCAGCTAGCCCACCAGTTGCACGAATCCCTTGCTCGAGCAGGTTATTCATGCTGACTTCAAGGCAACATTCCAGATGTTAGCACAGGCCATGGCCGCTAAGTTCAGCAAGAAGGCAGTGGCCCATGTTCCTCAGAATGGGAATGCAGTAGTGGCGACAGTATGAGACTTCCTCAGGATGAACCCACCTGAGTTTCTTGGGTTGAAGGTGGATGAGGACCTACATGAGTTCATAGAGGAGGCGCAGAAAATCGCTTAGATTATGGGGGTGACTAGAGAGGAGAGTTGAAACTTAGCCTCCTATTAGCTGAAGGGGGATGCTCATATACGGTTCTGTCAGTGGAAGGACAACAGGGGAGTTGGAGCGATTCCCGTGGGTTGGGATGAGTTTATGACTGCTTTCTTGGACAAGTTCTTTCCTAGGGAGTTGAGAGAGGCAAGGGTAGCTAAGTTCATCAATCTTGAGTAGAACGAAAGCACTGTCCAGGAGTATGCCTTGGAGTTTATCTGGTTGTCCAAGTATGCACCGGAGATGGTTGTTGATCCGAGGACTCAGATGAGTAGGTTCATGAACGGGGTGGCAAATTCCTTGATCAAGGAGTATAGGACCGCCAAGTTGATTAATGACATAGATATCTGTAGACGAATCATGTACGCCCAGCTAATAGAGACAGAGTAGATGAAGGAGAAGGAGAGAGAGGCCAAGGAGCCATGGGTACTTCCAACAGATGTATGGCGGTGGACATCTCCCTCAATTCCACAATAGGTCTCAGCCCTAGCCCCATCATCAGCTAGTGTTCCGTTCAGGCCCATACACGACCAGAGGGGTAGAGTGTCAGGCTCTAAAGGCCAGGGGAGCTTGGTTGGAGAGCTCATTTTTCCATCTTGTGCGAGGTGTGGCAAGAACCACCTTGGGTGATGTTTAGTTAGCTCAGATGCTTGTTTTAGGTGTGGCAAACCTGGATGTAGACTTAGGGATTGCTCTTCAGCCAGATAGGGCAATGGTGTGGTATGTACCCCAACCACCAGTTTAGTAGCTCTAGTATCTTGCCCATCTCACCAGGGCGCCTCTTGTTAGTGCAGTGGGTAGACAACGCGAGGACATGTTTTATGCACTATCTTCTGGACAGGAGCAGGAGGTCTCTCCCGATGTAGTCACTGGTATGTTATGAGTATTCCATCTTGATGTGTATGCATTGTTAGATCCAAATGCCACATTATCTTTCGTGGCACCTTATATTTTTATTACTTTTAGAGTCAGTCCCAAAATCTTATCAGAACCCTTCTCAGTCTTTACTCCTGTCGATGAGTCAGTTTTAGCTCATCGGGTGTATAGAAATTTCCCTATCATGATTCTTTAGAAAGTCACCTCAGCCAACCTAGTAGAGTTAAATATGACTGATTTCGATAATATAATCGATATGGATTGGTTAAATGCTAGTTATGCCTCAATCAATTATAGAACCCATATGGTAGAGTTTTAATTTCCAGGTGAACTAGTCCTAGAGTGCAGAGGTAGTTTAGTTGTGCCTGTAGGTTGCTTTGTTTCCTATCTCAAGGCCAGAAAGATAATCTCTAAGGGTCGTGTGTACCATCTTATTCGAGTCAAGGATTGTACATTTGAGACCCCAACTTTTCAGTCAATTCTAGTTGTATGTGAGTATCTGGAGGTGTTCCCAGATGATCTATCAAGAGTCCCTCCTAAGCGGGAGATTGACTTTGGTATTGACCTTCTTCCTGATTCGCAACCCATATCCATTTCTTCTTACGAAATGACTCTAGCCAAGCTAAAGGAGTTGAAGGATCTCCTAGATAAAGGTTTCAGCAGGCCTAGTAAATCCCCATGGGCTGCTCCAATTCTCTTTGTCCATAAAAAGAATGGTTCCCTTAGGATGTGCATTGATTATTGACAGTTGAGCAAGCTCACAATCAATAATAATTATACCCTCCCCAGGATTGATGATTTGTTTGACCAACTTCAGGGTGCTAGGTGCTTTTCAAAGATAGACCTCAGATCTGGCTATGAATGGTCAGGATTAGAGAGAGTGACATTCTAAAGACAGCCTTCAGGACTTGGTATGGTCACTATGAGTTCATAGTTATATCATTTGGACTAACGAATGCTCCGACAGCTTTTATGGCTTTGATGAACAAGGTGTTCAAGAAATATATAGATATGTTCATGATTGTCTTCATAAATAATATCCTCATATACTCTCGGAGCGAGGAGAAGGATGCTGCTCATTTGAGGATTATATTGCAGACTCTCAAGGATCAGCAGTTGTTTGCTAAATTTAGCAAGTGTGGGTTTTTGCTGAACTCAGTAGCATTTTGGGCCATGTAGTGTCTAGCAAGGGTGTGCAGGTGGACTTTCAAAAGATAGAAACAGTGAAGAATTGGCCTAGACCTGTTAGTCCTATAGATATTATGAGTTTTTTGGGTTTGGTTGGCTACTATAGGAGGTTTACAAAGGGATTTTCATCCATTACAGCACCATTGACTAAGTTGAACCAAAAAAAGGTCAAATTTTAGTGGTCGGACGCTTGTGAGAAGAGTTTTCAGGAATTAGAGACTCGACTCACTTCAGCTCTAATACTGACCCTATCAGAGGGCACGGATGGTTTTATTGTGTATTGTGATGCCTCTAGGGTTGCTCTTAGTTTTTTGATGATGCAGTATGGTAAGGTCATTCCGTATGCCTCTAGACAACTTAAGACTCATGAAAAAGTTTATCCGATGCATGACCTAGAGTTGGCAGCTGTGGTGTTTACTTTGGAGATTTGGAGGCACTATTTGTATGGGGTGCATGTGGATGTGTTCACGGACTACAAGAGTATGTGTTCACTCAAAAAGACCTAAATTTGTAGTAAAGGAGATGGTTATAACTTCTCAAGGACTATGACATGAGTGTCCTTTATCATCCCGGCAAGGCAAATGTAGTGGCAGATGTCTTAATGGCTGTCCATGGAGAGCGTATCTCATGTAGAGAATAGGAGAAAGGAGTTGGTGAAGGATGTCCATAAGCTTGCTTGTTTATGAGTTCATCTTACAGATTCGATGGATGGTGGTATGATTGTTCAGAATAGGTCAGAATCTTCTTTGGTGACGGAAGAAAAAGCTAGGCAAGATGACGATCCTATCCTAGTGAAGTTGAAGGAATCATTCCGAAATCATAAGGTGGAGGTTTTCTCCCAAGGGGGAGATGGTGTACTCCGATACCAGAGTTGATTGTGTGTGCCGACTATAGATGACTTGAGAAAGCAGATGTTGGTCAAGGCTCATGGATCTCGGTACTCTATTCATCCAGGTGCCACCAAGATGTATCGTGTCCTACGGGAAGTCTATTAGTGGAATGGCATGAAGAAGTACATAGCAGAGTTTGTGGCAAAGTGTCTGAATTGCCAACAGGTAAAGGTGGAGCATCAAAGACCTGGAAGTATGCTTCAGGATATTAGCATTCCTACTTGGAAGTGGGAAGTGATTAATATGGACTTCATTACAGGTTTACCACATACATGCCGATAGTATGACTCTATATGGGTGATTGTGGACAGGTTGAGGTTAGTAAAGCTACCTTAATCAGACCTGATTCAGTACATGAGGCCATGCAGAAGGTTCAGCTTATTAGGGAACCACTGAAAATAGTTCAGAGCCGACAGAAATCATATGCAGATGTAAGGAGAACAGAGATGGAATTTGTTTTGGATGATTGTATATCTGAAAGTTTTACCTATAAAAAGGGTGATAAGATTTGGGAAGACAGGAATGTTCAGTCCTAGATATGTTGGCCCTTATAGAATCCTGAGATGCATTAACAATATGGCCTATGAGTTGGATTTTCCTAAGGAGTTAGCATCGATGCATCCAGTCTTCCACGTGTCTCTATTGAAGAAATACATTAGTGATCCAACTTTAGTTGTTCCCTTAGAGAGTGTTGGCTTAAAGGATAGTCTCTCTTACAAAGAGGTTTCAATTCAGATTCTAGACCATTAGGTTTGGATGTTGAGGAACAAGGAGGTCACGCCAGTAAAAGTTTTATGGAGAAATTAGCTAGTTGAAGGAGCTACATAGGAGGCCAAAGAAGATATGATGGCTAGATACCCTCACCTTTTCCCTTCCAGCTCAGCTTCAGCATCAGGTACTAAATTTCTCCTCAATACTCTTGTCAGTTTCATGCTCATCAGTTCTACTCATTTCCTAGTATGCACCCTTGTTGTCTGAATTCAGTTAGTATGTCTATATCATTTTAAGGTCAGTCACTCTTCAGTATTCAGTTTATAGTTTTCAGCTAGGGATTGAAGCTCTTTCCCTATCCTTCTAGCATACTTAGTCATCATTCGAGGATGCATGTTTCCAAGGGGAAGATTTCGTAACACCCCAAAAGTTTTTAAGACTAAACCCTTGACTTAGAATGAAAACTAGGATGGGACTAGAAAATTTATCTTAGAAGAAGCCAATCTGTTGTTGTTAGGACCAACGACCTCTCAGAAGAGTTGTTATTGGGTTCTATAAATTCTCCCTCAAAAAGTAACGAGACATAGAATGACTCATTGTATGAAGTAACGAGTCATCATGTCACCCATTGTGACCAAGTCCAGAAACTTCTTAAATCCTCCACAAAAACTATGAGCCAGATGACGAGTCATTGGGGGATGTAACGACTCATATTATTATGTTACTGAGTGAGATCCAGGATGTGTCAAAATCCCTTCAGTGACAACAAGTGGAAACAATGACCTGTTGTTACATCTAACGGGTCGTTCTGTCTGTCTGTTGGGAGAAGTTTAGAGTTTTTTTAAAATCCTTTCAGTGACCACATCTGGATTCAACAACCTATTGTTCCATTTAATAGGTCTTCCTTTTGGTCCGTTGGTTGAAATCCAAAAATTGGGTTTTCAGACCCAGGACCAACGACTAGTCCAAACGAGTCGTGATCATAACCAATGACTCGTTGTCTAACCCATTGGATCTTGAGGGGCAGTTTTTCCAACTTTTATCCATGGACATTTTTGTAACTTTTCACTATTTTAATTCCTAAACTACATTGTTTTGGGGTAAATATTCAAGGGTTAAGGGGAGTTAGTTGATTCTTCTTCCTCATTTCTCACTTAACTCTCACGATTAGTGCGTAAAAGCTCAAGAATTCTCCCCAGCAAAAACTGGGGTTCTTCCTACAACTTCATAAATTCGAGCTTCTTCTTAGGGATTTTCTTCATCAGATATGTGGGACTTCAACAAGGGCCTCCTTTCAACCTTGTGTCCCAAAATTTCAACAAACCCTAGCCATAAAATCTTTCAAGAAATCATGACCTAGGAATTTTCTTTTAACTATTGAATTTCCCCTACTTCCTCTATTCTGTCAAACTTTCTTAATTAGAATTTACATATATATATATTCATGATGGTATTTTCAGCTATATAATATGTCTCACTTGAGCTTGAACATGGCTTGGTTCTTCAATGAGTTTAACTATAAAACTAGCAATGTCTTAAATCCACATGAATTGTCATGTATACATGATATTCTCATAGAAATGTACAAAGGTGCTTTACAGTATTTTCTCAGCATGCTCTGTCACAGCAATATTGTCAGTACTCAATATATTTAGTATTATCAATTTATTAGCACGTTCGGTGTTCTTTAGACTGTCAAGACACTTTAAGATAAAAAAGCTTTGACAAGTCTTAGAACACTAGTATTTTCAGTTATTCGGTTCTTTAGGCTCTCAGGACACTTCCAGATAAGTAGTTTTAACTTAGCCTTGAGACACCGGTTTTAAGCTAATCAGTTCTACTAGTTATAATTAGGACTTCAGATGGGAGTAGCACTTAGCACTAAGAGGGTCGGGGTTTAACACACCAAGGTGTCACAATCCGAGTCTGCACCCTGGATGTGACACGGTACATAGGATCACAAGTGACCCCAAGGAAACCCATGGTATGGCATAATTTTATCATGATTGAACCATTGTAAAAGACTATTATGCGGAAGTTGTAGCAAAAGAAACAATAACCAATTACTAAATAAATAAAGAGCATCTAGTAAATTACTGACATTTACTCAAACACTAGAACTCAAGCTGAAACTAATATATTCAGTTTGAAAGCCTTCTAAAAGAAACTGATGAGTTGCTGGGACAAACCCCCAGCTGACTCTAATGTCTGAAAACTAAATTGAAAATAAAAAGTGCTGAAGATAAAAACTCCGTTCCTTAGAAGATGAGGACTCACCAGTGGAACTTTGCTACAATAAGCCTAAAAGAGAAGCTGACCCCACTCCTGTGCTTGAGAGCCTGAGCCTATATCATAAAACGATATATCATAGGAAGTATGGATCAGTACTTTGAATATACTGTGTATCTGAGGTCCTGAAATTCTAAAACATGATCATGCTAAAAGAATATTATAAATAAACATGTTGAAATATATAATATGACCCTGACTGAAATTATATATGTTGTAGATAAACTAAAATCTTAGAGTACTGAAAACTAGTAAAACTAATATAAGGGTCAAAAACATATTCTAAGATCTGAGATGGAATTGTACTGTGGGAGAGACTCTTAACCGATATATAACCATGTGAGCTAAACATTGAGTTTGATGTATACACCCCATCGAATAGAGCCCACTGTACATTGCCAGGGTATAGTGGCTGAACTGTGTGATCATTGTCTGGGGCTCCTTCGTGTTAATAACCTACAATAGCAAGTAGTTTTTGTAAGCTGGATGCACTAAACTTCGGCTCGCTCGGTGTTAAGTACTGCTCCAAACTGAAATTCTAGTTATATCTAACTAGAATGATTAGCTCAAGACTGATGTCCCAAGGCTAAGATAGAACAGCTTATCTAAAAGTATCCTGAGAGCCTAAGGGACCTAATAACTGAAGATATTGAATTTAATAATAGACTGATAGAAGGGCCAAACTGATCAGCTGACATTTCTGAAGAATAATAAGTATACTTGTAATATGAAAATACTATTTTAACTTGAAACATTCATACTAAAAAGTTATAGTCAGATAATAGCCCCAGAAAAAGTAACAATTCAAAACCAGCTTTTAAATCATGCAAAGCGTAACTCAAAAGAAGCCATACAAAACTACGGCTATAGTCATACTATAAAGTTTCAAATCAATAATATGAATATCACATGCTACAAATATAGAAACTTATAAAAATATACCGAATTAGTGAACAAGCATAATTTGTCTAAAAGAACCCTAACTTGTACTATAGAGAACGTTTCTGAAATGAATTCGAGGCGCAAAGGTTTCTGGAAATTTCCCTTTTTTGGAATTCTTACAACGGATGACATGATGACTCATTGGTGGGTACGTGTCATTGTTTCTAATCGTGGCCACTAGGGAATGTTTTGAAGAGATTTTTGATCTCCCCTGACAGACGGATAGAATGACCCGTTATCTAAAACAACAGGTCTTTGTTTTCAACCGTTTGTAACTAGGAGAAGTTAAGCATTTTTTGGATTTCATTCAAAGGCTTCTTGGGATGAGTTATTACATCAAACAATGACTCATCGTCAGACTTGTTGTTTGAAAGAAATATTTAATAGTTTTCTAGACAGGGTTACAATGAGTGACAGGACGACTCATTGCTTCATATAATGTGTCATTCCATGGCTCGTTGGTACCTGGAAGGAAATTTGCAGGAGCTTACAATAGCTTTTTTGACAGGTCGTTGTTCCTAAAATGACTCGTTAGTTGAGTTGTTTTGAGGCAAGATTTTTTGATTTATTTTTGGATTTTCACTCCAAGTCTGGGGTTTGGTCTAAGGAACCTTTGGGGTGTTACAATATCTCCCCCTTGGGAACATTTATCCTTGAATGAAGGCTAAGTAAGCTGAAAGACTGGGAAAGAGCTGCAATCCCGAGCTGAAGACCAATAATTGATTACTGAAGGAGTGACTAACTCTGAACTAAGATAGACATACTAACTGAATTCATGCAACTAGGGTGCATACTAAAAACATGAATAGAGTTGATGATTATGGAACTGAATAAAGTATTGAGGACGAATTTAGTACCTGATGCTAAAGCTGAGCTGGAAGGGAATAGGTGAGGGTATTTAGTCATCATGTCTACTTCTGCTTCCCATGTAGCTCTCTCAACTAGCTGGTTCCTCCATAAAACCTTTACTGGAGCGATCTCGTTGTTGCTCAGGTTACGAACTTGACGATCTAGAATTTGGATCGGAACTTCTTCATAAGAGAGACTATCCTCTACACTAATGCTCTCTAAAGGAAATACTTAGGTGGGATCACTGATGCATTTCTTCAACAAGGACACATGGAAGACTGGGTGCACCGATGCTAACTCCCCAGGCAAATCCATCTCATAAGCCATATTGCTAATGCGTCTCAGGATTCTATAAGGCCCAAAATATCGAGGACTGAGTTTTCCTCTCTTTCATAATCTCATCACCCCGTTCATAGGTGAAAATTTTAGATATATCCAATCATCCACAACAAACTCCAACTCTTTTCTCCCTACATCTGCATATGATTTCTATCGGTTTCCGGCTATTTTTAGTCGTTCCCTGATAAGTTGAACCTTCTGCATAGCTGCATGTACTGAATCAAGTCTGATTAATGTAGCTTCACCAACCTCAAACCACCCTATAGGAGATCTACACCTCCTACCATATAATGCCTCGAAGGGGGCCACCGACTACTACAATGGTAGCCATTGTTGTATGAAAACTCGATGATAGGTAGGTGATCATCCCAACTTCCCTTGAAATCAATCACATAAGCCCTCAACATATCTTTTAGTGTCTAAATAGTCCACTCAGCCTGGCCATCTGTCTGTGGGTGAAAAGTTGTGTTGAGCTTGGCCTGAGTACAAAGTCCTTTCTAAAATGACTTCCAAAAGTGCGAGGTGAACTGACTACCCCTCTCTTGAAATGATGGAAAAGGGAACCCCATGCAGTCTAACTAAATCCCAAATATATAGTCTAGCATAATCCTCTACTGAGTCTGTGGTCTCAACTAGTAGGAAATGTGCTGACTTAGTCATCTGATCTACAGTCACTCAAATTGAGTCATGTTGTCGGCGTGTATGAGGTAGACCTGTAATGAAATCTATGTTCACTTCTTCCCACATCCAAGTAGGAATGTTATATCCCGACTCATACCCCCAAGTCTCTAATGTTCAACCTTGATGAAGCCGTATTGATGAAAATGCTAGGGCTACAGCTGCAATTGCTCCCGAGGGCCCCACAACTGGGCAAAATACAGAGGTAGCTGATGAGTCACATGCTCAACAAGGGAACTCAGATGATGAACTGACTAAGACCTCAAACACATCCAATGATCAACCAAGGAACGTGAGGAGATGGTGTGTTCATGGTATAAGGGCTATCTATATCATAGACATTGCTCCAAACGATATAGGACATCCAAAGAGGATCATCTACGAGAAGCCTAGGCTACTCATCATGGGGCATAAGGACCTTCCAGAGTTGCAGGCTATGTTCAACAAGTATAGGTTCGGGTGGTTCACTGAGCCATCAGGAAGCTATAGCCCCTACCTAGTTAGAGAATTTATGCAGCCTACGCAGCCACACTACAGTGTCTGGCATTAAGTGGTTAGGATTAAAAAAAAAGGCCGACTTTGACACAGGTATTGGTTATAGAGACACATGTGGATATATCTGAGAGGAATATATCCAGGTTATTGTATGGGCCAGACTATCATTCCCCCATGAACACAGTCGAGTTCGATTACAGACTATATGAGCTAAAGAAAGTTAAGAAGAAGAAGCTGAATAGTGAGGAGTGAATCAGGAATTACACTTGGCTATCTCAGGTCATTGCCACAAGAGGTTCGTTGGTTGAATGGTTGCACGGCACCGAATCTCAGATCAAGAAGGCCACACTCAATTTTCAAGCTAAATTTTGGTGGTCACTGGTGCGGCATAGGCTGGTACCAACCAACAATGACAATATCCTCTCACCTGACAGAGCAGCATTGGTAGCCAGCATTATGGAGGGATACACCATCAATTTACCGTGGCACATTGCTGAAGAGAATAGAGAGCGGGCAATAAATTATAGTACTATGATTTCCTTCCCATGTCTAATTGATAAACTCTGTCAGGAGTCAAAAGTGTCGGAGTTGCCATTAGTTAACAGAGGATAGTGGTACAGAAGATTACAGATATTGGGTTGATCAGAGATGAGACAAACCCAATATCGAAGGTGAGGAGTCAGTCTGCGGCATCCGCTAGAGCGACCATATTAGCAAAGACATTTGGCAACGATATGCAAACCGATGTTCAACAGTTCAGAAATTTGGTGGCTGAACTTATTGAGGGTAGAGAGTCAGGTAGCCATCCTTAGGCTACTGACACAGCTAACACCTCCGCACCTGCGTATGTTCCCGAGTCATCATCCACTGCAGCAGCGCCTAGACCACCAGTTGCTCCTCCACTAGCCCCTACAGCTGGCCTAGTTATGATTTCTGAGGAATTTTTGGTTGACATGGCTAGGCGGCTGGCTAAGGCCGAAAAGCAGCAGGCACACACGACTCTACAAGTTAAAGTTTTAATGGAGCAGGTAAAGCCTTGGGTGTCGAAAGAGTTGGAGGCATTATCTAGTCTATGCATGTCCGGTTGGACGCTTTTGAGAGATGCATGGATGAGTGCCTTGCACAGTTACAGGCTCCTGAATTGGCAAAGTGGTATGCGGAGGTAGGAGCACTCAGAGATGAGGTACGGCATTTGGCCGCATGACAGGTAGTTGTAGTACCCTCACCTGTGCTTCCCGTGATAGAAGATAAAAGTTAAGAAGATTACTGCCGGTGTTTGATTTCATTAATGAGTAGCTGGTGGAACATGATAAGGGAAAAAGCCCTCGGGAGGAGGCTAATTTTGAGGATCATGACTCTCTTCTCCTTCAGCAAAAGCAAGAGCAGAGTGATATTGAGAGAGCGTTGCAGATATCAAGAGAGGAGGCACGACATAGAGCCGAAGTTGAGGCAGCGAGAGCTCATGGAGAAGGGATGAGTTCCTTTGGTTCTAAAAATGCATCGGATCAACCCGGTAACTCTGGAGATGACCAGGTTGTATATGCCTAGGTTGCACAGGTATGTTCCCAATTCCCTTGTTTTACTTTTATTTATATATGTGTCGAGGACAACACATATGTTTTTGATGGGGGTGGGGAAGGGATACTTGTGTAGTTTTGTTGAACATAACCCAAGGGTTTTTCTTGCCGGATATCTTTTCCCTCTGGTGTTCCCTATCTAGTAGAACCGGTATGTTTAGGTTTTTGTGTCTGTTTTGTGTCAGTCAAAAGAAAAGTAGGTAAACTCAAGGCAGTTATAAGCATAATGAGCATAAACTTTTCAAAATTTTTGGAGCTTATAAAAATGATACCCCTCCTAAATTTTTGTTATGTATGTGTGTTAGAGGCAAGTATAACCTTTGTGAATCTTTGCATGGCATTACTACTGTGAACATGTTTACCATTGTGTGACTGTATCTGAACTAGCTGTTAGTAGAAGTGAGGATGTTGACCTATGCATTGTGTGAGTAAGGTTCAATAGTTGAATTATGTTGTGTGTGTAAATCTAGAACTTGCCTGGTCAGTCATACTAAGGTAGAAAATGGGAAACTAGGAAAGGATCATACGCCATTTTTGATTAATGAGCCCACTTTAGCCTTAAAGACCTATCAAAAGAAAACAAATATCCCTTGATCCAAATGTTTGAGCTTAAATTTAACCTTTCTTTTTGTTTACACCAATTCACCTTCCTGCTTTGATTAAGAATAAACCTGTTTTGGCCCTGGTCCCTCCTTGGACACTGTGAACCTCAACTTAGGCAATTTGCTTAAGTTGAGGGTGGCTAATGTAGGGGTGATTAAGAAGAGTAGGATCGAAACAAATTAGGTAATGAAAATGAAAGAGCGAGTGCGATGTTCGTAATGCAAGAAAAGAAAGAAACAACAATGTTGATAAAGTGTGAGAGAGCAACAAAAAGAAAAGAAAAATGTTAATGCAATGAATGCTTAAAAGAAGATGAACCGCACTCGTAGTTGCAAACGAAAATAAAAGAAGAAGAAAGTAAAGGAAAAAGGGAGAAAATATGCAAAAAGAGGTTAAAAGTGGAGTCAAGAAGGGTGTAGTGTCAAGGAGGGATAAGCTACTATTTCCATATGCACTACACCCGAACCCGAGCCTACATTACAAGCTGAAAAATTCCTATAGTGATCCTAGT
The DNA here is from genome assembly GCA_035772735.1 of Datura wrightii. Taxonomy (NCBI): domain Eukaryota; kingdom Viridiplantae; phylum Streptophyta; class Magnoliopsida; order Solanales; family Solanaceae; genus Datura; species Datura wrightii. The sequence goes on from JASDFA010000018.1 coordinate 155,811,405, forward strand.
TATCTGTCTGAAAATTGAGGTACTGAAACTAAAGACAATCCTATGGCATTGCATACACACAGTAAGAATTTCTTTGTGAGAGTGAGAGTGCTTTTACCTAGTCCCAAGATAAATATTTCATGACCATAAACACATTCTGTGAGTGTGGGAATTTCTTTGTGGTGACAGCATTTGGTCAAAAAAATCGTCTGCTAACTATTTGGATCAGTGTGCTAAAATTCGGGGGTTGCAAGTGATAGTATATTGCCATGTTTTGATTCCTCTGTGTTGTGGTTGAAAATTTCACATATGCATTATGATTCAATTTTTTAATGTAAGGGAGGGGTTAGAAAAATTGGTTTGATTTGGAGAAATGACTAGCAGGAGTTTCCTAGAGTTCTTTTGATTGAAGTGTCGAAGTATTTATTTTATTTTGTCTTTGCCTGAGGACATGCAAAAGTTCTAAGTTGAGGGTGTTGATGTGCCATGATTTTTATGGGAGTTTTGATGCTTAAAACCAATAAACTATGCTCATTCTGGGTATGTTTATGTAGGTATGATGCGTTTGTGTTGAATAGTTTAGGAAAACTAGTTCGGAAGTGAAATGGGTGAAGTAAGGCTTAAAACAACTGAAATGGAGGCTGCTACTCATATAACGAGTCGTCATCATTATGAACGACTCGTTGCCAAGGTCGTGGGATAGGTTAAACATTTGAAGATAAAGGAGTAGTGCACTTCACGGATTGAAGGCATGACTCGTTACATTTGGTAACGAGTCGTGAAGCCAGTCATGAAGACTAGAAGAAAGATTCTTAAAGAAATAGATTGTGGAGATAACTAACGACGTCACGAGTCATTAGCAGAATTAATGACTCATTAGGAGATCACTGGAAGGACGTAGGGTGCAATGGAAAATTGAAGAATCTAGACCACGAGAGGTCTAACGACTCGTGCCCACACACAACGAGTCATTAGGTGATCCATTGCTACGATTGGGCTTAATGCTGAGGACGACTATGCTTGATTGATCACAACTCATTGAGGTTCTAACGAGTTGTTACCTAGCCCGTGACCACTGACGACCTGAGTTCCGGTCTCAATTAGGAAAAGGTTTCTTTGAAACTATATATACCTTATTTTAGGTTTAATTTCGAAGACAGTTTATTATTACAGTTTTTACGTGGATCTTTTTGGTGTTGTGTACTATTATTCTTGGTTCAAGAAACAAAGTTTACAATTTTGTTCTTGAGTTTGAGGATCAAAGAAACATTGGAATTTATTCATCGGTTTTAGAATTTTATTCAATACAAGAAGTTTTCTTCTACAAATTTCTGTAAGTTACAATTATGAATTATTGTTTATTTTTTTATCATGATCATACAAACATGAGTATCTAAACTCATAACTAGGGTTGTCGAAACCATGATGAATTAACACACATAGGTAAAAATATTTAGTGATTCTTGAACGGAGTTTATGCATGTATTGTTTCTCTCTTCGTTTTAATTGATTCTTAATGGTTGCAAACATTAGATATTGTCTTATTCCTATTCACAGGACCAAGGGGACAATGAATGGGAAAAAGAGTTTAACAATGGAGATTTGAGGTTATCAACCCTCATCTAATAGCTAGACCCTGTCTGGGAAAAGCTAATTCGATATTAAAGGTAAGGGTTAGTTAAGCATACACCCGTATATGGACCAAGTTGCGTGATGATAATCATCTAGATAGGGGACCAACCATTTAGGTGAATTTAACTTACCAATATTTCATGCTAAACACCGGAATGGATCACTGGTATAAAACCTTGTGGTTATGAAGTCACGGGGAACACAATCCTAGCCATCTTGTCAATTGCATAGAACCAAAATTAACGTAATCATCTTTAGTTTCTACTTTTGTTCATTATTTTATTTTTCAAAACTTTCCCCATAGGAAATAAGTAATCTGATAGTGATAGCCATTCACATTAACTTAAGTTCTTTCCATATTCCTTGTGGGTTCGACCTCAGCCTTTGTTGGATTCTATATTTGACATTGACCGCTTTAAATCTCAATTGCAAGGTGTAATTTGGGCGACATCACTTAGCTATTTTTAGGCTTAATTATTCATCGACCTTTGTTGCTTGCTAATTCCCCCACATAATTAATAAATTTAGAAGGGACCCAGATTTGTGGACCTCGAAAGGTGCCTAACACATTTCTTTTGAGGTAACTTGAAACCCTTACCCGATTTTTGGTGACCTAGGCTAGTTAAATAGATTTTTCTAATTATTTAGTATGGAATGGTATCCTAACGCACCTCAATTCATTAGGTGGTGACTCTTCACTCTAAATAATCCTACAAGAGTTGTCATGTGTTGAGTTTCATTTTTCGCAAACAAAATGGGGCGTGACAACATGGAGACTTGTTTCGCGCTCTGGTTCACGCAAGTGCACGTGGTTGTATAAGTAATAAAGTAACTCTTCAAGAACTGAATGTCGAACCCACATGGACTGGACTATTTCAGTGAATTTACAAATTTAAGTGTTAATTCAAATTCCAAAAGTGTTGGTTTTTCAAGATTTGTAGTTTGTTACTAATCTAAGTGGTAATCACACAATAATTCAGGAAAACAATGATAAGAAGCATCTAGTGTTAAGGCCTAACAATCATGTAATGCTAAATTTACATTGGTTCAAGTATGAAATACCATTTTTTGTCTCATAAAGTTAATTGTCATGTGCATGGTCTTTCGAGCCTCTAAACACTGACGAACTAACCTCACAACTACATCATTAAGTGGGGATGTGAGCAATTATCCATGTGGACTAATTCACGGGGTTAATGCCCTTGGTTATGGACTTTCGAACCTCTAACCAGTTAGCCTAACTTGGTTTCACGACTATGTCTATGAGTGGTGATTAACAATTCCAAGTTGGTGTCTAGCTATCTTCCCGTTTTATAACCAAGCAAGGCGAATTAGATATATTGCTATCCTAGCTGTGAATCAAGTCTTGAAGACAAGAACTCACTTCTTGCATTCCTAGTTCTAACCTAAGTTTTTCTCTTTCGAGTTTTGCCTAAACTTAACAAGTACATTCTAATGGTGATCAAGCATTAAAACGATGGAAAACAAGAATACAAGACTAACAACAATGAAAACTTGAACCAACTATGAATTTACGCAATCACATTCATGTCATGTGGACTCAACCCTAGAAAAAGGATTTTAGTCACTCATGTTCATACAAGCAGTCCAAAACATGGTTGAATTCAAGTACTTACAAGAGATGTAAAGAAGAATTAAGAAAAACAAACCCTAGGTGAGTTTCCTCCATTCTCCCTTTGCTCCTCTATGCTTTCCCAAAAATAATTGTGATAATAATAGAAAATGTCCAAGTGTTTAATTTAAACTAAATGGGAAATTTCATAATTTGGCCGTGTGGAAACTAGCTTCTTTTCACGTTGTTGGTCGCCCTGAATGGGCTCCATGACATGGAGCCATCGAGCGTGTGTTATAGAAATTTGGCCATTGGAATGGCATGGGCTATGTGCGTTGCCTAGCATGGCATGACACTAGTCACGCAGCTGGCGTAGCGTGGCACACTACCATTTCGTACAGCTGCTACTTGATTTGCTCCTCTCGTAAGCGCATATGCTTTGCGTGGCATGGTAGTGAATGCACAGGATGCCCAATGCAGAACCAACATGCAGGCACACTACTTGTCGTCCCTTGTGCACATAGCATTGGTACTGCATAGTGCCTAGTGCGCCAATGTGCCAGCGTGCCATGGACCTCATGCGGTAGTTTGCATATCTTGGCACTTGCATGCCATCTCCTTGTGCTTCATCCCGAGATGCCTTATTTCTCATGCCTCTTCATTCTGAGCCCCATCCTTAGTATATTTCACCTACAAACAAGGGCTATCACATTGTTTAGTTCATGCACACAAATATCCAAACTTATAAGAGAATATAATTAAAATTAATGGACAAACATTACTAAAACTAAGTTATAAAATAGCACCTGTGCATGTAAATATGCCCAAGATAACTACCCCACACTTAAAGCCTTGTTCGTCCTCGAATAACTCCATTATATCTCATTCACACGAAGAACTCACACACTACTAATTAATGCAAGACAACTTAAGTTAAGGCTACAATGACTGACTTAGATGGTAAGTTCAAATAGAGCATGTTATAAATATAATGCAGTTCAAATCCTATTCAACCAAGTTAAGACCTCCAAGCCTCAAGAATTGACTCTACAAACATAGTAAACTCATGCAGATTAGCCAATCTAGAAGTCTAATCTGCATCCTATCTGTCCTCAAACATATTCCCTCACGACAAGTGAGATGCCCATTTTCACTCACAAATTTACAAGTTATAACATGTATAGGTATATGAATAAGAATTAAGCTCACTCTCACAAACAATTCACATGTAACATGCAATGACCCATATGCTTGTCGTTAGTGTATTACTCCGCTAATCCAGGAACATCCAAAAGTAAGATCAAGTAGGACTTCAGGGGTTGTAATGTAAGCTAAGCGATTGGTAGGTACTATTCTAGCCAGTAATAGTGAATATCTTCCCTAAGATCTTTTAATACATCACTTTTTCTCTCATTAAGCACAATCTCTGCTTTTCTTGTACTTCACCTCTTCTTCTTTTCAACGCTCAATTTTCTTTTTGTTTTCCTATTTCATTAAGCACACTTATCATATTAGTAAAGCGGAATCACATATTAGAATTGTTTTCATTCTTGTGATCTTTTACTCCCTACCAATACTTATGCATTTTAAACAAGTGGACCTTTAATCTTTTATTCACTTCCACAACCACATTTCCCTTCTTTTTCAACATTCTCATTCCTTTAACTCTTATTTGCATTTTCTCTTATGTGCTTAGGAGTTTTGGATCAAATTCAAGTTTATTGAAAGAAAAGGATTCAGCTTTGAATGTTGCTAATCAAAGAATAGACTAAAGGCTCAATGGGGCCAACTAGGATCATGCATTAAGGGTAGGTAAATGTTACACCCTGGAAACCCAAGGATCAGACCCGAAAGTGAAAACGGAGAAAACTGAAAATTCGTACCAGGTCACAGAACAACTCGTGAGGTGAGTCTTGAGGAGTGACCACGAGTAGTGCAATGACTCGTGGTCATCTTGGTTTGGCAAAGTCTGAGTGAGGAGGCCACAGGACTGACCACAAGTGATGGTCAGACCTCACGACTCGTGAGGTCACCCATGGTCAACCCTTGAGGATTGGCAATATTGGGATGGACAGTGTAGGCCATGGAAGGTGACCACAGGTCGTGGTCTGACCTCATGACTCATGGAGTCACCTGTTGGGTTCCCTTGGAGTTTTGGGCAGTGGACTTAACGGATCAAGGCCATGAGTCGTTTCCCTGTGGCAACTACCTGTTAGGTCCCTCGTGAGGACTGACGACTAGATATTTCCTGTATTTTAATGAGGGTGTTTCCATGATTTTCTATGTCCCTAAGCCCTAAACTACGTCATTTTGGATATTTTCTGAGTGGGATAAGAGGAGTTAAGTCCCTATTGCATGCCCATTCTCATGCAAGGATTTTAGAGAGGATTTGGGAGATTCAAGGCCTTCCTTCCCAATTTTTCTTCAATTTCTTTGTGGGTTCTCAAGGAACTTTAAGTCCATCTATTTCCAGGTATGTAGGGTTTTAAAATGGGTGGAATTCTTCCTCGCTCATGCCCAATTTCGATTAAAGTCATGAATTCTCCTACTCAAATTCCGCGGGGTTTTGCCCATAACATGTCAATGTTATTTCTCCTTATAGGTTTGTTTTAATTGAGTTTTAGTTATTGAAATAAGCATGATGGGCAGTTTTCGTATTATTTTCTTGAAAATCATGGTTCAATCTTTTAAATATAAATTGCCCATTTGTGGAAGTTCATTGAAACTGTGATTTATGATGAATATTCATTATTTTAAGTTTATTGATTATAAAAATGCATGAATCAAAGTTACCCATGTTTATGAGTATATTTTGAAAGAATTGAGTATGATGAATTATTGGGTAATGCCCACATGATGAAGAATGATATATGATTTATGAAATGAATTTCATGATTTATCGATTTATGATGTTGGCCGATGAAAAGGGCCTTGATTCTTGGCTAAGCATGTTTTAAAGGGGATAAATGATGATAAATGTTATATCTTAGCCAATGAATTTTTAAGCATGATGTTAATGATTTATGTATGAGCCTATATGCATGTTTTTGAGAGCCGTGTCTAGCACCAAGCATCCCGGCGTTCAAAGGAATACGTCGGTGTCTCATAACCCCGTGCCACCGTGGGTTGTAAACGTTATGATGTATTGATAATGATCCCCTCAAATGTGATATCACGCCTTATGCACGACCCTCGCCTGGTAAGCCATGGTCGGCTCTGCCCACTTGAGCAAGACAGTGGGGCATCATGAAAGGCTCTACCATGATGGTGTCGGTTATGACGAGTCCTCCCATTGTTCGACATGTTTTTATGCATTGTTACATTTATGTTATTGACTCAAGTTAGATTATGATAAATTTATTTACGATTATGATAATGAATGATTTGAAAGCCTTGAGCCTTATGTTTTATTACGAAGATTTTGATGCAAGCATGATGTCCTTCTCCTATTTCTATTTATGAGTTTAGTTTACTTTTAAAATGTCCGTTTTACTTACCTTGAATACTCAGTACACTCCATGTACTGACTACATACTTTCTATGTTGTATCATTTCATGATACAGGGTCCAGATCTCAGGCTCATCCTCATCCTTAGTCCATCCCAGTCTACAATATTAGTTTATTGGTGAGTCCTCATATTCCGAGGACCATTTCATACATTTTCTTGTTTATTATGTTTCAGTATTGCTCTATTTAGTTGGGGATGTTGTCCCATCAACCCATTTTATGTATTAGAGGCTTTCAGACAAGTGAGTAGTATTCAGCTTATGTAACTGTTGTTACTTCTTGATGCTATGTTACAGTTACGTTTCCGTGATATTTTATGCTTAATATTTCATTTATTTAAATGAGATTAGTTGAATGCATGGGCCATGGGTTGACTTAGGGTCTCTCGGGGTCCCTTGTCCCGTGTCTACGATCCGGGTGTACGTTCTGGTCGTCACAAACTTTGTATCACAGCAATAGGTTTGAAGTGTCCTGGGGTGTCCGAAAACCGCGTTAGGTAGAGTATTTTTCATGGGTGTGAAGCGCGCCACACCTATGACAAAGAGGCTACTAAACATTTAGGAAATGTTTCCTTCTTTCATGTTCTATGTCATGCAATGAAAAGCCTTTCCATCCCTCTAATTCGTGCGATTCGCGATTGCAGAATTATGGCTGCTAGGAGAATGAAAGGAAGGAGGAATAGAAATGATGAAGGCCACAGAGATGGAAATGACCATGGGCATCAGCAAGTCGCTCCTGTTTCGGAGCCCCAGGAACCAGAACCAACTACCCATGCCGAGTTTCAAGTGGCGATTCAGATATTGGCGCAAGCCTTGACCGCTCAGGTCAATCTACAAGTTGTTGCATAGGTTACACAAAATGGAAATCTAGCAGTGGCTAGGATTAAAGACTTCTTGAGGATGAACCCTCCCGAGTTCTCGGGATCAAAGGTGGATGAGGATCCGCACGAGTTCATTGAAGGGATCTTGAAGGTCACTCAAGTTATGGGGGTGACAAATAAGGAGTGTGTAGACTTGGCGTCATATTAGTTAAAAAAGGTCACTGATATTTGGTACAAGCAATGGAAGGATAACAGGGCAGCGAGAGCGGGCCTTATCAGCTGGGATGAGTTCCACAAGGCCTTTCTTGACAGGTTCTTCCCTTGGGAGATGAGGGAATTGAAAACAGCTGAGCTTGTTAACCTCAAGCAAGGAAAGTTGACAGTGATTGAGTATTCTCTTGAGTTCACCCGGTTGTCAAAATACGCCCCAGAGTTGGTGATGGATATGAGGGCGCGGGTGAGCCGATTTGTTCATGGAGTGGTGAGTTATTTAGATAAGGATTGCAGGACTACCATGCTTCATCAGGATATGGACTTTCCTCGCATAGTGTTGTACGCCCAACATATGGAGGCGGCTCATGCGAGGGAGAGGGAGGCAAAGAGAGCTCGGACAGATAGTCGTAGGTTTTCACATCAGAGGTCCGGCGGTGGCTACCATCCACAATTTCAGCAGAGGCCACTAGCCCCAGCCCCATCATCAGCAAGTGTCCTATCCAAGCCCAGGGGTGATTAGAGGAGCAGGGTTTCAGGTTCGAGGGATCAAAGCGGCACCCAGTTAGAGTATACCTCTCCAGCCTACGGGAAGTGCGGCAAGAGTCACACTGGGGAGTGCCTGCTTAGTTCGGATATCTACTTCGCGTGTGGTAGACTTGGGAATATCCACTAAGCATGTCCATATGCCAGACAGGGTGATGATTGGGGCAAGCATAGACCACCAGGACAACAACAGCTCCAGCCTGTTCAGCTCCACAGGGAGCATCTACTAGTGGGGGTGGCGGTCAGTGCCAAAATCGATTCTATGCCCTTGCCTCGCGCTATGAGCAAGAGACTTCGCCTGACGTGGTCACTGGTATGTTGCGTTCCTTTCATATTGATGTTTATGCCTTGTTATACCCGGGATCCACTTTGTCTTTCGTGACTCCTTACATTGCTAGTAGTTTTGGAGATAGTCTTGAAATTCTGTCAGAACCATTCTCCGTATCTACCCCAGTTGGTGACTCAGTTGTAGCTAGGCGGGTATATAGATGTTGCCCCATTACTGTGTTGCATAAGTATACCTCCGCAGATTTGGTAGAGTTGGCCATGACTGACCTTGACGTTATTCTTGGTATGGATTGGTTGTTTGCATGCTATTCTTCGATTAATTGTAGGACCCATACCGTGGTGTTTTATTTTTTGGGTGAGTCAGTTTTGGAGTGGAAGGGTATTTCAACGGTGCCAGCAGGTTAGTTTATTTCCTATCTTAAGGCTAGGAAGATTATCTCAAAGGGGTGTATGTACCACCTAGTTAGGGTTAAGGATGTGGAGTCTGAGACCCCGACTATTCAGTCAGTTCTAGTGGTGTGAAAATATCTGGACGTGTTTCCCGAAGATTTGCCAAGTGTTCCTCCGAAAAGGGAAATCGATTTCGGAATTGATCTATTGCTAGATACACAGCCTGTGTCTATCCCTCCTTATAGGATGGCTCCACCCGAGCTAAAGGAATTGAAGGATTACTTAAAGGATTTGTTGGATAAGGGCTTTATTACACTGAGTCAGTCTCCATGGGGTGCACTGGTCCTATTTGTTCAAAAGAAGGACTGTTCCCTTTGCATGTGTATTAACTATCAGTAGTTGAAGAAGGTTACCATCAAGAACAGGTACCCCTTACCCAGGATTGATGATTTGTTTGACCAGCTTCAGGGTGCCAAGTTCTTCTCCAAGATCGATCTCAGGTCCGGGTATCATCAGCTTAGAGTTCGGAAGAGTGACATCCCGAAGACAGCTTTCAAGACTCGGTATGGTCACTACAAATTTGTTGTTATGTATTTTGGGCTAACCAATGCTTCTGCATCTTTTATGGACCTGATGAACAGGGTGTTCACGAAATATTTGGATATGTTTGTGATCATGTTCATCGATGACATTCTTATATACTCCCGGATCAAGGAGGAGCATGCCACTCATTTGGGGATAGTGTTGAAAACCCTCAAGGATCGCCAACTGTATGCAAAATTTAGTAAGTGTGAAGTTTATCTAAAATTGGTAGCATATCTGGGACATGTAGTATCAAGCAAAGACATAAGGGTAGATTGCCAGAAGATTGAAGCGGTGAAGAATTAGCCTAGACCGGTGAATCCTTTAGAAATTAGGAGTTTCTTGGGCCTGGCAGGTTATTACCGTAGGTTTGTGGAGGGTTTCTCATCTATTGCACACCTTTAACTAAGTTGACTCAAGAAAAGGTAAAATTCCAATGGTCAGATGCTTGTGAGAAAAGCTTCCAAGAGTTGAAGACCCGACTCACTTCAGCACCAGTGTTGACCTTACCCGAGGGTACCAATGGTTTCGTTGTCTATTATGATGCTTCGAGAGTCGGACTGGGATGTGTGTTGATACAGCGTGGGAAGGTAATAACATATGCCTCGAGACAGCTGAAAGTTCATGAAAAGAATTACCTGACCCATGATCTTAAGTTTGCCACAGTGGTGTTTGCATTGATGATATGGCGGCATTACTTGTATGGGGTCCACTTGGATGTATTTATGGATCACAAGAGCTTGCAATTTGTGTTCACATAGAAGGATCTAAATCTTCGGCAAAGGAGGTGGTTGGAATTACTTAAGGACTATAACATGAGTGTCCTTTACCACCCAGGCAAGGCTAATGTCGTTGAGGATGTGCTTAGTAGACTCTCCATGGAAAGTGTGTCCCGCGTGGATAAGGGAAAGAAGGAGTTGGTGAGGGATGTCCCCCGACTCGCAAGGCTGGGAGTTAGGCTGATCGATTCGACCGATGGCGGTGTTATTATACATAATGGGTCAGAATCATCCTTGGTGGTTGGTGTTAAAATCCAGGAAAGATGAGGATCCAACATTGAGGAAGCTAAAGGAGGCGGTGCGAAGTCAAAAAGCGGAGGTCTTCTCCCAAGGGGGAGATGGTGTACTATGATACCAGGGTTGAGTATGTGTTTCGAATGTTGATAATTTAAGAGTGTGGATATTGCACGAGGCACATGGTACTAGATATTCTATTCATCCAAGATCCACGAAAATGTATGAGGATTTGTGAGATCTATTGGTGGGATGGTATGAAGAAATATATTGCGGAGTTCGTAGCAAAAATGTCCAAACTTCCAGCAAGTGAAAGTCGAAAACCAAAGGCCGGGAGGCGTACTTCAGGATATAAGCATCCCCTCTTGGAAGTAGGAAGATATTAATATGGATTTTGTTACAGGCCTACCTCGTACTCACCGGCAATACGACTCCATTTGGGTGGTGGTTGACAGGTTAACTAAGGCTGCACATTTCCTACCGGTCAAGACCACGGATTTAGCGAATGATTATGCTAAGTTGTACATTCGGGAGTTGGTTCGACTACATGGAGTGTCCTTGTCTATTATCTCAGACCGAGGTACTCAGTTTACCTCCCAATTCTGTCATTCTTTTCAAAAAGGACTTGGGAGACTTGTTAAGCTCAGTATAGCCTTCCATCCGTAAACAGACGGCCAGGCAGAATGAACCATTCAGACCTTGAGGATATGTTAAGGGCAGGCGTTACGGATTTTAAAGGTAGTTGGGATGATCATTTGCCCTTGATCGAGTTCGCTTATAATAATAGTTACCACTCCAGTATCCACAAGGCATCATTCGATGCTCTTTACGGGCGGAGGTGTATGTCACGCCCCACCTTGGGAGGCATGACTGGCACCTGGTGCCCTACTAGGACCTGAACTACTAAGCTGACTGAGACTAAGCACCTCTAGTGCAAGGCTGACTCTAACTCTAGAATCAAGAAAACAACGGGACAGGGCCCCGACCTACCCTTACTATACAAATAAAAGAAGTAAACCTCTATCACACAAGCTCCGGCAGAAAGGAGCTGACGGCTCTGTACGGCTGACTGAAACTATGAGGGACCTGCTCCTTGTCTATCTGCATCTGCAGGAAAGTAATGCAGCGCCCTAGAAAGGGCGTCAGTACCACAGGTACTGAATATGTAAGGCAGTAACTTTAAATAACTGAAAGTAAGGAAATAGAACTGACAATGGCTAAAAATAAAACGGACTGAAGATGACTGAAGTAGTGAAATCAAGGCAAAAAATAAATGTAATAAGGAGGGTAGGGGTCATACCTGACAAGCGAAGCCTCTTACTGTCTTACTATAAGTAACTAAAGCAAACATAAACCTTACCTAGCCCCCATAAGTCGAAAGGTACAATCAACATAGAATAATCCACCTGGGTCCCCATTAGCCCTGGTGAGTACACCTCAATCTATATACCCCTATCCAGGTCATACTGAGTCAACTACCAGCTATAAGCGTCCTGCCGATCCCCTGGGTTTGCAACTGGGTCTACTCGGCCCCTTACTATAGTTGTGTCTGAGTTCGAAGGACTCCTAATATCTACACCCCGGGCATAAACGCTCGGCGGGGGTGTGCATAAGGCCGACCACGGCATATGAGGATCTAGATCCCCATCTTCGTCCCTTGCGGACGGCATGCCGCTCCATAGAGCGACGTATCCTCTCCCCTAACAGGTGGTGACACAGATATTAACCCTGGGGTGGTCACGGAAGCTATACAGGGGTAACCCAGACCAAAACAATACAAACTACAAGCCTCGATTGACAACAACAACTAGACATGATAACATACTCCTGAAATGCTTTACTGGGATTCATACTGAACTACTATGCTGAAGAAACTAACTTGCCAAAAGAAAATGCCTTAACATACCTCGTTCGTTGTTTACCAATTAATTGGCAAGTTTTGGCTCGTGTTCAACTGCCCTTCTCAACTTTAATCATATTAACGGAAGAATATGGCTACTTTATTACTATATTCGAAGACAACAATGACTTATATGTATATATACTGACTATACTTCAACCTATCAAAAGACAATCAAAAACTCGTAATTTCTTGGGAATCTAGAAGGGAGAATTACTTACTTTAGGCACGTGATCGTATTGACACTAGTTTGAAATAATTCCACCAACTTAGGCTCGGCGGGACGAAGATTTGCCGGACGTATTTTACAAAAATAACTCTGCAGTGATGCTCTCTGCAGCCTTATACTTCACTACCCGGATTTAATTTAGATTTGGACGGTGTTTAGCAGCGTAATCGGATGATTTTCAATAGTTTTCCCTCATTCTTACTTCTGCTGGCCGAAGTTATTTGAAAAATAACATAACATCTAAGTGTGAGGCCTTTGTATAATTGAGGCGGCAGACAAGGTAACGTGGCACTCTGCCGGTCGCACTAATTCTGCTTCGTGCCACTTTGGGTAACGCAGAGGGGGCTGCTCCATGCCACTTTTCCCCTCTGGGCAACTTGGTTCGGCCTCCTCCCATGAAATCCCGACTTTACACTCGTTCGGCCTTTCCCCTGGCCCTTTCCTCGTATGTATTACACTCCAAAACTCTCAACAAACATACGAATAGGCCGACTAAATGTTAGAAACTTACGGGGTGTCATTGATTTGGTCGTCTTTGACTGGGACAATCTGGGAGGGATCTCTTATGCACTTCCTCAACATTGATACATGGAAGACTAGGTGAACGGATACTAATTCTGGAGGTAAATCCAATTCATAAGCCACCTGGCATATCCTTCGGCGAATCTGATAAGGTCCAATATACCTCGGGCTGAGCTTTCCTTTCTTACCAAATCTCGTCACACCTTTCATCGGTGAAACCTTCAGGAATACCCAGTCACCCACATTAAACTCTAGGTTTCTTCGTCGCACGTCAGCATAAGATTTCTGGAGGCTCTGAGCAGTTAGCAGACATTCCCTGATAAGCTTTACTTTCTCTTCTGACTGATGAACAATATCTGGCCCAATCAATGCTGATTCTCCTACCTCAAACCAAACAGCTGGAGACCTACACTTTCTTTCATATAATGCTTCATAAGGTGCCATCTGAATTGTTGAATGATAATTATTATAGGAAAATCCAATAAGCGGTAAATGTTCATCCCAACTTCCTCCAAAATATAGCACACATGCCCGTAACATATCCTCGAGCGTCTAGACTGTACATTCTGCATGCCAGTCTGTCTAAGGATGGACGGTTGTGCTCAGGATAACCTGCGTCCCCAGGCTCCTCTAAAAAGACAGCCAAAATTTGGCTGTAAACTGCTCCCCTATGTCAGAGATAATTGACAACGAAACACCATGCAATTGGACTATTTCTCTAATATACAACTCAGCATAATCTTCGGCTGAAAAGGTAGCACTTACTGGCAGAAAGTGAGTTGATTTTGTCAATCTGTCAATAATTACCCAGATAGAATCATATTTATGCCTGGTACGAGGTACCCTACTACGTAATCCATATTAACTGCCTCTCATTTCCATAAAGGAATGGCTATATCCCGTGTCAATCCGCCTGGTTTCTGATGCTCAGCTTTCACCTGTTGGCAATTGGGACATTGAGCTACGAATTTTGCTGTCCCCTTTTTCATTTTTGTCCACCAGTAAATCCCTTTTATGTCATGGTACATTTTTGTTGAACCGGGATGGATAGAGTAACGGGCATAGTGTACCTCACCCATAATTTGTTGGCGAAGCCCTGCCATGTCTGGAACGCAGAGGAGATCCCTATATCTCAAAATTCCATCCTCAGTTACCTGGAAATATTTCACTTCCCCTCACTGGACCCTATTTCTGAGCTCAACCAGGCTAAGATTTTCATACTGTCATTCTTTCACTTCCACTACCAATGATGAAACTGTAGTATTCTGGATTATCGCTCCATTGTCTCCTGATCCTACTATACGAACGACTAAACTGGCTAGTGGATGTAATTCTCGAGCCAATTCCTGTCGCTCGGGCTGTAAATATACCAGGTTTCCCATGGATTTGCGACGAAGGGCATCTGCTACAACATTGGCCCTTCCTGGGTGATATAAAATATTCACATCATAATCTTTTAATATCTCCAACCAGAGAAGTTTCCGCAGATTCAACTCTTTCTTGGTGAAAATATACTGCAGGCTTTTGTGATCAGTGAAAATATCTACGTGGATGCCATACAGGTAGTGTCTCCATATTTTCGAGGCATAAATCACCGCGACTAATTCCAGGTCATGGGTAGGGTAGTTCTTCTCATGCTTCCTCGGCTGCTTGGAAGCATAGGAAATCACCTTACCGTGCTGCATCAAAACACATCCTAACCCAACATCTGAAGCATCACAATAGACTGCATAACCCTCTGTTCCTTCTAGCAACACTAGCACCGGTGTTGATGTCAATCTGTCTTTCAGTTCCTGAAAGCTCTGCTCACATGCCTCAGTCCAATGGAATTTTACCGCCTTCTGCATCAGTTTGGTTAAAGGTACTACTAAAGTGGAAAATCCTTCCACAAACCTTCTATAACCCCAGGAAACTACGTACCTTGATTAGAGTGGTAGGTCTAGGCCATGTTTTCACTACCTCTATCTTCTGTGTATCTACCTGTATACCAGCATCTGACACAATATAGCCTAAGAAGGCTACTAAATTCAGCCAAAATTCACATTTAAAATTTTTTGCATATAGCTGGCAATCTCTGAGAATCTGGAGCACTGTCCGTAGATGATCCTTGTGATCTACCTCTAAGCGGGAATATACTAGAATATCTTCAATAAATACTATCAAGAACAAGTCCAGGTATGGTTTGAAAACGTTGTTCATCAGGTCCATGAACACTGCTGGGGCATTTGTCAGTTCGAAGGACATGACTAGAAATTAAAAGTGGCCATATCTGGTCCTAAAGGCAGTATTTGGAATATCTCTTTCACGAACTCGAACCTGATGATATCCTGATCTTAAGTCAATCTTTGAAAATTAACTCGCTGCCTGTAGTTGATCAAACAAATTGTCTATTCTGGGAAGCGGGTACTTATTCTTGATAGTGACTTTATTCAGCTGCCGATAATCTACACACATACGGAGGGAGCCGTCCTTCTTCCTCACGAATAGAACTGGCGCACCCTATGATGAGGTACTCGGCCAGATAAAGCCCTTTTCTAGCAAATCCTTCAATTGTTCCTTTAGTTCTCTGAGTTCAGCAGGAGCCATCCGATATGGAGGAATAGATATAGGCTGAGTTCCTGGTAATAGATCGATTGCAAAATCAATTTCCCTTTCTGGGGAAATACCAGGAAGCTGATCTGGAAATACGCTGGGAAATTCATTCACCACTGGAATAGACTGAAGGGTCGGAGGCTCTGCTCGAACATCCTTAACTCTGGCAATATGATACATGCACCCTTTTGCTATCAATTTTCTCGCCCGAAGATATGAAATAAACCTACCTTTTGGCTTGGCTATACTACCTTTCCACTCCCGTACTTCCTCCCTTGAAAAGTGGAATCGGAAAATCTTGTCCAGCATTCGACATTGGCATATCATGGAGCTAGCCAATCCATACCCATAATGGAATCAAAATCAACCATTTCTAGTTCTATCAAGTCTGTCGTAGTCTGACGACTGGCAACCTCTATTGTACACCCCCTGTAGACGCTTTTAGCTATGATAGAGTCACCAACGTGTGTAGACACTGAGAAAGGTCGTCAAACCAATTCCGATATAATACTAAACTTTCGAGCCACTAACGGTGTAACTTAGGACAAGGTAGATCCTGGATCTATCAACACACAAGTACGATGAGAACAAATGTTTAGCATTCTTGTCACAATATCTGGTGACAACTCTAACTCTTGTCGCCACGGTAGTGCATAAGTACGGTCTGGGCCAGCACATGAACTGGAGGCTCCTGATCTGCCTCGGCCTCTCCTGGCTGAAACTAAGGGCCTACGTCCTACCGGGGATGCTGGAGCTCGTGATCCTACCGAGGAACTATCCTGTCGATCCCAGTCACCCTGACCCCTAGCTGGACAATTCCTCATCTGGTGACCCTTCTGTCCACAAATATAGCATGCGGTGGAACCATACCTGCATGCTCCAAAGTGGCGTCGACAGCAAATAGGGCAAAGTCGTATTGTAAACCCACTCTGCTCCACTCTCTTCTGCTGCTGTGAACCTACTGCTTGTGAACCTTCACCGGGCTCTGGCTGCCCTAGGTGACTACACCTGCTCCTTTGCCGCTACGGTGGAGGCGGGGGTCTAGGCGGCCTATCTGATAACCATGGCCTAGGTCCTCCCCTGGACTCCTCCTGTAATTCACCCGGTCTGTCTCTGCGGTGCTGCTCCTGACTTGTCCTCCTAATCTCCCGTTGCTGCTGTCTGATACCTTCAATAAATATGAGCAAAAGCATGCACATGGGCGATATCCATATCCTCTCACAGTGTGGCTGTGATGCAGGTCTCAACATATTTTGGGTTCAACCCCATCATAAAGCAGTGTACCCTGACTAGCATTGTGTACACGAAAGCTGGCGCATATCGAGCCAAGGAATCAAACTACATGGCATATTCCTGAACACTCACCAACCCCTGCTCCAAGTGTAGGAACTGATCAACCCATGCCTGTCGAATCTCTCGCGGTAGGTAATGATCCAAGAAAGCCTCTAAGAAGCTGGGCCAGGTCGGAGGGGAAACATTTCTCCCTCAAGACCTTTCCCAACTCTCATACCACAACACGACGATGTGCTATAGCCGGAATACCGCCAACTCAACTGACTCTGTGGGTGTAGCATGCATCACCCTGAAAATCCTGTTTATCTAGTCTAAGAAGTGCTGAGGGTCCTCAGTCCGATTTGTCCCTGTAAATTGTGGGGGACTTAGAGCTAGGAACTCTTGGACCCTCGAGCTACCAGGCCATCCTAAGGATTCTACACTATAGGTGGCACTGGCTGGCGCTGAGCAGCCATTATCTGGGATAGCATAACCATCATGCTCCTGACCTCCTGGTCGAATGGTATGGGTATTGGAACTGCCAGAGGCGGTGCCGTCACACCGGCCGTCCCAAGCAGCTCCTGACGTGGTGGAGACTGCTAGGGAGGTCAAGATGATACCTCTGTATCGTCCTCAAATCGGGTTGATTCTGACCGAGGCTGAGGCACCCTGCTGGTGTCCTCTCCTGCTGCTACATCTAGCCTCCTGCATGTCGTAGGGTGTCGCTGGTCTGATATTTCTCTTTCAAAAGAATATAATGAGCTTAGGGACTCAACCCTATACTGTATCGCTCTATGGCAGGACTGAATAAGAAGAAAGAGTAACCATCCTATCATGCCTTGCAGCCTCCTGCATATAGTATGCGGTGCACAACACATCCATAGACAAGACTCTACTTAGCATGGCATGCACACTCCCTGGAATACGACCTGCTCTGATACCAAGTTTGTCACGCCCCACCTTGGGAGGCATGACTGGCACTTGGTGCCCTACTAGGACCTGAACTGCTGAGCTGACTAAGCCTAAGCACCACTGATGCGGGGCTGACTCTAACTCTAGAATCAAGAAAACAACGGGCAATATAGCGGCTATAAATACAATCCCTGGCCGAGAAGGCCTATAGCCACCTGTGAAAATAAACAGCTAACCAGAGAAACAATCATAGGGAGTCCTATGCGTGCCAATAAGGCCACCATGATATCTAGTTATAACTGGAAAGTAAAATTAGATGCTAAACTGAACTATGAATGACAAGGCTACCAATCAACAGCTAAATAGGGCCTCACACGGCCAACACACATATCTAAAACACATATGAGTTCCACATGGCCGATATCATCTAACCATAGGAAAGTAATGCAATCTGCAAGTCTCTAGGAGTAATAAGACGGTCGGTACAGGGCCCCGACCTACCCATTCTATCCAAACAAAAGAAGTAAACCTCTATCACACAAGCTCCGGCAGAAATGAGCTGACGGCTCTGTACGGCTGACTGGAACTACGAGGGACCTGCTCCTCGTCTATCTGCATCTGCAGGCAAGTAATGCAGCCCCCAGAAAGGGCGTCAGTACCACAGGTACTAAATATGTAAGGCAATAACTTTAAATAACTGAAAGTAAGGAAATAGAACTGACAATGACTAAAGTAAAGAAAATGGACTGAAGATGACTGAAGTAGTGAAATCAAGGCTAAACATTACTATAATAAGGAGGGTAGGGTTCATACTTGACAAGAGAGGCGTCTTACTATCTAACTATCAGTAACTAAAGCATAAACCTTACCTAGCCCCCATAAGCAGGAAGGTACAATCAGCATAGAATAACACACCTGGGCCCCCATCAGCCCTAGTGAGTACACCTTAATCTATATAACCCTATCCAGGTCATACTGAGTCAATTACCAAGTATAAGTGTCCTGCCAATCCCTTGGGTCTGCAACTGGGTCCGCTCGGCCCCTAACTGTAGCTGTGTTTGAGTCTGGAGGATTCCTGATATCTACACCCCGGGCGTAAACTCTTGGCAGGGGTGTGTATAAGGCCAACCATGGCATATGACGATTTGGATCCCCATCTTCATCCCTTGTGGACGTCATGTCGCTCCGTAGAGTGACGTATCCTCACCTCTGGCGGGCGGCGACACAGCTATTAACCTTGGGGTGGTCACAGAAGCTATACAGGTGTAATCCATCCCAAAACAATACAAATTATGAGCCTCGACTGACAACATCAACTAGACATGATAACATACTCCTGACATGCTTTACTCCGATTCATACTGGACTACTATGCTGAAGAAACTAACTTGCTGAAAGAAAATGTCGTAATATACCTCGTAAGTTGTTTACCAATTAACTAGCGAGTTTCGGCTCGTGTTCAACTGCCCTTCTCAACTGTAATCATATTAACGGAAGAATAGGGCTACTTTATTACTATATTTGCAGAAAACAATGACTTATATGTATATATACTGACTATACTTTAACTTATCGAAAGACGATCAAAAATTGGTAATTTCTCGGGTTTGAAATAATTCCACCAATTTAGGCTCGGCAGAATGACGATTTGCCAGGTGTATTTTACAAAAATAACTACGTAGTGATGCTCTCTGCAGCCTTATACTTCACTACCCGGAGTTAATTTAGATTTGGACGGCGTTTAGCAGAGTAATCGGATGATTTTCAATAGTTTTCCCTCGTTCTTTCTCTGCTAGCCGAAGTTATTTGGAAAATAACTTAACATCTAAGTGTGAGGCGGCAGACAAGGCAACGTGGCATTCTGCCGATCGCACTAATTCTGCTCCGTGCCACTTTGCCCCTCTGGGCAACTTGGTTCAGCCTCCTCCCGTGAAATCCTGACTTTGCACTCGTTCAGCCTTTCCCCTAGCCCTTTCCTCGTACGTATTGCACTTTAAAACTCTTAACTGACATACGAATAGGCCGGCTAAACGTTAGAAACTTATGGGGTGTAACAGTGTATATCTCCCATCAGATGGTTCGAGGTTGGTGAGGCAGCTATGATAGGACCAGATTTGGTTCATGAGGCGATGGTGAAGGTTCAGTTGATAAGGGACCGGTTGAAAACCACTCGAAGTCATCAAAAATCGTATGTTGATATGAGGAGAAGAGATTTGGAGTTTGATGTGGATGACTAGGTATTTCTAAAGGTATCTCCCATGAAGGGAGTCATGCGGTTCGGAAAGAAAGGTAAACTCAGTCCCCGCTATGTTGGCCCCTACCGGTTTTTGAGAAGAGTTTGTAAGGTGGTGTATGAGTTGGACTTGCCCTCGGAGCTATCTTCGGTTCATCCCATCTTTCATGTGTCACTTTTGAAGAAGTGCTTAGGTGATCCAGCCATGGTGGTTCCAGTTGACATCCTTGGAGTGAAGGACAACCTCAGTAATGAAGAAATTCTCGTTGAAATTCTGGATCGTCAGGTTCAGAGTCTGAGGAATAAAGAAGTAGCTTCAGTTAAAGTATTATGGATAAATCAGCATGTTGAGGGAGCTACGTGGGAAGCCGAAGCATATATGATAGCTAAATAGCCTCATTTATTCCCTACCGGCTCCTTTTTAATTTGAGGTATCCATTTTTCCCTAAACCTTTAATCAGCTATTCCTGTTTAGTTCATGTGTACAAGTTTGTTTTATGATATGGTAAATGTATGTAATGTCTGAATTCAGTTTAGTTATGTAGTTCCTTTTGGAGGTAGTCATTCTGTCAATTTTCGACTTAAATGATTGGTAATCGTATATGGTGATAGCTTGTTTCTGAGTTTTCTTCATGTTTCTAACATTCAAGGATGAATGTTCCCAAGGGGGAGATATTGTTAAACCCCGGGAACCCAAGGATTAGACCCAAAAATCAAAACGGAGAAAAATTGAAAATTCGCACCAGGTCACAAAACGACTGGTGAGGTGAGTCGTGAGGAGTGACCACTGACTCGTGGTCATCTTGGTTTGGCAAAGTCTGAGTGAGGAGGCCACGGGCCTGACCACGAGTTGTTGTTAGTCGTGAGGTCACCCGTGGTCAACCCTGTAGGATTGGCAATATTGGGATGTGCAATGTAGGCCACGGAAGGTGACTACGGGTCGTGGCCTGACCTCATGACTCGTGAATTCACCCGTGGGGTTCCTTTGGAGTTTTTGGCAGTGGACTCAACGGATCAAGGCCACGAGTCGTTCCCTATGGCAACGATCTGTTATGTCCCTCGTGAGGACTGGCGACCAGATATTTCCTGCGTTTTAATGAGGGTGTTTCCGTAATTTTCTAAGTCCCTAAGGCCTAAATATGTCATTTTGGATATTTTCTGAGTGGGATAAGAGGAGTTAAGTCCCTATTGCATGCCCATTCTCATGCAAGGATTTTAGAGAGGTTTTTGGGAGATTCAAGACCTTCTTCCCCAAATTTTCTTCAATTTCTTTGTGGATGCTCAAGGAACTTTACGTCCATCTATTCCTAGGTATGTATGGTTTTAAAATGGGTGGAATTCTTCCTCACCCATGCCCAATTTCGGTTAAAGTCATGAATTCTCCTACTCAAATTCCATGGGGTTTTTCCCAAAGCATGTCAATGTGATTTAATTGAGTTTTAGTTATTGAAATATGCATGATGGGTAGGTTTCATATTATTTTCTTTAAAATCATGTTTCAATCTTTTAATTCTAAATTGCCATTTATGTAAGTTCATGGAAACTATGATTTATGATGAATATTCATTATTTTAAGTTTATTGATTATGGAAATGCATGAATCCAAGTTACCTATGTTTATGAGTATATTTTGAAAGAATTGAGTATGATGAAGTAATGGGCAATGCCCACATGATGAAGAATGATTTATGATTTATGAAACGACTTTCATGATTTTATTGATTTATGATGTTGGCCGATGAAAAGAGTCTTGATTCTTGGCTAAGCATGTTTTAAAGGGGATCAATGAATGATGTTTTAAGGGGATCAATGAATGCTTTGAATGATTATGAATGATTTGAAAGCCTTAAGCCTTATGTTTTATTATGAAGATTTTGATGCAAGCATGATGTCCTTCTCCTATGTCTATTTATGAGTTTACTTTACTTTTAAAATGTTCGTTTTACTTACCTTGCATACTTAGTACATTCCACGTACTAACAACATACTTTCTATGTTGTATCGTTTCATGATATAGGATCTGGATCTCAGGCTCATCCTCATCCTTAGTCCACTCCCAATCTACGATATCCTCTTGTTGGTGAGTCCTCATGTCCAGAGGGCCGGTTTGATACATTTTCTTGTTGATTATGTTTCAGCATTTCTCGGGTTAGTTGGGGATGTTGTCCCATCAACCCATATTACGTATTAGAGGCTTTCAAACAAATGAGTATTATTCATCTTTTGTAAATGTTGGTACTTATTGATGCTATGTTATGGTTACGTTTCCGCGATATTTTATGCTTAATATTCCGTTTATTTAAATGAGATTAGTTGAATACATGGGCCATTGGTTGACTTAGGGTCTCTCGGGGTCCCTTATCCCGTGTCTAGGATCCGGGTGTATGTTTGGGTCGTGACAGTAAAGCAAAGGATAAAAATTAAGCTCATTCACAGAAATGCCTACATCATCTCCTATAATCAACATCCGTCATTTTGCTTTGCAAACACACAAGACATGTTTTAGAAACTACACAATAGCATGGAATATATGAAACCTTACACTCATTGCACATGCTCAATTCAAGACAGACCTATACAGACTCTTAATATAGCTAATCACATGAATACAAAATTAAGCAATAAGCATATAGAATCACATTTCTGAGCCTGAGTGTCTCAAACAAAGTCATACAATTGCGTAACATGCTTCAAAATTACAACTCTATTTGCCTCAAACAATTATAGATAATACTTACAAGAGCATCAAACAATCAATTAGATAAGGGATCGAAACACAACCTACTAACTACTTTTTCCTCAAGACGGTCTTCATCCATCCATCAACAAGAAAAGTCCTTAACTAAGACTAAGAAACTATGTACATACAAAGAAAACATTTTATTTTTGGTTCAAAGTGCCCCTCTTCAAAAAATAACTGAAAAGAAAACCCTAAGGGTGGATGAATTGTTCTCAACTCAAACTTCAATATCAAACACATTTTTAGTCCACACACAAGATTCACCCTAAATCCTTCTAAATATATTTTGAAATTACCCCTCACCCCACACTAAAAGATGTTATGTCCATAAAGCATGAATTAACTTTAAAACAAAGGTGAGAGATACTTCATGAGGCCTCTAGGCCTAGCTAGCAGCATGTTTTGTCCTTCTAAATCACATGGGCCACCAAACCCCACACTCGCCATTTTCCATGCTCCTTAGCTTCTGATTCTCAGGGTACTCAGACTTTCCATCAATATGTTCTCAACTAAACAAAAACATGAACAAAATGAAAATAAACAAAATTAAAGAAAGAAATTGTACCCGTGGTACCCTTAGGTTGCCTCCCAATCAGCTCCTAATTTTACATTGTGGTACAACGTGAACCATCATTTTCAGGATATTCTAAAACAATTCTTCCCTTTTGGGAACCATCTCCTTTTCTTTTTTTCATTTGGAGGGAACAGCCTCCCCACTCTCCCTTTTCACCTCCATTGCTTCCTTCACCATCACATTCTTCATAGTATTACCTGCGGCAGACTTAATTTCTAAGAGTTCCTGCAGAAGTGGACCCATAGAATCCACCACCCCACACTTCACATCTGTCACACTGATCTTGCAAAGATCTTTGTAGTTGTTGGGGGTGGATTTATTGGTACACTCGGAATATTTCCTCCTTATCATTCACCCTAATTTTCTGGGTGCCAGCTCTGACATCAATAACAGCTCCACTAGTAGCTAGGTATGGCCGTCCCAGGATGGGGGCACCTTGTCATCAACCTTAAAATCTAAATTATATAATCAAAAGATATGATAAATTTACCTACTTTGATAAGAAGGTCCTCAATAACCCCTCTAGGGCCACCGTCGACTTGTCTGCCAGTTGTAGCATCACTCTTGTGGGCCTTGATTTTCCCAAACCAAGTGTATTTAATAGAGATAGAGGCATCAATTCACTACCTCCCCTAAATCACATAAGGCCCTCATTCTACCTATTTCACCTATTTCACCTATTTTCTATGGGGAGGGTGAAACTCCCTGGGTCTTGAGCTTTTTGGACATTTTGCTCATCATCCTGAAACTACACTCCTTAATGAGTGCTACAGTCTAGAAATCCACTAGCCTCACTTTGTTGGCCACCACATCCTTCAAGTACTTTGCGTACTTAGGCATTCCCTGTAAAACATCAACTAGAGGTAGATTTATGTGAAGTTCTTTGAAAATATCAAAGAACTTCTTATAGCATGCATCCCTCTTGCTCTTTTTGAGCCTTTACGGCAATGCTGGTGGTCTCTGTAGTGGCTGCAGTGTTGATTATGCATTGTGTGTTGCAGCTCTCTAATTATCTCTTTTCTCAACTAATGGACATGGTCTGACTAACTCTAGCTGCACCTCATTTTACTTCTTTTTTTTGGTGCATCAACCAACTGCTTGACACTTCTCAGACTTATGTCCATGACCTGCCTCGGGTTTGTGTCAGTGTCGCTGGGTAAACCCCCTGAGGTCTATTATGCAAAGCAGCTGCCAACTGACCCATCTGCTTCTCTAAGTTTCTGGTGGTCAACTACTGATTCTTTAGTTATGATGGTATGTTTGCCTGATCGGCTACCATCTGAGTCAGGTTGGCCATGATTTTGTTCAACATCTCTCCGATGTTGCTAGACTGCCCATTGTTCTTTCGGCCCTACTGCTAGTACTGTTGCTTTTGTGGTTGCTGATAACCCTTACTCTTCCCTTGATTTCCACCCCAAGAAAAGTTAGGGTGGTTATGCCAGTTCCTATTGTAGGTGTTCCCAAAATTCTGATTATCTTTCTAAACATTCCCTACAAAATTAACTGATTCCGGATTTGCCCCGCATGAGTCTGCATCATGTCCGTTGTTTCCCATATCTCACACCAGCTAGGAGTTAGTTGTATTGTATTGACCTGTTCTTGCGGTTGTGCTAAGTTCAGCTTGCTGAACTAGGTCATCATCTGGTGTTGGAATGAAGCTAGCTAGGCTGCCAATGCGTTTACTGTCAACCTCAATCAACCAAACTGCTCTCTTACCTACTCCTTGTGATGATTCACTGTGCCACTCTAGATTTCCTTGTGCAATCCTGTTCAATAGAGTGTATAGTTCGTCATAAGTCTTCTCAAGTTCTTGCTCACCTGATGCGGAGTCTAAAAAGATTTTAGTGTTAGGGTCTAGACTCTCTACAAATGTGTGGGCTAACACTTCATTAGACTATTGATGAGGGCAATCTCTCAACAATGACTTGAACCTCTCCTAGGCCAAGTATAAATTTTCCTTAGGCTGCTTCTTAAAACTTAGAATCTCACTTCTAAGATTTGTTGTCTTACCCGAGGGAAAAAACTGATGAGGAACTTCCTTTCTAGGTCGTCTCAAGTTGTGATGGAGTTTGGTGGCTCTGCCTTCAATCACCTCTTCGCCTCTCCCAAAAGTGAAAATTGGAAGAAGATGAGCCTAACATAATCAGTTGACACTCTAGTGGGGATGAAAATGTCACTGATCTCTAGAAAATTCTACAGATGTTGTTATGGGTCCTCATGAGTCATGAATGTCAACTTCCCACTCGAGTGCAACAACTGCACCATATTTTTCTTGAGCTCAAAAGTACGTCCAGGCTCCGGTCTGTGTATGCTGGAGGTCACATTTGTCACTAGTGGGATTGCCACTTCTCAAACTAGCCTTGTTGCCATTCTTTTTGTTAACTCTTCTTCATGCTCAGCTGGTGGAATTTCTTCTAGTGGGGCCTCTAGAATTGTTATGACCCGAATATAGACCCAGATCCTAAACACGAGAAAAGGAACACCGAGAGGGCCTAAGTCAACCCATGGTATAAGTATACATCTAACTTCATTCACATTAAGTGGAAGACTAATCATAAAACACAATGGAAACGTAAGCATGACATAGCATATCATGGCATACGAAATCACTAGACATACAAAAGCTGAGTACTACACACTGTCTGAAAGCCTCTACCACATGTGATGGGTTGATGGAACAACACCCCCAACTAACCCGGACAAGTACTGAAACATGAATGTCTATCAAAAGGCCCTCGGAACATGAGGACTCACCAATAAGCTGAATATATACTCTGAAACGATCTAGGTATGAGGATGAGCCTGAGAGCTGGAACCTGTATCATCAGACGATGCAGCATAAAAAGTATGCGAATAGTACGTGGAATGTAACGAGTATGCAAGGTAAGTAAAACAGACATTTTAAATATATAAAACTCATAAATGATCATAAGAGTATGACAACATGCTCATATCATAAATCCCATAACGTAACATAAGGCTCAAGGTTTTCAAGACATTCGTAATACAAATGTAACCATAATCATAAGAGAAAAGCTTATTGAACATGACTTGAGCCAACATACGTAATCATTAACATGCATAAATCATGAGGAACAGTGGGAGACTTCTCTTAACCAACATACCCCATATTAGCACACATGGAGCTCGACTTGTAAACCTAGTCGGGAGGCCATTCGTACCTTGCCAATGGTAGAACCATGAAAGTGTGATATAACCATGAAGAGGGCCATTTGGGTCAGGGACAGTCACAAAGGAAGTCCCAACACACCTACGGTGGCACATAGTTTATGAGATCTGGGGCAGAACCTAGGCCACGAATCTACTCGGTGTTCGATACTACTCCCAAAACATATATAGTGCTCATAGTATAACATGCATGAGTTCATGGGCTAGTTAGATCATGATAATCATAAACATACTTGTAAATACGTGGACTAGCCATGAATCAAGGCTCGTGAGTTGGCCAAAACATAATTCATATATCATAAGTTTCATACATACTTGTAGATCATGCATATAGCTTGAAAATCATCAAATAATGATTGGTAATTTAATAAATTCATGTTTCAAATCATAATTCATGTTGGGTTTGTAAATATCAAAAATTAAAGAGTAGATCATAAATCGATTCATCATAGACCATGCATAATTAGGATTAATTTGGTAGAAATCAAAACCAATGAATTTATAATCAAAAGTAATTGTAAAATCTGATCAAAATCCATAAAATATGATATAATTCATAATTCATAAAAGCCCATTAGAAATTCATTAGTTTTTCACAAAATTGAACTCAAAACCCCATAAGTTTTTGATAGATTTTCATGAATTAATAGAGAATGGGCATGGGTGTGAACGCAAACACCCATTTGTAACCTTACATACCCGATGGAGGATGAATCTTACCCTCTTTTGAATGCCCAAAAGAAATCAAAGAAGAAAACCTTGAATCACCCTATGATCACCTCTCTATCTCTCTTCTATTCTTTTGCATGCATGAATGAAGACTTTAGGGTAGTATACCCCTCTAAAACCCACTTTTAATAGGCTAAAGCAACATAGTTTAGGCTTTAGGAACTTAGGAATTACGGAAAGACCCTTACTAAATTCACAGAAAATAACTGCCAGGAGGTCCTAACGGATGACCTGACGACTCATGGTCCAAGGTAACGACTCGTTACTTCGCTTTTCAAGTGCACTGCCTTGTCTATTCTCCTAGGCTCGTAACGGGTCACTTCATGACTCGTTAGGGGTGACCATGACTCATGGTCACCAGTCGGTAAGTATAGTGCCTTACTTCTTCATTTCTCACTCACCACTGCTCACGACTCTCACCACGACTCGTTACTTCCTCCAACGAGTTGTGGTCAGCTTTCGTTAAGTACACTGCCAACTCAATTTTCTTAGCACATTTCCCTTTACCACGGCTGACTCCACGAGTCGTGAGGACTGACCAAAACTCGTGGTCAAGCCCGTGGTGACTTAAATTTTCCATCTTCGACCTTGGCCCTAGTCCCTCACTACGAGTCACCCTATGACTCGTGGTCCATCCTCACTCGTTCTGTGACCTGGTGCAAAAATTTCAGTTTTCCCTGTTTGAACTCCCGAGTCTGATTCTTGGGCTCTCAGGGTATAACAATATCTCCCCCTTGGGAACATTCGTCCTCGAATGTTGGAGAACAGACAAAAAATTAGAAATATGCAATTATCACTATCAAATACTTATCATTTAAACAGTAAACTGACAGAATGATTACCTCCGACTCAAAATATACAGTTGGACTGAATTCGCAAATCACATACACACCCATATACATAAAAGAAACTTGTGTGCATGAAATAAACATGAAACTAAATAGAGTTTTAGGTCAAAATTGATACCTCAAGTTGACATTGAGCCGATAGAGAATAAATGTGGGTATCTAGCCATTATATCCGCTTCAGCTTTTCATGTAGCTCCTTCAACATGTTGATTCCTCCATAACACTTTAAATGAAGCTACTTCTTTTTATCTTAGTCTTCGAACCTGTCAATCTAGTATTTCCACCGGAACCTCCTCATAGCTAAGGTTATCCTTTACACCAACACTGTCCACCGGAACTACTAAAGCTGTATCTCCCAAACATTTCTTCAGAAATGATACATGAAACACAGGATGCACAGAAGATAACTCTGAGGGCAAGTCCAACTCATACGCCACCTTACCAACTCTGCTCATAATCCGATAGGTGATCTTGGGCAAATTTATATGCCCAAGTGATACTCAAATGTGTCATTTTAACCTTGTTTATCTATCAATGATTATACATTCTCATGTGATTTATAATAAAATGTGAATTTACTAACCAACATGATTAGCGTTATTTTGCAGGTGAAATGTAATATTGGGAAGCTAAAATGCGTGTTGGGGAAGATCGGGGATGGACTCGGATGATTAGCAAAGGACAAAGCATTGGACGACAAGAATTAAAGGCGCTCCGCGATGGAGCCGTGTCACGCTGCGATCGTGGAGGCCTTCTTCCTGGCTAGGGAATTTTTGGCCAAATTCCAGTTTGGGTGCGTGTCGGGGCCGTGGCACGTTGGCCTAGCCCCGCGTTGCACGCCGTGCCACGTTGGGCTTTATTACCTGGACAGTCTATTTCCAGTGAGGCTCTACGTCTGTGGCGTGTCACGGAGGCAGTGCTACGCGATGCACTCTGTGACACGTTGCTTGTTAT
This sequence comes from Datura wrightii, assembly GCA_035772735.1. Taxonomy (NCBI): domain Eukaryota; kingdom Viridiplantae; phylum Streptophyta; class Magnoliopsida; order Solanales; family Solanaceae; genus Datura; species Datura wrightii. The sequence goes on from JASDFA010000018.1 coordinate 155,840,640, forward strand.
TCCGGGAAAACTTCCCACTAGTATAAATAGAACACTTAGGTTCATTTTTCATTATTCTGACTTGGTGGAGCAAGAACGTGGGTTACAAGCAGTTGAGGGGACAAAATTATCAGGGTTTTTCTCTATCTCCTTCTTCTTTAATTCAATTGCTTGTATGTTTAACGCTCATTTAACGATGTTTAATCCACAAATGAGTGGCTAATTCCTCTTCTTGCTAAGGTTAAGAACAATTGTATTGAAATGTGATTGTTGATCAATTTGGTTTTTCATCTTTTCTTCCATGGTTGTTCTATTGATTCTTGTTCTTACTGCATTAATGTGTGGCCTGTATTACTGTACATCTAAAAAGTCCGGTTTCACTCGAGAGAGCAAGAAATTGGAAAGTTGTGAATCAATAGGATATGATCTTTTCTTGGTTTGGAAAAATTGAGAATTGATTTACCTTCAGGATAGAAATATACCTGAAGGTCGTATTAGTCAATCAACTAAGGAACCGGTTTTGTATGGCTAGAACATGAATTTCGTTTAATCACAGAAATGTAGGTGGACGGTTCATGATTCTTAAGTTGGGTTAAATACGAGAGTTTTAATCCATTGGCAATAGTTCTTGACTAGCAACCGGAGGAAAAGTTAACCAAATTATATCGATAATTTATTTCCTTACATGTTCGTTTAACCTCAGCATGATCACATTCATAGTTCAGACTCAAATTATATAATCTTTGTAGACTTAGGATAAATTAGAAATCAAAATATATCAAACTCTTCGTTGCACTGTTGTCTTCATTTTTAGAATCAATATAGTAACACTTAAGTAATTTATTACCTCATCCCAGTCCCTGTGGGATCGATACTTGGCTTACTTAAGCCACTTTACTACTTGTTTGAACACGTGCACTTGTGTGTAGTTATACACCCATATAACAAACGCTGAACAAGTTTTTGGCGCCGTTGCCGAGGACTGGAAATTGGTGAATTTTTCTTAAGTGTTAATTTACTATTTTTTTTTCTTAGTGTTGACAACTTGGTCTTAGCCTGTATTTTGCAGATATAATATCTGTTGAACACTGGCAAGGGACAAGGAGCTGGTGGACTCATATTTAGAGCCTGAAAGACTATTTCATCGTCAGCGTAGAGAAGCTCTAGAGAAAAAGCTGCAGTTGCTCAGACAAACAATCATGGAGCAACAACAGAATCCACCAGTAGTACGGGCAATGTTAGTGCCCGAGGAAGTAGCAGCTCGGCCGGTTTGCGAGGTGGAAATCCCACATGCTAACAATGTCACGTCTAGCATCCGCAAACCTGAGCCAGGAGGGAGGTTCGAGCTCAAACAAAACATGGTGCAATTGCTGCACACCAGCGGGCAGTTCACAGGTCTCCCTTATGCGGATCCATAGCAGCATCTCCAAAATTTTTTGGAGATAAGTGACACTTACATCCCCGCTGGAGTGTCATCAGATTATGTCAGGCTTACATTGTTCCCTTTTTCACTATTGGGAGAAGCCAAGAGGTGGTTGAAAGCTGAGCCACCAAATTCTATTACTACGTGGGATGATCTTGCAAGGAAATTCTTGATATGATTTTTTCCATCCAGTAAAATAGCAAGACTTAGAAGTCAAATTCTAAGTTTTAAACAGAGAGAGGGAGAGAATCTATATCAAGCTTGGGAGAGATTCAAGTCCATGTTGCGGGATTGTCCACATCATCATCAATCCAATGATGTGTTGGTGCACACTTTTATAGAGGGTTTGGAACCCCACACAAAAATCTTGCTAGACTCAGCAGCTGGGGGACAAGCATAGGAGAAAACTTATGAGGAGCTGTATACCTTGTTAAACCATATTTCGTAGGGCAATCCAGAGTGGAATGCTTATTCATCAAGAGGAGGAACAAGGAAAGCAGCAGGAGTTCTAGAAGTGGATGGTTTTACAGCTATTGTTGCACAAATAGCTGCTTTACAGAATCAACTCAACACCCACTTCAGTAACATGACAATGAACCAGCCTCAAGCCCCAGTGAATGTAGTGCAGCAGATTTGGTGTGAAGTGTGCGGGAGCAGTGAGCACTCAGCTGAGTGTTGTGGAGCAAATCCTGACTCGATGAACTTTGTGGGAAATGTACAGAGGAACAACCACCAACAGTATGGCAACAGCTACAACTCCAACTGGAGGAATCATCCGAATTTCTCGTGGAGTAGCAACGACCATCAAGGGCAAAGTTTGAGTCAGGGGGCACAGAGGAATCAAGGAGGGCATCAAATCTATCAGGCACAATATAGAAACAACAATGCACCTCCTCCACCACCATCACCCAACATTGAGGAGATGTTCAAGACGATGATAGCTAACCAAGCTCAATTGCAGGCTGACTATGTGAAATTGGCAGTCGAGGTGAAGAACAACCAGTTAACTACTAAGGCACTTGAATATCAATTTCGGTAATTTGCTGGAGCCCAAAATACCAGGCCTAGAGGAGGACTTCCGAGCGACACAGATCCCAATCCCAAGCAGGTGAAGGCGGTGACCACAAGGAGTGGTTTGCAGCTGAAAGAGGTGGAACCAGAAAGACCACCTCAACAATCGGGAGCAGCAGAAGTTAAGAGGTAGCAAAGTGATGAAAGGGGGAAGAAAAAGGAAGCTGAATCAGAAACCCCCCCCCCCCCCCGCCCGTTCCCTCAAAGATTAAAGAAACACAAGGACGAGGCGTGTTTCAAGAAATTCATGGAGGTGCTGAAACAGGTACATATTAACTTACCTCTTGTTGATGTTTTGCAGGGAGTGCCGAAATATGCAAAGTACATAAAGGACATCGTGGCAAACAAAATTCGGTTGACTGAGTATGCTACGGTAGCTCTCATGGAGGAGTGCACTTCTCGGATACAAAACTGACTGCCCACAAAGCTCAAAGATCCTGGGAGCTTTACTATACAAATTACAATTGGGCAGAGTATCCGAGCTCGCGGATTATGTGATTTGGGAGCGAGCATTAATTTGATGCTGTCATCGGTATTCAAGAAGTTGGGTTTAGGGAGTCCTAGACCAACAACAGTGATCTTGCAACTAGCGGATCGGTCCTTAGCCAGACCTGATGGCATTGTGGATGTGCTGGTGCAAGTGGGCTCCCTTATCTTCCCGATAGATTTCGTCGTGCTGGATTTTGAGCCAGACGCGGAAGTCCCATTTATTTTGGGATGTCCTTTCTTGGCGATCGAGAAAGCGCTAATTGATGTAGCTGCAGGGCAGCTAACTATGCGGGCACACGACAAGGTGGAAGTGTTCGATGTATATAAGGCCCCCAAGCTCCCGACTGTGTACGAGGAACTCTCGGTGATCAACGTGATTGATCGAGGTGATGATGCTCAGATAGTTGAATCACGAGAGTTAATGGGAAAACCACCGGAGAGATGTAAGCACTATTGGGGTGAGGACGGTGGTCGAGAGAAAACGTCCATCACCCTATAAGATGACTGAGCTGAATGACGTTAAGCCGCGACGGTAAACCAGGCGCTGCACGGGAGGCAACCCGTGAAATTTTTCTTTGTAAATTGTGAATAGATTTCTTTTTCTTTTTATTGATTAACAACAAAAATTTTTAGTTTTTATTTTTGTTTTTATTTTTATTTTGAGTGAAACCTATAATTCTAACCAATTTCTTGTCGTAAGATGAATTTCAGGTTGAACGGAGGATAAATGTGCAAGTGATCACAAAGGAAAATTCGAGGTATGAAAAATAATAAAAAGTGGAAAAACAGTGAGCTAGGGCGATGGCTCCGTGTCACGGAGGAGGGCCTCCGCGTTACCCTCCGTGACACGTTGAGGTGTAAATCTGGAATTTTAAAAAATTCTAGAACACCCTCGCAACAGCTCCGTGTCACGGAGGGCACGCTCTGCGTTACCCTCCGTGACACGTTGCAGTGTATATCGCGACGGGTCATACAGGGTCGCCGGGTGACCCGCGCAAATTTCCCACTTTTAAACCCCGATTCCCCCTCAATCTTCCTTATTTCTCACACACTCCGCGACCAACCTCCCTAAAACCCCTCCCCCCTCAACGTGACACGGACTTAGGCCAAGAATTTCATCGAGTTTTCTTCAATTCTTCGAATTCAAGGTATGTTCTTCAATTCCATCTCATTTCTTATTGATTTTCTTCGATATTGAACATGTGATATGAGATAAACTTGCCCTAAGTAGAAATTAAGCAAAAATTCAATTGAATTATTGTTGATGGATGTTCGGAGTATCATTGTGATTGCTTGAACTCGTCAATTGCATAATTTAATCGAATTTTTGATACAATCATAGCTAGGGCTTGCTTTTGAGTTTGAATTGGAACAATTTAGTGAACTAGTGAAATTTATGCTGGGTGGTACATGTTGAGTGAGATGAGTCGATGTGCTAACTGTTACTATGCTAAAAGACCGATGGATTCTCGGGTGAAGGAAATATTGGAATTTGCAAGAATTGGGTGAATTGTATAGGTTCATGTAGATAAATTCTTTTTGTTTTTGTTTCTTTGTTTCTCCTTGCTAAGTGCGATGGGATAAAATGTTATCGATGGTAATGATTGTGGTTAGCTGTACGAAGTCTGAGTAGTACATAGAATATATACCGTCGAATTCTCCAAATGCACTAAGCACATTTGTTATGTTTTGTTGGTTGTTTGTGTAAATAAGCATGATCTTGCCTTAATGTTGTAATTTTGGCTAAGGACTAAGTGTGGGGTAGCCTAGCTTAACCCAACCTTAGTTGAAGCAAATTTTAGTTGGCTTAACATTGATCTTGTCTATTTGGGTTGACAGGAAAAATGGCAAGCAGGCAGGACAAGGGAAAAGGCGCATCAACATCTGGCGCCGGCAGAAAAGAATTAGACTGGGCACAGCGGTCCAAGAAGCACCAGCGGTTCCACGCAGCCAACGCCGTCAATATGGAACCAGGTGGGTGACTGAGGAGGGGAAGAAGTGGTATGCAAAGCACAAGGAGAGCAAGTACTTCCCCGAGGAACACATAGCAAAGGAACCGTTGGCACAGGAGTTCCCCAGGATTGTCCAGAGGATCGAGGCAGCTGGGTTGAACTTCATTTTTGAAGAGCCCAAGGAATGCAATTTGCACTTTGATTCGGGAATTCTACACCAATTGGAACTCGACTCTCAGAAGTCACACCATCAAAATAAAGGGGCAAATAGTCACTTTTGAGCCCCACCACCTCAATGCTATCTTAGCGGCGCGGGACACAGATGACCACGTGCTTCGACAGCTGAATATCAGTCCACCATATGCGGACATCAGATGCACTTTGTGTGGAACCCGATCGACGGCTAGGTGGTGCAGACATAAGGAGAGAGGCTACCATAAGACGTTGCCCTACTCACAGATGAACAGGGAAGCCAGGATATGGCTTAAGATCGTGTGTTCCTGCCTAATCCCGGGGGTGCATATGACGGATGTAACCCGGGATCGTGTATGCTTGGTGTACGCCCTGATGAAAGGGCTGGAGATCAATGTGGGGGCGGTGATTATCTCCTCCATAAAGAGAGCTCGGTTGCATCAGGGGCACAAATACGGATTTGGTGGATTACTCACCACATTCCTGAGGGGCCTGGACATTGAGGAAGAGGCCCTTGACTATATCCCGCAGATGGAGCGGCAGGCCTTAGATGTCACCAAAACTAAGGCTCCCGACACCACCCATGGGCCAGTGCTTACACTAGCCGAGCGACATGCTCGGGATCATTAGTACATGGCTCGCATGTATGGGATGCAGATGCTCCAGCTACGGATAGGCGGGAGGCCGGCAACAGAGGAGGAGCTATGGCAGCTCGAGCTAGATACCCTTTTTGCGAAAATGCCAGGGCTCTATGCCGAGTGGGGCCAGCTTTTGTAGAGGCCACAGATGATGATGTCCCCACAGATGAGGAGACACGTTGTGAGGACTCCGATGTGGAGTCCGATGATGATGATGGGGGTGATTCAGACATAGGAGACGAAGCAGCAGCACTTGATGAAGAATTGGAGTATTTTGATTGATCAGGGAGTTCCACCACCAAATTTTTGTGCTATTTTAATTTCTGTGAACACAGGGATAGTGTTTGATATAAGTGTGGGGTGGGAGTAGTTAGGTGCTGGTTGTGTTGTTGTGTATGTTCTGTTCTGTTGTTGTGCTTGATGAAGACTTTTGTGACCCTGTGATTTATGATTGTGAAGTTGTTGTTCTGTATTGTAATTAAATGTGAAACTATTGTGTGCTGCTGAATATTTTGCTAGCTGATTTTGTACATATTTTTGTTTTTATCGAAATGATCGATATTTTTAAATTAATTTTTTTAAATTCTTGGGTTTCTCGGTGTTTGTTTTTGATTCTTTTACCGAGAATGGTCCCATTGAACCGAAGTCCTAGTTAGTGACCGTTCCCTATGATGGATGGATGACGACCGTCTTAAGGGAAATGTAGTCGTTAGGAGTAGATTTTTCATTTATTTTTCAGTTGTTTTCTTTTGTGGGTTGCATCCCAAAACCTGTTGTTACTTTATGGTTGCGGAATCCTGGTTGCGTGTCGTACATGATACTCAAAATGCAAAGGTGATTTGTATGAAAGCATGCAACTTTGTAAATATATTGAGATACCTAGGCCATAGAGTCGATTCAGTGTGATCGAGGCTTAATGTTTGAATTCTTGTAATTCGCTGATTGAAGAGTCTGTGAATACGTCTTGAATTGAGCATGTGCAATAAGTGTGAAGTGAGGTTTTGTTTATTCCATGCTATTGTGAAGTGTCTAGAACTTACCTGGTGTGTGTGCGAAACGAAATGAAGGAGGTGTATTGTAGGAAAGGATGTAGGCATTTCTTTGTGTTAACCGAAAGTTTCTCTGTTTCATTATTGCACCCACCTTGAATGTACACCCTAGTTAGCCCGTTGAGCCTTTAGCCTATTATTTTTTTCTTGTGTCAAAATGTGTAAACCGAGCTTTACCCCTTCTTTTCATTAGTCGTAAATTGATCCAAAAACTCTTAAGCGCTTAAGAAGAGAAAATAATTTTCCCAAAGTGTCAAAGAGTGAGAATGGTGAAAAGAAAAGAAAAGCAGAGTGATGAAAGGAAAGAAAAGGTTGAAGGTGCACTTGTTATAAATAAAATATAATGAAGGTGTCTGAATAATCTTTGTTATCGAGTCAAGTGTGCTTAATAAGATATGGGCCAAACTAAAGACAAATTTCAAGAAGGGGAGGATGAAGGAAGAAACAATGCCCATGAGTTTGATGGGATGTATTGAAAAGGCACTTAAGGATGCTAGTGGCTATTATTGGCTAGCCCAATATTTACTAGTTCCGTAGCTTACATTACAACCCGTTAAAGTCCTACGTGATCCTACACCACATTTCCTTATATTAGTGGAGTAATACACTAAAGGCAAGCTTATGGTTCATGACATGATGCATGTGAATTCTTTTGGGAGAGAGAGTGGAATTGTGTTTATATGCCCCTGCATGTAACCGTTAGAGTTCATGTGATTAAACAGGGGAAAATTCTCTTGCATTGTGAGGGCACATGCTTGATGAGAGATTAATTTTCATGGCGGATATCTTGATCAGCTGATTTGCATGAGTTTGTCAATATCGAGAGTCGATTCTTAAATCTAGGAGGTCTTGATGTGTTGAAGGTCATTGCATTGATAGGACCAAGCGTGTTTTCTTGATGATTTGTTGTGTTGAATAATCGGTATGACTGTAGCCTGAATTGTCGAACCAAAGTAGTCAGGATGGGGTGTAAATTGCATGAGGTGTAAGATTGTTCTTCGGGGACGAACAAGGACTTAAGTGTGGGGTAAGTGATCTTGGGCAAATTTATATGCCCAAGTGATACTCAAATGTGTCATTTTAACCTTGTTTATATATCAATGATTATACATTCTCATGTGATTTATAATAAAATGTGAATTTATACTAACCAACATGATTAGCGTTATTTTGCAGGTGAAATGTAATTTTGGGAAGCTAAAATGCATGTTGGGGAAGATCGGGGAATAACTCGGATGATTAGCAAAGGACAAAGCATTGGACGGCAAGAATTAAAGGGGCTCCGCGATGCAGCCGTGTCACGCTGCTATCGCGGAGGCCTTCTGCCTGGCTAGGGAATTTTTGGCCAAATTCCAGTGTGGGTGCGCGTTGGGGCTGTGGCACGTTGGCCTAGCCCCGCGTTGCACATCGTGCCACGTTGGGCTTTATTACCTGGACAGTCTATTTCCAGTGAGGCTCCGCGTCTGTGGCATGTCACGGAGGCAGTGCTCCGCGATGCACTTCGTGACACGTTGCTTGTTATTCCGGAAAAAATTCCCACTAGTATAAATAGAACACTTAGGTTCGTTTTTCATTATTCTGACTTGGTGGAGCAAGAACATGGGTTACAGGCAGTTGAGGGGACGAAATTATCAGGGTTTTTCTCTATCTCCTTCTTGTTTAATTCAATTGCTTGTATGTTTAACACTCATTTAACGATGTTTAATCCACAAATGAGTGGCTAATTCCTCTTCTTGCTGAGGTTAAGAACAATTGTATTGAAATGTGATTGTTGATCAATTTAGTTTTTCATCTTTTCTTCCATGGTTGTTCTATTGATTCTTGTTCTTACTGCATTAATGTGTGGCCTATATTAATGTACATCTAAAAAGTCCAGTTTCAATCGAGAGAGCAAGAAATTGGAAAGTTGTGAATCAATAGGATATGATCTTTTCTTGGTTTGGGAAAATTGATAATTGATTTACCTTCAGGATAGAAATATACCTGAAGGTCGTATTAGTCAATTAAGGAACCGGTTTTGTATGGCTAGAACATGAATTTCGTTTAATCACAGAAATGTAGGTGGACGGTTCATGATTCTTAAGTTGGGTTAAATACGAGAGTTTTAATCCATTGGCAATAGTTCTTGACTAGCAACCGGAGGAAAAGTTAACCAAATTATATCGATAATTTATCTCCTTACATGTTCATTTAACCTCAGCATGCTCACATTCATAATTTAGACTCAAATTATATAATCTTTGTAGACTTAGGATAAAATTAGAAATCAAAATATATCAAACTCTTCATTGCACTATTGTCTTCATTTTTAGAATCAATATAGTAACACTTAAGTAATTTGTTACCTCATCCCAGTCCCGGTGGGATCGATACTTGGCTTACTTAAGCCACTTTACTACTTGTTCGACCACGTGCACTTGCGTGTAGTTATACACCCATATAACAAACGCCGAACAGTAGGGACCAACATAGTAGGGACTGAGTTTTCCTTTCTTTCCGAACTGCATGACTCCCTTCATGGGAGATACCTTCAGAAATACCCAATCGTCCACCTCGAACTTCAACTCTCTCCTCCTCACATCAGTATATGAATTTTGACAACTCTGAGTGGTTTTTAGCCTATCTCTTATCAACTGAAACTTCACCATAGCTTCATGAACCGAATATGGCCCTATCATAACTCCCTCACCAACCTCAAACCATTTGATGGGCGATCTATATCTCTGTCCATAGGGAGCCTCGAACAGTGCCATTTGGATACTAGAGTGATAGTTGTTATTGTAAGCAAACTCCATCAGGGGAAATTGATCATCCCAACTAACGTTAAAGTCCATCACGCAAGCTCTCAACATGTCTTCGAGAGTTTGGATTGTCCGCTCGACCTGACCATCCATTTGCTGATGAAATGTTGTGCTGAGTTTAACCTGAGTCCCAAGCCCTTTTTGAAAAGACTGCCAAAATTGAGAGGTAAATTGAGTACCTTGTTCTGAAATAATGGACAAGGGAACTCCATGTAATTGAACCAACTCTCGGATATACAATTTGGCATAATCATCCACTGAATCTATGGTTTTCACCGATAGGAAATGTACAACTTTGATCAACCTGTCTACCACCACCCAAATGGAATCATATTGTCAGTGAGTACGAGGTAGGCCTGTGATGAAATCCATATCAATTTCTTCCCACTTCCAAATAGGAATGCTGATATCCTGAAGTACTCCTCCCGACCTTTTATGCTCAACCTTTACTTGCTGACAGTTTGGGCACCTGGCTACGAATTCTGCAATACCCTTCTTCATGCCATCCCACCAATAGATTTCTCATAAATCACGATACATCTTGGTGGCACCCATATGGATAGAATACCTTGATCCATGTGCCTCATGCAATATTCGGCCCCTGAAATTATCAATATCTGGAACACATAAATGACCTTGGTACCGCAGCACACCATCTCCCTCTTGGGAGAAGACCTCCACCTTCTGACTTCGAACGGCTTCTTTCATGTTTACCGAAATCAGATCCTCATCTTGTATAGCTTTCACATCAGTACCAAGGACGCTTCTGGTCCATTTTGCACAATAACACTGCCATCAGTCGAGTCGACCAATATAACTCCCAACCTTCCAAGTCGATGGACATCTCTCACCAGCTCCTTCTTTCCCTCATCCACATGGGACACACTCTCCATAGAGAGCCTACTAAGTGTGTCCGCTACCACATTAGCCTTACCCGGATGGTAAAGGACACTAATATAATAGTCCTTGAGTAGCTCCAACCACCTCCTTTGCCAAAGATTGAGATCTTTCTGTGTGAACACATATTGCAAGCTCTTGTGGTCTGGGAACACATCCACATAGACCCCATACAATTAATGTCCCCATCTATTCAATGCGAATACTGCTGTGGACAACTCAAGATTGTGGTTCGGGTAATTCTTCTCATGGACTTTTCACTGTCTGGAGGCATATGCTATTACTTTCCCTGGATGCATCAATACACACCCGAGTCTGATCCTCAAAGCATCACAATACACCACAAAACAATCCGTACACTTGGGTAGGGTCAACATCGGTGTGGTAGTGAGTCGAGTATTCAATTCTTGGAATCTCTTCTCATAAGCCTTCGACCTTTGAAACTTCACCTTTTTCTGAGTCAACTTGTCAAAGGTGCTGCAATCGATGAAAGACCCTCAACAAATCTCTGGAAGTAGCCAGCTAAACCTAAGAAACTCCGAATATCTGAAGGATTCACCAGTCTAGGACAATTCTTCACTGCCTCGATTTTCTGAGAATCTACCTTTATGCCTTCGCTTGAAACCACATTGCCCAAAAATGCTACCGAGTTCAACTTGCTGAACTTTGCATACAATTGGCGTTCCTTGAGAGTCTGAAGCACTCTCGCAAATGAGCAGCATGCTCCTCCTTGCTCTGAGAGTATATGAGGATGTCATCAATGAACACAATCATGAACATGTCCAAATACGACTTGAACACCCTATTCATCAGGTCCATAAAAGCTGTTGGAGCATTGGTTAGTCCAAAAGATATAATTACAAACACATAATGGCTATACCACGTCCTGAAGGCTGTCTTCGGGATATCACTCTCCCGAACTCGAAGCTGATGATACCTGAACCTAACATCTATCTTTGAGAAAAAGTTGGCACTCTGAAGTTGGTCAAACAATCATCGATCCTGGGCAAAGGATACCTATTCTTAACGGTTACTTTATTCAATTGTTGATAGTTAATGCACATCCGAAGCGAACCATCATTCTTCCGGATAAATAACACTGGTGCACCCCATGGAGACTTGCTCAGTCTGATAAAGCCCTTATCTAATAGGTCCTTCAACTGATTCTTCAACTCTTTTAGCTCAGTTGGAGCCATCCTGTAAGTAGGGATAGATATAGGTTGCATATCGGGTAGAAGGTCAATACCAAAATCAATCTCTCGCTCGAGAGGAACACCTGGCAAATCATTTGGAAAGACCTCTAGATATTCACGCACCACCGAAACTGACTGGATAGTCGGGGTCTCAGACTCAAAACCCTTAAACCTGACTAGATGGTACATGCAACCCTTAGATATCATCTTCCAGGCCTTAAGATATGAAATAAATTGACCTGCTGGTACAGTCGAACTACCTTCCACTCCAAAATTGATTCACCCGAAAAACAAAATTCCACCACACGAGTTCTAAAATTTACAGAAGCATAGCATACATACAACCAATCCATGTTATGAATAGTATCAAAGTCAGTCATGGATAACTCTAAAAGGTCTACGGAGGTGACTTTATACAAGATAGTGACCGGACATCCTTTATACACCCGCCTAGCTACAACCGAGTCACCGATAGGAGTAGAAATCGAAAATGGTTCTGACAGAGTCTTAGAACTAACTCCAAAGCTACTAGCAATGTAAGGGATCACAAAAGACAAGGTAGCTCCTGCATCTAGCATGGCATAAAAATCAATATGAAAAACACAAAAGACAAGGTAGCTCCCTGATCTAGCAAGGCATAAAAATCAATATAAAAAACACGCAATATACTAGTGACCACATCCGGGAGACGTCCTTCTCCTGACGGGGTGCTAAAGCATAAAACTTGTTTTGACACTGAACACCAGCTAAATTGGTCGAGGCACCCTGCTGAGGTGGATGTGCTACTAGAGAGGCAGAACTGGCTGCTGGCACACGGGCTCCACCGACCCCTGATCTAGATGAAGGGCAATCCCTGAGTCTATGTTCGAGTTTGCCACACTCGAAATAAGCATTTGAGCTGACTAGGCACCCCTCGGGGTGATTCTTGCCGCACTTCACACAAGCTGGGAAACTGCGCTCCACCTTTATGCTACCCTGGCTTCTCAAATCTGAAGCCCTGCTCTTCTGATCCCCTCTGAATCTAGATGGTGTGCTAGCCGATGATAGGGCTGGAACAATAGACATTTGTTGGGGCTGCTAACGCTGTCTACCCCCTAACCTAAGAAGTACCACAATTGTCAGTCCTGGCCCTCTTGTCCTCTCTCTACCTCCGATATACGACTCCATCTGCTGAGCATGTAACACAATATGGGAAAAATCTGTATCTCAATGCAACATGGCGATCCTACAATCCTTATCCAAGTAGTCTGCCACCCCGTGCACAAATCGACTCACTCGATTCCTCTAGTTTGCCACAAACTCTGGTGCATATTTAGATAGTCGAGTGAACTCCAATACATATTCCTGAACCAACATGTCACCCTGCTTCAAGTTAACAAACTCGGCTGCCTTTTGCTCCCTCATCTCCCGAGGGAAGAATCGATCCAAGACTGTTGTGTGGAACTCTTCCCAATCGATAGCCCACTGCCCTAGCATCACTCCACTGTTTGTACCATATGTGAGCCACCTCCTTTAGCTGATAGGAGGCCAAATCAACAAAATCTCCATTGTTCATCCCCATAACCTAGGTGATCTTTAGAATCTCCTCGATGAAATCATGCGGATCCTCATCCACCTTGGACCCAAGGAACTTTGAAGGGTTCATCCTCAAGAAGTCTGTATGTGCCATTCCATGGAATATGTGCAACAGTTTGCTGGTTGACCTAAGCGGTCAAGGTCTACGCCAACATTTGGATAGCCACCCAAAACTCAGCATAGGCAGTTAGCTCTGGTGCCTGGGGCTCCTGAATAGGTGGGGCCTGCTGATGCCTATGATCATTGCCATCTTCGTGGCCTTCACGTTCCCATTTTTCTTGTCGTTTATCCTTCTGGGAGCCATGATTCTGCAATTGCGAATAGCACGAGTTAGAAGGATAGAAAGACTTCTCATCGCATGACATGGATCATGAAAGAAGGGAACATCTCATAAACGTCTCGTAGCCTCTTTGTCATAGGTGTGGCGTGCTTCACACCCATGAAAATAACTCTATATAACGCGGCTTTTGGACACCCTAGGACATCTCAAACCTATTGCTCTGATACCAAGTTTATTTCGACCGAATATAGACCCAAATCATAAACACAGGACAAGGAACCCAGAGAGGCCCTAAGTCGACCCATGATATAAGCATACATCTAACTTCATTCACATTAAGAGGAAGACTAATCATAAAACATAGCGGAAATGTAAACATGACATAGCATATCATGGCATACGAAATCACTAGACATACACAAGCTGAGTACTACACTCTGTCTGAAAGCCTCTACCACATACGATGGGTTGATGGAACAACACCTCCAACTAACCTGGACAAGTACTGAAACATGAAATAGCATGAATTCTATCAAAAGGCCCTCAGAACATGAGGACTCACTAATAAGCTGAATGTATACTCTAAAACGATCTAGGTATGAGGACGAGCCTAAGAGCCGGAACTTGTATCATAAGACGATACAGCATAGAAAGTATGCGATCAGTTCATGGAATGTACCGAGTATGCAATATAAGCAAAACAGACATTTAAATATATAAAACTCATAAATGATCATAAAATTAGGAAAACATGCTCATATCATAAATCCCATAACGTAACATTAGGTTCAAGGTTTTCAAAACATTCATAATTCGAACGTAGTCATAATCAAAAGAGAAAAGCTTATTGAACATGACTTGATCCAACACACGTAATCATAAATAGGAATAAATCATGAGGAACAGTGGGAGACTTAGCTTAACCAGCATACCACATATGAGCATATATGGAGCCCGACTTGTAAACCTTGTCGGGAGGACGTTCGTACCTTGCCAAAGGTAGAACCATGAAAGTGTGATGTAACCATTAAGAGGGCCATTTGGGCTTGGGACATTCACAAAGGAGGTCCCAACATACCTACGATGGCACATAGTTTATGAGATCCGGGGCAGAACCTGGGCCCCGAATCTACTCGATGTTCGATACTACTCCGAAAACATATATAGTGCTCATAGTATAACATGCGTGAGTTTATGGGCTGGTTAGATCATAATAATCATAAACATACTTGTAAATACGTCAACTAACCATGAATCAAGGCCCGTGAGTCGGCCAAAACTAAATTCATGAGTAATAAGTTTCATACATACTTGTAGATCATGCATATAGCTTGAAAATCATCAAACCATGATGGGTAATTTAATAAATTCATGTTTCAGATCATAAATCATGCTAGGTTTATAAATATCAACAATTAAAGAGTAGATAATAAATCAATTCATCATAGACCATGCATAATTAGGATTAATTTGGTAGAAATTGAAATCAATGAATTTATAATCGAAAGTAATTGTAAAATATGATCAAAATCCATAAAATATGATATAATTCATAATTCATAAAGCCCATTAGCAATTCATTAGTTTTTCACAAAATTGAACTCAAAACCCCATAAGATTTTTGATAAATTTTTATGAATTAATAGAGAATGATCTTGGGTGTGAACATAAACACCCTTTTTGTAACCTTACATACCTGATGGAGGCTGAATCTTACCCTCCCTTGAATGCCTAAAAGAAATCAAAGAAGAAAACCTTGAATCACCCAATGATCACCTCTCTATCTCTCTTTTATTTTCTTGCATGCATGAATGAAGACTTTAGGGCAGTATCCCTCTTGAAAACCCACTTTTCATAGGCTAAAACGACGTATTTTAGTCTTTAGGAACTTAGGAATTACGAAAAGCACCTTACCAAATTTGCAGAAAATAACAGCCAGGAGGTCCTAACGGACGACCTGACGACTCGTGGTCCAGGGAAATGACTCATTACTTAGCTCGTCCAGTTCACTGCCTTGTCTATTCTCCTGGGCTCGTAATGGGTCACTTCACGACTCATTAGGTGTGACCACGACTCATGGTCACTAGTCATTGAGTACACTGCCTTACTTCTTCATTTCTCACTCACCTCTTATAATACCCTAGAAGTGCCTACGAGTAGACCAAGGAGTTAAAAGTTGAAAACTGCTGAAACTGAAAAAAAAATATTTCAGGCACAGGACGAGTCATGGGATGACTCGTGAGAACAACCCACGAGTAATTAGGTGACTCGTGGGGGAGACCAGTGAGGAGTTGAGAATTTTGGAGAAAGGGTTCACTACGGGTGTGGCAACAACTCGTGGTCAACCCCCATAAGTCTTTAGGTCAACCGTGGGGTGAGAGGGAAGAAGAGAAGGGAGAAAGCGGTGTACTTCATGATTGGTGACCACGAGTCATGGTCACCGCGAATGAGTCATGGTATTAATCGTTATGAGCCCAAAAGACAAGGCCTGGCAGTGCACCTGACGAGCGAGAGAACTAATAATTTTCCCCAGTGAGGATTCATCAGGTTGTCCGTTAGGACCACCTGGTAGTAATTTCCTGTGAATATAGAAAGGGACTTTCATAATTCCTAAGTTCCTAAAGCCTATACTACGTCGTTTAAGGCTTGTTTTAGTGGGTTTTAAGAGGGGGAAACCTATTCTAAGTTATTCCTTCCATGCATGCAAGTTTGAGAGGTTGAAGAGGTGATCTAGAGCAATTCTTCAAGGTTTTCATTCAAATTCTTGTGCATTCAGAGAAGTGGTAGAATCAATCGCTTCCAGGTATGTAGGGTTATGAGTGGAAGTTTCCTTCTACACCCATGTCCATGTTCTATCTAAACATGAGAAATTCCTATGATCAAGTATGGGGTTTTTACTAAAATGCATGAATCTTCAATTTATTTACATGGGTATGAATTGATTATGATTTTATTGTTGACTGTGAAGCATGGGCTGATTTTATAGTGATTTTAATTAAAATTATGTTTCTAGTCTTATGATTGTTTAAGCCCGTTGATCATATGATCATGAAAAGTGAGATTTGTGAAGTAAATGTGAAAATGATGAGATATTATGATGAAAAGAATGAGTTGAAGCTACCCATGTATATAATGATGATTTCGATAAGAATTGAGTATTTCTAAGTATGATAAAGCTTTGGAAAATGCCCACATGTTAAGATTAAATGATGATTTTCCTGATCTAAGCTTACTACATTGTTTTGGAGCGAAGACTCCCAAATTTTACATTCTAGCTTGTGTATGTTTTGAGATAAGTATTAATATGCATAGATTACCAAATGGATTTGGCAAAGAATCTATTCTGGCGCTGACCGCCAGTTGTGCTAGTAGATCTCCCTAATATGCTGAACGTGTGGGAGGGGCTGCTGAACTAGAAGCTGGGCCTCAGCCCCCAACTTGATCCTGCCTCGCAGCTGGACAATCTCAAAGCATGTGTTCGGGCTTCCCACACCTGAAACAAACACCTGAACCTGCCAAGAACTGGCTTGCATGCCCCCGACCACATCTGGGACAAGCTGGGATGCTAGAATCTGTGGGTCTGCTGCTCTAACCCCTTGAGCCTGATGCTCGCCCTCTCTGATCATTTCTAGGCTTGGATGGCATACTCAGTGTAGAAGATGTTGGGGCTGATGATCTTTGGTGAGTTTTCGTCGGTGCCCACCACCGGTCCTCTGTTGAGGGAATCTGCGCTCCTCGGTCCTGGCCCTCTTGGCCTCCCTCTCTCTCAAATGTGTTGCCTCCATCTGCTTGGCAAACAACACTATGCGAGGGAAGTCCATATCTTGGTGAAGCATGGAAGTCCTGCAATATTTATCCAAATAACCTTCTATCCCATGGACGAATCTACTCACTCGCATCCTTTGATTGGCAACCAACTCTGGGGCATATTTCGATAGGCGAGTGAACTCAAGGTCATACTCTTGTACAGTCATTCTCCCTTGCTTCAAATTCACGAACTCAATTGTTTTCAACTCCCTCATCTCTCGAGGGAAGAACCAATCTAGAATGCAACCTGGAACTCTTCCTAAGTGACCGAACCTGCTCCTACAACCCTACTATCCTTCCATTGGTGAAACTAGATATGTGCAACCCCTTTTAGCTGATAAGCGGCCAACTCAGTGCACTCAACCCCATTCACCCCAAGACTTGGGGGATCTTGATAATCTCATCAACAAACTCATGTGGGTCCTCATCCACCTTGGATACAAGGAACTTCGGTGGATTCATCCTCAAGAAGTCTCTGACTCGAGCTGCCGCTGCGTTGCCATTTTGTAGAACATGCACAACGGCCTGCTGATTGAATTGAGCAGTCAAGGCCTGCACAAGCATCTGAGTAACGGCCCGAAACTCAGTATAGGCAGCTGGCTCCGGTGCTTGGGGCTCCTGAACTAGTGGGGCTGGCTGATGCCCATAACCATTTCCATCCTCGTGGCCTTCACCACCTCCATTCCTCCTTCCATTTATTCTTCGAGGATCCATAATTCTTCAATCGCGAATAGCATGAATTAGAAGGATACAAATACTTTTCATCGCACAACATAGATCATGAAAGAAGGGAACATTTCCTAAACTTCTCATAGCCTCTTCATCATAAGTGTGGCGCGCTTCACACCGATGAAAAAGACTCTACTTAATGCGGCTTTCAGACACCCTAGGACACCTCAAACCTATTGCTCTGATACCAAGTTTTTCACGACCCGAACGGAGGCCCGGATCACGACTGGACATGGAGCCCCTAGAGACCCCAAGTTGACCCATGGCATAAGTATACATCTAAGTCAACCAAGAACTGAATAACCATCAATACCATCATTGCGGAATTCATACTTAAATATAACATATGAATATAAAATCTGAAGTTGAATGCATACATAGGTCTTAATAGACTCTAAACATAACAAGTTGATGGGACAAGAGCCCAACTAACTCAACAAGCTGAACACTGAAATACATAAGAAAATAGATAGTCTGGTCCTCAGAGGATGAGGACTCACCAACAAGAAGACGTTAACTCTATTAAGCTGACTAAGAGCGGGGCTGAACCTGAGAGCCGGGTCTTATATCATGAAACGGTACAACATAGAAAGTATACGGTTGGTATGTGGACTATACAGAGTATGCAGGGTAAGTAAAACTGATAAAGTAAGTAAAATCACTTTAAGACAATGCAGTAGTTAAAACATAAACATCATTAATTGAGGGTAGGTCTTGCATGCATTCTTTCTAAAATCATGATCTTTTCATAACATGTCAATACATACTTTATAACATCAAACTGACTCGAATGACTCAAAGATAAAATATGACATTTATAGAAAAGCTGAACATTGAGTCAAACCTTGCTTATAGAACATGCATATTTAAAATAAAAACCATGAGTAATGAATATGCAAATCTGAATCATATAGACGATGGGAGACTCATCACTTAATCGACATACCACGATAGAGCTTACGTGGTCCCGACTATTATACTCAAGTGGGAAAAGCCATCCAAAACCTTGTCAAGGCTAAGGACACTACCATGATATCGATATCAAGCTCATGGGCCATTAGGGCCGGGGATAGCTCACAAGGGAGGTCCCAATGATATAATAGTATCAATCTATGTTGGCGTGTAGTTCTGGGGCATAGGGTGATCGACCCTTAGCCCGCTCAATGCTAGAATCTTATCCCAAAAACATGCAATGATCTACATCGTATATAACGAAGCTCAACATCATCTATTAACGAAGCTCAATGATCAATACATCTCAATATGCTTTGCTAGATTCGAAGGCCACCTTGTCTTTTATGACACCTTATATGGCTAGTAGCTTCGGAGTCTGTCCCAATATCTTTTCAAAACCCTTCTCAGTTTTCACTCCACTAGGTGACTCAGTTATAGCTATAGGTGTATAGAGGTTTCCCAGTATTAGTCCTTCATAAGGTCACCTCAGCAGTTTTGATAGAGTTAGCCATGACCAATTTCGATGTTATTCTCAGCATGGATTAGCTATTTGTATGCTATGCTTCAGTTAATTGTACAATCGGGTAATAGAGTTCTGATTTTCAAGTGAGTCGGTCTTAGAATGGAAGGGTAGTTCAGTTGTGCCTGTAGGTCAATTCATTTCCTCCTTAAGGCCAGGAAGATGATTTCTTAAGGGTTTTATACACCATCTAGTTAGGGTTAAAGATGTTGAATCCGAAGTCCCAACTCTCCAGTTAGTTCCAGTAGTACGTGAGTATCCAGAGGTCTTTCCTGATGATTTTTCAGGTGTTCCTCCCGAGCGGGAGATTGATTTCGATATTTATCTTCTTCCCAACATGTAGCCTATATCTATTCCTCCCTATTGAATCGCTCCAGCTGGAGCTAAAAGAGTTAAAGTATCAGTTGAAGGACATGTTATACAAGGCCTTTATCAGGCCCAATAATTCTCCATAGTGTGCACCAGTGTTATTTGTCTGAAAGAAGGATGGTTCGCTTCGGATGTGCATTGACTATCGGCAGTTAAACAAGGTTACGGTTAAGAACAGGTATCCTTTACCCAATATAGATGATTTGTTTTACCAACGTCAGGGTGCCAAGTGTTTCTCCAAGATTGATCTCAGGTCCAGTTATCATCAGCTCAGAGTTTGAGAGAGTGACATCCCGAAGATCATTTTCAGGACTCGATATGGTCATTACAAATTTGTTGTTCTGTCTTTTGGACTAATCAATGGGCATCTTTTATGAATCTAATGAGCAGGGTGTTCAAGCAATATCTAGACATGTTTGTGATTGTCTTCATTGGTGAAATCGTTATATACTCTCGGAGCAACGAGGAGCATGCTGCTCACTTTAGAGTACTGCTTCAGACCCTCAAGGATCATCAATTGTATGCAAAGTTCAGCAAGTGTGAGTTATAGTTGGACTCCATCGCATTTTTGGTCCATGTGGTATCGGGTGAGGGCATAAAGGTAGATTCTCAGAAAATCGAGGCGGTGTAAAATTGGCCTAGACCGGTGAATCCTTTGAATATTTGAAGTTTCTTGGGTTTAGATGGCTACTATTAGAGGTTTTCTAAGGGATTCTCATCTATTACAGCACCTTTGGCCAAGTTGACTCAGAAGAAGGTAAAGTTCAAATGGTCAGAGGCTTATGAGAAAAGCTTCCAAGAGTTAAAGACTCGACTCACTTCAACACCAGTGTTGACCCTACCCGAGGGTACCGATAGTTTTGTGGTATATTGTGATTCTTCAGAATCGGACTCAGGTGTGTTTGACGTAGCAAGGAAAGGTGATAACTTATGCCTCTAGACAGTTGAAGGTCCATGAGAAGAATTACCCGACCCTTGATCTTGAGTTGGCTGCGGTGGTGTTCGCATTGAAGATATGGCGGAATTACTTGTATGGGGTCCATGTGGATGTGTTTATAGACCACAAGAGCTTGCAATATGTGTTCACGCATAAAGATCTCAATCTACAACAAAGGAGGTTGTTGGAGCTACTCAAGGACTATGATATAAGTGTTCTTTACCATCCGAGGAAGGCTAATGTGGTAGAGGACACACTTAGTAGGTTCTCTATGGAGAGTGTGTCCCATGTGTATGAGGGAAAGAAGGAATTGGTGAGAGATGTCCATCGACTTGCAAGGTTGGGAGTTAGATTAATCGACTCGACCGATGGTGGTGGTGTTGTGCAAAATGGATCAGAATTGTCCTTGGTGACTAATGTAAAAGCTAGACAAGTTGAGGATCCGATGTTGGTAAAGCTGAAGGAATCCATTCGAAGTCAGAAGGTGGAGGTCTTCTCCCAAGGAGGAGATGGGGTGCTGCGGTACCAGGGCCATCTATGTGTTCCAGATGTTGATAATTTGAGGGAGCAGATATTTCATGAGGCACATGGGTCCATGTATTCTATCCATATGGGTGCCACCAAGATGTATCATGATTTGCGGGAAATATATTGGTGGAATGGCATAAAAGAAGGATATTGCAGAATTCGTAGCCAAGTGCCCGAATTGTCAGCAAGTGAAAGTCAAGCATCAAAGGCCGAGAGGCGTAATTCAGGATATTAGCATTCCTACTTGGAAGAGGGAAGAGATTAATATGGATTTCATTACAGTCTTACCTGATACTCATCGACACTATGATTCTATTTGGGTGGTGGTAGACAGGTTGACCAAGACTGTAAATTTTCTAACGGTCAAAACCATGGATTCAGCGGATGATTATGCCAAACTGTATATTCGGGAGTTGGATGGATTGCATGGAGTGCCGTTGTCTATTATTTCAGACCGAGGTACCCAGTTTACCTCTCAGTTTTGGCGGTCTTTTCAAAAAGGGCTTGGGACTCAAGTTAAACTCAGTACAACATTTTATCCGCAAACAGATGGTCAGGCGGAGAGGAAAAATCAAACTTCCGAAGATATGTTGAGAGCTTTCGTGATGGAATTTAAAGGTAGTTGGGATGATCACTTGCCCTTGATCGAGTTTGCTTACAATAACAACTATCAGTCCAGTATCCAAATGACACCGTTCGAGGCTCTCTATGGGTGGAGATGTAGATCGCCCATCGGATGGTTTGAGATTGGTGAGGCAGCTATGATAGGGCCAAATTCGGTTCATGAGGCTATGGTGAATGTTCAATTGATAAGGGACATGTTGAAAACTGCTCAAGGTCATCAAAAGTCATATGCTGATGTGAGGAGGAGAGAGTTGGATTTCAAGGTGGACGATTGGGTATTTCTGAAAGCATCTCCCATGAAGGGAGTCATGCAGTTCAAAAATAAAGGAAAACTCATTCCCCGCTATGTTGGTCCCTATCGGGTTATGAGGAGAGTTGGTAAGGTGGCATATGAATTCGACTTGCCCTAAGAGTTATCTTCTGTACATCCCGTGTATCATGTATCACTTTTGAAGAAATGTTTAGGAGATCCAGCTTTAGTAGTTTCGGCAGACAGTGTTGGTGTAAAGGATAGCCTTAGCTATGAGGAAATTCCGGTGGAAATACTAGATCGACAGGTTCGAAAGTTACGGAATAAAGAAGTAGATTCAGTGAAAGTATTATGGAGGAATTAGCATGTTGAAGGAGCTACGTGGGAAGCCGAAGCGGATATGATGGCTAAATACCCACACTTATTCTCTACCGGCTCGATGTTAGCTTGAGGTATCAGTTTTGCTCTATGACTCTATTTAGTTTCATATTTAGTTCATGCCTACAAGTTTATTTTATGTATATGGGTGTGTATGTGATTTGCAAATTTAGTTCAGTTGTATATTCTGAATGGGAGGTAGTCATCCCGTTAGTTTTTGGTTTAATTGATCAATAATTGCATATGATAATTGCATGTTTTTGTTTTCTAATTGGTTCCAACATTCGAGGACGAATGTTCCCAAGGGGGAGATATTGTAATACGCCGGAAGTGCCTAGGAGTAGACCCGAGAGTTAAAAGTTGAAAACTGCTGAAACTGAAAAAAAATGTTGTAGGCAAAGGATGAGTCGTGGGACGAATCGTGATGACAACCCACGAGTCGTCAGGTGACTCGTGGGAGAGACCAGTGAGGAGTTGGGAAGTTTGGAGAAAAGGGTCCCCGCGGGCATGGCAATGACTCGTGGTCAGCCCCCACAAGTCGTTAGGTCAGCCGTGAGGTGAGGGGGAAGAGAAGATAAGGGAGAAAGCAGTGTACTTCACAACTATCATGGTCACCCCTCACGAGTCGTGGTATTAATCGGTATGAACCTAGAAAACAAGGCCAGGCAGTGCACCTGACAAGCGAGGGAACGAATTGTTTGCCCTAGTGACGAGTCGTTAGGTCGTCCATTAGGACCACCTGGCAATAATTTCCTGCGAATTTAGAAAGGACCTTTTCATAATTCCTAAGTTCCTAAAGCCTATACTACATTGTCTAAGGCTCATTTTAGTGGGTTTTAAGAGGGAAAAATCTATTCTAAGTTATTCCTTCCGTGGATGCAGTCTTTAGAGGTTGAAGAGGTGATCTAGAGAAATTTCTTCAAGGTTTTCATTCAAATTCTTCTTGGACATTCATAGAAGTGGTAGAATCAATCCCTTCCAGGTATGTAGGGTTATGAGTGGAAGTTTCCTTCCATCCCCATGCCCAAGTTCTACCTAAACATGAGAAATTCATATGATCAAGTATGGGGTTTTTACCCAAATGCATGAATCATCAATTTATTTACATGGATATGAATTGATTATGATTTTATTGTTGAATTGTGAAGCATGGGCTGATTTTATAGTGATTTCAATAATATTATGTTTCTAGTGTTGTGAATGTTTAAGCCCATTAATCATATGATCATGAAAAGTGAGATTTGTGAAGTAAATGTGAAAATGATGAGATATTATGATGAAAAGCATGATTTGAAGCCCCATGTCTATAATGATGATTTTGATGAGGATTGAGTATTTCTAAGTATGATAAAGCTTTGGGAAATGCCCACATGTTGGGTTTAAATGATGATTTCTCGGACTAAGCTTACCACATTGTTTTGGAGCGAAGACTCCCAAATTTTACATTCTATCTTGTGGTATGTTTTGAGTTAAGTCTTACTATGCATAGCTTACCACATGGATTTGGAGTAAGGGCTCCCAAGTATGTTTTCAGCTTGTGGTATGTTTTGAACTAAAGCTTCTCATATGCATGATTTTGTATTTGAGATGTATTGATCATTGAGCTTCATCAATAGACGATGTTGAGCTTCGTTATATACGATGTAGAGCATTGTATGTTTTTGGGAGAAGAGTCTAGCACTGAGCGGGCTAAGGGTCGATCACCCTATGCTCCAGAACTACGTGCCAACGTAGGTTGATACTATTATATTATTAGGACCTCTCTTGTGAGCTATCCCTAACCCTAATGGCCCACGAGCTTGATATTGATATCATGGTAGCGTCCTTAGCCCTGGCAATGTTTTGGACGGCTCCACCCACTTGAGTGTAATAGTTGGGACCACGTAAGCTCTATCATGGTATGTCGGTTAAGTGACGAGCCTGCCATTGTCTATATGATTCAGATTTGCATATTCCTTACTCATGGTTATTATTTTATACTTGCATGTTCTAAAAGCAAGATTTGACTCAACGTTCAGCTTTTCTATAAATGTTATATTTCAAATTTGAGTCATTCGATTCAGTTTAATGTTATAAAGTATGTATTGGCATGTTATGAAAAGATCATGATTTCATAAAGAATGCATGCACGCCCTACTCTCAGTTAATATTTTTTATGTTTTAACTACTGCATTGTCTTAAAGTGATTTTACTTACTTTAGCAGTTTTACTTACCTTGCATACTCGGTACATTCCACGTACTGACCGCATACTTTCTATGCTGTATTGTTTTATGATACAGGACCCAGCTCTCAGGTTCAGCCCTACTCTTAGTCACCTTATTGGAGTTAACGTCTGCTTGTTGGTGATTCCTCATCTTTCGAGGACCAGACTATCTATCTTTTCTTTATGTATTTCAGTTTTTCGCTTGTTGAGTTAGTTGGGATCTTGTCCGATCAACTTGTCATGTTTAGAGGCTATTCAGACATATGTATTTATTCAGCTTTGGATTTTATATTCGTATGTTATATTTAAGTAAGACTTCCTCTATGATGGTATTGATGGTTATTTAGTTCCTGGTTGAGTTAGATGTATGCTTATGCCATGTGTCGACTTGAGGTCTCTCGGGGCTCCTTGTCCCGTGTCACAATCTGGACTTCCATTCGGGTCATGACACCTCTGCTCACAACTCTCCCCATGACTAGTTACTTCCTCTAACGAGTCGTGGTCAGCTTCCGTTAAGTACCCTGCCAACCCAATTTCCTTAGCTCATTTCCCTTGACCACGGCTGACTCCACGAGTTGTGAGGACTGACCATGACTCATGGTCAAGCCCGTGGTGACTTAAATTTTCCATCATCCAACTTTTTCCCAGTCCTTCACCATGAGTCACCCTACAACTCATGGTCCATCCTCACAGGTCACAGAATGACTCGTACTGTGACCTGGTGCAAAAATTTCAGTTTCCCCATTTGAGCTCCCAAGGTATAACAAGAACTAGTAGGATGGGATTTTGAAGTACTTCCCTCCTCAAGAGATGTATTTGTCGCTCAAGCTCCAAGTAAGATTCCACCAAGTCTTTATGCTTGCCAACTTGCTACATCAAATAACCTGTTACCTACAAATAAGCAGACTAAGACCAAGATTTTTAACACTTAAGAAGATTAAAAATAGCACAAAACTAAAAATTCACCAAAAGTTATCAGTCCCTAGCAACGGCACCAAAAACTTGTTCGCGCTCCGGCGCACGCAAGTGCACGCGATCGTACAAGAAACACAGTGACTCTTTAAGAGCCGAAAGTCGAACCCACAGGAAATAGACAGTTTTAGTGAATTTACAAATTCAAGTGTTAATTGAAATTCCAAAAGTTAGATTTTTCAAGATTTGTAGTTTGTTACTAATTTAAGTGGTAATCACTCAATAATTCGAAAAACAATAATAAGAAGCATCTAGAGTTAAAGCCTAACAATCATGTAATGCTACGTTCACATTTGTTCAAGTATAAAATTTCATTTGCTGTCTCACAAAGTCAGTTTCCATGTTCACGATCTTTTGAGCCTCTAAGCACAGAAGAACTAGCCTCACAACTACATCATTGAGTGGGGATGTGACAACCTAGTTCATCAATAATTATCTATGTGGAGTAGTTCACGGGGTTATTTTTCTTGGTTATAGACTTTTGAACCTCTAACCATTTAACCTAACTTGGTTTCACAACTACGTCTGTGACTGGTGATATAACAATTTCAAGTTGGTGTCTAGCTATCTTTCCATTTTATAACCAAGAGAGCGAATTAGGTATATTGATATCCTAACCACGAATCAAGTTTAGAAAACAAGAACTCACTTTTTGCATTCCTAGTTCTAACCTAGATTTTTCTCTTTTGAGGTTTTCCTAATCTTAACAAGTACATTATAATGGTGATCAAGCATTAAAACGACGAAAAACAACAATACAAAACTAACAACAATGAAAACTTGAACCAACTATGAATTTGTGCAATTACATTTATATCATGTGGTGTCAACCTTGGAAGAAGTGTTATAGTCGCTCATTTCATACAAGCAATCCAAAACATGGTTGAATTCAAGTACTTACAAGAGATGGTAAAGAAAAATTAAAGAAAAACAAACCCTAGGTGAGTTTCCTCCATTCTTCCTTCGCTCCTCTGTGCTTTCCCAAGAATAATATGTCATAATAATAAAAAAATGAGCAGGTGTTTAATTTATACCAGGTGAAATATTTCAGAATTTGGCCATGTGGAAACCAACTCCGTGTTATGTTGTTGGTAGCCCTGAATGGCCTCCGTGTCACTGATCCATTGTGCATGTGTTCTGGAAAGTTGGCTATTGACATGGGATGGACTATGTGCGTTGCTTGGCATGGAATGGCACTGGTCACGCAGTGTGGCATGCTACCATTGCATGCAGTTGCTGCTTCATCTGCTCCTATCGTGCACGCATATGCTTAGCATGGCACAATAATGAACACGTAGGACGCCCAGCGCGACATGGAACCAACGCGCAGGCGCACTGCTTTCCGTCCCTCACGCGCATGGCATTGGCATAGCACGATGCCTAGCAGGCCAATGTGCCAGCATGCCACGAACCTCATGCGGTAGTTTGCATTTCTTGGCACTTGTATGCCATCTCCTTGTGCTTCATCCCGAGCTGCCTTATTTCTCATTCCTTTTCATTCTGACCCCTATCCTTAGTATATTTCACTTACAAATAAGGAATAATCACATTTGTTAGTTCATGCATACAAAAGTCCAAACTTACATGAGAATATAACTAATTTAATCGACAAACATTGCTAAAACTAAGTCATAAGATAGAATTTGGGCATGTAAATATGCCCAAGATCACGACTCTGCTAGGGAGCCTATATTCTTATCGTGTTTAAATTCTGTCATTTCCTTATTATGTGTTCCTTTAATGCCAAATCCTTTCCCTCTTTTGTTATTTGTTTATTTTTTATTCTTTTTCTTTTTCTTCCCTCATTTACTTACTTAAATAATTGATTGCTTTCCATACTTGAATCTTTATATGATTGTTTTCCTTGTATTATTTCTTTTGATACTGTATGACTACTAAATTTTATTGTATACTATTTTCCCCCTTCATGTTGTCACACCCCGCCTTGGGGGGTATGACTGGCACCTGGTGCCCTATTAGGACCTGACCTGCTGGACTGTAAGCCTGGGCACATCTGGTGCCTGGCTGGCTCTAACTCATATTTCTGGAAACAAAGGGCTATATAACGGCTGTAAATACAGCCCCCGGCCTGTTGGCCTATAGCCTTCTGTACCTGTACTAGCAGCTGACCAGAAACATATTATCTCAGGGAAACCTATGCGGGCCGACAAGGCCACCATGCTGTCTAGTTATCTGCAACTCAATCATAAAGCACAAAAGGAAACAACGTGACCGGCAAGGTCACCACTACTGGCAAGCTATGGCCCCACACGGCCAAAGTAAAAGAAAGCAAGAATACTGACAACCAAACAACTGCACAGCCTCACACGACCGGCTCATCTGACCACAGGGAATATATAGACTGCAAGCCTCTAAGAATAGCAATAGAACTGGTCGGGACAGGGCCCCGACCTACCCGTACTATAAAACAAAAGAACTGAAGTACACCTCTGGAATTCAGTCTCCGGATGACAGGAGCTGAATACTCGATCGCTGACAGGAATCACGTGGTGTGACCTGCTCGTCTATAAGTACCTGCAGGCAAGTAATGCAGCGCCCTACCGGGCGTCAGTACCACTGGTACTGAGTATGTAAAGCAATAACTGAAGCAAAATCTGAATACAATAATATAACTGAAGAAACTGAAGTAGAGAGAATAGACTAACTGTCTGATAATGTAAATCATACCTTCTCTCAATCTTTACTGGGAAGGATAAGAGTCATACCGGGAAACGTATCGTGCTACTGCTGATCTACTTGTATCTAACATAACATGGCATAACATGAAATAACATAACATAGCACACACAAACCTTACCCGGCCCCCATAAGCCGGGAGGTACAGCCAGCACAGAATCTATACCCCTACCCCGGTCATCCCATCTCCTATAATGGCTATAAGCATCCAACCGGTCCCTGGGTCTGCACTTGGGCTCGCTGAGCCCCTGACTATAACTGTACCTGAGTCCGAAGGACTCCAAAATCAACACCCCGGGCGTACCCGCTCGACGGGGGTGTATAAGGGCCGACCAAGGCACAATATGGGGAAACTGGCATCCCATCTTCGTCCCCTTGCGGGACGGCATATCACTCCGTAGAGTGACGTATCCTCGTCCTCTAGCGGACAAGTCGATACAGCTATTAACCCTGGGCGGTCATGAATGCTAGGTAATCCAACCCCAATCAATACAATGGTCTCAACTAGTCATGCTGTCTGTATATCTCATAAGCTAAGGCTAACAGGGGTAAGGTGTCGTACATATAGCTACTGAGCTAATAATAGTAATCTGTAAGTGCCTGATCCATGCTGAGGCAGGTAATTATAAATACGAACATAGTCTCCTGTCAAACTGTACTGGAGCAATGCTATACAAGATGGTGTTTCTGCTAAAAGCTATACTGTTTACTGAGTTTCTGTATTAACATGATTTCCTATTTCTAACATGCTTTCTAAACTTTATTTAGTTACTATTCTATGTCTGAAATGCTTTACGCATACTGTACTACTTCGCGAGGTTTCAGCTAAACACAACAATATCTTAACATAGCATATTACATCACATACTGTATATACTGGGCAATCTTTAATACTTACGTCAGAATCTATATCATACGGATAGGTCTCGTACATGTTACAACCCAAAACTTCTCATATTGTACCAATATTCATAATAACACAATAATCGACTTCTGAACATTCTACTGGTCTGTAAATTACCATACTGTCTCAATATTACTTAACTTGCCGAGGAAACTGACGTTACATACCTTATTCTTGAGCTATTCGTCTGTTGGACGAGGCTCGGCCGGTACTTCAACTGTTTTCTCCCCACTGCATTCATAAATATGTCAATCAATACTAAATACAACTTTATTTCAAAAGGCAACGTCACTTTCGATATAGTTTATAGCCTAAACTTAGGCTTATCGAAAGACGGTCGAAAACTCGCTATTTTTCAGCGGCCCAGAAGGGAGAAATATTTACTTCTCAGCTAGGAACACATAGACACTAATTTAGAGCAATTACACTTACCTTGGCTTGGTGGCTCGACGATTCGTCGGCCGTATTTTACGAAACTGAATCCGTAGGAATGCTCTCTGCTGCTAAATATTTCGGTATCTGGGATTAATTTGAGTTTGGGCAGCGTTTGGCAGCGTAATCGGACGGAAATTAATTAATTTCCTTCGTCCCTCTCTGTTCTCTGCGTTTGCCTCTGTTTCTCTGAAATTTATTTAAGATTTTATCAATTAAAACCGAAGTGGGGCTTTATATACTTGGGCCTGGACAAGGCCAACGTGTCACGGAGCCAACGCGGAGGCTCCTCCTCCGTGACACGCTGCCATCGCGGAGGGGCTCTGCCTCGGCTCCTTCCGTGATGGTTCGACAGGCTTCTCGTCCGATCTTTTCCCGGGCCTTTCTCCCACACGTATGGCCTTTAAATATGCTTAATCAACGTTGGAATAGGTCATCTAAGTGCCGGGAATTCTACGGGGTATAACATTCTCCCCCCCCTTAAGAACATTCGTCCTCGAATGTACATTGTTATCTAGAGGACTTTCCGGATCCTCTGGAATATGGAAAAAAAATTTACTTTCTGGAAAAACTTTGGCAGAGTTTCCCCTGTAACATGGACTATAGCAAAAACCTGAAATGCAGAAAAGTCCAATACAGGCACTGCACACAATATTCTAAGATTCACTGAACAACTAAATATCACTTCTTCTTTATCATTTACCAACATACAACCACAAGATACTGCATAGGTAATAATTCGGACATACCTATCACCTGACTAGGCCTGTAATAAGAGAGGATGTCTGATCCTCATATCTTGATAGACGTAATATCTTTAGTGCGTAGTCTGCGAATCTATCTGTCTAGGATAGTTACTGGGACCTCTTCATAGGCCAGCTTCTTCGTAACCTGGATATACTGCTCATTTTGACTATTACTGAAATCTAGCACACACGCTCGCAACATGTCTTCGAGCGTCTGAATTGTTCGCTCAGCCTACTCATCTGTCTGAGGGTAGAACGTTGTGCTTAAATTAATCTGCATGCCCAAACCTTTCTGAAATGATTGCCAGAATCTAACTGTAAGTTGTGCTCCTCTGTCTGAAATAACGGATACTGGTATTCCATATAATCTGACTACCTTTCTGATATACAACTTACTGGCAAGAATGAGCTGATTTTGCCAATCTGTCATTTATTACCCATATAGAGTCATGTCTGTGTTTAATACGGGATAATCTTGTTACAAAATTCATATCCACCGCTTCTCATTTCCGGAGAGGCACAGCTGTGTCCTGGGTCAAACCCACCTGGTTTCTGATGTTCTGCTTTCGCCTGTTGGCAGTTAGAATACTGGGCTACCAGTAGTTCTCCTTAATGTCATGGTACCTCTTTGTCGTATCGGGATGAAGAGAATAGCGGGCGTAATGCGCCTCGCTCATAAACTGCTGGCGATGCCCCAAAATATCTGGAGCACAAATGCGGCCTTTGTATCGCCACCCTTCATCCCCGGTTATCTGAAAATATGTCACTTCTCCTTACTGAACTTTGTGTTCAAGTTGATCCTGGCTAGGGTTTCCATACTGCCGTTCCTTTACTTCCACCGCTAACGACAACACTGAAACATTCTGTATTATCGCTCTGTTATCTTTTATTTCTGCTATATGACTGGTTATCTAGCTAACTGGTGTAACCCTTGAGTCTATCCTCGCTGTTCAGGCAGTTCAGGCTAAGGGCATCTGCCGCTACGTAAACCCTTCCTGGGTGATACAAAATATTCCTTTTTTTTTAAATCATAAACTACTGCCACTAACTCCAGATCAAAGGGTAAGGTAATTCTCTTCAGGTTTCTTCAACTGCCTGAAAGCATAAGCTATTACTTTACCATGCTGCCTCAACCCTCTGTATCTTCTGGCGATACTAACACTGGAGCTGATGTTAACCTGGCTTTTAACTCTTGGAAGTTCTGCTCACACACCTCAATCTACTGAAACTTTGCTGCCTTCTGTGTCAATTTAGTCAAAGGTGCTGCTAAGGTGGAAAATCCTTCCACAGACCCTCTGCAGTGCCCGGCTAACCGCAGGGACTGCGTACTTTGATCAGAGTTGTAGGTCTAGGCTATGTCTTCACTGTTTTGATTTTTCTGTGTATCTATCTGTACACCAGCCTCCGTCACAATGTGACCAAAAAGGCTACTAAACTCAACTAAGATTCACATTTACAAAAATTAACATATAACTGACAATCATACTGGTTTATTATACTGGAGAATCTGACAAGTAATCTACCGGTATAACTAAAGCTTTATCTGGCCTTCTGACCGCATGCTAAGGTTACTGGTTGCTAAGGTAATCTTGAACAACTATCTGCACACCATGTGCCCGCATCTGATCAGGGGGTCCTGATATTGATCATGACCTCTAATGATCTGGCTGCATAACCCTAAATAACTGAATAGTCGGGTTGAATGACCCGAATGTGGCAGTAGTCCCACCATACTCTAACCGTGCTACTTGAGTGCTTATAGTTCGTGCATAACCGCAAACTCGTGGGCATCTAATTGCTCTGTTATTTTGCTTAACCCACTGGAAGGCTGGACTTATTCAACTTACTCCCAGGCGATCAATCTCTGGACCTTCACGGGGAGTCTACTGATCCCCTGGTCTTAATAAACACTGTGCTAGCAGGGCACTATCAATTTCTTACGCCTTGTGTGTATCCACTTGGATTTATACTGCTATTCTGGAGAATGCTCGGTCTTATGGGCTATTCTGTAAATACTGGCCTTCTGCTAGGGCTCTGTATCTAAATATCTTACAAAAACCAGCTGAAATACTAGTCTGTCGCTGACTACTGATGTGGACCCTTCCCTGGGGTACCCACGGGTATTCTGACTGGGGCGGCCGGCTGACTTATGGGGTGTTTCGCATAATAACTGCTAGGTTGGCTACGGCCGACTGTTGCCTATAAGGCTGGGAAAACGACGTATGACCACTTAACATGCTAGAACAATTCTGATATTGCTAACCTCTGAAATTTGCCCATTCGGCCTCTAATCCTGGTTCTAGCACATGTGCTACTGTTACCGATCTTCAGGGATGCCTCCCTGCTAATACAGGCGCCAGCTGGTCGATAGACCGTCTAACTGCGCCCTTATCATCTAGCCATCTGTCTTAGGTCAATAATTCTGGTAAGCTCCTAGAGCCTAGATCCGACAACAACACATGAATCTATCAACTTAATAACTGAGAACTGAGATAGTTTTTATGACTTCATACGTAACTCATAGTCCCCCAATGCAATTTGTA
This sequence comes from Datura wrightii, assembly GCA_035772735.1. Lineage (NCBI taxonomy): Eukaryota > Viridiplantae > Streptophyta > Magnoliopsida > Solanales > Solanaceae > Datura > Datura wrightii. The sequence continues at coordinate 155,873,774 of JASDFA010000018.1, forward strand.
TAGGCTTTCTATTACTAATCAGCATCTGTGATTGTAGCCCTTATAGGCAGCCACTCACAACCTATCTATTATCTGTATATCTATATATCGCTAGTTACGTACAATATGTACTGATTTCTACGGTAGTTCATGATCTCTGACAGGTTCTGCTGAGTCTCACATCGTACATGATACATTGCTTCTACGGCCTAATACCATCTCTTGCCCTGACTTATCATTTCATTGCATTGTCACCCCATTCTGAAAGTAACAAACATAAATATTTTAGTTATCGTTTGCTGTTTGAAATTCGCCACTCTTGCGATGTGGGGTCGACGTTCGAATCCTGTAGCCTTAATAGGCATATACTAAGAGCCCATGACTATCTGCTGGGCCTTATCTCTAGGCTACACTAGATTAGAGTTGTTGTATCGGTAACTTCTTAGCTTTTCCATAGCGGACATACTGCGGTATTCTGAACCGCAATCCTACTGTCAGCGCGAAGCTTAATCTTTAATACGATACTTTATCAATCCGGGGTAGTTCTAATTTCTCCACAAGATCTGACATTCCTGCTTCTCCCTCTCATCTTGCTTAAACTGAACTCTGGGGTTCAAGGTACCTGTCTTTCATTGCTAATGCGATTACTGATCAAGCCTCGGCCTATACTTCTTTGGGCGTATACTCAAGCCCATCTGATTCACATAACCTCTATATCTCTCGATGTCACAACTAGATCATAACTATAATCTTACAGGTATGTCTTGCTATATATTAGCATATATGGCGGGCTTGGCCTTTTTCTGGCTCAAACATGACTATTACTAAGTATTTTATTACTAATAGATCTTTCACCCCTGCTTCGGGCAAACTAAATAATCTTACTTTTTCTACTGGCTTACTGTCATAAGGGTCTGCCCAACTTACATAATCATAGGAGCTCTCTATATTTTCAAATACTTACCTGGTGGTCTGACCTTATCTGTAATCATAATCAGATCTTATATAACTAATAAGTAAATCAACTCATATGTACATTATACTTCTGACTCCCTATTCTGACGTTATCAACGTATACTAGGAATAATGCTAATAAAGGTATCATGCGGGGAGGTCTCTGATACCTCCTCCTTACTGCTGTAGTTATCATGTAACTGACTGATGCTCTCTTCCGTTGCTATTTCTGATCTTCTTCCTGTGATAGGGTAATGCTGATCTGTCTTTGTATCTGTAACCAAAGAATACGGTGAGTTCTCAGGGACTCAACCCTATACTGTACCGCTCTAAAGCACGACTGACTGAGAAAGAAGGGTAACTATCATATCATGCCTCGCAGCCTCCTGCCTATAGTATGTGGTGCACAACACATCCATAGACAAGACTCTACTTAGCACGGCTTGCAGACTCCCTGGGATACGACCTGCTCTGATACCAAGTTTGTCACACCCCGCCTTGGGGGGTATGACTGGCACCTGGTGCCCTACTAGGACCTGACCTGCTGTACTGTAAGCCTGGGCACATCTGGTGCCTGGCTGGCTCTAACTCATATTTTTGGAAACAAAGGGCTATATAACGGCTGTAAATACAGCCCCCGGCCTGTTGGCCTATAGCCTTCTGTACCTGTACTAGCAGCTGACCAGAAACATATTATCTCAGGGAAACCTATGCGGGCCGACAAGGCAACCATGCTGTCTAGTTATCTGGAACTCAATCATAAAGCACAAAAGGAAACTACGTGACCGGCAAGGTCACCACTACTGGCAAGCTATGGCCCCACACGACCAAAGTAAAAGAAAGCAAGAATACTGACAACCAAACAACTGCACGGCCTCACACGACCGGCTCATCTGACCATAGGGAATATATAGACTGCAAGCCTCTAAGAATAGCAATAGAACTGGTCGGGACAGGGCCCCGACCTACCCGTACTATAAAACAAAAGAACTGAAGTACACCTCTGGAATTCAGTCTCCGGATGACAGGAGCTGAATACTCGATCGCTGACAGGAATCACGTGGTGTCACCTGCTCGTCTATAAGTACCTGCAGGCAAGTAATGCAGCGCCCCACCGGGCGTCAGTACCGCTGGTACTGAGTATGTAAAGCAATAACTGAAGCAAAATCTGAATACAATAATATAACTGAAGAAACTGAAGTAGAGAGAATAGACTAACTGTCTGATAATGTAAATCATACCTTCTCTCAATCTTTACTAGGAAGGATAAGAGTCATACTTGGAAACGTATCGTGCTACTGCTGATCTACTTGTATCTAACATAACATGGCATAACATGAAATAACATAACATAGCACACACAAACCTTACCCGGCCCCCATAAGCCGGGAGGTACAGCCAGCACAGAATCTATACCCCTACCCCGGTCATCCCATCTCCTACAATGGCTGTAAGCATCCAGCCAGTCCCTGGGTATGCACTTGGGCTCGCTGAGCCCCTGACTATAACTGTACCTGAGTCCGAAGGACTCCAAAATCAACACCCCGGGCGTACCCGCTCGACGGGGGTGTATAAGGGCCGACCAAGGCACAATATGGGGAAACTGGCATCCCATCTTCGTCCCCTTGCGGGACGGCATATCACTCCGTAGAGTGACGTATCCCCGTCCTCTGGCGGACGAGTCGATACAGCTATTAACCCTAGGCGGTCATGAATGCTAGGTAATCCAACCCCAATCAATACAACGGTCTCAACTAGTCATGCTGTCTGTATATCTCATAAGCTAAGGCTAACAGGGGTAAGGTGTCGTATATATAGCTGCTGAGCTAATAATAGTAATCTGTAAGTGCCTGATCCGTGCTGAGGTAGGTAATTATAAATACGAACATAGTCTCCTGTCAAACTGTACTGGAGCAATGCTATACAAGATGGTGTTTCTGCTAAAAGCTATACTGTTTACTGAGTTTCTGTATTAACATGATTTCCTATTTCTAACATGCTTTCTAAACTTTATTTAGTTACTATTCTATGTCTGAAATGCTTTACGCATACTGTACTACTTCGCGAGGTTTCAGCTAAACACAACAATATCTTAACATGGCATATTACATCACATACTGTATATACTGGGCAATCTTTAATACTTACGTCAGAATCTATATCATACGGATAGGTCTCGTACACGTTACAACCCAAAACTTCTCATATTGCACCAATATTCATAATAACACAATAATCGACTTCTGAACATTCTACTGGTCTGTAAATTACCATATTGTCTCAATATTACTTAACTTGCCGAGGAAACTGACTTTACATACCTTATTCTTGAGCTATTCGTCTGTCGGACGAGGCTCGGTCGGTACTTCAACTGTTTGCTCCCCACTGCATTCATAAATATGTCAATCAATACTAAATACAACTTTATTTCAAAAGGCAACGTCACTTTCGATATAGTTTATAGCCTAAACTTAGGCTTATCGAATGACGGTCGAAAACTCGCTATTTTTCAGCGGCCCAGAAGGGAGAAATATTTAATTCTCAGCTAGGAACACATAGACACTAATTTAGAGCAATTCCACTTACCTTGGCTCGGTGGCTCGACGATTCGTCGGCCGTATTTTACGAAACTGAATCTGTAGGAATGCTCTCTGCTGCTAAATACTTCGGTATCTGGGATTAATTTGAGTTTGGGCAGCGTTTGGCAGCGTAATCGGACGAAAATTAATTAATTTCCTTCGTCCCTCTCTGTTCTCTGCGTTTGCCTCTGTTTCTCTAAAATTTATTTAAGATTTTATCAATTAAAACCAAAGTGGGGCTTTATATACTTGGGCCTGGACAAGGCCAACGTGTCACGGAGCCAACGCGGAGGCTCCTCCTCTGTGACACGTTGCCATCGCGGAGGGGCTCTGCCTTGGCTCCTTCCGCGATGGTTCGACAGGCTTCTCGTCCGATCTTTTCCCGGGCCTTTCTCCCACACGTATGGCCTTCAAATATGCTTAATCAACGTGGGAATAGGTCATCTAAGTGCCGGGAATTCTACGGGGTATAACACATGTATTCCCACATTCTATCTTTTATTATATATTTTATTATATGTTAAGTGTTATTGTTTCTATAATCCTGATAACAGTTACGTGATTTTACGGTCGTTTACTAATAAAACACCCCTCGATGAATGCCTGGTGATTTGGTCGATCAACGGTGCATCAACGATCATGAGCTTTCTCACTCTCAAATTGTACGCTTGAGGGAATCTTGTCTAAAATCAATCTTATCATGTCTATTTTTCGTTTCTTTATAAATTTTACTTTGATTCCATGTACATCCCCTTCACCTTACTCTCATTATTTGTTTATTTGACATATCTATAATTTGTTATATTTTCTTTAATTCTTTGTTATTTATATCTTTTTTTGTCATTTTTTGTAGCTTTCTATAATTATCATTCCGTTCATACCTTCCTCTTATTGGAGCCTCTCTTTCTTTTCTTTCAAAATTGTCACGTGGTTTCATGGACATTTATTCCTACAATACACATGTCGTAAAATATCTCATGGATTGGTCAATCAGCGATGCGTCGATGGCCATGAGTTTTTCCACTCTCAAGTTATCCGCTTGAGAAAACTGCGTCTGTACCCACTCCATGTTCTTTAGATCTTAATCATGCTTTCCTTTACTAAGGAATGCACATTTAAATCTAAGACATCTCGACGCCCATGGCGTGTCAAGATGAATAGTATCTTACCTTGAGTCTTAAGGGATCTTTATATCCCGAAAAAGACATCTGCATAATATGTGTGCATTTTCCTTTTTCTTGTTTCCTAGAATAAGTTATTTTCTTCCATGTTTAACCCTTTTTCTTATTCCTTTTATTTGTTTTCTTATTTAAATTACTTCTATGTTTAATGTGCTTTCTTATTTCTCTTATATATTTCTTTGTTCAAGTTTTATTTCACGTTTAATCTCGTCCAACTATCCCTTTATTTGTTTACTTGACATATAATTGATGACTTATTTTTTTCCTAATCTTCTTTATTTTTTTATATGCTTATACTACTTTATTAAATATCTATTTTTTTAATTGCTTATTGTATAACAGCTTTTCATTATGTGCTAATTGTTATTATATTCATAATTGTCATTCTGGTCATACTTCCCCCATTTGGAATCTCTCACTATCACAGTATACACATGAGTTGTGTTTTACACTTTTCTGAAATTCTTTCAAACATCTATTTAGAGAGTTGGCATATACGTGGGGTGAATTGATAGTTTTGCACCATGTGACCACATGTCTTCTCGCATAAGATAATATTTCTATATATTCCACCCAACTCTTAGAAGTCTAGTTCATGTCATGCATGCATTATTCCTAGGAGGTCTTGATACCCTTGGTGTATTAAGACCCATAGTTTGACCTTTCCCAATGTACCAAAGGAGGTTTACAACCCTGAAAAAGAAACCATCATGCTTATTTGCATATTATTTTGAGAGGTGAAATGCCTAACAATGTATACTATTTGCTCTTTAGCAGGGAAGGGTAAACTAACATTTTTTAGATGTAGATTATTGCGGATAAATTCAACATGAATTTTTATATTTGCTATGAAGAAGCCAAAAGAAGGAGGAACATCTCATTTCGACCAAAATTTTTGTTTTCTTTTTTGTAACTTTTTTCATTCTTATAATATTTCATTATGTAAAATAAAGCAATAAAAATTGTTTATCTTATTTATGTTTGGAATTTTTATGGGAGCAAATAGGATGACATATTATGGCATATTCGTCTCTCAAGATTCACTACGTCTACCTCCGGCACAAAAGAGGTCACAACAAGCTATGTCGCATGATTTGTTTGCTACTTGTTGAATTGAGACACACATATAGTTATTTTATTTACTTGTGTATTTTATTCTCTTTTGTGCTATACTTTAGATAATTCTAGAATCACTTCGTACCTACCCTTAATCGATCATATAATACATACCTTAGTCTTTTAGGCCCAAATCATATAATTCTAGAACCTAGTCCAAATTATTCTTCTATTTTATATATGCCTTTCAAAGTATTCTCTTTAGGCTGTGATTTATCTCAATCATTTATTCCTCAAGGTGTTTTGAACACATCCTTTTCGTAGTTGCTTATTAATCTTATTTTTTAAAATTAAGTCCAAACTCCGCTTTAGTTTACCTTCTTGCTATTAAGGTTTCAATATTTTCATAGGACTCTCATCATTTTGACTTATTTTGAATGAGCACAATTCATTATTTTAGCATTATGCATTTCTTAGCAGTACTTATATCCTCATAGAATCAAGGTTCTAATATTCAACATAAGTCGATCTTGCTCATTTCATTGACTTGCTAAAATCTTTAGCATTATCACCATATATTTGTTCAAATGTTAGCTTTCTAGAATTTATCTCATTTGAAATCATGAGTTTCATCATTTTCATCCACGTCGCGCCTCAATTTTGCATTATGTCAGAGTCTAGATTTACTTATCCTGCTTGAAACTCTTTAACAAGCTCATCATTTTGATGTTATATTTTATATGCTAACTGGAGTTTGCATTTGATTCGTTTCTTTTTCTTAAAGGTTGTCAGGTATTTGAACATCGATTCAGTTGAGAATCTACAATTTGATAAATGTCCAATATTTCAAACAATTCTATCCTTTTCTTAACACAAACTTTGGTCCTCACCTGACACAAAGTATCCTCTCGACGGTACCTCTCCATCCAACCACATCTCATACACTCTCTCAACATATTCCTTCATTGCACACTCATCTTGGCACTTTACAAGACATGGTAACATCTGAAGGCGAGCGGACCAAGCTCATGGAACTATGGATAGATTTCACTGATTTGGAGAAGATTGTGGATGAGAAATAACGTTTTCAAATCTAAGGAATAAAAAATTGAGTCTACACCCAAATGTTGAGCTGTCGTCGGGGTATAATATCCTAAAATTCAATATCTTCAATGGACATGGAGACCCAATCGAGCATCTGAAGGACTATTGTGGTAGATTAGTCAGAATTGGACACGATGAAGCTTTTTTAATGAAATTATTTATGCAGAGTCTGTCAGGAAGAGTATTCACTTGGTATGTCAAGTAAGATTTCAACAAATGGCATACATGGGAAGATATGGCTCAAGATTTTATAGAGCAATACAAGTTTAACACCAAGGTTGATCCAACATTTTTGGATTTGATTGAAATAAGGAAAATGATGCATGAATCTTTTGAGGAATATGTGATACGATGGAGGGGAAAGCTTCTAAGATACTTCATACACTATCTAAAGAGGAGTTAGTCCAATTTTTTATCAAGTCAATTGACGGTATATAATATAAATACTTGTATTTCACAATCATTCGTAGATTAGTTTGCAAGTCTAATTAGGATTGAGAAAGAATTGGAATATTGTAACACCCCAGAAGCTCAAAATTGATATCCAGGACTTAAATCAGAAAATCTGAAAAACTGCAGAAATATTGCAGAACGACCCACCCAACGAGTGATTAAGCGACCCAACGACTCATTAGGTCAACCGTAAGAAGGAGATCTAAGAATAGACAATGTTCCCAATGGACGACCTCACGAGTCGTGGTCAGGTCCCAGGACTTGTTAAGTCACTCGTAGTCAGGCTGGAATCTAGAAACTTGAGAAGTTGGCAGTGTACTTAACAGATGGTCACCATGAGACATCGTCAGTAGGAACAACTCATCAGGTCCCTCGTGGTGACCCACTAAAGAACCCAGACAGTGTACCTGATGGGCCTGACCACGAGTCGTGGTCAGTTACCACGATTCGTTAGGTCACCCGTTAGGGGCACCTGACAGTTTTTCCCAGTGAATTTCTAAGGGCTATTTAGTAATTTCCTACTCTCCCAAGCTTTAAACTACATCGTTTTAACATCAGTTTCAGACATTTTAGTGGGGGTAATGGGCTCTTTTCCTCATTACCCACTCAAACTATCACGAAGCAGAATGTAGAGTTCCTCTTAAAGTAGTTCAGAGCATCAGCTAGGGCAGATCTTTCTTCTTCGGTTCTCCAGAAATTTCTCTAGGATTTTTCGTCGGGTATGTAGGAATTCAACAAGGGAATTATTCTTTCCTTGTGTTCCCCAGAACCCTACAATAGTTTCCCTATCAGTCTTTAGCCATGATTTTTCGAATACGAAGAAATTACTTGTTATTATTCGTTAATTTCACTTAGAATGATATCCTCGTTTGCTATTGATATGATTTCCATCAATTTTTACTTAAATTATCGAGGTTCTTGTAATAGTGAATTTAAGCCCTAAAATTTCGAGTAATGACCATTGCGTATAAATTTCGATTTGTTGAATGAAGTATGTTTTGGGCTGAATTTCCCTGAAATTCTTATTACTTATATGATGAGCAAATATCCCATTTGATGAGAATGATTCTAGCCTTGTCAGGTGATATTTTCTTGAATTCTTGAGTGGTTTCCATATTATGGAATTCCCATGTTGTTGGAATGAGTCAAATTCTCTATTAGTTGTTTAATAGTTTAGTTTAGCTTGAATGTAGAATTTCTTCAAAACTATACAAAAATTGTCAACTGATCAGTTTGACTTTAGTTTTTCCCTGATGGGTCAGTAGTGCCTTTCAGTTATCAGAATTAGACTCAGAACTCAGATTTTTGGTCCGTCAGGCGGTCATGACATTTTAGACTTATAGCTCTGACTAGCCCCAAGACCCCAGTTCAGTTTACAATTTATTCTTAGACGGTTACGACGCTTCCAGATAAATAGCTCTGACTAGTCTAGAACCCAGTTTCAGCATATGGTCCAATAAGACTCTCAGGGTACTTTCAGTTATATGTCCCTGACTAGTCTTGGACCCTAGTTTTGAGCTATCAGCCTAGTAGTTTAGTTTAGGTGTTCCAGTAGGAGTAGGACTTAGCACCGAGCGGACAGGGGTTCCAGTGCACCCAGGTACCCAGAACTACGTTGCCAGCATAGGATTACAGATTCAGATTATTGGCCTGATTTGGCCCCAGACTTTTTTGATCACCCAGTTCATGCCTTTATACCCTGACAAGGTATATTGGGTCCTACTAGTGGGGTGTATACATCGGACTCCACATCTAACTCACGTGGTTATATGTCAGTTACAGGCTCTCCCACTAGTCAGTTCAGTCCAGTTTCAGAATAAGAATCTCAGTGCAGTTTCAGATCTATCAGTTTAGTTCAGTTTAGTGTAGTATTTCAGATTCAGTATAATAGATTTAGGGCATGTATTTGACCACTAGACAGGGTCATTTTGACCATCTTAGATACTTTAGATTATTTCAACTCAGATAATTAGTTGGTCAATGAATGTCTTTTCAGTTCAGTCCTTTACATCTATCAATGTACTCCTCTTACATACTCAGTACATTCAAAGTACTGACGCATATTTATGTTGTATCATTTCATGATACAGCTGCAGGTTCCCAGACTCAGCATCGTTATCCATTGTGATCCAGATCCTCTTCCGCTGCAGCCGAAGTGTGAGTCTTCATCATTCGAGGGCCTTGTTTTATTTTCTTTCAGTTGAGTTATTATTTTAGTTAGACTTAGAGTTAGCTGGGGGCTTGTCCCAGCAACTCCTCAGTAGGTGGCTTTCAGACCAGACTTGATTTTCAGAGTTATTTTCTTTATATTTTAAATTCTCTATTTTCAGTCTTTACATTTTCTTAAAATGCTTTGATGTGATTATTTTAAATTTTCCATTGTGCATGATTACTCAGAATACTAGTGGATGATAGACCAGGGGTTGACTTGAGGTCACTTGTTGTTTTAAGTATTCATCCAGGGTGTAGGCTCGGGGTGTGACAAATATGGCATTTGAACAGGTATTGATATCGCCACAACACAGACAAGTTCTCAAGCACCAGAAAATCCTCCGAATAAAAGAAAAAAAGGTATCTAAACAACTATACCTCCACCACAACATCATTAAGATATGTAACAAGCATGTGATATCTTTGACTCTTGTAATGCGCAGAGCTCTCAACACCAAGTTTATCAGATAACACCTGATTCTGACAAACATGATTTTCACTACCAAGCTCATCTGGTACAATAAGGTTTGGTCAACTAAAGAAAATAAGGTCTCACGCATTTAGCCCTCTAATTGAAACTTTGACAAGCATAATTGAAAGGTTGAAAACCCAAGGAGTTTTGAAACCAAGGGGAGGATGGATTTCCAAATATCCTTCCCCTAATTTTGACCATCCAAGAGATGCGCATACCATTCAAATATTCAAGGCCATGATACTGAAGAATGTGCAGCATTGTGGTACAAGATTCAAGATTTGATTGAGAAAAGAAAGATAATAGTGCATGAAGGACCAATAAACTACTGCTATATCACTCTCGGAGCAATCATTATCCAAAGTGATCCGACAAAAACGATTCTGAGAAATTTGACAAGGAAACATAAAAGGAACTAACAAAGACGAGACTGTCATAAGCAAAGTGTCATCATTCTCCACTTGTCCGCTCTACAGATTTCCCATTTTATCCATTTTCTTTGTGCTCATGAACTATGTTTGACCTGATTTCCTTTATGGATACGTAAGGAAATCATTATTGGGTTCGGTCTCGATCAAATAAAAAAATTTCCATAGCCAAATCACATACCTTGCTCACATCCAAATATGAAATCTATGGAAATTTAGTTCTATCCTTCAACGACAAATGTGGATTTGAAATTGAATTTTGATATTCATTTATAAGACAGCCGTTTCTTTTGAACTAATGATCTTCTTTAAGTAAAGAAAGAATACAAAAGTCAAACTATGGTTGAATTTTTAAGGAAACCTTAAAAATTCCAAGCAGGCAACAAGGATATATATGAAACATTTTTGCATACTAAACTAGGGCATAAATGTTTTAGGATTCCTTAAAAATATCACCAAGACAAATTGCAAAGTCATAGAGGTCGAAACAACAACAAGAAGCAAAGGACAAGAAAAGGTATGTATTAACCTTGCCTTTTAAAACTTACAATTGTTCTATGAGTGTAGGAGTAACAGGCACAAGATACCAGAAACATGTATTCCACTACTTTCAAACTATTATTATGCCTCCAGATCCAGTCATTATATCACCATGTCAAGCAATTGTCATCAAGTTATTATTGTGCTACCTTCAAGCTATATTAGTATGCCTCCTAATTCAAACTATTATTCAAGATATTATTATGTCATTATCCTACTATTATTTTGTTATTTAACTAGGACCGTATTATGCTACTATTAAAGTTGTTATTATGCTACTATTATTCAATCGGGTTGTGTTATGCCACTATCATGCCACTATTTCAATTAGGCCACTATTATGCTACCTTCAGGCCATTATTTCACAACCTTCAGTCCATATATTTTGCTCCTATAAAGCTACTATTATGCTATTGCTATTATTATTATTGTTGTTGTTGTTGTTGTTGTTGTTGTTGTTCTTGTTCTTGTTATTGTTATTATTATTATTATTATGCTATTTCAAGTTACCATTATTCTACTTTCGAGCTACTATTATATTATTATTATTATTATTATTATTGTGCTACTTCAAGATGCTTGTCATGACCCGAATCTACAACCTGGACACGACATGTTGCTTAGAGCCATAAGTCGCCCCAAGCTAACCCATGGCACGGCGTAACACTACTATGATCTGAATTTTATAAATAAACTGAGTAGAAGATGAATGAAATTATGGAACAACTTTTTCCAAGTAATGAAATAATCTAAGTTAACTAAATAAATATGGAATCTGACATTTAAACATAAAGCTGACATACTAACTAACTATTTATCTGAAAGCCTCTATTAACTGTTGAGTTGTTGAGACAAGTCCCCATCTAACTCTAAACATCTGAAGGAAATATAACATAAACATAACTCCATCCCTCGAATGATGAGAACTCACCAACTATTTGTTGATCAAGAAATGGAACGTGTCTAGCCGCGACGCTGAGTTTGAGTACCTGACCTATATCGTAAAATGATATAGCATAGAGAGTATGTGTCAGTACATTAAATGTACTGAGTATGTGAAGTCATGCATATAAAAGAAATATAATCATGCTAGAAAAGACATTATAATGAAAATGTTCAACAATATAAAATGACCCTAACTGAGAACACAATGTCATAGACAGCCTGAAATCTGAAAGTACTGAAAACTAGTAAAGCTGATTAAGGGCCATAAGCATATTCTGAGACCTGAGACTAAATTGTGTTGTGGGAGTGTCTTTTAACCGACATATAACCATGTGAGCTAGACGTGGAGTTTGATATTTACTCCCTATCATAAGGCCCACCGTACCTTGCCAGGGCATAGTGACTGGGTTGTGTGATAACTAACTGTAAAACCTATTAAGGTTAAATCCTATGGTGGCACGTAGTTCTAAGAACCTGGATGTACGGAACACCTGCCAGCTCGGTGCTAACTACTACTCCCAACTAATGACACAAAGCATATGTGTGTGTGTGTGTATATATATATACACACACACACACTAAAATATGGTGATAGCTCGAAATGGTGTCGTAAGGCTAAGTCAGAAATACTTATCTGGAAGTGTCCCGAGAGCCTAAAGGACTTGATAGTTGAGAAATACTGAGTTTACTGATAGACTGATAAAGATATGAACTGATTAGCTGACATTTCTGGACACTACTAAGTACACTCATAATATGAAAATACAAACTTTGGAGACTATTAAGTACACTCATAGTCTAAAAATACTAACTTTAAATTAAAACATGCAAGCGTAACATTATACTCAGATAACAATCCGTGGAACAATAGCAATTTAGGATAGCTTTTAAATCATGCAAAGTTCAACTCAAAAATCATGTTAAAACTAGGGCTACAATACATACTATGAAATTTAATTCAATAACATGGAGATCATATGCTAGGGTTATAGAAACTTGCAGAAAGCGACTGAAATCTAAGAAACGTTCATAATTTATCTAAAAAGCCCTAACTCATAATTCTTACAAAGCTAGAATGGAGAAGGTTTATTAAAATGAAATTTGGGGTACATGGATGAAAGAATACGCTCTTTAAATCCCCATATACCTGGGGAAGAAATCCCAGAGAAGTAGCTTGAAAATTCTGAGAAGAATTGGAAGCCCTAGTTCTTTGTTTCTGAGAAAAGTTTTGAGTTCTACGTAATAATGCTTTGAAATCTGAGTGGAGAATGATAGAGAAGAACCATTTAACCCTACAAATCCTTTGAAATTATTCCCAAAATGACATAGATTAGGATTAAAAGAGTGGGAATATACGAGACTACCCTTGAGAAAATATTCAGAAAATCTGAAATTTCTGCACCATTGTGCGTCTGACTGTCGTGGTGACGGGCCGCCGCCATCTTGAAGGTCTATCATCTTTACCATCTCCCCATTAAATAAAGGGCATAAAAATCCTGTTATGTGACGGTCACTGTGATGGGCTGTCACTGACTTGACGGTTCGTCGGCCCTCCGTCACCCTTTAAATAGAAGGGCTTGAAATGTTGGCCAAAGTGATGGTTGTCACTCACTTGATGGTCCATTGCAACCTCTGCTGCCTTTAAGTTGAAGGGACCAGACCCCGACAAGACAAGTGACGGTTCGTCGTATGACTGACGACCATTAACTCCACTGTTAGAGGGGTGACGGGATGTCACTTCCTCTAAAACTCTTGCACTAGGTCTGAAACTTCTATTCTTTTTGTTATGGGAATGCACTCCGGGACCTGAAGTGTTACAATATCTCCCCCTTGGGAACATTCACCCCTGCATGAAGGCTAACTAGGTTGAAACAGCTTGGGGAGAGCTATAATTTCCAAACTAAAAAGCTAAAGAATGAAAATTGGCGGAGTGACTAATCCCAAACTGAGATACATTTCTAAATTGAATTCATGACGTGTAAACACATGTTATGAAATGAAAGGAACTGGTAGACATGAACTTGACATGAAACTGAATAGAGCACTAAGGAGGAAACTAGTGCCTAATGTTGAAATTGAGTTGGAAGGAAAAACGTAAGGGTATTTATCCAATAATATCTTCTTCGGCGTCCCACGTAGCTCCCTCAACTAGATGGTTTCTCCATAAAACCTTCTCCGAAGCTACCTCTTTGTTCCTTAACTTACGACCCTGATGGTCTAGAATCTGAACTGGAACCTCTTCATAAGAGAGACTATCCTTCACACCAACACTCTCTAAAGGAACAATTAAGGTCGGATCACCACTGCATTTCTTCAACAGAGACACATGGAAGACTGGATGCACCGATGCTAACCCCACAGGAAAATCCAACTCATAGGCCATATTGCCAATGCGTCTCAAGATTTTGTAAGGGCCAACGTATCTTGGACTGAGCTTTCCTTTCTTCCCAAACCTAACTACCCCTTTGAGATCATTTTCCTAGTCTTAAGTTATGATATAAACTGACCCTTAGGTGCTAAAGTACTACCCTTGTACTCTAGGACTGGTTCGTTAGGAAACTAAAATCTAACGATTCTAGTTCTGCAATTAACTGAGGCATAGCAGGAGTGTAGTCAGTCCATGCGGAGGATGAGGTCAAAATCGACCATATCTAACTCTACTAGATCAACTGTGGTGACTTTATGTACCATTGTGACCAGACAATTCCTGTATACCCTACTGGCTCTAACTAATTCACCAACGCGAGTAGAGACTGAAAATGGCTCCGAGAGAATTTTTGAACTAATATCAAATTGGACTGCAATATAAGGAGTCATGAAAGAATGTGTGGCTCCTGGATCTAGTAAATCATAAACATCTATTTGAAAGAGACGTAACATACCAGTGACTGCATCAGGTGAGTTCTCTTGGTCCTGATGGGAGGATAAGGCATAAAATCGGTTCTGGTGCTGACTGCCACATGTACCTAAGGTAGTACCCTGCTGAGCTGAGCGACCTAGAGGGGCTGCTAATTTAGTGGACTAAGCCTTCCCCCATCCTACTGACACGGAATCCCTCAATCTGTGATCCAGCTATCCATAACCAAAACAACCCTCCTTACTAAGACGACACTCACCCGGATGGTTCTTACCACACTTAGGACATACCAGGAAGTTGCGGCTACTGGAGACATGGCTCTGAGACTAGGAGGCTGATGCTCCATCTCTCCAATCTTTTCGAGGCTTGGAAGAAGGAGCACTGGCTGAAGAGGATGCTGGAGGTCTTTGTTGTTACTGTGGGCGACTACCACTGCCCGACCTTCGCTGCAAATACTCAAACCGACCTATCCTTTCTCTTTTAATTTCCCTTTCGATCTCCTTCATTTTCTCCACCTCTATCTGTTTTTCATGGATGATAAGCTTGGAGATGTCCATCTCATTGATTATCATGGCAGTCCTGTACTCCTTAACTGCTTAGTTTGAGACTCCATTTACAAATTTGAGCATGTGAGCCCTCAGCTTAGCTACCATTTCCAGAGCATAATTTGACAGTTGAGTGAACTTTAAGTCATACTCTCGCACTGTCATGTCATTCTATTTCAAATTTACAAACTTCGCGGCCTTTGCTTCCCTTAACTCCCATGTAAAGAACCTATCTAAAAACACAAACATGAACTCGTCCCACTTCAGCAGACCTGCGCCAACCTGTATCCCTCCCTTCCATATTATATATCATATCTGGGCCACTCCTTTCAAATGAAAGGTGGCCAACTTTACACTTTCGACGGAGGTAATACCCATGATTTGGTTTATCTTTTGAACCTCAACGATGAAGTCTTATGGGTCCTCATCTACCTTAGACCCATGAAATTCTAGGAGATTCATCCAAGTAAAGTCCAAAACTCTTGTAGAAGGTATAGGTCCACTTGCATTGGTAGGTATGATGGCCTACTGGTTGACCTGGTTGGTCACCGTCTGAGCTAGCATCTGAATAGCAACCCTGAATTCAGCAAGTGTCACTTGATAATCCAGAGGGGCTGCTGGAATTGGCTTGCTTGTTTGGAATTATTAGCCCTCCTTCACATTCCTTTTTTGGAGGAATCGTCAACTAAAAGTGGTAAAGCACGAGTTAGAAGTATATTTTAGAGATTCATACTCTACGCACGATAAGAATCATGGAGAAAAGGGAATTTTCCTAAAAATGCCTCATAGCCTCCTTCTCATAGGTGTGGCGTGCTTTACACCCATGAAAAGGACTCTACTTGATGCAACTTTTAGACATCATAGGACACTCTAAACTTGAGGCTCTGATACGAAGTTTGTCACGACCCGAGTCTACACCCTGGATGCGACACGGTGCTTAGAGCCTCAGGTGGCCCCAAGCTAACCCACGGCATGGCATAACACTATTATGATATGAATTTTATAAATAAACTAAGTGGAATCTAAATTAAATTATGGAACAACTGCTTCCAAGTAGTGAAATTATTTGATTTAAGTAAATGAATATGGAATCTGACATTTAAACATAAAGCTGATATATTAACTGACTATCTGTCTCAAAACCTCTATTAACTAATGAGTTATTGAGACAATTCCCCAGCTAACTCTAAACATCCAAAGCTAAAAATAAGACTAAGGACATATAACATATAACATAAACGTAACTCCATCCCTCGAATGATAAGGACTCACCAACTGTTCGTTGATCAAGAACTGGAACATGTCTAGCCATGGAGCTAAGTCTAAGTACCTAAACTTGTATCATAAAATGATATAGCATAGAAAGTATGCATCAGTACTTTGAATGTACCAAGTGTATGAAGTCATGCAAATAAAAAATAATAATCATTTAGGAAAAGACATTATAATTAAAAATATTAAACAATATGAAATGACCCTAACTGAGATCACAATGTCATAAACAGCCTGAAATCTGAAAGTACTAAAAATTGGTAAAACTAATTAAGGGTCATAAGCATATTCTGAGACCTGAGATTGAACTGTATTGAGGGAGTGCCATTTAACCAACATATAACCACGTGAGCTAGACATGGAGTTTGATGTTTACTCTCCATCGATAGGGCACGTCGTACCTTGCTGGTGTACAGCATCTGGGCTGTGTAATCACTAACTGTAAAACTCATTCGGGTTAATTCCTATGGCGGCACCTAGTTTTGGGAATCTGGTTGCGCTGAATACCGGACCATTTGGTGCTAAGTAATACTCCCAATTGATGACACAAAACAGATGTATATATATTTAGATATTGAACTGCACTGATAGCTCAAAATGGTTTCATAAGGCTAAGTCAAAACTACTTATCCATAAGTGTCCCGAGAGCCTAAAGGACTTGATAATTGAGAAATATTAAGTTTAAAAATAGACTAATAAAGATATGAACTGATCAGCTGAAATTTCTGGAGACTATATCTAAAAATACTAACTTTAAACTGAAACATATATGCGTAAGATTATACTCATATAACCCGTGGAACGATAGCAATTTAGGCTAGATTATAAATTATGCAAAGTGCAACCCAAAAATCATGCTAAAACTAAGGCTAGAAGACATACTATAAAATTTAATTCAATAACATGGAGATCACATGCTAGGGTTATAGAAACTTACACAAAGCGACTGAAATCTAAGAAACATTTATCATTTGTCTTAAAGGGCCTAACCAATAATTCTTGCAGAGCTAGAATGGAGAAGGTTTCTGAAAATAAAAGTATTTTCTACTTTTCACTCGTAGAAGCATTTATTTGTTTCTACTTGCTTTACATTTATCCACTTTTTTAAATATAAATAGTAGAGCAAATATTTTAAAGTTATTATTAATTTTATCATAAATAATGAGGAATTATTTTTTATGATAAAATGCAATTGTCAATTTTATAGTTTTAGAATTTTCAGACTTAGTAATATAGTAGTTACTAGTTTTAAATATTTTTAGTAGAATATTATTTAGACCCAAATAGTAATATTGAGCACAATATTCAAATTTAATCAAATTTTTTAATAGTTATAAAAATCCTCCCATATCTTTTCTTAATACAGAACAATATAATTTTCATCTAAAATCTACTCTTTTCCTTTGAAAAATATCACTCACCAAAACCATCAAATCGTTTCTTCCTTTTTAGACACTCTCTCCCTCAACGTTTTATTTTCCTTCTGATGCCTAGACCTGGGGGAAGAAGGGATACTAATTTCTTTCGAGGGACAAATCTTCTTCAAATTAAGGCACAAAAAGAAAGCTTCCCTTTTTTCTCCATTAACACCACCAGATAACTACATCCCTATTAACATGAAAGACCCATAATCTCATATAAACACCCTCTAGAACCCCCATTAATATAGCTTCAAAATCTAGTTACGTGGAATCTTGAAACCATCACTATAATAATTCTATTCCACCAGCGGAATACGAAGTCTCATTTTGCAACCATGCCTTTTCAAATTGAGGAGTTCTGTGAGTTCGTCCAAGATTCACTTTCAGTATTGGTTCAAGGTTTCAAGTTGAAAGAATTTATTAAACTGAAAATTTTTGCTCGTTAAAGGTCCAATTTCAACTCTTTTCGTTCACTAATTTTCAAGTTTATTCCTTGTTGATGCTTGAATATTATCTATTTGGTTTCTTGTTTACTCTTTACTCTTAAAATAAGCTTCTTCTTGCTTGGTTTAATGGTGATAGCTTGTTATATTATTACTATATTTACTTTTTTAAAAAACAAACATATCCTAATTTATTGTTATACTTGTAGTAGAAGTTCTAAAAATATTAGACTTTGGTTCTTAATTGGAATTTCTTTTTATGATTTCTGAAATTAAATTTTAGGATTCTATCAATATGCATTAGCATTTTAGGATTTAATTTTCTTTTGGGTCACATTTATTCCGATATTATCATATAATAATGTAATTTATTCTCCTTTCTATTGGGTTTCATTTGTGTGCTTTTGGAATTATGTAGATAAGAAAATACATATTATGTGTAAAGTCTTTGTTGTTTGCATTGGTTTGGTTATAATTGTTTTAAACTTATTCTAGAAATTATTGATCATAATTATTTGGCCCTCGACATTATTCTCTAAATGTATTTGAGTCTAGTTAAATGTTTAAGGCCCAATCGATTAATTAATTTTGTGAGATGAACGAAATGGGTTGGAGTTAATTCAAAACTCATTATAAAAGTGTAAAAGAAAAGAATGAAAAATATATTTTTTTAAACTCTTCTTCTGTGCTTACTTTGATAAAAAATATTTATTATTTTATCATTTTAATTGTTCTTTGATTAACTAAGTGTTAAGAACAGACATACTCCCACCCCTTTGAATATTTTTTCTTACGTGTACATCACAATGGAATGACATTGTTTGGAGTTCAACAGCGATGAGTGGAAGACTCAACGCACAAAGTTGAGCTCAAACAGAATAGTCGCCCCCAAGTAGGGATCAAGTATGTTTAGAAAAATGATGAAACAGACAGGCTATAATTGACTTCTCATATGAACTACACATATATAGCTTTACAAAATAAAGCAACTTGTTACTCCCTTCTTTTCTAATTTTATGTGTCACCCTTTTAAAAATCGCAAGACTTGATAACTTTTATTATTATGATAAATTATCTACATAAATTCATATAATCTAAACCTCCAAATATTTTTAGTTTTACTCAATATTTAGATACTTGAATATTTTTTATTATTCTTGGATTTTTTTTAAGAATTATTTTCATGTTGCTTTAAAGGGTTTAAGAGAGTTGATCATATCAATAATTGAATAGATGGGAATAACATCATATTGAGCCTGTTTTTAGCCTTGTCACACCTTGATCCCACATTCTCTCTTATGCTTAATTTTTATTTAATGTATTGTTGATTTATTTATTCATTTTAATCCTTAAATTAATTTCTCCACCAAAACTAAGGTGTCATGAACTTTACTAACAATTTTTTATTTTGCTAGATTTTATAACTCGTGGATCGACTAGACCACATTATGTAAAATATAGAATACTATCACTATTGATTTCTCCTATTGTTGGTTGAAAGATTTTCAGGTCTTCAATATTAGTTCTACATTAATTAATAAATTAACTTATTTTAAACTTAGATTATTTATTTGCTCTAAAAAATAAGTTTGTTTTAACCACTTAGTTATTTCTAGGCTTAATAATTCATCGACCTTTTTTGCTTGTGAATACCCCCACATAACTAATAAATTCGGAAAGGACCCACATTTGTGGACCACGAAAGGTGTCTAATACCTTCATTTTGAGGTAACTTGAACCCTTACCAATTTCTGGTGACGTAGGCTAGTTAAATAGATTTTTCTAATTAATTAGTATGCAATGGTTCCATAACGCACCTTAATTTGTTAGGTGGCAACTCTTTAGTCTAAATAATCCTACAAGAGTTGTCACATGTTGAGTTTCATTTTTCGTGAAAAAATAGGGTACGACATTAGGTCTAGCAGAGTTAAATTTTCGATTGGGTTATTATGGGAGTTTTCATAATTCTTATGTTCCTAACTCCTAAACTAAATCATTTTAAGCTCCTAAAAGAGTGTTTTAAGGGGTTTTATTCATCCTGAACCCTCATTCTACTCCTAACGCCTCTAAATGAAGGTCAAATCTCCTCAAGAGAAGTTGGGGTTCTTCATCAATCTTCTCTTCAATTCACTCTAGGTCACTAATCCAGTTAAAGATTCTTCAAGCCCAGGTATTTAGGGTCATGAATGGGGGATTACTTCCACCCTCATGCCCAATTTCATCTCTATTTCATAATTCAAAGTCTCCAAGCATGATTCATTGAAATTCTAATGTTAGACCTAATTCTCATGAAATCTCTTATGATCTCTTACGAATTCAAGTCTCTTGTGATACAATTCATGATTTATGAGTATGATTACTTGTTTTCTACTAGAATCTCTCATGAATCTATGATTGATGATTTTACTCAATTATACATGATTTTCATGAAATTCAAGTCTAAGTATCATGGTTGATTCGCATATGTTAAAATATCACAAATTTCATGATTTAAACTAGTCCATGTGAATCCATGTTTCATGATTATTATATGAGAACTATATATGTTTTGAGAGTAGTATTTAGCATCAAGTAGGCCTAGATTCCAGTGCACCCAAGTCTCAGAATTACATGTCAATGTAACCATGATGAGATACTCCGTGAGAGTGTCTCCCATGCTCAAATGGGTCATCCATGAGTGATATCACGCCTTCATGGACCATTCCCTTGGAAAGGTATGGACGCACCTCCCAGTTAGAGTTACAAGCTGGGCTCCATATATACTCACGTGGGGTATGTCGGTTATAAGAAACTCTCATTGTTTTTTGATTTCTATATCTATTATGTTCATGACTTACGACTCTACAACTTATCGTGTTTTGGCTCAAATTATGCCTTATGAGGTTTTACTTATGAAATTTAATTATGTCTGGCTTTATGAATCAGTTTTGAAAACCTTGAGCACTCATGTCCAGTTTATGATTCAAATCTTATGTTTTATACGATCTTACACTCATGATCTCCCTTTTACTGATTTACTAGCATATTTTACTTACCTTACATGTTCAGTACATTCAAAGTACTGACCGCATAAATCTATGTTATATTGTCTCATGATATAAGTTTGGGTTATCAGTCTCAGCCCCGACTTTAACTCGCTCCCGCTTCAATCTAGTACCATCCCTATTTTGGTAAGTCTTCATGATCTGAGGACAGTAGTTTTAGTTCATTTCTCTTTCTCTTATGCCTTTCGGTTTTGAACTTAGCGAGCTAGTGGGGTGTTGTCCCATTAGCCCATCATATGATTAGAGGCTTTTCATACAACTATGTATAGATGGTTCAGTGTTGTGGACTTGTTGTCTACGCTTATGCTTAATGATATGCAAACTTTCGCTCAGGCTGCGTTTATCTTTTATTTTCACTTGGTATGCTCATAATCATATTGTGTATCTGTCATGTGTTAGCTTAAAGCCATTTGTGGTTCTAGATCCCGTATCTTGGTCTGGGTCCATGTTGAGGTTGCGATAGATGTTCTTCCTTCTTTCACAAATTACATCCATATCCATCCTTGCTGCTGTCGAAGAGGAACTCATATAGTTGACAAATTTACAGAATCACTATAAAAATGACACAGTATTTCCCTTTCAAAATAGGTGTCTGGTTCTTAACTAATTTTTATTCACTAACTTTGCCAAAATCGAAGTCAAAATTTCTGTTAGAACGTCATGGAGGATTATTGCAGGTTGTTTTCAGTGGTTGAATACAGTTGCATCTCTTTCTCTGATTACCACAAAATGACCTCAGTCAAAATATTGTACCTACATCTACTCTCACTCTCATTTTAATGTGATTACAAATTTCAACCTTCCATCAAATTAGTAAAATCTATGATTTTTTCCTTACCTATGTATAAAATATTTTCAAAAGGGATTTTCTTGTGGTTTGGAAGGAGATATTAGGATAGAAAGTGACAAAATCCTCCTCAAAATTATCAAAATCTAGGGATTGTTCTTTACCTGTGCAGAAAACTTTACAAAAAAGAATTTTCTTGTGGTTTGGATGGATATATTAGGATATAAAGTAACAAAAATAATGATCTTTTAAAGAATGTCAGAGAAGTAAATGAGCAAGTAAAACTACCATCCTTTGTGTTCTCTTCTTTAGGAGCAGAGTTAATGTAGGAGATACCTTACTCAGACCTTAAGTCTAAATAGGACAAAATCATCATTTATGGAGAAATGTCAGTTATCTTTAATACTATAACCTGTACTCACATAGCAAGCTAAAGTGAGCGTTCGGCGCCCTCAAAAGATAAAGTTTCTTTCTTTCGTTTAAAAGAACAAATTATGAAATACCATTTATTTTCAAGTAATTGCTAGCTTGTAAATTTGGAAAAATTACTTGATTAAGAAAGAGCTTGTGCTATCTTGGTATAAATTATAGAAGGTGTGGATATTATATAAATTTTGTCACACTATGGGTTTCAACCCCATTTGTATGCACCTGTGAATACTTTGAGGAAGAACCCATGATCATGGCTTGGCTTTATGATGAAGTGAATCTATCATAATTTCTTTATGTCCGCTCACTATTGGAATGATAATGCATCTAGTCAAGATTTTCTATTATCATATTTTTATACTTAGTTTCTAACTTCTTAAGTCAATTAGGTAATGGCTTTAGAGTTAAAAAGATTAAGAATTGTATGCTAAAATTTTATAAAATTCCTAAATCTCTTCAACGAATTCAAATTTATAGTTGTAATATTCTTCCAATATATGGTAATAGTCAAGAAATCAAATTGATATATGGTTGACAATTTTAGCAGTCAAAAGGCTGGTTTGGAACTTAAATATTCAAAGGTTTCACCACGTACGAAAGGAGATGTACCTAACATGCTTAGAGATTTTAGTTTGTGTTGCGTTAGAATATGGAGGAGGGATATGAAAATGTGTAGGTTCCATCTGAGAAAAGAAAAGATAATTTGAGTCCAAGGAAATCATGATTTAGAAACCTTATTGCAACCTATTTAATGATAGGCCACTCAAACTGGAGCTAACACTTTAAATAGTTTCTTGCTTTTTTTTAGGGGTCCATCCATTTAGCTTAGTGATATTTTCTTTTGCTCCTATTCTTCTGCTTTTTTCAGTTAGTCGGTTGTATAAGTTTAATTTTTTAATTTTGATTGATAAATCATAGCCTCTGAGAGGCTTTTTAGGCCTTCATTAATCCAAAATAAATTTAACAAAAGTAAGAATATTTGAATTAAAATTAGGTAAAAGTTTATTTATATATTTATATAAAGACGGGACATAAAAATATGATGTGGCATCTCTTATCAATTAGGATACAGATTTTTCATTTGCCTCGATGTTTTGGTTGTTAACCTTTATTTTTCTATTTATTTGTTATATCAAAAACTAGGGGCCACTTATTCACTTTTACTAATTACATGGTTACACCTAAGGGTCGGTTTATTTCCTACCTTAAGGCAAGTAAGCTCATTTCAAAAGGGTGCATCTGTCATCTATTTCGGATCAAAGATTTTGGCTCCGAGACCCCAACTATTCAATCAGTTCCACTTGTCAGCGAATTCCCTGACATGTTTCCCGAAGATCTTCCCGGAGTCCCTCCCGAACGGGAAATCGACTTTGACATAGACCTTCCTCCAGACACTTAGCCTATCTCTACTCCTCCTTATAGAATGGCTCCAGCTAAGTTTAAGGAGTTGAAGGAACAGTTGAAAGACCTTCTAGATAAGGGTTTCATCAGTCCCAGCATCTCTCCATGGGGTGCTCTAGTGTTGTTCGTACGAAAGAAAGATGGTAATCTCAGAATGTCTATCGACTATCGTCAACTGAATAAATTTACAGTCAAGAACAAGTATCCCCTACCCAGGATTTACAGCTTGTTCGATCAACATCAGGGAGCTAGTTGTTTTCCAAGTAGATCTTAGGTCGGGGTATCATCAGCTTAGGGTCAGTGAATGTGACATACCAAAGCAGCCTTCAGAACTTGGTATGGTCACTATGAATTTATGGTTATGTCCTTTGGACTAACTAATGCCCCTGCAGGTTTTATGGACCTGATGAATAGGGTATTCAAACAGTATCTGGACATGTTCGTCATTGTGTTCATAGACGACATTTTGGTATACTCCAAAAATAAGGAGGAGCATGCTAATCATCTGAGGATAGTGTTGCAGACTCTCAGAGACCGTCCATTGTTCGCTAAATCCAGCAAATGTGAATTTTGGCTAAAGTTTGTGGCTTTCCTTGGTCATGTGGTATCAGGTGAGGGTATTTTATTGATTCTCAAAAGATAGAAGCAATGAAAGACTGGCCAAGACCTACTTCCCCAACAAATATCAGGAGTTTCCTAAGTCTAGCCGGTATTATCAACAATTTGTTGAAGGGTTTTCTTCTATCGCGTCTCTTCTGACTAAGCTAACTCAGAAAAAGGTGAAGTTTCAGTGGTTAGATGTATGTCAGAAGAGTTTCCAAGAGCTAAAGACTCGACTCACTACAGCTCCACTTTTGACCCTACTAGAAGGAACGAATGGGTTCTTGGTCTATTGTGATGCCTCCTGAGTTGGCCTCGATTACGTTCTGATGCAGTGGGGTAAGGTGATAGCTTTTGCCTCCAATGGCTCAAGGTTCATGACAAGAATTATCCGACTCATGATTTGGAATTGGTAGCAGTGGTGTTTTCTTTGAAATTATGGAGACATTATCTTTATGGGGTTCACATGAATATTTTCACCGATTACAAGAGCCTTCAATACGTGTTCAGTCAAAAGGATTTGAACCATCGTCAGAGAAGGTGGTAGGAATTATTGAAGGATTACGACATGAGTGCGTTGTACCACCCAGGTAAGGCAAATATGGTGGCAGATTCCTTGAGAAGGATGTCCATGGGGAGAATTGCTCATGTTGAATAGGGCAAAACAAAGCTAGCAAAAGATATTCACAGGTTAGCTCGGTTGGGAGTGTAGTTGGTGGATTCAGCTGAGGGCGGAGTAGTATTGCAAAATGGGTCAGAATCCTCATTAGTTATTGAGGTTAAGTCAGAGAAGGATGAAGATCCCATACTTCTTAAGATGAAAGAAGCAGTTCTAAGAAAAGAAGTGAAGGCTTTCTCCAAAGGGGGAGATAGTGTACTTCGTTACCAGGGCAGACTATGTGTTTTGAACGTAGATGGATTAAGATAGCAAATACTAGTAGAAGCACACAGCTCCAGATATTCTATCCACCCAGGTGCCACTAAGATGTACCATTGACCTACAGAAAATCTACTGGTGGAAAGGCATGAAAAGGGATATTACAGAATTTGTGGCTAAGTGCCCGAACTGGCAGCAGGTTAAAGTTGAACATCAGAGACCTGATGGTATGACTTAGGATATCAGCATACCCACGTGGAAGTAGGAAGAAGTGAATATGGACTTCGTTACAAGTTTACCACGTACTCGTCGGCAACATGATTCAATTTGGGTAATAGTATATTGGATGACTAAGTCAACACATTTCCTCCCAGTTAAAAACATAGACTCAACTAAGAATTATGCTAGTCTGTATATTCGAGAGTTGGTCAGACTGCATGGAGTTTCCTTATCCATCATTTCAAATAGAGGTACCCAGTTCACCTTGTATTTTTGGAAGTCATGTCAGAAAGAACTTGGTACTCAGGTCAAACTCAGCATAGCTTTTCACCCTCAGACAGATGGATAAGCGGAGCGGACTATTCAGACCTTAGAAGATATGTTGAGAGCTTGTGTAATCAACTTCAAGGTTAGTTGGTATGATC
Organism: Datura wrightii; assembly: GCA_035772735.1. Taxonomy (NCBI): domain Eukaryota; kingdom Viridiplantae; phylum Streptophyta; class Magnoliopsida; order Solanales; family Solanaceae; genus Datura; species Datura wrightii. The sequence goes on from JASDFA010000018.1 coordinate 155,899,996, forward strand.
ACCTGCCTCTCATCAAGTTTGCATACAACAACAGCTACCACTGCAGTATTCATATGGCCCCATTTGAGGCATTATATAGTAGGAGGTGTAGGTCTTCTATAGGGTGATTTGAAGTTGGTGAAGACACTTTGATAGGACAAAATTCAATTCATGAAGCTATGCAGAAAGTGCAACTTATCAGAGAAAGATTAAGAATAGCTTAGAGCTAACAGAAATCATATCCTGATGTGAGGAGGAGAGAGTTAGAATTTGTTGTGGATGATTGGGTTTATTTGAAGATTTCACCCATGAAAGGGGTCATGAGGTTTGGAAAGAAAGGGAAACTCAGTCCGAAGTATGTAGGACCCTACAAGATTCTAAGGCAAATTGGCTATGTGGCTTATGAGTTAGAATTACCTTCGGAGTTAGCATCTGTGCACCCAGTCTTTTATATGTCACTTTTGAAGAAGTGCATCGGTGATCCGACCTCCGTTGTGCCACTAGACAGTGTGGGAGTGAAGGATAGTCTCTTTATGAAGAATTCCCAGTTCAAATCCTAGACCATCAGGTTCATAAGCTGAGAAACAAGGAATTCACTTCGGTAAAAGTCTTGTGGAGGAACCAACTAGTTGAAGGAGCCACATGGGAAGCATAAGCAGACATAATGGCTAAATATCCCCATTTATTCCCTTCTAGTTTAGTCATCAGGTATGAAATTCCTCCTCAATACTCTATTCAGTTCAGTACTCACCAGCTCTATTCAAGTTTTCAATGCACACTTTGGTTATGTCAACTCAGTTAGTATGATTAATCAGTTTGGAGCAGTCACTCCTTCAGAAAATCAGTTTATAGTTCAGCTGGGGAATTGTAGCTCTTTTCCCAGTTTTCCAATAGTTTTAGCCTTCATTCAAAGACGAATGATCCCAAGGGGGAGATATTATAACACTCCAAAACTTTCCTAGATCAAACTCAGACTTTGCATGAAAAACCAGAAAGAACCAAAAAAATTTTCTCAGAACAACCCAGACAATGAGTCGTTCTTGTAATAGACCATTGTCTGAGTCATTGTTAGTCTTGTAGCTTTCCTTTTGGGGACCAACGAGGGATAGGAAGACCCGTTGGAAGGAGTAACGAGTCGTTCTATTGTTCGTCACATCCCAAGTACAAAAACCTTGTAGACCTTCCTCTAAACCAACGAATGGGACTAACGAGTCATGGTTCATACCAACGAGTCATTGTTTCCACCCATTGCCTGAGCCAGAAACCCTTTAGGTGAAGGAAACGGTGACCACGAGCAGACACTACGACCCATTGGTTCTACCAACGAGTCATTGTGTCGTTCGTTAGCAGAGGGACCAAGATTTTCATGTCAGTGACCACGAGAGGAACCAACGACCCGTTGTTCCATCCAATGAGTTGTGGTTTCCTTCTGTGGTCCATTTCCATTGAGCCCAGATTTTAGGCCGAGGATCAATGACTAGTCTCAACGAGTTGTGGTATCAACCAATGACTCATTGTGTGACCTGTTGGTCCCTTTCGAGCAGTTCTCCAAATTTTCTTTCATAGAATTTTTGTAACTTTCCACCTTTTTAATCCCTAACTATGTCATTTTGGGGTTATATTCAAGGGATGTAGGGAGGTAATCGACGGTTCCTCTTCATTCCTCTCATTTTCTCAAGCTCAGAACATAGAAACCTTAGACAGGAGACTTAGAGTAAGATCAAGGGTTTCAAGTTTTCTCCTCATATTCTCCATATCCTTTCAAGGAAATCCGACTCTAGCTATGTGAGAATTCAACAAGGGAATAGTTCTTTCCTTGTGCCCCAAAACCCTTCTGTAATTTCTTGTTAGGATTATCCCTGAATATAAAAAATAGGGTTAGTTTCAGTCAAATTATGAATATTCTTTTGAATTAGAAATCCTTGTTAACTCTTACAATGTTTTCATCATTTATCATGCATGTTGTTATTTGCTTCATGAAATATTGTTAGCCCTAGTTCTGTGAATATAGTAAACCAAGTCTTGCATAATTGATACATACAAATACTGCTTCACTCTATTAGTTCTTGATTTTTCTTGTTATTACCATTTTGTGGATTCACAGTCAGTTTTAATGCTAATTCAGTCTCAGTTAGCAATTAGCCTTTTTCAGTATCTTATAGTAAGTCAGTTGATCAGCTTAACGATAGTTAGTTCTTTGAGGAGTTCAGTTCAGTAATACTCCCTAGTTTTAGTTAGCAGTTAGTTCTCTAGATGGTTATGACGCTTCTAGATAAGCATCTCTGACCAGTCTTTGAACCACCAGTATCATTTATCAATTAGCTCTTTAGATGGTTACAATGCTTCCAGATAAGCAGCTCGGACCAGTTTTAGAACACCAATTTTCAGTTATTTGATCTTACAGACTCTCAAGTTACTTCCAGATAAGTATTCTTAACTTAGTCTAGGACCCTAGCTTCGAGCTATCAACTTAGTAGTCAGGTTAGTACTATCCATTGGGAGTAGTAATTAGCACCGAGCCGACCGGGGTTCCAGCAAACCCAGCTTTCCAGAACTACGTTGCCACCATAGGTTATTGTCCCAACGGGCCCCAAACTTGTGATCACCTAGCTAAGCCACTATACCCTAGCAAGGTACATTGGGCTTTTCCCGATTGGGTGTATACATCAGACTCCACATTTAGCTCATATGGTTATAAGTCGGTTATAGACTCTCCCACTTGTCAGTACATTTGCAGTTTAATTCAATTCAGTTTAGTTCAATTCCAGGACATGTTTATGACCGTCAGTCAGGATCAATATTGACCATATCAATTATAGCTCGGTTTTATTAGTATTTCGTATCAGTTGGTCATTTCATGTTATTTCAATTCAGTGCTTATTTTTTCATGCTTATTGTATATCTCACTTACTTAGTACATCCAAAATATTGGCACATACTTTCCATATTGTATCGTATCATGATATAGGCGTAGGCTCTCAGTCTTAGCATTGTCAATAGTTCCCTCCGATGATTTCAGCAGCAGCAGTCCTTTAGTGAGTCCTCATCTTCCGAGGATGATATTTGCATTTCAGCTAGTTCTTATTTTAGACAGATTTTAGAGTTCGTTGGGGGGCTTGTCCCAGCAACTCATCAGTTAGTAGTTGGCTTTCAGACATAGTTGTTTAGTATTCTTTCCAGACATGTTTAATCTTTTCAAATTAGTATTTCTTGGATAATTATTTTTATAAAGCTTCCGCTTATGTTTACTTAGTTTACCAGTGTAATGTTAGACCATGTGTTAGCTTGGGGTCATTTATGGCACTAAGTACCGTGTCTTGTCCAGGGTGTATACTCGGGTCATGATAGATTATAGTAAAATTGAGAGATTTTTTATAAAGGATAAGAGTGTTTTATAGAGCTATTGAGGAAGGTCTGTTGGGTCCTTGCAAAATTCGGTCTATTTCTTAGATGACACTTCAACTTTTAAAGAGCATGTTAGCATTGTTATTTGTGGATCAATTTAGCTATTCCATTCGTTAGGTTTTAAATTTTGTTATTTAATTTGTTAGTCATTACAAAATGCTCTCTCGGTCATAGTATTATGGTGAATTTCTCATTTTACTATGTTTTGTAGAATTTTCTTCAAGTTACCTTCAGAAAAGTACAAGTACCATTAGCACCGTTTCATTCATTTGTTAGTGATACTAATGATCCTTTATTGGTTAAGCATGCGCACGCATACACACGCTCCAATTTATTTGTGCAGTTTGATGTAAATATTATATACTCGACCTTCGCTTGTATTTGAAGTAGTTCTCTTTGCTAGCTCTTCTTTCCTACCATTTCTTCCACAAAGACCTTTTCCCTGGCCTCTGTTTTAGTGTTGTATGTTTTTATTTAAACCTTTTTAATTTTTGTAATCATTGATTAAGAAAGTCTTTATAAAGTAATCTAAGTAGTGAACTAACAGAGTAAAGTGTGTCTTATAAATATAAGAACTGGAAATCACATTATTTGAGATGGACTACATGTTCATTTATGATGGACCGGTTCACAAGAGATTCTTTGAGGGGCCTATTGCTAATGTACCTTATTTTTGGATGATAGTTGATACTAATCTGGTAACATAAGTTCTTTGAAATGTAATTAATTTATCATCTAAACTAAATTTAATCAGACATAGTAGCATCACTGCCTATATTACTCAGCCAAAAGAGGTTATGGATAATATTGCAAAAAGCCCAAATTTTAACAAGGTTTTAGTTTACCTTATTCAATTTAGATTTATTATGAAGTTTGATGGAATTAGGAAAGGAAATAGAGAAGGATTATTAAACCAATGAATCCGACAAATAAGCATCATTTTATAGTTGTCAAACTCTTTTTTTTAAAATTTAATAAGGTGATATCCATCTCACTTATAAAATATACCTGAAGGAGGTTTTTCAGATTAGGTTTTGGTTTTAACACCGATAATGTTGTACTACATATTTATGCAAGTTCTTTCGCATATTTAAGACAATATATTTTTTATATAAACATCTTAACTATCACTCTTTTGCTAGAATATTTTCAACTTCCATGGTCATATTGGTTGTTATGGTATGCAGAACATGTATATGTTGGTATCCTATATGTTTAGCTCTTTATACCTTCAAGATCGCTTCTATTTTTAAAATTGTGTATTTTTATTATTTCTTAGATTAATTTACTAATTATAGGCACATCAATTTGGTTTGAATCTATTATATTTGTTATACCATTTGACTTCATATGAATTATCAAATTCAGGGTATGGAATTGATGGATCGATATGAGTGTGTTTTACTTTTATCTTTTCCAAGTAGTAGGCCTTTGTTAAGCAGGTAGTCATTATGGATGGAGATTGGCTATGACATAAAACATGTTTATTTTAATCAGTTTACCTTTTTGAATTCAACTAGCTGGATCTATAAAACTATTAAAGTTTAATTTTATGGAGGTTAGTAAGTCATTTTGCCATAGCTTAAAGTTTAGCACTGCTACTTGCCAGAGTTAAATCTTCTTTTTATGATTTTTGCGATTCTTTTTATCTCTCTCAGTTTGATTGATGTTTCATTTATCTCTGTTCTGAATTCATGACAGTGAAGTCAAGAAGTTGTTTAGTAGGATAACAATTGGATCTAAGATGAAAAACTCAAAATTACATGTGAATTTGGAGAAATTGGAGAAATAGAATGTGTAAAGGGGAAAGATTTAAAAGAGTGTTGGTCTAATTCTGTATAATAAAAGCAGGACAATGAAACTATTGAAGATGAGAAGAGGGATGAAGTTATTGAAGAAGAAACGAGGAAAGCATGGAAGAAGAATAAAGGAGTGGTATGGTTGAAAGTTTTTAAACATTTTATCTGATTGTTCTAAAACTTCAAAAAATATAGGAGCAGCTGAATTAGTCTGTTTTGGAGCTTCTTTAATTGATTTTATTTTGGTTAGTAAATTTAAGTTGAAAGCTACTATTATGGATGAAAAGATTAGTAATTTCTCCATGCTTGAAGTAATGTTGTGTCATTTCAAGAATATTGTGCATCAACTTGAGCCCAAATGTCGCTTTAGAGCCCAAAATAAAGATAATTTCCCTTCTTGGGATCTCTCTTTTCTTCATTGGCAGCCTCATTGTTTCACACACAAGGATGAGATTTTCTGCTTCTAAGAAAATCATCGAAGAGTTAATGACTTTGCAGGCCCATTTCTTTAGTTTCTAGATTATCCTTATATATTTTTTACTTAATTATGTCACTTATTTTTCCCTCAACACTTTTGTTGAATATCACGACTACTTTAACATATATGATCTCACTTGGACAAGATTGACAATACTGTTATTCATAATTTGCACCTCGTTTCTTGTTTTTCCTTCACATTCTGCCTTTTAAATATTTTTGGGTTGAGTTAAGACTATATTTGGCACAATCCATGGTATTTTTGTGGTATTTTTTATTCCTTTTAGTTAAATGGAATGACCTTTTTTATTTATTTTGAAGAATAAATGTGAAACATAACTATAATGACCCGTCCATCGTTATGGGAAAAAATAATATCGAACACACCCTCTCTATTCTAAGTATTGGTGGGAAGGTGATAAGTAGGTGTTCGTTAGGTGACAGTAAAAATCCTGAGTTGGAGAGTGATTTAAGTGCACGATTTGGGAGCTACTTCTTACGAAGGGTCGTTGTAGTATAGGGTATTTCTGCTGTAGTGATACTGTCATCATGGTCGGAGTTCCACCGTAATGGACCGGGAGAATAACTGTTGGATCCGCCATGGCAGTGTCCTGACCGCTATAGCAAGTCCGCTGCAGCGATAAAGTGACTGATGTAGCAAATGATAGAAATCAAGAAGTGGGTTCTAAGTGAGATTTTAGGGGTTATGCCCCTATTATTCTAAGGCACGAAGTTCTAGAACTACAGGTGATTTTCCAAGAGTAGAGTAATTCACTTCCAAAGGAAAGAAACTTGACTTGATTTTTCTATTTTTTTTATTCCCTAACCCATAGAATCAATAGGGGGAGCTGTTATGGTGGAAATAATAGGTTGAAAACCCTAGAATGATGAAAGTAAGGGAAATTGATTGGATATTGAATGATTATTGATTCCTAGGTCTGTAAACATGTAACTGTTGCTTTCGAGGGTGAATCTGATAGAGAACTTCATCTGTATGATAGTTTGAGACCTAGAAATTGGTGAAGTTGGAACCTTTAACCTTAAAAACTGCTTTAAGGGGGGTTAGAGGAGTAGAAAATTACATGAACTAGGTTGGAATTATTATAGAAAAATTGGGTTACACTAATTTGACGTTGGAATATTGAATTGGACTATAATAATGGGCAGAATTGGGTGGGTTTGAATTTCCAATCCCTTGGTCGAAGAAGTGAATGACGAAATATTATTTTGTTGTTGTTTTAGATTTTGAAAGTTTGAAAGTGCTGAGGAAAGGCAAGGCTCCAGCAGAGTGATTGATATTTGACCCTCTAAATCTAGGTAGATTATGGTTTATTAGGAGTTAGACTTTGGATAATAGTGTACATGTGTGTGGAATGATTTTTTATGCATTGGTCTCCAGACATTTCTTGTTGATGTAATCATTTATTGAATTCTATCATTAAATGTTTTGCTATGAAATCATTAATTATGTAATGTGGAAATTTGATGTTAAGAGTTCGTTTGTCCTCGGTTGCATTGTTTGACATGTGATTTATGAATTGTGTGAGTAATTGAGTTAAGGGAGGTAAGATAAGACCTTCCCAGGGTCATAAACTAGTTGTGTGGTTAAATTGAGATGTGTGAATGAAAGTGGATACTATGAATGTCCTGAGATAAGTGGCTCGTGCCTGAGGAGAGTATCCAGGCGAGCAATGATGGTTGACTAGCTTTTTTCTGAAGGGAGCATCCGGATGAGTAGATGAGTAAGAACAGGTACCACACCGATACAGTACATGAATTTCTAGAGTCCCCTACAGGTCATGACTGGAAGAGCAGAAGTAAGACCCTCTGGCATGTGTGTACATCGATGATCAGTGATTGAGTGTTCATAGTGATATGACGGAGGCTTGTTCCCGGCATGTCACCATTCATTGTATTTATTGATTTATTGTAAGAATGTAAGAATTGGAATGAGTATATGGGACTGAACTGAACCTGTTTTCATGTGTTTCCCCGTCTGAATGGTTGAGGCATTGTAATGACTTCATGGTTGGTATAGTTAAATAAAGACTCGTGATTGAGTTGTGAAACCTTCCGCGAACAATTAATTATATCTTCTATATGGTTATGTGGTGTCAATTGTCTATTGATGACTGTGAATAGTGTAGATGATTATAATGACTAGTATGTTGGAAAGCGTTAATAGAATGGTTAGTGTGCAGCTAAGTCGAGCTACTACCAAGGCAATACTGCTGCAGCGGAACTTATTCTGCCGCAGCAAGACCATGACAGCAGTCAAGTGACCACTACAACGACGGCCCAATCTAGTGAGTTGGCCGGCTAGCACCATGAGCAGATTTAATCCCTGAATGAGTATTGTCTATATAAATGATGTTTCAGAGCTAGTTTCATATTGTTGTTTACATATATGTATGTTATTATTTAAGGTCGGTCGATGATGCCTACCAGTATTGTGTTTGTACTAACGCTACTCCTGCACTTTTTGTTGAGTCTAGACCTCGATATCGAAAGTTCATCCCAACCTCACCTCAAGAGTAGCAGCGGATTAACTGAAGGTGAGTGGACCCAGATGTGTTGTTCGATTCCATCGCTGAAGATGTCTTTTCTTTCCAGACATTGTTGAATTTTGAATTGTCTCAAATTACTCATTTAGACATTGTTAGGTAGATGTCCTCAAGTATAATTACATTCAAGTTCTTGGGATGTAATAGTTAGACGGTGATTATGTTCTTTAATTATTCAATGCTTCTGCAAGAATTGTGTTATGTTATTTATATATATCGTTGCAAATGGGTAATTGGTTGAGACTCATTGGTTCGCCCATTAAAGGGGATAGTATGGTTTCCAAGCACAGCCACTTAGGTCTTGACAAAGTTGGTATATGGGCTCTAGGTTTGTTGATCTCATTTTACGATGACGAGTCTAGTAGAGTCTGGCGGATTGGTACGGAGACGTCCATTACTTATCTTCGGGAGGCTACAGGACTTTAGAAAAAATCCCTTTTTTCTTCCCTTTTCATGTTATTACTTGATTCCAATTGGTATCTGGTAATCCAAATTGGTATCTAACAATTCTTCTTTCTTTCTCTCATAGATAGCGAGAAAATTTACAGGCAAAAATAGAGAGGAAGCACCCGAGCCAGCAGTGGCAGCTGCAACTTCGGTAGAGGACGGGGCAGAGGTCGTGGGCAGAGGCATGCTGCTACCAGAAGAGAGGCCCATGCTCCTGCTCCAATTTGAGAGGGAGCATCATCTCCTGTACCACTGGCAGTGCAAGAGAGGGTGGCTGTGGAGGTGGAGGTTCCTACTCAGGGAGAGGCTGCAGCCACTCCAGCATCCTCTGAGGTCCTAGCTTAGGTTCTTAACCTTCTGAGTGGCCTCATGGGTAATGGGGAAGCGCCAGCAACTCCTACTGATCAACAACATGGATACAGCATGCAGGTGTTGTGGCTCTCTGTATTGATGATATATTAGAAGTTGTGTTGTTCCCGAGGCCGGTAGTTGGACCGATAATGAATGGAGAGGAACATGACTTATTCTAGAGGATCACCAAGATGAGGCCGCCCACCTTCTACAGTACTGAGGCGGAGGACACTACGAGTTCATCATGGCTATCATAAGAGGCTCCACAAAGTGGGGGCAGTGGAGAAGTATGGGGTAGAGTTTGTCAGCTTTCAGCTGATGGTTGATGACAAGCTCTGGCAGAGGGCTTTTGTGGAGTGCAGACCAATAGGGACTCCACCACTGACCTGGACTCAGTTCTACTCTACTTTTATGGAGAAGTATGTACCCCGTACCCTGAGAAATTGGAGGAGGGACGAGTTCACCAACATTGAGTAGGGGACCTCTTCAGTCACAGCATATGAGGCTTGATTCCACTCGCTGTTTAGGTATGCTCTGCCCTCACTGCCCGTGGGGGAGGAGAGGATCAGGTGATTTGTTAAAGGCCTAAATATGGGACTCCAAATGTCAGCCCTTTAGGTGGTCTCTGCAGGTAAGACCTTTAAAGAGGTAGTTGAGTTTGTGAAAAATATGGAGGGGGTGAAACAAGATGGTTATGTGAAGAATGTCGAGAAGAAGGCTCAGAAGGTGGATTCTTACATCGGTTCTTTTTCTAGGACTACGGTACCCCAAGGCTACTCGGAATGCCCTATTTAGTTAGCCATGCATGTGTTAGTCGGGGGTCTTCCTGGGACCACTCTGCGACCAGCAGGTACAGTCGCGAGTAACCAGATAGTTTGCTCAGATTTTAGAGCTCATCCTATTTCCTTTGTTCCAACTCAGAGACTAGTGATTGATAAGGTATATCACGAGTGCAGAGAGTATGTCCATATCCGCAGATGGTGTCCCAGGTTTGGTCAGGGTAGGCAGATTGTTTCACATCCAACTCTTCAAGCTCCGGCCCTTGCCGGGAGAGGAGGGACTATATTAAGCAGGGATCGCCCACAGTTAGGGAAGGGCAATCAGCTAGTGGCTAGAGGTGGCACCCAATCGGGTAGAGGAGGTGCCCAAGTCAGAAGGGGTGGCAATCAATTCGGTAGAAGGGTTGCATAGCCCAATAAGGGTGGTTCTCAGGCAGGTAATCATTCCCATTTCTATGTATTTCTAGGTAGGCCTAAGGTAGATGCTTCTGACGTCGTTATCACAGGTAAAATTTTTGTATGCGGCAAAATGGCTATGGATTTGTTTGATCCTGGTTTTACTTTTTCCTATGTGTCTTCTTAATTTTCTTTGGGATTGGATCTTCCTTGTGATGTTCTTGATACTCCTATCCATGTGTCTACTCCTTTTTGGGATTTTGTGGTGTTGGATAGAGTCTGTCGAGCTTGTATTATTGACTTCGTGGGTTTTGATAATTGGATAGATTTGGTGATATTAGATATGGTAGATTTTGATGTATTCCTGAGAATGAGTTGATTGTCTCCTTACCATGTCATTCTTGATAGGTATTTGATCTTGGGCAGATTTATATGCCCAAGTGATGCTCAAACGTATCATTTTCGCCTTGTTAATCTAGCAATGTGTATACATTTTCATGTAATTGGTAATAAAATGTGAATTTATACTAACCAACATGATTAGCATTGTTTTGTAGGTAAAATGTGATTTCGGGAAGCTAAAATGCATGTTGGAGGATATCGGAGTTGGACTTGGATGCGAGCAAGGCAAAAAGCATTGGACTGCACAAAGTAAAGGGGCTCCGCGATGGAGCCGTGTCACGCTGCCATCGCGGAGGCATTCTACCTGGAGGGTGAAAAATTTGCCAATTTCCAGTGGAGGCTCGCGACAGCTCCGTGGCACGGTGGCTAGCCTCCGCGTTGCACACCGTGCCACGTTGGTGCTTTATTCCCGGACCCCTAATTTCCAGTGAGGGTCCGCGTCCACGGTGTGTCACGGAGGCAGTACTCCGCGATGCACTCCGTGACACGTTGCTTGTTATTCCGGGAAAAATTCCCACTAGTATAAATAGAACACTTAGGTTCATCTTTTCATAATTCAGACTGGGTGGAGCAAGGGCGTGGGTTACAGGCAGTTGAGGGATGAAAAGTTTAGGGTTTTTTCTCTCTTCCTTTCTTCTTTAACTCAATTGTTTGTATGATTAACACTTGTTTTAGGATGACGAATCCACAAATGAGTGGCTAATTCCCTTCCTTGTTGAGGTTATGAACACTTGTGATGAATTTTGAGTATTAATTATATGGTTTTTCATCTTTTTCTTCCATGTTGTTCTATTAATTCTTGTTCTTACTGCATTGGTGTGTGGCCTACATTAATGTATATCTAAAAAGTCTGATTTCACTCGAGAGAGAACGAAATTGGAAAGTTGTGAATTAATAGGATATTGTTCTTTACTTGATTTGGGAAAATTGAGTTTTGATGTGCTTTCCTGATAGATATATACTTGAAAGCCGTATTAGTCAATTTAGGAACCGGAATTGTATTGCTAGGTCATGAATTGCATTTGATCACAGAAATGTAGACGGATGGTTTATGATTCTTAAGTGAGATTAAATACGAGAGTTTTAATCTCTTGGCTAATGTTCCTGGCTAGCAACTGGAAGAAAAGATTAACCAATGTATGATTATAATCAGTTTCATTACATGTTCTTTAACCTCGGCATGCTCATATCCATAGTTTAAATTCAAAGTAGATAATTGTTAGTAGTTTTAGTATAGAATTATAAAACAAATTATTCACTTTTTGGTTACGTTGTTGTCAACATAATTAGAAGTTAAATAAAATATAGTATAGTATACTTAAGCAAACTTCACTTAATCCGAGTCTCTAAGGGATCGATACTTGGCTTACTAAAGCCACTTACAACTTGTTCGACCACGTGCACTTGCGTGTCGGTTTAGATACTCATATAACACACTCCGAACAAGTTTTTGGCGCCGTTGCCGGGGACTTGGCAATTGGTGAAATTGTGTTAAGTGTAAATTTACTGTATTTGCATTTTTTTTTCTTAAGTGTTGACAACTTGGTCTGAGCCTGTATTTTGCAGACTTAATTGCTGTGAACACTGGCAAGAGACAAAGAGCTGGTGGAATCTTATCTAGAGCCTGAACGTTTATTTCATAGTAAATGGAGAGAAGCTCTACAAAAGAAGCTGCAGTTGCTCAGACAGACTATTATGGAGCAACAAAATCCACCGGTTGTGAGGGCAGTGTTAGTGCCCGAAGAAGCAGCAGCAAGGCCGGTTCGCGAGGTGGCAATCCCACATGCCAACAATGTTACATCCAGTATCCGCAAACCAGAGCCTGGAGGGAGATTTGAACTCAAGCAAACTATGGTGCAATTGTTGCACACAAGCGGGCAATTTACCGGTCTCCCTCATGAAGACCCACAACAGCATCTCCAAAACTTTTTGGAGATAAGTGACACTTATATACCCGCTGGAGTGTCACCTGATTATGTTCGGCTTACATTATTTCCGTTCTCATTACTCGGTGAAGCCAAGAGGTGGTTGAAAGCTGAGCCACCAAATTCTATTTCAACGTGGGATGATCTTGCACGAAAGTTCTTGATAAGGCTTTTTCCCTCTGGCAAAACAGCAAGACTTAGAAGTCAAATTTTAAGTTTCAAACAGAGAGAGGGAGAATATTTATATCAAGCCTGGGAAAGATTTAAATCCATGTTGCGGGACTGTCCTCATCATTATCAGTCCAATGACGTGTTGGTGCACACATTTATTGAGGGTTTGGAACCCCATACCAAAATTTTGCTAGATTCAGCAGCTGGAGGGCAAGCGCTGGAAAAGACCTATGAGGAGATGTACACCTTGCTAAATCGGATTTCATAGGGCAATCCAGAATGGAATGCTGATTCATCATGAGGTGGGGCAAGGAAAGCAGCAGGAGTGCTTGAAGTGGATGGATTTACAGCTATCGCTGCACAGATAGCTGCCTTGCAGAATCAATTGAACAACCACTTCAGCAACATGACTTTGAACCAGCCTTCAGCTCCAGTTAGTGCAGTCCAGCAAATGTGGTGTGAAGTGTGTGGAAGCAGTGAGCACTCAGCTAAGTGGTGTGGAGCAAATCCTGATTCGGTTAACTTTGTGGGGAATGCACAAAGAAATCATCAGCAGTATAGGAGTAGCTACAATTCAAATTGGAGGAACCATCCAAATTTTTCATGGGGTATCAAAAACCATCAAGGCCAGAGTGCGGGTCAGGGTATGCAAAGGAATCAAGGAGGGCAACAGAACTACCAATCTCAATTAGAAATAACAATGCCCCTCCTCCACCACCATCACCCAGCATTGAGGAGATGTTCAAGACCATGATCGCTAACCAAGCGCAATTGCAGGCTTACTATGTTAAATTGGCAGCCGAAATGAAAAATAACCAGTTAGCAACCAAGGCTCTTGAGTATCAATTTGGGCAATTTGCTAGTGCCCAAAATACAAGGCCCAGAGGAGGACTGCCGAGCGACACGGATTCAAATCCGAAGCAGGTAAATGCAGTGACCACAAGGAGTGGTTTGCAGCTGAAGGAGGTGGAACCAGAAAGATCACCTCAAAATTCGGGAGCAGCAGAAGTTGAGGGGGAGCAAAGTTCGGAAAGGGGGAAGACCAAAGAAGTTGAATCAGAAAGACCTCCACCCCCGTTCCCTCAACGACTTAAGAAACACAAGGAGGAGGCGTGTTTCAAAAAATTCATGGAGGTGCTTAAACAGGTACATGTTAACTTACCTCTTGTTGATGTCTTGCAGGGAGTGCCTAAATATGCTAAATACATTAAAGATATCGTGGCCAACAAAAGTCATTTGACTGAGTATGCCACGGTGGCTTTGACGGAGGAGTGCACTTCCCGGATCCAAAATAGACTGCCCAGGAAGCTAAAAGACCCTGGAAGTTTTACTATCCAGCTTACTATTAGGCAGAGCATCCGAGCTCGTGGATTGTGTGACCTGGGAGCTAGCATAAATCTGATGCCATCTTCGATATTCAGAAAGTTGGGTCTAGGAGTCCTAGACCTACAACCGTAATCTTGCAGTTGGCGGACCGATCCTTAGCTAGGCCGGATGGCATTGTTGAGGATGTTCTAGTGCAAGTTGGCTTCCTAATTTTCCCGGTAGATTTTATTGTTCTGGATTTTGAACCAGACGCGGAAGTCCCATTTATTTTGGGACGACCCTTCTTGGCAACCGGGAAAGCATTAATCGACGTAGCTGCGGGTCAACTTACAATGCGAGCACACGACAAGGTAGAGGTGTTCGATGTGTACAAAGCACCCAAGCTCCCGATGGTGAATGAAGAACTCTCAGTGATCAATGTAATTGATCATGGTAATGCTAAACAGATGAATGATTCCCGAGAGTTGATGGGAAGACCACCGGATAGGTGTAAGCACTACTGGGGGGAGGACAATGATCGTGAGAAATCGTCCATCACCCTAGCGGACAATTGAACATAAATGACGTCGAGCCGCGACGGTAAACCAGGCGCTGCACGGGAGGCAACCCATGAAAAAGATTTTTTTTTCTTTCATTTTGTAAAGTGTAAATAAATTTTTCTTTTTTTTTCTTTTCTTGATTTATTACAATATTTTTCATTTTAGTGAGTATTTTTTATTTTTTTATTTTAGTTAGGTGAAACCTATTATTCTAACCAATTTTGTTTAGTGAGATGATTTTCAGGTCACACGAAGAAAAATGTGCACAAAATCGTGAAGGAAAAGGCGAGGTATGAAATATTAATAAAATGTAGAAGACAGTGAGCTGGGGCGATAGCTCCGTGTCACGTAGGAGGACCTCCGCGTTACCCTCCGTGACACGTTGAGGTGTAATCTGGAAATTTCAAAATTTCCAGAAGGCTATCGCGATGGCTCCATGTCACGGAGGCAGTGCACCGCGATGCACTCCGTGACACGTTGCCGTATAAATTGTGACGGGTCACCCCGGGTTGCCGGGTGACCTGCATGTTTTTCTACTTTTTAAACCCCGATTTCTCCCCTTTTTCCCTCTTTCACATTTTCCACCGCGACCAAACATCCCAAAATCCCTCTCCCACCAACGTGCCACGGCTTAAGGCAACGAATTACCATGTTTTCTTCTGTTCTTCAACTTCGAGGTATGTTTTCCGATTATCTCTCAAGTTTTTGTCGATTTTATTTGAAATTAAGCATGAGAGGTGAGCTAAATCACCCTAAGTTGAAATGAAGCATGAATTCGAGTGATTTATTGACTGATAAAAGTTCAGAATGTTTTAATGATTGTTTGAACTTGTCGATTGCATGAATTATTCGAAGTTGATTGTGAAATTCAATTCTAGGGCTTTGTTGTTGAATTTGAAATTGGTAATGTGTTGAATTTGTGAATTCTATGTCGGGGTGTACTTGTTAAATGAGATGAATCGTTGTAAGAAGTGTTTGAATGTAATAGACGACTAATTCTCGAGGTTGGGTGAAAATGTTGAAATTTGTTCAAATTGGGTTGGTTGTATAGGTTCATGTGTATAGAATTTTTGTTGTTGTTTTTGTTTCGTTGTTTTTCTTTGCTAAGTGCGATGGTTGAAATGCTAGCGATGGTAGTGATTGGGATTAGCTGTATGAAGTTTGAGTAGTACGCAGAAGTTATACCATCGAATTTTTGTTTGAACGCACTAAGCATGATTGTATGGCTGGTATTTTGGTGTAAATAAAGTTATTCTTGCCGTAGTATCGTAACTGTAGCTGAGGACTAAGTGTGGGGTAAACTTAGCGTAACCCAACCTTAGCTGAAGTTAATATTCATTTAGCTTGGCATTGCGCTTGTTTACTTGTGTTGACAGACAAAATGGCAAGCAGGCAAGATAAAGGTAAGGGTGCATCAACTTCAGGCACCGGAAGAAAGTGACTTAGACTGGGCACAGTAGTCCCAGCTGCACCGGCAGTTCCACGCGGCCAGCGCCGCCAATACGGAACTAGATGGGTGACTGATGAGGGGAAGAAGTGCTATGCTAAACACAAAGAAAACAAATATTTTCCCGAGGAGCATATAGCACGGGAACCATTAGCACAGGAGTTCCCCAGAATAGTTCAACGGATCGAGGCTGCTGGGCTAAGTTTCATATTTCAGGAGCCCAAAGAATACAGCCTACACTTGGTCCGGGAGTTCTATGCAAATTGGAACCCGGCAATCAGAAGCCACACCATCAAGATCAGTGCGAAGATAGTCACTCTGGAACCCCAACAGCTAAATGCCATCATAGGAGCGCGGGACACAAACGCCCATGTTCTCCGCCAGCTGAATATTACCCCACTGTATGCCGACATCAGACGCACACTGTGTGGGGCTCGATCCACAGCTAGATGGAGCAGACATAAAGAAAGGGGCTACCACCAGACTCTGCCATATTCTCAAATGAACAGGGAAGCCCGAATCTGGCTGAAGATAGTCTTCTCGTGCCTAATCCCGGGGGTACACATGACTGATGTGACCCGGGACCGTGTTTGCCTGGTGTATGCCCTGATGAAAGGGCTGGAGATTAATGTTGGGGCGGTCATTATATCCTCCATGAAGAGAGCCCGACTACACCAGGGCCACAGGTATGGGTTCGGTGGACTACTCACCACCTTTCTCCGGGGCCTCGACGTCGAGGAAGAGGCTTTGGATTATATCCCGCAGTTGGAGCGGCGGGCCTTGGATGTGACCAAAACTAAGGCCCCCGACACCACCCATGGGCCAGAGCTGACGCTTGGCGAGCGGCATGCTCGTGATGACCAGTACATGGCGCGGATGTTTGGGATGCAAATGCTCCAGCTCAGGATCGGTGGGAGACCAGCCACGGAGGAGGAGCTATGGCAGCTCGAGCTAGATTACCCATTTGGCGAAAACGCCAGGGCTCTATGCCGAGTGGGGCCAGCCTTTGTAGAGCCCACTGACGATGATGTCCCTACGGATGAGGAGACACGTCGGGAGGACTCCGATGTGGAGTTCGATGACGACGACGGAGGCGACTCGGACATGGGAGATGAGGCAGCAGCACCTGATGAAGAAGTGGAATACTTTGACTCATCAGGGAGTTCCACCACCCAATTTTGTGATTTTTAATTTTTGTGAACACTGGGGACAGTGTTCGGTTTAAGTGTGGGGTGGGGAGTAGTTAGGTACTAGGCTGGGCTGGTTTGCTTGTATGCTTTCCTCTGTATTTTTGTATGTATGTTTCCCTGTGTTTGTGAATTTTCAAATTGTTTTGTATTTGTACATGTTTGTGGAATTGATTTGTGTTGTGGAATGTTGATGTTGCCAGCTAAGTCTGTAAAATTTTTGTAAATATTTTTGTTTATCGAAATGATCGATAATTTTAAAATTTTGCGAAAATATTTTGTTCATATTTAAAATATTTTGTAAATAATTTTTCCATCGAAATGATCAATGTTTTGCAAAATTTTTCAATTTTTTTATTTTGGGTTTCTCGGCGTTTGTTTTTGGTTCTTTTACCGAGAATGGTCCCATTGAACCGACGTCATAGTTAGTGACCGTTCCCTATGATGGATGGATGCCGACCGTCTTAAGGGAAATGTAGTCGGTAGGAGTAGTTATTTTAATTTATTTTTAGTTTTATTTTTCTTTGGTGGATTGCATCACGAAACCTGTAGTTACTATATGGTTGTGAAATGTTGGTTGCGTGTTGTACCTGATATTCAAAATGCAAAAGTGATTCGTATGAAAGCATGCAATCTTGTAAATATGTTGAGATACCTAGGCTGTATAGTTCGATTCGGTGTGATTGAGGCTTAATGTTTGAATTCATGTAATTAGCTGATTGAAGAGTTTGTGAATGCATCTTGAATCGAGCATGTGCATAAAGTGTGAAGTGAGGTATTGTTATTCCATGCTATTGTGAAGTGTCTAGAACTTGCCCGGTGTGTGTACAAAACGAAATGAAGGAGGTGTAGTGTAGGAAAGGATGTAGGCATTTCTTTGTTTTAACCGAGAGTTTCTATTTTTTTCTTGTCATACTCCCCCTTTATGTGATTGTATACCCTAGTCAGCCCTTTGAGCCTTTAGCCTATTATTTCTTTCTTTTGTCCAAAAAGTATGAACTGAGCTTAATTCTTTCTTTTCATTAGCCGTAAAGTCTATACAAAACTCTTAAGCGCTTAAGAAGAAAAAAATAATTTTCCCAAAGTGTCAAAGAGAGAATGGTGACAAGAAAAAGAAAAGCAGAGAGAGGGAAGAAAAGAAAAGGTTGAAGGTGCACTTGCTATAATTAAATGATAATGAAGGTGCATGAAAAACCTTTGTTATCGTGTCAAGTGTGCTTGATAAATGGGCCATACTAAAGTAAATCATCAAGAATGGGATGATGAAAAAAAAAGAAAAGAGAGAAACAATGTCCATGAGTTGATGGAAATGTGTTGAAAAGGTGCTTAAGGATGCTAGTGGCTATTATTGGCTAATCCAATATATACTAGTTCCATAGCTTCCATTACAACCCATTAAAGTCCTACGTGATCTTACATTGCATTTCTTTATATTAGTGGAGTAATACACTAAGGGCAAGCTTATGGGTCATGACATGATGCATGAGAATTCTTTTGGGAGAGAGAGTGAAATTATTTTTTTACATGCCCCTACATGAATGTTTGTGTGTCACATAAGCAAAAAGGGGAAGATTCTCTTGAGTTGTGAGGGCACATGCTTGATGAAAGATTGATTTTCGTGTCGGATATCTTGATTAGCTAATTTGCATGAGTTTGTCGATATCGAGAGTCGATTCTTAAAGTCTAGGAAGTCTTAATGTATTGAAGGTCACTGCATTGTTAAGACCATGCATGTTTTCTTGATAATTTGCAATATTGAATGATCGGTATGACCGTAGCTTAAATTGTCGCACCATAGTGGCGAAGGTTGGGATGTAAATTGCATGAATTGTGTGTTTGTTGTTCGAGGACGAACAAGGATTTAAGTGTGGGGTAAGTGATCTTGGGCAGATTTATATGCCCAAGTGATGCTCAAACGTATCATTTTTGCCTTGTTTATCTAGCAATGTGTATACATTTTCATGTAATTGGTAATAAAATGTGAATTTATACTAACCAACATGATTAGCATTGTTTTGTAGGTAAAATGTGATTTTGGGAAGCTAAAATGCATGTTGGAGGATATCGGAGTTGGACTTGGATGCGAGCAAGGGAAAAAGCATTGGACTGCACAAAGTAAAGGGGCTCCGCGATGGAGCCGTGTCACGCTGCCATCGCGGAGGCATTCTGCCTGGAGGGTGAAAAATTAGCCAATTTTAAGTGGAGGCTCGCGACAGCTCCGTGGCACGGTAGCTAGCCTCCGCGTTGCACACCGTGCCACGTTGGTGCTTTATTCCCGGACCCCTAATTTCCAGTGAGGGTCCGCATCCACGGCGTGTCACGGAGGTAGTGCTCCGCGATGCACTCCGTGACACATTGCTTGTTATTCCGAGAAAAATTCCCACTAGTATAAATAGAACACTTAGGTTCATTTTTTCATAATTCAGACTGGGTGGAGCAAGGACGTGGGTTACAAGCAGTTGAGGGACGAAAAGTTCAGGGTTTTTTCTCTCTTCCTTTCTTCTTTAACTCAATTGTTTGTATGATTAACACTTGTTTTAGGATGATGAATCCACAAATGAGTGGCTAATTCCCTTCCTTGTTGAGGTTATGAACACTTGTGATGAATTTTGAGTATTAATTATATGGTTTTTCATCTTTTTCTTCCATGTTGTTCTATTAATTCTTGTTCTTACTGCATTGGTGTGTGGCCTACATTAATGTATATCTAAAAAGTCTGATTTCACTCGAGAGAGAACGAAATTGGAAAGTTGTGAATTAATAGGATATTGTTCTTTACTTGATTTGGGAAAATTGAGTTTTGATGTGCTTTCCTGATAGATATATACTTGAAAGCCGTATTAGTCAATTTAGGAACCGGAATTGTATTGCTAGGTCATGAATTGCATTTGATCACAGAAATGTAGACGGATGGTTTATGATTCTTAAGTGAGATTAAATACGAGAGTTTTAATCTCTTGGCTAATGTTCCTGGCTAGCAACTGGAAGAAAAGATTAACCAATGTATGATTATAATCAGTTTCATTACATGTTCTTTAACCTCAGCATGCTCATATCCATAGTTTAAATTCAAAGTAGATAATTGTTAGTAGTTTTAGTATAGAATTATAAAACAAATTATTCACTTTTTGGTTACGTTGTTGTCAGCATAATTAGAAGTTAAATAAAATATAGTATAGTATACTTAAGCAAACTTCACTTAATCCGAGTCTCTGAGGGATCGATACTTAGCTTACTAAAGCCACTTACTACTTTTTCGACCACGTGCACTTGCGTGTCGGTTTAGATACTCATACAACACACTCCGAACAATATTCTAAGACAGTTATCATATTGGGCCCAGGGTTATCCAGGTTGGAGTGGAAAGGGAATTGTAGTCCTGCTCCTAAGAGACCTATCTCTTATATTTATGCTTGAAAATTGATAGGGTGGAGGTGTTCAACATATCTAGCTCATATTCAGGATACCAGTTCTGAGGGTCCTTCCATAGTGTTGGTTTTGGTAGTTTGTGAATTCATTGAGGTATTTCCTTCGGATCTAGCTGGTGTTACCGGACCACGATATTGATTTTTGCATAGATTTAGAGTCAGGGGCCCGACCTATTTCTATACCGCCAAACAAAATGGCACCAGCTAAGTTGAGAGAACTCAAGGAACAGTTGCAGGAACTTCTTAGTAAGGGTTTTATCAAACCAAGAGTCTCTCTGTAGGGTGCCCCAACTTTATTTTTGAAAAAGAAGGATGGTAGTATGTGGATGTGCATTGATTATCATCAGCTGAATAAGGTAACCATCTAGAATAAATACCCTTTTCCTCAAATACATGACATGTTTGATCAGTTAAAGGGAGTGGCAGTGTTCTCAAATATTGACCTGAGATCGGGCTATCATCAGCTGAAGATTCGTGTTGAGAATTTCCTAAAACAGCTTTTTGGACTAGGTATGGACATTATGAGTTACCTAGTCATGTCCTTCAGACTCACTAATGATCCAACAACATTTATAATCTTGATGAATGGTATCTTTAAACCCTATCTAGATTCATTCATAATCATGTTCATTGATGATATCTTAGTATACTCTAAGACTAAGCACAAACATGATAATCATCTGAGAATTGTGTTAGGGTTGCTGAAAAAGAAACAATTGTACGCCAAGTTCACCAAATGTGAATTTTTGATGGAATTGGTATCTTTTCTGGGGAATGTAGTCTCCAAGGAGAAGATTAAGGTGGATCCACAGAAGGTGGAGGCAGTCTGAAACTGGGCTAGGCCTACTACAGTCATAAGATTTGGAGTTTTGTGGGGCTGGCCAGTTACTACCTCTGATTCATAAAGGGATTTGCTTCCATTGCCTCATTGTTGACAAAGTTGAATCAGAATCATGTGACTTTTTAATGGTTCGAGGAATGTGAAGAGAGTTTTCAAAAGCTCAAATCTTGCTAACCACGACACGGATCCTAGCACTACCAATGGAAGGTAAAGATTTCGTAGTTTATTGCGATTCCTCACGGTCTGGGTTGGGTGTTGTGGTAATGCAGGAGGATAGGTCATTAATTATTATTTGAAGTAGCTAAAGGTGCACGAGAAGAATTACCCCACATATGACCTAGAGTTGGTAGTAGTGGTGTTCACCATAAAAATCTGGAGGCATTACCTATATAGGGCTCATTGTGAGGTATTCACAGACCATCACAGCTTGCAGTATGTGTTCTCCTAGAAAGATCTTAATCTGAGACAGTGAAGATATTTGGAACTACTTAAGGATTATGATGTCACAATCCTATATCACCTAGGGAAGGAAAACATGGTGGCCGATGCCTTGAGCCGGAAATCGGTGAGTATGCATAGTCTAGCTTGCTTGGAAGCTACTCAGCGGTTGATGACCAGAGAAGTCCAAACATTGGTGAACAACTTGATGAGACTTTCTTTGATAGAAATATGTGGGATACTATCTAGCATAGGAGTCTATGTCATCACTGTTAGAAGAGGTAAAAGCCAGGAAATTTGAAGATGCAAAGCTAAGTAAGATTTGGGACAAGGTCTTACAGGAAAAAGCTAAGGAGGCGGTTGATCTTGGGCAAATTTATATGCCCAAGTGATACTCAAAAGCATCATTTTAGCCTTGTTTATCTACCAATGTGTATACATTCTCATGTAATTGGTAATAAAATGTGAATTTATACTAACCAACATGATTAGCATTGTTTTGCAGGTAAAATGTAATTTCGGGAAGGTAAAATGCATGTTGGATGATATCGGGGTTGGACTTGGATGCGAGCAAGGGATAAAGCATTGGACAGCATGAATTAAAGGGGCTCCGCGAAGGAGCCGTGTCACGCTGCCATCGCGGAGGCCTTCTGCCTGGATAGGGAAATTTCGCCCAAATTCCAGTGGAGGTCCGCGTTTGCTCCGTGGCACGGTGGCTTGGCTCCGCGTTGCACGCTGTGCCACGTTGGGCCTTAATTCCTGGACCCCCAATTCCAGTGAGGGTCCACGTCCGCAGCGTGTCACGGAGGCAGTGCTCCGCGATGCACTCCATGACACGTTGCTCGTTATTCCGGGAAAAATTCCCAGCAGTATAAATAGAACACTTAGGTTCATTTTTCAATATTCTGACTTGGCAGAGCGAGGACGTGGGTTACAGGCAGTTGAGGGACGAAAATATCAGGGTTTTTTCTCTCTTTCTTTCTTCTTTAATTCAATTGCTTGTATGATTAACACTTATTTTAAGATGTTTAATCCACAAATGAGTGGCTAATTCCTCTCCTTGCTGAGGTTATGAACAATTGTGATGAAATTTGATCATTGATACTTTGGTTTTTCATCTTTTCTTCCATGTTGTTCTATTAATTCTTGTTCTTACTGCATTAATGTGTGGCCTACGTTAATGTACATCTAAAAAGTCCGGTTTCACTCGAGAGAGCAAGAAATTGGAAAGTTGTGAATTAATAGGATATGTTCTTTACTTGGTTTGGGAAAATTGAGTCTTGATTTTCTTTCAAGATAGAAATATACCTGAAAGTCGTATTAGTCAATTTAGGAACCGGAATTGTATGGCTAGAACATGAATTGCATTTGATCATAGAAATGTAGACGGATGGTTCATGATTCTTAAGTGAGGTTAAACACGAGAGTTTTAATCTCTTGGCAAATGTTCTTGGCTAGCAACTGGAGGAAAAGATTAACCAAATTATGATGATAATCAATTTCATTACATGTTCGTTTAACCTCAGCATGCTCTCATTCATAGTTCAGACTCAAATTAGATAAGTGTTTTTAGCTTTAGTATAAAAATTATAAAACAAACTATCAAACTTTTGGTTACACTGTTGTCTGCATTTTTAGAAGTAAAATATAGTACACTTGAGCAAATTGTACTTCATCCAAGTCTCTGTGGGATCGATACTTGGCTTACTAAAGCCACTTATTACTTGTTCGACCACGTGCACTTGCGTGTTGTTTTATATACCCACAAGACAGAACGAACAAGTTTTTGGCGTCGTTGCCGGGGACTTGGCAATTGGTGAATTTATTTTAAGTGTTAATTTACTGTATGTTTATTTTCTTAGTGTTGACAACTTGGTCTTAGCCTGTATTTTGCAGACTTAATTGCTGTTGAACACTGGCAAGAGACAAGGAGCTGGTGGAATCGTATATAGAACCAGAAAGAATATTTCACAGTAAATGAAGAGAAGCTCTACAAAGAAAGCTGCAGTTGCTCAGACAGACGATGATGGAGCAACAACAGAATCCACCGGTAGTACGGGCAGTGTTAGTGCCCGAAGATGCAGCAGCTCGGCCGGTTCACGAGGTGGCAATCCCACATGCCAATAATGTTACATCTAGTATCTGCAAACCTGAGCCAGGAGGGAGATTTGAACTTAAACAGAATATGGTGCAGTTGCTGCACACTAGCGGGCAGTTTACCGGTCTCCCTCATGAAGATCCACAGCAGCATCTCCAAAATTTTTTTGAGATAAGTGACACTTACATCCCCGCTGGAGTGTCATCAGACTATGTCCGGCTTAGATTGTTCCCATTCTCATTATTGGGAGAAGCCAAGAGGTGGTTGAAAGCTGAGCCACCGAATTCTATTTCTATGTGGGATGATCTTGCACGGAAGTTCTTGATACGGTTTTTTCCCTCTGGTAAAACAGCAAGACTTAGAAGTCAGATTCTAAGTTTCAAACAGAGAGAGGGAGAAAATTTATATCAGGCCTGGGAGAGATTTAAATCCATGTTGCGGGATTTTCCTCATCATCATCAGTCCAATGATGTGCTGGTGCACACATTTATAGAGGGTTTGGAACCCCACACCAAAATATTGCTAGACTCAGTAGCTGGAGGGAAAGCGCTGGAGAAAACTTATGAGGAGCTGTATACCTTGTTGAACCGTATTTCACAGGGCAATCCAGAATGGAATGCTGATTCATCAAGAGGTGGGACAAGGAAAGCAGCAGGAGTGCTAGAAGTGGATGGGTTTACAACTATTACTGCACAGATAGCTGCATTGCAAAATCAACTTAACACCCACTTCAGCAACATGACATTGAACCAGCCTCAAGCCCCAGTTAATGCAGTACAGCAGATGTGGTGTGAAGTGTGTGGAAGCAGTGAGCACTCAGCTGAGTGTTGTGGAGCCAATCCTGACTCGGTAAACTTTGTGGGTAATGCGCAAAGGAACCACCAACAGTATGGTAGTAGCTACAATTCCAATTGGAGGAATCATCCTAATTTCTCATGGGGTAGCAACAACCATCAAGGCCAAAGTTCGGGTCAGGGTGTGAAAAGGAACTAAGGAGGGCAGCAGAATTATCAAGCACAATTCAGAAACAACAATGCACCTCCTCCACCACCATCACCCAGCATTGAAGAGATGTTCAAGACCATGATAGCTAACCAAGCTCAATTGCAGGCTGACTATGTGAAATTGGCAGCCGAAGTGAAAAACAACCAGTTAGCTACCAAGGCACTTGAATATCAATTTGGGCAATTTGCTAGTGCCCAAAATACAAGGCCTAGAGGAGGACTGCCGAGTGACACGGATCCCAATCCCAAACAGGTAAATGCAGTGACCACAAGGAGTGGTTTGCAGCTGAAAGAGGTGGAACCAGAAAGACCACCTCAACAGTCGGGAGCAGCAGAAGTTGAGAGGGAGCAAAGTACTGAAAGGAGGAAGACTAAGGAAGCTGAATCAGAAAGACCTCCACCCCCGTTCCCTCAACGACTAAAGAAACACAAGGAGGAGGTGTGTTTCAAGAAATTCATGGAGGTGATGAAACAGGTACATATTAACTTACCTCTTGTTGATGTCTTGTAGGGAGTGCCGAAATATGCTAAGTATATAAAGGACATCGTGGCAAACAAAAGTCGGTTGACTGAGTATGCTACGGTGGCTCTAACGGAGGAGTGCACTTCCCGGATCCAAAATAGTCACCCACAAAGCTAAAAGACCCTGGGAGTTTTACTATCCAGATTGCTATTGGGCAGAGCATCCGAGCTCGTGGATTGTGTGATTTGGGAGCGAGCATAAATTTGATGCCATCTTTGGTATTCAGAAAGTTGGGCCTAGGGAGTCCTAGACCCACAACGGTAATCTTGCAGTTGGCGGATCGATCCTTAGCCAGACCTGATGGCATTGTAGAGGACGTTCTGGTGCAAGTTGGCTCCCTAATTTTCCCGGTAGATTTTGTCGTGCTGGATTTTGAACCAGACGCGGAAGTCCCATTTATTTTGGGACGTCCTTTCTTGGCAACCGGGAAAGCACTAATTGACGTAGTTGCGGGGCAGCTAACAATGCGAGCACATGACAAGGTGGAGGTGTTTGATGTGTACAAGGCACCCAAGCTCCCGATGGTGCATGAATAACTCTCGGTGATCAATGTGATTGATCAAGGCAATGATGAGCAGAGGAAGGATTCACGGGAGTTAATGGGAAAACCACCGGATAGGTGTAAGCACTACTGGGGGGAGGACGGTGATCGAGAGAAATCATCCATCACCCTAGAGGACAATTGAGCTTAACGACGTCGAGCCGCGACGGTAAACCAGGCGCTGCACGGGAGGCAACCCGTGAGAAAATTTTTTTTCTTTCATTTTGTAAAGTGTAAATAGATTTTTCTTTTCTTTTTCTTTTTCTTGATTTACTACAAAAAATTTCGTTTTAATTTTTGTTTTATTTGTATTTAGAGTGAAACCTATAATTCTAACCAATTTTGTATAGTGAGATGAATTTCAGGTCAAACGGAGAAAAATATGCACGGAATCGCGAAGGAAAAGTCGAGGTATGAAAAATTAATAAAAAGTGGCAAACAGTGAGCTGAGGCGACAGCTCCGTGTCACGGAGGTGGACCTCCGCGTTACCTCCGTGACACGTTGAGGTAGAATCCAGAAATTTTAAAAATTTTTAGAACAATCTCGCGATGGCTCCGTGTCACGGAGGCAGTGCACCGCGATGCACTCCATGACACGTTGCCTTATATATCGCGACGGGTCACACCGGGTCGCCGGGTGACCCGCGCGATTTCCTTACTTTTTAACCCCGAAAACCCTCCCTTTTCCCTCATTTTTTAATCTCTCCACGACCAAACCCCCCAAAACCCATCCCCTATCAACGTGACACGGAGTAAGGCAAGAAATTCAACGATTTTTCTTCGATTCTTCAAAGACAAGGTATGTGTTTTTCGATTTCCTCTCAAATTCTTGTTGATTTTCTTCGATATTGAGCATGGGAGGTGAGCTAAATTGCCCTAAGTAGAAATTGATCATGAATTCGAGTTAATTGTTGTTGATGAATGTTCGGAATATCGTTATGATTGCTTGAACTTGTCGATTGCATAAATTAATCGAATTTGATTGATATTATCAATTCTAGGGCTTGTATGTTGAATTTGGAGTTGAAAATGTATTGAACTTGTGAATTTCATGTCGGGATGGATGTGTTGAATGAGATGAGTCGATGTACAAATTGTTAGGATGTTAATAGAACGACTGATTCTCGGGTTAAGGGAATGTTGAAATTTTTAAGAATTTGGTTAGTTGTATAGGTTCGTGTAGATAAATTTTGGTTGTTGTTTTTGTTTCTTTGTTTTTCTGTGCTAAGTGCGATGGTTAAGATGTTAGCGATGGTAGTGATTGTGATTAGCTGTACGAAGTCTGAGTAGTACGCAGAAGTTATACCGTCGAATTTTTCGAAGGCACTAAGCATGATTGTATAGTTGTTTATTGTGTGTAAATAAAGATAATCTTGCCATATTGTTGTAACTGTAGCTAAGGACTAAGTGTGGGGTAACCTAGCGTAACCCGACCTTAGCCGAAGTTAATATCCATGAGCTTAACATTGATCTTGTTTACTTGGGTTGACAGGTAAAATGGCAAGCCGGCAAGAGAAAGGAAAAGGCGCATCAACTTCAGGCGCCGGAAGGAAGTGAATCAGACTGGGCACAACAGTCCCAGCTGCACCATTAGTTCCACGCAGCCAACGCCGCCAATACGGAATGAGATGGGTGACTGATGAGGGGAAAAAGTGGTACGCAAAGCACAAAGAAAACAAATATTTCCCCGAGGAGCATATAGCACAGGAACCATTGGCACAGGAGTTCCCTAGGATGGTCCACCGGATCGAGGCAGCTGGGCTAAATTTCATATTTAAGGAGCCCAAGGAATTCAATTTGCACCTGGTTCGAAAGTTCTATGCCAATTGGAACCCAACGATCAGAAGTCACACCATCAAGATCAGAGGGCAAATAGTCACTTTGGAGCCCCACCACCTCAATGCCATCATAGGAGCGCGGGACACAGACGCCCACGTACTCCGACAGCTGAACATTACCCCACCGTATGCGGACATCAGACGCACATTATGTGGGACCCAATCGACAGCTAGATGGAGCAGACACAAAGAGAGGGGCTACCACTAGACTCTGCCATATTCACAGATGAACAGGGAAGCCTGAATCTGGCTGAAGATAGTCTGCTCATACCTAATCCCGAGGGTACACATGACAGATATAACCCAGGATCGTGTATGCCTGGTGTACGCCTTGATGAAAGGGCTGGAGATCAATGTGGGGGCAGTAATTATCTCCGCCATGAAGAGAGACCGATTGCACCAGGGGCACAGGTATGGCTTTGGTGGACTACTCACCACCTTCCTCAGGGGCCTAGATGTCGAGGAGGAGACCCTTGACTATATCCCGCAGATGGAGCGGCGGGCCTTAGATGTTACTAAAACTAAGGCTCCCGACACCACGCACGGGTTAGTGCTTACACTTGGCGAGCGACATGCTCGTGATGACCAGTATATGGCTCGGATGTATGGGATGCAGATGCTCCAGCTGAGGATAGGCGGGAGGCCGACGACAGAGGAGGAGCTATGGCAGCTCGAGCTAGACTACCCTTTCAGCGAAAACGCCAAGGCTCTATGCCGAGTGAGGCCAGCATTTGTAGAGCCCACAGATGATGATGTCCCCACAGACGAGGAGACACGTCGGGAGGACTCTGATGTGGAGTCCTGTGATGACGACGGAGGCGACTCGGACATGCGAGATAAAGCAGCAGCACCCGATGAAGAAGTGGAATACTTTGACTGATCAGGGAGTTCCACCACCCGATTTTATGTTATTTTAATTTTTGTGAACACTGGGGACAGTGTTCGAACTAAGTGTGGGGTGGGAGTAGTTAGGTGCTGGGCTGGGCTGTTTTGTATGTATGCTCTTCTGTTGTCGTGTATGTTGTTTGTCCCTGTGAGTGTGAATTGTTAAGTTGTTTTGTATGTGTAAATTTATGTGAAATTGATGTGTGTTGCTGAATGTTGCTAGCTGATTCGGATTCTATACATATTTTTGTTATCGAAATGATCGATAAATTTTTTTTAAATTGTACATATTTTTCTATCGAAATGATCGATATTTTCAACATTTTTTTACTTCTTGGGTTTCTCGGTGTTTGTTTTCGGTTCTTTTACCGAGATTAGTCCCATTGAACCGAAGTCATAGTAGTGACCGTTCCCTATGATGGATGGATGGCGACCGTCTTAAGGGAAATGTAGTCGTTAGGAGTAGATTTTTTCAATTATTTTTCATTTTTTTTTCTTTGGTGGATTGCATCCAAAAACCTGTAGTTACTGGATGGTTGCAAAATTCTGGTTGCGTGTTGTACATGATATTCAAAATGCAAAGGTGATTCGTATGAAAGCATGCAACTTAGTAAATATGTTGAGATACCTAGGCCATAGAGTTCGATTCAGTGTGATTGAGGCTTAATGTTTGAATTCATGTAATTAGCTGATTGAAGAGTCTGTGAATATATCTTGAATTGAGCATGTGCAAAAAGTGTGTGAGGTGTTGATATTCCATGCTATTGTGAAGTGTCTAGAACTTGCCTGGTGTGTGTACAAAACGAAATGAAGGAGGTGTATTGTAGGAAAGGATGTAGGCATTTCTTTGTTTTAACCGAGAGTTTCTATTTTTCCTTGTCGTACACACCTTGATTGTATACCCTAGTCAGCCCGTTGACCCTTTAGCCGATTATTTTTTTCTTTTGTCATAAAGTGTAAACCGAGCTTAATTCCTTCTTTTCATTAGCCGTAAATTCTATACAAAACTCTTAAGCGTTTAAGAAAAGAAAATCATTTTCCCGAAGTGTCAAAGAGTGGGAATGGTGAAAAGGAAAAGAAAAGCAGAGTGAGAGAAGAAAAGAAAAGGTTGAAGGTGCACTTGCTATAAATAAACGATAATGAAGGTGCATGAATAATCTTTGTTGTTGTGTCAAGTGTTCTTAATACGATGGGTCATACTAAAGAAAATCATCAAGAATGGGATGATGAAAAAAAAAGAAACAATGTCCATGAGTTGATGAGATGTGTTGAAAAGGCGTTTAAGGATGCTAGTGGCTATTATTGGCTAATCCAATATTTACTAGTTCCGTAGCTTCCATTACAACCCGTTCAAGTCCTATGTGATCTTACATCGCACTTCTTTATATTAGTGGAGTAATATACTAAGGGCAAGCTTATGGGTCATTACATGATGCATGTGAATTCTTTTGGGAGAGAGAGCGAAATTGTTTTTACATGCCCCTGATTGAATGTTTGTGAGTCATATGAGCAAAAAGGGGAAGATTCTCTTGGGTTGTGAGGGCACATGCTTGATGAAAGATTAATTTTCGTGTCGGATATCTTGATCAGCTGATTTGCATGAGTTTGCCAATATCGAGAGTCGATTCTTAAAGTCTAGGAGGTCTTAATGTATTGAAGGTCATTGCATTGATAAGACCATGCATGTTTTCTTGATGATTTGCTATATTGAAGAATCGGTATGACCGTAGCCTAAATTGTCGAACCGAAGTAGCGAGGTTGGGATGTACATTGCATGAAGTGTAGGATTGTTGTTCGAGGACGAACAATGATTTAAGTGTAGGGTAAGTGATCTTGGGCAAATTTATATGCCCAAGTGATACTCAAAAGCATCATTTTAGCCTTGTTTATCTACCAATGTGTATACATTCTCATGTAATTGGTAATAAAATGTGAATTTATACTAACCAACATGATTAGCATTGTTTTGCAGGTAAAATGTAATTTCGGGAAGGTAAAATGCATGTTGGATGATATCGGGGTTGGACTTGGACGCGAGCAAGGGATAAAGCATTGGACAACATGAATTAAAGGGGCTCCGCGATGGAGCCGTGTCCCGCTGCCATCGCAGAGGCCTTCTGCCTGGATAGGGAAATTTCGCCCAAATTCCAGTGGAGGTCCGTGTTTTCTCCATGGCACGGTGGCTTGGCTCTGCGTTGCACGCCGTGCCACGTTGGGCCTTAATTCCTGGACCCCTAATTCTAGTGAGGGTCTGCATCCGCAGTGTGTCACGGAGGCAATGCTCCGCGATGCACTCCGTGACACGCTGCTCGTTATTCCGGGAAAAATTCCCAACAGTATAAATAGAACTCTTAGGTTCATTTTTCAATATTCTGACTTGGTGGAGCAAGGACATGGGTTACAGGCAGTTGAGGGATGAAAATATCAGGGTTTTTTCTCTCTTTCTTCTTTAACTCAATTGCTTGTATGATTAACACTCATTTTAAGATGTTTAATCCACAAATGAGTGGCTAATTCCTCTCCTTGCTGAGGTTATGAACAATTGTGATGAAATTTGATCATTGATACTTTGGTTTTTCATCTTTTCTTCCATGTTGTTCTATTAATTCTTGTTCTTACTGCATTAATGTGTGGCCTACGTTAATGTATATCTAAAAAGTCCGGTTTCACTCGAGAGAGCAAGAAATTAGAAAGTTGTGAATTAATAGGATATGTTCTTTACTTGGTTTGGGAAAATTGAGTCTTGATTTGCTTTCAGGATAGAAATATACCTGAAAATCGTATTAGTCAATTTAGGAACCGGAATTGTATGGCTAGAACATGAATTGCATTTGATCACAGAAATGTAGACGGATGGTTCATGATTCTTAAGTGAGGTTAAATACGAGAGTTTTAATCTCTTGGCAAATGTTCTTGGCTAGCAACTGGAGGAAAAGATTAACCAAATTATGATGATAATCAATTTCATTACATGTTCGTTTAACCTCAGCATGCTCTCATTCATAGTTCAGACTCAAATTAGATAATTGTTTTTAGCTTTAGTATAAAAATTATAAAACAAACTATCAAACTTTTGGTTAAACTGTTGTCTGCATTTTTAGAAGTAAAATATAGTACACTTGAGCTAATAGCACTTCATCCAAGTCTCTGTGGGATCGATACTTGGCTTACTAAAGCCACTTACTACTTGTTCGACCACGTGCACTTGCGTGTTGTTTTATATACCCACAAGACAGAACGAACAGCGGTGCTAAATTACGAAGGGGTGCTAAGAATAAAGGGACGTGTATATATTCCCCAGGTTGATGAGCTGATTAAAACCATCCTGTCAGAGGCTCACAACCCGAGTTACTTCATCTATCCTGGGGTTACTAAAATGGTTTCATAGCCTTAAGCAACATTATTGGTGGACAAGATGAGGAAGGATATTGTTGATTATGTTGCCCAGTGTTTGAACTGTCAGCAGGTGAAGTACACTAGAAGCCTGGGGGAGTACTTTAGAGGATGCCTATCCTAGAGCGAAAATAGGAGAGGCTAGCGTTGGACTTTGTTCTTAGTCTTCCAAAGACATTGGGGATGTTTGACTCTATTTGGGTCATTTTCGAAATACTGACTAAGTCTGCTCACTTCTTACCTGTTCAGGTGACTTACAATGCTGAGAGACTGGCCAAGCTATATGTGAAGGAGGTGGTCCAATTGCATGGGATGCCAGTTTCCATCACATCGGGCAGGGGTGCTTAGTTCACCTCCCATTTCTGAGGGCTTTGCAGGAAAAACTAGGTACCAGGTTGAATTTGAGCACAGCCTTCCATCCACATATAGACGGACAGTTGAAAAGGACCACTCAGGTGTTAGAGGACATGCTCAGGGGCCGGTATGATGGATTTTGGGGGCCACTAGGATAAATTTTTACCTTTGGTAGAGTTTGCCTACAACAAAAGTTATCATTCGAGTATTGGTATGGCGCCATTTGAATCTCTGAATGGGAGGAAATGCAGGTATCCAATCGGATGGTTTGATGCACTTGAGGTGAGACCTTGGGGTACTGATCTGCTTAAAAAGTCCTTAAAAAAGGTTAGGGTGATTCAAGAACATCTTGTAGATGCTCAAAGAAGGCAAAAGCAATACGTAGACAGAAAAGTAAGACAGGGAGTTCATGGTAGGAGAGAAAGTGTTTGTCAAGGTATCCCCCGTGAAGGGGGTGATGCAATTTGGGAAGCGGGCAAGCTTAGCTGAGATACATTAGGCTGTTCAAGATTCTCCAATATGTGGGAGAAGTAGCCTATTAATTAATGTTGCCGTTATGTCTGTCAGGAATACATCCAACCTTTCATGTTTCCATGTTGAAGAAATTCCATAGAGATGGGTCCTACATAATCAAATGGGACTTGGTGTTGCTGAATGAGAACTTGTCCTATGAGGAGGTCCACAAGTTGAGATCAAAGGAGATTGCAACGATAAAGGTCTAGTAGAAGAATCGTCCCATAAAGGAAGCCACTTGGGAGACTGAGGCCAACATGCGAAATAAATATTTGCAACTATTTATGGAACTTGGTATGTTATCATCCTTACTTTTGTAGGCTATTTGGGGATGAAAGGTATTTTAATTGCTATCTAATGTAACGACCCATCTATCATTATGAGGGGAAAATAAGAGTGAACACATCCCCTCTAACCTAAGTATTGGTGGGAAGGTGTTAAGTAGGTGTTGGTTGGGTGATAGTGAAAATCCGGAGTTGGGACTGATTTGAATGCAGGATTTAGGAGCTACTGCTTACAAGGGGCCACTGCAGCGTGGAGATTTCCGCTGCAGCGAGACTATTATCGCGGTCAGAGTCCCGCCGTAATGGATTAGGAGAATTACTGTTGGATCCGTCGTGGCGGTGTCTTGACCTCCATAGAGGGTCCATTGCAGCAGTAAAGTGTTATACCCCGTAGAATTCCCGGCACCTAGATGACCTATTCGCACGTTGGTCAAGCGTATTTGAAGGCCATACGTGCTGGAGAAAGGCCCGGGAAAAGATCGGACGAGAAACCAGTCGAACCATCGCGGAAGGAGCCGAGGCAGAGCCCCTCCGCGATGGCAGCGTGTCACGGAGGAGAGGCCTCCGCGTTGGCTCCATGACACGTTGGCCTTGTCCAGGCCCAAGTATATAAAGCCCCACTTCGGTTTTAAATGATAAAAACATTTAAAATTTCCAGAGAACAGAGGGCAAACGCAGAGGGAGAAAGAGGAACGAAGAAATTATATAATTTTCATCCGATTACGCTGCTAAACATTGCCTAAACTCAAATTAACTCCAGATACGGAGGTATTTAGCAGCAGAGAGCATTCCTACGGATTCAGTTCCGTAAAATACGGCCGACGAATCGTCGAGCCACCGAGCTAAGGTAAGTGGAATTGCTCTAAATTAGTGTCTATGTGTTCCTAGCTGTGAAGTGAATATTTCTCCCTTCTGGACCGCTGAAAAATAGCGAGTTTTCGACCGTCTTTCGATAAGCCTAATTTTAGGCTATAAACTATATCGAAAGTGACGTTGCTCTTTACAATAAAGCTGTATTTAGTATTAATTGACATATTTATGAATGCGGTTGAGAAGAAATAGTTGAAGTACCGGCCGAGCCTCGTCCGACAGACGGATAGTTCGAGGATAAGGTATGTAAAGCTAGTTCCCTCGGCAAGTTAAGTAATATCGGTACAGTGTAGTACTTTAATGGCTAGTAGAATGTTCAGAAGTCAAGTGTTACGTTTATTGTGAATGTTGGTACGATGTTGGAAGCATCCAGTTGTAACTTGCGTGAAACTTACTAGTGTGACATATATTTTAAGATAAGTGTTAGAAACTACCCAGCATGCTCAGTATGTGATGTAATACGAAATGTTAAGGTATCATTGTATTCAGTTGAAACCCTGTAAAGCAATGCAACATCCGTAAGACGGTTCAGAAATAGAATAGCAGGCTAAAATGAAGTTTAGAAAGCATGTTAGGAATAGGAAATCATGTTAATATAGAAACTCAGTAAATAGCATAGTTTTCAGCAGAGACACTATCTTGTATAGCATTTGCCCCAGTACAGCCTGGCAGGAGACTATATTCATATCTATATATATGTACCAGCCTCAGCACGTATTGAATACGTACAGATTACTATCATTAGTTCAGCATGTAATATATACGATACTTTACCCTTATTAGCCTCAGCATGTGAGATACGCAGATAGTATTACTAGTTGAGACCGTTGTGTTGTTTAGGGTTGGACTACCTAGCATCCATGACCGCCCAAGGGTTAATAGCTGTATCGACTCGTCTGCCAGAGGACGAGGATACGTCGCTCTACGGAGTGGCATGCCGTCCCCCAGGGGACGAAGATGGGATGCCAGTTTTCCCCATATTGTGCCTTGGTCGGCCCTTATACACCCCCGTCGAGCGGATACGCCCGGGGTGTTGATTCAGGAGTCCTCCGGACTCAGGTACAGTTATAGTCAGGGGCTCAGCATGCCCAAGTGCATACCCAGGGGACCGGCAGGATGCTTACAGGGTTATAGGAGATGGGATGACCAGGGTAGGGTTATAGATTCTGTGCTGATGGTACCTCCCGGCTTATGGGGGCCGGGTAAGGTTTGTGTGTGTTATACTATGTTATGTTATGTATGTCATGTCACGTTAGACACGAGTAGACCAGCAGTTGAGTGATAAGTCTCCAGGTGCGACCCCTATTTCCTTCCAGTATAAATGAGAAAAGGTATGACTTACAGTATCAGGCAGTTAATCTAATTCTTCTTACTTCAGTTTCATCGGTTACATTGTTGTTTTCAGATTTTGCTTTCAGTTATTGCTCAACATACTCAGTACCAGCGGTACTGACGCCCGGTGGGGCGCTGCATTACTTGCCTGCAGGTACTCATAGACGAGCAGGCGATACTACGTGATTCCTGTCAGCGATCGAGTATTCAGCTCCTTTCATCCGGAGACTGAATATCAGAGGTGTATTTCAGTTCCTTTTTGTTATATAGTACGGGTAGGTCGGGGCCCTGTCCCGATCATTCTATTGCTATTCCTAGAGGCTTGCAGTCTGTATATATCTCCCTGTGGTCAGATGAGCCGGTCGTGTGAGGCCGTGCAGTTGTATAGCTGTTAGTACTCTTTCTTTCTGTTCTGATGGCCGTGTGGGGCCATAGTTTGCCAGTAGTGGTGACCTTGTCGGTCACGTAGCTTTCTAATATTCTATGATTAAGTTACAAATAACTAGACAGCATGGTGGCCTTGTCGGCCCGCATAGGTTTCCCTATATTGACATGTTTCTGGTCAGCTGTTAGTACAGGTACAGGAGGCTATAGGCCAATGGGCCGGGGGCTGTGTTTACAGCCGTTATATAGCCCTTTGTTTCCAGAAATGTGAGTTATAGCCAGCCAGGCACCAGATGTGCCTAGGCTTAGCAGTCTAGTAGTTCAGGTCCTAGTAGGGCACCAGGTGCCAGTCATACCCCCCAAGGCAGGGTGTGACAAACTTGGTATCAGAGCAGGCCGTATCCCAGGGAGTCTGCAAGCCGTGCTAAGTAGAGTCCTGTCCATGGATGTGTTGTGCACCACATACTATGGATAGGAGGCTGCAAGGCATGATAGGATGGTTGTCTTTTATTCTTATTCAGTCGTGCTGTAGAGCGGTGTAATATAGGGTTGAGTCCCTGAAAGCTTACTATATTATTTGGTTACAGATAATGTCAGACCAGCAACATCCTATCACAGGTCGGAGCTTAGATATTGCATCAGGGGAAGGCACCAGCAAGATGCCTCCCCCTCGTTTGGAAATAGCCCGATCAGAGGGCACTACAGAGGCATCGTCCCAGCCTCCTCCGCAGTATCCACCACGTCAGGAGCCCCTTGGGGCGACATTACCTTCAGCAGTCCCTATACGGAAACCTTCCGACCAGGAGGTTAGGAGTGTTGTAGTTATGTTAGCACAGATGATGGCTGCTCAGCGTCCGCCAATGCTGTCTACAGTTGCGGAGTCATCAGGAGGGCCCGATAGTTTAAGGGTCTGAGAGTTCTTAGCCTTGAATCCCCCACAGTTTACAGGTACGGACCGGACAGAGGACCCTCAGGATTTTCTGGATCAAATGCAGAGAATCTTCAGGGTTATGCATGCCACGCCTACCGAATCAGTTGAATTGGCAGCATTCCGGTTACGGGATATTGCGGTGTTATGGTATGGAAGCCTGGAGAGGTCCCGAGGGAGAGATGTTTCCCCTCCCACCTGGTCCAGCTTTTCAGGAGCCTTTCTAGATCACTATTTGCCACGGGAGATTCGACAGGCTCGGGTAGATCAGTTCCTACATCTAGAGCAGGGGCCCATGAGTGTCCGGGAATATTCCTTGCGGTTTGATTCTTTGGCTCGATATGCACCGGCCTTTGTTGATACCATGGCATCCAGAGTGCACTGTTTTATTATGGGGTTGAATCCAGAATATGTTGAGACTTGTATTACGGCCACACTGCGAGAGGACATGGACATTACTCGAATTCAGGCATTTTCCCAGAATATTGAGGGCATCAGGCAGCGACATCGGGAGATCCGAAGGGTCAATCAGGAACAGCGTAGCCGGGACAGGCTAGTTAAGTTATAGAGGGAGGCCCGGGGAGGACCCAGGCCACGATTATCAGACAGGCCGCCTAGGCCCCCGCCCCCGCCACAGTCGCAGGGGGTAGATTCAGCCGCAGGGGGCAGTCAGAGACTGGTAGAGGCTCGCAGATGGCAGATTCACCATTACAGAGGAGGGCGGAGCAGAGTAGGTATACCCTACCACTTCGCCCTATATGCAGTCGACGCCATCCTGGTGCATATAGATATGGCTCCACCGCATGTTATATTTGTGGCCAAGAAGGCCATTTGATGAAAGATTGCCCAGTCAGAGGTCGAGAGGACCAGGATAGACAGGATAGGGCATCAGCAGGATCACGAGCCACAGTATCCTCGACTAGGCGCAGGCCCTCAGTTTTAGCAGGCAGGGGTCGGGGCAGATCAGGGGCCTCCAGTACAGGTGCGGGTCCAAGCCGCACATATGCCCTACCAGGGAGGCAAGATTCAGAAGCGTCGCCTGATGTTGTGACAGGTATGTTAACCATCTGCTCACACCCTGCTTATGTGTTGATTGATCCAGGGTCTACTTTGTCCTACATTACTCCATTTGTGGCACGAAAGTTTAGTATTGTACCAGAATCATTACAGCAGCCCTTCTTAGTATCTACGCCCGTCGGTGACTCTATCACAGCTAGCCGAATCTACCGCGGGTGTACAGTAGAGGTTGCTGACCGTCCGACCACAGTAGATCTGGTCGAGTTAGAAATGATAGACTTCGATGCCATAATGGGTATGGATTGGTTAGTACCGTGCTTTGCCAACGTTGAATGTTGGACCAAAACGGTCCGATTCCACTTCCCAGGAGAAGCTGTGCGGGAGTGGAAGGGCAGCACCGTTACGCCAAAAGGTAGGTTTATTTCCTACCTTCAGGCGAGAAAGTTGATATCTAAAGGATGTATTTACCATATGGTCAGAGTTCAGGATGTCCAAGCAGAATCTCCGACACTCCAGTCTGTTCCAGTGGTGAATGAATTCCCTGATGTGTTTCCTGATGAGTTACCTGGTATTCCCCCAGAAAGGGAAATAGACTTTGCTATTGACTTGTTACCAGGCACTCGGTCGATATCAATTCCTCCCTATCGTATGGCTCCTGCAGAACTCAGAGAATTAAAGGAGCAGTTGAAAGATTTGTTAGATAAAGGTTTTATCAGGCCGAGTACTTCACCGTGGGTTGCGCCAGTCTTGTTTGTGAGGAAGAATGATGGCTCGCTCCGAATGTGCATAGATTATCGGCAGCTAAACAAAGTTACAGTAAAGAACAAGTACCCACTCCCCAGAATTGATGACTTATTTGATCAGTTATAGGGAGCCAGATACTTTTCTAAGATTGACTTGCGGTCCGGATATCACCAGGTCCGAGTACGTGAGAGAGATATTCCTAAGACAGCGTTCAGGACCCGATATGGACATTTTGAATTTCTAGTTATGTCCTTCGGGTTAACGAATGCCCCAGCAGTCTTCATGGACCTGATGAACAGTATTTTCAGACCTTTCCTGGACTTGTTCGTAATAGTATTTATTGATGACATTCTGGTGTATTCTCGCTCTGAAGCAGATCACCGAACTCATTTGCGGACAGTGCTCCAGATCCTCAGGGACCGCCAGTTGTATGGTAAATTTTCTAAGTGTGAATTCTGGCTTAACTCAGTGGCCTTTTTAGGGCATATCGTCTCAGACGCTGGTATACAGGTAGACAAGCAGAAGATAGAAGCAGTTAAGTCATGGCCTAGGCCTACCACTCCGACTGAAGTTCGTAGCTTCCTAGGGTTGGCAGGATATTACAGAAGGTTCGTTGAAGGGTTCTCGACCATTGCGGCACCTCTGACCAAATTGACACAGAAAGCAGTGAAGTTTCAATGGACAGAGCCATGCGAGCAGAGCTTCCAGGAACTGAAAGACAGATTAACCTCCACTCCAGTATTGGCATTGCCGGAAGGCACGAAAGGTTATTCAGTCTATTGCGACGCGTCAGGTGTTGGGTTAGGTTGTGTGTTGATGCAGCATGGTAGAGTAATTGCATATGCTTCCAGACAGCTGAGGAAACACGAAAAGAATTACCCCACCCACGACCTGGAATTGGCCGCAGTAATCCACGCCTTAAAGATGTGGAGGCATTACCTGTACGGCGTCCATGTTGATATTTACACAGATCATAAGAGCTTACAGTACATTTTCACTCAGAGGGAGTTGAATCTGCGGCAACGCCGCTGGTTGGAGCTGTTAAAAGATTATGATGTGAATATTCTATACCACCCCGGAAAAGCTAATGTTGTAGCAGATGCCCTGAGCCGAAAGTCAATGGGGAGTTTGGCATATTTGCGACCTGAGAAACAGAAGTTAGCCAAAGAAATTCATCAGTTAGCTGGTCTAGCCGTTCGAGTAATCAAAACAGAAAATAATAGAGCAGTAATTCAAAATTCTGCGGTGTCATCATTAGTTACAGAGGTAAAAGAATGACAGTACGAGGATCCTGATTTAGTCCAGCTCAAAGATAGACTTCAGGCAGGTAAGGAGTCAGATTTTAAGATAACCGAGGATGATGTGCTACGTTGTAAGGGCCGCCTCTGTGTCCCGAATGTTTCAGGGCTTCGCGGACGGATCATGCATGAGGTACATTACGCTCGCTATTCCCTTCATCCAGGAGCGACATAAATGTACCACGACATCAGAGATATCTACTAGTGGCCAGGTATGAAAGCTGAGATAGCCGAATTTGTATCTAGATGTTCTAATTGTCAGCAGGTGAAAGCGGAGCACCAGAAACCGGGCGGTTTGACGCAAGATATAACAGTACCTATGTGGAAATGGGAAGCGATAAACATGGATTTTTTAATAGGGTTACCCCGTACTAGACGCAGAAACGATTCCATTTGGGTAATAGTTGACAGGCTAACAAAATCAGCTCATTTCCTGCCAGTGAGGGCTACCTTCTCAGTTGAGGATTATGCCGAGTTATATATCAGAGAAATAGTTAGATTGCATGGAGTGCCGGTA
The DNA here is from genome assembly GCA_035772735.1 of Datura wrightii. Lineage (NCBI taxonomy): Eukaryota > Viridiplantae > Streptophyta > Magnoliopsida > Solanales > Solanaceae > Datura > Datura wrightii. The sequence continues at coordinate 155,940,420 of JASDFA010000018.1, forward strand.
TCCATCATTTCAGATAGGGGAGCACAATTCATAGCTAGATTCTAGCAGTCGTTTCAGAAAGGTTTGGGAACACAGATTAACTTGAGCACAGCATTCCATCCTCAAACAGACGGGTAGGCTGAACGTACAATTCAGACACTCGAGGATATGCTACGAGCGTGTGTGCTGGATTTTGGGGGTAGCTGGGATGAGCATCTTTCGTTAATTGAATTTGCTTATAATAACAGTTATCATTCAGCCATCCAGATGGCGCCTTTCGAGGCATTATACGGGCGAAAATATAGATCGCTGGTGGGCTGGTTTGAAATAGGAGAATCAGCATTGGTTGGCCCAGACATTGTTCGGCAGTCAGAGGAAAAGATAAAGCTTATCCGAGAACGTTTACTGACCGCTCAGAGCCACCAGAAATCTTATGCAGATATGCGGCGCAGAAATCTAGAATTTGCGGTAAATAACTGGGTATATCTAAAGGTGTCTCCAATGAAAGAGGTGATGAGGTTTGGCAAGAAAGGTAAGCTTAGCCCAAGATTCATTGGGCCATATCAGATTCGGCGAAGAATAGGCCGAGTTGCATACGAATTGAATTTACCTCCAGAGTTAGCATCTGTTCACCCTGTATTCCATGTCTCTATGTTAAGGAAGTTCGTAGGGGACCCTTCTACAGTAGTTCCAGTTCAAGATGTCCAGGTCACAGAAGAGTTAGCATATGAAGAGGTTCCCGTAGCTATCTTAGACAGACAGATTCGCAGGCTGAGGACTAAAGATGTTGCATCTGTCAAAGTATTGTGGCGTAATAGGAACCGGGAAGAAATGACGTGGGAAGCTGAAGAAGATATGAAAACCAGATACCCTCACCTATTTCAGGCCTAGTCAGGCGACAGGTATGTCCGTATTATTACTTATGCAGTACCTTATGGTTGTACGTCTGTAAATGATAAAGAAAGATTGAGATCTAGTTATCCAGTGGATCCTAGAATATTATGTGCAGTGCCTGTGTTGGACTTTTCTGCATTTCAGGTTTTTGCTATAGTCCATATTACAGAGGAAACTCTGCCGAAATTTTTCTAGAAAGTAAGTAAGTAGTCCTCTAGATAACAGTGTACATTCGAGGATGAATGTTCTTAAGGGGGGGAGGATGTTATACCCCGTAGAATTCCCGGCACCTAGACGACCTATTCGCACGTTGGTCAAGCGTATTTGAAGGCCATACGTGCTGGAGAAAGGCCCGGAAAAAGATCGGACGAGAAACCTGTCGAACCATCGCGGAAGGAGCCGAGGCAGAGCCCCTCCGCGATGGCAGCGTGTCACGGAGGAGAGGACTCCGCGTTGGCTCCGTGACATGTTGGCCTTGTCCAGGCCCAAGTATATAAAGCCCCACTTCGGTTTTAAATGATAAAAACATTTAAAATTTCCAGAGAACAGAGGGCAAACGCAGAGGGAGAAATAGGAACGAAGAAATTATATAATTTTCATCCGATTACGCTGCTAAACGTTGCCCAAACTCAAATTAACTCTAGATACGGAGGTATTTAGCAGCAGAGAGCATTCCTACGGATTCAGTTCCGTAAAATACGGCCGACGAATCGTCGAGCCACCGAGCTAAGGTAAGTGGAATTGCTCTAAATTAGTGTCTATGTGTTCCTAGCTGTGAAGTGAATATTTCTCCCTTCTGGACCGCTGAAAAATAGCGAGTTTTTGACCGTCTTTCGATAAGCCTAAGTTTAGGCTATAAACTATATCGAAAGTGACGTTGCTCTTTACAATAAAGCTGTATTTAGTATTAATTGACATATTTATGAATGCAGTTGAGAAGAAATAGTTGAAGTACCGGCCGAGCCTCGTCTGACAGACGGATAGTTCGAGGATAAGGTATGTAAAGCTAGTTCCCTCGGCAAGTTAAGTAATATCGGTACAGTGTAGTAATTTAATGGCTAGTAGAATGTTCAAAAGTCAAGTGTTACGTTTATTGTGAATGTTGGTACGATGTTGGAAGCATCCAGTTTTAACTTGCGTGAAACTTACTAGTGTGACATAGATTTTAATATAAGTGTTAGAAACTGCCCAGCATGCTCAGTATGTGATATAATACGAAATGTTAAGGTATCATTGTATTCAGTTGAAACCCTGTAAAGCAATGCAACATCCGTAAGAAGGTTCAGAAATAGAATAGCAGGCTAAAATGAAGTTTAGAAAACATGTTAGGAATAGGAAATCATGTTAATATAGAAACTCAGTAAACAGCATAGTTTTCAGCAGAGACACTATCTTGTATAGCATTTGCCCCAGTACAGCCTGGCAGGAGACTATATTCATATCTATATATATGTACCAGCCTCAGCACGTATTAAATACGTACAGATTACTATCATTAGTTCAGCATGTAATATATACGATACTTTACCCTTATTAGCCTCAGCACGTATTAAATACGTACAGATTCTGTGCTGATTGTACCTCCCGGCTTATGGGGGCCGGGTAAGGTTTGTGTGTGTTATACTATGTTATGTTATGTATGTCATGTCACGTTAGACACGAGTAGACCAGCAGTTGAGAGATAAGTCTCCAGGTGCGACCCCTATTTCCTTCCAGTATAAATGAGAAAAGGTATGACTTACAGTATCAGGTAGTTAATCTAATTCTTCTTACTTCAGTTTCATCAGTTACATTGTTTTTTTCAGATTTTGCTTTCAGTTTTGCTCTACATACTCAGTACCAGCGGTACTGACGCCCGGTGGGGTGCTCCATTACTTACCTGCAGGTACTCATAGACGAGCAGGCGATACTATGTGATTCCTGTCAGCGATCGAGTATTCAGCTCCTGTCATCCAGAGACTGAATATCAGAGGTGTATTTCAGTTCCTTTTTGTTATATAGTACGGGTAGGTCGGGGCCCTGTCCCGATCATTCTATTGCTATTCCTAGAGGCTTGCAGTCTGTATATATCTCCCTGTGGTCAGATGAGCCGGTCGTGTGAGGCCATGCAGTTGTATAGCTGTTAGTACTCTTTCTTTCTGTTCTGATGGCCGTGTGGGAACATAGTTTGCCAGTAGTGGTGACCTTGTCGGTCACGTAGTTTTCTAATATTCTATGATTAAGTTACAGATAACTAGACAGCATGGTGGCCTTGTCGGCCCGCATAGATTTCCCTATATTGACATGTTTCTGGTCAGCTGTTAGTACAGGTACAGGAGGCTATAGGCCAATGGGCCGGGGGCTGTGTTTACAGCCGTTATATAGCCCTTTGTTTCCAGAAATGTGAGTTAGAGCCAGCCAGGCACCAGATGTGCCTAGGCTTAGCAGTCCAGTAGTTCAGGTCCTAGTAGGGCACCAGGTGCCAGTCATACCCCCTAAGGCGGGGTGTGACATAAAGTGACCGCTATAGCATAGGACAGGAATCAGTAAACGAGTCTTAAGTGAGATTTCAGGAGTTATGCCCTATTATTCTTAAGTCACGAAGTTCTAGAACTAGAGGCAATTTTCCAAGAGCAGAGTAATTCTGCTTCCTAAGGTAAAAAACTTGACTTGATTCTTCCATTTTTTTATTCTCTTACCCCATAGAATCAATAGTCTAACACCCTAAAAGTCCCTACAATCAAGCCCAAGACTTGTAGCAGATTCAACAGAAATATCTACAATTTTCTCTCAGAACAACTTGTGGTACAAGTCGTTGTTCTAAGGTATGGGTCATAGGAAGGAATCATGGTGAGCCAGCAGTTTCCCTAACCAGTGATAATGACTCGTGGAATAAGTTGTAGGTTGATGTAACAAGTCATGGTCAGGAGTCGTGATAAGACACTGGTTATAGGGTCTTGGACATACGAACCAAGGTATGACTCATTGTATGGCATGACTAGTCGTGGTGTTAGATTCGTAGGATGGAGATTTTGAGGAAGTGCTAGGACTTCCCACTGACCACGAGTTACAAGATGACTTGTGGTATGGTGGGACGTGTCATAGTGGGCATTCATGGTCTAAATCAGAGTACCATAGGATTTTGGTCAACAAGCAACACAAGGAAACCACGATTCATTGTATGGTGGTATGACTCGTGGTACGACCCGTAGTGCCTGGTAGAAAGATTTTTGATTGTGTGATCTCAAAGGTATTTTTGTAAATTTCTATACTTTTAACTCCTTAATGACATTGTTTTAGACTTATTAAAAAGTGTTTTGAGGGTATTAACCTAGCCTAAGTCATCACGCTCTCATAATTTCATTAGATTTGAAATACTCTTTCAAGATCAAGCTAGGGTTCCTCATCAAATTCTTCTCCAATCTTGTTGGGTATTCAAGGAAAGCTTCGAAACCAATTTAACCAGGTATGTAGGTCCATGAATGGGGTATTTCTTCTATCCTCATGCCTAATTCCATGATTCAAGTCTCTAATGCATGTCAAATTAAACTCTAGGGCTACTACCCAATTTTCATGAAATCTCCATGTTTTCTCTATGGGTTCAATCCCTTCATGTTTTGATTGATGTTTCATGGCTATTAGGAAAGATTTAATCCTCTATTTAATTATTAATTCATGATTTTAAATGTATGAAGTTTATGTCCTATTATGCATGATTTATGAAATTTAAGCTAATGAGTCCACAATTTCAAGTATGATAAAATTAAACTATGTTTTATGATCATGATGCATGATTTTCTCAAGAAACCTTCATGAATTTTTAAATTTTAGAGTATCATGATTTCCTTGAGTTTGCATGGATTTTATAAATATCAAGTTTATGATCATGGCTGACTCAAGGGCCTATTTTATAGCTAGTTCGCGTATCTCAAGCATGTTTATGAATCTCATGATTTCAACTAGTCCATGTACTTCAAGTATGTTTCATGATTATGATATGAGTACTATATATGTTTTGGGAGTAGTATTTAACACTGAATAGGCTAGGGTTCCAGCGCACCTAGGTCTCAGATGATGGGGTCCTCCGCGAGATTGTCTCTCATGCCCATATTGGTCACCCATGAGTGATATCATGCCTTTTTCATGGTTCTACACTTGGAAAGGTACAAACACCCTTCCGACTAGGGATTTACAGGTTGGGATCCATGTATGCCCACGGGGTATATCAGTTATAAGAATCTCCCACTATTTCCCATGTTTTAAGTTACTCATGTTCATGATTTATGATATTATGTTTACAGAATACTTGACCCATTGATCAGTTTATGAGTTTTCACTTAATATTTTAAGCATGACAAGTTATATGATTTCTATTTCTAAACCTTAGGTTGTTATGTTCAGATTATAATGAATAGCTTATTACTATATATACTTCAGATTTATGACTTTTAGCATGATGTCTTTACTCTCATGATCTATTTTTATTTACACACACAATTTCATACTATCTTTCTTCTAGTATTTTTTACTTACCTTACATACTCAGTACATTCAAAGTACTGACCGCATACTTTATGCTATATCATCTCATGATATAGTTTCGGGTGATCCTTCTTAGTTTCGTCACCAGCTCGCTCCCAATCAATCAAACTCTATTCCCACTTGGGTGGGTCCTTATTCTCCGAGGACGTTATCAATTTTATGTTTTTATCATGTCTTTCAGTTATAAATTTAGTGAGCTAGTCGGGGGTATTGTCCCATCAGCTCGTCGTGGTAGTAGAGGCTTTTCAGACAAATATGTATAGACAGTTCAACATTGTGGAGTTGTGTTTACGTTTATACCATTATTTTACTTAGACTTCTACTTATATCATTTTCATGTTTCATTTCTACTTAGTATAGCTCTTATTATGTTATTTATGTGTCATGGGTTATCTTGGAGCCCTTCGTGGTTCTAGATCCCGTGTCTCGATCGGGGGTCCATGCTCGGGTCATGACAGATAGGGGGACCTGTTATGGTGCAAATCTTAGGTCAAAAACCCTAGAACAATGAAAGTAAGGGAAATTGATTGGGTATTAAAGGATGATTGTGTTATACCCCGTAGGAATCCCGACACCTAGATGACCTATTCGCACGTTGCTTAAGCATATTTGAAGGCCATACGTGCTAGAGAAAGGCCTGGGAAAAGATCGGACGAGAAACCTGTCGAACCATCACGGAAGGAGCCGAGGCAGAGCCCCTCTGCGATGGCAGCGTGTCACGGAGGTGAGGCCTCCGCGTTGGCTCCGTGACACGTTGGCCTTGTCCTGGCCTAAGTATATAAAGCCCCACTTCGGTTTAATTTCATTAAAACCTCTTAAAATTTCCAGAAAACGCAGGAGAACAGGGAGAGAACGAAGAAGTAATATAATTTTCGTCCGATTACGCTGCTAAATGTTGTCCAAACTCAAATTAACCCCAGATACTGAGGTATTTAGCAGCAGAGAGCATTCCTACGGATTTAGTTTCGTGAAATACGGCCGACGAATCGTCGAGCCACCGAGCTAAGGTAAGTAGAATTGCTCCAAACTAGTGTCTATGTGTTCCTAGCTGAGAAGTGAATAGTTCTCCCTTCTGGACCTCTGAAAAATAGCGAGTTTTTGACCGTCTTTCGATAAACCTAAATTTAGGCTATAAACTATATCGAAAGTGACGTTGCTCTTTAAAATAAAGTTGTATTTAGTATTAATTGACATGTTTATGAATGCAGTTCGGAGAAAATAGTTGAAGTACCAGCCGAGCCTCGTCCGACAGACGGATAGTTTGAGGATAAGGTATGTAAAGTTAGTTTTCCTCGGCAAGTTAGTAATCTCGGTATAGTAAAGTAATTTAAAGGCCAGTAGAATGTTCAGAAGTCATGTATTATGTTTGTTACAAATGTTGGTACGATATTAGAAGCATCAGGTTATGATTAGCACGAAACTTGATAGCACGATATAGATTCTAATACACGTGTTAGGAACTGCACAACATGCTCAGTACGTGATGTAGTACAGAATGTTAGGATATTACCGTATTCAGCTGAAACCCAGTAAAACAATGTAATATCTGTAAGGCATCTCAGAAGTAGAATGATAGGTTAAAATGAAGTTTAGGAAGCATGTTAGAGATAGTAAATCATGTTACTATAGAAACTCGGTATACAACATGGTTTTCAGTAGAAAAACTATATCTTGTTCAGTGTTAGACTCAGTACAGCATGGCAAAAGATTATATTTATACATATATACTATTATCAGTCTCAGCATGTATTAAGTACGTACATATTACCATTACTAGTTCAGCACACAGTAGACCCAGATACATTATAATTATTAGCTTCAGCATGTGATATATGCAGATAGTATTACTAGTTGAGACCATTGTATTGTCTTGGGGTTGGATTACCTAGCATCCATGACCGCCCCAGGGTTAATAGCTGTATCGACTCGTCCGCCAGAGGATGAGGATACGTCGCTCTACGGAGTGGCATGCCGTCCCACAGGGGACAAAGATGGGATGCCATTTTTCCCTATATTGTGCCTTGGTCGGCCCTTATACACCCCTGTCGAGCGGATACGCCCGGGTGTTGATTCAGGAGTCCTCCGGACTCAGATACAGTTATAGTCAGGGGCTCAGCGAGCCCAAGTGCATACCCAAGGGACCGACGGGATGCTTATAGTTATTACAGGAGATGGGATGACCGGGGTAGGGGTATAGATTCTGTGCTGGTTGTACCCCCCGGCTTATGGGGGCCGGGTAAGGTTTGTGTGTTCTATGTGATGTTATGATATGTTATGCCATGTACAGTAGATACGAGTAGATCGACAGTAGGACGATAAATCTCCAGGTATGACTCCTACTCCTTCCAGTATAATTAAAAGAAGGTATGATTTACATTATCAGACAGTTAATCCATTCCTTTCTACTTCAGTTTCATCAGTTGTATTGTTATTTTCAGATATTTCTTTCAGTTATTGCTTTACATACTCAGTACCAGCGGTACTGACGCCTGGTGGGGTACTGCATTACTTGCCTGCAGGTACTCATAGACGAGCAGGCGATACCACATGATTCCTGTTAGCGATCGAGCATTCAGCTCCTGTCATCCGGAGACTGAATCCCAGAGGTGTATTCCGTTTTCTTTTGTTGTACAGTACGGGTAGGTCGGGGCCCTGTCCCGATCATTTCGATTGCTATTCCTAGAGTCTTGCTGTTTGTATGTATATTACCCTGTGGTCAGATGAGCCGGTCGTGTGAGGTCGTGCAGTTGTATAGCTGTTAGTACTTTTGTTTCCTTTATGTTGGCCGTGTGGGGCCATAGTTCGACAGTAGTGGTGACCTTGCCGGTCACGTAGCTATCCAGTACTTCAGGGTTGAGTTATAGATAACTAGACAGCATGGTGGCCTTGTCGGCCCGCATAGGTTTCCTTATAGTTTCTTGTTTCTGGTTAGCTATTATTACGGGTACAGGAGGCTATAGGCCAATGGGCCGGGGGCTGTGTTTACAGCCGTTATATAGCCCTTTGTTTCCAGAAATGTGAGTTAGAGCCAGCCAGGCACCATATGTGCCCAGGCTCAGCAGTCTAGTAGTTCAGGTCCTAGTAGGGCACCAGGTGCCAGTCATACCCCCCAAGGCGGAGTGTGACAAACTTGGTATTAGAGCAGGTCGTGTCCCAGGGAGTCTGCAAGCCGTGCTAAGTAGAGTCTTGTCTATGGATGTGTTGTGCACCACATATTATAGGCAGGAGGCTGCGAGGCATGATAGGATGGTTACCCTTCCTTCTCAGTCAGTCGTGCTTTAGAGCGGTACAGTACAGGGTGGTCTCTAAAAACTTACCGTATTCTTTGATTATAGATACAAAGGGAGATCAGCATTACCCTATTACAGGCATAAGATCAGATATAGCAACAGAAGAAGGCATCAGCCAGTTACATGATAACTACGGCAGTAGGAGGAGGTACCCGAGACCTCCCAGCATGATACATTTATCGGTACTATCCCCAATATACGTTGATAACGTTAGAATAGGAAGTCAGGAGTGTAATGTGCATATGAGTTGATTTATTTATTAGCTATATAAGATCTGATTAAGATTACAGACAAGGTCAGACCACTAGGTAAGTGTAAGAAAGAGAGGGAAATGCAGGAATCCCAAATACATCTTTTGGATATGGTACAGTTAAATGCTTTTACTTGTTGCAATAAGAAAAGGGCTATTCCTACCTCTTGATTTTGATGCCAGTATAGTAAAGGGGCATAAGACTTGAGATGGGGCTGCCAAATCAAGCAGTAAGTAAAGATGGGCTGATTGATCCTAGTAAGTATTGGAAAGTATAAAGAGCCCCTGTGATTCTATAAGTTGTGCAGACCCTTATGATAATAAGCCAGTAGAGGAAGTAAGATCGTTAGCTTACTCGAAGCAGGGGTAAAAGACCTGTTAGTGATGAATGTCGGGTAATAGTCAAGTTCGAGTCAGAAAAAGACCAAGTCCGCCACATATGCTAACAGATAGCAAGACATACCTGTAAGATTGTGGTTATGATCCAGTTGTGATATCAAAAGGGTGAGGGGTCATGTGAATCAGATAGGTCTGACTACAAGTCAGGGGAAGTATGAACTGATACAGGACCAACAATCTTGTTAACAATGAAGAGCAGGTACCTTGAACCCCAGAGTTCAGCTTAAGTAAGATGAGGGAAAGAAGCAGGAATGTCAGATCTTGTGGGGAAATTAGAATTACCCCCGGATTGATAAAATATCGTATTAAGGATTAAGCCTCGGGCTGACAGTAAGATTGCGGTTCAAAATACCACAGTATGTCCGCTATGGAAAAGTTAAGAAGTTACCGATACAGCAATTCTAATCTAGTGTAGCCTAGAGATAAGGCCCAGCAGACAGTCATGGGCTCTCAATATATGCCTAGTAAGGCTACAAGATTCGAACGTCGACCCCACATCGCAAGAGTGGCGGAATTTCAAACAGCAGACAATAACTAAAGTGTTTATGTTTGTTACTTTCAGAATGGGATGACAATGCAATGAAATGATAAGTCAGGGCAGGAGATATTATTAGGCCGTAGAAGGGGTGTATCATATACGGTATGAGACTCAGCAGAGCATGTCAGAGATTATGTATTACCGCAGAATTCAGTACATATTGTACGTAGCTATTGATATATATATATATATATATATATATATATATATATATATATATATATATATACAGATAATAGATATGCTGTGAGTAGCTGCCTATAAGGGGTGCAATCACAGATGCTGATTAGTAATAGAAAGCATGTACAGATTGCATTGCAGGACCCCCCCCCCCTTGCCAAAAAAAAAGGGGGAGAAGAAAGAAAGAAAAGGAGAGAAGAAAGGAGAAAGGGAAAGGAGAAGAGAAAGGGCGGATTAAGTGTGAATTACGTATGAAGTCATAGAAACTATCCCAGTTTTCAGTTATTAGGTTAATAGACTTATGTGTTGTTGTCAGATCTAGGCTCTAGGAGCTTACTAGAGTTAATGGCCTAAAACAGATGGCTAGATGATAAGGGCGCAGTTAGACGGTCTACCGACCAGCTGGCGCCTGCATTAGCAGGGAGGCATCCCTGAAGATCGGTAACAGTAGTGCATGTGCTAGAACTAGGATTAGAGGCCGAATAAGCAAATTTCAGAGATTAGCAATACCATAATTGCTCTAGTATGTTAAGTGGTCGTACGTCATTTTCCCAGCCTTGTAGGTGAGAGTCGGCCTTAGCCAACCTAGCAGTTATTATGTGGAACACCCCATAAGTCAGCCGTCTGTCCCAGTTAGAATACCCGTGGGTACCCCAAGGAAGGGTCCACATCAGTAGTCAGCGACAGACTAGTACTTCAGCTGGTTTTCATAAGATATTCAGATATAGAGCCCTAGCAGAAGGCCAGTATTTACAAAATAGCTCATAAGACCGAGAATTCCCCAGAATAGCAGTATAAATTCAAGTGGATACACACAAGGCGTAAGAAATTGATAGTACCCTGCTAGCACAGTGTTTATTAAGACCAGGGGATCAGTAGACTCCCCGTGAAGATCCAGAGATTGATCGCCTGGGAGTAAGTTTGATTAATCCCAGCCTTACAGTGGTTTAAGCAAAATAACAGAGCAATTAGATGCCCACAAGTCTGCGGTTATGCACGAACTATAAGCACTCAAGTAGAACAGTTAGAGCATTGTTAGACTACTGCCACATTCGGATCATTCAACCCGACTATTCAATTATTTAAGGTTATGCAGCCAGATCATTGGAGGTCATGGTCGATATCAGGACCCTCTGATCAAAAAAAGGCACAAGGTGCGTAGACGGTCGTTCAGGTTATCCCAGCAACAAGTAGCCTTAGCATGTGGCCGGAAGGCCAGATAAGCTTTAGTTACGCCTGTAAACTACCTGTCGATCTCTTCGGCAAGACAAGTCAGTATAACCGTCAATTATATGTCGAGCTCTCTAAGTATGAAAATGTTACATCAGCCAAGAAGAGGTAATGGAGCAACAACCGCTCTTAGTTATAGATCTATTAGAAATGTGGTGCATGGGCAGCCCGAGCAACGGGAGTTGGTCAGAAAGATACATCAATTGGTCAATTTAGCCATTCGTGTAATAGAAATGAAGGACAGCAGAGCTGTAATCGAGAACACCGTTGTGTCGTCATCAGTTGTGAAAATAAAAAGAACGGTAGTATAAGAATCCTGACCTGGTTAGCAGGGGGAAACGCCAGGTTTTCAGGTAACAGAGGGTGGAGTGCTGCGTTGTAAAGGCCGTCTATATGTTCCAGATGTTTCAAGGCCCCACCAGCAGATTCTGAACGAGGTACATTACGCCCGTTATTCTCTTCACCTCGGTACGACAAAAATGTACCATGACATCAAAGAAAACTACTGGTGGCCAAGTATGAAAAGGGAAATTGCTGAGTTTGTAGCCCAGTATCCTAACTGCCAGCGGGTGAAAGCAGAACATCAGAAACCAGGCGGTGATTCAGGACATAACTGTACCTCTCTGAAAATGGGAAGCAGTAAATATGAATTTTGTGGCAGAATCACCCCGTACTAAACATGGATATGATTCCATTTGGGTAATAGTTGACAGGCTGACAAAATCAGCTCATTTCCTGCCAGTGAGGGCTACCTTCTCGGCTGAGGATTATGCCGAATTATATATCAGAGAAATAGTTAGATTGCATGGAGTGCCGGTATCCATTATTTCAGATAGGGGAGCACAGTTTACAGCTAGATTCTGGCAGTCGTTCTAGAGGGGTCTAGAAACGCAGATTAATTTAAGCACAGCATTCTATCCTCAGACAGATGAGCAGGCTGAGCGCACAATTCAGATGCTCGAAGACATGTTGCGAGCGTGTGTGCTAGATTTCGGTAGTAGCCAAAGTGAGCATTTACCGTTAATTGAATTTGCCTACAATAATAGCTATCATTCAGCCATCCAGATGGCGCCTTTTGAGGCATTATACGAGCGAAAATGCAGATCGCTGAATGGTTGGTTTGAAATCGGAGAGCCAGTGTTGGTTGGCCCAGACATTGTTCAGCAGTCAAAGGAAAAGGTAAAGCTTATCCGAAGAATGCTTACTGACTGCACAGAGCCGCCAGAAATCATATGCAGATGTGTGGCGCAGAAAATTGGAGTTTGATGTATGACTGGGTATTTCTGAAGTATCCCCAATCAAAGAGGTAATGAGGTCCGGCAAGAAAGGTAAGCTCAGCCCGAGGTTTGTTAGGCCTTATCGGATTCGTCGAAGGACAGGCCGAGTAGCATATGAGTTGAATTTGCCTCCAGAATTAGAATCCGTTCATCCGGTCTTTCATGTATCTATGCTGAGGAAATGCATAGGAGACCCGTCCAGAGCAGTCCCAGTCCAGAATATCCAGGTTACGAAAAAGCTGGCCTATGAAGAGATTCCAATAACTATCTTAAACAGACAGATTCGCAGATTGAGGACTAAAGATATTACGTCTATCAAGGTATTGAGGCGTAACAGGAACCGAAAGGAGATGACTTGGGAAGCAGAGGAAGATATGAGGACCAGATATCCTCACCTATTCCAGGCCTAGTCAGGCGACAGGTATGTCCGTATTATTGCTTATGTAGTATCTTATGGTTGTATATGTATAAGTGAGGAAAATTGATACGTAGCCATCCAGTGAATCCTACAGTATTGTGTACAGTACCTGTATTGGACTTTTCTGCATTTCAGGTTTTTGGTATAGTCCATATTACAGGGGAAACTCTGTCGATATTTTTCTAAACAAGTAAGTTAAGTAGTCCTCTAGATGGCAGTATACATTCGAGGACGAATGTTCTTAACGGGGGGAGAATGTTATACCCCGTAGGATTCCCAGCACCTAGATGACCTATTCGCACGTTGGTTAAGCATATTTGAAGGCCATACATGCTAGAGAAAGGCTCGGGAAAAGATCAGACAAGAAACCTGTCGAACCATCGCGGAAGGAGCCGAGGCAGAGCCCCTCCGCAATGGCAGCGTGTCACGGAGGTGAGGCCTCCGCGTTGGCTCCGTGACACATTGGCCTTGTCCAGGCCTAAGTATATAAAGCCCCACTTCGGTTTAATTTCATTAAAACCTCTTAAAATTTCCAGAAAACGCAGGAGAACAGGGAGAGAACGAAGAAGTAATATAATTTTCGTCCGATTACGCTGCTAAACATTGTCCAAACTTAAATTAACCCCAGATACTGAGGTATTTAGCAGCAGAGAGCATTCCTACGGATTTAGTTTCGTGAAATACGGTCGACGAATCGTCGAGCCACCGAGCTAAGGTAAGTAGAATTGCTCCAAACTAGTGTCTATGTGTTCCTAGCTGAGAAGTGAATAGTTCTCCCTTCTGGACCTCTGAAAAATAGCGAGTTTTCGACCGTCTTTCGATAAGCCTAAATTTAGGCTATAAACTATATCGAAAGTGACGTTGCTCTTTAAAATAAAGCTGTATTTAGTATTAATTGACATGTTTATGAATGCAGTTCGGAGAAAATAGTTGAAGTACCAGCCGAGCCTCGTCCGACAAATGGATAGTTCGAGGATAAGGTATGTAAAGTTAGTTTTCCTCGGCAAGTTAGTAATCTCGGTATAGTAAAGTAATTTAAAGGCCAGTAGAATGTTCAGAAGTCATGTATTATGTTTGTTACAAATGTTGGTATGATATTAGAAGCATCAGGTTATGATTAGCACGAAACTTGATAGCACGATATAGATTCTAATACACGTGTTAGGAACTGCACAGCATGCTCAGTACGTGATGTAGTACAGAATGTTAGGATATTACCGTATTCAGCTGAAACCCAGTAAAATAATGTAATATCTGTAAGGCATCTCAGAAGTAGAATGATAGGTTAAAATGAAGTTTAGGAAGCATGTTAGAGATAGTAAATCATGTTACTATAGAAACTCGGTATACAATATGGTTTTCAGTAGAAAAATTATATCTTGTTCAGTGTTAGACTCAGTACAGCATGGCAGAAGATTATATTTATACATATATACTATTATCAGTCTCAGCATGTATTAAGTACGTACACATTACCATTACTAGTTAAGCACACAGTAGACCCAGATACATTATAATTATTAGCTTCAGCATGTGATATATGCAGATAGTATTACTAGTTGAGACCATTGTATTGTCTTGGGGTTGGATTACCTAGCATCCATGACCGCCCCAGGGTTAATAGTTGTATCGACTCGTCCGCCAGAGGACGAGGATATGTCGCTCTACGGAGTGGCATGCCATCCCACAGGGGACGAAGATGGGATGCCAGTTTTCCCCATATTGTGCCTTGGTCGGCCCTTATACACCCCTGTCGAGCGGATACGCCCGGGTGTTGATTCAGGAGTCCTTCGGACTCAGATGCAGTTATAGTCAGGGGCTCAGCGAGCCCAAGTGCATACCCAGGGGACCGGTGGGATGCTTATAGTTATTACAGGAGATGGGATGACCGGGGTAGGGGTATAGATTCTGTGCTGGTTGTACCCCCCGGCTTATGGGGGCCGGGTAAGGTTTGTGTGTGCTATGTGATGTAATGATATTTTATGCCATGTACAGTAGATACGAGTAGATCGACAGTAGGACGATAAATCTCCAGGTATGACTCCTACTCCTTCCAGTATAATTAAAAGAAGGTATGATTTACATTATCAGACAGTTAATCCATTCCTTTCTACTTCAGTTTCATCAGTTGTATTGTTATTTTCAGATATTTCTTTCAGTTATTGCTTTACATACTCAGTACCAGCGGTACTGACGCCTGGTGGGGCACTGCATTACTTGCCTGCAGGTACTCATAGACGAGCAGGCGATACCACGTGATTCCTGTCAGCGATCGAGCATTCAGCTCCTGTCATCCGGAGACTGAATCCCAGAGGTGTATTCCATTTTCTTTTGTTGTACAGTATGGGTAGGTCGGGGCCTTGTCCCGATCATTTCGATTGCTATTCCTAGAGGCTTGCAGTTTGTATGTATATTACCCTGTGGTCAGATGAGCCGGTCGTGTGAGGCCGTGCAGTTGTATAGCTGTTAGTACTTTTGTTTCCTTTATGTTGGCCGTGTGGGGCCATAGTTCGACAGTAGTGGTGACCTTGCCGGTCACGTAGCTATCCAGTACTTCAGGGTTGAGTTATAGATAACTAGACAGCATGGTGGCCTTGTCAGCCCGCATAGGTTTCCTTATAGTTGCTTGTTTTCTGGTTAGCTGTTATTACGGGTACAGGAGGCTATAGGCCAATGGGCCGGGGGCTGTGTTTACAGCCGTTATATAGCCCTTTGTTTCCAGAAATGTGAGTTAGAGCCAGCCAGGCACCAGATGTGCCCAGGCTCAGCAGTCTAGTAGTTCAGGTCCTAGTAGGGCACCAGGTGTCAGTCATACCCCCCATGGCGGAGTGTGACAGATTGGATCCTAGGTCTGTAAGCATATAATTGTTGCTTCCTGGGGTGAATGTGATATAGAACTTCATTTGTATGATAACTTGAGACCTAAAAATTAGTGAAGTTGGAATTTTTAACCTTATAAACTACTTTAAGGGGGTTTAGAGGACTAGAAAACTCCATGAACTAGGTTGGAATGATCATAGAAAGGTTAGGTTATGATAATTTAACCTTGAAATATTGAACAGGACCATAATAGCGGGTAGAATTGGGTGGATTTGAATTTACAATCCCTTGGTCGAAGAAGTGAATGATGAAAATTTATTTCACTATTGTTTTGGACTTTGAACATTCAAAAGTGCTGAGAAAAGCAAAGGCTCCAGCGAAGTGATTGACATTCAACCCTTTAAATCGAGGTAGGTTATGATTTATTAGGAGTTAGACTTTGGATAATAGCGTACACGTGTATGGAATGATTTTGTATGCGTTGATCTATGGATATTACTTGTTGATGTAGTCTTTTGTTGAATTCTATCATTGAATGTTTAGCTATAAACTCATTAATTATATGTGGAAGTTTGATGCTAAGAGGATGTTTTTCCCCAATTGTATTGTTTGACATGTGATTTATGAATTGTGTGAGTAATGGAATTAAGAGAGGTAAGATAATACCTTCCCAGGGTCATAACTGGCTGTGTGGTAAACAATGAGATGTGTGAATGGAAGTGGATACTATAAATGTCTTGAGATGAGTCGCTCATTCCCAGGGAGAGCATCGGGCGAGAAATGATAGTTGAGTTGCTCGTGTCTGAGGAAACATCCAAACGAGCAGATGAGTAGGAGTGGGTACGATGCCGGTATAGTACATGGATTTCTAGAGTCTCTACAGGTCATGACTGGAAGAGCAGAAATAAGACCCTCTGGCATGTATGTACATTTATGTTCAGTGATTGATTATTCATGGTGATATGACAGAGGCGTATGCTCAGCATATCACCATTTGTTGTATTTATTGATTTATTGTAAGAATGTAAGAATCGAACTGAGTATGTGGGTACCTGATTGAATGAACCTGTGGTCATGTGTTTGCCCATCTAGATGGTTTAGGCGTTGTAATGACTTGATGATTGGTATAGTTAAATAAGGACTCGTGATTGAGTTGTGAAACCTTCTGTGAATGATTCATTTTATATTCTATGTGGTTATGTGGTGCCAATTTTCTATTGATGACTGTGAGTAGCATGGATGATTATAATGTCTAGTATGTTGGAAGAGTTGATAGAATGGTGGTGTGGAGCTAAGTCGAGCTACTTCCGAGGTAGTACAAGTGCAGCGGAACTTATTCTACCGCGGCGAGACCGTGCCAGAGGTCAAGTCTGCTGCAGTGACGGCCCGATCCAGTAAGCAGGCTAGCTAGCATCCTGAGAAAATTTAATCCCCGAATGAGTATTGTCTATATAAATAATGCTTCAGAGCTAGTTGCATGTTGTGGTTTCCATGTATGTATGTTATTATTTAAGGTCGATTGACGATGCCTACTAGTATTATGATTGTACTGACACTACTCCTGTAATTTTTTATGAGTGCAGACCTCAATCTAGAAAGCTCATCCGGACCTCACTTCTAGAGTAGTAGTGGATTAGTTGAAGGTGAGCGGATCCAGATATGCTGCTCGATTCTACCGTAGAAGATGTCTTTTCTTTTCAGACATTGTTAAATTTTGAATTTTCTCAAATTACTCCTTTAGACATTGTTCCTCAAGTACAATGAAATTCAGGTTCTAGGGATGTAATAGTTAGACGATGATTATGTTCTTTAATTATTCATGGCTTCTGCAAGAATTGTGTTATGTTATTTATATTTATTGTCGCAAATAGGTAATTGGTTAGGACTCGTTGGTTCGCCCACCACAGGGGATAGTGTAGGTGCCAATCACGGCCACTAGGGTCGTGACAAGAACCTACTCTATCTTCTTTTTAATGAAAGTTTCAACTCAATTTATAAAAGTTCTGTCTATTAACCTGTATATGTTGTCCTTCCCGTCTAGAGTCATTAAGTATTTGGGTTATTCAGGCTTGACTTATTTTCTTTTTCTCCATGTTATAAAATATCTTTTTTACACAAGTTTGAAATCTAACCTTTTGGCCTACTTGTACTTAATAATGTAGCTAGTATACCTATATATTTCTTAAGTAGTAAAGTAGCACAGATGAAAGCAAGAAGTTGTTAGAGGCCCTAAGAACAGCAATATAATGAAGAATGATTTTTTAAGAAGGGTCAGAGAGATTCTTTTTTTGTGGCATAATTTTTTTTTAATTTTTTCTGCAATGTACACTTGTATAAAATAAAAATGATTCATTTGTCATCATGAATTTTATTTAAAATGCTATTGAAAGTCAAAAATTGCTCAAGATTATCATGGGGACATATTTCTTCGCTCCCGCTATGTGCTGAGAATTATTAATGGTAGTAGACTTTATTTTTTTCACTCATACCCCACTTTTATAGTTTGTCTATGTCCACTTAACAAAAAAGCTTTGGCAAGAATAGTTGGTCCTGAAATAATTACAGCCAAATTTGAGTTGAGCAGTTCATTTTTTTCTTGGTATTATTTCAATATTCAAACAATTACGAAGGGTTCCTAGTTCAAAATTGCATGTGCCTTTTGTTAACTATATCCATGTCTCGTGAAAGTGTTTTTATGAGAGATATATCAACTGAGAGCTTCAGTAATATAATTGCATTCAATCTTTGAACAATAGTTCTTTCTTAGATTTATGAATTGAAAATTTATCCCTCCAAAAGTTTAAAATGATTACTCCATTCTTAACTGCTAAATTCATACGATAGTGGATCTTACATATGTTCTCAAAGTCCCCTTTTTCTATCAGAATAATGATATTTTTAAAGCATGTGTTTTCTAAAGTAATGATAAATTTCTATTTTGTGAGAGTAAATCACGATTATTTACTATAATGAAATTTAATTATACTTTTAGTCTCAATACTCTGTCTTTATTTTACTTCATTTTCTTCTCTTTTTTCTTATTGGTATTTCTTTACTAGCTAAACAACTAATGTTATGATTCAAATTATGACTTAAAGGGTGAAGATTATTGAAAGAAAATTGTGTCAAGCAATCTTCGATCAAAATAATCATTAACTTAGTTTATAGTCAAATTCTTATGTGTTTTTCATTAACAGTTCAAACCTTTTTAACATACATTAGTTTTAGAAAACCTTTACATTATGAATTTTTTAAGAATGAGTATGTTGTATCCATATAACTAACAATTCTATAGTTTTCGTATACGAAAAGATAGAAAAAATGGTAATTAATTGTTTTATAAAAAGATCAAATAATATTAAAAAGATAACTCTATCAAACAAATGTTATGATTAAAAAACATGTAAAAGATAAAATTGAATAACCATCAAGTCTTTTTCAATTATTCATTATAAATTTACAATTTTTGAGATATGTGATAAATTAAAATCATCTAACATTTGTTGAATGTTCATAAAATATTTAGTTTTTATCATAATTTACTTTGTTTAATAGTCCAATATTGAAAAGAATATTTGTAATCTTAATGAGGTTATTTATGATCGTACGAAGTGCGGGTAAATTATCTAGTAAATTCTATATTTAAAAGGATTCTGCGCTTAAAAGAAAATTTTTAGGTACCTTAGCCTTTGAATAATAACTTGGGAAAAATAGTATATGACAATTTTATCTATTATAGAATCTTTTAATGAATGACAAAAAGTATAATCAACATTTCTAAAGGCCTTCATGCTTTTAATATAATACTAGTTTATTGTAATATGTGTTTGTAATATTTGTTTAAATAATATAAATAAAAAATATTGTATATTCAATATGTTATTATTTATTGTATCTCATGATAATTTTTACAAAATATTGTTAGTTGTGTTCTCTTTTATTATTTTGATTGTTTTATTATTGATAATCGTCTTTTAGCATATCTGCACATTACCACATGCTCTACCAAACTCAAAAGTAAAACATCTTCATCAGTTTTATTCTCACAACCAAGAGGTAAAGATTTTGAGCTATTTGATCCTATTTATGTATGATATAAGAAGGAGATTTTCTCTGCCCATAAAATTTAGGAAATATAGTTTTGTCAAGAAAATATGTTGAGAAATTGTCAAGAAACAAATTCATCATTTAATTCTTTTTGGATCATATACACCTACCTACCTTTGATAGTATTCAACATAGAATATCTTTATCAGGAATTATTTTTGTCTCGTCAAATTTCATATATATATATATATATTAATTAGATAGGTTCATTTAATAATTATTATATCTCTTACTTTATATAACTTTTAAGAAATTGTTTGAATACAATTTCTACAAGTTATTGATAGTTATGTTCTCTTTTATCGTTTTGGCTATTTTATTATGATTAAAAAAGTTATTGTCTCTATTGATAATCATCTTAAAAGTTATATATATATGAAAGAGAGAGAGACAGACAGACAGACAGAGAGAGAGAGACTAGTTTTTGAATACTTGTGTTCTATTTAAGGATCTTGCTAAAATATACTCGACAGAAATATATGAATAAGATTTTAAAGCTAATTTCGATCGATGCTAACTTTGTAAAATTGAAGATAAAAGAAAATTGTATGCAAGCAATTTCTTAAAAGTTATATCAGAGATATAATTATTATTGATGAAAAGTTTTTACTTTTGAGTTTGGTAATGTGATTAGATATTTT
Source organism: Datura wrightii (assembly GCA_035772735.1). Classification (NCBI taxonomy): domain Eukaryota; kingdom Viridiplantae; phylum Streptophyta; class Magnoliopsida; order Solanales; family Solanaceae; genus Datura; species Datura wrightii. The sequence goes on from JASDFA010000018.1 coordinate 155,960,964, forward strand.
ACTGTGCAATTCATATATTGTTATAAAGAATATGAAATGATTGTGCAAAAAAATTACCATCGTGAAAGATGAAAGAAACAAAACTTAAAGATTGAAATAATTATAAGTAATAACTGAGACATACAATAATTATGGGAATATTAAATAGTTTTATTATGTTCAAACAGTTTAATGAAATTAAAGAATTAGTAATTACTTTAACACAAGAGATTTTTTTTTTAAGGTCAAACTAGACACCCAAAATAATTTTTATAAATTAACTTTTAGATTAGAATGCTCCTACTTTCAGAATAACTGAATACATGATTTGTAACCCCTATAAATGAATATAATGTGTAGATATTATTAAATCCTACCTTGAGTTTTAAAATAAAAAAGTATATAAGTCTTTTTAAACAGATACTGATATTGATTTTACTAATCTCATTCGACGGAATGGATGGAATGAACTTGTGATTAAATTTATTGGTGTTTATCTTCATTTTTTCATTTTTAGAGATGAATTTAGATTGATTTATATGCGTTTCGTCTTTAAGTCATATGCGTCTTTTCTTTCTTCATTCATCTTCTCTTTGAATGCTTCCTTCTTCTCCTCCTCACTGAGAGTAGTTATTTACAAAACACACATGAATTGACTTACATATAAGTAAGAGACTGTTTATAAAATAGCTATAGTAAGGATAATTACGAAAAATAAATTCATGTTATATGAAAAAAAACTAACTAATTCCTGTAGATAAAATAAAGGGAAAAAACTTATCAAATATATATAATTATCTAGATACCTAGAGGCAGGAGGTATTACATAGTGTAATAAAGCACTAAGCATAAAGAAGATTTATCATGCTCTTTTAAAAGAAGGTATAATAAAAAAAAATATGTTACAATAATAACATACCTAATATAATCTCACAAGAAAATACTAAGCATGCAAAGATAGAAAATTAAATTTTGATAAAAATATGATATATACTCACTATCAATATTTACAGATTTGCAATTCTTCAGTCACTACAGACTACCTAACTTGTTGTAAAGAATTAAATCCTAATTTCCTAAAAGAATGTTGGTGCATCATAAACATGTAGATGAATGTTAGTTTGTATAGAGAATTTATTTCTTTTCTTAACATTATTATTCAAGAATGAATTGGTAAATCTACAATTCTTCAAATAAAAATAAATGGATAAAGTGCTAAACAAAAAGTCATAGCATTAAATCAAAAAGCAATACAAATAGCAAATACATGTTGCTTTACGTTTTGTCTTCTTAGAGAACTCAATATTAAATACACCAAATCCACTTCAGTCCTCGAGCAACTTTCAATTTGTTGCAACTCCGCTAGAAAATATCTATGCAAACATAAGAGAAGAAATTATATAAAATATCGAATAGTTTCACGATTCAAATAGCCATAATTGGCACCTACACTAATTCCGTCGGTGGATGAATCAATGATTTTCAACAATTACTCTGTCATCAGTCACACAAAAAGAAATAACAATGTAATAGAGTGAAAAGAATTACAATATCTAAAAGTTGTTATAATAAATTAAACTAACACGACTAAATCTTCCCAAGATCCGAAAGTTATTGCACTTTAGGATATACCTACAGTCTAGGAATGATTAAACTAAAGAAAAAGAGATGTTGCAATATCTAAAAGAGAGATATCTTCGAAGGAGGAGTGAATCATCCCATTCCGTGTCACTCACCTTTCAGGAGAATAGCTGCTGTCTCTAGGTGTCACACCTCTTTTTCCGAGCGAGGGTTGGAGAACAAGGTTTTTTATTGAAATAACTATTTGAAAAGGGATTATTTTATTTATAGAGTCGCCACTTGGAATTGAGTTATGGTGTTCTAAGTCACCTTATTGAATCCCTAATCAAAATAAAATTGACTCTTTTATTTTTGGTCTGCAAACTAGAAATCCTAAGAAATTCTGTTGACTGAAGGGAAGGTGTTAGACACCCCCAAAATCATGTGGTTCTAGTATGATCCTTTTATCAACTTATGTCTGCCTTAAATTAATTTTGAATAAATTATTTATATTAATTATGCATATGATTCACTTAAATATTGTTGAACTTTTAATAGTCTCGACCAAGATGCGTAAGCGCATTCTTAGTCTTGACATAGAAGAGTTTAGAAGCGTAACCTCTTTCTTTGCTCTGGCACTACACCTTACTAATTTCTATCTTCACGTCTTTCATGTAATTTAATGGCTTAATTATTGAAACAAATTGGCCAAGATGCGTAACTACAATCTTGATTTTATTTTTTAGATGTCTCAAAAAAATATAAAATGATATTATTAATTAAAACCAAATTTAATTATAAAATAACAACAACAACAACAACAATAACAACAACAACAACAACAACAACAACAATAATAATAATCGAATTTCTTTGTCTACTATAAATAAAAAATTAATATTTTAATAGAATTAAACTAGATAGCTAAATAACTTAAACATTTATCTCATATAATTAAGATATATAAATTATACAAAATTTAAAGTATTAACGTTTTTATGAAAATTAACTAAACAACAAAAATAACTTTTCTTTTCTTTTTCCTTTTTTTTTCGTCCCTTTTTTTTCTCTTTTCTATTTTTTTTTTTTGCTCTTTTCTTTTGTATCTGTTATTTGTTTGACTATTTTTTTTAAATTTCGTTTCTTTTTCATTCTTTTCTTTTCTTTTCCTCAGTTTCATCTCATTTTTTTCTTTTTCCTTTCTGTTGTTTATTTTTTCTACTTCTGTTTTCATTCATATTTTTTGGTCCGTTTTGTGTTCTTCTTTTTCTTCTTCTGTTCTCATTATTTCTTCTCTCTCTTCTTTTTTTTCGTTTTCTGTTTCTTTTTTTTATTGGCAGTTTATTTTTATTATCTTAAAATTTAAAACTATTCGTAAAAAATTAACTGTTCATATTCATTAAAATTTAAACCTTGTTAGTTTTGTATTTTTCAGCAACAAAATTAAGAAAGAGAAATTATATATTCTAAAGATTAATAATCTTGAAAAATTCGTGGAAAAGAGAAGAAGACTACTATTAATTATTTTTTTTTATATTATTATCTTACTTATTTTTATTTATTTTACCAAACCTACTTTAAAAGAAAATATTTAACTCAATCAAATATTCATTACCGAAATCACTATCCAAATAATTTAATAACATGTTTCTTGATAACATAATTCAATAGAATTAGAGATGCAAATACAATCAAATTCATATATATGAAAAAAATAGACAAAATAAGAGAAAACTTTTTACTCGCCAAAAACTGCAGCAACAATCTAACCAAGAGCAACAGGACCTCGACACTCTTCTTTTCTCTTCTTCTCTTATTTTTCGTTCTTTTTTTGCACTGTCCATTATTTTTTTTCTTTGTATCTGCTTGTGTTTTTGTGTCTCTCTATCTGCATTTGCTGTATGTTTATAACGTTGTTGTGTGTGGGTAGAAGATGGAGATGTGGGGGAGTGAGATTAGTTTATTGATTGAGAATATTTAGGGTATGAGAAGGGGGAAAAGGTGGGATTTTTTTGGGTGTGTTTATTAGGTGAGAGTTTTTACGGTGTGGGAAGAAAAAAAAAATATTGGGGAATTTTTGGATGAGTGCATTAAGAGGAGTGGGATTGGTAAATTTAGGACTTCTTCTTCTTCTTTTAAAACACAATGATAATAAAATTACTAAATAATACAATAAAAATAAAATAATATAAAAATATGAATACTAAATAATTAAAGAGGGGTTGAAAAATACTTAACTAAAAGTTGGGTAAAAATTTTTTTTTATCATTTTGTTTCTTTTATAAAATAAAATCAAATGTATAATCTAAGAAAGACAAAAATAAAAGAATAGTTTGTAATTTTTCAACAAATAAAAACCTACTAAAAGCTAAAATCAAGAATAATCGTAATAAAATATTTAACGCTAAAATAATATAAAATTAAGGAGGGTAAAAGATTAAGTGTCTACAGCTTACCCCTCTTTGACTGAAAACATCCAGAGTTTTCAAATAAAGAAGTAGACAACGAGACAAGTTTTGACCCCATCATTATCTAAAAAAAGGAAGAAAAGAAGAAAATATGCAATAAGCTCTGACTTTTAGACAGCCTACATATCTGGGATTATAAGGAAATCAGGTCATGTTTTAGTTCGAAGAGTAGGAGAGGTGATGAAAGGATGAGTTGGAGAGTCTAGTGAGGTCCCATCAAGGCTCTAGTTTGTTGCTTATGTTATTATATCAAGCAATGAAAAATCAAACGACAAGTCCAAAAAAAAATACAAGTATAGGATTCTATCTATGCATCTTCTCTTAAATCTTTCTTGAGATTTTCACTGGAATCTTGACCTTCAAAGTGTTATTCTGCTTTTAACTCCGATTACTCAAGCGGGCTTGCGAGCTTGAAAATGAGAATAAAAATGAATTTTTTTATTCTCCCAAAATATTCCTGAAATCAAAACAAATAAAAGAAAAGAAAAGAAAATTTTTGCCCCAGTTTAAAGTGAAGGAAATTTTTTTTCTTAGCTTATGTATCAGGACTATGGATGACACTTGAATTTTATTGTATCACATCTTTCACAATGCTTCTAACTATTGAAGGTAAGTCTTTTCTTCATGAGCACCCTGATACTACATCCCATTATCCATGAGGGTCCTGCTATAATACATTTCATTATCCAGGAGGGTGCTACTATACTAAATCTCATTATTCAGGAGGGTCCTGCAAAACTAATTCCTGTTATCCAGGAGGGTCCTGCTATATTAAATCTCATTACCCAGGAGGATCCTTCTATAATGAATCCCATTATCCAGGAGGGTCCTGCTATACTAAATCCTATTATCCCGGAGGGTCCTGCTATAGTAGATCCCACTTTCTAGGAGGGTCCTGCTATACTAAATTCCATTTTCCAGGAGGATCTTGCTATACTAAATCCCATTATTCAGGAGGGTCCTACTATACTAGATCCTATTATCTAGGAGGGTACTGCAATACTAAATTCCATTATCTAGGAGGATCCTGCTATACTAAATCTCATTTTTCAGGAGAGTCCTGACAAATTAAATCCCATTGTCCAGCTGTGTCCTGCTATACTAAATCGCATTATCCAAGAGGGTCCTGCTATACTAAATCTCATTATCCAGAATGGTCCTGATAAATACATCCCATTATCAAAGAGGGTCCTGACTAATAAAATCCCATGTTCCAAGAGAGTCCTGCTATACTAATCTCATTTTTCAGAAGGGTCCTAATAAATACGTCCCATTATCCAGGAGGATCCTAACAAATTAAATCCCATTATCCAGGAGCGTCCTGCTAAACTAAATTCCATTATCCAGGAGGGTCCTGCTATACGTCTCATTTTCCATGTGGGTCCTGTTATTCTAAATCCCATTATCCAGGAGGGTCTGACAAATTAAATATTTTCCAGGAGGGTCTTTCTACACTAAATCTCATTATCCAGGAGGGTCCTGGTATACTAAATCCCATTTTTCAGCTAATTAAATCCCAAAGACCAACAACATGAACAAAATTTTATGCCCCAGTTTTACCAGAAAATTATTGTGAGTGTTGTTAGAATCAACAATTAATTATGAGAAAATAAAACTAGGAGAAAGCGCCTCCTAGGAGATTGTGGCATCTATAATTAAAAAATATACTCTAATTTTATTTGATTTTTTTTTTCAAACCTGTATTCTGCCCTCGCCCTTCTGTTTTTCTAAAATAAAGTGAACATTTAAAATTTGGGGGCTCTCTCTTGAATATACTTGTATGCCTGTTTTCACACCAAAAATACTTGTAAGTTCAAAAGCGTGGTAGTTGGTTTACGACTTTGTCCTTTGACGCTGATTGTTTCAATACTTATCAAGTTTAGCTCTACTTTGGATTATTCTGAGTGTGTCATTGGTTTATTGCGTTATTGACCCACAATCTGGCCATCAAGAATGACTTTAATCCAATATCATACCTCTGTTTTATGAAATTTCCTCACTCTGACCTCTATTTAACCTTTATACTCCCATGAATCCAAAACTCGCCTGCAGATAATAATTTATTGAATACTTTGCTTTATTTTGAATTAGGTTATTTCATGTGTTGTCCATTGCCTCATCCTGTGCAATTCGTAAAGATGGTAGTGAGTTTTGAATTCCTTTCTCACTTGTTCTGACATTGACATTGACTCAAAGATATATATAAAAAAAATGATTAAAACTAAAAGTATAGAGAAAAATAGGATTCAACTAATGATGTTACTATTTGAAAAATAAGATGTGAGAGAAATATATCTGAGTGTGATAGCCGGCTCCAGTGATTATGACATGCATTTTGAGTTGAGCAATCTGATTTATCCATTCAATCTAACATCAAACTCATATCGAATCTTCGACTTTGAAACCACGCTTTTTTGCACTCAAATAAATCTTAACACAAACAAAAGCCATCTTTTGACTAGTAGCACCCGGGAGGATTTTTGCCAACAAGCCTTTCTCATTTTCATTTTCACAACTCCTCATCTCCTTAGGGTGCCCAATAGGGTTTTACCACTAAGACTCTCTCATTTTTATTTCTCTCAACTCACCATCGCCTTATGGTGCCCGAAAGGATTTTCACCATTAAGACTCTCCCATTTCTATTTCTCTTAACTCACCATCGCCTTACGGTGCCTGAAAGGGCTTTCACCAATAAGACTCTCTCACTTTTATTCTCTCAACTCACTATCACCTTACGGTGCCCGAAAGGGTTTTTACTGATAAGACTCTCTCATTTTATCCCTTTCCTGTGTTGATGAAGATCAATAATACATATGGTGCAAATGTCATATACCTATAGCATGCTTAGCCTCGACATTCTCAAAGATTAATCGAAAGGTCTTTCTTTTGATTGTAACGTGGCTTTTGGACAGGGTTAGAAAGAAAAGGTTGCATGAAGGCTGAAAAATGACAACTAAATTGACTATCAAAAAATAAAAATAACTTTTGCCCTAATTTTCTTTTAAAATGAGCTTTATTATATTTTGGGTTGGTTGGACTGAACCCTGGAGTAAGGCTTCCTACGTATCTTGTCGAGATAAGAATCAGGTCAAACGTAGTTCCAAAGATTGTGATTTAAAAAAAAATTCTTCTTTTTTATTTCATTTTTTCTTTTTTCTTTTTTTCCAAATTTTTTCTTTTCTTTTTGGGACTCCATTATGATTCTGAAAGAGGGATATGAAAAAAAATAAATTAAGGATCAAAAGGGAACAAGGGATGACAAAGTAGTTGGATAGTAGAATAAAATGCCTTCATCATATCAAACTTTGAAATGTCAAGTCCAAAGTAACATAATCCAATTATGAAAAATAAAGGTCATACATAATATCTCTTCACAACATCGGCATTGATAGCCATTTCTGTTGTTTTTCCTTCTATGTCCGTCAAGCATAGACTGCCATTGGGCAACACTCTCTTCACAATGAGTGGCCCTTGCCAGTTTGGGGAGAACTTGCCCTTCGCTTCAACCTGGTGGGGAGGATACGCTTCAATACTAACTGACCCACTTCAAAATGTCTAGGACACACTTTTTTATTATATGCTCGTGCCATTCTTCTTTTATATAGTCGTCCCTAACATATTGATGTTAATCTCTTTTCACTAATCGAGCTTAATTGCTCCAACTGGGTCTTAACCCACTCGTAGCATCAATCTCAACATTCACAACAATTGGAAGGGTTGGAATTTCGACCTCAGCAGGTATAACTGCTTCCATTCCATATACCAATAAATAAAGAGTTGCACCTATGAGTGCGAACAATAGTGCGATAACTCAATAAAGCAAGAGGCAGCTTTTCATGCCCCTATCTGGAACTCTGCACCATTTTGCGGAGTATCTTCTTGATATTCTTATTGGCAGCTTCTACAGCTCCATTTGCTTTTGGACGATACAGAGTTGAATTTTGGTGTGCAATCTTGAACTTTTGGCATGCCTCTTTCATCAAATGACTATTGATATTAGCAGCGTTGTCTGTAATAATTATCTTTGGGACACCAAATCTGCAAATAATATTTGAATGTTTAAAATCCACCACAACTTTCTTGATTACTGATTTGAACGTCACTGCTTCTACCGATTTTGTAAAATAATCATGGCTACCAAAATCATGATTATATGGCCATTTTGATGCTTTTGGTTCAATCGGCCCAACAACATCCATTACCCCGGCCACAAAGGGCCATGGAGCCAACATTGTATGCAACACAGATGGAGGGGAATGTATCAAGTCCCCATGCACTTGGAATTCATGACATTTGCGAACAAAATAAATGGAATCTCGCTCGATGGTGAGCAAATAGTAACCTGCACGAAGTATTTTCTTTGCCAACACATATCCATTCATATACGGTCCACAAACTCCAAAATGTATTTTGGTCATGATAGTAGAAGCCTCTCTAGCATCTACATACCTTAGAAGTCCTAACTCTGGAGTCATCTTGTATAAGATTCCCCCGCTTAAGAAAAATCCTCTAGCCAGTCACCATGTAGTTCTCTTTTGATTATCATCGGCATGTGTTGGATATTCTCCAGATTGAATATATCATTTGATATCATAGAATCAAGGTTCACTATCAAGTTCTTCTTCAACCGCATTGCAGTATGCATGTTGATCGCGGACTATATATATAAAGGGTCAATATGAGTCTTGTCGGGATGTTGAAGCATCGAAGGCAAGGTTGCCAAGGCATTAGAAATCTCATTATAAATTCTAGGAATATGTCTGAACTTTACTAATAAAAATCGTTGACAAAGATTTAGTAAGCAATCTCGATATGGTATGAGCTTTGAGTCACGAGTTTCCCAATCTCCCTGAATCTAGTGGACTAACAAGTCTGAGTCCCCTAACACCAATAATTCTTGAATTCCTATGTCAATAGCTAGTCTTAAACCCAAGATGCAAGCCTCGTTTTTTGTCATATTATTGGTATAGTAGAATTGAAGTTGGGCTGTTACGGGATAATATTCTCCTGATTTAGAGAGAAGAACTGCTCCTATCCCAACCCCTTTTACATTATCAGCACCATCAAAGAACAACTCCCAACCAGCGTGGTTATCAGAAATAGCTTCATCAACACATAATACCTCTTTATCAAGAAAATATGTCTTTAACAGCTCATATCCTTTATCAATGGGGTTTTCAGCCAAATGATCTGCTAAAGCTTGGGCTTTCATTGCTGTCCGTGTCACGTAAACAATGTCAAATTCTGTGAGCAATATCTACCATTTTGCGAGTCTGCCTGTGGGCATGGAATTCTGAAAAATATACTTTAAGGGATCCATGCGGAAAATGAGGTAAGTAGTGTAGGATGAAAGGTAATGTTTCAGCTTCTATGCCACCCAAGTCAGGGTGCAACATGTCCTTTCGAGAAGAGTGTACTTTGTCTCTTAGGTGGTAAATTTCTTGCTGAGATAATAGATGGCCTGCTTCTTTTTTCCTGTGATGTCATGTTGACCCAATACACAGCCAAAATAGTTGTCCGAAACTGACATATACAATATCAAGGGTCTGCCCGGCTCAGGGGGAACTAATATAGGTGGATTTGATAAGTATCCTTTGATTTTGTCAAATGCCACTTGACATTCTTCATTCCATTCAATCGTAGCATTCTTCTTCAACAATTTATTATGGGCTTACAGGTGGTTGTGAGTTGAGCGATGAATCTATTAATATAGTTCAACCTTCCAAGTGGGCTCATCATCTCAGTTTTTTTATTTGGCAGTGGCAATTCCTGAATACCTTTTATCTTTGATGGATATAACTCGATAATACGCCGACATACTATAAATCCTAATAGCTTTCCCGGTGGGACTCCAAATATATATTTTGCTGGATTTAGTTTGAGATTATATCTGCGGAGTCTTTCAAAGAATTTTCTTAGATCTTTGACATGGTCAGAATGCTTTCGTGATTCGATGATCACATCATCCACGTAAACTTCAATCTCTTTATGAATCATTCATGATATATAGTTGTCATTACCCTCATGTAAGTTGCTCCAGCATTTTTTAGCCCAACTAGCATGACTCGATAACAATATGTCCCCCATTATATGATTAAAGATGTCTTTTCTGCATCCTCATTATCCATAATGATCTGGTGGTACCCTGCGTAACAATTAAAAGATGTGAGTTCACACTTGGAACAATTGTCTAACTAGATATGGATGTTAGGTAGTGGAAAGTCATCTTTTGGGCTTGCTTTATTTAGATCACGATAATCGATGCACATTCGAACTTTTTCATCTTTCTTTAGGAATGGGTCAATATTGGCCAACCACGTAGGATATTGAATGACTCGAATGACTTTGGCCTCAAGTTGCTTTGTAATTTCCTCTTTAATTATTACACTCATGTCAGTTTTAAGCTTTCTCAACTTTTGTTTGATCGGGGGGATTTCCGGATTAGTTGGCAACTTGTGAACTACTAGGTCAGTGCTCAAACCAGGCATCTCATCATACGACCACGCAAAAATATTTTGTAGTCAAATAGAGCCTTGATTATTGCTTCCTTTTGTTATTGTTGAGCTTATACACTTACCTTAGTCTTGCTAATTTTTTCATAACCTCCTAGATTGATTGCCTATGTTTCATTCATATTAGGGTTTGATTTATTCTCAAACTGTTTGTAATCCTTGCTAATTTCCTCAAATACATCATCCTCATCATATTCAACTTCTTGGTTCATTATTTCCTAAATAGGTTGAATTCATGATCTGGATGCAAATTCTTCATGCATGTCATATCACTAGAATAGGCATAGAAAGAACTATACAAAAGGAAAATAAACAAGTAATATTAGACTCAAAAATGAAAAGAATGGAAGCTGCATTTTATTGAAAGAAAAAATAGGAGGGTTTAAACATAAGAAATAAATGAGAAAAAGATTCGAATTACAACCCTAACATAATTCGAATTACATAAAGGAAAACGAAACAAACTACTAAGACTCCTTCTTGGTGGGGAAGAGGAGCGGCCTCCCAATTGTTGAGCTGGACATCAAGGCCAATAAATTGCACATTTGCGTTATTGGGACCCTCCCCAGTTTCAACCATATCAGCCTTGGTAAACAAGTTTCGCAGATAACCAACTAACTCTGTATCAATATCAAACATTGGCTCTAGGACTGGTGACTTGGAGGACCTGATAGCACCTGCTCTGATAAAGGACTTGTTGATTGGCAGGACTGGTTGGGTAAGCGACCATGATTCCTTCTTTCTCTTCTTAGCCCTCTTTCTATCTTCAAAAGTGGGTTCATACCCCAAACGAAAGGTACCAAGGCTTTCACGTGGGCATATTAGATGAGCTATTCCTTGTAAAGACATATCTAAATCTTTTCCTGGTTCAAAATCATACTTTACCATTTCATTCACCACCATAACAGATGCAGGGGCAATTGTGGTCTTGGAATGAGATTCTCCTCGAAGATATGCTCAACAGCCACTACCTCAATAACTTAATAAATCGGTGCCCCTTCTGCGTTGTCTGCCTCGATAGAGGATATGGAGTAGTCTTTATACGTCGACAAGTCCCCTTCACTATGAAAAACTACTTCTTGTCTGTCCTGTTCAAACTTTATCATTTGATGCAATGTAGATGGGACAGCCCCAGCCCTATAAATCCAGGGCTTTCCCAATAATAGATTGTCGGGAGCATCAATGTTCAACACTTGAAAATCTATGGTGAAATCAATAGGCCCTATTGTCATCACGGGCTCTATCTCACCAATGGCATCTGTTTTTGCTCCATCAAAAGCTCTGACACTTACATTTTGGGTTGAATCCTTTCTAGACTAACATTTAACTTCTGCAAAGTTGATAGAGCAAAAATATTTGTCCCAAAGACTCCATCAATCAAGACTCGGGTGACATTAGAATACTCATATTTTATAGTAATATATAGGCCTCAGTTATGCCCAATACCTTCCGTGGGTAGTTTGTCATCTAAGAAGGTGATCCCGTTTACCTCAAAGATTCTTCCAACAATTTGCTCCAATTGATCCACTGTAATATCACTTGGTACATGTGCCTCATTCAAAATCTTCATTATGGCTTTGTGATGTTTTTCTGAGTGTATCAACAAAGACAACAAAGAGATTTGGGCTGGAGTTTCCCTCAGCTGCTCCACAATGGAATATTCTAGCGACTTCATATCTTTTTCAAGAATCGGCCCCTTCCTTGGTGACCGGCTTCTTAATTGGACTTTGGTTATCCCTGACTTGTTTAGTTTTTCTTAGTTTTTCTAGAGAAAAGCATCTCTCAAAATGGGTAAATCCCCCCCACTCCGTCCACTTCTGCAATGACTTCTTTCCCCTTATATGTCATCATAGTGTCGTTATAGTTCCAATGGACCATATTGGCATTAACCATAGAAAGTTATGGCACTGGTTTAACAACAGTGGGTGCGATAGGAGCTTCTTTCACAACTAACACGGGCTTGGAAAGCATTCCTGGAACAATTATCATTGGTTTTATCTGACTTTCCCTAACATTTCTAAAGCTCCTTTCACAATTAGCATGGGAGTATTCGAGGGTCTGGGCTTTATTGGTGTCTCGTTTACTCCTGAAGGCACTATTTTTGTTAAATCCACAATATTCATTGACTTTTTCAGGTCAGTTTTGATCTTAATGATAGGCTTGTAGGAAACCATAGACTCTCCACCACCATGTATCAACTCTAGCATATTTCTTTCAGTATGGACTGCCAACGGGTTTTGATTGATTCTTGGTGCATCCGAGTTTTGTACTACAATTTGATGTGTATCAATTAGATCTTGGATTGCTCTCTTTAATTACCAGCATTTCTTTATGTCATGCCATGGGGCATCAGAACAATATGCACATCTTCTGGAATAATTCAAATTCTTTAGGGGGAGGGGTTAGAGATCCTTCTCTCAATTGGGCTTAGAACATTTAACGTCCTTAGCTTCTGAAACAAATTAACATATGATTCCCCAATAGGAGTGAAATTATCCTTAACTACATTTCCTCTCTTGTACTCTGCCCTAGGTCAAAAATTGAATTTGGGAGGGCTTGGGTAAACTTGAGAAGGTAGTGGGTGATTCTGTGGGGTAGGTGCACGCCATTGTGGGTAAGAAGGGGGTTGGGCATATAGTTGTGCATTATAAATGGGATATTGAGAGGATGGGATGGAATGTAGTGGGGTTCGGTGGAGAGAGTAATGTTGTGGGTGGCTATATGAATCTTGAGCATAGGTTTGGAATTGAGACTGCACGTATTGGTGTTGTGGATCCCTTGGACTTTGTCGTGGCCCTGGCACAATAGTGGCCACATCCTCCTTCTTTTTCTTCCCTCCGAGACTCCTCAAAACGTTTTGAATTGCATGCATAGTAGCTTTCAAAGAAACTTCACTTATGATCTTTCCCGACTTAATTCCATGTTCCACCATTTCTCCAACCTTAATAACCTCAGCGAATGTTTTTCCAACAGTGAAAAGAAAATGATGGAAGTAGTCAGGTTCCTGTTCCTGGAGAAAAATATCAATCATCTCAGATTCCTTTATGGATGGCTTAACGCTAGCAGTCTGCTCCCTCTAACTAATAGCATATTCATGGAAACTTTTGGTGATCTTTTTCCTCGTGTTGGCAAGTGTGATGCAATCTGGCACCATGTCAATATTGTATTAAAATTGCTGGACAAAATCCCTAACCATGTCATTCCAAACATGCCAAGGAGAGATATCTTGATCAATAAATCATTTTGAAGCTATCCCAATTAGACTCTCTCCAAAGTAAGCTATTAGTAGCTCTTCTTTTCCCCCTGCTCCTCTTAGTTGATTACAAAACTTTTTCAAAGAGCCAAAGGATCACCGTGTGATGTGCTGTGGGTTTACAACACTTCCGACACTCAAAACTAAGAAAATAGCATGAAATTTGGTATGTTTATGTGGATATAAGGAACTTTTCCTTTGATTGCATGATGAACTGATGTTGGACCGAAAAATGGCAAAAGAAAGCCTGAAAGATGCAAAATAGGCTTAATGTGCAGACCACAATACGAACTGTAGGAAGGACCTACGAGTCGTATTGAGGGCCATGAGAAGTTGTAGAAGGATTAAGGTGCAGAGAGGCAATGTATGAGTATCAGTATGAACCGTACCAAGATGGTACGAGTAGTGATGACAAAATCGTGACAAAATTCACAAAAGTTGCATAAAGTGTTGACTCCTGCTATGGAAGGAATGTACGGCCCGTGGGAAGAAGGTATGAATGTACCATGACGGTCGTGTTGAACTTCAGAAGAATTCCAATGTTTTAGAATTAAACTACAGGAGCTCAGTACGGGTCGTATGAAGGAGGTACGAACCGTACCTAGATCCAACACTTAGCTGAAATTCATTCAACAAAGCAAGGTACGACAGGAAGCTATGAGTCGTAGAAAGCTACTATGGATCGTAATCTGGTTCGTGACGACTGCGGCACCAGATATAGAAATTCATCCAGTTAGTCTAAGAAAAGGATTCTTGTGTCTGTATAAATACGTTTTAGGTTTTATTTTCTGTAGACAATCAGACAATCATAGAGAAGAGAAACAAATAAGAGAGAGAGAGATAATTGAGTTGATTCAACTTGTGATCAACCTTTTCTTGAATTCATCTTGTTCATGCTACTTGTTTTTCAAGATTTTGCAGACTAATTAAAGGAAGTATTTTTCTCAATCATTATTGTAAGTATTGATTTTTATTCTTAGTCATAAATGCAAGTCACAACTTTACAACTATGAGAGGCTAAAACCTCCATATCTAGGGTTGTGGGAACCATGGTGAATTAACAAGCTAGGGTTACACAAAGTGATTTTAAAATCAATACCAAATACTTATATATTATTCTTTTCATGCTTAAATGTTTATTAACGGTGCGCAACGTTAGGACATTCCTGAATTCTTTACTTAATTTGGTCGAAGAGGTAGAGATTATGAAAAAAGAATTACAATAGAGCCTTGATTTTTATAATCATTGTATTAACTTGAGCTGTGGTCGCAGGATAATTAAATATGGAACTTAATGATAACGGATAGTTAGAAACCGCTCATGAGACTTGGTCGAGTGATTGAGTATAGTCATTCAATAGGGACTGGTCGGTCGTTTGAATGAACCTAAGTTATCAGCTCTATAAGTAAGTATTGGTGATAATCACAAGTGTATACCCAAAGCAATTATGAACCCATGGGGAACACAAACCCTAGTTATCCTTTGATATTGAATCAACACCAGAATTTTAATATTTGTTTTTATTATTGAATTTCTTCAGAATCCCCTTATTTTGAAGTAACTACCTCACAAGTTCAATTACCGGCTATGATCCAGTCTCCCTATTCCCTGTGGGATCGACCCCAACCTCTAGTTGGGTTCTTTATTGAAAATGTCCGCTTTTCACTTCAGTAAGAGGTGTGGTTTGAGCGTTATCAAAAAGTGGCGCCGTTGCCAGGGAATATGGCTGAAACTAGGTTATTAGCTTGTAATTAACTTTTTGGTAGTTACTTCTTTAATTACGTTTATTTTTGTGTTTTTTTATACCCCCAGGTTGTTCTCCGATGAATGCCAAGCACTTGGAGTAGAGGAGATCCCTTTTTCCATTAAATATAGAAATCGAAAGAGCATTGCCTAACATGGAAAACCATGAGCAAAGAGAGGCCCGCATAGCTGAAGAAGCTAGGCAAGCAGAGCTAGCTCAGGAAGCTGCACTATAACATGCGGAAGATGAAAGAGATGATGTGGTAAATGCTGGTCAACAAGGGAGGGGCAACAAAGCTTATAGATTTTCCCCTCAGTACTTTGACGATGATGATGACCCAGATATTGATGATGCCGTGTCAACTGGAGCAATTATGCCACCACAACTGCCCTCTGGGGGCCAAATTCAACATTACAAGCACCATGATTCAGTTGCTAAATATGAAAGGGGTGTTTAGTGGTTACGCAGCAGATGACGCCAACCTGCACCTAATGAACTTTGTAGGAATATGCAATGCGTACAGGTTGCCCGGAGTAAGCCAGGATGTAATACGGTTCAGACTCTTTCCTTTTTCTCTATCTAGGGAAGCTACTTTGTGGTTATCCGAATTGCCCAATGACTCCATAACCAACTGGAGGGAGCTTAAACAGGCCTTTTTGGAGAGATTCTATCCCCCATCCAGGATGTTACGACTAAAACATGAGATCTATAATTTTCGACAGATTAAGACTGAGCCACTTTGTGAAGCTTGGTTGCGGTTCAAAAAGAAGTTGACTAAGTGCCCCAACCACAAAATTCGAGATGATAGTTTATTGGAAATTTTTTATGGGTCTCTAAACAATAGCACCAAGGCTATAGCAGACACGGTAGTTGGAGGAGCATTGATGAGTCACACCTGGGAGCAAGCTACCACCTTTCTTGATAGGGTGACTAAGACAAACAGGGCCTAACATACGAGGGAAGCTGATGCAGTGGAAGGCACATATGTTGTTGGTTTGACTACAGACCAACGAAGAAAAGAAGAAGAGCACGACCAGGAGTTGGCTCAAATGCGCATATCATTGGACTTGCTGACAAAGCATATTATGGGAGCTGGAGCCAAACAGGTCAATACAGTGGGTACTCAAGGAAGGGAGTAATGAGCTGATCACTCTGATGCTGAGGATGAGGTAAACATTTTGGATAGTCAGGTGGTGGATTTCCAAACCAACGCCCAAGCATCTGGACAAGAAAATTGGCACCAAGGTTCTGGAAAGCAAGGTCAGAACCAGTATAAAGACAAATACAACAGAAACGGGTTTAGAGATAGGAGCCGAGGTTGTGAGCGTGAAGGTGATTGGAGGCGCAATGATGGATATCGCAATGACCAGGCTGGATTCTATGTGCCTCCCAATTCTCGAGAAGGGGAGGCTGGGCAATCAAATTTGGAGAGCATGATGGCCGAGATGTTGAAGAAGGTGAGGTCGACTAATGATCAGCTGAAGGAGATCCGAGGGGATTTGTCAAGTATGGGTCAAAAGGTGGAATCTCATGCTACTGCTATCAAGAAAATTGAACACCAACTTGGACAACTGTAAGCATCAATGAACCCTAGACAAAAGGGTACTCTGCCTGGCAACACTATCCAAAATTTGAAGAATGATGCATGTTGTATGGCAGTGATGACTAGGAGTGGTAAAACCAAAATTGACCCCCCGTTTCCATTTGAAGTTGAGTGGAAGAAAGAAAGCATGATGGAGGATGATGATGCAAGTATTGAGAAAGAGACTGGTGAGTTGCAAGAGGTCCCGAGAGGTGAGAAGGAATCTATCATGGATCAAGGGGCAACGCAAGTGCAAAAAGCTATCCCACGACCACCACCACCATTTCCCCCAAGGATGAAGAAGAAGGAGAAAAATGGTAAGTTCCATAAATTTCTTTCAATGCTTAAGCAGCTGTCTGTGAACATACCATTGGTTGAAGCATTAGAGAAGATGCCAGAATATGCAAAGTTTATGAAGGACCTGGTAAAAAAGAAGAGATATGTGAGCTATGAGCCTATTGATAATGTGCATCACTGCAGTGCCATAGCTACAAGGGTCTTAACATAGAAAAAGGAGGACCCAGGTGCGTTACTATACCATGTATGATTGGCAATGTCAAGTTCGTAAGGGCACTCTGTGATTTTGGAGCTAGCATTAATCTGATGCCCTTGGCTGTGTTCGAGAAATTAGGATTGGAAGCACCTCCACTGACCAACATGCGGCTACTGATGGGCGATAGAACAGTTAAGAAGCCGGTAGGGATCCTGATCGATGTGCTAGTCAAGGTAGATAAATTTATATTCCTAGAAGACTTCATGATTTTGGATTGTGAGGTTGATTATGAGGTCCCCATCATTTTAGGGCGACCATTCCTTGCGATCAAGAGAGATTTAGTAGATGTAGAAGCTGGTCTATTGAAGTTTAGGCTGAATCAAGAGGAGGTCACATTCAACATCTGCAAGACAATAAAGCAACCCAAGGAATTTAGTATGATCTCAGCATTGGAGGATGAGTATGAATCACTTGACGAATTCTAAGTAGTCAAGAGATTTGCGTCATGCCGCGAAGTTAAATCAGGCACTTCTTGGGAGGCAACCCAAGTGGTGGAGTGGTAAAGTCTGAGTAACCAGCCTACCTATATCGTGCCGTGATGTTAAATCAGGCGCTGCATGGGAGGCAACCCATGGAAGGTGAAGTCTGAGTAGCCCAGGTATGTTCTCTTCCCTATGTTCCTCTAGATGATGCTTCGGGGACAAAGCCAACTTTTCAAAAAGGGGAGGGGTGTATTTGTGATTTTTGGGAATTTTGATTCATCTGAGGCTTTTTCTCGTCGTGTTTTTTTCCCTCAGACATGTTATCTAGTAGAACCTACATGTGTAGGATTTTTATTTTTTAATTTGTGATTTTTGTTTAATTAGAAAGTAGCTTAGGAGTACTCAGCCAAGAAAAATGCATTAGTTTTGGTTTTTGTAAAAATTGACCCTGTTTAAAAAATTTTTTATGACTAGCTATGTATTTGTGACAACATGCATGATTGTTGTGGATCTTTGGATGTGAGTAATTTTGTTAAGCCATGTATAAACCAGATAAGTGAGGTGAAAATAGTTCATGTACAATGTGTGAGTGAGGTATATTAGTCAGTTCAGTATTGTGTTGTAGATCTAAAACTTGCCTTGTTGGTCTCTGCATAGGCTAAAGATGGTTGGTTAGGATATGATAATAGACCATTTTTATTTAGCTCACTTTTAGCCTATATTTCCCTATAAAAAGTTGCATGAATCCCTTGATCCCAAGTTTGAGCCTTAATAGACCATGTTTCTTTGATTTACCGATTAACCATACCCATTTTTTATAATGAACCTGTTTTGGCCCTGGTCGTTCCTTGGATATTGTGAACCTCAACATAAGCAAAATGCTTAAGTTGAGGGTTTCTAGAGTAAGGGTGCGTAAATGGTGGGAACGGAAGAAAAGAAAAGAAAAGAAAAGAAAAGAAATGGTGGAAAATAAGGTGTGGTGAGATGAAAAGAAAAGGATGAAAATGCTGTAAATGTTGAGAAATAAAGCTCAAAGAAATTTTGAAAATGTTTAAAAAAGTTTAAAACTCACCACACTCATGCAAATGTGAATAAAAA
The DNA here is from genome assembly GCA_035772735.1 of Datura wrightii. Taxonomy (NCBI): domain Eukaryota; kingdom Viridiplantae; phylum Streptophyta; class Magnoliopsida; order Solanales; family Solanaceae; genus Datura; species Datura wrightii. The sequence continues at coordinate 155,980,136 of JASDFA010000018.1, forward strand.
GGAGAAAAAAGGGGAAAAAGGAAATGAAAAGATAAAAGGGTGAATTAGGTGAATGGTGTATCCAATGTATGTAGTGCCAAGGAAGGAATAGTCACTTATAAAATCTTTCATCTTTATCATGTCCAGTCCTGAGCCTACATTACAAGCCATATCAAGTCCTATAGTGATCCTAACCCGACCAAGGGCAAGCCTATGGTATCTGAGATATAATACTTGTAACTTCTTTGTGAGAGTGAGTGCCTTACTTGCTTAGTCTCATATCATGTTTGACATTTCATATCTGAGTGGGGACTTCATTTGTATGAGGGTACATGGATTATGTTTGCTTTTACCATTGGTCTGTGTGGAAAACATTGGTGATAATTTGATTATCTGTTGACGGATGAATGACATGTTTTGATCCATGTTTATGATGTTTTGAGGTTTCTTGTAATACCTTAGTTGATGTTGTTCCATGAGAAAGGGTCAATAGAGTTTGTATAGAAAGTGCAAGTTATATTTGAATCTTGGTTGTAGTATCTAAGTCTATTTTTGTGTTTTAGTTTTTCTTTTCTTTGCCTGAGGACATGCAAAAGTCTTAAGTTGAGGGTGTCGATGTGTTGTGGGTTTACAGCACTTTCGACGCTCAAAACTAAGAAAATAGCATGAACTTAGGTATGTTTATGTGTATACAAGGCACTTTTCCTTTGATTACGAGTCTCAGTACGAACTGTACCAAGATGACACGAGTCGTGATGAAGAAATCGTGACAAAATTTAGAAAAGTTGCATAAAGTGCTGACTCCTTCTATGGAAGGAACGAATAACTCGTGGGATGAAGGTACAAGTCATACCATGACGGTCGTGTTGAACTTCAGAAGAATTCCAAAGTTCCAGAATTAAACTACGGGAGCTCAGTACAGGTCGTATGAAGGAGGTACGAATCGTACCTTGATCCAACACTTAGCCGAAATTCATTCAACAATGCAAGGTATGACAGGCAGCTATGAGTCGTAGAAAGCTGCTACGGATCATAATTTGGCTCATGACGACTGCGGCACCTGATGTGAAAATTCATCCAGTTAGTTTAGGAAAAGGATTCTTGTGTCTGCATAAATACATTTTAGGTTTTCTTTTTCTGTAGACAATCAGACAATCATAGAGAAGAGAAACAAGTAAGAGAGAGAGAGAATTGTGTTGGTTCAACTTGTGATCAACCTTTTCTTGAATTCATCTTGTTCTTGTTACTTGTTTTTCAAGATTTTATGGAGTAACTGAAGGAAGTGTTTTTCTCAATCATTATTGTAAGTATTGATTTTCATTCTTAATCAAGAATGCAAACCACAACTTTACAACTATGAGAGGCTAAAACCTCCATAGTTAGGGTTGTGGGAACCATGGTGGATTAACAAGCTAGGGTTACACAAAGTGATTTTAAAACCAATACCAAATACTTATATTGTATTCTTTTTATGCTTAAACATTTCTTAATGGTGCGCAACGTTAGGACATGCCCAAATTTTTTACTTGCTTTTGTCGAAGAGGTAGAGATTAGGAAAAGTGAATTACAATAGAGCTTTGATTTTGATAAATCATTGTATTAACTTGAGCTGTGGTCGTAGGATAGTTTAAATCTGAAACTTAATGATAACAGATAGTTATAACTGCTCATGAGACTTGGTCGAATGATTGAGTATAGTCATTCAATAGGGACTGGTCGGTTGTTTGAATGGACCTAAGTTATCAGTTCTATAAGTAAGTATTGGTGATAATCACGAGTGTATACCCAAAGCAGTTATGAACCCATAGGAAACACAAACCCTAGTTATCCTTTGATATTGAATCAACACCAAAATTTTAATATTTTCTTTTATTATTGATTTTCTTCAGAATCCCCCTATTTTGAAGTAACTACATCACAAGTTTAATTACCGACTATAATCAAGTCTCCCTATTCCCTGTGAGATCGATCCCAACCTCTAGTTGGGTTCTGTATTGACAATGTCCACTTCTCACTTCAGTAAGAGGTGTGGTTTGAGCGTTATCACCATGGTCGTCATACTTGTCAAACTTTGGAGATTTGAACCCTAGAGGCAATTGAACATCGGGGAACATGCACAAATCTTTATAAGCAACACTCTTGTGCCCTCCTAGTCCTTGCATATTTCTCATGTTTTGCTCCAAACTTCTCATTTTCCTAGCCATCTCTTCTTGTTCCTCGTTCTTAGTAGTTATTTCGATCATGATAAGGAAAGTATGCTGATGGGTAGGATAGTATGAATTTAGGACCTTAAAAGTCATTTCAGGGGAATAGAACTGATCATGATATGGCTCACTGTTAGACTTCTATATCAGCTTCAGTTGAGTTCCTGCAGTGGTTTGTATCGCAGGAATGAAAAGTGGGTTATTTTTGAGAGATGCATTTGGAGGGTGCACGGTGGAGGTCTCAACTATTCCAGGCACGTTAGCATGTGGGACGAATCTCGGCGGGTAAAGTGTATCTATTGTTGGAGCCTGGGTGAAAATTGAAATAGCTCCGTCAAAAAGTCCTGGGATTGAAGAGGGTGGTGCTTGTCCATTCATCTAGGATTGGTACATTTCTGCCATCTGTTGTCTTAATAACCTTACCTCTTCCATTGATGCAAATTCTTGGGGGATCAATTGTCCACGAATTTCTTCATTATCAGACTCTGCCCCATCCTTGTAGGACATTTTGCCTTTTCCTTTAAGCCTGGTGTTATAAGGATGAGATTCCAACTTGACCACAAACCAACCACCGTATAACTTTTATCTCTTTCGTGACAAAAATAAAAATGTGTTAGGTTTTAACATTTCGTATATATTAATCACACATTGTATGTCATAAATCTAAAGTTATTTTCGTTTATTGAATGAGCTTGGAAGGCTTTGCTATGTTTCATCCTGGCTTTGGGTGGATATGTTCTAACAATTTTTAATTATTTTTCATTCATTCAGTGATTTTGAAAGTATTTTGATTGAACCCATTAAGGATTGCCTACGTATCATGTTAAATATTAATCAGATTATTACGTAGTTCATGAAATTCTCAAAAAGATTTAATTTTTCTTTTGGAATAAGAAGTAAATGTTATCTGTTTGAATAGGGATGAAAAAAGTCTGTCTTTTTTGAATAAAATTTTTTATTTGTATTGTTGAATTAAGAAAGAAAAATCTCTTTTTGTTTTGTAAGGATTTTTCTTTTAGATTAAGCAATAAAAATTTTCTTCTTTGGATCGTTGAAATAAGAAAAGAATGAAGAAAAGAGAAAAGAACTCTTTTTTTATAATTTTATTTTATATAAGGATTTTTTGAATAAGAAATAGAAACTTTTCTTTTTATTTGGACGTTGAATATTTTTTTTGAATAAAAATTATTTTTCCTTTAACTTTATAATTTGTAATAAAGACCTTCAAACCCAAAGAAGGTTGCCTACGTATCTCATGGAGATGAGAATCGGGTGTGCGTAGTTCGTAAAACTTGAAAATGAAGTAAATTGTTTTTTAAAATTCAACTAAGAATTTTTTTTTTTTTTGTGATTTTTGAATAAAATGACAAAATTTCTCTTTTTTAGCAATAATATTTTTTGGATTATTGAATAAGGAAAAAAACATAATTTTTTTTTAATTTTTTAATAAAGATTATCGAACCAGGAGAGGGTTGCTTACGTATCTCATCGAAGTGAGAATCAGGTGTGCGTAGTTCGTATAGCTCGCAAAAGTGTTGGACTTGTTGAAAATTTTGATTTATTTTGAATATTTTATTTAAATCTATGATAATAATAATAATAATTTATTTTTTTTAGAATCATTCAATTTGAAATTTGACTATCAAACGTGTATATTTCATAAATATTAGAGGAAATATTTTCTCCTTTTTAGTTTAATTAGTTTATCCTTAAGCCGGTCAACATTCTAACAAAGCCTTCCAAATAGTATAGCAAGTACCATATAGTCATGAACATGTTGGTCTTGAAAGTTGGGTTCCTATCTGAGACAGCCCCGACCCCTGTGCCGAGCCCCACTAAGTCACAATGCAAATGATCCAAATAAACAAAGCATACTAAAGATATCCATGTTTGTGTTTCAGTTCTGCTATGTTTAAGCCTATGAAGAAAAAAGTATCTAAATCAATATCGCTCGCCCGGATGCTTCCCTCGTGTACTAGCCTCTCCTCTTAGGATATTATTACTATCCTTCACCATTCAAATTCACCGAATATACAGGGTGAATTCTTTATACACTCAGGAGTTACAATCTAGTCCTTCGCTTGCATAAACACAAACAATCACACATCTCAATAACAATGCAAAGGAACTTCACTTAATAATTTAACATATTTTCATAACAATGCACAGATCACATCATATCCATATTAACAATTCATTCAACAGTAAAGCTTCATAACAAGTAATATGTTACACCCCGTAAAATATTAATGGTTAGTAGGCGTACATGTGGATTTGTGACGGGTAAGGAGAGTTTGACGCGTGTGGAAAAAGCATCAGAAGCAGGGTCAGGTGAGGCCAATCCACGAGGGACCAGCGCAACACGCTAGCCGTCCTGTGCGCTGGGCAGCGTGGCATGCCAAGCCTACTGGTGCTTTGGGAGGTGCGGCACGGCACAGGGTTAGCGCTTTGGCCGGCGCGAAGCGCCCTTGTGGTACTGGATATGCATGTATATATATTGTTCTCAAGTGATTTAAATCATTTCCCAAAGTGAGACCTCGACCAAAGCAGAGAGAGCGCAAGTTTTGTCAAATTTTCGTTCGATTACGCTACCAAACGACGTCCAAACACAAATTAACTTAGCGTAACGAGTCCTACGCTTGTGGGAAGCATTTCTACGAAGTTATTTCTTGAAACGTCGCTCGGCATACAGGATCTCCGCTGAGTAAAAGTTTTCAGAATTGATCCAAATTGAATCCTAAACAACCACAACCATTAGGTAAGCATTTCTCCCTTCTGAACTCTCGAAATATTATAGGTTTTCGACTGAGTTATTTGAAGTTGAATTACAATTGATACTATTATTGAAAGTTATTGTTATTTTCCGAATTTAGTATTTAAATTAGTCCTATTCTCTCAGCATAAAGGTTATAGTTGGGAAGAACCACCGTTTACAAGTTGAAATTCACAAGTTATTCAGAAATCAGCATTTGAGGTATGTTAAGGCAAACTTCTTCAGCAAGTTATTATTGTCATATTGTAATACAACCTAGATCCTTGTAAGAAAGCGAAAAGCATGATTATTGTGTTTAGCTGCTATTATTAATTTGAGATTAGCATTTTCTGTGTAGATTGGGATTGACCCTGCCCTATATAGCTTTCCGTTGTCCAACCTCAGGGTTACTAGCTGTGTCGTTGCCTATGGGGCTATATGGATCACTTGAATGAGCTATATGTTGTCCTAAGGGACTATGTTGAGGCCCAAAGGCCACATCACAGTCCATTCCCTGACTGGACTATTATTTTTATGTCGTATTGTCATCACTGACCATCGTCGAGCCTGGTTCCCAGGGTGCAGTTACCGGAGTCCACCGAACTAAACACAACTACAGGAGCCGAGCTGGCTCAATTGTAGACCTAGAGGACGAGCAGGTTGGCAATATTTACCTATTGACTTATTTTGACCTAGTTAGGGGTATAGAGATTGAAGTGAGCTTGCCAAGGCTTATGGGGGCCCCTGACGGATTATTTTGTGCTGGTTGTAACTTACGGGCTTATGGGGGTCAGGTAAAATTTTTGTTTGCATTACTTATTGTTATTTATACAGCAAGTTGTAAGGCTATTCAGGTTATATCCTTATCCCTCCTATTGAATTTCTTTTAGTTTCATTATTAGTATTATTCAGTCATTTTCATTTACTGCCTTATATATTCGGTACATGTTGTACTGACGCCCATCTTTGGGGTGCTGCATTACTTGCCTGCAGGTATGGTTAGATGTAGTTCAAGACCTCTCTAGTCATCAACCGAGTCAGCAGTCTAATTAGCTCCTTTACTCCGGGGTTGTTAGCTAGGAGGGTAATTCTTTTGTTTTACAGTTTATGGGTAGGTCGGGGCCCTATCCCGACCATTATTCCTCTCTTAGAGGTTTGCATGCTACATATTCTCAGTTGTTGGTTTTGCTGTTGGCTGTGTGGGGCCTATGTATGTTTATTTTGCATAGTGGTAGTGTGCGGCCTAGTTTATCTATTAGTTAGCATCCTTGTAGGCTATAGTATAATTCTAGTTTCTTGTTTTCATTACGATTTAACTAGACAACATGGTGGTCTTGTCAGCCCGCATAGGATCCCCCTTTCGTTGCGTGTTGTTGGTTAGCTATTTTCTCTTTACAGGTGGCTATGTGGCCTTGTCGGCCGGAGGCTGTGTTTACAGCTGAGATATAACTCGTTGTTTTCTTGATTTGAAGAGCAGGCATAGACCAGAAGTTCATAAGCCCAGTCAGGTCAGTTCAGATCTCAGTATGGCACCAGGTGCCAGTCATGCCTCCCAAGGTGGAGCATGACAAACTTGGTTTCAGAGCAGGTCGTATCCTAGGAGTCTGTAAGCCGTGTCTAGTAGAGTCTTGTCTATGGGTGTGTTGTGCACCACATTCCACAGGCAGGAGGCTACGGGGCATAATAGTGTAGTTACCCTTTCTTTTTCTTTAGTCGTCCTGTAGAGCTATGTTGTATAGGGTTGAGTCCCTAAGCTTACCTTATTCTGCTTATCTACAGAGAAATGTTGGACACACGACAGACTATGACTGACTGAAAGTTAGATGTTGCAGCAGGAGAGGGCACTAGCAGGGTGCCCTAGTTAGAGCCAGCCTGATCTGAGGGCAATAGAGAGATTTCATCCCAGTCTCTTCAGTAGTCTCCGCCATGCAAGGAGTCCTCCAGCGCAGTGGACATGTCATCACCACCTCCATCAGTCCCTATACCTATATCATCAGATCAGGAGGTTAGGAGCGCCGTCTATATGTTAGCTCAAATGATAGCAGCTCAGTGCCAGCCCGTGGTACCCATGGTTGCTGAATCTTCGGGAGGACTTGGGAGTTTGAGGGTCCGAGAGTTCCTTGCCTGAGTCCCCCACAGTTTACAAGGGCAGATGGGGAAGAGGATCCTCAAGACTTTCCTGGACTATTTACAATGGATTTTCAGGGTGATGCATGCTACGCTCGTGGAGTCGGTTGAGTTAGCGGTATTTCAACTATGGGACATAGCAGTGTTATGATACAAGAGCTAGGAGAAGTCCCGAGGTAGAGACACTCCCCCTATGACTTGGTCCAACTTCTCAGAGGCCTTCCTAGATCACTACTTGCCGCGGAAAATTCGACAGGCCCGGGTAGATCAGTTTTTGCACCTGGAGTAGGGCTCGATGAGTGTCTAGGAATATGCTATGAGATTTGATTCCTTGGACAGGTATGTGCCAGCTTTTGTAGACACTATGCCAGCCAGAGTACATCGGTTTATTATGGGACTGCTTCCAGAGTACTTGGAAACTTGTGTGATAGCTACTCTACGGGAGGACATGGACATTGCCTGCATTCAGGCTTTCACTCAGAATATTGAGGGGATCAGGCAGCGACAACGGGAGATAGAAAGAACAAATCAAGAGCAGCGCCGTAGGGACATACCCAATGACATGCAGGTAGAATTGCAGGGTGGACCTAGGCTATGAATATCAGGCAGGCTACCCAGACTCCCACCTTCTCAACAGGAGCAGGGTGGTAGATCAGACCGCCAAGGGCAGTCAAGACCCGGTGAAAGCTCACGGGAATCAGGTTCTCAATAGTAGAGGGGGTCAGATTAGAGTAGGTCCACTGGGCCACGTTGTGCTATTTGCAGTCGACATCATTTTGGGGCGTGTAGGTATGGTTCTACCGCTTGTTACACCTGTGGACAAGAGGGTCACATGATGAGGGATTGTCAAGCTAGAGGTCAGGGTGATTGGGACCAGAAGGGCAGATCGTCAGCAGGGTTTCATGCCCCAACACCTTCATCAAGGTGCAGGCCCTTAGCTCCAACCGACAGAGGGCGAGGCAGGTCATAGGCATCCAGTTCAGGCAGTGGTCCGGATCGCACTTATGCTTTACCGGGGTGACAGCAGTCATAGTCATCATTGGATGTTGTGATAGGTATACTGGACATTTTCTCTCACTCAGTTTATGTTTTGATAGACCCAGGTTCCACTTGGTCTTATGTTACTCCACTAGTGGCCCGAAAATTTGGTATAACATCGGAATTGCTTCAACGACCCTTCTCGGTGTCTCCACCTATCTGCAAGTCCATTATCACTAAAAGGATCTACTGGGATTGTACAGTAGAGGTTGTCAGTCGCCAGACTTTAGCAAATTTAGTGGAACTAGAAATGATCGATTTTGATGCATTTATGGGTATGGATTGTCTAGTTCCATGTTATGCCAATGTAGAGTGTTGGACTAAGACTGTCTGATTTCACTTTCCAGGGGAGGTAGTATCAGAGTGGAAGGGCAGTGCAGCTACGCCAAAAGGTAGGTTGATATCCTATCTTCAGGCAAAAAAGTTGTTAGCAAAGGGCTGTATTTATCATATTGTCAGGGTTCTGGATGTGCAAGCAGAATCCCCGACTCTTCCCATTCTAGTGGTTAATGAGTTTCCATACGTGTTTCTAGACGAACTTCTTGGTATTCCCCCAGAATGAGAAATCGATTTATCTATTGACTTGCTACCAGGTACTCAATCTGTATCCATCCCTCCGTACCGAATGACTCCTGCTAAATTGAGAAAATTGAAGGAACAGTTAAAGATCTTTTAGATAAGGGCTTTGTCAGGCCGAGTACGTCATCGTCGGTTCCCCAATTTTATTTGTGAGAAAGAAAGATGGCTCCCTCTGCATGTGCATAGATTATCGGCAGTTAAACAAGGTTACTATTAAGAATAAATACTTACTTCCCAGGATAGATGACTTGTTTGATTAGTTGCAAGGGGAGAAATATTTTTCCAGGATCGACTTAAGGTTAGGATATCACCAGGTGCGGGTTCGGGAGAAAGATATCCCGAAGATAGCTTTCAGGACCAGGTATGGTCATTTTGAATTCCTAGTCATGTCCTTCGGGTTGAAAAATGCCCCAATAGTGTTCATGGATTCGATGAACAGCATATTCAGGTCATATTTAAATCTGTTTGTGATAGTATTCATCGATAATATCCTAATGTATTACCGTTCATAAGCAGAACATAAAGATCATTTGTGAACGGTACTTCAGATTCTCAGAGATCGCTAGTTATATGCAAAATTTTCTAAATGTGAGTTCTGGATGAATTTAACAGCTTTCCTAGGACATATTGTATCAGAGACTGATATTTAGGTTGATTTGTAGAAAATTGAGGCAGTAAAGACATGGCCTAGACCTACAACTCCAACGGAAGTTCGCAGTTTCCTGGGATTAGCTGGGTATTCCAAAAGATTTGTGGAAGGATTTTCTACCCTGCCAGCGCCCTTAACGAAATTGACTCAGAAAGCAGCCAAATTTCATTGGACCGAGGCCTGTGAGTGGAGTTTCCAGGAATTGAAGAACAGGTTGACGTTGGCACCAGTGTTAGCTTTGCTACAAGGTTCAGAAGGTTATGATGTATATTGTGATGCTTCAGGCGTTGGGTTAGGATGCGTCATGATGCAACACGATAAAGTAATTGCTTATGCTTCAAGGCAACTAAGGAAACATGAAAAGAACTATCCCACCCATGATCTAGAGTTAGCTGTTGTGGTTCACGCCTTGAAAATATGGAGGCATTACCTGTATGGGGTGCATGTGGATATTTTTTCTAATTATAAGAGCCTCTAATACATTCTCATGCAGAAGGAATTGAATTTGCGGTAGCGTCGTTGGCTAGAATTACTAGAAGACTATGACGTAGACATTTTGTATCATCCAGAGAAGGCCAATAGTGTAGCAGATGCACTTAGCCGCAGATCTATGGGCAGCTTGGCACATTTGAGGCCAGAACAACGGGAAATGACTCGAGAACTGCACCAATTATCCAACTTAGTCTTCCAGATAGTAGATTCAGAGGATAGTGGGTCTGTGATTCAGAATACTACAATATCATCCCTGGTTATGGAGGTGAAAGAGCGAGTATAACAATCCTAACCTGGTACAGCTCAGAGGTAAGGTTCAGCAAGGTGAATTAACGACCTTGAATTTGATAGAAGATGGGGTCTTGATATTTAGGAGTCGCCTCTGCGTTCCAGATGTGGCAGGATGTCACGACCTAAATGTAGTCCCGGATCGTAAAACGGGATAAGGAGCCCCGAGAAACTCTAAGTCGATCCATGTCATGAACATTCATCTAATTCTATATCATTAAAGTGGAATACTTAACATAACGATATAACGGAAGCATAAACATAACATAACATGACAAGTGGAACATACTACATGCATGACAGCTGAATACTATATATAATCTGAAAGCCTCTAATGTATCAGATGGGTTGATGGGACAACATCCCCAACTAACACGACAAAACTGAAAACTAAAAAGAAACATCAACATCTGAAACATATGGTCCTCGGAGAATGAGGAATCACCAAGGAGCTGGATGCTAAACTCTGAGATGAACTACTGACAGTGCAGAATCTGAATATTGGAGCCTGTATCATAAAACGAAACAACATAGAGTATGCGGTCAGTACGTGGAATGTACCGAGTATGAAAGGTAAGTAAAACAAACATTTAAAAATGCATAAAAGCTCATAAATGATCATAAGAGTGGGACAACATGCTCGTAACATAAATATCATAAGATAACATAAGGCTCAAGGTTTTAAAATCATTCGTAAACCATTCATTATCATATAAGGGAAACTTCATCAAATCATCACTTGAGCCTAATAATATAAACATAAAAATGCATAAAACATGAGGAACAATAGGGGGACTCATCATAACCGACACCATCATGGTAGAGCCTTACGTGATGCCCCAACTATCTCACTCAAGTGGGAAGAGTCGCCCCTGGCTTGCCAAGCGAGGGACGTGCATTATGTGATATCACGAAAGAGGGGATCATTAACATTGTACTGTATCAATATAAACCTCTGGTGGAATAGTTATGAGACACCGACATAGTCCTTTGAATGTCGGGCTGCTTGGTGCAAGACACTGCTCCCAAAAACATGCACAATAAGCTCGTAAGTAAATCAATAACATCATTTATTGAGATATATGGAAAAATAAACATTATCATCATTGATCCCCATTAAAATATATGATTAGCCAAGATTCAAGGGCCCTTTAGTCAGCCCATATCATAAATCGATAAATCATGTGATTCATATCATAAATCGTAAATCATTCTTGAACGTGTGAGCATTGCCCAATACTTTACTATGATTGAAAATACTCAATTCATTGGGAAAAATGATTCTAAATATGGGTAACTTGAAAACATACTTTTCATAACCAATAATTCGTCATACATGAACATTCATCATAAACCTTGACTTTCAGGAACTTTTCATAAATGGGCATCTTAATATTTTTTTTAAACTTGAAATATGATTTCTAATGAAAAACAACATAAAACTTTCCCTTAATTGGCAATTCAATAATAGTAACTCAATTAGATTAAATCCATGTAGAGAAATTAAAATTTCATGTATTGGGTAAAACTCCATAGAATTTAGATAGGAAATTACATGGGTTGAGAAAGATTGGGCATGGGTGTGAAAGGATTTACCCATTAATAACCCTACATTCCTAAGGAAAATCAACTCTCACCACTCCTTGATAATCCAATGGAAAAATTTGAAGAAAACCTTAAAGAACAAGATTGATCACCTTCTCTAGCCTTTTACCTTTGCATGCATGAATATAAATGGCCTAAAATGAACTTAACCCCTTTAAAAGTCATTATTCCTAACTCAAAACGATGTAGTTTAGGCCTTAGGACCTTAGTAATCATGTAAAAGCCCTTACTAAATTCACAGAAAATAACTGTCAGATGGTCCCAATGAGAGACCCAACGACTCGTCATCAAGGGCCACGACTTGTGGAGTCGTCCATCAGGTACACTGCTCATCAGATCTTCTGGGCTCGTAATGGAAGACTTGACGACTCATTACCTGGTGACCATGACTTGTGGTCACCACTCGTCATGTGCACTACCTTAGCCATAATAACACTTTACCCTTCTTGGTCACTACTCATCCCACGAATCATGGGGACTGACCCCGATTCGTGGTCCTTCTGTTAGATACTCATTCTTTCATTTTGTCAATCACCACTCCCCACGACTGACCTAACGAGTCATGGAGCCTGACCATGACTCGTGGACACGCCCGTGGGGCCCTCATTTTCAAAACTTTAATTTCATCTCTTAGGCCACACCACGAGTCACATCATGACTTGTGGCTGTTTTTCATGGGTTACCTCACGACCCGTTCTGTGCCTGATGCCTGATTTTAAGTTTTTCTCCTTTTTAGCTTTCGGGTCTAATCTTAGGGCTTCCGGGATATAAAAATATCTCCCCCTTGGGAACATTCATCCTCGAATGTTGGAAAACACACAGAAAAGTAGAGAAATGCAATTATAATCTAATATTAATCATTTAAGTTGGAAATTGACGATATGCCTATCTCTGATTCGAACTACATAGCTGAACTGAATTCACGAATCATACATACATCCATATTGATAAAAGAAACTTGGACACATAAATTGAATATGAAAACTCAATGGTGACCTAGGTCAAAACTGATACCTCAAGCCGAAATTGAGCCGGTAGAGAATAAATATGGGTATCTAGCAATCATATCCGCTTCGGCTTCCAACATAGCACTCTCAACATGCTGATTCCTCCATAACACTTTAACTGAAGCTACTTCCTTGTTCCTTAGTGATCTTGGGCATAATTGCATGCCCAAGTGATACTTTATTACTTAATTTGGACTTGTTTATCTACTTTTATGTGTACATTCTCATGTGGTTTTTATGTAAATGTGGATTTATACTAACCAACATGATTAGTTATTATTTTTGTAGTTAGAATGAATTTTGGAAACTAATCTACAAGTTGGTGAAGTGGAGGAATGGACTTGGAAGCAAAACTCGAAAGTTGGCAAGAAAATGCTGAAAACTTGATGCTCCACAACAAGGCCGTGTCACGCCACCATTGCGGAGGCATTCTGCCTAGAGTGGAATTTGAGTTGAATTTCAGTGAAGGTGCACGACATGTCCGTGGCACGGAGCTGATGCTCTGCGATACCCTCTGTGCCACGCTGAGGATAATAATCCGACACCCAAGTTCCAGTGAAGCTCCACGACAGGGCTGTGGCACGGAGCTGATGCTCCGCGATACCCTCCGTGCCACGTTGCTAGTTGATTCTGGGAAATTTCTCACTTGTATAAATAGCACACTTAGGTTTATTTTAAAATATCTAGCATTTCAAGCTAGAGCGTGGGTATCAAACAGTTGAGCTGAAGAAGTTCTAGGGTTAATTCTCTTCCTTTTTCTCTTAAATTTCAATTGCTTGTATGATTTCTACTTGTTTGAAGATGTTTAATCATCAAATGAGTGGCTAATTCACCTTTGGTTGAGGTTGAGGATGATTGCAGTAGTATGTAATTGATGTTATTTCAGTTTTTTTCTTCTCTACAACGACTGTTCTACTAATTCTTGTTTTCACTACATTAATGCTTGGCCATTGTTAATGTACATCCTAGAATTTCAGTTTTATTTCTGAAAGGAGATTAATTGGATAGATGTGAATTGGTAGGATGTGTTCTTGTTTTGGTTGAGAAATTAATAGAAGATTAATGTTCATAATAGAAATATATCTGTAATGTCATATTTGGTCATCTATGGAATTTGTTGTGTATTACTAGAATATGAAGTTTTTGCATAAGAGAAATGTGTAATGTAAGTCTCATAATTCTTAAATTGGAGAGGAGTTCGAAAGACCCAATCCATTGGTTAATAATTCCTGACCAACAACCGAAGAGAAGTGTTGACTGCAATTTAATCAATAAATTACATATCTGCATGTTTTGCCTTAACCTCAGCTTGTTCGTGCTATTGTTTAGATTATAATTTACAATCTTTTGACTTAAAGTTACATTAACTAGTATTTTTGAAAAATCACCATTTGTTCTGTTTAATTTACTGCCACATTACAGTCCCTGTGGGTTCTATACCTGGCTTGAAATAAAGCCACTTTATTACTTGTACGACCACGTGCACTTGTGTGTAATTGGGAGTGAACAAGTTTTTGGCGCCGTTGCCGGGGACTGGCAATTGTTGACTTAATTTTCTTAGTGTTATTTTACAAGTTCGATACAAGTGTTGACAACTTGATCTTAGCATTTCTCTTGGAGGTACTAAGTTGTTTCTGAACGCTGGCAAGAGATAAGGGGTTGGTGGATTCGTTTTTAGAGCCGGAGAGATAATTTCATCTACAAAAGAGGGAAGCTCTAGAAAAGAAGTTATAGTTATTAAGGAGGGAAATTCTGGAGCAACAATAGCAACCACCGATTGTAAGGGCAGTTTTAGTGCCCGAAGAGATGGAAGCAAGACCGGTCCGCGAGGTGGCAATCCCACATGCAAACAATGTAACATCCAACATTCGTAGGCCGGAACCAGGAGGGAGATTTGAACTTAAGCAGAATATGGTGCAGTTATTGCACACCAGTGGACAATTTACAGGTCTCCCTCATGAAGATCCACAACAGCATCTCCAAAACTTCTTGGAGATACGTGACACATATATACCCGTTGGAGTATCATTTGATTATGTAAGGATTACACTATTCCCATTTTCACTACTGGGGGAAGCCAAGAGGTGGTTAAAGGTTGAACCGCCAAATTCTATTACTACTTGGGATGACCTAGCAAGGAAGTTTTTGATATGATTCTTTCCATCAGGGAAGGCAGCCAGGCGTAGAAGTCAGATTCTAAGTTTCAAACAGAGAGAGGGTCAGAATTTGTATCAGGCTTGGGAGAGGTTCAAGTCAATGCTAAGAGATTGTCCTCACCATCACCAGTCTAATGATGTGTTGGTGCATACATTCATTGAGGGCTTGGAACCGCATACAAAGATTTTGTTAGATTCAGCAGCCGGGGGGCAGGCATTGGAAAAGACCTACGAAGAGCTTTACACCTTGTTGAATCGTATTTCACAAGGTAATCCAGAATGGAATGCGGATATAACTCGAGGGGGAGAAAAGAAAGCCGCAGGGGTCTTTGAGGTGGATGGATTCACAGCTATCGCTGCACAGATAGCTGCTTTGCAAAATCAACTTACCACTCATTTCAGCAGTATGAGCTTTCCAGGCACAAGCCCCAGTCAATGCAGTTCATCAGGTATGGTGTGAAGTCTTTGGAAGTAGTGAACATTCAGCTGAGTGTTGTGGTGCCAATCCAGATTTGGTAAATTTTGTTGGAAACGCCTAGAAGAGCAGTAATCAGCAGTATGGAAACAGTTACAACCCAAATTGGAGGAATCATCCGAATTTTTCATGGGGGAGTAATAGTCATCAGGGACAGAGTTCAAATCAGGGCATGCACAAAAATCAAGGGGCTCATCACAATTTTCAGCTGCAGTTCAGAGGAACTAATGCACCTCCTCAGTCCAGCAACATCGAGGATATGCTCAAAACCATAATAGCTAACCAGGCGCAGATGCAGGCTCATTAGGTAAAATTGACAGCTGATATGAAAAATCAACAGTTAGCTACAAAGGCATTGGAGTATCAGTTGGGACAGTTAGCTGGAGCCCAAAATACTAGACCGAGGGGAGGATTACCAAGTGATACAGACCCAAATACTAAGCAGGTGAATGCAATTACTACCCGGAGTGGAAAGCAACTCGGGGAGGTGGAACCCGAAAGGCCACCTCAGAAATCTGGAGCAACAGAAAAGGATGAAGGAAACGATGATGTGAGGGAGAATGAAAAGGCAGCAGAGATGGAAAGACCACCGCCCCCGTTTCCTCAAAGATTGAAAAAGCACAAAGAGGAAGCATGCTTCAAGAAGTTCATGGAAGTGTTGAAGCAGGTACATATTAATCTTCCTTTAGTTGATGTGTTGCAGTGCCAAAATATGGCAAGTACATCAAAGACATAGTAGCAAACAAGAGCAGACTGACAGAGTATGCTAAAGTTGCACTTATTGAGGAGTGCACCTCTGGTATTCAGAATCAATTGCCGACAAAGCTAAAGGATCCTAGGAGCTTCACTATTCAAATTACAATTGGGAAGTCTATTCAAGATCATGGTTTGTGCGATTTGGGAGAAAGTATAAATTTGATGCCAACATCAGTGATGTGCCCGTAAGTGTACGGGTCGTACAAGTAATACAGTGGCCATTTTTAAGAGCCGGATGTCGAACCCACAGAGATTGGACCTATTCAACTAATTATAAATTTCAAGTGTGATATTAAATTCTGCAAGTGTTGATTATAGACTTTTTCGAGAAATTTAATTAAGTCTAGATGTGGTCAACGACATACTCTGAATTCATTCAAGAAGCAACTAGAGTTAAAGCCGGATAATCATGCGATATTATGATATGCAATGGTTTAAGTATGAAACTATCAATTGTCATCTCACATAATTAGAATTTCATGTTCATGGTCTTCCGAACCTCTAAACACGACAAACTAGCCTCACTACTACATTGTTGAGCGAGGATGTTATTTGTAGTTCGTGGGCAATTCATTACGTGGATGTGGTTTATGGGGTTTATGCCATTGATTTGTGGTACTTCCGTACCTCTAACCATTTAACCAATCTTAGCTTCAAAACTACTCCTTCGAGTGGTGGAATACGATTCTAAGTTGGTGTCTTTCTATCTTCCCATTTTATCAACCAAGCAAGATATTAGGTATATTCCTATCCTAACCACAAATTATATCGTGAGCTACAATCTTGCTCCCTAGATTCTCTTGTTCTTTCCTAGGTTATCTTTCTCAAGCATGTACCTAAGCTTAATGCATGTGTTTTCATGGTGATCAATCAGAAAAATAACCATAATCAAGAATGCAAGACAAAACAACAATCAAAAACTTAATTCCAAAACAAATTCGTAAAAACACAATCATAACTCATGGCTTCTACCCTAGAGAAAGGGGTCTAGCCACTCATGTTCGTAAAATTACAAGAAAACATTGTTAAAGTAACATACTTATAAGAATTGGTAGAAGAGACGATGAAATTGATGAACCCTAGGTGAGTTCTCCCACTTCTCCCTTCACTCCTAGGTGGTTTTTCAGAATAAGATCGTGACCGAATGATTTTAGGAGCTAAGGGACCTATTTATAGTAAATGAGAGATGTATAAAATTATGCCCGGCATGGAAAAGCTCCGTGTCACGGAGGTTATCACGCCAATATGCCTCCGTGATAGGGAGGCATCACGGACGCACAGTGGAAACTCACAAAACCGTCGCCAGGCAGCCCCTTGCCGCGTTGGCAGCATGTCACGCTGCTTGTGCAGCACGCGAGGTGGCATGTCACGGCCTTGGTCGCATAGCCTGCCTGCCTTGGCATGTTGCCAACGCACAGGTGGGCTGTATTGCGCATCCTCCTTGTCGACGTTCGCATTTTAATTCCGATTCTAGGCCTCCACTTCACCAACTCATGGATTAGTCCCTCAAATTCATTTTAAACCTGCAAAAACAAGAACTAATCATGTTGGTTAGTGTATATATTCACATTTACATAAAATTACATGAGAATGCATATAATTAAGTCGATAAACAAGACAAAACTAAGTTATAAAGCATCACTCAGGCATGGTATTTTGCCCGAGATCACCTACCCCACACTTAAAGCCTTGTTCGTCCTCGAACAACCCTTTTACATCTCATGTAAATGAATACTCACGCATAACTAATTTAGCAAGACAATTCAAGCTACAACTATAATGATTATTTAAGATAGCAAGTTAAAAATAGAGCATGCACGATTTAATCAATAAAATGATATACAACTCCGTTAAGACGTCCTAACCTCAAGAATCGACTCTCAATCTTAGCAAACTCATGCAAATCAACCGATCAAGAAATCCGACATGAATGTTATCTCTCACTAAACATGTTCCTGTTCGGACTTCTGTGGTGAATACACGCAGGTGCACGTGGTCGAACAAGTAGCAAAATGGCTAAAGTAAGCCAAGTATCGATCCCACAGGGACTGAACTAAGGTAATAATCAACTTAAGTGTTAATGAACTCTACTTTTAAAAATGCAGACAACAATTTAAATAGGATTTTTGAGAGTTTGTTTCCTAATTTATACTAATTTAAGACAAAATTATAAAGTGAGTCTGAACTATAGTAATGAGCAAGCTGAGGCTAAAACGAACATGCAGGGAGGTAATTTATCGATACAATTCGGTTAATCTTTCCTTCGGTTGCTAGTCAAGAATTATTGCCTATGGATTGAAACTTTCATATTCTACCCAACTTAAAAATCATGAACCTTCAACCTACATATCTATGATAAAAGAATTTCATGTTCTAGCCATACAAAACCGATTCCTTAATTGACTAATACGACTTTCAGAATCAATTCTGAATTTTCCCAAACTAAGAAGAGATCATATCCTACCAATTAACAACTTTTCAATTTCTTTTTGTTTCAAAATCAAAATTGGATTTTTTAGATATACATTAACATTGGCCAGACATTAATGTAGTAAGAACAAGAATTGATAGAACAACCATTGAAGAACAGATGAACACTAAATTGATCAACAATTACATTCCACTACAATTGTTCTTAAGCTCAGCAAGAAGTGAATTTAGCCACTCATTTGCAGATTAAACATCATCAAATGAGTATAAATCATACAAACAATTGAGATAAAAGAGAAAGAGATAGAGAAGAACCCTAGAATTTTCGTCCCCTCAACTACCTATAACCCACGTTCTTGCTCAACCAAGTCAGAATTATTAAAAATATACCTAAGTGTGCTATTTATACTAGTGGGAATTTTTTCCGGAATAACAAGCAATGTGGCACGGAGTGTATCGCGGAGCACTCCCTTAGTGCCACGGTGCAAACGTGGACCCTCACTGGAAATTGATGTTCCAGATAAATATAGGCAACGTGCCACAGCTTGTATCGCGTGGCATTGCCTCCGTGTCATGGAGGCAACGTGGACCTTCACTGGAATTTGCCAAAATAAATCATACGAGGCAGAGTGCCTCCGCGATGGCAGCGTGACACGGCTCCATCGTAGAGCCCTTATTTTTGCTGCTCTTCCTTGACCTTTTCCACTACTCGCTTCCGAGTCCATTCTCAATTTTTACCAACATGCATCTTAGCTTCCTAAAATTACATTTTTCCTGCAAAACAATACTAATCATATTGGTTAGTATAAATTCACATTTTAACTACAAATCACATGAGAATGCACACATAGCAATAGATAAACAAGACGAATTAGAGTATTTGAGCATCACTTGGGCATATAATTCTTCCCAAGATCACTTACCCCATACTTAAGACCTTGTTCATCCTCGAACAATACTCTCACATCTCATGCAATTGACACCCACGCATAGCTACTTTGGCTCGACAATTCAAGCTACGGCTATACCGATTATTTAATATAGCAAATCATGAAGAAAACACGCACAGTACAATCAATACCATGACATGCACCACATTAAGACCTCCTAAACTCAAGAATCGACTCTTGATCTTGGAAAACTCATGCAAATCAACTGATCAAGACATCCGACACGAAATTTAATCTCTTGTCAAGCATGTGCCTTCACAACACAAGAGAACTTTCCCCCTTTTCAATCATACGATTTCCAAGGCATTACATGTAGAGGTATATGAACACGATTTCGCTCTCTCTCCCAAAGAATTCACATGCATCATGTCATGAACCATAAGCTTGCCTCTAGTGTATTACTCCACTAATATAAGGACGCGTGATGTAAGATCACGTAGGACTTAACGGGTTGTAATGTAAGCTAAGGAACTAGTAAATACTGGGCTAACAAAAAATAGCCACTAGCCTTCTTAAGCGCTTTTCAATACATCCCACCATCATTATAGGCATTGTTCCTTCCTTCATCCTCTCATTCTTGAATTTTTTTCTTTATTTTTGTTCCAATTTCTTTAAGCACACTCGACTTAATAACAAAGATTAGTTATACATCTTTATTTTCTTTAATTTCAACAAGTGCACCCTTGACCTGTTCTTTACTTTCACCACTTCCGCTTTTCCTTCCTTTTCACAATTCTCACTCCTTGACACTGTGGGAAAATTATTTTTCTTGAGCGCTGAAGAGTTTTGGATCAAATTCAAGGCTAATGAAAAGAAGGGATTAAGCTTGGTTTCTACCTCTTCAAAGAAAGAAAAAAAATAGGCTAAAGGCTCAATGGGGCTAACTAGGATGTACATTCAAGGTAGGTATGATAAGGAAAAAAACTTTCGGTTTAATCAAAGAAATGCCTACATCCTTTCCTACAATACACATCCTTCATTTCGTTACGCACACACACCAGACAAGTTCTAGACACTTCACAATAGCATGAAATAATTGAAACCTCACCTCACACTCATTGCACATGCTCAACTCAAGGCTTATTCACAGACTCTTCAATCAGCTAATTACAAGAATTCAATATTAAGCCTCAATCACACCGAATCGAACTCTATGGCTTAAGTATCTCAACATGTTTACACATTTGCATGCTTTCATACGAATCATCTTTGCATATCAATATCATGTACAACACGCAACAAGAATTCCGAACCATGAAGTAACGACACGTTTGGGAAACAAACAAAAGAAAGAAGATAAAAGAAAAGGAAAAAACTACTCCTATCAACTACATTTCCCTTAAAATGGTCGTCATCCATCCATCATAGGAAATGGTCACTATTTACGACTTTGGTTCAATGGGACTATTCTCGGTAAAAGCACGGAAAACAAAGGCCGAGAAACCAATCATAAAATAATTCAACAAAATTTTTAAAAATATCGATAATTTTGATAGAAAAAAATATTCACACAACCAACCAACAACAACAACTCACCACAGCACACAACATCTTAACATTCATTACAACACCGAATTACAGTACAGAACATACGCACAAAACCATAGGGTCACATTTTTCACAGGCACAACAACACAAAACATAAACAAAAATAGAAACAACAAAGAAACATCCAACACCTAACTACTCCCACCCCACACTTAAACTAAACACTATCCCTAGTGTTCACAAAATTCAGTATATCACAAAGGTGGGTGGTAAAACTCTCTGATCAATCGAAGTATTTCACTTCTTCATCAGGCGTCGTTGCCTCGTCTCCCATATTCGAATCGTCCCCATTGTCCTCATCTGACTCAACATCTAAGTCCTCACGGCGGGTCTCCTCATCAGTGGGGATGTCGTCATCTACAGGCTCCACAAAAGCTGGCCCCACTCAGCATAGAGCCCGGGCATTCTCGCCAAAGGGGTAATCTAGCTCGAGCTGCCATAGTTTATCTTCTGTTGTTGGCCTCCCACCTATGCACAATTGCAGCATCTGCATCCCATACATGTGGGCCATATATTGATCATCCCGAACATGTCGCTTGGCTAGCGTGAGAACTGGCCCGTGAGTGGTGTTGGCTGCCTTAGTTTTGGTGACGTCCAAGGCACGCCTGTCAATCTGTGGGATGTAGTCTAGGGCCTCTTCCTCAATATCATGGACCCTCAAGAATGTGGTCAGCAAACCACCGAACCCGTACTTGTGCCCTTGATGGAGTCGGGCTCTCTTCATGGCGGAGATGATCACCGCCCCAACATTTATCTCCAGCCCTTTCATCAGGGCATATACCAAACACACTCAATCCCGAGTGACATCTGTCATGTGCACCCCCGGGATCAGGAAGGAACACACAATTTTCAGCCAAATCCTGGCTTCCTTGTTCATTTGAGAGTAAGGCAGTGTCTGATGGTAGCCCCTCTCCTTGTGCCTGCTCCACCGCGCTGTCAAACGGGCTCCACACAAAGTGTGTCTGATATCCGCATAAGGTGGAGTTATGTTCAGCTGCTGGAGTACATGGGCGTCTGTGTCCTGCGCCCCCAAGATGGCATTGAGGTGACGGGGCTCAAAGGTGACTACCTGCCCTCTTATTTTGACAGTGTGACTGCGGATGGTCGGGTTCTAGTTGGCATAGAACTCCCGAATCAGATGGAGATTGCACTCCTTAGGCTCTTCAAAGATGAAGTTCAGCCTGACATGGTCAATCCGGTGTATGATTCTGGGGAATTCCTATGCCAGCGGCTCCCTTGCACTGTGCTCCTCAGGGAAGTATTTGGTCTCTTTGTGCTTTGTGTACCATTTCCTCCCTTCGTTAGTCACCCATCGAGTTCCGTATTGACGGCATTGGCCGCGCGGAACCGCTGGTGCTGCTGGAACTACTGTTCCCAACCTGATTCTTTTTCTATCGGCGCCCGATGTAGATGGGCCCTTTCCCTTGTCTTGCCTGCCTGACATTGTTCCTGTAACATCGAACAGACAATCCCAATGTTATTCAAGTCAAAATTAGCTTTGACTAAGGTTGGTTGAGTTAGGCCACCCCACACTTAGTCTTTAGCCACAATTCAAACAATTCGGCAAGACAATAATGCTTTTCCAATTTTTATCAATCACATTGCTTAGTGCATTCAGATAAGTCGATGGAATACTTACTATGTACTACTCAGACTTCGTTCAACGAATCACAATATCACCATCGATTCCATTGCATCACATAGCACTTAGCAAAAATTTTTTTTCTCTACAACAACCTATGCAATTCACCAATTTCATTTTTCTGACAATTCCCTTGTCTACTTAGCCTATTCAACCTTAATCACGACATAATTCGCATTACCCAACATGCACAACCCAAATGTTTTCACATTTTCAACCAAATTTAGTTTCTTCCTATTCAAATTCTAACCCTAGCTACCAATTTTGCAAAAATTCAATCAAACATGCATTCATCGAGTTCACATACTCACCATGATACTGTGAACATCAATCAATCAACATTTAAGTGAATTCAAACTTCATTGACACTTAGGGCAAGGTTTACTCACCTCACATGCTCAAAAATTGAAAATTTAAGCAAAAATTGAGGTTAAGTTCAAGAACATACCTTTAATTCAATGAACTCGAAGAAAAGTTGAAGAAACTTCGTGCCTAGGTCCGTGTCACGTTGGGGGAGAGGGAAATTTGGGGTGTTGGTCGTGGAGGGAGTAGAAAATGGGGAAAAAGTGAAGGGATTTTGGGGTTAAAAGAGTGTTTTTTACGTGGGTTACCCGGCGACCCGGTGTGACCCGACGCGAATTATACCTCAACGTGTCACGGAGGGTAACGCGGAGCATCCTCTCCGTGACACGGAGCCATCGCATAAGTGTTCTAGAATTTGTAAAAATTCCAGAATTGGCTTCAACATGTCACGGAGGGTAACGCGGAGCACCCCTCCATGACAGGGAGCCAACGCGTAGGCTCACTATCCTGCCACTTTTTATTTTTCTCACCTCGATTTTTCTCCTTTGCGATTCTTTGCATTTTTGCCCTCCGTTCCACCTGAAAATCATCTCACAACAAGAAAATGGTTAGAATTCATAGGTTTCAAACACAAACACCATTTTTTTGTTTTTTATTTTTATTTTTATTTTCTTTTTTTCTTTTTTTTTCTTTTTAACTAATTCTACTCTTCTATTACAACAATTTCACGGGTTGCCTCCCATGCAGCGCCTGGTTTACCGTCGCGTCTCGACGTCATTGACACTCAATCATCCTCTAGAGTGATGGATGTTTTCTCTCAAATTACGTCCTCACCCCAGTAATACTTACACCGCTGCTCATTAACCAAGAACGTGGTACTTCGATCTTCTTGCCACAACTCCAGTTTTGGTGCTTCCTTAATCGATGGTTTCGGCAATGGTACTAGGAACCTCATGAACGGCTGAAAGACATGCATCTTGAGATACCATTGTGGTTCATTCAACATTTGCACACTCTTGTAAGTATCTCTATCTCCGAAATGATCAGAGCTCACCAATGCTCTTCCAAATGGATCTTGAGATTCAACAATCGGAAAAATTTCTGCTTGATTTAGCACATTGATTGTTGAAAGCTCCTCATACATGGACGGAAGCTTCGTGGCGTTATATACATCAAATACCTCCACTTTGTCATGCGCCCGCATAGTCAGCTACCCTACAGCTATATCAATCAAAAATCTCTCGGTTGCCAAGAAAGGACGTCCCAAAATAAATGGGACTTCCGCATCTGGCTCAAAATCCAGAACAATAAAATCTACCGGGAAGATAAGGGAGCCCACTTGCACCAACACGTCCTCCACAATGCCATTTGGTCTGGCTAAAGAACGGTTCGCTAGCTACAAGATCACCGTCTTTGGTCTAGGACTGCCTAGCCCCAACTTCTTGAACACCGATGTCGGCATCAAGTTAATACTCGCTCCCAAATCGCATAATCCGCGAGCTTAGATACTTTGCCCAATTGTGATTTGAATTGTAACGCTCCCAGGGTCCTTGAGCTTTGTTGGCAACCTATTCTGTATCCGGGAAGTGCACTCCTCAGTCAGCGCCACCGTAGCATACTCTGTCAATCTGCTTTTGTTCGCTACAATGTCCTTGATATACTTTGCATACTTCGGCACTCCCTGCAAAACATCAACAAGAGGTAAATTAATGTGTACCTGTTTAAGCACCTCCATGAACTTTTTGAAACAATCTTCCTCCTTGTGTTTCTTTAATCTTTGAGGGAACGGGGGTGGTGGTCTTTCTGCTTCAGCTGCCTTCTCCTTCCCCCTTTCATCATTCTGTTCCCTTTCTTTCTCCACTGCTCCTAACTGCTGAGGTGGTCTTTTTGGTTCCACCTCCTTGAGTTGTAAACCACTCCTTGTGGTCACTGCATTTACTTGTTTGGGATTTGGGTCAGTGTCACTCGGTAGTCCTCCTCTTGGCATGGTGTTTTGAGCTCCAGCTAGTTGTCCAAACTGGTACTCCAACGCCTTTGTAGCTAACTGATTGTTCGTTACATCTGCTGCCAATTTCACATAATCAGCCTGCAATTTAGCTTGGTTAGCTATCATTGTTTTAAACATTTCCTCAATGCTGGGTGGTGGTGGAGGAGGTGCATTGTTGCTTCTGCATTGAGTCTGATAGTTCTGCTGCCCTCCTTGATTTCTCTGCACACCCTAATTCGAACTCTGCCATTGATGGCTGTTACTACCCCAAGAGAAATTCGGATGATTCCTCCAATTCGAGTTGTAGTTGTTGCCATACTGTTGGTGATTATTTCTCTGTACATTCCCCACAAAGTTCATTGAATCAGGATTTGCACCACAACACTTAGCTGAGTGTTCATTACTACCGCGTACTTCACACCAAAACTGCTGCACTACATTAACTGGGGCTTGAGGTTGATTCAAGCTCATATTGCTGAAGTGGGTGTTAAGTTGATTTTGCACCGCAGCTATCTGTGCAGCTATAGCTATAAAACCATCCACTTCCAAGACTCCTACCGCTTTCCTTGTTCCTCCTCTAGAAGAGTCCGCATTCCACTCTAGATTTCCCTGCGAAATACGATTTAACAACGTATACAACTCCTCATAAGTCTTTTCTAATGCTTGCCCCTTAGCTGCTGAGTCTAACAAAATTTTTGTGTCGGGTTCCAAACCCTCTATGAAAGTATGCACCAGCACATCATTGGACTAGTGATGGTGAGGACAATCCCTTAGCAATGATTTGAACTTTTCCCAAGCTTGATACAGATTCTCCCCCTCTCTTTGTTTAAAACTTAGAATCTGACTTCTAAGTCTTGCTGTTTTCCCGGACGGAAAGAACCGTATCAAAAATTTTCTTGCAAGATCATCCCAAGTGGTGATGGAATTAGGTGGCTCAACTTTCAACCACCTCTTTTCTTCTCCCAATAGTGAAAATGGGAATAATGTAAGCCTTACGTAATCAGATGATACTCCAGCGGGGATCTAAGTGTCACTTATCTCCAAAAAGTTTTGGAGATGTTGTTGTGGATCTTCGTGAGGGAGACCTATGAATTGCCCGCTGGTGTGCAACAATTGCACCATATTTTGTTTCAGCTCAAACCTCCCTCCTGGCTCAGGTTTGCGAATACTTGATCTAACATTGTTAGCATGTGGGATTGCCACTTCGCGAACCGGCCTAACTGCCATTTCCTCGGGCACTAACACTACCCTTACAAGTGGTGGATTCTGCGGTTGCTCCAAGATTGTCTGTCTGAGCAACTGTAGCTTTCTCTCAAGAGCTTCCCTTGTGTGACGATGGAACTGTCTTTCCGGCTCTAAGTATGAATCCACCAGCTCCTTGTCTCTTGCCAGTGTTCAACAGAATTCAATATCTACAAAAGACAGGCTAAGATCAAGTTGTCAGCACTTATATAGAAATCGTAAACTAACACTAAGAAAACAATTTTACCAATTGCCAGTCCCCGGCAACGGCGCCAAAAACTTGTTCGGGATTCTATGGTGACTACACGCAAGTGCACGTGGTCGAACAAGTAGTAAAATGGCTAAAGTAAGCCAAGTATCGATCCCACAGGGAGTGAACTAAGGTAATAATCAATTAAGTGTTAATGAACTCTACTATTAAAAATGCAGACAACAATTTAAATAGGATTTTTGAGCGTTTGTTTCCTAATTTATACTAATCTAAGACAAAATTATAAAGTGAGTCTGAACTATAGTAATGAGCAAGATGAGGCTAAAACGAACATGCAGGGAGGTAATTTATCGATACAATTCGGTTAATCTTTCCTTCGGTTGCTAGTCAAGAATTATTGCCTATGGATTGAAACTTTCGTATTCTACCCAACTTAAGAATCATGAACCTTCAACCTACATTTCTGTGATAAAAGAATTTCATGTTCTAGCCATACAAAACCAATTCATTAATTGACTAATACGACTATCAGATATATTTCTATTCTGAATATAAATCAATTCTCAATTTTCCCAAACTAAGAAGAGATCATATCCTACCAATTCACAACTTTCCAATTTCTTTTCTTTTCAAAATCAAAATTGGATTTTTTAGATATACATTAACATTGGCCTGACATTAATGTAGTAAGAACAAGAATTCATAGAACAACCATTAAAGAATAGATGAACACTAAATTGATCAACAATTACATTCCACTCCAATTGTTCTTAACCTCAGCAAGAAGTGAATTTAGCCACTCATTATTGGATTAAACATCATCAAATGAGAATAAATCATACAAACAATTGAGATAAAAGAGAAAGAGATAGAGAAGAACCCTAGAACTTTCGTCCCCTCAACTGCCTATAACCGGCGTTCTTGCTCAACCAAGTGAGTATTATTAAAAATAAACCTAAGTGTGCTATTTATACTAGTGGGAATTTTTCCCGGAATAAGAAGCAATGTGGCACGGAGTGTATCTCGGAGCACTCCCTCCGTGCCACGGTGCAAACGCGGACCCTCACTGGAAATTGATGTTCCAGGTAAATATTGGCAACGTGCCACGACTTGTATCGCGTGGCATTGCCTCCGTGTCACGGAGGCAACGCGGACCTTCACTGGAATTTGCCAAAATAAATCATCCGAGGCAGAGTGTCTCCGCGATGGCAGCGTAACATGGCTCCATCACAGAGCCCTTATTTTTGCTGCTCTTCCTTGACCTTTTCCGCTGCTCGCTTCCGAGTCCATTCCCGATTTTTACCAACATGCATCTTAGCTTCCTAAAATTACATTTTTCCTGCAAAACAATACTAATCATGTTGGTTAGTATAAATTCACATTTTAACTACAAATCACATGAGAATGCACACATAACGATAGATAAACAAGACGAATTAGAGCATTTGAGCATCACTTGGGCATATAATTCTGCCCAAGATCAGTGCCCTCACAACAAGAGAGTTACCCATTTTTACTCACAAATTTTTAAATCACAACATGTATGGGTATATGAATAAGATTACGCTCGCTCTGTCAAAGAATTCACATGCATCATGTAGTGACCCATAAGTTTGCCCTTAGTGTTTTACTCCACTAATTTAAGGTTGTATGAACGTAAGATCAAGTAGGACTTAATGGGTTGTAATGTAAGCTAAGAGACGGGTAGGTATTATTCTGGCCAGTAATAGTGGCTATCTTCCCCAAGTGCTTTTAATACATCCAACATTCATTAAGGACATCTCTTCTCTTACTTCCTCCTCATTCTTTTCAATCCTGAATTTTCTCTTCTTGTTCCCATTTCTTTAAGCGCACTTAGCTTATTGGTAAGGAGTACTTAATCCCTTTTTCATTCATTTCTTTTCTTACTCCCTACTAATAATCAAGCATTTTCAAACAAGTGCACCTCTAAGTTTTTCCTTAACTTCCACAACTGCTATTTTTCCTTCTTTTTCCCAATTCTCACTCCTTCACTCCTTCGGATTTTTCACTTAAGCGCTTAGGAGTTTTGGATCAATTTCAAGGCTAATGAAAGAAAAAAGATTTAACTTATGTTGTAGCTATCAAAGAATAGGCTTAAGGCTCAACGGGGCTAACTAGGATTCAATATTCAAGGTAGGTAAGGCAAGGATTAAATATTTGGCTCATTCAAAAAAATGCCTAAATCATCTCCTACAGTCCACATCCTTCATTTCATTTTAAATACACACTAGACAAGTTCTAGACACTCCACAGTAGCATAGGATATTCGAAAACTTACAGTCACAGCACATGCTCAATTCAAGACACATTCCGCAGTCTCTTAACTTAGTTAATCACAAGAATTCAAAATTAAGCTTCAATCACATTGAGTCAAATTCAAGAGCCTAAGTGTCTCAAACAAAGTTATACACTTCTTACATGCTTCAACACTAACCACACTTGTATCTTACAATCATGTATAGCACATAACAAGAACATCAAGCCATCAATTAGCTACGGGTTCAAAAACCAAAACCTATTGACTAATTTTCCTCAAGATGGTCGTCATCCATCCATCATCGGAAACAGTCCCTAACTATGACTAAAAACATTATATACGGACACAGAAATATTTTTATTCTTCGGTTCAAAGACCCCCCATCGGAAAAGAACCAAAAAGAAAAACCAACGGGTGATGAAGTCATGCTTGACTCACAAAAAATTTTTTTTCAAATATTTTTCAACTATTTCTCACAAGCATTACATTCACCAAGAATCGTTAAGCACAAAATTTTTGAAATTTTCCTCACCCCACACTTGAATCATGCTATGTCCCCATAGCATCAAATAAAAATTAAAGAGGATGAGAAATACTCCCTGAGCCTCTATGCCTAGCTAACAGCATGCTTTTCTTCATGTTTTCATAAGTGGGTGTTTGACCCCACACTTTTTATCTTCCATGCTGGTTAGCTTCCTCCTCCAAGGGTACTCAGACTTCCCCTCCATCTGTGCCTAACTTTCCACCAAAAACAACACAAATTGAAAATAAACAAAACACATAAACAAAATCACAAATTGTACCTGCGGTACCCTTGGGTTGCCTCCCAAGCAACGCCTCATTTTACGTCGCAGCATGACGTGAACTATCCTTTTCAGGGCATCCTCATACCTGGGTTCCCGTTCAAGAACCATCTCCTTTTCTTTTGATTTTTAGAGAAAATAGCCTCCACTTTGTTCCTCTCTTCCTCCAACTTCTTCACACTCTGAAGCCCTTTATCAGACTCGGGATGAACATTTATCATTACCTTTGGCCATGGACCTGTGGAATCCCCCACCCCACACTTATCCTCTGACAACACACTAACCTTATAAAAGTTTCTGTAGTGTGTGGATGGGTTCATTTCTTGGTATACTCGGAAGAGTTCTTCTTCATCTTCGACCCTCATTTTCAGGGTCCCTGCTCTCAAGTCAATTATCACTCCTCCGGTGGCCAAGAATGGCCGTCCCAAGATTAAGGGTACCTGGTCATCAACATGAAAATCTAAGATAATAAAATTAGCAGGTATAATAAACTTACCCACTTTGATGAGAAGGTCCTCTATGATTCCATCCGGTGCCACTCTCGACTTGTCCGCCAGCTGCAACATCAACCTTGTTGGCCTCGGTTTTCCCAACCCTAGGGTGTTAAATAAAGATAGGGGCATTAGATTAACTATTGCCCCTAGATCATACAAAGCTTGTAGCACCTCAGCTTTACCAATTTGTATGGGGAGGGTAACACTCCCTGGGTCTTTGAGCTTTTTTGGAATTTTGCTCAATACCCTGTGACTGCACTCCTCAGTCAGTGCTACCATCTGGACATCCCCCAATCTGACTTTGTTAGCCATCACATCTTTCAAGTATTTAGCATACTTGGGCATTCCCTGCAAAACATCAATAAGAGGCAAATTTATGTGAAGTTCTTTGAAAATCTCAAAGAACTTTTTGAAGCATTCCTCCTCCTTGCTCTTTCTGAATCTCTGAGGGAATAGTGGTTGTGGTCTTTGTGCTGGCTGCAATGAAGATTGTGCATTTTGTTCCACAACACTCTAATTTTCTCCCTTTTCATTGGATGGTCCTAGTCTAACCAACTCCGGCTGCACCTCATTTCTCTTCTCTTTAGGCCCTGCAAGCTAATTGCTTTCCGCTTCCCAGACTAATGGCATTGACCTGCTGGGGGTTAGGATCTGTGTCACTTGGTAGTCCTCCCTACGGTCTCATGTTTTGAGCAACTGCTATCTGACCCATATGCGTTTCTAGATTATGGGTGGCCACTTGCTGATTCTTCAAGTCTGATGCCATCCTCGCCTGATTTTCTGCTAACTGAGTCTGGGTCTCCATGATTTTCTGCAACATTTCCTCAATGTTGCTGCTCAACTGGCCATCATTCTGCCTATTATGCTGATACTGCTGCTGTTGAGGTTGCTGATAACTTTGCTTTTGATTTCCACTCCAAGAAAAATTCGGGTGGCTCTGCCAATTCTTGTTGTAGTTGTGTTCAAAATTCTGATTGTTCCCCTGCACATTCCCAACAAAATTGACTAATTCAGCATTGGCTCCACAAGATTCTATATTGTGCCCATTATTTCCACAAATTTCACACCAACTTGGAGCTTGCTGAACTGCATTAACCTGACCCTGCTATTGGTTAATACTCAGTTTATTGAACTGAGTCATCATATGATGCTGGAACGAAGCTAACTGTGCCGCCAAGGCATTCATACTATCTACCTCTATCAACCCTGCTCTCTTTCCTGCCCCTCTTGATGATTCGCTGTGCCACTCTGGATTTCCCTGTGCAATTCTGTTCAACAGCGTGTACAACTCATTATAAGTCTTCTCTAAGGCTTGCCCACCCGATGTAGAGTCTAGTAAAATTTTAGTGTATGGGTCTAGAATTTCTACAAAGGTATGAGCCAACACTTCATTCGATTGTTGGTGATGGGGACAGTCTCTCAATAATGACTTGAATCTTTCCCAAGCCAAATATAAATTCTCATCAGGCCTCTGCTTGAAACTCAGTATTTCACTTCTCAACTTTGCAGTCTTGCCTGAAGGAAAAAATCTGATAAGGAACTTCTTTTCCAAATCATTCCATGAAGTTATGGAATTTGGTGGGTCAGCTTTCAACCACTTCTTTGCCTCTCCTAACAATGAAAATGGGAAGAGGGTAAGTCGGACATAATCTGTGGACATGCCGGTGGGGACAAACGTGTCACTAATCTCAAGAAAGTTCTATAAGTGCTGCTGCGGGTCCTGATGTGCCATCCAAGTGAATTGACCACTAGAATGTAATAGCTTCACCATGTTCTGCTTCAATTCAAAGTTCCCTCCAGGCTCCGATTTACGGATACGAGAGTTCACATTAGTCACTTGTGGGATCGCCACTTCGTGAACTGGTTTGGCTGCCATTGCTTCTGGTGACAATTGTGATTGTCCTGCGGGTGGTTGTTGTTGTACCTTTTCTTGAAGTCATTTCAGGTTTTTCCTGAGAGCTACTCTTCTTCGCAAATGGATTTGACATTCAGGTTCAACCAACAGTTCCACAAGCTCTCTATTCTTAGCCAGCTCGGCAAGACAACCTGTCACCTGCAATAAGTCAGACTAAGATCAAGTTTCTCAACACTTAAGGAAATTTAAAAATCACACAAAAAAATAGACAAATTCACTAAACTTCACCGAGTCCCTGGAAATGGCGCCAAAAACTTGATGTGCCCGCAAGTGTACGGGTCGTACAAGTAATACAGTGGACCTTTTTAAGAGCTGGATGTCTAACCCACTGAGACTGGACCTATTCAGCTAATTATTAAGTTCAAGTGTGATATTAAATTCTGCATGTGCTGATTATAGACTTTTTCGAGAAATTTAATTAAGTCTAGATGTGGTCAACGACATACTATGAATTCATTCAAGGAGCAACTAGAGTTAAAGCCCGATAATAATGCGATACTACGATTTGCAATGGTTTAAGTATGAAACTATCAATTGTCATCTCACATAATTAGAATTGCATGTTCATGGTCTTCCGAACCTCTAAACACGACAAACTAGCCTCACTACTACATTGTTGAGCGAGGATGTTATTTCTAGTTCGTGGGCAGTTCACTACGTGGATGTGGTTTATGGGGTTTATGCCATTGATTTGTGGTACTTCCATACCTCCAACCATTTAACCAATCTTAGCTTCACAACTACTCCTTCGAGTGGTGGAATACGATTCTAAGTTGGTGTCTTTCTATCTTCCCATTTAATCAACTAAGTAAGATATTAGGTATATTCCTATCCTAACCACAAATTATATCGTGAGATACAATCTTGCTCCCTACATTCTCTTGTTCTTGCCTAGGTTATCTTTCTCAAGAATGTACCTAAGCTTAACGCGTGTGTTTTCATGGTGATCAATCATAAAATAACCATAATTAAGAATGCAAGACAAAATAATAATCAGTAACTTAATTCCAAAACAAATTCGTAAAAACAGAATCATAACTCATGGCTTCTACCCTAGAGGAAGGGGTCTAGCCACTCATGTTCATAATATTACAAGAAAAAATTGTTAAAGTAACATACTTACAAGAATTGGTAGAAGAGAAGATGAAATTGATGAACCCTAGGTGAGTTCTCCCACTTCTCCCTTCACTCCTAGGTGGTTTTTCAGAATAAGATCGTGACCGAATGATTTTAGGAGCTGAGGGACCTATTTATAGTAAATGAGAGATGTATAAAATTATGCCCGACATGGAATAGCTCCGTGTCACGGAGGTTATCGCGCAAATATGCCTCCGTGACACGGAGGCATCGCAGTCGCACATTGGAAACTCACAAAACTGTTGCTAGGCAGCCCCTTGCCGTGTTAGCGGTGTGTCACGCTGCTTGTGCAGAGCGCTAGGTGGCATGTCACGGCCTTGGTCGCGCAGCATGCCTGCCATGGCATGTTGCCAACGCGCAGGTGGGCTGTTTCGCGCATCCTCCTTGCCGACGTTCGCGTTTTAATTCCGATTCCAGGCCTCCACTTCACCAACTCATGGATTAGTCCCTCAAATTCATTTGAAATGTACAAAAACAAGAATTAATCATGTTGGTTAGTGTATATATTCACATTTACATAAAATTACATGAGAGTGCATATAATTAAGTCGATAAACAAGACAAAACTAAGTTATAAAGCATCACTCAGGTATGTTATTTTTCCCGAGATCAATCAGTATTCAAGAAGCTGGGGCTAGGCAGTCCTAGACCCACTACTGTGATCTTGCAGCTAGTTGATCGTTCATTAGCCAGAGCTAATGGAATTGTGGAGGATGTGCTAGTGCAAGTAGGCTCCCTCATTTTCCCGGTGGATTTTATAATTCTTGATTTTGAGCCAGATGCGGAAGTCCCATTTATTTTGGGATGTCCCTTTTTAGCAACCGGGCGAGCCTTAATTGATGTAGCTTCTAGGCAGCTAACCATGAGAGCTCATGATAAGGTAGAGGTCTTTGATGTCTACAAGGCCATGAAGCTACCGGCTATCTATGAAGAGTTATTAGCAATCAGTGTTTTGAATCAGGATTCGACCTTTCAGATTATTGACTCACAGGATCCCTTAGAGAGAGCCTTGGTGGGACGTGATCATTTTGGGGACTGTGCAACATATGAGATGGTGCAGACTTTGAATGAGCCAAAATGGTTCTTCAGGAAGCAAGATTTTGAACCAGTTCAGAGGTCCTTGGAACAATCCCCAAAGCCATCAATAGAGGAGGCACCTAAATTGGAGTTAAAGACATTGCCTCCATATCTGCAGTATGTATTCTTGGGTGAAGATGTCACGTTACCAATCATCATTTCAGCAGAACTGATAGATGCACAAGTGAAAGATGCATTGGTGGTCCTTAAGAGGCGAAAAAGAGCAATGGGATGGCAGATGTCGGACATTAAGGGGATTAGTCCAGCTTTCTGCATGCACAAAATATTTATGGAAGAGGGATCCAAGCCAACTTCGCAACATCAACGGAGATTGAATCCGGTGATGAAGGATGTAGTCAGAAAGGAAGTGATCAAGTGGATGGATGCAGGAGTGGTATATCCTATCTCAGACAGCGAATGGGTTAGCCCAATTTGATGCATTCCCAAGAAAGGGGGAATGAAAGTGGTCACAAATGAGAGGAATGAGCTGATTCCCACACGCATAGTCACGGGCTGGGGAATTTTCATGGATTATAGGAAGCTCAATGAGGCCACTCGGAAAGATCATTATCCTATTCCATTCATTGATCAGATATTGGACAGGCTGGCAGGGCTGGAATATTATTTCTTTTTGGATGGTTACTCTGACTATAATCAAATAGCCATAGCACCAGAAGATCAGGAGAAGACCACGTTTACATGTCCTTATGGGACATATGCTTTCAGGCGGATGCCCTTTGGTCTATGCAATGCACCATCCACATTCCAGCGATGCATGATGGCAATATTCCACGATAAGGTGGAAGACTATGTCGAGGTATTTATGGATGACTTTTCTGTTTTTGGTAACTCGTTTCCTATGTGTTTGCAGAGCCTTGACAGGGTGTTAGCTAGATGTGAAGACTCAAACCTGGTGCTCAACTGGGAAAAGTGTCACTTTTTAGTCAAGGAGGGTATTGTTCTTGGCCATAAGGTGTCATGCAGAGGTTTGGAGGTCGATCGTGCAAAGATAGAGGTGATTGAAAAGCTACCACCGCCAGTATCAGTTAAGGGAGTCCGCAGCTTTCTAGGACATGCTGGGTTTTACAGACGGTTTATTTAAGACTTCTCTAAAATTTCTAGACCATTATGCCGGGTGTTAGAAAAAGAGGTGAAGTTTGAATTTGACAAGGAATGTGTAGAAGCATTTGAGGAGCTGAAAAAGAAGCTGGTGGAAGCTCCTATTCTCATTGCTCCTGATTGGGAATATCCTTTTGAGTTAATGTGTGATGCAAGTGATGTGGCTGTAGGAGCGGTATTGGGGCAGCGAAGGAATAAGATTTTTCATTCCATCTACTATGCAAGCAAAACACTTGATGTTGCACAAGTTAATTATACAGTCACTGAGAAGGAGATGCTGGCTCTAGTGTTTGCATTTGACAAGTTTAGATCCTATCTGGTGGGGTTGAAAGTGGTGGTACACACTGATCATGCGGCAATTCAGTACCTATGTGGAAAGAAGGATGCGAAGCCCAGGCTAATCAGGTGGATATTATTGCTGTAAGAGTTTGATCTAGAGATCTGAGACAGGAAGGGAAGTGAAAATCAGGTTGCAGATCACCTATCGCGTATAGAGAACCATTCACACGTGAAGGAAGGTGAGAGCATCAAAGAAGAGTTCCCCGATGAACAACTCTTGGCAATAAAGGAAGCTGAACTCCCTTGGTATGTAGATATTGTGAACTCGTTGGTAAGTGGAGTATACCCACCTGAGGCAACGACTCAACAAAGGAAGAAGCTGAGGCATAAGTCCTGGTACTACATGTGGGATGAGTCGTACCTTTCAAGCAAGGACCAAATCAAGTGATGAGGCGATGCATTCCAGAAAGCCAGACACCAGAGGTGCTGAGAAGTTTTCATTCATCGCTGTATGGAGGTCATCATGGAGGAGAGCGTACTGCTCACAAAGTGCTGCAATCTGGGTTCTTTTGGCCCACACTGTTCAAAGATGCTTCAACTTATGTCAAAGTATGTGATAGATGTCAAAGAACAGGAGCAATCGACATAAGACAGGAAATGCCATTGCATCACATATTGGAAGTAGAGGTGTTTGATGTGTGGGGGATAGATTTTATAGGCCCGTTTCCACCATCATTTGGCAATCGATACATCTTGGTGGCGGTGGACTACGTTTTCAGTGGGTTGAGGCAGTAGCTTGTCCTAGGAACGACAACAAGGTGGTGACTAGATTTGTGAAGAAGCAGATTTTCACCAGGTTTGGTACGCCACGAGCAATTATCAGTGATGGAGGGGCACACTTTGTGAATGCATGGTTCAGGAATTTGCTAGCGAAATACGAGGTTCGGCATAAAGTGGCTACAGCATATCATCCCCAAACTAGCGGGCAAGTAGAGGTGTCAAACAGGGAAATTAAACAGATTTTGCCGAAAACGATGAACTTACAACGCTTGGATTGGGCAAGCAAACTGGATGATGCGTTGTGGGCTTATCGAACGGCATATAAGACACCCATTGGGACTTCACTGTACAGATTGGTTTACGGGAAGGCATGTCATCTACTCGTGGAGTTGGAACATCAAGCTTTTTGGGCTGTGCGGAAGCTGAACATGGATCCTGAGTTTGCAGGAAAGAGGAGATTGATGCAGCTGAGTGAGTTGGACAAGTTTCGATGGCACACATATGAAAGTGCAAAATGCTACAAAGAAAAAATGAAAAGGTGGCACGACAGGCACATGGTGCATCGAATCTTTTGAGCCGGGCCAAAAGGTGTTGCTATTTAACTCTAGGTTGAAACTCTTCCCAGGGAAATTGTGCTCCAAGTGGTCAGGGCCGTTTGAAGTAGCAAGGATGACCCCACATGGGGCGGTTGAATTGTGGCAAGAGGATAAAAGTTCCACATTTTTGGTTAATGGACAAAGGTGTAAGCACTACTGGGTTGAAGATGTTAATCGAGAGAAGACGTCTATCAACTTAGTAGATGAATGAGGATGACAAGCGTCGAGCCGCGATGGTAAACCAGGCGCTGCACGAGAGGCAACCCGTGGATGTAATGTACTAGACTAGTAAAAAAAAGAAAATAAAAGGCTGGCACTAGGTGGGAGGCAACCCACGATTTTCTAACAAGTTGTTGTTTGATGATTTTTAGGAAATATGGAGGGCAAAAATACAAAATCGTAAGTGGAAAAATAAAGGTAAAAAGTAAAAATTGTGACAAGAGACAGTGAGCCTACGCGTTGGCTCCGTGTCACGGAGGCTGACCTCTGCGGTACCCTCTGTGACACATTGAGGCTAATCCAGGTTTGTTAAGGTTTCCAGTAAGCTGCCACGTTGGCTCTATGTCACGGAGATTGGCCTCCGCGTTACCCTCCGTGACACGTTGAGTGTATTTTTGCGTCGGGTCAGTTCGGGCAATAGGGTCGACCCGCGCGAAATCATTCTTTTAACCCCAAAATTACTTTT
This sequence comes from Datura wrightii, assembly GCA_035772735.1. Lineage (NCBI taxonomy): Eukaryota > Viridiplantae > Streptophyta > Magnoliopsida > Solanales > Solanaceae > Datura > Datura wrightii. The sequence goes on from JASDFA010000018.1 coordinate 156,017,719, forward strand.
TTTCCTCATTTTCTTCATCCCTCCACGACAACACTCTCGATCCCCCTTCTCCCTCAACGTGACATGCCCCTAACATCAAAAAAAAAGTTTTCAATTCCTTCTTCAAAAACATCACATACCAGGCATGTTCTTGCACTTCTATTCATTTTTCTGCATATTTTGTATCATGAACATGTTGTATGTTTAATTTCTGCCCTAAGTTCATATAAAGTGTTCTAATCAATTGGGTTATGGATGAATGTGTCTTGTATGATCGTTTTGATTGGATGAACTCATTTATTACATGATCTTTGTAAAAAATCTTACATTGTTGATAACTAGGGTTGAGAATTGAGTCGGGAAGAAGAAGAAAAGGGTAGAAATGGAGATATTTTGGGTTGTGCATGTTGTTTGAGTTGAAAAATGTTGTTGGAGTTTAAAAAAAAATTTGTGCTTAAACTTTGAATGTGTTTAGGTTGAAGATTGTTTTTTGGGGAATGAAAGTAGGAAAATCCCATAGGTTGCTGTGCACAAATTGCGAATTGCTTATGATTGTATAAATGAATCGATGGATGAACTTTAATAATGCATTGTATGAAGTCTGAGTAGTACAATGAAACCATCCCATCCACTTTTATGAATGCACTGAACCTTTTGGGAAATAAGAGCTGAAATTATGTGGTTGTTCTTGTGGAATTGTATTGATTACGGCTAACGACTAAGTGTGGGGTGATCTATTTAATCCCAACCTTAGTGGTAGTAGCCAAATATACCATGCATGACATTTGAAATATATGCTTTTGATGGACAGGACAAATGTCTGGAAGGCAAGACAAGGGGAAAGGCGCATCCACATCTGGCGCCAGCAGAAAAAGACTGAGAATTGGGGCAGCAGTGCCAACAGCACCACCTGTTCCAAGGGGGCAACATAGACGATATAGAACACGATGGGTTACAGATGAGGGAAAGAAATAGTACACCAAACACAAGGAAACCACGTATTTCCCAGAGGAACAAATAGCACGGGAACCACTAGCTCAAGAACTCCAGAGAATCCTACACAGGATAACCACTGTTGGGTTAAACTTCATCTTTGAAGAACCCAAAGAGTGCAATCTTCACCTGATAAGGGAATTCTATGCTAGTTGGAACCCCACCGTGCGCAGCCGCACAGTCAAGATCAGAGGACAGGTGGTTACTTTTGAACCATAGCATCTTAATGCCATCTTGGGGACGCGGGACACAGACGCGCATGTCCTTCGCCAGTTGAATATCACTCCACCATATGCAGATATCAGACGCACATTATGTGGAGCACGATCAATAGCTAGGAGGAGTTGTCACAAGGAGAGAGGATATCACCAGACATTGCCGTATTCCTAAATGAACATAGAAGCGAGGATCTGGTTGAAGATAGTATGTACTTGCCTGATCCCGGGGGTGCACATGACTGATGTCACCGGGGACAGAGTTTGTTTGGTGTATGCATTGATGAAAGGACTGGAGATAAATGTTGGAGCGGTGATTATTTCTGCCATGAAGAGAGCCAGACTTCATCAAGGGCATTGGTATGGTTTCAATGGTCTTCTCACAGCTTTCCTCAGGGGCTATGGTATTGAAGAAGAGGCCCTGAATTACATTCCGCACATTGATCGTCGTGCTTTGGATGTCACTAAGACCAGGGAACCCGATACCACATTTGGGCCGGTGTTTACACTAGCCGACCGACATGCTCGGGATGACTAATACATGGCCAGAATGTATGGACTGCAGATGCTATAACTGCGGATTGGTGGAAGACCCACTACAGAAGATGAATTATGGCAGCTCGAGATGGATTATCCATTTAATGAGCATGCCGAGCATTATGCAAAATCGGGCCCGCATTTGTAGAACCAGTTGATGACGACGTCCCTACTGATGAGGAAATACGCCGCGATGACTCAGACATTAAGTCTGAGAGGACGGCGGAGAAGATTCTGATCTTGGAGATGAGGCACTGGCACCTGATGAAGAGATTAAACATTTTGATTGATTAGGGAGTTACACCACCCAAACTTTGTTTTGAATTGCAGATATGTGAACACTGGGGACAGTGTTCCAACTAAGTGTGGGGTAGGAGTAGGTAGGTGCTGGTGTAGTAAGGTTGTGTTGTGGTTGTGCTTCTGTGGTTGTTTAATGTGTGACATTGTGTTTTGTGTTATGTTGTTGATGATTTTGTGTGTTGGTCCTGGTGGTGTGATAAATTGTTAAGGAGTTATTTGTGTAATTATTTGTGTAAGTTAATTGTTATTTTTATTTGTTATTTTTTTATTTTTTATTTTTGCTATTTTTTGATTTGGGTTTCTCGGTTTTTGTTTTCGATGCTTTTCCGAGAATAGTCCCTTTGAACCGAAGTCTTAGATTAAGACTGTTCCCTATGATGGATGGATGACGACCGTCTTAAGGGAAATGTAGTCAGTAGGTTTAGATTTTTTTGAACACATAGCTAATTAATGGTTCGACATTCTTTTTAAGTGCTATATTTTAAGATGCAAGTGTGATTCGTATGGAAGCATGCAAGTGTGCTAAACATGTTGAGACACCTAGGCTCTAGAATTTGACTCGTTGTGATTAAAGCTTAATTTTGAATTCCTGTATATAACTGAGTTAAGAGTCTATGAATATGTATTGAATTGAGCATGTGCAATGAGTGTGAGTTTTTCTAATATTCCATGCTACTGTAAAGTGTCTAGAACTTGCCCGGTGTGTATATAAAACGAAATGAAGGATGTGGATTGTAGGAGAGGATGTAGGCATTTCTTTGAATGAACCTAAATTTTATCCCTTATCTTACCTACCTTGAAGGTTAAATCCTAGTTAGCCCCATTGAGCCTTAAGCCTGTTCTTTGATAGATACAACATAAGCTTAATCCTTTTCATTCATTAGCCGTGAATTTGATCCAAAACTCCTAAGCGCTTAAGTGAAAAATTCCAAAGAGTGAAGGAGTGATAAACATGAAACAAAGGTGCACTTGTTTGAAAATGATTGATTATTAGTAGAGAGTAAGAAAGTAAATGAAAAATTTGCTTAAATACGCTTTACTAGTAAGCTGAGTGTGCTTAAAGAAATGGGAACAAAAAGAGAAAATTCAAGAGTGAGAAGAATGAGGAAGAATTATAGAGGAGATGTCTTTAATGAATGTGGATGTGTTAAAAGCGCTTGGGGGAAGATAGTCACTATTACTGGCCAAAATAGTACCTACCCATCCCTTAGCTTACATTACAACCCATTAAGTCCTACTTGATCTTATGTTCATACATCCTTAAATTAGTTGAGTAAACACTAAGGGAAAGCTTATGGTTCAATACATGATGCATGTGAATTCTTTGAGAGAGTGAGTGTAATTTTATTCATATACCCATACCTTTTGTGATTTGAAATTCTTTTGAAGTAAAAATGGGGTAACTCTCTTGTGTGAGAGGGCACATGTTTAATGAGAGATAACATTCATGTCAGATTTCTTGATCGGTTGATTTGCATGAGTTTGCTAAGATTGAGAGTTGATTCTTGAGGTTAGGAAGTCTTAACATAGTTGTAATTCATTTCAATGATTAAATCGTGCATGCGCTATTTTTAACTTGTTATCTTAAATAATCCTTATAGCCATAGCTTGAATTGTCGTGCTAAATTAGCTATGTGTGAGTCTTCAAATACATGAGATGTGAAAGGGTTGTTCGAGGACGAACAAGGCTTTAAGTGTGGGGCAGGTGATCTTGGGAATAATTGAATGCCCAAGTGGTACTTTATTACTTAATTTGGACTTGTTTATCTACTTTTATGTGTACATTCTCATGTGGTTTTTATGTAAATATGGATTTATACTAACCAATATGATTAGTTATTGTTTTGTAGTTAGAATGAATTTTGGAAACTAATCTACAAGTTGGTGAAGTGGAGGAATGGACTCGGAAGCAAAACTCAAAAGTTGGCAAGAAAATGCTAAAAACGTGATGCTGCGCGACAAGGTCGTGTCACGCCACCATCGCGGAGGCATTCTACCTAGAGTGGAATTTGAGTTGAATTCCAGTGAAGGTGCATGATGGCACCGTGTCACGGAGCCTATGCTCCGTGTTCACTTCCCTGACACGGTGGGAAGAATTTGCTGCACACCTATATTCCAGTAAAGATGCGCGACAGGTCCGTGGCACGGAGCTGATGCTTCGTGATACCCTCCGTGCCACGCCGAGGATAATAATCCGGCACCCAAGTTCCAGTGAAGCTCCGCGACAGGGCTATGGCACGGAGTTGATACTCCGCGATACCCTCTGTGCCACGTTGCAAGTGTATTTCGGGAAATTTCTTACTTGTATAAATAGAACACTTAGGTTTTATTTTAAAATATCTGACATTTCAAGCTAGAACGTGGGTATCAAGCTGTTGAGCTAAAGAAGTTCTAGGGTTAATTCTCTTCCTTTTTCTCTTAAATATCAATTGCTTGTATAATTTCTACTTGTTTGAATATGTTTAATCTTCAAATGAGTGGCTAATTCACCTTTGGCTGAGGTTGAGGATGATTGCAGTAGTATGTAATTGATGTTATTTCAGTTTTTATCTTCTCTACAACGGTTGTTCTACTAATTCTTGTTTTCACTACATTAATGCTTGGCCATTGTTAATGTATATCTTTGAATTCCAGTTTTATTTCTGAAAGGAGATTAATTGGATAGATGTGAATTGGTAGGATATGTTCTTGTCTTGGTTGAGAAATTAAGAGAAGATTAACGTTGAGAATAGAAATATATATGCAACGTCATATTTGGTCATCTATGGAATTTGTTGTGTATTTCTAGAATATGAAGTTTTTGCATCACAGAAATGTGTAATGTAAGTCTCATGATTCTTAAATTGGAGAGGAGTTCGAAAGACCGAATCCATTGGTTAATAATTATTGACCAACAACAGAAGAGAAGTGTTGACTACAATTTAATCAATAAATTACATATCTGCGTGTTTTGCCTTAACCTCAGCTTGTTCGTGCTATTGTTCAGATTATAATTTATAATCTTTTGACTTAAAGTTACATTAACTAGTATTCTTGAAAAATCACAATTTGTTCTATTTGTCTGCTTGTATAAAGAAGTGTGTATACTAAACACTTAAAGAAAAATTACTGCCACATTACAGTCTCTGTGGGTTCGACACCTGGCTTGAAATAAAGCCACTTTATTACTTGTACGACCACGTGCACTTGCGTGTAATTGGGAGTGAACACTTAGCCTTCAGATCTGACGATCCAGTATTTCCACCGGAACCTCCTCATAACTAAGGTTGTCCTTCACACCAACACTGCCCAGTGGGACAACTAAAGCTGGATCACCCAAACACTTCTTCTTCGAGAGATACATGGAATACTGGATGCACAGAAGCTAATTTTGAGGGAAACTCCAATTCGTATGCTACCTTGCCAACACGTCTCACAATCCGGTACAGGTCGACATAGCGGGGACTAAGTTTTCCCCTCTTTCTGAACCTCATCACCCCCTTCATGGGAGACACCTTCAGAAATAGCCAATCATCAACTTCAAATTCTACTTCTCTCCTTCTCACATCGGCATAGGACTTTTGGCGACTCTAAGCAGTTTTCAACCTGTCCCTTATCAACTGAACCTTCTCCATAGCCTCATAAACCGAATATGGTCCTATCATTGATGCTTCACCAACCTCAAACCAACCAATGGGCGATCTACATCTCTTCTCATAGAGAGCCTCGAACGAAGCCATTTGAATACTGGAATAATAGCTGTTATTGTATGCAAACTCGATAAGAGACAAGTGCTCATCCCAACTACCTTTGAAGTCAATCACGCATGCTCTCAACATTTCCTCGAGAGTGTAGATTCTCGGCTTCGCTTGGCCATCCGTTTGTGGGTGAAATGCTGTGCTGAGCTTAACCTGAGTACCTAGTCCTTCTTGAAACGAGTTCCAAAACTGAGAGGTAAATTAGGTACCCCTATCTGAAATGATGGATAAGGGAACTCCATGCAATCAAAATAGCTCCTGGATAAATAGTTTGGCATAATCCTCCACCACATCTATGGTTTTGACCGGTAGAAAATGAGCGGCCTTGGTCAACCTGTCTACCACAACCCAAATGGAGTCATATTTCCGGCGAGTGCGAGGCAAACTTGTGATGAAGTCCATATTAATTTCTTCCCATTTCCAAGTAGGAATTTTGATATCCTGAAGCACACCTCCCAGTCTCTGGTGCTCGACCTTTACTTGCTGACAATTTGCGCACTTAGCTACGAATTTTGTGATGTCCTTCTTCATGCCATTCCACCAATAGACTTCCCGTAAGCCACGGTACATCTTGGCGGCACTTGGATGGATAGAATACCTGGATCCATGAGCCTCATGCAACATCTGTCCCCTTAAATCATCAACATCCGGAACACATAGACGACCCTGGTACCGAAGCACACCATCTCCCCCTTTGGACAAAACCTCTACCTTCTGATTCTAAACGACTTCTTTTAACTTTACCAAAATCGGTCCTCATCTTGTCTAGCTTTTACATTAGTCACCAAGGATGATTCTGATCCATTCTGAACCACAACACCACCATTGGTCGAGTCAACCAACCTAACTCCCAACCTTGAGAGTTGATGCACATCCTTCACCAGCTCATTCTTCCCCTCGTCCATATGAGACACACTCTCTATAGAGAGTCTACTAAGTGCATTCGCTACTATATTAGCCTTGCCTAGTTGGTAAAGGACACTCATATCATAGTCCTTGAGTAGCTCCAACCACCTCCTGTGTCAAAGATTTAGATCCTTCTGTCTGAACATATATTGTAAGCTCTTATGGTCCGTAAACACATCCATGTGGACCCCGTACAAGTAATGTCGCCATATCTTCAATGCGAATATCACCACAGCCAATTCAAGATCATGGGTCGGGTAATTCTTCTCATTAACCATCAACTGTCTAGAGGCATATGCTATAACTTTCCCATGCTTTATCAACACACACCCAAGTCTGATCCTGGAAGCATCACAATACACTACGAATCCATTGGTACCCTCGGGTAGGGTCAACACCGGTGCTGAGGTAAGTCGTGTCTTCAACTTTTGGAAGCTCTTCTCACAAGACTCCGACCATTGGAATTTCACATTTTATTGGGTCAATTTGGTCAAAGGTGCTGCAATCAATGAGAAACCTTCAAAAAATCTCCGATAATAGCCAGCTAAACCCAAAAAGCTCTGAATATCTGAAGGATCACCGGTCTAGGCCAATTCTTCACCACTACTATTTTCTGGGAGTCCACTTGTATGCCCTCACTTGATACCACATGGACCAAAAACACCACGGAGTTTAATCAAAACTCACACTTGCTGAATTTCGCATGTAATTGGCAATCCTTCAGAGTCTATAGCACCACCCTCATATGAGCGGCATGGTCCTCCTCACTCCGATAGTATATTAAGATGTTATCGATGAATACAATCATGAACATTTCTAGGTATGGCTTGAACTCCCTGTTCATCAAGTCCATAAAAGCGGCAGGAGCATTCATTAGTCCGAAAGACATAACTACAAACTCATAATGACCACCGCATCCTGAAGGCTATTTTTGGGATGTCACTCTCCCGAACTATGAGCTGATGGTACCCAGATCTAAGATCTATCTTCGAGAAACACTTGGCACCCTGAAGCTGGTAAAATAAATCATCAATCCTGGGTAGAGGATACCTGTTCTTGAAGGTGACTTTGTTCAATTGTAGATAATCAATGCACATCTTAAGGGAACCATCCTTCTTTCGGACAAATAATACTGGTGCACCCCATGTAGACTTACTTGGTTTGATGAAACCCTTATTTAGCAGATCCTTCAACTGATCCTTCAACTCCTTTAGCTAGGCTGGAGCCATTATGTAAGGAGGAATAGATATAGGCTACGTGTCGGGAAAAAGGTCAATACCAAAATTAATTTTCCTCTTGGGAGGAACACCCGGTAAATCATCAGGCAATACTTTGGGGTACTCACACACTAACAGGACTGACTAGATACTCGGGGTCGCGGACTCAACATCCTTAACCCTAACTAAATAATACACACAAGTCTTGGAAATCATCTTTCTGGCCTTAAGATAGGAAATAAAACAACCTATAGGTACGACCGAACTACTCTTCCACTCCAAGTCTGACTCACCCGGAAAGTGGAACTCCACTGCACGGGTTCTACAATTAATAGAAGCATAGCATGCATACAACCAATCCATGCTAAGAATAATGTCAAAGTTAGTCATGGCTAACTCCACAAGGTCTGTGGAGGTGACTTTATGCAATATAGTGATCGAACATTCTCTATACCCTACCTAGCTACAATCGGATCACCAACAAGAGTAGAAACTGAAAATGGCTCTGATAGAATTTTGGGACTAACTCCAAAGCTACTAGCAATATAAGGTGTCCTAAAAGACAAAGTATCCCCTGGATCTAATAAAGCATAAGAATCAAGGTAAAACACTTGTAACATACCAGAAACCACATCTAGTGAAGTCTCCTACTCCTGACGCGAGGCGAGGGCATAGAATCTATTTTGGCGCTGTCTTCCACCCCCACTAGTAGATGCCCCCTGCGGAGCTAAACGTGCTGGAGATGTTTCTGACCTGGTAGTTTGCGCACGACCTCTATCATCATCCTGTATAGTAAATGGACACGCTTGGCACATATGGCCGAATCTACCACACCAATAGCAAATATCTAAGCTGAGCAAGCACTCCACGACATGACTCTTGCCGCACTTTTTGCAGGCTGGAAGCGTGCGCTCTACCTGCGTTCCCCTCTAGTCCCTCGATCCTGAAGTCCTGCTCCTCTAATCACACCTAGGTCTGCATAGAACACTAGTTGATGATGGTGCTGGAGCTAGTGATCTCTGCTGAAACTGAGGGCTGTGACCATTGCCGGATCTCTGATGAGTAAACCCATGGCCATCTGTCCGGGCTCGTTTAGACTCTCTCTCCCTCGTATGAGACACCTCCATCTACTGGGCATACAAAAATGTACGAGGGAAATCCATGTCCTGGTGGAGCATAGCGATCTTGCAATCTTTATCCAAATAGCCCGCCACACAATGTAAAAACCTACACACCCCCGCCCTCTGATCAACCACCAGCTCTGGGGCATACTTTGACAAGCGAGTGAACTCGAGAGCATACTCTTGTACCATCATCCTCCCCTAATTAAGGTTCATGAATTCAGCTGCCTTCAACTCCCTCATCTCCCAGGGAAGAATCGATCTAGAAACATCGCATGGAACTCCTTCCAAGTGATAGGGCCTTCTCCGACGGCCTTACTGTCACTCCATTATCAAAACCAGATATGTGCAACCCCTTCAACTGATACGAGGCCAAAACTGCACATTCAACTCCATTCACCCCCATGAACTGGGTGATCTTCACAATCTCATCAATAAACTCATGCGGGTCCTCATCTACTTTTAACCTGGGGAACTCTAGAGGGTTCATTTTTAGAAAGTCCCTAACTGGAGTCACCACTGCGTTGCCATTTTGCGGAACATACGCAACCTCCTTCTGATTGACCTAAGCGATCAAGGCCTGTACAAGCATCTGAATAGCTACCCGAAACTCAGCATAGGCAACTGACTCTGGTGATTGGTGCTCCAGAACTAGTGGGGCCTGCTGGTGCCCATACCCATTGCCATCCTCGTGGCCGTCTCAATTTTCATTCCTCCTACATTTCATTCTTCGGGGAGCCATGATTCTGCACTCACGAATAGCACGAATTAGAAGTATAGAGAGAGACATTTCATCGCACGACATGGATCATGAAAGAAGGGAGCATTTCCTAAATGTCTCATAGCGTCTTCGTCATAAGTGTGGCGTGCTTCACATCGATGAAAAATACTCTACTTAATGCGGCTTTTAGACACCCTAGGACACTTCAAACCTGGCTCTGATACCAAGTTTGTCACGACCTAAACGTAGTCCCAGATCATAACATGGGACAAGGACCACCGAGAGACTCCAAGTTGACCCATGGCATGAACATTCATCTAACTCCATATCATTAAAACGGAATACTTAACATAATGATATAATGGAAGCATAAACATAACATAACATGATAAGTAGAATATACTACAAAGATGATAGCTGAGTACTGCATATAGTCTGAAAGCCTCTAACGTATCAGATGGGTTGATGGGATAACATCCCCAACTAACCCAGCAAAACTGAAAACTAAAAAGAAACATCAACATCTGAAACATATGGTCCTCGGAGAATGAGGACTCACTAAGGAGCTAGATGCTAAACTCTGAGATGAACTACTGACGGTGCTGAATCTGAAGATTGGAGCATGTATCATAAAATAATAAAACATAGAGTATGCGGTCAGTACGTGGAATGTGCCGAGTATGAAAGGTAAGTAAAACGAACATTTAACAATGCATAAAAGCTCATAAACGATCATAAGAATGGGACAACATGCTCGTAACATAAATATAATAAGATAACATAATGCTCAAGGTTTTCAAATCATTCGTAAACCATTCATTATCATAGTCATAAGGGAAACTTCATCAAATCATCAATTGAGCCAAATAACATAAACATAACAATACATAAAACATGCAAAACAATGGGAGGACTCATCATAACTGACACCATCATGGTAGAGCCTTACATGATGCCCCAACTATTTCACTCAAGTCGGCAGAGTCGCCCCTGGCTTGCCAGGCGAGGAGCGTGCATTATGTGATATCACGAAAGAGGGGATCATTAACATTGTACTGTATTAATATAAACCTACGATGGCACGTAGTTATGAGACACCGACGTAGTCCTTTGAATGTTAGGTTGCTCGGTGCTAGGCACTGCTCTCTAAAACATGCATAATAGGCTCGTATGTAATTCAATGACAACATTCACTGAGATTCATGGCCAAATAAACATTATCATCATTGATCCCCATTAAAATACATGATTAGACAAGAATCAAGGGCCCTTTAGTCAGCCTATATCATAAATCGATAAATCATGAGATTCATATTATAAATCGTAAATCATTCTTGAACGTGTGGGCATTGCCCAATAATTTACCTTGCTTGAAAGTACTCAATTCATTGGAAAACATAATTATAAATATGGGTAACTGGAAAACATGCTTTTCATAACCAATAATTCATCATACATGAACATTCATCATAAACCTTGACTTTCAGGAACTTTTCATAAATGGGCATCTTAAATTTTTTTTAAAACTTGAAATATGATTTCTAATGAAAAACAACATAAAACATGCCCATAATTCGTAATTCAATAATAGTAACGTAATTAGATTAAACCCATGTAGAGAAATCAAAATTTCATGCATTGGGTAAAACCTCATGGAATTTAGATAGGAAATTTCATGAATTGAGAAATATTAGGCATGGGTGTAAAAGGATTCACCCATTCATAATCCTACATACCTGGGGAAAATCAAATCTCACCACTCCTTGATAATCCAATGGAAAAGTTTTAAGAAAACCCTGAAGAACAAGCTTGATCACCTTCTATAGCCTTCTACCTTTGCATGCATGAACGTAAATGGCCTAAAATGAACTTAACCCCGTTAAGAGTCATCATTCATAACTCAAAACGATGTATTTTAGGCCTTAGGACCTTAATAATTATGAAAAAGCCCTTACTAAATTCATAGAAAATAACTGTCAGATGGTCCCAACGAGGGACCCAATGACTCGTCATCAAGGGCCACGACTCTTTGGGGTCATCCATCAGGTACACTGATCATCAGATCTTCTGGGCTCGTAACAGAAGACTTGACGACTTGTTACCTGATGACCACAACTCGTGGTCACCACTCGTCATGTACATTGCCTTAGCCTGAATAAAATTTTACCTTGCTTAGTCACGACTCATCCCATGAATCGTGGGGACTTAGTCACGACTCATCCCACGAATCGTGGGGACTGACCACGACTCGTGGGGTCCTTCTGTTAGATACACTGCCTCTTTCTTTCATTTTCTCAATCACCATTCCCCATGATTGACCTAACGAGTCGTGGGGCCTGACCATGACTCGTGGTTACGCCCGTGGGGGCCTCATTTCCCAAACTTCAATTTCATCTCTCGGGCTGCACCACGAGTCATATCACGACTCGTGGCTATTCTTCACGGGTCACCTCATGACCCGTTTTGTGCCTAATGCCAGATTTTAAGTTTTTTTCCAATTCAGCTCCCGAGTCTGATCTTTAGGCTTCTGGGGTATAACATAAGGACTTCGCCAATAGATCATGGCAAAGTTACATTATTCTCGTTACTCTCTTCTTCCAGGTTCGACAAAGATGTATCATGACATAAAGGAGATATACTGGTGGCCTAGAATGAAAAAGGGTGAAGCGGAATTTGTAGCATAATGTCCTAACGCAGCAGGTAAAGGACGAACATCAGAAACCTGTTGATTAATGCAAGAGATAGCGGTGCCTACGTGGAAAAGGGAAGTAATCACCATAGACTTTGTGATGGGATTACCCTGTACCAGGTGTAGGTTCGATTCTATTTGGGTCATTGTCGATAGATTAACAAAGTCAACTCATTTCTTGCTAGTCAGGACTACCTTTTTCGGCCGAAGACAATGCTGAGTTGTATATTAAAGAGACAGTCCGACTACATGCTGTCCCCGCATCTATTATTTCTGATAGAGGAGCACAATTTATAGCTAGGTTCTGGCAGTCTTTTTAGAAAGGCTCGAGGAAATAGGTTCATCTAAGTACAACATTCCATTGTCAAATGGATGGTCAGGCAGAACGCACAATTCAGACGCTCAAAGATATGTTACGGGCGTGTGTGCTAGATTTTGGAGGAAGTTGGGACGAGCACCTACCTCTTATCGAATTTGCATATAATAATAGTTATCATTTTGCATATGAGGCCTTGTAAGGGCGAAAATGCAAGTTCCCCATTGGATGGTTCGAGGTAGGGGAGTTAGAGTTAATGGGACTTGATATGATTCACCAGTCAGAATAGAAAGTAAAACTCATCAGAGAACGCTTGTTGACAGCCCAAAGTCATCAAAAATCCTATTCTGATGTGCGGAATAGAGATTTGGAATTCAATGTTGGTGATTGGGTATTCCTCAAAGTTTCTCCGATGAAGGGCGTGATGAGATTTGGAAAGAAGGGCAAGCTTAGCCCTAGATTTATTGGCCCTTATCAGATCCTCCAGAGAATAAGCCAAGTGGGATATGAGATGGAATCGCCTCTAGAGCTGGAGTCCGTCCATCCAGTCTTTCACGTGTCAATGTTGCTGAAATGCATAGGGGACTCGTCCTGAGTTGTACCAGTTGAGGAAATACAAGTTACTGAGGAGTTAGCCTACAAAGAAGTTCCAATTGCCATATTAGATCTGCAAGTTTGTAGGTTAAGGACACAAGATGTTGCCTCCGTCAAAGTTTTGTGGAGGAACAGAAATAGAGAAGAAATGACCTAGGAGGCTGAGGCCGATATGAGATCTAGGTATCCTCACTTATTCCAGGATTGACCCAGAATATGTAGTGAGGTGAAGTTATTGTTCAGTTGTTATTTACTTGCTTACATTATTAGCACTATTTAGTTAGTTACCTCTACGTGGTGGAATAGCTATTTATAGCATCCCATGAGACGCCCATGTTGGGTTTTCTTGCATTTTAGGTTTTTGGATAGTCCATAATACAAAGAAGACTCTGCTGAAATTTTTCTAAGTGTTGGCTAAAAGAGTTAATTCCCTTAAACATGAAGATGACAATCAAGGACGAATGTTCCTGGGGGGGGGGAGGATGTGACACCCCGTAAAATGTTAGCAGTTAGTAGGCGTATGTGTGGATTTATGATGAGTAAGGAGAGTTTGAAAAGTTTGGAAAAAGCCTCAAAAGCAAGGTCAGGCGAGGTTGTCACGACCCGAACGGAGGCCCATATCGCAACACGGGACAAGGAGCCCCGGAGACCCCAAGTCGACCCATGCCATAAGCATACATCTAACTCGATCAATGAAATAGAATAATCAACAATATAATCATAGTGGAAGTCTAAACTTAAACATAACATCAACATACACAATCTGAAGATGAATACAACCATATGTATGAAAAGCCTCTAAACATGATGAGTTGTTGGAACAAGACCCCCAACTAACTCAACAAGCTGAAACTGAAAATACATAAGGAAATTTGAGTAGTCTAGTCCTCAGGAGATGAGGGCTCACCAAAAACCCAAAGGTTAACTTTGATAAGCTGACTACGAACGGAGCTGAACTTGAGAGCCGAATCCTATATCATGAAATGATACAACATAGAATGTGCGGTTAGTACGTGGAATGTACCGAGTATGCAGGGTAAGTAAAATAGCTTAAGTAAATAAAATCTTTTAAGGCAATGCATAATGTAACATAAACATCAAGAATCTGAGAATAGGGCTTGCATGCATTCTTTCTAAAATCATGATCTCATCATAACATAACATATCATCATAACAAATCATAACATAATCATTGACTCAAAACTGAAACCTGATATTTAATAGTAAAGCTGAACATTGAGTCAAAGCTGCTTTAGAACATGCTTACATATGTAAATCTTATGAGTAATGAATATGCATAGCTGAAATCATGAGGAACAATGGGAGACTCGTCTTTTAACTGACATACCATGATAGATCTTACATGGTCCCAAATATCACACTCAAGTGGGTAGAGCCGTCTAAAGCCTTGCCAAGGCTAGGGACGATACCATGATATTGATATTAAGCTCATGCGACAAAAGGGTCGGGGATAGCTCACAAGGGAGGTCCCGAAGTCATAATATATAAACCTATTCTGGCGCGTAGTTCTGAGGCATAAGGTGATCGACACTTAGCCTGTTCGGTGCTAGACACTACTCCCAAAAACATGCATATGATCTACATCATTTTTCAATGAAGCTCAACATCGTCTATAGATGAATCTCATAAATCAAATACATCTCAAAGCTGAAATCATGCATATGAGAAGCTTTAACTCAAATCATACCACAAGCTGAAAATATAAGTGGGAGTCTTCGCTCCAAAACCATGTGGTAAGCTTAATTCGGGAAATCATCTATCGTATTTAAACATGTGGGCATTTCCCAAAGCTTTATCATACTTGAAAATAATTAATTCATATCGAAAATATGATTATAAACATGGGTAGCTTTGAAACATACTTTTCATCATAATATCTCATCATCATTATGCATTCATCACACATCTCATCTTTCATGAACTTTTCAACAATGGACTTTTTAATTCATAAAGCTAGAAACATGATTTTTAATTGAAAACATGATAAAACTTACCCATGCTTCATAATTCAATAATAGAAACGTAATTAAATCATACCCATGTAAAGAATTAGGAACTTCATGCATTGTGTTAAAACCTCATAGAGTAGTCATAGAACATTCATGATTTAGAGAGGGATTGGGCATGGGTATGAAAGAAATCACCCATTCATAACCCTACATACCTGTTGGTAGCTGATTCTTACACTTCTTTAGATGCCCAATAGGAAATTGAAGAGAACTTGATGAATGCTAGGCTTGATCACCCTCTCTAGTCTTCTACCTTGCATGCGTGAATGAGTAAGGCCTAAAATGATCTTAACCCCTTTAAAAGTCACTATTTGTAACTCAAAACGATGTAGTTTAGGCCTTAGAAGCTTAGGAATTACAGAAAAGCCCCTACTAAACTCGCAGAAAATAACTGATAGGTGGTCCCAACAAGGGACCTAATGATTCGTATCAAGGGTCATGACTCATGGATTAGCTCGTGAAGTACACTGCTGACAGGTCTTCTTGGCTCATGATGGACGACTTAACGACTCGTGACCTGGTGACCATGACTCTGGTCACCATCCTGATGTACAATGCCTTGGCCTCAACAAAATTATTCCATGTTGCTCACGACCCTCTACATGATTCGTGGTGACTGACCACGGCATATAGGGTCCTTCCGTCGAGTGCACTGCCTCTCCTCATCTCTTTTCCTTAATCTTCCACCCCACGACTGACCTAACAATTCATGGGGTATGACCACAAGTCGTGGTCAGTCCGTGGGATCCCCTTTCTTAGATTTTTCAAACTCCTCGCCTGGACTCCCCACGAGTCACATCACGACTTGTGGGCTGCTCTCACGGGTCTCCTCATGACTCATTTTGTGCCTGGTGCCAGATTTTTTATTTTTCTCCGCTTTAACTCCCAGGTGATCTTGGGCAGATTTATATGCCCAAGTGATACTCAAACGTATCATTTTTACCTTGTTTGTTGTGCAATGTGTATATAATATCATGTAATCAGTAATAAAATGCGAATTTATACTAACCAACATGATTAGCATTTGTTTTGCAGGTAAATGTGATTTTTAGGAGCTAAAATGCATGTTGGAACTATATCGGAGTTGGACTTGGATGCGAGCGTGGAAAAGACATTGGAATGCACATTTTATAGGGGCTCCGCGATGGAGCCGTGCCACGCTACCATCGCGGTAGCACACTGCCTGAACAGGAATTAAAATGGCAAATTCCAGTGTGCCATCGCGTCAGCTCCGTGGCACGGAGAGAGGCCTCCGCGTTGGCCTCCGTGCCACGTTGAGGCTAATTTACCGGACCCTGAAATTCCAGTGAAGGTCCGCGTCCACGCCGTGTCACGGAGGCAGTGCTCCGCGTTGGCCTCCGCGACACGTTGCTTGTTATTCCGGGAAAAATTTCCCACTAGTATAAATAGCACACTTAGGTTTATTTTAAGCAGTTTTTAGTTTTTAGACTGAGTTCAGAAGTGGAGAGCAAGGACGTGGGTTAGGAGTAGTTGAGGAACGAAAAAGCTAAGGGATTTCTTCTCTTCTTTTCTTCTTTCTATCAATTGTACGTATGATTTACACTCATTTTAGGATGATCAATCCACAAATGAGTGGCTAATTCTCTTCCTTGCTGAGGTTTTGACACTTGTAATGAATTTTGATTATAATTGATATGGTTTTCTTCTTCTTCTTCCATGTTGTTCTATTAATTCTTGTTCTTACTGCATTAGTGCTTGGCCAACATTAATGTACATCTAAAAAGTCCAATTTCACTCGAGAGAGCAAGAAATTGGAAAGCTGTGAATTAATAGGGTATTGTTCTTAACTTGATTTGGGAAAATTGGGTTTTGATGTGCTTTCCTGATAGAAATATACTTGAAAGCCGTATTAGTCAATTTAGGAACCGGAATTGTATTGCTAGGTCATAAATTGCATTTGATCACAGAAATGTAGACGAATGGTTTACGATTCTTAAGTGAAATTAAATATGAGAGTTTTAATTTCTAGGCGAATGTTCTTGGCTAGCAACATGAAGAAGAGATTAACCAAATTATCATGATTATCAAGTTCATTACTTGTTCTTAACCTTGGCATGTTCATATCCACTATCTAAATTCACAATAAATAGTTGTTATTAATTTTAGTATATATAGTTTAGAAACAAAAACTCAAGTAACTGTTGGTTACATTGTTGTTAGCATAATTAGAAGTGAAATAGGAATATAGTAAACTAGGCAACTTTACATATCTTGAGCCTCCTTGGATCGATACTTGGCTACTTAGCCACTTTATTACTTGTTTGACCGCGTGCACTTGCATGTCGGTTTTTAACCCCTAACGAACCACCGAACAAGTTTTTGGCGCCGTTGCCGGGGAGGCTAGGCAATTTGTGAAATTGTGTTTAGTGTAAATTTACTGTATTTTTATTTTTATTTTCTTAAGTGTTAACAACTTGGTCTTAGCCTGTATTTTGCAGATTTTGTTTCTGTGAACACTGGCAAGGGACAAAGAGCTGGTGGAATCTCACTTAGAGCCTGAACGTGAATTTCATAGTCAACGCAGAGAAGCTCTACGAAAGAAGCTGCAGTTGTTCCGACAATCTATTATGGAGCAACAAAATCCACCAGTTGTGCGGGCAGTGTTAGTGCCCGATGAAGCAGCAGCAAGGCCGGTTCGCGAGGTGGCAATCCCACACGCTAATAATGTACATTCTAGCATCCGCAAACCAGAGCCTGGAGGGAGGTTTGAATTAAAGCAGAATATGGTGCAACTCTTGCACATAAGCGAGCAGTTTACCGGTCTCCCTCATGAAGATCCACACAACATCTCCAAAACTTTTTGGAGATAAGTGACACTTATATACCCGCTGGAGTGTCACCTAATTATGTTCGGCTCACCTTATTTCCATTTTCCTTACTTGGTGAAGCCAGGAGGTGGTTAAAAGCTGAACCACCCAATTCTATATCAACGTGGGATGATCTTGCACAGAAGTTTTTGATCAGATTTTTCCCTTCTGGTAAAACAGCCAGACTTAGAAGTCAAATTCTAAGTTTTAAACAGAGGGAGGGAGAAAATCTATATCAAGCCTGGGAAAGATTTAAATCCATGTTGCGGGACTGTCCTCATTATCATCAGTCCAATGAGGTGTTGGTACACACATTTATTGAGGGTTTGGGACCCCACACTAAAATTCTGTTAGATTCAGCAGCTGGAGGGCAAGCACTGGAAAAGACTTACGAGGAGCTGTACACTTTGCTCAACCGAATTTCACAAGGCAATCCAGAATGGAATGCAGATTCTTCAAGAGGTGGAGCAAGGAAAGCAGCGGGAGTGCTTGAAGTGGATGGATTTACAGCTATCGCTGCACAGATAGCTGCTTTGCAAAATCAGTTAAATAATCACTTCAGCAATATGAACTTGAACCAGCCTTCAGCTTCGGTCAATGCTGTCCAACAGATGTGGTGTGAAGTGTGTGGTAGTAGTGAGCATTCAGCTGAATGCTGTGGTGCAAATCCTGATTCTGTTAACTTTGTGGGCAATGCACAGAGAAATCAGCAGCAGTTTGGTAGTGGCTACAACTCAAATTGGAGGAACCATCCGAATTTTTCGTGGGGTAGCAACAACCAACAAGGCCAAAGTTCTGGTCAGGGTATGCAGAGAAATCAAGGAGGGCAACAAAATTATCAAGCTCAATTCAGAAATCACAATGCCCCTCCTCCACCACCATCACCGACCATTGAGGAGATGTTCAAGACTATGATCGCTAATCAGGCACAATTGCAGGCTGACTATGTTAAATTGGCAGCCGAAGTGAAGAACAATCAGTTGGCGACCAAGGCTCTTGAATATCAGTTTGGGCAATTTGCTAGTGCCCAAAATACTAGACCCAGAGGAGTACTACCTAGCGACATGGATCCTAATACGAAGCAGGTTAATGCAGTGACCACGAGGAGTGGTTTACAGTTGAAGGAGGTGGAACCGGAAAGACCGCCTCAAAAATCAGGAGCAGCAGATGTTGAGGGAGAGCAAATCTCAGATAAGGGGAAGACTAAAGAAGCAGAATCAGAAAGGCCTCCACCCCCGTTCCCTCAACGACTTAAGAAACACAAGGAGGAGGCGTGTTTCCAGAAATTCATGGAGGTACTTAAACAGGTACATGTTAACTTACCTCTTGTTGATGTCTTGCAGGGAGTGCCAAAATATGCGAAATATATTAAAGACATCGTGGCTAACAAAAGTCGTTTGACTGAGTATGCCACGGTAGCTTTAACGGAGGAATGCACTTCCCGTATTCAGAATAGGTTGCCCACAAAACTGAAAGACCCTGGAAGTTTTACTATCCAGCTTACGATTAGGCAAAGTATCCGAGCTCGTGGATTATGCGACTTGGGGGCAAGCATAAATCTGATGCCATCTTCGGTATTCAGAAAGTTAGGTCTAGGGAGTCCTAGACCTACAACGGTAATCTTGCAGCTAGCAGACAGGTCTTTAGCTAAGCCGGATGGCATTGTTGAGGATGTGTTAGTGCAGGTAGGCTCCCTCATTTTTCCGGTCGATTTTATTATTCTGGATTCTAAACTAGATGCTGAAGTCCCATTTATTTTGGGACGACCCTTTTTGGCAACCGGAAAAGCATTAATTGATGTAGCTGCGGGTCAACTTACAATGCGAGCACATGACAAGGTAGAGGTGTTTGATGTGCTAAAAGCCATGAAGCTGCCGGCTATACATGAGGAGCTTTCGAAAATCAGTGTGGTTGAACACGGAGAAAGTAGGCAGGTTGTTGAATCTCAAGACCCATTGGAAAGAGCGTTGACGCATTCTGATCATTTTGGGGATAGAGAAGCTTGTGGAATGGTTCAATTGTTGGATGGAGCACCTAATCATCCGAGGAGACAGGAATTTCAGTCATTGATGAGATCACTAGAGCCGTTGCCGAAACCGTCTGTTGAGGAGGCACCGAAATTGGAGCTGAAAGAATTGCCTCCCCATTTAAAATATATCTTTTTGGGGGAGGGAGAGACGTTACCAGTTATCATCTCTGCAGACTTGACAGAGGAACAGGAAAAGGCAGCTTTGGGGGTCTTAAGGAAGAGGAAGAAAGCAATGGGTTGGCAAATGTCTGACATTCAGGGTATAAATCCAGCTTTCTGCACACACAGGATATTCATGGAGACAGGAGCTAAGCCAACTGTTCAGCCGCAGAGGAGACTTAATCCAGCAATGAAAGATGTGGTAAGGAAGGAAATAATCAAGTGGCTTGATGCAGGTGTAGTCTACCCAATTTCAGACAGTGAGTGGGTCAGTCCCGTTCAATGTGTTCCTAAGAAAGGGGGGATGACTGTAATCACTAATGAGAAAAATGAGTTGATCCCTACACGAACCGTCACAGGCTGGCTTATTTGTATGGACTACAGAAAACTAAATGAAGCCACGAGGAAAGACCATTACCCCATTCCTTTTATTGACCAAATACTTGATAGATTGGAAGGGCAGGAGTATTATTGCTTCCTTGATGGGTACTATGGCTATAACCAAATAGCCATCGCTCCTGAGGATCAAGAGAAGACGACTTTCACCTGTCCTTATGGGACATATGCTTTCAGGCGGATGCCGTTTGGGTTATGCAACGCACCCGCCACATTCTAGAGATGCATGATGGCTATTTTCCATGACATGGTTGAGGATTTTGTTGAGGTATTTATGGATGATTTTTCTGTTTTCGGTAATCCGTTTGCTACATGTCTGCAGAATCTTGACAGGGTGCTGGCTCGATGTGAAGAATCCAACCTTGTGTTAAACTGGGAGAAATGCCACTTCTTAGTGAAGGAGGGGATTTTCCTGGGCCACAAAGTGTCTAAAAAGGGGTTGGAAGTCGATCGTGCTAAAATCGAGGTTATTGAGAAATTGCCACCACCAGTATCAGTGAAAGGTGTACGCAGTTTTCTGGGACATGCAGGATTCTACAGACGGTTCACTAAAAACTTTTCCAACATTTCTAGACCGCTATGCAGACTGCTAGAAAAGGAGGTCAAGTTTGAGTTGAACGATGAATGTGTTGTAGCATTTGAAAAGTTGAAGCAGAAATTGATAGAAGCACCCATACTTACCTCTCCTGATTGGGAACAACAATTTGAGCTGATGTGTGATGCCAGTGATGTGGCTGTGGGAGCTGTATTGGGACAAAGGAAGAATAGAATTTTTCATTCTATTTATTATGCAAGCAAGACACTGAATACGGCCCAGAGCAATTACACAGTAACAGAAAAGGAAATGCTAGCTCTGGTGTTTGCATTTGACAAGTTCCGGTCTTATTTGGTGGGTTCGAAAGTGGTGGTGTACACTGATCATGCAGCTATTCGGTACCTATTCAACAAGAAAGATGCTAATCCCAGATTGATTAGATGGATCTTATTACTATAGGAGTTTGACCTTGAGATTAGAGACAGAAAAGGGAGTGAAAATCAAGTAGCAGATCACCTATCACGACTGGAAAGTCGGTCGCATATGATGGAAAGTGATGACATTAATGAGGACTTCCCAGATGAGCAACTCTTGGCAGTGGGAGAAGCTGAAGTTCCCTGGTATGCTGACATAGTCAACTTGCTAGTGAGCGGAGTTTACCCACCTGAAACAACAGACCAGTAAAGAAGGAAATTGAGGCATGACAACCGACATTATGTATGGGATGAGCCATATTTGTTCAAGCAGGGACCAGACCAGGTGATGAGAAGATGCATCCCAGAGAGTCAGATAGCAGAAGTGTTAAGGGGCTACCATTCTTCGTTGTATGGAGGGCATCACGGAGGTGAGAGAACAGCACACAAGGTTCTTCAGTCAGGTTTCTTTTGGCCAACACTGTTCAGAGATTCTATGGCGTATGTCAAAATGTGTGATAGATGTCAGCGGACAGGATCAATTGGCAGAAGACAAGAGATGCCTTTGCAGAACATACTGGAAGTTGAGCCCTTCGATATATGGGGCATTGATTTCATGGGCCCATTCCCACCGTCATTTGGTAATCGTTACATCTTGGTAGCTGTAGATTATGTATCAAAATGGGTGGAAGCAATAGCTTGCCCCAGGAATGATAACAAGGTAGTAACAAAGTTTGTGAAAAACCACATTCTCACAAGGTTTGGGACACCCCGAGCAATTATCAGTGACGGAGGGGCTCATTTTGTCAATGCAAGTTTCAAGAAATTACTGGCTAAGTATGGGGTGCGCCATAAAGTTGCCACAACATATCACCCACAAACTAGTGGGCAAGTAGAGGTGTCAAATAGGGAGGTAAAACAGATTCTTCAGAAAACGGTGAACACACAACGGAATGATTGGTCTGGTAAACTTGATGATGCGTTGTGGGCCTACCGAACTGCTTATAAGACACCGATTGGAACGTCACCATACTGATTGGTCTATGGCAAAGCATGTCATCTCCCGGTTGAACTTGAGCATCGAGCTTTCTGGGCTGTCAGAAAGCTAAATATGGACTCAGAGCTAGCGGGTAAAAAGAGACTGATGCAGCTCAGCGAACTTGATGAATTTCGCTGGCATGCCTATGAGAGTGCGAAGTACTACAAGGAAAGAACCAAAAGATGGCATGACAAGCATGTGGTGCATCGCATTTTCGAACCAGGACAGAAAGTTTTGCTTTTTAATTCAAGATTGAAATTGTTTCCTGGTAAGCTGAGGTCTAAATGGTCTGGACCGTTTGAATTGGTGAGAATGACCCCTCACGGGGCGGTAGAACTATGGAAAGAAGATAGGAGTGCTACGTTCTTGGTAAATGGGCAGAGATGCAAGCACTACTGGGGGATGACCATGATCGGGACAAATCATCCATCACCCTAGTAGACAAGTGATCATAAAGGACGTCGAGCCACGACGGTAAACCAGGCGCTGCACGGGAGGCAACCCGTGAGAAAAATATTTTATTTTTCTTTTTTTTTGCACAGTGTAGTTAATTTTTATCTTTATTTTTGCTTTTATTTTTTATTTCCAATTTTTATTTTTCTTTTTCTTTTCTTGATTAGGTTTAGATTTTCATTTTAGTTAGTATTTTTATTTTAGTTAGGGAAATCTATTAATCTGACCAATTTTTGTTTAGTGAGGTGATTTTCAGTTATAACGGAGGAAATATACATGGAATCGAGAAAATGAGGCAAGGTATGAAAAATTAAATTAATTGAAGAAACAGTGCACTGGCGCGTTGGTGCCGTGTCACGGAGGTAGGGCTCCGCGTTACCCTCTGTGACACGTTGAAGGCAAAATCCGAATTTTTCAAAATTCCAGTAAGCCAACGCGTTGGCTCCGTGTCACGGAGGTAGGGCTCCACGTACCCTCCGTGACACGTTGTCGTGTATTTGGTGGCGGGTCACACCGGGTTGCCGGGTGACCCGCGTGTTTTCTTAAATTAAAACCCCCGATTTCGCCCCATTTCTTCCCATTCCCTCTTCCCTTCGCGACCAAAACACCTATTTCCCCCTCCCCAAGCACCGTGCCACGTTCCTAGGCAAGGAATACGTCAAGTTTCTTCGGTTTCTCAATTCAAAGGTATGTTTTCATCGTCTATCTCAATTGTTTTTGCGATTTTAGTCAAATTTGGGCATGTGAGGTGAGATATATCACCCTAGGCAGAAATTAAACATGAATGTTGGATTATTTGTGATTGATATATGTTTGGATTGTTGTATTTAGCGTTTGAATTTATCGATTGCGTAAATAATTCGAATTTGATTATAGAATTGTATTCTAGGGCATGAGTTGTTGAATTTAACTTGAGTGACTTGATAAGTCGGCAAATTAGATGCCGGGGTGTGTTTGTAAATTGAGAGAAGTCGTGGTAAATATTGTGTAAATGTTAAAAGACGATAAATTCTCGAATTTTTTTTGGGGAAATGCAAAAAGTGTGTAAATTGGTTAGATTGTTTGGATTAGATTGTATATAGAATGTTTTTATCGTTGTTTTTATTTTGTTGTTGTTTTTGTTGCGAAGTGCGATGTGTGAATTGTTAGCGATAGTAGGATTGGGATTAGCTGTATGAAGTCTGAGTAGTACGCTAACCGTTATGCTGTCGAAAATTTTTGTGAATGCACTAAGCATGAAGTGTATAGTGTTGTATGTGGTGTAATTAGAGTTATCCTTGCCGTCATTTTGTAGAAGTAGCTAAGGCCTAAGTGTGGGGTAAAGGTTGTGTAACCCGACCTTAGCCGAAGTTAACAAGTTTTTAGCTTAACTTTGTGCTTGTTTGTGTAAATTGACAGGTACAATGGCGAGCAGACAAGATAAAGGCAAGGGTGCTTCTACCTCAGGCACCGGTAGGAAAAGGATGAGACTGGGCACCGCAGTCCCAGCTGCACCCGCTGTTCCGCGCGGCCAACGCCGCCAATACGGAACAAGATGGGTAACCGAGGAAGGAAAGAAATGGTATGGTAAGCATAAGGAGAACAAGTACTTCCCGGAAGAACATATTGCACGGGAACCACTTGCACAGGAGTTCCCACGCATTGTACAGAGAATTGAAGCAGCAGGGCTCAGCTTTATTTTTCAGGAGCCCAAGGAGTGCAACCTTCATTTGGTCTGGGAATTTTATGCAAACTGGAACCCGGCCATCAGAAGCCACACAGTGAAAATCAGAGGGCAGATTGTCACTCTGGAACCCCAGCAGCTGAATGCCATCGTTGGAGCGCGGGACACAGACGCCCACGTTCTCCGCCAGCTAAACATCACCCCACCGTACGCCGACATCAGACGTACGTTGTGTGGGGCTCGATCCACAGCCTGATGGAGTAGACATAAGGAGAGGGGTTACCACCAGACTCTGCCTTATTCGCAGATGAACAGGGAGGCCAGAATATGGCTGAAGATTATGTGTTCGTGTTTGATCTCGGGAGTTCATATGACGGATGTGACCCGGGACCGTGTCTGCTTGGTGTATGCCCTTATGAAAGGGCTTGAGATTAATGTTGGGGCGGTAATAATATCCTCCATGAAGAGAGCCAGACTGCACCAGGGCCACAGATACGGGTTTGGCGGACTCATCACCACCTTCCTCCGAGGCCTCGATGTCGAGGAAGAGGCCTTGGACTACATTCCGCAGTTGGAGCGGAGGGCCCTCGATGTGACAAAGACTAAGGCCCCCGACACTACACACGGACCAGTACTGACTTTGGGCGAGCGACATGCTCGGGACGATCAGTACATGGCCCGTATGTTTGGCATGCAGATGCTACAGCTACGGATTGGTGGGAGACCAGCCACCGAGGAAGAATTATGGCAGCTGGAGCTGGACTACCCCTTTGGCGAGAACGCCAGAGCCTTATGTCGGGTGGGACCAGCCTTCATGGAGCCTACTGATGATGATGTCCCTACTGATGAGGAGACACATCGTGAGGACTCCGATATGGAGTCCGATGACGACGATGGAGCTGATTCAGACATGGGCGACGAGGCCGCAGCACCGGATGAAGAAGTCGAATATTTCAACTAATCAGGGAGTTCCACCACCAGAATTTTTGTGTTGTATTTTTTGTGAACACTGGGGACAGTGTTCGATTTAAGTGTGGGGTGGGGAGTAGTTAGGTGCTGGGACTTAGGCTCTAATTTGCTGTATGTTTTTCCTTGGTTTGGATGAATGTTTGTGCTTTCCCTGTTATGAACTGTTTGGTGATGTATCTGTATATATTTGTTTTGTGGATAATGATGTGTGTTATGAAAAGTTATGGTTGCCAGTGTAAATAGTTTGTAAATATTTTTTTCTATCGAGATGATCGATATTTTTCAAATATTTTCGAGAATATTTTGCACTTGTAAATACTTTCTTTCTATCGAAATGATCGATGTGTTGCAAAATTTTTTGATTTTTAATTTTTGGGGTTTCTCGGAGTTTGTTTTCGGTTCTTTTACTGAGAATAGTCCCATTGAACCGATGTCATAGTTAGTGATCGTTCCCTATGATGGATGGATGACGACCGTCTTAAGGGAAATGTAGTCGGTAGGAGTAGGATTTTTATTTGTTTTTAGTTTTTCTTTGGTGGATTGCATCAATGAACTGTAGTTGCTTATGGTTGCTAAAATTTTGTTGCATGTGTAACTGATGTTCAAAATGTGAAAATGATTCGTTTGAAAGCATGCAATTTGATAAATATGTTGATTTACCTGGGCTATAGAATTTGATTCAGTATGATTGAGGCTTAATCTTGAATTCATGTAATTGACTAATTAAAGAGTCTCTGAATGCATCTTGATTCGAGCATGTGCATGAAGTGTGAAGTGAGGTATTGCTATACCATGTCATTGTGAATTGTCTAGAACTTGCCTGGTGTGTATACAAAACGAAATGAAGGAAGTGTAGTGTTGGAAAGGATGTAGGCATTTCTTTGTTTTAACCGATAGTTTCCATTTTTTCTTGTCAAATTCTACCTTTCTATGTGTTGTATACCCTAGTTAGCCCGTTGAGCCTTTAGCCGATTTCTTTCTTTCTTTTGTCCAAAATTGTATAAACTAAGCTTTATTCCTTCTTTTCATTAGCCTTAATGTCTATACGAAACTCTTAAGCGCTTACAAAGAAAAGAAAATGTTTCCCAAAGTGTTAAAGAGTGAAAAGAAAAAGAAAAGCAGAGTGAGGAAAGAAAAGATGATGTTGAAGAGGCACTTGTTATAATTAAATGATAGCGAGGGTACATGAAAACCATTTGTTTTGTGTCAAGTGTGTTTGATGAAATGGGCTGTATGAAAGTAAACCAGCATGAATGGGAGAAAAAGAGGAAAGAGAGGAACAATGTCCATAAGTCGATGGGAATGAGTTGAAAAGGCGCTTAAGGATGCTAGAGACTATCATTGGCTAATCCAATATATATATATACTAGATCCATAGCCCCGTTACAACCCATTAAAGTCCTACGTGATCCTATATTGCATTTCTTTATATTAGTGGAGTAATACACTAAGGGCAAGCCTATGGGTCATGACATGATGCATGTGAATTCTTTTGGGAGAGTGAGTGACATTAATTTTTATATGCCCCTACTTGAATGTTTGTGTGCTGCACGAACATAAAGGGGAAGATTCTCTTAAGTGTGAGGGCACATGCTTGATGAAAGATTGATTTTCGTGTCGGATTTCTTGATTAGCTGATTTGCATGAGTTTTCCGATATCAAGAAACAATTCTTAAAAGTCTAGGAAGTCTTGATGTATTAAAGGTCATTGCATTGTAAGACCAAGCATGTTTTCGGGATGATTTGCAAAAATTGAATACTCGGTATGACCGTAGCGTAAATTCTTGCACCATAGTGACGAAGGTTGGGATGTAATTTGCATGATTTGTGTATATGTTGTTCGAGGATGATCAAGGATTTAAGTGTGGGGTATGTGATCTTGGGCAGATTTATATGCCCAAGTGATACTCAAACGTATCATTTTTACCTTGTTTGTTGTGCAATGTGTATATAATATCATGTAATTAGTAATAAAATGCGAATTTATACTAACCAACATGATTAGCATTTGTTTTGCAGGTAAATGTGATTTTTAGGAGCTAAAATGCATGTTGGAACTATATTGGAGTTGGACTTGGATGCGAGCGTGGAAAAGACATTGGAATGCACATTTTATAGGGGCTCCGCGATGGAGCCGTGCCACGCTACCATCGCGGTAGCACACTGCCTGAATAGGAATTAAAATGGCAAATTCCAGTGTGCCATCGCGTCAGCTCTGTGGCACGGAGAGAGGCCTCCGCGTTGGCCTCCGTGCCACGTTGAGGCTAATTTACCGGACCCTGAAATTCCAGTGAAGGTCCGCGTCCACGCCGTGTCACGGAGGCAGTGCTCCGCGTTGGCCTCCGTGACACGTTGCTTGTTATTCCGGGAAAAATTTCCCACTAGTATAAATAGCACACTTAGGTTTATTTTAAGCAGTTTTTAGTTTTTAGACTGAGTTCAGAAGTGGAGAGCAAGGACGTGGGTTAGGAGCAGTTGAGGAACGAAAAAGCTAAGGGATTTCTTCTCTTCTTTTATTCTTTCTATCAATTGTACGTATGATTTACACTCATTTTAGGATGATCAATCCACAAATGAGTGGCTAATTCTCTTCCTTGCTGAGGTTTTGACACTTGTAATGAATTTTGATTATAATTGATATGGTTTTGTTCTTCTTCTTCCATGTTGTTCTATTAATTCTTGTTCTTACTGCATTAGTGCTTGGCCAACATTAATGTACATCTAAAAAGTCCAATTTCACTCGAGAGAGCAAGAAATTGGAAAGTTGTGAATTAATAGGGTATTGTTCTTAACTTGATTTGGGAAAATTGGGTTTTGATGTGCTTTCCTGATAGAAATATACTTGAATGCCGTATTAGTCAATTTAGGAATCGGAATTGTATTGCTAGGTCGTAAATTGCATTTGATCACAGAAATGTAGACGAATGGTTTACGATTCTTAAGTGAAATTAAATACGAGAGTTTTAATTTCTAGGCGAATGTTCTTGGCTAGCAACATGAAGAAGAGATTAACCAAATTATCATGATTATCAAGTTCATTACTTGTTCTTAACCTTGGCATGTTCATATCCACTGTCTAAATTCACAGTAAATAGTTGTTATTAATTTTAGTATATATAGTTTAGAAACAAAAACTCAAGTAACTGTTGGTTACATTGTTGTTAGCATAATTAGAAGTGAAATAGGAATATAGTAAACTAGGCAAATTTACATATCTTGAGCCTCCTTGGATCGATACTTGGCTACTTAGCCACTTTATTACTTGTTTGAACACGTGCACTTGCGTGTCGGTTTTTAACCCCTAACGAACCACCGAACACCAGGTCTGATCCTTAGGCTTCCAGGGTATAACAATATCTCTCCCTTGGGAACATTTATCATCGAGTGTTGGAATACATATAGAAAAGTAGAGAAATGCAATTATCATATTCTAATACTAATCTTTTGAACCGAAAACTTATAGCATGACTACCCCCAATTCAAAATTCAAAGTTGAATTGAATTCATGAATCATACCTACATCCATATACATAAAAGAAACTTGGAAACATGAACTGAACATGAAAAATAAATAGAGTTTTAGGTCAAAACTGATACCTCAAGATGGAACTGAGCCGGTAGAGAATAAATGTGGGTATATAGCCATCTTATCCGCTTCGTCTTCCTACATAGCTCCCTCATCATGTTGATTTCTCCATAATACTTTAACTGAAGCTACTTCCTTATTCCTTAGCCTTCGAACCTGACTATCCAGTATTTCTATTGGAACCTCCTCATAACTGAGGCTGTCTTTTACACCAACTCTGTCCACTGGGATAACTAGAGCTGGATCACCCAAACACTTACTTTAAGAGCGACACATGGAATACAAGATGCATAGAAGCTAATTCTGAGGGAAACTCCAACTCATAGGCCACCTTGCTAACATGTATCACTATCCTGTATGGGTCGACATAGCGAGGTCTAAGTTTTCCCTTCTTTCTGAACCTCATCACTCCCTTCATGGGAGACATATTAAGAAATACCCAATCATCGACCCCAAATTCTAATTCTCTCCTTCTCACATCAGCATAGGACTTTTGGTGACTCTGGGTAGTTTTCAACCTTTCCCTTATCAGCTGAACCTTCTCCATAGCCTTGTGAACTGAATTTGGTCCTATCATCACCACTTCGCCAACCCCAATCCATCCAATGGGCAACCTACACCTCTGACATAGAGAGCCTTTAGTGGTGCCATCTGGATACTAGAATGATAGATGTTATTGTATGCAAACTCGATAAGAGGCAAATGCTCACCCCAGCTACCTTTGAAGTCGATCACGCATGCTATCAACATGTCCTTGAGGGTCTGGATTGTTCGCTCCGCTTGACCATCCGTTTTCTGGTGAAACACTATGCTGAGCTTAACCTGAGTACCCAATCCTTTTTGAAACAATTTCCAAAACTAAGAGGTAAATTGAGTACCTCTATTTGAAATGATAGATAAGGGAACTCCATGCAATCGGATTAGCTCCTGAATGTATAATTTGGCGTAATCCTCCATCGAATTTGTGGTCTTAATTGGTGGAAAATGTGCAGCCTTGATCAACTTGTCTACCATAATCCAAATGGAGTCATATTGACAACGAGTATGAGGTAAACCTGTTATGAAGTCCATATTGATTTCTTTCCACTTCCAAGTAGGAATACTGATAACCTGAAGCAAGCCTCCTGGCCTCTAATGCTCAACCTTTACTTACTGACAGTTTGGGCACTTATCCTTCTTCATGCCATTCCACCAATAGATTACCCGTAAGTCAGTTTACATCTTGGTGGCACCTGGGTGGATAGAATACCTGGATCCAGGAGCCTCGTGCAACATCCGACTCCTCAAATCATCAGCATCCGAAACACATAGGCGACCCTAATATCGAAGCACACCATCTCCCCCTTGGGAGAAGACCTCAACCTTCTGATTCTGAACAGCTTCCTTTAACTTCACCAAGATCGGGTCCTCATCTTTCCTAGCTTTTACATCAGTCACCAAGGACGGTTCTGATCCATTTTAAACCACAACACCGCCGTCGATTGAGTCAACCAACCTAACTCCCAACCTTGCGAGTCGATGCACATCTTTCAGCAGTTCCTTCTTACTCTTATCCACATGAGGCACACTCTCCATCGAGAGTCTACTAAGGGCATCCCTGGATGGTAAAACACACTCATATCATAGTCCTTGAGTAGCTCCAACCACCTCCTTTGTCGTAGATTGAGGTCCTTCTGCTTGAACACATATTGTAAGCTCTTGTGGTCCGTAAACACATCCACTTGAACCCCATACAAATAATGTCACCATACCTTCAAGGTGAATACATCGCGGCCAATTCTAGATCATGGGTTGGGTAATTCTTCTCGTGGACTTTTAGCTGTCTAGAGGCATATGTTATAACCTTCCCGTACTGCATCAATGCACACCCAAGTATGATCCTTGAAGTGTCACAATACACCACGAACCCATCAATACCCTCTGGTAGAGTTAACACCAGTGCTGAAGTAAGTCGATTCTTCAACTCTTGGAAGCTCTTCTCACAATCCTATTACCATTGGAATTTCACCTTCTTCTAAGTCAATCTGGTAAAAGGTGCTGCAATTGATGAGAAACCTTCCACGAACCTTCGATAGTAGCTAGCTAAACCCAAGAAGCTCCGAATATCTGAAGGATTCACCGATCTAGGCCAATTCTTCACCGGTTCTATTTTCTGAGAATCCACCTTTATATCCTCACTTGATACCACATGGACCAAAAATGCTATAGAGTTCAACCAAAACTCCACTTGTTAAATTTGGCATATAATTGTCATTCCTTGAGAGTCTGTAGCACCATCCTAAAATGAGTGGCATGATCCTCCTCACTTCAAGAGTATATGAATATGTCATCAATGAGCAAAATCATGAACATATTCAAGTATGGCTTGAAAACCCTGTTCATCAGGTCCATAAAAGTTGTAGGAGCATTCGTTAGTCCAAAAGACATAACTACAAACTCATAATGACCATACTGCATCCTGAAGGCTGTCTTCGGGATGTCACTCTCCCGAACTCTGAGCTGATAATACCAAGATCCGAGATCTATCTTTGAGAAACACTTGGAACCCTGAAGCGGGTCAAATAAATCATCAATCTTGGGTAAATGATACTTGTTCTTGACGGTGACTTTGTTCAATTGCTGATAATCAATACACATTCAAAGAGAACCATCTTTCTTTTGGACAAAGACAACTGGTGCACCCCATGGGGACTTGCTCGTTCTAATGAAACTCTTATCTAACAAGTCCTTCAACTCTTTTAGCTCAGATGGATCCATTCTGTAGGGAGGAATAGATATGGGATGCGTGTTGGGAAGAAGGTCAATACCAAAATTAATTTTCCACTTGGGAGGGATTCCCGGGAAATCATAGGGAAAGACTTCTAGATACTCATGTACTATTGGAATTGACTGAATAGTCGGTGTCTCAATTCAACATTCTTAACCCTAACTAGAAGGTACACACAACCTTTAGAAATCATATTTCTAGCCTTAAGGTAGGTAATGAAATGACCTACAGGCACAACTGAACTATCCTTCCATTCTAAGACTGGCTCACCCGGAAATCTGAACTCTACTGCCCGAGTTCTACAATTAACTGAGGCATAACATGAAAATAGCCAATCCATGTCGAGGATAACATCAAAATCGGTCATGGCTAACTCTATCAAATTTGCTGAGGTAACTTTCTAAAGGACTGAGATCGGGAAATCTCTATATACCCGTCTAGTTATAACTGAGTCACCTACTAGAGTAGAAACTGAGAAAGGTTCTAACAACACTTGGGGAATGACTCTGAAGCTACTGGCCACATAAGGTGTCACAAAACACAGGGTAGCCCCCGGATCTAGCAAAGCATAAATATCAAGATGGAAAACTCATAATATACCAGTGACTACATCCGAGGAGGTCTCCTGCTCTTGGCGGGATGCTAAGGCATAGAATTTGTTCTGGCGCTAACTGTCAACTGTGCTATTAGAAGCCCCCCCTAATGTGTTGAGCGTGCGGGAGGGGCTGCTGTAGTAGAAACTAGGCCTCAGACCCCATCCTAATCCTGTCTCGCAGCTGGCAATCTCTGAGCATATGTACAGGCTTCCCACACCAAAAATAAGCAGTTGTACCTGCTAAGCACTGGCCCGTGCGCCCCCGACCACATCTGCGCAAGCTGGGACATTCGAATCTGTGGGTCTGCTGCTTTGACCCTTGAGCCTGATGTTCGCCCCCTCTGATCATGCCTTGGTCTGGATGGCACACTCAATGCCGAAGATACTGGGGCTGATGATATGTGGTGGGTCTGGTGTAGGCACCCACCTCCTGACCTCGGCTGTGAGAATCGGTGGTCATCAGTCCTGGACCTCTTGGCCTCCCTCTCTCTTAGATGTGCCACCTCCATCTGCTGGGTGTACAAGACTATCCAAGGGAAGTCCATGTCCTGGTGAAGCATAGCGGTCCTACAATCCTTATCCAAATGGCCCGCTACACCATGGACGAATCTACTCACCTGCGCCCTCTGATCAACAACTAACTCTGGGGAATACTTTGATAGGCGAGTGAACTCAAGGCATACTCCTGCACCGTCTTCTTCCCTCGCTTCAGATTTATGAACTCAGCTGCCTTCAGCTCCCTCATCTCACGAGGGAAGAACTAATCTAAGAATGCAACATGGAACTCTTCACAAGTGACCAGGCCTGCCCCATCGACCCTGCTATCTTACCATTGGCGAAAACAGATATGCGCGACCCGTTTCAATTAATACGAGGCCAATTCTACGCACTCCATGCCATTCAGCCCTATTATTTGAGTGATCTTCATAATCTCATATAGGAATTCATGTGGGTCCTCATCTACTTTTGACCCCAAGAACTCTGGCGGGTTCATTCTCAAGAAGTCCTTGACTCGAACCACCACTGCATTGCCATTTTCCTAAACATGCGCAATCGCCTGCTGATTGACTTGAAGCATCATGGCCTGCGCGAGCATCTGAATAGCATCCCAAAACTCAGCATGGGAAACTGGCTCTGGTGCTTGGTGCTCCTGAACTGGTGGGGCCTGCTGGTGCCCGTTCCCATTGCCATCCTCGTGGCCTTCTCTATTCCTATTCCTTCAACCATTAATTCTTCGAGGAGCCATGATTCTGCAATCGCAAATAGCACGAATTAGAAGGATAGGGAGACATTTCATCGCATGACATAGATCACAAAAGAAGGGAACATTTCCTAAACATTTTGTATCCTCTTCGTCATAAGTGTGGCGTGTTTCACACCTATGAAAAAGAATCTACTTAACACGGCTTTCAGACATCCTAGGACACTTCAAACCTATGGCTCTGATACCAAGTTTGTCACGACCCAAATGGAGGCCTAAATTCCAACACGGGACAAGGAGCCCTGAGAGACCCCAAGTCGGCCCATGGCATAAGCATACATCTAACTCGATCAATGAAACTGAACAATCAACAATATAATCATAGCAGAAGTCTAAACTTAAACATAACATCATAATACACAATCTGAAGATGAATACAACCATATGTCTGAAAAGCCTCTAAACATGACGAGTTGTTGGGAAAAGACTCCCAACTAACTCAACAAGCTGAAACTAAAAATACATAAGGAAATTTGAGTAGTCTAGTCCTCGGGAGATAAGGACTCACTAACAACACAAAGGCTAACTTTGATAAGCTGACTATGAATGGGGCTGAACTTGAGAGCCGGATCCTGTATCATGAAATAATACATAATAGAGTATGCGGTTAGTACGTGGAATGTACCGAGTATCTAGGGTAAGTAAAATCGCTTAAGTAAATAAAATGATTTAAGGCAATGCATAATGTAACATAAATATCAAGAATATGAGAGTAGGGCTTGCATGCATTCTTTCTAAAATCACGATCTCATCATAACATAACATAGCATCATAACATATCATAACATAATCGATTGACTCAATGTTAAGACATAATATTTATAAGTAAAGATGAAATTGAGTCAAACTTGCTTTAGAACATACATCCATGTGTAAATCGCATGAGTAATGAACATGCATAACTGAAATCATTCCACGTTGCGCTGTAGTAGCCAGTTCAAGGAAGTGAAACTAAGACAGGAAACTTCCCCCTTTTTTACTTTTAAGTAAGTAAGACCCTGCCCTCTTCCATAAGCAATGAACATGCTAATTGAAATCATGAGGAACAATGGGAGACTCATCTATTAACCAACATACCATGATAGAGCTTACGTGGTCACAACTATCACACTCAAGTGGCTAGAGTCGTCCAAAGCCTTGCCAGGGTCAGGGAAGATACCATGATATATATATCAAGCTCATGGGTGAAAAGGGCAAGGGATAGCTCACAAGGGAGATCCCGAAGTCATAATGTATAAACCTACATTGGGGCATAGTTCTAAGGCATAAGGTGATCGACCCTCAGCCTGCTTGGTGCTAGACACTACTCCCAAAAATATGCATATGCTCTACATCATTTTTCAATGAAGCTCAACATAGTCTATAGATGAATCTCATAAATCAAATACATCTCAAAGCTAAAATCATGCATATGAGAAGCTTTAACTCAAATCATACCACAAGCTGAAAATATAAGTGGGAGTCTTCTCTCCAAAACCATGTGGTAAGCTTAATTTGGGAAATCATCAATCGTATTTAAACAAGTGGGCATTGCCCAAAGCTTTATCATACCTTAAAATAATCAATTCATATCGAAAATATGATTATAAACATGGATAACTTGGAAACATAATTTTCATCATAATATCTCATCATTATCATGCATTCATCACACATCTCATCTTTCATGAACTTTTCACCAATGGAATTTTTAATTCATTAAACTAGAAACATGATTTTTAATTGAAAACGTGATAAAACTTGCCCATGCTTCTTAATTCAATAATAGAAGTGATCTTGGGCAGATTTATATGCCCAAGTGATACTCAAACGTATCATTTTTACCTTGTTTGTTGTGCAATGTGTATATAATATCATGTATTTGGTAATAAAATGCGAATTTATACTAACCAACATGATTAGCATTTGTTTTGCAGGATAATGTGATTTTTAAGAGCTAAAATGCGTGTTGGAACTATGTCGGAGTTGGACTTGGATGCGAGCGTGGAAAAGACCTCGGATGGCATATTTTGCAGTGGCTCCGCGATGGTGCCGTGCCACGCTGCCATCGCGGTAGCACACTGCCTGGGTAGAAATAAAAGTGGCAATTTCCAGTGTGCCTGCGCGTCAGCTCCGTGGCACGGAGACAGGCCTCCGCGATGGCCTCCGTGCCACGTTGAGGCTAATTATCCGGACCATGCAATTTCCAGAGAGGGTCCGCGTCCACGCCGTGTCACGGAGGCAGTGCTCCGCGTTGGCCTCCGTGACACGTTGCTTGTTATTCCGGGAAAAATTTCCCACTAGTATAAATAGCACACTTAGGTTATTTTTAAAGGGGAGTTTTTTAGTTTTAGTTTTTTTTAGCCTGAGTTCAGAAGTGGGAGCAGGAACGTGGTTTTGTGGCAGTTGAAGAATAGAAAAGATAAGAGTTTTCTTCTCTTCCCTTCTTCTTTCCTTCAATTGTATGCATGATTCACACTCATTCTAGGATGATTAATCCAAGAATGAGTGGCTAATTCCTCTCTTGCTGAGGTTTTGAACTTGTGAAATGAATGTTGGTAATAATTGATATGGTTTCTTCTTCTTCTTGCATGTTGTTCTATTAATTCTTGTGCTTATTACATTCTTGATTGGCCACCATTAATGTATATCTAAAAAGTCCAATTTCACTCGAGAGAGCATGAAATTGGAAAGTTGTGAATTAATAGGGTATTGTTCTTAACTTGATTTGGGAAAATTGGGTTTTGATGTGCTTTCTTGATAGAAATATACTTGAAAGCCGTATTAGTCAATTTAGGAACCGAAATTGTAGTGTAGGTCATAAATTGCATTTGATCACAGAAATGTAGACGAATGGTTTATGAATCTAAAGTGAAATTAAATATGGAAGTTTTAATTTCTAGGCAAACGTTCTTGGCTAGCAATATGAAGAAGAAGATGACCAAATTATCATGATTATCAAGTTCATTACTCGTTCTTAACCTTGGCATGTGCATATCCATTGTCTAAACTCAACGTAAATAGTAGTTATTAATTTTAGTAGATAATTAGTTTAGAAACAAAACTCACTAAAATCTTGGTTGGATTGTTGTTAACATAGTTAGAAAGAGAATAGAGATATAGTAAACTAGGCAGTTTTGCATATCTAGAGCAGCCTCCTTTGATCCATACTTGGCTACTTAGCCACTTTATTACTTGTTTGACCACGTACACTTGCGTGTCGGTGTATAATATATATCGAGCAGCAGACTGCGAACGAGTTTTTGGCGCCGTTGCCGGGGAGGCTAGGCGATTTGTAAAATTTTGTTTAGTGTAAATTTACTGTATTTGTATTTTTATTTTCTTAAGTGTTAACAACTTGGTCTTAGCCTGTATTTTGCAGATTTTTATTTCTGTGAACACTGGCAAGGGACAAGGAGCTGGTGGAATCTTACTTAGAGCCAGAACGTGAATTGCATAGTCAACGTAGAGAAGCTCTTCGGAAGAAGTTGCAGTTGCTGAAACAGTCTATAATGGAGCAACCCAATCCACCAGTTGTGCGGGTAGTGTTAGTGCCCGAGGAAGTAGCAGCCAGGCCGGTTCGCGAGGTGGCAATCCCACACGCTAATAATGTACATTCCAGCATCCGCAAACCAGAGCCTGGGGGGAGATTTGAGTTAAAGCAAAATATGGTGCAACTTTTGCACACTAGCGGGCAGTTTACCGGTCTCCCTCACGAAGATCCGCAACAACATCTCCAAAACTTTTTGGAGATAAGTGATACTTACATCCCCGCTGGAGTGTCACCTGATTATTTTCGGCTCACGTTATTTCCATTTTCCTTACTTGGTGAAGCCAAGAGGTGGTTAAAAGTTGAACCACCCAACTCTATATCAACGTGGGAGGATCTTGCAAAGAAGTTCTTGATCAGATTTTTCCCTTCAGGTAAAACAGCTAAACTTAGAAGTCAGATTCTAAGTTTTAAACAGAGGGAAGGAGAAAATCTTTATCAAGCCTGGGAAAGATTCAAGTCCATGTTGCGGGACTGTCCTCATCATCATCAGTCAAATGAGGTGTTGGTCCACACTTTTATTGAGGGTTTGGAACCCCACACTAAAATTTTGTTAGACTCAGCAGCTGGAGGGCAAGCGCTGGAGAAGACTTATGAGGAGCTGTACACTTTGCTCAACCGAATTTCACAAGGCAATCCGTAATGGAATGCAGATTCTTCAAGAGGTGGAGCAAGGAAAGCAGCGGGAGTGCTTGAAGTGGATGGATTCACAGCTATCGCTGCACAGATAGCTGCTTTGCAAAATCAGTTAAACACTCACTTCAGCAATATGAATTTGAACCAGCCGTCAGCCTCAGTTAATGCAGTCCAACAGATGTGGTGTGAAGTATGTGGTAGTAGTGAGCATTCAGCTGAATGCTGTGGTGCAAATCCTGATTCTGTCAACTTTTTGGGCAATGCACAGAGGAATCAACAGCAGTTTGGTGGTGGCTACAACTCGAATTGGAGGAATCATCCAAATTTTTCGTGGGGTAGCAACAATCAACAAGGCCAGGGTTCAGGGCAGGGTATGCACAGAAACCAAGGAGGGCAACAAGGCTATCAGAATCAGTTTAGAAATCACAATGCCCCTCCTCCACCACCATCACCGACTATTGAGGAAATGTTCAAGACCATGATTGCCAACCAGGCACAATTGCAGGCTGACTATGTCAAACTGGCGGCCGAAGTAAAGAACAATCAATTGGCAACCAAGGCTCTTGAATATCAGTTTGGGCAATTTGCCAGTGCCCAAAATACTAGACCAAGGGGAGGACTACCTAGCGACACGGATCCCAATCCTAAGCAGGTAAATGCAGTGACCACGAGGAGTGGTTTACAATTAAAGGAGGTGGAACCGGAAAGACCGCCTCAGAAGTCAGGAGCAGCAGATGTTGAGGGAGAACAAACCTCAGATACGGGGAAGACCAAAGAAGCTGAACCAACAAGGCCTCCACCCCCGTTCCCTCAACGACTTAAGAAACACAAGGAGGAGGCGTGTTTCCAGAAATTAATGGAGGTACTTAAACAGGTACATGTTAACTTACCTCTTGTTGATGTCTTGCAGGGTGTGCCAAAATATGCAAAGTATATCAAAGACATCGTGGCCAACAAAAGTCGCTTGACCGAGTATGCCACGGTGGCTTTAACGGAGGAATGCACATCCCGTATTCAGAACAGGTTGCCCACTAAACTGAAGGATCCTGGAAGTTTTACTATCCAGCTGACGATTGGGCAAAGTATCCGAGCTCGTGGGTTATGCGACTTGGGGGCAAGTATAAATCTGATGCCATCTTCGGTATTCAGAAAGTTAGGGCTAGGGAGTCCTAGACCTACAACAGTGATCTTGCAGCTAGCAGACAGGTCTTTAGCTAAGCCGGATGGCATTGTGGAGGATGTGCTAGTGCAGGTAGGCTCCCTCATTTTTCCGGTAGATTTCATTGTTCTGGATTTTGAGCCAGATGCAGAAGTCCCATTTATTTTGGGACGACCATTTTTGGCAACCGGAAAGGCATTGATCGATGTAGCTGCGGGTCAGCTCACGATGCGAGCACACGACAAGGTTGAGGTGTTCGACGTGTACAAGGCACCTAAGCTCCCGACTATCTATAAGGAACTCTCGGTGATCAACGTGATTGATCATGGGAATGCAAATGGATTGAATGATTCCCGAGAGTTACTAGGTAGGCCACCAGACAAGGTTGAGAACTACTGGGGAGATGACCATGATCGGGTCAAATCGTCCATCTCCCTAGTAGAAAATTGAGCGTAAAGGCTGTCTAGCCGCGACGTTAAACCAGGCGCTGCACGGGAGGCGACCCGTGAAAAATATTTTTCTTTCTTTTTCCTTAGTGTAAAGTTTTTCTTTTCTTTTATTTTCTTTTCTTTTTCTTGACTAGGTTTAGATGTGCATTTTAATTAGTAATTTTTATTTTTTTTAGTAGGGAATCTAGTCATTTAACCAATTTTTGTTTAGTGAGGTGATTTTCAGGTATACCGGAGGAAAAATACGTGGAATCGAGAAAACGAGGCGAGGTATGAAAAATAAAATTTGATAGTGAAACAGAGCACTAGCGCGTTGGCACCGTGTCACAGAGGCAATGCTCCGCGTTGGCCTCCGTGACACGTTGAAGGAAAATCTGGAATTTTTTAAAATTCCAGTAAGCCAACGCGTTGGCTCCGTGTCACGGAGGAGGGCCTCCGCGTTACCCTCCGTGACACGTTGCCCTTATCCCAGTGCCGGGTCACACTGGGTTTCCGGGTGACCCGCGTGTTTTCTTAATAAAAACCCCCGATTTCGCCCCTATTTTCCCCATTCCCTCTTCCCTCCGCGACCAAACACCCATTCCCCTACCCCCAAGCTCCGTGCCACATTAAGAGGCAAGGAAAACGTCAAGTCTTTATCGATTCTTCAATTCCAAGGTATGTTTTCATCGTCTATCTCAAATTTTTGGCGATTTTTGTCGATTTTGAGCATGTGAGGTGAGATATATCACCCTAGGTAGAAATTAAACATGACGTGAATTATTTTGCGATTGATTGTGTTCGGATTATTGTAGTTGACGTGTGAACTTATCGATTGATTGAATAATTCATTGTTGATTGTCGAATTGAGTTCTAGGGCTTGGGGTTGTTGAATTTTAACTTGGGTAACTTGATAGTTTGACGAAATTGATGTCGGGGTGTGTTTATTATTTGAGATAAGTCGTGGTAAATAGTGTATAATTGGTGAAAGACGACTAATTCTCGATTTTTAGTGGGACATTGCGTAATATGTGAATTGGTTGAATTGCTTAGATTAGTGTATATAAATTGTTTGTATTGTTGTTTCTATTTTGTTGTTGTTATCGTTGCTAAGTGCTATGGGTGAATAGCTGTCGATAGTAGGATTGGGTTAGCTGTATGAAGTCTGAGTAGTTCGCTAGCCGTTATGCTGTCGAATTTTTGTGAACACACTAAGCAATATGTTTATAGTGATTGTGTTTGGGGTGTAAATAGATCTATCCTTGCTAACATGTTGTAAATATTGTTAAAGACTAAGTGTGGGGTAAATTTTGTTTAACCCGACCTTAGCCAAAACTAACAAGTTTTTACCTTAACGTTGTGCTTGTCTGTGTAAATTGACAGGTACAATGGCCAGCCGACAAGATAAAGGCAAGGGTGCTTCAACCTCAGGCACCGGCAGAAAGAGAATGAGACTGGGCACAGCTGTCCCAGTTGCACCTGCTATTCCCCGCGGTCAACACCACCGATACGGAACACGATGGGTCACCGATGAAGGGAAGAAATGGTACGCAAAGCATAAGGAGAACAAGTACTTCCCGGAGGAACATATTGCAAGGGAACCACTCGCACAGGAGTTCCCTCGCATCGTACAGAGGATTGAAGCAGCTGGGCTCAGCTTTATTTTTCAGGAGCCCAAGGAGTGCAACCTTCACTTGGTCCGGGAATTTTATGCCAACTGGAACCCGGCCATCAGAAGCCACACTATTAAAATCAGAGGGCAGATTGTCACTCTAGAACCCCAGCAGCTGAATGCCATCGTTGGAGCGCGGGACACAGACGCACACGTTCTCCGCCAGCTCAACATCACCCCACTGTACGCCGACATCAGACGTACGTTGTGTGGGGCTCGATCCACAGCCTGATGGAGTAGACACAAAGAGAGGGGTTACCACCAGACTCTGCCCTATTCGCAGATGAACAGGGAGGCCAGAATCTGGCTAAAAATTGTATGTTCGTGTTTGATCTCGGGAGTACATATGTCAGACGTGACCCGGGACCGTGTCTGCCTGGTGTATGCCCTTATGAAAGGGCTTGAGATTAATGTGGGGGCGGTTATAATATCCGCCATGAAGAGATCCAGACTACACCAGGGCCACAGATACGGGTTTGGCGGACTCATCACCACCTTCCTCCGAGGCCTCGACGTTGAGGAAGAAGCCTTGGATTATATTCCGCAGTTGGAGCGGAGGGCCCTTGATGTGACAAAGACCAAGGCCCCCGACACTACACACGGACCTGTGCTGACTCTGGGCGAGCGACATGCTCGTGACGACCAGTATATGGCCATGTATGTTCGGTATGCAGATGCTGCAGCTACGGATAGGTGGGAGACCAGCAACCGAGGATAAATTATGGTAGCTGGAGCTGGACTACCCTTTTGGCGAGAACGCCAGAGCTTTATGCAAGGTGGGGCCAGCCTTTGTGGAGCCGACTGACGACGACGTCCCTACTGATGAGGAGACACGTCGTGAGGACTCTGATGTGGAGTCCGATGACGGCGAGGGAGCTGATTTAGATATGGGCGACGAGGCCGCAGCACCGGATGAGGAAGTCGAATATTTCGACTGAGCAGGGAGTTTCACCACCCACAATTTTGTGCTTTGTATTTTTGTGAACACTGGGGACAGTGTTCGATTTAAGTGTGGGGTGGGGAGTAGTTAGGTGCTGGGTCATAGGCTCTAAATCTGCTGTATATTCTTCCTTGACGTTTATGTATGTCTGTGCTTTCCCTGTTGTTGTGAACTGATTTGTGAATGATGTGTATATATTTGTTTATGGCTAATGATGTGTGTGTGTCTTTAAAAAGTTATGGTTGCCTTTGTAAATATTTTGTAAATTTTGTAAATATTTTTTTTCTCTATCGATATGATCGATATTTTTCAAATTTTTTGCGAAAAGATGTTGCACTTATCAACATATTTTGTAAATATTTTTTTTTCATCGAAATGATCGATGTGTTGCAAAAATTTTGAAGTTTTATTTTTGGGTTTCTCGGAGTTTGTTTTCGGTTCTTTTACCGAGAATAGTCCCATTGAACCGATGTCATGGTTAGTGAACATTCCCTATGATGGATGGATGACGACCGTCTTAAGGGAAATGTAGTCGGTAGGAGTAGATGTTTTGTTTTTAGTTTCGTTGGTGGATTGCATCAATAAACTGTAGTTGCTTATGGTTGCTAAAATTTTGTTGCGTGTGTAATTGATGTTCGAAATGCGAAAGTGATTCGTTTGAAAGCATGTAATTGAGTAAATATGTTGAGTTACCTAGGCTATAGAATTTGGTTCATTATGATTGAGGCTTAATCTTGAATTCATGTACTTGACTAATTAAAGAGTCTGTGAATGCATCTTGATTCGAGCATGTGCATGAAGTGTGAGTGAGGTTTTGCTATTCCATGTCATTGTGAATTGTCTAGAACTTGCCTGGCATGTATACAAAGCGAAATGAAGGAGGTGTAGTGTCGGAAAGGATGTAGGCATTTCTTTGTTTTAACCATTAGTTTCCATTTTTTTCTTGTCAAAATTCTACCTTTTTATATGTTGTGTACCCTAGTCAGCCCGTTGAGCCTTTATCCGATTTCTTTATTTTGTCCAGAATTGTATGAACTAAGCTTTATTCCTTCTTTTCATTAGCCTTAAAGTCTATAAGAAGCTCTTAAGCGCTTACAAAGAACAGAAAATTGTTTCCCAAAGTGTTAAAGAGTGAAAAGAGTGAAAAGAAAAGAAAAGTAAAGTGAGGAAAGAAAAGATGATGTTGAAGAGGCACTAGTTGTAATTAAATGAAATT
Source organism: Datura wrightii (assembly GCA_035772735.1). Taxonomy (NCBI): domain Eukaryota; kingdom Viridiplantae; phylum Streptophyta; class Magnoliopsida; order Solanales; family Solanaceae; genus Datura; species Datura wrightii. The sequence continues at coordinate 156,061,347 of JASDFA010000018.1, forward strand.
GAGGGTACATGAAAACCTTCCGTTTGGGGTCAAGTGTGCCTGATGAAATGGGCTATATGAAAGTAAACCAGCATGAATGGGAGAAAAAGAGAAAAGAGAGGAACAATGTCCATGAGTCGATGGGAATGAGTTGAAAAGGCGCTTAAGGATGCTAGCGACTATTATTGGCTAATCCAATATATATATACTAGATCCATAGCCCAGTTACAACCCATTAAAAGTCCTATTTGATCCTACACTGCATTTCTTTATATTAGTGGAGTAATACACTAAGGGCAAGCCTATGGGTCATGACATGATGCATGTGAATTCTTTTGGGAGAGAGAGTGAAATTAATTTTTATATGCCCCTACTTGCATGTTTGTGTGCTGCACGAGCATAAAAGGGGAAGTTTCTCTCGAGTTGTGAGGGTACATGCTTGATGAAAGATTGATTTTCGTGTCAGATTTCTTGATTAGTTGATTTGCATGAGTTTGCCGATATCAAGAATCAATTCTTAAAAAGTCTAGGAAGCCTCGATGTATTAAGGTCATTGTCTTGTACGACCAAGCATGTATTCTTGATGATTTGCAAAAATCGAATAATCGGTATGACCGTAACGTAAATGGTTGCACCATAGTGACAAAGGTTGAGATGTGATGTGCATGATTTGTGTATGTGTTGTTCGAGGACGAACAAGGATTTAAGTGTGGGGTAAGTGATCTTGGGCAGATTTATATGCCCAAGTGATACTCAAACGTATCATTTTTACCTTGTTTGTTGTGCAATGTGTATATAATATCATGTATTTGGTAATAAAATGCGAATTTATACTAACCAACATGATTAGCATTTGTTTTGCAGGATAATGTGATTTTTAAGAGCTAAAATGCGTGTTGGAACTATGTCGGAGTTGGACTTGGATGCGAGCGTGGAAAAGACCTCAGATGGCATATTTTGCAGTGGCTCCGCGATGGTGCCGTGCCACGCTGCCATCGCGGTAGCACACTGCCTGGGCAGAAATAAAAGTGGCAATTTCCAGTGTGCCTGCGCGTCAGCTCCGTGGCACGGAGACAGGCCTCCGCGATGGCCTCCGTGCCACGTTGAGGCTAATTATCTGGACCATGCAATTTCCAGAGAGGGTCCGCGTCCACGCCGTGTCACGGAGGCAGTGCTCCGCGTTGGCCTCCGTGACACGTTGCTTGTTATTCCGGGAAAAATTTCCCACTAGTATAAATAGCACACTTAGGTTATTTTTAAAGGGGAGTTTTTTAGTTTTAGTTTTTTTTAGCCTGAGTTCAGAAGTGGGAGCAGGAACGTGGTTTTGTGGCAGTTGAAGAATAGAAAAGATAAGAGTTTTCTTCTCTTCCCTTCTTCTTTCCTTCAATTGTATGCATGATTCACACTCATTCTAGGATGATTAATCCAAGAATGAGTGGCTAATTCCTCTCTTGCTGAGGTTTTGAACTTGTGAAATGAATGTTGGTAATAATTGATATGGTTTCTTCTTCTTCTTGCATGTTGTTCTATTAATTCTTGTGCTTATTACATTCTTGATTGGCCACCATTAATGTATATCTAAAAAGTCCAATTTCACTCGAGAGAGCATGAAATTGGAAAGTTGTGAATTAATAGGGTATTGTTCTTAACTTGATTTGGGAAAATTGGGTTTTGATGTGCTTTCTTGATAGAAATATACTTGAAAGCCGTATTAGTCAATTTAGGAACCGGAATTGTATTGCAGGTCATAAATTGCATTTGATCACAGAAATGTAGACGAATGGTTTATGAATCTAAAGTGAAATTAAATACGGAAGTTTTAATTTCTAGGCAAACGTTCTTGGCTAGCAATATGAAGAAGAAGATGACCAAATTATCATGATTATCAAGTTCATTACTCGTTCTTAACCTTGGCATGTGCATATCCATTGTCTAAACTCAACGTAAATAGTAGTTATTAATTTTAGTAGATAATTAGTTTAGAAACAAAACTCACTAAAATCTTGGTTGGATTGTTGTTAACATAGTTAGAAAGAGAATAGAGATATAGTAAACTAGGCAGTTTTGCATATCTTGAGCAGCCTCCTTGGATCGATACTTGGCTACTTAGCCACTTTATTACTTGTTTGACCACGTACACTTGCGTGTCGGTGTATAATATATACCGAGCAGCAGAGCGCGAACAAGTAACATAATTATATCATACCCATGTAAAGAATTAAGAACTTCATGCATTTGGTTAAAACCCCACAGATTAGTCATAGAACATTCATGATTTAGAGAGGGATTGGGCATGGGTATGAAAGAAATCACCCATTCATAACTCTACATACTTGTTGGTAGATGATTCTTACACTTCTTTAGATGCCCAATAGGAAATTGAAGAGAAATTGATGAATTCTAGGCTTGATCACCCTCTCTAGTCTTCTACGTGCATGTATGAATGAATAAGGCCTAAAATAAACTTAACCTTTTTAAAAGTCACTATTCATAACTAAAAACGACATAGTTTAGGCCTTAGAAGCTTAGGAATTATGGAAAAGCCCTTACTAAACTCACAGAAAATAACTGTCAGGTGGTCCCAACGAGGGAGCTAACGATTCTTCGTCAAGGGTCACGACTCGTGGCTTATTCGAGAAGTACACTACTTGACCGGTCTCCTAGGCTCATGATAGACAATTTAAAAGTTTGTGACTTGGTTACCACGACTCGTGGTCACCATTCGTGATGTACACTACCTTGGCCTCAACAAAATTACTTCGTGCAACTCACGACCCTCCCTACGATTCATGTGACTAACCAAGACTCGTGGGGTCCTTTCATCGAGTACTCTGCCTCTTCTCTTTTCCTTACTCACCCACCCCATGACTGACCTAACAACTCGTGGGGTCTGACCAAGAGACGTGGTCATGTCTGTTGTATCCCCTTTCTCAGATTTTTCAAACTCCTCACCTGGTCTCCCCACGAGTCACATCATGACTCGTGGGCTGCTCTCATGAGTCTCCTCACGACTTGTTCTGTGCCTGGTGCCAAATTTTAGGTTTTTCTACATTTCAATTTGGGTCTAATCCTTGGGATTTCCGGGTATAACAAAGGCCAAACCACGAGGGGACAACTGTGCGCCAGGCCAGTAGGTGCTTTGGGAGGGGTAGCGCAATACAGGGTTGGCGCTTTGGCCGGTGCAAAGTGCCCCTGTGCCACCAGCCATGCATGTATATATAGGTTTTCCTTAAGTGATTTAAATGATTTCCCAAAGTGAGGCCTCGGCCAAAATAGAGAGACAGCGCAAGTTTCGTCAAATTTTTGTCCGATTAAGCGATCAAAGGCCATCCAAATGCAAATTAACTTCAGATAATAAGTCCTAGTCATGTGGGAAGAATTTCTATGGAGTTATTTCTCGAAAATTCGCTCGGCATACCGGAACTCCACCGAGTAAGAGTTTTCAGAATTTCTCCAAATGGAATCCTAAACGGCCACAGGCATTAGCTAAGCGTTTCTCCCTTCTAAGCTCTCGGGAAATTATAGGTTTTCGGCTGAGTTAGTTGAAGTTGAATTATAATTGATATTATTATCGAAAGTTATCATTATTTTCTGAATTTAGTATTGAAATTAGTCCTATTATCTCAGCATAAAGGTTACACTTGGGAAAAACTGTCGTTTACAAGTTGAAACTCACCAATTATTCAGAAATCAACATTTGAGGTATGTTAAGGCGAACTTCTTCAGCAAGTTATTCCTGTCATATTGTAAATCGACCTAGGTCCTTGTAAGAAAGCAAAAAGGATGATTATTGTGGTTAGTTTCTATTATTAGTTTGACATTAGCATTTTTTGCTTACATTGGGACTGACCCTACCCTATATAGCCTTCCATTGTCCAACCTCAGGGTTACTAGTTGTGTCACTGCCTACAGAGATATATGGATCGCTCCAAGGAGCTATATGTTGTTCCAAGGGACTATGCTGCGGCCCAAGGGCCATATTATAGTCCATTCCTTAACTGGACTATTATTTTTATGTCGTATTGGCATCACTGACCCTCGTCGGGCCTGGTGCCCAGGGTGCAGTTATAGGATTCTACCGGACTCAAACACAACTACAGGAGCTGAGCGGGCTCTGTTGTAGACCCAGGGAACCGACAGGTTGGCTATAGTTACCTGTTGACTTATTTTGACCTAGTTAGGGGTATATAGATTGAAGTGTTCGCCAAGGCTTATGGGGCCCCCGGGCAGGTTATTCTGTGTTGGTTGTACCTTTGGGGCTTATGGGGGCCAAGTAAGATTATTGTTTTCATTACTTATTATTAGTTATACAGCATGTTGTAAGGCTATTCAGGTTGTATCCTTATCCCTCCTATTGAATTGCTTTCAGTTTCATTATCAGTATCATTCAATCATTTTCATTTACTGCCTTACATATTCAGTATGTATTATACTGAAGGCCATCTTTGGGGTGCTGCATTACTTTCCTATAGGTATGGTTAGACGCAGTTCAGGACCTCCCTAGCCATCATCCTAGTCAGCAGTCTAATCAGCTCCTTTACTCTGAGGTTGTTAGCCAGAAGGTTTGTTCATTTGTTGTACAGTTTATGGGTAGGTTAGGGCCCTGTACTGACCATTATTCCACTCTTAGAGTCTTGCACGCTACATATTCTCAGTTGTTGGTTTTGTTGTTGGTCGTGTGGGGCCTATGCATGTTTATTTTGCATAGTACCCGTGTGGGGCCTAGTTGAGCTATTAGTTAGCAGCCTTGTCAGCTATAGTATAATTCTGGTTGCCTATTTTCATTGTGATACAACTAGACAAAACGGTGGTCTTGTCGGGTCACATAGGATCCCCCATTCATTGTATTTTGTTGGTTAGCTGTTTTCTTTTTACAAGTGTCTATGCGGCCTTGTTGGCCAGAGGCTATGTTTACAGTCGAGATACAGCTCACCGTTTTGAAGAGTTGGCATGCACCAAAAATGCATAAGCCTAGTCAGGTCAGTTCAAATCCCAATATGGCACTAGGTGCCAGTCATGCCTCCCAAGGTGGGGCGTGACATAATGTCTACAGACCAATCACATATCATTAAAGCACAAAACTTACATGCCATTAAATAGGGTCTATTTCCCTTAAACCATAACCTACCTTGATTTTTGGGTATAGAACGTCATCTATTCCACAGGAGCCTTGCCTTTTCTCAAAGCTTCAAAAAGTTCAAAATGTATAATAATAATAATATAGAGTAATTTAATTATTTGCTCTTCGAATAAGAGTCCTAGAAATTCAAACCCTTCCCTTCATGGCACTTTCAAAAGTAAAAGCCCCAATTCCACCTAGTTCTAGGTCTCAATTCCTATGTAATCCATGTGCTCAAGCAAGTAAACCTTGGAGAATGATCACTATTCCTCAAACCTCTAATCAAACCACCCCCTGATCCAGCCCTAGTCTATAAATCTAGAGTTTTCTCAACTTGAAATCCTCCCATTAAAGATTCTATATGAATTCTATGGTCAACAATACCCATTATAGAGATAGGGAATCAAGGAACTTACATTGGGAGAGAAATTCACTTTTATGGAGGAAAGAATCGCCTTTTAACCCTTTTGATCGTGTTTTTTGAAATAATGGGGTAGAACCCCAGAAATTCCACTTAAATCTACATTCTAATTCCCATTGTCTGTTGCAGTGGTCACATATCCCAAGTGGCTTCCTCTATAGAACAATTCTTCCACTAGACCTTTACCGTCAGAATCTCCTTTGACCTCAGCTTCCGAACATCTCTATCCAAAATCATCATTGGCTACTCCTCATAGGACAAATTCTCATCTAGTAGGACAAATTCTCATCTAGCAGTATAGATTCCCATTTAATAATGTAAGTCCCATCTCAGTGATAATTCTTCAACATTGAAAACATGGAATGTCGTATGTACTCCAGACAAGATTGGCGACAACGCCAAATCATAAGCTACTTCACCCACATGCCAAAGTATTTCAAACGGTCCGATGAACCTTGGGCTAAGCTTTCCCCTCTTACTAAACCTCATCATCCCCTTCATGGGGGATACCTTGAGTAGAACTTATTCTCCCTCCATAAACTCCATATCTCTTACCTTCTTTTCCACATACTGTTTTTTTCTACTTTGAGCCACCACCAAATGCTCTTAAATTATGCAAACTTTTTCTAAGGATTCTTTCAAATAGTCGGTTCCCTAGGGCCTCACCTCAAATGCATCAAACAACTTGATTGGAGACCTGCATTTCCTTCCGTACAGGGCTTCAAATGGCGCCATGCCAATGATCAAGTGATAGTTGTTGTAGGAGTATTCGACAAAAGGTAAAAGCTTATCGCAATGGCCCCCAAAATCCATAACATCGGGCCAAAGCATATCCTACAACACTTGAATAGTCCTTTCTGACTATCTATCTATCTGAGAATGGAAAGTTGTGCTCAAGTCCAACTTGGTGCCCAACTCTGCCTACAAGGTCCTCCAGAAATGAGAGTTGAACTAAGTATCCCTATCAGAAACAATCGACACTGGCACCTTGTGCAACCAAATTACTTCCTTCACATACATCTTGGCCAACTTCTCGGCATTATAAGCCATTTGGACAGGCTAGAAGTGAGCAGGCTTGGCCAATCTATCCACAATGACCCAAATGGAGTCAAACCTTCCTAGAGTCTTTGGAAGATAGACTACAAAGTCCATAGTTATTCTCTCCCATTTCAAACCGGGGATAGGGCATCCTCTGAAGTACTCATCTAGGCTTCTGGTGTTCGTATTTATGTTGCGCTAGCGCGTGCGCAGTCGTACAAGTAATATAGTGGCCCTTTTTCGGAGCTAGATGTCGAACCCACAGGGACTGGACTAATTAAGTGAATATTCAAGTTCAAGTGTTAATTTAACCATCACAAATGTTGATAGAAGAGATTTCGGATACTTATAATTAAATCTAGAGGTGATCACAAAATAATCGAGAAACAATACAAAAAGCAACTAGAGTTAAGGCCTAATAATCATACAATGCTGCAATTCACAATGGTTCGAGTATGAAAACTTCAGTTGTTGTCTCAAATAGTTAAAATGCGATGTTCATGGCCTTTTAAACCTCTAAACATGACAAACTAGTCTCACACCTACATCATTGAGCGGGGATGTGACGTCCTAATTCGTGAGCAATTTAACAACGTGGATGTGGTTTATGGAGTTTGTGCCCTTGATTATGGACTTTCATTCCTCTAATCATTTAACCTGACTTAGCTTCAAAACTATTTCTACGAGCGATGATGTGAAAATTCTAAGTCGGTGTCTAGCTTATCCTGTTTTAGTAACCAAGCAAGGCAAATTAGGTATAATTTCTATCCTAACCGCTAATCCTATCGTAAAGATAAGAACTTGCTCCCTACATTCTTGTGTTCTAGCCTAGGGTTACTCTTTCAAGCTTTTACCTAAGCTTAACGAGTTCATTTTCATGGTGATCAAGCATAAAAATGCTAATAATAAAGAATGTAAGACAAAACAACAACTAAAAACTCAAACCGACGAAGAATTCATGCATTTACAATCATATCATGTGGCCTCAACCCTAGAGGAAGGGTTTTAGCCAGTCATGTTCGTAAAAATACTTAAAAACATGATTAAAGTAGAGTACTTACAAGAATAGAGAAAAGAGAATGAAAATTAGTAAACCCTAGGTAGAATTCTTCCTTTCTCCCTTCGCTTATTTCCATTGTTCTCAAAATATTTCGTGATAAAATAATTTTAGGAGCTAAGTGTTCTATTTATACTTAGTGGAAATTTACAATTTTTTGGCTGGCCATGAACTAACTCCGTGTCACGGACCCTAACGCTCTGATTTCGTAGGCTTACTAGTTTGAACTTCTCAGCAGCTCTTGTGCTCGACTATTGTGCGTCTCCCGGCATGGCATGGAGGCCATCGCGCTTTGTGCACCCGTGGCACGGTACTATCGCGCAGGGACACTAGATGGCAAGCCTCCATGCGCAAGGCATGGGCGTGGAACGGCGCTGGGCGTGGCGAATGCACAGCATGGCACACTGCCTGGCGCGGCCAGCCTTGCCTTGGCATGTCCACTTGCCTTCTTTTGCAACTTTGTTCCAAACTTCATTCCTTCACTTCAACCATGATTATTTAGTCCCTCCGATGAAGTTTACACCTACAAAACAAAGATTAATCATGTTGGTTTGTTCTGGGGTGAAAATAAGCATAAATACATGAGAATGTAATCATATAAATTGACAAACATGGCTAAACTAAGATATAAAATAGCACTTGGGTACGTAATTATGCCCAAGATAACTACCCCACATTTATAGCCTTGTTCTTCCTCGAACAACTCAATTACATCTCATGTACATGAAGAACCCACACATAGATAATTGAAACAAGACAATTCAAGCTAAGTCTACACCGGTTGTTTTAGATGGCAAGTTAAAAATATAGCATGCAAGATATAACCATTAAAATCAAATATAACTACGTTAAGACTTCATAGCCTCAAGAATTGACTCTCAAACTCAAAAAGCCCATGCAAATTAACCAACCAAGAAATTCGACATGAATTTTATCCTTCATCAAATATGTGCCCTCACAACAAGAGAGTTACCCATTTTTCCACTCATCAGTTCAAATTATGACATATATGGGTATATGAATAAGAAATAAACTCACTCTCACAAAGAATTCACATGCGACATAAATTGACCCATAAGTTTGCCTTTAGTATTTTACTCCACTAATTTAGGAATGTTTGAAAGTAAGATCAAGTAGGACTTAGTGGGTTGTAATGTAAGCTAAGGGGCGGGTAGGTACTATCATGACCCGTAATAGTGACTATCTTCCCTAAGCGCTTTAAATCCATCACATTTTCATTAAGAATTTCCATCCTCTTACTTCAGCTTTCTTCTTTTCACTCCCATTTCCCTCTTTTGTTTCACATTTCATTAGGCACACTTAAGTTGTTAGTAAGGAGTAGTTGAGCAATTGTCTTTTTCGCTCTTTTCTTCTTTTACTTCCTACTAACTCTTATTCATTTTTAAACAAGTGCACCTTTAGTCTTTTCTTTTACTCCCACAACTACTCTTTTCTTTCTTCTTCCAACTCCTCAACTTCACATAAGCGCTTAGTAGTTTTGGATCAAATTCAAGGCTATTGCAAAGAAGGGGTTAAGCTCATTTTGTGGCTAGCAAAGAATAGGCTAAAGGCTCAATAAGGCTAACTAGGATTAGACATTCAAGGTAGGTAAAGTGAGGGATAAAAATTAGGCTCATGCAAAGAAATGCCTAAATCATCTCCAACAATCGACATCCCTCATTTCATTTTGTATACACACCAGGCAAGATATAGACACTACACAGTATCATGAAATATTCAAAAACCTTACACTCACAGCATATGCTCAATTCAAGACAAATTACACAGACTTTAACTCAGCAAATCACAGGAATGCAGAATTCAACTTTAAGCATATCGAGTCACATTTAAGATCCTAGGTGTCTCAAACAGAGTTATACCACTATTAAGAATGCTTCAAAATTAACAACACTTGCATCTCACAATCATGTATAGCACATAACAAGAACATCAAGACAACAATTAGCTAAAGGTTCAAAGACAAAAACCTATTGACTAATTTTCCCTCAAGACAGTTGTCATCCATCCATCATCAGGAAAAGTCCCTAACTATGACTAACAAAAGCTATATGCAGACAAAGAAAAAATTTATTCATCGGTTCAAAGTGTCTCCCGTCGAAAAATAACCAAAAACAAAACCCAACGGGTGGGTAAATTATGATCAACTCAAACTTTTTCATCAACCAATACCATATCAAGCACTAACTTCACCCGATTTCACTTGAAATCATTAAGCACAAAATTTTGAAATTTCCATCACCCCACACTTGAATCATGCTATGTCCCCAAAGAATCAAATAAAAATACTACAATGGTGATAAATACTCCCTGAGGCCTCTAGGCCTAGCTAACAACATGTTTTCCTTCATTTTTGTACAGGTGGGATATCGACCCCACACTCATCTTGTTTCATGCTCCCTAGCTTCCTCTTCTAAGGGTACTCAGAATTCCCCTTAATCTATGCTTAAATCACCATAACAACAATAAAAAAGTGAAAATAAACAGAATCAAAACAAAAGGAAAATAAAATTGTACTTGTGGTACCCTTGGGTTGCCTCCCAAGAAGCACCTTGTTTTACGTCGCGGCATGATGCATCAAGTTTCACCACTGTTTCCTCCACTTTGAGGATATGAATCTCACCCATAATTTCTTCTCTAGTTTCCTCTCATGCTCTAGGGGTGGTGGTGAAAAAATGAAAGGACCAAGCAGTAGATGTCGCCTCTGGCACTTATAGGCCTTTACATAAGTGAAGTCATTTTATCTCTCGAAATCAACAAATTTCAGAATATACAGGGCTTGTTCCTCCTGTAGACCTTTCTCTACAATCTGGGAAGACTCTATTTCTAGGTTGTCAACAAACTTAATGCTGAGAAATGCTTCGAGTGGGGTTCAATACACCTCAACTCTGAAACTGGATTGTTCTTGACCTCCTTATTTGTGTACACATTCTCCATTCAACATTTGACTCCACATGAATGTCAAATAGTTGGAACTCTATCCCCCCTTTTATGACTAGATTGGCCATATATGTGATACCATCACAGAGACTCTCAGGAGCTTCTAATTGTTGATCTTGTTCCAAGAACTCACTCTTTTTTTCTCCTTGAGATCCTTCTTGAGTATTGGCTAAGACTGTGACTTGCAAATCAGTGCAAGCTTTAGCCTCAGCCTTTCTCTCTGTGAACTTGGCTTTCATCATTTATAGGGCCTCTCCATTTTCCTTGGTCTAAATTCTCATTACTTGAATTTGCTCCCTCATCGCTTTTGTCTGCTCAAGGACCTGTTTTAACATGTTTTCTATCTGAGCTTGGTGTTCCTGCACAGAGGGGTCATAGTAGGGGCTTGGGGAAGGGGAATATGAATTTGGACAACCATTCCAATAACCATCCTAACCACCATATATACTGCAAGTAGGAAAATATTGCCACATATAGGGTCCTCCACAATTCAGACATGACTAACTGACATATGAATATCCACTATTCAACCCATTTATGCTCCATGATGTCATGTCAAGAAGGGTATCAACCTAAAACTAAAAACAAAAGAAATCTAAAACTAATAAATAATATTTTTGCAACACTTAGAAAATTAGACACTAACACAAAACAAGAAATGCACCAATTTCGCCAGTCCCTGACAACGGCGCAAAAAACTTGTTGCGCCCCAGCACACCGCAAGCGTACACGGTCGTACAAGTAATACAATTGCCCTTTTTCAAAGCCGGATGTCGAACCCACAGGGACTGGACTAATTTAGTGAATATTCAAGTTCAAGTGTTAATTTAACCTTCACAAGTTTTGATAGAAGATATTTTGGATACTTATAATTATATCTAGTGGTGATCACAAAATAATCTAGAAACAATACAAGAACCAACTAGAGTTAAGGCCAATAATCATGCAATGCTGCAATTCACAATGGTTCAAGCATGAAAATTTCAATTATTGTCTCACATAGTTAAGATGCGATGTTCACAACCTTTCGAACCTCTACACACGACAAACTAGTCTCACACCTACATCGTTGAGCGAGGATGTTACGTCCTAATTCGTGAGCATTTTAACTACGTGGATGTGGTTTACGGAGTTTGTGCCCTTGATTATAGATTTTCGTACCTCTAATCATTTAACCTGACTTATCTTTACAGCTACTTCTACTAGATGTGATGTGACAATTCTAAGTGGGTGTCTAGCTTATCCCGTTTTAGTAACCAATCAAGGAAAATTAGGTATAATTTCTATCCTAACCACTAATCCTATCGTAAAGATAAGAATTGCTCCCTACATTCATGTGTTCTAGCCTAGGGTTACTCTTTCCAGCTTTTACCTAAGCTTAGCGAGTTTATTTTCATGGTGATCAAGCTAAAAATGCTAATAATAAAGAATGTAAGACAAAACAACAACTAAAAACTCAAACCGACGAAGAATTCATGCATTTACAATCATATCATGTGGCCTCAACCCTACAGGAAGGGTTTTAGCCAGTTATGTTCATACAAATACTTAAAAACTTGATTAAAGTAGAGTACTTACAAGAATAGATAAAAGGGAATGAAAATTAGTGAACCCTAGGTAGAGTTCTTCCTTTCTCCCTTCGCTCATTTCCGTTGTTCTCAAAATATTTCGTGATAAAATAATTTTAGGAGCCAAGTGTTCTATTTATACTTAGTGAAAATTTACAATTTTTTGGCCGGCCATGAACTAGCTCTGTGTCATGGACCCTAACGCCTTGATTTTCCTCCGTGACATGGAGGCAATGCGTAGGCTTACTGGTTTGGAATTCTCGACAACTTTTATGCTCCATTGTTGTGCGTCGCCTGGCGTAGCACGGAGGCCATCACGCCTTGTGCATGTCGTGTCACAGTACTATCACGCAGGGCCACTGGATGGCAAGCCTCCACGTGCAAGGCATAGGTGTGGCACGGTACTGGGGGCGGTGCACGTACAGCGTGGCACACTGCCTAGCGCGGCCAGCCTTGCCTTGGCATGTTCACTTGACTTCTTTTGCAACTTTATTCCGAACTTCATTCCTTCTCTTCAACCATTATTATTTAGTCTCTCTTATGCATTTTACACCTACAAAACAAAGACTAATCATGTTGGTTAGTTCCGGGGTGAAATTAAGCATAAATACATGATAATGTAATTATATAAATTGACAAACACGGCTAAACTAAGATATAAAATAGCACTTGGGCACGTAATTATGCCCAAGATTAATTTAACCTGTTGACAATTCAAACACTAGGCAACGAGCTCTACAATATCACTCTTCATCCTACCCCACTAATAATGCTATCTTAAGTCACGGTACATTTTGGTATCTCTAGCATGAATGGAGTACCTCAAGTTGTGATCTTCTACAAAGAGAGTTTGAATTAGCTCACCAACTCAGGTAACAACACGCGTCCCTTTATTCTCAGGATTCACCATTTAGCACCACTTCCTTAGCTTCTCCCCGCAGAACTTTATCTCTGATCTTAGCCAGCTTCTCATCCTCAAACTGTCGTGCTTTGATTTCTTCCAACAAGGATGATTTAGCCTCCATTTAGCTAATATCCCGCCTGTTTCTGTCAAAGATATCCTTACCAAATTTTTTGCCAGTGTCTGAACTTCCCTGGCCATTAGTTGCCGAGTAGCTTCCAGGCAAGCTAGACTATGCATACTCACTGTTTTCTTACTCAACGCATCTACCACCATATTAGCCTTCCCTGGTTGGTACAGAATGGTGGAATCATAGTCCTTGAGCAGTTCCATCCACCTCCTCTACCTCAAGTTCGTATCCTTCTGGGAAAACATGTACTGTAGGCTGCGATGATCTATGCATACCTCGCAATGAGCCTCGTACAAGTAGTACCTCCAGATTTTCAGAGTGAATACCACCGCTGCTAGCTCTAGGTCATGAGTGGAGTATTTCTTTTCATGCACCTTCAACCGCCTTGAATCATAAGCAATGACCTGTCCTTCCTCCACTAACACAACACCCAACCCAGACCATGAGACATCATAATAAACAACGAAATCTTTACCTTCCACCAGTAATTCTAGGATAGGTGTTGTGGTTAACAGAGTCTTGAGCTTTTGGAAACTCGCGTCACATTCCTCTGACCATTGGAAAGGTACATCTTTTTGAATCAACTTCGTCAGCACTGAGGCAATGGATGCAAAACCCTTCACGAACTGACGTTAGTAACTGGCCAATCCCACAAAACTCTAAATTTCTGACATCGTAGTTGGTCTAGCGCAGTTGACCGCCTCCACCTTCTGTTGATCCACTTTGATACCCTCTTTGGAGACCATATGCCCCAAAAAGACACCAAATCCAACCAGAACTCACACATAGAGAATTTGGCATATAGTTGCTTCTTCAACAACCCCAACACTATTCTCAAATGATTCTCATGCTCATGCTTGGTCTTAGAATACACCAAGATATCATCAATAAACACAATCATAAAGGAGTCTAAGTAAGGTTTGAAGATAGCATTCATCAGAGTCACGAAAGAAGCTAGGGCATTAGTGAGTCCGAACGACATGATCAGAAACTCTTAATGCCCATACTTGGTCAGGAAGGCTATTTTGGGGATATCCTAAGCCTGGAGCTTTAGTTAGTGATAACCCGATCTCAAGTCAATCTCTAAAAAGAAAACCACTCCCTGTAACTGATCAAAAATATCATCTATTTAAGGAAAAGGGTACTTGTTTCGAATATTTACCTTGTTCAACTAACGGTAATCGATGCACATCCGTATATGACAATCCTTCTTTTTCACAAACAAAACCGGAGCGCCCTTTGGAAAGACACTCGGCCCAATAAACCCTTTACTAAGAAGCTCTTACAACTGTTCCTTGAGTTCTCTCAACCTAACAGGTGCCATTCGGTACAGTGGAATAGAAATGGGTCAAGTCCCTCGCTCTAAATCTATACAAATATCAATATCACGGGCCGACAGCATGCCAAGAAGATCTGCAGGGAACACCTTCAAATACTCACAAATGACTGGGACCGACTCTATGGAAGGACCCTTGGAATTAATATCCCAAATATGCGCTAGATATACTGAATAACCCCACTCTATCAACTTACAGGCACGAATATAAGATATGAGTTTCTTAGGAGCATGGCTACAATTCCCTTTCCACTCTAACCTGGATGACCTTAGCCCTGATATAGTGACGGTCCTAGCATGGCAATCTAGAATGGCATGGTAAGGGAACAACCAGCTCATTCCCAAAATCACATCAAAATCAAACATGTCAAGATCACTAAGTTTACTAGAGTGTCAAACCCCATGAAATCAACAATACAACCACGAACAACCTTATCCACCACTACAGAATTGTCACGACCCGGGCATAGGCCCGGATCGAGACACGGGACAACAAGCCCTAAGAGACTCCAAGTCGACCCATGGCATGAACATACATCTAACTCAATTAAATAAAGGAATACTTAACATAATAAACATAATGAAAGTCTAATCATAACATTGCACCGAAACCGAAATTCACTTCATACATGCCAAGCTGATTACTACATATAGTCTGAAAGACTCTAATGTATCTGATGGATTGATGGCACAACACCCCTAGCTAACCCGACAAGTCTGAAAACTGAAAATACAAGATAAATTGGAAATAAGTAATCCTCGAGAGATGAGGACTCAGCACTGGAGTAAATGCTAGCCGGGAGAACTAGCTAGTGTTGGGGCTGAGTCTGAAGATTGGAGCTTGTATCATCAAACGATACAACAAGAGTATGGGGTTAGTATGTGGAATGTAACGAGTATGCAAGATAAGTAAAACGGACATTTAAAATACATAAAACTTAATAAGAGTAGGACAACATGATCGTAACATAAATATCATAATGCAAACATAAGGCTCAAGGTGTTCAAAATATTCTTATATCATTTATAATCGTTCTCACGAGAGAAAAGCTTTATTAAACATGACCTGAGCCAAAGTATATAATCATAATCATACATAAATCATGAGGAAAAGTGGGAGATTCTTATAACTGACATACCCCATATGAGCACACATGGAACCCGACCTGTAAACCCTAGTCGGGAGGGCATTCGTACCTTGCCAAGGGTAGAGCCATGGAAGAGGTGTGATATCACAATCAAAGGCCCATTTGGGCAAAGGGGATAGTATCATGGAGGTCCTATCGTGGCTACATTGGCGTGTAGTTTTGAGACTCGGGGTATGCTTGGACCCCGGGTCTACTCGGTATTAAGTACTACTCCCAAAACATATATAGTGCTTATAGGATAATATACATGAGATTCATAGGCTAGTTAAAATCATGATAGTCATAAGCATGCTTGAAATACATAAACTAGCCATGAGAGTAAGGCCCGTGAGTCAGCCATAATCATAAATCATAAATCGTGAGGTTCATACATACTTGTAATACATGTATATACTTGATATTCATAAATTCAGATGAGCATTTGAGAGAAATCATATCATAAGTCATAAATCATAATGGGTTATTGAATATCAAAATCAAAATAGAATCATAACTTAATTTATCATGAAACATACATATTTGGGCATAGTTTTGTAGAAAACTTGAATCTAAATAGTTATAAAATCTGCCCATGATTCGTAAAATATGAATTCATACATAAGAGGGATTAACCCATAGATGGATCATAAGGATAACATAAGAATTGGGATAAAACCCCATATAATTATCAATAGAATTTCATGAATTAGAGAGATTGGGAATGGGTATGAACAAATTTACCCATTCATAACCCTACATACGTGAGAGAATCAGATTCCACAACTCCCTTAATTGCTCAATGAAGAATTGATGAAAAACTTGAAGGAATTAAGCTTGATCACTTCTCTTGGCTTCTAATTTTGCATGCATGAATCGAAATTACCTAGAATTACCTTAACCCTCCTAATACTCACTATTCATAGCTTAAAATGACGTAGTTTAGGCCTTAGGATCATAGGAATTACGGATAAGCCCTTACTAAATTCGCAGAAAATAATTGACTGGCAATCCCCACGAGGGACTGGACATCCAGTCGTTACCAAGGACCATGACTCGTGGTCTCCAGTCGTCGTGTGCACTGTCCAACATTCACCTGGGGGCTTATCACGGGGGACCTCACGGGTCGTTACTGGTGACCACGACTCGTTGTCACCACTCATGGTCTTCACTGCCAAAAAGTCTTCTTCCTTCACCCCATCCTTGGCCACGACTAACTCAACAAGTCGTGGTGTTGACCACGACTGGTGGTCATGTCCCTGGTCACCCAAAACTCAAAAATTTCTAACTTAAGTCTATCACCTCACCAAGAGTCACTTCACGACTCGACTGGGAGAATCTGATATTGTAAGTCCTAGCCCTCTTGGCCTCCCTCTCTGATGAGTTGGTAATTTACCAACTCATTAGGCTCTTAAGCTTGAGTTTTTGCTTAGTATTTGAGTTGATTATATGGATTTTATGCCTTTTTTTCTTTTGTTGTGTGCAGATGCCTAAGAAAAAATTTACGGAATTCTTTTTTATTGAATAGTTGACCCAGCCCCTTGTTGTTTGAAGAAACCCTCCATTTCAATTGGTGTTTTTTCACGAAAAGCATACATGAGATAAGAAATCTAGTGTTTCACTAAGATTTCGAATAGAGGTCCCGAATTCAAGTTGATTCTATTTTGACTCTTCCTTAGAGAAGACGATCTAACAAATCCAATTTTCATTTCTTCCAGGAAAAGCCATCTTTTCTCAACAATGTCTTTATCATTTGATCTAACAACTGGCAGTATCCATAGAAAACTATGTCAGATCTTTCCTGAAATAGAATTTTAAATCAGATCTAAACGAACCAGGAACAGACCGTTGGTAAGCGATTTAGTAATTAAAGATTCATGACTCCATTTTGGTTCTTAAAGTTCCCTTGAGGTGCAATTCATCCAAAACTTGGTGGTTACACTCTACTGCAGTGAGATATTATAAGGGAGGTCCTGCAGAAAAATAGCTTGACACCTTATGTGTAGAAAAGAGCAAAAATGGAGAAAAAACTTGGTAGTGAGAGCAAATCGGTGGTCCACCGATGATAATCGGTGAAACACTGGCCAAAGGCCAATTATCACTGCCCCTGAAGAAAAATGCCACCGGTGAATCGCGAGTTTCCAACAGCGACTCGCTGGTCCAGTCGCCAAAAGATACCCAGTTTTCTGGAAGGAAGCATAAAGACCAGCGATTCATGGATTGGGATTGACTAAACGCCGGATGAACTGTTGATGCTCACTAGAGTTGAGTGATGGATCAGATAAGACACCAGATGGTTCACGAATTTGAACCGACGAATTGTTGGTGTCTCCATCGATTCTAGAATGGTGCTCAAGGGTAAGATTGTCCAGCATGAAAAAAGAGATAGAAGATGCCCTATTTTTCTAGATATATATACAAGATAAAGTACTGTGTACTGGGGGATACAGAGAGAAGAGCATATCACATCATTGTTTCCTTTCTTAGCTTTAGAACTTTCTCTTAGCAAAGATAAGGAGATTTTGATTGGTAAACTTGGAAAAAGTACTCTTCTCTACTTCTTCTTTTTAATAGTAAGTAACAACCATTGTTGGAGACTATTTTGTGAATTTGATTTTCTACTCTTGCTATTAAATTCAATGAAGTTATTGATGAAGGTGCTTTTGAATTTCTAAATTATGAGTAGCTAACTCATTAACTAGAGGTGTGTGATGATGAATACTTAATTAGAGTGGGTATTGCTAGAACCATCTTCATATTGTTTAAATAATTATAAATCTGTTAGATTCTCTTCAATCTATAAAGGAAGATCCATTGATTATGACATGGGTCTATTTATTCTTTCTTGATTTTTGCTTGTAAAAGAATAATTAAGTATTGAAAGAGAATTTAATAGTGCATATGGATGAGAGATTGTGAAATTGGGCTAGAAATAGCTAAAATTACAGTCTCATTCCTCATTAGTAGCTAATAGCTAGAAATTAGTGCAGCTGCTAATTCAAATCTAATAGGGTTGAGCTAAATCATCTCTAGAGGTTTGAAAATACTCTAATAAGAGGTAGTTATAAGGATAAAAAGTTGTAATTACCCACTTCTCAATATTATTTACACTTATTGAACTTATAAGATGACCTAGAATGTCCCAATCTAGTTAGTATATCATCTACACCACACCTCTAGTCTTTCACATTCTTGTTGAAAACTTTGCTGATCTTGCTATTTTATTCTACTAAATTACCAAATATAATTCATTGCAAATTTCAAACCCCCCAATTTATTTGTTTTTATGTTAACTCTACGTGGTGCAAGCTAACTTCAATTTCTCAACCAAGAGTTGTAACTATCATTCACTAGTCCTTGTGGGATTCGACCACGACACTCGTCAAATTACTTGTTTTGATACTTTGGCCATGTATATTCTTTGCATGAAGGATATATTTTAGACGTTATCTAAACTGGCGCCATTGTCGGGGACTAGCACTTGATATTCTTATGTTGATTGTTAAGTTGAAATAGTTTTGCATCGTAGCTACTTGACGTGAGTTTGTTGTGTTTGTTAGGATCTTACAACCACATGTGTCATCACTTTCAAACAAGGGATAGCTCAGTGGAAGGTAACATGGAGCACGACGAGGATAATCCGGTGATGCCGGAAATTGTGGGAGTCATTCGCCTACCACCTATGGTAGGGAATGCGATATTTCATATCACAAGCACCATGCTGCATTTGTTGCAAATAAAGGGACTCTTTGGTGGTAAACCAAGTGAGGACGTGAATTGGCATTTGAGAAACTTCTTGGAGATATGTCAGCCCTTCAATATTATGAATATTAGTCAAGAATCAATCAGGTTGAGACTCTTTCCTTTCTCACTGATGGGGGAGGCAACAATGTGGCTGGAGGAACTCCCTCCGGGTTTTATTACATCTTGTTAAGAGGTAATCGAGGCATTCTTGGATCGTTTTTACCCTCCATCAAAGATGCTACAACTGAGGGACAACGTCACAAATTTCAGGTAAGAACCAGGAGTGCCTTTGCATGAGGCACGGTTAAGGTTCAAAAAGAAGGTTGCTCTTTGTCCAAATCATGGACTGCCGGATGGAGTGCTTCTCCAAAGCTTCTACAGAGCCCTTGATTCCATCAACAAGTCTGTGGCCAACAACCTAGTTGGTGGTTCTATTATAGATCAAACATATGGGTTTTCCAAAGCCCTTCTAGACAGAATGACAAAGACCAATAGGGATTGGCACACGCGAGAGACAAATGTGTCTACCCATGAGGTCAGCTCAAGTGCATTGGTGGCTGAATTGTGAATAAGGGATGAAGAGCGGGATGAGAATCTTTCCAAGATGATGACACAACTAGAATTGATGACAAAACACGTATTGGGGGCAGGTCCTAAGGTGGTAAATGTTGTGGGTATGCAAGGTCCCTTGCAATATGATGGAGAATCGTCATAGCTGAGATATGAAGAAGAATGTCAATACATGGGAAATCAAATAGGAGGTCCTTGACCTGGATTCCAAGAAACAAATAAAGGCTCGTGGCACCCAAGGGATGAAAATCAAGGCTGGAGAAATTGTGATCCCCAGGGGTTGCCCGAAAGAAATGAAAGATGGGGAAATTGGGAGCCAAATCAAGAGGGCGATCACTATAACTGGAGTTCGAACCCGTATGTTCCCCCTCCAAAAGCTAGGAACTCCCATAGTCAGCCAGGTGTGAGTGACGCTGGTAGTTCAAAAATTGAAGAAATGTTGTCAAGAGTCCTAAAGAAAGTGAAGTCAACCAAAAAGGGGTCAAAGAGTTAAGAGGGGAGGTGTCTAACCTTGCCCAAATAGTGAGTCCACATTCAACCTCCATCAAGCATTTGGAGGCCCAAATGAATCACATGTCAGCTCAAATGAACCCCCAAATGAAGGGAATGCTTCCTAGTGACACAATGACTAATCCAAAGAAAGATAGTCAATGCATGACTATTGTCACTAGGAGTGGCAAGGTGATTTGAGATGCAACGGTGAATCCCAGAGAGGTTAATGACCCGAAATTGGATGAGGAAGATGAATTCTACAAGATGTCAAAGACTCCAAGGAGTGAGGAAAAGATTGCAGAGGAAGTATGATGAAATCCTCCCACATGTTGATAACGATGAGGCAGACATGTAGTCCCCAATTGATGACAAGGTTGAAGCAAGATTCTCACCTCCTTATCCACAACAGTTGACCAAGAAAAAGAAAGATGACTAGTTCAACAAATTCGTTGACATGTTTAGCAAGTTGTCCATACCATTAGTGGATACTCTTCTCCAAATGCCAAGTGATCACGGGCAAAAATATATGCCCGAGATACGCTTTACGACTTAAATTAGTCTTGTTTATCTAATATTATTGTATACATTTTCATGTAATTTTAGATAAAGTAAAGATATGTGCTAACCAACATGATTAGCCTTTGTTTTGTAGGTTTTGATGACTTTTGAGCAACTAATCCAGGAGTTGGTGAGGTAGAGGCTTGGAAACGGAATCAACACGCGAACGTCGGCAAAGAGGAGGCACAAAACAGCCCACCGGCACGTCGACGAGGTGCCACGGCAGGCAGGCCGCTCACAATAGCCCACCTGCGCATTGGCAATGTGCCACGGCAGGTGGCCTCCGCAACCAAGGGCTGCCAACGCGCTGCCCAAGCAGCGTGACACGCTGCCAACGCGGCAGGGTGCTGCCCGGGCCGATTTCGGGTGATTTCCAGAGGGCCTCCCCGTCCGTAGCGTGTCACGGAGGCCGTGCTCCGCGATGCTCTCCGTGACACGTTGCTTGTTATTCCGGGAAAGAGTCCTACTACTATAAATAGCACACTTAGGTTTATTTTTCAAGAATTCAGACTTGGTGGAGCAAGGACGTGGGTTAGAGGCAGTTGAGGAACGAAAATGCTAAGGGTTTTTCTCTCTTTCTTTCTTCTTTCAATCAATTGTTTGTATGATTAAAACTTGTTTTAGGATGATTAATGCACAAATGAGTGGCTAATTCTCTTCCTTGCTGAGGTTGTGAACAATGGTGATGAATTTTGATTGTTAATTGTATGGTTTTTCATCTTCTTCTTCCATGTTGTTCTATTAATTCTTGTTTCTACTGCATTAGTGTGTGGCCGACATTAATGTACATCTAAAAAGTCCAATTTCACTCAAGAGAGCAAGAAATTGGAAAGTTGTGAATTAATAGGGTATTGTTCTTAACTTGATTTGGAAAAATTGGGTTTTGATGTGCTTTCCTGATAGAAATATACTTGAAAGCCGTATTAGTCAATTTAGGAACCGGAATTGTATTGCTAGGTCATAAATTGCATTTGATCACAGAAATGTAGACGAATGGTTTATGATTCTAGAGTGAGATTAAATACGAGAGTTTTAATCTCTAGGCTAATGTTCTTGGCTAGCAACATGAAGAGAAGAATAACCAAATTATGATTATAATCAAATTCATTACTTGTTCTTAACCTTGGCATGCTCATACCCATAGTTTCAATTCAAAGTAAATATTTGTTAATAGTTTTAGTATATAAGTTATAAACAAAATTATTTAACTTTTGGTTACGTTGTTGTCAGCATAATTAGAAGTAAAGCTAGAATATAGTATAGTTAAGCAATTTCACTTATCCAGAGTCTCCTTGGTTCGATACTTGGCTTACTTAGCCACTTTATTACTTGTTTGACCACGTGCACTTGCGTGTCAGTTTTTACCTATAACCAAATCAGCCGAACAAGTTTTTGGCGCCGTTGCCGGGGAGACTTGGCAATAGGTGAATTTGTTTTAAGTGTACTTTACTGTATTTTTATTTTTCTTAAGTGTTGACAACTTGGTATTAGTGTTTGTTTTAATTCTTTTACATTTTGTTTTTTTCTTTTTCAAATACCCCTATTGACATGACATCGTGGAATATAAATGGTTTCAATGGTGGATACTCATATTTTAGTGAATCTTGTCTGAATTGCGGAGGACACCACTCGTGGCAACACTGTAACACGTGCAGTATATGTGGTGGTCAAGATGGCCATTGGGATGGCTGTCCGAATGCATATTCCCCTCCCCCAAGCCCCTACTATGATCCTTCTGTTGTTTTTTCTGAATATAGGCATGCTGAAAATGAGGACTTGGGACGCCAAGCTCGAATAGAAGACATGCTGAAACAACCCTTGGAGCAATCAGAAGCAATGAAGGAGGCGATGGCAGTATTGAGAATTCAGCAAGAAGAGAATGTAGAGGCTCTAGAAAGGATGAGCATCAAATTCCCAGAGATGATCGCTGAAGCTGAAGCTTGTGATAAATTGCAGGTAACAACTTTAGCCGATATTCAAGAGGAACTACAAGATGACGACAAGGGTGAATTTTTTGATGAAGCCCAACA
The DNA here is from genome assembly GCA_035772735.1 of Datura wrightii. Taxonomy (NCBI): domain Eukaryota; kingdom Viridiplantae; phylum Streptophyta; class Magnoliopsida; order Solanales; family Solanaceae; genus Datura; species Datura wrightii. The sequence continues at coordinate 156,084,372 of JASDFA010000018.1, forward strand.
ATTAGAATCTCTTGAGTGTCCCCGTGACGGGCTCACACTTATGGAAAATCCATTCATGGAAGACGAGATAGAGTATCCCCCATTTGACATTAATGAAGAGATAGATGTCGATGCTGAGAAGGAATATACAAGTAAGGAGGTCAAGCAAAATGCAGTTTCAGAGTTGAGGTGTATTGGACCACATTCTACGCATTTTTCGACGTTAAATTTGGTTGACAAAATAGAAAGAGAGTCTTCCAAGCTTATAGAGAAATGTCTAGAGGAGGACCAAGCACCATATATTTTGAAATTTGCCAACGCGGAGAGACAAAATGACTTCGCTTACTTGAGGGCCAATAAAGTAAAAAGGCAACACCTACTGTTTGGTCCTTACAATTTTTCACCACCACCCCTGGAGCATAAGAGGAAATTAGAGAAGAAATTAGGGGTGAGATTCATATCCTCAAGGTGGAGGAAAAAGCGGTGAAACTTGGTGCGTCGTGCCGCGACGTAAAATTAGGCGCTGCTTGGGAGGCAACCCAAGGGTACCATGGGTACCATTTTAATTTCTTGCATTTAAGTTGATTTTATTTAGTTTTTATTTTTTATTTTTCATCTTGTGTTGTTTTGGTGGAAAGTTAAGCACAGATGGAGGGGAAGTCTGAGTACCCGTGGAGGAGGAAGCTAACAAGCATGGAAGAGAAAAAGTGTGGGGTCGAACACCCACTTGTGCAAAGTTGAAGAAAGGCATGTTATTAGCTAGGCCTAAAGGCCTCAGGGAGTATTTCTCACCCTTTTTAAATTTTAATTTGATGCTATGAGGACATAGCATGATTTAAGTGTGGGGTGAGGGAAATTTCAAGGGAAATTTCAAAATTTTCTGTGCTTAACGATTTTGGTGAATGTAATGCTTGTGCAAAAGTTTGTGAGAAATTTCAAAAATTTGAAATTTTTTTGTGAATTAAGCATGACTTCATCACCCGTTGGTTTTTCTTTTCGGTTCTTTTCCGACGGGGGGTCTTTGAACCGAAGAATAAAATCTTTTTTTCTTTCTTTTTCTTTGTCGGTATATAATGTTTTAGTCATAGTTAGAGACTATTTCCGACAATGGATGGATGACGACTGTCTTGAGGAAAATTAGTCGGTAGGTGTTGGGTTTTTGAAACCATAACTAATTTGTGCTTGATGTTCTTTTTGTGTGCTATACATGGTTGTAAGAGGCAAGTATGTTCAGTGTGAAGCATGCAAGTGTATAACTTTGTTCGAGATACTTAGGCTCTTGAGTTTGACTCAATATGATGGAAGCTTAATTCTGAATTCTTGTGATTAGCTGAGTAAGGGTCTACTGATTGTGTCTTGATTTGAGCATGTGCCATGAGTGTAAGGTTTTTGAGTATTCTATGCTATTGTGGATGTCTAGAACTTGCCTGGTGTGTATATAAAATGAAATGAAGGATGTGAATTGTAGGAGATGATTTAGGCATTTCTTTGAATGAACCAAACTTTTATCCCTCATTATACCTACCTTGAAAAATTAATCCTAGTTAACCCCATTGAGCCTTGAGCCTATTCTTTGACAGCTGCAACATAAGCTTAATCCTTTTTCTTTCATTAGCCTTGAAATTGAACCAAAACTCCGAAGCGCTTAAAGGAAAAATCCGAAAGGGTAAAGGAGTGAGAAGAATGAAAAAGAAGGAAAAATAGCAAGTTGTAAATAGTTGAGAAAAGGAAAAAGGTGCATTTGTGTGAAAATGGTTGGTTATTAGTAGGGAGTAAGAAAAGAAATGAATGAAACATATTGCTTAAGTACTCCTTACTAATAAGCTAAAAGTGTCGAAAGAAATGGGTGAACAAAAGAGGAAAAAGAAAACTAAAAGGAGAAAAAGGTGAAGTAAGGGAAGGAAAGTTCGTAATGAAAGTGTGATGTATTAAAAGCGCTTAGGAAAGATAGTCACTATTACTGATCATAATAGTACCTACCCGCACCTGAGTTACATTACAACCTAAAAAAGTCCTACTTGATCTTACATTCACACATCCTTAAATTAGTGGAATAAAACACTAAGGGCAAGCTTATGGGTCATTACATAATGCATGTGAATTCTTTGTGAGAGTGAGCGTAATTCTATTCATATACCCACACATGTTGTGATATAAAAATTGTTTTTGCGTGTGAAATTGGGTAACTCTCTTTCCGTGAGGGGCACATGTTGAATGAAGGATATAATTCATGTGGGATTTCTTAATCAGTTGATTTGCATGAGTTTGCTAAAATTAAGAGTCGATTCTTGAGGTTAAGAAGTCTTAACATAGTTGTACTTCATTTCAATGATCAAATCAGGCATGCTCTATTTTTAGCTTGTATCTTACGTAATCATTATAGCCGTAACTTGAATTCTCTTGCTAAATTAGTTATGTGGGAGTCTCCATATGCATGATATGTAGAAGGTTGTTCGAGGACGAACAAGGCTTTAAGTGTGGGGTTGTGATCACGGGCAAAAATATATGCCCGAGATACGCTTTACGACTTAAATTAGTCTTGTTTATCTAAGATTATTGTATACATTTTCATGTAATTTTAGATAAAGTAAAGATATGTGCTAACCAACATGATTAGCCTTTGTTTTGTAGGTTTTGATGACTTTTGAGCAACTAATCCAGGAGTTGGTGAGGTAGAGGCTTGGAAACGGAATCAACACGCAAACATCGGCAAAGAGGAAGCACAAAACAGCCCACCGGTGCGTCGACGAGGTGCCACGACAGGCAGGCCGCTCACAACAGCCCACCTGCACATTGGCAACGTGCCACGGCAGGTGGCCTCCGCAACCAAGGGCTGCCAATGCGCTGCCCAAGCAGCGTGACACGCTGCCAACGCGGCAGGGTGCTGCCCGGGCCGATTTCGGGTGATTTCCAGAGGGCCTCCGCGTCCGTAGCGTGTCACGGAGGCCGTGCTCCACGATGCTCTCCGTGACACGTTGCTTGTTATTCCGAGAAAGAGTCCTACTACTATAAATAGCACACTTAGGTTTATTTTTCAAGAATTCAAACTTGGTGGAGCAAGGACGTGGGTTAGAGGCAGTTGAGGAACGAAAAAGCTAAGGGTTTTTTCTCTCTTTCTTTCTTCTTTCAATCAATTGTTTGTATGATTAACACTTGTTTTAGGATGATTAATCCACAAATGAGTGGCTAATTCTCTTCCTTGCTGAGGTTGTGAACAATGGTGATGAATTTTGATTGTTAATTGTATGGTTTTTCATCTTCTTCTTCCATGTTGTTCTATTAATTCTTGTTTCTACTGCATTAGTGTGTGGCCGACATTAATGTACATCTAAAAAGTCCAATTTCACTCGAGAGAGCAAGAAATTGGAAAGTTGTGAATTAATAGGGTATTGTTCTTAACTTGATTTGGGAAAATTGGGTTTTGATGTGCTTTCCTGATAGAAATACTTGAAAGTCGTATTAGTCAATTTAGGAACCGGAATTGTATTGCTAGGTCATAAATTGCATTTGATCACAGAAATGTAGACGAATGGTTTATGATTCTAGAGTGAGATTAAATACGAGAGTTTTAATCTCTAGGCTAATGTTCTTGGCTAGCAACATGAAGAGAAGAATAACCAAATTATGATTATAATCAAATTCATTACTTGTTCTTAACCTTGGCATGCTCATATCCATAGTTTCAATTCAAAGTAAATATTTGTTAATAGTTTTAGTATATAAGTTATAAACAAAATTATATAACTTTTGGTTACGTTGTTGTCAGCATAATTAGAAGTAAAGCTAGAATATAGTATAGTTAAGCAATTTCACTTATCCAGAGTCTCCTTGGTTCGATACTTGGCTTACTTAGCCACTTTATTACTTGTTTGACCACGTGCACTTGTGTGTCAGTTTTTACCTATAACCAAACCAGCCAAACACCAAGTTATGCGAAGTTTATGAAAGAATTGCTGAAGAAGAAGAAGAAGGTGGTTGATGCAGGTTGTGGGGAGAAAATGCACCATTGTAGTTCAATGATGATGAGTAACGGTGCCCCCAAGCAGGAAGACCCGGGAGCTTTCACAATCCCCTGTATAATTGGGATATGTGTGTTTAAGAAAGATTTATGTGATCTTGGCGCCAACATAAATTTAATGTCCCTGCTTATTTTCAAGAAGTTGGGACTCGGAAGCACAAAGCCTACGTCGATGAGGTTGCTCATGGCGGATAGGTCCATAAAACAACTGGTGGGGGTGTTAGAAGATGAGTTGGTAAGAGTGGATAAGTTTATCCTATCTACTGATTTTGTTATCCTTGATTGCGAAATGGATGTGGAAGTACCGATTATTTTGGGAAGATCATTGTTAGCTACGGGGAGAGCTGTGGTGGATGTGGACCTTGGGGAGCTAAAATTCAGAGTTGGAAGTGAGGAAGTTACCTTCAAGGTGTGTCCATCAACTGAAACGCTCCCGGAATACAAGGTAATAGGAGTGTTGCAAAATGAGGAGGAGTACAAGGGACTGGAAATGAAGGAGACAAAGTCAGAGGATGATCCGTTGAAAAACAAGTGTTGAATAAGATCTACATCATGCCACGACGTTAACTAAGGCGCTTCTTGGGAGGCAACCCAAGTGTTTAGTGGATTGTTTTTATGTCTTTGTTGTTTTTGTTTTTGTAGGAGCTATGAAGTGAGGAACAAAGGAAGAAAAAACCACATAGAGAGGAACGGCGTTGACCCAATGATTCACCGATCCAAAAACGCAAAATGTCGTTTCAAGATGAGTACAAATAAAAGACTGAGGCTTGGATCAATAGACCAGTGGACCCATCAGCGAACTGCCGATGCAAAACTGTGGACCTCCGGCGGTTGCCGATGTAACACAGAGTACCTAAAGCTTTGGTGCCTAAGCGGCGGATCACCAATCCAATTCGTGAACTGCCAGTGGGTCGCCGACTGTGAAATAAAGAACTGGGCATAAATACTCGATAAAGGAAAGGTAAGGAGGCAAAATGCTGGTGTGCTTCAGTGAACTACCAATATAGCGTCGGTCGAGGTACGAATTTGTCTCAAAATGAAAATTAAAGAGTGGACACACCAAATCCCAAATATCAGCTGAGCCACCCTATTCTGCTATATTCCCTTAGTTCCCTCTTTTCACCATTTTTCCTTTCCCTTTTTGTCTCTCCACTACCCAACAGTCCCACTTCCCACCAACACACCAACACATTAACTCTCCACCTTCCCCTCAACCTATCAATCTTCAACTTCACACCTATAAAACCCTATCCCTCCTTTCACAAACACACTCACTACACTCACATTTTCTTTCTCTACTACACATCCCCTGAAGTGCCATTGTTGAGAGTTGTCTAAGCTTTTCAAGCTCAAGTGTGCAAGCATTCTGATATTGTGGTAAAAGCTTTCTTGCCCTTGTCATGATTTTCTCAATGGTTCTTAATTCTTTAGTCTTAATGCTTTGTTTCCCTTTCCTATTGAATTCATGAATATGCTCAATTTATTGAAAGGCATGGAGAATATGTGCTCTATGTGTGTGACATTTATAAATAGGTGAAGTTTGAGGAACCCAATCGGAATGAAATGCAACTTTTTATCTGATGATAGGCCGGGTGACTCCATTCTTAAGGTAAAACTGTCATGGGATTTGCTTAAATGTAGTATTGGTATTTATATCATGTTGTGTGTGGGTGTTTGTTAATGGGTGCCTTTGATTTGTTTAAATTCAATTTGGGGATGATGGGGTCCGGCATTTCGCCGGTCGGGTTTTGGCAAATCACCGATGGAACGCCAGTCTACTCTTCAAAATGGCTTCAAGCCACTGAGTGGAGCTCGTTTTACATCGTCAGTTCACGAATCAGGACCAGCTATTCGTCACTCAATCACTGGTACACTCTTAAGTTGCCCAGTTTTCTATCCTACATCAAAGTCAGTCATGGACAACTCTACAAGGTCTGTGGAGGTGACTTTATGCAATATAGTGATCGGGCATCTTCTATACACCCGCATAGCTATAACTGAATCACCAACAAGAGTAGAAACTGAAAATGGTTCCGATAGAGTCTCGGGACTAACTCTAAAGCTACTAGTAATATAAGGTGTCACAAAAGACAGGGTAGCCCCTGGATCTAACAAAGCATAAGAATCAAGGTGAAACACTCGTAACATACCAGTAACCACATCCGGTGAAGTCTCCTGCTCCTGACGGGTTACAAGGGCATAGAACCTGTTCTGGAACTGACCGCCGGCTGAACTAGTCGAGGCACCCTACTGAGAAGGACGTGCTGCTGGAGCGGCTGAACCAGCGGCTGGCATACGGGCTCTGCTACCCCCTGATCTGGCCGAAGGATAATCCCTGAGTATGTGTCCTAGTTTGCCACACCCGAAACAAGCGTCTGAGCCTGCTAGGCACCTCCCTCGGTGATTCTTGCCGCACCTTGCACAAGTTAGGAAAGTTCACTCTATCTTCATTCTACCCTGGCCTCTCGAATCTGAAGCCCTGCTCCTCCGATACCCTTGTGATATAGATGGAGTACTCGTTGATGATGGTGTTGGAGCAACAGACTTGTGAAGAAACTGTTGGCACTGTCCACCCCCCGACCTAGGTTGAGAAATCCTATAATTGTCCGTCTTGTCCCTCTTGGCCTCTCTCTCCTCCGATATACTGTCTTCATCTGTTGGGCATGCAACACTATACGGGTAAAATCTATATCCCGATGCAGCATGGTGATCTTATAGTCCTTATCCAAGTAGTTCGCCACTCCATGCACAAATTGGCTCACCAGAGCCCTCTAGTCTGCCACTAACTCTGGTGCATACTTGGATAAGAGGGTGAACTCCAGAGCGTACTCCTGAACCGACATATCACCCTTGTTCAGATTTACAAACTCAGCCACCTTCAGTGCCCTCATCTCACGAGGGAAGAACCGATCCAAAAAGGCTGCATGAAACTCTTTCCAACCTATAGGGCCTACCCCTACTGCCCTACTATCTCTCCATTGATTAACCAAGATATACGCCACCCTTTTCAGCTGATATGAGGCCAAATCAACGTACTTTCCATTTTTTACCCCCATGAACTGGGTGATTTTCATAATCTCATCGATGAATTCATGCGGGTGCTCATCCCCTTTTGACCCGAGAAACTCTGGTGGGTTCATCCTCAAGAAGTCTCTGACTCGAGCCACCGCTGCATTTCCATTTTGCGGAACATGCGCAACAGTGTGCTGATTGACCTGAGCGGTTAAGGCTTTTGCAAGCATCTAGATAGCTACCCGAAACTCAGCATGGGCAACTGGCTCTGGTGCTTCTTTTGGGGGAGGGAATGCTTGGTCACTGGGGGTTCCTTTTCCTCAACCAATTCGGTTGTGTCGGTGCTCCTGAACTAGTGGGGCTTGCTGGTTCCCATTACCGTTGTCATATTTGTGGCTTTCACCATTCCCATTTCTCCTACCATTCATTCTTCTAGGAGCCATGATTCTGCAATCGCGAATAGCACGAATTAGAAGGATATAAAGACTTTTCATCGCATGACATAGATCATGAAAGAAGGAAACATTTCCTAAACGTCTCGTAGCATCATAAGTGTGCGCGCTTCACACCCATGAAAAAGACTCTACGTAACATGGCTTTCAGGCACCCTAGGACACTTCAAACCTATTGCTCCGATACCAAATTTGTCACGACCCGAGCATAGACTCGGACCGCAACATGGGACAAGGAGCTCCTCTAGACTCCAAGTCGACCCGTGGCATGAACATTCATATAACTTCTTATCATTAAGCGGAATACTTAACATGAAGATATAGCATAAACATAACATAACATAGCATGATAAGCAGAACATACAAAATATATGAATGTTGAGTAGTATAATTAGTCTAAAAGCCTCTATCGTATCAGATGGGTTGATTGGACAATATCCCTAAGTAACCCGGCAAAACTAAAAGAAAAAAGGGATATCAATATCTAAAACATATGGTCCTCAGAGAATGAGGACTCACCAAGAGGTTGGATGCTAAACTCTGAAATGGACTACTGACAGGGCTGAGCCTGAGAGCTAGGTCCTGTATCGTGAAACGATACAGCATAAAAAGTATACGGTCAGTATGTGAAATGTACCGAGTATTCAATCTAAGAAAATAGGACATTTAAATTACATAAAATCTTATAAGTGATCATAATAGAGGGATGACATGTCATAACATAAGTAGCATACGGTAACATAGGGCTCAAGGTTTTCAAAACATTCATAATTCAATCATAATCATAATCATAAGAGAAAAGCTTTATTGAACATGACTTGAGCCAATGTGCATAATCATAAGCATGCATAAATCATGAGGAATAGTGGGAGATTCTTATAACCGACATACTCCGTATGAGCACACATAGAGCCCGACCTGTAAATCCCTAGTCGGGAGGGTGTTTGTACCTTGCCAAGGGTAGAACCAAGAAGGGCATGATATCACACATGAAAGAGCCCATTTGGGAAAGGGGACAGTCACAAGGGAGGTCCCATCATGTCCTACGGTGGCACATAGTTCTGAGATTCGGGGCAAAATCTAGGCCTCAAACCTACTCGATGTTAAATACTACTCCCAAAACGTATATAGTGCTCATAGATAATATGCATGAAAATCATGGGCTAGTTAAATCTTGATAATCATAAAATTGCTTGTAAATACATGAACTAGCCATGAGGTTAGGGTTAAGGCCTGTGAGTCGGCCAAAAAACATAATTAATAAATCATGGGATTCATGCGTACTTGTAGATCATGTATAGACTTTGTAAATCAGAAATTCATAATGGGCATTTGAATAAATCCATATTATAATTCATAAATCATGATGGGTTTATGAATATCAACAATTAAGATAAACATCATAACTCGACTCATCATAGAACATGCATAATTAGGCATAATTTAGTAGAACTCGAAATCAATAAATTTATAATCAAAATAGTTGTAGAGTCTGCTCACAATTCATAAAATATGATGTAAATCACGAAAAATAATAACCCATTGATGGATCATTAGAACTCCACAAGATTTAAAATAAAACCACATAAGATTTTTGAACAAATCTTCATGAATTAGGGGAGATTGGGAATGGGTGTGAACGGAAACACCCACTCATAACCATACATACCTATAAATTGCTGATTCTTACCCTCCCTTGAATGCCCAAAAGGAATTGAAGAAAACCTTGAAGTATTGCCTTGATCACCTCTTTAGTCTATCACTCTTGCATGCATGAATATGAAGATGGCCTAAAATGAACTTAACTCCTTTAAAGGTCACTATTCATAACTCAAAACGTCATAGTTTAGGCTTTAGGATCTTAGGAATTACGGAAAATCCCTTACTAAATTCGTAGAAAATAACTGCCAGATGGTCCCAATGGGAGACCTAATAACTCATTACCTTGGAACATGACTCGTGGAGTCGTCCGTGAAGTACACTGCTCAACAGGTCTCTTGGGCTCAAAATGGAAGACCTAACGACTCATTACTGGGTGACCACGACTCGTGGTCACCACTCGTGATGTACACTGCCTCAATACCAAAATTCCTCAGCTAGCTAACCATGACCCTCCCCATGAGTTGTGGGGACTGACCACGATCCATTGGGTCCTTCCATCGAGTACACTGCCTTTCCTATCCTCTTTTCCTTACTCACCCACCCTACGATTGGCCTAACGACTTGTGGGGCCTGACCACGAGTCTTGGCCACGTCCGTGGGATCCCATTTCTTAAATTTCTAAATTCATTCTTCTACCTCCCCACGAGTCACATCACGATTAGTGGGCTCCTCTCACGGGCCTCCTCATGACTCGTTCTGTGCCTGGTGTCAGGTTTTAGGTTTTTCTCCGTTTCAACTCCTGGGTCTAATCTTTGACCTTCCAGGGTATAACATCTCTAACCCTCGCTGCCGCTTCGTTCCTATTCTATGGGATATGTGCTATTGCCTGTTGGTTGACCTGGGCGGTCAAAGCTTGTGCTAGAATTTGAGTGGTTGCCCTAAATTTAGTGTGGGCAACCGGCTCTGGTGCATGGTGCTCATGGACGGGTGGGGCTTGCTGATGCCCGTCTCCATTGCCATCCCCGTGGCTATTTCCATCTCCATTTCTTCTACCGTTAACTCTGCGAGGAGGCATGATTCTGCAATCGCGAATTGCACGAGTTAGAAGGATGAAAGACATTTAACCGCACGACATAGATTATGAAAGAAGGGAACTTTTCCTAAATGTCTCCTAGCCTCTTCATCATAAGTGTGGCGCGCTTCACACCCATGAAAAATACTCTACTTAACGCGTCTTTCAGACACCCTAGGACACTTCAAAACCTATTGCTCTGATAACAAGTTTGTCACAACCCGGACATAAGCCCGGATCGAGACATGGGATAAGGATCCCCAAGAGACTCCAAGTCAACCCATGACATGAACATTCATCAAACTCAATCAAATAAAGCGGAAGACTTAACATAATAAACATAATGAAAGTCTAATCATAACATAGCATCGGAATTGGAATTCACCTCATACATGCCAAGCTAATTACTATATATAGTCTGAAAGCCTCTAACACATGGATTGATGGGACAATGCTCCTAACTAACCGAACAAGTTTGAAAACGGAAAATAGAGATAACTAGAAATAAGTAGTCCTCGAGAGCTGAGGACTCACCATTGAAGCTAAATGCTAACTGGAGAACTGGCTAGTGTCAGGGCTGAGTCTGAATATCGGAGCCTGTATCATGAAATGATATAGCATAGAGTATGCGGTCAGTACGTGGAATGTACCGAGTATGCAAGGTAAGTAAAATGGACATTTAAAATACATAAAAATTCATAAGAGTAGGAAAACATGAGCGTAACATAAATATCATAATGCAAATATAAGGCTCAAGGTTTTCAAAACATCATATATTATTTATAATCATACTCATGAGAAGAAAAGATTTCTTAAACATGTCCTGAGCCAAAGTATATGATCATAATCATACATAAATCATGAGGAACAGTGGGAGATTCTTATAACTGACATACCCAATATGAGCACACATGGAGCCTGACCTGTAAATCCCTAGTCGGGAGGTCGTTCGTACCTTGCCAAGGGTAGAACCATGAAAAAGGTGGGATATCACAACCAAGGGCCCATTTAGGCAAAGGAGACAGTATCATGGAGGTCCCATCATGGCTAGTTGGCGCGTAGTTCTGAGTCTCGGGGCATGCTTGGACCCCAGGTCTACTCAGTGTTAAATACTACTCCCAAAACATATATAGTGCTCATAGGATAATTTACATGAGATTCGTATGCTAGTTAAAATCATGATAATCATAAGAATGCGTGAAATACGTAAACTATACATGAAAGTAAGGCCCGTGAGTCTGCCATAATCATAAATCATGATGTTCATGCATACTTATAAAATATGTATATACTTGATATTCATAAATTCATGATGAGCATTTGAGAGAAATCATATCATAAGTCATAAATCATAATGGGTTATTGGATATCAAAATCAAAATAGAATCATAACTTAATTTATCAAGAAACATATATATTTGGGCATAGTTTTATAGAAAATTTGAATCTAAATAGTTATAAGATCTGCCCATGATTCGTAAAACATGAATTCATACATAAGAGGTATTAACCCATAGATGGATCATAAGGATTTCAAAGAATTGGGATAAAACCCCATATAATTATCAATAGAATTTCATGATTTAGAGAGAGATTGGGCATGGGTATGAACAAATTCACCCATTCATAATCCTGCATAGCTAAGAGAATCAGATTCTACAACTCCCTTAATTGCTCAATGAAGAATTGATGAAATACTTGAAGGAGTTAAGCTTGATCACTTCTCTTGGATTCTAACTTTGCATGCATGAATAGGAATAGCCTAGAATGGACTTACCCCTCTTAATACGCACTATTCATAGCTTAAAATGACGTAGTTTAGGCGTTAGGATCATAGGAATTACAAATAAGCCCTTACTAAATTCACAGAAAATAATTGACTGCCAATCCCCGTGAGGGACAGAACGAGTCATTACCAAGGACCACAATTCGTGGTCTCCAGCCAGGTGACCACGACTCGTGGTCTTCACTACCAAAAAGTCTTCTTCCTTCACCCCATCCTTGGCCACGACTGAGTCAACAAGTCGTGGTGCTGACCACGACTCGTGGTCATGTCTGTGGTCATCCAAAACTCAGAAATTTCTAACTTAAGTCTATCACCTCATCGTGAGTCACTTCATGACTCATGGTCCACCTCACGGGTCACAGAACGACCCATTCTTTGATCTGGTGTAAAATATCCTATTTTCTCCAGTTTCACTCCCGAGTATGATCTTAGGGTTTTCGGGGTATAACAAGAATCCCTAACAGGAGTAGACACATGGATAAGAGTATCAAGCACATAATAAACAAGATCCAAACCCAATGCAAAATAAGCAAACACATAGGAAAATGTAGAACCCGGATCAAACAACACAATATCCATTTTGTCGGACAAGAAGATTGTACCTGTAATAACAGCGTCTGAAGCCTTTGTCTCTGGCCTACTAGGGAATGCATAAAAATGGGCCTGATTACCCGCCTAAGAACCGCCCTGATTGGGCTATGCCACCCCTACTCACTTGAGCACCTCCTTTACTCGGCTGAGCACCACCTTTAACAACTAGCTGACTACCTCACTCAAACTGTGGATGATCTCTGCTGAATGCACTGCCTCCTCTTTTGGTAGGGGCTGGAGCTCGAGGAGCTAGGTGCAAAATGATCTATCCGCCTTGTAAAATCCCGGGACACCATATGTGAATGTGGTCATACTCCCTACGCTCATGGCATACCTTCTCGATCACTGGCCTCTGAGCCAGAACAGCAGAAACAGGACGAGCCCCGAAGTCTGAGAAGATAAGTTGGGTACCCCCGACTGAACCTGCTAGTTGGGGAGTGTTTCCTCGTGGACCTCTAGCTTACACTTGTACAAACAACTGGATAAGACTCTCAAAGAAACCCTGCAATACCGAAGTATTAGCAACAACCATTGTAGGAACCCACTCTCGAAGCCTTCTTCTCGGCATTCTTTGCATACCCCTCCAGTTTCATGCCCTCTATATTCTTCACATATTCTACCACCTTTTGAAAAGTTTTACTTGAGGAGAACATCTAGAAGGTAGATAACTAGAGACCCACATTCATGCCCTTGACAAACCACCTGATCCTCTCTTCCTTTGTGGGCAGTGGGGGTAAAGCATACCTGGAGTGTGAATGAATCGGGCCTTATATGCTGCAATAGAAGAGCTCCCCTTCTCGATGGTGGTAAACTCATCCTGTCTCCTATCTCTTAAGGTATGGGGTACATATTTCTCCAGAAACATGGAGTAGAACTTGGTCCAAGTCAGTAGTGGTGACCCTGCTGGTCTGCACTCCACAAAAGCTCTCCACCAGAACTTTGCATCACTCATCAACTAGAAGGTGATGAACTCCATATTATATCTATACGACGCCCCCATCTTATGGAGCCTCTCATTGAAGTCTATGATGAACTCGCAGGAGTCCTTTGCCTCAGTCCCCTAGAATATAGGAGGCTTTATCTTGGTGAACCTCTAGAACAAGTCATGCTCTTCCCCTGCTATCACAGGCCCAACCACCGGCCTAGGGAACATGATTACCTCAAACATGTCATTAACATGAGGAGCCACCATAGTCGTATACTGGTCCCTAATTTCTGCCTGATAGGAGTTTGGTGTTTCCCCATTACCTACGAGGCCACTCAGAAGGTTGAGAACCTAAGCCAAAACATTAGAGAATGTTGGAGCGGCCGGAACCTATCCCTGTGTCGGTACTTCCACTTCTACTGCCACCTTTCTTGCACTGCAAGCAGTACTAGAGATGTCGGCCTCTCTCTTATAGGAGTAGGAGTGCAAGCCCCTCCTATGACCGCGGCAGGCATTTGACCGCGTCCTCGGTACCTTTCTCTGCTATGGACTGATGCTGCTGGCTTGGGTGTTGCGTCTCTAGCTCCGTTAGCACGTATTCTCACCATCTGTGGGAGAAGAAACAACAATTGTTAGATACCAATTTGGATCACCAAATACTAATTAGAATCAAGTAATTGCACAAAAAGAGAGAATAAAGGAGTTTTCCTAAAGTCCTGTAGCCTCTCGAAGATAAGTTACGAATGTCTCTGCACGGCTCCACGAGACTCTACTAGACCCATCTTAGTGCAATGAGATAGACAAACCTAGGGCTTTGATACCAACTTTTTCATGACCCAAATGGCCGTGATTGGCACCCACATTAACCCCCCAGCAAGCAAACCAATGGTTCCCAACAACTACACCATCATTAGCCACACAAGAAGGAATAACAATGTAATAGAGTGAAAAGAATTGCAATATTCAGAAGTTGTTATAACCAACTAAACTAACACAACTAAATCTTCCCAAGATTTGAAAGTCATTGCACTTCAATGTCTACCTACAATCTAGGAATGTTTAAACTAAATAAAAATAAATGTTGCAGTGTCTGAAAGAGATACATCTTCGAAGGAGTGCATCAGCCCATTCCTTTTGCTCACCTTTTAGAGGAATTGTTGTTGTCTATAGGTGGGGATGAGAAGAGCTTCTTAGATCGTATTCTACACTCAGAAAAGAAGTGCAGGAGTAGGGTCATTACAAAGCATGGTACTGGTAGGCATCATCGATCGACCTTACATAATAACATATAATTAAAGCAACAATAGTATGAAACCAGTCCCAAACATCATACATAAACACAGTAAACATTTCAAGTACACTGACTCTGCGCAGGTGACAACCGGCCTGCTCAATGGATTGGGGCTCTCGCTGCAGTGGTCTCTTGATCTCTATAGTGGTTTCATCGCAGCAAAATAAGTTTCTACAATGGTACTGCTCGAGGTAGTAGCTCGACTTAGCTGCCCTTTTTCATCTCACAGTTTTCAACAGTTCACACCCTCCATATTTCATTCACATATAACACAGTGTTGACATCAAATAATAACAACTTATCTCAACATGTCATTTAAAGCATTTCATGACAGAAATATCAAATCTGCATCTTTAGTCATCATACCAAATCACATTTAGGATCTTTTTCCACTTTTTTCATTCTATTTACAATTACAGGATCATTAATTACGCACAACAACTTAGCACATACTCATTCCAAAACTGTTAAAAAGCTACAGAAACATCATAAAATAGAACAAAGGGTGACATGTTGGGAACACGCCTCCACCATGTCCCCAAAAACATTCCGTCATCAAAGTCAATGCACACACATGCTAGAGGGCCTTATTTCTGCCCTTCCAGTCATAACCTGCAACGGACTCTAGAAATTCATGTATTGTATCAGTGTGGTACCCGCTCCCACTCATATACTCGTCCAAATGCTCCTCTCGGGCAAGAGCCACTCAACCAATATCGCTCGCCCGGATGCTCCTCTCGGGCACAAGCCTCTCCTCTTAGGATATTATTACTATCCTTAACCATACTAATTCATTGAATATACAGGGTGAATTCTTTACATACTCAGGAGTTACAATCTACTCCCTTGCTTGCATAAATACAAGCAATCACACATCTCAATAATAATGCAAAGGAACTTCACTTAATAATTTAACATAATTTCATAACAATGCACAGATCATAGCACATCCATATTACTTCTATAATTCATTCAATAGTAAAGCTTCATAACAGGTAATGTTTGCAGACCAATCACATATCAATAAAGCATAAAACTTACATGCCATTAATAGGGTCTATTTCCTGTAAACCATAACCTGCCTTATTTTTGGGTACGGAATGTCATCTACTCCACAGGAGTCTTACCCTATCTCAATGCTTTGGCAAGTTTGAAATCTACAACAATAATATAGAGTAATTTAATTATTTACTCTTCGAATAATTAGTTCCCTAATTCCACCTGGAAGTTCAAACCCTTCCCTTTAGTGTACTTTCAAAAGTAAAATCCCTAATTCCACCTAGTTCTAGGTCTCAATTCCTACGTAACCTACGTTCTCAAGAAAGTAAACCTCGGGGAATGATCTATAATCGTCAAACCTCTAATCAACCCATCCCATGATCCAACCCTAGTCTATCAATATAGGGTTTTCTCAACTTGAAATCCTCCTATTAAAGATTCTATATGAATTCTAGGGTTAATAATACCCATTATTGAGATAGGGAATCAAGGAACTTACCTTGGGATAGGAATTCACTGCTCTGGAGGAAAAAATTGCCTTCTAACCCTTCTGACCGTGTTTTTGGAAATAATGGGGTAGAACCCCAGAAATCCCACCTAAACCTACTTTTTGATTTCCGTCGTCCGCTACAGCGGTCATATTTTTGCTACAGCGGTCAGAAAATCGCTACGGGGGATCCGGTGGTTAATTTCCCATTCCGTTATGAATGGACTATGATCATTACCACAGTCTCACTGTAGCAGATATCCTACCGATGTAGCAGTCCCCCATAACCAGTAGCTCCCCTAGAAGTATCTTTTTAATACTTAGCTCATTTCACAATCATTTTCAATAGATTCTAGCTTTTTGAGTATTCTAAGTCAATTCCCCTCATAATGACTAATGTCGCCAAATTATACCTCATAAATGAGATATAAAGCGATCGATGTCAAATATAGAATCCAACAAGGATTGGGGTTGAATCCCACGAGGAATATGATGAGAACTTTAGTTAATGCGTTTAGCTA
This sequence comes from Datura wrightii, assembly GCA_035772735.1. Taxonomy (NCBI): domain Eukaryota; kingdom Viridiplantae; phylum Streptophyta; class Magnoliopsida; order Solanales; family Solanaceae; genus Datura; species Datura wrightii. The sequence goes on from JASDFA010000018.1 coordinate 156,101,107, forward strand.
ATACTACCGGCTTACTTATTTCCTAGAAGGGAAAGTTTGAAACATAAAATAATGAAAAGTAGTAGAAACTATTGAGTAGATTTTTGATTTAATTTCGATTGTAATCAATAAGTGAGTTGGCTAGTATTGTGTTCCCCGTGACTTCATAACCACAAGGCTTTTATACTAGTGATCTATTCCGGTGCTTAGCATATAATATCAGTAAGTTAACTTCACTAAATGGTTGGTCTCCAATCTAGATGATTATCACCACGCAACTTGATCTGTATGCGGGTTTATACTTAATTAACCCTTACCCTTAATATCAGATTAGCTATTCCCGGATAAGGTCAAGCTATTAGATGAGGGTTGATAGCCTCAAATCTCCGTTGTTAATCCCGTTTCCCATTCATTACACCCTTGATCCGGTGAGTAAGAATAAGGTAAATTCCAACGTTTGCAACTGGTATGAAGCAATTAAAATGAAGAGGAAAATAATACATGCCTAAACCCCGTTCAAGATTCACTAAGTATTTGTACCTATGTGTGTAAATTCATCATGGTTCTCACAACCCTAGTTATGAGTTTAAATACTCATAACTGAATAACCACAATTACAAAATAGAGAAGAAATCATAATTGCAACTTACAATGAATCGTAGAAGAAACCACTTGTATTGAATAAATCAGAAAAATCAAAGAACAAAACTCTAATGTTGTTTTAATCCTCAACATCAAGAACAAAATTATAAACTTCAGTTCTTGAACCTTGATGGTAGTCAACAACATCAAAAATCACGTTCAAAGTCATAGAATAAACTGTACTATAAAAATAAACCTAAATAAAATATTTACAGTTTTAATCAAAACCTTTCCTAACTAAAAACGGAATCCAAGTCGGCAGTGGCAACGGGTGAGGTAATGACTCGTTAGATCTCCTAAAAAGTTGTGGCATGCATAACTAAGTTGTCCTCGGCAAACTGATCCTTCAAGGTGATGGATCACCTAACTACTTGTCAGGTTAGAGTACGAGTCATTAGGCCCCTCGTGGCTATGGATCCCCAAAAGCTCTAGTGTACTTGATGGGTGTGCCCAGAATCTCATGACGAGTCGTCAAGTCCCCCGATAACATGTTGAGTCCTTCATTGCCTCCATGATAATATTTTCAGCAATTATTCTTCCCAGTCCTCACGACTATCATAACGACTCATTACCAAACATAATGATTCATGCCTTCAATTCGTTTCCTGCACTGGTCTCTTACACTTCAAACCTGATCTCTTCCCACGACTCTAGGAACAAGTCGTCCAATGAGATGACGACTCGTTACCTGACTAGAAGTCCGCACGTGGTCCAACTTTTACCTTACTTTTCCCATTTCACATTCCGAACCTATTTTCCTACAACACTTAACAAAAACACATTATATCTACATAAACATACATGGAATTTGCATATCTTCTTAGTTTTGAGCATCAAAAGTTCTGTAAAATCACGGTACATCAACATCCTCAACTTAAAACTTTTTCATGTCCTTAGGAAAAAATAAATAAAATAAAATTAACTCGACGCTTCAATTAGAAGAACTTTAGGAAACCTACGGTAGTCACAAATCTTAATCAAATAAAATTTTCTAATCCCTTCTCTATCATAAAAATCCAAATCACAGTGCACATGTAAAATTTTCAACCATGACACAAAGGAATCGAAATATGGCAATGTATTGTCAACTTGCAACCATGCATATAATCCTATGACACTGACCAAGGCAGTTTTCAGACGATTTTGTTGACCAAATGCTCTCACCACAAAGAAGTCCCACACTCACACATATGTATATGATCATGGCGATTGGATAAAAGCTCACTCGCTCTCACAAAGAAATTCTAACTGTACACATTCAATAACATAAGCTTGCCTTTACTTTCAATACCTCGATTTTTAGACGGTTTAAGTAGGATCACAATAGGACTTTTTCAGCTTTTAACATAGGCTCGGGGTTGGGTATGGTAAATATGGGAATAGTAACTTAACCTTCCTTGGCACTACACTCACTTTGGCTCCTTTTAACCTTCTTTCCGAATCTGTCCCTTTTTTATTGCTTTCTCCTTCTTTTACTTTCTTTTGCATCTATGGGTGCAATTTTCCTTCTTTGAAGCAATTTCTTTTCTTCTTTCTCTCTTTCATTTTTCTATTTGCTCTTTTTCTCTTTATCATTATTATTTTTCTTCTTCATTATGTACATCGCACCCGCCCTTTTGTTTTCATTACTCAATTAAATTCCACCCTACTCTTCTTATTCAAACCTATGATAGCCACCCTCAACTTAGGAAATTTGCCTAAGTTGAGGTTCACAGTGTCTAAGGGGGGACCAGGGCCAAAACAGGTTCATTATAATCAAAAAAGGAAGGTGAATTGGTTTCAACAAAAAAGGGTCAATTTAAGCTAAAAATTGGGATCAAGGGATATTTATTTCCATTTGGTAGGTCTTTTAAGGCTAAAGTAGACTATTCATCAAAAATGTCCTATGATCCTTTCCTAATTTCTCGTCCTATACCTCGATATGACTGACCAGGCAAGTTCTAGATTGACACACATAGTAGAACTAGCTATTATACCTGACTCACATAATGCACAGGACAATATCATCACTTCTACCAACTGCTAGTTCAGGTATAGTTACACAACGGTAAACATGCTCATAGTATTAATGCCATGCAAAGATTCACAAAGGTCATGCTTGTCTACTTAACACACACACACATAAATAAAATTTTAGGAGGGGTATCATATTATCAGTTCAAATAAATTCATGTTATTGACTGCCTTAAGTTTACCTAACTTTCTTTCGATTTACACAAAACAAAACACAAAAACCTAAACATGCCGGTTCTACTAGATAAGGAACACCCGAGGGAAAAGATATCCAAAAAGAGAAACCCTCGGGTTATGTTCAGCAAAAATACAGGTATCCCACCCCACCCCCATCAATAAAAGCATGCGTCATCCTCGACGCATATAAAAAATAAAATATAGGAATAAGGAACATACCTGTGTGACCTAGGCGTCTGTGGCTTGGTCGGTGGAGGGCATAGATACACCTCCAGTCCCCTCTCCTATTCCACCGGGATGAACTGGAGCACTCTAAGACTCCACAGAGCTTGTACCCTCTCTAAGAGCTCTCACAACATCACTTTCGGCTCTCTCTCGAGCGTCATCTATGGACAGCTGCAGTGCTGCCTCCATATCTCTTCTCTCCCTCTTCTGCTCACATAGCGCAACACCACTCTCATCATTACTTACCTCCTCCCGAGGTCTCTTCCCTTTGTCATGTGTGACCGGCTCCTCAGTGATGAAATTGACTACCAGTGGTAGCTCTTCCTCACTCTCATCGTCTGCCACTGGAAGCACGGGTGGTGTGATGGTAGAAATTTGTCGTGCGGATAGGTCCCGCACACCAGCTCTGAGCATCACCACCTCTGTGTACCATCTGGATAACTCTGGTGCCTATAAATTGAGCAAGGCGCTCATCCATCCGCCTCTCAAAGGCATCCAATCTATCATGCAATGACCTGGAGAGCCCCTCCAACTCTTTCGTGACCCATGACTTAACCTGCTCCATCAGTACCTTTACCTGAAGTGTCATGTGCGCCTACTGCTTTTTGGCTTTAGCCAGCCTCCTAGCCATGTCAGTATAAAACTCTTGAGAGATAGTGACTAGGACGGTTGGTGAAGCATGAGAGGTCGCAACGGGTGGGCGAGATGCTGCTACTGTGGATGAAGATTTTGGGACCTCGGCGGGTGGAGTATCGGCTGCAGCAGTAGCATCAGGTTGGCTACAAGTCTCTCGAGCCTCTAATGGCTCTACCTCAAACTCTGTAAATCTCGCAACCTCAGTATGAATACCCCCGCTCAATTCCTCTACTAATAATGTAGCTCCAACGGATATGGCTGACTGGCTCTTTGCTCTCAACACCAGGTTTGTCTCATATCTAATCTTCCTGATATTAGTAATTTTATGGACCACCACTCTCTAATCTATGGATGGCAGTTCCGGCACAAGCGACTCCTGGCGAAGCCGATCTATGAGGCATAGGAAGGGAATGTTGGTGTTGTCTATGATAGCTCGCTCCCGGATCTCCTTAGCGATGTACCTCGAAAAGTTTATAGCATACCCCTCCATAATACTTGCTACCAATGTAGCTCTATCTAGTGAAACCACGTTATCATTCCTGGAGGGTACTAGCCTGTGTCGAACTAGAGATCACCAAAACTTTTCCTAAAAGTTTGATGTGAACTTTTCCTGAAAGTTTGGTGTGGACTTTGATTTGTGCTTCTGATCCATGTAGCCATTCCACTAATGGACCCCGAGTGGCGATGATGCACGCTAGCCAAGTGTATTGTCTCTTTCTTTCCTCGTGGATCAGATTTTTGGTATTTACTCTCTGGAGCTCACTCAGCCTATGATCAAACTCAGTTTTGTTAATTGGGGCCTCGTAATTTAGACCATATAGCATCCTAGAGATTGTCTTCTCAGAGATGTCCACGGGTGTCTCTCTAACCATCACCCGTGTAAATGCAGGCTTTTTCTCCAATCCTTGCCTCCCAAGGCCTGATGCTATAAGGTGGTTGCATATGAGGCATAGAACTCCCAAACTAAGAAAGGAATGCAGCTCCTTGATGGCTCACTCAACCACCCAAACCGATATCTATCAAATAGTGTTTGAATTTCAGGGAGGTCCTTGAGCCCTATGGTGACTAGCCTGGGCTCCTCGTAAATACTCCTCTTCGGGTGGCCCTTGTCAGTAGGAGCTATATCTCTGTTATAGATGACCCGCATGCCTGGGACACACTTTCATGACCGGAACGTACATCCAGATCGTAAACACGGGACAAGGGACCCCTAGAGACCCCAAGTCGACCCATGGCACGTGTACACAACTAATCTTATTCAAATAGGAAGAATGATAATGATATAACATAGTGAAAATGTAATTATAGCATAACATTAGGAAATATTGGGCGTATACACAGCGGAGCACAACATACTGGTCTAAAAGCCTCTAATACATAAGATGGATTGATGGGACAACATCCCCAACTAACCCAACCAAAACTGAACATAAACAACATGAAAGTCAATCAAACGACCCTCAGAACATGAGGACTCACCAATGAGCTGAAAGTGTAGGCTGAGATGGACTAAGGATGAGGATGATCCTGAGATCCGGACCCTGTATCATGAAACGATATAGCATAGAAAGTATGCGGTCAGTACGTAGAATGTACTGAGTATATAAGGTAAGTTAAAAGGGAACTTTAAAGTAAAGTAAGGCTCATAAATAGTCATAGGAGAAGGACATCATGCTTGCATCAAAATCTTCGTAACAAAACATAGGGCACAAGACTTTAAAATCATTCATAATCATTCATTATCATAATTATAAGTAACTTTATCGAAATATAACTTGAGCCAATAACATAAACATGACAATGCATAAAACATGCGGAACAATGGGAGGACTCGTCATAACCGACACCATCATGGTAGACCCTTTCATGATGCCCCACTATCTCGCTCAAGTGGGCAGAGCCGACCCTGGCTTACCAGGCGAGGGCTGCGCATAAGGCGTGAAATCACATTTGAGGGGATCATTATCAACACATCATATCATTAGAAACACACGTTGGCACGTGTTTATGAGACACCGGCGTAGTCCTTTGAACGTCGGGCTACTCGGTGGTAGACACGGCTCCCAAAAACATGCATATAGGCTCATACATAAATCAATAACATCATGCATTAAGATTCATTGGCTAAAATATAACATTTATCATTGTTGATCCCCTTTAAACATGCTTAGCCAAGAACGAAAGCCCTTTTCATTAGCCAACATCATAAATCGATAAATCATATAATTCGTTTCATAAATCGTAATTCATTCTTAAACATGTGGGTATTGCCCAATACTTCATCATATCCAATTCTTTCAAAACATGCTCATAAACATGGGTAGCTTGAAAATCATGCTTTTCTATCATCAATAAACTCAAATTATAGAGTATTTATCATAAATCACAATTTTCATAAACTTTCATCAAATGGGCATTTTTAGATTTAAACGATTGAAACATGACTTGAATAAAATAATAATATAACCTGCCCATCATTCATAATTGGATAATTAAAACTCAATCAAATCTGACCCATAAAAAGAAATCACATTTTCACGCATTTGAGTAAAACCCGATAGACTTGGATAGGAGGATTCATAAAATTGGGCATGGGTGAGGAAGAATTCCACCCATTATGAAACCCTACATACCTGGGAATGGATGGACTCAAAGTTCCTTAAATACACACAAAGAAGTTGATGAAAATTTGGGGAAGAAGGCGTTGAATCTCCCAAAAACCTCTCTAAGCTTTTGCATGAGAATGGGCATGCATAATGGGATTCACCCATATTATCTTACTTAGAATAATATCCAAAATGACTTAGTTTAGGCCTTAGGGACTTAGGAAATTATGAAAACACCCTTATTAAAATGCAGGAAATTTCTGGTCACTAGTCCCATGAAGGACCTAACAGGTCTTTGCCACAGGTAATGACTCGTGGACATGGCCCGTTAAGTCCACTTGCCAAACATTCAAGGGGACCCCATGGGTGAGTTCACCAGTCGTGAGCCAGACCACGACTCGTGGTCACCTTCTGTGGCCTACACTACCTATCCCGACTTGCCAAAACATCCAGGTAGACTACGGGTCACTTCACAAGTTGTGAGGTTTTACCACGACTCGTGGTCAGGCCCGTGGCCTCCTCACACAGTCTTTTCCAAACCATGCTGACCACGAGTCACCTCACGACTCGTGGTCACTCCTCACGAGCAATCTCACGGGTCGTTTTGTGACCCGATGTGAATTTTCAATTTTTCTCAATTTTCACTTTCGGGTCTGATCCTTGAGTTCCTGTGGTATAACAATATCTCCCCCTTGGAAACATTCGTCCTTGAATGTTAGAAACATGCAGAAAACTCAGAAATAAGCTATCACCATATACAGTTACCAGTCATTTAAGTCAAAACGGACGGAATGACTACCTCTGAAAAGAACTACATAGCTGAACCAAATTCAGACATCACATACATCTACCATATCATTAAACAAACTTGTACACGTGAACTGAACAAGAAAAGCTGATGAAGGGTTTAGAGAAAAACTGATACCTCAAACTGAAACTAATCCGGTAGGGAACAAATGAGGGTATTTAGCCATCATATCTACTCCGACTTCCCATGTAGCTCCCTCAACATGCTGATTTCTCCATAACACCTTTGCCGAAGCTACTTCTTTGTTTCTCAACTTACGAACCTGATGATCTAAGATTTCGATGGGGACTTCTTCATAACTGAGGCCGTCTTTCACCCCAATGCTGTCTACCGGAACTACCAAGGCTGGTTCACCCAAACACTTCTTCAAAAGTGACACATGGAAGATGAGATGGACTAAGGAAAACTCCAAGGGCAAGTCTAACTCATATTCTACCTTTCCAACTCTTCTCACAACTCGGTAAGGAACAATATATGGGGGACTGAGTTTACCTTTCTATAATGCCCCGAAAGCTCAAAATCAATAGTCGGGACTTAAATCAGAAAATCTAAAAAACTATAAAAAAGTTGAGGAACGAAGCGGGTTAGATTCATCTTTGGTAGTTGAAGTTAAGTCCAGACAAGATGAAGATCCAATTTTACTTAAACTCAAGGAAGTAGTTCTTAGAAAGGAGGTTGAGGCTTTCACCCAAGGGGGAGATGGAGTGCTCCGTTACTAGGGAAGATTGTGTGTGCCAGATGTTGGTGAATTAAGTTAGCAGATTTTGGCTGAGGCACACAGCTCGAGATACACCATTCATCCCGGTGCTACCAAGATGTACCGCGATTTGTGAGATATTTACTGGTGGAATGACATGAAGAGAGACATTGCTGAATTTGTAGCCAAGTGCCCGAACTACCAGCAGGTCAAGGTAAAACACCAGAGACCAGGAGGTATGACCCAGGATATCAGCATACCCACCTGGATATAGGAAGAAGTAAATATGGACTTCATTACGAGTCTACCTCGGACTCGTCGATAGCATGACTAAATCTGGGTAATAGTAGACCGAATGACTAAGTCAACAAATTTCCTTCTAGTCAAAACCACAAATTCAGTTGAGAATTATGCTAAACTTTATATCCGAGAGTTAGTCAGACTTCATGGGGTACACTTGTCCATCATTTCAGACAGGGGAGCCCAGTTCATCTCCTATTTCTAGAAGTCTTTTTAGAAGGGACTTGGCACTCAGGTCAAACTCAGTACCGCTTTTCATCCGCAGACCGATGGACAAGCTGAGAAGACCATACAAACCTTGGAGGATATGCTAAGAGCGTGCGTGATTGATTTTAAGGGTAATTGGGATGACCATTTTCCTCTTATCGAATTTGTGTACAACAGCTACCATTTCAACATTCATATGGACCCGTTTGAGGCATTGTATGGTAGGAGGTGTAGATCTCCTATTGGTTGGTTTGAAATTGGTGAAGCTACTTTGATAGGGATAGACTCGGTTCACGAGGCAATGTAGAAAGTTTAGCTCATCCGAGAGAGATTGAAAACATCCTAGAGTCGTAAGAAATCCTATGTCGATGTGCGAAGAAGAGAGCTAGAGTTTTTAGTTGAAGACTGGGTATACCTGAAAATTTCGCCCATGAAAGGGGTGATGAGGTTTGGAAAGAAGGGGAAACTCAATTCTAGGTATGTGGGACCCTATAGAATTTTGCAGCGTTTTGGCAAGGTGGCCTATGAGCTAGAGTTGCCTTCAGAACTAGCAGCTGTACATCCGGTTTTCCATGTATCACTTCTAAAAAAGTGTATCGGAGATCCAACATCTGTGGTGCCATTGGATAATGTGTCAGTCAAGGATAGCCTCACCTATGAGGAGGTACTAGTTCAAATCCTAGACCGTCAGGTTTGTAGATTGAGGAATAAGGAAATAGATTCAATCAAGGTTTTATAGAGGAATCAGCAAGTTGAAGGAGCTACGTGGGAGGCCGAAGCAGATATGAGGGCCAAATACCCACACTTGTTCTCTACTGACTCTATTGCAGTTTGATATGTGAATTTTTTTTAAGACCTGAACTAGTTGTTGAATTGAGTTCATGTAGCTAAATTTCCTTTCTGACTTTGGTTGTGTTTATGAAAAGCAAAATTCAGTTCAGTTATATTCTCTAAAATGGAGGTAGTCACTTCGGTCGTTTTGAAGTTAAATGAGTAGTATTTGAATGCTTTGGTTGTTATTTTTCTGGCTGCTATGAGTTTTCTAACATTCGAGGACGAATGTTTCCAAGCAGGAGATATTGTAATGCCTAGGAAGCTCAAAATCAATATCCAGGACTTATATCAGAAAATCTGGAAAACTGCAGAAAAGTTGCAGAATGACCAACCTGATGGGTTGTTAAGGGCCCCAATGACTCGTCAAGTCAACTTGGAAAAGGATGCCAGGGTAATGAGTTAGTGTTTCCCAACGGATGACCGCACGAGTTGTTCTCAGGCTGCACGACTCGTTAAGTCACCCGTAACCAAGCCGATGTTTTAGAATTTGAGAAGTAGATAGTGTACTTGATGGAAGGTCACCATGAGTTGTCATCAGCAGAAACGACTTGTCAGGTCCTTCATTCCCAGTCCTTTCTAGCCTTCTTACCAGTGTACCTGATGGATGACATAACGAGTCATTCCCAGTCTTGAAGACTCATCATATGCCTATCAGGAGTCAGTAGAGATTTTTCAGTGAATTTGACGAGAGGATACAAGACTCGTTGGACCTGGCAACGAGTCGTTAGGTCACCCGTTAGAACACCTAACAGTTTTTCCCAGCGAATTTTTGAGGGCTATTTAGTAATTTCCTATCCTCCCAGGCATTAAACGACGTTGTTTTGACTTCGGTTTTAGATGTTTTAGTGGGGGTAATGGGTCCTTTTCCTCATTTCCCACTCAAGCACTCATAAAATAGACCGTAAGTTCTCTCAGAAATTCTCAGAGCAAGAACTAGGGCACCTTTCTTCTCCTCAATTTCTCAAGATTTTCATGGGTTCTTCATAAGGTATGTGGGGTATTAGCAAGGGGATTGTCCTTCCCTTGCATCCCCAAAGTCCTCCTCAATTTCTTCTATAAGTTTTAAGCCCTGAGCTTTCGAGTATGAGAAGCATTCATGTTTGTTTTTGTTGATTTCCCTCAGAACGATGTTTACTACTTAGTGTTAATATAATCTTCATCAGTTCCTCATCGATTTGTTAATATTATTACAAAAGTGAATTTGAGCCCTAATTTTTGAGTTTTACTTGTTAAATTCCCTCTAGAGAATGAAGAATACTTTGGGTTGAATTCCTAGAATTTTCTTGCTATTCGTATGTGTTGGGTAAATATCCCATGAATGAGAATGACTTTTTCTCTGTTGAATGAAATCCCCAAAATTTCTTGCAATTGCCTTATATTATGAATTTGTCCATTTTGTCGACATAAATGAGCTCTCTATTAGCTGCTTAGTAATTTAGTCAGTTAGAACACAGAACTCTATCAGTCTAGCTTCAGTCAGATTTGAGAAACCTTAGTGTTGTCCAGAAAATGTAAACTAATCAGTTTGACTCCAGTTTATTTTTGAGGTGTCAGTGGTGCCCCCAGTTTTCAGACTTAGATTCAGATTTTAGTTATTCGGTCCATTAGGCGGTCATGACATTCAGTTATATCTCTGATCAACCCCAGGACCCCAGTTCAGTTATTAGTTGTTCTGTAGACGGTTACGACGCTTCTAGATAAGCAGCTCTGATCAGTCTTAGAACCTAGTTGCAGAATCTGGTCTGATAAGGCTCTCAGGGTACATGCAGTTATTCTTCCCTGACTAATCTTGGGCCTCAGTTTTGAGCTATCATCTTAGTAGTTCAGTTTAGGTTTTCCAGTGGGAGTAGAACTTAACAACAAGTGGGTCAGGGTTCCAGCACATCCAGGTTCCCAGAACTACGTTGACAGCGTAGGTTACAATATTACTTGGCCTGTTTGGCCCCAGATATTTTTATGATCACCCAATTCCTGCCTTTATACCCTAGCAAGGTATATTGGGTCCTACCGGTGGGGTGTATACATCGGACTCCATGTCTAGCTCACATGGTTAAATGTCGGTTATAGACTCTCCCACTAGTCAGTCCAGTCCAGTAACATAATAAGCAGCTCAACTCAGTACAGTATCTCAGATCTAGTGTTTTAGACTTAGGGCATGTCCTTGACCATCAGACAGGGTCGTCTTGACCATTTCAGATTATATCAATAGTTCAGTTCAATTTACCTATTGGTCATGGCATGTCATTTAGTTTAGACTTTATATTCAGTATGTTTCTCCCACTTACTCAGTACATTCAAAGTATTGATGCATGCTTTTCATGTTGTATCGTTTCATGATACAGCTGCAGGTTCTCAGATTCAGCACAGATAGTTACTTCATCTTCGTAGCATTCCATTTCAGCAGATCAGAGTATGAGTCCTCATTATTCGAGGGCCTTGTTTATTTACTTTAATTGGATATGGTTTTTGTATAGACTTAGAGTTAGCTGGAGGCCTATCCCAGCAACTCCTCAGTAGTTTGCTTTTAGACCAGAATTGTCTTTCAGAATTGTATTTCAAATATATTATTTTCTTTATCTACTTTTAGTCTTTACATTTTCTTAATCTAATAAATCTGTTATTTAAAAGTTTCTCTATGCATGTTTACTCAAAATGTTAGTGTATGATAGACCAGGGGTTGACTTGGGGTCACTTGTTGCTTCAAGTACCGTGTTACGTCCAGGGTGTAGGCTCGGGGTGTGACACTTTCTTTCCGAACCGCATGACTCCCTTCATGGGAGATACCTTTAGAAATACCCAGTCGTCCACATCAAACTCCAAATCCCTTCTTCTCACATCAGCATACGATTCCTAATGACTCTGAGCGGTTTTCAACCGGTCCCTTATCAACTAAACCTTTGCCATCGCCTCATGAACCAAATATAGTCCTATCATATCTGCCTCACCAACCTCAAACCATCCAATGGGAGATCTATACCTCCGCCTGTAAAGAGCCTCAAACAGTGCCATATGGATACTAGAGTGGTAACTGTTATTATAAGCAAACTCGATCAAGGGCAAATGATCATCCCAACTACCTTAAAAATCCATAACACATGCCCTCAACATATCCTCAAGGGTTTGAATGGTTCGTTCTGCCTGGCCGTCTGTTTGCGGATAGAAGGTTGTACTAAGCTTAACTTGCGTCCCAAGTCCTTGTTGACAAGACCACCAAAACTGAGAGGTAAACTGAGTACCTCGGTCTGAGATGATAGACAAGGGCACTCCATGAAGTCGAACCAACTCCCGAATATAAAACTTGGCATAATCCTCTGCTGAATCCATGGTCTTGACCATTAGGAAGTGTACCGCATTAGTTAGCCTGTCCACCACCACCCAAATGGAGTCATAGTGTCGGCGAGTATGAGGTAGGCCTGTAACAAAATCCATAATCCCTTCCCACTTCGAAGTGGGGATGCTGATCTCCTAAAGTACACCTCCCGGCCTTTGATGCTTGAATTTTACTTGTTGGCAATTTGGACATCTTTCTACGAACTCCGCAATATCATTCTTCATACCATCCCACCAATAGATTTATTGCAAGCCCCGATACAGTTTTGTGGATCCTGGATGAATAGAATATCTGGCACTATGTGCCTCATGCAATATCCGAACTCTCAAATTATCAATGTCCGGAACACATAATCGACCATGGTATCGTAACACACCATCTCCCCCTTGGGAGAAGACCTCCACCTTCTAACTCCGCACCACCTCCTTCAGCTTCCTCAAAATTGGATCCTCATCTTTCCTGGATTTAACATCAACCACCAAGGACGATTCTGACCCGTTATGCACAACAACACCTCCATCGGTCGAGTCGATCAACCTAACACCTAGTCTTGCAAGTCGGTGGACATCCTTCACCAACTCCTTCTTTCCCTCATCCACATGGGACACACTTTCCATGGAGATCCTACTAAGTGCATCCGCAACCACATTAGCCTTGCCCGGGTGGTAGAGGACACTCATGTCGTAGTCCTTAAGTAATTCCAACCACCTCCTTTGATGAAGATTTTTATCCTTCTGTGTGAACACATATTGCAAGCTTTTGTGATCCGTAACTACATCCACGTGGACCCCATACAAGTAATGTCGCCATATATTCAATGAAACACCACCGCGGCCAGCTCAAGATCGTGGGTCGAATAATTCTTTTCATGGACCTTCAGCTGTCTTGAGGCATATGCTTTCACCTTCCCACGCTACATCAACACACATCCCAATATGACTCTCGAAGCATCACAATACACTACAAAGCCATCAGTACCTTCGGGTAAGGTCAACACTTGTGCTGAAGTGAGTCGGGTCTTCAACTCTTCGAAGCTTTTCTCACAAGCATCCGACCATTGGACTTCACCCTTTTCTGAGTCAACTTAGTCAAAGGTGTTGCAATAGATGAGAAACCCTCAACAAACATCCGGTAGTAACCTGCTAGGCCCAAGAAACTCCGAATTTCTGAAGGATTCACAAGTCTAGGCCAGTTCTTCACCGCTTCGATCTTCTGTGAATCAACCCTTATGCCTTTGCTTAATACCACATTTCCCAGAAATGCTACCGAGTTTAGCCAGAATTCACATTTTCTAAACTTTGCATACAGCTGATGATCCTTGAGAGTTTGCAACATTATTCTCAAATGAGTGGCATGCTCCTCCCCGCTCCGAGAGTATATCAAGATGTCGTCAATGAACACAGTCACGAACATGTCCAAATATGCCTTGAACACCCTATTCATTGGATCCATAAAAGTTGCGGGGGCATTGGTTAGTCCAAAAGACGAAACAAAAAATTGGTAGTGACCATACCGAGTCCTGAAAGCGGTCTTCGGGATGTCACTCTCCCGCACTCTGAGCTGGTGATACCCGAACCTGAGATCAATCTTGGAGAAGCACTTGGCACCCTAAAGCTGGTCAAACAAATCATCGATCCTGAGTAAGGGGTACCTATTCTTGATGGTAACCTTGTTCAACTACCAGTAGTCAATACACATACGAAGGGAAACGTCCTTCTTTTGAACAAATGGAATTGGCGACCCCATGGAGACTGGCTCGGCCTAATGAAGCCCTTATCCAATAAATCCTTTAATTGATCCTTCAATTCCTTTAGTTCGGCTACGGCCATCCTGTAAGGAGGGATAAAAATAGGTTGCTTATCTGGAAATAGATCAATAATGAAGTCAATTTCCCTCTCCGGAGGAACACCGGGCAAATCATTAGGAAACACCTCCAGATATTCGCACACCACCAGAACTAACTGAATAGTCGGGGTCTCGGACTCCACATCCTTAGCCCTAACTAGGTGGTACATGCAACCTTTAGAGATCATTTTCCTGGACTTAAGATATGAAATAAACCGACCTACTGGTACCGCTGAACTACCCTTCCACTCCAACACCAACTCAGCTGGAAAATGAAATTCCACTTTACGAGTTCTATAATTAATCGAAGCATAACATGCAAATAACCAATCCAGGACAAGAATAATGTCAAAGTCAGTCATAGTTAACTTTACAAGGTCTACAGAAGTAACCTTATACAACACAGTGACCGGGCATTGTCTATATAATTATCTAGCTATGACCGAATCACCAATAGGGGTCGAAACTGAAAACGGTTCTGACAAGGTCTCGGGACTAACTCCAAGGCTACAAGCAATGTAAGGAGTCACGAAAGACAATGTGGCTCCGGGATCTAGCAACGCATAAACATCAATATGAAAGACACGCAACATACTAATGACCACGTCTGGCGAAGTCTCCTACTCCTGGCACGAGGCAAGGGCATAGAATTGGTTTTGGCGTTGTCCGCCACCCCCACTAGTGGATGCTCCATGCGGAGCGAAATAGGCTGGAGCTACTGTTGCCCTGGTGGTCTATGAAAGACCCCTATCATCACCCTGTCTAGCATATGGGCACGCTCGGTGCATCTGCCCAGATCTACCACACCCATAGCAGACATCTAAGTCGAGCAGGCACTCTCTAGTGTGACTCTTGTCGCACTTCCCTCAGGCTGGAGAGGTATACTCTAACTGGGTGCCCCTCTGATCCCTCAACCCCGAAGCCCTGCTCCTATGATCACCCCTGGGCCTGGATGGGACACTAAATGATAATGGTGTTGGGGCTAGTGACCTCTGCTGAAACTATGGTCGGTAGCCACAGCCGGACCTTTGATATGAAAACCCACGACTATCTGTCTGAGCCCTCTTTGCCTCCCTCTCCCTCACATGAGCCGCCTCCATCTACTGGGCGTACAACACTATACGAGGAAAGTCCATATCCTAGTGGAGCATAGCAGTCCTACAATCCTTGTCTAAATAACTGGCCATGCAATGAACAAACTGGCTAACTCGCGCCCTCTGATCCATCACCAACTCTAGGCGTATTTTGACAACCGAGTGAACTCAAGTGAATACTCCAGCACTGTCGTTTTTCCTTTCTTGAGGTTAACAAACTCAGTTGCTTTCAATTCCCTCATCTCTCGAGGGAATAATTTGTCAAGAAAGGCCATGTGGAACTCATCCCAGCTGATAGGGCCCGCTCCCACTGCCCTGCTGTCCTTCAATTGCTTGTACCAAATATGAGCGACCTCTTTTATCTGATATGAGGCCAGGTCTACACACTCCCCATTTGTCACCCCCATAACCTGAGTGACCTTCAAGATCCTTTTAATGAAATCGTGTGGATCCTCATCCACCTTTGATCCCGTGAACTCAGGAGGGTTCATCCACAAGAAGTCTCTAATCCGAGCCGCCGTAGCATTTCCATTGTGTGGGACCTGTGCAATAGCCTATTGGTTGACCTGAGCAGTCAAGGGCTGTGCCAACATCTGAATAGCCGCCTGAAACTCGGCGTGGGCAGTTGGATCTGGTGCCTGGGGCTCCCGCACATGTGGGGCTTGCTGATGCCCATGGTTATTGTCATCTCTGTGGCCTTCATTATTTCTATTCCTCCTTTCATTCATTCTTCTAGGATCCATAATTCTGCAATCACAAATCGCACGAATTAGAAGGATGGAGAGGCTTTCAATCGCACGACATAGAACATGAAAGAAGGGAACATTTCCTAAAATGTTTAGTAGCCTCTTTGTCATAAGTGTGGCACGCTTCACACCCATGAAAAAGACTCTACCTAACACGGCTTCCAAACTCCCTAGGACATATCTAAACCTATTTCTCTGACTAGCCTGGGCTCCTTGTAA
The DNA here is from genome assembly GCA_035772735.1 of Datura wrightii. Lineage (NCBI taxonomy): Eukaryota > Viridiplantae > Streptophyta > Magnoliopsida > Solanales > Solanaceae > Datura > Datura wrightii. Next base: position 156,117,466 of record JASDFA010000018.1, read on the forward strand.
ATACTCCTCCTCAGGTGGCCCTTGTCAGTAGGAGCTATATCTCTGTTATAGATGGCCCTCATTCCTGGGACACACTGTCATGACCCGAACGTACATCTGTATCATAGACACGGGACAAGGGACCCCGATAAATCCCAAGTCGATCCATGGCATGTGCATACAACTAATCTTATTCAAATAGGTGGAATGATAATCATATAACATAGTAAAAACGTAATTATAGCATAACATTAGGAAATACTGGATGTATACACAATGGAGCACTACATATTGGTCTGAAAGCCTTTAATACATAATATGGGTTGATGGGATAACATCCCTAACTAACCCGACCAAAACTAGACATAAACAACATGAAAGTCAATCAAACGACCCTTGGAACATGAAGACTCACCAATGAGATGAAAGTGTAGGCTGAGATGGACTAAGGATGGAGATGAGCCTGAGATGCAACCTTGTATCATGAAATGATATAGCATAGAAAGTATGTGGTCAGTATGTGAAATGTACCAAGTATGTAAGGTAAGTAAAAAGGGCACTTTGAAGTAAAGTGAGCTCATAAATAGTCATAGGATAAGGACATCATGCTTGCATCAAAATCCTCGTAAAAAACATAAGGTGCAAGACTTTCAAATCATTCATAATCATTCATTATCATAATTATAAGTTACTTTATCAAATATAACTTGCTCCAATAACATAAACATGAAAATGCATAAAACATGCGGAACAATGGATGGACTCGTCATAACCGACACCATCATGGTAGAGCTTTTCATGATGCCCCACTATCTTGCTCAAGTGGGCAGAGCTGACCCTGGCTTGCCAGGTAAGGGTCATGCATAAGGCGTGATATCACAGTTGAGAGGATCATTATCAATACATCATATCATTAGAAACCCACGGTGGCACGTGGTTATGAGACATCGGCATAGTCCTTTGAACGTCGGGCTGCTCGGTGCTAGACAAGGCTCCCAAAAACATGCATATAGGCTCATACATAAATCAATAACATCATGCATTAAGATTCATTGGATAAAATATAACATTTTTAGCATCGTTGATCCCTTTTAAACATGCTTAGCCAAGAATCAAAGCCCTTTTCATTGGCCAATATCATATATCGATAAATCATATACTTCATTTCATAAATTGTAATTCATTATTCAACATGTGGGTATTGCCCAATACTTCATCATATTCAATTCTTTCAAAACATGCTCATAAACATGGGTAGCTTGAAAATTATGCTTTTCTATCATCAATAAACTCAAATTATAGAGTATTTATCATAAATCATAACTTTCATGGACTTTCATCAAATGGGCATTTTTAGATTTAAAAGATTGAAACATGACTTGAAGAAAATAATAATAGAACCTGCCTATCATTCATAATTTGATAATAAAAACTCAATCAAATCAGACCCATAAAGAGAAATCACATTTTCATGCATTTGAGTAAAACCCCATAGACTTGGATAGGAGGATTCATGATTTAAATAAAAATTGGGCATGGGTGAGGAAGAATTCCACCCATTTTGAAACTCTATATACCTGGGAACAGATGGACTCAAAGTTCCTTAAACACCCACAAAGAAGTTGATGAAAATTTGGGGAAGAAGGCCTTGAATCTCCCAAAAACCTCTCTAAGCTTTTGCATGAGAATGGGCATGCATAAAGCGCTTAACCCATTTTATCTTACTCAGAAAAATATCCAAAATGACGTAGTTTAGGCCTTAGGGACTTAGGAAATTATGAAAACACCCTTATTAAAATGCAGGAAATTTCTGGTCGCCAGTCACCACGAGGGACTTAACGGGTCATTGCCACAGGGAGCAACTTATCTCCATGGTCCGTTAAGTCCACTGCCTAAACATCCTAGGGGACCCCACAGGTGACTTTACCAGTCGTGAGGTCAAACCACGACTCGTGGTCACCTTTCGTGGCCTACACTGCCCATCCTGACTTGCCAAAACATCCAAGGTAGACCACGAGTGACTTCACGAGTCGTGAGGTCTGACCACGACTCGTGGTCAAGCCCGTAGCCTCCTCACACATGCTTTTCCAAACCATGCTGACCACGAGTCACCTCACGACTCTTGGTCACTCCTCACGACCAATCTCATAGGTCATTCTATGACCTGGTGTGAATTTTCAGTTTTTCTCTATTTTCACTTTCGGGTCTAATCCTTGGGTTCCGAGAGTATAACACACACCATCTTCTCACCACCAGTGCTTGCTTTGTAGACGTGTGACAGGACTCAGTCATCTCATCATTTGTGCTCCCCTATTGGGCACACGATTCATCATCACCCTCCATATTTGTTGCAGCTGTAGTGCCCTCGGGGCAATCGGGACTGAGACCCCAGCATTACCTTCCTCTCGGCTAGGTGGATCCCTAACGAGTGGAGTCAGAGACGCAACCAAGGCTGCTGGATTTATAGGGCGTTTAGTCCTAGCCGTAGTCGATCTATGCTCTAGATACTCTTCTAATATATGGTATTCCTCCACAGAACCACTCGACTCTTCTGAAGATAAGGGCTCATCCTTTAGTCCGCGAGTTGAGGGAAGATTCTTCTCCGGCCCCTATTTCTTGGCAATGCCTTTCTTTGGTGTTTCTTTTGGTGCCATTGTACCTGTGGAATAATGATTAGTATGCGAGATGAGATTATATGAACTCAAAATTTTGAGCCTACCTGCAAACAAGACGGAAGACTTGATGACTTGTTGCCACTGGTAATGACTCGTGAAGTCACTCATCGTCCGTAGGTCAAGAAGGTCTGGTGGTCCCAGTGTACTTAATGACTGGTCATGACAAGTCGTTGCTCGAGGCAAGGACTTGTTAGATCAGTCGTGGCCTGTGCATAAACTTTATAAAAAATCCCACTCAGGACGAGCTACATCACGAGTAGTGAGGTGATGCCACCACTCATTATGTGGCTCATGCTTAAGAGTTCCATAAAGTGGTGATGGGTCATGTAATGATTCGTTAGGCATGTCCATGAGTCATTACATGAGGCATCATCAATAGGTATCAGAAAAACCATAAACACCCATGCTCCATTTCGACTAGTTTTCAACCCCACAGGCACACACAGACCATTTAACTTATAACATTGCAGTGATCAGGTTCACAATTTGATTTCAAGGTAGCCTAGGGTTTCATCTTAAGTACTGAATCATTAAGGGCATCATAGTTTTACAAATATGAATAGGTCAAAATTTATACAGAAAAACATATTAATACTCACAATTGCAAGAGTGAAGATGAAGTTTTTGCAGTGACTTTGAGCAAATTCACGTGCCTAGGTTCTTTGAGAATGGACATGCGTGTGGGTGTGATTTGGAAATGGACATATGTGTGTATGATTTGAAAGTGGGAAGTGATTTGGGAGGATGGAAAGTGGGAAACTTGAGCTTGAAAGTTTTATTTTAGCACTTGTAAGAAAATCAGAGGGCACAATCAGGTGTTTATACTTTTTGGAAATTAAATTAACCCTATTTGTACATGGGTCAGGTTGGGTGATAATTTTAATTAAAATACACCACCACCCACTTGACGAGTCTTTATATGAAGCATGACTTGTTCAATTGCTCTTTGTATTGCTCAAGTATAGAAAACATACCGAGGACCTAACGGTTTATGTAACAACTCGTGGTGTTACCCAATGAGTCATGTCATGAGCCGTTGGCCCTATACTCTGATGGATCCTCAGTGTTATCAGGACAAGTCACTTGACGAATCATTGAGTTACCTCATGATTTGTTAAGTCACTCGTTGTTAGATTTATGGCTCAACAGTTTCTGTCAATCAGTAGACACGACGGAAGACCTAACAATTCATTGTCACTGGCAGCGAATTGTTTGGTCAATCGTTGTCTACACTGTTTCTGCGTTAGTGACCACAAGTGGTCTTGACAAGTCGTTCATGCAAATGACGACTCGTACTGTGCTATTTGGCACAAGCAACTCAAGTTTAGATTTTTTCTTCCATCTTCAAATTTCCCATATTAATCACCTGCACACATCAATACACGTAAACACTATACATATATTACAACTATAACTTAGGTTGCCTTCCAAAAAGCGCCTGATTTAACGTCGCGGCATGACGCCGGTATCTCGATTACTCAGACTTCACCAAAAATACCTCCACGGGTTGCCTCCCATGCAGCGCCTGATTTAATGTCATGGTGTTATGCAAGTCCCCAGGTTACTCAGACTTCACCCAGAGCCAAAGGTCCACCAGTTTAATTTTGTTGTTCTTTCCCACATATGCTTTCACCCATTGACCATTCACCTTGAATTGTTTGCCTTCATGGTTTTCCAGTTCCATTGCCCCATAGGAGAATACTTGGACCACTCAAAATGGTCCCATCTATTTGGACTTCAACTTGCCACGAAACAAGCGAAGCCTAGAGTTGAATAGTAACACCATATCACCCGGGCTGAACTCTCTCTGCACAATCTTCCGGTCATGTTGAATTTTCATCCTCAGTTTATAAATTTTGAACTTTCATAGGCTTTCAAATGAAATTCATCTAGCTCATTCAACTGATCAAGCCTCAAGTTTGCAGCATCACTCCAATTCAAATTCAGCTTCTTGAGTGCCCACATAGCTTTGTGCTCAAGTTCGACCGGAAGATAACATGTTTTTCCATACACATGCTGATACGGAGACATGCCTATAGGGGTCTTAAATGCGGTTTGATAAGCCCATAATGCATCATCTAGCTTCCTCTACTAATCTATTCGGTTGGTATTCACAGTTTTTGCTAGGATGGTCTTTATCTCCCGGTTAGAGACTTCAACTTGCCCACTAGATTGTGGATGATAAGGTGTTGTCACCCTGTGTTTCACCCTATATTTTTCCAACAGAGACCAAAAGAATCGGTTGCAGAAATGCGAACCCCCATCACAATGATGGCTCTGGGAATCCCAAATCTGGCGAAAATATTCTGCTTCAAGAATGTTGTGACACTCTTATCTTTATTGTTTTGAAGCGCAATAGCCTCCACCCACTTGGAAACATTGTCCACAGCTACAAGTATGTACTTTATCCTGTTTGAATGGGCCCATGAAATCAATGCCCCAAATGTCAAACAACTCAATAATAAGGATGGGAGTAAGAGGGAGCTCATGCCTCCTTGATATACCTCCTTGCCTTTAACATGCATCACATGCTTTTGCAAAATCTTGTGCATCCTGGTGAATGGTTGGCCAATAGTACCCACATTATAGAATTTTGTGGGCTGTGCGAATCCCGTGGTGGTGTCTTCCAACAGCATGAGTGAAAAGCCTCCAATGTGCTCAACATATCAACCTCAAGCCTGTATCTTTAAATCACCTCATCAGCACATATACGGAATAAGTAAGGCTCATCGCAGAAAAAACTTCTGCACATCAGAAATAAATTTCTTCTGTTGGTGAAATGATAAATCTTCTGGTACCACATCACTCACCAAATAATTTGCAAATTCTGCATACCATGGAATAAAGTCCCGGGAACGCAGCCAAAACCTGCTCGTCTGGGAATGTGTCATCTATGTCAAGCTCATCTCGAAGTGTTGCATCTGCCTCTAATCTCGATAAGTGGTCTGCCACTTGATTTTCTATCCCTTTTTGCTCCTTAACCTCAGACGCGAACTCTTGCAGCAACAGAACCCATCAAATCAACCGCGGTTTGGCATCCTTCTTTGCCATCAAATATCTCAGAGTTGCATGGTTTGTATGAACTATCACCTTAGTTCCAAGCAAGTAAGCCGAAAACTTCTCTAATGCAAATACCACAGCCAACAACTCTTGTTCTGTCACGGTGTAATTTTTCTGAGTTGCATTAAGAGCCTAGCTAGTATAACAAATTGGGTGGAAAATCTCTTCACGCCTTTGGTCCAACACAGCTCCCAAGGCAACTCCACTAGCATCACATATAATCTCAAACGGTAAGGACCAGTCAGGTGCCACTATGATCGGGGCAGTGGTCAATTTCTCCTTTAGGCATTCAAATGCCTTCAGACACGCATCATCAAACACAAACTTCACCTCTTTCTCAAGTAACTTACACAAGGGATGTGCAATCTTTGAGAAATCCTTGATGAATCTCCTATAAAGTCCTGCATGCCCCAAAAATCTTTTAACACCCTTCACAGAAATAAGAGGTGATAGATTAGCAATTATATCGATCTCCGCTCTGTCCATTTCAATGCCCTTACCGGAAATCTTGTGACCAAGCATTATACCTTCTTTGACCATAAAATGGCACTTTTTCCAATTAAGCACCAGGTTGGTCTCTTCGTATCGCTGCAACACCTTGCTCAAATGAGCCAAACAATCAACAAATGAATCACCTACCACCAAAAAGTCATCCATAAAGACTTCACTGGTGTCCTCCACCATGTCATAAAATATTGACATCATGCAGTGCTGGAAAGTGTTAGGCGAATTACATAACCCAAACGACATCCTCTTGAAAGCAAACGTATTATAGGGACTGGTGAAAGTGGTTTTCTCTTGGTCTTCGGGGGCTATAGAGATCTGATTATACCCTGAATAACCATCAAGAAAGCAGTACCACCCTCTACCTGCATGTCGATCTAGCATCTGATCCATGAATAGCATAGGAAAGTGATCTTTCTGCATCCATTAGTTTAACTTCCTATAATCCATGCATACTCTCCTACTGGTGAATGGTCTGAGTGGAATGAGCTTATTGTTAGCATTAGGGACCACCTGATTCCTCCCTTCTTTGGCACGCACTGAGCTAGGCTCACCCATTTGCTGTCAGCAATAGGGTAAACCACACCCGCATCCAACCACTTGATGATTTCCTTCTTGACCACCTCTTGCAAAGGTGGATCCAACCTACTCTGATGCTCAACACTTGAAATACAATCTGGCTCAAGCTAGATCTTATGTGTGAAAATATCGGATGGGATCCCAATAATATTTGCAATGGTCTATCCAGTGGCTTTTTATACCTCTTCAGAATAGAGACCAAAGCTTCCACTTGCCATTCCTCCAAGTCAGCTGCAACTATGACCGGTAAAGTGTTTTTGATCCTCAAAAATACATACCATAAGTGAGATGGGAGTGCCTTAAGCTCCAATACTGGAGGCTCCTCAATAGATGTCTTGTCCAGTGGGGTCACCCAATTCTTCAGATCAAGATCAACCTTCTTTCAAGCATTGGTGTATGACCCCATACCAGCAAGTGCATTAACAATCTCATCACCCCCATAGATCTCCTCAGCATCAACATTCATTAAAACTGCTGCTAAATCCTCAATAGTCACTAACCCATCAATGGGCACGATTGGAAGCTAGCTTCCATAACATCAATCATTGAGACCACCCGCATGTCATTTGGCTACTTCATGGACCGGTACACATTAAATGTTACCTCTTCATTATTTAGCCAAAATTTCCTGTCCAGTCTCCATGTCTGCAATAGCACGTCCAGTGGCGAGGAATGATCGCCCCAAGATAATGGAGAGCTCGAAATCAATCTCACAGTCCAAAATAACAAAGTCGGCCGAAAATATAAAGGACTCTACCTTCACTAGCACATCATAGAGAATCCCCACTGGATTTTTCACCATGCGAACTGCCATCAATATCCGCATTATAGTCGATTTGGGGGCTTCCAAGTCCAATTGTCTAAACACTACTAATGGAATCACACCCAGATCACATAGCGCCTTAGCAAAGTTAAAGGCTCCAATAGTGCATGGTATAGTGAAAGCTCCACGGTGTTCCTTTTTCTAAACAATACACTGAGATGCTATTGCACTAAAGTGGTGCAAATTATCAGCAGGTTCAAAGCTCACGGTCCTCTTTCTAGTGACAAGGTCCTTTGTCACGACCTGAGATTTCACCCGGATTGTAAACACGGGACAAGAAGTCCCAAGAGACCCCAAGTCATCCCATGGCGTGAGCATAACACTGATTCATTCATATATAGCGGAAAACTTAACTTATCAATCATAAACTAACTGAAAATCGTACCATGAATTGTAAGGAACGACAAACCAAAATACATTTATCACTGACAAAGTACTACACATCAGTCTGAAAGCCTCTAATCATAAGAGACGGGTTGAAGAGACAATACCCCAACTAACCCAAACATTTAGAAAACACAAGACAATTAAACAAGGTTGAACATGAAGCCCTCCGATCATGAGGACTCACCACTGGAGATCTCGCGGAACTGAGCGTAAGCTAGGGACAATGTTGAACCTGCGAATCGGATCTTGAAAATATGTGGGTCAGTACTCGAAAAGTACTGAATATGTAAGGTATGCAAAACAATGCTTAAAAACATAAAAGTTATAGGAGTGGGGACTTCATGTTCATAAGACTGAAATCATAAGTATATCGTAAGGCTCAATATTTCCAAAAATATTCATAAACCCGTCAAAGTCCTAACATGCAAGGAAAATATTTCATAAATAATAACTTGAGACAAAAGAACATAATCATGTATATTTCAAAACCATGAGTAACAATGGGATATTTCTATAACCGAAATACCCCACATGAGCACACATGAAGTCCAACCTGTACGCCTAGTTGGGAGGCCGTTTATACCTTTCCAAGGGTACGAACCATGAAAGGCATGATATCACTCATGAAGGCCCCGTAGGGCATAGGGGACAATCACTAAGGAGGTCCCAAACATAATCCTACGGTGGTACGTAGTTTTGATTCGGGGCGTAACCTGGGCCCTGAACCTACTCGGTGTTAAGTACTACTCCCAAAATATGCAATGTGCTCATAGAAATTCATACATAACATGCACGGCTAGTTTAATCGTGAAAATCATACCATGCTTGAGAGTTTATTATACTAGCCATGGAATTTGGGCCCGTGAGTCAGCCAAAATCATAGTTCATAAATCATAAGTGACATGTGGGCATTGCCCATAGTTCAGTCATACATGAAATGCTTAAATTATAGGAAACATGATCATAATAACATGAGTAGTTGAAGACTTGAAGACATGCTTCAAATTTAAGAAGAATTCGTACTAAGCTTGCAGAAACACCATGACTATGAACTTTACAAAAAAAATCCCACACAATTGGGCATCTATACTTTTAGAGGTTAGATCATGAAATAATGAATAAACAAGTGAAATCAACCCATATAATTTGAAATTCATAAGTTAGACATACTACAACAAGCTCATTTCAAATTTCAAGGATTCATGCAATTCAATAAAGACCCGTAAAGTTTTGGTAACTTTAAACATAGATTTAGGGAGAAATTGGGCATGGGTAGGGACTAAAATACCCATTGAAAACCGCACATACCTGGAAATTTTGAGACTCTTAATTCCCTTGAAAACCCTAGGTAGAATCTTGAAGAATCTTGAAGAAGACACTTGAATCCCTTTCCCCTTTCCTCTCTAATCTTACAAGTATCAAATGAGGTTCATCATGGATGATTTCCCCTTAAAAAACCCTACCCCGACCTCAAAACGACGTAGTTTAGGTCCTAGGGGAATAGGAATTATGAGAAGGCCCTTACAAATTCGCAGGAAGTAACTGTCAGGGGGTCCTAGTGAACGACCTGACGACTCGTTGGAAGGGCACATGATTCGTTGGTTCACCCATCAAGTACACTGCCTTATTGTTCATGAAAATTCAATTGTCTTCGTAAAGGCCCTACTAAAGGTCGTTAGGACTGGAAATGACTTGTTAGGTACCATCCGTTAAGTACACTGGATAAGCCTTACTATCTTACTCTAGGACCACCCCACGACTGACATGATAACTCGTGGTGTCTGAACACGAGTCGTTACATCACCCGTGGGGACCCCGAGTCCCTCATCATCCTAGGACTTCCCCACGAGTCACTTGATGACTCGTTTGGCCTCCTCACTAGTTGTTAAGTGACCCGTTTTGCAACTGCTGCAACATTTTCCAGCTTTTCTCCTGATTCACTTTCCAACTTGATCCTTGGGTTCTCGGGGTATAACAATATCTCCCCCTTGGGAACATTCATCCTCGAATGTTATAAACAAGCAAAAAATTCAGAAACAAACAATCACTATATATAGATGCTAATCATTGACATCCAAGACGAAAATTAATGAAACGACTATCCCCGAAGAGGACCACATAGCTGGTCTGAGTTCAGAAATCACTTGCATACATCATATAATAAATCAAACTTATATGCATGAATAGAACATGAAAAACTGAATAGAGGTTTAGGGCAAAAATTGATACCTCAAACTGAAGATGAGCCGGTAAGGAACAAATGGGGGTATTTAGCCATCATATCTGCTTCAGCCTCCCACATGGCTCTCTCGATATGCTGATTCCTCAATAACACCTTTACTAAGGCTACTTCCTTGTTCCTCAATCTCTAAACCTGACAATCCAAGATTTTAACAGGAATTTCCTCATAATTGAGACTATCCTTCACACCAACACTTTCCACCGAAACCACTAAGGCTTGGTCTCCTAAGCACTTTTTCAAGAGAGATACGTGAAATACGGGATGAACTAAAGCCAACTCTTAGGGTAAATCTAACTCATAGGCTACTTTATCCCCTCGCCTCATAATCCTGTATGGGCCAATATAGCAGGGACTGAGTTTCCCTTTCTTTCCGAATCTCATTACTCCCTTCATGGGTGATATCTTCAGAAACACCCAATCATCGACCTCGAACTCAAGCTCTCTCCTCCTTACATCCGCATAAGACTTTTGGTGACTTTGAGCCATTTTCAGCCTTTCCCTTATAAACTAAACTTTCTCCATGGCCTCCTGGATTGAGTCTGTAACCACTAACGAAGCCTCACCGAGCTCAAACTACCCAATGGGCGATCTACACCGTCGCCCATAAAGAGCCTCGAACGGTGCCATTTGTATGCTGGAGTAGTAGTTGTTCTTGTAGGCGAACTCAATAAGGGGCAAATGCTCATCCCAACTACCCTTGAAGTCAATAATGCAAGATCTTAACATGTCCTAAAGAGTCTAGATAGTCCGCTCCACCTGGCCATCAGTTTGCAGATGAAACGTCGTGCTAAGCTTGACTTAAGTACCAAGTCCCTTTTGAAATGACCTCCAGAACTGGGAGGTGAACTGAGTACCTCTATCTGATATAATAGACAAGGGCACTCCATGCAACCTAACCAACTCTCGAATGTATAACTTTGCATAATTTTCTACTGAATCAGTGGTTTTGATCGGTAGGAAATGAGCAGCCTTGGTCAACTTATCTACCCCAACCCAGATAGAGTCATACTGTCTACATGTGCGGGGCAAACCTGTTACAAAGTCCATGTTGATCTCTTCCCACTTCCAAGTAGGAATGCTGATGTCTTGAAGTACACCCCCCGGTCTCTAATGCTCGACTTTCACCTGTTGGCAATTCAGGCACTTGGCTACAAATTCTACAATATCCCTGTTCATGCCATTCCACAGTAGATTTCCCGCAAGGAATGATACATTTTGGTGGCACCTAGATGGATAGAGTATCTGGATCCGTAAGCCTCTTGCAACATCCGACTCCTCAGATCCCCCACGTTCGAAACACATAAGTGACCCTAGTACGGAAGCACACCATCTCCCCCTTTGGAGAAGACTTGTACCTTTTGATTCTGAACAGCTTCTTTCAACTTTACCAATATTAGGTCTTCATCTTGCTTAGCCTTCACCTCTGTAACCAAGGACGACTCTGACCCGTTCTGAACTACTACTCCACCAGCATTGAACCCATTAACCTAACTCCCAACTGTGCAAGTCGATGTACCTCCTTTACCATTCCTTCTTGTCTTCACTCACATGTCACACACTTCCCATAAAAATTCTACTAAGAGCGTCTTCTACCACATTGTCCTTACCCGGGTGATAAAGGATACTCATGTCGTAGTTCTTAAGCAGCTCCAACCATCTCCGTTGCCAAAGATTTAGCTCCTTCTGTGTGAACACATATTGTAAACTCTTGTGGTCTATGAATACATCTACATGAACCCCATACAAGTAGTGTCATCATATCTTCAAAGAAAATACCACCGCAGCCAACTCAAGATCATGGGTCAGGTAATTCTTCTCATGAGTTTTTAACTGTCTGGAAGCATATGCTAGGACTTTCCCTTGCTGCATCAATACACATCCCAATCCAACCCTCGAAGCATCAAATATACAATGAAGCCATCGGTATCCTCTGCCAAAGTCAACACCGGTGCTGAAGTGATTCTGGCCTTCAATTCTTGGAAGCTCTTCTCACAAGCCTTCGACCATTGAAACTTCACCTTTTTCTGAGTCAATATCGTCAATGGGGCTGCAATGGATGAGAAACCTTTCACGAACCTCCGATAGTAACCTGCTAATCCCAAAAAGCTTCTAATCTCCAAGGGTTTACCGGTCTGGGCCAGTTCTTTACTGCTTCTATTTTCTGGGAATCCACCCGTATACCTTCACTTGACACTACATGCCCCAAGAATGCAACTAATTTCAGCCAGAATTCACATTTTCTAAACTTGGTGTATAGTTGGTTGTCCTTGAGGGTTTGGAGTGCTACCCTCAGGTGTGCAGCATGTTCCTCCTCGCTTTGGGAGTATATTAGTATGTCGTCAATGAACACGATCACGAACATATCCAAATATGCCTTGAATATCCTGTTCATCAAATTCATAAAAGTTGTAGGGGCATTGGTTAGTCCAAAAGACATACAACGAATTCATAGTGGACATACTGGGTTCTGAAAGCAGTCTTTGGGATGTCACTCTCCCCGACCCTGAGCTGGTGATACCCGGACCTGCGATCTATCTTAGAGAAGTATTTGGCACCCTGAAGCTGATCGAATAATTCATCAATCCTAGGTAAGGGATATCTATTCTTGATGGTGACCTTGTTCAACTGTCTATAGTCAATACACATCCGAAGGGAACCATTTTTCTTCTAGACGAACAACACTGGGGCACCCCATAGGGACTTACTCGGTCTAATGAAACCCTTATCCAGCAAATCCTTCAAGAACTCCTTTAACTCATTTAGCTCGGCTGGGGAAATTTGGTAGGGAGGAATTGATATAGGCTATGTGTCGGGTAAAAGGTCAATCTCAAAATCAATCTCCCTCTCATGAGAAACACCTAGTAAGTCATCCAGAAATACCTCGAGGTATTTACCCACCATGGGGACTGACTGAATGTCTCGGACGTGACATCATTAACCCTAACCAAGTGGTAAATACAACCCTTGGAGATCATTTTTTTGGCCTTGATATAGGAGATAAAGTGACCTATAGGTACAACTAGAACACCCCTCCATTCTAAAACCGGTTCACCAGGAAACCGAAACTCCACTTCCTGAGTTCTACAGTTAACAGAAGCATAACATGAAAACAACCAATCCATGCCTAAGATGATGTCAAAATCAGTCATAGCCAATTCTACTAAGTCGACAGAGGTGACCTTATGTAATACTGTAATAGGGAAACCTCTATATATCCGCCTTGCTACGACTAAATCACCAACCAGGGTAGAGACAGAAAATGGTTCGGACAAGATTTCAGGATTGACTCCAAAGTGAGTAGCAATGTAAGGTGTCACAAAAGATAGTGTGTCTCCCGAATCTAATAAAACATAAGCATCAATTTTAAAAACTCGTAACATACCCGTAACCACATCGGAAGAAGTCTCTTGCTCCTGCCAAGAGCCAAGTGCATAAAACCGATTCTGGCGCTGGCTGCCAGCTGAGCCAGTAGGAACACCCTGCCGAGTCTAACGTGCTACTAGAACAGCTGAACTGGCTACTGAAGTGCGGGCTCCACTACCCCCTAACCTAGCTGTAGGGCAATCCTTAAGTCTGTATCTGATTTTGCCACACCCGAAACAAGTGTCTGAGCCCACCAAACATTTCCCTAGGTGGTTCTTCCCACAAGTAGCATAGGATGGGAAAGTGCGCTCTGTGCGCATGTTGTTTTGACTCCTCAGACCTGAGGCCCTGCTCCTCTGACTGTCCTGTGGCGTGGATGGAGTACTGGATGAAGATGGTGCTGGTGCAGTGGACCTGTGCTGGGATTGCTGGTAAAATTCACCCCGTGGCTTAGGTTGGGAGAACCTGTGGCTATCAGTTTTGGCCCTCTTGGCCTCTCTCTGCCTCATATGATCTACTTCCATCTGCTGAGCATAGAGGACTATCCGTGGGTAGTCCATATCTTGATGAAGCATGGTGGTTCTGCAGTCTTTGTCCAGACTCAACTACTCCTTGTACAAACTTGCTCACCCATGCCCTTTGGTCTATCACTAACTCCGTGGCATATTTTGACAAGTGAGTGAACTCAACTCAATATTTCAGTTCTCTCATCTCCCGAGGGAAGAACCTGCCGAGAAAGGTTATGCGAAACTCATCCCAACTGATAGGGCCTGCTCCCGCCGCTCTGCTATCCCTCCATTGCTTGAACCAAATGTAAGCGACCTCTTTCAGCTCATAAGAGGCCAAATCAACACATTCCTCACTTGTCACTCCCGTGACCTGAGCGACCTTCAAAATCCCTTCGATGAACTCGTGTGGGTCCTTGTCCACCTTTGCCCCTGTGAACTAGGGAACGTTCATCCTCAAAAAGTCTCTCATTCGGGCCGCCGCTGTATTATCATTCTAAGGAATAGGTGCAACATCCTACTAGTTGACCTGAGTGGTCAAGGCATGCGCTAGCATTTGAATAGCCGCCCAAAACATGGCATGGGCAGCTGGCTCGGGTGCTTGGGGCTCCTAAATAGCTGGGGCTTGCTAACGCCCATCATCATTGCCACCCCCGTGGCCTTCATCATTTCTATTCCTACTTCTGATTATTCTTCTGGGAGCCATAAATTATTTACAGTCACGAACAACATGAATTAGAAAGATGGAGAGATTTTGATCGCACAACATAGATCATGAAAGAAGGGAACATTTCCTAAAACGTTCAGTAGCCTCTTCGTCATAAGTGTGGCGCACTTCACACCCATGAAAATACTCTACCTAACATGGCTTTCAGACTTCCTAGGACACATCTGAACCTATTGCTCTGATACCAAGTTTGTCACGACCCGAGTGTACACCCAGATTGTAGACATGGGACAAGGAGTCCCCAGAGACCCCAAGTCAACCCATGGCGTGAGAATAACACTGATTCATTCATATACTGTGGAAAACTTAACTTATCAATCATAAACTAACTGAAAATCATACCATGAATTGTAAGGAACGACAAACCGAAATACATTCATCACTAACAAAGTACTACACATAAGTCTGAAAGCCTCTAATCATAAGAGACGGGTTGAACGGACAAGATCCCAACTAACCCAAACATTTAGAAAACATAAGACAATTAAACAAGTCTGAACATGAATCCCTCGGATCATGAGGACTCATCACTAGAGATTTTGCGAAACTGAGCGTAAGCTAGGGACGATGCTGTACCTGCAAACCGGATCCTAAAAATATGCGGGTCAGTACTCGAAAAGTACTGGTTATGTAAGGTATGAAAAACAATGCTTAAAAACATAAAAGTTATAGGAGTGGGGACTTCATGATCATAAGACTGAAATCCTAAGTATATCGTAAGGCTCAATATTTTCAAAAATATTCATAAACCCGTCAAAGTCATAACATCCAGGGAAAAATTTCATAAATCATAAATTGAGCCAAAAGAACGTAATCATGCATATTTCAAAACCATGAGGAACAATGGGATATTTCTATAATCGACATACTCCATATGAGCACACATGATGTCCGACTTGTACGCCTAGTCGGGAGGGCGTTCATACCTTTCCAACGGTACGAACAATGAAAGGTGTGATATCACTCATGAAGGCCCCGAAGGGCATAGGGGACAGTCACTGAGGAGGTCCCAAACATAATCCTATGGTGGCACGTAGTTCTGAGATTCGAGGTGTAACCTGGGCCTCGAACCTACTCGGTGTTAAGTACTACTCCCAAAACATGCAATGTACTCATATAAATTCATACATAACATGCCCGGCTAGTTTAATCATGAAAATCATACCATGCTTCAGAGTTTATTATACTAGCCATGGAATTTGGTCCGTGGAACGGCCAAAATCATAGTTCATAAATCATAAGTGACATGTGGGCATTGCCCATAGTTCATTCATACATGAAATGCTTAAATTATAGGAAACATGATCATAATAACATGAGTAGTTGAAGACTTGAAGACATGCTTAAAATTTAAGAAGAATTCGTACTAAGCTTGCAGAAACACCATGACCATGAACTTTACAAAAAAAATCCCTCACAATTGGGCATCTATACTTTTAGAGGTTAGATCATGGAATAATGAATAAACAAGGGAAATCGGCCCAAATAATTTTAAATTCATAAGTTAGACATATTACAACAAGCTCATTTCAAATTTCAAGGATTCATGCAATTTGATAAAGACCCATAAAGTTTTGGTAACTTTAAACATAGATTTAGGGAGAAATTGGGCATGGGTAGGGACTAAACTATCCATTCGAAGCCCCACATACCTGGAAATTTTGAGACTCTTAATTCCCTTGAAAACCCTAGGTAGAATCTTGAAGAAGACACTTGAATCCCTTTCCCCTTTCCTTTCTAATCTTACAAGTATCAAATGAGGTTCATCATGGATGATTTCCCCTTAAAAGACCCTGCCCTAACCTCAAAACTATGTAGTTTAGGTCTTATAGGTGTAGTAAATTAAGAGAAGGCCCTTACGAATTCGTAGGAAATAACTGCCAGGGGGTCCTAATGGACGACCTGACGACTCGTTGGCAGGGCACACGAGTCGTTTGTTCACCCGTCAAGTACACTGCCTCATTATTCATGAAAATTCAATTGGCTTGGTAATGGCCCTCCCAACGAGTCGTTAGGACTGACGATGACTCGTTAGGTACCATCCGTTAAGTACACTGGATAAGCCTTACTATCTTACTCTAGGACCACCCCACGACTGACATGATGACTCGTGGTGTCTGACTATGAGTCGTTACATCGCCCGTGGGGACCCCGAGTCCCTCATCATCCCAGGCCTTCCCCACGAGTCACTTGATGACTCATTTAGCCTCCTCACAAGTTGTTAAGTGACCCATTCTGCAACTGCTGCAACATATTCTAGTTTTTCTCCTGATTCACTTTCGGACCTGATCCTTGGGTTCCTGGTGTATAACATCCTTCATAAATTTAGCATAGTCGGTCATCTACTCAAGTTCCTTGACTAATGGGATATTCATAGATAACTGTTTCAGCATTGAAATAAGTTTGTGGTACTTCCATCTTCGACCTTCTTCTTCAGCCTTTGTGGGAAAAAGGGAGGAGGTCTAGGAATAGATGTGCTCTTATGAGGTACCTCCTTCTCCTTCCCTTTTCTAGACCCATGCTCTTATGCATTATTAGGAGTTGTCATATCCATGGAATCATCAACCAAGATCTGCTCCTCGGAGTCCGCTGCCTTATCATCATCAATCACCAAGGGATCAACTATCTCATCAGTCACAACTGGCCTCGGAGGATCAACTGTCGCCTTTCCACTCCTAGTAGTGACCACCATGCAATGAATGTCATTTTTTGAATTTTGAACTGTATTGCTGGGAAGTGTGCCCTTCGGCCTCTGGTTCATAGCAACAAACATCTGACCAAGCTGCTACTCAATCTGCTTAATGGCAATGGCATGTGATTCCACCTTTTGGTTCATATCAGAAATAGAAGAGCGGAGTTTCTTAAAATGTCCATCTGTCCATCTGCTTGAGTACCTTAGAAAACATGTCTTCCACCCTTGAACCACTAGACTCTGGCTCACGGTTCCTTGGAGGAATATATAAACTGATCCTGTCATTTTTGTACTCCTCACGCTTTTTCCAGTCACCATTGTCTCTGCCTCTGCTCTTATCCCTGTATTGGCCTCGGTTGTAGTTGTTATCTCTATAATAATTCCGACCTTGATTCCCCTGACCTTGACGCCAAGAGTCTTGGTTAGACCCTTGTGTGTTGGTTCAGAAACCCACTCCTTGATCATTTAGGTAATTTGCTTTCTCTTCAGATTCTAATTCGCATCCATTATTTCTCGGCGCCTTGCCCTGAGAACCCACTGCATTCACCTTTTCATCCCGGCTCCCATAAAATGCTTAGAAAGCAGCCCCATTGTGGTTTTAATCTCAACAATATCCTAGTCTCGCTCTTCCTCCTTTCTTCTCTACTCCGCAGACATACCTACCTCATAAGTACCAGTCGGAGCTTTCGATACTCGTGTGTGCCATGCGCGGTTGGTTTTGGTTATCCTGTCAAGGACCTCAGCAACTTCGGCATAAGTATGGCTCATGAATGTTCCGCCCGAGATAGTATCAGCCACTGCCTTGGTGTTAGCATTCAGATACCTATAAAACATCTCCAATAATGTATCAACTGGGATTCTGTGGTTGGGCACCTTTTTTATCTTCTTGTTCAACCTCAGCCACGTCTCATGAAGTGCTTCAGAATTCAACTGCCTGAAGTTATAGATTTCATCTTTCAGCTGCAATGCCCTGGAAGGTCAGAAGAATCTTTCAAGAAAGGCTCTTTTAAGCTCCCCCCAAGTAGTGATAGAATCGTGTGGCAATTCAACCAACCATCGTGTGGCAATTCAACCAACCACAGCATTGCCTCACTCCCTAGTGAAAAGGGAAATAATCTCAGCTTGATTACATCCTGACTCACTCCCAGATGTTTGTATGCTTTGCAGATACCCATAAAATTTGTCAAGTGAGTATGTGCACCATTAGTCGCAATGACCCGAAAATATCCCTTTCATGTTGACCAGTTGGATCATTGCGCTAGTAATATCAAACTTTGCCCCAGTAGGCAAAGGGAGAGGGATAGTAGCTCTAGTGGCACCGGCCTCACCAATATCATCATCATCATCATCTTCAACGTTTCGATGCCTCTGCTGATCTGGACCTTTGTTCCTTCTAACTCGCTCAGCTTCGGCAGCTTGGCATTGCTCTTCCGCGAGCCTCGTTGCCTCTTTATCTCGTACTCAAGCTTGTTCCTCAGCCAACATTTTGGTTGTTTCTTCTTCCACTGTCTCTTGCCTATGTACATTGACCATTTTCCTTAGATTCCAAAATGTTTATTCAAGTTCGTGATTAATTGGAACCAGAGATTTCCTTGGCTCCTAGTACTGGGTATGCACAAACCTGAGACCTGTTAAGAACAAAAACAACAAAGAAAAACAAATAAAAATAAAATAAGGACCAATTGTAAAGCGAACATAATTAACAAAAGCCTAAGCCGTATTCCCCGACAATGGTGCGAAAATTTGATGTCGCCCAAATTACACCTCATAAATGAGATATAAAGCAGTCAGTGTCAAATATAGAACCCAACAAGGGTTAGGGTCGAATCCCATGAGGAATATGATGAGAACTTTAATTAATGCGTTTAGATAATACTACTGGCTTACTTATTTCCTAGAGGGAAAATTTGAAACACAAAATAATGAAAAGTAGTAGAAACTAATGAGTAGATTTTCGATTTAGTTTTGATTGTACTCATTAAGTGAGTTGGCTAGGATTGTGTTCCCCATGACTTCATAACCACAAGGCTTTTATACTAATGATCTATTCTGGTGCTTAGTGTGCAATATCGGTAAGTTAACTTCACCTAAATGGTTGGTCCCCAATCTAGATGATTATCACCATGCAACTTGATTTGTATGCAGGTGTATACTTAATTAACCCTTGCCCTTAATATCATATTAACTATTCCCGAACAAGGTCAAGCTATTAGATGAGGGTTGATAGCCTCAAATCTCCATTATTAATCTCGTTTTCCATTCATATACTCCCTTGATCCGATGAGTAAGAATAAGGAAAATTCGAATGTTTGCAACCGTTGAAGCAATTAAAACAAAGGGAAAACAATACATGCATAAACCCCATTCAAGATTCACTAAGTATTTTTACCTATGTATGTTCTCACAATCCTAGTTATGAGTTTAGCTACTCATAATTGAATAATCACAATTACAAAATAGAGAATAAATCATAATTTCAACTTACAATGAATGATAGAAGAAACCACTTGTATTGAATAAATCAGCAAAATCAAAGAACAAAACTCCAATGTTGTTTTAATCCTCAAAATCAAGAACAAAATTATAAACTTCATTCTTGAACCTTGATGGTAGTCAACAACACCAAAAATCACGTTCAAAATCATGGAATAAATTGTACTGTAAAAATAAAAACCTAAATAAAGTATTTATAGTTTTAAACAAAACTTTTCCTAACTAAAAACGGAATCCAAGTCGGCAGTGGCAACGGGCGAGGTAACAACTTGTTAGATCTCCTAACAAGTCGTGGCATGCATAACTAAGTCATCCTCACCAAACTTCTCCTTCAAGGTGATGGGTCACCTAACGACTTGTCAGGTCAGAGCATGAGTATAAGCTTGCCTTTACTTTTAGTACCTCAGTTTTCAGACGGTTAAACTAGGATCACTATCGGACTTTTTCAGCTTGTAATGTAGGCTCGGGGTTGGGTATGGTAAATATGGGAATAGTATCTTAACCCTCCTTGGAACTACACTAACTTTGCCTCCACTTAATGTATTTTTCACTTCACTCCCTTTTTTTCCTTTGCTTTCTTCTTCTTGTTACTTTCGTTTGCAACTATGAGTGCGGTGCTTCTTCTTTCAAACATTCATTGCTTTACATTTCTCTTTTCTTTTCTTTCTCTTTTTCTCTTCAACATTTTTGTGTCTTTCTTTTCTTTCATTACGCACACTGCACCCGCTCTTTCATTTTCATTACCAATCTCATTCCACCCTACTCTTCTTAATACCCCTATAATAGGCACCCTCAACTTAGGCGATTTTCCTGAGTTGAGGTTCACAGTGTCAAGGAGGGATCAGGGCCAAAACAGGTTCATTCTTAATCAAAGAAGGAAGATGAATCAGTGTAAACAAAACGAAAGGTCAATTTAAGCTCAAAAATCTGGATCAAGGGATATTTATTTTCTTTTGGTCAGTTTTTAAGGCTAAAGTGGACTCATTCATCAAAAATGGCCTATGATGCTTTCCTATTTTCCCATCTTCTACCTCGGTATGACTGATTAGGCAAGTTATAGATTGATACACACAACAGAATTCAACTACTTAACCTTACTCACACAAGCATTTGATTACACAACTAAGTTCCAACCACCAGGTTCATGCACAGTGTTGACATTAATTATCTTAGCAATACCTATGATGTCATACAAAGATCGTCGTCTCAGACCTTCTAATTGGTATTTATCTCCAAAATGTTTGTAGATACACATATCCATACTGGTCACGCCTCACAGTACAAGTATATTAACATAAAAGCATTTAGGAGGGGTGTCATTTTCACATATATCACAAAAATCAGTTCATCACATACTTTGTTTGTCTGTTCATATGCCTCCTATTTAATTCCAGTTAACCAACAAAACAAAATAAAACAAAATCCCTAAACATGTCGGCTCTACTAGATAAAGAACACTCGAGGGAAAAGATATTCGGCAAGAAAAACCCTCGAGTTGTGTTCACAAAAATCAAAATCAAATATTACCCTACCCCCATCAAAATAAATTATGCGACGTCCTCGACGCATTCAAAAAGTAAAACATGAGAATAGAGACATACCTGGGCATCCTAGATGCCAGTGGTCTAGTCATCGAGGGCTACAGATGCAACCCCAGAATTCTCAGCAGCTGGAGTCTCAATCACGACTCCATCCTGTGTAGTAGTGGCGTCAGCCGTGGCCTGTGCATTCTCCGAAGTTTTCCGCACAGGAGAATTAACTGTGTGCCCACTCTCCTCGAGCACATCCCTTGCACTAGAACTTCCAGCACCTTTAATCCGCTCCATTATCTCTCTCAAGCACATCGGCAGTCTGTCTACTTGCCTTAAGGGCAGCTTTCAATGCTTGCCTCTCCTTCTTCCATTTTCTCCTTTCCTCATCCTCCGCACCCCCAGCGGCCTGCTTCTTTTTTCCTTTTTCACACGGGGCCAGCTCAAAGTCAAAGAACTGAGGAATCTCCACATCCAAATCCTCATTTATTACTGATAAAGTCTGCGGTTGTAAAAATGGAGTAGGTCTGGATGACAATTCTAGCAATGAGGCTCTCAACGCTGCTAGCTCTCTCTCCATAGTGTCCCAATCCCAAGTCTGAGAATCAGACTGGAATTGGTTAAGGAGTACCTCACAACCATCCAATCGCATATGTAACCCACGTTCTCTATCTTCTATTTCTTTTTAACCCATGGCTTAACTTGCTCAAGCAACATGTCAATCTTACGCTCTGCAATTGTCAGTCTCTTGGCCATTTTTCTCATGTCACTCTCTGAGACCAACAAGTAACCAGTGGGAATGGACTAGGATGAATTTCCTGATGGAATAGAAGTGGCTGCTGCAACATCATTTACTCGAGTGGAAGGAAGCTCCATGGTCTGCTCATCCTGGCCGGAAGTGTCACCCTGCTCACCTCCTCTCGGTGTGATCTCACTCAATCTGGGTCCACCAAATGGAACTCGAACCCTGGCCACCGAATTCAGATCATATTTAATTAATGCTATGTCTTCCGTCCTGATGTTTGTAATCTTATGATCAATATCTGGGAAGACAAGCACTCCAGACTCCATGCATAGCTGATAAATCAGGCTCGGGAATAGAAGTGTAGTGTTTTCTTTGACCACCCACTCCCGAATTTCTATGGCAATAATCCTGGGAATGTTCAGTAGGTACTCAGACATAATGCATGCCACCAACGCTAAACATTATCATTCACTGTTGGTGTGAGGCGATGTCTAACGATGGACCATGATTACTTGGCCGAAAAATTCAGGGAAGCCTTGTAGATCGGTTTTCTGCCTGTGACTCATTCTTATCCCTCCTTGTCTTCAGCAATAAAATTGGCCATTCATTGAAAGTGCAACACCTTGTCCTCAGTTCTCAGCTTTCTGATCCCCTTCATTGCCTCCATTCGGTAATTATATTTAGTAGTTCTAGTCAGCACTGTAAAGTCACCACCCATCAATACTTTGGTGATGGTCCTCTCTATATCAACTGGGATCGCTCTTACCCTGATAGAGTCTAGCACGGGCTCCTTCTTAATTGCCGTCTTTGAAGAAGCCTTTTTCTCCAGGGTGCAGTAATAATTTGTGTAGAACTCATGCACCATCTCTATTCTGTATTTACCCAAAGTCTTTGCCATCCAATACATGTTGTAGCCCTCGAAAAGCCTTTCAAGCTTTGGAACTTCATTTAGGGCATTGATCTGAATATTTGGCTCCTCCTGAATACTGCGGCTGGGATTTCCGTTTTCATTGAGATTTAGCCCTGTAAAATAAACATCTCAGGAGCCCTGTAGGCACCATCTCTTGGACCTTTCTTTGGGATTGGTGCCAAGTTCAGAGTCCTCCACCTGCTCATTAGACTCTTCAACAGCACTATCCTTATCACGGGACTCCTCCGCATTAGGATCATCATCCCCTGACCCCTCACCATCATCATTTCCCTTCCCTGCATTATCCGCAGGAGGGTTGTCACCATCAGATTCGGCCTCGTCACATCCCTCATCAGACTAGGGAGGTGAAGTAGTAGTCGCGAAAGCTTCTTGGGCTTTGGACTTTACCTTAGTGGTCACCACTGGAGATTCGTCAGAGCTTGTAATATTATAGTGCACCTCCGAACCACTAGAGCTATCCGATTCCAAAACATCACGAAGCTGCAGCTTTTTTGCAATTTCCTTTTGTGCAACAGCTTCCTGTTGCTTCTTATTTATTGGTGAAGTCATTGTACCTGTGAGACATATTGTTACATTCACAAAAAAAATGAACCTAGTTAGCACATTGTTTCACGACCATCAGTATGGGTTGTTGTAGTTAACAACGGCCCGTTGCTGCGGTCGTTGAATGAACTCCTGAAAGTGGGGTCTTCTTTACATACCCACGAGCTAATACAACGGTCCGTTGTGAGATACAATGGTCCATCTGATTGGTCCATGGGAGGGTTCAGGATTTTTTATCTCTGGGGTAGTCCAACGACTCGATCAACGAGCCGTTGTGAAGAATAACGGGTCGTTGATTGGGTCGTGCAATCTAACCTCACCCTTTAAGCTTCAATCAACCCAACAAGTTGTAGTTTAGGCATTTGAATCAATCATGTGGGGATTACTAACCCTCTTCCCCCATCAGAATTTCATAACACCCCTTTTGTTTAGGTTTTATTTTAGACTAATGCAATTTATTTTTACAATTGCACTAAACTACCCAATTCTTTAATTTCAATAGTAGGAAAAAATGAATTCCCAATGCTTAAATGTCCAGTGATCAATTTACCATAATTCAGATGGTTCCCATAATGACAGTACAACCAAGACAAGAAAATAACATTAAAAAAAATATAAGGCTAGCTTTTCACATCAAATAGATACTCACTTTAGCAAGAAAACCACACGAATTTTTTATCAGTAGTTGGAGAAATATGGTGCAGCAATGTTGGTATCTTTATTCAAGCCGAGAAGGAGTGGAGATTCAATATTTTCGTTGATTTTAAATGAGAAGTGTGCAAAGAAAAATTGGGTGTGAGGGTTTAAATAGGTTAGGTCTGGGTGAATCGAGTCAGGTTTGGAAATTTTTAATTCTGACCACGACTCGTCCAAGGGGTGATATGAAGATACAATACAATGACCCCCTACCTATGTGTCGTGGTTTCCAGTTTTGGGAACTTACCTGTGGAACCTACGGGCTTATATAACAGGTTGTTGATTCTCACAACAACTTGTACTATTCATTTGTAGGTTCGTTCATCGGTTACCAGGCCTGCAGGAATTTGTTAGAACGAAACGATACCACGACTGGTTTGAGCTAACGATGGCCCGTTCTGAGTGCCCGTTGATTAAACTCAGAAACAGGGCACTCCAGATACGTAACAACGGCTATGAACCACTGGCCATTCCCTCTTACGAAGGTCCTTTCTGAATGTCATCGTTTCAGCCTTGAGCTGAATCATTCAAGTTTTCCTTTTCCTTATACCTACACACTTCAACAACTATGAACACTATATTTACATTAAAATTTATAAAAATTAGTTGCCTCCCATGCAACGCTTGATTTAACGTCACGACAGGACGCGGGTATTTTGACTACTCAGACTTCACCAAAACAACTCCATGGTTTCCTCCCATGCAGTGCCTGATTTAACATCACTACACGATGCAAGTCCCTAGATTACTCAAATTTCACCCAGAGCCCAGAGATCCACCAGCTTTAATTCTTCACTTCTCCCCAGATATGCTTTCACCCATTGACCATTAACTTTAAAGTGCTTTACATAATGATTTTCTAGTTCAATTTCTCCATGGGAGAATACTTGAACCACTCAAAAAGGTCCTAGCCATTTAGACTTCAACTTGCCAGGAAACAACCGAAGTCTAGAATAGAATAGTAGCACCATATCACCCAGACTAAATTCTCTCCTCTCAATCTTCCGGTCATGCTGAATTTTCATCCTTGGTTTGTAAATTTCAGAACTCTCATAGGCTTTCAACCGAAATTCATCAAGCCATTTAACTAATCAAGCCTCAAGTTCTCAGCTTCGTTCCAATCCAAATTCAGTTTCTTGAGCACCCACATAGCTTTGTGCTCAAGTTCAACTAGAAGATGACATGCTTTTACATACACAAGCTGATACAGAGACATACCTATAGGATTCTTGAATGTGGTACGATAAGCCCATAAAGCATCATCTAGCTTTCTTGCCCAATATGTTCGGTTTGTATCACAGTCTTCGCCAAGATAGTCTTTATCTCCCAGTTGGTGCCTTCAACCTGTCAACTAGACTACGGATGATAGGGTGTTGCCACCCTGTGTTTTACCCCATATTTCTCCAATAAAGAGCGAAACAACCGGTTACAAAAGTGTGAACTCCCATCACTAATGATGGCTCTGGGAGTCCTGAATCTAGCAAATATATTCTGCTTCAAGAATACTGTGACACTCTTCCCTTTATTATTTGGAAGCGCAATTGCTTCCACCTATTTTGAAACATAGTCAACAGAAACAAGCATGTACTTCATCCCATTTGAGCTTACAAATGTGCCCATGAAATCAACGCCCCATACATCAAATAGCTCAATGACCAGGATGGGAGTAAGCGGAAGCTCTGCCTCCTTGCCTTCGACATGTATCACACACCTTTGCGAAATCATGCGCATCCTAGTGAATGGTTGGCCAATAATACCCACATTGCAGAATTTTAAGGGTTGTGCGAATCCCGTTGTGGTGCCTCCAACAGCGGGTGAGTGGCGGGCCTCCAATATACTCAGCATCTCTACCTCGGGCATGCATCTCCAAATAACTCCATCAGCACATATGCGAAATAAGTAGGGCTCATCCCAGAAAAACTTCTGCACATCAGACATAAACTTCTTCCTCTGGTGAAAAGATAAGTGGTCCAGTACAACATCAATCACCAAATAATTAGCAAAGTATGCAAACCATGGGATGAGATCTTGTGAGGCTGCTAGAACCTGCTCTTCTGGGAATGCATCATCTATCTCATGCTCATCTAGAAGTGTTGCATCAGGTTCCAATATTGATAAGTGATCTGCCACATGATTTTCAGTCCCTTTCCGGTCTTTTACTTCGAACTCAAACTCATGTAGCAGCAAAACCCATCAAATCAACTGTGTCTTGGAATGCTTCTTTGCCATCAGATATCTCAAAGCTACGTGGTCTGTGTGGACTATCACCTTAGTTCCAAGCAAGTATGCCCGAAACTTCTCAAATGCAAAAACTACAGCCAACAGCTTCTGTTCTGTCACGATATAATTTTTTTGAGCTGCATTTAGGGCCTTGCTAGCATAATAAATCGGATGGAAAATCTTTTCACTCCTTTGACCCAACACAGCTCCTAGGGATACACCGCTAGCATCACACATGACCTCAAAAGGCAAAGACCAATCTGGTGCCACTATAATGGGGGCAATGGTAAATCTCTCTTTAAGGAACTCAAAAGCCTTCAGACATGCCTCATCAAAACAAACTTCACCTCTTTCTCAAGTAGTTTACACAAAGGATGTGCAATCTTCGAGAAATCCTTGATGAATCTTCTAAAAAACCCTACATGACCTAGAAAACTTCGAACACCTTTGACAGAAATTGGGGGTGGTAAACTGGAAATAACATCAATCATAGATCTATCCACCTTAATACCCTTACCAAAAATTCTGTGGCCGAGCATTATACCTTCCTTGACCATGAAATGGTATTTTTCTCAGTTAAGCACCAAGTTGGTCTCTTCACATCTCTGCAGCACCTTGCTCAGATGAGCCAAACAATCTTCGAATGAATCACCCACCACCAAAAAATCATCCATAAAGACTTCAATGATGTCTTCGACCATGCCAGAAAATATGGACATCATGCAATGCTGAAAAGTGCTCGGTGCATTACATAACCCGAACGGCATCTTCTTAAAAGCAAATGTACAATAAGGGCAAGTGAACATGATCTTCTCTTGGTCTTCGGGGGATATAGAAATCTAACTGTACCCCGAATAACTGTCAAGGAAATAGTACCATCATCTGCCTGCAAGTCTGTCTAACATCTGGTCCACGAATGGCATCGGAAAGTGATCTTTTTACATCCAACGGTTTAGCTTCCTATAATCCATGCATACTCTTCAACCGGTGACTGGTCTTAGAGGAATGAGCTCATTGTTAGCACTTGGGACCATCGTGATTCCTCCCTTTTTCGGTACACATTGGACTGGGCTCACCCATTTGATATCTGCAATAGGATAAACCACACCTGCATTCAACCACTTGATGATTTCCTTCTTGACCACCTCTTGCATAGGTGGGTTCAACCTACACTGATGCTCAATACTCGAAATACAATCTGGCTCTAGATGGATCCTGTGAGTGTAAATTCCATCTGGGATTCCGATAATATCTGCAATGGTCCACCCGATAGCTTTTTTATATCTCTTCAAAATGGAGACCAAAGCCTCCTCTTGCTATTCCTCCAAGTCACCTGCAACAATGACCAGTAAAGTGCTACCGGCTCCCAAAAATACATACTGCAAATTAGACGGGAGTGCTTTGAACTCCAATACCGGAGGCTCCTCAATATATTGCTTGGCTAGTGGGGTCACCCGATTCTCTAAGTCTAGATTAATCTTCTTTGTATCATAAGTGTATGACTCCATGCTAGCAAGTGCATTAGTAATCTCCTCACCCCCATGGATCTCCTCTGTACCAATATCCATCAAAACTACTTCTAAGTCATCAAGAATCAATAAGTCCTCCATAGGAAGAATTTGGAACTCAGGTTCCACTACATCAATTACGGAGACCACCCTCATATCATTTGGTTGTTTCATGGATATGCATACATTGAATGTCACTTCCTCATTGTTCAATCAGAATTTAAGTTGTCCAGTTTCCATATCTATAAGAGCACGTCTGCTAGCGAGGAATGGTCACCCCAAGATAATGGGGACCTCAAAATCAACATACAGTCTAGGATGACAAAATCGGCCGAAAATATAAAGGACTCCACCTTCATTAGAACATCATATAGAATTCTCACTGGATTCTTCACTGTACGATCTGCCATCAAAAGCAGCATTGTAGTCGATTTGGGGGCTCCCAAGTCCAACTATCTGAAGAGTGCTAATGGAATCAAATTAACGCTAGCACCAAGATCACATAATGCCTTAGAAAAATTAAAAGCTCCAATAGTGCACGGTATGGTGAATGCCCCAGGGTCCTCCTTTTTCTAAGCAAGAGAATGAGATGCTATTGCACTACAATGGTGCAAATTGTCTGCAGGTTTGAAACTCACAGTCCTCTTTCTAATGAAAAGGTCCTTCATGAATTTGGCATAGCCAGGCATCTGCTCAAGTGCCTCGACTAATGGGATGTTCACAGACAATTGCTTCAACATGGAAATGAACTTGTGATACTTCCCATCTTCGACCTTTTTCTTCAAACGTTGTGGAAAAGGGGGAGGAGTTCTAGGGATCGGTGTGAACTTTTGTTGTGTCTCCTTCTCCTTCTCATTGCCAGATCCATGCTCCTTTGCATTACTAGGAGCAGTCTTTACCACTGAATCTTCAACCAATATTAAATCCTTGGAATCTGCTATCCTATCATCATTAATTGATATGGGCTCTTCTGTTTCATCAATCACAACCACCCTCGAAGGATCAATTGACGCCTCCCCACTCCTAGTAGTGACCGCCATACAGTGATTGTCATTTTTCGAATTTTGCACTGTGTTGCTAGGAAGTGTGCCTTTCTGCCTCTGATTAATTGCAACAGACATCTGACTCAGTTTCTGCTCAATCTACTTAATGGCCATGGCATGTGATTCCACCTTTTGATTCATACCAGAAATATCAGCATGAAGCTCCTTAAAATGGCTATCTATTGTCTCCATCTGCTTAAGTACCTTGGACAACATGTCTTCAACCCTTGAACCATTAGACTCTGGCTCTCGATTCCTTGGAGGAACATACAAACTGCTTCTATCATTCTTGTACTCCTCGTGCTTTTTCCAGTCTCCATTGTCTCTATATTGGCCTCGATTGTAATTGTTATCCTTGTAATAGTTCTAAACTTGGTTCCCTTGACATTGACGCCAAGAGTCTTGGTTATAACCTTGGGTGTTGGTCTAGAAACCCGCCCTTTGATCATTTAGATGGTTAGCTTCCTCCTCAGATTCAGATTCACCTCCATCATTTCTCAGGGCGTTGCCCTGGAAACCCATAGCATTAACTTTCTCAACTCCGGCTCCCATCAGATGCTTAGCAAGAAACCCCATAGTGGTCTTTATCTCAACAACATATTAATCTCTTTCTTCATCCTTTTCTCTGTTCTGCAGACATACCTACCGCATAAGAACCAACCGAATTCTCCCACTCTCTTGTGTGCCATGCGCAGCTGGTTTTGGTGATTCTGTTAAGTAACTCAATAGCTTCCGCATAAGTATGCCTCATAAAGGTTCCACCAGAGATGGTATCAGCCACCTCCTTGGTGTTCGCATTCAGAGACCTATAGAAGATCTCCAACAATGTATCATTTGGAATCCTGTGATTGGGCACCCTTTTGAGCTTCTCGTTGAAACGCAGTCATGTCTCGTGAAGTGCCTCTAAATTCAATTTCTTGAAGTTATATATCTCATCTTTCAATTGAACGCTTTGGAAGGTGGGAAGAATCTTTCAAGAAAAGCTCTCTTAAGCTCCCCCTAAGTAGTGATAGAATCATTTGGCAGCTCAGCCAACCACATCGTTGCCTTACTCCCTAATGAAAAGGGAAATAACCTCAGTCTGATTGCATCCTGGATCACTCCCGATTGTTTGTATGCCTTGCAGATACCCACGAAATTTGTCAAGTGAGTATGGGCATCATCAGTTGCATGACCCGCAAATATTCCCTTCATGTCTAGCAGTTGGATCATAGCACTGGTAATATCAAACTTTGCCCCAGCAGGCAAAGGGGGAGGGACAATAGCTCTAGTGGCACCGGCTTCGTCTATATCAGCATCATCATCCTCATTGAAATACCGGTGTCTCTGCTGTTCTGGACCTTTGTGCCTTCTAGCTCTCTCTGCTTCGGCAGCTAGACATTGCTC
This sequence comes from Datura wrightii, assembly GCA_035772735.1. Classification (NCBI taxonomy): domain Eukaryota; kingdom Viridiplantae; phylum Streptophyta; class Magnoliopsida; order Solanales; family Solanaceae; genus Datura; species Datura wrightii. The sequence continues at coordinate 156,148,097 of JASDFA010000018.1, forward strand.
TTCAGCAATCCTAGCTAACTCACGAGGTCTACGTTACCACGATATTGTTCTGTGGAAGCGGGCGGTTTAGAAGTTCGACCTGGTTTTTTTGGTGTCGTAGGGGAGGGATTGACCTTTCTAATGTATATTCAGTCGTACCGATATGGCCCCACTGATTTGTTTTTGATTGGAGCATCAAGAAGCGCAACCCGGTTCTACTTGACTAAGCCCGTGCTCCTCCAAGGAGAGAGTTTGCTTTACCCAACTCCCTTTTTGATAACAAGGCAAAAATCCCCGTGAGCTTGCTCCTCAGCCAACATTATCACTGTGGCTTGGTCCACTTTCACCTGTTCTTGTATGTTGTCCATTATTCTTAGATTCCTTAGTGTCTGCTCAAGTTCGTGATCGCTTTGAACCAGGGATTTTCCTTGGCTCCTAGTACTGGGTATTAACGAACTTAAGACCTGTTAAAAACAAAAACAACAAAAGAAAAATAAAAAGGAAAATAAGAACCAACAGTAAAGCAAACACAATTAACAAAATCCTTAGCCTTATTCCCTGGCAACGACGCAAAATTTAATGTCGCCCAAATTACACCTCGCAATTGAGTTATAAAGCGGTCAATGTTAAATATAGAACCCAATAAAGGTTGAGGTCGATCCCACGGGGAATATGAAAAGAACTTAAGTTAATGTGAATAGCTGTTACTATCCGGTTACTTATTTCCTAAGGGGGAAATAAATAAAATACTAAACAATAGTAAAAACTACTAACTGCTTAAGTCAAATTCGGTTTGTATTCAATCAACAAATTGACTAGGATTGTGCTCCCCAAGACTTCATAACCACAAGGCTTTTACACTAGTGATCTATTCTGATATTTAACATGCAATATCGATAAGTTAGGTTCACCTAAATGGTTGGTCCCCTATCTAGATGATTATCACCACGCAACTTGGTCCGTATACGGGTGTATGCTTAATTAATCCTTATCATTAATATCAGATTAGCTATCCCCGGACAAGTTCAAGCTATCAGATGAGGTTTGATAGCCTCAAATCTCTATTGTTAATCCCTTTTTCCATTCTCTACCTCCTTGATCTGGTAAGTAAGAATAAGGCGAGTTCTAAAGTTTGCAATCGTTAAGAAATAATTAAAACAAAGAGAAAAACAATACACGCATTAAACCCCGTTCAAGAATCACTAAGTTTTTAACCTATGTGTGTTAATTCATCATAGTTCCCACAACCCTAATTATGGGTTTAGCTACTCATTCTTGAATAATCACAATCACAGAATAAAGAATAAATCATAACTGTAACTTACAAAAATTCGTAGAAGAAAACCAAATGAATTGAATATAACTCCAAAATCAAAGAACAAAAATCCAAGGTTGTTTTAATCCTCCAAATTCAAGAACAAAATTATAAATTTCCTTTTTTGAAACTTGATGGAAGTCAATAACACCTAAAATTACTGTTCAAAGCTATAAAATTTCATAACATGTAAAAGAAACCTAAACAAATTATTTATAGACATGAAACAAATCCTTTCCTAAATCAATTTGGATTTTGGTGTCGGCAGGTACCATGGTCCGTTGGTAGATTCAACGGATCGTTAGAGTGTATCGTTATTCCAGTCGTTGCTTCCCTCAGACTTGTCTCCTTTCTACATATGGCCCCAAACAATGGCTCGTTGTAAGATCCCATGAGTCGTTGACCCTATTCATTATTTCCTGTCCTCTTGATCATTGTTTCTGAACCTAAAGGTACGAGCCCTCAGAATGACCCGTCCTTAGAAAGTACGGTCCATCCTGTTTGTCCATTGTACACATCCCAATCTTGGTCAATTTCTCTGATTCTTTCCACGACCACACAGGATGATCCGTTGTAAGTTCTTACGACCCGTAGGAGAAATCCATTGTATGAGACTTCAGTTTGACAATCTTTTCTCTATCTTCCCACGATCGATCATAACGGCCCTTTGTGAGGATCAAGGGCCCGTAGTGCAGCTCATCTGAAGCAACTTTTTCTATATTCAGTTCTTTTTCTCAACTTTTATTCCTACGGCCCGTTTTACCTGTAAAACTACCAAAATGCGTTATATCCACATAAATGTACCTAAAGTCATGCACATTCACAGAGTTTTAAGCGTTGCTAGTGCCGTAAATTCATCGCACATCAAGCCAGCAGCTGCAATAGCAATAGTAGTTCGTGGTAAGGGAAGGGGCTGGACATGCGGGCGAAGGCCTGCCGTAACCAAGGGAGGGGCTCCTACTCCTTCTCCTTTAAGAGAGAGGTCAGAATCTCTGGTATCGTTCGTAGTTTAAGAAAGGGTGGTAGTAGAGGTGGAAGTACCGGCGCAGGGAGAGGTTCTTGCAGCTCCAGCATCCTCTGAGGTTCTGGCTCAAGTTCTTAACCTCTTGAGTGGTCTCATGGGTAATGGGGCAATGCCAATAACTCCTGCGGGGCAACAATCAGGGATACAACATGCGGCTGCAGTGGCTCCTCGTGTTGATGACATGTCTAGAGGTAGTCATATTCCCCAGGTCGGTGGTTGGGCCTGTGATGACAGGGGAGGAGCATGATTTGTTCTGGAGGTTCACCAAGATGAAGCCTCCGACCTTTTATGGGACAGAGGAGGAGGACGCTTATGAGTTTATTTTATACTGCCATGAGAGGCTCTATAAGATGGAGGCGGTGGAGAAGTATGGTGTGGAATTCGTCACCTTCCAGTTGATGGGTGATGCAAAGCTCTAGTGGAGGGATTTATTGGAGTGTAGACCAGCAGGGTCACCACCGTTGACTTGGACCCAATTCTACCTGGAGAGATAGGAGACAGGATGAGTTCACCACCATTGAGTAGGGAAGATCTTCTGTTGCAGCCTATGAGGCCCGATTCTATTCACTATCCAGGTATGATTTACCCTTATTGGCCACAAAGGAAGAGAGGATCCGGCGATTTGTTAAGGGCTTAAATGTGGGTCTCTAGTTATCAGCTCTCCAGATGGTCTCCTTAGGTAAAACTTTTCAGGAGGTGGTAGAATATATGAAGAATATAGAAGGCGTGAAACAGGAGGGGTATGCAAAGAATGCCAAGAAGAAGGCTCGAAGGATGAGTTCCTGCAGTGGCCCTATTGCTAAGACTTTGGTACCACAGGGTTTCTCTGGATGTCCTATTCAGTCGGCTATCCAGGTGTCAGCCGGAGGTCCATTAGGAAACACTCCCAGACCAGCTGGTACAGTTGGGGGTACTCAGCTTGTCCGCTCAGACTTCGGGACGTCCTATTTCTGTTGTGTCGGTTCAAAGGCCAGTGATAAAGAAGGTATTCCACGAGTGTGGGGAGTATGGAGATATTCACCAATGGTATCCCAAGTTCGGTCATAGCAGACAGATCATTCCGGATCCAACTCCTCGAGCTCTGGTCCCTGCTGGAAGAGAAGGTATTGCGTATAGCATAGATCATCCATTGCTTGGGCAAGGTAGTCAGGCAACCATCAGAGGTGGTGCTCAGGTGGGTTAGGGTAGTACCCAGTCTGGTAGAGGAATGGAACAGCCCAACCGGGCCAGTTCACAGGCAGGTAACCAGGCGCACTTTTATTCTTTTCCTGGTATGCCAAGTAGAGGCTCCAAATGTTGTTATTATAGGTACGATCTTCATGTCCAACAAAATGGCTATTGCATTGTCTGATCTAGGTTTTACATTTTTCTATATGTTTGCTTATTTTGCATTGGGTTTGGATCATTTTTATGATATGCTTGATACTCCTATCTATGTGTCTACTCTTGTTGGGGATTCTGTGGTGGTAAATAGGATTGTTCATGATTATATTGTTGATTTCATGAGGTTTGACGCTTTGGTAGACTTAGTGATCTTGGACATGGTTGATTTTCATGTGATTCTGGGAATGATCTGGTTATCCCCTTACCATGCCATTCTAGATTGCCATGCTAAGACCGTCACTATATCAGGCCTAGGGTAGTCCAGGTTGGAGTTGAAAGGTAATTGTAGCCCTGCTCCTAAGAAACTCATCTCTTATATTCGTGTCCGTAAGTTGATAGAGGGGGTTGTTCAGCGTATCTAGCGCATATTTGGGATACTAGTTCTGAGGGTCCTTCTATAAAGTGTCTCAATAGTATGTGAGTTTTTAAAAGTGTTGCCTGCAGATCTGCGCAGCATGCTGCCGGACCGTGATATTGATTTCTATATAGATTTAGAGCCAGGGATCCGACCTATTTCTATTCCTCTATATCGAATGGCACCTGTTGAGTTGAGAGAACTCAAGGAACAATTGAAAGAGATACTTAGTAAAGGGTTTATTAGGCTGAGTATCTCTCCATAGGACATTCCAGTCTTGTTTGTGAAAAAGAAGGATGGTAGCATATGGATTTGCATTGATTACCGTCAGTTGAACAAGGTAACTATTCAAAACAAGTACCCTCTCCCTTGAATAGATGATTTGTTTGATCAATTACAGGGAGCGGCTATGTTTTCAAAGATTAACTTGAGCTCGGGTTACCACCAGCTAAAGATTCAGGCTGAGGATATTCCTAAAACAGTCTTCCGGACTAGGTATGGGCATAACAAGTTTCTGGTCATGTCGTTCGAACTCATTAATTCCCCAGCTATGTTCATGTGCCTGATGAATGGTATCTTCAAACCTTACGTAGACTCCTTTGTGATTGTTTTTATTGATGATATCTTGGTGTATTCTAAGACTAAGCAGGAGCATGAGAATTATCTGAGAATAGTGTTGGGGTTTCTGAAGGAGAAGCAGTTGTATGCCAAATTCTCTAAGTGTGAGTTTTGGTTGGAGTCGGTGTCTTTTATGGGGCATGTGGTCTCTAAGAAGGGAATCAAAGTGGATCCACAGAAGGTGGAGGCGATCAGAAACTGGGCTAGGCCTACTATTGTGATTGAAATTCGAAGTTTTGTAGGATTGGCCAGTTACTACCATCGGTTCGTGAAGGGTTTTGCATCCATTGTTTCGGTGCTGACAAACTTGACCCAGAAGGATATAACTTTCCAGTAGTCTGAGGAGTGTGAATAAAGTTTTTAGAAGCTCAAGACTCTGTTAACCACCGCACCTATCCTAGCATTACCAGTGGAAGGTAAAGATTTCATTGTTTATTGTGATGACTCACAATCTGAGTTGGGTGCTATATTAGTGCAGGAGGGACAGGTCATTACTTATGCTTCAAGGCAGTTGAAGGTATATGAAAAGAATTACCCAACGCATGACCTAGAGCTAGCAGCAATGGTGTTTGCCCTGAAAATCTAGAGACACTACTTGTACGGAGCTTATTGTGAGGTATTCACAAATCATCGCAGCCCGCAATATGTGTTTTCCTAGAAGGATCTCAATTTGAGACAGAGAAGGTGGATGGAACTACTTTAGGACTATGACTTCACCATCTTATACCACCCCAGAAAGGCTAATGTAGTGGCAGATGCATTGAGTCGGAATGCAGTGAGCATGTGTAGTCTAGCTCGCTAGGAAGATACTTAGCGACCAATGGCCAGAGAAGTTCAAACACTAGAAAATAGTTTGGTGAGGCTATCATTGATAGAAATAGGTGGGATACTAGCTAGCATGGAGGCTAAGTTATCTCTGTTGGAGGAAATAAAGACAAGACAGTTTGAGGATGAGAAGTTGGATAAAATCAGAGATAAGGTCTTGCGGGGAGAAGTGAAGGAAGAAATGCTAGATGGTGAAGGGATCCATAGGATAAAGGGGCGCATGTGTTTTCCCCAATTCAGTAAACTAATTAAGACTCTTTTGGCAGAAGCTCAGAACTCGAGGTACTCCATTCACCCCAGAGCCACCAAAATGCACCATGATTTGAAGCAGCACTATTGGTGGGCCGGATGAAAAGAGATATTGTAGAGAATGTTGCCCAGTGTTTGAATTGCCAACAGGTGAAATACGAACACCATAAGCCTAGGGGAGTACTTTAGAGGATGACTATCCCCGAGTGGAAATGGGAGAGAATAGTGATGGACTTCGTACTTGGTCTTCCAAAGACATTGGGGAAGTTTGATTCCATTTGGGTCATTGTGGATAGATTACCTAAGTTTTCTCACTTCTTGCCTGTCCAAGTGACTTACAATGCCGAGAAGTTGGCCAAGCTGTATGTGAAAAAAGTGATTCAGTTGCATGGGGTGCCGGTGTCGATTGTGTCTGATAAGGGTACTCAGTTCACCTCTCATTTCTAGAGGACCTTGCAGGCAGAGTTAGGCACCAGGTTAGACTTAAGCACAACCTTTTGATCTCAGATAGAGGACAATCAGAAAGGACCATCCAAGTGTTGGAGGACATGTTTCGGGCCTGTGTTATAGATTTTGGGGGCCATTGGGAGAAATTTCTACCATTAGCAGAGTTCGCCTATAAGAACAGCTATCACTCAAGCATTGGCATGACGCCATTTGAAGCTCTATACGGGAGAAAATGCAGGTCTCCAATCGGCTAGTTTGGTGAATTTGAGGTGTGACCTTCGGGAACTGATTTGCTAAAGGAATCCTTGGATAAAGTTCAGACAACCCAAGAATATCTAGTAGCTTCTCAAAATAGAGAAAAAACAATACGCAGACAAGAAAGTGCGAGATATGGAGTTTATGGAGGGAGAACAAGTTCTGCTCAAAATATCTCCCACGAAGGGGTGATAAGGTTGGGTAAATGGGGAAAGCTTAGCCTGAGTAACATTGGACCGTTTGCGATTCTCCGACGAGTAGTAGAAGTAGATTATGAGTTGGATTTACCGCCAGGACTGTCGGGAGTACATCCAACCTTTCATATTTCCATGTTGAAGAAGTACCTTAGGGATGGATCGTATATTATCAAATGGAATTTCGTTCTACTAGATGAGAACTTGTCCTATAGAGAAGAGCTGGTGGAGATATTGGCTAGGGAGGTCCACAAGCTGAGATCAAAGGAAATTGCGACGATAAAGGTCCAGTGGAAAAATTGGCCTGTAAAGGAAGCCACTTGGGTGACCGAAGATGATATGCGGATCAAATATCCTCAATTATTTGTGGAATCTGGTACATTCTCTTTCATGCTTTTATGTAGACCGTTTGAGGATGAACGGTATTTTAATTATTATCTTATATAATGACCCGCATGTCATTATAAGGAAAATGGACTTAGGACTCTTGAAAAAGGCAAAAATCTGAGGAGAATTGATGTGAATTGAGCTAAGTGTTAAAAGATGACTTTGGGGGGAGCTAACTGTTAAACTCCTGAGTGTTTAAAGAATTCACCTTGTGTATTCAATTGAATGAGAATGGTTAAGGATAGTAATAATATCCTAAAATGACAGGCTCGTGCTCGAAGGGAGCATCCGGGCGAGCAATATTGATTAAGTGGCTTGTATCCGAGGGGAGTATCCGGATGAGCATATGAGTGGGACCGGGTACCATGCCGGTATAGTACATGGATTTATAGATTCCCCTACAGGTAATGACTGAAATGGTAGAAATAAGACCCTCTAGCATGTGTGTACATTGATTTTGATGAAGGATTGTTTATGGTGATATGGGGGAGGCGTGTGCCCGACATATCACCATTTGTTCTATTTTATGATGTGTATGTAACTTGTGAAAGTTTTGGAATGAGTATATTCCAAGTGTCTGAGTGGAATTGATGATTCTGTAATTGTAATTGAAACGATGAGAGTAGAAAAGATCCTAAGTGTGATACGGATTAATGATTATGGATGTCGAGTTGATCTTCTTATGATGAAATGCTTTAAATTGCATGTTATAATGAGTTATTATTAATTTATGTCAAAACTTGTGCTATATCTGAATGAAATATAGAATGTGTGAACTGTTGAAAACTGTGAATTGATGAAGGAGCAGCTAAGTCGAGCTATTGCCTCGAGCAGTGTCGTTGCAGCGAGACCGCTGTAGCGGTCAAGTGACTGCAGCATTGAAAGTCCCAATCTAGTGAGCAGGTCGGTTATCACTTGTACAGAGCTAGTGTACTTGAAATGTTACTGTACTTATGTATGATGTTCGGGATTGATTTTATATTGTTGCTACCATTCTTATATGTGATTATATAAGGTCGATTGATAATGCCTACCAGTACTGTGTTTTGTACTGACCCTACTCCTGCACTTCTTTTCTGAGTGCAGAATATGATCTAGGAAGCTCCTCTTGTCCCCACCTATAAACAGCAGCAGTTCCTTTGAAAGGTGAGTGACGTGGAATGGGCTAATTCACTCCTCATTCGAAGATGTCTCTCCTCCGCATATTGCAACTTCTATTTCTTTTTAGTTTACATATTCCTAGACTTGTAGTTAGATGTTGAAGTGCAATGATTTTTGGATCCTGAGAAGTTTTTTGTTTTGGTTTAGTTGGTTATTATAAATTCCGGATATTTCATTTACTTTTATTTTGTTACAAATGTTACTTCTTCTTGAAATGGTTGTTGACGGGATAGTTGTTGGGAAGCGTTGGTTCGCTCACTGAGTGGATAGTATGGGTGTCAATCACAGTCATTAGGGTCGTGACATGGGTGTATTTGTATTTTCTAATACTTGTTCCAGGGGTATTTAAAGTGGCGGTCGAGGATCTTACTAGGTTATATTTACATATAATTCACTCCTTATTTGCATGTCCATGTAGATAATGTTGGTGACAACAAAGTTAGTAGATGACGAATGTGTTGAAGTTGATCCAATTGCTAAGGTGAGCCACCGCATTGTTCATGGAGGCTTCCAAAAGAGACTTTATCCTTTATTTAACACTATTTTCTTGTTTGGTTTACACACCCCAGTCTTTTGTAGTTCACTAGATGCTCCATGGTCTAGTGTGGGATTCGGATTTACATTAATAATTTGAGATTTGAATTGTTTGTAATTAATTATCATATTATTTGAATTCATACCTAAATTATTAAGTATTGTGAATTAATGGTTAATGTGTGAAAGTGGGTCACCTTTCCGGTGGTGTGTGCTGAGTGTCAATCACGTCTAGGGGGTAATTTGGGACGTGACAGTCGACCCATCCCAACTCATAATTTGATAAATTTGAGATGTGATTTTTAAGCCCATTTAAAAATGAGGTTTTTAGCCATGCCTGAATAAGCCCATTGGCACATGGGCTTATGTGAAGTGAATTAGGCCGGCCCATGTATTAGACAAAAAATTAATTAAAAATAAAATATTACTAAATATAGTCAGAGGACTCCAAACATAAAATCTACAATCATGATTTTAATGGGCAGAATATTGTCATCTGATTTTGTGTTTTGTTGTGATCTACTGGAATAAAAGTATGTTTGTATTTCTATTTAGCTAGTTGTATTATTACTTATTAACTGTTTAATTAGCTTATTAATATCTCTATTTGGTTCGAGTGTTATCATGTCAAAAGTTATTTAGTTTCATAGAAAATTTATTTCCAAAAAGATTGTTTCTTATACGATGTAGCCAATATGTTTGCATAGACTGAGAATGATTTCAGATTGAAGTCATACAACTAAATTTGTACTTGAAGTGAAACTTAATAACTACTATTAGAATTATTTTATTTGTAGATTTGAGACTTGATTTACAAGTAGTAGCATCACGTAATATTATATTGTAAATATTTTTTATTTAGAATCTTTAAATTATATTTTAAAAATAGGTTGGCCCGACGCGGTCCGTAGTCCACATAGTTATAGGTTGGGCTTGTTGTTTTATAGCCCATCATTTTGATGGGCCAGCTTGGCGTGGCCCGTCAAATTCTAAAGCCCAAATGTGCTTAGTCCGAATGAATTAGGCCGATCGATATTGACAGTTCTACTAGTAGTATTCTTTTAATTAATGGCAACTCTTTAAATTCTTTACTTTAATACTACTAAACAATTGAAACTTGATTAATGTACCCATTTAAGAGTGAAACATTTCGGTTTCATTATTTTATCAATCGCAACTCTTTAAATTCTACAATTTTGAAATCCATGATTAGAAGCAATTTTTAATGTACTAATTATCAAGAAAAATACTTTAATCTTTTAAAGGACTTAAAATTTGCATTACCATTTAGAAAAGGGATAAAAAGGTCCTTAAATCTTTTATGGACATTTAGGTAATTTAATTTTTAATTTTGTGACTTTTACTTTTAGAATAGAATGATATATACAATTGAGTTTGACACTGTAATTTATTTATTATTATTGCAAATTAAAATATATTGAAATCAAATAATTCTTCTAAATTATGATCCAAAACAATTTTCACTTTTACATATAATAAAAAAGAATCAGATACAAATTTGTTAAGATTCTGAAAAAATATATTTTACATATAAAAATTATTTTAAGTTACCTAACTTCTTCACATACAAGTGCTTAAAAAAAAGATTAGTTAAAATTAGTAACATGTAGTTTTTTTTCTTTCCTTTGTTTTCCTTCTTTTTTTCGATATTTATAGACCCGATTTCAATAATGATAAAAATTTATTTTTTATCTATGTACACAAAAAAAAAAAATTGATTCAACCAAAGTTTATGTCTTAAATATTAAAACCTCCTAGATAGTATTTTAAGAAAAAAAATTTAATTGATTTCAATATTCTACGTATTAATAATTAATAAAAAAATACATAATTCATATTTTAAGTGAATTTATTTACGTAAAATAAATATGAATATTAAATATGCAAAAACAATATTTTAGACGTTTATGATAGTTGTGTTTTTATTTTTAATTTGATTGTTTGAATTTACTATTTTAGATGAGTGCCCTGTGAATGAATATGAAAGTGAGTTAGAAAACATATGTTGTCCTCGTAATTATCTGCACATACTATATAATTTTTTTTAAAAAGTAACATGAATATTTATTATTATGTACGTATAAGGAAAGGATTTACTAAAGTTAAACTTCTAAAGTGAATTTAAAGTTTTTAATATTTTTCCTATGTATTTCAAATAAAGAAAAGATTTAACAAACAAAATTAGTTGATTTCAAATTTAGAAATATTAGAAAATAATTAAATGCCAATTATGTCATAATAGTAACATGGTAAAGGTAGGCATATATTTCCTTTTTGATGTGATTTTATAGCCATCCAATTTTTCATTTTTCTTTGCATTAGTCAATACGAGACATCTTAAATATTTTTAAAAAATAACTAAATGATAATTTTATCTATTATAAAAAATTTGTTCAAAATTTTAAAAAATCTTCATGTTTTTAATATAATAAAGATGATAACCACTTTGCAATTAACTCGAATAAACAGGTTACTTATCCGCCCATGTTTAGCGTAGTTAATATATCAGTTTCTAAATGACATGATTGTATAAATACTTCTTTTCACTGTATTGCATTAAAGTTAAAACTCTTTTACCAGAATTCTTTTTATTACCGCTCTTTTCTATTGAGATTAAGTTTAATTTTTATATAAAGATTTTTTAAACAGAGTTGAACTTAGAAGAACTAGGCAAGCAACACAAGAATCATGATGCTTCCTTATACCACATTTAAACTGTATAATTTACACCCATAAAAGTTCTCGACTTCAAAGCATTTACTACAAGAGATGCTAAAAAGTAGACGTTACTGCATGCCTTGGGGATAATATGTCCCTGGGTACAAGTAGGATGAATCATGGTTAACAGAAGGAACAAAACCTACTGCATGAGAGCCGCTGTTCTGATATGCCGCGCTTCCTGGAACAGTACTAGTCAACTGACAAGGATCAGAAGCAGCAGTCCGACTACCAGGAATGGGGTTTGGCAACCTCATAGAACCTTGCCACGGTGGTGATGGCCGGTACCCATAGTTGTGAGAGACCGCCCTCCCATGCATGGATGCATTCTCTTGCCATCCATATAATAACTGATTATTGTAACCTTTTTGCCCAGCTTTATCCTCTATCGGCATCCTCCCACGAAATCCAGCATATGAGCCAGCTTGTAGAGAATTATTTGTGCTTGCTATACCTGAACTGACTCCACCCATAACCACACCTCCCCGACTTGCTGCTAGTGAGCCAGGTACAGTATCAGGAATCGGACCTGCAACAGGTCCAGGCAATACTGATGGTGACACAGGATAACCGTAAATGTGGCCAGCAGTTCCACCTGCTAATAAGGGTCTCTGGCTACTGATGTGATTAACAGCTCTTTGATTCTCCGAACGTAGTATACGTGGGCGTTTTGCTTGTCTCCCTTCAAACCTTCTAGACCACCCAGTTTCATCAAATTTCCGATTTTGCACCATCTTCTCCCTTCTTTGATCATTCCTAGCAATTTTTTCCTCCAAGCTTATAATTCTGTCATTGATTCGGAATCGTGGAATAAGCTTTGAGGGATCAATGTTGTGGCCTTCCAAACATTCGATGACAGATTTCATAGCAGACAATTCCTTCTTGTTTGCTTCATTCTGTATGACATAACAAAAAGCAGTTATAACGATGAATATGGGAGAGGGGGGATGGGGAAGGGGGGAGGAAGTAATAGTGCTCCAGATGATATTCAAGAATTACCACAACAGCATGTGAACCATGTGACTTCCATTTCTTTTTCTTCAGTGATTCTTTAAGTTCTTCTAAAAATGATGACAAAATTGCGCAAGGGCTACATTTTTCCTCAAGTCCAAAAGTAAAAGCAACATCTACAGCATCAACTTCCATCTTATGCTTCACCATGCCGTCTATTATATCTGTTGCAAATTTACATAAACAAAAGTTAAGCAGGCAGATAACTTAGTAGGTCCTCTACTCATGCAGGCCAAGGTCCCAAGTATCAAGTGGGGAGAATAAAAAAATATATATGAGGGGGATTAGGCGTTCTTGGACTTGACCTGCAGGTTTTCCCCAATCTAATTAATTCCCCCAATATGAAATGAAAGAAACGGGCAGCCACTATGTGGTCAAATGGTCAATGAAGCAGATGAAATCATTGGAGACAATAGTTCAAATCTCAATAGAACAAAAAGACACTAGGTGAACATGTGATTTGTTTAAATATGTCTAAGCCTTGGAAGGCAGAGTATATTGAATATCTGTGAACGTGGGCAGTAGCAACTACTTGATGGTATAATCGAGGTTTCCCACAAGCTGGCTGGAACACCACCTTCATTTGAAAAAAAATGAAGGAAAGGGAAACATCCTCCATATGGTAAAATGAAGAATAGGAATTTACAAAGTGCTTTTCCCAACAGGTTAAAGTAAATAGGAAGAAACAGCAAATTTCCCACTTATATTTCTCTTTTATTAATCAGAAAGATATCATTTTATTACTAAGAAAAGATGTGACTTTATTGCATTAAAGGTGAAAATTCCCTTTAATACCTAAAACATGGTTCTCCATTGTTCCCTGAGAACCTGAAAGTGCTACATACTTGGGACTTGAGCTTAACCGTTTTCCTCCATCTACTCCCCGGATTTCCTCAAGCAATGTTAGAAAGGAAAATAGATCCAGATTTCTCTTGCCCGATGACTGTTATCAACACTAAAATGTCATACTTTGGTGACAAGATTTTCCAGAATAACCTTTAACCTTTACTTCTGTTGATCTGCAACCAACACTAACTCTATTTTATCAACTCAATTCTACACCATTGCTTCTGTTAATTTCGAATTTGCAAGAGTTAACATAGTTTAAAATCCGTTTCTTTATTCATTATCACTAAGTTTCCAGAAGCAAAACTGAAGGATCATTTCAAATGTTAACATATTATAATAGCATTCTTTTTAGTTGTTGTAACTGAAAAATCTCCAAGGACTATTGAGGCACAGTTCGAAACTCAGTGGATAATGGGCTCACCCTTCTACCCTTATTTAATATCAGTATAACCCCCTTCCCCCCTTAATTGACATTTTCGCTACGAACCCAATATCCAAAATAACATGGTGAAAATACCCAAGTGCTCATTGACTCCTCTGAATTAACAAGGCATAAGAGCATGCCTACCAAGAAATAAAAGTACAAAATCCAAGTAGAGCAACAGGAAATGAAATATCAGTCTATGACCACTGAATAGCATTCCCATGGGATATTGAGGTATAGAAAATAGTAATACCACAGAAAGGGAAGAAAATGAAATGGGGAGTGGAAATTAGAGAACCAAATTCAGGTAGAATAACAGGAAATGAAAGGTCACACCAGGACAGCATATGAGATTTTGCATGGAATATCAAAATATTGAAAACTGTAGCACCAATGGCAAGGAAAGAATATGAAAGGGATGTAGCACCCCAGCAAGGAAGAAAATGAAAGGTAAGTACAAAGGTACCAGAAGAGATATATGCAAAGTGGTTTTCACCAATTCAATATCTGTAAGCTGTTTTATGATTTTAAAACCATTACCACTAACCCCGACATGAAACTGACACAAGATTCTCCTCATTGATGTACTGGAGGAAAAAAGTCTGTATCCGGTATCAATCTATCTGGATTTCATACAAACTTTTCTGATCAGGGTTTATACAAACTTTTACTACCCTTGAAGACTGAGTCCATACCCCACATAATTTAGATGCCTTTAAAGAGGTTTACCTATCCCATCAAGAACAAAGGTGCAGAATTTTACCTCCATAGATACATTTCTTGTGGGTTTTTAGCATTATCACCTTAAAAACTTCTTCTCCACATATAAGAACTTAGTTGGAATAGTTAGCAACTAATGCAATAGTGTCAGCCCAAACAGTATAAAAGCCTCTTTTTTCCTGATAAAAGCCTCTCTAGCTCACTGAAATCATCTGCTTTAAATTACTTGATTGACTGGCTTTTGACTGTGCCTACCAAAACAAAATAAAGAAAATGAACAAAGCACCAAGTCAATTTAGTCATCTAGTCCACAGCTAGCATATCCCACCTCCTTCGTGAGAAAGCAACAGGCTCCCCCCACCCCCCACCCCCCCACTTCTAAATATAGAAAAATTAAAGAGTTCTGACAGCTGAGGTGGGGTAATGACAACTGAGAGCAAAAGAGAAAAAAAAAGCAGCAGAAGATTCTTCAGCAGCATCTTCAGTTGTTGGTAGAACAGAGGAATGAATATCAGACCCTACCGACGTTTAGCCAACAACTAACATCTGAAGAAAGGAATAGTGTATGCCATAATAAGGAAAAAAAATAGAAGCATGACATTTCTAGTCAACTATAACTCCTCAAGATAGTACAGATATGCATGAGCAGCTTTTTTTTACAAATAATGCATGTACAACCTTTTCATATACATTTGAGTAAAAAGTTTAGCACAGTTTCTTAACACATTTACATTTTTCAGAAGCACCTCATACATGAGCTTCTACTAGAAAATTTTAAATGAAAAATCATAGTTTTGTTCTTATACAAATATTGCCATTGCTTAAAATTCCTTGGGACTTAGTAGGATCTTTGAGGCATATGGTAGCTGATGCGTTTCACAAGGTTTTCCATAAAGTACCATAACTTGGAGAGACTGACGCTTCGAGAATTTGTTAGTGAAAGATAATGATTTCACGACTTTGGCACACTCAAGGGTGTGGCCTAACAATAAAGGAGAATAGGATGAACCACAAGAGACTAGGATTGAAATCCTGATAGAGGAAAATAAGCTAAGTAATTTCTTTTCATCAATATAAACCTTGGTAACCAAAGTTACCGGATACATGTGTTGGTTCGAGGTTGCAGGTACTCAGTGCGTAAGCTGACCTGAAATCCCCTATTATAGAAAATTAAAGGACATCGGTGTCTAGGTTGATGACTAGATGCCACTAACTAGAGTGACAAGGCTAGCAAGATAAAGATCAGTTTCACGGGTCAAAAGAACAAAACAAACAAGGCAAGAAGCTCTTAGCATCTCTCTGGGGGCATTATGAATAAAAAGAAAAAAAATGCTTTTGAAGACATCGAGACAATCAACAATATATACCAGGATAAAGGCTGAAAACTTTTGTAGAAATTCCAAAGGACACCAGTTAAAACAAGTGAAAGAGATTGTTCTTTATGATTAGCTAATTGTAAAACTAAAGTTATGCCATGAAAAGTTAGGTAACTAGCTAAGTTTAAAATAAATGGCAGTCTTACTATAATAATAGTCTGTATTATTGGAAACATGGGGTTCCCCTGGTCCATCAACTTTTTTTGAGTGTTCATAGTCTGTTTCTTAAGTTCCTTACATCTTCCAATACACAGAGATATATCACCCATTTTGTGGTTGTGAATAAAACATTTTACTTACTAAACTCTAAACTCAATACAAAAATCTTTAGAGCCTAACAGAGGGTAGATATTTTATAATGGCAACAAATGTAACTTCAACAGGCGACTTTGCATTTATTGATATATAAAAAAATGAAAACATAGTGATCTAACCAATAGAAAAAGAGAGAGAAACTTTCCTACAGCTCAAGGCAAAAGAAAGAACGAGCATGGGGGCAAAGGACAAAGTGAACAGCTATGCTGCGGTACCTTATAGAAACAGCTAGAAGTTACGGATTAAGAAACAACTCTCGCACTTCTCATCCACCATGTACTGCAATCTTACTAGATCCTTTGCAGTAGAAATTCCAACATCCATAAGAAATTGCTCTAGTCAGACTGTTTTGAAGACTATGGATTTTAGGAGCTTTCTGTAAACCCCAGACTGGCATTTCAGCAACAGCATAGTCCGCAAGGTATAACAATAAAGTCCAAGACCAAAATTTACCATCACAAATTTTATTACGTGTGTTATGTGGAAGTTCAACAGGGATTAAATTCAGCACTCTTATGACCAACCAGTTATTTTTTCTGCAAACACGCAATTATCTCAAAGCAAAATAAGTATCTTCCACCCAAAGTTTCTTCTTGTCCCAAAACACATTTTTTACTCCATATGGTCTCTTTCAAAGTGAGGCCCTCCTGCATTTCAACTAGGAAACTCTGTTCTATTATTGCCGTTTAGATCAAACTGATGTATGCAAAGCTCACCTCACTAATTGAAAGTACATTAATTCAAAGGCCAGTCATGTTCATTCAATCAATTAAGGCTCATCCCAAATTAATATCTGTCAGCCATATGAATCTTGTATGTCCATTTTGTGCTATTCCAGCATATTTCATTCCAATCTAAATAATATCTTTTTAAGCAAAATTAAGAATTCCCTAGATCACATGCTTATTTCTACATATTCAACCAGCTTAATTCCAACTAGTTGGTTCCATCATGTTATGTTTTTATCTCCGCTGTGTTAGGTGTTCAGCCAAATCTGCATTGGTTCCAAGAGATTTTAGTTATCATAAGACAATTTCTATCCATGTGGTCTTAGGTCTACCTTGCCCCTTTCTACTATCTTCAATCATCATACTGTCACATACATGGACTGATGCATCTAGCATGTCTCGTGATTATTTAAAACAAATGAACTGCGAACAATGAAATGCAAATGTAGCTTGCAGAAAAAAAGATGAAGTGAAGAAGGACCTGGAATCTTTTCCATTAGCACAGTTGATCTCCTGAGTGCATTAGAAATCTCCTTGATATTACTCACCCGAATCAAGTCCCTAACATCCTCATTTTTAAAAATTTGTGGAATCCCAAAACACCCAATAAGCAGCAGCAATCCCCGCGCATCCATAGCGCTAGCCTTTCTTATACCTCGTTCATCAACTAACCTTCTTCTCCATATCACCGCTGCTTGTGCAGCTTCTTCCTTCACCCTTTCATCAATTTCATCAAAACCCATCAACAAGAAACACTCCAAAACCAATGCAGATGCTTCCCTTGTGGAAATCATTCGTGCATCCTTATCAAAAGCTTTGCCCCTTTTGGCAAAGAAGTCTCCCATACAGCTAAGTACAAGCTTTGCTGCGTTGGGTGCAAGTTTCAATGCCTTTGGAAGTTCTTCGCGCAGTGTGTTTTTCTCTGGGAGTTGCGATACAATGTAACTTCTAAGTTCCTTGCCGCACATCGTCTTGCAGAGGATTTCAAGCTGTGAATCTGGAGAATTTGAGTCTTTTTCTTCGGATGAGATTTGGTTCGGGGCTGGCGGTGGTGACGCCGGTGAAGGGGTGGTATCAGCAGTCTGCGGCTGCAGCGTGGTGGTGGTGGTGGAGGTCTGGGACGCGGCAGAGCCAGCCAGTTTCTCCATTGGAGAAGTGAATCAAGAGACCCCGATAATCAGCAAGGGAAAAGATCAAAATGCCCTATAAAATTATAGGTGCTTTCTCTAGTTATGATAATTTTTTAAATAAAGTTAGATTGTCACTCCATTTTAATATAGTCTTAGTGTATACATTTTTATATGTATTCCTGATATTAATAAGTGCTATAAAATAATTTAAAAAATAAAAAAGATATTTTTTATTTTTCGTGAAGGATTGAAATGCAAGGAAGAAGAACTCTTTTATTTATAGAGAAAAATTAAATTGGTTCCAAAGTTACTAACCCTAATTTTTCTTCAAAGAAACAAACATTCACTATAATATAAAATATATTTATAACACTTCCCCTTAAGTAACTTCTTTATAGATCATGTGCCCCGTTAAAACTTTATCAGAAAAAAACCAATGGAAAAAATTTCAGTAAAGAAAAAAAAGTATATATATTTTGTAATACGCATTGATAGCTGCTTCATAAAAAACCTTGCCAAGAAAACTTAGTGGGCCTAAACCTCGACTAAGAAAAAACGGTGAAACGCGTATTGACTAAAGCTTTGCATAATTCTTAAAGATGATGTACTTCAATCTTGTATACCAACTAATCATATGTTGAGGTACGCAGGAGGTAAGCAAAGCTATTGTGATCAGATATATCAATTTATCATTTGACGAGTTGGTTGACCATTTGCACCTCAATCCTTTGATAGAGTTACGTCATCATCATATAATATGTTGAAATTACGCCCACTACAATCCTGGCTGGCTTTGTGAACCTTTGTTATCTTTTATATGATTTTGATTGTCATGTGAAACATCAAAATATGACAGAACCCTTCACAAAATAAATAATATATCTGGATCGAACTCTTATGTTAATCAAATGAATGTTCTGTATATTCAATAAACTTAATAACAATTATTATGATGAGCAAATTTATATCATATAAGGATTATAAACAAGTTTTCAAGAACTTGTATATGTTTGGGGCATATTGAATCCTTAAAAAGAGTTTCATAAAACTTTTGTCAAGTGACAA
Organism: Datura wrightii; assembly: GCA_035772735.1. NCBI lineage: Eukaryota > Viridiplantae > Streptophyta > Magnoliopsida > Solanales > Solanaceae > Datura > Datura wrightii. Next base: position 156,167,180 of record JASDFA010000018.1, read on the forward strand.
CATCCATTAGTATTTAAAATATGACATCTTCTAATGCTTGGATTGCAAGTTAAATAAGCTTTACGCTTATCAAGATGCATCTTTAATTTCTACTTTATAATTTTTTCTACGTTAGCATGCTTTAGTAGATGTAGAATTCAGATCTTCACAATCTTTTATAATATGGCGTAAAATAGTGTACCAAAGATATTGTCAATGGTATATAATTTGTACCAATTTATAAATGGACATAATTCATTGAGATCTCATCACTTTTAATATTTTTCTTATGTACCTAAGCCTTTCATGAGGTTTCATAAAGTATTATGTTGTAGGCTCTTTAAAAGTACATTGCCTCCTCATTATAATCATTTGCTCCTTTCTTTTTTCAAAGATTATTGCAATAGAAACCAATTTATCTACAATGTTTCATGCATACTATAGACTTTGTCCTTTAGGGACATAAATATAATATGAGCTTTTGCAGCTGAAATATGAAATTAATTTTGGGTCACCAAATGCTTCTGACATTTAACTTGAATTATTTTTAAATGAGAATCATACTAATGATAATTCACAATATATTTCTTAGCTGCTTATACTCTTCCCCTCATGTTAGAAAAATTAACACATATCTCTGGTATTCTTTGGAGAATTTATTAATGTGCATCGTGATAGATTCATAATCGTATACCGCACATTAAAAGTTATTAGATGAAAAATATTTGGTTTTTGACCCTGAACCAATTGAGCAGAGGGGGATTAATCATAATTTATTGGTCTGATGCATATAAATATTATTGCACCTAACATATCATATAATAGACCAATATACTAAGTTTTATTCTCATAAACAATGATTCAACTCTTTACCGGAGACATTCAACACCAAATTAGTTTGGATATAAACCAGCATTATCAAGATGAACAATCTTGATTACACAATCCAAAAATTATATAACTCAATTTATATTGAGTAAGAAATTTTGCAAATATCAAAGTACATGTTTTCAATAAACGCACATGTGACCATCTTATAGATGCATCTATTTAAGACATCACATGGCAGGTGAATGGGTCAATATTCACCTTTTATACTTTTTAGAATTTTGGAGATTCGGTCCCAATATTGGCTGGTACAAATCAACTTATCATGAGAACAAGCAACACAAAAGATTTCATGAAGAATCTTCTAGTTTTTCAATATATTTTGAATACTCAATTAACACATCATATCAGGATGACCAAAACGCTCATGTCAACTAATAAAATTATTTGTACTAATAAACTTTAGGTTTACTATGATATTTGTTATTTATTTTAGTAAACTTTAGGTTTACTATAATATGTAATTTCATCATACTTATATTTGCAATGCAAGGTGGGGTAATTTTTATATACATATTTCTTACTCATAGTAATTTGGAGATATATAATCTTTCAATCCTTTGTAATCTTAACCATTTTTATTAGTAAACTTTAAATTTACTGCAATTGTATTTTGATCATAACAACTTTGTATATTACAATATTGTCACGCCCCACCTTGGGAGGCACGACTGGCACCTAATGCCATACTGGAATCTGGGCTGACCTGGTTGGGCATAGGCACCTCAGGTGCCTACTAGAGACTCAAAATCAAGAAAACAAACTGCTATATCTCGGTTGTAAATGCAGCCTCGGGCCGACAAGGCCATGGAACACTTGTAAAAGAAAATAGCTACCCAGCCAACATAACATTAATAGGGATCCTATATAGATCGACAAGACCACCGTGCTGTCTAATTATAACGAAAATGAAAATAAGTAGCTATACTAGGGCCCACACGGCCAATGCATAAAATAAGACATACATGGGTCCCACATGGCCAACAACAACCAACTAACTGAATACTATAATCTGCAAGCCTCTATGGGTGAAAAATATTAATCGGGACAGGGCCCCGGCCTACCCAAATGCTATACAAATAAAAGGTAGATAAATCTCTACAACCTAGCAACTCCGAATGAAAGGAGCTGGCCAAAGTGCTAACTCTGAACAACAACTAGGAGGTCTCACGATCTGTCTGTCTAAACCCGTAGGCAAGTATGCAACGGCCCATAGTTGAGCATCAATACAATATGTACTGAATATGTAATGCAGCAAATAAGACTAAAATAGAAGCTGATAAAGAAATGGAAGTAAATAACAAGAAGGGGCACAAATTAACCTGTATGCTTTCTTATCCTTAACCTGCAACTAACAAAACACTACACGTATGTGAAGTAAGACTGTACAACTATACACTCATAAGCTATAAGTAGCAGGCAAGAATACAAACAAGAACCTAACCTGGCCCCCATAAGCCTGGAAGGACAACCAGCACAGAATAACCAGTCCGGGGCCCCCATAAGCCCTGACGAGCACACTCCAATCTATATACCCCTAACATGGGCAATATGGGTCAACAGGTAACTATAGAAAACCGACCTAGCCCCTGGGTCTGCAACTGAGCGTGCTGGGCGCCTATAGTTGTGTCTGAGCCCGGGGGGCTCCTATAACTGCACCTTGGGCACCAAGGCTTGACGAGAGTCAGTGATGCCGATACAGAATAAAAATAGAAGTCCTGCCATGGATGGATTGTAATATGGCCCTTGGGCCTGAATATAGTCCCTTGGGACAACATATAGTTCCTTGGAGTGATCCATATAGCCCCGAAGGCAACGACACAGCTAGTAACCCTGAGGTTAGTCAACAGAAGGCTATATAGGGTAGGTCAATCCCAACCAATTCACCGTATCCTGGTCTCAATCTAACCACTCAAAAGGCATATCTGGCTCTTAAGGCATAACGCGATTGCTACTCGCCCCTAGAATAGTCTATATAGCTGCAAACAGGCACACCCCGTGTGCTATATATGATTAGTGGATCCTGATAGTAATCTTAATCTCTAATGGTCTAGACCGGATAGCGCAAGATATAGGTTGGCCTAACAATACTATGAATGTCATGCTAGGATAGTGATAGCTCATAAGCGAACCATAAGGTTGCGGACAACCAACTATTTAGTTCCTTCGCTTAGGACAACTGTAGGGTTTCAACTTAACTGGACATGCTCCTGAGCAGTCATTCTCTAACCTTCTCCAGGCGGTTTGCTATAATTTTTAGCAAGAAGGCAAACACTTTACTACTGTGGTTTTAGTCCGTTAGATCTTAACTTGGCCTGTCCAGATTTCATATGTCTTTGTTGGATGATCCTTAACCTCACAGGTAAGTCTATCTGGATTTAGTCATTGATGCGACCTGGACCTGAGTATCTTATAAGAGCAGGCTGGGGCGTTGGCCCCGTATTCGACTACTGACTAGGCTCCCTCCTTAGGGTACTCACGGGTCTATCTAACATGCACAACTGGGATGACTTCCTGGGTGACATGTATGATAAGAACTAGGTCGACTAAAACCAATAGTCACTGGCAGTAGCTAACTAGGTGGAAGGTATTTACTCAGTTCACTAGGCAACCCTGGTGCCGCTGACTCTAAGGTATGACCATCCTATCCAAATTCCTGGCCCTAGAGGTGTTAAGGTACGCCAACGGCCTCTGGGCGAGCTTTATTCATAGTACGTGCATCAAACTGTAAGTTATATTGTCCGGCTGCGTCCAATGCCGTCCAACTTACTAAATCACGCCCAATAGCTAACCATAAACTTCTAAGGCCTTGGCATGATAGCAAAGCACTATAATCCTACTAACACAGTGAATAGAAAAACAAAGGAGTTTCTATAACGCTCCTAGTGTGAGTCACACTTAACGTACTCTTTCCCGACAAGGGATACTGTAATATACTCTCAAATGACTTTTAGCAACTAACCACAATATATATATATATAATCATATTCTACTGAAAGTAACTAATCACAACATATGTAATCCTTATCAACTAGCAGCAGCTAAATTACAACTTATAAGAGTGTTGGCTCCGTTCATGAACATTGGTCGTATCATTATATGATGAGAATACTTTCCGAAGAGATAAGCCTTAACATACCTCGAATGCCAACTTTTGTTCACCTGAATAGTTTCCAACCTGGAGCCAGCAATTCCACCCACTTGTAGACTTTACGTTGAGAGAATAAAGCTATTTCAATGGTAGGAGTCGACAAACAACAGTATTTTAAACATCTTTCGGTATTAATATTAACTATAATTCAATTCTTTTTAACTTGGCTGAAAACTCACAATTTCTCGAGAGTATAGAAGGGAGAAATGCTTACCTATTGTCTGTGTCCGTTTAGAATCCAATTTGGAGCAATTCCAACAACCTTTACTCGGCGGGGTTTCGATACACCGAATGAATTTTCAAGAAATAACTCCGCAGTAATGTTCTCCGTAGGCCTAAAACTTGTTACCGGAAGTTAATTTGTATTTGTACAGAGTTTGATACTGTAATTTGATGAATATTGCTTGAAACCCAAGCTGCTCTCTCTAATCTGGCCGAAGGAAATGTTTGATGAATGATTTAAATCTTCAAAGGGGCTTTCTATAGTGATAGGGCGGTGGCAGAGGGCGGCACGCCGCCCATATCCCCAAATTAAGGGAGGGACGCGCCACCTATTGTGCTGAGGAAGAGGCTTGACGCACTGGCCCTTGCACCGAGGGTGTGGCCAGACGCGGTGCCTGGGGCGCCCTACCTCGGGCTTCGGCCTCCTGCTCGCTCAATTTTGTACTCGTCCGTTCATTCCCCCAGCCTTTTCTGTATGCGTCGCACTCTAAAACCTCGACATATATATGACTACATTGACTACACGATGGGAACTTATGGGGTGTAACATCATCCCCACTTTAGGAACATTCATCTTCGAACGTAATCCTTAGGCTTAAAGGACCCAACTCTTTTAACTGATAGCAAAAAAATTATGGTAGGGTCCCCTCTGTATTATAGACTATCCAAAAACCTGAAACGCAGAAAAGTCCAACATGGGTGTCTCACAGGACGTTACAAGCAATGATACAATCATAGCTTCATATCAAAAAGAAAAAATAACTAAACACTACTGATATTATACATAACAACACAATGGCTGAACAACAATCTCACCTCAACTACTCAATTTGGGTATGGTTTTGAATAAGCGAGGATATTTAGACCTCATGTCATCCTCAGCTTCTCAAGTCATCTTTTCTACCTTTTTGTCCCTCCATATGATTCTAGTAGGCTACAACTTTGGTTCTCAAGATAGCCCTTATGGATCTGCCAATCCAATGTAACCATTGGAGTCTCTCCTCGTGGGACAGTTCTTCTGTGACCTTAGCATTCTCAACAAGGATAAACCGGGAAAGGTCTCTTACGCACTTGCGTAACATTAATGAATGGATCCTATCCCCGAAGGCAACTTTATCTCATAGGCCACTTGGCCAATCTTTTGGAGGATTCGGTAAGGCCTAATGAATCTAGGGCTGGGCTTTCCCTTCTTATCCGATCTTATAACGCCTTTTATTGCCGAAGTTTTTAGGAATACACAGTCGCTGCTTCAATCCTTAACTTCCCACGCTATACGTTAGGGTAGTACCTCCCATAACCCTAGGCTGCCAGTACGTCTTTCTCAATATGCTAAACTTCCTTCATTTGGATCATGTATCAGTATGCCCCGTTCAAATACCCCTAAATTACCTGCTTCAGGTCATCATATAGGGCCTGTATTTCCGCCCATAACAGATCTCCAAGCAGCTGAATTCGGTGCTCTACTTGGTCATTTATCTAGGAACGGAAAGCTATACTGAAGTTAATCTACGCCCTAATCCGACCTAACACCCTTTCCAACACCTAATGGTGAGTTGCGCCTTTCTACAAAAACTGATAAACACTAGGGCATCATGTAGCCGGATTGTTTCTTTAGCATTCAACTCAGTGCAATCTTTAACTAAAATGTAGTTCTGACCGGCAAAAATGAGTTGACCTCACTAGCTATTCGACAAGGACTCAATAGGGCTATATTTACACCTAATATAGAGCAATCCTATAGCTATATTTGTGTTGTCTATTATCTACTTCCATGCAGGCGCGACTATTTCCTAAATTGGCCTACTCGATTCCTGCTGTCCAGCCTTCCCTGGCTGGTCATTGGAGCTCTGTGCTACGACTCAACAATATCTTCCCTCTTCCCATGCCATCAGTAGGTCCACTTTACAACCTGATGCATTTTCGTTAAACTCTGGGTGGAAGGAGTAACAGACATGGTGCACTTTTGCTATAGTCTACTAACGAGTTCCTATCATCTTTGGAGTGCAGAGTCGACCTCTGGGTCTCACAACTCTGCACCATATTACCTCAAAGGCTGATGACTCCCTGTTGGGCGTTGTCTCTAGGCTGTACTAGGTTAGAGTCTTCGTGCCGTCACTCCTTTACCTCCCCAATTGGTGGTGATATTGCGGTATTCTATGTTACAACCTCACTATCCTTTAACTGTTAGCCCGATGCTCATTTCTCAATGTTCAGCGATTATTACCTACTCTGTCAACCTACTATAACCTGGAGGTGATTCTGTTTTCCTCCAGAGTCAGATACTCATGCCTTCCCCTTTCTTCTATAAGCTGAGATCTGAGGTTCGTGCTCCGTGCACCAAACTAGCAAGGATACTACTAGCCAAATCTATCCACCTAAATTGTTCAAACCCGCACTCAGCCAATTTCCCCTCATGTAGTCTCTCTGTCCTGCGACATAACAAACTAGGGCCATAGCTATTATTCTTCAGTCACTGGCACACTACAGGGGTTAATCTATTTCTAACTTAAACCTTGCTATTGCTGGGAGTTCATTGCTTATGGATTCTCACACATACTTGGCTGCTACTAGCAATCTTAACTGTCCTCTTGATTTATTACTGGGAGGGTCTAGGTAACTTTGTAAACACTAGGGTCTTAACCACTTTTTAATCCTTTCCAAATCAACATTTTTAGCCCTCCTTTACTATTTATTCTGGGCAACATGGCACTAGTACATATGCTTTCTATTGTACTGAACGAATAAGCCGCGAGGTGGAAAAGGACCCTATCATTCTATAACTGGTCTAAGGCACGAATTTCAACTAACTCTAAAGGATGGAGGTACAACCTTCGCATAATCCTTCACAAATTTCAGGTAATCCAACATTAACTACCACCCCTGTCTAATTCTAAACATTTACTAAGTAAGCCAACTCATACATGTACTATACTTCTGACCTCCTACTCTGAGGCTATAGGAAGAACTGGGAACGGAGCTGGCATATCTATTACCTTATGAAGTTTCTGGTGCCCTGGGAGGATGATGGGGAGATTAAAAGACGTCTACTTCCGCTCTTAGGCCGATTGTTCCCCAACCGTGGCACCTCACTTGTGCCCTCTCCTGTTGCTGTAGCTGACTTACGGCTGGCTGGAGTCTGTCTTATGTCAGAAATTACTCTAGAAAGACATAACAATTAAAGCTTAGTGATTTAATCCTGTAAAAACTCGGCTCCATAGCACGATCTTAAAAGAAGGAGGGGTAACCATACTATCATGCCTTGTAGCCTCCTGCTTATAACATGTGGTGCACGACACATTTTTAATCAAGACTCTACTAGACATGGCTTACAGAGTCCCTGGGATACAACCTTATTTGATACCAAGTTTGCCACGCCCTACCTTGTGACGCACGGTTGGCACCTAATGCCATACTGGAATCTGGGCTGGCTTGGCTGGGCATAGGCACCTCTGGTGCCTACTAGCGACTCAAAATCAAGAAAACAAACTGCTATATCTCGGTTGTAAACACAGCCTTGGGCCGACAAGGCACACAACACCTGTAAAAGAAAACAGCTAACATAGCCAACATAACATTAATAGGGATCCTATGCGTCCTGACAAGACCACCATGCTGTCTAGTTATAACGAAAAGGAAAATAAGTATCTATACTAGGTCGTACACGACCAACGCATAAAATAAGACATACATGGATCCCACACAGCCAACAACAACCAATAAATTGAATATTATCGCCTGCAAGCCTCTATGAATGAAAAATATTGGTTGCGACAGGGACAAGGCCTACCCAAATGCTATACAAATAAAAGGTAGATAAATCTCTAGCACCTGGCAACTCCGAATGAAAGGAGCTAGCAGAACTGCTAACTCCGAACAACTGCTAGGACGTCTCACAATCTATTTGTCTAAACCTGCATGTAAGTATGCTGCGCCCCATAGTTAGGGGTCAGTACAATATGTACTAAATATGCAAGGTAGTAAATAAGACAAAATAGAAGCTGATAAAGAACTGAAAGTAAATAACAAGAAGGGGCAAAAATTAACCTGTAAGCTTTCTTATCCTTAACCTACAACTAACAAAACACTACACATATGTGAACTAAGACTGTACAATTATACACTCATAAGCTATAAGTAATAGGCAAGAATACAAACAAGAACCTAACCTGGCCCCATAAGCCTAGAAGGTACAACCAGCACAAAATAACCCGCCCAGGGCCCCCATAAGCCCTGGCGAGCACACTCCAATCTATATACCCCTGACATGGTCAATATGCGTCAACAGGTAACTATAGCCAACCTACCTGGCCCCTGGGTTTTCAACTGAGTACGCTGGGCTCCTGTAGTTGTGTCTAAGCCCGGGGGACTCCTGTAACTACACCCTGGGCACCAAGGCTTGACGAGAGTCAGTGATGCCGACACGGAATAAAAATAGAAGTCCTGCCACGGATGGATTGTAATATGGCCCTTGGGCCTGAATATAGTCACTTGGGAGAACATATAGCTCCTTGGAGCGATCCTTATATCCCCGAAGGCAACGACACAGCTAGTAACCCTGAGGTTGGTCAACGGAAGGCTATATAGGGTAGGTCAATCCCAACCAATTCACCGTATCCTGGTCTCAATCTAACCACTCAAAAGGCATATCTGGCTCTTAAGGCATAACGCGATTACTACTCACCCCTAGAATAGTCTATATAGCTGCAAACAGGCACACCCCGTGTGCTATACCTGATTAGTGGATCCTGATAGTAATCTTAATCTCTAATGGTCTAGACCGGATAGCGCAAGATATAGAGTGGCCTAACAATACTCTGAATGTCATGCTAGGATAGTGATAGCTCATAAGCAAACCATAAGGTCGCGGACAACCAACTATTTAGTTCCTTCGCTTAGGACAACTGTAGGGTTTCAACTTAACTGGACATGCTCCTGAGCAGTCAGTCCCTAACCTTCTCCAGGCGGTTTGCTATAATTTTTAGCAAGAAGGCAAACACTTTACTATTGTAGTTTTAGTCCGTTAGATCTTTACTTGGCCTGTCCTGATTTCATATGTCTTTGTTGGATGATCCTTAACCTCACAGGTAAGTCTATCTGGATTTAGTCATTGATGGCGACCTGGACCTGAGTATCTTATAAGAGCAGGCTGGGGCGTTGGCCCCGTATTCGACTACTGATAAGGCTCCCTCCTTAGGGTACTCACGGGTCTATCTAACATGTACAACTGGGATGACTTCCTGGGTGACATGTATGACAAGAACTAGGTCGACTAAAACCAATAGTCACTGGCAGTAGCTAACTAGGTGGAAGGTATTTACTCAGTTCACTAGGAAACCCTGGTGCCGCTGACTCGAAGGTATGACCATCCTATCCAAATTCCTGGACCTAGAGGTGTTAAGATACGCCAACGGCCTCTGGGCGAGCTTTATTGACAGTACGTGCATCAAACTGTAAGTTATATTGTCCGGCTACGCCCAATGCCGTCCAACTTACTAAATCAGGCCCAATAGCTATCCATAAACTTCTAAGGCCTTGGCATGATAGCAAAGCACTATAATTCTACTAACACAGTGAATAGAAAAATAAAGTAGTTTCTATAATGCTCCTAGTGTGAGTCACACTTAACGTACTCTTTCCCGACAAGGGATACTGTAATATACTCTCAAATGACTTTTAGCAACTAACCACAATATATATATATATAATCATATTCTACTGAAAGTAACTAATCACAACATATGTAATCCTTATCAACTAGCAGCAGCTAAATTACAACTTATAAGAGTGTTGGCTCCGTTCATGAACATTGGTCGTATCATTATATGATGAGAATACTTTCCGAAGAGATAAGCCTTAACATACCTCGAATGCCAACTTTTGTTCACCTGAATAGTTTCCAACCTGGAGCCAGCAATTCCACCCACTTGTAGACTTTACGTTGAGAGAATAAAGCTATTTCAATGGTAGGAGTCGACAAACAACAGTATTTTAAACATCTTTTGGTATTAATATTAACTATAATTCAATTCTTTTTAACTTGGCCGAAAACTCACAATTTCTCGAGAGTATAGAAGGGAGAAATGCTTACCTATTGTCTGTGTCCGTTTAGAATCCAATTTGGAGCAATTCCGACAACCTTTACTCGGCGGGGTTTCGATACACCGAATGAATTTTCAAGAAATAACTCCGCAGTAATGTTCTCCGTAGGCCTAAAACTTGTTACCGGAAGTTAATTTGTATTTGTACGGAGTTTGATACTGTAATTTGATGAATATTGCTCGAAACCCAAGCTGCTCTCTCTAATCTGGCCGAAGGAAATGTTTGATGAATGATTTAAATCTTCAAAGGGGCTTTATATAGTGATAGGGCGGTGGCAGAGGGCGGCACGCCGCCCATAGCCCCAAATTACGGGAGGGACGCGCCGCCTATTGTGCTGAGGAAGAGGCTTGACGCGCTGGCCCTTGCGCCGAGGGTGTGGCGCGATGCGGTGCCTGGGGCGCCCTACCTCGGGCTTCGGCCTCCTGCTCGCTCAATTTTGTACTCGTCCGTTCATTCTCCCATCCTTTTCTGTATGCGTCACACTCTAAAACCTCGACATATATACGACTACATTGACTAAACGATGGGAACTTACAGGGTGTAACATCATCCCCACTTTAGGAACATTCATCTTCGAACGTAATCCTTAGGCTTAAAGGACCCAACTCTTTTAACTGATAGCAAAAAAATTATGGTAGGGTCCCCTCTGTATTATGGACTATCCGAAAACCTGAAACGCAGAAAAGTCCAACATGGGTGTCTCACAGGACGTTACAAGCAATGATACAATCATAGCTTCATATCAAAAAGAAAAAATTACTAAACACTACTGATATTATACATAACAACACAATGGCTGAACAACAATCTCACCTCAATACTCAATTTGGGTATGGTTCGGAATAAGCGAGGATATTTAGACCTCATGTCGTCCTCAGCTTCTCAAGTCATCTTTTCTACCTTTTTGTCCCTCCATATGATTCTAGTAGGCTACAACTTTGGTACTCAAGATAGCCCTTATGGATCTGCCAATCCAATGTAACCATTGGAGTCTCTCCTCGTGGGACAATTCTTCTGTGACCTTAACATTCTCAACAAGGATAAACCGGGAAAGGTCTCTTACGCACTTGGGTAACATTAATGAATGGATCCTATCCCCGAAGGCAACTTTATCTCATAGGCCACTTGGCCAATCTTTTGGAGGATTCGGTAAGGCCTAATGAATCTAGGGCTGGGCTTTCCCTTCTTATCCGATCTTATAACGCCTTTTATTGCCGAAGTTTTTAGGAATACACAGTCGCTGCTTCAATCCTTAACTTCCTACGCTATACGTTAGGGTAGTACCTCCCATAACCCTGGGCTGCTAGTATGTCTTTCTCAATATGCTAAACTTCCTTCGTTTGGATCATGTATCAGTATGCCCCGTTCAACTACCCCCAAATTACCTGCTTCAGGTCATCATATAGGGCCTGTATTTCCGCCCATAACAGATCTCCAAGCAGCTGAATTCGGTGCTCTACTTGGTCATTTATCTAGGAATGGAAAGCTATACTGAAGTTAATCTGTGCCCTAATCCGACCTAACACCCTTTCCAACACCTAATGGTGAGTTGAACCTTTCTACAAAAACTGATAAACACTAGGGCAATCATGTAGCCGGATAGTTTCTTTAGCATTCAACTCAGTGCAATCTTTAACTAAAATGTAGTTCTGACCGGAAAAAATGAGTTGACCTCACTAGCTATTCGACAAGGACTCAATAGGGCTATATTTACACCTAATATAGAGCAATCCTGTAGCTATATTTGTGTTGTCTATTATCTACTTCCATGTAGGCGCGACTATTTCCTAAATTGGCCTACTCGATTCCTGCTGTCCAGCCTTCCCTGGCTGGTCATTGGAGCTCTGTGCTATGACTCAACAATATCTTCCCTCTTCCCATGCCATCAGTAGGTCCACTTTACAACCTGATGCATTTTCGTTAAACGCTGGGTTGAAGGAGTAACAGACATGGTGCACTTTTGCTATAGTCTACTAACGAGGTCCTGTCATCTTTGGAACGCAGAGTCGACCTCTGGGTCTCACAACTCTGCACCTTATTACCTCAAAAGCCGATGACTCCCTGTTGGGCGTTGTCTTTAGGCTGTACTAGGTTAGAGTCTCCGTGCCGTCACTCCTTTACCTCCACAACTTATGGTGATATTGCGGTATTCTATGTTACAACCTCACTATCCTTTAACTGTTAGCCCGATGCTCATTTCTCGACGTTCAGCGATTATTCCCTGCTCTGTCAACCTACTATAACCTGGAGGTGATTCTGTTTTCCTCCAGAGTTAGATACTCATGCCTTCCCCTTACTTCTATAAGCTGAGATCTGACGTTCATGCTCCGTGCACCAAACTAGCAAGGATACTACTAGCCAAATCTATCCACCTAAATTGTTCAAACCCGCACTCAGCCAATTTCCCCTCATGTAGTCTCTCTGTCCTGCGACATAACAAACTAGGGCCATAGCTATTATTCTTCAGTCACTGGCACACTACAGGGGTTAATCTATTTCTAACTTAAACCTTGCTATTGCTGGGAGTTCGTTGCTTATGGATTCTCACACATACTTGGCTGCTACTAGCAATCTTAACTGTCCTCTTGATTTATTACTGGGAGGGTCTAGGTAACTTTGTAAACACTAGGGTCTTAACCACTTTTTAATCCTTTCCAAATCAACATTTTTAGCCCTCCTTTACTATTTATTCTGGGCAACATGGCACTAGTACATATGCTTTCTATTGTACTGAACGAATAAGCCGCGAGGTGGAAAAGGACCCTATCATTCTATAACTGGTCTAAGGCACGAATTTCAACTAACTCTAAAGGATGGAGGTACAACCTTCGCATAATCCTTCACAAATTTCAGGTAATCCAACATTAACTACCACCCCTGTCTAATTCTAAACATTTACTAAGTAAGCCAACTCATACATGTACTATACTTCTGACCTCCTACTCTGAGGCTATAGGAAGAACTAGGGACGGAGCTGGCATATCTATTACCTTATGAAGTTTCTGGTGCATGGGAGGATGATGGAGAGATTAAAAGACGCCTACTTCAACTCTTAGGCCGACTGTTCCCCAACCGTGGCACCTCACTTGTACCCTCTCCTACTGCTGTAGCTGACTTACGGCTGGCTGGAGTCTGTCTTATGTCAGAACTTACTCTAGACAGACATAACAATTAAAGCTTAGGGATTTAATCCGGTAAAACTTGGCTCCATAGCACGATCTTAAAAGAAGGAGGGGTAACCATACTATCATGCCTTGTAGCCTCCTGCTTATAACATGTGGTGCACGACACATTTATAAACAAGACTCTACTAGACACGGCTTATAGAGTCCCTGGGATACAACCTTCTTTGATACCAAGTTTGTCACGCCCTACCTTGGGACGCACGAGTGGCACCTAATGCCATACTGGAATTTGGGCTGGCCTGGCTGGGCATAGGCACCTCTAGTGCCTACTAGCGACTCAAAATCAAGAAAACAAACTGCTATATCTTAGTTGTAAACACAGCTTCGGGCCAACAAGGCACATAACACCTGTAAAAGAAAACAACTAACATAGCCAACATAACATTAATAGGGATCCTATGCGGCCCGACAAGACCACCATGCTGTCTAGTTATAACGAAAAGGAAAATAAGTATCTAAACTAGGTCGCACACGACCAACGCATAAAATAAGACATACATGGATCCCACACAACCAACAACAACCAACAAATTGAATATTATCGTATGCAAGCCTCTATGAGTGAAAAATATTGGTTGGGACAGGGACAAGGCCTACCTAAATGCTATACAAATAAAAGGTAGATAATTATCTAGCACCTGGCAACTCCGAATGAAAGGAGCTAGCAAAACTGCTAACTCCGAACAACTGCTAGGACGTCTCACAATCTGTTTGTCTAAACCTGCATGCAAGTATGCAGCGCCCCATAGTTGGGCGTCAGTACAATATGTACTTAATATGCAAGGCAGTAAATAAGACTAAATAGAAGCTGATAAAGAACTGGAAGTAAATAACAAGAAGGGGCAATTAACCTGTAAGCTTTCTTATCCTTAACCTACAACTAACAAAACACTACACGTATGTGAACTAAGACTGTACAACTATACACTCATAAGCTATAAGTAGTAGGCAAGAATACAAACAAGAACCTAACCTGGCCCCCACAAGCCTAGAAGGTACAACCAGCACAGAATAACCCGCTCAGGGCCCTCATAAGCCCTGGCGAGCACACTCCAATCTATATACCCCTGACATGGTCAATATGCGTCAATAGGTAACTATAGCCAACCTACCTAGCCCTGGTCTTCAACTGAGCACGCTGGGCTCCTGTAGTTGTGTCTAAGCCCGGGGGACTCTTGTAACTGCACCCTGGGCACCAAGGCTTTATGAGAGTCAGTGATGCCGATACGAAATAAAAATAGAAGTACTACCATGGATGGATTGTAATATGGCCCTTGGGCCTGAATATAGTCCCTTGGGACAACATATAGCTCCTTGAAGCGATCCATATAGCCTCGAAGGAAACGACACAGCTAGTAACCCTGAGGTTGGTCAACGGAAGGCTATATAGGGTAGGTCAATCCCAACCAATTCACCATGTCCTGGTCCCAATCTAGCCACTCAAAAGGCATATCTGGCTCTTAAGGCATAACACGATTGCTACTCACCCCTAGAATAGTCTATATAGCTGCAAACAGGCACACCCCGTGTGCTATACCTGATTAGTGGATCCTAATAGTAATCTTAATCTCTAATGGTCTAGACCGGATAGGGCAAGATCTAGAGTGGCCTAACAATACTTTGAATGTCATGCTAGGATACTGATAGCTCATAAGCGAACCGTAAGGTCGCGGACAACCAACTATATAGTTCCTTTGCTTAGGACAACTGTAGGGTTTCAACTTAACTGGACATGCTCCTGAGCAGTCAGTCCCTAACATGCTCCAAGTGGTTTTCTATAATTCTTAGCAAGAAGGTAAACAGTTTACTACTGTGGTTTTAGTCCGTTAGATCTTAACTAGGCTTGTCCAGATTTCATATGTCTTTGTTGGATGATCCTTAACCTCACAGGTAAGTCTATCTGGACTTAGTCACTGATGGTGACCTGGACTTGAGTATCTTATAAGAGCAGGCTGGGGCGTTGGCCCTGTATTCGACTACTGGCTAGGCTCCCTCCTTAGGGTACTCACGGGTCTATCTAACATGTACAACTAGGATGACTTCCTGGGTGACATGTTTGACAAGAACTAGGTCGACTAAAACCAATAGTCACTGGCAGTAGCTAACTAGGTGGAAGGTATTTACTCAGTTCACTAGGCAACCCTGGTGCCGCTGACTCTAAGGTATGACCATCCTATCCATATTCCTGGCCCTGGAGGTGTTAAGGTACGCCAACGGCCTCTGGGTGAGCTTTACTGACAGTACGTGCATCAAACTGTAAGTTATATTGTGCTGCTGCGTCCAATGCTGCCCAACTTACTAAATCAGGCCTAATAGCTAACCATAATCTTCTAAGGCCTTGGCATGATAGCAAAGCACGATAATCCTACTAACAAAGTGAATAGAAAAACAAAGGAGTTTCTATAATGCTCCTAGTATGAGTCACACTTAACGTACTCTTTCCCGACAAGGGATACTGTAATATACTCTCAATATGACTTTTAGCAACTAACCACATTATATATATATATAAAATCATATTCTACTGGAAAAAAACTAATCACAACATATGTAATCCTTATCAACCAGCAGCAGCTAAAATACAACGTATAAGAGTGTTGGCTCCGTTCATGAATGTTGGTCGTATCATTATATGACGAGAATACTTTCCGAAGAGATAAGCCTTAACATACCTCGAATGACAACTTTCATTCACCTAAATAGTTTCCAACCTGGAGCCAGCAATTTCACCCACTTGCATCCTTTACGTTGAGAGAATAAAGCTATTTTAGTGGTAGGAGTCGACGAACAACAGTATTTTAAACATCTTTCGGTATTAATATTAACTATAATTCAATTCTTTTTAACTTGGCCGAAAACTCACAATTTCTCGAGAGTTTATAAGGGATAAATGCTTACCTATTGTCTGTGGCCATTTAGAATCCAATTTGGAGCAATTCCGACAATCTTTACTCGGCGGGGTTCTGATACACGAATGAATTTTCAAGAAATATGTCCACAGTGATGTTCTCCGTAGGCCTAAAACTTGTTACCCAAAGTTAATTTGCGTTTGAACGGAGTTTGATAGCATAATTTCACGAAAAATGCTTGAAATCCACGCTGCTCTCTCTATTCTGGCTGAAGGAAATGTTTGATGAATGATTTAAATCATCAAAGGGGCTTTATATAGTGATAGGGTGATGGCGGGGGGGAAGGGGGGTTGACGTACCGCCCGTTGCACTAAGGAAGAGGTGCGATGCCCCGGCCCTTGCGCCTAGGGTGTGGCACGATGCGGCACTTGGGGCACCCTTCCTCGGGCTTGGACCTCCTGCTCGCTCAACTTTGTACTCGTCCATTCATTCTCTGATCCTTTTTCCGTATGCGTCGCACTTTAAAACCTTGACATACGCACGAACACATTGGATAAACAATGGGAGCTTACGGGGTGTAACAAATATTGTATGTATGAAATAATAATAAATAAATTTTCGGGAGCTTTCAATTTATTTTTATAATAAAATATTATTTAGACACTATTGGTGTTATGATTCTTGTAGATAAACAATTAGACTCTTCTATAGACTTTGATCATTAAGTTGTATTATCAAATATTTTTTAGATACTTCTAGTATCATGGAAGCAAAGTTAGACGCTGTTGGTGCAATGAAATAAGCATTAAATGAGTGACTATTTAAAATAATTGTAAATTCATAAATAACGAAAAATAGACATTAAATTCTAAATTTTAATATTTTAAACATCTCATTCAGGAGACTAATTAATATATGAATATTTTGTATCAAAATTGACATCAACTAGTAATTACATCCTCAAGAATAAAATACATAAATTGTTATTTTTTTTGAAGAAATCAATAACAACTAATAATTGATGTATCAATACAACTATAGTAGAAAATATTTTACTCTGCTTTCTTTTGCCTTAAAAAAATATTTTAATAAAATTATTCAAGGTATTTCTACATACGAATGATATATATTGCAATGACTTTCATACCACAAAATAACTTATATATCCTTTATTATTTTTATCTCTCCAGGAGGCAAGTTGTGGTATTTCTTTCATTCACTTAGGGGAAGAAAACCTTATTAATTGAATGTGCTTGAAATACAATATTTATCAATAGATTATTATTTTGGTCAAGAGCAAGAAGACATTGCTTCAGAATATCTCTTAGATATCTTTCAAATAATTTTCGCTTTAAGAGAAAATTTCAGAGTTTTACTACTTCAGAAGTAAAGTTTCAACGTTATACTACTTTAGAAGTAGATGTCAAATTTTTACTACCTCAGAAGTAAATTTCATATTTACTACTCGAGAGTAAAATTTGAGTAAGTTTCATATTTATTACTTGAGAGTAAATTTCAGATTTACTACTTCGGGAGTAAATCTCAAGATTTTACTAAGTATTATCACATTTACTTCAAGAATTAAATATGTATTAGATCTATATTTTTAACATTTATTAAAACTTCTCATTCTTTGTGAATGGAATATAATCATCTAAATGTATCTTAATCATATTAAATTATGATAGTTTAAAACCTCTTTTATTATAATGTTACTTTGGAGAAAATTGAGGTATGCATATAATGTAGAGAATTTCTCTAATATATTTTCAGCTGCAATTGTAACATGTCTATAAGAATATTATCACTTCTAGTGATAAGATATTTCTTGAAATTCTCATTCTTATTCACTAATAGATATCAAATTAATATCATCGTATATTTTCACAATATTATTTTGCTGGAACAAATATATTTTCACAATATGATTCTTCTGACAAATATGAGGCATGAATTACCTAGTGGATCAATAAGTCGTTCCTCAGTTTCATAAATAAAATTGATACCCCTATTAGCAAAGACATAAGTATTAAGAAATACTAACCTTTTATCTCATGGAATCATATTAACTTCATTCTTAATTTGCGAATATTGAGAAAAATAATATTACCAAAAGAATACATCTTTCGAGAAGAAACTTTAATTTTTCTTACCTAAGATCTTTTCAAAGGAGTGCTCAAAAAAGAGACTCATGTTGATAACGTGTTATAAAATAATAAAAGAAGAAGAATATTATTGAGAAAGAGAGAAGAGAGAAGGCTTTTTATTTCTCTTGAGGGATGAAATACAATGAAGGAGAACCCCTTTATTTATAGGGGAAAAATAACTTGGTTCCAAAGTTACTAACCTTAACTTTTCTCCAATGAAATAGACATTCGCTACAATACAAAATATATTTATAACAATCAAAAAATATTTTTAAATAGAAGAAATAATATACATAAGATGTATTTGTGTAATAATATATTACACCCCGAATTTTTTTTTGATGATTATTTGATGGTTATATGTCATATTAAGGGAATTATGGGTTGTAGTTGGCCGTAGGTGTGGAGGGAAACATGTGCAAAGGGAAAAGTGAAGAATATGTAAAGTTTGTAAGTAAGGGTCAACTTTAAATGGACATATCTCCAAATATATAATGATTCAAAAGTTATATAACCTATCAAATGAAAGGTATTTGAGTCTAGTTTACAGTGAAAGAATCGCTCGTCAATTGGAGTTCGGAGTAAAAAGTTATACTCGTTCGAAGACAACACTGTTGGCAGGGAAAGCGCTATGGCGTGTGGGTGCCGAGACAGGCAGGCAGTAGGCGCGCGTGCGAGAGAGGGCATGTCACACGGGCGCCGCACGCGGGCACCGCCAAGCCCGTCTATATGAAGTAATTTTGAGCTACAAAGCTCATTTCTACTCCATTTCACCTCATTTGTTTTTCAGAATTCACAGAATTAAAAGCCCTACAACACGGTGAAAAGATATCCCAGGTAAGAAAATTCACTCTTGTCTTTTTTGGGATTTGGGAAGAGAACCTTGGAGGAAAGTCATGGCTTGTTGTTGTCTTGTTGTTGATTATGGTGTAGGATGAGTTTGTGACAATGTTTCTGGATAGGTTCTTTCCTCACAAGTTGACAGAAGTGAAGGTAGAGGAGTTCATCAACCTGAAGTAGAACTCCATGTTAATTCAGGAGTATGCCCAAAAATTCACCTAGCTGTCCAGGTATGCTTCAAAAATAGTTGCTGAGCCAAGGGCCCGAATGAGCAAGTTCATTTCGGGCGTCTCAAATTTGGTGGTCAATGGGTGCAGGACCACTATGCTCATTAGTGACATAGATATCTCCCAACTTATGATCCATGCTCAATAGATTGAGGAAGAGAAGCTGAAGGAAAAGGAAAGGGAGAACAAAAGGGCCAGAACAGAAAATTTTGACTACTCTCAATAGAGTTCGTGTGGTGGAAATTGCTCATAGTATTAGTAGAAATCTTTAACTCCAGCACCTTCTTTAGGTAGTGCTCCTTCTCTCAGACCCCATGTTGATCAGAAAGGTAGAGAATATGGCTCTATCTCAGCGTAATATTATAGCAGTTGCACTTTTCCAGCATACCCTAAGTGTGGTAAGAATCATTCAGGTGAGTGCCGTCTTGACAAGGAGAATTATTTTGGTTGTGGTCAACTAGGCCATTAGTTGAGAGATTTCCCTTCAACCAAATGTGGAAAGACTTAGTCCACTACTTTAGAAGCCCCATCAGGTCACCTAACTCAGCAGGATACTTCTTTGGGTATGAGTGGTGATAAGCGCTAGAACCGCTTCTATGCCTTGTCATCCCTGTAGGAACAGGAGAACTCGCCTGATATAGTCACTGGTATATTATGACTTTTTCAGTTAGTTGTTTGTGCATTGTTAGATCTAGGAGCCACTTTCTCTTGTGACTTCTTATATTATAGTAAATTTCGATATCAGTCCTAAAGTTCTTTCAGAACCCTTCCCAGTCTCTACTCCTGTTGGTGAGTCAGTCCTAGCTAGATAGGTATACAAAAATTGCCCAGTCATAATTTTATAGAAAATCATCATAATTGATCTAGTAGAGTTAGATATTGTCATGACTCGAGCATAGATACCAGATGTAACACGGGACCTAGAACCACGAATGGCTCCAAGATAACCCATGACACATGCATAATATAATTTAGAGCATAAACTAAGTGGTCAAATCATATACATAACATAAGTGGAAGTCTAGGATGTCATAAGACATACGAGACTACAAATCAACAGTTGAGTATCTATAATTATGTCTGAAAAGCTCTAATAATAAGATGAGTCGATGGTATAACACCCCCCAACTAGCTCCACTAAGTTTGAAAACTGAAATGATGTAAAAGGACATGCACCAAAATTGACATCCTCGAATGATAAGGACTCACGAAAATTGTGCTGAAGTTAGAGCAGAATAGAAGCTAGCGATGGGGGTGAACTGGTCACTTGAACCTATATCATGAGACGATATAGTGCAAAAGTATGTGATTAGTACTTTGAATGTACTGAGTATGTAGGATAAGTAAAACATGAGAATAAGGACAACATGCTATATATCATAATTGTGAGATAGTCATAAACATGTGTTGTTCATCATAAACTGGAGCGTAATGACTTAAAGTTTGAAAGTAAAGTCACAAAGATTAACATGTTTTCAATCATAAGTAAAAGTCCATAAACTAATCCACGGATAAAAATACTATAAAATATGATGTCATACATCCTGAACATGAACAACTTAAAATATGAGAAACAGTGGAAGATTCTCATAATTGACATACTCAATGTAAGCACACAAGGAGCCCAACCGGTAATATGGTTAGTAAGGTGTTCATACCTTGCCAAGGTTAAGAACCATGAAGGTGTGATATCACTCATGAGCCTATTTGGGCAGGGGAAACACTCTCTAGTGAGGACCCCTATCATACCTATGGTGGCATATAGTTCTGAGACCTGGGTGCGCTGAACCTGGCCTACTCGGTGTTAAATACTACTTCCAAAACATACATAGTTATCATATCATAATCATGAAACATACTTGGCTTTATATGGGCTAGTTATAAATCATGATATTCATAAATTTCTTAACATACGTGAACTATCCATGAAAAACAATGTTAGAAACCGACCATGATACAAAGTTTGAGATTCATGAAATTCATGCATAGTTGAGTAATTCATCATAACTTGAAAATATAGATTCATGAGGTCTTTTAATAGAAATCATGCAATTTTAACAATAAATTCATGGATTGAACCATAAGAGAATTGAATTAATATAAGATTATGAAAATTTTCATCAAAATTGGGTCTAATTCTAGAGATTCATAAAATCATGATTGGAGACTTGAATTCATGAGATTGATTTTGAATTGGGCATGATGGTGGAAAGGATTCCCCCTTAATGACCCTACATACCTGGGCTTGAAGGGATCTTTCTAGGGTTTGAAACCCAAGAGAATTGGAGAAGAAGGAGAACCTTGATTTATTGAGGACTTAAGGGTATTTAATCTTCAACTTCAGATGTTAGGAATAAAATGAGGGTTAGAGATGAATAAAACGCTCTAATACACCATTTTAGGAGCTCATAATGACTTTATTTAGGAGTTAAGAACATAGGAAGTATGGAGATGCCCTTAATAACTTGACTGAAAATTTTACCCCAACAGACCTAACAGATCACTTAACGATCTGTTAGATTACTTGACAGGTCGTTATCATCCATCCATTAATCCTGAAGCACAATTTCAACTCTCTAATTCTCACTTAACGCCTTATCTTAAAAATTCGTTATCACACTTAATGGATCATTCCTCTAGTTGTTAGAATATTTGAATCTCACATTTTCTCCAACTCTCATCACCTAACAGATCACTTGACGATCGATTAAATGTCCTAACGGGCCATTGACAGTTCATCCTGTGATTTGGTGCAAATTCTGCTATTTTTTTCATTTCATGTCTTGGTCTGATCTTAGAGACTTTTGGGGTGTTACATATATGCTTTATTTCAATATCATTCTTGGCAATTCTGGTTACACTCATGTTATGCCTTCATCAGCTGCAGTACCAGGGTTGTTAGATTCCAGTTTCCTAATGAACTAGTCTTAGAATGAAAAGGTAGTACCTCAACGCCTATAGGTCGGTTTGTCTCTTGTTTTAAGGCTAGAAAAATGATCTCTAAGGGTTGTATCTACAATCTAATTTGGGTTAAAGATTCCAAGTCCAAATAACCTAACTCTTCAGTTAGTTCTAGTCGTAAATGAGTTTCCAAAAGTGTTTGAAGATCTTCCCGGAGTCCCTCCCAAATGGAAATTAATTTTGAAATGTAACTTCTTCTAGATATCCAACCTATCTTAATTTCTTTGTATAGAATAGCTCCAGCCAAACTTTAGGAGTTGAAAGATCAGCTAAAAGATCTCTTAGACAAAGGCTTCACTAGACCCAACATCTCTCCATTTGGTGCTCCAAATCTTTTTGTGCGTAAGAAGGACGATTCTCTCAGGATGTGCATAGATTATCATCAACTGAACAAAGTCATAGTAAAAAATAAGTATCCTATTCTCAGTATTAATGACTTGTTCGATCATCTCTAGAGTTCTAGTTTCTTTTCAAAGATAGACCTCAGATCCGACTATTATTAGCTCATAGACAAAGAGTGTGACATTCCAAAATAGCCTTCAGAACTCGGTATCACTATGAATTTATTGTTATGTATTTTAGACTAACGAATGCTCTTGTAAATTTTATGGATTTGATGAATAGGATGTTCAAATAATATTTAGAAATGTTCATCATTATCTTTATAGATGATATCCTTGTCTATTCCCAGAGTAAGGATGAGCATGTAGACCGTTTGAGGATTACCTTGCAGAGTCTCAAGGATCGCCAGTTATTCTCTATGTTGAGAAAATGTGAGTTTTGATTGAAATTAGTAATATTCCTTGGTCTTGTCATCTCCATCGAGGGCATTTAGGTTGATCCTCAAAAGATCAAAGCAATTAAGAATTTGCCTAGACCCATTTCTCCATTAGAAATTAGGAGTTTCTTAGGTTTAATCGGTTACAATAGATGGTTTATGGAAGGTTTTTCCTCTATTGCCTCTCTAATGTACAGATTGGCTCAAAAGAAAGCCAAATTTAAATGGTCTAATGATTGCGAGAAGAGTTTCCAGGAGTTGAAAACTCGACTTGCTATTGCTCCAATTTTGACTCTACCATAGGGTCCAGATGGGTTCGTGATTTACTGTGATGCCTCTAGAATTGGCCTAGGTTGCATGCTGATGCAACATGGTAAGGTTGTAGCCTATGCTTCTAGGGAGCTCAAGGCTCATGAGAAGAATTACTCAACTCATGATCTTAAGTTGGAAGCAATAATTTTTGCCTTAAAGATTTGGAGGAACTACCTTAGTGGTGTTCATATGGATGTGTTTATTGACCACAAAAGCCTACAATATGTGTTCAGTCTAAAGGATTTGAATCTTCGTCAAAAGAGATGGCTTGAGTTGCTAAAAGACTACGATATAAGCATTTTATACCATTAGGGTAATGAAAATGTAGTGGCTAATGCCTTTAACAGATTATCCATGAATAGTGTTGCTCACATTGAAGATAAGAAGAAACAATTGGTTCGTTATGTACACAGGCTTGCTCATTTGGGAGTTTGTCTGGTTGATTCAGCGAGCGGTAGTGTTATTGTTTAAAATGGTCCGAAATCTTCTCTTGTGATAGATGTTAAGGCAAAGCAGGATGATGAATCGATTTTGCTTAAGTTGGAGTAAGCAGTCCTAAAGAAAGAGGTGGAAGCTTTCTCCAATGGGGGAGATGTTATCGGAATTGCTTGTGTGTTTTGGATGTAGATGGTTTGAGGCAATAAATATTAACATAAGCCAATAGTTCTCGGTATTCCATCCATCCAGGTGCCACTACAATGTACCATGATCTACAAGAAGTTTGTTGGTGGAATGGCATAAAGAAGGATATTATAGAGTTTGTGGCTAAGTGTCCTAATTGCCAGCAGGATAAGGTTGAACACCAAATACAGGGAGATATGACTCAGGATATTAGCATTCCTACTTGGAAGTGGAAAGATATAAATATGGGTTTCATTACTGGGTTTACCTCATACATGCCACCAGCATGATTCGATATGGGTGATTGTAGATCTGATGACTAAGTCGGCACATTTCCTACTAGTCAAGACCACAAATTCAGCCGAGGATTATGCTAGTCTTTACATTCGGAAGTTGGTCAGATTGAATGAATTCCCTTTGTCCATCATTTCTGATAGGGGTACTCAGTTCACCTCACATTGTTAGAAGTTGTTTTAGAAAGGTCTTGGTACTCAGATTAAGCTTAGGACAATTTTTCACCAAAAGATGGATGGTCAGGCTGAATGGACTATTTAGACTCTAGAAGACATGTTGAGAGTTTGCGTGATCGATTTTAAAGGTAATTGGGATGATCACTTGCCTCTCCTTGAGTTTGCTTACAATAACAGTTACCACTCTAGTAATCAGATGGCTTCATTTGAGGCACCTTATGGCAGGAGGTGTAGATCTCCTATAGGGTCATTTGAGGTTGGTGAAGTTACCTTGATCGGACTTGATTCAGTTCATGAGGCTCTGAGAAAGTTCAGCATATGTATCTCAATCCAGAGTCAGTCACTCTATTAATATTCAGTGTTTAGCTTTTAGTTTTGGGATTATAGCTCTTTTCTTATCTTTTCAGCCTTATTAGTATTCATTTGAGGATGAATATTTCCAAGGTAGATAATGTAACACCTCAAAAGTTTCTAAGATTAGATCCTAGTAATGAATTAGAAAACTAGCAGAAATTGGAAATCTTTTCCACCAAGACGAACCCTACCACGAGTTGTGGTAAGGAAAGATGACTCATGGGAGGGAGTTGTAGTCACCAATGCTCAGTCCAAGACCCAAGAAAGTCTCGACACCATGAGTCATGGGATAAGTCATGGTGACATAGGAAGACTCATCCTAATGAGACGTGGGATGTGATTTAGAGAGTGTTCAAAATCTGCTCCAATAACCACAAAAGGACACCACAATCTGTGGTAACAAAGGATGGATCGCATTGTTGAACTGTACCATAGAAGTTTAGAAAGTGATCAAGATTCTTCAGAAGCCACGAGTGTATATGACCAACGATGGCAGGCCGATAACTTTTCAATTTATTTTTTAGGGGCATCCTAATAATTTTCTTTTCTTTTAACACCTAAACCAGGCCTTTTTGGGTTCTCTAAGGGGATCCACCATTCTTCTCAAAACACCATACATTCCAAATTCTCCTAGCTCTCAAAGCTCTCAAGAACACCATAATTTCGGTGCATGTACATGACCCTTAAATCAGGTTTACTTGTACTTTCATTAAGTATTTTCAAACTACCATTATCATATCAGTATTTATGCATCTTAGATAGGGTCACTGTACTCTAGTTCACTTTATGCATTCATTATACATTTAGGACAACTTTTTAGATTATTAAGTATGTTTTATATTGTAGTTGCATATATCATATACTCAGTTAAAGTACTAACCATATACATCTTGTACTATATTGATGTGTTGGGGATAAGAGACACATATTTACTTTATTTTGTAGCATTTTTCATGTCATTTGGAGTGCAATTAAGAAGAAACTAACCTATTTGTGCTATGTTTCAAGATCCAAGACATTGAATAAAGAAAGGGAGAACAAGAGGGCTTTAAAACCCCCAATTTGGAAATAACTCACCAACAAGTTCAATTACCGGCATTAGTCTTGATCTTACCCTATTCCCTATGGGTTCGACCCCAATCTCTTAGTTGGGTTCTTTATTGACAACAACCCCTTCATACTTTGCCAGGAAGTGTGAGTTTGAACATTACCACTTCACGATTGTTTGGTAATGTTGATGAGTTGAAATTAGCATTTGGTTATTCTTGTTAATTTTGATGAAGTGTGACCATGCCTAGTAAGGATGCTGGGTTGTTGTGAATGAAATTGTAATACCTAGGGAACTCAAAGATCAGACTCGGGAGTCAAAACTGAAAAAATGTAAAACTAGTGTTGCAGGCACAAAGCGAGTCGTTGGAAGACTTGTGTGGACAGCCCACGAGTCGTCAGGTGACTCATGGGGAGGCCAAGGGAGAGTTGGGAAGTTTGGAGGAAAAGAGTTCCCCACGGGCGTGTGAAATACTCGTGGTCAGACACCACGAGTCGTTAGGTCAACCGTGGGGTAAGGAAGAAGGAAAAATGGAACAGGTCAGACCGGTGTACTTAACGGAAGCTGACCACGACTCGTTGGGTCAGGTAATGAGTCGTGGCCACCCCTAATGAGTCATTTTCTCAGTCATTACGAGCCCAGGAGTCCAGGCAAGCAATGTACTCAACGAGCAACATGACAAGTCGTCCCCCCAGTAACGATCCGTTA
The DNA here is from genome assembly GCA_035772735.1 of Datura wrightii. Lineage (NCBI taxonomy): Eukaryota > Viridiplantae > Streptophyta > Magnoliopsida > Solanales > Solanaceae > Datura > Datura wrightii. The sequence goes on from JASDFA010000018.1 coordinate 156,194,019, forward strand.
GGTCGTCCGTTAGGACCACCTGGCTGTGTTTTCCTGCGAATACAGTAAGAGTCTTTTCATAATTGCTAAGTTCCTAAGACCTATACTACATCATTTAATGCTCTTTTTATAGGGTTTTGAGAGGGGAAAACCTATTCTAAGCTATTTCATTCCATGCATGCAAACTTGAGAGTTTGAAAAGGGGATTTAGAGCAAGTTTAAAGGTTTCCATTGGAATCTCATCTTGGGCAATTAGAGAAGTGGTAAAATCATCATTTCTAGGTATGTAGGGTTGTGAGTGAGTGTATTCTTCCACACCCATACCCAATTTCTATCGAATTATGAAAATCTCCTATGATCAAGTTATGGGGTTTTTACCCAATTGCATAATTCTTCAATTTCTATACATGGATATTATTATTATGTTTCTATTAGTGAATTGTGAAGCTTGGGCATATTTTTAAATTATTCTCAATAAAAAATTGTGTTGTCTAATTTATGAAATTAATACCCATGGATGAGAAGTTCATGAAAGAAGAGAATGATGATGAATGTATGATGATGATGATGTGATTTGATGATGAAAAGCATGTTTCTAAAGGTACCCATGATTATGATATTGTTTGCAAAATAAATTGAGTAGGTCCAAGCATGAAAAAGTTTTGGGTAGGGCCCTTATATCAAGTATGATGGTGTAGTATCTCTAAAGTAAGCTTACCACATGATTTTGGAGTAGATGCTCCCACTTATATTTGAGCTTGTGGTATATTTCGAAATGAAGCTTCTCATATGTATGAATTCATAATTGAGATGTATGTTATCATTGAGCTTTGTTTTCACATGATGTCGGTTCTACACATGATTTCATTATTGAGCTTTTTCAAATGACAATGTTGAGCTTCGTTACATACGATGTTGAGTTTATGCATGATATCATTGTTGAGCTTCGTCAATAGACGATGTTGAGCTTCATTATATACGATGTAGAGAATTGCATGATTTGGGAGAAGAGTCTAGCATTGAGCCAGCTAAGGGTCAGTACCCCAGAACTACACGCCAATATAGGTTGATACTATTATATTATTGGGACCTCCCTTGTGACCTATCCTCGGCCCTAATGGCCCATGAGCTTGATATCGATATCATGGTAGAGTCCTTAGCCCTATAAAGATTTTGGATGGCTCTGCCCTCTTAAGTGTGATAGTCGGGACCACGTAAGCTCTATCGTGGTTTGTCATTTAAGTGACGAGTCTCCCATTATCTATATGATTCAGATCTGCATATTCATTACTCATGATTATTACTTTAAACATGCATGTTCTAAAAGCAAGGTTTGACTCATTGTTCATTTTTTTCTTATAAATGTCATATTTCAGCTTTGAGTCATTCGAGTCAGTTATGATGTTATGAAGCTATGCATGCTCATATTATGATAAGATTAGGATTTCAGAATGAATGTCTGCAGTTCTTCCTCTCAGATTTGCAAGCTTATGATATGTTATGAAATGTTTAAATGATTTACTTTACTTAAGAGGTTTTACTTACCTTGCATTCTCGGTACATTCCACATATTGATCGCATACTTTCTATGTTGTATCGTTTCATGATACAGGACCCAGCTCCTAGGCCCAGCCCCGCTCGTAGTCGGTTGTCAAAGTTAGCACCTTCTTGGTTGGTGAGTCCTCATCTTTCGAGGGGCTAGACTTTCAGTTTTCTTATGTATTTTCAGCTCAATATTATTGAGTTATTCGGGGTCTTTTCCCATCAACTCGTCCAGATTATAGGCTTTTCAGACTTATGTATGTGTTAGCTTCGGATGCTCATTCTGATGTTATGTTGAGTTAGACTTCCGTAGAGTTATATTGATGATTTCTTTAGTTTATCAAATGATTTAGATGTATGCTTATGCCATGGGTCGACTTGGGGTCTCTCGGGGTCCCTGCCCCGTCTCTACGATCCGGGCCTCTGCTTGGGTCGTGACAAACTTGGTATCAGAGTAATAGGTTTGAAGTGTCCTAGGGTGTCTGAGAGCCGCGTTAAGTAGAGTCTTTTTCATGGATGTGAAGCGCGCCACACTTTTGATGAAGAGGCTACGAGACGTTTAGGAGATGTTCGCTTATTTCATGATCTATGAAGTGTGATGAAAACTCTTTTTATCCTTCTAATTCATGCTATTTGCGATTGTAGAATCATGGCTCCTCGAAGAATGAACAGAAGAAGTAATGGAGGTGCTGAAGGCCACGAGGATGGAAATGGTTATGGGAATCAGCCATCCCCCCCAGTTCAGGAGCCTCAAGCATTGGAATCAGCCGATCATGCTGAGTTTCGGGCCGCTATTCAGATACTTGTGCAGGCCTTGACTACTCAAGTCAATCAGCAGGCCGTTGCACATGTTCAGCAAAATGGCAATACAATGGTGGCTCGAGTCAGAGACTTCTTGAGGATGAACTTGCCAGAGTTCTTCAGGTGTGGGCTGCTTGGATACATGCTTTGAGATTGTCCAGCTGCGGGGCAGGCTCAGGTTGGGGGCCGAGGCCCAACTTCTAGTTCAGTAGCGCCTCCCCCACTCTCAGCACATCAGGGGGCATCTACTAGCACAGCTGGCGGTCAGCGCTAGAATAGATTCTATGCTTTAGCTTCCCGCTAGGAGCAGGAGCTCTCCCCAGATGTGGTCACTGGTATGTTGTGAGTCTTCCATATTGATGTATATTCTTTGCTATATTCAGGGGCTACCTTGTCTTTTGTGACACCATATGTGGCTAGTAGCTTCAGAGTCAGTCCCGATGTCTTTTCAGAACCCTTCTCAGTTTCCACTCCAGTAGGTGATAGTTATTGCTAGATAGGTGTATAGAGGTTGGCCAGTCTCAGTCCTTCATAAGATCATCTCAGCAGACTTGATAGAGTTATACATGACCGATTTCAATGTTATTCTCAACATGGATTGGCTATTTGCATGCTATGCTTTAGTTAATTGTAGAACTCGGGCAGTAGAGTTCAGATTTCTGGGTGAGCCCGTCTTAGATTAGAAGGGTAGTTCAACTGTGCTTGTAGGTCGATTCATTTCATACCTTAAGGCCAGGAAGATGATTTCTAAGGGTTGCATGTACCATTTAGTTAGGGTTAAGGATGTCGAGTTCGAAATCCTGACTATCCAATCAATTTAAGTAGTACGTGAGTATCCAAATGTTTTTTTTGATGATTTTCCAGGTGTCCCTCCCGAGCGGGAGATTGATTTCGGTATAGATCTTCTTCCTAACACGCAACCTATATCTATTCCACCCTACAGAATGGCTCCAGCCGAGATAAAAGAGTTTAAGGATTAGTTGAAGGACCTATTAGATAAGTGTTTTATTAGGCCGAGTAAGTCTCCATAGCGTGCACCAGTGTTATTTGTCGGGAAGAAAGATGGTTCGCTTCAGATGTGCATTGACCATCGACAATTGAACAAGGTCACCATTAAGAACAGGTATCCCTTACCCAGGATCGATGATTTATTTGTCTAGCTTTAGGGTTCCAAGTGTTTCTCCAAGATTGATCTCAGATCCGGGTATCACCAACTTAGGGTTCAGGAGAGTGACATCCTGAAAACTGCTTTTAGGACTCGGTATGGTCACTACGAATTTCTTGTTATGTCTTTTGGACTAACCAATGCCCCTGCATCTTTTATGGATCAAATGAATAGGATGTTCAAGGAATATTTGGACATGTTCGTAATTGTGTTCATTGATGACATCCTTATATACTCTCTGAGCAAGGAGGAGCATGCCGCTCACTTAAGAGTAGTGCTTCAGACCCTCAAGGATCTTCAGTTGTATGCAAAGTTCAGCAAGTGTAAGTTTTGGCTGGACTCTGTGGCATTCTTGGGTCATGTGGTATCGAGTGAGGGCATAAAGGTAGATTCTCAGAAAATCGAGGCGGTGAAGAATTGGCCCAGAATGGTGAACCCATCAGATATCAGGAGCTTTTTGGGCTTAGTGGGTTACTATCAGAGATTTGTTGAGGGCTTTTCATCTATTGCAGCACCTTTGACCAAGTTAACTCAAAAGAAGGTAAAGTTCCAATGGTCGGAGGCTTGTGAGAAAAGCTTCCAAGAGTTGAAGACTCGACTCACTTCAGTACCAGTGTTGACCCTACCCGAGGGTATCGATGGTTTTGTAGTGTATTGTGATGCTACGAGAATCGAACTTGGGTGTGTGTTAATGCAGCATGGGAAAGTAATAGCATATGCATCAAGACAGTTGAAAGTTCATGAGTAAAATTACCCGACCCATGACCTTGAATTGGCCACGGTAATATTCGCATTGAAAATATAGCGGCATTACTTGTATGGGGTCCATGTGGATGTATTCACGGATCAAAAGAGCTTGCAATATGTGTTCACGCAGAAAGATCTCAATCTTCAGCAAAGAATATGGTTGGAGCAACTAAAAGACTACGACATGAGTGTCCTTTACCACCCGGGTAAGGCTAATGTGGTAGCGGATGCACTTAGTAGGCTCTCTATGGAGAGTTTGTCCCACGTGGATGAGGGAAAGAAGGAGTTGGTGAAAAATTTCCATCGACTTACGAGGTTGGGAGTTGATTGGTCGACTCGACTGATGACAGTGTTGTGCAAACAGGATCAGAATCGTCCTTGGTGACTGATATGAAAGCTAGGAAATATGTGGATCCAATGTTGGTAAAGCTAAAGGAAGCATTCGGAGTCAGAAGGTGGAGGTCTTCTCCCAAGGGGGAGATGGGGTGTTGCGGTACTAGGGTCATCTATGTATTCCAGATGTCGATAATTTAAGGGGCCGAATATTGCATGAGGCACATGGATCGAGGTACTTTATCCATCTAGGTGCCACCAAGATGTATCATGATTTGCGGGAAATATATTGGTGGAATGGCATGAAGAAGGATATTGCAGAATTTGTAGCTAAGTGCCCGAACTGTCAGCAAGAGAAAGTCCAGCATCAAAGGCCGGGAGGCGTACTTCAGGATATTAGCATTCGCACTTGGAAGTGGGAAGAGATTAATATGGATTTCATTACAGGCCTACCTTATACTCGCCGACACTACAATTCCATTTGGGTTGTGGTAGATAGGTTGACCAAGGCTGCACACTTTCTACCGGTCAAAACCACGGATTCAACAGATGATTATGCCAAATTGTGTATTCGAGAGTTGGTGCGATTACATGGAGTTCCCTTGTCTATTATCTCATACCGAGGTACTCAGTTTTGGCGGTCTTTCCATAAAGGGCTTGGGACTTAGGTTAAACTCAGCACAATATTTCATCCGCAAATGGATGGTCAGGCAGAGCAGATAATTCAAACTCCCGAGGACGTATTAAGAGCTTGTGTGATGGATTTCAAAGGTAGTTGGGATGATCACTTTCTCTTGATCGAGTTTGCTTATAATAATAGCTATCACTCCAGCATCCAGATGGCACCGTTCGAGGCTCTCTATGGGCTGAGGTGTAGATCGCCCATCGGATGGTTTGAGGTTGGTGAGGCAGCTATGATAGGACCTGATTCGATTCATAAGGCTATGGTGAAAGTATGATAAGGGATAGGTTGAAAATCGCTCAGAGTCGTCAAAAGTCATATGCTGATGTGAGAAGGAGAGAGTTGGAGTTTGAGGTGGACGATTGGGTATTTCTGAAGGTGTATCCCTAAAGGGAGTCATGCGATTTGGAAAGAAAGGAAAACTCAGTCCCTACTATGTTGGTCCCTACCAGGTTATGAAAAGAGTTAGTAAGGTAGCGTATGAGTTGGACTTTCCATCAGAGTTATCTTTAGTTCATCCCATCTTTCATGTATCACTCTTGAAAAGGTTCTTGGGTGACCCAACATTAGTTGTCCCGGTGGAAAGCGTTGGTGTGGGAGATAGCCTCAGTTATGAGGAAATTACAGTTGCAATCTTGGATCGTCAGGCTCAGAGGCTGAGGAATAAAGACGTAGCTTCAGTAAAGGTGTTATGGAGAAATCAGTACGTTGAGGGAGCTATGTGGGAAGATGAAGCGACTATGATGGCTAAATACCCTCACTTGTTCCCTACCGGCTCAGTTTCAGTTTGAGGTATCAGTTTTTCTCTAATTCTCTAATCAGTTTCCATGTTCAGTTCATGTGCGCAAGTTTGTTTTATGTTACGATAGATGTATGTGATGTCTGAATTCAGTTCGACGATGTAGTTCTTTTCAGAGGTAGTCATTCCATCAATTTTTGATTTAAATGATCAGTGTTTGTATATGATGATTGCATGTTTCTATGTTTTATGTGTGTTTATAACATTTGAGGACGAATATTCCCAAGGGGGAGATATTGTAATACCCCAGGAACCCAAGAATCAAACCCGGGAGTCAAAACAGAAAAAAAGTAAAACTGGTGTTGCAGGCACAGAATGAGTCGTTGGACGACTCATGAGGATAGCTCACGAGTTGTCAGGTGACTCGTGGGGAGGCCAAGGGAGAGTTGGGAAGTTTGGAGGAAAAGGGTTCCCCACGGGTGTGGGAACGACTCGTGGTCAGACACCACGAGTCATTAGGTCAACCATGGGGTAAGGGAGAAGGAAAAATGGAAGAGGTCAGACTAGTGTACTTAACGGAAGCTGACCATGACTCATTGGGTCAGGTAACGAGTCGTGGTGTGAGTTGTGGGATGAATTATATGTGAAGTGATATGATTGAGGTAGTGAACTTGATGACTGGTGACCACGAGTTGTGGCCTCCCCTAACGAGTCATTTTGTCAGTCATTACGAGCCCAGGAGTCCAGGCAGGCAATGTACTCAACGAGCAGCATGACGAGTCGTTCCCCCCAGTAACGATCCGTCAGGTCGTCCGTTAGGACCACCTAGAGAGTTTGAAGAGGGGATTTAGAGTAAGTTTGAAGGTTTCCATTGGAATCTCATCTTGGGCATTTAGAGAAATGATAAAATCATCTCTTCCAAGTATGTAGGATTATGAGTGGGTGTCTTCTTCCACACCCATGCTCAATTTCTATTGAATTATGAAAATTTCCTATGATCAAGTTATGGTTTTTTTACCCAATTTCATAATTCTTCAATTTCTATAAATGGGCACGATTAGATTATGTTTCTATTGATGAATTGTGAAGCTTGGGCAGATTTTAAAATTGTTTTCAATCAAAAATTATGTTTTCTAATTTATGAAATTAGTGCCCATGGATGAGAAGTTTATGAAAGAAGAGAATAATGATGAATGTATGATGATGATGAGATTTGATGATGAAAAGCATGTTTCTAAAGGTACCCATGATTATGATATTGTTTTCAAAATAAATTAAGTCGGTCCAAGCATGATAAAGTTTTGGGCAAGGCCCTTATATCAAGTATGATGGTGTAGTATCTCTAAAGTAATCTTACCACATGGTTTTGGAGTAGATGCTCCCACTTCTCTTTGAGCTTCTGGTATGTTTCGAAATGAAGCTTCTCATATGCATGAATTCATTATTGAGATGTATGTTATCATTGAGCTTCATTTTCACACGATGTCGGTTCTATGCATGATTTCATCATTGAGCTTTGTCAAATGACAATGTTGAGCTTCATTACATACTATGTTGAGTTTATGCATGATATCATTGTTGAGCTTCGTTATATATGATGTACAGCGTTGCATGATTTGGGAGAAGAGTCTAGCACCGAGCGGGCTAAGGGTGGGTCACCATATGCCCCAGAACTACGCACCAACGTAAGTTGATACTATTATATTATTGGGACCTCCCTTGTGAGCTATCCCCGACCTTAATGGCCCATGAGCTTGATATCGATATCATGGTAGCATCCTTAGCCCTGGCAAGGTTTTGGATGGCTCTGCCTACTTGAGTATGATAGTCGGGACCACGTAAGCTCTATCGTTTTATGTCGGTTAAGTGACGAGTCTCCCATTGTCTATATGATTCAAATTTTCATATTCATTACTTATGATTATTACTTTAAACATGCATGTTCTAAAAGCAAGGTTTGACTCATTGTTCAGCTTTTTTTCTATAAATGTCATATTTCAGCTTTGAGTCATTCGAGTAATGATGTTATGAAGCTATGCATGGTCATATTATGATAAGATTACGATTTTAGAATGAATGTACGCAGTTCTTCCTGCGATATTTGAAAGCTTATGATATGTTATGAAATGTTTAAATGATTTACTTTACTTAAGCGATTTTACTTGCCCTGCATATTCGGTACATTCCATGTACTAACCCCATACTTTTTATGTTGTATCATTTCATGATACAGGACCCAACTCCCAGGCTCAGCCCTGCTTGTAGTCGATTGTCAGAGTTAGAACCTTCTTGGTGGTGAGTCCTTATCCTTTGAGGGCCAAACTTTCAATTTCCTTATGTATTTTCAGCTTCAGCATTGTTGAGTTAGTTGGGGTATTGTCCCGTCAACTCGTCTATATTAGAGGCTTTTCAGACTTATGTTTGTGTTAGCTTCGGATGCTCATTCTGATGTTATGTTGAGTTAGACTTTCATTGAGTTATATTAATGATTTCTTCAGTTTATCGAATGAGTTAGATATATGCTTATGCCATGGGTCGACTTAGGGTCTCTCAGGGTCCCTTGTCCTGTGTCTACGATCCGGGTCTCCGCTCGGGTCATGACATAAATGATGTTAATGATTATAGTAGAAATGGTGCCTCGTGTTTCCCGATGATATGGGGTAATGTCCTTCTTAAGGGAAGTCATTGAGTAGTTGTAATGGTCAATTGGATGTTGATATTATTAGTGTGTCTTTCGGGGAAGTCTGAGTACCCATTAGACTTTGAAATTGCTTGAATATGGACTAAAATTGGGTTGAAAACCTATGAACTAAAGGTTAAGGCACTGTTAAGCTCATGCTTGCCGCAAATGTTGTTCTTTGGAACACAGATCCAATGCAAGTGGTGGTTAGGAGTCCCAAACTCACTACCTCACGTATGCATTGCACCTGTGCGCGACAGATCTCCATCTATGAAATGCAGATAGCTAGTTTAGTTTCCAGTGATTCGGCTTTATGTCTATGGCTCATCTGCATGATGCAGGTCCTCACCTGTGTAATATAGGTGACTCGTAGATGCACACAAACACTTTCCTGATACTTTTTCCTTTTTTAATTTCAATTTTTTTCTTTTTTAGCTTATTGTAGATGTTTTCTTTTGTTTTATACATAAAACATAATAGTAATACAAAAATAGTTTGGTTCTGTTCTTATGGCACTTACACCATTTTGCTGGAGTATGTATTCATCTAGGCGATAGGAAAAAAGAAAGGCTCCAATGGTGGCGGATACACCCCAAGATTCCTCCCTAGATGAGGAATGAAGGATCACACAACTCTAGTTTGTGCTTGAGGGAATAAAGGCTCATTATCTCTTCTTCTGAGAGAAGCGGCTAATTAAAGAAGAGGCTGAATTTGATGTAGATTCTTTCAAAGACGACTTCCCCAACATCAAAAAGCAATTCCACCTATGGGATTGGGCTCCATTTATTAAAGCTCCAAGCTCTTATTATCCGGAGTTAGTGCGAGAGTTATGTGCCTCTTATCAGTCTAGACAAGATCTTTTAAAGCATAAGGGCAGAGTAGACAAGATACCCTGTTTCTCGTCTGTGCTGGTGAGGGACAAAAGATAGATGTCAACCCTGAAGCAATCAACTCCATTTATTGGGTTGATCCAATCCATTCTGGCACGAGGTTTGCAAGGCGTCTAGTTGCTAGAGATGATCAATTTAACTTGGTTTGTACCTGCCTCAAGCCCTCCAAGAGCACTGCACATGTCTTTATTGAGGTGGCCACTCTCATAGCTTGCATCATGACCAGTGTCCATGTTAATGTGGGAGAGATTATAGCAGAACAATTTAAGAGGAAGGCCCGACAACTTTTTACTTCTATGCCATTCCAAGTTCTTATTAGCTTGCTGTGTCTTAGGGTCGGATGCCCTTATTTTTGACTGCTGGACAAAACATGGAGGGCAGAGGGAGTCTTTGATTTGGCCACAAAGAGGGACAAAGATGCTTCATCTTTCAAAAAGACAAAGTTGACTTCAGGTCCGAGTGACTCTCCAATCCCCGACGTGTCAGACAATGCCCCTGTTTCACCTTTGCCCACTAGACCTATTTCTTCACCGGTGAGAGATATTTTCAAATTGGCACAAATGGCTTGGGATCATAATGCTTGATTAGTCTAGCTAGCCAAGGCCATTCCTCCCATGATACAACATGAAATTAAACAACTTTGAAGCCAGTGGTTGATAGGTTGGGAAGCCTTTATGCTCGGGTGGATGTGCTTGAAGATGAGATGGCTTCTTTGAGGGGATAGATGGACATATGAAAGGCAATAGTTCTGCCCATGGGTATAGACTTAAAAATTCCATAAGTGGTCTTTAACACACCTGTTGTGGAGTGGAGTCCCCAGATGATTGGTGTATTTAGGACGGTCTGTCAGGTTATGTAGCAACTGAGCAAATTCAAGTAGACGAGCAACTTCATGATGAAGTGGTTCATACCATGGATGCTGCGCTCCAAGGTGACTCATACTAGGTGCCTCTGATATATCCTACCACCAAGCTAGGACCCTTGCAGATAGATAGGTAGTTGCTTCGCTATATAACCCTCTTACACTCCTACCAAATCTGTTGTTGCCTTCTGCTACTGACATTGGTTCACGATATTTCTCATGATGGACCTATTCTAATCCTTCATTTGTATAGGGGGTCCTCCTGCTCTCTTTTGTTATTAGTATGCCTTGAGGACAGTGCAATTTTTTTATTGAGGGGTTGATGCCCTTTCCGGGCCTATTGTGTGAATGAATTGATCTGGATGAATAAATTCCCTTGCGAGGCTTGTTTTGCAGTAATTTCAACTTTTGACCCTTCCCGGGCTTTAATTTTTCTTGCTATAATGATGTGATTTGCCATTGAAGGTCGACTTTACTCTCCATTTTTCTTACTACCCATGCATAGCAATCACCTTTGTAGATAATAGATAATAAATAAACTCTGAGGTTTTTCTTCATACTACGGTTCTTCCCTAAGGAGCAAAAGAAAGTTTTCTTATCTTATGTTTTTTGTGCCAAACGGGTGAAATTTTCTTATAATGGATTGAGAGGTGACTTTCTGGAGGAAAAATGCCATGTTTTATTTGTCATTTTGAGTCTTTGTGCATTTATTTTTTATGAGGCACCATCAAATAATTTTCTTGGCAAAGAAATTTAATATTTGAGAAAAGAAGGGTAATTAAGCTTGAAAAGCATTCTCTTGTTATGATGCCTACATTATTTGTTTGACTTTTTATTTGTAAATGAGTTGTGTGGAACTCAAAATAACTTGTGAAAATTTATACTTTTTAATTGATTTCGAGAATAAGTAGACTCTTTGGAATTGTGATGTCTTGTATGGTAAGGCTATTGTTTGATTCTTGTGTATGCATATCGTCTATAACTTGCACCATATGTGATTTAAGAGAAATCCTAGATGCAGTTGAGCTAGGAAAATGACCTTAGACCCTTTTTAAGTAGTAACTTCACATAAAACAAGGCCCTTCTTTAAAAATAATCCTTTTTAAACAATTTTTGAGCATTAAACCTTTTTAATGGAAACCACATTACAAGCATTAAAACTCTTCTTTGAGTCCTCTCCTTTGGCATCCGTTCCTCCCTAATTTCTAGTGATGAAAGAAAAATAGGAGCTTAAAGCCCAAGATTTAGGGGAGAATGATAGAATGAAATATTGATGTAGGCAAAAGCCTAAGTTTGGGGGTATGGACAAAAGGAAAAAGAGGAATGAGCTTCAATGCGAGGTAACACCAATTACTTAATGTAAAACAAATTGGCTGGTTGAAAAATCTTTGATCAAATTAAGAAAGAAAAGAATTGACTAGTGTTATCTCCTGTATAGAGGAGGCTCAATGGAGAAATCTAAGGTATCAAAAGGGTGGCCCTTTGGAAAACTTGGGATTCTAAAAAGGAGAGATAAAGTAGAGTTGAATCCATATTGTAAGTTGGATGTTTATTTGTGACACAAGAGAGTTAGGAAGGTTCTTGTCACTTGAACTAGATGATGTCCTTCCCTTATCCCTAGCCCACGTTATGACCCCCAAGTCCTTAGTGATTCCAAGCTTAGCGACTCTACATTATTGGCAAGTTACATGAAGGGCAAGCCTATGGATCAATGTGTGTGCACTTAAATATCTTTGAGAGAGTGAGAATTTCAAGATCATCTTATAATCCCTATTTGTGAATTGCATAATTGTGCATGGGGTTCACTCTTTTAGTGAGTGGCATTGCATCTTTGGAGTAAATGTGAGAGTCTTGTTCTTAATTGATAGGTATAAATGCAACAAGTTGTGTAGTGAGCCTTTAGGCAAACCTTGAAGGTTGGATGTCAATGATTTGAGATGCTTGTTGATTTTGATTGAAATGAAAATGACACTGATTTGAATTGAGAGATTGATAATGATATTTGCCATGTACTTGTGGTGGTACCAATTAATATTTGTGCACTTGTTTGAGTCTTTCTTATTTTTGACTCTATTTGAGATTTTGGGGTTATCTTGAGTCTTAGTGGTCCTGTGTGCAACTCTCATGATGTGATATGCTTAAGTTGATTCAACTTGTGAGTGAATACTTTATTTAAGGACAAGAAATAGTTCAAGTTTGAGGGTTTGATGAGTTGGTAGTTGTTATGACCCGAACATAGGCCCGGATTGAGACACTAAACAAAGAATCCCGAGAGGCTCCAAGTCCACCAATGGCATGAACATGATATCTAAAACTCAACATAAATAAGCATAATTCTAACATACATAATGGCGGAAGTCTGTATACATATCAAGTAAATACTGAAACAAACATGACTAGCTAATTTCTACATAATGTCTGAATAGCCTCTAACATAAATGATGAGCTGATGAGGCAGCATCCCCAGCTAGCTCGACAAAATCTATAACTGAAAGAGCATAACTATTGAATGTCCTCGAAGGATGAGGACTCACCAACACTGGCTGAGGAATGCGAACTCTGAGAATTGCTAATGGCGGGGCTAAACCTGAATATCAGAGCCTATATCATAAAAAGATACAACATAGAGTATGCGGTCAGTACTTGAAATGTACTGAGTATGAAAGGTAAGTAAAAATGGAGTATTAAAATGCATAAGAGTTCATAAGAGTAGGACAACATGATCATAAAGTAAATATCATAATGTATACATAAGGGCACAAGGTTTTCAAATCATTCGCAAACCAGTCATAATTATAGTCATAAGATAAAATTTTATAAAACATAACTTGAGACAATGTAAAATATCATGACCATGCATAAATCATGAGGAACAATGGAATGACTCGTCATAACCAATACCATCATGATAGAGCTTACATGAAGCCCCAACTATCTCGCTCAAGTGGGTAGAACTATCCTAGGCTTGCTAGAAAAGGGACGTGCATAATGGGATATCACGGGGATCCAATATCATTAACATGTGTATATATACCTATGGTGGCACGTAGTTCCGAGACCATGGAATTTACCTGAATGCTGGGTCTACTCAGTGCTAGACACTGCTCCCAAAAACATGCACATGAGGCCATATCATAATCATAAATCATTCATGAAGTTCATGGCCAATTATAACATAACATACTTGATCGTACTTAAAATACATGATTTTGCTTGAACAAGGGCCCATGAGTTGGCCAAGAGTCATAAATTTATAAATCAAAAATCCATGCATACTTGTAATACATGTATATACTTGATATTCATAAATTCATGGTGAATGCTTGAAAAGAATTCATAACATAAATTGTAAAATCATAATTTAGACTTGATAGAATCAAATTCATAATAGAATCATAGCTTGACTCTTCATGAAGCATGCATACTTGGGCATAATTCAATTAAATTTGAAATCATAGATTTATAATTAAAAACCTATTTTAAAATCTGCCCATAGATCATAAAACATGATTTGATACATGAAGGGAATTGACCAATAGATAGTTCATAGAGAAACTCACAAGAATTGGGATAAATCCCATAGATTATGAAATTGAATCTAGAATTGAATTTCATGGAATTGAGAAGAATTTAGAGCATGAGAATGAAAGAAACTCTCATTCATAGCCTCACATACCTAGGTAAGTTGATCTTACACTCTTCCTTGAATGCCCAAAGGAAATTGAAGAAGAATTGATGAATTTTAGCCTTAATCACCCCTAGGAAGCTTCTAGTTTTGCATGCATGGAGAGGAGTGATTTAGAATGAGCTAAACCCTCTTAAAACAATCCTAACTGAGCTTAAAACTACGTAGTTTAGGCTTTAGGAACTTAGAAATTATGGAAAATCCCTTAATAAATTCGCAGGAAAAAATACATTGCCAATCCCAACGAGGGACTAGACAATTCGTGGCCTGGGGAACGAGTCGTGGCCCGCCTGTCATTGCCATCACTGGTATTCCTCCTCTCTACCACGAGGGACACCATGACTGGTGGTGACAAATCATTAGGAGCACTACCAAAAACCTTCAACCTTCAAACCAACCTCTAACCACAAGTGACTCAATGACTTGTGGTCCTGATCAGGACTCGTGGTCTCTCCCGTGGTCAACCCCTTGACCAAAAGTCCAACCAAGTCCACCCTCCTCCCCACGAGTCACTTAGCGATTCGTGGTGCACTCACGGGTCACTGGAAGACTCATCCTATGACCTGGTATAGAAAATCTATCTTCTTTATTTCAACCCTCGGGTCTGATCTTAGGGCTTTTGGGTATTACAATATCTCCTCCTTGGGAATATTCATCCTCAAATGTGGGTAATCATACAAAAAAGCTGAGAAATGCAACTGCAATATCAAATACTGAAATTTAAAGCTGAAACTAACAGAGTGACTGACTCCAGAATGAAATACATGATTGAACTGAATTCATGAATCATACATACATACGTTGACATGAAAGAAACTGGGGCACATGAATTGAACATGAATCTGAATAGAGTACTGAGGAAACTGATACCTTAACCTGGAACTTAGTTGGAAGGGAATAAATGCAGGTATTTAGCCATCATATCTGCTTCAGCTTCCCACGTAGCTCCCTCAACATGCTGGTTCCTCCACAAAACCTTGACTATGGCTACTTCTTTGTTTCTTAGCTTCCGAACCTAATGATCAAGTATTACCACCGGAACCTCCTCATAGCTAAATCTATCCTTCACACTTATACTGTCTATCGGGACAACCAAGGTTGGATCACCCAAACACTTCTTTAAGAGCGACACATAGAAGACTGGATGAACTGAAGCTAATTCCGAGGGCAACTCCACCTCATAAGCTACCTTGCCAACCCGTCTCACAATTTGATACGGGCCAACATAACGGGGACTGAGTTTCCCTTTCTTTTCGAACCTCATCACTCCCTTCATGGGAGATACCTTCAGAAACACCCAATCATCAATTTCAAACTCTAGTTCTCTCCTCCTCACATTCGCATAGGACTTTTGGCGACTCTGAGATGTTTTCAACCTATCCCTTACAAGTTGAACTTTCTCCATAGCCTCATGGACTGAATATGATCATATTATCGCAACTTCACCAACTACGAACCAACCAATAGGCGATCTACATCTTCGCCTATGAGAGAGCCTCAAACAAAGCCATCTGAATGCTGGAATGGTAGCTTTTGTTATATGCAAACTCAATCAGAGGCAAATGATCATTCCAAATACCCTTGAAATCAATCACACATGTTCTCAACATATCCTCCAAAGTCTGAATGGTCCGCTCGGCTTGACTATCTATTTGCGGGTGAAATGCTGTGCTGAGCTTGACCTGAGTACCAAGTCCCTTCTAAAACGATCTCCAAGCTGGGAGGTAAACTAAGTACCTCTATTTGATATAATGGATAAGGGAACTCCATGCAACCAAACTAACTCCCGAATGTACAACTTAGCATAATCCTCCGCTGAATTGGTAGTTTTGACCGGTAGAAAATGAGTTGCCTTAGTCAACCTATCTACAACCACCCAAATAGAGTCATACTGTCGGCGAGTACGAGAAAACCCTGTAATGAAGCCCATATTGATTTTCTCCCACTTTCAAGTAGGAATGCTAATGTCTTGAAGCACACGTCTAGGCCTTTGATGCTCGACCTTCACCTGCTAACAATCTGACACTTAGCCACAAACTCTGGTATGTCCTTCTTCATGCAATTCCACCAATAGACTTCCCGTAGGTCACGGTACATCTTGGTGGTGCCTGGAGGAATAGAATATCTGGAACCGTGAGCTCGTGTAACATCCGCTCCCTCAAGTCACCAGCATTCGATAATATCGAAGCACACCATCTCCTCCTTGGGAGAAAACTTCCACCTTCTAATTCTGAACAGCTTCCTTCAATTTACCAAAATAGGATCCTCGTTCTGTCTAGCCTTAACATTGATCACTAAAGATGATTCTGATCCATTCTGAACAATGATACCACCATCCGTCGAGTTAACAAGACAAACTCCTAGTCCTGCAAGTCGATGCATATGTTTCACTAACTCTTTTCTTTCCCTATCTACATGAGATACTCTCCATAGAAAGCCTGCTAAGAGCGTCTGCCACTACATTTGGCTTTCCCGAATGATAAAGGATGCTCATATCATAATCTTTAAGAAGCTCCAACCACCTTCTCTGACGTAGGTTTAGATCCTTCTGAGTGAACACATACTGTAGGCTTTTGTGGTCCGTAAACACATCCACATGGACCCCGTACAGATAGTGTCTCCAAATATTCAAGGAAAATACAACCGCTGCCAACTCAAGGTCGTAAGTCGGATAGTTCTTTTCATGGACTTTCAACTTCTTGGAAGCATAGGCTATAACCTTATCGTGCTGTATTAATAAAAACCAAGGACGATCCTTGAGGCGTTACAATATACCACAAACCCATCGATACCCTCAGGTAGGGTCAACACTGGTGCTGAGGTGAGTTGAGTCTTCAACTCTTGGAAGCTTTTCTCACAAGTCTTCAACCTTTGAACCTTCACTTTCTTCTGTGTCAACTTAGTCAATGGTGTTGCAATGGATGAAAACCCTTCAACAAACCTCCAGTAGTAACCAGCTAAACCTATGAAACTCCTAATACCCGGAGGACTAACAAGTCTAGGCCAATTCTTAACCGCTTTTATCTTTTGAGAGTCCACCTGTACACCCTCACTTGACACCATATGACCCAAAAATGCCACTGAGTTCAACCAAAATTAACATTTGCAAAATTTAGCATACAACTGGCGATCCTTAAGAGTCTGCAACACCACCCTCAAATGAGCGACATGTCCTCCTCGCTTCGAGAGTATATGAGAATATCATCTATGAACATAATTATGAACATATCTATATATGGCTTGAACACCCTGTTCATCAAATCCATAAAAGCTGCAGGAGCATTTATTAGTCCAAAAGACGTAACTACAAACTCATAGTGACCATACCGAATCCTTAAGGTTGTCTTCAGAATGTCATTCTCCCGAACCCTGAGCTGATGGTATCTGGATCTGAGGTCTATTTTTGTAAAAGTACTTATCACCCTGAAGTTGGTCAAACAAGTTATCAATCCTGGGGAGAGCATACCTATTCTTGATTGTGACCTTGTTCAATTGCCGGTAGTTAATGCACATATGAAGGGACCATCCTTCTTTTGGAAAAAGAGGACTGGTGCACCCCATGGGGATTTTCTAGGTCTAATGAAACCCTTGTCTAGAAGGTCCTTCAACTGCTACTTCAACTCCTTTAGCTCCGCTGGAGTCATTCTATAAGGAGGAATAGATATAGGTTGCGTTTCGTGAAGAAGGCCAATACCGAAATTGATCTCCCGCTCGGGAGAAATTCCTGATAAGTCATCTAGAAACACTTCTAGATATTCACACATTACAGGAACTAACTGAATAGTTGGGATTTTGGATGTAGCATCCTTAATCCTAACTAGGTCATACACACAATGTTATACCCCGAAAGCCTAAAAATCAGATCCGGGAGTTAAAACAAAGAAAAATTTAAAATTTGGCATCAGGCACAAAACGGATCGTGAGGTGACCTGTGTAGAGAAGCCATGAGTCGTGATGTGAGTCATGGTGTGGCCCAAAGGATGAAATCGTAGTTTGGGAAATGAGATCCCCACGGGCATGACTACGAGTCGTGGTCCGGTCCCACGACTCATTAGGTCAGTCGTGGGGAGTAATGTTTGAGTAAAGAGGAGAAGAGACAGTGGACTTAACAGGAGGACCCCACCAGTTGTGGTTAGACCCCACAATTCGTGGGATGAGTCGTGACCAAGCAGGGAAAAATTTATTTGAGAATGAGGCAGCGCACATCACGAGTGGTGACGACGAGCCATGGGCAACAGGTAACGAGTCGTTAAGTCTCCCATTAGGAGACTAGCATACTTGAGAAGTAGTGAACTTGACGGACTAATCCAAGAGTCTTCACCCTTGATGACGAGTCATTAGGTCCCTCGTTGGGACTATCTGATAGTTATTTTCTACGAATTTAGTAAGGACTTTTATGTAATTTCTAAGCTCCTAAGGCCTAAACTATGTCATTTTGAGTTATGAATAATGACCTTTAAAGGGGTTAAGTTCATTTTAGGCCATATTCATATTCATGCATGCAATAGTGATAGTCTAGAGAGGTGATCAAGGCAATCCTTCAAGGGCTTTCTTCAATTCCTTCTTGGGCATTCAAGGAAGTGTTAGAATCAGCCATAACCAGGTATGTAGGGTTATGAATGGGTGAATCATTTCATACCCATGCCCAATCCCTTTTAATTCATGAAATTTTCTATCTAAAGTCTATGTGGTTTTTACCCAATGCATAAAATTTTGATCTCTCTACATGGGCTTGATCTAATTGAGTTACTATTATTGAATTATGAATTATGGGAAAGTTTTATGTTGTTTTTCATCAAAAATCATTTTTCAAATTTTACAAATTAAAATGCTCATTTATGAAAAGTTTATGAAAGTCAAGGTTTATGATAAATGTTCATGTATGATGTATTATTCATTATGAAAATCATGTTTTCAAGTTACCCATATTTATAATTATGTTTTCCAATGAATAGAGTATTTCAAAGCATGGTAAAGTATTAGGCAATGCCCACATGTTCAAGGATGATTTATGATTTATGAAATGGATCTCATGATTTATCGATTTATGATGTTGGCTGACTAAAGGGCCCTTTATTCTTGGCTAATCATGTATTTAATGGGGATCAATGAATGATGCTATTGATTTATATACAAGCCTAATGTGCATGTTTTTGGCAGTAGTGTCTAGCACCGTGCAGCCCGGTTTAAAGGACTATGCTGGTGTCTCATAACTACGTGCTACCATAGGTTTATGTTGATACATTACAGTGTTAATTATCCCCTCTTTTGTGATATCACATAATGCACGTCCCTCTCTTGGCAAGCCAGGGGTGACTCTGCCCACTTGAGTGAGATAGTTAAGGCATCATGTAAGGCTCTATCATGATGGTGTCGGTTATGACGAGTCCTCCCATTGTTCCACATTTTTTATGCATTGTTATGTTTATGTTATTTAGCTCAAGTGATGATCTAATGAAGTTCCTCTTATGACTATGATAATGAATGGTTTACAAATGATTCGAAAACCTTGAGCCATATATTATCTTATGATATCTATGAAACAAGCATGTTGTCCTACTCTTATGATCGTTTATGAGATTTTATATATTTTTAAATGTCCGTTTTACTTACCTTGCATACTAGGTACATTCCACGTACTGACCGCATACTCTTTGCTGTATTATTTTATGATACAGGCTCCGATCTTCACATCCAGCACCGTTAGTAGTCCATCTCAGAGTTTAGCATCCAACTTCTTAGTGAGTCCTCATTCTCCGAGGACCATATGTTTAAGATGTTGATGTTTCTTTTAGTTTTCAAATTTGTCGAGTTAACTGGGGATGTTGTCCGATCAAGATACAATAGAGGCTTTCAGACTATATGTAGTGCTCAGGTGTTATGTATGTAATACATTCTACTTATCATGTTATATTATGTTTATGCTTCCACTATATTGTTATGTTAAGTATTCATCTTTAATGATATGGAGTTAGATGAATGTTCATGTCATGGTTCGACTTGAAGTCTCTCTGGGCTCCTTGTCCCATGTTACGATCCGGGTCTACGTTCGGTTGTGACAAACTTGGTATCAGAGCAATAGGTTTGAAGTGTCATAGGGTGTCTGGAAGTCGCGTTAAGTAGAGTCTTTTTCATGGGTGTGAAACGCGCCACACTTATGATGCAGAGGCTATGAGACGTTTAGGAAATGTTCCCTTCTTTCATGATCCATGTGGTGCGATAAAATGTCTCTCTATCCTTCTAATTCATGCTATTCGCGATTGCAGAATCATGGCTCCCCGAAGAATGAATGCTAGGAGGAATGGAAATAGAGACGGCCATGAGGATGGCAATGGGAATGGTCACCAGCAGGCACCACCAGTTCAGGAGTACCAGGCACCGGAGCTAGTTGCCCATGCTGAGTTTCGGGTAGCTATTTAGATGCTTGCGCAGGCCTTGACCGCTCAGGTCAATCAACAGGCAGTTGCGCATGTTTCGCAAAATGGAAATGCAGCGGCGACTCGAGTCAGGGATTTCTTGAGAATGAACCCTCCAGAGTTCCTCGGGTCAAAAGTAAATAAGGACCCGCATGAGTTCATAGATGAGATTGTGAAGATCACCCAAGTCATGGGGGTGAATGGAGTTGAGTGCATAGAGTTGGCCTCATACCAGTTGAAAGAGGTCGCACACATCTAGTTTTGCCAATGGAAATATAGGAGGACCGCCGGAGCAGGCCTGGTTACTTGGGAGGAGTTCCATGTTGCATTCTTAGATCGGTTCTTCCCTCATGAGATGAGGGAGCTAAAGGAAGATGAGTTCATAAATCTGAAGCAGGGGAGGATGACGGTACAGGAGTATGCACTTGAGTTCACTCGCTTGTCAAAGTATGCCCCAGAGTTAGTGGTTGATCAGAGGGTGCGGGTGAGCCGATTTGTTCATGGCGTGGCAGGCTATTTGGACAAAGATTGTAGGACCGCTATGCTCCACCAGGACAGATGGAGGCGACTCATACGAGGGAGAGAGAGGCCAAAAGGGCCCAGACAGATAACCATGGGTTTACCCATCAGAGATCCGACGGTGGTCACCGCCCTCAGTTTCAGCAGAGGTTATTAGACCCAGCACCATCATCAGCTAGTGTTCCTCCAGACTCAAGGGTGATCAGAGGATCAGGGCTTCAGGATTGAGGGACTAGAGGGGCATGCAGGTAGAATGCACCTTTCCAGCCTGCGGAAAGTCCGGCTAGAGTCATGCTGGGGAGTGCTTGCTCAACTTAGATATTTGCTATAGGTGTTGTAGATCCGGCTACATGCACTGAGCGTGTCCATTTTGCTAGACAGGATGATGATAGAGGCCGTGCACAAACTACCAGGTTAGTAGTAGCTCCAGCACATTCAGCTCCGCAGGGGGCATCTACTAGTGGGGGTAGCAGACAGCGCCAAAACATATTTTATGCCCTCGCCTTTCGTCAGGAGAAGGAGATTTCACCGGATGTGGTTACTAGTATGTTACGAGTGTTTCACCTTGATGCTTATGCTTTGTTAGATCTAGGGTCTACCTTGTCTTTTGTGACACCTTATATTGCTAGTAGCTTTGGAGTTAGTCCCTAAATTCTATTAGAACCATTTTCAGTTTCTACTCCCATTGGTGATTCGGTTGTAACTAGGTGGGTGCATAAAAGGTGTTCGATCACTGTATTGCATAAAATCACCTATGTAGACCTTGTAGAGTTAGCCATGACTGACTTTGATATTATTCTTGGAATAGAGGTTGTATGCATTTTATGCTTCTGTTAATTGTAGAACCCGTGCGGTGGAGTTAAGCTTTCCAGGTGAGTCAGTCTTGGAGTGGAAGAGTAGTTTGGTCGTGCCTGTAGGTCATTTTATTTCCTATCTTAAGGCTAGAAAGATTATTTCCAAGGGTTGTGTGTATCATTTGGCTAGGGTTAAGGATATTGAGCCTGAGACCCTGACTATTCAGTCAGTTTCGGTTGTTTGTGAGTACCAGAAGTATTCCTTGATAATTTTTTAGGTGTTCCTCCTGAGAGGGAAATTGATTTTGGTATTGACCTTCTTCTCGACACGCAGCCTATATCTATCCCTCCTTACAGAATGGCTCCAACCGAGCTAAAGGAGTTGAAGGAACAGTTGAAGGACCTGTTAGATAAGGGTTTCATTAGACTGAGCAAGTCTCCATGGGGTGCACCTGTCTTATTTGTTCGAAATAAAGATGGTTTCCTTTGGATGTACATTGATTATCGGCAATGAACAAACTCAACATCAAGAATAAGTATCCTCTACCCAGGATTGATGATTTACAACTTCAGGGTGCCAAGTGTTTCTCGAAGATAGATCTTAGATCCGGGTACCATCATCTTAGAGTTCGGGAGAGTGACATCCCAAAGACAGCCTTCAGGATGCGGTATGATCAATATGAGCTTGTAGTTATGTCTTTTGGACTAACGAGTGCTCCTGCAGCTTTTATGGACTTGATGAACAGGGTGTTCAAGCCATACCTGGACATGTTTGTGATTATGTTCATCGATGACATCTTGATATACTCTCGGAGCAAGGAGGAGCATGCCATCATTTGAGGGTGGTGCTACAGACCCTCAAGGATCACCAATTATATGCTAAATTCAGCAAGTGTGGGCTTTGGTTGAACTCGGTGGCATTTTTGGGCCATGTGGTATCAAGTGAGTGTATAAAGGTGGACTCTCAGAAAATAGAAGCAGTGAAGAATTAGCCCAGATCGGTGAATCCTTTAGATATTTGGAGTTTCTTGGGTTTAGCTGGCTATTATCGGAGATTTGTTGAAGGTTTCTCATCGATTGCAACACCTTAGACCAAATTGACCCAGAAGAAGGTGAAATTCCAATCGTCAGAGGCTTGTGAGAAAAGCTTTCAAGAGTTGAAGATTCAACTTATCTCATCATCGGTGTTGACCCTACCCGAGGGTACCGATGGGTTCATAGTGTATTGTGATGCTTCAAGGATCGGACTTGGGTGTTTATTGATGCAACACGGGAAAGTTATAGCATACGCCTCCAGATAGCTAAAAGTTCATGAGAAGAACTACCCGACCCATGATCTTAAATTTTCCGCAGTGGTATTCGCCTTGAAGATATGGAGACATTATTTGTATGGGGTCCACATGGATGTGTTCCCAGACCATAAGAGTTTTCAATATGTGTTTACCCGGAAGGACCTTAATCTTTGGCAAAGGAGGTGGTTGGAGTTAGTCAAGGACTACGATATGAGTGTGCTTTACCATCTGGGTAAGGCCAATGTAGTAGCAGACGCACTTAGTAGACTCTCTATGGAGAGTGTGTCCCATGTGGGTGAAGGAAAAAAAGAGCTAGTGAAGGATGTGCATCGACTCGCAAGGTTGGGAGTTAGGTTGGTTGACTCGACTGATGGCGGTGTTGTTGTTCAAAAAGGATTAGAATCATCCTTGGTGACTGTTGTAAAATCTAGACTAGATGAGGACCCGATTTTGGTAAAGTTGAAGGAAGCCATTCAAAATCAGAAGGTAGAGGTCTTCTCCAAAGGGGGAGATGGGGTGCTTCGATACTAGGGTCGCCTATGTGTTCTGGATGTTGACGATTTGAGGAGCCGGATGTTGCATGAGGCTTATAGATCCAGGTATTCTATCCATCTAGGTGCCACAAAGATGTAATGTGACTTACAGAAAATCTACTGGTGGAATGACATAAAGAAGGATATTGCAGAATTCATAGCTAAGTCTTCGATCTGTCAACAAGTAAATGTTGAGCATCAGAGACCGGGGGGGGGGGGGGGGGGAGGTGCTTTAGGACATCAGTATTCCTACTTGGAAGTGGGAAGAAATTAATATGTATTTCATCATAGGTCTACCTCGTACTCATCGACAATATGACTCCATTTGGGTTGTGGTAGACAGGTTGACCAAGGCTGCTCATTTTCTACCGGTCAGGACCACAGATTCAGTGGAGGATTATGCAAAACTAAATATCTGGGAGCTAGTTTGATTGCATGGAGTGCCCTTATCCATCATTTCAGACAGGAGAACCAATTTACCTCTTAATTTTGGAGGTCGTTTCAAAAAGGACTTGGTACTCAGGTTAAGCTCAGCAAAACATTTTACCCGGAAATGGATGGTCAAGCGAAGCGGACAATCTAGACTCTCGAGGACATATTGAGAGCATACGTAATTAACTTCAAAGGTAGCTGGGATGAGCACTTGCCTCTTATCGAGTTTTCATACAATAACAACTATCATTCCAGCATCCAGATAGCCCCATTTGAGGCTCTCTATGGGTGGAGGTGTAGATCGCCCATTGGTTGGTTTGATGTAATACCCCGGGAAGGCCTAAGAATAGACCCGAGAGGTTAACTTGAAAAGTGCTGAAAACTGGCAAAATATCACAGGACGGACCACAGAATCGCTTGTGGTATCAAACCACGAGTCATTGTATGTTGTCGCTGGTTGGGGAAATGTTGGTGGCAGTGGAGACAACAAGAGGTATGATGATCCGTTGTGGGATACTATGGGCCGTCCTTTGCAATCGTAGCTAGGGTCAGGCTGGGCAACAGTGTAAACAACAGGAGACCCAATGACCCGTTAGGAGAAGCCAAGGGTCGTTGGTTGTGGTCGTTGTTGGAGGGTAAGAATTTCCAGTGTAGGTAACGGGTTGAGACCATGACTCATTGGAAGGAACCACGAGTCGTGGTGAGGCTTGTGGTAAGTGGGTTCAAATTTTATGATGAGAAAACAATGAACAATGTAATGAGTCGTGGGTTGGAGGTACAGGTCGTCCTGTCGACCTGTTGTTTGGATCTGAGACTAGGTCATTCAGCAGTCCATTCCACGAGGGACAGACGAGTCATTGGTGGTTTCCATGACCCGTTGGTACCACTCGTGGGTTCGATCCGACCAGTTTTTAGGGTAGGTTCATTAAAGGTATTTTTGACTTTTTCACGACATAAGCCACCAAACTAAACTCTCATTTATGCATGCAAGAACTTTGAGAGGTGATTCAAGGGGATGTCAAGCTTTTCACCTCAATTCGTTCAATTTCATTCTTGGGCTTTTAAGGAGGGTTAGGAGTTGATAATCCCTAGTATGTAAGGTCTTCAATGGGGGAACTCTTCCACGCCCATGCACCTTCTCTATTAAATTACTCAAAATTTATTTAAAAACTCATGGGGTTTTATATTTGGTTGTATAAATTTTAATGATTTAATTATGGGTCTTGTGATTTTGAAACCCTATCATTATCTACTGATTTTGATAATCTTTTGAGCTCTAAATTGATATTAGTATGGCTGATCTCAAATTTCTACTCATTTAAACCCGATTATGCATGACCAAGATAAACGAATTTATGATACGTTGATCTATTGATGTTTTTGATAAGTCCAACATGTATTATGAATTAAATCATGAGTATATTATGTTATCTATTATGATCTTATAGAAATTTAAACTATATGCATGATCTACAAGTATGTATGTATTTTATTTAGCATGAATTATGTTTTGGCTGACTCACGGGCCTCAAGTCATGGCTAGTTCACATATGTTCAAGCATGTTTACGATTATCATGATTTGACTAGCCCATGAACTCATGTATGTATTATTAGGAGAACTATACATGTTTTGGGAGTAGTATCGAACACCGAGTAGGTTTGGGGATCAGGTCAAGTTTCGGATCTCATGAACTACGTGCCACCGTAGGTATGTTGGGACCCATTCATGTTTGTCCCTGGCCCAAATGGCCCTTTTCATGTGTGATCACGCCCTTCATGGATCCTACCCTTGGCACCCCCCCGACTAGGGTTACAAGTTGGGCTTCATGTGTGCTCATATGGGGTAAGTCGGTTAAGAGAATCTCCCACTGTTCCTCATGATTTACGCATGTTATGATTATGTATGTTGGCTCAAGTTATGTTAAGAGTAGTTCTTCTCTTATGATTATGACTATGTTTATGTTATGAATGTTTTAAAAACCTTAAGCCGTATAATATGTATTAATGATTTATAATACGACCATGCTGTCCTACTC
Organism: Datura wrightii; assembly: GCA_035772735.1. NCBI lineage: Eukaryota > Viridiplantae > Streptophyta > Magnoliopsida > Solanales > Solanaceae > Datura > Datura wrightii. The sequence goes on from JASDFA010000018.1 coordinate 156,220,147, forward strand.
TTATGACCATTTATGACTTTCATACATGTTTTAAATGTCCGCATTACTTACCTTGCATACTCAGTACATTCAACGTAATGACCACATACTTTCTATGTTGTATCGTCTCATGATACAGGTCCTAGTTCTCAGGCTCATCCTTACCCGTAGATAGATTCAGACTTGCTCACTACATACTTGGTGAGTCCTCATGTTTCGAGAGCTACATGTTCACACTCTATGTTATTCCTTCAGTTTCTAGATGTTGGATTAGATTGGGAGTTGTCCCATCAATCCGCCTTTCATGTTTAAAGGCTTATCAAACTAAAAAGTTGTATTCCACCGTATTGTATAAGTATTGTACTATTTTCCCTTATGTTATTTTATGATAACGTCTCTATGCTAAGTCTTACGCTCATGTGATTGAATTAGATGTATGCTCATGCCATGGGTCGACTTGGGGTCTCTCGGGGATCCTTGTCCCGTGCTACGATCGGGGTATACGTTTGGGTCATGACATTTGAGGTTGGTGAAGCAGCGATGGTAGGACCAGATTCGGTTCATGAGGCCATGGGGAAGGTTCAGTTGATAAGGGATGATGTGCTATGGATTTACAACACTATTGACGCTCAAAACTAAGAAAATAGCATGGACTTAAGTGTATTTATGTGGATATGAGGCACTTTTCCTTTGATTTCAAGATAAATGGGTGTTGGAACAATAAGCTGCAAAAGGAAGCTAAAAGTGTGCAAAAAAGGGCAAAAAGTGCAGTCCACAGTACGATCCGTAGGATGGACCTACGAGTCGTACTGAGGGCCTTGACAAGAAGCTGAAAGTTTAACCTGGAAGACTGATCCCATGAGACTTGTCATGGATCGTACCATGATGGTACGAGTCGTGGTAAGCCAGTCGTGATGAAATCCAGAAGAATTGCACAAGAGGCTAATTCTCAGTACGAGAGTACCCTACGGCTCATGAGATGAAGGTACGAGTCGTACCATACCGGTCGTGGTGAAGTTCAGATAAAGTTTAAAGTATCAGGATCAAGCCACAGGTGCAATGTACGAGTCGTAGGATGTAGGTATGATTCATACCTTGGCCAAATACTTAGCCAAAATTCAGCCAACACTTCAACCCACGAGTTGATGCCACGGTCCGTGAGAAGCCCCTACTAGTCGTAGGTGGACCCGTGACGAGGTCGGCTACAGATATGGAAAGCAGTCCTATTAGTTTAGGAAAACGATTCTTGTGTCTCTATAAATACTTTTTATATTTTATTTTTCAGCGAGGACGACAAATAGACTTAATTTTAGTAGGAAAACATTGGAGTAAGCAATTTTACATAATTGAAAGAGAGAATTGAGTTGGTTCAACCTTGTGATCAACCTTTTCTTGAACTCATATTGTTCTTGCTACGTGTTATTCAAGATTTCATGGATTAATTGAAGGAATTGTTTTTCTCACTCATCTTCGTAAGTATTGTTTTATGTTTTCAATCATGAATACAGTTCACAAACTTGCAACTATGAGAGGCTAAAACCTCCATAGCTAGGGTTGTGGGAGCCATGGTGGATTAACAAGTTAGGATTGCACAAAGTGAGTCTAAAACCAATACTAATTACTTATATTGTAGTCTCTTCATCTTTAAAGATTGTTAGCGGCGCGCAACGTTAGGAAGTGCCTGAATTCTTTACTTGCTTTGGTCGAAGAGGTAGAGATTAGGAAAAAAGAATTACAACAGAGCCTTGATCTTGATGATCTTTGTATTAAATTGAGTTGTGGTCGCAGGATAGTTATATCTGGAACTTAGTGATAACAGTTAGGTTGCAAGACTCATGAGACTTGGTCGAGTAATTGAGGATAGTCATTCAATAGGGATTGGTCGATCGTTTGAATGAACCTAAGTTATCAGTTCTATAAGTAAGTATCGGTTAAGATCACGAGTGTATACCCAAAGCTGTTATGAACCATGGGGAACACAAACCCTAGTTATCCTTTAATTATTGATTCACAAATATAATCTTGACTGCTGTTTATTTCTATTATTGATTTTTATTAGAATCCCCTCATTGTGAAGTAATTACCATACAAGTTCATCTACCGGCTGTAATCTAGATCTTTCATATTCCTTGTGAGTTCGAACCCAAATTCTAAGTTGGGTTCTTTATTGACAACGTCCGCTTCATACTTCAGTTGGAAGTGTTGTTTGAGCGTTATCAAATAGTGGCGTCGTTGCCGGAGAATACGGCTAAGACTAGGTTATTAGCTTGTACTTGACTTGTTGGTAGTTACTTTACTCTTGACATTTTCTTTTTCTTTTTTTTTCTTTTGTGACATCCCCAGGTTTTCATCTAGGGATAAACTCTCCACTCAAACACCCAAAGATGGAACACGATCAGCTGCCAACCTTAGTGGAAGGAATTGTGACTTATGATACTTTGGCAGCTGTAATAATGAATTATGGAGACAATGGGAGCCCAGAATACATAGAGACAGTTAATGCCTTAAATAGGATAGGTTCATATAGACCAAAGAAGCTAGACCTGGATTTAAAGAATCGTTCAACACCACCGGCCAAACCATCTGTGGAGGAACCACCTATCCTTGAGCAGAAGGCACTACCTCCACATCTCAAGTATGCATTCCTTGGAGAAAACAACACCTTGCTGGTTATAGTTACAACACCCTTGTCTGATGAGCAGGTGGAGGCTGTGGTCAACATATTTAAAAGATACAAGAAGGCAATTGGATGGACCGTAGCTGATATCATCGGAATCCCACCAAGCATATGCACCCATAAAATCCAGCTGGAACAAGATTCGAAGCCAAGCATAGAGCATCAGCGCCGCCTGAACCCAGCCATGTAAGAAGTGGTAAAAAAAGGAGATTATCAAGTGGCAGGATGCTGGGGTAATATATCCCATAGCTGACAGTCAATGGGTAAGTCTTGTTCGATTAGGGATTACGGTGGTTCCCAATGAAAAGAATGAGATGATACCAACACGACCAGTCACAGGATGGCGTGTATGCATGGACTACAGGAAACTCAACCACTGCACTCAGAAGGATCACTTTCCAATGCTATTCCTGGATCAGATGCTTAATAGACTGGTAGGTAGAGGATGGTACTGCTTCCTTGATGGGTATTCAGGTTACAATCAGATTACTATCGCTCTAGAAGATAAGGAGAAGACCACCTTTACTTGTCCATATGGGACCTTTGCTTTAAAGAGAATGCCCTTCAGATTGTGTAATGCTCAAACCACCTTTCAGGGTTGCATAATGTCCATATTTTCAGACATGGTAGAAGACACCATCGAAGTATTTATGGATGATTTCTCAGTTGTTGGTGAATCATTCGAGTCCTGCCTTGAGCATCTGGGCAAAGTGATAAAAAGATGTGAGGAAACCAATCTGGTCCTAAACTGGGAAAAATGTCATTTTATGGTTAAAGAGGGCATAGTGCATAAAATCTCGAGAAAGGGGATCGAGCTGGACAAGGCGAAAATTGAAGTTATCTCAGGATTGCCACCCCCTATTTCCATCAAAGGGTCAGAAGCTTTTTAGGGCATGCAGGATTCTACCAATGCTTTATCAAGGATTTTTTCAAAATAGCACAACCATTGTGAAAACTGTTGGAGAAAGAGGTAAAGTTCGTATTTGATGAGGCATGTCTAAAGGCTTTTGAGTGCCTAAAAGAAAAGCTCACCACTGCTTCTATCATCATAGCTCCAGATTGGTCTCTCCCCTTTGAGGTAATGTGTGACGTTAGTGGTGTTGATCTGGGTGCTGTCTTAGGTCAAAGGAGAGCAAAAATATTTCATCCAATCTATTACGCTAGAAAGAAACTAAACACAGCCCAAAAGAATTATACAGTCATGGAACAGGAATTCTTGGCAGTGGTATTTGCATTTGAAAAATTTTGAGCATACTTGCTCGGAACCAAGATGATTGTTCACACAGACCATACCGCAATGAGGTACTTGATGTCTAGAAAAGATGCCAAACCTAGATTAATTTGGTGGGTACTCTTTCTCCAAGAATTTTAATTTGAAGTAAAAGATAGAAAGGGAACAGAGAACCAGGTGGCAGATCATCTATCCAGACTTGAGGCCGAAGCAAAAGAGAAGATGGAGGTTGAGATCAATGATGCATTCCCAGATGAGCAGGTATTAGCTGCATCACAGGACTTGATCCCTTGGTTTGTTGAGATAGCTAACTACTTGGTTAGCGACATAATACTAGCAGATATGACCCCTCCCAGAAGAAGAAGTTCTTATTTGATGTCAGACAGTATTACTGGGATGAGCTATATTTATTTCATATTTGCGCAGATGGGATCATTCGTAGGTGTGTCCCAGAAGTGGAGATGCTGAGCATTATGGAGGCATGTCATTCATCTCCTATAGAGGGGCATCATAGTGGCACCAGAACAACACATAAAATTTTGCAATGCGGGTATTACTGGCCAACTATTCATCAAGATGCATACGACCTTTCCAAGTCATGTGATCAGTTCCAAAGGCAAGGCAATATTACCCGTAAACATGAGTTGCCATTAACCCCAATTTTAGAGGTAGAACTATTTGATGTGTGGGGCATTGACTTCATGGGCCATTCATTAGCTCGTAAGGGATGAAGTACATTTTGGTGGTTGTAGATTATGTATCAAAATGGGTGGAGGCTGTTGCATTGCCAAACAATAAAGGCAAGAGTGTTACAACGTTCCTTCGAAAGCATATCTTTTCCAAGTTTGGCACCCCCTGAGCTATAATTAGCGATGGTAGATCGTATTTCTGCAATCACCTCTTCAAAAATTTGCTGGAGAAGTACAGTGTCAAGCACAAGGTAGCCACAATTTACCACCCTCAGTCGAGTGGGTAGGTAGAAGTTTCTAATAGGGAAATCAAGACCATTCTAGCCAAGACAGTAAATACGAGCTGGACAGATTGGGCCAAAAAGCTTGATGATGCATTGTGGACTTACCGGACAACATATAAAACTCCCATTGGCTCATCACATTACCAACTGGTTTATGGTAAAGCATGCCACTTACCAGTTGAATTAGAGCATAAGGCATTGTGGGCACTGAAAAAGCTAAATATGAATTGGAATGATGCTGCCAAGCTAAGATTGAACCAGACCAATGAATTGGATGAATTTTGACTTAAGGCATATGAGAGTGCAGCCATTTATAAAGAACAAATGAAGATTTATCATGAAAAAAAGATCACAAGAAGGGATTTTAGCCCAGGCGACTTGGTATTATTGTTTAACTCAAGACTCTGACTGATACTGGGAAGTTGAAATCTAGATGGATGGGACCTTACAGAGTAGTGCAAGTGTCTCCATACGGTGCAATGGAACTTGAGAATAAAGAAGGTAAAAGGTTCAAAGTAAATGGGAAAAGAATAAAAGTGTATCTGGGAGATGAAGATGAATTGAAAAGAGTGGAGAAAATATACCTTTATGATACCTGAGAAGTCACAAAAGTGACGTCGTGCCGCGATGTTAAATTAGGCGCTGCATGGGAGGCAACCCATGAGAGGTGAAGTCTGAGTAGCCACAAGCATGTCCTTTTTCCCTTCATGCTTATATTTTATGCTTCGGGGATGAAGCTCATTTTTTTAAAAAGGAGGGGTGTACTTGTATTTTTGGGATATTTTTGTTTATCTGAGGGTTTTTCTTGCCGTGTTTCTTTTCCCTCAAGCATGCTATCTAGTAGAACCGACATGTGTTAGGATTTTTGTTTTTAGTTGTGATTTTTGTTTGATTAGAAAGTAGCTTAGGAATACTCAGCCAATGGATATGCACTAGTTTTGTTGTTTTTTAAAAATTGACCCTGTTTACAAATTTTTGCTATGTATTTGTGACAACAATGCATGATTTCTGTGGATCATTTTATGTCATTTAGTTATTAATAGTGCTAGTCTTGTTAATCCATGTATGAATCAGACAGGTAAAATAAAAATAGTTCATGTACCATGTGTGAGTAAGGTCTTAGTATTTGCGGTATGTTGTTGAAGATCTAGAACTTGCCTAGTTTGTCTCTGCATAGGTTAAGGATGGTTGGTTAGGAGATGATCATAGGCCATTTTGTTAGCTCACTTTTAACCTATATTGCCCAACCAAAATTTCATGAATCCCTTGATCCCAAGTTTGAGCCTTAATAGACCATATTTCTTTGATTTACTTGTTAACCGTACCCATTTGTTTATAATGAACCTGTTTGGCCCTGGTCCTTCCTTGGATATTGTGAACCTCAACATAAGCAAAATGCTTAAGCTGAGGGTGGCTTGAGTAGGGGTACATAAATAGTGGGAGCGGGAGAAAAGGAAAGAAAAGAAAAAAGAAAAGAAAAAAATGATGAAAAGTAAGGTGTGGTGAGGTGAAAAAGTAAAAAGCTAAAAATTTGAGAATATTGAGAAAAAAGAAAAATTCAAAATAGCTTGAAATTGTTGAAAAATGTGAAAAATTACCTCACCCATGCAAATATTTTTAAAATGGGAAAAAGGGAAGAATAGAAGACACAAAGAATGAAGGGTGAAATAGGAGAATCGTGTAGCCAATGGATGTAGTTCCAAGGAAGGGATAGTCACTCATAAAATCTTCCATCTTAATCATGTCCAGCCCTAAGCCTATATTAAAAGCCATATCAAGTCCTATAGTGATCTTAATTTGACCATCTAACAAATCAAAGTAGAGAAAATAAGGGCAAGCCTATGGTATCTGAGGCATAATACTTGCAGTTCTTTGAGAGAGTGAGTGCTTCATTTGCCTAGTCCTATGTTTTATTTGATACTTCATACTAGAGTGGGGACTTCACTTTTTCTGAGGGTACATGGATTATATTTTCTTTAACCATTGGTCTGTGTGAAACACATAGGTGATGACTTGATTCCTTGTTGATAGCTAGATGACATGTCTTGATCCGTAAATATGATGTTTTGATGTTGCTTGCAATACATTAGCTAATGATATTTTAGGAGGAAGGGTCAATAGAGTTGTATATAGAGTGCATATATTTGTTTGAGTTTTGGCTATAGTATCTTAAGTTTATTTTCTAGTTGAGCGTCGTGTTTAGTTTTTCTTTTTCTTTGCCCGAGGACATGAAAAAGTCTTAAGTTGAGGGTGTTGATGTGCTGTGGATTTACAGAACTATTGACGCTCAAAAATAAGAAAATAGCATGGAATTAGGTGTATTTATGTGGATATGAGGCACTTTTCTTTTGATTTCAGGATAAATGGGTATTGGAATAATAAATTACAAAAGGAAGCTAAAAGTGTGCAAAAAAGGGCAAAAAGTGCAGTCCACAGTACGATCCATAGGATGGACCTATGAGTCGTACTGAGGGCCTTGACAAGAAGCTGAAAGTTTAACCTAGAAGACTGATCCCATGACACTTGTCATGGATCGTACCATGATAGTACGAGTCGTGGTAAGCCAGTAGTGATGAAATCCAGAAGAATTGCACAGTAGGCTGATTCGCAGTATGAGAGTACCCTACGACCCGTGAGATGAAGGTATGAATCATACCATACCGGTCGTGGTGAAGTTCAGATAAAGTTTAAAGTATCAGGATCAAGCCACGGGTGCAATGTACGAGTCGTAGGATGTAGGTAAGATTCATACCTTGGCCTAATACTTATCCAAAATTCAGCCAACACTTCAAGCCACGAGTTGATGCCATGGTCCGTGAGAAGCCCCTACGAGTCGTAGGTGGACCCATGACGAGGTCGGCTACAGATATGGAAAGCAGTCCTGTTAGTTTAGGAAAAGTATTCTTGTGTCTCTATAAATACTTTTTATATTTTATCTTTTAGCGAGGACGATGAATAGACTTAATTTTAGTAGGAAAATATTGTAGTAAGCAATTTTGCATCATTGAAAGAGAGAATTGAGTTGGTCTACCTTGTGATCAACCGTTTCTTGAACTCATATTGTTCTTGCTACTTGTTATTCAAGATTTCGTGGATTAATAGAAGAAATTGTTTTTCTCACTCATCTTTGTAAGTATTGTTTTATGTTTTCAATCATGAATACAATTCACAACCTTCCAACTATGAGAGGCTAACACCTCCATAGCTAGGGTTGTGGGAACCATGGTGGATTAACAAGTTAAGGTTGCACAAAGTGAGTCAAAAACAAATACTAATTACTTATATTGTAGTCTCTTCATCTTTAATGATTCTTAGCAGTGCGCAACATTAGGAAGTGCCTGAATTCTTTACTTGCTTTGGTCGAAGAGGTAGAGATTAGGAAAAGAGAATTACAACAGAGCCTTGATCTTGATGATCATTGTATTAACTTGAGCTATGGTTGCAGGATAGTTATATCTGGAACTTAGTGATAACCGTTAGGTTGCAAGACTCATGAGACTTGGTCGAGTAATTGAGGATAGTCATTCAATAGAGATTGGTTGATTATTTGAATGAACCTAAATTATCAGTTCTATAAGTAAGTATCGGTAAAGATCACGAGTGTATACCCAAAGCTGTTATGAACCATGGGGAACACAAACCCTAGTTATCCTTTAATTATTGATTCACAAATATAATCTTGACTGTTGTTTATTTCTATTATTGATTTTTATTAGAATCCCCCCATTGTGAATTAATTACCATACAAGTTCATCTACCGACTGTAATCTAGATCTTCCATATTCCATGTGTGTTCGACCCCAACCTCTAATTGGGTTCTTTATTGACAACGTCCGCTTCATACGTCAGTTGGAAGTGTGGTTTGAGCGTTATCAAGGGATAGGTTGAAAACTACTCAGAGCTACCAAAAGTCCTATGCTGATGTCAGAAGGAGAGAATTAGAATTTGAAGTTGAGGATTGGGTGTTTCCTAAAGTATCTCCCATGAAGGGGGTGTTGCGGTTTGGAAAGAAAGGAAACCTCATCCCCCATTATGTTGGCCCCTATCGAATTATGAAATAGGTTGGTAAGGTAGCATAAGAATTGGAGTTTCCCTCAAAATTAGCGTCTGTGCATCCCGTCTTTCATGTATCGCTCCTAAGGAAGTGTTTGGGTGATCCAACTCTAGTTTTCCCGGTGGACAGTGTTGGTGTGAAAGACAACCTTACTTATGAGGAGGTTCCGGTAGAAATACTGGATCATCAGGTTCGAAGGCTAAGGAACAAGGAGGTAGCTTCAGTCAAGCTTTTATGAAAGAATCAGCATGTTGAAGGAGCTTCGTAGGATGCAAAAGCGGATATGATGGCTAAATACCCACATCTATTCTCTACCCAGCTCAGTTCCAGCTTGAGGAATCACTTTTGCTCTCAAGCCCTATTTAGTTTTCATTTTTAGTTCATGTGCCCAAGTTTCTTTTATATATGTGGATGTATGTATGATTCGTGAATTCAGTTCAGCTATGTAGTTTGAATCGAAGATAGTCATTCCGTTAGTTTTCGGCTTAAATTATTAGTATTTGAATATGATTGCATTTCTCTGCTTTTCTATATGTTTTCCAATAGTCGAGGATGAATGTTCCCAAGGGGAAGATATTGTTATACCCCGGAAGTCCAAAGATTAGACCCGAGAGTTGAAACGGAGAAAAACTTAAAATCTAGCATCAAGCGCAGAATAGGTCATGAGGTGACCCGTGAAGAGAAGCCACGAGTCGTGATGTGACTCGTGGTGTGGCCCAAAGGATGAAATAAAATTTTGGGAAATGAGATCCCCACGGGCGTGACAATGAGTCGTGGTCTGGCCCCACGGCTCGTTAGGTCAGTCGCATGGAGTGGTGCTTCAGTAAAAGAGGAGAAAAGACAAAGTGGATTTAACGAGAGGACCCCACGAGTTGTTCTTAGACCCCATGATTCGTGGGATGAGTCGTGACCAAGTAGGGAAAAATTTGTTTGAGGATGAGGAAGTGCACATCATGACTGGTGACCACGAGCCGTGGTCACCAGGTAACAAGTCGTTAAGTCTCCCATTAGGAGCCCAGCAGATTTGGGAAGTAGTGAACTTGACGGACTAAGCCACGAGTCGTGATCCTTGATGACGAGTTGTTAGCTCCCTCATTGGAACCATCTAAAAGTTATTTTTGGTGAATTTAGTAAGGGCTTTTCTATAATTTCTAAGCTCCTAAGGCCTAAACTACGTCATTTTGAGTTATGAATAATGACCTTTAAAGGGGTTAAGTTCATTTTAGGCCATTTTCATATTCATGCAATCAAGAGTGATAGTCTAGAGAGGTGATCAAGGCAATCCTTCAAGGTCTTTCTTCGAGTCCTTCATGGGCATTCAAGGAACTGTTAGAATTAGCCATAACCAGGTGTGTAGGGTTATGAATGGGTGAATCCTTTCACACCCATGCCCATTTCCTTTCATTTCATGAAATTTCCTATCTAAATTTTATGGGGTTTTTACCCAATGCATGAAATTTTGATCTCCCTACATGGGATTGATCAAATTGAGTTACTATTATTGAACGAAGAATTATGGACAAGTTTTATGTTGTTTTACATTAAAAATCTTGTTTCAAGTTTTACAAATTAAAATGCCCATTTATGAAAAGTTCACGAAAGTCAAGGTTTTTGATGAATGTTCATGTTGATGTATTATTGATTATGAAAATCATATTTTCAAGTTACCCATGTTTATAATCATGTTTTCCAATGAATTGAGTATTTTAAAACATGGTAAAGTATTGGGCAATGCCCACGTGTACAAGGAGGATTTACGATTTATGAAATGGATCTCATGATTTATCGATTTATGATGTTGGCCGACTAAAGGGCCCTTGATTTTTGGCTAATCATGTATTTAATGGGGATCAATGATGATAATGTTTATTTGGCCATGAATCTTAATGAATGATGTTATTGATTTACATACAAGACTAATGTACATTTTTTTGGGAGTAGTGTCTAGCACCGAGCAGCCCGACATTCAAAGGAGTACGCCGGTGTCTCATAACTACGTGCTACCATAGGTTTATGCTGATACATTACAATGTTAATGATCCCATCTTTCGTGATATCACATAATGCACGTCCCTCACCTGGTAAGCCAGGGGTGACTCTACCCACTTGAGTGAGATAGTTAAGGCATCATGTAAGGCTCTATCATGATGGTGTCAGTTATGACGAGTCCTCCCATTGTTCCACATATTTTATGCATTGTTATGTTTATGTTATTTAGCTCAAGTGATGATCTAATGAAGTTCCTCTTATGAATGGTTTACAAATGATTTGAAAACCTTGAGCCTTATATTATCTTATGATATCTATGATACAAGCATGTTTTCCCACTCTTATGATCGTTTATGAGCTTTTATGTATTTTGAAATTTTCGTTTTACTTACCTTGCATACTAGGTACATTCCACGTACTGACCGCATACTCTATGCTGTATCGTTTTATGATACAGGCTCCGATATTCAGATCCCGCACCGTCAGTAGTCCATCTCAGAGTTTAGCATCCAGCTTCTTTGTGAGTCCTCATTCTCCAAGGACGATATGTTTAAGATGTTGATGTTTTTTTTAGTTTTCAGTTTTGCCGGGTTAGTTGGGGATTTTGTCCCATCAACCCATTTGATACGATAGAGGCTTTCAGACTATATGTAGTACTAAGCTGTTATGTATGTAGTATGTTCCGCTTATCATGTTATGTTATGTTTATGCTTCCTGTATATTCTTATGTTAAGTATTCCTCTTTAATGATATGGAGTTAGATTAATGTTCATGCCATGGGTCGACTTGGAGTCTCTCGGGGCTCCTTGTCCCGTGTTACAGTCAGGGTCTACATTCGGATCGTGACACACAACCCTTAAAAATCATCTTTATGGACTTAAGGTAGGAAATGAATCGACCTACAGGAACAACTAAACTATCCTTCCACTCTAGGACTGGCTCACTCGGAAATCGGAACTCTACTGCATGGGTTCTACAATTTACTGAGGCATAACATGCATGTAGCCAATCCATGCCAAAGATAACATCAAAATCTGTCATGGCTAGCTCTAATAAATCTACTGAGGTTATTTTATGAAGAACTGCGACAGGGAAATTTCTATATACCCGTCGGGCTATAACTGAATCACCAACTGGAGTAGAGACTGAGAAGGGTTTCGATAGGATTTCGGGACTAACTCCGAAACTACTAGCAACATAGGAAACCACAAAAGATAGGGTAGCCCCTGGATCTAACAATGCATATACATCAAGGTGGGATATTCGTAACGTACCGATGACCATATCTGGTGAAGTCTCCTGCTCCTGTCGGGATGTAAGGGCATAAAACCTGCTCTGGCACTGGCCATGACCTGCACTGGTGGATGCACCCTATTGGGCTGGGGCTGCTGCTGAACTGGTCACCTGAGAACGGCCTTTCCTACCACCCTATCTAGTCAAGGGACACTCCCGGTGCATGTGGCCGGATCTACCACATCCAAAACAGTTATTTGATCCCATCAAGCACTTTTCTATATGATTCTTGCCACACTTCCCACAGGCCAGAAAGGTACGCTCTGTATGCATGCTCCTATGGCCCCTCGAACAGAGGCTCTACTCCTCTGATCACCTCGTGGTCTGGATGGTGCACTAGATGATGATGGCGCTGGAGCTAACAACCTCTGTTGAGACTGCTGGCGATGTCCGGCGCCAATCACTGCTGAGAGAAACCATAATTGTCTATCCTGGCCCTCGTGGCCTCTCTCTCTCAGGTGTACCGCCTCTATCTGCTGGGCATATAAAACCAATCAAGGAAAATCAATATCCTGATAAAGCATAGTGGTCCTAAAATCCTTGTCCAGGTAGTCCGCTACTCCGTGTACAAACTTGCTCACCTGAGCTCTCTGATCAGCCACTAGCTTTGGTGCGTACTTGGAAAAACGAGTGAACTCCAAAGCATACTCCTAGACTATCATGTTACCCTTATTTAGGTTCACAAATTCAACTGCCTTAATCTCCCTCATCTCACGAGGAAAGAATCGATCCAGAAATGCGTTATGGAACTCATCCCAACCAATGGGCCCTGCTCCAGCTGTCCTGCTATCCTTCCATTGCTTGAACCAAATGTGCGCAACCCCTTTCAACTGATACGAGGCTAGATCTGCGCACTCCTCCCCCGTTATCCCTATGATGTGGGTGATCTTTAGAACCTCATCAATAAACTCATGTGGATCCTCATCCACCTTTGACCCAAGGAACTCCGGAGGGTTCATCCTCACCAAATCTTTGACTCTCGCTGCCGTCGCATTCCCATTCTGAGGGACATGTGCTACCGCCTATTGGTTGACCTAGGCGGTCAAAGCTTGAGCTAGCATATATATGGATGCCCTGAACTCGGACCTTCTCGGGTACATGATCCTCGGGGGCTCATGGGGCTTGCTGGTGCCCATCCCCATTGCCATTCTCGTGGCCATTTTTATTTCCGTTTCTTCTTTTCTTAACTCGACGAGGGGGCATAATTCTGCAAACATGTATAACATGAGTTAGAAGGATAGAGATACTTCATCGCATGACATAGATCATGAAAGAAGGGAACATTTCCTAAAACATCTCATAGCCTCTTCGTCATAAGTGTGGTGCGCTTCACACCCATGAAAAAGACTCTACTTAAGGCGGCTTTTAAACACCCCAGGACACTTCAAAAACTAATGCTCTAATACAAAGTTTGTCACGACCAGAACATAGGCCCGAATCGAGATACGGAACAAAGAACCCCGAGAGGCTCCAAGTCGACCCATGGTATAAATATGATATCTAAAACTCAACATAAATAAGTAAAATTCTAACATATATAATAGCGGAAGTCTGCATACATATCAAGCTAATACTGAAACAAAAATGACTAGTTGATTTCTACATAATGTCCGAATAGCCTCTAACATAACTGATGAGATGATGGGATAGCATCCCCAACTAGCTCGACAAAAGTCTATAACTGAAAGAGCAGAACTATAGATAACTAAATGTCCTCGAAGGATGAGGACTCACCAATACTGGCTGACAGATGCGAACTCTGAGAATTGGCTAATGGCGGGCTAAACCTGAATGTCAGAGCCTATATCATAAAATGATACAACATAGAGTATGTGGTCAGTACTTGGAATGTACTAAGTATGCAAGGTAAGTAAAAATGCACAGTTAAAATGCATAAGAGTTCATAAGAGTAGGACAGTATGATCATAAAGTAAATATCATAATGTAAACATAAGGGCTCAAGGTTTTTAAACCATCTATAAACCAATCATAATCATAGTCAGAAGAGAAAACTTTATAAAACATAACTTGAGCCAAGGTTGTCATAACCATGCATAAATCATGAGGAATAATAGGAGGACTCATCCGAACCGATACCAAAATAATAGAGCTTACATGATGCCCCAACTATCTTGCTCGAGTGGGCAGAGCCATCCCAGGCTTGCCAAGAAAAGGATGTGCATATGTGATATCACGGGGATCCAATAATATTAATATGTATATATATACCTACGGTGGCACGTAGTTCTGAGACCACAGGATTTACCTGAATGTCGGATCTACTCAATGCTAAACACTACTCCCAAAAACATGCACATGAGGCTCATATCATATCATAAATCATTCATGGCATTTATGTCCAATTATAACATAACATACTTGATCATACTTGAAATACAAGATTTTCCATGAATAAGGGCCCATGAGGTGGCCAAGAGTCATAAATTCATAAGTCATGAAATCCGTGCATTCTTGTAAGACATGTATACACTTGATTCATAAATCCATGATGAATGATTGAAGAGAATTCATAACATAAATCGTATAATCATAATTTAGACTTGATAGGATCATAGCTTGACTCTTCATGAAGCATTCATAGTTGGCATAATTCAATTAAATTTGAAATCATAGATTTATAATAAAAAATAGTTATAAAATCCTCCCATAGATCATAAAACATGATTTGATACAAGAAGTGAATTGACCCATAGATAGTTCATAGAGAAACTCACAAGAATTGGGATAAACCCTATAGATTATGAAACTTGAATCTAGAATTGAATTTTATGGAATTGAGAAGAATTTAGAGCATGAGAGTGAAAGTAACTCTCATTGATAGCCTCACATACCTGGGTAAGTTGATCTTATACTCTTCCTTGAATGCCCAAAGGAAATTGAAGAAGAATTGATAGATTTAAGCCTTGATCACCCTTTGTACCCTTCTAGTTTTGCATACATGGAGAGGATAGAATGAGCTAAACCCTCTTAAAACAATCCTAACTGAGCTTTATGGAAAAGTCCTTAATTAATTCGCAGGAAAAAAATACACTGCCAGTCCCAATGAGGGACTGGATGATACATGGCTTGAGGGACTAGTCATTGCCTGCCTATCATTTCCATCACTGGTATTCCTCCTTTCTACTAGTCACCACGAGGGACACCATGATTCATGGTGTACCTTATGACTCGTGGTGATAAATCACTAGGAACACTGCCAAAAAAACTTCAACCTTTAAGCCAACCACTCACCACGAGTGACTCAACGACTCATAGTCTCTCCCGTGGTCAACCCCTTGACCAAAATTCCAACCAAGTCCACCCTCCTCCACACAAGTCACTTAACGACTCGTGGTGCACCTCACTGGTCACTGGATGAGTCGTCCTGTGATTCAGTGTAGAAAATTCTATTTTCTCAATTACAACTCTCGAGTATGATCTTAGAGCTTTCGAGGTATTATGGTAGTTTACCAACTCAATTGGCTCTTAAGCATGAGTTATTGCTTTGTTTTCACAGAATCTAGAAATGTTTCATGCCTTTTCTCTTCCTTTATGCAGGCATTTGATTGAAAATTAGAAGATAAAGGGAATGAACTGAAAGCATTCTGCCGGAAGACAAACAAGGACATGCGTGCCACACAATTGCATCTGCGTTTAGCAGGTGCCATGCAGAAGAATCAGGAGATTTGTTGAACCAAACCTGCGAGCCATAGTTGGCATCTACGAACCGCATATCCCTCCGTAGATGGCATGAAAAGACCACTGCTTAGGCCTGAAAGTGGATATGCGAGCTACACAATTGTACCTGCAAAACCCTTGTGCCAAACAAGTGACCCACGTCATTATGGAAGGGCAAAATTATCCAGAAAGGCACAAGTGTACTTGAGAAGTGTTCAAGGGTATTTTTGGATAGTTGTGCATATAAGATATGCTAATTTTTATCCCAAATGTACATATCATGATATCATACAAGAGATTACACTAGAGAGATTACTTTCTTATTCACTTTCATTGGGTGAAAGCCTCCATTGTTGCAGGCCTTGAGCTGAGAATTCAATTTACTGATGATGAATGGAATTGAGTTATTTTCCCTCCGTGTAATTTCTCTTTCCTCAACTATGAGTAGCTAAATTCCCTTCTAGGGTGTGTGTGGATAATAAGTGATTAGACCCAAGTGGTTATTGACTAATTGATGTTAGATTTAAGTAGAAAGCATGAATCTGTTGAATTCTTCAAGTTTAATTTAATAGTTGATGGTTGCAAATATTAAATGACCTCTCTAACTTCACTTTTTCTTGAGAAAGGAAATTGAAGTTGGGTAAGACTTCAATGCTGAGGAATTGGAGTTTGATTCATGGGTTGGAGCTAGAAATAGTCCATACCAAAGTAAAATTTCATTAAAGGGTTAGTGGTAGAGATAGTCTACACCCTTCCTTAAGCATTGTTTGGTTGATTTGGTGATTTGGCTTTGGGGATTGAGAAAACCAAGATAAACACACTCTTTTAATTGAGAAACATGGAGTGTAGCTCAAGACCAGGGCTATCCATGTACTAATTAAATCTAAAGCTCTTAGCCAATACATACCAAGTTGAAGCCCCATCAAATGCACACCCCTAGTTTCTCCTTTTGATTGGAAAAATTGTTTTCCCCTTGCTAGATTTTACATTTTGAATTGACACATGTTGCACCTTTTCCCCCCAACATTTATTTTATGTTCATACTTGATGCATGACTCTTGTGAATTGATTTATGACACTT
Source organism: Datura wrightii (assembly GCA_035772735.1). Lineage (NCBI taxonomy): Eukaryota > Viridiplantae > Streptophyta > Magnoliopsida > Solanales > Solanaceae > Datura > Datura wrightii. Next base: position 156,237,102 of record JASDFA010000018.1, read on the forward strand.
AATGAATCCAATCTTCAACCTTTCTGGGAATCGATCCCGACACTCGTTGGGTTTTCCACTACCTCAACCACCTTTTTAATCGGAAAAGTGTTTTTGGACGTTATCAGAGTCTATTAACCTACATATAATAATATGAGCTAAATGTGGAGTTCAATTTGTCACACTCCGAGCTAGGGCCTAGGCATGGCCGAAACCCGATGCCATTATTGGTCCAGATGAACCACATAACATGGTGTTCATCAAGAGCATACATCTAACATATGCATAAGAATCATTAGACTCAATCATTAAAAATTAGAAAAAAATCAATTTATAAAAAGGACTTTCCAAGTTTACATAAAAATGAACCATAAGAATCTATGAAGCCCCTATAATAAATGGAATAACCATTTTGACCGGGACAAAGAACCCGACATACCTTATATTCAAAAACTAATAAAGCTGCGTGAAGTGACAACGCCCAAAACAAGTGTGGATCAACAATAGATAAATAAGAGAATCCTAGAATATAGCTCGATCGTCGGTATGACTACCTAAATATGCATTATAAAATAATGCAGCACTCCTGACAAAATAGATGTATGTACATAGGATTGTACTATATAAAACGGCTGAATGGAACATAATATAAGTAATAATAGATAGGGCAACCAATAGTGGAGACATGATATGTAGGAAGTCAATAGGCTGAATTTTGTTTTAAAAATCAAATTTTATATCACCATTCATTACTTCATTATGGAAAGTTGTTAACTTAATCGACATAAATCACCATGTAAACATGGAGTATGATCTCAGCCTGATCAGCTAAGATATCTCACACCTTACTGGGGTTTGCAATATACATATCATAGTGCTAGAAAAGATCCATAACAGCCCTTACCAGGGGCATATAGGAGTCGCCCGAACAAAAGAAAATGATCCATCATCCTACGTTGGCATACGTAGTTTTAGGAATGAAGCCTTTTTGGTTAACAATATTGCTTCCCTTTTTATTTCACAGAGAGATTCACTTGAAAACTATTTAAGTAATCAAACTTATCATCATAAGTCATCATCGTATAATCAAAAGGCCTTTAATTCATAAGGGTCATCATTGTATCATGATCATAGTTCATCCATGTCATAAGACCATGAAATTTGTAAATCATCATGTTGTAATTATTTTTTATAAACATCATTGAAACTTCTCTTTTAGAGGAAAAATCATAGTTTATAAAGTCATTAAAACTACTTTTGTAGAGGAACATCATAGTTCATAAAATTATTGAAACTTCACTTTTAGAGGAAAACTTATAGTCTGCAAGTTGACACTTTTTACAAGAGGACTCATAGAACTCATAGAGAGATCAAGAAAGATCTTAGACATATGTAGGAACTCATGGAGTGATTAAGAATTATCATAAAATATATATAGGAACTTATAGGGTTTTGGAAAAAATTCATCATATACATAATGTTCTTGACCTAAATCCTAACTCCTTAATAAGAAGAAGGATTTCATAAGTAAATCTTTAATATGAATCATCAAACTTCGACTTTGAAGGAATTTTTTATCTTTCATGCTTTTGTAATTTGATGTAGAAAATCATAAAAATTCTTTGGAAAAGAGGTACCATAAAGGATGAGCAATATAATAGTAAATTCTTGGATTTCATAAGAGTCTATAAGATCAAGGAATAAGTTTTTCATCATAACTCTAACTCATACATAGAGGAAAAACTCATAGACATGAACAACGTACCATGAGGAAGATCAATGAGGTTCCCATACATAGAGATAACCTTCTATACCTTATAATTGGCCTCAAAATTATCACCATGAAGCAACAATCCTTTTATCACATAAACTACAACTATTATATAGATAGAAACTACAATCAATAGCTTAATGACGAAATTCAAGTCATAGAGGCATTACATCGAACACCCGGAGGGCATAGGAAATTCGATCCTCTTATGGGTGGGGTGTAGTAACACCGCCTCTTTATATAGCCCCTGAAGAGAAAGCATATCCATTATACTTCCAACAAAAACTACCACATCCATCCTCAACACCAAAGAAGTTCCATAAATCTAACCCTAGCTCATCACATGAACTCATAGCTTCCTAGCACCTCTCATGAGTCCTAACCTTAGAACATACCTAAGGAGTAGAAAAAAATACTCATTTATGGTTTTAAGGGAGTTACTTAACTTGGAGGAAGGAGGAGTGCTTAAGATTTCAAGTATTAAAACTCAAAAGTTTTTCTTGATCTCGCTAGAGATTGGAAGATGATTTTGGTGTTAGATTCATAAAGAATTTCATGGATTTATGTTGTCATATGATGGAGAATACTTACCTAGTCTTAGGAAGGTTAAAGCGTAACTCTTGAAATTGACAGGGTTGATTTGGAGATGGATATATATATATAAAGAACATTTAAGACAACTTTTAAAATCCCCGGAACCCCCAAGTGATGCCCCAAGTGACAGGCAGTCAGTCACCCGATGGACCATCAACTTGCCCTTCACTTTAGGGTGGAATTTTGCGGTTTCTAGTTAAGAGTGGTGGACCAACTTGACGGGCCATTGGGTGGGTTGACGGACTATCACTCTTCCCGTCACACCTGACAGTGCTCCACTAAACTGCTCATAACTTTTTAGTCTGAACTCTGGTTGATGCAAGGTTAGATGTGTTGGAAATAGGACTCAAAGGGCTTCAATTTGATGTGTTGAATTACCCAAAATAACTTTGTAACTTAGATTTTATAATCACTTGAAGTTGACCCTTGTAAGAATTTATACGAAAACTCAATTAGTAAGAAAGCTCTCAACTTAACTTTGTGCTAGAGGTTCCTTATGACCTTAATTCACATCCAATGCACTCTCCACACTTAATAATTGATCTTAACACTTAGTGTATCTAAATTTCACCCTTCCAAACACTTGAAGGTCGTGGACTAAGGTCAGGAACTTCCATTATACGGTCCGTAGTTTTACCCATTCATACAAAAGTCACAAAAATCAATATTTTCAATTCCTAACCAACTCTAAACTTCCTTAATACATTATAACTCATGATTTTACTCCTCTAAGAACTTAATATTCATCAAAATAATTTCAGTCGATTTCACCCACATACATAGAACAGTTTAAATGTTAGTAAGATGGTACTGGGTGTTTTAATATCTCCCCCTTAGGATCATTCTCCTCGAATGATGGTTATGGGAACTAGCATATTCTACCTCTATAATTTCTCAAAAATTTCAATAGAGTTTTCTTTGTAAATAGTGTTATCCCAAATTCTCAAACTTGTGCCAGCTAACCAGAAACATTATCGTAAGCCTCACGGAGCATCCCATAATGCTTAACATTAAATAATATATAAGTAACATACAAATGGATCCTCTTGGCCTATTTTAAAGAATCAAGAAGGAAATTCTCCTTAAAACTTACCTGTACCTTCATTCATCATTGTAGACATCATCATCGTACGGAGTTTCATCCCATTCTCAGAAAGAAATCGTAGGGATGAGTCATATGGTGCATTTAAGGTGAGAATAGAAGTTCCATAATAGGGTTCTCTCGAACATTGAGATAATAGCATAATACATGAGTTTATGGATCACAAGTAGCATAATATGGGTCTTGAGTTTGTGGGATTGATTTCACCCAAGTACACGCAAGTGCATTGTTACACCCCGAATGTTTTTAGATCAGATTCCAGGTTTCAAGGAAGAATTCAGTCAGGAGATGGGAAATTTTTTTTCTTAGAACGAGTAGGGGGACGACTCGTTAGGAGGCCCCATGAGTCGTGGTCAAACTCGTGGGGAGAAGTCAAGATGAAATACTGGAGCAGTGGCCATGGATGGCCCAACGAGTCATTAGGTGACACAATGACTCGTTAGGTTGGTTGTTAGGTGAAGCTGGGACTTTTTGGTGTGGTTCTGAAGTAGGGAAGGCAACGAAGGAGGGATGAGTCTCACATACGCGACGACTCCTCAATTTACCCATGGGAAAAGAAGAGCATAAAATGGGAATTTAACCAGTGTACTTAATGGCTCGACCCCACGAGTCGTGGCCCATCCCCACGACCTGTGGAGTCTCTTGTGGGGACTGGCAGGGTGACTTTTGCTTGCATTTTTACAGGGGCATTTTCATAAAGTCCTATGCTTTTGACTTCTAAACTATGTCTTTTTGAGTGCTATGTGGGACATTTTTAAGGGGATATCTAGCCTAATCCCTTATTCTTCACGAAACAACTTCCCGAAACCTTCTTCCTCTCCCTCCCAAGGCTCAAGGAATTTCAAGAGATTTTTTTCAAAGGCTTCAAGGTCAGGTGCACGCAGGGAAATTCTTTGAAGCAGGTATGCGAGTCTTTCAACAAGAATAATCTTCCATCCTTATGCCCCAAAATATTTTTATCAAAAATCCCAATTTCGATTATCCTAGAAGAGCATGACCTAGGGTTTTTAAATTGATGGCGAATTCTTTTATAATTCTCTAAATTCCAAGATCCATTGTGATTATGAGTTAATTATGATGTAAAATAATTGGGTTACCTTGAAATACGTGATGGGTGATGAAAAATGTGGGGTTATAGAATGTTCTTCTTATAGGGCTTGAATTGTGTATAAGGTTTTATTATTGCTCATTCAATTATTAAATTCTTGTATCCATGTTTAATATGTGAAGATTGTATGATTATCCCTAAGGACTTGAATGTTTCATTGGTAGACATGATGAGAATAAATTAGAGTTCATGGGCTTGAATAATTGAGAGTAAAAATATGCATGCCTTTTATGTTTTTAATGGAAGTGATTGGGTATGAGGTAAATATTGTAATGACCTAATTAATGCATCTTTCTCATTAATTGGAGTAAAATCTCGGAGTAGGTCTTATGAAATGATAATGTGTGTTTCTCCCATGATTTTGTGATAAATGTATATGTTGTAAGTTAAGAATTAGGCTACCGTAAATCAAGAATACAATAATTTATGTATGCATGCTAAGGTATGAATCAGATATATGGATCATGAATGACCCTATGGTATATGTTGAATGGTATGAAGACGGAACTTAATGTGGTGGAGGTACAATTGCTTAAAGTGAATCTATTGATACTCTCTAAATGTAAGATGTTTGAAGAAATATCGATGTGACTCTATCATGGCATGAAATATGATGATAAAGAATGAGATTGATATTTTCAGAATGTTGGGATTGTTGTTAGTAAAAAGTAGCCCCGATCCTTCCGAAATGAATGTTGTATGATGAAAGCAGTGTATGTTTATGTTTTTGACTAGTTGTAGTAGCATGGATCAAATAGATGATGACAGATCAATACTCCTCATGCTCTAACACAGTCGGGATCCTTCATAATAGAGAGAGGCTCCCTAGCTCAGTTGGGATCCTCCATAGTAGAGAGAGACTCCCTAGCTCAGTCGAGATCCTCCATAGTAGAGAGAGATACCCTAGCTTAGTTGAGAGAGACTCCCTAGCAGAGAGAGACTCCCTAGCTCAGTCGGGACCCTCCATAGTAGAGAGTGACTCCCTTATTTAGTCAGGTTCCTCCATAGTAGAGAGTGACACCTTAGTTCAGTTGGGGCTTCCTATAGTAGAGGATGACTCCCTAAATGATGATGTCAGCATAACTCAGTTCTGTATGATCCAGATTTCATATTGTAACGTGCTTAATATAATGAAAATCAGTCTCAGTGATCACTAGTGATCTAGTACAATGTGTGATGCTAAATTCAGATTCAACTCTTATTAAATGTTCAGAACTTAGCCCTTATGCATGAGTCCGATGATGTTGCATAAAATGAGATTCAAAGAAATCTTTTATGTACATGTATGCATATGTGAGTCATGAGATGATGGGGACATGTTGAATCAGTTATGTTGATGTATTTAATTAATTCCTTATCGTACATTTGTTTATTTAATTATTTGTGTTATCCCATATGCTCAGTACATTCTAAGTACTGACCGCATGCCATTTGTGCTATATAATTTCATGATATAGATTCAGGTTTCCAGACTTGGCCTCGTGGTTAGATACACTTCCTCTCATCTCAGAAGCTAGTGGTGATTCCTCATCTTTCGAGGACGTGATTTATGTTCATATTTTCTTTATGTTTCAATTTTCTGAATTTAGGAGTTAGCTGGGGGCTTGTCCTAGTAACTCATTAGTTCAGTAGAAGGCTTTCAGACTTGTCTAGATAGATTCAGCAATGTATCAGGTGTTGTTACATTTATGATTATGGATTTTCTTAATGACTCTTGTAGTTAGCTTCCGCTTAATCATGTTATTGTTTTTTTCTTTGATAAGTAATATGCTATGATTATGCCATGGGTCGACTTGGAGCCTTTCGAGGTTCCTTGTCCCGTGTTACGGCTAGGGTGTAACTCGGGTCATTAAAAACATGGTATCAGAGCAAAGGTTTAGAGTGTCCTAGGGTGTCTGAAAGCCGTGTTAAGTAGAGTCTTGTTCATGGGTGTGAAGCGCGCCACACTTATGATGAGTAGGCTACAAGACGTTTTAGGAATATTCCCTTTCTTCATGATTCTTATCGTGCATAGAGTATGAAGATCTAAGCAGTTTCTTCCCTGACTCGTTCTTTACGCGCTCGCAGATAATGCCTCCTAGATGAGAGAATAGAAGGAGAAATGGTAATGATCACTAGCAGGTACCATCAACCCCGGCGAACCCGATGGATGACCATGTTACCCATGCTGAGTTTCGAGAAACTCTTAACATGTTGGCACAGGCCATGACTGCCCAGATTAATCAGCAAGCAATGGATCGTATTCCCCAAAATGGGAATGTAGCAGTGACAAAGGTTAGAGATTTTCTCCGAATGAACCCACCCGAGTTCTTGAGGTCAAAGGTAGACGAGGAATCGTATGAGTTCTTGGAAGAGATTCAGAAGATTACTCACATCATGGGAGTGATGGGAATTGAGAGCGAAGACTTAGCCTCCTACCAGCTAAAAGGAGTTGCTTATATATGATTTTGTCAGTGGAGGGACATTCGAGGGATTGGAGCAGGCCCCGTAAGTTGGGATGAATTTAAGACCGCGTTCCTGGATAGGTTTTTCCCTAGAGGGTTGAGATAGGCTAAGGTGGCAGAGTTCATCCACCTGAAACAGAATGATATGACAGTTCAAGAGTAGGCGTAGGAATTTACCCATTATCCAACTAATACCTAGAGATGGTAGACGACCAGAGGGCCCGAGTGAGCAGGTTCGTGAATAGAGTACTCCTTGATTAAAGAGTGCAGGACTGCGATGTTGCACAAGGATATAGACTTTTCACGTTTGGTGATATTTATGCAACAAATGGAGGCAGAGCAAGTGAAGGAAAAGGAGAGAGAGGCCAAGAGGGCCAGGAGAGGAGAATTAGAGTCCTCTTCGCCAAGGATAAGGGGTGGGCACCACTCACTTTCCCAGCAAAAGCCGGCAGCCCCAGCATTTTCAATATTCAGTGCTCCGTATAGAAATAGAGTAAGGGAGACTACGTATCCAATGTGTACCAGCTTTAGGAAGCACCACTTGGGAGAGCATATGGTTGGATCAGATGTTTGCTTCTGGTATGGCCAGTCAGGCCATAAGCACCGAGATTGCACAAAGGCAAAGCAAGGCGAGTATAGGTCCTCGGCCATTTCTTCAACAACCCCCATGGCCTGCCCATTTCAGCAGGGTGCATCATCTAGCCCAGATGGCGGACATTGTCAAAATTGCTCCTATGCCACGACAGCACACCAGGATAAGGGCAAATGGCCATATTATCCATAGGTATGTTGTGAATCTTGCATAACTGTTTGTATGTTGCTAGCCGTGGAACCCCAAAATTTAATAAAGAGTTTGTGTTTCTTGTTGAGGGGAGGTTGTTGATGCATGATATGAATAGATATTATTGCAAGGCTGGCTGGGATGGTTAGGGGTGAAAAGGGGGAGTTACGATTTAGTGAATTAGTCCCAATCTTGAGAAAGATTCAGGAGCCCTAGATGATGGCTAAAAGCTAAGGGGGAGATAGTAGTATGTAAGCCTAGTTGGATCTTGGATTTGATAGTAGGGGAGTTCACATTCTAATGGTCATGCTAAGTCGACCCCTTCAGGTTCAGATAATTTCTTTGGTAGTTTAGTTGAAGCTGAGATATACCTATTCCTATGTGCGGATGCCCAACAGATTATAGATGATCATTTCAGACAGCGATGCCGATCTTATTTCATGAATCCTCTAGGTTCACTCCCATGTTATAAATCAGTTGTGTGTGTTAATTCATGTTTCCAAATCTGATCAGCTCAAACTTAGCCTCTAGAATATGCGTAGTAGCTCAGCAAACCCAGGTTATCTCATATATGTGCGCAGTTGTAGATGTCATTCATGATTCATGCTTATGAGACTTTTAAATGAAGTTAGACCAGATGTTGCAAATTCTAACCTTGTAACAGAAAGTTACTTGAGAGTGAAGGCTCAGTCTGTAGTAGTTCAGTTCCAGCTTGAGGGGAAGAATCCTTCTCAGTGTTCTATCTAGTTCCATGTTAGTTTCATGTCCTTCGGTCTCCTTTTCTCCATAACATGCATGATCGAGTTAGATATTCAGTGCGAATGTGTAAGATCAGCCTAAAGCCTGATGCTCCATTGTTTTTAGCTGTGATTGATTGATTGTGGCATTTTTTAGTTTCGTTCCCATCCTTTCAATATGTTTAGCCAACATTCGAGGACGAATGTTCCCAAGGGGGAGATATTGTAACACCCCGAATGTTTCTAGATCAGATTCCAGGTTTAAAGGAAGAATTCAGTCAGGAGATGGGAAAAATTTTCGCTCAGAACGAGTAGGGCGCACGACTCGTTAGGAGGCCCCACAAGTCGTGGTCAGACTCGTGGGGAGCAGTCAAGATGAAATACTAGAGCAGTGGCCACAGACGGCCTAACGAGTCTTTAGGTGACACAATGACTTGTTAGGTCGGTCGTTAGGTGAAGCTGGGACCTTTTGGTGTGGTTTTGAAGCAGCGAAGGAAATGGAAGGAGGGACGAGTCGTCATATACCCAACGACTCGTCAAGTTACTCGTGGGGAAAGAAGAGAATAAAATTGGAATTTAACTAGTGTACTTAACAGCTCGGCCCCATGAGTCATCGCCCGTCCCAACGACCAGTAGAGTATCTCGTGGGGACTGGCAGGGTGACTTTCGCTTGCATTTTTCTAGGGGCATTTTCATAAAGTCATATGCTTTTATCTTCTAAACTACATCATTTTGAGTGCTATGTGGGACATTTTTAAGGGGATATCTATCCTAAACCCTTATTCTTCATGAAAAAACTTCCCCAAACCCGCTTCTTCTCCTCCTAAGGATCAAGGGATTTCAAGGGAATTTTTTCAATGGCTTCAAGGTCAAGTCCACGGGTGCTCGGTCTGCTGTTCGGGTTGGTATTATATATTATAAACCGACACGCAAGTGCACGTGGTCAAACAAGTAATAAAGTGGCTAAGTAGCCAAGTATCGATCCAAGGAGGCTCAAGATATGTAAAGTTGCCTAGATTACTATATTCCTATTTCACTTCTAATTATGCTAACAACAATGTAACCAACAGTTACTTGAGTTTTTGTTTCTAAACTATATATACTACAATTAATAACAACTATTTACTTGTGAATTTAGACAATGGATATGAACATGCCAAGGTTAAGAACAAGTAATGAACTTGATAATCATGATAATTTGGTTAATCTCTTCTTCATGTTGCTAGCCAAGAACATTAGCCTAGAAATTAAAACTCTCGTATTTAATTTCACTTTAGAATCATAAACCATCCGTCTACATTTCTGTGATCAAATGCAATTTATGACCTAGCACTACAATTCCGATTCCTAAATTGACTAATACGACTTTCAAGTATATTTCTATCAGGAAAGCACATCAAAACCCAATTTTCCCAAATCAAGTTAAGAACAATACCCTATTAATTCACAACTTTCCAATTTCTTGCTCTTTCGAGTGAAATTGGACTTTTTAGATGTACATTAATGTTGGCCAAGCACTAATGCAGTAAGAACAAGAATTAATAGAACAACATGAAATAATAAGCAGAAAACCATATCAATTATAATCAAAATTCATTACACATGTTCAAAACCTCAGCAAGGAAGCGAATTAGCCACTCATTTGTGGATTGATCATCCTAAAATGAGTGTAAATCATACGTACAATTGATAGAAAGAAGAAAGGAAGAGAAGAAATCCCTTAGCTTTTTCGTTCCTCAACTGCTACTAACCCACGTCCTTGCTCTCCACTTCTGAACTCCGTCTAAAACTAAAAAAAAACTCCTTAAAATAAACCTAAGTGTGCTATTTATACTAGTGGGAAATTTTTCCCGAAATAACAAGCAACGTGTCACGGAGGCCAACGCGGAGCACTGCCTCCGTGACACGGCGTGGATGCAGACCTTCACTGGAATTTCAGGGTCCGGTAAATTAGCCTCAACGTGGCACGGAGGCCAACGCGGAGGCCTCTCTCCGTGCCACGGAGCTGACGCGAAGGCACACTGGAATTTGCCATTTTAATTCCTGTTCAGGCAGTGTGCTACCGCGATGGTAGCATGGCACGGCTCCATCGCGGAGCCCCTATAAAATGTGGATTCCAAGGTCTTTTCCACGCTCGCATCCAAGTCCAACTCCGACATAGTTCCAACATGCATTTTAGCTCCTAAAAATCACATTTACCTGCAAAACAAATGCTAATCATGTTGGTTAGTATAAATTCGCATTTTATTACTAATTACATGATATTATATACACATTGCACAACAAACAAGGTAAAAATGATACGTTTGAGTATCACTTGGGCATATAAATCTGCCCAAGATCAACGGGGGGGGGGGGGGGGGGGAATTCTTCGAAGCAGGTATGCGGGTATTTCAACAAGGATAATCTTCCATCCTTGTTCCCCAAAATATTTTTATCAAAAAGCCCAATTTCGATTATCCTAGAAGAGCACGACCTAGGATTTTTAATTGATGGAAAATTCTTTTATAATTCTCTAAATTCCAAGATCTATTGTGATTATGAGTTAATTACGATGTAAAATAATTGGGTTACCTTGAAATATGTGATGTGTGATGAAAAATATGGAGTTATAGAACGTTCTTCATATAGGGCTTGAATTGTGAATAAGGTTTTATTATTGCTCATTCAATTATTAATTTCTTGTATCCATGTTTAATATGTGAAAATTGTATGATTATCTCTAAGGACTTGTATATGTCATTGATAGACATGATGAGAATAAGTTAGAGTTCATGGGCTTTAATAATTGAGAGTAAAATATTCATGTCTTTTATGTTTTTGATGGAATTGATTGGGTATGAGGTAAATTATGGTAATGACCTAATTAATGTGTTGTTCTTATGAATTGGAGTAAAATCTCAGAATGGGTCTTATGAAATGATAATGTATGTTTCTCCCATGATTTTGTGATAAATGTATATGTTGTCAGTTAAGCATTAGGCTATCGTAAATCCAGAATATAATTTATGTATGCATATATGGATCATGAATGTCCCTATGATATATGATGAATGGTATGAAGCCGGAACTTAATGTGGTGGAGGTACAATGCTTATAGTGAATCTATTGGTACTCTCTAAATGTAAGATGTTTGAAGAAATATCGATGCGACTCTATGATGGCATGAAATATGATGATAAAGCATGAGTTTGATATTTTTCAGAATGCTAAGCTTGTTGTTAGTAAAAAGTAGCCCCGATCCTTCTGAAATTAATGTTGGATGATGATAGTAGTGTATGTTTATGTTTCTGACTAGTTGTAGTAGCATGTATCAAATAGATGATGACCGATCAGTACTCCTCATGCTCTAATACAGTTGGGATCCTCTATAGTAGAGAGAGACTCCCTAGCTTAGTCGGGATCCTCCATAGTAAAGAGAGACTCCCTAGCTCAGTCGGGATCCTCCATAGTAGAGAGAGACTCCCTAGCTTAGTTGGGATCCTCCAAAGTAGAGAGAGACTCCCTAGCTCAGTCAGGACCCTCCATAGCAGAGGTGACTCCTAGTTTAATCAGGTTCCTCCATAGTAGAGAGTGACACTTTAGTTCATTTGGGGCTTCCCATTGTAGAGGAGGACTGCCAAAATGATGATGTCAGCATAACTCAGTTCTATATGATCAAGATTTCAGATTATAATAGGCTTAATATAATGATAATTAGTCTCAGTATTCAGTAGTGATCCAGTACAGTGTGTGATGCTAAATTTAGATCAGCTCTTATTAAATGTTCAGAACTTAACCCTTATGCATGAGTTCAATGATGTTGCATAAAATAATATTCAAAGAAAGGTTTTATGTACATGTATGCATATGTGAATCATTAGATGATGGTGAAATGTTGAATCAGTTATGTTGATGTATTTAATTAATTCCTTATCGTACATTTGTTTATTTAATTATCTGTGTTATCCCGCATGCTCAGTACATTCCAAGTACTGACCACACGCCTTTTGTGCTATTTCATTTCATGATATAGATTTAGGTTTCCAGACTCGGCCTCATGGTTAGATACGCTTCCTCTCTTCTCAGCAGCTAATAGTGAGTCCTCATCTTCCTAGGACGTTATTTATGTTCATATTCTCTTTATGTTTCAATTTTATGAATTTAGGAGTTAGCTGGGGGCTTGTCCCAGCAACTCATCAATTTAGTATAAGGCTTTCAGACTTGTCTAGATAGATTCAGCGATGTATCAGGTGTTGTTACATTTATGATTATGGATTTTCTTAATGACTCTTGTAGTTAGCTTCTGCTTAATCATGTTATTGGTTGTTTCTTTGATAAGTAATATGCTATGATTATTCCATGGGTCGACTTGGAGCCTTTCGCGATTCCTTGTCCCGTGTTACATCTAGGGTGTAAACTCGGGTCGTGACACTCGTGTGATTGTCAAATAATATAGGATTGTTAAGTCTAGATATCGTACTCACAAGGACTTGTCAATTTAATCATTATATGGTTGTACTTTGATTTCAGTAATCTACAAAACAAGTAAAATGAAGATTGGTTTGAAAAATTAAAACTACTAAAACTTCAAATATAAAATTGACTAAAATAAATGCAAGCTTGATTGTATATCGATAATGATGATAGGCTAGGGCAATGATACTTTATTGGTTTCAAGTTGAGTTTTCCAGACGTAATTAAACTATGATGATTCTTCCCACAGTTATTAGTTTCAAGTTACTATCCTATTTCTTACCACTATCCTTAGCATCCAAGAACTATTTCATGAACCCTAATGCCTATATCCCAATGGTCGTAGGAGAACATTGAAAAACGATTGTGCCTACTTGTATTACAACTAAACAAGGTTGAAGGATATATCCCTATCCTCAACAATAGCTTCTATCCTATCACCAATGGGTTCAAGGGTCTTTGAATTCCCATTCTATATTTATTTTTAACCCTTTTGATTTCCTTTCCCACGTTCAATCGAAAGCTAATGGATTTCTTACAAGGTGATCAAGCTCATAAATAATAATTAACACAAAATAAATACAAATAGGTATAATTAAAGAATCAAAACCATGTTTAATCAGTCTTCAAACAATCAACCATTCACCATGGCCACAATACTAGAACATGGTTTAGCCACTCATAAACAAGTGGAAAAATAAATACTTTGTCATCATCATACGGAAATACGTAGTAAAGAAGAGAAAACCTAGTTGTAGAACTTTGTCTTCCTTCCAAATGCCTTACAAGTTTTCATAAATGAACTACAAAATAAAAAATGAGTAAAGACTACTTCAAGAAGTCCAAAACTGCTCAAAAAAAGACCTAAGGCCACTATTTATAGATGAGCCTTCTAATGATGGTGCTACCCTTCAAAACTTGGTTTTAAAATTAGCATTTTTCACCCTAGAATGACCCTAGCATGCCACCCCTCCTATATCACCACAAACTTAGTCAAATTTCTAGCAATTTCAGCTCCGAATAGGGTGTGGCGTGCCGCCCCCTTCATCTCGCCAAAGTGTTCGTCAAATTTCTCTAAGTCCGAACACCTCTGGGATGGAGCGCCACTCATTTCACCAATAAAGATAACATACAATCACTATAAGGTTGTACTTTGATTTCATTAATCCAATAAAGATAACATACAATCATTAAAGATTTTAAGACATTAAGCTCATGAAACCCAAAACATGAAATTCAAGTTTGGCACCAACAATGGTGATTTTGGGTTCAAAATCTTGGGGAAGAAGCGTGTGGGAGCATGCTTGTATCATTATTCAAATAAGAGAGAAAAAATATACTTACTTAATATGAGAGCTTCACCAACTTGTTGGAGAAGACAACAATGGAGGGGAAAGGGAATGGGGAGTTACAGCCTTATGGGAGAGAGAAAGAGAAATTTTTTCTTTTTATTTTCAACTTTTTGAGGAAAAAGAATGAATGAAACTTTAAATAAAGACGTGGGCATGGGATTTTATGTAATTTTAAGGTCTTCTGAGTCAATATTGACCAATAATTCTCATCCAGATAACCCTTGGCACGCTGCTCCTTCTATCTCACCACAGGCTTAGAAAAGATTTTCTCTAGAGATAGGGCTGGCGCGGCGCGCCACCTGTAGCCTCACCTGACAAAATTTTCTTCTTCTTGGATTTAACTCCTCATGTCCCATGCTAGGCATCTTATCCCAAACTTACACTTTTTAGCTCAATGTCCCTGTTTGTTCTTGCCTCTTATGCCCTGCTTGTCTCTACAAAACAAAGAAAAACATACAAAATTTTAAAAGGATGGGTTGCCTCCCACCGAGCGTGTAATACCCCGAAAGTGTCTAAGACTAGACTCGAGAATTTGAAACGACAATAGTAGAAAAATCCAAGATTGTGACTCAGAACAACTCATGGTATGAGTCATGGAAAGGAGGAACAAATCATAGGAGTCGTGAAGAAGAATTTGAGTCCAGGTCTAGACCACGAGTCACACCAGGAGTCGTGGTATGTGGGTATGACTCATGGTAAAAGTTGTGGGGAGGATATGGGGACGACAGACTTTGGAAGTTACGAGTCGTGGTATGACTCGTTGTGAGAGACGACGAGTCGTGAGAAAGGCCATAGGTTGGGGAATTTTATGTGCAAGGAGGAGAATTCACGAGTGATTTTACTACTCGTGGTAGCAAACCACGAGTCGTAGGTTTTAACCGTAGGTGGGATGAGGCAGTGTTGGTGACGGATGGTTCCAATGACTTGTGGGATGATGACACGAGTCGTGTATGACCCGTGGGGAAACTTCAAGTAAGATTGGAGAGCAAGGCAGTGGTGATGACGGATCTCACCATGAGCCGTGACTCCTGATAGTTATATTTTTCCTACGAAGTTAGTAAGGGTAGTTCCATAATTCTTAAGGCCCTAAGTCATAAACTACGTCATTTTAAGCTCAGTTAGGAGGGTTTTAAGGGTCCTTAACCTATTCTAACCTATTCCCTCCCCATGCATGCAAACTAGAGGATTTCTAAGGGAAGATCAAGCCTAGAATTTTACAATTTCTTCTCCAATTCATTTAAGCTTTTAAGGGAGAGTGTAAGATCAGATTACCCAGGTATGTAGGGTTATGAATGAGAGTTCCTCTTCACTCCCATGCCCCAATTCGTATTTATGATTCATGAATTTAAGTATTAAAGTGAATTTATGATCTTTCGGGGTTTTAAGCCTAAATTTGTGAAATCCTCTTTAGTTTGATCATGGGTCAATTCCCTTCATGCTCTAAATGTTGTTTTAAGATTTAAGGGCAGATTTTATATTTAAATTGATTATAATTTTTATGATTTCAAGTCCAAGTCAATCTATGCCCAAGTATACAAAGCTTCATGAAAAATCAAGTTATGATTCTATTATGATTTTGACCTTCCTAACCCTAAATTATCAAATTTATGACTTACGATATGATTTTACTTCAAGTGAACTTCATGGATTTATTAATATCAAATATATGAATTTCACAAGTATGCATATTCTTCATGATTTATGAATTTATGACTCTTGGCTGACTCACAGGCCCTATTCATGGCTAATCATGTATTTCAAGTATGATAAAGTATGTTATGATTTATTTGTCCATGAAATTCATGAATTATTTCACGATTACAATATGAGCCTCATATGCATATTTTTGGGAGGAGTGTCTAGCACCGAGTAGACACGACGTTCCCGTAAACCCTGTGGTATCAGAACTACGTGCCACCTAGGTATATACATATATTTTTGGATCCCCTGTGATAGCACATCATGCACATCCCTTACCTGGAAAACCTGGGATGGCTCTTCCCACATGAGAGAAAAGTTGGGGCATCATGTAAGCTCTATTATGAAGGTGTTGGTTAAGACGAGTTCTCCCATTTTTCCTCATGATTTATGCATTGTTATGTTTATATTACTTTGGCTCAAGTTATGTTTTTATAAGGTTTCTCATATGAATATGATTATGACTAGATTATGAATGGTTTGAAAACCTTGAGAGCTTACGTTTACATTATGATATTTACTTCATGTTCATGTTGTCCTACTCTTATGAATTCTTATGTATTTTTAACTTTTCATTTTTACTTACCTTGGATACTCAGTATATTCCAAGTACTGACTGCATACTCTATGTTGTATCATTTCATGACACAGGTTCGAGGGATTAGTCTCAGTTATATCATTAGTCCTATTTTTTTCCCCTCAGGCCTGTTCTAGCCAGCGTTGATGAGTCCTCATCCTTCAAGCACATTCAGTCATCCATTATTATGTTATTTCAGTTACATACTTTTGTTGAGCTAGTTGGGGATGATGTCCTATCAGCTCATCAGTTATGTTAGAGGCTTTTCAGACAATATGTAGAAAATAACCTTGTCAGTGATGATTCTATTTTAGACTGATATGTATGCAGACTTCCGCTTAAATGTGTTATGTTATTTCAGTTTCTACTTGTTGTATGATCTTAGCTGCTATGTTCATGCCATGGGTCGACTTGGAGCCTCTCGAGGTTCCTTGTCTTGTGTCTCTATTCGGGCCTATGTTCTAGTCGTGATAAACTTGGTATCAGAGCATTAGGTTTTGAAGTGTTCTCGGGTGTTTGAAAGGCATGTTATGTAGAGAGTCTTTTTCATGAGTGTGAAGCGCGCCACACTTTTGACAAAGAAGCTACGAAACATTTTAGGAAACTTCCCTTCTTTCTTGATTTATTTCATCCAATGACATGTCTCTCTATCCTTCTAAAACGTGCTATGTGCGTTTTCAGAATCATGCCTCCTCCACGAGTTAATGGGAGAAGGAACAAAAATGGAAATGGCCATAAGAAGGGCAACGGAGATGGGCACCACAAGCCCTACCAGCCCCCGAGGATCCTGTTCTCGAGCAGGTTGCCCATGCAGAGTTTAGCGCAGCCATCCAGATGTTGGTACAAGCATTGACCGCCCAAGTCAACCAGTAGGCTGTAGCACATGTTCCCCAGAATGGGAATGCGACAGTGCAAATGGTCAGGGACTTTCTTAGGTTGAACCCTTCATGTTCCTCAGATCAAAGGTGGACGAGGATCAACACGAGTTTATTGATGAGGTCCAGAAGATCACCTGGATTATTGGAGTGACGCGGGAGGAGTGCATAGACCTAGCCTCTTATCAGTTAAAAGGGGTTGCATATATCTGGTTTAGACAGTGGAAGGATAGCAGGGCAGTTGGAGCGGTCCCATTGGTTAGGATGAGTTTCTTATCGCGTTCTTGGATCGGTTATTTCCTCATGAGATGTGGGAGATCAAGACTGCTGAGTTTGTGAAGTTGAGGCAGAATAATATGATAGTCCAGGAGTATGCTTTAGAGTTCACCCATTTGTCAAATTATGCACTAGAGATGATGGCTGATTAGAGAGCTTGGGTGACAGGCTTGTGCATGGAGTAGTGGACTACCTGGTCGAGGATTGTAGGACCGTTATGCTTCATCAGGACATCAATTTTCCTCTATTGGCTTTGTATGTCCAGCAGATGGAGGCATCACATTTGAGGGAAAGGTAGGCCAAGAGGGCCATAACAGATAAGTTTGGGTTCTCCCAACACAGGTCGGGAGGCGGACATCATCAATCCCATCAGAGGTCATTAGCCCCAGCACCAACATCGACCAGTGTTCCATCTAGATCGTGAGGTGATCAAAGGTGCAGAGAATTAAGTTTGAGGGGATAGAGGATCGTGTAGGAAGAGCGTACCGTCCTGATGTGCGGGAAGTGTGGAAGGAATTACATATGGGAGCTTGATTGGATCAAATATCTTTTTTTCGTGTGGTAGATCCAGGCACAGGCGCTAGGAGTATCCGTTGGCTAGACAGGATAATGGTAGAGGCCGTACCCAGACTACCAGTTCAACAACAGCACCAGCACACCCAACTCAGCAGGGTACATCCACAAGTGCAGGTGGTGGTTAGTGCCAGAACAGGTATTATGCCCTCGCATCTCTTTAGGAGCAGGAGATTTAACCAGATGTGGTCACTGGTATGTATTCCACTTTGATGTATATGCATTGTTATACCCAGGGGTTACTTTATCTTTTGTGACGCCCTATGTTGCTAGTAGTTTCAGAGTCAGTCCCGAAATCCTATCAGAATTCTTCTCAATCTCTACTACGATCGGTGATTCAGTTATAGCTCGACGGGTGAACAGAAATTGCCCTATCACAGTCCTTCAAAAAGTCACCTCAGCAGATTTAGTAGAGTTACCCATGAAAGATTTTGATGTTATCTTTGGCATGGATTCGCTACATGCATGTTATGCCTCAGTGAATTGTAGAACCCGTGCGGTAGAGTTCCGATTTTTAGGTGAGCCATTACTAGAGTGGAAGGGTAGTTCAGCTGTGCCTATAGGTCATTTCATTTTCTACCTTGAGGCTAGAAAGATGATTTTTAAGGGTTACATGCGCCACCTAGTTAGGGTTGAGGATGCTACATCCGAAACCCCAACTATCTAGTCAGTTTATGTAGTGTGTGAATATCCTGAAGTGTTTCCAGATGATTTACCGGGAATTCCTCCCGAGCGGGAAATTGATTTTGGTATTGACCTTCTTTTCGATATGCAACCTATATCTATTCCTTCTTATAAAATGGGTCCAGCTGAGTTAAAAGAGTTGAAGGATCTCTTAGACAAGGGTTTCATCAGACCTAGAAAATCCCCATGGGGTGCACCGATACTCTTTATTTGGAAGAAGGATGGTTCCTTTCGGATGTGCATTAGTAGTTTAACAAGGTCATCATCAAGAAAAAATATCTCCTCCCCAGAATTGATGACTTGTTTGACCAACTTCAGAGTGCCAAATGTCTTTCAAAGATAGACCTTAGATCTGAATACCATCAGCTCAGGGTTAGGGAAAGTGACATCCCGAAGAAAGCTTCAGGACTCGGTAAGGTCACTATGAGTTTGTAGTTATGTCTTTGTACTAACGAATGCTTTTGCGACTTTTATGAGTTTGATGAACAGGGTGTTCAAGCTGTATTTAGACATGTTCATGATTGTGTTCATAGATGACATTCATATATACTCTCGAGCGAGGAGGAGCATGCCGATCATTTGAGGGTGGTGCTACAGACTATTAAGGATCGCCAACTGTATGCCAAATTCAGCAAGTGTGAGTTTTGGTTAAACTTGGTAGCATTTTTTGGTCATGTGATTTCAAGTGAGGATGTATAGGTGGACTTTCAAAAGATAGAAGCTCTGAAGAATTGACCTAGACCAGTTAGTCCTTCAGATATCAGGAGTTTCTCAGGCTTAGCTGGTTACTTTAGGAGGTTTATGGAAGGATTTTCATCCATTGTAGCACAATAGACTAAGTTGACCCAGAAGAAAGTAAATTTATATTAGTCAGAGGCCTGTGAGAAGAGCTTCCAAGAGTTGAAGACTCGACTCACCTCAGCACCAGCGTTGACCCTACCTAAGGGAACCAATGTGTTTGTGGTATATTGTGACACCTCGTGGATCGATCTTGGTGGTGTATTAATGCAACATGGTATGGTTATAGCCTATGCTTCCAATCAGCTGAATCCATGAAAAGAACTATCCAACTTAGGTCTCGAGTTGGCAGCGGTAGTATTTTCCTTAAAGATCTGGAGACACTATATGTACGATGTCCATGTGTATGTGTTTACGGACCATAAAAGCCTATTATACGTGTTTACCTAGAAGGATCTAAATTTACGTCAAAAAAGGTGGTTGAAACTTCTTAAGGATTATGATATGAGTGTCCTTTATCATCTGGGCAAGGCCAATGTAGTAGAAGATGCTCTTAGCAAGCTTTCTATGGACAGTGTGTCCCATGTTGATGAGGAGAGAAATGAGTTAGTGAAGGATGTGCATTAGCTTACACGACTAGGAGTTCTTCTTGTTGACTCGATGGATGGTGGTGTCATTGTTCAGAATGGATCAGAATCTTCATTGGTGACAAAAGTCAACTCTAGGCAAGATGAGGATCCTATTTTGGTAAAACTGAAGGAGGCGGTTCAGAATCAGAAGGTGGAGGTTTTCTCCCATGGAGGAGATGGTGTACTATGATATCAGGGTCATTTATGTGTACCAGGTGTTGATGACTTGTGGGAGTGGATGTTGCATGAGGCTCATGGTTCCAGATATTCTATACATCTAGGTGCCACTGAGATGTACCATGACCTATGGGAAGTCTATTGGTGGAATGGCATGAAGAAGAACATAGCAGAGTTTGTGGCAAAGTGTCCGAATTATCAACAGGTGAAAGTTGAGCTCAAAGGCCTGGACGTGTGCTTCAAGACATTAGTATCCCTACTTGGAAGTGTGAGGGAATCATTATGGACTTCATTATAGAGTTTCCTCGTACTCGTCGACAGTATGACCCCATATGGTTGATTGTAGATAGGTTGATCAAAGCAGCTCATTTCTCACCAGTCAAGACTACCGACTCAGCGGAGGATTATTCTAAATTGTATATCCGAGAGTTAGTTTGGTTTCATGGATTGACCTTGTCCATCATATTAGATAGAGGTACTCAGTTTACCTCCTAGTTTTTGAGATCATTTCACTTGGTACTTAGGTCAAGCTTAGTACAACTGTTCACGCGCAAACAGACGGTCAGGTTGAACGGACCATTTAGACTCTCGAGGATATGTTGAGAACAAGTGTGATTTTTATACCCCGGATGTGCCTAAGACTAGTCTCAGGAGTTAAAGGGTGTTCAGTAGAAAACTTGGAAAAATTTCATAGGATGACCCGTTGAACGAGTTGTGGGAAGCTCCCATGGACCGTTTGTCCCTAACGTGTGATAGTGTGGTTGGCAGGTCAAGGACCAATAAGCCATGGAACGACTCGTTGGTTGATGTAATGAGCATAGGTCGGGGTTATGGGTTGTCACCAGGGTGCCAGAGTTGGATGGTATGAATCATAGTATGACTCATTGTGAGGAACAATGAGTCGTGGTAAGTTCCCGTGCGAAAGAGCAGGAAATTCTCCCAATCGAGGTAACAGAGGGAACCCACGACTCATTGGATGAAGGTATGAGTCGTGGTATGACTCGTGGGGAGTCCAGATGCAGGTCTTATCATAGGCAGCAACAGGAGGAAGCAATGACTCATTGTGTCTAGTAAAGACCCATTCTCGAGTTTGTTACAGGACTAGAGAACTGAAGAATGATGGAGGAAGTAACAGATGGATACCACGAGTCGTGGTATTGAAGGATGACCCATTGTATCAGTCGTGGCCGCTGGCACTGCAAAATTTCTAGACTTTTCATTAAGAGTATTTTTCATAATTCCTAAGCTCTAAGTTCCTAAACAACGTTGTTTTAAGCTCAGTTAGAAGGGTTTTAAGAGCGTTAAACCTATCCTAAGCCTTACCATTCCATGCATGAAAGCTTAGTGTTCTTCCTTGGAGATCAAGCTTGAAGAATTCCCTAAATTCTCTCCAATTTCATTGGTCTTTCAAGAGGGAGTGTAAATCAGATTTACCTAGGTATGTGAGACTAGAATGAGAGTTCCTTTCTCTCTCATGCTCAAAATTCTTTCCAATTCCATGGATTTCAATTCTAGATTCAAGTTCATGATCTTATGGGGTTTATTCCAATTTTTGTGAAATTCTCTATGATCTATCTATGGGTCAATTCCCTTCATCTATCAAATCATGTTTTATGATCTATGGGAAGATTTTGTACTTATTTTGATTATTTATTCATAGTTTTAAATTTTAATTAAATTTGCCCAATTATGTAAGTTTCATGAAAAGTCAAGTTATGATTCTATTATGATTTTGATCTTACTAAGTCTAAATTATGATTTATGTTTCATGTTATGATTTCTCTTCAAATACTCTTCATGGATTTATGAATATCAAGTATATAAATTTTCACAAGTATTCACGGTTTTCATGATTTATGAATTTATGATTCTTGGCCAACTCATGGCCCCTTATTCATGGATAATAATGTATTTCAAATGGGATCCTTTATGTTATTATTTATTTGGCCATGAACTTCATGAATGATTTAACAATTACTATACGATCCCTCATATGCATGTTTTTTGGAGTAATGTCTAGCACCGAGTAGACTCGATGTTCACGTAAACTCTGTGGTCTCAAAACTACGTGCCACAGTAGGTATATACATATATTATTGGATCCCTGTGATATCACCATACTTCACGTCCCCTTTCCTAGTAAGTCGGTGGCGGTCCTGATCATTTGGCGAAATAGTGGGGCATCATTTAAGCTATATCATGATGGTGTCGGTTAAGACAAGTCCTCCGATTGTTCCTCATGAGTTATGCATGGTTATGGTTATGTTACTTTGGCTCAAGTTATGTTTTATAAAGTTTTCTCTTATCACTATGATTATGATTGGATTACGAATGGTTTGAATACCTTGAGCCCTTATGTTTACATTATGATATTTACTCTATGATCATGCTACTACTCTTATAAACTCTTATGTATTTTAATTGTCCGTTTTACTTACATTGCATAGTCGGTACATTCCAAGTACTGACCGCATACTCTATGCTATATTGTTTCAGGATATAGGTCCGAGGGATCAGTCTCAGTCGCACAACTAGTCTTGCTTTTCCGTCAGGTCTGTCTAGCCAGTATTGGCGAGTCCTCATCCTTCGTGGACATCAAGTTATCTATTGTTACATTCTTTTAGTTGTAGACTTTGTCGAGCTAGTTGGGGATATTGTCCCATCAGTTCATCAGTTATGTTAGAGGCTTTTCAGACATTATCTAGACATCAACTTGTCATTGTTGACTCTGTTTTATATTGATATATATGTAAACTTCCACTTAAACATGTTTTATTTTATCATTTTCTGCTTGTTGTATGCTTTTAGTTGCTATGTTCATGCCACGGGTCGACTTGGGGCCTCTAGGAGTTTCTTGTCCAATGTCTCTATCCGGGCCTATGTTCGGGTTATGACAGTGATTTCAAGGGTAGTTAGGATGATCATTTACCTCTCATGAAATTTGCATATATCAATAGTTACCATTCCAACATTCAGATGGCTCCGTTTGGGGCTCTTTATGGGTGGAGATGTCAATTGCGTATTGGTTTTTTCAAAGTCAGCATAGCTACCCTGATAGGACCAGATTCAGTTCTTGAGGCTATGGAGAAAGTTCATTATATAAAGGAAAGGTTGAGAACAACTCAGAGTCGCCAAAAGTCCTATGTGGATATGAGGAGGAGAGAACTTGAGTTCAAAGTTGAAGATTGGGTGTTTTTGAAGGTGTCTCCCATGAAGGGAGTGATGAGGTTCGAAAACAAGGGGAAACTTAGTCACTGGTATGTTGTCCCGTACAGGATTGTGAGACGTGTTGGCAAGGCGGCCTATGAGTTGGAGTTTACCTCAAAATTTGCTTCAGTACACCTAGTTTACCATGTATCGCTCTTGAAGAAGTGTATGGGTGATCCGACTTTGGTTGTTTCGGTGGATAGTGTAGGTGTGAAGGATAGCCTTAGCTATGAAGAGGTTCCGGTTGAAATACTTTATCGTCAGGTTTGGAAGTTAAGGAACAAAGAAGTAGCCTCAGTAAAGGTTTGGTGGAGAAATCAGCATGTTGAGGGAGCTATGTGGGATGCCGAAACCGATATGATGGCTAGATACCTGCATCTATTCCCTTCTAGTTCAGTTCCATCTTGAGGTACCACTTTCGTCCTTAGTACTCCATTTAGTTTCATGTTCATTTCATGTGTCCCAGTTTCTTTCATTTCTATGTATGCATGTGTGATTCATGAATTCAGTTCAGTCATGTATTTCAATCGAAGTTAGTCACTCCGTCAGTTTTTAGCTTTAGATATTTAGTAAATGGGATGATAGGCTTTTCCTCATTAATTCAGTTTGTTTACCTCACATTCGAGGATGAATGTTCTCAAGGGGGAGATACTGTAACACCCTGAAAGTACCTAAGACTAGTCTTGTGAATTTGAAATGAGAATAGCAGAAAAATTCGAGATTTTGACTCAGAACGACTCATGGTACGAGTTGTGGCAAGGAGGAAGGAATCGTAGGAGGAGTTGTGAAGAAGACTTGGAGTCCAGGGTCCAGACCACGAGTCACACCATGAGTCGTGGTATGTGGGTATGACTCGTGGTCAGGGTCATGGGGAGGAAATGGGGACGACAGACTTTGGAAGTCACGAGTTGTGGTACGAATCATTGTGAGAGATGATGAGTCGTGAGAAGAGTCGTAGGTTGGGGAAAATTATGTGCAAAGAGGAGAAGTCATAAGTGATGCTACAACTCATGGTAGGTGGGAAACCATGAGTCGTGGGTTGTACCATAGGTGGGATGAGGCAGTGTTGGTGAAGGATTGTTCAAGCGACTCATAGGATGATGGCATGAGTTGTTGTATGACCCGTGGGGAAACGTCAGGTAAGATTGGAAAGCAAGGCAGTGGTGACCATAGATCTCACCACGAGTTGTGGGATCAGGGCACGATTCGTAGATGAGTCGTGACTCCTGACAGTTGTATTTTTCCTGCGAAGTTAGTAAGAGTAAATTCGTAATTCCTAAGGCCCTAAGTCCTAAAATACGTCATTTTAAGCTCAGTTAGGAGGGTTTTAAGGGTGCTTAACCTATTCTAACCCATTCCTTCCCTATGCATGCAAACTAGAGGATTTCTAAGGGAAGAATAAGCCTAGAATTTTCCAATTTCCTCTCCAATTCCTCTGAACTTTCAAGGGAGAGTGTAAGATCAGATTACGCAGTTATGTAGGGCTGTGAATGAGAGTTCCTCTTCACTCTCATGCCCCAATTCCTCCCTATGATTCATGAATTTAAGTATTAAAGTGAATTTGATGATCTTCTGGGGTTTTAAGTCCAAATTTGTGGAATCCTCTTTGATTTGATCATGGGTCAATTCCCTTTATGTTATAAATGTTGTTTTAAGATTTATGGGCATATTTTTTATTTAAATTGATTATAATTTTTATGATTTCAAATCTAAGTCAATCTATGCCTAATAATGCAAAGTTTCATGAAAAATCAAGTTATGATTTTGAACTTACTAACTCTAAATTATGAAATTTATGACTTATGATATGATTTCTCTTCAAGTACTCTTCATGGATTTATGAATATCAAATATATGAATTTTCACAACTATGCATGTTCTTCATGATTTATGAATTTATGACTCTTGGCCAACTCACGGGTCTTAGTCATGGCTAATCATGTATTTCAAGTATGATAAAGTATGTTATGATTTATTTGTCCATTAAATTCATGAATTATTTCACGATTACAATATGAGCCTCATATGCATATTTTTGGGAGGAGTGTCTAGCACCGAGTATACCTGGCATTCAGGTATACCCCATTATCTCATAACTACATGCCACCGTAGATATACATATATATTTATCCAACCCCTGTGAAATCACATCATGGACGTACCTTGCTTGGCAAGCCTAGGATGGCTCTGCCCACTTGAGCGAAAAGTTGGGGCATCATGTAAGTTCTATCATGATGGTGTCGGTTAAGATAAGAGCTTACGGTTTTCCTCATGATTTATGCATTGTTATGTTTATGTTACTTCGGTTCAAGTTATGTTTTTATAAGGTTTCTCTTATGACTATGATTATTACTCAATTATGAGTGGTTTGAAATCCTTGATTCGTTATGTTTACATTATGATATTTGACTTCATGTTCATGTTGTCCTACTCTTATGGATTCTTATGTATTTTTAACTATTCGTTTTTACTTACCTTGCATACTCAGTATATTCAAAGTACTGACCGCATACTCTATGTTGTATCGTTTCATGATACAGGTCTGAGGGATTAGTCTCACCTATATCGTTAGTCCTATATTTTTCCCCTCAATCCTGTTCTAGCTAGCGTTGGTGAGACCTCATCCTTCGAGGACATTCAGTTATCCATTATTATGTTATTCCAGTTACAGACTTTTGTCGAACTAGTAAGGGATGTTATCCCATCAGGTCATCAGTTATGTTATAGGCTTGTCAGACAATATGTAGAAAATCAGCTTGTTGGTGATGATTCTGTTTTAGATTGATTTGTATGCAGACCTCTGATCATGAGCAAAAATATATGCCCAAGATACGCTTTACGACTTAAATTAGTCTTGTTTATCTAAGATTATTGTATACATTTTCATGTAATTTTAGATGAAGTAAAGATATGTGCTAACCAACATGATTAGCCTTTGTTTTGTAGGTTTTGATGACTTTTGAGCAACTAATCCATGAGTTGGTGAGGTAGAGGCTTGGAAACGGAATTAACACGCGAACGTCGGCGAAGAGGAGGCACAAAACAGCCCACTTGCGCGTTGGCAACGTGCCACGGTAGGCAGGAAGCTCACAACAGCCCACCTGCGCGTTGGCAACGTGCCACGGCAGGTGGCCTCCGCGACCAAGGGCTTCCAACGTGCTTCCCAAGCAGCGTGACACGCTGCCAATGCGGCAGGGTGCTGTCCGGGCCAGTTTCGGGTGATTTTCCAGAGGGCTTCCGCGTCCGTAGCGTGTCATGAAGGCCGTGCTCCGTGATGCACTCCGTGACACGTTGCTTGTTATTCCGGAAAAGAGTCCTACTACTATAAATAGCACACTTAGGTTTATTTTTCAGAATTCAGACTGGGTGGAGCAAGGACGTAGGTTACAGGCAGTTGAGGGACGAAAAGTTCAGGGTTTTTTCTCTCTTTCTTTCTTCTCTAATTCAATTGTTTGTATGATTAACACTTGTTTTAGGATGATTAATCCACAAATGAGTGGCTAATTCCCTTCCTTGCTGAGGTTATGAACACTTGTGATGAATTTTGATTATTGATTATATGGTTTTTCATCTTTTTTCTTCCATGTTGTTCTATTAATTCTTGTTCTTACTGCATTGGTGTGTGGCCTACATTAATGTACATCTAAAAAGTCCGATTTCACTCGAGAGAGCACGAAATTGGAAAGTTGTGAATTAATAGGATATTATTCTTTACTTGATTTGGGAAAATTGAGTTTTGATGTGCTTTCCTGATAGAAATATACTTGAAAGCCGTATTAGTCAATTTAGGAACCGGAATTGTATGGCTAGAACATGAATTGCATTTGATCACAGAAATGTAGACGGATGGTTCATGATTCTTAAGTGAGATTAAATACGAGAGTTTTAATCTCTTGGCAATTGTTCTTGGCTAGCAACTGGAAGAAAAGATTAACCAATTTATGATGATAATCAGTTTCATTGCATGTTCTTTAACCTCGGCATGATTTTATCCATAGTCCAAATTCAAAGTAGATAATTGTTTGTAGTTTAGTATAAAATTATAAAACAAATTATTCAATTTTTGGTTATTTAGTTGTCAGCATATTTAGAAGTAAAAATATATTATACTTGAGCAAATTGCACTTATCCAAGTCTCTGAGGGATCGATACTTGGCTTACTAAAGCCACTTACTACTTGTTCGACCACGTGCACTTGCGTGTCGTTTTATATACCCACAAATCACCGAACAAGTTTTTGGCGCCGTTGCCGGGGACTTGGCAATAGGTGAATTTGTTTTAAGAGTAATTGACTGTATTTTTATTTTTCTCAAGTGTTGACAACTTAGTCTTAGTGTTTGTTTTAATTCTTTTGCATTTTACTTTTTCTTTTTCGAATACCCTTATTGACATGACATCGTGGAATATAAATGGTTTTAATGGTGGATACTCATATTTTAGTGAAACTTGTCTGAATTGCGGAGGACACCACTTGTGGCAACAATGTAACACGTGTAATATATGTGGTGTTCAAGATGGCCATTGGGATGGCTGTCCAAATGCATATTCCCCTCCCCCAAGCCCCTACTATGATCCTTCTGTTGTTTTTCCTGAATATAGGCATGCTGAAAATGAGGACTTGGGACGCCAAGCTCGAATAGAAGACATGATGAAACAACTCTTGGAGCAATCAGAAGCAATGAAGGAGGCAATGGCAGTATTGAGAATTCAGCAAGAAGAGAATGCAGAGGCTCTAGAAAGGATGAGCATCAAATTCACGGAGATGATCGCTGAAGCTGAAGCTTGTGATAAATTGCAGGTAACAACTTTAGCCGATATTCAAGAGGAAATACAAGAGGACGACAAGGGTGAATTTTTGGATGAAGCCCAACAATTAGAATCTCTTGAGTGTCCCCTTGATGGGCTCACACTTATAGAAAATCCATTCATGGAAGAAGAGATAGAGTACCCCCCATTTGACATTAATGAAGAGATAGATGTCGATGCTGAAAAAGAGTATACAAGTAAGAAGGTCAAGCAAAATGCAGTTTCAGAGTTGAGGTGTATTGGACCACACTCTACGCATTTTTCGACGTTAAATTTGGTTGACAACATAGAAAGAGAGTATTCCAAGCTTATAGAGAAATGTCTAGAGGAGGACCAAGCACCATATATTTTGAAATTTGCCAACGCGGAGAGACAAAATGACTTCGCTTACTTGAGGGCCAATAAAGTAAAAAGGTAACACCTACTGGTTGGTCCTTACAATTTTTCACCACCACCCCTGGAGCATAAGAGGAAATTAGAAAAGAAATTAGGGGTGAGATTCATATCCTCAAGGTGGAGGAAAAAGTGGTGAAACTTGGTACGTCGTGTCGCGACGTAAAATTAGGCGCTGCTTGGGAGGCAACCCAAGGGTACCACAGGTACCATTTTAATTTCTTGCAATTGAGTTAATTTTTGTTTATTTTCATCTTGTGTTGTTTTGGTGGAAAGTTAAGCGCAGATGGAGGGGAAGTCTGAGTACCCGTGGAGGAGGAAGCTAACAAACATGGAAGAGAAAAAGTGTGGGGTCGAACACCCACTTGTGCAAAGTTGAAGAAAGGCATGTTGTTAGCTAGGCCTAAAGGCCTCAGGGAGTATTTCTCACCCTTTGTAAATTTTAATTTGATGCTATGAGGACATAGCATGATGTAAGTGTGGGGTGAGGGAAATTTCAAGGGAAATTTCAAAATTTTCTGTGCTTAACGATTTCGGTGAATGTAGTGCTTGCGCAAAAGTTGGTGAGAAATTTGAAAAATTTGAAAAATCTTTGTGAATTAAGCATGACTTCATCACCCGTTGGTTTTTCTTTTCGGTTCTTTTCCGACGGGGGGTCTTTGAACCGAAGAACAAAAATTTTCTTTTTCTTTCTTTCCTTTGTCTGTATATAGTGTTTTTAGTCATAGTTAGGGACTGTTTCCGACGATGGATGGATGACGACCGTCTTGAGGAAAAATTAGTCGGTAGGTGTTGGGTTTTTGAAACCATAACTAATTGGTGCTTGATGTTCTTTTTATGTGCTATACATGGTTGTAAGATGCAAGTATGCTCAGTGTGAAGCATGCAAGTGTATAACTTTGTTTGAGACACTTAGGCTCTTGAATTTGACTCAATATGATGGAAGCTTAATTCTGAATTCTTGTGATTAGCTGAGTAAGAGTCTGCTGAATGTGTCTTGAATTGAGCATGTGCCATGAGTGTAAGGTTTTTGAGTATTCTGTGCTATTATGAAATGTCTAGAACTTTCCTGGTGTGTATATAAAACGAAATGAAGGATGTGAATTGTAGGAGATGATTTAGGCATTTCTTTGAATGAACCAAACTTTTATCTCTCATTATACCTACCTTGAAAAATTAATCCTAGTTAACCCCATTGAGCCTTGAGCCTATTCTTTGACAGCTGCAACATAAGCTTAATCCTTTTTCTTTCATTAGCCTTGAAATTGAACCAAAACTCCTAAACCCTTAAAGGAAAAATCCGAAAGAGTAAAGGAGTGAGAAGAATGAAAAAGAAGGGAAAGTAGCAATTGTAAAAGTTGAGAAAGGGCGAGGGTGCACTTGTTTGAATATGGGTGAGTATTAGTAGGGAGTAAGAAAATAAATAAATGAAAAGTTACTTATAGAACTCCTTACTAATAAGTTAAAAGTGCCTGAAGAAAGGGGGGAACAAAAGAGGAAAAAGAAAGATGAAAAGAGAAAAAGGTGAAGTGAGGGAAGGGAAGTTTGTAATGAAGGCGTGATGTATTATAAGCGCTTAGGAAAGATAGTGACTATTACTGATCATAATAGTACCTACCCGCACCTGAGTTACATTACAACCTAAAAAGTCCTACTTGATCTTACATTCATACATCCTTATATTAGTGGAATAAAACACTAAGGGCAAGCTTATGGGTCATTACATAATGCATGTGAATTCTTTGTGAGAGTGAGCGTAATTCTATTCATGTACCCACACATGTTGTGATGTAAAAAATTGTTTTTGCGTGTGATTGGGTAACTCTCTTTCTGTGAGGGGCACATGTTGAATGAAGGATATAAATCATGTGGGATTTCTTAGTCAGTTGATTTGCATGAGTTTGCTAAAATTGAGAGTTGATTCTTGAGGTTAAGAAGTCTTAACATAGTTGTACTTCATTTCAATGATCAAATCAGGCATGCTCTATTTTTAGCTTGTATCTTACGTAATCATTATAGCCGTAACTTGAATTCTCTTGCTAAATTAGTTATGTGGGAGTCTCCATATGCATGATATGTAAAAGGTTGTTCGAGGATGAACAAGGCTTTAAGTGTGGGGTTGTGATCACGGGAAAAAATATATGCCCGAGATACGCTTTACGACTTAAATTAGTCTTGTTTATCTAAGATTATTGTATACATTTTCATGTAATTTTAGATGAAGTAAAGATATGTGCTAACCAACATGATTAGCCTTTGTTTTGTAGGTTTTGATGACTTTTGAGCAACTAATCCATGAGTTGGTGTGGTAGAGGCTTGGAAACGGAATTAACACGCGAACGTCGGCGAAGAGGAGGCACGAAACAGCCCACTTGCGCGTTGGCAACGTGCCACGGCAGGCAGGCCGCTCACAAAAGCCCACCTGCGCGTTGGCAACGTGCCACGGCAGGTGGCCTCCGCGACCAAGGGCTTCCAACGCGCTGCCCAAGCAGCGTGACACGCTGCCAACGCGGCAGGGTGCTGCCCGGGCCAGTTTCGGGTGATTTTCCAGAGGGCTTCCGCGTCCGTAGCGTGTCACGGAGGCCGTGCTCCGTGATGCACTCCGTGACACGTTGCTTGTTATTCCGGGAAAGAGTCCTACTACTATAAATAGCACACTTACGTTTATTTTTCAGAATTTAGACTGGGTGGAGCATGGACGTGGGTTACAGGCAGTTGAGGGACGAAAAGTTCAGGGTTTTTTCTCTCTTTCTTTCTTCTCTAATTCAATTGTTTGTATGATTAACACTTGTTTTAGGATGATTAATCCACAAATGAGTGGCTAATTCCCTTCCTTGCTGAGGTTATGAACACTTGTGATGAATTTTGAATATTGATTATATGGTTTTTCATCTTTTTCTTCCATGTTGTTCTATTAATTCTTGTTCTTATTGCATTGGTGTGTGGCCTACATTAATGTACATCTAAAAAGTCCGATTTCACTTGAGAGAGCACGAAATTGGAAAGTTGTGAATTAATAGGATATTGTTCTTTACTTGATTTGGGAAAATTGAGTTTTGATGTGCTTTCCTGATAGAAATATACTTGAAAGCCGTATTAGTCAATTTAGGAACTGGAATTGTATGGCTAGAACATGAATTGCATTTGATCACAGAAATGTAGACGGATGGTTCATGATTCTTAAGTGAGATTAAATACGAGAGTTTTAATCTCTTGGCAATTGTTCTTGGCTAGCAACTGGAAGAAAAGATTAACCAATTTATGATGATAATCAGTTTCATTGCATGTTCTTTAACCTCGGCATGCTTTTATCCATAGTCCAAATTCAAAGTAGATAATTGTTTGTAGTTTAGTATAAAATTTATAAAACAAATTATTCAATTTTTGGTTATTTAGTTGTCAGCATATTTAGAAGTAAAAATATAGTATACTTGAGCAAATTGCACTTATCCCAAGTCTCTGAGGGGATCGATACTTGGCTTACTAAAGCCACTTACTACTTGTTCGACCAAGTGCACTTGCGTGTCATTTTATATACCCACAAATCACCGAACAACCTCTGCTTAAACATGTTTTAGTATTTCAGTGTCTACTTTTTGTATGATCTTAGCTGCTTTTTTCATGCCATAGGTCGACTTGGAGCCTCTTGCGGTTGTCTTGTGTCTCTATCCGGACCTATGTTCGGGTCATGACAGAGCACCATAGTTAAAGTCTTGGAACAACATTCATGGGTTTACTATCATGCAGTCTGATTTAATGTTATGGCACAACTATGGTCCCCTTCACTCCTTCATTCGAGTGGACTTGTGACCATACCAAGGATCTATTAAACATTCATGCAGCACTTGCTACTGCACTAACTAATTACACCTCCAGGCTCTCCCACCGGCTTCACCTTAAAGTCCTCACAGTGGCATTCGTTCTTCTTTGAACACTTCAAACACTACCTCCTGACCATCTACTCTCATAGACATCTTGCCCAACTGAACATGTATAATTGCAACAACGGTGGCTAAAAATTCTCTACCAAAAATGAGGGGAATTGTTGCATCTGCCTCATAATCCAGAATTATAAAGCCACGGGAAGGATTAAAGGTCCTACCTTAATCAAGATATCTTCAATGATTCCCTCAAGATAGGCCAAATACCGATCCACAAGCCGCAACGTCACTATGGTAGGACGTTGTTCACCTAATCCCAGTGTTCTGAATAGGGATGTAGGCACCTATCTTCCAATAGTAACAGGTATAGTGAGGCTCTCCGGGTCCTTTAGCTTTTTAGGAATTTTGCTCTTGATTCGAGAACTGCAGTCTTCCATAAGAGCCATAGTTTCAAACTTTGTATGCCTCCTCTTATTGGCCGCGATATCGCTGAGATACCTGGCATACTTTGGAACTTCCTACAAAAGCTCCACTAATGGAATATTCACATGAACATTTTTTAACAACTCAAGAAACTTACTACAAGTTGTGTCCTCTATCTTTCTCTTCAACCTTTGAGGAAGTGGGGGAGGTGGTCTAGCTACTTCAATTTTTGGTTGTGTATTGCTAGACTCCTCCACCTTAGTCTTGGATCTCGCTACTTGTTCCTCATCAACATTTTCTTTTCTAGGGATAACCTCACCCAGCTCCTTACCACTGCGTAAGATAATAGCATTTACATTATCCTTGGGATTCTTCTCGGTGTTACCTAGAAGTGCCCTCTGTGGTCTGTCGTTCTACTGTAGGGCCAATTGCCCCATTTGCTTTTCAAGCTCATGGATGGACTTTTGCATTTCATTGACCACTTGTATCTGCTGCACCATCCATTGCCTTATTGTCTCCTTAAGAGAACTATTCTAGTGCTGGCCTTATGGCCTTTAATAAGTGTTTTGGGGCCTTTTGAAGTTTTGATTCCCTCCCTACAGGGGATTTTCTCCATTCCAGTACCCCTAATTATAGCCATTACCTGCAAAACCTCCACCATGACCTTGTTGTCCCACAAAATATACAGACTCAAGATTAAGAGGACAACCTGAATAGGCATGGCCTTCTCCACATGCATCACATGATGGTGGTGGGATTTATACCTACTACACCTGCTGCACTTGGCCTCCTACTGGTGTGGTCACCAACTTACTGATCGTATTCACCAACTAGCTAATGTCTGCGTTGATTACCGCTACACCGTCCACCTCAAGCTTTCCCGGCACCTTTGCTGCTACAAATCCTCTGCCTGAGTCTTGATAATCCTGACTCCCCGCAGACATGAGGTTCAAGAGAGCCTTAATTTCATCATAACTTTTGGAAAGAATCTGTCCCTATCTTGTGGCATCAAGTAGTATCTTATACTCGGGCTTCAGATCCTCAATGAAGTTGTGCTCAACTATCTCCTTAGGTTGCATGTGGACTGGACAATCCCTCAAGTAACCCTTGTAACGTTCCTGTGCTTGAGCTGGTGTTTCTCTATCTTTTTGCATGAATCCGGAGATCTTTCCTCTCAGATCCTTACTTCTTGTCGAAGAGAAAAAACGGTTGGTGAACTTATTAGAGAGGATCTCCCAAATGATGATGGATCCTGCAACCTCATTTTGAAGCCACTCCTTGGCTTCTTCGATCTGTGAGAATGGAAATAGAGTTAACTTGACATATTCATCTGACATGATCGTGTAGTGAAAGTTTTCACTCAGCTCTAAGAACGTAATTAGATGCCTGTGGGATCCTCGTGCGGTTTGCCTTGAAATTGGAAAGTTTTTTGGACCAACCGCACAGTCCCTTCTTTCAGCTTAAAGTTACCAGTGAAGGACAGTTTGACGATCGCTTTAGAAGCGTTCTCCAAATTTGGCCTAGCAAAATGCATCACTGAAACTCTCTCATTCTCTTCACCTGCTGCATGTCTGATGTTTTCCATAGCTAACCTTCAAAAGGTCCTCTCTATTTTAGGATCAAAAGAAGCCAAAAGTAGTCCTTGAATTCTCGTGCTTGGCATACACTAAGGCAAACAATCATGTGAACTTCAAAAATAACAAGAAGCAAACATAAAATAAATACTAGAGAAATAAAATTCTAACCTACAAATAATTAAACAATATTCAAGTCCCCAACAACGGCGCCAAAAACTTGTTGTCGCCCAAGAGCACGCAAGCACACGTGGTCATCAAGTAATATAGGATTTTTAAGTCCAGATATCGTACCCACAAGGACTTGTCAATTTAATCATTATAAGGTTGTATTTGATTTCATTAATCTACAAAACAAGTAATATGAAGATTGGTTTGGAAAATTAAAACTACTAAAACATCAAATATAAAATTGACTAAAACAAATGCAAGCTTGATTGTATCTGGATAATGATGACAGACTAGGGCAATGACACTTGATTAGTTTCAATTTGAGTTTTTCAGATGTAATTAAACTAGCATGATTCTTCCTATGGTTGTTAGTTGCAAGTTACTATCCCATTTCTTGCCACTATCCCTAGAATCAAAGAACTATTTCATGAACCTTAACGCCTATATCCGTATGGTCGCAGGAAAACAATGAAATGCTGATTATGACTACTTGTGTTTCATCTAAATGGGGTTGAAGGGTATATACCTATCCTCAACAACAACTTCTATCCTATCACCAATGGGCTCAAGGGACTTTGAATTCCCATTATGTATTTAATTTTAACCCTTTCGTTTCCCTTTCCCAAGTTTAATCGAAAACCAACAGATTACTTAAAAGGGGATCAAGCTCATAAATAATAAATTAACACAAATAAATACAAACAACCATAATTGAAGAATCAAACCAAGTTTAATTAGTCTTTGAAACAATCAACCGTTCACCATGACCACAACCCTAGAATATGAGTTTATCCACTCATAGATAAGTGGAAAAACAAATATTTAGTCATCATCATACGAAAATACGAAGTAAAGAAGAGAAAACCTAGTTGTAGAACTTTTTCATCCTATAAAATGTCTTACAAGCTTTCATGAATGAACTACGGAATAAAAATGAGTAAAGACTACTTAAAGAAGTCCAAAACTGCACAACAAATGACCTAAGGCCACTATTTATAGATGAGCCTTCAAATGACGCTTCTACCCTTCAAAACATGGCTTTAAAATCAGCATTTTTCACCCCGAAATGACCCTGGAGCGCTGCCCCTCCTATCTCGCCATGGACTTAGTCAAATTCCAGCAATTTTAGCTCTGGATATGCTCTGGTGCGCCGCCCCCTTTATCTCACCAAAGTGTTCGTCAAAGTTCTTTAAGTCTGGACCTTTGGCGCGGGGTGCCACTCATCTCGCCGAATTTTTAAAGTGCAATTCTCTGAAGTTTGAGGACTGGCGCGCATAGCACCAGCATAGATTCTTGTTCTTGAAGTTTGGGACTTGGTGGGCGGCGCCAGCCGTAGCACCAAATCTATCAAATCCTCAAATCTTCATTTCTTTCATCATTTTAAGGCCATTTTGCTTAGTTTCCTTCTCAAATCAACTCAAATCATTTGTTAGCACATAAAACACAAACACACATGAATTTTAAGAATAAATTAAGGATTACGAACTCAAAACATGATCAAATATGGGTAAAAACATGGCAAATGGGCATAAAAATATGCCTAACATCAAGGATAATAAAAAAAATTATACCTCCTATCATTATCATCATTATCATACGTGTGACATATGACACTAACAAAAGAAGGACTATAGATGGGAATTATATGAGAAATTACGGTAACATAGCTGAGTATATTGACTATTGGACATGGATTCGTAGGATATGACTGGCATAGCATTGTACATAAATTTCATTTCGTCTAAATGACATAATCATGGATCATGAGTGCGCTAGACATAGAATAGAATGGAACATCGTCATTAGGCATTTTCCGCCACCAGAATGTAGACCTGGATAGTAACACGGGATAAGGAGCCCCGAGAGACTCCAAGTTGACCCATGGCATGAACAAACATCCAAATCAATTACTAAACTGAAGAGTCAACAAAATAATCATAGCGGAAGTCTATTAAACATAACATCAGAATACACAATCTGAAGCTGAATACATCCTTTTTCTGAAAAGCCTCTAAACATGACGAATTGATGGGACATGACCCCAACTAACTCAATAAAGCTGAAACTAAAAATACATAAAGTAATTCCAAATAAGTCTAGTCCTCGGTAGATGAGGACTCACCAACAACGTAAGATGCTAACTCTAAAGACTGACTATGAATGGGGCTGAGCTTGAGACCCGGGTCCTGTATCACGAAATGATACAACATAGAGTATGCGGTCAGTATGTGAAATGTACCGAGTATGAAAGGTAAGTAAAACCACTTAAGTAAGTAAAATCATTTAAGAACATGCATAATGTAAAACATAAATAATAAGAATCTGAGAGTATGGCTTGCATGCATTCATTTTGAAATCATGATGTCATCATAACATAACATAACATCATAACTGAATCAATTGACTCAAAGTTGAAATCTGATAGTCATGAGTAAAACTGAACATTGATTCAAACCCGCTTTAGAACATATATAGATATAGAAATCTCATGAATTATAAACTTGCATTAATGAAATCATGAGGAACAATGGGAGACTTGTCTTTTAACCGACATACCACGATAGAGCTTACGTGGTCCCAACTATCACACTCAAGTGGGTAGAACCATTCAAAGCTTTGCCAGGGATATCATACCCATGTAGAGAAATTAGGAATATCATGCATTTGGTTAAAACTCCATAGATTAGACATAGGAAATTCATGATTTAGAGATAGATTGGACATGGGTGTGAAAGGAATCACCCATTCATAACCCTACACACCTGATTGAGACTGATTCTTACACTTCTCTAATTGCCTAAGAGGAAATTGAAAAGAATTTGAAGAACAATCTTAATCACCCCCTCTAACCTTCTATCTTTGCATGCATGAATGAATATGGCCTAAAATGAACTTAACCCTCTTAAAAGACATCATTCATAACTTAAAATAACGTAGTTTAGGCCTTAGGATCTTAGGAATTACGAAAAAGACCTTACTAAATTCACAGAAAATAACTGCCAGTAGTCCTCACAAGGGACATAATGACTCGTCCCCTCTGTCCATAACTCATGGAATGATCCGTCGAGTGCACCACATATCAAATCATCCAGGCTCGTCACAGGTGTCTTCACAATACATTACTGGTAACCACGACTCGTGGTCACCACTCATCGTGTACACTGCCTCATCCTTGATTAAATTTTTACCCAGCTGCTCACGAACCTCCCCATGAATCGTGGTGACTGACCACGACTTGTGGGGTCCTTTCGTTAGTTACACTATCTTCTTCCTTCTCGTTTCTCACTCATCACTCCCCACGACTGACCTAACGAGTCGTGGGGCTTGACCACGACTTGTGGTCATGTCCGTGGGGATCCCATTTCCCAATTTCAAGCTCATCAACTGGGCCTCACCACGAGTCCCATCATGACTCATAGGCTGCTCCCACGGGTCACCTCATGACCCATCCTAATACCTGATGCCAAATTTTAATTTTTCTCCATTTCAACTCTCGTGTCTAATCTTTGGGCTTCCGGGGTATAACAATATCTGCCCCTTGGGAACATACATCTTCAAATGTTGGAAAAGATACAAAAAAGCAAAGAAATGCAATCATCATATCCAAATACTGATCATTTAAGCCAAAAACTGACGGAATGACTACCTCCGATTCAAACTACATAGTTGAACAGAATTCACGAATCTTACATACATCCATATACATAAAAGAAACTTGGGCACATGAACTGAACATGAAAAATAAATAGAGTTTTAGGGAAAAACTGATACCTCAAACTGGAACTAAGCCGATAGAGAATAAATGTAGGTCTTCAACATGCTGATTCCTCCATAATACTTTATTGAAGCTACTTCTTTATTTCTTAGCCTTAAAACCTGACGATCCAGTATTTGTACTGGAACGTCCTCATAACTGAGGCTGTCTTCCACACCAACACTTTCCACCGGGAAAACTAGAGCTGGATCACCCAAACACTTCTTTAAGAGCGACACATGGAAAACAGGATGCATGGAAGCTAATTTTGAGGGCAACTTCAATTCATATGCTACCTTGCTAACCCATTTTTAAATCCAGTAAGGGCCAATATAAAGAGGGTTGAGTTTTCCTTTCTTTCCAAACTGCATTACTCCCTTCATGGGAGATACCTTCAGAAATACCATATCATTAACTTCAAATTCTAATTCTCTCCTTCTCACATCGGCATAGGACTTTTGGGGACTATGAGTGGTTTTCAACTTGTACCTTATCAATTGAACCTTCTCTATAGCCTCATGAACCGAATCTGGTCCTATCATCGCCATTTCACCGTCTTCAAACCAACCAATGGGCGATCTACATCTCCGCCCATAGAAAGCCTCAGACGGTGCCATCTAAATACTGGAACGGTAGCTGTTATTGTATGCAAACTCGATAAGAGGAAAATGATCATCCCAACTAACTTTGAATCAATCACGCATGCTCTCAACATGTCTTCAAGAGTCTGAATTGTCCGCTCCGCCTGACCATCCGCTTGCAGGTGAAATGCTATGCTGAGCTTAAATTGAGTACCGAGCCCCTTTTGAAACGACCTCTAAACTGAGAGGTAAATTGAGTACCTTGGTCTGATATGATGGACATGGGAACTCCGTGCAATCGAACTAACTCCCAGATATATAATTTGGCATAATCCTCTATTGAATCTATTATTTTGACTGGTAGAAAATAAGCGGCCTTTGTCAACCGGTCTACCACCACCCAAATGGAGTCATATTGTTGACGAGTACGAGGTAAACCTGTGATAAAGTCCATATTGATATCTTCCCACTTCCAAGTAGGAATCTGAATATCCTGAAGCACGCCTCCCGATCTCTGATGCTCAACTTCACTTGCTGACAGTTCGGACACTTAGCTACAAATTCTGCTATGTCCTTCTTCATGCCATTCCACCAATAGACTTCCCGTAAGTCATGGTACATCTTGGTGGCACTTGGTTGGATAGAGTACTTGGATCCATGAGCCTCGTGGAACATTCGGTCCCTTAAATCATCAACCTCCGGAACACATAAGTGACCCTGGTACCAAAGCACACAATCTCCCCCTTTGGAGAAGACCTCTACCTTCTGATTCTGAACGACTTCCTTAGCTTTACCAAAATCGGGTCCTCATATTGACTAGCTTTTACGTCAGTCATCAATGACAATTTTGATCTGTTTTAAACAACAACACCGCCATCGGCCGAGTCAACCAACCTAACTCCCAACCTTGCGAGTCGATACACATCCTTCACCAGCTCCTTTTTTCCCTCATCCACATGGGACACACTCTACATTGAGAGTCTACTAAGCATGTCTGCTACTACATTAGCCTTGCCCAGATGGTAAAGGACACTCATATCATAGTCCTTGAGTAGCTCCAACCACCTCCTTTTCCGAAGATTGAGATCCTTCTGGGTAAACACATATTATAAACTCTTATGGTCCGTGAAAACTTCCACGTGGACCCAGTACAATTAATTTCGCCATATCTTTAAAGCGAATACAAGTGCAGCCAATTCAAGGTCGTGGGTCGGGTAATTCTTCTCATGAACCTTTAGCTTTGTAGAGGCATATGCTATAACTTTCTCGTACTACATCAATACACGCCCAAGTATGATCCTAGAAGCATCACAATATACCACAAATCCATCGGTACCCTCTGATAGAGTCAACACTGGTGCTGAAGTAAGTCGGGTCTTCAACTCTTGGAAGCTCTTCTCATAAGCCTCTGACCATTGGAACTTCACCTTCTTCTAGGTCAATTTGGTCAAAGGTGTTGCAATCAATGAGAAACCTTCAACGAACCTCCAATACTAGCCGGCTAAACCCAAGAAGCTCCGAATATCTAAAGGATTCACCGGCCTAGGCCAATTCTTCACCCCTTCTATTTTATGAGAGTCCACCTTTATGCCTTCGCTTGATACCACATGGCCCAAAAATGCTACGAAGTTCAACCAAAACTCCTATTTGATGAATTTGGCATATAATTGGAGATCCTTGAGAGTCTGCAGCACTACTCTCAAAGGATCAGCATGCTCCTCCTCGCTCCAAGAGTATGTCAGGATGTCATCAACAAACACAATCACGAACATATCCAAGTATGGCTTGAACACCATGTTCATCAAGTCCATAAAAGCTGTAGGAGCACTCTATAGTCCAAAAGACATAACTACAAAAACTCATAATGACCATATCGCGTCCTAAAACTTGTCTTTAGGATGTCGCTCTCCCGAACTCTGAGCTGATGGTACCCGAATTTGAGATCTATCTTTAAGAAACACTTGGCACCTTGAAGCTGGTAAAATAAATCATCAATCCTGGGTAGAGGATACCTATTCTTGATAGTGACCTTATTCAATTTTCGATAGTCAATACACATACGAAGACAACCATCCTTCTTTCGGACAAAGAGAATTGGTGCACCCCATGGGGACTTGCTCGGTGTAATGAAACCCTTATCTAACAGGTCCTTCAACTGATCTTTCAACTTCTTTAGCTTGGCTGGAGCCATCCTGTAGGGAGGAATAGATATAGGCTGCATGTCAGGAAAAAGGTCAATACCAAAATAAATCTCTCGCTCGGGATGGATTCTCGGTAGATCGTCAGGAAAGACGTCTAGATACTCACATACCACTGTAACTGACTGGATAGTTGGGGTCTCAAACATCGCATCCTTAACCCTAACTAGATGGTACATACAACCTTTAGAAATCATCTTTCTGGCCTTAAGGTAGGAAATGAAACGACCTATAGGAATAGCTGAACTACCCTTCCACTCTAAGACTAGCTCACCCGGAAATCTGAACTCTACTGCCTGGGTTCTACAATTAATTGAGGCATAACATGAAAATAACCAATCCATGTCGAGGATAACATCGAAATCGATCATGGATAACTATATCAAATCTGCTGAGTTGATCTTCTGAAGGACTGAAACTGGGCAACCTCTATACACCCGTTTAGCTACAACTGAATCACCTACTGGAGTAGAGACTGAGAAGGGTTCTGACAAGACTTTGGGACTGACTCCGAAGCTACTGGCCATATAAGGTGTCATAAAAGACAAGGTAGCCCCTGGATCTAACAAAGCATAAATATTAAGATGAAACAATCGTAACATACTAGTGACTACATCTAGGGAGACCTCCTGGTCCTGGCAGGATGCTAAGGAATAGAATCTGTTTTGGCGCTGACTGCCACCTATGCTTGTAGATAATGTGCAAAGAATATGGTTGGGGCTACTGAACTAGAAGCTAGGCCTCGACCCCTATCATGATCCTGTCTCGCTACTAGGAAATCTCTGAGCATGTGTTTGGGCTTCCCACACCTGAAACAAGCACTTGTACCTGCTAAACACTGGCTTATGTGCCCCTGACCACACCTACGACAAGCTGGAATACTAGAATTTGCGGGTCTTCTGCTCTGACCCCTAGAGCATGATGCTCGCCCCTTCTAATCGTGCCTCAGTTTGGATGGCAAACACAATGTTGAAGATGCTGGGGCTGATGACGGTGCCCACCACCTAATCTCAACTGGGAGAATATGTGGTCATCGGTCCTGGCCCTCTTGGTGTCTCTCTCCCTTACATGTACCGCCTCCATCTGCTGGGCGTACAAGACAATCCGAGGGAAATCCATATCCTGGTAGAGCATAGCGGTCCTACAATCCTTATCCAAATAGCTCTCCACTCCATGAACGAACCTGCTCTCTTATGCCCTCTGATCAGCCACTAACTCCAGGGCGTACTTTGATAGGCGGGTTAACTCAAGGGCATACTCCTGCACTGTTATTCTCCGTTGCTTCAGATTTATGAACTCAGCTACCTTCAGCTCCTTCATATCATGAGGGAAGAACCGATCTAAGAATGCCACATAGAACTCCTCCCAAGTGACAGGACCTGCTCCGGCGACCCTATTATCTTTCCATTGTCAAAACAAGATGTGCGCGACCCCTTTCAGCAGACATGAGGCCAACTCCGCACACTCAACTCCATTCACCCCCATAACTTAGGTGATCTTCACAATCTCATCAATGAACTCATGCGGGTCCTCATCTACTTTTGACCCGAGGAACTCTGGCGGGTTCATTCTCAAGAAATCTCTGACTCGAGCCGCCGCTGCATTTCTATTATGTGGGACCTACGTAACTAGCTACTAATTGACCTGGGTGTTCAAGGCCTGCACGAGCATCTAAATAGCTGCCTGAAACTTAACATGGGCAACCGACTCTAGTGCATGGTGCTCCTAAACTAGTGGGGCCTGCTGATGCCCGTTTTTGTTGTTATCCTCGTAGCCGTCACAATTCCTATTCCTTCTACCATTTACTCTTCGGGGAGCCATGATTCTGCAATCGCGAATAGCACGAATTAGAAGGATGGGGAGACTTTTCATCGCACGACATAGATCATGAAAAAAGGGAACATTTCCTAAATGTTTTGTAGCCTCTTTTTCATAAGGGTGGCACGCTTTACACCCATGAAAAAGACTCTACTTAACGTGGCTTCCAGACACCCTAGGACACTTCAAACCTATTATTCTTATACCAAGTTTTTCATGACCCGAACATAGACGCGGATCGTAACACGGGACAAGGAGCCCTGAGATACTCCAAGTCAACCCATGGCATGAACAAACATCCAACTCAATTACTAAACTGAAGAGTCAACAAGATAATCATAGTGGAAGTCTAAATTAAACATAACATCAGAATACCCAATTTGAAACTGAATACATCCTTTGTCTAAAAAGCCACTAAACATGACGAGTTGATGGGAAAAAACCCCAACTAACTCAATAAAGCTGAAATTGAAAATACATAAAGCAAATCCGAATAAGTCTAGTCCTCGGGAGATGAGGACTCAACAACAACTTAAGATGCTAACTCTAAAGACTTACTATGAATGGGGATGAGCCTGAGAGACGGGTCCTATATCATGAAACGACACATCATAGAGTATGCGGTCAGCACGTGGAATGTACCGAGTATGCAAGGTAAGTAAAACCGCTTAAGTAAGTAAAATCATTTAAGAACATGCATAATGTGAAACATAAATAATAAGGATATGAGAGTAGGGCTTGCATGCATTCTTTCTTAAATCATGATCTCATCATAACATAACATAGCATCATAACTAAATCGATTGACTCAAAGCTGAAATCTGATAGTCATGAGTAAAATTGAACATTGAGTCAAACCTGCTTTAGAACATATATAGATATAGAAATCTCATGAATGATAAACATGCATTACTGAAATCTCCTTATGTTTTAGAATATTCAATATAATATTGAATAGTTAATAACTAAGATTCCAATTCCAGTAGTTTAGTGAATTACTATGCATATAAGATTTCTGTGATGTGGGCCCGCTTAGCTCAGAGGTTAGAGCATCGCATTTGTAATGTGATGGTCATCGGTTCGATTCCGATAGCCGAATTTTCCCTATTCTTTTTTTTATTCCATTTTTTAGATGATTGATAATTCCTTTGAAATCAAA
The DNA here is from genome assembly GCA_035772735.1 of Datura wrightii. Lineage (NCBI taxonomy): Eukaryota > Viridiplantae > Streptophyta > Magnoliopsida > Solanales > Solanaceae > Datura > Datura wrightii. Next base: position 156,281,617 of record JASDFA010000018.1, read on the forward strand.
GAATATTCAAATAGCGCCTTCCTCCTTTTCCAAAAGCTATCAATTTATTATAGGAACTTCCAATTATGTCAGGAAAGGATTATATATATAATAGAAGGGGTTCTGTATATTTATCCAATTCATCCCATTCTTCTTATAGTATTTATAGTAATAGTACAAGTACACTATTTCAGTAAACTTCGCTTCATTTAGTTCAGTTTAGTTTTAGTTTAGGTATGGGAGACTCGTCTTTTAACCGACATACCACAATAGAGCTTACATGGTCCCAACTATCACACTCAAGTGGGTAGAGCTGTCCAAAACATTGCTAGGGTTAGGGACGATACCATGATATCTATATCAAGCTCGTGGCCAAATAGGCCCGGGGATAGCTCAGAAGGGATGTCCTGAAGTAATACATATATAATTATAAACCTACATTGGCACGTAGTTCTAAGGCATAGGGTGATCGACCCTTAGCCTACTCAGTGCTAGACACTACTCCCAAAGATATGCATATGCTCTCCATCATTTTTCAACAAAGATAAACATCATCTATTGACGAAGCTCAATAATAAAATAAACCTCAAATTTGAAATCATGCATATGAGAAGCTTTAAATCAAAACATACTACAAATTGAAAGATAATTGGGAGTCTTCTCTCTAAAATCATGTGGTAAGCTTAATTCAAGAAATCATAAATCATGCTTGAACATGTGGGCATTTCCCAATACTTTCTCATGCTTGAAAATACTCAATTCACATTGAAAATATGATTATAAATATGGGTAGTTTGAAAACATGCTTTTCTTCATAATATCTCATCATAATCATACATTCATCTTAAATCTCATCTTTCATGAACTTCTCATAAATGAGCTTTTTAATTCATAAAACTAGAAATATGACTATAATTGAAAACATTAAAAAACTTTACCATGCTTCACAATTCAATAGTATAAATATATTTAAATCATACCTATGCAGAGAAATTAGGAATATCATGCATTTGGTTAAAACCCCATAGATTAGACATAGGAAATTCATAATTTAGAGAGAGATTGGGCATGGGTGTGAAGGGAATCACCCATTCATAACCCTACATACCTGATTCAGACTGATTCTTACACTTCTCTGATTGCCCAGGAGGAAATTTAAAAGAATTTGAAGAAGAACAAGCTTGATCACCCCCTCTAACCTTCTATCTTTGCATGCATGAATGGATATGGACTAAAATGAACTTAACCCACTTAAAAGACATTATTCATAACTTAAAATGATGTATTTTAGGCCTTAGGATCTTAGGAATTGCTAAAAAGCCCTTACTAAATTCATAGAAAATAACTGCCAGGTAGTCCCTAGGAGGGACATAACGACTCGTCCCCTCTGGCCATGACTCGTGGCATGATCCATTGATTGCACTACTTATCAAATCATCCGGGCTCAATCACGGGTGTCTTAATGATCCGTTACTGGTGACCACGACTCATGGTCACCACTCGTCATATACGCTGCCTCATCCTTGATTAAATTTTTACCTTGTTGCTCACAACCCTCCCCACGAATTGTGGTGACTGACTACGACTCATTGGACCTTTAGTTAGGTATGCTATCCTCTTCCTTCTCTTTTATCACTCATCACTCCCCACAACTGACCTAACGAGTTGTGGGGTATGACCACGAGTCGTGGTCATTGTTCGGTACTTTGGTAGGGGTTAAAAACCGACACGCAAGTGCACGTGGTCAAACAAGTAATAAAGTGGCTAAGTAAGCCAAGTATCGATCCAAGGAGACTCTGGATAAGTAAAATTGCTTAAGTATACTATATTCTAGTTTACTTCTAATTATGTTGACAACAATGTAACCAAAAGTTAAATAATTTTCTTTATAAACTATATACTAAAACTATTAACAAATATTTACTTGAATTGAAACTATGGATAAGAGCATGCCAAGGTTAAGAACAAGTAATGAATTCGATAGTAATCATAATTCGGTTATTCTTCTCTTCATGTTGCTAGCCAAGAACATTAGCCTAGAGATTAAAACTCTCGTATTTAATCTCACTTTAGAATCATAAACCATTCGTCTACATTTCTGTGATCAAATGCAATTTATGACCTAGCAATACAATTCCGGTTCCTAAATTGACTAATACGGCTTTCAAGTATATTTCTATCAGGAAAGCACATCAAAACCCAATTTTCCCAAATCAAGTTAAGAACAATACCCTATTAATTCACAACTTTCCAATTTCTTGCTCTCTCGAGTGAAATTGGACTTTTTAGATGTACATTAATGTTGGCCACACACTAATGCAGTAAGAACAAGAATTAATAGAACAACATGAAAGAAGAAGATGAAAACCATATAATTCACAATCAAAATTCAATACACATGTTCAAAACCTTAGCAAGGAAGAGAGTTAGCCACTCATTTGTGGATTGATCATCCTCAAATGAGTGTAAATCATACGTACAATTGATTGAAAGAAGAAAGAAAGAGAGAAAAACCCTTAGCTTTTTCGTCCCTCAACTGCTGCTAACCCACGTCCTAGCTCCACCAAGTCTTAATTATGAAAAATAAACCTAAGTGTGCTATTTATATTAGTAGGAATCTTTCCCGGATTAACAAGCAACGTGTCACGGAGTGCATCGCGGAGCACGGCCTCCGTGACACGCTACAAACGCGGAGGCTCTCTGGAAAATCACCCGAAACCGGCCTAGGCAGCACCTTGCCGCGTTGGCAACGTGTCACGCTGCCTGGGCAGCGCGTTGTAGCCCCATGGTCGCGGAGTCCACCTGCCGTGGAACGTTGCCAACGTGCAGGTGGGCTGTTTTGAGCGGCCTGCCTGCCGTGGCACCTTGTCGACGCGCCGGTGGGCTGTTTTGTGCCTCTTCCTTGCCGACGTTCACGTGTTAATTCCGTTTCCAAGCTTCTACTTCACCAACTCATGGATTAGTTACTCAAACATCATCAAAACCTACAAAACAAAGGCTAATCATGTTGGTTAGCACATATCTCCACATTATATAAAATTACATGAAAATGTATACAATAACTTAGATAAACAAGACTAATTGAAGTAATAAAGAGTATCTCGGGCATATATTTTTGCCCGTTATCACAACCCCACACTTAAAGCCTTGTTCGTCCTCGAACAACCTTTTACATATCATGCAAATGGAGACTCCTACATAACTAATTTAGCAAGATAATTCTGGTTACGGCTATAATGATTACGTAAGATACAAGCTAAAAATAGAGCATGCCTGATTTGATCATTGAAATGAAGTACAACCATGTTAAGACTTCTTAACCTCAAGAATCGACTCTCAATTTTAGCAAACTCATGCGAATCATCTGATTAAGAAATCCCACATGAAATATATCCTTCTTTCAACATGTGCCCCTCACGGAAAGAGAGTTACCCAATCACACGCAAAAATAATTTTTTACATCACAACATGTGTGGGTACATGAATAGAATTACGCTCACTCTCACAAAGAATTCACATGCATCATGTAGTGACCCATAAGCTTGCCCTTAGTGTTTTATTCCACTAATATAAGGATGTATGAATGTAAGATCAAGTAGGGCTTTTTAGGTTGTAATGTAACTCAGGTGCGGGTAAGTACTATTATGATCAGTAATAGTGACTATCTTTCCTAAGCGCTTTTAATACATCACACCTTCATTACAAACTTCCTTTCCCTCACTTCACTTTTTTTCTCCTTTTAGTTTTCTTTTTCCTCTTTTGTTCCCCCATTTCTTTCGACACTTTTAGCTTATTAGTAAGGAGTTCTATAAGTAACTTTTCATTTATTTATTTTCTTACTCCCTACTAATACTCACCCATATTCAAACAAGTGCACCTTTGTCCTTTTCTCACTTCTACAACTTGCCATTTTTCCTTCTTTTCCATTCTTCTCACTCCTTTACCCTTTCGGATTTTTCCTTTAAGCGCTTCGGAGTTTTGGTTCAATTTCAAGGCTAATGAAAGAAAAAGGATTAAGCTTATGTTGCAGCTGTCAAAGAATAGGCTCAAGGCTCAATGGGGTTAACTAGGATTAATTTTTCAAGGTAGGTATAATGAGGGATAAAAGTTTGGTTCATTCAAAGAAATGCCTAAATCATCTCCTACAATTCACATCCTTCATTTCGTTTTATATACACACCAGGCAAGTTCTAGACAATCCACAATAGCACGGAATACTCAAAAACCTTACACTCACGGCACATGCTCAAATCAAGACACAATCAGTAGACTCTTACTCAGCTAATCACAAGAATTCAGAATTAAGCTTCCGTCATATTGAGTCAAATTCAAGAGCCTAAGTGTCTCAAACAGAGTTATACACTTGCATGCTTCACACTGAACATACTTGCATCTTACAAACATTTATAGCACATAACAAGAACATCCAGCACCAATTAGTTATGGTTTCAAAACCCAAAGCCTATCGACTAATTTTCCTCAAGACGGTCGTCATCCATCCATCGTCGGAAACAGTCCCTAGCTATGACTAAAAAAACTTTATATACAGACCAAGGAAAGAAAGAAAAAAGAAAAGAAAAAAAAAATTTATTCTTCGGTTCAAATACCCCCCGTCGGAAAAGAACCGAAAAGAAAAACCAACGGGTGATGAAGTCATGCTTAATTCACAAAAATTTTTCAAATTTTTCAAATTTTCAAATTTCTCACCAACTTTTGTACAAGCATTACATTCACCAAAAATCATTAAGCACAGAAATTTTGAAATTTCCTAGAAATTTCCCTCACCCCACACTTAAATCATGCTATGTCCGCATAGCATCAAACTAAAGGTTACAAAGGGTGAGAAATACTCCCTGAGGCCTTTAGGCCTAGCTGACAGCATGGTTTTCTTCAACTATGGACAAGTGGGTGTTCGACCCCACACTTTTTCTTTTCCATGCTTGTTAGCTTCCTCCTCCACGGGTACTCAGACTTCCCCTCCATCTGTGCTTAACTTTCCACCAAAACAACACAAGATGAAAAATAAATAAAATAAACATAAATGCAAGAAATTAAAATGGTACCCATGGTACCCTTGGGTTGCCTCCCAAGCAGCGCCTAATTTTACGTCGCGGCACGACGTACCAAGTTTCACCACTTTTTCCTCCACCTTGAGGATATGAATCTCACCCCTAATTTCTTCTCTAATTTCCTCTTATGCTCCAGGGGTGGTGGTGAAAAATTGTAAGGACCAAACAGTAGATGTTGCCTTTTGCATTTATTGGTCCTTAAGTAAGCGAAGTCATTTTGTCTTTCTGAGTTAGCAAATTTCAAAATATATGGTGCTTGGTCCTCCTCTAGACATTTCTCTACAAACTTGGAAGACTCTATTTCTATGTTGTCAACCAAATTTAATGTTGAAAAATGCGTAGAGTGTGGTCCAATACACCTCAACTCTGAAACTGCATTTTGCTTGACCTCCTTACTTGTATATACCTTCTCAACATCGACATCTATCTCACCATTAAAGTCGACTGGGGGATACGCTAACTCTTCTTCCAAGAATGGATTTTCCATAAGTGTGAGCCCATCACGGGGACACTCAAGAGATTCGAATTGTTGGGCTTCATCCAAAAATTCACCCTTGTCGTCCTCTTGTAGTTCCTCTTGAATATCGGCTAAAACTGTTGTCTGTGATTTATCACACGCTTCAGCTTCAGCGATCATCTCCGTGAATTTGATGGTCATCCTTTCTAGAGCCTCTGCATTCTCTTCTTGCTGATTTCTCAATACTGCCATCACCTCCTTCATTGCTTCTGATTGCTCCAAGAGTTGTTTCAACATGTCTTCTATTCGAGCTTGGCGTCCCAAGTCCTCATTTTCAGCATGCCTATATTCAGAAAAAACAACAGAAGGATCATAGTAGGGGCTTGGGGGAGGGGAATATGCCTTTGGACAATCACCCCAATGGCCATATTGACACCCACATATATTGCACGTATTACAGTTTTGCCACAAGTGGGGTCCTCCACAGTTCAGACAAGATTCACTAAAATATGAGTATCCACCATTGAAACCATTTATATTCCACGATGTCATGTCAGTAAGGGTATACGAACAAGCAGAAAAATAAAATAAACTAAAGAAGAATTAAAACAAACACTAGACCAAGTTGTCAACACTTAAGAAAATAAAACAAAAATACAGTAAATTTATACTTAAAACAATTTCACCAATTGCCAAGTCTCCCTGGCAACGACGCCAAAAACTTGTTCGGTGCTTTGGTAGGGGTTAAAAACCGACACGCAAGTGCACGTGGTCAAACAAGTAATAAAGTGGCTAAGTAAGCCAAGTATCGATCCAAGGAGACTCTGGATAAGTAAAATTGCTTAAGTATACTATATTCTAGTTTACTTCTAATTATGTTGACAACAATGTAACCAAAAGTTAAATAATTTTCTTTATAAACTATATACTAAAACTATTAACAAATATTTACTTGAATTGAAACTATGGATAAGAGCATGCCAGGGTTAAGAACAAGTAATGAATTCGATAGTAATCATAATTCGGTTATTCTTCTCTTCATGTTGCTAGCCAAGAACATTAGCCTAGAGATTAAAACTCTCGTATTTAATCTCACTTTAGAATCATAAACCATTCGTCTACATTTCTGTGATCAAATGCAATTTATGACCTAGAAATACAATTCCGGTTCCTAAATTGACTAATACGGCTTTCAAGTATATTTCTATCAGGAAAGCACATCAAAACCCAATTTTCCCAAATCAAGTTAAGAACAATACCCTATTAATTCACAACTTTCCAATTTCTTGCTCTCTCGAATGAAATTGGACTTTTTAGATGTACATTAAAGTTGGCCACACACTAATGCAGTAAGAACAAGAATTAATAGAACAACATGAAAGAAGAAGATGAAAACCATATAATTCACAATCAAAATTCAATACACATGTTCAAAACCTTAGCAAGGAAGAGAATTAGCCACTCATTTGTGGATTGATCATCCTCAAATGAGTGTAAATCATACGTACAATTGATTGAAAGAAGAAAGAAAGAGAGAAAAACCCTTAGCTTTTTCGTCCCTCAACTGCTGCTAACCCACGTCCTAGCTCCACCAAGTCTTAATTATGAAAAATAAACCTAAGTGTGCTATTTATATTAGTAGGAATCTTTCCCGGATTAACAAGCAACGTGTCACGGAGTGCATCGTGGAGCACGGCCTCCGTGACACGCTACGAACGCGGAGGCTCTCTGGAAAATCACCCGAAACCGGCCAAGGCAGCACCTTGCCGCGTTGGCAACGTGTCACGCTGCCTGGGCAGCGCGTTGTAGCCCCATGGTCGCGGAGTCCACCTGCCGTGGCACGTTGCCAACGCGCAGGTGGGCTGTTTTGAGCGGCCTGCCTGCCGTGGCACCTTGTCGACGCGCCGGTGGGCTGTTTTGTGCCTCTTCCTTGCCGACGTTCGCGTGTTAATTCCGTTTCCAAGCTTCTACTTCACCAACTCATGGATTAGTTACTCAAACATCATCAAAACCTACAAAACAAAGGCTAATCATGTTGGTTAGCACATATCTCCACATTATATAAAATTACATGAAAATGTATACAATAACTTAGATAAACAAGACTAATTGAAGTAATAAAGAGTATCTCGGGCATATATTTTTGCCCGTTATCAGTCATGTCCGTGGGGATCCCATTTCCCAATTTCAAGCTCATCTATTGGGCCTCACCATGAGTCACATCACGAATGATGGGTTTCTCCCACAGTTCACCTCATGACCCATCCTGATACCTGATGCCAAATTTTAATTTTTCTCCGTTTCAACTCCTGGGCATGATCTTTGGGCATCCGGGGCATAACAACATTTTCTTCTAGATCAAGTAACAAATAGTGATAATTCACTCTCATTTCTTTCTTGGATTTCCAGGTAGCCTCTTCAACACCCTGATTTCCCCATAGAACTTTCATAGATACTACTTCTTTGGTCCATCAATAGTTAATCAGGTTATTAGGTGTTACCAATGTTCAACAAGATTTCTTTTGCATCTGGGGTCATCCCCAAGATCATTATTCATACTTATCACAACATTCGAACTACCTCAAACTTCATTAAGTAGTCGCAAATGCAAGAATCCGCACATTCATAAATATTACATTCAAGCTTATTGCTACTTATATTTCACTACTCCCTTGTTTTTAGGACCATTCAAAAACTTTCTGATCTTCTAGAAATCTCTTACTATTAACAACCATACCAAACCATATGAGTTAGATGTGCAATACTTCCATACAATCACTACACATAGTTAAAACCTAACTTTCGCACTTCCCGTACTTATTTAACTTTTTACGAAATAACTGCACCTATTTTTGCCAAGGAAAAGGGAATGTCTACCCTCTCCATTCTACCATATATTACATCATAAGCGAGAGTCATTAGAGGAATAAAGCATAAGAATGAACCTTATTAAATATGACTAAAGGTCTAAGTCTTGATCATAAGCATAGGGCATGAATAGATAGCCATTTTTAGGGCATAGTCGTAAGGAACGAATGCAATATCATTCAACACACAGAATCTCATCATAACATTATCATCCTGACTAAAATTCATTAATGATAGAACCATAGGCACGAATACTTCATACACAAATTGTATAAGGTATGAATAGGGAATCACTTTGAGCATAGATAAGACATAGACGCATAGAAAGGGGAAAATTAACATCTTTATGACTAACTGCAATATAGGTTCATAAATCTCTTTGAGAGAAGTTCTATCACCAATACAAACTCCTCTTCCCTTATGGTTCACAAATTGGTGTTTCCATGGTCATAGGTTCACTTTGGGAGAATACGTAGGCATAGGCATGACATGAATACATAAAACATCGGATGATCATCATCTTGATGAAGTATTGGGATTTTTTTAGAATGAGAATCATTTGTTATTATTACATTTCTTCTTGGATCCCTTCACTAGCAGTGACAGGTGACCTGTTTGGGCACTCCACCATACCATCTCCCCTTTAGTTCAAACGTTTTCATTCTAAGTCTGTGGACCCCTCCTCTGAATTTAGTCCAAGATGATCATTTTCTTATTATTCCTTTAATTCATGAAACTCTTGCAGTAAGCATTGTTAGCAACCTTCTTAGTTGTTTACTCGATGAAAGACAATTCTCCCTTACTAATTTATAGTTGTAATACTCTGCATGGTAGCCCTATCAATAATCGTGGTTGTCTCACTTCTTTTATCGGATAAATTCATAGGTACTACAAGTCATGGTAGGATCTTTTTCCCTGATATCTCTTAACTTTCTTTTGCCTCTCAGGTTATCATTTTACAACTTATACTCTATTGTCTTTCTTACCCACTTCACTTATTGCCTTAACAATATGATATCCTCAAAGATGTTTTACTCACATCACATCTGCAAATTTCTATCCACCCAATTGGGATGAGTTTAACATTATACTAAGAGGATTAACATCGCAGTCTATTATCTTCTCACTTCAAATCTTGGATGGAAACACCATGCCGATGCACCCAGTATTTCTCCATCTTTCACGACTTAAGAATACTAAATTAGGCACACATGGAGTTTAAAAGCTTAGTATCTCAAGCAACAATATTCCTCATCAGGTCACACCATCTCTCTTCATAACTATTAGGGTTAATCTTTATCTAATGCCTTAGACTCCCTCACTTATTCATCTAAGGCTCACATATATCATGCTTAAGCCTTCACAGATGTCGTAAGTTCTTGAATCCCCTAAATGGAACCTACTAGGTCCAATCTCAAAACTAGTATTATCACTACATATTTTCATTCTTCGACCATGATGATCCTTTAAAGTTTTAGCCTAGTGTTTGTTACTAAAATGGGTAGAAACTTGAATAATTTATGGAACATAGAAATATACCTATCCTTTTTTTGCACCCCTAGAGTAGCCACCCTCAACTTAGGTGATTTGGCTGAGTTGAGGTACACGATGTTTAAGGAGGGACTAGGTGCGGAATAGGTTCATTATAACAAAAGTGTGAAGGTGATAGGATAATCAAAAAAAAGGTCTAGTTCAAAAGGTAGGGACTAATCGGGAGTAGTAATGATAGGTACGATGCTCAATCGCCATTTTAGTTCTTTAAATTCTCTCAAACATGGATTGTTAAAGATGAATTTGGCATCCTTCTCCAGGAGTTGCACATGGAAAGGGAAACCTTCAAAAAATCCTTGATGAACATCTTATAAAATCACATATGACTTAAAAAACTCCTCACACCTTTCACCGATGTTGGGGGAGGAATTGGTAATAACATCAACTTTAGCATGGTCCACGTCAATCCCCTTTTTGGGGATCTTATGCAGTAGAATAATTCCTTCCTTTACCATAAAGTCACATTTTTCCCAATTGAGAACAAGGTTGGTTTCTTCACGCCACTTTAACACTTTCACGAGGTGGTCTAGGCATTCATAAAATATGTATCCAACCACAGAAAAGTAATCCATAAGGACTTCAAGGAAGTCCTCCACTATTTCTAAGAATATCGCCAACATACATCTTTGAAACTTGGCTGGGGCATTACACTATCCATAGAGCATTCTTCTAAATGCAAAGGTCCCACAAGGACATGTAAAGGTTGTCTTCTCTTGGTCCTCCAAGGCTATATTGATCTAATTATAGCCAAAATAACCATCAAAAAATCAATAGAAAGCTCGCCCTACTAGTCGGTGCAGCTTTTGATCAATGAATGGCATGGGAAAATGGTCTTTACAAGTAGCTGCATTAAGTTTTTAGTAGTCCATACAAACTCTACATCTGGTGAAAATGCGGGTGCGCACTAACGTATCGTGCTCATTTGCAATCACTATCATTCCCCTTTTTTCGTACACATTAAACTAGACTCCCCTATTTGCTATCAAAAATAGGGTAAACCACACCTTCATCTAACCACTTGATAATCTCTTATTTCACTAACTTTTTCTTGGATGGACATAATCTTCTCTGGTGCTCTATACTAGGATAACTTCCCTTCTCTAATTAATCTTGTTCTCACAAATGCCGTGGGGATTCCACAGATATCTGCTATTGTCCACCCAATGGCTCTCTGATGTTGCTGAAGCTTTTTGATCACCTTCTATACCTACTCTTCATTGAGAAGGGATGACATTGTGAAAAATAGAGTTTCTTCTAGTCTCAAAAACTTTTAACATAGATGAGATGGTAGGGGTTTTAGTTCTAGCTTTGGAAGCTCCTCAATGAAAGGTTAATGTCACCTAAGCGCACGCAAGAGCACATGATCATAAAGTAATATAGGACTGGAAGGCCCGATTATCGATCCCTTAGAGACTTGTCAGCTCAATCATTTAAGGTTACTTCTTTATTTCGTTATTCTATCAAACAGTTGAAATGGGGAATAGTTTAGATAATTGAACTACTAAAAACTCTAAATATAAAATTAACTAAAGCTGTTGAAAACATGGTTTTACTTGAAATGATGATAAAAATCTATTGAAATGGCACTTTTTAATCAAGTTGAGTTTCAAGATATGATTACACTATAACGATTCTTCCTATAGTTGCTAGTTTCAAGTTACTATCCATTCCTTGTCACTTTCCCGAGCATCCAAGAACTATCTCATGAACCCTAAGACCTATATCCCTATGGTCGCAGGAGAAAGATGAAATGACAGTTATGCCTACTTGTATTTTAATTAAACAGGATTGAAGGGCATATCCCTATCCTCAACAACAACTTCTAGCCTCCTACGAATGGGTTCAAGGATCTTTGAATTCCTATTTTATATTTACCTTTAACCCTTTCGATTACCTTTCCTAAGTTAAACTAAAAGCCAACAGATTTACATACAAGGTGACCAGTCTAGTAAATAAGTAGTTATAATAAGTAATTATAAACAACCATTAAAGAAGAATCAAAACTAGCATAGATCAGTATTTCAAACATCAACCATCCACCATGGACAAAACCTTAGAGTATAAGTTTAGCCACTCATAGACAAGTGGAAAAACAAAGACTTAATCATCATCATTCAGAATAATATAATAAAGATGAGAAGAAACTCAAGTAGAAACTTGTCTCTCCTCCCAAGCTATGTTACAACCCTCAACAAATGAGATACGTAATGTAATATGATCCCAAATATTGCTAACAAATGACCTAGAGGCTATTTTTATGGTTGAGTCTTCAGATGACACATCTGCCCTCAAGTACTTGGCTTTAAAATCATCAAATTTTGTTGTGGAATGGGTCTGGCATGCTGCCCCTTCCATAGCCCCAAGTTGGGCTTAAGTTCTCTTAAGTTTAGCTCCGGATGCCCTACCCCATCCATAGCACCAACGAGTTAGCCAAATTTGGACACTTCAAGATCATCCATGTGTCACGTACCACTCATAGCCCTCAAGTGTTAGTCAAATTTCTTAGCTCTAGAACCCTTCCAGTGCCCAGCCCTATCCATAGCATGAGAATTTTGGATAAACTTTCTTAAGTATGGGATGCTTTTGGGGATCTATGCCATAAATCTCACCAAGGTGTTGAGTGAATTATCTTCTGAAGTTTTGGGCCTGGCGCTCGATGCTAGCCATAGCCCCAACTTTGGTGCACAATTCTCTGAAGTTTGTGTTATACCCCGAGAATTCAAGAATCGAACCTGGAAGTGAATCAAAGAAAAATAGAAAAAATATTGCAAAATTTGCAGAACGAGTTACTGAATGACTTGTGAGAAGACCCCACAAAATGTCAAGTGACTCGTGGGAAGGCCCGGAGTGATCAAGGAATCGAGGTCCCCATAAGTGAAGCAACGACTCATGGTCAGCCACCACGAGTCATCATGTTAATTATGGGGTGGAGTTGGAATGTTAAAGGAGGAATTATCCAGTGTACTTAATGGATAGGACGCCATGAGTCATGGCCAGTCCCAACGACTCGTGAGGAGAGTCGTAAGCAAGAACGTGGATTATTATTGGGAATTTAGGCATTATACTTGATGGAAGGTGACCATGAGTCATGGAATCGATGCATGAGTCATTATCTTACCCATTACAAGCCCCAGCATATCTGTTGACCAGTGTACTTGACAGGCGATTCGATGAGTCGTTGCCCATCCTGACGAATTGTCAGGTCACCCATTAGGGTCACCTGACAGTGTTTTCCTATGAATTTAGTAAGGGTCTTTTCATAATTCCTAAGTTCTAAGGGCTTATACTACATCATTTTAAGCTCTTACTAGAGGGTTTTTAGCAGAGAAAAACCTATCTTAGGTCATTACTCTCATGCATGCAAGTTTGAATGTGTGAAAGGAAGGTTCAAGGTGAAATCTCAAGGTTTCCAATTGGAATCTCAGTTGGGCAATTAGGAAAGGTTAAAATTCTTTCATCCCAGGTATATAAGGCTATGAGTGGGTGATTTCTTCCACACCCATGCCCATTCCATATCAATTTGTGGTTTGTTTGTAATGATCAAGTATAGCGTTTCATTCAATTGCATGATTCTTACATCTCTATTCATGGGTACGATTAAATTGAGTTGATATTGATGATTTACCAAGCTTGGACGGATTCTAACTTAATTTCTTCTACAAAATTATTTTTCTAAAACTTGAATCTAAAATGCCCATGTGTGGATAGTTCATAATAGAAGTGATTGTGGAAGAATGTGATGATGATGGAATCGATGATGAAAGGAATGTTTCCAACCTTACCCATGATTTTGATGATGTTTTCAAAGAATATTAAATAGACCCAAGTATGATAAAGCTTTGGGTGATGCTCATATATTGATTTAAAGTGATGAACTTCCCGACATATGCTTACCACATGGGTTGAAGTGAATTTCCTCAATTATTATTATTTTAAATTCTAGCTTGTGGTATGTTCAAAGTAAAGCCTTCCATATGCGTAAATCCTTAATTGATATTCCTATTATTGTCGAGCTTTGTCAAGGACAATGTTAAGCTTCATTTCACATGATGTTGAGTCTAACTATGAATTCATTCAATGCTTTGTTGAAATGACATTGTTGAGCTTCATATTTATATGATATCAGTGTGTGCATTATTTTATAATGAGCTTTGTCAATAGACAATGTTGAGCTTCATTTTCATACGATGTTGAGTTTATTCATGATTTCATGTTGAGCTTCGTCACTAGATGATGTCGATCTTCGTATTTATACGATGTAGAGCATTGCATGTTTTTGGAGAAGAGTCTAGCACCGAGTGGGCTAAGGGTCGATAACCCTATGCCCCCGAATTATGCACCAACGTAGGTTGATTCTATTATATTATTGGGACCTCCCTTATGAGCTATCCCCGGCTTGATTGGCCCTTCAGCTTGATATTGATATTATCGTAGTGTCCATCGCCTTGGCAAGGTTTTGGATAGCTCTGCCCACTTGAGTGTAATAGTCGGGACCACGAAGCTCTATCGTGGTATGTCGGTTAAGTGACTAGTATCCCATTGTCTATATCAATCAGATTTGCATATTTCCCACTTATGATATTTATTCATTAATGCATGTTCAACAGGAAAGGTTTTACTCACTTTTCAGCTTTTGATATAAATGTTACATTTCAACTTGAATCATTTGAGTCAGTCTTGATGTTCTAAAGCCCTGCATGATCATGTATAAAGTAAGGATGATTTCATAATGATGCATGTGATCTTCTTCTTATCCTTAAAGGCTTACTATATATGTGTGACTTGCTTTGAAAGATTTATATTGCTCTAGCGATTTTACTTAACTTGCATACTTGGTACATTCCATGTACTGACCGCATACTATTTATGCTGCATCGTTTCATGATGCAGGATCCGGTTCTCAGATTCATCCCCATTCTTAGTCGTTTATCAGAGTTAGCACCTGCTAGATTGGTGAGTCCTCATCTTTCAAGGACTAGACTTTTAGTTATATTGGATTTATTTTCAGTTTCAGTATTTCTAATCTACTTGGGGGTGTTATCCCATTAGCTCGTCCAGATTAGAGACTTATCAGACTTAGACATGTATTCAACTTCAGATGTTCATTCTGTTGTTATATTAAGTTAGACTTTCGCTGAGTTCTTAACTATGTTTCTTCATATTTATTGAATGAATTAGTGAATGCTTATTCCATGGGTCGACTTGGGGTCTTTCGGGGTACCTTGTCCCATGTCTACAATCCGGGTCTCCTCTCGGGTTGTGAAAAACTTGGTATCACAGCCGTAGGTTTGAAGTGTGCTTAGGGAGTCTGAAAGACACGTTAACTAGAGTCTTTTTCATGGGTATGAAGCGCGCCACACCTATGAAGAAGAGGCTACGAAACATTTTAGGAAGTGTTCCCATCTTTCATGATCTATGTAGTGCGATGGAAAGCCTTTCTATCCCTTTAATTCATGCTATTCACGATTGCATAATCATGGCTCCTCGAACAATGAACGAAAGGAGGAATGAAGACGGTGAGGGCCACGAGGATGGCATGGGTCATGGGCATCAACAGGTTCCACCGGTTCAGGAGCCTCAAGCACCGAAGCTAGCCGTCCATGCTGAGTTTCAGGCCGCTTTCCAGATGCTTGCGCAGGCTTTGACCGCTTGGATCAATCAGCAGGCTGCTGCATATGTTCCGCAGAATGGCAGTGCAGTGGTGGCACGACTCAAGGACTTCTTGAGGATGAAACCTCCGGAGTTTCTTGGGTCCAAGGTATATGAGGACCCACACGAGTTCGTGGATAAGGTTATCAAGATCACCCAGGTTGTGGGGGTAAGTAGTGTAGATTGCACGGAGTTGGCCTCCTTCCAGTTGAAAGGGGTTGCGCATATTTGGTTCCGCCAGTGGAATGACAGCAGGGTTGCTGGAGCAGGTCTGGTCACTTAGGAGGAGTTTCATGTTGCATTGCTGGATTGGTTCTTCCCTCGTGAGATGAGGGAGCTGAAGGCAGCTGAGTTTGTAAATCTGAAGCAAGGGAGGATAATAGTACTAGAGTATTCCCTTGAGTTCACCCGCCTATCGAACTATGCTCCTGAGTTAGTGGTTGACCAGAGGGTGCAAGTGAGCAGGTTTGTGCATGGGATAGCAGGTTACTTGGATAAGGAATGTAGGATTGCTATGCTCCATCTGTATATGGACTTTCCTCGGATGGTTGTACGCCTATCAGATGGAGGCAACATATTCGAGAGAGAGAGAGGCCAAAAGGGCCAGGACTGAGGACCACAGATTCTCCCAGCAGAGGTACGGCGGTGGGCATCGACAACAAAACCATCAGAGATTTTCAGCCCCTGCATCATCAGCTTTGAGTGTGGCATCTCGGCCTAGGCACGATCAGAGAGGGCGAGAATCAGGCTCGAGGGGTCAGAGCAGCAGGCCCACAGATTCAGGTGTCCCAGCTTGTTGCAGATGTGGCTGAGGGTATGCAAGCAAGTGCTTGGCAGGTTCGGCTGCATGTTTCGGTTGCGGGCAACCCAGGTACATTCTTAGAGATTGTCCAGTAGTGAGATAGGATTAGGTTGGGGCCGTGGCCCAACTTCTAGCTCAGCAGCCCCACCCCCTCGCTCAGCAAATTAGGGGGCATCTACCAATGCAGCTGGCGGTCAGCGCTAAAATAGATTTTGTGCTGTGGCATCCCGTCAGGATCATGAGGTCTCCCTAGATGTGGTTACTGGTATGTTACGAGTCTTCCATGTTTATTTTTATGCATTGTTAGATCCAGGGGCCACCTTGTCCTTTGTGACACCTTATGTAGCCAGTAGCTTCAGAGTCAGTCCTGATGTATTGTCAGAATCCTTCTCAGTTTCCACTTCTGTAGGTGACTCAGTTACAACAAGATGAGTGTATAGAGGTTGCCCAGTCTTGGTCCTCCATAAGGTCACCTCAGCAGATCTGATAGAGTTAGCCATGACTGATTTTGATGTCATTCTCGGCATGGATTGGTTGTATGCTTGTTATGCTTCTATTAATTGTAGGACCCGGTCAATAGAGTTCAGATTCCCGGGTGAGCCAGTCTTAGAATGGAATTGTAGTTAAGCTGTGCCTGTAGATCACTTCGTTTCCTACCTCAAGGCCAGGAAGATGATTTCCAAGGGTTTCTTGTATCATTTGGTTACGGTCAAGAATGTTGAGTCTGAGACCCCGACTATCCAGTCAGTTCTAGTAGTACATGAGTATCCAGAGGTTTTTTCAGATGATTTGCTAGGTATTCCTCCCGAGCGAGAGATTGACTTCAGTATTGCCATCCTTCCCGATACACAACCTATGTCTGTTCATCCATATAGGATGGCTCCAACCGAGCTAAAAGAGTTGAAGGATTAGTTAAAGGATTTACTAGATAAGGGAATCATTAGACTGAGCCAGTCTCATGGGGCACACCAGTATTATTTGTTCGGAAGAAAGATGGTTCCCTTTGTATGTGCATTGATTATTGACAGTTGAAAAATGTCACTGTTAAGAACAGGTATCCCTTACCCAGGATCGATGATTTGTTTGATCAGCTTCAGGGTGCTAAGTGTTCTCGAAGATAGATCTCAGATCTGGGTATCATCAGCTCAGAGATGGGGAGAGTGATATCTTGAAGACGGCATTTAGAACACGGTATGGTCATTACGAGTTTGTAGTTATGTCTTTTGGACTAACAAATGCTCCTACAACTTTTATGGACCTGATGAACAGGGTGTTCAAGCCATATTTGGACATGTTCGTGATCGTGTTCATTGACGACATCTTGGTATACTCTCGGAGCGAGGAGGAGCATGTCGCTCACTTGAGAGTAGTGCTGCAAACCCTCAAGGACCGCTAATTGTATGCAAAGTTTAGCAAGTGTGAGTTTTGGTTGGACTCCATGGCATTCTTAGGCCATGTGGTGTCTAGCGAAGGAATAAAAGTAGACTCGCATAAAATTAAGGAGGTGAAGAATTGGCCCAGACTGGTGAATCCTTCAGATATTCGGAGTTTCTTAGGCTTAGCTGGCTACTATTGGAGGTTTGTGGAGGGTTTCTCATCCATTGCAGTGCCTTTGACTAAGTTGACTCAGAAGAAGGTGAAGTTTCAGTGGTCGGAGGCTTGTGAGAAAAGCTTCCAAGAGTTGAAGGCACGACTTACTTCGGCACCAGTGTTGACCCTACCGAGGGTAACGAAGGTTTTGTGGTGTATTGTGATGCTTCTAGAGTTAGACTTGGGTGTGTATTGATGCAGCATGGGAGGGTGATAGCTTATGCCTCTTGACAGCTAAAAGTTCATGAGAAGAATTACCCGACCCACGATCTTGAATTGGCCGCAATGGTGTTTGCCTTGAAGATATGGCGGCATGAGTTATATGAGGTCCATGTGGATGTATTCACGAATCACAAGAGCTTTCAATACGTGTTCACATAGAAAGATCTCAATCTTCAGTAAAGGAGGTGGTTGGAGTTACTTAAGGATTATGACATGATTGTCCTTTACCACCCGGGAAAGGCTAATGTTGTTGCGGATGCGCTTAGTAGGCAATGAAGAGTGTGTCCCATGTGGATGAGGGGAAGAAGGAATTGGTGAAAGATGTTCATCGACTGGCAAGGCTGGGAATAAGATTGATCGACATGATCGATGGTGGTGTTGTACATAATGGCTCAGAATCATCCTTAGTAGTTGATGTTAAATCCAGGCAAGATGAGGATCCTATATTGAGGAAGCTGAAGGAGGTGGTGCGGAGTCAAAAACTGGAGGTTTTCTCCCAAGGGGGAGATGGTGTGCTACGATACTAGGGTCGACTATGTGTTTCAGACGTTGATAATTTAAGAGTTTGGATATTGCATGAGGCACATGGTACCATATATTCTATTCATCCAGGATCCATGAAAATGTATCGAGATTTGTGAGAAATCTATTAGTGGGATGGTATGAAGAAGGATATTGTGGAGTTCATACAAAATGTCGAAACTGTCAGCAAGTGAAAGTCGAGCATCAAAGACCGCGAGACGTACTTTAGGATATTACCATTCCCACTTGGAAGTGGGAAGAAATCAATATGGACTTCATTATAGGTCTACCTCGTACACGCCGGCAATACGAATCTATTTGGGTAGTGGTGGAAGGTTGACCAAAGAAGCATACTTCCTGCCGGTCAAGACCACAGATTCAATAGATGATTATGCTAAGAGTATATTCGGGAATTGGTTCAGCTTAATGGAGTGCCCTTTTCTATTATTTCAGACTGAGTTACTCAGTTTACTTCTCAATTTTGGCGTTTGTTTCAAAAGGGGCTCGGGACTCAGGTTAAGCTAAGCACAATTTTTCATCCTCAAAAGGATGGCCAAGTAGAACGAACCATTCAGACTCTTGAGGTACGTTGAGGGCATGTGTTATGGATTTTAAAGGTAGTTGGGATGATCATTTGCCCTTGATAGAGTTTGCTTATAATAATAGTTACCACTCTAGTGTCCAGATGGCACCGTTCGAAGCTCTCTACAGGCGGAGGTGCATATCTCCTATCGGATTGTTCGAGGTTGGTGAGGTAGCTATGGTAGGACCAGATTCGGTTCATGAGGCGATGGTGAAGGTTCAGTTTATAAGGGACTGATTGAAAACCGCTCAGAGTCGTCAGAAATCGTATGCTGATATGAGGAGAAGAGAATTGGAGTTTGATGTGGACGACTGGGTGTTTCTAAAGGTATCTCCCATGAAGGGAGTCATACGATTCGGAAAGAAAGGTAAACTCAGTCCCCGCTATGTTATCCCCTACCGGGTTGTGAGAAGAGTTTGTAAGATGGCGTATGAGTTGGACTTGCCTTTAGAATTGGTTTTAGTTCATCCTATGTTCCATGTATCGCTTTTGAATAAATGCTTGGGTGATCCAGCCTTGGTGGTTTCGGTAGAGAGCGTTGGTGTGAAAGGCAGCCTCAGTTATGAAGAAATTCCGGTTGAAATTTTGGATCGACAAGTTCAAAGGCTGAGGAACAAAGAGGTAGCTTCAGTTAAGGTTTTATGGAGGAATCAACATGTTGAGGGAGCTACATGGGAGGCTGAAGCGGACATGATGGCTGGATACCCATATTTATTCTCTACCGGATCAGTTCCGACTTGAGGTATTAGCTTTTGCCCTAATTCTCTAATTAGTTTCCATGTTCAGTTCATGTGCGCAAGTTTGAATTATGTTATGATAAATGTATGTGATGCCTGAATTTAGTTCATCTACGTGGTTCTTTTCGGAGGTAGTCATTCCGTAAAATTTTGATTAAAATAATCAGTATTGGAGTATGATGATTGCTTGTTTCTAACATTCGAGGATGAATGTTCCTAAGCGAGAGATATTGTTATACCCAGAGAATTCAAGAATCGGACCCGGAAGTGAATCAGAGAAAAACTGGAAAAATGTTGCAGCAGTTGCAGAACGAGTAACTGAACGACTCGTGAGAAGACCCCACAAATCGTCAAGTGACTCGTGGGAAGGCCTAGAGTGATCGAGGGATTGAGGTCTCCATGAGTGAAGCAACGACTCATGGTCAGCCACCACGAGTCGTCATGTCAATCGTGGGTGAAGTTGGAATGTTAAAGGAGGAATTATCTAGTGTACTTAACGGATGGGACCCCACGAGTCGTGGCCAACCCCAATGACTCGTGAGGAAGTCGTGAGCAAGCATGTGGATTATTATTGGGAATTAAGGCAGTTTACTTGACGGAAGGTGACCATAAGTCGTGGTATCGAGGAACGAGTCGTTATCTTCCCCGTTAAGAGCCCCAACAGATCTATTGACTAGTGTACTTGACGGGCGACTCAACGAGTCATTGCTCGTCCTGATGAATTGTCAGGTCACCCGTTAGGGTCACCTGGCAGTGTTTCGCTGCGAATTTATTAAGAGTCATTTCATATTTCCTAAGTTCTAAGGGCCTATACTACGTTGTTTCAAGCTCGTAATAGAGGGTTTTTAGCAGAGAAAACCTATCTTACGCCATTACTCTCATGCATGCAAGTTTGAAGGTGTGAAGGGAAGGTTCAAGGTGAAATCTCAAGGTTTCCAATTGGAATCTCAGCTGGGCAATTAGGAAGGGTTAGAATTCTTCAATCGCAGGTATGTAAGGCTATGAGTGGGTGCTTTCTTCCACACCCATGCCCATTCCCTATCAATTTGTGGTTTGTTTGTAATGATCAAGTATAGGGTTTCATTCAATTGCATGATTCTTACATCTCTATTCATGGGTATGATTAAATTGAGTTGATATTGATGATTTACCAAGCTTGGGCGGATTCTAACTTAATTTCTTTTACAAAATGGTTTTTCTAAAAATTGAATCTAAAACACCCATGTGTAGATAGTTCATGATAGAAGTGATTGTGGAAGAATGTGATGATGATGAAATCGATGATGAAAGGCTTGTTTCCAACCTTACCCATGATTTTGATGATGTTTTCAAAGAAGAATAAATTGACCCAAGTATGATAAAGCTTTGGGTGATGCCCATATGTTGATTTAAAGTGATGAACTTCCCGACATATGCTTACCACATGGGTTGAAGTGACTTTCCTCAATTATTATTATTTTAAATTCTAGCTTGTGGTATGTTCAAAATAAAGCCTTCCATATGTGTAAATCCTTAATTGATATGCCTATTATTATCGAGCTTTGTCAAGGACAATGTTAAGCTTCATTTCACATGATATTGGCTCTAACTATGATTTCATTCAAAGCTTTGTCGAAGTGACATTGTTGAGCTTCATATTTATATGATGTCTAGTGTATGCATGATTTTATAATGAGATTTGTCAATAGACAATGTTGAGCTTCGTTTCATACGATGTTGAGTTTATGCATGATTTCATGTTGAGCTTTGTCACTAGAGAATGTTGAGCTTCGTATTTGTACGATGTAGAGCATTGCATGTTTTGGGAGAAGAGTCTAGCACCGAGCGGGCTAAGGGTCGATAACCTTATGCCCCAAAACTACGCGCCAACATAGGTTGATTCTATTATATTATTGGGACCTCCCTTGTGAGCTATCCCCGGCCCAATTAGCCCTTCATCTTGATATCGACATCATGGTAGAGTCCATCGCCTTTGCAAGGTTTTGGAAGGGTCTGCCCACTTGAGTGTAATAGTCGGGACCACATAAGCTCTATTGTGGTATGTCGGTTAAGTGACAAGTCTCCCACTATCTATATCAATCAGATTTGCATATTTACCACTTATGATATTTATTCATGCATGCGTGTTCAACAGGTAAGGTTTGACTCATTGTTCAGCTTTTGATATAAATTTTACATTTCATCTTGAGTCATTCGAGTCAGTCTTGATGTTCTAAAGCCCTGCATGATCATGTATAAAGTAAGGATGATTTCATAATGATGCATGCGATCTTCTTCTTATCCATAAAGGCTTACTATACATGTGTGACTTGGTTTGAAAGATTTATATTGCTCTAGCTATTTTACTTACCTTGCATACTTAGTACATTCTATGTACTGACCGCATACTTTCTATGCTGCATCATTTTATGATGCAGGATTCGGTTCTCAAATTCAGCCCCGTTCTTAGTCGCTTAGCAGAGTTAGCACCTGCTAGATTGGTGAGTCCTCATCTTTCGAGGACTAGACTTTCAGTTATCTTGGATGTATTTTCAGTTTCATTATTTCTGAGCTAGTTAGGGTGTTGTCCCATTAGCTCGTCCAGATTAGAGGCTTATCAGACTTAAACATGTATTCAACTTCAGATATTCATTATGTTGTTATGTTAAGTTAGACTTTCACTGAGTTCTTAACTATGTTTCTTCATGTTTATTGAATGAGTTAGTGAATGCTTATTCCATGGGTCGACTTGGGGTCTTTCGAAGTCCCTTCTCCCGTGTCTACTATCCGGGTCTCCTCTCGGGTCATGACAGTTTGGGACCTGGCACCCCATGCCAGCCATAGCCCAGGTCCTTCTTCTCACACTCTCAAATCTTCACACCTTGGGCTTATTTGGGTCCTTTTGCCTTGATTTCCTTCTCAAAACATCTCAGATCATTAGTTAGCTTACAGAACACACAAACACATGAATTTATGCCTTTTTTACAGATTATGAACTCAAAAATAGGTAAAAGATGGGCAAAAACATGGCAAACAGGCATAGAAATATGCCAACATCAAAGGTTTAGCTAGAGGAGTGAATTGATTCTCAAGATCTTCCTAGGCCTATAAGGATACTACTCAAATCCTACAAATCAATTTACTGTCTCTCAGCTTGGTGTCATATCATCATTAAGATCCTCATTTTCCTTAGTAAAAATCAAAACTCCTCTTGGATCACCTCCATCCATATCAAATAACTCATCAAGCATTAATTTGCATGCAAAGGCTTGTGGCAATTTCATTTCCCTATCCACTTTGAATATGACTTCATAATTGTTTACTCAAAAGTTAATTTCATTATGAGCAAAATCAATCAAAGCCCTAACGGTGGCCAAGAACGTTCATCCCAAAATGATAGGAATGTCCACATCTATTGCGTAGTCCAATACTAAAAAATCTTCGTGCAACATGAATTTCCTACTTGCACCAAGATAGCATTAATAACCCCTACCGACCACTTGATTGACCGATATGCCATTTGTAACTTCACACTGGTGGGTCTAAGGAGACCTAATCCTGAGAATTTGAAGATTGATAAAGGCATCAAATTTATACTTGCCCTATTTTCACTTAGGGCACGTAAGAAACCATAGCTTCCAATTGTATAAGGAACTTGTTAATGCACCTGGATCCCTTTTTTTCTCAATACTAGTTCCAGTGATAATGGCACTCACATAGTGGGTCATCAGAATCAATTCTTCATTATAAAATGGTATCCTCCTTATGAGCAACATTTTCAATTACTTAGAAAACCCTGACATCTCTTTGATAGTCTCCAATAATGGGATATTCGAGGTCACCTGCTTCAACAACTCAAGGTACTTTGCTATCCTCTAATCATTATACTTTTTCCTAATCTGTTTAGGGAATGGAGGGTTAGGAATGGGATGCTTGAAATTGGGGAATGGATCCTCCTCCTTGCATTCTTCATTAGCTTTTTCACTTGAGGCTTCTTCATTAATCTCCTTTGGTGACACACTGACCTTTAGATGTAACTTTTTAGCATTAGGAATTCTTCTTCTACAATTATGCATGGTTTAGAATGCACCACTTTCGCACTTCTTATTATGACAACCAAACAAGAAGCGTATAGATCCTCTTCATAACTCTCGGATACCTTATCAAAATAAATAATGGATGCATTGTCATGATTAAGCACTTGGCTCATATAAAAGTCAAGATTTTAGAGAGACACAAATTGGGCATTCAAAACCTTGATCATATGCTAGGGAGTAGCTTCCTCATCCTCTTGATTTTTGAAGATTTGAGTGACAACACTCTCTAATCTAGAGCCGGTGGAGTCGAAAGTAGGTTCAAGGTCCCATCCATTCACTGCATTGCAATGCTCGATCTAACTACCTTGTTCTCCAGTGTCTTGTGGGTCGAACTCCTAATAGTTTTGATGAATGGGAGAGTGAAAGTATTGATCTTAATCTTATTCATATAGAGTCCCCTCTACATCAAAGGCTGATTTCTCATAGGTCATCTCTTCCTCATGCATTGATTTCTATTCTTGATCTGAATAGAATTGATGTGGAGGGGAATATCTTCAATAATAATCTTGATGATCGTATGGGTCATCATGTGACTATGCATTTCAAGAGTCATGATGATCCATCCTCCAAAATTCATAATGCTGGTAATCACATGTTTCACAATACTAGACAAAGAAAAGATAAAAGAATAAATCTAAGAAAGCAAACTAGACTGTTAATACTAGATAGGGATTATACTGTAGTCCCCAACAATGACGCCATAATATTTGATATAGTTCAAATCCACTCCCGATATAGGGTAGTGTAAATTATCAATGCAAATATGGAACCCAACAAGGAGTCGGGGTCAAATCCCATAGAGACTACTCGAAACCTAGGCTATCAAGTTCTAAATAGTAAAAAATTGCAAGATTAGAATATATTTAAATTGAGAGTAATAGAATTTAACTATAACTAAAAATATTGCTGAGCTAGGGTTGTGAGCAATTACAAATAATTCTAGGGATATGACCCCAATACTGGTTCGATCCCTCTAAATCACACAATATGAAAGAATTAAGAAAGGGCAAGTATGGACATGTAAGCAATTTACTTAGGCAACCCATGGGTATCTTTCAATAGTACCATAGGTGTCAATCTACTTCAATTTTGTCAAATTGAAGAGAACAACCTTCTACCCAATTGCTTGTTTTCCAATTTGGAATTCAACCTATGTCTAGGAGAACCAATTAAAAAAGGGTTATGCCTTGAGTCATTATGGATTGATGCCAACCCAATCCAAATTTTCTATTTCAAGCGTCATAAAAGTAACTGGGTAGGATTGGATAGTTCTCATCATCAATCATAAATTATTGAGAAAAAATTAATCGAATGTTCATAAGCCCAAACTCAATTGTAACAAATTAGGATCATTAGAGTTCACAACCCATTAGTTTCAGCATCCTAGATTTGGGTTTAGTTACCCATAGATAGAAGATGAAGAAAAGATATGTAATAAGACATCTTACCAAAGAAATTAAAATCTTCACTTGATAGATGAGAATCTTCAATTACAAAAACTAAATCTATAATCTACTTTAAATAGGGCTAAAATTACATTCTACACTAGCTATGAACTAAGGAATGTAAAAACTCCTAAACACTACAAGAAAAATATATTTATACTATGCCCCAAAATGCCCATTAAATTTGAACATCCGAGTGCCAAGTGTGCAGGGACGGACCATCTTTTGGACTATCCTTTACATTTTTGCTACTGTCTCTTGACCTGTCGTCCTTTGAGAAACTAACCATCATTTGGAAAGACGGCATGTACTTTACCCCGCACTTTAGAAATCTCATTCTACCAAGCTTTGATCAAATCATTAATTGGCGAACTGTCCTTTTAAAAGATGGCCCAACTTTTGAATACTACTTTAAGGACTCAATTTTCTGGGTGTCTAGAAGCTGCAGCTAGGATGGGGTTGACCATCCTTCAGATAGATGGTCTGTCTGTTGCCTTATCTATTGAGCAGTTTTCAGGCCTTAGCTCCTTTCTTTTTTCATTGTCTTGGGATCCTGAAATACATCACAATAAGGTTAGTTTCTACTTAATTTTACTCCAAAATATATGAAAAATTCTATAAAAAGAAGAAAAGATGTGTCGTTAATCCCCGACACATCAGACAATAACTCCACGACCTCCACTCTAACTGAGTTCAGCTTGTCCCTTATACTTTGAAAATCTAGAACAGCCACAAATCTATCACTCAGGCGAAGATCAAACCCATCCAACCTCATGTGTAATCCTCTGGCAGCCTCCTAAAATTTCCTCTTTGACCCACAATTTTACTTGATCCATCAGCATGTCCACTATCCCTTTCATGATGGTTCTATCGCTTGGAAATTTTTTATCGCTCTTTTCGAAACATGGTGCCTATGGAGGGAAAATTAGTAATGGGCACTCAAAACTTTAAACATAGAGATCAAGATGAATTATGAAAGGATGACCCTTCAGGATAAGTCGTTACCAGATAGTACAACTCGTGCTTACAATCATAGTTTGAGTTCCTACAAAGGGCCTTTTTCTTTTATTGTTTAGGATGACCACATACCATGACTCGTTATGAGATACCATGGGTCATGGCATAGATCGTGAGATCACATCATGCATATATACCTCTATAGGATTATCAGTATGATTGTATTCTATGATGCGTGGTAGGGTACCACAGCTCGTGGTGGAGCATCATCCTATCACCCTTGCCTTAGGGTTTACTTGACAATCCCAACGAACCATCTTACCAGTACCACAAGCTTTACCCACTCTTATTATCACTTTTACTTCCCTCCAAAATTAAATTAGCTACACTTTCACGATACTTTATCATCCAACGCAAATAAATCAGTCCATTCAACCTTTCCTCTTTAATTGAAAAATATAGAAGCATATGAGACAACATGTTTAATTCAACTTACTTAAATTTTATTAGGATGTTGCCCTAGCTTCCAAGGTTTTGGACCGAAATTCTCAACTTTGTGCTTGAAGTGTCTTGATTGTGTGAGGCATGAATCTTGGAATGGATTTACAGAGGGCGTATTGTGTAAAAGAAGAGGGTTGTGAATCCGTTGAGTGAGGGAGAACATGTTTAAATAGGTTGGGCCAGATTTAAAAATTCAGGCCATGTCGGGTTGGGTATATAGCTTAAATTAAATATCACACCCATGACTCATCCCACGAGTCGTGGTATGTATACAGGACTTGTGCCCTTTTATTGTGCCCAAAATAATATGAAACTTACTCGGGAACCTATGGACCTTCAATATGGATTGGGGTATGATACCACAATCTATCCCTTGGCTTGTAGGTTGAATGTCCTGAAAGTTGGATTTTAGGAGTTTATCAGAACTGTTAGTCAACCCATACCATAAAGGTACCTTTCATTGTAACCAATTGTGGAGAAAACTTCTAAAAGTTTCTAGGGCTATTTCTTTAGTACGGCTGGGACTACAAGCCGTCATATCATGGGTCGGACCATACCATGGCTTGTAGTCCTTGTTGTGACTCTCCTTTCTAGATTTTTGCCCTCATCATACCTTCCCACTTCAACGCACATGAGTTTTATAAATCAAAAAGTAAACTACATCAAAACACCTGGGTTGCCTCCTAAGAAGTGTCTGATTTAAAATCGGGACATAACACGGGTATTTTGGCTACTCAGATTTCACCAAAGTACACTATGGGTTGCCTCCCATGCAACACCTAATATAGCATCGCAACATGATGCGGGTATCTTAATTACTCAGATTTTATCAAGAAACACCAACTCTATTAATTTAACCTCTTCAATTATTCCAAGGTATTGCTTCTCCCGTTGGCCATTTACATTGAACCTCTTACCTTCTCTATTATCAAGCGTCATAGTGCCATAAGGGAACACTTGTATACATGGTATGGTCCCATCCATCTAGACTTCAGCTTGAAAAGAAACAAGTGAAGTCTAGAGTTAAACAATAAGATCAAATAATGCTTCTGCCTCAAGTCTGGACAAGTGATCATCCAATTGATTTTTAGTCCCATTTTAATCCTTTAACGTAAACTCGAACTCTTGCAATAGCAGTACCCATCTAATTATCCATGGCTTGGAATATTTTGTTGATATCAAGTATCTTAGGGCCACATGTTCTATAAGAATAATAACCTTAGTTCCAAGAAAATAAGCTCGAAAATTTTTAAATGCAAAGAAAACTGCCAACAACTCTTGCTCAGTCACCGTATAATTTTTCTGGGCTACATTCGAAGCCTTGCTAGCATAGTAAATCAAATGAAAGATCTTTTCTCTCCGTTGTCTCAATACAACACCTAGCTCCACTCTACTAGTATCGAATATAATCTTGAATGGTAAGGACTAGTCCAGTGCAACTATGATAAGGTCAATGGCCAGCCTCTCTTTCAGACATTCAAAAGTTTTTAGACATGCCTCATCAAAAACAAACTTTACCTTCTTCTCAAGTAGTCTTCATAAAGGGTGTGCAATTTTAGAGAAGTCTTTGATGAACCTCTTGTAGAACCCTGTGAGCCCCAAAAATATTTGAATGCATTTAATAGATATCAGAGGTTTAATCTGGCTATTACCTCAATCTTTGACTTATCCATATCAATGCCTTTACATAAAATTCTGTGGCCCAACACAATACCCTATTTGACCATAAAATGGCATTTTTCTCAGTGAAGTACCGAATTAGTCTCTTTACATCTTTGAAACACCTCATTTAAATGAGCCAAACAATGTTCAAAGAAGTCACCCACAAATGAAAATTCATCCATGAAGACCTCTATGGTGTCCTCCATCATGTCTGAGAAGATTGACATCATATATCATTGAAATAATGCAGGCACATTACACAGCCCAAATGACATTCTTTTGAAGGCAAAAGTCCAATAAGGGCAAGCAAAGGGGGTTTTCTCTTAGTCTTTCGGGGCAATAGAGATTTGATTGTACCCCGACTAACTATCAATAAAGCAGTATCAACCTTTACCTGCCAGCAATCCAGCATTTGATCCATAAATAGCATAGGGAAGTGTCCCTTCTGCGTCCACTAGTTCAAATTCCTATAGTCAATGCAAATGCGCTGGCCTTTGGATCGTCTTATAGGAATCAACTCATTTTTCTCATTTGGAACCATAGTAATTCCATTCTTCTTTGGTAAATGCTCGCGGTTCTGCTGCTCGGTATATATTATACACCGACACGCAAGTGTACGTGGTCAAACAAGTAATAAAGTGGCTAAGTAGCCAAGTATCGATCCAAGGAGGCTGCTCTAGATATGCAAAACTGCCTAGTTTATTATATCTCTATTCTATTTCTAACTATGTTAACAACAATCCAACCAAGATTTGAGTGAGTTTTGTTTCTAAACTAATTATCTACTAAAATTAATAACTACTATTTACGTTGAGTTTAGACAATGGATATGCACATGCCAAGGTTAAGAACGAGTAATGAACTTGATAATCATGATAATTTGGTCATCTTCTTCTTCATATTGCTAGCCAAGAATGTTTGCCTAGAAATTAAAACTTCCGTATTTAATTTCACTTTAGATTCATAAACCATTCGTCTACATTTCTGTGATCAAATGCAATTTATGACCTAACACTACAATTCCGGTTCCTAAATTGACTAATACGGCTTTCAAGTATATTTCTATCAAGAAAGCACATCAAAACCCAATTTTCCCAAATCAAGTTAAGAACAATACCCTATTAATTCACAACTTTCCAATTTCATGCTCTCTCGAGTGAAATTGGACTTTTTAGATATACATTAATGGTGGCCAATCAAGAATGTAATAAGCACAAGAATTAATAGAACAACATGCAAGAAGAAGAAGAAACCATATCAATTATTACCAACATTCATTACACAAGTTCAAAACCTCAGCAAGAGAGGAATTAGCCACTCATTCTTGGATTAATCATCCTAGAATGAGTGTGAATCATGCATACAATTGAAGGAAAGAAGAAGGGAAGAGAAGAAAACTCTTATCTTTTCTATTCTTCAACTACCACAAAACCACGTTCCTGCTCCCACTTCTAAACTTAGGCTCCAAAAAACTAAAACTAAAAAACTCCCTTTAAAAATAACCTAAGTGTGCTATTTATACTAGTGGGAAATTTTTCCCGGAATAACAAGCAACGTGTCACGGAGGCCAACGCGGAGCACTGCCTCCATGACACGGCGTGGACGCGGACCCTCTCTGGAAATTGCATGGTCCGGATAATTAGCCTCAACGTGGCACGGAGGCCATCGCGGAGGCCTATCTCCGTGCCACGGAGCTGACGCGCAGGCACACTGGAAATTGCCACTTTTATTTCTGCCCAGGCAGTGTGCTACCGCGATGGCAGCGTGGCACGGCACCATCGCGGAGCCACTGCAAAATATGCCATCCGAGGTCTTTTCCACGCTCGCATCCAAGTCCAACTCCGACATAGTTCCAACACGCATTTTAGCTCTTAAAAATCACATTATCCTGCAAAACAAATGCTAATCATGTTGGTTAGTATAAATTCGCATTTTATTACCAAATACATGATATTATATACACATTGCACAACAAACAAGGTAAAAATGATACGTTTGAGTATCACTTGGGCATATAAATCTGCCCAAGATCACTTACCCCACACTTAAATCCTTGTTCATCCTCGAACAACACATACACAAATCATGCACATCACATCTCAACCTTTGTCACTATGGTGCAACCATTTACGTTACGGTCATACCGATTATTCGATTTTTCCAAATCATCAAGAAAACATGCTTGGTCGTACAAGACAATGACCTTAATACATCGAGGCTTCCTAGACTTTTAAGAATTGATTCTTGATATCGGCAAACTCATGCAACTCAACTAATCAAGAAATCCGACACGAAAATCAATCTATCATCAAGCATGTACCCTCACAACTCGAGAGAAACTTCCCCTTTTATGCTCGTGAAGCACACAAACATGCAAGTAGGGGCATATAAAAATTAATTTCACTCTCTCTCCCAAAAGAATTCACATGCATCATGTCATGACCCATAGGCTTGCCCTTAGTGTATTACTCCACTAATATAAAGAAATGTAGTGTAGGATCAAATAGGACTTTCAATGGGTTGTAACTGGGCTATGGATCTAGTATATATATTGGATTAGCCAATAATGGTCGCTAGCATCCTTAAGCGCCTTTTCAACTCATTCCCATCGACTCATGGACATTGTTCCTCTCTTTTCTCTTTTTCTCCCATTCATGCTGGTTTACTTTCATACAGCCCATTTCATCAGGCACACTTGACCCCAAACGGAAGGTTTTCATGTACCCTCAATTTCATTTAATTACAACTAGTGCCTCTTCAACATCATCTTTTCTTTCCTCACTTTGCTTTTCTTTTCTTTTCACTCTTTTCACTCTTTAACACTTTGGGAAACAATTTTCTGTTCTTTGTAAGCGCTTAAGAGCTTCTTATAGACTTTAAGGCTAATGAAAAGAAGGAAAAAAGCTTAGTTCATACAATTCTGGACAAAAGAAAGAAATCGGCTAAAGGCTCAACGGGCTGACTAGGGTATACAACATATAAAAAGGTAGAATTTGACAAGAAAAAAATGGAAACTAATGGTTAAAACAAAGAAATGCCTACATCCTTTCCGACACTACACCTCCTTCATTTTGCTTTGTATACATGCCAGGCAAGTTCTAGACAATTCACAATGACATGGAATAGTAAAACCTCACTCACACTTCATGCACATGCTCGAATCAAGATGCATTCACAGACTCTTTAATTAGTCAATTACATGAATTCAAGATTAAGCCTCAATCATAATGAACCAAATTCTATAGTCTAGGTAACTCAACATATTTACACAATTACATGCTTTCAAACGAATCACTTTCACATTTCGAACATCAATTACACACGCAACAAAATTTTAGCAACCATAAGCAACTACAGTTTATTGATGCAATCCACCAAAGAAACTAAAAACAAATCATCTACTCCTATCGACTACATTTCCCTTAAGACGGTCGTCATCCATCCATCATAGGGAATGTTCACTAACTATGACATCGGTTCAATGGGACTATTCTCGGTAAAAGAACCGAAAACAAACTCCGAGAAACCCAAAAATAAAACTTCAAAATTTTTGCAACACATCGATCATTTCGATGAAAAAAAAAATATTTACAAAATATGTTGATAAGTGCAACATCTTTTCGCAAAAATTTTGAAAAATATCGATCATATCGATAGAGAAAAAAATATTTACAAAATTTACAAAATATTTACAAAGGCAACCATAACTTTTTTTAAAAACACACATCATTAGCCACAAACAAATATATACACATCATTCACAAATCAGTTCACAACAACAGGGAAAGCACAGACATACATAAACGTCAAGGAAGAATATACAGCAGATTTAGAGCCTATGACCCAGCACCTAACTACTCCCCACCCCACACTTAAATCGAACACTGTCCCCAGTGTTCACAAAAATACAAAGCACAAAATTGTGGGTGGTGAAACTCCCTGCTCAGTCGAAATATTCGACTTCCTCATCCGGTGCTGCGGCCTCGTCGCCCATATCTGAATCAGCTCCCTCACCGTCATCGGACTCCACATCAGAGTCCTCACGACGTGTCTCCTCATCAGTAGGGACGTCGTCGTTAGTTGGCTCCACAAAGGCTGGCCCCACCTTGCATAAAGCTCTGGCGTTCTCGCCAAAAGGGTAGTCCAGCTCCAGCTGCCATAATTCATCCTCGGTGGCTGGTCTCCCACCTATCCGTAGCTGCAGCATCTGCATACCGAACATACGGGCCATATACTGGTCGTCACGAGCATGTCGCTCGCCCAGAGTCAGCACAGGTCCGTGTGTAGTGTCGGGGGCCTTGGTCTTTGTCACATCAAGGGCCCGCCGCTCCAACTGCGAAATGTAATCCAAGGCTTCTTCCTCAACGTCGAGGCCTCGGAGGAAGGTGGTGATGAGTCCGCCAAACCCGTATCTGTGGCCCTGGTGTAGTCTGGCTCTCTTCATGGCGGATATTATAACTGCCCCCACATTAATCTCAAGCCCTTTCATAAGGGCATACACCAGGCAGACACGGTCCCGGGTCACGTCTGTCATATGTACTCCCGGGATCAAACACGAACATACAATTTTTAGCCAGATTCTGGCCTCCCTGTTCATCTGCAAATAAGGCAGAGTCTGGTGGTAACCCCTCTCTTTGTGTCTACTCCATCGGGCTGTGGATCGAGCCCCACACAACGTACGTCTGATGTCGGCGTACGGTGGGGTGATGTTGAGCTGGCGGAGAACGTGGGCGTCTGTGTCCCGCGCTCCAACGATGGCATTCAGCTGCTGGGGTTCCAGAGTGACAATCTGCCCTCTGATTTTAATAGTGTGGCTTCTGATGGCCGGGTTCCAGTTGGAATAAAATTCCCGGACCAAGTGAAGGTTGCACTCCTTGGGCTCCTGAAAAATAAAGCTGAGCCTAGCTGCCTCAATCCTCTGTACGATGCGAGGGAACTCCTGTACAAGTGGTTCCCTTGCAATATGTTCCTCCAGGAAGTACTTGTTCTCCTTATGCTTTGCGTACCACTTCTTCCCTTCATCGGTAACCCATCATGTTCCGTATCGGCGGTGTTGACCGCGTGGAACAGCAGGTGTAGCTGGGACAGCAGTGCCCAGTCTCATTCTCTTTCTGCCGGTGCCTGAGGTTGAAGCACCCTTTCCTTTATCTTGTTGGCTGGCCATTGTACCTGTCAATTTACACAGACAAGCACAACGTTAAGCTAAAAACTTGTTAGTTTTGGCTAAGGTCGGGTTAAACAAAATTTACCCCACACTTAGTCTTTAATAATATTTACAACATGTTAGCAAGGATAGATCTATTTACACCCCAAGCACAATCACTATAAACATATTGCTTAGTGCGTTCACAAAAATTCAACAGCATAACGGCTAGCGAACTACTCAGACTTCATACAGCTAACCCAATCCTACTATCGACAGCTATTCACCCATAGCACTTAGCAACAATAACAACAACAAAATAGAAACAACAATACAAACATTTTATATACACTAATCTAAGCAATTCAACCAATTCACATATTACGCAATGTCCCACACAAAATCAAGAATTAGTCGTCTTTCACCAATTATACAATATTTACCACGACTTATCTCAAATAATAAACACACCCCGGCATCAATTTCGTCAAACTATCAAGTTACCCAAGTTAAAATTCACCAACCCCAAGCCCTAGAACTCAATTCGACAATCAACAATGAATTATTCAATCAATCGATAAGTTCACCCGTCAACTACAACAATCCGAACACAATCAATCGCAAAATAATTCACGTCATGTTTAATTTCTACCTAGGGTGATATATCTCACCTCACATGCTCAAAATCGACAAAAATCGCCAAAATTTTGAGATAGACGATGAAAACATACCTTGGAATTGAAGAATCAACGAAAACTTGACGTTTTCCTTGCCTCTTAACGTGGCACGGAGCTTGGGGGTAGGGGAATGGTTGTTTGGTCGCGGCGGGAAGAGGGAATGGGGAAAATAGGGGCGAAATCGGGGGTTTTTATTAAGAAAACACGCGGGTTACCCGGAAACCCGGTGTGACCCGGCACTGGGATAAGGGCAACGTGTCACGGAGGGTAACGCGGAGGCCCTCCTCCGTGACACGGAGCCAACGCGTTGGCTTATTGGAATTTTAAAAAAATTCCAGATTTGCCTTCAACGTGTCACGGAGGCCAACGCGGAGCATTGCCTCCGTGACACGGCGCCAACGCGCCAGTGCTCTGTTTCACTATCAAATTTTATTTTTCATACCTCACCTCGTTTTCTCGATTCCACGTATTTTTCCTCCGGTATACCTGAAAATCACCTCATTAAACAAAAATTGGTTAAATGACTAGATTCCCTACTAAAAAAAATAAAAATTACTAATTAAAATGCACACCTAAACCTAGTCAAGAAAAAGAAAAGAAAATAAAATAAAAGAAAAACTTTACACTAAGGAAAAAGAAAGAAAAATATTTTTCACGGGTTGCCTCCCGTGCAGCGCCTGGTTTAACGTCGCGGCTCGACAGCCTTTACGCTCAATTTTCTACTAGGGAGATGGACGATTTGACCCGATCATGGTCATCTCCCCAGTAGTTCTCAACCTTGTCTGGTGGCCTACCTAGTAACTCTCGGGAATCACTCAATCCATTTGCATTCCCATGATCAATCAAGTTGATCACCGAGAGTTCCTTATAGACAGTCGGGAGCTTAGGTGCCTTGTACACGTCGAACACCTCAACCTTGTCGTGTGATCGCATCGTGAGTTGACCCACAGCTACATCGATCAATGCCTTTCCGGTTGCCAAAAATGGTCATCCCAAAATAAATGGGACTTCTGCATCTGGCTCAAAATCCAGAACAATGAAATCTACCGGAAAAATGAGGGAGCCTACCTGCACTAGCACATCCTCCACAATGCCATCCGGCTTAGCTAAAGACCTGTCTGCTAGCTGCAAGATCACTGTTGTAGGTCTAGGACTCCCTAGCCCTAACTTTCCGAATACCGAAGATGGCATCAGATTTATACTTGCCCCCAAGTCGCACAACCCACGAGCTCGGATACTTTGCCCAATCGTCAGCTGGATAGTAAAACTTCCAGGATCCTTCAGTTTAGTAGGCAACCTGTTCTGAATACGGGATGTGCATTCCTCCGTTAAAGCCACCGTGGCATACTCGGTCAAGCGACTTTTGTTGGCCACGATGTCTTTGATATACTTTGCATATTTTGGCACACCCTGCAAGACATCAACAAGAGGTAAGTTAACATGTACCTGTTTAAGTACCTCCATGAATTTCTGGAAACATGCCTCCTCCTTGTGTTTCTTAAGTCGTTGAGGGAACGGGGATGGAGGCCTTGTTTGTTCAGCTTCTTTGGTCTTCCCCGTATCTGAGGTTTGTTCTCCCTCAACATCTGCTGCTCCTGACTTCTGAGGCGGTCTTTCCGATTCCACCTCCTTTAATTGTAAACCACTCCTCGTGGTCACTGCATTTACCTGCTTAGGATTGGGATCCGTGTCGCTAGGTAGTCCTCCCCTTGGTCTAGTATTTTGGGCACTGGCAAATTGCCCAAACTGATATTCAAGAGCCTTGGTTGCCAATTGATTGTTCTTTACTTCGGCTGCCAGTTTGACATAGTCAGCCTGCAATTGTGCCTGGTTGGCAATCATGGTCTTGAACATTTCCTCAATAGTCGGTGATGGTGGTGGAGGAGGGGCATTGTGATTTCTAAACTGATTCTGATAGCCTTGTTGCCCTCCTTGGTTTCTGTGCATACCCTACCCTGAACCCTGGCCTCGTTGATTGTTGCTACCCCACGAAAAATTTGGATGATTCCTCCAATTCGAGTTGTAGCCACCACCAAACTGCTGTTGATTCCTCTGTGCATTGCCCACAAAGTTGACAGAATCAGGATTTGCACCACAGCATTCAGCTGAATGCTCACTACTACCACACACTTCAGACCACATCTGTTGGACTGCATTAACTAAGGCTGACGGCTCGTTCAAATTCATATTGCTGAAGTGAGTGTTTAGCAGATTTTGCAAAGCAGCTATCTGTGCAGCGATAGCTGTTAATCCATCCACTTCAAGCACTCCCGCTGCTTTCCTTGCTCCACCTCTTGAAGAATCTGCATTCCATTCCGGATTGCCTTGTGAAATTCGGTTGAGCAAAGTGTACAGCTCCTCATAAGTCTTCTCCAGCGCTTGCCCTCCAGCTGCTGAGTCTAACAAAATTTTAGTGTGGGGTTCCAAACCCTCAATAAAAGTGTGGACCAACACCTCATTTGACTGATGATGATGAGGACAGTCCCGCAACATGGACTTGAATCTTTCCCAGGCTTGATAAAGATTTTCTCCTTCCCTCTGTTTAAAACTTAGAATCTGACTTCTAAGTTTAGCTGTTTTACCTGAAGGGAAAAATCTGATCAAGAACTTCTTTGCAAGATCATCCCACATTGATATAGAGTTGGGTGGTTCAGCTTTTAACCACCTCTTGGCTTCACCAAGTAAGGAAAATGGAAATAAGGTGAGCCGAACATAATCAGGTGACACTCCAGCGGGGATGTAAGTGTCACTTATCTCCAAAAAGTTCTGGAGATGTTGTTGCGGATCTTCGTGAGGGAGACCGGTAAACTGCCCGCTAGTGTGCAAAAGTTGCACCATATTTTGCTTTAACTCAAATCTCCCCCCAGGCTCTGGTTTGCGGATGATGGAATGTACATTATTAGCGTGTGGGATTGCCACCTCGCGAACCGGCCTGGCTGCTACTTCCTCGGGCACTAACACTGCCCGCACAACTGGTGGATTGGGTTGCTCCATTATAGACTGTTTCAGCAACTGCAACTTCTTCCGAAGAGCTTCTCTACGTTGACTATGCAATTCACGTTCTGGCTCTAAGTAAGATTCCACCAGCTCCTTGTCCCTTGCCAGTGTTCACAGAAATAAAAATCTGCAAAATACAGGCTAAGACCAAGTTGTTAACACTTAAGAAAATAAAAATACAAATACAGTAAATTTACACTAAACAAAATTTTACAAATCGCCTAGCCTCCCCGGCAACGGCGCCAAAAACTTGCTCGCGGTTCTGCTGCTCGGTATATATTATACACCGACACGCAAGTGTACGTGGTCAAACAAGTAATAAAGTGGCTAAGTAGCCAAGTATCGATCCAAGGAGGCTGCTCTAGATATGCAAAACTGCCTAGTTTACTATATCTCTATTCTATTTCTAACTATGTTAACAACAATCCAACCAAGATTTGAGTGAGTTTTGTTTCTAAACTAATTATCTACTAAAATTAATAACTACTATTTACGTTGAGTTTAGACAATGGATATGCACATGCCAAGGTTAAGAACGAGTAATGAACTTGATAATCATGATAATTTGGTCATCTTCTTCTTCATATTGCTAGCCAAGAACGTTTGCCTAGAAATTAAAACTTCCGTATTTAATTTCACTTTAGATTCATAAACCATTCATCTACATTTCTGTGATCAAATGCAATTTATGACCTAACACTACAATTCCGGTTCCTAAATTGACTAATACGGCTTTCAAGTATATTTCTATCAAGAAAGCACATCAAAACCCAATTTTACCAAATCAAGTTAAGAACAATACCCTATTAATTCATAACTTTCCAATTTCATGCTCTCTCGAGTGAAATTGGACTTTTTAGATATACATTAATGGTGGCCAATCAAGAATGTAATAAGCACAAGAATTAATAGAACAACATGCAAGAAGAAGAAGAAACCATATCAATTATTACCAACATTCATTACACAAGTTCAAAACCTCAGCAAGAGAGGAATTAGCCACTCATTCTTGGATTAATCATCCTAGAATGAGTGTGAATCATGCATACAATTGAAGGAAAGAAGAAGGGAAGAGAAAAAAACTCTTATCTTTTCTATTCTTCAACTGCCACAAAACCACGTTCCTGCTCCCACTTCTGAACTCAGGCTCCAAAAAACTAAAACTAAAAAACTCCCTTTAAAAATAACCTAAGTGTGCTATTTATACTAGTGGGAAATTTTTCCCGGAATAACAAGCAACGTGTCACGGAGGCCAACGCGGAGCACTGCCTCCGTGACACGGCGTGGACGCGGACCCTCTCTGGAAATTGCATGGTCCGGATAATTAGCCTCAACGTGGCACGGAGGCCATCGCGGAGGCCTATCTCTGTGCCACGGAGCTGACGCGTAGGCACACTAGAAATTGCCACTTTTATTTCTGCCCAGGCAGTGTGCTACCGCGATGGAAGCGTGGCACGGCACCATCGCGGAGCCACTGCAAAATATGCCATCCGAGGTCTTTTCCACGCTCGCATCCAAGTCCAACTCCGACATAGTTCCAACACGCATTTTAGCTCTTAAAAATCACATTATCCTGCAAAACAAATGCTAATCATGTTGGTTAGTATAAATTCGCATTTTATTACCAAATACATGATATTATATAAACATTGCACAACAAACAAGGTAAAAATGATACATTTGAGTATCACTTGGGCATATAAATTTGCCCAAGATCAGTAAACATTATACCAGACTCAACCATATACTGTCAGCAGTCGAGTAGACAACATCGATATCCAACCATTTAATAATTTCTTTCTTCACCACATGTTCCAAAGGTGGGTTTAACCTCTGTTGGTGCTCTAAGATTTGGATGCAATCCGGCTCAAATTGATTCTTTTGTGTGCATATACCTTGGGAAATCCCAATGGTGTTGGCAAAGGACCAACCAATTACCTTCTTGAATCCACTCAAACCTAATACAAGAGCCTCAACCGTCCACTCAACAAGATCTACAGAAATAAGAACAAGAAAGGTATTGTTTTCTCCCAAAATTGCATATCTTAGATGTGAAGGTAGAGCCTTGAGTTCTAAAACTTGAGGCTCCTCAATCAAAGGTTTCCTGGAGGAGTTCCACAATTTTTCAAATTTAAGTCCAACTTATTTATCTTAAGAAAATACGACCCCATTTCGATAAGTTCATTGACCATCTCCTCATACTCTTCGATGTCATCCCCATCAATGTTCATAATCACCACTGCTAGTGCCTCAACACCAAGAGACTCCTCAAGGGGCATTAGTGGCCTTTCTTCATCAATCGAACTAATCACCAAAACTACTATCATGTCAGTTGGCTACTTTCTTGATCAGCCCACATTGAACACTACCCCTTCGTTATTTAACCAAAACTTCAACTATTCGATCTCCATATTGACTAGTTATCATCTAGCGGCAAGGAATGGTCGCCCCAAAATAAAGGGGACCTCAATCGACCTTGTAGTGGTAATACCCCAAAAAGTCCATTGGATAAGATATGAGATTTGAAGTGAAAAATAGCAGGGAAAAATGAAACCAGTCATTGGATGAACCACTATATGGGTTGTCCTATCAACCAATGACCCATTGATTCAGCTCGTGGCATCCAACTTTACAAAATTTGTAAAACTCACCCATAATCGATGAGTTGATTGTATGACGCATCATTTGATTATATCGGATGTTGTTTCTAGTTGTTGAAGCAAGTTTATAGAGTAATTCTATTAAAGGGAAGGAACCAATGAGCCAAACAATTGGCTGTGTTATGGACCAGTGACTCGTCCCTTTGGTCGTTAGTTCTGCCAGCTACCATTTTTATTTTAGTAGTTTGGGGGTATTTTGGTAAACTCCCATGCTTTTTAACTCCTAACTGATGTAATTTTAGGCTTCTTTAAGGTCAGATTAAAAGGGCTTAAATTAGCCTAAATCCCCATTCTCTTCAACCATCTGTAGATTGGATTTCACCTCTCAAGGCAAGCTAGGGTTCCTCACCTCCTTTATTTCAATTTCTCTTGCGTTTTCAAGGAATGTTAGGGAATCAATTTACCAAGGTATGTAGGGTTATGAATGTGAGAATTCTTCCACCTTCATTCCCTTTTCAAGTTCAATTCCATGATCTTTACTCTTCAAATTTCAAATTTAAAATGTCTAAGGTTAGAACCAAATTGAATGAAACTCCATGATTCTATTATGATTTCAAGTTCCTTATGATTCAAGCCATGTTTTATGATTGTGCTATATGTTTTATACAAGAATTTCTCATGAATCTATGCTTTCAAGTTTATGATGATTTTACTCAATTATGTATGATTTTATGGATTTCAAGCTAAAGATCCTACGATTTCAAGTTATGACGGTCTATCCAAGAATGCATGAGTAGCATGATCCCTAAGCTTATAAATCTATGATTTCAAGATATGTCTATTTATTCAAGTATGCATGTACTTCATGAATCTTAAAGTAATGTATCGTGACCGAATCAACTGTATTGTTTTCATGGCTAGTTTACGTACATTGAGTATGATTATGATTTCATATTTTCAACTAGCCCATATAAAACCACATACATTTCATGATTATGTCTATGAGAAATATACATGTGTTGGGGGTAGTATCTAGCACCAACTAGGCCAGGGTTCAGTACCCATGTCTCAGAACTATGTGCTAGTGAAGGATAAGGGATCCTTGCCAGTTGAGAGTATGTCCCTTATTCTACTGGGCTCAT
Source organism: Datura wrightii (assembly GCA_035772735.1). Classification (NCBI taxonomy): domain Eukaryota; kingdom Viridiplantae; phylum Streptophyta; class Magnoliopsida; order Solanales; family Solanaceae; genus Datura; species Datura wrightii. The sequence continues at coordinate 156,322,846 of JASDFA010000018.1, forward strand.
GTTCACGGGTGATATCACGCTTTTATCATTCTTTTCCCTAGAAAGGTTAGCGCGGCTCTACCCACTTTAGCGAGATCGTTGGGGCATTATATGCTCATTCATGATGGGGTCGGTTATGATGAAGCCTTCCGTTGTTCCTTACATTTTAATTTTTACATGTGCAAGATATATGACATCATATTTTATAGTATGATTGACCCATTGATCAAATTATGAGTTTTTACTTATTTTGAACATGCTAAACCATATGAATTTACTTTCAAACCTTGGTTCATCATGGTTTAGCTTATGATGAATAACTCATGTTTATGACAAGCTCACAATCATGACTTAAGATGTTGTCCTTACTCTCATGTAAAAATGCTTACCTTATACTCATGATTTCAGATTATCATTTTACTCACAAGTTTTACTTATCTTATATACTCGGTACATTCAAAGTACTAACCGCATATTCTATGTTATATCATCTCATGATATTGGTTCGAGCGACCAGACTCAATCGTGACGTTAGCACCACTCCCGCTCCGATCTAGTTCATTTTAGCCCTATTTCGGGTGAGTCCTCATCTTATGACGACACTTATAAACTTTAAGTTTTATGTCTATGTCGCTTAGTTTCAGTATTAGCGAGCTAGTTTGGGGTGTTTTCCCATCAGCTCATTATATGATTAGAGGCTCTTCAAATATCTATGTGTTAGATGATTCAGCTGTATTGTCTATGCTTATGTTTTATGATATGTTGTCTTCCGCTCATGTTGTGTTCATGATTTCCTACCATTTAGTTATGCTAAAAAATATGATATGCTTGTGCCATGGGTTAGCTTGGAGCCATTCGTGGTTCTATGTCCCATGTCTCGGTCCAGGATCCATGCTCGGGGCATGTAAAACTTGGTGTTAGAGCAAAGGTTTAGGTGTGTCCTATTGTATTTAAAAGTCGTGTCATGTACAGTCTCTGTCATGGGTGTGAAGCATGCCACACTTATGAAAAAGAGGATACTAAACGTTTAACAGAAACTTCCCTTCTTTCATGATCTATGTCATATGTGAAGTTCAACTCTCTCCATTCCTCTAACTCATGCTATATGCATTTGCAAAAATATGCCTCGTCACCGAGTCAAAGAGAGAAGAAATTGCAACAACCATGGCCATGGGAATGGCAATGGAGATGGGAATCAGCCAGTACCACTAACTCTAGATTATCCTATATGTGAGTAGGTGACTCAAGCTTAGCTTAGGGCTGTTTTTCAGATGCTAGCACAGCCAATGACACCCCAAGTCAACCAGTAGGTTGTGGCTCATGTGGATATGAATGAGAATTCTACAGTGGCTAGACTACAAGACTTCAATAGGGTGAACCCACTAGAGTTTCATGGTTCTAAGATAGACGAGGATCCACCGAAGTTCATTGAGGAGATTTAGAATATTACCCAATTATGGGTGTTACTGGAGAGGATAGTGCAGATTTGGTATCCTATTGGCTGAAGGGAGTAGCTCATATCTGGTTTCAATAGTTGAAGGAGAGTTATGGAGTAGGTGCAACTCCTACTGCATGTGATGAGTTCGCCATGGCATTCATGGATTAGTTCTTTCCCCGAGAGTCGAGGGAAGCAAAGGGAGCTGAGTTTGTCAATCTAAAGCAGAATGATATGACTATTCTGGAGTTTACCATGAAGTTCACCTAGCTTTCAAAATATGCTCCAAAGGTGGTTATTGAGCCGAGTCCTCATATAAGGGAATTTGTATCAGGGGTTGCAGACTCGTTGGTCCAGGAGTGCAGCACCGCTATGCTAATTAATGACATGGATTTCTCTCAATTGATATTTTACACTTAGTAGACTCAGGAGGAACAGATTAAGGAAAGGGAGAGAGAGGCCAAGAGGGCTAGGACAAGGAGCTTTGGGTATTCTTACTAGAGGCCTAGTGGGGGACTTCATCCACATTCCCATCAAATGTTGTCTTCCCCAGATCATCATTAGAAAATGTTATATCTAGGCCTAGGGGCAATCAGAGAGGTAAAGCATCAGGCTCTAGGAGTCAAATAAGCATGCCAAGGGGGCCTACCTTCCCAGCTCACAAGAGGTGTGCTAAGATCCACCCAGGGGAGTGTTTAATTGGCTCTGATGCTTGCTATGCGTGTGTGAAACATGGACACAGAATTAGGAATTGCCCTTTAAACAAATAAGGTAACGATAGAGGCTATGCCCTAGACACTACTTCAGTAGCTACAATAGCCCGACCATCTTAGTAGGGCATATCTTCTAGTGCAGGTGGCAGGCAGCGGCAGAACAGGTTAATGCACTATCATCTCGCCAGGAGCAGAAGAGCTCACCAGATGTAGTCACCTATATGTTACGAGTCTCCTACGATGTTTACGCATTGCTAGACCCAGGGGCCACACTAATCTTTGTGATTCCTTATGGTGCTGTTAGTTTCAGTGGGACTTTGTTAGTCCCAAAATTCTTTCAGAACCCTTCTTTGTCTCTACTCCTATCGGTAAGTCAGTTATAGCTATATGGGTATACAAAAATTGCCCTGTCACAGTTGTTCAAAAGATCACCTAAAACGTCTTAGTAGATTTAGATATGACCGATTTCGATGTTATTTTCGGTATGGATTGGTTGTATGCCTGTTATGCTTCAGTTAATTGTTGGACCCAGTCAGTAGAGTTTTGATTCAAAAAGTGAGCCAGTCTTAGAGTGGAAAAGTAGTTCAGCAGTTCCTGTAGGTCTTAGTCTCTACTCCTATCGGTAAGTCAGTTATATCTAGATGGGTATACAAAAATTGCCCTGTCACAGTTGTTCAAAAGATCACCTAAAACATCTTAGTAGATTTAGATATGACCGATTTCGATGTTATTTTCGGTATGGATTGGTTGTATGCCTGTTATGCTTCAGTTAATTATTGGACCCGGTCAGTAGAGTTTTGATTCCAAAAGTGGGCCAGTCTTAGAGTGGAAAAGTAGTTTAGCAGTTCCTGTAGGTCACTTTCTCTCCTACCTTAAAGACAAAAAGATGATATCTAAGGGTTGTGTGTATCACCTAGTTCGGGTTAAGAATTCTATGTTCGAGACCCCAACTCTTCAGTCAATCCCTATTTTACGTGAGTATTCGCAGGATTGATGACTTGTTTTACCAGCTTTAAGGTACTAGGTGCTTTTCAAAGATAGACCTCAAATTCGGCTATCACCAGCTCAGGGTTAGGGAGAGTGACATTTCGAATACAGCTTTTAGGAATTGATATGGTTAATATGAGTTTGTTGTTATGTCTTTTAGACTAACAAATACTCCCGCAACTTTCATCGTTTGTTGAACAGGTTGTTCAAGCAGTATCTAGATATGTTTCTCTTTGTCTTTATAGGTGATATCCTTATCTACTCTCTGAGTGAGGAGGAGCATGCTGCTCATTTGAGGATTATGTTGCAGACTCTTAAGGATCATCAGTTATTTTCTTAATTCAACAAGGGTGAGTTTTGGTTGGACTCAGTTGCTTTTTGGGGTCATGTGGTGTCTAATGACGGTGTGCAGGTAAACTCTCGGAAGATTGAGGTGGTGAAAAACTGACCTAGACCTGTTAACCCTACTAATATTAAAAGCTTTTTGGGTTTGGCTGGCTACTACAAAAGGTTCGTAGAGGGATTTTCATCCATTGCAGGGCCTTTGACCAAGTTGACCCAGAAGAAGGTCAAGTATCAGTGGTTAGACGCTTGTGAGAGGGTTTCATGAGTTGAAGACTTGACTCACTTCACCTCTACTTTTTGACCCTACTGGAGGGCATGAATTGCTTTGTTGTGTATTGTGACGCTTTATGGATTGGCTTGGATTCTTGTTGATGCAGCATCAGAAGGTCATTGCTTATGCCTTGAGACAACTTAAGACTTACAAGAGGAATTATTCGATGCATGACCTAAAGTTAGCAGCGGTGGTGTCTGCCTTGAAGATTTGGAGGCACTATTTATATGGGGTGCACTGATCTTGGGCATCTTTATACGACCAAACGCCATGTTTTCACCATACTGTAGTCTATTTAAGGATAATACTGATGTATTCATGCATTTTTTGAATGATTTATGCTTGTGGAATAATAAATGTGATTAGACTATCTACAGGTGGAAAATATAGTGTTTTCAGCTTGATCTTGCAGATGGATGCTTGGAGTTGAAGTATGGGAAGTTAAGAGAGCTAAAAATTGATGTTGGAAGTCAAGTTCATGCCACACTGGAGATTATTCGTGTTCAAAAACATGTCACAGTGCATTGGTAATAAATATAGTGTTAGAGGCACAAAACAGTGGACCTGCATGACAAGAGCGTCCCATGAAGCAAGGGTGGCAGGATAACCTATATACCACGCTAGGGGTTTTTATATCCTGGAATAAATATCCAATGAAGCTCCAAGACAAGACTGTGTCACGACCCAAGTCTCTATGATGGACTCTGTGTCTCACAGTGAGGGTTTTTTAGCTGTAGCAAGTTCCAGTGCATGCCCGTGATGGTTTTGTGCCATGGAGCTAGATCTCTGCAATGCGATCCGTGACATGAAAATGGTAATTTGCTGTGTTATTTTTCATCTGTATATATAGAACACTTAGTCATGTTTTATTTCATTATCTGAAATTTTGGCAAGAACGTGGGAAAGTGGCAGTTGAGCTGAAGAAATTTATAGGGTTCTTTCTCTTCTCTTTTCTTCTAATTTAAATTGTGCTTATGCTTAAAACTTGTTCAGAGATGTTTAATAAAAGAATGAGTGGCTAAATTACTTCATTGCGAGGTTGAGGCTACTTGCATGATTGTACAATATGATTTTATTTTCAGCTTGAGTTTTTCTATCATGAATGGTTGTTCCTATTCTTGCTTTTTGTATTTTAATGTTTTGCCAACATTATGATAAATTTGTACACTCAATGACCATTTTAGGGTTACCCAGTTCATTCCCAACATTCATCACACCCCATAACTCAATAGACAACAATTTTAGTTAAGTTGTTTTGAGCATGCGAATTCCTACCCCTTTACTCATAATAACCCAAGCTACTGATCATCTTCCTCAAACCAATCGTCAGCGAGTTCAAGAAATCACAGTGCTCAAATGGAAGTTTATACAAATCAAGCCATTTTTCAATATTTAACAGTGTTACTTACTTGATTTTCAAGTGTAATCTTTTCTTTCTGCTTAATTCTGTGATTAGAGTAGAATTTTTGAGTGTGAAGATGCAATTTTGCACAACTTCAAGCTCAAATCAATTGAGATTTTGAGTTATGGCTGCGTGGATATTGTGTAAGAGTTGTGGTTTTTTTTTCATGTTTGCATGGGAGTGGAAGGAATGAACAATTTGATTTAAATATGTTTAGGGTGGACTTTTGGGTATCCGGGTCTATCGCACCAAAGTGAGTTGTTTACCCCATCACGACTCGTACCACAAGTCATAGGTTGGACCTACGACTCGTCCCTCCCGCTCGTAGCATAATACTGAGAGAACTTACCTGGGGACCTACATGTACAAAGTACGACCGTGCCACAATGGTATGGTTTGTACAATGACTCATAAGTTACTTACTCTAAGATTCCACACTTATCACAATTCATGGTTACAGTGAGTACTACGACCCATATAAAATTGGTACGAGTCGTAGTGACCAACCTTAGCATGAATTTTTGCATCTGCTTTTTACCACGATTGGTGTTACGACTCGTATATCCCAGCTACAAGTCATATTGATGCTCGTAGTACTAGCCTGCTCTAAAATTTCTCCCACTTGTTTTTGTTTTACCTGCACATTGACCACACAAAAGATAAGTTACTTGGATTCCTCCCAAGAAGCGCTTGATTTAACATTGCGGCACAACGTAGGTGGTCTGGTTACTCAGAATTCACCAAACCACCACATGGGTTGCCTCCAAAGAAGCATCTAATTTAATATTGCGACATGACACAAGTCTCTTGACTACTCAGACTTCGTCAAGAAACTCGGAATCATCATTAATTACAAATACAACCCTGAACTCATTAGGGTGCATCATTGACCGGCACATATTGAAATACGACCTCCTCTTTTTTCAGCCTGAACATTAATTGGCCAACTTCCACATCTACCAAGGCTCTCCCAGTGGCTAGGAATGATCACCAATAAGATAATAGGTACCTCAAAATCAACCTCGCATCTAGGATTACGATGTTTTTTGGGAAGACAAAGCGGTCCACCTTGAAAAGTATATCAACTAGAATCCCCACTGGCTTTTTAACTGTCTGTCTTCTATCAATAGCTGCATCGATGTTGGTAAGGGGTCTCCCAAGCCCATCTGTTTGAACACAACAAATGGCTTCAAGTTTATGCTTGCTCCCAAGTCACAAAGTGCCTTCGCAAACTCAAAATCACCAATTATACACGGAATAGTGAAGGCACCTGGATCTTTCTTCTTCTGAGCAAGGACCCGTGAAGCTATGGAACTGCAATGATGCAGGTTACCCGCCGGCTCATAGCTCATGGACCTTTTCTTGCTAACAAGGTCATTCATAAATTTGGCATATCCAGGCATCTGTTCCAATGCCTCGATTAATGGTATGTTCACAGAAAGTTGTTTAAGCATAGACAGAAATTTTTGAAACTTACCATCTTTCACCTTTTTCTTCATTCTCTGAGGGAACGGTGGCAGTGGTCGTGGGATAGCCTTATAGATTTGTGTGGTCCCTTGTTTCTTACCCTTTTCAGATTCAGACTCCTTTTCACCAACTAGAGCCTCGGCCAACTCAGCCTCTTTCTTAAGCTCTTGTTTGGCATCCTCATCATCATCAATCACGATTTCTTTCTTCCTTTGCATTTTAATTTCAATCGGCCGAGGGGGATCAACTGTGGTCTTTGCACTCCTATTCATCACAACCATACAATGACCATCATTTTTTGGATTTCACACTGTGTTTCTAGGTAGTGTTCTCTTTTGCCTAGGGTTTAGGGATGCCGACAGTTGACCCTGCTGATGCTCTATTTTCTTGATAGCTTTGGAATGCGACTCAACTTTCTAGCCCATTCTAGAGATATATCTCCGAATGTCTTTCAGCTACTCCTCAATGGATCTCCCCTTCTTGAGTATCTCAGCCATTATGCTTTCAAACTTTGACAGTCCAGCCTCACCCTCACATGCAATAGGAGGCACATACAATCCTGTATGGTTGTTGTGGTAACCTTCATTCCTTCTCTATTCTCCCTCTCTATCATGACCTCGACTCTTATCTCTATACCCATTATGGTTGTAGTTGTCCCAGTATTGGTTCCGACCTTGATTTCTGAAACCTTGGCACCAAGTGTCTTGTCTAGACCCTTGGGTGTTGGCCCGAAAACCCGCCACTTGGTTGTCCAAAGAGTTTGCTTCCTCCACGGAATCTTAATGCTCATGTCCCTGAGCTCCCACTACATTTACCTTTTTGGACTAAATGCCCATGATATGTTCATGAGTAGTTCTAAGGTTGTTCGCATGTGGGCCAATTCCTGATCACACTTCTCCTTTTTTCATTGGTCTATAGTCATACCAACAGTATACATACCCGTAGCTACTTCTGCTTTCCTGGTGTGCAAGGCCCTGTTAGTTTTAGTCATTCTATAAAGAATAGTGGTAGCTTGTTCCCATATGTGACTCATCAATGCTCCTCCCACTATAGTATCCGCTACAGCTTTTGTGCTGTTTTTCAAGGACATGTAAAAAATCTCCAACAAACTGTCATCTGGAATTTTAAGGTTTGGGAACTTGGTCAACTTCCTCTTAAATCTCAACCAAGTTTCATGAAGTGCCTCTATTTTCAGTTGTCGGAAGTTATAGATCTCATTCTTAAGTTGTAGCATCCTGGAGGATGGAAAGAACCTTTCTAGGAAAGCATGTTTAAGCTCCCTCCAATTTGTAATGGAGTTGTTAGGCAACTCGAATAACCATAGACTGGCCCCTCTGGAAAAAGAGAAGGGGAAGAGTCTCAGACTTATTGCATCCTGGCTTACACCAGGCAACCTATACGCCTTGCATATTCCAACAAAGTTCATCAGGTGTAGATTGTCATCATCCGCTACATGACCAGTAAATACCCCTTTCATATCAAACAACTGTATCATAGTGCTAGTGATATCAAACTATGCCCCAACAGGCAAAGGTGGTGGTACGATAGCTCCTGTTAACCCAGCATCATCAATATTCAGGTCATCCTTATCAAAGAACTGAGGGGAATGTCTCTGGCCTCTATTGCTCCTTCCATGGAGGCCAACATTTACAACTTCATCCTGAGTATCCTCGACTTCCTAAAGTGCAGCTAGTTGAGCTTGCTTGGCTTGCCTAGCTTCTTCAGCAAGATGGGCCTCTCTTTGCTCTTGGTTCTTCATTATTCATAGTGTTCATTCAAGTTAAGGATTAAGAGAAATCAGGGGGTTTACACTCCATCGAGTACATGGAATTAACAAAAAGAGATAACCTGTGGGTGTAAACAAAAAAGTAAATGAGGAAATAACAAGAAAAAGTTAAACACAAGCAATTAATCTAATCTTAAGTCGTATTCCCCGGAAATGGTGCCACTTTTTGATAACGCTCAAACTCACACTCCTGATAAAGTATGTAGCGGACATTTTCAATAAAGATTCCAACATAGGTTGGGGTCGATCCCATAGGGAATATGGTAAGATATAGACTAATGTAGGTATTTAAGCTTTTAGATATGTTATCTCCGAAAAAGAGGGGTTTATAGAAAACAATTATAAAACAAGATTGAAAATCAGTTGTTGTATATCAAGATTTTCAATTAACTAGGGTATGTGTTTATCATTGGTTCATAACTACTTTAGGTTTATACTCGTGATCTATCCCGATGCTTACTTGTAAAACTGATAACTAGGGTTCATCCAAACGACTGGTTCGTCCCTATTGGATGACTATACTCAATTACCAGGTTAGATCTCATGAGCAAATTTAATTCAACCATTATCAATTTTATTCCAAATTAATGATACTGCAACCACATCTCAAGTCATACAATGACCCGTAAAGATCAAGGCTTTGTTGTAATTCTCTTTTCCTAATCTCTACTTCTCTAGGTTCAAGCAAGTAAAGAATTCGGGCAAGTCTTAACATTATGCTTCGTTAAGAATCATCAAAGATGAAGAGAATACAATACATGTTTAGCATTGGTTTCGACTCACTTGTGTAAACCTAGTTTGTTAATCCACCATGGTTCCCACAACCCTAGTTGCAGAGGTTTTAGTTTCTCATGATTGTAAGATTGTAATTAGCATTTATAGATAAACACATAATTGAATACCTACAACGATGATTGAAAGAAGACCTTCTTTGAATATTTCAAGAATTGATGTTGAATAATCCAAGAACAAAGAAGAAATTCAAGAAAGAAATCTCCAAGACTTGAATTAAAATTCACAACAACTTCCCTCTCTAATAGTATCTCTTAGTTGCTTATATCGTGTCATACTACTAAAATAATCTAATAAGTATTTATACAAATAATTGAAAACTTCTTCTAAGAAAATAGGGAAAACTACCAAAACTGATGCCTCCTTCACCTATGACCCGTAACAGCATTGTACGGGTCGTACCCCGACTTATACATTTTTTAGGTTCTGCTGAATCTGGCTAAGTGTTGAGATATGTTATGACTCGTACCAAGAACCTACAAGTCATACAATGTTACCATGTCTTGATCTTGCAATTTTTGGCATCATCTGTTAACTTCCACAGATGGAATGGTACTGCTCGTACATTCATTCCACAATCTGTAACTCCTTCTTGTACCTTGAGTTCTGCCAGTCTTCTATTATTCTAGTCTTTTACATGGTTCCTTGGAACAGGTCTTAGGTAGGTCTCACAACTTGTGATTGCCACCCATACCAACATGCTTGGCATATGCAATTTCTTCTGGAACTTTTCACAACTGTCATGGTACGACTTGTACCAGGATGGTACAGCTCGTACCATGAGTCGTAACTTGCCTTTTCTTCAAATCTTTCTTCTAGACCTTTCCACGATTCTCAGTAAAACTCATACGAGGATGGTACGGCTCGTACTAAGATCCTTACTAAGCTTCTTTTCTACATTTTTCTGCATCTTTTGCATAATTCAGCTCCAATATCAATTTTCCCTGAAAACAAAGTAAAATCACCTCATATCCATACAAACACACCTAAGTCAATGCTATTTTCCTAATTTTAAGCATCATAAGTTCTGTAAACTCACAGCACATCATAAGTCTAATAAGATCAGCTTATCATATGATTTGGAGTCAAGGCTCCCACTACAATTTATGATATATTTTTGAGTCAAGACTCCCCATGTTTAGATTTTAGACTATGCATGTAATTACATTATCAACTTCATTGAAAAACGATGGTTTCAACTTTATTGAAAAATGATGGAGAGTACTTTGCATCTTTTTAGGAGCAGTGTCTAGCCCGAGTAGGATTGGGGTTCCAGGGTTCCCCGATCTCATAACTACGCGCCAATATAGGTTTATATATTTACATTGGGACCTCCTTTGTTTGTTTTCCCTCACACCCAAGGGGCCTTCAACTTGATATCTATGTCATGGTAGCGTCTTTAGCCCTGACAAGGTTTTAGACGGCTTTGCCCACTTGAGTGTAATAGTTGGGGCATCGCGTAAGCTCTATCGTGATGGTGTCAGTTACATGATGAGTCTCCCATTATTCTTCATGATTTCAGTTATCATATTATCTTTTTAGCAGGTTTGACCCAATGATCAGGTTATCAATTTTACTTAAAATCTCAATTTCAACTTTGGGTCATTCGATTCAGTTACGGGATCCAGTTTATGTCTAATCACGTTTTCAGATATCAGCATGCCGCCTTAACTCTCATAATATTATGATGTTATGATTTATGATATGTATGATTTCAATATTTACTTACATAGCCCATTTTACTTACCTCGCATATTCAGTACATTCCAATTAATGTCCTCATCCTCTATGCTATATCATTTCATGATGCAGGTTCAAATGTTCAGACTCAGTCTCGCTGCTAGTCAGTCTCCCAAGCATATCCAATCCTCTAGTAGGTGAGTCCCCATCCTTCAAGGACCTTCAGTTAATGGAGTTATGTTGTTATTTAGTTTTAGATTCTAGTGAGCTAGTTGGGTTGCTGTCCCATCAACTCGTCAATATGTTAGAGGCTTTCCAGATATAGACTTGTGTATTCAGTTTTGGATCCTGTGTTGTGATGTTTCCGTTGGATAGATGTTTTATTAATCAAATTTTTGCTATTTTAGATTTCAGTTATCAACTTTGTTATAATGATCTTTAGTTGTCATGTTCATGCCATGGATTGACTTAGGGCTAAATTCTCTGTCTTGATCCGGGCCTATGTTCAGTTCTTGAAAAAATTGGTATCAGAGCAAAAGTTTAGTATGTCCTAGGGTGTCTAAAAGCCATATTAAGAAGAGTCCTTTTCATGGTATGAAGCGCTCCACACTTATGATGAAGTGGCTATGAAACATTTTCAGAAGTTTTCCTTCTTTCATAATTTATGTCATGCGATGAAGTATATCTTTATCCTTCTAACTTGTGCTATACAGATTTTTTAAATGATGCCTCCATAACGTGCCATTGGAAGAAGGAACAGAAATTGAAATGGCCATGAGGATGGCAATAGAGATGGGAACCAATAGGCCCCACCAGCCTCAGTAGATCCCGTGCCGGAGAAGGTTGCCCATGTTGAGTTCAGGGCAACCATTCAGATTTTGGCACAGGCATTGACCACTAAGGTCAATCAGCAGGTAGTAGCTCATGTTCACTAGAATGGGAACGCAGGGGCTGCTAGAGTTTGGGATTTCCTCAGGATGAATTCCCCCGAGTTTCTTGGGATGAGAGTGGAAGAGGACCCACATGAGTTCATAGAGGAGATCCAGAAGATCACCTAGTTTTGAAGGATGATGGGGGAGGAGTATGCAAACTTATTCTCCCATTAGTTAAAAGGAGTCACCCATATATGGTACAAGAAGCGAAAGGATAGCGAGGAGTAAGAGCGGACCCCATTGGCTAGGATGAGTTTCTCACCGCATTCATAGACGATGCTTTCCCTGGGAGATGAGGGAAATCAAGGTAGTTGAGTTCATGAACCAGATATAGAACAACATGACCATCCAGGAGAATGCTCTTGAGTTCACCCGGTTATCCAAGTATGCGCCGGAGATGGTGGCCAGTCAGAAAGCTCGAGTGATCCTATTTGTGAATAGATTAGAAAATTATTTGGTAAAGCACTGCAGGACCGCTATGCTTCATCAAAACATTGATTTTCATGACCCGAACGTAGACCCGGATCGTAACACGGGATAAGGAGCCTCGAGAGACTCCAAGTCGACCTATGGCATGAACATACATCTAATTCAATATCAATAAAGCGGAATACTTAGCATAATGATATAGTGGAAGCATAAACATAACATAACATAGTAGGCGGAACGTACTACATACATAACAACTAAGTACTACATATAGTCTGAAAGCCTCTAACATATCTGATGGGTTGATGGGACGACAATCCCAACTAACCCGGCAAGTATAGAAAACTGAACATGACAAGATAACTGATATCAAATTAGTCCTCGGAGAATGAGGAATCACCAACGAGCTAAATGCTAAACTCCAAGATGAACTAATGACTATACTACATATGAAGATCGAAGACTGTATCATAAAATAATACAACATTGAGTACGCGGTCAGTACTTGGAATGTACCGAGTATGCAAGGTAAGTAAAATGAACATTTCAAAATACATAAAAGCTCATAAGAGATCATAAGAGTGGGACAACATGCTCATAGCATAAATATCATCAGATAACATACTCAAGGTTTTCAAATCATTCGTAATCCATTCATTATCATTGTCATAAGAGAACTTTATTAAATCATCACTTGAGCCAAAGTAACATAAACATAATAACGCATAAAATATGCGGAACAATGGGAGGACTCATCATAATCGACACCATTATGGTAGAGCCTTACATGATGCCCCAACTATCTCACTCAAGTAGGTAGAGTCTCCCCTGACTTGCCAGGCGAGGGACGCGCATTATGTGACATCACGAAATAGGGGATCATTAAGATTGTAATGTGTCAATATAAACCTGCGGTGGCACGTAGTTATGAGACACCAACATAGTCCTTTGAACGTGGGGCTGCTCGGTGCTAGACACTGCTCCCAAAACATGCACATTAGGCTCATATGTAAATCAATAAAATCATTCATTGAGATTCATGGCCAAATAAACATTATCATCATTGATCCCCATTAAAATACATGATTAGCCATGAATCAAGGGCCCTTTAGTCGGCCAAAATCATAAATTGATAAATCATGAGATCCATATCATAAATCGTAAATCATTCTTGAACATGTGGGCATTGCCCAATACTTTAACATGTTTGAAAATACTCAATTCACTTGAAAACATGATTATATACAACGGTAACTTGAAAACATGCTTTTCATCATCAATAATCCATCATACATAAACATTCATCATAAACCTTAACTTTCATGAACTTTTCATGAATGTGCATTTTAATTTTAAAAGCACAAAACAAGATTTTTAAAGAAAAACAACATAAAACTTGCCCATAATTCATGATTCAATAATAGTAACTCAATTGGATCATGCCCATGTAGGGAAATCAAAATTTCATACATTGGGTAAAAGTCCATAGAATTTATATACGAAATTTCATGATTTGGAAGAGATTGGAAATGGGTGTGGAAGGATTCACCCACTCATAATCCTACATACTTGGGGAAGATTAAATTTCACCACTCCTAGAAAGCCCAATGGAAAAATCAAAGAAAACCTTGAAGAACAAGCTTGATCACCTCCTTAATTCCCTAACTTTGCATGAATTGATATGAATAAGACTAGGATAGGTTTTATCCTCAATAAACACTAAATTTCGATCCTTAAACGACGTAGTTTAGGACCCTAGGAATTAGGAATTACTAAAATACCCCTAATGAAATCCCTGAAATTTCTGCGCTGGTGGTAACCATGACTGGAATAACGGGTCATTAGTGGATACCACGGCTCGTGGTATCTATCCATCATCTCCACTGCCAAGGTTCATCTTCTCAGATTTGCTCCCACAACTCAACAGGAGAGCCATCCCTTTAGGCAACGAGTCATTAAGTCGTCCATTGTTTCCCCTTTTGACAACATGTACCAAGACTTTCCACGAGTCCTACCACGACTCATTTCTCCTTACAACAAGTCATGGTTTCGTTTCATTACATTGACAGGAGATTTTTTTTACTCCCTCCCACAACTGCTTACCACGACCCATGGCTCCTCACAATTGGCTGTTCCACGATCCGTTACTGCCCCTTAGGCTGAGGACCAACTCCACCACGACTCCAAACAACAACTCATTGTAGCGGACAACAGGTCGTTGTTTGACTTGTCACTTCAACTACCACCTAGTCATACTTCACCACTGGTGCTCATGAAGGATCGTTGATTGGACCAACGACACGTTAGATGACCCATTTTGTTGGATTTTTCCTAGATTCTACCAACTACCATTTTTTGATCTCGGGTCTAATCTTAGGCACTTTCGGGGTATTACAATATCTCCCCCTTGGAAAAATTCATCCTCGAATGTGCGAAACATACATGAAAACAGATAAATGCAATTGTTACACTCTAATTTTGATCATTTAGACCAAAAACTAACGGAATGACTATCTTCGATTCAAACTTATATAGGTGAACTGAATTCATGAATCATACATACATCCATATACATAAAAGAAACCTGAGCACATGAATTGAACATGAAAACTAAATAGGGTTTTAGTGTAAAAACTTATATCTCAAGCTGAAATTAAGTCCGTAGAGAATAAATGTGGGTATCTAGCAATTATATCTGCTTCGTCTTCCCACGTAGCTCTTTCAACATGATGATTCCTCTATAAAACTTTGATTGAAGATACTTCCTTGTTCCTTAACCTTCGAACCTGATGATCCAGTATTTCCATCAGAACCTCCTCAAAACTAAGGCTATCTTTCATACCAATACTGTCCACCGAAACAACTAGGGCTGAAACACTTCTTTAAGAGGGACACATGGAAAACAGGATGCATGGAAGCTAATTTTGAGGTCAACTCCAATTCATATGCCACCTTGCCAACCTGTTTCGCAATCCGGTAGGGGCCAACATAACGAGGGCTAAGTTTTCCTTTCTTTCCAAACCGCATCACTCCGTTCATGGGAGATACCTTCAGAAATACCCAATCATCCACCTCAAATTCTAATTCTCTCCTTCTTACATCGGCATAGGGCTTTTGCTGACTTTGAGCTATTTTTGACTTGTCCGGTATGAGCTAAACCTTCTCCATAGCCTCATAGACCGAATCTGGTCCTATCATCGTAGCCTCGCCAACTTCAAACCAACCAATGGGCGATCTACATCTCTTCCATAGAGAGCCTCAAATGGAGCCATTTGAATACTGGAATGGGAGCTGTTATTGTATGAAAACTTTATAAGAGGCAAATGATCATCCCAACTACCCTTGAGGTCAATCACGCATGCTCAACATGTCTTTGAGATTCTGAATGTCTGCTCTGCTTAGACATCCGTTTGCGGGTAAAATGCGGTGCTGAGACTAAACTAAGTACCAAGTCCATTTTGAAAGGACCTCCAAAACTGTAAATTGGGTACCCCTGTCTGAAATGATGGATAAGGGCACTCCATGCAATCGAACTAGCTCCCAAATATATAGTTTGGCATAATCTTCTGCAAAAATTCATGGTTTTGACCGGTAGGAAATGAGCAGCCTCGATTAACTTGTCTACCACAACCCAAATGGAGTCATATTATCGACGAGTACGAGGTAAACCTGAGATTAAATCCATATTAATTTCTTCCCACTTCCAAGTAGGAATGCTGATGTCCTGAAGAACACCTCCCGGTCTCTAGTGCTCGACCTTTACTTGCTGACAATTTGGGCACTTAGCTATGAATTTTGCGATGTCCTTCTTCATGCCATTCCACCAATAGACTTCCCGTAAGTCACAGTACATCTTGGTGGCACCTGGATGGAAAAAATACCTGGATCCATGAGGCTCGTGCAATTTTCGGCTTCTGAAATCATCAACATCCAG
Organism: Datura wrightii; assembly: GCA_035772735.1. Taxonomy (NCBI): domain Eukaryota; kingdom Viridiplantae; phylum Streptophyta; class Magnoliopsida; order Solanales; family Solanaceae; genus Datura; species Datura wrightii. The sequence goes on from JASDFA010000018.1 coordinate 156,338,998, forward strand.
AACACATAGGTGACCCTAGTACCGAAGCACACCATCTCCCCCAATGGGGAAGACCTCTACCTTCTTATTCTGAATGGCTTCCTTCAACTTTACCAAAATCGGGTCCTCATATTTTATAGCTTTTACATCAGTCACCAAGGATGATTCTGATCCGTTCTGAACAACAACACCGCCATCGGTTGAGTCAACCCACATTGGTTGAGAACCTTGCGAGTCGATGCATATCCTCCACCAGCTCCTTCTTCCCTTCATATACATGGGACACACTCTCCATAGAGAGTCTACTAAGAGCGTCTGCTACTACATTGGCCTTACTTAGATGGTAAAACATGCTCATATTGCAAACTCTTATGGTCCGTGAACACATCCATGTGGACCTCGTACATATAATGTCGTCATATCTTCAAGGAGAATACCACTGCGCCCAATTCAAGATCATGGGTTGGGTAATTCTTCTCATGAAGTTTTAGCTATCTGGAGGCATATGCTATAACTTTTTCGTGCTACATCAATACACACCCAAGTTTGATCCTTGAATTATCACAATACATTATGAACCCATCAGTACCCTCGGGTAGGGTCAACACCGGTGCTGAGGTAAGTCGAGTCTTCAACTCTTGGAAGCTCTTCTCACAAGCCTCCGACCGTTGGAATATCACCTTCTTTTGGGTCAATTTGGTCAAGGGTTCTGCAATAGATGAGAAACCTTCAAAAAATCTCTGACAGTAGCCAGCTAAACCCAAAAAGCTCTAGATATCGGAAGGATTCACCGTTCTAGACCAATTCTTCGCCTGTTCTATTTTCTGTGAGTCCACCTGTATGCCCTCATTTGATACCACAAGGCCCAAAAATGCCACTGAGTTTAAGCAAAACTCGTACTTGCTGAATTTAGCATATAATTGGCGATCCTTGAGAGTCTGTAGCACTACTCTCAAATGAGCAGCATGTTCCTCCTCGCTCCGAGAGTATATTAGGATGTCGTCAATAAACACAATCACAAACATGTCCAGGTATGGCTTGAACACCCTGTTTATCAAGTCCATAAAAGCTGAAGGAGTATTCGTTAGTCCAAAAGACATAACTACAAACTCATAATGACCATACCGTGCCCTAAAGGCTGTCTTCAGGATGTCACTCTCCCGAACTCTGAGCTGATGGTACCCAAATCTGAGATCTATCTTTGAGAAACACTTGCTACCCTAAAGCTGGTCAAATAAATCATCAGTCTTGGGTAGAGGATACCTGTTCTTGATGGAGACTTTGTTCAACTATCGATAATTAATGCACATCCGAAGGGAACCATCCTTCTTTTGGACAAATAAAACTGGTGCTCCCCATAGAGACCAAGATAAAACCCTTATCCAAGAGATCCTTCAACTCTTTTAGCTTTGCCGGAGCCATTCTGTAGGGAGGAATAGATATGGGTTGTGTATCGGGAAGAAGGTCAATACCAAAATCAATTTCCCTCTTGGGAGGAACACCCGGTAAATCATCAGGGAATACTTCAGGGTATTCACACACTACCGAAACTGACTGGAAAGTCGAGGTCTCAGACTCAACATACTTAACCCTAATAGATAGTAGTCGAGGTCTCACACTTAACATACTTAACCCTAACTAGATGGTACACACAACCCTTGGAAATCATCTTCCTGGCCTTAAGATAGGAAATAAAAAGACCTACAGCCACGATCAAACTACTCTTCCACTCCAAGACTGGCTCACCCGAAAAGCTGAACTTTATCGCACGGGCTCTATAATTAACAGAAGCATAACACTCATACAACCAATCCATGCCAAGAATAATATCAAAGTTAGTCATGCTAACTCTACAAGGTCTGTGAAGGTGACTTTATGCAATATAGTGATCAGACACCTTCTATACACCCGCCTAGCTACAACCAAATGACCAACGGGAGTAGAGACTGAGAATTGTTCTGACGGAGTTTCGGAATTGACTCCAAAGCTACTAGCAATATAAGGTGTCACAAAAGACAAGGTAGCCCATGGATCTAACAAAGAATAAGAATTAAGGTGAAACACTCATAACATACCAGTAACCACATTCGGTGAATTCTCCTTCTCCTAGCGCGAGGCAAGGGCATAGAATCTGTTTTGGTGCTGTCCGCCACACCCACTAGTAGATGCCCCCTACGGAGCTGAACGTGCTGGAGCTGCTGCTAACCTGGTGGTTTGTGCACGACCTCCATCATCATCCTGTCTAGAAAATGGACATGCTCAGTGCATGTGGCTGGATCTACCACACCTATAACAAATATTTGAGCCGAGCAAGCACTTCCTGGCATGACTCTTGCCGTACTTCCCGCAGGCTAGAAAGGTGTGTTCTACCTGCATGCCCCGCTAGTCCCTCGATCCTGAAGCCCTGCTCCTCTGATCACCCTTGGATACAGATGGAACGCTAGCTAATGATAGTGGTGGAGCCAGTGACCTCGGCTAAAACTGAGGGCGGTGACCACCGCCGGATCTTTGATGAGTAAACCCATGGCTATCTCTCCGGGCCCTTTTGGCTTCTCTCTCCCTCATATGAGTCATCTCCATCTTCTGGGCATACAAAAATATCCAAGGGAAATCATGTCTTGTTGGAGCATAGCAGTCCTGCAATCTTTGTTCAAATAGCCCGCCACGCCATGAACAAATCTGCTCACCCGCGCCCTCTGATCAACCACTAAATCTGGGGCATACTTTGACAGGTGAGTGAACTCGAGAGCATACTCCTGTATCATCATCTTCCCCTGCTTAAGATTCACGTACTCAGCTACCTTCAACTCCCTCACCTCTCGAGGAAAAAACCGGTCTAGAAATACCGCATAGAACTTCACCCAAGTGACAAGGCCTGCTCTGGCGGCCCTACTATCTCTCCATTGCTGAAACCAGATATATGCAACCCCTTTAACTGATACAATGCCAACTCTGCACATTTAACCCCATTCACCCCCATGACCTGGGTGATCTTCACAATCCCATCAATGAACTCATGTTGGTCTGCATCTACTTTTAACCCGAGGAATTCTGGCGGGTTCATTCTCAAGAAATCCCTGACTCGAGCTGCTAGCGCATTACTATTTTGCGGGGCATGCGCAACCACCTGTTGATTGACCTATGCGGTCAAGGCATGCGCGAGCATCTGAATAGCTGCCCGAATCTCAACATAGGCAACCGGCTTTGGTGCACGGTGCTCTTGGACTGGTGGGGTCTACTAGTGCCCATTCCCGTTATCATCCTCGTGGCCATTTCCATTCCTATTCCTCCTAGCATTTACTCTACGGGGAGCTATAATTCTTCAATCGTGAATAGCACAAATTAGAAGGATAGGGAGACATTTCATCGCATGACATAGATCATGAAAGAAGGGAATATTTCCTAAATGTCTCGTAGCCTCTTCGTCATAAGTGTGGCACGCTTCACATCCATAAAAAGATACTACTCAACATGGATTTCAGACACCCTAGGACACTTCAGACTGATTTCTCTGATACTAAGTTTGTCACGACCCGAACGTAGACCCAGATCATAACATGGGACAAGGAGCCCCAAGAGACTCCAAGTCTACCCATGGCATGAACATACATCTAACTCAATATCAATAAAGATCAATACTTAGCATAATGAGATAGAGGAAGCATAAACATAACATAACATGGTAGGTGGAATGTACTTCATACATAACAGGTGAGTACTACATATAGTCTGAAAGCCTCTGACATATACGATGGGTTGATGGGACAACATCCCCAACTGACCCAACAAGTCTAGAAAACTTAACATGACAAGATAACTGATATCAAACTAGTCCTCGGAGAATAAGGACTCACCAACGAGCTGAGTGCTAACTCCGAGATGAACTACTGACGGTGCTGGATCTGAAGATCGGAGCCTGTATCATAAAATGATATAGCATAGCATATGCGGTTAGTACAGGCAATGTACCTAGTATGCAAAGTAAGTAAAATGGACATTTAAAAATACATAAAAGCTCATAAGAGATCATAAGAGTGGGACAACATGCTCATAACATAAATATGATCAGATAACATAAGGCTCAAGGTTTTCAAATCATTCGTAAACCATTCATTATCATACTCATAATAGAACTTTATTAAATCAGCACTTAAGACAAAATAACATAAACATAATAATGCATAAAACATGCAGAACAATGGGAGGACTCGTCATAACTGACACCATCATGGTAGAGCGTTACATGATGCCCAAACTATCTCACTGAAATGGGCAGAGTCCCTCCTAGCTTGCCAGGCGAGGGACATGCATTATGTGATATCACGAAAGAGGGGATCATTAATATTGTAATGTGTCATTATAAACCTACAGTGGCACGTAGTTATGAGACACCGGCATAGTCCTTTGAACACCGGGGTGCTCGGTGCTAGACACTGCTCCCAATAACATGCACATTAGGCTCGTATGTAAATCAATAACATCATTCATTGAGATTCATGGCCAAATAAACATTATCATCATTTATCCCTATTAACATACACGATTAGCCAAGAATCAAGGGCTCTTTAGTCGGCCAACATCATAAATCAATAAATTATGAGATCTATATCATAAATCATAAATCATTCTTGAACATGTGGGAATTACCCAATACTTTAACATGTTTGAAAATACTCAATTCACTTGAAAACATGATTATAAATACGGATAACTTGAAAACATGCTTTCCATCATCAATAATCCATCATACATAAACATTCATCATAAACCTTAACTTTCATGAACTTTTCATGAATGGGCATTTTAATTTTTAAAACTCAAAACATGATTTTTAAGGAAAAAACATAAAACTTACCCATACTTCATGATTCAATAATAGTAAGTCGATTGGATCATGCCCATATAGGGAAATCAAAATTTCATTCATTGGGTAAATACCCCATAGAATTTAGATAGGAAATTTCATGATCTGGAAGAGATTGGAAATGGGTGTGGAAGGATTCACCCACTCATAACTCTACATACCTAGGGGAATTCAAATTTCACCACTCATTGAAAGCCCAATGAAAAAATTGAAGAAAACCTTGAAGAACAAGCTTGATCACCTCCTTAATTCCCTAACTTTGCATGCATGGATATGAATAATCCTAGGATAGGTTATACCCTCAATACACACTAAATTTAGAGCCTTAAACGACATAGTTTAGGACCCTAGGACTTAGGAATGACGAAAATTCCCTTAATGAAATCCCTGAAATTTCTGCACTAGTGGTAACCACAACTGGACTAACGGGTCGTTAGTGGATACAAAGAGTCCATCATCTCCGCTGCCAAGTTTCATCTTCTTTGATTTGATCCCACTACTCGACAAGAAGAGTCGTCCCTTCAGGCAATGAGTTGTTAAGTCATCCGTTGTTTCCCCTTTTGATAACCTATACCAAGTCTTTCCACGAGTCCTACCACGACTTGGTCCTCCTTCCAACAAGTCGTGGATTCCTTCCATTACATTGACTGGATATTTTTGTACTCCCTCCCACGACTGCTTACCACGACTCGTGGCTCCTCACAACGGGTCGTTCCACGATCCGTAACTCCCCCCTTAGGCTGAGGACTAGCTCCACCACAACTCCAAACAACGACTTGTTGTAGTGGAAAATGGGTCGCTGTTTGACCCATTTCTTCCAACTGCCACTGAGTCTTACTTCACCACGGGTGCTCACCACGGACCGTTGGTTGGATCAACGACCCCTTAGGTGACCCATCTTGTGGGATTTTTCCCAAATTTTGGCAACTACCATTTTTTGATCCCGAGTCTAATCTTAAGTACTTTTGGGGTATTACATTGACTTCTTCGGATGGGTCTTATATGCCTAGAAGATGGAGGAGTTGTAGATGAGGGAGAGGGAGAGAGAGGCCAAGAGGGCCAAGACGAACAATTTTGGGTATTCCCAGTAGGGGTCTGGTGGAGAACATCGTCAGCAGTCCCACTATCGATTATCAAGCACTGACATCAGCAAGTGTGCCATGAAGTTCTAGCCGCGATCAAAGGGGAAGAACATCAGGGTCTTGAGGTTAGGGGAGCAAGTTAGGAGAGCCCAACATTCTAGTTTGCGGCAAGTGTGGCACAAGGCACACCGGTCAATTCTTAGTAGGTTCAAGGGCATGTTTTGGGTGCGGGAAGCCCGACCACATGCTCAGAGATTGTCCAGCGGCCAGAAAAGCCATGGTAGAGACCGTGATCCCATTACTAGTTCAGCAGCTCCACCAGCATGCTGAGCTTAGCAGGGTGCATCCACTAGTTTAGGTGGTGGTCAGCATCAAAACAAGTTTTATGCCCTATCATCCCATCAGGAGCAAGAGGTCTCCCCAAATATGGTCATTGGTATTTTATGAGTATTCCATCTTGATATTTCTACATTGTTAGATCCAAGGGCTACCTTATCTTTTGTGCTCCATATGTTGCTACTAATTTTGGAGCCAGTCTTGAAATCCTATCAAAACCCTTCTCAGTCTCTACTCCAGTCGGTAACTCAGTTATAGCTCAATGGGTATACAGAAATTTCCCTGTCATAGTCCTTCAAAAAGTCACCAGCCGATCTAGTAGAGTTAGACATGACTGAAATTGATGTTATCATTGGAATGGATTGTTTGCATGCATTATGCCTCAGTGAATTGTAGAACCCGTACGGTAGAGTTTCGATTTTTGGGCGAGCCAGTTCTAGAATGGAAGGGTGGTTCGGCTGTTCCTGGAGGTTGCTTTGTTTCCTACCTTAAGGCTAGGAAGATTATTCCAAGGGTTGTGTTTACCATCTATTTTTTGGATTAAGAATGCTACATTCAAAGCCCCGACTCTCCAATCAGTCCCTATAGTGTGTGAGTATCCAGAGGTTTTCCTTCATGATCTACCAAGAGTTCCTCCCGAGTAGGAGATTGACTTTGGTATTGACCTTCTTCCCAATATGCAGCTTATATCTATTCCTCCGTATAGAATGGCTCCAGCTGAGCTAAAGGAGTTGAAAGAGAAGTTGAAATAACTTCTAGATAATGGATTCATCAGGCCTAGCAAGTCCTCGTGGGGTGCACTAATTCTCTTTGTTCAAAAGAAGGATGGTTCTTTTTGTATATGCATTGATACCGGTAGTTGAACAGGGTTACAATCAAGAACAAGTATCCCCTCCCTAGGATTGATGACTTATTTGACTAGCTTCATGGTGTCAAGGGTTTCTCAAAGGTGGACCTCAGGTCCGATTATCACTAGCCAGAGTTAGGGAGAGTGACATCTCGAAGACAGTCTTCAGGACTCGATATGGATACTATGAGTTCGTAGTTATGTCTTTTGGACTAACAAATGCTTCTGCAGCTTTTATGGATTTGATGAACAAGGTGTTCAAAGCATACTTGGATATGTTCATGATCATCTTCATTGAAGAAATTCTCATGTACTCGCGGAGCAAGGAGGAGCAGGCTGCTCATTTGTGTTACGCCCTGTAAGTTGTGATTGACTAGCTGATATGTGCATGTGCTTGTGGAGAGTATTTAGAGAATGAAACATGTGGTAGAAGTCCCGAAGGGGGAACACACAATAATATCGTCAAGCTAGTGGGAGGCCGAAGCCAGAGGTAGGGCACAAGGAGCGTCCCCTTCCTTGGCGCCTTGAGCGGCGCTTCACGCCTATCTACCGGCACGTTAGGCAGCACGCCATGCCTCCCCTCCATCGCCTCAATATATATATACATAGACCCTTGGTTCAAGTTGGATACATTTTAATATTTCCCAAAATAGAGAGTTCGGTCAAGGCGACTAGTTTATGAAGATTTCTACTTTTAGAACCCGAATTTCGCCGCTAAATCACCTCCAAACATCAAGTCTTCTTAGGTAGTGATTCCTAGGCCTACGAGGAATGTATCTACGGAGTTAAATCTTCAAAATTGGCCTGGTTTGACAGATTCCCATCGAGTAAAAGTTGTAGGAATCACTTCTAATCAAGTCCTAATCGTCTACAGGTAATAATAAAGTGTTCCTACCTTCTGAATTCTCTAAAACTTGTATGCTTTTGTCTAAATTGGACATGTCATGACTTATGGTTATTTTGTTGTTTGAGTAAAGTTGTTGGCTAACTCTTTGAATTAGAACGACCTTATTCTCTTGATGTGAAAGCTAGAATTTGAGGGATTACGAGTTCTAAATCAAAGCAAGATTGATTGAGCTGAATTCGGCATCGAGGTACGTTAAGGCTAATCTATTTCGGCAAGTATTCTCGTCATATAGTTGATACAACTTGTACTTTGTAGTAGCTTATGATTATATGTGTTGTGGTTAGCTGCTACGAGATGAATTGAGGTTGTAACGTAGTATCCCTTGTTGGGAAAGTGTATATTCAGTTTGACTATCGCTATAAGAGACACAGAGATTTTCTTGTTCACTTATTTACTGTCTAAAGGGACCAAGGATGTATTGCTGTTGTACCAAGGCCATAGAGGCCTATGGTTAGCAGCTGATACTTGGTTGAATAAGGGCAGCATAGGGCATAGCTAGGCGATATAATTTAGTATGCCCATATACATAGTAGAACTTGCCTATAGGCCATTGGAGTACTTGGTGCCTACAGGGATAGAATCTTGATAATACAATCTTACCTATGAGTCATTTGCACCAAGGTTGTCTTATGAACTGGGTAGTAACATGCTAGGTGAAATACCTACTGTCAGTGACCGTATAAATTCTTTTGATATGCAATTGGTCGTATTGGGTGCTCAGGAAACCACCCTAGTTGCTAGAAGAATGATAGATTATGTGATGTCCTAAGTAGGGATCATATCAGTTGTTATACGTGGGGCTAATGCCACTAGCTATTTATACAGATGCCCACGAACCTATTGCCTAGAATGAATAAGTTTAAGAATACTTGCCTATGGGGCTATGAGTTGCTTATATGAGCTACATGCTATCTGGACAGACCAGATTGACGCCTTTGGAATTAGAACCTTAGTATTACTTTGGGTTAATAATTGTTATGGTTGCTTGTAAGGCTAATTATGGCAGACTACTTAGAATCATATTTAGTTAATAGTAGCCTTGTGGTCATTCTAGGTGAGGGAACCCTATAGTTGGTCGCCTACGAACTTGCTGTGAGCTTATGAACTATTGTTGTACTAGTAGGACATTTGGATTATCACTCAGGTCACCCCAGACCTCACCCTCCTCCTTCTAAGCTAGCTAATTTTATAATTGCTTTCATTATTATCTGGCTAGCCGTGGACACAGAATATGCTTGTTGGGTGCTATTCAGGATGTTATAGGGGCAAGTAACAGTTGTGTTAGGCCTAAGAAACTGTGTACACTTATTGAGTAATGTGTAGTATATAAGTTAGGAATGTCAAATGCTATCCAGATTGCTCGAGGAGCAAAGGATAATCATGAAGTGCCACAGGGTTATATTTTGCTCACAGGGCCATATGAAGTCGCAAGCGACTATATTGAGGCCCGTAGAGCCATTGGATGTCTGGTGCCCTTACCAGCTTCCCTTACCCCTGAGTTGGCATTACTGACCCTTACAAGAGCCCAGTCGGCACATATATAGTTATAGGAGCCCAGATGGCTGATATATAGCTACAGGAGCCCAGATGGCTCATATATAGTTACGGGAGACTAAACACTCAGATATAGTTATAGGAGCCTAGATGGCTCAAATACAGTTAAAGGAACCTAGATGGCTCATATACAGTTACAGGAGCCCAAACGGCTCAGATACAGTTACAGGAGCCTAGGAGGCTCATATATATTTACAAGAGCCCAGATGACTCATATTTAGTTATAGGATCCTAGATAGCTCAGATACAATTAGTTATAGGAGCCTAAATAGCTCATATAAAGTTACAGGAGCCTAAAAGGCTCAATTATAGCTTCAGAGGTTGAACACACTTTAGTTACAGCTTGCCTATGGGCCTATAGTGATACAAATAGGAAGGTATGGATTGTTTGCACTTGTCGGGCTTATGGGGGCCCAAGTAGGTTATTCTGTGTTGCTTGCACCTTCTAGGCTTATGGAGGCCAGGTTAGATTTTTGTTTGTATGCTTGCTTGCTAGATATATATTATGAATATATAATCATACATATTAAGTTTATGTTTGTATAATTGTCGACTAGATGCAGGCTATGGTTATGAAGACATACTGGTTAACTTCTTCCCCTTTTCACTAACTACTTCTAGTTGCTTATCAGCCTCTATTTTGTTATTATTACTGCCTTACATATTCTGTACATATTTTACTGACACTCATACATGGGGTGCTGCATACTTGCCTGGAAGTTTAGATAGACAGGTTCCGAGACCTCCTTAGCAGCTATTCAGCGTCAGTAGATCGGTCATCTCCTTTCCTTCAGAGTTGCCAAATAGTAGAGGTTTGCCTGTCTTTTGTTTTGTAGTTTTTGGGTAAGCCAAGGCCCTATCCTAAAACATATTTCACTCTTAGAGGTTTGCAGACTACATTTTATAGTTAGTGGTGCATTGTTGGTTCTGTGGGGCCTATATGTGTTGTGATTTGAGTGTTGTCTATGTGGGGCATAGTTATGATACATGTTAGACAACATGGTGGTCTTGTTGGCCTGCATAGGATGATATTGTTATTGCACCTGTTGGGTTAGCTAGTTTCTTTCGTAGATTTGTATTGCAGACTCGTTAGTTTGAGGCTATGTTTATAGCCAAGATATAATCAGTTGTTTTCTTGTTATGTGTTGTTGGCATGCACCGGAAGTGTGTGCGTCTAGCTAGGTCAACTTAGAGTCCAGTATGGCATTAGGTGCCAATTACGCCTCACAAGGTGGGGCGTGACAATTTGAGGATTGTGCTATAGACTCTTAAGGATAGCCAGTTGTTTGCTAAGTTCAGCAAGTGTGAGTTTTGGTTGGACTCAGTAGCATTTTTGGGCTATGGTTGGTGTCAAGTGAGGGTATACAGGTAGACTCTCAAAAAATAGAAGTTGTAAAGAACTTGCCTAGACCAGTTAATCATTTGGATATCAGGAGTTTCTTGGGTATAGCTGGCTACTATAGGAGGTTTGCAAAAGGATTTTCATCCATTGCAGCACCATTGACTAAGATGACCCAGAAGAAAGTTAAATTTTAGTGGTCGGATACCTGTGAGAAGAGTTTTCAAGAATTAAAGACTCGACTAACTTCAGCTCCAGTATTGACCCTACCTAAGGGTAGAGATGGAATTGTTGTGTATTGTGTTGCCTCTAGGGTTGGGCTTAGGTGTATGTTGATGCAGCCTGGTAAGGTCATTGGATATGCCTCTAAACAACTTTAGACTCATGAGAAAAATTATCTGACGTATGATATAAAATTGGCAGTGATGGTGTTCAGATTGAAGATTTGGAGGCATTATTTGTATGGGGTCCATGAGGATGTGTTTACGGACCACAAGAGCCTATAGTATGTGTTCACCCAAAAAGACCTGAATTTGCAACAAAGGAGGTGGTTAGAGTTTCTCAAGGACTATTAGATGAGTGTCCTTTTTATCATCCTAGCAAGGCAACGTAGTGGAAGATGCTCTTAGTATATTGTCTATGGAGAGTGTTTCTCATGTGGAAGATGGAAGGAAAGAATTGGTAAAGGATGTGCATCAGCTTGCACAATTATGGGTTCGCCTTGTTGATTTGGCGGATGGTGGTGTCATTATTCAGAATGGTTCAAAATCCTCTTTGGTGACTGAGGTCAAGGCTAGGCAAGATGAGGATCCTATTTTGGTAAAATTGAAGGAATCGATTCAGAATAAGAAGGAAGAGGTCTTCCCCCAAAGGGAAGATGGAGTACTCCGATACCAGGGTTGTTTGTGTGCTTCGAGTGTTGATGAATTGAGGGAGAGGATGTTGCATGAGGCTCATGGTTTCGGATATTCTATACATTCGGGTTAAATCAAGATGTACCATGACCTACAGAAAGTCTATTGGTGAAATGGAATGAAGAAGGACACGACAGAGTTTGTGGCTAAGTGTATGAACTGTCAACAAGTGAAAGTTGTGCATCAAAGACCACCTAGTGGGAAGAGATCAATATGGACTTCATTACAGGATTTCCTCATACACATCGATAGTAGGACTTTATTTGGGTGATTATAGACAGGTTGAACAAAGCATCCCATTTTCTATCGGTCAAAACTACATATTCAGCTGAGGACTATGCTAAGTTGTATATTCAGGAGTTAGTTCAGTTTCATGGTTTTCCCTTGTCCATCATATCAGATAGAAGTACTTAGTTCACCGCACAATTTTGGAAGTCGTTTCAAAAGGGACTTGGTACTCAGGTCAAACTTCGCACAACTTTTCACCCCCAGATGGATGGTCAGGCTGAGCAGACCATTTAGACTGTTGAGGATACGTTGAGATCATTTGTGTTTGATTTTAAAGATAGTTGGGTGAATCATTTATCTCTTATTGAGTTTTCTTACAACAATAATTACATCTCTAATATTTAGATGGCTCCGTTTGAGGCTTTTTATGGGCAGAGATTTAGATCGCCTATTGGTTGGTTTGAGGTAGGTGAAGCTACATTGATAGGGCCAGATTCAGTTCATGAGGCTATGGAGAAAGTTCAACTTATAAGTGAAAGGTTAAAAATAGATCAGAGTTGTCAAAGTCATATGCAAATGTTTGGCAGAGAGCTTATGTTTGAAGTTGATGGATTGGGTGTTCTTGAAGGTATCTACCATGAAGGGAGTGGTGACATTCGAAAAGAAATGGAAGCTTAGTCCCTGGTATTTTGGTCTCTACCGGAATGTGAGACATGTTGGCAAAATAGCCTATAAGTTAGAGCTACCAGCGGAGTTGGCTTTGCTACATCCAGTCTTTCTTGTAGCATTGTTAAAGATGCGCATTGGTGATCCGACTTTGGTTGTTCCGGTGGGGAGCATAGGTATGAAGGATAACCTTAGCTATTAGGAGGTTCCACTTGAAATCCTTGATTATCAGGTCCATAAGTTGAGGAACTAAGAAGTAGCTTCAATAAAGGTTTTGTGAAGAAATCATCTTGTTGAGGGAGATATGTGGGAAGCCAAAGTAGATATGATGGAAATACCCGCATTTATTCCCTTCCGACTAAGTCCCAGCATGAGGTATCAGTTTCCTCCTTAGTACTCTATTCAGTTTCATGTTTAGTTCATGTATCGTAGTTCCTTTCATGTCAGTGCATGTATGTTTGAATCATGAAGTCAGTTCAGTTAAGTATATCGATCCAGAGTCACTCACTCCGTCATCTTTCAGCTTTAGATATTCAATATTTGGGATTGCATCTCCTTTTCTGAGCTTTTCGGTATGTTTATCGATATTTGAAGATGAATGTTCCCAAGGGGGAGATACTGTAATACCCCAAAAGTCCCTAAGATTAGACCCAAGGGTTTAAGTAGAGAAAGTAAGAAAATTTTACACTAGGTCATAGGACGACCCATCAAGTGACCCATGAAGTCACGTCACGAGTCGTTATATGGCTCTTTAGGCAGAGGAAAGGATGGAGAAATGAAAGTTGTTCTAGGACTTGGCGACGAATGGGACGACGAGTTATCTAATGGGTAACGACTCATCTGATGGCTCACCCTAAGAGTCATGGTCAGGGGGCCTTCACATATAGTGCAACGATTTGTGGTATCACTTTATGACTCATCTAGTGGATCGTGGTCAGGATAGGTAAGTTGTAGGTTTGGATTTCCAGTGCAGGTAACTGTAATACCCCAAAAGTTCCTAAGACTAAGTTTGAGATTTTAAAAATGTTCAGCAGGAAAGACCTGTAGTTTTGTCTTAGTACGATCAATGGTACGAGTCATATAAGGATTGTACAACTCGTAGTAAGGTTCAGCAGTTGGCCTTCAAAACCACGAGTTCCCACTACGAGTCGTGGGGTCTGGGTACAACTCATGGTATGGATCGTAACAAGAACTAGGGACTTTCAGGTGTCGATTGTACGAGTGGGGATACGACTCGTAGGGAGATATGGTCGCAGTAGGGTTCTTGGAATTTTTCATAGGAGTGATGTTTTGGGACTTGATCAGTACGGAAGGATACCATGAAGTGTAGGTCGGTTGTACGACTCATGGTACGAGTCGTAGCAGCTGATAGTTCAGTTTTTCCTGCGATTTCATTAAGGGTATTTTCATAAATCCTTAACTCCTAAGCTATAAAATACATCGTTTAAGCTCAGTTAGGAGGGTTTTAAGAGGACTTAACATATTCTAACCTATTCTCTCCCCATGCACGCAAGATTAGAGATTTCCTAAGGAGATCAAGCCTAGAATTCTTCAAATTCTTCTCCAATTCTCTTGGCCTTTCAAGGAAGAGTGTAGAATCAGATTACCCAGGTATATAGGACTATGAATGAGAGATTTCATTCACTCTCATGCCCCAATTTCTCCTCATTCACTTGAATTCAAGTCTTAAAGTCAATTTTATAATCTTATGGGGTTTTAATCCAATTTCATGAAATTCTCTATGATTTATTTATGGATCAATTCCCTTCATGTCTCAAAGTATTTTTTAAGATTCATGGGCAAGTTTCATACCTATTTTGATTTAAATTCATGATTTCGAATTTTAAGAGCATGATGCCTAATTATGTAAGTTTCATGAAAATTTAAGAATATGACCTATGTTTTCAAGCATGATGATATATCTAGTATGAAAGTATGATTATGAATTATCCATATATGAATCTATAATTTTGAAAATCAAGTCTATTTCATGCATGTTAATTGATCTTGGGCAAAATGGCATACCCAAGGGATAACGTAGTTTTGTCTTGTTTAGCTACTTATTTATATACATTCTCATGTAATTTTATGTAAATGTGAATATATATACTAACCAACATGATTAGTTCTTGTTGTTGTAGGTTTAAAACGAATTTGAGGAACTAATCCATGAGTTGGTGAAGTGGAGGCATGGAATCGGAAGTAAAACGCGAACGTCGGCAAGGAGGATGCGTGAAACAGCCCACCTACGCGTTGGCAGCGTGCCACGGCAGGCAGGCTGCGTGACCAAGGCCGTGTCATGACCCCTAACGCGCTGCACAAGCAGCGTGCCATGCTGCCAACGCGGCAAGGAACTGCTTGGCGACGGTTTTATGAGTTTTCCAGTGTGCACCCGTGATGCCTCCGTGTGACGGAGGCGTATTGGCGCGATAACCTCCGTGACACAGAGCTATTCCATGACGGGCATAATTTTGTACAATTCTCATTTACTATAAAAGGTCCCTTAGCTCCTAAAAACATTTAGTCACGAAATTATTCTGAAAAACTGCCAAGGAGTGAGGGAGAAGTGGGAGAACTCACCTAGGGTTCATCAATTTCATGTTCTCTTCTACCAATTCTTGTAAGTATGTTACTTTAATTATGTTTTCTTGTAATTATACGAACTTGAGTGGCTAGAACCCTCCCTCTAGGGTTGAAAGCACATGGTATGATTGTGAATACATGATTTTGTTTTGGTTTTAAGTTATTAATTGTTGTTTTGTCTTACATTCTTAATTATGGTTGTTTTTATGATTGATCACCACGAAAACACACACGTTACACCTAGGCACAAGCTTGAGAAAGAAAACCTAGGCAAGAACATGAGAATGTAAGGAGCAAGTTCGTATCTATTGATATGATTCGCGGTTAGGATAAGAAATTATACCTAGTTTGCCTTGTTTGGTTGATAAAACTGGATGATAACATGAAACAAATTAGAAATATCACTCCACCACTCGTAGAAGTAGTTGTGAAGCTAAGTTTAGTTGAATGATTAGAGGTACGAAAGTCCCTAATCAACATCATAAACCCCGTAAACCACATCCACATAATTAAATTGCCCACGAACTAGAATGTCACATCCCTGCTCAACGATGTAGTTGTGAGTCTAGTTTGTCGTGTTTAGAGGCTCGAAAGACCATGAACATGCAATTGAAATTATGTGAGATGATAATTAATAATTCCATACTTAAACCATGACAAAGGGTAGTATCGCATGATTATCCGGCCTTATCTCTAGTTGCTTCTTGAATTATTTCAGAGTATTTCTGTGACCACCCCTAAACTTAATTAGACTTTATCGAAAACTTCTATAATCAACACTTGAGAAAGTTAATATCACAGTTGAACTTGATAATTAGCTAAATTTGTCCAGTCCTTGTGGGTTCGACATCCGGCTATTAAAAAGGGCCACTATATTACTTGTACGGCCCATACACTTGCGGGCACATCATTAACGTTTAGGCAAGCCCACATGATCTAAGTATGTTTTCATGATCTAGTCAAATTTTATGATATAAGCTTACCACATGATTTTGGAGTCTAGACTCCCACTTTACAACTTGTGGTATGTTTTGAGCCAAGACTCCCCATGTTTAGATTTTAGACTATGTATGTAATTTCATGTTCTGCTTCATTGAAAAATGATGGTTCAACTTCATTGAAAAACGATGGAGCGCATATGCATGTTTTTTGGAGTAAGGGGTTTAGATAAACCTCGGGCCTCAGAACTACATGCCAACATAGGTTTATTTAGATTCTTTGGGACCTCCCTTGTGAGCTTCCCCTATTTTCATGACCCGAACATAGGCCCGAATAGAGACTCAGGACAAGAAACCCTGAGAGGCTCCAAGTCGATCCTTGGCATGATCATTCATCTAACTCAATCATAGATATATGGAAGACCATCATAAATATCATGGAGGAAGTCTAAACAAACATAACATCTTAATACATGCACAAATCTAAAGTTGAATACAACTATGTCCAAAAAGCCCGCCAATACTGACAAGTTAATGTGACAAGACCCCAACTAACTCTCTATAGTCTGAAAACCGAAAAGGGCAAAATACAATTGATAAGAAAGGCCCTCACAAGATGAGGATTCACCAACTGAGACTGATAAATGCTACTGCGGGAATCTGGCTAGCGGCCGGATAGAGTCTGGATATCGAAGCATGTATCATGAAATGATATAGCATAGAGTATGCAGTCAGTACATGGAATGTACCGAGTATGCAAGGTAAGTAAAACTGCTAAGTAAGAAAAATTATTAAATCTTTCATATAATAAAACATAATCAAGATAAGATTCTAAGAGTTGGGCTTGCATGCTATTTTTCTAAAATTATGATATGATCATAATTGAATCGAATGACCTAAAGCTGAAAACTGATAATCATAAGTAAAACCGAACATTGGGTCAAACCTGCTGAAAACATAATATCATGACTGATGTACATGCATAACTGAAATCATGAGGAACAATGGGAGACTCATCATATAACCGACATTACCACGATAGAGCTTACGTGGTCCCAACTATCACACTTAAGTGGGCAGGGCCGTCCAAATCCTTACCAGGGCTAAGGGCACTACCATGATATCGATATCTAGCTCAAGGCTCCATGAGGGCAGGGGAAAGCTCCAAAGGAGGTCCCAAATAATTAGATTATACCTACATTGGTGCATAGTTCTGTGGAATAGAGTTGACTGACCATTAGCCTACTCGGTGCTAGACACTACTCCCAAAACATGTATATGCTATCCATCGTTTTTCAGCGAAGCTGACCACCATCTAATGATGAAGTTGAATAATAACATACATGCATAATCTGAAACCATAACATGAGGAGCCTTGGCTCAAACCATACCACAAGATGATAATAATGGGAGTCTTGACTCCAAAACCATGTGTTAAGCTAATTCATGAAATCATAAGACATAATTGATCATATGGGCTTTCCCAATACTTAAACATGTTTGAAATCAACTTGATTCTCTTTGAAAACATGAACATAACATGGGTATTTTAAAATCATATTTTCTTCATAAGCATCTTATCATACTTGAACACATAACTCATATATCTCAATTTTCATGAACATTCATGGATGGACATCATAGTTTAGAAAATTTAAAAACATCATTTGTAATTTACAACATTGTAAAATCTGCCTATTAATCACAACTCATCATTCAAAACATGTCTATATCATACCCATGATTAAAACTTAGGAACTCATGCATTGGGTAAAAAAAACCCCATATAATCATCAATTAGAACATCATGAATTGAGAGGGAATTGGGCATAGTGTGGACAATTGCACCCAGTCATAGCCTTACATACCTGAAGGGATTTGATTTTCACACTTCCTTGATTGGCAAAGAGAATTGAGGAAGAACCTTGAAGAACAAGGCTTTATCACCTCTAAAACTTCTAAACTTGCATGCATGAATAAGGATAGGCTTAGAATGACTTAACCCTTCTTAAAACACTCCATTCTGACCTTAAAACGACATAGTTTAGGCCTTAGGAACATAAGAATTATGGAAAAGACCTTAATAAACTCATTGGAAAAAACAGACTGCCGGTCCCAATGAGGGACTGGGCGCGTCATTTCCTTGGACCACGACTTGTAGTCTGCAGTTGTCGTCTTCACTAGAAATTACATCCTGATAGTCACCACGAGGTACTTAACGAATCATTACTGGTGACCATGACTTATGGTCACCTCCCATCACCTTTACTGCCAACAATCACCTGGTGGTCACCATGGGGGACACTACGACTCGTGGTGCATCCAACGAGTCGTGGTGACCAATCCGTTAGGTCCACTACCCAAATTCTTTCCAACTTTCATCCAACTCTTGACCACGACACACATGATGACCCGTGGTGTTGACCACGAGTCATGGTCACTCCCGTGGTCACCTCAACTCCCAAATTCTCAACTAAGTCCCAGGCTCTCCCCATGAGTCACTTAATGACTTGTGAGGTTCCTGACAGGTCACTGGACGACTCATCCTATGACCTGGTGCAGAAATTTCTGTTTTCTCCGTTTCAATTCTCGGGTATGATCTTAGGGCTTTCGGGGTATAACAATATCTCCTATAGGGAATATTCATCCTCGAATTTTGAAAGTCCTACTGAAAAGTAGAGAAATGCAATCATCACATTCAAATACTGATCTTAAAAGCTGAAAATTGACGGAACGACTGCCTCCGAACTGAACTGCATGACTGAACTGAATTCCCAAACCACACATACATCTATTTACATGAAGGAAACTAAGGTACATGATCTAAACATGAAAATGAATAGAGTATTAAGGAGGAAACTGATACCTCAAGCTGAAACTAAGCCGAAAAGGAATAAATGCGAGTATTTAGCCATCATATTTGCTTCAGCTTCCTACTTAGCTCCCTCAATATGCTGATTCCTCAACAAAACCTTGACTGGAGCTACTTCCTTGTTCCTTAGCTTACAAACCTGCCGATCTAGTATCTCCACCGGAACCTCTTCATAACTAAGGTTGTCTTTCACACTGACGCTATCCACCGGAACAACTTGAGTTGGGTCACCCAAACACTTCTTTAAGAGCGATACGTGGAAAACTGGATGGACTGAAGCTAATTCTGAGGGCAACTCTAATTCATATGCTACCTTGCCAACCTGTTCCACAATCTGGTATGGGCCACCATAACGGGAACTGAGTTTTCCTTTCTTTTGGAACCTCATCACTCCCTTCATGGGAGACACATTTAGAAACACCCAATCATTGACTTCAAACTCAAGTTCTCTCCTCCTCATATCTATATAGGACTTTTGGCGACATTGAGCTATTTTCAACCTGTCCATTATAAACTGAACCTTCTCCATGGCCTTAAGTACTAAATCTAGACCTATAATCGCAGCTTCATCAACTTCAAACCAACCAATAGGTGATCTATATCTCTGCCCATAGAGAGCCTCAAATGAAGCCATCTGAATGCTGGAATGGTAGTTGTTGTTATATGCTAACTCAATGAGAGGCAAATGATCATCCCAACTACCCTTGAAGTCAATCGCACAGGCTCTCAACATGTCCTCGAGTGTCTAAATAGTCCGCTCCACCTGACCATCTATTTGCTGGTGAAATGTTGTACTGAGATAGACCTGAGTACCAAGCCCCTTTTGAAACGATCTCCAAAAGTGGGAGGTAAACTGAGTACCTCTATCTGATATGATGGACAATGTCACTCCATCCAACCGAACTGATTCCCGAATGTATGATTTACCATAATCCTCCGGTGAATCAGTAGTTTTGACTAGTAGGAAATGAGCTGCTTTGGTCAACATATTAACCACCACCCGAATGGAGTCATAATGCTAACAAGTGCGAGGCAACCTTGTGATGAAGTCCATACTAATATCCTCCCACTTACAAGTAGGAATACTGATGTCTTGAAGCACACCTCCTACTCTCTGGTGCTCAACCTTTAATTGCTGACAATTCATACACTTAGCCACAAACTCTGTTATGTCGTTCTTCATGCCATTCCACCAATAGACTTCCCTTAGGTCATGGTACATCTTGCTAGCATCTAGATGTATGGAATATCTATAACCATGAGCCTCATGCAACATTCGGTCTCTCAAATCATCAATATCCGAAACACACAAAGGTCCCTAATATCAAAGCTCACCATCTCCCCCTTTGGAGAAGACCTCCACCTTCTAGTTCTAAATTGCTTCCTTTAACTTTACAAAAATAGTATCCTCATCTTGTCTAGCTTTGACATCAGTTACCAAGGATGTTTCTGATCCGTTCTGCACAATAACACCACCATCAGTCAAACCAACCAAATGAACTCCCAATCGTGCAAGCCGAAGCACATCCTTCACCAACTCCTTTCTCCCCTTATCTACATGGGACATACTCTCCATAGAAAGCCTACTAAGAGCATCCGCCATCACTTTAGCTTTGCCGAATGATAAAGGACGCTCATATCATAATCCTTGAGTAGCTTCAACCACCTCCTTTGACGTAGATTTAGATCCGTCTGGGTAACCACATATTACAATCTTTTGTGGTCCGTAAACACATCTATATGGACCCTGTACAAATAGTGCCTCCAAACCTTTAAGGAAAATACTACCGTCGTCAATTCGAGATCATGAGTCGTGTTATTCTTTTTATGAACCTTCAACTACCTGTATGTATATTCTATAACCTTACTATGTTGCATCAATACACAACCAAGGCCGATCCTCGAAGAATCACAATATACCACAAACCCATTGGTACCCTTGGGTAGGGTTAACACCAGTGCTGAGGTGAGTTGAGTGTTCCACTCTTGGAAGGTCTTCTCACAAGCCTCCAACCATTGGAGCTTCACCTTCTTCTGGGTCAATTTGGTTAGCAGTGCTGCAATAGATGAAAACTCCTCAACAAATCTCTGATAATAACCAACTAAACCCAAGAAACTCTTGATATCTGAAAGGTTCACCTGTATGTGCCAATTCTTTATCACCTCTATCTTTTGAGAGTCTACCTAAACACCCTCACTTGACCCCATAAGACCCAAAAATGCCACTAAGTTCAACCAAAACTCACATTTGCTGAATTTAGCGTATAACTAACGATTCTTCAAGGTCTGTAGAACTACCCTCAAATGAGCAGCATGCTCCTCCTTACTCCGAGAGTATATAAGGATATCATCTATGAACACAATCACGAACATATGTAAGTATGGCTTGAACACCCTGTTCATCAAATCCATAAAAGCTGCAGGAGCATTCCTTAGTCCAAATGACATAACTACGAACTCATAATGACCATAGCGAGTCTTGAAGGCTATCTTGGGAATATCTCTCTCCTGAACCCCGAGCTGATGGTATCCGGATCTGAGGTTAATATTCAAAAAGCACTTAGCACCCCGAAGCTGGTCAAACAAATCATCAATCCTGGGGAGAGGATACCTGTTCTTCATGGTGACTTTGTTCAATTGCCGATAATCAATACACATCCAATGAGAACCATCTTTCCTGCGGACAAAGAGAACTGGTGCACCCCATGGGAATTTGCTAGGTCTGATGAAACCCTTGTCTAGAAGGTCCTTCAAGTGCTCCTTCAACTCCTTTAGCTCGGCTGGAGCCATTCTGTAAGGAGGAATAGATATAGGATGCATATAAGGAATAAGGCCAATACCAAAATCAATCTCCCGCTAGGGAGAGACTCTTGGTAAATCATTTGGGAAGACTTCTAGATACTCACATACTATTGGAATTGATTGGATAGTCGGGGTCTCGGACATAGCATCCTCAACCCTAACTAGATGCTACATGCAACCCTTGGAGATCATCTTTCTGGCCTTAAGGTAGGAAACGAAATGACCTACAGGCACAACTGAACTAACCTTCCCCTCTAACACTGGCTCACCCGGAAATCTGAACTCTATTGCACGGGTTCTACAATTCACTGAGGCATAGCATGCAAATAGACAATCCATGCTGAGGATAACATCAAAATCGGTCATGGCTAACTCTACTAAATCTGCTGAGGTGACTTTTTGAAGGACTGTGACGGGGCAATTTCTATACACCCGTCTAGCTATAACTAAATCACCAACTAGAGTAGAGAGTGAGAAGGGTTCTGCTAAGATTTCAGGATTGACTCCGAAAGTACTAGCAACATAGGGCATCACGAAAGATAAAGTAGCCTCTGGATCTAATAATGTATATACATCAAGGTGGAATGCTCGTAACATACCAGTGACTACATCCGGGGAGACCTCCTGCTCCTATCAAGATGCTAGGGCATAGAATCTGTTTTGGCATTGTCCCCCACCTATACTAGAAGATGCTCCTTGTTGAGCTAGGAGTGCTGGTCGAGCTACTGAACAGGAAGCTGGGCCTCGGCCCCTATCATGACCCTGTCTGGCCACTAGACAATCTCTAAGCATGTCTCTGGGCTTCTCGCACCCGAAGAAAGCACATGTACCCGCCAAACACTGGCCTGTGTGTCTCCGGCAATATCTGCTACACTCTGGAGGGCTGGTCTTTATGGGTATACTACTTTAACCTCTTGAGCCCGATGCTCATCCCCTTTGATCACACCTAGACCTGGATGGCACACTCATAGCTGAAGCCGCTGGGGATAAAGATCTCTGTGGGACTGTTGATAGTGCCCACTAGGTCACTGCTGGGAGAATCCGATGCTATCAGTCCTAGCCCTCTTTGCCTCTCTCTCCCGCTCACTTACCTGCACTGCCTCCATCTGTTGGGCATATAGGACTATACAAGCAAAGTCAATATCCTGAAGGAGCATCGCGGTCCGGCAATCCCTGACCAAGTAGTCTGCTATCTTGTGTACAAACCTACTCATACGGGCTCTTTGATCCGTGATCTCGGGTAAAATAGCATGCCCGAGTGATTCTTTATAACTTAGTTTTGTCTTGTTCATTGACTTAATTATATGCATTCTCAAGTAATTTTATGTAAATGTGAATATATAGACTAACCAACATGATTAGTTTTTGTTTTTGTAGGTTTCAAAATGAATTTGAGGGACTAATCCATGAGTTGGTGAAGTGGAGGCATGGAATCGGAATTAAAACGCGAACGTCGGCAAGGAGGATGCGCGAAACAGCCTACCTGCGTATTGGCAATGTGCCACGATAGGCAGGCTGCACGACCAAGGCCGTGATACGCCACCTAGCGCCCTGCACAAGTAGCGTGACATGCTGCCAATGCGGCAAGGGGCTGCCTAGCGATGGTTTTGTGAGGTTCCAGTGTGCATTCGCGTTACCTCCGTATCACGGAGGAAGTGCTCCATGATACACTCCGTGACATAGAGCCATTCCACGACAGGCATAATTTTGTACAATTCTCATTTACTATAAATAGGTCCTTAGCGCCTAAAATCATGGGGTCACGATTTTATTCTGGAAAACCACCTAGGAGTGAAGGGAGAAGTGGGAGAACTCACCTAGGGTTCATCAATTTCATCTTCTCATCTATCAATTCTTGTAAATATGTTACTTTAACAATGTTTTCTTGTAATTTTACGAACTTGAATGGCTAGAACCCTTCCTCTAGGGTTGAAGCCATGAGTTATGAGTGTGTTTTTACGAATTTGGTTTGGAATTAAGTTATTGATTATTGTTTTGTCTTGCATTCTTAATTATGGTTGTTTTTATGATTGATCACCATGAAAACACACACATTAAACTTTGGCAAATGCTTGAGAAAGCAAACCCAGGGAAGAACATAAGAATGTAGGAAGCAAGTTCTTGTCTCTTGATAAGATTTTGTGGTTAGGATAGAAATATACCTAATACCTTGCTTGGTTGATAAAATGGGAAGAGAGGAAGACACCGGCTTAGATTTGTCACTCCACCACTCGCAGAAGTAGTTGTGAAGCTAAGTTTGGTTAAATGGTTGGAGGTACGAAAGTACCCTAATCAATGGCATAACCCCATAAATCACATCCACGTTTACTAGAATTAGCATCATCGCTCACAATGTAGTAGTGAGGCTAGTTTGTCGTGTCTTGAGGTTCGAAAGACCATGAACATGCAATTCTACTTATGTGAGACGACAATTGATAGTGTCATACTTAAACCATTGCAAATCGTAGTATCGCATGATTATCCGGATTTAACTCTATGTTGCTCCTTGAATGAATTCAGAGTATTTCGTTGGCCACAATTAGACTTAATTAAACTCTATCGAAAACTTCTATAATCAACACTTGCGGCATTTAATATCAGACTTGAACTTGATAGTTAGCTGAATTGGTCCAGTCCCTGTGGGTTTAACATCCGGCTCTTAAAAAGGGCCACTATATTACTTGTACGACCCGTACACTTGCGGGCAACTCATCATGTTTTTGGCGCCGTTGTCGGGGACTCAGCAAAGTTTAGATAATTTATCTATTTTTGTGTGATTTTTAAATTTCCTTAAGTGTTGAGAAACTTGGTCTTTTTCTGACTGATTGAAGGTGACAGGTTGTCTTACCGAGCTGGCTAAGAATGGAGAGCTTGTGGAATCGTTGCTTGAACCTGAACGTCAAATCCATTTGCAAAGGAGAGTAGCACTTGAGCAAAAGCTGAAAAGACTTCAAGAAAAGGTACAACAACAACCATCCGCAGGACAAGCACAGTTGTTACCAGAAGCAATGGCAGCCAGACCAGTTCGCGAAGTGGCAATCCCACAAGCGACTAATGTGAACTCTAGTATCCGTAAATTGGAGCCTGGAGGGAACTTTGAATTGAAGCAGAACATGGTTTAACTATTACATTCCAGTGGTCAATTCACTGGGATGGCACATGAGGACCCGCAACAGAACTTTCTTGAGATTAGTGACACGTTTGTCCCCACCGGTGTGTCCACAAATTATGTCTGACTCACCCTCTTCCCATTTTCATTGTTGGGCGAGGCAAAGAAGTGGTTGAAAGCTGAGCCACCAAACTCCATAACTTCGTGGAATGATTTGGCAAAGAAGTTCCTTATCAGATTTTTTTCCTTCAGGCAAGACTGCAAAGTTGAGAAGTGAAATACTGAGTTTCAAGCAGAGGCCTGATGAGAATTTATATTTGGCTTGGGAAAGATTCAAGTGATTATTGAGAGATTGTCCCCATCACCAGCAATCGAATGAAGTGCTGGCTCATACCTTTGTTGAAAGTCTAGACCCACACACAAAAATTTTACTAGACTCTGCATCGGGTGGGCAAGCCTTGGAGAAGACTTATGATGAGTTGTACACGCTGTTGAACAGAATTGCATAGGGAAATCCAGAGTGGCACAGCGAATCATTAAGAGGGGCAGGAAAAAGAGCAGGGTTGATAGAGGTAGATAGTATGAATGCCTTGGCGGCACAGTTAGCTTCGTTCCAGCATCAAATGATGACTTAGTTCAATAAACTGAGTATAAACCAACAACAGGGTCAAGTTAATGCAGTTCAGCAAGCTCCAAGTTGGTGTAAAATTTGTGGAAACAATGGGCACAATGTAGAATCTTGTGGAGCCAATCCGAAATAAGTCAATTTTGTTGGGAATGTACAGAGGAACAATCAGAATTTTGGACACAACTACAACAAGAATTGGCAGAGCCACCCGAATTTTTCGTGGGGTGGAAATCAAAAGCAAAGTTTTTAGCAACCTCAACAGCAGCACTATCAGCATAATAGGCAGAATGATGGCCAGTTGAGTAGCAACATTGAGGAAACATTGTAGAAAATCATGGAGACGCAAACTCAGTTAGCGGAAAATCAGGCAAGGATGACATCAGACTTGAAGAATCAGCAAGTGGCCACCAGCAATCTAGAAAAGCCGATGGGTAAGATAGCAGCTGCTCAAAACATGAGATTGTAGGGAGGACTACCAAGTGACACAGATCCTAACCCCCGGCAGGTTAATGCCATCAGTCTGAGAAGCGGAAAGCAATTAGCTGATGCAGTGCTAAAGAGAAGACAAATGAGGTGCAGTTGGAATTGGTTAGACTAGAACCATCCAATGACAAGGGAGAAAATCAGAGTGCTGTGCAACAAAATGCACATTATCCATTGCAGCCAGCACAAAGACCGCCACCACCATTCCCTCAGAGATTCAGAAAGAGCAAGGAGGAGGAATGCTTCAAAAAGTTCTTTGAGATTTCGAAGAACTTCACATAAATTTGCCTCTTATTGATGTTTTGCAGGGAATGCCCATGTATGTTAAATACTTGAAAGACGTGGCGGCCAACAAAGTCAGATTGGTGGATGTCCAGATGGTAGCACTGATTGAGTAGTGCAGTCACAGGGTATTGAGCAAAATTCCAAAAAAGCTCAAAGACCCAGGAAGTTTTACCCTCCCCATACAAATTGGTATAGCTCAGGTGCTACGAGCTTTGTGTGATTTAGGGGAAGCAGTTAATCTAATTCCCCTATCTTTATTTAACACCTTGGGGTATGGAAAACCGAGGCCAACGAGGTTGATGCTGCAGCTGGCGGATAAGTCGTGAGTGGCACCTGATGGAATAATAGAGGACCTTCTCATCAAAGTGGGTAAGTTTATTATACCTGCTGATTTTATTATCTTAGATTTTCATGTTGATGACCAGGTACCCTTAATCTTGGGATGGCCATTCTTGGCCACCGGAGGAGCGGTAATTGACTTAAGAGCAGGGACCCTGAAAATGAGGGTCGAACATGAAGAAGAACTCTTCCAAGTATACCAATAAATGAACCCATCCACACACTACAGAAACCTGTGTAAGGTTAATGTGTTGTCATAGGATGAGTGTGGGGTGGGGGATGATCTTGGGCAGATTTATATGCCCAAGTGATACTCAAACGTATCATTTTTACCTTGTTTGTTGTGCAATGTGTATATAATATCATGTAATTGGTAATAAAATGCGAATTTATACTAACCAACATGATTAGCATTTGTTTTGCAGGTAAATGTGATTTTTAGGAGCTAAAATGCGTGTTGGAACTATGTCAGAGTTGGACTTGGATGCGAGCGTGGAAAAGACCTTGGAATGCATATTTTAGAGGGGCTCCGCGATGGAGCCGTGCCACACTACCATCGCGGTAGCACACTGCCTGGACACAAATTAAAATGGCAATTTCCAGTGTGCCTGCGCGTCAGCTCCGTGGCACGGAGATGGGCCTCCGCGATGGCCTCCGTGCCACGTTGAGGTTGATTTACCGGACCCTGGAAATTCCAGTGAAGGTCCGCGTCCACGCCATGTCACGGAGGCAGTGCTCTGCGTTGGCCTCCGTGACACGTTGCTTGTTATTCCGGGAAAAATTTCCCACTAGTATAAATAGCACACTTAGGTTTATTTTAATTAGTTTTTAGTTTTTAGACTGATTTCAGAGGTGGAGAGCAGGAACGTGGGTTAGTAGCAGTTGAAGATTGAAAAAGCTAAGGGATTTCTTCTCTTCTTTTCTTCTTTCTATCAATTGTACGTATGATTTACACTCATTTTAGGATGATCAATCCAAGAATGAGTGGCTAATTCTCTTTCTTGCTGAGGTTTTGAACATGTGTAATGAATTCTGATTTTCATTGATATGGTTTATTCTTCTTCTTTAATGTTGTTCTATTAATTCTTGTTCTTTACTGCATTAGTGAATGGCCAACATTAATGTATATCTGAAAAGTCCAATTTCACTCGAAAGAGCAAGAAATTGGAAAGTTGTGAATTAATAGGGTATTGTTCTTAACTTGATTTGGGAAAATTGGGTTTTGATGTGCTTTCCTGATAGAAATATACTTGAAAGCCGTATTAGTCAATTTAGGAACCGGAATTGTAGTGCTAGGTCATAAATTGCATTTGATCACAGAAATGTAGACGGATGGTTTATGATTCTAAAGTGAAATTAAATACGAGAGTTTTAATTTCTAGGCGAATGTTCTTGGCTAGCAACATGAAGAAGAGATTAACCAAATTATCATGATTATCAAGTTCATTACTTGTTCTTAACCTTGGCATGTTCACATCCATTGTCTGAATTCAAAAGTAAATAGTTGTTATTAATTGTAGTATATAGCTTAGAAACAAAAACTCAATTAACTATTAGTTACATTGTTGTTAGCATCATTAGAAGTTAAATAGAAATATAGTAAATTAGGCAATTTTACGTATCTTGAGCCTCCTTGGATCGATACTTGGCTACTTAGCCACTTTATTACTTGTTTGACCACGTGTACTTGCGTGTCGGTTTTTACCCGTAGCCTAAAGCACCGAGCAAGTTTTTGGCGCCGTTGCCGGGGAGGCGAGGCGATTTGTAAAATTTTGTTTAGTGTAAATTTACTGTATTTGTATTTTTATTTTCTTAAGTGTTAACAACTTGGTCTTAGCCTGTATTTTGCAGATTTTGTTTCTGTGAACACTGGCAAGGGACAAAGATCTGGTGGAATCTTACTTAGAGACTGAGCGTAAGTTTCATAGTCAACGTAGAGAAGCTTTTCAGAAGAAGCTGCAGTTGCTTAAACAGTCTATGATGGAGCAACCAAATCCACCAGTTGTGCGGGCAGTTTTAGTGCCCGATGAAGCAGCAGCAAGGCCGGTTCGCAAGGTGGCAATCCCACACTCTAATAATGTACATTCTAGCATCCGCAAACCAGAGCCAGGAGGGAGGTTTGAATTAAAGCAGAATATGGTGCAACTTTTGCACACAAGCGGGCAATTTACCGGTCTCCCTCACGAAGATCCACAACAACATCTCCAGAACTTTTTGGAGATAAGTGACACTTATATACCCGCTGGAGTGTCACCTGATTATGTTCGGCTCACCTTATTTCCATTTTCCTTACTTGGTGAAGCCAAGAGGTGGTTAAAAGCTGAACCACCCAACTCTATATCGACGTGGGATGATCTTGCACGGAAGTTTCTTATCAGATTTTTCCCTTCTGGTAAAACAGCCAGACTTAGGAGTCAAATCCTAAGTTTTAAACAAAGGGAAGGGGAAAATCTATATCAAGCCTGGGAAAGATTCAAATCCATGTTGCGGGACTTTCCTCACCATCATCAGTCCAATGAGGTGTTGGTACACACTTTTATTGAGGGTTTGGAACCCCACACTAAAATTCTGTTAGATTCAGCAGCTGGAGGGCAAGCGCTGGAGAAGACCTATGAGGAGTTGTACACTTTGCTCAACCGAATTTCACAAGGCAATCCAGAATGGAATGCAGATTCTTCAAGGGGTGGAGTAAGGAAAGCAGCGGGAGTGCTTGAAGTGGATGGATTCACAGCTATCGCTGCACAGATAGCTGCTTTGCAAAATCAGTTAAACACTCACTTTAGCACTATAAATTTGAACCAGCCTTCAGCTTCAGCCAATGCAGTTCAACAGATGTGGTGTGAAGTGTGTGGTAGTAGTGAGCATTCAGCTGAATGCTGTGGTGCAAATCCTGATTCTGTTAACTTTGTGGGCAATGCATAGAGAAATCAACAGCAGTTTGGTAGTGGCTACAACTCAAATTGGAGGAACCATCCGAATTTTTCGTGGGGTAGCAACAATCAACAAGGCCAAGGTTCAGGGCAGGGTATGCACAGAAACCAAGGAGGGCAACAAAATTATCATGCTCAATTCAGAAATCACAATGCCCCTCCTCCACCACCATCACCGACTATTGAGGAGATGTTCAAAACCATGATCGCTAATCAGGCACAATTGCAGGCCGACTATGTCAAATTGGCAGCCGAAGTGAAGAACAATCAATTGGCAACCAAGGCTCTTGAATATCAGTTTGGGCAGTTTGCGAGTGCCCAAAATACTAGACCCAGAGGAGGACTACCTAGCGACACGGACCCAAATCCGAAGCAGGTAAATGCAGTGACCACGAGGAGTGGTTTACAGTTGAAGGAGGTGGAACTGGAAAGACCGCCTCAAAAGTCAGGAGCAGCAAATGTTGAGGGAGAGCAAATTTCAGATAAGGGGAAGACTAAAGAAGCTGAACCAGAAAGGCCTCCACCCCCGTTCCCTCAACGACTTAAGAAACACAAGGAGGAGGCGTGTTTCCAGAAATTCATGGAGGTACTTAAACAGGTACATGTTAACTTACCTCTTGTTGATGTCTTGCAGGGAGTGCCAAAATATGCGAAATATATTAAAGACATCGTGGCTAACAAAAGTCGTTTGACTGAGTATGCCACGGTAGCTTTAACGGAGGAATGCACTTCCCGTATTCAGAATAGGTTGCCCACAAAATTGAAAGACCCTGGAAGTTTTACTATCCAGCTGACTATTGGGCAAAGTATCCGAGCGCGTGGATTATGCGACTTGGGGGCAAGCATAAATCTGATGCCATCTTCGGTATTCAGAAAGTTAGGTCTAGGGAGTCCTAGACCTACAACGGTAATCTTGCAGCTAGCAGACAGGTCTTTAGCTAAGCCAGATGGCATTGTTGAGGATGTGTTAGTGCAAGTAGGCTCCCTCATTTTTCCGGTCGATTTTATTGTTCTGGACTTTGAACCAGATGCTGAAGTCCCATTTATTTTGGGACGACCCTTTTTGGCAACCGGAAAGGCATTAATTGATGTAGCTGTGGGTCAACTCACGATGCGAGCACATGACAAGGTCGAAGTGTTCGACGTGTACAAGGTACCTAAGCTCCCGACTGTTTATAAGGAACTCTCGGTGATCAACATAATTGATCATGGGAATGCTAATGGAATGAGTGATTCCCGAGAGTTACTAGGTAGGCCACCGGATAAGGTTGAGAACTACTGGGGGGATGACCATGATCGGGACAAATCGTCCATCTCCCTAGTGGACAAGTGAGCTTAAAAGACGTCGATCCGCGATGGTAAACCAGGCGCTGCACGGGAGGCAACCCGTGAAAAATATTTTATTTCTTTCTTTTTAGTGTAAATAATTTTTATTTTTCTTTTTTTTTCTTGATTAGGTTTAGATTTGCATTTTAGTTAGTATTTTTTTATTTTAGTTAGGGAAATCTATTAATTTAACCAATTTGTGTTTAGTGAGGTGATTTTCAGGTATAACGGAGGAAATATACATGGAATCGAGAAAATGAGGCGAGGTATGAAAAATTAAATTTATTGGTGAAACAGAGCAGCGGCGCGTTGGCGCCGTGTCACGGAGGCAATGCTCCGCGTTGGCCTCCGTGACACGTTGAAGGCAAAATCTGGATTTTTCAAAAATCCAGTAAGCCAACGCGTTGGCTCCGTGTCACGGAGGAGGGGCTCCGCGTTACCCTCCGTGACACGTTGCCCCTTATCCAGTGCCGGGTCACACCGGGTTTCCGGGTGACCCGCGTGTTTTCTTTAAATAAACCCCCGATTTCGCCCCTATTTTTCCCATTCCCTCTTCCCTCCGCGACCAAACACCCATTTCCCCCTCCCCAAGCAACGTGCCACGTTGATAGGCAAGGAAAAACGTCAAGTTTCTTCGGTTCTTCAATTCTAAGGTATGTTTTCATCGTCTAACTCAATTTTTTGGCGATTTTTGTCAAATTTGGGCATGTAAGGTGAGATATATCACCCTAGGTAGAAATTAACCATGATATTAAATTATTTTGTGATTGATTATGTTCGGATTGTTGTAGTTAGCGTTTGAACTTGTCGATTATGTGAATAATTTGAAATTGATTGTCCAATTGCATTCTAGGGCTTGGGTTGTTAAATTTGACTTGGGCAACTTGATTGTTTGGTGAATTCGATGTCGGGGTGTGTTTATTATTTGAGATAAGTCGTGGTAAATATTGTGTAAATGTTCAAAGACGACTAATTCTCGAATTTTTGTGGGAAAATGCATAAAATGTGTGAATTGGTTAGATTGTTTAGATTAGCTTGTATATAAAATGTTTTTCTAGTTGTTTTTATTTTTGTTGTTGTTTTGTTGCGAAGTGCGATGGTTGAATTGTTAGCGATAGTAGGATTGGGAATTAGCTGTATGAAGTCGGAGTAGTACACTAACCGTTATGCTGTCGAATTTTTGTTGTGAATGCACTAAGCAATATGTGTATAGTTGTTTGTGTTTGGGGTTGTAAATAGAGCTATCCTTGCTGAAATTTTGTAAATATTGTTAAGGACTAAGTGTGGGGTAAATTTTGTGTAACCCGACCTTAGCCGAAGCTAACAAGTATTTAGCTTAACGTTGTGCTTGTTTGTGTAAATTGACAGGTACAATGGCTAGCAGACAAGATAAAAACAAGGGTGCTTCTACCTCAGGCACCGGCAGGAAAAGGATGAGACTGGGCACTGTAGTCCCAGCTGCACCTACTGTTCCGCGCGGCCAACACCGCCGATATAGAACACGATGGGTCACCGATGAAGGGAAGAAATGGTACGCGAAGCACAAAGAAAACAAGTACTTCCCGGAGGAACATATTGCAAGGGAACCACTCACACAGGAGTTCCCTCGCATTGTACAGAGGATCGAAGCAGCTGGGCTCAACTTTATTTTTCAGGAGCCCAAGGAGTGCAACCTTCACTTGGTCCGGGAATTTTATGCCAACTGGAACCCGGCCATCAGAAGCCACACTATTAAAATCAGAGGGCAGATTGTCACTCTGGAACCCCAGCAGCTGAATGCCATCGTTGGAGCACGGGACACAGACGCCCACGTTCTCCGCCAGCTAAACATCACCCCACCGTACACCGACATCAGACGTACGATTTGTGGGGCTCGATCCACAGCCCGATGGAGTAGACACAAAGAGAGGGGTTACCACCAGACTCTGCCTTATTCGCAGATGAACAGGGAGGCCTCAATCTGGCTGAAGATTGTATGTTCGTGCTTAATCCCGGGAGTCCATATGACTGATGTGACCCGGGACCGTGTCTGCTTGGTGTATGCCCTTATGAAAGGGCTCGAGATTAATGTTGGGGCGGTCATAATATCCGCCATGAAGAGAGCCAGACTGCACCAGTGCCACAGATACGGGTTTGGCGGACTCATCACCACCTTCCTCCGAGGCCTCGACATCGAGGAAGAAGCCTTGGATTATATTCTGCAGCTGGAGCGGAGGGCCCTCGATGTGACAAAGACTAAGGCCCCCGACACTACACACGGACCTGTGCTGACTTTGGGCGAGCGACATGCTCGTGACGATCAGTACATGGCCCGTATGTTCGGCATGCAAATGCTGCAGCTACGGATTGGTGGGAGACCAGCCACCGAGGAGGAGTTATGGCAGTTGGAGCTGGACTACCCCTTTGGTGAGAACGCCAGAGCCTTATGTAAGGTGGGGCCAGCCTTCGTGGAGCCGACCGATGACGATGTCCCTACTGATGAGGAGACACGTCGTGAGGACTCCGATGTGGAGTCCGATGACGACGATGGAGCTGATTCAGACACAGGCGATGAGGCCGGAGCACCGGATGAGGAAGTCGAATATTTCGACTAAGCAGGGAGTTTCACCACCCAAATTTTGTGCTTTGTATTTTTGTGAACACTGGACAGTGTTCGATTTAAGTGTGGGGTGGGGAGTAGTTAGGTGCTGGGACATAGGCTCTAAACTGCTGTATATTTTTCCTTGATATTATGTATGTTGGTGCTTTCCCTGTTGTGAACTGTTTGCGATGTATGTGTATATATTTGTAGCGTGGTTAATGATGTGTGTTTTTTTTAAGTATGGTTGCCATTGTAAATATTTTGTAAATTTTGTAAATATTTTTTTCTCTATCGACATGATCGATATTTTTCAAAATTTTTGCGAAAATATTTTGCACTTGTAAATATTTTCTTTCTATCGAAATGATCGATGTGTTGCAAAAATTTTTCCGATTTTTATTTTTCTGGGTTTCTCAGAGTTTGTTTTCGGTTCTTTTACCGAGAATAGTCCCATTGAACCGATGTCATAGTTAGTGACCGTTCCCTATGATGGATGGATGACGACCATCTTAAGGGA
The DNA here is from genome assembly GCA_035772735.1 of Datura wrightii. Taxonomy (NCBI): domain Eukaryota; kingdom Viridiplantae; phylum Streptophyta; class Magnoliopsida; order Solanales; family Solanaceae; genus Datura; species Datura wrightii. Next base: position 156,373,107 of record JASDFA010000018.1, read on the forward strand.
AATGTAGTCGGTAGGAGTAGGATTTTTAATTGTTTTTAGTTTTTCATTGGTGGATTGCATCAATAAACTGTAGTTGCTTATGGTTGCTAAAATTTCGTTGCGTGTTGTAATTGATGTTCAAAATGTGAAAATGATTCGTTTGAAAGCATGCAATTCTGTAAATACGTGAGTTACCTAGGCTATAGAATTTGGTTCAGTATGATTGAGGCTTAATCTTGAATTCATGTAATTGACTAATTAAAGAGTCTGTGAATGCATCTTGATTCGAGCATGTGCATGAAGTGTGAAGTGAGGTTTTGCTATTCCATGTCATTGTGAATTGTCTAGAACTTGCCTGGTGTGTATACAAAACGAAATGAAGGAGGTGTAGTGTTGGAAAGGATGTAGGCATTTCTTTGTTTTAACCGATAGTTTCCATTTTTTTTTCTTGTCAAATTCTACCTTCTTTATATGTTGTATACCCTAGTCAGCCCGTTGAGCCTTTAGCCGATTTCTTTCTTTTGTCCAAAATTGTATGAACTAAGCTTTATTCCTTCTTTTCATTAGCCGTAAAGTCTATAAGAAGCTATTAAGCGCTTACAAAGAAAAGAAAATGTTTCCCAAAGTGTTAAAGAGTGAAAAGAGTGAAAAGAAAAAGAAAAGCAAAGTGAAGAAAGAAAGGATGATGTTGAAGAGGCACTTGTTGTAATTAAATGTTATTGAGGGTACTTGAAAACCCTTAGTTGGGTGTCAAGTGTGGTTGATGAAATGGGTTGTATGAAAGTAAACCAGCATGAATGGGATAAAAAGAGAAAAGAGAGGAACAATGTCCATGAGTCGATGGGAATGTGTTGAAAAGGCGCTTAAGGATGCTAGCGACTATTATTGGCTAATCCAATATATACATACTAGATCCATAGCCCCGTTACAACCCATTAAAGTCCTACGTGATCCTATATTGCATTTCTTTATATTAGTGGAGTAATACACTAAGGGCAAGCCTATGGGTCATGACATGATGCATGTGAATTCTTTTGGGAGAGAGAGTGAAATTAATTTTTATATGCCCCTACTTGCATGTTTGTGTGTTGCATGAACATAAAGGGGGAATTTCTCTCGAGTGTGAGGGCACATGCTTGAAGAAAGATTGATTTTCGTGTCGGATTTCTTGATTAGTTGATTTGCATGAGTTTGCCGATATCAAGAATCAATTCTTAAAAAGTCTAGGAAGCCTTGATGTATTAAGGGTCATGGTACTGTACGACCAAGCATGTTTTCTTGATGATTTGCAAGATTTGAATAATCGGTATGACCGTAGCGTAAATTGGGGCACCATAGTGACGAAGGTTGGGATGTAATTTGCATGATTTGTGTATGTGTTGTTCGAGGACGAACAAGGATTTAAGTGTGGGGTAAGTGATCTTGGGCAGATTTATATGCCCAAGTGATACTCAAACGTATCATTTTTACCTTGTTTGTTGTGCAATGTGTATATAATATCATGTAATTGGTAATAAAATGCGAATTTATACTAACCAACATGATTAGCATTTGTTTTGCAGGTAAATGTGATTTTTAGGAGCTAAAATGCGTGTTGGACTATGTCGGAGTTGGACTTGGATGCGAACGTGGAAAAGACCTTGGAATGCATATTTTAGAGGGGCTCCGCGATGGAGCCGTGCCATGCTACCATCGCGGTAGCACACTGCCTGGACACAAATTAAAATGGCAATTTCCAGTGTGCCTGCGCGTCAGCTCCGTGGCACGGAGATAGGCCTCCGCGATGGCCTCCGTGCCACGTTGAGGTTGATTTACCAGACCCTGGAAATTCCAGTGAAGGTCCACGTCCACGCCTTGTCACGGAGGCAGTGCTCCGCGTTGGCCTCCGTGACACGTTGCTTGTTATTCCGGGAAAAATTTCCCACTAATATAAATAGCACACTTAGGTTTATTTTAATTAGTTTTTAGTTTTTAGACTGAGTTCAGAGGTGGAGAGCAGGAACGTGGGTTAGTAGCAGTTGAAGATTGAAAAAGCTAAGGGATTTCTTCTCTTCTTTTCTTCTTTCTATCAATTGTACGTATGATTTACACTCATTTTAGGATGATCAATCCAAGAATGAGTGGCTAATTCTCTTTCTTGCTGAGGTTTTGAACATGTGTAATGAATTCTGATTTTCATTGATATGGTTTATTCTTCTTCTTTAATGTTGTTCTATTAATTCTTGTTCTTTACTGCATTAGTGAATGGCCAACATTAATGTATATCTGAAAAGTCCAATTTCACTCGAAAGAGCAAGAAATTGGAAAGTTGTGAATTAATAGGGTATTGTTCTTAACTTGATTTGGGAAAATTGGATTTTGATGTGCTTTCCTGATAGAAATATACTTGAAAGCCGTATTGTCAATTTAGGAACCGGAATTGTGGTGCTAGGTCATAAATTGCATTTGATCACAGAAATGTAGACGGATGGTTTATGATTCTAAAGTGAAATTAAATACGAGAGTTTTAATTTCTAGGCGAATGTTCTTGTCTAGCAACATGAAGAAGAGATTAACCAAATTATCATGATTATCAAGTTCATTACTTGTTCTTAACCTTGGCATGTTCACATCCATTGTCTAAATTCAAAAGTAAATAGTTGTTATTAATTGTAGTATATAGCTTAGAAACAAAAACTCAATTAACTATTAGTTACATTGTTGTTAGCATCATTAGAAGTTAAATAGAAATATAGTAAATTAGGCAATTTTACATATCTTGAACCTCCTTGGATCGATACTTGGCTACTTAGCCACTTTATTACTTGTTTGACCACGTGCACTTGCGTGTCGGTTTTTACCCGTAGCCCAAAGCACCGAGTAGGGGATTCATCAGGTCCATGGCCAAAGGTAATGACAAGTTTTCAGCCCGAGTCTGATGAAGGGCTTCAGTGTGTGAAGAAGTTAGAGGAAGAGAGGAACAAAGTGGAGGCTGTTTCCTCTAAAAATCAAAAGAAAAGGAGATGGTTCTCGAAAGGGAACCCAAGTATGAGGATGTCTTGAAAAGGATAGTTCATGTCGTGCTGCGACGTAAAATTAGGCGCTGCTTGGGAGGCAACCCAAGGGTACCACAGGTACCATTTTAATTTCTTGTATTTGATTTGTTTTGTGTTTATTTTCAACTTGTGTGTTTTTGGTGGAAAGTTAAGCACAGGTAGATGGGAAGTCTGAGTACCCTTGGAGGAGGAAGCTAAGAAGCATGGATGATAAAAAGTGTGGGGTCAAACACTCACTTGTGCAAAGTTGAAGAAAAGCATGCTATTAGCTAGGCCTAGAGGCCTCAAGGAGTATTTCTCATCCTGTTTAATTTTAATTTGATGCTATAAGGACATAGCATGATTCAAGTGTGGGGTGAGGAAAATTTCAAAATTTTTGTGTTTAACGATTTTTGGTGAATGTAATGCTTGTGAGAAAAATTTGAATTTTTTTTTTGTGAGTCAAGCATGAATTCATCACCCGTTGGTTTTTCTTTTCGGTTCTTTTCCGATGGGGGGTCTTTGAACTGAAGAATAAAAAAAGTTTTTCTCTTTCTCTATATAGTGTTTCTAGTCATAGTTAGGGACTGTTTTCGACGATGGACGGATGACGACCGTCTTGAGGAAAATTAGTCAATAGGTTTTGGTTTTTGATCCCGTAGCTAATTAATGGCTTGATGTTGTTGTTATGTGCTATACATGATTGTAAGATGCAAGTGTGGTTAGTACTGAAGCATGTAAGAAGTGTATAACTTTGTGTGAGACACTTAGGCTCTTGAATTTGACTTAATGTGATTGAAGCTTAATACTGAATTCTTGTGATTAGCTGAGTTAAGAGTCTGCTGAATGTGTCTTGAATTGAGCATGTGCTGTGAGTGTAAGTTTTTCAAATATTCCATGCTACCGTGGAGTGTCTAGAACTTGCCTGGTGTGTGTATAAAACGAAATGAAGGATGTGGACTGTAGGAGATGATTTAGGCATTTCTTTGCATGAACCTAAATGTTATCCCTCACTTTACCTACCTTGAATATTTAATCCTAGTTAACCCCATTGAGCCTTGAGCCTATTCTTTGATAGCTACAACATAAGCTTAATCCTTTTTCTTTCATTAGCCTTGAATTTGATCCAAAACTCCTAAGCGCGTAAGAGAAAAAAATACGTAAGAGTGAAGGAGTGAGAAACGGGAAAAAGGAGGAAAAGTAGCAAGTTGTAAAAGTTGAGAAAAGGACAAAGGTGCACTTGTGTGAAAATGGTTGATTATTAGTAGGGAGTAAGAAAATAAATGAATGAAAAAAATTGCTCAAGTACTCCTTACTACTAAGCTGAGTGTGCTTAAAGAAATGGGAACAAGAAGAGAAAATTCAAGATTGAAAAGACTGAGGGTGAAGTAAGAGAAGAGATGTCTTTAATGAAGGTTGAAGTTATTAAAAGCGCTTGGGAAAGATAGCTACTATTACTGGCCAGAATAGTACCTACCCGTCCCTTAGCTTACATTACAACCCATTAAGTCCTACTTGATCTTACGTTCATACATCCTTAAATTAGTGGAGTAAAACACTAAGGGCAAGCTTATGGTTCGCTACATGATGCATATGAATTCTTTGAGAGAGCAAGCGTAATCTTATTCATATACCCATACATGTTGCGATGTGAAAATTTGTGAGTAAAAATGGGTAACTCTCTTGTTGTGAGGGCACATGTTTAATGAAAGATAACATTCTTGTCGGATTTCTTGATCGGTTTATTTGCATGAGTTTGCTAAGATTGAGAGTCGATTCTTGAGGTTAAGAAGTCTTAACATAGTTGTATTTCATTTCAATGATTAAATTGTGCATGCTCTATTTTTAACTTGTTATCTTAAATAATCATTATGGCCGTAGCTTGAATTATCTTGTTAAATTAGTTATGTGTGAGTCTTCATTTACATGAGATGTAAAAGGGTTGTTCGAGGACGAACAAAGCTTTAAGTGTGGGGTAGGTGATCTCGGGCAAAATAGCATGCCCGAGTGATGCTTTATAACTTAGTTTTGTCTTGTTCATTTGGTTAGGGTCAAGGACGTTGAGTTCGAGACCCCGACTATCCAGTCAGTCCCCGTAGTACATGAGTATTTAGAGGTCTTTCCTGATGATTTTCTAGGTATTCCTCCCGAGCGGGAGATTGACTTCGGTATTGACCTCCTTCCCGATACGCAGCCTATATTTATTCCTCCCTACTAGATGGCTCCATCCGAGATAAAAGAGTTGGAGGATCAGTTAAAGGATTTTCTAGACAAGGGCTTCATTAGATCAAGCCAGTCTCCATGGGGCGCACCTGTATTATTTGTTCTAAAGAAAGATGATTCCCTTCGTATGTGCATTGATTATCGACAGTTGAATAAAGTCACTGTCAAGAACAGGTATCCCTTACCTAGGATCGATGATTTGTTCAATAAGCTTTAGGGTGCTAAGTGTTTCTCGAATATAGATCTCAGATTTGGGTATCATTAGCTTAGAGTCAGGGAGAGTGATATCCCGAAGATGGCATTCAGAACATGGTATGGTCATTACGAGTTTGTAGTTATGTATTTTGGACTAACGAATGCCCCTGTAGCTTTTATGGACCTAATGAATAGAGTGTTGAAGCCATATTTGGACATATTCGTGATCGAGTTCATTGATGACATCTTGATATATTCTCAGAGCGAGGAGGAGCATGCCGCTCACTTGAGAGTAGTGCTCTAGACTCTCAAGGACCGCCAATTGCATGCAAAGTTCAGCAAGTGTGAGTTTTGGTTGAATTCAGTTGCATTCTTGGGACATGTAGTGTCGAGCGAAGGTATAAGGGTGGACTCCCAGAAAATTGAGGCGGTGAAGAATTGGCCCAGACCGGTGAATGCTTCGGATATCTGAAGTTTCTTGGGCTTAGTTGGCCATTATCGGTGTTTTGTTAAGGGTTTCTCAACCATTGCATCACCTTTGACTAAGTTGACTCAGAAGAAGGTAAAGTTTCTGTGGTCGGAGGCTTGTGAGAAAAGCTTCCAAGAGTTGAAGGCTCGACTTAGTTCAACACCAGTGTTGACCCCACTTGAGGGTGACAATGGTTTGTGGTGTATTGTGATGCTTCTAGAGTTGGACTTGGGTGTGTGTTGATGCAATGTGGAAGGGTGATAGCTTATGCCTCTCGACAACTGAATGTGCGTGAGAAAAATTACCCGACCCATGATCTAGAATTGGCTGCGGTGGTGTTCGCATTGAAGATATGACGGCATTACTTGTATGGGGTCCATGTGGATGTATTTATGGATCACAAGAGCTTGTAATATGTGTTCACACAGAAAATCCAAATATTCGGTAAAGGATGTGGTTGGAGTTACTTAAGGATTATGACATGAGTGTCCTTTACCACCCGGGCAAGGCTAATGTGGTTGTGGATGCACTTAATAGACTCTCAATGGAGAGTGGGTCCCATGTGAATGAGGGGAAGAAGGAATTGGTGAAAGATGTTCACCCGCTTGTGAGGCTGGGAGTTAGATTGATCGACGCGACCGATGGCGGTGGTGTTGTACATAACGGGTCCGAATTGTCCTTGGTAGTTGATGTTAAATCCAGGCAAGATGAGGTTCCAATATTGAGGAACCTGAAGGAGGCGGTGCGAAGTCAGAAAGTGGAGGTTTTCTCACAAGGGGAAGATGGTGTGCTACGATATCAGGGTTTACTATGTGTTTCGGACGTTGATAATTTGAGAGTTCAGATATTACATGAGGCACATGGTACCAGATATTCTATTCATCCAGGATCCACGAAAATGTATTCGGATTTGCGAGAAATCTATTAGTAGGATGGTATGAAAAAGGATATTGTGGATTTTGTAGCAAAATTTCCAAACTGTCAGCAAGTGAAAGCCGAGCATCAAAGACCAGGAGTCGTACTTCAGGATATTACCATTCCCACTTGGAAGTGGGAAGAAATCAAAGCTCGTACACGCCTGCAATACGACTCCATTTGGGTAGTGGTGGACAGGTTGACCAAGGCTGCACACTTCCTACAAGTCAAGACCACGGATTCAGCAGATGATTATGCAAAGCTATATATTCGGGAGTTGGTTCAGCTTCATGGAGTTCCCTTGTCTATTATTTTAGACCAAGGTACTCAATTTACTTCTCAATTCTGGCGTTTGTTTCAAAAGGGGCTTGGGACTCAGGTTAAGCTAAGCACAGCTTTTCATCCTCAGATGGATGACCAAGCAGAATGGACCATTCAGACCCTTGAGGATATGTTGAGGGCATGTGTTATGGATTTTAAAGGTAGTTTGGATGATCATTTTCCCTTGATCGAGTTTACTTGTAATAATAGTTACCACTCTAGTATCCATATGGCATCGTTCGAGGCTCTCTATGGGCGGAGTTATAGATCTCCCATCGGATGGTTCGAGGTTGGTGAGGTAGCTATGGTAGGACCAGATTTGGTTCATAAGGCGATGGTGAAGGTTCAGTTGATTGAAAACCGCTCAAAAATCGCTCAAAGTTTTCAGAAATCGTATGTTGTATGTGAGGATAAGAGATTTGGAGTTTGATGTGGACTACTGGATGTTTCTAAAGGTATCTCCCATGAAGGGAGTCATGCGGTTCGGAAAGAAGGGTAAACTCAGTCCCTGCTATATTGGCCCCTACCTGGTTGAGAGAAGAGTTGGTAAGGTGGCATATGAGTTGGACTAGCCTTCAGAATTGGCTTCAGTTCCTCCCATGTTCCATGTATCTCTTTTGAAGAAATGCTTGGGTGATCCAGCCATGGTGGTTCCAGTAGACAGCGTTAGTGTGAAAGACAACCTCAATTATGAAGAAATTCTGGTTGAAATTTTGGATCGACATGTTTGAAGTCTGAGGAACAAAGTGATAGCTTTATTTAAGGTTTTATGGAGGAATCAGCATGTTGAGGGAGCTACGTGGAGGCTGAAGCGGACTTGATGGCTAGATATCCACATTTGTTCTCTACCGGCTCAGTTCCGACTTGAGGTATCAGTTTTTCCCTAAGCTCTATCTAGTTTTCATGTTCAGTTCATGTGCGCAAGTTTGAATTATGTTATAATAAATGCATGTGATGCCTGAATTTAGTTCAGCTATGTGTTTCTTTTTGGAGGTAGTCCTTCCATGAAATTTAAGTTAATATAATCAGTATTAGAATATGATAATTTCTTGTTTCTATTTCTTGCTTGTTTCTAACATTCGAGGACGAATGTTCCCAAGGGGGAGATATTGTTATACCCCGAGAATTCAAGAATCAGACCCAAAAGTGAATCAGAGAAAAACTAGAAAAATATTGCAGCAGTTGCAGAATGAGTCACCGAACGACTCGTGAGAAGACCACACGAGTCGTCAAGTGACCCGTGAGAAGACCTGGAGTGATCAAGGGATCGAAGTCCCTACAAGTGAATCAACGACTCGTGGTCAGCCACCACAAGTCGTCATGTCAATCGTGCGGTGGCGTTGGAATGTTAAAGGAGGAATTATCCAGAGTACTTAACAAATGGGACCCCATGAGTCGTGGTCAGTCCCAATGACTCAAGGAGAGTCGTGAGCAAGCATGTTGATTATTATTGGGAATTAAGGCAGTGTACTTAACGGAAGGTGACCACGAATCATGGTCCCAAGGCATGAGTCGTTATATTCCTTGTTACGAGCCCCAACAGATCAGTTGACCAGTGTACTTGACGGGTGGCTCGAAGAGTCGTTGCCCGTCCTGACGAATCGTCAGGTCACCCGTTAGGGTCATCTGTCAGTGTTTTCCTGCGAATTTAGTAAGGGTATTTTCGTAATTCTTATGTTCTAAGGGCCTATATTACGTCGTTTTAAGCTCATATTAAAGAGGTTTTTACCAGGGGAAAACCTACTCTAAGCCATTAATTTCATGCATGCAAGTTTGAAGGTGTGAAAGGAAGGTTCATGGTGAAATCTCAAGGTTTCCAATTGGAATCTCAGTTGGGCAATTAGGAAGGGTTAGAATTCTTCAATCCCAGGTATTTAAGTCTGTGAGTGGTTTCTTTATTCCACACCCATTCCCATTCCCTATCAAAATGTGATTAAATTGTCTATGATTAAGTATGGGGTTTTGCCTAATTACATGATTCTTCAACCTCTATACATGGGTATGATTAGATTGTATTTATATTGATGATTTATGAAGCTTGGGCGGATTCTAACTCGTTTTCCCTTATAAAATTGTTTTTTTAAAAATTTGAATCTAAAACGCCCATGGGTGAGGAGTTCACAGAGGAAGAGATTCTTGATAAATGAGTGATGATGATGAAGGTGATGATAAATAGCATGTTTCTAAAACTACCCATGACTATGGTGAAGTTTTCAAAAGGAATTGATTAGTTCAAGTATGATAAAGCTTTGGGTGATGCCCATATGTTGATTTAAGGTGGTGAACTTCCCGACATAAGCTTAAGACATGGGTTGAAGTGAATTTTCCTCAATTATTATTATTTTAAATTCTAGCTTGTGGTATGTTCAAAGTAAAGCCTTCTATATGCGTAAATCCTTAATTGATATGCCTATTATTGTCGAGCTTTGTCAAGGATATTGTTAAGCTTCATTCCACATGATGTTGAGTCTATGCATGATTCCATTCTATGCTTTGTTGAAACGACATTGTTGAGCTTCATATTTATATGATGTCTAGTGTATGCATGATTTCATAATGAGCTTTGTCAATAGACAATGTTCAGCTTCGTTTCATAAGATGTTGATTTATGCATGACTCATGTTGAGCTTCATCACTAGACGATGTTGAGCTTCGTATTGATATGATGTAGAGCATTGCATATTTTGGGTGAAGAGTCTAGCACCGAGGGGGCTAAGGGTCGGCTACCCTATACCCCAGAACTACGCACCAACATAGGTTGATTCTATTATATTATTGGGACCTCCCTTGTGAGCTATCCCCGGCCCGATTGGCCCTTCAGCTTGATATCGATGTCATGGTAGCGTCCTTAGCCCTGGCAAGATTTTGGATGGCTCTGCCCACTTGAGTGTAATAGTAAAGACCATGTAAGCTCTATCGTGCTATGCCGGTTTAGTGACAAGTCTACTACTATTTATATCATTCCAATTTGCATCTCTATTGCTCATGATAATTATCTTATGCATGCATGTTCAAGAAGCAAGGTTTGGCTCATTGTTTAGCTTTTGATATAAATGTTATGTTTTAGCTTTGAGTCATTCGAGTCAGTTATGAGGTTCTAAATCCATGCATGAACACGTTATGATAAGAGTTCGATTTCATAATGAATGCATGTAGTCTTCTGCTTACTCTTAAAAGCTTATTATATGTATGAATGGTTTTAAATGATTTATGTTACCAAAGTGGTTTTACTTACCTTACATACTTGGTACATTCCATGTACTGACTACATACCTTCTATGCTGCATCGTTTCATGATGCACAATCCGTATCACAGGTTCAGCCCCGTTCGTAGCTGCTATCAAAGTTAGCACCTACTAGATTGGTGAGTCCTCATCTTCCGAAGGCTAGACTTTCATTTACTTTGGATGTATTTTCAGTTTCTGTATTTTTGAGCTAGTTGGGGGTGTTGTCCTATCAGCTCGTCCATATTAGAGGATTACCAGACTTAGACATGTATTCATCTTCAAACGTTCATTCTGTTGTTATGTTAAGCTAGACTTCCGCTGAGTTTGTAATTATCTTTTCTTCATGTTTATTGAATGAGTTAGTGAATGCTTATGGCATGGGTTGACTTGGGGTTTCTCGGGGTCCCTTGTCACATGTCTACGATCCGGTTCTATGCTCGGTTCGTGACACATGCATATAATAAAACATAATTAAGATAAGATTCTGAGAGTAGGGCTTGCATGCTATTTTTCTGAAATCATGATCTGATCATAACTAAACATCAAAATTAAATTGAATGACCAAAAGCTGAAAACTGACAATTGATCTTGGGCAAATTTATTTGCCTAAGTGATACTCAAATGTGTCATTTTAGCCTTGTTTATGTCATTTTAGCCTTGTTTATGTCATTTTAGCCTTGTTTATCTATCAATATTTATACATTCTCATGTGATTGATAATAAAATGTGAATTTATACTAACCAACATGATTAGCGTTGTTTTGCAGGTGAAATATAATTTTTGGAAGCTAAAATGCGTGTTGGGAGAGATCGGGGTTGGACTTGGATGTTAGCAAAGGACAAAGCATTGGAAGGCACAAATTAAAGGGGCTCCGCGATGGAGCCGTGTCACGCTGCCATCGCGGAGGCCTTTTTCCTGGATAGGGAATTTTTGGCCAAATTCCAGTGAAGGTGCGCATCGAGGCCGTGGCACGTTGGCCTAGCCCCGCGTTGCACGCCGTGCCACGTTGGGCCTTATTACCTGGACACTCAATTTCCAGTAAGGGTCCGCGTCAGTGGCGTGTCACAGAGGCAGTGCTCCGCGATGCACTCCATGACATGTTGCTTGTTATTCCGGGAAAAATTCCCACTAGTATAAATAGAACACTTAGGTTCATTTTTAATAATTCTGACTTGGTGGAGCAAGAACGTGGGTTACAGGCAGTTGAGGGGACGAAAATCTCAGGGTTTTTCTCTATCTCCTTCTTCTTTAATTCAATTGCTTGTATGTTTAACACTCATTTAATGATGTTTAATCCACGAATGAGTGGCTAATTCCTCTTCTTGTTGAGGTTAAGAACAATGGTATTGAAATGTGATTGTTGATTAAGTTGGTTTTTCATCTTTTCTTCCATGGTTGTTCTATTGATTCTTGTTCTTACTGCACTAATGTGTGGTCTATGTTATTGTATATCTAAAAAGTCCGGTTTCACTCGAGAGAGCAAGAAATTGGAAAGTTGTGAATCAATAGGATATGATCTTTTCTTAGTTTAGGAAAATTGAAAATTGATTTACCTTCATGATAGAAATATACCTGAAAGTCGTATTAGTCAATTGAGGAACCGGTTTTGTAGGGCTAGAACATGAATTTCGTTTAATCACAGAAATGTAGGTGGACGGTTCATGATTCTTAAGTTGGGTTAAATACGAGAGTTTTAATCCATTGGCAATAGTTCTTGACTAGCAACCGGAGGAAAGATTAACCACATTATATTGATAATTTATTTCTTTACATATTCATTTAACCTCAGCATGCTCACATTCATCGTTCAGACTCACATTAGATATTGGTTTTAGACTTAGCATACAATTAGAAATCAAAATATATCAAACTCTTCTCTGCACAGTTGTCTTCATTTTTAGAGTTAAAGTATAGTAACACTTAAGTAGTTTTTACCTTATCCCAGTCCCTGTGGGATCAATACTTGGCTTACTTAAGCCACTTTACTACTTGTTCGACCACGTGCACTTGCGTGTAGCTTTATACCCAAAGCAGAAAAACCCAAACAAGTTTTTGGCGCCGTTGCCGGGGATTGGCAATTGGTAAATTTTTCTTAAGTGTTAATTTACTATATTTTTTTCTTAGTGTTGACAACTTGGTCTTAGCCTGTATTTTGCAGATATAATCTCTGTTGAACACTGGCAAGAGACAAGGAGCTGGTGGACTCATATTTAGAGCCTGAAAGACTATTTCATCGTCAGCGGAGAGAAGCTCTAGAGAGAAAGCTGCAGTTGCTCATACAAACAATCATGGAGCAACAATAGGATCCACCAATAGTACGGGCAATGTTAGTGCCCGAGGAAGTAGCAGCTAGGCCAGTTCGCAAGGTGGCAATCCCACATGCTAACAATGTCACATCTAGCTTCCGCAAACCTGAGCCAGGAGGGAGGTTCGAGCTCAAACAAAACATGGTGCAATTGCTGCACACCAGCGGGCAGTTCACAGGTCTCCCTCATGAGGATCCAGAGCAGCATCTCCAAAATTTTTTGGAGATAAGTGACACCTACATCCCCGCTGGAGTGTCATCAAATTATGCCAGGCTTACATTGTTCCCATTTTCACTATTGGGAGATGCCAAGAGGTGGTTGAAAGCTGAGCCACCTAATTCTATTACTACGTGGGATAATCTTGCAAGGAAATTCTTGATACGATCTTTTCCATCCGGTAAAACAGCAAGACTTAGAAGTCAAATTCTGAGTTTTAAACAGAGAGAGGGAGAGAATCTATATCAGGCTTGGGAGAGATTCAAGTCCATGTTGCTGGATTGTCCTCATCATCATCAATCCAATGATGTGCTGATGCACACCTTTATAGAGGGTTTGGAACCCCACACATAAATCTTGCTAGACTCAGCAGCTGGGGGACAAGCATTGGAGAAAACTTATGAGGAGTTGTATACCTTGTTAAAACGTATTTCGCCGGGCGATCTGGAGTGGAATGCTGATTCATCAAGAGGAGGAACAAGGAAAGCAGCAGGAGTTCTAGAAGTGGATGGTTTTACAGCTATTGCTGCACAAATAGCCGCTTTACAGAATCAACTCAACACCCACTTCAGTAACATAACAATGAACCAGACTCAAGCCCTAGTGAATGCAGTGCAGCAGATTTGGTGTGAAGTGTGCGGGAGTAGTGAGCACTCAACTGAGTGTTGTGGAGAAAATGCTGACTCGGTGAACTTTGTGGGAAATGTACAGAGGAACAACCACCAACAGTATGGCAACAACTACAATTCCAACTGGAGGAATCATCCGAATTTCTCTTGGGGTAGCAACAACCATCAAGGGCAAAGTTCGAGTCAGGGTGCGCAGAGGAATCAAGGAGGGCAACAGAACTATCAGGCACAATATAGAAACAACAATGCAGCTCCTCCACCACAAGCACCCATCATTGAGGAGATGTTCAAGACGATGATAGCTAACCAAGCTCAATTGCAGGCTGACTATGTGAAATTGGCAGCCGAGGTGAAGAACAACCAGTTAGCTACTAAGGCACTTGAATATCAATTTGGGAAATTTGCTGGAGCCCAAAACACCAGCCCTAGAGGAGGACTTCCGAGCGACACAGATCCCAACCCCAAGCAGGTGAATGCGGTGACCACAAGGAGTGGTCTGCAGCTTAAAGAGGTGGAACCAGAAAGACCACCTCAACAATTGGGAGCAGCAGAAGTTGAGAGGGAGCAAAGTGATGAGAGGGGGAAGAAAAAGGAAGCTGAATCAGAAAGACCACCAACCCCGTTCCCTCAAAGATTAAAGAAACACAAGGAGGAGGCATGTTTCAAGAAATTCATGAAGGTGCTGAAGCAGGTACATATTAACTTACCTCTTGTTGATGTTTTACAGGGAGTGCCAAAGTATGCAAAGTACATAAAGGACATCGTGGCGAACAAAAGTAGGTTGACTGAGTATGCTACGGTGGCTCTCACGGAGGAGTGCACTTCCCGGATACAAAACCGATTGCCCACAAAGTTCAAACATCCTGGGAGCTTTACTATACAAATTACTATTGGGCAGAGTATCCGAGCTCGCGGATTATGTGATTTGGGAGCGAGCATTAATTTGATGTCATCATCGGTATTGAAGAAGCTGGGTCTTGGGAGTCCTAGACCAACAACAGTGATCTTGTAGCTAGTGGATCGGTCCTTAGCCAGACCTGATGGCATTGTGGAGGATGTGCTGGTGCAAGTGGGCTCCCTTATCTTCCCAGTAGATTTCGTTGTGCTGGATTTTGATCCAGACGCGGAAGTCCCATTTATTTTGGCACGTCCTTTCTTGGCGACCGGGAAAGTGTTGATTGATGTAGCTGCAGGGCAGCTAACCATGTGAGCACAAGACAAGATTGAGGTATTTGATGTGTTTAAACCCATGAAGCTGCCAGCCATACATGAGGAGCTCTCAGCAATCAGTGTGGTTGAACATGAAGAAATTCGTCAGATTGTTGAATCTCAAGACCCACTGGAAAGAGTGTTGATGAACTCCGGTTATTTTGGAGATAGAGATGCTTATGAGGTGGTCCAAATGTTGAATGAGTCACAAAGGCATCCGAGGAGACAGGAATTTCAATCCTTAATGAGGTCCCTAGAACCATTGCCGAAACCATCCATTGAGGAGGCACCAAAGCTGGAATTAAAAGAATTGCCTCCCCATTTAAAATATGTCTTTTTGGGGGAAGATGAGACGTTACCAGTCATCATCTCCGCAGAATTGACGGAGGCACAGGGGAAGGAAGCATTGGGTGTCCTCAGAAAAAGGAAGAAAGCAATGGGTTGGCAAATGTCAGATATTCAAGGTATCAATATAGCTTTTTGCACACACAGGATTTTCATGGAGACAGGAACAAAACCAACCGTTCAGCCGCAACGAAGGCTAAATCCAGCAATGAAGGATATGGTGAGGAAAGAAATAATCAAGTGGCTTGATGCAGGTGTGGTCTACTCGATTTCAGACATGAATGGGTTAGCCCCGTTCAGTGCGTTCCAAAGAAAGGAGGGATGACCGTGGTCACCAATGAGAAAAATGAGTTGATTCCTACACGAACCGTCACAGGCTGGTGGATTTGCATGGACTATAGAAAGCTTAATGAAGCCACAAGGAAAGATCATTATCCTATCTCGTTCATTGATCAAATACTAGATAGGTTGGTTGGATAGGAATATTATTGTTTCCTTGATGGGTACTCTGGTTATAACCAAATAGCCATAGCTTCGGAGGACCAAGAGAAGACTATTTTTACCTGTCCTTATGGGACATATGCTTTTAGGCGGATGCCATTTGGGTTATGCAATGCACCCGCCACATTCCAAATATACATGATGGCTATTTTCCATGACATGGTGGTGGATTTTGTTGAGGTATTTATGGATGATTTTTCTGTTTTTGGTAATTCGTTTGCTACTTGTTTGCAGAATCTTGACAGGGTGCTGGCTCGCTGCGAGGAATCTAACCTTGTACTAAACTGGGAGAAACGCCACTTCTTAGTTAAGGAGGGTATTATCCTTGGCCACAAAGTGTCTCGCAAGGGGTTAGAAGCCGATCATGCTAAGATCGAGGTTATTGAAAAGTTGCCACCACCTGTGTCGGTGAAAGGTGTTCACAGTTTTCTTGGGCATGCAGGATTCTATAGACGGTTCATCAGAAACTTTTCCAAAGTTTCTAGACCATTATGTAGATTGTTAGAAAAAGAGGTAAAGTTTGAGTTGAATGATGAGTGTGTTAAAGCATTCGAGGAGTTGAAGAAGAAATTGATAGAAGCACCTATCCTTACTTCTCCGGATTGGAGACAACCATTTGAGTTGATGTGTGATGCGAGTGATGTGGCTAAAGGAAAAATAGAATCTTTCATTCTATTCATTATGCAAGCAAAACGATGAATACGACCCAAAGCAATTACACAGTCACAGAGAAGGAAATGCTAGCATTGGTGTTTGCATTTGACAAATTCAGGTCCTATTTGGTGGGTTCAAAAGTAGTGGTGTACACCGATCATGCAGAGATTCAGTACCTATATAACAAGAAGGATGCTAAGCCCAGGCTGATCAGATGGATCCTGTTGTTGCAAGAGTTAGACCTTGAGATCAAGGACAGAAAGGGGAGCGAGAATCAGGTGGCAGATCACTTATCGCGATTGGAGAGCCGGTCGCATGTGATGGAAGGTGATAACATCAATGAAGAGTTCCCGGATGAGCAGCTCTTGGCAGTAGGGGAAGCTGATGTTCCCTGGTACGCAGACATAGTCAACTTGCTAGTGAGCGGAGTCTACCAACCTGAGGCAACAATCCAACAGAGAAGGAAATTGAGGCATGATTGCCGGCACTTTGTTTGGGATGACCATACTTATTTAAATAGGGACCGGATTAGGTAATGAGAAGATGCATCCCAGAGAGTCAGATTGCAGAGGTGTTGAGGAGCTGTCACTCTTCATTGTATGGGGGTCACCATGGAGGCGAGCGAACAACACATAAGGTTCTACAGTCAGGGTTCTTTTGGCCTACACTATTCGGAGACTCTATGGCATACGTCAAAATGTGTGATAGATGTCAGTGCACAGGAACAACTGGTAGAAGACAAGAATGCCGCTGCAGAATATACTGGAAGTAGAGACCTTTGATGTATGGGGCATTGATTTCATGGGCCCATTCCCACCGTCATTTGGTAATCGTTACATCTTGGTGGCCGTAGACTATGTATCAAAATGGGTGGAAGCAATAGCTTGCCCCAGGAATGACAACAAGATAGTAATGAAGTTTGTGACAAAACACATTCTCACCAGGTTCGGGACACCCCGAGCCATTATCAGTGATGGAGGGGATCATTTTGTCAATGCAAGTTTCAAGAAACTACTAGCCAAGTATGGGGTGCGCCACAAAGTGGCAACAGCATACCACCCCCAAACTAGTGGGCAAGTAGAGGTGTCGAATAGAGAAGTGAAGCAGATTCTCCAGAAAACGGTAAATACACAACGGAATGATTGGTCAAGAAAACTTGATGATGTGTTGTGGGCGTACAGAACTGCTTACAAGACACCGATTGGAACCTCACCATACCGATTGGTCTATGGTAAAGCGTGTCATCTGCCGGTGGAGCTAGAGCACCGAGCCTTCTGGGTCGTGAGGAAGTTGAATATGGACTTAGAGCTAGCGGGCAAGAAGAGACTAATGCAACTCAGTGAACTTAAATAGTTCCGCTGGCATGCCTATGAGAGTGCCAAATACTACAAGAAAAAAATGAAAAGGTGGCATGACAAGCATGTGGTGCATCGCATTTTTGAGCCAGGGCAGAAAGTATTTCTCTTCAATTCAAGATTGAAGTTGTTTCCAGCAAAGCTGAGGTCTAAATGGTCGGGACCATTTGAAGTGGTGAGAATGACCCCGCACGGGGCAGTAGAGCTGTGGCAAGAAGATCAAAGTGCCACGTTCTTAGTAAATGGGTAGAGATGTAAGCACTACTGGGGTGAGGACGGTGGTCGAGAGAAAACATCCGTCACCCTAGAAGATGACTGAGCTGAATGACGTCGAGCCGCGATGGTAAACCAGGCGCTGCACGGGAGGCAACCCATGAAATTTTTCTGTGTAAATTGTGAATAGATTTCTTTTTTCTTTTTTTCTTGATTAACAACAAAATTTTTAGTTTTTATTTTTATTTTGAGTGAAACCTATAATTCTAACCAATTTCTTGCCGTAAGATGAATTTCAGGTTGAACGGAGGATAAATGTGCAAGGGATTGCAAAGGAAAATTCGAGGTATGAAAAATAATAAAAAGTGGCAAAACAGTGAGCTAGGGCGATGGCTCCGTGTCACGGAGGAGGGCCTTCGCGTTACCCTCCATGACACGTTGAGGTGTAAATCTGGAATTTTTAAAATTTCAGAACACCCACACGACAGCTCCGTGTCACGGAGGGCATGCTCCGCGTTACCCTCCATGACACGTTGAAGTGTATATCGCGATGGGTCACACCGGGTCGCCGGGTGACCCGCACGAATTTCCCACTTTTTAACCCCGATTCCCCCTCAATTTTCCTCATTTCTCATACCCTCCACGACCAACCTCCTAAAAACCCCTCCCCCCTCAATGTGACACAGACTTAGGCCAAGAATTTCATCGAGTTTTCATCAATTCTTCGAATTCAAGGTATGTTCTTCAACCCTATTTCAATTCTTGTCAAATTTTTTCGATATTGAACATGTGATATGAGCTAAACTTTCCCTAAGTAGAAATTAAGCTTAAATTGAATTGAATTATTGTTGATTGATGTTTGGAGTATCATTGTGATTGCTTGAACTCGTTAATTACATAGTTTAATTGAATTTTTGATAAAATCATAGCTAGGGCTTGCCTTTGAGTTTGAAATGGAAAAATTTAGTTGAACTAGTGAAATTCATGCTGGGTTGTACATGTTGAGTGAGATGAGTCGATGTGCTAACTGTTACTATGCTAAAAGACCGACGCATTCTCGGGTGAAGGAAATATTGGAATTTGCAAGAATTGGGTGAATTGTAGAGGATCATGTAGTTAAAATTTTCTTTTGTTTCTCCTTGCTAAGTTCTATGGGATAAAATGTTAGTGATGGTAAGGATTGTGGTTAGCTGTACGAAGTCCGAGTAGTACATAGAATATATACCGTCGAATTATCCAAATGCACTAAGCATAGTGGTTATGTTTTGTGGTTTGTTTGTGTAAATAAGTACGATCTTGCCGTAATGTTGTAATTTTAACTAAGGACTAAGTGTGGGGTAGCCTAGCTTAACCCACCCTTAGTCGAAGCTAATGTTCATTGGCTTAACATTGAACTTGTCTGTTTGGTTTGACAGGAACAATGACAAGCAGGCAAGACAAGGGAAAAGGAACAGCAACATCTGACGCCGAAAGAAAAAGAATCAGACTGGGCACAGCGGTCCCAGCAGCACCAGCGGTTCCACGCAGCCAACGCCGTCAATACGGAACCAGGTGGGTGACAGAAGAGGGGAAGAAATGGTATGCGAAGCACAAGGACAGCAAGTACTTCCCCGAGGAACACTTAGCAAGGGAACCGTTGGCACAGGAGTTCCCTAGGATTGTCCATAAGATCGAGGCAGCTGGGCTGAACTTCATCTTTGAAGAGCCCAAAGAATGCAACTTGCACTTGATTCGGGAATTCTACGCCAATTGGAACCCGACTCTCAGAAGTCACACCATCAAAATAAGGGGGCAAATAGTCACTTTTGAGCCCCACCACCTCAATGCTATCCTAGGGGCGCGGGACACAAATGCCCACGTGCTTCGACAGCTGAATATCACTCCACCATATGCGGACAACAGACGCACTTTGTGTGGAACCCGATCAACAGCTCGGTGGAGCAGACATAAGGAGAGGGGCTACTATCAGACTTTGCCCTACTCACAGATGAACAAGGAAGCCAGGATATGGCTTAAGATCGTGTGTTCCTGCCTAATCCCGGGGGTGCATATGACGGATGTTACTCGGGATCGTGTATGTTTGGTGTACGCCCTGATGAAAGGGCTGGAGATCAATGTGGGGGCGGTGATTATCTCCACCATGAAGAGAGCCCGGTTGCATCAGGGGAACAGATACGGATTTGGTGGATTACTCACCACATTCCTGAGGGGCCTGGATATTGTGAAAGAGGCCCTTGACTACATCCCGCAGATAGAGCGGCGGGCCTTAGATGTCACCAAAACTAAGGCACCTGACACCACCCACGGGCCCGTTCTTACACTTGCCGAGTGACATGCTCGGGATGATCAGTACATGGCTCGCATGTACGGGATGCAGATGCTCCAGCTGCAGATAGGCGGGAGGCCGGCAACAGAAGAGGAGCTATGGCAGCTCGAGCTAGACTACCCTTTTAGCGAAAATGCTAGGGTTCTATGCCGAGTTGGGCCAGCTTTTATAGAGCCCACAAATGATGATGTCCCCACAGATGAGGATACACGTCGTGAGGACTCCGATGTGGAGTTCGATGATGATGATGGGGGTGATTCAGACATGGGAGATGAGGCAGCAGCACCTGATGAAGAAGTGGAGTATTTTGATTGATCAGGGAGTTCCGCCACCCAATTTTTTGTGCTATTTTAATTTCTGTGAACACTGGGGCCAGTGTTGGAGATAAGTGTGGGGTGGGAGTAGTTAGGTGTTGGTTTTGTTGTTGTGTATGATCTGTTCTATTGTTGTGCCTGTGGAAAAATTTTGTGACCCTGTGATTTGTGATTGTGAAGTTTTTGTTCTATATTGTAATTAAATGTGAAACTGTTGTGTGTTGCTGAATGTTGCTAGCTGATTTTGTACATATTTTTGTTTCATCGAAATGATCGATATTTTTAATTTTTTTTTTCAATTCTTGGGTTTCTCGGCGTTTGTTTTCGGTTCTTTTACCGAGAATGGTCCCATTGAACCGAAGTCTTAGTTAGTGACCATTCCCTATGATGGATGGATGACGACCGTCTTAAGGGAAATGTAGTCATTAGGAGTAGATTTTTTTCATTTATTTTTCAGTTGTTTTCTTTTGTGGGTTGCATCCCAAAACCTGTAGTTACTTTATGGTTACGGAATCCTGGTTGCGTGTTATACATGATATTTGAAATGCAAAGGTGATTCAGATGAAAGCATGCAACTTTGTAAATATGTTGAGATACCTAGGCCATAGAGTCGATTCAGTGTGATTGAGGCTTAATGTTTGAATTCTTGTAATTAGCTGATTGAAGAGTTTGTGAATACGTCTTGAATTGAGCATGTGCAATAAGTGTGAAGTGAGGTTTTGTTATTCCATGCTATTGTAAAGTGTCTAGAACTTGCCTGGTGTGTGTACGAAATGAAATGAAGGAGGTGTATTATAGGAAAGGATGTAGGCATTTCTTTGTTTTTAACCGAAAGTTTCTCTTTTTCATTATCGTACCCACCTTGATTGTACACCCTAGTCAGCCCGTTGAGCCTTTAGCCTATTATTTTTTTTCTTTTGTCAAAAAGTTGTAAACCGAGCTTAATCCCTTCTTTTCATTAGCCGTAAATTTGATCCAAAACTCTTAAGCGCTTAAGAAGAGAAAATAATTTTCCCAAAGTGTCAAAGAGTGAGAATGGTGAAAAGAAAAGAAAAGCAGAGTGATGAAAGGAAAGAAAAGGTTGAAGGTGCACTTGTTATGAATAAAATATAATGAAGGTGTATGAATAATCTTTGTTATTGAGTCAAGTGTGCTTAATAAGATGGGCCAAACTAAAGACAGACTTCAAGAATGGGAGGATGAAGGAAGAAACAATTCCCATGAGTTTGATGGTATGTATTGAAAAGGCGCTTATGGATGCTAGTGGCTATTATTGGCTAGCCCAATATTTACTAGTTCCGTAGCTTATATTACAACCCGATAAAGTCCTACGTGATCTTACATCACACTTCTTTATATTAGTGGAGTAATACACTAAAGGCAAGCTTATGGTTCGTGACATGATGCATGTGAATTCTTTTGGGAGAGAGAGTGAAATTGTGTCTATATGCCCCTGCATGTAATCGTTTGAGTTCATGTGATTAAAAAGGGGAAAATTCTCTTGTGTTGTGAGGGCACATGCTTGATGACAGATTAAGTTTCGTGTCGGATATCTTGATCAGATGATTCGCATGAGTTTGCCAATATCGAAAGTCGATTCTTAAGTCTAGGAGGTCTTGATGTGTTGAAGGTCATTGCATTGATAGGACCATGCATGTTTTCTTGATGATTTGCTGTATTGAATAATCAGTATGACCGTAGCCTGAATTGTCGAACCAAAGTAGTCAGGTTGGGGTGTAAATTGCATGAGGTGTAATATTGTTGTTCGGGGACGAACAAGGATTTAAGTGTGGGGTAAGTGATCTTGGGCAAATTTATATGCCCAAGTGATACTCAAATGTGTCATTTTAGCCTTGTTTATCTATCAATGTTTATACATTCTCATGTGATTGATAATAAAATGTGAATTTATACTAACCAACATGATTAGTGTTGTTTTGCAGGTGAAATATAATTTTGGGAAGCTAAAATGCGTGTTGGGAGAGATCGGGGTTGGACTCGGATGTTAGCAAAGGACAAAGCATTGGAAGGCACAAATTAAAGGGGCTCCGCGATGGAGCCGTGTCATGCTGCCATAGCGGAGGCCTTCTTCCTGGATAGGGAATTTTTGGCCAAATTCCAGTGAAGGTGTGCGTTGGGGCTGTGGCACGTTGACCTAGCCCCGCGTTGCACTCCATGCCACGTTGAGCCTTATTACCTGGACACTCAATTTCCAGTAAGGGTCCGCGTCAGTGGCGTGTCACAGAGGCAGTGCTCCGCGATGCACTCCATGACACGTTGCTTGTTATTCCGGGAAAAATTCCCACTAGTATAAATAGAACACTTAGGTTCATTTTTAATAATTCTGACTTGGTGGAGCAAGAACGTGGGTTACAGGCAGTTGAGGGGATGAAAATCTCAGGGTTTTTCTCTATCTCCTTCTTCTTTAATTCAATTGCTTGTATGTTTAACACTCATTTAACGATGTTTAATCCACAAATGAGTGGCTAATTCCTCTTCTTGCCGAGGTTAAGAACAATGGTATTGAAATGTAATTGTGGATTAAGTTGGTTTTTCATCTTTTCTTCCATGGTTGTTCTATTGATTCTTGTTCTTACTGCACTAATGTGTGGTCTATGTTAATGTATATCTAAAAAGTCCGGTTTCACTCGAGAGAGCAAGAAATTGGAAAATTGTGAATCAATAGGATATGATCTTTTCTTAGTTTGGGAAAATTGAGAATTGATTTACCTTCATGATAGAAATATACCTGAAAGTCGTATTAGTCAATTGAGGAACCGGTTTTGTAGGCTAGAACATGAATTTCGTTTAATCACAGAAATATAGGTGGACGGTTCATGATTCTTAAGTTGGGTTAAATACGAGAGTTTTAATCCATTGGCAATAGTTCTTAACTAGCAACCGGAGAAAGATTAACCAAATTATATTGATAATTTATTTCTTTACATGTTCATTTAACCTCAGCATGCTCACATTCATAGTTCAGACTTACATTAGATATTCGTTTTAGACTTAGCATACAATTAGAAATCAAAATATATTAAACTCTTCTCTGCACTGTTGTCTTCATTTTTAGAGTTAAAGTATAGTAACACTTAAGTAGTTTTTACCTTATCCCAGTCCCTGTGGGATCGATACTTGGCTTACTTAAGCCACTTTACTACTTGTTCGACCACGTGCACTTGCGTGTAGCTTTATACCCAAAGCAGAAAAACCGAAACAACAATCATAATTAAAACTGGACATTGGGTCAAACCTACTAAAAACATAATATTATGACTGATGTACATGCATAACTAAAATCATGATAAACAATGGGAGACTCGTCATATAACCGACATTACCACGGTAGAGCTTACGTGGTTCCGACTATCACACTCAAGTATGTAGAGCCGTCCAAAGCCTTTCCAGGGCTAAGGGTGCAACCATGATATCGATATCAAGCACAAGGCCCCTCGGGGGCAAGGGAAAGCTCCAAGGGAGGTCCCAAATAATCTGATCATACCTATGTTGGCGCCTAGTTCTGAGGCATGGGGTTAATTGACCCTTAGCCTACTCGGTACTAGAAACTACTCCCAAAAACATGCATATGCTCTCCATCGTTTTTCAATGAAGCTTGCCATCGTCTAATGACGAAGACGAATAATAACATACATGCATAATCCAAAATCATAACATGAGGATCCTTGGCTCAAACCATACCACAAGCTGAATAATAGGAGTCTTGACTCCAAAACCATGTGGTAAGCTAATTCATGAAATCATAAGACATACTTGATAGTATAGGCTCGCCTAATACATAAACATGCTTGAAATCAATTTGATTCTCTTTGAAAACATGAACATAACATGGGTATTTCAAAATCATACTTTCTTCATAAACATCTCATCATACTTGAACGCATAACTCATAGATCTCAACTTTAATGAACATTCATGGATGGGTATCTTAGTTAAAAAAATTTGAAAACATAACTTATTATTTAAAATATTGTAAAATCTACCCATTAATCATGATTCATCATTCAAAACATACTTAGATCATTCCCATGATTAAAACTTAAGAATTCATGCATTGGGTAAAAAAAACCCCATAGAAACATCTATTAGAACATCACGAATTGAGAGGGAATTGGGCATAGGTGTGGACTATTGCACCCATTCATAGCCTTACATACTTGAAGGGATTTGATTTTCACACTTCCTTGATTGCCCAAAGAGAATTGAGGAAGAACCTTGAAGAACTAGGCTTGATCACCTCTCAAACTTTCCAACTTGCATGCATGAATTAGGATAGGCTCCGAATGACTTAAACCTTCTTAAAACACTCCATTTTGACCTTAAAATGACGTAGTTTAGGACTTAGGATCTTAGGAATTACGGAAAAGCCCTTAATAAACTCGTACAACAAAATAGATTACCAGTCCCAATGAGGGACTGGACGAGTCGTTGCCTTGGACCACGACTCATGGTTTGCAGTCATTGTCTTCACTGAAAATTACATTTTGATGATCACCACGAGTTACTTAATGAATCTTTACCACTGACCATGATACCTCCCATCACCTTCACTGCCAACTATCACCTGGGTCACCACGGGGGATACCATAACTCGTGGTGCACCTGATGAGTCGTGATGACCAATCCTTAGGTCCACTGCCCAAATTTTTTCCAACTTTCGTCCAAATCTTGACCACGGCTCACATGATGACCCATAGTGTTGACCATGACTCGTGGTCACATCCGTGATCAACTCAATGATGTGATGTGGATTTACAACAATTTTGACGCTTAAAACTAAGAAAATAGCATGGACTTAGGTATATTTATGTGGATATAAGGAACTTTTCCTTTGGTTACAGGATAAATTGGTGTTGAAACTAAAATGTTCAAAATTTAGCCTGGAAGTGTATAAGATAGGCTCAACTTATAGTTCAAAGTATGAGTCGTAGGAAGGTCTTACGAGTCGTACTGCTAGTCGTAAGAAGTTGCAGAAGGCTAAGGATGAAGAGGTGCATTATACGAGTCTCAATACGAGTAGTAAAAAGCTTTTACGATTCGTGGTGAAGAAGTCGTGAAAAGATTCATAAGATTTTCACAAGAGGCTGACTCCTACTATAGATAGACAGTACGAATCATGGAAAGAAGGTATGAGTCGTACCATAGCATTCGTGATGGTCTCAGAAGTATTTCAAAATCTCAAAGTCGAGCCACGGGAGTAAAGTACGACTCGTAGGATGCCAGGCATGAGACGTACCAGGATCCAACACTTAGCCAAAATTCAGCCAGTGAATAATTTACGAGAGGAAGGTACGGTTCATAGGACCATGGTACAAATCGTAGGATGGGTCGTGGCACTGGTGGAACTAGATATGGAAATTCACCCTGTTAGCCTAGGAAAAGGATTTTTATACTAATAGATTTTATGTTTTATTTTTCAAAATGTTTGTGTGGATGTGATGAATAGTTAGAAACATTGAGAAAGGATAGAATTGAGTTGATTTGACTTGTGATCAACCTTTCCTTGAATTCTTCTTGTTCTTGAAGATTTTGCAGATTTATTAAAAGAAGTGTCTTTCTCATTTATAATTGTAAGTATTGATTTATGTTCTTAATTATGAATGCAAATCACAACCTTACAACTATGAGAGGCTAAAACCTCCATAGCTAGGGTTGTGGGAACCATGGTCGATTAACACACTAGGGTTGCACAAAGTGATTCTAAACCAATACTAAATGCTTATATTGTAATCTCTTCGTGCTTAAATATTTCTTAACGGTGCGCAACGTTAGGACCTGCCCGAATTCTTTACTTGCTTAGTTTTAAGAGGTAGAGATTAGGAAAAGAGAATTACAACAGAGCTTTGATCTTGATGATCATTGTATTAACTTGAACGGTGGTCGCAGGATAGTTAAATCTGGAACTTAGTGATAACGGATAGTTTGAAACCGCTCATGAGACATGGTCGAGTGATTGATTATAGTCATTCAATGGGGACTGGTCGGTTGTTTGAATGAACCTTTGTTATCAGTTCTATAAGTAAGTATTGGTGATGATCACGAGTGTATACCTAAAGCAGTTATGAATCCATGGGGAACACAAACCCTAGTTATCCTTTAATATTAATTCAAAACTAAACTTTTGATAGTTGTTTTTATTATTTCTTTTCTTTAGAATCCCCCAATTTTGAAGTAACTACCTAACAAAGTTCACTTACAGACTATAATCTATCTCTTCCATATTCCCTGTGGGATCGACCCCAACCTCTAGTTGGGTTCTTTATTGACAACTTTCGCTTCATGCTTCGGTAGGAGGTATCGTTTGAGAGTTATCAAAAAGTGGAACCATTGCTGGGTAATATGGATAAGACTACGTTATTTGCTTGCATTTGACTCTTTGGTATTATTTCCTTAATTACGTTTATCTTGGTGATTTTGATATCCACAGGTTGTTCTCCGGTGAATGCCAAGCACTCGGAGTAGTGGAGATCCCCTTGTTCTATTAAATCCAGAAATCGATGGCAGAGAAGAGGTTGTAAATGCTGGTCAACATGGGAGGGGAAATAGAGCTCATGGATTTTCCCCTCAGTTCTTCGATGATGAGGACCCAAATATTGATGAAGTTAAGTCGACTGGAGCAATAGTGCCACCACCACTGCCCGCTGGGGCCAAATTTGACATTACGAGGATCATGATTCAATTGTTAAACATGAAAGGGGTGTTCAATGGTCACACAGAGAATGACGCCAACCTACACTTGATGAACTTCGTAGGAATATGCAACGCATACAGGTTGCCCGGAGTAACCCAGGATGCCATACGGCTCAGACTCTTCCCTTTTTCTCTATCAAGGGAAGCAACTCTATGGTTATCGGAGTTTCCCAACGACTCCATAACCAATGGGAGGGAGATCAAATAGGCCTTTTTGGAGAGATTCTTCCCCCTATCCAGAATGTTGTAGCTAAAAGACGAGATCTATAATTTCTGACAAATTAAGACAGAGACACTTCATGAAACTTGGTTGAGATTCAAAAAGAAGTTGACAAAGTGTCCAAACCACAAAATCCCAGATAACAGTTGTTGGAAATCTTTTACAGGTCTTTGAATAATAGCATTAAAGTTGTAGCAGACACGGTGGCAAGAGGAGCATTGATAAGTCACACCTAGGAGCAAGCTGCCACTATTCTTGACAGGGTGACAAAGATGAACGGGGCCTAACATACGAGGGAGGCTGATGTAGTGGTCGACACATATGTTGTTGCTTTGACTACAGACCAACGAAGGAAAGAAGAAGAACGTGACCAGGAGTTGGCTCATATGCGCACATCATTGGACTTGCTGACAAAGAATATTATGGGAGATGGAGCCATAAAGTTAAATGCAGTAGAAACTCTGGGAATGGAGCAAGGAGCTAATCCCTCTGATTCTGAGGAAGAGGCAAACTTCCTGGATAGCCAAGTGGTGGGTTTCTGAGCTAACGCCTAAGCGTCTGGACAAGACAATTGGCGCCAAAGTTCTGGAAATCAAGGTCAAAACAAGTATAGAGACAACTACAATAGAAACAGGTTTAGAGACAGGAGCCGAGGCCATGAGAGATATGGAGAATGGATAAAAAATGATGGATACCGAAATGACTAGTCTAGAGTTTATATGCCTCCCAATCCACGAGAGGGGGAGGTTGGGCAATCAAAGTTGGAGAGCATGATGGTTGAGATGTAGAAGAAGGTGAGGTCCAGTGATGAGCAACTAAAGGAGATCCAAAGTGACTTATCAAGTATGGGTCAGAAAGTGCAATCTCATGCTACAGCCATCAAGCAGATCGAACATCTACTTGGGCAACTGTCAGCATCAATGAACCCTAGACAAAAAGGTACACTACCTAGCAACACTGTCCAAAACCCAATGAACAATGGCCACTACATGGCGGTGATGACTAAGAGTGATAAGACAACAGTTGACCCCCCGTTTCTTTGAAGTTGCGCAGAAGAAAGAGAGCGTAATTAAGGAAGATGATATGAGTGCTGAGATGAAGAATGGTGAGTTGCACGATGCCTCGAGATGTGAGAAGGAACATGATATTGATCAAGGGGAAACCTAAGTGCATAAATCTATCCCACAAACATTGCCACCATTCCCTTAAAGAATGAAGAAAAAGGCGGAAAATGGTAAGTTCCAGAAATTCCTTTCAATGCTAAAGCAACTATCTGTGAACATACCATTGGTCAAGTCATTAGAACAAATGCTAGGATATGCAAAGTTTATGAAGGACTTGGTGACTAAGAAGAGATTGGTGAGCTATGAGCCTGTGGACCATGTACATCACTGTAGTGCCATAGCTACAAGGGTCCTAGCTCAGAAGAAGGAAGACCTAGGTGCTTTCACTACCATGCACGACTGGCAATGTTGAGTTCACAAGGGCACTCTATGATTTGGGAGCTAGAATTAATTTGATTCCCTTGGCAGTGTTCAAGAAATTGGGATTAGGAGCCCCCACACCGACCAACATGCTACTACTGATGGCCGACATAACCGTTAAAAAGCCAGTGGGAATCCTATTCGATGTGCTTGTCAAGGTAGAAAAATTTATATTCCCAGCAGACTTCGTGATTTTGGATTACGAGGTTGATTATGAGGTCCCCATCATTTTGGGGTGATCATTCATTGCAACCGAGAGGGCTCTAGTAAATGTGGAGGTTGGCCTGCTAAAGTTCTGATTAAACAAAGAAGAGGTCACTTTAAACATCTGTCGAGCAATGAAGCAACCCAAGAAATATAGTGTAATCTCAGCACTAGAGGATGAGTATGAATCATTTGATGAATTCTTAGCAGTCGAGAGACTTGCGTCGTGCTACGATGTTAAGTCAGGCACTTCTTGGGAGGCAACCCAAGTGGTGGTTTGGTGAAGTCTGAGTAACCAGGCCTCCTACTTCATACTGCAATGTTAAATCAAGCACTTATTGGGAGGAAACCCAAGTTATTGAACTAATGTGTGCTCAGTGTGAAGGGAAACTAAAAACAGGAGGTTGAAATATCAACTGCTACGACTCTTAGTACGACTCGTGATGCTATCCTACAAGTTGTAGCAGTAGTCGTGGTGAGGATTAGAGAAATTATTCCAAGCTCTAACCTACGAGTCATCATACGGATCGTACCTCAGTTGTATGAGTCATAGGATGCACTCGTAGGTGTCCAAGTAAGTCTTTAAAATGCTAACTTACAAGTCCAAGGGATGAGTCATAGGGACTTCCTACGACTCGTGGTATGAGTCATGATGGGTAAAATAAACAACTAAACCCGACTTGGCCTAGATTTTTAAATCGGCCCCCCTCAACTATTTAAAACTCTCTCCTAAACTGACTCTTATCCATGAGAACAACCCACGACTCACAAACTACACCCCTCCCCGTAACTCATACCATAAAAGAATCGAGCAAATTTTCTTGCTCAAACCAAGTTCCTCTAAACCCTACACATTGATTACCAGTCGAAGAATCATCTAACAAATAAGTATATTGCTTGGAATGTTTATAACAACCACAAGTCGAAAGTGATGGTGCCAAAACCCCTGCGAGTCATGAGTTATGCTAGAAAAATCTTTGAATAGAAAGACAATGATCAGGGTGTTAAGAAACTGTTTATGACTGGGGAATACTCTTTAATGTTGATAAACTTAGGGCATGAACTAGTCACAATGAGTTAGAGGTAGTAATTCAAAAGAGGGGTGTTACACCCCGTAAATTCTTGACATGTAGATGGCATATTCGCATGTTGCTTAAGAGTTTTAGAATGCCATACGTGCGAGAAAAGGGCCCGGGAGAGAGACCGGACAAGCTCCAAGTCGGTGCGTCGCAAGGCAAATGCGACTTATAAATTGCATTCGACGAATGCAACTTATAAATCCCATTCGACGAATGCGACTAAAAGGACTCAACTATATAAGCCCCCACTTTTTTTTATAGGAAATTCTCATAATTTTCCAGAGAATAATAGAGGGGACGAAGGAAAACAGAGGGCACAAGAGTTTTGAAGGAATTTTGTTCTGATTACGCCATTATACGTGATCCAAACTCGGTATAACCTTAGGTAGTGAGCTATTAAGTAGCGAGGAGCATTCCAACGGGTTTAGTTTCGTGAAATTCGGCCAGCGAACCATCGTGCTACCAAGTTAAGTTAAGTGGAATTGCTCCAAATTAGTGTCAATATACTCCTAGCCCTAAAATGAGTATTTCTCCCTTCTGGACTTCCGAGAAATAGTGAGTTTTCAGTCGTTTTTTGATAAGTCAAAGTTTGGGCTCTATATATATATATATAATAAAAGTGATGTTTTATTCCAAGATATTGTTGAATTTAGTCCTAATTGTTATAAATATGAATGCAGTTGGAAGAAATAGCAGAGTATTGACCGAATTACGCCAGTTAGCTAGGAAATCAGAAACTAAGGTATGTAAAGCTAGTTTCTTCGGCAAGTTAGTAATTCTAGCTTAGTAAAATAGAGTAAATTCTAGAAGAGAAATATAGGAGTCGAGTATTGAGCTTAGTATGAATTCAGTAAGTCTGTTTTGTGTTGTTATGCCATGTTCAGAATAAAAGTCAGTAAATCAGTGCCAGATGGCGAGATATTATTCTAGACCCAGTATAGCCCAGTATAAATATTAGTATTATCAGGATTAGTATGTTTTCGTATGAATTTCAGTATAGAATGTTAAAGTATGTTGTTATCATTCTCAGCTTCAGTTTATATGCTATTTGTGATTATTGTTGTTTGTAGAGACTTGATTGTTGTATGTGGGCACCCTTAGAGCTTTCTTTCCGCCCCAGGGTTAATAGCTGTGTCGACTCGCCCTCCAGAGGGTGAGGATACGTCATTCCAAAGGAGTGGCAAGTCGTCCGCAGTAGGACGAAGATGGGATGCAACATTCCCCATAGCAGGCTGATCAGCATTACAGTATACCCTGTCGAGCGCTTGCGCCCAAGGCACAGATTACAGATACTGAAACAGATATCAGATATAGTTACAGGATTCCTCCAGAATCAGATACAGTTATAGTCAGGGGCCCATAGAGCCCAAGCTGCATACCAGGGGGCCAGTAACGGTGCTCGTAGTTATTAGGCGAGTGGAGTGACTTTATTGTTTGATGGTTTGACCCGGGCAGGGGTATATGGATTGCGTGTTGGTTGGAACCTTCCGGCTTATGGGGGCTGGTATAGGTCCTTGTATGCTATATATATATATATATATATATGTATGTATGTTATTTATTAGATTAATAAATAGCAGGACGCCGCAGCAACAGGTATAACTTTCACCTGCTTTTTAGTACAGATAAGCTCATTTCAGATTTCGCCATCCGCGATAGTCTTAGCTATTTTCTGCTATTCAGAACTATCCATACTATTGCTTATCTTCAGTTATTTCAGTTTTTACTTTGCATACTCAGTACCAGTGGTACTAACGCCTGTTTGGGGCGCTGCATTACTTGCCTGGAGGTACTCATAGACGAGGAGCCGATCCCTCGTGATTCTAGCCAGCACATAGAGTCATCAGCTCCTATCATTCGGAGCTAGAAAGCTAGAGGTTTATTTCTTTTCTTTTTTTGTATAGTATGGGTAGGCCGGGGCCCTGTCCCGACCATCTTATATGTATTCTTAGAGGCTTGCAGATTGTGTATTCCCTATGGTTAGCTGTATCGGTCGTGTGAGGCCGTGTGTATGTTTTAGTTGTTTATGTTGGTCGTGTGGGGCCTTATTCAGTTAATAATTAGTGACCTTGCCGGTCACAAAGTAGTTTAGCTTCTGATTTAGTTTCTCAGTGAAAATTAGTCAGCATGGTGGCCTTGTCGGCCTGCATGGTTCTGATCTTGGGCAGAATTATATGCCAAAGTGATACTCAAATGCTTCATTTCATCTTGTTTATACATTGATAATTGTACATTCTCATGTTATTTGTAGTTAAAATGTGAATTTATACTAACCAACATGATTAGTGTTGTTTTGCAGGAAAAATGGAATTTTAGGAAGCTAAGATGCATGTTGGGAGAAATCGGGAATAGACTCGGAAGCGAGCAGTGGAAAAGGCCCATGTTATGCAGCAAATTAAGGGGCTCCACGATGGAGCCGTGTCACGCTGCCATCGCGGATGCATTCTACCCCGGATAATCAAAATAGGCCAAGTTCCAGTGAAGGTCCACGTTGGGGCCGTGGCACATTGGCCAAGCCCCGCGTTGCACGCCGTGGCACGTTGGGCATAATTACCTGGAGGAGCAGATTCCAGTGAGGGTCCGCATTTGTGGCATGTCACGGAGGCATTGCTCCGCGATGCTCTCCATGACACGTTGCTTGTTATTCCGGGGAAAATTCCCACTAGTATAAATAGCACACTTAGATTTATTTTTAATAATTCTGACTTGGTTGAGCAAGAACGTGGTTTACAGGCAATTGAGGGGACTAAATTCTTAGGGTTCTTCTCCATCTCTTTCTTCCTTATTTCAATTATTTGTATGATTTACACTCATTTAACGATGTTTAATCCACAAATGGGTGGCTAAATTCACTTCTTGCTGAGGTTAAGAACATTTGTAGTGGAATGTAATTATTGATCATTTTGGTTTTTCATCTTTTCTTCTATGGCTGTTCTATTAATTCTTGTTCTTACGCCATTGATGTTTGGCCAATATTAATGTATATCTAAAAAATCTGGTTTGCGCTCGAAAGAGAAAGAAATTGAAAAGTTGTGAATTGATAGGATATGATCTCTTCTTGGTTTGGGAAAATTGTGAATTGATTTACCTTCAGAATAGAAATATATCTGAAAGTCGTATTAGTCAATTAAGGAATCGGTTTCGTATGGCTAGAACATGAATTTCTTCTTATCACAGAAATGTAGGTGGAAGGTTCATGATTCTTAAGTTGGGTTAAATACGAGAGTCTTAATCTATAGGCAATAATTCTTGACTAGCAACCGAAGGAAAGATTAACCGATTTGTATCAATAAATTGCTTCCCTGCATGTTCGTTTTAGCCTCAGCATGCTCATTACTATAGTTCAGACTCAATTTGTACATTTGTTTTAGAATAGTATAAATTAGGAAACAAAATCCCAAAATCTTCTTGAAACTGTTGTCTGCATTATTAGAGTTAGAGTTTATTAACACTTGATTCGATTGTTACCTTGGTCCAGTCCCTGTGGGATCGACACTTGGCTACTCTAGCTATTTTACTACTTGTTCGACCACGTGCACTTACGTGTAGGCATTCCAAACCACCGAACAGGTTCCCTTATGTAGATATTGTTCTGATTAGCTGTTGTGGTTGTACAGGAGGCTATAGGCCTAGCCGGCCGGGGGCTGTAATTGTTATACCCCGTAGGATTCCCAGCACCTAGATGACCTATTCACATGTTGGTTAAGCATATTTGAAAGCCCTACGTGCTAGAAAAAGACCCGGGAAAAGATCGGATGAGAAACCTGCCGAACCATTGCGGAAGGAGCCGAGGCAGAGCCCTTCTGCGATGGCAACGTGTCACGGAGGTGGAGCCTCCGCGTTGGCTCCGTGACACGTTGGCCTTGTCCATACCCAAGTATATAAAGCCCCACTTCGGTTTTAAATTCATTAAAACTTATAATTTCCAGTGAAACAGAGAGGAAACAACAGAGAAGAGAAAATGACGAAGGGGGTAATATAATTTTCATCCGATTACGCTGCTAAACGTTGTCCAAACTCAAATTAACCTCAGATACTGAGGTATTTAGCAGCAGAGAGCATTCCTATAGATTTAGTTTCGTGAAATACGGCCGATGAATTATCGAGCTATCGAGCTAAGGTGAGTAGAATTGCTCCAAATTAGTGTCTATGTGTTCCTAGCTGTGAAGTGAACATTTCTCCCTTCTGGACTTCTGGAAAATAGCGGGTTTTCGACCGTCTTTCGATAAGCCTATGTTTAGGCTACAAATTACATCGAAGTGACGTTGTTCGTTTAAAATAAAGTTATATTTCGTATTAATTGATATATTTATGAATGCAGTTGGGAGAAAATAGTTGAAGTACCGGCCAAGCCTCATCCGACAGACGGATAGTTCGAGGATAAGGTATGTAAAGATAGTTTCCTCGGCAAGTTAGTAATCTCAGTATAGTAAAGTATTACAAAGGCCAGTAGAATGTTCAGAAATCATGTGTTGTGTTTATTACGAATGTTGGTACGATATTAGAAGTGCCAGGTTATAATTAGCACGAAACTTGTTAGCACGATATAGATTCTAATACAAGTGTTAGGAACTGCACGACATGCTCAGTATATGATGTAGTACAAAATGTCAGGATATTATCGTATTCAGTTGAAACCCAGTAAAGCAATGTAATATCTGTAGGACATCTCAGAAGCAGAATGATAGGTTAACATGAAGTTTAGAAAGCATATTAGAAATAACAAATCATGTTACTATAGAAACTCACCATACAACATGGTTTTCAGCAGAAAGACTATATCTTGTCCAGCATTAGACTCAGTACGGTATGGCAGAAGATTATATATTATATATGCATACTATTGTTAGTCTCAGCATGTGTTAAGTATGTACATATTACTATTACTAGCTCAGCATATAGTATGTACAAATACTTTACTACTATTAGCTTCAGTATATGGGATATGCAGATAGTATTACCAGTTGAGACCGTTGTATTGTTTTGGGGTTGGATTACCTAGCATCCATGACCACCCCAGGGTTAATAGCTGTATCAACTCGTCCGCCAGAGGACGAGGATACGTCGCTCTATGGAGTGGCATGCCGTCCCACAGGGGACGAAGATGGGATGCCAGTTTTCCCCATATTGTGCCTTGGTCAGCCCTTACACACCCCTGTCGAGCGGATACGGCCGGGTGTTGATTCAGGAGTCCTACGGACTCAGATGCAGTTATAGTCAGGGGCTCAGCGAGCCCAAGTGCATACCCAGGGGACCGGCAGGATGCTTACAACGATTATAGGAGATGGGATGACCGGGGTAGGGGTATAGATTCCGTGCTGGTTGTACCTCCTGCCTTATGGGGGCCGGGTAAGGTTTGTGTGTGCTATATTATGTTATGTTATGTTATGCCATGTTACATTAGACACGAGTAGTTCGGTAATAGAATGATACGTCTCCAGGTATGACTCCTACTCCTTCCAGTATAATTAAGAGAAGGTATGATTTACATTATCAGACAGTTAATCTATTCCCTCCTACTTCAGTTTCATCAGTTGTATTGTTGTTTTCAGATATTTCCTTCAGTTATTGCTTTACATACTTAGTACCAGTGGTACTGACGCCCGATGGGGCGCTGCATTACTTGCCTGCAGGTACTCATAGACGAGAAGGCGATACCTCGTGATTCCTATCAGCGATCGAGTATTCAGCTCCTGTCATCCGGAGACTGAATCCCAGAGGTGTATTTCGTTTTCTTTTGTTGTACAGTACGGGTAGGTCGGGGCCCTGTCCCGATCATTTCTATTGCTATTCCTAGAGGCTTGCAGTCTGTATATATTGGCTCCGTGACACGTTGGTCTTGTCTAAGCCCAAGTATATAAAGCCCCACTTCGGTTTTAAATTCATTAAAACTTATAATTTCCAGTGAAATAGGGAGGAAACAGTAGAGAAGAGAAAAGGACGAAGGGGGTAATATAATTTTCATCCGATTACGCTGCTAAACGTTGTCCAAACTCAAATTAACCTCAGATACTGAGGTATTTAGCAGCAGAGAGCATTCCTACGGATTTAGTTTTGTGAAATACGGCCGACGAATCGTCGAGCTACCAAGCTAAGGTAAGTAGAATTGCTCCAAATTAGTGTCTATGTGTTCCTAGCTGTGAAGTGAACATTTCTCCCTTCTGGACTTTTGGAAAATAGTGGGTTTTCAACCGTCTTTCGATAAGCCTAAGTTTAGGCTACAAATTACATCGAAGTGACGTTGTTCATTTAAAATAAAATTATATTTGGTATTAATTGATATATTTATGAATGCAGTTGGGAGAAAATAGTTGAAGTACCGGCCAAGCCTCGTCCGACAGACGGATAGTTCGAGGATAAGGTATGTAAAGCTACTTTCCTTGGCAAGTTAGTAATCTCGGTATAGTAAAGTATTACAAAGGCCAGTAGAATGTTTGGAAATCATGTGTTGTGTTTATTACGAATGTTGGTACGATATTAGAAGCGTCAGGTTATAATTAGCATGAAACTTGTTAGCACGATATAGATTCTAATACAAATGTTAGGAACTGCACTGCATGCTCAGTATATGATGTAGTACAAAATGTCAAGATATTATCGTATTCAGTTGAAACCCAGTAAAGCAATGTAATATCTGTAGGACATCTCAGAAGCAGAAAGATAGGTTAACATGAAGTTTAGAAAGCATATTAGAAATAACAAATCATGTTACTATAGAAACTCAGCATACAACATGGTTTTCAGCAGAAAGACTATATCTTGTCCAGCATTAGACTCAGTACGGTATGGCAGAAGATTATATATTATATATGCATACTATTGTTAGTCTCAGCATGTGTTAAGTATGTACATATTACCATTACTAGCTCAGCATATAGTATGTACAAATACTTTACTACTATTAGCTTTAGTATATGGGATATGCAGATAGTATTACCAGTTGAGACTGTTGTATTGTTTTGGGGTTGGATTACCTAGAATCCATGACCACCCCAGGGTTAATAGCTGTATCGACTCATCCGCCAGAGGATGAGGATACGTCGCTCTACGGAGTGGCATGCCGTCCCACAGGGGACGAAGATGGGATGCCAGTTTTCCCCATATTGTGCCTTGGTCGGCCCTTACACACCCCTGTCGAGCGGATACGCCTGGGTGTTGATTCAGGAGTCCTTCGGACTCAGATGCAGTTATAGTCAGGGGCTCAGCAAGCACACGTGCATACCCAGGGGACCGGCAGGATGCTTACAGCGATTATAGGAGATGGGATGACCGGGGTAGGGGTATAGATTTCGTGTTGGTTGTACCTCCCGGCTTATGGGGGTCGGGTAAGGTTTGTGAGTGCTATATTATGTTATGTTATGTTATGCCATGTTACATTAGACACGAGTAGTTTGGCAGTAGAACGATACGTCTCCAGGTATGACTCCTACTCCTTCCAGTATAATTAAGAGAAGGTATGATTTACATTATCAGACAGTTAATCTATTCCCTCCTACTTCAGTTTCATCAGTTGTATTGTTGTTTTTAGATATTTCCTTCAGTTATTGCTTTACATACTCAGTACCAGTGGTTATGATGCCCGGTGGGGCACTGCATTACTTGCCTGCAGGTACTCATAGACGAGCAAGCAATACCTCGTGATTCCTGTCAGCGATCGAGTATTCAGCTCCTGTCATCCGGAGACTGAATCTCAAAGGTGTATTTCGTTTTCTTTTGTTGTACAGTACGGGTAGGTCGGGGCCCTGTCCCGATCAATTCTATTGCTATTCCTAGAGGATTGCAGTCTGTATATATTTCCCTGTGGTCAGATGAGCCGGTCGTGTGAGGCCGTGCAATTGTTTAGCTGTTAGTACTTCTGTTTCCTTTGTGTTGGCCGTGTGGGGCCATAGCTTGACAGTAGTGGTGACCTTGTCGGTCATGTAGCTATCCAGTATTTTACTGTTGAGTTACATATAACTAGACAGCATGGTGGCCTTGTCGGCCCGCATAGGTTTCCCTATATTGATATGTTTCTAGTTAGCTGTCAGCACAGGTACAGGTGGCTATAGGCCTAGTCGGCCGGAGGCTATATTTACAACCGTCATATAGCCGTTTGTTTCCCTGAATCTAAGTTAGAGCCAGCCAGGCACCAGACGTGCTCAGGCTCAGCAGTCTAGCAGTTCATGTCCTAGTAGGGCACCAGGTGCCAGTCATACCCCCCAAGGCGGGGTGTGACAGTAATTACAACCGTTATATTGCCCGTTGATCCCATGAATTAGAGTTAGAGCTAGCCAGGCACTAGAAGTGCTTAGGCTCAGCAGTCTAGCAGTTCAGGTCCAAGTAGGGCATCAGGTGCTAGTCATACCCCACAAGGCAGGGCATGACAAACTTGGTATCAGAGCAAGTCGTTTCCAAGGGAGTCTGCAAGCCGTGGTAAGTAGAGTCTTGTCTATGGATGTGTTGTGCACCACATACTATAGGCAGGAGGCTGCAAGGCATAATAGGATGGTTACTCTTTCTTCATATGCAGTCATGCCATAGAGCAGTACAGTATAGGGTTGAGTCCCTAAAACTTATCATACTCTTTGTTTACATATTAAAATGGCAGACCAGCGACACCCTGCCACAGGCAGAAGACTGGATACTGCAGAAGGAGAAGGAACCAGTAGGATGCCTCAGCTTCATTTAGAATCAGCTCAATTTGAGGGCGATATAGAGGCATCATCACAACCTTCTCAGCAGTCCCCACCTCAACAAGAGCCATTCGGAATGACACCGCCTCCGATAGTTCCTGTACCAACACCATCCGATCAGGAAATTCGAAGTGCAGTAGTTATGTTGGCACAAATGATGGCTACTCGGCACCAGTCAGTGCCACCTGTAACAACAGAGTCATCCGGTGGGTCTGGCAGTTCGAGGGTCCGAGAATTCTTGGCACTAGGTCCCCCGTAGTTCATAGGGTCGAATCAGGCAGAGGATCCCCAGGACTTCTTGGATCAGATGCAGAGAATCTCCTAGGTCATGCATGTAACATCTATAGAGTCAGATAAGTTAGCAGTATTCCAGTTGCGGGATATTGCTGTGTTGTGGTACGAAAGTTGGGAAAGGTCTCGAGGGAGAGATGTTGCCCCTCCGACCTAGTCCATCTTTTCAGTGGCCTTCCTGGATTGTTATCTGCCACGGGAAATTCGACAGGCCCGGATGGACCAGTTTTTGCACTTGGAGCAGGGGGCAAGGAGTGTAGAGGAATACGCCCTACAGTTCGATTCCTTGGCCTGCTATGCTCCAGCTTTTGTGGACACCATGCCATCTAGAGTCCACCGGTTTATCATGGGTCTGAACCCAGAATACAATGAGGCATGCATGACAGCTACACTGCGGGAAAATATGGACATTGCTCGGGTCCAGGCCTTTGCCCAGACTATTGAGGGCCTTAGAAAGCGACAACAGGACAGTAGACGTATAAATTTGGAGCAGCACCACAGGGATAGATCAGATGAAATACAGAGGGAAATTCAGAGAGGACCCAGGCCACAGTTGTCAGATAGGCCACCTAAACCCCCACCTCCATCACAACAGCAGGGGTAGATTCATTCGCCGAGGATAGTCAGGGTCCGGCTGTAGTTCTCCAATGGTAGATTAACCTCAGCAGAGGAGGGCAGAGCAGAGCAGGTACACACCCCCACCT
Source organism: Datura wrightii (assembly GCA_035772735.1). Lineage (NCBI taxonomy): Eukaryota > Viridiplantae > Streptophyta > Magnoliopsida > Solanales > Solanaceae > Datura > Datura wrightii. Next base: position 156,412,884 of record JASDFA010000018.1, read on the forward strand.
TACCCTATTTGCAGCCGACCCCACACTAGAGCTTGCAGATATGGCTCCACAGGGTGTTATATATGTAGGCAGAAGGGTCACATGATGAGAGACTGTCGCGCCAGGGGTCAGGGTAGCTGAGATAATCAGGACAGGGCCTCAGTAAGGCCGCGATCTCCAGCAGTCTCGGTAGGGCGTAGGCCCTCAGTCCCAGCAGGGAGAGGCCGAGGTAGATTAGGGGCCTCTAGTTCAGGTTTGGGCCCAAGTCGTACCTATGCATTACCAGGGAGGCAAGACTCAGAGGCATCTCCATATTTGGTAACAGGTATGATGACCATTTGTTCACACCCTGCTTATGTATTGATTTATCCAGGGTCTACTCTGTCCTACGTTACCCCATTTGTGGCTCGAAAGTTTAGTGTTGCACCAGAATTGCTTCAACAGCCCTTTTCAGTATCTACACCCGTCCGTGACTCCAATATTGCCAGAAGGGTTAATCGAGGGTGTACAGTAGAGGTTGCTAATCGCCAGACCACAGTAGATCTTGTAGAATTAGAGATGATTGATTTCGATGCCATTATGGGTATGGATTGGTTGGTGCTATGCTATGACAATGTAGAATGTTGGACCATGACGGTCCAATTCCACTTTCCAGGGGAGGCAGTACGAGAGTGGAAGGGCAGTACAGCTACGCCAAAAGGTAGGGTTTATTTCCTACCTTCAGGCGAGGAAGTTAATAGCTAAGGGATGCATTTACAATCTAGTCATAGTCCAGGATGCTCGGGTAGAGCCTCCAACTCTCTAGTCTTTTCCAGTGGTTAATGAATTCCCTGACGTATTTCCAGATATGCTACCTAGTATTCCCCCAGAAAGAGAAATAGATTTTGCAATTGATTTACTACCAGGCACTCAGCCCATATCAATCCCTCCGTATCATATGGCTCCTGCTGAACTCAGAGAATTAAAGGAGAAGCTGAAAGATCTATTAGATAAGGGCTTTATCAAGCCAAGTAATTCACCTTGGGGTGCGCCAATACTATTTGTGAGAAAGAATGATGGCTCACTTTGCATGTGTATAGATTACTGGCAGTTGGATAAGGTTACAGTCAAGAATAAGTATCCGCTTCCCAGAATAGATGATTTGTTTGATCAGTTACAGGGGGGCAGATATTTCTCCAAGATTGATTTGAGGTCCGGATATCATCAGGTTCGAGTTTGTGAAAGGGACATTCCAAAGACTGCCTTCAGGACCAGATACGGCCACTTTGAATTCCTAGTTATGTCCTTTGGGCTGACGAATGCTCCCGAAGTATTCAAGGACCTGATGAATAGCATCTTCAGACCATACCTGGACTTGTTCATGATAGTGTTCATTGACGATATTCTGGTGTATTCTCGCTCAGAGGCAGACCACTAGGATCATTTACGGACAGTGCTTTAGATTCTCAAGGACCGTCAGCTATATGCCAAGTTCTCTAAATGTCAATTCTGGCTGAACTTAGTAGCTTTCTTAGGGCATATTGTGTCAGATGATGGTATACAGGTAGATACGCAGAAAATAGAAGCAGTAAAAACATGGCCCAGACCTAGCACTCCGACCGAAGTCTACAGTTTTATGGGATTAGCAAGGTACTATAGAAGATTTATTGAAGGATTCTCCACCGTAGCAGCACCTCTGACTAAGATGATGCAGAAAGCAGTAAAGTTTTAGTGGATAGAGGCATGTGAGCAGAGTTTCCAAGAATTGAAAAATAGATTAACCTCTGCCCCAGTGTTAGAATTGCCAGAAGGTACAGAGGGTTATGCAGTGTATTTCGACACTTCGGGTGTTAGGTTAGGATGCTTGTTGATTCAGCATAGTAAAGTAATTGCTTATGCTTCCACACAATTGAGGAAACATGAAAAGAATTATCCTGCCCATGATGTAGAACTAGCCGCGGTAATCCACGCCAAAAAGATATGGAGACATTACTTGTATGGCATCCATGTCGATATTTTCACTGACCATAAGAGCCTACAGTATATCTTCACTCAGAAGGAGTTGAATTTGCGACAGTGTCGCTGGTTGGAGTTATTGAAAGATTATGATGTGAACATTCTGTATCATCCAGGGAGGGCCAACGTAGTAGCAGATGCCCTCAGCCGCAAATCTATGGGGAGTTTGGCGTACTTGCAGCCCGAGCAGCGGGAGTTGGCTAGAGAAATACACCAATTATCCAGTTTAGCCATTTGTGTAGCAGAAATAGAGGACAACACAGTGGTAATTCAGAACACCGCAGTGTCGTCATTAGTTGTGGAGGTAAAGGAACGGCAGTATGAAGATCCTGACCTGGTTCAGCTGAAAGACAGAGTTCAGCAAGGTAAAGCGCCAGATTTTTAGGTAACTGAGGGTGAAGTGTTGCGATGTAAAGGCTGCCTTTGTGTTCCGGATGTTTCAGGGCTTCGCCAATAGATTATGAGTGAGGTACATTACGCCCGCTATTCTCTCAACCCAGGCGTGACGAAAATGTACTACGATATAAAAGAAATCTATTGGTGGCTAGGTAGGAAGAGGGAAATAGAAGAATTTGTAGCCTAGTGTCCTAACTGCCAGAAAGTAACCAGAAACTAGGCGGATTGACTCAGGACATAGCTGTGCCTCTTTGGAATTGGGAAGAAATAAACATGGACTTTGTAGCAGGTTTACCCCGTACCATGCATAGACATGACTCAATTTGGGTTGTTGACAGACTGACGAAATCAACCCATTTCCTACCAGTAAAAGCCACTTTCTCTACCGAAGATTAAGTTGAATTGTATATCGGAGAAATAGTCAGATTACATGGTGTTCCAGTAGCTATTATCTCTGACAGAGGAGCACAATTTATAGCTAGATTTTGGCAGTCGTTTCAGAGAGGTCTGGGGACGCAGATTAACTTGAGCACAACATTCCACCCTCAGATAGATGGACAGGCACAACGCACTATTCAAACGCTCGAGGATATGCTACAGGCCTGTGTGTTGGACTTTGGAGGTAGCTGGGATGAGCATTAACTGCTGATTGAGTTTGCTTATAACAATAGTTACCACTCTTCTATCCAGATGGTTCCCTTTGAGGCATTGTATGGGAGAAAGTGTAGATCACCAGTTGGCTGGTTTGAAGTAGGAGAGTCAGCGCTAATTGGGCCAGATATTATTCATCAATCAGAGGAGAAGGTAAAGCTTATCAGAGAACGCCTACTGACCACTTAGAGCCGCCAGAAATCGTATGTTGATGTGCGACGCAGAAACCTGGAATTTAATGTTAATGATTGGGTATTTTTAAAAGTATCTCCAATGAAAGGGGTGATGAGATTCGGCAATAATGGTAATCTCAATATGAGATTCGTTGGGCCTTATCAGATTCGGGGGAGAATAGGCCAAGTGGCATACGAGTTAAACTTGACTCCAGAATTAGAGTCCATTCATCCAGTTTTCCACATATCTATGCTAAGAAAGTACATAGGAGACCCCTCCAGAGTTGTTCCAGTTCAGGATGTCCAGGTTACGGAAGAGCTAGCTTATGAAGAGGTTCCAGTAGCCATACTAGACAGGCAGATTCGCAGGCTGAGAACTAAAGATATTGCTTCTGTCAAAGTATTATGGCATAAGAAGAACCGAGAGGAGATGACTTGGGAAGCAGAGGAAGATATGAAAGTCAGATATCCTTAATTGTTCTAGACTTAATCAGTTAAAGGTACGTTAGTATTGTTGTCTTATGAATTGCCTTATATTATTTAAATAAATGAAATAACTGGGTTATGTAATGAATACTAGTGTTGTGTGGAGTACCTGTATTGGACTTTTCTGCATTTTAGGATTGTTTAGATAGAACTTATTACAGGGGAGACTCTGCCAAAATTTTTCTAAACTAAGTCAAATGAGTAAAAAATTTTGCAAGTAGAAGTTTACATTCGAGGACGAATGTTCTTAAGGGGGGGGGGGACGTTACACCCCGTAAATTCTTGACATGTAGATGAACTATTCGCATGTTGGTTAAGAGTTTTAAAATGCCATACGTGCGAGAAAAGGGCCCAGGGAGAGACTGGACAAGCGCCAAGTCAGCGTGTCGCAAGGCAAATGCGACTTATAAATCACATTCGACCAATGCGACTTAAAGGACCCAACCATATAAGACCCCACTTCATTTTTTTGTGAGGAAATTCTCATAAATTTCTAGAGAATAAAAGAGGGGATGAAGGAAAACAGAGGGCACGAGAGTTTTGAAGGAATTTCCTTCCAATTACGCCATTATACGCGGTCCAAACTCGGTATAACCTTGGGTAGTGAGGTGTTAAGCAGCGAGGAGCATTTCTACGGGTTTAGTTTCATGAAATTCGGCCGGCGAACTGTCGTGATACTGAGCTAAGGTAAGTGGAATTGCTCCAAACTAGAGTCAATATACTCCTAGCCCTAAAATGAGTATTTCTCCTTTATGGACTTCCTAGAAATAGCGAGTTTTCGGCCGTTTTTTGATAAGTCAAAGTTTAGGCTATATATATATTAAAAGTGATGTTTTCTTCTAGGATATTGTTTCCTAATTGTTATAAATATGAATGTAGTTGGAAGAAATAGCGGAGTATTGACCAAATTATGCCAGTTAGCTGGGAAATCAGAAACTGAGGTATGTAAAGCCAGTTTCTTCGGCAAGTTAGTAATTCTAGCTGAGTAAAATAGAGTAAATTCCAGAAGAGAATTCCAGGAGTCGAGTATTGAGCTTAGTACGAAATCAGTAAGTCTGTTTTGTGTTGTTATGCCATGTTCAGAATAAAAGTCAGTAAATCAGTGCCAGATGGCGAGATATTATTCTAGACCCAGTATAGCCCAGTATAAGATTTAGTACTTTTCAATACAAGATTCAGAGTAGAGAACCAGAGTATATATATTAGTATTATCAGGATCAGTATGTTTTTGTACGAATTTCAGTACAGAACGTTAAAGTATGTTGTTATCATTCTCAGCTTCAGTTTATATGCTATTTGTGATTATTATTGTTTGTAGAGACTTGATTATTGTATGTGGGCACCTTTAGAGCTTCCTTGCCGCCCTAGGGTTAATAGTTGTGTCGACTCGCCCGCCAAAGGGTGAGGACACGTCACTACAAGGACTGGCATGCCGTCCGCAGTACGATGAAGATGGGATGCAGCATTCCCTATAGCAGGCTGATTAGCATTATAGTATACCCTGTCGAGCGCTTGCGCCCAAGGCACAGATTACAGATAAAGATACAGATATCAGATATAGTTACAGGAGTCCTCTGGACTCAGATACAGTTATAGTCAGGGGCCTAGAGAGCCCAAGCTACATAACCAGGGGGTCAGTAAAGGTGCTCGTAGTTATTAAGAGAGTGGAGTGACTTTATTTTTGGATGGTTTGACCCGGGTAGGGGTATATAGATTGCGTGTTGGTTGGCACCTTCCGGCTTATGGGGGCTGGTATAGGTCCTTGTATACTATATATATATATATATATATATATATATGTATGTTATTTATTAGATTAATAAATAGCAGGACGCCATAGCAACAAGTATGACTTTCACCTGCTTTTCAGTACAGATATGCTCATTTCAGATTTCGCCATCCCTGACAGTCTTAGCTATTTTCTGCTATTCAAAACTATCAGTACTATTGCTTATCTTCAGTTATGTTCAATATTTTCTTTGCATACTCAGTACCAATGGTACTGACGCCCGTTTGGGGCACTTCATTACTTGCCTGCAAGTACTCATAGACGAGGAGCCAATCCCTCGTGATTCCAACCAGCACATAGAGTCATCAGCTCCTGTCATCCGGAGCTAGACAGCTAAAGGTTTATTTCTTTTCTTTTGTTGTACAGTATGGTTCGGCTGGGGCCCTGTCCCGACTATCTTATCAGTATTCTTAGAGGCTTGCAGATTGTGTATTTCCTATGGTTAACTGTATCGATCGTGTGAGGTCGTGTGTATGTTTTAGTTGTTTATGTTGGCCGTGTGGGGCCTTATTCAGTTAATAATTGGTGACGTTGCCGGTCACAGAGTAGTTTAGCTTCTGATTCAGTTCTCAATGAAAATTAGTCAGCATGGTGGCCTTGTCGGCCTGCATAGGTTCCCTTATGTTGATATGGTTCTGGTTAGCTGTTGTGGTTGTAGAGGTGGCTATAGGCCTAGCCGGCCGGGGGCTGTAATTACAGCCGTTATATAGCCCGTTGATTCCATTAATCAGAGTTAGAGCCAGCCAGGCACCAGAAGTGCTCTGGATTAATAGTCTAGCAGCTCAGGTCCTAGTAGGGCACCAGGTGCCAGTCATACTCCCCAAGGAGGGGCGTGACAAACTTGGTATCAGAGCAGGTCGTGTCCCAGGACGTCTGCAAGCTGTGGTAAGTAGAGTCTTGTCTATGAATGTGTTGTGCACCACATTCTATAGGCAGGAGGCTGCAAGGCATAATAGGATGGTTACTCTTTCTTCATATTCAGTCATGCCATAGAGCAGTACAGTATAGGGTTGAGTCCCTAAAACTTATCGTACTCTTTGTTTACAGAATAAAATAGCATTCCAGGGACACCCTGCCACAGGAAAAAGACTGGATACCGCAGAAGGAGAAGGCACCAGCAGGATGCCTCAGCTTCATCTAGAATCAGCCCGATCTGAGGGTAATACAGAGGCATCATCACAGCCTTCTCAGCAGTCCCCACCTCAACAGGAGCCATCTGGAATGACACCGCCTCCGATAGTTCCTGTACCCACACCATCCGATTAGGAAATTCGAAGTGCAGTAGTTATGTTGGCACAAATGATGGCTACTCAACGCTAGTCAGTGCCACCTGTAACAACAGAGTCATCTGGTGGGTCTGGCAGTTCGAGGGTCCGAGAATTCTTAGCACTAGGTCCCCCGCAGTTCACAGGGTCGGATCAGGCAGAGGACCCCTAGGACTTCCTGGATCAGATGCAGAGAATCTCCTAAGTCATGCATGTGACATCTATAGAGTCGGTTTAGTTAGCAGTATTCTGGCTGCGGGATATTGATGTGTTGTGGTACGAAAGTTGGGAAAGGTCTCGAGGGAGAGATGTTGCCCCTCCGACCTAATCCATCTTTTCAGAGGCCTTCCTAGATCGTTATCTGCCATGGGAAATTCGACAGGCCCGGATGGACCAGTTTTTGCATTTGGAGAAGGGGGCGAGGAGTGTACAGGAATACGCCCTACAGTTCGATTCCTTGGCCCGCTATGCTCCATCTTTTGTGGAAACCAAGCCATCTAGAGTCCACCAGTTTATCATGGGTCTGAACCCAGAATACATTGAGGCATGCATGACAGCTACACTACGAGAAGATATGGACATTGCTCGGGTGCAGGCCTTTGCCCATACTATTGAGGGCCTTAGATAGTGGCAACAGGACAATAGACGTATAAATTAGGAACAACATCGCAGGGATAGATCAGATGAAATACAGAGGGAGATTCAGAGAGGACCCAGGCCACAATTGTCAGACAGGCCACCTAGACCCCCACCTCCATCACAGTAGCAGAGGGGTATATTCATTCGCCAAGGACAGTCAGGGTCCGGCGGCAGTTCTCCAACGGTAGATTCACCTTTGCAAAGGAGGGCAGAGCAGAGCTAGTACACACCCCCACCTTGCCCTATTTGCAGCCGACCCCACACTGGAGCTTACAGATATGGCTTCACAGGGTGTTATAGATGCGGGCAGGAGGGTCACATGATGAGAGACTATCCAGCCAGGGATCAGGGTAGCCGAGAAAATCAGGACAGGGTGTCAGTTGGGCCGTGGCTCCAGCAGCCTCGGCAGGGCATAGGCCTTCAGTCCCAACAGGGAGAGGCCGAGGTAGATCAGGGGCCTCTAGTTCAGGTACGGGCCCAAGCCATACCTATGCATTACCAGGGAGGCAGGACATAGAGGCATCTCTAGATGTGGTAACAGGTATGATTACCATTTGTTCACACCCTACTTATGTATTGATTGATCCAGGGTCTACTCTATCCTACGTTACCCCATTTGTGGCTCAAAAGTTTAGTGTTGCACCAGAATTGCTTCAGCAGCGTTTTTCAGTATCTACACCCGTCCGTGACTCCATTATTGCCAGAAGGGTTTATCGAGGGTGTACAGTAGAGGTTGCTAATCGTCAGACCACAGTAGATTTGGTAGAATTAAAGATGATTGATTTCGATGCAATTATGGGTATGGATTGGTTGGTGCCATGCTATGACAACGTAGAATGTTGGACCAAGACGGTTTGATTCCACTTTCCAGGGGAGGCAGTACGAGAGTGGAAGGGAAGTACAGCTACGCCAAAAGGTAGGTTTATTTCCTACCTTCAGGCGAGGAAGTTAATAGCTAAGGGATGCATTTACCACCTAGTCATAGTCCAGGATGTTTGGGTAGAGCCTCCAACTCTCCAGTCTGTTCCAGTGGTTAATGAATTCCCTGACGTATTTCCAAATGGGCTACCTGGTATTCCCCCAGAAAGAGAAACAGATTTTGCAATTGATTTACTAACAGGAACTCAGCCCATATCAATCCCTCTGTATCGTATGGCTCCTGCTAAACTCTGAGAATTAAAGGAGCAGCTGAAAGATCTGTTAGATAAGGGCTTTATCAGGCCATGTAATTCACCTTGGGGTGCGCCAATACTATTTGTGAGAAAGAAGGATGGCTCACTCCACATGTGTATAGATTACAAGCAGTTGGATAAGGTTACAGTCAAGAATAAGTATCCGCTTTCCAGAATAGATGATTTGTTTGATCAGTTATAGGGGGCCAGATATTTCTCCAAGATTGATTTGATGTCTGGATATCATCAGGTTTGAGTTCATGAAAAGGACATTCCAAAGTCTGCTTTCAGGACCAGATACGGCCACTTGGAATTCCTAGTTATGTCTTTTGGGCTGACGAATGCTCCCGCAGTATTCAAGGACCTGATGAATAGCATCTTCAGACCATACCTAGACCTGTTCGTGATAGTGTTCATTGACGATATTCTGGTGTATTCTCGCTCAGAGGTAGACCACCAGGATCATTTACGGACAGTTCTTCAGATTCTCAGGGACCGTCAACTGTATGCCATGTTCTCCAAATGTGAATTCTGGCTGAACTCAGTAGCTTTCTTGGGTCATATTGTGTCGGATGATGGTATACAGGTAGACACGCAGAAAATAGAAGCAGTAAAAACATGGACCAGACCTACCACTCCAACTGAAGTCCGCAGTTTTATGGGATTAGCAGGGTACTATAGAAGATTTGTTGAAGGATTCTCCACCATAGCGGCACCTCTGACTAAGCTGATGCAGAAAGCAGTAAAGTTTCAGTGGATAGAGGCATGTGAGCAGAGTTTCCAAGAATTGAAAGATAGATTAACCTCCGCCCCAGTGTTAGAATTGCCAGAAGGTACGGAGGGTTATGCAGTGTATTTCGACGCTTCGGGTGTTGGGTTAGGATGCTTGTTGATGCAGCATGGTAAAGTAATTGCTTATGTTTCCAGACAACTGAGGAAACATGAAAAGAATTATCCTACCCATGACATGGAACTGGCCACGATAATCCATGCCCTAAAGATATGGAGACATTACTTGTATGGAATCCATGTGGATATTTTCGCTGACCATAAGAGACTACAGTATATATTTACTCAAAGGGAGTTGAATTTGTGGTAGTATTGCTGGTTGGCGTTATTGAAAGATTATGATGTGAACATTCTGTATCATCCGGGGAGGGCCAACGTAGTAGCAGATGCCCTCAGCCACAAATCTGTGGGGAGTTTGGCGTACTTGCAGCCCGAGCAGCGGGAGTTGGCCAGAGAAATACACCAATTATCTAGTTTAGCCATTCGTGTAGCAGAAATAGAGGACAACAGAGCATTAATTCAGAACACTGCAGTTTCGTCATTAGTTATGGAGGTAAAGGAACGACAGTATGAAGATCCTGACCTGGTTCAGCTTAAAGACGGAGTTCAGCAAGGGAAAGCGCCAGATTTTCAGGTAACTGAGGATGAAGTGTTGCGATGTAAAGGCCGCCTTTGTGTTCCAAATGTTTCAGGGCTTCGCCGGCAGATTATGAGTGAGGTACATTACGCCCACTATTCTCTCCACCCAGGCGCGATGAAAATGTACCACGATATCAAAGAAATCTATTAGTGGCCAGGTATGAAGAGGGAAATAGAAGAATTTGTAGCCCAGTGTCCTAACTGCTAGCAAGTAAAAAGAGGAACACCAGAAACTAGGCGGATTGACTCAGGACATAGTAGTGCCTCTTTGGAAGTGGGAAGTGTTAAACATGGACTTTGTAGCAGGATTACCCCGTACCAGGCATAGACATGACTCAATTTGGGTAATTGTTGATAGACTAACAAAATCAGCCCATTTCCTGCCAGTAAAAGCTACTTTCTCTACCGAAGATTACGCCAAATTGTATATCAGAGAAATAGTCAGATTACACGGTGTTCCAGTATCTATTATCTCTGACAGAGGAGCACAATTTATAGCTAGATTTTGGCAGTCGTTTCAGAGAGGTCTGGGGACGCAGTTTAACTTGAGCACAGCATTCCACCCTCAGACAGATGGACAGGCAGAATGCACTATTCAGATGCTCGAGGATATGCTACGGGCTTATGTGTTAGACTTTGAAGGTAGCTGGGATATGCATTTACCGCTGATTGAGTTTTCTTATAACAATAGTTACCACTCAGCTATCTAGATGTCGCCCATTGAGGCATTGTATGGGCGAAAATGTAGATTGTCGATTGGCTAGTTTGAAGTAGGAGAGTCAGCGCTGATTGGGCCAGATATTATTCATCAGTCAGAGGAGAAGGTAAATCTTATCAGAGAATGCCTACTGACTGCTCAGAGCCGCCAGAAATCGTATGCTGATGTGCGACGCAGAAACCTGGAATTTAATGTGAATGACTGGGTTTTTTTGAAAGTATCACCAATGAAAGGGGTGATGAGTTTCTGCAATAAAGGTAAGCTCAGTACGAGATTCGTTGGGCGTTATCAGATTCAGCGGAGAATAGGCCAAGTGGCATACGAGTTAAACTTGCCTCCAGAATTAGAGTCTGTTCATCCAGTTTTCCACATATCTATGCTAAGAAAGTACATAGGAGACCCATCCAGAGTTGTTCCAGTTCAGGATGTCCAGGTTATGGAAGATCTAGCTTATGAAGAGGTTCCAGTAGCCATACTAGATAGGCATATTCGCAGGCTGAGAACTAAAGATATTGCTGCTGTCAAAGTATTAAGGCGTAACAGGAACCGAGAGGAGATGACTTGCGAAGAAGAGGAAGATATGAAAGTCAGATATCCTCAACTGTTCCAGACTTAATCAGTTAAAGGTACGTTAGTATTGTTGTCTTATGAATTACCTTATATTATGTAAATAAATGAAATAGCTGGGTTATGTAATGAATACTAGTGTTGTGTGGAGTACCTGTATTGGACTTTTCTGCGTTTCAGGATTTTTGAGATAATCCATATTATAGGGAAGACTCTGCCAATATTTTTCTAAACTAAGTCAAATGAGTTAAAATTTTTGCAAGTAGAAGTTTACATTCGAGGACGAATGTTATTAAGGGGGGGAGGATGTTATACCCCGTAAATTCTTGACATGTCGATGGCCTATTCGCATGTTGGTTAATAGTTTTAGAATTCACGTGCGAGAAAAGGGCCCGGGGAGAGATCGTACAAGCGCCAAGTCGGTGCATCACAAGGCAAATGCGACTTATAAATCGCATTCGATGAATGCGACTTAAAGGTCCCAACCATATAAGCCCCCACTTCATTTTTTTAGGAAATTCTAATAAATTTCCAGAGAATAACAGAGGGGACGAATGAGAACAGAGGGCACGAGAGTTTTGAAGGAATTTCCTTGCGATTACGCCATTATACGCGGTCCAAACTCGGTATAACCTTGGGTAGTGAGGTATTAAGAAGCGAGGAGCATTCCTAAGGGTTTAGTTTCGCAAAATTCGGCCGGTGAACCGTCGTGCTACATAGCTAAGGTAAGTGAAATTGCTCCAAATTAGAGTCAATATACTCCTAGCCCTAAAATGAGTATTTCTCCCTTCTGGACTTCCGAGAAATAGCGAGTTTTCGACCGTATTTTGCTAAGTCAAAGTTTGGGATATATATATATATATTAAAAGTGATGTTTTCTTCCAGGATATTGTTGAATTTAGTCCTAATTGTTATAAATATGAATGTTAGTTGGAAGAAATAGTGGAGTATTGACCGAATTACGCCAGTTAGCCGGGAAATCAGAAACTGAGGTATGTAAAGCCAGTTTCTTCGGCAAGTTAGTAATTCTAGCCTAGTAAAATAGAGTAAATTCCATAAGAGAATTCCAGGAGTCGAGTATTGAGCTTAGTATTAATTCAATAAATCTGTTTTGTGTTGTTATGCCATGTTGAGAATAAAAGTCAGTAAATCGGTGCCAGATGGCGAGATATTATTCTAGATCCAGTATAGCCCAGTATCAAATTTACTACTTTTCAATACAAGATTCAAAGCAGAGAACTAGAGTATAAATATTAGTATTATCATGATCAGTATATTTTCATATGAATTTCAGTACAGAATGTTGAAGTATGTTGTTATCATTCTCAGCTTCAGTTTATATGCTATTTGTGATTATTGGTGTTTGTAGAGACTTGATTGTTGTATGTGGGCACCCTTAGAGCTTCCTTACTGCCCCAGGGTTAATAGCTTTGTCGACTCACCCGCCAGAGGGTGAGCATACGTCACTCCAAGGACTGGCATGTTGTCCGCAGTAGGACGAAGATGGGATGCAACATTCCCCATAGCAGACTGGTCAGCATTACAGTATACCCTATCAAGCGCTTGCGCCCAGGGCACAAATTACAGATACAGATACAGATATCAGATACAGTTATAGGAGTCCTCCGGACTTAGATACAGTTATAGTTAGGGGCCCAGAGAGCCCAAGCTGCATAGCCAGGGGGCCAGTAAAGGTGCTCATAGTTATTAGGCGAGTGGAGTGACTTAATTTTTGGATGGTTTGACCTGGTTAGGGGTATATAGATTGCGTGTTGGTTGGCACCTTCCGGCTTATGGGGGCTGGTATAGGTCCTTGTATGCTATATATGTATATATATATGTTATTTATTAGATTAATAAATAGGAGGACGCCGCAGCAACAGGTATGACTTTCACCTACTTTTCAGTACGGATAAGCTCATTTCAGATTTGGCCATCCCTAATAGTCTTAGCTATTTTCTGCTATTTAGAACTATTAGTACTATTGCTTATCTTCAGTTATGTTTAGTTTTTTCTTTGCATACTCAGTACCAGTGGTACTAACGTCCGTTTGGGGTGCTGCATTACTTGCTTGCAGGTACTGATTGACGAGGAGCCGATACCTCATGAATCCAGATAGCACATAGAGTCATCAGCTCCTGTCATCCAGATCTAGACAGCTAAAGGTTTATTTCTTTTCTTTTGTTGTACAGTATGGGTAGGTCGGGGCCCTGTCCCGACCATCTTATCAGTATTCTTATTCTTAGAGGCTTGCAGATTGTGTATTCCCTATGGTTAGCTGTATCGGTCGTGTGAGGCCGTGTGTATGTTTTAGTTGTTTATGTTGGCCGTTTGGGTCCTTATTCAGTTAATAATTGGTGACGTTGTCGGTCACAGAGTAGTTTAGCTTCTGATTCAGTTTCTCAGTGAAAATTAGTCAGCATGGTGGCCTTGTAGGCCCGCATAGGTTCCCTTATGTTTATATGGTTCTGGTTAGCTGTTGTGGTTGTATAGGTGGCTATAGGCCTAGCTGACCGGGGGCTGTAATTACAGCCGTTATATAGCCCGTTGATTCCATGGAAAAGAGTTAGAGTCAGTCAGGCACCAGAAGTGCTTAGGCTCAGCAGTCTAGCAGTTCAGGTGCTAGTAGGGCACCAGGTGCTAGTCAGACCCCCCAAGGCGGGGTGTGATAGGTGGATTGAGCATGGGTTAAATTGATTTATTGATATCCCTAGACCTGGGGGAAATCTGAGTACCCAAAACTATGAAAAGAGAACCCTTGTAAACTGAAAAAGAAATTTGACTAAGGCTTGAAAGTGATATGAAGCACAGTACGGATCTTAGTTTGTCACTACGAGTCGTCTGAGCAGTCGTGCCACAGCATTCAACAAAGTTTCATAAAAACGTCCCTCGTACGACTCTTGGAATTGACCTACGGGTCGTACCACGAGTCATGGAAAAATCCAGAAAATAATAAGGTTGGGGCTCCATTAGACGACTCAAGGTACGGATTGTACCTTCATGGTACGAGTCATACTTGTTAGTTTAATAAACAAACAGAGTTTCTGGGACTTCTTACGAGTCGTACCTTCATGGTACGACCCGTACTATTGACCCATGATAAGAATCTAAAACTTTCTTATCTAATTCTTATTTTCAAAAAATGGAGTACTAATCTTTTTCTACAGGTACAATGACACAGAAGCGAAAGGCATCCAAAGAAACAACTCAGAGAACATTAATTGATGAAATATTTGAGTCTGAGGTTGGACAAGAAGGCAATTCCCCTAGTGGTTCACTTGAGGACTACCAGATAGAAACCTCTGACACTGATGGAACCAGATGTAATACCCCGAAAGTGCTTGAGAATAGACCCGGGAGTTTAAATCTGAAATTTGCAAAAATTGGGAAAACAATTGCTCAGACGAGTGGAATAACGACTCGTGGTTTCAAACCACGAGCTGTTGTTAGTAGTCGTGGGTTCAGGTGTTCGGGTGGTAGTGGAAGTAACAATTGATAAAATGACCCATTGTAAGAAATAATGAGTCATCTTTAGTGGTCGTGGTAATAGGTGGACTTTAATAGTTGGGAAGTGTAACGGGTCATCCAATGACCCGTCGTGGCATGTAATGACCCGTCGTGAGGAGTCATGGTAAGGGAACCAAAATCTCTAGTAGACTTAATAGATGGATGCCACGATCCGTTGGAGCCCTCAACAGGTCGTGGTGAGGGTCGTCGTGGGGAAGTTCAGAAGGTTCAGGAGGACAAACAATGGCCAATGTAACGATCCGTTGTCTCAGAGGACGAGTCATCCTATCTGCCCGTTATTCAGATCTGAAGGCAAGTCTCAGCTGTGCGTAGCACCGATGGATACCACGGGTCATGGTATCCTCCAACAACCCATGGAGTCGTTCATTGTTTGGCCCAGTGAGCAAATTTTCTGCATAATCAGTAAGGGTATTTCCATTATTCCTAAGTTTTAGGGGCCTATACTACGTCGTTTAAGGCTCGTTGGGGAGGATTTTAGTAGGGAAAAATCTATTCTTAGTGTATTCTTCCTATGCATGCAAGTTTGAAGGTTTGAAGTGGAGAGTCAAGGACAAATTTAAAGCTTGGGTAGATTCTAAATTGTTTTCAATACAAAATTGTTTTCCAAAAATCTTGAATCTAAAATGCCCATGGATGAGAAGTTCATGAAAGTAGTGAATGATGATGAATGCATGATGACGTTGAGATTTAATGATGAAAAACATGTTTCTAAAGCTACCCGTGATTATGATGTTGTTTTCAAATTGAAATGAGTAGATCCTAGTAAGATAAAGCTTTGGGAAATGCTCACGTATTGATCCCGACATGAGCCTACCACATTGTTTGAAGTGAAGTTTCCCAATTTTTCATAAATTCTAGCTTGTGATATGTTGAGATAAATATTTCTACATGTATCTTACCACATGATTTGGAGTAGATGCTCCCACCTATGACTAAGCTTGTGATGTGTTTCAAAATAAAGCCTCCCATATACATTAATTCATTATTGAGATGTATGTCATTATGAGCTTTATCAATAGACAATGCTGAGCTTCATTTTCATATGATGTCTAGTCTATGCATGATTAATTTGAGCTTCATTATATACGATGTAGAGCATTGCATGTTTTTAGGAGTAGAGTCTAGCACTGAGTGGGCTAAGGGTCGACTACCCTATGCCCTAGAACTACGCACCAACGTAGGTTGATACTATTATATTATTGGGACCTCCCTTGTGATATATCCCCGGCCCTATTGTCTCTTCCGCTTGATATCGATATCATGGTATTTTCCATCGCCCTGGCAAGGTTATTGACGACTCTACCCACTTGAGTGTGATAGTTGGGACCATGTAAGCTCTATCGTGGTATGTCAGTTAAGTGACGAGTCTCCCACTGTCTATATCATTCAGATATGCATATTCATTACTCATGATGACTACCTTATGCATGCATGTTCTAAAAGTAAGGTTTGAGTCATTGTTTAGTTTTTGATATAAATGTTACATTTCATCTTTGAGTCATTCGAAGATGTTATAAAGTTATGCATGGTCATGTTATGACAAGATTGCGATTTCAGAATAGATGCATGTAACCCATAAACTTACATTTGAAAGCTTATTATATGTTATGAAATGTTTTAAATGATTTACTTTGCTAGAGAGGTTTTACTTACCTTGCATACTCAGTACACTTCACGTACTGACTATATACTTCCTATGTTGCATCATTTCATGATGCAGGATCCGGTTCTCAGGTTTAGCCCCGCTGATAGTCTCTTATCAAAGTTAGAGCCTGCTTGATTGGTGAGTCCTCATCTTTCAAGGACTATTCTTTCAGCTTCATGTCGTATTTCAGTTTCAGGTTTTATGGAGTTAGTTAGGGTCTTGTCCCATCAACTCTTCTAGACTAGAGGCTTTCAGAATTATGTATGTCTAGCTTCAAGTATTATTCTGATGTGCCGTTGTATGAGACTTTCGCTGAGTTTATAATTATGCTTTCTTCATGTTTATTTAAATGAGTTAGTTGAATGCTTATGCCACGGGTCGACTTGGGGTCTCTTAGGGTGCCTTGTCCCGTGTCTATGATCCGGGTCTACGCTCAGGTCGTGACACAAAACCACTAGGGAAAAAGCAAAGGCCCAAGACAAAGCAACCACTTCCACATCTACTCAAGCTCCCCAGTCTGAGGAGGGAGCTAGAGAAGAACATCAAGAGTCGAGAAACAACTCAAATGCTGAAGAAAGGACAGGAGTGGCCCAAACTGGAGAAAAAAGTGGCAATGAAGAATCAGAGGAGGCGGCTCCTAATGTTGCAAAGGAATAGACCCAACCTAGAGAAAACCACACGGTCCGGTGGAGAGTGCCGGGAGCTAGAGAGATCTATGAGCAGGGCATCTCTCTCACTGCCAAAAACAAGCCAAGGAAGAGCATCCAAGAAGAGCCGCGGATCCTCAGTAACTCACTTAACAAGGTTGAGGAGATGAAGCGGATTTAGTTTCTATGGTTTCAAGTGGATGGACAAGACCCCGCTCAGTATACAACAGAAATGGTTCGAGAGTTCTACGCCAACTATTTGGCCACCATGGAGATAAAGGCAAAGGAGGGCCAGAAGATAAAAGACCAACCCCGTCTGGAGAGTGTCATGGTTCGAGGTTGAGAGGTTGATATATCTAAGCGGACCATCTCTTGAATTTTGTATGAACCTTAGTTCCTGCCTACAATAATGATGCCATAATATGACTATAGGGTGGAGGCAATGAAGCAGATTAGGCGGCTGGGTTTGGAGGAGCGGCAGAGGCAGCTGAAATAGCTAGAAGAGGTGATTATTGAGAACAAGGAAGAAGCTAAGTGGGCTATTGGTGGAAAGCAGGTGACAAAGAACTCGCTCAATTTCATAGCAAAAGCTTGCTAGACACTAGTACACCATCTGGTAGCACTCACAGTCAATGACAACACATTAAGTGTTGATAGGGCAACTTTGGTGGCATGCCTCATGTCTCGTTACCCCATCAATATTTTGAGGATCATAGCAGATGAGATATGAGAGCGGGCGGTGGGAGTGAGCACTACTGCCCCATTCCCAAGTCTTGTATGCAGAATATGCACAGAGACAGGGGTGCCAGTACGACAGGGCGAGGAGCGACTGATTGGAGGCTAGAGAATTGCAGACATAGGCCTTATTTTGGATGAGATGAACACGATAAGTAGAAATAAGATTCCCACGCAATTCCAGTAGTCCAGCCAGCAGGGGATGCACAGGTGAATGTCCCTATTACACAGGAGCAAAGTGAGACATCGGCTACAGACGCCGATCATTCAGAGTCATCTCCTAGCACCTCAGCTGCACCACTACCTAGCCTATAGACTTAGACACTAGCAGGGTATGTTTTGGTGCCACTGGGTTTCCTCCAAAATCTAGCTAGATGGTTGACCTTGGCGGAGCGAAAGATTCTGGCCATGATGGAAAATCTAAAGCCATGGGTCAGGTCAGAGATAGAGGCAACAACTCATGCTCTACATGCTCACCCAGATGGATTTGAGAGCCGATTCAATTACGGATGGCTGAGCAGATAGACACCAGCAGTCTCCGTGCGGAGTTGGGGGTTCTAAGGAGCCAAGTAGTTGAGTTTTCATCACGACAACCAACAGTTATAGCAGCCCCCACTCTTCCGAACCTAGATGGCGAGCCTGATGAGGAGATTGATTTGGCGGCATATTGGGACCTGAGGCAGCTGCTGGTGATAAGGGGAAGAAAAGAGTTGTTGAGAATGCTGGAGAGGAGAGCCCGAGAAAGAGAAGGAAGAAAGAGATAAAAGAGTGCAAGAAGGCCAGAGCAGAGAGCCTGCGGACTCATGAAACACATTTGTCTGAGCTGCAGGAGCGAGCTAGAGGAGCAGGTAGCTCCACCATGCCTCAGGCCGAGCTTGCCAGTGGCTGTGACCCTTCCGGTGAGCCACATTCTGCGCAGATTGTTATAGAGGCCATCAAAGAGTCCACGACTACTGAGGCGGGGGGGGGGGGCACTCCTCCTATTGACACATCATTGAGCACGCCAGCCACCGCTAGCGCCACGATTGCAGCGGAGGTACTGCCTCCACAAGATGACAGGAGCGCCTAAAGTGCCACAAGTATGTTCTCTTCCCTATGTTCTTATAGTTCATGCTTCGGGGACGAAGTTAAATTTTCAAAAAAGGGGAGGGGGTATATTTGTTATTTTTGGGATCTTTGATATGTTTGAGGGTTTTTCCTGTCGTGTTTCTTTTTCCTCGGGTATGCTATATAGTAGAACCGACATGTGTAGGATTTCTATTTTTAGTTTGTGATTTTTGTTTAATTAGGAAATAACTTAGGAGTACTCAACTTATAAAAATGCACTAGTTTTGGTTTTTGAAAAAAATTGACCCTGTTTAAATTTTTTGATGCATTAGCTATGTATTTGTGACAGCATGCATGATTTCTATGGATCTTTTGATGTCATTTAGTTTTTTAACATGAGTAGTCTTGTTAAGCCATGTATATACCAGGCAGGTAAGGTGAAAATAGTTCATGTACCATGAGTGAGTGAGGTATAGTACTCAGTTCGGTATTCTATTGAAGATCTAGAACTTGTCTGGTTGATCTTTGCATAGGCCAAGGATGATTGGTTAGGATATGATCATAGGACATTTTTATTTATCTCACTATTAGCCTATATGACTCTACCAAAATTACATGAATCCTTTGATCCCAAGTTTGAGCCTTAACAGACCATTTTTCTTTGATTTACCGATTAACCTTACCCATTTATTTATAATGAACTTGTTTTGGCCCTGGTCCTTCCTTGGATATTGTTAACATAAACATAGGCAAAATGCTTAGATTGAGGGTGGCTAGAGTAGGGGTACGTAAATGGTGGGAACGAGAAAAAGGAAAAGAAAGAGAAAAAGGGTGAAAGTGAGGTGTGGTGAGGTGAAAAGAAAAAAGATGAAAAATATTGAGAATCTTGAAAAAGAAATTTCGAAAGAAAATCAAAATTTTGAAAAAAGTTGAAAATACACCACACCCATGTAAATGTATATACGAGAGGTGAAAAGGGAAGAAAATGGGAATGAAAGAATAAAGGGTGAAATAGGTGAATGGTGTAGCCAATGTATGTAGTGCCAAGGAAGGGATAGTCACTTATAAAATCTTTCATCTTTATCATGGCTATCCCTAAGTGTACATTACAAGCTATATTAAGTCCTACAATGATCCTAACCCGATCATCTGATAAACCAAAAAAGAGAAAATAAGGGCAAGCCTATGGTATCTGATACATAATACTTGTAACTTCTTTGTGAGAGTGAGTACCTTACTTGTTTAGTTCCATGCCATGTTTGACACTGTATATATATCAGTGGGGACTTCATTTGTGTGAGGGTACATGGATTATGTTTACTTTTACCATTTGTCAGTGTGAGAAACATTGGTGATGACTTGATTGCCTGTTGATAGCTAGATGATATGTCTTGATCCCTGTTTATTATGTTTTGAGGTCGCTTGTAATACATTAGCTGATATTGGTCCATGGAAAAGGGTCAAAAGAGGTTGTATGGAAAGCGCATGTTTTATTTGATTATTGGTTGTAGTATCTTAAGTTTATTTTCTAGTTGAGCATCATGTTTAGTCTCTTTTTCTTTGCCTGAGGACATGCAAAAGTCTTAAGTTGAGGGTGTTGATGTGTTGTGGATTTACAACACTTTCGACGCTCAAAAATGAGAAAATAGCATGGACTTAGGTATAGTTATATGGATTTAAGGCACTTTTCCTTTGATTACAGGATAAATTGGTGTTGGAGCTAAAGTGTGCAAAAGTTAGCCAGGAAGTGTATAAAATAGGCTCAACTCACAGTTCACAATACGAGCCGTAGGAAGGTCTTACGAGTCATACTGTTAGTCGTGAGAAGTTGCAGAAGGCTAAGGATGAAGAGGTGCATTATATGAGTCTCTGTACGAGTCGTACAAAGATTGTACGAGTCATGGTGAAGAAGCGTAAAAAGATTCAAAAGATTTGCACAAGAGGCTGACTCCTGCTATGGATAAACAATACCAATCATGGAACGAAGGTACGAGTTGTACCATAGCATTCGTGATGGACTTAAAAAGTATTTAAAATTCTCAGAGTCGAGCCACATGAGTATAGTATGACTTATAGGACGTAGGCATGAGTCATACCAGGATCCAACACTTAGCCAAAATTCAGCCAGTCAACAATGTATGAGAGGAAGGTACAGTTCGTAGGACCATGGTACGGATCGTGGCATGGGTCGTGGCACTAGCGGAACCAGATATGGAAATTCACCCTGTTATCCTAGGAAAAGGATTTTTATTTTTGTATAAATACGTTATATATTTTATTTTTCAGAACGTGTGTGTGTGGATGTGAGAGAATAGTTAGAAAACATTGAGAAAGGATAGAATTGAGTTGATTTGACTTGTGATCAACCTTTTCTTGAATTCTTCTTGTTCTTGCTACTTGTTCTTGAAGATTTTGCTGATTTATTAAAAGAAGTGTCTTTCTTGTTCGGGTGTGTTATATGGGTATATAAAACGACACGCAAGTGCACGTGGTCGAACAAGTAGTAAGTGGCTTTAGTAAGCCAAGTATCGATCCCACAGAGACTTGGGTTAAGTGCAATTTGCTCTAGTATACTATATTTTACTTCTAAATATGCTGACAACAACGTAACCAAAAAGTTAATATTTTGTTTTATAAATTTTATACTAAAACTAAGAACAATTATCTACTTTGAATTTGGACTATGAATAAGAGTATGCTGAGGTTAAACAAACATGTAATGAAACCGATTATCATCATAAATTGGTTAATCTTTTCTTCCTGTTGCTAGCCAAGAACATTTGCCAAGAGATTAAAACTCTCGTATTTAATCTCACTTAAGAATCATGAACCATCCGTCTACATTTCTGTGATCAAATGCAATTCATGTTCTAGCCATACAATTCCGGTTCCTAAATTGACTAATACGACTTTCAGGTATATTTCTATCCTGAAGGTTCATCAAAACTCAATTTTCCCAAACCAAGTAAAGAACAATATCCTATTAATTCACAACTTTCCAATTTCGTGCTCTCTCGAGTGAAATCGTACTTTTTAGATGTACATTAATGTAGGCCACACACCAATGCAGTAAGAACAAGAATTAATAGAACAACATGGAAGAAAAAGATGAAGAACCATATAATCAATAATCAAAATTCATCACAAGTGTTCATAACCTCAGCAAGGAAGGGAATTAGCCACTCATTTGTGGATTAATCATCATAAAACGAGTGTTAATCATACAAACAATTGAATTAGAGAAGAAAGAAAGAGAGAAAAAACCCAAAACTTTTCGTCCCTCAACTGCCTGTAACCCACGTCCTTGCTCCACCAAGTCTGAATTATGAAAAATGAACTTAAGTGTTCTATTTATACTAGTGGGAATTTTTCCCGGAATAATGAGCAACGTGTCACGGAGTGCATCGCGGAGCACTGCCTCCGTGACACGCCATGAACGCGGACCCTCACTGGAACTGGGGGTCCGGGAATTCAAGCTCAACGTGGCACGGCGTGCATCGCGGAGCACTGGCTTCGTGCCACGGAGCAAACGCGGACCTTCACTGGAAATTTGGTGAATTTTCACCCTCCAGGCAGAATGCCTCCGCGATGGCAGCGTGACACGGTTCCATCGCGGAGCCCCTTTAAATCATGCTGTCCAATGCCTTTTCCTTGCTCGCATCCAAGTCCAACCCCGATATCGTCCAGCATGTCTTTTAGCTTCTCAAAATCACATTTTACCTGCAAAACAATGTTAATCATGTTGGTTAGTATAAATTCACATTTTATTACCAATTACATGAAAATGTATACATATTGCTAGATAAACAAGGCGAAAATGGTACTTTTGAGTATCACTTGGGCATATAAATCTGCCCAAGATCACTTACCCCATACTTAAATCCTTGTTCGTCCTCGAACAACAAACATACAATTCATGCAATTTACATCCCAACCTCGCTACTATGGTACGAGAATTTAAGCTACGGTCATACCGATCATTCAATATTGCAAATCAAGAAAACATGCATGGTCTTATCAATGCAATGACCTTCAATACATTAAGACTTCCTAGACTTTAAGAATCGACTCTCGATATCGGCAAACTCATGCAAATCAGCTAATCAGCTAATCAAGATATCCGACACGAAAATCAATCTTTCATCAAGCATGTGCCCTCACAACTCAAGAGAATCTTCCCCTTTTTGCTCATGTGACACACAACCATTCAAGCAGGAGCATGTACACACACTTTCACTCTCTCTCCCAAAAGAATTCACATACATCATGTCGTGACCCATAAGCTTGCCCTTAGTGTATTACTCCACTAATATAAAGAAATGTAATGTAAGATCACGTAGGACTTTAATAGGTTGTAATGGAATCTATGGAACTAGTAAATATTGGATTAGCCAATAATAGCCACTAGCATCCTTAAGCGCCTTTTCAACACATTCCCATCAACTCATGGACATTGTTTCTCTCTTTTTCTTTTTTTTCATCATCCCATTCTTGATGATTTACTTTAGTATGGCCCATTTCATTAAGCACACTTGACACAATAACAAAGATTATTCATGCACCTTCATCATCGTTTATTTATAACCAGTGCACCTTTAACCTTTTCTTTTCTTCCCTCACTCTGCTTTTCTTTTTTTCTTTTCACCATTCTCACTCTTTGACACTTTGGGAAAATTATTTTCTCTTCTTAAGCGCTTAAGAGTTTTGTATAGACTTTACAGCTAATGAAAAGAAGGAATTAAGCTCGGTTTACACTTTTTGGACAAAAGAAGGAAATAATAGGCTAAAGGCTCAAAGGGCTGACTAGGGTATACAATCACAGAAAGGGGAAGTATGACAAGAAAAAAAATAGAAACTCTCGGTTAAAACAAAGAAATGCCTACATCCTTTCCTACAATACACCTCCTTCATTTCATTTTGTACACACACCAGGCAAGTTCTAGACACTTCACAATAGCATGGAATATCAATACCTCACTTCACACTTTATGCACTTGCTCGATTCAAGATGTATTCACAGACTCTTCAATCAGCTAATTACAGGAATTCAAACATTAAGCCTCAATCACACCGAATCGAACTCTACAGCCTAGGTATCTTAACATATTTACAAAATTTTCATGCTTTCATAAGAATCACCTTTGCATTTTGAATATCATGTACAACACGCAACCAAACTCTCGCAACCATATAGTAACTACAGGTTCCGGGATGCAATCCACCAAGGAAAAAAAACTGAAAATTAATTGAAAAAAACTACTCCTACCGACTACATTTCCCTTAAGACGGTCGTCATCCATCCATCATAGGGAACGGTCACTAACTATGACTTCGGTTCAATGGGACCATTCTCGGTAAAAGAACCGAAAACAAACGCCGAGAAACCCAAAATTAAAAAGTTGAAAAATTTGCAAAATATCGATCATTTCGATAGGAAAAGAAAAAAATTTATGTACACAATATTTAAAAATAAAAAATTTTTAAAAATATCGATCATTTCGATAAACAAAAAATATTTACAGAATCAGCTGGCAACATTCAACAACACACATTAATTTCACAAATATTTACAAATACAGAATAATTTGAAAATTCACAAACACAGGGAAACACAACATACAAAATAACAGAGGAGAACATACACACAAACAGCCCAGCCCAGCACCTAACTACTCCGACCCCACACTTAACCCGAACACTGTCCCCAGTGTTCACAAAAATTAAATAGCACAAAATCGGGTTGTGGAACTCCCTGATCAATCAAAGTATTCCACTTCTTCGTCGGGAGATGCTGCTTCATCTCCCATGTCCGAGTCGCCTCCGTCGTCATCATCGGACTCCACATCGGAGTCCTCCCGACGAGTCTCCTCATCCGTGGGGACGTCATCGTCTGTGGGCTCTACAAAGGCTGGCCCTACTCGCATAGAGCCCTGGCGTTTTCGCCAAACGGGTAATCTAGCTCGAGCTGCCATAGCTCCTCCTCTGTCGCTGGCCTCCCACCTATCCTGAGCTGGAGCATCTGTATCCCATACATCCGCTCCATGTACTGGTCATCACGAGCGTGTCACTCGCCAAGTGTCAGCACTGGCCCGTGGGTGGTGTCGGGAGCCTTAGTTTTGGTAACATCCAAGGCCCGCCGCTCCAACTGCGGGATATAATCGAGGGCCTCCTCCTCAACATCGAGGCCCCTGAGAAAGGTGGTGAGTAGTCCACCGAAGCCATACCTGTGCCCCTGGTGCAACCGGGCTCTCTTTATGGCGGATATAATAACCACCACGACATTTATCTCCAGCCCTTTCATCAGGGCGTACACCAGGCAAACACGATCTCGGGTTACATCAGTCATATGTACCCCCAGGATGAGGCAAGAGCAGACTATCTTCAGGCAGATTCGGGCTTCCCTATTCATCTCTGAATATGGCAGAGTCTGGTGGTAGCCCCTTTCCTTGTGGCTGCTCCATCTAGCTGTAGATCGGGCCCCACACAGTGTGCATCTGATATCAGCATACGGTGGGGTAATGTTCAACTGTCGGAGGACGTGGGCATCTGTGTCCCGCGCTCCTATGATGGCATTGAGTTGGTGGGGCTCCAGAGTGACTATCTGCCCTCTGATTTTGATGGTGTGGCTTCGGATTGACGGGTTCCAGTTGGCATAGAACTCCCGAACCAAGTGCAGGTTGCATTCTTTGGGCTCCTCAAATATGAAATTGAGTCCCGCTGCCTCGATCCGGTGAACCATCCTTTGGAACTCCTGTGCCAATGGCTCCCGTGCTATATGCTCCTCGGGGAAATATTTGTTCTCTTTGTGCTTGGCGTACCACTTTTTCCCCTTGTCCGTCACCCATCTTGTTCCATATTGGCGGTGCTGGCCGCGTGGAGCTGCTGGTGCTGCTGGGACTGCTATGCCCAGTCTGAGTCGCTTTCTTCCGGTGCCTGAAGTTGATGCACCTTTCCCTTTATCTTGCCGGCTTGCCATTTTACCTGTCAACCTAAGTAAACAACCTCAATGTTAAGCTAAATAAATATTAACTTCGGCTAAGGTCGGGTTACGCTAAGTTACCCCACTCTTAGTCCTTAGCTACAGTTACAACCTACGGCAAGAATAACTTTATTTACCCAAAACAACCAGCTATACAATCATGCTTAGTGCGTTCAAAAGAAAATTCGACGGTATAACTTTTGTGTACTACTCAGACTTCGTACAGCTAATCACAATCACTACCATCGCAAACATTTTAACCATTGCACTTAGCAAAGAAAAACAAAGAAACAAAAATTTATATACATGAACCTATCCAACCAACCAAACTCGAACCAATTTCAACATTTTCCCCCAAACCCGAGAATTCGTCGTCTATTAACATCCTAACAATTTGTACAACGACTCATCTCATTCAACACGTACAACCCGGCATAAAATTCACAATTTCAACACATTTCTAACTTCAAATTCAACAACAAGCCCTAGAATTGAGATTGTCCATCAAATTCGAATAATTTATGCAATCGACAAGTTCAACCAATCATAACGACATTCCGAACAATTATCAATCAACAAATAACTCGAATTCATGCTTAATTTCGACTTAGGGCGATTTAGCTCACCTCCCATGCTTAAAATCAAAGAAAATCGACAAAAACTTGAGAGGGAATCAGAAAACATACCTTGTAGTTGAATAATCGAAGAAAACTCGATAATTTCTTGCCTGAAGTCGTGGCACGTTGATGGGAGAGGGGTTTTGGGACGTTTGGTCGCGGAGGAAATTGAAAATGAGGGGAAAAGGGGAGGTTTCGGGTTAAAAAGGGTAGAAAAACACGAGGGTCACCCGGCAACCCAGTGTGACCCATCGCAATATACAAGGCAATGTGTCACGGAGTGCATCGCGGTGCACTGCCTCCGTGACACGGAGCCATCGCGACAGCATATTGGAAATTTTTAAAATTTCCGGGTTATACCTCAACGTGTCACGGAGGGTAACGCGGAGGTCCTCCTCCGTGACACGGAGCTATCGCCCCAGCTCACTGTTTTCTACATTTTATTAATTTTTTCATACCTCGACTTTTCCTTCACGATTTCGTGCACATTTTCTTCCGTTTGACCTGAAAATCATCTCACTAAACAAAATTGGTTAGAATAATAGGTTTCACCTAACTAAAAATAAAAAATACTAACTAAAATGGAAAATTTTGTAATAAATCAAGAAAAAGAAAAAGAAAAATCTATTTACACTTTACACAATGAAAGAAAAAAAATATTTTCACGGGTTGCCTCCCGTGCAGCGCCTGGTTTACCGTCGCGGCTCGACGTCATTTAAGCTCAATTGTCCGCTAGGGTGATGGACGATTTCTCTCGATCATCGTCCTCCCCCCAGTGGTGCTTACACCTATCCGGTGGTCTTCCCATTAACTCTCGGGAATCCTTCATCTGCTTAGCATTACCATGATCAATCACATTGATCACCGAGAGTTCTTCATGCACCATCGGGAGCTTGGGTGCTTTATACACATCGAACACCTATACCTTGTCATGTGCTCGCATTGTGAGTTGCCCCTCAGCTACGTCGATTAATGCTTTTCCGGTTGCCAAGAAGGGACGTCCCAAAATAAATGGGACTTCCGCGTCTGGTTCAAAATCCAGCACGACAAAATCTACCGGGAAAATTAGGGAGCCAACTTGCACTAGAACATCCTCAACAATGCCATCCGGCCTAGCTAAGGATCGATCCGCCAACTGCAAGATTACGGTTGTGGGTCTAGGACTCCCTAAACCCAAATTTCTGAATACCGAAGATGGCATCAAATTTATACTCGCCCCCAAGTCACACAATCCACGAGCTCGGATGCTCTGCCCAATAGTAAGCTGGATAGTAAAACTTCCAGGGTCTTTTAGCTTTGTGGGCAGTCTATTTTGGATCCGGGAAGTGCACACCTCCGTTAAAGCCACCGTAGCATACTCAGTCAACCGACTTTTGTTGGCCAAGATGTCCTTTATGTACTTGGCATATTTAGGCACTCCCTGCAAGACATCAACAAGAGGTAAATTAACATGTACCTGTTTAAGCACCTCCATGAATTTCTTGAAACACGCCTCCTCTTTGTGTTTCTTGAGTCGTTGAGGGAACGGGGGTGGAGGTCTTTCTGATTCAGCTTCTTTGGTCTTCCCCCTTTCCGAACTTTGCTCCCCCTCAACTTCTGCTGCTCCCGAGTGTTGAGGTGGTCTTTCTGGTTCCACCTCCTTCAGCTGCAAACCACTCCTTGTGGTCACTGCATTTACCTGCTTGGGATTCGGATCCGTGTCGCTTGGCAGTCCTCCTCTAGGCCTTGTATTTTGAGCACTAGCAAATTGCCCAAATTGATACTCAAGAGCCTTGGTAGCTAACTGATTATTTTTCACTTTGGCTGCCAATTTCACATAGTCAGCCTGCAATTGAGCTTGGTTAGCTATCATGGTCTTGAACATCTCCTCAATGCTGTGTGATGGTGGTGGAGGAGGTGCATTGTTATTTCTGAATTGAGATTGGTAGTTCTGTTGCCCTCCTTGGTTCCTTTGCACACCCTGACCCAAACTTTGGCCTTGATGGTTATTGCTACCCCATGAGAAGTTAGGATGATTCCTCCAATTTGAATTGTAGCTACTACCATACTGCTGGTGATTTCTTTGTGCATTACCCACAAATTTTACCGAGTCAGGATTGGCTCCACAGCACTCAGCTGAGTGCTCACTGCTTCAACAAACTTCACACCACATCTGATGGACTGCATTAACTGGAGCTGAAGGCTGGTTCAAAGTCATGTTGCTGAAGTGGTTGTTCAATTGATTTTGCAAGGCAACTATCTGTGCAGCGATAGCTGTAAACCCATCCACTTCCAGCACTCCTGCTGCTTTCCTTGTCCCACCTCGTGATGAATCAGCATTCCATTCTGGATTGCCCTGTGAAATTCGGTTTAGCAAGGTATACAGCTCCTCATAAGTCTTTTCCAGCGCTTGCCCTCCAGCTGCTGAATCTAGCAATATTTTGGTGTGGGGTTCCAAACCCTCAATAAATGTGTGCACCAACACCTCATTGGACTGATGATGATGAGGACAGTCCCGCAACATGGATTTAAATCTCTCCCAGGATTGATATAAATTTTCTCCCTCCCTCTGTTTGAAACTTAGAATTTGACTTCTAAGTCTTGCTGTTTTACCAGAGGGAAAAAACCTTATCAAGAACTTCCGTGCAAGATCATCCCACGTTGAAATAGAATTTGGTGGCTCAGCTTTCAACCACCTCTTGGCTTCTCCAAGTAAGGAGAATGGAAATAAGGTAAGCCGGACATAATCAGGTGACACTCCAGCGGATATGTAAGTGTCACTTATCTCCAAAAAGTTTTGGAGATGCTGTTGTGGGTCTTCATGAGGGAGACCGGTAAATTGCCCGCTTGTGTGCAACAATTGCACCATATTTTGCTTGAGTTCAAATCTCCCTCCCGGCTCTGGTTTGCGGATACTGGATGTAACATTATTGGCATGTGGGATTGCCACCTCGCGAACCGGCCATGCTGCTGCTTCTTCGGGCACTAACACTGCCCTCACAACCGGTGGATTCTGTTGTTGCTCCATAATAGTCTGTCTGAGCAACTGCAGCTTTCTTTGTAGAGCTTCTCTCCGTTTACTGTGAAATATACGTTCTGGCTCTATATAAGATTCCACCAGCTCTTTGTCTCTTGCCATTGTTCACAGCAATTAAGTCTGCAAAATACAGGCTAAGACCATGTTTTCAACACTTAAGGAAATGAAAATACAGTAAATTAACACTTAAAACAAATTCACCAATTGCCAAGTCCCCGGCAACGGCGCCAAAAACTTGTTCGGGTGTGTTATATGGGTATATAAAACGACACGCAAGTGCACGTGGTCGAACAAGTAGTAAGTGGCTTTAGTAAGCCAAGTATCGATCCCACAAAGACTTGGGTTAAGTGCAATTTGCTCTAGTATACTATATTTTACTTCTAAATATGCTGACAACAACGTAACCAAAAAGTTAATATTTTCTTTTATAAATTTTATACTGAAACTAAGAACAATTATCTACTTTGAATTTGGACTATGAATAAGAGCATGCTGAGGTTAAAAGAACATGTAATGAAACCGATTATCATCATAAATTGGTTAATCTTTTCTTCCTGTTGCTAGCCAAGAACATTTGCCAAGAGATTAAAACTCTCGTATTTAACCTCACTAAAGAATCATGAACCATCCGTCTACATTTCTGTGATCAAATGCAATTCATGTTCTAGCCATACAATTTCGGTTCCTAAATTGACTAATACGACTTTCAGGTATATTTCTATCCTGAAGGTTCATCAAAACTCAATTTTCCCAAACCAAGTAAAGAACAATATCCTATTAATTCACAACTTTCCAATTTCGTGCTCTCTCGAGTGAAATCGGACTTTTTAGATGTACATTAATGTAGGCCACACACCAATGCAGTAAGAACAAGAATTAATAGAACAACATGGAAGAAAAAGATGAAAAACCATATAATCAATAATCAAAATTCATCACAAGTGTTCATAACCTCAGCAAGGAAGGGAATTAGCCACTCATTTGTGGATTAATCATCATAAAATGAGTGTTAATCATACAAACAATTGAATTAAAGAAGAAAGAAAGAGAGAAAAAACCCTAAACTTTTCGTCCCTCAACTGCCTGTAACCCACGTCCTTGCTCCACCAAGTATGAATTATGAAAAATAAACTTAAGTGTTCTATTTATACTAGTGGGAATTTTTCCCGGAATAATGAGCAACGTGTCACGGAGTGCATCGCGGAGCACTGCCTCCGTGACACGCCATGAATGCGGACCCTTACTGGAACTGGGGGTCCGGGAATTCAAGCTCAACGTGGCACGGCTTGCATCGCGGAGCACTGGCTCCGTGACACGGAGCAAACGCGGACCTTCACTGGAAATTTGGTGAATTTTCACCCTCCAAGCAGAATGCCTCCGCGATGGCAGTGTGACACGGCTCCATCGCGGAGCCCCTTTAAATCATGCTGTCCAATGCCTTTTCCTTGCTCGCATCCAAGTCCAACTCCGATATCGTCCAACATGTCTTTTAGCTTCTCAAAATCACATTTTACTTGCAAAACAATGCTAATCATGTTGGTTAGTATAAATTCACATTTTATTACCAATTACATGAAAATGTATACACATTGCTAGATAAACAAGGCGAAAATGGTACTTTTGAGTATCACTTGGGCATATAAATCTGCCCAAGATCATTTCTCATTCATAATTGTAAGTATTAATTTATGTTCTTAATCATGAATGCAAATAACAACCTTACAAGTATGAGATGCTAAAACCTCTATAGCTAGGGTTGTGGGAACCATGGTGGATTAACACGCTAGGGTTGCTCAAATAATTCTAAACCAATACTAAATTCTTATATTGTAATCTCTTCATGCATAAACATTTCTTAATGGTGCGCAACATTAGGACCTGCCCAAATTATGTACTTGCTTGTGTAAGAGGTACAGATTAGGAAAAGAGAATTACAAAGGAGCCTTGATCTTGATGATCATTGTATTAACTTGAGTTGTGGTTGCAGGATAGTTAAATCTGAAACTTAGTGATAACGGATAGTTTGAAATTGTTCATGAGACTTGGTCGAGCGATTGAGTATAGTCATTCAATAGGGACTGTTCGGTCATTTGAATGAGCCTTTGTTATCTATTCAATAAGTAAGTATTGATGATGATCACGAGTGTATACCTAAAGTAGTTATGAATCCATGGGGAACAAAAAGCCTAGTTATCCTTAAATATTTATTCAAAACAACTTTTGATAATTGTTTTTATTATTTATTTTCTTTACAATCCCCCAATTTTGAAGTAACCACCTAAGAAAGTTCACTTACCGGTTGTAATCTAGCTCTTCCATATTCCTTGTGGGATCGACCCCAACCTCTAGTTGGGTTCTTTATTGACACCGTCCACTTCATACTTCGGTAGGAGGTATGGTTTGAGCATTATCACTCAACTCCTAAATTTTCAACCAAGTCTCAGCCTTTCCCCACGAGTCACTTAATGACTCGTAGGGTTCCTGACAGGTCACTGGACGACTAGTCCTATGACCTGGTGCAGAAATTCCTGTTTTCTCCATTTCAACTCCCAGTTCTGATCATAGGGCTTTCAGGGTATAAAACCTACCCCGAAGGGGCATTGAGATTGATAACAATATCATAGTAGTTCCCTTATCCCTGGCAAGGCTTTGGATGGCTATGCCCACTCGAGTGTAATAGTCAGGATCACAAAAGCTATATCGTGATAATGTCGGATATATGGCGAGTCTCCAATTGTTCCTCATTATTTCAGTTAGGCATGTTGATCAGTTATGATATTATGTTTTCAACAGGTTTGACCCAATATTCAGTTTATTAGTTTTACATATGAATATCTGTTTTAGCTTTTGGTCATTCGATTAAGTTATGATATTCAATTGTGTTTAATCATGTTTTTAGACATCAGCATGCAAGTCCTTATTTTTAGAATGTTATAATGAAATGATTTGTGATATACATAATATTTTAGTTTTACTTACTCAGTTGTTCTACTTACCTTGTGTACTCAGTACATTCAACGTACTGATTGCATACTCTATATCGTATTGTTTCATGATACAGGCTTAGACGTTCAGACTCAGTCCTGCCACTAGCCAGTTATCAGAATTTAACCCAGAATGCATTGTTGGTGACTCCTCATCTCTCGAGGACCTTCAGTTAGTTGTGTTGATGTCATTTTTAGTTTCAGACTTCTAATGAGCTAGTTGGGGTGTTGTCCTATCAACTTGTTAGTATAGTAGAGGCTTTTCAGACATATATTGTATATTCAGCTTTAGATTCAGTGTTGTGTTATTTTTTTGTTTAGATGTTTTAATATTCTGACTTCGCTATTTCAGAATTCAACATTCTGCTTTGATTATGATGAGCTTTAGTTATCATGCTCATGCAATGGGTCGACTTGGAGCCATTTATGGTTCTAGGTTCTGTGTCACGATCCGGGCTTATGTTCAGACCGTGACAAACTTGGTATCAAAGCATTAGGTGTTCAAGTATCCAATGGTGTTTGAAAGTCGTTTTAAGTAGAGTCTTTTTCATAGGTGTGAAATGCACCACACTTATGATGAAGAGGCTATGAAACGTTTTAGGAAATTTCCCCTTCTTTCATGATCTATGTCATGCGATGAAGTATCTTTCTATCCTTCTAACTCGTGTTTTACGCATTTGTAGAATCATGCCTCCTCACTGAGTTAATGGAAGAAGGAATGGGAATGGAAACGGCCACCAGCATGGCAATGGAGATGGGCACCAACAAGCCCAATCAGCCCTAGAGGATCATGTGCCTGAGCAGGTTGCCCATGCTGAATTTAGGGAAGCTATCCAGATGTTAGCACAGGCATTTATTTCTTAGGTCAATCAGCAGGTGGTGGCTCATGTTCCCTAGAATGGGAATGCAATAACATCAAGAGTTAGGATTTCCTCAAGATAGATCCCCCAGATTTACCCAAGTCTAGAGTGGATGAGGACACACATGAGTTCATCAAGGAGATTCAGAAGATCACTCAAATTATGGGGGTGACAGGAGAGGAGTGTGCAACCTAGCCTCCTATGAGTTGAAGGGGGTAGCTCATATTTGGTACAGATAGTGGAAGGATGGCCGGGGAGTCAGAGTAGGTCCCATTAGTTGGGATGAGTTTCTCACCGCTTTCTTAAACTGATTCTTTCCTTGAGAGACGAGGGAGATCAAGGAAGTAGAGTTCCTGAACCTGAAATGGTGGAACATGATAGTTCAAGAGTATGCTCTAGAGTTCACCCGATTGTCCAAATATTCACTGGAGATGGTGGCCGATAAGAGGGCTCGAGTGAGCAGGTTCGTGAATGGGTTAGTAGACTACTTAGTCAAGGATTGAAGGACCGCTATGCTCTATTAGGACATTGAGTTCTCCTAATTAGTCCTATATGCCCAGCAGGTCGAGGTAGTGCAGATGAGAGAGAGGGAGAGAAAGGAAAAGAAGGTCAGGACTGACTGTTTCTGGCTCAACCAACAGAGTTCTAGTGGTGGACATCGTCAGCAGTCCCACCAGAGATCATCAGCCCCATATCCGTTAGTAGAAATTGTTCCATCCAAATCTAGGTGATTAGAGGGGATGAGCATCAGGCTCTCGAGGTCAAGGGAGCAAGCCCATAGAGCTCAGCATTCTAGGTGTGACAGGTGTGGAAGGAGGTACACCAGTCAGTGCCTAGTGGGTATAGGTGCATCATTTGGGTGTGGGAAGCCCGATCATATGCTTAGAGATTGTCCAGCAGCCATACAAGGCCATGGCAGAGGTCGAGAGCCAGCCACCAGTTCAGCAACTCCACCAGCACACTCATCTCAGCAGGGTGCATCTACTAGTGTAGGTGGTGGACAGCATTAGAACATGTTTTATGCTCTATCGTCTTGTTAGGAGCAGGAGGTCTACCCAGTATGGTCATTGGTATGTTACGAGTATTTCATCTTGATGTTTATTCACTGCTAGATTCAGGGGCTATCTTATCTTTTATGACGCCCCATGTTTATAGTAGTTTCGAAGTCAATTCTAAAATCCTATCAGAACCCTCCTCAATCTCTACTCCAGTTGATGACTCGGTTATGGCTCGATGAGTATACGAATATTGCCCTATCAGAGTCCTTCATAAAGTCACCTCAGCATATCTAGTAGAGTTAGACATAACAGATTTTGATATTATCTTTGGTATGGATTGGTTGCATGCATGTTATGCCTCAGTGAATTGTAGGAACCGTGCAGTAGAGTTCCAATTTCTAGGTGAGCCAATCCTAGAGTGGAGAGGTAGTTCAACTGTGTCTGTAGGTTGCTTCCTTTCCTACCTTAAGGCCAGAAAGATGATTTCTAAGGGGTTTGTGTACCATCTAGATCAGGTTAAGTATGTTACTTCTGGGACCCCTACTCTCCAGTCAGTTCCTATAGTGTGTGAGTATCCAGAGGTGTTCCTAGATGATCTGCCAGGCATCCCTCCCAAGTGGGAGATCGACTTTGGTATTGACCTTCTTCTCGATACGCAGCCTATATCTATTCCTCACTACAGAATGGCTCCAGCTGAGCTAAAGGAGTTGAAGGAACAGTTGAAGGATCTCCAAGACAAGGGTTTCATTAGACCTAGAAAATCCCCATGGGGTGCATCAGTTCTCTTTGTTCGGAAGAAAGATGGTCCTATTCGTATGTGCATTGACTATCGATAGTTGAACAAGGTCACAATCAAGAATAAATATCCCCTCCCCAAGATTGATGACTTGTTTGAATATCTTCAGGGTGCCAAGTATTTGTCAAAGATAGATCTCAGATCTGGATATCATCATCTCAAGGTTAGAGAGAGTGACATTCCGAAGACAGCTTTTAGGACTCGGTATGGTCACTATGAGTTTGTAGTTATGTCTTTTGGACTAATGAATGCTCTAGTAGATTTTATGGAACAAGGTGTTCAAGACATATTTGGATATGTTCATGATTGTGTTAATAGATGACATTCTCATATACTTTTGGAGCGAAAAGGAGCATGCCATTCATTTAAGGATTGTGCTAAAAACTCTCAAGGATCGTCAACTATTTGCTAAATTCAGCAAGTGTGAGTTTTGGTTGGACTCAGTAGCATTTTTGGATCATGTGGTTTCAAGAGAGGGTGTACAGGTGGACTCTTAGAAGATAGAAGTTGTGAAAAATTGGCCTAGACCATTTAGCCCTTCGGATATAAGGAGCTTCTTGGGTTTAGCTGGCTACTATAGGAGGTTCATTGAAGGATTTTTATCCATTGTAGCACCGTTGACAAAATTAACCCAGAAGAAAGTGAAATTTCAATGGTCGGATGCCTGTGAGAAAATTTTTCAAGAGTTAAATACTCGACTCACCTTAGCCCTAGTATTGACCCTACCTGAGGGTAGAAATGGATTGGTGGTGTATTGCGACACCTTGAGGATATGTCTTGGTTGCATGTTGATGTAGTATGGTAAGATCATAGCCTATGCTTCTAGGCAACTTAAGACCCATGAGAAGAATTATCTGACTCATGACCTTGAGTTAGCAGCAGTAGTATTTGCCTTGAAGATTTGGAGACACTATTTGTATGGGGTCCATGTAGATGTGTTTACGGACCACAACAACCTACAGTACATGTTTACTTTGAAGGGCCTGAATTTGCGACAAAGAAGCTGGTTAGAGCTTCTTAAGGACTATGACATTAGTGCCCTTCACCATCAGGGCAAGGCAAATATGGTGGCATAGGCTCTTAGCAGACTTTCCATGGAGAGTGTTTCTCATGTAGAAGAGTAAAATAAGGAGTTGGTGAAGGATGTGCATTGGCTTAAATTGTTAGGAGTTCGTCTTGTTGACTCGATGGATGGTGGTGTCATTGTTCAAAATGGCTTAGAATCTTCCTTAGTGACTGAGGTTAAGTCTAGAAAAGATGAGGATCCAATCTTGGTAAAGTTGAAGGAAGCGGTTCAGAATCAGAAGGTAGAGGTCTTGTCCCAAGGGGAAGATGGTGTACTTCATTATCAGGATCATTTGTGCATTCCAAATATTGATGACTTGAGAGATCGAATGTTGCCTAAGGCTCATGGTTCCCGATATTCTATACATCCAGGTTCCCCCAAGATGTACCGTGACCTATGGGAAGTCTTTTGGTGGAATGATATGAAGAAGGACATAGTAGAGTTTGTGGCTAAGTGTCCGAACTGCCAACAAGTAAAACTAGAGCATCAAAGAATAGGAGGTGTGCCTCAAGATATTAGTATCCCTACTTGGAAGTGGGAGGAAACAAATATGGACTTCATCATAGGGTTGCCTCGTACACATCATTAGTGTGACTCAATTTTGATGGTTGTGGACAGGTTGACGAATGCATCCCATTTTCTACCAGTCAAAACTACCGATTCAGTGGAGGATCATTCCAAATTATATATTTGGAAATTAGTTTGGTTGCATGGAGTGCCCTTGTCGATCATATAAGATAGAGGTACTCAATTTACCTCCTAGTTTTGGAGGTCGTTTCAAAAGGGACTTGGTACTCAAGTCAAGCTTAGCATAGCTCTTTACCTGCAAACAGATGGTAAGGTTTAGCATATCAGACTCTTGAAAATATGTTGAGAGAATGTGTGATTGACTTCAAGGGTAGTTGGGATGATCACTTACCTCTTATCTAATTTACATATAACAACAATTGTCATTCCAGCATTCAGATGGCTCCGTTTGAGGCTCTTTATGGGTGGAGATGTAGATCGCCTATTGGTTGGTTTGAAGTAGGTGGGGCTACATTGGTAGGGCCAAACTCAGTCCATGATGCTATGGAGAAAGTTTAGCTTATAAGGGAAAGGCTGAAAATAGCCTAGAGTCGTCAAAAGTCCTATGCAGATACTAGGAGGAGAGAACTTGAATTTGAAGTTGACGATTGGGTGTTCCTGAAAGTGCCTCCCATGAAGGGGATGATGAGACTTAGGAAAGAAAGGGAAGCTTAGTTCCTGATATGTTAGCCCATACAGGATTGTGAGACGTGTTGGTAAGGTGGCCTATGAGTTGGAGTTGCTCTCAGTGTTGGCTTCAGTACATCTGGCTTTCCATGTATTGCTCTTGAAGAAGTGCATGGGTGACCCAGCTTTGGTTGTTCTAGTGGAGAGCATAGTTGTGAAGGATAGCCTTAGCTATGAAGAGGTATCGGTTGAGATCGTTGATCATCAGGTTCGGAAGTTGAGGAACAAAGAAGTAGCTTCAAGGTTCTGTGGAGAAATCAGCTTGTTGAGGGAGCTACGTGGGAAGCTAAAGCAGAAATGATGGAAAATACCCACACCTTTTCCCATCCAACTCGAGGTACCAGTTTTCTCCTTATTACTCTATTCACTTCAAGTCTAGTTCACGTCTCTCAGTTTCCTTTATGTTAATGCAAGTAAGTGTGATTAATGAATTTAGTGCAGTCATGTATTTCAGTCCAGAGTCAGTTACTCCATTAATTCTCGGCTTCAGATATTCAGTATTTGGGATGGTAGATTCTTTCCCCAATTTTTTAGTATGTTTACCCACATTCGAGGATGAATGTTCTTAAGGGGGAGATATTGTAATACCCTTAAAGTTCCTAATACTAAGTTTGGGTTTTAAAAGTGTTCAGCAGGAAAGACCTATATTTTTGTCTCAATATGATCAATGGTAGGAGTCATATGAGGATTGTATGGCTCGTTGGATGACCCATAGTAAGGTTCAATAGTTGGCCTTCGAAACCATGATTCCCCACTACGAGTCGTGGTGTGTAGGTATGACTCGTGGTATAGATCGTAACAAGATCTGGGACTTTTCAGGTGTTGATTGTACGAGTGAGGGTACGACTCATAGGTAGAAGTTAGGGGTCGTAGTAGGATTCATGAAATATTTTAGAGGAGAGATGTTTTTGGGACCTGGTCAGTACGGAAGGATACCACGAGTCGTAGGCTAGTTGTACGACAAGTTTTACGGGTCGTAACAGCTAGCAGTTCATTTCTTACTGCGATTTCATTAAGGGTATTCTCGTAAATTCTTAGCTCCTAATCCCTAAACTATGTTGTTTTAAGTTCAAATAGGAGTGTTTTAAGAGGTTTAGCATATTCTAACCTATTCCCTCCCCATGCATGCAAGATTAGAGAATTCCTAAGGAGATGAAGCCTATAATTCTTCAAATTCTTCACCAATTCTCTAGGGCTTTGAAGGAAGAGTGTAGAATCAGATTACCCAGGTATGTAAGGCTATGAATGAGAGATTCCATTCACTCTCATGCCCAATTTCTCCTCAAGTTCATGAATTCATGTTTTAAAGTCAAGTTTATGATCTTATGGGGTTTTAATCCAATTTCATGAAATTCTCTATGATTTGTTTATGGGTCAATTCCCTTCATGTTTTAAAGTATGTTTTAGATTCATAAGCAAGTTTTATACCTATTTTGATTTAAATTCATGATTTTGAATTTTAAGAGCATGATGCCCAATTATGCAAGTTTTATGAAAAGTTAAGATTATATGTTTTCAAGTATGATGAGATGTCTAGTATGAAAGTATGATTATGAATTACCTATGTATGAATCTACGATTTTGACTATCAAGTTTATTTTAAGCATGTAAAGTTTGGGCTAACCCACATGATCTAAGTATATTTTCATGATCTAGTTCAATTATATGATATTAGCTTACCACATGATTTTGGAGTCTAGACCCCACTTTTCAGCTTGTGATATGTTTCCGGCCCAGGCTTCCCATATTTAGATTTTAGACTATGTATGTAATTTCATGTTCAGCTTCGTTAAAACAAATGGTTCAGCTTCGTTGAAAAATGATGGAGAACATATGCATGTTTTTCGAAGTAGTGTCTAGCACTAAGTAGGCTAGGGGTTCACATAAACCCGGGCCTCAAAGCTACATGCCAAGGTAGGTTTATTTAGATTCTTTAGGACCTTCCTTGTGAGATTCCCCTGCCCCCAAGGGGCCTTCATATTGATAACCATATCATGATAGAGCCCTTAGCCCTAGCAAGTGATCTTGGGGAGATTTATATGCCCAAGTGATACTCAAACGTATCATTTTCGCCTTGTTTATCGTGCAATGTGTATACATTTTCATGTAATTGGTAATAAAATGTGAATTTATACTAACCAACATGATTAGCATTGTTTTGTAGGTAAAATGTGATTTTGAGGAGCTAAAATGCATGTTGGAACAATATCAGAGTTGGACTTGGATTCGAGCACGAAAAATGCGTTGGACTGCACCAATTAAAGGGGCTCCGCGATGGAGCCGTGTCACGCTACCATCGCGGAGGCACTCTGCCTGGAGGGTGAATAATTAGTCAAATTCCAGTGGAGCCTCGCGACAGCTCCATGGCACGGTGGCAAGCCTCCGCGTTGCATGTCGTGCCACGTTGAGGCTATATACCCGGACCCCAAATTTCCAGTGAGGGTCCGCGTCCACGCAGTGTCACGGAGGCAGTGCTCCGCGATGCACTCCGTGACACGTTGCTTGTTATTCCGGGAAAAATTCCCACTAGTATAAATAGAACACTTAGGCTTATTTTTAATGAATTCAGACTTGGTGGAGCAAGGACGTGGGTTACAGGCAGTTGAGGGACGAAAAAGCTCAGGGTTTTTCTCTCTTTCTTTCTTCTTTCAATCAATTGTTTGTATGATTAACACTTTTTTTAGGATGATTAATCCACAAATGAGTGGCTAATTCCCTTCCTTGCTGAGGTTATGAACATTTGTGATGAATTTTGATTATTAATTCTATGGTTTTTAATCTTCTTCTTCCATGTTGTTCTATTAATTCTTGTTTCGACTGCATTGGTGTGTGGCCAACATTAATGTATATCTAAAAAGACCGATTTCACTCGAGAGAGCACGAAATTGGAAAGTTGTGAATTAATAGGGTATTTTTCTTAATTTGATTTGGGAAAATTGGGTTTTGATGTGCTTTCCTGATAGAAATATACTTGAAAGCCGTATTAGTCAATTTAGGAACCGGAATTGTATTGCTAGGTCATGAATTGCATTTGATCACAGAAATGTAGACGGATGGTTTATGATTCTTAAGTGAGATTAAATACGAGAGTTTTAATCTCTTGGCTAATGTTCTTGGCTAGCAACTGGAAGAGAAAGATTAACCAATTTATGATTATAATCAAGTTCATTACATGTTCTTAACCTTGGCATGCTCATAACCATAGTTTAAATTCAAAGTAGATAATTGTTAGTAGTTTTAGTACATAATTTTATAAAACAAACTTTGCAATTTTTGGTTACGTTGTTGTCAGCATATACAGAAGTGAGATAGAATATAGTATACTTAAGCAATTTTTACTTATCCAGAGTCTCCTTGGATCGATACTTGGCTTACTTAAGCCACTTACTACTTGTTTGACCACGTGCACTTGCGTGTCGATTTTTAACACCCAACAAACGTACCGAACAAGTTTTTGGCGCCGTTGCCGGGGAGATGAGGCAATTGGTGAAATTGTATTAAGTGTAAATTTACTGTATTTTTATTTTATTTTCTTAAGTGTTGACAACTTGGTCTTAGCCTGTATTTTGCAGACTTGATTTCTGTGAACACTGGCAAGAGACAAAGAGCTGGTGGAATCTTATATAGAGTCTGAACGTATATTTCATAGTAAACGCAGAGAAGCTCTACAAAAGAAGCTGCAGTTGCTCAGACAGACTATTATGGAGCAACAAAATCCACCGGTTGTTAGGGCAGTGTTAGTGCCCGAAGAAGCAGTAGCAAGGCCGGTTCGCGAGGTGGAAATCCCACATGCCAATAATGTAACATCAAGTATCCGCAAACCAGAGCCTGGAGGGAGATTTGAACTCAAGCAAAATATGGTGCAACTGTTGCACACAAGCGGGCAATTTACCGGTCTCCATCATGAAGACCCACAACAACATCTCCAAAACTTTTTGGAGATAAGTGACACTTATATACCCGCTGGAGTGTCACCTGATTATGTTCGGCTCACATTATTTCCGTTCTCATTACTTGGTGAAGCCAAGAGGTGGTTAAAAGCTGAGCCACCAAATTCTATTTCAACGTGGGATGATCTTGCACGAAAGTTCTTGATAAGATT
The DNA here is from genome assembly GCA_035772735.1 of Datura wrightii. Lineage (NCBI taxonomy): Eukaryota > Viridiplantae > Streptophyta > Magnoliopsida > Solanales > Solanaceae > Datura > Datura wrightii. Next base: position 156,454,416 of record JASDFA010000018.1, read on the forward strand.
TTTTCCCTCTGGTAAAACAGCCAGACTTAGAAGTCAAATTCTAAGTTTCAAACAGAGGGAGGGGGAAAATTTGTATCAAGCCTGGGAAAGATTTAAATCCATGTTGCGGGACTGTCCTCATCATCATCAGTCCAATGAGGTGTTGGTTCACACATTTATTGAGGGTTTGGAACCCCATACTAAAATTTTGCTAGATTCAGCAGCTGGAGGGCAAGCGCTGGAAAAGACTTATGAGGAGCTGTACACTTTGCTAAACCGGATTTCACAGGGCAATCCAGAATGGAAGGCTGATTCATCACGAGGTGGAGCAAGGAAAGCAGTAGGAGTGCTTGAAGTGGATGGATTTACAGCTATCGCTGCACAGATAGCTGCCTTGCAGAATCAATTGAACAACCACTTCAGCAATATGAATTTGAACCAGCCTTCAGCTTCAGTCAATGCGGTCCAGCAAATATGGTGTGAAGTGTGTGGAAGCAGTGAGCACTCAGCTGAGTGCTGTGGAGCAAACCCAGATTCTGTTAACTTTGTGGGCAATGCACAAAGAAATCAGCAGCAGTTTGGTAGCGGCTACAACTCAAATTGGAGGAACCATCCAAATTTTTCATGGGGTAGCAACAACCAACAAGGCCAAAGTTCGGGTCAGGGTATGCAAAGAAATCAAGGAGGGCAACAGAACTACCAATCTCAATTCAGAAATCACAATGCCCCTCCTCCACCACCATCACCTAGCATTGAGGAGATGTTCAAGACCATGATCGCTAATCAAGCGCAATTGCAGGCTGACTATGTTAAATTGGCAGCCGAAGTGAAAAATAATTAGTTAGCGACCAAGGCTCTTGAGTATCAATTTGGGAAATTTGCTAGTGCCCAAAATAAAAGGCCCAGAGGAGGACTGCCTAGCGACACGGACCCAAATTCGAAGCAGGTAAATGCAGTGACCACAAGAAGTGGTTTGCAGCTGAAGGAGGTGGAACCAGAGAGACCACCTCAAAAGTCAGGAGCAGCAGAAGTTGAGGGGGAGCAAAGTGCGGAAAGGGGGAAGACCAAAGAAGCTGAATCAGAAAGACCTCCACCCCTGTCCCCTCAACGACTCAAGAAACACAAGGAGGAGGCGTGTTTCAAGAAATTCATGGAGGTTCTTAAACAGGTACATGTTAACTTACCTCTTGTTGATGTCTTGCAGGGAGTGCCTAAATATGCCAAATACATTAAAGACATCGTGGCCAACAAAAGTCATTTGACTGAGTATGCCACGGTAGCTTTGACGAAGGAGTGCACTTCCCGGATCCAAAATAGACTTCCCACGAAGCTAAAAGACCCTGGAAGTTTTACTATCCCGCTTACTATTGGGCAGAGTATCCGAGCTCGTGGATTGTGTGACTTGGGGGCGAGCATAAATCTGATGCCATCTTCGGTATTCAGAAAGTTGGGTCTAGGGAGTCCTAGACCTACAACCATAATCTTGCAGTTGGCAGACAGATCCTTAGCTAGGCCGGATGGGATTGTTGAGGATGTGCTTGTGCAAGTAGGCTCCCTAATTTTCCCGGTAGATTTTAGTGTTCTGGATTTTGAACAAGACGCGGAAGTCCCATTTATTTTGGGACGACCCTTCTTGGCAACCGGGAAAGCATTAATCGACATAGCTGCAGGTCAACTTACAATGCGAGCACATGACAAGGTAGAGGTATTTGATGTGTTAAAATCCATGAAGCTGCCAGCTATAAATGAGGAGCTTTCGGAAATTAATGTGGTTGAGCATGAAGAAATTAGGCAGATTGTTGAATCTCAAGACCCATTGGAAAGAGCGTTGACACACTATGATCATTTTGGGGATAGAGAGGCGTGTGGAATGGTCCAATTGTTGAATGGAGCACAGAATCATCCGAGGAGACAGGAATTTCAATTATTGATGAGATCTCTAGAGCCTTTGCCGAAACCATCCGTTGAGGAGGCACCGAAGCTGGAGCTGAAAGAATTGCCTCCCCATCTAAAATATATATTTTAGGGGGAGGGGGAGACGTTGCCAGTTATCATCTCTGCAGACTTGACGGAGGCACAGGAAAAGGCAGCATTGGGTGTCCTCAGAAAGAGGAAGAAAGCAATGGGTTGGCAAATGTCTGACATTCAAGGTATCAATCCAGCTTTCTGCACACACAGGATATTCATGGAGACAGGAGCCAAACCAACCGTTCAGCCGCAACGGAGACTTAATCCAGCAATGAAGGATGTGGTAAGGAAAGAAATAATCAAGTGGCTTGATGCAGGTGTGGTCTACCCAATTTTAGACAGTGAGTGGGTCAGCCCCGTTCAATGTGTTCCAAAGAAAGGGGGGATGACTGTAGTCACCAACGAGAAAAATGAGTTGATCCCTACTAGAACCGTCACAAGCTGGCGGATTTGTATTGACTACAGAAAGCTAAACGAAGCCACAAGGAAAGATCATTACCCCATCCCTTTTATTGATCAAATACTTGATAGGTTGGCAGGACAGGAATATTATTGCTTTCTTGATGGGTATTCTGGTTATAACCAAATAGCCATAGCTCAAGAGGATCAAGAGAAGACGACTTTCACCTGTCCTTATGGGACATATGCTTTCAAGAGGATGCCGTTTGGGTTATGCAACGCACCCGCCACATTCCAGAGATGCATGATGGATATTTTCCATGACATGGTTGAGGATTTTGTTGAGGTATTTATGGATGATTTTTCTGTTTTCGGTAATTCGTTTGCTACTTGTTTGCAGAATCTTGACAGGGGGCTGGCTCGATGTGAAGAATCCAACCTTGTATTAAATTGGGAGAAATGCCACTTCTTAGTGAAGGAGGGGATTGTCCTTGGCCACAAAGTATCTAAAAAGGGGTTGGAAGTCGATCGTGCTAAGATCGAGGTTATTGAAAAGTTGCCACCACCAGTGTCAGTGAAGGGTGTGCGCAGTTTTCTTGGGCATGCAGGATTCTACAGACGATTCATCAAAAACTTTTCCAACATTTCTAGACCACTATGCAGACTGCTAGAAAAAAAGGTAAAGTTCGAGTTGAATGATGAGTGTGTTACAGCATTCGAAAAGTTGAAGCAGAAATTGATAGAAGCACTGATACTTACTTCTCCTGACTGGGAACAACCATTTGAGCTGATGTGTGATGCCAGTGATGTGGCTTTGGAAGCCGTATTGGGACAAAGAAAAAATAGAATTTTCCATTCTATTTATTATGCAAGCAAAACACTGAATACGGCCCAAAGCAATTACACAGTCACAGAGAAAGAGATGCTAGCCTTGGTGTTTGCATTTGACAAATTTAGGTCTTATTTGGTGGGTTCGAAAGTTGTGGTGTACACCGATCATGCAGCTATTCGGTACCTATTCAACAAGAAGGATGCTAAGCCCAGATTGATTAGATGGATCTTATTGTTGCAGGAGTTCGACCTTGAGATCAGAGACAGAAAGGGGAGCGACAACCAAGTAGCAGATCACCTATCACGACTGGAAAGTCGGTCGCATGTGATGGAAAGTGATAACATAAATGAAGAATTCCCCGATGAGAAACTCTTGGCAGTTGGAGAAGCTGAAGTTCCCTGGTATGCAGACATAGTCAACTTACTAGTGAGCGGAGTATACCCACCTGAGGCAACAGACCAGCAAAGAAGGAAATTGCGGCACGATAGCCGGAACTATGTTTGGGATGAACCATATTTATTCAAACAGGGACCAGATCAGGAAATGAGAAGGTGCATCCTAGAGAGTCAGATTACAGAAGTGCTGAGGGGCTGCCATTCTTCATTGTATGGAGGACATCACGGAGGCGAGAGAACAGCGCACAAGGTTCTACAGTCAGGTTTCTTTTGGCCAACACTGTTCAGAGACTCTATGGCGTATGTCAAAATGTGTGATAGGTGTCAGCGTACAGGATCCATTGGCAGAAGACAAGAGATGCCTTTGCAGAATATACTGGAAGTTGAGCCCTTTGATGTATGGGGCATTGACTTCATGGGTCCATTCCCACCGTCATTTGGTAATCGTTACATCTTGGTGGCTGTAGATTATGTATCAAAATGGGTGGAAGCAATAGCTTGCCCCAGGAATCAACAAGGTAGTAACGAAGTTTGTAAAAAAACACATCCTCACAAGGTTCGGGACACCCCGAGCCATTATCAGTGATGGAGGGGCTCATTTTGTCAATGCAAGCTTCAAGAAATTACTAGCCAAGTATGGGGTGCGCCAAAAAGTGGCAACAACGTACCACCCCCAAACTAGTGGGCAAGTAGAGGTGTCAAATAGAGAAGTGAAGTAGATTCTTCAGAAAACGGTGAATACACAACGAAATGATTGGTCAAGCAAACTCGATGATGCGTTGTGGGCTTACCAAACTGCTTATAAGACACCGATTGGAACCTCACCATACCGATTGGTCTATTGCAAAGCATGTCATCTCCCGGTGGAGTTAGAGCACCGAGCTTTCTGGGCTGTCAGAAAGCTAAATATGGACTCAGAGATGGCTGGCAAAAAGAGACTAATGCAGCTCAGTGAACTTGATGAGTTCCGCTGGCATGCCTATGAGAGTGCTAAGTACTACAAGGAAAGAACCAAAAGATGGCATGATAAGCATGTCTGCATCGCATTTTCGAGCCGGGACAGAAAGTTTTGCTCTTCAATTCTAGATTGATGATGTTTCCTTGAAAGCTGAGTTCTAAATGGTCGGGACCATTTGAAGTGGTTAGAATGACCCCTCACGGGGCTGTAGAATTGTGGCAAGAAGATCGGAGTGCCACGTTCTTAGTAAATGGGCAGAGGTGTAAGCACTACTGGGGGGAGGACAATGATCGTGAGAAATCATCCATCACCCTAGAGGACAATTGAGCATAAAGGACGTCGAGCCGCGACGGTAAACCAGGCGCTGCACGGGAGGCAACCCGTGAAAAAAATTTTCTTTTCATTTTGTAAAGTGTAAATAGATTTTATTTTATTTTTCTTTTTCTTGATTTAGTACAAATCTTTTTGTTCTAGTTAGTAGTTTTTTTTTTTAGTTAGTGAAATCTATTAATCTAACCAATTTTATTTAGTGAGATGATTTTCAGGTGAAACAGAGAAAAATGTGCACAGAATCGTGAAGGAAAAGGCAAGGTATGAAAAAATTAATAAAATGCAGAGACAGTGAGCTGGGGCGATAGCTCCGTGTCACGGAGGAAGACCTCCGCGTTACCCTCCGTGACACGTTGAGGTTTAATCTGGAATTTTCAAAAATTCCAGTAAGCTATCGCGATGGCTCCGTGTCACGGAGGCAGTGCACCGCGATGCACTCCGTGACACGTTTCCATTTAAATTGTGACGGGTCACACCGGGTTGCAGGGTGACCCGCGTGTTTTCTTCATTTTAAACCCCCGATTTTGCCCTTTTTCCCTCATTTTTACACTTCTCCGCGACCAAACACCCAAAATTCCCTTTCCCATCAATGTGCCACGGTATAAAGCAAAGAATTATCAAGTTTTCTTCGGTTCTTCAACTATGAGGTATGTTTTTCGATTATCTCTCAAGTTTTTGTCGATTTTATTTGAATTTAAGCATGGGAGGTGAACTAAATCACCCCAAGTTGAAATTTAGCATGAATTTGAGTTATTCCTTGATTGATAAATGTTCAGAATGTTGTAATGAGCGTTTGAACTTGTCGATTGCATGAATTATTCGAATTTGATTGCGAAATTCAATTCTAGGGCTTGGTTATTGGAATCGAAGTTTGTAACTTGTTAAATTTGTGATTTATATGTCGGGTTATATGTATTGAATGAGATAAGTCGTTGTAGAATATTGTTTGAATGTAATAGACGATGAATTCTCGGGTTTTTGGGAAAATGTTGAAAATTGTTCAAATTGGGTTGATTATATAGGTTCGTGTGTATATAGAATTTTTGTTGTTGTTTTTGTTTGTTGTTTGTCTTTGCTAAGTGCGATGGTTGAATTGCTAGCAATGGTAGTGATTGGGATTAGCTGTATGAAGTCTGAGTAGTACGCTAAAGTTATACCGTCGAATTTTTATTTGTGAACGCACTAAGCATGAATTGTATAGTTGTTAGTTTTTGGTGTAAATAAAGTGATTCTTGCCGTAGTATCATAACTGTTGCTAAGGACTAAGTGTGGGGTAAACTTAGTTAACCCGACCTTAGCCGAAGTTAATATTCATTTAGCTTGACATTGCGCCTCTTTATTTGTGTTGACAGGTGAAATGGCAAGTAGGCAGGATAAGGGTAAAGGTGCATCAACTTCAGGCACTGGGAGAAAAAGACTTAGACTGGGCACAGCAGTCCCAGCTGCACCAGCAGTTCCACACGGCCAACGCCGCCAATATGGAACGAGGTGGGTAACCGACGAGGGGAAGAAGTGGTATGCCAAACACAAGGAGAATAAATACTTCCCCGAGGAGCATATTGCACGGGAACCATTAGCACAGGAGTTCCCCCGCATAGTGCAAAGGATCGAGGCAGCTGGGCTCAGCTTCATATTTCAGGAGCCCAAGGAATGCAACATACATCTAGTCCGGGCGTTCTATGCAAATTGGAACCCGACAATCAGAAGCCACACAATCAAGATCAGAGGGCAGATAGTCACTCTGGAACCCCAGCAGCTAAATGCCATCATCGGAGCGCGGGACACAAACGCCCACGTTCTCCGCCAGCTGAACATCACCCCACCATATGCCGATATCAGACGCACATTGTGTGGGGCTCGATCCACAGCCAGATGGAGCAGACATAAGGAAAAGGGTTACCACCAGACTCTGCCGTATTCTCAAATGAATAGGGAGGCCAGAATATGGCTGAAGATAGTCTGTTTGTGCCTAATCCCGGGGGTGCACATGACTGATGTGACCCGGGACCGTGTGTGCCTGGTGTATGCCCTGATGAAAGGGCTGGAGATTAATGTTGGGGCGGTCATCATATCCGCCATGAAGAGAGCCCGACTACACCAGGGCCACAGGTATGGGTTCGGGGGACTAATCACCACCTTTCTCCGAGGCCTCGACGTCGAGGAAGAGGCTTTGGACTACATCCCGCATTTGGAGCGGAGGGCCCTTGACGTGACCAAAACTAAGGCCCCCGACACCACACACGAACCAGTGCTGACGCTTGGCGAGCGACATGCTCGTGACGACCAGTACATGGCATGGATGTTTGGAATGCAAATGCTCCAGCTACGGATCGGTGGGAGACCAGCCACGGAGGAGGAGCTATGGAAGCTCGAGCTGGATTACCCATTTGGCAAAAACGCCAGGGCTCTATGCCGAGTGGGGCAAGCCTTTGTAGAGCCGACTGATGATGATGTCCCCACGGACGAGGAGACACGTCGGGAGGACTCCGATGTGGAGTCCGATGACAACGATGGAGGTGACTTGGACATAGGCGATGAGGCAGCAGCACCTGATGAAGAAGTTAAATATTTTGACTGATCAGGGAGTTCCACCACCCAAATTTTATGATTTTTACTTTTTGTGAACACTGGGGACAGTGTTCGATTTAAGTGTGGGGTGGGGAGTAGTTAGGTGCTGGGGATGGGCTGGTTTGCTTGTATGCTTTCCTCTGTTTTGTATGTATGTATGTTTCCCTTTGTTGTGAATTGCAAACTGCTCTGTATTTGTACATATTTGTGGTAATTGATGTGTGTTGTGAAATGTTGTGGTTGCCAGCTAAGTCTGTAAAAAATTTTGTAAATATTTTCTTAATTTATTTTTTTCCTCTATCGAAATGATCGATATTTTTAAAATTTTGCGAAATTATTTTGTTCATATAAAAATATTTTGTAAATAATTTTTCCATCGAAATGATCGGTGTGGTGAAAATTTTTTTCAAGTTTTAATTTTTTGGGTTCCTCGGAGTTTGTTTTTGGTTCTTTTACTGAGAATAGTCCCATTGAACCGACGTCATAGTTAGTGACCATTCCCTATGATGGATGGATGATGACCATCTTAAGGGAAATGTAGTCGGTAGGAGTAGTGATTTTAATTTATTTTTAGTTTTTTCTTTGGTGGATTGCATCACGGAACCTGTAGTTACTATATGGTTGTGAAATGTTGGTTGCGTGTTGTACTTGATATTCAAAATGCAAAGGTGATTCGTATGAAAGCATGCAGTTTTGTAAATATGTTGAGATACCTAGGCTGTAGAGTTCGATTCGGTGTGATTGAGGCTTAATTTTTGAATTCATGTAATTAGCTAATTAAAGAATCTGTGAATGCATCTTGAGTCGAGCATGTGCATGAAGTGTGAAGTGAGGTATTGTTATTCCATGCTATTGTGAAGTGTCTGGAACTTGCCTGGTGTGTGTACAAAACGAAATGAAGGAGGTGTAGTGTTGGAAAGGATGTAGGCATTTCTTTGTTTTAACCGAGAGTTTCTATTTTATTTTTTTTCTTGTCATACTCCCCTTTTATATGATTGTATACCCTAGTCATCCCGTTGAGCCTTTAGCCTATTATTTCTTTCTTTTGTCCAAAAATGTATAAACTGAGCTTAATTCTTTCTTTTCATTAGCCGTAAAGTCTATACAAAACTCTTAAGCGCTTAAGAAGAACAAAAATTTTCCCAAAGTGTCAAAGAGTGAGAATGGTGAAAAGAAAAAGAAAAGTGATCTTGGGCAGATTTATATGCCCAAGTGATACTCAAACGTATCATTTTTTACCTTGTTTGTTGTGCAATGTGTATATAATATCATGTATTTGGTAATAAAATGCGAATTTATACTAACCAACATGATTAGCATTTGTTTTGCAGGATAATGTGATTTTTAAGAGCTAAAATGTGTGTTGGAACTATGTCGGAGTTGGACTTGGATGCGAGCGTGGAAAAGACCTCGGATGGCATATTTTGCAGTGGCTCCGCGATGGTGCCGTGCCACGCTGCCATCGCGGTAGCACACTGCCTGGGAAGAAATAAAAGTGGCAATTTCCAGTGTGCCTGCGCGTCAGCTCCGTGGCACGGAGACAGGCCTCCGCGATGGCCTCCGTGCCACGTTGAGGCTAATTATCCGGACCATGCAATTTCCAGAGAGGGTCCGCGTCCACGCCGTGTCATGGAGGCAGTGCTCCGCGTTGGCCTCCGTTTACACGTTGCTCGTTATTCCGGGAAAAATTTCCCACTAGTATAAATAGCACACTTAGGTTATTTTTAAGAGTTTTTTTTTTAGTTTTAGTTTTTTAGCCTGAGTTCAGAAGTGGGAGCAGGAACGTGGTTTTGTGGCAGTTGAAGAATAGAAAAGATAAGAGTTTTCTTCTCTTCCCTTCTTCTTTCCTTCAATTGTATGCATGATTCACACTCATTCTAGGATGATTAATCCAAGAATGAGTGGTTAATTCCTCTCTTGCTGAGGTTTTGAACTTGTGAAATGAATGTTGGTAATAATTGATATGGTTTCTTCTTCTTCTTGCATGTTGTTCTATTAATTCTTGTGCTTATTACATTAGTGTGTGGCCAACATTAATGTACATCTAAAAAGTCCAATTTCACTCGAGAGAGCAAGAAATTGGAAAGTTGTGAATTATTAGGGTATTGTTCTTAACTTGATTTGGGAAAATTGGGTTTTGATGTGCTTTCCTGATAGAAATATACTTGAAAGCCGTATTAGTCAATTTAGGAACCGGAATTGTATTGCTAGGTCATAAATTGCATTTGATCACAGAAATGTAGACGAATGGTTTATGAAGCTAAAGTGAAATTAAATACGGAAGTTTTAATTTCTAGGCAAACGTTCTTGGCTAGCAATATGAAGAAGAAGATGACCAAATTATCATGATTATCAAGTTCATTACTCGTTCTTAACCTTGGCATGTGCATATCAATTGTCTAAACTCAACGTAAATAGTAGTTATTAATTTTAGTAGATAATTAGTTTAGAAACAAAACTTACTCAAATCTTGGTTGGATTGTTGTTAACATAGTTAGAAATAGAATAGAGATATAGTAAACTAGGCAGTTTTGCATATCTAGAGCAGCCTCCTTGGATCGATACTTGGCTACTTAGCCACTTTATTACTTGTTTGACCACGTACACTTGCGTGTCGGTGTATAATATATACCGAGCAGCAGAGCGCGAACAAGTTTTTGGCGCCGTTGCCGGGGAGGCTAGGCGATTTGTAAAATTTTTTTTAGTGTAAATTTATTGTATTTGTATTTTTATTTTCTTAAGTGTTAACAACTTGGTCTTAGCCTGTATTTTGCAGATTTTTATTTCTGTGAACACTGGCAAGGGACAAGGAGCTGGTGGAATCTTACTTAGAACCAGAACATGAATTGCATAGTCAACGTAGAGAAGCTCTTCGGAAGAAGTTGCAGTTGCTCAAACAGTCTATGATGGAGCAACCCAATCCACCAGTTGTGCGGGCAGTGTTAGTGCCCGAGGAAGTAGCAGCCAGGCCAGTTCGCGAGGTGGCAATCCCACACGCTAATAATGTACATTCCAGCATCCGCAAACCAGAGCCTGGGGGGAGATTTGAGTTAAAGCAAAATATGGTGCAACTTTTGCACACTAGCGGGCAGTTTACCGGTCTCCCTCACGAAGATCCACAACAACATCTCCAGAACTTTTTGGAGATAAGTGACACTTATATCCCCGCTGGAGTGTCACCTGATTATCTTCGGCTCACCTTATTTCCATTTTCCTTACTTGGTGAAGCCAAGAGGTGGTTAAAAGCTGAACCACCCAACTCTATATCAACGTGGGATGATCTTGCAAAGAAGTTCTTGATCAGATTTTTCCCTTCAGGTAAAACAGCTAAACTTAGAAGTCAGATTCTAAGTTTTAAACAGAGGGAAGGAGAAAATCTTTATCAAGCATGGGAAAGATTCAAGTCCATGTTGCGGGACTGTCCTCATCATCATCAGTCAAATGAGGTGTTGGTCCACACTTTTATTGAGGGTTTGGAACCCCACACTAAAATTTTGTTAGACTCAGCAGCTGGAGGGCAAGCGCTGGAGAAGACTTATGAGGAGCTGTACACTTTGCTCAACCGAATTTCACAAGGCAATCCGGAATGGAATGCAGATTCTTCAAGAGGTGGAGCAAGGAAAGCAGCGGGAGTGCTTGAAGTGGATGGATTCACAGCTATCGCTGCACAGATAGCTGCTTTGCAAAATCAGTTAAACACTCACTTCAGCAATATGAATTTGAACCAGCCGTCAGCCTCAGTTAATGCAGTCCAACAGATGTGGTGTGAAGTGTGTGGTAGTAGTGAGCATTCAGCTGAATGCTGTGGTGCAAATCCTGATTCTGTCAACTTTGTGGGCAATGCACAGAGGAATCAACAGTAGTTTGGTGGTGGCTACAACTCGAATTGGAGGAATCATCCAAATTTTTCGTGGGGTAGCAACAATCAACAAGGCCAGGGTTCAGGGCAGGGTATGCACAGAAACCAAGGAGGGCAACAAGGCTATCAGAATCAGTTTAGAAATCACAATGCCCCTCCTCCACCACCATCACCGACTATTGAGGAAATGTTCAAGACCATGATTGCCAACCAGGCACAATTGCAGGTTGACTATGTCAAACTGGCGGCCGAAGTAAAGAACAATCAATTGGCAACCAAGGCTCTTGAATATCAGTTTGGGCAATTTTCCAGTGCCCAAAATACTAGACCAAGGGGAGGACTACCTAGCGACACGGATCCCAATCCTAAGCAGGTAAATGCAGTGACCACGAGGAGTGGTTTACAATTAAAGGAGGTGGAACCGGAAAGACCGCCTCAGAAGTCAGGAGCAGCAGATGTTGAGGGAGAACAAACCTCAAATACGGGGAAGACCAAAGAAGCTGAACCAACAAGGCCTCCACCCCCGTTCCCTAAACGACTTAAGAAACACAAGGAGGAGGCGTGTTTCCAGAAATTCATGGAGGTACTTAAACAGGTACTTGTTAACTTACCTCTTGTTGATGTCTTGCAGGGTGTGCCAAAATATGCAAAGTATATCAAAGACATCGTGGCCAACAAAAGTCGCTTGACCGAGTATGCCACGGTGGCTTTAACGGAGGAATGCACATCCCGTATTCTGAACAGGTTGCCCACTAAACTGAAGGATCCTGGAAGTTTTACTATCCAGTTGACGATTGGGCAAAGTATCCGAGCTCGTGGGTTATGCGACTTGGGGGCAAGTATAAATCTGATGCCATCTTCGGTATTCAGAAAGTTAGGGCTAGGGAGTCCTAGACCTACAACAGTGATCTTGCAGCTAGCAGACAGGTCTTTAGCTAAGCCGGATGGCATTGTGGAGGATGTGCTAGTGCAGGTAGGCTCCCTCATTTTTCCGGTAGATTTCATTGTTCTGGATTTTGAGCCAGATGCAGAAGTCCCATTTATTTTGGGACGACCATTTTTGGCAACCGGAAAGGCATTGATCGATGTAGCTGCGGGTCAACTCACGATGCGAGCACACGACAAGGTTGAGGTGTTTGACGTGTACAAGGCACTTAAGCTCCCGACTGTCTATAAGGAACTCTCGGTGATCAACGTGATTGATCATGGGAATGCAAATGGATTGAGTGATTCCCAAGAGTTACTAGGTAGGCCACCAGACATGGTTGGGAACTACTGGGGAGATGACCATGATCGGGTCAAATCGTCCATCTCCCTAGTAGAAAATTGAGCGTGAAGGCTGTCGAGCCGCGACGTTAAACCAGGCGCTGCACGGGAGGCAACCCGTGAAAAATATTTTTCTTTCTTTTTCCTTAGTGTAAAGTTTTTCTTTTATTTTATTTTCTCTTCTTTTTCTTGACTAGGTTTAGATGTGCATTTTAATTAGTAATTTTTATTCTTTTAGTAGGGAATCTAGTCATTTAACCAATTTTTGTTTAGTGAGGTGATTTTCAGGTATACCGGAGGAAAAATACGTGGAATCGAGAAAATGAGGCGAGGTATGAAAAATAAAATTTGATAGTGAAACAGAGCACTGGCGCGTTGGCGCCGTGTCACGGAGGCAGTGCACCGCGTTGGCCTCCATGACACGTTGAAGGCAAATCTGGAATTTTTTAAAATTCCAGTAAGCCAACGCGTTGGCTCCGTGTCACGGAGGAGGGCCTCCGCGTTACCCTCCGTGACACGTTGCCCTTATCCCAGTGCCGGGTCACACCGGGTTTCCGGGTGACCCGCGTGTTTTCTTAATAAAAACCCCTGATTTTGCCCCTATTTTCCCCATTCCCTCTTCCCTCCGCGACCAAACACCCATTCCCCTACCCCCAAGCTCCGTGCCACGTTAAGAGGCAAGGAAAACGTCAAGTCTTTATCGATTCTTCAATTCCAAGGTATGTTTTCATCGTCTATCTCAAATTTTTGGCGATTTTTGTCGATTTTGAGCATGTGAGGTGAGATATATCACCCTAGGTAGAAATTAAACATGACGTGAATTATTTTGCGATTGATTGTGTTCGGATTGTTGTAGTTGGCGGGTGAACTTATCGATTGATTGAATAATTCATTGTTGATTGTCGAATTGAGTTCTAGGGCTTGGGGTTGTTGAATTTTAACTTGGGTAACTTGATAGTTTGACGAAAGTGATGCCGGGGTGTGTTTATTATTTGAGATAAGTCGTGGTAAATATTGTATAATTGGTGAAAGACGACTAATTCTCAATTTTTAGTGGGACATTGCGTAATATGTGAATTGGTTGTATTGCTTAGATTAGTGTATATAAAATGTTTGTATTGTTGTTTCTATTTGGTTGTTGTTATTGTTGCTAAGTGCCATGGGTGAATAACTGTCGATGGTAGGATTGGGTTAGCTGTATGAAGTCTGAGTAGTTCGCTAGCCGTTATGCTATCGAATTTTTGTGAACGCACTAAGCAATATGTTTATAGTGATTGTGTTTGGGGTGTAAATAGATCTATCCTTGCTAACATGTTGTAAATATTGTTAAAGACTAAGTGTGGGGTAAATTTTGTTTAACCCGACCTTAGCCAAAACTAACAAGTTTTTAGCTTAACGTTGTGCTTGTCTGTGTAAATGGACAGGTACAATGGCCAGCCGACAAGATAAAGGCAAGGGTGCTTCAACCTCAGGCACCGGCAGAAAGAGAATGAGACTGGGCACTGCTGTCCCAGCTGCACCTGCTGTTCCACGCGGTCAAAACCGCCGATACGGAACACGATGGGTTACCGATAAAGGGAAGAAGTGGTACGCAAAGCATAAGGAGAACAAGTACTTCCCGGAGGAACATATTGCAAGGGAACCACTTGCGCAGGAGTTCCCTCGCATCGTACAGAGGATTGAAGCAGCTGGGCTCAGCTTTATTTTTCAGGAGCCCAAGGAGTGCAACCTTCACTTGGTCCGGGAATTTTATGCCAACTGGAACCCGGCCATCAGAAGCCACACTATTAAAATCAGAGGGCAGATTGTCACTCTGGAACCCCAGCAGCTGAATGCCATCGTTGGAGCGCGGGACACAGACGCCCACGTTCTCCGCCAGCTCAACATCACCCCACCGTACGCCGACATCAGACGTACGTTGTGTGGGGCTCGATCCACAGCCCGATGGAGTAGACATAAAGAGAGGGGTTACCACCAGACTCTACCTTATTCGCAGATGAACAGGGAGGCCAGAATCTGGCTAAAAATTGTATGTTCGTGTTTTATCCCGGGAGTACATATGACAGACGTGACCCGGGACCGTGTCTGCCTGGTGTATGCCCTTATGAAAGGGCTTGAGATTAATGTGGGGGCGGTTATAATATCCGCCATAAAGAGAGCCAGACTACACCAGGGCCACAGATACGGGTTTGGCGTACTCATCACCACCTTCCTCCGAGGCCTTGACATTGAGGAAGAAGCCTTGGATTACATTCCGCAGTTGGAGCGGCGGGCCCTTGATGTGACAAAGACCAAGGCCCCCGACACTACACACGGACCTGTGATGACTCTGGGCGAGCGACATGCTCGTGACGACCAGTATATGGCCCGTATGTTCGGTATGCAGATGCTGCAGCTACGGATAGGTGGGAGACCAGCCACCGAGGATGAATTATGGCAGCTGGAGCTAGACTACCCTTTTGGCGAGAACGCCAGAGCTTTATGCAAGGTGGGGCCAGCCTTTGTGGAGCCGACTGACGACGACGTCCCTACTGATGAGGAGACACGTCGTGAGGACTCTGATGTGGAGTCCGATGACGGCGAGGGAGCTGATTCAGATATGGGCAACGAGACCGCAGCACCGGATGAGGAAGTCGAATATTTCGACTGAGCAGGGAGTTTCACCACCCAAAATTTTGTGCTTTGTATTTTTGTGAACACTGAGCACAGTGTTCGATTTAAGTGTGGGGTGGGGAGTAGTTAGGTGCTGGGTCATAGGCTCTAAATCTGCTGTATATTCTTCCTTGACGTTTGTGTATGTCTGTGCTTTCCCTGTTGTTGTGAACTGATTTGTGAATGATGTGTATATATTTGTTTGTGGCTAATGATGTGTGTCTTTAAAAAGTTATGGTTGCCTTTGTAAATATTTTGTAAATTTTGTAAATATTTTTTTTCTCTATCGATATGATCGATATTTTTCAAAATTTTTGCGAAAGGATGTTGCACTTATCAACATATTTTGTAAATATTTTTTTCATCGAAATGATCGATGTGTTGCAAAAATTTTGAAGTTTTATTTTTGGGTTTCTCGGAGTTTGTTTTCGGTTCTTTTACCGAGAATAGTCCCATTGAACCGATGTCATAATTAGTGAACATTCCCTATGATGGATGGATGACGACCGTCTTATGGGAAATGTAGTCGATAGGAGTAGATGATTTGTTTTTAGTTTCTTTGGAGGATTGCATCAATAAACTGTAGTTGCTTATGGTTGCTAAAATTTTGTTGCGTGTGTAATTGATGTTCGAAATGCGAAAGTGATTCATTTGAAAGCATGTAATTGTGTAAATATGTTGAGTTACCTAGGCTATAGAATTTGGTTCATTATGATTGAGGCTTAATCTTGAATTCATGTACTTGACTAATTAAAGAGTCTGTGAATGCATCTTGATTCGAGCATGTGCATGAAGTGTGAGTGAGGTTTTGCTATTCCATGTCATTGTGAATTGTCTAGAACTTGCCTGGCGTGTATACAAAGCGAAATGAAGGAGGTGTAGTGTCGGAAAGGATGTAGGCATTTCTTTGTTTTAACCGTTAGTTTCCATTTTTTTCTTGTCAAGTTCTACCTTTTTATATGTTGTATACCCTAGTCAGCCCGTTGAGCCTTTAGCCGATTTCTTTCTTTTGTCCAGAATTGTATGAACTAAGCTTTATTCCTTCTTTTCATTAGCCTTAAAGTCTATAAGAAGCTCTTAAGCGCTTACAAAGAACAAAAAAATTGTTTCTCAAAGTGTTAAAGAGTGAAAAGAGTGAAAAGAAAAGAAAAGCAAAGTGAGGAAAGAAAAGATGGTGTTGAAGAGGCACTAGTTGTAATTAAATGAAATTGAGGGTACATGAAAACCTTCCATTTGGGGTCAAGTGTGCCTGATGAAATGGGCTGTATGAATGTAAACCAGCATGAATGGGAGAAAAAGAGAAAAGAGAGGAACAATGTCCATGAGTCGATGGGAATGAGTTGAAAAGGCGCTTAAGGATGCTAGCAACTATTATTGGCTAATCCAATATATATATACTAGATCCATAGCCCAGTTACAACCCATTAAAAGTCCTATTTGATCCTACACTGCATTTCTTTATATTAGTGGAGTAATACACTAACGGCAAGCCTATGGGTCATGACATGATGCATGTGAATTCTATTGGGAGAGAGAGTGAAATTAATTTCTATATGCCCCTACTTGCATGTTTGTGTGCTGCACGAGCATAAAAGGGGAAGTTTCTCTCGAGTTGTGAGGGTACATGCTTGATGAAAGATTGATTTTCGTGTCGGATTTCTTGATTAGTTGATTTGCATGAGTTTGCCGATATCAAGAATCAATTCTTAAAAGTCTAGGAAGCCTCGATGTATTAAGGTCATTGTCTTGTACGACCAAGCATGTTTTCTTGATGATTTGCAAAAATCGAATAATCGGTATGACCGTAACGTAAATGGTTGCACCATAGTGACAAAGGTTGAGATGTGATGTGCATGCTTTGTATTTTTGTGAACACTGAGGACAGTGTTCGATTTAAGTGTGGGGTAAGTGATCTTGGGTAGATTTATATGCCCAAGTGATACTCAAACGTATCATTTTTTACCTTATTTGTTGTGCAATGTGTATATAATATCATGTATTTGGTAATAAAATGCGAATTTATACTAACCAACATGATTAGCATTTGTTTTGCAGGATAATGTGATTTTTAAGAGCTAAAATGCGTGTTGGAACTATGTCGGAGTTGGACTTGGATGCGAGCGTGGAAAAGACCTCGGATGGCATATTTTGCAGTGGCTCCGCGATGGTGCCGTGCCACGCTGCCATCGCGGTAGCACACTGCCTGGGCAGAAATAAAAGTGGCAATTTCCAGTGTGCCTGCGCGTCAGCTCCGTGGCACGGAGACAGGCCTCCGCGATGGCCTCTGTGCCACGTTGAGGCTAATTATCCGGACCATGAAATTTCCAGAGAGGGTCCGCGTCCACGCCGTGTCATGGAGGCAGTGCTCCGCGTTGGCCTCCGTGACACGTTGCTTGTTATTCCGGGAAAAATTTCCCACTAGTATAAATAGCACACTTAGGTTATTTTTAAGAGTTTTTTTTTTTAGTTTTAGTTTTTTAGCCTGAGTTCAGAAGTGGGAGCAGGAACGTGGTTTTGTGGCAGTTGAAGAATAGAAAAGATAAGAGTTTTCTTCTCTTCCCTTCTTCTTTCCTTCAATTGTATGCATGATTCACACTCATTCTAGGATGATTAATCCAAGAATGAGTGGTTAATTCCTCTCTTGCTGAGGTTTTGAACTTGTGAAATGAATGTTGGTAATAATTGATATGGTTTCTTCTTCTTCTTGCATGTTGTTCTATTAATTCTTGTGCTTATTACATTAGTGTGTGGCCAACATTAATGTACATCTAAAAAGTCCAATTTCACTCGAGAGAGCAAGAAATTGGAAAGTTGTGAATTATTAGGGTATTGTTCTTAACTTGATTTGGGAAAATTGGGTTTTGATGTGCTTTCCTGATAGAAATATACTTGAAAGCCGTATTAGTCAATTTAGGAACCGGAATTGTATTGCTAGGTCATAAATTGCATTTGATCACAGAAATGTAGACGAATGGTTTATGATTCTAAAGTGAGATTAAATACGAGAGTTTTAATCTCTAGGCTAATGTTCTTGTCTAGCAACATGAAGAGAAGAATAACCGAATTATGATTACTATCGAATTTATTACTTGTTCTTAACCTTGGCATGCTCTTATCCATAGTTTCAATTCAGGTAAATATTTGTTAATAGTTTTAGTATATAGTTTATAAACAAAATTATTTAACTTTTGGTTACATTGTTGTCAACATAATTAGAAGTAAACTAGAATATAGTATACTTAAGAAATTTTACTTATCCAGAGTCTCCTTGGATCGATACTTGGCTTACTTAGCCACTTTATTACTTGTTTGACCACGTGCACTTGCGTGTCGGTTTTTAACCCCTACCGAACCAGCCGAACAAAAAGCAGAGTGAGGAAAGAAAAGAAAAAGGTTGAAGGTGCACTTGCTATAAATAAATGATAATGAAGGTGCATGAAAAACCTTTGTGTCGTGTCAAGTGTGCTTGATGAAATGGGCCAGACGAAAGTAAACCATCATAAATGGGATGATGAAAAAAAAAAAGGAGAGAAACAATGTCCATGAGTTGATGGGAATGTGTTGAAAAGGCGCTTAATGATGCTAGTGACTATTATTGGCTAATCCAATATGTACTAGTTCCATAGCTTCCATTACAACCCATTAAAGTCCTACGTGATCTTACATTGCATTTCTTTATATTAGTGGAGTAATACACTAAGGGCAAGCTTATGGGTCATGACATGAGGCATGTGAATTCTTTTGGGAGAGAGAGTGAAATTAATTTCTACATGCCCCTACTTGAACGTTTGTGTGTCACATGAGCATAAAGGGGAAGATTCTCTTGAGTTGTGAGGGCACATGCTTGATGAAAGATTGATTTTCGTGTCGGATATCTTGATTAGCTGATTTTCATGAGTTTGCCGATATCGAGGGTCGATTCTTAAAGTCTAGGAAGTCTTGATGTATTAAAGGTCATTGCATTGTTAAGACCATGCATGTTTTCTTGATGATTTGCAATATTGAATGATCGGTATGACCGTAGCTCAAATTGCCTCACCATAGTGGCGAAGGTTGTGATGTAATTTGCATGAATTGTGTGTTTGTTGTTCGAGGATGAACAAGGATTTAAGTGTGGGGTAAGTGATCTTGGGCAGATTTATATGCCCAAGTGATACTCAAACGTATCATTTTCGCCTTGTTTAACGTGCAATGTGTATACATTTTCATGTAATTGGTAATAAAATGTGAATTTATACTAACCAACATGATTAGCATTGTTTTGTAGGTAAAATGTGATTTTGAGGAGCTAAAATGCATGTTGGAACAATATCGGAGTTGGACTTGGATTCGAGCACGAAAAAGGCATTGGACTGCACCAATTAAAGGGGCTCCGCGATGGAGCCGTGTCACGCTACCATCGCGGAGGCACTCTGCCTGGAGGGTGAATAATTAGTCAAATTCTAGTGGAGCCTCGCGACAGCTCCGTGGCATGGTGGCAAGTCTCCGCGTTGCATGTCGTGCCACGTTGAGGCTATATACCCGGACCCCAAATTTCCAGTGAGGGTCCGCGTCCACGCCATGTCACAGAGGCAATGCTCCGCGATGCACTCCGTGACACGTTGCTTGTTATTCCGGGAAAAATTCCCACTAGTATAAATAGAACACTTAGGCTTATTTTTAATGAATTCAGACTTGGTGGAGCAAGCACGTGGGTTACAGGCAGTTGAGGGACGAAAAAGCTCAGGGTGTTTCTCTCTTTCTTTCTTCTTTCAATCAATTGTTTGTATGATTAACACTTGTTTTAGGATGATTAATCCACAAATGAGTGGCTAATTCCCTTCCTTGCTGAGGTTATGAACATTTGTGATGAATTTTGATTATTAATTCTATGGTTTTTCATCTTCTTCTTCCATGTTGTTCTATTAATTCTTGTTTCTACTGCATTGGTGTGTGGCCGACATTAATGTATATCTAAAAAGTCTGATTTCACTCGAGAGAGCACGAAATTGGAAAATTGTGAATTAATAGGGTATTGTTCTTAATTTGATTTGGGAAAATTGGGTTTTGATGTGCTTTCCAGATAGAAATATACTTGAAAGCCGTATTAGTCAATTTAGGAACCGGAATTGTATTGCTAGGTCATGAATTGCATTTGATCACAGAAATGTAGACGGATGGTTTATGATTCTTAAGTGAGATTAAATACGAGAGTTTTAATCTCTTGGCTAATGTTCTTGGCTAGCAACTGGAAGAGAAAGATTATTCAATTTATGATTATAATCAAGTTCATTACATGTTCTTAACCTTGGCATGCTCATAACCATAGTTTAAATTCAAAGTAGATAATTGTTAGTAGTTTTAGTACATAATTTTATAAAACAAACTTTGCAATTGTTGGTTACATTGTTGACAGCATATACAGAAGTGAGATAGAATATAGTATACTTAAGCAATTTTTACTTATCCAGAGTCTCCTTGGATCGATACTTGGCTTACTTAAGCCACTTACTACTTGTTTGACCACGTGCACTTGCGTGTCGGTTTTTAACACCCAACAAACGTACCGAACAACAAGGCTTTGGACGGCTCTGCTCACTTGAGTGTAATAGTCGGGATCACGTAAGCTCTATCGTGATAATGTCGGTTATATGGCGAGTCTCCCATTGTTCCTTATTATTTTAGTTATGCATGTTCATAAGTTATGCTATTTTTTTTAGCAGGTTTATCCCAATGTTCAGTTTATCAATTTTAATTATGAATATCCGTTTCATATTTAGGTCATTCGATCCAGTTATGAGATTCAGTTATGTTTAATCATGTTTCAGATATCAGCATAAAAATCCTTATTTTTAGAATCTTATGATGAAATGATTTATGATATGCATGATTTCAGTTTTACTTACTCAGATGTTTTACTTACCTTGCATACTCGGTACATTCAAAGTACTGATCGCATACTATATGGGGTATCGTTTTATGATACAGGCTCACACGTTCATACTCAGTCCTACCGCTAGATAGTTATCAGAGATTAGCCCAGACCATGTTGTTGATGATTCCTCATCCCTGGAGGACCTTCAGTTAGTTGTGTTGATGTCATTTTCAGTTTCAGACTTCTAGTGAGCTAGTTGGGGTGTTGTCCCATCCAGTATATTAGAGGTTTTTCAGTTATAGTTTGTATATTCAACTTTGGATTTAATGTTATATTATTTCTGTTATTCAGATGTTTTAATATTCAAACATCCACTATTTTAGAATTCAGTTTTCCACTTTGATTATGTTGAGCTTTAGTTATCATGTTTATTCCATGGGTCGACTTGGAGCCATTAATGGTTTTAGGTTCCGTTTCTTGATCCAGGCCTCCATTCGGGTCATGCAGTAATGAGAGAGGATAGTCAATCTTCCTCTGGAGTAACTCGTGATGTCCCTCGTTGGGACTGGCAGCGTTATTTTTGCTGCGAAATTAGTAAGGGTGTTTCCATGATTCCTAAGCTCCTAAGCCCTATACTACGTCATGTTAAGCTCTGAAGGTTTTAAGAGGGTTTAGTCTATTCTAACCCATTCTCTTCCCATGCATGCAAGTCTAGAAGATCCTATAGGAGGTTAAGCCTAGAAATCTTCAAGTTCTTCCCTAAATCTCTTGGGCTTTCAAGGAAGGGTGTAGATTCAGCTTACCCAGGTATGTAGGGCCATGAATGAGTGTTCCTTTCACTCTGATGCCCAAAATCCTCCTCAATTCTATTAATTCAAGTTCTAAATTATGGTTATGATCTTATGGGGTTTTAACCCAATTTTATGAAATTCTCCATGATTTGTTTATTGGTCAATCCTCTTCATGTTTACAATTATGTTTAAGATGTATGGGTAGATTTTACATATATATTAATTATAAAATCATGATTTCAAGTTTTAAAAAAATTATGCCAAATTATGCATGTTTCATGAAAAGTCAAGTTTATGATCCATGATTTCATGTATGATGAGATATATAGCATGATTAAATATTTACAATTACCCATGTATAAACCTATGATTTTGACTTATGTCTAGTTTAAGTATACATGATTTTAAGATTTGGGCAAGCCCATACAAGTTAAGTATGTTTTTCATGATTTAGTCAAGGCTAATAAGATCGGTTTCTCATATGTTTTAGAGTCCATACTCCTTCTATAGTTGATGATATATTTTGGATTCAAGACTCCCCATGTTCATATTTCAGACTATGCATGTAATTACATTATCAACCTCATTGAGAAACGATCATTTCAGCTTCGTTGAAAAATGATGGAGAGCACTTTGTATGTTTTTGGGAGCAGTGTCTAGTATCGAGTAGGCTTGGGGTTCCAAGATTTCCCAGTCTCTGAACTATGTGCCAGCGTAGGTTTATATATTTATACTGGGACCTCCTTTGTGAGTTTTCCCCCGCCCCAAGGGTCCTTCAACTTGATATCAATATCATGGTAGCTTCTTTAGCCCTGACAAGATTTTAGGCAGCTCTGCCAACTTGAGTATAATGGATGGGGTATCACGAAAGCTCTATTCTGATGGTGTCAGTTACATGACGAGTCTCCCATTATTCCTCATGATTTAAGTTATGCATGTTTATCAGTTATGATATTATGTTTTCAGCAAGTTTTACCCATTGATCAGGTTATCAGTTTTACTTAAAATCTCAGTTTATGTCTAATCAGGTTTTCAAATTTCATGGGTCATTCAACTCAGTTATGAGATCCAATTTATGTCTAATCATATTTTAGATATACGCATGCAGCCTTTACTCTCAGAATCTTATGATGTTATGATTTATGATATTCTTGATTTACGTTTATACTTACTTATCCTATTTTACTTACCTTGCATACTCAGTACATTCCAAGTACTGATCACATACTCTATGCTGTATCGTTTCATGATATAAGTTCAGACGCTCAGACTCAGTCTCGCTGCTAGTCAGTCTCCCGAGCTCATCTTGTCCTCAAGTTGGTGAGTGCTCATCCTTCGAGGACCTTCAGTTAGTGGAGTTATGTTGTTATTAGTTTGAGATTTCTAGTGAGCTAGTTGGGGTGTTGTCCCATCAGCTCATATATATGTTAGAGGCTTTCCAGAAATAGACTTGTGTATTCAACTTCGTATCCTGTATTGTGATGTTTTCATTGGATAGACGTAATAATATTTTTTCTATTTCAGATTTTAGTTATCTGGTTTGTTCTAATGATCTTTAGTTATCATGTTCATGCCATGGGTTGACTTAGGGCTATTTATGGTTCTAGGTTTCATGTCTCGATCCTGCCCTATGTTCGGGTCTTGACAAGACATCCGCTTATTCATGTTTAAGTTATCAGTTTCCTCTTTAAAATATATTCTTTGGTTGCTATGTTCATGCCATGTGTTGACTTGGAGCTGTTTATGGTCCTAGGTCCCAAGCCTTGGTATAGGGTCCTAACTCGGAACATGACTAGAAAAATCACTAAGTCATTAGTCCCTATGACTTCAACATTCGGCTTGAAAGAGCCACTATGATATTTATACGACCACGTGCACTCGCGTGCACTTGGGCGACAATAAGTTTTTGGTACCATCGCTTAGGACTTGGAAAATTAGTCAATTTCTGAATTTCAGTTTTGCTATTTTTTTATACAAGTGTTGATAACTTGATCTTAGCTGCTACACTTGCAGGTACGAGACAATTTCTGAAAGCTGGCACGTGACAGAGAATTATGGATCCTTATTTGGAGCCTGAGTGACTGTTACATTTATTGAGGAGGGAAGCCCTCCAAAATCCTATTCCGCTAGTTCCACAGGCTTCACTCGAGGAAGATCCACTAGCTAAACAGGAAGAAGATTTACCAGAAAGGATGGCAGCGAGACCAGTGTGCAAAGCGGCAATGCCACATGCGAATAATGTTACCTCTAGCATTCGCAGGTTGAACACAGGAGGTAGATTTGACCTAAAATAGTATATGGTGCAACTCTTGCATATGAGCGGACAGGTTATAGGTACAATTTTCTGGATATAAGTGACACGTACACCCATAGGGGTATCATCAGACTATGTGAGGCTTACATTATTCTCGTCTTCCTTGCTGGGAGAAGCAAAGAGGTGGTTGAAAGCTAAACTACCTAACTCTATAACCACATGGGATAATCTGGCATAGAAGTTTATGATCAGGTTCTTTCCTTCTAGAAAGACAGCAAAGCTCAAAGGTCAAATTTTAAGCTTCAAACAGAGAGATGGTGAGAACCTATGCCAAGCTTGATAGAGTTCAAGTCTATACTGAGAGATTCTGCTCACCATCACCAGCCAAATGATCTATTGGTGCATAGTTTTCTAGAAGGCTTGGAGCCCCACACCAAAATCCTCTTAGACTCTACAACTGGTGGGCAAGCCTTAGAAAAGACTTACGAGGAATTGTACAGGGCCACTCAGAATGGAATGCTGGCACACCAAGAGGTGTGGTGAAGAGAACGGAAGGTGTTATAGAGGTAGATGGGGTAACAACCATTGTTGCACAGATAGTTGCACTCTAGAATCAAATTAACACTCATTTCAATAACATAAACTTGGGGCAGCAACAAACTCTAGTCAATGTAGTGCAGCAAGTGATGTGAAGTTTGTGGTAGCAGCGAACATTCAGCGGAGACATATGGTTCTTACCTAGATTCAGTTTATTTTGTAGTGAATGCACAATAGAGCAACATTCAACATTATGGAAACAATTATAACCCTAACTGGAGGAATCACCCAAATTTTTCATGGGGTGGTAATAGTCACCAAGGCCAAAGTTCGAATTATGGTCCATACATAAATCAGGGGCAAATCAGATTTTTCAGCACTAGTTTAGAGGGATAATGCTCCTACTTAGTCAGCAACATTGAGGATATGCTGAAAACAATCACAGCCAACCAAGCACAGATGGCGGCTGACCAAGTAAAATTGACTACCAACATGAAAAATCAGCAATTGGCTACAAAGGCTTTGGAGATTTAGCTGGGATAAATAGCTGGAGCCCAGAATTCTCGACCATGGGGTGGGTTGTCGAGTGATACGGACACCACCTGTAGCAAGTGAATGTCATCACCACTAGGAGTGGTAAACAATTGAAGGAGTTGGTGTCGGAAAAGCCAACATATAAAGTTGTAACTATGGAGGAGGAGGTTGAGGAAATTGATAAAGAAGTGAAGAGGGGAAATTGTTCAAGAGTTTTGAAGTCACCACCACCCCCTTTCCCTCATAAATTGAGGAAGCATAAGGAAGAAGCATGCTTCCAAAAATTTATTGAAGTGTTAAAGTAGGTGCATATTATTGTTCCATTGGTGGATGTTTTACAGGATATTCCAAAGTATGCAAAATACATAAAAGACATTGTGTCAAACAAGAGTACACTAACGAAGTATGCCACAGTTGCACTTACCGAGGAGTGCATTTCACGGGTATGGAACAAGCTGCCTATAAAGTTCAAAGATCCAGAAAGTTTTACTATCCAAATCACTATTGGGTAGTCTATTAGAGCCTGTGGCTTATGTGATCTCGAGGCAAGTATCAATCTGATGTCCACCTCAATGTTCAAGAAGTTGGGTTTGGGTAGTCCAAGACGTACAATTGTGATTGAAGCTAGCGGATTACTCATTGGCTAGACCGAATGGAATTGTCAAAGATTTTCTAGTGTAAGTGCGATCCCTTATCTTTCAGGTGGACTTCATAGTCCTTGATTTTGAGTTAGACCCAGAAGTCCCATTTATTTTGGGACGTCCCTTTTTGGCAACTGGACGAGCCTTGAGAGATATTGTTGCGGGGTAACTAACTATGAGAGCCTATGATAAGGTGGAAGTGTCTGATTTCTACAAAGCAATGAAGCTACCTGCTATTTATGAGGAGTTGTTGGCAATTACTGTTATTGACCAAAAGTCAGCACTTCAGCTCATTAATAGAAAGGATCCCTTGGAAAGAGCAGTGGTGGGACATGATCAGTTCGGGGATATTGCAACTAATGAAATGGTTCAAGCCTTGAATGCTATCAACATGTTCTATCAAAAGTAGGAGTTTGATTCTTACAGAGATCTTTGGAGCCTCCACCTAATCCATCTGTTGAGGAGGCCCCCAAACTGGAGCTGAAGGCATTTCCCCCACACCTCAAGTATGCAGTCTTGGGGGAAGCTGATCCATTATCGGTTATTCTCTCTGCGGGGCTAACAGAAACACAGGTGCAAAAAGCGTTGGCGGTCCTAGAAAAGAGGAAGAGAGACATAGGACGGTAGATGTCAAACATTTGAGGGATCAATCCTACCTTCTGCATGCACAAGTTATTAATGGAGGAAGGATCTAAACCGATTGTACAACATTAAATAAGGTTGAACCCAATGATGAAATATGTGGTGTGATAATGCTCAAACTCACACCTCCTGCTGGGGTTTGAAGCGGACATTATCAATAAAGGATCAAACAAATAGGTTGGGGTCGAACCCACAGGGAATATGGAAGATCTAGACTAATGCCGATAAGTGAAGTTGTTGGTTAGTTACTCCAACTTGGGGGTTTTAAGAAGATAATAATTAAAACAACAATTTAAATTATGATGTAAATCAATATTTAAGAATAACTAGGGTTTGTGTTCCCCATGGGTTCATAACTACTTCAAGTATACACACGTAATTAATACTAATGCTTACTTGTAAAACTGATAACTAGGGTTCATCCAAATGACTGATTCGTCCCTATTGGATAACTATACTCAATCACCGGGTCAGATCTCATGAGCAGTTTCAAATTATCCGTTATCAATATGTTTCAAATTTAACTATTCTGCGACCATAGCTCAAGTTAATACAATGATTATCAAGATCAAGGCTTTGTTGTTATTCTCTTTTCCTAATCTCTACCTCTCTAGGCTCAAGCAAGTAAAGAATTCGGGCAAGTCCTAATGTTGTACACTGTTAAGAAACGTTTGAGCATGAAGAGAATACAATACAAGTGTTTTACATTGGTTTTGAATCACTTTTGTGTATCCCTAGCTCGTTAATCCACCATGGTTCCCACAACCCTAGCTATAGAGGTTTTAGCCTCTCATAATTGCAAGGTTGTGATATGCATTCATCATTAAACACATAATTCAATACTTACAATCGTATATGAGAGTAAAGCTTCTTTGATCATATCAGAAAAACCTAAAGAACAATTGATAAAAATCAAGAAAGAATCAAAGAAAAGGTTGATCACAAGTCAATCAACTCAATTCTATGTTTTCCCCTCAAATCTCTATTATTTTCACGCCTATCTCACTTCTCTCTAATGTTCCATATGATTCTCTACTGAAAATAAAATATAAAAAGTATTTATACAGACATAAGAATCCTTTTCCTAAGCTAACTGGGTGATTTTCCATAACTGGCGTCGCCTGAGCCACGACTGATCATACGACCCATAACAGGATTGTACAAGTCATACCTGTTGTCTGTAAGTCCTTGGATTGTTGACATTTTTGCTAAGTGTTAGGCGTTGATATGACCCGTACATGCTTCCTATGAGTCATGAGTTGCTTCTGTGGTCTGGCTCTGAGAACTCTGACTTTTTTTGAAATTATTCATGAGTGTTGTGGTACAACTCGTACCTTCCAGCCATGAATCGTACTTTCTGAAGTTCTACTTAGCATTGAAAATCCTCTGAAGCTCACCACTACTCCTGGTACAATTCATACATTGTTGCCACAGTTTGTAGTTCCATTTGTATTAGGAGTCTGCCTTTGTGGAATTTCTTTTGAATATTTTCACGACTCAAGTTTTGGCTCATACCATTGTTGTACGACTCGTAATAGGAGTCGTAGGTTGCATTATTCCTAGTTCATCCATCTAAAACTTTTCACAGTTCTCAGTACGACCGTACCATCAACATCCAGTTCATACTGAGACTGTGACTTTAGCTCATTTTCTGCATTTCTAGACTTTTTTAGCACATTCTGGCTCCAACACTTATTTGTCCTGTAATAAAAGAAAAAGTGACTTATATCCATATAAAAACACCTAAGTTCATGTTATTTTCTTATTATTAAGCATCAAAAGTGTTGTAAACTCGCAGCACATCATAGTGCGGAAGGAGGTAATTAAGGGGTTAGATACGGGAGTAGTCTATCCCATCTCTGAAATCGAGTAGGTTATCCTAGTTTAATGTGTCCCAAAGAATGGGGGAATGATAATGATCACCAATGAGAAGAATGAGTTGATCCCAACTCGTACGGTCACAGGCTAGAGGATTTGCATGGATTACAGAAACTTGAATAAGGCCATAAGGAAAGACCACTATCCCATCCCATTTATTGACCAAATGTTGGATAGACTTGTAGGCTAGGAGTATTATTGCTTTCTAGATATTTATTCTAGCTATAATCAAATAACCATAGCCTAGAAGATCAGGGGAAGACCACATTTTCCTATCCATATGGGACGTACGCCTTCAGACATATGCCATTTGGGCTATGCAATGCACGGGCTACCTTCCAACAATGCATGATAGAAATATTTCATGACATGGTGGAGGACTATGTCGATGTATTTATGGATGATTTCTCTGTTTTTGGTAACTCGTTTGTTATGTGTTTGCAGAATTTGGATAAGGTCATGGCTAGGTGTGAAAATACAAACTTGGTATTGAATTAGGAGAAGTGCCACTTTTTAGTCAAGGAAGGTATTGTCCTTGGCCACAAAGTGTCACAAAGAGGCTTGGAGGTTGGTCGTACCAAAGTAGAGGTTATTGAGAAGTTTCCACCACCAGTGTCTATCAAGGGTGTCCACCATTTCTTCGGACATGTTAGGTTCTATAGGCGATATATTTGAGATTTTCCAAAGATCTCCAGAATGATGTGTAGACTACTAGAAAATGACATAAAGTTCGAGTTTGTGGCATAACGTGTTAGTTCTTTTGAGGAGCTAAAGAAGAAACTAGTGGAAGCTCCTATTTTAATTGTTTTTGATTGGGAATGTCGGTTTAAGATGATGTACGATGCCAGTGATGATATCGTGGGTGCAGTATTAGGGTAGAAAGAGAAAATATTTTTCACTCTATATACTATGCAAGGAAAATTCTCTATGTTGCTCAGGCTAATTATATGGTTACAGTGAAGGAGAGGCTTGCACTGGTATATGCATTCGATAAGTTCTGGTCCTATCTTATTGGGATAAAAGAGGTGATGCACACCCATCATGCTGTGATCCAATACTTATTCAACAAGAAGGACGCCAAGACCAGGTTGATTAGGTGGATATTATTCCTATAGGAGTTTGACTTGGAAATCTGAGATAGGAATGGTAGTGAAAATAAGGTAGCAGACCACGTGTCACGGTTAGAGGATAGGTTGCATGTGAGTGATGATAGGTGTATCTGAGAAGAATTCCCTTATCAATAGCTCTTAGCACTAAGTGTGGCTGAACTTCCTTGGTACGCAGACATAGTATTCTTTATTGTAAGTGGAGTAATACCTACCGGAAGCAACTACTCAAAAAAGAAAGAAGCTAAATCCTGAGTCTCGGTTCTACATGTGGGATGAACAGTATTTATTCAAGCCAGGACCAGATCAAGTGATGAGACGGTGCATTCTAGAATCTCAAGCGACACAGGTATTGAAAAATTGTCACTCTTCACCATATGGCGGTCATCATGGAGGAGAGCGTATTGCTCATAAGGTGCTCCAGTTAGGCTTCTTTTGTCCTTCTTTGTTCAAGGATACATCATCCTATATCAAGCCATGTGATCAATGCCATAGGATGGGCACAATCAGCGGGAAACATAAGATGCCTCTATGAAACATCTTGGAAGTCAAAGTATTCGACGTTTGGGGGATAGATTTCATGGGGCCATTTCCACCATCATTAGATAATCAATACATCCTAGTAGTGGTGGACTACATCTCCAAATAGGTTGAGGCAGTAGCTTTCCCCACTAATGATGCCAAGGTAGTGGCCAAATTTGTCAAGAAGCAGATCTTTTCTAGGTTTGCAACCCCACGAGCTATTATCAGTGACGGGGGTGCACAATTTGTAAATAAATAGTTTCAAAACTTATTATCCAAGTAAGGGGTTCTACATAAGATGGCCAGCATACCACCCTCAGACTAGCGGACAGGTGGAAGTGTTGAACAGTGAAGTCAAGCAGATCCTACAGATAACAACGAACGCTCAATGCAAGGAGTGGGCAAGCAAGTTAGATGATTCTTTGTGGGCATATAGGACAGCCTATAAGATGCCAATTGGGGCTTCACCGTATCAATTGTTCTATGGGAAGTCCTAGCGCTTGCCTATGGATCTTGAACATCAACCATATTGGGCTATGAGAAAGTTGTACATGGATCCTGAGTTAGATAGAAAAAATGACTGTTGAAGTTGCATGAACTTGATGAATTCCGGTGGCATGCATATGAAAATGCAAAGTTGTACAAGGAGAAAACTAAGAGATGGCATAACAAGCATATAGTCCCAAGATTTTTTGAGCCAGGGCAAATGGTATTGTTGTTTAACTCTAGGTTGAAGCTATTTCCAAGAAGTTGAGGTCCAAGTGGTCTGGACCATTTGAAGTTGCTCGGATGACCCCATACGGGGTAGTGAACTTGTGTCAAGAAGATAAAAGTGTCACATTTTTGGTTAATTGCCAACGGTGCAAGCCCTATTGGGGTGAGGGCGTTAATTGAGAGAAGACTTTTATCACTTTATCTGACGAATGTATGTGAGTTGATCATGCTGCAACAGTAAATAAAGCACCAAATGGGAGGCAACCCGTGATTGTAATGTAATAGTTAGTAATTATTTATAAATTAAAAAAAAAAAAACAAAGTCGTGCCGCGACAAAAACTAAGGCGCTGGGTGGGAGGCAACCCACTATTTTCTAATGTATTTATTAGTTTTGGGAGTATTGCAAGGGTCAAGACTCCTCCTGGAGGCACCAAATAACTACAAGTCGGCGTGGTGTTAAGCAGTACCCCTCTGCATCCACTTCGTGCCACTAAGGAAATACTCTGTGATGCCTACCATGCCACGGAGAGGCATAATTTTACGTGGGGTAAAATAAAATAGTGGACCTCCATGTTGGAAATGTTCCATGCAGGTCAAACTCCATATTAGGCAGCATGCCACGGAGGACTGTAAAAAATTCAAACACTGTGAAATAGTGTAAGTGTGTGACTACTCTATGTCATAGAGTTGTTCCTCCGCGACAGGCTCCGTGACACGTTAATGTGTATTTGCTGACGGATATCGTTAAAAAGTCGGGTTGATCCGCCATAAATCCACCTTTTTTTATTTATTTTCTTCATTTTCAGACCTAATTCCCTATTCGCAGTGTGAAACACCCCAAATTCCCTCCCCTCTTCAATATGGCACTCTTCTAAGCCCGAAAATTGTAATACCCCGATTAGACTAAGGATCAAAAATGAAAGTTAGCTGAAAATTGGGGAAAAGTGTGCAGGACGGACGATGTCATGACTCATGTTTGGGAACCATGAGTCATTGCTGGAAATCGTGGTTTGGTATGAGGCATTGGTAGTTGGGGACGCCACGGGTCATCCTATGACCCATGGTGGGATGTAATGACCCTTGGTAGCCAATCGTTGTTTGGATTGCTGAATTTCTAGTTGGACCTAACAGATGGATACCATGAATCGTTGGAAGCAACCACGAGTGGTGGTGAGACTCATTGTGAGGGAAGTTCAGAAATTTTAGTAAGCTAGCAAAGGTCGATCTAACGACCTATTAGAAGAGACCAAGACTCATCCTATTGAGTCACGGCTTGAATCCGAAGTCAAGTTTTGGGCATTGAAGACGACGGATCGTACCACGAGTCATGGTATCCTCCAACGACTCATAGGTACATCCGTGGGATCGACCAGTGTAGATTTTCAAGGTATTTTCATTTAGGGTATTTTCGTCATTTTTATGCACTAGGGCCTTAAACTACGTTGTTTTATGGTATTTTCTGGGTATGTTAAGATAGATTAAGTCCCCCTTGCATAGTCATTCTCATGCATGCAAAATTAGGAAGAATTAAGAGAGATCAAGCCTATCTTCAAGATCTTCTTCATCAATTCTCCCTTGGGCATTCAAGGAACTTTGAAATCTGATCTTACCCAAGTATATAGGATTACAAATGGGTGTTTCCATTCATACTCATGCCCAATCTGTATTAATTTATGAAACATTTATCAAAAGTCTCATGGGGTTTTAACTCCAATCTTGTGGTATTTTAGTGATTTACCAATGGGTTGTTCTAAATTGTGATTTACACCATATTTTATGAATTTTGATAACATTTTACAACTATTTTGATTATAAAATTATTGATTTCGATTTCTACTAAATTAAGCCTAATTATGTATGATCTATGATGAAACGGGTTATGATCTTTACTTAAATTATTGATATTTACAAACCCAGCATGATTTATGATTTGAAATATGGATTTATTCAAACACCCATTATGATTTGATGATTTACAAGTTATATGTATGATTTTCAAGTACGCATGAAACCTATGATATATGAATTATATTTTGGCCGACTCACGGGCCTTATGTCAGGATAATTCACGTATGTCCAAGTATGTTCATGATTATTATGATTTAACTAGTTAATTTGCTTGCGCTTCGCGCGATCATTTAAAAATAGAAGTGAACTTGCTAAAGTGATCATTTAATATAAATTAATTCATAGAAAAATAATAAATATGAAAAATACTTCAACTATTTTTTATTTATAAAAGACATGTCTAAAGTCTAAACTAATCAAATCTCTTTTTAAGTAAAATTAGAAAGTTTTATGAAGTAATATCAAATAAATAAAGCTTCCAAAATTATAGTAAATCAACACAAAATAGAAAATTTTCCCATTATTGCTCTCTCATCAAAATAGTGTTCGAAATAATCTTAATAAATAAATAAAAAGATACAACAATATTGAGGTGCAAATCCACAAGCATAAATATAATCGTCTTTCCTCTCATTAGGGTGGAAAGTATGTAAGATATATCATATATGAATAGCAATCTTTTCTGCAATACTTATAATATTTTCTTTTAATATTATTGTTTTTGCACTGCCATCAATGAACCAAATCTAAAAAAAATTACTATATATTATCGTTAAGAGAAAGCCAGCTAAACATATTGTCACGCCCCGCCTTGGGAGGCATGATTGGCACCTGGTGCCCTACTAGGACCTGGACTGTTGGACTAGCTGAGGTTGAGCACTTCTGGTGCCAGGCTGGCTCTAACTGTGGATTCAAGAAAACGACGGGCTATATAACGGCTGTAAATACAGCCTCCGACCGACTAGGCCTATACCCACCTGTAAGAAAAGAACATCTACCCAGAACAACTGAATCAATAGGGAACCTAGCGGGCCGACAAGGCCACCATGCTGTCTAGTTATTTCTGAATCAAGAAAACAAGTGCTAAACTGCTACGTGATCAACAAGATCACCACTACCAACTGAATAAGGCCCCACACGACCATCATAAACAAACTAAAACATACACATGGCTTCACACGACCGGTATAGCTAACCATAGGGAATATACAATCTGCAAGCCTCTAAGAATACTGATAAGATGGTCGGGAGAGGGCCCCGGCCTACCCATACTGTACAACAAAAGAAAAGGAATAAACCTGTAGCTCTCTAGCTCTGGATGACAGTAGCTGATTACTCTATGTGCTGCTGGAATTACGAGGGATCGACTCCTCGTCTATGAGTACCTGCAGGCAAGTAATGCAGCGCCCTAAAACGGGCATCAGTACCGCTGGTACTGAGAATGCAAAGCAACAGCTGGAAAATAACTGAAGACAAGCAATATAACTGATAGAACTAAAGTAGAAACTAATAGACTATAACTGACTGAAAGTACGAGTTTAAGACCATCCTCAACTATGCTGAAAGGAGCAGGATTCATACCTGTGGCATTCTACTGTGTATCTATTCATAACTAAAATAACATGGCATAATATAGCATAACATAACATAACATAGCACATATAAACCTTACCTGGCCCCCATAAGCTGGAAGGTACAACCAACACGTAATTTATATCCCTACCCTGGTCATCGCATCTCTTATAGTAACTATAAGCATCCTGCCTGTCCCCTGGGTATGCACTTGGTCCCACTAAGCCCCTGACTATAACTGTACCTGAGTGTAGAGGACTCCTGAATCAACACCCCGGGCGTACCCACTCGACGGGGGTGTATAAAAGCCGACCAAGGCAAAATATGGGGAAACTGGCATCCGATCTTCATCCCATAGGGGACCACATGCCACTCCGTAGAGAGATGTATCTGTTGTGCCCGCAAGTGTACAGGTCATACAAGTAATATAGTGGCCCTTTTTAAGAGCCGGAATGTCGAACCCACAGGGACTGGACCAATTCAGCTAACTATCAAGTTCGAGTGTGATGTTAAATACTGAAAGTGTTGATTATAGAAGTTTTCGATATAGTTTAACTAAGTCTAATTGTGGTCAACGAAATATTCTGAATTCATTCAAGGAGCAACATAGAGTTAAAAACGTATAATCATGCGATACTATGATTTGCAATGGTTTAAGTATGAAACTATCAATTGTCATCTCACATAATTAGAATTGCATGTTCATGGCTTCCGAGCCTCTAAACACGACAAACTAGCCTCACCACTACATTGAGGGCGAGGATGCTAATTCTAATTCGTGGGCAATTAACTACGTGGATGTGGTTTATGGGGTTATGCGATTTATTAGGGTCCTTCCGTACCTCCAACCATTTAACCAAACTTAGCTTCAAAACTACTTCTTCAAGTGGTGGAGTGACAAATCTAAGCCGGTGTCTTTCTCTCCTCCCATTTTATCAACCAAGCAAGGTATTAGGTATATCTCTATCCTAACCACAAAATCTTATCCAAAGACAAGAACTTGCCTCTTACATTCTTATATTCTTCCTTAGGTTTTCTTTCTCAAGCATTTGCCTAAGTTTAACGTGTGTGTTTTCTTGGTGATCAATCATAAAAACAACCATAATCAAGGATGCAAGACAAAACAACAATCAATAACTTAATTCCAACACAAATTCATAAAACACACAATCATAACTCATGGCTTCAACCCTAGAGGAAGGGTTCTAGCCATTCATGTTCGTAAAATTACAGGAAAACATTATTAAAGTAACATACTTATAAGAATTGGTAAAGGAGAAGATGAAATTGATGAACCCTAGGGGAGTTCTCCCACTTCTCCCTTCACTCCTAGGTGGATTTCCATAAAAAAGTCGTGACAAAATGATTTTAGGAGCTAAGGGACCTATTTATAGTAAATGAGAATTGTACAAAATTATGCCTGTCGTGGAATGGCTCCGTGTCACGGAGTGTATCGCGGAGCACTGCCTCCGTGACATGGAGGTAACGTGGAGGCACACTAGAAATCGCCTTAGGATGCCAAGATGTTGAGGCTTGCCGCGATGGCCGGCGTGGTATGCTGCTCATGCAACGCGATCGCATGGCACTGGCTCGCAGATCGCCTGGCGTGGCACTGCGCTGGTGCGCAGGATGCCTGCCTGCTTACTGCCTTCCTTTTGCGCCTGGCATGGGCGTGGCACGGCGCTGGGCGCGGCACACACACAGCGTGGCACGCTGCCTGGCGCGGCCAGCCTTGCCAAGGCATGCTTCTTGCCGACTTTTGCAAATTGCTCCCGACTCCATTCCTCTACTTCGCCAACTTATATATTAGTTCCTAAAATTCATTTAAACCTATAAAACAATTTCTTAGTTTAGGTATTTCTAATATTTTGTCTACGCTTAAGTCTAGTTCTTTTCCTTTTATTTGTTCAAACATACTGTTGTCAAATATTATCTTCTGTTCTGAGCTTTCTTTGTCTTGGTATTCTTCTTTACTTATGATTCTTACATCTGTTTCAGTCATTATCTGTTTCGTATTCATTTATTTCATTTTCATTGTCTGTTTTTTCGTATTCTGTTAATTCATATATAATATCTTCATCATTTAGATCATAATCTATATAATCTATTTGTTTATATTCTTCGTCTTCAATTATTATTTCTACTTCTGAAATTTGTTTTTTATTTACGTTTTTAGGTACTCTACAGTCTCTAGCTAAATGTCCTAATTTGCCACAGTTGTAGCATTTACATTCTGATATATTTTTCTTAGGTCTATGAGGCCTTTTTTGTTTATAATTTTTTATATAATACCTTTTTCTTGGTCTTTTATACTTATATTTTGTTCTAAATGGTCTGTATTTTTTAATTCTTTTCTTGTATTTGTATTTATTTGTGCAACCGAATTGTGGTGCTGTTCTAGTTGTACAACATGCTAAGTTTTTTACCAGTATTTTTTCCATTTTCATGTCTTCCTTATGTTTTTCGCATAATTCCGTAAACCATTTTTGTAGAAATTTTATTCTAGATCCTAGTGTATCTATTAGTCCTGATTCTTGCCAGTCTTTAGTTACTTTTGAACTAAATGGTTCTGGTAATTTTGTGTAGTATAGTTTTCTTATTTCTCTACTTTCTTCATTCATATATAATCCTTTGTAATAGTATTCTTTAAATGCACATGTGTATTCATCCATATAACTCATTTTACATATGCTTAATTTGTTCATTAGATTTCTGTTTAGTTCTTTATCTTTTTGCCATTCTTCTATTTCGGTAGTCATACTACTAAATTCATTTCTTATTGCCATTTCGTATTTGGTTAAAATATCTATAGATGTTGTTGCTGGTTCATTATTAATTTTCTTATTATTTCTTAATGTTTCCAAACTTTCTGATGATAAATTTTGTAGCCATATTTTTGTTGTTCCTATTAATGTTCGTTCTATGTATCCAGGGGCATCTGCTATTAGTATTTTGTTATCTATTAACTGTTTTGAAATATATCCTATCCATAGCTGAATTGTTTTATTTGTATCTGCAACACAATCTAAGTCTAAGAAATTATATTGTTCTATATTTTGTCTAGGTGTCCAGTTTTTATTTAATCTTTTATTCCATAATGTTTTGCTTCTATTTTCCCTTTCGTAAGTATAATAGGTTGGACTAGTATTTGGTCTCCTTGGACTTCTAGTTCCTGATGTACTAGGTTTTTCATCTATGTCTTCTACATTTATTTCTATGTTATTTTCTTTTTCTATTAGATTAGTATAAGTTTCTGATGTTTCTGAATATTGATCTAGGTTTTCTTCATCATTTTGCTCACTTATGTCGTCTATTCCTATTTTAGGCTGATTTTCTACTGCACCTGATTCTTCTAATAATATTTTAAATTTTTCTATTTCTTCTGTAAGTCTTAATTCTTCACGTTGTTTTTCTTTTGCTTTTAATTTTTCTTCATATAATTGTTTAAGTTTTTCTAATTCTTTTTCCAGTTCTTGTATTCTCGTGTCTTTTTCTTCTTTAACTTGTTGAACTTCTATTTGAGCTTGTTTTTTAATTTTTTCTATTTCCTTTTTCCTATCTATTTCTTCGTTTTCTTTATTAATTCTTACCATAGCTGTTAAGCTATCTTCTAAGGTTGCCGATTCTTTTTCTAACATCAAATATAATTGATCTCCTATCTTTTTAAATCTTCTTCCTAAGTTTGAGTGTATAATTTTTATTTCTGTTCCCTTCTGGCTCATAAATTTTTCTTCTTCTACAGTGTATTCTTCTTTGTTCATATTAATCCGTGTTGTAATTTATATTCTAAGTGTTGTAGTTGTAGTTCTAAATTAAATATTGTTCTCCTTTGTGTTTTTGTCGATATATGACATACTCCTGCAATTATATTGTAGTTTAATCTTTCTTTTCTAAATTCAATTTCATCTATTATTTCATTTATTTTGTTAAGTAATTGTTGTCTGTATTCTTCACTATTGTCCATGTTATTTCTTATTTCTGTTTTTTCAGATATTTTATATATTTATATTCTGTTTCTGAAATTATATCTATTAAATATTCAAGTCTAACATTATTTGTTTTATTTAAGCTTAAAAGTTTATATTCAGGATATAATATTTTTAACTGATTTTTTAATTTTTTAGCTTTTTTATGGATATGACCTTTCTTTGATTTATTCTGTGTTTGGTTCATTGGTTAAACATTTTATTATAATATTCTATTTTTAATGGTTCTAATCTTTGTAACTATTCTATACATCCATATGCATACTCTAAATATTCCAGATTACGTTCCAAATTACTATCTTTCATATATTCCCTTATATTATCTTGTAATAAAAGCTTTGTTAATCTTATACTTTCCATAGTATCTAACCAATATTCCATATATTCATAATTTACCATTTTTTAGTCTAAATCCTTATCTAATTTTCTAATTTCTTCTATAGTCATTTCTGTCCAATCTTGGTTAATTAACTTCATAGTTTCTTCTAATTCTATTATCTCTTCTAATATTTCATACAATAATTTCATTATACATAAGACAAGTAACTCATATCTATGATTTCTATGTGATAGGTTTGAACTCATTTTATGAATTTTTCTAAATATAATATTCCCTCTAATCTTCTTTAGGCATTATTCAGAATTATCCAGTTATTATATCGTTATTTTGAATAGTCTTTTTCGGTCATTACTATGCGTTTTCAGCTTCAATCAGTTACCCTAACATTGCCTCAACTCTTTGTACTCCCCTAAAACGGCTCACCTGGCCTCACCGGTTTCCACCTTAGGATGGCATAGTCTGGGCTTACTTACTCTCAGCTTACTAACCACTTACATAGCAAACTTAATCAAGCCTTCATCATGACGATATAACAAGAAGATAATAACAGATAATACTTTAAGAGATTATAAGGAATATAGCTGTTTAGCTATTCATAGTTATGAATAAACATACCTCAGTTTGTATCTTTGCATCGTTGCTAGATTTTTCCATTTGGTTTATCTTTTTTGGTAGATTGTTTTTTAGTTTTGATTTTATAGCTCTGATACCAAATTGGGGGTAGGTTGCGGAATTGAGAGTTTTTAGAGAGAATATGAGGAATTGCGGATGGCGGATCTTGCCTCTTTGGCTTCCGTCTCCTTTGTATTTATAAACAAAATTTACAAACTTTACAATTGGCCTTTACTGTTCATAAACGACCTCTACTGTTTATGAATAGTACTTTGTGGCCGACACAACACTATTCTACTTTGCGACTTTTGTTTAAAGTAGCCGCCCTATTACTGTACACTTTAAGACTTTTCACAAAAAACAAAAAACTTTTGTCTGTCCAAAATAATGGACGACATCTTTACATTACAAAACAAAAAACTTTACATTATCTTCTGCTTTTTATCTGAATGGCCGACACCTTTTTATCTTCTTTCTTCTCAGCTTTTTCTGCGTATGTTGTTTTTCTTGTTTTGGCCGCTTGATTGTTTTATTCTTATCTCGGCCGTTGGATCATTATTCTAGCTGTACATCTGGTATCTGACTATTCTCTTCACCGTGGCACTTTGTGCAATGGTGATCTGGATATTTCTGTCCTACTGTTTTGCAATATCTTGTTAGAAGAGCTGGGGAAATGTAGTTTCTCCGTATAGCTCTTGTAGTTGGTATTTCCTCTGGCTTCAGCAGACTAAGTATCCATTGGCGTACTTCTTCCATATCTGCTTCTTTGTGTTCTCTGGAGTTAGCATAAATCATAGTTTGATCTCTTGAGTAATAGCTCCAGATAGAATTTCCGTTTAAGAAATTATTAGCTAGCTCACTTATTATTGTAGCTAGACCAATAATTCTTTTATTTGCGTAAAAATCTGGTATATCTGTACAACTTATTTCTTCTTGCTGTTCTATCTTCTCTGGTATTATCATCTCCCTTGTTAATCCTATTTTTACTACTTGTATGATTGGTTTTATTTCATTAAATAATATCTCTGCTGGTGCTGCGTATATTTTGATATAGAAAAATGTTCCTTTAGTTATTCTTTTATATGTCATGAATGCTTTATGTAGTTCTGGTATGGTTGCTATCTCATCTCCTGTCTTGGTATATACAGTATTTAGCAATCCATAATTGTAGCATGTCCTGACTAGGTTGGAGTTTGTATTTGGTTGTGCAATTAACTTATTATATCCTTGTAAATATTGGGTAACATAGTCTTCTTCTGGGTTTTTAGTGGTTATGGATCGTGGATTTTTGTTTAAGTAGGTTTGTATTTTGTCAATATTCTGAATGTAGGTATTGGATATATGGTTGTAGGTCTGTCTGGCTTGGTTTAAGCTTTCTTTGTATGTATTTGTTTGTGGAGTTGGAGGTATATTTTTCATCGTAAATTGCTTGTCAAATAGCTGCTGTTTTCTGATAATGTCTCTTCTTTCTTTGGGTCCTGATGTACCTGCAGAAGAAGTAGATGGGTTGTTAGCTTGGGTTTTAAGGAGTTTCCCAACGTCTCCTTTTAGCTCTGGAAGTTTGGTGCCTTCCGATTGGCATAGCTCTGCGTTTTTT
The DNA here is from genome assembly GCA_035772735.1 of Datura wrightii. Taxonomy (NCBI): domain Eukaryota; kingdom Viridiplantae; phylum Streptophyta; class Magnoliopsida; order Solanales; family Solanaceae; genus Datura; species Datura wrightii. The sequence continues at coordinate 156,495,051 of JASDFA010000018.1, forward strand.
AAGTCACGCTGCTGACTGCTATCTTCTTCCATTCTCTTTATTTCCGCGTTTTTTAAGTCACGCTGCTGACTGCTATCTTTGCTTTTCAGCTTTTCCATATCATCTTCTAGCTTTTCCACTTTTTTGCAAAGTGTACTTAGCATTCCGAGTATTTGGTCCATCTTATTTTCATCTTTTTCCATGTCTTGAGATGTAATCTGCAATTGTATTTTTCTCAGTTTTGATGACTTCAATTGTAAATGAGAAATTTAATATATTTAATACTAATCTCCTTATTTCCTTTGTTGTCACAGAATCTTGTACCTTTTTAGTTATCCAAAATTTAACTTGTGTGTTATCTGTTCTAAAAATAAATTTGTTATAAACAATATATGGTTCAAATGCAAGCAAACATTTATATAATGCAAATAGTTCCTTTCTATTTATTTCCCATTTAATTTGTGGTTCTGCGTACGATCCTGAATGGTATCTACAGTGGTGTTCTATTTTTTCATTTTCATATTTATATTTTAATACTCCTCCATAGCTATGATTACTAGAATCTGATTCTACTATGTAGATGAATTTCTTGTTTTCATCCGGAAAATATAGTTTTGGTAGTTCTTTACACATTTCTTTTATCCTTTTTATGTATTTTTTGTCTTTTTCATCAAAGTGATATTCTATATCCTTTTTTAATTTTCGTTGTAATGGTTTTAGATTTTTTGCTAGTTTTGGTACATATTCCCTTACTTGATTAACTAATCCTAAAAAGGATTGTAGTTTTTTCTTAGTATCTAATAATTCTTCAGAATTTATTATTTTTTGTACTATGTGTGTTTGCATTTTTACTCCATTTCTGTCTATTTGTATTCCTAAGAATTCTATTTGGTTTTTCAGTATTTCGGCTTTTTCTTTACTTAAGCTTATTCCTGATATTTCTGCTATACGTATGAATTTTTCTAGTAGTATTATATGTTCGTCTTTAGTTCTTGAATATAATAATATGTCGTCTATGTATACAATACAGTTTTCTAATTGGTTGAAGTAATTATCCATAAAGTGTTGGTATCTACCTGGTGCATTTTTATATCCAAAGGGTAATACGTTCCATTCGTAAAATCCTTGGGGTACGGTAAATGCTGTTAATTGTTTAGATTCTTCTTCTAGTTTTAAGTGGTAGAATCCTGATTTACAACTATGTTAAGACTTCCTAACCTCAAGAATCGACTCTCAATCTTAGCAAACTCATGCAAATCAACTGCTTAAGAAATCCAACATGAATTATATCCTTCATTCAACATGTGCCCTCACAACAAGAGAGTTACCCATTTTCACATGCAAAAAATTTTTAAATCACAACATGTATGGGTAAATGAATAGAATTATGCTCACTCTCACAAAGAGTTCACATGCATCATGTAATGACCCATAAGCTTGCCCTTAGTGTTTACTCCACTAATTTAAGGATGTATGAATGTAAGATCAAGTAGGACTTTTTAGGTTGTAATGTAGCTAAGGGGCGTGTAGGTACTATTCTGGCCAATAATACTGACTATCTTCTCTAAGCGCTTTTAATACATCACACCCTCATTACGAACTTCCCTTCTCTTACTTCACCTTTATCTTTTTTCAGCTTTCCTTTTCCTCTTTTGTTTCCCCATTTCTTTAGGCACTCTTAGCTTATTAGTAAGGAGTTCTATAAGTAACTTTTCATTAATTTGTTCTCTTACTCCCTACCAATATTCCAGCCTTTTAAAACAAGTACACCCTTGACCTTTCTCAACTTTTACAATTGCTACTTTTCCTTCTTTTTCATGCTTCTCACTCCTTCACTCGTTTGGATTTTTTTCTTAAGCGCTTAGGAGTTTTGGATCAAATTCAAAGCTAATGAACGAAAAAGGATTAAGCTTATGTTGTAACTATCAAAGAATAGGCTTAAGGCTCAATGGGGCTCACTAGGATTAAATATTCCAGGTAGGTAAAATGAGGGATAACATTTAGGTTCACTCAAAGAAATGCCTAAATCATCTCCTACGATTCACATCCTTCATTTCGTTTTATATACACACCAGGAAAGTTCTAGACACTCCACAATAGCACAGAATACTCAAAAAAAATTTACACTCTCAGCACATGCTAAACTCAAGACACATTCTGCAGACTCTTAACTCAGCTAATCACAAGAATTCAGAATTAAGCTTCACATTGAGTCAAATTCAAGAGCCTAAGTGTCTCAAACAAAGTTATACTCTTCTTACATGCTTCAACACAAACCACACTTGCATCTTACAATCATGTATAGCACATAACAAGAACATCAAGCCATGAATTAGCTACGGGTTCAAAAACCAACACCTATTGACTAATTTTCCTCAAGACAGTCATCATCCATCCATTTTCGGAAGCAGTCCCTAACTATGACTAAAAATATTATATACATACAAAGAAAACAATTTTTTATTCTTCGGTTCCAAGATCCCCCGTCAGAAAAGAACCGAACGGAAAAACCAACGGGTGATGAAGTCATGCTTAATTCAAAATTTTTATTTCAATATTCTTTTTCAAGCACTAATTCACCAAAAATCATTAAGCACAATAATTTTTAAATTTTCCTCACCCCACACTTGAATCATGATACGTCCTCATAGCATCAAATAAGAATTAAAAAGGATGAGAAATACTCCCTGAGCCTCTAACCCTAGCTAGCAGCATGCTTTTCTTCAAGTTTTCATAGGTGTGGTGCTTGACCCCACACTTCTTCCATTCCATACTTTTTAGCTTCCTCTTCCACGGGTACTCAAACTTTCCCTCCATCTGTGCTTAACATTCCACCAAAAACAACACAAGATGAAAAATAAATAAAATCAACACAAATGCAAGAAATTAAACTGGTACCTGTGGTACCCTTGGGTTGCCTCCCAAGCAGCGCCTAATTTTACGTCGCGGCACGACGTGAACTATCCTTCTCAGGACATCCTCATACCTGGGTTCCCGTTCGAGAATCATCTCCTTTTCTTTTGATTTTTAGAGGAAACAGCCTCCACTCTGTTCCTCTCTTCCTCCAACTTCTTCACACTCTGAAGCCCTTTATCAGACTCGGGCTGAATACTTGTCGTTACCTTCGGCCATGCACTTGTGGAATCCTCCAACCCACACTCATCCTCTGACAACACACTAACCTGACAAAGGTTTTTGTAGTGTGTGTATGGGTTCATTTCTTGGTATACTCGAAAGAGTTCTTCTTCATCCTCGACCCTCATTTTCAGGGTCCCTGCCTCAAGTCGATCACCGCTCCTCCGGTGGCCAAGAATGGTCGTCCTAAAATTAAGGGTACCTAGTCATCAACATGAAAATCTAAAATGATCAAATCAGTAGGTATAATAAACTTACCTACTTTGATGAGAAGGTCCTCTATTATTCTATCAGGTGGCACTCGCGACTTATCTGCCAACTGCAGCATCAACCTTGTTGGCCTCGGTTTTCCCAACCCCAGGGTGTTAAATAATGATAGGGGCATCAGATTAACTTCTGCCCCTAGATCACACAAAGCTTGTAGCACCTCAGCTTTACCAATTTGTATGGGGAGGGTAAAACTCCCTAGGTCTTTGAGCTTCTTCGGAATCTTGCTCAATACCCTGTGACTACACTCCTCTGTCAGTGCTACTATTTGGACATCCATCAATCTGACTTTGTTCGCCATCACGTCTTTAAAGTATTTAGCATACTTGGGCATTCCCTGCAAAACATCAATAAGAGGCAAATTTATGTGAAGTTCTTTGAAACTCTCAAAGAACTTTTTGAAGCATTCCTCCTCCTTGCTCTTTCTGAATCTCTGAGGAAATGGTGGTGTGGTCTTTGTGTTGGCTGCGATGAAGATTGTGCATTTTGTTTCCTAGCACTCTAATTTTCTCCCTTATCGGTGGATGGTCCTGGTCTAACCAACTCCGGCTGCACCTCCTTTCTTTTCTCTATTGGCCTTGCATCAGCTAATTGCTTGCCGCTTCTCATACTGATGGCATTGACCTGCCGGGGGTTAGGATCTGTGTCACTTGGTAACCCCCCCCCCCCCCCGCGATCTCATGTTTTGAGCAGCTGCTATCTGACCCATTTGTTTTTCAAGATTGCGGGTGGCCACTTGCTGATTCTTTAAGTCTGTTACCATCCTCGCCTGATTTTCTGCAAACTGAGTCTGGGTCTCCATGATTTTCTGCAATGTTTCCTCAATGCTACTGCTCAATTGACCCCATTCTACCTATTCTGCTGATACTGCTGTTGTTGAGGTTGCTGATAACTCTGCTTTTGGTTTCCATCCCAAGACTAATTCGGGTGGCCCTGCCAATTTCTGTTGTAGTTGTTTCCAAAATTCTAATTGTTCCGCTGCACATTCCCAACAAAATTGACTGATTCCGGATTGGCTCCACAAGATTCTGCATTATGGACATTATTACCACAAATTTCACACCAACTTGGAGCTTGCTGAACTGCATTAACCTAGCCCTGTTGTTGGTTCATACTCAGTTTATTGAACTGAGTCATCATTTGATGCTGGAATGAAGCTAGCTGTGCTGCCAAGGTATTCATACCATCTACTTCTATCAACCCTGATCACTTTCCTGCCCCTCTTGATGATTCACTGCGCCACTCTGGATTTCCCTGTGAAATTCTGTTCAACAAAGTGTACAACTCATCATACGTCTTCTCTAAGGCTTGCCCACCCGATGCAAAGTCTAGTAAAATTTTCGTGTGTGGGTCTAGACTTTCTACAAAGGTATGAGCCAGCACTTCATTCGATTGTTGGTGATGGGGATAGTCTCTCAATAATGACTTGAATCTTTCCCAATCCAATATAAATTCTCATCAGGCCTCTGCTTGAAACTTAGTATTTCACTTCTCAACTTTGCAGTCTTGCCTGAAGGAAGAAATCTGATAAGGAACTTCTTTGCCAAATCATTCCACGAAGTTATGGAGTTCGGTGGCTCAGCTTTCAACCACTTCTTTGACTCTCCCAACAGTGAAAGTGGGAAGAGGGTAAGTCGGACATAATCTGTGGACACGCCGATGGGGACAAACGTGTCACTAATCTCAAGAAAGTTCTGTAAGTGCTACTGCGGGTCCTCATGTGCCATCCTAGTGAATTGACCACTAGAATGTAACAGCTGCACCATGTTCTTCTTCAATTCAAAGTTCCCTCCAGACTCCGATTTACGGATACTAGAGTTCACCTTAGTCGCTTGTGGGATTGCCACTTCGCGAACTGGTCTGGCTGCCATTGCTTCCGGTGACAAATGTGCTTGTCCTACGGGTGGTGGTTGTTGTACCTTTTCTTGAAGTCTCTTCAGCTTTTGCTCTAGAGCTACTCTCCTTCGCAAATGGATTTGACGTTCAGGTTCAAGCAACGGTTCCACAAGCTCTCTATTCTTAGCCAGCTCGGCAAGACAACCTGTCACCTGCAATAAGTCAGACTAAGACCAAGTTTCTCAACACTTAAGGAAATTTGAAAATCACACAAAAATAGATAAATTATCTAAATTTCGCCAAGTCCCCGGCAACGGCGCCAAAAAATAGTTGTGCCCGCAAGTGTACAGGTCGTACAAGTAATATAGTGGCCCTTTTTAAGAGCCAGAATGTCGAACCCACAGGGACTAGACCAATTCAGCTAACTATCAAGTTCGAATGTGATGTTAAATACCGCAAGTGTTAATTATAGAAGTTTTCGATATAGTTTAACTAAGTCTAATTGTGGCCAACGAAATATTCTGAATTCATTCGAGGAGCAACATAGAGTTAAAGCCGGATAATCATGCGATACTATGATTTGCAATGGTTTAAGTATGAAACTATCAATTGTCGTCTCACATAATTAGAATTGCATGTTCATGGCCTTCCGAGCCTCTAAACATGACAAACTAGACTCACTACTACATTGAGGGCGAGGATGCTAATTCTAGTTCGTGGGCAATTAACTACGTGGATGTGGTTTATGGGGTTATGCCATTGATTAGGGTTCTGCTGTACCTCCAACCATTTAACCAAACTTAGCTTCACAACTACTTCTTCGAGTGGTGGAGTGACGAATCTAAGCCGGTGTCTTTCTCTCCTCCCATTTTATCAACCAAGCAAGGTATTAGGTATATTTCTATCGTAACCACAAAATCTTATCAAAAGACAAGAACTTGCCTCTTACATTCTTATGTTCTTCCTTAGATTTGCTTTCTCAAGCATTTGCCTAAGTTTAACGTGTGTGTTTTCATGGTGATTAATCATAAAAACAACCATAATCAAGGATGCAAGACAAAACAACAATCAATAACTTAATTCCAACACAAATTCGTAAAAAACACAATCATAACTCATGGCTTCAACCCTAGAGGAAGGGTTCTAGCCCTTCATGTTTGTAAAATTACAAGAAAACATTGTTAAAGTAACATACTTACAAGAATTGGTAGAGGAGAAGATGAAATTGATGAACCCTAGGGGAGTTCTCCCACTTCTCCCTTCACTCCTAGGTGGTTTTCCAGAATAAAGTGGTGACAAAATGATTTTAGGAGCTAAGGGACCTATTTATAGTAAATGAGAATTGTACAAAATTATGCCTGTCGTGGAATGGCTCCGTGTCACTGAGTGTATCGCGGAGCACTGCCTCCGTGACACGGAGGTAATGCGGAGGCACACTGGAAATCGCCTCAGGATGCCAAGATGTTGAGGCTTGCCGCGATGGCCGGCGTGGCACGCTGCTCATGCAGCGCAATGGCATGGCGCTGGCACACAGATCGCTTGGCGTGGCACTGCGCTAGCGCGCAAGATGCCTGCTTGCTTGCTGCCTTCCTCTTGCGCCTGGTATGGGCGTGGCACGGCGCTGGGCGCGACACATACAAAGCGTGGCATGCTGCCTGGCGCGGCCAGCCTTGCCAAGGCATGCTTCTTGCCGACTTTTGCAAATTGCTCCCGACTCCATTCCTCTACTTCACCAACTTATAAATTAGTTCCTCAAATTCATTTAAACCTACAAAACAAGGACTAATCATGTTGGTTAGTACATATATTCACATTTATAGAAAATCACATGAAAATATAAATAATTAATTAGCTAAACAAGACTAAATTACGTTATAAAGCATCGCTCGGGCATGCTATTTTGCCTGAGATAAGTATCCTCTCCCTCTGGCGGATTAGTCGATACAGCTATTAACCCTGGGTTGGTCATGGATGCAAGGTAATCCAACCCAACACAATACAGTCAAGTCTCAACTGATAATACTAACTGCATACAATACATGCTGAAATTAATGATAGTAATGTGTATATATAATACATGTTGAAACTGATGATGGTATATACATAATTTCTGTCATACTGTGCTGAATCTGATACTGAAACAACATATAATATTTCTACTTAAAATCATGTTGTATAACTATATTTCATGGTAAACATGATTTACTATTTGTAACATGCTTTCTCAAATTCATATTAAGCTACTATTCTATTTCTGAAATACTTTACGGGGACTTATATTGCGTTACTAAGTTTCGGCTGAACACGATAATATCCTGACGTACTTTACTAAACTACTTACCGGGCATGTTGTACTGTTTCTGAAACTTTCTACTAGAATTTATACTAGTTTACGCTAGTGAAATTACTAACTTGCTGAAAGAAACTAGTTTCACATACCTTGTCCGTTAACTTTCTGAGTATCTGGTGTAACTCGGCTAATTTTTAGCTATTTCTCCCAACTGTAATCATATCCATGAAGGGAAAGAATCAATTCTATTATTATTAAAAAGAAACCATATTTACAATACACACTCACTGCCTATTCTTCGACTTAGCGAAGAGCGGCCGAAAACTCGCTATTTCTTAGAAGTCCAGAAGAGAGTAATACTCACTTTAGGGCTAGGATTATATTGAAACTAATTTGGAGAAATTCCACTTACCTTAGCTCGGTAGGACGACAGTTTGCCGGCCGAATTTCACGAAACTAACTCCGTAGGAATGCTCCCTGCAGCTTAATACTTCACTACCCAAGATTAATTCGAGTTTGGACCGTGTTTAATAATGTAAATGGAAGGAAATTCCAATGGAACCCTCGTGCCCTCTGTTTTCTGGTTACTCTCTGGTTTATTCACTGGAAATATTTGATAATTATCACTAAAACCGAAGTAGGGGCTTTATATACTTGGGACTGCATCTCACCTCCGTGGCACGTTGGCCATCGTGGAGGTGAGCCCTCCGTGGCACGTTGGCCATCGCGGAGGGGCCTGCCCGGCCTTTTCTTGCGATGGTTTGACGCGGCGTTTGTCCGTTCTTCCCCCGGGCCTTTTTCTAGCATGTATGGAATTCTAAAACTCTTAACCAACATGTGAATAGGCCATCTAAATGTCAAGAATTTACAGGGTGTAACACATATAAATACATGAAAAATAAATACAAATGACAGTGCTGCTAAAACTTTCGAATTCTCTATCCACTTCAAGAAAAAAGGGATTTTCTACGAAAGATGATACCATACCAATAAAATACCTGCTATATTTCATTTTCTACTTCAGATATATGTAACCCTGAATGATTAGATCAGATAACTTTAATGGATTACATAACCTTACTTATGCATGCTTGGATTCATTTTGGTGAGTGAGATGTTCCTACGAGTATCTTTTAACTACTTATACATGAAAAATGACATCATCAAATAAAATTAATAAGCATGTGAATTTACCAATTAAAGTAAATATTTAAACATCTTAATTAGATAAATATAGGATGAAATATCTTGAAAGTTCAAATGTAAAAAAAAAGTTGTTTAATGTAAAGAAGTCATGTGAAGAAACTCAATATCAACTCAGGACGTTAAGATAATCTCGATATACCATAACAAATCATATATACAACTTCAGACTAATCAATTAATGCAGATATTATACTTGACTATTAAATTTTATGTTGGCAAAAAAGTAGAGTTACTTTACAAAGTAAAAAAAATTATACACATATATTGAAGTCATAAACAATTTGCAAAGGATCTATTATCTACTAATTACAAAGAAAAGGAGCATGCTGGGTAGGATGACCATTAACTATTACGTAAAAAAAACTGCTGGATAAACTTTTTATCAGGACTTACATAGATTTGTAAGATATAATTATTGAACCAACAAATCTAACTATATTATTTTATCTTGATAATATTCTCCTCCAAAAGCTATATATTTTTGGAAGATACAACACGCTTATGATAGCATTTATGGAGGATCTGAGCAATATAGGTTATAATCATAAATGAAAAGTGATAGGCACGATGACTATTCATATAACTAACTTATGTATGTTTGGGATAAGAGCTTATAGTTGTTGTAATGAGACATTATTTATCAAGGTACAATAATTTATCCTAATATTATCAAGTTAAACTAGAAAGATACAACTAATATATTTCATACTTTACACAAAATAGAAAAATAAAAAGTTATGATAGACTCTACTGGTATCCCAGTTCTTCCAACTTGGATTTTGAAATTGATTCTTGATTCAATTATGTCTATTCAAGTTGATAAACGAAACTATTCTTTGAAAATCAATTTCTATAAATAATATAAGTAGCAATATGTCATCAATATCTAATTTAAGGCACGTAACACTTGAAAGGCCCACACCTCCTACATAAGAGTTGTCCTTGTTCCTATTTTTTGAACTCCTTCCTTCATTTATATTAGTAGAAGTTCAAATCTTATTGATCACCTTTATCAAAGTTAATGAGTATATCATATGACTCTTATATTTTCTGCAAAAAAATAATATTCAAGTAATATAGCGAGTAGATGACCCCTAAGTTGGTTACAAAATCGTACTATTAAGTATTTAATTATATCAAATATTTTCAAGCATATAAGTTCTAAGAATGTATAAAAGAGACACGGAAGAAAAATAATGGATGAAAATTAATGGTCATGGTTAAAATTATTGGTGATCCACAAGAATTGAAAAACCACAGGAATAACATTTATAAAGTGTTACACCCCGTAAATTCTCAACATGTAGATGGCCTATTCGCTTGTTGGTTAAGAGTTTTTGAATGCCATACATGCTAGGAAAAGGCCGGGGGAAAGACCGGATAAGTGACACATTGAACCATCGCAAGAGAAGGCTGGCAGACCCCCTCCGGAATTGCCAGAGTGTCACGGAGGCTCACCTCCGCGATACACAACGTGTCACGGAGGCTAGGCTCCGGTCACGGAGGTGAGGTGCAACCCCAAGTATAAAAGCCTCCAAACATCTGTTTTTATTTCATTTAACTTATAATTTCCAGAGAACACGACAGAGAACAGATAGGAATGAAGGTTTATGATATATATTCATCCGATTATGCCTCAAACGTGGTCCAAACTCAAATTTACTCCAGATACCGAGGTATTAAGCAGCAAGGAGCACTCCTACGGATTTAGTTTCGTGAAATTCGGCCGGCGAATCATCGTGATACCAAACTAAGGTAAGTGGAATTGCTCCAAATTAGTGTCAATATACTCCTAGCCCTAAAGTGAGTATTTCTCCCTTCTGGACATCCGAGAAATAGCGAGTTTTCGACCGTTTTTCGATAAGCTAAAGTTTTGGCTATATATATATATTAAAAATGTTATCTTCTTCTAGAATATTAGTGTTTTTAGTCCTAATTGATATATATATGGATGCAGTTGGGACAAATAGCAAAAATATTGACCGAGCTAAGCTAGTTAGTCGGGAAATTAGAAATGAAGGTATGTAAAGCTAGTTTCCTCGGCAAGTTAGTAGTCTCGGAATAGTAAGATAGCTCAAAGGCCAGTAGAATGTTTCAGAAGTCGTGTGTTATGTTTAGTATGAATATTAGTACGATATTGGAAGCATCATTTTATGTATAGCGTGAAACTTGCTAGCACGATATAAATTCTAATACAAAGTGTTAGGAACTGTACAACATGCCCAGTATGTGATTTAGTAAAGTATGTTAGGATATTATCGTATTTAGTTGAAACTTAGTAAAGCAATATAAGTATCTATAAGGTATCTCAGAAGTAGAATGGTAGATTAAAATGAAGTTTAGAAAGCATGTTAGAAATAGTAAATCATGTTACTGTGAAACTCAGTTATACAACATGATTCCCAGCAGAAAAACTATATCTTGTTCAACATTAGACTCAGCACAGTATGACAGAAGATTATATACATATACCATTATCAGTCTCAGCATGTATTAAATACATACATATCACTATCACTAGTTCAACATATAGTATGTACAGATACATTATCATCACTAGCTTCAGCATGTGGTATACACAGTTAGTATTACTAGTTGAGACCACTGTATTGTCTTGGGGTGGATTACTGTTTGGCTTGTTTGGTATAACTACACGCAAGTGCACATGGTCGAACAAGTAGTAAAGTGGCTCAAGTGAGCCAAGTATCGATCCCACAGGGACTGGACTAAGGTAACAATCTACTCAAGTGTCAATAAACTTTAACTCTAAATTGCAGACAACAGTGTGAAGAAGAGTTTGATATTTTGTTTCCTAATTTTGTACTAGGTCTAAAGCGAATATACAATTTGAGTCTGAACTATAAGTATGAGCATGCTGAGGTTAAAATGAACATGTAGAGAAAGAAATTATCAATACAATTTGGTTAATCTTTCCTCCGGTTGCTAGTCAAGAATTATTGCCTATGGATTAAAACTCTCGTATTTAACCCAACTTAAGAATCATGAACCTTACACCTACATCTCTATGATAAAAAGAAATTCATGTTCTAGCCATACAAAATCGATTCCTTAATTGACTAATACGACTTTCAGGTATATCTCTATCTTGAAGGTAAATCAATTCTCAATTTTCCCAAACTAAGAAAAGATCATATCCTAACAATTCACAACTTTCCAAATTCTTGCTCTCTCAAGTGAAAACAGACTTTTTAGATGTACATTAACATTGGCCACACATTAATGCAGTAAGAACAAGAATCAATAGAACAACCATGGAAGAAAAGATGAAAAACCAATTTATCAATAATCACATTTCAATACAAATGTTCTTAACCTCGGCAAGAAGGGGATTTAACCACTCATTTGTGGATTACACATCGTTAAATGATGTTAATCATATAAGCAATTGAAATAAAGAAGAAGGAGATAGAGAAAAACCCTGAGATTTTTGTCCCCTCAACTGCCTGTAACCCACGATCTTGCTCCACCAAGTCAGAATCCTAAAAAATGAACCTAAGTGTTCTATTTATACTAGTGGGAATTTTTCCCGGAATAACAAGCAACGTGTCATGGAGTGTATCGCGGAGCACTGCCTCCATGACACGCCACCAACGCGGACCCTCATTGGAATCCGGTCATCCAGATATTAAGGCCCAACGTGGAATGGCCCCAACGCGCACCTTCACTAGAATTTGGCATATTTTAAGCATCCAGGCAGAAGGCATCCGCGATGGCAGCGTGACACGGCTCCATCACGGAGCCCCTTTAATTCGTTCTTTCCTTGTGCTTTTTCCCTTGCTAGCTTCCGAGTCCAATCCCGATCTCTCCCAACATGCATCTTAGCTCCATAACTATATATTTTTCCTGCAAAACAACGCTAATCATGTTGGTTAGTATAAATTCACATTTTATTACAATTCACATGAGAATGTACAAACATCGATAGAAAAACAAGGTAAAATGACACATTTGAGTATCACTTGGGCATATAAATTTGCCCAAGATCACTTACCCCACACTTAAACTCTTGTTCGTCCCCGAACAATAATCTTACACCTCATGCAATTGACACGCCATCCTGGCTACTTTGACTTGACAATTCAAGCTACGGTTATACCAATTATTTAATACAGCAAATCATCAAGAAAACATGCATAGTCTTATCAATACGATGACCTCCAACACATTAAGACCTCCTAGACTCAAGAATCGACTCTCGATATCGGCAAACTCATGCAAATCAACTGATCAAGATATCCGACACGAAATTTAATCTCTCGTCGAGCATGTGCCCTCACCACACAAGAGAATTTTCCCCTTTTTAATCACATGAACTCAAAACATTACATGCAGGGGCATATAAACAAAATTTCACTCTCTCCCAAAAGAATTCACATGCATCATGTCATGAACCATAGGCTTGCCTTTAGTGTATTACTCCACTAATATAAGGACACATGATGTAAGATCAAGTAGGACTTAAGGGTTGTAATGTAAGCTACGTAACTAGCAAATACTGGGCTAACCAATAATAACAACTAGCCTCCTTAAGCGCTTTTTCAATACATCCCACCAACCTTATGGACATTGTTTCTTCCTTCATCATCCCATTCTTGAAGTTTGTCTTTATTTTCGGCCCTATATCTTTAAGCACACTTGACTTAATAACAAAGATTATATAAACATCTTCATTATATTTAATTTATACCAAGTGCACCTTCGACCTTTTCTTTCCTTTCATCACTCTGCTTTTTCTTTTCTTTTCAAAATTCTCACTCCCTGGCACTGTGGGAAAAATATTTTTTTCTTGAGCGCTTAAGAGTTTTGGATCAAATTCACGGATAATGAAAAGAAGGGGTTAAGCTCGGTTTACACCTTTTTGACAAAAGAAAGAAATAGGCTAAACGCTCAATGGGCTAACTAGGGTGTGCATTCAAGGAAGGTACGATAGTGAAAAAAAACTTTCGGTTAAAGCAAAGAAATGCCCACATCCTTTCCTACAATACACATCCTTCATTTCGTTTTGTACACACACCAGACAAGTTATACACACTTCACAATAGCATGGAATAAACGAAACCTCACCATACACTCATTTCACATGCTCAACTCAAGACATATTCACAGACTCTTCAATCAACTAATTACAAGAATTCAAGCATTAAGCCTCAATCACACCGAATCGAACTCTATGGCCTAGGTATCTCAACATATTTACAAAGTTGGATTCTTTCATACGAACCACCTTTGCATTTCAAATATCATGTACAATATGCAACCATAATTTCGCAACCATAAAGTAACGACAAGTTTTAGAATGCAAACCAATAAAAGAAAAAAAACTAAAAAATATGAACAAAAGAATTCTACTCCTAACGACTACATTTCCCTTAAGACGGTCGTCTTCCATCCATCATAGGTAACAGTCACTAATTTCAACTTCGGTTCAATGGGACTATTCTCGGTAAAAGAACCGAAAACAAACGCCGAGAAACCCAAAAATTAAAAAATTCATGAAAAATTTTAAAAATATCGATCATTTCGATAAAACAAAGATATGTACAAAACCAGCTAACAACATTCAACAGCACACAACAGCTTCACCTTAATTATAATACAGACATACACACAAAAATCACACGGTCACAAGTTTTTCCAAGCACAACAACAGAACAGAGACATACATTAATAACAACAGCAGCCAACACCTAACTACCCCCAGCCCACACTTAAATCGAACATTGTCCCCAGTGTTCACAAAATTCAACATAGTATGAAAGTACGTGGTGAAACTCCCTGATCAATCAAAGTATTCCACTTCTTTGTCAGGTGCCACTGCCTCGTCTCCCATGTCTGAATCGCCCCCGTCGTCATCATCTGACTCCACATCGGAGTCATCACGACGTGTCTCCTCATCTATGGGCACATCATCATCAGTGGGCTCCACAAAAGCTGGCCCCACTCGGCATAGAGCCTTGGCATTTGCGCCAAAAGGGTAGTCTAGCTCGAGCTGCCACAGCTCATCTTCTGTTGCCGGCCTCCCGCCTATGCACAGCTGTAGCATCTACATCTCGAACATGCGATCCATGTACTAATCATCTCGAGCATGTCGCTCGGCTAGTGTGAGAACTGGACCGTGAGTGGTGTCGGGTGCCTTAGGTTTGGTGACATCTAAGGCGCGCCTCTCCATCTGCAAGATGTAGTCAAGGGCCTCCTCTTCAATATCCAGGCCCCTCAGGAACGTGGTCAGTAAGACACCAAACTCGTACCTGTGCCCTTGATGCAAACGGGCTCTCTTCGTGGCGGAGATAATCACTGCCCCAATATTGATCTCCAGCCCTTTCATCAGGGCGTATACCAAGCACACACGATCCCGGGTAACATCTGTCATATTCACCCCTGGGATCAGGCAGGAACAAACAATCTTAAGCCATATCCTGGCTTCCCTGTTCATCTGTGAGTAGGGCAATGTCTGATGGTAGCCCCTCTCCTTATGCCTGCTCCATCGTACTGTAGATCGAGCTCCACAAAAAGTGCGTCTGATGTCCGCGTATGGTGGAGTGATATTCAGCTGCCGAAGCACATGGGGGTCTGTGTCCCGCGCCCCCAAGAAGGCATTAAGGTGATGGGGCTCTAAAGTGACTATCTGCCCCCTTATCTTTATGGTGTGACTTCTGAGTGTCGAGTTCCAGTTGGCGTAGAATTCCCGAATTAGGTGAAGGTTGCACTCCTTGGGCTCTTCAAAGATGAAGTTCAGCCCGGCTGCCTCAATCCTGTGGACAATCCTGGGAAACTCCTGTGCCAACGGTTTCTTAGCAATGTGTTCTTCGGGGAAGTATTTGCTTTCCTTATGCTTTGCGTACTGTTTCTTCCCCTCCTCTGTCACCCATCAGGTTCCATATTGACGGTGTTGGCCGCGCGGAGCCACTGGTGCTATTGGGACTGCTGTTCCCAGTCTAATTCTTTTCCTTCCGGCGCCCGATGTAGATGCACCCTTCCCTTTATCTTGCCTGCTTGCCATTGTTTCTGACAAACCAAACAGACAGGTCCAATGTTATTCAATTAAAATTAGCTTCGACTAAGGTTAGGTTAAGCTAGGCTACCCCACACTTAGTCTTTAGCCACAATCACAACATTACGACAAGATTATACTTATTTCCACTTTACAAAAAAAAAAAAAAGCATAACAAATATGCCTCGTGCATTCAAAGAATTCAACGGTATAAATTCTTTTGTACTAATCAGACTTCGTACAGCTAACCACAACATTAACATCGATCACATTTCATCACATAGCACTTAGCAAACATTTCTATCAACAAAACTGATACAATTTCTCCAATTTCTATGCAATTTCAACAATTTCATTAACCCGACAATCCATCGCGCCTTAATCGTCTTACATTAAGCACAACATAATGTTCCTCACCCAACATGCACAAACCAAGAAGAATTTCACTTTTCAACTCAATTTTAACTTTTTCATATTTGAAAATCAAACCCTAGCCACAATTTCGCAAAAATTTCAATAAAACATGTATTTATCGAGTTCATACCATCACAACGATACTATAAACATCAACCAACAGTCATTTGCATGAATTCATGCTTAATTTACACTTAGGGAAAGTTTTCCTCACTTCCTATGCTAAAAATCGGAAAAATAAGGCAAGAAATGAGATGAAGTTAACAAACATACCTTCAATTCGATGATATCAAAGAAAAGTTGACAAATTTTAGCTCCTAGTCCGTGTCACGTTGGGAAAGGGGGGTTTTGGGTTGTTTGTCGCGGAGGGGAGTGGGAAAATGGGAAAAATGAGGGGAAAAAAAGGTTAAAAAGAAGGTTTTTCGCACAGGTTACCCAGCGACCCGGAGTGACCCGACGCGAAATTACCCTCAACGTGTCACGGAGGGTAACGCGGAGCATGCCCTCCGTGACACGGAGCCATCGCGCAGGTGTTCTGGAACTTGCAAAAATTCCAGAATTACCTTCAACGTGTCACGGAGGGTAACACGGAGGCCCTCCTCCGTTACACGGAGCCATCGCGTGGGCTCACTGTTTTGCCACTATTTATTATTTTTCTTACCTCGATTTTTCCTTTGCGATCCTTTGCACATTTATCCTCCGTTCAACCTGAAATTCATCTCACAATAAGAAATTGGTTAGAGTTTATAGGTTTCACATAAAATACAAATTTTGTTTTTATTTTTTTTTTCTCATTTTTTTCTCTTTTCTTTTTTTTCTACTAAATCTAATAAAATATTACAAAAATCTTCACGGGTTGCCTCCCGTGCAGCACCTGGTTTACCATCGCGGCTCGACGTCATTAAGCTCAATCATCCTCTAGGGTGACAGACGTTTTCTCTCGACCACCGTCCTTACCCCTATCAAGCTTACACCTCTCCGGTGGTTTCCCCAATAACTCCCGTGACTCAACTCTCTGGACAACATCAGCTCGATTAATCACATTGATCACCGAGAGTTCCTCGTACACAGCCGGGAGCTTGGTGGCCTTGTACACATCAAACACCTCCACCTTGTCGTGTGCTCGCATAGTTAGCTACCCTGCAACTACATCAATAAGTGCTTTCCTGGTATCCAAGAAAGGACGTCCCAAAATAAATGGGACTTCCACGTCTGGCTCGAAGTCCAGCACAACGAAGTCTACCGGAAAGATGAGGGAGCCCACTTGCACCAGCACGTCCTCCACAATGCCATCAGGTCTTGCCAAGGAACGATCTGCTAGTTGCAAGATCACTGTTGTTGGTCTAGGACTCCCTAGACCCAACTTCTTGAATACCGATGACGGCATCAAGTTAATGCTCGCTCCCAATTCACATAATCCGTGAGCTCGGATACTCTGCCCAATTGTAATTTGTATTGTAAAGCTCCCAGGGTCCTTAAGCTTTGTGGGCAACCTATTTTGTATCAGGGAAGTGCACTCCTCCGTAAGAGCCACCGTAGCGTACTCAGTCAACCTGCTTTTTTTTGCCACGATGTCCTTAATATCCATTGCGTACTTCGACACTCCCTGCAAAACATCAACAAGAGGTAAGTTAATGTGTACCTATTTAAGCACCTCCATGAACTTTTTGAAACACGCCTCCTCCTTGTGTTTCTTTAATCTTTGAGGGAACGGGGCTGGTGGTCTTTCTGGTTCAGCCTCCTTTTTCTTCCCCCTCTCATCACTTTGCTCCCTCTCAGTTTCTGCTGCTCCCAACTGTTGAGGTGGTCTTTCTGGTTCCACCTCTTTAAGCTATAAACCACTCCTTGTGGTCACTGTATTCACTTGCTTGGGGTTGGGATCCGTGTCACTCGGAAGTCCTCCTCTCAGCCTGGTGTTTTGGGCTCCGGCAAATTGCCCAAACTAGTACTCCAGCGCGTTTGTAGCTAACTGATTGTTCTTTACCTCGGCTGCCAATTTCACGTAGTCAGCCTGCAATTGAGCTTGGTTAGCTATCATTGTCTTGAACATTTCCTCGATGCTGGGTGATGGTGGTGGAGGAGGTGCATTGTTGCTTCTGTATTGTGACTGATAGTTCTGCTGCCCTCCTTGATTTCTCTGCGCCCCCTGACTCGAACTTTGCTCTTGATGGTTATTGCTACCCCATGAGAAATTCGGGTGATTCCTCCAGTTGGATTTGTAGCTGTTGCCATACTATAGGTGGTTGTTTCTCTGTACATTACCAACAAAGTTCACCGAATCAGGATTTTCTCCACAACACTCAGCTGAGTGTTCACTACTACCGCACACTTCACACCAAATCTGCTGCACTACATTCACTGGGGCTTGAGACTGGTTCATGCTCATGTTACCGAAGTGGGTGTTGAGTTGATTCTGTAACGCAGCTATCTGTGCAGCAATAGCTGTAAAACCATCCACTTTTAGGACTCCTGCTGCTTTCCTTGTTCCTCCTCTTGATGAATCCGCATTCCACTCCGAATTTCCATGTGAAATACGATTTAACAACGTATACAGCTCCTCATAAGTTTTCTCCAATGCTTATCCCCCAACTGCTGAGTCTATCAAGATTTTTGTGTGGGGTTCCAAACCCTCTGTGAAAGTATGCACCAACACATCATTGGATTGGTGATGATGAGGACAATCCCGCAACATAGATTTGAATCTCTCCCGGGCTTGATACAGATTCTCTCCCTCTCTCTGTTTAAAACTTAGAATTTGACTTCTAAGTCTTTCTATTTTACCGGATGGAAAGAACCGTATCAAGAATTTCTTTGCAAGGCCATCCCACGTGGTGATGGAATTAGGTGGCTCAGCTTTCAACCACCTCTTAGCTTCTCCCAAAAGTGAGAATGGGATCAATGTAAGCCTGACATAATCTGATGACACTCCAGCAGGGATGTAAGTGTCACTTATCTCCAAAAAATATTGAAGATGTTGTTGTGGATCCTCATGAGGGAGACCTGTGAATTGCTCGCTGGTGTGCAGCAATTGCACCATGTTTTGTTTAAGCTCGAACCTCCCTCCTGGCTCAGGTTTGAGGATGCTAGATGTGACATTGTTAGCATGTGGGATTTCCACCTCGTGAACCAGCCTAGCTGCCATTTCCTCGGGCACTAACATTGCCCTTACAACTGGTGGATTCTGTTGTTGCTCCAGGATTGTTTGTCTGAGCAACTGCAGCTTTTTCTCCAGAGCTTCTCTCCTTTGATGATGAAATTATCTTTCTGGCTCTAAATATGAGTCCACCAGCTCCTTGTCTCTTGCCAGTGTTCAACAGAAATTATTATCTGCAAAATACAGGCTAAGACCAAGTTGTCAACACTAAGAAGAAATAGTAAACTAACACTTAAAGAAAAACTTGCCAATTGCCAGTCCCCGACAACGGCGTCAAAAACTTGTTCGGCTTGTTTGGTATAACTACACGCAAGTGCACATGGTCGAACAATTAGTAAAGTGGCTCAAATAAGCCAAGTATCGATCCCACAGGGACAGGACTAAGGTAACAATCTACTCAAGTGTCAATAAACTTTAACTCTAAATTGTAGACAACAGTGTGAAGAACAGTTTAATATTTTGTTTCCTAATTTTGTACTAAGTCTAAAACAAATATACAATTTGAGTCTAAACTATAAGTATGAGCATGCTGAGGTTAAAATGAACATGTAGAGAAATAAATTATCGATACAATTTGGTTAATCTTTCCTCCGGTTGCTAGTCAAGAATTTTTGCCTATGGATTAAAACTCTCGTATTTAACCCAACTTAAGAATCATGAACCTTCCACCTACATCTCTGTGATAAAAAGAAATTCATGTTCTAGCCATACAAAACTGATTCCTTAATTGACTAATACGAATTTCAGGTATATCTCTATCTTGAAGGTAAATCAATTCTCAATTTTCCCAAACTAAGAAAAGATCATATCCTATCAATTCACAACTTTCCAATTTCTTGCTCTCTCGAGTGAAACCAGACTTTTTAGATGTACATTAACGTTGGCCACACATTAATGCAGGAAGAACAAGAATCAATAGAACAACCATGGAAGAAAAGATGAAAAACCAATTTATCAATAATCACATTTCAGTACAAATGTTCTTAACCTCAGTAAGAAGGGGATTTAGCCACTCATTTGTGGATTAAACATCGTTAAATGAGTGTTAATCATACAAGCAATTGAAATAAAGAAGAAGGATATAGAGAAAAACCCTGAGATTTTCGTCCCCTCAACTGCCTGTAACCCACGTTCTTGCTCCACCAAGTCAGAATCCTAAAAAATGAACCTAAGTGTTCTATTTATACTAGTGGGATTTTTTCCCAGAATAACAAGAAACGTGTCACGGAGTGTATCGTGGAGCACTGCCTCCGTGACACGCCACCAACACGGACCCTCACTGGAATCCGGTCGTCCAGATATTAAGGCCCAACGTGGCACGGCGTGCAACGCGGGGCTAGGCCAACGTGCCACGGCCCCAACGCGCACCTTCACTGGAATTTGGCATATTTCAAGCATCCAGGTAGAAGGCATCCGCGATGGCAGCGTGACACGGCGCCATCGCGGAGCCCCTTTAATTCGTGCTTTCCTTGTGCTTTTTCCCTTGCTAGCTTCCGAGTCCAATCCCGATCTCCCCCAACATGGATCTTAGCTCCATAACTTTATATTTTTCCTGCAAAACAACGCTAATCATGTTAGTTAGTATAAATTCACATTTTATTACAATTCACATGAGAATGTACAAACATCAATAGAAAAACAAGGTAAAATGACACATTTAAGTATCACTTGGCCATATAAATTTGCCCAAGATCAATTACCTAGCATTCATGACCGCTCCAGGGTTAATAGTTGTATCGACTCGTCCACCAGAGGGCGAGGATATGTCGTTCTACGGAGTGGCATGCCGTCCCACAGGGGACGAAGATGGGATGCCGGTTTTTCCCATATTGTGCCTTGGTCGGCCTTTATACACCCCCGTCGAGCGGGTATGCCCGGGGTGTTGATTCAGGAGTCCTCCAGACTCAAGTACAGTTATTTCAGGGGCTCAGCGAGCCCAAGTGCATACCCAGGGGATCGGCAGGATGCTTATAGTTATTATAGGAGATTGGACGACAAGGGTAGGGGTATTGATTGCATGTTGATTGTACCTCCCGGCTTATGGGAGCCGGGTAAGGTTTGCCTGTGCTATGCTATGTTATGTTATGTTATGCCATGTTACGCTAGACACGAGTAGATCGACAATAGAGCGATACATTTCTAGGTATTACTCCTATTCCTTCCAGCATAGTTGAGAGTAGGCTTAGCTTTACATTTTCAGACAGTTTAGTCTATTCCTTTCTATTTCAGTTCCATCAGTTGTATTATTGTTTTCAAATATTTTTCAGTTGTTGTTTTCAATACTCAGTACCAGCGGTACTGACGCCCGTTGGGGGCGCTGCATTACTTACCTGCAAGTACTCATAGATGAGGAGCTGATACCTCGTGATTTCAGCCAGCTCACAAGGTCATCAGCTCCAGTCATCCGGAGCTAGATAGCTAGAGGTTTATCCCTTATCTTTTGTTGTACAGTATGGGTAGGCCGGGGCCCTGTCCCGACCATCTTATCAGTATTCTTAGAGGCTTGCAGTCTGTATATATTTCCCTTTGGTTAGTTGTGCCAGTCGTGTGGGGCTGTGCATATGTTTAGTTGTTTATGTTGGTTGTGTGAGGCCTTATCCAGTCAGTAGTGGTGACCTTGCCGGTCACGTAGTTGTTCAGCAATTGTTATATTGATTTAAAGTTAACTAGACAGCATGGTGGACTTGTCGGCCCGCATAGGTTCCCCTATATGAATGTGATTCTGGCTAGCTGATGTTATAGTACAGGTGGCTATAGGCCTAGTCGACCGGAGGCTGTATTTAAAGACGTTATATAGCCGTCGTTTTCTTGAATCCAGAGTTAGAGCCAGCCAGGCACCAGAAGTGCTTAGGCTCAGCAGTCTAGCAGTTCAAGTCCCAGTAGGGCACCAGGTGCCAGTCATACCCCCCAAGGCGGGGCGTGACAAACTTGGTATTAGAGAAGGTCGAATCCCAGGGAGTCTGCAAGCCGTGCTAAGTAGAGTCTTGCCTATGGATGTGTTGTGCACCACATACTGTGGGTAGGAGGCTGCAAGGCATGATAGGATGGTTACCTTTTATTCTTATTCAGTCGTGCTATAGAGCGGTACAGTATAGGGTTGAGTCCCTAGAGCTTACTGTATTCTTTGGTTACAGATAATGTCAGACCAGCGACATCCTATCATAGGCCGGAGATTAGATATTATAGCAGGAGAAGGCACCAGCAGGATGCCTCACCCTCTTTTAGAAACAGCCCGATCAGAGTGCAATACAGAGGCATCGTCCCAACCTTCTCAATAGTCTCCACCACATCACGAGCCACTTGGGACGACACCACCTCCAGCAGTCCCTATACTGATATCTTCCGACCAGGAGGTTAGGAGTGCGGTAGTCATGTTAGCACAGATGATGGCTGCTCAACATCAGCCGATGCCATCTACAGTTGCGGAGTCGTTAGAAAGGCTCGATAGTTCGAGGTTCCGAGAGTTCTTGGCTCTGAATCCCCCACAGTTTACAGGTACGGACCGGACAGAGGACCCTCAGGAGT
Source organism: Datura wrightii (assembly GCA_035772735.1). Taxonomy (NCBI): domain Eukaryota; kingdom Viridiplantae; phylum Streptophyta; class Magnoliopsida; order Solanales; family Solanaceae; genus Datura; species Datura wrightii. The sequence goes on from JASDFA010000018.1 coordinate 156,517,869, forward strand.
TTCTAGATCAGATGCAGAGAATTTTCAGGGTTATGCATGCCACGCCTATAGAATCGGTTGAGTTGGCAGCATTCCGGTTACGGGACATCGTCGTGTTGTGGTATGAAAGCTGGGAAAGGTCCCGAGGGAGAGGTGTTTCCCCTCCGACCTGGTCCAGCTTCTTAGGAGCTTTTCTGGATCACTATTTTCCACGGGAGATTCGACAGGCTCGGGTGGACAAGTTTTTAAATTTAGAGCAAGGGGCCATGAGTGTTTGGGAATACGCTTTACGGTTTGATTATTTGGCCCGGTACGCACCGGCCTTTGTTGATACCATGGCATCCAGAGTACATCGCTTTATCATGGGGTTGAATCTAGAATATGTTGAGACTTGTATTACGGCCACACTGCGAGAGGACATGGATATTGCCCGAGTTCAGGAATTTGCCCAGAATATTGAGGGCATCAAGAAGCGGCATCGGGAGATCAGGAGGACCAATCAGGAACAGCGCCGCAGGGATAGGCCAGTTGAGTTATAGAAGGAGGCTCGGGGAGGACCTAGGTCATGATTGTTAGATAGGCCGCCCAGACCCCTACCTCCACCACAGCCGTAGAGGGCCAAATTTAGCCGCATGGGGCAGTCAGAGACCTGCAGAGGCTCGCAGATTGCAGATTCACCATTATATAGGAGGGCGGAGCAGAGTAGGTATACCCTACCACTTTGCCCTATATGCAGCCGACGCCATTCTGGAACATGCAGGTATGGCTCCACAGGATGTTATATTTGTGGCCAAGAGGGCCATCTGATGAGAGATTGCCCAGCCAGAGGTCAGGAGGATCGAGATAGACAAGACAGGGCATCCGCAGGTCACGAGCTACAGCATCCTCGGCAGGGCACAGGCCCTCAGTTTCAATAGGCAGGGGTCGGGGCAGATCAGGGGCCTCCAGTGTAGGTGCGGGTCCAAGCCGCACATATGCTTTACCAGGGAGGCAGGATTCAGAAGCGTCACCTGATGTTGTGACAGGTATGACGACTATCTGCTCACACCCTGCTCATGTATTGATTGATCCAAGATCTACTTTGTCCTACATAACTCCATTTGTGGCTCAAAAGTTTAGTGCTGCACAAGAGTTGCTTCAACAACCCTTTTCAGTATCCACCCCCGTTGGTGACTCTGTTATATCTAGAAGGGTCTATCGCGAGTGTATAGTAGAGGTTGCTGAGCGCCAGACCACAGTAGATCTGGTAGAATTAGAAATGGTCGATTTTGACGCCATTATGGGTATGGATTGGTTGGCTCCGTGCTATGCAAATGTAGAATGCTGGACCAAGACAGTCTAATTCCATTTTCTAGGAGAGGCAGTACGAGAGTGGAAGGGCAGCACAGATATGCCAAAAGGTAGGTTTATTTCCTACCTTCAGGCGAGGAAGTTGATAGCCAAGGGATGTATTTACCATTTAGTCAGAGTTCAAGATGTTCGGGTAGAGCCTCCGACTCTCCAGTCAGTCCCAGTGGTGAATGAGTTCCCTAACGTATTTCCAGATGAGCTACCTGGTATTCCTCCAGAAAGGGAAATAGATTTTGCAATTGATTTATTACCAGGAACTCAGCCCATATCAATTCCTCCGTATCGTGTGACTCCTGTCGAACTGAGAGAGTTAAAGGAGCAGCTGAAAGATCTATTAGACAAGGGCTTTATCAGGCCGAGTACTTCACTGTGGGGTGCGCCAGTTTTATTTGTGAGAAAGAAGGATGGCTCGCTCCGCATGTGTATAGGTTACCGGCAGTTGAATAAGGTTACCGTTAATAATAAGTATCCGCTTCCTAGAATAGATGATTTGTTTTACCAGTTATAGGGGGCCAAATATTTCTCCAAGATTGATTTATGGTTCGGATACCATCAGGTTCGAGTCCGTGAAAGAGACATTCCCAAGAAAGCCTTCAGGACTACATACGGCCACTTTGAATTTTTAGTTATGTCCTTTGGGTTGATGAATGCCCCGCAGTATTTATGGACCTGATGAACAGTATCTTCAGACCATACATGGACCTGTTCGTGATAGTGTTTATTGATGACATTCTGGTGTATTCTCGCTCAGAGACAGACCACCAGAATCATTTACGGACAGTGCTCCAGATTCTCCGGGACCGTCAGTTGTACGCCAAGTTCTCCAAATGTTAATTCTGGCTGAACTCAGTAGCTTTTTTAGGGCATATTGTGTCGGATGCTGGTATACAGGTAGATACGCAGAAAATAGAAGCAGTCAAAACATGGCCCAGACCTACCACTCCGACTGACGTCCGCAGTTTTCTGGGATTAGCAGGATACTATAGAAGGTTTGTTGAGGGATTCTCCACCATAGAGGCACCTCTGACTAAGATAACGCAGAAAGCAGTAAAGTTCCACTGGACAGAGGCATGTGAGCAGAGTTTCCAAGAATTGAAAGACAGGTTGACCTCCGCCCCAGTATTAGCGTTGCCAGAAGGTACAGAGGGTTATTCAGTGTATTATGATGCATCAAGTATTGGGTTGGGATGTGTGTTGATGCAGCACAGTAAAGTGATTGCTTATGCTTCCAGACAGCTGAGGAAACACGAAAGGAATTATCCTACCCATGACCTGGAGTTAGCCGCAGTGATCCACGCCTTAAAGATATGGAGACATTACTTGTATGGCGTCCATGTGGATATTTTCACAGATCATAAGAGCCTATAGTATATCTTCACTCAGAGGGAGTTGAATTTGCGACAGCGTCGCTGGTTGGAGTTATTGAAAGATTATGACGTGGACATTTTGTATCATCCGGGAAAAGACAATGTAGTAGCAGATGCTCTCAGCCATAAATTGATGGGGAGTTTGGCGTATTTGCATCCCGAGCAGCGGGAGTTGGTCAGAGAAATACATCAATTAGCCAGCCTAGTCATTCGTGTAGCAGAGACAGAGGATAACAGAGCGGTAATTCAGAATACCGCAGTGTCGTCATTAGTTGAGGAGGTAAAAGAACGGCAGTATGAAGATCCTGACCTGGTTCAGCTTAAGGACAGAATTTAGTAAGGGAAAGCGCCAAATTTTTAGGTAACTAAGGATGAAGTGCTGAGATGTAAGGGCCGCCTTTGTGTTCCGGACATTTCAGGGCTTCGCCAGCAGATCATGAGCGAGGAGCATTACGCCCGCTATTCTCTCCACCCAGGTGCGACAAAAATGTACCATGTTATCAAAGAAATTTACTGGTGGCCAGGTATGAAGAGGGAAATAGCATAATTTGTAGCCCAGTGTCCTAACTGTCAGCAAGTAAAAGCGGAACAGCAGAAACCAGGTGGGTTGACTCAGGACATAGTTGTGCCTCTTTGGAAGTGGGAAGCAGTAAACATGGACTTTATAGCAAGACTACCCCGTACCAGGCATAGAGATGATTCAATTTGGGTAATTGTTGACAGACTAACGAAATCAGCCCATTTCCTGCCAGTAAAAGCCACTTTCTCTGCCGAAGATTTTGCCGAACTGTATATCAGAGAAAGAGTTAGATTACACATTGTTCCAGTATCTATTATCTCTGATAAAGGAGCACAATTTACATCTAGATTTTGAAAGTCATTTCAGAGAGGTCTGGGAACACAGATTAATTTGAGCACAGCATTCCACCCTCAGACAGATGGGCAGGCTGAACGCACTATTCATACGCTCGAGGATATGCCACGGGTGTGTGTGCTAGACTTTGGAGGTAGCTGGGACGAGCATTTGCCGCTAATTGAATTTTCTTATAATAATAGTTATCACTCAGCTATCCAGATGGCGTCCTTTGAGGCATTATACGGGCGAAAATGTAGGTCACTAGTTGGCTGGTTTGAAGTGGGAGAGTCAGCGCTGATTGGGCCAGATATTATTAAACAGTTAGAGGAGAAGGTAAAGCTTATTAGAGAATGCCTACTAACTGCATAGAGCCGCCAGAAATCGTATGCTGATGTGCGGCGCAGAGACCTGGAATTTGATGTGAATGACTGGGTATTTTTGAAAGTATCTCCAATGAAAGGGGTGATGAGATTCGTCAAGAAGGGTAAGCTCAGTCCGAGGTTCGTTGGGCCTTATCAGATTCGGTGGAGAATAGGCCAAGTGGCATATGAGCTGAACTTGCCTCCATAATTAGAATCCGTTCATCCAGTTTTCCACGTATCTATGCTAAGAAAGTACATAGGAGACCCATCCAGAGTAGTCCCAGTCTAGGATGTCCAGGTTACGGAGGAGCTGGCCTATGAAGAGGTCCCAGTAGCCATACTAGACAGGCAGATTCGCAGGTTGAGGACTAAAGACGTTGCTTTTGTCAAGGTACTATGGCGTAACAAGAACCGAGAGGAGATGACTTGGGAGGCAGAGGAAGATATGAAAATCAGATATCCTCACTTGTTTCAAGCCTAGTCAGTCAAGAGGTATGTTAGTATTGTTATTTTATATAGTGCCTTATAGTATATGTATAAATGAGATAGTCGACTTCTTTTATGTGATGAATACTATAGTATTTTGTGGAGTACCTGTATTGGACTTTTCTGCATTTCAGGTTTTTGAGATAATCCATATTATAGGGGAAACTCTGCCAAAATTCTCCTAGAAAAAAGTTGAGTAAGTTGAGAATTCCTATAAATAGAAGTTTACATTCGAGGACGAATGTTCTTAAGGAGGGGAGAATGTTACACCCCATAAATTCTCGACATGTAGATGGCCTATTCGCTTGTTGGTTAAGAGTTTTTGAATGCCATACATTCTAGGAAAATGCCCGGGGAAAGACCGGATAAGTGACACATCGAACCATCGCAAGAGAAGGCTGCAGACCCCCTCCGCGATGGCCAGAGTATCACAGAGGCTCACCTCCGTGATACACAGCATGTCACGGAGGCTAGGCTCCACGTTACACAGCGTGTCACGGAGGTGAGGTGCAGCCCCAAGTATAAAAGCCTCCAAACTTCATTTATTATTTCATTTAACTTATAATTTCCAGAGAAAACGATAGAGAACAGAGAGGAACGAAGGTTTACGATATATATTCATCCGATTACGCCGTCAAACATGGTACAAACCCAAATTTACTCCAGATACCGAGGTATTAAGCAGAATGGAGCACTTCTACGGATTTAGTTTCGTGAAATTCGGTCGGCGAATCGTCGTGCTACCGAACTAAGGTAAGTGGAATTGCTCCAAATTAGTGTCAATATACTCCTAGCCCTAAAGTGAGTATTTCTCCGTTCTGGACTTCTGAGAAATAGCGAGTTTTCGACCGTTTTTCAATAAGCCAAAGTTTTGGCTATATATATATTAAAAATGTTATCTTCTTCCAGAATATTATTGTATTTAGTCCTAATTGATATATATATGGATTCAGTTGGGAGAAATAGTGAAAATACTGACCGAGCTACGCAGTTAGTCTGGAAATCAGAAGCAAAGGTATGTAAAGCTAGTTTCCTCGGCAAGTTAGTAGTCTCGGTATAGTAAGATAGGTCAAAGGCCAGTAGAATGTTTCAGAAGTAATGTGTTATGTTTAGTATGAATATTAGTACGATATTGGAAGCATCATGTTATGTATAGCGTGAAACTTGCTAGCACGATATAAATTCTAATACAAAGTGTTAGGAACTGTACAGCATGCCCAGTATGTGATTTAGTAAAGTATGTTAGGATATTATCGTATTTAGTTGAAACTTAGTAAAGCAATATAAGTATCTGTAAGGTATCTCAGAAGTACAATGGTAGATTAAAATGAAGTTCAGAAAGCATGTTAGAAATAGTAAATCATGTTACTATGAAACTCAGTTATACAACATGATTCCCAACAGAAAAACTATATCTTGTTCAACATTAGACTCAGCACAGTATGACAGAAGATTATATACATATACCATTATCAGTCTCAGCATGTATTAAATACATACATATCACTATCACTAGTTCAGCATATAGTATGTACAGATACATTATCATCACTAGCTTCAGCATGTGGTATATGTAGTTAGTATTACTAGTTGAGACCACTGTATTTATCTTGGGGTGGATTACCTAGCATTCATGACCGCCCCAGGGTTAATAGCTTTATCGACTCATCCGCCAGAGGGCGAGGATACGTCGCTTTACGGAGTGGAATGCCGTCCCACAGGGGACGAAGATGGGATGCCGGTTTTCCCCATATTGTGCCTTGGTCGGCCTTTATACACCCCCGTCGAGCGGGTACACCCGGGGTGTTGATTCAGGAGTCCTCCAGACTCAAGTACAGTTATAGTCAGGGGCTCAGCAAGCCCAAGTGCATACCCAGGGGATCGGCAAGATGCTTATAGTTATTATAGGAGATGGGATGACAGGGGTAGGGGTATAAATTGCGTGTTGATTGTACCTCCCGGCTTATGGGGGCCATAAGGTTTGCCTGTGCTATGCTATGTTATGTTATGTTATGCCATGTTACGCTAGACACGAGTAGATCGACAATAGAGCGATACATTTCTAGGTATTACTCCTATTCCTTCCAGCATAGTTGAGAGTAGGCTTAGCTTTACATTTTCAGACAGTTTAGTCTATTCCTTTCTATTTCAGTTCCATCAGTTGTATTATTGTTTTCAAATATTTTTCAGTTGTTGTTTTCAATACTCAGTACCAGCGGTACTGACGCCCGTTGGGGGCGCTGCATTACTTACCTGCAAGTACTCATAGATGAGGAGCTGATACCTCGTGATTTCAGCCAGCTCACAAGGTCATCAGCTCCAGTCATCCGGAGCTAGATAGCTAGAGGTTTATCCCTTATCTTTTGTTGTACAGTATGGGTAGGCCGGGGCCCTGTCCCGACCATCTTATCAGTATTCTTAGAGGCTTGCAGTCTGTATATATTTCCCTTTGGTTAGTTGTGCCAGTCGTGTGGGGCTGTGCATATGTTTAGTTGTTTATGTTGGTTGTGTGAGGCCTTATCCAGTCAGTAGTGGTGACCTTGCCGGTCACGTAGTTGTTCAGCAATTGTTATATTGATTTAAAGTTAACTAGACAGCATGGTGGACTTGTCGGCCCGCATAGGTTCCCCTATATGAATGTGATTCTGGCTAGCTGATGTTATAGTACAGGTGGCTATAGGCCTAGTCGACCGGAGGCTGTATTTAAAGACGTTATATAGCCGTCGTTTTCTTGAATCCAGAGTTAGAGCCAGCCAGGCACCAGAAGTGCTTAGGCTCAGCAGTCTAGTAGTTCAGGTCCCAGTAGGGCACCAGGTGCCAGTCATACCCCCCCAAGGCGGGGCGTGGCAAAAAGCAAAAGAAGAGAATCATATATATTATCATGCTAAAAATTGAATACATAAAGGTCATTGCCTTGTACATATTTTAAGCAATTTACTAATTTTTGTGGGACTAATTCTCTCCATTGTCCTTTCATGTTCCTAATCAAACATTCAAAACCACCATCAAAATCAAATATCAAAAAATAAAAAATAAGAACATACATGCTTCTTCAAATAAATAGTAATATTACCAATAAATAAGTAACCAAGAAAATTATAGTCCATCAAGCACGCACGCATCATAAAACAAAAGACATAACCTATTATGAAAAAAAAAGAAGATAACAACAGTTCAACAATTACATTTGATTCTTTAAATAAAACTATCAAAAGTTACATATCCAAATTTACACTTAAGAATATATAGTTGATAAGATACCAAATCAAACACATTGTCTTAGGAAAAAAATATATCATTTTATTCAGATTAAGCAAATCTTTAAATCAACTCAGGCATGTCGTGAAACAATGTTGCAATAATTTTATTTTCCTACTTCAGAGCATAGTGTTGAAAAAAGACGCACAAAACATAGTAGCAAGAGAAAAATCATATTCAAGATTGAAATGGTTTTCCCTTTTTATAATCGAAAAAAAGTATTTGATATGTATTTCATCTTTTGTTTAGCATAATCACCTAAAATATATACATGTAACTTAAGTGAAGGTTAATATTGCTCACAATAAAATCATAAATCTCCTACTTATTTAAAGTTTTTCTGGACCTATATACATGTAACTTGAATCTTCTGGTATAGACACAAAGTTGGATGAAAAAATTACACAAATATCTTCTTTTTTCTCATCTTCAAGTCATCCCTCAATCCCAAAATTCACTTTGAGATACTCAAATTATTGTCAATCCGTAAATTACTTATATGATCAAAACATAAAGGTAATTCTACAAAAAAAAAATAGTAAAATGAGAAGTCAACCATAATAACACGAACTACATAATAAATAAATTGTAACAACTGACAAATTAATTCGTAAAATTTAAAATCTAACGAATCAAAAAGTAGATTTGATATTTTAATAGTTGAAGTGTCATCAAAGAAATAGACATATATTTTCTAAGATCCAAACACACCTTTCTCATTTGCTACACAAGACATTCTAGTCATATACGAAAAATCTCCCGACTTCTATTATAAGCTGACATATACAATTGAAAGATTGTTTTATTTGTTTGTCGGGGATATAAAAGCATAAAATTTAGATCATCGGTAATATATAAAAAATACATGAAATTTATGGTAAATCATTTTAAAACACCCATAGAAAATAGAGAATACATGTATCTCATAACAAAATCACAAGTCTCTGACTTGTTTGAAGTTTTTTGGGCCTTATATACATGTAACTTGAAGCTTCTAGTAGAGACACAAAGTTGGATAAAAAAATTATGAAGATATCTTTTTTTTCTCATTTTCAAGTAATCCCTCAATCCCAAATTTTTTTTTGAAATCCTCAAGTAGCCGTCAATCTGTAAATTACTTATATGATCAAAACTTGAAAGGAATTCTACAAAAACTAGTAAAATGAGAAGCCCATCATAATTTCATGAACTGCCTAACAAATATATTGTAATGATTGACAAATTAGTTCACAAAATTTAAAACTATAAAATGAAAAGTAGATTTGCTCCTTTAAGAGTTAAAGTGTGATCTAAAAAATATACAGAAATCTGCAAAGACCTAAACACTCATTTACTTATATGATCAAAATTTGAAGGTAATTCTACAAAAAATAGTAAAATGAGAATTCCATCATAATATCACGAACTGCATGACAAATAAATTGTAATGATTGACAAATTAGTTCACAAAATTTAAAATCTAACAAATCGAAAAGTAGGTTTGATCCTTTAAGAGTTGAAGTGTCATCTAAGAAATAGGAAAAAATTTGCAAAGACTCAAATATACCTTTGACGTTTGCTCCATAAGACACTCTAGTCACATATGAAAAATCTCCTGACTTTATTATAACTGACATATACGATTGAAAGTTTTTTTGATTGTTTGTTTGTTGGGGATATTAAAATCTGGATCATAAGTAATAGATGAAAAGTCATGAATTTGATGGTTATCATTGAAAAAGTCCATTAAAAATAGAGAATACATGTATTTTCATAGAAAGAGAAAAGACCTTCTGAGAAAAAAATTACAGGGGAAAAAATATTATAATTGTTGAGAAAGTGTAGAAGATGGAAAAGTGGTATGGTGTACTGAATAGGAGTTAATGAAAGTGAATTTTGATTTTTCAAGAAAGCACCTTATAAGAAAGATTAGAATTAAAACTCAAAATCTAAGAAAATGCAAAAAAAAAAAAAAAAAGATAAATAGCTTTTCTAATCAATGAGCATGCCACGTCATCGGGTTAAAGTCTCTCCTTTATATAAATATATAGACTAGCCCATGAAGTCATGCATATAATAATATGAGCACTATATATATTTTGGGAGTAATATTTAACATCGAGTAGGTTTGGGGCCTAGGTTCTACCCCGAATCTCATAAACTACGTGCCACAATAGGATATGTTGGGACCTCCCTTGTGACTGTCCCTGGCCCAAATGGCCCTTATCATGTGTGATTACGCCTTTCATGGTTCTACCCTTGGCAAGGTACGAACACCCTCCCGACTAGGGTTACAAGTCGAGCTCCATGAGCGCTCATATGAGGTACGTCGGTTATGACAATCTGTCGTCGTTCATCATTATTTATGCATGTTTATAATTATATATATTTGCTCAAGTTATGTTCAATACAGCTTTACTCTCATGATTATGATTACGATTGCATTACAAAGGTTTTGAAAGCCTTGGGCCTTATGTTATGTTACAATATTTATGATATGAGCATGATGTCCTACTCTCATAATATTTTATGAGTTTTGACATATTTAAATGTTAGTTTTACTTACCTTGAATACTCGGTACATTTCACGTACTGACTGCATACTTTCTATGTTGTATTATTTTATAATACAAGACTCGGCTCTCAGGCTCATCTCCATCCTTAGTCCATTCCAAAATTTGCCATCAGCTTGTTGGTGAGTCCTCATGTTCCGAGGGCCTTATGACTAGACATTAATATGTTCTTTTGTTTCATCTTTTGTCGGGTTAGTTGGGGGTGTTGTCCCATCAACCCATCTTATATGATAGAGGCTTTTAGACCATGTAGTATTCAGCTTATATGTATGTCTCGTGCTTTCGAATGTTATGATGTGTTATGTTACGTTTATGTTTCCGCTATGTCTTATGTTCAGTCTTCCGCTTAAAGTGAATGAAGTTAGATATGCTTATGCCATGGGTCGACTTGGAGCCTCTCGGGGTTTCTTGTCCCGTGTTACGATCCAGGTCTATGTTTGGGTTGTGACAAACTTGGTATCGGAGAAAATAAGTTTGAAGTGTCCTAGGGTGTTGAAAGTCGTGTTGAGTAAAGTCTTTTTCATGGGTGTGAAGCGCGCCACACTTATGAAGAAGAGTCTATGAGATGTTTAGGAAATGTGAGTTCATGATCTATGTCGTGCGATGAAAAGTCTTTCTATCCTTCAAATTGGTGTTATTCGCAATTGTAGAATCATGGCTCCTTCAAGAGTGAACGGAAGAAGAAATGGAAGTGGTGATGGCCACGAAGCTGGCAATAGTCATGGGCATTAGCATGTCCTACCTGTTCAGGAGCCCCAGGCACCAGAGCTAGTTGCCCACGCTGAGTTTCGGGCAGCTATCCAAATATTGGCATAGGCCTTGACCGCTCAGGTCAACCAGCAGGATATTGCCCATATTCCATAGAATGGTAATGCGGCAGTGGTCCGGATCAAAGATTTCTTGAGGATGAACCCACCGGAGTTCCTTGGGTCCAAGGTGGATGAGGATCTGCATGAATTCATTAAGCAGATTCTAAAGATCACCCAGGTTATGGGGGTGACAAATGGGATTGTGTTGATTTGGCATCTTACCATCTAAAAAGGGTGGCGCGTATATGGTTCAAGAAGTGAATAGATGCTACGACAATGGGTGTAGGGCCTATAGGTTGGGAAGAGTTTCACGCAACATTTCTGGATCGGTTCTTCCCTCGTGAGATGAGGGAACTGAAGCTGGCTGAGTTTTTTAACCTGAAGCAAGGTGACATATCAGTTCAGGAGTACGCTTTGGAGTTCACCTGTCTATCCAAATATGCGCCGAAGTTGGTGGTAGACCATAGGGCTCAAGTGAGCCAATTTATGCATGGAGTGCCAAACTACCTAGATAAAGATTGTAGGATCGCCATGTTGCATTGGGACATAGATTTTCCCCATATCGTGTTGCATGCTCAGCAGATGGATTCAGTGTATCAGAGGTAGAGAGAGGCCAAGAGGTCCAGGACCGATAATTATGGGACTTCTCAGTCCAGATTGTGGGGTTGAAAGCATCAGTAGTCTCAGCACAGATCTATTACTCCAGCACCATCATCGGCCAATACACAATCTAGATTTCGAGGGGATCAGAGGAGCAGGGCTCCAGATTCGAGAGGCCAGGGTAGCATGTAGATAGAGCGGACTTTCCTAGCTTGTGTGAAGTGCGGCAAGAATCACTCATGGAGGTTCCTAGTTGGTTTGGATGCTTGTTTCGGGCATGGAAAACCTATACATAGACTCAGGGATTGCCCTTTGTCCAGATTAAGGGGCGGCGGAGCCCGCATGCCAGCCGCTAGTTCATCCGCTCCAACATCCCGTCCCCTTCATCAGGGTGCCTCGACTAGTTCAGCCGGCGGTCAGCGCCAAAACAGGTTCTATACTTTAGCACCTCGTTAGGAGCAGGAGGTCTCCTCGAATGTGGTCACTGGTATGTTGCGAGTTTTCTATATTGGTGTTTATGCTTTGCTAGGTCCGGGGGCTACCTTGTCTTTTGTGACTCCTTATATTGCTAGTAGCTTTGGAGTTAGTCCCGAGACTCTGTCAGAACCATTTTCAGTTTCTACTCCTGTTGGTGATTCGGTTTTAGCTAGGCGAGTGTATAGTGGATGCCCGGTCACTCTATTGCATAAAGTCACCTCCACAGACCTTGTAGAGTTAGCCATGAGTGACTTTGAAATTATTCTTGGCATGGATTAGTTATATGTGTGTTATGCTTCTATTAATTGTAGAACCCGTGCAGTGGAGTTCCATATTTTGAGTAAGTCAGTCTTGGAGTGGAAGGGTGGTTCGATCGTACCTGTAGGTCGTTTCATTTCCTATTTTAAGGCTAGAAAGATAATTTCTAAGGATTGCATGTCCTTGTTTTTCTGCTTGTTTCCAATATTCGAGGAAGAATATTTCCAAGGGAGAGATATTGTAATACCCAAAAGTGCCAAAGATTAGATCCAGGATCAAAAATGGAAGTTGCCTGAAAACTGGGGAAAAGTGTGTAGGACGGACGATGTCACGACTCGGGTTTGGGAACCACGAGTCTTTGTTGGAAATCGTGGTTTGGTATGAGGCATTGGCAGTTGGGGACGCCTCGGGTCATCCTATGACCTGTGGTGGGATGTAATGACCTATGGTAGCTAGTCGTTGTTTGGATTGCTGAATTTCCAGTGGACTTAAAGGATGGATACCACGACTCATTGGAAGCAACCACGAGTCGAGGTGAGACTCGTTGTGAGGGAAGTTCAGAAATTTCAGTAAGCTAACAACGGTCAATCTAACAACCCGTTAGAAAAGACCACGACTCATCCTGTTGAGTCATGGATTGAATCCGAAGTCATGTTTTGGGAGGTGCAGATGACGGATCATACCACGAGTCATTGTAGCCTCCAACGACTCATAGGTACATTCGTGGGATCGACCAGTAAAGATTTCCAGGGTATTTTTTTCATTTAGGGAATTTTCGTCATGTGTATGCTCTAGGGCCCTAAACTACGTCGTTTTATGTTATTTTATGGGCATGTTAAGATAGATTAAGTCCCCCTTGCATAGTCATTCCTATGCATGCAAAATTAGGAATAATTAAGAGAGATCAAGCCCATCCTCAAGCTCTTCTTCGTCAATTCTCCCTTGGGCATTCAAGGAACTTTGAAATCTGATCTTACCCAGGTATGTAGGGTTACAAATGAGTGTTTTCGTCCACATCCATGCCTCTCTATTAATTTATGAAAATTTTCTAAAAAGTCTCATGGGGTTTTAACTCCAATCTTGTGGAATTTTAATGATTTACTAATGGGTTGTTCTAAATTGTGATTTACATCATATTTTATGAATTTTGATTAGATTTTAAAATTATGTTTATTATAAAATTATTGATTTCGATTTCTACTAAATTAAGCCTAATTATGCATGATCTATGATTAAACTAGTTATGATCTTTACTTAAATTGTTGATATTTACAAACTCGGCATGATTTATGATTTAAAATATGGATTTATTCAAATACCCATTATGATTTGATGATTTACAAGTTATACGTATGATTTTCAAGTATGCATGAAACCTATGATTTATGAATTATGTTTTGGCCGATTCACGGGCCTTATGTCATGGATAGTTCACATATGTAAAAGTATGTTCATGATTATTATGATTTAACTAGCCCATGAATTCATGTATGTTATACTATGAGCACTATATATGTTTTGGGAGTAGTATTTAACACTGAGTAGGTTCGGGGCCTAGGTTCTGCCCCAAATCTCATAAACTACGTGCCACTGTAGGATATGTTGGGACCTCCCTTGTGTTTGTCCCTATCCCAAATGGACCTTTTTCATGTGTTATCATGCCTTTCATGGTTCTACCCTTGGCAAGGTACGTACAACCTCCCGACTAGGGTTACAAGTCGGGCTCCATGTGTGCTCATATGGGGTATGTCTGTTACGACAATCTCCCACTATTCCTCATGATTTATGCATATTTATGATTATATATATATATATATATATATATATATATATATATATATATATATATATATATATATATATATTGGCTCAAGTTATGTTCAATACAGCTTTACTCTCATGATTATGGTTACGATTGTATTACGAAGGTTTTGAAAACCTTGGGCCTTATGTTATGCTACAATATTTATGATATGAGAATGATGTCCTACTCTCATGATGTTTTATGAGTTTTTACATATTTTAAATATCCATTTTACTTACCTTGCATACGTGGTACATTCCATGTACTAATTACATACTTTCTATGTTGTGTTATTTCATGATACAGGACCTAGCTCTCAGGCTCATCTCCATTCTTAGTCCATTTCAGAGTTTTCCATCAGCTTGTTGGTGATTCCTCATGTTCCAAGGGCCGTATAACTAGGCATTTATGATGTTCTTTTGTTTCAGCTTCGGCCAGGTTAGTTGGGGGTGTTGTCCCATCAACCCATCTTATATGATAGAGGCTTTTAGGCCGCATGTAGTATTCAGCTTATGTGTATGTCTAGTGCTTCCAAATGTTATGATGTGCTATGTTACATTTACGTTTCCTCTATGTATTATGTTCAATATTTCGCTTAAAGTGAATGAAGTTAGATATGCTTACGCCATGGGTCGACTTAGAGACTCTTGGGGTTTCTTGTCCAGTGTAACGATCCGAGTCTACGTTTGGGTCATGACAAAACTCCTCTCATCTTCTATCAAGAACGAGCTCACAAGAAAGTTTTCAGTCTTCTATCCCTTCTCTATTGTAAATTCGTGACTTGAACCTGTAGGTAGGAAGAGGTGAAACAAAATTCATGATAAAGTAGTTGCATTTGGTAGATTTATGCTTTTGTGCGAAAATCTTGTCATATTTGGGTACGTTTTTTTCTTGCACTTGAGTAATACCAATGAATGCTTGTATTTCACTAAGAACCTTAGTGGGTTTGAGGGAATTTGCATATGGTGGACTGAAGAATGCAATTAAAATATTCATGCCTTTGTTCAAAATTAGAGTTGTTCAGATTGCTAAGCATGCACTGTTTTAATCTGTGTATAGTATAAATATTGGTTGTTGGAACAATAGAGCACATAGTGAATTGTGGGCTACCCTTTGTATAGACACAACATGGAAAAAAATGCGATTTCTAGGATGTTATTATCTAACTCTTTGTGCGTTTGATTATGCTTAGCAAGCAATGTTTGTCAATTAGTTTGAATAAAGTTGTGGATAGCATTGTCGGTTGTATGTATAGATTAGGGAAAGTGTTGAGTTGGTTGTAGGGTGTTGGGGCTTGAAGGATAAATTTACATATCCCCTGTGCATATACTCCATTATTCCAACATTTTGTTCTTATAAATGTTGGTGTGAATAGGTTGTTGAGTAGGGTAGTGGATGCAATTGATGGAACAGTGTCGTGGAGGGTAACAGTTTTCTTGATTATAAGTTCATAATTGCTTGATATTTGAGTAAAGCAATATGAACTTCATATAAGTACTAGTGTCTTGATTCTAAGTTGCTTAATTGTATGAAATTCTGAGTAATACCATATGAATGTCATGTTGAATATCAAAGTACAAATTTTTTGATGTGCTAAATGTTGTATATCATTGTGCTTGTTTAAACTTTTCAAACTGCTAAAGGTGCTTCATTACAGGAAAAACTAGTCAAAGTGGTTTGAAAAAGGGGAAGTCTGAGTACCCAAAAATTATGACTAGTGAACCTACGCTAGCAACTAAGTGTGGGGTGATCACCAAAGCCCTAAACTTAGTGTTGGCTAGCCATGTTAACTACCTACTTATTTGGTTTCTTTATATTGTGTGAACAGTTACAATGACTTCCTAATCAGAAGAAGGCAAAGGTGCTTCCTGCTCTGACGGGGGGAGAAAAAGGGCTCGATCGGGCGCAGCTGTGCCAGCAGCCCCACCAGTTCCTAGGGGAAAAAATGGCGGTATGGCACCCGTTGGGTGGTCTAGGTAGGGAAGAAATAGTATTCCAAGCACAAGGAATCTAGGTATTTCTCGAAGGAAAGGATTGACTGAGAGGGTTTGCTGTAAGAATTTCCCCGCATAGGGCAACGAATACATACCTTGGGCATGGACATCATCTTTAATGAGCCTTAATTTTCACATGGTGTTTGAGTTTTATATCAATTGGGATCCAACTCTTCGCAGACACTCTGTGAAGATCCGGGGTCAAGTAGTCCAATTCGAGGCCCATAACCTCAATGCTATTTTGGGTACTCCAGATAGAGACCCACATTTGCTCCGGCAGCTTAGTATTACTCCTACATATGATGAGATTTTCCATGTACTTTGTAGGCAACACTCTACTACTAGATGGATCTTCCACAAGGATAGAGGCTACCACCAAAACATGCCCTATGCCCATATGAATAGATAGGCACAAGTCTAGCTCGAGAATGTGTGCGACTATCTCATCCTAAGGGTGCACATGACACATTTCACTAGAGACAGAGTTTTCTTAGTCTACGCACTAATGAATAACATGGAGATGAACGTTGGTGTTATGATCAAGTCGGCCATGAAAAATGCTCAAGTGCAACTGGGACATAGGTATGGCTTTGGGGGGTTAATCACCACATTTCTGAGGGGCCATTACATTAAGGAGGAAGCTTTGGATTATAGGCCACGGGTTGACCGAGGCACAATAGATGTGACCAAAACCAAGGCACTAGATACTACATATGGACCTGTACTCATACTAGTCGAGCAACATGCTCGCGATGATTCTTATTATGCCAGGATTTTTGGGTTGTCGATGTCACAATTGCATATCAAGGGAAAGATATAGAATAAAGAAGAGCTACGGCAGGTTGACATAGAGTACTCGCTCTATGCCCATGCCATGACTATGTGACAGATATGGCAATCCTTTATAGAGCCTTTGGATAATGATGTGCCAGCGAACGAGGAGCAACATCGAGTGGACTCAGACATTGAGTCTGATGATGATGAAGAGGACTCTAAACTATGTGAGGAAGCGCTCGAACTAGATGAGAAGGATAATACAGTTGTTTGATCAGGGTGTCTTCACCACCCTAACTTTATTTTTACATTATTTTGTATAAGGCACTAGAACCGTGCTCATTTTAAATGTGGAGTGGTCATTTTATTTTTTGTGTTTGTCTATATGATTCTTTGAAAACTTGATTCGGGATTCCGAATGTGATCAGTAGAAAAGTAGGAAGAATTACCTCAGAACAACTCGTGGTATGAGTCGTGGGGAGAAGTAATGAGTCATAGAATGGTTGTTGGTTAGTATTCTGCTGAAGAAAGGATGATAGCAACGAGTCCAGTAACGACTCGTGGGTCCTAGTAACGGTTTATGGATTGGAGTCATTGCTTGGTTCTGGTCTGTCAAGATGGAAGGTACGAGTCGTGACACCATCCATTATGAGGAACCACGGATTATGGTAAGTACTCATAAGGTTGGATCTAGGGTGACAGAGTTGGAAGGTAAGGGTTAAGGTACGACTCGTTGTGAGGAACAATGAGTTGTTACTCACATCCTTAGAAAGGAGTAGGAAATTTTCCAGATGTGGTGCATGGGGTGGCGGATTACTTGGACAAGTATTGTAGGATCGCCATGCTTTATCGAGATATTGACTTTCCCCGTATTGTATTGCATGCACAGTAGATGGAGTCGGTCTACTGGAGGCATAGGGAGGAAAAGAGAGTCAGGACCGACAGTTATGGGGTTTTTCAGGCCAGGTTAGGGAGTGCACAGCGTCAGTAGTCCTAGCATAGGTCTATCACTACAGCTCCATCATCATCTAGCATGCCATCTAGGTTCAGAAAGGACCAGAGGAGTAGGGCTTCAGGCTTGAGGGATCGGGGTAGCATACAGGTGGAGCGTACCTTTCCATCTTGTGTGAAGTGCGGCAAGAATCATCCTGGGAGGTGCTTAGTTGGTTCAGATGCGTGTTTCAGGTGTGGCCAACCCGGGCACAGACTTAGGGACTTCCCCTCAGCCAGATCAGGGGTTAGTGGGACCCGTGTGACAGCAACCAGTTCTACCGCTTTAGCAGCACGTCCCCCTCAGCAGGGTGCCCCTACTAGTTCAGCTGTCGGTCAGTGCCAAAATAGGTTTTATGCTCTAATACCCGCCAGGAGCTGGAGGCTTCCCCAAATGTGGTACACTGGTATATTGCAAGTCTTCAAGTTGATGTTTATGCCTTGTTAGATCCAGGAGCTACTTTGTCTTTTGTACCCCTTATATTGCTAGTAGTTTTGGAGTTAGCCCTAAAACCCTGTCAGAATCGTTCCCAGTCTCTACTCCAGTCGGTGATTCATTTGTAGCTAGGGGGTGTATAGAGGTTGCCCCGTTACAGTGTTGTATAAGGTTACCTCTGCAGACTTAGTGGAGTTAGCTATGACTGACTTTGACCTCATTTTGGGCATGGATTTGGTTCTTTGCATGTTACGCTTTGATTAGTTGTAGAACCTGGCCATTAGAGTTCAGGTTTTTGGGTGAGCAGGTCTTGGAGTGGAAGGGTAAGTCAGTTGTACCAGCTAATCAGTTTATTTCATATCTTAAGGCAAGGAAAATGATTTCTAAGGACTGCATGTATTACCTAATTAGGGTTAAGGATGTTGAGTCTGATACCCTGACTATCCAGTCAGTTCCGATAATGTGTGAGTATCCGGAGGTTTTTCCCGACTATTTGCCAGTTGTTCCTCCGGAGAGGGAAATTGATTTCGACATTGATGTCATACTCGATGCGCAGCCCATCTCTATTCCTCCCTACAGGATGGCTCAACCCAAGCTAAAGGAGTTGAAGGACTTGCTAGATAAGGACTTTATTAGACCAAGCAAGTCTCCATGGGGCGCATCGGTGTTATTCGTCCGGAAGAAGATGGTTCGCTTCACATGTATATCAATTACCGGCAATTGAACAAGGCCACTGTCAAGAATAGGAACCCCTTGATCATGGGCAAAAATATATGCCCGAGATAAGCTTTACGACTTAAATTAGTCTTGTTTATCTAAGATTATTGTATACATTTTCATGTAATTTTAGATAAAGTAAAGATATGTGCTAACCAACATGATTAGCCTTTGTTTTGTAGGTTTTGATGACTTTTGAGTAACTAATCCATGAGTTGGTGAAGTAGAGGCTTGGAAACAGAATCAACACGCGAACGTCGGCAAAGAGGAGGCACAAAACAGCCCACCGGCGCGTCGACAAGGTGCCACGGTAGGCAGGCCGCTCACAACAGCCCACCTGCGCGTTGGCAACGTGCCACGGCAGGTGGCCTCCACGAACAAGGGCTGCCAATGCGCTGCCCAAGCAGCGTGACACGCTGCCAACGCGGCAGGGTGCTGCCCAGGCCAGTTTCAGGTGATTTTCCAGAGGGCTTCCACGTCTGTAGCGTGTCACGGAGGCCGTGCTCCGCGATGCACTCCGTGACACGTTGCTTGTTATTCCGGGAAAGAGTCCTACTACTATAAATAGCACACTTAGGTTAATTTTTCAGAATTCAGACTTGGTGGAGCAAGGACGTGGGTTACAGGCAATTGAGGGACGAAAAGTTCAGGGTTTTTTCTCTCTTCCTTTCTTCTTTAACTCAATTGTTTGTATGATTAACACTTGTTTTAGGATGATTAATCCACAAATGAGTGGCTAATTCCCTTCCTTGCTGAGATTATGAACATTTGTGATGAATTTTGATTATTGAATTATATGGTTTTTCATCTTCTTCTTCCATATTGTTCTATTAATTCTTATTTCTACTACATTGGTGTGTGGCCGACATTAATGTACATCTAAAAAGTCCGATTTCACTCGAGAGAGCATGAAATTGGAAAGTTGTGAATTAATAGGGTATTGTTCTTAACTTGATTTGGGAAAATTGAGTTTTGATGTGCTTTCCTGATAGAAATATACTTGAAAGCCGTATTAGTCAATTTAGGAACCGGAATTGTATTGCTAGGTCATAAATTGCATTTGATCACCGAAATGTAGACGGATGGTTTATGATTCTTAAGTGAGATTAAATACGAGAGTTTTAATCTCTAGGCTAATGTTCTTGGCTAGCAACTGGAAGAGAAGATTAACCAATGTATGATGATAATCAGTTCATTACATGTTCTTAACCTTGGCATGCTCATATCCATAGTTTCAATTCAAAGTAAATAATTGTTAGTAGTTTTAGTACATAATTTATAAAACAAACTTTTCAATTGTTGGTTACGTTGTTGTCAGCATATTTAGAAGTGATATAGAATATAGTATACTTAAGCAATTTTTACTTATCCAGAGTCTCCTTGGATCGATTATTGGCTTACTTAAGCCACTTACTACTTGTTTGACCACGTGCACTTGCGTGTCGGTTTTTAACACCCAACAAACCACCCGAACAAGTTTTTGGCGCCGTTGCCGGGGAAGACATGGCAATAGGTGAATTTGTTTTAAGTGTAATTTACTGTATTTTTATTTTTCTCAAGTGCTGACAACTTAGTCTTAGTGTTTGTTTTAATTCTTTTGCATTTTACTTTTTCTTTTTCGAATACCCTTATTGACATGACATCGTGGAATATAAATGGTTTCAATGGTGGATACTCATTTTTTAGTGAAACTTGTCTGAATTGCGGAGGACACCACTTGTGGCAACAATGTAACACGTGTAATATATGTGGTGGTCAAGATGGCCATTGGGATGGCTGTCCGAATGCATATTCCCCTCCCCCAAGCCCCTACTATGATCCTTCTGTTGTTTTTTCTGAATATAGGCATGCTGAAAATGAGGACTTGGGACGCCAAGCTCGAATAGAAGACATGCTGAAACAACTCTTGGAGCAATCAGAAGCAATGAAGGAGGCGATGGCAGTATTGAGAATTTAGCAAGAAGAGAATGCAGAGGCTCTCAAAAGGATGAGCGTCAAATTCACGGAGATGATTGCTGAGGCTGAAGCTTGTGATAAATTGCAGGTAACAGTTTTAGCCGATATTCAAGAGGAACTACAAACAGAAGACAAGGGTGGATTTTTGGATGAAGCCCAACAATTAGAATCTATTGAGTGTCCCCGTGATGGGCTCACACTTATGGAAAATCCTTTCAGGGAAGAAGAGATAGAGTATCCCCCATTTGACATCAATGGAGAGATAGATGTCGATGTTGAGAAGGTGTATACAAGTAAGGAGGTCAAGCACAATGCAGTTTCAGAGTTGAGGTGTATTGGACCACACTCTACGCATTTTTCAACATTAAATTTGGTTGACAACATAGAAATAGAGTCTTCCAAGTTTGTAGAGAAATGTCTAGAGGAGGACCAAGCCCCGTATATTTTGAAATTCACTAATTCGGAGAGACAAAATGACTTCGCTTACTTAAGGACCAATAAATGCAAAAGGCAACATCTACTGCTTGGTCCTTAAAATTTTTCACCACCACCCATGGAGCATAAGAGGAAATTAGAGAAGAAATTAGGGGTGAGATTCATATCCTCAAGGAGGAGGAAAAAGTGGTGAAACTTGGTACGTCGTGCCGCGACGTAAAATTAGGCGCTGCTTGGGAGGCAACCCAAGGGTACCATGCGTACCATTTTAATTTCTTGCATTTAAGTTGATTTTAATTATTTTTCATCTTGTGTTGTTTTGGTGGAAAGTTAAGCACAGATGGAGGGGAAGTCTGAGTACCCGTGGAGGAGGAAGCTAACAAGCATGGAAGAGAAAAAGTGTGGGGTCGAACACCCACTTGTGCAAAGTTGAAGGAAGGCATGCTATTAGCTAGGACTAAAGGCCCCAGGGAGTATTTCTCACCCTTTTTAAATTTTAATTTGATGCTATGAGGATATAGCATGATTTAAGTGTGGGGTGAGGGAAATTTCAAGGGAACTTTCAAAAATTTTTGTTGTGCTTAATGATTTTTGGTGAATGTAATGCTTGTGAGAAATTTGAAAAATTTGAAAAATTTTTGTGAATCAAGCATGACTTCATCACCCGTTGGTTTTTCTTGTCGGTTCTTTTCTGACGGGGGGTCTTTGAACCGAACAATAAAAATTTTCTTTTTCTTTCTTTCCTTTGTCTGTATATAGTGTTTTTTAGTCATAGTTAGGGACTGTTTCCGACGATTAGTCGATAATTTGTGGGTTTGTGAACCCGTAGCTAATTGGTGCTGGATGTTCTTTTTATGTTCTATACATGGTTGTAAGATGCAAGTATGTTCAGTGTGAAGCATGCAAGTGTATAACTCTGTTTGAGACACTTAGGTTCTTGAATTTGACTCACTATGATGGAAGCTTAATTCTGAATTCTTGTGATTAACTAAGTAAGAGTCTGCCGAATGTGTCTTGAATTGAGCATGTGCCATGAGTGTAAGGTTTTTGAGTATTCTATGCTATTGTGGAATGTCTAGAACTTGCCTGGTGTGTATATAAAACGAAATGAAGGATGTGAATTGTAGGAGATGATTTAGGCATTTCTTTGAATGAACCAAACTTATATCTCTCATTATACCTACCTTGAAAAATTAATCCTAGTTAACCCCATTGAGCCTTGAGCCTATTCTTTGACAGTTGCAACATAAGCTTAATCCTTTTTCTCTCATTAGCCTTGAAGTTGAACCAAAACACCTAAGCGCTTAAAGGAAAAATCCGAAAGAGTGAAGGAGTGAGAATTGGGAGAAAGAAGGAAAAATAGCAAGTTGTAAATAATTGAGAAAAGGAAAAAGGTGTATTTGTGTGAAAATGGTTGATTATTAGTAGGGAGTAAGAAAAGAAATGAATGAAACATATTGCTTAAGTACTCCTTACTAATAAGCTAAAAGTGCCAAAAGAAATGGGGGAACAAAAGAGGAAAAAGAAAACTAAAAAGAGAAAAAGGTGAAGTGAGGGAAGGGAAGTTTGTAATGAAGGCGTGATGTATTATAAGCTCTTAGGAAAGATAGTCACTATTACTGATCATAATAGTACCTACCCGCACCTGAGTTACATTACACCCTAAAAAGTCCTACTTGATCTTACATTCATACATCTTTAAATTAGTGGAATAAAACACTAAGGGCAAGCTTATGGGTCGTTACATGATGCATGAGAATTCTTTGTGAAAGTGAGTGTAATTCTATGCATCTACCCACACATGTTGTGATATAAAAATTGTTTTTGCGTGTGAAATTGGGTAACTCTCTTTCCGTGAGGGGCACATGTTGAATGAAGGATATAATTCATGTGGGATTTCTTAATCAGTTGATTTGAATGAGTTTGCTAAGATTGAGAGTCGATTCTTGAGGTTAAGAAGTCTTAACATAGTTGTACTTCACTTCAATGATCAAATCAGGCATGCTCTATTTTTAGCTTGTATCTTACGTAATCATTATAGCCGTAACTTGAATTCTCTTACTAGATTAGTTATGTGGGAGTCTCCATATGCATGATATGTAAAAGGTTGTTCGAGGACGAACAAGGCTTTAAGTGTGGGGTTGTGATCACGGGCAAAAATATATGCCCGAGATAAGCTTTACGACTTAAATTAGTCTTGTTTATCTAAGATTATTGTATACATTTTCATGTAATTTTAGATAAAGTAAAGATATGTGCTAACCAACATGATTAGCCTTTGTTTTGTAGGTTTTGATGACTTTTGATTAACTAATCCATGAGTTGGTGAAGTAGAGGCTTGGAAACGGAATCAACACGCGAACGTCGGCAAAGAGGAGGCACAAAACAGCCCACCGGCGCGTCGACAAGGTGCCACGGCAGGCAGGCCGCTCACAACAGCCCACCTGCGCGTTGGCAACGTGCCACGGCAGGTGGCCTCCGCGACCAAGGGATGCCAACGCGCTGCCCAAGCAGCGTGACACGCTGCCAACGCGGCAGGGTGCTGCCCAGGCCAGTTTCGGGTGATTTTCCAGAGGGCTTCCGCGTCCGTAGCGTGTCACGGAGGCCGTTCTCCGCGATGCACTCCGTGACACGTTGCTTGTTATTCCGGGAAAGAGTCCTACTACTATAAATAGCACACTTAGGTTTATTTTTCAGAATTCAGACTTGGTGGAGCAAGGACGTGGGTTACAGGCAGTTGAGGGACGAAAAGTTCAGGGTTTTTTCTCTCTTCCTTTCTTCTTTAACTCAATTGTTTGTATGATTAACACTTGTTTTAGGATGATTAATCCATAAATGAGTGGCTAATTCCCTTCCTTGCTGAGGTTATGAACATTTGTGATGAATTTTGATTATTGAATTATATGGTTTTTCATCTTATTCTTCCATGTTGTTCTATTAATTCTTTTTTCTACTGCATTGGTGTGTGGCCGACATTAATGTACATCTAAAAAGTCCGATTTCACTCGAGAGAGCACGAAATTGGAAAGTTGTGAATTAATAGGGTATTGTTCTTAACTTGATTTGGGAAAATTGAGTTTTGATGTGCTTTCCTGATAGAAATATACTTGAAAGCCGTATTAGTCAATTTAGGAACCGGAATTGTATTGCTAGGTCATAAATTTGCATTTGATCACCGAAATGTAGACGGATGGTTTATGATTCTTAAGTGAGATTAAATACGAGAGTTTTAATCTCTAGGCTAATGTTCTTGGCTAGCAACTGGAAGAGAAGATTAAC
This sequence comes from Datura wrightii, assembly GCA_035772735.1. NCBI lineage: Eukaryota > Viridiplantae > Streptophyta > Magnoliopsida > Solanales > Solanaceae > Datura > Datura wrightii. The sequence continues at coordinate 156,542,608 of JASDFA010000018.1, forward strand.
CAATGTATGATGATAATCAGTTCATTACATGTTCTTAACCTTGGCATGCTCATATCCATAGTTTCAATTCAAAGTAAATAACTGTTAGTAGTTTTAGTACATAATTTATAAAACAAACTTTTCAATTGTTGGTTACGTTGTTGTCAGCATATTTAGAAGTGATATAGAATATAGTATACTTAAGCAATTTTTACTTATCCAGAGTCTTCTTGGATCGATACTTGGCTTACTTAAGCCACTTACTACTTGTTTGACCACGTGCACTTGCGTGTCGGTTTTTAACACCCAACAAACCACCCGAACACCCCTTACCCAGGATCAATGACTTGTTTGACAATCTTCAGGGTGCCAGATGCTTCTCCAAAATAGATTTTAGGTCAGGGTATCACCAACTCAAGGTTCAGGAGAGTGACATCCCGAAAACCACTTTCGGGACTCGATATGGTCACTACGAATTTGTTGTTATGTCTTTTGGACTAACCAATGCCCCTGCAGCTTTCATGGACTTGATGAACAGGGTGTCAAGCAATATCTAGACATGTTCGTGATCATGTTCATCGATGATATCCTTATATACTCTTGGAGCGAGGAGGAGCATGCCACTCACTTGAGAGTAGTGCTTCAGACCCTCAAGGATCGTCAATTGTATGCTAAGTTCGGCAAGTGTGAATTTTGGCTAGACTCTGTGGAATTCTTGGGCCATGTGGTGTTGAGTGAAGGCATAAGGGTTGATTCTCAAAAAATTGAAGCGGTAAAGAATTGGCCCAGACCGGTGAATCCTTCAGAAATTCGGAGTTTCTTAGGCCTGGCAGGCTACTACTATAGATTCGTAGAGGATTTTTCATCAATTGCAGCACCATTGACCAGGTTGACCTAGAAAAAGATAAAGTTCCAGTGGTCAGAGGCTCGTGAGAAAAGCTTCCAAGAGTTGAAGACTCGACTCACTTCAACACCAGTGTTGACCCTACCTGAGGATACCAGTGGTTTTGTAGTATATAGCGATGCTTTGAGAATCAAACTTGGGTGTGTGTTGATGCAGCATGGGAAAGTGATAGCGTATGCCTCAAGACAGTTGAAAATCCATGTGAAAAATTACCCAACCCATGATCTTGAGTTGGCCGCGGTGGTGTTCGCTTTGAAGATATGGCGTCATTACTTGTATGGGGTCCACGTGGATGAGTTTATGGACCACAAGAACTTGCAGTATGTGTTCGCGTAAAAAGATCTCAATCTTCGACAAAGGAGGTGGTTGGAGCTACTTAAGGACTATGATATGAGTGTTCTTTACCACCCAGGTAAGCTAATGTGGTGGTGGACGCACTTAGTAGGCTCTCTATGGAGAGTGTGTCCCACATGGATGCGGGAAACAAAGATTTGGTGAAAGATGTCTATCGACTAGCAAGGTCGGGAGTTAGGTTGGTAGACTCGACTGATAGAGGCGTTGTTGTACAAAATGGATCAGAATTGTCACGACCAGAGAGTACACCCGGATTGTAGACATGGTGAAAGATGTCCATCGACTGGCAAGGTTGGGAGTTAAGTTGGTAGACTCAACCGATGGCGGCATTGTTGTGCAAAATGGATCAGAATTGTCATGACCCTAGAGTACACCCGGATTGAAGACACGGGATAAGGAGCCCTGAGAGACCCCGAGTCAACCCAAGGCATGAGCATATACTAGTTTATTCACATAAGGAGGAAAGCCTAGCTTAACAATCATGAATTAACTAAAACTCATAACATGAGATATAAGAAACAACATTACACAATCCAAACATAAATGGCTGAATACTACAAATAGGTCTGAAAGCCTCTAATCATAACAGAAGGGCTGAAGGGACAAGACCCCAACTAACCTCAATATTCTGAAAACAAAAGATAAACAGGGTTCAAACATGAAGCCCTCGAATCATGAGGACTCAGCACTGGAAGCTAAGAGCAGAATTGAGAGCAAGCTAGGAACGATGCTGAACCTGCGAACCAGATCCTGAAAGTTTGTGGGTCATTACTTTGAAGGTACTGAGTATGTAAGGTATGCAAAACAATACTTAAAAACATAAAAGTTATAGGAGTGGGGACATCATGATCATAATACTGAAATCCTAAATATATATATTGTAAGGCTCAAGATTTTCAAAATATTCGTAAACCTATCATAGTCGTAACATGTGAAGCAACATTCCATAAAACATAACTTGAGCCAAAAGAACATAATCATACATGCATTAAAACCATGAGGAACATTGGGAGATTTCTACAACCAACATACCCCATATGAGCACACATGGAGTCCGACCTGTAAACCTAGTCGGGAGTTCGTCCATACCTTTCCAAGGGCATGAACCATGAAAGGCGTGATATCACTCATGAAGGCCCCATAGGGCAAAAAGGGACAGTCATTGAGGAGGTCCCAAACATAACCTATGGTGGAACGTAGTTCTGAGATTCGGGGTGTAACCTAGACCCCAAACCTACTCGTTGTTAAGTACTACTCCCAAACATGCAACATGCTCACAGAAATTCATACATGACATGCATGGCTAGTTAAATCGTGATAATCATAACGTGCTTGAGAATTCGTAATACTAGCCATGGAATTGGGCTCGTGGATTGGCCAAAATCATAGTTCATAAATCATAAGATACATGTGGGCATTGCCTAAAATTTCAATCATACTTGAAATGCTTAAGCTTATAGGAAACATGATCATAATAACATGAGTTACTGAAAACATGCTTGAAATTCAAAAGTTCATATCATGCTTGAGAAGTCACCATAACCATGAATTTCACTAAAAACCCCATGATTTGGCCACATGTGCTTTTGAGGATTTAAATCATCAAATATTAAATAAGATAAGTGAAAACAGCCCAACAATTTGATACCCATGATTTTAGACATACTACAACTTGCTCATATCGATATTTGGGGGAAACACGCATTTGGGTTAAGACCCATCACGTCTTGGTAACTTTAAACATAGAATGAGGGAGAAATTGGGCATGGGTAGGGACTAAACCACCCATTCAAGACCCCACATACCTGAAATTACTTTATTATTAACTCCCTTGAAAAGCCTTAGATGGAATCATGAAGAATTGAAGAAGAACACTTGAATCCCTTTCCTCTTACTCCTCTATTCTTACATGCATCAAATGAGGTTTATTATGAATGATTCCCCTTAAAAGACCCTTTCCTGACCTCAAAACGATGTAGTTTTGGTCTTAGGAGTGCAGGAAATTACGAGAAGGCCCTTACTAATTCATAGGAAATAACTACCAGGTGACCCTAATGGGCGACCTGACAACTCGTTACCAGGGACAATGAGTCGTTGGGTCGTTTCGTCAAGTCCACTGGCATTTTTCACCTGGGCTCTTAACGGAGGATATGACGACTCATCCCCGAAGGCAACAACTCATTACCAGCTCCGTCAAGTGCAGTCCCTCATCCTTAATTAAATTCTCAGCCTTTCCCCACGGTGGACCTGACGACTCGTGGTAGCTGACCACGAGTCGTTCCCACGTCCGTAGGGACCTCATCTCCTCAGGCCAGTCCAACCTTCCCACAAGCCACCTGATGACTCATGGGGTCTTCTCACGAGTCGTTTAACGACTCGTTTTGCACTGTTGTAACATTTTTCAGATTTTTTCCCGTTTGACTCCCCGGTCTGATCCTTGGGTGAGGTATAACAAGAATCATCCTTGGTGGTGGATGTGAAATCTAAGAAAGATGAGGATCCAATGTTGGTAAAGCTAAAGGAATCCATTCGGAGTGAAAGGGTGGAGGTTTTCTCCCAAGAGGCAGATGGGGTGCTACGGTACAAGGGTCGTCTGTGTGTTCCAGTTGTAGGTGATTTGAGGGGCAGGATATTGCATGAGGCACATGGATCCAGGTATTCCATCCATCTGGGTTCCACCAAAATATATCATGATTTGCGGGAAATATATTAGTGGAACGACATGAAAAAGGATATTGCAGAATTCATAGCCAAGTGCCCGAAGTGTCAGCAAGTGAATGTCGAGCATCAAAGGTCGGGAGGCGTACTTCAGGATATTAGCATTCGTACTTGGAAGTGGTAAAAGATTAATATGGATTTCATTATAGGCCTACCTCATACTTGCCGATACTATGATTCCATTTGGGTGGTGGTCGACAGGTTAACCAAGGCTGCGCACTTTCTATCGGTCAAAATAATAGATTCAGCAGATGATTATGCCAAATTATATATTTAGGAGTTAGTTTGACTTCATGGAGTTTCTTTGTCTATTATTTCAGACCGAGGTACTCAGTTTACCTCTCAGTTTTGGTGGTCTTTTCAAAAAGGGCTTGGGACTCAAGTTAAGCTCAGCATAGCCTTTCATCCGCAAATGGAAGGACAAGCCGAACGAATAATCCAGACTTTCAAAGATATGTTGAGAGCATGTGTGATGGATTTCAAAAGTAGCTGGGATGGTCATTTGTCTTTGATCGAGTTTGCTTATAATAATAGCTATCACTCCAGTATCTAGATAGGACCGTTCGAGGCTCTTTATGGGGGGAGGTGTAGATCGCCCATCGGATGGTTTGAGGTTGGTGAGGCAGCTATGATAGGACCTGATTCCGTTCATGAGGCCATGGTGAAAGTTCAGATGATAAGGGACAGGCTCAAAACCACTTAGAGTCGTCAAAAGTCATATGCAGATGTGCGAAGAAGAGATTTGGAGTTTGAGGTAGACGATTAGGTGTTTTTAAAGGTATCTCCCATGAAGGGAGTCATGCGGTTTGGGAAGAAAGGGAAACTCAGTCTCCACTATGTGGGTCCCTACCGGATTATGAGAAGAGTTGGTAAGGTAGTTGTCATGGCCCGAGAGTACACCCGGATCGTAAACATGGGACAAGGAGTCGAAAGACTCCAAGTCAACCCATGGCATGAGCATATATCTAATCCATTCAAAAAAGGCGGAAGACTTAGCTTAAAATCTTTGAATTTAAAATGAAAACGTAACAGGATATATATAAGAATCGATAATACCCAATCCAAGCATAAATAGCGTAATACTACAGTTAAGTCTGAAAGCCTCTAATCATAATAGACGGGTTGAAGGGACAAGACCCCAACTAACCCCAACATTTTGAAAGCAAAAGGTAAACAAGGCCCAACATGAAGCCCTTGAACCATGAGGACTCACCACTGATAGTTGGGAGCGGGACTGAAAGCAAGCTAGGGACGATGCTGAACCTGCGAACTGGATCCTAAAAATATGTTGGTCAGTACTTGGAAGGTACTGAGTATGTGAGGTATGCAAGACAATGCTTAAAAACATAAAAGTATAGAAGTGGGGACATCATGATCATAAAACTAAAATCATAAACAAATATATATACATATCGTAAGGCTCAAGATTTCCAAAATATTCGTAACCTTGATATATATGTGAGAAAACATTTCATAAAACATAACTTGAGTCAAAAGAACATAATTGTGCTTGCATTAAAAACCATGAGGAACAATGAGAGATTTCTATAACCGACATACCCCATACGAGCACACATGGATCCCAACCTGTAAGCTTAGTTGACGGTTCATACCTTGACAAAGCTATGAACCATGAAAGGTGTGATATCACTCATAAAGGCCCCGTAGGGCATAGGGGACAGAAACTGAGGTGGTCCCAAACATAACCTATAGTGGAACGTAGTTCTGAGATTCGGGGTGTAACCTAGGCCTCGAACCTACTCGGTGTTAATTACTACTCTCAAAACATGCCACATGCTCATAAAATTCATACATGACATGCATGGCTAGTTAACTCGCGACAATCATAACATGCATGAAAATTCATAGTACTAGCCATGGAGTTGGGCCCGTGAATCGGCCAAAAATCTTAGTTCATAAATCACAAGCGATATTTGGCCATTGCCCATAATTTCAATCATACTTGAAATACTTAAATTTATAAGAAGACATGATCATAATAATGTGAGTAATTGAAAACATGCTTAAATTCATGAGTTCATATCATGCTTGAGAAATTACCATAACCATGATTTTCAATTAAAACCCCATGATATGGGCACATGTGCTTTTAGGGATTAACTCATCAAATATTGAATAAAATAAGTGAAAAGAGACCAATAATTCAAAACATTACTCCCTTCATGGGAAATACCTTCAAAAACACCCAATCATTGATCTCGAACTCAAGCTCTCTTCTCCTTACATCTGCATTAGACTTTTGGCGTCTTTGAGCTATTTTCAGCTTTTCTCTTATCAACTGAACTTTCTCCATGGCCTCATGGACTGAATCTGGGCCTACTAATGAAGCCTAACCGACTTCAAATGACCCAATTGGCGGTCTACACCTTCGCCCATAAAGAGCCTCGAACAATGCCATCTGAATGCTAGAGTGGTAGCTATTGTTGTAGGCAAACTCAATAAAAGGTAAATGCTCGTCCCAACTACCCTTGAAGTCAATAACACAAGCTCTCAACATGTCCTCAAGAGTCTGGATAGTCCGCTCCACCTAATCATCTGTTTGCAGATGCAATGCCATGTTAAGCTTGACCTGGGTACCAACTCCCTTTTGAAAAGATCTCCAGAACTAGGAGGTGAACTGGGTACCTCTATCTGATATAATGGAAAAGGGCACTCTGTGCAATCTAAACAGCTCTCGAATGTACAACTTATCATAATCTTCCGCTGAATCGGTGGTTTTGACCGGTATGAAATGAGCAGCCTTGGTCAACCTGTCGACCACACCCAAATGGAGTCATACTGTCTACGAGTGCGGGGCAAACTTGTTATGAAGTCCATGTTGATTTCTTCCCACTTCCAAGTAGGAATGTTGATATCCTGAAGTACACCTACCGGACTCTGGTGCTCAACTTTCACTTGTTGGCAATTCGAACACTTGGCTACAAATTCTGCAATGTCCCTCTTCATGCCATTCCACCAATAGATTTCCCGCAAGGCATGATACATCTTGGTGGCACCTGGATGGACAAAATATCTGGATCCATGAGCCTCGTGCAACATCCGGCTCCTCATATCACCCATGTTCGGAACACATAAGCAACTCTGGTACCGGAGTACACCATCTCCCACTTTGAGAAGACTTCTACCTTCTGATTTTGAGCAGCTTATTTCAACTTTACCAATGTTGGATCTTCATCTTGCTTAGCCTTCACCTCCGTTACCAAGGACGACTCTGATCCGTTCTGAATAACTATACCACCATAGGCCGAACCAACCAACCTACCCCCAACCGTGCAAGCCAATGCACCTCCTTCACCAGATCCTTCTTTCCCTCACTCACATGCGACACATTCCCAATAGAGAGTCTACTAAGGGCATACACTACCACATTGGCCTTACCCGGGTGATAAAGGACACTCATGTCATAGTTATTAAGTAGCTCCAACCATCTCTGTTGCTGAAGATTGAGATCCTTATGTGTGAACACATATTGTAAGCTTTTGTGGTCAGTGAATACATCTACCTGAACCCCATACAAGTAGTTTCGCCACATCTTCAAAGAAAACACCACCGCGGCCAACTCAAGTTCATGGGTCGGGTAATTCTTCTCATGAATTTTCAATTGTCCAGAAGAATATGCTACGAATTTCCCATGTTGCATCAATACACATCCTAGTCCGACTATTGAAGCATCATAGTATACAACAAAGCCATTGGAGCCCTTCAGTAAAGTCAACACCGGTGCAGAAGTGAGTCTGGCCTTCAATTCCTGGAAGCTCTTCTCACAAGCCTCCGACCATTGGAACTTCACCTTTTTCTGAGTCAATCTAGTCAATGGGTCTGCAATGGATGAGAAACCTTCTACAAACCTCCGATAGTAACCCGCTAAGCCCAAAAAGCTCCTGATCTCCGAAGGGCTTACCAGTCTGGGCAAGTTCTTTACCGCCTTTATTTTCTAGGAGTCCACCCTTATACCTTCGCTTGAAATTACATGTCCCAAGAATGCAACTGAATTCAGCCAAAACTCACATTTGTTGAACTTGGCGTATGGATGATTATCTTTGAGGGTCTGGAGTGCTACCCTCAGGTGTGCGACATGCTCCTCCTCGCTCCTGGAGTATATGAATATATCGTCAATGAACACTATAATGAACACGTCCAGATATGCCTTGAATATCTTGTTCATTAGATCCATAAAAGATGTAGGGAAGTTGGTTAGTCCGAAATACATAACAACGAATTCATAATGGCTATACCGGGTTCTGAAAGTAGTCTTTGGGATATCTCTCTCCCGATCCCTGAGCTGGTGATACCCAGATCTGAGATCTATCTTGGAGAAATACTTGGCACCCTGAAGCTAATCGAATAGGTCATCAATCTTAGGTAAAGGGTACCTATTCTTGATGATGACCTTGTTCAACTGCCTATAGTCAATACACATCCAAAAAGAACCGTCTTTCTTCCAGACGAACAACACTGGGGCACCCCATGGCGACTTACTCGGTCTAATGAAACCCTTATCTAGAAAATTCTTCAACTGCTCCTTTAACTCTTTTAGCTCTATTGGGGCCATTCGGTAAGGAGGAATCGATATGGGCTACATGTCAGGTAGAAGATCAATCTCAAAATCAATATCCCTCTCGGGAGGAGCACCTCGTAGATCATCTAGGAATACCTCGAGATACTCACATACCACGAGGACTGATTGAATGGTCGGGGTCTCGGACGTGGCATCCTTAACCCTAACCAAATGGTAAATACAACCCTTAGCAATCATCTTTTGGGCCTTGAGATAGGAGATAAAGTGATCTAAAGGAACCGCTGAGCTACCCCTCCATTATAAAATTGGTTCACCCAAAAACCGGAACTCCACCGCTCAGGTTCTACAGTTAACAGAAAAATAACATGCAAACAACCTTTCCATGCCAAAAATAATGTCAAAATCCTTCATAGCAAATTCTACTAAGTCTGCGGAGATAACCTTATGCAATACGGTAATGGGACAACCTCTATATACTCACCTCGCTACGGTTGAATCCCCAACCAAAGTAGACACAGAAAATAGTTCTAACAAAATTTAAGGACTGACCCCAAAGTTACTAGCAATGTAAGGTGTCACAAAAGACAGAGTAGCTATCAGATCTAAAAAAGCATAAGCATCAACATGAAAGACTCGCAACATACCCGTAACAACATTGGGAGAAGTCTCCTGCTCCTGTCGAGAGCCAAGTGCATAAAACCCATTCTGGCGCTGACCACCAGATGGGCCAGCTGAAATACCCTGCTGAATAGGACGTGTCATTGGAGCTACTAAACAAACTGCTGGAGCACGGGCTCCACCACCTCCTGACCTGGCTATGGGGCAATTCCTGAGCCAGTGTCCGGGTTTGCCACACCCACAACAAGCATCTGAGCCCACCAAACACTTCCCTGGGTGGTTCTTGCTACCACTAGCATAAGATGGGAATGTGCGCTCTGTGCATATGCTAGTCTGACTCCTCGAACTTGAGGCCCTGCTCCTCTGATCATCTCATGGCTTGGATGGGGTACTAGCTGAAGATGGTGCTGGTGTAGTAGAACTGTGTTGGGGCTGCTGGTGAGGCCCACCTCCTGGCCTCGACTGTGAGGACCTGTAGCTATTAGTTCTATCCCTCTTGGCCTCTCTCTACCTCATATGAGTTGCCTCCATCTGCTGGGCATAAAGGACTATCTTTGGGTAGTCCATATCCTGATGAAGCATGGCTATTCTGTAGCCCTTGTGCAGATACTCGGCTACTACCTGCACGAATCTTCTCACCCGCGCCCTCTAATCCATCACTAACTCAGGGGCATACTTTGACAGGCGAGTGAACTCAAGTGAATATTCTAACACCGTCATGTTTCCCTTTTTGAGATTAACAAACTAAACTGCTTTCAATTGCCTCATCTCCTGATAGAAGAACCTGTCGAGAAAAGCCATGTGGAACTCGTCCCAGCTCATAGGGCTTGCTTCTGCTGCCCGGTTGTCCTTCCATTGCTTGAACCAAATATAGGCGACCTCCTTAAGCTAATAAGAGGCCAAATCAACAAACTCCTCATTTATCACTCCTATAACCTGAGTGACCTTCAAGATCCCTTTAATGAACTCGTGTGGATCCTCGTCCACCTTTGCCCCTGTGAACTCGGTAGGGTTCATCCTTACGAAGTCCCTAATCCGGGCTGCCACTGCATTGCCGCTGTGTAACATGTGTAATAACCTGTTGGTAGACCTGAGCGGTCAAGGCCTATGCCAACATTTGAATAGCCGCTCGAAACTCGGCATGGGCAGCTGGCTCTAGTGTCTGGGGCTCCTGAATAGGTGGAGCTTGCTGATGCCCATTATCATGGCCACCCTTGTGGCCTTCATCATTTCTGTTCCTCCTTTGGTTCATCCTTCTGGGAGCCATAATTTTCTGCAATTGCGAAACGCACAAATTAAAAGGTTGGAGAGGTTTTCACCGCACGACATAGATCATGAAAGAAGGGGATATTTCCTAAAACGTTTAGTAGCCTCCTCATCATAAGTGTGGCGTGCATCACACCCATGAAAAAGACTCTACCTAACGCGGCTTTCAGATTCCCTAGGACACATCCAAACCTATTGCTCTGATACCAAGTTTATCACGGCTCGAGAGTACACCCGGATCATAGACATGGGACAAGGAGCCCCGAAGACTCCAAGTCAACCCATGGCATGAGCATATATCTAATCCTTTCAAAAAAGGCGGAAGTCATAGCTTAAAATTTTTGAATTTAAAATGAAAACGTAACAGGAAATATATAAGAATCGGTAATACCCAATCCAAGCGTAATACTACAATTAAGTTTGAAAGCCTCTAATCATAATAGACGGGTTGAAGGGACAAGACCCCAAGTAACCCCAACATTTTGAATGAAAAAGGTAAACAAGGCCCGAACATGAAGCCCTCAAACCATGAGGACTCACCAATGAAAGCTGGGAGTGGGACCGAAAGCAAGCTAGGGACGATGTTGAACCTGCGAACTGGATCCTGAAAATATGTGGGTCAGTACTTGGAAGGTACTGAGTATGTGAGGTATGCAAGACAATGCTTAAAAACATAAAAGTATAGAAGTGGAGACATCATGATCATAAAACTGAAATCATAAATAAATATATATACACATATATTGTAAGGCTCAAGATTTCCAAAATATTCGTAACCTTGTCATATATGTGAGAAAACATTTCATAAAACATAACTTGAGTCAAAAGGAACATAATCATGCTTGCATTAAAAACCATGAGGAACAATGGGAGATTTCTATAACCGACATACCCCATACGAGCACACATGGAGCCTGACTTGTAAGCCTAGTCAGGAGGTCGTTCATACCTTGCCAAAGGTATGAACCATGAAAGGCGTGATATCACTCACGAAGGCCCGTAGGGCGTAAGGGACAGACACTGAGGTGGTCCCAAACATAATCAATGGCGGCACGTAGTTCTGAGATTCGGGGCATAACCTAGGCCCCGAACCTACTCGGTGTTAAGTACTACTCCCACAACATGCAACGTGCTCATAAAATTCATGCATGGCTAGTTAAATCGCGACAATCATAACAGACTTGAAAATTCATAGTACTAGCCATGGAGTTGGGCCCGTGAATCCGCCAAAAATCTTAGTTCATAAATCACAAGCGACATATGGCCATTGCCCATAATTTCAATCATACTTGAAATGCTTAAATTTATAAGAAGACATGATCATAATAACGTGAGTAATTGAAAACATGCTTAAATTCACGAGTTAATATCATGGTTGAGAAATCACCATAACCATGATTTTCACTAAAACCCCATGATATGGGCACATGTGATTTTAGGGATTAAATTATCAAATATTGAATAAAATAAGTGAAAACATCCCAATAATTCAAACCCATGATTTTAGACATACTACAACAAGTTCATATCGATTTTTTAAGGAAACATGCATTCGGGTTATGACCAATCAAGAGTTAGTAACTTACACATAAAATTTGGGAGAAATTGGGCATGGGTAGGGACTAAACTACCCATTCAAAACCCCACATACCTGAAGCTTCTCGATTCTTAACTCCCTTGAAAAACCCCAGGTGGAAACTTGAAGAACTTGAAGGAGAACACTTGTATCCCTTCCCTCTTGCCTCTCTACTCTTACATGCATCAAATGAGGTTTATCATGAGTGATTTCCCCTTAAAAGACCCTGTCCTGACCTCAAAACGACGTAGTTTAGGTCTTAAAAGTGTAGGAAATTACAAGAAGTCCCTTACTAATTCGCAGGAAATAACTGCCTGGTGAGCCTAATCGACAACCTGATGACTCGTTACTAGGGACAACGAGTCATTGGGTCATTTGGTTGAGTTCACTAGAACTTTTCACCTTGGGCTCTTAATGGAGGAAATGACGACTCATCCCCCGAGGCAACAACTCGTTACCAGCTTTAATCAAGTATGCTCCCTCATCCTTAATCAAATTCCCCCGGCTTACTCATGACCCTCCTCATGAGTCGTTGGGACAGACCATGAATTGTGGGGTTTCATCCGTTAGGTACATTGGTCAAACTCCCAGGTAACCCTTAACCTCACCCCACGGGAGATCTGATGACTTGTGGGGACTGGCCACGAGTCGTTCCCACGCCCGTGGGAACCTCAACTCCTCAGCTCATTCCAACCTCCCCACTAGACACCTGAAGACTCGTGGGGTCTCCTCATGAGTCGTCTAATGACTCATCCTGCACTACTACAACATTTTCCAGATTTTTCTCTATTCGACTCCCAGGCCTGATCCATGGGTTCCCGGGGTATAATAGTAGCGTATGAGTTAAACCTGCCCTCAGAGTTATCTTCCTTGCATCTCATGTTTCATGTGTCACTTTTGAAGAAATGCTTGGGAGATCCAGCTCTAGTAGTCTTGGTGGACAGTGTCGGTGTGGGAGATAGCCTCAGTTATGAGGAAGTTCCAGTTGCAATCTTGGATCGTCAGGTTTATAGTCTGAGGAACAAAGAAGTAGCTTCGGTGAAGGTGTTATGGAGAAACCAGCATGTTGAGGGAGCTATGCGAGAATTCGAAGAAACTATGATGGATAAATACCCTCACCTGTTTCCTACCGGCTCAGTTTTAGTTTGAGGTATTAGTTTCTCCCTAAATCTCTAATCAGTTTCCATGTTCAGTTCATGTTCGCAAGTTTAATTTATGTTATGATGGATGTATGTAATATTTGAATTCAGTTTAGCTGTGTATTTCTTTTCAAAGGTAGTCATTCCGTCAATTTTTGGATTAAATGATCAGTATTTGCATAGGATGAATGTTTGATTCTGAGTTCCTATGTTTTTCTAACATTCGAGGACGAATGCTCCCAAGAGGGAGATATTGTTATACCCCCGAAACCCAAGGATCAGACCCGGGAGTCAAAATAGTGAAAAACTAAAATTTCGCACTAGAAGGCACGTGAGGAGTGACCACGGGTCTTGAGGTGACTCGTGGTCCAACAGGGGTGGCAGATTTTGTAGTGGAGACCACTGGAATGACCATGATTCATGGCCAGGCCTCACGACTCGTGAAGTCACCCATGGCCTGGACTGGATGTCGGACGAGGATTTTGGGTAGTGTTGATCACGGATGGTGACCCCGATTCGTGGTCACCCACCACGATGCATGGTGTCCTCCGTGGGGTCCCAGGGTGAAATTTTGGTAGTGTACCTCATGACTCAGGCCATGAGTCGTAGCCCCTCATGATGAGTCTTTGGGTCCCTTGTTGGGACCCCCTGACAGTTATTTTCTGCGAATTAGTAAGGGTTTTTTCATAAATTCCTAAGATCCTAAGGTCTAAACTACGGCGTTTTGGGTTATGAATAGGGAAATTTAAGGGGGTTGAGTTCAGTTTTCACCTCATTCATTCATGTATGCAAGGTAGGGGAAGTGGGAGAGTGATTCAAGCTTAGAACTCATCAATTCATTGCAATTTCTTCTTGGGTTATCAAGAGAGGTTAAGAACTAGTTATTCCCAGGTATGTAAGGTTATCAATGGGTGATTTCTTCCAAACCGATGTCCCTCCTCAACAATTTTACTTCAAATTTATTTTAAAAAAACTCATGGGATTTTGTAATTGAATTATATAGAGTTTAATGATTTGATTATGGGTTTTGTAATTTAAAATCTTATCATAATCTATGGGTTTTAACCAGCTTTTTGATTTAAATTAATTATAATACTTTTGATTTGGAAGATCTATGTATTTAAGCCTAATTATGCATGCCCCATGGTGGATTGATTTATGATCTAAATACCCATTAATGATAGTTATAATCCCAGCATGACTTATGATTTAAGTCATGAATTCATTAAGTTACCCATTATGATTTTATGAAATTCAAGTCATATGCATGATTTACGAGCATGTATGAGCCTTAGGAATCATGAATTATGCTTTGGCCGACTCAGGGGCCTTATATCTTGGCTAGTTCAAGTATTTACAAGCATGTTTATGATTATCATGATTTAACTAGCCCATGATTCATGTAAGTATTACTATGAGCAGTATATATGTTTTGGGAGTAGTATCGAACACCGAGTAGGTTCAAGGCCTAGGTTCTACCCTGGCTCTCATAAACTACGTGTCACCATAGCTATGTTGGTACCTACTATGGGATTGTCCCCAGACCAAATGTCCTTTTTCTGGTGACATCACACTTTCATGGTCCTTTTTCGGGGTACGACTTGTGGTGTGGGTCGTTACTTCGGTAGTGAGCAGTTTTTCTGTGAATATAGTAAGGGTATTTCCATAATTTATAAGCTCCTAAGCCCTAAACTACATTGTTTTAATCTCTATTATAAAGGTTTAAAGAGTGCTAAACCTATCCTAAGTCATTCTCTCCCATGCATGCAGGATTAGAGGGTTCCTTTGAAGATCAAGCTTAAGAATTCTCCTAGTTCTCCTCCAAATCTCTTTGGCTTTCAAAGACAAGTTGAAAATCAGTTTACCCATATAGGTAGGGTCATGAATGAGTGTTTCCCTTCATTCTCACCCAAATCCCTCCTCAAGTTAATGAATTCAAGTGATAATTCAAGTGTATAATTCTATGGGGTTTTAATCCTTATGAAAATCTCTATGTTTAATCATGGGTCAATTTCCTTCATGTTTCAAATGATGTTTTAAGATTCATGGATAGGATTTTTATTATTTCGATTACAATTCATAAATTCAAGTTTTTAAGAACATGATGCCCAATTATGCAAGTTTTATGAAAAGTTGAGTTTATGAGTTATGCTTCCAAGCATGATGAAATATCCAGCATGTACGAATATTTACAAATTACCCATAAATATATTTTTTATTTTACTTATGATGTCTATTTCATGAAAGCATGATATTATTATTTGGGAAAGCCCATTAAACTTAAGCATGATTTCATGATTTAGCCAAGGCTAATAAGTTCAGCTATCTCAAGTTTTGGAGTGAAAACATCCCATATGTTAAGTTTTAAGTTATGATTTGATATATGATTATATGAATATTATGTATGATTTGAGAGTAGTGTCTAACACCGAGTAGGCTAAGGGTTCCAAGGTTCCCTAGTCTCATGAGCACGCACCAACGTAGGTATATTTTGGGGACTCTTAAGAGAGCACTTCTACCGCCCAAGGGCACATCATGATATCACACCTTACTTAATCCTTTGCCTTGGAAAGGCTTAGGATGGCCCTCCACCACGTGGGAAAGACGTGGAATCATCATACGCTCATACATGGTGGTTGTCGGTTAAGATGAGTCCCTCATTGTTCCTCATGATTTCAGTAATATATATATTATAAGATGTTGTACCATGTTTTCAGTAGGTTTGATCTAAGGATCTGTCTATGAGATTTTACTTATAAATTCATATATGGCAAGCCATATGCATTTACTTTAGTTATGAGACCCAGTTATGTTTATTCATGTTTTAGATATCAGCATGCGGTTTTTACTCTCAAAATATCATGATGTTATGATTTAAGATATGTATGATTTATGTTTTACCTACTCAGGCTATATTATGTACCTTGCATGCTCAGTACATTTCAAGTACTGACTGTATTGTATCGCTTCATAATACAAGCCAGACATTCAGACATAGTCTCGCCGCTAGCCAATTTTCAGAATCTATCCTAGACAGCTATGTTGGTGAGTCCTCATCTTCGAGGACCTTCATTTAGATGAGTTTTATCATTTTCAGTTTCAGACTTGTAGTGAGCTAGTTGGGATGTTGTCCCATCAGCTCGTCTGTATGTTAGAGGCTTTTCAGACATAGTTTATATATTCAGCTTCAGATTTAGTGTTATGATATTTCCGTTGGGCAAATGTTTATTTATTTAGACTTCCGTTATTTCAAAATATAGTTTTCCTCTTTGCTTATGTTGAGCTTAAGTTATCATATTAATCCCATGGGTTGACTTGGAGCCACTTATGGTTCTAGGTTCCGTGTCACGGTTCAGGCCTCTGTTCAAGTCGTGACTAACTTGGTATCAGAGCATTAGGTTTTGAAGTGCCCTAGGATTTCTGAAAGCCGCGTTAAGTAGAGTATTTTCCTTGGGTGTGAGCGCGCCACATTTATGAGGGAGTGGCTACAGACTTTGTAGGAAATTTCGTTTCTTTCATGATCTATGTCGTGCGATAAAGTATCTCTCTATCCTTCTAACTTGTGCTATACGCATTTGTAGAAACATGCCTCCACACTGAGTTAACAAAAGAAGGAACATCAACAGAAATGGAAACGGCCATGAGAATGGCATTGGAGATGGGCATCAGCAAGCCCCACCAGCCCCAGCAGGTCTGTTGCCCCAGCAGGTCTGTTGCCCGAGCAGGTCTCTCATGCTGAGTTTAGGGCAGCTTTTCAGATGTTAGCCCAAGGATTGACCACTCAGGTCAACCAGCAGGTGATGGCCCATGTTCCACATGATGGGAGCGTAGTGGTAGCCCAAGTTTAGGATTTCCTTAGGATGACACCCCCAAAGTTCCTTGGGTTGAGAGTGGATGAGGATCCACATGAGTTTCTGGAGGAGATACAGAAGATCACCCAAATTATGGGACTTAGCCTCCTATCAGTTGAAGGGGGTTGCCCATATTTGGTATCGGCAGTGGAGAGAAGGTAGAGCAGTGGGCGCAGTTCCCGTAAGTTGGGTTGAGTTCATGATAGCTTTGCTAGATAGGTTCTTCCCTAGGGAGTGAAGAGAGGCAAAGGTAGCGAATTGCACCAATTTGAAGCAAAATGATATGATTGTTCAAGAGTATGATTTGGAATTCATTCATCTATCCAAGTACGCACCAGAGATAGTAGCGGACTAGAGGGGTCGTATGAACAAGTTTGTGTATGGGGTGTCCGACTCGCTAGTAAAGGAATGTAGGACGGTGATGTTGAACAGTGACCTATACATTCCTCAATTTGTCATATACACCCAGCAGATGGAGGCAGATCAGATGAAGAATGATGAAAGAGAGGCCAAGAGGGCCAAGATGAGTATTATGGGGTTTTCCTAGCCGACACCTAGTGGCATACATCGTCAGTAGTCTCACCAGAAACCATCAGCTCCAGCGTTGTCATCAGCTAATATACCATCTAGATCTTGGAGTGAATAGAGGGGAAAGATATCAAGCTCTAGAGGTTAGGGGACCATATCAGGAGAACCTAGCATTCCAGTTTGCGGCAAGTATTACAGGAGGCACCCCGGAGAGTGCTTAGTAGGTTCAGGTGCATGTTTTGGGTGTGCGAATCCCGGTCATATGCTCAGAGATTGTCTGGCAGCCAGACAGGTTCATGGTAGAGGCCGCGATCCAGCTTCCAATTCAGCAGGTCCACCAGTACACTCAGCTCAGTAGGGTGCATCCACTAGTGCAGGTAGTGGTCAACATCAGAATAGGTTTTATCCCCTCTCATCTCATCAGGAGTAGGAAGTCTCCCCAGACATGGTCACTGGTACATTATGAGTATTTCATCTTGATGTTTATGCATCGTTAGATCTAGGGGCTATTTTATCTTTTCTGATGCCTTATGTTGCTAGTAGTTTCGAAGTCAGTCCCAAAATCCTATCATAACCCTTCTCAGTCTCTACTCCAGTTGGTGACTCAATTATAGCTCGACGGATGTATAGAAATTGACCTATCACATTCCTTCAAAAAGTCATCTCATCGATCTAGTAAAGTTAGACATGACTGACTTTGACGTTATCGTTGGTATGTATTGGTTGCATGCGTGTTATGCCTCATTGAATTGTTGAACCCATGTGGTAGAGTTCTGGTTTTCTATAATACCCTAGAAGAGGCTAAGAATGGACGTGAGAAGTATAATTGGAAAAGTGCAAAAAAACTAGCAAAAATACCTCAGGATGGGAGGGTTTCCAATAGACTTGACGATTACACATAACGAGTCGTGGGTATGGAAACGACCCATTAGGTGAGTCATGGCATCAGTTCAGGAAATTTTGCAGGTTACTCAAGGGCAGGTTGGTAAAATCCCATACTGCCAGATCTAAAGTGAGGTCATTTGGGTATGTTTGGGGGACGTTTTAAGGGTTTTCCTAAGCCTAAAACCTCATTCTCTCAATCTCCTTCTTCCTCCTCTCTTCTCCAAAGATTTTAGGTATTTTCCCAAGGTTGTTCTTCAAGCTTTAAGGAAGATAATCAAGTGGGGTTTTCGTCTACCAGGTATGTGGGACTTCAACAAGGATATCTTTTCATCCTTGTGACCCAAAATATTTTCAATAAGAACCCAATTTAAATGATTTGGAATATCATGATCTAGGGTTTTGAATAATGGGTAATTTCTTCCTCATCCTTTTCTTAAGGCTAATATTTACTGTGATTATGGAATGAGTTGGAATGTTAACCACTGGGTCGCTTTGGAATATGGATTATATGTTGGGATTGTATGATGGTAGCATGTTCATCAAGAGTTGACTTGAGTAATAAATGGGTTCCGCTTATTATTCACTTGATTGTCGTAGTCATGCATGAATATGATGAAATTGAGAAGATTAGGTGAGTATGTATACATGTAGTATGTTCTCCCTAAAATGATCTTAGTAGTGATTGAGAATTGTGCATTCCTTTCATGATTATCATAGAAACTCATGAACATGATGGAAGAGTATTTCCCTATTCGGTCGGGATATCTCGTTAGCAAGTGTATTTCCCTAGTAGGTCAGGATTTCTCGTTAGCAAGAGTATTTCCCTAGTCAGTCGGGAGTTCTCATTAGCAAGAGTATTTCGTACATCCATAGTTAGTCAGTAACTTCCTATATCAAAGTTTTCCCTTCCTTCGATGGTTAAGGATGTTCGCGAGTGGGAATGTTTCCCTTGGACTGTCGGGTACCCTATATATATCAGTCATGACTTTGCACTCTTGTGTCATAAGATCAATACTTTTGTGCTCTAGTTGAACTTGTAACAATGCATGTCCTTATCATATGATTATGATGATATGAATATGTGGATATCATATAGAATGTTGTATCTCTTTTCGGTTATGTTACTAATCCGGTGACTTACAGTACTCCCTATTTGTATATTGATGCTTATGAGCTATTTGTTTACATTCATGCATACTCAGTACATTCCAAGTACTGACCGTACCCCTCTTCTGCTATATCATTTCATGATATAGATTCATGTCTCCTGGTTTAGCCACGTAACTAGATACGCTTCTCTCTCTTCCAGTTGTGAGTTGTGAGTTCTCATCTTTCGAGGATGTGGTTTATATTCTCATTTTCTCTTGTTTTAGTTTTTAGATCTTTGGAGTTAGCTAGGGGCTTGTCCTAGCAACTCGTCAGTTTATTTGAAGGCTTTATGACTTGTTAGACAGGATCAGTGTTGTATTTAAATGTTATTAAGTTGTCCTTTTGATTTTGTACCAGTTTCTAGTTAGTTCTTCTGCTTGTTCATGATGTTTGACACTTCTTATGTTAAGTGTATGCGATGATTATGCCATGGGTCGACTTGGAGCCTCTCGGGGTTCCTCGTCCCATGTCTACAATTCGGGTGTAATCTCGGGTCGTAACAAACTTGGTATCAGAGCAAAGGTTTAGAGTGTCCTAGGGTATCTGAAAGTCGCATTACGTAGAGTCTTCTTCATGGGTATGAAGCGTGCCACACTCATGACGAAGAGGCTATGAGACGTTTTAGAAATGTTCCCCTTTCTTAATGTTTCTTATCGTGCGTAGAGTATGATGCTCTAAACAGTTCCTCCCCTAACTCTTGCTTTTTGAGCTCGTAGATAATGCCTCCCAGATGAGCAAATGGAAGAGGTCGTGGTAACGACTGCCAGCAAGTACCACTAGCCCAGGAAGACCAAATGGAGGATTGTGTTGCTCATGTCAAGTTCCGAGCAGCCATCCACATGTTAGCGCAGGCCCTGACCGCCCAGATTAATCAGCAGGCGGTAGTTCATGCACCACAACATGGAAATGAAGCAGCGGCAAGGATAAGAGATTTCCTTTCAATTAATCCACCCGAATTCTTGGGGTCAAGGGTGGATGAAGACCCATATGAGTTCTTGGAGGAGATATAAAAGATTACTCGCATTATGGGAGTGACGGGGCAAGAGAGCGCGGACTTAGCCTCCTACCAGTTAAAGGGAGTTGCTTACATCTGGTATTGTTAGTGGAGAGATAGTCAGGGAATCGAAGCGGGTCCCATAGGTTGGGATGAATTTACAGCCACGTTCTTGGACAGGTTTTTCTCTCAGGAGTTAAGGGAGGCAAAGGCGACAGAGTTCATTCACTTGAAAAAAATGACATGACTATTGAGGAGTATGCGTTGAAGTTCACTCAGTTGTCTAAGTATGCGCCAGAAATGGTAGCCGACCAGCGGGGCCGAGTGAGCAGGTTCGTGAATAGAGTGTCCGACTCCTTCGTCAAAGAATACAGGACTACCATGTTGCACCGACACATAGACTTCCCATGTTTGGTAATATTTTCTCAACAAATAGAAGTAGAACAGATGAAAGAAAAAGAGAGAGAGGACAAGAAGGCTAGGACTGGAGACTTAGAGTCCTCCCATCAAACAACGGGTATAGGGTATCACTCACACCTCCATCAGAGGCCAGCAGCCCTAGCACCCTCGACAGCCAATACTCTGTATAAGCCCAGAGTAAGGGAAATCACATACCCATTGTATACGAGTTGTGGAAAGAACCACTTGGGAGTTTGCATGGCTGGTACAAATGTATGTTTTTGGTGCGATGAGGCAGGCCATATGCACCGAGATTGCACGGCGGCTAAGCAGGATGAGAGCAGATCCTCGACCACCTCTTCAATAGCTCCTGTAGCCCGTTTGTTTCAGTAGAAAACATCCTCCAACCCAAGAGGCGGACATCGGCAAAACTGCTCTTATGCAGTAGCAGCCCATCAGGATAAAGGCAAAGCGCCAGTAGTGGCCATAGTTATGTTATGAATCTCGTACTATTCTTTATGTGATGCCAACCTCTATAACGAGTAAGAAGTTCAGTTTTGATTGTAGGGAGAAATTGTTGATGTGTAATGTGAGTAGCTGTTAGCATAAGGCTTGTGGTGAAGGTTGGAGGTGAAAGAGGAGTTAAGAATTAGAAATTCAGCCTGACCTGAAGTAAGATTCGGGAGCCTTAGGGCGATGACTTTAAGCTAAGGGGGAGATAGTGAGTAAGTGGGACAAGTTAGACATTAAGAGTACTCATCAGAAGTTCCATCTCTAGCAGTTGTGTTATGTCGAACCCTCCGAGATTCAGATAATTTCTCTTGTATTTCAGTTGAAGTTAAAGAGTGTTCATTTTCCATGTGCAGATTCCCGAGGTTTAGAGATAACCTTTTCATACAGTGGTACCAGTCTTGCTCTATGAGTCCTTTATGATTACTTTTATGTTATGAATCAGTTATGTGTGTTGATTTATATTTTCCAGTGTGGCCAGGTCGAACTCAGTCTATATAAGTTGCTTAGTAAGTTCAGTAGAACTAGGCTATCTCATGTATGTGCTCAGTTTGAGATGTCGAGGTAACTCATGCTCATAAATTCCTTTCTCTCAGTTAGATTAGATATGGTGAATTCTGGCTTAGTATTGAAAGGCGATTTGAGAAACGAAGGTCAAGTTCGTGTCAGTTTGTGCCAGATAAAAGGGGAAACCTTTCTTCTAGTGTTTGTTTAATGCTATATAGGTATCATGTTGTCCGGTCTTCCTTGAGTCATGGTGTGCATGTTAGATGTGAATTTCCATGTTTGGTGTGAGAAGTTGGTCTGGAGTCAGATACTCCGTTGATGTTTAGCTGTGATTGATTGATATTTGGGTATTATCTTTGTCTTTATCTTTTCAGTATGTTCAGCTAAAATTCGAGGAAGAATGTCCCCAAGGGGGAGATATTGTAATACCTCGGAAGGGGCTAAGAATGGATGCGGGAAGTATAATTGGAAAATTGCAGAAAAACTGGCAAAATTCCTCAGGACGGGAGACTTAACAACTTGTGGTGGGATGGCACGAGTCATCGTGTGTAGTTTTGGGATGGAGGTCAGGAGGCAGTGGCGACGGATGACCTGATGAGTCGTTTGGAGTGGCAACAACTCGTCTAGTCAGTCTTTAGGAGGTAGAAGTTTTGGTTCTAAGGAAATTTCCAGTGAACTTAACAAAACGGAGTGATGGGACGTCGGGTCTAGTGACGAATCGTCTGTTGGTCATGTCCTAGAGGTTGAGAATTTCCAGTAGACTTGGCAAGTACACATAACGAGTGGTTGGGTGTGGCAATGACCCGTCAGGTGAGTCGTGGCATCAGTTCAGGAAATTTTGCAGGTTTCTCAAGGGCAGGTTGGTATAGTTCCATACTCCCAGATTTAAAGTGAGGTCATTTTGGGTGTGTTTGGGGGACGTTTTAAGGGTTTTCCTAAGCCTAAAACCTCATTCTCTCAGTCTCCTTCTTCCTCCTCTCTTCTCCAAAGATTTTAGGAATTTTCCCAAGGTGTTCTTCAAGCTTCAAGGAAGATAATCAAGTGGGGTTTTAATCTACCAGGTATGTAGGACTTCAACAAGGATATCTTTTCATCCTTTTGCCCCAAAATGTTTTCAATAAGAACCCAATTTAAATGATTTGGAATATCATTATCTAGGGTTTTGAATAATGGGTAATTTCTTCCTCATCCTTTTCTTAAATGCTAATATTTACTGCATTTATGGAATGAATTGGAATGTTAACCAATAGGTCGTTTTGGAATATAGATTATATGTTGGGATTGTATGATGGTAGCATGTTCTTCATGAATTGACTTGAGTAATATATGGGTTCCGCTTATTGTTCACTTAATTGTTGTAGTCATGCATGAATATAATGAAATTGTGAAGATTTGGTGAGTATGTATGCATGTAGTATGTTCTCCCTAAATTGATCTTAGTATTGATTGGGAATTGTACATTCCTTTCATGATTATCATAGAAACACATGAACATGATGGAAGTGTGAAAATATTGCATTATTAACCCTAATGACTTGAGTATGATTTTGATGATCATATGGATTGAGTAGAAGTTATGGGCTCGAGTAATTGAAATAAGCTAGGTGTCCTTACCCTGCTTTAGATTCAATTAATTTGGCATAAGAAGATTTCACCTCCATTGTGGAACTACGAAGCCTGGGCGGATTCTATATTGTTTTCCTTATTACAAATTGTTTTTATAAAAATCTTAGAATCTAAAACGCCCATGGCTAAAGGGTTCACAAAGGAGTGATTAGGACAAGTGTGTGGAATGTGGTAGACTTAAATGAGTGAATTCATATATCTTGATAGAGTATGAGTTGTATTTATAAATCATGCACGATCTCATATTACATGTGAATGAGATGAACTTGGGGTTTGGAGTGTCATTATAGTATATGCGTAGGGTGCCCCTGTAGAATGCTCGTTAGCAAGAGATGCTTGAGATAGCTATAAATTGGATTCCATGATGATAACGCATGAGAATGATATTGAAACTGTTCGGTTGAGATTATTAGAAAGTAGCCCACCCTATTGATAAGAATGATGTATGTTGAAACCTAGTAACTGTCCTTTTGTCTCTGATTAGCTGTTGCGATTTTGATTAGCCCTAGTCAATCGGTATTAATCGTCAGCAAGAGTATTTCCCTAGTTAGTTGGGATTTCTCGTTAGCAAGAGTATTTCCCTAGTTAGTCGATATTTCTCATTAGCAAGAGTATTTCCCTAGTCTATTGGATTTCTCAATAGCAGGAGTATTTCCCTAGTCAGACAGGATTTCTCGTTAGCAAGAGTATTTCCGTAGTTGGTCAGGATTTCACGTTAGCAAGTGTATTTCCCTAGTAGGTCAGGATTTCTCTTTAGATGTGAATTTCCAGGTTTGGTGTGAGAGGTTGGTCCGGAGTCAGATGCTCCGGTTATGTTTAGCTGTGATTGATTGATATCTGGGTATTGGCTTCGTCTTTATCTTTTCAGTATGTTCCACCAACATTCGAGCAAGAATGTCCCCAAGGGGGAGATATTGTAATATCCCATAAGGGCCTAAGAATGGACGCAGGAAGTATACTTGGAAAAGTGCAGAAAAACTGGCAAAATTCCTCAGGACGGGAGACTTAACAACTTGTGGTGGGATGGCACGAGTCATCGTGTGTAGTTTTGGGATGGAGGTCAGGAGGCAGTGGCGACGGATGACCTGATGAGTCGTTTGGAGTGGCAACAACTCGTCTAGTCAGTCTTTAGGAGGTAGAAGTTTTGGTTCTAAGGAAATTTCCAGTGAACTTAACAAAACGGAGTGATGGGACGTCGGGTCTAGTGACGAATCGTCTGTTGGTCATGTCCTAGAGGTTGAGAATTTCCAGTAGACTTGGCAAGTACACATAACGAGTGGTTGGGTGTGGCAACGACCCCTCAGGTGAGTCGTGGCATCAGTTTGGGAAATTTCGCAGGTTTCTCAAGTGCAGGTTGGTATAATTCCATACTTCCAGATTTAAAGTGAGGTCATTTTGGGTATGTTTGGGGGACATTTTAAGGGTTTTCTTAAGCCTAAAACCTCATTCTCTCAATCTCCTTCTTCCTCCTCTCTTCTCCAAAGATTTTAGAAATTTTCCCAAGGCGTTCTTTAAGCTTCAAGGAAGATAATCAAGTGGGGTTTTCATCTACCAGATATGTGGGACTTCAACAAGGATATCTTTTCATCCTTGTGCCCCAAAATGTTTTCAATAAGAACCCAATTTAAATGATTTTGAATATCATGATCCAGGGTTTTGAATAATGGGTAATTTCTTCCTCATCCTTTTCTTAAATGCTAATATTTATTGCGATTATGGAATGAATTGGAATGTTAACCAATGGGTCGCTTTGGAATATGGATTATATGTTGGGATTGTATGGTGGTAGCATGTTCTTCATGAATTTACTTGAGTAATAAATGGATTCCGCTTATTCTTCACTTGATTGTCGTAGTCATGCATGAATATGATGATATTTTGAAGATTAGGTGAGTATTTATGCATGTTGTATGTTCTCCCTAAATTGATCTTAGTATTGATTGGGAATTGTACATTCCTTTCATGATTATCCTAGAGACTCATGAACATGATGGATGTGTGAAAATATTGCATAATTAACCCTAATGACTTGAGTATGATGTTGATGATCATATGGGATTGAGTAGAAGTTATGGAGTCGAGTAATTGAAATAAGCTATGTGTCCTTACCCTGCTTTAGATTTAATTGATTAAGCATAGGAAGATTTCACCTCCATTGTTGAACTACGAAGCCTGCGCGGATCCCATATTGTTTTCCTTATTAAAAATTATTTTTATAAAAACCTTGGAATCTAAAATGCCCATGGCTAAAAGGTTCACAAAGGAGTGATTGGGACAAGTGTGTAGAATAAGGTACACTTAAATGAGTGAAGTCATATATCTTGCTAGAGTATGAGTTGTATTTATAAATCATGCATGATCTCATATTACATGTGAATGAGATGAACATGGGTTTGGAGTTTCATGATAGTATATGCGTAGGGTGCCCCTGTAGAATGCTCATTAGCAAGAGATGCTTGAGATAGCTATAAATTGGATTCCATGATGATAACGCATGAGAATGATATTACAACTATTGGGTTGAGGTTATTAGAAAGTTACCCACCCTATTGATAAGAATGTTGTATGATGAAAATCAATAACTTTCCTTTTATCTCTGATTAGCTGTTGTGATTTGGATTAGCCCTCGTTAGTCGGTATTTCTCATTAGCAAGAGTATTTCCCTAGTCAGTCGGCATTTCCCGTTAGCAAGAGTATTTCCCTAGTCAGTTGGGATTTCTCTTAGCAAGAGTATTTCCCTAGTCGATCGGGATTTCTCATTAGCAAGAGTATTTCCAAGTCGGTCAGGATTTCTCGTTAGCAAGAGTATTTCCCTAGTCAGTCGGGAGTTCTCGTTAGCAAGAGTATTTCATACATCCATAGTTAGTCAGTGTCTTCTTATATCAAAGTTGTCCCTTCCTTTAACGATTAGGGATGTTCGCGAGTGGGAATGTTTCCCTTGGACAGCCGGGGACCCAATATATATAAGTCGTGACTTTGCACTCTTGTGTCATAAGATCAATACTTTTGTGCTCTAGTTGAACTTGTAACAATGCATGTCCTTATCATGTGATTATGATTATATGAATATATGGATATCATATAGATTGTTGTATCTCTTTTTGATTATGTTACTAATCCGGTGATTTACAGTATTCCCTATTTGTATATTGATGCTTATGACTTATTTGTTTACATTCCTTCATACTCAGTGCATTCCAAGTACTGACCGCACGCCTCCTGTGCTATATTATTTCATGATATAGATTTAGTTCTCCAGGTTCAGCCGTGTGACTAGATACGGTTCTCTCTCTTCCAGTTGCTCGTTGTGAGTTCTCATCTTCTGAGGACGTGGTTTATATTCTCATTTTCTCTTGTTTTAGTTTTTAGACCTTTGGATTTAGCTAGGGGCTTATCCTAAAAACTCGTCAGTTTATTAGAAGGCTTTCAGACTTGTTAGACAGGATCAGTGTTGTATTTACATGTTATTAAGTTGTCATTTTGATTTATACTAGTTTCTAGTCAGTTCTTCCACTTGTTCATTATGTTTGACGCTTCTTATGTTAAGTGTATATGATGATTATGCCATGGGTCGACTTGGAGCCTCTTGGGGTTCCTTGCCCCGTGTCTACGATCCGGGTGTACTCTCGGGTCGTGACATTTTTGGGCAAGCCAGTCTTAGAATGGAAGGGTAGTTCAGTTATGCCTTTAGGTTGCTTTGTTTCCTACCTTAAGCACAGGAAGATGATTTCCCAGGGTTTTGTTTATCATCTAGTTCTTGGTAAGGATGCTACATCCGAGATCCTAACTCTTCCTTCAGTTCCTATAGTGTGTGAATATCCAAAGGTGTTCCCACATGATCTACCCGGAGTCCCTCTTGAGAGGGAGATCGACTTTGGTATTGACCTTCTTCCCGATAGGCAGCATATATCTATTCCTCCTTACAGAATGGCTCTAGCTAAGCTGAAGGATTTTAAAGACCGGTTGAATCTCTTAGACAATGGTTTCATCAGACACAACAAATCCCCATGGGGTGCACCAGTTCTAATTGTTTGAAAGAAGGATGTATCTCTTCGCATGTGCATTGACTATCGGCAGTTGAACAAGGTTACAATCAAGAACAAGTATCCCCTCCCCAGGATTGATGATTTGTTTGACCAACTTCAGGATACTAAGTGCTTCTCAACAATAGATCTAAGGTCCGGCTATCACCAGCTCAGAGTTAGGGAGAGTGACATCTCGAAGAAAGCCTTCAGGATGTGGTATGGTCACTATGAGTTTGTAGTTATGTCTTTTGGACTAATGAATGCTACTGCAGCATTTATGGATTTGATGAACAGGGTGTTCTAGTCATATTTGGACATGTTGGTTATTGTGTTCATAGATGATATTCTCATATACTCTCATTGCAAGGAGAAGCATGCCATTCATTTGAGGATTGTACTACAGAGTCTTAAGGATCGCCAACTATTTTCTAAATTCAACAAGTGTGAGTTTTGGCTGAATTCAGTAGCATTTTTGGGCCATGTGGTGTCAAGTGAGGGTATACAATTGGACTCTCAAAAGATAGAAGTTGTAAAGAATTAGCCTAAACCAGTTAATCCTTTGGATATAAGGAGTTTCTAGGGTCTAGCTTGCTACTATAGAAGGTTTGTTTAGGGATTTCAATCCATTGCAGCACTATTGATTAAGTTGACCCAGAAGAAAGTCAAATTTCAATGGTCGGATGCCTGTGAGAAGAGTTTTCTAGAGCTAAAGACTCGGCTCACTTCAGCCTCAGTATTGACTCTACCTGAAGGTACAGATAGATTTGTGGTGTATTGTGATTCCTCTACGGTTGGTCTTGGTTGTGAGTTGATGCAGCATGGAAAGGTCATTATGTATGCCTCTAGACATCTTAAGACTCATGAGATAAATTACCCAATGCATGACCCAGAGTTGGCAGCGGTAGTTGTTGCATTGATGATTTTGAGATACTATTTGTATGGGGTCCATGTGGATGTGTTTACAGACCACAAGAGCATTCATTATGTGTTTACTCATAAGGACCTGAACTTGCAACAAAGGAGGTGGTTAGAGCTTCTCAAGGACTATGACATGAGTGTCCTTTATCATCCGGTCAAGGCCAATGTAGTGGCGGATGCCCTCAGCAGACTGTCTATCGAGAATGTTTCTCATATAGAAGAAGGAAGGAAAAAGTTGGTAAAGGATGTACATCGGCTTGCATGATTAGGAGTTCATCTTGTTGACTCGACGGATGGTGGTGCCATTGTTCAGAATGGTTCAGAATCCTCTTTGGTGATTGAGGTCAAGGCTAGGAAAGACAAGGATCCTATGTTGGTAAAGCTAAAGAAAGCAATTTAGAATCAGAAAGTAGAGGTCTTCTCCCAAGGGGGAGATACTGTAATTCGATATCGGGGTCATTTATGTGATTCAGATGTCTACGACTTGAGGGAGATGATATTGCATGAGGCTCATGGTTCCCGATATTCTAGACATCCAGGTGCCACCAGGATGTACTATGGCCTACGGGAAGTCTATTGGTGGAATGGTATGAAGAAGGACATAGCAGAGTTTGTGGCTAAGTGTCAGAATTGTCAGCTAGTGAAAGCCGAGTATCAAAGTGTGCTATAAGAAATTAGTATCCCCACTTGGAAGTGGGAAGAATTCGTTGGATTTCATCACAGGGTTACCTTGAACACATTAATATTATGACACTATTTGGGTGGTTGTAGATTGATTGACTAAGGCAGCTTATTTTCTACCGATCAAAACTACCGACTCAGCTGAGGATTATGCTAAATTGTACATTCGGGATTTAGTTCAGTTTCATGGTGTGGCCTTGTCATTCATATCAGAGGTACTCAGTTTAACTCCCAATTTTGGAGGTCATTTCAGAAGGATCTTGGTACTCAAGTCAAGCTCAACACACCTTTTTACCCTCAGACAGATGGTCAGGCTAAGCAGACCATTCAAACTCTTGAGGATATTTTAAGAGCATGTGTTATTGACTTAAAAGGTAGTTGGGATGATCCTTTACCTCTTATTGAGTTTTCTTACAATAATATCTACCACTCCAGCATATAGATGGCTCCATTTGAGGCTTTTTATTGGCGGAGATGTAGATCGCTTATTGATTGGTTTGTGGTAAGTGAAGCTACATTGATAGGGCTAGATTTAGTTCATGAGGCTATGAAGAAAGTTCAGCTTATATGGGAGAGGCTGAAAACAGGTCAGAGTCGTCAAAAGTCCTATGTTGATGTGAGGAGGAGAGAGTTGGAGCTTGAAGTTGATGATTGGGTGTTCTTTTGTGTATCTCCCATGAAGGGAGTCATGAGGCTCGGGAAGAAAGGGAAGCTTAGTCCCTGATATGTTGGCCCTTACAAGTGTTCGGTCGTTTGTTATATGGGTATATAACTACACGCAAGTGCACATGGTCGAACAAGTAGTAAAGTGGCTCAAGTAAGCCAAGTATCGATCCCACAGGGACTTGGATAAGGTAACAATTAATCAAGTGTTACTATATTTTCAGTTTAACAATGAAGACAACAGTGTAACCAAGAGTTTGATATTTTTGGATTCTAATTTTTATGCTAAATCTAAAACGATTATCTAATGTGAGTCTGAACTATGAATGTGAGCATGCTGAGGTCAAATGAACATGTAAAGAAATCAATTATCAATATCATTCGGTTAGTCTTTTCCTCTGGTTGCTAGTCAAGAACTACTGCCAATGGATTAGAACTCTCGTATTTAACCCAATTTAAGAAGCATGAACCGTCCACCTACATTTCTGTGATTAAACGAAAATTCATGTTATAGCCATACAAACCCGGTTCCTAAATTGACTAATACGACTTTCAGGTATATTTCTATCCTGAAGGTAAATCAATTCTCAATTTTCCCAAACCAAGAAAAGATCATATCCTATTGATTCACAACTTTCAAATTTCTTGCTCTCTCGAGTGAAACTGGACTTTTTAGATATACATTAACGTAGGCCACACATTAATGCAGTAAGAACAAGAATCAATAGAACAACCATGGAAGAAAAGATGAAAAACCAAAGAATCAATAATCACATTTCATTACAAGTGTTCTTAACCTCAGCAAGAAGAGGAATTAGCCACTCATTTGTGGATTAAACATCGTCAAATGAGTGTTAAACATACAAGCAATTGAATTCAAGGAGAAAGAAAGAGAGAAAAACCCTGATAATTTCGTCCCCTCAACTACCTGTAACTCACGTTCTTGCTCCACCAGGTCAGAATATTTAAAAATGAACCTAAGTGTTCTATTTATACTAGTGGGAATTTTTCCCGGAATAAAAAGCAACGTGTCACCGAGTGCATCTCGGAGCACTGCCTCCGTGACACACCAACGACGCGGACCCTCACTGGAAGTTGGGGGTCCAGGTAATCAGGTCCAACGTGGCACGGCGTGCAACGCGGAGCCAGGCCACCGTGCCATGGACCAAACGCGAACCCTCACTGGAAATTGGGCAAAAATTCCCTATCCAGGCAGAATGCCTCCGCGATGGCAGCGTGACACGGCTCCATCGCGGAGCCTCTTTATTTTGTGCCTTCCAATGCCTTGTCCTTTGCTCACATTCGAGTCCAACCCCGATCTATTCCAACATGCATTTTAGCTTCCCAAAATCACATTTTACCTGCAAAACAATGCTAATCATGTTGGTTAGTATAAATTCACATTTTATTACCAATCACATGAGAATGTATAAACATTGATAGATAAACAAGGCTAAAATGACACATTTGAGCATCACTTGGGCATATAAATTTGCCCAAGATCACTTACCCCACACTTAAATCCTTGTTCGTCCTCGAACAACAATCTTGCACCTCATGCAATTTACACCCAAACCTCGCTACTTTGGTTCAACAATTTAGGTTACGGTCATACCGATTATTCAATATAGCAAATCATCAAGAAAACATGCATGTTCCTATCATTGCAATGACCTTCAATACATCAAGACCTCCTAGACTTAAGAATCAACTCTCGATATCGGCAAACTCATGCAAATCAGCTGATCAAGACATCCGACATGAAAATTAATCTTTCATCAAGCATGTGCCATCACAACACAAGAGCATTTTCCCCTTTTTGATCATATGAACTCACAAAATTTCACGCAGGGGCATAAAAACACAATTTCGCTCTCTCTCCCAAAAGAATTCACATACATCATGTCATGACCCATGAGCTTGCCTTTAGTGTATTACTCCACTAATATAAAGAAGTGTGATGTAGGATCACGTAGGACTTTAACGGGTTGTAATGTAAGCTACGGAACTAGTAAATATTGGGCTAGCCAATAATAGCCACTAGTATCCTTAAGCGCCTTTTCAATACTTCCCATCAAACTCATGGACATTGTTTCTTTCTTCATCCTCCCATTCTTGGAGTTTTTCTTTAGTTTGGCCCATCTTATTGAGCACACTTGACATAACAACAAAGATTATTCATGCACCTTCATTACAGCTTGTTTATAACAAGTGTACCTTCAACCTTTTCTTTTCTTCCATCACTCTGCTTTTCTTTTCTTTTCACCATTCTCACTCTTTGACACTTTGGGAAAATGATTTTCTCTTCTTAAGCGCTTAAGAGTTTTGGATCAAATTTGCGGCTAATGAAAAGAAGGGATTAAGCTCGGTTTACACTTTTTGACACAAGAAAGAATTAATAGGCTAAAGGCTCAACGGGCTGACTAGGGTACACAATCAAGGTGGTATAATGATGAAAAATAGAAACTTTCGGTTAAAAACAAAGAAATGCCTACATCCTCTCCTACAATAGACCTCCTTCATTTCGTTTTGTACACATACCAGGCAAGTTCTAGACACTTCACAATGGCATGGAATAACAAAACCTCACGTCACACTTATTGCACATGCTCAATTCAAGATGTATTCACTGACTCTCCAATCAGCTAATTACAGGAATTCAAGATTAAGCCTCCATCACACTGAATCGACTCTATGGCCTAAGTACCTTAACATATTTACAAAGTTGCATGCTTTCATACGAATCACATTTGCATTTTAAATATCATGTACAACACGCAACCAGAATTCCGCAACCATAAAGTAACTATCAGTTTTGGGATGCAACCCACAAAAGAAAAACAACTGAAAAATAAATGAAAAATCTACTCCTAACGACTACATTTCCCTTAAGACGGTCGTCATCCATCCATCATAGGGAACGGTCACTAACTATGACTTCGGTTCAATGGGACCATTCTCGGTAAAAGAACCAAAAATAAATGCCGAGAAACCCAAGAATTGAAAAAAAATTTTAAAAACATCGATCATTTCAATAAACCAAAATATGTACCAAATCAGCTAGCAACATTCAACATTCAGCAACACACAACAGTTTCACATATAATTACAATAAAGGATAACAACTTAACACTCACAAATCACAGGGTCAGAACATTTTTTTCACAACACAACAACATATTAGGACATACAAAATAGCACCTAACTACTCCCACCCCACACTTATCTCAAACACTGTCCCTAGTGTTCACAGAAATTAAAATAGCACAAAAAATTGGGTGGTGGAACTCCCTAATCAATCAAAGTACTCCACTTCTTCATCAGGTGCTGCCGCTTCGTCTCCCATGTCTAAATCACCCCCATCGTCATCATCGGACTCCACATCGGAGTCCTCCCGACGTGTCTCCTCATCTGTGGGGACATCATCATCCGTGGGCTCTACAAATACTGGCCCCACTCAGCATAGAGCTTTGGCGTTTTCGCCAAAAGGGTAGTCTAGCTCGAGCTGCCATAGCTCCTCCTCTGTTGCCGGCCTCCCTCCTATCCTCAGCTGGAGCATCTGCATCCCATACATGTGAGCCATATACTGATCATCACGAGCATATCGCTCGCCTAGTGTAAGAACAGGCCCGTGGGTGGTGTCGGGAGCCTTAGTTTTGGTGACATCTAAGGCCCGCCGCTCCATCTACGGGATGTAGTCAAGGGCCTCTTCCTCAACATCTAGGCCCCTTAGGAATATGGTGAGTAGTCCACCAAATCCGTATCTCTGCCCCTGATGTAACCGGGCTCTCTTCATCGCAGAGATAATCACCGTACACCAGGCGTACACGATCCCGGGTTACATCTGTCATATGTACCCCCGGGATTAGGTAGGAACAGATGATCTTAAGCCATATCCTGGCTTCCTTGTTCATCTGTGAATAGGGCAAAGTCTGATGGTAGCCCCTCTCCTTCTGTCTGCTCCATCTAGCTGTCGATCGGGTTCCACACAAGGTGCGTCTGATGTCCGCATATGGTGGAGTGATGTTTAGCTGTCGAAGCACGTGGGCGTTTGTGTCCCGGGCCCCTATGATAGCATTGAGGTGGTGGGGCTCAAAGGTGACTATTTGCCCTCTGATTTTGATGGTGTGACTTCTGAGACTCGGGTTCCAATTGGCATAGAATTCCCAAATCAGGTGCAAGTTGCATTCCTTGGGCTCTTCAAAGATGAAATTGAGCCCAGATGCCTCGATCCTGTGGACAATCCTAGGGAACTCCTGTGCCAACGGTTCCCGAGCTATGTGTTCCTCGGGGAAGTACTTGCTCTCCTTGTGCTTGGCATACCACTTCTTCCCCTCTTCTGTCACCCACCTGGTTCCATATTGGCGGCGTTGGCCGCGTGGAACCGCTGGTGCTGCTGGGACTGCTGTGCCCAGTCTGATTCTCTTTCTTCCGGCGCCAGATGTCGATGTGCCTTTCCCCTTTTCTTGCCTGCTTGCCATTTTCCTGTCAACCAAAACATACAAGATTAATGTTTAGCCAATGAGAATTAGCTTCGACTAAGGTCGGGTTAAGCTAGGCTACCCCACACTTAGTCCTTAGCTAAAATTACAACATTACAGTAAGATCATACCTATTTACACAAACAACAACCAAATATACAACCATGCTTAGTGCATTTGCAGAATTCGACGGTATGTATTCTATGTACTACTCAGACTTCGTACAGCTAACCACAATCATTACCATCGATAACAGTTTATCTTATCGCACTTAGCAAGGAAAAATAAAGAAACAAAAACAATAAAAATTTATCTACATGAACCTGTACAACTCACCCAATTCTTCCAAATTTCAATGTTCCCCTAACCCGAGAATTCGTCGGTCTTTTAGCATAATAACAACTAGCACATCGACTCATCTCACTCAACATGTATACCCCATCATGAATTTCACTAGTTCACTACATTTTTCCATTTCAAATTCAAAAACAAGCCCTAGCTATGATTGTACCAACAAAAATTTGATTAAATTATGCCATTAACGAGTTCAAGAGATCACAATGATAATCCGAACATCCATCAACAACAATTTAATTGAATTTACGCTTAATTTCTACTTAGGGCAAGTTTAGCTCACATCACATGCTCAATATCGAAGAAAATCAACAAGAAATGAGATGGAATTGAGGAACATACCTTAAATTTGAAGAATTGAAGAAAACTCAATGAAATCCTTGGCCTATTCCGTGTCACGTTGAAGGGGGAGGGGTTTCAGGGAGTTTGGTCGCGGAGTGAGTGAGAAATAAGGAAAAGTGAGGGGGATGCGGGGTTTAAAAGTGGCAAAATCGCGTGGGTCACCCGGCGACCCGGTGTGACCCGTCGCGATATACACAGCAACGTGTCACGGAGTGCATCGCGGAGCACTGCCTCCGTGACACGGAGCTATCGCGAGGGTGTTCTGGAATTTTTAAAATTCCAGATTTATACCTCAACGTGTCACGGAGGGTAACGCGGAGGTCCTCCTCCGTGACACGGAGCTATCACCCTAGCTCATTGCTTTGCCACTTTTTCTTGATTTTTATACCTCGAATTTTCCTTTGCGATTCCTTGTATATTTTCCCTCCGTTCGACCTGAAATTCATTCTACTACAAGAAATTGGTTAGAATTATAGGTTTCACTCAAAATAAAAATAAAAACAAAAACAAAAATAAAAACTAAAAATTTTGTTGTTAATCAAGAAAATACAAGAAAATGAATAAAAATAAATAAAAAAATCTATTCACACTTTACAAAGAAAAATTTCATGGGTTGCCTCCCGTGCAGCGCCTGGTTTACCGTCGCGGCTCGACGTCATTCAGCTCAATTTTCCTCTAGGGTGATGGATGTTTTCTCTCAACCACCATCCTCCCCCCAGTAGTGCTTACATCTCTGCCCATTGACTAAGAACGTGGCACTCCGATCTTCTTGCCACAACTCTACTGCCCCATGCGGGGTCATTCTCACCACTTCAAATGGCCCCGACCATTTGGACCTCAGCTTTCCAAGAAACAACTTCAATCTTGAATTGAAGAGCAATACCTTCTGCCCTGGTTCAAAAATGTGGTGCACCACATGCTTGTTTGTTCTTTCCTTGTAGTACTTAGCACTCTCATAAGCATACCAGCGGAACTCTTCAAGTTCACTGAGTTGCATTAATCTCTTCTTGCCGCTAGCTCCAAGTCCATATTTAATTTCCTCACGGCCCAGAAGGCTCGGTGCTCTAGCTCCACCGGTAGATGACACGCTTTCCCATAGACCAATCGGTATGGTGAGGTTCCTATCGGTGTCTTGTAAGCAGTTCTGTACGCCCACAACGCATCATCAAGTTTGCTTGACCAATCGTTCCATTGTGTATTTACTATTTTCTGGAGAATCTGCTTCACTTCTCTATTTGACACCTCTACTTGCCCACTAGTTTGGGGTGGTATGCTGTTGCCACCTTGTGGAGCACCCCATACTTGGCTAGTAGTTTCTTGAAACTTGCGTTGACAAAATGAGCCCCTCCATCACTGATAATGGCTCGGGGTGTCCCGAACCTAGTAAAAATATGTTTTTTCACAAATTTTGTTACCACCTGGTTGTCATTCCTGGGACAAGCTATTGCTTCCACCCATTTTGATACGTAGTCTACAGCAACCAAGATGTAACGATTACCAAATGACGGTGGGAATGGGCCTATAAAATCAATGCCCCATACATCAAAGGTCTCTACTTCCAGTATATTCTGCAGCGGCATCTCTTGTCTTCTACCAATTGTTCCTGTACGCTGACATCTGTCACACATTTTGACGTATGCCATAGAGTCTCTGAACAGTGTAGGCCAAAAGAATCCTGACTGTAGAACCTTGTGTGTTGTTCGCTCGCCTCAATAGTGACCCCCATACAACAAAGAGTGACAGCTCCTCAACACCTCTGCAATCTGACTCTCCGGGATGCATCTTCTCATCACTTGATCCGGTCCCTGTTTAAATAAGTATGGTTCATCCCAAACAAAATGCCGGCAATCATGCCTCAATTTCCTTCACTGTTGGTCTGTTGCCTCAGGTGGGTAGACTCCACTCACTAGCAAATTGACTATATCTGCGTACCAAGGAACTTCAGCTTCCCCTACTGCCAAGAGATGTTCATCCGGGAACTCCTCATTGATGGTGTCACTTTCCATCACATGCGACCGGCTCTCCAATCGCGATAAGTGATCTGCCACCTGATTCTCGCTCCCCTTTCTGTCCTTGATCTCAAGATCGAACTCTTGCAACAACAGGATCCATCTGATTAGTCTGGTCTTAGCATCCTTCTTGTTAAATAGGTACCGAATCGCTGCATGATCGGTGTACACCACTACTTTTGAACCCACCAAATAGGACCTGAATTTGTCAAATGCAAACACCAACGCTAGCATTTCTTTCTCTGTGACTGTGTAATTGCTTTGGGCCGTATTCAGCGTTTTGCTTGCATAATAAATAGAATGAAAGATCTTATTTTTCCTTTGCCCCAATACAGCTCCCACAGTCACGTCGCTGGCATCACACATCAACTCAAATGGCTGTCCCCAATCCGGAGAAGTAAGGATAGGTGCTTCTATCAATTTCTGCTTCAACTCCTCGAATGCTTTCACACACTCATCATTTAACTCAAACTTTACCTCTTTTTCTAGCAATCTGCATAGTGGTCTAGAAATTTTGGAAAAGTTTCTGATGAACCGTCTGAGAATCCTGCATGCCCAAGAAAACTGCGAACACCTTTCACTGACACAGGTGGGGGCAACTTTTCAATAACCTCGATCTTAGCACGATCGACTTCCAACACCTTTCGAGACACTTTGTGGCCAAGGACAATACGCTCCTTCACTAAGAAGTGGCATTTCTCCCAGTTTAGTACAAGGTTGGATTCCTCGCAGTGAGCCAGCACCCTGTCAAGATTCTGCAAACAAGTAGCAAATGAATTACCGAAAACAGAAAAATCACCCATAAATACCTCACAAAATCCTCCACCATGTCGTGGAAAATAGCCATCATGCATCTCTGGAATGTGTCGGGTGCATTGCTTAACCCAAATGGCATTCTCCTGAAAGCATATGTCCCATAAGGATAGGTAAAAGTAGTCTTCTCTTGGTCCTCCGGAGCTATGGCTATTTGGTTATATCCAGAGTACCCACCAAGGAAACAATAATATTCCTGTCTAGCCAACCTATCTAATATTTGATCAATGAACGGAATAGGGTAATGATCTTTCCTTGTGGCTTCATTAAGCTTTCTGTAGTCCATGCAAATCTGCCAGCCTGTGATGGTTCGTGTAGGAATCAACTCATTTTTCTTATTGGTGACCACGGTCATCCCTCCTTTCTTTGGAACGCACTGAACGGGGCTGACCCATTCACTGTTTGAAATCGGGTAGACCACACCTGCATCAAGCCACTTGATTATTTCTTTCCTCACCACATCCTTCATTGCTGGATTTAGCCTTCGTTGCAGCTGAATGGTTGGCTTTGCTCCTGTCTCCATGAAAATCCTGTGTGTGCAAAAAGATGGATTGTGTTATACCCCGTAGAATTCCCGGCACCTAGACGACCTATTCGCACGTTGATTAAGCATATTAGAAGGCCATACGTGCTAGAGAAAGGCCGAAAAAAAGATCGGACGAGAAACCCGTCGAACCATCGCGGGAGGAGCCGAGGCAGAGCCCCTCCGGTTTAAATTCATTTTAATCAAAGGAAAATTTCCAGAAAATAGAGGGTACGGCAGAGAGGAGTAAGAACGAAGGAAATTAAATAATTTTCGTCCGATTACGCTGCTAAATGCTGCCCAAATTCAAATTAACCCCAGATACTGAGGTATTTAGCAGCAGAGAGCATTCCTACGGATTTAGTTTCGTAAAATACGGACGACGAATCGGCGAGCCGCCGAACTAAGGTAAGTAGAATTGCTCTAAATTAATGTCTATGTGTTCCTAGCTGAGAAGTGAATATTTCTCCCTTCTGGACCGCTGAAAAATAATGAGTTTTTGATCGTTTTTCGAAAGGTTAAAGTTGGGATAAATATATATATCTAAAGTGACAATTTCTCCCGAATATTAATGTATTTAGTTCTAATTGACGTGTATATGAATGTAGTTGGGAGAAACAGCAGAAGTACCGACGGAAATCACATCGGCCAGTCGGGTACTCAGAAACCAGGTATGTAAAGTTATTCTTTCGGCAAGCCAGGAAGTACAGCTTAGAAAGTAAATAGAATAAAGGCTATTAACCGATACCCAGCGTATAGGAACGATTTTAGTACAGTTTCCAGCAAGCATGCTAGTATATTAATCACGTATCATGCGATAATCAGAATAGTAGATATTCAGGCAATACGTAGTACATCTGTTGAGATTGTATCCAGTAGTAGATGGTACATTTTATGTTATTGAGCTATATCCAGATATAATCAGATAGACAGATAAAGGCCAGGTAGCAGTTAGTCCAGCAATCAGAAATAGTGTAAAACAGAATATAGTATCAGTTATTTAATACAAACTGGCCTTGAGATACAAGAAGAGAATATGGTTAGTATTTCCCATTGAGCATGCTTGCTGTGTATGTGTTTTGTATGTTGAGACTTGTTGTGGTATGTGGGCACCCTTTAGCATCCCCATCGCCCCTGGGTTATAGCTGTGTCGATACCAGATTCAGATACCGCCACCAGCTGGGCGATGCCGTCCGACTAAAGGACGATGGTGGCCGACCACCATGATAATACGGTCCAGACCACCCTGCTTGCAGGGGTAGTTCAGTTTACTCTGCACAGAGCTAGCACACCCTGTTTACAGGGGCAGACCACTCTGTGTGCACACCTGTGCCCAGAGGCAGGAGTCTTCGCACTCAGACACAGTTTATTGTCAGAGGCCAAGGCCTGAGCTACGTACCCAAGGGGGCCGGTAGGAGGACCTCACAGTTATCAGATGAGTGGAGTGACTTGTTTTTGGTTGGTTTAGACCCGGGTAGGGGTAAATAGATTGCTTGTTTGGTTGGCACCTTCCGGCTTATGGGGGTCGGTTAGGTATTGTGTGTATTATTATGTATATTGATATGTGCTAGTAGATATTGATAGACAGAAGGACGACACGTCTTCAGGTACGCTCAGTTAGTTATAGAATGTATAAACTCTCCCCAGTTATCCTCAGCTAGATAGACTCAGCCACTTCTTGCTTAAATGTCATGTTATTGTGCTATTCGTTTCAGTTTCATATTTTAGTTTGCTTTACATGCTCAGTACCTGTGGTACTGACGCCCAGCGGGGTGCTGTATTGCTTGCCTACAGGTACTCACAGACGAGGAGCCGACCCCTTGTGATTCCAGCCAGCCAGTGAGTCATCAGCTCCTGTCATCCGGAGCCTGATTCCCAGAGGTGTAGCTCCTTTTCTTTTGTTGTGCAGTATGGGTAGGTCGGGGCCCTGTCCCGATCATTTCTATTAGTTTCTTACAGTATTCGTAGAGGCTTGCAGTCTGTATATATTCCCTGTGGTTATTTGAGCCGGTCGTGTGGGGCCATGCAGTCTGCTGTAGCTGTTTTGTACTCCAATTTATGTTGGCCGTGTGGGGCCTTAGTTTGACAGTAGTGGTGACCTTGCCGGTCACGTAGTTTTACAGCAGTCTTGTGTTGAGTTACAGATAACTAGACAGTATGGTGGCCTTGGCGGCCCGCATAGGTTCCTTGTTACAAGTCTGTTTCTGGTTAGCTATTGTTACAGGTACAGATGGCTACAGGACAGTTGGCCGGAGGCTGTAGTTACAACCGTTATATAGCCGATTTGTTTCTTGAAATAGAGCCAAAGCCAGCCAAAGCACCAGATGTGCTCAGGCTGGACCAGATAGCAGTCCAGAGTCTAGCAGGCACCAAGTGCCGTCATACCCCCCAAGGTGGGGTGTGACAGATTGATACCCTGAATATCTGACATTTGCCAACTCATTGCCTTCTTCCTTTTTCTGAGGACACCCAATGCTTCTTTCTCCTGTGCCTCTGTTAATTCTGCGGAGATGATGACTAGTAACGTCTCATTTTCCCCCAAAAAGACATACTTTAAATGGGGAGGTAATTCTTTCAATTCCAGCCTTGGTGCCTCCTCAACGGATGGTTTCGGCAACGGTTCTAAGGACCTCATCAATGATTGAAATTCTTATTTCCTCGGTTTCCTTTGTGCCTCATTCAACATTTGGACCACCTCATAGGCGTCTCTATCTCCAAAATGATCGGAGTTCATCAACACTCTTTCCAGTGGGTCTTGAGATTCAACAATCTGACGAATTTCTTCATGTTCAACCACACTGATTGCTGAAAGCTCCCCATGTATTACTGGCAGCTTCATGGCTTTAAACACATCAAATACCACACTCTTGTCGTGTGCTCGCATGGTCAGCTACCTCACAGCTACATCAATCAGCTCTTTCCTGGTCGCCAAGAAAGGACGTCCCAAAATAAATGGGACTTCCGCGTCTGGTTCAAAATCCAGCACGACGAAATCTACCAGGAAGATCAGAGAGCCAACTCTCACTAGAACGTCCTCCACAATGCCATCAGGTCTGGCTAAGGACCGATCCGCCAATTGCAAGATCATTGTTGTGGGTCTAGGACTTCCTAGACCCAGCTTTTTGAATACCGATGACGGCATCAAATTAATGCTCGCTCCCAAATCACATAATCAACGAGCTCGGATACTCTGCCCAATAGTAATCTGTATAGTAAAGCTCCCAGGATCTTTGAGCTTTGTGGGTAGTCGGTTTTTTATCCGGGAAGTGCACTCCTCCGTAAGAGCCACTGTAGCATACTCAGTCAATCGACTTTTGTTTGCCACGATGTCCTTTATATACTTGGCATACTTCGGCACTCCCTGCAAAACATCAACAAGAGGTAAGTTAATATGTACCTATTTCAGCACCTCCATGAATTTCTTGAAACACGCCTCCTCCTTGTGTTTCTTTAATCATTGAGGGAATGGGGGTGGTGGTCTTTCTGATTCAGCTTCCTTAGTCTTCCTCCTCTCATCACTTTGCTCCCTCTTGACTTCTGCTGCTCCCGATTTTTGAGGTGGACTTTCTGGTTCCACCTCTTTCAGCTGCAAACCACTCCTTGTGGTCACCGCATTCACCTGCTTGGGGTTGGGATCTGTGTCACTCGGAGGTCCTCCTCTAGGCCTGGTATTTTGGGCTCCAGCAAATTGCCCAAATTGATATTCAAGTGCCTTGGTAGCTAACTGGTTGTTTTTCACCTCGGCTGCCAATTTGACATAATCAGCCTGCAATTGAGCTTGGTTAGCTATCATCGTCTTGAACATCTCCTCAACGCTGGGTGATGGTGGTGGAGGAGGTGCATTGTTGTTTCTAAATTGTGCTTGATAATTCTGCTTCCCTCCTTGGTTCCTTTGCACACCCTGACTCGAACTTTGCCCCTGATGGTTGGTGCTACCCCAGGAGAAATTCGGGTGATTCCTCCAATTGGAATTATAGTTGTTGCCATACTGTTGGTGGTTGTTTCTTTGTACATTTCCCACAAAGTTCACCGAGTCCGGATTTGCTCCACAACACTCAGCTGAGTGTTCACTGCTCTCGCACACTTCACACCAAATCTGCTGCACTGCATTCACTAGGGCTTAAGGCTGGTTCATTGTCATGTTACTGAAGTGGGTGTTGAGTTGATTCTGTAAGGCAGCTATCTGTGCAGCAATAGCTGTAAAACCATCCACTTCTAAAACTCCTGCTGCTTTCCTTATCCCTCCTCTTGATGAGTCAGCATTCCACTCCGGATTGCCCTGCGAAATACGGTTCAACAAGGTATACAGCTCCTCATAAGTTTTCTCCAGTGCTTGTCCCCCAGCTGCTGAGTCTAGCAATATTTTTGTATGGGGTTCCAAACCCTCTATAAAAGTGTGCACCAGCACATCATTGGATTGATGATGATGAGGACAATCCCGCAACATGGACTTGAATCTTTCCCAAGCCTGATATAGATTCTCTCCCTCTCTCTG
This sequence comes from Datura wrightii, assembly GCA_035772735.1. Classification (NCBI taxonomy): domain Eukaryota; kingdom Viridiplantae; phylum Streptophyta; class Magnoliopsida; order Solanales; family Solanaceae; genus Datura; species Datura wrightii. The sequence goes on from JASDFA010000018.1 coordinate 156,585,455, forward strand.
TTTGAAACTTAGAATTTGACTTCTAAGTCTTGCTGTTTTACCGGAGGGAAAAAATTGTATCAAGAATTTCCTTGCAAGATCATCCCACATAGAAATAGAATTAGGTGGCTCAGCTTTCAACCACCTCTTGGCTTCTCCCAATAGTGAAAATGGGAACAATGTAAGCCGGACATAATCTGATGACACTCCAGCGGGGATGTAAGTGTCACTTATCTCCAAGAAATTTTGGAGATGTTGCTGTGGATCTTCATGAGGGAGACCGTAAACTGCCCGCTAGTGTGCAGCAATTGCACCATATTTTGTTTAAGCTCGAACCACCCTCCTGGCTCAGGTTTGCAGATGCTAGATGTGACATTATTAGCATGTGGGATTGCCACCTCGCGAACCGGTCGAGCTGCTACTTCTTCGGGCACTAACATTGCCCATACTACTGGTGGATTCTGTTGTTGCTCCATGAATGTTTGTCTGAGCAACTGCAACTTTCTTTCTAGAGCTTCTCTCCGCTGACGATGAAATAATCTTTCTGGCTCTAAATACGAGTCCACCAGCTCCTTATCTCTTGCCAGTGTTCAACAGAGATTAAATCTGTAAAATACAGGCTAAGACCAAGTTGTCAACACTAAGAAAATAAAAATATAGTAAATTAACACTTCAGAAAATTTCACCAATTGCCACTCCCCGGCAACGGCGCCAAAAACTTGTTCGGTCGTTTGTTATATGGGTATATAACTACACGCAAGTGCACGTGGTCGAACAAGTAGTAAAGTGGCTCAAGTAAGCCAAGTATCGATCCCACAGGGACTTGGATAAGGTAACAATTAATCAAGTGTTACTATATTTTCAGTTTAACAATGAAGACAACAGTGTAACCAAGAGTTTGATATTTTTGGATTCTAATTTTTATGCTAAATCTAAAATGATTATCTAATGTGAGTCTGAACTACGAATGTGAGCATGCTGAGGTCAAATGAACATGTAAAGAAATCAATTATCAATATCATTCGGTTAGTCTTTTCCTCCGGTTGCTAGTCAAGAACTACTGCCAATGGATTAAAACTCTCGTATTTAACCCAACTTAAGAAGCATGAACCGTCCACCTACATTTCTGTGATTAAACGAAAATTCATGTTCTAGCTATACAAACCCGGTTCCTAAATTGACTAATACGACTTTCAGGTATATTTCTATCCTGAAGGTAAATCAATTCTCAATTTTCCCAAACCAAGAAAAGATCATATCCTATTGATTCACAACTTTCCAATTTCTTGCTCTCTCCAGTGAAACCGGACTTTTTAGATATACATTAACGTAGGCCACACATTAATGCAGTAAGAACAAGAATCAACAGAACAACCATGGATGAAAAAGATGAAAAACCAAAGAATCAATAATCACATTTCATTACAAGTGTTCTTAACCTCAGCAAGAAGAGGAACTAGCCACTCATTTGTGGATTAAACATCGTCAAATGAGTGTTAAACATACAAGCAATTGAATTCAAGGAGAAAGAAAGAGAGAAAAACCCTGATAATTTCGTCCCCTCAACTGCCTGTAACCCACGTTCTTGCTCCACCAAGTCAAAATATTTAAAAATGAACCTAAGTGTTCTATTTATACTAGTGGGAATTTTTCCCGGAATAACAAGCAACGTGTCACGGACTGCATCGTGGAGCACTGCCTCCGTGGCATGCCACCGACGCGGACCCTCACTGGAAGTTGGGGGTCCAGGTAATCAGGCCCAACGTGGCACGGCGTGCAACGCGGAGCCAGGCCACCGTGCCACGGACAAAACGCGAACCCTCACTGGAAATTGGGCAAAAATTCCCTATCCAGGCAGAATGCCTCCGCGATGGCAGCGTGACATGGCTCCATCGCGGAGCCTCTTTATTTTGTGCCTTCCAATGCCTTGTCCTTTGCTCACATCCGAGTCCAACCCCGATCTATTCCAACATGCATTTTAGCTTCCCAAAATCACATTTTACCTGCAAAACAATGCTAATCATGTTGGTTAGTATAAATTCACATTTTGTTACCAATCACATGAGAATGTATAAACATTGATAGATAAACAAGGCTAAAATGACACATTTGAGTATCACTTGGGCATATAAATTTGCCCAAGATCACTTACCCCACACTTAAATCCTTGTTCGTCCTCGAACAACAATCTTACACCTCATGTAATTTACACCCAAACCTCGCTACTTTGGTTCGACAATTTAGGTTACGGTCATTCCGATTATTCAATACAGCAAACCATCAAGAAAACATGCATGGTCCTATCAATGCAATGACCTTCAATACATCAAGACCTCCTAGACTTAAGAATCAAGTCTCGATATCGGCAAACTCATGCAAATCAGCTGATCAAGACATCCGACATGAAAATTAATCTTTCATCAAGCATGTGCCCTCAAAACACAAGAGCATTTTTGTTATACCCCGTAGAATTTCCGGCACCTAGATGACCTATTCGCACGTTGGTTAAGCATATTTGAAGGCCATACGTGCTGGAGAAAGGCCCGAGAAAATATCGGACGAGAAACTTGTCGAACCATCGCGGAAAGAGCCAAGGCAAAGCCCCTCCGCGATGGCAGTGTGTCACGGAGGAGAGGCCTCCGCGTTGGCTCCGTGACACGTTGGCCTTGCCCAGGCCCAAGTATATAAAGCCTCACTTCGGTTTTTAATGATCAAAACACTTATTAATTTCCAGAAAACAGAGAGCAAACGCAGGAGAAGGAAAAGGAACAAAGAAATAATATAATTTTCGTCCGATTACGCTGCTAAACATTGTCCAAACTCAATTTAACTCCAGATACTGAGGTATTTAGCAGCAGAGAGCATTCCTACGGATTCAGTTTCGTGAAATATGGCCGACGAATCGTCGAGCCACCGAGCTAAGGTAAGCGGAATTGCTCTAAATTAGTGTCTATGTGTTCCTAGCTATGAAGTGAATATTTCTCCCTTCTGGACCTCTGAAAAATAGAGAGTTTCCTGCCGTCTTTCGATAAGCCTAAGTTAAGGCTATAAACTATATCGAAAGTGACGTTGCCTTTTAAAATAAAGTTGTATTTAGTATTAACTGACATATTTATGAATGCAGTTGGGAGAAAATAGTTGAAGTACCGGCCGAGTCTCGTCCGACAGACGAATAATTCAAGGATAAGGTATGTAAAGCTAGTTTCCTCGGCAAGTTAAGTAATCTCGGTACAGTACAGTAATTCAAGGCCAGTAGAATGTTCAGAGGTCATGTGTTATGTTTACTACGAATGTTGGTACGATATTAAAAGCATCGAGTTATAACTTGCGTGTAACTTGCCAGCATGATATAGACTCTAATATAAGTACTAGGAATTCCACAGTATGCTTAGTATGCGATGTGACACAGAATGTTAGGATATCATTGTATTCAGTTGAAACCTAGTAAAGCGATGTAAAATCGGTAAGACATCTCAGAAATAGAATGATAAGTTAAAATGAGGTTAGCAAGCATATTAGAAATGGCAAATCATGCCACTATAGAAACTCAGTATACAGCATGGTTTTCAGCAGAAACACTATATCCTGTTCAGTATTAGCCCCAGAACAGTCTGGCAGGAGACTATATTCATACATATATATATTTACCAGCCTCAGCATGTATTAAATACGTACATATTACTATTACTAGTTAAGCATGTAATATATACAATATTTTACCACTATTAACCTCAGCATGTGAGATATGCAGACAGTATTACTAGTTGAGACCGTTGTATTGTTTGGGGTTGGACTACCTAGCATCCATGACCGCCCCAGGGTTAATAGTTGTATCGACTCGTCCTCCAAAGGACGAGGATACGTCGCTCTACGGAGTGACATGCCGTCCCACAGGGGACGAAGATGGGATGCCAGTTTTCCACATATTGTGCCTTGGTCGGCTTTTACACACCCCTGTCGAGCGGATATGCCCGGGTGTTGATTCAGGAGTCCTTCAGACTCAGATGCAGTTATAGTCAGGGGCTCAGCAAGCCCAAGTGCATACCCAGGGGACCGGCAGGACGCTTACAGGGTTATAGGAGATGGGATGACCGGGGTAGGGGTGTAGATTCCGTGCTGGTTGTACCTCCCAGTTTATGGGGGCCGGGTAAGGTTTGTGTGTGCTATGTTATGTTATGCCATGCTACATTAGATACGAGTAGATCAACAGTAGAGTGATACGTCTCGTGGTATGACTCCTATCCCTTCCAGTGTAAATAAGAGAAGGTATGACTTACATTATTAGACAGTTAATCTAATTCTCCCTACTTCAGTTTCATCAGTTACATTGTTGTTTTCAGATTTTGTTTTCAGTTATTGCTTTACATACTCAGTACCAGCGGTACTGACGCCCGGTGGGGTGCTGCATTACTTGCCTGCAGGTACTCATAGATGAGCAGGCAATACCACGTGATTCCTGTCAGCGATCGAGTATTCAGCTACTGTTATCCGGAGACTGAATTCCAGAGGTGTATTTCATTTCCTTTTGTTATATAGTACGGGTAGGTCGGGGCCCTGTCCCGATCATTTCTATTGCTATTCCTAGAGGCTTGCAGTCTGTATATATTTCCTTGTGGTCAGATGAGCCGGTCGTGTGAGGCCGTGCAGTTGTTTAGTTGTTAGTACTTCTGTTTCTTTCATGTTGGCCGTGTGGGGCCATAGCTTGACAGTAGTGGTGACCTTGCCGGTCACATAGCTTCCTAATATTCTATGGTCGAGTTAGAAATGATAGACTTCGATGCCATAATGGGTATGGATTGGTTAGTACCGTGTTTTGCCAACGTTGAATGTTGGACCAAGACGGTCCAATTCCACTTCCCGGGAGAAGCAGTGCGAGAATGGAAGGGCAGCACCGCTACGCCAAAGGGTAGGTTTATTTCCTACCTTCAGGCAAGAAAGTTGATATCTAAGGGATGTATTTACCATCTGGTCAGAGTTCAGGATGTCCAAACAGAATCTCTGACACTCCAGTCTATTCCAGTGGTGAATGAATTCCCTGATGTGTTTCCTGATGAGTTACTTGGTATTCCCCCAAAAAGGGAAATAGACTTTGTTGTTGACTTGTTACCAAGCACTCAGCCGATATCAATTCCTCCCTATCGTATGGCTCCTGCAGAACTCAGAGAATTAAAGGAGCAGTTAAAAGATTTGTTGGATAAAGGTTTCATCAGGCCGAGTACTTCACCGTGGGGTGCGCCAGTTTTATTTGTGAGAAAGAAAGATGGCTCGCTCCGAATGTGCATAGACTATCGGCAATTAAACAAAGTTACAATAAAGAACAAGTACCCGCTCCCCAGAATTGATGACTTATTTGATCAGTTGCAGGGAGCCAGATACTTTTCTAAGATTGACTTGCGGTCCGGATATCACCAGGTCCGAGTACGTGAGAGAGATATTCCTAAGACAGCGTTCAGGACCCGATATGGACATTTTGAATTTCTAGTCATGTCCTTCGGGTTAACGAATGCCCCAGCAGTCTTCATGGACCTGATGAACAGTATTTTCAGACCTTTCCTGGACTCGTTCGTGATAGTATTCATTGATGACATTCTGGTGTATTCTCGCTCTGAAGCAGATCATCGGACTCATTTGCGGACAGTGCTCCAGATCCTCAGGGACCGTCAGTTGTATGCTAAATTTTCTAAGTGTGAATTCTGACTTAACTCAGTGGCCTTTTTAGGGCATATCGTGTCGGATGCTGGTATACAGGTAGACAAGCAGAAAATAGAAGCAGTTAAGTCATGGCCTAGGCCTACCACTCCAACTGAAGTTCGTAGCTTTCTGGGATTGGCAGGGTATTACAGGAGGTTCATTGAAGGGTTCTCGACCATTGCGGCACCTCTGACCAAATTGACACAGAAAGCAGCAAAGTTTCAATGGACAGAGGCATGTGAGCAGAGCTTCCAGGAACTGAAAGACAGATTAATCTCCGCCCTAGTATTGGCATTGCCGGAAGGCACAGAAGGTTATTCAGTCTATTGCGACGCGTCAGAGTTAGGTTGTGTGTTGATGCAGCATGGTAGAGTAATTGCATATGCTTCTAGGCAGCTGAGGAAACACGAAAAGAATTACCCTACCCACGACCTGGAATTGGCCGCAGTAATCCATGCCTTAAAGATGTGGAGGCATTACCTGTACGGCGTCCATGTTGATATTTACACAGATCATAAGAGCTTACAGTACATTTTCACTCAGAGGGAGTTGAATCTACGGCAACGCCACTGGTTGGAGCTGTTAAAAGATTATGATGTGAATATTCTATACCATCCCGGAAAAGCTAATGTTGTAGCAGATGCCCTGAGCCGTAAGTAAATGGGGAGTTTGGCATATTTGCGACCTAAGAAGCCGGAATTAGCCAAAGAAATTCATCAGTTAGCTGGTTTAGCCATTAGAGTAATGGAAACAGAAAATGATAGAGCAGTAATTTAGAATTCTACTGTGTCATCATTAGTTACAGAGGTAAAAGAACGACAGTAGGAGGATCCTGATTTAGTCCAACTTAGAGATAGAATTCAGAGAGGTAAGGAGTCAGATTTTCAGATAACTGAGGATGATGTGCTACGCTGTCAGGGCCGTCACTGTGTCCCGAATGTTTCAGGGCTTCGCGGGCGGATCATGCATGAGGTACATTACGCTCGCTATTCCCTCCATCCAGGAGCGACCAAAATGTACCACGACATCAGAGACATCTACTGGTGGACAGGTATGAAAGCTGAGATAGCCGAATTTGTATCTAGATGTTCTAACTGTCAGCAGGTGAAAGCAGAGTACCAGAAACCGGGTGGTTTAACGCAAGATATAACGGTGCCTATATGGAAATGGGAAGCGATAAACATGGATTTTATAACAGGGTTACCCCGTACCAGACGCAAAAATGATTCCATTTGGGTAATAGTTGACAGGCTGACAAAATCAGCTCATTTCCTGCCAGTGAAGGCTACCTTCTCGGCTGAGGATTATGCCGAATTATATATCAGAGAAATAGTTAGATTGCATGGAGTGCCGGTATCCATCATTTCAGATAGGGGAGCACAGTTCACAGCTAGATTCTGGCAGTCGTTTCAGAAAGGTTTGGGAACGCAGATTAATTTGAGCACAGCATTCCACCCTCAGACAGACGGGCAGGCTGAGCGGACTATCCAAACGCTCGAAGATATGTTGCGAGCGTGTGTATTAGATTTTGGGGGTAATTGGGATGAGCATATTTCGTTGATTGAATTTGCTTATAATAACAGTTACCATTCAGCCATCCAGATGGCGCCTTTCGAGGCATTATACGGGCGAAAATGCAGGTCGCCGATTGGTTGGTTTGAAATAGGAGAATCAGCATTGGTTGGCCCAGACATTGTTTAGCAGTCAGAGGAGAAGATAAAGCTTATCCGAGAATGTTTACTGACTGCTCAGAGCCGCCAGAAGTCTTATGCAGACATGCGGCGCAGAAATCTAGAATTTGCGGTAAATGACTGGGTATATCTGAAAGTGTCTCCGATGAAAGGGGTAATGAGATTTGGCAAGAAAGGCAAGCTTAGCCCGAGATTCATTGGGCCATATCAGATTCGGCGAAGAATAGGCTGAGTTGCATACGAATTGAACTTGCCTCCAGAGTTAGCATCTGTTCACCCAGTATTCCATGTCTCTATGTTAAGGAAGTTCGTAGGGGACCCTTCTACAGTAGTTCCAGTTCAGGATGTCCAGGTCACAGAAGAGTTAGCATATGAAGTGGTTCCCGTAGCTATCTTAGACAGATAGATTCGCAGGTTGAGGACTAAAGATGTTGCATCTGTCAAAGTATTGTGGCGTAACAGGAACCGTGAGGAAATGACGTGGGAAGTTGAAGAAGATATGAAAGCCAGATACCCTCACCTATTCCAGGCCTAGTCAGGCGACAGGTATGTCCGTATTATTACTTATGCAGTACCTTATAGTTGTATGTGTGTGAATGAGAAAGATTGATACTTAGTTATCCAGTGGATCCTAAAATATTACATGCAGTGCCTGTGTTGGACTTTTCTGCATTTCAGGTTTTTGCTATAGTCCATATTACAGGGGAAACTCTGCCGAAATTTTTCTAGAAGGTAAGTAAGTAGTCCTCTAGATAACAGTGTACATTCGAGGACGAATGTTCTTAAGGGGGGGAGAATGTTATACCCCGTAGAATTCCCGGCACCTAGACGACCTATTCGCATGTTGGTTAAGCATATTTGAAGGCCATACGTGCTGGATAAAGGCAAGGGAAAATATCGGATGAGAAACCTGTCGAACCATCGCGGAAGGAGCCGAGGCAGAGCCCCTCCGCGATGGCAGCGTGTCACGGAGGAGAGGCCTCCGCATTGGCTCCGTGACACGTTGGCCTTGCCCAGGCCCAAGTATATAAAGCCCCACTTCGGTTTTTAATGATCAAAACACTTATTAATTTCCAGAAAACAGAGAGCAAACGCAGGAGAAGGAAAAGGAACGAAGAAATAATATAATTTTCGTCCGATTACGCTGCTAAACATTGTCCAAACTCAAATTAACTCCAGATACTGAAGTATTTAGCAGCAGAGAGCATTCCTACGGATTCAGTTTCGTGAAATACGGCCGACGAATCGTCGATCCACCAAGCTAAGGTAAGCGGAATTGCTCTAAATTAGTGTCTATGTGTTCCTAGCTGTGAAGTGAATATTTCTCCCTTCTGGACCTCTAAAAAATAGCGAGTTTCCGGCTGTCTTTCGATAAGCCTAAGTTTAGGCTATAAACTATATCGAAAGTGACGTTGCCTTTTAAAATAAAGTTGTATTTAGTATTAACTGACATACTTATGAATGCAGTTGGGAGAAAATAGTTGAAGTACCGGCCGAGTCTCGTCCGACAGACGAATAATTCAAGGATAAGGTATGTAAAGCTAGTTTCCTTGGCAAGTTAAGTAATCTCGATACAGTACAGTAATTCAAGGCCAGCAGAATGTTCAGAGGTCATGTGTTATGTTTACTACGAATGTTGGTACGATATTAGAAGCATCGAGTTATAACTTGCGTGTAACTTGCCAGCATGATATAGACTCTAATATAAGTACTAGGAATTCCACAGTATGCTTAGTATGCGATGTGACACAGAATGTTAGGATATCATTGTATTCAGTTGAAACCCAGTAAAGCGATGTAAAATCGATAAGACATCTCAGAAATAGAATGATAAGTTAAAATGAGGTTAGCAAGCATATTAGAAATGGCAAATCATGTCACTATAGAAACTCAGTATACAGCATGGTTTTCAGCAGAAACACTATATCCTGTTCAGTATTAGCCCCAGAACAATCTGGCAGGAGACTATATTCATACATATATATATTTACCAGCCTCAGCATGTATTAAATACGTACATATTACTATTACTAGTTCAGCATGTAATATATACAATATTTTACCACTATTAGCCTCAGCATGTGAGATATGCAGACAGTATTACTAGTTGAGACCGTTGTATTGTTTGGGGTTGGACTACCTAGCATCCATACCACCCCAAGGTTAATAGCTGTATCGACTCGTCCGCCAAAGGACGAGGATACGTCGCTCTATGGAGTGGCATGCCGTCCCACAGGGGACGAAGATGGGATGCCAGTTTTCCCCATATTGTGCCTTGGTCGGCTTTTACATACCCCTGTCGAGCGGATACGCCCGGGTGTTGATTCAGGAGTCCTTCAGACTCAGATGCAGTTATAGTCAGGGGCTCAGCGAGCCCAAGTGAATACCCAGGGGATCGGCAGGACGCTTACAAGTTTATAGGAGATGGGATGACCGGGGTAGGGGTGTAGATTCCATGCTGGTTGTACCTCCCGGCTTATTGGGGTCGGGTAAGGTTTGTGTGTGCTATGTTATGTTATGCCATGCTACGTTAGATACAAGTAGATCAGTAGTAGAGTGATACGTCTCCAGGTATGACTCATATCCCTTCCAGTGTAAATAAGAGAAGGTATGACTTACATTATTAGACAGTTAATCTAATTCTCCCTACTTCAGTTTCATCAGTTACATTGTTGTTTTAAGATTTTGTTTTCAGTTATTGCTTTACATACTCAATACCAGCGATACTGACGCCCGGTGGGGCGCTGCATTACTTGCCTGTAGGTACTCATAGACGAGCTGGCGATACCATGTGATTCCTGTCAGCGATCGAGTATTCAGCTACTGTTATCCGGAGACTGAATTCCAGAGGTGTATTTCATTTCCTTTTGTTATATAGTACGGGTAGGTCGAGGCCCTGTCCCGATCATTTCTATTGCTATTCCTAGAGGCTTGCAGTCTGTATATATTTCCCTATGATCAGATGAGCCGGTCGTGTGAGGCCGTGCAGTTGTTTAGTTGTTAGTACTTATGTTTCTTTCATGTTGGCCGTGTGGGGCCATAGCTTGACAGTAGTGGTGACCTTGCCGGTCACATAGCTTCCTAATATTCTATGATTAAGTTACAGATAACTAGACAGCATGGTGGCCTTGTCGGCCCGCATAGGTTTCCCTATATTGACATGTTTCTGGTCAGCTGTTAGTACAGGTACAGGAGGCTATAGGCCAATGGGCCGGGGGCTGTGTTTACAGCCGTTATATAGCCCTTTGTTTCCAGAAATGTGAGTTAGAGCCAGCCAGGCACCAGATGTGCCCAGGCTTAGCAGTCCAGCAGTTCAGGTCCTAGTAGGGCACCAGGTGCCAGTCATACCCCCCAAGGCGGGGTGTGACAATTTTCCCCTTTTTGATCATATGAACTCATAAAATTTCACGCAGGGGCATAAAAACACAATTTCGCTCTCTCTCCCAAAAGAATTCACATGCATCATGTCATGACTCATAAGCTTGCCTTTAGTGTATTACTCCACTAATATAAAGAAGTGTGATGTAGGATCACGTAGGACTTTAACGGGTTGTAATGTAAGCTACGGAACTAGTAAATATTGGGCTAGCCAATAATAGCCACTAGTATCCTTAAGCGCCTTTTCAATACATCCCATCAATCTCATGGGCATTGTTTCTTTCTTCATCCTACCATTCTTGAAGTTTTTCTTTAGTTTGGCCCATCTTATTGAGCACACTTGACATAACAACAAAGATTATTCATGCACCTTCATTACACTTTGTTTATAAAGAGTGTACCTTCAACCTTTTCTTTTCTTCCATCACTCTGCTTTTCTTTTCTTTTCACCATTCTCACTCTTTGACACTTTGGGAAAATGATTTTCTCTTCTTAAGCGCTTAAGAGTTTTGGATCAAATTTGCGGCTAATGAAAAGAAGGGATTAAGCTCGGTTTATACTTTTTGACACAAGAAAGAATTAATAGGCTAAAGGCTCAACGGGCTGACTAGGGTACACAATCAAGGTGGTATAATGATGAAAAATAGAAACTTTCGGTTAAAAACAAAGAAATGCCTACATCCTCTCCTACAATAGACCTCCTTCATTTCGTTTTGTACACACACCAGGCAAGTTCTAGACACTTCACAATGGCATGGAATAACAAAACCTCACGTCACACTTATTGCACATGCTCAATTCAAGATGTATTCACAGACTCTCCAATCAGCTAATTACAGGTATTCAAGATTAAGCCTCCATCACACTGAATCGACTCTATGGCCTAAGTACCTCAACATATTTACAAAGTTGCATGCTTTCATATGAATCACATTTGCATTTTAAATATCATGTACAACACGCAACCAGAATTCCGCAACCATAAAGTAACTACCAGTTTTGGGATGCAACCCACAAAAGAAAAACAACTGAAAAATAAATGAAAAATCTACTCCTAACGACTACATTTCCCTTAAGACAGTCGTCATCCATCTATCATAGGGAATGGTCACTAACTATGTCTTCGGTTCAATGGGACCATTCTCGGTAAAAGAATCAAAAACAAACGCCGAGAAACCCAAGAATTAAAAAAAATTTAAAAATATCGATCATTTCGATAAACCAAAATATGTACCAAATCAGCTAGCAACATTCAACATTCAGCAACACACAACAGTTTCACATATAATTACAATACAGAATAACAATTAACACTCACAAATCACAGGGTCAGAATATTTTGTTCACAGCACAACAACAGATTAGGACATACAAAACAGCACAACCAGCACCTAACTACTCCAACCCCACACTTATCCCGAACACTGTCCCCAGTGTTCACAGAAATTAAAATAGCACAAAAAATTGGGTGGTGGAACTCCCTGATCAATCAAAGTACTCCACTTCTTCATCAGGTGTTGCTGCTTCGTCTCCCATGTCTGAATCACCCCCATCATCATCATCGGACTCCACATCGGAGTCCTCCTGACATGTCTCCTCATCTGTGGGGACATCATCATCCGTGGACTCTACAAATGCTGGCCCCACTCTGCATAGAGCCCTAGCGTTTTCTCCAAAAGGGTAGTCTAGCTCGAGCTATCATAGCTCCTCCTCTGTTGCCGGCCTCCCGCCTCTCCTCAGCTGGAGCATCTGCATCCCATACATGTGAGCCATATACTGATCATCACAAGCATGTCACTCGCCTAATGTAAGAACAGGCCCGTGGGTGGTGTCGGGAGCCTTAGTTTTGGTGACATCTAAGGCCCGCCGCTCCATCTACGGGATGTAGTCAAGGGCCTCTTCCTCAACATCTAGGCCCCTTAGGAATGTGGTGAGTAGTCCACCAAATTCGTATTTGTGCCCCTGATGCAACTGGGCTCTCTTCATGGCGGAGATAATCACGGCCCCCACGTTGATCTCCGGCCCTTTCATCAGGGCATACACGATCCCGGGTTACATCTGTCATATGTACCCCCGGGATTAGGCAGGAACAGACGATCTTAAGCCATATCCTGGCTTCCCTGTTCATCTATGAATAGGGCAAAGTCTGATGGTAGCCCCTCTCCTTGTGTCTGCTCCATCTAGCTGTCGATCGGGTTCCACACAAGGTGCGTCTGATGTCCGCATATGGTGGAGTGATGTTTAGCTGTCGAAGCACATGGGCGTCTGTGTCCCGCGCCCCTATGATAGCATTGAGGTGGTGGGGCTCAAAGGTGACTATTTGCCCTCTGATTTTGATGGTGTGACTTCTGAGACTCGGGTTCCAATTGGCATAGAATTCCTGAATCAGGTGCAAGTTGCATTCCTTGGGCTCTTCAAAGATGAAATTGAGCCCAGCTGCCTCGATCCTGTGGACAATCCTAGGGAACTCCTGTGCCAACGGTTCCCGAGCTATGTGTTCTTCGGGGAAGTACTTTCTCTCCTTGTGCTTGGCATACCACTTCTTCCCCTCTTCTATCACCCACCTGGTTCCGTATTGGCGGCGTTGGCCGCGTGGAATCGCTGGTGCTGCTGGGAATGTAATAGCTAGTAATATTATTTGTTTTTATTCCTATGTCGTTGCTTGTAATTTTTTTCATTTTCTTTCTTGGCTTTTGTTTTTGGTGTTTTCCTTGAGAATAGTCCCTTTGAACCAAGTAGATTTATTTATTTATTTTAGTCAAAGTTAGATATTGTTCCCTATGATGGATGGATAATGACCGTCTTAAGGGAAATTAGTCATGCTTAGGAAATAAAGCCACTGCTAGTGAGCTAGAGTACTCCACTTGGTTAAATGCTAGACTTCATGAGACATTCATTCGAAAAAGCAAATAGCAATGAGAATAATGGTAGGATCATATAAGGCCTTTGTGTTTAACTCTAAACTGTAAAATTGTAGGCTTAATTGTGCTTGTCACTCAATGTGGATGTAATAGTATGAACCATTGTGCAATGAGTGGTGAGACCTTTCTATATTTCTTGCTAACTAGCATCTAGAATTTTCATTGTGTGTACAAATAACAGAAATTGGCATTAAACTTGTCGGATATGATTAAGGCATTTCCTTGTGAAACTAAATTTCTTTCCAGTATCACTCATTGTGCCTTACCCTGATGTTATCCCTAGTGAACCCCATTTGAGCTTTTAAGCATATTCTATAGAACAACCGCACTTATTAGCCTTATCATGTTTGTTAAATTGGTCTCAATGTTAATTTGATCCAAATAGGCCCTATTGCACTTTATTGAGACAGTATGTCAAAAAAATGATCAAAGGAAAAGGTAAATAGCAAGGTGGGAAAAGGGTTGGCTTAAAGGCTCAAATGGGGTTCACTATGAAAAACATCAAGGTAAGGCACAATGAATGATACAGGAAAGAAATTTAGGTTCACAAAGAAATTCCTTAATCATATTCGATAAGTTTAATGCCAATTTCTGTTTTTCATACATACAAGGAAAATTCTAAATTCAAGCTAGCAAGAAAGATATCAAGTTCTCACCACTCATGGCACCATGGTTCCAACTTGGTTAGCCTAGACGTCTTTTACTGTTACATCCACATTGAGTGACAAGCACAATTAAGCCTATGATTTTACAGTTTAGAGTTAAACCCCAAGGCCTTATATGATCCAACCATTATTCTCATTGCTATTTCTTTTCTGAATGAATGTCTCATGAAGTCTAGCATTTAACCAAGTGGAGTACTCTAGCTTACTAGTGATGGTTTATTTCCTAAGCATGATTAATATCCCTTAAAATGGTCGTCATCCATCCATCATAGGTAACAGTCCCTAACTATGACCAAAAAAATAAATAAATCTACTTGGATCAAAGGGAGCAGAAAAAGAACTAAAAACAAAAGTCGAGAAACCCAAAAATGAAAAATAATTACAAGCAACAACATAGGAATAGTAATAGATAATATTACTAGCTATTACATGCTAAGTAACCAGTCTTGTTCTTAACTACAAATTACATGCCACACATTGTTTCTTTGTTACCATCCATTCCAAACCACAATTTTCAGAGAATTACATAGACAAGAAAATAAAATAAAATGAACACCCCATACATAAAATGAGCGTTGTCCCTAGTGCTTGCAATAAAACAATGTAAAAATAAAGTTAGGGTGGTAAAGACTGATGAATTGGTAATTAACCAAGTCATTAAGCTTTTCAACATGAGCTTTTGCTTGATTTTCAAGACATTTAGAAAGATTTTATGCCCTTTCTTTTTTGTTTTTGCAGGTATTCA
Organism: Datura wrightii; assembly: GCA_035772735.1. Lineage (NCBI taxonomy): Eukaryota > Viridiplantae > Streptophyta > Magnoliopsida > Solanales > Solanaceae > Datura > Datura wrightii. The sequence goes on from JASDFA010000018.1 coordinate 156,600,525, forward strand.
ATTTAAATAGAGAAAGTAAGAAATTGAACAAAAAGTATGGTGTTGGAGGAAAATGACCGGCGATTAGCAGGTTGACACCTGCGAAAATGCAGTCCAAATACAAGAGATTACTTCTTTGAAGCTAAATGAACACCGGTAGAACATGAGTCATCACCTGCAAAATGTAGGTGCAAAAATAGGACCACGCATAGACTTTCTATCCCCCAGTTGTGATCGAGCAGTGCCTCGCAGGTGCCTTGCAAGTGAAGCCGTCATTAGAAGAGTAAAATTGTCTAGCACGAGAAAAGAGGAGCAGTTTTACCCTATTTTTGTGCACCATTTGTAAAGAATAGAACACTCTGTTCCAGATATTGAATCGTTTTTGTAATTTTAGGGGGAGAAAAATACAGAGAGAAAGTGAGAATTTTTTTCTTCATCTTCTTCATCTTTCTAAGGTAAAAACCTCCATTGAAGAAAAGGTTGAGCTTAAAGTTTCTTATTAATGATGAATGATAGTAATTCCTTTGTTGGCTTTAGCTTTTGTTCTTCATTAATGAGTAGCTAATCACCTTGCTAGGGGTATGTGCATGATAATGGCTAAAATAGATTGGGTGCTTCTAGTTTAATTTAGAATTAATTAATTAGCATAAATCCATTGTTTTCTCTAAATTATAATTGAAATATCTATAATTGCAAGTATAGATTGTATTTACTTATTCTATTGTTGCTTGAGAAAGAGAAATAGAATATGGGTGAGAAAAGAATGGTGGGTAATCGGGTTTTGATTATGTGGGGTTGGGCTAGAGATAGCCAAAACCCAATTTCATACACCCATTAAAGAATTGAGCCTAGAGATAATTCAATTGTTATCCAAGTTGTAGTGGTTAATGTGTATGAGACCTTGGGGTTTTAGAAAACTTGAGGCAAAAGATATTCAAGTGGTGGAGAAACACAGAGTATTGCCTTGTCCACAACTATTTATGTTTTTAAGTAATGCTGTGATTTGCTAGTTAACCCCAATTCTATAAATGCCCAGTCAATAGCACCCCCTTAGTATTTGCTCATATTGTTACTTCTAAGTTGGTTTCCTTGTTTTATTGTTCGAATTTGAATTCATAGTGTTATCTTACAACCCCAATATTTACTTTTCTAATTTTGATTCAATGATTCTATTTGATTCAATTTGATAGACGACTTTTGTTGCTATCAATCGTCATTCCTTGTGGATTCGACCTGACTCACGAATTGGATAAATTATATTGCAACGACCGTGTACACTTTCTCCTAGTGAGGAGTGCATTTGGATGTCATGAATTTTTGCACCGTTGCCGGGGAATGAGATTTGATAACCTTCAGTTGTTTGTTTATATGAATTAATTAAGCATCTTGTAGGATTTTCATTTGTTGTGAGTTTTGTTGACTGATTAGAGGCATAAAGATGAGTCCTTTTGAAAGGCTAATTCAAAACCTTGAGGTGCTTCTTATGCTGAATCTCTCCAACTATTGGATGAAATATGGAGATGAGAGGATAGAAAAGATGCTATGTTGATAGAGTAATGAAACAAAATGAGTGGTTAGCAAATAGCATGATGGGTTTTCATTCGAGGTACCAACAAGCCACCCAAGTTTATTGGTATCCTCGTGATGAAAATCAAGGTTGGAATTATGAATTTACAGTTGAATCAAGTAGTCAGGGAAGTGATGAATCGTCCTACTCCCGCATTGAAAGAATGCTCGAAGTGTTTCTTGAATGAGTTGTTTCAACTGACTCGAGGATTCAAGAGCTAAAAAGTGATCTCTTACACCTATCTCAAATGGAATCAACGCAAGCATTATAACTCATGAGCCGACTAAGGATGATACTACCTTAACCCCAAGAAATGATGATGAGGAAGATATAGAATAGAGTAGAGGAGTCATTTTTCAAGGAGACATTGGATGGAATTCTCCTAAATATTGATGGTAGAGGAAGTGAAGAGCTAGAAGAGACATGTCTTGCTATAAAAATTCTGGGGTCCTACTCCTTCCATCCAAGGAAGCTTGACCTTGATCTCAAGAATAGAACAACTCCACCGTCACAACCATCAATCTTCTTACCACCAATTTTGAAGCTTAAACCATTACCTGCCCATTTGAGATATGCATATCTTGGGTTGAACGACATATTTCCTGTGATCATCTCAGCTAAGCCAAATAAGAAACAAGTAGAAGCACTTTTGGTAATCTTAAGAAAGAACATCCGAGAAATAGGGTGGACTATAGATGATATCATGGTATACCCTCGGGTATTTTCAGTCACAAGATCAACCTTCAAGAAGATTGTAGCCCTTCTGTTGAGCATCAGAGGCACTTGAACCCACTAATGTAAGAAGTATTCAAGAAAGAGATCATCAAATGGTTATATGCAGGAGTTGTATACCCAATAGCTTATAGCAGTTGGGTGGGCCCAGTCCAATGTGTGCCCAAGAAAGGGGGAATCACTGTGGTGCCAAATGAGAAAGATGTGTTGATAGCAACACGCCCATTCCTGTATGGAGGGTGTGTACGTACTGCCACAGAACAAGAAGGATCATCTGCCAGTCACATTCATTGATCAAATGCTAGATCGATTTGCTGGGAAAGAGTATTACTGTTTCTTGGATGGATACTCGGGATACAATCAGATTTTTATTGCCCCAGAGGATCAGCAAAAAACCACCTTTACATGTCCATACAAAACTTTTGCATTTAAGAGGATGCCCTTCGGACTTTGCAATGTCCCAGCTATGTTCTAGAGGTGCATGATGTCAATGTTTTCAGACATTATGGAGGATACCATGGAAGTATTCATGAATGACTTCTCTATTGTGAGAAATTCATTTGAGGACTGCTTGGTCCATCAGGATGAAGTGTTGAAGAGATGCGAAGAAACGAACCTGGTGCTTAATTGGGAGAAGTGCCATTTCATAGTGAAGGAGGGTATTATGCTCGGGCACAAAATTTCTGAGAAAGAGATAAAATTAGACCAAGCCAAAATTGATATCATAGCTCATCTACCTCCTCCAAAGACTGTGAAGGGCATTTGGAGCTTTTTGGGACATGCGGGCTTTTATGGCCACTTTATCAAAGACTTTTCCAAGGTAGCTCATCCCTTATTTCGGTTGTTGGAAAAGGATGCAAAATTCCACTTTAATGAGGCATGCATGAGGGATTTCATTGAGTTGAAAGAGAAGCTTATATCAACTCCCATCATCACCGCATCAAATTGGTCAAAGTTTTTCGAATTGATATGTGATGCCAGTGGTGTGGGGTTCCTTGGACAAAGGAAGGAAAAGATTTTTCACCCCATCTACTATGCCAGCAAAGCCCTGAATGATGCGCTAGCAAATTACACAGTGATAGAATAAGAGTTGCTCACAGTAGTGTTTGCGTTTGAAAACTTCCAAGCATACTCATTAGGGGCTAAGGTAGTAGCGCGCACAGACCATGTTGTACTCAGATATTTGATGACTAAAAAAATTATATACCAAGGCTCATTAGGTGGGTACTCTTGCTCCAAGAATTTGACTTTGAAGTTAAGGACAATAGAGGATGCAAGATTCTGGTGGCTGACCATCTTTCTCGTTTAGAAATAGATGGTAAGTCAGGTAGAAATAAAGAGATTTATGACGCTTTCCCTATGAGCACATTCTGGAAGTAATATAAAACACAATAGCAATAATGTAACTGAAATGAGATACAACAACGAGATTCATCTATTCATATCAACATAACCACATTATAAGGACATACATCATTATAATATCAACTGATGCCCAAAAGTAATAATCGGAAATAATATAGAGGTACGATACCGTGACTGATATCAAGAACGTCCCTAACTATCAAAGAGAAACATTCTGGCTAGGGAGAATCCCTGACTGTCAAAGGGAGAGATTCTTTGATATAAAGAGTCACTGACTGGTCGAGGATGTTATTCCCGACCGACTAAGGAGAAACATGCATGGTTAGTAGCTAAGGATGTGAGTCCCGACTAACTAGGGAAATACTCTTACTAAAGAGAATCCCGACTGACTAAGGAAACATTCTTGATAACGAGAATCCCGACTGACTATCACTAATCTAAATTTCAACAGCTAATCAGAGACAAGGATATTTATTGGTTTTCATCATACAACATTCTTTTCGACAGGATTGGGGCTACTTTCTAATAACAACAAGCCCAACAGTTGCAATATCATTCACATCATCATGTAGCATAACGTCATGAATGATTAATAGATTCCACTCATACTTTATCAAAGATGCATGGCTTCATTTATTTCAAAACATACCACAAGCTATCATTTATAAAAACTTGGGAGCCTTCACTTCAAACAATGTGGTAAGCTTATTTCGGAAAAATCATCATTTAGAATCGACATGTGGGCATTATCCAAGGCTTTATCACACTTGCATCTAATCAATTCATTTTGAAAGCAATGACATAATCATGGGTAGTTTTAGGAACATGCATTTCATCATCAATCTCATCATCATCTCACATTTATCATGAATCACTTCTTTTACGAACTTTTCATCCATGAGCATTTTAGGTTCCATGATTTGAAAAACAATTTTAGTAAGAAAAAACAATTTAGAATCTGCCCAAGCTTCATAATCCACCATTATAAATGTAATCTAATCATACCCAATCAATTCAATTAAAAACATAGGGATAATACATAATTTGCTTTCAATTGATCAAGCCCACAAACTCCAAATCATCCCAACATAATCATTAATGACATAATCAGGTTATTAGGAACAATCATACAATTTTCACCCAATTTAAGCATGGACATGAGTTACTACAATAATTAAGTGAACAATAACCAAATCCCATTCAATACTCAACCCAATTTATGAAGAACACTCCACACCCATGCCTTTCTATCATCTAATCCACCATTCAAGACAACCCATTAATTTATATCCCAATTAAATTCATAACAGTAGATTTTTGGCAATTAGAAAGATGTAGAAGAAATTACCCATCACACAAACCCTAAATCATACTTTTCTAGATTAATTGAAAATGGATGTTTAATAAAGCATTTTTGTGGCACAAGGATGAAAGGATATCCTTGTTGGAGACCTGCATACCTGGTGAAGACACCCTGCTCGAAATTTCTCCTTGAAGCTTTTATGAACACCTTCGTGAAACCCTTGAACTTGAGAGAGGGAAGGAAGATAGGTTTGAGAAAGTATTTTGAGAGAATGGGAGATTAGGCTTAGGAAAACACTTAAAATCATGCAAGGTAGTACCCAAAATGATGTAGTTTAGACGTTAAAAGCGTAGGAGTTTATGAAAATGCCCCTGGAGAAAACTGAAAAAACTGCCCAAACTGAAGCCATGAATCACGTGATGAGTCTTCGTCCAATCCCACACTTGTCATCTCGCCCATTAGGTACACTGGAAATTCACATAGTTTTACTCATTCTTCAACCATGACCAACGTAACGAATCGTCACCAGCTCCAACGACTCGTTATATCCATTCTTCAAGTACACTGGAATTTCTTTAAAGTCATAGCTTCTCCCCTCTAACAACTGACTTGATGAGTCGTTATCATACCTAACAACTCGTCACCTCCTTCCGTCAACCATACTGTTAAGACTTAACCTAGGGATCTTATCCTCTACCCAACGGCCCACCTAACAAGTCATTGACTGGCAAGATGACTCGTCAGGTTGTCCGTGGCCATTGGGCTTGCATTCCCTTCTTACAGTTCCTCACGGGTCAGACCACGATCCGTTAGGTCTCCTAACGAGTCATTATCTGACTCATTCGGAGGCAAGTTTCTGCTAATTTTTCTGCTGAGCTTCATCTAACTACAGGGTCTGATCTCAAGTACTTCTGGGGTGTTACAATATCTCCCCCTTGGGAACATTCGTCCTCGAATTTTGGCTGAACATACTGAAAAGATAGACACAAAATTAAAATTCCAAAATCAATCATAGCTAACACCAACTAAGTATACGACTCCGGAATAACCTTATACACCAAAACCGAATACCCACATCGAACATGCATACCATGGCACAGGAGAAACTGAAGGATATGAAATCAACATAGAACTAGACAGAACACCGAAAAGAATTTTTTTGCACTAAACTGATATGGAATAAACCTTCGTTCTCAAATCGCTTCTCAATACTAAGCTAGGATTCACATATCTAATCTAGCTGAGGATAAGGAATTCATGAGCATGAGTTATTCCGACATCTAAAACTGAGCACATACATGAGATCATCTAACTCTACTGAGTTAATAAACAACTTATAAAGACTGAGTTTGAGTTAACTACATTGGGAAAACATGAGTTAACATATATAACTAATTCATGACACGAAAATGAGCAATAAGGAGTCATCGGGCAAGACTGGCATCACTATTTGAGGCGGTTACCTGTAAACCTCAGAAATCTGCACATAAGGTTAGACATAACTTAACTTTAACCACAATACAAGGGGTTATCTGAACCTGAAGAGACCGGCATACCGCAAATGCTGAGGCTGGAACTCCCTTACGAGCATTCTCAACGTCCGACTTACGTCACATACTCACTATCTCCCCCTTAGCTTAATTTCATCATTCTAAGGTTCCCGAATCTTCCTTCAAATTAGGCTGAATTACTAATTCTTAACTCCTCTTTCACTGCTAACCTTCACTGCAAACCTTACATTAACAGCTACTCACATTACACATCGACAATCTCTTTCCACAATCACAACAGGGTTTCTTATTCGATACTGGGCTGACATGGTATAAGGGGTAATACAAGATTCACAACATACCTGTGGCCACTACTGGTGCCTTGCCCTTATCTTGATGTGCTGCTACAGCATAGGAGTGATTTTGGCGATGCCCGCCACCTGGATTAGAGGATGCACCTTGCTGAAACTGGCGGGATATCGGAGCTGCTGAAGAGGTGGTAGAGAATCTTCTCTCACCTCGCTTAGCCACTGCACAATCTCGGCACATATGGCCCACCTTGCCACACCAAAAACAAACATCTGAGCTAGCCATGCATTCTCCTAAGTGGTCCTTTCCGCAGCTCATACACAATGGGTATGTAATCATCCTCACCCTGGGCTGATACAGAACACCGGCTGTCGGAGGTGCTAGGGCTGATGATTTCTACTGGTAACGTGAGCAATATCCACCACTCGACCTCTATTGGGAGAACTCTAGATCTTCGGTCCTAGCCCTTTTTTCCCCTCTCTCTTTCTCTTTCACTTTTTCTGCTTCCATCTACAAAGCAAATATCACCAAGCATGGGAAGTCTATGTCCCTGTGCAACATAGCAGTCCTGCATTCCTTGACCAAGGAGTCTGACACTCCGTTCACAAACTTGCTCACTCGAGCACGCTGTTCGACTACCATCTCCGTGGATAGCTGAGTAAACTCCAACGCATACTCCTGAATAGTCATGTCATTCTGTTTCAAATTAATGAACTCCGCCACCTTTGCCTCCATAAACTCCCGAGTGAAAAAACTATCCAAGAATGCTATCATAAATTCATCCCAACCTACGGGACCTGCTCCAACTCCCCGACTGTCTCTCCACTGACAATACCATATGTAAGCAACTCCCTTTAACTGGTAGGAGGCTAAGTCTGCACTCTCATTTCCTGTCACTCCCATGATATGAGTAATCTTTTGAATCTCTTCCAAGAACTCATATGGGTCCTCATCCACTTTTGACCCCAAGAATTCGAGTGGGTTCATCTAAAGAAAATCTATTATCCTTATCGCCGCTTCATTTCCATTCTGAGGAGCACGGGCCACTGCCTGCTGGTTAATCTGAGCAGTCAGGGCCTGCACCAACATGTGAAAGGCCGCTCGAAACTAGGCATGAGTAACATGATCATCCATTGGGTCTGCCTAGGCTGGTGGTACCTGTTGGCGGACGTTACCATGTATCCTTCCATTCGCTCATCTAGGAGGTATTATCTGCAAGCGCGTAAAGCACGAGTCAAGGGAAGGAACTATTTAGAACCTCGTGCTCTATGCATGATAAGGATCATGAAGAAAAGGGAACATTCCTAAAACATCTCATAGTCGCGTCATCATAAATGTGGCGCGCTTCACACCCGTGAAGAAGACTCTACATAATTCGTCTTTAAGACATCCTGGGACACTCTAAACCTTTGCTCTGATACTAAGTTTTTCACACCCGAGTTCACACCCTAGTCGTAACATAGGACAAGGAACCCTGAAAGGCTCCAAGTCAACGTATGGCATAATCATAGCATAACACTTAACATAAGAGATGGCTAACAACATGAATAAGCAGAAGCTAATAACAAAAATCTAATATAAACCATAAGAACAATTTAACAACACTTAGATAGAGCGTTGAATCTGTCTAGACAAATCTAAAAGCCTTCTACTAAAACTGACGAGTTGTTGGGACAAGCCCCCAGCTAACTCTTAAATTCTGAAAACTTAAACACAAAAAAATATATGAACATAATCATGTCCTCGGAAGATGAAGACTCACCACTAGTAGCTGAGGGCGGAACATATCTAACCACGAGGCTGAGTCTGGAAACCTGAATCTATATCATGAAATGATATAGCACAAAAAGCGTGTGGTCAGTACTTAGAATGTACTGAGTATGCGGGAAGCGTAATCAACTAACTCATAAATATGTACCAGAAGGAAGTAATATAAAACACAATAGTAATAATGTAACTGAAATGAGATACGAAAACCTTATATGAGATTCACATATTCATATCAACATAACCACATTATAAGGACATACATCATTATAAGATCAACTGATGCGCAAACTTAATAATCGGAAATAATACAAAGGTATGATATTGTGACTGATATCAAGAGGGTCCTTGACTATCCAGGGGGTGGAAGCCCATGACTGTCAAAGGGAGCGTCCCTAACTATCAAAGGGAAACATGCTCACTAGGGAGAATCCCTGACTGTCAAAGGTAGAAAGATGCTCTGGTATAGAGAGTCATTGGCTTGTTAGGGATGTTAGTCCCGACCGACTAAGGAGAAACATGCATAGCTAGTAGCTAGGGATGTGAGTCCCGACTAACTAGGGAAGTACTCTTACTAACTATAATCACGACTGACTATGAAGACATTCTTGCTAACGAGAATCCCGACTGACTATCGCTAATCTAAATTGCAATAGCTAATCAGAGACAAGGACATTTACTGGTTTTCATCATACAATATTCTTTTCAACAGGATTGGGGCTACTTTCTAATAATAATAAGCCCAACAGTTGCAATATCATTCACATCATCATGTAGCATAAGGTCATGCATGATTAATAGATCCCACTCATACTTTATCAAATATGCATGGCTTCATTTATTTCAAAACATACCACAAGCTATCATTATAAAAACTTGGGAGACTTCGCTCCAAACAATGTGGTAAGCTTATTTAGGAAAAACCATCATTTAGAACTGACATGTGGGCATTGTCCAAAGCTTTGTCACACCTGGATCTAATCAATTCATTTTGAAAGCAATGACATAACCATGGGTAGTTTTAGGAACATGTATTTCATCATCAACCTCATCATCATCTCACTTTTATCATGTATCACTTCTTTTATGAACTTTTCATCCATGGGAGTTTTAGATTCCAAGATTTGAAAAACAATTTTAGTAAGGAAAAACAATTTAGAATCTGCCCAAGCTTTATAATCCACCAATATAAATACAATCTAGTCATACCCAGCTAATTCAATCAAAAACATGGTGATAATACATAATTTTCTTTCAATTTCTCAAGCCCACAAACTCCAAGTTGTCCCAACATAATCATTAATGACATAATCGGGTTATTAGAAACAATCATACAATTTTCACCCAATTTAAGCATGGAAATGAGTTACTACAATAATTAAGTGAACAATAACCAAATCCCATTCAATACTCAACCCAATTTATGAAGAACATTCCACACTCATGCCTTTGCATCATCTAATCCACCATTCAAGACAACCCATTAATTTATATCCCAATTAAATGCATAACTGTGGTAGATTTTTGGCAATTAGAAAGATGTAGAAGAAATTACCCATCACATAAACCCTAAATCATACTTTTCTAGATTAATTGAAAATAGATGTTTAATAAAGCATTTTTGTGGCACAAGGATGAAAGGATATCCTTGTTGGAGACCGGCATACCTAGTAGAAAACACCCTGCTCGAAATTTCTCCTTGAAGCTTTGATGAACACCTTGGTGAAACCCTTAAACTTGAGAGAGGGAAGGAAGAAAGGTTTGAGAAAGTATTTTGAGAGAATGAGAGATTAGGCTTAGGAAAACCCTTAAAATGTGCAAGGTAGTACCCAAAATGACGTAGTTTAGAATTTAAAAGCATAGGAGTTTACAAAAATGCCCCTGGAGAAAACTGGAAAAACTGCCCGAACTGAAGCCACGACTCACATGACGAGTCTTCGTCCAATTCCATGACTCGTCATCTCGCCCGTTAAGTACACTGGAAATTCACACAGTTTTACTCATTCTTCAAACCACAACCAACGTAACGAATCGTCACTAGCTCCAATGAGTCGTTACATTCATTTTTCCAGTACACTGGAATTTCTTTAAAGCCATAGCTTCTACCCTCTAACGACTGACTTGACGAGTCGTTATCATACCTAACAACTCGTCACCTCCTTCCGTCAACCATACTGTTAAGACTTAACCCAGGGATCTTATCCTCTACCCAATGACCCACCTAACGAGTCGTTGCCAGGCAAGACGACTCATCAAGTCGTCCTTGGCTACTGGGCTTGCCATCCCTTCATACAATTCCTCAAGGGTCAGACCACGATCCGTTAGGTCTCCTAACGAGTCGTTTTCTGACTCGTTCTGAGGCAAGTTTCTGCTGATTTTTCTGTTGAGCTTCATCTAACTCTGGAGTTTGATCTCAAGGAATTCTGAGTGATACAATGGTTCTCACTTTTATAATCGATTGTTCAGCGCATTGCCAGCAAAGTATGGTGTAAAGAACAAAATTGCTACCCCTTATCATTCTTAGACTAGTGGCCAAGCAGAGGTGTCCAACTGGGAGATTAAGTCCATCTTGACGAAAATAGTCAATGCCAATAGAACATATTGGACAATGAAGCTAGATGATGCCCTTTGGGCTTACTTGACTGCATATAAAACGCCAATTGGAATGTCACCACACCAACTTGTCTTTGGCATAGCTTTCCACTTACTACTGGAATTAGAACATAAGGCCATGTGGGCCTTGAAGAGTTTGAACCTTGATTAGGGGAAAGTTGTTCATGGGCAAGAAGAGAATCTTAATGAAATGGACGAATGCAGGATGAGGGCTTATGAAAATGTTGCCATATACAAGGCCCGAATGAAGCACTACCATGATCAGAAAATTTGGCACACGGAATTTTGTCCAGGATATCAGGTGCTATTATTCAACTCTAGGTTGTGGTTGTTTCTTGAAAATCTTAAATCTAAGTGGTCAGGTCCCTTTAAAGTGTCCCAAGTTTTTGAAAGTCGAGCAGTTGAGCTCAAAGGGGATGATGGGCTAAGGTTTAAAGTGAATGGACAACGAGTTAAAAGTACTTGGGTGTGTCGAAAGAAATAAACATGGTTGAGGTCGCATACTTGTATGCGCCATAGCAGAAAGAGCACCTTCATCGAGTCACGACGTTAAATAAGGCGCTTCTTGGGAGTCAACCCAGGTGTTTTTATTTTTGGTGTTTTGATATTTCTTGTTGTTTTCATTTTATAGGTTGATTGGACGAGGAACCAAGTGAACGAAAAATAGAGCAAGCACTGCGCAAGACCTACTGTTGTGCCCGCAAGTGTACGGGTCGTACAAGTAATATAGTGGCCCTTTTTAAGAGCCGGATGTCGAACCCACTGGGACTGGACCAAGTCAGCTCATTATCAAGTTCAAGTGTGATATTAAATGCCGCAAGTGTTGATTATAGACTTTTTCGAGAAATTTCATTAAGTCTAGATGTGGTCAACGAAATTATTCTGAATTCATTCAAGGAGCAACTAGAGTTAAAGCCGGATAATCATGCGATACTATGATTTGCAATCGTTTAAGTATGAAACTATCAATTGTCGTCTCCCATAATTAGAATTGCATGTTTATGGTCTTTCGAACCTCTAAACACGACAAACTAGCCTCACTACTACATTGTTGAGCGAGGATGTTATTTCTAGTTCGTGGGCAATTCACTACGTGGATGTGGTTTATGGGGTTATGCCATTGATTTGGGTACTTCCTGATCTTGGGCAGATTTATATGCCCAAGTGATACTCAAACGTATCATTTTCGCCTTGTTTATCTAGCAATGTGTATACATTTTCATGTAATTGGTAATAGAATGTGAATTTATACTAACCAACATGATTAGCATTGTTTTGTAGGTAAAATGTGATTTTGAGGAGCTAAAATGCATGTTGGAACAATATCGGAGTTGGACTTGGATTCGAGCACGAAAAAGGCATTGGACTGCACCAACTAAAGGGGCTCCGCGATGGAGCCGTGTCACGCTACCATCACGGAGGCACTCTGCCTAGAGGGTGAATAATTATTCAAATTCCAGTGGAGCCTCGCGACAGCTCCGTGGCACGGTGGCAAGCCTCCGTGTTGCATGCCGTGCCACGTTGAAGCTTTTTTCCCATACCCCAAATTTCCAGTGAGGGTCCGCGTCCACGCCGTGTCACGGAGGCAGTGCTCCGCGATGCACTCCGTGACACGTTGCTTGTTATTCCGGGAAAAATTCCCATTAGTATAAATAGAACACTTAGGCTTATTTTTCATAATTCATACTTGGTGGAGCAAGGACGTGGGTTACAGGCAGTTGAGGGACGAAAAAGCTCAGGGTTTTTCTCTCTTTCTTTCTTCTTTCAATCAATTGTTTGTATGATTAACACTTGTTTTAGGATGATTAATCCACAAATGAGTGGCTAATTCCCTTCCTTGCTGAGGTTATGAACATTTGTGATGAATTTTGATTATTAAATTATATGGTTTTTCATCTTCTTCTTCCATGTTGTTCTATTAATTCTTGTTTCTACTGCATTGGTGTGTGGCCGACATTAATGTATATCTAAAAAGTCCGATTTCACTCGAGAGAGCACGAAATTGGAAAGTTGTGAATTAATAGGGTATTGTTCTTAACTTGATTTGGGAAAATTGGGTTTTGATGTGCTTTCCTGATAGAAATATACTTGAAAGCCGTATTAGTCAATTTAGGAACCGGAATTGTATTGCTAGGTCATGAATTGCATTTGATCACAGAAATGTAGACAGATGGTTTATGATTCTTAAGTGAGATTAAATACGAGAGTTTTAATCTCTTGGCTAATGTTCTTGGCTAGCAACTGGAAGAGAAAGATTAACCAATTTATGATTATAATCAAGTTCATTACATGTTCTTAACCTTGGCATGCTCATAACCATAGTTTAAATTCAAAGTAAATAATTGTTAGTAGTTTTAGTACATAATTTATAAAACAAACTTTTCAATTGTTGGTTACGTTGTTGTCAGCATAATTAGAAGTGAGATAGAATATAGTATACTTAAGCAATTTTTACTTATCCAGAGTCTCCTTGGATCGATACTTGGCTTACTTAAGCCACTTACTACTTGTTTGACCACGTGCAATTGCGTGGCGGTTTTATAACCCAACAAAGCACCGAACACTTCCGTACCTCCAACCATTTAACCAATCATAGCTTCACAACTACTCCTAAAAGTGGTGGAGTACGATTCTAAGTTGGTGTCTTTCTATCTTCCCATTTTATCAACCAAGCAAGGTATTAGTTATATTCCTATCCTAACCACAAATCTTATCAAAAGACAAGAACTTGCTTCCCACATTCTTATTGTTCTTGCGTAGGTTTGCGTTCTCAAGCATTTACCTACGCATAACGTGTGTGTTTTCATGGTGATCAATCATAAAAACAACCATAATTAAGAATGCAAGACAAAACAACAATCAATAGCTTAATTCCAAAACAAATTCGTAAAAACACAATCATAACTCATGGCTTCAACCCTAGAGGAAGGGTTCTAGCCACTCAAGTTCGTAAAATTACAATAAAACATTGTTAAAGTAACATACTTAAAAGAATTGGTAGACGAGAAGATGAACCCTAGGTGAGTTCTCCCACTTCTCCCTTCACTCCTAAGTGATTTTTCAGAATAAAATTGTGACAAAATGTTTTTAGGAGCTAAGGGACCTATTTATAGTAAATGAGAAAAAGCAACTATTTAGCCCGAAGTGGACTGCCTCCGTGACACGGAGTGTATTGCGGAGCACTGCCTCCGTGACACGGAGTGTATTGTGGAGCACTGACTCTGTGATACGAAGGTATCGCGGAAGCCCTCTGGATATCGCCTAATATAAATCCTGGAGGCAGAACACTACCACGATGGCTCCGTGACACGGTGCCTATCACGGCACCCTTCAGTGATTCCTCATTTTGTTCCAACTTTGGTGTATCGCTCCCGATATCATTCCTCCACTTCACCAAATCATAGATTAAGTCCTCAAATGCGTTATTTACCTTCAAAAACAAGGACTAATCATATGGGTTAATACATATTCACATTTACATAAAAACACATGAGAATGTATATAAATAAATAGATAAACAAGGCAAAACTAAGTTATAAAGTATAACTTGGGCATGCTATTTTGCCCACGATCACCTACAAACGCAAATGCTCATGCGTGAGTTGCAATCCATGTGCCGAAGGGGTCCAGAAAGTAGGAAGAAAAAGAATGTTTCTGTGTCTCACCTATTAAACATAGGTGCCAACCCGCGAAACATAGGTGTATCGCATCCCTAAACCGAAATACCTAGGAGAACAAATTGAGAAAATGGAAGGGGACCTGCAAAACGCTGGTGGCGATCCGTGAAGTGAAGCTCACAAGCAGAAACCTGGGCAAAAACATACTCACCATGCTGGGAACTGCATTTCACAGATAACCACTTGCAGACGCAGGTCCATCACATGTTCAGGTATGTAAATTTACTATTTTGTTGAGCGATCCGATGACCTAACCCGACCTATTGTCGACCCAAATATTTAAAATTCCTCCCCATTTCCCAAAACCCACCTTTTCTTCACCTTTTTCCTTTCCCATAATCCCAACTACCACACATTTCACCCTTCCATCTTCCCCCATTAAATTCACATTTTCAACCTACCAATCATTTTCACCCGCTACCATCTATATAAACCCCATTAACTCTTATCATATTCTCCGTCCCTTCTCAATCTCTTCTTTCACTATAACAAAAGCCATTCAAGTTTTTTTGGGTTGGCCTTGGTAAGGAAAAGCACCTTCAAATTCTCAATTTTTCTCACTTGGTATGTATGCTTATCATTCATCACTTTTTAATGATTCTTGGTTATTGTAGCAACAAAGAGTGCATGCTAGCATCTACTTTTCCCATCACCCTTCATATGTTCTTCCCTACTTTTGACTTGATGATTGTTGTAGATATTCTGGGGGAAGTAAAAATTGCAAAATATGGGTGTCGGTACTCATCTTGGTAGATTTGCTATATGAATTTTATGCATTGAAATCGTAGTTTGGGGTGAAGTCTAAGTATCATCGTATGCTTGGAATACACGATTTTTCCAATGATATATAGGTTGACGTCTTTCTTAAGGGAAAATTGTCATTTTTATTCATTGATGCTGCTTGAATTAAGGAAAGCATGACGTGTGAGTCAGTTGAGTAAGTTTCAAAATTGAGTTCTAGAATGTGTTGGATTAGGCAATCAGCATTTCTCGATGATAGGCGTGGTAACATCCATCTTAAGGGAAGGCATTGAGTTGACCCAAATATCTTTGTGGTTGATTAATTGATGAATATTCCGAGGATATATGAGTACCCATTGAATGAACATATGATCATGCTTGTATAAATTTTTGTCCTGTTGGAGTTGTCAAATTAATTTCATCACTGTCGGATGCCTACGAATCACAGGTGGGGAACTATGAAATGCAGGATGTTGCGTAGGTGATTAGATGAAGCTTAAGGCTACTGCTGACAACCGTCTCTACACCTGTGAGCTGTGGATGACCATCGAAATTTGAAGGTCAAACACGGTTGTATCCTAACTTTTCCCTGGGTTCTGTCACAGACCTGTAATACATCGAAGAACCATGGGTTTCTACCTGTGGAACAACGGTGCAGTGCAGGTGCTGCCAGTTGTTGATTTCGCTATTTTATTTTTTTATCATCCATTCTCCTAATTTCTTTTCCTTAGCATAGTATATTTGTCATCTTCAATTTTCATTTATTATAGAATACAAAAAGAGGTTGTTTTGTGGCACTAATGTTGTCTTGCAGAACTATGTCCACCTCTAGGCAACAAGGTAAAGAGAAAGCACCGATGATTGATACCATATCTCAGGGAGTAGAGACCGATGAGGCCAATAGAATAGATCAACTTCGCTCAGGGCTTAAAAAGATGAAGAATTATTATATCAACTTAAAGGAGAAATGGTCCATCAATGCAGAGGCTCGATTGAGGTTGACTCCTTCAAAGATGACTTCCCATGTATTTATGATCAATTCCAAATTTCTGATTGGGAGCCTTTCATAATGCCCTTGAATCCTTACTTTTTGGAGTTGGTAAGGGAATTTTATGACTCTTATAGGGAATGGCAGGACATCTTGAAGCACACAGGATGAGTGGATATGATGTCATGTTTACTGTTCGTGCTAATATAGGTCCAAGAATTCACATCACCCCAGAATAAATCAACTCTATTTATTGGGTTGATGTTGTGCGTCCATGTCGAGACTTCAAAAGGAAACTAGTAGAAAAACATAATTAGTTTGACTAGGTGGCTGAAACATTTGTTGTGGCTCAACAGTAGTGGGAAGTATCGAAAGCATTATTCATGGTCGTGACCTCAAATTTGAAGCATGCATGTGGCTTGATCTGGTTTGCACCCATATCATCCCCTACAAAAATACAACACATGTTTCCATTGAGGTCACAATCCTGGTAACATGCATCATGGATCATAGATACATCAATGTGGGAGAGATCATCACAGAGCAATTCAAAAGGAGGGCAAGGCAAAAGGCAACCTCTATGCGATACCTTATTCCCACCAGTCTGCTTTGCCTTTGGGTCAACTGTCCTTTATTCAAGCCAATAGACAGAATAGTGTGAACTTGTTGGAATGTAATGCCTTGTGTGGTGAGGCTTTTAGCTTAATTTTCATGCATGCATGATTGTCCAGAAGTTGTCCTAAGTGTGACTCAAGGCGAAATCCTAGATATAGCTAAGCTTAGAACATGATTTTAGGCTTTATTTTGATATTCACTTCACCCATATGACCTCCTTTAATGTTCATCTTTGCTAGCCAATGTTGAGTCTTTAACCCTTTTCTTTGAGAACCTCATTACAAGCCTATTACCTTTTTGAAATTTCTCTTTTGGCACCCATCCTCCCTAGTCCTAATTGTGGAAATAAATTTAACAAAATGGGGCTTGATGCCCAAAATTTTGAGAATGATAAGGGATAAAGGAGGAAAAAGCCTAAGTTTGGGGGTTCGCAAAAGAAAATGAAAAATGTATGTGAGCTCCAATGTGAGGTAGCACCAAAGTGTTATGAAATGAATGAATTAAAAGAAAAAGAATGGTTGAAAGGTTCTACCTATTACTTAGATGAGGCTAAAGGTGGAAATAAAGAAGATAAAAGGGTGGCTCTTGAGAAAAATAATTAAAGATGTTGATCAAAGAGATATAAGGTGGGGTAATATCAATAGAAAAATGGAGTATGCTAAAGTGTTCACAAAAGCGCATTAGGAAGGTTCTAGTCACTAGAACTAAAAAGTCCTCCTACCCTTTACCCCTAGCCTTCTTTATGACCCCCAAGTCCTAGTTGATTTTGAGTGTAGCAACTCTACATTAGTGGTGAGTTACACAAAGGGAAAACCTATGGGTCAAGTTGTATGCATGAGAATTTATTTGTGAGAGTGAGTGTAATTGCCTTAATCTATAATCTCTCTTTTGTGTGAATTGCTTGAAAATTAAATAGAATTCTCTCTTGATGTGAGTGGAATCACCTCCTTGGGGAACATGCTTGAATGTGTTCAAAGTAAACGACGTGACTGAGACAAGAGTGTGGTGAGCTTTAAGGGCAAGCTTTGAATGTGAATTTGCAATGACTTGAGATGTTGTGTGAGCGTGTTTTGATAAACCATGCCCCTTGTTTTGAATGAAAGAACCACTTGTGAATCATGACAATTGTATATGGTTACCTCTTAAAGCATTTGCATAAATTGTTGAGTCTTTTCTTTTCCTTGAGTTGGTGTGTGATTTTGGGGTTGTCCTAGCCCAAGTGGTCCCTTATGCAATATCTCATGTGGTATGACATGCTTAATTCAATTGTTCGGCTATAAAGAAATGCCTTTCTTGAGGACAAGCAATGGTTCAAGTTTGGGGGTTTGATGAGTTGGTAATTTACCGACTCATTAAGCTTTTCAACATGAGCTTTTTCTTGATTTTCAAGTCATTTAGGAAGATTTTATGCCCTTTCTCTATGGTTTTGTAGGCATTCAATTTAAATAGAGAAAGTAAGAAATTGAACAAAAAGCATGGAGCTAGAGGAAGAGGACTGGCGATTCGCAGGTTGACACTTGTGAAATGCTAGCTAAATGCAGGAGATCACCGCCTTGAAGCTAAAGGAACACCGGCAGAACACGAGTCAGCACCTGCAAAACACAGGACCACGCCCAAACTTTCTAGCCCCCAGCTATGATCAAGCGACACCTCGCAGATGGGCACTTGTGAAATGCAGGTACCTCACAAGTGAAGCCATCATCAAAAGGGTAAAATCTTCCAGCATAAAAAAAGAGGAGCAGCTTTACCCTATTTTTTTCACCTTTTGTAAAGAATAGAACATTCCATTACAGATATTGAATAGTTTTTTAAATTTTAGGAAGAGAAAAAGATAGAGAGAAGTGAGAGCTTTTTCCTTCATCTTCTTCATCTTTCTAAGGTAGAAATCTCCATTGAAAAACAAATTGAGCTCAATGTTTCTTATTAATGATGAATGATAGTAATTCCTTTATTATCTTTATCCTTTGTTCTTCATCTATGAGTAGCTAAACACCTTGCTAGGGGTGTGTGCATGATAGGGGCTAAAATGGATTGGACATTGCTAGGTTAATCTTAGAATTACTTAATTAGCATAAATCAATTGTTTCCTCTAAATTATAATTGAAATATCTATAATTGCAAGTATAAATTGTGTTTGCTTATTCTATTGTTGCTTGAAAAAGAGGAATAGAATATGGTGAGAAAAAAATGGTGGGTAATTCGGTTTTGATTATGTGGGGTTAGGCTAGAAATAGCCAAAACTCATTTTTATACACCCATTAATGAATTGATGCTAGAGATAGTTCAATTCTTACCCAATTTATAGTGGTTGATGTGTATGGGACCTTGGGGTTTGAGAAAACCCGAGGCAAAAGATACTCAAATGGTTGAGAAACATAGACTATCACCTTATCCATGACTATTTATGTTTTTAAGTAATGTTGTGATTTACTACTTAACCCCAATTTTATAAATGCACTGTCAATAGCACACCCCTAGTATTTTCTCATATTGTTACTTTAAAGTTTGTTGCCTTGTTTTGTTGATCGAATTTGAATTCATAGTGTGATCTTGCAACCCCCAATATTTACTTTCCTAATTTTGATACAATGATGCTAATTAATTCAATATGATAAAAGACTTTTGTTGCTATCAATCTTCATTCCCTGTGGATTCAACCCCGATTCACGAGTTAGGTAAATTATATTGCGATGACGTGTACACTCTCTCCTAATTAAGAGTGGATTTTGACATCATGAAAGACTCCCTGATCAAACAACTGTATCATCCTCCTCATCTGGTGCAACTTCTCACCAAGGTCAGAGTCCTCTGCCTCATTATCATCTGACTCAATGTCTGAGTCCACTCAACGTTACTCCTCGTCCGTTGGCACATCATCATCCAAAGGCTCTTCAAGGGTTGGTTGTATCCGGTACATAGTCATGTGTGGGCATTGAGCGAATACTCAGTGTCAACCTTTTGCAACTCTTCTTCAGTTGTTGCCCTTTCCCCGATACGCGGTTGCAGCATCTGTGGCCCAAACACCTGGCAGCATAAGAATTATCGTGAGCATGTCGCTCAGCTAGTGTGAGTACAAGCCCATATGTAGTGCTCAAAACCTCGGTCAACTCGTGGCCTATAATCCAAAGCTTCCCTCAATTTCATGGCCCCTCAGAAATGTGGTGATTAATCCCCCAAAGTCATGCCTATTTCCCAGGTGCACTCGAGCCTTTTTCCTAGACGACTTGATCATAGAACCAACATTGATCTACATGTTAGTCATTAGTGCATAGTCCAAGAAAACTATATTTCTGGTGACATCTATCACATGCACCCCTGGGATGAGGTAGTTGCATACAATTTTGCGCCAGACCTGTGCTTTTCTGTTCATCTGGTGGATGTATTCATGGACCACAAGAGCCTTTAATGTGTGTTTACTCGGAAGGATCTGAATTCGCATCAAAGGAGATAGCTAGAGCTTCTCAGGTACTATGACATGAGTATTCTTTATCAACTAGGCAAGGACAATGTCGTGTCGGATGCTCTTAGTAGGATATCCATGGAGAATGTGTCCCATATTAATGATAGGAGGAAAGAGTTGGTAAAGGATGTCCATAGGCTTGCTTGTTTAGGTGTTGGACTTACAAATTTAGTATATGGTGGTGTCATTATTCAAAATGGGTCAGAATCTTCCTTAATGGCATAGATTAAGTGAAGACAATATGAGAATCCTATCTTAGTGAAAGTGAAAGAAGTAGTTTGGAATTAGAAAGTGGATGTTTTCTCCCAAGGAGGAGATGGTGTACTCCAATATTAGGGCAGATTATGTGTTCCGGCTATGTGTGACTTGAGAGAGAGGCTCACAGCTCTCGACACTCTATATCCATCCAAGTTACATCAAGATGTAACATGATCTACGGGAAGTCTATTGGTGGAATAGAAAGAAGAAGGACATAGCAGAATTTGTAGCTAAGTGTCCGAATTGCCAACAGGTGAAGGTTGAGAATCAAATATCTAAAGGTATTCTTCATAACATCAGTATTCCTACTTAGAAGTGGGAAGATATCAACATGTACATCATTACAGGGTTGCCTCATATGCACTGACAATATGACTCTATAAGGGTGACCGTAGACACGTTGACCAAATCAGCACATTTCTTACCGGTCAAAACTACAAATTCAGCTAAGGATTATGCTAGACTCTACATTTGGGAGTTAGTTTGGTTTTTTGGAGTTCCATTTCCTATCATCCCAGATTGGGCTACTTAGTTCACCTCTTAGTTTTGGAGATCATTTCAGAAGGGATTGGGTACTTAGGTGAAGCTTAGCACAGCTTTTCACTCGTAGATAGATGGTCAGATTGATTGGACCATTCAGACTCTTGAGGACATGTTGAGATCTTGTGTGATTGATTTGAATGATAGTTGGGATGATCACTTTCCCCTCATCGAGTTTGCCTATAATAACAGTTACCACTCCAACAATCAGATGGCTCTAGTTGAGGCTCTTTATGGGTGGAGGTGTAGATTACCTATTGGATGGTTTAAGGTAGGTTAGGCTACATTAATAGGGACAGATTCATTTCATGTGGCTATAGGGGAACTTTGACTTATTAGGGAGAGGCTGAAAACAGCTCAGAGTCGATAGAAATTATATGAGGATGTTAGAAGAAGAGAGCTTGAGTTTGAGGTCGATGATTGCGTGTTTCTAAAGGTGTCTCCTATGAAAGGAGTTATGTGGCTCAATAAAAAGGGAAGCTTAGTCCCTGATATGTTGGTCCTCATAAGATTCGGAGGCAAGTAGGAAAAGTGGCTTTTGACTTGGAGCTACCAGCGGAGTTAGCTTCCGTGCATTCAGTATTCCATGTGTCCTTGCTGAAGAAGTGCATTGGTGATCCAACTCTAGTCATTCCGATAGAGAGCATTTGTGTGAAGCATAGCCTTACATATAATAAGATTCTAATTGAGATCCTCAATCATCGAGTTTGAAAGCTGAGGAATAAGGAGGTAGTTTGAGTCAAGGTTTTGTGGAGGAATCAACTTGTTGAGGGAGCTACATGGGAGACCGAAGACGACATAATGGCGAGATACCTGCATCTTATTCCTTCCAGCTCAGTTTCAACATGATGTACCAGTTTTCTCCTTAGCACTCTATTCAGTTTCATGTCAAGTTCATGTCTCTCAGTTCCTTTCATGTCCATGTATGCATGTATATTTCATGGATTTAGTTCAACCACGTATCTTAATCCGGAGTCAGTCACTACATCATTTTTCAATCTATAGCTTTCAATTTGAGACTACGGTTCCTTCTCTATCCTTGTCAGCTTAGTTAATCAATATTCAAGGATGAATGTTCCCGGGGGGGAGATATTGTAACCCCAAAAGGTCCCTAGGATCATATCCAAGACTTGTAGTCAAAAAAAGCATGGAAAAATGGCACCAGGCATTGGATGAACCACTGTATGGGTCGTCCTATCAACCAATGACATATTGGTTCAGCTCGTGCTATCTAACAAAATGGTAAAAATCACCCATAATTGAAAAATGGATTACATGACCCGTTGTTTGATTTTACCGCTCGGTCTTTCTAACTGTTGAAGTAGTTTCAGAGAGAGATTCTGAGGAAGGGCAGGAACCAAGGAGCCAAACAACTGGCAGTGGTATGGACCAACGACCCATCCCTTTTGTCATTGGTTCTGCCAACTACAAGTTTAATTTCAGCAATTTGTGGGTATTTTGGTAAATTCCCACACTTTTAACTCCTAAGTAATGTCATTTTAGGCTTTTTAAAAGGCATATTAAAAGGGTTTAACTCAGCCTAAATCCCCATTCTCATCAATAATCCATAGATTGGATTTCCCCTCTCAAGGGAAGCTAGGGTTCCTCACCTCCTTCATCTTAATTTCTCTTGGGTTTTCAAGGCAAGTCAGGTAATCAATTTATCAAGTTATATAGTGTTATGAAAAGGGAATTCTTCCACCCTCATGCCCTTTTCAAATTTAATTTCATGATCTCTACTCTTCAAGTTTCAAATTGGAAATTTCAAGGATTAGATCCAAATTGAATGAAAATCCATGAATCTCTTATGATTTCTGTCACGCCCCAAACTGGGGTAGGGTGCAACTGGCACCCGATTCATGATTAATCAATAAGCCGGCTATATAGCATCTATAGATGTAACACTAAAGCTGACCAAGCCACCTATTACAACCAACCAAGATAAATGTTAGACCCATAATGCCTTGACAATTATAAATATGCAACATGAAAGCCGACAGGGCTACAATAAAGCTAAGCAAAGTAATGAAAAACCAACACGACTACACAACCAACACTACTATACAAACAAATCCACATCAGCCTCTACAGAGTAAACAAACTGAAATGCACGAGACAGGGCCCCAGCCTACCCATTCTATACACAAAACTCAAAATAGTCGAAACTAGGACATGGATCCTGGAAGAGAGGAGAATACCACTATTCTGCTGAAATCTGGCTCCTACTATGGCTGATGATTTGAGCCTCAGCCTGTGCCTGTAGCACGACTGCAAGAAGGCTCCCAAGATGAAGGGACGTCAGTATGAATAAAATGTACTGCTATGTAAGGCTGAAAACTGTAAACATGTAAGATAAAAATGATAACTGGGCCAGAAATAAGGAATAGTAACAACCTGAAATCCTGAAAACAGAAACTTGAAAATAACTCATTATTGAAGTGTAAATGTAATCATCTAATGCACAACAAAGACTATAACTGAAATGTCAGTAGCCAGCCAATCATAAAATCTATATACAATTTGTCCAGCCAATGTAACACACCGGGGTAAAAATAAAAATGCCTCCAACCGGTGTACCACACCAGGGTAAAATCCGTCCAGCTGGTGTACCACACCGGGGTTAAATAACAATACCTCCAGCAGGTGTACCAAACCGGGGTAAAATCAATAAATCTTAAACAAAATCATAAAGGGATACGATATGGCTTATACTAGACCAACTTAATACGTACAACATAGAAATGACGAATACATAACATGTGGCCTGCATAGGCCTCCTTCGTAATGCATAACTGCAACTAAGTACATATAACATGTAAAGCTATAAAATAGAACTTAAACTCATGTATTCAAAACTTGTATAATCATAAGGAACTGCGGACGACCTAAGAGTTTCAACAGAATTTATAGATCATGTTCAAGGGACATTAAAGCTCAAAAACTCGCTAGCTTGTCATTCGACTTAAGGGAAAGGGATTATGAAATCTCACCTTGGACTGAAATATTTCATAAAGTACACATAAGATAAAGGACAACCATAACCAGGTAATCCTAATTCAATATGCTCGTTTACCCTTAATAGCTTGTGACGTCTATACGCATCTTAGAATCGTTTACATGTTATCATCTTGGCTCTTTCACCAATTTCAGTTAGAAACCAGACCTTTAAACACATTTAATATCACATATATATATACATAACATAACGTAAGGACTATCTAACAATTCCCATGCTGAGGGGTCTCCAACTCAATGTACAACTATGACAACAATCAACATAATATCACACTTTAGACATCTCTCTTAGGCTAGGCATAATATTAACATTTAACCTCAATAAAACATGAAACTTTAAAGATTAAATGAAGCTTAACATACTTCCCCAAGACTTTTAAAGAGTTTTGGCTCATTCAATTCACAACACACGAATAGTGCTTAAAAGAACAATAGACGGGGCGCCTTACATACCTTTCTCCGATGAACTTTTCTCTAGCCGATTTCCTATTTCAATGATCAGAGTTCAACCTCCTTAATCAATTGGTTTTATAGGCCAAAGACAATCTTAATATATAGCACAAAAGGCAGCCAAAATAACTAACCAAAGGCAGTCACAATAGCAACAACAACACACGGCAACATCAACAACATTTAGCCATTTTCACAACTAGTTTTCACTAACCTTTGAGGGAGAAAAAAGAGAATAAAGTATACTTCTAGAAAAAGAAACAGCCAAATAGCCTAAAGAAAACGAGCAAAACTCGGCTCACAAATAGTCCATCGGCAGCTCACTTAGCTGCCAATTTTAGATTTTCACTTTGCAATTTGAGAGGTTTAAAAGGGGTGAAATCCTTACCTTTTGCTGGGGGTTTGTTATTGGTTCAAAATAGGAGTAATTGACCTCAACTTCTTGTCCAAAAATGCAGCAACCTTGTTGTCCAAAACGCAGCAAAAACAGTTCACCAACACACCAAACACACCTCCAACTTCTAGTCTTTTAATCAAAAATTCAAGCAAGGTTAGGAGTAGAATGCTTACCTTTTATACTTGTGTTTAATTCTTACCAAGAGGGAACATATATTTAGCTTAGAACATCTTCAAAAACGCAGAAAATTCACCACAGCAACACTGTCCAAGTGCAGCCAAAACAGCCACCAACACATAACTTTCACCTTAGATAGCTCCCCTTCACCTAGCTTTACTTTTAATGGAGTTTAGCTTGGCGTTGTCCTTAGTTGGTTGCTGGAAATTTGAGAGAATTTCAGAAGATAAACAATCACCTCAATTCTGGAAACATTGAAAATGATTTCATAACACACAACTTAAAATATAAAGGTTGTTGACGGGTGGCCATTTTTAGGGCGGTGGCACCTCACTGCCCAACAGTGTCATGGTAAAACATCTATAACTTTTTACTTCAAACTCCGATTGATGAGAGGTTTAAATTTATGAACACTAGACTCAAAGATCTTTAATTTGATAGGTTGTGGGGCTTCTAATTCATTATATATTAGGAGATATGGTTGTTTAAATTTGACACTTACTTATGAACTTCACATACTCTTTGGTTTTCCGTTCGTACACATTTCCCTTGTCATCTACGACCAATATACAATCTATACATCCTTTACCTAGCATAAAAACATGAAATAATCACCAAAAAAAATTTTGAGGTGTAATAATTTCAAGTTCCTTACGATTCAAGTCATGTTTTATGATTATGCTACATATTTTATACAAGAATTTCTCATGAATCTATGTTTTCAAGATTATGATGATTTCAATCAATTATGTATGATTTTATGGATATTAAGCTTACGAACGTGTGATTTCAAGTTTGATGATCTATCCAAGAATGCATAAATTTCATGGACCCTAAGCTTATAAATCTATGAGGAATATATGGCTATTTTATCAAGTATCCTTGAACTTCATGAATATTAAGCTTATGTATCACGGACGACTCAGCGGCATTATTTTTATGGCTAGTTCATGTATGTCAAATATGATTATGATTTCATATTTTTAACTAGCCCGTGTAAAACCATATATGTTACATGATTATGTCTATCAGCAATATGCATGTTTTGGGAGTAGTATCTAACACTGAGTAGGCCAGAGTTCAACATACCCATGTTTCAAAATTACGTGCCACCATAGGATAAGAGGTCCTCGCCAGTTGAGAATGTCTCCCTTAACCCTAGCCTATGAAGTCCACGCTAATTGAGAGTGTCTCCCTTACGCTACTAGGCTCATGCTCACTAGTGATATCAAGCCTTTATCGTTCTTTTCTTTGGAAAGTCTTAGAATGACTCTGCCCACTTGATTGAGATAGTTGGGGCATCATGTTCTCATTCATGATGGTTTTGGTTATGATGAAGCCTCCCACTTTTCGTCATGTTTTATTTATACATATGCAGGATCTATGATATCATGTTTTATAGAATGATTGACCCATTGATCAGATTATGAGCTTTTACTTATGTTTTTGAAAATGTTAAACCATATGATTTTACTTTCAAACCTTGGGTCATTATGCTTCAGCTTATGATGAATAACTCATGTTTATGACAAGCTCACAATCATGACTTAAGCATGTTGTCCTCACTCTCATGTGAAATTCTTACCTTATACTCATGATTTCAGATTATCATTTTACTCACATGTTTTACTTATCTTACATACTTAATACATTCAAAGAACTAACTGCATATTCTATGTTATATCATCTCATGATATAGGCTCCGGTGACCAAACTCAGCCCCGATGTTAGAAATGCTTCTGCTACAACCTAGTTCAATTTAGCCCCAGTTGGGTGAGTCCTCATCTTTTGAGAACACTTATTAGGTTTATGTTTTATGTCTATGTCTCTCACTTTTAGACTTAGCGAGCCAGTTGGGGGTGTGTTTCCATCAACTCATCGTACGATTAGAGGCTTTTCAGACAGTTATGTGTTAGATGATTCAACTTTGTTGCCTACGCTTATGTTTTATGATATGTAGTCTTCTGCTCATGTTGTGTTTATGATTTCCTACCATTTGGTTATGTTCACAAATATGATATGATTGTGTCATGGGTTAGCTTGGAGCCATTCGAGGTTCTAGATCCCGTGTCTTGGTCCGGGTCCATTCTTGGGTCATGATAATAGTCCAAAATAACAAAATCTTTAGGAAATATAAATGCCTCCACCTTGACCAATACATCCTACTAAACACCCACGAGCTTTTTCACTGTCCGATCTATCAGAAGTAGCTGCATTGAAGTCGGTGTGGGGGATCCCAAGCCCAACTACTGGTATACTGCTAGCAACATCAGGTTTATGCTAGTTCCCAAATTACATAGAGACTTTTCAAAATTGAAAGCTCTGATGGTGCATGGAATGGTGAAAGCTCCATTATCCTTCTTCTTCTACACAAGGGTCCGTGAAGCTATTGCACTATAGTGGTGTAAATTGTCAGCCGCTCACGGTCCTTTTTCTAGTTACCAGATCCTTCATATATTTGGCATAGCCGGAAATTTTCTCAAGTGCCTCGACTAAGTAAATATTCACTGATAGCGGCTTAAGCATAGAGATGAATTTGTGAAATTTCCTTTCTTCAGTCTTTTTGTTCAATCGCTGCGGGAAAGGTGGACGAGGTCATGGAATGGGCTTCACAACATGAGAGACCTCATTCTCCTTCCCTTTTCTTGAACTAGTCTCTTTTTTAGCAACTAGAGACTTTTTCTCCTCTGAATTTTCTTCAACTACCTGCTCTTTGGATTCAGCAACTTCATCTACTTCAATCATCTCCAACTCAGCATCTACACTATATCAGGCATAGGTGACTCATTTGTTGACTTTCCAGTCCTAGTACTTACGTAATGACTGTCATTCTTTGGATGAATTGTATTACTAGGTAGTGTGCCAATTAGCCTCTGATTCAGGGATGCAGACTTTTAGCCCAACTACTTCTCAATCTACTTAATTGTCGGGGTATGTGAATCAACTTTTTAATTCATCTCAGATATATCTCTGCTAATGTTCTTCAAGTGATTATCAGTAGACTTCACCATTTTCAACACCTTAGCCATCAACTCCTCTAGTTTCAAAGTACTAGACTGTTCTCCATGGCCTTCTGGAGGGACATATAAGCCACTTCTGGAGAGACATATAAGCCACTACGATCATTCTTGTATACATATTTCTTCCTCCAATCACTGTCTTTGTCTTGTCCTCTACTCATATCCTCGGACCTTGTGTGGTTGTAGTTGTCCCTATAATAGTTCCAACGTTGATTCCCTTGACCTTGGCACAAAAATGTTGATTAGATACATGGATGTTTGCTCGAAAACTTGCCACCTGATTGTCCAAGTAATTTCCTTCCTCCTCAGAATTGGAGTTTTCATACCCTGGATCCTTCCCTTAAGCACCTACTACATTAACCTTTTCTATTACAGCTCCAATAATGTGCTTTGTAAGTAACTCAATAGATGTCTTCATATGAGCGATGCCCTAGTCGTGCTCTTCTTCCTATCTACATTGTTCCTCAGTCATACAGATAGCATATGTTCCTGCAGATACCTCAGCTTCTCTTGTACGCCAAGCCCTATATGTTTTAGTCACCTGATCTAGTATCTCAGTTGCTTCTGCCCATGTGCGAATCATCAAAGCTCCTCCCACTGCAGTGTTTGCAATACCCTTGTTTTTTGTGTTCAAGGACCTAGAGAAGATTTCGAAACAGCTCTCATTGGGAATTATATGATTCAGGAACTTATTTAGCTTCTTGTTAAATTGCAACCATGTCTCGTACAGTTCCTCTGTCTTGAGCTATCAAAAAACTGTAAATCTTATCCTTGAGTTGCAGCATCCTCAATGGTAGAATGAACATCTCCAAAAAGACATGTTTCAACTCTCTCTAATTGGTGATAGAATCATCTGGTAACTCTAACAATCATAAAGTAGCTTCACCAGTCAGAGAGAATGGAAACAGTCATAGTTTGATGGCATCTTGGCTCGCTCCCGGTAACCTATAATCCTTGCATATCCCCACAAAGTTCATCAACTTTATATTTGCATCATAAGTCGTATTACCACCAAAAACACCTTTCATATCAACAATTGTATCATTTTGTTGGTGATATCCAGCTTTCCCTAGTAGGCAGAGGTGGGGGAACTATGGCACCTATTGACCTAGCTTCATCTATATCCACATCATCATCATCAAACTAGAGAGCATATCTATGGAATTGAGGCTGCTCGCAACCTCTATTTCTCCTATTATGTGCAGCATTCACATGTTCCTCTTGAGAATCTTTAGTAGCCAGAAGAACATCATTACGAGTCAATTCAGCTTGATAAGCCTCATTAACATGTTGAGCTTCATTCTCCATTCTGGATTCAACTTGCTCTGGAGTTTCATTAGAGCCATTCTTCTTAGCGTGCACCTAAGTGCATGATTGATTCGAATCAGGGGTTTACCTCAGCCCCGAATACTTGGAAGTTACTAATTTATAACCTAATTAAAAATAATAACAAGAAACGTAAATGAGGAAATAAGCTAAAAGTTAAATAATTGCAATTAATCTAATCCTAAGACGTATTCTCCAGCAATGATGTCATTTAGGATAACGCCAAAACTATACCGCAAAACAAAGTATAAAATGGTCGTTAATCAAGTAATGAACCTAACTAGGGTTGAGGTTGATCACACGATGAATATGGTTAAGATCCCGATTAATGTAGTTATTTACACTTTTAGTCAAGTTATTTCCAAATGGGGGTTTCAAAAGAACTGGCAATATTGTCAAATTATGTTGTGATCAATGGATGTAAATTACTAGAGATGTGTTCCCCGTGATTTCACAACTATGTAAGATTGTCATACTTGTGATCTATCCTAATGCTTAGCATGCAGAATTGATAAGTTAAGTTCACCTAAATGGTTGGTTTACCCCTATTAGATGAATATCCTCAATTATCCGAACAAGTCTCATGAGTTTTGCAGTCTAACCCTTATCATTGATTCAAAATTAGATTTCCCGTGACCACGGCTCAAGCTATTAAGTGAAAGTTGATAGTTTTAAGTCTCTGTTGTTTATTTTCTTTTTCTAATCTCTACCTCTCTAGGTTTAAGAAAGTAGAGAATATAGGTGAGTTCTAATGTTATGCACCATTAAAAACCAATCAGAGTGAAGAGAGTAACGATGCAAGCATGCACATTGGCTTAGAATCACTACATATGTAACTCTACTTTGTTAGTTTACCATGGTTCTCACAATCCTAGTTGTGGGATTTAGCTATGCATGTTTGTAAGAACACAATAATGATTCACGAGAGAACGTATAATTATGAACTTATAATTTGCATCAAATAAATCTGAAATAGCAATTGTGATTAATCTCCAAAACCCAAGAACAAAATGATGTTTTTCGTTGCTTCGACATCTAAGGGCAATCAAGTCTCTAAAGAAGTGTATGAAAACTTTGTACATTGACTAATACAAAGTTAAACCTAAAGGAAGTATTTATATGAAAAATAAAATCATATCCTAATTAAGTAAGGATTACAGAGTCAGGAGATACTACAAGTCGTGGAAGAATACCATGACCCGTTGGATATGGTTGTGGTTCCAGACTCAGGATTGGACCTCTCAAGTACGGGTGCACAGGACGGCTCATGGTGTGATACCACAAGTCATGACTTCTGGTTTTGTTTGGAATTCCCCTTTTCACTTTCTCTAAGCATCAAACAATGTCTCTTCAGTATGACCCATCCTTTGCTAGGACAGTTGGTGGTATCTAGTTGTGACTTGAAGGTGTCTATTTTATAATTCTTTGTTTCTCACCGCGGGAGTTGCAAGATGACTCATACTAACAACCAACGAGTCATACCTTGGCTCATCAGACCTATTTGTTTCCTTTTCATTCTTTTCTGAACTCTAAATCCAACAACTTATTTTCCTGCAAAAATCACCAAAACATATCATATCCACATAAACGTGCCTGAGTATTAGCATATTTTAAATATTTTAAGCATCCAAAGTACCGTAAAATCATGTCACATTATATAAGTATTGTAGTAAGATGTTGGTTGTGTATGCATACATATTCATATTTCATATTCATGTATTTGTTGCATACTAACTATGGTTGCCTTCGGGGCTCTGCGAGTACCTATATGGCTGTGATATTTACTTTGGCAATGCATTGAGTTTGGGGGCTAAGCTGACCCGAGTGCCTGTGGTGTTTACTTTAATAGGGCCGGGCTTTTGATTGGTTGTGATGTTTACTTTAGCATGATTAAGCTTGTGTATGGATATGATGTCTTCTTTGGCATACTTGAGATTATACGTATCATTAACCCGTAATATCATGAAGTACACTCCGTAGGGTCAAATTTGTGTGTTGTATTTCATTACATTCTATTCATTTTTGTAACAACTCAAAATTTTCTCAGACCAAACCCCAGGCATGGAATGAAAAACAGAAAAAAAAATTAGAAAATCTTACCTCAAAATGACTCAACCAACGAGTCGTTGTTAGGAACAATGATCTATCAGAAGAATCATTGTAAGCTCCTGCGAATTTCCTCCCAGGTATCAACGATCCATAGAACGACTCATTATATGAAGTAATTATTTGTCCTATCGCTCGTTGTAACCCAATCTAGAATCCTGTCAAATCTTTCTTTTAAACAATGAGGCAGATGACGAGTCATTGTATGATGTAACGACTCGTTCCATGAAGCCGTTGGAAGAAATTCAAAAAATGCTAAACTTTCCCTAGTAACAACGATTGGAAACAATGAACCATTGTTTCAGATAACCGTTTGTTCTATCCATCCATTGGGGGATATCTAGAAGTTGTTCAAAACCTTTCTAGTGACAATGAGCAGAACCAATGACTCGTTGTTCCATCTAAAGAATCATTGTTCCCGATCATTGATAAAGTACAGAAACTGGAATTTTAAGACCCAGGACCAATGACTGATCCCAACATGTTATGGTCACCACCAATGACTCGTTGTTTGACCCGTTGAGTCGGTACAGGCAGTTTTTCAGACTTTTTCTCAAGGGCTTTTTTATAAATCTCCATCATTGTGTATCCTAAGTTGAAACGTTTTGGGATGTATTTTGGAGGGGATTTAGAGGACTAGTCGACTCCCACTCCCTGTTGTTTCCTAAACATTCTGAGTATCATTATGAGAACTTAGATGGTCTTTTCCAAGCAAGAGGTAGAGCTTCTTCTCTCCCTCGAAGTTTTAGGTGCTTTTCTTAAGGGTTCTTCTACATGTATGTGGGATTTCAACAAGGGATTCCTCCACCCTTGTGTCTCGATTATTTTCAGAAATCTTATCCCTATAATTTTCTCTAGAATTCATGATTTAGGGTTTTCATTCCATGTTGAATTCACTTACCTTTCCTCTATGATTTAAGGTTCCTATTACTAATATTATACCGAATTCAGGGTGTTACTTTCAGCCTGTGTGGTGTCATTCCATGATTATGAAGTCAACATGATATTTAGAGAAAAATTCTTTGTGAACTAGTTGGATCGGGGTTCAGTGCATCCAGGCTCCCAAAACTACGTGTCACCATAGGAGTTGACCCAAATGGGTTTTACAGTCACTGATCACACAGTCAATTATTGTACCCTAGCAAGGTATGGTGGCCCCTATAGATGGGGAGTAAACATCAAACTCTATATCTAGCTCACGTGGTTATATATCAGTTAATAGATACTCCTACAGTTCAGTACAATCAGAGTTCTCAACCCAGTCCAGTCTTTAGATTTTAGGATATGTTTATGACTCTAAATCAGTTTATCAATACATATAGTATTCTAAGATATGTAAAATTAATTATTGTTTTCATGATTTCTTATGGAGTCTTTGACATGTTATTTCAGTTCAATTTACAAATTGTCAGCATATGTATGCTTTATTTACATCTCGCATACTTAGTAGATTTCAAGTACTAATCACATATTTCTATGTGTTATATCATTTTATAATAGAGTCTTAGGTGTCCATTCTCACCATTGCATCTGGTTTCTCCCAGTGAGTTCCAGCTATTGATAGTGATGAGTCCTCATCTTCCGAGGACTGAAGTCTTAACTTCAGTTATTGTTATTTTAGTTTGTCAGACATTAGAATTAGCTAGGGAGTTTTTGCAGTAATTCACCAATTTCTTCTAGAAGGCTTTCTGGACAGAATATGTTAGTTTCAACTTGAGTCGCAGTGTTTGAGAAAATATCAGCTAATTATCAGATGTTCTTTATTTACTCAGTATTTAGTTATTTGTTTGCGATCAACTTCTACTTAATAGTCTTTTATAGTAGTTCAGTCATTATAAAATTATGCCATGCCATGGGTTTGCTTGGGGGTCACTTGTGATCTTTAGTACCGTGTCGCGTCCAAGGTGTAGTCTCGGGTCGTGACAATATTGTTGCATATTCTTGTTAGTTGTATATTGCACATGTGTGTAACACCCCAAAAGTCTCTAAGAGACAACTAGGGAACTAAAATGAAGAAAATAGGAAAACATGCACCAGCTCACATAACGAGTCGTGAAGTGACTCGTTGTGTGACTCAATGGGTCGTTAAGTGACCCATCATGTGTGCTTTAGTTGGTAAATGTTGGGCCTTCATGAGAACTGAATGAGTTGGGGGACGGGTCATGGTACCACGTCATGACTAGTTAAGTGAGTCAATGTGTGGAAGAAGGAGAAAGGTCCAGTGGTGATGATGAGTGGTGGTGACGTGTCGTTGAGTAGAGCGACAACCCGTGATGTTCCCCGTCATGACTGGCCAAATTTGAGACTAGTATAGGTCACGACTGGAACTCACGAATCGTGTCGGCACCTAACAACTTGTGAAATCCCTCATTTCCAGGTCCCAAAAATTTCAGCGGATTAGGCCTGCAGTGCTAACGAGTGGGACAACAATTCGTCTTGTGTAGTAACGATTCATCCAGTCCCTCATGAGGACGGACTAATTGTATTGATACATGTTTCCTTTAAAATGATTTTAGCCCTAACTCTATAAATGCAGTAATTAGGGTCTTGCATAATTTATTAGACAGTATTGTTACTTGACTCTATCAGTGTTGGAATTCCCCATGTTATTACTATCACATGAATTCTTAGTCAGTTGCATGCCAGTTCAGTCTCAGTCAAAAATGTCAGTATCTTCAGTATCTTTCAGTAACGTCAGCTAATCAGTTTGACTATAGTTAGTCATTGAGATATCAGTAATGCCTCCTAATTATCAGTTTTGAGTTAATTTTTTAGACGGTTATGACGCTTCCAAATAAGTAGTTCTGGCCATTCTTATAACACCAGTCACAGTTATCCGGTTTGATAAGACTCTCAGAGTACTTTCAGATAAGTATCCCTGACTTAGTCTTGGGCCCAAGTTTCGAGCTATCAACTTAGTAGTCAGACTAGGACTATCCAGTGGGAGTAGGACTTAGCACCAAGAGGACTGGGGTTTCAGTACCCCTAGGTTTCTAAAACTATGTAGCCACCGTAAGTTATTTAGCCCAAATGGGCCCAAACTGTGATCTCACAGTTCATGCCTTTATACCTTGGCAAGGTATATTGGGTCCTATCGATGGGGCAGATATATCGAACTCCACGTTTGGCTCATGTGATTATATGTTGGTTATAGACTCTCCCACTTGTCAATATAGTCTCAATTCAGTTCAGATCAGTTTAGCTCAGCTCAGAATCTTAGTTCCAGGGCATGTTATGACCATCAGCCGGGGTCATTATTGACCATATTAGTTATAGTTCAGTTTTACCAATTGACATTATTTCCGTCAGTCATTTCATGTTATTGCAGTTCAATTACTTATTATTTCGTGCTTATTGTATCTCTCACTTACTCAATACATTCAAAGTACTGACGCATACTTTTTATGTTGTATCGTATTATGATACAAGTGTAGGCTCTCAAATCCAGCATCATAAGTAGTTTCCCTCAGATGATATCAGCAGCAGTGTTTGGTGAATCCTCATCTTTTGAGGATGATATTTGTTTTCAGTTTGTTTGTATTTAGACAAATTTTAGAGTTAGCTGGGGGCTTGTCCCAGCAACTCATCAGTTAGTAGTTGGCTTTCAGACATAGTTATGCAATATTATTTTTTTGATATATTGACTCTTGTCAAATTAGTATTTCTTGAATGATTGTATTTTTAAAGCTTCCACTTATGTTTACTCAGTTTACTAGTGTAATGATAGACCATGGGTTAGCTTGGAGTCACTTGGGGCACCAAGTACCGTGTCTCATCCAGGGTATAGACTTGGGTCATGACAATATGATACGGTTGTGTTTGAGGTTATTATCATTGTTATGAGGCTTAGAATAGGGGAAGGTAAGGCAGTGTGAATTGATATTTTTGATTTGCAGGTAGGGGTGGATTTGTTGGTATCCCTTTGATTTCCGTTTAGTAAAACTAATTCTATTTCTTTTGATGCCTTTCATTCTTTGTACTTTTTTTGTACTGATGCACCGAGCCTGGGAGCACTGCATATATGCCTACAAATGTTGATTGGCAGGCAGCTCGTGAACCTCATAGTTGAGTGAGTCCCATCCTTTTGGTAAGCATCATGTCGTTTGAGCTACCTATTGCTTTAATTTTGTGTACATATGGTTTGATGGGTAGGTAAGGACCCCGCGCTAATCATGATAGAATCATCTGGTAACTCTGACAATCATAAAGTAGCTTCACCAGTCAGAGAGAATGGAAACAGTCGTAGTGTGATGGCATCTTGGCTCGCTACCAGTAACCTATAATCCTTGCATATCCCCACAAACTTCATCAACTTTATATTTGTATCATCAGTCGTATTACCACCTAAAACACCTTTCATATTCAACAATTGTATTATTGTGTTGGTGAGATCCAGCTTTGCCCCAGTAGGCAGAGGTGGGGGCACTATGGCACCTGTTGACCTAGTTTCATCTATATCCACATCATCATCATCAAACTGGAGAGCATATCTGTGGAATTGAGGCTGCTTACAACCTCTATTTCTCCTATTATGTGCAACATTCACATGTTCCTCATGAGAATCTTTAGTAGCCTGAAGAGCATCATTACGAGTCAATTCATCCTGATAAGCCTCATTAACATGTTGAGCTTCATTCTCCATCCATCACCTTCTCATCCCAGCAAACCCAACAACACCTCCCCCTCCCCCTTTCATCATGCTAACCCTTGTAGCAAGGCCTCATATTCTAGCTCATCAGGGTTGTTCTCGAAAAATCAGTTGAGATCTTCTCATTTCTTGACAAGAAGAATTCATTTTATTTGTTGTACAAACTCCGGAAGGAATCAATTACTCTTTGCTATCCTCTTTTTAATTTATTTTGATGTTTTCTATTCTTTTCTAGTACAAAGATTTGAGTTTTGAACTAATTTCAATCAATTTCCAAATCAAGAACCAGTCTGACATCGATTTCAAATTGCAAATCCTAGATATTTGAGGTTGTATATATAGAACCCCATTACTCATTCATTCTCGTTGTTTTTACACCACAAACTTGGTGTTTTTTTTGATTTAAATGGCCCGAAACAAGAATTTTATCTTACAGGTTGGGTTCTTTGAATTGTCAAAGAAGTCTAGTCTTTTCTAGTTCATTTTTGCTATTGGGCATTAGTATCACATTGGTGAAATCGTGGAAAGATCCTCCACTCTTCCTCACCTAGTTCGCTGCTCACAAAGAGTTAATTTTCTTATTTTCTCTTTATGTATACATTTCCATTCTTGTTAGCCTCTATATTTATTTAGATGTGTTTATAGTCAAGTGTTTACTGTTTTTCCTTTTATATGGATAATCAAAACATAGATTAATTTAATCTATCATTACTTATCCCCTTTAAATTTTGAAATGAAATGTCTATGTGAATGCAAAACTAGAGCTTAATTTTTGAAAGGATCTCAAAAATTCCATCAGGTTAAGATTGCTACAAGACAATTACGGTACAAGACCGACAAGATACAGAACCAGGGAAAAACTTTTTAGAGGACCTCAAAAATTTATCAGAGGTTATTATTCCATTTATGAAGAAATATAAAAAATTGTGTTCTACATTAAGGAAAAATGTTTTTGAGAAGGTGTTCAAAAAATTTATCAGAGCTACATTCAAGACAAGAAAGAAGTCACCGATGAGACGTTGTATGCTCTCAGAATGTCTCATGGTCTATAATTCAACAAGATTTTTTTCATATGCTAACTCTTTCTTTCTGTTTCATAAAAAAATTATTCTTAAAAAATTATACTTTTTGAAAATTATAAAAACTTGTGTTCGAGTGAATACAAGGATGGAGTCCACGATAGATGTCGAACAAGGACAAGGAGCTCAAATCAAGACAGATATACAGAACAACCTCCCCTTTAAATTAATAATTTTTCTTTGAATGAGGTAGTAGAAGGTACTGGGATTACCCTCACAACAGATGAACAACTATCATATGATGCCTTGCTTTTAAAAATGCCACAAAGCATAAGCTACTATATTACTAAATATTGCATCAAGCCCCTAGAATGCATGAGCCTTAAGTATATCGGAGCCTCAGAATTTCCCGTAGCTATGGATTTTTATTTGATCATGGATATCATATTTGAGCCACAAAATTGCCTCGAGCCACAAATCTACATCGAGCTTCTAAACATTTCATCGATCTGTGAATTTTCATCGAGTCCTCGAACCGCATTGAGCTACAAGTATCTACATTGAGCCTAGAATTGTGTTGAGCCACAAATCTGCACGGAGATATGAGTTGCATCAAGCCACGAATTTGCATCGAACCCTGGTATTGCATTCAACTATAAAATGTCTGAATTGACCTACTAAAACTGCATTGATCTTGGAATTGCATTAAACTATAAAGCATCTACATTGCGCCCTGAAATTACACTAACCTATGAATATCGCATCGTGCTACCAAACTGCATCAATTCACTAAATATTACATCAAGCTATCATAAATTAAGATACTACAAATCAAGCTACTCCATGCCACTCAGCTTTTGTGTTATGCCACTAATCAATCAGATACATTCTTTAATCATCATATAAATGTCCAAAGGAGTCATAGTCTAAAGGTATCATTTCATAACCTACGGACATCAATTCATGGTCAGAGGATTTAATTTTTGCATATCATGTTCCAAAAGTTTCATACAAATGCATTATTTTCATAGCCCGTGGACATCATTTCGTGGCCAACGAATTTAATTTCTATTTATAATGTTTTGAAGGCACCATAGTTAAATGCATTATGTTCATAGCCCACGGACACCATTTCATGGCCTTAGGTTTATTTTGAATCATGCCCTAATACATTAAGGTCCAAAGATGTCATCCATACTATCTTGGAACAAATATCACCGTTTAAAGGGAATTCGCATCATGTTTAAATATTTATATCAATTTAATTTATTGATATACCCTAACCATTTTGTGTAGTTTTATTAGAAGTTCAGGCACAAAAGTTAGAACAAATTACAAACAAAAATATTTTTTCTCTTATATCTCCTAAACACATCTTTTATCTCATCATAATTGACGAAAAACATACTCACCTCCTACCTCTTCATATCATTTGTATTTTTTCATTTTGCTCACATCCTGTATCCATACTTTCTTTAGGGATATTGTTATTCCTAAATCTAGAACTACAGACGACCCGATTCTCTTAAAAGTCGAGATATGTAGGCGACTTGAAGCTTAAGTCTTGACTGCAATATTTTTCAACCCATCTTATTTCATCCGGCCCAACAAGACCATTCCTTTAGTTGAAAAATTGGCGACTATGTCAATGTTTTTTGCCAGACTATTAATCCCTCATTCTCGAGAAAAGAATGAGTAACTGTAGAAACTTAATTTTGACCTCCCTGCACCCTACCTAGGCTGCTATTTATTAGTATTTTCAGATACTTTCAAAGTTAATTTGTATTTTACATAATTATTTTTGTTATGCATTTTATTATTATTTTCTAACTATTGTTATTGATTACTATAATTATTAAATAAAATCACTCAACATTGATTTTATGTCTAAGGTATATCCATATATACAAATATATAATATGTAATATTTCATGGACGTGATAATACATACCTTTTGTTATGTGTTTAAGTTTAATTTAAAGAAATAGCATCTTACATTGTATCATTATTAACGGTAATTACTACTATTATTTATTAGATTATATATGGTATTTTATTAATTAAGTAGCAACCTAAATTAGTTTAATTTTAACCCTATTTCATTTAAATTTTTATCCAATTTGGTCAAATTTTTATTTCAATTCTGGCCACAAATTTAACCAAAATAAAAACTCAATTCAGCACCAAATTTTATCCCCTTTTTTGCCCACAACCCATCCTAACTAACAGGCTAATCAGATTACCCATAGATTAACCCTCAACGGTCAACACCTTAAAATGAATCACAATCATCCATATCAACTCATCTAACGATTGAGATGAAATACCCTTTTCTTTCCTTTTTAAAATTACCCCAAACCCTCCTAACCCTAGCTCTCTTTGCGCACACACAACCTCCACCCTCACTCTCCACTCTCTCTCCCCTCATCTCTCCTCTTCCCTTTCCATACCACCAAAAAAAGACCCACCGCCTAAACTTTTCATCTTCGATCTACCAGCCACATCTCTCTTTCCCATCCTCTCTCCATCTCCGACCACCACCATAAAGCAAACCAACACACAAAACCTCACTTCTCCCTTTCTCCCTCAGCTTCTCACCATAAAATTCTCATCGCCTCTGTCTTAAGGTCTCCACGAGATCGGCCAACCACCTCGAACACCTAGAGCAAACTACCTCTCCATCTCTATTTCTCTCCTCTTCTCTTACCTAACTCTAGTTTATTTCCACCAAAGTCTCAAGACTATTCTATTTAAGGAAACCTCGACGTGGAAGGCATTAGCAAAGCTATACTTGCCAAGATCTATTTGACTATGTCGTTTAGGCTTTTTGGCGATTAAAGCACGACATTGTCGGTCTCGGGCCCCGTTGAGATTTGAGATTTTGACCTTCTTTTGGGATTTCTGATTTGGACTATACTATGTTCGATATTGTTAGCCCCTTCCCCCGCTCACGCTTTCGATAGATTCGTAGATCTTAAATTTGTGCGAGTAGTTTATCATTTTTTTCTAATTTCTTTTGTTTGCTATTTGTTATACCTTTAGATTAACAAATGGAAAATATCCAATTTCGATGAATTTTAAATGTCTCTCAAACCATAAGTCCCTATCACATTCATGTCTTTGAGATTTAATGTTTATATGCCTATAAACATGCGCTCTACAAGAGCCAAGTATAATTTGTGTCTTTTATTAGTCTGTCTTGCGTGTTTCGTGATAGTTCGTATGCCATTTACGATAGCCTTTACCAATTCATTTCCCCTTTTTCCTCTTAAATTTTTATTGTGACAGTCCTACATGTTAAATGTTGCAATTTGAAAATTCTGCTATGTGTGAATTGCTCGAAGTTGGGATGATTTGATTTGATTTTTAACATTTTTCTCTCGGTTTTAACCACCCTTTAATTATGGAAATAGTTAAGAACTTATTTATGTATGGTAAATTTCCATCTTTCTTACAATATATTGATTGATTTTCCTCCTCTTTAGTAATATGGATGGCCCGGTGCTTGGTTATTTATGTCCGTTAAAACTTATTTTACATTGGTAATCCATATTCCCTTCCCCCTAATTGATTGAGACAACCTATATATTCTTTTATTTTTGGAAAGTCTGAAATTGGTAATCTCCTGATTTATTTACTATGCCATTTAATGGAAATTTCCCTTGATTGATATTCTAAATATTTCCCTCTCCTCTTAACACTTTTTGAGTGATTACGTGTCTCTGGCTCTATAATCAGTAGTCTCTCTTCATTATAAAAACATCAAATACTATTTTACTCTCTAGTGATAAAACATCGAAAACAGCCTTCCTCCCTAGACATATAATTGATACTTTGAACATCTCTCCTCTTTACTTATTCCAACACTCTCGTTTAATAACATTCTCTCATCTTTGCTGGCTGCAAGTCAAGGCAACGTTTTTATGGTCTGGGTGCATCTAAATCGGATTCTGCTGTGCACTACTCAATCTGCTGGTATCTGGTTTTCTTATTATTGTTAATCTTCTCTCACTAGTTAGTACCTTATCAATGTAATTCAGTTATAATGTGATAGTACTATATGGATTGTAATTTCTAGCATTAGTTTTTCATAAATAGTTTGAACACTCAAATGCCATTCCACATTTTGTTTTGCCCGAGTCACGCCTGTATATTAGTATTGTTTTCCAATTAGCATAGCATGCTTTGATAGGATAACTAACACTCGTGTTTGATTAGTTATGTGTTGTCACTACATGATCAGTCCCTAAGATTTAAGATGGTAAGCGATGAATGTGATTCTAGTATGACTATACGAGTAATTGATAATAAAACTATTATGTTCTAGATAGGATGCTACATACATTAAGTATGTCTGTTAAGAAGTTTAAAATACTTAATAGTTTTATCACTATTTGATTGTTACCAGCTAGCCATATATTTGGTATGTATGTATGTTTCAATGATCAGAAGGACCTTAATTTATGCATTCAGGGTGTGATGAAGAGTCGTTGAGAATGGGAGAGGGTCCAATACAGAGTTGATTTAGTTTAAATTTTTCTACTTTTCGTATGTTTTGGTTACTTAATTTGTAATACTCGTAAAACCACTTATGTAATCGTGAAATGGGGTTTGTGGCTGCGAAGGAGGGGATTACTGGTTTCCTATGTCCTTCGTGATTTTCTTTGAATTTGTTAAATGTGACGTGGCTGTCCTCCTGCTAGAAATCATGCCTATTAATTTTATATCACTAGAAAATCTACCTATTGGAGATTCATTCACCCAATTTGGTCTTTCTCTATGCAGAAAATCAGGTCTATAGGTTAATCGTTGCAACAAGTCTGATTATTTTCCCTAGAAGTTATGCTTATAGGAACTGTAATTAAATGAAGATGTAGTCGAACCAATTAATAAATGTTGTGATTATAAAGGATATCGAGCTATAACTGGCTTGTGCCAGTTTTGATTCACAATCTGTTCATTCTTTGATATCATACTTTTTGGGAGAGTTCTATATCTATTGTGTGTATCCTTGTTAAACAACATGCTTAATAATGTATGCTAGAAATCCCACGTGTAGCATTGGGAATATTGTAATATGTTCATGTTCGTTAGAAGGCATGCCTATAGGAGTTAATTACATATAGCAATTTGAAGCATGTTTAGATTAGTATTAGTATGTTAGGTAGTATGCCCACATGATCTTTCCATTATATGAGTTGATTATTCTGTCTTAGGAATGCCGATTTTCTATCTATTTGTGTCAGTTTAGATATCAAGCCTCTAGTATCTGTAAAAAAATTAATTAGAAATCATGCCTGTGGGATTATAAATAGAATCATACCTATAGGGTCGATTATGATAAATTATATATCATGTCTATAGAATCTGTCACAACTAATAGGATGTTCCAGCATGTCTAATCACTAAATTTATTCTGAGGCGCACATGAAACTGTTAAGTGTTAATTTTTTAAGACTCGCCAGTTTTGAATGACACTTAATCATCAGTTCAAATTAATAGATTTAGGATTTATCATATCTAGATCCGAAATCCAAAAAGCATTCAAATAATATTTAGACGTTAAGATTGGGATGGGTAGGTATATTAAGGATGTTAGTCTTTTATCATTTCTTTAGTATGCTGTTAGGATTAATAATAATCATTAATTACTAACTTAATTAGGGGTAATGAGAGATGATAGTTTATGTTTACTGAATAATGCGAGCAATCCATAAGGTAGTTGTGAAGCAGTATTTTGGTCGCACAGGATGATCCTTTTAGAATAAATAACCCCTTCTATTTATGTGTTACTCCTTGACCAAGGAGTGATATGATACACTTCCGACCAGTCATTACACTTTGCCGATAAATTGCCTATAAAAGTCTTTTTATAGATATTGCACGGGGTTGAATGATCGCTCCCTAGTTATAATATTATTTTAAATATTCACATATTTGTACACTCCCAACTTTTTTTGTCACGCCCCAAAACAGAGGAATGACGTGATTAGCTCCCAATACCTGACTGATCAGGGAGAGGACTACACATCGTCTATAACCATAAAACTTAGGTCGTCCAAGTCACCTATCGCAATCAATTAGACTAAACAATTGGACCCATAAGGTATGAATGATAAAGAATAAATAATAGGATGTTGACAAGGCTACAAACTTAATAGTATTGTACATATTTAGTCCACGAAGCCTTTAAAGAGTAAATTGAATTGATGGTTGGAATAGGGTTTCGACATACCCATAATTATATCTCTA
The DNA here is from genome assembly GCA_035772735.1 of Datura wrightii. Taxonomy (NCBI): domain Eukaryota; kingdom Viridiplantae; phylum Streptophyta; class Magnoliopsida; order Solanales; family Solanaceae; genus Datura; species Datura wrightii. Next base: position 156,644,339 of record JASDFA010000018.1, read on the forward strand.
AAACTCTAACTGAAACAAAATTAGATCTTAGCTCCAAAAAAAAAAGTACCATACCGACACATTGGCTGATCTCACCGATGCAGCCCAAGCGCACGCAAGCACACTTGGTTGTCAAGTAATATAGGATAGTAAAGTCCCAATTAGCGATCCATCAGAGACTTGTCAGATTACTTGTTTAAGATTAACTCTTTATTTTGCTATTCTAACCAATAAATAAAAATGGGGGTGGTTTCAAGAATTAAACTGTGAAATTTGAAATGAAAATGAACTAAATAACTAAACCTGTTGCAAACTTGTTTGTACTTTAAATGATGATGAAAATCTAGGAAAATGTAACTTTTGCTTTAGGTTGAGTTATCAAGACTTGATTATGCTAGATTAATTCTTCCTCAAATTGCTAGTTGCAAGTTACTATCCCATTTCTTGCCACTCTTCCGAGCATTCAAGAACTATCTCATGAACCCAAACGCCTATATCCATAAGGCTGCAAGAGAAACATGAAACGACGGTTATGCCTACTTGTTTCTCAACTAAATAGGGTTGAAGGATATATCCCTATCCTCATCAACAACTTCTAACCTCCAACCAGTGAGCCAAAGGATCTTTGAATTCCTGTTTTATATTTACTTGTAACCCTTTTAGTTCCCTCTTCCGAGTTCATCCAAAAGCCAATAGATTTATTTACAAGATGATCAGTCTAGCAAATAAGCAGTTAAAATAAGTAAATATAAACAACCTTTAATGAAGAATCAGAACTAGTAACAATCAATCTTCCAAACTTCAACCATAGTTATGACCAAAACCCTAGAATAGGCGTTTAGCCACTCATGGACAAACGAAAAAACAAAGATATCATCATCATTCAAAGTAAAACGATAGAAAATAAAAGAAACCTAAGTTAAGACCTGTCTCTTATCTAAAGCTGCGTTACAACCCTTAGTATGATCTAACAAAATGATGTCTTATTATTAATAAACACTCTAGATGTTATATTTATAGGTGAGCCCTCAAATGACGCTTTTGCCCTCAAGAAATTAGCTTCAAAATTCATCCTGGAATGGATCTAGCGCATCACGCACTCCATAGCCCTAAGTTTTGCTCAATTTTTCTCCGAAGTTTAGCTTCGGGTGCCCCACGCCAGCCATATCACTAAGGTGTTGGCCAAAGTTTTGAACTTCTGGACCCAAGCGCCCAACACCACTCAAAGCATCAGAGTGTTAGTAAAATTTCTGAGCATTAGAACCCTTCTGGTGCCCCACTCCACCCATAGCACTAGAATGTTGAAATTTTTTTTTATGTGTGGGATGCTTCGGGTGCTCCACGCCTCTCATGTCGCTAAGGTATTGATCAATTTCTCCTCCGAAGTTTGAGACCTGGCACGCCACGCCACCCATAGCACCAGCTTTGGTGCAGATTTCTTTGAAATTTAGGGGTCGGCGCGCCACGCCAGCTATAGCTCTAGACCTACTTTCGCGGACTCTTCTCTCTTCACACCTTGGATCATTTTTGGGTCCTTTATCCTTGATTTCCTGCTCAAAACATCTAAAACATTTGTTAGCTCGCAAGATACATGGAAATCTGAATTTATGCATTTCATATAGATTATGAACTCAAAATTAGGCAAAATATGGGTAAAAATATGGCAAATGGGCATACAAATATGCGCAGCATCATCGCCCAATATCACCACTCCACACTTAAATCATTGTTTATTCTCGAACAATCCTCAACTTTGTGCACAAACTCATATTTTCTCACCACATGTCACCTCTATTAATTCACACTCAAAAAGTTAGAATAGAGCATATGATTAAGTGGTTCATCAACTTATAGCAATTCACATTAAGCTCATGCAGAGTTTTCACATTCAAGCCTACACAACTTCTATAATCGACACATTTTTTAAAACAGGGCCAAAATGGTTGAATACAACATGCCACATAGTACACCGACTTAGACATTTTATGCCCCTCACTTTTAGTGATGTTCCTCTCTCAAATTATCAATGCAAAGCATGAAACATAATAAGCAAGGCACAATCACAGTTAGAAATGATGTATCATACATATGCAACATACTATAATCTTTTCCTTTACATACACCTTGATTTCTTAGTCATTTTAAGATATTAAGATCATAAAGGTTTTTCTTAGTTATAATGTCGGCTAAGGGATGGGTAGGAATGATCTTTCGACATTTTCCATCTTTGAAGTCCATCACTTTTTTCCTTATTGTTCGCCTTTCACTGTACTCGCCCTTTTTCTTTTATTTTCACGCCCCTTTTTCACTATATGATTGCTAGTTTTTGCTTATAGAATCACTAAGGATATTCACTAATAAAGCTCTTTCTTTCATTATCCTAGCAGCAAGTAAACAACATATTTTTGGGCACCCCTTCTTCCTACTCCTCACATAATTTTTTTCTTTTTCCTTTACTTTTCCATATCATTCACACCTTGGTGGACCTTCACTTTTAAGTCTCAAAGCGCTCAAGACTACTTAGGATCGACTATTCTGGAGGTCACACGACAAAAAGGGAATATGCAGCTTTTTTGGCTAAGAAAAAGAATAAGACTTATGGATCAAGTGGGTTAACTAAGAAAACTGCTTGGGAAGGTAAAACAACATGGAAAACATGGTTTTTTCAAAAAAATGCTTTAATCATCTCTTAACTTTTTAACAACTAGCTATCCAACATATACTAAGGAAAGTTCTAGATGCTACAATATGTATGAAGCACAACAATTAAGCTCACCTCACATGGCATTAAAACTCTAGTCGATTTCCTATAGCTACACATCCATACAATCATATTGAATGACATTTTTTATTATTAAGCCCTACAAGTGTCTTGAGTCGAGTTAAAGAACTATGTGTGTCTCTAATGAAATTCTCACTTAGGGATGACCACTTCATTGCCTCTAGCCTAGCATCTAAGTGGAATGTCAAAGAGCACACAAGTGATTATGTCTGACTCAATCCTAAAAAATAAAAAAAAGTGATTAATTTTTCTTAAGACGATCGTCATTCATCTATTATAGGGAAGGGTCACTACTCTGTGACGATATAAGAAAAATGAAAATTTAAAAAATTTTGACTCTAAGAATAAACTAAACAAACTCAACTACAAGAGACGAACAAATTATGCAAACATCACAAGGCAATCATCCAGGTTATCATAGTCATCAACATTAATATCTATTACAATACAGACCTAATCAATCACAGAGCTACTACCACATGGGATGAAAACTAATGTTATAGCCTACTAGGAATATAGCAAACAAAGAGTAGACATGAATCTTTCCTCCACCCTACACTTAAATGTTTCACTGTCCTCAGTGCACATACAAATATATCAAGTTGGTAGAGAAAAGGAATTTCCTAGGCCGCTACGCATAGTCATCATCATCAGGATTGTACTCCTAATCATCGTCGTCATCATCATCATCCTTGCCATCAATCTGCATGGCTCCCGTAGTAGCATCCTCCTCCTCCTCATTGTCCAAGTCATCAACCCCATCAGTAAGCATCATGGCCTCATCATCATCCAGTAGCTCCTTAAAAGCTGGTCCCACTTGACATATCTGCATCGCACTCTTTGTGAGTTGGTACTGCTCCTCTAGAGCCACCATCTTATCATCCGTGGTAGGTCGGAGGTTGGCCTCCGATCCTCAGCTACAGATCAAGCATGCCAAACATGTGGGCTCTCCAGCTATCATCTAGAGCCTGATGATTCACTATATTGAGAATTGGAGCTATAGAAGTGATGGCCTTCTTTACCTTCGTGATATGCATCATCTTGCCTGCTAAGTGCCCTACTAGAGGTAGGTGAAGGTATGCCTCTTATTTCTTAATGCTCGCCTCTCTAAAAAATTGGGTTACAATACTTCCATTTGCAGTTGTCCCTTGATCTCCTCATTTTTCCTATAAGAATTGCACCAAAATTGATTGGTAGCTCCTCTATCAGCATATGTACCAGCATAACTCGCTCTCTAGTGATGTCTGATATGTGTGTCCCAAGGAGAAGCACGGCATAAACAATCTTCATCCATACATTTGCCTCCTTATTAAAGTAGGAGAGTGGAAGTGTAGAGTAAGTGCCAATATGGTCCCTTGCCCAACAGGCGGATGAGTGCTCACCACAAAGAGTACGATGAAATATGAAGGCTCCTCTTGTAGAATGAAGTACTCGGATGGGTCTACCGCAGGTGTTCTGAGGAAGGCATTGAATTTCTTAAAAGTGAAATAAACCACCTTGTAACACCACAAATAATTTGAGCGATAAAATCTTGCTTTCGAGGTAGGATTAAGAGTACATAATAGGCTAAGAAGGAAGTGTTATGAATTATTTGAGTCACTCTATGGTCGTATTTAAAATTGGACATCAATCAAGTTGTAGAACAAAATTCGGCAAATATTATCGCAAAATTGTCCTTCTTGAGATATCCTGAAATTTTGGTCAAATATCTCGAAGCTTTTCTTCCAATCTATACGGATTTAGGGGTGTGCAACCTATCAAATAAAAGGTCTATGAATCTAGTTTTCAGCGCATCAAACCGTTCACCAATCCGACTTCGGAGTAGAGAGATTCGTGTTTTAGTGAGACTGCGCAAGTAGGCACGTCACGTCACAAGGGTCTAAGGCGGTGGAAGGCTATTTAAGCCCCTTTGGTCGGTTGTTCATCCAAATTCGTTTTTTAGCAACCTAATTCGTACGAAACCTCTTTCAAGTCCTCTCCATGGTTTTCCTTGGGTTTTAGGGTTAGAATCCATGGCTTAACATGGTTTTGGTGTCGAAAAGTCGGGTATCACGTGTAGCTTGCGTTTTAGTGTCTTTTTCGGGTTATTGGTGGCTGTTTCATGGTGAAGTTGTTTGTAAGGATTCTTCCTTTGGTTTTTCTTGGTTTCTGAGTTTGTTTATAGGCGTGTTAACCCCGTTAGGTTGTTGTCTTGGAGTTTCTACCATCAAATTCCTATAATCTTGTTGGGTAAGCTTCGTTTGCCTTGTTTTGTTGTTGAGTTGTGTTGGCTACGTTTTGGAAGAATCTTAGACTGTCTTTAGGTAGTTGTTTCGTGGTGTTGAAGGTTTAAGTTCGGCTGGGCTTGAAGCTAAGGTATGTTAGGCTTGTCCTTCTCTTTGTGGGCATGAATTTCATAGCCATTATCGTCTGTGTTGATGTGTGTGATGGCTGTTTTGTGATGGCTTGTGTTTTGCTATTATTGAACTCTTGTTCTTCTGTTTATATAGTGATAAAGGTATGTATAAGGTGCTGGATTGGTTGGTGGCTCAGGCTTGAGTACAGAGAATCGTAGTTATGGCAAATTATTAAGCTCGAGAGGTGTGTGTGAGGCGTGTGGTTCGTGTAGCAAGTTATGGGCTGTTAGTGTGAATAAAATTAGGTGATGATATTGACAGGTGAATGAGGGATTAGAGTGGTAAAGGTCGATGGTGGCGATGATCTTTTGTTATATTCGAATCGGCGATCGTGTCGATGGCACGTAACAGCTGCACTTGAGCTGATTTGGCCGTGTCCCTTGATGTTAGTGGTAAGTATAGTGGCTTGTGGGTTGTTTGTAATACTTGGGGATAGACTGATTAGGATGGTAATCCTTAACTCGGCTAGTGGCTCGTCGATGGATGGCTAGACGTGAAAGAATAGTACTATGTTGTAATAGTCGGGTTATGGGATTTGAGAGCCATTCGTGGGATGTTTGAGCAGGTATTATTATTGCTGTTGATTGTGTCTGTTGTGTTTGAGGCTTTGTGGCTTGTGGATACCCGATGCACGAGAGTAGTTCCAGCTAGGGGTCGAGCCGAAGGTACTTTATGGCTTGTTGATACCCAACACACGAGAGTGTTTCCTCCTGAGGGGGTTGAGCCCAAGGAGTGATATGACCTACGGGGTTGAGGATGATATCCTCTGTAGTGCCGAGTTGTGACATGATTCGAGAGTGGTCCGACATGTCTGAGCCTTCCTGGGACCGCGATTTGGTTCTCCCAGATGGATTGTGCTCCGCTAACTGTGCGCAACCAAGAGAGAGTCCAGTTGTGCTTGATTGATGATGTTCAATAACTGGTGTTTACTTTTAATTTGCTTGACATCATATTGTGGTTGTTTGTGTTATTTGTTATTTGATAGCGGTGGATGCTAGATGTTGGATGGTGTTAGCTGGAGGCCGTTGAGAGGTCTAGAGGCGATAACAGGTGAGCTATGTTGGCTAAGTGCCGCTGTGTTATTGTTTACTTTTGGACTTGCTAGGCTTATGAGGGCCAGATAGGTTTTGTTTGTATATTTATTTGTAATTTCCAGACTTATGGTGGCTAGGTAGGTTCTATGTGTTTACTTGCTTTGAGTTCTCCTTCGATCTGGTATATCTTTTAATCTCTAATCTATGTCTTCCAGTTGTTTCTGCCTTTCATGCTCGGCACACTATTGTACTGACGCCCTAGTCGGGGCACTGCATTCATGCCTGTAGGTGATGGTGGGCTGGTAGATCGAGTTCTTGTTGCTGAGTAGAGTTCCAGCTGAGTTGGTGCGCTCTAGGCCTTTTGGAGTTGCCAGAGGTCAAGTTATGAATAGTTCGGGCCTTATCCTGGACAGTTTATTTCTAATGTATTCATAAAGGCTCATAGACATTGCTTTTGTTTTAGTATGATGTTATAGGTCAGGTGGGCCATGTTGTATAGTTGTTTTTCATTTCGTGACCTTGATGACATATGGTATTTATTTTTTTGGTTGGTCAGATGAGATAGTTTTCTCTATAGTCTATTGTCTTATTCTGACTTTATAGTTGTTGTATTGTCGAGCCTCATCGTTTTTGGTCTTTGTTTTATTTTTGAGCATCGTGTATGCTCATATCAGGGGTGGCACCAGGTGCCAGTCATGCCTCCGGGTTTCGGGGTGTGACAGACTTGGTATCAGAGCAGTTCATCCTAGGAAATCTATGAGCCGTGTCTTGTAGAGTCTTGTTTATGTGTGCATTGCGCAATGTACTTATAAGTAGGAGGCTACAGGGCATTTAGAATTATTACCCTTCTCTCTGGATCGAAATCATGTGAGAAGTCAGATGTCATAGAAGTCGGGTCTAGACTCACGTTTTTTGACTTTTGCAGGGGTGCTTGTAACTTGATGAATTATAGCCAGCCAATGGTTAGACATGGTAGCAGGTATGATTCTTATTTTGATTATGGTTATACTTGTGTCGCGCCTCGACATGGTGCAATGTTTTATTGTTTGGAGTTGTTTTTGGTAGGCTTGCCATGTGAGGCTATGTCGTGCTGTGTTTGTCCTTGAGCTGTAGTCGTGTGTGTCATCCAACATTTGAGGACGAATATATTTTAAGGGGGAAGGATGTAACACCCTAGATAATTTGAGCGATAAAATCATTCTTTCGAGTTATGACTAAGAGTACATAATAGGCTAAGAAAGAAGTGTTATGAATTATTTGAGTCACTCTATTGTCGTATTTAATATTGGACGTCGAGCAAGTTGTAGAACAAAATTCGTCAATCGTTATCGCAAAATTGTCCTTCTTAAGATATGTTGAAATTTAGGTCAAATGTCCGAAGCTTTTCTCCTAATCTATAAGGATTTAGGGGCTGTGAAACCTATCAAATTAAAGATTTATGAATCTAGTTTCCAGTGCATCAAATTGTTCACCAATCCGACTTCAGAATAGATAGATATTCGTGTTTTAGTGAGACTGCGCAAGCAGGCACGTCACAAGGGTCTAAGACGGTAGAGGCTATTTAAGCCACTTCATTCGGTTGTTCTTCATCCAAATTCATTTTTCAGCAGCCTAATTCGTAAGAAACCTCTCTCAAGTCCTCTCCATGGTTTTCCTTGGGTTTTGGGGTTAGAATCCATGGCTTAACATGATTTTGGTGTCGGAAAATCGAGTATCACGTGTAGCTTGCGTTTTGGTGTCTTTTTCGGGTTATTGGTGGTTGTTTCATGGTGAAGCTGTTGGTAAGACTTCATTTTTTGGTTTTCCTTGGTTTTTGAGTTTGGTTATAGGTGTGCTAATCCTGTTAGGTTGTTGTCTCGGAGTTTCTATCGTCGAATTCCTTTGAATCTTGTCGGATAGGCTTCGTTTGCCTTGTTTTGTTGTTGAGGTGTGTTGGCTACGTTTTGGCAGAATCTTGGACTGCCTTTAGGCAATAGGCTCCAGGTCTTTCGGAGTTGCCAGAGGTCGAGTTATGGGTAGTTCCGGGCCCTATCATGGACAGTTGATTTCTAATGTATTCATGAAGGCTCATAGACCTTGTTGTGGTTTTATTATGTTGTTATAGGCCAGGTGGACCATGTTGTATAGTTGTTTTCCATTCTGCAGCCTTGCTGGCATATGATATTTATTTTTTGGGTTGGTCAGGTGAGCCAGCTTCCGCTATAGTCTATCGTCTTATTCTGATTTTATAGTTGTTGTGTTGTCGAACCTCATCGATTTTGGTCTTTGTTTTATTTTGGGCATCGTGTATGCTTATATCAGGGGTGGCACCAGGTGCTAGTCACGCCTCCCGAGTTTTGGGGTGTGATAGACCTGACCCCATATTTTGACTTTGGTGTTCTCTCCAAAGGACGTGTCCCAGTTTGCATAAAATTCCCTCACCAAAGTGAAGTTGCACTCCTTTGGCTCGGCAGATATATAACCTAATCCCAACTCATGGACCTTGTCCGGATGGTGGGGAACTCATGTGTGAGGCGACCTTCTTCAATCTAGTTCTCAGGAGCATATTTGGCCTCCTTTTGTGTCTTGGACCATGTTAGTCCATGTGGCTCCACCGGTTTTTCTCTAAACCTTCTAGCAGAGGCTCTCTTGGTTGATGACTCGATCCTTTTATTCCTTTTCGATGCCACTTGAGACCCTTGTTAGCTACTTCTATTTCTTTTCTTTGTCAGCATTTGATGCCATAACACCTGGCAATCACAATCAAGAGCTTTAAAAAATTAGTTCGTAATAAAAAAGGCTAGCTAATTAGGTGTAATGGGTGCAAAGTAGGCCTACACTTTATTCTCTAGCGTCATATAGGGTACTCAAAACTTCACCAATTGTTATCCCAAATCTCAACAATCATATCATTCACTAACTTCACATTAACCACCAAGTTCATTAATTTTTTCACATCTCTCCTCTATTTTTTCTTTTCTTTTCAAGAATGCCTCACTTTAGCCATTCCGTTCACCTTCCCAACTTTAATTCATAATTCAAGTAACCCACACATAGAAGTAGTAGCAATCAATTCATTCAACAACCAACATGAAATTTACTATAATCCACCATGAATTAACAAGAATTATCAACAACTCAAGATTCTTCATATTCAAGAAGTTAAGAACTTTGCACTTTCTCTCTCTACAATCACTGTTCTACCTACAAAATTCGTGAAATTCAATTCATCACCCCTCTTCATCCCCACAACTTTAATTCAGACCTTCAACCAAAAATAAGCAACCTAACAAGGATAACACATTATCATGGAAGAATTTAAGTGATTAAAGCTAAGAAAACACACATTATGAAATTCAAGCTTTTCACCAATAATGATGATTTTGGGTCTTTACCTTGGGGAAGAAGGATATTAGGGCATGTTTTTTTACACTAAATAACCAAGAGAGAAGAAAAATATTTAATTGAGTGGGAGATATTAGCTCCATCAAGCTTCTTGGAGAAGACAACAATAAAGGGGAAAGAGAGGGAGTTCCGGGTTAGTGAGGGAAGAGAGAGAATTTTGTTGCTTTTTTATTTTTCACTTTTTAATGAGAGAGGATGAATGGAGATTTAAAATAAAGGTGTGACGCATGAGGTTTTGGTAATTTTAAGGTCCTTGGATCAAATTTGGCCCATTGGACAAAAATATTTCAGCCATAACACCCCTGGCGCGACGTGCCAGTCACCTTGCCACACACTTAGAAATTTTTTTTCTTCGTGGACTGTGTCTGGCATGGTGCGCCACCAATAGCACCAACTTGAAAATTTTTTCTTTTCTGAGGACAATACCTTGTGCCCTACACAAGGTATCTCGCCCCACACTTAACCTTTTTCATCTCATTTTCTTCGCTCTTTTTGCCTCCAAAGACCTTTTCATCTCTGCAAGACTAAAAAATGTTAGAAAGGTGGGTTGCCTCAGACCAAGAACCATAGTTATAGTTGTGACATGACATTCACAGGTTGCCTCCCGTGCAGCGCCTAATTTAGCATCATGGAATGGATGAAAGTCACTCTCATAATACTCCGAAAGTGCCTAAGATTAGACTCGGGATTTAAAAATGAAAGTTAGCTAAATTTGGAAAAAATCCCATAGAACGGGTGACCTAACGGATCGTTGGTCCAACCAACGACCCGTGGGAAGTAGTCGTGGGAAGATGTTTCCTGGTAACAGTTGGAAGTAACGACTCGTTGTTTGATACAACGAGTCATTATTTGGAGTTGTGGTGGGAACTGGTCCTAAGCCTAAGGGGGAGTAGCGGGTCGTGGGATGATCCGTCGTGAGAAGTAACAGGTCATGGTCACCAGTCATGGGAAGGAGTATTCAAATTCTCCAATCTATATAACGGAAGGAAACCACGACTTGTTGGAGGAAGTAACGAGTTGTGGTATGGCTCGTGGGAAAGATTGGTGCAGGTCATGACAAGGGAAACAACAGATGACTTAACGGGTCGTCACTCGTAACAACGACTCGTCCTGTCAAGTTGTGGGAAGTGAATATGAAAGTATGAAATGGGCAGTGGATCCAACGGCTCGATACCATGAGCCGTGGTATGATGTAATGACTCGTGGGACCGTCTGTTCACCCAATGCAGAATTTTCATGGATTTCATTAAGGGCATTTTCATCATTCCTAAGTCCTAAGGTCATAAACTACGTAGTTTAAGACTCGAAAATCAGTGTTTACTAGGCTTATTCATTTCCATGTATGCAAAGTTAGGAAATTGAGGAGGTGATCAAACTTGTTCAAGGTTTTCTTCAAATTTTCGGAAAAGCTTTCAAGGAGTGGTGAGATTTGATTTTCCTTAGGTATGTAGGGTTATGAGTGGGTGAATCCTTGCACACCCATGCCCAATCTCTTTCAAATCATGAAATTTTCTATCTAAATTTTATGGGGTTTTTACCCAATGCATGAAATTGTGATTTCTCTTCATGGGCTCGATCTAATTGAGTTACTTTTATTGAATTATGAGCCAATTTTATGTTGTTTTTATTAAAAATCATGTTTCAAGTTTTTAAATTAAAATGCCCATTTATGAAAAGTTCATGAAAGTCAAGGTTTATGAGGAATGTTCATGTATGATGAATTATTGATGATGAAAAGCATGTTTTCAAGTTATCCATATTTATAGTGACTTAAAGCACAACTTAGAATAGGAGTAAATAACCTTTCTAACATGTATATATCAACACTCGTGAGCTTGTGCTCATATTCTTAGTCTCCGTCAACTATTTGTATCAACTATATTTAACCTCTTCTTTAATTATGAAAGCTTTCTTCTTTACTCTTGTGCCTTTATTTACTTAGGATCATTATCATCTCATTATCATAGCTACTTAGACATTGGAAATATTTGTACGTGAAAAAGACTCTTCTTTAATAAAATCAATTAGGATTTGAACGAGAGTTGTACATAAGAGCATATGACTTGAAAATAACTAAAGGGAATTCATTTGTATATCATAACATACAGATTGTGTTTACATTAACACTTTTTATTGAAGAGACTCATAATGACTCGAGTTCTTAGACTTTATGCAAACTTAATTACTTGACTAAGTCATTAACATGATTCTTGGAGTATGATTTGTTGAAACTTATTAAAGTAATATAACACGTTTCAACATAGCTTATGGATCTAAGACCTGAAGCTCTTTAACTTAGAAACTCATAATCAACTCTCTATATATTTCCCCATAAGCAAATTGTCATGATCCAAGTCTGCACCCTAGATGTGACACGACACTTAGGATCACAATTGACCCCAAGCAAACCTATGGCATAACATACTTCTACAATGATTGAACTACTGAAAAAGAATCTTAAGTGGAAGCTGATTAAAAACAAATAACAAATATTGAATAAATAAAGAACATCTAATAAATCACTGATATTTGCTCAAACACTAAGACTCGAGCTGAAACTAACATATTTTGTCTGAAAGCCTTCAAAAAGAAACTGTTGAGTTGTTGGGACAAATCCCCAACTAACTTTAATGTCTGAAAACTAGAAACAATAATAACTGAAAATGAAGACTCTAGTTCTTGGAAGATGAGGATTCACCAATAGAACTATATTGTAAGAATTTTGATGGAGAAGCTAACCCATTGCTGAGCTTGAGAGATGAGCCTATATCATAAAATGACATAGTACAAGAAATATGCGGTCAGTATTTTGAATGTACTGAGTATATGAGTGTAACACCCCAAAAGTTTCTAAGAACAGACCCCAGACTTAAAGAAAGAATTCAGAAAGAAAGTGAAATTTTTCGCCTCAGAACAAATCGTTGTACGACTCGTGGCAAGTAGTCAAGAGGTGCAGGTGAAGAACAGTCGAACGGAGGACTCGACGAGTCATTAGGTGAAGCAACGACTCGTCGTGTCGGTTGTTGGAAGGATTTGAAGGATTTGGACCAGTGTTGACGACGAGTGGATATGATGAATCGTCCAGTGAAGTAACGACTCTTCGTGTCAGTCATGGGATGAAGAGCATGTTTGTTAGGTTTAGTGGTAACGGGAGGAGCCACGAGTCCTTGAGACAGCTAACGATTCATTGAGCCAGTCGTCGTCCATTCGAGGATTTTTTTTGAGAATATTTTCAGTGCACTTCACGACTTGGCACCATGAGTCGTTGTCAACCCCACGACTCATGGAGTGGCTCGTGGAGACTAGCAGATGGATTTTTCCTACGAATTTCTAAGGGTGTTTTCGTAAAATCCTATACTTCTAACTCCTAAACTACGTCGTTTTGAGTATTAGATGGGATGTTTTTAATGATTTCTTCTAGCCTAATCTCTCATTCCTTCAAGATACCCTCTCAAACTCTTCTTCCTTCTCTCTCCCAAGACTCAAGGATTCAACTAGGGTTTCTTCAAAGGCTTCAAGGTTCAAGTTCAAGTGGGGATTTCCTCTAATTAGGTAAGTGGGTTTTCAATAAGGACATCCTTTAATCCTTGTGCCCCAAACTTTTTATTAAAAATCCAAATCTCTGTATTCTAGAAAAGCATGGTTTAGAATTTCAATTTTTGTATGAATTCTCCTATGCCTTATATGCATTCTAAGACCCATCATGATTAATGGTCGTATATGCTTACGAAATTATTTCCTAGTTCTCAATTTATGTTCACAATGTGTGGTCGGCATGATTATAGAATCTTCATCATGATTTAGAGTAAATTTCGAAATGCGTTTTCATAAAAACATTCGTATGCTTTCACCATGATTTCATTGTACATGTTCAAGGCATGAGTTAATCATATGGATTTTTCATAAATCTAGAATATATGATTTAATAAAGATATGTTGAGGTATGATTAGAACTTGTGGCTTGGGTGGATATGAAATAAATGATACATATCTTCACTATGATTTAGGGTATATGTTAAAGCATGATTTGGACCTATGGATTTTACATGAATCTAAGATATACGTCACATGCTATGAACTCGGGATTTTGAATGTTGTGGATGTGTGTAAAATATGATCTAATCATATAGATGTTTCACGAAATGTAAAATGTGTGGTTTAACTGATGATTCGGGATCATGATGATATGAATTGTGATAATAAAGCATGAGAACGATCCTTCAGACTTGTGGGCTTATTTTAGTAGAAAGTAGCCTTGGTCAGACTCTAAATGAATTTAGTATTGTGTAATTAGTTGAATGCTCATGTCTCTTATTAGCTGTTGTAACTTAGACTAGATAGATAATGTCGGACTAGTGCTTTCCATGTTCCGGTATAGTCGGGACCCTCATTAGCTGAGAATATTTTCCTTAGTCAGTCGGGACTCTCATTAGCTGAGAATGTTTCCCCCCTCATTAGCTGAGAATATTTTCCTTAGTCAGTCGGGACTCTCATTAGCTGAGAATGTTTCCCTTAGTCAGTCGGGACTCTCATTAGATGAGAATGTTTTCCTTAGTCAGTCGGGAATTTCATTAGCTGACAATGTTTTCCTTAGGCAGTCTGTGACTCTCTATATCAGAGAATGTTTTCCCCTTAGACAGTCAGGGACTCTCCTATTAGAGAACATCTCCTTTAGACAGTCAAGGACTCTCTATGATACCAGTCACGACTTCGACTCTCAATATATGTACATTACATGACCTTTATGCATCGGTTTGATTATACTTCAGTAATGTTTTCAAATAAAGGCTTCATGTCAATATATATGCATCTCAGACAGAGTTGTTGTATTCCAGTTCAATTATATGTTGTTGTATTCATTTTACTTCCTCCTTGCATACTTGCATGTTTAGTTTACTTACATTTCCTGCATACTCAGTACATTCTAAGTACTGACCGCACACTTTATGTGCTATATCATTTCATGATATAGATTCAGGTTTTCAGAATCAACCATGTGTTCAGATACGCTCGGTCCCTATCTCAGCTGCCTGCAGAGAGTCCTTATTTCTCGAGGACGCGATTTATATTTTCTATTTCTTTTATGTTTTAGTTTTTAGACTTTATGAGTTAGCTGGGGGTTTGTCCCAGCAACTCATCAGTTTAGTAGAGGCTTTCAGACTTGTATAGATAGAGTCAGCTAGTATTAGAATATTTTTTTTCAGATTATGTCTTATGTATCAGTTAGCTTCCGCTTAGTTATGATTTCTGTTAGTTGTTATTCTGATAGTGTTATGCTATGATTATGCCGTGGATTGACTTGGGGCCTCTCGGTGTTTCTTGTTGCGTGTCTCAATTCGGGCCTATGTTTCGGTGATGACAAACTTGGCATCAGAGCATTAGGTTTTGAAGGATCCTGGGTGTATGAAAGCCGCATTAAGTAGAGTCTTTTTCATGGGTGTGAAGTACGCTATACTTATAACAAAGAGGCTACGAGACATTTTAGGAATATTCCCTTTCCTTCATGATTCTTATCGTGTGTAGAGTATGAAACTCTACAGTTCCCCTCCTAACTCATGCTTTACGCGCTCGTAGATAATGCCTCCCAGATGAGCGAATGAAAGAAGAAATGGAAATGGGCGCCAACAAGCCCCACTAGCCCTAGAAAACCCGATGGATGAACATGTTATTCATGTCGAGTTAAGGGCAACCTCCATATATTGGCGCAGGCTCTGACCGTCCAGATTACTCAACAAGCGATGGCTTATGTTCCCTAGAATAGGAACGTAGTGGTGACTAGGGTTAAGAGACTTCCTCAGAATGAACCCACTTGAATTCTTAGAGTCAAAGGTGGACGAGGACCCGTATGAGTTCTTATAGGAGATCTAGAAGATCATACAAATCATGGAGGTGACGGGAAGTGAAAGTGTAGACTTAGCCTCCTACCAGCTGACATGAGTCTCTTATATATAGTTTTATGAGTGGAGAGATAGTTAGGGAGATGGAGCAGTCCCCGTAAGTTGGGATGAGTTTATGACTGCGATCCTAGACAGGTTTTTCCTTAGGGAGTTTAGGGAGGCAAAGACGGCTGAGTTCGTCAATTTGAGACGAACAACATGACTGTACAGGAGTATGCATTGGAGTTTACCCGGCTATCCAAGTATGCATCAAAAATAGTAGCCGACCAGAGGGCTCGTGTGAGCAGGTTTGTGAACGGAGTGTCAGACTCCTTGGTCAAAGAGTGCAGGACCACCATATTACACAAGGACATAGACTTCCTATGGTTGGTGATATTCACTCAACAAATAGAAGCGGAACAGGTGAAGGAAAAAGAGAGTGAGTCTAAGAAAGCTAGAACTGGAGATTTAGAATTCTCCCTGCAGAGAACGAGTGGTGGACACTGCTCACGCTACCAGCAGAAATCATCAGTCCCAGCACCTTCAACCGCTAGTGTTCCATACAAACCTAGGGTAAGGGAGAACATACCCATTGTGTACGAGCTATGGGAAGCACCATTTGGGAGAATGCATCGCCGACTTAGATGCTTGTTTTTGGTGCGACAAGTTGGGTCATAAGCACCGGGATTGTGCAACAGCTAAGCGGGGCGAACGTAGAGCCTCAACCACCTCTTCAGTATCTCCTATGAATCGCCCATTTTAGTAGGGGGCATCATCTAGCGCAAGTGGCGGACAACGTCAAACCGCTCCTACACCTTGGCAGCACATCAGGATAAGGGCAAGTCGCCAGAAGTAGTCACAGGTATGTTATGAATTTCTCGTGTTACTCTTTGCATGTTGCTAGCCCCAGAACCCCAGTATTGAATAAGGAGCTCTTGTGATGTGTGTTGAGAAGAGATTGCCGATATATGGTGTGAATAGCTGTGAGTATGAGGTTTGCGGTGAATGTTGGGGGTGGAGGAGATGTCAAGAGTTAATGGTTTATCCCTAACATTAAGAAAGATTCAAGAGCCTTAGAATAATGATTTTAAGCTAAGGGGGAGATGGTAAGTCTGTGAGACAAGTCGAATCTTGAGTATTCTAGTAGGGGAGTTCCAACCTTAACAGTTATGGTATGTCAATCCCTTCAAGCTCAGATAATTCCTCTTGTATTTCAGTTGAAGCTGCTCTACCTATTCTTATGTGCAGACTTCTAGAATTTCTAGATAGCCGCTTCAGACAACGATGTTAGTCTTACTCTATGAACCCTTAAGGCTCATCATCATGTTATAAATCAGCTATGTGAGTTGATTCATGCTTTCTAGTATGTTTAGCTTGAATTCAGTAGAAGTTGCGTAGTAGCCCAGTAGATGAGGGTACCTCATATATGTGCTCAGTTTTAGTTGTCGTGAATGACTCGTGCTCATGAATTCCTTTCTTTAAGTTAGACCAAATATCATGAATCTTAGTTCAGTATCAGAAAGCGATTTGAGAATGATGATCAGTCCGAATCAGCTCAGTGCCAGTTATAGGATTAGAATCCTTCTCAATGTTCTATTTACTCCCATGTCTGTTTCATGTTTTTCAATCCCTCTTACGCCTTAACATGCATGTACAATTTGGATATTCAATTCAGAGATATAAGATCAGCCCGGAGTTAGATACTCCATCAGTTGCAGATGAAAATGTTTAGTATTTGGGATATCAGTTCTTTCCCTAATTTGGCAGAATGTTTAACTCACATTCGAGGACAAATGTTTTCAAGGGGAGGTATTATAACACCCCGAAAGTTTCTAAGAATAGACCTCAGACTTAAAGAAAGAATTCAAAAGAAAAGTAGAAATTTTTCCTCAGAATAAGTCATGGTACAACTCGTTAGGTGACCCAAGGAGTCGTGGTCAGACTCGTGGAAAGTAGTCAAGAGGTGTAGGTTAAGTACAGTGGCAACGGATGACCCGATGAGTCATTAAGTGAAGTAACGACTGGTCGTGTCGGTCATGGAAGGATTTGGACCAGTGTTGATGATGAGTGGACATGACGAGTCATCCAATGCAAGTAACGACTCGTTGTGTAAGTCGTGGGATAAAGAGCATGTTTGTTAGCTTCAGTGGTAACTGAAGGAGCCACGAGTCGTTGAGACAGCTAACGACTCATGGAGTCGGTCTTCGTCTGTTCGAGGATCTTTTTGAGAATATTTCCAGTGCCCTCCATGACTCGTGGAGTGCTTCGTGTGGACTGGCAGATGGATTTTTTCTATGAATTTTCAAGGGTGTTTTCATAAAATCCTGATGCTTCTAACTCCTAAACTACATCGTTTGAGTATTAGATGGGACGCTTTTAAGGGTTTCTTCTATCCTAATCTCTCATTCCCTCAAGATACCATCTCAAACTCTTCTTCCTTCTATCTCTTAAGACTCAAGGATTCAACTAGGGTTTCTCCAAAAGTTTCAAGGTTCATGTTCAAGTGCAGATTTCTTCTAATTAGGTAAGTGGGTTTTTAACAAGGACATCCTTTCATCCTTGTGCCCTAAACTTTTTATTAAAAATCAAATCACTTTATTCTAGAAAAGCATGGTTTAGGGTTTCAATTTTTACATGAATTCTCCGATGCCTTCTATGCATTCTAAGACCCATCATGATTAATAGCCGTATATACTTACGAAATTATTTTCTAGTTCTCAATTTATATTCACGATATGTGGTCGGCATGATTATAGAATTTTCATCATGATTTAGAGTAAATTTCGAAATGGGTTTTCATGAAACATTCGTATGCTTTCACCATGATCTCATTTTACATGTTCAAGGCATGAGTTGATCATATGGGGTTTCTGTAAATCTAGAACATATGATTTAATAAAGATATGTTGAGGTATGATTAAAACTTGTGGATTGGGTGGATATGAAATAAATGAAACATGTACATGCCTTCACTATGATTTAGGATATATGTTAAAGTGTGATTTGGATCTATGGATCTTACATGAATCTAACATACATCATATGCTATGAACTCGGGATTTTGAATGTTGTGGATGTGTGTAAAGTATGATCTGATCCTATAGATGTTTCACGAAATGTAAAATGTGTGGTTTAACTAATGATTCAGGACCACTGATATGATGTAAAACCCCAGAAGTCCCTGAGATCAGACTCCGGAGTTAGATGAAGCTCAACAGAAACTTGCCTCTGAACGATCAGAGAACGATTCGTTAGGAGACCTAACGGATCGTGGCCTGACCCATGAGGAATTGTAAGAAGGGATGGCAAGCCCAGTGGCCACAGACGACCTGACAAGTCATCTTGCTTGACAATGAATCGTTAGGTGGGTCGTTGGGTGAAGGATAGGATCCCCTGGGTTAAGTCTTAATGCTGTGTTGACAGAAGGAAGTGATGATTCATTAGGTGTGATAATGACTCGTCAAGTCATTCGTTAGAGGGGAGAAGTTGTGGCTTTAAAGAAATTCCTGTGTACCTGACGAGTGGGTCCAATGAGTCGTTGGAGCAAGTGATGACTCGTTATATCGGTCGTGGTTTGAAGGATGCTGAATCTGTGTAAATTATCCAGTGTACCTAACGGGCATGATTACGAGTCATTTGAGGTGACAAAAACTCGTCACGTGAGTCGTGGCTCTAGTTCGGGTAGTTTTTCCAGTTTTTTCCAAGGGCATTTTCGTAAACTTCTAAACTTTTAACTTCTAAACTGTCTTTTTGGGTACTACCTTGCACGTTAGGGTTTTCCTAAGCCTAATCTCTCATCCTCTCAAAATACTCTCTCAAACCTTTCTTCTTTCCCTCTCTCGAGTTCAAGGGTTTTACCAAGGTGTTCACCAAAGCTTCAAGGAGAAATTTCGTGCGGGACTTCTTCTACCAAGTATGCGGGTCTTTCAACAAGGATACTCTTCCATCCTTGTGTCTCAAAAATAATTTTATTAAAAACCCATTTTCAATTAATCTAGAAAAGCATGACCTAGGGTTTGTATGATGAGAAGATTCTTCTATATTCTTCTTAAATGCTAAAATCCTCTGAAATTATGAATTTATTTGGAATGTAAATTAATGGGTTGCTTTGAAATGTGGAATATATGTTGGGAATACAAGAGTGTAGCATGTTTTTCATAAATTGGCTTGTGTATTGTATGGGACTTGTTTATTGCTCACTTGATTATCATAGTAATTCATGAACATGATGAAGTTGTGGAAATATTGTATAATTAACCCTAATGACCCGATTATGACATTGATGACTATGTTGGGATGAGTTGGAGTTTGTGGGCTTGAGCAACTGAAAGTAAATTATGTATTATCATCATGTGTTCGATTTAATTGATTGAATATGATTAGATTGTATTTATATTGATGGATTGTGAAGTTTGGCGGATTTTAAATTGTTTTTCTTACAAAAATTATTTTCCAAATTTTTGAATCTAAAATGCTATGGATGAAGTTTGTAAAAGAAGTGATTTATGATAAATGTGATATGATGATGAAAATCATGTTTCTACTACTACCCATGATTATGTCGTTGTTTTCAAAATGAATTTATTAGATCAGAGTGTGACGAAGCTTTGGGTAATGCCCACTTGTCGATTTAAAATGATGACTTTCCCGATATAAGCTTACCATATTGTTTGGAGTGAAGTCTTTCAAATTTTATAAATGTTAGCTTGTGGTATGTTTTGAAATAAATGAAGCCATTCATCTATGATAAAGTATGAATGAAATCTATTAATCATGCATGACCTTATGCTACATGTTGAATGAGATGAATTCGGAGTTTGGAATGTCATGATAGTATAATGCGTAAGGTAAATGTATGAGATTCTTGTTAGAAAGAATGTTTCCCTAGTAAGTCGGGATTCTTGTAAGCAAGAATGTTTCCCTAGTTAGTCGGGATGCTCGTTAGCAAGAATGTTTCTCTAGTCAGTTGGGATTCTTGTTAGCAAGAATGTTTCCCTAGTTAGTCAGGATTCTCATTAGCAAGAGTAGTTCCTTAGTCAGTCGGGACTCACATCCCTACCTACTAGTCGTGCATGTTTCTCCTTAGTCAGTTGGAACTAACATCTTTGGCCAGTCAGTGACTCTCTATGTCATAGAATTTTCATAGTTAGGGACGCTCCCTTTGACAGTCAGGAACTTTTCTTGAATAGTCAGAGACCCTCTTGATATCAGTCACGACATTGTACCTCTATATTATTTTCGATTATTACTTTGCGCATCGGTTGATCTTATAATGATGTATGTCCTTATAATGTGGTTATGTTGATATGAATATGTGAATTTCATATATGATTGTCGTATCTCGTTTCAGTTCATTACTATTATTGTGTTTTCATATACTTCCTTTTGTATTTGTTTATTAGTTAGTTGACTATGCTTTCTACATACTTAGTACATTTCAAGTACTGACCGCATGCCTCTTGCGCTATATCATTTCATGATATAGATTCAGGTCTCCAGGTTTCGCCGCGTGGCTAGATACACTTCTCTCTCTCTCCTAGCTGCTAGTGGTGATTCCTCATCTTCCGAGGACATGGTTTATGTTCTCATTTTTACTATGTTTCATCTTTTAGACTTTAGGAGTTAGCTGGGGGTTTATCCCAGCAACTCATCACTTTAGTAAAAGGCTTTCAGACTTGTCTAGGAAGATTCAGCGTTGTATATAAGTGTTGTTAAATTGTTCTTATGGTTTATATTAAATTCTTGATATTAGCTTTCACTTATTCATGTTGTTAGTCAAGTATGGATTTAAGTATATGCTATGATTACGCCATGGGTCGGCTTGGAACCTTTCGGGGCTCCTTGTCCCGTGTTACCGCTAGGGTGTGAACTTGGGTCGTGACAAACTTGGTATTAGAGCAAATGTTTAGATTGTCCTAGGGTGTCTGAAAGCTGCGTTATGTAGGGCCTTCTTCATGGGTGTGAAACGTGCCACACTTATGGAGAAGAGTCTATGAGACGTTTTAGGAATGTTCCCTTTTCTTCATCATCCTTATCGTGTGTAGAGTATCAAGCTCTAAACAGTTCCCTCCCCTAACTCGTTCTTTACACGCTGATAAATAATGCCTCCCAGACGAGTGAATGGAAGAATGCGTGGTAATGATCGTCAGCAGGTACCACCGGCCCAGGCAGACCCAATGGATGATCATGTTACTCATGCTGAGTTCCAAGTAGCCTTTCACATGCTGGCGCAGGCCCTGACTGCTCAGATGAACCAACAGGCAGTGGCTCTTGCTCCTCAGAATGGGAAAGAAGCAGCGGCAAGAATAAGGAATTTTCTTCGGATGAACAACACCTGAATTCTTAGAGTCAAAGGTGTATGAGGACCCATATGAGTTCTTGGAAGAGATTTAGAAGATTACTCATATCATGGGAGTGACAGGAAATGAGAGCAAAGACTTAGCCTCCTACCAGTTAAAGGGAGTTGCTTACATTTGGTATTGTCAGTGGAGAGACAGTCGGGGAGTTGGAGCGGGTTCCATAGGTTGGGATGAATTTATGACAACGTTTTGGGCAGGTTTTTCCCTTGGGAGTTGAGGGAGCCAAAGGCAGCAAAGTTTATTAATTTGAAATAAAATGACATGACTGTCCAGGAGTACGCGTTGGAGTTTACTTGGCTATCCAAGTATGTACCGGAGATGGTAGCCGACCAACGGGCTCGAGTGAGCAGGTTCATGAATAGAGTGTCAGACTCCTTGGTCAAGGAATGTAGGACTGCCATGTTGCATAGGGACATAGACTTCCCACGCTTGGTGATATTTGCTCAGCAGATGAAAGAAGAACAGGTGAAAGAGAAAGAGAGGGGAAAAAAGGGCTAGGACTGGAGATCTAGAGTTCTCTCAATAGAGGTCGAGTGGTAGATATCGCTCACATTATCAGCAGAAATCATCAGCGCCAGCACCTTCAACAGCCAGTGTTCCCTATCAGCCCAGGGTGAGGGAGATTACGTACCCATTGTGTATGAGCTGTAGAAAGCACCACTTGGGAGTATGCATGACCGGCTCAGATGTTTGTTTTTGGTGCGGCAATGCGGGTCATATGCATCGAGATTGCGCAGTGGCTAAGCGAGGTGAGAGAAGATTCTTCGCCACCTCTTCAGCAACTCTAATAGCCCGCCCATTTTAGCAAGATGCATCCTCTAATCTGGGTGGCGGGCATCATCAAAACCGATCCTATGCCATAGCAGCACATCAAGATAAGGGCAAAACGTCGGTTGTGGCCACAGGTTTGTTGTGAATCTTGTGTTATCCCCTATATGTTGCCAACCTCAATATTGAATAAGAAGCTCTATTGTGATTATGGGAAGAGATTTTTGATGTGTGATATGAATAGCTGTTAGTGTAAGGCTTACAGTGAAGGTTAGAAGTGAAAGAGGAGTTAAGAATTCGTAATTTGTCCTGACCTGAAGAAAGATCCAGGAGCCTTAGAACGATGACTTTAAGCTAAGGGGGAGATAGTGAATATGTGAAATAAGTCGGACCTTGACAATGCTCATATAGGAATTTCAGCCTTAGCAGTTGCAGTATGTCGAACTTTACTACGTTCCAATAACCTCCCTTGTACCTCGGTTAAAGTTAAGTTATGTTTATCCTTATGTGCAGATTCCCGAGGTTTAGAAGTAGCCGCTTCAGACAGTGATGCTAGACTTTCCTTATGCGTCCCTTTTGCTCATTTTCATGTTATGAACTAGTTATATGTGTTGATTTATGTTTTCCAGTGTGGTTAGCTCGGACTTAATCTTTAGAAGTCATTTATTAACTCAGTTGAGTCGGATTGTCTCTTGTATGTACTCAGTTTTAGGTGTTGGGAATAACTTGTGCTCATGAATTCCTTATCCTTAGCTAGGTTAGCTATCGTGAATAATAGCTTAGTATCAAGAAGCGATTTGAGAGTGAAGGTTTATCTTGTATCCTTTCCAGTGTTCTACCTAGCTCTATGTTGGTTTCATGTACTTCGATTTTCCTTGTGCCATGGTATGCGTATTTGATGCGGATATTCAGTATGATGTGTAAGGATGGTCCAGAGTCAGATACTCCATTGGTGTTTAGTTGTGATTGATTGATATTTGGATATCGGTTTCGTCTCTATCTTTCAGTATGTTCAGCCAACATTCGAGGACGAATGTTCCCAAGGGGGAGATATTGTAACACCCCAGAAGTCCTTGAGATCAGACCCCAGAGTTAGATGAAGCTCAACAGAAACTTGCCTCACAGGCAGGTTAGAGAATGACTAATTAGGAGACCTAACAGATCGTGGCCTGATCCGTAAGGAACTATAAGAAAGGATGGAAAGCCCAGTGGCCACGGACGACCTGACGAGTCATCTTGCCTGGCAACAAATCGTTAGGTGAGTCATTAGGTGAAGGATAGGATCCTTAGGTTAAGTCTTAACAGTGTGGCTGACGGAAGGAGGTGATGAGTTGTTAGGTGTGATAACGACTCGTCAAGTCATTTGCTAGAGGGGAGAAGTTGTGGCTTTAAAGAAATTCTAGTGTACCTGACGAGTGGGTCCAACGAGTCGTTGGAGCAAGTGACGACTCGTTATGTTGGTCGTGGTTTGAAGGATGTTGAATCTGTGTACTCTGTCCAGTGTACCTAATGGGCGTAAAGACGATCGTTTGAGGTGACAACGACTCGTCACGTGAGTCGTGGCTCCAGTTCGGGTAGTTTTCCAGTTTTTTTCAGGGGAATTTTTGTAAACTCCTACGCTTTTAAATTTTAAACTACGTCGTTTTGTGTATTACCTTGCACGTTTTTAAGGGTTTTGCTAAGCCTATTCTCTCATTCTCTCAAAATACTCTCTCAAACCTTTCTTCCTTGCCTCTCTCAGGTTCAAGGGTTTTACCAAGGTGTTCATCAAAGCTTCAAGGAGAAATTTCGTATGGGACTTCTTCTACCAGGTATGCGGGTCTTTCAACAAGGATACTCTTCCATCCTTTTGTTCAAAAAATATTTTTATTAAAAACCCGTTTTCAATTAATCTAGAAAAGCGTGACCTAGGGCTTGTATGATGAGAGAATTCTTCTATATTCTTCTTAAATGCTAAAATCCTCTGAAATTATGAATTTATTTGGAATGTAAATTAGTGGGTTGCTTTGAAATGTGGATTATACATTGAAAATACAAGAGTGTAGTATGTTCTTCATATATTGGCTTGAGTATTGAATGGGACTTGTTTATTGCTCACTTGATTATCGTAGTAATTCATGAACATGATGAAATTATGAAAATATTGTATGATTAACCCTAATGACCCGATTATGACATTGATGACTATGTTGGGATGAGTTGGCGTTTATGGACTTGAGCAATTGAAAGTATATTATATATTATCACCATGTGTTCGATTTAATTGATTGGATATGATTAGATTGTATTTATTTTGATAGATTGTGAAGTTTGGGCGGATTCTAAGTTGTTTTTCCTTACAAAAATTATTTTTCAAATTTTTGAATCTAAAACGCCCAAGGATGAAAAGTTCGTAAAAGAAGTGATTTATGATAGATGTGAGATGATGATGAGGTTGATGATGAAAAATATGTTTCTACAACTATCCATGATTATGCTATTGTTTTCAAAATGAATTGATTAGATCCAAGTGTGACGAAGCTTTGGGTAATGCCCACATGTCGATTTAAAATGATGACTTTCCCGAAATAAGCTTACCACAGTATTTGGAACAAAGTCTCCCAAATGTTATAAATGTTAGCTTGTGGTATCTTTTGAAATAAATGAAGCCATGCATCTATGATAAAGTATGAGTAGAATCTATTAATCATGCATGACCTTATACTACATGTTGACTGAGATGAATTCGGAATTTAGAATGTCATGACAGTATAATGCGTAAGGTGATCTATGGGATTCTCGTTAGCAAGAATGTTTCCCTAGTCAGTCATGATTCTCGTTAGCAAGAATGTTTTCCTAGTCAGTCGGGATTCTCGTTAGCAAGAATTTTTCCCTAGTCAGTCAGGATTATCTTTAGCAAGAATGTTTCCCTAGTCAGTTGGGATTCTCATTAGCAAGAATGTCTTCCCAGTCAGTCGGGATTCTCGTTAGCAAGAGTAGTTTCCTAGTCAGTCGGGACTCACATCCCTAGCTACTAGTCGTGCATCCCTATCCAGTCAGTGACTCTATATCAGAGCATTTTCATAGTCTGGGACGCTCCCTTTGACAGTCAGGGAACTTTCCTTAAATAGTTATAGACCCTCTTGATATCAGTTATGGCATCGTACCTCTGTATTATTTCCGGTTATTACTTTGCGCATCAGTTGATCTTATAATGATGTATGTCCTTATAATGTGGTTATGTTGATATGTATATGTGAATCTCATATAAGGTTGTCGTATCTCGTTTCAGTTCATTACTATTATTGTGTTTTCATATACTTCCTTTTGTATATGCTTATGAGTTAGTTGCCTATGCTTCCTGCATACTCAGTACATTCCAAGTACTGACCGCACACCTCTTGTGCTATATCTTTTCATGATATAGATTCAGGTGTCCAGGTTCCGCCGCGTGGCTAGATACGCTTCTCTCTCTCCCAGCTGCTAGTGGTGAGTCCTTATCTTCCAAGTACGTGGTTTATGTTCTTATTTTTACTATGTTTCGGTTTTTAGAATTTGGGAGTTAGCTGGGGGCTTGTCCCAACAACTAATCACTTTAGTAAAAGGCTTTAAGACTTGTCTAGACAGATTCAACATTATATCTAAGTGTTGTTAAATTGTCCTTATGGTTTATATTAAATTCTTGGTATTAGCTTCCGCTTATTTATATTGTTAGTCAAGTCTGATGGGTTAAGTGTATGCTATGATTACGCCATGGGTTTACTTGGAGCCTTTCGAGGTTCCTTGTCCTGTGTTACGGCTAGGGTGTGAACTCGGGTCTTGACATATGAATTGTGATAATAAAGCATGAGAACGATCTTTCAAACTTGTGGGCTTGTTTTTAGTAGAAAGTAGCCTTGGTCAGACTCTAAATGAATTCAGTATTGTGTTATTAGTTGAATGCTCATGTATCTGATTAGCTGCAATAATTTAGACTAGACAGATGATGTCGGACAAGTGCTTTCCATGTTCTGGTATAGAAAGGACTCCCATTAGCTGAGAATGTTTCCCTTAGTCAGTCGGGATTCTCATTAGCTAAGAATGTTTTCCTTAGTTAGTCGGGACTCTAATTAGCTGAGAATGTTTTTCTTAGTCAGTCGAGACTCTTATTAGCTGAGAATGTTTTTCTTAGTCAGTCAGGACTCTCATTAGCTGAGAGTGTTTCCCTTAGGCAGTTAGTGACTCTCTATATCAGAGAATGTTTTCCCCTTAGACATTCAAGGACTCTCTATGATACCAGTCACGGCTTCGATTCTCAGTATATGTACAGTTCATGACCTTTATGCATCGGTTTGATTATACTTTAGTAGCTAGTTAATTTACTCGTACTTCGCGCGATCATTTAAAAATATAAGTGAATTTGCTAAGGTGATCATTTAATATAAATTAATTCACAGAAAAATAATAAATATGAAAAATACTTCAACTAATTTTTATTTATAAAAGACATGTCTAAAGTCTAAACTAATCAAATCTCTTTTTAAGTAAAATTTGAAAGTTTTATAAAATAATATCGAATAAATAAAGCTTCCAAAATTATAGTAAATCAACACAAAATAGACACTCTTTTCATTGTTGCTCCCTCTTCAAAATAGTGTCAAAATAATCTTAATAAATAAATAAAAAGATACAACAATCTTGAATTTCAAATCCACAAGCATAAATATAATCGTCTTTCCTCTCATTAATGTACGATATATCATATATGAATAGCAATCTTCTCCACAGTACTTGTAATATTTTTTTTAATATTATTGTTCTTGCACTGCCATCGATGCACCAAATCTGAAAAATATTATTATATATTATCAATAAGAGAAAGCCAGCTAAACAAATAAATACACGAAAAATAAATACAAATGACAGTGCTGCTAGAACTTCCGAATTCTCTATGCACTTCAAGCTAAAAGGGATTTTCTATGAAAGATGCTACCATGTCAATAAAATACCTGCTACTTTTCATTTCTACTTCAGAGATATGCAACACTGAATGATTAGATCAGATAGCTTGAATAGATTTCATAACCTTACTTATGCATGCTTGGATTCATTTCGGTGAGTGAGGTGTTCCTACGAGTATTTTTTAACTATTTATGCATGAAAAATGACATCATCAAATACAATTAATAAGCATGTGAATTTACCAATTAAAGTAAATTCTTAAAAATCTTAATTAGATAGAAATAGGATGAAATATCTTGAAAGTTAAAATGTAGAAAAATATATTTAATGTAAAGCAGTCATGTGAAAGCAGCTCAATCAACTCAGGACATTAAGATAATTTCGATATTTCATAACAAATTATATATACAACTTCAGACTAATCAATTAATGAAGAGATTATACTTGACTATTAAATTTTATGTTGGCAAAAAAGAGAGTTACTTTACAAATTAAAGTAAAAAAAATTATACACATATACTAAAGTCATAAATAATTTTCAAAGGATCTTTTATCTACTAATTACAAAGAAAAAGAGCATGCTTGGTAGGAGAATCACTAACTATTACACAAAAAAAACCGCTGGATAAATTTTTTACTGAGACTTGCATAGATTTGTAAGATATAATTATTGAACCAACAAATCTAACTATATTCTTTTATCTTAATAATATTCTCTTCCAAAAGCTATATATTTTGGAAGATCCAACACGATTGTGATAGCATTTATGGAGGATCTGAGCAAACATAGGTTATAATCATAAATGAAAAGTGATAGGCACGATGACTATTCGTATAACTAACTTAAGTATGTTTAGGATAAGGGCTTATAGTTGTTGTAGTGAGACATTATTTATTGAGGTACAATAATTTATCCTAACATTATCAGGTTAAACTGGAAAAATACAATTAATATATTTCATACTTTACAAAAAACAGAAAAATAAAAAGTTATGATAGACTTTATTGGTATCCCAATTCTTCCAACTTGGATTTTGAAATTGATTCTTGATTCAATTATGTCTATTCAAGTTGAGAAACAAAACTAATCTTTTCTTTGGAAACCAACTTGAAATAATATAAGTAGAAATATTTCATCAATATCTAATTTAAGGCACATAACACTTGAAAGACCCACACCTCCTACATAAGAGACATCTTTGTTCCTATTTTTTGTACTCCTTTCTTCATTTCTATTAGTAGGAGTTCAAATCTTATTGATCATCTTAATTATCATAGTTAATGAGTATATCACATGACTCCTAAATTTCGTGCAAAAAAAATGTATCCAAGTAAGATAGCGAGTAGATGACCCCTAAGTTGGTTACAAAATAGTACTATTAAGTATTTAATTACATCAAATATTTTCAAACATATAAGTGCTAAGAATATATAAAAGAGACACAGAGGATAAATAATGGATAAAATTATTGGCCATTGTTAAAATTATTGGTGATCTACAAAAATTTAAAAACCACACGTATAACATGCAAAAAGCTAAAGAAGAGAATGATATATATTATCATGCTAAAAAGTGAATACATAAAAGCCATTGCCTTGTCCAGATTTTAAGAAATTTATTAATTTTTATGAGACTAGTTCTCTCCATAACCTTTCATGTTCCTAATCAAACATTCAAAGCCACCATCAAAATCAAATATCAAAAAATAAATAATAAGAACATACATTCTTCTTCAAATAAGGAGTAATATTACCAATAAATAAGTAACCAAGAAAATTATAATCCATTAAGCACGCGCGCATCATAAAACAAATACATAACCTATTATCAAATAAAAAGACAACAATAATTCAATAATTACATTTGATTCTTTAAATGAAACTATCAAAAGTTACATTTTCAAATTTACTCTTAAGAATATATAGTTGATAAGATACCAAATTAAACACATTGTCTTGGGGAAAAATATATCATTTTATTCGGATGAAGAAGATCTTTAAATCAATTCAGGCATGTCGTGAAACAATGTTGCAGTAATTTTATTTTCCTACTTCAGAGCAAAGTGTTGAAAAAAGACGCACAAAACATAGGAGCAAGAGGAAAACCATATTCCGGATTGAAATGGTTCTCCCTTTTTATAATTGAAAGAAAAAGTATTGATATGTATTTCATCTTTCGCATAGCATATTCACCTAAAATATATACATGTAACTTGAGTGAAGGCGAATATTGCTCACAATAAAATCACAAATCTCCTACTTGTTTAAGTTTTTTTGGACCTATATACATGTAACTTGAATCTTCTGGTAGAGACACAAAGTTGGATGAAAAAATTAAGCAGATATCTTCTTTTTTCTCATCTTCAAGTCATCCCTCAATCCCAAAATTTACTTTGAGATCCTTAAATTATTGTCAATCCGTAAATTACTTATATGATCAAAACTTAAAGGTAATCCTACAAAAAAAAATAGTAAAATGAGAAGTCCACTGTAATACTACGATCTGCATAACAAATAAGTTGTAATGACTGACAAATTAATTCACAAAATTTAAAATCTAACAAATTAAAAAGTAGATTTGATATTTTAATAGTTGAAGTATCATCAAAGAAATAGACACATATTTGCAAATATCCGAACACACCTTTCTCATTTGCTACACAAGACACTCTAGTCATATACGAAAAATCTCCCGACTTCTATTATAAACTGACATATACAGTTGAAAGATTTTTTTGTTTATTTTTTTGTCGGGGGTATAAAAGCATAAAATTTGAATCAGCAGTAATATATGAAAATACATGAAATTAATGGTAAATCATTTAAAAACTCCCGTAGAAAATAGAGAATACATGTATCTCATAACAAAATCACAAGTCTCTAACTTGTTTGAAGTTTTTTGGGCCCTATAGACATGTAACTTGAAGCTTCTTGTAGAGACACAAAGTTGGATGAAAAAAATTATGTAGATATCTTCTTTTTCTCATCTTCGAGTCATCCCTCAATCTCAAAATTTATTTTGAGATTCTCAAGTAGTCGTCAATCTGTAAATTACTTATATAATCAAAACTTGAAAGTAATTCTATAAAAAATAGTAAAATGAGAAGCCCATCATAATTCCATGAACTGCCTAGAAAATAAATTGTAATGATTGACAGATTAGTTCACAACATTTAAAACCTAACAAAACGAAAGTAGATTTGCTCCTTTAAGAGTTGAAATGTGATCTAAGAAATATATAGAAATCTGCAAAGAACTAAACACCCATTTACTTATATGATCAAAATTTGAAGGTAATTCTACAAAAAATAGTAAAATGAGAAGCCCATTATAATAACATGTACTGTCTAAGAAATAAATTATAATAATTGACAAATTAGTATACAAAATTTAAAACCTAACAAATAGAAAAGTAAATTTGATCCTTTAAGAGTTGAAGTATCATCAAAGAAATAGACAAAAAGATCCGGATATACCTTTCTCATTTTCTACACAAGACACTCTAGTCATATATGAAAAATCTCTCGACTTCTATTATAAACTGACATATATGATTGAAAGGTTTTTTTTGTTTATTTGTTTGTCGGGGATATAAAAACATAACATTTGGATCATAAGTAATATATAAAAAGGCATAAAATTGATGGTAAATCATTAAAATTCTCATAGAAAATAGAGAATACATGTATCTCATAACAAAATTACAAATCTCTGACTTGTTTGAAGTTTTTTGGGTCCTATATACACGTAACTTGAGGTTTCTGATAGAGACACAAAGTGGATGAAAACAATTACATACATATCTTCTTTTTTCTCATCTTCAAGTCATCTCTCAATACCAAAATTTATTTTGAGATCCTCAAGTAGTCTTCAATCTGTAAATTACTTATATGATCAAAACTTAAAAGTAATTCTATAAAAAAAATAGTAAAATGAGAAGCCTATCATAATTTAATGAATTTCCTAACAAATAAATTGTAATGATTGACATATTAGTTCACAAAATCTAAAACCTAACAAAACGATAAGTAGATTTTCTCCTTTGAGAGTTGAAGTGTCATCTAAGAAATAGACAAAAAATTTGCAAAGACCTAAACACACCTTTCTCATTTGCTCCACAAGACACTCTAGTCATGTATGAAAAATCTTTCATTTTTTATTATAAACTAACATCTACCATTGAAAGATTTTTTTGTTTGTTTGTTTGTTTGTTGGGGATAAAAAGTCATAAAATTTGGATCATGAGTAATAGATGTAAAGAGAATGAAATTGATGGTAAATCATTTAAAAACTCCCATAGAAAAAAGAGAATACATGTAGCTCACAACAAAATTATAAATCTCTGACTTGTTTAATGTTTTTGGGCCCTATACACATGTAACTTGAAGCTTTTTGTAGAGACACAAAGTTATCTTCTTCTTTTTTTCATTTTCAAGTCATCCCTCAATTCCAAAATCTATATTTGAGATCCTCAAGTTATCGCAGATCCGTAAAATTATTTGTATGATAAATAATGAAGGTAATTCTACAAAAAATAGTAAAATGAGAAGTCCATCATTATACCACGAACTACATAATAAATAAATTATAATGATTGATAAATTAGTTCACAAAATTTAAAACCTAACAAATCAAAAAGTAAATTTGATCCTTTGAGAGTTGAAGTGTCATCTAAGAAATAGACAGAAATTTGCAAAGACCCAAACATACCTTTGAAATTTCCTCCATAAGACACTCTAGTCATGTATGAAAAATCTTATGACTTTATTATAAACTGACATATACAATTGAATGTTTTTTTGATTGTTTGTTTGTTAGGAAAAATAAAATCTGAATCATGAGTAATAGATGAAAAGGCATGAAGTTGATAGTAATCATTTAAAAAGTCCAGTTGAAAATAGAGAATACACATAGTTTCATAGAAAGACAAAATACCTTATCTGAAAAAAAATTATAGGGAAAAATATTATAATTGTTGAGAAAGTGCAGAAGATGAAAAAGTGGTATGGTGTAATGAAAGGAGTTAATGAAAGTGACTTTTGGTTTTTCAAGAAAGAACCTTATAAGGAAAAATAGAATTGAAAAAATCTTAGAAAAATGCAAAAAAAAAAAAGAAAAAAAGATAAATAGCTTTTCTAATCAATGAAGCATGCCACGCCATCGAGTTAAAGTTTCTCCTTATATAAATATATAGATGTTTTAAAATAAAGGCTTCATGTTAATATATATGCATCTCAGACAGAGTTGTTGTATTCCAGTTCAGTTATATGTCGTTGTATTCATTTTACTTCCTCCTTGCATACTTGTGTTTTGTTTACTTGTGTTTCCCGCATACTCAGTACATTCCAAATACTGACTACATACTTTATGTGCTATATCATTTCATGATATAGATTCAGGTTTTCAGACTCAGCCACGTGGTTAGATACGCTCCATCCCCATCTCAGCTACCTGTGGTGAGTCCTCATCTCTCGAGGATGCGATTTATGTTTCCTATTAAGAATTAGTTGGGGGCTTTTTCCCAGCAACTCATCAGTTTAGTAGAGGCTTTCACACTTCTATAGACAGAGTCAGCTTTATATTAGAATATTTTTTTCAAATTATGTTTTATGTATATGTTAGCTTCCGCTTAGTTATGATTTCTGTTAGTTGTTATTATGATAGTGTTATTCTATGATTACTCCATGGGTCAACTTGGGGCCTCTCGGGGTTCCTTATCATGTGTCTCGATTCGGGCCTATGTTCGGATCATGACAATGAGATATGCAACAATAATACAAATAGAACATATTGATAGTTTGAAAAGCTGTGCTAAAATGCATAACTAAACTGAAGTACCATGACCCTTACTAAAATACATAAATATCGATATGAAGTAGTAGTTTGAAAATACATTTTAAGGTACAATAAAAACTAATTGAAGAGTCATGTACATGTACTAAAACTGAGTTTGTAGCTGTGATTGAGATTGTAACCGTATTGAATAATGGGAGAGCCTATTAACCGACATATAAACAAGTGAGATAAATGTGGAGTTCAATGTATAAGCCCCATTGGTAGGACCCAATATACATTGCCAAGGTACAAACACATCACTGATGTGATCACTAAAACTGTTGCCCATTCGGGCTAATAGCCTATGGTGGCACGTAGTTCTGGATGCTAGGTATGCTGTACCCTGGACCATCTCAGTTATAAGAATTACTCCCAATGGATAAGTTTACTGATAATTTAGACAGCTCGAAAACTAGGGTTCTTAAAGCTAAGTCAGAAGATTTATCTGATAGTATTCTGAGAGCATGAAGTACATGAAAATACTAATCATGCTATCAACATTTGTATACTGAAATTATGATAGAATCACAAAGACTAAAATATGAATTCATGCTAACTCAAATCCATATAGAAGCAAAATACATGTTTATATAACTGAACTTGAGTCATGTGGAAATCTGTTATAAAAGTTTCATTTATAAATGAATTTGTAAAATTATGAATATCACATACTAGAAATCACAGGAGACTTGAGATCATTGAAGTAATAAGGGATTTCATAACTGAAAAAAAACCCTACGACATGATTTCTAGGGAACTTGAGAGAAAGCTAGGATTCACTGGATATTTTGGGTACAAAGGCGTACGAAGACCCTTGTTGAAATCCCACATACTTGTAGAAGAGTTCTCTGGGGAAGCTCTTGGAAATTTGGAGAAGAAGCAGAATCCTAACTCTTTCCCTGAGAAGCCTTGTCTGAGTTTTCATGTACTGGTCTTGAGAGTTGGGTGAGAAATGAGGGAGGAGGATCGGCTAACCCCCTAATTCCCCCGATAATATACCCCAAAACGATGTAGCTTAGGATATAAAATAATGGAAAGTTACAAAAATGCCCCAGAGAAAAGGTATGAAAAACTACCGATACCGACTCAACAAGTCACACAAGGAGACATTGGTGGTGACCATGACTCGTTGGGACTATTCGTTGGTCCTAGGTCTGCAAGTCCATTTTCTAGATCTCACACAATGGAGGAATAGAATGACTCATTGTTAGGTATGATGGGTTGTCGAACCCAGTCATTATCATTGGAGGAAACTTGCACACTTTCTAGACTTGACCAATGGAAATGACTTGTTAAGTGGAACAATGGGTCGTTGGTTCAACTCATTATCACTAGGGAAAGTTTGTATAGTTTCTGGATTCCTCCCAATGGATGGACAGAATGACCCCCTTATCTGAAACAACAGGTCGTTGTTTTCATCTGTGGTTACTAGGATGACTTTAGCATTTTTTGGATTTCATTCAATAGCTTCATAGGATGAGTCGTTATATCAAATAATGACTCATTGTCTCGTTCGTTTTTTAGGAGAATATTTTGATCACATTCTGGACATGAAGAAGGGAAACACAATGACTTGTTACCACTAATGTTAGGCCATTGTACTGCTCGTTGAATCTGAAGGAGGAATCAGCTGGAAAACTAACAACTAACTTAACGAGTCATTGTCTTTGGCAATGACTCGTCTGATGAGTTGTTCTAAGAGAAATTTTCTGGTTTCTTTTTGGTTTTTCATTCCAATCTGGGGTTTAGTCTAAGGAACTTTTGGGGTGTTACAATATCTCCCCTTTTGGAACATTCGTCCTTGAGTGAAGGCTAAGTAAGCTGAAAGACTGGGGAAAGAGCTACAATTCCAAACTGAAGACTATAAACTGAACAATGAAGGAGTTACTGACTTCAAACTTAGATAGGCATGCTAATTGAATTTATGCAACTATGGTGAAAATTAAAAACATGAATGGAGCTGATGAGTATGGAATTGAATAGAGTACTAAGGAGGAATTATGTACATGATGCTGAAGCTGAGTTGGAAAAGAATAGGGGAGAGTATCTAGCCATCATATCAGCTTATGCTTCTCATGTAGCTCCCTCAACTAGCTGGTTCCTCCATAAAACTTTTATTGAAGAGACCTTATTTCTCATCTTATGAACCTAACGGTCTAGAATCTGAACTGGAACTTCTTCATAAGAGAAAGTATCCTTTACACCAATGCTCTTTAATGGCACTACTGAGGTTAAATCACTGATGCATTTCTTCAACATGGACACGTGGAAGACTAGGTGCACCAATACTCTGCGGCAAATCCAGCTCATAAGCCATATTGCCAATGCATCTTAGGATTCTGTAAGAACCAACATATCAAGAACTGAGCTTTCCGTTCTTCTTGAACCTCATCACCCTTTTTATAGGTGAAATTTTCAAATATACCCAATCATCCACAGCAAACTCCAGCTCCCTTCTCCTTACATCTACAAATGAATTCTGTCGGCTTTAAGCTATTTTCAATCGTTCCCTGATAAGTTGAACCTTTTGCATTACCTCATGCACCGAACTAGGTACTATTAAGGTAGCTTTACAACCCTTAAACCACCCTATATGATATCTACACCTCTTACCATATAATGCCTCGAATGGGGCCATTTGAATACTGGAGTGGTAGCTATTATTGTATACAATATCAATGAGAGGTAGGTGATCATCCCAACTGCCCTTGAAGTCAATCACGCAAGACCTCAATATGTCTAATAGAGTCTGAATAGTCAGCCCAGCCTGACCATCTGTCTGTTAGTGAAAAGTAGTACCGAGCTTGATCCGAATACCAAGTCCTTTCTGAAATGACTTCCAGAAATTCAAGGTGAACTGAGTAACCTTATCTGAAATAAGGGACAAAGGGACTCCTTGCAGTCTGACTAACTCCTGAATGTATAGTCTAGCATAATCCCATGCCGAATTTGTGGTCTTAACTGGTAAGAAATGTGTTAACTTAGTCATCCGATCTACCACCACCCAAATAGAGTCATGCTGTCGGCGCTTACAAAGTAGACGTGTAATTAAATCTTTGTTCACTTCTTCCCACTTCCAAGTGGGAATGCTAATATCTTGAGTCATACCCCAAGTCTCTGATGTGCAACCTTAACTATTTGACAATTTGGACACTTAGCCTCAAATTCTACAATGTCTTTCTTCATTCCATTCCACTAGTAGACTTCCTGTAGATTATAGTACATCTTGGTAGCACCTGGGTGGATAGAGTACCTAGTGCTGTGAGCTTTCGTCGGTATCCATTGTCTCAAATCATCTATATTAGGAACACACAACTTGCCTGGTAACGTAGCACACCATCTCCCCTTTTGGAGAATGCTTCCACCTATTTTCTTAAGACTAGATCCTTCAACTTGAGTAAAATTGGGTCTTTATCCTTCTTTGACTTAACCTCGACC
Organism: Datura wrightii; assembly: GCA_035772735.1. Classification (NCBI taxonomy): domain Eukaryota; kingdom Viridiplantae; phylum Streptophyta; class Magnoliopsida; order Solanales; family Solanaceae; genus Datura; species Datura wrightii. The sequence continues at coordinate 156,681,110 of JASDFA010000018.1, forward strand.
ACCAGGGACGATTCTGATCCACTCTGGACTACAACTCCATATTATACCGAATCAACCAACTGGACCCCTAACCAAGCCAATATGTGAATATCCTTTTCTACCTCCTTTTTATCTTCCTCTACATGAGCAACACTTATACACATTCTAGTGAGGGCATCATCCACTACATTGGCCTTGCCCGAGTGATAAAACACACTTATATCGCAGTCTTTTAGCAACTCCAACCACCTTGTCTGATGCAGATTCTGGTCTTTATGACTGAGCACATATTGTAGGCTCTTGTGATTTGTACAAACATCCACATGAACCCTATAAAGGTAGTGCCTCCAAATCTTCAAGGCAAATACTACCGCTGCTAGCTCAAGATCATGAGTCAGATAGTTCTTCTCATGAACTTTGAGCTGTCTAGAAGCATAAGATATGACTTTATCATGCCATATCATAACATAACCAAGGCCAAATCTAGAGGCATCGCAATAGACCACAAACCCGTCTGACCCATATAGCAGAGTCAAAATTGGGGTGATAGTGAGTCAAGTCTTCAACACATGAAAACATTTTTGAAATGCATCAGACCACTGAAACTTCATGTTCTTTTGAGTTAGTTTGGTCAAAGGAGAGGCAATGGAGGGAACCCTTCTACAAACTGTCTGTAATAATTGGTTAGGACCAAGAAACTCTCGATCTTTGACAAATAGGTGAATCTTGGCCAGTCCTTGACAACCATTATCTTTTGAAGATCCACCCGAATACCTCACTGGAGACCACATGACCGAGGAATGCCACTGATTTCAACCAGAATACACACTTTCTAAATTTAGCGATCAACTGGCGATCCCTGAGAGTCTGCAAAACTCTCCTTAGGTGATCTGCATGTTCCTCCTTTGTTCAAGAGTAAACCAAAATATCATCTATAAAGACAATAACGAACATGTCCAGGTACTACTTGAATACCCTGTTCATGAGATCCATAAAAGTTATAGGAGTATTGGTTTGTCCAAAATACATAACTACAAATTCATAATGACCATACTGAGTCTTGAACGCTTTCTTCAGGATGTCACATTCTCTAACCTTGAGCTAATAGTATCCTAATCGGTGATCTACCTTTGAAAAACAACTAGCGCAATAAAGTTGGTTGAACAAGTTAGCAATTCAAGGTAGAGGATACCTGTTCTTGACTGTGACCTTATTTAGTTGATGGTAATCGATGCATATTCTGAGATCGTCTTTATTTCACACAAATAGGACTGGGGTACCCCACGGAGAGATAACTAGGTTTGATGAAGCCCTGATCTAAAGACCTTCATTTGTTCCTTTAACTTCTTAAGCTCAGTTGCATCTAGTTTGGAAGGATGAATTAAGATAGTTGGGTATTTGGGAGAAGGTGTATGGCGAAGTCTATTTTTCGCTTAGGAAGGACTCCGATAAAGTGTTTGGGAAACACATCGGGGAACTCATTTACAACTAGAACCGACTAAATTATCGGGGTCTTGGAACTAGAATCCTTAACCCTAACTAGGTGAAGGATGTACCCCTTGGAGATCATTTTCCTAGACTTATGGTATGAGAGTAACCGACCCTTAGGCGCTGGAGTACTACCTTTCCGCTCTAGGACTAGTTCGTTAGAAAATTGGAATTTACGACCTTGGTTCTACAGTCAATTGATGCATAGCAAGAATGTAACCAGTCCATGTCATGAATAAGGTCAAAATTGACCTTATATAACTCTGCTATATCAACTAAGGTGGCATTGTGAAACAATGTGACCAGACATTTCTTGTACACCTGACTAGCTCTAACTGACTCACCAATCGGAGTAGAGACTTAAAAAGGGTATGAGAGAACTTCTGGACTAGTATAAAACTAGAAAACAATATAAGAAGTCATGATAGAAAGTGTGGCTCCTAGATCTAGAGAATCATACACATCTACTTGAAAGAGGCGTAACATATCAATGACTACATCAGGTGAGTTCTCCTGTTCCTGATGAGAGGATCGGTTCTGGAGTTGATCGCTACCTGTACCTAAGGTAGTACCCTGTTGAGCTGAGCGACTTGGCGGAGCTTCTGATGTAGTGGACTGGGCTTTCCCCGTCCTACTGATGAGCATTCTCTCAAATTGTGACCCAGCTGGGCATAACCAAAAAAACCCTCATTTCCCAGACAACATTCACTGGGATGGTTGTTACCTTACTTAGAACATACTGGAAAAGTTTGGTTGCTGGAGACATGGCTTTGTGAGTGGAAGCCTGATGTTCCACCCCTCTGATCTTTATGGGGCCTAGAAGAAGGAGCACTAGTTTACGAGGTGCTTGAGGTCTCTGTTGCTACTGGGGGTGATTTCCACCGCCTAACTTCTATTGGAAATACTCAAACTAACCTGTCCTTTCCCTCTTATTCTCCCTTTATATCTCTTTCAATTTCTTTGTGTAATACCCCAAAAACCCTAAGATCAGATCCGGGAGTTAAAATAGAAAAATAGGATTTTCTGCACACCAGGTCATAGGACGAGTCGTCTAGTGACTTGTTGAGTCCACCACGAGTCATTGAGCGATTCGTAGGGAGGATCTTCGACTGGGTAGGAAATTTAAGTTTTTGCGATGACCACGGGTGTGACCATGAGTCGTGGTCAGCACCACGATTCGTGGAGTGGTCTGTGGAAAGGAGTGGGTTGAAGGATGGAGGATTTCGATAGTGTCCCTAACAGGTTGTCACCACGAGTCGTAGGGAACACCACGAGTAGTGGTTAGGGATGACGGGTCGTCTAGTCCCTCGTAGTGACTGACAATGTGTTTTTTCCTACGAATTTATTAAGGAATTTTCCGTAATTTCTAAGTTCCTAATGCCTAAATTACGTCATTTTAAGATTAGAATAGAGAGTTTTAAGAGGGGTAAGTTCATTCTAGGAGTATTCACTTCCATTCATGCAAGTCTAGAAGCTCCTAAGGGTGATCAAGCCTAAATTCCTCAAGTTCTTCACCAAACTCTCATTGGGCAATCAAGGAAGTTGTGAAATCAGATTTCTACAGGTATGTAGGGTTATGAATGGGTGCAATTGTCCACACCCATGCCCAATCCCCTCTCAATTCATGAAAATTCTAGTTGATGAATCTATGAGGTTTTAACCCAATATATGAATTCTCTAAGTTTCAATCATGGGTGTGATCTAAGCATGTTTCTAATGTTGTATTATGATTAATGAGCATATTTTATATTGTTTTCAATTATAAAATATGTTTTCAAGTTTTATAAATTATGATGCCCATCCATGAAAGTTCATGAAAGTTGAGATTTATGAAATATGTGTTCAAGAATGATGAGATGTTTCTGAAGAAAGTATGATTTATAATTACCCGTGTTTATGTTCATGTTTTCAAATGATCAAGTCTATGTCAAGCATATTTATGTATTGGGCAAGCCCATATGATCAAGTATGTTTCATGAATTTATCTAAACTTCATGTTTTAGCTTACCACATGGATTTTAGAGTCTAGACTCCCACTATGTTTAGCTTGTGGTATGGTTTGAGCCAAGGATCCTCATGTTATGATTTCATATTTATGCATGTATGTTATGAGTCAGCTTCGTCCTTAGACAATGGTTCAACTTCATTGAAAAATGATGGAGAGCATATGCATGTTTTTGGGAGTAGTGTCTAGCACCGAGTAGGCTAAGGGTCAGTCAACCCTATGCCTCAGAACTACGCACTACTGTAGGTATGTTCATATTATTTGGGGCCTTTGTTGTGAGATTCTCCTTCCCCCAAGGGGCCTTCTTAGTCTCTACTTCAGTCGGTGACTCAGTTATAACTCTATGGGTATATAAAATTGCCCTGTCACAGTTCTTCAGAAAGTCACCTCAGTAGATTTAGTGGAGTTTGCCATGACCGACTTTGATGTTATCTTCGGCATGGATTAGTTACATTCATGTTATGCCTCAGTCAATTGTAGAACACGCGCAATAGAGTTAAGATTTCTGGGCGAGCCAGTCCTAGAGTGGAAGGGTAGTTCAACTGCACCTATAGGTCATTTCATTTCCTACCTTAAGGCCAGAAAGATGATTTCTAATGGTTGCATGTGCCATATATTTAGGATTAAGGATGCTACGTCCGAAACCTCAACTATCCAGTCAGTTCCTGGAGTGTGTGAGTATCCAGAGGTGTTTCCTTATGATTTATCGGGAATCCCTCCTGAGCGGGAGATCGATTTTGGTATTGACCTTCTTCTCGATATGTAGCCTATATCCATTACTCCTTACAGAATGGCTCCAGATGAGCTAAAGGAGTTGAAGGAGAAGTTGAAGGATCTTTTAGAGAAGGGTTTCATCATACCGAGCAAATCCCCATGGGGTGCACCAGTTCTCTTTATACGCAACAAGGATGGTTCCTTCAGATGTGTAATTGATTATCGACAAATGAATAAGGTAACAATCTAGAATAGGTATCCTCTCCCCAGGATTGATGATTTGTTTGACTATCTTTAGGGTGCCAAGTGCTTTTCGAAGATAGACCTTAGATTCCTATATCATCACCTTAGGGTTCAGGAGAGAGACATCCCGAAGATAGCCTTCAGGACTCGGTATGATCATTACGAGTTTGTAGTTATGTATTTTGGACTAATGAATTCTCCTGCAGATTTTATGGATTTGATAAACAGGGTGTTCAAGCCATTTGGAAATGTTCGTGATTGTGTTCACAGATGACATCCTTATATACTCTTAAAGCAAGGAGGAGCATGCCGCTCATTCGTGAGTGGTGCTACAAACTCTGAAGGATCATCAGTTGTATGCTAAATTCAGCAAGTGGGGTTTTGGTTGAACTCAGTGGCATTTTTGGTCATGTGGTGTCAAGTGAGGGTGTGTAGGTGGACTCTCAAAAGATAGAAGTGGTGAAGAATTGGCCTAGACCAGTGAATCCTTCGGATATCAAGAGTTTCTTGAGTTTAGCTGATTATTATCAAACGTCTGTGGAGGGGTTCTCATCCATTGTAGCGCTGTTGACTAAATTGACTTAGAAGAAAGTGAAGTTTCAATGGTCGGAGGCTTGTGAGGGGAGCTTCCAAGAGTTGAAGACTCGACTCACCTCAGCATCGGTGTTGACCTTACCTGAGGGTACCGAAGGGTTTGTGGTATATTATGATGCCTCAAGAATCGTCCTTGGTTGTGTACTCATGCAACAAGGAAAGTTATAGCCTATGCTTCCAAGGTAGCTGAACGTCCATGAAAAGAACTACTCGACTCATGATCTTGAATTGGCGGCAGTAGTATTTGCCTTGAAGATTTGGAGACACTAGCTGTATGGTCCATGTGGATGTGTTTACGGACCACAAAAGCCCACAGTACGTGTTCACCCAAAAGGATTTGAATCTATGTCAAAGAAGGTGGTTGGAGCTTTTGAACGATTATGATATGAGTGTCCTCTACCATCCAGGAAAGGCTAATGTGGTGGCGAAGGCTCTTAATAGGATCTCTATGGAGAGTTTGTCCCATATAGACGAGGAGAGGAAGGAGTTAGTGAAGGATGTACATTGGCTTCCACGGCTATGAGTCTGTCTTGTTGACTTAACAGATGGTGGTGTCATTGTTCAGGATGGGTCAGAATCATCCTTAATGACCGAAGTTAAAGCTAGACAAGACGAGAATCCTATACTGGTAAAGTTAAAGGAAGCCATTCAGAATTAGAAGGTAGAGTCTTCTCCAAAGGGGGAGATGGGGTGCTTCGATATCACAGTTGCTTGTATGTTTTGGGTGTTGATAATTTGAGAGATTGAATGTTGCACGAGGCTCATAGTTACAGATACTCTATACATCCAGGTGTCACCAAGATGTACCGTGACCTACGGGAAGTCTATTGGTGGAATGAAATGAAAAAGGGTATAGTAGAGTTTGTGGCCAAGTGTTCGAATTGTCAACAGGTGAAGGTTGATCATCAAAGACCTAGAGGTGTGCTTCAAGAAATTAGTATCCCTACTTGGAAGTGGTAGGAGATCAATATGGACTTCATCATAGGGTTGCCTCGTACTCATCGACAATATGATTCTATTTGGGTGGTTGTAGATAGGTTGACTAAGGCAACTCATTTTCTATCGGTCAAAACTACCGATTCGGCGGAGGATTATGCTAAGTTAAACATTTTGAAGTTAGTTCAGTTTCATGGAGTGCCATTGTCCATCATATAATATAGAGGTACTCAATTTACCTCACAGTTGTAATGATCGTTTCAAAAAGGACTCGGTACTCAGGTCAAGCTTAGAACCGCATTTCACCCACAAACGGATGGTCAGGTGGAGCGAACTATTCATACTCTTGAGGATATGTTGACAGCATGTGTGATTGACTTCAAGGGTAGTTGGGATGATCATTTGCCTCTCATTGAGTTTGCATATAACAACAACTACCATTCCAGCATTCAGATGGTTCTGTTTGAGGATCTTTATTGGAAGAGGTGTAGATCGCCTATTGGTTGATTTGAAATCAGTAAAGCTGCAATGACAGGACCAGATTCAGTCCATGAGGCTATGGAGAAAGTTCAACTTATAAGGGATTGGTTAAAAACAACTCAGAGTTGCCAAAAGTCCTATGCGGGTGTGAGGAGGAGAGAGCTTGAGTTTGAAGTCGATGATTGGGTGTTTTTAAAGGTGTCTCCCATGAAGGGAGTGATGGGGTTCGGAAAGAAAGGAAAACTCAATCCTCGTTATATTGGTCCATACCAGATTGTGGAACGGATTGGCAAGGTAGCATACGAGTTGGAGTTGCCCTTAGAATTAGCTTCAGTCCATCCAGTTTTCCATGTATCACTGCTAAAGAAGTGTTTGGATGATCCAGCTCTGGTTGTTCTGCAGGCAGTGTCGGTGTGTAAGATAACCTTAGCTATGAGGAAGTTCCAGTGGAAATACTTTATCGGCAGGTTTGGAAGCTAAGGAACAAAGAAGTAGCCTCAGTCAAGGTTCTGTGGAGGAATCAACATGTTGAGGGGGCTACATGGGTAGCCAAAGTAGATATGATGGCTAAATACCCACATCTATTCCCTTACGACTCAGTTTCAGCTTGAGGTATCAGTTTTCTCCTTAGTACCCTATTCAGTTTCATGTTAAGTTCATGTGCCCTAGTTTTTTTCATATCAATGAATGTATATGTGATTCAGGAATTTAGTTCAGTCATGTAGTTCAATTTGGAGTCAGTCACTCCGTCAGTTTTCAGCATGTATATTCAGTATTTGAGTATGATAATACATTTATCAAGAATGAATGTTCTCAAGGGGGAGATATTGTAATACCCCCAAAACCCTAACATCAGACCTGTGAGTTGAAATGGAGAAAAAAGGATTTGCTGCACCAAGTCACTGGATGATTCATTCAGTGACTTGTGGGGTGCACCACGAGTCATTTAGTGACTCACAGGGAGGAGTGTTTGGACCAAACTACACGCAAGTGCACGTGGTCGTACAAGTAGTAAAGTGGCTTTATTACAAGCCAAGTATCGATCCCACAGGGACTGAATTATGGTAGTAATTATCCTAATTGTTAGTGAACGATATCGCTGTGAAGGTAGACAACCAACAAATAATATTTTATGAGTCAATATTAATAGTTAATAAGAACCTAAGTAAAGATTGTAAATTAAAGTCTGAACAATAGCAATGAACAAGCTGAGGTTAAGGCAAACACGCAGGGATGTAATTTATTAATTAGAATCAGTCAATCTTCTCTTCGGTTGTTAGTCAGGAATTAATAACCTATGGATTGGATCTTTCGACTCCTATCCAATTAAAGAATCATGAGACTTACATTACACATTTCTGTGATGCAAAAACCCCATGCTCTATCCATACATAAAAAATTCCATAAATGACTAATACGACATTCAGATATATTTCTATTCTGAACGTAAATCTTCTCTCAATTTTCCCAACTAAAAAAAAGATCATATCCCACCAATTCACATCTATCCAATTAATTTCTCTTTCAGAATCAAAATTAGAATTCTAAGATATACATTAACATTGGCCAAACATTAACGTAGTAAAAACAAGAATTGATAGAACAACCATTAAAGAGAAGATGAAAACTGAAATAATTAGTAATTACATTCCTCTACAATTATCCTTAACCTCAGCAAGAGGTGAATTAGCCACTCATTTGTGGATTAAACATCTTCAAACAAGTATAATTCATGCAAGCAATTGAAATTAAAGAGAAAAAGGAAGAGAATAAACCCTAGAAATTCTTCCTCTCAACTGCTTGCTAACCACGTTCTTGCTCCAAAAAATGTTAGCATGTTTAAAATAAAACCTAAGTGTTCTATTTATACTAGCGGGAATTTTTTTCGGAATAACAAGCAACGTGGCACGAAGTGTATCGCGGAGCACTGCCTCCGTGCCACGGCCCTATCGCGGACCCCCACTGGAATTCAGCTCCTAGGTAAATTCACCTCAGCGTGGCACGACATGTATCGCGGAGCATTAGCTCGGTGCCACAGAGGTAACACTCACCTCCACTGGAATTTGACATAATTTTCCCTCCTAGGCAGAATGCCTCCGTGATGGTAGCGTGACACGGAGCCATCGTGGAGCCCCTATTTTGGCCAATTTTCCTTGTCAACTTCCACTTCTTGCTTCCGAGTCCATTTCCACACTTCACCAACTTGTAGATTAGCTTCCAAAAAATTCCTTCTAAACTGCAAAATAACACTAATCATGTTGGTTAGTATAAATTCACATTTACATAAAAATCACATGAGAATGCACACATAAAAATAGATAAACAAGTAGAAATGAAGTATTTGAGTATCACTTGGGCATGCAATTCTACCCAAGATCACTTACCCCACACTTAAAACCTTGTTCGTCCTCGAACAATACTCTCATATCTCATGCAATTGAAACCCACACATAGCTAATTTGGTGCGACCATTCAAGCTACGACTATACGGATTATTTAAGATGGCAAATCATCAAGAGAGCATTCATGGTTTCATCAATAACATGAAGTACACCACATTAAGACCTCCTAACCTCAAGAATCAATTCTCGATCTTGGCAAACTCGTGCAAATCAACTGATCAATACATCCGACACGAATTTTATCTATCGTCAAGCATGTGCCCTCGCAACACAAGAGAATTACCCCATGTGCACTCATAAGAGTTCCAAAGCACTCCATTTAGGGGTATATGAATAAGATTACGCTTGCTCTCCCAAAGAATTCACATGCATCATGTCGTGAACCATAAGCTTGCTCCTAGTGTTTTAGTCCACTAATTTAAGGATGCATGATGTAAGATCACGTAGGACTTAATGGGTTGTAATGTAAGCTAAGGAACTAGTAAATATTGGGCTAACCAATAATAGTAACTAGCTTCCCTAAGCGCTTTTAATACATCCCAGCTTCATTACGAACATTGCTTCTTCCTCAATCCTCTCATTCTTGAATTTTCTTCTTTGTTTTTGTTCCCATTTCTTTAAGCACACCCGACTTACTAGCAAAGAGTATTTAAGCATCTTTTTTTTCATTCATTGATTTTCTTACTCTCTACTATTAATTAATCAATTTCAACAAGTGCACCTTTGACCTTTTCTTTAACTTTCACAACTTCCGTTTTCCCTTCCGTTTCACACCTCTCACTCCTTCACTCTTTGGGAAAATTGTTTTTCTTAAGCGCTTAGGATTTTTGGATCAAATTCACGGCTAATGAAAAAAAGGATTAAGCTCAGTTTGTATCTATTAAAGAATAGGCTAAAGGCTAAATGGGGCTAACTAGGATTTAACATTCAAGGTGGGTATGATAAGGGAGAAACTTTCGGTTCATTCAAAGAAATGCCTACATCCTTTCCTACAATCCACTTCCTTCATTTCGTCTAGTATACACACCAGGCAAGTTCTAGACACTTCACAATAGCATGGAATAGTCGAAACCTCACACTCACTGCACATGCTCAACTTAAGACATATTCACAGACTCTTCATTCAGTTAATTACAAGAATTCACTATTAAGCCTCGATCACACCGAATTGAATTCTAGGGTCTAGGAATCTCAACATGTTTAACACATTTTCATGCTTCCATACGAATCACACTTGCATCTTACAATCATGTGTAACACGTAACAAGAATGTCAAACCATTAATTAGCTACACGTTTGGAAAACGAACGAATGAAAGAAAAAGAAAAAAAACTAATCCTATCGACTTAATTTCCCTTAAGATGGTCGTCATCCATCCATCATAGGGAACAGTCACTATCTACGACGTCGGTTCAAGAGGACTATTCTCGAAAAAGCACCGAAAATAAAAACCGAGAAACCCAAACAAAAAAAATTTTGATAGAAAAAAAATTAAATATAAAAAAAAGAAAAATTTACACATCACACACAGCAGCCGTTAAATATTTATTACAACACCAACTACCACAATTTCATCAGTTGCATAATCATGAAACACAGAGTCACAGGGTCACAATTAGCACAATCCACAAAAACACAAACACAACACCTAGCACCTAACTACTCCCACCCCACACTTAATCGGAACACTGTCCCTAGTGTTCACACAATTGCAATTTAACAACAAAGTTTGGGTGGTGAAACTCCCTGATCAATCAAAATATTCAATCTCCTCATCAGGTGCCAGCGCCTCATCTTCAAGATCAGAATCGCCCCCGCCGTCCTCGTCCGACTCAATGTCTGAGTCCTCCTAGCGTGTCTCCTCATCAGTAGGGACGTCATCATCCACGGGTTCTACAAACGCAGGCCCCACTTGGCATAAATCTCGGGCATTCTCATTGAATGGATAATCGAATTCGAGCTGCCACAACTCATCCTCCGTTGTGGGCCTTCCATCGATGCGCAGCTGCAACATCTGCATCCCATACATTCGGGCCATGTATTGATCATCCCGAGCATGTCGCTCGACTAGTGTAAGCACTGGCCCATAAGTAGTATCAGGTGCCTTGGTTTTAGTAACATCCAAAGCACGCCTATCAAGATGAGGGATATAGTCCAGGGCCTCTTCTTCAATACCGTGGCCCCTCAGGAAAGTGGTGAGAAGACCACCAAACCCATAGTGATGCCCCTGATGCAGTCGGGCTCTCTTCATGGCGGAAATGATCACCGCCCCAACATTAATTTCTAGCCCCTTCATCAGCGCATAAACCAGACAAACTCTATCCCGGGTGACATCAGTCATGTGCAACCCCGGGATCAGACACGAGCAAACTATTTTCAACCATATCCGGGCCTTTTTGTTCATCTGGGAATAGGGAAATGTCTGGTGGTAGCCCCTTTCTTTGTGCCTACCCCACCTGGCTATCGATCGAGCTCCATATAAGGTGCGTCTGATATCCGCGTAAGGTGGAGTGATGTTCAGCTGGCGGAGGACATGAGCGTCTGTGTCCCGTGCCTCCAGGATTGCATTTAAATGGTGTGGTTAGGTGACCACCTCCCCTCTGATCTTGATGGTGTGGCTGCTCAAAGTCGGGTTCCAGTTAGCATAGAATTCCCGGATAAGATGGAGATTGCACTCTCTGGGTTCTTCAAAAATGAAGTTTAGCCCAGCAGTGTCAATCCTATGTAGAATCCGCGGGAATTTCTGTGCTAGTGGTTCCCGTGCTATCTGCTCCTCTGGGAAGTACTTGGTTTCCTTGCGTTTGGAATACCATTTCTTCCCCTCATCTGTCACCCATCTGGTTCCATACTGTCTGCGTTGCCCTCGAGGAACCGCTGGTGCTGCTGGTACTGTTGCCCCGAGTCTCACTCTTTTTCTGCTGGCGCCAGATGTGGATGCGCCTTTGCTTTGTCCTGTCTTCCTGACATTTGTCTTTTGCATTCAAAAACATACAGTTCAAATATTATTTGAGGCATAGTTTGCTACGACTAAGGTTGGGCTTAATTTGATCACCCCACACTTAGTCGTTAGCCGCAATCAACACAATTTCACAAGAACATTCATGTCTTTTTTTTTTCAGTTCTTAATTTCCAACATGCTCAGTGCATTCATACAAGTCGATGGAACAAGGTCTTTGTACTACTCAGACTTCATACAATGAATTATGAAAGTTCCTCCATTCATTCAATTATATAATCATGAGCACTTTGCAATTTGCGCAGAACAACCTATGATAATTCTCTATTTTCATCCCCCGAAAATCCATCTTCTACCATAGCATAATCCACTTCAATCACAATATGTTTCAATTTGACAACATGCACAACCCAAAATAGCTACATTTTAACCTATTTCTTCTTCTTCCTATTTCAATGCTCAACCCTAGTTATCAAAATCGTAAGAATTTCAACAAATCATACAACTATTGAGTTAATCTACTCACATCGATCATATGAACATATTTAATCCATAACTCAATTGTTTACAAATTTGTTAATCACTTAGGGCAAAGTTTCATCACAAAAACATGTTCAAGAATCGAAAAATTGAGCAATAATGAGAAAAAATTCAAGAACATACCTTTACTTTGATGAAATTGAAGAAAAATCGAAGAAATTTGATCACTAGGTCCGTGGCACGTTGAGGGAGAAGGGGTTTTGGGGTGTTGGTCGTGGAGGGTGTGAAGAAATGGGGAAAAATTAAGGGATTTGGGGTTAAAAGGGGTTTTTCGCGCGGGTCTACCCAGTGACCTGAGGTGACTCGACACGAAATACACCTCAACGTGTCACGGAGGCCATCGCGGAGGCCATGCTCCGTGACACGGAGCTATCGCAGAGGCGTTATGGAAATTTTAAAAAAATCCAGAATAAGCCTCAACGTGTCATAGAAGGTAACGCGGAGGCCCTCCTTCGTGACACGGAGCTAACGCGATGGCTCACTGGAACTTTCCCCAAGTTTTATTTTTTTACCTTGATTTTTCCTTTGTGCATTTTTGTATTTTGACCCTCCATTTCACCTGAAAATCATTCAACCACAAAAAATTCGTTAGAAATTATAGGTTGCCTCTCAACTATTGCCACCTTCTTTTTCTCTTTTTTTTCCTTCTTTTTTTTTTCAATAATCCTAACTATTCTATTACATCACATTCATGGGTTGCCTCCCGTGCAACGCCCGGTTTACCATCGCGACTCGACGCTGTTCATCCTTAATCATCTGCTAACGTGATAGACGTCTTCTCTCGAATAACGTCTTCACCCCAGTAATGCTTACATCTTTGCCCATTCACAAAAAATATGGCACTCTTATCCTCTTTCCACAATTCCACTGCCCCGTGTGGGGTCATTCTGACAACTTCAAACGGCCCTGACCACTTGGACCGCACTTCCCTAGGAAGAGTTTCAACCTCGAATTGAACAACAACACTTTTTTCCCTGGCCCAAAGATCCGATGCACCATGTGCCTGTCGTGCCATCTTTTAGTTTTCTCCTTGTAGCATTTAGCACTTTCATAGGCGTGCCATCGAAACTCATCTAATTCGCTAACCTGCATCAACCTCTTCTTCCCTGCTAGCTTCGGATCCATATTTAGCTTTCTTACAGCCCAAAAATCTCAATGTTCCAACTCCACGGGTAGATGACATGCCTTTCCATAAACCAATCTGTACGTAAAAGTCCCAATAGGTGTCTTGTATGCAGTTCTGTAAGCCCACAAAGCATCGTCAAGTTTGCTTGCCCAATCAATTTGTTGTGCATTCACAGTTTTCTGTAGAATCTGCTTAATCTCCCTATTTGACATCTCCACTTGCCCACTAGTTTGGGGATGATACGCTGTCGCCACCTTGTGCCGCACCCCATACTTAGCTAGCAAGTTCCTGAAACTTGCATACACAAAATGAGCCCCTCCGTCACTGATAATAGCTCGGGGCATACCAAACCTGGTGAAAATTTACTTTTTCACAAATTTCATCACCACCTAGTTGTCGTTCCTGGGACAAGCTACTGCCTTGACCCACTTAGATACATAGTCAACCGCTACCAAGATGTAACGATTACCAAAGGACGGTGGAAACGGGCCCATGAAGTCTATTCGTCATACATCAAAAACCTCAACTTCTAATATCTGATGCAGTGGCAACTCCTGTCTTCTACCGATTGTGCCTATTCTTTGACATATATCACACATTTTTACATATGCTATAGCATCTCTGAACAGAGTAGGCCAAAAGAAACCTGACTGTAGCACCTTGTGAGCTGTCCGCTCTCCTCCGTGGTGCCCTCCATACAACGATGAGTGACAACTCCTCAGTACTTCTGCAATCTGGCTTTCTGGGATGCATCATCTCATCGCTTGATCCGGCCCCTGCTTAAACAGATACGACTCATCCCATATGTAATATCTGGAATCATGTCTCAGCTTCTTTCTTTGCTGAGCCGTAGCCTCAGGTGGGTAGACACCACTTACCAGCAAGTTCACAATATCTGCATACCAAGGGATTTCAGCTTCCGTTATTGCCAAGAGTTGCTCATCTGGGAACTCTTCTTTTATTCTATCACCTTCCTTCACATGCGAACGACTTTCCAATCGTGATAGGTGATCTGCCACTTGATTCTCGCTTCCCTTTCTGTCCTGAATCTCTAGATCAAACTCTTGTAGCAGCAATATCCATCTGATTAGCCTAGGCTTCACATCCTTTTTGCCAAACAAATACCGGATTGCTGCATGATCAGTATATACCACCACTTTAGAACCCACTAGGTAGGATCTGAATTTGTCAAATGCAAACATCAATGCTAGCATCTCCTTTTGCGTGACTGTATAATTGACTTGGGCAGCGTCAAGTGTTTTGTTTGCATAATAAATGGAATGAAAAATTTTATTCCTCCGCTACCCCAGTACAACTCCTACAGCCACATCACTTGCATCACACATCAATTCAAAAGGATGTACCCAATCCGGAGAAATGAGAATAGGCGCTTCCACCAGCTTTTGTTTTAGCTCCTCGAATGCTTCTACACAGTCCTTGTCAAATTCGAACTTCACCTCTTTTTCTAGAAATCGACACATCGGTCTAGAAATTTTTGAAAAGTTCTTCATGAACCATCCGTAAAACCCTGCATGTCCGAGAAAACTGCGAACACCCTTCACTGACACTGGTGGTGGTAGATTTTCAATCACCTCAATCTTCGCATGATCGACTTCCAACCCTTTGCATGACACCTTATGGCCAAGGACGATACCCTCCTTGACTAAAAAGTGGCACTTCTCCCAGTTCAACACCAGGTTTGAGTCATCACATCGAGCTAACACCCTGTCAAGATTCTACAGACATGTAGCAAATGAATTATCGAAAATAGAAAAGTCATCCATAAATACCTCGAAAATATCTTCCACCATATCGTGGAAGATCACCATCATGCATCTCTAGAATGTTGTTGGTGCATTGCATAGACCAAATGGCATTTTCCTGAAAGCATTTGTCCCATAAGGACATGTAAAAGTGGTCTTCTCCTGATCCTCCAGTGCTATGGCTATTTGATTATAGCCGGAATATCCATCCAGAAAACAATAATACTCCTGACCTGCCAACCTGTCCAAAATCTGATCAATAAATGGAATAGGATAATGATCTTTCATGGCCTCATTGAGCTTCCTGTAATCCATGATAATTCGCCAGCCTATGACTGCGCGTGTGGGAATCAGCTCATTCTTTTCATTGGTGACCACGGTCATCCCTCTTTTCTTTGGAACACACAGAACTGGGCTAACCTATTCACTGTCTAAGATGGGATATACCACACCTGCATCAAGCCCTTGATCACTTCCTTTCTAACTACATCTTTCATAGTTGGGTTCAACCTCCGCTGATGTTGTACTGTTGGCTTAGATCCTTCTTCCATGAAAATCCTATGTGTGCAAAAAGCTGGATTGATTCCCTTGATGTCCGCCATTTGCCAACCCATTACTCTCTTCCGCCTCTTAAGGACCACCAATGCATCTTTCACTTGTGCATCTGTCAGTTTTGCTGTAATGATGACTGGCAAGGTGTCATCTTCACCCAAAAATACATACTGCAGATGTGGAGGCAATGTCTTTAACTCCAATTTCGGTGCCTCCTCAATTGATGGCTTTGGCAAGGGTTCCAAGGACCTCTTCAACGGTTCAAAGTCCTGCTTCCTGAGAAACCATTTTGGCTCGTGCAGAGTCTGCACTATCTCATATGTAGCACTGTACCCAAAATGATCGGAGCCCACCAAGGCTCTCTCCAAAGGTTCCTGTGAGTCAACAATCTGAAGAGTCGATTCTTGATTTAGAACACCGATTGCTGATAGCTCCTCATAAATGGTTGGTAGCTTCATGGCCTTGTACACATCAAAAACCTCAACTTTGTCATGCACTCGCATGGTTAGCTACCCCGCAGCCACATCAACCAAGGCTCGCCCGGTTGCCAAGAAGGGACGTCCCAAAATAAATGGGACTTCCGCATCCAGCTCGAAATCCAAGATTATAAAGTCCACCAGGAAAATGAGGGAGCCTACTTGCACTAGCACATCCTCCACAATACCATCAGGTCTGGCCAATGAACGGTCAGCTAGCTGCAAGATCACAGTAGTTGGTCTAGGGCTGCCCAGCCCCAACTTCTTGAACACCGATGTCGGCATCAAGTTTATGCTTGCTCCCAAATCACATAATCCGCGAGCTGGAATAGATTGCCCAATTGTAATCTGAATAGTAAAGCTCCCAGGATCCTTGAGCTTTGTCGGCAATCTGTTCTGTATTCTAGAAGTGCACTCCTCAGTCAGTGCCACTGTAGCATACTCTGTCGATCCACTTTTGTTTGCTACAATGTCCTTGATGACTTGGCATATTTCGGCACTCCCTGCAAAACATCAACTAAAGGTAAATTAATATGTACCTGTTTCAACACTTCCATGAATTTCTTGAAGCAAACTTCCTCCTTGTGCTTTTTTAATCTCTGAGGAAACGGGGGTGGTGGTCTTTTTATCTCAACTACCTTTTCCTTCCCCCTCACATCATCATGTTCTTCATCTTTTTCAGCCGCTCTAGATTGCTGAGGTGGCCTTTTTGGTTCCATCTCCTTGAGTTGAATTCCACTCTTGGTGGTAACTGCATTGACCTGCTTGGGATTTGGGTCAGTATCGCTTGGTAATCCTCCCCTGGATCTGGTGTTTTGAGCTCCAACTAACTGTCCAAACTGATACTCCAATGCCTTAGTAGCTAACTACTGATTTTTCATGTCAGCTGCTAATTTCACATAATCAGCCTGCATCTGTGCTTGGTTATCTTTTAAGGTTTTGAACATATCCTCGATGTTGCGGTTGGTGGAGGAGGTGCATTGTTTCCTCTATATTGTGACTAAAAATTTTGATGCCCCCCTTGGTTTCTCTGCACGCCCTGATTTGAACTCTGTCCTTGATGACTAGTACTCCCCCAAGAAAAATTTGGATGACTCCTCCAATTTGGGTTGTAACTGTTGCCATACTGTTGATTATTGTTCCTCTGGACATTTCCAACAAAATTCACCGAGTCTGGATTTGCACCACAACACTCAGCTGAGTGTTCACTATTTCCACATACTTCACACCACACCTGATGAACTGCATTGACTGGGGCTTGTGCCTGGTCAAACTCATATTGCTGAAGTGGGTGTTGAGTTGATTTTGCAACACAACTATCTGTGCAGCAATAGCTGTAAAACCATCCACCTCAAAGACTCCTGCAGCTTTCCTTGCTCCTCCTTGAGTTGAATCCGCATTCCATTCTGGATTTCCTTGTGAAATACGGTTTAACAAAGTGTAATCTTCATAGGTCTTCTCCAATGCCTGCCCACCGACTGCTGAATCTAACTAAATATTAGTATGCGGTTCCAAACCCTCAATGAATGTATGCACCATCACATCATTAGACTGGTGATGATGAGGACAATCCCTTCGCATTGATTTGAACCTCTTCCAATCCTGATACAAATTCTCACCCGCTCTATGTTTGAAACTTAGAATCTGACTTCTAAGTCTGGCTGCTTTCCCTGATGGAAAGAATCGTATCAAAAACTTCTTTGCTAGGTCATCCCAAGTAGTGATAGAATTTGGTGGTTCAGCTTTCAACCACCTCTTTTCTTCCCCCAACAGTGAGAATGGGAATAATGTAAGCCTCATATAGTCAGATGATACTCCAGCGGGGATATAGGTGTCACTTATCTCCTTGGACATGTTGTTGTGGATCTTCATGAGGGAGACCTGTAAATTGCCCGCTGGTGTGCAACAACTGCATCGTATTTTGCTTGAGCTCGAACCTCCCTCTTGACTGTGGTCTGCGAATGCTGGATGTTACATTATTTGCGTGTGGGATTGCCACTTCGCGGACCGGTCTTGCTGCCATCTCTTCGGGCACTAAAACTGCCCTCACAATCGGTGGATTCTGTTGCTGCTCCAAAATTGCCTGTCTTAGCAACTGCAGCTTCTTCTCTAGAGCTTCCCTTCTTTGGCGATGAAATTGTCTCTGTGGCTTTATAAATGAATCCACCAACTCCTTGTCTCTTGCCAGTGTTCAGAAAATTTCAGTACCTGCAAGAGGAAGGCTAAGATCAAGTTGTCAACACTTATATCAAACTTGTAAAATAACACTAAGAAAATTAATTTACCAATTGCCAGTGCTCGACAACGGCGCTAAAAACTTGTTCGGACCAAACTACAAGCTAGTGCACGTGGTCGTACAAGTAGTAAAGTGGCTTTATTACAAGCCAATTATCGATCCCACAGGGACTGAATCATGGTAGTAATTATCCTAATTGTTAGTGAACGATATCGCTATGAAGGTAGACAACCAACAAATAATATTTTATGAGTCAATATTAATAGTTAATAAGAACCTAAGTAAAGGTTGTAAATTAAAGTCTGAACAATAGCAATGAACAAGCTGAGGTTAAGGCAAACACGCAGGGATGTAATTTATTAATTAGAGTCAATCAATTTTCTCTTCGGTTGTTAGTCAGGAATTAATAACCTATGGATTGGATCTTTCGACTCCTATCCAATTAAAGAATCATGAGACTTACATTACACATTTCTGTGATGCAAAAACCCCATGCTCTAGACATACATAACAAATTCCATAAATGACTAATACGACATTCAGATATATTTCTCTTTTGAACGTAAATCTTCTCTCAATTTTCCTAACTAAAAAAAGATCATATCCCACCAATTCACATCTATCCAATTAATTTCCCTTTCAGAATCAAAATTGGAATTCTAAGATATACATTAACATTGACCAAACGTTAACGTAGTAAAAACAAGAATTGATAGAACAACCATTAAAGAGAAGATGAAAACTGAAATAATTAGTAATTACATTCCTCTACAATTATTCTTAACCTCAGCAAGAGGTGAATTAGCCACTCATTTGTGGATTAAACATCTTCAAACAAGTAGAATTCATACAAGCAATTGAAATTAAAGAGAAAAAGAAAGAGAATTAACCCTAGCAATTCTTCCTCTCAATTGCCTGCTAACCACGTTCTTGCTCCAAAAAATGTTAGCATGTTTAAAATAAAACCTAAGTGTGCTATTTATACTAGTGGGAATTTTTCCCGGAATAACAAGAAATGTGGCACGGAGTGTATCGCGGAGCACTGCCTCCATGCCACGACCCTGTCACGGACCCCCACTGGAATTTAGCTCCTAGGTAAATGCACCTCAGCGTGGCACGACATGTATCGCGGAGCATTATCTCTATTCCAGGGAGGTAACGTGCACCTCCACTGAAATTTGACATAATTTTCCCTCCTAGGCAGAATGCCTCCGCGATGGTAGCATGACACGGAGCCATCGCGGAGCCCCTATTTTGGCCAATTTTCCTTGTCAACTTCCACTTCTTGCTTCCGAGTCCATTTCCACACTTCACCAACTTGTAGATTAGCTTCCAAAAAATTCCTTCTAAACTGCAAAACAACACTAATCATGTTGGTTAGTATAAATTCTCATTTACATAAAAATCACATGAGAATGCACCCATAAAAATAGATAAACAAGTAGAAATGAAGTATTTGAGTATCACTTGGGCATGCAATTCTGCCCAAGATCAAGGAGCTTGGACTGGGTAGTAAATTTGAGTATTTGAGGTGATCACAGGTGTGACCACGAGTCGTGATCAGCAGCACAATTCATGGAGTTGTCCGTGGCATGGAGTGGGTTGAAGGATGGATGATTTCGGCAGTGTCTCTAATGGGTTGTCACCACGAGTCTTTGGGAACACCATGAGTGGTGGTGTCCCTCGTGGTGACCTGTGAAGATGGAATTCCAGGGTAGGCAACGAGAGGTGGCCACGAGTCATGGTCAGAGACGACGGGTTGTTCAGTCCCTCATAGGGACTGGCAGTATGTTTTTCCCTGCAATTTTATTAAGGGCTTTTCCATAATTTCTATGTTCCTAAAGCCTAAACTAAATCCTTTTAAGCTTAGAATAGAGTGTTTTAAGATGGGTAAGTTCATTCTAGGCTTATTCACTTCCATGCATGCAAGTTTAGAAGCTCCTAAGGATGATCAAACTTAATTTCCTCAAGTTCTTCTCCAAACTCTCATTGGGCAATCAAGGAAGTTGTGAAATCAGATTTCTACAGGCATGTAGGGTTATGAATGGGTGCAATTGTCCACACTCATACCCAATCCCCTCTCAATTCATGAAAATTCTAGTTGATGAATCTATGGGGTTTTAACCCATTATGTGAATTCTCTAAGTTTCAATCATGGGTATGATCTAAGAATGTTTCTACTATTGAATTATGATTAGTGGACATATTTTACAATGTTTTCAATTATAAACTATGTTTTCAAGTTTTATAAATTATGATGCCCATCCATGAAAGTTCATGAAAGTTGAGATCTATGAAATATGTGTTCAAGCATGATGAGATGTTTATGAAGAAAGTATAATTTCAAACTACCCATGTTTATATACATGTTTTCAAATGATCAAGTCTCTGTCAAGCATGTTTAAATATTGGGCAAGCCCATATGATCAAGTATGTTTCATGAATTTATCTAAACTTCATGTATTAGCTTACCACATGGATTTTGGAGTCTAGACTCCAACTATGTTCAGCTTGTGGTATGGTTTGATCCAAGACTCCTCATGTTATGATTTCAGATTTATCCATGTATATTATGAGTCAGCTTCATCTTTAGACGATGGTTCAGCTTCGTTGAATAATGATGGAGAGCATACGCATGTTTTTGGGAGTAGTGTCTAGCACTGAGTAGGCTAAGGGTCAGTCAAACCTATGCCTTAGAACTATATGCCAACGTAGGTATGTTCAGATTATTTGGGACCTCCCTTGTGAGCTTCCCCTGCCCCCAAGGGGCCTTTATATTGATATCAATATAATGATAGTGTCCTTAGCCATGGCAAGGCTTTGGACAACTCTGCCCACTTGAGTGTGATAGTTGTTGTGCCCCAGCGCATGCGCAAGCGTACGCGGTTGTACAAGTAATATAGTGACCCTTTTTTTAGAGCCGGATGTCCAACCCACAGGGACTGGAAAAATTCAACAATTATTCAAGTTCAAGTGTTAAAATTAACCTTCACAAGTGTTGATTATAGAAATTGCGAGAAATTCTAATTAAGTCTAGGGGTGATCACAAAATACTCGAGAAACAATACAAGAAGCAACTAGATTTAAGGCCTAATAATCATGCAATGCTACAATTCTTAGTGGTTCGAGTATGAAAACTTCAGTTGTTGTCTCACATAATTAAAATGCTATGTTCATGGTATTATCGTAAAGATAAGAACTTGCTCCTTACATTCTAATATTCTAGCCTAGGGTTACTCTTTCGAGCTTGTACCTAAGTTTAACACGTTTGTTTTCATGGTGATCAAGCATAAAAACATTAATTATAAAGAATGTAAGATAGATCAACAACTAAAACTCAAACCAATGAAGAATTCATGCATTTACAATCATATTACATAGCCTCAACCCTAGATGAAGGTCTTTAGCCACTCATGTTCATAGAAATACTCAAAGACATAATTAGAGTAACATACTTACAAGAATAGTTAAAAGAGAATGTAAAACAATAAACCCTAGGTACAGTTCTTCACTTCTCCCTTCGCTCCTTTACAGATTCCCAGAAATATTTCGTGATAAATGAATTTAAAAGCTAAGGTTTTAATTTATAGTAAATGAAAATATGAAAAATCTGGCCGTGGTTGAAACAGCTCCGTGCCACGTTACCCATCGCTGCAAGGCTGTGGCGTGATACGGAGCCCATGTCATTGGAATGTCATCTCGGCAGGTCATGGCATGCACTGGTGCGCAACGCCTGGCCCTTCTCGTGCGTGACGCCCAACGTGACACAACCTATAATGCATAGCAGTGCCTGGCGTGGCACGGATGCTGGCGCGCTGGCGCTTTGGATTGCAACTCCTCGCGCGCATGGCATGAATGTGGCATGGCGCTGGGCGCGGCTCTTTTGTAATTTGATCCGAACTTCATTCCTTCACTTCAACCATCATTATTTAGTCCCTCATATGCATTTTACACCTACAAAACAAGGACTAATAATGTTGGTTAGTGTACGCACGAAAATATTCAAAATCACATGAGAATGTAATTAATTAAATTGACAAGCTTGACTAAATTAAGTTATAAAATAGCACGTGGGCACGTAATTATGCCCAAGATTACTACCCCACACATAAAGCCTTCTCCATTCTCGAACAACTCTTTTACATCTCATGCACATGAACTAACTGAAGCAAGACAATTCAAGCTAAGGCTACAATGATTGTTTTAGATAGCAAGTTAAAAATAGAGCATGCAAGATATAACCACTAAAATCACATATAACTACGGTAAGACTTCCTAGCCGCAAGAATTGACTCTAAACCTCAACAAACTCATTCAAATTAACCAATCAAGAAATCCAACATGAATTTTATCCTTCATCAAACATGTGCCCTTGCAACAAGAGAGTTACCCATTTTCTCTCATATGTTTTCAATTGTAACATGCATGGTTATATGAATAAGAAATATTCTCACTTTCAAAAGGAATTCACATGCGACATGTATTGACCCATAAGCTTGCCTTTAGTGTTTTACTCCACTAATTTAGGAATGTTTGAAAGTAAGATCAAGTAGGACTTAGTGGCTTGTAATGTAAGCTAAGGGCGGGTAGGTACTATTATGGCCAGTAATAGTGACTATCTTCCTTAAGCGCTTTTAATGCATCACACTTTTATTAGGAATTTTCATCCTCTTACTTCACCTTTATTATTTTCTCTCATTTTCCTGTTCTGTCTCCCCCATTTCATTAGGCACACTTGTAAGGAGTACTTAAGCAATTATTTTTGCTCTTTTTTTAAACAAGTGCATCTCTAGTCTTCTCTTCAACTCCCACAACTACTATTTTCCTTCTTATTCCACTTCTCACACCTTAACTTCTTTTGCATTTTCACATAAGCGCTTAGGAGTTTTGGATCAAATTCTAGGATAATGAAAAGAAACGATTAAGCTCATTTTGTGGCTAGCAAAGAATAGGCTAAAGGCTCAATGGGGCTAACTAGGATCAGACATTCAAGGTAGGTAAAGCAAGGGATAAAAATTAGGCTCATTCAAAGAAATGCCTAAATCATCTCCTACAATCGACATCCCTCATTTCTCTTGGTATACACACTAGGAAAGCTCTAGACACTACACAATAGCATGAAATATTCAAATCTTACACTCACAATACATGCTCAATTCAAAACAAATTCAGCAGACTCTTAACTCAGCTAATCACAAGAATGCAAAATTCAGGTTTAAGTACATCAAGTCACATTCAAGAGCCTAGGTGTCTCAAACAGAGTTATACACTGTTAAACATGCTTCAAAATTAAGAACACTTTCATCCCACAATCATGTATAGCACATGACAAGAACATCAAGCCATCAATCAGCTACAGGTTCAAAAATAAAAACCTATTGACTAATTTTCCCTCAAGACGGTTATCATCCATCCATCATTGGGAATAGTCCCTAACTATAATTAAAAATAGCTATGTACAGACAAAGAAAATTTTTATTCATCAGTTCAAAGTGCCCCCCGTCGGAAAAGAACCGAAAAGAAAAACCAACGGGTGGGTGAATTATGCTCAACTCAACTTTTTCATCAAACAATACCATACAAAACACTAATTCCACCCGAAATCATTAAGCACAAAATTTTGAAATTTCCCTCACCCCACACTTAAAATAAGCTATGTCCCCAAAGTATCAAATTAAAATACAAAAAGCGTGAGAAATACTCCCTGAGGCCTCTACGCCTAGCTAACAACATGTTTTCTTTTGTTTTTGCACAAGTGGGTTATCGACCCCACACTTATCCTCTTTCATGATCCTTAGATTCCTCTTCCAAGGGTACTCAGACTTCCCCTCAATCTGTGCTTAATTCACCACCAAAAACAACAGCCAAATGAAAATAAATAAAATCAAAACAAAAGAAAATAAAATTATACTTGTGGTACCCTTGGGTTGTCTCCCAAGCAGCACCTGATTTTATGTCGCAACACGACGTGGACTATCCTTCTCAGGACATCCTCAAACCAGTGTTCCCTTTCGAGAACCATCTTCTTCTCTTTTTATTTTTCGAGGGAACAACCTCTATTATGTCCCTCTCTTCTTCTAACTTCTTCTTTAACTTAAGCCCTCTATCAGTTTCGGGCTGAAATGTGATCATCTCCTGCGGCCGTGGACCTATGTAATCCACCACCCCATACTTAGCCTCTGAAAATGCACTGACCTTACAAAGGTCTCTTTAGTGTGTGGGTGGATTGATCTCTTGTTAAACTCGGAAAAACTCTTCTTCATCATCGACCCTCATTTTCAGGGTCCCTGCCCTTACATTTATAATTGCTCCTCCAGTGGCCAAGAATGGCCGTCCCAAGATCAGAGGTATCTTATCATCAACTTTAAAATAAAGAATGATGAAATCAGTGGGTATAATGAACTTACCCACTTTGATGAGAAGGTCCTCAATTATTCCATCTGGTGCCACTTGGGACTTGTTTGCCAGCTGTAACATCACTCGTGTTGGTCTCGGCTAACCCAACCCCAAGGTGTTAAAAAAAGGGGAATTAGATCTACTTCTACCCATAAGTCACATAGAGCTCTTATCACTTCAGCTTTACCAATTTGTATGGGGAGGGTAAAACTCCTTGGGTCTTTGAGCTTTTTCGATTTCTTGCTCATTGCCCTATAGCTGCACTCTTCTATCAGTGCCACCGTTTGGACATCCACCAATCTGACTTTGTTGGCCACCACATATTTTAAGTACTTAGCATACTTGGGCATTCCCTGCAAAATATCAAGTAAGGAAGATTTATGTGAAGTTCTTTATAAATATCAAAGAACTTTTTAAAACATTCTTCCTCTTTGCTCTTCTTGAGCCTTTGGGGGAATGGTGGTGGTGGTCCCTGTGCTGGATACAATTATGATTGTGCATTGTGTTACACAGCACTCTGATTATCTCCCTTGTCAGTAGATGGACCCTTTCTGACCAGCTACGGCTGCACCTCATTTCTCTTTTCCTTCGGTGGTGCATCAGCCAATTTCTTGCCACTCCTCAAACTGATGGCATTGACCTATTGGGGATTTGTATCATTGTCACTGGGTAACCCTCTTTGAGGTCTGGTGTGCTGAGAAGCTGCTAATTGACCCATCTGCTTCTTTAGATTGCGGGTGGCCAACTGCTAATTTTTCAAATCTGATGCCATCCTCGCCTCATTCTCTGCCAATTGGGTCTATGTAGCCATAATTTTCTGCAACATCTCCTCAATGTTGCTACTGCTCGACTGGCCGCCTTTCTGCCTGTTCTGCTGCTGATACTGCTGCTGCTGAGGTTGCTAGCAGCTCTGACTCTGATTTCCAACCCAAGAGAAATTTGGGTGGCTCTGCTAATTCTTGTTGTAGGTGTTCCCAAAATTCTGATTGTTTCTCTGAACATTCCCAACAAAATTGACCAATTCAGGATTGGCCCCGCAAGATTCTGCATTGTACCCATTATTACCACAGATTTCACACCAACTCGGAGCCTTCTGAATTGCATTCACCTGTCTCTGTGGTTGGTTCATACTCAGTTTGTTGAATTGAGTCATCATCTGATGCTGAAACGATGCTAGTTGTGCCTCCAAGGCATTGACACTATCCACCTCTATCAACCCTGCTGCTCTCTTACCTTCCCCTCTTGATGAATCGCTATGCCACTCTGGATTTCCTTGAGCAATCATGTTCAACAAAGTCTACAACTCATCATATGTCTTTTCCCCAGTGCTTTCCCACCCGATGCAGAGTCTAGTAAGATTTTGGTGTGTGGGTATAGACTTTCCACAAAGGTATGGGATAACATTTCATTGGACTGCTGGTGATGGGGGCACTCTCTCAATAATGACTTGAATCTCTCCCAAGCCAAATACAAGTTCTCCAACGGCCTCTGCTTAAAGCTTAATATTTCACTCCTGAGTTTGGCAATCTTTCCTGAAAGGAGGAATCTGATGAGGAACTTCTTTGCTAAGTCATCCCAAGAAGTAATGGAATTCGGTGGCTCAGCCTTCAACCACCTCTTTACCTCTCCCAACAATGAAAATGGGAAGAGAGTGAGTCGGACATAATCAGTTGACACTCCAGTGGGGATGAAGGTGTCACTGATCTCCAAGAAGTTCTGTAAGTGCTGCTGTGGGTCCTCATGAGTCATTCCACACCTGCACCATATTCAATTTAAGCTCAAAGTTCCCTTAGGGCTCCAGTTTCCGGATATTTGAGGTCATATTCGTCGCTAGTGGGATTGCCACTTTGCGAACTGGTTGGGCTGCTATTTGGTTAGGTAACAACTCGGCTTTCCCCACTGGTGGATGTTGTTGCAACTGCTCTTGTAACCTTTTCAACTTTCTCTCTAGAGCTTCCCTCATGAGAAAATGCAGTTGACGTTCAGGTTCCAACAATGGTTCCACCAGCTCTCTATTCCTTGCCAGCTCTGCAAGGACAACTTGTTACCTGCAATGTAGTAGATTAAGACCAAGTTTTTCAACACTTTAGGAAATTAAAAATCACACAAAAATAGAAAAAGTTACTAAACTTCGCCAGTCCCCGGCAACGGCGCCAAAAACTTGTTGCTCCCCAGCACACGAGGTCACACAAGTAATATAGTGGCCCTTTTTTAAGGCCGAATGTCGAACGCACAGGGATTGGACCAATTCATCAATTATTCAAGATCAAGTGTTAAAATTAACCTTCACAAGTGTTGATTATAGAAATTGCGGGAAATTCTAATTAAGTCTAGGGGTGATCACAAAATACCCGAGAAACAATACAAGAAGCAACTAGAGTTAAGTCCTAATAATCATGCAATGCTATAATTCTCAGTGGTTCGAGTATGAAAACTTCAGTTGTTGTCTCACATAATTAAAATGCTATGTTCATGGTCTTTCGAGCCTCTAAACACGACAAACTAGTCTCACACCTATATCGTTGAGCGGGAATGTGATGTACTAATTCTTGAGAAATTTAAATACATGGATGTGGTTTATGGAGTTTGTGCCCTTGATTATGGACTTTCGTACCTCCAATCATTTAACTGGACTTAGTTTCACAACTACTTCTACGAGCGGTGATGTGACAATTTTAAGTCGGTGTCTAGCTCATCCCGTTTTAGTAGCCAAGCAAGACAAATTAGGTATAATTTCTATCCTAACCGCTAATCCTATCGTAAAGATAAGAACTTGCTCCTTACATTCTTATGTTCTAGCATAGGGTTACTCTTCGAGCTTGTACCTAAGTTTAACACGTTTGTTTTCATGGTGATCAAGCATAAAAACATTAATAATAAAGAATGTAAGACAAAACAACAACTAAAACTCAAACCAATGAAGAATCCATGCATTTAAAATCATAATACCTAGCCTCAACCCTAGATGAAGGGTTTTAGCCACTCATGTTCGTACAAATACTCAAACACATGATTAGAGTAACTTACTTACAAGAATAGTTAAAAGAGAATGCAAATCAACGAACCCTAGGTAGAGCTTTTCACTTCTCCCTTTGCTCCTTTATAGTTTCATAGAGATATTTCGTGATAAATGAATTTAGAAGCTAAGGTTTTAAATTATAGTAAATGAAAATATGTGAAATCTGGCTGTGGTTGAAATAGCTCCGTGCCACGCTACCCATCGCGGTAAGGCTGTGGCGTGACATTGAGCCATCACGACATGTCACTGGAATGTCATCTCGGCAGGTCACGCCATGTACTTGTGCTGATGCCTGGCGTGGCACGGCCCTTCTCACGCACGAAGCCCAGAAGGACACAACCTGTAATGCGTAGCACTGCCTGGCGTGGCACGCAGGAGCCCTGGATTGCAACTTCTCGCATGCATAGCATGACTATGGCACAGCGCTGGGCGCGGCATACGCACAGCGTGGCACGCTGCCTGGTGCGACCAGCCTTGCCATGGCATGTACACTTGCAATATTTTGAAATTCGATCCGAACTTCATTCCTTCACTTCAACCTTCATTATTTAGTCCCTCATATGCATTTTACACCTAAAAAGAGGACTAATCATGTTGGTTAGTGCATACACGAAAATATTTAAAATCACATGAGAATGTAACTAATTAAATTGACAAACTCGACTAAATTAAGTTATAAAATAGCACTTGGGCACGTAATTATGCCCAAGATCAATAGTCGGGACCACGTAAGCTCTATCGTGGTAATTTTGGTTATATGGCAAGTGTCCCATTGTTCTTCATGATTTCAGTTATGCATGTTCATCAGTAATGATATTATGTTTTCAACAGGTTTGACCCAATGTTTAGTTTTATGTATGACTATCAGTTTTCAGCTTTGGATCATTCAATTAAGTTATGATATTCAATAATGTTCAGATCATGATTTCAGAAAATAGCATGCAAGCCCTACTCTAAGAATCTTATCTTGATTATGTTTTATAATATGCATGATTTATGATTTTACTTACCTTACATACTCGGTACATTTCACGTACTGACCACATACTCTATGCTGTATCATTTCATGATACATGCTTGAACATTCAGGCTTAGTTCCATCATTAGCCAGACCTGCAGCTTTAGCACTTATCAGCCATAGTGGTGAATTCTCATCATTTGAGGGCCCTTCTTTTCAGTTGTATCTAGTACTTTCAGTTTAAGACTTTAGTAAGTTAGTTGGGGGTCTTTTTCCATCAACTCGTCAATAGTAGAGGCTTTTAGACATATCATGTAATCAGCTTCGGTCTTGAGTTATTTATTCCGATGTTATGAGATTATCATATTTCCGCTATATTGATTATGTTGATCTTCTACTTTATTATGATTGAGTTAAATGATATGTTCATGCCATGGGTCGACTTGGAGCCTCTCAGGGTTCTTTGTCCCGTGTCTTGATCAGGGCCTAGTTCGGGTCGTGATACTCCGCATCTATTTGTTGTGCATGGATAATGAGTCTGAAGATGTCCATCTCGTTGATATTAATGGCAATAATACAATCCTATACTACAAAATCTAAGACTCCATTCACGAATTTGAGCATGCATGCCCTCGGCTCAGCAACCATTTTTGGAGCATACTTTGATAGTTGAGTGAACTTTAAGGCATACTATTGCACTGTCATGCCGTTCTGCCTCAAGTTCACAAACTCAGCAACCTTAGCTTTCTGTAACTCCAAGGGAAAGAATCTATCCAGGAATGCATTCACAAACTCGTCCCACTCCATTGGACCTGCACTACTCCGCCTTCCCTCTTTCCACTCCTTATACCATATCTTAGCCACCCCTTTCAACTGGTAAGCAGCCAAATCTGCACTTTCTATAGAAGCAACACCCATGATTTGGGTGATCTTCTGAACCTCGTCAATGAAATCCTACGGGTCCTCATTTATCTTAGACTCATGAAATGCTAGGGATTCATACGAGTATAATTCTGGACTCTGGTAGTAGTTGTAGACCCATTAGTATTGGAAGGTATGACGACGTATTGGTTGACATGGTTGGTCATTGCCTGAGCCAATATTTGAATAGTAGCACGGAACTCCGGATGTAACACCTGATCATCCTGAGGGCTGCTGGAGCTGGTGGGGCTGGTTGGTTAGCATTATCGTTCCTTCTTCCATTTCCCCTTTTTGAAGGCATTGTAAACTGAAAAGGCTAGAGCATGAGTTAGGAGGACATTTTTTTAGATTGAAACTCTACACACGATAAGAATCATGAATGACACGCCCCGAGTCTACACCCTGGATGGGACATGGTACTTGGAGTCACAAGTAACCCCAAGTCAACCCATGATCTATCATAACACTAGCATTCTGAAGAAAACATAGTGGAGGCTTTAAAGAAATAATATAAAACATTCATGAAAAACAAAGTTGAATCACAATGTTCAAATCAACTGGAACAAAGCTGAAAGTCTGAAACCATGTCTTTGTCTGAAAGCAACCTACAACTGATGAGTTGCTGGGACAAGCCCCCAACTAACTTCAAGTCTAAATAAAAGAAAATAGAACTGAATGAAATAATCCTCGTCATCGAAAATGAGGACTGATGCAGCTGGAATCTTTTGAAAGTGGTCTACTAACGAGGCTGTGACTGAGATCTTGCAATTGTATCATAAAACGATACAACATAAAAGGTATGTGTCAGTACTTTGAATGTACTGAGTAAGTGAGAGAAACCATACACAAGGAATAAATAAATGAACGAAAAAGACATGCAATGACCAACTGAAAAAATTAAAACTGAATAATTGTAATATACGGAGGTGATCAAAATGGCCATATCTGGTGGTCAAAGATATGCTCTAAATCTGAGATACTAATGTAGAGTACTGTACTGAACTGATCTGACTAGTGGGAGAGTCTATAACCGACATATAACCACGTGAGCTAGACGTGGAGTCCTATGTATACACCCCATTGGTAGGACCCTATATACCTTTCCAAGGTATAAAGGCATGAATTGAGTGATCACCGGATCCGGGCCATGAGGCCAATAAATATAACCTACGGTGGCAACATAGTTCTGGTAACCTAGGTGCGCTGGAACCCCAGTCCGCTCGGTGCTGAGTCCTACTCCCACTGGATAGTCCTAGACTATCTACTAAGCTGATAACTCGAAACTGGGGCCCAAGACTTCAACTGAGTCAGGGATACTGCTTGAGAGTACCGTGAAAGTCTTACCAAACTAGATTTTGTAACTGGGTTCTAAGACTAGTCAGAGCTGGATATCTGGAAGCGTCGTAACTGTCTAAAGAATAAAATGTAATATGAAGCTAGGGTCCTAAAAGCTGGTCAGAGCTGTTTATCTGAAAGTGCCATGACCGCCTAAAGAACCACTAAAACCTGAGACTGAGTCTAACACTAATAAGTGGAAGGCACTACTGACACCTCGAGAATTTCTGTAGTCAAACTGATCAGTTGACATTTCTGACTAACACTGAGTATTCTAACATTTCAACTGAAACTAAACTGACGTACATCTGACTGAGGGTTCAATACAAACTAACAACATGGGAACACCCAACACTAAAAGAATCAAGCAATTTCAATAAATAAATCAATTATGCAAGTCTCTAGTTTTTTTTTTACATTCAAGAGTTAGGGCTAAAATTCACTTTACAGGGACAAGCAACAACATAGTCACAAACTGGTGGAGAAATATCTACAATTAACATAAATAAAATTCCACATGAATTAAATGAAGTCTGACATGTGATTTCTTCACATTCGAAATTTTCAGGGCTAGAACTGATATATAAGACAGAGAAGATTTTTGGGGACACAAGGGAAGAACTATTCCCTTGTTGAATTGCCACATACAAAGCTAAAAATTCTTTGGAGAAGGAAGCTTGAATTGCTGCAATTAATGAGGAACCCTAGTCCTTTCTTGAGAGTTCTTGAGAGGAAACTTATGATAGTTTTTTTTCTGAAAATCTAAGTGGAAATGAGGGAAAAACCATTTAATCCCTTAAAATCCCCTTAAAATAACCCAAAACCACGTAGTTTAGAGTCTAGGAGTTAAGAAAATTATGGGAAGACCCTCAATAAACTTGCAGGGAAAACTGACTACCAGTCCCCCACAAGGGACTCAATAGATCGTGCCCAGTGCCAAGTGATCTGCCAACTTCCCTCTGTTGGTCACCACGAGGGACACCATGACTCGTGGTGTACCGAACAACTCGTGGTGACCCACTCGTCACCAACACTGCCCAATTCTCCAGTCTTCAATAAATTCTTTACAACTGATCACATCACGACTCGTGGTCACACCCGTCGTCACTCCATTTCAAAATTTTTCAACCAAGTTCAAACTCCTCACCATGAGTCACTTAACGACTTGCAGCCTACCCCACGGGTCACATGACGACTTGTTCTATGACGTAGTGTAGAAAATCCTATTTATCTCCGTTTCAACTCTAGGGTCTGGTCATAGGGTTCTGGAGCATTAAAATATCTTTCCCTGGGGAACATTCATCCTTGAATGTTGAAAACACACAGAAAAATAGATAATTGCAGTCATTATACTCAAATACTTATCATGAAAGCTGAAAACTAACGAAATGACTACCTCCTAACTAAACTAAATGGATGAACTGAATTCACTAATCATACATACAATTATTGACATGAAAGAAACTAGGACATATGAACTGGACATGTAACTAAATAGAGTTTAAAGGAGAGAATTGATACCTTAAACTAAAACTGAGCCGGTAGAGAACAAATGTGGGTATCTAGTCATCATATCTGCTTCAGCTTCCCACATAGCTCCCTTAACCTGCTGATTCCTCTACAAGACTTTGACTGAAGCTACTTCTTTGTTCCTCAGCTTACGAACCTGGCAGTCAAGGATCTGAACTAGGACCTCTTTGTAAGTAAGACTATCTTTCACTCCCACACTGTCCAAGGGCACAACTAAAGTTGGATCACTGATGCACTTATTCAATAGTGACACATGGAATACTAGGTGCACAGATCCAATTCTGAAGTTAATTCCAGCTCATAGACTACCTTGCCAATTCGCTTCAGAATTCTGTAGGGTCCCACATATCTCGGACTGATTTTTTCTTTCTTCCAAAATTTCATCACTCCGTTTATGTGTGAAATTTTTAGATAAACCCAGTCATCCACTGCAAACCCCAATTCTCTTCTCCTCGCATCAACATAAGATTTTTGACGGCTCTGAGTTGTCTTCAACCTTTCTCGGATGAGTTGCACCTTCTGCATAGATTATGGACTGAGTCTGGCTAGATAAGAGTAGCTTCACCAACATAAAACCACCCGTAGGAGATCTACAACTCCTATCATACAATGCCTAAAATGGGGCCATCTGGATACTGGAGTGGTAGCTGTTACTGTATGCAAACTCAATGAGAAACAAGTGATTGTCCCAATTTCCCTTGATATCAATCATGCACCCCTCGACATATCTTCTAGGGTCTGAATAGTCCACTCAACTTGTCCATTTATCTGCGGGTGAAAAGCTATGTTGAGCTTGACCTAGGTACCAAGTCCCTTCTGAAAGGATTTCTAGAAGTGAAAAGGTGAACTGGGTACCTCTGTTTGAGATAATGTACAAGGGAATCCCATAATGTCTGACTAACTCCCGGATATAAATCTTAGCATAGTCCTCAACTGAGTCTGTAGTTTTAACTCGGAGTAAGTGTGCTGACTTAGTCATCCAGTCTACTATTACCCTGATTGAGTCATGTTGCCGATGAGTCCGAGGTAGACCTGTAATAAAATCCATATTTACTTCTTCCCACTTCCAAGCCATACCTCCCGGTCTATGGTGTTCTACTTTGACCTGCTGGCAGTTCGGGCACTTAGCTACAAATTCTGCGATGTCTCTCTTCATGCCGTTCCACCAGTAAATATCCCGTAAAATCACGATACATCTTAGTAGCGCCTAGTTGGATGGAATATCTCAAACTGTGAGCTTCAGCCAGTATCTACTGTCTTAAATCACCCACATTCGGTACGCACAACGACCCTAGTAACAGAGTACACCATCTCCCCTTTGAAAGAAAGCCTCCACTTCTTTTCTGATAACCGCCTCCTTCAGTTTAACCAGTATTGGATCTTCATCCTTCTTGACTTAACTTCCACTACCAATGAGGAATCTGATCCACTCTGCACCACTACTCTACCCTCAGTTGTATAAACCAACTGTACTCCCAACCGAGCTAATCTTAGGATATCCTTTTCTAGCTCCTTTTTGCCATGCTCAATATAAGCCATGCTCCCCATAGACACTCTACTTAAGGCGTCAACCACCACATTGGCTTTTCTTGGGTGATACAACACACTCATGTCATAGTCCTTCAGTAGCTCAATCCACCTTCTCTGATGAAGATTTAGGTCTTTCTGACTTAACACATACTGAAGGCTCTTGTGATCGGTGAAAACATGCACGTGAGCCCCATAAAGGTAGTGCCTCCATATTCCAATGCAAACACCGCCGCTGCCAACTCCAAGTCATGAGTCAGATAGTTCTTCTCATGAACCTTGAGCTCTCTAAGAGGCGCAGGCTATCACCTTGCCCTGCTGCATCAGAACGCAACTGAGTCCAACTTTGGAGGCATTGCAATACACTACAAGTCCATTTAATCCTTCTGGCAATGTCAACACTGGAGCGGTATTGAGTCAATTTTTATCTCCTGGAAACTCTTCTCACACTCATCTAACCATTGAAATTTCACCTTCTTTTGAGTCAGCTTAGTTAGGGGGGATGCTATAGAGGAAAAGCCTTCCACAAAACGTCGGTAGTAACCGGCTACACCCAAGAAATTTCTTATTTCGATTGAGGAGGTAGGTCTGGGCCAATCTTTCCCCGCTATTATCTTTTGAGAATATATTTGAATACCCTCACCCGAGACCACATGACCAAGGAAAGTCACAGACTTCAACCAGAATTCGCATTTGCTGAACTTAGCGAACAACTAGCAGTCTCTGAGCAGCTGAATCACTATTCTCAGGTGGTTATCATGTTCCTCCTCATTCCTAGAGTATACCAGAATGTTGTCGAAAAATATAATGACGAACATGTCTAGATACTGCTTGAAGACTCTATTCCTTAGGTCTTTGAAGGTTGCAGGGGCATTAGTCAGTCCGAAGGATATAACCACAAATTCGTAGTGACCATACCAAGTTCTGAAAGTTGTTTTCGGTATGTCACATTCTCTCACTCTCAACTGATGATACCCAAACTTGAGATCTATCTTGGAGAAACAACTGGCTCCCTGAAGCTGATCGAACAAGTCATCAATCCTGGGTAGGGGATACCTGTTCATGACTGTGTCCTTGTTCAACTGGTGGTAATCGATGCACATTCTGAGGGTACTGTCCTACTTTCTCACGAATAGTACTAGAGCACCCCAGGGAGAGATGTGGGATCTGATAGAACGCTTACCAAGAAGGTATTTTAGCTGCTCCTTCAACTCCTTAAGATCAACTAGAGCCATTATGTAAGGAGGGATAGAGATGGGCTGAGTATTTGGAAGGTCTATACCAAAGTCTATTTCCCTCTCAGGAGGGACTCTGGGAAGATCTTTAGGGAACATATTAGGGAACTCGCTGACAATTGGGACTTACTAGATAGTTGGTGTCTCAAAGCTCGAATATTTAACCTAAAGGAGATGATAAGTGCACCCTTTTGAAATAAGATTTCTGGCCTTATGGTAGGAAATAAATCGACCCTTAGGCGCTGAACTATTGCCCGTACACTCTAAAGCTGGCTCATTAGGGAATTGACACCTGATGACCCTAGTTTTGTAGTCGACCGAGGCATAACTGGAGTGTAACCAATCCATGCCAAGAATGAGGTCAAAGTCAACCATGTCAAATACTACCAGATCAGCTGGAATGACCTTTTGATGATTGAGACTGTGTAGTTTCTATACACCTGTCTGGCTCTAACTGACTAACCAACTAGGATGGAGACTGAGAATGGTTTTGAGAGGACCTATGGACTGATATCGAACTAGACTCCTACATAGGCAGTCACGAATGAAAGTGTGGCTCCTGGATCTAGTAGGGTGTTATACCCCATAGGATTCCCGACACCTAGATGACCTATTCGCACATTAGTTAAGCATATTTGAAGGCCATACGTGCTAAAGAAAGGCCTGGGAAAAAGATCGAACGAGAAACCTATCGAATCATCACGGAAGGAGCCGAGGCAGAGCCCATCCGCGATGGCAACGTGTCACGGAGGTGGAGCATCCGCGTTGGCTCCGTAACACGTTGGCCATGTCCAGGCCCAAGTATATAAAGCCCCACTTTGGTTTTTAATCAATCATTCTTATAATTTCTAGCGAAAATAGAGAGGAAAGACCAGAGGAAAGAAAAGAACGAAGAGGGTAAATATATTTTCATCCGATTACGCTGCTAAACGTAGTACAAACTCAAATTAACCTCAGATACCGAGGTATTTAGTAGCAGAGAGCATTCCTACGGATTTAGTTTCGCGAAATACGGCCGACGAATCGTCGAGCTACCGGACTAAGGTAAGTGGAATTGCTCCAAACTAATGTCTATGTATTCCTAGCTATGAAGTGAATATTTCTCCCTTCTGGGAATAAGAAAAATAGCGAGTTTTCGACCGTCTTTCGATAAGCCTAAGTTTAGGCTATAATTATATCGAAAGTGATGTCGTCCTTCAGAATAAAGTTGTATTTAGTACTAATTGACATATATATGAATGCAGTTGGGAGGAATAGCGGAAATACTGACCAAGCTACGCCAGTTACTCGGGAAATCAGAAGCGCAGGTATGTAAAGCTAGTTTCCTCAGCAAGTTAGTAATCTTGGTATAGTAAAATAGTTTAAAGGCCAGTAGAATGTTCAGAAATCAGGTATTATGTTTATTAAGAATGTTGGTATGATATTACAAGAATCATGTTATATTTAGCGCGAAACTTGCTAGCATGATATGAATTCTAATACAAGTGTTAGAAACTGCACAGCATGCTCAATATGTGATGTAGTACAGAATGTTAGGATATTATCGTATTCAGTTAAAACCCAGTAAAGCAATGTAATATCTGTAAGGTATCTCAGAAGTAGAATAATAGGTTAAAATGAAGTTTAGAAAGCATGTAGAAATAGTAAATCATGTTATTATAGAAACTCAGTATACAACATGGTTTCTAGCAGAAAGACTATATCTTGTTCAGCATTAGACTCATCACAGTATGACAGAAGATTATATTTATATATATATATACTATTATCAGTCTCAGCATGTATTAAGTTCGTACATATTACTATCACTAGTTCAACATACAGTGTGTATAAATACTTTATTATCATTAGCTTCAGTATGTGGGATATGTAGATAGTATTACTAGTTGAGACCATTGTATTGTCTTGGGGTTGGATTACCTAGCATCCATGACCGCCCCAGGGTTAATAGCTGTATCGACTCATCCACCAGAGGACGAGGATACGTCGCTCTATGGAGTGGCATGCCGTCCCACAGGGGACGAAGATGGGATGCCAGTTTTCCCCATATTGGGCCTTGGTCGGCCTTACACACCCCTGTCGAGCGGATACGCCCGGGTGTTGATTCAGGAGTCTTCCGGACTCAGGTACAGTTATAGTCAGGGGCTCAGCGAGCCCAAGTGCATACCCAGGGGACCGGCAGGATGCTTATAGTTATTATAGGAGATGGGACGACCGGGGTAGGGGTATAGATTGCGTGTTGTTTGTACCTCCCGGCTTATGGGGGCCGAGTAAGGTTTGTGAGTGCTATGTTATGTTATGTTATGTTATGTTATGCCATGTTACACTAGATACGAGTAGATCGACAGTAGAATGATACATCTCCAGGTATGACTCCTACTCCTTCCAGTATAGTTAAGAGCAGGCCTTTATATTTTCAGTCAGTTAGTCTATTCTTTCTTATTTCAGTTTCATTAGTTGTGTTGTTGTTTTTAGATATTTCCTTCAGTTATCGTTTTACATACTCAGTACCAGTGGTACTGACGCCCGGTGGGGCGCTGCATTACTTGCCTGCAGGTACTCATAGATGAGGAGGCGATCCCTCGTAATCCCAGCCAGCGCAGAGTCATCAGCTCCTGTCATCCGGAGCTTGATATTTCAGAGGTTTATATCATTTCCTTTTGTTGTACAGTACGGGTAGGTCGGGGCCCTGTCCCTACTATCTTATCAGTATTCTTAGAGGCTTGCAATCTGTATGTATTTCCCTGTGGTCAGTTGAGCCGGTCATGTGAGGCCGTGCAGTATGTTATAGCTGTTTAGCACTTTAGTTTATGTTGGCCGTGTGAGGCCTTATCCAGTCAGTAGTGGTGACCTTGCCGGTCACGTAGGTATTCAGTATTCCATTATTGGGTTACAGATAACTTGACAGCCATTATATAGCCCGTTGATTTCCTGAATCTGAGTTAGAGCCCGCCAGGCACCAGATGTGCTTAGGCTCAGTAGTCTAGTAGTTTAGGTCCTAGTAGGGCACCAGGTGCCAGTCATACCCCCTCAAGGCGGGGTGTGACATAGGGCATACACGTCTATATGAAAAAGGAGTAACATACCCGTGACCACGTCAGGTGAGCTCTCCTGATCCTGATGAGAGGACAAAGCATAAAAATGGTTTTGGCGCTGGCCGCCATCCATACCTGAGGTGTTCGCCTGCTGAGCTAGTTGGCCTGCTTGGGCTACTTAAGCAGTGGATTGTGATCTTCCCCGTACTGCTGACGGGCATTCCCTGAGCCGATGACCAAGCTGTCCACAACCAGAAAACCCCTCTCGAACCTGAAGACACTCCCTTGGATGGTTCTTGCCACACTTAGGGCAAGCTGCATAGCGATTACTAGCATTGTAGCTCTGGGATTGTGAGCCAAATGCTCCACCCCTCCGATCCTTGCTAGACTAGAAAGTCGGGGCACTAGCTGAAGTGGGTGCTGGAGCCCTCTGCTGCTGCTGCTATGGGCGGCTACTACCGCCAGATCTCTGATGGCCATAATCTGACCGGCCGGTTCTTGCACGTTTGCTCTCCCACTACAAATCTTTTAATTTTTCTATCTCAATTTTTTGGGCATGAACTATGAGTTTGGAGAGCTTGATTTCCTTGATAAGAATTGCTGTCCTGCACTCCTTAAGGACCAAATTCGAAACTCCATTCACAAACTTCAACATGCGAGCCCTTGGCTCGACTATCATCTCTAGAGCATACTTAGATAACCGTGTGAACTCCAGTGCATAATCTTCCACCATTTGATTTCCTTATTTTAGATTCATGAATTCTGCCACTTTCTCCTTACTGAGCTCCCGAGGGAAGAATCTGTCTAGGAAGGCTGTAGTGAAATCCTCCTATTCCACCGGTCCTCCATCCGCTGGTCTCCTCTCTTTCCATTGTTTGTACCAGATCTGGGCTACCCCTTTGAGCTGGTAGGCAGCCAAGTCGACACTCTCTGAGGAACTAACACCCATGATTCAGGTGGTCTTTCTAATCTCATCCACGAACTATGTGGGTCCTCTCCCACCTTAGACCCATGGAAAATTGAAGGGTTCATCCTAGTGAAGTCCCGAACTCGGGCAACTGCTGCAGACCCATTATTGATCATCAGAACCACTTACTAGTTCACCTAATCGGTAATTGTCTGAGCGAGCAGTTGGATAGATGCCTAAACTATGCAGAGGAAATTGGATCGTCTTGAGGGGCTGCTGGAGTTGGTGGGGCAGGTCGGTGGGCGTTTCCGGACCTTTTTCCGTTACCACGTCACAGAGTCATGATTCACTGATATGAAATAGAGCACGAGTTAGGAGAACGAATCTGGAATTGAATTTCAACGCACGATAAAGAGTATGAACAAAAGGGAGTTTTCCTATAACATCTCATAGCCTCTCCGTCATAAGTGTGGCGCGCTACACACCCATGAAAAGGACTCTACTCGATGTAACTTTCAGATATCCAAGGATACTCTAAACCTAGTGCTGTGATACCAAGTTTGTCATGCCCGAGTCTACACCGTGGATGGTACATTGTACTTGGAGTCACAAGTATCACCAAGTTAACCAATGGTCTATCATAACATTTGCATTCTGAAGAAAACATGGCGGAAGCTTTAAACCAATAATACAAAACATTTATGAAAGACAAAGCTGAATCACAAAGTTTAAATCAACTGGAACAAAGCTGAAAGTCTGAAACCATGTTTGTGTCTGAAAGCCAACTACAACTGATGAGTTGTTGGGACAAGCCCCCAGCTAACTTCAAGTCTAAATAAAAGAAAATAAAACTGAATGAAATATTCTCTTCCTCGAAAAATGAGGACTCTCCAATGGTGCAACCGGAATCTTTTGAAAGTGATTTGCTAACGAGGTGCGACTGAGATCCTACAGCTGTATCATAAAATGATATAGCATAAAAGCTATGTATCAGTACTTAGAATGTACTGAGAAAGTTGGAAAACCATACACAAGGAATAAAATAACTGAACTGAAACGACATGCAATGACCAACTAAAAATACTAAAACTGAATAACTTTAATATACTGAGGTGATCAAAATGACCATGTATGGTGGTTAAAGACATGCTCTAAATCAGAGATACTAATATGGAGTACTGTACTAAACTGATCTGACTAGTGGGAGAGTCTATAACCGACATATAACCACGTGAGCTAGACATGGAGTCCTATATATACACCCCATCGGTAGGATCCAGTATACCTTGACAGGGTACAAAAGGCATAAACTGAGTGATCACAGGATCTAGGCCATGAGGCCAATAAATATAACCTACAGTCGCAACGTAGCTTTGGAAACCTGGGTGCACTAGAACCCCGGTCAGCTCGGTGCTAAGTCCTACTCTCATTGGATAGTCCTAGTTGTCTACTAAGTTGATAGCTCGAAACTAGAGCCCAAGACTTCAACTGACTCAGGTATACGGCTTGAGAGTACGCACTGGAACCCCGGTCAGCTCGGTGCTAGGTCCTACTCTCACTGGATAGTCCTAGATTGTCTACTAAGCTGATAGCTCGAAACTAGAGCCCAAGACTTCAACTGACTCAGGTATACGACTTGAGAGTACCCTAAAAGTCTTATCGAACCGAATTCGGTAACTGGGTTTTAGGACTGGTCAGAGCTGCTTATCTGGAAGTGTTGTAAATGTCTAATGAACAAACTGTAATATGAAGCTAGGCTCTTAAGACTGGTCAGAGCTGCTTATCAAAAAGTTTCATGAGCACCTAAAGAACCACTAAAACCTGATACTGAGTCTAATACTGATAACCGGGTGGCACTACTAACACCTTGAGATATTCTGTAGTCAAATTAATGAGCGGACATTTCTGACTAACACTGATTATTCATACATTCCGACTGAAACTGAACTGACATACATCTGACTGAGGGTTCAATACAAACTAACAATATGGGAACCCCCAACACTAAAAGAATCAAGCAATTTCGATAAATAAATCAATTATGTAAGGCTTTGGTTCTTCTGCATTTAAGAGCTAGGGCTAGAATTCACTTTATAGGGATAAGCAACAACATAGTCACAAACTGGTGGAAAAATATATACGATTAACATAAATAATATTCAACATGAATTAAACGAAGTGTGACATGTAATTTCTTCACATTCGAAAGTTTCAGGGCTAGAACTGATAGATAAGACAGCGAAGATTTTCGGGGACACAAGGGAAGAACTATTTCCTTGTTGAATTCCCACATACCTAGCTAAAAATTCTCTAGAGAAGGAAGCTTGAATTGCTGCAACTGATGAGGAACCCGAGTCCTTGCTTGAGAGTTCGTGAGATGAAACTTATGATAGTTTTTTTTGAAAATCTATGTGGAAATAAGGGAAAAACCATTTAATCCCTCAAAATCCCCTTAAAACAACCCAAAATGACGTAGTTTAGAGTATAGGAGTTTAGGAAATTATGGGAAAACCCTTAACAAACTCGCACGGAAAACTGACTGCCAGTCCCCACTAGTGACTCAACAGATCGTGTACAGTGACCACGAATCGTGGTCACAATTGTCAAGTGCACTACCAACTTCCCTCTGTTGGTCTCCACGAGGGACACCTTGACTTGTGGTGTACCCAATGACTCGTGGTTACCCACCCGTCGCCAATACTGCCCAATTCTCCATTCTTCAATCAATTCTTAACCACGGATCATATGATGACTCACGGTGTTGACCATAATTCATGGTCACACCCGTGGTCACCCCATTTCCAAAATTTTCTACCAAGTTCAATCTCCTCACCACGAGTCACTTAAAGACTCGCGGCCTACCCCACGGGTCACAGGACGACTCATTTTGTGATTTGGTGCAGAAAAACCTGTTTTTCTCTATTTCAACTCTCGGGTCTGGTCTTAGGGTTTTCGGGGCATTACAATGAAGAAAGGGAATTTTTCCTGAAAATACCTCATAGATTCCCCCTCATAAGTGTGTCATGCTTCACACCTATGAAAAGAACTCTAGTTGATGTGACTTTTAAACATCCTAGGACACTCTAAACCTGATGCTCTGATATTAAGTTTCTCACGACCCGAGTCTACACCCTGGGCACGACATGGTACTTAGGATCATAAGTGTCCCCAAGCAAACCCATGGCATAGCCTACTTCTATAGTGACTGAACTACTGAAAAAGAATCTTAACAAGAAGCTGATTGCAAACAAATAACCAAATACTAATAAATAAAAAACATCTGATAAATCACTAATATTTTCTAAAACACTAAGACTCGAGTTGAAACTAAAATATTTTGTCCGGAAGCCTTCTAAAAGAAACTGCTGAGTTGCTAGGACAAACCCCCAACTAACTCTAATGTCTAAAAACTAGAAACGACAATAACTAGAAATGAAGAATCCTGTCCTCGAAAGATGAGGACTCACCAATAGAACTCTGCTTCAAGAAGTTTGAAGGAGAAGCTAACCCCGTTGTTGAGTGTTCACGCCCCAACGCACGTAAGTGAACATGGTCGTACAAGTAATATAGTGGATCTTTCAAGCCAGGTATCGAACCCACAAGGACTGTAGCTCAGAGGTAATTTTTTTTACTTTAGTAGTCACAATTTCTTTATGCAAGTATTTAAATAACACACCGAATTAAAAGCTATCAAAGAGTAATATCTAAAGTAACACTAATTAAAATAGGAAAATGTGATTTAAACAATAGCACGAACAATCTAAAGTTAAGGCATGACATGCGGGCATGTATAATTTATATTATATTTCAACTACCCTCTCTTAGGTTGATGGTTGGGAAAGATTAGAATATGGCTCTGGTCTTTTGAACCTTTAGTCAATTACTGTTTTATGAGCCCTACACTACACATTTCTATAATGCAATAACTCATCCCCTGGCAAATCAAAATAGTTTCCCTTGATAACCGAATATGACGTTGCAGGTATATTTCTATCCTGCACGCGAATCTTACCTCTAATTCACAGCAAAGATAAGGACATATTCCTCTATTCCAGGTCTACCCTAATAATTTTCCTCTCAGAATCAAATTAGGATTCTAATTTTACCTTAATGCTGTCCAAACATTAAAACAATGAAAATCAAGAATAGCAGAACAACCGTTCATGAAAGAAGAGAATTCAGATGAACTAATATGAAATTACACAATCCTGCAATTAGCCTCAACCTCAAAATGAGGTAATTTAGCCACTCATTTGTTGATTAAACATCTTCAAACAAGTTTTAATCATAGCAACAATTGAAATTTAGAAGAAAAGAGAAGAGGAAGAACCCTAGAATTTTATTCAGCTCAACTGCCTTTTGTCCACGTTTGTCCAAAATGTCAGATATCTCCAAGTAAAAGCCTAATTGTTCTATTTATACAAGTGGAAAATTTCCTAGAGATAAACTAGCTCCATGGCACGGAGCTCAACACGGTTAAATAGCTCTGTGACACGGAGCTGTCGCAGAGCTTCACGGGAATTGGGTAGAGGCTGGATTTGCCTTCAACATGGCATAGAGGCCATCCCGGAGCTCCAGCTCCTTGCCATGGAGCCATCACACACCTTCACTGTTTTGCGCCTTCCAATTTCTCATAATTTTCTTCCTCCACCCATGTACTGTGGCACGTTGTTCAACATGGACCATCCTTAGCGTGACACGGTGGTGAACTTTCAACTCACTGTTTACACCCTCCAAATATTTTCCTACTCCCCCTTGGAGTTTAACTTGCTCCTCCAGCTGACATCTCTGTCTGATCCACCTGCAAATAGTCACAACACAATTATTAATTCAAAAAAGAAGAACAACTTTAGTTAAATCAAAAAATACGTGAATACATCAATATTCTCCTTATCCAGACTCCCGAAGTGTTGAAAATGTGGAGTTTGGTCGTATAAATATGCCCAAGATCACCACCCTACACTTATACCCTTGTTCGTCCTCGGACAAACTTTTACTATCCTCGACATGATGTCAACTACTTTACCATCATTATAGGACCAAAGTAACTCACATCTAGTTGTGCTAAACACTTTAATCATGGAGTACCATTTACTTCGTCAATATTCACTCACCATTTTCATGAGAAGAATCACACAAGCCCAAATGAATAACTTTTCAACTGAAAATCTGGCCAACATGTCTGAATCATAATAGCAAAGTATTAGCTTAACCAAAAGTCCACCATTATGTGCCCTCACTGATGTACAATGATTCTATTTCCATGAAACCAAGATAATCATACTTAAGCACATTATGCACTGAATCACTCACACTCCAAAGATTATTCCAAGCAAATCTAATGCATCATGAATTTTCCTTTAGGGTACTACTCAACCGACAATAACATCACTTATACGATCAAAAGGGATTTTTCCATGTTGTAATATCGGCTAACGGACTGGTAGGATTATTTGGGTTGTAGTAACTCTTATCCCTATGCACTTTAAGACAATTACACATCTTGCTTTTTAGCAACTTACTTCTTTTGCCTTTCACTTTAACTCCTTTCAAGGTGTCTTCCAAGATGTACAGATTTTTACCCTTGGTTGAACTCATCAATAGACTATCTATATACATGTGTCTAAATATATACATCA
This sequence comes from Datura wrightii, assembly GCA_035772735.1. Classification (NCBI taxonomy): domain Eukaryota; kingdom Viridiplantae; phylum Streptophyta; class Magnoliopsida; order Solanales; family Solanaceae; genus Datura; species Datura wrightii. The sequence continues at coordinate 156,726,102 of JASDFA010000018.1, forward strand.
TATAATTATACACACACACACACACACATATATATATATATATATTTAGAAGAACATGTATATATACAGCTTATGATTACAAATGAGGCACCCACACTCCTTCTTTCCCCTGTTTCACTTCCTCCTTTAACATATTGCCTTTGTAAAGTGCAATGGGATCTATTTGGATCAAAACGACATTGAGGCCATTTGAACAAATGGGGTAAGGTTTCTTAGTGAGGTTGTTCCAATAAAATTAGGCTCAAAATCTTAAACGAGGCTCACTAGGGGAAATCATTAAGGTCAGGGACACTGAATGAGACGGGTCAACTATCTCAGTTCACAAAGAAGTGCCTTAATCATATCCTCTAAGCTTAATTCCATTTCTGGCTTTTTGTACACACAAGGAAAATTCTGGACGTTAGTTTGCACAAAATACAACGAGTTCTCACCACACATGGCACAAAGGGTCACTTTTGGTTAGCTTAGACTCCTTTGCTGATTGCATCCATATTGAGTGACAAGCACAACTAAGCCTAAAATTTGGCAATTTAGAGTTAAACATCACTACCTATGTGATCCGCTTAGAGTTAACCATTTGCTTATCCAAATGTATGTTCCATGAAGTCTAGCATCTAACCAAGTGAAGTGCTTTAGCCCAATAATGATGGGTTTATTGTCTATTTCCTAATGTAACTAAATTGCCTTAAGACGGTCATCATCCATCCATCACATGGAACAATCTCTACCTATGACTTCAGTTCAAAGGGACTATCCTCGGGAAAAGTACCCAGAACAAAAACTGAGAAACCCAAAACATGAAAAATATTCACAAGCACAACAAAGCGCCTTAGGACAGAGCTTACTAGCTATTACAAACTAGTTTATACATGCCACAGTCATAGAACCACACAAACAAACAAACATACTATATATACACATGTGTCTAAATATATACATCATATAATTTTATACACGTACACACACACACACACATACACACATATATATATATATTTTAGAAGAACATGTATATATACACCTTATGATTACAAATGAGGCACCCACACTCCTTCTTTCCCCTTTTCCACTTCCTCCTTTAACATATTGCCTTTGTAAAGTGCAATGGGATCTATTTGGATCAAAACGACGTTGAGGCCATCTGAACAAATGGGGTAAGGTTTCTTAGTGAGGTTGTTCCAATAAAATTAGGCTCAAAAGCTCAAACGGGGCTCACTAGGGGAAATCATTAAGGTCAGGGACACTAAATGAGATGGGTCAACTATCTTGGTTCACAAAGAAGTGCCTTAATCATATCCTCTAAGCTTAATGCCATTTCTGGCTTTTTGTACACATAAGGCAAATTTTAGACGTTAGTTTGCATGAAATACAACTAGTTCTCACCAGACATGGCACAGAGGGTCACTTTTGGTTAGCTTAGACTCCTTTCATGATTGTATCCATATTGAGTGACAAGCACAACTAAGCCTAAAATTTGGCAATTTAGAGTTAAACATCACTACCTATGTGATCCGCTTAGAGTTAGCCATTTGCTTATCCAAATGTATGTTCCATGAAGTCTAGCATCTAACGAAGTGAAATGCTTTAGCCTAATAATGATGGGTTTATTTTCTATTTCCTAATGTGACTAAATTCCCTTAAGACGACGGTCGTCCATCCATCATAGGAAACAAGTCTCTACCTATGACTTCAGTTCAAAGGGACTATCCTCGGGAAAAACACCAAAAACAAAAACCGAGAAACCCAAAACATGAAAAATATTCACAAGCACAACAAAGCGCCCTAGGACAGAGCTTACTAGCTATTAGAAACCAGTTTATACATGCCACATTCATAGAACCACACAAATAAACAAAAATACTATTACCAACCAGTTTATACATGCCATAGTCATAGAAACACACAAATAAACAAACATAAGATAACCTCCACCCCACACTTAAAGTGAACACTGTCCTCAGTGTTTGCATAAATCAATGGAAGAACAGAGTTAGGGTGGTAAAAACTCCATGATCAATTAATTGGTTCAATTTCTTCATCTGGTGAACAGGCCTCGTCACCAGGTCTGAGTCATCTCCCTCATCTTCATCTGACTCAATGTCTGAGTCATCTCGGCGTCTCTCCTCACCGGTGGGTACATCATCGTCCACCGACTCTACAAATGCTGGGCAAATCCTACACATGGCTCGAGCGTGCTCATTCATTGGGTAGTCCATGTCCACCTGGCACAACTCATCCTCTGTTGCGGGCCTTCCACCTATACGAAACTGTAGCATTTGAAGTCCAAACATCCTGGGTGCATAGCAATCATCTCGAGCATGTCGCTCTGCTAACGCGAGCATAGGACCGTATGTGGTGTCCGGTGCCTTAATCTTAGTCACGTCTAAAGAGCGGCAGTCTAACCTCAATCTATAGTCTAGAGCCTCTTCTTCAATGTCATGGCTTCTGAGATAGGTGGTGACTAGACCACCAAAGCCATACCTGTGCCCCTGATGCAGCCTCGCCTTTTTCATGGCTGATACAATCACTGCCCCAACATTAATCTCCACGCCTTTCATCAAGGCATATACCAGACAGAATCTATCGTGGGTGACATCAGTCATATGCACCCCAGGAATGAGGAAAGTGCAAACAATCTTCAACCACACTTTGGCCTCCCTATTTATCTGTGAATATGGCAATGTTTGGTGGTACCCTTTCTCCTTATGATGCTTCCACCTGGCTGTTGATTTTTGTCTGCATAATGTGTATCGGATATCAGCATATGGTAGGGTGATGTTCAGCTGGCAGAGAGGATGTGGGTCTGTGTCAGGTGTCCCCAAGATGGCATTTAAGTGATGTGCCTCCAAGGGAACCACTTGCCCCCGAATCTTGATTGTGTGGTTGCGTAGAGTAGGGTCCCAATTCGCGTAGAATTCCCGCACCATGTGTAAATTACACTCCCTGGGTGCATTAAAGATGAAGTCCATACCCAAGGCGTGTATCCTGTGCAGTATCCGGGGGAACTCTTATGCTAAATGGTCCGCTCAAATTGCTCTTCAGGGAAGTATTTTGACTCCTTATGCTTTCCATACCACTTTTTACCTTCATCCACCACCCATCTAATACCGAACAGCCTTCGCTGGCCCCTGGGAACTAGTGGGGCTGCTGGAACAGCTAAGCCCATTCGGTACCTTTTTCTGCCTGTGCCAGAAGTTGAGACACCTTTTCCCTTATCCTGTTGAGCCGACATCGTTCCTGTTACTCTTAGTTGTGAAGAAGATGGGATGTATTGTTGATGATCTGGTGTGGCATGCTCAAGGGGGAAGGGGGAATGGGGGTTGTGTCGTGGAGAAAATGAAAAAAATGAGGAAGGTGTGCAGATTTTTCAGTTAAAAGGGTGGGGTTTTGGCCGGGTCGACCTGGTTTTTTTTAAGTAAACCCGTCGCCCATATCACCTCAACGTGGAACAGAGGCCATCGCGGAGCTCCAGCTCCATGCCATGGAGCCATCGCGCAGGCCCACTAGAAATAGGGCATATCTGCATATCACCTCAACGTGGCACGGAGGCCATCGCGGAGCTCCAGCTTCGTGCCACGGGGCCATCGCGCAGGCCCTCTGTCTCTTGGTCCTTATTTTTCCAAAACCTTACCTTGGCTCACACTTCCTTAAATTTTGTTTAGGCTCCGTACATCCTGAAAATCATCCAAAAACAACAATTAATTAGAAAATAGTGGGTTGCCTCCCACCTAGCGCCGTAGTTTTAGTCATGGCATGACTTTGAACCATTTTTTTTTCTTTTTTTTGCAGTAATTCCTAACTATTACATTACATTCATGGGTTGCCTCCCGTGAAGCACCCGGTTTACCATTGTGACACGACGCCTCTCACATTCATTCATCAGCTAAGGTGATAGAAGTCTTCTCTCGATTCACGCCCTCACCCCAGTAGTGCTTACACCTTTGACCATTTACTAAGAATGTGGCACTTTTATCTTCTTGCCACAATTCAACCGCCCTGTACGGGGATATCCTCACTACCTCAAATGGTCCAAACCACTTAGATCTCAATTTTCCTGGGAATAACTTCAACCTGGAGTTAAATAGCAACACCATCTGGCCAGGCTCAAATATTCGATGCACTATATGCTTGTCATGCCACCTCTTTGCTTTTTCCTTGTACAATTTAGCACTCTCATATGCATGCCATCGAAACTCATCCGACTCACACAATTGCAACAACCATTTTTTTGCAGCTAACTTGGGATCCATGTTCAACTTCCGCACAGCCCAATAGGCCTGATGTTCAAGCTCCACAGGTAGATGACATGCCTTCCCATAAATTAACCGATACAGTGAATTCCCAATTGGCGTCTTATAAGCAGTTCTATATGCCCACAAAGCATCATCTAATTTGCTTGCCCAATCCTTTCATTGAGCATTCACATTTTTCTGCAGAATCTGCTTGACTTCCCTGTTTGACACTTCTACCTGCCTGCTAGTTTGGGGGTGATATGATGTAGCCAGTTTATGCCGCACTCCATATTTAGCCAACAAATTTTGGAACTAGGCATTAACAAAGTGTGAACCTCCATCACTGATAATTGCTCGTGGGGTTCCAAATCTGATAAAAATCTGCTTCTTCACAAACTTGGCCACTACCTTGGTATCATTAGTGGGAAAAGCTGCTGCCTCAACCCATTTAGACACGTAATGTACTGCTACCAAAATATATTGATTACCAAATGACGGTGGGAATGGCCCCATAAAATCCATTCTGCACACGTCGAATACCTCAACTTCCAAGATGTTATGCAATGGTATCTCATGTTTCTTGTTGATTGTCCCCATTCTCTAGCATAGATCACAGGACTTGGCATATCCTGTTGCATCCTTGAATAATGTTGGCCAAAAGAAATTGGACTGGAGCACTTTATGAGCGGTACGCTCTCCTCCATGATGACAGCCATAAATGATGAATGACAGCCTCGCAACACTTCAACTATCCGACTCTCTGGAATGCACCGTCTCATTACTTGATCTGGTCCTTTCTTGAATAAATATGGCTCATCCCACATATAGTACAGGGACTCATGCTTTAGCTTCTTTCTTTGTTGAGCGGTTGCCTCTGGTGGGTACACTCCACTTACTATCAGGTTTACTATATCTGCATACCAAGGAAGTTCTGCCTCACTCAGTGCCAAGAGTTGTTCATCAGGGAACTCTTCTCGGATGCACCCAACCTCATTCACATATGACCTGTCCTCTAGTCGTGACAGGTGATCTGCTACCTGATTTTCACTGCCCTTCCTATCTCAGATTTCCAAGTCAAACTCTTTGAGCAATAATATCCACCTAATTAACCTAGGCTTTGCATCTATGTTGCTGAATAAGTACCGGATTGTAGCATGATCCGTGTGTACCACCACTTTTGTCCCAACTAGATAGGACCTGAACTTGTCAAATGCATAAACAAGTGCCAACATCTCCTTCTCAGTGACTGTATAGTTCACCTGTGTGGCATCTCGCGTTTTACTTGCATAGTAGATGGAGTTAAAAAACTTTTCCCTCCTCTATCCCAATACTGCACCCACAACAACATCACTAGCATCGCACATCAGCTCGAAGGGGTGTTGCCAGTCAGGAGCAATGAGAATGGGAGCTTCCACAAGCTTCTTCTTTAGCTCCTCAAATGCTTTCACACATTCTGTGCCAAACTCAAAATTCACATCTTTTTCTAACAGTCGGCACATTGGTCTAGAGATCTTTGAGAAATCTCGAATGAACCGTCTATAAATCCAAGCATGTCCCAAGAAACTGAAGACACCCCTAACCAATACTGGTGGTGGTAGCTTGTCAATCACCTCAACCTTTGTGCGATCAACCTCCAAACCTCTGTGAGATACCTTTTGGCCAAGAACAATGCCCTCCTTAACTAAAAAGTGACACTTCTCCCAATTGAGCAACAGGTTTGAGTCTTCACACCTCGCCAAGTCCCTGTCCAAATTATGCAAACATACAGTAAACGAGTTACCAAAAATAGAGAAATCATCTATAAATACCTAAACATAGTCTTCCACCATATCATGAAATATTGCCATCATGCATCATCGGAAAGTGGCTGGTGCATTGCATAACCCAAAAGGCATACGCTTGAAGGCGTATCTCCCATAGGGACAGGTAAATGTGGTCTTCTGGGGCTATAGCTATTTGATTATAGCCATAATAGTCGTCTAGAAAGCAATAATACTCCTGCCCTGCAAGTCTGTCCAACATTTGGTTGATAAATGGTATGGGATAGTGATCCTTATGAGTGGCCTCATTTAGTTTCCTATAATCCATCCAAATCCTCCAACCTATGACTGTTCGAGTGGGAATCAACTCGTTCTTCTTGTTAGTGACAACTGTCATGCCCCCTTTCTTTAGTACACATTGAACCGGGTTGACCCACTCACTGTCAGAGATCGGATATACCACTCCTTCATCTAGCCACTTAATCACCTCCTTCCTAACTACATCTTTCACACCGGGTTCAGCCTCCTTTGATGTTGTACAATTGGCTTAGATCCTTCCTCCATAAATATCTTGTGCATGCAGAAAGATGGACTCATTCCACGGATGTCTAATATCTGCCATCCTATAGCTCTTTTTTGCCTTCTCAGAACCACTAATGCTTCTTGAACCTGTGAGTCTGTTAGTTCTGCTAAAATAATGACTAGCACTGTGTCATCTTCTCCCAAAAATACATACTGCAGGTGTGGAGGCAACACTTTTAGCTCCAATTTGGGTGCGTCCTGTGTTGATGGCTTTGGTGGTGGTTCTAAGGACCGCTGCAAGGGCTCAAACTCCTGCATCCGAAAGAACATTTTAGCCTCATTCAGAGCTTGAACCATTTCATATGTTGAACCATCCCTTGACTGACCATGTCCCACCAATGCTCTTTCCAAGGGATCCTTTAGGCCAATAGGCCGAAGTGCGGACTCTTGGTCCACAATAGTGATGGCTGACAACATTTCATAAATAGCCGGTAGCTTTATGGTTTTGTAGACATCAAATACTTCCACCTTATCATGGGCTCTCAAGGTTAGCTGCCTAGCAGCTACATCGATTATAGCTCACCCAGTTGCCAAAAAGGGACGTTCCAAAATAAATGGGACTTTTGAATCTGGCTCAAAATCAAGAATTATGAAATCCACCGAAAAAATAAGGTAGCCCACTTGCACTAGAACATCCTCCACAATTCCATCTGACCTTGCCAATGAATGATCTGCTAGCTGCAAGATTACTATAGTGGGTGTGGGACTACCCAACCCCAACTTCTTGAATATAGATATAGGCATCAAGTTAATACTCGCTCCTAGATCACACAAACCACGAGCTCGAATGGACTGTCCAATAGTGATCTGGATAGTAAAACTTCCCGGATCTTTGAGCTTTGTAGGAAATCTATTTTGTATTCGAGAGGTGCACTCCTCAGTAAGTGCAACTATGGCATATTCCGTCAGTCTGCTATTGTTTGCCACGATATCCTTTATGTACTTTGCATACTTAGGAATTCCTTGCAAAACATCTACCAAAGGAAGATTAATGTGTACCTGCTTCAATACTTCCATAAATTTCTTGAAAGATGCTTCTTCCTTATACTTTCGCAATCTCTGTGGGAATGGGGGTAGTGGTGGTCTTTCATTATCTGCTGCCTTTCCACTCCCCATCATATTATCATTCTCTTCATCCTGCTATGTTGTTTCAACTTGTTGTGGTGGCTTTTTGGGTACCAACTCCTTCAGTTGTTTTCCACTTCTAATGGTGACAACATTCACCTGCTTGGGATTTGTCTCTGTATCACTTGGCAACCCACCTCGCGGTCTAGTATTCCGCGCTCCAGCTAACTGTCCCAACTGAATCTCCAAAGCCTTTGTGGCCAACTGTTGGTTTTTCATGTTAGCTATCAATTTTACTTGGTCAGCCTGCATCTGAGCTTGGTTAGCTATAATGGTCTTCAACATGTCCTCAATGTTGCTGGATTGAGTAGGTGCACTATTCCCTCTGAATTAGGGCTGGAAATTCTGATGAGCCCCTTGGTTCCTGTGCAGACCCTGGTTTGGACTTTGCCCCTGATGACTATTACTACCCCATGAAAAATTCGGTTGGTTCCTCTAATTGGGGTTGTAATTGTTGCCATACTGCTGACTGTTGCTCCTTTGCGCATTCCCCACAAAATAATCTGAGTCTGGATTAGCACCACACACATCAGCTGAGTGCTCACTGCTACCACAAACTTCACACGATACTTGCTGGACTGCATTGACCGAAGCTTGTGACTGCCCCAAGCTCATGCTACTAAAATGAGTGTTGATCTGATTCTATAATGCAGTTATCTGTGCAGCAATAGTTGTGAGTCCATCTACCTCCAAGACCCCTGCCGCTTTCTTCACCACACCTCGGGTTGTGTCAACATTCCATTCGGGATTACCTTGTGAAATACGGTTCAATAGTATATACAGCTCTTTATATGTCTTTTCCAACGCTTTCCCCTCAGCTGCAGAATCTAACAGGATTTTGGTATGAGGTTCCAAGCCTTCTATAAAAGTATACACCAATACATCATTTGACTGATGATGGTGGGGACAATCTCTCAACATCGACTTGAACCTCTCCCAGGCTTGGTAAAAGTTCTCACCATCTCTCTGCTTGAAACTTAGAATCTGACTTCTAAGCCTGGCTGTCTTTCCTGATGGAAAGAACCTAATTAAGAATTTCTTTGCCAGATCATCCCATGTGGTAACAAAATTAGGCGATTCAGCCTTTAACCACCTCTTCGCTTCCCCCAGCAATGAGAATAGGAACAGTGTAAGCCTCACATAATCTAATGATACCCCCGTGGGTATGTACATGTCATTGATCTCCAGAAAATTTTGTAGATGCTACTGTGGATCTTCATGAGGAAGACCTGTGAATTGTCCGCTGGTATGCAGTAACTGCACCATGTTCTATTTCAACTCAAATCTACCTCCTGGCTCTGGCCTGCAGATGCTAGATGTCACATTATTTGCGTGTGGGATTGCCACCTCGCGTACTGGTCTTGCTGCCATCACTTCAGGCACTAACTCTGCCCGTCCAACTGGTTAATGCTGTTGTTGTTCCAGAATTTCTCTCTGTAACAATTGCAACTTCCTTTCTAGAGCTTCCCTCTTTTGTAAATGAAATTGTCTTTCCAGCTCCAAAAATTGATCCACCAATTCCTTATTTCTTGCCAGCGTTCAGAAACTACTCAGTACCTGCAAGATTAACCACTAAGATCAAATTGTCAATACTTGCACAAAACTTGCAAAAACCAACACTAAAAAAAATTGATCCACCAATTTCACCAGTCCCCGGCAACGGCGCCAAAAACTTGTTCACGCCCCAACGCACGCAAGTGCACGTAGTCGTACAAGTAATATAGTGGCTTTTTCAAGCCAGGTATCAAAGCCATAAGGACTGTAGCTCAGAGGTAATTTTTTTTACTTTAGTAGCCACAATTTCTTTATGAAAGTATGTGAATAACACACCGAATTAAAAGTTGTCCAAGAGTAATATTTAAAGTAACACTAATTAAAACTATAAAATGTGATTTAAACAATAGCACGAACAATCTAAGGTTAAGGCATGACATGCAGGCATGTATAATTTATATTATTCTTCAGCTACCCTCTCTCTTAGGTTGATGGTCCGGAAAGATTAGAATATGGCTCTGGTCTTTCGAACCTCTAGCCGATTACTGTGTTATGCGCCCTGCACTACACATTTCTGTGATGCAATAACTCGTCCTCTGGCGAATCAAAATAGTTTCCCTTGATAACCGAATATGAAGTTGCAGGTATATTTCTATCCTGCACACGAATCTTACCTCTAATTCACAGCAAAGATAAGTACTTATTCCCCTATTTCAGGTCTACCCTAATAATTTTCCTCTCAGAATCAAATTAGGATTCTAATTTTACCTTAATGCTGGCCAGACATTAAAACAATGAAAATCAAGAATAGCAGAACAACCGTTCATGAAAGAAGAGAATTCAACTGAACTAATATGAAATTACACAATCCTGCAATTAGCCTCAGCCTCAAAATGAGGTAATTTAGCCACTCATTTGTTGATTAAACATCTTCAAACAAGTGTTAATCATACCAACAATTGAAATTTAGAAGAAAAGAGAAGAGGAAGAACCCTAGAATTTTCTTCAGCTCAACTGCCTTTTGTTCACGTTTGTCCAAAATGTCAGATATCTCCAAATAAAAGCCTAAGTGTTTTATTTATACAAGTGGAAAATTTCCCAAAGATAAACTAGCTCCGTGGCATGGAGCTCAATCCGGTGAAATAGCTCCGTGACACAGAGCTGTCGTGGAGCTTCACTGGAATTGGGGCGAGGCTGGATTTTTCTTCAATCGTTCGGAGGCCATCGCAGAGCTCCAGCTTCGTGCCACGGAGCCATCGCGCACCTTTACTTTTTTGCGCCATCCAATTTTTCGTAATTTTCTTCCTCCACCCATGTACTGTGGCACGTTGTTCAACGCGGACCATCCTTAGCGTGACACAATGGTGAAATTTCAACTCACTGTGTACGCCCTCCAAATATTTTCCTACCCCCCCTCGGAGTTTAACTTCCTCCTCCAGTTGACATCTCTGTCTTATCCACCTGCAAATAGTCACAACACAATTATTAATCCGAAAAAGAAAAACAACCTTAATTATCTCAAAACATGCATGAATACATCAATATTCTCCTTATCTGGACTCCCGAAGGGTTGAAAATATGGAGTTTGGTCGTATAAATACGCCCAAGATCACCGAGCCATTGAGCATGAGCCTATATCATAAAACAATACAACACAAGAAATATGCGGTCATTTCTTTGAATGTACTAAGTTTATGAGATATTCAACTTGAATCAAATAGAACATACTGATAGTATAAAAAGCTATGCTGAAATGCATAGCTGAACTGCAGTGCATGACCCTTACTAAAATACATAAATATCGATTTGAAATAGTAGTTTGACAATACATAATAAGGTATGGTAAAAACTAATTTAAGAGTCATGTACATGTACTAAAATTGAGTCTGTAACTGTGACTGTAATTGTACTGAATGATGGGAGAGCCTCTTAACCGACATAAAACCACATGAGCTAAATATGGAGTTCTATGTATATGCCTCATCGATAGTACCCAATATACCTTGCAAGGGTATAAAGGCATGGCAGATATGATCACTAAAAATGATGCATATTCGAGATAATAGCCTATGGTGTCACATAGTTCTGGGTCCTAGGTGCGCTGAACCCTGGACCAGCTCGGTGATAAGAAATAATCCCAATGGATAAGTTTACTGGTAATTTATAGATAGCTCAAAAACTAGGGTTCTTAAAGATATGTCAGAAACATAATCTGATAGTATTTTGAGAGCCTAAAGAACCTGAAAATACTGATTAAGCTATCAACATTTGTATATTAAATTCATGATAGAATCACAAAGACTAAAATATGAATTCATGCTAAATCAAAGCCATATAGAAGCAAAATACATGTTTATATAACTGAACTTGAATCATGTGGAAATCTATCAAAAAAGTATCATTTATAACTGAATTTGTAAAATCATGAGTATCACTTACTAGAAATCATAGGAGACTTGAGAACATTTGAAGTAATAAGGGATTTCATAACTAAAACAAAAACCCTAAGACATGATTTATAGGGAACTTGAAAGAACTCTAGGAATCACTAGATATTTCGGCCACAAGGGCGAAAGGATATCTTTGTTGAAGTCCCACATACCTGTAGAAGAATTCTTTGAGGAAGCTCTTGGAAATCTGGAGAAGAAGCAGAAACCTAATTCTTGCTCTGAGATGCCTTATCGGAGCTTTTACGTACTGGTCTTGAGAGCTAGGTGAGAAATGAGGGAGGAGGATCTACTAACCCCCTAAACCCATGATAATATACACCAAAATGATGTAGCTTAGGATATAAAATAATGGGAAGTTACAAAAATGCACCTAAGAAATGGTCTGAAAAACTGCACGTACCAACTCAACGGGTCACAGAACAAGTTATTGGTGGTGACGACAACTCATCGGGACCGGTTGTTTGTCTTGGTTCTAAAAATCTAGTTTCTCGACCTGCCACAATGGAGAATAGAATGAATCGTGGTTACGTATGGTGGCTCATCAAACCCAGTCATTATCACTGGAGGAAACTTGCACAATTTCTAGACTTACCAAATAGACAGGAAGAACGACTCATTAGGTGGAAAAACGGGTTGTTAGTTCCACTCGTTATCACTGGGGAAAGATTGAATAGTTTCTGGACTCCTCCCAACTGACGGATAGAATGACTCGTTAGCTGAAACAATGGGTTGTTATTTCCATTTTTGTCAGTAGGTGACTTTAGCATTTTCTAGATTTTATTCAATGTTTTCATAGGATGAGATGTTATATCAAATGACGACTCATCATATAGCTCGTTATTTGGGAGAAGATTTTTATCACATTTTCGACTTGACAGAACGGGCATGATAATGCTCAAATCACATCCCTGTAAAAGTATGATGTGTACGTTGTCAAAGAACCCAACTAGGTTGGGTCAATCCACATGGAATATGGTCAGGATGTGGAATAATGATAGTATTATGCTTTTAGTACAATTATTTCCTAATGGGGGGTTTTAAAGAAAGAATCAAGTAAGAAAGTAGTAAATTATTGCTGTGATCAAGTTTAAGCTATTAACTAGGGAAGTGTTCCCCATGGATTCATAACAACTTCGAATTATTACACTAGTGATCTATCCTAATACTTAGCCTACAGAACTGATAACATAGATTTATCCGAACGACTGATTCTTCCCTATTGGATGACAATACTCAATCACTGGATTGGGTCTTTTGAGTATTTTCACTTTATCCGTTATCAATTATTCTAAATAACTATCCCCCGACCACAACATAAGTATTCAATGAAACTTAGTGTTCAAGCCTTTATTGTTCTTCTCTTTTTTTAATCTCTACTTCTCTAGGTTCAAGCAAGTAGGGAATTCGGGCAGGTCCTAACATTGCGCATCGTTAAGAAATGTTATGTTGAATATATGAAAAATACAATCATACATATTAGTTTAGAATCACTTTATGTTAACTCGAGTTAGTTAATTCACCATGGTTCCCACAATCCTAGTTGTAGAGGTTTTAACTATTTATGATTTCTAGAAAAGAATTATATTTCATGAAAGAAAACATAATTAACAACTTACAATGATGATTGAAGACCGAACCAATTGATTATTGTAAAATCAAAAGTATGATCAAGTCAAGAACAATGAAAGAAATCTCAAACCATTTCATGTATTTGATCTCTAAGTGATGCTAGGAAAACCAAAAACAATGATTACAATAATAATGAATCCGTCTCTAAAGAAAATAACCTATAAAGTTTTTATACAAATAATTGAAAATCTTTCCTAAATTAATAGGGATCTACCGCTGACCTAATCTACAAGTCATAACATGAAGCTACATGTTAGGGTTTTCATTCCTAGACATGTACTGCAGTCTTGAAAATTACTTAAGTCCTGTGAGAAGGTACGACTCGTACAATGACACTACGTTTCGTAGGTTGCCTGTCGTGGCCTGATCTTGTAAATTATGGTATCCTTTGGATTTTCCACGAGTCTATGGTATGATTAAGTCATTGTCGTTACCACTAGCGGTCTTTGTTCGTGCTCTGGGACCTGCCAACTTGACATACTCACTGGAAATCACCACGGCTCCTTGGTACGAGTCGTATGATATTGTCATGACTCATGCATTCAATTCTTATTAGGAATTCAAGCAAGTGTAAACTTTTGACTCTTTCCACGACTCCTTGGTACGATTGTCCCATGGTTGTACGGCTCATACCAAGAGTCGTACTTGACCCCAACACTTGTGCATATCCTCTGGTTCTCATCACGGCTGCATGGTATGGCTCGTCCACCAAGGTATTGCTCATACTAAGGACTGCACTTGACCCATTTTCTGCACTTTTTCCTCTCCTTTTCTAGAATTCAACTTCAAAACAAGATTTCCCTGAAAATAAGTAAAAGCACATCATATCCGTATAAACATACCTAAGACCAAGCATTTTTCCTAGTTTTAAGCATCAAAGCTGTTGTAAACCGACAACACATCAACACCCTCAACTTAAGACTTTTGCGTGTCCTCAAGCAAACAAAATACTACTCTAACACGATGCTTAACTAGAAAGTAAAATAGAAGACCTACAACCAACAATATCAAAATTTGCACATATGAGCACTTATCAAATACTGACCCTTTTTTCATTCAAAACCAAGCTAGCTATGCATACATGCAACCACAAATCATAACACAAAGGGATCTAGAGATGACATTCGACTATTAACAGACAATCGAGCTATCACTAATTCTGTTTACACAGAATGTTGGCAGAATGCAATTTAACCCCTACACCCTCACCATAAAAGAAGTCACAACACACTCAAAAAGATATATATATATATATATATATATATATATATGCACACCAGAACTATCATGCAAAGATCTCACTCTCACAAAGAAGTTACAAATACTACACAGGTGATGCCATAAGCTTTCCTTTATTTTCTCTACTCTGGAATTTTGAATGGTTAATCTAGGATAACTATAGGACTTTTATTAGCTTGTAATGTAGGCTTCGGGTTGGGTATGGTAGATATGGAAATAGTGATTAACCCTCCTTGGTACTACACAACTTTGGCTCCACTTTTTGACCTTTTCCCTTTTGTCTACATTCTTTCCCTCCCTTTTCTCCATTTTATTTCTTTTTCAACTTATGGGTGTGGTTTCTTTTTTACCTTTCTCTTATTTCTATTTTTTTCAAGAATATTTTTTTCTTTTTTCACCACACCCACTTTTCATTGACTAACTTTTTTCTTCTTTCATATCTCCCAAACAGCTTACGCACCACTACAGTAGCCACCCTCAACTTAGGCATTTTGCTTAAGTTGAGGTTCACAATGTACAAGGTGGGACTAGGGCCAAAACAGATTCATTATAGACAAGTAAGAAGGTGAATATGCTAATAAAAATATATAGTCAATTAAGGCTCAAACATTTGGATCAAGGGATATATATTCATTTGGTAGGGCTATTTACGGTAAAAGAGAGCTAATTGAAGAACGTCCCTATGATCCTTTCCTAACTAACTATCCTATAACCTAAGCAAAGATCAACCGGGCAAGTTCTAGATCACCTACACAGTATTGAACTAAGTAAGACCTTTGGCACATGGTACAGGTTAGCGTTATACACTACCTATCCAGTTCATGCACAGATAAGCTACAGCTAGTCATGCTAAACTATCAAATTCCATAAAAAGAACAACAACGTTCATGCTTCACAGTCAACAAACACTTGTAATCATAACAATTTTAAAAAGGGTTTTTTTTCCTAACAATTTGAAAACATCAAACACATGTGCATAAATTAGTTGTAATGTACTCCTAAGCTACTTCTAGTTAAAAAACATAGAGCAACCTAAACATGTCGGTTCTACTAGATAGAATATCTGAGGGAAAAGAAACACGACAACAAAAGCCCTTGGATGACTCAAAAACCCAAAAACAGATACCCCCTTTTTGAAAAAGCATGCTTTTTCCATAAAATAAGTAAATACAAAACTGAGAGAGGAACATACCTGTGGCACTTTATACGCTCTTGTCATCCTATGGAGGTAGGTGTGAAGGTGCACTCCCCTTCATTGTAATCGTGGTGCCAGTGGTGGCAGCGCAGTCAAGGGCATGGTGTCAGGGGCGGTGGTCGCCCTCTTAGCAATCTTGGCACCTCAGAGACCTCTCCATCTATCTGGGCTACATGTGGGTCACCAGAAGGGTCCTTGCCACCCGCAAGCTCTCTAAGTACAGTAGCTGAGCTCCCAATTCCTTTATCTCTCTCATGTAACTAAGACATGTGCTTGTCCTGAGTCTGCAAGACGGCTACTACTGCCCACTTGTGCTCCTTCTATTCCTCGGCCAGTATCTGTTATCTCAACTCACCAACATCCGATACACACAACCTTCCTTGTTAACAGAGCACCCCATCTCCCCTTGGGAGAAAGCTTCTATTTCTTTTTTGAGGACTGCTCCCTTAAGCTTGAGTAAGATGGGATCCTCATCTTGTATGGATTTGACTTCAACTACCAAGGATGAATCTGACCCGCTTTGCATTACCACACCACCTTCAGCTGAATCTACCAACTGCACCCCTAATCGGGCTAGTCTGTTAACTTCTTTTGCCAACTCTCTCTTGCCTTCCTCAATGTGAGCCACACTCCCCGTAGACTTTCTGCTTAGGGGTGATACAACACACTTAAGTCATAGACCATTAATAGCTCCAATCACCGTCTCTGATGCAAGTTTAGGTCCTTCTGGATGAACACATACTGAAGGCTCTTATGATTTGTGAACATATCCACGTGAGCCCCATAAAGGTAATGTCTCCATATTTTTAGCGCAAATACCACCGCTCCCAACCTCCAAGTCATGAGTTGGATAATTCTTTTCATGAACTTTGAGATTCCTGGAGGCATAGGCTATCACTTTGCCCCACTGCATCAGAATGCAACCGAGTCCAACTCTGGAAGCATCACAATAAACAACCAACCCATCTGATCTTTCGGTAAGGTTAACACTAGAGCGGTAGTGAGTTGAGTCTTCAACTCCTGAAAACTCTTCTCACACTCATCCGACCACTGAAATTTCACTTTCTTCTGAGTTAGCTTAGTCAGAGGAGATGCTATAGAGGAGAAACCTTTCACAAATCATCGGTAATATCTAGCTAAGCCCAGAAAACTCCTAATTTTAGTGGGAGAGGTAGGTCTGGGCCAACCTTTTACTACTGCTATCTTGTGAGGATCTACCTGTATTCCCTCACCCGAGACCACATGACCCAAGAAAGTCACAAACTTCAACCAAAATTCACACTTGTTGAACTTGGCGAATAACTAGCAATCTCTGAGGGTCTGTAATGCTAACCTTAGGTGATTGGCATGCTCTTCCTCATTTCTAGAGTACACCAGAATATCGTTGATAAATACAATGATGAACATATTCAGGTACTGCTTGAAGACCCTATTCATCAAATCCATGAAGGCTACTGGGGTGTTTGTTAACCCAATGGACATCACCACAAACTCGTAGTGTCCATACCGAGTACTGAATGCTATTTTTGGTATGTCACTCTCTCTAACCATTAACTAATGGTACCCTAACCTGAGATTGATATTTTGAGAAACAACTGGCTCCCAGAAATTGGTAAAACAAGTCGTTAATTTTGGGTAGGGGTTACCTATTCTTGACTGTGACTTTGTTCAGCTGGCGGTAATCTATGCACATTCTGAGGGTACCGTCTTTCTTACACACAAATAGTACTGGAGCACCCAATCAGAGATGCTGGGTCTGATAACACCCTTGTTAAGAAGATCTCTCAGTTGCTCCTTCAACTCCTTAAGCTCAGTTGGAGACATTCTGTAAGGAGGGATGGAGATGGGCTGAGTATCTGGAAGGAGATCTCTCCCGAAATCTATTTCTCGTTCAAGGGGAACTCCGGGAAGATCTTTAGGAAAAACATCTGGGAACTCGCTAACCACCGGAACTGACTGAATAGTTGGGGTCTCAGAGTTGAAATCGTTGACCCAAACTAGATGATAAATAAATCCCTTAGAGATGAGTTTTTGGGCCTTAATGTAGGAAGTAAACCTACCCTTAGGCGCTGAACTGTTGCTCGTCCATCCTAACACTGGTTCGTTTGGAAACTAGAACTTGACAACTCTAGTTCTGCAATCAACTGAGGCATAGCAGGAGTGTAACAAATACATGCCAAGTATAAGGTCAAAATCGACCATATCTAACTCTACGAGGTCATCTGGGATGACTTTATTTAGGATTGAGACTGGGCAATTTCTATACACCCTGCTCTCTAACTGACTTGCCAACTAGTGTGGAGACTGAGAATGGTTTTGAGAGGACCTCTGGACTGATATTAAACTGGACTGCTATGTAAGGAGTCACGAATGAAAGAGTGGCTCCTGGATCTAGGAGGGCATAAACATCTAGATGGAAGAGACGTAACATAGCCATAACTATGTCAGGTGAGCTCTCCTGATCCTAACGGGAAGACAGAGCATAGAAATGATTTTGGCACTGACCGCCATTTGTACCTGATATGTTGGCCTATTGAGATGGTCGGCCTGTTGGAGCTGATGATGTCATAGATTGTGCTCTCCCTCTCCCTACTAACGGGCACTCCTTAAGTCGATGTCCAAGCTGTTCACAACCAAAACAACCTCTCGACCCTGAAAGCACTCTCCCGGGTGGTTCGTACCACACTTGGGACAAGCTTGATACTTGTTCTAGGTTTTGTGGGCCTGAGACTGAGCGCCAGATGACCCACCCCTCCGATCCTGGCGGGACCGAATGGTTGGGGTGATGGATGAATTGGGTGTTGGGGCTCTTTGCTGCTACTGCTGCTACGGTGAGTGGCTACTACCGCTAGACCTCTAAAGGACGAAATCATACTGGGGAGTCCTTGCCCGTTTGTTCTTTCGCTCCATATTCTTAAGCTTTTCAGCCTCAATCTGCTGGGCATAGACAATCAAGCTGGAGAGGTCCATGTCTTTAATCAACATCGCTGTCCTGCACTCCTTGAGGACTAGATTTGACACCCTGTACATAAACTTCAACATGCGATCCCTTGGCTCGGCTACCATCTTTGGAGCATACTTAGAAAGCCTAGTAAACTCCAAAGAATACTCCTACACAGTATTGTTGCCCTATCGCAAATTCATAAACTCTGCCATCTTTGCCTCCCTCAGCTCCCGAGGGAAAAATCTATCCAAGAAAGCTGTGTGGAATTCTGCCCACTCCACCGGTCCTACTCCGGCTGACCGCCCCTCATTCCACTGGTCATGCCAGACCTGAGCTACCCCTTTGAGCTGGTAGGTAGCTAGATCAGCACTCTCCGAGGAGCTTGCACCCATAATGCTGGTAATCTTCCTGATCTCATCCACAAACTCCTGGGATCCTCCCCTACCTTGTATCCCTTAAAAGATGGAGGGTTCATGTTCGGCTTGTTGGGTATAACTACACACAAGTGCACATGGTCGAACAAGTAGTAAAGTGGCTCAAGTAAGCCAAGTATCGATCCCACAGGGACTGGACTAAGGTATCAATCTAATCAAGTGTCAATAAACTTTAACTCTAAACTATAGACAATAGTGTGAACATGATTTTGATATTTTGTTCCTAATTTTGTATTAAGTCTAAAACGAATATATAATTTGAGTCTGAACTATAAGTATGAGCATGCTGAGGCTAAAATGAACATGTAGAGAAATAAATTATCGATACAATTTGTTAATCTTTCATCCGGTTGCTAGTCAAAAATTATTGCCTATGGATTAAAACTCTCATATTTAACCCAACTTAAGAATCATGAACCTTCCACCTACATCTCTGTGATAAAAAGAAATTCATGTTCTAGCCATACAAAATCGATTTCTTAATTGACTAATACGACTTTCAGGTATATCTCTATCCTAAAGGTAAATCAATTCTCAATTTTCCCAAACTAAGAAAAGATCATATCCTATCAATTCACAACTTTCCAATT
Source organism: Datura wrightii (assembly GCA_035772735.1). NCBI lineage: Eukaryota > Viridiplantae > Streptophyta > Magnoliopsida > Solanales > Solanaceae > Datura > Datura wrightii. The sequence continues at coordinate 156,745,776 of JASDFA010000018.1, forward strand.
TCTTGCTCTCTCGAGTGAAACCGTACTTTTTAGATATATATTAACGTTGGCCACACATTAATGCAGTAAGAACAAGAATCAATAGAACAACCATGGAAGAAAAGATGAAAACCAATTTATCAATAATGACATTTCAATACAATTGTTCTTAACCTCAGTAAGAAGGGAATTTAGCCACTCATTTGTGGATTAAACATCGTTATATGAGTGTTAATCATACAAGCAATTGAAATAAAGAAAAAGGAGATAGAGAAAAACCCTGAGATTTTCGTCCCCTCAACTGCCTGTAACCCACGTTCTTGCTCCAACAAGTCAGAATAATTAAAAATGAACCTAAGTGTTCTATTTATACTAGTGGGAAATTTTCCCGGAATAACAAGCAACGTGTCACGGAGTGCATCACGGAGCACTGCCTCCGTGACACGTGTTATACCCCGTAAGATTCCCGGCACCTGGATGGCCTATTCGTGCGTTGGTTAAGCATATTTGAAATCCATACGTGCTAGGGAAAGGCCCGAGAAAGGATCGGACGAGTAGCCTATCGAACCATCACGGAAGGAGCCGGGGCAGAGCCCCTCCGTGATGGCAACGTGTCACGGAGGTGGAGCCTCCGTGTTGGCTCTGTGACACGTTAGGACTGTCCAGGCCCAAGTATATAAAGCCCCTCTTCGGTTTTAAATCAATTCATTCAATATAATTTCTAGAAAATTTGTAGCAAACAGAGAGAGACGAAGAAGGTGAAGATATTATCGTTCGATTACGCTGCCAAACATAGTCCAAATCTAAATTAACTCCAGATACCGAGGTATTTAGCAGCAGGGAGCATTCCTACGGATTTAGTTTCACGAAATTCGACCGACAAATCGTCGTGCTACCGGGCTAAGGTAAGTGGAATTGCTCCAAACTAGTGTCTATGTGCTCCTAGCCGTAAAGTGAATACTTCTCCCTTTTGGACCTCCGGAAAATAGAAAGTTTTCGACCGTCTTTCAATAATCCTAAGTTTAGGCTATAATTATATCGAAAATGATATTTTCTTTCAGAATAGTGTTGTACTTAGTACTAATTGACGTATATATGAATGCAGTTGGGAGAAATAGTTGGAGTACTGACCGAGCCTCGTCCGACAGTCAAATAACTCGAGGTTAAGGTATGTGAAGTTGTTCTTCGGCAAGTTAGTAAGTCTTAGCTTGGTAAATCATAGTAAACTCTGTATTTGAAACCCTCGGAGTTGAATGTTGAGAATTAAGGTAAGTCTAATAGATTCTGAGTTGTTTTGCATTCAGTCCGAAAGTTAGTTAAGCAAGCGCCAAAGGGCGAGTTAGCATTCCAAATTCAGTATAGCGTATTGTATGATTAGCAAGCATGTTGTAGAATAAAAAGATACAGATTTTATGAATAAAGGCTAATAAAGTAAAATCAGATAGACAGACAGTTTTATGGCTACAGATTAGCCATTCAGACAGATGTTATCGCGGCTACAAATTAGCCCAACAGTTAAATAAAGATTACAGAATCAGTATAATACAGAAAGAGAATAGAATAAGGAAATCAGATTTCAGATAGCCTTTTTAAATTATATATGCTTGCTATTTGTATGTGCTATTTGTTTGATAAGACTTGATGTGGCGTGAGGGCACCTTATTGAGCGTCCTCGCCGCCCCTGGGTTGGTAATCGTGTCACCCACTGAGCGGGTGGTTTACGTCACTCCAAGGAGTGGCATGCCGTCCCTAGTTTGGAAGAAGATTGGATGAAGCTTTCCCCATATTAGGCTAATCAGCATTACAGTACAGATAGCCCTGTTGTGCGCAAGCGCCCAGGGAATAGATACAGATACAGTTACAGTACAGATCTTATTACAGGTGCAGCTACGATTTCAGATAGCCCTGAGGAGAGTTCCAGGGAACCAGACCCGGTTATTTATATCGGAGGCTATGGCCCGAGCCGGAGACCCAGGGGGCCGGTAGAGGAGCTCCTAGTGAGCAGATGAGTGGAGTGACTTATTTTTGGTTGGTTTTGACCCGGGTAGGGGTATATAGATTGTTTGCTTGTTTGGCGCCATCCGGCTTATGGGGGTTGGTATTGGATCTTGCTTGCTAAATGTATATGTATTTATGTGCTTTATATATATATATTAGTTAATAGACAGCAGGCCGCCGTGACTACAGACACGCTCCTGCCTTTTAGTGCAAAAAGGTTTGATCTAGTTCCTATCAGCCCTTCAGATTCAGTTATCTTCTGCTCACAGACTTGTTAGTTATGTTATCTGTATTCAGTTGTATTATTTCAGTTGCTTTTCATACTCAGTACCAGTGGTACTGACGCCCAGTGGGGTGCTGCATTACTTGCCTACAAGTACTCATAGACGAGGAGGTGATCCCTCGTGATCCTAGCCAGCGCAGAATCATCAGGTCCTGTCATCCGGAGCTTGATATTTCAGAGGTTTATATCATTTCCCTTTTGTTGTACAATATGGGTAGGCCGGGGCCCTGTCCCGACCATCTTATCAGTATTCCTAGAGGCTTGCAGTCTTTATATATTTCCATGTGGTCAGTTTAGCCGGTCGTGTGAGGCCGTGCAATTTACTACAGATGTTTAGCATTTCAGTTTATGTTGGCCGTGTGAGGCCATAGTTTGATAGTAGTGGTGACCTTGTCGATCACGTAGCTATTCAGTATTCCCTTTGTTGAGTCCCAGACGACTAGACAGCATGGTGGCCTTGTCGGCCCGCATAGGTTTCCCCTTTGTAAGTATGTTTCTGGTTAGCTGAAGTTTTATACAGGTGGCTATAGGCCCAGTTGGCCAGAGGCTGTGTTTATAGCCGTTATATAGCCCGTTGTTTCCAGAAATCTGAGTTAGAGCCAGCAAAGCACTAGATGTGCTTAGGCTCACCAGTTAGCACTCTAGATCCTACTAGGGCACCAGGTGCCAGTCTTACCCCCCAAGGCGGGGCGTGACAAACTTGGTATAAGAGCCAGGTCGTGTCCCAGGGAGTCTGCAAGCCGTGCTAAGTAGAGTCTTGTCTATGGATGTGTTGGGCAGCACATACTATAGGCAGGAGGCTGCGAGGCATGATAAGATGGTTACCCTTCATTTATACTCAGTCGTGCCATAACACAGTACAGTATAGGGTCGAGTTCCTAAAACTTATTATATCCTTTGTCTACAGATAAGAATGGCAGATCAGCGACACCCTGCCACAGGCAGGAGGTTAGACACAGCAGTAGGAGAAGGCACCAGCAGGATGCCTCAGCTTCAGTCAGAGTCAGCCCGATCTGAGGGCGATATAGAGGCTTCCTCACAGCCCTCTCAGCAGTCCCCCTCACATCAGGAGCCATTGGGCACTACACCGCCCCCGATAGCTCCTGTGCCTTCGCCACTAGATCAGGAGGTTCGTAGCGCTGTAGTTATGTTGGCACAAGTGATGGCCACATAGCGCCAGTCGGTGCCACCTGTAGCAGTAGAGCCTTCAGGTGGGCCAAGTAGTTCCAGGGTCAGGGAATTTTTGGCACTAGGTCCTCCACAGTTCACTGGGTCAGATCAGGCAGAGGACCCTCAGGACTTTCTAGATCAAATGTAGAGGATTTTTCGGGTTATGTATGTGACCCCTTTAGAGTCTGTTGAGTTGGCAGTGTTCCGGTTGCGGTACATAGCAGTACTATGGTACGAGAGTTGGGAAAGGTCCCGAGGGAGAGATGTTACCCCTTCGACCTGGACCAGCTTCTCAGAGGCCTTCCTGGACCGTTACTTGCCATGAGAGATCCAGCAGGCCCGGATGGATCAGTTTTTGCATCTGGAGCAGGGGGCGAGGAGCGTACGTGAGTATGCTTTACAGTTTGACTCCTTAGCCCATTATGCTCCAGCATTTGTTGGCACTATGCCAGCTAGAGTTCACAGATTTATTATGGGTTTGAACCCGGAATATACTGAGGCATGTATGACGGCTACGTTACGAGAGGATATGGATATCACCCGAGTACAGGCCTTTGCTAAGACCATTGAGGGTCTTAGACAGCGGCAACAGGATAGTAGACAGACCAGTCAGGAACAGCGCCGCAGAGATAGATCGGACGAGATGCAAAGGGAAGTTCAGAGAGGACCCAGGCCACGACTATCAGACAGGCCCCCTATACCCCCACCTCCACCACAGCAACAGCAATGAGGTAGATCTGCTCGTCGAGGGCATTCAGAGCCTAGTGGCAGTTCCAGAACAGTAGATTCCCCGTAGCAGAGAAGGGGAGAGCACAGCAGATTTGCACCCTCACCTTGTCCCTATTGTAATCGACCACACTCCGGAGCTTGTAAATATGGCTCCACTAGGTGTTATATTTGCGGTCAGGAGGGGCATCGGATGAGAGATTGTCCGACCAGAGGTCAGGGGAGTAGAGACAGTAAGGACAGGGGATCCGCAGGGCCACGAACTCCAGCAGCCCTAGCAGGGCGTGGGCCTTCAGGCTCAGTAGGAAGAGGCCGAGGTAGATCAGGAGCCTCCAGTTCAGGTACGGGCTCAAGCCGTACTTATGCATTACCAGGGAGATATGATTCAGAGGCATCTCCAGATGTAGTGACAGGTATGATGACTATCTGTTCATGCCCCGCTTATGTATTGATTGATCCAGGATCCACTCTGTCATATATTACCCCATTTACAGCACGAAAGTTCAATATTGCACCAGAATTATTGCAGCAGCCCTTTTCAGTATCCACGCCCGTCGGTGACTCTATTATAGCTAGCAGAATTTACCGAGGGTGTATAGTAGAGGTTGCTGACCGCCAGACTATGGTAGATCTGGTAGAGCTAGAAATGATAGACTTCGATGCCATAATGGGTATGGATTGGCTAGTGCCGTGCTACGCCAATGTTGAATGTTGGACCAAGACGGTCCAATTCCACTTTCCAGGAGAGGCAGTGCGTGAGTGGAAAGGCAGCACAGCTATGCCAAAAGGTAGGTTAATTTCCTACCTTCAGGCAAGGAAATTGATAACTAAGGGATGTATTTACCACCTAGTCAGAGTTCAGGATGTTCGGGCAGAATCTCCGACACTCCAGTCTGTTCCGGTGGTGAACGAGTTCTCTGATGTGTTTCCAGATGAGTTACCTGGTATTCCCCCAGAGAGGGAAATAGATTTTGCTATTGATTTATTACCAGGCACTCAGCCTATATCAATTCCTCCTTATCGTATGGCTCCTGCAAAACTCAGAGAGTTGAAGGAGCAGTTGAAAGATTTGCTAGATAAAGGTTTCATCAGGCCGAGTACTTCACCATGGGGTGCACCGGTTTTATTTGTGAGGAAGAAAGATGGCTCGCTCCGTATGTGCATAGATTATTCGCAGTTGAACAAAGTTACAGTAAAGAATAAGTATCTGCTTCCCAAAATAGATGATTTGTTTGATCAGCTACAAGGGGCCAGATACTTTTCTAAGATTGACTTGCAGTCCGGATATCACCAGGTTCGAGTTCGCGAAAGAGATATTCCCAAAACGGCGTTCAGGACCCGATATGGACACTTTGAATTTCTAGTTATGTCCTTTGGGTTGATGAATGCCCCAGCAGTATTCATGCACCTGATAAATAGTATTTTCAGACCATACCTGGACCTGTTCGTGATAGTGTTTATTGATGATATTCTGGTGTATTCTCGCTCTGAAGCAGATCACCGGACTCATTTACGGACAGTGCTCCAGATCCTCAGGGACCGCCAGTTATATGCTAAGTTCTCCAAGTGTTAATTCTGGCTTAATTCAGTAGCCTTCCTAGGGCATATTGTGTCGGATACTGGTATACAGGTTGACAAGCAGAAAATAGAAGCAGTTAAATCATGGCCAAGGCCTACCACTCCGACTGAAGTCCGTAGCTTTTTGGGATTAGCGGGATATTACAGGAGATTTGTCGAGGGATTCTCTACTATAGAGGCACCTCTGACTAAACTGACGCAGAAACCAGCAAAGTTTCAGTGGACAAAGGCATGCAAGCAGAGCTTCCAGGAACTAAAAGACAAATTAACCTCCTCCCCAGTGTTAGCATTGCCGGAAGGTACAAAAGGTTATTCAGTGTATTGCGACGCATCAGGCGTCGGGTTAGGTTGTGTGTTGATGCAGCATGGTAAAGTGATTGCATATGCTTCCAGACAGCTGAGGAAACACGAAAAGAATTACCCTACCCACAACCTGGAATTAGCTGCAGTGATCCACGCCTTGAAAATGTGGAGGCATTACCTGTATGGCGTTCATGTTGATATTTTCACAGATCACAAGAGCCTACAGTATATCTTCACTCAGAGGGAGTTGAATCTGCGGCAACGTCGCTGGTTGGAGCTGTTAAAGGATTATGACGTGAATATTCTGTACCACCCGGGGAAAGCCAATGTTGTAGCAGATGCTCTCAGTCGGAAGTCCATGGGGAGTTTGGCGTATTTGCAGCCCGAGCAGCGGGAATTGGTCAGGGAGATACATCAGTTAGCTAGCCTAGCCATTCGTGTAGCAGAAATAGAGGACAATAGAGCGGTAATTCAGAACACCACTGTGTCATCATTAGTTGTGGAAGTTAAAGAATGGAAATATGAGGATCCTGACCTGATCCAGCTCAAAGACAGAATCGAGCAGGGTAAAGCGCCAGATTTTTAGATAACTAAGGAAGAAGTGCTGTTATGTAAAGGCCGCCTCTGTATTCCAGATGTTTCAGGGCTCCGCCAGCAGATTATGAATGAGGTACATTACGCCCGTTATTCTCTTCACCCCGGTGCGACAAAAAAGTACCATGATATCAAAGAAAACTACTGGTGGCCAGGTATGAAAAAGAGAAATTGCCGAATTTGTAGCCCAGTGTCCTAACTGCCAACAGGTAAAAGCGGAACACCAGAAACCAGGCGGTTTGACTCAGGACATAGCTGTGCCTCTCTAGAAATGGGAAGCAGTAAATATGGATTTTGTAGCAGGATTACCCCGTACTAAACACAGACATGACTCTATATGGGTGATAGTTGACAGATTGACAAAATTAGCTCATTTCCTGCCGGTAAGAACTACCTTCTCGGCCGAAGATTATGCGGAGTTGTATATCCGAGAAATAGTCAGGTTGCATGGAGTACCAGTATCTATTATTTCAGACAGAGGAGCACAGTTTACGGCTAGATTTTGGCAATCATTTTAGAGGGGTCTGGGAATGCAGATTAATTTGAGCATATCATTCCACCCTCAGATAGATGGACAGGCTGAGCGCACTATCCAGATGCTCGAGGACATGCTACGAGCTTGTGTGCTAGATTTTGGAGGTAGCTGGGACGAGCATTTGCCATTAATTGAATTTGCTTATAATAACAGCTATCACTCAGCCATCCACATGGCGCCTTTTGAAGCCTTGCATGGGCGAAAATGGAGATCGCCGGTTGGCTGGTTCGAAATAGGGGAATCAGCGTTGATTGGGCCAGACATTATTCAACCGTCAGAGGAGAAGGTAAAGCTTATCCGAGAACGCTTACTGACTGCACAGAGCCGCCAAAAATCATATGCTGATGTGCGGAGCAGAGACTTGGAATTTGATGTAAATGACTGGGTATTTCTGAAAGTATCTTCAATAAAAGGGGTGATGAGATTCGGCAAGAAAGGTAAGCTCAGTCCGAGATTTGTTGGGCCTTATCAGATTCGTCGACGGATAGGCCAAGTGGCATATGAGTTGAACTTGCCTCCAGAATTGGAATCCGTTCATCCAGTCTTTCATGTGTTTATGATGAGGAAATGCATAGGAGACCCATCCAGAGCAGTCCCAGTCCAGGATATCCAGGTTACAGAAGAGCTGGCCTATGAAGAGGTTCCAGTAGCCATCTTAGACAGACAGATTCGTAGATTGAGAACTAAAGATATTGCGTCTGTCAAGGTATTGTGGCGTAACAAGAACCGAGAGGAGATGACGTGGGAAGCTGAGGAAGATATGAAGATTAGATATCCTCACTTATTCCAGGCCTAGTCAGGCGACAGGTATGTCCGTATTATTATTTATACAGTACCTTATGGTTGTATATGTATAAATGAGAAAGATTGATGTTTAGCTATCAAGTGAATCTTAAGTATTGTGTGCAGTACCTGTATTGGACTTTTTTGCATTTCAGGTTTTTGGGATAGTCCATATTACAGGGGAAACTCTACCGAAATTTTCTTAGAAAAAAGTTGAGAAGTCCTCTAGATAAAAGTTTACATTCGAGGACGAATGTTCTTAAGGGGGGAGAATCTTATACCCCGTAAGATTCCCGGCACCTGGATGGCCTATTCGCGCGTTGGTTAATCATATTTGAAAGCCATACATGCTAGGGAAAGGCCCGAGAAAGGATCGGACGAGTAGCCTATCGAACCATCGCGGAAGGAGGCGGGGCAGAGCCTCTCCGCGATGGCAACGTGTCATGGAGGTGGAGCCTCCGCGTTGGCTCCGTGACACGTTAGGCCTATCCAGGACCAAGTATATAAAGCCCCACTTCGGTTTTAAATCAATTCAATCAATATAATTTCCAGAAAATTCGCAGCAAACAGAGAGAGACGAAGAAGGTGAAGATATTATCGTTCAATTACGCAGCCAAATGTAGTCCAAATCTAAATTAACTCTAGATACCGATGTATTTAGCAGCAGGGAGCATTCCTACGGATTTAGTTTTGCGAAACTCGGCTGACAAATCATCGTGCTATCGGGCTAAGGTAAGTGGAATTGCTCCAAACTAGTGTCTATGTGCTCCTAGCCGTAAAGTGAATACTTCTCCCTTCTGGACCTCCGAAAAATAGCAAGTTTTCAACCGTCTTTCAATAAGCCTAAGTTTAGGCTATAATTATATCGAAAGTGATGTTTTCTTTCAGAATAGTGTTGTACTTAGTACTAATTGACGTATATATGAATGCAGTTGGGAGAAATAGCTGGAGTACTAACCGAGCCTCGTCCGACAGTCGGATAACTCGAGGTTAAGGTGTGTGAAGTTGTTCTTCGGCAAGTTAGTAAGTCTTAGCTTGGTAAATCATAGTAACCTCCGTATTTGAAACCCTCGGAGTTGAATGTTGAGAATTACGGTAAGTCTAATAGATTCTGAGTTGTGTTGCTGTATCGTATTCAGTCCGAAAGTTAGTGAAGCATGCGCCAAAGGGCGAGTTAGCATTCCAAATTTAGTATAGCATATTGTATGATTAGCAAGCATGTTGTAGAATAAAAAGATACAGATTTTATGAATACAGGCTAATAAAGTAAAATCAGATAGGCAGACAGTTTTATGGCTACAGATTAGCCATTCAGACAGATGTTATCACGGCTACAGATTAGCCCAACAGTTAAATAAAGATTTCAAAATCAGTATAATACAGAAAGAGATCAGAATAAGGAAATCAGATTTCAGATAGCCTTTTTCCGTTATATATGCTTGCTATTTGTATGTGCTATTTGTTTGATAAGACTTGATGTGGCATGAGGGCACCTTATTGAGCGTCCTCGCCGCCCCTGGGTTGGTAATCGCGTCACCCACTAAGCGGGTGGGTTTACGTCACTCCAAGGAGTGGCATGCCGTCCCCAATTTGGATGAAGATGGGATGAAGCTTTCCCCATATCAGGCTGATCAGCATTACAGTATAGATAACGCTGTTGTGCACAAGCGCCCAGGGAACAGATACAGATACAGTTACAGTACAAATCTTATTACAGGTGTAGCTCCGGTTTCAGATAGCCCTGAGGAGAGTTCCAGGGAACCAGACCCTATCTGTTAGTGTCTGCATAGGAGTCCTCCGGACTCAGACACAGTTATTTATATCGGAGGCTATGGCCTGAGCCGGAGACCCAGGGGGCCGGTAGAGGAGCTCCTAGTGAGCAGATGAGTGGAGTGACTTATTTTTGGTTGGTTTTGACCCGGGTAGGGGTATATAGATTGTTTGCTTGCTTGGCGCCATCCGGCTTATGGGGGTTGGTATAGGCTCTTGCTTGCTAAATGTATGTGTATTTATGTGCTTTATATATATTAGTTAATAGATAGCAGGCCGCCGTGACTACAGACATGCTCCTGCCTTTCAGTGCAGAAAGGTTTGATGTAGTTCCTATCAGCCCTTCAGATTCAGTTATCTTCTGCTCACAGACTTGTTAGTTATGTTATCTGTATTCAGTTGTATTATTTCAGTTGCTTTGCGTACTCGGTAGCAGTGGTACTGACGCCCAGTGGGGCGCTGCATTACTTGCCTACAAGTACTCATAGACGAGGAGGCGATCCCTCGTGATCCTAGCCAGCGCAGAATCATCAGCTCCTGTCATTCGGAGCTTGATATTTTAGAGGTTTATATCATTTCCCTTTTGTTGTACAGTATGGGTAGGTTGGGGCCCTGTCCCGACCATCTTATCAGTATTCCTAGAGGCTTGCAGTCTGTATATATTTCCTTGTGGTCAGTTGAACCGGTCGTGTGAGGCCGTGCAGTTTGTTATAGCTATTTAGCATTTCAATTAATGTTGGCCGTGTGAGGCCATAGTTTGATAGTAGTGGTGACCTTGCCGGTCACGTAGCTTTTCAGTATTCCCTTTGTTGAGTCCCAGACGACTAGAATGCATGGTGGCCTTGTCGGCCCGCATAGGTTTCCCCTTTTTAAGTTTGTTTCTTGTCAGCTGAAGTTTTATATAGGTGGCTATAGGCCCAGTTGGCTGGAGGCTGTGTTTACAGCCGTTATATAGCCTGTTGTTTCCAGAAATCTGAGTTAGAGCCAGCCAGGCACCAGATGTGCTTAGGCTCACCAGTTAGCAGTCTAGATCCTACTAGGGCACCAGGTGCTAGTCATACCCCCCAAGGCGGGGCGTGACAACACGCCACCAATGCGGACCCTTACTGGAATCCGGTCGTCCAAGTATTCACACCCAACGTGGCACGGTGTGTAACGACGGGGCTAGGGCAACGTGCCACGGCCCCAACGCGCACCTTCACTGGAATTTGGCATAATTTTAGCATACAGGCAGAATGCATCCGCGATGGCAGCGTGACATGGCTCCATTGCGGAGCCCCTTTACTTCGTGCTTTCCTTGTGCTTTTTCCCTTGCTAGCTTCCGAGTCCAATCCCGATCTCTCCCAACCTTCATCTTAGCTTCGTAAAATTATATTTTTCCCTCAAAACCACGCTAATCATGTTGGTTAGTATAAATTCACATTTTATTACAATTCACATGAGAATATACAAACATCGATAGATAAACAAGGCAAAATGACACATTTGAGTATCACTTGGGCATATAAATCTGCCCAAGATCACTTCATACCGATGAAGTCCCGCACCCTCGCAGCTGCTACAGACCCATTGCTATTCATCGGCACCACCTGCTGGTTCACCTAGTTGGTTACTGTTTGGGCCAGCAGTTGAATGGTCACCCTGAATTTGATAGTAGACACTGAATCATCTTGAGTAATTGTCGGGGTTGGTAGGGCAGGTCTGTTGAAATTACCGGCCCTTCTTCCATTACTACGTCTGGGAGGCATGGTTCATTGAAACAAAACAGAGCATGAATTAGAAGGGCATTTCTGGAATTGAACTTTAACGCACGATAAAGAGTATGAACAAAAGAGAGTTTTCCTAATAAGATCTCGTAGTCTCCTCGTCATAAGTGTGGCACACTTCACACCCATGAAAAGGACTCAACTCAATGTGGATTTTAGACATTCCAAGGATACTCTAAACCTAGTGCTCTGATACCAAGTTTGTCACGCCCCAAGACTACACCCTAGACGTAACAAGGTACTTGAAGTCACAAGTGACCCCAAGTCAACCCATGGTCTATCATACACTGGTATTTTGAGTAAAACAATATATATAGAGGAATCTTTGAAATAACACCATAAGAGCATTTGAGAAAATAAACTAGAAGAAAAAATTAAAATTTAAAACATTTGAAGTATGAAATTAACTCTATTTCTAAAAGCCTTCTAATTGATTAGTTGCTGGGACAAGCCCCCAGCTAACTCTAAGTCTAATTAAAAATAATAACTCAACTGAAAGAAAGTAAAACAAGGCCGTCGAATGATGAGGACTCACATTTCCGTTGCAGCGGAAGAGGATCTGAATTGCAACGGCTAACGATGCTAAGTCTGGGAACCTACTGCTCTATCATGAAATGATACAACATAAAAGTATGCGTCAGTACTTTCAATGTACTGAGTAAGTGGGAGAAAACATAACTGAATATAAAATCTGAACTGAAATGACGCACAATGACCAACAGGTAAGATGAACTAAACTACTGATGTAAACTGAAATGGTCAAGATGACCCTGTCTGATGGTCAAAGACATGCCCTAAGTATGAAATACTGAGTCTGAGAGACCACACTGAACTGATTTGAACTGAACTGTCAAAACTAAGACTGAACTGAACTGACTAGTGGGAGTCTCTAACCGACATATAACCACATGAGCTAGACGTGGAGTCCAATGTATACACCCCATAGGACCCAATATACCTTGCAAGGGTATAAAGGCATGAACTGGGTGATCACAAAAGTCTGGGGCCAATCAGCCCAAGTAATACTGTTACCTACGCTGGCAACGTAGTTCTGGTAACCAGGCTGCACTGGAACCCCGACCCGCTCAATGCTAAGTCCTACTCCCACTGAAAAATCTAAACTAAACTACTAGGTTGATAGCTCAAAATCGGGGTCCACAACTAGTCAAGGACATATAACTGAAAGTACCCTAAGAGCCTTATTGGACCAAATTCTGAACCTGAGTTCTAGACTGGTCAGAGCTGCTTATCCGGAAGCATCGTAATCGTCTAAGAACAACTGTAAATTGAACTGGGGTCCTGGGGCTGGTCAAAGCTATATATATATATATATATCAAAGTCATGACCGTTTAATGGACCAATAAACTAGATTCTGAGTCTGATTCTGATAACTGGGAGGCACCACTGACACCTCAGAAAAAACTAAAGTCAAACAGATCAGTTGACTAATTTTGAATTGTTCTGAAGGGATTCTACGTTCTAATTGAACTGAACTATTAAGCAGCTAATACAGAACTCAACTCATTCCAACAACACGAGAATTTCATAATATAGAGAAATTTCAAGAATTAAAGAAATCTTATCCAACAAGGCTAAAATCATTCTTATTAATGGAATATTTGCTCGACACATATATATAACAAAACTTACTAGGAAATTCAGCCCAAAACATACTTCACAAACTAGACAGAATTTATTATACAAATAGCCTTTACTCGAAAATTTAGAGCTTAAATTCCTTTGGCAAGGACATCAATAATTTACTTAGGAACTGATGAATATCATATGACTAATAAACATGGATAATAACCCAATTGAAATTAATGAAAACCAACATGAAATCTCTTCATATTAAAAAATCTCAGGGCTAAACTGATAGGGAAATTATGGGAGGATATTGGGGGACACAAGGGAAGGACAATTGCCTTGTTGAATTTCCACATACCTGGCTAAGAATTCCTTGAAGAAGAAGACCTGAACTGCTGCAATAAAGGAAGAACCCTAAGCCTACTAGAGAGTTTCTTGAGAGAACTTTCGATAAATTTCTGAGAGTAAATGTGGGAATGAGGGGAGGAACTGTACAAACCCTCTAATAAGTCTGAATTTAGGTCAAAATGACATAGTTTAGAGCTTAGGAGAATAGGAAATTACTAAATAGTTCTTATAAAATTGCTGAGAAAAACTGCCAAGTGACCCTAAGGGGTAACCTAACGGGTCGTGGTGACTGACCACGATTCGTGGTCACTCCCATCAAGTACACTACCTAGGTTCCTCAGTAGGTCACCAAAAGGGACCTAACGAGTTGTGGTCACTGACCATGACTCGTGGTCACTAGTCGTGGACCACACTGTCTCACCTGGAGATTCAATAATAGGCTTGATAACAAGTCACTTAACGAGTCGTTTCCACTGATGACAACTCGTGGTGACACTCGTTAGTTACACTGCCTATAAACTAACTAAGATTGGTAATAGGGGACATGAAGAGTAGTTACAGGTGACCATGACTCGTCGTCCCCACCTGTCAAGTACACTGCTTCTCATTTTACAATACTTACTCATCCTTCTCACGACTGACCTAACGAGTTGTTGTGTCTCCTAATGACCCGTTAGGTGAGTTGTCCTGTAGCATTTCTGCATCTTTTCCAGATTTTCTAATTTAAGTCTCGGATTTATATTTTGGATTTCTGGGGTATTACATGGAGGCTCCCAATATGCTCGGCTACCTAGACGATAACTTAGAGACCTGGATTGACAGTGACCTAATATTATCTCTCAAGCTCCACATATTTTGATGCTCCTCTTTCCGCTCATTGAGCTGAAGCTCAAAGCTATCCAACCCACTATGAAGCCTTCTCACAGCCATCTCAATCTCAGCCTTGACCCAAGGAATGACCTGCTTCTTTATCACATTGACCTTTTTGTCAGTCAATGTTAGTTTTTTGACCATCTTCTGTAGGAAGTCATGGCCACCAGAATGCATCCTGAAAGAACCTGCCCCAATGTGGCTAGTGGAGGTGTAGAGGAAGTGTTGGTGGCAGATATTGTGCGACCAGTGTATCGCTATGCTCCATAGAGGTGGGGGCATCTACCTACTTGCCCTAGCTGGATATGGTGGTGGTACTGTTGCTGGTAGTCTAACCCTGCTGATGGGTTCATATCATCTCTTATTAGCCCGATTTCTGCAATCTAGTTTCCTCCCGCTCTGGCATCAACATCAATTCTCACCCTTACGTCGGACTGTATGCATAGTATCTATATGAGACTCGGGAATTGAATGGTCGTGCTCAATGCTAGAGCTCTATCTCGAATCTCCTCTACTGTCACCCTCGATATGTTAAAGGCATATCTAGACATGATACATGCCACTAACGATGCTCTGTCAGCACTTTGGGTGTTATCATTCATTGTAAGTGTCAACCTGTGGTGAACCACTGTCCAGCAGGCTTTCACTATGAAGTTAAGTGAAGCTTTAGTGACCTACCATCCACTGGTCACCCATTCATCCTCCTCCTTATCCTCCACACGCACCCAAGACAACTACCTCACCCGCCTCTATCTCTCCTCTTGACTCAACCGCTTAAGACTTTTCAAGGCATCAAACTGGAGGTCGAACTCTGCTGTAGTATCGGGGGCCCTATAAACAGACCTATATAGCATCCAGGCAATTTCCCGCTTGAAGAAATCAACCTTGCACCCCCAGACGTTTATGCTATCTAGTCTGCGTTGCTCCTCATTTTCCTTCCAACCTGCGTCCGCTGCTCCAGAGTGGCCAAGTAATTGGCACAGAACTCCCTGATTATATTTGCATTGTAGCTGTCAGGGGTTCTTGTCATCCAGTCAAACCCATAGAAATCAAACATCCTCTTCATCTCCTTTACCTCGTTCAAGGAACTGGTCAGGATCCGCAGCTCCTTCTATATGCTCCTCCAGGGGTTCTATTTGGATGTGAGAGTAAGACCTGTTAAAAAATTTCTTGAGCATCGAGCACACTCCACCTAACAGTGCGTCTCTCTAGAGGGAGGGTCTGGTCATCATTATCTTCCTACTCCCCCTCCTCAAATTCGGCCTTATCTGACCCCTCTTCCTCATAGGAGCCACTATCGGACTCATGGGGCTGCTCCTCAACTCCCTCTTTAGACTGGGTAGCTTCAGCTGGTATGTGTGAATCAGCTATGTCTTGAGCCTTGGCCTGTGCCCTAGTGGTTCGTTGCTCATCGGTGTCATCAGTGTCTACTTGATATTCCTCCACTAAACCACTAAGGGTGTCTTTTTCTTGCTTAGATGTGGAGGTCTCATCTCTTAGGGCCCTTCGAGCAGTAATCTTAGCTCTGGCCTCCTTTTCCTGGGCCTTCTTGGTTGCTCTCTTCTTGATTTTCATGGTACCTATGGAAATAAAGGTTAGTACATGTGATCTAAGAAAAAGGAAGCAATAAAATTATATTCTATCTTAACGTAGGAATCATCAGTACGAGTCATACTGTCACAACTCGAGTCTATGCTCTGGACGAGACACAATACTTGGAGTCACAAGTAATCCCAAGACAACCCATGGTCTATCACAATACTAGTAATATTTGTAATCATAGTGGAAGCTTCAATAATAAAACCATTTAATAAAAGCTAAATGATAAAGGTTCATACATTTGGAAGCAAAACTGAATGTATGAGTCTATGCCTAAAAGCCATCTATAATGATGATTTGCTGGGACAAGCCCCCAGCTAACTCTAAAGTCTAATTAAAATAAATAAATAAATAATAAAATATCATTCTCGAAAGATGAGGACTTACCAAATACAGTTGTTGATATCACCGGAAGGAATCGTCTAACGGTGCAAGGGCTGAGAACCTGTGCCTGTATCATAATACGATACATCATAGAAGGTATGTGTCAGTACTTTGAATGTACTCTGGAAGTGAGAGACAATATATCATAAAGAATAAATAACTGAACTATAATGACATGCAATGACCAATTGAAACACTGGAAACTGATCAACTGAAATATAATTGAGATAGTCAATAATGACCCTGACTGGTGGTCATAAACATACCCTGAATCTGAGATACAGATCTGATCTAACTGTACTGAACTGAACTGAACTGAGTAAATTTGAAACTATACTGAGCTGAGCTAAACTAAAATTGTACTGACTAGTGGGAGAGTCTATAGCCGACATATAACCATGTGAGCTAGTTGTGGAGTCCGATGTATACACCACATTGGTAGGACCCAATATACCTTGTTAGGAAATAAAGGCATGAACTGGGTGATCATAAGTCTGGGGCTATAGGGCCAATAAAACAACCTACAGTGGCAATGTAGTCCTGGGAACCTGGGTGAGCTAGAACCCTAGTCCGCTCGATGCTAAGTCCTACTCCCACTGGATAGTCCTAGGCTGGCTACTGAGTTGATAGCTCGAAACTGGGGTCCAAGACTAAGTCAGGGATACCTATCTGGAAGTACTTTGAGAGTCATATCGGACCGGTTTCTGTAACCGGTGTTCTATGACTGGCCAGAGTTTCTTATCTAGAAGTGTCGTGACCGTCTAAAGAACAAACTAAAATTTCATATCTGATACCTAAGTCTAATGACTGATAACTGGGAGGCACCACTACCATCTCAAGATAAGACTGTTGTCAAACTGATCAGCTGATATTCCTGAATAATATTGAGTATACTAATATTCTGACTAAAACTGGACTAGCATATATCTGATTGAGATTTTAACTTATTTTAACAACAAAGGAATCCCAACATTGATAGAATCAAGAAACATGAACAACTAGTCAACTATGAAAGACTCTCATTTATTGAATGCTAAAGCTAGGGCTAAATCATTTATATGAAGCTAGTTTCCACATGATTTATAAGAATTGGTAAAAATATAACAGATAATAACATGGATAATATTCCACCTGAAATTTATCAAATTATGTCCTAAAACTTTCGACATTTCGAAACCTCAGGGCTATAACTGATAGAAGATTAAGGAAGGGTTTTGGGGACACAAGGGAAGAACAATTTCCTTTTTGAATTCCCACATACCTGGTGTAAAATCATTGAGAGGAGCTTGAAAAAAAATCTAAAGAGCTGAGGAAGCCATAACTTAGCTCTGAGATGCCTGACAGGAATTTCTATGCTTTGAGATTATGGGGTGAGTGGAATAAGAGGGGCTAAGTCAATTACCCCTTTAATTCTCTCCAAAACATGCCTAAAATGATGTATTTTAGAGCCTAGGTGTTTAGGAAATTACAGAAAATCCCTTGGAAATTTCGCAAAAAAATCATATTGCCAGTCCCATCGAGGGACTGGATGAGTCGTTACCTAAGGGATGACTCGTTACGTGTCCCATTTTCAACACTGGGAGACCTCATCCTGTCAGTCTCCACGAGGGACACCATGACTCGTGGTGTACCTGATGACTCGTGGTGACAAGTCGTGATGAACATTGTCGAAAATTCAACATCCAAGAGTCCACTTCGAACCCTTGACCATGACTCAACATCTGAGTGACTTCATGACTCGTGGCTGCCTCTCGTGGCATCTCCAAGAGTCCACTTTGAACCCTTGACCACAACTCACTTGACGAGTCATTGCGCTGACCACGACTCATTGCCTCTATCATGGTCACCTCCTGGCCTCAAGTTCCAGCCAATCCTCCCCTGACTTCATGAGTCACTCCACGACTCGTGGAGTACTTCACGGGTCACTGGATGACTCATCCTGCGATCTGGTCCAAAATTTCCCATTTTCTCTGTTTGAACTCTCGGGTCTAATCTTAGGGGTTTTCAAGGTATTAAAATATCTCCCCCTCTGAAACATTTATTCGAATGTGGATCATGTTATAACACAGAAGCTCAAAGATCGAACCCGGGGGTTGAAATGGGAAAATTGTGAAATTAATGTTGCAGGCACAGGATGAGTCATGGGACGACTGGTGAGGAGATCCCACGAGTCATCAGGTTGCTCATGGGGAGGCCTGGGTAAAATGAAGAATCGAGGTTCCCACGAGGGAGAGAAGGACTTGTGGTCAGCCAGCACGAGTCTTTATGTCACTCGTGGGGTGATGTTGGAATTAAATGATAAGAAGTAACCAGTATACCTAACTGATGGGACCCCGCGAGTCGTGGCCAGTCCCAACAACTCGTGAGGTGAGTCATGATCAAGCAAATGTTTTTTCATGAATGATAAGGTAGTGTACCTAATGGGAGGTGACCACGAGTCATTGTCACTGTGGATGAGTCATTAAGTCCTCCATTTCGAGCCTCAACAGTTCAGCTAACCAGTGCACTTGACGGGTGACTCAACGAGTCATTGCCCGTCCCGACGAATCGTAAGGTCACCCGTTAGGGTCACCTGGATGTTTTTTCTTGCGAATTCAATAAAGGCATTTTCGTAATTCCTAAGTACCTAAACAAATGTTTGGTTTCCATGTTTTAAGTTTATTTTAATTTTTCATATAAAATGCCTTAATGTTATTACTTTAAATTTTTGTTGTGCTTGATTTACTCAGAATCCTAGTGAATGATAGACCAGGGATTGGCTTGGGGTCACTTGTGGCTTCAAGTACCGTGTTATGTACAGGGTATAGGCTCGGGGTGTTAAAAACTTGGTATCAGAGCCCTAGGTTTAGAGTATCCTCAGAAAGTCTGAAAGCTGCATCGAGTAGAGTCCTTTTCATGGGTGTGAAGCGCGCCACACTTATGACAAGGAGGCTACAAGATGTTATTAGGAAAAATTCCCTTTTTGCATATTCCTTATCATGCGTTAAAGTTCTATTCCAGAAATTCCCTTCTAATTTGTGCTTTGTTTCATTTCAGTGAACCATGCCTCCTAGACATGGTAATGGAAGCAGGGCCAATAATGTCAACAGACCTGCACCACCAGCCCCGATAGCTTCTCAAGATGATACGGTGTCTACCTCCGAATTTAGGGCGGCCATTCAACTGCTGGCCGAAACAATCACCAATCAGGTGAACCAACAAGTGATGTTGATGAACACCAATGGGTCTGCAGCAGTTGCGAGGGTGCGGGACTTCAACCCGATGAACCCTTAAGATTTTCATGGAATAGGAGAGGACCCATAAGGGTTTGTAGATGAGACTAGAAAAATCACCCGAATTATGGGTGTCAGTCCCTCTGAGAGTGTCGACTTGGCTGCCTACCAGCTGAAAGGGGTAGCTCAAGTCTAGCATGACCAGTGGAAAGAAGGACGGCTAGCGGGAGCAGAACCAGTGGAGTGGGAAGAATTTCACACAGCTTTCTTGGATAGATTTTTCGCTCGGGAGCTGACGGAGGCAAAGATGGCAGATTTTATGAACTTGAGACAGGGCAACAAAACTATGGAGGAGTATGCTCTAGAGTTTACTAGGCTGACTAAGTATGCTTCAGAGATGGTAGCCGAGCCAAGGGCTCACATATTGAAGTTTGTAAATGGAGTGTCAAATATGGTCCTCAAGGAGTGTAGGACCGTGATGCTGATTAAGGACATGGACCTTTCTAGCTTGATTGTCTATGCCCATAAAATTGAGGCTGAAAGGCTGATAGATATAGAGCGTAAGAACAAAAGGGAAATGAATGGCCAGTAAAATTTCATCCATCAAGGATCTAGCGGTGGTAGTCGCCCACAGCAATAGCAGCAGCAAAAGCAGCAGAGAACCCCAACACCTAGTTCAGCCAGCGCCCCAACCTTTCGGTCCTGCTAGGATCAATGGGATGGATCATATGGCACTTAGTATCAGACTCACAGTATCAGAAATAGGTATCCAACTTGCCCCAAGTGTGGTAGGAACCACCCGGGAGAATGCCTTCAGGGACGAGAGGGTGGTTTTGGGTGTGGACAGCTTGGACACTAGCTTAAGGAGTGCCCGTCAGCAGGGCAAGGGAGATCACAATTCACCACATCATCAGCTCCAGAAGGTCAACCAGCCCAACAGGCTAACACATCAGGTACAGATGGCAGTCAATGCCAAAATCATTTTTATTCCCGTCAGGGTCATGAAAGCTCACTTGCCATAGTTACCGGTATGTTACATATCTTCCATCTAGACGTGTATGCCTCTTAAATCCAGGAGACACTTTTTCATTTGTGACTCCCTATATAGCAGTCTAGTTCAACATCAGTCCAGAGGTCCTCTCAAAACCATTTTCAGCCTCCACCCCAGTTGGCGAGTCAGTTGGAGCCAACTGGGTGTACAGAAACTGCCTAGTCTTCGTTCTAAGTAAAGTTATTCCAACTGATCTTGTAGAGTTAGACATGGTTGACTTTGACCTTATCCTCGACTTGGATTGGTTACACTCCTATTATGCCTCAGTCGATTGCAGAACTAGAATTGTCAAGTTTCAGTTTCCCAATGAGCCAGTGTTAGAATGGACGGGCAGCAGCTTAGCGCCTAAGGATAGTTTTATTTCCTACCTTAAGGCCTAGAAACTCATCTCCAAAGGATGTTTATATCATCTGGTTCGGGTTAAGGATTCCACCCCTAAGACCCCAACCATCCAGTCAGTTCCAATAGTTAGTGAGTTCCCAGATGTTTTTCCTGAGGATCTTCCCAGAGTCCCCCTTGAATGGGAAATAGACTTCGGAATAGATCTCCTCCTAGATACTCAGCCAATCTCCATCCCTCCTTATAGAATGGCTACATCTGAGCTTAAGGAGTTGAAGGAACAAATAAAAGATCTTCTTGACAAGGGTTTTATCAGACCCAGCATCTCTCCCTGGGGTGCTCCAGTTCTATTCGAGAAAAAGAAAGACAGTACCCTCAGAATGTCCATAGATTACCGCCAGCTGAACAAAGTCACAGTCAAGAACAGATATACCCTACCTAGAATTGATGACCTGTTCGACCAACTTCAAGGAGCTAGTTGTTTTTCCAAGATCGATATCAGGTCAGGATACCATCAATTAAGGGTCAGAGAGTGTGACATATCGAAAACAACATTCAAAACTCGGTATGGTCACTACGAGTTTGTGGTGATGTCCTTTGGACTCACCAACGCCCCTACAGCCTTTATGGACCTGATGAACAGAGTCTTCAAGCAGTAGCTGGATATGTTCATCATTGTATTTATAGACGACATTCTGGTATACTCCGAAAAAGAGGAAGAGCATGTACATCACTTGAGGATAGTGCTTCAAACACTTAGAGACCGACAACTGTTTGCCAAATTCAGTAAGTGCAAATTTTTGTTGAAGTCCGTGACTTTCTTGGGTCACATGGTCATAGGTGAAGGAATATAGGTAGATCCTCATAAAACAACAGCAGTGAAGGATTGGCCCAGACCTACCTCTCCTACTGAAATCAGGAGTTTCTTGGGCTTAGTGGGTTATTATCGATGGTTTTTGGAAGGCTTCTCCTCCATAGCATCTCCTCTGACCAAGTTAACACAGAAGAAGGTGAAATTTCAGTGGTCAGACGAGTGTGAAAAGAGTTTCCAGGAGTTGAAGACTCGACTCACTACTGCTCTAGTTTTGACCTTGCCAGATGAAACAGTTGGATTGGTTGTTTGTTGTGATTCTTCCAGGGTTGGACTCGGTTGGATTCTGATCCAGCAGGGCAAAGTGATAGCTTACGCCTCTAAACAGCTCAAGGTTCATGAGAAGAACTATACAACTCATGACTTGGAGTTGGCAGCAGTGGTGTTTGCGCTAAAAATATGGAGGCATCACTTATATGGAGATCATGTAGATGTATTTACGGATCATAAGAGTCTTTAGTACATACTGATTTAGAAAGATCTAAATATGTGCTAGAGAAGGTAGTTGGAGTTGCTAAAAGACTATGACATGAGTGTATGGTATCACCTGGACAAAGCCAATGTGGTGGTCGACGCCCTAAGAAGATGGTCTGGGGGGGGTGACTCATATTGAGGAAGATAAAAAGGAGTTAGCAAGGGATGTCACA
Organism: Datura wrightii; assembly: GCA_035772735.1. Classification (NCBI taxonomy): domain Eukaryota; kingdom Viridiplantae; phylum Streptophyta; class Magnoliopsida; order Solanales; family Solanaceae; genus Datura; species Datura wrightii. The sequence continues at coordinate 156,768,170 of JASDFA010000018.1, forward strand.
GACTAGCCCCGTTAGGGGTGCAATTGGTGGATTCAGCTGAAGGTGGTGTGGTAATGCAAAGCGTGTCGGATTCATCCTTAGTAATTGAAGTTAAGTCCATAAAAGATGAAGATCTAGTCCTACTTAAACTTAAAGAAGTAGTTCTCAAAAAGGAGGTTGAGGCTTTCTCCAAACGGGGAGATGGTGTACTCCGTTACCAGGGAAGATTGTGTGTACCAGATGCTAGTGAGTTGAGACAGTAGATACTGGTTAAGGCACACAGCTCGAGATACACCATTCACCTCGGTGCTACCAAAATGTATCGCGATTTGTGGGATATTTACTAGTGGAACGACATGAAAAGAGACATTGCTGAATTCGTAGCCAAGTGCCCGAACTTCCAGCAAGTTAAGGTAAAAAATTAAAGGCCAGGAGGCATGACCCAAGATATCAGTATACCCACGTGGAAGTGGGAAGAAGTGAATATGGATTTCATTACGGGTCTACCTCGGACTCGCCGACAACATGACTCAATCTGGGTGGTAGTAGATCGGATGACTAAGTTAGCTCATTTCCTCCTTATTAAAACCACAGACTCAGCTGAGGACTATGCCAAACTTTACATCCGAGAGTTAGTCAAACTCCATGGGGTGCCTTTGGCTATTATTTCAAACAGGGAACCGTAGTTCACCTCACACTTCTGGAAGTCCTTTCAGAAGGGACTAGGCACCTAGGTCAAACTCAGCATCACTTTTCACCCACATACCTATGGGCAAGCGGAGCAGACTATTTAGACCCTAGAAGATATTCTAAGAGCATAGGCGATGGATTTTAAGGGTAATTGGGATGACCACTTGCCTCTTATCGAGTTTGCGTACAACAAGAGTTACCATTCTAGTATCCAGATTGCCCCATTTGAAGCATTGTATGGTAGAAGGTGTAGATCTTCTATAGGGTGGTTCGAGGTTGGAGAAGCTACCTTGATAGGGCTAGACTCGGTTCACGAGGCAATGCAGAAAGTTTATCTCATCCGAGAAAAGTTGAAAATAGCTCAGAGCCGTCAGAAATCTTATGCCAATGTGCGAAGAAGAGAGTTGGAGTTTGCAGTTGATAACTAGGTTAACCTAAAAATTTTTCCCATGAAAGGGGTGATGAGGTTGGCAAGAAAGGAAAGCTCAGTCTGAGATATGTAGGACCTTATAGAATTTTGAGGCGTATAGGCAATGTAGCCTATAAGCTAGAGTTACCTTCAAAACTAGCAGCTGTGCAGCCAGTTTTCCATGTGTCACTTTTGAAGAAGTGCATCGGAGATCCAACCTAAGTTGTGCCATTGGACAGTGTAGGAATAAAAGATAGTCTCTCATATAAGGAAGTACCAATCCAAGAGGGGAGGCAGTATACCTAACGAGGGACATCACATGTCGTGATCACTGACCACAACCCATTATACTTGTGGTTAGGCTTGAGATGGTTATATAGCTAGTTGATCAGTGTACTTGATGAGTGGGTGCAATGAGTCGTCATCTGTACCAATGACTCTTTAGGTGACTCGTTATTGGACATAGCATTAAATCTCCAGAATGAGACAGTGTGGTTCATGACTGGTGACCACGAGTCATGGTCATTGACCATGACTCTTTAGGTCTCTCATGGTGACCTACTGAGGATCCCAGGTAGTGTACCTAATGGGAGTGACCACGAGTCGTGGTCAGTCACTGCGACCCGTTAGGGGCACCTGATAGTTTTGCCCAGCGAATTTTTAAGGGCTATTTAGTAATTTCCTATTCTCCTAAGCTCTAAACTACGTCATTTTGAACGTAAATTCAGACCTATTAGAGGGTTTGGGCGGTTCCTCCCATCATTCTCACGTTTACTCTCAGAAAACTATCAAAGAGTTCCTCAAGAATGCTCCCAAGCAAGCTTACGGTTGTCCTCCATTGCAGCAGTTCAAGTTCTCTTCTCTGGGGGAATATTAGTCAGGTATGTGGGAATTCAACAAGGGAATTTTGCTTCCCTTATGTCCCCCAAAATCTTCCCATAATGTCCCTATCAGTTTAGCCCTGTATTTACGAGTATGCAGATATTTTCATGTTGATTCTCGTTAATTTCAATTGGGTTATTATCCATGTTTATTACTCATATGATTTTCATCAATTCATAAGTAAATAGTTGTTGTTATTGCCAAGATGAATTTATAGCCCTAAATTTTTGAGTGAAAATTATTGCATATAAATTCCATCTGTTTTTGCAAAGTATGTTTTTGGGCTGAATATCCTAGAAATTCTTATTACATATATATGTGAGAAATTTTTTTTTCCTTGATGAGAATGATTTTATTCTTGTTGGATGAAACCCCTTTAAATTCTTCAAATTTCTTCATTTTATGAAATTCCCATGTTGTTGGAATGATTTGAGTTCTCTATTAGCTTCTTAGTAGTTCCGTCCAGTTAAAGCATAGAATCTCTTCAGAAATTTTCAGAAAATTATCAACTGATCAGTTTGACTTCAGCCTTTTTTTTTCTGAGGTGTCAGTGGTGCCTCACAGTTATCAAAATCAGACTCAGATTATAGTTATTTGGTCCATTAGGCAGTCATGACATTTTATATTTATAGCTCTGACTAGCCCCCGGACCTTAGTTCAGTTTACAGTTTTTTCTTAGACGGTTACGATGCTTCCAGATAAGCAGCTCTAACCAGTATGGAACCCAGTTTCAGAATCTGATCTAATAAGACTCTCAGGGAACTTTCAGTTATATGTCCCTAACTAGTCTTGGATCCTAGTTTCGAGCTATCAGCCTAGCAATTCAGTATAGGCTTCCAGTGGGAGTAGGACTTAGTATCGAGCGGGCCAGGGTTCCAGCGCACCCAAGTTCCCAAAACTACGTTGCCAGCGTAGGTTACATTATTACTTGGCCTGATTGTCCCCAAACTTTTGTGATCACCCAGTTCATGCCTTTATACCCTGACAAGGTATATTGGGTCCTACTAATGGGGTGTATATATAGGACTCCACGTCTAGATCATGTGGTTATATGTCGGTTAGAGACTCTCCCACTAGTTAGTTAGTCCACTCTCAGATTTCTCAGTCCAGATCAGTTCAGTATAGTATCTCAGACTCAGTCTTTCAGATTTAAGGCATGTTTATGACCATCAGCCAAGGTCATTATTGACCATTTCAGTATATTCTAGTTGTATCAATTTTCAGTTGGTCATTTCATGTCACATTAGTTCAGTTACTAATACTTTCATGTTATTTACATCTCTCACCTACTCAATACATTCAAAGTACTGACGCATACTTTTATGCTATATCGTTTCATGATACAACTGCAGGTTCCCAGATGCAGCAGCAATAGTCGTCTAGTTGCAGCTCCTCATCAGCCGTATTTTGAAGTGTGAGTCCTCATCATTCGAGGGCCTTATATTTTACTTTCTAGTAGTCAGATACAACTTTATTTTAGATTCAGAGTTAGCTGGGGGCTTGTCCCAGTAGCTCATCATTTAGAAGGCATTCAGACCACAGATGTTCAGTTTCCATGTTTTAAGTTTATTTTAATTTTTCATATAAAATGCCTTAATGTTATAACTTTAAATTTCTGTTTTGCTTTTATTACTCAGAATCCTTGAGAATTATAGACCATGGGTTGGCTTGGGGTCACTTGTGGCTTCAAGTACCGTGTTACGTCTAGGGTATAGGCTCGGGGCCTGACAGTAGCATACCCCTGGCCATTTCACTTGTGATTGCAATAATTAGAATTCCCTCCACTTAGTTTTAAATTTTATAATTAGATTCGATTCTCTCTTTTTCTCCAATTTACTTTTCAAATGTTGAACAAAGATGCATTCTAGTTTGAGTTAGTTTATAACTTTTGGACTATCGACTCAATTCTCTATGGGATTCGACCCCGACATTCATCGGGTTATTTGTTTTGATACAACGGTTGCTTACATTTTCTCTAAACTAGGAGTGTATTTGAGCATTATCAAAAATGGCGCCGTTGTCGGGGAATTGAGTTATGATAAGGCATTAGTTATGTATTAATACAAACTTGTTTTGCATTTTTTTTACATTTTGTTTTATTTTTATTCTTGTTTATTTTTATTTGAATTATGGCATCATGGAATGAAAGGAGATTTTTAGTTGTAACCCATATCATGATAACCCATGTCCCTATTATAGAGGACCAAACCCTTGGCGAGATTGCAAATATGCCCCTGCGCACCTTCTTTCTCCTATGATGGGTATAGATGCATATTATGTGGTGGTTATGATAGACATTGGGGTGGATGCCAAAATGAGTTCACTTCTCATTATAGTAGTTATAATAGAAGTTGTGCTCCTAAGCTTGATAGAAATGAATCCATGGCATGTGACGAAAAATACAATACATGTGGGTGCATGGAATCTATGCTCCAAGCCTTTTTGGAGCGGGAGCCTAATCCAGTCAGGGATGTCATCCCTTCAAAGGCCATGGAATTATCAACTCTTCAAGAAGGAAGCTATAGTTCTGTAAAAGAAGAAGCGGAGGAGATGTTGAGAAGCATAACAAAAAAAATGAACAATGGAGAATAACTCTACTTGACTCATGGGAGGAAGCTCAACATGATGATGAAGAAGGAGTCAAGGTGAACTTTGAAGAAGTCATGGTGGTCTTCCAACCAACCAGACTTGCAAAAATGCAAGATGCCAAAGTCGAAGAAGTGACACTAGACTCCCCAAAATACATTCAATAAATTATGCTCAAGGACTCTAGTGCACTTGATAAGGAGGATGTCAAGAAAGAAGCATGCGTGAGAAGGGAGAGACTTAAACTGCGCTCCTATCATTTTTCAACATTGAACTTGGTTGAAAAAATGGAGACTGAGGAAACCAAGTCGATGAAGGAAGTTGAGGAGGATTAAGGTGGCTTCATCTTGGAGTATGCCATACCAACAAGGTCAAAGCACATCCTCCTTCAAGGGCCAAGAAATACAAAAAGGCAACATCCATTTCTTGGTACCTTGACTTTTACACCACCACTCCTCAAACAGAGTAGAAGAATGGACAAGAAACTAGGGGTGCGTTTCAAAAGCTCAAAGTGGAGAGGAAAGTGGTGAAACTTGAAGTCGTCGGGCCACGGCGTTAACCAAGGTGCTACTTGGGAGACAACCCAAGTGCTTTTACATTTTATTTTTATATTTTTATTTTATTTTATTTTACTTAATGTTTGTGTTGTCTTTGAGTGTGCAGGGGTGGAACAGGTGTGGAATTTGAAAACAATGAAAGAAAAAAAAAAGGAGAGCATTGAAAATATGTGTAAAATGGATGCCTCCATCATACCAGGGAGTTCTTTCAGCCATTCTTTCCTCATTTTGTTTAACTTTAGGTATCGAGAACAATGCTTTATTTTTGTTAGGGGTTGAAGTCTGAGTAACCCACTTGTTAAGTGATGCATGATATGGCCCTATGATAGATTGAGTGGCGTCATTCTTAAGGGAAAATCATCACTACTTGCTAGTAGTATCACCTTGATAGATAACAGTCCTTGAATAAACTCCAAGGGTTTTATTTATACTATGGTTCTTTCTCAAGTAGTGATTTCTTTGTTTCTTTTTTTTTGTTGTTGAGCCGAGTTGGCATTTCCCAATGATAGATTGAGAGGCGACATTCTTAAGGGAAAATGTCAAGTCTAGAATTTTTTTGAGTTTTTTGTGCACTTGTTTGAAGAGTTACCACCAAAAAATATCTTTCTTGGCATTGTGCATGAATTTTGAAAAGAAACGAGGGGAACTTAAATTTGAAAATGAACACCCTCTTCTTATGAATTATACATTAATTGCTTGGCTTTTTGATTCGTAACTAGCTTGTCAAAAAAGTCATTTTCTTAAGGTGATGAAAGAAGTATGTGAATCCCTTGTATTGTGATGCCTTGTGTGGTGAGGCATTTGGCTTAATTCTTGTGTATGCATGATTGTCTAGAACTTGCCTAAGTGTGATTCAAGGTGAAATGGTAGATAGGGGCTACACTTAAAACATGATTTTAGGCCCTCTTTTGATAGTCACTTCACCCAAAATGACCTCCTTGAACATTAATCTTTGATAGCCGACATTTGAGCGTTGGACCCTTTCTTGGAAACCACATTACAAGCCTAATGACCATTTGTGATTCTCTTTTTTGGCACCCATCCTCCCTAATTGCTAGTAATGAAAGAATGGGAAAATGGGGCTTTAAGCTCAAGAAATGGGAAGCAATAATGAAATGAATGTAAAATGAGGCAAAAGCCTAAGTTTGGGGGTTTACAAGAGCAAGGGGACACATGAAAGCTCCAATGTGGGATAGCACCAAACTTGTGATGAGATAAATAAAATGATGGGTTGAAAGACATCAGGTCATTAAAAGAGAAAGAAAGGTTAAAAGGTGCTATATATTGTGTAGATAAATATAAATGTGAAATTCATAGGTGTTATAATGGTGACTCTTGTTACACTAATGATAAAGATGATGAACAAGGAGAAATAAGGTAGGGTGATCTCGATAAGATGATGGGATGTTGCAAGTGTTTATAAAGGCATTAAGGAGGCTTTAGTCACTAAAGCTAAACATTTGTGCTACCCTTAACCCTAGCCTTCATGATACCCCACAAGTCCTAAGTGATTTTGAGTGTAGAAACTCTACATTAGTGACGAGTTACATGAAGGGCAAGCCTATGGGTCAATTTGTATGCACTTGAATTTCTTTGACAGAGTGAGCACATTTGTCCAATCTTATAATCCCTATGTGTGAAATGCTTAAAAATGTTTTGGATTCTCTCTTCTTCTTGTGAGTAGCATCACTTCCTTGGGGGTACACACTTAAAATTGTTTTCAGATGAGATGTAGGAACGAGACAAGTGTGTAGCAAGCTTTAACGCAAGCTTTGGTTGTGACTTATCAATGACTTGAGATGCTCCTTGAACTTGTTTTGATGAACTATGCCCCTTGTTTGAATGAAAATAATGTGTGCAAGCTTTGCTTAATGATTGTGGTCACCCATTGAAGCTTGTGCAACATGGTTTGAGATTTTTCTATTTGGTGAGTTGGTGTAGAATGTTTGGGTTGTCTTGAGGCTCCATGGTTTTGTGTGCAACTCTCATAATGCTCTAAGCTTTAGAAATGACCTCTTGTGAAAGAATGTCTTGATTGATCCCTAGTGCATATACTCATATATAGCATGTTATCCATTTGCTCAACCATAATGAATTGTATTACTTGAGGACAAGCAATGGTTCAAGTTTGAGGGTTTGATGAGTTGGAAATTTACCAACTCTTTAGGCTCCTAAGCATGAGTTTTTTCTTAGTGATCAAATCATTTATGTGGATTTTAGCTCTTTCTTTTTTATTCCTTGTAGGTATGTCGCTTGAGTAGAGAAAGCATGAAATCGAGCAAAATGCATGATGTTCGAGGTGAATTTTGATGGGTTAGCATATGAAGAAAAGGAGCCAAAGATAAAAGAAGATTTGAGCTCTAAAATAAGTGTACGGACATGCTTTGAATCGGGTAAACATAGATCCAGAAGGGAAAAACGCATGCAAAACACCAAAGCCACTGCCCTAGATCAGCTACTCACCGGCGTTTAGCAGTTGGGCAGCAATGAACTATCTGTTCAGCCCCCCGTGGTCACTGCCGATTCACTATTTTATTTTGGTGGATAGTCGGTGCTCCGCAGATTGGCACCAGCTAAATACTGGTGCTTTGTAAGTTAGGCCATCCAATGAAGGGTAAAAAGATCCAGAAAGGTCTCCAAAGCATCTAAAAGCCTCATGGGCATCTGAAAAAAATTCTTCACAAGAAAGTACATATATTTACATAACTCTCATTGTACACCACTCAATTCATTCATCTTTCACACACCTTCTCACAATAGAATTGTAGAGTTAGAAAGTTGTTTTCTTCTTCTTTTTCTTTAACCCTTTTTGAGGGAATTGCACCATTGTTGTAAGAGCTTGTGAAGCAAACTTGTGAAGCTAATATGATGAATATTAGGGGAATCCTCTTGGTACCTTCTTTCTCTCTTTAAATATGCATAACTAATTTGCTAGCTAGGGGTGTATTCATGGTGGGTTTGTTCAATTAAGTGGGTCTTGATAAATTGCTCTTGGATTCTTATTGCAAGTATAGATCTTTTATCTCCTCCCAAGTTTTAATTGCTAGAATTGATGGTTTGAAAATAAGAATTGTGCTTTACTTTTCTTTCTTTTTCTTGAGAGAGAAAGTGAGAATTGGTTGAGAAGATAATAGTGAGGAATTGGAGTGTTAGTGTGAGGGATTGATCTAGAGATAGTAAAAACCCACATTTTCACTCCATTAAAGTGCAAGGCTTGTGCTTTACTTTTCTTGCTTTTTCTTGAGGGAGAAAGGTAAGAATTGGTTGACAAGATAATAGTGAGGAATTGGAGTGTTGGTGTGAGGGATTGATCTAGAGATAGTCAAAACTCACATTTTCACTCCATTAAAGGGCAAGGCTAGAGATAGCTTAGGCCTTTCTCAAGCTTTTGTGGTCGATAACATGAATTGGCTTTGCGATTTGAGAAAACCCAAGGTATAAACATTTTTATGGTTGGAAAACACGAGAATATGAATTATCCACTGTTATCTATGCTAATTTTGAGTCTAAGGCATTGAAGAAAATCGCTATTTAGTTGTGAACTCATTTATAGCATACCCCTAGCCATCTCACTTGTAATTGCAATAATTGAAATTCCCTCCACTTAGTTTTAAATTTAGAATTAGATGCTATTTTCCCATTTTCCCCAATTTACTTTTCAAATGTTGAAAAATGATGCTTTCTAGTTTGAGTTAGTTTATAACTTTTGGACTATCAACTCAATGCTCTGTGGGATTCAATCCCAACACCTGTCGGGTTATTTATTTTGATTAAACAATTGCTTATATTTTCTCTAAATGAGGAGTGTATTTGAGCGTTATCAAACTTGACGGGTATACAGTAATTGCCTTGCCACAGTCCTTCAGAAAGTCATCTCAGCCGATTTAGTAGAGATAGACATAATTGATTTTGTTTTTATCTTTGGAATGGATTGGTTGCATGCATGTTATGCCTCAATGAATTTCAGAACCTGAACGATAGAGTTCCAATTTTGCAGGAGAGCCAGTCCTAGAATGGAAGGGTAGTTTAGCTATGCCTATAGGTCGCTTTGTTTCCTACCTTAAGGCTAGAAAGATTATTTCCAGAGGTTGCGTGTACCATCTAATTTGGTTTAAGGATGCTAAATACAAGACCCTGACTCTTCAGTCTATCCCTGTAGTATGTGAGTGTCCAAAGGTGTTCCCAGATGATCTACTAGGAGTCCCTCCCGAGCGGGAGATTGACTTTCGTATTGACCTTCTTCTCAATACACAGCCTATATGTATTCCTCCATATAGAATGGCTCCAGATGAGCTAAAGTAATTGAAAGAATAGTTGAAGGATATCTTGTATATGGGCTTCATCAAGCCTAGCAAGTCCCTTTGGGGTGCACCAGTTCTCTTTGTTCAAAAGAAGGGTGGGTCTCTTCTATGTGCATTGACTATCGGCAGTTGAACAAGGTTACAATCAAGAACAAGTATCCCCTCCCTAGAATTGATGACTTTTTTGACCAACTTCAGGGTGCTAAGTGTTTGTCAAAGATAGATCTCAAGTTTGGCTATCACCAGCTCAGAGTTAGGGAGAGTGACATATTGAAGACAGCCTTTCGGGCTCGGTATGGTCACTATGAGTTTGTAGTTATGTCGTTTGGACTAACGAATTCTCCTATAGCTTTCATGGATCCGATGAATAGGATATTCAAGCCATATTTGGACATATTCATCATCTTCATAGACAACATTCTCATATACTCTCGGAGTAAGGAGGAGCATGTTGCTCATTTGAGGATTGTGCTACAGACTCTCAAGGATCGCCAACTGTTTCCTAAATTCAGAAAGTTTGAGTTTTGGTTAGATTTAGTATCATTTTTGGTTCATGTGGTTTCAAGTAAAGGTATACAAGTGGACTCTCAAAAGATAGAAGTTGTGAAGAATTGGCCTATCCTTCAAATATGAGGAGTTTCTTATGTTTAGCTGGCTATTATAGGAGGTTTGTTGAAGGATTTTCATCCATTGTAGAACTGTTGACTAAGTTGACCCAGAAGAAAGTCAAATTTCAATGGTTGGATGCCTGTGAGAAGAGTTTTCAAGTGTTAAGAACTCAACTCACTTCAGCCCCAATATAGACCCTACCTGAGGGTGCAAATAGATTCGTTGTGTATTGTGATGCCTCTAGGGTTGGTCTTGGATGTGTGTTGATATAACATGGTAAGGTCATTGTGTATGCCTCCAGACAGCTTAAGACTCATAAGAAGAATTACCCAACGCATGACCTGGAATTGGTAGAGGTGGTGTTCATGTTGAAGATTTGGAGACAATATTTGTATGGGATCCATGTGGATGTGTTTACGAACCACAAGAACCTACAGTATGTGTTCACCTAGAACGATTTGAATTTACGGCAAAGAAGATAGTTAGAGCTGCTCAAAGACTATGATTGGGAGTCCTTTATCATCTAGGTAAGGCCAATGTAGTGGCGGAGCACTTAGCAGACTATCCACGGAGAGTGTTTCTCATGTGGAAGATGGAAGGAGAGAGTTGGTGAAGGATCTGCATCAGCTTGTACGGTTAGGGGTTTGCTTTGTTGACTTGACAAATGGTGGTGTGATTATGCAAAATGGGTCAGAATCTTCTTTGGTGATTGATTTAAAGGCTAGGAAAGTTGAGGATCCTATTTTGGTGAAGTTGAAAGAAACGATTCAAAATCAAAAGGTGGAGGTCTTCTCCTAAGGAGAGATGGTTTGCTTCAATATCAGGGTTATTTATGTGTTTCGGATGTCGATGATTCGAGAGAAAGGATGTTGCATGAAGCTCATGGTTCCCGATACTCTATACATCTAGGTGCCACCAAGATTTACCATGGCCTAAGAAGAAGTCTATTGTTGGAATGGCATGAAGAATGACATAGAAAAATTTGTGGCTAAGCGTCCGAATTTCCAACAAGTGAAAATGGACAATCAAAGATTGGGGGGTGTGCTACAATATATCAGTGTCCCTACATGAAAGTGGGAAGATATCAATATGTACTTCATCACAGGGTTGCCTCGCAATCGCCGATAGTACGACTCTATATGGGTGGTTGTAGATAGATTTACCAGAACATCTCATTTCTTACCGGTCAAAACTACAGATTCAATGGAGGACTATGCTAAATATACATCTAGGAGTTAGCTCGATTTCATGGGGTTCCTTTATCCATCATTTAGACAGAGGTACTCAGTTTACCTCACAGTTTTGGAGATCATTACAGAAGGGACTTGGTGCTTAGGTTAAGCTTAGCCAGCTTTTCACCCGCAGACAGACGGTCAGGCTGAGCGAACCATTCAGACTCTTTAGAATATGTTGAGAGTTTGTGTGATTGACTTCAAAGGTAGTTGGGATGATCATTTACCTCTTATCGAGTTTACTTATAACAATAGTTAACACTCTAGCATCTAGCTGGCTCCGTTTGAGGCTTTTTATGGGCGGAGGTGTAGATCACCTATTGATTGGTTTGGGGTAGGTAAAGCTACGTTGATAGGTACAAATTTAGTTCATGAGACTATTGAGAAAGTTGAGCTTATAAGGGAAAGGCTGAAGATAGCTTAGAGTCGTTAAAAGCCACATGTTGATGTGAGGATGAGAAAACTTGAGTTTGAAGTTGATGATTGGGTGTTTTTGAAGGCGTCTCCAATGAAGGGACTGATGAGTTTCGGAAAGAAAGGGAATCTTAGTCCCCGATATGTTGGTCCCTATAGGATTTTGAGATGAGTTGGAACTACCACCGGAGTTAGCTTTGGTGCATCCAGTTTTTCATGTATCATTATTAAAGAAGTGCATTGGTGACCCGACATTGGTTATCCTGATGGAGAACATAGGTGTAAAGGACCTCAGTTATGAAGAGGTTCTAGTTGAGATCCTTGATCGTCAGGTTCAACATTTGAGGAAATACGAAGTAGCTTTGATGAAAGTCTAGTGGAGGAATTAGCTTGTTGAAGGAGCTACATGGGAGGACAAAGCAGATATAATGGCTAAATACCCACATTTATTCCCATCCAATTCATTCTAGCTTGTGGTATTTATTTTCTCCTTAGTACTCTATTCAGTTTCATGTTTCGTTCATGTCTCTCAGTTCCTTTCGTTTCAATGCATGTATGTGTGATTCATGAAATCAGTTCAGTCATGTATATCAGTTAGGATTTAGTCACTTCGTCAGTTTTCGGCTCCAGATGTTCAGTATTTGGGATTGCAGTTCCTTTCCCTAGCTATTCCGTATGTCTACCCACATTCAAGGACAAATATTCACAAGGGGGAGATATTGTAATACCCCAAAAGTCTCTAAGATCAAATCCGAGGGATGAAACTGAGAAAGGAGAAAGTTTCGCGCTAGGTCACAGAATGACCCGTGAAGTCACTTAACAGATGGTTAAGTGGTCCAATAGATAGGGTGAAGTTGGATGTGGGGGAAGTGTTACCAGTGGCGACGGTTCCAGGAATGACTCATCACGGGACTCAATGAGTCATTAGGAAGCCCGTGCTATGCAAGGGAAGTTAGGAAGTAGTTGAGGTCTAGGAGACCTAACGGATAGAGGGACGAGCCGTGGTGTCACTTCACCACTTGTCAGGTGGCTCTTAGGTTGGGAGGGCTTGAATAGTGTGAGACTTCCAGTGGTGACAATGATAGGAGGTAACGAGTCATCATCCCTATTAATGAATCATCAGTTGAGGGAATTTAGTGAATAAAGTTTTTTACAGTGAAGGTAAAGAGTGTGGACCACGAGTCATCAATGGCATGACTCATTAGGTCCCTCGTGATGATTGGCAATATCAGTTTTCCTGCAATATTAGTAGGGGTGTTCTCATAAATCCTAAGCTCGTAAGCCCTAACTACGTCGCTTCATGCTCTAAAAGAGGTGTATTAAAAGGGGTTAAGCCTAATATAACCATTCCCCTCCCATGCATGCAAGCCTAGACCTCTCCATTGAAGATCAAGCCTAGAACCCTCCAAATTCTTCTTAAAACCTTTTGGGCTTTCTAGGGTGAGTGTAGATTTAGTTCTTCTAGGTATGTGAGGCCATGAATGAGGGTTACTTTCAATCTTATGCTCATAATTTGTTATACCCCGGAAGCCCAAAAATTAGACCCGGGAGTTGAAACGGAGAAATACTCAAAATTGGCACCAGGTATTAGGACGGGTCATGAGATGACTCGTGAGAGCAGCCCATGAGTCGTGATATGACTAGTGGGGAGGCCAGGTGAAGAGTTTGGAAATATGAGAAACAGGATCCCCATGGGCGTGACCACGACTCATGGTCAGGCCCCACGATTCGTTAGATCAGTCGTGGGGTGGGTGAGTAAGAAAAGAAAAGAAGATAGGCAGTGCACTTGACGAGAAGACCCCACGAGTCGTGGTCAGTCCCCACAATTCATGGGGTGAGTTGTGACCAAGCAGGGAATAAAACTGATTGTAGGCTCAGGCAGTGTACGTCACGGGTCTTGCCACGAGTCATGGCCATAGAGGACGAGCTCATTGGGACCATTTGGCAGATATTTTCTGCGAGTTTAGTAATGGCTTTTTCATAATTCCTAATATCCTAAGGCCTAAACTACGTCATTTTGAGTTATGAATGATGACTTTTAAAGGGGTTAAGTTCATTTTAGGCCTTATTCATTCATACATTCAAAGTAGAATGTGAGAGAGGGTGATCAATCCTAGTGTTCCTCAATTTCTCTTTAATTTCTTCTTGGGCTATTAAAGAAGTATAAGAATCGGCTACCAACAGGTATGCAGGGTTATGAATGAGTGATTCCTTTCACACACATGCCCAATCCCTCTCTAAATCATGAATGTTCTGTATCTAATCTATGGGGTTTTAACCCAATTTATGAAGTTCCTAATCCTTCACATGGGTATGATTTAAATATATTTATACCATTGAACTATGAGGCATGGGCAAGTTTTATAATGTTTTCAATTAAAAATCATGTTTCTAGCTTTATGATTTAAAAAGCCCATTGATGAAAGATGTTCATGAAAGATGAGATTTGTGATAAATGTATAGTGATGATGAGATATTATGATCAAAAGTATATTTTAAAGATACCCATATTTATAATCATGTTTTCGAGATGAATTGAGTAATTTCAAGTAGGATAAAGCTTTGGGCAATGCCTACATGTTCAAAGTATGAATTATGATTTCTCGAATTAAGTCACATGATTTTGGAGCGAAGACTCCCAATTATCTTTCAGCCTGTGGTATGGTTTGAGTTAAAGCTTCTCAAATGCAAGATTTCATATTTGAGATATATTTGATGATTGAGCTTCTTCAATAGATGATGTTGAGCTTCGTTGAATAACGATGTAGAGCACATGCATGTTTTTAGGAGTAGTGTCTAGCATCGAGTAGGATAAGGGTCGATCACCCTATGCCTCAGAACTATGCGTCAATGTAGATTTATACTTATATATATATATATATTACTTAAGGACCTCTCTTGTGAGCTATCCCCAGCCCTATTGGCCCATGAGCTTGATATCAATATCATGGTATCATCCCTAGCCTTGACATGGCTTTGGACGGCTATACCCACTTGAGTATGATAGTTGGAACCACGTAAGCTCTATCATAGTATGTCGGTTAAAAGATGAATCTCCCATTGTTCCTCATGATTACAATTCTGCATGTTCATCATTCTTGAGATTTATACATTGATACATGTTCTAAAGCAGGTCTGACTCAATGTTCAGTTGTACTTAAAAATATTATATTTCAACTTTGAGTCAATCGATTCAAGTATGATATATGTTATGTTATGATGAGATCATGATTTCAGAAAGAATGCATGCAAACCCTACTCTCAGATTATTAAGTGTTAATGTTTTACACTATGCATGTTTTAAAGTGATTTACTTACTTAAGCGATTTTACTTACCCTGCATACTCGGTATATTCCACGTACTAACCGCATATTCTATGCAGTATCGTTTCATGATACAGGACCAGACTCTCAGGTTCAGCCTCGCTCATAGTCAGTTTTCTAAGATAGCATCATACGTTGTTGGTGAGTCCTCATCTCCCGAGGACTAGCTATTCGAATTTTTCTTATGTATTTCAGTTTCAATTTTGTTGAGTTAGTTGGGGTCTTGTCCCATCAACTCATCATGTTTAGAGGCTTTTCAGACAAAGGATGTATTCAGCTTGGAATTGTGTAATGTTATGTTTGATTTAGACTTCTGATATGATTATCGTGTTGATTCTTCTATTTTATTGATCAAGTTAGATGTATGCTTATGTCATGGGTCGACTTGGGTCTCTCGGGACTCCTTGTCCCATGTTGGGATCCGGGCCTCCGTTCAAATCGTGACATAATTCTTCTCAATTTCATGAATCAAGTACCAATTCAAATCATGATCAAAAGGGATCTACATCTAATTTTATAAACTTCTTACAGATTGTTTATGGGTCAATTCCCTCTATATTTTAAAGTATGTTTAATGAATCATGGGTAGATTTTCTACATGTTTTGATTATAAATCCATGAGTCCAAGCTTTAGAAGATTTTTCCCAATTATGCAAGTTCATGAAAAATTCTACTTTATGATGAAGTATCTAGCATGTATGTATGTTTACAAATTACCCATGTATGAATCTATGATTATAACTTATGAAATCTACTACAAGTATGCATAATCTTAAGATTTGCGCAAGCTCACTCATGTTAAGTATGTTTTCATGATTTAGCCAAGGGTAATAAGATTAGCTTATCATATATTTTGGAGTCAAGACTCCCACTATAGCTTATGATATGTTTTAGAGTCAAGACTCCACATGTACAAATTTCAGACTATGCATGTCATTTTAATTTCATCTTCGTTGAAAAATAATGGGAGCACTATGCATATTGTTGGGAGCAGTGTCTAGCACAGAGTAGGCTTGGAGTTCTAAGGTACCCTAGTCTCAAAATTATGTTCCAACATAGGTTTATATATATTTGGGGTCTCCTAAGAGAGTTTTCCCTGTTCGCAAGAGGCCTTCAACTTGATATCGATATCATGGTAGCGTCCTTAGCCTTGGCAAGGTTTTGGACGGCTCTACCCACTTGAGTGTGATAGTTAGGACATCACGTAAGCTCTATCATGATGGTGTCAGTTATATGAAGAGTCTCCCATTGTCCCTCATGTTTTCAATTATGCATGATTATGATTTATGATTTTATGTTTTCAGCAGGTTTGACCCAATATTTGGTTTATAAGCTTTTACTTATGATTCTATTTTCAGCTTTGGGTTATTATATTCAGATATGAAATTCAGTTTATGACTATACTTGTTTTCAAATATCAGCAAGCAGTCCCTTACGCTCATGATCTTTTTATATATATTATTTGCATGATTTCAGTTATACTTACTCAACCTATTTATTTAGCTTGCATATTCAGTACATTCCAAGTACTGATCGAATACTCTATGATGTATCGTGTAATGATATAGGTTTAGATGTTCAAACTCAATCCTGCCATTAGCCAATCTCCAGAGCTTAGTCTAGTTATCTTGTTGGTGAGTCCTCATCCTTCGAGGACGTTCATATTATTGTGTTGTGTTAGTTTTAGTTTCAGACTTTTAGTGAGCTAGTTGGGGATGTTGTCCTATTAGAACTTCAGTTATTTAGAGGCTTTTCAGACAATGTGTAGAGTCTTATGTTTTTAGCATTGACTCTATATGGTTGATGCATATTTAGACTTCTGCTATTTCAGAATTCAATTATCAGTTTTTATTAATGTGGATCCTTAGTTATCAGGTTCATGCCATGTGTCTACTTGGATCCATTCATGGATCTATGTTCCGTATCTCAGTCCGGGCATATGTTTGGGTCATGACATCCACTGTGCCCACATCAACTACTCTTTTCTTTTTCAAAAGCTCTTTCATGAACTTAGCATGTCTGAGCATTTGGAGTAAGGCATAAACTAGCGGGATGTTGACAAATGTCATGACCCAAGAGTAGACCTGGATCGTAGACATGGGACAAGGAACCTCGAGAGGCTCCAAGTCAACCCATGGAATAATCATTGCATACACTTAACATAAGAAACGTCAAACATCATGAACAAGCGGAAGAACTGACTAGAAACTGATATAAACCATAACAACACTTTAATAACATCTAAATACAATGTTGAATCTGTCTAACAAGTCCAAAAGCCTTCTACTAAAACTGATGAGTTGCTGGGACAAGCCCCCAGCTAACTCCAAAAGACTGAAATCTAAAACAAATAAAACAAGAATGATACTCATGTCCTCGGAGGATGAGGACTCACCACCTACAGCTGGGAGAATACGGTAGCGTATCTAACCACGCGACGGAGCCTGGAGGCCTGAATCTATATCATAAAACGATATAGCACGAGAGGCGTGCGGTCAGTACTTGGGATGTACTGAGTATGCAGGAAGCGTAAGTAAACTAACTCATAATATTAGCAATAAGGAAGTAATATAAAACATATTAATAGCAACATAATAGAACTGAAGTACAACAATCTTACACGAGGTTCACATATTCAATTAACATAACCACATTGTAAAAACATGCATTACTATAGTAACCACTGATGTGCAAAAATTAATAATCGGGAATAATACAGAGTGTGATGTCATGACTGATATCAAGAGGGTCCCTAACGTCTAAGGGGGAGTCCCTGACGGTCGAATGGAGCGTCCTTGACTATCAAAGGAAACATTCTCAACTAGAGAGAATCCCTGACTGTCATAGGGAGTAAGAAAGCTCTAATATAGAGAGTTACTGACTAAAGGAAGATCCCAAATAACGCAGGAAAAAAATAAAATGCTCAACTAACTAGGGATGTGAGTCCCGACTGATTACATGAAGAAATTCTCCACTATCGGCTACATAAGACATTCTCCACTAGCGTCTAGGTAAGGCATTCTCCACTAGCGTCTAGGTAAGGCATTCTCCATTATAGTTTATGTAGGACATTCTCCACTAGCATCTAGGTAAGACATTCTCCACTAGCGTCTATTAATGCTATCTCTCAAATAAGCATGGATTCACAACTCAACATGCTAATAACAAGCTCAATCTTCATGATTCACATTATTACAAAACCAACTTCCTCATTAGCTTTAACATCACATTATTAGCATGCTATAAATTCATACTAGCATTATTCTATCATGGCATCTTGATTCCATACTCCTCATTCAGTAGATAATATAAGATCAGACATGATTTATAGAGCTCAACTCATAATCTATCAAGGGTGCACAACTTCATGTAATTAGGTCACAACCATTTCAACTTGACCCAATCACTCCATTTATGAACTCTTTAGCCATGGGCGTTTTATATTCTAGGATTTTATAAAAATAATTTTGATAAGGAAAACAATATAGAATCCGCCCAAGCTTCATAGTTCAACAATGGAGATGCAATCTATTCATACCCAATCGATTTAGTCTAAAACATGATGATGACACATAGTTTAATTTAATTACTCAAGCCCACAACTCTTACTCAATTAAGCATCACATCATTAGAGTTAATTAAGCAACATTCCCACACTTACATCATGGTCAAGAATCTCTACGATAATCAAGGAAAGCATAATCAATTCACATTCATTACTCAAGTTGACTTAGGAAGAACATGCTACAAACATATATACTCAGCCCATATTTCCACCATTTCAACATTCTCAAAGGTGAATACGCAAATTAATCGAACAATAAGAAACACCCATTCATTAGTCAAGCCAATTTCCGATCTACATGTTACCCTCATGCATTCCCAACATATAATCCACATCCCAACAACCCATCACATCAACATTTGAAACAAATTCCATAATTGCAGTAAATATTAACATTTAAGAGAAGGATGAGGAGGAAATTATTCATTATTCAAAACCCTAGCTCATGATATTCTAAATAATATAAGTTGGGCTCTTATTGAAAATATTTTGGGGCACAAGTATGAAAAGATATCCTTGTTGAGTCCCACATACCTGGTAGACGAAAACCACGCTTGATTATCTTCCTTGAAGCTTGAAGAACACCTTGTGAATTTCCTAAAATCTTTGGAGAAGAGAGGAGGAAGATGGAGATTGAGAGAATGAGGGCTTAGGCTTAAGAAAACCCTTAAAAACGTCCCCTAACATTGTCAAAACGACATCACTTTAAATCTGGCAGCGTGGGATTTTACCAACCTGCCCCTAAGAAAATCTAAAAAATTTCGCGCACTGATGCCATGACTCACCTGACTAGTCGTTGCCACACCCGATGAATCATTGGTGCACTCGTCAACTCTACTAGAAATTCTCAACCTCCAGACCATGACCAATGTGACGACTCATCACTAGACTCCATGACTCGTCATGTCCTTCCGTCAAGTTCACTAGACATTTCTTTTGAACCAAAGCTTTTCCCTCCTAACGACTGACTAGACGAGTCGTTGCCACTCCTAACGACTCGTCAGGTCATCCGTCGCCACTGCGTCCTGACCTTCCACCCCATGGCTGCACATGATGACTCGTGGTATCCCACCACGAGTCGTTAAGTCTCCCATCCTGAGATATTTTTGCCAATTTTTCTGCACTTTTCAAATTACACTTCCGGAGTCTATTCTTAGCCTCTTCCGGGGTATTACGATATCTCCCCCTTGGGAACATTCTTCCTTCAATGTTGGCTGAACATACTAAAAAGATAGAGACGAAGTTGATATCCAACTACTCAATCAATCACAGCTAAACACCAACGAAGTATCTGACTCTGGACCAACCTTATGCACCAAACCTGAAATTTGACATCTATCATGTACACCATGACTCAAGGAATACTGGAGAACATGATACCAACATAGAACTAAACAAAACACTAAAAGAAATCCTTTCCCCTTTTTTAATCTGACACAGAACTAGCATGGTCTAAACCTTCATGCTCAAATCGCCTCAGATACTAAGCCAGGATTCACAATATCTAATCTATTTGAGAGTAAGGATTTCATACGCATGAGTCATCCCTGACATATTGGACTGAGCAAATACATCAGATAATCTGAATCTACTGAGTTATCAAACAACTTCCAAAGACTAAATTCAATCCAAACACATAAGAAAACATGGATCAACGCACATAACTAATTATAACATGAAACTAAGAAATAAGGACATCATAGAGAAAAAGTGGCTTTACTAACTGAAACGGTTACCACTAACCTCATAAATCCGCACATAGGAATAGACATAACTTAACTCTAACCG
Source organism: Datura wrightii (assembly GCA_035772735.1). Classification (NCBI taxonomy): domain Eukaryota; kingdom Viridiplantae; phylum Streptophyta; class Magnoliopsida; order Solanales; family Solanaceae; genus Datura; species Datura wrightii. The sequence continues at coordinate 156,788,506 of JASDFA010000018.1, forward strand.
AGGTACAAGGAAAGTTATCTGAACTTAGTAAAGATCGACATATTGCAACTGCTAAGGATGAAATCCCTTTATGAGCATTCTCAAGGTCTGACTTACATCACATACTCACTATCTTCCCCTTAGCTTAAAGCCATCATTCTAAGGATCCCGAATCCTTCTTCAAGTCAGGTTAAGATACTAACCCTTAACTCCTCTTTCACTCCTAACCTTCACCAGAAGCCCTATGCTACAACTATTTACATCACACACCAACAATCTTTTCCCACAATCACGACTGAACTTCTCATTCAATATAGAGGTTGGCATCACATAAGGAATAAAACAAGATCCACAACATACCTGTGGCCACTATTTGCGCCTTGCCCTTATCCTGATGGGCCGCTACTGCATAAGAGCAGTTTTGACATTTTCTGCTTCCTGGGTTAGAGGATGCCCCCTGCTGAAACAAGCAGGCTATCGGAGATGCTGAAGAGGTGGCCGAAAATCTACCCTCCCCTCGCTTAGCGGTTGCGCAATCCTGATGCTTATGACCAACCTTGCCGCACCAGAAACAAACATTTGAGTCAGCCATACATATTCCCAGGTGATTTCCATACTCATACACAATGGGTACGTAATCTCCCTCACTCTAGGCTGATACAAAGCACTGGCTGCCGAAGGTACTGGGCATGATAATTTCTGCTGGTAGTGTGAGCGATATCCGATACTCGACCTCTACTGGGAGAAATCTAGGTCTCGAATCCTAGCCCTCTTGGCATCTCTCCCATTTTCTTTCACCTGCTCTGCTTCCATTTGTTAAGAAAATATCACAAAGCGTGGGAAGTATATGTCCCTGTGCAACATGGCAGTCCTGCATTCCTTGACCAAGGAGTCTGACATTCCATTTAAAAACCAGCTTACTCAGGCCCGCTGGTCAGCTACCATCTCCGGTGCATACTTAGATAACGGAGTGAACTCTAACGCATACTCGTGGACAGTCATGAAATTTTGTTTCAAGTTAATGAACTCTGCCGCCTTTACCTCCCTCAACTCCCGAGGGAAAAACCTATCCAAGAATGCGGCCATAAATTCATCCCAACCTATAGGATCTGCTCCAACTCCCCGACTGTCTCTCCACTGACAGTACCAGATATAAGCAACTCCTTTTAACTAGTAGGAGGCTAAGTCTGCACTCTCGTTCCCTATCACTCCCATAATGCGAGTAATCTTTTGAATCTCCTCCAAAACTTTGTATGGGTCCTCATCCACCTTTGACCCCAAGAATTCGGGTGGGTTCATAAGAAGAAAAATCCCTTATCCTTGCCACTGCCTCAAATCCATTCTGAGGGGCACGAGTCACCGCTTGCTGGTTAATTTGAGCAGTTAGGGCCTGCGCCAAAATTTGAAAGGTTGCCCGAAACTCAGCGTGTGTAACATGATCATCTATTGGGCCTGCCTTGGCTGGTGGTACCTGCTGACGGTCGTTACCGCATCCTATTCCATTTGCTCATCAGGGCGGCATTATCTGCGAGCTCGTAAAGCATAAGTTAGGGGAATAAATACTTAGAGTTTCGTACTCTGTGCACAATAAGAATCATGAAGAGAAAGGAACATTCCTAAAATGTCTCATAGCCTCTCCGTCAAAAGTGTCGCGCTCTTCACACCCATGAAAAAGACTATACTTAACGCGGCTTTCAAACTCCCTACGACACATCTGGACCTATTTCTCTGATACCAAGTTTGTCACGACCCAAGAGTAGACCCGGGTTGTCGACATGGGACAAGGAACCCTGAGAGGCTCCTAGTCGACCCATGGAATTATCATCGCATACACTTAACATAAGAAACGTAAACCATCATGAACAAGCAGAAGAACTGACTAGAAACTGATATAAACCATAACGTCACTTTAATAACATTTAAATACAATGTTGAATCTGTCTAAACAAGTCTAAAAGCCTTCTACTAAAACTGATGAGTTGTTGTGACAAGCCCCCAGCTAACTCCAAGAGACTGAAAGCTAAAACAAATAAAACAAGAATGATACTCACATCCTCGGAGGATGAGGACTCACCATTGATAGCTGGGAGAATAGGGTAGCATATCTAACCACGCAGTGGAGCTTGGAGACCTGAATCTTTATCATAAAATGATACAAGAGGCGTGCTGCTAGTACTTGGAATGTACTGAGTATGCAGGAAGCATAAGTAAACTAACTCATAATATTAGCAATAAGGAAGTGATATAAACATATTAATAGCAATGTAATGGAAGTGAAGTACAACAATCTTACACGAGGTTCACATATTCAATTAACATAACCACATTGTAAAAACATGCATTACTATGGTAACCACTGATGTGCAAAAAGTAATATTCAGGAATAATGCAGAGTGTGATGCAGTGACTGATATCAAGAGGGTCCCTGACGTCTAAAGGGGAGTCCCTGATGGTCGAAGGGAGCATCCCTGACTATCAAAGGGAAACATTCTCAACTAGAGAGATCCCTGACTGTCATAGGGAGAAAGAAATCTTTGATATAGAGAGTCACTGACTAAAGGAAGATCCCAAATAACACGAGAAAAAAATAAAATGCTGAACTAACTAGGGATGTGAGTCCCGACTGATTACATGAAGACATTTTCCACTACTTCTAGGTAAGGCATTCTCCACTAGCGTCTAGGTAAGGCATTCTCCACTATCGTCTATGTAAGACATTCTCCACTAGCATCTAGGTAAGACATTCTCCACTAGTGTCTATTAATGCTATATCTCAAATAAGCATGGATTCACAACTCGACATGTTAATAACAAGCTCAATCCTCATGATTCACATTATTACAAAACCAACTTCCTCATTAGCTTTAACATCACATTATTAGCATGCTATAAATTCGTACTAGCATTATTCTATCATGGCATCTTGATTCCGTACTCCTCATTCAGTATATAATATAAGATCAGACATGATTTATAGAGCTCAACTCATAATCTATCAAGGATGCACAACTTCATGTAATTAGGTCACAACCATTTCACACACTTGACCCAATCACTCCATTTATGAACTCTTTAGCCACGGGCATTTTAGATTCTAGGTTTTTATAAAAACAATTTTAATAAGGAAAACAATATAGAATCCGCCAAAGCTTCATAGTTCATAAATGGGGATGAAATCTATTCATACCCAATCGATTTAATCTAAAACATGGTGATGGCACATAGTTTAGTCAAGCCTACAACTCTTACTCAATTTAGCAGGGTCATCTACGTCATAATCACATCATTACAGTTAATTAAGCAACATTCCCACACTTACATCATGGTCAAGAATCTCTACGATAATCAAGGAAAGCATAACCAATTCACATTCATTACTCAAGTTGACTTAGGAAGAACATGATGCACACATATATACTCAGGCCATATTTCCACCATTTCATCATTCTCATACGTGAATATGCAAATTAATCAAACAATAAGGAACACCCATTCGTTACTCAAGCCAATTTCCGATCGACATGTTACCCTCATGCATTCCCAACATATAATCCACATCCCAAAAGCCCATCACATCAACATTTGAAACAAATTCCATAATTGCAGTTAATATTAACATTTAAGAAAAGGATGAGGAAGAAATTATTCATTATTCAAAACCCTAGCTAATGATATTCAAAATAATTTAAGTCGGGTTCTTATTGAAAACATTTTGGGGCACAAGGATGAAAAGATATCCTTGTAGAAGTCCCACATACCTTGTAGATGAAAACCCCGCTTGATTATCTTCCTTGAAGCTTGAAGAACACCTTGGGAATTTCCTAAAATATTTGGAGAAGAGAGAAGGAAGAACGAGATTGAGAGAATGAGGGTTTAGGCTTAGGAAAACCCTTAAAAACGTCCCCTAACAGTCCAAAAACGACATCACTTTAAATCTGGCAACCAACCTGCCCCTGAGAAAATCTGAAAATTTTCCCAAACTGATACCATGACTCACCTGAAGAGTCGTTGCCACACCTGATGACTCGTTGGTGCACTCATCAACTCTACTAGAAATTCTCAACCTCCAAACCACGACCAACGTCAAGACTCTTCACTAGACCCAACGACTCATCATGTCCTTCTGTCAAGTTCACTAGAAATTTCCTTAGAACCAAAGCTTCTCCCTCCTAACGACTGACTAGACGAGTCGTTGCCACTCCTAATGACTCGTCAGGTCATCCGTCGCCACTGCCTCCTAAACTCCACCCCACGGCTGCACATGAGGACTCGTGGTATTCCACCACGAGTCGTTAAGTCTCCCATCTTGAGATATTTTTGCCAGTTTTTCTGCACTTTTCAAATTACACTTCCCGGGTCTATTCTTAGCCTTTTCTGGGGTATTACAACAAACAACTTGCTGAATATGCCGATGAAATTTCAAAATTGATTGTCCTCTTTCTTCTTTGCTAGCCACTGAGCTAAGGAGGTGGGATTCTAGACATTTGCCCTTTAGCATTGTGGCCTCCTCGCCTTCTTCATCAATATTGATAGTTTTAGGAGGAGCATCAACTCCTTCTACCTCTAACACCACTTCATTATCAACACAATTAGGTACTCTTGGCACCTCATCATTCTCGTCTTCTTCACTAGGTTTTGATCCAGCATCCACCTTGGGTTTTAACACCTACATTTCAAACAACCTTCCCACTTCTTGTAACAATAGCCATACACTGGCTATCCTTCTTAGGATTTGCCACCGTATCATTCAGAAGGGTTCTTTTAATCCTCAAATTCAATTGAGTCAATAATTGATTCAATTGAGCCTCCAAGTGTTGATATGAGGTTGAATGAGCTCACCATTCGGGCGAGGTTAGACACCTCCCTTTTTAACTCTCCCACACCACTATCGGTGGACTCTACTTTTTTCAAGACTCTTGACAATATATTTTCAGTTTTTGAGTTACCAACATCACTTACGCTCAGTTGCATTAGGGCCACATCCGCCTTAGGAGGGGGGATGTAACACCCAAAAAGTCCCTAAGATTAAATTCGGGGGTTTAATCTGACAAAATTAAGAAAAATACACTAGGGTCATAGAATGACTCAAGGAAAGAGTCATTGTGGAAAAGAACAGTCCATTGTTAAGACTCGTTGTAAGCCTACAGTCAAACCTCCCAGAAGCAACGAGCCTAGTAATGACTCGTTGGAATATCCAATGGGTCGTCGTAAGTGGCCATTGTGTGGAGTCAGTAAGGGGTCAAAAATAGGTTTAGAGACAATGGATGGGTACCAAGAATCATTGTATCTTGTAACGGCCCGTGGTATGGACCCGTCAGAAGAAAGTTTGAAAGTATGCAGGTGCGACAGTGGTAACGATGAGTGGAGTGATGAGTCATTGTCTCATATAACAACTAGTCCTGATAAGTAGTTGGTCAGAGCTTCAGTAGAGTACCAGAAGTACTTCGGTAACAATAAATGAATCCAATGAGCCATTGTAACCTATAATGACTCATTGGATGGGTTGTCATAACTGGCGTGACTTTTTTCCAGATAAATCATTAAGGGAGTTTTCATAATTTCTAAACTCCTAAGTCCTAAACTACGTCGTTTTAAGGTTGAAAAAGAGTAATTTAAGGGGATATTCACCCTAGAACTTTCATTCTACTCCTAACACTCTAATATGAAGATCAAAATCCCTCAAGGCTCTCCAGAACAAGCTAGGGTTCTTCACTCTCATCTTCTCAAATTCTCTTGGAGTTTCAAGCTAAGTCAAGAAATCAGTGAATTAAGGTATGTGGGGTTCATCAATGAGGGGTTCTTCCACCCTCATGCCCCTCCCCCAAATCATGATCTTCCATTCCCCATTCCCTAATTACAAATTCCTAGGGCTTTATTGGGTGTTATTGAATTCCTCCATGATTCTCCTATGGGTTTTGCTATCTTGATCGAATTGATGATTTTATGATTAGGGTTTTGTATTGTCACAACCCAAAATGGTTGTGATTGGCACCCACATTATCCCCTGTTAGGAAAACCAATGAATCTAGATACTAACACACAAAACGAGACATTCAGAAAGAGATAAAGTTTATAATTAATAAAAGGCGTCACCAGAAGTAGTAAACAACCTCTTACAACCACGATAAATCATATCAAAACTAAATCCCAAGACCCGAAAGTCATTGCACTTCGACCTCTAACTACAGTTCTAGAATTGTTCAACTAACATAATAACAAAGAAAAAGGAAGAAGCCACAATGTACGGCTGAAGGACATCTTCTGAAGGAAAGTGGATCAACCCATCTTGCACAGCTAACCTTCTAATAGACTGCTGCAACTAAAGATAGGGACAAGAGGAGCTTCTTGGATCGAATATTGCACTCAAAAAAGAAGTGCAGGCATAGCGTCAGTACAAAACACGGTATTGGTAGGCATCATCGACTGACCCTGAGCAATAACAAGCATACACAGTAATAACAATACAAGACCAGTCTTCAACATAAAAAGAACACACATAACGGTTTCAGACACTCTAGGTCTACTCAGGGAATAGCCGGCCTACTCACTAGATTAGGTCGTTCGCTGCAGCGGTCTCACCGCAGTGGAAATAGTTCCGCTGTAACGATACTGCCTTAGGCAGTAGCTTGACTATGCTACACATTCCCAGTTCTTCAGCTCATCAATTTCATCATTCATATATTTTACCAAATTCCTCAAATAACACACACTTAGGAACAACAATTAACATCACCAAGTATCACTTACAAGTTCAATAGGAAATCACAACTAAATCCCATCATCAAGTTCTGACATGGTGCTAAGTTGCACTTAGGACTAGAGACTTGTTCTTCATTACATAACATAATGGTAATTAACATAACCCTCTTAGCATATTATTCATTCACTTCGTTTGAATATAATGACAACACAACATAACGTAACGAACATAACGTGAAAACCAAAGGTGACATGACGGGAACCCGCCTCCACCATCTCACCATAACCACTCAACCATACAATCAGTGTACGCACATTCCAGGGGGTCTTATTTCTCCCCTTCTAGTCATGACGTGCAGGGGACTCTAGAAATCCATGTACAATTCCAACGTGGTACCCACTCCGACTCATATGCTCATCCGAATGCTTAACTCGGACACAAGCCACTCAATAACAATATTCGCTCGCCCGAATACTCTCCTCGGGCTCGAGCTTCTCATTTCAGAAAATAGTTAAAATTTAAGCCATTCTCATCCTTTAATCAAAACAAGGTGCATTACATGATCGAAACCATATATATGTATATATACCTATCACTTCATGGGAGTCTACGCTCCATCCTTTCTCTTGCTCAAGTAAAACACTAAGTTCACATGATAGGTTCATAACACGAATTTCAGTACACACTTCCACATGATCTCAACAATAGGTTATATTCACCTCATATCAACATGGTAATTACCATTTATTCACATGAAAACTTTGATAACAAGGAATTTCCGAAGACCAATCAAATATAGTCATACATAAGCATACAAGCCATTACACAGGGTCTAACCTTATGACCATAACCTACCTCCAGTTTGGACACGAAGAGTCAATTACTCAACTAGAGCCCTGCCCTTTCTCACATCCTTTGAATGCTCATAATCTACAACAAATAAAGAGTAATTTATTACTCCCTCTTCGAAATAAGGATTTTAGAAAATCAAACTCTCCCCTTCAGGGCACTTTCAAAAGTGAACACCAATTCTACTAAGTTTTAAGTCCCAATTCTCTCATAATCCTTGTTCTCAACAAAATCATAGGAGGGTGATCAATACACCTAATTATCAAGTCTAAACTCACCATACTCTCCCCATGTTTAATCCCTAATCTAACTATCTGGTGTCTTCTACCTCCCAAAATTCCACCATTAAAGGTCTATAGGGATTCTAGGATCAACATTACTCATGTATAGATAAACAATCGAAAAATGTTACCTTGGTGAAGAGTTTCACTGCTCTAGAAGGTTTCCCCATTTCTTAGACCTCTTGATCGTGTTTTTTAGAATAATGGGGTAAAACCCCATAATTCCCACTTAAAACCCACTTTCTGATTCCCATCGTCAACTGCAGCGGTCACATTTCGCTGCAACAGCCATAGTGTCGCTGCAGCGGTTCCAGCAGTTATATCCCAAATTCACCACGGTGGAACACCGACGGTCACCACAGTCTCGCTACAATGGAAATCCCTCCGCTGAAGTGGTCACTCGAACCAGTAACTACCCAGAATTCACCAGTTTCACACCTAGAAAATTTTCAGAGCCCTTTCTATTTCCTTCCCAAGCTAGCTCTAGTGTTTTAGGCCCTTAACTATCCCATAACGACGTCCAGGTTGTTATATCAGATACCAATTAAAACACCATTTCATTCCCCAATCTTTCTATATACAGACGAGGGAAAAGTACTTACCAAATTCCATAAATAGCTAGGGATACCTGACCCGCGTATCAGCCTTAGTCTTCCAAGTGGCTTCCTCAACTGGACAATTCTTTAGCTAGACCTTTACGGTCGGAATCTCCTTGGAACTCAAGTTTCAAACCTCTCTAGCCAATATTGCTATAGGCTCCTCCTAAAAGGATAGGATCTCATCCAGTAATACAGAGTCCCACTTGATGATATACGTTCCATTTCCAAGGTACTTTTTCAGCATAGACACGTGAAATGTCAGATGTACTCCAGAAAATCCTGGCTGCAATGCCAGCTTATAAGCCACTTCCCCCACACGCCAAAGTTTTTCAAATGGACCAATATACCCGAGCTAAGCTTGCCCCGCTTTCTGAACCTCATCACCCCCTTCATAGGGGACACCTTGAGTAGCACTTGCTCTCCTTCCATGGACTCTATGTCCCTTATTTTCTTGTCTGCGTAATGCTTCTGCCTACTCTGAGCAGCTACCAGGCAGTCTTGAATTATTCGAACCTTTTCCAAGGACTCCCTTTAACAAATCAGTCCCCCAAGATTTCCCGCGGTGCAGCAGTTCTTCCATACCAACTTAGCTGTCTGGCACTGCCTCACCTTAAACACATCAAACCACCCAATTGGAGATTTGCACTTTCTCCCGTACAAAGTTTCAAATGGTGCCATGCCAATGCTTGAGTGGTAGCTATTGTTATAGGCAAATACTGCCAAGGGCAAGAATTTGTCCCAATGGCCCCCAAAGTATATCACATACACCTGGAGCATGTCCTTCAATGCCTAAATAGTCCATTCCGACTGTCCGTCTGTCTAAGGATGAAAGGTTGTACTCAAGTCCAACCTCGTATCAAACTCGGCCTATAAGGTCCTCCAAAAATGGAAAGTAAAATGAGTGTTCCTGTCTAATACAATTGAAACACGCACCCTATGTAATTGAATTACCTCCTTCACGTATAGCTTGTCTAGTTTCTCAGCATTGTAAGTTATCTGGACCGGCAAGAAACGAGCAGACTTTGTCAATCTGTCCAATATGACCCAAATTGAGTCAAATTTTCTAATGTCTTGGAAAAACCAACGATGAAGTCCATAGCTATCCTCTCCCATTTCCACTCGAGGATAGGCATTCGCTGAAGTACTCCTCCAGGCTTTTGGTGCTCGTACTCCACTTGCTGATAATTCCAACACTGAGCAACCTAGTCCACAATGTCCCTCTTCATCCTGCCCCACCAACTGTGTTGTTTTAGATTATGTACATCTTGGTGACTTCAGGGTGAATAAAGTACCTCGAGTTGTGAGCTTATGCCAAGAGAGTTTTAATTAGCTCACAAACTGGAGGAACACATACCCGCCCCTTTATTATCAAGGCCTCTTCATCATGTAACGCTACTTCCTTGGCTTCTCTCCGCAAAACTTTATCCCTGATCTTACCCAACTTTCATCTTCAAGCTTCTTGGTTTTGATTTCCTCAAGCAGTGAGGATTTAGCCTCCAGGTTGGCTAGTATTCCACTGGTTTCAGTCAGCGACAACCTTACCAAGCTGTTTGCCAAAGTATGGAGTTCCTTGGCTATCAGCTGCTGAGTAGCTTCCAAGCAAGCTAAACTGCCCATGCTCACAGTCTTTCTACTCAACACGTCTGCCACCACATTGGACTTTCCTGGGTGGTACAAGATAGTGATATCGTAATCCTTAAGCAGCTCCATCCATCTCCTCTACCTTAAATTGAGATGTTTCTGGAGAATACATATTGTAAGCTGTGATGATCTGTGAACACCTCACATTGACCTCAATACAGATAGTGCCCCCAAATTTTTAGTACAAACACCATCACTGCTAACTCAATATCATGCGCGGGGTAATTCTTTTCATGAACCTTCAACTGTCTTGAGGCATAAGTAATAACCTGTCCTTCCTGCATTAACACAGCACCCAACCCAGACTGTGAGGCATCACAATAAAGAACAAAGATTTTACCTTCTACGGGTAACACCAGAATAGGTGTTATGGTTAGCAGAGTCTTGCGTTTCTGAAAACTCGCTTCACATTCCTCTGACCACTAGAAAGGTACATCCTTTTGCATCAACTTGGTCAATGCTGAAGTGATAAAGGCGAATCCCTTCACGAACAACTGGTAGTAACTGGCTAGCCCCATAAAACTCTGGATCTCCGTCACATTAGTTGTTCTCTCCCAGTTTTTGACCGCCTTCACCTTATGTGGATCAACTCGAATTTCCTCCTTGGAAACTGAAATGCCCCAGAAAGGAAACTGATTCCAACCAAAACTCCCACTTGGTGAACTTAGCATACAATTGCTTCTCCTTTAGTAATCCCATCATAATCCTTAGATGATTTTCATGCTCCTACTTGGTCTTAGAATATGCTAATATATCATCAATGAACACAATAACAAGGGAATCCAAGTAAGGTTTGAAAATACCGTTCATCAGGCTCATGAATGCAGCCGGTGCATTAATGAGTTCGAATGACATGACCAAAAACTGGTAATGCCCATAACTGGTCTGAAAGGCAGCTTTGAGAATGTCTTCAACCCGGATTGTCAATTGGTGATAATTGAACCTCAAATCAATCTTTAAAAACACTGTCGTTCCCTGTAACTAGTCAAATAGATCATCTATTCGAGGAAGAGGGTAATTATTCCGAATAGTTGCCTTGTTCAACTGGCGGTAGTCGATGCATATCCGTATACTACTATCCATTTTCTTTACAAAAAAAATCGGGGCACCCCACGGCGACACACTCGGTCTAATGAATCCTTTACTGAGAAACTCCTGCAACTGCTCCTTGAGTTCTCTCAACTCAGCAGGCACCGTTTGGTATAGAGGAATAGAAATGGGTCTGGTTCTTAGTTCGAAGTCTATACAGAAATCTATGTCACAGCCCGGCAGCATGCTGGGCAAATCTGCAGGGAACACCTCTAAGAATACATAAACAACCAGGACTAACTCTATGGAAGGACCCTCTGAACCAGTGTCCCGAATATGCACCAGATGTGCTGAACAAACCTACTCTATCAACTTACGAGAACGAATATAAAAAATAAGTTTCTTAGGAGCAGGACTACAATTCCCTTTTAACTCCAACCTAGACGACTCCAATATATGAGGGTCTTAGCATAGCAATTTAGAGTGGCATGGTAAGGGGACAACTAGTTCATTCCCAAAATTATATCAAAATCAACCATGTCTAAGATTACTAAGTTTTCCAAAGTGTCAAATCCCATGAAATCCACAATGCAATCACAAACAACCCTATCCACTAACACAGAATTGCCAACAAGAGTAGACATACGGATAGGAGTATTAAGCACATCATACATAAGATCCAAATCCAAAGCAAAATAAGCAGACACATAAGAAAATGTAGAGCCTGGATCAAACAAAATGTAGAGCGATTTATTCACAAACAAAGATAGTACTTGTAATGACAGCATCTGACGCCCTACTTTGGGCCTACCAGGAAAAGAATAAAAGTGGGTCTGATTACCAGTCTGAGAACTACCCTGGTTAGGCTGTGCCACCCCACTACCTACCTCGGTGCCACCCCTACCCACCTGGGCACATTTCCTACCCTGCAGAACACCACCTCTAACGGTTAGCTGACCACCTCATCCCAGTTGTGGACGATCCGGACTGAATGCGCCACCTCCTCTCCCAACTGGGGCCGGAGCCTTTGCATAAGAACCAATGAAAGAACCCACTCTTCGAGCCTTTTTCTCTGTATTTCTCATATAACCCTCCTATCTCACCCCTTCAACCGACTTCACATACTTTACCACCTCCTGAAAGATCTTACCCGAGGAGACCATTTGTAGAGTTGATACCTGTTGACCTATATTTAGGACTTTAACAAACTTTATGATCCTCTCCTCCTCGGTGGGTAGTAAAGGTAGAGTATACCTTGACAGGGAGTGAAATTGAGTCTCATATGCAGCAACAGACGAGCTTCCCCACTCAATGGTGGTCAATTCATCCTGTGTGCTATCCCTCAGAGTGCAGGGAACATATTTCTCTAGGAATATGGAGTAGAACTGGATCCAAGTCAACGGTGGTGACCCCGCTGTTCAGCATTCCATAAAATCTATATACCAGAGCTTGGCATTTCCCATATACTGAAAGGTAATGAACTCTACTCCGTACCTCTCCACAGCCCACATCTTGTGAAGCCTTTCATGGCAGTCAATGATAAACTCATAAGAGTCCTCCGACTCTATGCCATAGAAAGTGGGAGGCTCATCTTGGTAAACCTCCAAAACAAGTCATGCTCCTCCTCTGTTATCACCGTTCCAACTATTGGCCTCGAAAACATAATAGCCTCAAAAATGTCATCAATCTGTGGAGCCATGGTAGCTGCATGTTGTATTCCTGACTTCAACCTCACTAGAATTACTGACACTGCCCCAGTACCCACAAGGACGCTCAGAAGGTTGAAAACCAGAGCTAGAACCTCAAAGGATGCTGGCACGACAGGAGCTTCTCCCTGCGTCGGGACCTTAACCTCAATAGCCACCCTCTCCTGCACTACTAGTGGCACAGGAGATATAGACCTTTCCCTAACTAGAGTAGGAGCACGATCCCCTCCTTTATCCATAACGGGTCTCCATCCATGACCTCTTCCCCTTCCTCTACCATGAACTATGCTACCATTATTGGCTGGGGTGTTGCATCTCTGTTGCCGTTGGTACGTGTTCTCACCATCTAGGAAAGAAAGAAGGGAAACTTGTTAAATACCAATTTGGATCACCAGATACCAATTGGAATCAAGTAATTACATGAAAGGAAAGAAGAAGGGAATTTTCCTAAAGTCCTGCAGCCTCTCAAAGATAAGTTACGGGCATCTCCACACTAATCCGTGAGGATCTACTAGACCCGTCTTAGTGAAATGAGATCAACGAACCTAAATCTCTAAAACCAACTTTATCACGATCCAAAATGGTCGTGATTGGCACCAACACTACCCCACGATGGACGAACCAATGAATCCCAATACTAACCCCTAAAATGAGACATTCAGAAAGAGATGAAGTTTATAATTAATAAAAGGCATCACCAAAAGTAGTAAACAACCTCTTACAACCATAATAAATCATATTAAAACTAAACCCCACGACCTGAAAGTCATTGCACTTTGACGTCTAACTACAGTTCTTATAATTATTTAACTAACATAATAACAAAGAAAAAGAAAGAAGCCACAATGTCCGAATAAAGGACATCTTCTGAAGGAAAGTAGATCAACCCATCTTGCATCGCTCACCTTCCGATAGACTGCTGCAACTAAAGGTGGGGATGAGGGGAGCTTCCTGGATCGAATTTTGTACTCAGAAAAGAAGTCCAGGCATAGGATCAGTACAAACAAGGTACTGGTAGGCATCATTGGATAACCCTAAGCAATAACAAGCATAAACAATAATAACAATACAAGACCAATATTCAACATAAAAAGAACATACACAACGAATTGAGACACTCTAGCTCTACTATGGGAATTGTCAGCCTGCTCACTGGATTAGGTCATTCGCTGCCACGGTCACTTGACCGCTGCACGGTCTTGCCACAGTGGAAATAGTTCCACTGTAGCGGTCTTACTGCCATGGAAATAGTTCCGTTGCAGTGGTACTGCCTTAGACAGTAGCTCAACTATGCTGCACTTTCCCAGCTCTTCAGCTCATCAGTTTCATCATTCACATATTTCACCAAATTCCTCAAATAACACACACTTAGGAACAACAATTAACATCACCAAATATCACTTACAAGTTGAATAGAAAAATCACAGCAAAATCCCATCACCAAGTTCCGACATGGTGACAAGTTGCATTTAGGACTAGAGACTTGTTCTAGATTAATGACATCACATAACATAATTGTATTCAACACAACCTCTTAGCACATAATTCATTCACTTAGTTTGAATATAATGACAACACAACATAACATAACGTACATAACATGAAAACCAAAGGTGATATGATGGGCACACGCCTCCACGATCTCACCATAACAACTCAACCGCACAATCAATGTACACACATGCCAAAGAGTCTTATTTCTGCCCTTCCAGCCATGACCTGCAGGGGACTCCAGAAATTCATGTAACGTACTGCCGTGGTACCCACTCCCACTCACATGCTTGTTCGGATGCTCACCCTCGGACACAAGACACTCAATAACAATATTCACTCTCCTCAGATACTCCCTGTTATACCCCGTAGAATTTCCGGCACCTAGACGACCTATTCGCACATTGGTTAAGCATATTAGAAGGCCATCATGCTAGAGAAAGGCCGGGAAAAAGATCGGACGAGAAACCCGTCGAACAATCGCGGGAGGAGCTGAGGCAGGGCCCCTCCGCGATGGCAGCGTGTCACGGAGGTGAGGCCTCCGCGATGGCTCCGTGACACGTTGCCCAGGTTCAGGCTCAAGTATATAAGCCCCACTTCGGTTTAAATTCATTTTAATCAAAGGAAAATTTCCAAAAAATAGAGGGTACGGCAGAGAGGAGTAAGAACGAAGGAAATTAAATTATTTTCGTCCGATTACGCTGCTAATCACTATCCAAATTCAAATTAACCCCAGATACTGAGGTATTTAGCAGCAGAGAGCATTCCTACGGATTTAGTTTCGTGAAATACGGCCGACGAATCGGCGAGCCGCCGAACTAAGGTAAGTAGAATTGCTCTAAATTAATGTCTATGTGTTCCTAGCTGAGAAGTGAATATTTTTCCCTTCTGGACCGCTAAAAAATAACGAGTTTTCGACCATTTTTCGAAAGGTTAAAGTTAGGATAAATATATATATCTAAAGTGACAATTTCTCCTGAATATTAATGTATTTAGTCCTAATTGACGTGTATATAAATGTAGTTGGGAGAAACAGCAGAAGTACCGACGGAAATCACATCGGTCAGTCGGGTACTCAGAAACCAGGTATGCAAAGTTATTCTTTCGGCAAGCCAGGAAGTACAGCTTAGAAAGTAAATAGAATAAAGGCTATTAAACGATACCCAGCGTACAGGAACGATTTTAGTACAATTTCCAGCAAGCATGCTAGTATATTAATTACGTATCATGCGATAATCAGAATAGTAGATATTCAGGCAATACGTATTACATCTGTTGAGATTGTATCCAGTAGTAGGTGGTACATTTTATGTTATTGAGCTATATCCAGATATAATCAGATAGACAGATAAAGGCCAGGTAGCAGTTAGTCCAGCAATCAGGAATAGTGTAAAACAGAATATAGTTTCAGTTATTTAATACAAACTGGCCTTGAGATACAAGAAGAGAATATGGTTAGTGTTTTGCATTGAGCATGCTTGTTGTGTATGTGTTTTGTATGTTGAGACTTCTTGTGGCATGTGGGCACCCTTTAGCATCCCCACCGCCCCTGGGTTATAGCTGTGTCGATACCAGATTCAGATACCGCCACCAGCTGGGCGATGCCGTCCGACTAAAGGACGATGATGGCCGACCACCATGATAATACGGTCCAGACCACCCTGCTTGCAGGGGTAGTTCAGTTTACTCTGCGCAGAGCTAGCACACCCTGTTTACAGGGGCAGACCACTCTGTGTGCACACCTGTGCCCAGAGGCAGGAGTCTTCGGACTCAAATACAGTTTATTGTCAGAGGCCAAAGCCTGAGGTGCGTACCCAAGGGGGCTGGGAGGAGGAGCTCACAGTTATCAGATGAGTGGAGTGACTTGTTTTTGGTTGGTTTAGACCCGGGTAGGGGTAAATAGATTGCTTGCTTGGTTGGCACCTTTCGGCTTATGGGGGTCGGTCAGGTATTGTGTGTATTATTATGTATAGTGATATGTGCTAGTAGATACTGATAGACAGAAGGACGACACGTCTTCAGGTACGCTCAGTTAGTTACAGAATGTATAAACTCTCCCCAGTTATCCTCAGCTAGATAGACTCAGCTACTTCTTGCTTAAATGTCATGTTATTGTTGCTATTCATTTCAGTTGCATATTTCAGTTTGCTTTACATGCTCAGTACCTGTGGTACTGACGCCCAGCGGGGCACTATATTGCTTGCCTACAGGTACTCACGGACGAGGAGCCGATCCCTCGTGATTCCAGCCAGCCAGTGAGTCATCAGATCCTGTCATCCGGAGTTTGATTCCCAGAGGTGTAGCTCCTTTTCTTTTGTTGTGCAGTATGGGTAGGTCGGGGCCCTGTCCCGATCATTTCTATTAGTTTCTTACAGTATTCGTAGAGGCTTGCAGTCTGTATATATTCCCTGTGGTTACTTGAGCCGGTCGTGTGGGGTCGTGCAGTCTGCTGTAGCTGTCTTGTATTCCAGTTTATGTTGGCCGTGTGAGGCCTTAGTTTGACAGTAGTGGTGACCTTGCCGGTCACGTAGTTTTACAACAGTCTTGTGTTGAGTTACAGATAACTAGACAGCATGGTGGCCTTGTCGGCCCGCATAGGTTCCTTGTTACAAGTCTATTTTTGGTTAGATGTTGTTACAGGTACAGATAGCTACAGGCTAGTTGGCCGGAGGCTGTAGTTACAGCCGTTATATAGCCGACTTGTTTCTTGAAATAGAGCCAAAGCCAGCCAAAGCACCAGATGTGCTCAGGCTGGACCATTTAGCAGTCCAGAGTCTAGCAGGCACCAGGTGCCGTCATACCCCCCAAGGTGGGGTGTGACAAACTTGGTATCAGAGCAGGTCGTGTCCCAGGGAGTCTGCAAGTCGTGCTAAGTAGAGTCTTGTCTATGGATGTGTTGTGCACCACATATTATAGGCAGGAGGCTGCGAGGCATGATAGGATGGTTACCCTTCCTTCTCAGTTAGTCGTGCTTTAGAACGGTACAGTATAGGGTTGAGTCCCTAAGAACTTACCGTATTCTTTGATTATAGATACAAAGGCAGATCAGCATTACCCTACTACAGGCAGAAGGTTAGATATAACAACAGAAGAGGGTATTTGCCAGTTAAGTGATAACTACAGCATCAGGAGGAGGTACCCGAGGCCTCCCAGCATGATACCTTTGTCGATACTATTCCCAGTATACGTTGATAACGTTAGAATAGGAAGTCAGAAGTATAATGTATATATGAGTTGATTTATTTATTAGCTATATGAGATCTGATTATGACTACAGATAAGGTCAGACCACCAGGTAAGTATAAGAAAGAGAGGGAAATGCAGGAATCCCAAATGCATCTTTTTGGATATGATACAGTTAAATGCTTTTATTTGTTGCAATAAGAAAAAGGCTAAGTCCGCCACATATGCTAACAGATAGCAAGACATACCTGTAAGATTGTGGTTATGATCCAGTTGTGATATCAACAGGGTGAGGGATCATGTGAATCAGATAGGTCTGACTGCAGGTCAGGGGGAGTATGAACTGATATAGGACCAACAATCTTGTTAACAACGAAGAGCAGGTACTTTGAACCCCAGAGTTCAGCATAAGTAAGATGAAGGAAAGAAGTAGGAATGTCAGATTTTGTGGGGAAATTAGAACTACCCTGGTTTGATAAAAATATCGTATTAAGGATTAAGCCTCGAGCTGACAGTAGGATTTCGGTTCAGAATACCGCAGTACGTCCGTTATGGAAAAGTTAAGAAGTTACTGATACAGCAATTCTAATCTAGTGTAGCCTAGAGATAAGGCCCAGCAGACAGTCATGGGCCCTCAATATAGGCCTAGTAAGGCTACAAGATTCAAACGTCGACCCACATTGCAAGAGTGGCGAATTTCAAACAGCAGACGATAACTAAAATGTCTATGTTTGTTACTTTCAGAATGGGGTGACAAGGCAATGAAAAGATAAGTCAGGGCAGGAGATATTATTAGGCCGTAAGAAGCAATGTATCAAGTACGATATGAGATTCAGCAGAGCATATCAGAGATTATGTATTATCGCAGAACTCAGTACACATTGTACGTAGCTATTGATATACATACATATACCGATAATAGGTATGCTGTGAGTGACTGCCTATAAGGGCTACAATCACAGATGCTGATTAGTAATAGAAAGCTTGTACAAATTGAATTGCAGGATTCCCTTGCCAAAAAAAAAAGAGTGAATTACGTATGAAGTCATAGAAACTATCTCAGTTCTCCGTTATTAAGTTAATAGACTTATGTGTTGTTGCCAGATCTAGGCTCTAGGAGCTTACCAGAGTTAATGGCCTAAACAGATGGCTAAATGATAAGGGCGCAATTAGACGGTCTACTGACCAGCTGGCGCCTGCATTAGCAGGGAGGCGTCCCTGAAGATCGGTAACAGTAGTGCATATGCTAGAACCAGGGTTAGAGGCCAAATAGGCAAATTTCAGAGATTAGAAATACCAGAGTTGCTCTAGTATTTTAAGTGGTTGTACGTCATTTTCCCAGCCTTGTAGGTGAGAGTCGGCCTTAGCCAACCTAGCAGTTATTATGTGGAACACCCCATAAGTCAGTCGGTCGTCCCAGTCAGATACCGTGGGTACCCCAAGGAAGGGTCCACATCAGTAGTCAGCGACAGACTAGTAATTTAGCTGGTTCTCGTAAGATATTTAGATACAGAGCCCTAGCAGAAGGCCAGTATTTACAGAATAGCTCATAAAACCGAGAATTCCCCAGGATAGCAGTATAAATCCAAGTGGATACACACAAGGCGTAAGAAATTGATAGTACCCTGCTAGCACAATGTTTATTAAGACCAGGGGATCAGTAGACTCCCCGTGAAGATCCAGAGATTGATCGCCTGGGAGTAAGTTTGATTAAGCCCGGTCTTATAGCGGTTTAAGTAAAATAACAGAGCAATTAGATGCCCACGAGTCTGCGGTTACGCACGGACTATAAGCACTCAAGTAGAACAGTTAGAGTATTGTTAGACTACTGCCACATTCGGGTCATTCAACCCGACTATTCAGTTATTTAAAAGTTATGCAGCTAGGTCATTAGAGGTCATGATCATTGTCAGAATCCTCTGATCAGATACGGGCACATGGTGTGCAGATAATCGTTCAAGGTTACCTTAGCAACAAGTAGCCTTAGCATGCGGCCAGAAGGCCAGATAAGCTCTAGCTATACCGGTGGATTACTTGTCAGATTCTCCGGTATAATAAACCAGTATGACCGTAAGTTATATGTCAATTTTTTTTTTGTAAATGTGAATTTTGGTTGAGTTTAGTAGCTTTTTTTGGTCACACTGTGTCAGAGGCTGGTGTACAGATAGATACACAGAAAATCGAAGTAGTGAAGACATAGCCCAGACCTACCACTCTGATCGAAGTACGCAATCCCGGCGGTTAGCCGGGTACTGCGGAGGGTTTGTGGGAGGATTTTCCACTTTAGCAGCACCCTTGACTAAATTGATACAGAAGACAGCAAAGTTCCAGTAGACTGAGGCGTGTGAGCAGAACTTCCAAGAGTTAAAAGCCAGGTTAACATCAGCTCCAGTGTTAGTATCGCCAGGAGATACAAAGGGTTGATGCAGCATGGTAAAGTAATAACTTATGCTTTCAGGCAGTTGAAGAAACGTGAAAAGAATTATCTTACCCATGACCTGGAGTTAGCTGCAAGTAGTTTATGCCTTAAAGAGTGAAAATTTTGTATCACCCAGGAAAGGCTAATATGGTAGCAGATGCCCTTAGCCGTAAATCTATGGGGAGTTGGCATACTTGCAGCCTGAACAGCGAGAATAGATCCAAGAATTACACTAGTTAGCCGGTTTATACGGTCACATAGCAGAAATAAAAGATAACAGAGCGATAATACAGAATGTCGCAGTGTTGTCGTTGGTGGCGGAAGTAAAGGAACGACAGTATAGAAACCCTAGCCAGGTTCAATTTGAACATAAGGTTCAGTAAGGAGAGATGACATATTTTCAGATAACCGAGGATGAAGTGTTACGATATAAAGGCCGCATTTGTGTTCCAGATATTTTGGGGGCATCGCCAGCAGCTTATAAGCGAGGCGCATTACGCCCACTATTCTCTCCACCTAGGTGCGACAAAAATGTGCCATGATATCAAAGAAAACTGTTGGTGGCCAGGTATGAAAAAAAGAAATTGCCGAATTTGTAGCCCAGTGTCCTAACTGCCAACAGGTGAAGGCAGAACATCAGAAACCAGGCGGGTTAACTTAGGACATAGTTGTGCCTCTCTGCAGATGAGAAGCAGTGAATATGGATTTTGTGGCAGGATTACCCCGTACCAGACGCGGAAATGATTCTATTTGGGTAATAGTTGACAGGCTGACAAAATCAACTCATTTCCTGCCAGTGAAAGCTACCTTCCCGGCTGAGGATTATGCTGAATTATATATCAGAGAAATAGTTAGATCGCATGGAGTGCCGATATCTATCATTTCTGATAGGGGAGCACAGTTTACAGCTAGATTCTGGTAGTCGTTCCAGAGGGGTCTGGAAACACAGATTAATTTAAACACAGCATTCTATCCTCAGACAGATGAGCAGGCTGAGCGCATAATTCAGACGCTCGAAGACATGTTGCGAGCGTGTGTGCTAGATTTCGGTAGTAGCCAAAGTGAGCATTTACAGTTAATTGAATTTGCCTACAATAATAGCTATCATTCAACCATCCAGATGGCGCCTTTTGAGGCATTATACGAGCGGAAATGCAGATCGCCGAATGGGTGGTTTGAAATAGGAAAAAAAAATCAGCATTGGTTGGCCCAGACATTGTTCGATAGTTAGAGGAAAAGATAAAGCTTATCCGAGAACGTTTACTGACTGCTCAGAGCAGCCAGAAGTGTTATGCAGATATGCAACACAGAAATCTAGAATTTGCGATAAATGACTGGGTATATCTGAAAGTGTCTCCGATGAAAGGGGTGATGAGATTTGGCAAGAAAGGCAAGCTTAGCCCAAGATTCGTTGGGCCATATCAGATTCGGCGAAGAATAGGCCGAGTTGCATACGAGTTGAACTTGCCTCCAGAGTTAGCATCTGTTCACCCAGTATTCCATGTTTCTATGTTAAGGAAGTTCGTAGGGGACCCTTCTACAGTAGTTCCGGTTCAAGATGTCCAGGTCACAGAGGAGTTAGCATATGAAGAGGTTCCCGTAGCTATCTTAGACAGACAGATTCGCAGGTTAAGAACTAAAGATGTTGCATCTGTCAAAGTACTGTGGCGTAACAGGGATCGTGAGGAGATGACGTGGGAAGCAGAAGAAGATATGAAAGTCAAATACCCTCACCTATTTCAGGCCTAGTCAGGCGACAGGTATGTCCGTATCATTACTTATGCAGTACCTTATGGTTGTATGTCTGTGAATGATAAAGAGTGATATTTAGTTAACCAGGGATCCTAGAATATTATGTGCAGTGCCTGTGTTGGACTTTTCTGCATTTCAGGTTTTTGTTATAGTCCATATTATAGGGGAAACTCTGCCAAAATTTTTCAAGGAAATAAAGTAAGTAGTCCTCTAGATAACAGTGTACATTCGAGGACGAATGTTCTTAAGGGGGGGAGAATGTTATACCCCGTAGAATTTCCGGCACCTAGACGACCTATTCGCACGTTGGTTAAGCATATTAGAAGGCCATACGTGCTAGAGAAAGGCCGGAAAAAAGATCGGACGAGAAACCCGTCGAACCATCGCGGGAGGAGCCGAGGCAGGGCCCCTCCGCGATGGCAGCGTGTCACAGAGGTGAGGCCTCCGCGATGGCTCCGTGACACGTTGCCCAGGTTCAGGCTCAAGTATATAAGCCCCACTTCGGTTTAAATTCATTTTAATCAAAGGAAAATTTCCAGAAAATAGAGGGTACGGTAGAGAGGAGTAAGAACGAAGGAAATTAAATTATTTTCGTCCGATTACGCTGCTAAACGCTGTCCAAATTTAAATTAACCCCAGATACTGAGGTATTTAGCAGCAGAGAGCATTCCTACGGATTTAGTTTCGTGAAATACGGCCGACGAATCGGCTAGCCGCCAAACTAAGGTAAGTAGAATTGCTCTAAATTAATGTCTATGTGTTCCTAGTTGAGAAGTGAATATTTCTCCCTTCTGGACCGCTGAAAAATAACGAGTTTTCGACCGTTTTTCGAAAGGTTAAAGTTAGGATAAATATATATATCTAAAGTGACAATTTCTCCCGAATATTAATGTATTTAGTCCTAATTGACGTGTATATAAATGTAGTTGGGAGAAACAGCAGAAGTACCGACGGAAATCACATTGGTCAGTCGGGTACTCAGAAACCAGGTATGCAAAGTTATTCTTTCGGCAAGCCAGGAAGTACAGCTTATAAAGTAAATAGAATAAAGGCTATTAACCGATACCCAGCGTACAGGAACGATTTTAGTACAATTTCCAGCAAGCATGCTAGTATATTAATTACGTATCATGCGATAATCAGAATAGTAGATATTCAGGCAATACGTATTACATCTGTTGAGATTGTATCCAGTAGTAGGTGGTACATTTTATGTTATTGAGCTATATCCAGATATAATCAGATAGACAGATAAAGGCCAGGTAGCAGTTAGTCCAGCAATCAGGAATAGTATAAAAAAGAATATAGTTTCAGTTATTTAATACAAACTGGCCTTGAGATACAAGAAGAGAATATGGTTAGTGTTTTGCATTGAGCATGCTTGCTGTGTATGTGTTTTGTATGTTGAGACTTCTTGTGGCATGTGGGCACCCTTTAGCATCCCCATTGCCCCTGGGTTATAGCTGTGTCAATACCAGATTCAGATACCGCCACCAGCTGGGCGATGCCGTCCGACTAAAGGACGATTATGGCCGACCACCATGATAATACGGTCCAGACCACCCTGCTTGCAGGGGTAGTTCAGTTTACTCTGCGCAGAGCTAGCACACCCTGTTTACAGGGGCAGACCACTCTGTGTGCACACCTGTGCCCAGAGGCAGGAGTCTTCGGACTCAGACACAGTTTATTGTCAGAGGCCAAGGCCTAAGCTACGTACCCAAGGGGGCCGGGAGGAGGAGCTCACAGTTATCAGATGAGTGGAGTGACTTGTTTTTGGTTGGTTTAGACCCGGGTAGGGGTAAATAGATTGCTTGCTTGGTTGGCACCTTCCGGCTTATGGGGGTCGGTCAGGTATTATGTGTATTATTATGTATATTGATATGTGCTAGTAGATACTGATAGACAGAAGGATGACACGTCTTCAGGTACGCTTAGTTAGTTACAGAATGTATAAACTCTCCCCAGTTATCCTCAGCTAGATAGACTCAGCTACTTCTTGCTTAAATGTCATGTTATTGTTGCTATTAGTTTCAGTTGCATATTTCAGTTTGCTTTACATGCTCAGTACCTGTGGTACTGACACCCAGCGGGGCGCTGTATTGCTTGCCTACAGGTACTCACGGACGAGGAGCTGATCCCTCGTGATTCCAACCAGCCAGTGAGTCATCAGCTCCTGTCATCCGGAGTTTGATTCCCAGAGGTGTAGCTCCTTTTCTTTTGTTGTGCAGTATGGGTAGGTCGGGGCCCTATCCCGATCATTTCTATTAGTTTCTTACAGTATTCGTAGAGGCTTGCAGTCTGTATATATTCCCTGTGGTTACTTGAGCCAGTCGTGTGGCTCCGTGCAGTCTGCTGTAGCTGTCTTGTATTCCAGTTTATGTTGGCCGTGTGAGGCCTTAGTTTGACAGTAGTGGTGACCTTGCCGGTCACGTAGTTTTACAGCAGTCTTGTGTTGAGTTACAGATAACTAGACAGCATGGTGGCCTTGTCAGCCTGCATAGGTTCCTTGTTACAAGTCTGTTTCTGGTTAGCTGTTGTTACAGGTACAGATGGCTACAGGTCAGTTGGCCGGAGGCTGTAGTTACAGCCGTTATATAGCCGACTTGTTTCTTGAAATAGAGCCAAAGCCAGCCAAAGCACCAGATGTGCTCAGGCTGGACCATTTAGCAGTCCAGAGTCTAGCAAGCACCAGGTGCGGTCATACCCCCCAAGGTGGGGTGTGACACTCCCCTTGGGCTTGAGCTTCTCATTTCAGAAAATAGTTAAATTTTAATCCATTCTCATCCTTTAATCACAACAAGGTGCATTACATGATCGAAAACATATATATGTATACATACCTATCACTTCATCAGAGTCTACGCTCCATGCCCTCACTTGCTCAAGTACAACACTAAGTTCACATGATAGGTTCATAACATAAGTTCCATTACACACTTCCATATGATCACAATCGTAGGTTATTCACCTCATAATAATATGGTAAATTCCATTTATTTACATGAATACATTAATAGCAAAGGAATGTCCAAAGACCAATCAAATATAATCATTCATAAGCATACAAGCTATTACACAAGGTCTAGGCCTCTAACCATAACCTATCTCGATTTCAAACATGAATAGTCAATTACTCCACTAAGCCTTGCCCTTTCTTACAGCCTCGGAATGCTCATAATCTACAACAAACAAAGATTACTTTACTGCTCCCTATTTGAAATAAGAGTTTTAGAAAATCAAACCCTCCCCATCAAGGCACTTTTGAAAGTGAACCCTGATCTTGGGCAGATTTATATGCCCAAGTGATACTCAAACGTATCATTTTCGCCTTGTTTATTGTGCAATGTGTATACATTTTCATGTAATTGGTAATAAAATGTGAATTTATACTAACCAACATGATTAGCATTGTTTTGTAGGTAAAATATGATTTTGAGGAGCTAAAATGCATGTTGGAACAATATCGGAGTTGGACTTGGATGCGAGCACAAAAAAGACATTGGACTGCACAATGTAAAGGGGCTCCGCGATGGAGCCGTGCCACGCTACCATCACGGAGGCACACTGCCTGGAGGATGATTAATTTGTCAATTTCCAGTGAAGCCTCGCGACAGCTCCGTGGCACGGAGGCAAGCCTCCGCGTTGCATGCCGTGCCACGTTGAGGCTTTATTCCCGGACCCCAGATTTCCAGTGAGGGTCCGCGTCCACGCCGTGTCACGGAGGCAGTGCTCCGCGTTGGCCTCCGTGACACGTTGTTTGTTATTTCGGGAAAAATTCCCAGTAGTATAAATAGAACACTTAGGCTTATTTTTTAATTAATTCAGACTTGGTGGAGCAAGGACGTGGGTTACAGGCAGTTGAGGAACGAAAAAGCTCAGGGTTTTTCTCTCTTTCTTTCTTCTTTCAATCAATTGTTTGTATGATTAACACTTGTTTTAAGATGATTAATCCACAAATGAGTGGCTAATTCCCTTCCTTGCTGAGGTTATGAACATTTGTGATGAATTTTGATTATTGAATTATATGGTTTTTCATCTTCTTCTTCCATGTTGTTCTATTAATTCTTGTTTCTACTGCATTGGTGTGTGGCCGACATTAATGTACATCTAAAAAGTCTGATTTCACTCGAGAGAGCACGAAATTGGAAAGTTGTGAATTAATAGGGTATTGTTCTTCACTTGATTTGGGAAAATTGAGTTTTGATGTGCTTTCCTGATAGAAATATACTTGAAAGCCGTATTAGTCAACTTAGGAACCGGAATTGTATTGCTAGGTCATAAATTGCATTTGATCACAGAAATGTAGACGGATGGTTTATGATTCTTAAGTGATATTAAATACGAGAGTTTTAATCTCTAGGCTCATGTTCTTGGCTAGCAACAGGAAGAGAAGATTAACCAAATTATGATTATACTCAAGTTCATTACATGTTCTTAACCTTAGCATGCTCATATCCATAGTTTCAATTCAAAGTAGATATTTGTTAATAGTTTTAGTATATAATTTATAAACAAAATATTTAACTTTTGGTTACTTTGTTGTCAGCATATTTAGAAGTAAGATAGAATATAGTACACTTGAACAATTTTTACTTATCCAGAGTCTCCTTGGTTCGATACTTGGCTTACTTAAGCCACTTACTACTTGTTTGACCACGTGCACTTGCGTGTCGGTTTTTAACCATATACCAAAGCACCGAACAAGTTTTTGGCGCCGTTACCGGGGAGACTAGGCAATTGGTGAAATTGTGTTAAGTGTAAATTTACTGTATTTTTGTTTTATTTTCTTAAGTGTTGACAACTTGGTCTTAGCTTGTATTTTGCAGACTTGATTTCTGTGAACACTGGAAAGAGACAAAGAGCTGGTGGAATCTTATATAGAGCCTGAACGTGAATTTCATAGTAAACGCAGAGAAGCTCTACAAAAGAAGCTGCAGTTGCTCAGACAGACTATTATGGAGCAACAAAATCCACCGGTTGTGAGGGCAGTGTTAGTGCCCGACGAAGCAGCAGCAAGGCCGGTTCGCGAGGTGGTAATCCCACATGCCAACAATGTACATTCAAGTATCCGCAAACCAGAGCCTGGAGGGAGATTTGAACTCAAACAGAACATGGTGCAACTATTGCACACAAGCGGGCAATTTACCGGTCTCCCTCATGAAGACCCACAACAACATCTCCAAAACTTTTTGGAGATAAGTGACACTTATATACCCGCTGGAGTGTCACCTGATTATGTTCGGCTCACACTATTTCCGTTCTCATTACTTGGTTAAGCCAAGAGGTGGTTAAAAGCTGAGCCACCAAACTCTATCTCAACGTGGGATGATCTAGCACGGAAGTTCTTGATAAGATTTTTTCCCTCTAGTAAAACAGCCAGACTTAGAAGTCAAATTCTAAGTTTCAAACATAGGGAGGGAGAAAATTTATATCAAGCCTGGGAAAGATTTAAATCCATGTTGCGGGACTGTCCTCATCATCATGAGTCCAATGAGGTGTTGGTGCACACATTTATTGAGTGTTTGGAACCCCATACTAAAATTTTGCTAGATTCAGCAGCTGGAGGGCAAGCGCTGGAAAAGACTTATGAGGAGCTGTACCCTTTGCTAAACCAGATTTCACAGGGCAATCCAGAATGGAATGCTGATTCATCACGAGGTGGAGCAAGGAAAGCAGTAGGAGTGCTTGAAGTGGATGGATTTACAGCTATCGCTGCACAGATAGCTGCCTTGCAGAATCAATTGAACAACCACTTCAGCAACATGAACTTGAACCAGCCTTCAGCATTAGTCAATGCGGTCCAGCAAATGTGGTGTGAAGTGTGTGGAAGCAGTGAGCACTCAGCTGAGTGCTATGGAGCAAACCCAGATTCGGTTAACTTTGTGGGAAATGCACAAAGAAATCAGCAGCAGTTTGGTAGCGGCTACAACTCAAATTGGAGGAACCATCCAAATTTTTCATGGGGTAGCAACAACCAACAAGGCCAAAGTTCGGGTCAGGGTATGCAGAGAAATCAAGGAGGGCAACAGAATTACCAATCTCAATTCAGAAATCACAATGCCCCTCCTCTACCACCATCACCGAGCATTGAGGAGATGTTCAAGACCATGATCGCTAATCAGGCGCAATTGCAGGCTGACTATGTTAAATTGGCAACCGAAGTGAAAAATAATCAGTTAGCAACCAAGGCTCTTGAGTATCAATTTGGGCAATTTTCTAGTGCCCAAAACACAAGGCCCAGAGGAGGACTGCCTAGCGACATGGATCCTAATCCGAAGCAGGTAAATGCAGTGACCACAAGGAGTAGTTTGCAGCTGAAGGAGGTGGAATCAGAAAGGCCACCTCAAAAGTCAGGAGCAGCATATGTTGAGGGAGAGCAAACTTCGGAAAGGGGGAAGACCAAAGAAGCTGAATCAGAAAGGCCTCCACCCCCGTTCCCTCAACGACTCAAGAAACACAAGGAGGAGGCGTGTTTCAAGAAATTTATGGAGGTGCTTAAATAGGTACATGTTAACTTACCTCTTGTTGATGTCTTGTAGGGAGTGCCAAAGTATGCCAAATATATTAAAGACATCGTGGCCAACAAAAGTGGTTTGACTGAGTATGCCACGGTAGCTTTGACGGAGGAATGCACTTCCTGAATCCAAAATAGACTGCCCACGAAGCTAAAAGACCCTGGAAGTTTTACTATCCAGCTCACTATTGGGCAGAGTATCCGAGCTCGTGGATTATGTGATTTGGGGGCAAGCATAAATCTGATGCCATCTTCGGTATTCAGAAAGTTGGGTCTAGGGAGTCCTATACCTACAACCGTAATCTTGCAGTTGGCGGATCGATCCTTAGCTAGGCCGGATGGCATTGTTGAGGATGTTCTAGTGCAAGTGGGCTCCCTCATTTTTCTGGTAGATTTTATTGTTCTGGATTTTGAACCAGATGCTGAAGTCCCATTTATTTTGGGACGACCCTTTTTGGCAACCGGGAAAGCATTAATTGACGTAGCTGCGGGTCAACTTACAATGCGAGCACATGAAAAGGTAGAAGTGTTTGATGTGTACAAAGCACCCAAGCTCCCGATGGTGAATGAAGAACTCTCGGTGATCAATGTAATTGATCATGGGAATGCTAAACAAATGAATGATTCCCGAGAGTTGATAGGAAGACCACCGGATAGGTGCGAGCACTACTGAGGGGAGGACAATGATCATGAGAAATCATCCATCACCCTAGTGGATAATTGAGAATAAAGGACGTCGAGCCGCGACGGTAAACCAGGCGCTGCACGGGAGGCAACCCGTGAAAAAAAATATTTTTTCTTTCGTTTTGTAAAGTGTAAATAGATTTTATTTTAATTTTCTTTTTCTTGATTTAGTAGTAATTTGTTTAGTTTTAGTTAGTATTTTTCATTTTAGTTAGTGAAATCTATTAATCTAACCAATTTTGTTTAGTGAGGTGATTTTCAGGTCAAACGGAGAAAAATATGCATGGAATCGGGAAGGAAAAGGCAAGGTATGAAAAAATGAATAAAATGAAGAAACAGTGAGCTGGGGCGATGGCTCCGTGTCACGGAGGAGGACCTCCGCGTTACCCTCCGTGACACGTTGAAGGTTAATCTGGAATTTCTAAAAATTCCAGTGAGCCATCGCGATGGATCCGTGTCACGGAGACAGTGCACCGCGATGCACTCCGTGACACGTTGCCTTATAATTTGTGACGGGTCACACCGGGTTGCCGGGTGACCCACGTGTTTTTCTTCATTTTAAACCCCGAAAAACCCCTTTCCCCCTCATTTTTTACACTTCTCCGCGACCAAACACCCAAATTTCCCTCCCCCATCAATGTGCCACGGCATTAAGCAAAGAAATTACCGAGTTTTCTTCGATTATTCAACTTAAAGGTATGTTTTCCTCTTCTCCCTCAAGTTTTTGTCGATTTTAGTCGAATTTGAGCATGGGAGGTGAGATAAATCACCCTAAGTAGAAATTTAGCATGAAATTGAGTTATTCTTTGATTGATAAATGTTCGGAATGTTGTAATGAGCGTTTGAACTTGTCGATTGTGTGAATGATTCGAATTTGATTGTGAAATTCAATTCTAGGGTTTGGGTTGTTGAAATCGAAATGGGTAACTTGGTAAATTGGTGAATTATATGTCGGGGTGTGCTTGTGAATTGAGATAAGTCGTTGTAAATATTGTGTGAATGTAATAGACGACGAATTCTCGGGTTTTGGGAAAATGTGAAAATTGTTCAAATTGGGTTGATTATATAGGTTCATATGTATATAGAATTCTTGTTGTTGTTTTTGTTTGTTGTTTTCTTTGCTAAGTGCGATGGTTGAATTGCTAGCGATGGTAGTGATTGGGATTAGCTGTATGAAGTCTGAGTAGTACGCTAAAGTTATACCGTCGAATTTTTCTTTGCGAACGCACTAAGCATGAATTGTATAGTTGTTTGTTTTTGGGTGTAAATAAAGTGATCCTTGCCGTAGTATCATAACCGTAGCTAAGGACTAAGTGTGGGGTAAACTTAGCTTAACCCGACCTTAGCCGAAGTTAACATGCATTTAGCTTGACATTGCGCTTGTTTATTTGTGTTGACAGGTACAATGGCAAGTAGGCAGGATAAGGGTAAAGGTGCATCTACTTCAGGCACCGGGAGAAAACGACTTAGACTGGGCACAGCAGTTCCGCGCGGCCAATGCCGCCAATACGGAACGAGGTGGGTAACCGATGAGGGGAAGAAGTGGTACACTAAACACAAGGAGAATAAATACTTCCCCGAGGAGCATATTGCACGGGAACCACTAGCACAAGAGTTCCCCCGCATAGTGCAAAGGATTGAGGCAGCTGGGCTCAACTTCATATTTCAGGAGCCCAAGGAATGCAACCTACATCTAGTCCGTGAGTTCTATGCAAATTGGAACCCGGCAATCAGAAGCCACACAATAAAGATCAGAGGGCAGATAGTCACTCTGGAACCCCAGAAATTAAATGCCATCATTGGAGCGCGGGACACAAACGCCCACGTTCTCCGCCAGCTGAACATCACCCCACCATATGCCGATATCAGACGCACTTTGTGTGGGGGTCGATCCACAGCCAGATGGAGCAGACATAAGGAGAGGGGTTACCACCAGACTCTGCCGTATTCTCAAATGAACAGGGAGGCCAGAATCTGGTTGAAGATAGTTTGTTCGTGCCTGATCCCGGGGGTGCACATGATGGATGTGACCCGGGACCGTGTCTGCCTGGTTTATGCCCTGATGAAAGGGCTAGAGATTAATGTTGGGGCGGTCATCATATCCGCCATGAAGAGAGCCCGACTACACCAGGGCCACAGGTATGGATTCGGCAGACTTATCACCACCTTTCTCCGGGGCCTCAACATCGAGGAAGAGGCTTTGGACTACATCCCGCAGTTGGAGCGGAGGGCCCTTGATGTGACCAAAACTAAGGCCCCCGACACCACACACGGGCTAGTGCTGACACTTGGCGAGCGACATGCTCGTGATGACCAGTACATGGCATGGATATTTGGTATGCAAATGCTCTAGCTTCGGATTGGTGGAAGACCAGCCACGGAGGAGGAGCTATGGCAGCTGGAGCTGGATTACCCATTTGGCAAAAACGCCAGGGCTTTATGCTGAGTGGGGCCAGCCTTTGTAGAGCCCACTGACGATGATGTCCCCACGGAAGAGGAGACACGTCGGTAAGACTCCGATGTGGAGTTCGATGACGACGACGGAGGTGACTCGAACATGGGCGATGAGGCAGCGGCACCGGATGAAGAAGTCGAGTATTTCAACTGATCAGGGAGTGCCATCACCCAATTTTGTGATTTTTAATTTTTGTGAACACTGGGGACAGTGTTCGATTTAATAGTGGGGTGGGGAGTAGCTAGGTGCTGGGGGCTGGTTTGCTTGTATGTTCTTTCCTCTGTTTTGTATTTATGTTTATGTTTCCCTGTATTTGTGAAGTGCAAACTGGTTTGTATCTGTATATATTTGTGGTAATTGATGATGTGTGTTGTGAAATGTTGTGGTTTGCCAGCTAAGTCCGTAAAAAAAAAATTTTTGGTAAATATTTTCTTTATTTATTTATTTTTTCTCTATCGAAATGATCGATATATTTAAAATTTTGCAAAAGTATTTTGTACATATTAAAATATTTTGTAAATATTTTTCCATCGAAATGATCGGTGTGTTTGAAAAATTTTTGAATTTTTATTTTTGGGTTTCTCGGAGTTTGTTTTCGGTTCTTTTACCGAGAATAGTCTCGTTGAACCGATGTCATAGTTAGTGACCGTTCCCTATGATGGATGGATGACGACCGTCTTAAGGGAAATGTAGTCGGTAGGAGTAGTGATTTTAATTTATTTTCAGTTTTTTCTTTGGTGGATTGCATCATGGAAGCTGTAGTTACTATATGGTTGTGAATTTTTGGTTGCGTGTTGTAACTGATATTCAAAATGTAAAAGTGATTCGTTTGAAAGCATGCAGATTTTATAAATATGTTGAGATATCTAGGCTGTAGAATTTGATTCGGTGTGATTGAGGCTTAATTTTTGAATTCATGTAATTGGCTAATTAAAGAGTCTGTGAATGTATCTAGAATCTAGCATGTGCATAAAAGTGTGAAGTGAGGTATTGTTACTCCATGCTGTTGTGAAGTGTTTAGAACTTGCCTGGTGTGTGTACAAAACGAAATGAAGGAGGTGTGGTATTGGAAAGGATGTAGGCATTTCTTTGTCTTAACCGAGAGTTTCTATTTTTTTCTTGTCACACACTACCTTTTTATGTGATTGTATACCCTAGTCAGCCCGTTATGCCTTTAGCCTATCATTTCCTTCTTTTGTCCAAAAATGTATAAACTGAGCTTAATTTTTTCTTTTCATTAGCCGTAAAGTCCATACAAAACTCTTAAGTGCTAAAGAAGAACAGAAAAATTTTTCCCAAAGTGTCAAAGAGTGAGAATGGTGAAAAGAAAAAGAAAAGCAGAGTGAGGAAAGAAAAGAAAAAGGTGGAGGGTGCACTTGCTATGATTAAATGATAATGAGGGTACATGAAAACCCTTTGTGTCGTGTCAAGTGTGTTTGATGAAATGGGCCATACGAAAGTAAAACTATCATGAATGGGATGATGAAAAAAAAAGAAAAGAGAGAAACAATGTCCATGAGTTGATGGGAATGTGTTGAAAAGGCGCTTAAGGATGCTAGTGACTAATATTGGTTAATCCAATATATACTAGTTCCATAGCTTCCATTACAACCCATTAAAGTCCTACGTGATCTAACATTGCATTTCTTTATATTAGTGGAGTAATACACAAAGGGCAAGCCTATGGGTCATGACATGATGCATGTGAATTCTTTTGGGAGAGAGAGTGAAATTAATTTTTACATGCCCCTACTTGAATGTTTGTGTGTCGCATGAACATAAAGGGGAAGATTCTCTTGAGTTGTGAGGGCACATGCTTGATGAAAGATTGATTTTTGTGTCAGATATCTTGATTAGCTGATCTGCATGAGTTTGCCGATATCAAGAGTCGATTCTCTAAGTCTAGGAAGTCTTGATGTATTAAAGGACATTGCATTGTTAAGACCATGCATGTTTTCTTGATGATTTACAATATTGAATGATCGGTATGACCGTAGCGTAAATTGTCGCACCATAGTGGCGAAGGTTGGGATGTAATTTGCATGAGTTGTGTATGTGTTGTTCGAGGACGAACAAGGGTTTAAGTGTGGGGTAAGTGATCTTGGGCAGATTTATATGCCCAAGTGATACTCAAACGTATCATGTTCGCCTTGTTTATTGTGCAATGTGTATACATTTTCATGTAATTGGTAATAAAATGTGAATTTATACTAACCAACATGATTAGCATTGTTTTGTAGGTAGAATATGATTTTGAGGAGCTAAAATGAATGTTGGAACAATATTGGAGTTGGACTTGGATGCGAGCACGAAAAAGACATTGGACCGCACAATGTAAAGGGGCTCCGCGATGGAGCCGTGCCACGCTACCATCGCGGAGGCACACTGCCTGGAGGATGATTAATTTGTCAATTTCCAGTGAAGCCTTGCAACAGCTCCGTGGCACGGAGGCAAGCCTCCGCATTGCATGCCGTGCCACGTTGAGGCTTTATTCCCGGACCCCAGATTTCCAGTGAGGGTCCGCGTCCACGCCGTGT
This sequence comes from Datura wrightii, assembly GCA_035772735.1. Taxonomy (NCBI): domain Eukaryota; kingdom Viridiplantae; phylum Streptophyta; class Magnoliopsida; order Solanales; family Solanaceae; genus Datura; species Datura wrightii. The sequence continues at coordinate 156,822,325 of JASDFA010000018.1, forward strand.
CACGGAGGCAGTGCTCCGCGTTGGCCTCTGTGATACGTTGTTTGTTATTTCGGGAAAAATTCCCAGTAGTATAAATAGAACACTTAGGCTTATTTTTTAATTAATTCAGACTTGGTGGAGCAAGGACGTGGGTTACAGGCAGTTGAGGAACGAAAAAGCTCAGGGTTTTTCTCTCTTTCTTTCTTCTTTCAATCAATTGTTTGTATGATTAACACTTGTTTTATGATGATTAATCCACAAATGAGTGGCTAATTCCCTTCCTTGCTGAGGTTATGAACATTTGTGATGAATTTTGATTATTGAATTATATGGTTTTTCATCTTCTTCTTCCATGTTGTTCTATTAATTCTTGTTTCTACTGCATTGGTGTGTGGCCGACATTAATGTACATCTAAAAAGTCTGATTTCACTCGAGAGAGCACGAAATTGGAAAGATGTGAATTAATAGGGTATTGTTCTTCACTTGATTTGGGAAAATTGAGTTTTGATGTGCTTTCCTGATAGAAATATACTTGAAAGCCGTATTAGTCAACTTAGGAACCGGAGTTGTATTGCTAGGTCATAAATTGCATTTGATCACAGAAATGTAGACGGATGGTTTATGATTCTTAAGTGAGATTAAATACGAGAGTTTTAATCTCTAGGCTCATGTTCTTGGCTAGCAACAGGAAGAGAAGATTAACCAAATTATGATTATACTCAAGTTCATTACATGTTCTTAACCTTGGCATGCTCATATCCATAGTTTCAATTCAAAGTAGATATTTGTTAATAGTTTTAGTATATAATTTATAAACAAAATATTTAACTTTTGGTTACTTTGTTGTCAGCATATTTAGAAGTAAGATAGAATATAGTACACTTGAACAATTTTTACTTATCCAGAGTCTCCTTGGTTCGATACTTGGCTTACTTAAGCCACTTACTACTTGTTTGACCACGTGCACTTGCGTGTCGGTTTTTAACCATATACCAAAGCACCGAACAAACCCCAATTCTACTAAGTTCTAAGTCCGAATTCTTTCATAATCCTTGTTCTCAACAAAATCTTAGGAGGGTGATTAATACTCCTATTTATCAAGTCTAAACACACCATCATCTCCCCATATTTTGGCCCTAATCTAAATATTTAGGGTCTTCTCCCTCCCAAAATTCCACTATTAAAGGTCTATAGGGATTGTAGGATCAACATTACTCATGTAGTGACAAACAACCGAAAAACCTTACCTTGGTGAAGAGTTTCACTGCTCTAGAAGGTTTTTCGTTCCTCATACCTCTTACTCTTGATTTTGAGAATACTGGGATAAAACTGTAAGTCCTACTTAAAACCTACTTTTTGGTTTCCATCATCCGCTACAGCGGTCACATTTTTGCTACAGCGACTATTGTGTTGTTGCGGCGGTTCTAGCGGTTATATCTCAAATTCACCACAGTGGAACACTGACCGTCACTATGGTCTCGCTGCAGTGGTCCCCCGAACCAGTAACTACTCAAATTTCACAAGTTTCACACTTAGAAAAATTTCACAACCCTTTTTATTTCTTCTGTAGCCAGTTCCAGTGTTCTAGGCCCTTAACCATCCCATAATTATATCCTGGTCATTACATGTATTCTATCAAGTCTTCCATGAAGTTACTATTAAGCATGATTATGAACTTATGGGGTAAAATTCCCTTCTATTGAAATCCCATGATTTTTTTATAATCTCAACTCTCAAGTTTTATGGTATGTATTGTGAGCATGATGTATGATATTTACAAGAGGCTTTCATGAATTTATGAATTTCAAGTACAATGACTTTCTCAAGTATGCATAGCCTTTAAGTGTCATGTTTATGTTTATGGCTGACTCACAGGCCTCTTTCATGGTTAGTTCACATATTTCAAGCATGTTCATGTATCTTATGATTTTGACTTGCCCATGTATTTCAAGTATGTTTCAGATTACTCTATGAGCCATGTTTATGTTTTGGGGAGTAGTATCTAGCATCAAGTAGGTTGGGGTTCCGGGAATCCAGATCTCAGAACTACGTGCCAACGTAGAACTATGCTCATGTTAACTCTATGGGGTCTCTTTAGTGATTACGCCATGTCATCATTCTGCCCACTTGAGAGAGATAGTTAGGGCATCATGTAAGCTCTATCATGATGTTGTCAGTTATGATGAATTGAATCCTCCCACGGTTTTTTATGATTTTATACATGTTCATGATTATGATAATTTGGATCAAGCTATGTTTTACAAGATTTATCTTATGAATATAATTATGACTAGCTTATGAACTATTTTGAAAACCTTGAGCCCTCATGCCTAAATTATGACTATTACTTCATGTTCGAAATATCCTACTCTCATGAACTCTTTATGCATTTTTTATTAGCCTTTGTGGCTTCAAATGAGAATATAGGTGTCAGAGCGAGCCTAACCTATGAAGAGGTCCTGTGGCAATTCTTGACTGTCAAGTTCACAATTTGAGAACCAAAAAAGTAGCATTTGTGAAAGTAATATGGAGAAATCACAATATTGAAGAGGCTACATGGGAAGCTAAAAATGATATGAAGGCCAAATATCCGCACTTATTCCTCTAACAAGAAGAAGAGGTGGGAGGTAATGATCCTAACCCTACTCTTTGAACTTTATGACTCTATGTCCCATGTTTATGCTTACAATCTATGAAGGCTCAAACTCCACGTTATGCTATTCCCTTATGTCTAATAAAATCATGCTAGGCCTTATGAATTAATAACTCATTCTATGTCTCCAAGTTTACATGAACTCATGTTATGTTATTTCCATCCTAAAATCTACGTGTCTCATATGACTCGTTCCTACAATTCCTTTTCTTTAAAGTTATGAAATTTCTAGCAATAATAATGATTATGATGATGAATCGGGAGAAAGGCAACTCTTGAGAAAATTCCCTTTTCCATGCTCTAGCAAGACAAAAAGAGACTATGTTTATGTTTCTTATGTATTCCTTCATCGCTATGCATTTTGATGCTTTGTTAGACTTATGATAGTGTTTATAGTTAACTGACATATTTGATAATTCGGTATAGTCATATTTAAAAAGGAAATTCGATCAAAATTATTGGAAAATTCCAGAGTTAGAATCTGTTAGTACCTGTAACCATCATTCAAGGACAAATGATTCCAAGGGGGAGATATTGTAACATCTCATACCATCGTACTAAGATTTGAATTGTTCTATATACTTGGGTAAAACTGACTCGGAGAATTTTCAATGAATCATAAGTGTTTGGAGGATTAAAGCATGGAATATAATATGTTAAGGAAGTTTAGAGTTGGTTAGGTACTAAAATCATTGATTTTTGTGTTTTTGCCAAAATGGGTAACAGTAGGGGTCGTAGAATAGACATATGGGCCGTACTTGGCACTACAAACAAGACGGGAAACTTGGGAGTGATTTTAAACGTATTTGTACGCCCACTTTTCACATTTTTCCTTATTCTACCTTGTTTCAATAAGAATATCCATATAATATTTCATGTTTTTATGTAAATATCTTTTAATGGAGCTAATGGATATGATTAAATTGTTTTTATCACTCCTCGATCCTACACCTTCGACGCGACAGGAACCTAAAACCATAAGTGGCTTGGGCAACCCTTGGCTTGGCATACTACTATAAAACATATTAAGAGATACCACAAAAGATAAAGCATGAACCGAACTCTACTAAAATAATAAAATGAACTTACATTAAACTGAAATACAAAGTCATTTGGAAACTGATACAATTAACTGGGTGACTGTTGATGAAGCCTCTACTAACATACTGAGTACTATTTATCGGGACAAGGTCCCATATATCTTTATTTAATAACTAGACTACTAAATAGAGCTAGAATTAAATAAGTCCCATGAATGCAAGGATGACTCACACAAGCTGAGGAGGTGGTATCTTAATAGAGCGCCTTCTGACGGATCAGAGTACCTGTACCTATATCATCAAAAGATACAACGCCAAATGACATTAACACATGGAATTTATGGTATATAATAAAGCTGAGTAAGGTAATACTAATAAATATCAAGCTGCCCGACTAATACATGAATATGATAGGATATCGAGATCATGAAATAACTGAATGACTGAGACTATGTGACTAAGCTTTTGAAAATAAACAAGAGGGGGCTATGATTTACACCCAATAAAACTCTCCCTTTTACAGGTGGTGGCAACGGTCATTGTCAACAAACAAATTCCCAAGGAGTGTCAGGGTCGAATCCATAGAGAGTTGGAATAGAATAACCAAGAGTCGTAGAGTATATCAATTTGGAATGCATCATTGTTTATATTGTAAAAAGGGGAAATTGGGGGGAAAAGAATAAGCTATAGAATTCTAATGACAAATTAAAATCAAAGAAAGTTGATTATTCCAAGAAATGAGAATGAACTAGGGATGTGCTTGTGATTGGGGCATCGATAGGATTGGGGTTAATTAACTTGTCTCAAACATCAATTACAAGATTAATAGCGATAGAAAAGGCTACACTTGATGTTTCTCAACCACTTGGGTGAATTTTCCTTGGATTTTCTCAAACCCCAAGGTTAATACTATTAATCAACCACAAAAAGCTTAAGGAAGAGTTCAACCATCTCTAGCTTCATCCCTTTAATGGGTGATGGAAATGGATTTTTACTATCTCTAGCTCAACCCGGCATCTCCATGACTGTTGTTGGGTATAATCTTATGCCCATTTGCCATGTTTTTACCCATGTTTTGCCTTGTTTTGAGTTCATAATCCCTATGAAATGTATGAATTCGTGTTTTCTTATGTCTTGTAAGTTAATGAATGTTTCTAGATGTTTTGAGCAGGAAACCGAGGAAAAAGGACCCAAAAATGACTCAAGGTGTGAAGAAGAAGAGTTCGTGAAAGTCGGCCTAGGGCTATGGCTTGCGCGGCGTGCCCAACACTTGTGTTTCAGAGAAAAATGCACCAAATTTAGTTCTATGGATAGCGTGGGGCGCTAGGTTCCTTTGTTTTGGAGATGAGAATTTGACTAACACCTTGACGAGATGGATGGCGTGGAGCCCCAGAAGCATTTCAGACATAGAAAATTTTCCTATCATTTTGGGGTTATGGATGAAGTGGGCCACCAAAAGGTCCTAAAGCTCAACAATTTGACTAACACTCTGGTGTTACGGATGGAGTGTTGTGTGATGAGTTGGTCATTTACCAACTCATTAGGCTTTTAAGCATGAGCATTTTCTTGATTTTCAATTTATTTAGGAAGATTTTATATCGTTTCTCTTTGGTTTGTGCAGGTATTGAGCATAAAAAGGTAAAGCAAAAGAATTGAATAAAAAGCATTGTGCTGGAAGAAGAGGAACTTGCTTCATAGGATGATAGCTGTAAAATGCAGGTCAGATGCAAAATGCACTGGTCTGAGGCTGAAAGAGTACCTACAAAATGCAGGTTAGCACCTACGAAATGCAAGTTACGAACGCAAGATCCTGTCAAGAGTTTTGGTCCAAATCTGTGAGACACTTGCACCCTGCCGATGGGCACCTATGAAATACAGGTACCTCGAAAGTAAGGCCGCACTAAAGAGGGTAAAATGGTCCAGATCTGACACAAAGACATTTTGGAGACTGTAGAGGGCAAAATGGCAAGAAAACGTACAAGAAAAGAGGAGTAGACTTTTCCTAATTGGGACATCTTTTTTAGAAGAGTAGAAGATTCTTTTCTACAATATTCCATATGGTATTATTTTGAATTTCTAGAGAGAGAAAATGATGGAGAGCTTTTCTTCATCTTCTTCCTCCTCCTTAAGGTTAAAAACCTCCATTGAATAACAACCTTGAGCTTGAAACTTACTCTTGATGATGAATGATATGTATTTATTTATTAATGCAATCTCTTGTTTTCATCTATTAGTAGCTAAACATCTTGCTAGGGGTGTGTCAATCATAGGGGCTAAATTGGATTGGGTGTTTCTAGTTAATCTTAGATTTACTTATTTAGCATAAATCTATTATTTTCTCTCAATTATAATTGAAATATCCATAGTTTCAAATATAGGTTGTGCTTACTTATTCTATTGTTACTTGAAAAAGAGGAATAGAATAAGGGTGAGAAAACAATGATGGATATGTGGGTTTTGATTGTGTGGGGTTGGACTAGAGATAGCCAAAAGCATTTTCATACACCCATTAAAGAAGTGAGGTTAGAAATAACTTGATTCTTGCCCAAGTCATAGTGGTTGAAGTGTATGGGACCTTGGGGTTTGAGAAAACCCGAGTCAATAGACACCCAAGTGGTTGAGAAATATCTGGTGTCGCCTTGTCCACAACTATTTATGTTTGTAAGTAATGCTTTGAATTTCTAGTTAGACCCATACTACTAATGCTCTGTCAATGGAACACCCCTATTCATCACTCATATTGTTACTTCAACGTTGGTTGCCTTGTTGATTGATTATTGAGTTGAATTCCAATTGTGACCCTAACATCCCCCAACATTTGCTTTTCTATTTTTAATGCAATGATGCTAGGTTCCTGTTACATTTTTGACATTTAGATGGCCTATTTTGATGTTGGTTAAGAGCTTTAGAATGCCATACATGCTAGCAAAAGGCTCGGAGGAAGACCGGACAAGCGCCAAGTCGGAGCATCGCAAGGCAAATGCGACTTATAAATCGCATTCGACAAATGCGACTTATAAATCAACTTTGACAAATGCAACTTAAAGAGGAAGTCGGGCAAAGCCCCTCCGCGACAGGCAGCGTGTCACGGAGGCTTCCCCTCCGCGATGGCCAGCGTGCCACAGGGGGGAGGGGGGGTACAGGTCCAAGTATATAAAGCCCCACTTCGGTTTTTTCGGTCACTTTCCATTTTTCATTTCCAGAGAATGAACAAAAACAGGGGAGACAAAGGGTTTTCATAAAATCCCTTCCGATTACACCGTCAAACATGGTCCAAACTCAAATTAACATCAGGTACCGAAGTATAAAGCTGTAGAAAGCATTCCTACGGAGTTAGTTTCGTAAGAATCGTTCGGCGAAGAGGCGACCCTCTGAGTCAAAGTAAGTGGAATTACTACAAACTATGTTAATACACTCCTAGCATTAAAGTGAGTATTTCTCTCTTCTGGACTTTCGAGAAATAGCTAGTTTTCGACTGTTTTTCGATAAGTCAAAGTTTGGGCAGTATATATCTTCAAAGTAGTGTTTTCTTCCGGAATATTGATGGATTTAGTTCTATTTGTTATGAATATAAATGCAGTTGGAAGAAATAGCTGGATATTGGCTGAGCTACGTCAGTTAGTCAGAAATCGGCAACTGAGGTATGTAAAGCCAGTTTCTTCGGCAAGTTAGTAATTCTAGTATAGTAAGATAGAATAAATTCCAAAAGGAAGTTCCAAAAGCCGATTATTAAGTATGTTTGCGTTATTATGTCTTATTTAGAATAAAAGTCAGTAAATCAGTATTAAACAGCGAGATTTTATTTCAGACTCAACACCAGGTTTAGTTTAACTCAGCCAAAGAATCAGAATAGAATATCAAAACATGAACCGTATTATCAGATTTATTATACATGTTATATGTGGTTATTGTTGTTTGTTGAGACCTGATTGTGTTATGTGGGCACCCTTAGAGCTTCCTTGCCGCCCCAGGGTTAATAGCTGTGTCGACTCGCCCGCCAGAGGGTGAGGATACATAACTCCAAGGAGTGGCATGCCGTCCGTAGGACAAAGATGGGATGCAGCATTCCCCATAGCAGGCTGATCAGCATTACAGTATACCTGTCGAGCGCTTGCGCCCAGGGCATAGATTACAGATTACATATACAGATCTCAGATTACAGTTATCGGAGTCCTCCGGACTCAGATACAATTATAGTCACGGGCTCAGAGAGCCCAAGCTGCATACCCAGGGGGCCGGCTGGATGCTCGTAGTTATTAGGTGAGTGGAGTGAATTTATTTTTGGATGGTTTGACCAGGGTAGGGGTATATAGATTGCGTGTTGATTGGCACCTTCCGGCTAATGGGGGCTTGTATTGGTTCTTGTTGCTATATATATATATATTACTTATTAAATATATACATATGTCACTTATTAAATTGATAGATAGCAGGACGCCGCATCGACAACTATGATTCTTACCTTCTCTCCAGTACAGTTCAGCTCGGTACAGATTCTGTTGTTCCAGACAGTTTTAGCTATCCTCTGTCATTTTAGTAACTACCATTTTACTGTTTATCTTCAGTTATGTTCAGTTTTGCTTTGCATACTCAGTACCAGTGGTACTGACGCCCGTTTGGGGGCGCTGCATTACTTTCCTGCAAGTACTCATAGACGAGGAGTCGATCCCTCATAATTCTAGCCAGCACACAGAGTCATCAGCTCCTGTCATCCGGAGCTAGACAGCTACAGGTTTATTCCTTTTCTTTTTTTGTACAGCATGGGTAGGCCGGGGCCCTGTCCCTAGCATCTTATTAGTATTCTTAGAGGCTTGCAAATCGTATATTCCCTGTGGTTAGCTGTACCGGTCGTGTGAGGTCGTGTATCTGTTTTAGTTGTTTATGATGGCCGTGTGGGGCCTTATTCAGTTAATAGTTGGTGACCTTGCCGGTCACAGAGTAGTTTAGTATTTGATTCAGCGTTTCATTGAAACTAGTCAGCATGGTGGCCTTGTCGGCCCGCATAGATTCCTTTAAACTACTGTTGTTTTGGTTAGCTGTTGTTGTCTTACAGGTGGCTATAGGCCTAGTCAGCCGTATTTACAGCCGTTATATAGCCCGTTGGTTCCATGAATCCAGAGTTAGAGCTAGCCTGGCACCAGAAGTGCTTAGGCTCAGTAGTCCAGCAGTCCAGGTCTTAGTAGGGCACCAGGTGTCAGTCATGCCTCCCAAGGCGGGGTGTGACAATTCCTTGGCTTCAGAGATGAGAATTTGACTAACATCTTGGCTTCATGGATGGCGTGGAGCCCCAAAAGCATTCCAGACTTAGGAAAGTTTCCTAACATTCTGGGGCTATGGATGAAGTGGGGCGCCAGAAGGGTCCTAAAGCTCAAGAATTTGACTAACACTCTAGTGCTATGGATGGTCTTAGAAGTGCAGAAATTTGGCTAAGTCTTTGCTGCTATGGAGGGAGGGGGCCGCATGGACCCATTCTTCATAGGAAGTTTGTCATGATCCGAGCTAGGACCCCAGATTGGTACATGGGATCTAGAACCACGAATATCTCTAAGCTAACCCATGGGACATACATAGCATGACTTACAAACATAATCTAATGGAAAACAACGTGAACATGAATAAGTGAAAGACTGAATATCATAAAGCGTATATAAGATGATAACATCACAATGTTGAATCTCAAAGTTGAACATACTAGTCTATGTCTAAAAAGCTTCTATTATCTGATGAGGTGCTAGGAAAAGCCCCCAGCTAACTACAAGTCTAAAACTAAACTGATATAACAAGTCTAAACTAATAGATGTCCTTGAATGATGAGGACTAACCCAAAGCAGGGGATGAACTGGACTGAGATGGGTGCAATCTATCGACGAGACTGAGCTGGATTACCCGAACCTATATTACAAGATGATATAGGATAGAGTATGCTGTCAGTACTTGAAATGTAGTGAGTATGTAAGGTAAATAAAACATGCTTAGCAAAATGTTAGATAAAATCGTGCATATAAATCAAAATATCATGAGAGTAAGGATTGTATGTTAAAAGCCATATATCTGAGATATACATAATCATAAGCTGGTTATCATAACTGAACATAGTGACCTAATATTTATAAATAGAAATCATATGACTTGTCATTGCTGAAATAATAAGTAAAATCTCATAAACTGATCGTTGGGTCAAATATGCTAATAAACATAATATCATAAGTCATAAACATAAGTATCTGAATTATGAGGAATAATGGTAGACTCTTCATAATCGACACCATCATAATAGATCTTACGTAATGACCCAATTATCACACTTAAAAAGGCAGAGCTGTCCAAAACCTTGCCAGGACAAATGACACTAAACCATGATACCGATATCAAGATGAGCCCCTTGCGGTAGGAAAAACTCTCTTGCGAGGTCTCAAATATATATATACCTACATTACTACGTAGTTTATGAGACTGGAAAACCTTAGAACCCCAGGCCTACTCGGTGCTAGACACTACTCCCA